>OY540843.1:3903260-13903260 GCA_961205895.1 Mythimna pallens
ATAATCACTACGCTTGGCAGGCGGGTTTGGGATCTCATTATATTTGTTAAATAACATAGGAGCATTTACTGTCAGTACAAAGTTGACAAATCCACCAGATGAATATCACTTCCAAACAAATCAGTAATCGATAGTATGCTGCATACTTTATTTACATAATAACATCATTAGCATTTTTAGAAACAAATAGAGAGTAACCTTTACGTAAAAATAAAATATACGGTTTAGAATCTTCCTGCTTCCAACTTTGTAAATACTAGTTTTCATTGCTGTACCTAAACTATTTTTAAATAAATGTTAATTATATAAAACCAGAAGATCCAGAATTTCTTAAAGTGTTAAAAAGGCAAGCTGGATACGATGATAAAAATCATAAGTTTGATGAAGTAATTAATAATGAACATGATTTTGCTGAAGATGAAGGCAGTGAACAGCCCCTAATATAGTAGTAGTTCTTAAAGAAGGTGACTTAACAGCTGAAGAACAGAGAGCCTGCGAATAGAAAAAATAGAATCCGAGACAAAACCAGAGCTAAGTCAACGAGTCGTATTTAAGACAGGAGCGAAGCCATCTGCAGAATTAGCAACGTTTACGTCAGTGAGAAGACGTCTCTAAGAAAAACTCAAAAGAAAAGAAGAGCCGCCCAATATTATAATAATAATAATAATAATAATAATATTCCACAACTATCACACAACGCCATCTAGTCCCAAGCTAAGCAGAGCTTGTGTTATGGGTACTAGACAACTGATAAACATACTTATATATTTCTAAATACATACATATATAGATAAATAACACCCAGACACAGAACAAATGATCGTGCTCATCACACAAACATTTGTCCTGGGTGGGAATCGAACCCACGACCTCCGGCATAGCAGTCAGGGCCACTAACCACTAGACCAACAGGTCAGTCATCGTTTAGTGACGATGATGGAAGAAATGAAACATAACAAATAGTGATATTGAACTACACAAATAAAAATATATGGGTTGGAAAAGTAAAAAAAAACACTTATTTATTTAACTTCAATACCCCATTACGAAACCTAGCGTGTACATCACATGCCAAACTATTTACATTGCCCACATATATATGTGTCACATCACAGGATGGCCGCAAAGGCGCAGCCGTGAAGATCTCAGATGAGCGCTAGATCGCGGATAAGAACAATTAATCTGGTAACGCTTTCTCTAACCGTCTCACTGGTACGCGCTTAAGATTTTTCTTTTATTTTTGAAGTGATAACTATTAAATGAAATGGTTTTATGGTGCTATTAATGTTCAGGCTTACTAATTGGAAGATAATTAATATAAAGCGATAATATGGTTTGTTTTTTTCTTAAGCAATAATAACCTGAGGAAGTTTGTTTTTAAAACATAGGCAATGTATAAAAACAAACACTTTTGGGATAACTATTGTATCAACGATGCGTTTATAATGTAAAGCCTGGGACTGTACCATCGACTCGAAGAATAGGCTCCTTAATAATCCCAAATCAATAATGAATTACAGAGAAAGAACAGGATCCAGTGCACAATATAAACCTTACATAATTAAATCTAATATATAATTATATTATACTAAACCTAACTATGTATATATAATACAAAAACACCTATTACACTCAGGCGTCGAAGTACTCCTCCACATTGCTGTCATCCGTAAATAAGCTCAGAAGGCTGGCAGCATTGCTACATTGAATGGCATTGGTAATTCTTTGGGTGAAGAACGAGCCAGCCCTCTGGTCACACAAAGTGTCGATCAGACGACGTGAAATTTCCTTGAAAAGGAGACGCGCAATCGGACCCCATGACCCAAGCGTTTCGATCCCAAACGGCTCAAAACTGTAATTACCAATTAGGTTACAGTATTTGCGCCGTTTGAGGGTCTCATAATGAATTGAAAAGTTTTATTAAATATTTATTTCTAAGTGCCAATAAAGACTATTTAGTAAGAACATCGAGAAAATGAAGACAACTAAAAAGTGTTAGCGATTGTAATTTAAAATTATTTTAAATATTTCGAAAGTAATGCCACTTATCATATAACCACACCCCTCAAGTGTTATAACGAAGTCAGATAATTATCTAAACAGGTTAATTTAAGATAAAACCACGCCTTTATTGTCAAATTAACAATGTTAACATGGTTTAACTATTAAAAAGAGTTTATGAATCTATGTTATCTTATTTAATGTTATCTTTTTATTTTTATGTACAGTTATACACTAAGATAAGAGTAAAAATAAATCATTACAGTTTTTTAATTAAACAAATTATATCTGTGTAAAAGAGAATCTAAATAATTCGAAGCTAGGGGCACCTATCTACCTTTTTTTGGGTAGAAATCATCAAATTACTTCACCCGCACTGGGCGGAGCGAGAGGGAATTTCAAACTTTTACTGATTAAAACCCACCTGTGTTCTTTATTGATTTCTTATCTAAAACAAAAAAGGTAACATAGGTAATTGTGAAATTACTACTTACATTTATGGCGTGTTATATAAAAAAAGATCACAGGAAAAAACTAGAACAATACACGAGATTCCAAAGTGTGCATGCTACTTTAAATCGGTATGTAGTGTTGGATGCCACTCTGATACGGCTATGCTATCAACTAATTATAACGTGTTCGTTTGCCAAGCGTGTGTTTGATAATAACTATATTTTGTTAAAGACAATAATTTATTAATTGGTTCTCTACGCACGAACATAATTTTGCGTTAGCGTCGGTGGCGCAGCGAGCACGAATAGCGACTTAAGAGCAGATGGCGTTCTGTTGTTTCTGCATAATTATATAAAAACAAAACGAACTTATCATTTATTATTATTATTTATTATTAATGCCGAAAGGTTCTGGAGTGGCAACCGCGTACCGGAAGACGCAGTGTTGGAAGGCCCCCTACAAGGTGGACCGATCAAGGATGCGGAAATCTGATGGATGCGAGGCGCACAGGATCGTTCGTTGTGGCGACAGTTGGGGGAGGCCTATGTCCAGCAGTGGACGTCTATCGGCAGAAATGATTATTAATGGGCTCGCGCCTGAACACTATCTCTTCTGATATAAAGCTACGATTTGGTCGATGATGGAGCAACCCCAAGTTTTAGCTATCAGGAAACACTGAATCTGGCAGTGAATTCCACTCCTTGTGTTCCCAAAGCGTTTTGTAACACTTCCTATTCTTACAGTCTAATAAACACCTTAGTACCTATAATTTTCCATGACCTAGCCAACACAAAACAGATTGCATCTCGCGCAAACCGAGCTGCGCATACGCACCGAGTACCACCATTAACAGTATAGTTCGTGCCGTTAGCTCCCGTGACTGGTCAGTTACGGATAAGATCAACTAGTAAAAAAAACTTACATGAACTGATTAGTCGCTTGGAAAACCTGGTTCCGTACGTCAGACAGAGCTAACAATTGATGTGGAAAACGCAATTTTTGTAAAAACTCGTCATTCACCTTGGCTTTTCTTTCTTTCTATATATTATTATATGGTACATTATTATTTTATGGCTTGGTCTAGTGGTTAGTAGGCCTGACTGCTATGCTGGAGGTCGTGGGTTCGATTCCCACCCAGGACAAATGTTTGTGTGATGAACATGATCATTTGTTCTGTGTATGGGTGTAATGTTATCTATGTATGTATTTAGAAATATATAAGTATGTTTATCAGTTGTCTAGTACCCATAACATAAGCTTTGCTTAGCTTAGGACTAGATGGTGTTGTGTGATAGTTGTGGAATATTATTATTATTATATATGTATGTTTATTTCAAGTAAATATACAGTTGTACCATTATTTCGTTTTTTTTTATGCGTTTGTATGCCATGTTGTCTCATCAATACCCTTGAATGCCTGGTAGAAAATGCCTAAACCAAAAAAAAGTACAAAAGTGGTCTTATTGTCTACCTTTGTTCCTTTTTGGAAGAAATTTTAATAAACAAACATATATCTACTTTTGGATTTTCGAAAGTTATCTAATTGACATACAAAAAATACCACTGGTTCGTTAATAAATTATAGAAATTCAAATCGGTTTTCTGATTGTTTTATATGTGTTTATATAATAATTATAATTTTATATTAGTGTTTTTTGTATTATGATTTTACATAATCTGTAACTTAATGTTTAATTTTGAACCCAAATTAGGTTTTAAAAACTGTTTTCATTTTTTGATGAATTTATTCATATTTTTTTTATCTTAATTACTTTTTAATTGGTTGTTGCTTAACCAAATCCATATTTTTGTAAAAAGAAATATGTGTCTTATGTGGTTTGAAATAAATGTTTTTATTATGACTGTTATTTGACATTTTATTTTTTATCTTCTCTAATTTTATGACACCTGACACCTCTTACTTCTTTTCATAAATTTTTGATCCTATTATTCAAGTCCGGGATTTATTACTATCTCAATAATATTGTTATCTCTAGATAACACAACTCCTAAGAAATTATATAAAATACAGTGAGTTTTTTTGACTGGCCTGTTGATCTGGTGGTTAGTGGCCCTGACTGCTATGCCGGAGGTCGTGGGTTTGATTCCCACCCCGAACAAATGTTTGTGTGATGAGCATGATATTTTTTTCTGTATCTGGGTGTAATTTATCTATAATATTAATATGTACGTATTTAGAACTGTACAAGTGTGTTTATCAGTTGTCTAGTACTCATAACACAAGCTCTGCTTAGTTTGGGACTAGACGGCATTATGTGATAGTTGTGGAATATTATTATTATACAAATGTATGTAAGCAGTTATTAAAAACAAACATCTTCAAAGTTTGTTTTATTATTATTATTAAAATAAAGAAATTATTGAAGGAAGAGAGTTAACCACCACTTTACCTATCATGCTCTCTACCTCTACGGTCTGAACTAAGCGTTTAGACCCGTCGTTTATACCGCGTAAATCGAAAGACTGAAACAATTTGCCTGCTGCGGTCTTCCCATCCGATTATAACTTACGTGTCTTCAAGGCTGGAGTGAATAGGCTCTTAATAAACTAGTGCGCCTCACCATCAACAATTGCGTCACTGCTTACCATCAGGTGGGATCGCAGTCAAGCACTAGTTTATATTATTAAAGAAAATAACTTCTGACAGTCGTCATTTTAAAATTTTCGTCGAAGAATCGCCAAACTTAAGTGGCAGTGGGCAGGGCACATTGCTCGTAGAAGGGATGGCCGATGGGGCCGAAAGGTTCTGGAGTGGCGACCGCGCACCGGAAGACGCAGCGTTGGAAGGCCTCACACAAGGTGGACCGACGACCTGGTGAGGGTCGCAGGAGTGCGGTGGATGCGAGAAGCACAGGATCGGTCATTGTGGCGACGCTTGGGGGAGGCCTATGTCCAACAGTGGACGTCTTTCAGCTGAAATGATGATGATGATGATGATCGTCATTTTACTCCAACTTGCTTCAAATTTACTCCTAACATGTCGACCACCGATAAGTCTCGCTCAGTTGCGCCTGGTCTCGCAGATCTGCGCTTGCGCAATGAGGTGTGACCGCTTAATGAGTCGTACGCGCATGGTTTAGTGCTAACTTAGATTATTTCTTACATCAATCTTACTGTTGTGATCAATCTTATGAGAGTTGTAGAGCATATGGTTTAGTTTTTACCATGTGTGATGGTCTGGAGGTAATAAGGTCTGTGGTGAAGATCCTGTACTAGATTTAATAGAAATGAAGTGCATACGAAATGGTTTTCAACATGACATCATGTTTGCATTTAGCGAAGTGTGAAGCTGAAGTGTGATTTCCCTGTTGGACAAAGGCCTCCTCCTAGCGTTGCCACAACGACCGGTCCACCCTGTGGGAGGCCCTCTAACGCTGCGTCTTCCGATACGCGGTCTCCACTCCAGAACCTTTCATCCCCATTGACCATCTATTCTGCATGCAATGAGTCCTGCCCATTACCATTTAAGTTTAGCGATTCTTCAGGCTATTTCGACAACCTTGTTTCTCTGGTGGATATCTTTAGTTTTGATGTGATCACGCAAGGAAACTCCGACCATAGCCTTTCCTTGGGTGACTTTTTGAGGCCCATTTTAAGCGACCACATTTCGGAGCCATATATCACATCACTAGCAACACACATTGGTGATAAACTTACGTCTCACACTGTGGTATAATGGACGAGAAGATACCGTGCAGCTTCCCGAATGCTGCCAAACTGGCAACAGCTATCCAACAGGACCGTCTGTCCCAGGTAAACATAGTCGTCCACACCGTCGAGTGTTGAGTCTTCGATCTTGATATAAGTGGGTGTTATATGGATGACAACCATGACTTGACTTCACCGAAGGTGAGTGATGTACTCGCCATTGACATTAATGCCTAGCCCTCTTCATTCCAGAACCTTGAAGACATCCTCCATCCTCAAATACAAAAAACTTAAGGAAATTCGCATTTCGTGGCTTGACTTAGAGTATCCCCCTTAAGAGCGTCCTTTTTGAGGTCCATTTTCATACAACCGTTTTTACGTGATTATGATGTTATTACACATCCTTCTCTAGATATTTTGAATACACAGTTATCTTCTCGATATTATCTAGGCGTCTATAGAAATCAAAAGATAAATTCGTGTAAAACTAATCCAGTAAATACCTCTCTGTAAATCTGCTATTTTACGTGAACTTTGGCCCTCCATAATGTACTCATATATTAAAAATATAAAAGTACATCCACAGAAGCCTTGCAAATTTAATCGAGATTCTCAATGATGACAATTTTTTTCAATAAATTTTAAGGGTTTAAAAAAAAAACACGTTTTTCCTGGAACAAGTTTTGTGAAATATTCGAGTAAATCACGGAATTACCGAATGGCAACAGTTTTCAAGCGTTATCTCTCTTTTTTTGCATTGCCTCTTTATCAAACATCGCGTTGGATTGCATTAAATGAAGCAACAAGCTTTTAAACCATGCTCGATGTTGACGATAGGCGAGTGGAAGCGCGTGGTTAACTTGATTTTAGTATGAATTTCTACTTCGATAAAAGAAATGTATAGCACTATTCTTAAGCATTATAGTTATATTACATGACCTGTCAGAGCTTGGTGGATTTTGAAGCAATAATTCAGTTAAATTCAATGAGGTAGGATGTCGGATTTCCGAGAATACCATTTCCTGTACTCATTAATAATGCTCATTAAACACTGCACATTAAAACCAAATAAACTAAAGAATTTCCACAAAACAAAAGGACCAGTAAAAAGGACCACTAAGATTTTCCGACCAAACTCGTGTACCTAAAATATAAAGAGACAGAGGTATACTCACGACACATCGGGCGTGGTGTTGGTCAGTAGACGCACGCAGTCGAGGCAGCCCCGCGCAGCCGCATAGTGCAGCGCCAGGGCTCCATTGTTGGCGCGCCCCCCTGCCCCCGCCATGGCGCGCCCGCACCACCAGCCCTCGACAGCTAGACGACCGCTCCTGGAAGGAAAGAAAAATCTATAGATAACAGTTCTTCAGAAAGATCAAGCGATCAATATATGTAAATAAAAGAAGTAGAAGACGTTTCATAATTTCAAAGCGCCATATTAATTATTATTGTAAAACGGAAGAGTTTGTTTGTTTGTTTGAATTCACTGATCTCAGGAACGACTGGTTCGAATCGATAAATTCTTTTAGTGTTGGATAGTGCATTTATTGAGGAATGCTATAAACTATATAAACTTGCACTGCACCCGACGGTAGTACAGAGTAATAACCACAGACGGGGATGAAACCGCGGAGAACAATCAGTAAAACATAAGATCACACCTGCATATCCTGCATCGTGATTTTTTTATCGTGGTGAAACCTTCAAAATTCGCCAGAATTCTTGGGAATAGACCAGGAAACGTGAGGTTTTTACCTCACTAAAACCACCCTGGTGGTCACCAACAGCACAAGAGACCCCGTGACCTCTTAAAAGATCACTCCAGAACCCATCAGTACAACGTCTGTTAGTACACATCCCTTGGGGCACTGTAAAGGGGAGACACGTTTACCCCTGATCCTCGCTATGCAAGTCAGCATGTGATCACTGTACCACCGCTGTTCCTGGACAGAGCCCCCACTCAGAGCGCCTACGACCTTGAAGTTCCACGTGCCTTAAATTCTGCCTCTTGCTGGACTATCTTGGTCTCATAAAAGGAAGCAACTTCGGCTATATCCGCCAGAGGTCCAAATGCGGAAAACGTGAAAGGAGTGTTATCGACTCAAAAGATACCGTTCAGTTATTTAAAAAAAAAAGTTTCCGCGGGCGATACTAATAGCCATTTTATACTGCAGGCTGTTGATTTAAACCTGACCATATTTTTTACTTTTATTATAAGTATAATTTGTATTGTATTTAATTAAAACAAAAAATAATAATAGAGATATTGATTTTACTGCTTTCACATCATTTTACAATTCCATCAGACTATATGTAAGTATATATGACTTCGTCATGTTTATGAAGCATAAGATAGAAGATAGAAATGAAATTAGAAAAAGTAGGTTATAATACGAAAAGTTTCTAGATTATTATTATAATTACCCAGTATTCTATCACAAATGTCAATTTCTCCTACCAAATGACAGAATTAATATCAAATGAAATCATGAATATGCCACAAAACCTGATAAGAAAGTTTGCCGAACAAAAGACATCAACGCGCTGGAGTACAGCAACGCCATCTAGTAAGTGATTGTTGAACTATTCAATCGATATGCTACAATAAGCGCGAGTACCTCTACACGCGAAGCAAGTACTCACCGATGCATTTCATAACTATCTTCCTTTACTTCACAACAGATGGCGCTGTTTAAAATAAGCAGATAACATATCTTATAATATAAAAATGAATCGCAAAATGTGTTGGTAAGCGCATAACTCAACAACGCCTCGACCAATTTGGCCAATTCTTTTTTTTAAATGTTCGTTGAAGTTCAAGGATGGTTTTTACGGCAAGAAAAATTCGAATAGAGTAGGGTAGAGTAGTCAGATGACGGGAGAGAAGCCGCGGGCAAAAGCTAGTTATTTATAAATTTATTATTTGTTATGGCTGCACCTAGTTTTAGCCGGCTACTTGTACTATTGCTTTAAGTCATACAGTAAAGATATATAGGAGGGCCTATGTATCTTTACTGTATGTATATGTTACGGCTAATAGCCGAAGTGCGGCTACACCTTGTTTTAGCCGGCTACAACTAGGGGCAGTCGGCCATGTGCGGTTAAACTTAGATGTATCCTACTTATTTTCGGCTAGAACTAGTTACAGCCGCACACCGGTGGTTAAACTTAGGTGCATCCTATTTACCATCGGCTAGAACTAGGTTTTCAGTGCAGTTAAAAATTTTAGTTTTATTTTAAGATTCCCGTCTTGCGTTTCCCAATTGATTCGATTTCGTATTACCCTCGTAGACTAGACATTTTATCCCAGACAAGTCAGTCAAAACAAGATTTATAATTGTGTTTAATTAAATTATGTAATGAAATGACATTGCCTTCGTATTGAAATGTATTTTAAAGTGGTGTCCATCTGTATTAAAAGCTAAATGCACGCTACAGTACGTAGTGTCATTCAAGTTTATCTTTTTTAAGTAAGTGATAGACATTCTTGCATTGTCTACTAGCCAACCTTGAATTTAAAAATACTACAATTGTGAATTATAAATATCGACAGTTGAAAGGCTAATTGATCTAAGCGACATTTAAAAAAAATAATTGAAACCTGACTCAAACGACGGACAAAAATTTGCTGATTCCGAATATGTATATAACTCAATATTGGAAAAAATGTCGTTTAGATCAATTAGCCTTTCAACCGTCGATATTTGAAATATCAGCAAGATCAATCAGGTGGACATCGTGACAATAACATCGCGAAAATTCAAAATAAAAACGATATAACGAAATACTCTAAATTGTGTTTCTTATGCATTTAAACTAATTAAGATGTCATTAATCAAAGCGTGACAAGGGATTAACATTGACATTTTGAAAGTTGATTAATTTCCAAGATATTTCTAAAAATTACGAAACTTGGTCAAATATTATTTAATGTTTGACCTTCTAGCATTCCACCTGTTCACAAGTCTAATTTTTATATTTCAATTAAAATATAATACACTTTTTGATTTATTTATTATGAATCTGCCGGAACCATTCCTCACAAACAAATCTGCATCTCGTAGTATTTAATGAACAAGAAATCAATTAAAAGTCTGGCTATTCAGGTGCTTATTTATTTAAAAAAGTTTACTCTGGCAATTAATATAATGGTAAGAACTACTATAAATAATATTAACGATGCAATAATACACTAGACTGCAACATTGCCATTTAAGATGTTACTTCTATGCATAAATTTTATTTTGTAGCGGTTTTTATCCCTAAATTAATAAAACAAAATAAAAAAATATATCGCGAGCGTAAGCATAGCATAGCGGTAGAGCTCTCCCAAGCGGCGATTACTCCAATAGCAAAAAAAAAAACTGGATGCGTAAGGGAATAACAAGGAGGTAGGACATGGTCTGCTGTAAGAAAACCCACGTCTTTGGTTATTGCTCCGGTCCTGTGAGGCTCAGCGATGGTTTTTTTTTAAATCTTTATTAAGAAGCTTTGTCACAATATTGAGTATGTCGCTCCATCCTCCTTCCATCCTTACTTTTGAATTTTAAGTTATTTTAAATTTTTATGTTAAGTAGCCTTATATATGTTAGCCAAAGCAACACTTAAACAATTTTTCAATTCAAACCAGTTACCTAAGATTAGCACGTCAAAGAAACTCTTGAACGCCCCTAGCCAAGTTACAACCGTTTCGTTTCGATTCTCTTTTCGTTGATCGCATCGAGTCGGCCACGCCTCCTATTTCTTTGTTCTGACCACGTGAGTGAGCGTTGAGATGACCTCAGAATAAAGGAATCGTAGGCGTGGCCGACTCAAGGCAATCGACGAAAAGAGAATCGAAACAAAACGGTTGTAACTTGGCTAGGGAGCAGCTTTATAATATTCTAATATACAATAATCTCGCGTCACAGTGTTTGTAATCGAACTCCGTAACGGCTTGACTGATTTTCATGGACTTTTTCTGTATATTTGGTAGGTTTAAAAATATCGTAGCGAGATCTATGACGAATTACACTTCTCCGCGCGATTTGAACATATACAACAGCCCGAAGTCATCTATCGGGCAATTGCCCAAACCAGACTTAACTAATGTCTGGTCGGAGGCCCTTTTCAGCGGAGGTATATGGGACTTTACACTCTGTTCCGCATACCTCCAAAGGTCGTGGGCATTTTTTACCCTTCAACCCCCATCCTCCGTTTTTTTTCTATGATAATTTACATGGTAGAACAACGTATTATTTATAAAAAAAAAATAAAGATGTAAAATGAATACATAAACTAGAGGATTACTCTTACATCACATATCACTAAGCTCTTCAATTACACTGATTACAAACGGTGTCCGAGTACGAGAAAATGATGATGGCTTGATAGAATGGTGTGGCAAAATAACCCAATCATATCTCAATCATACCATGACATTAGTTTGATATTAAGTTGTTTTTCATATACTTATTATAAAGCTTAAGTGTTTCATAAACGACCTTGGAAGATTTAACTTATATTTAACATGGACTACTTATATGTCTTTTTCAGCTGTTAAGACGTATAGTCCTTTGAACATCTGACCGGAGTTGAAGTAACACATACTCGTACTGCCGCCTGCGCACGCATAGAACCCAGCTGACCATTTTCTTTGCAAAATATTGATTGGTTTACACAAGCTATGTCATTCTGTAGAACACTTAAGCGGCAATTTTTTTTATAGACATATTTCTAAAAATCAAAGTCGTTTGAAATGAGTAGAGAAACAAGCGAAAAAATATCATGGTAAATTTTGTGGCAAAAGTATTAGTCATACGAAAACAATTATAATTATTTGGATAATGTTTTATATCAGTCAATATTTTTTTTTTTCAAACCTATTTACCTAGCCGTTACCGAGGAGTAGGCTTCAGAAAATCACTGTTTTATGACACTACTCGAGAGTTAGGGCCTTAAGTCCTGACTGGAGGCTTTAATTTTATCAAGATTAACTCAACCAAGTCCAGTTAGACCACCTCATAGCTTGACTAAGAATAATTAATCGTCTATAATTGTCTCATAGGATCATAACAGAACTGTCTCTCAAATTATCCGTGCTTGGAATTATTAGAATTTTCATGAGATGCACTCTGGCTATAAGGTACCATCGAACTGATCTAATGATGGAACCGAAAGGTGGAAGGTAATTAACTTTGGTTGAGGGATATCACAACTAAAAAGTATAAAATAAAAATCTTTTTATAAAATAATCAGAAGTTGATCTTAAATAACAAAGATACAAAACTGTTATAGAAACACCGACTTCCGAATTTAAAGTTATTTTGCACTTTTTACTGTTTTTTTTTTTTATTTTGAAGTTGGTTTGTTTTTGGAAAACGTTTTTTTGACGTACTGACTTTGACAATTCGAGTGCAATGCAAGTGCCTGTGTAAATGGTTTTCATTCATTAAAGATGACTGAAAAGAAGATTCATTGTGCATGTGTTTCCTGATAGCTACAATCTCCTTCAGGTGTGACATCCACCAACCCGCACTTGACCCGTGTGGTAGATTACAGCCCATTCGCTGTTATAGAGCGAAGGCTTGAGTCCCAACAGTGGGAATATTATAAGGCTAATTAAGCTATATTATATTATGGCGCAGCGTTTCTTCTTGTTCCAAACATATTTGCAGTCATCCCTTTCTCTCCATCCATTCATATTTATACATACATCACTGTTTTAGTTAGATGCGTTGACTACTTCGCTATGATGACTCATGAAAACTAAATAATAGTGAGATCGAAACTGATCTAATAAACGACTACTGTTTAAAAAAACAACCAGTCATGTGCAAGTTGGACTCGTGTATCGAGGGCTCCGTACAAATGTTGCCTGTATGAATAGTTCAATTCCCGAATCGAGTCTCGATAAGTTTTTTTTTTTTTGACGTGACTACTTTATAGTTTTCAGACCTTTTCCTATACTTGTGCTATGATACCTTGCATCATGCATGACTCTAGGTCAACGGGAAGTGCCCTATAGGTTTTACCAAAATATTCACCTAAACGGAGCATAAAGGGCCTTATCGTTAAAAAAGCGTTGACTTAGAAGCTTGATTTTTTCACTGTTACTTAGGGAAGCTTGACCTGCCCCCCTAGCCAAGTTACGATCGTTTCGTTTGCGTCGACCGTCTGGAGCAGGCCACGCCTCCGATTCTTTTGTTCTGACGTCATCTCAACGCTCAGTCACGTGGTCAGAACAAAGGAATTGGAGGCATGGCCTACTCAAGGCGTTCGACGCAAACGAAACGATCGTAACTTGGCTAGGGGGCAGAGTATTTGATATTAATTTCAGCTTAAAAAGAGAAAATCGGTCTCGACAGACGGACAACAAATATATCCTATAAGGATTTCGGTTTTGCTGACTTAGAACGGAACCCTAAAAAACAATCAAAGCTTTAAAAAAGTGATACAAATCAAATCGACATAAAAACGAAATCTTTTTAAAGTCAGATAAAAATAAAACATAATCATAGTGCTTCATCATTCCGCAAAATGATCTTCTAACATCACTTGCAATAGATAATTTTACACGTCGGTAATAGTATCATGATTTGAAAAAGCTAAATTGCGATTTTGTACACCGTCATGTGCGAAATATATCTAATCAATGGCTAGGTTATTTATTTCTAAGAACGTAATGTCATTGCTTTATTGTCACACTGTTTGATAATTTCATAATTATTTAAATATCTTAGAAGTAAAACTTTTTTAATTTTTTATTACGCGGCTCGCGTTTGACCACCATCTCACCTGATGGTAAGCGATGATGTGGTCGACGATGGACCAGGCTTGCCTAGAAGTAGCCTATTCACTCTTGTCTTAAAGAGACGTTATACAATCATTCGTGTTTATTGTTGTAATGTTTTGGAAACAAGATGTCTTCAAGGCTAAAGTGAATAGGCTCTTAATAAACTAATGCAGTTCACCATCAACGATTGCATCATTGCTTACTATCAGGTCACAGTCAAGCAATAGCAACGACCTTACAGCCCCTAGACGCCTCATGCTTGAACTTGCGCACCAAAACAATTCTGTCAACTAGCCGAGGTACGGAGGAGCGGGGTACTGCGTTCTGATTGGTCCGTACAAAGTCAGTATGGCACACTAGGGATGAGATATATTATTTCGTACAATTATTATTATTTTTTTTATCATCCTAGTTCTTGATATTATTTTAACATAAAATGTCCATACAATGTGATTAATAAATCAAGAGATTCAAGATTTATTTAACCAAGAACAATTAAAATTGTATGTGAATATTGAGTACTTAATAACTAGGAACAAACAGTTATAACTAGTAATTGACTTGAATTACAATAAAAGGATTAGTTAACCACCATTAATAAAACTAAATAACATGAAAAACGAAAATAAACAATGTAAAAAATATTACTGTTATTAATCAATTTTAAAAGGTTAAGTAAAATAAAATTCCGTTTTTTTCCTTTTGACGTGCGAAACCCTAAAAATCAAACCTAGGTCGTCTAATGCTCGATGCTGAGATTGTTCGAAAGAGTTACCGTGGCCTTGAAACGCAATGGGCAACTGGGAGAACACGAGTAGGTTTTAGTTAGTCAAAGTTTGACATTCACAAACAATGTTTATTTTCATATAACTACAAAAAACGAAACGAAACGGGGTCGTCGAAACGCTTGGGCCATGGGGTCCGAGTACGCGTCTCCTTTTTAAGGAAATTTCACGCCGACTGACCACTTTGCGTGACCAGAGGGCTGGCTCGTTCTTTGCCCAAAGAATTAGCATTGCCATTCAACGTGGCAATGCGGCCAGTCTTCTGGGCACATTCCCGGATGACAGCGATGTGGAGGAGTATTTCGACGCCTGAGTGCATTTTGTGTTTTTGTATTATATTTATGTATATAGTTAGGTTTTAGTATAGTTTAGTTAATATTTAACTACAAAAAATAATTTCTGTGAAATAACAAACAATACAATGACTAGAAACCGCATTCTAGTGACGAAGCCGAAATGTTTACAAGTTGAACAAACTGAGAGTCAATGACACTGCACTGTACGCTTAACGAAGAATTAATAAATCATCCTTACTTGATATTACTGTGATATCGAAGGTGAAACGAACCTTAAAAGCATAGCTAGAAAGACAAACATAATTCTAAAAGGCTACGGGATTATTAATTTTAAAAAGTTATCTTGGACCTGGAACGTAAAAGGCTACTGAAATAACATATGTTTTTTTTTATTTTGAGATAGGAAATCATCAAATGAATTCCAGGATAGAGTGAGAAGGTTTCTCAGACTTATTAAAATCCACCTGTGACCAGTACCGGGCCCGCGAACGACGAGCAATGGGTAGCTCGCGGTGACGACGACGACGGCGCGTAGTGTTCCACGCGCGCCTCAAGAAGATGTCATCAACTGTAGGGGCCCAGCAAGGTCGAAGCCTACTGGGGCTAAGGGTTTGATTCTGAAAGGAAGACTCGGCCCTAGTATGTAAGGCAACGAAGGAACAGGAGTGTGTTTTTAGTCAGTAAAAGTCTGACACTATCTCCAACTCCGCCCAAGAGCGGGGGATGTCATTGGATGATTTTCCTACCGAAAAAAAAAACCTGTGACCAGTTCAGTTGCCTTTTGCGTAAGTCTTCCAAAAATCCCGCGGCCTAGCAAGCATTGGCCCTATTGGACCCCTATATATATGTATAGTTTTACTAACACCTTGTTGAGGCGCGCGTAGAAAACAACCATCGACCCGGGTTTGGTCCTGAACGGACGGCAGTACGGCGTCCTGTCTTTTGATTACCAAAAAGCAAAATGTCGTCTGTAACTTTACCGCCGTAAATTAGCATGTTCAAAAAAACATAATGACACTCTCTCTCACCCCTCCACAAAGAGCGCGAAAAGTTATAAAACTTGATAATTGCCTCAAAAAAACCTTTGGCACGACTCGTAGGTCTTATGACTACATAAATTACATACATTTCTGAAACAAAACCACCGAACAATACATATATTTCTCGGAGAACATTCACTTAATAAACAACCGTATCATTTCTCATTCATAAAATTTATTCAGTTCTAGTTGTTTCTATGTTCACGTAATCTCATAATTGTGTCTAAAGTGTTACATGAAAATAAGTAAATTCATCAGTTATTTCTTGGTCTGGACTGCAGTGTGAAATATTTCGCATTATATAAGTGTTATACTTGCTGGAATTCATAAAATTTGGTTAATGGAATATAAATGATGTTAATTTCATTAAATAATTTTGTACTAAGTATTTTATTATGCAGAACAAACATATATGTTTATGTATTATCATCAATTCAGGTGAAAGACACCCAACCAGAGAACCAATTTTTTTTCGAACTTTTAGAGTTTATTTTAATATAGTTTTCAACTTGCCATACTTTACAGTTTGATGGCGTGAAAGAAGAAAGTGTCGCCACAACGTCCGTTCTATGCAGCTCTCATCTATCAGATTTCCGTGACCCTCACCACACCACGTGATCGGTCCACCTTGTTCGTGTATATATAAAAACACTAACTCGTATGTACGAGCAAATCCGTACATATCAATTGTATTCATTTTATGCTGACATGGACGCGCCGCAGATGAATAAAAACACATTTAAGTAAGCGTTTTAGTATTGCATCATCATCATGTCAGCCGATATACGTTCACTGCTGGACATAGGCCTCCCCCAAATGTCGGCACAATAACCGGTCCTGTGTGTCTCGCATCCATCGGATTCTCGCAACCTTCACCAGGTCATCGGTAGTAGTTGCATAGCATCGTTGAAAGACTCATACGCCGCCGGTCAATCATCTATCATTTTCGTGCAATACACATTTTTAATTAAAATTCAGTTTATCATTTAAAATCTACTTAACCCCAAACAACGTATATGTTTTAAATAAACTATATACACATTCATTGTTCGTACAGCTAAGGAGTGGAATCCTCTGCCGGATCTGTGTTACCAATGTCATGCGATGATTCCCATATTACTAAGAGACAGCAAAATAATTAGATTTGATTTTCTTCTTGCCGTTGCTTTACGTGTCAAGTAATGAAGAACCGAACAACTAAAACGCCTATTACACTACTCGATATTCAGACAGTCTTAGTCTATATGCCGTCACACAAGAAAATGAGCAACTTACGCCAATGTCGTGTAAAGGAATGAAACTTAATGATGAGATAAATAAATAAAAATAGACTAAGACTATCTGAATATTGAGTGGTGTAATAGGCGCTTTAGTCTATAATGGGCGACTCTTTCTTTTTAATCTCATACTGATAAAATATGGCTAGAGCAGCTAACTATCAAAGAATGATTTGTCCTTATGGCCGTTATGGTCGCAAATAAATATTATTTGGACCATAACGGCCAGTAACAAAAACTATTGCAGTTTTTGGTTCACCAATTTCGCATGGCCGGTGACCGCTTCATAATTTATCACAGTGGATGCCAATAGCTACATAGTACAGTCGTCATCTAAAGTTGCTGAGCGATTCTCGACAATGGCTCGTACATATTAATATTGTTAAGTGGTTTTATTTACATAAACCAGTTCTTAACTGCGATCCCACCTGATGGTGAGTAGTGATGCAGTCGTTGATGTTGAGGTGCACTAGTTTATTAAGAACCTATTCACTCTAGCTTTGAAGATACCTAAATTATAATCGGACGAGAAGACCACTGTAGACTAATTTTTCCAATCCTTCGATGTAACATTGCAAAAAAAATAATATTTAAAAATAATGAGTAGCCGGTTCTTCTCCATAGAACGACCAATTGGAACCGTACACTAGCTTGGCGTTTTATAATACGTTGGCCTATGTTAAATAAAATATTTTTAATCTTTAATTCTTGTTTTCCACAAAGTAATACACATTCAAAAGTGTTCTGGCCACTTTTCTCATTGACAGTGATGTAAACGATATTTTTTATGCCCAACCAGTTCTTTCCCTTTTTATACGCGCTTGTACATAATTTTCTAAATACAAAATTATATGAAAATAAATTTAAACGTAAAAAGTTTTTATTATGATTTTTTCTTACATTCATATTAAAAGATTTCCGCTTTTTTTTGTTTGTTTTGAGTTTTGTTTTTTTTTTTATTTTGAATGATTCTTACACTCATAGGTAGCAAAAAGTTTGCAGATTTGGTGACCACCCAGTGTTTTAATTATAATCCAAAACAAATCAAAGATCGTAAGTTTGTAATCAATCTTCATTGTAAACTTTTGATCGCAAACGATCCGTTTACAATCACTTCAGAATTTCATCATCACAAAAAACACTTTATTATAACGCGTAAGATCATTAATTCATTCTGTTTTTACGATGATCATAACCTGATGACATATAAACAAGCCAAGTGTCATTGAATGTCAAATCAATCTCTATTCTTAATCATATGTCAAATCTTTCTAAACATTCAGTGATTGTTTAGAAACATTTGACATATATTTGTTCTAATTTGTTAGTCTCTACATCTGTAAATAAAATTTACCTTGAAGTATTTTTAAGTTGTTATGGATACGGCAATAGAAAACCTCGCTCCGTAAATCAAAAGGAAAAATCGGAACCCTCTTATTGGATCACTTTATTGTCCGTCAGTCTGTCGGTCTGTCTGTTTGTTTTTTATAAAAAGAATTAGTTGTATGTATCCGCCGTTGATTGTACACCATATGACAGTATTAGTCATCCAGTACCATAGGGGACAGTGAACAACAATATAACGTAACGGTAGGCTACACACGTATCCGGAGGTACTCCACAATTTCTAAATGTGACCTTTGATATGGATGACCTCAAATAAGGAATTTAATTTAATATTTTTCAATGTTCGAGTGTTAGTTGTTTATTTGTGTTTGTAACTAACTGTAGATTATTGCTTCTAAAGGTTTTTTTTTAGGTAGGAAAATCATCTAATGACAAATCCCGCTTTTTTACTGACTAAAAACCCACCCCTGTTCCTTCTTTGCCTTCGTCCCAGGGTTTCACTTTCACACTACCCGTGGTGCTTCTAAAGGTCAGAATTTACCATCAAAGAAATCACATGTCAAATGAGCTGTTTGAATATCCAAAAGGGTCATTCTTCGAATCGAGGCTCCAAAGACTTGAGCATCGGTGGACATCCTACTCATACAAACTAAAAGTTTTGGGAACACATTCATTGAGCGTACAGCTGAGTCTGTGTTTCCTTAGGTACGCCCGAGCATATCAATAATAAAAAAACCGGGCAAGTTCGAGTCGGACTCGCGCACTGAATGTTCCGTACAAACTTATCTATGAAAACAATTCAATTCCCGACTTGAGTTAGAAAGATTTTTCCGAATTGCAAAAAAAGGTTTTTTTGTGACATAACTACTTTACAGTTTTCAAATTTTTTCCTATACTTGTGTACCTTACTTCATGCCAAATTTCAGGATTCTAGGTCAACGGGAAGTACCCTAAGAATTTTGATTCCCTTGAGAGTGTCGAAATGTACTTTTTTTGCAACATAAACGGCCGTATCTTTTTTTTTTGTTAACTCTGAAATTTAATTTTTTCAAGGGACCGCAGACCTGAGTATATGGTTTTAATTTCAACTCGATACCTCGACGCATTTCCGAGATAAAGGGTCTTGACAGACAGATAGGCAGACAGGCCGATAGGCGGACAACAAAGTGATCCTATATAGGTTCCGTTTCTTTCCTATTGAGGTACGGAACCCTAAAATACCTGAACTTCTATTAAATAGTAATCAATAACTCGCCTTATGCAAGTTCGATGACTGTGACGACTGACAACAGATTAGTCTGGTATTTTTTAGAGTTGGGTCATAATTTTTGTTTGTTTGCGCAAACAATATCAATTTTATTACTTAGATTCAAAAATCAATAAGAATCTCAATTTTCGCATGTCACTCTTTGATATATATTGAAGCCAAACACAACAACAGATTAAATGCACCTATGTTTGTCATTACTTAGCAGCTGAGCAAGCAGAAATATGGGTAAAGAATACCGACTCAGTTATCGCAGCCCACACGGTACTTTCACTCTCAAATCTTACATCTCAAAACGTGTTAAAAATTATTTACCTAAAATTACCGGCGCGTAACGCAATCTGTAGCGTATCGAGGTCCTCTTCATAATCGTGGCACAGCTCCATCGTGGAGTTCCTCGCCTCGTGGATATCAAACAACACTGCACCATCCCCTAACTTATCAGTCATCACACTCCTATAAGAACGAGTCCCAAAACTAGATGTCACTGAAGCACCTCTAGGAAATCTCCTCGGAGGAACATTCACAGTCTGCGAGGCCTGCAATCCTGGCTTCTTCATCCTCCGCTTCATGTACCTTCTCATCCGCAAAGACAACATCACACGAATCCGTATATGCCTCTTAATATTCCTATCGTATCGTAATTGCTCCTTCATTTTCTTATTTCGTTTTTTCCGATGCGGGATCTCGTCGATTCGTTCGAGTTGGGTGTGGTTCCGCTCAATTAGCCGGTGAGAATCGAGAGTAGGGGAGCGATTGAAGAAATCTGAGTTGTTGTTCCGCCATGCTTTGCTTAGAGACCAGTTCTCGCCACACGTGGGGGTCTTGACCTGGATAGGCTTTTCGTAGATGTCCTCCTCAAGAGCGAACATCCTTCGGGAGAGGAGGAAGTTGTCGATGTTTCGCCTGAGGGTGCTGCTTTGAGAACTGATCGTCGTGTTCACTAAATTTGAAGTGAGAGTTTCAGAACTTTTCTGGAACGTGTTGCCGTAGGTCAGTTTTGGCGGCTCGGGGACTTCTCTCGTTTTTCTCTTCGCGATAGAAATGATTCTCCGTCGCATCGCAGACATGTTCGTGAGTTCGCTCTTCAGCAGCGGTCCCTTCCGTTTGTCTGACGTCATGTCCGGTGACCACGTGCCGTTCTCGGAACAGCTGCAGAAGTCCTTGATGAGCCGCGCTATAGCGTTACAGTCGCCGTCTTCTGATCGTTCCCTAGGCATTGTTCATCGCCCACAATATCTGGTTCGTTATTTAACTGTCACTACTAAAATAAGAGCACAGAAAATCACTGTTACCTATGAGTCAAGGGTTAATATGGTTACACGGCCGTATTCTGTAACACTTCCGTTCTCTCATCTTATTGTTACGATTGGGTTACGTAATCGCTAAATTCGACCGCGTCTCGCGAAGCAGGTCGCATTTTTTGTACGTGTATGCGTAATTATGAGTTGTGGCCAAATCGATTAACGGTGAATCTCTGTTTACGCATTGATCGATTACTTAATCGATAGTTGTAAACGCTACGAGTTTATTAACTCTCAACTATGTAGGTTAAACGGTAGAAACTTATTACGGAAAGCGGGATTATTTAAATGAGTAATTTCACTAAACAGATGAATTTATAACTTAACTTTATTATTAATCATAGAAAAGAAGATTTATTTATGTTGGTGATATAATATCTTATTTTTTTCTTTAATTTGGTGAAGATTAGATAATAATATTAGGCTTAGGTGCTGGCTTACTTTTACTTAAACACTTTCTTAGCCAATTAAACTATTTTATTAATTACTTATTTATTATTTATAGCCAATTTATCTATAATATGTATGTATTTAGAAGTATTTAAGTATGTTTATTAGTCGTCTAGTACTCTTAACACAAGCTCTGCTTAGCTTGGGACTAGACGGCGTTGTGTGATAGTTGTGTGAATATATGTGTGAATATTAATTTATAAGATATACGTTAAATTATCAATTAAGATGGATGTACGAAGATACTTAACAACCCTAACTCAAAATAAAAGTAATAATTTTGAATATAATTGATTGTTGATTTTTATAATTGAACTATTTGAATAACATAATTTTAACCAGCTATGTTTTTTACCGATACAGACAGTAATACAAAAAGAAATGAAATAATAACACACTTCAATTAAGGCCCCACAAAAATAAATAATTCAATTAATCATAAGCTTCAAATTAATTTCGTAAAAAGTAACAAATTAGATTCTTTTACTCGTACCTGTCACCACAATACCGTGACACAGCACGCATCGAGTTTAATATCGCTTCCTACGTTTTACCAATTATTTTTAATGATTAGGTTTATCGATTAATGAGTAGGAACTACACTAATGCGGTATGTTATCTGGATTTAATTTATTTAAACTTCATGTACCTACAATAGTGACATAATATAGGCGGGCTTAAAACAACAAGGCATTTTCTATCGGTCAACCTTTGGGTTAAAAAAAAACACAATAAGTAAAAAAGTACTATACGTGGGACACTCAGAAAGTTTTGAAAAACTAAAAAACTAACTTCCCTTAAACGAAAATGTTCTCGATGCAGATCCATTTTTAAATGAGGCACAATAATTTGATTTGGGTCTCGAAAACATGTGGAGGGAAATTCAAAATTCGAACAATGGTATTTTTACTTTTAAATATAACAAAAGTTTTCAAAATAATTACAAGTGGCCAGTGCCATAAACATAAAAACTTTTATTCGCGAAACTTTCTGAGTGGCCTGATATGTAAAAATAGAATGAGGGTTCATTGAAATTAGGTGCTTTATTTATTCTTGAGCAGTGGTGGCCGAGTGGTAACGGCCCCGACTTACAAGTTGTAGGTCGCGGGTTCAAACCCAGCCAGGCGCATTACTTTGTGTAATTTATTTCATCACCACTGCTCTCAAAACGGTGAAGGAAAACATCGTGAGGAAACCGGCATGTCCTAGAACCAAAAATTCGAAGACATGTGACATCGACCAACCCGCACTGGGCCCGCGTGGTGGATTACGGCCCATTCCCTCTCCTAGAGAGGAGGCCTGAGTCCCAACAGTGGGAACATTATAAGGCCGACTATGCTATGCTATATGCTATTTATTCTTAGATTATAAACTAATAGATACTATGACGAATATCAAATCAATTATCAAATCATCAATTAAGAGATATTTTAAGTTCTTTGTGATGGTAATTGGCCAAATTTGGGTAAGTGGAAGGATGGGTGGGAGGCCTTTGACGTATAGTAGAATAACATAGTATTACGATCTACATAATGTAGGCATCATGTAATCAAAATTGAATGGTTAAATGTGTTGCTAAGCGCAAAACACGAGAATGACGTAACGTATAAACTTTTATCTGTACTATTTTTTGAAATCTCAAGAAGGTTCTTATAAAGAAAAATATGGGATTTGCACGGGAAACCGTCAAAAGCATATTTTTTTTTATTACACTCGAACAGTACTCTAATATAAGGAACCTATCTACCAAATTTTAAGTTTGTAAGTGTTATAGTTTTTGAGATTTCAGTTCAGCCGAGAGTATGAGCGCAATAGCACGCATGCATTTCAGAGCGAGTGAGACGATTTCATGCACTGACACTACAATTTGTCTAACTAATGAAATATAACTTTGTAATAGTTCCCATCATAACATATTTAAAAATCAAACATGTAAAAATAAGTAAAGTTTATTTATTTTTTGTGGAGCTTTAAAGCGTCTGACAGAAGTTTTGGTCCATGGAAAGTGTCTGACACTTATGATACTACTTACTTTAGAATAATATTCTACAAAACATATATAAAAATCAGCCATAAAAAATTAAGTTACGTAACTCTTATTTTTATTTCTTTTTCTCACCCAGCACCTACCTAGGGGCCCAAAGGGGTGCTCCACAAGCACACAGGGATTAAAAGGACATGAGACGCTACTGAAAACCTAACCTAACCTATCCATGTGAAAATAAGTTATGTCAGATCGCTCTGGGATCTTAGTGTAATATAGATTGTGAGAGATACAAATAAACATTTTTTTCTTTTCTCGATTGGGTCAACGAGTATCTACCAAATATAATGATGGTGGTGTTTCACTTTCTTTAGTAATGTTGATTTAGGCAGTTTGTTGGTTTAATGTGCTCTTTGATGGCTATTTGTTTTCATTTTTATTGGCATATTTTGGTGTAATAATCACCTTGTTATGATTTCCCGTTATTGTTAATTTTCTTTGGTTATTACTGCCTTGTTTCTAAAAACATTTCTCTGTCTACTCACTATTTTCATTATTTAGTTCTTATTATCAAAAATGGTTGCATGGTTGTTATTGTGTGGAAAAAGGAGAACCTTTCTCCAGCTGTTGAACAAAATAGGCTAGATAGATGCCAATGGCAGCCTAGACACCTAGTAGTATGATTGAGATATTGATTGAAGATATGTATATGGATTACTAGCTTCTGCCAGCGACTTCGCCCGCGTAAAAGTAGGCCTCTCCATGCAAACTTCCAACCTCCGTTTTACCCCCTTAGGGGTGCCCGGGTGTCGCTACTGTGTGGACCGCCCGGAGGACTCGGTGGAGCACACGGTGGTGTGCCTCGCTTGGGCAGAGTAACGCCGTGTCCTCGTGGAGGCGATCGGCGGCGGCGATCTCTCGCGTCGGGCCTTGGAACAGGC
Source organism: Mythimna pallens (assembly GCA_961205895.1). Classification (NCBI taxonomy): domain Eukaryota; kingdom Metazoa; phylum Arthropoda; class Insecta; order Lepidoptera; family Noctuidae; genus Mythimna; species Mythimna pallens. The sequence goes on from OY540843.1 coordinate 3,927,849, forward strand.
CATGGTCCGGAGTGTGAAGGAGTGGCGGCAGTCGCTTCCTTCCGCGAAGCAGTAATGCTAGGGACGAAGGCAACGAAGGAATAGGAGTGGGTTTTTAGTCAGTAAAAGTCTGACACTATCTCCCGCCCCGCCCAAGGGCGGGGGATGTCATAAGATGATTTTCACACCGAAAAAAAAGGGGTGAAGTTAGGAGTGAAGTATCGTAAAATCCGTTCTTAACAGATGTCTACACCCTATGAGGTACCTGCCAAATTTTACGTTTGTAATTGTTATAGTTTCTGAGATTTCGTGATTAACCAGTGAGTGGTATTTCGCTTTTATATAGTCACATTTGAAAATGCAGTCTGAGCCACCAAGAATACCTTGGTTTACTGAAACTCCGATAATTAGACGTTTATTAGTAACAAGCATGCGTCTGCGATCCGGGCACATACCGTTGAATGCTTTCGGTCATCTTATGAAAGTTGTTGACACCCCAGACTGTCTGACTTGCAAGGTTAGGGAGGACACCTACCACGCTTTGGTGGAGTGTGCACGGATTGGTGACGAACGGAGAGTTTTAGAGTTATGTTTAAGGGATGTAGGTATGTGTAATCAGATCTTATCTAAACCTACATCCAAATTAGCTATTAAGTTATATTATTTGTTTCTTAAATTAATTAAATTAAGATTATAGAACCACCTGTTTTTATGTTTTTTCTTTTGTAAAACTAAAAGGTTGTCATAATCGCCTCGCGATTAAAACCTTTTTTTTCCAAATAAAGATTTTAAAAAATAATCACATTTTCTGGCTATCTTAACTTCTAAAATTCAAGAAATAAGGGTAAGTATGACAATTTGTTATTAATCATCCTAAGCAGCAAACCGGTAATTTAGAATTTTCGTACACTTATTTCCTAAATGGCACGACACAAAATGGACATCCGCTAAGAACGGATTTTACGAAACTCCACCCCTAAGGGGGTAAAACGGGGGTTGAAAGTTTGTATGGGGAAACCTATTTTCACGCGGGCGAAGCCGCTGGCAGAAGCTAGTATTCTTGTATTATGATTTCATTTAAGTACACAGACCAAAATATAGCCACTATTTTTCTTCACTTAATAAAATAAATAACATTAATTCTTTATGAGTGACTTCCTCACAAAATATCGTGTTAAAAGCATATCAATACGCTCGCAACAATTTATGTTTACGCTTTATAATAATATGTACCTACAGCGCTCGTCGCGCTCTGCAGCGCTTAGCGCTTTCTTTGTCATATCTTCGTCATGTTGCATGCAAATATACTAATATACTCATTATTGAGCTCTTTTACGATAAAAGCGGTGAAGATGAGAAGGAATTATGTAAATTATTTTCGTTTTTATATTTTATTATTTCTGTATTTTATTGACATCTGGAGCCTTACCATGATTTGTTGAAATGTCAAGCGAGCCAGCGAGAGAGAGGGATGGAGATAGCTCCATCTATAGGGTGTATAGGCACCCTATGTAGCTCTATCCCTTTAACAGTTCAGTTCAAGTCGTCAAATGGATCGCGTAGAGAGATCATGGTAGGAGCTCTGTTCGCTCTTCAGTTGGATAAGTATTAACGTTAAATCTGAATATAATTTTCTAAATGCTTTCGCCACGATCTAGAGTTGTTGTACAACTACAACCTAAGGGTCGTTAAGTCAAGAGTAAATAGGTTACTTCTAGGCAAGCGTGCTCCATCGTCGGTCACATCATCGCTTGCCATCAGGTGACTTGGCCCTGGTATAAATGGCAAAGGAGGAACAGGAGTGGGTTTTTAGTCAGTAAAAGTCTGACCCTATATCCCGAACGGCCCAAAAGCAGGGGATATCATAAGAAGATTTTCCCACCAAAAAAAAAACCATCAGTTGTGGCACGGCTCACGCAGTGATCGAGTTCGGTTCCCTACGGATAAAATATTCGTATGGCCTACAAATAGTTATTCCAAGACTGTTAGTTTAAATGTTTGTGAACGCATCCAAGATACAGCAGTAATTGCTAATGTGGGGCCACGATTTAAAAAAAAGAAGTATAATAAACTCTTGAGTGCCAAAGGACCAATTTTTGGTTTCACTGTCTTTCCCACCCTACTACCTACACCTACCTAGCTAGAAAAAGGCAATACAGACGACCATGATTTTCTTGTTTACAAATTTATAGATAACCTTTAAAACTAAACTAATTCGAATCATTAATTTGAATTAACGGCCTTGAAATACCAACCGCTACATAAAATATGACAACATTCGATGTTTGAAAATTTGAATTTTGATTGAAAAGACAAACTCATTAATATAAATTAATGAATATAGATCAAAATTATTATTTTACAGATATTTGATACCTTTACATATTTATAAGACAATAAAGTAAATTGGTCTGATGATTTTTTTTTAATTCCGTACTGACGCATAGGCTATGTCTATGAAAGTTTAATTACGTTATGTTCAGTAATTTTAAAATTTCTCCCAAATGATGCCATTTTGTTTGCAGAATATCACTGGACCTAATCATTATGCAAACCACGGCAACAAATTAAGTAATTATCGTAGAAACGAAAGGTAACAATTACTATGCGCATACGCTCATGATGCTACGTTTTGATTGAGTTCCCAACTTTTTCTATGTATTTTCTAACCATGTACATGTTTTCTCAGCAATCAAACTATTGTTGCATTAATTCCTGTAAGAAATTATGCTGTTTACATAAAATAAAAACAATGGAAAAAGTTTGAGAAAGAGGCCACAACTCAGATTTACAGTTTTGATAATGATAGAGCATTTTTTATCGATAAATGTTACAGAATACGCCAATATAAACATCGTAAAAATAACCATCTATGTCGTGTAAACACACAAGAATCGATTAAAATAAATTAATCGTTTTGAATTAAATTAAAAATAAAGTCATAACAAAACACAAGAATTCAGCAAAAATTCATCTCTAGATCACCGAGGAATTTTTTAACGCTTACGCAATAGATAGTTTCACATTCACTTCAACACGATACGATTAAAAAAATGTTAATTCACTTTCATACACGAAACACGTTCCTATAAATCATGATATGTCTAGTCTATGGTATCGAAAAGCGCGCGAAATTTTGAAGTTTAGTTTTTTTTTCGAGTGACGCGTCGCGTTCAGATACGCGCAATTGTGTTTTGATCACATACGCTCGGTGCACGTAATTATGTACAGTTGACCATGTCGAATTGCGCGTGTGGAGCGACTGCCGCCGCGGGCACCGGCCTCGCTCTTTCTCCCATTCCTACATAAGTGATATGATGATCCACTATGCTGATGGAAATTAACGCGCCATTTTACATTGTCACAGATTTTGACAGCTGCTCGTACATCGCACTATGACACATTTCTGAACCGGTTTCCTGCTCAAACAAATAAGTTTACACACTAGCGAAAATAACCGTAAGTGAAAATTACTAGAAACTCGTAATGTTGCGTAATTATGGTAATTTCTCTGATTTACACGCTACACTGAAGTTGAACTTGTGATTTGTTGTCGCATTATTTATTTTGAATTATTGAGTTAACATAAACACTTTTAATGAGTGCATGTATTCTTAGTAAAAGAATTTTATGTTTGCTTTGATTTTTTTTATTGATAATCTCACGCTGATGGTAAATAATTATATAGTCTAAGTATAAGTAACCTATTCATTCTTGACTTAAAGACCTCTAGGTTGTCGCTATTAGGAAACACAAACTCCGGCAGGGAATTCCACTGCGTACAGCTACGCTTAAGTATAGTGCTCCCAAAATGTTTTGCTCGTAGGATGGATGGATGTCCATCATGTTGGCTAATCGCCATACGTCTGGTAATCTAATAAAAGGGCTGGCGGAATTAAGTATTGAATTGATTATTTGAATTGGTACAATAACAGTAATAAATCATCTGTATTTGTGCTAATGATCATGATATTTTTTAACGCATACGTTTTCACTTTCCCTTGAATTTAACGTCAACATAATAAAAACCAGTTTACATAATTTTATTGCAAAAAAAAAATATCCCACGTTAATTTAATAAAAATAATCCAATCTAGTAATTACGACTATGACCATAAAATGTACCATCACAATAATAATTAATCCGGAAGCCATTCACTAGTGTTTACATCAATTTGTAATTATTTTACACATAACACCAACACGCCTTCACAATGGCTATTTAAATCATAGACAAGAGTTTGTAGCTGTCAAAATGTTGGCGCTAGTGTCGCAACGATGGCGTAAGATTTTAAACACGTAACGATTACTTACATATATTATGCAAAGATGCGTTTTAGAGCGGAAATAAATACCTAAGGTGTAAGGAAAATTCCTAAATTGTTTCAGATTTAGCGTGGCTGTCATGCCTTTAGACACAAAATTTAGGCAGCCGTGTATTGTCACAAACTCATGATTCAGTACCTAATGATGAGTTGATGCTAATACAAGGAGTGTTTATTGACGGATAAAATAAGGAATACTATACTTAGCACGACACCAAACTATTATCTCTAATCAATTATAAAGACTACGAACACTGATAAAACAGTTTTATCATTTCTTTACTAAATCAATAAATATGTCAAAATCTACACCTCACTTGTGGCAGCCAATTCGGTCTGTTCGTGTTCACGTGCAACTATTCAACGGGTTTTTGCCACGGAGCATAGACTAATTTATTTAGAAAAAGTGTTTTTCACTTGATATGACGTAGGTGACAGGGAGAATGTTATGCAATTATTATTTTGTCTGTGGATAAGTAATTGTTTGGTACTTGTTGTGTTAGAATATACACTATTTTATTAAAAAAGAAAAATCAAATTTCGGAGAATTATAAAAAAAAAATCTTGAGTTTAAAAATGTATATCATAAATAAAATTTATGAATGTATAACATAACTAAAAGTAATGTTGTTTTCACTGAAATATGTAAATTAGCATTGCGTACATACAACAAGAGATCTGAGTCTTAACTTTTCTAAAAATAATACAAAAGCTAAAAAAAATATTAACTGCTACAACGAAGTAAAAGTTATAAATACAAAGATCGCACTTTTTCACACTATTCTCAATTTGAATTGCAAAATGGTTTTTAGGGTGGTCCAGAATTGTTTTAAATAACAACAATGAAAACATTTCAGACTGGCCTAGTGGTTAGTGACCCTGACTTATATGCCGAAGGTCGTGGGTTCGATTCCCACCCAGGACAAATGTTTGTGTGATGAACAAAATCATTTGTTCTGTGTCTGGGTGTAATTTATCTATAATATGTATGTACTAAGAAATATTTAGATATGTTTATCAGTTGTTTAGTACTCATAACACAAGCTCTGCTTAGCTTAGGACTAGACGGCGTTGTGTGATAGTTGTGTGAATATTATTATTTTTTCAACTGACTTTAAAAAGTGAAGAGAGTCACAAAATGATTCTGACAGTGTAACAGTTAAAACAATTATTTCTATGATCTGCTTGACATATATGTCGGAAGTCAGATTTCTATAGCAATTGAATTTCACTCCATCAATTTTATATAAAAGTCATCATGATCGACAATTTCGTTATATATCAGACAGTTGGTACCAATTGTTTAAGTAGAATTTTACAACTTTAAGAAAATGAAATGACCTACACATTAAAAAAAGACTATACCAATTTCATTTTGATATATCCAGAGCCGCCTAGCCTTTACTTAGCCGTTCAATATCCGCGTTCACGCGGGCGAAGCCGCTGGCAGAAGTTAGTACATTATACCTGTAAATGTCCAACTTACAAACATGTAGAAATAGAAAACCAGAAGCAAGCGCAAGTGGGCACATTACGTGTACATAGTCGTATAACCATCACCAGTTTCCTCACAGCTTAATCTGTTACACTTCCTCGAACGATGTTTATCACACCGTGCCAAACTAATTGACATGATATCCTATTTACGAGTCTGTATGGTAATTTGTAAATAGGGCTCATAAAAGAAAATAAAAATGGAAAGGAAATGTAGGAAAACTAAACTGGTTTCCAACAAGGCAGTCTTGGAAAATGAAAATGGCCACGGAATTTTCACTCGCCTATCGTCAACATTGAGCATGATTTCAAAGCTTGTTACTTCATCTAACGCAATCCAACGCGATGTTTGTTTGATGAAAAGACTACACGAAAGAAGAGAGATTACGCCTGAAAACTCTGTTAGCATTCCGAATTTCTTAATTCCGAGATTTACTTGAATATTTTACAAAACTTGTTCCAGGAAATACGTGTTTTTTTTTTAAACCCTTTGAAATTTTTGTGAAAAGTTGTTGTCATGATTAAATTTGCAAGGCTATTGTTATATTTTTTTTACTTTTTAATTTTTGAGTATATTATGAAGTGTCAAAGTTCATGCAAAATAGCAGATTTTCAGAGGTCTTCACTGGATTAGTTTTACAAAAATTTACAAATTGATTTCAATAGAAGCCTAGATAATATCAACAAGATACTTTGTTTCCAAAATAAAATGTTTAATAACGTCATAATTGCGTAAGAGCGGTTGTATGAAAAACAGTGAAAATGTATGTTGAATTGCATCTCCTTAATTATGAAAGTTAAAAATCCACGACACGATAATTTGAACGATCATTTATTGTGCGAAAAATCGTGAAGTAGGAAAGCATAGTTAGTACAATGAAGCTAGAACTGAAATCATAGTGCAACTAGGTTATCACTCGAATTTTTTATAAGCAAAAGTTTGTTGAAAACATGTTACTGAAATAATGTACACCCTTATATATAAAAAAAAGAAAGTCAACAAACCTATGTATTTTTTTTTCTTGAATTAGTAATTTATGCTTGTCTCAACATACTATTTGTATTTGGAGGAGACAAGATAAATCATCATCATTATAACATGACAAATTTCTGCTTGAGATTGAACGTGACGGTCATAGTAAATAGTTCATCACACGAAATGATAATGAATGCTAAAACATTCTATCAACATCTTGAACAAATATTCATACATTCAAATTAATTTAAAAGCTGTTTTCAATGAATAAATCAATCGAGATTCATTAGTTAGCCACGACAGACGCTGAAATATGTAGCGAATCTGGCTACAGTGTGTTTCTTCTTATATGATATATTTGGTAAACAAACCGTAATTGACAATTCATGAAAATCAGTTTGAAAATCAGAAAACGTCAATCGAACTCTTAGATTGGCGTAACACGTGATCTTGCCATGGTCTGGAGCAAAAGATAACGGTATACGGTCACCTCCTTCTGCGATGCAGTAGGTAATGCTAGCAAAGGAGACGGCTGTAAACGTCAGGGGACGCCTCGACACCCTACTACTCTTGAAGCCCTGGCCCGGGGATCAAGAGTAGTAGGGCGATCCCCGGTCACAGTAGGCGAGGGCTGGCGGACGAGGAGTAATGGGTAGCTCGCCGTCCGGCCATCAGGTAACAAGCCCAAGTCGTCGCCAGCAACCTCAAAGATATATCAGCAAAACCGTACGTAGGCCCAGTATGCCCGATGCCTTTCTAGGACCCCAAGAATTTTCTGAAAGGGAAACCGTGGTCCTAGAACGCAAAGGGCAACTGAAGGAACACTGGGTTCATCATCATCATCATCATTTCAGCCGAAAGACGTCCACTGTTGGACATAGGCCTCCCCAAGCGTCGCCACAATGACCGATCCTGTGCTTCTCGCATCCACCGCACTCCCACGACCCTCACCAGGTCGTCGATCCACCTTGTGGGAGGCCTTCCAACGCTGCGTCTTCCGGTGCGCGGTCGCCACTCAACACTGGGTTATTATAAGTAAAAGTCTGAAATGCCATCTCACACTAGGGTTAGTGTGAAATAAGTCACTGTATAATTTCCAAGCTCAAAAAAAGACTAGCGTAACGAGTTTTCATTCGATTTTCTTTATTAACATTACAACGATTGAATTTATGTGAAAACGGGTTGCCGCATTGTTGACGCCTGTATGTTAAAGACATTTTTGTTAAGCAAAAGCCGAAAGTAATTTTCCTTCAAGCGTATAATTCGGAACTACTACTTAAAGTCCTCTCAACCTTAGTTCGGTCTTCGTCATAATTGTTATTTTTAAGTTCTTCTAATTATAATGTATTTATTAATTTTATAATATTAGCATATATAAGTATTTTATTATTGTAACTTCATTAAATGATACTACATTGTACCTAATATATTTGTTATTTATTTATTGTGCACACCTACCTCAGTGTTGTCTCTTTAACCGACTTCAAAAAGGAGGAGGTTCTATGTTCGGCTGAATGTATATTTTATATGTATGTTCACCGATTTCTCGGTCAATTGTAGATCGATTTTGAACTTTTTTTTTATTGAAAAGTTTCGCTTCCAAGTTGTTCCCATAGAAATATTGTTATGATATGGAACAGAACTCCGTATAGGATCACAGCAGAACTGTCGTAACAAGTAAAATTGCTTCATTTATACGTGTAGTCGATGACTGACTGAAAGAAAAGCCTGAAGTTAGGCACCGGAACTCTGTAATAAATTAATTTAATCTAACCGTGTTAGGTATTGTTAGAATCGTCATGAGATGCATTCTGGCTATAAGGTATTTAAGTGTGGCTGAGGGGTACTTTTTGGTGGTGGCACCACAAACGAAAAAGTGTTAAATAAAAAACATTTTACAAAAAAGATACAACCGACTTCAATGTAAAAAATAAGTTAAATAACGAAGAGGCAAAACTATTATAGGAACACCAACTTCCGAAATTAAAGTTATTTTGCACTTTTCAGTGTTTTTTTTTTACATTGAAGTCGGTTGTATTATTTTTTTATAAAAAGTTTTTTTTTCAACCCAAAGGTTGACTGGTAGAGAATGCCTTATTCCATTAAGTCTGCCTATGTAACACTAATGTACATGAAGTTTAAATAAATAAATAAAATGGGAAACTTTTGTTTTATAAAATTCAATCTCCAAATATCTCATTATTGAGTTATTTCTCTTTATAATCAAGAGAAGTATTCCTGGCAAAAGTTTCTGTAAAAGCAATCACGGAAGCTTTTGTCTAAGTAATTTCGTTTTGGATACAATTAAGTTCTAAAAAAATTATTATTTTAGAAAATGTTGTAACCGTAATGCCAAAATACCAAGAACCACTTTTTCGGCTGCTAGAATAATAGATGTCTACGACCGACATCATCGTTTTTGACATTTTTGATCACAGTAGGTGGCATAATAACATAGTCAGCATTATAATGTTCCCAGTGCAGAGACGAAGCGAGGACTAATTAGGAAATGGGCGCAGGCACATTAGTGAGGTCTTTTTCTTTTATAAATTCGAAAACGAGACAGCGACTGTCGCAACCCAGTGTTCGATCACATCGTCGCTTACCATCAGGTAAAATAATGGTCAAACGCGAGCCTATCAATTATAAAAAAAACCTCGTTCTTAAAGAGCCCTCACTTATGCGAGGCAGTGAGTGAGGGCCCACTTCGCCCACGCTTGCTAAGACTCAAGCCTAGAAGAGGTAATGGACCATAATCCACCACGTAGACCCAGTGGGAGTTGGTGGATATTCTCAGACATACCGGTTTAATTTTTGTTTTATTGTCGCACCACAGTCATCCAAGGTGAACCGATGACCCAGTGAGGACCACAGGACCGATCGTTATGGCGACACTAAGGGGAGGCCTATGTCCAACAGTGGACGTCTTTCGGCTGAAATGATGATGATGACTCGCGCCTGACATCTTGTTTTGAAATGGACATGATGAGAAGTCGTCTACGTGATCGGAATCAGTCCGCCACATTTGTTTTCAAAATGCAACAAGTAAAGAAAGATACACCTTAGCTATGCTAATAGCGCGTCTCCGTCTGACAATAAGTCACGCTTTGGCGAATGTTCCAAGAATCGACGTAAAATTAACATCGATGCGCAAGCGCACACAAAAAGTGCGCTGATTACTTTTTATATGTTAGGCCGCGTTTTCACCTGTAAGCAATTTTAAGGCCCTTACTCCCATTTAGTGCCATTAAACAGTAACTTTCTGAAGCCTACTCCTCGGTAATGGCTGGGTTAATAGATTTGAAAAAATATATGTATCATTAAAAACATATGATTTTTTCGTATGATCAATAATTTTCCCAAAAAAAAGAATTTATCATCATGATATTTTTACGCTTGTTTTCCCTACTCGTTTCAAACGGCTTTGATCTTTAGAAATTTGTTTACACCAAAAAATATCTAGTAAAGCGTTCTTCAGAATGTACATAGCATGTGTAAATCAATCAATATTTTGCAAAAAAAAAAGTGGTTTTAAGGGACCGCGAGTATGTGTCCTGAAACACAGGCCTAGAGCCTAATTTAGGCACCAGTTTCCTACAATATATTGTAACTGATTTTTTTGTATACGCATATAATGTTTGATGTTAACTATATATTGTAGAAGTGAGAAAAAAAAAATTTAACCCCACCCAGATGTTCAAGGGACTATAATCGTTAGTGCAAGTTGAATTACATTGCTTGGTACAAGTTACAACCATTTCGTTTCGATTCTCTTTTCGTTGATCGCCTCGAGACGGCCACGCCTCCTATTCCTTTGTTCTGACCACGTGACTGAGCGTTGAGATGACGTCAGAATAAAGGAATCGAAGGCGTAGCCTACACGAGGCGATCGACAAAAAGAGAATCGAAACGAAACGGTTGTAACTTGGCTAGGGGGGCTGGGTAGCCCGCAAAATAATGCTACTTGCATACAATTTGATTGCACGTGGAAACGCGGCCTTAGAATCACCGCTAACTTGCTAGTTTCAGATTCATAGATAAGTTAATTATAGATAGTTTTGTTTTTTATTTGTCTTTAGTGGACTTTCGTTGAGAATTTCTGCTTTTTGAAATCGTAAATCTCAGTCACTGCGGTTTGGTTTACGAGTTAATTGCTTTTATTTGAATATTTGCAATAAAATAACAGTCAAAGGTTAGTATAATTATAAATGGATCTGAACTAATAAATATTATAGCTTAACAGGAGTATATATATATTACAAACTGAAAATAATTGATTAAAATTTGGCGCATGGATGGGAAATCATTTATAGACTTCTTCATGTCAAGGGTGGAGCGCGAGGGCTGTCTAAAGTTTACTGACTAAACCTACTCCTATGTTCCCTTAATTAACCTTTTCAGAAGTCGACCTATGGCCCTAGTAGGCTTGGGCCCTGCTGGGCCCCTTCGGTTTTGCTGACATCTCTTTGAACCGCGTCGCAGTACGCGACGTCGACGACACGGGCTTTACCGGGCGGTTACCGGACGGCCAGAAGACGAGCTACCCATTGCTCTTCGTCCGCAAGCCCACACCTACGGTGGCTGGTGGTCGAATGGCTGGGGTTTGAAGATGTCCGTTCCCTCACTCGGCCGTCTCCTTCGCTAGCTTCGCAGAAAGAGGCGACCTGGCACACGGGTAGATCATGTCGGAGAATCGCACATAGAATACATACTTTTTATCCCAGAAGATCGTCCGGTAACCGTCCGGACCGAGCCCAAGTCGTCGACGGCGCGTATTGTTCCACGCGCGCCTCAGGAAGATGTCAGCAAATCGTAGGGGCCCAACAGGGTCGAAGCCTACTGGGGCCACGGGTAGTGTGAAAGTGAAACCCGGGGCTCTGGGACGTAGGCAAAGAAAGAACAGGAGAGTGGGTTTTTAGTCAGTAAAAGTCTGAGACTATTTCCCGCTCCGCCCAAGAGCGAGATTTGTCATAAGATGATTGTCCCACCTTAAAAAAAAACCCAGAAAATAATTTTTTACTTGTACGCAGGCAAAACCATCAACATCTAATTAATCATTACCTAATCCACAAAGAAACATAACAAACTACATAACATGCTTAATTTTGTACCAGAAACCAAATTATTAAGCCATTCATTATATTTTTTCATACAAACTCCATCTTTAATGTACCCCTAAAAGCGTGGAAGATAATTAATGACCAACAATATAATAACAAAAATATAATTCTTAGCTGCACTTAGCGAGATGTCTTATATTATGTCAGAAACACACATGTTCTCAGAAGAACGCGATTAGCACACAATTGAAGTCAGACAATGAATTAGAAACGATAGCAACCCAGTTTTTAGTTCTTACTGCTTACTTTCATGTTAGTGTCGTATCTCACGAGGTGAGTCAGCAAAATTGACAGTTGACAGATGTCAATATTGAGGAACAGTGATGTGACAAATTATCAAATTGCAATTTTACGTGTTTTGTGTAAATTATAATAATTGATATTTATTTTGCGAATAGGTTTTAAAAAGCACTTTTACAAGTCGATTTTTCCGGTGGCTTAACCTGGACGAAGCCCGGTGTATCCTAGCTGACTACCTTGAGAAGAAACACCGAAAAAAGCTCAGGGATGAAAATCTCTTCCCTGTAGAACTTGAGTGACCTCGAAAAATGCTTAATTGTCGTTTTGTACACACGATACGACGTACACAGATGTACGAAATTTATTCGGCCAATAATTTTGGTCTCTATATCTTCGTTTTTCCGAAATTTTTTTTTGCCAATTACGTAATAATAATACCCCTATAAGCGCGAGGGGTTAAAGTTTTATGAAATAAAGATTATTATTATTCTAAAGTCCCTACAGTAAATATATACCTATTGATTATGTCATATGAGAACCATGCAGATTGGTGTCTGAGATGACCTTTTGAGGAAAGAAACACACAGATTTGAGTGGACCTGTCCTGTTAGTGCAAGCATTTGTCAGTATTCGTAGAAACAGCATGGTTGGCGCAATGGTTGAGCGATTAGCTGCTGCGTTGCGTGTCGCAGATTCGATTCCCGCATGGCAAAAATATTTGTATGGAATATAGACAGTTGTTTCGGATCTGAGTGTCTTATATTTATGAACGCATCCATTACGATACATGTTAAATTCCTTGTGTGGCGATTATTCGAAAGAGCCACCATGGAATGCAAAAGGCAACTAATGGAACACGGGTGGACTTTAGTGAATAAAAGTCTGACAGAGCGAGAGAAGTTACACTACAATTGCTATTGGATGATGCGGGTGACAGCTGTTGGATTCATACAATGTAGCTTCTATCCTTTTCTTTCATCTTAAAAATGCATATTTTCGTCCTGCTGTCATTCTACCCATGCTATATAAAAAAGACTTTATTGATGATTTACCAGTCTCAAAAAAAAAATATTAGGCCATAGGCCATAGAGTCGATGACAGCATCGTTTACTCCAACACTATGCTGTCTCTAACTCGTGTACCCAGCACTATTAGCTATTGCGGAAAAATTACAAAATGAATGATATCAATGAAGTATGTTATGGTAATGCTAAGAATTAGCCTTTTTGTCTTTGCAATGGAATGTCTTTTACGCAATCACCAACTGCTGTCCGCTGGCTCTTTATCATCATCATCATCATCATCATTACAGCCAAAAGAAATCCGCTGTTGGACATAGGCCACCCCAAGTGTCACTACAACTTCTTGTATTACTTATTATGTGCCACAACGACTGGTTCTGAGTGTCTCGCATCCATCGGACTCCCGCGACCTTCACCAGGTCATCACTCCACCATACACCACACCAAATACCAGAAGTATAAACCTGGTGCCCATGCCCCAGACTCTGCAGTGCTGACAAAATATTTTTACAGTTCATGTTTGTGTTTTCTCATCATTTTGTACATGTACCTAAATGATGCTACCTGCATTAAAATCTACAGGAAAATTCTACGGGATTACTCGAAAGAGTCATTGCGGCCCTGGAACGCCAAGGGCAACTGAACACAAGTGGTTTTAGTCAGTAAAAGTCTGACACGCTCTCTCGCTTCACCGAGAACTGAATGCTCGTTTCTGCCTACCCCTAAGGGAAAAACCACGAATTTATGTAAGCGTCTTTGACATTTCAGTTTTATAAAAAAATATTTTGTTATCACTACGAAATCTATATATATATAAGCGAAATACCACTCACTGATTAATCACGAAATCACAAAAACTATAACACCTACAAACTTGACATGCGCTAAGAACGGTTTTTACGAAACTCCACCCCTAAGAGAATGAAATGGGTGTCCAAAATTTGTATGGAGAAACCTATTTTTATGCGGGCGAAGCCGCTGGCAGAAGCTAGTATAATATACAATTATTAAAGTATACCAAAAACTAAACATTGTCATACAACGTGGCCAGTCTTTTAAGCACAGTTCTAATAGACAGCGATGCGGAAAAATTTGACGTCATATTTTAAAACATACCTAATACTGTAGTAATAGTACCTATAGTTCGTTAAGTTTCCTTAATAATAAGTATATTTCTCATAAATAAATAAAGAGTTTTCAGGTACTTATTTCATCGCAAATACACCACAACATGTGGGCGAAGACAGTCACTAGACGTCTGTTTTGAGAAGTGAGTACTTTGAATGGGTATTAGTTTAAATATTCGTAATGCGGTCTGTTTTCAATACAACAGCATTCATTGCGGTATTGATGTTATCGAGCAAACGAATAGTTCAAACAAACCAAGCAATGGACTCAACATTTCCCCAATGTTTTCGGATTGTGAAAGAAATTATACACCTCTTTTTACAATTTGCATTCTGATGTTTATTAGATATAACATAAAATATGAATAAGTAACGTGAAAGTATAAAATTGTCTCAAGGGCACATACTTCCGGGATAAAAAGTATTCCATGGTCATAGTCTACCGTGTGCCAAATTTCACCCTAATCCGATCACCCGTTTGACAGTGAAGAAGTGACAAACCTACACACACACACACACACCAACTTTCGCCTTCGGACAAAACAATTGCGAACTTACTTCAAATATTCCCAAAACAAAACACGGTCATCAAAATCATTATAACATTTGTACCTAAACAATAAGGAAAAACACCCGTAAGTATTTCACAGTACATCAAAATGGCTAGGCCGTGCCCCGGGGCCCCGAAACTCAGTGAGGGGGGGCCCAAACCTTGATTAACAGTCCTTTTTGAACCAACTTAAGAAATTTAAATAATATAGGTTGCAACACTACTTTAATCATGGCAACACGTTTTAGTCAGTAAAAGTCTGACACTCCCTCCCACTCAACCTAGAGCAGGTGAAGTTATTTAATGATTTCTTAGATAAAAAAAGGCCTCATTTTTTTACCCCAGGGCCCTAGCTACGTCACTGCCTAATTAATAATAATAATAAATAAATGATATAATAATAATTATAATATTCCACAACTATCACACAACGCCGTCTAGTCCCAAGCTAAGCAGAGCTTGTGTTATGGGTACTAGACAACTGATAAACATACTTATATATTTCTAAATACATACATATATAGATAAATTACACCCAGACACAGAACAAATGATCGTGCTCATCACACAACAAACATTTGTCCTGGGTGTGAATCGAACCCACGACCTCAGGCATAGCAGTCAGGGCCACTAACCACTAGACCAACAGGCCAATTACATAACTAAAACCAAAATAAAAACAAAATACTAACATTTTGACGCAAGCGTGCGACACAGACGCGTGCTTCCGGCGGAAGTTCTCCAGCAGCCATATTAAAAACAATAGAATCAACATAAACCACATCACTGCACAAGTTTAAATTTTGAACACTCCAAAATCACAGAGTAGATAATCAAATCAGGCACAGCATTATTATTTGATAGTTTTTTTTTTTGTTTTTTTATATTTTTCCTAATTAAATTAAGTAGTGCATGTAATACGCATGAACACTAGGCGGTAACTAAACAATACAATAATACAATCGATGTAAACAAGTATGCGTGTGAAAGCAAGATACATACAAGTAATGTGCGCAAGAGTTGCTCAGCAGTTTACATCCGAACCGCGGCGCTAGCGTCGCGAGAAATCATAGTGTAATGAAATTGAGTTTTCACATATTGTTTATTTTTCACATGGTAACTTATCATATCACATGGCAATTATTATAAATCATCCAATAATGTTAACCCAATCAATACTGTGAAATTGTTTTATGTATGTGCATAAAAATAATTAAACTCACGTCAATGTGTGTTTTTATGAGTGTAACGATTAAGATAAATATTGATTGGAAGTTAAATTACTTTTATGCGATTTACCTTGATTAATAACAACATATTTGGTTAAACTTTCAGGATACTCAATAAAATAGAAACTCATTTGCCTTCTACCTTTATCTTTTTTAATATTGAACACCAAAATATTAAGGAGAGGAGAAAATTTACAAAGGACACTTTTCAAGCCCGTCATCCCTTTTTATATGGTTAAAAATCATCAAATAACTTTTCCCACTCTAGATGAAGCAAGAGGAAGTGTCAAACTTTCACTAACTAAAATCCTCTCGTTTTCTATCAGTAATTGTCCATTGCGCTCCAGAGTGGCGCTGTCTCTTTCGAGTTATCACCCCTTCCTAGTATTTTAGATAGGAAGACTTGGCTGTATTTACTATTAAGACTTGTGATAGTATACATGATAAAGATAACATGTTAGGTTTATAGATTTAGCTCAAAAACATGCACAAAAAAGAGGAAACCATGTCCAAAAAAAAACTGAAATCTCTACATCCAAATTACTCTGCGCGAATCACTCAAGCACAAATTTAAACACCGAATCGTCAATCCTGTACACATTCCTCGTTACTTAATTATTTATTTTGCTCTCGGCAATATCATTATAATTATAATTATCAGATTCTTCCAAGTTATTGATTTTAATTACTTAATTTATCATTAGATAACTTCCAAACAGGTTTAGGACCAGACGACATAGTTTGGACACTTTCACTAACAACTTTTACTTATTTTTTAAACTCTACGGTTATTTTAATGAGTATCGATTAAACTGGTATCGGCTTCGGTTAAAGGGATCGAGTTACTTTATATGGCGTTAAGTCCCTTCACTGCTATTTTGATGGTGTTATACGATCGAATTAAGTTAAATTGAAACAGTTAAACTGTAGGTATGCTTTAATAAGATATTTTCTATTCCTCTTGTGTACTGAAACCAACCTTAAAAATTATAACAGTATTTTTGTTTCTCTTCATGCTAATATTTTTAAATATGGATGAAATAAAAAGATTTTTTTTAAGAGAAAAGATTCGTATTTTTGTTTGTAGTGAATAAACTCAAGAGCTACAGGATCGATTTTAAACATTTTTTACAAGTAGAATGCGAATGTATCACTGATTGATAGAGGTATATATTTTCATGTGAGCCAAGCCACTGGCAGGAGCTATAGTCTTTTATAATTTATATTTTTTTTATTTACAGTGAATACATGTTAATAATAATAATAAATTCATTTATTTCAGGCTTGGAATACCTACCCATAATTAAATTACAATTTAAAAAAGTTAAAATTTAAAATAATAGGTAATACTACAAAATCAGATTCAGTTCAATAGAACGATTTAGTTTAATATTTTTATTTATTCAACTGGTTAACAGACTCCCCAAAATGCTTTCAATGTTACTAATAGACCAAAATAAACATAAACCAATAAATAACTTGGCCGCTTGGTGGCGCTAATCTGTTAAAAAACTCTCGATAAACTAGCGCCACCAAGCGGCTAGACGCGTAAACGCGATATAATTTCCAGTAGCGTGAACACATTAAACTGGCGCACGCGCATAATATAACAATACCTCGTTTGTTACAATTGTTAGCTTCTTGCGATAGATGGCATATACACGCCAGTTTAGTAATAGAGACGGTTTCGGACGCAACATTTCTGCAGTCAATAGAGTGGATGCTGAGTGGAGCTCGCAGTTTTGAGTTCTGAGTCGTCGATAATGAAAATAAAAAATATTTATTTGACACTGACACAACAGCAACAGAAAAGAAGAAAAAGAAAGAAAGAAAAATACGTTTTTTTGTGACTCAAACAGAACAACCACAATGTTAAAGAGAAGAATAGTCCAGAGTGCCAAGTGCGTGTTTATGATGTTCACCGCTCCGATTGGCCCGCTCCAAGCTCTTAATCAATCAGAGAGCCAAAAGCGGAAAACGCGTCGAATGCGTTGACATAAAACCAACTCACACTAGGCACTCCGATATCGATCGATCCTAACGATAAAATAAAATTCCGCTGAGCGTGCCCGTATCGAAAAGGTTACCATCTCAGCATTTGCTGGGTATCAGACACCCAGTACACACACCACATAAAATTCCGCTGAGAGTGCCCGTATCGAAAAGGTTACCATCTCAGCATTTGCTGGGTATCAGACACCCAGCACACACACCACATAAAATTCCGCTAAGCGTGCCCGTATCGAAAAGGTTACCATCTCAGCATTTGCTGTGTATCAGACACCCAGCACTCACACCACATTAAATTCCGCTGAGCGTGCCCGTTTTGAAAGGATTACCATATCAGCATTTGCTGGGTGTCTGACACCCAGCACACGCACCACATAAAATTTGTTACACCTGGAAAAGCACATAGCTATACCAGCCCCCTAGACAAGTTACAACCGTTTCGTTTGGATTCTCTTTCGTCTATCGCCTCGAGTTTCCACGCCTCCAATTCCTTTGTTCTGACGTCATCTCAAGTAATCTCAACGCTCAGTCACGTGGTCAGAACAGCGTGGCCGACGATCGATCGTCATGACTTGGCTAGGCCTGCAGAAGTATAAATTAACGTAAGGGACATTTTTATGTTTTGCGTAAAATACCCTTACATTAATCACCGTAAGGTACACTTTTATATTTTAGGTAAATGTCCCTTACGTTATTTCATTTTTTTTTAAATGTTTTTATACTTTCACGCGGGTTTTTTTTTAGGTGGGATATCATCCAATGACTTCTCTCGCACTAGGGCGGAGTGTGAGGGCGTATCAGACTTTTACCGACTGAAACCCACTTGTGTTCCTTCAATTAACCCTTTGCGTTCCAGAGCCATAGTAGCTCTTTCAAAGATTCCCACAGTCCGATAATGACAGAATTAAGCGTTTTAAACGCTCAAAGTAAAGTTTTCTCTGTTTCACCAAAAGTTGAATTAGTAGAAAATGTCAGGTCTACTTTCGTGTACATAAAGTATTATAAAAATAAATCACAAAATTTGCGGCTGTTTTCTTACCTCCATAAAAAATAAGAAAGATCATTCTAGATTAGAAAACTTGAAGACTTAACACTCTAGCTTATGGACTTAATGGAAAAAATAGTATTCCGCGTAACTGACGAAGCGGTTATAAACAGCTTGGTTTAACTTGGAAAGTACTGGTTAAGTTAGTTTTTACTTCATGTCAGACGCGCTCATTTAGGGTGAAATCTCTACTCAATATGTCATATTGAAGGTTAAATAAGACACATATATTGTGTAGATCGAACGCGTGTGCGCACATTTATTTAGTGCAAAACAGTCATTACAATTTGTAAAACGTACAATACAATTTTCACAAGGACACCAAAAATGAAGTAAAGATAGATATGACACTGACAGTTGATTTTGACATTTATTGTTTTACGAATGTTTATTTATTATTCTATTAATTATAATATTTGTGTAACTTTATTCTTTAGTCCCTTTTTTTTACTGACCGACATTTTGTCAATTCAAACATTTGAACTGACAAAATGTCATTTATTTCAAATTTACAGGCACTTGCCTGTAAATGGTCTATTTGATTGTAATAAACGTTTCTGAATTCTTTCAGTCCAATACTAACACATCTAGTTCAACAATATCAATCGAAAAAAATTATGCCTTCCGTTATTGTCTTTTTCATTTTCGTTATTAATAATAAAAGTGTATTTATTAAGTGCTTTTCCAATTAACTTAGACATTGGCAGAATAGTCGTCGTCGGCTCTACTTGCCATAAATTGAAAATAATTATTGTAGTTGAATTTTGACATTAAATAAAATAATGTTGCCATCGAAATAAACTAAGTATATCTTTAAACTAAATATTGTTACCAACAAAGATGTGCGAGAATTGTCCTCACAATAGTTCTAAAGATTCTGGAGAGGCGACCGTGGACCAACGACCTGATGATGGTCGCGGTTATCCGATGGATGCGAGACGCATTATAATCGTTGTGGCGACACTTGAGGAGGTATAAGTCCAGCAGTGAACAGCTTTCGGTTAAAATAACTATAATGATTATAGTTAAAATTGTGCACGAGGTTATGTTTCCACAGTTCCAGCATTTTCCTTAGCGCCATGCGAAATAAATGACTCTCAATATGTGGTGTTATATCATTATGTATTTACACACTAAGAAAGATTATATTCCTCTTGACCTTGAAGTAATTTCCTTCGGAAAAGTGTTAAGCGATTGTATAAACTTAAGATTGCATGAGATCGATCAATGTTCTAGGATATAATATTTATGTATCGCATATTTTATAAACCACCAATTTTTTATGTATTGCTTTGTATAAATTACTTAACATTTTTCATGTTTTTAACAGCTTTGTACCTGAAATTAGTTTATAATAATTAATTTTAAGTCCTAGTAACGTAACATATTGAAATAACACATCCACGGATTCGTGTTCCAGAATTTAATATTGGGCATAGAAGAGCATTCAGCGAAGATAACGTTTAAAAACGACAGTAGCACTTTAAGAACAAATTACCCCGGCCCTGACTGCTATGCCGGAGGTCGTGGGTTCGATTCCCACCCAGGACAAATGTTGTGTGATGAGCACGATCATTTGTTCTGTGTCTGGGTGTAATTTATCTATAATATGTACCTATTTAAAAATATATAAGTATGTTTATCAGTTGTCTAGTACCCATAACAAAAGCTCTGCTTAGCTTGGGGCTAGACGGCGTTGTGTGATAGTTGTGGAATATTATATTATATTATTATATTAAATTCAACAATAAAATTGTTTAATAAGTGTAAAGATAGAGATTGTTATATTCAAAATTACACCAAGGGAGCATATTTCCGAGATATAAAGCATCTCATATACTATTGCAGGATATGGTCTGTTCGTGTGCCAAGTTTGACACAAATCTATTCGATCGTTTCAGCGTAAACGAGTAACAAACATACACACAAACTCACACATACAAACATTCATCTTTATAAAATTAAGTGTTATTGTTTAGGTGCTAACTCCCAAACTAAAATATCAATTAATCATTCAACCAATCATATCTAACCACAGACCTATTAGCATAAATCTAAGCTTTATGGCTATTTATAGAACTTTAGATTGTCTAGCATTTTTTGTTACTTAAGTGTCATTCAAGTTTTGAGTAAGCATCAAATGAGGGCGGGGTCTTTGCTTTTTGCTTATTTAGATGACTTAGGGGCCAGATGGTCTATCAGAGTAAGATATCCACACTTAGTCTTATGCGGACCATTGTGCGTGGGCCATGGTGGGCATTCAAGGTCTATATGGTTATTACGTTTTTGTAAAACTGCATCAAATTCTTTATTTATCGACTTGATAATATACTGCTCATGAATGTTGGTTTAAGTAAGCGTAGCAGGGGGGTAAAAGCTTTGCTAACTTATGCTGAAAAGGGGGAAGGGCTGTGGGATTGTTCGGGAGAGTCAGGCCCTGGAACACAAAGTGCAACTGAATAAAAGGTTAGGTTAGGTTAGTACTCACTCTACCTAGAGAAAAGATTCCCTGATAGCTGTAACCTAGAGGTCTTTAAGTCAATAGCGAATAGGTTACTTGTTGGCAAGCGTGCTCCATCGTCGACCACATCATCGCTTACCATCAGGTGAGATAGTGGTCAAACGCGAGCCTATCAATAATGAAGAAAAGAGGAAGGGGTCGGGAGTAAAAAATACTAGAATTAAGCTTACATAATACTTGAATTGCTTCGTATTATAGACACTGGCATTCATTTGCAAAACATCTTTCACTCCAGACAAGTTAATTAGAATTTTAAACATATTTATTATTACTAGGTTTAAAAGTCTTTCTCATTAATTAGATACTTTGTCTCGCTAGTGGTTTTACTACTTAACAATTGCGGCTAGATAGAATAGAATAATAATAAATATACTATAGACCAGCCTCTATAGCCAAGTTACAACCGTTTCGATTCTCTTTTCGATGATCGCCTCGAGTCGGCCAACGCCTCCTATTCATTGACTCTTCTGACCACGTACTGAGCGTTGAGATGACGTCAGAATAAAGAATTCCGAGGCGTGGCCTACTCGAGGCGATCGACGAAAAGAGAAACGAAACGAAACGGTTGTAACTTGGCTAGGGGGGCTGGGGCCCTACCACGAGTTCTTAACGCGATCCATTTGACGACCTAAACTGAACTGTTAAAGGGAAAGAGCTACACTGGTGGTCTGAAAAGTTTCCGACCTAACAAAGATACCAGATTTTTTTTCTAACAATTTATTTTTTCTTCTTTTACCTTGTTTCCTTGTAACACTTGTAACTACACACGTGTGTACAATAGTGTCCACGGAGTTTCTTGCACATTCTTCTCCATATAGATCTACGCTTTGGAATGTGTAATTTTTTTTCTGACTGACTTCTTGACCTTTCAAAGGTGCCTGTAAATGGTTTATTTGAAATAAAATACTTTGAATCTTTGAAATTTCACATTGAGACCGGAAACTTTTCAGACCACCCACGTATATAGGGTGCATAGCAGGTAGGCATCGTATCTACCAAAAAAGTTTTAACAGTCACAATCGTCATAGTCTTATCTCCTTTTATAAGAGGTTTGATAGCCCACAAGTATGTAATCAAACTCACGGAAGTTGAATAAAAAACAACGACTAGGACTTGTAAGTGACATGTCCATATATGATGGAGAAAGGCTGCACCCACGTCCGAGCTGAAACTTGTGTCGAACACTGGCCAACACTTCTCTCCTAAGGGTCAGCTCACACTGAGCCCCTACACAGCACGAACGTGCATTTTTTAAAACAACGATACAATGTAGAACTTTATTTACTTAAAGCAAAAAGGTACACATTTCAGTGAGTTGATTAAAACCAATAAAAAGCGCATAGTTTGTAGCGGCATGTAATGTCTAAATGACAAAATCAAACACCCAGGTATCAAAATTCCGCACGATTAGAACATGTTTAACAGTCTGATAAACAACTATCGGGCAATGGTCTGGATTAGACTCAGCACCCATCTGGTTGTATGATCCTCCTTTTTGATTGGAGGTTTGCGGGTCTTTACACCTTCTATGAAAACATACTTTTCAGCAACGCGCAGTAAATTGACATGCCAACACGTGACGTTACAGGAAACAACTGGGGATTTAACTGACATTCAGTAAGCTATAAGAATGATCAAAACGTTTGTAATGTATAGGATTGAAATTCGATACGTGATCAATCACTTACACTTTCATATTTTGACAATCGCTATCGTTGTTAAAATGTCTAATTATCTAAGCCCTCGCCGCTTCGAACATCGTCGCATCGCGTGTCAGTGAGAGCTGCCCCTAACTCATTATAACGTGTGATGCAACACATACACTACAGACTGGCACTTAACATGCCCGTCTGTTACCTAAGGCATTGTGTCAGGACAGAGCATGCGCATGACAAACAGGAAAGACGGGGAAACAGCAGTATTGATAATAATCAACCAACCAACCTGTAATTATTCCATTGCATGAAAAATTAGTCTTAGTCTTACGTATTTTTCATTCGCCATAGAGCTTGTTTACTGTCGCTTTTGTACATTTTGCCAACGGATTTTTGTTTAACAGAATACAAGTTAATGTCTGTAACGTTTTCATCGTCATCATCGTCATTTCTGTGCGTTTTGCATCCATCCGGTTCCTCCGCGACCCTTATTAAGTCATCCAACTTGTGGAAGGCCTTCCAACATTGCGTCATTTGGTGCGCGGTCACCACTCTAGACTTTTCCGCCCCGACGACCATCTGTTCTGCAAGCAATATGCCTCTGCCAATTAATTTTGGCGATTCTTCGGTCTATATCGGTAACCTTGGTTGGACTATTAGGTTTAATAGTGGTTAAACAGCAGCCTATCAATAATAATAAAAAAATGAATGTAGTAAATCGAAATGAATGGTAGCCAAATCGGATGTTACCTATCTTCGTTTTACCACCATTTCGATTTAGGGCCTGCGCATACTTGAGACAAGATTGTCTTAGATAGACTTGTCTACGACACCGCAGACTTGTCTGCGACAAGACTGTTTTGAGACATCCAGTCCGGTCCAGTCCGTACGCCGCTAGACTGTTTTGTTTTGATGGTGTGCGCCATGTCGTAGACAAAACACTCTTGTCGCAGACAAGTCAGCGACGTCGTAGACAAGTCTATCTAAGACAGTCTTGTCTCAAGTGTGCGCAGGCGCTTAAGGTCATATGCAGTTGTTCGGTTACCATATTTTAGCAATCTTGTTTTGGATATTTTATAAGACCATGACCACTGCATTAACTTTAGTAATTGTATTCTAAAGTTCGAACGTGGATTTAAATACTACAAGATTTTTATTGTATAACCATAACATATCAATTGACCCTCGAACTATCAGATTCGACAAACCTTGAATTTTTCGGTTTATATTTTTCGGTTTTTAATTTAAGATTTAATTTAGGATTTATGGTGGTTAATCTTGAACAATAAAATAATAGAAAGATTATCGTTTTTCTCATCACTCTAGACAAGACATAAAGGTATTGCTATTACACGCAGTAAAAAGTTAAGGCAGGAAATATGGTAGGTGTTATTTACTACGCAAAATTGCAAAGCCTTAAGTCATAATTATGATAAAATATGTGGTAACTTTAGAGAAATAAAAAAAATCTTTAAATTTAAAGTTGTATACACCCGTTTTTTGCCACCCTGTATCATCATCATCATCATCATTTCAGCCGAAAGACGTCCACTGTTGGACGTAAGCCTCCCCTAACCGTCGCCACAACGACCGATCCTGTGCTTCTCGCATCCACCGCACTCCCGCGACCCTCGACCGGTCGTCGGTCCACCTTGTGGGGGGCCTTCCAACGCTGCGTCTTCCGGTGCGCGGTCGCCACTCTAGAAACTTTCGGCCCCATCGACCATCCGTTCTACGAGCAATGTGCCCTGCCCACTGCCACTTTAGTTTGGCGATTCTTCGGGCTATGTCGGCGACCTTGGTTCTCCTGCGGATATCTTCATTCTTTATGCGATCACCCTGTATAGGTCTATAAAAAATATAATTGTTCATTTGTAATAAGCTCTAAACACACAGTTTCTGACTGTGTCGGACATGTCTATCGCATACCTGACAAGCCCATGTGGGCCCGTAAAATACAGGATCACGATCATCTCAGGATCAGGACTGGACACCGAAGAGATGTCGGGACGACCTGGATGTCTTCCTTAAGAATTAGAAAGAAGAAGCAAAAAATCGTGGTCGTTGAAAAGAATGGAAGGAGGCTGCCTAGCTGTGGACCTATATGAGCTAGTAGTAATAATAATAATAAGACAGCTACCATCACTGACTGCACCCCAGAAGACACAGTTCCTGTAATAAAAGCAACAAGAAGAAAACCGTGGGAAAAAATCTAGTGAACAATACATTAATTTCACCGAAAAATTTTCAGAATAACAAAACTAAGCAACATTGTAGACAGAATATGGTTTATTAATAGATACACTGAAATGCTTGTTCTAAAAACACATACAGTCACACACGAACAAACTCCAATCTAAGTGCTAGCAAATCAACAAAATAACTACACTATTAGCTAAATAACTAGTTATTGATATCACTACCATATTATTTGTATCGTTATTCGCGTATCGTTATAAGTTTTGTAGGTCAGTGAGAATCGTCACTACAATTGACACTATTTGCGCTTTCATGGCGGCCTTCTTGTGATGTTCTATTGTTTTCTGTTCCATAGCAAGTTGATTTAGCTCAAAAATGTGAAATTATATGCCACGACCCCGCAGAGACGTGTGGGTCGCGAGGTGAGTTGAAACGTGATAAATTATAGTAGCCAGAAAATACCTATTTATCTTTCTTATTGGAATTACCACTTCAGAAAGCTTTGGGAACAGTTGGCAACATAGACAACAGCTTAAAAAACTGGTCAAGTGCGATTTGGACTCGTGCACGAAGGGTTTCTTACCATCTGTAGCAAAAAACTGCAAAAAAAAAAAGTCACGTTTGTTGTATGGGAGCCCTATTTAAATATTCATTTTATTCTGAGTTGTTTTTATAGCGGCAACAGAAATAAATCATCTGGAAAAATGCCCACTGTCTAGCCATCACGGATTATGAGGTACAACCTGGAGCCAGACAGACAGATGTTGAGATGTAATCTGCTAGGAAACACCGGCCTCATCTAGTTTAAATTTACGAAAAAATTGACGTGTATATTGCGACCAAAGCGGAATTCGCACGAGCCGTAGGCGAGGGTGTTATAGAGCCGAAGGCTGCAGTGACAAATTTGCACGTGTATCAACGACTTTTTTCAATACAACTTACGAAGAAATGAATAAACGGGGGTTGGCCGGCGACTCGTGGGAGTCGAAGCGCGCCCAACCGGATACGATAAATGTAATAAAATTGTGGCGGGGGAGAGCACGCGTTATTTCTGCTTTAGTGCTGAAACCAGTATGTTGCGTGCCTAAAAGCGGTGGGATAAGAGCGGGTTTTCGAGTAGGTGTATTGAAAAAGTGTTTTTGCACACCTATTTGCAAAATAAATATCATTTATCAGACCGACAGCGTAATCTTAGCAATAGTTAATCTGAGCAGTACGAATATGTGTGCATTTAACTCCACCCAGATGTTTAAGGAACTATACGCCTTATATTACACTCCCTAGAATGCAACAAAATAAAAAAGTAATCCTTAACACAGATAGATAGTCGCATAAAACTGTTACTATCCAAAACAATTACTAATGGTGTAATAAACATGTTTGTTGATCGAATATGATTGTTACGGAACCGGATACTGTACGATGCGCATGCGCATGACAAACCAGGGTCCTTTCTCCCCCTTTCTAATCCACCGGCTTTATTAACTGTTGTATTTATTATATTTTGCAGTATTCTGAGCGTTGGGTCCTGGTTTCGATTCTCAAATTGAGCAAAAGTGTAACTTATAATAAAAAAGTGTAGTGCTTTTGGTGTTTTTAATTTTTATCCAGTGGGAAAATCAACCAATGACATCCCACGCTCTTGGGCGGAGCGTGAGATAGTGTCAGACTTTTACTGACTAAAACCCACTCCTGTTCTTTCCTTGCCTTCGTTCCAGGGCCCCAGGGTTCTCTATCGCATCACCCCTACGGTTTTGCTGACATCTCCTTGAGGCGCGCGTGGAACACTACGTGCCGTCGACAACTTGGGCTCGGTCCGGACGGTTACCGGACGGTCGGACGGAGAGCTACCCATTGCTCACCGTCCGCAAGTCAGCGCCTACGAGTGTAGTATGGTGTGTGATGTGTTTGTGTGTAGAGTCAGCACGAGTTAACGCCACGATCGGCGCAGTAGTTGAGCGATTAGCTGATGTGATGAGTATCGTGGGTTCGATTCCCACACGGAACGAATAATTGTATGGCCTACAGACTGTTTTTCCGGGTCTGTGTATCTTGCGTATGTGAATTTATATGCTTGTGAACGCGCCCACACCACCCACGTACTGGAAGACGCAGTGTTGCAAGGCTCCTTACAAGGTGGACCGATGACCTGGTGAAAGTTGCGGGAATCCGATGGATGCAAGACGCACAGAACCGTTCATTGGGGCGACATTTGGGGGAGGCCTATGTCCAGCAGTGGACGTCTATTGGCTGAAATGATGATGATGATGATGAACGCACCCACGATACAAGAGTATGTGTGTAAAGTATTATCGCGTTTTTCCTTTATTCTTTTGGTGGGTTTTAGTCAGTAAAAGACACTCCCTCTCTCTCCAATCAGAGCGGAAGAAATTATTTGAAGTTTTGCTATCCTCAAAAAAAAACCCGAAGGCACCGAACGAACAGGAGTGGGTTTTTAGTCAGTAACAGTTTGACACTATTTCCTGCTCCACCTAAGAACGAGATTTGTCATAAGATGATTATCCCACCTAAAAAATAAAATTGGTGTTAACGATGATATCAAAACTGAACATTGTTCACCATTAGACACGCCCAGTATAATCACCTTCATTTTCTACTCAGTAAAAGTCACGGGTGATCACGCTATAAATAACTTTCATTGCATAACTTTAACACAAATAATTCACGGAACTCATTCGGAGTTGTTGATGGGATAATTATGGTGGCACCGTAAGATCTTCGATTTATTATAATAATTACGTAAATGTTGAGAAACGTAGAGGTTGGCGAGCCACATTGATAGGTTTCTTTTTTAACTGCTTTTAATATAAATAATATAATATTCCACAAGTATCACACAATGCCGTCTAGTCCCAAGCTAAGCAGAGCTTGTGTTATGAGTACAAGATAATTGATAAGCATAATTATATATTTCTAAATAGTATATTATAGATTTAATTACACCCAATATATGCGGTGCCCCTGTTCAAAACATGAGACACACGTTAAAATAGCCAAGTGCCAATACACCTGCACTGTGGAGGATTTAATGAGTGCCACCGATGCATCGATGCTGCTATTAATGTAGCCACCTACTGGGCCCAAATAGTTTAACGAGTTTACCATCGAATCGAAAAGAAGATCTATATAATTATATAAAAAGAAAACCTGACCGACAGACACACAATCAACGCACAGCTGCAACTACTGGAACTAGAAGCGTGCAATGAAGGATTTTTCAAAATTCAGCCCCTAAGGAAATGAAAAAGGGTCTAAAATGTGTATGGAGAAAAGTAGAACACGTAAAACTGCAGACAAAAGCTAGTCTATCTATATAATTACACTAATATTATAAAGCCGAAAGTCTGTGGCCTGGGAATCGAACCAAAGACCCCACCCTCAGCAATCACGCCTTCGACTTACTTTTCGTCAAAGCTAAGACCTACATCTTTGCTTTTATTTTCAAAACGCTTGCAAGAGAAAGGCGTTCAAAAAATGCAGGAAAGTCAAATGGATGCATTTACCACGACCGACGCGACGGCTGGGAAGTGTTGCGGTCAGGTCTAATGGTGCAATTTGGACCAATATCACCGAGAAATGTGGCATTTTCTGTATAGAAAACATGACTAGAAATACGAAGTTTTTCAAGAAGATCTGGATTCAAGAATGGGATTTCTGTTCCATAATTAAGCAGTATTTTCATAAATACACTTACTTGAAATTCTTATCCACTTTTAGCCACGCAATTTACTGTTTTTCACACTAGTGCAGAAAAGTCCGCGTGCTCCCCCACCACAATTTATATCGTATCAGGCTGGGCGCCTAAGCACGCCCCACGAATCACGCGTCAACCCCTGTTTATTTATAACTTCGTAAGCGTATTGTAAAATGTTCTTTGATACAGGTGGAAATTTGTCACGACAGCACTCGGCTCAATAACACCCTCTCCTACGGCTCGGGCGAATTCCGCCTCGGTTGCAATGACAAACTTTCTCCATTTGTATCAAAATGTACTATTAGTTTTGTAGTCTCATCAAGGATGGTCTTGAATGTGTGTGTAGGTTCTCAACACTTTTTAGGATATAGGATCATCGTCGATCGTCTTAGTCGTCCGTCTGTCAAGACTCTTTTTCTCAGGAACGAGTAGAGGTATTAAGCTAAAATTAATATCAAATCCTTACATCTATTACCTCTTGGATTAGTGAAAAATCAAACTTTTAAGTTAACATTTTCTCTAAGATAAGGCCGTGTATGCTCCATTTATGACGCATCATGAAAGGCAAGAAGCAATGCCACGGACAATAAAAAAAAATCGAAATCCATAAAGTTATTACATCACATGATAATTATTTTTTTGGCAATTTGGAAAAATCTTCCAAACTCGATTCGGGAATCGGACTATTTATGCACCTAATGTTGTGCGGGGAAACCTTGGTGCGCGAGTCCGATTCGTATTTCGTAAGTCGGAGCCACCACTGCTCCAGAATCAGTAGCTTAGTCTACCATAAAAGTTCTAAGGTTATCTCATATTTTACACGATAAATAAAGACATCATAAAAAACACTTCATATCATTATCTACATCACAAATCCGATCAGCACATTATATGGAAGCCAGTGTAATGTGCGCACAATCTCATCAGCACACGCTGCGGCCCAGAATGCGGCGCGCGCGCAATGAGACAAGTATTAGCGTCCGTTATGGTGAAATTGGCGTACGCATGCGCGGGGAAGTTATTATGATGTGCAGGGAAACACAGAAGCTTAATAGATGCAACCATATTTTTGTTATATTGATCGCAACTGGTCTTCACTATCCCACTTGATGGTAAGCGATGATGGGGTTGACGATGGAGCACACTTGACTAGAAGTAACCTATTCAATCTTGACTTAAAAAAGTCTTCTGCTAACAAACGGATTTGCGGACAGCAAGCAATGGGTAGCTCGCCGTCCGGCCATCCGATAAGGACCAAGCCCGTGTCAACGCTGCGTTGTTCCACGTGCTCTTAAAACAGATATCAGATAAATTGTCGGGGCCTAACTTGCAGATGGATTTTCTGCGTTTTCCTGCATTGGTTACAGAAGTACAAGTAGCTATAAATCTTAAGCTAGAGAGCTTTAACTTGACAAGTTGAATACAACAGGATGTTTATTTATAATTTTATCATGTAAAATATTACGGCAAATAAATCAATATGTAGATTGGAAAGATTTGAATAATTTATTGGTTGGAAATAGCTCCCCCCTTTCCCCCAAAGTCACCACTACGTCCGGTCCCGTACGTCTCTCTATTTTTTTTTTATTTATGACTAAGTATATGTATATTATTTTTTTTCTTATTTTACACATATCTGTGCACACTGCACTGTTCCGACGTCTTTGTGTCGACCCCGCTACTACCCCACACTAAAAACCAGCGCTGTGGTCTCGTCGCATTATGCTTGGGGCTGAGCGCGATCTTTATACTTCCACCACCACATAGGTGAAATTCCCGTAAATCACGGTCAAAATTGAAAAAAAATGAAGTTAATCTAATTAAAAAATAGTAACTTAAATTAGCAACTAGACATATGAGGCCACCTATTAGTGACCTGTAAAACGTTTGACACTTTTTATTTAGCTATCCACACCTTTGATTTAAACTGAGATTGATTATGGAATAATTTATTACAGTTTTGATAGTTTGTTTGAACCACGTTTAATTTTTTAGTTATTGAACATAAGGACTTAAACCTTATTGATTCTATATTTTCAGATATGTAATGTTATGATTAAATAACTAAAACGTTTATAAACATTACTCACGGTTGGAAAGATATACTGGTTCAAACACAAGGCTAAATTTTATCTTTTTTTTTTCTCATAATGAAAAAGTTTATAATCAATCGCAATCAAGTCGTTTTTTATACATATTTATAAAGGGCATATCAGTACTTTATAATACTAATTTTGGCTGCGTCCACTTGCGTCACCCAAACAAAATTGAACAAAACTCGACAATGTATACGAATTTTAAAAATGTTCATAATCAGTTTTCAGATATTTCCCAGCATAGTATTACAATTAGTTGCATAGAACTATTGAGTTTTTACTTAATGGGTGAATCTTATAATTACGAAGTTCGATTTCATTGCTTAGTTACAAAATTTCGTGAAATAAGACACTTTGAAAAGGAATGACTAAATTATATAAAAAAAAGCGTGTTAAAACAGTTGTTTCACTTTATTTATCAGTATAAACTGAAGTCGCAAACAGTTTCCGGAAATGGCATACGGTTCGGAAGTTAATATAGTAACTGTCTAGATACATCAGTCAATTTCCATTCGCAAGAAAAGGTGCGAAGGCCGCATAAAGACTTTGTGGAACGCAATGAAAGTTGTGAAAAACTCAAGAAATAAGTAAAAAAAAAACAATTGAGTTGACGTATGCTGCTGAAATGCCTTTTCATTCTATATTTGTCTCCTGTTGTACCTAACATGGTCCTCAACTAAGATTCCGCTGTCCATTTGTCTGTCCGTCTGTCAGCAGGCTGTTTCTCATGAACCGTGATAGTTAGACAGTTGAAATTTTCACAGATGATGTACATCTGTTACCACTATAACAATTACTAAAAAACAGAATAAAATAAATATTTAAGGGGACTCCCATACAACAAACGTGATTTTTTGTGCCATTTTTTTTAAATTTTCCTATAAATATAGTATCAATAGAGCTTTATTTAACTTAATAAACAGTAAAATGATTATTATAGACAAACTAAAGCAATATGGTTGAAAACGCACTTCATGTAATATTGACCAACTTTTAAGTAAATTTCACCCGTGTGCGTTCGGCTGTTTTGAGCGGATGTGATCATGTGACGCATATTTTACCTAAATCAAAACGAATGACAAAGACTGTCATTATTACTTTTTTTAAAACTACCCTCAAAATACGGTTTAAGCCGTGTTAAACATTTTACGAAATCATTCTCATAAATAATGATTATGATTGTAAGCTACTTTTAAGAATGCGTCATTTCGCAAAAAAATATTTCTTTCTTTCTTTCTTTCTTTCTTTCTATCTATCTTTCTTTCTTTCTTTCATTCTATCTTTCTTTCTTCCTTTGTTAATTTCTATCTTTCTTTTCTCGGATCCATCGGATTCTTACGACCCTCACCAAGTTCATACCTACTTATAACATATTTTATTGCTTCACATAGGGGCCTTAATGAAGCAATAACATCAACATATTATGTGCAAACGTAATGTACATAAAACGCAACTTTATACAAAATCTAATTCGAAGATTACCTGTGGATGTGATATTAACATTGTAATTGTAGCCTATTGCTGTAATTAGAATTGTATTTTGCCTTCACTAATTTAGCAATATATTGCTCACACACAGTATCTGTTATTTTGTATCTTGCAACAGCTTAACACACATCATATATTTAAACTTTCATCATCAGCATCATCATTTCAGCCGAAAGACGTCCACTGTTGGACATAGGCCTCCCCAAAGCATCGCCACAACGACCCGTGTGACTCGCATCCATCGGATTCCTGCGACCTTCATCAGGTCATCGGTCCACTTTGTGGTCCCCTTGCAGAACCTTTTGTCCCCATCGACCATCTGTTCTGCGTGAAATGTGCCCTGCCCATTGCTACTTAAGTTTGGCGATTCTTCGAGCTATGTCTGTAACTTTGGTTCTCCTGTGGATATCTTCGTTTCTGATGTGATCACGCTAGGAAACTCCGAGCATAGCCTTTTGAATTCATTGCCTGTGGGTGACTTTAAGTCTTCTTATGAAGACCATTGTAAGCGACCATATTTCGGAGCCATATCTCATCACTGGCAACACACACTGGTAGTCTTATCTTTACTATAAAATTGATTTACGTCCGTCACGTCACAATCTCAGATCCAGTTGAAAACCAGCGTCAGGCACTAGTTGTCTGCATGCATACTCAACCGAACCTATGTTGTCACAGCCTTGAGCATACCTTCAAAGTTGTAGTTTTTGTGTTTGTCATAAACATATTTTCTTTCTTTCTTTTCTTTCAACCTGTGACTACTGAACTATGTTAACTAGCCTCGACCAATACCTCAAAAGGTTCGCGTTGGGTAGCTGAATCAAGAGCGTGATTGGAGGTTCCTCCCTTTGGAGCCTTGACGTTGTTTCTCTAATATAATCTGCATACATTAGGTACACAGTATACACCTAAACCTTCATGAATTTCACTCTGTCTATTGTATAGTGAAAACCGCATGAAAATCCATTCAGTAGTTTAGAGTTTATCGTGAACAGACAGACAGACGCGATGGAAGACCTTGTTTTACAATATATATAAGAAAATGACGTTTATATATTTTGATATGTTAATATTTAAAAATATAAATTACTAGCTTTCGCCCGCGGCTTCGCCCGCGTACATAAAATATAGCCTGTCACTCAAGAATAAAGCAGCTTGGCATCGGTGAAAAAATTTTAGCAATCGGAATAGTACTTCCAGAGATTACCTCCTACAAACAAAACAAAAACTTTACCTCATTATAATATTAGTGTAGATATGTAAATACATTAATTACCTAATTGAAGTAATAGAGCTGTGTTACAAAAAACAGCTATTATAGAACTTATAGTTCGTTGCCATTACAAAAGATAAGGATTCGATACGATCAGCGATAATCTCATTTCAGTCTTTGAAGTTACCTCACAAACCCAACAATAATAACATTACATCACACAACACATTACTTAATATAACAAAGTTATTCAAAACATCAGTCACAAGCCACAGTCGTCAGTAAGTACTGACACTCTGTACCAGCAAGCATTATCTACAATGATTGGCATACGATTAACTTGTTTATAATACCGCAAGCAATATTGATCAAGCCGAAGAAACATTATTAGAACAGCCTGTATATTGAAGTTGTAACTCAAGTGACGAGTCATTGCCATACTAGCAGGTGAACATAGGTAATTTATGGTATAGCACCGTGAGGATATAGAAAACGTAGTCTTTTCTCATGGGAATACGCATAAACGATCTTGGAACTTCTACGGTAGAGCTATTTATAAATACTTGAACCACTAGACATAAATTATAGCATAGCTTAGTTGGCCTTGTATTGTTCCTACTGTTGGGACTCAGGCCTCCTCTCTAGGAGAGGGAATGGGCCGTAAACCACCACGCGGGCACATTTCGGATTGGTGGATGTCACACATAAACATAAATTAGACATATATTATTCTTTAAAATATGTTTCAACGCGCTAATCTTAAGAACTGCTGATTATTTTTTAAATTAATGATAGGATTGCCTTTGACCACCATCTCACCTGATGGTAAGCGATGATGTGGTCGACGATGGAGCACGCTTGCCAGAAGTACCACTCTTGACTTAAAGACCCCTAAGTTGTAGCTATCAGAAAACACAGATTCCGGCAAGGAATTCCACTCCTTGGCTGTACGCATAATAAATGTGTTCTCATAACGCTTTGATTCGAATTGAAAAAATCTTTTAACGATGAATAGCCAATGAATATCGAGGAAGGCTAAAGGCAACATCACGCTATGACCTACGGAAACGGAGCAGTAACCAAAGATGCTGGAAAAAACCTTTAGAGAAACGATCCTGCTCGAAAAATAAGGTGTCGAGAACGCTTCCAAAGCGAGAAGGAAAGGAAAGCAGTCAACTCTTTCTGCGAAGCAGCAATGCTAGCAAATAATATGTCCGCAATTTTGAGAGAACGGACATCCTCACGCCCCAACCGCCACAGGAGACGCCCTGGGCGTCGGCAGTTGTGGGGCGATTCCTGGCCGACGAGCAATGGGTAGCTCGCCGTCCGGCCATCCGGTATGCCAATCCCGAATCGTTGACGACGTGTAGTGGTCCACATGCGCCTCAAAGCGAAGTCTGCATAACCGTAGCCAGTAGAACCGAAGCCCAGAAGGGCCGCGGGAATTTTCTAAAGAGTTACCGTGGCCCGAAGATGCAAAGGGCAACTAAAGAACATAGGCAGGTTTTAGACAGGAAAAGTCTGACACGCTCTATCCTAGAACAGGAGAAGACTTCATGAAATAGCCATTTAATAGGGTAAGACGAACTGAGATTGCTGAAGTGTGAAGACACTGTATTGATGATTTTGATAATTATAATTCCATAAATAAATACGTATTACGGTCGCTAATCATATTTTTCAAAATATAACTTGACACTGACCTTCGAAATGCAAAAAACTTAAGAAAATTTGGGTTTTGCAGACTACTTTGTAGCATTCCCCTTTTTTAGGTGGGAAATCATCTTTTTCCCACTTTTCCCGCACTAGGGCGCAGCGGAAGGTAGACGTAGGGCGTGTCAGACTTTTACTGCCTAAAACCCACTCCTATGTTTCTTCATAGCCTTGCGTTCCAGGACCCCGGGGGTTCCTTTCGGACAACAGGATCAGAATTAGAATCAGAATCCAACCCACCAACCCACAATGGAACATCCCCCTTAAGTGGCGCCTTTTGAAGATGACCACAAGTTTCTTTTTTCAATGATTAGAGCTCTAGTCGAAAAAATCGAACGAAACGGAACGGTCACTGAATCGATTTTTCTCGGAAGATCGCTCTTACATAATCATAGAGCCTGTTTACTAAAATACATTTTATTATTCATATTTTTAATAAGCTATAAATAATTTCCGGGCTTTCTTTTATATGATAATAGATTATAAGAAATTTTTGTTCTTACAGTAGTTTATTTTTAAAACTGGTTTCGATCAGTAGAAATTTTAGCGGATTGGTTAAACAAATAAATTGTTAAAGTTCTAGTATTAAAAAGTTCTGCATAGAACTGGTAGATGTAATGCCGTGTATGGTCTTAAAGAGTATCAGAATAAAGGACTTGAGTAGACAATTTCGTAAGTATTACTCACTAAAACTTGGGAAAAAAAAATTTGACATTGCCAAAAAACCCGAACGCAATGCTGCTACAGTTAATGCCGTAAAATCTATGATTGAAATAAAATAAATTACACTTACTCATACTTATGTACTTACTATACTCGATGTTCTTTGTTTATAGGTGACCAAAGCAGGTAAGTATAACCTTAGGATTTTGTTCAAAACTTTCCTCAATATTTCCACTCCAAATCCAAAAAAGACTTATTACATTCTGAGGTACTACGGATGAAGAATGTAAACTAGAATAGAATAGAATTACACTTAAAAATGTTAAATCATCAATTTAATTAAAAATATATGTATGTATTAAAGGGAAAATATAAATTATTATTACAAATATTATACCATTATCATTAGATTATAACATGTCATTAGTATTACAAATATCATTATTATAACAAAATCTAGTACTTTTTAGTACTAGATTTTGTCAGCGCCAGAATCAAACTCGCAACCTGAAGTATAAAAACCGATCACTCATCCACTATGTGAACTACACCATCGTGTTCTTGAAGAAAGCCGGAATAGATAAGGCTGAAGAGTGGTCGCGTGTCAGTATTTTACCGGCGCTTGACCAATTGACCGATATCTCAAGACTAGACTAAGACTTAAAGAAGGATCTAGGCCTCCTTGCGGTTTCAGCGGCACACGATTAATCGATTGTCCATCATTATGTGGTGTTACGATAGTGTATTCACTTAACTATTTAGGTTTATATGGTCAGCAGCAAACAGAATTTCGAAATCATTTCATCATTGATTGAGGGATTTTTTTCTTTTACGTGTAGTATCATGGAATAACGCCTACGGTGGTTGGAAATCGGGATCGAGATCCCTGCGGCTGGAGCGTGACGGCCGTTCCCTCACGCGTTCGGCTGCCTCCTTCGCTAGCATTACGGCTTCGCAGAAATAGACGACCGCCTGCCATTCCTCCTCGCTCCGAACTAGGGACCGGCGTGAGATGTCGTTGCCGCCGAATGCACCCACGAGGACACGGTGATGCTCTGCCCAAGCCTCTACCGTATGCTCCATCGTGTGCTCCGGGCGGTCCACACAATGGTGACACTCAGGCATTTCTTCCGCACAAATAGGGTGCAAGAACCTCCCGAACTTACCATGTCCGGTGAAGACCTGCGTCATGCGGAAGGTAAGGATGCCGTGTTGTCTTTTCAGCCACTCCTCAAAGAGGGGATCTACTGCCATAATTATGGCGTGCCCAGACTCTACCATGGTTAGATACCAAACTGCAGGAGAGATGATGATAATGATGATCCTTCGCAAGCCTATCAAGTTAGGTAACAATGGGGCCAACGAGAATAAGAGTAGATATTGTTTTAGTATTAATTGTAAAACATAGCTTTTAATCTCAAATCATTTAAACCTGAGCTTTGTCAATACGTGAGTTCAACAGTCGCGTGTACTTAGTAAGAAAAGTTTTATTCGACACGCGTTTCATACTAACTCTAATGGCGAAAGTGTCATATTGTCATGTCGTGATGTCACGCGACATAGCGCCCATGACATAAAGTTACACCATAGACACAAAAACTCTACGATTTCTTAATCCATGAGACTAATTGAGTTGAATTGAATCGCTGAACTATTGATTATTGCATTGTTATGTTATTGTTATGACTTAACTTCAAGTTTTTTGGTCTTTAATTTCTGATCTTGGTTAGCTTTACAGCCTGGGTTTTATGAAGACGTTACCGGCCACACAGCCAAACTAAATTTGCCTAGGTCAAAGCCGCGATAATAGTCCAAGACCGAGCGAAGCGACCTCGGAATTTTAGGGCACCCCGACACGGAAACTTTAGGTTAGAAGGCTAAGGTGGGAGCAGAGCTTCTTAGCCG
Source organism: Mythimna pallens (assembly GCA_961205895.1). Lineage (NCBI taxonomy): Eukaryota > Metazoa > Arthropoda > Insecta > Lepidoptera > Noctuidae > Mythimna > Mythimna pallens. Next base: position 3,966,134 of record OY540843.1, read on the forward strand.
TGGTTTTTTTTTATAACCACCCAGAAATAGTAGCATCGCGGGCCGTGTCAGTGCTTTTAAGGAGTACTGGTTCGGCAGGTGAAAGTTCACTCAGTTCACATCCTAAAATCGTGTTAAGCCGGTAACAAATACATCAATCTGCTCAGCCTTTTACCCAACTATATTGGGGTCGGCTTCCAATGTAACCTGGTGCAGCTGGATATCACTATGCATGGGGCGACTGCCTATCTGATCTCCACAACCCAGGAATTGGATGACATAATACTCCTTGACAAGACTGATGTTTGATCTTCTGGCTTCGGACTATCCGTAATGGCTGTCAAAAGAACGGAGCAGTATCGGTCCATATTTTCTAAATTCGAATTCGTGGTTTCATCATCATCATTATTTCAGCCGAAAGTCGTCCACTGTTGGACATAGGCCGTCTCGCATCCATCGGATTCCCGCGACCCTCACCAGGTTATCGATCAACTATGTGGGAGTCCTTCCAACACTGCGTCTTCCGGTACGTGGTCGCCATTCCAGAACTTCTTCCTCCTTTCCAATTCCAGAACCTTACGTCCCCATCGACCAACTGTTCTGCGAGCAGTTCGTGATTTTCTTATTTATAAAGTGCCATTACTTCTAATTTTCTAAATTCTTAAAGAAGTACCGATGAAAGAAATCCTCTACAATACCATTAAAGTTATTTTTATTTTAGTTTAATTTATAGATAATAATTGTCATACTGCCAACACATGCAACTATTTTTTGTGTTTAGATAAACTCCCAATATTTATTTAAAGTAGACTTCTTTTCCGGAAGTATTGTAGCAATTCTTTCCCGATTTTAAATGTTTCCATTAAGTTTTTAATTAAAATCTGCCTACAGCAGCTACTCATTAAAATTCAAAATAATCGAAACCAATATTACCAAAGTTTACGCAACCGACCGGATGGTGCGACGACATTGAAAGTTTTGCAGATTCATGCACTTTTTACACACTTGTGCGTAATGACCGGAGAACCTTGATAGCAGAGTATCCTTTCTAGAGCATAACAGCTTTAACCGTTATAGTTATTATGTGAAATATTATGGTGTGAACGTGTGAGTTAATTAAACAGTTTACTTGTTCATGTTATGCTGTAATTAGCTGGTGTTACGTGGAAGTATTTCAACTGTGCAATATTATTTCACAAGGGTAAAGGTACTTCTTTCGACAGCCTCATTATTTTGAATTTGTAAATCGATATCGAATTTGTCTTTGTTAATTATTGCTGAATTTTTTTCGTTGTTGCTAAGTAGATTTTAAACTACTCGCAGCTAACTGTAGTTCTTAATACAAGGCCTTAGAATCGACAAACTTAAGCGGCATATTAGTCACAGAAAAAATAGGCGCTGAGTCCGGGAAGACGCAATTCTGGTAGGCGTCCTACAACGTGGACTGAAGACCTGGTGAGGGTCGCGGGAATGCGATGGATGCGAGACCACAGGACCGTTCGTTGTGGTGACACTTGGGGGAGGCCTATGTCCAACAATGGACGTCATTCGGCTGAAATGATGATGATGATGAGACGTACAGAACTAGTTATTTTCTTGTTTATTTTTGAATATAAAATGGATTGATATGCGCTGCCCATAATTTTTTTTTTTTTTTTAGGTGGAAAAATCATCTTATGACAAATCCCGCTCTTTATAATAATACTCTTTATAAATCTTGGGCGGAGCGAGAGATAGTGTCAGACTTTTACTGACTAAAAACCCACTCCTGTACCTTCGTTGCCTTCGTCCCAGGGTCTGGGTTTCGTTTTCACACTACCCATGGCCCCAGTAGGCTTCGACCCTGCTGGGCCCCTACAATTTGCTGACATCTCCCTGAGGCGCGCGTGGAACAATACGCGCCGTCGACGACTTGGGCTTGGTCCGGACGGTTACCGGACGGTCGGACGGCGGGCCACCCATTGCCCGCCGTCCGCAAGCCCGCGCCTACGGTGGCCGGAAATCGGGATCGGAATCCCGGCGGCGGTTGGGGCGTGAGGACCGTGCCCATAGATATTTATGTATCTGTGGCGCTGCCCAATGTCATGATTAATCCAGACCATATGTTTTTTTTTTTGCCCCGCGCTAGGATTTGCTCATGTATCGTGGGGTACGTTCACAAACAAGTATACTCACATACACAAAACACCCAGATCTGGTACAACTATCTGTAGGCCATATTTTTATTCCGTGCTGAAATCAAACCTACGACACGTAGCGCAGCAGCCAATCACTGAACCAAGTTGGTTCAGTGATTGGCCTACAATGATATTTAAAAAAAAGTAGTAGTACTGTAGTATTGCTAGATAGGATCTTCCCTTTCCTCAGTAGATAGTCCTAACAGTAAGAAATTTACCATACAAAATATCCTTATTGAATACTCATATAAAATAAATCAACATAATTTAAACTGAATTTTCAATAACATATTATAGACAGGCCTGTTGGTCTAGTAGATAGTGATCGTGACTGCTATGCCGGATGCCGTGGGTTCGATTCCCACCCAGGACATATGTTTGTGTCATGAGCACAATCATTTGTTCTGTGTATATATTTAGAAATCTATAAGTACGTTTATCAGTTGTCTAGTACTCACAACACAAGCTCTGATTCACTTGGGACTAGACGGCGTTATGTGATAGTTGTAAAATATTATATTGTATTATTATTATGGTAATTATGAGAAAAAAAAACATAACTAGTATTTATAGAAACATAATTAATCAATCAGCATATTAATGAGGATGCGTTACATAATTGAGTTTTTAGTGCTGTATAAGTCTTCACATCAAAGAAATGGCAATAAATTATAGCGTAACAGTTGCTAGGGGAGAATGGAAGGAGTATACGTGTTGTGACGACTGTTGTAGTTGACTGGCCTGTTGGTTAGTGATCCTGATTGCTATGCCCAAAGTTGTGGGTTCGATTCCCATCTAAGACAAAATTTTATGTGATTTTTGTGTTATGAGCACGATCATTTGTTCTGTTTCTAAGTGTAATTTATCTATGAAATTATGTGCGAGTATATATTTAGAAATATGTAAGTATGTTTATCAATTGTCTAGTACCCATAGAACAAGCTCTGCTTAGTTTGGGATTAGATGGTGTTGTGTGATAGTTGTGGAATATATTATTATTATACTATTATTTACTGTTAATAGGGCCCTGTACGCAATTTGTAGGCTGTGAATAACAAAAACAGCTACGTACATTAAAACATAACACCATCAGAGCCACAGCCCACAGTCTAGCAGAATTTCATCGCAATTAAATAAAGTACGGAGCAGCTAAAAACGTTGTAGCACGCTCTAATTACTGGCCACAGTCATGGCTAGGGTTGTCAGTTCCTAGCAAGCTTTACAGGTCAGCCAGTTTGGCTAGCCTTTTGGATAAAAAGGACAAAATTTATCTTAATTTTGTTTTAGATTTTGTGTCTTAGTTTTAAATGTTTAACAATTATTATTAAACACTGGCTTCTGTCTGCGACTTCGCCCGCGTGAAAGTACAAAATAATATTAAGAGAACATAATCCCGAGATAAAAAGTAGCATTTGTGCTATTCCAGGAATGAGTAACAAACATCTAGGAGGTACATACACACAATGTAAAAACTTACGCCATTTTAATATTAGTGTGTTACATAATTTTTACAAGCTTTTTATTAACTTGCAATGTTTGTTCGGTAACTCAAGTTTAAAGCAGATATCTTCAACCAATTAAGCTGAAATTTTGTATACATATGTAAATCGCGTGACAATGCAATACTATGATGACATGGAGCTGATCTGATGATGGAGCTGGAAAGCGGCCATGAGAACCCCGCCGTAAAACTACATAACCCCAAAGAGTTTGGGCTCGTTTGATATTCGTATTGACGAGTACTTTGTTCCTATATGGTAACCAAGGTTTGAAGGTGGAGCTGGCAGGCGGCCATAGGAACTCTACAATAGAACGATTTATAACCAAAAGCTATTGATACTTTATAATATTATATACATTTAAATCTAATAATAACGTAATTAAAACTAACTTACAAAATAAAAATAAAAGCCCTAAAGTACTAAAAAAAAAGCAATCTAAAGTACGGCGTCGAAAAACTCCTCCACATCGCTGTCGACTGGTAATGTACCCAAAAGACTGGTGGCATTGCCACGCTGAATGGCAATGCTTATCCTTTGTCCGAAGTAAAAGCCAGCCCTTGGGTCACGCGAAGTGTCAACAAGGCGTTTTGAAAGTTCTTTAAATAATTTGTGAGCACTCGGACCCCACGATCCGAGAATTTCAACCCCAAACGGCTCGAAAATATAACTACCAACAAGGTTATTATATTTCCGCCGCTTGAGGTTCTCTGCAGCCGCTGCGGCAGAACCGGCACAGCACGACAAGCTAGGAAGATGAGATGGCGCAAGAGTATCGACACAAGTAGCGTCCCACACTAAAGGCCTACCCATCTTCCATGGAAAAATGCCAATCACCAAAAGCTTGTTTTAAAAAAGGCTTTTTTACTTTTAATTTTATTACACATTATTCCATCAACTTGGCTATAAATAAAAACTAACAATGATCTTGACAAGTAAGCAACGGGTTTCAAACTAGGTGGAGCATATTATCTATCTTGATGACCAAGTTAAATTGATAAACGTTTTTGTATCTAACAAAGTCTAAGCGTTTTTTTTTTTTAAACTTATCATATTTTTCATAACTTTTATTAAAAAAAAAATGATTCTGATGAAGAATGATATTGTTATTTTTATGAAATTTTCGACTCAATGGTGACTCAGCCTCGATCAATCAAAACAAAATCCCCGTTGTAGCTCAACATTTAATTATTGAGATTAATCGAGGGTTTTCCTTGATGATAACTTAGTCGATTGGAATGGATCAAATTTACTTCAAAAAGATTTTAAATAGGCTAAAACCTATTTATAGGTTTAAACACATTTTTTTTTTACGAACAATTACAGTTAACTTAGAATGAGATTGAAAGAGCTTATAATAGATATAATTATTATAATATTTACATCTGGTGTTCGTAACGTCACAGGATACATTCATTATTTTTAAGTTTAGTTTTAAACATCAATATTAGCACACTGCTTTAATTCTTCCGGTATATCATCAAAAAGCTGTGCTTCTTCAAGAGTGAATAGTTTACTTCTAGGCAAGCGTGCTCCATCGTCGACCACATTGACGCTTATCATCTGCCCCTCTAGCCAAGTTACAACCGTTTCGCTTCGATTCTCTTTTCGTCGATCGCCTCGAGTTGCACGCCTTCGATTCCTTTCCGACATCATCTCAACGCTCAGTCACGTGGTCAAAACAAAGGAATAGGAGGTGTGGACGACTCGAGGTGATCAACGAAAATAGAAACGAAACGGTTGTAACTTAGCTAGGGGGGCTGGTAAGATAGTGATCAAGCGCGAGCCTAACAATTATGAAAAAACCATATTGTTTTTTTAGCGTAGGTATTTACTTCATACAAGTGTAGTCGTAAGTTGTAACTTGGTTTTATTTCTAGTGTTGTATGTTGTTGCCTTTTACCCAGGCTCCTGGCAACCCTAGTCATGATGGTTAGAATCAACCACATCGCAGTCATCGCACACGTCTTCAGTGTTTTTGTACTACTGCAATTATTGTGTATTTTTATTTGCATGTGGTCGGTTTGGAATGGTTCATATGATTTTGTAGTGTCTCGTGATTTAAATGAAAGTGAATTATAGAAATGGTTAGATGTACTGTTGGACCTCTTTGAGCAGTACGTCTGTCTGTTAGAAATTATTCAATGTAAAGTTGAGCCTGTTTCAGCAGCACCTCGGTCGGTCTGTCTTGCTCTCCGTTTGTTCCGCGGCTAATCTCTGAATCGGCTGGACTGATTTTGACAGGATTTTCACTGGTAGGTATCTAATGTTATAAGGAGTAACTAGGGCTATTTCTATTTTAGAAAAAGAATTTGGCTTACGCGCAAAAGAAAAACACACACACAGTAACAAAAACTAACACAAAGAAAGAAAAACTTCAAGAAAGACAAAATGACACAAAGCTTATTTAAGAATCCGAGTCATCATCATCATCATCATTTCAGCCGAAAGACGTCCACTGTTGGATATAGGCCTCCCCCAAGCGTCGCCATAATGACCGATCCTGTGCTTCTCGAATCCACCGCACTCCCGCGACCCTCACCAGGTCTTCGGTCCACCTTGTGGGAGGCCTTCCAACGCTGCGTCTTCCGGTGCGCGGTCGCCACTCTAGAACCTTTCGGACCCATCGACCATCCGTTCAACGAGCAATGTGCCCTGCCCACTGCCACTTAAGTTTGGCGATTCTTCGGGCTATGTCGGCGACCTTGGTTCTCCTGCGGATATCTTCATTCTTTATGCGATCACGCAAGGAAACTCCGAGCTTAGCCCTTTCCATTGCTCTTTGGGTGACTGTAAGCCTTCTGATGAGGCCCATTGTAAGCGACCATGTTTCAGAGCCATATGTCATCACTGGCAACACGCACTGGTCATAGACTTTCGTCTTAAATCCGAGAATCCGAGTGATCTTCTATATTTAAAAGGCAACCGTTAGACTGACTGATCTATCAACACACATCTCAAACCACTGAACGGATCGCACTGAAATGCACGCAGTAGGTATATCTTCTGTCAACCGATCAAGCAATCGAGTAGAGAAACTAGTGTGATCATGGTTAGGTATATACTAGTGAATTGCTTTAGAAGTTTAATATATGTAGGTACTTAAGTGGGCCATGCATATGCGCGTAGTATAACAGATGAAAAACGCAAGATTTTTTTGATTACATATTTTTTTATTTATTTATTTAAACCGCTTGACTAAAGCTTCATGTTTGTTTCATCTTTAAACGTCTCGATAAGGTTACATAATCCCAAGGCCGCGGCCTCAGTTGCCGTTTGTCGTCAGTAAAAATCTGACACTCCCTCTCGCTCCATCCAGAGCAGGACATGTTATTTGATGATTTTTCAACATAAAAAGGTACATAATAAGATGTTGTACATCTATCTATGAAAATTCATACGACATCGCTTAAAGGCTAGGAGTTATCTACTTTTAGCTCAAGTAAAGAAATTGCCAGAAACAAAAAAAAATTAGACAAAAATCTTCCCCTTCTAAACCAAAGACACGGTGAAGGAGATTTAACCTTAATTCATAGACAAAAAAGCAACAATTAAGACGTAAAAATTAACATATGCTCACTAATGGCTAACTCTGAACACCCACTTAACCAACTGACCGAGAAAAGTGGAGAGCTTCAAAATCTTTCGTTTTCGCGGAATAATTCGTTGAATTTTGAAAATGGAAAAAGTTTTACTTGAAATGTGCAGTAATCTGTAAATACATTTATTTGTTTATATATACTTTATTGCATACCAAGATTACAAATTTACAAATTGAAATTATAATACAAAAGAAACACAATTGGTAGCCTTATCGCACACGGCGATTTCTTCCAGACAACCTAGAATGGATAGAGATTGCTGGACACAAAATAGGGTTGCACTTGGTGCAAATATAATAATAGTAAACCAAACTTGATAGATACTTAATACTAAAATAGATACACATATACATATATGCAATATATATATATATATATATAAGCGAGAGAATAAATGATGAAAGAAGACATGATCACAGGGACAAGTCCCTTCACAAGCCTTTTAAATACATGTGTGTTTTGTAATAGCTGTCAATTTAATTTTTTTATCTAATACTAACTGACCGGGCACACGTTTTTCAGCCATATGAATGCCCATAAAAAAAAATTAGGGTGGATGTAGGAAGGTAAAAATCGCGTACATCTACACTAATATTAAAAGAGGTAAAGTTTGTTTTTTTTTGTTTTTTGTTTGTAATCTCTGGAAGTAGGTACTGGTCCGATTGCTAAAATTTTTTCACCGATGGAAAGCTGCTTTATTCTTGAGTGGCATAGGGTGGATTTCTGAATTGAGTATTTTGAGTTAAGTATGTCACAAACCGTACTTTAACGCCAAATTTTGACAGGTTTTCAGGCTAGAGTTTGGAAATACTCCTTAATTCAGAAATCGGGGGAAAGGCTTCTATTTTAGGTACGCGGGCGAAGCCGCGGGAAAAAGCTAGTGATCTAATAAAAATCTCGTGTCAGTGTTTGTTATCGAACTTCTCAGAAACGGCTTGACCGATTTTTATATAAAAAAAAATGTTTATATTATAAGTAGGTCTGAAAATCGGTCATAGGCAATTTTTTACCCTCTCTCCATTTTTTCTTTGATAATTGATATGACAGAAAAGCGTTTGCTCAGCCAGATAGTTTATACATATAAATAAAATTAGGCATCTGTTTTTAATACCAAAATAACATTTTGTTACTAAATGCCTATGAAAGTAAATTCGTACCTTTAAGTAAATAATGTTTCAATCATAACTCCGTTAGTTTATCCGTGTTTTTATGGGAAGTAAAGCGAGTGATACGCTCTATAATTATCGATACCTGGATCAGCAGTATCGATACATTAAACACGTCAACGCTGATTTATTTGATTGGCAATACTGTTTTTAATGGGTTCCAATTTTGAAAACGCAGTGTAGATATTGTGCTCACTGATAGATGCATTGTTCAGTAAATTGAGGTACTGATTACATTACTGATGTTTTTTGCGGTTTTTTTTTCGATTGAAGTTCATTGGCAGTTTTATAAATAGCTGAAATCGAATCATGTGGCCGATTCTGGATATGTACTTACATACTTTCAGGCTGTTTGTTTTTTTTTTTGTTTTGGCTTCGCACATTTTGTACATGTAACCAGTGTCAAGTTTAGAAAGTATACATTTTTCAGTCATTGAATTTCATTAGATGCATAAAGATTAAAATATAATATTTAATATTATATTATTATTATTATTATATGCATAAGATTTTAAAGGTTCTAGAGTGGCGACCGCGCACCGGAAGACGCAGCGTTGGAAGGCCTCCCACAAGGTGGACCGACGACCTGGTGAGGGTCGCGGGAGTGCGGTGGATGCGAGAAGCACAGGATCGGTCATTGTGGCGACGCTTGGGGGAGGCCTATGTCCAACAGTGGACGTCTTTCGGCTGAAATGATGATGATGATGAATTTCATTAGAACGTGGTTGTAACTCATTCTAATGATTTTGCAGTATTTGGCAGCAAATGTATCGAGTCAGCCTTCTCGGCATGTTTCGTTGTGGTAGTCATTACTACAATAATTCTCCGTTCCATTTTACCAAAATCGCGCCTGTTTCAATTCCACATATTGTCCAGCTGCATAGACACTTGACATACAAAACTATACCACCAATTTTACAACACAATGTCCACTAGAAATCAATTTGCCAATAATTAAAACAGTTACCAACTTCACTCAAAAAAAATCCCGCTAAAAATTCAGGATGTGCGTTTATTAAACAGTCGACTCTCGTTAATTCGAAATTCAAGGGACTCTTAAAATATTATGAATTATCGAGTGTTCAAAATATCAAATGGTCCGAAACGAGAGTAACAACTGAAACTTAACTAAACAAACCAATTCGTGCGGAAGTGTGTATCAAACTAATCATTACAAAAACAAAGGCTCGTGTTCGATGATACAAGTTTGAACTTGTCTCAAAATGTACTTACATACTTCTGCAAGTTCTGCAATCATTCTCTCTGTTTCTCTCTCCAACTTTGAATTGTCGAGTGTTTGACGCCGATGAGTTCGAATTAACGCGTCGTTTCGTCACGTAGCGATGATTTTTTCGTTCGAATTACCAAGTGCATAAAAATGTATTAATTTAGTTCGAAATATAAAGAGATTTTCTTGGGAACTCGTGATAACTTTAAATTATAGAGTGGTTCGAATTATAGCAGGTTTGAATTAATTAGAGTCGACTGTATTAAATGTTGTATAATAATTAATTAATTTAATTACTACAAATCATAGACATCGTTATGATCTCAATTATCTATTACGAAATCCAAACAAACAAACAAACGTAAAGGTTTTATTTCCTACACAGTAATTGACTGTTTATTTTATTGTAAACACACTAGTTAGCTACCGAATTTTAAACGCGTTTAAAATAACGAGTAACTGTTACGTTATTTATCGTTACGTGATTTATGTAACTTGTAAGTGATTTAATGAGATATGCATTGTTTGAGGACACACCTGACGCCATGAATGTGTCGTCAGGTGTAAACTTTGACCCCTTTTTTCGTGTCTAGATATGCAGGCCTAGGTTTAAAATGCACTAGTAGTTTTGGTATGCAATAAATTATATATAGATAAATAAATAAATAACACGATACCCCTTTTGTTTTGAGGTGGAAATTCATAAAATATCTTCATATCTTCACGGTATAGGTTGGAGCGAGAGGGCAAGCCAGGCGTTTACTGACTAAATACCTACCCGAGTTCCTACAGTTGCCCTTTGCGTTCGAGGGCCGCGGTACCTAACTCTTTCGAAAATCTTGCAGCCCTGATAGGTCCTAATAAACCAATTTTGTTGACCACTGCTTGCTTTGAGCGAACACAACGCGCTGTCGACCCGGGCTTGTTCCTTCCTTATCACACGGTGATTTATAGATAGTCATTGTATCCATAGAATTAGTATTACTAAAAATATTAGTGATGGTGAAAAAAGTATATACCTACTGTCGAGTGTGGAGACGCAAATGAAACGCATACGATTTACTATGTTGTATTGCTAGAAGCACTAATTCATAAAAAAATTCATACGGTTAGTTTTTCTACTTCATTGACAACTTAAAAACAATCTTCTATCTAAATATGAAACTTATCCTTTTTTTTCTATAAACCTTAAAAATTAACATTACTATGCCAGTTTGCAAGTTAATGGGTAACACTAATTTTAAAATATTTTACAAATAAAGTGGACCATATTGTTGTCTTATCCTAAATTAAATAATAATAATCAACGATGCCGATAGTACGTAATTGGTAGGAAAATTAATCATTTTTAGCCTCGCAATTAAATGATCATTCAAATAGTGAAAAGCGCAAATATAAATATACCTTTAAGTTTATTTTGCTCTTTAATATGAAAGTAAAGCATAAAGCTTTTACTGCTTGTCATTCGTATAATAAGCACCCACTAATAAGTAGGTTATATTATACCAGGGGAAAAGCATTAGCATGCAATCAAATTTTCAATCAAGCTCTTTAAAAACCTTGTGCAACATAAATATATAAGAAATATTATTAAGTATCATAAAACTTTAATTTACTGTTATTTTGCTTTTCACTTCCAAGGTCGTGAAAATTCTGCCATTGATTTCAAAAACCGTTTCAGAAACTGTGATCAGAATCTATATAGAAATAAAGAAATAATAGGATTGGGATTTTTATAGTTATAATTGTTATGTTAATGTTTCATAGAAAAACCTCAAATGAAGCTTTTATGATACGAAAAATAAACTCTTCAGTTTACTTATTGTTCGCAAATAAACACGCCTATTAAGAATTTAAAATGTAAAATTTAACACGACTTACACATACCTATTAACCAGCAGTCAGGCACTGGTTTATATCAATTAAAAAAAACTGCTAATTATAAAATACACATTTAAATCTACATAACAAAAAAAATACAAAAACACTTACAGCCCAAAATCAAATCCAACACAGAAACAAATCAATTATTAACAATTTCACAGCACTATAAAGTTTTCAAAGCATTGGCACTATAGAAAAAAAAAAAAACAAAATAAAAAGTAATAAAAACAATCATGGCCGCGCTTCAATTTGCGCGGCAGACGCGTGGTCGCGGTGTCTGACAACGTTTGAATGCGTTCACATGCGCGAACGAAGATTATCTCGCGGTAGTATCATACTCCATACTACATTATGTTACGTAGCTGTAACCGTACGTCTTTACACTTTACCGGAGTTACGGTAATATTTGATTTTTGATACACATTATAGGTCATTCTCGTGATGACTAAGACTCGTGCTTTAGAAATTGATATACCTATAGACTTTTGTCTTTTGCAATGTTGATGGCTTTTTCGAAGAACTGGGGCTTTTCCATGACGTGTTGAAATTTCAGCCGTACGAGTGAGAAAGAGGGATGGAGCTATACACCCTATATAGCTCCATCCCTTTAAAATTTCAGTTTAGGTCGTAAAATGGATCGCGTTAAGAGCTCGTGGTAAGAAAATAATATTTTTTTTCTGAAATTAAGCTTTGTTGGAGACCAAGGAATTGGCACAAAAAGTTTCAGTCTAATAAATAATCAGAATTAAAAAACGAAAAACCCACAGAATACCTAAGGAGACAAGTTAGTAAAATAACAAAACTCCTGGAAATGGCTAATTAAATTAAGATTACGTATAGATAATTATGCAGAAAATAAAAATTATTACAATATACCTAACTCTCTCTCTCTTGATTTATAGCAGGTAAGTAATAAAATATCATGGCAATAAACTGCGACAAATAACGATGAAATCGACCCATTGTCTATGGTTAATTAAATTTCCACAAAACTGTCATCCAGCCGGTTTTTAAATTGAGAACATTGAACATTGCAAAATCTTGTCAAATTTCAGCACATAAAAACTTGGAACCATTTATTTGACGACAGTCGATGCGGCCAAGTTGAAATGATAACGCTATATGATAACGATAGTTTGGATTTTATTTTTGAAATTAACTTTGTAAGTTCATTTCAAAAATAAAATCAAAACTGATCTGATGCTGGTCTTCCTTTGATCTTGAACAATGAGAAACGAAGCAAACGGTTTAATACATATTATATAAGTTTAATAATTATATATATTTAAATAATTTCAACTTAATAAATAAGTGTGTAATCTTGCAAGTTTAAATTTTAAAAAATGTCCTAGGAATTATCACTTTTAGTACATCTATCTTTAATGTAGTGTATCTTTCAATCAGAGAAAGAATTCTCAATATCGGACCACTGCTTCCAAAGAATATCTACAAATAGACAACTTTACTATTATGTATTAGTTTAACAGTCAACTAAAACCTTACTATAGTCAAGTATAGTAAAAGTGATATAAACAACCCCTCCATCGACTTACTAACCTGTTTGTAACTTGTAAACCGTGACAATAAATACATATGGCAACCCATGCATAACACGGTGTATCATCATTGCAATATAAACATCTAATTATGCATCAAAACCTAGTGGTCTGGTGATTGCCAAGCTTGATTCTACGCACTGTTTTGATGCTCTTCATGAGCAAGTGTTCGTTCCTAATATCGGCAGTTTATTTATTTACCTTAGTGCTGACGCCTGTCAGAGCTGCTGATTGTTTGAAAAGTTGCCCTGGCCCTGAAACGCAAAAGGCATCTGTACCAACACGCCACAGTCCTAGAACGCAAAGAGCGACTGAAGGAACACGGGTGGGGCTAGTCAGTAAAAGTCTGACACTGACTCTGGCTCCAAACAGAGCGGAATAAGTTATTTGATGATTTTCCATCTCAAACCCTTAATAAAGCCCGTTGTCATCCAGCCGGAAGAGGGAAGCTTAAGATAGAGAAAAATAGTCAAGGCTGGAGGAAGCCTTTACCCGCACAGGGGTTCCCTTTGTTGAATGAAAAATATTATAATTTGAAATGATTGTTACTATGCATGCTGATATTTATTTATTTACAAGCACTTGTACAACGTTACGGAGGAAATCCAAGGTGTTGTACAGTAGAAACTTACAAACTAAAAAAATACATATTATATAAAAAATAGATATTTGAGATATATTATTATGTTTGTATATATATATTGCCAATATTTGGCAAAACATAGCGCACTGTACCACCCTCTGTAATACCTATGTTTAAGAAACAAAATAAATGATTATTATGATTATGAATGTTATACATGTAATATTATTAAAGTCAATTAGGTACATCAAAAATTTTTATTTAAATAAAATTGTAAGTGCATGTTTCAATAAATAAATAATTAATTAATAAAATTCTTATATAATATATAATATCAACTATAATCAACTGTATTGTATTGTTAATTGAAATGTATTATTCTTATTATGGAAATGAAATAAAAGGTTTATTTATTTATTTTTAAAGCCGGTTGTCAGACTTTCGGGTTTCATAGATGAGCTAACTGCTGCCAGTGGCTTTGTGCGCGTAAAAGTAGAAAATTATCCCATGGGAACATACGCCCGGGATAAAGAGACCTAGATATCCTTTGTGCTATTATTCCAAGACCCAATCTACCCGTATGCCAAATTTCATCCAAATTCTATCAGCTGTTCGAGCATGAAGAAGTAACAAGCACTCACAAACTTTTTTATAATATTAGTGTGATACTTAATTTTCTTGAACCAGAAGAAAAATATAAATTTACTTACAACATGAAATACTTCACAACGGTTGTTGCAAAATCAATTAGTTGTTATAAAAATCCGAAATATCCATAAAAATAAACAAACAACATTACAATGACGACCACATTTACAAACTAGTGTCCAAGAATTTAAACACAAACAAACAGCGACAATACCGATTGTTGCAATTGACAACATGGCGGTTTTTAGAACAATACATCGATGATCAGAACCTAGTGTTTATATTCACACAGCTATTACGTGTCCTGCTGATAGCTCCGAAGAAATTGACGTGGATAAACCACAAGTCACCTAAACAAGTCACCCAAAAGGCAATGAAAAGGGCTATGCTCGGAGTTTCCTTCCGTGATCGAATCAGGAATGAGGATATCCGCAGGAGAACCAAGGTTACCGACATAGCACGAAGAATTGCCACAGCTAAGTGGCAATGGGCAGGGCACATTGCTCGCAAAACAGATGGCCGTTAGGGCTGAAAGGTTCTGACGGAACGGAACGGAAGACGCAACATTGGAAGGCTTCCTACAAGGTGGACCGACGACCTGGTAAGGGTTGCGGGAAGCCAATGGCTGCGAGACACACAGGACCGTTCATTGTGGCGACACTTGGGGAGGCTATGTCCAACAGTGGAAATTTTCGTCCTTCGGCTGAAGTGACAATGATGATGACGAAACCTCATGTGCCTGTAGCTCGGAAGACAGATGAGACAGAAGAAGACGCTCACCCATGACCACTATCTCACCTGATGATAAGCGATGATGTGGTAATAATCCTTTTAAAACATTTTTAATTATCTATTAAATTCATCAAGGGGCCTTAGGGAGTTTTTAATATCATGCGAATGTCATCATGCGGGTTTGCTCCGCATGCAGAAAATTTCAAAATGCAATAAAACAGTGAGCTGTGGTGGCCGAGTGCTAACAGCCCCGATTTACGAGTTGTAGGTCGCGGGTTCAAACCCAGCCAGGCGCATTTACTTTGTGTAATTTATTTCATCATCACTACTCTCAAAACGGTGAAGGAAAACATCGTGAGGAAACCGGCATCTCCGAGAGCCAAAAATTCGAAGATATGTGATATCCACGAACCCGCACTGGGCCCGCGTGGTGGGTTACGGTCCATTCCCTCTCCTGGAGAGAGGAGGTCCCAGCGGTGGGAACATTAAAAGACTGATTATGCTATGCTTATGCTATAAAACGCGTCCCGCGTGCGTATTCCACGCATTACATTATATACTTGTATGAAACGGACATTTGCGGGGGTTACGCGTGCGGAGCAAACCCGCATGCGTAACGAAATCCGCATGATATTAAAAACACCCTAACCATGACGTGTTAAAAATATATCAAGCGTGCGAGCGTGAAAGAAGGATGGAGCTATACAACCTATATAGCTCCCTTTAACAGTTCAGTTTAGGTCGTCAAATGAATCGCGTTAAGAGCGGTAGAGCCTCAGTTAGTAATTGTATTATTTGCTAACAAATCTCTCGTTATCATCATCATAATCATCATCATCATCATTTCAGCCGAAAGACGTCCACTGCGGGACATAGGCCTCTCCCAAGTGTCGCCACAATGAACGGTCCTGTGCGTCTCGCATCCATCGGAATCCCACAACCGTTACCAAGTCATCGGTCCACCTTGTAGGAGGCCTTTCAACCCTACATCTTCCGGTACGTTGTCGCCATTCCAGAACCTTCCTTGGGAGTTTCCTTGCGTGATCGAATCAGGAATGAGGATATCCGCAGGAGAATTAAGGTTACCGACATAGCACGAAGAATCGCCAAACTTTAGTGGCAATGGGCAGGGCACATTGCTCGCAGAACGGATGGCCGTTGGGGCCAAAAGGTTCTCGTTATCATTTCGTTGGAAATCGATCGTCATCCAACTTTTTCGTTTAAAAAACCAGTTTATGTAGATTACCTTGAAATATGCGTTAAGTAAATATGTCAATTCATCTCGTAGTAAAAGTAAAAGTCCCTTGACGTGTCGAAAGTTTTATTTTACGTAAATAAATAAAAAACTTGCTTCATTGAAAATTTCGTGAACCAAATTTAGGTTTGTTTAATTTAAATATTTAGGAAACGCATTCATGTTTTGGACGTAAATTAAGAATAAAATAGTTTATCATTTTTATACTGGAAAAAACTTACCATTTTATCAGTCATCCCGTTCCCGCGCGTTACAAAAATTTAGTTTTTTTCCTTTTGAGGTACGGAACCCTAAAACATATTACCTATGAAGATCTGATGAAGAACTTCGGAGATAGACTTTCGGAAAATAAAGATAGATTATATTTTTTATTATTTTGATTGTATTTTTTTGGAAAAATGTTTTTTTCCTCCCTATAAGTCGTAACCTGTCTCTCATATAATGACTGATTGATAATTGTGTCTCACTCTGCAGTTTTGCTGAATGTTTTTTTTTATACTACTAAAGTCATACATAGGCATTTATTATGCGTACAGCTAAGGCGTGGGATTCCCTGCTGGAGTCTGTGTTTCCTGGTAGCTACAACCTATTAGTCTTTAAGTCAAGAGTGAACACTTCTAGGCAAGCATGCTCCATCGTCGACCATATCATCGCTTACCATCAGGTGAGACAGTGGTCAAGCGAGAGCCTTTCAGTAGTAAAAAACAAACGGTGCAGTTATGTCAGCGAAGCTCAGAAATTCCAATTACCTTTATGTACGAGTAGATATTACACACAAGTTATGATGATTTATTTCAATTAAATAAAGTCCGTGAATCATAATATTTTACTACTGAAGATGTGCAAATATATAATTTATCTTTATTTACAAAGCATATTGTATTTTTTAGGGTTCCGTTCCTCTGTAAGCAAAAATGAAAATCTTATAAGACCACTTTGTTATCGGTCTACCAAGACCCCATTTTTCTCAGGAAGGCGTGGCGGTATCAAGCTGATATTATTATCAAATATTCAGGTCTGCTACCGCTTAAAGCAGTGAAGAAATAAAACTTCTAAGTTAACTCAATATACGAGTAAAGATAAGGCTTTTTATACTCTATTTATGGCGCATATTTTGACGTTTGCAGTAGAATCAAAACTTACAGGGAACTTCCTGTTGTCCTAGAATCATTAAATTTGATAAGAAGCAATACCTTATAACACAACTTTTTTTTATTGATATAAACCAATGGTTGACTGCGATCCCATCTGATGGTAAGCAGTGATGCAATCGTTGATGATGAGGCGCCCTAGTTACTTATTAAGAGCCTATTTACTCTAGCCTTGAACACTCCTAAATTATAATCGGACGGGAAGACCGGTCGGTTGGGTAAAGAATAAAATCCGAACATTGTAAAGTGGAGTTTGTACGGAGCCCTCGGTGCAACGTCCGATTCGCACTTTACTGGCTGTTTAGTTTCCTGCACATCCGAAAGTGGATAATTCAAATAGTTTGACTCATTCCTACTTAGCATACAAGATATTCAACATAATGAATTACCTAACAAGAGACAAATTAATTCCGAATAAATTACATATAAATCAAAGTAAATATTTCTCTCTTAAATAAATTCAAGTTATTTTGATGAATCTGAAATAACATCTGTGGAAGATTACAGGTGGCTGCCATCTTAGTCAAGATATTCAAATGAGGTAGGTATTACGTTGGGTCGAAAGTGAAAATATGACAGGTGACGGTTTTCTAATATTTCTCCAGATCACAAATATCGGATAGGACGGTACAGGCACGGTCAAACTCTCTGGCCCTACGACTTTTGTTATCATTTACGTTTTTTTCTAGACGATTTTTTTGTATTTTTTAGTCATTATCATCATCCCAATTTTTAACCGATTTCAGAAAGGAGGTTCTATGTTCGGTTGAATGTATGTTTATTTTTATGTATGTTCACTGATTTCTTGGTCAATTGTGAAGCGATTTTAAATTATTATTTTTTTGATTGAAAGATTATGCTTCCGAGTTGGTCCCATAGAAATATTGTTATGATCTGATCATGAACTTCGAAGATATGGAACAGAACTCCTCATAGGATCACAGCAGAACCGTCGTAACAAGTTTTATTGCTTTGTTTATACGTGTAGTCGATGACTGACTGAAAGTAGAAGGGGACTATATCGAACTGATCTGATGATGAAGCCTGAAGTTAGGCACCGGAACTCTGTAATAAATTAATGTAATGTAACCATGTGTGGGACTATTAGAATTGTCATGAGATGCACTCTGGCTATAAGGTATTTAAGTTTGGCTGAGGGGTACTTTTTAGAGGTGGTACCATAACTAAAAAGTGTAAAATAAAATATTTATACAAAAAAAATACAACCAACTTCAAAGTAAAAAAAACAATGAAAAGCGCAAAATAACTTTAATTTCGGAAGTCGGTGTTAAATAACAAAGAGACTAAACTATTATAGAAACACCGACTTCCGAAATTAAAGTGATTTTGCGCTTTTCAGTGTTTTTTTACTTTGTAGTCGGCTGTATTTTCTGTCTCCTATAAGATTCCGTTTTTTCCTTTTGAGGAACCCTAAAAAAGAGGAAAGATTTGTATTTTTGTTTATTATGAAGAAACTCAAAAACTTCTTGACCGATTTTAAAAATTCTTTCACCAGTAGAATGTTGTTTGTATCACTGAGTGACAATAGGCTATATATTTTCTACTATAACATGGGCGAAGCCGCTGGCAGAAGCTAGTTTATTTATTTATTATTTATAAATACGAGCAAAGGGTAGCTCGCTAACAGGCCGTCCGGTAACCGTCCGGACTGAGCATGTGTCGTCGAAGGCGCGTAGAGTTCCGCGCGCTGCTCAATGAGATGTCAGATAAACTATAGGGGCCCAGCAGGATCGATGCCCTCTAGGAGCTTTTTTTTTAGGTGGGAAAATCATCTAATGACAAGTCTCGCTCTTGGACGGAGCGGAAGATAGTGTCAGATTCTTACTGACTAAAAACCCAATCCTGTTCCTTCGTTGCCTTTGTCTCAAGGCCTCGGGTTTCTTTTTCACACTACCCATGGCCCCAGTTGGCTTCGACCCTGATGGGCCTCTACGATTTGCTGACATCTCCCTGGCGCGCGTGGAACAATACGAGCCGTCGATGACTTGGGCTCGGTCCGGATGATTACCGGACGGTCGGACGGCGAGCTACCCATCATGCGAAAATCTTCTGAAAAGGAAACCCGTGGTCCTAGAACGCAAAGAGCAACTGCAGGATAAAAGTGTGGTTTATACCTAGTCAGTAAAAATCTGATACCCCTCTCGCCCACCCTAGTGCAAGAGAAGTCTTAATATCATCAAAAATTTTAGCTTTACATTTTAGCTTATATTAGAAAACTTCAAACAGCGTTACCTAAAGAACATCAAAGATTATATACTATAGGCAGCAGGGGCGCCGACTCCATGGGTGCTGGGGGCTCGAGCACCCATGAGAAATAAACAGTGGGTGCAAGCACCCCTAAGAATAGATGTCAAGAAACAGATCAGTAATCGCCTTGTAAGTTACGTATAAATTATAATATTTCTTTATAATAAAAACTAGTTTTATTTTTATTTAATTGTTTCATTTTATATTTTTATCAAACATAATTAGTAATTAAGTACGCAGTCTATAAGTAGGACATTTATTTATTTGTCGGTCGATCAGTGTGCATTTCTCTTTTCACACTTCGCCACTTTTTCAAGTCCATCAAATGAGCATGAGCACCCATGAGGTTTTCTAAAAGTCGGCGCCCCTGATAGGCAGGCACTACTTATAAACAGTAGCCAGCATAACTAGAAACCACACGTTATTACCCCACCCAGTCCACCACCATAATCCCACCCAAGCCACCATTTAGCTCAATTACACACCACCGTATCGTTTAGCACCGCTTATTAGAAAACTGAAGT
This sequence comes from Mythimna pallens, assembly GCA_961205895.1. Lineage (NCBI taxonomy): Eukaryota > Metazoa > Arthropoda > Insecta > Lepidoptera > Noctuidae > Mythimna > Mythimna pallens. The sequence continues at coordinate 3,986,386 of OY540843.1, forward strand.
GATTCGAACCACTTCTGTGCGTGTGTGTACCTTTGAAGAAAGCGACCCTGCGCGACCGGTTGCGCGGGATGCGCAAGATCACGAATCAAGATACAGTAAGCAGTTGAGTTAGTAAGTGTACGCGGCGTCCGTTATCGAGTGTAGCTTTTTTATTTTTATTTGCAGAACAGATAGTGGGATACTGAACGACCTTGCCTTACTAGGTTCGTGTCAAATGAAAATGAAATTTATGATGTTATTTTGGTTTTGTAGAACCAGATGCACAAACAAACACGAATACAAACAATACAGCTACAACCAACACACACACACAACAACATACAACAATACATGCTACTACTTTTATTTGTATGGGACAAAGTATTTGTCATAATGACATCATTTCAGCCGAAAGATGTTCTCTGTCAACGACCGGTCCTGTGCGTTTCGCATACATCGGCTTCCCACGACCCTCACCAGGTCCACCGGGTTCAAAAAGGTTTTAAAAAAAATACGTTTTCCCAAACTAGGAATTACTCCTGAATCTTGGGTGTGTTCGCAAACATGTATATTCACATACACAAGTCACCCAGACCCGGGACACCTAGTATCTGTAGGCCCTACAAATATTTGTGACGTGTGGTAATCGATCCCGCGACATGCAGCGCAGCATGCAATCGCTTAACCACTGCGCCAACCTTTCCGTTTGTCATCATCATTTCAGCCGAAAGACATTCACTGTTGAATATAGGACTCCCAAAGTGTTGCCACCACGACTGGTCATCTGCGTCTCGCACATCGGATTCCCACGACCCTCACCAGGTCAGGTTAGGTAACAAGACCTTATAGAGCATTATGATAACTTTGCAAAGACTATTGATATTTGTATATATACCTACAAAATTATTACATATTAATTTAAAAGATGAAATATTTAATTTTATTATCCTGAAATGTGTCCGTCTTATACTTACCCTAAACCCTTCTGCAATTTTTGGCTTTGAAGTCATGAAATATCTTCTCCCGCTCTGGGTAGCGAGAGCGAGTTTCAGACTTATATCTACTAACTAAATCGCACCCGTATTCCTCAGTTCCCCTTTGCGTTACCTCTTTCGAACTCTCTATCCCGCAGATTCGGCAAAAAAAGGTACTGAAATTCCTAGAAAACGGTCTGGATCCAATAGAATCCATGTAAACTGTTTAAAGCCACTAGGTAATTCAATATAACCCTACTAATATAAGCATAACAGTAAATCGTCTGTCGGTAATTGTACAGGCTCTGCAAGTTAGCGGCAGCTGTCAAGCAATTAGACCAAAGAGCCGATATCTCTGCTATTAGAACATACCATCGGGATGCAGTACTGTGAACTGAGAATAACTGTATGGAGAAAAACTAATATAGATAATATCATGATAAATCATAAATCATTTATTTCGCCACAGATATAGTACATCATTATCATCATCTTCCTGCCCTTGTCCCGTGTTATTTGGGGTCGGTGCAACACGTTTTTTTCTTCCATTCTGCCCTGTCACTCGTCATGCTATCACTAACTTCCTTTTCTTTCATATCACTCTTCACACCATCCATCCATCTTTTCTTTGGTCTCCCTCTCCCTCTCCATCCATCCACATGTAAACTCACAGCTATAGTAAAATGGGTGTTAAAAAAAAGTTGTACTTTACACATCTCACCTATAGGAGGCATGCGAAAATTAACTGTTACAAATACAATAAAATAGATTAGATCACAATTTTATAGAGTTTTATTTAAATTTTCAAGTCTTTTAGTTATAAAAATCACCTAAAGTATAAAAACAGTTTTCTAATAACCATTCTTCTTCTTTGTGGTCTGGTTTCCGCACTTAGTCCTTATCGGACCATTGTGCGTGGGCCGTGGCCCTTCATTTTGCTCAGGGCGTCCATCAGTGAATTTGATGCTCCCAAGGTCCGAGTTCTTATCTCGCTGACGGCTGTGCACTCGAGGAGCACATGCGCGACAGTTTCTTCCGACTCCATGCATAGTCTAATAACCATAATATAATTTGCTTTTGAAAATATAAGGGAAGTTCTTTCAACCGATGTGGAATGTGATTGTGTGATACTAGGTAAGTATAAGAAAAAGTATATTGGTCATTTGAAACTCCTCTCCTTCATTCACCCACATGCATATTCCTAACTCTTTTAGTAACATGCGTTTCATCCGTCCTCTTTACATGACCATACCAAGACAAACCCCTCAACTTTTCAATCACTGGCGCCACTTCCAAACTTCCTCTAATATACTCATTTCTCACTATATCCATTCTCATCACACCACACATTCATCTCAACATTCTCATCTTCGATACATGCCATTTTTTGTAGTCAGTACTTCAAATCATTTGGGATATTTCAGTCACATTTCGGTAGCGCGTGTCAATTTACACGTTTCGTACATTTTACACACTGATAATATTACAAGTTGACACATCTAATACTGTTGATGTCTACCACCACATAATAAAATTCGTTAACCACGGCTAATTACAATAAATTCATAAAAATAAAAGTCTCATCTACTTCAAAAGTACTTACACACATAATAATCTAATTAGAAATTGAATCCAACCATAAATATTTATGTGATATAGTTTCAAACGGGTATTTTTATTCATTATATAATTAATTATAATATGGCTTACATGCGTATATTTTAATTAACGAGTAATACATAACTATTCGGTGCTTACTGAGTTTCTTCTCCACAGCGACTAGACAAAGAAAGTGGAAAATTATCTACCAGGGTCGAAAGAGTCCCCGCGTCCCTGGAATGCAAAGGGCCACTGAAAGAACGGGTGGGTTTGAGTCAATAAAAGTCTGATAGTCTTGGTCCATCTATGCAGTATTTTTCTGTCTGGTAACATTGCTGAAATTAACCTTCTTGGGACAGCCGTGAGGCACACACAATGTTATTATTTTTTTAATTTACGTTTTATTTTATTTATATTATTTGATGATTTTCAACCAAAAAAAAACTTTCTCATCAATAACTTTATCAATAACCTCGTGAGCCAAGTCACAAATAAAACTTCATTTACTCACAATACTAGGTACATATAATATACATAAATACTAATAAAGCTGAAGAGATTTTTGTTTGTTTAAACGTGCTATTCCCTGAAACTACCAGTCGGATTGAAACAAATGTTTCTGTATGGGATAGCCAGGTTCAAGACGCATAGTATAGGCTACATAACAACACGCTACGACCCACAGAAGCGGAGTAGTTTTAGAGGTATGCAAGAGGATTCTCCGAGCAGACGGGTGTTGTGTAGCCGGTAGTAAATTTCGAACGATTTTACATGTTCTATTATACCACCATGCAGGATCAAAAACGCTAGTAAAACCGCAGGGACAGTTAGTACTGCATAAGTTTATTCAATTTTCTCCAGTTTCTTGCCTATGCGGTCGCACAATACAAAATATCAGCTCATCCATCTGTGCCTCTTGAAGCTAAACTGAATAGAATATAATGAGCCTTCTTTCAAACAAAGAAAGTATTTAGATTATATTTCAATTAGACGGACACAGCCTAAGAGAATCTACATGATACAGTATGAACACACGATTAACTTAGAACAATGAGTATTGTGGTAACATTTATTGTATTTATTTTTAGCACAGAATCCACACGCACATAAAATATTAGAATTATCTTTTTTTTATCTTAATGCAGGCAGTTTGCTGTAAACAAAGATAATGGAGAGATCTTTGTTTGGGAAGCTCAGTCCAACGTTTGAATAATATCGGATTGGTAGCAGGAAACGGTTCGCTTAGCTACGGCTTTGCCTTAGGTATCTACAAAATTAAAATTGATTTGAATGTGTGAACGATGGCGCGTAGCGTTCCACGCGGGCCTCAAAAAGATGTCCGCAAAATCGTAAGGGCCCAGCGGAGCCGAAGCCTACTGAGGCCATGGGTTGGCTCCCGAAGCCAAGCCCTGGACTAGAACGCAAGGGCAAAGAAGGAACATAGTATATTGTATTTTATCTATGATATCGTACCGTAATTGCAAAAACCAACTATCTGCAATTATTTATCCAAATTAAGTTAAATATAGGTATAAGGATTCATCTCATCAAGACGAATCTACAGGTAAAACCAGTTATTAGCTACGACACATATTTACAAAGATAGCTTCGACAAAAAGTAAATAACTTGAAAGATTTTATCGAATATAATAATAATAAAAAAGTGTTGGTGCATTTACTTGGTTTTTGCATTAAGAGTATGATATTGACTATCAAGCTTTTAGATCATCAAAAGTTGACCCTGATTTGACAATTTCTGTGCCCCTCCTGGGTCTGTGCCCTGTGCCTGGGCACCACCAGCACTGTCCTTGTTACGGCCCTGTGTTCGCGTGTTAAGCGGAATGTTGTATCCAATAGCTTCGAATCTCAACTAACGTTCTTGTCAGCCAGTCAAGTAATCATATTCATCACAAGAACATTTTAACGAGCCGTTACCATCCGTTGATAAAATAAACAAATTATAATGGAATGGAATTACGTATGATTCTGGAACGCACCGGCTCCTCTGACTACAGTTAGGACAAACGGGACCCCAAGTGTGTGGCTTTCGTAACGTACCTATACTTATTTATAAGATATATAAATCTTTTGCATCACGCATCGTTTTACTTGTTGGGTGAGTAGAGCAGTAGCCTAGTTTAATAGTTTTCTTTTTGAATCATTCATCAATCACACATCATTTTGCCAATTCGCAACGATTCATCTGACGAAATCTGATCGCAGCCGCCTATCAATTAGGTACCTGAAATTCTGGTTCAAGAAATGGTGGTGAAGTACCTACGAAACTTCATCTCAAGATTAGATTACGAACCAGGTTTTCTCTCTCTCTTTTCATGAACCGATTCTCACTTAAAGCTCAACAGAAAACTAAAATAAAAAATAAGTAAGTAACTACCTAGATTATTAACTATCTATTGGGCTTTATTAATCAAAAGCTAACATAAGTTAATTTAATAAACTTTACTTCAAAAATCAAATTGGAATCCCGAATCTCCGAAAAACGACGAATATCTATATGTAATATGATCCATTCTACATTTATCAATTATCATGACTTCTTCTGTGCGCCATCTATCATTTCACACTCAAACTACACTGATACACAAGTTCAGCTACTCTATAGCAGATGGCGCTAAACACTTTCTTCTTGAATATCCTACGAAAGCTGACGCAATAAAGTAAATTATATCAATAATACCAATTTATAGAACTAGAAAGTGATTGAATAATGTAAAATAATAAAAACAAATTGCCTCGATCGATAATAATATTGGCCAATAAGCCGCTTTTCCATGTTGCTAGCAGGTAATTGAAAATCAAGTGAAAAGCGTTTTTGTTACGGTCTAACAAGTCAACAAACTAGTACTTTCGTCGTTGGTCAGCTGCCCTTAACATAATGGGCTATTACCCCGTCAATATTAGCTATAAACCAGTCCACAAGTCAGCTGTAAACGCTCTAATGTTCTTTATTGCTCGTTAAATGTCCATGTTTCTTCAAAATGGCAATTGACACGGTTTTAAAGTTATTTTTGCGGGTGTTACGGTTAATTTTATGGTATTTCTTGTTTAAACACTTATTTTATGTCAGCCACCTAGAGCAGGGAGAAGTTATTTGAAGACTTTCAACACAAATAAAAAAGGATAAGTTACCTATTATACTGTTAGGCAAGGGTCCAATATCCCATCCTCCGTCTTCCGTATTCAGTGTTTACCAGTCACCTCTTTAACGCCGTCGATCCATCCAGCCAAGGACATCCCACGCTACGATACAAGGTCTCTTCTACTCTAGCATTTCTTGACGGAGACCTCTTGAACCGATCCCTGAGAGCCGGGCCGATGAACGATGCGTTGCGGTGCGGCGCCGCATCGCATCGTGTGGCCCCACTCTGACAGGGCTGCGAAATTGTTGAAGTGTTTCCGCGACCCTGCAACTCAAAGGGCATAGACGTAATACAAAATATGTTTTAGTCAGTAAAAGTCTGACACGCTCAGAGCGGGAAAAATATTTTTTTTGTATGTCGTGCTCCACTGCTATTCCACCTCATGGTAAGCAGTGATGCAATCGTTGATGATTGATCGAAATATCTAATGATTTCCTACCCCAAACAGAATTAAAACAGTTGTCTAGTCTACCGGAGGTATTGCACATCATTTACCCTTGTAGAAACGCCTGTTAATTTCCATAACTCAACACTTATGTACGAAACATTAGTTTTTACCAGCCCACTGACTGGCACCACTGCTACATCAATTTGTAAAGAGTTTGTCGATACAATCGCAACCACAACACACGTTAATACCACACGGGAGTTATTTATGACTAATGCATGCGTTCTAGCATTATACTTACTCAAGTGCCGTATCGGTAATAAATACTCTATTTTAAGGAAATTAACAAAACAATAATATTCATATAAAGGATGTACATGTATTACAGAGAGAGATTATCACAAAATAATAATTATAGAGATACAAGTCAGAACAATGAAAAAAATGTAGGTACGGCAGGGGTAGGGGGGTAAAAAAAACACAACGAAACTAAGTGCAATTGACACATTCTGCCATTTAGTGATGGTGTGCGAATATTTAGTCGGTCTTTTTTTGTAACATACGGAGACAATAACTTAGATCTCGCATCATATTTTGAATTATTTAATTCTTGCAATCAATTCTATTAATTTGACTTACAAGTTGTAGGGGGTTCAAACCCAGCCAGACGCATTACTTTTGTGTAATTTATTTTTTCACCACTGCTCTCAAAACGGTGAAGGAAAACATTGTGAGGAAACCGGCATGTCCTAGAACCAAAAATTTAAAGACATGTGACATCCACCAACCCGCACTGGGCCCGCGTGGTGGATTACGGCCCATTAACTCTCCTAGAGAGGAGGCCTGAGTCCCAGCAGTGGGAACATTAAAAGGCTGATTATGCTAATCAATTTTATTAATTTTCAATTTTTATTGTGAGTTTAGTTTACTTAAGTCGGGGCCGTTATCACTGCACTACGATTACCCTGTCTAAAACAAAACCTATAGTTCTACATACTTATCTACTTTCAGTCGACAGCGATGCGGAGGAGTTTTATGACATCATATTTTGGCTAGTAGTTTTTGCCTTTAGTCGAACATAATACTTTTCGCCTCGCTGCTGTCTTACGTCTAGGCGCTCCCTGTTGTTCTCCACATCACTGCCACTGTGGCGAAGTCGTCAACAGCCTCGGACACCACGGTCTGTCATGCAGCCGAAGTACGGGTCGCCTAGCACGACACACGAATATCAACGAAATCATCAGACGCGCTCTTGTCTCCGTTGGCGTTCCAGTCGTAGTGGAACCCCATGGCCTGGCACGCGTCGATGGCAAGAGACCAGACGGCATGTCGTTATTCCCATGGAAGATGGGTAGGCCTTTAGTATGGGACGCTACTAGTGTCGATACTCTTGCACCTTCTCATCTTCCTAACTCGTCGTGTTGTGCTGGTGCTGCCGCTGCGGCTGCGGAGAACCTCAAGCGGCGAAAATATAATAACCTTGTTGGAAGTTATATTTTCGAACCGTTTGGGGTTGAAACTCTCGGTTCGTGGGGTCCGAGTGCTCACGAGTTGTATAAAGATCTGTGAAAACGTCTCGTTTACACTTCGCGTGACCCGAGGGCTGGCTCTTACCTCGGCCAGAGGATAAGCATTGCCATACAGCGTGGCAATGCCGCCAGTCTTGTGGGCACATTACCAGCCGACAGCGATATGGAAGAGTTTTTTGACGCCATATTTTAGTTTTAGTTAGTTGTAATTAGTGTAGGGTTTTTATTATTATTTTATTGTAATTATAGTTAGTATTTTGAAATTAAAGTTGTTTTTTTTTAGTGTATATATAGTTTTAATTAGTTAAGTGTTTTTATTGAATTAAAAATACAGTTACTTAAAACTCGAGGCATTAAATAAAAACACTTTAATACTAAGTAATAAAGTAGATAAGTATATAGAACTAACCTGACTACAACGTATTTTTGAAGTCATGAGATTGAAATCCTCTTTTTTTTTTAATTTCGCCTTTTAAATAAAAACTACAACTACTTACATCTATATATAAATAGAAACTGACTGACTGACATATCAACACACAGCCGAAACTACTTGGACTAGAAATACGAAATATTGCACAAGGTTTCCTTTTACGATTTAGGCGAGAGGATTTTCCAAAATGAACTCCCTAAGGGGATGAAACGGGAGTCCAAAGTTTGAATGGAGACACATATTTTCACGCGGGCGAAACCGCTGGCAGAAGCTAGTAGTTTATAAAATCACTTAAACCTTAATCATTAAGAAACAGTCCCAGTGGCAACATATTGGCATTCTGATTGACTCATCGAAAGACTACGACAAAATCATTAAAGTTTACAAAAATGCCAGCGCAAATAAGTCAATAATGAAAGCAGCACGTTTTCATAGCGTTGCAATTGTAATTTCCTCGCTGTTTTGATTATCTTCGATAGTTGTCAAATTTGTAACAGTCTACCAGTAGCTAGGTAACAAAATAACAATACTTAATGTTCCATAAAGATTTTAATATCCGTTGCTTTAAAACGTTTCAAAAAGTTTGCGGACGTGATTGACGACCTTCCCGCGCTTGAGATAAATGGGAGAACAGAATTTACGGTCTTACTGATCTTTAGGCTTAGGCCATCCTTATTGACCTTTCAACCTCGAGACACAAATTTTTGTTATTGTTGTTTTTATTGTTTTGTGTTATTTTAAGTTTCTACATACTTGTTTGTTCATTATGTACCAAATAATATTTTTCATTAAACATACTCTGAAAGTAGGTCTGAAGTTGCCTGAGGAGCGGGTTGAAAGTACTTTTCATCCCTAGGAAGAATTGCTTTCAACTGACAGCTGTCACTTTATTTAAAAAAAAACTAGTTCTATCTACACATTTCTATTGAACCATGTCCCAACTTTCTATACAGCCAGTCAATTACAACGCGATGTAAAATTTAAATAACTTAAAGATAAGTATTAATTTTAAAAAATATTTCTTTAAATGACTTATTTTTTTCAACTATTTTTTTAAATACTTGTTTTTAAAAATTCACTATGAAAATATATACTATTTTGTCACTAATAAAAATGAATAATACCTAACGCCTAAATAGCTGGCCAGCCACAGAAAAAAAAAATTGGCGGGAAAGTGGCAATCCGGCAATCCGATCTTCATTTGTTTTTTCGAGTTGTAGAGTTTTGTTTACATTTCCGTACAGCAGAGATTTGTATCAACACGATAAGCTCATCTGATTCAAATATGGATCTAACGCCTGATTCATAAGAGTAGGGCCTAAAAAAGTAGTGGAAAACCTTTTACCGCCTAAATCAGAAGAAAGATCGGAGCGAGGAGTGGCAGGCGGTCGCCTCCTTCAGCGAAGCAGTAATGCTTGCAAAGCAGGCGGCCGATCGCGTGAGGCAGCCGTCCTCACGGCCCAACCGCCGCCGGGATTCCGATCCCGATTTCCGGCCACCGTTGCGCGGGCTTGCGGACGGCGAGCCACCCATTGCTCGCCGTCCGACCGCCCGGTAACCGTCCGGACCGAGCCCAAGTCGTCAACGGCGCGTGCTGTTCCACGCGCGCCTCAAGGAGATGTCAGCAACTGTAGGGGCCCAGCAGGGTCGAAGCCTACTGGGGCCAAGGGTCTGATTCTGAAATCATACGACGACCTTTTACCCTAAGGTAACAATGCACTAATTTTTTGTTTCTTTCGTGGCAAAAATAACTATTAGCTAGGTATGTCCGTTGTGCCCCCATCCAATCTGAAATTCTTATAAATCTTAAATCCTAAGTCATTAAAACTTCCGTCGGGCACATCTCATTTTATTTTCGTAACGATTTAAGTATCAAATAACTTTTACCTCTTTGGACCGAGTAGGGCCGATGTCAAACTTTTCCTGACTGAAACCCACCTGTGTACCTTTATTTGCCTTTGCATTCTAGGGCTACGGTAACTCTTCGGAACATTCCTGCAGAAGCATACCTCCCCGTGGATAGGTACACAGCATCCAGGTAAGATTGCCAAGCGCTGGCTTGCAGACGGCGAGCAATGAGTAACTCACCGTCCGGACCGTAATTATCCGGACCGAGCCCAAGTCGTGGACGGTGCGTACTGTTCTACACGCGCCTCAAGGAGATTTCAACAAATCGTAGGGGCACAGCAGGGTCGAAGCCTACTGCGGCCAAGGGTCTGCTTCTGAAAGAATGTCTCGGCCCTGGTAGGAAAGGCAACGAAGGAACAGAAGTGGGTTTAGTCAGTAAAAGTCTGACATACCCTCTTGCTCTGCCCAAGAGCGGGGGATGTCTTTGGATGATTTTCTCACCTAAAAAAAAAGGTAGGTATGCCAAAATTAGAATTGGTAGTTTCGATGTTTTACGCACTTTCAAGACACAGGAATTAGAGAAGATACTCATATTATGATACTTTAAAAAAGTCTCTCAAATAGATTACAAATTTTGCCTTGCCCAACTGTTCTTGTTCCTTGACTCATCCTAAACACCGTGCCAGTATAGAAACCTTTCAAAGAACATGCGTCACTTCCTTTCCTGCTCAGCATGCAGTACCACCTGCATCTTCCACGTCTTAAACGAGGTCAACAACAGAGCTATCAAGGTGGGTACATATTGTTGGACAAAATTTGGGTCGAATCGACACGAAAGATAAACTTTCAATATCTTTTAATTGATGAAGTACTGTGACAACTAAGTAGGTCGCACTAATTATTAACTTGCTAACTGGCCTTTAAGGTTTAAGTTATAAAAAGTTTAGGATGATTGATGTCAATCAATAGAAGAATAAGACACGTCAAGAAATGTCGGAATAATTTTTTAGAGAAACAATATAATAAAAGTGCTAAATACTAAATAATACTCCAAAGAATATATCTAAGCCTTTCATTTGCGCCCCCGTCTTTACAGTACTTAGTTGTGTAAACTAAGAAACAATACACAACAAAACAGAAAAATACAATACAGAAAAATAACAACAAGAAAAATATAATTGAAGAAGAATTCTTCAGTTACTCTTGATAATCTTGGTTTGGTAATCAGGTAGCTCCAAGAGCAGAGAAAAAAGTGGGCCTTATACAAAATGAGTAGCACGGAGCGCCAAACTACTTGGCACTGTTTACAACGTTGTATAATCGAGTTAAATCAATTCGATCCCAGCACTAAAGTCGGACAACTTTTCTTTTTTAATTTCGTACGGACGACACGGCACAGAAAAAACTGCGCGACTTATTGGTCAACTTTTTTACAGTAAATAAATAGTAGAACTCGTGGTATTAGGTAAATTATGAATAATATTTATTCTGCAAATAGGTTTTTTTTTATTAATAGGTAATAATACTTTTAGACGTCAATTTTTCTTGTCAATAAAGAAACTAGATGAGGCCGGTGTTTCCTAACTGATTACCCTGAGAAGAAAAATCCGAAAAAAACTCAGAGTTCAAAGTCTCGTGGTCAAATCATATGAGTGAATGAGGAATCGAACATGAACACAACACGACCTCCAGCATAGCAGTCAGGCCCACTAGACCAACAAGCCAGTCAAATTAACACCCCCCACAACTTATGCACAACCCATGGTCCACGTAGGCTTCGACCCTGCTGGGCCCCTGCGGTTTTGTTAACATCTTGAGGCGTGCCTGAAACGCTACGCGCCGTCGACGATTTGGGCTCGGTTCGGACCGCCATGGGCTGTAGGATTGTTTGAAAGAATTACCGTGATGCTAGAACGCAAAGGGTAACTAAAATAACTCAAGTGGGTTTTAGTTAGCAAAAGTCTGACACATCCTCTCACTCTATAAAGAGCGCAAGTAGTTATTTATGATAGTCCTGTCCACCTCAAAACACAGATCTTAAAACAGCCATACCACAGCGACTCTCAACTCTACAGATTTTCGAAATACCTGAGTCTTTTATAACACCTACCTATAATAATTCTGCTCTATCATAGCATAGCATAACGTCGGCCTTATAATGTTCCCTCTGTTGGGACTCAGGCTTCCTCACTACGAGAGGGAATGGGCTGTAATCCACCACGCAAGCCCAGTGCGGGTTGGTGGATGTCACAATGTCTTCGAATTTTAGGTTTTGGACATGCTTACTCACGATGTTTTCCTTCACAGTTTTGAGAGCAGTGGCGATGAAATAAATTACACAAAGTAATTCGCCTGGTTGGGTTCGAACCCGCGACCTACGAGTCGTAAGTCGGAGCTCCACTCGGCCACCACTGCTCTATCTCTATCTCTTCTATCATAGAAATTAAATTACTCATCAAAATGCTACGGAACACGGCCGTCAATTTACAAAGCAATATATTCCGCTGCGTGGACGAACGGCTATTTTCACCGGAAAAACTTATGATAAAAAGATACAACTACGGGTGTAACGCACTGCTGCCATTCTGCCGACGCCATTGACAGCATAACTATCTGACACGCGAAATATGAAGCTAAGAATTGTATTGTAACAATTAGCTGTCATGTTGATTACAGTATAGAGAGACAAAATAGTTTTTATGATTTTTATGTTTAACTGTGCTAGAAATATTACTTTTTTTTATCGAATTTGTTGTTCTAGGATATGCTGGTTTCCTCACAAAGTTTTACTTCACCGTTTTCAGAGTAGTGGATCAAATAAATTACAAAAAGTAAAGCTACTACCTGGGTTTGACCCAGTGCTTACTTCTTAGCCATAAAACATGTAGGTAACTGACTGGAATATTGCACACCATTACACACCCCAATTAAAAAATTAAGTTACCTGACAGACATAATTTAAGCACTGTAACTTTACTTAAATGCACTTATTAGTGTTTTTATGGTTCCGTACCTCAAATAAACCGAACCCTTATCACGGATCACTCTGTTGTCCGCCTGTCTGTCTGTCTGTCTTTTTGTCAAGACCCTATATCTAGGGAATGCGTGGATGTATCTAATTGAAATTAAAACCATGTACTCAAATCTGCGGTCCCTTGGAGCTGTGAAAAAATCAAACTTGTATGTTAACGAAAAAAAAGATACGGCCGTTTATGTCGCAAAAAACGTATATTTCGACACTCTCAGGGGAATCAAAATTCATAGGGTACTACTTCCCGTTGCGTTGACCCAGAATCCTGAAATTTGGCATAAAGCAAAGTCTTATAGCACAGGTATAGGAATAAATCTGAAAACTGTAAATTTGTTGTTACGTCACAAAAAAATCGTCTAATTATGTGTTTATCTTTATCATCATCATTTCAGCCGAAAGATGTCCACTACTAGATATAGATCTCTAAGTCTCCATATGTATCGCCACAACCATAGAAATATTTTCTTATATATCTATGACCACAACGAATGCTCTTGAGCGGCTCGCATCCATCGCATTCTCGCGACTCTCGCCAGGGGGGCTATTGGCTAACTTTTTCAATAACAGTTGACAACTAGCATTCGTTGCACACTAAAATTAGTTATCAACTGATAATTTCATAAAATTGTGTGCCTGACAAACTACGGTGGAAATGTGGTGAATTATAAAAATGTACGGTGCCTATTGTGACCACTCTAAAATTTTATCGACTATTATACAGCTTCAAAAGCTTACACAATCGCAATTTTAAAAGTATCGATACAATAACATCTGTCAAAACGTGTTACGGTGGCTCTCAAAGGCACCAGTGGCTAATGACGTCACTGCAGTTGGTCACTGAAGATAGGCAATACGAAACTAGCTTTTTGACAGTTCAATGATGGACATTGTTAACAAGTGATCATTACTTGAACTGTCAACACAGTTACGCAATAGCCCCGCAAGTCATCGGTCCACCTCGTGGGAGGCCTTCCAACGCCTTCCAATTATTTTATACATCTTATTCATTAGTAAGTAAACACAATCAGTAATTACACTCCTGCAAGAAGAGCATTGAACCATGACAAATTAATTTGTGCAACTGCAACTCATAACAAGAAAGAATATTGTATGAAATTTTGTGTGAAACAGTATCTACATATTAATTGTCATTTAGCAATATTAGTAGATATTTAGAATATATAATAATAATAAATTTATAATAGGTATAGTAGGAGTATGCTCAATATAAGAAGAAGGGACCGAATAAAAAACAACAATAAGGAAAAAGTCTAATGTGATTGATGCTTTACACCATTGCAAAAAGTTAAAGTGAAAATGGGCCGGGCATATTGCAAGAATGACGGCCCAAAGATGGAAAAACACTGTCACAGCATGGAGTGGACCTAAAGGAGAAAGGCAAAGAGATGGGAGAGCTGGGAGACCACTGGAGAGATGGGAGGATGCAATAAAAAGAATTGCAGGAAGTGGCTGGATGACTAAAGCAACAGATTTAATTAGCCTTTACTCACAATTGAGATTTAGGAACTAAAAAAAAAGTCAAACTTGTTTAAGCATGTTAATAGTAAGTTAAATGTGTATTTAAAAAAAAAGTTGTATGTTCATTGGATAAATAAAGGCCTATAAAATAAATATAGTGCATCTCACTTTGTTATTCTGCGCAGTTATAATCTGTAACTCCATAGACAATCTAGGTGGCTTCATACAGGACTCGGGACTGCAAGCGTCGCCTAATGCAGAGTCTTTGAAAATCTTCTAATGTTTATTTTAAAATGAAAATACAATATTCCTCATCAATATTCCTTCTCATTTTTCTTTTTTTTTTCCTTTCATTCAGTCCATCCAAAGGTCTGTAGAAATTGCCCTGTGCAATAAGACCTCATATTGTACACTTATTTATATAAATGTTTGTCCTGTATTATGTTAAGGTGTGCAATGAAGTTATATAATAATAATATTTTAGCAGTTAGCAGTTATATGTTAAAACACTCTGTAACCTTAATTTTCTATGATAAAAATATATTCTTATGGTGTCAAAAAATATTTATATATCTTTCGACACTAAGGCCTACTAGAGTCATGCTGCGTCGTGCCGTTGCCGCTTCGTCGACACAGTTTCCTTAGTTTTTTTGGTATGTAAGCTGTGAACAGGCTTATACCAAACGTATAATGACGAATACGCGTCTATGAAGCTGCGCGTCCGTGAAAAGTAGGCCTTCGAGTTATTTTGACCATAAACGGTAGAGGTATGGCCCGCTTGGGCAGAGCAACGCCGCGTCCTAGTGGGGGCGATCGGCGGTGGCGATCTCTCGCGCCGGGCCTTGGTACAGGCCATGGTCCGGAGCAAGCAGGAGTGGCAGGCGGTCGCCTCCTTCTGCGAAGCAGTAATGCTAGCAAAGGAGGCGGCCGATCGCGTGAGGCAACGGACCTCACGCCCAACCGCCGCCGGGATACTGATCCCGATTTCCGGCCACCGTAGGCGCGGGCTTGCGGACGGCGAGCAATGGGTGTCCTGACAATACAACAGCTTAATTCCACTATTAATATCAAAGGAGTACCGCTAAACGATCCGTAGAAAGGCGTCAAAATAATTTGCAATAATAAATTCCACAAACTGATACACTTACGGACAGTAATGGACAGTTACCATCAAAGCAATAGGTAGCAGTAATGAACGATAAATACCGAATCGCGTTAGAACGCCTCATATAAAAGATAAGGCAAACGTTCATGTGTTTATCATGCATGTCATCATCACAACTCCAAGAGCGCAACTGATTAATACTGATGGGCCCCTACTGGATATTTACACAATTATATTAATTAATAACCAACAAAATAAGTCTTTAATTATTATTTTTTTTGTTGTACAGTTCCTCAAAACATATAAAATTTCTCTCTTACCAACATGGTTTGCTGTTAGAAAACCCAGTTGTGGGTTAAGCTCGCCTATGTACATCAACTTTCATATTTTATTGTTTATGTATAAAGTTATGTGTACAATAAAGAATACAGAAAAAAGAATACAGAAAATAACTCTTTGTACTGGGTACTTGACAATTTTTTTTTAATTCTTTGTATCAAAAATTAACTTTATCCAAAATCTCTAATAGAAAGAAGATGTTAAATAACAGTGAAGTGTGAGTGTGTGTGTGTGTGTGTGTAGTGTGTGTGTGTATGTGTAGTCAGTGTGTATCTTTGAAGATTTATCTATAATATGTATGTATATAAAAATATATAAGTATGTATAAAGATGCAGATACTGAAATGTGACGTCACCGCCATTAGGTTATGTGTGCTCAAAAGAGATAGCGAGATGGTCCCACCACGTCCCCACTCTCCCTCAAACTGATATTTGGAATTGTTTCTAATTGCTGCTTCATTTAATAACCAATTTCGATGTTGTTTTCGGAAAAAGATTTCTTTTTAGTGTTATTCGTTGTTTAGTATAAAATCACCATCATCATCATCATCATCTCCCTGCCCTTGTCCCGTTTTATTTGGGGTCGGCGCAATACGTTTTCTTCTTCCATTCTGCCCTGTCACTCGTCAAGCTATCACTAACTTCCTTTTCTTTCATATCACTCTTCACACAATCCATCCATCTTTTCTTTGGCCTCCCTCTCCCTCTCCATCCATCCACATTTATACTCATAACTCGTTTAGTAACATGCGTTGCATCCCTCCTCTTTACATGACTTTACCAAAACAATCGATTCCCCTTCAACTTTTCAGTCACTGGCGCCACTTTTAAACTTCCTATACTCATTTATCACTTTATCAATTCTCGTCACACCATACATCCATCTCAACATTGTTTAGTATAAAATGTTGTAAAAAAAATAAGCAGAGACAAAAAACCAATAAGTTTTTACTAAAACGGCACATTTAACCTCTTCTCGTTAGACAGTTATGATGAAGGGTTTAATAATTGTGTTAACACATAGGTACACGAACAAGTCATTACCGCCATTATATTCTTCATTAGAGTACTAACCCATACTCAACTGCAAATTACAAAAAAAAATACTTTTTATTGAACTGGAGCATTCATCTTAAGACCTGAAAACAAATTGGGTTAAGCACACTCAGGCTGATCATGGATAACACATTGATTTTAGTAAGAAAGCCAGTGGCTACCGAAAGAACTTTGCAATACAAAAAAGTTATTTGGTAGAACAAGATTACAAGGGTTTTTTTTTAGGTGGATAATCATCTAATCGACTCCCGGCGCAAGGGAAGTCTCCTATCGCGGCGGCCGGGGAGTGAGGAGGTCCGTTCCTTCCGTCTCCTTCGCTAAAATTAGGTACTGCTTCGCTGAAGGACGCGTCTGCATCCTATTCCCTCTTGCCCTAGACCATGGAGGTGCTCCGGCCAATCGGGGCACACTGCCACCATATGCTCCTCCGGGCGGTCCGCATAATGTGTCAACATTATGCGGATGTAGTTATGTCCCGAGCGTTTCTTCCGCCTGAACCTCCCGAACTTACCATTTCCGATGAGGACGTCGTGACGCCTTTAAGAAAACCCAACTGGCTAGCGAATGGACTTAGCAAAACATGGCTATTCTTTGGTGGAACAAGATTATAAGGACAACATTCAGCTATTCAAAACAAAACGAGGGTGACGTGAAAATGAAATCACTGACAAAAAAAGTACAGCAACCTTCGCTTCCATAATTAAACTTAATGTCATATGGTTAAATATCTAACATAATTTTAACGAGAGCCGCATTTTCTGTATTCGTTACTCTCTCGTAATAAAAACATATTTTAATGTTACATTACATATCGTAATGAGCTAGCTTACACGCAATACCAGAACGCTTGTATTCCGTCAAACATCATGGCAAATTATTGCATTCCAGTGTTACCAGCGTTTATCTGCACACACACATAATAATAGTATACACCTTGCAATGGTAACACTGTTATTTAAAGTTTATGAAGCTTTCTATTATTATATGTATAACTTTTAAAAAATAGAAAGCTTGTTGATTTTGGTAGCTTAATAAATTAAATTATTCTCTAATAACCAGGGGTCGGAATTAGGTACAGTTATTCATGTACTTGCATCGAAATGTTGATATTAAAATATTACCATAAATTCTATAGCTACGAATATAGTCCACTCCTTCTAAGCAGATGTCTGCAATAAGGTCGATGATGTTTATCAATCCTTAGACCTATATAACCGCCTGGCTGTGCTGCGAATTTTTCAACAGAGATACCGCGGTCTAAAACGCAAAGGGCAAGCGACCACCGCGAGAGAAGTCATTTGATAATTTCGTAAGTAAAAAAAAACCTGAACTGGTTCTGTATTATCAAAACATAATCAAAACAGATTTTCTTTCTCACGGTCTAATAATGACAGTTTTACAAAGTGTTACTACCGACATAAACAGTGTAAACATGAACACTACAAAACTGAATGTAAGGAAATAACGGATGTACTTATTAGTAGATTAATTAATAGCTTGTTGGTTAGCTATTACTTATGGTAATAAGACATCAATAGTAAGGTTAACACTAATATCAAGAGAAATCAAAAGACGAAAACCGACTGGGGCTCCAAAACACTTCCTTGGGAAACACCAATTTTTAAAACCCTAGTCTGGTCAAAATTTCTACAATAGCGCTGGTTTGTTGATTGCGGATTTATCAACAAACCAGCGCTATTGTAGAAATTTTGTTTGGATATTAAAAAGTCTTAAACTGTCGCCTCTTATTTAGTCAATATCAATTCTTTCCTCAAAAAGAGTTAAACTAATGGAATCAATAGCCAATTACAAATCTTAAAACTTTAAGGTTCAACTAATGTTGATGTACGAAATTGAATATCAACGGTATTTTTTTATAACTCACTTTTTTTTATAATTATTTATCTTATCCCAAAGGACAGTCAACCTTCAATAGGGCCTAGCGAATAGTCATAAGTTTCATAAAATCTGAGGATATTAACCTTATGCAAGAAGCATTCAATGCATTTGCTGCTCATCGGAGCGTGCATACGCAATGGAATAAAGACGACGTTTGTTTCATGCGAGCAGTGTTTTTTATACATAGTGAACGATTCCTCTCGAATGCTCTTAATCTCTCTATGGGTGGTTAAACAGAGGTGAAGTTCGGCTCAGATTTATACAAAGAAGCTGTAAAATATTGGAATGGTGATACTGGTGTGTCTTCTTTGCGTAAAGATGGTCCTCACTTAGTAAATACATAGATAATTATCACACACACTGTATATATGTATTAATTAACGTGTTCAACTTTTACATCCAGGTTTTTGATAAGAAATCATCAAGGAAAAGCCAAGTGCTGTGATTCAGTGATTGGCTGTTGAAAATTCATTCAATTGTCGAAAAGTTGAAAATAATGGTTGATTACGATCGCTTAAAAATTGCTCACATTATTCTTGTGATAATGTTTACTTCATAAACGACCTTAGACATCAAAGACCAAAAGTTACGCAGGCCACAATAATTCTTAAAATTACTCAAAGTCTTGAATTTAAGATTTTAATCTTAAATTTCATCCTTGCTGGTCCGGTACTAATTGACGGCTCTTTCACTTTATTATTTATAACAGTATGAAAATACACGCAAAAGCAAGGCGAAAATATGTGCTTATATAACAAGACAACAATAAAAGTAGATTACATACATTTACATACAAGATATGACGAGAAAAGTAAAAATGACATAAAAGATGGTGAAATGAGCATCTGGTTAAAAAGAAAAGCCGAATTACACCATAATAATAACCAGTTTGAAAACAACACGCCATAAAGCCTGGGTTTCAAATGATGTGACGATCATGTTAAGTCATAATAACTGAACATAATACTTAGACCTGTAACCATGACGTTTAAAGTAAGATTGTTTCATTCTTATTTCCAGTGCGGGTAAGAGATGGCGCTAGACAACCTGTATAGCTCTGTCTCTTACCCACACTGAAATTAGAATGAAACAATCTTACTTTGAACGTCATGGTAACCCCCTTAGTGTCGCTACTAAGAAAGCCTATGCGCCACCATAATATGGATATTGCCGCTTAGTAGCCAATGTTGCCATATTAATGATAATTATGATGCCCTATCAGGGGTTGTTTTTTAGGTGGGAAAATCTTCTAATGACAAATCCGGCTCTTGGGCCGAGCGGGAGATAGTGTCAGACTTTTACTGACTAAAAACCCACTCCTGTTCCTTCTTTGCCTTCGTTCCTGGGCCCCGGGTTTCACTTTCACACTACCTGTGATCCCTACGATTTGCTGACATCTCCTTGAGGCGCGTGTTGAACAATACGCGCCGTCGACGACTTGGGCTCGGTCCGGAAGGTTACCGGACGGTCGGACAGCGGCCTAACCATTGCTCGCCGTCCGCAAGCCGCCCTTATCAGGGATCAGTTTATTAAATATGAAAGTCACCCCTCCCTTTTTATAAATGTATAATATTTTTCACGATTTTCAAATTTCTTGATAACGTAACCAGTCAGTCCACCTTGGTCTCCAAAAACCATAGCCCAAAATGTTGTTTTCCATATTCTGCATTAGTTCCACACCACCGCACCGGGAGTTGTCTTTGGATGCACTGTATAGCGTGTACATACACGGTGTCTTTGATATCGACGCACAAACGAATACCATGGATCCAGTACATTATTTTAAACCCCCCAGTGGTGGATTTTTTCATCGGTTTTTTCCTATTTAAGATTTTTTTTAAATAAATTTAAAAAAAAATATTTTTGCGTTTTTTTAATTTAAACTGTATACAATCGTTAATCTAACATTTTTAATTTACTTTACTTTACTTTAAAAAAAAAAATTATGAATTATTTTTAAAATTAAAAATGTCATCGGGGTTGATCAAAATAACGATTTTATCTACCCTGATGACTTTTTAATCAATGATTTTTTTTTATACTAAAAATATCATCATGCCTGGTTAGAATAACGATTTTACACAATTTAAAGTTAAAAAAAGAATAGATTAAAAAAAAATAGATAAAAGTCGACGAAAAATTCCGCCACCGTGGTCCACGTGTACGTTGGTCTTTTTTTTTATTCTTGATAGGTTCGCGCTTGACCGCTATCTCACCTGGAAAGCGACGATGCGGTCGACGATGGAGCGCGCTTACCTAGAAGTAACCTATTCACTCTTGACTTAAAGATTCCCGGGTTGTAGCAATCAGGAAACACAGGTCTAATGAAGTTCTCGCTTATCTCCATCCCCCTCTCGCTCGCATGACTACTATTTTAACACGTCATGGCAAGTCTCTTGTAATGATTATTACATTGTTTGTACTCTAAAACATGCGAATTAACAATCAACACTGTTCATCTAAATAACTTCATTCGCGTATCGTGTTGTACAACGGTTACCTTTATACGAGCTTGGCCATTAAGATGCACAATAACCTACACGCTTTCCGAGTAAGTAATTACAATTAACTTCATTAATATTGCGAACCACGTGTTCAGATTATCATAATTATATTAGAGACCAGTGCCAGATGGAGAAATTACTGTTTTACACGAGAAGAAAATAATAGGAGAACTTATATTCAGTAAGCGTGATCCATCATCACAAACTGCCTTCTTATGAAATGAATTTATTACGAATCCATTGTTATGATTTTAAAAATAAATAATCGTGTTTTCTCTTTACCCGACTGGCCAAAGAAGGGTTATGTTTTTGCGCATATCTTGTATGTATTTTTAATATAAGTATCTTTGTAATTTTTTTATTGTTTCGTATCTTCCAAACGGCTGGATGGATTCCGGGAATTAAGATATCGTTAGATTGGTCTCCAAAGCCCAGATGTTCTTAGATACTTAAAATAAAATCATAAAGCTTTGAATTGTCACTGCCTTTTTCCCATCATCATCTTAGATATCTTCCCGCTCTTGTCTCGTGTTATTTGGGGTCGGCACAACATGTTTTTTCCTTCCATTCCGTAATATCACTTGTCACGCTGTCACCAACTCCCTTTTCTTTCATACTAGTGTCGTAACTTTATATATTGAGCCGATTTTTTAATTGTCATTTTCATAGACATCAAATCCCAGGAGCGTACTATCCAAACGCACCCTACCATCCCATCCTATTTGGCAAAGCCGTGATACACACAATTTTGATGTATTTAAGTTTCTACATATGTAATTTTTATTTCATTGTGTGTACCTGTTTGCCAAATAATCGTGTTTTTTTCTTTCTTTCTTTATTTCAATCCAGAGCTACAGCTCCGCACAGTACATTGTATGAATCATACGCCTACTGTAATACAAGTAAAAAGTTGACAATTATCACAAGTGTATGGCGCGTTTCCCATACATTCTATTCAGTTTTACGATAAGACTACAATAACTTACTTTTTTAAATACAGTATGAGTACTACCGTTATTCTTATTGTGGATCTATTTATAACTGATTTATCAGTGAAAAGTATTTCAAGCGTTTTCTTAGATTGGCAATTGTTTTTATATGCTAGCTGATAATATAATTACAGATTGTCGTACAGATTCTCCCTAACGAGTGTAATAAAAAATCTTATAATTAAAATAAATATAGGTCTATATTTTATGAACTGAAGATTACTGTGTAGGTATATACGCTCAGTAAGTAGGTATATAGGTGAAAATCTAGACCCACTGCTGCAGAAAAAAATATGTCAACAAAACCAGAAATAATAAAAATCAAAACTCACCCGAAGCTTCCAGGATAGCAAATAGGGTGACAAACATGCATATTCGGCGTCCTCTTCCCGCTGAAGTGGTGTCCGCCATTGAAGATCACTTCCGAGCAGCAAGGAGACGAGCACCTCCCGCTGTCCGTACACTCCGAGCCGCAGCAAGACCTGGATCCATCCGTGCTACACCAGTGGTCTTCACAAGGAAGGGGATACCGCCACTCAGGGGACGGGACCCTGCAGTTGTATCTCCGGTCCCAGTGCATTGAACTCAAATCCGTACATCTCTCCACGTACGCACCGGCCAGCTGCTCCATATACTGCTTGTACAAACGCTTCTGTCTCTGAGTCTGCGACACGTGCAGACGAAGCACGTTCAGGAAGCACATCTTGACAGCGCGCAGGATCCGGGGGAGCACGCCCGCGCTTTCCACCAACCGGTACGTCGGCATATGCTCGACTACCAGAAACGCACGGACCAGACGTCCGCGGAATCTCAGAGAAAACAGATTTTACTGTCGCTACTAGACCGCATTGCGAACGAGTCGTTAGCAAGGAATTCAACCGTGATTTATTAATTTCCCGTTCGCTTTTGTAATCTGCTTAGTGTTTGTTTCAGTTAACTTGATTGTTACAAATATCATTTGTTATCTTTTTTTGCAAAAGTTAACAAAGATGTTGTTTTTGAGATGTCGAAAGGTTTGTTACATTTTAAATTTCGCGCTAAACGTTACGGTTCCATGTGAATGGGCGCGAGTGCGCGGGAGCGCGGTTCGTGTCTGGTGTTGGACTGCGGTGCGCCTGCGCGGACGCCGCGACCGCCATAATCGCTTTACGTCAAATTAACTCGCATTTCCCTTAGAGGTGAAAAAACGGAACAGTTTACGGAGAAAATACGGCACTAGTGAAAATAATTGGGGTTATAAGCCGTATCCAAATGCGACCTACCACTATTGCCAGTGTTGTTTTGGTAGAACAAAACCGTGTTTTACAATTATATTTACGTAATGCTACATTCAATAGGGAATGGTTTTAATGTAAAGTAGTCAGACGTAATTAGTTAGATAGTTGATTTATTTTATTCTTAACTATTCTTGATCCTAATCAGATGTCACAACTTATAATAATACATATTCCGCTAGAGACAATAGGTATACAAAACCACATAGTAAAACATACAGAATATTATTATAATTAATTTGTACTATCAATACCGTTTTCTTAATACTTAGTAGATACTAAACACATAAGTAAAAAGCTAAGCGTGTCTAAAAAGCTAAGTGCATGCCATAGCATGCGTTTAGCTTTGTAACCAAAACGCCAAAGAACTATTTTTAATTCCAATGAGTATGGAATTTAAAAAAATTCTTTGGCGTTAGAAACTTTATGTTAGAAACTAGGATAATATCAATTTAATCTATAATAAGTAGAAGATAATTATTGTACACATATAAGTGAATACCTACATCAAAAAATAAATAGTTTTTACACCAGTATCTATCGACTTTTTCCACTACAACGAAATGAACTTTTAAATTCACTCAGTTTTTCACGTACTTTCAATTTATAACATTTTTTTTATCTAACTCTTACTGTCCCACAACTGGACAAAGTTGTCTGGGCAAAGATTTCCGTTTCCTCTCCATAGGAAACGACCAATTTGGAACCATACACTACTTCTGACGTTTTGTAAGTGCCCCTGTAGGCCTATGTGAACTAAAAACTATTGAATTTTTGATTTATAATTGAATTATAATAGTGAAACTTCTTCTCACTATAGTTCAATTTATCATTTTACTACCTTAAATGTCCATATGTTATCACTTGTTTTCAAAACTTATTAGTTTTTTGCTAATTGTCAAAAATTAAGTAGTCCCTAAGCAAGATTTGTAGTTACGCCGTTTATAGTGGAAAGGGTCGATAGCTTAGCTTGAGGTATTTTCCTTGAGATATTTTGATTGAGCCCAAAAGGACGATTACGATTATTATTATTAACCTATATGTATGTACGAGAAGTTCTTCCTTTTTACCGAAAATCTCACTTTTCGCACTTGTCACTTGTCGAAAATCACGCTTGAAATTTAAAAAGTTTAGAATAGAATAAACATAATTTTGCACCAACTTAACGTTTTTCTAGTTTGTTTTAACCTCACTCATTACAAGTTGGCTGAAGTTGGACTACTTCCTCATGGCCTGTCATTTCTGTACTGGTCCCATTTTGGAGACCGTTTAATACATTATTATTTTTAAAGTCATCCGAAACAAGTTGGTCCGTAATTTTATTTTTTGCGAATACCTTTACAACTGACAGACAATTCTCAAAACCAGTTACAACATTCTTATAAGTCTTCAAACAAATTGATCCCTTAAACCTATTTTCCAAATACAGCATCAATTCATTTCTGTTATCCATAAATAAAAATGTGTTGTAAATAAATGTAGCATTAAAAGTATCGTGGTATAAAGTACAAGGAAACTTTTCCCCACACAATCTGTTTAAATAATTCATATGCTGCAAACAATGCTGAAATTCGGATAAATTATGAACCAATGTCAAATTATAATTTTCTTTTAAATTAACCTTTTCAAACAAAAATTGTAAACCATTGTAAAAATTTGACGCATCCTTTGCGGTATCCGATAGCGTCAAGTGTAGGCCATTCTTTTTAAAATGATTCACTATTCTAGATACAGGACCTAGCATTACATACGACAGAAGAACGCAGTAAGCGACCTTGATAAAGTCCTTATTTTTCTTAAAAACATAAAACACGAGAGTTAAAATAAGAATCCGGCATTCTCCAGGAACATCTTCAAGTGGTTTCTTAAAATCATATCCAGGTAGAACTTCTCCAAGAAACTGTTCGAAAGCCTCAGACTCTTTCACTAATAATTTCAGTTTTTTACTAACACGATGTTTGGTAAATATATCTCTATTGGATATTGTTTTAGGCCAATGTGTTTCAATTTCCTTTATTGAACTTTTCTTCCCTTTCCTCCCAAGAAAAGTAATAGTTGAATCTTGAGAGTTTTTCAAAAGACAATGGCTGTAAACAATTATATCGATAGCTGGTAGTAAAGCATCGGGTCGGTTGCTGTCGTTAATGATCGAAGATCCACATATTAATCCATTCTTCTTCAGATTGACGTAAGGAACTGCTATCAAACTATTGGCGACACCTTTCGCAAACCATTTCTTGTCATCTTTGAATAAACCATAATCCCTTTCTCTTTGAAAGTATTTCACAGCAAGGTTGCATAACGGGTATTTGTATATAGTCTGAATTTTGTCATAGACTGCCTTAAAAATCTTATTTTCTTCTTCGTCATCAATGGAACTTGACACTGTACTGATGGCATTTGCTTCCTTTTGACGTTTGACCCACCGTATTACTGGTGTTATCATGTCAAATTCATCATTTGCAATTATTTCAGCTAGCTTTTCTAAGTAGTCAGCACTTTCGTTTAACAAAGCCAGCAATATTGGCATTTTGTCATAAACACCAATATCAGTTTTAACTTTGCCGTGCTCATAAATTGTACATTTTATTTTTAAAATCCTTTTATCATGTTCTAGTGAATTCGGTGTAATACATGACACGCCGAAACAACAGTACTCCACGTTCTTTGTTAGAACTGGACACTTTAATTTTCTAGAGACTCCTACAATGGCTTCTAAAGAATCGTATTCAGAAACAAAATACTTTATGTTCATTTCTTTCAAAACCTGTTTTTGGACGTCGTTTACGAGAAGAGGCTGAAAATATGCAGCCATATCCATTCGAACAGTATCATTTCTGTCATCAATTATGCTTTGATGAATTTCTTTTCTTTTGGCAATGTCGTATTTTTTGGCTCCACTGAAGATGACATAACATTTGACATTGTTGTCGACAAATAAACTGAGTGTGTTAATGATGAAGTCTGCATACCGATCACAGTCTGGTCCAAGGACGAACTGGCACCCGCTCTTTTCGTACGTGTCCCTGAAGAAACTGTCTCCGTCGATAATGAGTTCGCAGTCTCCTAGGATGTGGGGTGAAGACAGGTTCTTGTTCATGATATACCTCCGCAACGATGTGAACTTCATCTTGATGTTTCTGAAATGATGATGATAAATCTGTAAATATTTTTACTGTAAACGCTAGTATTAGAAAAGTTAGCTGGAGAAAAGAGAGCAGATATTGCCATAATTGAGGTCTGAGGAGGTGAGTCTGAGGTCTGATTGAATCGCAATTATTGATATAAATGTTGTAATGAATACTTATTTAACGTTATAAAGAAGACTGAAGACTTCGTTCAATAGAAAAGCTTCATTAAATTATAATGCCATTTCATTAGAAAGTGTTGTATTATAGGTAGATAATAAGACTAAAAGTAAGGGTGTCCAGCCTTTTTACTCAAATTTCCGGAAAAACTGGCTGGTATGTCCGGTTATTTGGTTTTAAAACCTGGCAACCCTGTATACGGTCAAAAATTCATTAATAAATTTCCGTAGATGTGACAGGTATCATACTGATTAATATATATAAGGTAATGACGATAAATTAAAAAGAACCGGGCAAGTGCGAGTCAGACTCGCGCACTGAGGGTTCTGTACAAACTTACCTATTACCTATTAAAACAATTCAATTCCCGAATTGAGTTAAGAAGATTTTCCGATCGCAAAAAAAGGTTTTTTTTGTGACGGAACTACAAATTTACTATTTTTTCTATTCGATTCTAGGTCAACGGGAAATACCCTATAAATTTTGATTCCTTTGAAATACACGTTTTTTGCAACATAAACTGCCGTATCTTTTTTTTGTTAACTTTGAAGTTTAATTTTTTCACAGCTTCAAGGGACCGTAGACTTGAGTATATGGTTTTAATGTCAACTCGATACTTCCACGCGTTAACGAGATAAAGGGTCTTGACAGACCGACAGACAGACGGACGGACAACAAAGTGATCCTATAAGGATTCCGTTTTTTCCTTTTGAGGTACGGAACCCTAAAAACACATTTAATAAACTTTAATTTCAAGTAAGCCTATATTTATTGTAACTAGCTTTAGCTCTTATTGAACCTACTCCTAGGATAAAAAGTAAGTATCCTATAATATGCTATTCCAGGACATGATCTACCCGTGTGCAAAATTTCATCCATAATCATTTAGACGTTTGAGCGTGAAGAATTAACAAGCATACACACACATATACATACATTAGTATGAAGTGTCATATATAGGTACTTCACTTACGTCACAAAAAGATCATATAGGTATTTATTCTACCTCCGACACATTTCGAAACTGTAGGTACGACATTTTATTATATTATTATTATAACTATATAATAAGAAATAAAACTGTTGACAGAAAAGTACTGGTGACGCTGACGAAGTATTAAGACTGCGTCACCAGTGGTCTCGAACCTACCGATATGAGCCTACTGTCCTACCATAATATAATAATTATATATTATAATTATATTCACACAGCAGCCAGCAGACAGCCAGTATATTTTCATAAAGAAATTCTTGTTTTTCTTTTTGTCGTGTACCGATTTTAGCGGGCAGCACTTCCGATTTCGCTCGTCAGACTTGTGGACTCTCATAGTACCCTTTGAGGTTGTCGTCGATGAGGATGAGGTTACCGGACTTGGCTGTCAGCCAGGACTTACAATTTAAAACTAAGCGACTACAGGGTAAGGACACCCACTGTGGCCTACGGACTTCGGCTTAGGGCGTCGTTGGCCAGAAGATAAGGGCTGAATCGAACAAGAATTATTATTATTTTGGGAATTTAAGACTACAGGCTTAGCGGTACCTACGGGCGGGCTCGAACAAATTAAAATTCAAAGCATTTAATTCAAATAAACCATTTACATGCACTTTTGAAATGTCAAGAAGTCAGTCAGTCAGAAAAAATGCTAATTGCACATTCCAAAGCGTAGATCTCTATGGAGAAGAATGTGCAAGAAACTCCATGGACACTCTTTTCATGTTTTGCAATTACAAATATCTCTGTTACATGTTTCTTGTCGCTATCATGTGAGAACAAGGGATAGCGTGGACATTGACGGAAGCGTCGCGGTGAGCCTCAGCGACGGGACGAAGATGGAATGCCGGTGGTAAGTATCTATGTTTTCAAAGGGTGCCTAGTGTGAGTTTGTTTTATGTTAACTCGATTGATGATAATGACATTCGGCGCTCCGATTGGCCCACTCCGACTAAAATACTGCCTTTTTCGAACAAACCCGCAGCCCCAGTGATGCAAGAGACTCAGTCGTTTAAGTCTTTTAAAACCAAGACTAGTCGTGTCTACAAGACTAGTTGACATATAAATTACTTTTAAACTCTTTAGCACTAGATATCGGATTCTTTGTTTGCTCACCGAAACGAGATTAAGTAACAAATGTAAAAATAATTCAATAACAGATGATATACGCAAAACATAAAACTATCGATCCGAAACAACTACCTGTTAGCTGTAGGCCATACAAATATTTGTTCCGTGCGGGAATCGAACCTGCGACCCACAGTGCAGTAATCCCTCAACCACTGCGCCAAACGTGCCGTCACCTAACAAATTAACTTACTACGCGATATTAAGAAAGAAAATGAATTTATTTTGTCACAACGCAAGGCACACAAACAAGAGAGAGAGAAGTCGTCGTATATTAGAGATTTAGTTGTAATTTATTTCTTAATATTATGTAACATTATGTAGAAAAATAAAATAAAAAAAGAATAATTATTTATGGTAGTAAAAAAATATAAAAGAAAATCGAGAAATAAATGCAAATTACTTAGTAACGATGAATAAAAACTTATTTACAGAAATAATTAAAGTGTTATCTTACTTTTATAGACTGATAGCTGTTGAAACTCCAAAGATAACTCGACGTATGATGAGCCCGCTAAAGTATGAACTGATAAACTGGGACGTTCTGACGTTATGCTCTCACAAAACACCAAACCACATTGAATGCGTATAACATGATACATGAGGCAAGAAGCTTTATATATTAGTCATCACAAGCATTGGAAGCAATAGTAACCTAACCATAAATAATACAAATCGCGGACTTTTTAGACACATCATCCAGTGTTGCTAACAACTGATCTACTTTTCCACCAGATTCAACTGCAAAAACCACTTACAAAAAACGACGCTACTCGCATGATCAATAAATTTTACATGAAATAAATGTTTTCTTTTTGTATTTATTTATTTATTTATTTATTTATTCATAACAATAAACATTGTGTTGAATATTACACCATTAAAATATTATTAAAATAGAACTGTCACATTTAAGCAAAGCAATTTATAAAATTTAAATTAAATAATGTAAGATATTAAGTCAAATAATTAAACATATGTCTACAAATAAATCTAATCTCAAATGTCGGATATAATGTCAAAAGTAATGTCAAGTGATTAACCAAACTCAAATCATTGTTATGTCAAGTTTCAATACAGTTAAAAAAAGTGCGTCCAGTAAAATTATTGTATGAGTAAGTATTTATTTTACATAATTTGACATAAAATCTGATACTGAGTATAAACATTTTTCCAACAAGAAGGTTTTTAATTTATTTTTAAATAAGTGCGGGCTATATATTAATAATTTCAAATCAGTTGGTAGCCTATTAAACAATTCTACTGCTTGGTATCCGGAGCAATGCTTAGCTACGTTAAAATTTGGTATCATCTTGTGTTTAAACTCCTTTCTTCTTGTGCTTTCTCTTACCTTCCGTTCATCTTGTGATTCAAATTGATGAATATACTTGGCAAAGTGATTAAGGATAACTAGTATATATAAACTTGGTACTGTTAGAATTTTTAGATCTTTAAAATGCTCTCTACACGAGTCTCTTTGTGAGATTCTTACTAAAGTCCTTATGGCCCGTTTCTGTAAGATAAAAGCTTTCTGACAGTTATAACTGTAGCTGTTACCCCAAAGCATGATGCTGTACCTTAATTTAGATTCTACTAGCGCATAATATATAGCCTTAAGTTGCTTTAGATTTAAAATATCTCTAAGACTCCTGAGTGCATAGCACGCTGATGAAATAGAAGAGTCAATAGCAGCTAACTCCTGTTTCCAATTTAAATTCACATCTATGTTAACACCTAAGAATTTAACTTTGTCTACTAAGTCAATCTTGTCTCCTTTGAGCTGTACGTCTAAATTGTCGTTATTGCGAGTCGTAGTCTTGAATAAAATAATGTTAGTCTTACTTGTATTTAACAAAAGGTCATTGGCTGTAAACCAATCGCAGAGATTTTTCAGGCTTTCATTTACAATTTTAGACAAATCCTTTAAGTCCTTTGCCCCCATTATTATATTAGTGTCATCTGCGAACACAATAAGTTTTACGTCAGGTTGAATGTGATGCATAAAGTTTAGCAAGTCATTTGTAAATATGATAAATAATATTGGCCCTAAAATTGAACCTTGAGGTACACCACGTTGCATATTTGTAATCTTTGACGTGGATACAACTTCCTGATTATTTTCATCAATGCTTTTTATTTCGACAAACATTCTTCTATTTTGCATGTAGGATCTTAAAAGACGTAAAGACTTGCCTCTGACACCGTAAAATTCAAGTTTAGCTAGTAGTAACTCATAATCAACAGAGTCAAAAGCTGAGCTGAGGTCAACAAATAGCCCAGCCACTTTCATTTTGTCATTTAATTTGTTTATTATGTCAGTAATAAGAGTGTTTATTGCATCTGAGCAACCAACGCCTTTCTGGTAGCCAAATTGTCTTAAATTAATGATTTTATTAACATTTAAATGAGTCATCAGTCTATGTTTTATAACTTTCTCAAATATTTTTGACAACGTTGGCAAAAGGGATATGGGCCGGTAATTTTTTGGGTCAGTCTTGATGCCCTTTTTGAATATAGGAATGACTTTGGCCAATTTGAACTGGTCAGGAAAGATTGACTCTTCGAAACAATTATTAAAAAAATCAGAAAGAGGGACAGCCAACAAGTCTATATTATCTTTCAGAATTGCAATCGGTAAGTCATCATAACCGCAAGATTTTTTATTGGCCATCTTACTAATAATCTTTGTGATTTCAGAAGGTGTAGTCGGATAAAAAGTTAAATCATTTTCTACTCTTTTAGTAGTCTCCAATAGGAAGGCCATTGCCCTTTTTTTTTTTCATTGCTACCCGATGAAGATTTGAACACGAAACTGTCAGCGAATTGATTTGCGACCTGTTGGGGATCAATTATCACTTCATTATTCGCCTTTAGGATTAAAGTTTTATGTAGCCTATTTGTAGTATTCTTTTTACTTTCATTTACTAGTTTCCATGTTTGTTTTGTTATATTTTTAGCACTATTTAATTTATTTATTATAGCGTCTTTTTTGGCTTGCTGAATTACTCTTCTATAAATACGAACATAGTTGTTTTTATATTTTATAAGGCTGGGATTTTTTAGCGTGCCTGAGCATAGTATTCTCTTCATCTTACTAGAAACTTTAAGCCCTTTAGTAATCCACTTTATTGTCGTGTTTTTAAATGGCTTTACTCGAATTGTCTTCTTTCGGTAACACTCCTGGAATGCCTTACCAAGGCAATTTATAAAACCATTTATTCCTAAATTAGCCCAGTTTTTATTACTGATACAATTCTTGAATGCCACACTATTTTTATCATTAAAAATTCTTTTTTTAATTATTGTAATCTGTTCAGAGTTATTAGATGTTTTGCCGAATTTTTCAAGAACTATGTCGCAAAATATTCCACCATGACCATCTGCCAAGCCATTGTGATCAACAAAACACTGATTTATATCATCGTCTGCAAGATTTGTAATTATGTTGTCTAAACACGAATGTAACGTTTTTCTCCTATATTATAAGGAAACTCGCTGTCGCCCGTGGTTAAATTGCACCCGCGTCTTTAATTACTGCTCCGCACCTGTGGGTTGTTGTGTAAAGTTATGTAGCTTAAAGCCTTTCGCGATAAATGCAATCTTTTTTCATCCGTCTTTTTCACAGCCCAACATTCTGATCCATACAGTATGACAGGTCTTATCACGGACTTGTAGATTTTACCCTTCAACTTGAGGGGCATCCGTGGGTCACAAGTGGTTCCCATGACCTGTCGCCATTTCATCCATCCTGCGTTGATCCGATGTGTTACGTCCCGGTCTACTTCACCATCCCCTTGGACGAGTGACCCGAGGTACCGAAAGTTGGAGCAGATCGGTATGGGCGTTCCAGCGAGAGCTAAAGGCACTGGATTGGAGAGACCGCCGAAATCGCAGAACAAGTATTCCGTTTTGGTCCTACTCAATTTCAGGCCAACACTCTCCAGTCTGTGCCACCACACCTCCAATCTGTTCTGGACCTCTAGGCCACTCTCGGCAACCAACACAATGTCATCGGCAAACAGCATACCTTTCCTCTCGTCTCTCCCAAAATATCTACTAAAAAATAGCTACTGATCTAATAATATTTCAATTTAATTAACCCCTTTTTTTAGTGGAAAATCCACTAAGTTGACAACACTGACATCGTGTGTTATAATTAATTTTATGAAAATAAGTCCCGATCATAGACTAAAATAGTACGCTTTTTTCATTCAAATTAAGATACAAGCTTCGGGAGACCTAATCAACCAATATCTGTACTTATTTCTTTTACAGTGATTCGTGATTAATTGCACAATCACAGGGTTTCAGATTATATGTAGCTATTCTTATTACTTCCCATGGCTTTCCTAAAATATCTAATTTATAATGCCTTGCCTTTGTTTGGCTTTATTTGTTTAGATACCAGTCTTCATCAATAATACAAGCTTATAAAATATGAGAATTTGATACCAGCTTTAGCAAATACAAATAATATATACAGTACTTAGAGCGAGCTTAAAGTAAAACAAAATATATTGTTTGGTTTCACCCGCGTAAAAGTACTCCATACAAACATCCTACCCCCGTTTTACCACCTTAGGGGTGGAGTTTCGTAAAATCCGTTCTTAGCGGAAGTCACATCCTTTAAGGAACCTACCTGCCCAATTTTAAATTTGTTGGTGTTAGTTTCTGAGATTTCGTGATTAAATCAGAGAGTGGTATTTCGCTTTTATATGTTTATATGCATTCGATTAGAAATTTA
Organism: Mythimna pallens; assembly: GCA_961205895.1. Classification (NCBI taxonomy): domain Eukaryota; kingdom Metazoa; phylum Arthropoda; class Insecta; order Lepidoptera; family Noctuidae; genus Mythimna; species Mythimna pallens. The sequence continues at coordinate 4,020,144 of OY540843.1, forward strand.
TATATATATATATATATATTTTTTTTTAAATACACATAGTCCAAAGCTTTTGTGATTTTTTTTTTCCAGAATTCTTTACTAAACATTACTTTTCCTTAAAACTCCTAATTGAAAACTTGAATTTTCTAGAAAACCATGCGGCCATGGAACCCTGCCTATATGTCCTCGTGCACATTAGATTAATTGTAGTAATTAAGTCACCAACCTGCCAGCAATACGTCGAATTTTTTATCAGTAACCGTATACAAAAAAAATAATAATAGTGTTTTAAATCAAGAGTGCACTACTTATATTTCGAAATATTATGTAACCAAACGTTGCACATTTTGCAGTGCTCATTGTCGTCCACAGAGTACATTATAATATAGGTATCGTCGCCTCGTCGGCATTAACCTCTAACGGTGCGTTTACATGTGGGCCCAGCCTCGGCCAATCGTCATCCCTAGCCATTGTGTAACCGGGGAAACCCCGTTTAAGCAATAGCGATTGGCAGAGGCTGGGCGTGTAAACGTACCATAATATACATATGTAGAGGTCAGTGATCGTTGGTCATCCCGGTCCGTAATGTCAATGGTAAAGTTTTTGGCAGGGTTTTTTTCACGAATTACAGTAGATATTTTAAAAATAAGCGCAATCTTTTTAAAATTATGTTAAAAATATTATAGTAGTACTACGAGTACTACCCCAGTAAAGCATGCTGCGCCCAAACATTTTAAGCAATTTACGAAAAGGCCGACTCTTAACATTTTCTGCGAAAAAATGCAAAAGCATTAAGATGCATCCGTATTCTAAAGGAAACCAAAGTGACAACATTCTTACTGATGATGAGGCGGTATGGTCTAAGATTTTAGCCTGCCCAAATAGGGTGAAAGAAAAAAGATGTCGATGGGTCATTCTGACAGTCGTTATGTCATCTGTCATTGAGAATTTGTAACAATCGCTGTTTTTGTTTTGATTGCTCGATTCCGCCAAATTTTAAATAATTTATTTGAAAAATCAATAAAATATGTCAACAATCTGACAATATCATGTTTTTAGATTCATACAAAAATATTAATACAATTATAAATGGAACAAGAGAAGAGAGGCGAGCGAGAAGCTGTAGAAAAATTTGATATAAAGTTAAAATCTAAGCCAAAGGATGGTGTCGTACTGCAACTCCATCACACAGTTCGCGATTCAAATGGGGAATGCCACAGAATACGATTCTCTACCGGCGTGTTCGACGACAGCCATGACAAACTCGCGTGTGCCGACAACGCCGGAAATATTTTTATCTTGGATTTTTCCGACCTGAAATTCTGGAAACTACCCGGAACGGGGGCGTGCACTGCGTTACAATTCGTGCCGAACAGACAGGACACACTGATAGTTGCCATGGCGAAGAAGTACGAGATGAACTTCTTGGACACCGAAACTGGGCACATCTCCCTCACTCTGCCAGGGCATACAGCACCGGTTAGACACATTTCTTTCTCAAACCATGTAAAAACGAACAATCTTCTAACAGCAAGCCCTGTAGAAGCTATTCTTTGGGAGCTACGAAACTATACCAAGTATTTCACCTTAAACACATACTTGGGTGCTCAAATCCAGCAAATTATGTTTTCTCCTGCTGGAGACTACCTTGTTGCATGTTTTCAGAATGACACAGTACAAATTTGGAAACATGAGAATATGAAATCTGTGAAGCAGATAATACCAAGTGAATTGAAACACATGAAAAGTATTGCTTTCACTATGAATGGTCGTGCTATGGCCATGGCTGGGCTAGCGAACATGTTGATACTGTTCAGTATGGATACTTGGAAGGCCCTCAAGTCTATAAACATGTCTAAATACAACATATCTGGTGCTCATCAAATAGCGTTCATTCCACAGTTGTTTGATGGTGGAGCAAACAAAATACTTGCTATATTGAGCAGCGATTGTATACTTTATTTACTTGATTTAGAATCATTAAACATAATACATATTATCCATCCAGAATCATCAGGTATTCGTAGGTTTGTGGTCAGTCCTACAGGAAAATACTTCCTATGTATACTGCAACTTGGTGAAGTCAATATCTACAATTGCTCATTTGTAATGGATTCAGTTCAGAACTGTCAAAATGTTGTAGTAGAAACTGTGCGGAAGGAGATTCCAGGCACCTCAACATTTAAAGTCCCTTCACAAGAACAAACTCATTCAAAATCCCAAATTGAACAAAAGATGCGAATATGTATGGATAGTGCTAGATTAAGGAGAATATTGATGCAGTATGGTGAATACCCAGACAAGTTCCGCTCCATCATTTGGAGGTCATTGTTGGATACTCCACGGAATAAGGCTGCTTACGCTTCTCTCCTTGATAAAGGCATTCATCCAGCTTACAAAGATATAGAGAAGCAGTTTACTATCCATAGTGCTGTGACACTGAAGAGCCTAAAACGTCTACTGTCCTGCCTCTCACACTGGTGTCCATTATTTGGTGTGATGAAGTTCTTGCCTGGTTTTGTATTTCCATTTGTGAAAGTACTACAAAAAGATCCCCTTTTGCTATTTGAGTCTGTAGCCAGTATTTTATGCAATTATTGCCAGCTGTGGTTTGAGTATGCCCCATTCCCTCCAATCAGTGTGCTGGCCATTGTTGAAAATATTCTGGCTGAGCATGATCAGCCACTGTTGAATCATTTCTGTGATGTTGGCATCACAAGTCAAACATATGCCCTGAAAATATTAGAAACAGCCTTTAGTGAGGTTTTGACATGCTCCGAGTGGCTGATACTATGGGATCATGTCCTTAGCAATGAGCCAGCATTCATTCTTATGGCTGTAGTTTCATACAACATTGTGCAAAGAAACGCATTGAAAAGGCTAAAGTCTCATGAACAACTTGAAAATTTTTTCCACATGCAAAACCCAATTGACAAGAAAACATTCCTGAAGAAGGCGTATGTGCTATTGAATGAGACCCCAGACGACATACACCCTAGAAGATTTTTCAAACCCTTTGTGTCACTTGAAAAAGGAGGATGCTATCAACAATTCATTGGATATCCAAAGGCAACAATTTGCCTCAAATTAGCAAAAAAGGACAAACGGAAAGGTTCAAAGACTGAAAAGTATACTTTAAAAGAACTTACCGCTAAGACTCAAGAAAAAGAAATTAATAATAGAGCAAAACATGAGATGTCTGATCTTAAATCTGTGAATAGCGATGATGAGAGTAGTGAGGATGTCCATATTGAGAGACATAGGAAGACGAAAAGAAAAAGTCGTGACACAGTACTGAATAGAGGGGATTGCTACACAAAGGAAGCAAGAGAAGAATTGATTGAAAGTATAATTTATCCTGCTACAATACATCTACAAAGAAATAAAAGTGCGGAAGAAAAAATCTATAAAAAGGACAAAGAAGCTAAGCATTCAAGACCAAAAACAAAAAAAAAAGAATACAAAACTGAATCTTTAGAGAAAGAGGTTGAAAAATTAATAAGAACTTATACTAATTCTGATCAATCCGATACTTGATTGACTGTGTTGCAAATACATAATAATATGTGTAATATAGGATGGTAACAAAATAACATAGTATATTTATATATTAGTTTATTGTATCACTACCCACTAGTTAGGTTCTGAATTAAACAATTTGATTTCTATTAAAATGATGACTTTTCATTCCTTCTTTGAAGGTCTTGGTATTGTTGACTTGATATGACTGAACTTCTTTCTTGATGAACTGAGACTAGGGCTTGGTTCCATGCTCGATCGAGGGGTGCGTACTGGCGTCACTACTTTTGGCTTGAATAGACCTGCAAAAATGTTAAGAAGAGGGTAGTTGAGAGACACTGTAAATAAGCTTGTGAGCTCTCATTGTTCCTTTTTTAACTTGGAACCTGATAGTAGAGGCCCTACCACGAGCTATACGTGATCCATTTTACGATCTAAACTGCATTGTAAAGTAAGAGATGGAGCCATATAGTTTGAATAGCTCCATTCATCTTTCTCGCTCGCACGACCGACATTTTATGGTAAGACCCGTGACGTCGGTTTTTTAGCGCTTACAAGCGCCGACTCGCGTAAGTTGAGTTTTCATACCGTTTAGGACCAGCGGCAGCGCCGAAAACCGCAAAAAAAATACCTCCTTCAATGTTAGTCAGGTAAAAAAGCTCTGATATGATTTTTTGGCGCCAGTTTGTGCTGGTTCGCGCGTACAAACAAGCGTGGTACCAGTTTTCTACTTGAATGCTAAAAAACATTAAAATTTCAAAGCATACTTACTATTGAGTTTAGACCTTGCATCTTGCGCTTTAGCCTTATCAAGGTTCATACTCGGAGCATCCTTTTTCCCCTTAAAAAGATTAGGTGATATGCGACGCAGTCGGGAGGTCAACTTGCTTTCTTTTTGACCTGACTTAGGCGCTAAATTTGATGTTGAAGCGCTCTCAAATCGCTTCAAGTGGCTTTTCGTGAAGTCTTCCTTGACCGTGCCTATGCCCGACAGATTTGGACTTGACGCAAATTGAGCTTTCGAGGATTCAGGACACTGTATATGCAAAAACACAGAAGTTTACTTAGCGGTACGCTATGAAAAATAAATCGTATTTAATAACATAATTAACCCTGATCAGAACATGAGCCACACGTTGAAGTGCCCCAAGTGCCCATATGCCTTTAGATACTTTAGAGGGCTTAATGAATCCCACCAGTGCTGCTGTTAACGTAACCACCTAACCTCCTACTGGGCCTAAACAATTTTATGAGTTTTACAATGACTCGAAGAACATGATGATTCAATTTCTTTTTCTTTCCTCCTTTGTTATGACCACGTAACTGAACGTTGAGATGACATCAGAACAAATGGAGGTGTGGCCTACTCGAGGCGTTCGACGCAAAAGAATCGAAACAAAACGGTCATAACTTGGCTAGGGGGGCAGATATGGAACGATCTACAAGACCAAACTGTCGACTGGCAGGAAAGCTTAGCTTACCGCACCCTAAAAGTCAGTTACAGCGGTTACAGCTATGTTTGTTTTTATACCTTCAACAACGAAATCTTGGAGACGTCCAGCGTCAGTGAAGACATCGAGGAATCATGCTTGCCATCCTCCATGAACTCTCTTATCACGTATGCTAACTTTTTATGCAGCTCTTCTGCTGCCTTCTCAGCTGCTATCAAACTTTCCAGTAGGGTACTTTGAGAAGTTTGGATCGGGCTGAAAATGTGAGAATCTCGAGTAGATTTTGTTTTTAGGTACGCATTAGCTTAAATTATTTGTCCTGCAGTGCTATTCTCTAAGAAAACAGCCTTGAGCGCAGAATTGTTAATCCAATGTACGTATTTTAATTCCGCCGCTGCGGCCAGCGCTGCGCTCAAGACTGTTTTCTTAGAGAATAGCACGACAGAAGTAAAAGAGATTTTAAAAAAATGGAACCAGATCTGAATACAATCGAACGTTTGCCTGTGTTTATTTTTGTATAATATTTTATTTTAAAAAGAAATAACACAAAAAAAAAACAAATATTAAAAATACTTTCAAATCGGTCAAGTCGTTTAGGTGACATACACACGTACCTACAGAAAAGTTTTATTTATAAAGATAGGTATATGCACGAAACAGAAAAAACTGTTTTTACTGTTTCGTGGGTATATGTATCAAGTTTTAATTTCATATTACCTACCTTGATGTTTTGTTTCGAACCCTTACGCTTCCAGGAGTTGATGATAGCGTGTAAGTGCTCTGCCGGCGACACATAATCTGCTGGAAATATAGAAGTTTGTGGGTTCTTGTACTCGCTCATATTAACAAAACGAACGTTTATGTAAGGAAAAATAAAGAACAAATCACATGCTGAAGCCTTGGTGGAAGTAGCGTAAAACTACGAGTACCTAAGTCAAATTTTTTTTGGTCATTATTTTATTTATGTCTGTTATTATTATTTTAACGCGTCTTTAATACCGAACGGATTAAAGACGCGAACGAGCGGAATTAGGCTCCAAGGTTTTTGCAAGAGATCGGTCTATAGGGCAGAGCCAGCTCACGAAACTGAAGACCGACGATGGCAGAGTCATATCCGCCAAATCGTAGCTTCTGAGAAGAGATCGAGGCATTCTATGGACAGTTCTCAGCACACATCTATCACAAAACCCACAACGAATCAAGCAAACGACCCAAGAGCTAGATTAACCCGGCACTATACCGAAGATATCCCGGATGTCAGCCTGTACGACGGAGACGACGGAATTACAGCCGAACTCCTGAAGGCGGGTGGAAAACCGATCCTAAAGGCCCTTCAGAGGAGGTTCGATTCCGTCATACTTGAGGGGAAGACGCCACAGGCATGGAGCAGAGGTGTATTGGTACTTTTCTTTAAGCCTATGTCCAACAGTGGACGTCTTTCGGCTGAAATGATGATGATGATGATGATGAATGATGACACTGTAGTGGTAGCTGAGCGATTTTTGCCACGTCGCAGTCGTTACGTGTCGCAAGTACAATTACAGCATGTCACAGAAAAAAAAATAAGAGAATTTTTAAGCATTTATTTTCACACACGTGCGTTAGGGGTGAAGTTACTTTTTTTTTAAAAATAGTACAAAATGAACTTAAATAAATCGAGAGTGTAATCATACCTTTTTATTTTTACTTTCATCAGCGGATGCATCAGCTATTTCTACCTTCTGCAAAGGCCCGGGATCAGGCAGAGGTTGATCACATTCCCTCTTATTTGCCGTGAGGGTGTCCAGAGATCGGTACCGCGTAGGCGTCTCAGTTTTAATCGGGAAGTCCCTGAAAATAAAAACGGAATTCAACGCCTTTCAATGATTAAGGTACAATTCCAAGATGGACTACAGACCGCAAACTGCAACCGCAAACTGCAACTTTCTATTGAATCTCTTAAAATTGATTCAGAATAAGGCAACACTGCGGCCTGCAGCCGCGACGTGCAGCCTGCAGCCGCGACACAAAGCGACCGCAGACTGCAGCACTAGTGGTGTCGTGGTGTTTTTCGGGAAATGGTGAATTAATCGATGAAGAGAAATTGTGCGCAGTGTTGCCGGACTCGGAATCAATTTCAGGAGATTCAATAGAAACTATAGTAGTGTCGCTTGCAGTTTGCGGTCTGCAGTCCATCTTGGAATTGTACTTTTAATAGAAACTAGTAGGTACTGTCGCTTGCAGTTTGCGATCTGCAGTCCATCTCGGAATTCTACCATAAAAAAGCAAAATGCAATTTACTTAAGTTTCTTGCATTTTGCAGGCCAGTATCAAGGTATTTAATTAAAGTATGATTTGCACCCGTAACACGTTTTATTTTTGGAATTATAATTATTAAAAACATCAATACAACCCTGTCAATTCGTCTAGACCTATTGGATGACTATTTCATGAAAAAGTAATTCAATAGGATTAGCTGTGGCAAGTGTCATTCTATAGTTTCTACCTACCCACATGTGAAAAAAAGCGTTTAAGTGTATATGGTACATGTGACCTACCGTTTTTCAGGAGTCTTCAGTTCTATCATACTGGCAGACTTATTATCTATAGCTTCCTTGTGACTCTCGACATCCGAATCATTGTGCTGCTTAATGCATTTGATCATCTCATGAAGCTCCTTAGATAGACGTTCGCGGTGACTCTTCGGCAGAGAGCCGAGTAGAGAGCATCCAAATTCCTATTATAATGGATAAAAAAATTAAAGGTAATAATCAGAAATACACGATTTGGTAAAGCTAGAACTACATTAACCCGACGCACACGTGTAACACGCCTGATTTGTACGTAGAACGACGTCGCGTGGCGTGGATCAAGTGTAGCTCTACAAGTCTAGTTTCCATATAAAATGTATGAAGACCGACGCGCCCAGATCAGCGTGTGTGGCACACGTGTGCGCAGTGTAATTCTAGCTTAACTCAAATCACATAAAGAAAACTAAATAGGCGAGTAGTATCATAGGTGTGGTAGATTTAGGACCTGTTTTTGAATTCTTATTACGAAATTACTCAACTTCAAATACTTAATTCAACATTGGGAATTGATATAGACACACCCCTGGATGAAGCATTCGAGTTTGAGTATTTCTCAAACTCTAGGTAGGTACTTACTTTTGTCTGAAATCCTGACAAAATTTGGCATTAAAGTATGGTTTGAAACGATCTTAAATCAAAATAGTCGATACAGAAATCTGCCCTTAGATATATTTATCTATAACTCTAGGGGCGTTGTGGTTTTATAACCACAAGACCAAAAGGACCTCACAGCCGACCTAGACATCGCCTCACACAAAAATAATTCTGTCTATGACACACGCTGAAAGTAACATCGTTTTGTTATCCAATTCTAATTGTTAATCGAAAAATTCAATAGACAATACGTATTGAGCAAATGTTCGAGCAAAATTGTCCAGCAGAATTCTTAACGCGATCCATTTTACGACCTAATCTGAACTGTTAAAGGGATAGAGCTACTTAGAGTGTATAACTCCATCCCTTTCTCGCTAGCACGACTGACCTTTTAACACGTCATGGTAAGTGCCCAGTCGTGCTATTCTCTAAGAAAACAGCCTTAAGGGAATAGGTACATTGGATTAACAATCCAATGTATACCCAGATCTATTGAAATTGATGTATTTGGATTTCGTCGCTGCAGCCAGCGCTGCGCTCAAACCTGTTTTCTTAGAGAATAGCACTGCTGCTTTCTACCAGTCAAATACGTGTCCAAAAGTAACACTAGATTTTATTGGACTTAAACAGTTCGGGTAAAACACATACGTACCCAAACATAAAGAAAAGGAGAATCCATAAAAATATTATACGGTATTTTCCCAGCGGCCGAAGGGATGCGAATGCCCACTATTTGGGAGTTCCCGAGCAGTTAGCAGGCATCGTTAAACCATGGCTGATAAAATAATTTCAACAGAATGGGCATTGTCTTAACCTATAGATAACCCTTTCAGGCAACCGTCCATTAGTTGTTTCCGTTGAGTAATGTAGATAGGTAAAAGGATATTATTTCGTTGGATGAAGTTGCTATTGTAAACTAAATAAAAATAGGACTTATTTACAATACAATTACCAATATGAGTAGAAAGTTTGATACGAAGATTTACTTTGTAATGTACCTACCTACCTATATTTTTTTTTATATTATTATTATTACTTATTGTGTTTTGTTTGAATAATAAAATAACACTTTTAAATGTCGTTTTTTTTCGTTAATTTAAACTAGATGAAACTAGATAAAACAGTTCAATAATATAAAAATAAATTATAGGTAGGTCCTATAATTTATTTTTATATTATTATTATTACTTTTTATTACTTATTGTGTTTTGTTTCAATAATAAAATAACACTTTTATATGTCGTTTTTTTCGTTAATTTAAACTAGATGAAACTAGATAAAACAGTTTAATTCCCCAATAAGGTAAATTTGAACCCTGTGTGCGCGACTCGCACTTGTCCAGTTTTTTCTTAGATAACTTACATGAAACAATAACGTTTGCCGGTTCAGCTAGTAAATAAATAAATTATCTATTAAATTGAAGTTACAAAATGGTTACCTTATCCAACTGTTTTCCGCCTGTTATGCCGGAGACCTGCCAGATGCCGCTGGTCTGTTGGGTGGAGGTAGTTGGACAGGAACATGACAAGCTTGGGCTCTCCAACACCACGTGGAGACCAGATGACTGAAAAGATTATTTCATTATTGCTTACCAAATTCAAGTAGTAAAATGGCAATATTGACAGTAGCCTTCTGGGCAGTTTTCCGATTGATAACAATGTGGATGATTTTTTTTAATGCCCGATAACATGGAGCTCAATAACCAAGTTATTTTGCTCCATGCCCGATAAGTTATTTTTGCAGTAGGGTGGGCACATTGCTCGCAAAACAGAAGGTTGAAGGGGCAGAAAGGTTCTGGAGAAGCAACCGCGTACCGGAAGGTGTAGTAGGTAATACAAGGCCTCCCACAAGGCGGGCCGATGACCTATTAAGGGTCATAGGAATCCGATAGATGCAAGACGCACAGGAGTGGTCGTTGTGGCGACATTGGAGGAAAGGCTGTGTCCAGCAGTGGACGTCTATCGGGTGAAACGTTAAAGAATTGTTGAAGGGATGGAGCTATATACATATACGACTGGCCTTTTGGTCTAGTGGTTAGTGGCCCTGACTGCTATGCCGGAGGTCGTGGGTTCGATTTCCACCCAGGACAAATGTATGTGTGATGAGCACGATCATTTGTTCTGTGTCTGGGTGTCATTTATCTATAATACCTAATTACCTATGTATGTATTTAGAAATATATAAGTATATTTATCACAAAGAGCAGTGGTGGCCGAGTGGTAACGGCCCCGACTTACGAATTGTAGGTTCCAGGTTCAAACCCAGCCAGGCGTATTACTTTGTGTAATTTATTTCATCACCACTGCTCTCAAAACGGTGAAGGAAAACATCGTGAGGAAACCGGCATGTCTTAAAACCAAAAATTCAAAGACATGTGACATCCACCAATCCGCACTGGGCCCGCGTGGTGGTTTACGGCCCATTCCCTCTCCTAGAGAGGAGGTCTGAGACCCGACCCGAGCCGTATTTAAATATTTTTTTTTTATTTTTTTTTTTCAATTAAAGGTATAGTAGTAATCGATGCAGCGAACTATCGATTTGGTTTACTGTCGATGTAGCATACCGTCGTTCTAGTGTACTAACGATGTAGCGTACCAACGATTTGGGGTACTGTCGATGTAGCGTACCATCGATTTGGGGTACTGTCGATGTAGGGTACCATCGATTTGGGGTACTGTCGATACATTAGCCCGTCGATGGAACGTTTTCGGTACAGCGACCATCGATGTAGTGACTGTCGATATTATGAACTAGACCCGTTATTTTGTAGGTAAGTATTGTATAATAATAGCTTTAAGCATAATTAGGAATAGGCAGCCATACTTAAACAAACCCCTAACCAGCAACCTTTTTTGTTTGGACAGAGGTAGCCTGCGTCTGGTGGCTGGGACCATCACCGGATATTGCTCACTGAACAAACACTTCTTTGCAATGAATATCACGGATAGTCCTCTGTGCAGAGGATGCATGGAGTCAGAGGAAACTGTCGCGCACGTGCTCCTAGAGTGCACAGCCGTCAACGAAATAAGAACACGAACCTTGGGAGCACCGAATTCACTCATAGATGCCCTGAGCAAACTGAAAAGACTCATCTACTTCTGGAGTGAGGCGGGCTGTTTGGAGTGAAGGCTGCCATGGCTCACGCACAATGATCCGCCAGGGACTAAATGCGGAAACCAGACCACAATAGATAGATAGGAATAGGCAGCAATTGCGTTAAATTAATTAGCTTAGTCCAATTACGTTTTATATTGGTTAAGAAGTGGCTTCTTCCAGATTTCATGCTCCAATTAATTCGACAAAAATAGAAATTGAACCAATCAAACGTATGCGTGTTAACATTTACTATCTCTTATTGGTAATAAAAATTCTAATTAAGTACCTCATTACATGCACGAGATAAGCTTTAACTGGGAACCTATACTACATTGTTGCTAATTATTTTTAACGGTCACTTTCGACTGTTATCTGTAAAGAGGGATATCCCCGTTTAGTAACTTTTAATTTTAGAAATTGTAATTAAACTGTAATTGCCTATATGAGCTTGTAAAGTACCTAGGTATTATTCTTAGTCATGGCCGAGTTCCAATCAGGGTTCTTATCATTTTTTTTTTAAATTATTATTTGTATCAAAAAGTATCTTCAAAATCGCAAATAGGAAAAAAAACATATGAATTAAATGTTCAATGTTAAGCAAGTTAGAAACTTTTCCTTCTACTTCTTCTTCTTTTCTTCTTGTTCTTCTTCTTTTGGTGGAAGCAATAACTATCAGAGGCCCTACCACAAGCTCTTAACGCGATCCTTTTGACGACCTAAACTGAACTGCTAAAGGGATAAGGCTATATAGCTCCATCCCTTTTTCTCGATCGCACGCTTGTCATTATTAAACACGTCATGGTGACAGAATAAGGGTGGCATCACCGCCATTAGGTTACGTGTGCCATTGCGTATGTACAAATGAGATAGCGAGATATTCCTACAACTCCACTCTTCCGTTTAAGCAAGAATATTTAAAATGCTAATTGCTGTTTAATTAAAAAACAATTTTGATGCTATTCCAAAAAGAGAGAAGTATTATTTGTTGTTTAGAGTAAAATATTGAACAAAATAAACAGCAAAATACCAGACTGTCCAAATTCGACCTTTACCGACCGACTTGGTGGGGTCCTGAAATCTTCATAATCGATATCAACTTCCTGCAATTTTAGCACCTATGCAGCTATGTGCCGAACCTACATTTTTTTTTCTGAGATATTTCCTTCTTCCATGCACCTCATCTGTCTAGATATTTTGTGGCTATACTTATAGCCTACATATATTACGTCTTCAATCACGGGCACCGACTGCGTGGGTACTCGGGGGCTCGAGCACCCATGAGAAATAAACAGTGGGTGCCGAGCACCCCTGAGAATAGACATCACGAAACAGATCAGTAATAATAAAAATAAAAAACCTTTTAGGTTACGTATAAATTATAATTTTTTTGATAATAAAAACTAGTTTCATTTTTACATAATGGTTTAATTATACATTTTTATCAAACAATTTTAGTAATTAAGTATGCAGTATGTAAGTAGGACATTTATTTATTTGTCGGTTCAGTGTGCATTTCTTTTCTCACACTTCGCCACTTTTTCGAGTCATCAAATGAGCATGAGCACCCATGAGGTTTTCTAAAAGCTGGCGCCCCTGTCTTCATTCGATCACACATACGGAGTACCACCACCGTCACTACACACACCACAGTCGATCCGCGTAGTTAAATTTTGACAGCGCCTTATTTTAATCTAAGCAGTGTCGACCCCGACTAATGAGTAAATAGGTCGCGGGTTCAAACCCTGCCAGTTGCATTACCTACTTTGTATAATTTATTTCATCAGCACCTACTCTCAAAACGGTGAAGGAAAACATCGTGAGGAAACCGCCAACTCGCACTGGGCCCGCGTCGGTGAATTACGGCCAATTCCCTCTTCCAGAGAGGAGGCCTGAATCCCAACAGTGGGAACATTATAATTTAAGGCTGATTATGTATGTTATGTAAGCAATACTACAGAAGTAAATAATTTAGGGTTTTACCTGACAGTTTATAACAACACTCCTCATCCCGCCATCCTGGCTGATGTTGCCGTCGCTGGTGTCCAGAGACTTGACGCTGAATCCCAAGCATTGTAACAGAGCACACAGCTCCACCACATCCGTGTACGCTTCCTGAAAATAGTAGCTTACCTTTTGTACTATAAGAATCTGACCATCTGAAGTCATTTTCATTTTTAACATGAGACACTTTTTCGAATGGCGCATGGTAGACCATCACATTCCTAAGGATTACTGATCGCAGTTTTGACACTAATTTCTATTAATAAACTGGAGCGGTTTTTTTAGATGGGATAATCATCCAATGTCTTCTCCCGCTCTAGGGCGGCACGGCATGTCAGACTTTTACTGACTAAAACCCACTCCTATGATCCTTCTTTGCCTTGCGTTCCAGGACCCCGGGTTTTTCTTTCAGAAGCGAACCCATGGCCTCAGTGGGCTATAAGATACTTTTCATCATCGCTTTATTTTCTTTTTTCAGAACGTATACTATAAGGCATTAAAAGAAAAACGTTCAAATTACTTACATTTTCAACAATCTGCGACATTATTTTTGCAAAATACACAACAAAACAAAAACTAATCACTAGTTTGTATAAGTAGAACAAAAATATTATTACGGATCAGTTTGTCTTCGCTTATTTTTCGGTTAAACAAGTTGCTCCACTACCACCTTCAATAATAAAACTATATTCCGTCATTGTCACCAATATGACAAGTAACTTTATTTTATTCAACTACCCTCCGTGTGTAAAGTGCATTTGTAAAGCAAGTTACAATGCGTTCCAAATAAGATTAGGATCGATTGCCATGTTGTAACGTCACGTCATTCTGTCAAATCGCAAGAAATGGGGCAAAATTGAAGAATTCAGAGATAGCAAAATTGAAGAACTGGATTCTGCTTAAACTTTTTCGTTCACAGTTCGTAAATAATTTTTTTTTTTTTTTTAAATCTTGTTTTGCTCCATGATAATTCTTCGATTTGACAGTATGACGTGACGTCACAACATGACAATCGATCCTATTCTTATTTGGAACGCATTTTAAGTCTGACTAGTATTCTACACGCCTTTAGATTTTAAGTTTCGGGAGACGACTATATAAGTATAGTCGTCTCCCAATTAATGTCCCCGCCCTCCTAACCTATCCTTCTCCACAACTGCTTGTAGCGCTGATGATCTTCATCCGTCACAACAACATAAAATTATGAGTCATAGCTCCAAATATTATATCTGTGTAGTTGTGGTTTACGTGTATTTAACGTTTTAACAATTATAATATTTATTTATCTTTATTTTTTGTTTGTTTCAGTTCAATACTAACCCATCAAGTGCAACTGTATGACTCGAAGAATTTTAAGTCTTCAATTACTGACCTTTTTCATTTTCTATATTGATAACATACACTACTTGCTTTTCTTTACTTAAGACATTGGCAGAATAATCGACATCGGCTTTATTTGCCATTCACAAAAAATAGAATAGAATAGAATTTCTTTTCCTAACGTGATACTACATTATAGGTATACTGTATGTGGTCTTTACTCGTACTAGCAGAATAGTCGAAACCGGTTCAATAAATACACCCACTTATAATATGCCACCGGCTTTGCCCGCGTGATTATAGGTTTCTTCATATAAACTTTGGAGCCCGTTTCATCCTCATAGGGGTGAATTTTGGAAAATCCTTTATCTATCAGTACTTGCCTACATCATAAAAGGAAACCTTGTGCAAAATTACACGTTCCTATTATACTCCATTCGCGTTAAGATTAGACATTTGATCAAAGCTTTTTTTACTATCCGTTGAACCGATTTTGACTCTTATTGCGTTGGTGGCAAAATAAAAGGCAGCTGCAGCAAATAGTTGGTATTGTAACCACTTTTTTGCTTTTAATGCCATTCCTTTAAATCATTTAAAATCGTTATTCTAAAATTTTTAGTGAAAAAAAGGATATCTAGAATAGATTAGAATAACGATTTTATCAATCCCCATGACTTTTTAAATAATTAATTTTTAATTGAATTTTTTTACAAAAAATAATCATCGTGCTTGGTTAGAGTAACGATTTTATATAGTTTAAATTTTAAAAAGTACAGATTTTTTTTTAGAAATAGCCGACGAAAAATTCCACCACTGGGGGTCCAGAATCATTTATTTATTTATTTAATCAATTAATTACAACGGTTAAACAACCAATTACAGTAACTAAACAAAAAGTTTTATGTTATAAACAACATGTGAGTACTTTCATCAATTCCTCTCACAGTACTTCTGACTGATTCACTGAATCATATACTGGATCCATGGTATTCGTTTCAAGGAGATGTCAGCAACCGTAGGGGCCCAACAGGGTCGAAGCCTACTGGGGCCATGGGTGATGCGAAAGAGATCCCCGGGGCCCTGGAAAACAAATGGCAAAGAAGGAACAGGAGTGGGTTTTTAGTCAGTAAAAGTCTGACACTATCTCGCGCTCCGCCCAAGAGCGGGGGATGTCATGAGATGATTTTCCCACACGAAAAAAAAAAATGGTATTCGTTTATGCTTCGATGTCAAAGACAAAGACACGGTGTATAAGTTTTCACATCTAAAAGACTAACTACTAATACAAAGAAATAAAGTTCAAAGAAAGCTTATATGTTCAAAAATTAAAATTTTACTTATACATATATTTTGTACGTACGGGTATCGAACCCGCAACACGTTGAGCAACAGGCAATCTCTCAACCACTGCGCCACCCGTGCCGTTAGAACTAAATAAGTAACTGAAGAATAATCAACCTATTAGCTACTACTACAATTAACTAATGCGCTTTACCATCAACAAGTGCATCACTGCTTACCATTATCAAGTTGGATTACAGTCAAGCTCTAGTTTATATCATTAAAAAAAAAGTTAATTGCCGCTAGCACTTTCTATATCCCGACCAGAAGGGTGTTATAAGTTAGACGTGTGGATCTGTGTCTGTCTGTTGTATCGCCACTCCTAAACAGATGAACCGAATTTGATATAGTATTGTTTTGTTTGAAAGTTAACTTGATCGAGAATGTTCTTATCATCGGGAACGGTTGTAGTATTAATAAAATAAACAAGTAGTTTACAATACTTTTTATTAAAAATAATTCAAATACAATATCTAAGTTATTTTTCAGAGATGGCATTCATTACACACGTTATTATCTCGTATAATGAATAATTCCCTTCAATATCTGAGTGCCTTAATCATTGCAAAGTTGAAACAATGTTAACAAACTAAAACTCATTTGAAAACAGCATAAAACCAACAATCTGTACAATGAAAAATGCACTCAAATAGTGTGAAATTAAGGCATTTAGTTGTAAGTCATGTAGCGCGGCGTCGCTGAGAATTTGGCGTATGACTTGATGACTTTATTGACGGCTTCCAAGAAGTCTTTCTCGGTCGCTACCTTACGCCGAGCGCGGATCGCGAACATGCCCGCCTCCGTGCATACAGACCTGAAAATAATAGTAATGGTATCAATAATATCAGCGTAAAAACTAGTTGCTCAAATTGTGCTACGGGCGCATCGTGGTGTTGCCACTTCATATAAATGTATTTGTCACCTTATTTTTTTTTATATTTATAAATTCATCTGTATTTTTATTTCCTTTTTCTATCCAAATCTTTTTGTACACTGCACATTCCGACGTCTTTATGTCGACACCGCCACCGGCCCACGCTGAAAACCAGCGCTGTGAGCTCATCTTTATGCTGAGCGTTCGGCCGTTTTGCGCGGATGTGACGCATATCTTCCCAATTTAAATTTCAATTATGTTTGATAGCTTGTTTTAAGATTGCGTCATTTCGCTTAAGTAAACTGTTATTCTTTCTTTCTTTATATCTACCCCACAGTAAGGCCAAGAACTTGATGAAAAGACGATACTTCAAGAATACGCTTCCTATAATTTCAACCGTCATACGTCAACCATCCTGTAAATTTTATGTGATAAGTATATTTATCTTTTATAATTGTATAAAAACTGGGCAAGTGCGAGTCGAACTCGCGCACGAAGGGTGCCGTAGCGGCAGTAATAAAATATTTATTTTATTCTGTTTTTAGTATTTTTTGTTATAGCGGCGACAGAAATACATCATATGTGAAAATTTTAACTGTCTAACTACCACGGTTCATGAGATACAGCCTGGTGACAGACGGACAGACGGACGACCGGTCAGCGTAGTCTTGGTAATAAGGTCCCGTTTTACCCTTTGGGTACAGAACCCTAAAAAGGAGAAACTGACTGACATATCCCACAGCCGAAAAAACTAGAACTAGGAACATGAAAATTTATTGGATAATATCCCACCTTAAAAAAAATACTCCAGAGCGAGAGAAGTTATTATTTTGACTTTAGAGGTTTGCAGAACGGAGTGTAAAGCCCCATGAACCTCCGTTGAAAAGGAAAGATCCTCCAACCAGACGTGTATTGTCTGATCCGGGCAACCGCCCGTTAGTTGATTTCGGGCTGTTGTTTATGTTTTAATCGCGCGGAGAACTCAATACCGAGGATTATGTAGTTCCTATGTGACGTCATAGATATCGCTATAAGTTGGTTTTTCTTTTATGTTATGTACTTGTCTCTGTTGACGCCGGCGTCGGAGATGCAATAGACAACCTAGACAACTGTGTTGTCTATGGTCATATGGTGCAACACAGTTATGCCCGATCTACACATGGCCTGACAGAGAAACTGGTTTTTGTATTTATGTTAATTAATTGTGCGTCTATTCGAGCAAAATAAACATGTGATGATTGAAAAAATATAGCCGCGAGACAGTTGCTCGTGGAGGTTGTGGCGAACAGTACATACCTAATCTCAGCGCCAGTAGAATTAGGACAAAGTCTAGCCAGCAAGTCGAACCGAATGTCCCTCTCCACGCTCATGGACCGCGCGTGGATCCTGAAGATATGCGCTCTGCCCTCCAGATCTGGAAGACCGAACTCCACCTTACGGTCGAGACGGCCGGGACGCATGAGCGCGGGGTCCAGGGTGTCGGGCCTGTTCGTTGCCATCAGAACCTGGGAAAGAACATACATGTTTTATGTATTTGCATGTAATAGAGACAGGAAAGTTTTTAAATTAAAAAATAAGAAAAAGGCTGAGGTCACCACTTGCGGGAGATGTCATTAGATGATTTCCCACCTAAAAAAAAGTCACTTTTGGAGATCAAAGTTTCGACTTTATGATATTAGTGTGATAAGAAAGATCATTCGTTTTGGACAAAGCTGTTTGTAAAGTCTGTGTGTATGTATATGATGAAGTGTGTGTATGTTTGTTACTTCTTCACGCTTGAACGGCTGAACAGATTCGGATGAAATTTGGCACACGAGTAGATCTTGTCCCGAAATAGCATATAGCGAGAGCGAACTTTATATTCCGGAGTATGTTCCATTGAAATTATTTTCTACTATAGCGCGGACAAAGCTGCAAGCAGAAGCTAATAGTACTATTATTGTTGCTCATAAAATTAAGTACCTTGATGTTACCACGGGGGTCAAAGCCGTCAAGTTGGTTGATCAGTTCCAACATAGTTCTCTGGACTTCGTTGTCACCACCGGCGCCGTCGTCGAATCTAAGGATAATGTTTAAATGATTTATTATAAATATTTATTGATATATCTATGGTTAATTTAAAGTACTTTTCCTCGTATTCCAATAATTTATTTTTATATAATAGGTGTTTACTTATGACAATGCCGTTTTTCAAAACGGGTTGCTTTGTAGTGTTAGTGTTAGGTTGAGGAAGTCGTGGAGTATTTGAAGGTGAAGACCAACTGGACTCTAAGGGTCGTAAGGTTGGAAGCGCGCCACGACGTCAACTTCAAGTCGCTCGTGGTACGAGTTCCAACCCAACAGCTACAGACCTCGTAAAAGAGGACTTCTGGCCGAAAGGTGTCGTATATCGACGTTTCCGAGGATGGTTATGCGACACCACACAGCGCAACACGACGCCGACTACATTATATGTTTAATTATAGATAAATAAGTTTTGTTTTTATAATAATTATGTATTAGTTTATTATTGTTTAAGATTATTTTATGTATTTTGTCTGTGGGCCTCTGATGGCTTTGCATTGACTTGGACGTTTTAAAAAACGGCAATTTTATAGGTATTATTTTTATTAGTCACCTATTATACAAGGTGCATATTAATCTGCAAATAATTTCAGGAGGCAATTATGTTAGTCATTCTCGACCCAAATCAACAATAAAATGGATAAGTATCATTTTTTAATTTTATTGTTTTTTACGGAAATCGGTAAAAGCGTTTTGTGAAGTAAGTGGGTGGAGACTCGTACAGGCTGTCGCACTCACGCACACAGTGACATGGCGCGCGATAAATCACAACGGGTGATTGCTGATGGGTTAATTTTTATTAGTTTCTCAGTTCACACATTACCGGCTCTCACTTACACAAAACAATTTAAAAAATACCTAAAATCTATAAAAGTTGAGATTTCCTCACCTGGCTCCACCGATAGCATCAATTTCATCAAAGAAGATAAGACAGGCCTTCTTGCTGCGCGCCATCTCGAACAGTTCGCGCACCATACGAGCACCCTCGCCCACGTACTTCTGAACCAGCTCCGAACCTAGCAACGAAGACATCATCACATTAAAAAAATATAAAGATAAAATTGTGTGTTTGTTACACTCAAACGGCTGAACAGATTCGGATAAAATTTGGCACACAAGTAGATCATAAGATATTTTTTATTCCAGGAGTATTTTCAGCTTGCGTGTTGTTGTATGTTGAATAATTTTCCACTTAAAAAAAAAAAGTATATTGTATGCTTCTTCCAAAAATCTCATTAAACTTGAGGTCGCGTCAGGTCCGTGAACGGGCGCTGTCAGTTGAGACTGGTCATCTCTTACCTGCCAGTTGCTATTTTAATATCTATATTTAGTTTTTATTTTTACTTTATTGACATTGTTCTCACATGATAGCGACAAGAAACATGTAACAGAGATATTTGTAATTGCAAAACATGTCCATGGAGTTTCTTGCACATTCTTCTCCATAGAGATCTACGCTTTGGAATGTGCAATTAGCATCATTTTTTCTGACTGACTGACTTCTTGACATTTCAAAAGTGCCTGTAAATGGTTTATTTGAAATAAATGCTTTTGAATCTTTGAATCTGGTCGAACTACGTGACAGATAATTTTCGCACAAATTCAGTTTTATTTTTCTCTCTATAGATCGAGATGGTTAAACCAGTAGAATAAAATACAAACTCGAGATCAAATAGATATAATAAAATGTTTTGTTCTGCAACATGTAGCTTTGTCAACAAGCTTAATTTGACAAGGTTGTTCATCACAGATACAGTTTACTATAGGGGAGGTGTATCAGAAATCTGTCTAAACTTGTGGACAGGCTTCTTTCTTTACTCCCCATTTATATTTAGAGAAACGTGTTGCGCTAACCTCCAAGTAACATAAGACAAGGACAGCAAGATGATGATTAGGGTCTTCTGATGATGAGTAGGTACCTGGGGTCCTCGAACGTAAGGGAAGCGGTTATATCGGAACCGAATTTGGAACCGGAGTTTTCAAAATTGGTTTGTTGGAATCGGAACTGTATTCATTCGGTTCCCTTCAAAACGGTTGAGCTGAGTGGTGTTAATATTCGCGTCATGTCCGTGAACGGGTGCTGTCAGTTGAGACTGGTCATCTCTTAGCTGCTAGTTGCTATTTTAATATCTATATTTAGTCTTTATTTTATTTACATTGTTCTCACATGATAGTAGCGACAAGAAACATGTAACCGAGACATTTGTAATATGAAAAGAGTGTCCATGGAGTTTCTTGCACATTCTTCTCCATAGAGATCTACGCTTTGGAATGTGCAATTAGTATCATTTTTTTTTTCTGACTGACTGATTTCTTGACATTTCAAAAGTGCCTGTGAATGGTTTATTTGAAATAAATTGCTTTGAATCTTGGCTATTTGATATGGAATCGAAGACGGAGGCAGAAGTGTCAATACTAGGTAATAAATCATAATCTCTCTGCTTTGGAAGGATTACGAGGGGCCGAAGCCAACTCGCAGAGGACCCTTAGACACTTCATGGAACGTAGTAGTTCGCCTATTATGTCCCACTACTGGGCGAAGGCCGCGCGGGCCAGTCCCTCCGGTAGTATTCAAGCTCATCTGTCCACCTCTCTTCGCCATAGTCTGGTCGCTTGTCGCAGTCGCCTTGCATTTGATATTGGACCCTATTAGTGGCTCTTTAAGCCTACAGCTTATCTGACATGCGGCAGACATGTCAGGCCCAATCCCACTTTAGAGTAGCAGCTTTTCGGGTAATATTTAATAAAAACTGTTTTCCACCAATTATATTACTTAAAGACAGTCCAAATAAAGGAAGTGATAGCATGACGAGTAACAGGGCAGAATGGAAGAAAAAACGTGTTGCGCCGACCCCAAATAATACGGGACAAGGGCAGTACGTAAGACGATGATGAGACAGTCCAAATAAAAACCATACACTAATCTCGCAGAAAACCTCGCATGCTGACAAAACCACAGAAATTATACATTAAAACTGTCGACTTACCAATGACCCTGATGAAGCAGGCATCAGTTCTGTTGGCGACTGCTCGCGCACACAAAGTCTTGCCGGTACCAGGGGGTCCGAATAGCAGCACACCCTTGGGGGGCTCGATTCCAAGCTTCACAAATTTCTCGGGCTGTAAGGTAATTTACAAATTATAAAGGTCATGTCATTTCATGTAGGTAGATCAGACTCAGAGTCTATTGGCCAAAGCCATGCACAAATTTTGAATTACTGGCTCATCATCATCCAGTCGAAATAAGTACATTGTTGGACATAGGCCTCTTGCGTCTCGTGAGTGGCCTACCAACGCTGCGTCTTCCAGTACGCGCTCGCCAGGTCAGAACTTTTCAAATGATCCGCATTCTCTATTTAGCTTAGTTTCGAAACAGTATTGTATTGAATATACATCAGTATAATGTAAATAATATTTTTAAATGGTACTAACATCACTGTGTATCTAGATTTTTTTATCATCGACTTTTTACGCTCAAGGGTGGTACGAGAGAGCGTGTCACAACATTTAATGACTAAAACCACATCTGTCCCTGGTTCAGTCTTTACTGGACGGCCGGACGGCGAGCTACCTATTGCTCGTCGTCCATAAACCCGCACCTACGGTGGCCGAGGATCGACATACAACTTCCGACTGGGGAGTCTCCCTGTGGCGGCCGCTGGAGCGTGATAATGTCGAATTTAGAATTAGTTGACTCACATGTAAAAGCGGAGTCTCAACGACTTCCCTAAGCTTCTCGATCTGCTCCTTGCACCCTCCGACATCTGAGTACGTCACGTCCGGTTTCTCCTCAACCTGCATCATGGTCACCGTTGGGTCGATCTTCGGAGGCAGTGGAATATGGATCTGGTACTTGTTGCGGTCGACACTGGTTAAAAAATTCAAGTCTTTAGTAATTCATCAGAAGATAATTGGTGTCTGAGCGTTTGAATTGAGAAGGTAAGTTTGGCTGTAGCTACTGTCACATACGATCATTGTCGCAAGTATTCGTTATTGTATTGTTTGCAAGTATGTATAAGGGTCCATCCACACGTAAGCATAAAGATTAGGGGCCTTACCATGATGAGTTAAAGAAAGAAGAAAGAGGGATATAGCTATACAACCAGAAGCGTAGCTAGGCGTTGGCGAAACGGCCGCTCGCCCACGGCCCCGTAAACAAAGCGGCCTCGCGCAAGCAAAGGATCTTTAAGAACGAGGGTTTATGTTATAATTGATAGGCTCGCGTTTGACCACTATATCACCTAATATATCCTTTCTACCATCGAACAACCCGACGTACGGCGAGTATCCACCCTTACGTTGTTGAAACTTCAACGGTCCGGACTAAGCGTTTCGCTTCGTCGTTTATACCGCTTACATCGAAGGACTGGAACAATTTGCCCGCTGCGGTCTTCCCGTCCGAGTATAATTTAGGTGTCTTCAAGGCTAGAGTGAATAGGCTCTTAATAAACTAGAGCGCCTCACCATCAATGATTGCATCACTGCTTACCATCAGGTGGGATCGCAGTCAAGCTCTGGTTTATATCAATTAAAAAAAAAACAATAAAATAAGTAGTAAGCGACGATGTGGTCGAACACTGGGTTGCGACAGTCGCTGCCTCGTTTTCAAATTTATGAAAGCTTCTGCCAGCGGCTTTGCCCGCTTTAAAATAGGTTTCTCCATACAAACTTTAGACCCCCATTTCATCACCGGGTGAATTTTGAAAAATCATCTCTTAATGCTCGCCTACATCATAAAATGAAACCTTGTGCAAATTTTCACGTTCCTAGGCCCTGTAGTTTCGGCTGTGCGTTGATATGTCAGTCAGTCAGTTTTTCTTTTTTTTTATGTAGAGAAAAAGGCCTCGCTGATGCGCCTTCGCCCACGTCTAAATTAGTCCATGCTACGCCTCTATATACACCCTGTATAGCTCCATGCCTCTAACAGTTCAGTTTAGGTCGTCAAATGGATGGCGTTAAAAGCTCGTGATAGGGCCTCAGGGCCTAGCCTCTACGCCATGCGTGCTCAGTCTTGCCAGCGACGAGAAAAATGTTTCTTTCCAGACATTTTATTATTATTTTTGGCCTTAGGCCTTTCCAGACATTTTATTATTATTTTTGGACTAATCATGCATTTTATGACATAGTTAAAATGTTTTTTTTTTCACAGATTCTTTTTTTTATTTACCGTATAGTTATCTGTCAAAACTGACCGATTGCGACAAAAAGCGACCCAACTATAATAATACCTATTTATTGTTGGACCTAACTCATTTAAAAGTTAACAAAGTACTACAATATTTCTACCATTCCTTCTAAAGGGACCAGACGGTTGCAAACTAGCGTTCCAACCAAGGTGATCTTGGTTTATGTGTTTGTTTTGTGTTGCGGCTACATGGATGTAAACCACGCGCCAACAAATTCGGTGGTTGGGAAAACGCGCCTACCAACCAAGGGCGTTGAAGGTCATAGATTACAATTGCTGTCTACACGGATTGAAACTAGCAAGGTCACCTTGGTTGGAACGCTAGTTTGCAACCGTTTGGTCACCCCTTAACTAGAACTACACATATCATTATCGGTGTGGTTCAAGGAAATAATCTGATATGAAGCTCCATCATATGAGACTTTTTACAATAAACCTTAATATGCTCTCGGAGAGGTTATTAGAAGCTGCCAATGCTTGTAACAACCACCTAAATACTCTCCTGTGTTAAACTAGGACAGCGAAAATATTTGTGGACTTATCTTCTTTATGAATAATTATCTTTTTTTTATATTTATTTTTACATAATTTTATCTTTTATTTACTCTGCATCACCCAAAGCTTGACTGATAGAAAATGCCTTAAGCAGTCCGTGAGCAAGAGCATCATCATCATCATCATCATTTCAGCCGAAAGACGTCCACTGCTGGACATAGGCCTCCCCCAAGCGTCGCCACAATGACCGATCCTGTGCTTCTCGCATCCACCGCACTCCCGCGACCCTCACCAGGTCGTCGGTCCACCTTGTAGGAGGCCTTCCAACGCTGCGTCTTCCGGTGCGCGGTCGCCACTCTAGAACCTTTCGGCCCCATCGGCCATCCGTTCTACGAGCAATGTGCCCTGCCCACTGCCACTTAAGTTTGGCGATTCTTCGGGCTATGTCGGCGACCTTGGTTCTCCTGCGGATATCTTCATTCTTTATGCGATCACGCAAGGAAACTCCGAGCATAGCCCTTTCCATTCCTCTTTGGGTGACTGTAAGCCTTCTGATGAGGCCCATTGTAAGCGACCATGTTTCAGAGCCATATGTCATCACTGGCAACACGCACTGGTCATAGACTTTCGTCTTGAGACACTGTGGTATATTGGACGAGAAGATACCGCGCAGCTTCCCGAACGCTGCCCAGCCGAGTCGGATTCGACGATTGACCTCTTTCTCAAAGTTAGACCTACCCAACTGGATTGTCTGTCCCAGGTAAACGTAATCGTCTACAACTTCGAGTACAGAGTCTCCGATCTTGATCGGAGTGGGTGCTACATGGTTATTTACCATGACTTTGGTTTTATCCATGTTCATTTTAAGACCCACTCTTTTGGAAGCTCTACTAAGGTCATCGAGCATTGTACTGAGCTCCTCCGTAGTTTCAGCCATGACTACTATATCATCGGCAAACCGAAGGTGAGTGATGTACTCGCCATTGACATTAATGCCTAGTCCACTCCAGTCCAGAACCTTGAAGACATCCTCC
Source organism: Mythimna pallens (assembly GCA_961205895.1). Taxonomy (NCBI): domain Eukaryota; kingdom Metazoa; phylum Arthropoda; class Insecta; order Lepidoptera; family Noctuidae; genus Mythimna; species Mythimna pallens. The sequence goes on from OY540843.1 coordinate 4,045,667, forward strand.
ATTGCAGCCGTGAAAGTTTCGGAGAGATGACATCTCCCTGCCTCACGCCCCGCTGCAGAAGGATAGGTTTCGAGGTCTGGTCCTGAAGTCGGACTGACATTGTGGCGTTTTCGTACAAACACTTCAGCACTTCGATATACCGATAGTCAATCTGGCACCGTTGGAGAAACTGCAGTACAGCCCAAGTCTCGATCGAATCAAAAGCTTTTTCGTAGTCCACGAACGCTAAGCATAGAGGCAAGTTATACTCCTCTGTCTTCTGTATAACCTGCCGGAGCGTATGTATGTGGTCTACGGTGCTGAAACCTTTTCGGAAACCGGCTTGTTCGGGAGGCTGGAAGTCGTCGAACCTGCGCGCGAGACGATTCGTGATGACTCTGGAAAACAGCTTGTAGACATGGCTCAGAAGAGAGATGGGCCTGTAATTCTTAAGCAGGGCATTGTCGCCCTTCTTAAAGAAAAGTACCACCACACCTCTGCTCCATGCCTGTGGCGTCTTTCCCTCAAGTATGACGGAATCGAACAACCTCTGAAGGGCCCTTAGGACCGGTTTTCCACCCGCCTTCAGGAGTTCGGCTGTAATTCCGTCGTCACCCGTTGTTTTTAAGCTGCTTCAAAGCCACCCTAATCTCGTACAGGCTGACGTCCGGGATATCTTCGGTATAGTGCCGGGTTAATCTAGCTCTTGGGTCGTTTGCTAGATTCGTTGTGGGTTTTGTGATAGATGTGTACAGCTGTCCATAGAATGCCTCGATCTCTCCCAGAAGCTCCGATTTGTCGGATATGACTCTGCCATCGTCGGTCTTCAGTTTCGTGAGCTGGCTCTGCCCTATAGACAGATCCCTTGCAAAAACCTTGGAGCCCTTATTCCGCTCAATCGCATCCTTAATCATTTCGGTATTAAAGAGGCGGAGATCGCGTTTTAAGGACTTTGAGATCCGTCTATTGAGCTGCCGGTAGATGCACGCATCGTCTGAAGACTGCAGAATCATCTCACGCCTCTCTTTCATGAGTTCGAGAGTTTGATCAGAGAGCCTTTTCTTCCTTGTACGACGAGTCTTAAAAAAAAACTTAGACCCGACCGTATGGACAGTTTCCACGAACCCATCGTTGTATTCGTCCACAGAGCCACCTAGGCACTCGAAACGATTGTGAAGTTCGAGCTGAAAGCTCTCGGAGTTTTGAATCTGGGTCTGTGCTGGACGGAGCGTAGACCTCATCAGTCGAGATCTTTCAAGCTTGATATTGATATTCAATGTGCCTCTTACCATGCGGTGATCACTTCCAGTTTTCACCGCGTTGATCACAGAGACATCATTGAATATTTGCTTCTTCGTCGACATGATGAAGTCAATCTCATTTCTGGTCGCACCATCAGGGCTTTGCCAGGTCCACTTCCTACGGTCACGTTTTTTGAAGAAGGAGTTCATCATATAGAGGCCCTCCCTCTCCATAAAACTAGCCAATAGGTGTCCCCGGCGGTTCCGATGTCCAAATCCAAATTGCCCCACTCGCAGCTCATCACCGTCTCGTTTACCCAGTTTCGCGTTAAAGTCCCCCATGACCACGGTGAAGTGAGTCTTAGAACCATGCATGGCTCTGGATATATCCTCATACATGGACTCTACTTCGTCGTCGGGGTGTGTCGAGGTCGGGGCGTAAACCTGTATGACCTTCAGCGAATATCTTGATGATATTCTGAGTATAAGATACGCTACCCTGGTCGACACACTCTCGATCCTCACCACATTGTTCACAAGGGACCTGTGGACGATAAACCCGACACCACCCTGGGATTGCTGGTCACCCTCCCGGAAATAAAGCAGGTTACCGGATTTGAGAATTATCGTGTCCTCCCCCTGTCTTCGGACTTCAGATAATCCCACAATACTCCATCGTAACCCGCTCAATTCTTCCTCAAGTTCGGCGATCTTCTCGTCGGACCGGAGTGTACGCGTGTTATATGTTGCCAGGTCCAGTCGTCGTTGTCTAAAGGGGTAGCCGGATCCCATCCGGAGATTCTTCGCACCCCTTGCCTCGCCGTAACCTTGACCGCTACCGGAGTCAAGGGTAGACGGGCTGCCGGGCACTAGGGGCCATTTTTTGGTTGTGCTTAGCAAGAGCATAAAGAATTTAATTAATAAAATTATTAATTATGATTTTGACTGATGACCAAGTGAGGGTCGTGGTAATCCGATGGATACGAGACGCTCAGGACTGGTCATTATGGCGACACTTGGGGGAGGCCTGTGTCCTACACATGCAACCATATTTGTACGCCTCTACGCATAACATGGTGACCTATGAACCTTATTTAAGATCTGTATTAACTACCTATGTTAAACAAATAATAAATGATTATTGATTATTATTGATTATTACAGTAGACGTCTTTCGGCTGAAATTATGAATTTTGATTTAAATTGTCTTTGAGTATTTATTGAAGAATTTAGTGTTCAAATAGCCATGGTAAATTAATAGAAAATCTACTGAAAATATTCTAATTATAAACTAAAATATGGTGGTAAAAATATTCCATCTGTCTATGAAAGAGTTAACAAGCTTCAACTTAGCTGCAGTTGTTAGAATCCGACAAATGCGAGATGCCCAGCACTGGACGTCTTTCGACTGAAATGATGTTATTATTCAGAAAAGATGGGTCTACTCCCAGTAATGGGCGAAATCGGGCAGTGGATGATGAGGAGAGAATGATAGTAATTTTCGACTAACTTAATTTCGGTTTATCAAGTTGTTGTCTTGGTCCACTCGGGACAGCAGATATTTATTCAGTATAATTGGTGCTGCTGTCACAATCGCCACCATACAAAAAAAAACTCTTTAATAGCGACTGGAAACTTTTTTTTTTCTTCTTTGGCAACGGAGCCGGTGTCGACTATTCTGCCAGTGTCATGTGGTGAAGTGAAATTAAGAACAAGATCTCTAAACGTCACTTCTTAGTATAGCGATGACTAGCAGAGTTACAATCCACAAATATTTCCGTCATTTTATATTCAAATTTCCAAAAGAAGTTACTTCCAAAACTTTAAAAGCTTTCTAATTTCATAAAGCACAATGGCGGTTCTACTTAAAGCATTAGCAACTCAAATATATCGGAGAGGCGCAAAAAAAATAGAAATAAAATACAAAAATTGTTTCTACTTGTCCGTAATAGACTTTGAAACCATTCAACCGATGCGCCAAACCGGATTCATTAGGAAGATAATATGCGAAATGCTAAGATGGTTTTAGACGATTAAAACAATGCAATAAAAAAAAATGCAAGTTTCTTATTTTTCATTACTAGCTTCTGCCAGCAGCTTCGTCCATTCTCCATACAAATTTTGGACCCCCGTTTCATGCCTTTAGGGGGTGATTTTAGAAAATCCTTTCTTATTCTTTGATCTTAGAATTGATCACTTCATGATATGGCCAACTAAAATTGGCCAGATCGTTTAAAGGTTAACATTTGATGATATGTCAATTCTCGTTTGGCCATATCCTTGATGTAGGATTTCAATTATAATAAAAGGTCTAAAGAAAGTAAGCCAAACGAAGAATGAAATATCATTAAACTTTAACGTTTAAAACGATCTGGCCAGTTTTACTTGGCCATAATATCATGAAGTGATCTATTTTTAAGATCTTTTTTTTATTTTTGCGCCACACTAGGAATTTCTTCCTGTATCGTGGGTGCGTTTACAAACATAGAAACTCACAAACACTCAGACCCGAAACCGCTACTTGCAGATCATACAAATATTTGTTCCGTGCGGGAATTGAACCCCCGACACGCTGCGCATCAGTCGATCGCTCAGCCATTACGCCAACCGTGCTGTCAAAAGCAAACACATCTGGCCACGACATAATAATATATAGTACATCATAAAAGGAACCTCGGTGCAAAATTTCAGCTTTCCAGGTCCAAGGACTGGGCATTGATGAGTCAGTGAGAACTTTGCCTTTTATAACTCAACAGATTACCTTTTTTATGTTTTTTTTTTCATTTTGTTACTCAAAAATTAAATTCTCTTTAGCGTAGAGTACCCCACGTCGGGTATCCGCTGGTTGTCAATAAGGCAGTAACTCTATGACCAAACTGGCTATAAAACTGAAAATAAAACTTAAAACTAAGTTCAGAGCGTCTAATGCGAGTTTTTTATCGGACTTGATCGCGATTAATGTGAAATCGCCAGGGTAGCGCGCGAAATTCCAATTTTTGAAGTTTTTTGGATTTTGCAGGTCAGTTTCGGGTTCTATGTTCATTAAAATATGATTTACTAGCACTTTGCCAGCGGCTTCGCCCGCGTTAAAGTAAGTTTCTCCGTACAAAGTTTGGACCCCCGTTTCATCCCCTTACGGGTTAAATTTTGAAAAATCCTCTCTTAGTGCTCACCTACGGCATAAAAGGAAACCTTGTGCAAAATTTTACACTCCTAGTCCCCGTAGTTTTGGCTGTGCGTTGATATGTCAGTCAGTCAGTTTCTCCTTTTATATATATAGATTTACGAGATTATAAATTATTATTTTATATTTTGCTTCTTAGAAGAGGACTACAACTGTAAAGGTTAAGATAAATTATTGGCAAATAAACGGCAGCCAATTTGCCAAACACACATGATAGAAATAACAAAAAAAAAAAAAAAACAGAAATTAGAAGAAATCTAATTACAGAAAAATAACATACCCAACCCTCATGCCCTCTTCGATGTCAGTAGGAGCGACAGAATCAGCGAGGTCCACCACGAACTTGGCAAACTGTTTGACGTTGATAATATACTTCGGGTCGTTTGAGTCCGCATTGATGATCTTTGTACATCTTGCTACCTGTTATGAACATAATAATTAACAAATGGTTCTACACCGTTACATTAAAAAAAACTATCTGCCTAGTTCTTCAAAAATATCCTTACTGCTGCTATAATTTTAGTAAAGAAATATGTAGTGATGAATTTAGTACTGTGATTGTTTACCAACTATATAATGGCCGTTTTCAAATTGTATCGTTGTCGTTACCGAGACGATTGTCACAGCGCTATAGGCAGAAACGCGCTGCCCCCCTAGCTAAGTTACGATCGTTTCGTTTGGGCCGTTCGCCTCGAGTAGGTCACGCCTGCGATTCCTTTGTTCTGACGTCATCTCAACGCTCAGTCACGTAGTCAGAACAAAGTAATCGGAGGCGTGGTCTACTCGAGGCGTTCGACGCAAACGAAACGATCGTAACTTGGCTAGGGGGGCTGAAGTTACTGGCGGAACGCGAATACGCGAAAAAAAAAAAGTTATTGTGTTTGCTAATGACTTGAACCACATTGTTTGTACAATGCGTTCCAAATAAGAATAGGATCGATTGTCAGGTAGTGACGTCACGTCATACTGTCAAATTGAAGAATTATTATGGTGAGCAAAACAAGAAATTATTGAAATTTTATTTATTTACGAACTGTGAACGAAAATAGTTTATCAGAATCCAGATCTTCATTGTTACTCATCTCTGAGTACTTCAATTTTGCTCAATTTCTTGCGATTTGACAGTATGACGTGACGTCACAACATGGCAATCGATCCTATTCTTATTTGGAACGCATTGTACAAAAAATGTGGTTTTAGTCATTAGCAAACACAATAACTTTATTATGTTAGCTATATTATTAAACCTTGGTATGCTATAGAAGAGTGAGAAAGAGATTGCCAAGTTCATAGCAACCACCTAATTAGCTCTCCATAGGGTTAATTAAAACATTTGGGAAGTATCTGTGTTCTGTTTTTCTTTCTTTCTTTTCTTTAGACCGTGTAATCACATTAATATTATAGAGAAGAGTTTGTGAGTGTCTATGTTTGTTACTTCTTCACTCTCGAATGGATGAATGGATTTGGATGAAATTTGGCACATAGGTAGCCCATGTCCTAGAATAACACATAGGATAGTTTTATCCCGGTAGAATTACCTACTTTTACGCGGGCGAAGCCGCTGACAACAGCTAGTTTAAAAACTAATGGTGTAAGAAATTGAAGTGAAGGACTACATAATTATCATTTACTTTAATGTATCATACAAAAACTGAATTTGACAAAATAGGAAAATATTTCAAAGTAAAGCTTATATTGATGCAAACGGTATATTGTTTTCCCTTATTGAATATATAAAACTATATTATAATAAAGTTTGTTTTTTTTTTGGTTGCAGGAGGTAATAAAGTTTGTTTTTTTTTTGGTTGCAGGAGGTAATCTCTGGAAGTACTGGTCTGATTGCTAAAATTTTTTCACCAATAGAAATCTGCTTTATTCCTGAGTGACATAGGCTATATTTTATGTACGCGGGCGAGGCCGCGTTCAAAAGCTAGTTGAATAATATATTTAATAAGGAGAGCCCAAAAAACAAGTACACAGATATTTCCATGAACATAAAAAATCACAAAACAAAGCATATTAAAGTAGTTAAAAGTTCAGATATCACATAATTAAGCAAGCAACACTCAAGTTACTGTTAACCATACTATAACAAAAAAAAAAAAAAACAAAAGATTTATTTATATAAAAAAAAAACAGTTTATTTAATTTTTTGTATCTTGTATGAATATCTTGTGAAGGGCCCATAAACTACTGTGGTCCTTTAAATGGATTGCTAATCACAATCAATTAAGAAAATTACACTATATCCATAATTTGTCATAATTATTGGGTTTTTGACTCAATTATTAAAAAGGAAGATTTTTTCAAATCTGTTTAAAAAGTAAGTTAGAAACCTTTTAAATTTGATGGAAGGGGGAACTGTCAAACAAAAGCACTGTTAGGTTATGTGCATAGAAAAGAGATAGTTGGCCTCCACAAACGATCTTACAGCCACGTCTAATAACAGGTGATGCATGTCTGTCAACACATATGACTAACAGGCGATGCATGTCTACCAACACATATGAATATAGATCTGATGTCTCAACCAATCAAAGCACAGTACCCTGCTCCTCTGTACCAATCAGAACATACTACACTCCCCGTACTTCGGTTAGTTGACAGAATTGTTTTGGTGCACTAGTTCTAGCATGAGGCCTCCACTTTTCCTTATTCCAATATTTGAAATGCTAATTGCTGCTTCTTTTAATAACCATACAAGGCTGCTTTTATAATTAGGATCTGTTGTTTCATATAAAATATTGTACAAAACACAGCACAAGAAAATACCCAATTTTACATTCTAGAAACTGTGTATAAGTCTAATCTAGCCTCTGTAGCTGCAGCATGCTGCGGGACAAGCATGCACTACTGCTACCTAAGGTTATCTTGTAGATATCGCTGTCAGCGAGAAGACCGCCATTGTACCCATAGATTTAAGTTAGTGTAAAAGTTATGTTACTATTTTGGTGTACAATAAAGTTTATTCTTATTCTATTCTACTGATACTGCTACAAGAACACAACATCATTGCTTGTGTCTATCTTCTGTAAATCTAGTGATACATACATGGAATTCTCAATATTTTGTCAATAGATCATTTCAAATACACCTAATGTGAATGCTCCAAAAAATCAAATTTATTTTTTAATTAAAATTTTTAACAGTTTTTTGCAGCACAGTACGGAAAGTAATAATATCATAAGAAAAAATATATTTGTGGTAATGATAACTATACTCACTAAAACCATAATCATAACTGTCTAATTTACAGACAAGGTAAACCAATCAAAATTCTGTACTTTATATACTGTTTTACAAAAAATAAGGTTAATTATGGATTACAATCATCCGGTGACAATTATATAGCTTGTTATTTAGGATATCTTTGTTTTAAAACATGGTTCTGCCATGTCAATGACAGACCTGTACCATGTAGCCAGGTTTTGCTGTTAGAGAGATGTTTAGGAATTTATTCAGAGTTGGTCATGATATACATCATACCCAGAAAGAATGAAAGTTCAAAACCGTAAATTAGAAATTAATACAAAAAAGGAAATGTGGATGCAGAGGACCAATATTGCTTGACTTTGTTAGCTTCAAAAGTTTATTGAAAAAGAGAGGGATAACAATCGTTATACGTTTTTTGTATATAATCTTTGTAATTTGAAAAGCCACACTCCTTATTATTGTTTTTATTATCTATTTTAGTCGTTTTGTATTCATAGTACACAACAATAAAAAAAAATACCTGTAAAGGTTGCTCATTTTGAAGGGTCTGCTTATCAGCTGCCAGATCCCATAAGGCTGGTGGGGCCAGCCCTGTATCAGACTCCTTGATCCCTGTTAACTCATTAACCCTCTTCATCACAGTCTGTATACCATCTTCGACCTCCTTGATGATTTTTGTGTATTGTCCTTGGCCCTACAATTCAATTAGATGTATTTTAAAAAAAAGTATAGCACTGAAAAAATGCCAGTCATCAACATGTTTTCTCCATTCTGAAAATACTTTTTATTCACTTACATATGACTTTAGAAGCGCTATATCACCTTCATCGAGAGCTGAAATGCATAATACATAATTATTTCTTCTAAAAATACAGTGGTACGGTCATTCATCAGTGGTTATGGAGTAACTTATCACAAGTAGTTACTGCAGTATCAGTACTTACATTTGATTTCTTTTTCGGGCTCCTCTGTACCATCCTTGGTTTTGCGCATATCATCTCCTAAGTGGTCAGGCATTTTCGAGTATTTGTAATAAATAAACTATTATTTTGTGAAATCAGCACAAAGGCTCGTCCGTCATCAAATCAATAAGTTACTCCTCTAAACGCTAGTACACTGTAACATAAAAAAGGAATCAACTCTTCGTCTTTCTTTTTACAAAGGACAAAAAACTGCGTGTAGCGAAACGGATCGCTATTGATTTTCTAATCACGCAGCTAGTTTCAAGCCGGTCAAGGCGAAATTTGACATCAAAATTGTATTAATTGCTAAGTAAAACCCACAACGAGCAAAAACCATTTTCTTATTTATGTTTTATTTACAATTCTGTAAAAAATAGCTTCTATATCCTTTCTGGTCAATATACAATTGCACCTACTGAAATCAAAATTCTGCATAAAAAGACTTGTATTTAGCAATGACAAGCAAAATAAGTAATGCGTTCAGTTTATAGAAAAATTCTTAATTTCCTACAATTTCCTTTATTTTCAATATGTTGTTCTATTAGACATATAAATTCAATCTCAAACTAACTGATTAATTCGTTTAATAAATTAATTTGATGACTAAACTAAATCATTTTGAAATTCTGGCAAATTCAAATGTATGAATGCATTGACAATGTTATGTACCGTGCGCCACCTGACAGTTCATTTCAGTACTAAAATTTTGTATTCGTAGTGCTGAATGGAGAATCACATTTTTTCGTGTTTTCTATGAACGTATTCTCCTGAATTAGCGAATATTTTCTTTTAGGTAAGTGTGGAAAAACTATGATACGAAACTTTGTTTGATATGGTTGTAATTTATTTGAAAAGAAATGGCTGCTTCAGTCTGTCCCTCCGGTTATGACCCACAACCAAATGTCAAAGCCCGGTTTCATTTAACATTTTCATCATATTACGCACTGTTTTACTTTTAATCGGATGCGGTTAATATTCATTGGATATATGCTGTACTGAGTTGAACGAGCGTTTGAAATATAGGCGGTAAGTAAATACGACTTAGTGCGTGATGTCTCCGGTATGCGATTGGTACTCTATTCTAGTTTTCAACACAAAAATCTTCTTTTTTATCTTAACCTTATCTTCGTATGTTATCGATCAATCGTGGATCATCTGCTTTCAAAAATAATGTGTGAATTCAATGCCAAACCATTACCATGTTTTGCATTCTTAGAAAAGTGAGTATTGTAATGTTCTTTGTCCAAAATTATTTATTAATTATAAGCAACGCGCCTTTGTGTTTTTGTTCAGCCTTTTAAAAACAATACGCATTGTTTATTACATCAGTTCTAGTAAAATTTTGTATGACCAATTCTTATCAGAAATGTGTGATGATAACCTTATTTTTTTAACCTTACAATAAGAATATTTATTAGTTTCATTGTGGCCTCTGGTCCATACACCTATGATTCTCTGGTATGTATTATTTAATTATTTTTTTTGAATAGGCCTTTTATCAAAAATGAACTAATCATGCTGTATGTTTACATTGCTTATCATTTTCCAATAAGATATAAAAGTCTAGTGACGGTTTGATTGATTGATTCTTATTTTATATTCACAATACAATTTTTTTAAATATGCCTCTGTAAATGTAATCAATGTTACATTGATTGAAAAGTTCCTTTAAATATCTGAAGTGTATTCAAAATAAATAGACCAATATTACTTTAAACCACAAATACATATATATACATGTATGTATGTATGCATGTATATCATAATGTTATTGCTTAAAATTTACTATAGCTGCATACGTCACAAATGTTTGTATGATTACACTTCACGTGGGATGCTTTCTATAAATAACCATTGACAACATAGACTAATGAAAGCATAACACAGTTTCTGTGTAAATAGGTTTTATATTTAATTAAAAATCCCTTTTATTTACTATTAGGTGTAATAAAAGAAATTGAAGTGGTGACAGTTTTATTTTTAAATGCTATAGTGTGTGACAATGAATTTCGGAAATATTTTTGGATGCACTGTGGATTTGTGTTTTTTGCACTGTAATGTTTGGTTTTAGGAACATTTTCTTCAAGGTAACTTGGTAACAATTGTGTGTGTACACATTTTTTTTTTAAAGTAAGAAGTTGACATTTTAAAAATCTTTTTGTCAAAGATTTGTGTGATTGTGTGTTTAGAAAAGGCAATGATGTAATCAAAATGATTAAAGAAACAACTTATTTATTTTTATGTATAAAACTAAATATAAACTAACATTAAACCTGCAATTTGTCACAATTGGCTATGGGTAATTGAACAAATAGGTTTATCAACTAAGTGCAATCAGCAATTACTCACTGATATGGAATTCCACTTTTGTTTAATAGTAATGGCCATTTGATAGGCCTTTTGGTACCTATGCTTTGTTCTCGTTACTAACTCGATCTTAATAGCAAAGAATTACCTAATTAAAGGAATCAGTGAATAATAAAAGTGCTATCTCATTGTACTTTTTACTGCCATAGTTTTGTCACTATCATAGTTAATTTTCATTGAAAGAAATACAAGACTAGTTTACTCTGTTGACCCTATGAAGAAGCCCTTTTTTTACTTATTTTGGCTAGGTTCAAATAACTTCTCCTGCTATGAAACCCAGCCATTTTTTTTCAGTTGCCTTTTGCATTCTAGGGCCGCTGTGACAATTTCAAACAGTCCCAGGCCTGACAGGGATGGGTCATAGTGGTCAATGACAATCATGCTGATATTTCTTTGTGCTAACAAACCTTTTAGTTACAGCTTATGTATTCTGTATCATTATAGTCTCAAAATTTTGGTTAATTGAAGGTCAACTGTCATTCCTACTAAAGCAGGGTTGACAGCGCATTTATTTATTTATTTAACCTATTGAATACTGTAATTAGAGACACAATAGTAAGACAATAAGAGAGTGTATGCCGCGGTTTGCTTGAGTTTTAATGAATTAATCTTCATGCAACTAAAGATATATAGGCAGACTTGATGCCAAAAATTATGAAAATGATACCTCTGTGTCCTAAAATGCAAAGGACACCTGAAGGAGCATAAGTGTGTGTGTTTTTTGACAGTAAGTCTGATACGCCCTCTCGCTCCACCCTAGAGCGAGAGAAGACACTAGATGATTTCCCACCTTAAAAAAAACAACCTTCAACCACACTTTCAACTTAGTTTTCACGGCTTGATTTTTACAGTACCTATTAATAGCACTCTTATTGTTTACATGTAGGTCAATGGACCCTATACTGTGTTTCATGAAGAACTTGCGTGCCATTTCGGCGGGATTTTTACGACTTATTTGCGCATTCAACAATGTTTACGAGCCCTATTGAAGCTCTTATGTACATAGGGAGTGTATAATCTTAATTAAATTCCAAGAGTAATTTCTTTCTAACATCTTGCCAAATGAACACAGAGTCTTTGATTATTTCTTAGAATGTTGTGCTTTCTTCTTCTTCATCTTTGGCGTTTCTAGAGAGTGAGTGGGCATTACACTACGCCTGTCGAGAGCGATTTGGTTGACGTCTCGACATGTATTTGATAAGTAATGGCCTTAATTCACTTCTTTTAGGATAGTGAATGAAAAAAAGCACGAAGTACCTAAGGTTTTTTTTACATAATGACAATGGGACGAAAATATGCATTGCATGAATCCGACAGCTGTCACCTGCACCATTCTATAGCAATTGTAGTATACTTAAGGTGCGCGGCTGCCTGACCTCAAACTACGACTCGATACGAGTCTAGATCGTAGAAGTCACACCAAATAAATGTTTAATTATTGTTGAATTACTGGATCTTGAACTCTTGACTCTGAGCTGAGCATTAAATCTAATAGCGCACTTTAGGCGTCGTCTAGTGTTCGTTAAAATGGACTGCAACATTTTAGCCGTCCACTGCCAGACATCACTCTCGTAAGCAACACGAAAATACAACGGACATTTTGATACAATTGGAGGAAATTTGTCATTGTGACCGAGGCGCCATTCACCCGACTCTTGGCGAGGGTGTTATAGAGCCGAGGGCTGCAGTATGAAATGTCCACGTGTATCAAACGACGTTTTTCAATAAACTTAAGTGACTTACGAAGATGTGTATAAATAAACGGGGGTTGAACCGCGACTCGTGGGGGCCGACGCGCGCCCAGCCTGATACGATAAATGTAATAAAATTTTGGCCGGGCGAGTACGCACACTAGTGCGAAAAACAATCAATTGTGTGTTTAAAAGCGTTGGGATAAGAGCGAGTTTTCAAGTAACTATATTGAAAATAAATTATATATTTATAACGTTGTTTTTTACTTTTGTCGTGTAGTGCTGCTGGCGAGTCGGTGAGATGCACACAGCCACTGCAGATGGGCAGTTCCGGAGCACCAACGGTGCCACACACGGACGTGATAAGGTCGCCATATTGGATGCTGGCTCTCAATATGGGAAGGTAATTAATTATGAGTTATAGTTAGTGATGACGGACTTGTATGGTTAACAAAAGCTAAAGTAACTTGAGCAATATAAAACAAAATTGTAATCTACTGCCTTAAGGATGTGTGATACTGGCGGCGACTCTCTTGTACAATAACTAACTTTTTTAAACTATCGCTCTCTTTTACTAATCGTTAAGACTAGAAAGAGATAGCAATAACTTTTTATTCTTACCCAATTGATTAATTAATCTACACCCAATGTTCCATATTTTTTAAATTTTCGATATTTTACTTTGCTCGAATTCTTGGTAGCACCCTCCACTGTAAAAACTAATAATTTTAAAAATGTAACCTACACTGATGACGTACTAGCTGTATGAGAAAACTTTATTGGCGTTGTGCAACCTCTAGATATTAACATGGTGATCATGGTGATTTTTGGTATATGGACACTGCTTAAAGTATAAAGAATTTGAGCAGTCAAAAGAAAAAAAAAATTAAAAAAAAACATGAAACACCCTAATCTACACGTTCTGAAATCTCGTCTAAAATTGTATGGCAAACGAAACTCTGACTAAATTGACAGCTTTATATATCTTTATTATTTTTTAAATATCTTTATTATCTATTAAATATCTTTTTTATAAGTTGCTATTGTAAAAGATAGCGATTGTTTAAAATAAGTTTATTTATTGCACAAGAGAATCGGAGTCATTATTTCACGCAAAAAACTTGTGACCGAAATATTATGAAAATACAGTAATATAGCATTAGGATAATAATTGAGTTATAATCTAGGGATGAACTAATTCCACACGTGCGAAGCCACTCGCAGAAACTAGTTTTAAAAATAGGCACAACGAAGTTATGTTTATTGCGTATTCATCTCAGTTATTCGACTGTTTTTATTAATGAAGTGGAAAGACCACACCTATATCCAATTCAACTTTGAAGGTTGAAAAACAAGATAAAGACTAAATTAATTCTGAGTTTTATTCAATGATCGTTCTACTTGTACCACTGGTGCCTTACCATACTGGGCCGCGTTCAAAAATAACCAGAGTAGGGTAGAGTCATTACTCTAACCGTTCAATAATGCTTCGAGTTGCAACCCAGGGTCGTTCTTTTATAACTCGAGTAGCTACCCTAGACCTTGAACAGCTCATCGTAACTGGCATGGTTGATGGCAAACGACCAAGAGGCCGCAGCCCAAAAAAATGGGCAGATCAGGTCCGCTCCACACTGGACACCCAATTGCACGTCGCACTTCATGAAGCGTCATGAAGTGCGACGTGCAATTGGGTGTCCGAAACCGTCATAGATGGCGAAATACCATTAGCAAGAAGCTAATCTAGCGGGAACTTCACGACCCTCAGTAATGAGAAAAACGACTCGAAGAGGAGGAGGAGCTACCCTAGAATTAACCCAACTAACTCTTAACTCCGAGCAAGGTAGGTTGGTGTAAGGGCCATAAATGACACTTGCTTGACATTGACAGTTGAACTCTACGTTCGCGTTCAAAATTGCGAGTGTAGAGTTAGATACTCTGATGACGTCATTAGAGTTAACTCAAACATCAAAATTGAACGCAAGGCCGTGTTGAAATGTCAAGCGTGCGAGCGAGAAAAAGGGATCGAGCTATACATTATATATAGCTCCGTCCCTTTATCAGTTTAGGTCGTCAAGTGGATCGCGTTAAGAACTCGTAGTAGGGTCTCTAAACACAAAGTAGAGCTGCTAAGGGTCAGTTCACACCGAGACGCGACGCGACGCGACACTGCGCGAAGTGCGACCTAAAATATAACTTTATTTATTACACAAGATGACACACATTGTGAGAATTCAGAATACGTTGCACCACGCAACGCTGCGCCGCGAGGCATCTCAATCTGAAATGTGTATCTTTTCGTGTAAAAAGTTATATTTTGAGTCGCACTTCGCGCAGTGACGCGACGCGTCTCGGTGTGAACTGACCCTTAGTCATGAAAATAAGAAGAATAATAATAATAAACGTTTATTTAAGATAACTAGGATCCAATTTGTTATTAACAGAAACATTACATTATTATTTTTTTGTTATGCAGCGCGCGTACTTTTCAAAGCACCATGCGGTCATCATCGCATATTTCCGCGTTCATTTAAAATAACATCTCGATGCATAAATACTTCGATAAATAGTACATCTTCAATTAAATTAATCAATATTACCTTCAGAACTTTGCTATCGTGGCTTTATAAGGTCAATATCGGCCAGTCAATTATCTAACGTCATAATTATTTCATAACTTTACAGTCCTATGCGATAAGATCTCCCCAAATAAAACTACAGTTTGCATAATTATTTAAAGTTATTTCATAATCATTTGTACAAGTTTCACCCAGAAATAGAATGAGATAGATAACATGTTTGATATTTGTTTAATTGATCTTACTAGAATTTAATATGACGTAACTTTTATGAGTCTCTTCTTTTATCTACATGCGAATTATAAAAAAAGAAAAAAAACTGGCCAAGTGCGAGTCGGACTCGCACATGAAGGGTTCTATAACAATGTTAAAATTGAGCAAAAAAAGAAATCCGACAAAATAACATCTATTGTATGGAGACAGACCCCCTTTAATTAATGACTTTATTTTTAATTTTATTATTTGTTTTTGCAATACGTAGTGAAGATTTCAATTCTGTACCTCATAATCCCGCTGACATATGGTCGGACAGAGTGACAGACGGAGGCTTACTAATGCAAATAAATAATAAAATGGCAATTTAATGATAATCCAATGTAATTTAATTTTAATTTTATCATTTCATTGTATGTAATTTTATGATATATATTGCATGTATGTGTTTATGTAACTAACATGAATCTTCGGTACTTGAAATAAATAGATAATAATAATAATAATAGGGCCCCGTTCGCACGCTTCGGCTACGGAACTCTAAGAACCGTTATGAAGTTTCCGAAGTTGTAATTGTGACTCAAACTCAAGCCATTTTTTTGGGTTGGGAAATCTTTAAATGACTCTCTCCGTTTACGGGGAGGGTGGGGCTTTTAATGACTAAAACCCATTCCAGTTCCTTCGGTTGCCCTTTGCGTTCCAGAGCCACAGTGACTCTTTCGAAAAATGCTGCTGCCCCGTCATACTCAAACCGCGATAATTTCACAACGGCACTTCAGCGGTTTCTTTTTATTATTAGTTTTGTTTAATCATGACTAACTTCTGCAAGCGGCTTCGCCCGCGTAAATATAGGTTTCTCCATACAAACTTGTAACCCCGGTTATACCCCCTTAGGGGTGGAGATTCGTAAAATCCGTTCTTAGCGGATGTCTACACCCAATAAAGAAAAAAAAAAAAGTTTGTAGGTGTTATAGTTTCTGAGATTTCGTGATTAACTAGTGAGTGGTATTTCGCTTTTAATTATATAGTTAATTCATGATTTCATGTGACAAACATGAACACTATAAGTGCTCTGTAGGTACATACGCCACGCTTGGCGCAATGGTTTACTGATTGGCTGTTGCGCGGCAAACGAGGGTTCGATTCCTGCACAGTCACAAATATTTGTATGGTCTTCAGATGTTGCGCCGGGTCTGGGTGTCTTATATAGGGTGACTGGTAATTAGTGACCGATACTTAAACACGTGATTGTACTCATGATCACAAACAACTTTCCCTAAAAAACTTTTTTTTTTACTCTCATTAGTTTTAAAAACAGCTGTTTGAAATTCGCGTGCACGCGCTTGCGACTGCTCAGCTGTTTGCCGCGTAAGGCTGTTGTCTCATGAGTAAATAAAAAAGTTTCTTTATGAAAGTTGTTTGTGATCATGAGGACAATCACGTGTTTAAATATCGGTCACTAATTACCAGTCACCCTATATATGTGAGTTTACATGTTTGTGAATGCACGCACGGTACAGAAGTAATTTCTAGTGTGGGGTAAATTAAAAAGAGAACACCAACCCTTCAGGGAATACAATTATGTTATGTGGTTTAAGGGGTGACCAGACGGTTGCAAACTAGCGTTCCAACCAAGGTGGCCTTGCTAGTTTCAATCCGTATAGACAGGAGTTGTAATCCATGACCTTCCACGGCCTTGGTTGGGAGGTGCGTTTTCCTAACCACCGAACGTGTTGGCGCGTGATTTACATCCATGTTAGCTGCAACACAAACCAAGGTGACCTTGGTTGGAACGCTAGGCAACCATCTGGTCACCTGGTCATTAGTTTGGTCATTGGTCACCCCTTTAATGACTCTTTTGACTCCCTAAGTCCTATTGTTACTTTGTACTTCAACATATCAGGGGTCTCACCATGATATGGTAGAATGTTAGGCGTGCGAGCGAGAAAGAGTATAGGAGCTATTCACCTTATACAGCTGCATCCTTTTAACAGTTTAGTTTCAAGTCGTAAAATGGATCGCGGTAAAGGCCTCTGAATGGCAACAGCGCGGCGCTCTTGGTAATGTTAAAAAATCTTAACCTCAAACAATTCTCACAGGTAATTGACCGTCGCATCCGCGAGCTATGCGTGGAGTCGGATATCCTTCCACTAGATACGCCTGCGTACCATCTGAAGGAGGCTGGGTACCGCGCAATCGTCATATCTGGCGGACCTAACTCCGTGTACGCCGAGGATGCGCCGAGATACGACTCCGATATATTCAAGATCGGCCTGCCTGTCTTAGGTATGTTGGTTTCTTTAAACGCAATCTCGACGAGCTTTAAAAGAAGAATATTGTTTTTTTTTTCAACAGAAACAACGTAGAGACACTTTGCTAACTTATACAATCCTCTAGGTTGGTCTACGTTCATACAGCTGGTACACAGATACACTGGTTAAGAGAATAACTTCCTTAGACTTAACTCTATCATCATCTTCCTGTCCTTGTCCCGTGTTATTTGGAGTCGACGCAATACGTTTTTTTTCTTCCATTCTTGTCCTGTCACCCGTCACGCTATCACCTTTTCTTTTATATCAATTAACTTCTCGCACAATCCATTCATCTTTTCATTGGCCTCCCTCCCTCTCCATCGGTCCACATGTATACTCATACATAACCCATTTACAGTGATGACATATGGCTCCGAAACCTGGTCGCTTACAATGGGCCTCATCAGAAGACTTACAAGTCACCCAAAGGGCAATTAAAAGGGCTATGCTCGGAGTTTTCTTGCGTGATCGAATCAGGAATGAGGATATCCGCACGAGAACCAAGGTTACCGACATAGCACGACGAATCGCCAAACTGAAGTGGTAATGGGCAAGGCACATTGCTCGCAGAACGGATGGCCGTTGGGGCCGAAAGGTTCTGGAATGGCGACCACGTACTGGAAGACGTAGCGTTGGAAGGCCTCCTACAAAGTGGACCGATGATCTGGTGAGAGACGCGGGAATCCGATGGATGCGTGACGTACAGGACCGGTCATTATGGCGACACCTGGGGGAGGCCTATGTCCAGCAGTGGACGTCTTTCGGCTGAAATGATGATGATGATGAACCCATTTACTAACATGCGTGGCATCTCTTTACTTGACCATACCAAGACAAATGATTCCTCTTCAACCTTTCAGTCACTTTCTAACTTCCTCTAATCACTTGCAACCATGTATTTTCATTAAATAGTAACCCAAAAATGATGTAAATATTTTGTATTTGTGTATATATATTTACGCTTGAAATTTTCCTGACGATTCTGTTTATTTTAAGCTTATTAGTAATAAAATACATACGACTAAATTCTGCGCGAAAATAGAAAGAAAATAATATGTCAATCAGTATTAAAGTAACATGCTACTAGTGAACAGCTATAAAATAACTGTCGACTCAAAGTGTAGTTTTTACTCTAATATAATTTCTCGTACAATTCTATCGCAGTAATAGCAACAATTTGCATTTTTGCGTGTTAACAAGAATCCGGTTCCAATTAAATATTAGCTGCTTCGTGTCACGACGGTCACATGGCGTAATTACTGCTGTTTTGTTTAATGTATTTGAGTTTTATGCTATTGTTTTGCTTTTGGATCTTTTGAAAAACATTGCTGATTGACGTAACACTATAATCTTGGCGTGAATTATTAGGGTGTCCACTTTCTGGTAAATTAGGGAAAGTTATGGAAATGGAAAGTTTATGCTCAACGTAAATCAGAGATTTTTTGGTAATTAGCGGTGGACACCTTGATTATGCAAAACTTAGGATCAACTTGAAACTTTTAGCAATGATTTGAGTTCGATTTGAATTGATATGTGTCTGGTCCGTAGTTGTCATCTTTTATTCTTCAAACTGACGTAAAATCCGGTCCTAAACTAGTATTCCTTTTTTTATTATTTGAGTTTGGAAACAAGAATATCAGAAGAGTATACACTTTTCTGCTATTCTTTTTGGAAGGAGCATTTCCTGATAGCTATAAACTGTGGATCTTTAAGTAAAAAATCAATAGGTTACTTCTAGTCAAGCATGCTCCTTCGACAATCACATCATCGCTTACCATCAAATGAGGTAGTGATCAAAGAGTCCAGGATGGGCCCCAATTTTATGCAAGAGGACAATAGTTATGATACTTAAATAAGACTAAAGCTCCGCGCCCACGGTGGCATTTTGTAGCGATGCTGTCGCGCGTTCGTTTCGATACGTTTGCCCTCGCCCACACCACGATTCTTAGTCGCAATGCAAACGTGATACTGTCGCGATAAAAAAAACACGATTCAGTAATGTTTCACTCACGCGTCACCCTCTCTTAGTTCTTTCTCCGATGTCGTCACGATGCTGTAACGCGTTAGTAGCGCGTTGGAAATGCGACAAACGCGCGTTAGTAGCGATGCAATAGCATCGCTACAAAAAGTCGCTGTAGGCGAGGGGCCTAAGGATCACGCTACTTAACCCTGAATATATCATTTCTTGTTCAGGAATTTGCTACGGCATGCAGATGCTGAATAAGGAGTTCGGCGGCTCGGTGCTACGCAAGGAGGCTCGCGAAGATGGACAGTACGAGGTGGAGGTCGAGACCACATGCCCCTTGTTCAAGTGAGTTACATAGTTGCCTTTGAATTAAAGAAAATGGATGTAAGCTAGGGATGGATTGTTTGAAAGATTCAGCGCGACCCAAGAGCAACTGAAAGAACGCGGGTGGGTTTAGTTATTAAGTCTGACACTCACTCACGCTCCACGCAGAGCGAGAGAAGTTGTCTGATAATTACCAAACCAACAAAAAAGGACTTCGGTCATAATAGATTGATTTGATCTTAATAATGAATTGAGATCAAATCAATCACATGCAAATAAAACCGTACGAATATTCCAAGACTGTTTTGTTCAAATCGGTATTCTTGTAGTTTGTAACTCTGTAGTAGGACTTTGTGATGCTACGCTGTTTTCTAATTTAATAGACGAAACAGCAATCTGCGTGTAATCTCCCACAAAGTAGACAGATCGCGGGTACCCGCTAGAAACGAATTGCGAAGAACCGGGTGTTTGGACGATCCCCTGTTTCTTTGAAAGAAGTTATTATTGTATTCCCCCTAATAATAACTTCTACCGCTCTGAGTGGAGCGAGGCGAAATGCCAGACTGTTACTGACTTAAAACCCACCCGTGTTTCTTCATTTGAAAGAAAGAAAGAATAACATTTCATTTGGAACAACAAGGCGCAAACCCCTTTGCATTCCAGTCCCCCTAGCCAAGTTACAACCCTTTCGTTTCGATTCTCTTTTGATCGCCTCGAGTCGGCCACGCCTCCTATTCCTTTGTTCTGACCACGTGACTGAACGTTGAGGTGACGATGAGTCAGAACAAAGGAATCGGAGGCGTGGCCGACTCGAGGCGATCGACTAAAAGAGAATCGAAACGAAACGGTTGTAACTTGGCTAGGGGGGCAGTGCCTCGGTAGCTCTTGGAACACACCCGCAGTTCAGGGCGACACTTCGAATAAGCTTCCAGTCCAGCAGTATTTTGGATAGCACCAAATTTAAGAAACCATGTTTTTTTGTTATTATTTATCAACTATTTCCTTATTTTCCCCCCAGTCGTCTAGAAAAACTTCAACCAGTGTTGCTAACTCACGGCGACAGCGTGCAGAAGGTCGGCGAGAGGTTCCGCGTCGGCGCGCAGTCTTCTAACCATCTCATCGCCGCCATTTATAATGAGCAGATGCGGCTATATGGCGTGCAGTTTCACCCTGAGGTAAATATGAGAGAGAAATTGGGAGGTATAGGTTACTTCTTGGCCAGTGGACATCATCATCAACTCATAATGATGCGGTTGATGATACATCATCATCAACTCATAATGATGCGGTTGATGATGATGATGATGTCCAAATATCAATTTATAAATATAAAGGTCAATCACAACCGCACCGCAGGCAAATACGCGCATTAGATGTGAACAGCCAACCTGACATACAATACAACCACAACATGAAAGAGTATTATTAAATTCAATGACAATGTTGTCGGTTCCTCCATATCCTAAGACTGCTTCAATACCAAAGTATTTTGAGCCTACAATACCTTGCAGTTTGGCTTATTATGTTACCTAGTTGTGCGCACAAATACATAGTCACCGGAACATCCGGGTGACTGAGGGGTGGTTTTGCTCTCGCACCTAGCTATGCGCTGGTGCCTAATGCCCGCTATGAACTACCGTGACCTGTATTTTACTTAGTATCGATGGTGTCCAACTTGTAACCTTTTTTAAATATTTTAGGGAAAAAATATAACATGGTATAAAAATGATTGGAATCGATTCAGTTACTGATTCTGAACAACCTATATTCAGGTTTCGCATATACTAAAAGTAATGTTGTATAATAATAATATTTGGTAGACATAGAGGTTGATACATATCCAATTGAAACCCTGGCTCCTGAGCTAGATAGTACCTGTGTTACACGAGTCAGTGCCTCTTGGATTCCAATTTAACTATCTATCTGTTTGCGGATGAATGGAAGATGATTTTATTGGCTTGTCAGAAGTACTGTGAGAGAGAATAATGTACATGTTGTTTACAATTGTTTTTTTGTTTAGTTACTGTAATTGGTTGTCTAACCGTTTTAATTAATTAAAATAAATAAATACATTACAAACCTACGGCCGAACAAGCTGATATTTCGAGCGTTTCGAGCGTTTTTGACCTTGCACAGATCATACAGTTATTATTATTTTATAAGTAAGTACTTAATTCTACTATATTTTAATTCTAATGTATTCTATTGTTTTTTTTTTTTTTAATTTTACTGTATGTGTGAGGTATGAATAAACGTTTTTTTCTTTCTTTCTTTCATAAATAGGTTCATGAAATGCTCGAAATATCAGCTTGTTGCAACATTTGAGAAGTTGTATATGAAATGATACATAAATAAATTCATGTATTTATTTCATTTCTCAGTGGTTGTAATTTACCTAATGTTATTTTTTTTTTAATGAGGACCTTCAATGTAACGTCGAACTTTCTATTATATGATTCCAGTAATATAATTTTTGACTTATTCTCAGGTGGACCTAACCCCCAAAGGCAAGCAGATGTTGTCAAACTTCTTGTTTGACATCGCGGGCCTATCGCGTTCGTTCACGCTGCGCTCGCGCCGCGACGCCTGCATACACTACATACGGGAGACTGTGGGAGATAGCAAAGTGCTGGTGAGTGTCCTGTCATCATCACCATCATTTCAGCCGAAATACGTTCACTGCTGACAGATATATAGGCCTCCCACAAGTGTCACCACAATGTACGGCCTTCTCGTATTCATCGGATTCCCGCTATCCTCACCAGGTCAACAAGCCACCTTATGGGAGGTTTTTCCGACTGAGTCTTTCAGTACGCGATCACAGTCCAGAACCTTTCGCCCACTGCCACTTAATTTTGGTGGATATTTCCTCCCGTCAAGCACTAAAACTACTTTGGTCCAGTCACTTGTGTTACCTATAATTGACTATGCTGATGTTTGTTACTCTGATCTATCTCAGGAACTTCTAAACAAATTGGATCGACTTCTCAACAAATGCATTCGCTTCATATTTGGCCTTCGTAAATATGATCACATTTCTTCCTTCCGTTCTCAGCTTAAATGGCTGCCTATCCGTCACAGGAGATCCCTCAGATCCCTCTGCATGCTCTTCACCATAATGAACGATCCTTGTGCTCCTGATTACTTAAAACAATATGTTAAAGTGTTGGGCAGTTCTCATAATTTCTCATCTCTTAACCTTCGTGCATCCAAAAACATGCTCCTTCATATTCCCTCTCACCGTACTGGCTTTATGTCCAATTCATACGCTGTTTCCACCATAAAACTCTGGAATGTGCTTCCCCTTGACATCAAAAAATCTGAAAGTAAATTTTCCTTCTAGCGTAAAATTCGGAACTACTACTTGAAGTCCTCTCAACCTTAGTTCGATCTTCGTCGGAATTATTATTAAGTTCACTTAATCATTTGATATTTTTTAGTTTATAATCTTAGCATATAATTATATATGTATTTTATTATTATATATAACTTATTTTTTAATTTATTTTCTGTTTGAAGTATCTGTTATTTGTTTATTGTGCAAACCTACCACAGTGTTGTCTTTTTAACCCAAAGGTTGACTGGTAGAGAATGCCTTGTCGCATTAAGTCCGCCTATGTACCACTACTGTACATGAAGTTTAAATAAATCAATAATTCAATAGCCGGGAGTTATACGTATGCTAAACTACTAGTAGATGTTGTCAAACTTCCTGTCCCACTTGTTCACGCTGCGCTCGCGTTACGACGCTTGCATGCACTACATACGGGAGACTTAATTTAACTGTAACGTAACTCGCAGAATGAGGGTGCTGTACTGTTCACATCTGTACCTTTATGTGCATTTATTTAGTTAATTTATTAAGCCTCCCTCCACTCCTTTCATCTTTCACGGCTTCCAGTTCTTTCGAATTCGCCAGAAATGTTAGCCTCCCATCTTCTTCGTGGTCTACCGCGACTCCATTGCACTGTTTCAGGGCACTGACTTGTACTTCTTTGGCCCACAATTTGTCGGCCATGCGACTGACATTTCCTGCCCAGACCCATTTTAGTTGGGCAGCATAAAATGTTAAATAAATAATAAGATGTTGCTTTCTGATCAAACAATGGCTCAACTACTGGAGAGTCCTTTAAGGTCTATAAGCATCACAAGAAACTGACCCGTGGCTTGTTTGAGATATCACACAGGCCGCGGCCGCGGGTCAGTCTCACACGTCTCGGTTGGAGGATCGTCCTCAGATATATGTTGGACTTCACATCCTGATCTGCATACCTCTATCTAGGTCTTGTTCATTATAGATTTTGTATAACATGAATCATTCGCTACAAAATTAATGTTTTTATTTGTCAGGTGTTAGTGAGCGGTGGCGTAGACTCCACCGTGTGCGCTGCGTTACTTAGAACCGCTCTCCGCGAAGATCAGGTTATCGCCTTACACATTGATAATGGTAAGTTCAATAATGTACATAATTTCTCTCTGAATATAGACATTTTTTCATTTGTTTGTGTCTTTCTTCTCTTCAGAAATAAATGTTATAGTAACCGATCCTATCATTTTCACATAATATACATGAGTTTCCGTGTCGAATGTAGAAACTAAATTGGTAAAGAAGGGACAAGGCGTTAGGTGTCTGGGACCGTCGGAGGTCGGTTCTGCCGCCCTCGCCGCGTCGCTGCCGCCAGCTGCCATTCCGGTGTGAATCGGCACCTAATCTGCACTAGCTATTGACATTTTATAAGTGCATGGGCATACATATGTAAAACAAAGCCATTGTTCGAAGATCAAGTCACATCTGAATCTTGAAGCCAATTCAGATTTACTTTCCACTATTAGTCTAACTCTCTCTAGTCTCTCTTTAAATTAAGAATTTAGATATATCTTGTCCGAGCTGCGGGATTTGGTCGCAGGTAACATTATTATTAAAATCATAAAAACTAGAAAGGCTAATTTGTAGTCTTTGTTTCACAATATAAATGAAGAAAAGACCTACATTATAGTTGTTCAGCAGCAAATAATTTCTTTTGCATATTTGCAGTACAAACAAATATTTTTGTTAAACTTTAACCCGTTGAAATATAAAGAACTGTCAAACTGCTGGGGCGCCATAAACAAAATGGTGGCGGAAATATGATTTTTTACAAATAAAAACGAAAAAAAAAATATAGGAGGGACTATAAAATATAATGCGTTCAATTTATAGGAAATTTATCCAAGAACGCAAGTAATCAAACTTGTTCATACAAAAGTAGTCTCTAAGTGTTGAAAATAGGGCCTACAATGAAGTGGGAGAGAGTGAACGCCGGCGGTCGCTTGACTTTCGGCCGAATGCGCGATGATGTCACGCGCGACCGCCGACGTTAGCTTGACTCTCAAATGGGAAAGAGATCTTAAGTGTCGAATAAGAACGGAATCTTTTGTTCTGAATTCTTATTAATTAAGACGCAATTTAATGAACTTTTGTCGGTCATCACATTATTATTTGAATCATAAGAACAACAAAGTACAAAGTTTGTATTCACTGTCTTTCTTTCACAGTACAGATAAAGAAAGAACCTACATATAATATGTAGTTGTTTCATGACGGCACCGTTGGCCCAGGTTGGTTGAGCGATTAACTGCTGCGCTGCGAGTCTCGGGTTCTATTCCCGCACGGAACAAATATTTTTATGGCCTACAGATAGGTGTTCCGGGCAGGAGCGCCGACTCCGTGGATGCTCGGGGGCTCGAGCACCCATGAGAAATAAACAGTGGGTGCCGAGCACCCCTGAGAATAGATATCAAGAAACAGATCAGTAATCGCCTTTTAGGTTACGTATAAATTGTAATATTTCTTGATACCAAAAACTAGTTTCATTTTATATTTTTAGCAAACATAATTAGTAATTAATTACGCAGTATTTAAGTAGAACATTTATTTATTTGTCGGTCGATCAGTGTGCATTTCTCTTCTCACACTTCGCCACTTTTTCGAGTCTATCAAATGAGAATGAGCACCCATGAGGTTTCCTAAAAGCCGGCGCCCCTGGTTCCGGCTCGTGAGTGTCATGTGTCGTATGTAAGTTTACAGAAGTAATTCCTAGTATGAGGCAACGCCTTTTTTAAAGAAATAAAAAGAAATAGCAAATGATTTATTTATTTCTCTTTGTGCAGTGTCAAACATATATTATTGTTTAACACTGCGAAAGAAATCACGTGTGTCGAATAAAAACGATGTTTGTTTTCTTTCCTTCACTTGGCGATTATCCAAAACTATGCCGTTTAACAATCAGCCATCACTTTGAATTGAATTAAATCTTTTATTTGCAGGTTTCATGCGTAAGAATGAGAGTGCTAAAGTGGAGAGGTGTCTCAGAGAGCTTGGCGTGCGTCTACATGTTGTCAATGCGACCCACCAGGTTTGTTAGTTTTTAGGGTTCCGTATCTCAAAAAGAAAAAACGGAACCCCTTTATAGGATCACTTTGTTAACCGTCTGTCTGTCTGTCAAGACCCTTTATCTCGAGAACGCTGTGGTATCGAGTTAAAATTAAAACGCGCGCACTGAGGTTTCCGCACAAACTTACCTAAGAAAACAGTTCGATTCCCGAATTGAGTTACGAAGATTTTTCTGAATTGAAAAAAAAAATCTTTTTTGTGACGTAACTACAAATTTACAGTTTTCTTATACTTGTGCTATGAAACCAATAACTTTTTGCGATTTGGAAAAATCTTCGTAACTCAATTTGGGAATTGGATTGTTTTCATAGGTAAGTTTGTACGGAACCTTCAATGCTTGAGTCCAACTCGCACTTGCCCGGTTTATGTGGGACATCATCAAAGGACTTCTTCGTTCTAGGGTGAAGTGAGAGGACGTGTCAAACTTTTACTGACTAAAACCGCATCTATGTTCCTTTAGTTGTGTTTTGCGTTCTAGGACCACGAGTATCCCTTTCATACGTTTACTCGTGGCCCTGGCAGGCATCGGCCCTGCTGGGCCCCTACGGTTTGCTGACTTTCGCTGTTTTCACTCAGTGAAACCTAACTAGTAACAACACCAACGCCGTGTCCTCGTGGGGGCGATCGGCGGCGGCGATTTCTCGCGAAGGGCATTGTTACAGGCCATGGTCCGGAGCGAGGAGGAGTGGCAGGCGGTCGCCTCCTTCTGCGAAGCAGTAATGCTAGCGCAAAGAAGGCGGCCGATCGCGTGAGGCAACAATCCTCACGCTCCAACCGCCGCGGGGATTCCGATCCCGATTTCCGGCCACCGTAGGCGCGGGCTTGCGGACGGCGAGCCATGGATGGCTTGCCGACAACCGTCCGGACTGAGCCCAAGTCGTCGACGGCGCGTACTGTTCCACGTGCGCCCCAAGGAGATGTTAGCAACTGTAGGGGCCTAGCAGGGTCGAAGCCTACTGGAAGGCAACAAAGGAACAGGAGTTGGTTTTTAGTCAGTAAAAGTCTGACACTATCTCACGCTCCGCCCAAGAGCGCATTTGTCATTAGATGATTTTCGCACCAAAAAAAAAACTAGTAACAACACAATATAACTCTGAATCGACTAAGATTTGAAACTTGGTGCCATAGTAACTTTTATTCAGCTTAAAATTACCTATCCAACGGTTTAATACACAACTACCAATAGCTATATATTGGAAGGCGGACCCAGATTTCATAGATAACCTGGCATCATCATTTGCAAGTCTTTATTCTTGGACGTAAATGACCTGATTTTAATAAATACTAATTGGAAATACGTCGTCCGCAGTTCCGACAAGGCAGCACAGTGGTCCGCGAGGCAGGAGGAAGGTCACGCCACACTCCGCTGCTGTGCCACACCAGCGCGCCCGAGGATAAGCGCAAGATCATCGGCGACGTGTTCATACGCATCGCCGAGCAGGCTGTACATGATCTGAACTTGCAGTCAGTATAAACATTAACTTATAAAATCTATAAAAATGTTAAGAAATACACTACAATATTTAGCTTTCTCACCGTTTCAGTCTAAATAGAATAGAAATGCAGTAGGATTCTATCGAAAAGCGGCACGACGGTGGTTGACGTAGCCAGTTATTCGCGGCAACACGACGCGCATCATTTGAATTGACAGCAAACACGTGACAACTTGGCTTAAAGAAAGTCGATCCTATGCTTATCTGAATCGCATTGTAATTAGGTTTTTTCAAACACGATTTTTTTTAAAGTAAATGGAACAAAACAGACCGAATACGGAATGACATGCTGCGCACCATAAAAAGTGGGCAAAAAGGCTGGCGGGCTCAAATAGGAGTGGGCGGGGCGTGTCCACCGCGTGCGCAGGACTGCCTGGCAATCGGCGCCGCGCTGCAGGCGTTGTGGCATCCTTCAGGAGGAAAGCGCCGTCCAGCCCGACGGCCCGCTAGCGGCGCCGCGCTGTGGCGTCCTGCAGGAGGAAAGCGCCCTCCAGCCCGGCGGCCCGCTAGCGGCGCCGCGCTGTGGCGTCCTGCAGGAGGAAAGCGCCGTCCAGCCCGGCGGCCCGCTAGCGGCGCCGCGCTGTGGCGTCCTGCAGGAGGAAAGCGCCCTCCAGCCCGGCGGCCCGCTAGCGGCGCCGCGCTGTGGCGTCCTGCAGGAGGAAAGCGCCGTCCAGCCCGGCGGCCCGCTAGCGGCGCCGCGCTGTGGCGTCCTGCAGGAGGAAAGCGCCCTCCAGCCCGGCGGCCCGCTAGCGGCGCCGCGCTGTGGCGTCCTGCAGGAGGAAAGCGCCGTCCAGCCCGGCGGCCCGCTAGCGGCGCCGCGCTGTGGCGTCCTGCAGGAGGAAAGCGCCCTCCAGCCCGGCGGCCCGCTAGCGGCGCCGCGCTGTGGCGTCCTGCAGGAGGAAAGCGCCGTCCAGCCCGGCGGCCCGCTAGCGGCGCCGCGCTGTGGCGTCCTGCAGGAGGAAAGCGCCCTCCAGCCCGGCGGCCCGCTAGCGGCGCCGCGCTGTGGCGTCCTGCAGGAGGAAAGCGCCGTCCAGCCCGGCGGCCCGCTAGCGGCGCCGCGCTGTGGCGTCCTGCAGGAGGAAAGCGCCCTCCAGCCCGGCGGCCCGCTAGCGGCGCCGCGCTGTGGCGTCCTGCAGGAGGAAAGCGCCGTCCAGCCCGGCGGCCCGCTAGCGGCGCCGCGCTGTGGCGTCCTGCAGGAGGAAAGCGCCCTCCAGCCCGGCGGCCCGCTAGCGGCGCCGCGCTGTGGCGTCCTGCAGGAGGAAAGCGCCCTCCAGCCCGGCGGCCCGCTAGCGGCGCCGCGCTGTGGCGTCCTGCAGGAGGAAAGCGCCGTCCAGCCCGGCGGCCCGCTAGCGGCGCCGCGCTGTGGCGTCCTGCAGGAGGAAAGCGCCGTCCAGCCCGGCGGCCCGCTAGCGGCGCCGCGCTGTGGCGTCCTGCAGGAGGAAAGCGCCGTCCAGCCCGGCGGCCCGCTAGCGGCGCCGCGCTGTGGCGTCCTGCAGGAGGAAAGCGCCGTCCGTTTAGAAGGACTTGGGGGAGGCCTTTCCGACATTACCCCTTTGGAACAGTAAGGGCTAGTAAAGAAAATACTAAAAATGCATAAGAATACTTAAACTACTTGTGGTCTGGTATCTATTCTATTTCGTCTTCACTAATGATTTGATTATATATAATTGTAAATAATAATTTCGTCCTCAGGGAAGACCAAGTCCTCCTAGGCCAGGGCACCCTGAGGCCAGACCTCATTGAGTCGGCGTCGTCCCTGTGCTCCAACAACGCGGCCACTATCAAGACTCACCACAACGACACCGAGCTAGTGCGGGCGCTCCGACAGCGCGGACGAGTCGTCGAGCCTCTGCGCGATTTCCACAAGGACGAGGTAGACTATCATCCTATCAATAGACTACACTACGATTGCTACAGGATGGTGTGGGTGACAGCTGTCGAATTCATACAATGTCTATCCTATCCTTTTCTCTCATCTTAAAGGTACATATTTTCGTCCTGCTCACATCCTACCCATGCTATGTAAAAAAGGCCTTTGTGTGTCTACGTTAAGAAAATAGTGATTTATCGTTGTCACTCAGCTTAGCCACGCCTTTTGACCAATCAGATCTTAGCTAATTAGAAAGTCACATTATTTTTAGCCAAACTCCTCCAAAACAGGCTAGACCGATTTTTATGAAACTTTGTGTGTATATTCAGTAGGTCTGAGAATCAAACGTAAACTATTTTATACCCTCCTACCCCTGCCCCCATATTTTCTTTTTAATTTACATGGCAAATATATCTAAAAATGAAGCAACTGTCAAATACATTGGTCTTAATCATTCAGTCAAGCATTCCATCATTCAGTCAATAATTCAACGATTGACAACATGAATGAATGAATAATCGGATCAATCCAATGTCACTGCCTATATATCTTTTATAAATAAAACAAAGCCGTGTTAGTTACACTATTTATAAATCAAAAACGGCTACTATAATATCTAATAACTATTACAATATGGGAAAGATTCACGAAAATAATAAAACAAAAACTGCGATTGAAGGCGTTTATCTATTGACGCGATACAATTAGCGGACGGCATTGCCGTGGCCGAATACTGGGCCAGGCAAGGAATTTAATTAGTTTCGATACGCTAAGAAGATTAGCACAGAAGAACATGCAGCACAAATATAACGTAGAAAAGAGTCAGTTGACGCGAGTCGGCGAGGTCCTCCCGGCAGCAGAGTGAAGTGGTCCCGCGCAGCCTTTCAGTGAGAGGCTCGCAAAAAATAAGCTTCGTTTCTATAGTTATTATCTGTGGGAGCGTGCACTATGTAAACTGGCGGCAGATAATCTTCAACAGCTGATTGGCTGTGGATAAAGTCTGTCAAAAAGTAATAATTTTTTGATGTCATATTTGGAACTATATGATAAGTGCATTATAACAGTTCTTCTTCGGTAGGTCCGCACGCTAGGCATGGAGCTGGGCCTGCCGACCGCTCTGGTGGAGCGGCAACCGTTCCCGGGCCCCGGCCTCGCCGTGCGAGTGCTGTGCCAGGACGAGCCCTACGCCGAGCGGGACTTCGCCGAGACACAGGTAACGACCACGCTAGGCATGGAGCTGGGCCTGCCGACCGCTCTGGTGGAGCGGCAACCGTTCCCGGCCCTTGCCTCGCCGGATACTGGTGGCTAAATTGGACGTTTTGAAGTTAAGCCCTAGTAAAAATAAATTTATACGTCAATTTCATAGAAAAGACGTTATATAATTATTTCCAAAACCATTGTGACACAAAACGTTATGATAACACCAATTTGAAAATGTAATGTTAAATCAAATGCTCAATCATTAATGAATTAATTCTTAATCATTTAAACACGAAAAACATCGAGTACGATAAACAATATAGTTTCACCAAAGGACGTAGTACAACTGACGGTGTCTCCTTACTAAAACACAACTTTAATGCGTGGGAAGATACTCAAGATGCTATAGGCACATTTTGCGACCTGTCCAAGACATTTGATTGTGTGGTTCATAAAACAATACCCCAGAAACTTGAGCATTACGAACTACGCAAAACAGCGTTTAGGTTTTTAAAATCTTATTTGAATTACAGATAGGAATTAGTTCAAATAAATGGTGTCAATTAGTCAGGATTAAATGTGAAAATGGGGTTACCCGAAGGTAAAGTTTAAGGTCCTTTTTTATTTATATTAATGGTTTACCCCATTTATTACAAAAAAAAAAGACGGGTTGCACTCCGGGAGTGCCGGCAGAAGTGAAAACTTGATTATTAACGTTGAGCATGTTTGATATTTTGGAATGGTTAGGGAATAATTTTGCACCAATTGCTTTATCAGTATAAAAGTACTATCATTTATGTGGTAGAATACAATATTCATTTATTGCGCTATCGTACACAAACATGACAATTTATATTACATTAAAAATTTAACACTTTAAAACTATTACAATTATTTTACATTAAAAAGTTTATCTCCCGTCTTACGCTTTTTCGATCAGGTCACGTGTCCTGACGCGAGTTTAAGATTTTATACCCATTACAGAAAAAGTGCTCAACGCCGCTAAAGAAGTTTTCACTTCAAAAACCTAATATGGTGTTGTTTGCCGACGATTCTTCTCTGGTTTTTAAGGTAAATAGAAGGATTAATAATCTTAATCGACGAAAATACTGCAGATCCAAAACTTGTTCACTGCCAATATGATAATATGATTTAAAAGAGTGTCTAAGGTGTTTCTTGCTCATTCTTCTCCATAGAGATCTAAGATTTGGAATGTGCAATTAGCATACGACAACTCCTATCATAGTCACACACACAATACACATAGATTTGTGTGTCCTACCTCGGCTACCTCCACTTCCATTCCGTCCTTATTTCTACTAATCTGCAAAATTTATTTACCAATTTGTAGTAACACACCTCTTCCACAGGTCATAGTAAAGATAATGGTGGAATACGCGTCAATGTGCGTGAAGTCGCACGCGCTGCTGGGCCGCGTGGCCAACGCGAGCACTCCGGCCGAGCAGGCCGAGCTCAAGCGGATCTCTTCCAAGTCGCCCGTCGCCGCCACGCTGCTGCCGCTCAGATCTGTTGGAGTACAAGGTAACATGGACACCAGGGTTCCGTTATATAAAGAACTAAAACAAATATAATTTACTTATTGTTAAAGTTAAACACACTCGAATATCAAAAATTTATTGGACAAGTTCACTTAAATCTGTGTGGTAATTCCAATTTTAAAATAATATCACTTGTAACAAATTGTAAATAATTTCTCAAATTGTAAATTGGTAATTTTTCTAGTTCCGGCCAATAAAAGCAGTGGAAAAAGAAAGAAACAAATGAACCTTTATTTATAACAGTACAATGCTGAATCATGATTACTGCAACAGTTCATCTTAAATATTTTTTATTTGTCTATGTATTTATATGTATGTAAGTCGGGATGGTGCCCGTGAATCCATGTCCAAAGCGCGTATTTTTCGGCCGGGTGTGGCAAATGTGTAATTCGATTCATCCCAACTCCTCAAGGTGCTGCAGCCTTGGTATTAATGACCATTTCGCGGAGGGTACCTGGGTTTCCTAAGTATTTTGTCCTGTATCCGACGACCACTGGGCCGTTTAGAAGCTCATGAACTGCTGTCTCATCCTTCTTCATGCTCTGTAAAGTGTGCTGTCTAACGATATTGTCATTTCTAGGGGATGGCCGAACGTATAGTTATGCAGTAGCTCTCTCGACGGAGCGCTACCCGCCCGACTGGAAGGACATGCACTACCTCGCCAAACTCATACCGCGCGTATGCCACAATGTTAACAGGTTTGTAACAACTTATTATATTATTTATTTATTTATTATACACCACAATTTTTTTGCGTAAAGTCTCAATAAATAAATTAATAAACAGCAAAGTTATTAGCGTTTGTTTATATCCCAAAATGTCGCTCAGTTTATGGAAATATTGTACAGGCTATTTATTGATTATGAATGACGATCAAAATGGATAAACACTGCGCGTAGTATTTCAATTGTTAGAATGATTGATTCAATTATGACAAATTTTCGTGGACATTCCGTTTTTTTTTTACTTTTTTTTAAATTTAAAAATATGATCAGTAACAGGAACGGATAGAGCCCCATTTTTTTGTACTAACATACAACCAACCTAACTATATATAGGACTACTTTAATGTAGGTAACAACAAGAAACATAACAAAGAAAAACTTATATCTAAAACACAATACAATGAGCGGCCTTATCGCATTCCGCGATCTTTTCCAGGCAACTTAATTGTTGTAGATATTCAAGCAATCACACTTATATTATAAAGGCGAAAGTTTGTGTGTGTATATATGTTTATTACTTCTTAACGGTTGTTCGGATTTTAATGAAACTTGGTACACGGACAGGCCGTGTCCTGGTATAGCACGTAAGTTTTTTTCCGGGGAATATGTTCCCTTGGGATAACTTTCTACTGTCACGTTGGCGAAGCCGCTGGCAGCAGACTGCAGTCGAGTAATTTCCTGAGTTCCATTAGTTTTAGATTGCAGAAAATATATTTGTAATTTTTTTTTAAAGATTTATTAAGATCCTTTTGCCACTCAAAGTCAAAAAGTTTTTATTTCACATAGGCCTACATGGGCACTTATAAAACGTCAAAAGCTAGTGCACATACTACAAGGCAAAGGCCTCCCTTTCTTCCACTTTTCTCTGTCCTTAGCTACATCTGGTAATTCTGCCATCATCAGAAGGAGATGGGGTGACGAGTTGGACATAAAAGATTGGATTTAGGTAGTTAGTCCAACTTGTCACGCCATATCTTTCTAGGCCTACCGCGTGGCAGTCAGTAGTTGCCTTCAACCAATTTTGTCGTGACAGGCGGCAGATGTGGCCTGCCCAGTTCTATTTTAGTTTAGGGGCTGGGTTGTCTATGTCTACGATTTGTGTTTGGAAATTCGTACAAATTTTACAATTTTTATTAGATAAATAATTAATATAGTAAATCACACTACTGCTATAGATATAGCAGCAGTTTCACAATAGTGTGATTTGAGTGAGCGCCGACTTCCACTTGCGCGGAAGTGAAATATCAGGTTTCTTTAGTGGTATGAAGTGAGACGCAGTGGGCGGGGAGTGCAATCCTTGTACAGTGATTGGCTCGCATGTGTACGATGCGCAAAGCGATCCCAGCTCTTTCGCCGAGCGCTCAAGATTCGTGCCGGTATCTGTACCACTAATGAGATGTGATTGACTGTAATACAGTCAATCACATCTTTTACGAAAACAATAAAGCTTACGTAAAAGTTTGATTAAATTATAATGTTTTTTTAAATATTTAATTCAATTCCACAACTTATAAGTCTGATTATGTCGTCAGGGTGTGCTACGCTTTCGGAGGCCTAATCAAGGAACAAGTGACAGACATCACGCCGACCTTTCTCACACAACAAGTTATCTCAACTCTACGCCAGGCAGACGATCTTGCCACACAGGTAACATTACATTTCTAATTCTGCTCTCGAACTTTTTTTGGCCGTAATTCCTAATTGGATCTGGGAATATCGTTATTTTTTTATGTGGTGGAAGTTATTACTCGTCTTTTTCAAAACAAAAAACCAGAATACTTCAGATGTTTACAATTTCGTACAAAAAATACTTCTAAACTGAACTTCCAGAACATCCAGAAGAACGTTTTCAAACCAGTGTCTGTCTATCTATCCATACTGCTTTGAAAAAGTATATGAAACAAATAAATATAATTATTTTCGTTACTCATACTCGGAAAGTAAGTCTTAAGTTGCCTGAGGAGCTGGTTGAAAGTAATACTTTTCAGCCCTAAACAGAAACGTTTTTAACTAACAGCTGTCAAATTATAAAAAAAACTCGCAGTTCTGTTGAACCATACTCCAATTTTCTATACAGCCACTCATTTACAGCGCGATGTAAAATTAAAATAACAAAGGATTATTATTTTTTAAATGACTTTATTAAAATATAATTTACTTTCAACTATTTCTTTAAAATAGTAACATATTACGTTTTTATCAATGATGAAAATGAAAAATAATGGTGAATAGCTTGCTGGAAACAGAAAAAAAAACAAAATAGGTGGAAAACTGATCTTAATTTCTTTTCTCGATTTGTAGTTTATATTTAGTCCCTCGAACTACGCTCGCTACGCTCGGGTGCCAAACCCCTTCTCGGTGCTAAATATGCTACTTTTATAATCCCCTAAGGTAACAATGTACTATTTTTTTTATTAAAAGGTGCTCGAATTTTGAACCCTTTCCCTTCTATTCAGGTTTTGATATCAAGCGGCTGCGCGTCCCGCATCGCTCAGATGCCGGTGGTGATGATTCCAATCCACTTCGACCGCGACGCGGCCGTGCGCGCCGCGTCGTGCCAGCGCTCCCTCGTGCTGCGCCCCTTCATCACGTCCGACTTCATGACCGGCATCGCCGCGCTGCCGGGCTCCGATGCTATGCCGCAAGATGTAAGTATACGGCTTAACCGAGTTTTATACTATGCCTGACACACATCACCTACACAATATAAAACAAAGTCGCTTTCCGTGTCTGTTTATGCGCCAACTCCTAAATTACCCAAGGGATTATGACGCGGTTATCACTAATAGAAAGAGCAATAAACAATAAAGGTTTTTGTATATAATTTGCACCCGTGCGAAGCTAGGGCGGGTCGCTAGTTGATAATAATATTCTTACCCGCATAATGTGTGCTGAGCACAAGGTTTGTCAGTCAAAAATCTACTACACGCTTGGTCTACAATACCGTTTCTAACGGCTGGAAGAAAAAGTGGCCCCCGAAACGATCGTGCTCTTTGGCTTCTCCTAACATAGAAGTTACACTCCGTAATTTTAAAGTCTTGTTAACTCCCAGACTAGCTGGCATGAGGGTCACCCAGTCTAGTGTGTATTCCCAGCGGAAAAGTAACGATTTTTTAAATTTCAGTTTAGCAGATATTTACCTACCAATTCAGGCAGTTCTTATATTTCTTATGTGATCTTTTCGTTCCTGGCAGGTTGTAGACAGAATGCGCAAGGAGCTGCTGAGCGTGCCGGGCATCTCGCGCGTGCTGTACGACCTCACGCCCAAGCCGCCCGCCACCACCGAGTGGGAATGATCGCTGAGCCACTAACACTTTTATATATTTTTTTACTGAACGAACGCACCCACGGGCAGTGGCCGCTGCCATGTTTTATTTGTACCAAGCCAACGTAGTGAAGACGACTACTCCACTATGCGGAAATACTATTGTTGTAGGAAATAACTTACGGGAAGATTCTTGACTTATGCTATCGTTACTCAAGTGCCTAATTAGTGCGATATCGATCTCGCTAATTGCCGTTTCTGTTTCCCAATACTCCCCGCAAATACTTCCTCTCACGAAATGTGAATTCACGAGATCGATTCATCCCACAAGTGTTGTTATTTTTTTAACTTATTATTAATCTGTCATTACTATCAGGCTTTCGCCCCAGTGACTATTTTATACGAATTTTCGGTTAAACAAAACGTTGATTTTATTTTGTTATTAGTGTTTTAGCTGTATCGAGTTTTAATTTATCATTTCTGAATGGTTGCTCCACTGCCCGATATAAAGAAGTTTTTGTAAATACATTGGTGTCACATGTTATAATATTAGCTCCACTGATCAGTTTTGTAACATGTAGTAATTTATTGTCAAAGGCTGTGTAAAAATTTATAAAAAAGCCCACAATTATTCCGCGCGACAAGTTATAAATGGATCTTGTATGAAATCGAAGACACATTGTGTTTTATGGAATGGTTCAGTGTTATTGACTGGAAGTTTCATAATAAAAATTATATTATGCTTTATTTTCACATTGGATTTTATTTCAAAACCCTTATCACAATTTCATATAAATATTATAAAGTAACACAAAATCAATACTCAGTCAAAATTAAAAATATATGTATGATAGCATAGCATAGCATAGCATAGTCGGCCTTATAATGTTCCCACTGTTGAGACTCAGGCCTCCTCTCTGGGAGAGGGAATAGGCCATAATCCACAAAAAAAAAATCAACAAAAAATCAACTATCAGGCACCAATAAGTTAATATTTTTGCCAGAAGAAACCTGACCACCTATGAAAGTTTCCTCTTCACCCCTTATGGACAGACCCTCAGAGAGCGCTACTTTCTTTTCTCTCATCATCGGTGCTTTCACCCAGCGAGAGCTACGGCAGCTGCTACAAGGATGGAGAGGTATAAGTTCTAAGGAAACTGTTCTGTTATTACAATCAGCACATTTAAAGAACCTCTTGAATGAGTCCAAGACCTTTAGAGGATGCCGTTCATCTTTGCATATTTGAGCTGCTGAAAAAGCAGTGTATTTACACTTTACACATCTCACAGCTTTGCAAGCAAGCTTAAAAGTATTCAACATTTTTTCTTCCATTTGTTCTTTTTTCTCAAGTTTGTGGAAATACTTTTCTTGTTCATCATCCTCATGCTCCTTGATCAAGTTTTGGTGAGCTGAAGTTGCTTCTAAAATTTTCTTGAATCTCTCCGTCATCACAGTCTTAGGTTTCTTTAGTTGTGATTTTGGAGTATCATCATCATCCGATTTTTTGCTATCATTTTCCTCGCTTCCAGACGTATTTAACTTTTCTAAAGCCCTCTTTTTGCCAGCCTGTGTTCCTTTAATATTATTTGGGTCTGCCTTAGCAAGACCACCATTTTGTTGGATCAATCGGAATGCATTAGCCTTGGCTCGTTCTGCAGACTTTTGTCCATATGTCATGCTTAAATCTATGGTGCCACTGCCTTTTAAGCCAAAGGTACCACCTCTGCTTAGTTTAGGAGAGCTTCCAACTCTTTCAGCTAAGCTTAAGGCCTGTGACTTAGTATTTTGTGGGCTGGAAGTGAGTTTGTTAAGTCTTTCTGTGTCACTTGTCCGTTGAGTTGCTGGACTGTGCAATATTGTGTTGTTGTTCTTCATGGGACCAGCGCCCTGTGGTGCCCTATTTATCATAAACTTATCTCCTTCAGACTTATAATATTCACTCAAAGACATCAATCTGTTATTATCCCTCTCTTTCACTTTAGCAGTGTTGCCAGATGGCAAAGCTGAGTATGCTTTTCCACCATAAATTACTGTGCTTTTTCCGAGAACTTTATTCTGTAAGCTAACAAGTCCTTTGCCCATAGTAGAAGACTGCAGTTCTTGTCTCCTGGAGTATTGTTGATACTCCTGCTTCACATGATAAATGCAGACATCACATTGGCTTACATTAACAAATGCTGTACATTTTTCACCATTTTTCTTTTTACTCTTACAAACACCAAGGTCCTTAGACTGTCCTAATATCATAACTCTGTCAGGATTCTCAACACTGAGACTGGCCTGTTCAGCACTATTTTGTGATCTATCCAAAACATTTGGATTTAGAACTGCCACTACAGTACCTTCAGGAGTTTTCCATAAATCATTGTAAGCTTTGCGAAATAAGAACATGGAAACTGTCTTAAAATCATCTTTTAGGTCACAAAGAGTCCATATTAAGAACTGGTTACCTTTTGCAGACTTTTTGGCTGCACTTTTTCTCACAATAACACCGCCTATCACCCAGTCTTTGGAGAGATCTTCATTTTCGACATGTCTTTTCACTCGGAGCATGTTCACTGCCTCTCTGCCTTGCATGCGATCCAACAGTGCCGAACTTGAGATCAATGGCTTTGTGATTCGAATGCCGAATACAGGATCAGTATAAATGTCTACAGATTCTTTGGTCTTCTTGGTTTCAGGTGCACAAAATGTATTTCTGTTTACCTGTTCAACTGGCTTTTTAGTTTTGAAATTGTTTCTAGCTATTTTGACATCCATGTTGGTTTGTCGTAACCTCGTCTCGAAGTCAAGCCTTTTGTCTCTCTGTTCATGTTCCTGGTTGTCCAAAATCTTCTTAACCTCAGAACCATAGTTACTGTACTTTCGTTCAGTGTAATTTCTTTGTTCCTCATCATCTGATGAATCAGTATCGCCATTGTGGATAGCAGAACTTTTAACAGGCTTGTTATCTTCTGGTTTCTCTTCAACCTCTACATTACTGCTGCTTGGTTGGAAGATGTCAACTTCGCGGGCCGAAGTTTCTTTCGTAATATTTTCAAACTCGTTCAGATCAGCACATAGTAGTTCTTCTAATTGTGCAAGTTCATCATACTGGTCCATCGTTTCCGAGAGTAAAATTTGTAAACGTTAGCACAAAATCACAAATAAATCACACTAAAAATAATACTCAGCGAAATTGGCGCGAAACTTTGTTCATAAAATCATAAAGTTGACAAATGTGACAGAATTAGACAAATGACAGATTGACTTTTTTTTTCTGTTTACTTTTTTTCCTCCTGTTTACCATTTAGGGAAGGCTATAGTCGTTCGACCATATCGCCTAGCCTTTCGTCTATGTTTTCTTGTGTAATAAATCTTCCGTATTCGAATATCATAGTTGTTTCTTTTTGTTTTACATTAGAATGCTGGTGTAACACATTCTAATGTTTTTGAAGCATTTAGCAGCAAATGTATCAATTCAGCCTTCGCAGCAAACTTCACTGAGGTAGCTAAAACTACAATAAAATTCTCAGCTCCATTTTACCGAGATCGCGCCTATTTCAATGATTCCACATAATATTCCAGTTGCGCAGACATTTGAGATAAAAAACTACACCAATTTTACATCACAATATCCAAATCAATTTGCGAATAATTAAAACAGCCACTGAACTTCACTCGAAGAAATCCCGCCAAAAACTAGTGATGTGCCGAGTACGGCTTGACTCGAGTCAGAATCAATGAGGGTGTTCTAAAATGACGTTGACCAGGTGGCAGCACTGAGGCGTCAGGTCCGGACACCTGTCAAAACGCTTATATAAATGGCATTAGTTAGACATCAACGTCAACGTCACGTATACGTTTTGAAAGGAAAAGACCTGACGGCTAAGTGGCGCTAACTGGTGGTTAGAATTTTCTTGAACAGGGTGTTCAAGAAAATTCTAACCACCCACCTGCCTTGGACTCGCTTACTCGAATACCAATTTATTTTGATTCGATTACACAAGACTAGATTCCAGGGCTCGAGTACACAATACTCAATTCCAGGACTCGAGTACGCAAGATTCGAGTACACAATACTCGATTCCAGGACTCGAGTCAGAAATAATTGATTGAACTCGCTGACTCGTTTTTTTTTTATTATTCGATATAAACCAGTGCTTGACTGCGATCCCACCTGATGGTTACTATTATTATTATTATTTTATCGATTGAACTCGCTGACTCGATTTTATTACGCGAGTCCAAGTGATTCGAGTCTAGCATTCGAGTTAAGTTAACTCGCTCGCACTCGATCTGTGTTTACTTAAGAAATGAAATGACGCTAATATAAGTTTGACCCTGCATTTTTTTATAAGCGTACAATAACACGAAAATGGATCTGTTTTTTGATTTGTAATAAAACAAATTAAATTGGATCTCCTTTCTAGTAACTAGATACCTCCTTAGTATGTTCTGTTTTTTTTTAATAGAATTTATAGAAATAATTGATTACAATAAAAATGGTTGATTTATTTATCGTTGTGTCATTCAAACCTAAACTAGGTACTGAAATTTTCCTTTTTATTCTAAATAGTATCAATAACGGACTCTGGATTTGAATTTCTAGACTACACTCCTGGACTCGGGTCCTGGACTTGGGTCCTGGACTAGGGTCCTGTGACGGTTTCTGGACTCGGGTCCTGGACTCGAATCTTGGACTCGGGTCCTGGACACGAGTCCTGGACTCGGAGTTTGGGACTCGAGTCAACATTCGAATCCCATACATAGAACTCGAGTACTGGGATTGAATGGTGGAATCGAGTCATGATTCGAATACCGTATAATATTTTAAACCAGTGCTTGACTGCGATCCCACCTGATGGTAGGCAGAGATGCAATCATAGATGGTGAGGCGCACTAGTTTATTAAGAGCCTATTCACTCTAGCCTTGAAGATTAAAGATCCTTGGTCTTGTTAGTTGGTCCCTAACGTAAAACGTTATCTAAAGTAAAAAGTTATCTAGATCGTAGACGTTGGTAGAAGTAGAGTTTAGTTTCTAGGCCGGATACTGTTTTTTTTTTAATTTTTTGGCATGCGTTTTGGCCTTAATGCCTTGGTTTTATTTTCGAGTGAAGTTCAATGCACAGATTTTTTAAAGAGTCGTAGTATAGTACTACTATTTATGTGTCTAGCTGTTTTAATTATTCGCAAATTGAGTGATAGTGGATATTATGATTTAGAATTGATGTAGTTTTCTATCTCAAGTATGTACACAACTGGACAATATGTAGATAATGTAGAATTATTGAAACAGGCTCGATCTCGGTAAAATAGAGCTGAGAATTTAATACTAGTATTGACTACCTTAGCGGAGCTTGCCGAGATGGGCGACTAAATACATTTGCTACCAATTACTGCAAAAACTTTAGTTTTTGTTACATCCGCATTTAAAACAGCGAAAACAGGGCTTAAAGAATCGAGTATTCAAATCAAAAACATTAATAAATAATTTTGACAGATGTTAACAATAATTTTATGTCTGTCTCTGTGGTCAGTCATATTTTTATGATTGATTTCGAGTGATTTCGAGAATCTCAGAGCCGTGTTGGATTTTAAAAGTAATCTAATTTAACTAAATATTTTGTGTGCCTGAACAAACCACCTATTAACAAGTCAAGAAGAAAACATTACAAAGTTATAAATCATAATGGCGGGTATGTAATTCGTACTTAACCGGCTGTTTGTCCATATTTTAGCAGTTATTTTGCGATATTTACTTATTTTCAATGTTTAGACAATCAAGAGCCACCGGCAGCAAATAGTCAAAGTAAAGACGAGGCACTAAAAGAAGGGGCGCCTAAAGAAGGTGCACCAAAAGAAGGAGCACCAAAAGAAGAGGCGCCTAAAGAGGGTGCCGGAAGTAATAATGAGCCGGTAGCTGAAGTATTATCGGCTGCATCACCACAGCCAGAGAAAACCCCTCCTCCTTCCGAGGAAGAATGCCAGGAGATCATTATAGTGAATGAGCAGACTCAGGAACTGGACTTGAACCACGGCAGGATTGGGAAAATTGAAAATCTTGAGCCTTTGAAGAACTTGGAGAGGTGAGTCATGTTTTCAACTCGTTTTTATTATGAGTGTTCAAGACATACTTTCACTTTTTCTTAATCATACTGTTATTGCACAACAAATTATACCCATTATATTCCCTTGGCAAACAAACATTTCATTACTAGTAAAATCGACGCCCCCAAGGAATAAACCCGTATTATACTATTACTGACTTTTTACTGTTATACCATTTACGGTATCTATGGGTCGGGATACACTTATGCAATTTTTTTCAATTTTTTTCTGCGGTAATTTCCAACGGTTTTCCTTAAAACACTTTTGTTCTTTGGAAATTTTCCATTTCTTATTTACTAGAACAATCACGAAATACATTATTACAAATTAAATTCCGTGGCTACATTTCGGTAATGTAATATTACTGTAATTTTTTTATTTTTTTTAATCCGGTTAACGCGATTACAGGTTTATTATCGTAATAAGTATCCACAAAAGGTCATGGGTCCTGTGTGTTCATGTAAAATGAACTGTAGAAGCAAATTTACTTCTTCAGAGAGGCAAGACTTATTTGATAAATTTTATAAGCTTTCTGATCGAGAACGCCAATGGATGTATATTATTAAACATACTAAAACCGAAAATATCAAACGAATGACTCTAGAACGGAAAAATAATCGCACACAGACTATCAAATATTTGTTTTCTTTAAATAATGTAGAAATTCTTGTTTGTAAGAAAATTTTTCTAAACACTTTAAAAGTTAATAAACAAATGGTTTATACAGCAATAGAAAAAAATAAATTAGACGAAGGGATTACAGACTTAAGAGGTAAGCACACCAATAGACCTCGAAAAATGAGCTCCAGCACGGAATCGAGTATTGAGAAGCATATTTCATTATTTCCTAAAGTAGAGTCTCATTATACAAGAAAAAGCTCAACTCGACAATATTTGTCACAAGACCTCAACATATCAAAAATGTATCGTTTGTACATTGAGTGGTTTCCACAGCAAAATTATGTTGAAGTTACGATGGCGACAAAACGTCAATATGAAACCATTTTTAACACAAAATTTAACTACTCATTTTTTAAGCCTAAAAAAGATCAATGCTCTACATGTTTTGTATATCAAGCCAGTCCATCAGAGAAAGAGTCTTTAGAAGAAAGCTATAGACGTCATTTAAGTAGAAAAGAGAGAATTCGGCAAATTAAACATG
This sequence comes from Mythimna pallens, assembly GCA_961205895.1. Classification (NCBI taxonomy): domain Eukaryota; kingdom Metazoa; phylum Arthropoda; class Insecta; order Lepidoptera; family Noctuidae; genus Mythimna; species Mythimna pallens. The sequence goes on from OY540843.1 coordinate 4,089,492, forward strand.
AAGAAAAAATGACCATTGACAAAAACGATAGCACAATTGCTATCTTCGACCTGCAAAAAGTGTTAAGTATTCCACAATCCACTGTAGGCATTTTTCATTACAAACGCAAGTACCCTGTGTACAATTTTACTATTTTTGACGCTTTAAGTAAAAAAGGGTATTGCTACGTGTGGCATTACCAAATCGCAAAACGAGGCTGCATAGAAATTGGGAGTTGTTTGTTGCAATTCTTGAAGAGTGAACAGGAGCGAGGTGTTAATAAGATCTATTTTTATTCGGATGGTTGTTATGGCCAAAATAAGAACAGGTACATTTTTGCCTTATATGCGTATGCAGCAAAATCTTTAAATTTGTCTATAACGCACAGATTTTTCGAGACTGGACATAGCCAGAACGAGGGAGACTCGATGCACGCGTGTATTGAGAGGAACATGAGAAATAAGTCTATTTACACTCCTGATCAAATATATAATATAATTCTAAACTCCAAAGTCTCGGGAGAAAAATATACTATGAAAGAATTGGAGCAAACAGATATATTAGACATAAAAAAATTAGTAAACCCTTTGAATTGGCGTCGCGATATAGATGGGAATACGATACGCTGGTCTGATGTAATGGGAATTCATGTATCATCATCCCAACAGGACAAGGTTTTCTTTAAATATGATTTTGATGAGGCATATTCTGAATTAAATATTTCAAATTCATTTCAAACCAAACGACGTGGGCGAAAACCTAAGACAGATGCTCTGATAGAAGATACTGTGTTGGCACGTGCTTATCATCAACCTCTTCCTATAAGTAAGGCGTTGCATACAGATTTATTGTCTTTGTGCAATAGTGGAGCGATTCCACGGGCTTACCACGCATTTTATGAATCCTTAATTTCGGTAGAAAATAGTGATGACCGCGATAATACTGATGATGCCACTGATAATACCGATTAGTTATTAGTGTTTTTACTTGGCTACTTTTGTTATACTTTTACTGATTGTAATTTGTGATCTCTATGAGAACTTTGTTCCCAATAAACGTTATAATTTTAATAAATTTTGTGAGTTTTCTTTAATTATTTCCTCAAAGATACCAATAACAAATTTATTTTACATAATCGTTTTCAATGATTACGATAATATGACTACCAAAAATTTTCTACAAAATACGGGTTACACTATTTTACCATTTTATGGTTATTTAAAATTTTACCACAATAAGTCGGTAACTGAACATTACAATCTAACTCTGTAATGAAAAAACACATTTAATAATCCAGTAAAGCAATATTATGCCTATGATTTTTAAGAAAATTACAAGAATAATTCGGTAAGTAAACATTACTGGAATAATATTGATAAGTCAGGATCGTAAGATATCAATACCCTAAAAGTTATATGAAACCGTTTTCGGCAATATGTATTTTGGTGAATAACTAATTCTGTGTATATTTAATAGTTACACTTAATACTATAAACTATTTGGGTAAAAATTAGCTTTTCCGTCATATAACAATATTGTCAGGATTACCTTTTGTTGAAGAGATATACCCCAAAAACACTAAATCATTTTTCCTGTAAAATTTGATTTTTGCGATTACCGGTTTATTCCCCGGGGACATCGAAATATAGATGGAGAACTGTCTAAATCTTATCAGTGATTGACATGGTAAGATGAATGTGTTATCAAGACAGTTTTGAGTATTTTCTTGATCTTATCAGTGTTTCTGATCAAGAGATATGGAATTTGAACTTTGGCAGGTCACAACAGTAACTGTGCTAAACAATGACTTTGGAATTTGGTGTTCTTATTGAAGCTAAATAATTTTTTAAACATGCAATTTTTAATTAGCTTTCTTAATTCATTAAACCCCAAGCAAACATCGGCATTCACTCGGTTATTTTCTTTCTATTGTGTCTCTAATTACGCTACTCAATAGGTTAAATTCTACACAATCAAAAAACTGACTGGTCTTTTCAGGGGTAAATGAAAACTAAATTGACCTTCAAAAATATAAACTTTACCAGCAGCATGCCAAGTAATAACACAGATATATGCAATAGGATGATTCTAACTGATATCTGTGAGTCCTGTTAGCTGGCATGCTGCTGGCAGGAGCAGAAGCTTGATGAATACAGACATACACAATTACACTACAGCATCTCTCATTCATATAATATGTAACTGCTGGGCTATATGTATAACAGCTTTGGTTGTACACAACCCAGGTTATACAATAATTGAAAAATTTAAAAAACTTGGTATTACTAGTTGGGTTACTAAGCATGAACACAAGTCAATAATAGCTACATAAAACAATGACTCTCTCTCTGAAAGGCTAATTGTGGTGGCACAAACAAATGATTGTATGTCCTTGGTACTGAATGTGTTAATTATATAGCATATACATTCTAGTGTATAACTAATACCTACAAATTCACAACCCAGCCGCCGCGACAGAAGACGCTCCGGGCGTCGGAAATCGGGTTTGTAGATATCGAGCAATGGGTAGCTCGCCATTCGCTCATCCTAGGATCGTGCCCGAATTGTTAACGGCGCGTTGTACTCCATGCGCGCTTCAAAGAGATGTCAGCAAACCGTAAGGGCCCAGTAGGTCCGATGCCTGCTAGGGCCATGGGGAATGTACGAAAATTATACCCATGGTCCTAGAACACAAAGGACAATTCTGTAGTAGTCCACACCTATGATTCTTCAAGCATTAGCATTTATTCTTTTTGTGAATTTAGAAAAGAGATCAAAATTAGAAACATGTTTAATTGCCATAAACAATACACAATCAATTCTGTTATTTTGCCATAATGCAAATTACTATTTATTTGCTTTTTATATTAGAAACTCCTTGCTGTAGTGTTATTGGATAAGTAAAACGTGTGCACATGTTATAATTTTAACTACCTAAGTGCAAATTGAACAGAGCACCATAAACATGGGCATGTGACCACAGTAACTGAATGACATCACACATCACTGTCACAGCTCACTGGAAACAAGATAATCAATAAAAAGGTCACTGAGCTGCTCCGATTTAATCAGTGGTATATTCCATTAATTTAACTCCAAACGAGTTGGGTTAACAATATTGTTTTTTTACTTTGGAACCATAAAATGACTTCTCTCGCTCTGAGTGAAGCGGCAGAGTGTCAGACTTTTACTGACTAAAACCCACAGTGTTCCCTCAGTTGCTGTACTTGCGAGGGCTATGATAAAACCTTCGAACAATCCACAGCCCTGGCAGGCGTTGGTTCTAACGAGGTTCGAATGGCACCTTTACCTGACCTACCCATTGCTTGCCGTCCGCAAGTCCGCGCCTACGGTGACCGGAATATTGTTCTGATCTGTCTAAGGTCCATATTACGATTTCAAAATAGTGTATGTGATACAAGTTACCCTCAGTTTTTATATTACATTTATAAGCCTAAGTAATAGGGGAGGCCTAAACCCAGTAGACGATCTGTAACAACACAATACGTCATTGGAGTCTGCTCAGCATTTTAGGGCACTATGACGTGTCAAGTACTACTTACGCTGTATGACGGATCATTCCCTTGTGAAAGGACAGAATATGAAAGACAGATATTTTTACTACTAAACTAGTTTGGCAAGGCAGTATCCAATAATAAATCGCCTTGATTAATGTAAAATATCAAGACAGCATGAAGCTATGATACCAATAGATTTAATTAATCTAATTAAGATCCTCAAGTAATTCATCTACTCATGCATCCATAATGTTTTCTATCTCCGTTAATATATATATGAAACTAGGTGGTGCCCGCGACTTCGTCTGCGCAGGATTAGTACTTTGAGTAGCTTATTTTCTTCTCCAAGATCCTATCTGACTTTGTACCAAAATTCATCCAAATTGGTTCTGATAAACTGCAGACGAAGATGCAGGCACCAGATTTTTTTCCTACTTATTGACACTTATCATTATATTTTAGACAATTCACACAATACTCTCGTTATTCTGATGTATAAGCTATATTATTGTGAAGTTTCATTAAAATCTATTCAGTAGTTTTTGCGTGAAACAGTAACAAACATCCATACATACAAACTTTCGCGTTTATAATATCTAATGGAGAAAAGTAATTCCATTATTAACAATGTCTTACCGCCCGCGTTGAGCAGTCTCTAAGCGGTAATTTATTAGGAAATAGTGTACATTGCATTAGTTTTATTAACTAATTGACTTCTAGCGTAGGTATTGTTAGTAATGTACATATACACACACGCACATTAACTGCCTCGTTGGTATAGTGGTTGTAAAGCATGACTGCTGGGCGTAAGGTCCTGGGTTCGATTCTATAACTAAGCACTGAGAAAATGGCACTGAGCATTCTAAAACCAAGATTAATAATTATAAATCAAATAATAGATTCACGGGTCGGGCAAAAATATGATTAGATTTTTCTATTAGGAAATTCTCAGTAGCAGCTCGGAGTTGGATGTCGGTTGTGTGATACTCCCGAACCTCGAACAGCACGTAAAGCTGTTGGCGAGAGGATTATTATTTATTATTGGTACACCGATAAATCTCACGTCATCCAAACCCCAAAACAATCTGGTCTGGAAAAACAATACTTTACAATTTCTTCTGGAATCGAAGCTTCGCACCATAAAATCACTGTCCCGATAAAAAAAAAATATTCTCGTATTTTCAGATTATACTTGAGATGGAACCTGATCAAGAAAATCGAAGGTTTGAGCACATTGAGCACACTGGTGGAACTTGAGCTGTATGACAACCAGATTGTCGTTATGGAGAACTTGGACGGTCTTGTTAATTTAGAGTAAGTTCTAACCGATGCAGCGTACTACTAGCCCAGTTCTATAAAGCCTTAAATGAAAAGGCTGCAGCTTATGAAAATGTTTAACGTTGACTTACTTAAGGGGTGACCAGACGGTTGCAAACTATCGTTCCAACTAAGGTGACCTTGGTTTATGTGTTTGGTTTGTGTTGCACCAGCCAGTCGTCTTGCTGACAAAATATGTATATTAAGTTTTGCACAACCAAGTGGACATAAATATATTTTGTTGCTGATGCGACTGGTTGCCTCACCACTGATCGGAGTAAGATAGAGGTCTAAATGAGCCAACATGTTTTATAAAAACAAGCAGATCAATCAGTCAAGTCTCATAGTTTAAAGTCAAATCACTCAAAGTCAAATCTCATAATTTATTATTCAAATCTACATATTATATGTAGATTATTTCGCTGTGGATCATATTAGTCATGTGCTAAAGATTCCCTTCTCTCATTTTTAGGATGCTAGACTTATCATTCAACAGGATCAAAGAGATCAACGGCTTACAGAATCTGCTGAAGTTGAAGAAGCTGTTCCTCAGCTCCAACAAGCTGTCGGAGATCAAGAACGTCAATCATTTACCCAAGTTAGAGCTGCTTGAGTTGGGAGATAATCGGTTGCGGGTAAGATTATTATTATTATATGTAGCAATTACTGTCCCGAAACGCCCCAGGTATCGGGAGTCGCAGGACGACTACCGGCCACCGTAACGGTCCGTTCACGACCTAGCCGCTGTGAGCGGTAGCCAAGCGCGGGGCGGCGAGCTGGAAGATAGAAAGTTTGAAAATGTTTGAAGCACGCCACGAGACGCCGCTAATAGCGCCGCGCTCCCGCGTACCGATGCCGCCCCGCTCGCCGCTAAGACCGAAGTCGTGAACAGGCCGTAAGTGCGTGTGGCGATGGTAGCTCGCCATTTGCCGATGGCGGCTCGTTGTGTTCCACGCGCGCCTCAAAGAAATGTCAGCAAAATTTGACGGGGCCTGTTAAAACCGAGAGCAGAGCTGCGATTGTTCGAAGGAGTCATGACTTCCGAACTTGAAAGTTATTTTATTTTACAAATATATATTTTTTTATTTGAAATCTCAAAGGAGACTGGTAGAAAATGCCTAGTTGCGTGCATTAATATGTGAATAAATAATTACCTTAGCCTCAGCTCGACTGGCCTATTGGTTGTGGGTTCGATTCCCACCCAGGACAAATGTTTGTGTGATGAGCACGATCATTTGTTTTGTGTCTGTGTGTAATTTATCTATAATATGTATGTATTTAGAAATATATAAGTATGTTTATCAGTTGTCTAGTACTTATAACACAAGCTCTGCTTAGGTTGGGACTAGACGGCGTTGTGTGATAGTTGTGGAATATTATTATTTATTATTATAGTTTAGTATTAATTCAGCATCTTTCTCACTCTTACAGGAAATCAAAAACCTAGGAGGCATGAAAACCCTCAAACAGCTTTACCTGGGCAAAAACAAAATATCGAAAATACAGAACCTGGAAGAATTGACATCACTCGAAATATTAGTTCTGCAGAGTAATCGCATCACGAAAATAGAGAATTTGGAAGAACTTAAGAATTTGGACCAGCTGTATATTTCTGAGAATGGAGTCTCAGTTATAGAGAATTTGAAGAACCAAGTTAAGCTGCAGACTTTAGACTTGGCTCTGAATAGGATTACTGTCATCGAAAATATAAGACATATGCCCGATTTGGAAGAACTATGGGTGAGTATTTCTTTTAAACGCCTATGTCGGATATATCCGACAAACAATCTCGCGATTATTCCGCCAGGGCCGCACATCCATGACCAAATACTCCTCGTCAGCTCTTCTGTCACCTATGCTGCCCTACTAAGCGCAAAAGCAGTATCACAAAAAAAACGTATAGTTGATTTTTATGCCATCGGCATAGCTTTAAAAAATACTCATCTAATAAACTAAGCCTTTTAGCGCTATCTTGTTTAAAACACATAAAAATACCCATAAGAAAGATTTCCCTATCTGTTTTACATTAAATCACTAAGGTATTAGAATTATCTCGAAACTCGCTTTTGCGCTTAATTGGGCAGTATGGTTATTGAAGAGCTAAACAAGATGGAGTACCCAGTCGTAAACACACGACCCTGGCGAATAGGACACGAAAATACTCGTCGGAAAATGCCGACGCAAGTGGTTAGTGTTAAATAATTTTAAACACGCTAAGCGGTCGCCGCCTTATCTCTACCCGGTTAAGTCGGTTTGCCGTCTTGTTCGACTTAAAGAATAGAAATCTATGGTGCAGGTGCGTTTTGCGCACGGGCTGCTGGAATGTTCGAAAGACTACCGTAATACAAAGGGCAAAAAAGGAACACAGGTGGGTTTTAGTCAGTAAATGTCTGATAGGGTGTATCAGACTCCACCCAGAGCTGGAGAAAATAGTTCAAGATTTCTTAGCCAAAAAAAAAAAATACATATAGTTCTAGATGTGTCTGCCTCACAAAGTTTTCCTTTACTGTTTTCATAAGTGGTGATATAATAAATTACATAATACTAAAATCTGTATACATATTTAATACTACCTTCTACGAGCGGATTCATCCGCGTGAATGTCGGTTAAAGCCAAATCGGGCAAGCCGTTTAGGAGTTAGATGACAAACACACGTACAGAATAATTATATATATAAAGATTTAAGGAATTATGTCTGAATGCGCACCACTGTGCTACCACTAGTATTAATTATATTCTTAACCATTTCCAGCTAAACGACAACCAAATAACCGACTGGTCATCGGTAGAATACCTGAAAGAGAACAAGAAGCTGACCACGATATATCTAGAACGCAACCCTGTGGCAGCCGACCCCGCCTACAGGAGGAAACTGAAGCTAACCCTCCCGACGCTGCAGCAGATCGACGCTACTCTGTGTAGATAAGAATTTTTGGTTTTCTTTTTTTTTTTGTTTGTAGTTTGTGGGGTTGTGTTTAATTAGCAATATATACAAAATTAGTTTTAGTATATGCGAAACGCGTGTCTAGGTATTTTTACATGAAAAATCACTGAGCTTGTTATGTTACCTGGTTGTCCGCACAAATACATGGTCACCGCACCCGGCTGTGCGCTGGCTCCTAATGCCCGCCATGACCTGCCGTGACCTGTGTTGTACTTAGTGTCGGTGGTGTCCCACTTGTGACCTTTTTTAAATATTTTAGGAACAAATATAACATGGTGTAAAAATATTGGAATCGATTCAGTTACTCATTCTGAACAAACTTCAGGTTTCGCATATACTAAAAATAATGTTATAATATAGTCAGCCAGTAACTCTAAAACTGCTGGGTAAAAACCTTTTATTGTTGTTAAATTAATAACCCTTCCAACTAAAACAAAACTGACAATCTTCACATTTGTAAGGTTTCTCGTACGGAGAAGGTACTAGCGTTTATCACCACACTTTTTCTGAGTGGGTTAGTGATATCAGACATACTTAAAAAAAAATCGAAATCAATTTGTTTATATTCACGGGCTAGGCAGATTGATTGAACAAAAATATAGTTAAAAAAAAAAAAACTTTTTTTTTTTAATTACATTGTATTTTTTTACACCTTTAGCCGCTCGTGTCGAATTGGTCTGACGAGTGTTTTCGTGTCCTATTCGCCAGGGTCTTGTGTTTACGACTGGGTACTCCATCTCGTTTAACTCTTCAATCCCCATAGGTGGCAGAAGAGCTAACGAGATGGAGTATTTGGTCGTGGATGTGCGACCCTGGTGGAATTGTTTGTCGGATATATTCGACGCAGGCGGTTAAAGGTGCCATTTTTATTATGCAAAGTGCTTAAAAGGATTGATGAGGGCTCTTTTAATAAAAAAGATAAAATGCAATTACTAGTCTCAAATTAATCAGTCCTGATAGATATTTTTCAAGCAAGCATGCTTCATCGTTGACCACATCATCTCTTATCATCAGGAGAGATTATAGCTTAACGAGAACTTATCAATAATAAAAAAAAGTTATTATAATTATTTACATTGGTACAAAAATCAATCTGCCTAGCTTTTTACCAAACTAAGTTAGAATGCAGCTACCTACAAGTATTTTATAAAAAGCGACTGCCTATGTGACCTCCGCAACCCAGTAACTGACTAAAGCGTAGTGACCAAGGACGCGTAGCTTCATACACGCGTATACGCATACGCATTATACGCTTGAAAGCCTGCTGTAAAGCTTACATACAAAACTATGAAACTGTCAACGAACCGGCAACGACACGTCGGCACGACGTTGCCGCTCCGTCGAAGCTACGCGTCCTTGGACAGCAGGAATTACACGACACCTTGGAGATCGACGCGTGCGGCTGTTATTATTTTAACTACGATATCCTACACTATTACTTAGGTCTACTACCTACGGACGCGTATTCGTCATTAAACGCTTTGTGTACGCCTGCGTGAAGCTTACATATAAAACTATAAAACTGTCGACGAAGCGGCAACGACTTGACGTTGCCGCTCCTTCGACACCATCTATGAAGAATCATTTATGAATAATTGTACCTACATTGCTGGCAAATAAATAATTTTGATTCTTAAACTACGCATCCGTGAACAGTAGGCCTAACACGACATCTCTTGGTAAGAATGGTATCAGATGTCCTAGCTCCTAACTACCCGTAACGACTATTAAAGGTCTACAAATGACAGTGGGACCAATGGCTTAGCATGCTTACCGAAGCACGGAGGAATCTCAATATGTTAAGGTCAGCCATCCATAGTCTGACCTCGGCAAGCGTTGTTTAATCTTGGAGATCGACGCGTGCGGCGTTATTTTAACTACGATATCCTCCACTATTACTTAGTTAAACTTTTAACATAATTTAACACCACCCCAAGTAGTAAATTTGGTATGTATGTAGTAGAGATGTTACTTAAGACTCGACTCGCACTGGGACAGTCGAAGCGTCGTGTCGCGTTAAGTTTTTTAATTACAACGCGTAGCTACGCGCGTCGTAGCACAACTGGATCACAATGCTGGACCAGGGGTCTTACTATGTCGTGTTAAAATGTCATGCGAGCGAGAGAGAGGGATAGAAGGATAGATCCCATACAACCTTATCTATATATATAAAAGGAGAAACTGACTGACTGACATATCAAAGCACAGCCGAAACTACAGGACCTAGGAGCTTGAAATTTTGCATAAGGCTTCCTTTTATGACGTAGGCGAGCACTAAAAGAGGATTTCCTAAAATTCACCCGCTAAAGGGCTGAAACGGGGGCCAAAGTTTGTATGGAAAACCTATTTTCACGCGGGCGAAGCCGCTGGTAGAAGCTAGTTTTGAGTATATGCGAAACCTGAATATAGTTTGTTCAGAATCAGTAACCGAGTCGATTCCAATCATTTTTACACCATGTTATATTTTTATCTAACAATATTTTTAAAATGTCACAAATTGGACATCACCGATACTAAGTACAACACAGGTCACGGCAGGTCATAGTGGGCATTAGACACCAGTGCACAGCTGGGTACGGGAACAAAAGAACCCCTCAGTCGCCCGGATGGCCCTGTGACCATGTATTTGTGCGGGCAACCAGGTAACATAACAAGCTTATAACTTTGTAATTTTTCATGATACAGTTATGAAATTTTGTATAGAAATACTAGACACGTGTTTCGGGTTTCGCATATACTAAAACTAATGTTGTATAGATAGATCCATCCCCTTAACAGTTCAGTTTAGGTCGTCAAATGAATCGCATGAAGAGATCGTGGTAGGGTCTCTGTTTCTCTGTTTTGAGACTTTTGAACATTTGTGAATGGTGCTCGTGCTCGACAGCTGACGCGTCACTGCGAAAGCGCGCTTCAATATTTGCATGAGACAAATTTGTACCTTAATAAAGGGAAAATAGAGATGAATATCCTATAGGCAGAAAGCATGACCCGTCGCGGTGTTTCGACTCAGCGCCAGTGTGAGTTGACCCTTACCGCTTAAAGTCTGTAATTGAAATTATTGTATTAAAATGTTGTTGTATTAATATGTACGATTTGTGTACTTTTGTCATAATTAGTTTTAGATGTAGAAGTACCTAGTATTGATATCAACTGTCGGTGTATTAAGTATTGAATAAGTACATTATTTTATTTATGTTATTAAGGAATTTTATTTATTTGTTCCGAAATAAAATTTTGTGACCATTTTGCGTTGATTTGAATAACTTTATTTGTAGTTCATCTTTTAGAAAAAATGTCATATTAAATATATTTATTAGTCAACCCACTTGGTATCAAAAAATTATGTCAAAACTGTTTTATTGAATACTAAATAATACATGATGTGAAAATGTCGCAGTAGTATGTTTTTTTTTGTACATTTAATTACGTGCACGTGTAGTGCATTAGTGTTTTACTCAAATACGTGTCCAAAAATATTAAATATAAGTGCCTCTTTAAAATTGTCCAAATTCAAATAAAAATTATAGAATGTTAAATTAATCCCTCAGTTTTTCAAATGAAAATCAACGCAGAAATTTATATGACAATTGGACGATAATTTTAGAGACAAAAACAGGGGGTAACTTAATATCATTGTTAACATTTCAAATATGAATAGTGAAAAAACAAGGAAATTTGAACCTAGAATTGATATTTTTCATGTATTTTCGTCCAAACTTCCATACAAGAACTAAAATATAATAAATTTATGTTATAATATTTATCTATCAAGTGATTAATAGTAAGCATTTACATACCAATTGTACCAATAAACAAGGATTTGAGTATATAGATTTTATACTGGATGTAGTGTATTTGTAACTTGTATACTAAATGTTGTGGTAGTTGACATAATTATCATGTATGTAAATTATTTATATTTTTTCACCACATACAATGTTAAGGCTGGATTTTAAAGAAGTAAAGAGATCATTAAAATTATAATATCAAATGTCTCAGTACGAATAGTTATATAAATGTATAAAATATAATTTACGTAGGCGGGTTAGAAAAATAACTTTTTTTGTTAGCGTTCCCACCAAACGCTACACACAAAATGGTAATTACCTGCGGAGAAGTCACGTGACAAGTGACGTGACAGGTAATTGTCATTGCCATTATAAATAAATCATTTACTTCAAACAAACAGTCCATAGGCAAGGCAAACTTGTTAAGTACACAAGAATTTAACTTATAACTTTAGTAATTAAAAAGTAAAAGCTCATACACACCATCTTATCCTGCACAAGCTCACAAGTCTCGCAACACATGAAATTCAGTGAACCTACTGAGCAGAACAGTGTCTGTTAACTGCCAAAGTCATTTGTCTAATCCCCTTATTAGAAAATGAAACAAATCGGTTGCATTACTCTTTAAAACCACCATATAGCATTTCAGAGATTCCAAAAAGTTCCTGTATGCCTATAGTTTGTAATAAATCATTTACATTATAAATTTTATTTATATTTAACACATGTCATAGCAGCTTAATGTTAAATGTTAACAATAAAACATGTTAAAATAATCATTTGGATTTCATACACAATTCCGTTTCCCGATGACAGTCAAGTATTCCAGTGTAGATGTAGAGAGGCGTAAGGTTGGACCTTACGTCTCTGAGATTGTAGATAAAGGGAAGAAAAGCAAAGCTATACGCAGTCATAAAAGACAGCTATACAATATAGAACTTTGTTTACGTATTACAAAAGGTATACATTTGATTGAGAATACGCCTCTCAACGAAAGTTACGGCGTTGGAATGCCTCCCAAAGGTGAACCGATGACCTGGCGAGGGTCGCGGGAATCCGATAGATGCGAGATGCACATGACCGGTCGTTGTGGCGACACTTGAGGGAGGCCGGTAACCAGTACTGGACGTCTTTTGGGTGAATGATGATGATGTCGCATCATGGCATCGCGATACCTTTAACAGCGCTGCGCAGCGCAAAACAACTGGCCTCTTCTAGCATGGTCTCACCTTTTAATTTTAGACCTCCCACTTCCATTGTATTGCCGGATTTAGGGTTTATCACCCGAGCGCTAGATAAGTGGGGCTGTTGTCTTATATGGTTACCGTAGCCGGTAGGCTTTTGGTGGTAGCTTTTTTTCTGTAAAAATTAAATAATGTTGGGAATGAATTATTCGAGTATTCCTCACAGCTATAATTCAATAAATACAGGGTAAAGTTAAATTAACAAGCGGAACTCCACAGGAAGAATTGGTATCGATATCTTGTGGCGAAAAAACAAAAAATAGTTTTTTTAGCTGGCGTGTAGTTTAAATGCAGCTTGTCTGTTTAGAGCCGGATATTCCACATAATTATGAGAGCACAAATTTGCATTGATGAATATTAAACTATATTAAACATATCTGATGGAAAAGCACCCTTATAGAGCAGTTGTATAACTCCATATAAATAACGTTTTACGAAACAGTACCTACTGCAGATGTGTTGTTTTCAGGCAGTCACGGACTCTTGCACTCGACTCTCAAAACCCAAGGAGAGCATTCGCAGCGACCTTCGTAACCCCAGCACGATACTTTCTAAGGTCAACTTTAAAATGTAAATAATTACTGGCTATTGTAATAATAAATATTATGCTTACCAAGGGTTTTCGTACTCATTTTTTAAACGACTTCAAAAAGGAGGAGGTTCTATGTTTGGCTTGTATTTTTTTTATGTATGTTCACCGATTTCTCGGTCAATTGTGGACCGATTTTGAATTTTTTTATTTTTATTGAAAGGAAGGTTATTTTTATTGAAAGGAACTTTAGGTAAATATAGACGAATTACTTATTCCAAATAACAGTTTTTTTAAATGTATTTATGTGTTGTCTCGAAATTTCGGGACAAATGTCTCGGAAAAAATTTAGTCCTAAGGAAGTCTCCGTTTCTTGTCTCTGTTCTTCGAAGTTTAGGCAAATAGGCACTACCTATTCCTATCACTAGTCATGAGATGCACTCTGGCTATAAGGTATTTGGGTTTGGCTGAGGGGTACTTTTTAGTGGTGACGCCATAACTAAAAAATGAAAAATAAAAACTTTTTTACAAAAAAATACAACCGACTTCAGTGTAAAAATAAAACTCTGAAAAGTGCAAAATAACTTTAATTTCGGAAGTCGGTGTTAAAAACGAATAGAAAAATCTATTATAGAAACAGAAACAGAACTTACAATGTTTGTATATGTATGTTTGTTTGGGTGAAATCTTGCAAATTAATTTTAAAACAGGTACAGGTACCCCTAACAGACTAAGCTGAAATTTTGCAGACATGTTCAGTTTGGATGGTTATGCTTTGCTATGTGACTGGGTGGTTCATTGGGTCTAAAGTCAGGGTAGCTGCTAAGAAATTCGGCGTTCTTGCAAAGGTTTTTTTTTTAAATCTTCATACAACACAAAGTACAAAGGCGGACTCAATGCCCTAGATATTCTCTAACAGTCAACCAAGGGTAGTGGAGAAACAATATGGTAGGTGCATAAAAAAGAATATTATTTAGACTAAAAGTGTACATATAGTTAGAATAAACATACATATATATTAATAAAAGGTAAGGAAAGAAGTTTTAGAGACGATTCTGCTATTAGTTGAGAAAATAATTCCGTAACTTCCGCTTAAATACATACCGACTTTCGGCCGTCCGGATATCGAGAGGAAGCGCATTCCATAGAAGGATGGATTGTATATAGAAGGAAGAATGGACAAAATCAGAAGTATGAGAAGGACAGAGCAGTAGGAGATTGTTAGAAGAACGCAGACTCCATGCGTGTGAAGAACATAGATACTGAAGGTGAGTTATGAGATAGGGTGGAAGCGTAGGAGAGTTGAGCAAAGAGAAAAGTGTAGTCAGAGCGCGCAAATTTCTTCTCTGGCGAATAGGCAACCATTTGAGCTCAGACCTGAAGTTCGACACACGATCATGTTTCCTTAAGTTAAATATGAACCGGATGCAGATGTTAAGGAGTCTGTCAAGCTTATCTAGCAAGATTGCGTTCAGATCAAAATAACACACGTCACAATTTATAGTCTATAATAGGAAAAATCTGAGTCTGCACAAGCATTGTCTTCGTCTTTGCAGGTAAAAAGTTCCTCAGACGATACAGACACCGCAAAGTTCCGTTGACTTTTTGACAGACATTAGATACTTAACTTTGGCCAACCAAGCGTCGAGTCAAGATGCAAACCGAGATCCATTACACTAGGGCTGATGGAGATGACGGTACCATTGAAAATAATAGATGGTAGAGAGCTAACCGCTACTCTACCCATCATGCGTGAGCTACCAATAACAATGGCCTGACACTTTGAGGGGTTTACAGATACCCCAAACCTATCAGACCAGCTACTGATTGCATGGAGATGCAAAGCCGTGGTGAAACTCCGCTGCCGCGACAAGTCACGGCATGGCGGAAAGAGTTCCGGCGGGATCTCATGGTGGAATGGCGACAGCGACTATCGCAACCCAGTGCTGGGCACGCCGTAATTATGGCAGTAAGTCCCCTCTTTGAGGAGTGGCTGGAAAGGCAACACGGCGTCATTACCTTCCGCATGACGCAGGTCCTCACCGGACACGGTAAGTTCGGGAAGTTCCTGCACCGGATTCGTGCGGAAGCGACGCCCGGGTGTCGCCACTGTATGGACCGCCCGGAGGACACGGTGGAGCATACGGTGGAGGTGTGCCCCGCTTGGGCAGAGCAACGCCGTGTCCTCGTGGGGGTAATCGGCGGTGGCGATCTCTCGCGCCGGGCCTTGGTACAGGCCATGGTCCGAAGCGAGGAGGAGTGGCAGGCGGTCGCCTCCTTCTGCGAAGCAATAATGCTTGCAAAGGAGGCGGCCGATCGCGGTCCTCACGCCCCAACCGCCGCCGGGATTCCGATCCCGATTTCCGGCCACCGTAGGCGCGGGCTTGCGGACGGCGAGCAATGGGTGGCTTGCCGTCCGACCGTCCGGTAACCGTCCGGACCAAGCCCAAGTCAACGGCGCGTGCTGTTCCACGCGCGCCTCAAGGAGATGTCAGCAACTGTAGGGGCCCAGCAGGGTCGAAGCCTACTGGGGCCAAGGGTCTGATTCTGAAAGGAAGACTCGGCCCTGGTACGAAAGGCAACGAAGGAACAGGAGTGGGTTTTTAGTCAGTAAAAGTCTGACACTATCTCCCGCCCCGCCCAAGAGCGGGGGATGTCATAAGATGATTTTCCCACCGAAAAAAAAAAAAAAAAAAAACTACTGATTGCATCCAGATCCCGGTTTATATCAGACCTATAGCGTCTGATAAGCTTTCCACCCGTGCAGCTGTATACAACTGAAGATCATCGGCATATAGACGATCGAACACCGAAGACAGTGAGTTATAAAATTTATGAAGATGGAAAATAACAATAACAGATCACTCCAACTCGATGAGCTCTCATCAACGCGAGCCGACTGCCGGCGTCTCGGAAGATAAGATGAGAACCATTCCAGCGCCTCGGGAGAAACCAGAAGATGGGAAAGGATAGATCGGAGAATATCGTGACTAACGGCGTTAAATAAAGGCATTGGAGAAATCTATCAATACCAACACAGGAACCTTAGTAGGTATCTTCCATTACTTCTCTAACGTCGCCAGTCACTTTAAGGAGAGCGGAGGTTGTACTGTACCTAGGCCTAAATCCAGATTGAAATGAGCTTACGAGGTTATGTCGGTGAACAAACCCCGAAAACAGCTGAGTGAAGTGCAGGCCTCGAATAAATACTTTAGACAGGAAAGGGAGAATGGAAATTGGTCGAAAATAATTAGGCAGGGAGGGATTTGAGATTTTAGGAAGCGGACAGACATAGGCCATACGCCACAGGGAAAGGAATTGTCCAGAATTGAGGGAAAAGTTAATTATGTGAGTGATCGGTGGTAGAAGATAGTCAAGGATCAGGGTTCAGCTTCTAAGGTTATACAAAGCATAGGTCCGATCGTGTGTGGAGTACAGCAGCCATACATGGGTTAGTGCTGCAAAATACCACCTAGCTTTGGACTCAGTAGAAAGGTGTGCGAAAAGGCTTGGTGATTCAGATTTGATTAAGTCTAATCTACAAAACCTGGAGCACAGGCGTAGGGTAGTCAGCCTTTCGGTATTTTACATGATGCATTTTGTATAGTGTACTCGGAAATTGCATGACTTGATTCCGCCATCACCTTTCTACCATCGGACAACCCGACGTATGGCGAGTATACACGATAAAAACATCGATGGTGCTCGCTTGCCTAAAAGTAACTTAATATTCACTATTGACTTAAAACCTAGACCCATATACTCCATTTATTTAGGTAGTTAACTAAACGTAAACTGATGTGAATGATGTGCAAAATCTTGATGTGTCTTTTTTTTTTTAATCGTCTTCTTCTTTTCGAGTCGATAGTAAACTCGTCAAACTGTTTGGGCCCAATAGGTGGCTACATTAATAGCAGCATCGGTAGCACTCATCAAATCCTCCAGAGTGCAGGTGTATGGGCACTTGGGGCATTCTAGTATGTGGCTCATGTTTTGAACACGAGCACCGCAGTCACATTGAATATCCGACGGGTCTATAAAACCCCATTTTGCCAAGTTGTGTTTGCAGCGGCCTACCTGGGTTCGCAACCGATTTAGTGCTTTCCATATAGGCCACTGCAAATCGCGCCCAGGCGGGAGATGTTCTTGGGGTTTCAAGAAGTCAGATGGTGGTAGGTGATGCTCTTCCCAAATCTTTATTCTTTCCTTGGAAGGCGGGTCATCGATAGCCTGTGTGCTACGCAGGAAGCTCTTCCGACTCTTAAGCCTACTTGGGGCTGTTTTGTGTTCGAAGAGGGGATGTCGGGAATCGGACTCTTGAATTTTCTTTTCAATCGCGCACGCGACATCCCTACGTACAGCAGGTGGAGCAATACCAGCCAACGGATAAAGCTTATTAAGCGGAGTCGGTTTAAGGCATCCCGATATAATTCGACACGTCTCATTCAAGGCGATGTCTACTTGTTTTGCGTGTACTGATCGGTGCCACACGGGGCACGCGAATTCACCAGCAGAGAGGCATAAAGACATGCCAGTTGTGCGAAGAACATCGGGTGCTGCTCCCCAGTTGGTAGATATAAGGCGGCGCAACAGGTTGTTCCGGGACCCAACCTTCTGCTTCGTGTTGAGGCAATGCACGTTAAAAGTCAACGCTCTATCCAACGCCACACCCAGGTACTTCGGGTTTTTACAGTGCTCTACGTCAGTACCCCGCCACGTGATGTTAAGTTTTCTATTCGAAGAGCTATTGCGGAGATGAAACGCGCAAGATTGAGTTTTGGACGGGTTCGGGCGAAGAGCATTACTGTCATAGTACTTACCAAGCAACTCAAGCGCCTGTGTCAAAGCAGTTTCAACTTCTCCGAAAGTAAGCGATTGCGCCGCTAAGGCCAAATCATCGGCATATAAGAAGCGTTCAGTATGCTGCGTTGTGGGCTGGTCGTTGGTATTTTTAATCGTACAAAACACATACAAAGATTATTTAAATTTTGTTAATTACCAAACATCGGTACCCACCTATAGGTAAATAACAAATTGTAAACATTTGTAGATAAAATTTGTAGACAACTTTTAATTAAAAGACATGTCAAGATTGTTTACATTTAGTTAATTACCTAAACAGATAGAGTACCTATAGGTTGTAGTTGTATTATAGCTATCAGGAAACACAGACTCCGGCACCGGCTACCAAAAACAAAAACGAACTAGTTTACCCCCCGTTTCTACATTTGAGAAATACCCTAGAATGTAACGTGGAACAAAACTGAAAGAAACAATAAAATAATAATTAGGGGTCCGGGGTAGTAGTAGCTAGGTCCACTATACCTAGGGCTGCCATCCGTCCGGGTTTTCCCGGATTTGACCTAGTTTGAATTGCATCCGGGGGGCATCCGGGCGGGGTTTTTAAAAGGTAAGGTATGTATAGTGTATAATTTTATTAATAAAACAGTCTCAATTGTTGCGGTTACATACGTATCTACCTAGTTCGATTTTATTAACAACTTATATCAATGAATAAAAATAAAAAAATGATAACGATGTTTTTATTATGTTGCAAAAGAAAAAATCCGACGTGTCCGGGGAAAAAACCATATTTCGCCCAAATGTCCAGGATTTTTGCCGTGTTTGTCCGGCATCGGTAAATTAGGTGATGGCAGCCTTAACTATACCGGACAAGCCGCTAGCTAGTAGTAGGTAGTCAAAATACAAATGTCAAAATGAGCCTTTTATTTTTCATATAAACAATGTTATCGCTTATCTTCTATTCATATTTATAGATGGATCACTTGATTCCAACGACCACGGTCGTTCGTTCATTCGTTAACAAATTCTCTCTGAGATAACCTAAAAAACAGTACCTAATAATAATTTTCAGATCCAAACTCCCTTTCATTTTCAGTACATTACACGAAAATAAAATCATTAAAAACTTTCCCCGGTTTATCGTTACGAAGACCTGAGGATCTTGACCTTGGCAACTCGTAACTCTGCTGCTGTCTCGCCGCGCTTGCCGGCTATCAAACCGGCTAGTTCACTTGCCCAGTAGATACATTTCCATAACAACTTTAGCTAGAAGCGTTCAAAACACATTCCGATTGTCACCCGACGAACGAACACGTATCAAAATGAAATCGTTCATTGAATACTCTCCGAGCTCCGATTTTCCGATCGAAAATCTTCCATATGGTGTCTTTACTTCGCCTAACAATGTAAGTAAAATTTTGTCGTATGTTTTTTTTTTTTCAATAACATTAAAATTTGAGTAATTATTCCAAATTGGTTGTTATGTTCTAAGCAATAAGAGTCTTGTAAGTGTAAATTTTGTTCAGAGTATTGGCCGTAATCAATGTCTTCTTTTTGACATTGCATACTTGTTTAACACTACCAAGTTGGGAAGCACTGCCGCTTGGTAGCAAAAGTAAAGAATCTACATACAATTTAATTTACCAGAGTTTTAACATTTTTATCATGCAAGCTAAGTTTGATAAGTGCTTATTTAATAATGATTTTGATGTGTTTTAGAGCGAGAGACACATCGGAGTGGCAATCGGTGACTTGATTTTGGATCTGAACGTGATCTCAAACTTATTCGATGGACCTCTTCTTAAATCGAAGCAAAATGTCTTTAAGGTAAACAACTTCATTATGGTAATAGGTACCTAGGCTAGGCTACCTATGTAATACTTTTATGTACTTAAGTAGCTTAGCTATGCACATACAACAGGTATATTGTATGTGCATAGCTAAGCTAAATACCTATGATTAGAACCTGTTATTGTTATTTTACAGTGAGCTAAACAAATAGGAATTAAATTATCATATCATTAGACAATCACCACTAACACCGCTACCGCTGGACATAGCACGAAGAATCGTCAAACTTAAGTGGCAATGGGCAGGGCACATTGCTCGCAGAACGGATGGCCGTTGGGGCCGAAAGGTTCTGGAATGGCGACCACGTACCGGAAGACGTTGGAAGGCCTTCTATAAGGTGGACCGATGACTTGGTAACGGTTGCGGGAGTCCGATGGATGCGAGATACACAGGTCCGTTCATTGTGGCGACACTTGGGGGAGGCCTATGTCCAGCAGTGGACGTCTTTCGGCTGAAATGATGATGATGATGATGAATTACCACTAGCTGTTCCCCGCGGTTTCACCCGCGTCTTTGGTTAATGCTCCGCTTCTGTGGGTCGTAGCGTGATGTTACATTACAGCCTATAGCCTTCCTCGATGTATGAGCTATCCAACCCTATGAAACTGAACCCCGGGACCCTGGAACGAAAGCAAAGAAGGAACAGGAGTGCGTTTTCGTCAGTAAAAGTCTGAAACGAAAAGGGCGGAGATGTCATTAGATCATTAGAGACCCACGTAAAAGAAAAAAAAAACCTTAAAAGAGTTT
Source organism: Mythimna pallens (assembly GCA_961205895.1). NCBI lineage: Eukaryota > Metazoa > Arthropoda > Insecta > Lepidoptera > Noctuidae > Mythimna > Mythimna pallens. The sequence goes on from OY540843.1 coordinate 4,110,213, forward strand.
TTCAATTCGAACTCATTTCTGAGATAAGCATCTTCAGACAAACAAACAAACTCATCATCATCATCTTCCTGCCCTTGTCCCGTGTTATTTGGGGTCGGCGCAACATGTTTTTTTCTTCCATTCTGCCCTGTCATTCGTCATGCTATCACTAACTTCCTTTTCTTTCATATCACTCTTCACACAATCCATCCATCTTTTCTTTGGTCTCCCTCTCCCTCTCCATCCATCCACATGTAAACTCATAACTCTTTTAGTAACATGCGTTTCATCCCTCCTCTTCACATGACCATACCAAGAAAAACGATTCCCTTTCAATTTTTCAGTCACTGGTGCCACTTTCAAACTTCCCCTAATATACTCATTTCTCACTTTATCCATTCTCGTCACACCACACATCCATCTTAACATTCTCATCTCCGCTACGTGCAGTCTTTTTTCATCCGTCTTTTTCACAGCCCAACATTCTGATCCATACATTATGACAGGTCTTATCACGGACTTGTAGATTTTACCCTTCAACTTGAGGGGCATCCGTGGGTCACAAGTGGTTCCCGTGACCTGTCGCCATTTCATCCATCCTGCGTTGATCCGATGTATTACGTCCCGGTCTACCTCACCATCCCCTTGAACGAGTGACCCGAGGTACCGAAAGTCGGAGCAGATCGGTATGGGCGTTCCAGCGAGAGCTAAAGGCACTGGATTGGAGACACCGCCGAAATCGCTGAACAAGTATTCTGTTTTGGTTCTACTCAATTTCAGGCCAACACTCTCCAGTCTGTGCCACCACACCTCCAATCTGTTCTGGACCTCTAGGCCACTCTCGGCAACCTACACAATGTCATCGGCAAACAGCATACACCAGGGAGCCTCTTCCTGAATGTCCGACGTTAGAGCGTCCATTATCATTAGGAAGAGGTAAGGGCTGAGAGCCGACCCTTGATGTAAGCCAACAGCCACATTGAAGCTGCCAGTGGTGCCCACTGTAGACCGGACTTGGGTACTGCATCGACTGTACATCGCTCGGATCAACTGCACATACTTCCCAGGCACACCTTTCTCCTTAAGGGCCCACCACAGAACCTCACGAGGTACCCTGTCATATGCCTTTTTGAGGTCAACGAATACCATGTGCAAGTTTTTATGCGCACCTCTGTATTTCTCGCACAGCTGGCGTATAGCAAAAATGGCATCCGCTGTACCCCGACCAGGCATAAAACCGAATTGGTTCTGCGAAATTTCACTCTCTTCTCTTAGCTTCCTTTCAATAACTTTCTCCCAGGCTTTCATAGTATGTGACATTAGCTTTATTCCTCTATAATTATTGCATTCAAGCACATCACCTTTGTTTTTAAAGATGGGCACCAGGGAACTGTTGCACCACTCATCAGGTATGGCTTCTTCCCGCAACAACTTATTGAAGAACAAAGCTAACCACATCCATCCATCCACTCGCAGCAACTTCCACACTTCAACTGGTATTCCGTCTGGACCAATTGCCTTACCATTTTCATTCCATTTACAGCTATTCTGACTTCATCCATACTAATCATTCTCACTAAACCCACATTCACTGGTTTGCTCTCTAAAATCCCATTCCAGTTGTTTTCCTCATTCATCAGTCTTTCAAAATAGTCCTTCCACCTCTCTTTGATTTTATAATCTTCTGATAGAATCATTCCAGTTTCATCCCTTATACATCTTATCTGACAAACATCTCTCGCATTCCTCTCTCTTGCTCTAGCAAGCCGGTATAGATCTTTCTGGCCTGCGGGACTATCTAGAGTGTCGTATAGTTTGTCCTGTGCTTTTGCTTTCGCTCTTGCCACGACTTTCTTGGCTTTTTTCTTTAAAGCATCGTATTCACTTTTTTTCGCAGACTTTAAGCTAGTGTGTTCCGGATCTATACCCTGCCATTCCTTAAATTTCCTCTTTTTTTTCTTTCAACACATTCTGTATATCTATCGACCACCACCATGTATCCCTATCTATTGTACCCTTTCCTCTCGTCCCTCCCAAAATATCTTTCGCTGCATGTCTAATACACTCAGCAATCTCATTCCAGCTTTCATTTATACTTCGATCATTCATGTCTCCCATTTCTATCATTTTGTCTACCACTCGCTCTCTCAATTTCTTCGCGTAGTCACTCTTCTCTAGCATATGCCATTTTATTTTAGGAGGAGGACGCTCTTTGCTTTTTTTGTTATGTGTCTTGACTACTGACACCATAACCAGGAGCCTGTGCTGTGAGACTACGTCTTCTCCTGGCAGCACTTTGCAGTCTTTGACGTGCTTTAGCTGGTTACGCCTAACCAGGAAGTAATCTATTTGCGTCTTGTGGTTACCGCTTTTGTACGTGACCAGGTGTTCGTCTCCTTTCTGGAACCAAGTATTGGCTACTGCCAGGTCAAATGCAGTAGCGGATTGCAGAAGCGTCTCCCCTTCACTATTCGGACTTCCGAAACCCCAACCCCCATGTACTCTTTCATAAACACCTCTCATTCTTCCCACATGTCCATTAAAGTCACCACCAACAGTCAATTCCTCATGTACAGGGATGGCTATTAAAGCTCTATCAAAATCCTCCCAAAACTTCTCTTTCACTGTTTCATCGCTTCCTACTTGTGGTGCATACACACTAACTACATTCAATATTACATTCTCTAACATAATCTTCACAACTATGAGCCTATCATTAATCCTTTGTACTTCCATCACGCTTTCTTTCAATTTGCTGTCTAACACTATTCCTACACCATTTCTTTTACCATCACTTCCACAGTAATAAAACTTATATCCCTCACCAATTTCTCTCGCTTTTGTTCCTCTCCATTTAGTTTCTTGTAAGCACGCCACGTTTATTCGTCTTCTTTTTAATACATCCGCTAACTCTCTGGCCCTTCCAGTCATTGTCCCTACATTCCAACTTGCATACCTCAATCTCATTTCCCGAGCTAGCTTCTTACGTTGCCCCCGCCCGGGATGGTGCAACAACCCTAGTCCATTTCCCACAGGAGCCGGGTGCTGCCCCTGCGCGTCGCCTGTGGGGTACGCCCTAACCCTATCGCGCATTCCATTTATACTCAACATGTTGCAAGAGATATGGCTACTGTTTTACAGTCGGCCGCCTGCCTGACACTAACCCTCCTTGGGAATGCTGTTGCTGGTAGTTTACCCGCCACCACGCGGTTACCTGAGGTGCTTAACAGTCTCAGAAAATGTCCGTTAGTCGCCTCTTACGACACCCACGGGAAGAAATGGGATGGTGCTATTCTTTACGTCCGACACCATACAGTACTACAGTACAAACAAACAAACTCTTCAGTGTTATTATATTTAAAAAAAACAGAGCCATTCACCTGGGTACCGCGCTAGAACCAATAAAAGCTTGGTTTTAGATAAAATAAAGCCGGGGCATGGTAATAATTTCTCCTTCTTTTTGTGTCGAACGTCTCGTGTTTTTTAATTTTGTCTGGTTGCCTGAGCCCTGGACTTCTGTCTTTTACAAATTCAGACCTTGGAATGTGACCCAGAACAAACATTTTGTGTGGGTGCGGGAATCGAACCCGCGACCTTTGTGTCTCAACCGGCGCTATAAACCACATCTCTAAACGGGTCGTCGGGTAATGAAAAACGCCTATCCCTAAAAGGCGATTACTTATCTTTTCTTGATGTCTATTCTCAGCGTTGTTCTGCACCTACTGTTTATTTCACGGAGTCGGCGCCCCTGTCTTGATTAAAGTATCACATTTGCATAAAGTGCAAACAAGTTCTACCTAACATAATCTCAACCAGTATTACCTGTGGTATTTAGAAACATTCATTTGTTCACCAGAAGTTATTATAAATCTTATCTTCGGAATTTGGTTTCCTCACTCAGTCCATGATGGACCTTTGTACAAGGGCCGTAGCTACCTTCATTTCGTCTAGTCCACTTCTCTCCAGAAGCAGATTAGACCTCTCACTTTATTTAATTGCTCAGGACGGTTATGAGGGAATTTGGTGATCCTAAAGAACGCATGCTTTACCTTTGACCTATAAATTAGGGAATTTTTGCATAGTAAGTATATTTAATCAGCTGGAAGTCCACTGGATGCGGTGATGCTTGGAGTCTCGTCTATGTCTAGCAGTGTGTGTGTGGTGGACATTTTCGGCATTCCTGGTACAGAAAAGAGTAGAGCTGATGCCGATGTCCCGCGGCCGATCTCCCACCAGTTAGACAGACCTCGTTAAATTATCTTCAAAGCGTTCCCTCATTGAATGTACACGCCGTGCCATAAATGGAGAGAAATGGAGAAGTCTCGCAAATGCCGCAAGCAGACGATCCATGACAACGACCTCTACACCAGGAATGTACGATTGAGAAAAATCTGTCAACTTTCAATCCTGAAAACCTAACAAAATACTCGTATATCATCAAAGTACGTTTTGTAACATTTTTACATCCAAGTTATCAATTCTCTAAATATTTAACTTCTTTTCAAAGGATAATACAGTGAACGATTACATTTTAAATCTGCTGCGCTTATGATAATTAATTGCGCCCAAAATGTGACTTACTGTAGTCACATTTTGGGCGATATTGAGTTAAATATACAGAAATGTAGATCTCAATCTCTACATCTATATATATAAAAGAAAGTCGTGTTAGTTACACCACTTATAACTCAAGAACGGCTGAACCGATTTGGCTGAAAATTGGTGGGGAGGTAGCTTAGAACCAGGAGACGGACATAGGGTACTTTTTTTTTTTTTTTTTTACTTTTTTTTTTTTTTTTTAGGGTAGAGTAGGGTAGAGTAGGGTAATTTTTTTTTTTTACTAAATCCCGCTTTTGGGCAGAACAACGTCTGCCGGGACCGCTAGTTTCAAATATATAGTCAAATTCAAAAGTTTTTATTTCACATAGGCCTACATGGGCACTTATAAAACGTCAGATATATATTTAAGTAACTCAATATCGACCAAAATGTGACTTACTGTAATTATCATAAGCGCGGCAGAAATTATTATCAGAGGTGTGTTCACAAACTAACAGACACACCTCCAATATTATAATAATCGAAAACGAGTTTAAAACTTCCGCGAGACGTGAATATATATAATATTAATTAATTATTATTATGTCAGGATAGCTACGTCAACTTGTTTACGACATAAAAGTTTTCCATTTTGTTACATCTAAACAGGTTTCATCATATTACGCGATATTTTGCAATAGGTAATTATAAAAATATATAGTCTTAATAATTAAAATTTTATTGGAATATGAATTTCTACCTTAATACTTTTGACACAGAACATAAGTAATATGTTAAATGTTAGGTACCTAGATTATGTTTTTCTAATGCATACCTTATACAATAATGCTTTTTTTATTAATGGTGTTATTTTTTTTATTTGATATACTTAAACTAGTGCTTGACTGCGATCCCACCTGATAGTAAGCAGTGATGCAATCGTTCATAGTGAGGTGCACTAGTTTATTAATTATTATTTGGTTAATCATCAAATAACTTGTCCTGTTCTAGACGGAGCGAGAGGGAGTGTCAGACTTTTACTGATTAAAACCTATCCGTGTTAAAATGACGTTGACCATGCCGTTAAAATGTCAGTCCTGCAAGCGAAAAAGAGGAATAGAGTTCAGTTTCAGTGACTAGTCTGTTGGTTTAGTGGTTAGTGGCCCTGACTGCTATACCGGAGGTTGTGTGTTCGATTCCCACCCAGGACAAATGTTTGTGAGATGCATATTTAGAAATATATAAGAATAGAATAAACTTTATTGTACACCAAAATAGTAACAAAACTTTTACACTAACTTAAATCTATGGGTACAAAGGCACCTATGGGTTTAGTACTCATAACACAAGCTCTGCTTAGCTTGGGACTAGACGGCGTTGTGTGATAGTTGTGGATTATTATATTAGTTTAGGTCAACAAATGGATCGCGTTAAGAGGTCGTGGTAGGCCGTCTGATCCCATAACTTCACGAAACCCAGTTTGCATGCCATACATTGTCAATATTTCAATTTCAGGAACAGACACTCAACGCCTTCATGGCACTCACTCGTCCCCATTGGCTGGAAGCGAGAACTACGCTACAGAAACTTCTGGACGCTTCCAATCCTACACTACAGACTGAAGATTTAAAACAAAGGTATACCTTTCGCGTTTGACCATAATCTTACCTGATGGTAAGCGATGATGTGATCGACGATGGGGCACGCTTGCCTAGAAGTAACCTATTCGCTCTTGACTTAAATACTCCTAGGTAGATAGTTACAATCAGGAAACACAGACTCCTTTATCGAAAAAATGCAAATAATAAAAATATTAACCTATTTTCAGGGCCTTCGTTAAGCAAAGCGAAGCACAAATGCACGTGCCGGCCGACATCGGTGACTACACAGACTTTTATTCATCGCTACACCATGCCACTAACGTTGGTATCATGTTCAGAGGCAAAGACAACGCGCTGTTTGAAAACTGGTAAATATAAATAAAATAAAGCGAAGCACTTGTACACGTTTTTGCTTATACTAAGGACTACACAGAGTTTGCTCGTCATTACACCATGTTAAGAGGCAAATGCAATGCGCTATTTAACAACTAGTAAGTAACTTAAAACATAGCGAAGCACATGCACGTATTTGCTAACATTGGAGACTATACAGCCCTGCGTTCAAAAATAAGGTTAGAGTTAACTCTAATGACGTCATCAGAGTAAATACTCTAGGCTCGCATTTTTGAACGCGAACGTAGAGTTTAACTGTCAATGCCAAGCAACTGTCATTCCTGCCGCTTACACCAACAATCTACCCTGCTTGGAGTTGGAGTTAGTTGGGTTAACTCTAGGGTAGCTACTCGAGTTATAAAAGAACGACTCTGGGTTGCAACTTGAAGCATTTTTGAACGGTTAGAAACGACCCTCTCGGGTTATTTTTGAACGCAAGGGAGTTCTCGTTGCTACACCATGCGAAAAACTTCCGGATTCTGTTTACCTGTTCAGAAGCAAAGAAATTAAGAAAACGCACTGTTTGACAAAAGTAACTAAAACAAAACGTAGTACAATTGCACATGCCAGCCAATGAGCCAACATCAGCGACTACACAGACATCCATTTGATTTTAATCAATTAAGGCGAAAGATGAGCCGTCATTTATAGCCATTTAGTTATTTTGACTAGATTTCCCCGCACCATGATTCCCGTGTCACAGAACTGTTTTTCTGTGAAATTTGACATCTTTTAGATGTATGCAGACCAGGAAGAGCCTTCGACCAAATGGGTGTTATGCCTGGTCACGGCAACTGCCCTGTAGTTGATTTCGGACTGTTATATAATACTTGCTTCTGCCAGCGGCTTCACCCGCGTAAAAGTATGTTTCTCCGTACAAACTTCCAAACTCCGTTTTACCCCCTTAAGGGTGGAATTTCGTAAAATCATTTCTTAGCGAATGTCTACACCCTACAAGAAATCGAAACTACCTGCCAAATTTTAAGTTTGTAGGTGTTATAGTTTCTGAGATATCGTGATTAATCAGTGAGTGGTATTTCGCTTTTATAACATTTATAGATGTTCTAATCGCGTAGATAATTATAATACCGCGGTGCAAGATTTTTAACCGACTTCATGTAGCTTCTGTTTCTATGTGGCAACATACATGTCTCTAACATCGTGTAAAAGTGTGCGTTTAAAAAATAGTTTTTTATAAACATACACTTTTACCTTTTTAGGGTTCAGTAGCTCAAAAGGAAAAACGGAACCCTTATAGGATTACTTTGTTGTCCGTCTGTCTGTCTGTTTGTCAGGACCATTTATCTCGGGAACGCGTTGAGGTATCGAGTTGAAATTTAAAAAAATATACTCAAGTCTGCGGTCCCTTGAACCTGTGAAAAAATCAAATTTCTGAGTTAACGAAAAAAAAATATAAGGCCTTTATATCGCAAAAAACGACACTCAAGGAAACCAAAATTCATAGGATACTTCCCCACGCGTGAGGGAACGAAGGTCCTCACGCCCTAGCCCCCGTAATTCTGACCCCGACTACCAGCCACGGTAGACGCGGGCTTGCGGACGTCGAGCACGGGTAGCTCGCCGTCCGGCTGTTCGGTAATTAACTGGACCGAGCCCAGTCGTCAATAGCGCGTTGAGATTCTCGCGCTCTTCAAAGAGATGTCAGCAAACCGTAGGGGCCCAGCAGGGCCGGTGCCCGCTAACTAGGACCGCGGAGAATTTCTTAAAGGGAAACCCGTAGTCCTAGGATGCAAAGGGTAATTGAAGGATACAGATGTGGTTTTAGTCAGTAAAAGTCTGACACGCCCTCGCGCTCCACCCAGAGCGCGAGAAGTCATTTGGATGATTTCCCACGTTAAAAAAAAAAATTAAAAAAAATAGGATACTTCCCATTAACCTAGAATACTGAAATTGGTCATGAACCAAGGTCTCATAGCACAAGTAGGTATAGGAAAAAATCTGAAAACTGTAAATTTTTAGTTACGTCACAAAAAAAAGCTTTCTCGCGATTCGAAAAAATCTTCGTAACTCATTTCGGGAATCGAACTGTTTTCATAGGTAAGTTTGTACGGAACCCGACTCGCACTAGCCTTGTTTTTTTAATTTTAACTTAGTTCTTAGTAACTATGTTCTTTAAAAAATTGAAAGAAATACCGAAGAATACCAGTGAAAGAAATGAATGAAATCCTTTACCTAGCAGTGGAATAATACGGGCTAGTAATTGTAAAAACTTAGTATTTTATGCAACACAGATGAAAGCAGTAGTAATTATTATTATTATTTCACAGGAAGCACCTCCCAGTTGGCTACCACGGTCGCAGCAGTTCTATCGTCATATCCGGAACACCAATTACAAGACCGTACGGTCAAACTCTCCCGGTAGAAGGTGTGTAAACAAATTTTTGATATGTATAAAATTCATCTTGCCATTTCTTACGTCTACATCAGCTCCGACTGGTTTCTCAGCAAGCGTTGAAAAATAACTTAACGGTTTAACATTATCTGAGCGTAGAGAAAGCAAAGCTAGTCTTAAAGCTTTGCTTTCCGTATCCTGATGTAAAGACTCATAAATAGTGTGGGTTATGTGTTTACCTCTTTATCTAATAATTCTTTTGTATCTCCTTCACATACACTTAACTGTTTTTTTGTCCCTAATAAATAAAATAAAAAAAAGTAAACAATACCTTAAACAGCTTATAAACAAACCTGGAACAGCTTATAAACAATACCTGGAACAGCTTAAACAATACCTGAAACAGCTTATAAACAACACCTAGAACAGCTTAAACAATACCTGAAACAGCTTATAAACAACACCTGGAACAGCTTATAAACAATAACTGGAACAGAAAAAAAACAATAACTGGAACAGCTTATAAACAATACCTGGAACAGCTTAAACAATACCTGGAACAGCTTATAAACAATACCTGAAACAGCTTAGAAACAACACCTGGAACAGCTTATGAACAATACCTGGATCAGCTTATAAACAATACCTGGAACAGCTTATGAACAATACCTGGATCAGCTTATAAAAATACCTGGAACAGCTTAAACAATACCTGAAAGAGCTTATAAACAACACCTGGAACAGCTTATAAACAATACCTGAAACAGCTTATAAACAACACCTGAAACAGCTTATAAACAACACCTGGAACAGCTTATAAACAACACCTGGAACAGCTTATTAATAATACCTGGAACAGCTTATAAACAATACCTGGAACAGCCTATAAACAACACCTGGAACTTATAAACCGAACTTTCTGCATCAGCTTCTTAGATTTTACGTAACACTAGCTTCGCCCGCTTGAAAGTAGGTTTCTCCATACAAACTTTGGACCACCGTTCCGTCCCCTTAGGGGATGAATTTCGGAAATTCCTCTGCTAGTGGTCGCCTACGTCATAAAAGAAAGCCTGGTGTATATTTGCCTTTGTAATACTTTGTTTGTCCAGGAGCTGCCCCACACTTCGGTCCCTGTCGCCTGATGGATTTCGAGCTGGAAATGGCGGCGTTCGTCGGTGGACCTCCCACTACCCTCGGACAGAGGGTCACTGCTAAGGAGGCTGAGGACCGCATCTTCGGACTTGTGCTCATGAATGATTGGAGTGGTATGTTTCATCTCATAGATTAATAAGTTTAAAAAGACTTAATTTCTCTACAATTCTACGCCACATGGACTCAGGAGCCCATGGCAGTCGAAACTGTTCCTTACATAATTCTTGTCATTATGAAAGAAGAGATAGTAATTAAAAAATCGCTAATAGAAACCGTACCAAGGAAGCTGCCCGATTAATTTTTGGAATTCAAATTCAAAATGTTTTTATTTCACACTGGCCTACATGGGCACTTATAAAACGTCAGAAGCTAGTGCACGGTTCCAATTGGTAGTTTCTTGTGAAAAAGAACCGGTAAGAAATTCCATGGTATATTAATATTTCCATAATAATAATAGCATAAACAGCCTTTATAATGTTCCCTCTGCTGGGACTCAGACCTCTATAGAAGAGGGAATGGGTCGTAATCCACCACGCGGGTTGGTGGATGTTACATATCTTTGAATTTTTGGTTCTAGGACATGCCGGTTTTCTAACGGTGTTTTCCTTTACCGTTTTGACAGCAGTGGTGATGAAATAAATTATACGAAGTACCTAATGCGCCTGGCTGGGTTGTTTGTTGTTTGTTTATTTGTTTGTTATGGTTGGGTTTTAAATGTTAATATAATAGACGTGTATCCGGCTTCTCAAAGAGCAACTGAAGGAAAACAGCCACGAGTTTTAGTCAGTAAAAGTCTGACTTTCCCTCTCGGTCCCCCAAAAGCGGGAGAAATTATTTGATGATTTTTCGTATTTTATTATTTTTCTATGAAGTTTCTCACGGGCATTTTATGCTTCAGCTCTAAATATGGATCTTTTAGACGCTTTGTTAGTTCGTACGCAAAAAAGAACAGTTATTAAGGGCCATTAATTTATTACGTAAGACGGTTTAGGGGGGGAGGGGGGTCGACCATGTCTTATTTTTTCTTACAAGGGGGTGGGAGGGAGTCTTGATAATTCTTACGTAAGATCACAAAAATACGCAAAGTTATGATTTAAAAAAGGCGCGGTTGCCCGCGCGAGTTCCGATGTGTGCGCTCGGATGCGTACAAGTAAACTATTTCCATGCCAATGTACCCGCGCCTCCCCGCTTGCGAACTAAACTTTACTTGTAAACGATACACTTGTTTAAGTTCCTAACCACTCTAGTCTGTGGTTCCTAAAAATTTTTGTGGCGCATATTGTTTATTCTTACTTTTTTGTCATGGAGAATGTTTGCAATATGTTAGTCTTAAGTTTGCGCTTTTTCCGGCAAATAAAATGTTTTTCTTTCTTTCAAATCTCGATATTAGCGTGTTTTACTATTCAGCTTTATAACATTCTAATACAATTATATAAAAATCTCGTGTTAGTGTTTGTTATCAAACTCCTCTGAAACGGCTGGACCGATTTTTATGAAATTTTGTTTTGTGCGTAGACTCTATTTTTTATACCCATAGGAAATAAGTCTTCTATCACGCGATTGAAGCTTCTATCAGCTTATTGTAATATAGATTTTGTTTTAATCTGTTTCCAGCACGCGACATCCAGAAATGGGAGTACATTCCTCTGGGCCCCTTCACAGCTAAGAACCTGGGCACCACCATATCTCCCTGGATCGTGACCATCGAAGCCCTCAGACCTTACATCGTAGACAACTTTCCACAGGACCCCAAGCCCTTCGCGTACCTGAGACACGATGATAAGTTCAATTTTGATATCAAATTGGAAGTGGATTTGAAGTGTGAGTGGAGATTTTTGCTATTTCTTGTTAAATATCTTTTCTTATTCAAGTAGGTTATTGCAATTAAGATTTTCAAGTGGGTTTAATACCAAAATCATAAAAAAAATTAAAATCATAAATATTTGTCTGTAAGTTAGGATTATTTTCCTCAGAACAGGACATGGGGTGTGGACATGGACATTACGTAAAATTGTGAAATGGCAACACTCGTAGTTTAATATTGTATTAAACCATGTGTGTTGCCATTTAACAATTTTAGTTGCGTTTATCAAATCAGTACACCGCAGTCTACCCAGTGAAAGTCTGTTTCTCCGTATAAACTTTGGACCCCGTTACATAACCTTAGGGGGTGAATTTCGGAAAATCCGTTCTTAACGGATGTTTACACCCTATAACTTATACCTGCCAAATTTTAAGTTTGTAGATGTTATAGTTTCTGAGATTTCGTGATTAATCAGTGAGTGGTATTTCGCTTTTATATACGTACGAGTAACACTTGTGATGAGAAATAAATATAATCATTTAAAAAAATATTGGTCCTAAAATACCACCTTGCAATACACTGCCTGGCTTCCACATACCATCCAGTCGATTTTTAGGGTTCCGTACCGAATGGGTAAAACGAGATTCTATTACTAAGACTCCGTTGTCCTTCCGTCTGTCTGTCTGTCCGTATGTCATCAGGCTGTATTTCATGAACCGTGATAGTGAGAAAGTTGAAATTTTCACAGATGATGTATAAAACAGAATAAAATAAATATTTAAGGGGGGTCCTATACAACAAAGATGATTTTTTTTGCCGTTTTTTGCTACGGACGGTACGGAACCCTTCATGCGCGAGTCCGACTCGCGCTTGGCCGGTTTTTAACAGACTGCCAAGTTTTTCGGTGTGTATAAATTTTTCTAAATTTATTATTTTATGTCTTCAGCCGAAAAATCGCCAGTAAGCACGACAATCAGCCGGTCAAACTTCCGTTACATGTACTGGACGGTGAAGCAGCAACTAGCTCAGCAGACCGTGACCGGCTGCAACCTGCGAGCCGGCGATCTGCTCGGCTCCGGGACCATTAGCGGAGAGGTGAGGATTCTAGAAGAACTACTGACTGATATGTATGCTGAGCGTAGTGGCAGCGAACATTCAGCCGCCAATGCAATGACCGATATCATAGCGGCGCTATGTGACACTTTCCTGCAGCCATGCTTGAAAATGGTCCGGACTAAGCGTTTTGCCTCGTCGTTTACACCGCGTACATCAAAGGACTGGATTAATTTGCCTGCTGCGTTCGTCCCGTCATATTATAATTTGGGTGTCTTCAAGGCTAGAGTGAATAGGCTTCTTCGAAACTAGTGCGCCTCACTATCAACGACTGTATCACTCCTTACCATCAAGTGCAATCGCAGTCAAGCACTAGTTTACATTATTAAAAAAAAAAAACTTAAATACCTTTTTTGCTTATGGTGTACAGTCAGGGATCAAAAGTGCAATTGCACTGTGTCAATGCTAAAGTGTCTAAAATTTATTTGTTGAAGAAGTTCGATAGTTCATGATTAATTTAATTTGTAGCATAGAATCTAAAGTATTAAATAATAATAATAATAAATGAATAAAAAAATAAATAAATGGAATAATAATAATATTTATTCAATTTTTTTTCAGGATAAAGTCTTAAATATAAATCTTAATTCTGAGTCTTACGTGCCTGAACTAGGAAATCCTGTGTTTCAGGCGAAAAGAGCTAAAATAATTTAAAATTAACAAATAATCAAATGGATTTTATAGTACCTACAATACAAACGTGTAAAAAATCTGTAAAGTAGACAAGTTATCTTATACTATTAATTTATAATGTTACCAAATCTTAACTTCTAGTTTTTTAACTAACAAGATACTTAACCTAGTACAAAAATTGTATAAAAACAAAAAAATCACTTTAGCACAATCAGTAAATTCTCTGTATCATCGTAGGACAGGTTCTTTGAAGATCCTTCTTAAGAATTCTCTTAAAAAAATAAACTAGTTGTGGACCATTGAACGTCTTCTACAAAGTAATTGTTGACTCTTTAGCATTGGTAGTGGGTAACTGCATTTTTGACCCCTGACTGTAAAGCAATTAAAGCATAATCAGCTTTATACTGCTCCCACTGCTGGGACTCAGGCCTTCTCCCTAAGAGAAAAAATAGGCCTTAATCCACCACGCGGGTCCAGTGCGGGTTGTAAAGTACCTTCCTGGGTTTGAAACCTTGAAAGCATAATCAGCTTTATACTGTTCCCACTGCTGGGACTCAGGCCTTCTCTCTAAGAGAAAGAATAGGCCTTAATCCACCACGCGGGTCCAGTGCAGGTTGTAAAGTACCTTCCTGGGTTTGAAACCGTGACCTAAAGCTCCTAAGTCGGGACGGTTACAAATGTTCCGCAGCTATTAAATACTCCTATAAAGTCTTAATATCTATTTTTTCCTACCCTACAGGTAGCAGATTCCTTCGGAAGTATGCTAGAACTATCATGGAAGGGAACCAAGCCCCTTCGTCTACTGTCAGGAGAAGAAAGAAAGTTTATCCAAGATGGTGACACAATTACCCTTCGCGGGTTCTGTGTTGATGAGAATGGAATCAGAATTGGCTTTGGAAAGTGCGAGGGGAAACTTCTGCCTGCCATACCTTTTGATGAATGAACTTTTGAGCAATGGATGGAACTGTAATCTACGATGTGCCTTGTATAACCGTTTTTTGAATAATAAATGTACGAGAACATTTTATAGTTGTTTTATTCCAAGCATTTTGTTGTGTAAATTCTACACTGGGATTTGTACTTTATGCCATAGAAAATAAAGTTCTAAATTTTAAAGTGCACACAGAGTTGTGTGCCGTGGACACAGACAGTTCTATCAAAAAAATAAGGCGCATGCTTTCGACGGATGTTTGTATGCTTTGTTTGTACGTTTTGTACACACTTTTGTACGAATTTCTTTTTAGCCGAAAATTTTGGTTTCTATTTCTTTGTTTTTCCTAGAAAAATCCAGAAGATTTTTTTATTATTTATTATTATTTTTGGTGATTTACGTAAAAACGCGCAATTACATAATAATAATACTCCCGGGCACCCGATGGAATCACTTCACGAAAACATTTATTTCATGAGAAATGCACTAGAAATAAGCGTGCAATTGGGTAGTTGATTTATTTGTTACATAAAATAACTATATTCGAATACCTAAAAGACAAAAAAAAACGTTTAAAATTAATTAAATTATAAACCTTTCAAATGTGGTGGAAGGGGAAAGTGTCAAATAACAGAAAAAGAACGCACAAAATGAAATATGACGTCACCCCTAATGGCGTAATGGCATAATGGTTACGCGCGTAAGAAAGAGGTAGCGAAATGTCCCCACTACATCCCTAATTTTACTGTTTCATTTGATAACCAGAATTGAAGCGTTTTCAAAAAAAAAAATGTAGGTATAATTTTACGAGTAGTATTATTTGTTGTTTAGTGTAAAATATTGTTCAAAAATAAACACAGGAGAATATCCAATTGGCAGACCCTGACTTACAAAGACAAACGGGACTAAACGAGGCGTTCTTCAGAATTCCGGGAATCATTTAATTCGTAAGGTTAAAAAACAATCTAGTGGTCACATCTGTTTGCCATTAGTGCGGTCCAAAAGAACCCTTGGAACAATGACTTTGAAATTTACGACGACGAAGCCAAAGCAGTAAGATTTTAAATTCATAGTAGTGAACGGTAGTTACAATCTGGGCTGATGTGCAAATCGTAAGGTAAAGAGTAACTGAGTGATAAATATTAGCAAGTTATGTGAGTCTGTTGGTGAGTTAGTGTTTCATATTCGTTCTACAAATAAATATAAATATTGGCAAGAGGTGATCGGAGGAAAGACCTGCATGATTACGAAAATGATTTCACCAATTAAAAGGTACATTATCGCCGCGATTTTTAATCCGGTAAATGCTCGGTTTCTGTGGGGCAGCCACAAAAACAAAACCGCGGGAAAAAACTAGTCATAATTCAAGACAAAAAGTTTCGTTACTATTACGAAGTATAATGTAAAACAGTAATAAAGTTTATTCTACAACTCAATTATATTATATTAAATTGATGATATTTAATATAATATCATTGCTACAACTACTATCGGTCAGTGGGTAGCCTTAGGGGCGGATTTTTAGGAGTTGGAGTATATCCTTAGGGGCGCTATGAGAAGAAAACGAAAAAAAAATTTTGGGACTTAGAAAATTTTTGGAAAATTTCTCCTTACTTTTCACCTTGAGTACGGTTAGGGGCGAACACTTAGAAAATTTTTCGAAAAAAATTTTTTATTTCGAATTGGTACCATACTGTACTGTGTATATGGTTTTTTTAGCCTTACGACCTTATGCGTGGGTGGCGTCGATTGACAGTGCACGCCCTTGTTAAAGCTGTCCCTAATCCTAGTCCTGCCAATGCCTCTCACCCGCACAAAAGATACAGTCATTGCAGTGGAGTAGCGTAGGTTTTTGCCACTTGGGGCCGACCGGAAATACGCCGATTTTTAATGTGCTACTTTATTTAATTTTTTATAGGGAATTACATTTTATCTAGAGGTAGGATACAGAGTAGGTCATCATGGTAGTTCTTTGTAAGGAGTACTATGGGTACGTAAGGTAAGCGTAATACGTATAAGCTCACTATAGCCTCGCCCGCGAGTTGAGCACGCGCAGACGGCGCAGACGGAGAATGGGCCATACGGCGATCACCCGTTGTTCCTACTCTTGCCTTGCGTTGCCCACTCGCAGGTCTCAAATGGATCGCGCGGCGTTTTCGACAGTACCTAAATAATTAAAATGTACTTTATGGTTCACGTGCCAGAATAATGCATCGGCGGCACACCGCTTCCCCTAACCTTCATTCCTAGCCCTGACAAACTACTCATCTCTTTGACTTTTCAACCGATATTTTGACAATTCAAAAGTAAGAACTTTTGAAATTGATTGGTATATTTGAAATAAAGTTTCTTATTTTGTGTTTCAGAACGATTGATTCTGTGTGTGAAGGAATGCAAACCATAATTATGCAAATTTCAAACTGTCAATGTCAAACTCGAAATAAACAAAACACTGTTTGTTAACATTTCTTCCTATTTCGATTTTAAAAAGCTAAAAAAAAAACTTGAGAGTTCTGTATATATAAGTTTAATTTAATGGCGCATACTGTATTGCTGTGTAAAAGCCAGTGAAGGTTTATTTCATATTATCATTTCAATTCATACCTACTTACTCTGAAATTCAAAACTATTTTCTGTTTACCTACTTTTATTGAGTTCTTTAGTAACATAAGGTTTAATAAATATTTCTCGAGGTATAGGATAATTATAATATTTTAGATTTTTAGTCTAGGTTAATTATATTGAAATAATATTATCTTCACGATTATTAATCCTTTGTATATATTGTATTCAATTAGACTAACACAACTTCATTTTAAAAAAAATACGGTTCTGCACGTGCATGCTCTTAATTCAAATTCTCTAAAGAAAATTTAAATTAAGAATCTGGTGAGGTTTTTATAAAGATCGTTTTACAATTTTTTTGCAATTTATCTTGTGATAACAAAAAGTACACTAATGAAATAGGTGTCCTAAGATTGATTAAGAATGTAATTTTTGCTACCTCCAGAGCTTCAAAATGGATGAAACAACAGTAATGGAAAAGATTCTAGACCTCAGTGCATCTAATGTAGAAACTTGCAGGATATGTTTGGCTACAGATATCAGACTGCACAGTCTGCAAGAAACTCACCTAGGGACTTGTATAGATTCTATTAGTGGCTTTACTGTAAGTATATTGAGATTAACAGGTTCAAAGATCTATTTTAATCTAAAACTATTTTGATAAAAGTTTCCTTGGACTAAGAATTACAACTCCGAGTGCATTAACAAACCTGTACACTTGCATACAAAATACACACATTTGTTTCTTTCCTTCTAACATATTTTATTTCTTTCAGAAATCATTTGATGGTCTTCCAAAATATGTCTGCTATGAATGTGCACCAATTTTGATAAAATGTAATAAATTAATAGAGAAAAGTAAAATAGCAGAGTCTATGCTTCAGGAAATATTTATGAAGAATGGAATGGTAAACTTTGTAGTCTGTTCATTCTTTAACACTCACGGTGCTAAAGATACAGTGTATGGCTCGTGCAATAATTATAAAATCTAAGTATGCCAAGCATACTTTGGACTTATTTGACTGGTACAGGCCAAAATTGGTTATTATTGCAGGTCAAAAATAGCTACATGTAACAATGACACGGGTAGCAGTTTGTAGGCACATAAACAAATTATTGTACATCTTTCCTTTTGAAGTGGGAATTCATTCAATGACTTCTCCCACTCTAGGGTCGAGTGAAAGGGTGTGTCAGATCTTTAAGGACTAAAACCCACATCAACGGCGAAGTGGCAAGAACTCTTACCTGTCAAAGTCAAAAATTATTGTCTTAAAAACGTTAGGAGGTAATACTAAAAATTTACATGTTGGTTTAGTTAGGAAGTGTTTCCATATTTTAATTTGATGCAGTTGCAACTAAATATTCCCTTCAGAGATTTCACAAAAACATGCGGAAACATACATTTGAATTAAAAGCGCTAAAAAGTAACTTTCTCGAAAAAGGATAGTTAGAAGGTATTGGCACTTCACCGTCAACATGTATCCTTCCGTTTCTGTTTACATTCCTTACGAAATTTTCGTATTAGCATTTTCGTGTTAGCACTTTACTTTTCACATAAATTGCCTTACTTTTCATTTGGGTTGTGCCACAGGTGGAATAATACAGACTGTAGAAGGTCAGACTTCTCCAGGCCCTGCCACAAAGCTAGCAAAGCTTTGTGCTTTACCATATATTATAAATATTTACATGGATATTTTCCAGATAAACAAATCTCTCATAGAAGAACAAAAAAAATCTGATACAAAGCTACAGTCCTCATTAGACAGCTATTTGTTAATGAATTACTTCTATGTCAAATATGACAATGATAACAACACATCGGACTTTATCAAAATAGAATCGGACCCAAATGAAGAAAACAGCATTAAATTAAAAAATGAAACTAAAGAGGAATGTGGGGATGAGGTATCAGACTCAGATATACTGAAAATGATAAAGGTTTTGAGTCAGGAAGAGGAACTGATCAAGAACTTTGGTCAGGAAGATGAAACAATTGAGAATGTTGGCCAGGAAGATGAAACAATCAAGAACTTAGGCCAGGAAGATGAAACAATCAAGGACTTAAGTAAAGATGAGGAGACAAAAAGTGATAGTGATGTTGAGACAATAGAAGTTGATGTTCCTGTTGTTGAAATTATGTCTGATGATGAGAAAATGGGAGATGACTTCATCAGTTTGAAATCTTATTCTGTGAAAATGGACAATGTATGTAATTATTATTATTTGTTTTAGTTTTAAAACAGATTTATTTTATTTCATAATTTGATTGCTATAGACGAAAGGAGAGAATTTTATGCTCTTTAACTTTCCTAATAACTAACAATGTTGTTTTAGGAAAGTTATGTTAAAAAAAAAAAACATTTTTATGACCTTATTTCGCTCTAGAAATCTAGCTTATTTCACTCGAATTCCGTGGTTGACCCTTTTGACTTTCGCCATTTTTGCAATCTTCATCTTTTCAAATAAATTCTTTTCCAGCCTGTCAACGGATTATTAGCGTTTGATGGCGTTCCTCTGTATAACAAAAAGAAAATGAGACCAATAGGCGTAGAAAAGAAGGCAAAAAAGAAACAAAAGAAGAACCGACTTAAAGACCCTCCTCCACCTTCAAATCAAGACGAAGATAAATTTGTCAGGCGCTACTTCAATATTAAAACTATTACTAAGGTAAGAAATTTGAAATGATCGCTAGGGCCATTTTTAACCGACTTCAAAAAGGAGGAGGTTATATGTTCGGTTGAATAAATGTTTTTTTTTATGTATGTTTACCGATTTCTCGGTCAATAGTGGTTGGTTTTTGGTTGATTGGTTATGCTTCCGAGTTGGCCCCATAGAAATATTGTTATGATCTGATCATGAACTTCGAAGATATGGAACAGAACTCCTCATAGGATCACAGCAGAGCCGTCATAACAAGTAAAATTGCTTTGTTTATACGTGTAGTCAGTGACGGATTAACCCTTAATCAAATTAAGCAATTGCCTAGGGCATCACGTCTGGGGGGGCACCAGAAGAAGCACAAAAAATCCATCCTTAGCATCATGTCTCACTCCCACGTCACCAAAAACCATACCAAAAAAAGTTTCTAGGACTAATTTGAAAATTCGCGCGTTTTGACATAGACTCCGACCTAGAGTCATAACTCCGCTCCCGCTTGCCCACTCGCTGCCCGCTAGTGCATTCGACAATTCGATTGCACCGGAATTGCGATCAGCTAATCACAAACCACCCGTTCCCCGCGGGCCCCCCGCCAGGCGCCCCCGCAAATCTGTGTCAATCAAATGTTTTGTTTTTTGAGTAATAATAGGGGTTAAAGTATGAAATTACCTTTTTATTGTAATAGGTACTTCGAATTGACATAGAACCTTCATGGTTTGAGATTTTTGAGTGAAACTTTTTTCACATGGTACCTATGAAGTTCTTCTTTGAAAGAACGTGCAATTTTAAATTATGATGATCGACTTTCAGTTGTTTTTATACAACTTTAGACAAGATTGATACTTCGAAAATTCGAGTGATTTTTGAATACGAGTTCCGACGCGGAACTAACGCGGTAGAAACAGCTCGCAATATCAATGTTGCGTTTGGAGAGGGGACTGCCAATGAACACACCGTGCGATTTTTGTTGTAAACGCTTTCGTGATGGAAACTGATTTGGAGAACGAACCACGTGGAAAACCGCCCACACAGGTGAATAACAATGAATTGAAAGAGATTGTGGAAGGCGATCCGAGCCAAACTGCCCAGGAATTAGCGGCATAGTTTAACGTTACCTTACCAACAATATTGACTCATTTGCGTCAAATCAATAAAATAAAATGAAAAATAGGTGCCTCATGATTTGACTGATCTGCATAAAGAAACGCGTGTTGAAACTTGTGTTGCCTTGTTGAATCGATACCGAAATGAAGGAACATTGGATCGAATTGTGACATGTGACAAAAAGTAGATTCTTTACGATAACCGTAAGCGAAAAATGCAATGGCTGACCCCAGGTCAAACGTCGCAACAGTGTCCTAAAGCAAATCATTACCAATAAAAAGGTAATGGTAACTGTTTGGTGGTCTCAGCATGGTGTTATTCACTATAGCTTTCTCTGATTTGGTCAAATAACGGCAGATGTCTACTATGCCGCACTCCAAACAATTATAGCAAAACTAGCAGTGAACTCATGAATCGATCTTCACCATTATTGCTCCATGATAACGCGAGACCTCATACAGCACGAGCCGTTTTAACTCTACAGGAACTGCAAATAGAAACCATTCGTCATCGCCCGCGTCCGCATTCGCCAGACCTTGCTCAAACGGACTACCATTTTTTTCGTGATTTGGTAAATTTTCTACGTGATAAAATGTTTTCTTCTCAGAAGGCAGTACAAAATACTTTCACACAGTTTGTCGAATCTAGATCGCCAGAGTTCTATCGCAAAGGCATAAATTACCTTCCTATTAGATGGCAGCAATGTATAGATAATAATGGTAATTATTTTGATTATATAAATATGTTAAATTAAGAAAAGAACTAATTTTAAAATTTTCAGTACAAATAGGCAATTTCATACTTTAACCCCTAATAAATAAATTATGCTTTGGTTTCTATTGTTGTCGCACCTACTTCACTTCTAAGGTACGTTACATCTCATCATCTTATTTTACAAAAAAACTAATGTTTTTAGGTGGTAAAGGTTAAAAGACCGATTCTATTTGACATACGGATAGGGGGGCCCACAGGCGTAGATTGCTTAGGGCATCAAGTAGTCTTAATCCGTCACTGCGTGTAGTCGATGACTGACTGAAAGTAGAGGCGGAATATATCGAACTGATCTGATGATGAAGCCTGAAGTTAGGCACCGGAACTCTGTAATAAATTAATGTAATCTAACACTGTTTGGGATTATTAGAATTGTCATGAGATGCACTCTGGCTATAAGGTATTTAAATTTAGCTGACGGGTACTTTTAAGTGGTGGTACCTACCATAGCTAAAAAGTTAAATACAACTGACTTCAAAGTAAAAAAAACACTGAAAAGTGCAAAATAACTTTAAATAAATTTCGGAAGTCGGTGTTAAATAGCAAAGAGACAAAACTATTATAGAAACACCGACTTCCGAAATTAAAGTTATTTTGCACTTTTCAGTGTTTTTTTTTTCCTTTGAAGTCGGTTGTATTTTTTTTGTAAGTTTTTGATACTAGGAGTGTGAAGTTTATAAGTCATAAGGGTTCCTTTTATGACGTAGACGAGCACTAAGAGAGGATTTTCCAAGATTCACTCCCTAAGGGGGTGAAAAGGGAGGCCAAAGTTTGTATGGAGAGACATACCTATTTTTATGCGGGCGATGCCGCTGGGAGAAGCTAGTATCTAATATATAGGTATCAAGTCGTCGTCAGTATAACATATTTATTTCCAGGTTTTGATTTAATAATAAAATTATAAATAAAAAAACAAATAATACAGCAATATTTATTCAAATATAATATTCAACAATATTTGGCCATAGAATAAAATTCACAGATATTAAAACTAACAACATTTGGTCGAAAAAATAAATGTAAGTAAAATGTAAACTTATTAACGAACCAAACTCTCGAGTTAACTTTGTTTGGTTCGAGAATCTTATGATGGAAAACTATAAGCAAAATAAAGATTAATATTCCACAACTACTAGACCGATATTAATCATTCTTTTACCAGTAGAATTCTAGTTTTGTAGTTAGAAACTAAAACACATACAAAAGTCGGCCCTATTGATTGTTAAGATTATAATTTAAATGTATCAGCATCTATTTGATTACAGCCAGGAAGACCGACCAGTAAGAAGTATTCCTGCAAATCCTGCCCTCAGACCTACAATTATGTGTAAGTTCCAGCTTTACAATTTACTTATTCAACAGAACATATTAATTTACTTATTCCACAAAACATAATTTACTTATTCAACAGAACATTGCGATATTCCTTCTCACAAAAACGGGATCCGCCCATGAAACAAGGCGTTTCAACGCAGACTGGTTTTAAATCTACCCACATACATAACATCTTCGTGCGGCTGAAAGGACGCTATGCCGTTGGCCCCGGCAGTCATTCAGCCAATCAATCAAAAAATCAATCAATCAGTCAATCTTTGTCAGTCATATAGTCACAAACCTGAAATCTTGACAACTTTGTCAAGAAGTATCGTGTTACTCAATTACCGGGTTGTGGATTTCAGACAAGCAGTCGCTTCCATGTGAAATACAGTATTCGGCTGCATTCGGATAGACTGTAGGCCAACACCAACAAAGTTGGGAAAAGGCTAGGCAAAAACCCGACTGCCAAAAAAGAAACTATAACGGCCCGTTCACGACCTTGCCGCTGTGAGCGGGAGCTAAGCGCGGGGCGGCGAGCGGTAAGAACAAAAGTCTGAAAATTATGCTGCGCGTCTTTGACCGCTATGACCGCAGTTGTGAACTGGCCGTAAAGTTCAATCACTTGATTGAATTTTACGGCCAGTTCACTTTTCAAGCAGTCTGATGCAGTTGACAGAATTTATTTTTCTTCAACAAACAGATCGGATGTGTAAAGGGCGCGTTAGCTGCTTTAATTGATTCAAATCAAAGATCAAAGGGCAATGGAAAGGGCTATATATGCTCGGAGTTTCCTTGCGTGATCGCGTCAGAAATGAAGATATCCGCAGGAGAACCAAGGTTACAGACATAGCCCGAAGAATCGCCAAACTTAAGTGGCAGTGGGCAGGGCACATTGCTCGAAGAACAGATGGTCGATGGGGACGAAAGGTTCTGGAATGGCGACCATGTACCGGAAGACGTAGCGTTGGAAGGCCTCCCAAAAGGTGGACCGATGACCTGGTGAGGGTCGCGGGAATCCGATGGATGCGAGACGCACAGGACCGGTTATTGTGGCGACATTTAGGGAAGGCCTATGTCCAACAGTAGACGTCTTTCGGCTGAAGTGATGATGATGATGATGGTTTTTATATAATACGATATGTAATAGTTAACTATAAATAATACTAAAAAGAAATCTTTTTACTGAAATAAGCATCAATATAATTAGCATTTCAAATATCAGAATGAATGAGAAAGAGTGGGGGCGAGGTGGGAACATCTCGTTATCTCTATTGTTCGTACGTAACCTAATGGAGGTGACGTCACATTTCAGTTAGTGCATCCTATTTCTGTCAATTGACAGTTTTCCGACCACCAGATTTGAAAGATTTATAACTTACTTAAATATGAACCGATCTAAAAAAATATTTGTATTTGTAATTTTTGATAAAGTTGAAAATACTAATTCAATCAAATTCTAATTACAGGAACGATGCAAGGGACCACACTATTATCGGCTGCCAGATATCTTCAAGTAACAATGAAAATCCCAGTCGGGATGCACTTGGAGTAGCATCTAGCGCCGTGTCAGGTCAACAGACTCTCTGGAAAGTCTGGCCTAGTGGCAGTCAATAGAAATGTGTTTACTGTACAGGGTCTAATTAAATTACCTAGCAAAACGCGTTTAGATATAGTTAGTTTTCACGGTCGAAACCGAAACTGATTTTCGGCTTTGGTTGCAGTTTCGGACGAAAACGAAACTTAATAAGGTAACGTTTTCATGGGAAAAAGAAAGTCAATCGTAATCATTCAGGCAATGTCCTACGTAGATGATTCAACGTGAATACGGTTGCGAAGCGATCCGATGCGGTTCAAGCGAATGTAACGCGAAGCGGCGGCCTTGTCCTGCGTGTAGATATTACAAAATTAGTCGCTGATAACAAAATTAACTTTTAATGATAAATAAATAAGATGCAACATGACATGTCTGCACTACGAAACCTCTCGAAGCTTCGATTTCAACTGGATCTCAGTCAAAACCGAAACTACGCCGAAAAACTAGGCCAAAGTCGAAAGTTAGGGTGAACACTGATAGTTGCTTTCACGACTGCGGCGTTTTGCTAGGTGAGCTAATTTAACTCTACATTACATAATAATAGTTCTATTTTATTTTTACTAGAATACGTAGGTATCTAATATTTTTTTAAGTAAACATTTTATTAAGATCGTCTGGTTATTTATACAGAATGGTCAATTAGTCAGCCATGTGATTTAATATTCTTTCATAATAGATAAGATAGATAACGAGTAGTTCTGTACATACAAATGATTTATTAATATAAGTTTGGAGTTACCTCATACGCAATGTTTCATTTCCCTTTGATATAATAAGCATGCAATTTTTTTATTTGCTAAGTCAGATAATTTTTAGATGTAGTAAATAAATATGAAAGTGTGTTTTAAATTATCTTAATGAACAGCGAAGTTACAAAGCTTCAAAGCTGCTAATAAGAATCACATGGACTTCGTCATTATAGTCCATCATACCCGTTGAGCTGCCATAGCAAACGACGTCTCGGCGAGAAAGACAGATATTATTTGTATAAAATTGTTCCCTTGGTTCTTACAAATTTTTCGCTCATTCATTTTCTCACCATTTTGATATTGTTTTCAAAGTGATTTAGGCATGATTATTCCATATTATCTTTGCTACAACAGACACTATCAAAGTGGTCGATCTTAATTTAGATTAACAACGTACGCAGGAGGTATTATAGTGCACTAATGTGAGCGCAAACATAGGTCCACTCTCTGTTCTTTTACACTCATAATCCGACACGACCGGGGATAGATCAGGCACAGGACTAACGGTTTAACCAAATGGCAATTTTTGCTTGACCTAGGAATTACACCCTGGACGCCACGCTCAACAGCCGTATTTGCGACCACGAGACCAACGAGCCAGCGGTTAAAAAATACATACGGGATACAATATAATTTGACATTCATATGAAATGATATTGTAGATAGAATTATTTGGGTAGGTCTACGAAAAATAAAAACACTGTGGTATACTAAGATCTCAATTCTTATAATTGAAACACCTAGCACAATCTAGGTTACATAATTAATAATAATACTGCGTTTTTTTTTTCAGAACCAACAGGTTCTATTGCTGATTTGAAACATTGATTTATCAAAAATCGAACGATGCAGTTTTAGTTTAGAGTCCGAGATTACTTACTCTAAAGGAATCTCGGGCTCGAAACTAAATTGGATTAAAACTGCGTATTTTGCTGTTCCTTATAGTTTAATATTTGGTTTCATTGTAAAATTCAATCTTTATATACAAAGATTTCTAACAATACCTCCGATTTAGTCTGAATCCTAGTAGTTAATTTTTTCGATATAGTTGCATAATTGCCCTGTACTTATATATATAATGGCACTTGTAAATCAATTGTGATATTTTGGTAACCATTTCGCACTTGTGCAATAAAGCAGTTAAAACCTTTTTGTTAAATCTCTTTGTTTTCAAAACAGTTTTATTATGAAAAAATCACATTAGGGTATTTAAATAAAAAATCAAATTACGTGTCTTACTTGCGTGTAGCAATTTTAACTTGTACGTGTTTAAAAAAGCATCACTTTGTATCTAAGCAACCCCATTATTATTTTTATTAAAGCAGTTAGACCGCTTTAATAAAAATAAGAATGGGGTTTGCTAGTCTATGGCCTCCATTTCTAGATGCGCGTACATAAGAAAAAAAGATTCATTTTTTTTTACCGCCATGTCACAAAAAGATCACACTATTAGTTTTAAAGTAAAAGTTAACTAGTTATCTTCACAAGTGTGTTGAAAAACGTCCTATGATACACGTAAGTATTGATGATTACCATCCTCAGCTCTCTTAATATCATTGCCTTCGACCCGGGTCTACTTAAACCGCCTCAGTGATAATCACCAACATTACACACTTTTATCATAATGTATATTATATATTATCACTAGCCCCCCACGGTTTCACCCGCGTCTTAGGTTACTGCTCCGCTCCTATTGGTCGCAGCGTGATGTTATGAATGGGATATCCAACACTAAAATGTTTCCAGTAATTCCAGAGATTAATGCGTTCAACCAAACAAACAAATTCTTCTATACTATCCTACTAATATTATAAACGCGAAATTTTGTATGTATGGATGTTTGTTATTCTGTCACGCAAAAACTACTAAATGGATTTTATTGAAACTTGGTACACGGATAGACCATTTCCTGGAATATCATATAGGATCCCTTTTATCCCGGAAGTATGTTCCTTTGGGATATATCTCTACTATAACGCGGGCGAAGCCGCAGGCAGCAGCTAGTCCAGTATGATAGATATTCACATACGGTAAGTAATTCGGGCCGTAATTTAAGGTTTTTTTTTATTATTAACTTATTTTATAGTCTTCGTGTCTCTCTCCTCCTCAATCGTTTCTACTAGGTAGTGCCTCTGATTCCAGTTCCCATCATTGGTGGGGGTTAGGCTGAGACCTCGATCTCTTTATCCCGGATCCATTGCAGACGAAGTTTTTGTGATACTTAGCGTCATCTCTGTAACAAATAGATTAGAATTCAACCGAATCATCTATATGTATAATTATATAAAAGGAGAAACTGACTGACATATCAACACACAGCCAAAACTACAGGGGCTAAAGTTGACAAAAAATAAAAGGCCCGTTTTGACATGTGTCAAAACGAATTCTTAAATATGCAAAAAGAATACTAGCAATATATTCCATCATATTAAGTAACACGCCACAAAAAAGTATGTATTTTTTTTAAAAACTAGATATCTAGTTTCGTTCCAAGTTACATTCTAGGGTATTTCACAAATTTCGAAACGAGCCTTTTATTTTTTTAACGAGTTTAGGAGCGTGAAATTTTGCACAAAGTTTCCTTTTATTACGTAGATGACAGTAAAGAGAGGATTTTAAAAGTTCACCCCCTAAGGGAATAAAACGGGGGTTCAAAGTTTGTATGGAGAAACGTACTTTCACGCGGGCAGAAGCTAGTATAATAAAACTAACAGTTGTAATTATTGGAATTTAAGTTTCAGGCTCTAGACAGACGGACCGCATTTCAACTGCAATCAAACCGCTAAGTGCAGATCGGATGCAGTTTGAATGCAGTTGACACGACTGCAATAGAACTGTAAACCAACCGTGCAGTTCAGTAGGTGTGCAGTTCACACGATTGCACGCCGACTGCAATTGAACTGCAATCGGACTGCACGTTTGGTTTGCAGTTCTATTGCAGTCGTGTCAACTGCATTCAAACTGCATCCGATCTGCAATTTGCGGTTGGATTGCAGCTGAAATGCGGCCTTAAACTTAATGCGCCTATTACACCACTCGATATTCAGACAGTCTTAGTCTATGTAGCGTAGTGTAATAAGGGTCAGCACAGAGAGGGTCAGACTGTCTTACTCTGAATTCCGACAACAAGATCGGGTTCGGAAACGCTTACTGTCTTATAGTCTGAATATCGAGTAGTGTAATAAGAGCTTAAATGCTACAAGAGAAATGAGGTGGATCCTTAAAGAAATCTGTGTGTTTCTTCGAGTAGATTAATAATAATAATAATAAATTTATTTCAAAAAAGCTTAGTACTAGGATGACAGGTACAGTTAAGCAAGATCATTGTAAGGTATTGGATGTAGCTTCTGTAACCGAGCTAGGCAATGCCTGTATTACGGTTATCAGTGCCATTTCCCTTAATGTTATACAATAATATGTGCCAACAGATTGAATTTCAAGCTTTGCCAACAAATAAATTATTACATTATTTTCTGACAATTATTTACTAAGGAATTGAGTAATGTCCTCTTTTTTGTGTTTAGCGAAATGTGCGTGTGTGATGCATAGGAGGGTGTGTTGATTGTTATGTAATTTATGTGAAGATTGTGTGGTGTGTGTGTTTGAGTGTGATTGGATGTATGCGTGAATCAAACTAAAAACACACTCACTCAGAATGTGTTTTTAGTTTAATCCGTTTCAGCAAATATTTTAACTCCATCTTTAATTAACTACTGCACAACAACCATTAATTGTTCCGTGTCTTCATAACTAAGTTGCTGCAGATATTCGATTACTTTTTGTTTGCATTTTAATTTTGAGAGATGGTAGATGTTCAATTTTTTATTTATTATATCATAAAGAAATGGGCCGAGAAATTCCACAAATCGACAACTAAATTTAGTTTTGAACGTGGTTCTTTCTAGATAAATTCTGTTATTTCGACGCTTCTGTGCAAGGGGATCGTAGGTTAGTTTCGAATGGTGATTAAGAATTATATTTAGGATGAAAAGTTGTCTAACTGTAAGCACCTCACAGAACTGATACAAAGCCATCGTAGGAAAATCGATAGGTTTGAAGGTACATACTTTCAAAATTCCACGCTGGGCAATCTCAATAGATTTCATGGTGGTCTTACAGGTACCTCCCCAGGATGAAATACAATAGCTTAATAAAGACTGGCATAGAGCATAATAGATTCGTTTTAAAAGGTAAGGTTCAGTCACATGCCGTAAATGCTTAAAAACAAAAATGAGTTTCCGAACTCGTGCTCCAAGTAGTCTTATGTGTTCCTTAAAATTAAGATGATTGTCTATGGTTACTCCTAAATATCTGATTGTACTTACATGTTCTAATGATAAACATGAGCAAGTAGGTTCAGTCATGCACTCATGTGAGATAATTCTTTGGGTGCTGCTATGATTCGTATTTTTTTTAATACTAAATGATACAAGCTTTGTCTTTTCTACATTCAAAGTAAGCATATTACTCTGAAGCCATAGTCTAGTTATGTTATAGCCTTGTTGAGCAGCATCAAATACCTCATCCCAAGTATTGGCGGCAAAAACTAATGCAGTGTCGTCTGCGAAGGAGATGATTTCGCCCTGGGTGAGTTTAAGATTCGTGAGTTCGTTGATATATACGAGAAAGAGGGTGGGACCTAGGATGCTGCCCTGTGGCACGCCATGTGTAATTGGAAGCCAAGCACTTTTATATTTATCTACACGGACGCACTGAGTTCGCCCTGATAAATAACTTTTAAATAGTTCCAATTGTATACCTCTAATCCCTATCTTCTCGAGCTTGTCCAGTAAGAGTGAGACAGAAATCGTATCAAATGCCTTTGCAAGATCCAGAAATATTGAAAGACACTTTTTACCTTTATCCATACTTCCACTGATGAAGCTTATGAGCTTGTTTACAGCTTGTTCTGTAGACTTACCTTGTCTAAATCCATACTGGTTTACAGAAAGTAAATTATTTTTTTCTAGAAAATTAACCAGACGACTATTAATAAGTTTTTCCAATATTTTAGAAATTGCTGGAAGTATGGATATTGGTCTATAGTTGTTTATACGATTTCTGTCTCCGTTTTTATATATTGGACACACTTCAGACCTTTTTAAAGAATCTGGGAAAACGCCCAACCGGAAACTATCGTTTATAATTTTTGTGAGAGGAGTAACAAGAATGTTTTTATACTGTTTTAGTAATTTATTATTGATGTTATCACAACCCGATGCACAATCAATCTTCAGACCATTTATAACTTGTTCCACTTCTTTTTCATCTGTATCCATTAATACGAAAGTGGTTCCTGCTTTGTTAGTTTCATCCAAGTATTTTTTTAAATGTGCATTGGGTATGTGAATGTTCTTCTGAACTACCTTTTCTGCCAGCGTGGCTCCGACGTTAATAAAATAGGTATTCACTTTGTTTAACGATTGCTCTGGAGATGAAGAGAGTGCTAGGAGTTCTTTTGCATGTTGTGTTGGTTTTGCTGTGTCAGTGATATTGCGAATTGCTTTCCATAATTTTTTGTTATTATTTTTTGCATTTGTTATAAGACTTTTTTCGTGTTCTCTTTTTAATTTTCGTAACAATGTGTTACAAAAAATTTCTATAACGTTTGTAGGTGATTTGTATAATTTCGTTATCCCGTAATAATTTGGCTTTATTGTGTAATCTATCCCTGTTTCGCATACACCTTAATAACCCCGGAGTTATCCATGGTTTTATAATTTTTTGACGTCTAGGTAATATTTTTATTTCTGTATTTTTACCAATAATATTTTGAAGGGATTGAATTAAATAATCAAGTGTGACATTTGGATCCGTACACTGATATATTGGGTCAAGGTTTAATTGTAGCAGGTCTAGTTTTATACCTTCTTCATTAATTTTAGTTAAAGTTGTAGTTGTATATTGACGTGATTTATTTAGATTTAAGCTTAGTAGAACCGGATAGTGATCTGTTAACGTTGCATATGGAACTATTGCGGATGCAGCGGATATTGTTTTTATTAAAGCGTGATCTATGCAAGTTTCAGTATCGCTACGTGTAATTAGGCTGTGTGCCGGAAGCAAACCATGTGACGCAGCCAAAGTTAGGTATCTTTCTCCGTGTGTATCAATTTTTTCGGGATTGATTGCAATATTTATATCCCCCATTAGCACATTGTATTTAAAGATCGATACTTGTTGCAGTATTTTATCTAAAGAAGAGAGAAATGGATCAATGTTGATATATGATGGTGATCTGTATATTGATATTATAGCAATTTTTTCGTCAACAAATGCCACTAAACAATTACAGTCCTGAAAATTGGGTTCCTCTACGCGGACGTTAAGGTTTTCTTTATAATAGATTATGACACCATCATTTTGTTTTGTGTTATTTTTTGTTGCTACGTGGTGATATCCATCCAAATTCGGAATTTCTTGTTCACGAAGAAGCCAACACTCAGTCAGTATAAGAATGTCAAATTTTAGTTTTAATCTACTCAATAATACCTCTAGACCTGGCATATTGCAGTTAACACTGCGGATATTTTGCGTTAGTAGGAGTAGTTGTTTTGAAGAACAGGTAATAAGGTTGTGACATTCTTCTATTTCTGCTGTTTGTGAGTGGGATATGTTTAGATTGTCTATGTTATTAGTGAGGTTGATTATGTCACCAAATGTTTATAAAAAGGGTAGGTTTTTAATGAATTTTTATCTAGGAATGAAAACAAATTAAGGAAAGCAGATTTGTGTGTAGTTACATGAGTAATGTGAGTTGTTTGTATGATGTTTAATGTACTTATGTGAGAGTGTTTGATTAGTCGTTTTAGGTAAGTGAGTGTATGTAAATATTGAGAGTGACTTGAGTATAGTATATAAGTGTAAAGTAAGTAAGTTCCATCAGATGTGTTACATAGTGCAGAAAAATATATGAGATTGTTACAGAAACAAAGAACATGCATTATAAAGTAAACAAACAAAATACAGAAACAGCTTTTAACAAATGATAGTCACATGGTGTTCCGCAATCTATCTAAATCCGCAGCGTTATTTATGCGAATATGTGACGTCTCTTCGGATTTTTTAAGATACACGATCCCGTTTGCAGTCCAACAAAAACCGAAGCCATGACTATTTTTAAATTGTCTTGCCAAGAAGTATAACTTCTGTGTTTTGTGCGTGAGCGTTTCCGCTATATAAAGCGGTTTGGGCTGGTACTTAGGATTTAAATGAGAGGCATTCAATTTATCCCCTTTAGTTTTTGACCTGTTGAAGCTCTTTACCGCTTTTAGAACTTTCTCTTTCAGCAGAACGGTGGTTAAATCAACGATTACTGGGTTTGATTCATCTTTTGACTTAAGTCGATAAACATCCTTTATGCTAGAACAATCGATATCGATGTTAATCGTCTTACCCAATTGCTTAATTTCGTTACACAAAATTTCTTTTGATTCACCACTTTGTTTCGGTATATTCCGGATCTCAACGCCAGTTCCACGAGATTTTCTTTCTACCGTCTCTAGTTTTTCCTCCAAGTCTTTTATCAGCAATTTATCAGCCTTTCTTTCATTTTCAAGGACTTTGATCTTTGACAGAAATTCGTCATATTTACTTGACATTACGTCCATGCTTGTTTTAAGTTCTTGAAAGCGCTTTTCCTGTTCTTTTGAAAAAGATGCAAACATTTCCTTGTTATGTGCTTTAATGTCGATATTTTTACCATCGTACTTCCGTTTTTTTCGCTCCGTAATATTAGGTGACAGATCAGGCTCAGACTCATAATGCTGCAGCGGCGAGTCAATGACTGCTTTAGCAAATGTTAGCGCAGTGCTTTGTATATTCTCCGTTTCAGGTAGAGACTTCGAAGTGGAACGTGAGGCGGGGGGTGTCCGTTTTAGTGACATGGTGAGCGAAGTAATATGCCGTAACGATTTCAATAAAGTGTCAACGTAAGTACCAGGGCGAGATAAGAGTGTTAGCAACTAATTCTTCACCGTCACCTCAGAGATCAAGTTAAATTTGAACTTTATACCTTTCCGTCTAGCATATAGCTGTATCTTTAACAATAGATGCGTTGTTCGCCTTATTTGTGAGAAGATGGCGGAAAATTATCTGTTTCTCCTTCGCACTCTGATACGTCGCTATTAGGCAAGTCGTTTTCGCACTTTGATTTTTTTTTTCATAAGGGTGTGCAAGTTTTTGTACAAAAATAGCCTTTCCCCGATATTGGGGAGATTTCAATTACCTGGCAACCCCTTTATCAGACGGTTGTCAAATGTCAATGTCGCGATGTGACATTGACAGCCGTCATTTGAAGCTGACAGTAAAAATGAGGCCGTATGTGGGTACTTAGACAACTTGTCACTGTTTTTAGGGAAAAAATTAAAATAATGTAGTACTTGCAGCTGTATTTTCTCCCGAAGGCAGTAGCGTTCCTTGCAGCAAACAACAGTAGGGGATCCCACTATGTTGGTTAACACACTGAAGTGGAGTGTAAGCGTTTTGGAAACGAAATTGTCACTTTTCTGTAAATTTTAATTCGAACTGTAGCGGTAGCAGTGTTGGTGCAATCAGTGTTGCCAGAGGAATGAGATTACCAATATTGGACATGTATATTTTCTGTTGCGACGCAAACAAAAAATGAAGCCGATTTTTTTTATATGCTTTTATCAGGGTATGTCAGTCCCATCGTACCCAAGGAACCAATACGATACAGTGGGTTAAAATTCGTATGACGTTACACTAAAAAATCCAATAGAAAACTTTTTTGTTATTTTGATATTTTTCTTCTTCCAAACGGCGAGCCTCCAAGCACCCACGGAATCGGCGCCCCTGCTTCGTACCCATCAAAATCTATTCAGTAGTTAAACCTTGAAAGCGTAACAGACAGACAAAGTTACTTTGACATTTATAATATTAAAAAGTATGGATTACTTACATATTATTGAGCACCATTGGACAATGTTTGCAGTTGAATCTGTAAGCGTGTGTTCTTTCGGTGTGATACCACAAGCTAGGCTCGTCCGGGAAACCAACTAGGCACACACCACACCTTTCTCCGCCAGTGTTCTGTTAATTAATAATTCAAAACAGTACATTTTAATGTAAGTTGGCAAACTTTGTCATTGCAGTCAAGGCGGCATACCTACACACCCGAAACGTTTTTCAGCACACTGACTCTAAAAAAAAACTGGCTAAGTGCGTTCCGTACAGTCCAAAAAACGGCAAAAAAAGCACGTTTGTTGATGGAAGCCCCACTTAAATACTTATCTTATTCTGTTATTAGTTTTATTTATTGTTTTAGCGGCAACAGAAATACATCATCTGTAAAACTTTCAACTGTCTAGTTATCAGGGTTCATGAGATAGTCTGGTGGCAGAAAGACAGACAGCAGAGTCTACTAAAACTTCATAAACATATCACTCATTTAAAAATTATTGTGGTAATTTTTTTCTTGCGCCTTTATAGGGCTGCCTGGAGACCAGCCTAATACAATAAAGATAATAAAATTGTTGCGAGGGCTGGCCGCCGTACTTTTCCGAACTAGTGCGAAATACGCTGAAAGCGGTTGTGATAGGAGCAGGTTTTCGAGTAAGTATGTTAAATCTTAGTTATGACAGTTTGTAAAGAACATATTATATTATATGTTCTTTTCAGGTAGGTAAGTACTTACACTATTGTGGGTGTGAGAATGTGCATTAAGTGAGTCTTCAGTCTGAAACGTTCTTTGACAAACACTACATATAAATTCTCTTCCAGTTTCGATACATTTCATTACCATATTATCTCTCCATGTTTGTTTTTGTTCGTTAACCTGTAACAAAAAGTGCTCAAAGATTGTTAAAAGATCAATTATAGACTGGAAAACGTGAAAAATCTATCAAAATTGTGAACATTGTATATTTATTTATTTAAACTTCATGTACAGTAGTGGTACATAGGCGGACTTAATGCAACAAGGCTTTCTCTACCAGTCAACCTTTGGATTAAAAGAGACAAAACACACACACACATCTGACATCTGTATTTTTGGGAAATAAAGATTTAAACTTCCACGCGATCCCGAGATAAAGGACCTTGACAGACAGACAGACAACAGGGGTTGCGTTTTTTCCTTTTGAGGTACGGAACCCTAAAAATTGAATGAATAATATATGTTAATTAAATCAATTGTTGTATGTAGCTATAAATATTACCGGTATCTTGTGAGTAGTGAAGTGTTCTGGAATATCTTGAAATTCCTCTAGCTTATACAAACGAATACGTTTCCGTTGTTTCGTCCACCTTGGCTTTCGTTGAAATTTGCTTGATATACCTTTGGCGCCCTGAAAAATCAAGCAAAAACATTGGCCGCAGGTACTGGGTTTATTCGATAGTCATAGTGGCCTTGGATAGGAAAAGGCAACTGAAGTAACTTGTGTAGGTTTTAATCAGTGAAAGTCAGACACCCCATCTCATTCCACCCAGAATTGAAGAAATCATTAGATGATTACTCCAACCCAAATAAGGTTCTGTGCGTAAAACACCAATTCAGATTTTTTTCTTCTGGAAAAATCAAAGATATTAAGTACAATTCCGGGAGAGAATCTTCGTAGCACATAGGCCATTCTTGACCCACCACCTAAAGAAAGAATAAAGTGTTGGGAAGAATATCCCCTATCACCATCTGACTTCTTGAAACACCAAGAACATCTCTCGCCCGGACGCGATTAAAAAAGTCAAAATGTTTTTAATTTCACATAGGCCAACATGGGCACTTAGAATACGTCAGAAGCTAGTGCACGGTTCCAAATTGGTCGTTTCCTATGGAGAAGAACCGCCAAGAAACTCCATGGTTACTCTTTTAAAAAAAAATTGTTCTTACAATATTTCCATATTACAGTATAAGTAGATATTATGTAAGGACAGTGTAGATTTGCATGGTATTGAAAGCACTAAATCGGTGGCGCGCCCAGGTAGTTCGCTGCAAACATAACTTGGCAAAATGGAGTTTTATAAATCCGTCGGATACCTACTCAATGTGAATGCGGTGCTCCTGTTCAATATATGAGCCACACGTTAGAATGCCCCAAGAGCCCATATACCTGCACTGTGGAGGATTTGATGAGTGCCACCGATGCTGCTATTAACGTAGCCATCTACTAGGCCCAAACTGTTTACCATCGAATCGAAAGGAAGAAGTACAATTTGAAGCACATACCTTCTCTTGTTTGTCATTCGTCCTGTGAGGTACCAAACTTATGTACCCCTCATTTGATTCGCCATCTGAACTGTCAAGTTCTACCATAGGAATTTCCGCTTGTATTTCTACCACACTGATATCATCTTCGTCAGCTGTTTCATTTGCCCCAACTTCATTTTCGATACCAGAGTTATCAATTTCCATTTCGATGTCCCCACATCGAAATGGAAATTCATCGGACTCTGCTTGAATGTATTCTGAAGTTCGGTTGTCGTCGTCATATTTGATGTAATAATAGTTTAATAATAAATAGCTATCTAATGGAGATTGCAAGTCGGGTTGTAATCTTTTCTCTTGTTCTATGAGAGTTTTGGTGATCTGAAAAATTATGAATCACTTAGCTAATATTTTTGCGATACAGACACTTTGTTTTTATTTACCCTAACCTTAAAACGGAAGGGACATAGACTTCTCGTTAGAAATCACTTCACGTTAGGGCCGATGGCGATGCCTGCCAGGGTTGTGGGATTGTGAAAGAGTGCAGGTTTCAAGGCTGCGGTACAGCCCTGGAATACAAAGGCCAACTGAATGAAAACAGGTGAGTTTAAAAAAAATTGTTGATAGGTTCGCGCTTGAATGCTATCACACCTGATGGAAAGCGACGATGGAGCGCGCTTACCTAAAGCAACGTATTCACTCTTGAAAATAAAGATTCCCGGATTGTAGTCATCAGAAAACACAGACTCCGGCAGGGAATTCCACACCTTAGTTGTACGCACGATTAATGTGTTCTCAAAAGGTTTTGTGCGTATAGGTGGATGTCCACCATGTACCGGTGGCGCATCGCCGTACGCCTGGTGGTCCGTTCATGGAACGGGTGCGGGCGGAATTAGGCTATGCAATTCCGACGCACACTCCCCGAAATGCAATCGGCAGAAAACCAACAGGCTAGCAACTCGGCTAGCCTGCTTGGCTTGGTTTTCACCTGATGGAAAGTGAAGTTGTGGTCGACAATGAAGCACGCTTGCCTAGAAGTAACCTACTCACTCTTGACTTAATGATCCCCAGGTTGTAGCTGGGGTTAGGACAGATTAGGAGGAGTAGTGGAGGAGGGAGTATCAGACTATTACTAACTACTAAATAGTCAGTAAAAGTTTGTCAGTCCCTCTCGCTCCAACCAGAGCGGAAGCAATTATTTGATGATTTCACACAAAAAAAGATTGGAGTTCACTTAGATCTACGAAATGAATAGACTTTTAGATTAAGTATTTCTTACTTACCAGCCCATTCTTTGCGACTATATCGAGAAGTGTAGCCTCGGCCGCTTTACTTTTCTCGATTAGTTTAGCACATTTCAACAAAATTGGGGCGCATTCATAGCACACAAAATTTGGGAGACCTCCACAAGAACTCTGAAAAAAAAAAAACATGTTTTTGATTTTAAAACATTTATCAGATAATAAAATATGAACTAACTTTAAGTAGGTAAACTAATCGACAGCGATGCGGAGGAGTTTTTTGACGCCATACTATAGATTACTTTTAGTTAGTTCTTAAGGGCTTTTAATTTATTTATTTTTATTTAGGGTATAGTGTGTGTTTTTTTTTAATTGTTATAAACTAGTGCTTGACTACGATCCCACCTGATGGTAAGCAGTAATGCAATCGTTGATGGTGAGGCACACTAGTTTATTGAGAGCCTATTCAAACTAGCCTTGAAGAAACCTAAATTATAATCGGAATGGAAAACCGTGTTATTGTTACGAGGGATATTTTTGCTCAGAGTTAATTAAAATCTACAAACATGGGGTGAAATCTCTGAAAACTTGATACATGATGATTAGAAATATTATGTAGATAAGAACAACTATTACTGTAATAAACGGAAGCCGCAAAAAATAAACTGTTACATTTATTTTATCCAGTTATTAAATATTGGTAGATATGGAACAGCGGTTTTTTTTTTGCGTTTTTGTTGCGGTTACTTATACAATAGCAAAATGCCTTAAAGATGAGTTAGCATAGCAGAGTCGGCCTTATAATGTTCCTACTGTTGGGACTCAGGCCTCCTCTCTATTAGAGGGAATGGGCCATAATCCACTACGCGGGCCCAGTGCGGGTTGGTGGATGTCATATGTTTTCGAATTTTTGGTTCTAGGAAATGCCGGTTTCCTCACGATGTTTTTCTTCCGTTTTGAGAGCAGTGGTGATGACATAAATTACACAAAGTAACGCACCTGGTTGGGTTTGAACCCGCGACCTACAACTCGTAAGTCGGGGCCGTCACCACTCGGCCACCACTGCTCTAGATGAGATAAAGATGAGTTATTTTCAGGTTTTTATTACAGTTTCAAGTATTCCAATAACAAATCCTGTAACTTATCGTTTTAAAAGCATAAGGTAGGTACTTACAGTACTGAAGCCAGCAATAGACTTCATACAGTTCCCCAGGTGAGTATCTTGTAGGCTGAATAGTTTGACATTTGTGGCCAAACATATCCTGCAAGCTTCCACGTCAGATACTTTGAACAGGAAGCCTCCCTAGAAAATGTGTTTTTGTTAAATAAGACATTAAGGCGTATAGTCCCTTGAATATCTGGCCGGAGTTAAATGCATTTAATTCCGGCCAGCTGCGCCTGGATAGAGCCTCGCTGAACTTTAAATCCATTTTCTTTGCGAAACAGATTGATTTACATAAATTCAAATTCAAATTCAAAATTCAAATTCAAATTCAAAGCATTTATTTCAAATAAACCATTTACAGGCACTTTTGAAATGTCAAGAAGTCAGTCTGTCAGAAAAAAAATGATGCTAATTGCACATTCCAAAGCGTAGATCTCTATGGAGAAGAATGTGCAAGAAACTCCATGGACACTCTTTTCAATCGTGTTTTGCAATTACAAATATCTCTGTTACATGTTTCTTGTCGCTATCATGTGAGAACAATGTCAATAAAGTAAAAATAAAAACTAAATATAGATATTAAAATAGCAACTGGCAGCTAAGAGATGACCAGTCTCAACTGACAGCGCCCGTTCACGGACCTGACGCGAATATTAGCACCACTCAGCTCAACCATTATAAAGGGAACCGAATGATCCAACACACGCGCCACCATCAGTGAGACATTTGAGTGAGCATGACAAACTCTCAACTGCCATGCTCATTTATGTCAAACAAGTCCAATAAAAACCATAAAATAGCTCCATGGTACTCACATTTACAAACTTTGAAAACAAATGCTTCTACATTATACAATACTAAATACAATAATAATTAACAACAATAATATTTTACAGATTAAAAAAAAAAACATTAAAGAATAATAATAATAGTTTCAAAACTAATCAATTTGTACACCCCGGTGGTAGTGGAGCTGGACCAGCATTGAGCCAAGCATTTTTATCTTGAATATAATCCTCCAACTTATAATATGCTTGCCTGCATAGTGTGCGTTTAATACAAGATTTAAATTTCGTTTCATTGAGTTCTAATATTTGTGGAGGTATTTTGTTATAACATTTCAAACAGTACCCCATGAAAGAAGAGGCCACTTTAGCCAGTCTGAAACCTGGTTGAACTAATTGGTCCCTATTTCTTGTAACATAATTATGTCTATCGCCTCTATATATCTCATATGCTATGTACTTATTCTGAAGAACTCTTAACCCGCATTTTTTTATATAAACATATTTCTAAAGATCAAAGCCGTTTGAAAGGAGTAGGGAAAACAAGCAAAAAAATATCATGATGTTAAATATTTTTTTTTAAATTAAACAAAAGTATTAATCGCACGAAAAAATCATATGTTGATATTGTTGTACTTGAATTAATGATAAACATTTTTTTTTGCAAATCTTTTAACCCAGCCATTACCGAGGAGTACGCTCAGAAAGCCACTGTTTTATGGCACTGCTCGGGCGCTAGGGTCTTAAGCAGGAAACATACTGCCGCAGGGGCAATGGGTAGCTCACCGTTTGGCCGTCCAGTAAGGACGAAGCTGGGATCGAGGGCGTGCTGTGTTCCACGCGCGCCTCAAAGAGATGTCAACAAATTTTACAGGGCCAGTTAGGGCAGATGGCATTTTTAAAAGGAGTTTCCATAGCCCTAGCAAAAAAGGCAACAGAAGGAACACTGTGGGTTTTAGTCAGTAAAATTCTGATACTTCTTCCCGCTCAGTCCTCGCAGCTCTTGACCAGATCAGGAGAAGTCATTTGAAGTTTCCTTTGTACAAAAAATGTCGATCCAAACAAACTGCGAATCTACGTGGCAACTTATAGGGTAGCCAGATGCAACCAATACTTACATCTATAGATTGATCATCGGTATTTATCATATTTTTCTCTACACATTCTGAAACAAAACGTAATTGGTCAATAATAAATCCAGCTTCTTTCATCGCATATGGGCATCAGCATCGTTGCATATGCTCGTAATGTCTTCTCTGCCATGGCCCAAATAATATGGTGCTAATATCTACTTAAACAGGTCAAACTGTATTTAATAATCCATATTTATAAAAGAAGAAACTGACTGTCTGACATAATAACGTACAGCTGAAACTACTGGGACTAGGAGAGTGAAGTTTACCACAAGGCTTCCTTTTATGACGTAGGCGAGCACTAAGAAAGGATTTTTCAAAATTCAACTCCTAAGTTTATTAAGAGCCTACTTTATACAGAGTTGATATGACATAGAGGCATTAAATTACACTACGTATACTATACGTTTTTAGTATTAATTCGATACGGTAGAAAATAAAATATAAATAAAAATGAGTTTTTTTTTTTCAAACAAACTAAATAGCTTACAAATCAGAGTAAAACGCAAACACCCTTTGTAAATAAATTTAACTGACCTTAGATATCTAGGTATTAAAGCGGCAACGTCGCACGCGCGCGGCGCGCGTGTGTTCTCTCTCTCGTATCGGCGCGGTCGGCCGGCGGTGGCTTTTATGTTAGTTTTTGAAATACGCGCACAACATCAATAATAACAAAAACACTAAATTTTTAAATTCTCGATGTGTCCTCCATTCACATTAATGCACAAATTATACCGACGGAGAATATTGTTAATTATTTTTCTAATTAAATTACTGTCCATCGCTAAGCACTTTAATTTGTGAAATGCTAAAATAATCCTATTTTTTAGTTCATTAATTGTATTTACCTCTGAGGCATACACTTCACCCTTAATGTACCCCCACAAAAAGAAATCCATGGGAGTGAGGTCTGGAGACCGTGGTGGCCACCGAACAGGTCCGAATCGACCGATCCATTGCTGCCCAAACATTTCTGTGAGCCGCTCCCTGGAAGCCATCACAGAATGTGGAGGCGCTCCGTCCAGCTGGTACCACAACTTGCGATAAACGGCTAAAGGCAGTTGATCAATGTACTCGGCCACAGGACCACTTAACAATTCTACAAATTTCGCCGCTGTAAGGGTGCCGTCAATAAAAACTGGGCCAATAATATTATTATTATTATGAATACCAGCCCACACATTGAGAGAAAATCTGTACTGGTGTTCAGATTCTCGAAACACGTGTGGATTTTCCAAACTCCAGTACCGGAGGTTTTGCCGATTCCAGATGCCGTTCCGAGTAAAAGTACTCTTATCGGTCCATATTACATTACCTAAGAAATCACGGTCTTCGGTTGTTTTATTTAGTAGCCATTAGCAGTAACTGTTCCTGACCGGCAAGTCTCTCGATAACAAAGCTTGCACCTTCCGATATTTATAAGGTTTGCGTTTGTTACGTTTTAGAACCTTGTGGATGGTTCTATGACAAACCCTAAACTGCCGGGCGGCTCTGTGGAGACTCGTTGTCGGGTTGCGGGAAAAATGGTCTAAAATTCGTTCTTTCCAAGCAGCGGGTATTTGCCGCGGTGGCACTCCCTCCTGTTGCGGCACTATACTTTTATTTTCCCGTATTCTCTGTACTGCCAATTGTATGGTGCGGGCGTTTCTAGGGCAATTGCGGCTGTCACCAAACCTCTGTCGGTATGTTCGCAGGGCTAAAGCAGCGTTTCCACGGCATTCGCCGTAAATTAAAATCATGTCTGTGTATTCTGACGCCGTGTAAGTTACACGAGGCATTGTTGAACACTTTAATTACACACACACACACAACCAAAGTTTAATTATTAGTTTA
The DNA here is from genome assembly GCA_961205895.1 of Mythimna pallens. NCBI lineage: Eukaryota > Metazoa > Arthropoda > Insecta > Lepidoptera > Noctuidae > Mythimna > Mythimna pallens. The sequence continues at coordinate 4,152,787 of OY540843.1, forward strand.
TAATAATTATTACTATTATTAGTTTATGTGTCGTATCACGATAAAAGCAGTCAATCACAAAAAAACACTAACACTAAATAATAATAATCCCAAGTTACTTGTCCTATCACAATAAAAAAAAAAAATACTGTCTGTCTTAAACTTATTTAGTGTCCTATCACAATAACAAAATCACAATTGTTAGCGCGCGAGTTCGAAAAAACGAAAGCGGCGCGGGAGCTTCCGTGTTACGTAACCTAAGTACGTTCCCAAAGGGTTGCGTCGGCGAACTGAAAAAACAAGTTTTTTAGACGCCCCACTTACCGTTCGCAAAAATCTAAGATGCAGTAGCAACATAATGTGTGTGTGTGTGTCTGTAGCAACATAATGTGTGTGTGTGTGTCTATTTCTTTTACGCGCGGGATGTTTTGCTACGGTCGTCCTTGTCACTCTCGTAATGAAAGTGCAAGTGTGTGTATTTATCGCTTCCCTGTTTGCATTGATATCTTTTAGCGAAAATATTTGTTTGTACTTGTGACTTGCGTCAGAGCGGCAACAACGCATCGTAGGTTATACTCCGATTTATCGTTTAAGGTGCATGACCTATGCGTATAGACATAATCAGCTGTTAGGAAAAATACATCGTGTTCAAACGGAGCAAAAACTTAAAAAATCATTTGCGACTAAACTACTGCTCCTATTTAATTGATTTTTGGTACAGAGCTTGAAAATGGTACCTAGTATAGGCAGTTTAAAGGAAAGCCTATCTGTCGTATCAACTTTGTATATTCGTATGCATATAGGTTGACTGGCAATTAGTGTACGATACTTAAACACGTGATTATGCTCATGATAAAAAACAATTATTATTATGGGAGCAAAGCCGAAATCACGAAAAGAATATCAGCTGTTCAGTACATTCATAATCGGCCTTACAATGTTCCCACTGTTGGGACTCAGGCTTCCTCTCTAGGAGAGGAAATGGGCCGTAATCCACCACGCGGGCCCAGTGCGGGTAGGTGGATGTCACATGTTTTCGATTTTTTGGTTCCAGGACATGCCGGTTTCCTCACTATGTTTTCCTTCACCGTTTTGAGAGCAGTGGTGATGAAATAAATTACGCAAAGTAATGCAACTGGCTGGGTTTGAACCCGCAACCTACAACTCGTAAGTCGGGGCCGTTACCACTCGGCCACTACTGCAAAGTACATAAGGCCAACATAAATGTACTGAACAGGTGATTTTTTTTCGCGATTTCAGGTTTGTTCCCATAGTAAAAGTTGTTGGTTATCATGAGCACAATCAAAATAAAATGTTTAAGTATCGTACACTAGTGACCAGTCACCCTATATATAGGTAAAAAAAAATAATAGGTAAGAAAACATTAGACAAGAAATCAAAACCATTCCAACTCAATTTCTGAGGCACGTTTTCATGAATGTCGCTTTGAAGAGTGTCAGAGCCGCGAACGATGACATTTGAATAATGTTAAGTTAAAAAGTAATTTTCCCATGTCTTCAGTTCCTGATTTTGTAAATTAATGCGTGTTGGTGTCTTGTGCTTACCATCAGGCGGGATCACAGTCAATCACTAGTTACTTATATCAATTTTAAAAAAAGGTATATAAACGTATTTATATTTTTTTATACATCTACAAAAGTGAATTATTTCTGAGACACCCAGTATAATGTACTTCGCGCACTGTAGTCGGTCCCCAGAACCCCAAATACGAAAGAGTAACGAAGAGTACATTGTCTCAAAAAATAGTGATCACGAGAACGTAAATAATAAGAGTTATTAGACAATATCTTAAAAACTCACCGTATTTTGAAATGCAAAGAAAAAGTCGCAAAATTTCACTATTTTAAAATGGTTTTTTTACAACTGACTTCTAATACGTCGTCACTCCACTAGTTCCTGCCGTGGTTTAAAAGTTAGTTTCTTGCTTGCTGGTGAACACAGCCCCAATACAAGCCAACATGATCACACGTGCGAATACTTAGAAAGTAGCCTGCCTACACAATGTATTTATTGCCTTGATTGTTTAACATGACGTAAAACGACCTTTCTTCGCAGCCAGATGTGGGACTTCTTTTGTTTTGTAGTATAAGCTATGAATGAGTATTTCGGTGCTCTTCGGGTTTTTTTTTCATAAAGATATTGCCTGAGGGGTAATTTTCGTATTTTTAAAGACCTTTCTCATCACAGTGAGTCACATCAAAAACACCTCTATTAGGCTAAAGGAACCTACCCTACAATTATAGACAAAGATTGTCTCCAAGATGATATTGCGAATTAAATTTGAACGTATTTTAATTAAAAGACTTTTATTGACCTCCTGACCCTCAGCTTTTGGCCTAAATATGCAGGTATTGTTATCACACTTACATTGCTATGCATATATACAAATACAGTAGAGCCTCGCTAATCTGGACCCAGGTCAATCCAGTGCACGCTGTAATCGAGGCGAGAGGATCGCATGGAGGGACATTCGCAGGGGCAGCGGTAGGCGCAGGTCATAACGTGGCAATATCCAGCCCCCCTAGCCAAGTTACAATCGTATCGTTCACGCCAAACGCTTCGAGTAGGCCACGCCTCCAATTCCTTTGTTTGGACCACGTGACTGAGCGTTGAGATGACGTCAGAACAAAGGAATCGGAGGCGTGGCCTACTCGAAGCGTTCAGCGCGAACGATACGATTGTAACTTGGCTAGGGGGGCAGTAATTTTATTTGTTTCTCCGTCAACTTAGAAACCATGCTTTGGAAATGAAGTGCGAAAATTATAAGCAGAAGTATACTACTGACTTTTTCAAAGAAATAACTTTTAGCTTTTTTTTAGTTTAGTATGCAAGTGAATTTTTTAACCGACTTCAAAAAGGAGGAGGTTATATGTTCGGTTGAATGTATGTTGTTTTTTTTTTATGTATGTTCACCGATTTCTCGGTCAATTTCGGACCGATTTTGAAATTTTTTTTTCGATTGAAAGGTTATGCTTCCGAGTTGGTCCCATAGAAATATTGTTATAATCTGATCATGAACTTCGAAGATATGGAACAGAACTCCTCATAGGATCACAGCAGAACCGTCGTAACAAGTAAAATTGCTGTTTAAACGTGTAGACAATGACTGACTGAAAGTAGAGGGGGAATATATCGATCTGATCTGATGATGAACTCTGAAGTTAGGCACCGGAACTCTGTAATAAATTAATGTAACCTAACCGTGTTTGGGATTATTAGAATTGTCATGAGATGCACTCTGGCTATAAGGTATTTAAATTTGGCTGAGCGGTACTTTTTAGTGTTGGTACCGTAACTAAACAGTCTAAAATAAAAAACTTTTCCAAAAAAAAATACAACCGACTTCAAAGTAAAAAAAAACACTGAAAAGTGCAAAATAACTTTAATTTCGGAAATCGGTGTTAAATAACGAAGAGACAAAACTATTATAGAAACACCGACTTCCGAAATTAAAGTTATTTTGCACTTTTCATTGTTTTTTTTTTACTTTGATGTCGGTTATATTTTTTTTTGAAAAGTTTTTTTTTTAAATATATAGGGTGACTGGTAATTAGTGACCGATACTTTTACACGTGATTGTACTCATGATTATAAACAACTTTCCCATAGAAACTTTTTTTATATTCTCATTAGTTTTGTCACAATAGCAACATTCATTTGTATGTTTAAACATATTCTTGTCTAAATTGACTGTAAATTTTTGCTATACTAAATAAAACCCAAGTTAAAAATGTGTTTTGTTCCTATTAAAATATTGCATAGGTACTTATAATCCAGACGCCTCGATAATTCGGAAGGGGTCTTGTTTTCCCTATCTAGATTAGCGAGGACCTACTGAACGTACATTTATTAAATTAGGTAGGTAACTATTTTGATTTACGGTTTTATTTTTGAGCGGACAATTTTTTAAATGATGCAGTGTATTAGGAATTTCATTCGATTGTGGATGAAATGTGATATTATGTGTTGAAAGGTTTCGCTTATAGATACAGTGAAATACTTTCTTTTCAGTAAGTGCTACTAAGACTAAAATGACAGCAATCCTAGGTCCCCGTTTAGGAGCTTCTTCTACTCTAAGACTTGACGATATTAGTTTTGCAGAGGTCCTAAATTTATCGATGTCGCCTCTGCTATGTGCCATAGACATGAAGTTTCATTTCTTCAGGCGATATAATATTCTGTAGTGATTTTGTGTCACTTGTACAGAATATAACATCGCCTGGCTGAACTTCTTCGGCTGGAGTCGGCGGAGGAATTCATCGTATTAGTTGGCTATGGTCGAATAGGCTAGCTCGTTGCTTATAACTAACACAGAGATACTTTGATTATAAAATATTTAGTTTTACAACATAACATATAAGAGTTAAGATTTGAACAAATCAAGAATAATATGTAGTTCTCTCGATCTTAGAATAATAGATTTATTACCTGAATCCTGACTACTTTGTGTATATTCTGGTAAGTACTGCTCAGAAAACTCGTTGGAGGTAAAAGTAAACACTTGAATATCTGAAAAACAAAACAGAAAAATAAAACAAGCGTCTTTAACATATTGAGGTGTCTTGAATATGTCGCAGCTGTATCGTATAACACGTCGCTGTATTATAGTTGGCGCGCAAGATTGAAAAACGTGGCTGTAATATAATAATAATAATATTCACACAACTATCACACAACGCCGTCTAGTCCCAAGGTAAGCAGAGCTTGTGTTATGAGTGCTAGACAACTGATAAACATAATTAAATATTTCTAAATACATACATATTATAGATAAATTACACCCAAACACAGAACAAATGATCGTGCTTATCACACAAACATTTGTCCTGGGTGGGAATCGAACCCACAACCTCTGGCATAGCAGTCAGGGCCACTAACCAACAGGCCAGTTGTCATATTCAAGTGTCAGTAATAATAATATATATATATAAAAGGGGAAACTGACTGACTGACATATCAACGCACAGCTGAAACTACTGGGATTAGGAGCGTGAAATTTTGCACAAGGTTTCCTTTTATGGCGTAGGTGAGCACTAAGAAAGGATTTTCCAAAATTCACTTCCTAAGGGGATGAAGCGGGGTTCCAAAGTTTGTATGGAGAAACCTACATTCACGCAAGTGAAGCTGCGGGCAGAAGCTAGTTATTATTATAGATTGAAAAACGTGGCTATAATATAATGCGGCTACCTCGCATTCAGCCGGATTGTTGTAGCGATACAGCGATACGTTGTACAAAGCAGCGGCGTCTAACGTTTAGACTTATTGTCAGTGTAGGGTGACCATAAATATGTGGGCTATAAAAGTATTGGTATGGCAATGAGTCCAATCATGTGAAATGGGACGGTATGCTCTTTGAGCCGTATGGGTTGGAGTGTGAGTAGAGCTCTTGAATGTTAGGGCACCCCGACATAGACAGATTAAGTTAGAAAAGGTTTACGATGGCTAGAGTGAGCGAACAAAGCCATCGTTATCCTCTTCTTGTTAGGTTACATTAAATTCCACAGACGGAATAGGAGGCGCTACTCAAGATTTTTTTTTTAGGTCAGTTGTTTATAATTTATAGATTTTTTTTTCGGACACACAAAAATCCATACAGTTTTAGTAGCTCAATAAATAACTTATAGCTTATGTTAGTACCAATTACCCTTTGCACAAGAATTTTTACTATCAGAGAGCTATAGCTCTCCGCTACAGTTCTCAGGATGCTGTTGCGACTATCTCTCACTCTCCTGAACAGCGAAGCACTTTTCTTGCGAACAATCGTGTGCATCATCATCAACATCTCCGACGCACTGCAGTAGCGAGGCAGTCCCAACAACATCCTGAAGGCATTATTATATTGGACGCGCAGGACATCTAGCGATCTTTTGGTGTAATTTACCCAGGACCCATAACGATGGCTTTGTTCGCTCACCTTATCCCCTCACTCTGGCCACCGTAATCCCCTTCTAACCTATTCTGTGTCGGGATGCCCTCAAATTCCGAGGTCTATTTAATCTCGATTAATTATCCTTATTAAAATTAAAACTCTAAATTACAGTCTTGATCAGTTGGTGGATTTTGAAATAGTCAAAGACAAAATTATAAGGGTTGAGATTTGAATAAATCTCAAAACTACATAAATATTATTAAGGAATTTGAGAAAAGAATAGATTTTTTACCTGATTCCTGACTACCTTGTGTATATTTTAGTAAATACTGCTCAGAAAACTCACTGGAGGTCAAAGCAGTCGCTAGAATTTCTGAAAAACAAAACCAAATTAAAGGGTAATTAACTAATTTAAATGTTTTGAATACGTCGCAGAAGTAACGTATAACAAGTCGCTGTATTAAAAGTTGGCACGCCGGATTGACAAACGTCACTCATATTAAAATTTAAAACAAGAAATTAACATCTCTTAAAATGGTGGAGTTTTGGCCAAAACTGCAAAATTGGCAATCTTTAAGCCCCTGGGGAGCAAACAATTACTAGAATAATACAAATAACTTCAATGAAAACTTAAAATACATATGTTATAAAATAGAACGCTTTTTCATACGCGCGATCAACTTAATTTTTACCCAATTTTTAGAGTCAGAAAACCCGCTTATGATTGTACTTTTTCACTCGCCTATCGTCAACATCGAGCATGATTTAAAATATTGTTACGTCATCTAACGCAATCCAACGCGATGTGTGACGAAAAGGCAACGCGAAATAAGAGAGAAATTGTTTTTTTTTAAACCCTTAAAATATAAAAAAAAAATTATCGTCATTCAGAATCTTGATTAAATTTGCAAGGTTTTTATTGTTATACTTTTATGACTTTTTAAATTTTTGAGTAAATTATAAAGTGTCAAATTTCATGCAAAATAGCAGATTTTCAGAGGTCTTCACTGGATTAGTTTTATACAAATTTATAAATTGATTTCAATAAAAGCCTTGATTATTACCACAAGACACTGTTTCCAAAATATCTAATGAAAAATGTGTAATAACGTCATAATCGCGTAAGAGCGGTTGTATGAAAAACAGTGAAAATGTATGTCGAGTTGCATTCCCTTAAGGACGGAACATCCTTTGCAAAATATAAAGTAGGTATTTAATAAGTAATTAATAATTTAGGTTTTGCAAAATATATATAAAGTTATTATTACTCACACGCGACACTCTTTACTTTCGAACTGACAGCGCGGATAATTTTATAATATTTGGTGTACCTAGTTACTTTTAAAATATTACATTATTAACTAATGTAAAGTACACGTCTACTAGGTGTTTAGATATAGGGAAGGCAGCCATTTTGTTAAATGATAAATATATATCCGGTCCTCACCGGACATGGTAAGTTCGGGACGATCCTGCTTGGATTCAGGCGGAAGAAACGCCCGGGTTTCACCATTGTGTGAACCGCCCGGAGGACACAGTGGAGCATACGGTGGAGGTGTGCCCCGCTTGGGCGCAGCACCGCCGTGTCCTTGTGGAGGCAATCGGCAGCAGCGACCTTTCGCGTGGGGCCCCGGTTCCGGGGCCGGTATATGGTCCGGAGCAAGGAGGAATGGCAGGCGGTCGCTATGCTAGCGAAGGAGGAGGCTGCACGCGTGAAAGAACGAAGGTCCTTACGCCCCAACCGCCGAAATTCCGACCCGACTACCAGCCACGGTAGACGCGGGCTTGCGGACGTTGAGCAATGGGTAGCTCGCCGTCAGGCTGATCGGTAATTAACCGGACCGAGACCAGTCGTCAACAGCGCGTAGTGATCCACGCGCTCCTCAAAGAGATGACAGTAAACCGTAGGGACTCAGCAGTGCCGATGCCCGCTAAAGCTAGGACCGCGGGGGAATTTCTGAAAAGGAAACCCGTAGTCCTAGAACGCAAAGGGTAATTGAAGGACACAGGTGTTTTGGAACAATTTGGAACGCATTTTTCATTCGAAAAATTACGGGGTCTAAGAGCTAGATGGCGCTGCGGACGTTAAAAATTGACCTTACAAAGGAAGACAAACTAATATTATTGGAACTCTGAATTACCTGAATCTGGATTAGCTGGTAGATTCAGTGTAACTTGTGGCAAAGTTTCGACAAGCACTTTTTGTTTTGTTTCACACAAGCCAGAAGCAATAACTTCTGAAAAAGTCAAAGAAAAATTGATAAGAATTGAGATTTGAAAAAATTACAACTATATATTATTCTAAGAAATTAAAGAAAAGAATAGATTTATCACCTGAATCCTGACTACTTTGTGTAGTTTGTAGATTTTGTGGAACTTGTGGTAAAGTTTGGATGTCATAGGAAGCAATGACATCTGAAATAGTCAAAAGACAAAATTAAGTTAATCAAGTTAAGATTTAAACAAATCTCAACTACATATTATTTTAGGAAATTAGAGAAAATAATAGATTTGTTACCTGAATCATTACTACTTTGTGTATATTCTGTTAAAAACTGCTCAGGAAAATCTCTGGAGGTGAAAGCAGTCGGTTGTATTCCTGAAAAACAAAACAGAATAATAAAGCAAGCTCAAGTTAAGATTTAAACAAATCTCAACTACATATTATTTTAGGAAATTAGAGAAAATAATAGATTTGTTACCTGAATCATTACTACTTTGTGTATATTCTTGTAAACACTGCTCAGGAAAATCTCTGGAGGTGAAAGCAGTCACTTGTATTCCTGAAAAACAAAACAGAAAAATGAAGCAAGCGTTTTTAACATATTGAAGTGTCTTGAATATGTCGCAGCTCTATAGCTGCGCCGGATTGTAACAACGTCGCTGTAATGTATTGTGGCTACCTCACGTTTAGCCGGATTGCTTGGCGATACGTTTTACAAAGCGGCGGCGTCCAACATTTAGCATTATTGTCAGTGTAGGATGATTAAAAATTATGAAGAACAGGGGCCTTACCATGACCTGTTAAATAACATATAATTGAATAATATTATGTGTATCTAATTATTTTTAAAATATTACATTATAAATGTAAAGTACACGTCTACTAGGTCTCACGTCTCGTAACCGATTCGAATAAAAGTTAATTCTAGCACAATATTTCAAATTTTAGTCCGCGGGAAGGCAGCCATTTTGTTAAATGATAAATATATACTTAAAACATCGTAAGCGGCTTCCTTTTGGCGAGTCTACCACTAGTTGTATCGACGATTTTTTTAAACTGCTGGATTTTCAACCGTGTGTGTGTTCTTATTTAAATGAAGATTAGAACTCCAAATTACCTGGGTCTGAATTAGCTGGTAGATTTGTATGTGTAACTTGTGGCACAGTTTCGACAAGCACTTTTTGTTTTGTTTCACACAAGCCAGAAGCAATGACTTCTGAAATAGTAAAAAAAATATAAGAGTTGAGATTTTAACAAATCACAACTACATATTATACTAAGAAATTAAAGAAAAGAATTGATTTATTACTTGAATCATGACTACTTGGTGTATATTCTGGTAAGCACTGCTCAGAAAATTCTATAGAGGTGAAAGCAGTCGCTTGTATTTCTGAAAAATAAAACAGAAAAAGAAAACAAAATACATATTCAAGTGTCCTGAATATGTCGCAGCTGTATCGTATAACACGTCGCCGTATTAAAAGTTGGCACGCCTTATTGATAAACGTCGCTGTAATGTAATGCGGCTAAATCACGTTCAGCCAGATTGTCGTGGCGATAATTTTTTACAAATCTATGTTCAACTTTTAGATTTATTATCAGTGTAGGGTGACTACAAATTATGAAAAACTGATCTAAAAAAAGCTCGAGTAGGGCCTCCTATTCTGCTTGCGGAGTTTAAAGTAACCTATCACAAAGGAGATAACAATGGTTTGTTCACTCACTTTATTCGCTCATTCTAGCCACCGTAATCCCCTTCGTACCTAAACTGTCTGTGTCGAGGTGGTCTAAAATTCTGATCTCTATTTAATTTCGACTAATTATCCTAATTAATCATGGGTGTACTAATAGATTGTTGTTTAGATTTAGGGAAGGCAACCATTTATATTAAATATAAACTTTAAACTTCGTAAGCGGCTTCCTTTTGGCGAGATTTAAAAAAAAAATGCTTGGTATTTAAACATGTGGGTTATTTACGTGAAGATTGGAACTCTGGATTACCTGAGTCTTGATTAGTTGGTAGATTAGGCGGTACTTGTGGTAAAGCTTGGAGGTCATGGGAGCTAGAAGCAATGACTTCTGAAATAGTCAAAGATAAATTTATAAGAGTTGAGATTTGAACAATATACCACAGTAATTAATACTAATTCTATTCTATGAATTAATGAAAAGAATACATTTATTACCTGAATCCTGACTAGTTTGGGTACATTGTGGTGAGCTCTGCTCAGAAAACTCAAAGGAGTTGGAAGCAGTCGCTTGAATTTCTGAAAATAAAAAAACAACACACAAATAAAGCAAGCGTCTTTAACAAATCAAGTGTCTTGAAGATGTCGCAGCTGTATCGTAAAAGATGGCGCGCCGGATTGAAAAACGTTGTTGTTATGTAATGTGACTACCTCACGTTCAGCCGGATTATCGTGGCGCTACGCTCTACTACTACGGTGACTATCTTCTATTCTATGTGTCAAATTAAAAATAATCTGACACAAAGGGGATGACGATGGCTTTTTTTGCACACATTACTCACTCACTATAGCCACCGTAATCGCGGCTAATTATCGTAATTAATTATAGGTGTAATAATAGATTGTTGATTAGATTTAAATTCAAGATTAGATGATAGAAAGTGATGGACTTGCTATTTTAGATAAAAATATATTACTGTCCGTGAGTTACTTTTTTGGAGCATTCCCTAACTTTATTCACTTTGTTGTGACACCATTGTCGATTGTGACGTCATTTTTGTTGTTATGCAGCGCTACTTGCGACGATTAGTGGAACTAAACTAACTTTCAATGTGGCATATTGACAACGCGCATTTGCATTTGGACAATGCAGCGTACCTTACTCAACCGAATTGAATTCCGGCTGAACGTGAGGTAGCCGAGTTACATTAAAGCGACGTTTTTCAATCCGGCGCACCAACTTGTATTACGGCGCTATATACGAACTGGCTTCGACATATTCATAATTATAAATAGAGTATCAAAACAAAAATATACCAATAACAAACCTTTCAGTGGTTCCTGGGAGTATGTGTGGTCATAGTGTCTTTTCCGGTTGTATGAATGCTCGTTCACAGGACAATAGTTTTCTGAAATCAGATAAACAAATCAAATTCGGTATCCATTATAAAAAAATATTACTTATTCTGATAAAAATACTGATGCCTTGAATATCTATATATTTTTTTGTTTCTTTGTCTGGGTATCACAGAATTTATACTGGAAAGATTCTAAAATTTTCTTAAGTTTTTAATAATAAATAAACTAGCACAAAAATATCTTCATAAGTAACGCAGTATGTTCCGTTAACTTAACGTATACCAGAGGCCGGCAAGGTAACCAGAAGGATCCTCGAGCGTCCCTAGACATTTCTATTAATAATTTTTCGTGACATCCTATCATCGCTCATCGTGAGCGGTCATCATCAAGAAAATAGTGAAATAAAACAGACTTGCTTGCTTGCTTTAATCAAATGCACAGTATATTTTTAGGTAGCGTTAAATAACCAGTTTGTTGTAGAATTGTCGCATGCTATCTTTATTTACATTTCGCAACTTGTGTTCATATTTAATTTTAATTTAGAAAAACCTTATAGAAAGTAATTAATTTTACTATTAGGTAAATATTTATGGTTATGTATTGTATCTTGATCATAACTATGGTATTTTAGAGACGGAAAACAATAGCCATTATAATCGAAAATTTAGAGAATGCTCTAAATAAAACCAGGTTCGGTGGAAACGAAATGTATCTGAAATTACATACATCCGACTTTAAAGTAAATAAAAACACAGAAAAGTGCAAAATAACTTTAATTTCGGAAGTCGGTGTTTCTATTATAGTTTTGTCTCTTCGTTCTTTATTTAAAAATGTTGTATTTTTTTTTTTTGTAAAAAGTTTTTTATTTTACACTTTTTAGTTACGGTACCACCACTAAAATGTACCCCTCAGACAAACTTAAATACCTTATAGCCAGAGTGCATCTCATGACAATTCTAATAATCCCAAACACGGTTAGATTACATTAATTTATTACAGAGTTCCGGTGCCTAACTTCAGGGTTCATCATCAGATCAGATCGATATATTCCCCCTCTACTTTCAGTCAGTCATCGACTACACATATAACAAAGCAATTTTACTTGTTACGACTGTTCTGCTGTGATCCTATAAGTTCTGTTCCATATCTTCGCAGTTCATGATCAGATCATAACAATATTTCTATGTGACCAACTCGGAAGCATAACCTTTCAATCAAAAAATATAAATTTTTTTTTATCGGTCTACAATTGACCGAGAAATCGGTGAACATACATAAAAAAATAAAAAACATACATTGTATTCAACCGAACATATAACCTCCTCCTTTTTGAAGCCGGTTAAAAACAATAACCAGCTATCATCATGATCCTTACCTTGCAAACATATAAAAATTGCAGTTTTAATCAGGCGTCGATGTTAAAAATAGTTTAAAATATTAATTTTGATTACCTACTTTATCATTGTTTAATTTTAATTTATTTTCTTTTTCTTAAACCTATCTTTACAAGTTTTTTTTTATCCCAATGCGATAAATGCGCTTATCCTAACTTATTAATACGTTAGTAATCTATAACTTATGATAAATATGCATTCCTTGTGAATTCACCCCGAGTACAACAAAATAAGCCCGTCTCATTAGCTATCAGGTTGAGCGTGCGGACGGTGAGTAATGGGTAGCTCGCCGTCCGACCGTCCGGTAACCGCCGACGTCGACGGCACGTAGTGTTCCACGCACGCCTCAAGGAGATGTCAGCAAAACCGTAGGGGCCCAGCAGGGTCGAAGCCTACTGGGGCCACGGGTAGTGTGAAAGCGAAACCCGGGGTCCTGGGACGAAGGCAAAGAAGGAACAGGAGTGGCTTTTTTAGTCAGTAAAAGTCTGACACTATCTCTCGCTCCGCCCAAGAGCGAGATTTGTCATTAGATGATTTTCCCACCTAAAAAAGAACACGCGACAGTCTTTACTTTCGAACTGACGGCGAGGACAAATATGGCGGTAAGTCTCCTCTTTGAGGAGTGGGTGGAGCGGCAACACGACGTCCTCACCTTCCGCAGGTCCTCACCGGACATGGTAAGTTCGGGAGGTTCCTGCATCGGATTCAGGCGGAAGAAACGCCCGGGTGTCATCATTGTGTGGACCGCCCGGAGGACACGGTGGAGCATACGGTGCAGGTGTGCCCCGCTTGGGCGGAACACCGTCGTGTCCTCGTGGAGGCGATCGGCAGCAGCGACCTCTCGCGTCGGGCCCTGGTTCGGACTATGGTCCGAAGCGAGGAGGAATGGCAGGCGGTGGTCTCCTTCTGCGAAGCAGAAATGCTAGCGAACGAGGAAGCCGCACGTGAGGGAACAAATGTCCGCTCCAGCCGCCGAGATTCTGACCCCGACTACCAGTCACGGTAGACGCGGGCTTGCGGACGTCGAGCAATGGGTAGCTTGCCGTCCGGCCGTCCGGTAATTGACCGGACCGAGCCCAGTTGTCAACAGCGCGTAGTGATCCACAAGCTACTCAAGGAGATGTCAGCAAACCGTAGGGGCCCAGCAGGGCCGATACCCGCTAGAGCTAGGACCGCGGGGAATTTCTGAAAAGGAAACCCGTAGTCATAGAACGCAAAGGGCAACTGAAGGACACAGGAGTGATTTTTGTCATTATAAGTCTGACACGCCCTCCTGCTCCGCCCAGAGCGTGAGAAGTCATTAGATGATTTGCAAACTTAAAAAAAGGGGGGCCCAGCAGGGTCGAAGCCTACTGGGGTTATGGGTGATGCGAAAGAGAACGCCCTGGAACGAAGCCAAAAAAGGAATAGGAGCGGGTTTTTAGTCAGTAAAAGTCAGACACTATCTTACGCTCCGTCCCAGAGCATTGGCCGATTTTCCCACCGAAAAAAAAAGCTGTTATTGAATAATTTCTGTGTTGAATTACCTACTAATGTTAATTTACCCACAAATGGTTGGCAGGCGGTCGCCTCCTTCTGCGAAGCAGTAATGCTAGCGAAGCAGGCGGCCGATCGCCAGAAGCAACGGTCCTCACGCCCCAACGGCCGCCGGGATTCCGATTCCGGTTTCCGGCCACCGTAGGCGCGGGCTTGCGGACGGCGAGCAATGGGTGGCTCGCCGTCCGACCGTCCGGTAACCGTCCGGACCGAGCACAAGTCGTCCACGGCGCGTGCTGTTTCACGCGCGCCTCAAGGATACGTCAGCAACTGTAGGGGCCCAGCAGGGTCCAAGCCTACTGGGGCCAAGGGTCTGTTTCTGAAAGGAAGACTCGGCCCTGGTACGAAAGGCAACGAAGGAACAGGAGTGGGTTTTCAATCAGTAAAAGTCTGACACTATCTCCCGCCCCGCCCAAGAGCGGGGGATGTCATAAGATGATTTTCCCACCGAAAAAAGGGATCAATTTCAAATGGCATACATATTATGTATGCTATTTGAAATTGATTGCTTTCTTCTTAGTGTGCGTGTGCAAATTTTAAGTGGGTGTCGTAAATAAATACACTATTTTGTGAATGTTTTAATTATTTTGGTGGGAGATAAGCGGCATCACTAGGACTCCTTACTAATCGGCAGTGAAGACATATAAATTTCCTAGATATCTATGGCAACAAGACTGTTTTGTCTACGTCACGGAGCGCACACTATCAAGTCCACAAAATAAGTAATAGTACAAGGTACAGAAGTTTCACTCTTCGAAAGAAAACATGCGAATATAAACCTAAAACATTGCACGGCACGGACGTGACCTTGATTTATTTGTCAACCGGGCGTAGTAGCGCTCGTAACGAATCAAAATGCACCTTTATTCCTCATACCGAGAGTCTCTTATAATATGCCCGTTATGCGCCTTTGAACAGGCCGCTCTTGTTATAGGATTAGGACTTGTGTTTTTGAAAAATTTGATATAGGTACTTACGTTTTATTACATAAAATATAATCAGATTACTAAAATTATATGGTAGATAGATACCTAATTTATTTCTAGGTACCTATTTACTTTAAAACATATTTTTAAAAAGTCATCTCATAGAAGTGTCAAGAGATTGTTTAAGTTAGGTATCTATACAAATGAAATAGGTACTTAATTAAAATCAAGTGTATATAACTTTGTTGGTTTTGTATGTGCGTTAGCTTCGCGTCCATATGTGAAAGGTATATTTTAAAAAGTAGGCCGTTATATAAACAGATGTCTTACAAAATGTTAATTATTATGTATAATAACGTCTTAAACAAAATGTTCGTGCAATGTTTTATGAACATTATTAACGTTGTTAGTAGGTTTATATTCGCATGTTTTCTTTCGAAGAGTGAAACTTCTGTACCTTGTACTATTACTTATTCTGTGGTCTTGATAGTATGCGCCGTGACGTAGACAAAACAGTCTTGTCGCAGACGTCGTAGACAAGTCTGTGATTTCGTAGACAATTCTGTCTAAGACAGTCTTGTCTCAAGTGTGCGCAGGCCCTTAGCAAATAAAAATTTAACTACAATTCTTTTTTATGTTATCAGCAGAGGTAACGTTTCGCTTGGTAAACGATACTTGAGTGAACTTTTACCCCTTTTATCGGTAAACTGACTTAAACGTTATCGCTGATTTTATAGGTAAATAGTAACGTTCATGGTAACGTTACCAAATCTCTTTCATTTAGATTAATGCAGTAGGTATTGGTTTGATTACGTATTCAAGATCGCTTGCATCGTGCCACTTTTTCATTGTATAATTATAGGAATAATGGACATTTATTCTATTAAAATATAAAAAAAATAAAACGTAAGTTTAATAAGATACGCAGCGACAACGCATTAGGTAACGAAAAAAGTAACGAAAGATAAAATATAACATTTATTGTTCACATAGTATCGATTTGATATCAAACTACAGTTACCCGTGTTACATAACGTTATCGATAATTTTATAGGTAAATAGTAACGTTCATGGCAACGTTAACAATTCTCTTTCTTTCGTCTAGATTAATGCAGTATTGGTTTGATCAATGATCACGTATTCAAAAACGCAACTTTTTTTCATTGTTTAGTTATAGGAATTAGGGACATTTATTCTATTATAATGTCAAAAAGGATACGTAAGTTTAAAAATAAAGATACGCAACGAGAACATAGGTAACGCAAAAAGTTTCGATATTATAACATTTATTGTTCACATAGTATCAATTTGATACCAAACTACCGTTACCCGTTTATCGTTAAAATGTTAAATTTATGAAAATGTCGTAACGTTATCAAGCCCTGGTAAGTATCATCACATATTTACCGCCGACTTCCTGAGATGCTCTTCCACTCAAAATCTCATCTTCAGTAAACAGGGAAGGACAGGCAATGGCATAGAGACGTAATGTAGGCGTAATAAACCTCTTTTCAAAGTGTTTTTGACAAATCAAAAGCCTCTTAATTTGTAATGGTGATAAAGAATTCAGATCATCACGATTTAAACTCTTCAACCACTTAACGAGTCTTTTCTTATTAGCCGGAAAATGGTGCAAAATACTGTCCTGTCGTGAAGATTTACAAATACAGCACTGCGGTATCATTTCGCAAGTAGCTCAAGTTATCACTGAGAAACTGGGATTTATTACAAATAAAGCAGAAAGGATAAGCACTAACGACTTCACTCGATCAAAAACATCAACACCAAAGTACTCTGTCATTTGTGATCAACACATAGCCAAGCAGAAACGTCAAGCAATACTAAAACAAAATGGCGCTACTACCTACAGCCAGACCATAGATACAAGTGTTTCAGTCGAATACATAGATGGGTTTAACACAATACAGTGAAAAGAACTGAATACATTTTTTAAAAATTAATTAAGTGTATTATACAATAACTAAATCTTTAGGTACAACAATAATTTTTGTATCGCTTTTCATTTCCAGGGTTGTGTCCCAAAACTCCTTGGATAACTGTCTATTAAATGATGATTCACTAAAATTGCTACTCCATTATGATAATTAAAGGAATTTTTGTGAATTCAATTATAAGGGGGAAAGTGTGGAATTAAATAGACATAAAGCCGACGCTGCATTACGCGGTAGGCCGCGCGGTACCATAAAAAAGTGCACCGTTGCAGTTCACCGCGTGGGTAATATGGTATTTGACACTAGGAGAATAAATCTAAAAATATATTATTATGATAGCATAGGTAAAATGCAGTCGGTAAGTGTTAGTTTTAGTTCATGAAATAATAAAATAAATTTTAAAATTCAATTCAAAGTTTTCTGTTTTTATTTATTATCTGTTTTTGGAGGACGGAACAGAGAATAAAGTCCCGCAAACCTCCTTTGAAAAGGGAGGATCCTCCAACCAGACGGGATGTTATGTCTGGTGGGCTACTGCCCGATAGATGATTTCGGGCTTTTCTATATGTTCTAAACGCGCGGAGAACTTTGATTGCGCGACGCAGGATTAGTTCTTATGTGACGTCATAGATGTCGCTACATGTTCTTTATCGCCTTGAAATAGTAGCCACCATGTTATTACGTCATTCGGCTGTGTAAACTAAAGTGACAGCTCTCAATTGTCAACAGATTGGCCATACTGAGTGGATTTGTTTACACAGACAACTGACGTCACGACCAGAGTAAAGATGGCGTCCACTGCCTTCTACAACTGTTAGTATATATGACGCGACGTAATAGACGTCGCGTCATATATACTAACAGTTTTATTTAAATGAATTTTGATTTAACAATAATTTCAAGCAGATGTTTTTGGTTCAGTTACGAGTATTTTTATACTATTTACGTTTTAATTTAAATTTTAAAAAGACTGCAGGTCACTTAAAGTAAAGAGTGTTTCAGTATTCTGATTGTTTCAAATGATGCATTTAAAACGTTACTTACGTTCCAATTTTTCGGAACACTAAAATGTTTCGGAACAGTGAGTCGGTTTAGTAAAGAGTTACACACGCGTACTTTTCCGTATAACTAACGACTCATACGTAATAGCGCGGTTGTTCTTTCATGGTTTTATAGACTTCATTTAGGGCAATGGCTTTAAATAAAAATAAAATATGTAATTTGGACGATATTTATAGTTAAAAATAACCAACAAGTGTAAAAAAAAAACAGTATTTCGGCCTCAACTTATGCAAGGGCCAACCAGAAATATAAAACAGGGCTATATATCGAGTTTCGGGAGCGTCTCAAAGCTGCGAAGGCCGATTTCGCGTGGACCTTTAGAAATACTTCTGCCGTCGATTGTCGAATATTAAATGGAATGGTATTTGTACTAATCTATTCAACGTAAGATTGTATTAAAATAGGTAGTCTTTGATGCAATTTCTATCTAACCGACTTGTATCAGCATGGAACAGGCTCCCGGAAAGTGTTGTGAAAGCTCCCACATTGAACTGCTTTAAAAATCGTTGGACAGACTAAACATCTCCATGCTATATGAAACGCACGCACCAGCTAATAGCTGCTAGTGTATCTTACTAAATAATAATAATAGACGTATATATTCATTTCCTCCTTTAGATTCTTAGAAAACGACTTTACACACTATTAAACAGGGGGAGGGGTTGGCCTATTCTTATTTTTTCTTATTTAGGGGGGGAGGGGGTTAAGCAAAATGGTCTTACGCGTAATAAATGGCGCCTAAGTGGTTTTTTTTCTAATCGTAAGATCGTGTTAAAATGTGAAAATCTGATCAGCAACTAATTTGACAAACAACGATTTGATCTAATCCAAACTGTTTTTATGTTTTTGCATATTAAAAATAGAAGCAGTATTTACCCATTTTGACACAAGTGGACAAAGTTTGTTATTGCGACCGAGGAGGAATTCAACGTGTATCAAACGACGTTTTTCAATATACTTACGAAGAAATACTTACCCTTAAATCTCTGGCCTTTGACGTCAAAGACCGTGTCGCATTTCTCTTTCTTATTAACAGCTTTGAACAGTGACGGATTAACCCTTAATCAAATTAAGCAATTGCCTAGGGCATCACGTCTCGGGGGGCACCAGAAGAAACAAAATAAAAATCCGTCCTTAGGGCATCACGTCTCACTCTCATGTCACCAAAAACCACACCAAAAAAAGTTTCTAGGACTAACGGGTTTTAAGTTGACATAGAGTCCGATCAAGACCCCGCTCCTGCTTGCCCACTCGCCGCCCGCTAGTGCATTCATTCAATTCATATGCACCGGAATTGCGATCAGCCAATCATAAACCACCCCTACCCCGCGGCCCCCCCGCAAATCTGTTTCAATCAAATGTTTTGTTTTTTGAGTAATTGTGCCGGCCGGCTTCTATGCATACGTAATAATAGGGGTTAAAGTATGAAATTGCCGTTTTATTGTAATAGGTAGGTACTTCGAATTGACATAAAACCTTCATGGTTTGAGATTTTTGAGTGAAACTTTTTTCATATAGTAGGTACCTATGATGTTCTTCTTTAAAACAAAAACATTTTACAAAAAAAAAAAAAAATGACGAACACTAAAAAAAACACTAAAAGAATCAAAATAACTTTAATTTCGGAAGTCGGTGTTTCTCGGTATTTTTTGTTTCTTATTTAACACCGACTTCCAAAACTATTTTTCTTTTAAGTTTTTTTATTTCACACGTTTTAGTTGCGGTACACTTATAACTAGATTACCTATTCTCGTGATAATTCCAATCAACCCATACACAGCTAGGTTACATTGTTTTATTATGAAGTTCCTGTGTCTACCTTCTACCTTCCGGCTTCAATTCTAATAAGCCCAAACACAGCTAGGATACATTGATTAATTACGGAGTTCCTGTGCCTACCTTCCAGCTCCATTATCAGATCAGTTCGATAGTACCTTATAGCCAAAGTGCATCTCATGACAATTCCAATAAGCACAAACACGGCGAGATTACATTGATTAATTACGGAGTTCCAGTGCCTACCTTCCGACTGCATCATCATCATTAGTTCACTTTGATGATACCATTTTCAACATAACTAATCAGAACCATTTATTTATTTGTATTGTCATATTCGCTTAACTATCTACTTGTGATATTTATGTGAGTATGAAGTTCCGTTGGCCATTTCTGGTCTTCTTCATCAAATGTTACTTTTTGACTAAATGCTTAAGTCCTCGATGAAAATACCAAAATAACTATATGGTTGCCTATAATATTTGAGGAGTTCCCTCGATTCCTCATGGATTCATCATGAAAACTGGATTTTGAAAAAAATAGAACCAATCTGGAAGCATAACTCTAAGGGAAAAAAAATGCCAATCGGTCCATAAATGACGGACTTCTGAGGTAACAATCATAATTTAAAAAAAATACAACCGAATTGATAACCTCCTCCTTTTTTGGTAGTCAGTTAAAAATGTGCAACATACGATTATCGACATTCAGTTGTTTTTTATTCAGCTCAGACAAGAAAGATGGATACTTCGAAAATTCGGGTGATTTTTGAATAAGAGTTCCGACGCCGAACTAACGCGGCGAAAACAGCTCGCAATATTAATGTTGCGTTTGGAGAGGGGACTGCTAATGAACGCACCATGCGACTTTGGCTTAAACGCTTCAAATAAAATTCATCACGAAAAATTTTATTTGAAGAACTTGGAAGACCGCCCACATAGGTGAATAACAATGAATTGAAAGAGATGGTGGAAGCCGATCCGAGCCAAACTACCCAGGAATTAGCAGCATGGTTTAACGTTACCTTACCAACAATAAAAAAATATGAAAAATGGGTGCCTCACGATTTGACTGATCTACAGAAAGAAACGCGTGTTGAAACTTATGTTGTCTTGTTGAATCGATACAGAAATGAAGGAATATTGGATGGAATTGTGACATGTGATGAAAAGTGGATTCTTTACGATAACTGTAAGCAAAAAATGCAATGGCTGACCCCAGGTCAAACGCCGCAACAGTGTCCTAAAGCAAAGCTTACCAATAAAAAGGTAATGGCAACTGTTTGGTGGTCTCAGCATGGTGTTATTCACTATAGCTTTCTCCGATCTAGTCAAGCAATAACGGCAGATGTCTAATGTGCTGAACTCCGAACAATGATAGCAAAACTAGCAGTGAAACAGCCCCGACTCATGAATCAATCTTCACCATTATTGCTCCATGATAACGCGAGACCTCATACACCACGAAAAACCATTTTAACTCTACAGGAACAGCAATTTAAAACCATTCGTCACCCTCCGTATCCGCCAGACCTAGCTCCAACGGAGTACCATTTTTTTCGAGGTTTGGACAATTTTCTACTTGATAAAAAGTCTTCTTCTCAGGAGACAGTACAAATTGCTTTCACATAGTTCGTCGAATCTAGATCTCCAGAGTTCTATCTCAAAGGTATAAATGACCTTCATATTATTAGATGGCAGCAATGTATAGATAATAATGGTAATTATTTTGAATAAAAAAAAAATATTAATTGAAAAAAAAACGAATTTCAATTTTTCAGTACTAGTCGTCAATTTCATACTTTAACCCCTAATAAATAAATTATGCTTTGATTTTTAATGTTGTCGCACCAACTCCATTTCTAAGGTACGTTACATCTCATCACCTTATTTTACAAAAAACTAATGTTTTAGGCGGTAAAGGTTTAAAGACCGATTCTAGTTGACATACGGATAGGGGGGCCTACAAGCGTAGATTGCTTAGGGCATCTAGTAGTCTTAATCCGTCACTGGCTTTGAATCTTCATATCTTCGTTGTTGATAAAGATGTTTTTTGTCATATTTGTTTATCAGAGCTAAAAAGTATTTAAGCTAGCAAAAAAAATTGTATGTATATTCCCTATATATTCAAGTCTAGTCAAGTCGTTTAATCCACATAATTTAGGCGAAGCTTGGCAAAAATGTGGTGCGGGCCTTGAAACAGGGAACCTAAAAGACTTGAGTTTAAAACTTGGGCAAGTTTCTTCATTTCGCATAATCTGTGCAGAAAATTGTCATTTGTCATTTTGCTGCGATAATCGTTTCGCGAGCTTTGTGTTTTCTTGTCTCAAAATAATCTCGAATAAGTTCACGTGTTTCGTTATCTATTTGAAAATCCAGTTCTCAGATCGAAATAAACGATATTAAACAATAAGTTATTAATTCGGTGGTGATACATGTGCGTACGGTCATAACAATGGAGAACCTTGATCATAGCAATAACAAAAACGTGTCCCTTAGTTTGATAGCGGAGTACGGCGGTTCAGATTCGGATTCAGATGATACGGAGACTCGTTCAAATGATAATGCAACAGATTCCGACGCCGCGGACTTAACGGAGATGGTGTTGAAGAACAATATAATTAATGCGTGTGCTCACGGGCCGTTGTCGAGGCCGAGCGGCCGTGACGAGGCGGATGTTAGCAGACACATGATAATCGACAGCGCGGAGAGTGGCGTGGTGGAGTATGAGGTGACGGAGTACCGTGACGCGGACAGTGACTCCGATAGCGAGTCCACCAGCGCCTCCAGCGACAGCGATGTCGACTCCGTGAAGGACATCGAAGAGGTCTCCAGCGGGTGAGTACTTACGACTACCTGGCACTGTTACGACACATTTTTAATGTTTACAACATTTAGTATGCAAGATAAACCGTGAAAAAATTACTTACACAGCTGCTATTATGTATGTTTATTAGAAATAAGGTAGATGAAAATCTTATTTGGTTCATTTTTAAAGTGGGAGGTATGATAAAATCTGTTGTTAAAGCAATTTGTTTTTCTGTGATATTGGGAATTAAAAGATAAGTGAATTATTGTTTTAGCTAATAACTTAGTCCATATTATACCACTGTATGTGAGGTACCTGTGTTATGATTTGAAATGTAGATATTTATTGATAAGACAAAGTGCTTAACGGGAGCTAATAAGTATATTATTTATATTGTATTAGTATCAGATCGCCAATAACTCTACAATAAGCTTTGACTGGGCTCACAGTACCAGTCATTATGGGGACATTTGGGACGCCTATGTCCAACAGTGGACGTCTTTCCGCTAAAATGATGATAATGTTGATGAAGCTTTTACTGTGGAATATTCAGTGTGGTAACCACACATTACTATTTCTTACAACCAAGTTGTTTTAATGAATTTGTAAATAATATTTTCGATTTTAGGCAGGTCTTGCACCATATTAGAAAACCTTGTAAGTTTTAACTTCTGTCTGTTTTAAAACAGTCAATAGTACTCATTTGTGTTTCTGAGTGAAACACATTGGGAAATTATTATAAAAGACTAGCTGACCCGGCAAACATTGTTTTGCCATATAAATAATTTCCTTGTCTAAAAAATAAAAAAAAATTTTAGGGGTGGACTACCCCTAACATTTAGGGGGATGAAAAATAGATGTTGGCCGATTCTCATAGATACCGGATAAGCACAAAAAATTTCATCAAAATCGGTCAAGCCGTTTCAGAGGAGTATGGCAACGAAAACTGTGACACAAGAATTTTATATATTAGACAAGGCTGAACAATTAACTGAAGAAAT
Organism: Mythimna pallens; assembly: GCA_961205895.1. Lineage (NCBI taxonomy): Eukaryota > Metazoa > Arthropoda > Insecta > Lepidoptera > Noctuidae > Mythimna > Mythimna pallens. The sequence goes on from OY540843.1 coordinate 4,176,382, forward strand.
TATTATTATTGACTGAAGAATTAACTTTGAAGAAGCCTAGAGTTGAGCTGAGTGGGGCTGATGCATGCGTCATGCTTGTGAATAGGTGCTGTCAGCTGAGACTGGTCATCTCTTAGCTGTCAATTGCTTAATTCAATTTCTATCTTCTAATTAGTTTTATTTTTTATTACTTATCTACATTGTGCTCACATACTTAATAGAAGCAACAAGAAATATGTTACCAAGATTATATGTAACTCACAATTTAATTTAAAAGAATGTCCATGGAGTTTCTTGTATGTTCTTCTCCATAGAGAACTATGCTTTGGAACATGCAATTTAGCTTCACTTTTTTTGTTTTTGGACTGACCTACATTTGACTATTCAAAAGTGCCTATAAATGGTCTATTTGAAATAAATGTTTTTGACTTTGGCTTACCTACTGCCAAGAATACCCAAAAGTAATTATTGTTTTAAAACTAATAAGTAGTTGGAAAAGAGTGTCTAGATGGGTTTCAAAAATACTACTTAACATAAAATTTTATTTTGGTATACATTTTTACTCTTTAGGTACTTGATATAATTAAGTTAAAAAATCCATAATTAAGTAAATACAGAAAGATCAAGTCACAAAAGACATGGTGCCGTTTAGACTGACTCAGCAGGGCATCAATTAAGGAGTTAATTTATTTACTTACTAAAGCGAAAGGATATTATCTAATATATAAAATTCTCGTGTCACAGTTTTCGTTGCCATACTCCTCCGAAACGGCTTGACCGATTTTGATGAAATTTTTTGTGCTTATCCGGTATCTATGAGAATCGGCCAACATCTATTTTTCATCCCCCTAAATGTTAGGGGTAGTCCACCCCTAAAATTTTTTTTTATTTTTTAGACAAAAAATTATTTATATGGCAAAACAACGTTTGCCGGGTCAGCTAGTAGCTATATAAATAAATATAGCCAATTAAGAGGAGATGTGATCTCACTGGAGGACTAACTCGAACTGCCATTACCTACAGCGCATCTGCTTATAGCTAATACTGATTGCAGATACAACAAGCAAAAAAAAAAAAAATATTTATGGGCAAAAACCAGTCTCTGTATTTGAAAAAGAAGAATAATTTGAAAAACCTCCTCTTGATATTGCAACCAACTTCCCAACCAACCACTAACATACCAACAAACCAACGTACCAACCACTAGCATACCAACTTTTGGCCAAATCCTGGTATGCTCCACTAAATAGCAGAATCGTTTCAATTCAGCTGTTCAGTACATTTATGTTTGCCTAATGTACTGAACAGCTGATATTTTTTTCGCGATTTCGGCTTTGCTCCCATAGTAACATAATTTAAAACTCCTATTTTGCCTGCAAAGCCGAAATCGCCAAAAAAAAAATCAGCTGTTCAGTACATTAGGCAAACATAAATGTACTGAACAGCTGATATTTTTTTTGGCGATTTCAGGTTGGTTCACATAGTATAGTATAGTATAACGGGCTGGTATCCGCAACTCCACGATTAAGCGCGTATTTTGCGTACGGGTGGGACAAATGCGTCATTCGAGCCACCCCAGCTCCTCCAGGAAGGCCAGCAGCGCCTTGGTGTCACTGACCATTTCGCGGAGGTTACCTGGGTTTCCGAAGTATTTTGCCCTGTATCCAGCGACAACAGGGCAGCTCAGAAGCAGATGTGCTGCTGTCTCATCCTCTTCCATGCAGGCTCTGCACAGGGGGCTGTCTGTAACTCCTATGACAGAGAGGTGCTTATTAAAGGTCCCGTGTCCAGTTGTTACTGCCGTCACTATGCGCAACTGAGGTTTAGTCAGTCGCAGGGCCTGTTTCGTAAAGCGGCCATCGATGGAGGGAAGCGCCTCCTTGGCCTGCCTGCACTCACTATGGTCTTTCCATAGTCTGTGATGCAAGTCTCTAGTTCGTTTCCTTACCAGGTTGCGTAGGTATCCGAAGGGGAGCGGCACAATTGGCTCAGGTCCCATTGCTGCCATATTCGATCCCCTTCTGGCGAGTTCATCCGCTGCATCGTTGCCTCGGGAATCGCTGTGTCCTTTGATCCATTGGATGGTTACTTGGTTATGCTCACCCACCTGGTTCAGGCGTTGGTGGCACTCGTAGATCAGCCCAGAGTTAACTGTATAGCTGTTCAGCGCTTGCAGTACAGACATGCTGTCCGAGAGTATACGTATTGAGTGATACTTAACTTCCCTGGCTACAACGGCTGCCAGGGAAATGCCCAAGCACTCAGCCTGGAACACCGTGTTATGAGTCCCCAATGGTGTGGCTATATGAATGTTGAGATCCTCCGAGAAGACTCCCGCACCCGTGCCATTACCTGTCTTGGATCCATCAGTGAAGATCCGCAGCTCCGTGGGGCACAGCCCTTCGCAGCGGTGATCCTCATGCAGTTGGATTTTGTATTTTTTATCAAAAATAAATTGCTTAGGTATCCGGTCATTAACTGCTTTAGTTATGGGAAGCTCATCGTTAAGTTCCGTAAGCAGAGCGGTGTGTTGTGTTTCTCTCTTACCCCAAAGATCCAGTGTCTTAAGACGTACAGCCGCCATCGTCGCTTCCTGTTGTATGAACAGGTGGAGTGGGGGCAGTCCCAGCATAGCTTCGAGCGCTGCGGTCGGAGTGGTCCTCATGCAGCCCGTAGTAGCCATGCAGGCCAGCCTTTGCATGTGTTGTAGTTTGTTTACGGCTGTGGCTAGCTTGGTGCGGGGCCACCACACCACAGCGCCGCGGTTCACATAGTAAAAGTTGTTTATTATCATGAGCACAATCACGTGTTTACGAATCATACACTAATTGTCAGTCACCCTATATAAAAAGTCATAATTTAAAACTTCTATAGGTATTAAATTATTATAACTTTCTCTTGTTCATAAATGTAAACAATAATATGGACCAGCTTTTCATCATTATGATAAAATAGTCATAAAATACTTAAGTACCAATTAATTTGATTAGTTTATAATCCATAAACACATTGACATTGTTTCTCATGAGAATCTACTTAAAAGAGAGATAAGAGTAAATGCGTGTTTACTGTTGCTCCCTTTATCTCGTTGAATGTCATTGTTATTGGTTCCATTGATTAGGTATCCATGCTTCTGGTCTAGTGTTTGTCACCTGCATGTTTATGAAACTCGTAAAAATTTTTACTAGATATTGATTTATCCCAGACCCGGAACACTTTATCTGTAGGCTATACAAATATTTGTTCCGAGCGGGGATCGAGCCCGCGACTGGCAGCGCAGCAGCCATTCGCTCAACCACTGCACCAACTGTTTCATCAAATTATAGGCATATATATATGTTGTGGTGGACCAATGGTAACGGCCCCAACTTATAAACTGTAAGTTGTGATTTCAAACCCAGGCAGGCCAGACAGTGTAGTTTTAAAAAGTTGCAGGAAAATATTGTTAGGAAACTGGCATGTCCTAGTGTCAAAAATTCGAACATGAGAAATCTAATAGGCCCTATCTATAGCCCTAGCTTGGACCCATTATACTATAATGGGTCCAAGCTAGGGCTGGTAGTTGCTACAATGATTGTAGCCTATTCTCTCTTCCAGAGAGGAGGTCAGAGTCCCAACAGTGGAAATATTATAAGGCTGATTATGCTCATGCTTATGATGGATGCAAAAAGTCAATAGGTTCTGTTTCCAAAGTGTGGTAGGCATAATAATGTTCCTTGGGATACTTATAAAGTAAAAATTGGTCTTTGCGTCATAATTTTTTTTTTTTTTAACATCTACTTAGTTGGATTTTGAACTTAAAACACAAAACATTATATATCAATATTTGTTTCCAGAGAGGAAGGTGAAGGACGAACCAGAGCTGGAAAACCAGAGACTCCGAAAGTGAATGGTGAAATGGGCCTTGATGACTTGCCTCCAATAGAAGACCTTGCCATCAGCCTGCCAGCCCAAGAAACCACCAAGATTGGAACCATTGCCAGCATAGTTGATAGATTAGGTAACAGATTAATAGAATATACATACATAATCAAGGGTGGACCACAAATCTTTCATTTTTTCATAGCTTCAATCTTCTATATTAAAAAGCAAAGCCCTGACTCACTCACTGACTTCTTGATTCCCAGCCCTAAGCTCTTGGACCGAGAACGCTGGAATTTTGCACAGAGGTTCCGTTTGTAATGTATACAAAGAATAAAAAAGGATATTTAGAAGTACAACCCCTAAGGAGATGTAATAATAATAAGGTTTGCTGTAAGAAAACCCAATTGTGGTTTAATCTCGCCTGTGTACATCAGTTGTCCCTGCAGGCTAGCCTACTGGGGCCATGGGTGATGCGAAAGAGATCCCCAGGGCCCTGGAACAATGGCAAAAAGGAACAGGAGTGGGTTTTTAGTCGAATGGTTGTGAATGTGATGTGTGAGAAATGTGCATGTCGATGGTTGTGAATGTGATGTGTGGGAAATGTGCATGTCGATGGTTGTGAATGTGATGTGTGAGAAATGTGCGTGTGGATGGTTGTGAATGTGATGTGTGGGAAATGTGCGTGTGGATGGTTGTGAATGTGATGTGTGGAAAATGTGCATGTGGATGGTTGTGAATGTAATGTGTGGGAAATGTGCGTGTGGATGGTTGTGAATGTGATGTGTGAGAAATGTGCTAGTGGATGGTTGTGAATGTGATGTGTGGGAAATGTGCGTGTGGATGGTTGTGAATATGATGTGTGAGAAATGTGCGTGTGGATGGTTGTGAATATGATATGTGAGAAATGTGCATGTGGATGGTTGTGAATATGATGTGTGAGAAATGTGCGTGTGGATGGTTGTGAATGTGATGTGTGGGAAATGTGCGTGTGGATGGTTGTGAATGTGATTTGTGGAAAATGTGCATGTGGATGGTTGTGAATGTGATGTGTGGGAAATGTGCGTGAGGATGGTTGTGAATGTGATGTGTGGAAAATGTGCATGTGGATGGTTGTGAATATGATGTGTGGAAAAATATGGAGAAAGCAACTTTCACTTGGGTGAACTGCTGGCAGAAGCTATTCCTGAATAAACTGGGAGGCCTTATCTGCTTCTGGATGAAATAGAGGCCGCTGTGGCCCACCCATCATGGACTAATTGCGGAAACAAAATCCGGATAGGTTAGATAGCGTTTCTTTGTAGATAAAAATTTACCTATAAAAAAGAAGTAAAATGCTTATTATTAATGTTTATATTTTATTTTTAATGAAACTAAACTAATTTAGCTGACCATACCATGCTAAAATAGTGCCGAATAGTATCATATTATCGCGGGGTTGACTTCCGAAGGTCGGGGAACTGATAACCAGAGAGATATTATTCTACGTACATACATATCTACAGTGCAACAATGTATTTGCGGGGATTTCCCGATTTCATTTACGCTACAATGGCTTTAGGTTCAAAACTCATTGGTATTGTACTGGTGGGATATTTTTGAATAACGAATCATAGTGTTTACATAATGTTATGACATAAACATTTTGAAGGCAAAGCGATCATTGTCTTCAAACTGTTAACTTACAACCATTTCCTATATAGGGTCGAAAAGCACACTACCATTGTATTTTTAGTCTTATAATTTGCCAATTTTTAACATTAATGGGGATCATAGGCTGTTTTATTTTTTATATACAGTGCTTTTACTAAAAAACAAACCAAAAATTCGGCCAAGTGCATCTAGGGCTCCGTTTTTACCCTTGGGTACGGAACCCTAAAAAGGGGCAATTCCCATATCATCATTCTTAAAACTTCTAATTCCGCTTAATTTCGACCATTTTTGATATTATATTTGCCTGACGATATCAATATGATTTTCTTAAGAACTGGAATTGGCATTCCGGCTTCACGAGCCTCGTAAAATCATGTAGTTTAGAGAAACATCGATTTTATCGCAGACATCGCGTAAAGTCACGGTGTCTGCCCTTGACGTCGCGAGCTTTTTTTCCATGACCTCCATTGATTTCCGCATCGTTTGCAATTGATCGTTATACGACCTTTCTCTGAACGAGTTAGATCAAGTGTTTACTTCCGATTATTACCTTTTTTGTCTAATACTCAGTTGCGGAATAGCCATGTAGAAAGAGTAGCAAGTGCTACAGGCTCCGCGCATTCGGTCTCTCTCCTGCATTTGAACGCAAAAAAATCTGGTCAAAGTATATAATTCAAATTGAAACGATTATTTCATTGAATATGATAGTCAATCTTTTCGATTTCTCTTATTATCGTATTTTCCACGTACTTTACCCGGGCACGCCACAATTATGGCGGTAAGTCCCCTCTTTGAGGCGTGGTTGGAAAGACCTCACGGCGTCCTCACCTTCCGCATGACGCAGGTTCTCACCGAACATGGTAAGTTCGGAAAGTTCCTGCACCGGATTCGTGCGGAAGACACGCCCGGGTGTCGCCACTGTGTGGAACGCCCGGAGGACACGGTGGAGCACACGGTGGAGGTGTGCCCCGCTTGGGCAGAGCAACGCCGTGTCCTCGTGAGGGCGATCGGCGGCGGCGATCTCTCGCGCCGGGCCTTGGTACAGGCCATGGTTCGGAGCGAGGAGGAGTGGCAGGCGGTCGCCTTCTTCTGCGAAGCAGTAATGCTAGCAAAGGAGGCGGCCGATCGCGTGAGGCAACGGTCCTCACGCCTCAACCGCCGCCGGGATTCCGATCCCGATTTCCGGCCACCGTAGGCGCGGGCTTGCGGACGGCGAGCAATGGGTGGCTCGCCGTCCGATCGTCCGGTAACCATCCGGACCGAGCCTAAGTCGTCGACGGCGCGTATTGTTCCACGCGCGCCTCAGGGAGATGTCAGCAAATCGTAGGGGCCCAGCAGGGTCGAAGCCTACTGGGGCCATGGGTAGTGTGAAAGCGAAACACGGGGCCCTGGGATGAAGGCAAAGAAGGAACAGGAGTGGGTTTTTAGTCAGTAAAAGTCTGACACTATCTCTCGCTCCGCCCAAGAGCAAGATTTGTCATAAGATGATATTCCCACCTAAAAAAAAAAAAAACGTGCTTTACCCAATTTTAAAATTCACGGGATTATTATTGATTGAGAATAAGAAAGAGAATAATAGTACTAAATAGGTCTACACAGGGGCATCTTGGTTGAATTTGCTACAGGCCCCACGCTGGCTTAATCCGCCACTGCTAATACTATGTATAAGAAGCGTAAACGACAAACACGCAATGGGTTTCTAAGATTTTTAAACAGATGATTTACTTACGATTAAGTTAGAGAGCAATGCTTGGTCCGTTGGTTCAGTGGTCGTAAGATTGGCAACTACAGTCAAACGGGGTGAATAGGAACAAAAGTTTGAAGGGGATCTTCGCGTTAATTAACAAATTTTCCCAGCTTTTAAGTCCTCCTATTTATTCATTAATTGTAATAAAAACAGATGCTTTGATAGAAATCAATTATATTAATATATACCAATGTAAAAAACCTAACTAAAGTTTTGTTCCTATTTACCCCTGCGTTCCTATTCACCCCGTTTGACGGTATACTACGAGTTGCGGAACTTTCCCAAATTACTTATTTAGCTTCCAAATGATGTAATTGACGGCTATCTCACTAGTTTCTGCCCGTGACTTCGTCTGCGTGCGTTCGTCTTTAACATAAAACGTATCTCTTGAAAGGAATTTTGCTACCGGACCAATTATTCTTTAAAAAACATATAAACAAACCAGTATTCGATCTCTTTACAGTTATGTTTAGATATATCTATAAACAATGAAATATGAAAAATATAGGACGCTTCCTGGACCGACATTTGTAGGTCGTCGGTTTTCAGTCTAAACAGATACGGCTTATTGTCTAACTAGCTGTCCCCGCGGTTTCACCCGTGCCTTTTGGTTACTGCTCCACTTCCGTGGATCGTAGCATGATGTTATATAGCCTATACTATTCTTCATGAACCTAGCTATCCAATACAGAAAGCTTTTTCTAATCCGACTGAAAGTTCCGGAGATAAGCGCGTTTAAATAAACAAAAAAAACTCTTCCGCTTTATAATATTATACTAGCTTTTGCCAGCGACTGCACCCGCGTCAAAATAGAAAATAGATAGCCTATGTTACTCAGTGATAAAGTTGGATTCTACTGGTGAAAGTATTTTGAAAATTGGTGTTAGTAGTTCTTGAGTTTATTTATTACAAACAAAAATACAAATGTTTTATCTTTAAAATATTAGTAATTTTTTATTTGTACAATTCAATAAAAACACTTAACTAATTTAAACTATATATACACTAAGGCAAATACTACTATCTAAAATATGACGTCATAAAACTCCTCCGCATCGCTGTCGACTGGAAGTGTGCCCAAAAGGCTGGCGGTATTGCCACGTTGTATGGCAATGCTTAATCTCTGACCGAGGTAAAAGCCAGCCTTTGGGGTCACGCGAAGTGTCTACTAAGCGTTTAGATAATTCTTTGAAAAGCGTGTGAGCACTCGGGCCCCACGGCCCAAGATTTTCAACGCCAAACGGCTCAAAAATATAACTGCCGACGAGGTTGTTATATTTCCGCCGCTTAGCGCTTGAGGTTCTCCGCAGTTCTCAAATATTAGTACAGATAAATAGATTGGTATTTTTAAGAAATCACATCGAATATCGATCATCGTTACTTCGCCAGTAACGACAGACAAAACGTTAAAAATTAAGAAAAACGTGTTCCTACCATGTTAAAGGTTTTTTTTATTTGTAACTTACAGTGATAGTTCGTGCACTCCCCGAGACGCCTGCCGTGGACTTGGACAGTGTGCTGTTTTTGGATAATGGCTCCAAAGCATTAGGAAGAGTCTTCGACGTATTTGGACCCGTAAGTATTAAATTATTAATGAATTCTAGAAAGTTCTTGAAGGCACTCCCGGTTCCTGGTGGTAAACAAAATCAGAAAATCTGACGTGCTCTCCTTTTTGAGGGGGGAACTCATCAAATAACATTTCTTGTTCTTGGCGAGCGAATGTCAGTCAGACTTGAGCCTTACTGTCACGGGAGGCGTAGCCTACACAAAAAAAAAAAACTGGGCAAGTGCGAGTCGGACTCGCGCACTGAGGGTTCCGTACAAACTTAAAAGGTAAATTGCGGTTTACGATTTATGACATATTAAAAAAAAACTACTTACTAGATCTCGTTCAAACCAAATTTTCGGTGGAAGTTTATAAGGTAATGTACATCATATGTTTTTTTTAGTTTTATCATTCTCTTATTTTAGAAGTTACGGGGGGGGGGGACACATTTTACCACTTTGGAAGTGTCTCTCGCGCAAACTATTCAGTATATAAAAAATGATATTAGTAACCTCAATATCATTTTTGAAGACCTATCCATAGATACCCTACACGTATAGGTTTGATGAAAAAAAAAATTGTGGGCTGTGGCATACGGACGGACAGACAGACACATGACGAATCTATAAGGGTTCCGTTTTTTGCCATTTGGCTACGGAACCCTAAAAAAGAAACTGTCGACGAAGGGCCAGCTTCGTGCCGTCAAAAAAAAAATCTAAATTCAAATGTATTTGCTTCACATAGGCCTACATGGGCACTTATAAAACGTCAGAAGCTAGTGCACGTCGTGACGTTACACGCAGGCGTACACCAAGCGTATAATGACAAATACGCGTCTATGAAGCTACGCGTCCGTACACAGCAGACCTTACTGACTGACCATACGTGTTCCTTTACTTGCCCGTTGGGTTCCAGGGTGGCGGTGACTCTTTCAAACAATTTAGTTGGTGACCTAAATACACATAATTCAATAAATATATGTTAACAAAAAACAGGCAAGTGCGAGTCGGACTTGCGCACCGAGGGTTCCGTACAAACTTACCTATATAAATAGTTCAATTCCCAAATCGAGTCTCGGAGATTTTTCCAAATCTGAAAACATTTTTTTGTAACGTAAATACAAATTTACAGTTTTCAGCCTTACTCCTATACTTGTGCTATGACACGTTGTTTCATGCCAATTTTCAGGATTCTAGGTCAACGGAAAGTAGGTAACCTAAGGGTTTTGATTTCCTAGCGAGTATCAAAATATGCGCCTAAATGGAGCATAAATGGCCTTATCTGCGTTGACCTAGAAATTTTATTTCTTTACTGCTGCTTGGGGTGGGTAGCAGTAAAAATTCTCAGCATATTCGATATTAATTCAGCTTCATACCTCCACGCGTTCCTGAAAAAAAGGGTCTTTTTTCTTATAAGGGTTCCGTTTTTGCCGACTTAGGTACAGTCATAATTTCACACCTAAAAATAAATTTACGGAACCATAAAAACGATGCATTCATGTAGAAAATTCTGGCCAATACTGCATTTTTTTTTGTCGTTGTAAGAGCATAAATAGCACACTGAGTACGAATTTCTCTGCCAGCCACGCGATATTGTGTCTTGGCTTAATTTCAAACAGCTTAACATATACCTAGTTCTCTCCTCATATCCCCAAGGAGATCAAAAAACTTGTTAGGACTACAGCCAATTGCTAGCCTTTTAAAAATGGTAATACTTGAAGTAGGGTTTACTAAAATATGATTGGCTTTCATCCAGCGGGCATATTTTATCGCTCCTTAGTTTATAAAGCACTTTTATGTGCATAAATAACATAATAATGGCAATTGTAATTGTAAATGGGTATACGGGGAAAAAACCTATAAAAAAATATGAATACATTGTACTAAAGTTTACAAGATAACTTTGAGTATACAACGTCGCCCTTGAAGTTTCACAAGTAAATTAATATTTATGAGTATGTATGGAAGAGATTTATTTTTATGTCAGTCTATAACTACAGAAGAGCTTTAATGGTTGTTATTATGATAATGACTAGTTTTAACAATACCGTTTTGAATAAGTACAATGATTTGTACGAATGGTGATGGAGCAAAGCTTCACGGACTATCGTATTCCGTCGATTTCGATATCCTACTCGCCATACTTCGCTCTCTTAATATATCTCCAACGGTGATTGACTGGTTTCGTAGTTACCTGTATGGCCGCAGGTAACGTATTTCGATAGATGAGTTCTGTTCTTCTTGGTGTTATACTTCTGCCGGTGTTCCTCAGGGTGGCGTCTTATCTCCTTTACTCTTCGCAATATTCATAAATTCTATTTCCAAAAATTTTCTTTCCTTCTACCACCTCTATGCTGATGATTTGCAAGTTTATAGACAATCTCCTCATACGGATTTGGATGCCGCTATTGACATCATTAACCAGGACTTCGCTTCAATTTGTGAGGGGAATGAGGCACACGGTCTGAAGGTTAATCCATCGAAGACTCAAGTCATTGTTGTTGGCAGCTCTGGGTTGATGCCCAAGGTAAACTGGTCCCAGTTTCCTCAGGTCCTATTCAACGGCACTGCTATACCACTAAGCGAGAAGGCTAAGAATTTAGGGGTTTGGATAGACAAACATCTTTCTTGGGGTCCCCAATTACAAGAGGTAAGTCGCAAAATATTTGCTTCTGCCAAGTCCCTGAGACGGTTGCGTAACTTTCTGCCAACTGCCACTAAAATTGCTACGCTCATGTCAGTTATCTCGATCTCACTGAGGCACACAGGGTTTGCATACGATTTATATTTGGCTTGCGCAAGTAGGTATGATCATGATCACATACCCGATTTTCGTACCAAACTCAAGTGGCTTCCAATACGTCTTCGCCGGAACGTACACTTCTTGTCTCTGCTATATAGTGTTTTGTTTAATCCTAAAACCCCCGCTTATCTTAAGGAACGTTTCAAGGTCCTTCATGACACACATACTAGATATCTTAGGTCATCGGAAAACTCGGGGCTAGAGATGCCAAGCCACAAGCAGTGCGGCTGTGGAATGCTTTGTCCGTGTCAGTAAGACAAGCTCAAACGCTATATGTCATAAAGTACATTATTTCTCTGCTTTCATATTATACAAAATTACTTTTAGTATTAGCGAAACCTGAATATAGTTCGTTCAGAATCAGTAACTGAATCGATTCCAATAATTATTACTCTATGTTATATTTTTTCACAAAAATATTTAAAAATGGTTGAACGTTGGACACCACCGAGACTAAGTACCTATCGGCAATCGCTCAAGAAAGGTAAAGGGCCTATTACACTACTCGATATTCAGACAGTCTTAGTCGATGTCGCGTAGTGTAATAAGGGTAAGACCGGTCTTACTCGGAACAAAAAATAAATCAGTCTGAATATCGTGTGCTGAATATCGCGTAGTGTAATAGGCCTTTTACGGCCAGTCATAGCGGGCGCGAGCGCACAGCGCGCTGTTCGGGGGTGAGACCACCCGTCAGTCGCTCGGAACCTACGAGCTGACTGACGCGCACGTGTCACGCGTGCTCCCGTTCTGTAACGTTAGGCGATCCCGCGCGCGGCTCTCGTGAGACTTACAGTTGTCTTTTGGTACCTGTCGCTATTGTGTAATCATGTCTTACAAAAACGTCCAGTGTACAGAAATGGTACGAACACTGGCAGTTTGTGGTGATAACGTATTTGATTCTCTTAGATTTTTGTCTTTGAGGTCACGTAAAAGACCTACACCTACCTTTTTGGTGTACTGAAAGCAGCAAAGTGAAACTGATTTAAAAAATAAAATTAGAAGTGCATTTGAAAGTGACAACAACGTGGTCTTCCTGCATTCACATTCGGCGCGATGAGCATTTCCCAGTCTCTTAATCGCAGTGCAAAATAAAGCAAAATTTTCTTGGGTTTGGAAGAGTTCTTGTTGGGTACAAACAAAGTTGATATAATCGTCTTGCTTCTTCACCATTACCCTCTTCCAAATCGTCCGTCGACGTTCGACGTCACCATATCGCTGTACTCACTCGCTGTGTAGTTGTCCCGTACAACTTGTACGGGTCAATAATCACACCGAGGTAGTTTGTGTTTGGAACTAGGGACAGAGTGAGACTGTTGCAGGCACCATTTGTATTCGGTTCTGAACATGTGTGAGCGTTAATCAGGAGAGAATCTATTGGAGTCAAGTTTGTGTTACGAAGCGAAAAGCAGATAATCTTTGTTTTCTTCACATTCAGCGTTAAAAGGTTTGAGGAAAACCATTCCATCACTAGACGAAGAGAATGCTCTGTACTTAGCCTAGCTCTCTCCCAGTCATCACCATGAACGATCAATGCCGTGTCATCTGCATAAGTAAAAATGTCACAATTTGGTATGTTCAAACGGCACAGATCGTTAATGTAGACCAGGAAGAGGGTAGATCATCCCACCTATACTCACAAAACGTTTTGGGAACACATTCATTGTGCGTACAGCTAAGGAGTGGAATTCCCTGCCGAAGTCTGTGTTTCCTTATGGCTACAACCCGGGAATTTTTAAGTCAAGAGTGAATAGGTTACTTCTAGGTAAGCGCCATACTCGATCGTCGACCGCATCGTCGCTTTCCATCAGGTGAGATAGCGGTCAAGCGCGAACCTATCAAGAATAAAAAAAAGGTCCCAAAAAGAAGTTTTGCCAGTTACTTTATGATTCTAAAAGCTTCAAGTCTATCTAGACATGATCACACGGCTGAAGATCTGACTATCTTTACCTGATTACTGCTATTATACTCCTGTTTCCTACAGTAACACTATGAATTGTTTTTACAGATAACAGAACCCCACTACTGCGTGCGCTTCAACTCAGTGGAACATGTGCGCGAGCGAGGCGCACAGCCAGGCATGGACGTATACATCGCGCCGCAGAGCCAACACACCAACTACGTGTTCCTCAGCGAACTTATGAAGTGAGTCGTCTAATAACTATATCATGCAGCCCGCATGGGCATGTTCATCGCGCCGCAGAGGCAACACACCAACTACGTATTCCTCAGCCCTGCGTTCAAAAATGAGGTTAGAGTTAACTCTAATGACGTCATCAGCCCTGCGTTCAAAAATAATCAAAGTAGAGTTGCTACTCCAACCGTTCAAAAATGTTTCGTTTCGTTGCAATTCAGGGTCTTTCTTTTATAACTCGAGTAGCTACCCTAGAGTTAAACCAACTAACTCTAAGTTCGAGCAGGGTAGGTTGGTGTAAGCGGCAGGAATGACAGTTGCTTGGCATTGACAATTGAACTGTCCGTTCGCGTTCAAAAATGCGAGCGTAGAGTGCCTACCCTGATGACGCCATAAGATTTAACTTTAACCTCATTTTTGAACGCAGGGCAGCGAACTTATGAAGTGAGTCGTCTAATATTTATAACAATGATCCTAACAATTAGTCCGCATGGACGCTTGACGAGCGTTTACTTGACTTTGATAATGTGCAAGCTTCAATCTGCTTACTTCAGTGATACGGTCTTCCCACTCTTCGCCAAAGTGGTGGGACAATCATTAAGGCATCATTACCTTTGAATGTATGTATTTCGAGCTAGTTTTCTGAACTCCACGACTAAAGCGCGTATTTTGCGTATGGGTGGGACAAAGTGTTAATCGATCCACTCTGGCTCCTCAAGGAAGGCCAGTAGTGTCTTGATGTTACTATTTCACGGAGGGTATCTGGGTTTCCGAAGTACTTTGCTCTGTATCCATCCAGCGACCACTGAGCGGCTTAGAAGCAGGTGATCCGCAGAGCTAACACTTATGTATTCCTCAACGAACTTATAAAGTAAGTGAACACATCATAGTGTGTTGACTAGACATCATAATGTATAGTGCGTGCAGAGTAGAGAACACACAGAAAATGCACAAAATTCCACATATTTTTGAGATATTCACTTAAAATGCTTTAGTTTTTAAGGGGCTAAGCTAAGCTTTTAGGGGGCTTTAGAGCGTTTTCACCAATCATCGCAAAAACTTATTTATTTTATTTATTTATTATTAAATATACACACTATCTTCACAGGCTGAACCTAATACAATAGTGGTTTCCAGACCCACTTCACATGACTTATGTCTCTTAGCCAACTGTTATAACAGCCATGACTGTTAAAATACAGAGATCGTAGGTGAAAACAGGCACAGAAAATATAGAGATAGAAGTTATAGGCTGTAGTTTTCTAAAACATATAGTTGAAAAGTTTGAACTTTAGGACCTACACACACACGGACTCACATACATACAAACTTTCGCCTTTATAGTATTAGTGTGATATCCATATCTGGGGAGTAAAGAAAGAAGCCTGTCCACAAGTTTAGACAGATTTCTGATACGCCTCCCCTATAGTAAACTGTATCTGTGATGAACAACCTTGTCAAATTAAGCTTGTTGACAAAGCTACATGTTGCAGAACAGAGCAATTTTCATTAAAAAAAGTTATCAATTGTGAATCAACAGATTGATATTTCTGTCTGTTGAACAAACAAGAGTATTATGTCCTACTAATGTCCCACTAAAACTTTCGTCGTTTATCACTCTTTCAATTAGTAAACATCGTATCAAAATCCGTTGCGTAGTTTAGTAGGAGTTAGCGGATAAACAGACAGACGCGGAAAGACACTGTTTTACACTACGTAAAGATAAGAAGTAACCGAATCAGTAGTGCACCTTTTAATTGGTAGAAGATATTACTTAAGTGAATCAGCACTTTCCTATTGCTTAAAACTATAAATTCATTTTATTGAAACTTCATGCTCAAGTAAAAATGAACGGAACGGAGGCAGAACTAATAGAATAAACTTTATTGTACACCAAAATAGTAACAAAACTTTAAAACTAATTAACACTAATATTATTATTATTTTTCAAATTTCAAGAATAAAAGGCTCCGATGCGTCGTGGCTGCACGACGTGGAGCCTCCCCCGCATCAGCTCGAGTATTCCGATGACGAGGAAGAACGAAGAGCCAACAGAGCCCGTAAAGAGCAGCGCAGAGAGAAGGCACAGGCAGAAGAATCGGAGGGCGGAGAGACCTCCAAGAACGCGAAGAAAGTCCCCGAACGACGCAACCAAAGACCCTCGGAGTCCAGCAGCCGTTTCGGCAGCGGACCCAGCCGGGGACGCAACCCATTCTCAGCAGGATCTAGGAGAAATAATAACCCCAACATATTCCCACGTGTAGGTAGGCCCTGGCCCAGCAATATTGGATTAAGAACGCCTCCCCCACACCCTAACACAGACCCTGGAGCTCACGGACCCTTCAGCGCACCTCCTAACTTCACAGGACCCCCGATGTTCCCACCCCCTTTCAATCCTACCACACCACCTCCTTTCATGAGCAATATGTTCCAGTTCGGAGCGACCAGGATGGCTGGTAGCCCTATGCCTCTACCGATGGGAGTCATGCCCCCCTTTAGACACAACATGCCAGTGTTCGGCTCCAATTACTGCACGGTAGCCAGTCCGCACCCCCAGTGGGTGAACAACGGACCCCCTCCCCCTCCAGGAACCTAATGCGCAACAATTTTTTTATCAATAAGGTTATCTCATAATAATTAGTCGATAGTTAGTGCAGTAACATGTCTAACAATACTAAAGTGTGGTTATCCAAAAATAAATTTATATTTATATGGAATAAACAATGATTATTACAGTATTTGGTGTTTGATTTTCTCCTAGAATATTACTAAGGACAAAATTTATAGACCGTAGTGTGACTACTTTGCCAAAGTTAATAAGTGAGTATACGTCGAATATGAACGGTCAGGAGTTTGTTAGATTGTACCTTTTGGTTGCCGCCCTGGGCTATCGTATGGTTCAAAAAGTGCACGTTTTGCATTTAGAAGTTTTTTTTATTATTGATAGGCTCGCGTTTGACCAATATCTCACTTGATGGTAAACGATGATGTGGCCGACGATGGAGTACGCTTTCCTAGAAGCAACCTATTCACTCTAGGTTGTAGCTATCAAAAAAAACAAGACTCGGACAGGGAATTCCACTCCTTAGCTGCTTTTTTTTTTAGGTGGGAAAATCATCTAATGACAAATCGCGCTCTTGGGCGAAGCGGGAGATAGTCTCAGACTTTTACTGACTAAAAACCCACTCCTGTTCCTTCGTTTCGTTTTCACACTACCCATGGGAGCCTTAGCTGTACGCATTATGAATGTTTTCCCAAAACGCTTTGTACGTATGGGTGGGATATCCACCATGGTATGCGGAACAGAGTATAAAGTCCTACTGAAGTAGGTTAAAAACAGTTTCTGGATCAGATGAGATCCAGAAAAGCCAAATTTCAGCCATTCATTCATTCTACTATTATATAGTGTAATTTTCTGGACCCAGAAACACTTTAGTTCACTCATTCATTCAATCACTAAATGTAATGAATGGTTGAATCTACTCACTAACCTTCGTTGAAAAGGGAGGATGCTCCGAACAGACGGGTGTTGTGTCTGGTCCGGGCAACTACCCCACATAGTTGATTTCGGACTGTTTTATATGTTGTAATTGCGCGCAGAACTCGAAAAACGCAATAAAGGATTTTACTTCCTATTACATATCAATATCAGATGTCGCTACACACGTTTCGTTCTGATGAATACAATATTATTATGGTAATATGTATTTACTTTTCGGGGGCATCACACTCGCGAAACACGGTTTTCGTTATTTTTTAGGGTTCCGTACCTCAGGAAAAAACGAAAACCATATAGGATCACTTTGTTATCCGTCTATTTATCAAGACCATTTATCTTGGGAACGCGTAGAAGTATCGAGTTGAAATTAAAACCATATACTCAGGTTTGTGGTCCCTTATAGCTGTGAAAAAATCAAACTTTAAGTTAACGAATAAAAAAGATACGGCCGTTCATGTCACAAAAAACGTGTATTTCGATTCTCTCAAAGGAATCAAAATTAATAGGGTACTTCCCGTTGACCCAGAATCCTGTTTGTCATAAAGCAAGGTCTTATAGCACAGGTATAGGAATAAATCTAAAGACAGTAAATTTGTTGTTAGCTAGGTCACAAAAAAACTGCGATTCGGAAAAATCACGGGAATAATCGTCGATACTCTAGTTTTTACGAACCCTCAGTGCGCGAGTCCGACTCGCACTTGCCTAGCTTTTTTGGTATGGTGCATGATCATCAATCAATATAATCAGAAAGTGTTGGGCGGATTAGACAGGCGCCCCTACTCCTAAAAGGCAATTCCCTATCTCTGTGTATATTTAACTAGAATAGGCATATAGAGTTGCAATAAAGCAACTAGTGTTTTAGTTTAGAACATGGTAATAAAGTGAAGTTCTTGACAGAGCTCGAACATTTCGGCATCTCTCTCATCTTGTTGGTCTCCCACGACCCCGTCGTGCGATGTCAGGGCACCAACTTAGTGCTTTACCGGCCCACTACTCGATCGGCATCCGGCAGCCATGTCCAGCCCCAAGCAGGGCAGCCTTCTGAGCACGTCAACGATCTGTTTGGGAGCGCAGTACCCGTATATTATATAAATTGTGTCATCATCTTCCTGCCCTTGTCCCGTTTTATTTGGGGTCGGCACAACACCTTTTTTTTATTCCATTCTGTTCTGTCACTCGTCACGCTATCACTAACTCCCTTTTCTTTCATATCACTTCTCACACAATCCCTCCATCTTTTCTTTGGCCTCCCTCACCCTCTCCATCCATCCACATGTAAATTCATAACTCTTTTAGCAACATGCGCTTCATCCCTCCTCTTCACATGACCATACAAAGATAAACGTTAAAAATTATATAAATTGTGTATGTACTTAAAAATAAAATCAAACACAAATATAATTTTGTGATTTCTTTATTAAATATTTCATGTTAGAAATTAACTAACGATCGAATTTCATAATGTTAAAATAAAAAAAAGTTTTTAATAATAAAGATTACATCTAAAAAATACTGCTCTCGGACTATGCAAACATAAACGTATACATCTGCTGCCCTATCTGACGATTCGTCAAAGTAAACTGGTTAAACATATAATAATTTTGCACTCAAATGATCACAACGTAAAATGATGAACATTTCACAAAATACAGGAATATAAAACGTTCATTAAAACTAAACATAATATACTATTTGTCTAAAAACTATCCGGTCGTATAATATGATTTTACGACAATGATTTATGGATACGTGTTTCTGATTTGGACAGTACTACACATAGCACAAGTTTTGTGATATTTCCTGACATTCATGAAGATATTGTTAGTTCATGTAAATGTCGCTCCGGTCTCGAAAGAACATATCTTCGATAGATATAGCATCTGTTGTTTGCCAAATGGTACGTATTAAAATCAGAGCTACGTCAACATCAGGATAAATCGGGTTCTTAGGCTGTTAGTACAACTAAGACTTAAAATTACTGCCAAATAGCTGCTAAATAATTGCACTTCTCATTGAACACATTAAAGAGGTTGGTGGTAGCGCTGTATTGAAATGCTTTCATGAAATGCGTTGCTGAAGAGCTATGGAATATCCTTGCTTATTGTGCTATGTGTAGAACAGAAAAACTTAATTATGCCAAAGCAACCTATATCAATTTTGAAGGAGTATTTGGATATAAAAATAATCTCATGCCAATGCTCTTACTAATTATAGCAGTAGGGAGCAGCATACAATATTTTTATCGTCATAGACAAATAGAGTAGGAAGTTTAACACGATTTCGAAGGACTGTCAGTTTAAGTTAATAAGTAAATTAAACAAGTCATCTACAAGTATTTGAAGATATGTTTCTAAGAATGAGTTTCACCAACAAGTTTAGGTAACGATAATATGCCTAATTGTCGATAATATGTCATTATTATTTGTATCAAAAAGTAACTTTACCCAAAATCGCAAATAGAAAGATTTTTGAAATATGGTTAAAATTGAGTTTTCAAATCTCGTGGAAGCGGAAACTGTCAAATAACAGAAACAAATACGCATAAACTACATATTTGACGTCACTGTCTTTAAATATCTTTTATTTAAATAGCGAGACGCTACCACCACGGGTCCCCTCTTCATATACATGAGGAAGAATGGGAATATAAATAGCTACCTTTATTTTAAAATTAACTTTGACGGAAACTATAACGTAGCTCTTGGTGCATCTCACTCTGAAACCAATATGATACCTGAGATGCTAAGAAAGAGGGGGTTTCACTCCACCCAGTTGTCAATTAGTACGTAAAATAAAAACTAAACTAACGGTCACTTAGAACTCATGCTAAACAACCAGATATTATTTTCATGTACAATAATTAATTTTTTTAGACAGCGTATACTTGTAAAACAATACAATTTCTTCAAATTTTCATTTTCAAACAATAATTTTGCAACATAACGCACCAATACAAAATAAATATAAATGCAATTCATGCTCTCGATTCTAACGTCCGATAATAACCGTCAATTGCCAAAACGTATGAAACAATCATTATCTACATATATTTTAACGCATATTTTTTGTCTTGAGACTGAACTCCATGTCGTTTTTGAGGAACAAATAGAGAGCAGATAGAACTGCACTCGAATGTTAATTTTATTTTAATGCAATAAATAACTGGTTCTTGCATCCATATTCTAGAATGAAATTATCGATGTTTCACAAATTAAACTTTCGAATAAGTACCGAGATTAGAGACACAATAGAAAGACAAAGAGAGAGAGAACGCCAGCGTTCGCTTGAGGTTTAATGAATTAAACGCAATTTGTATGAAGAGATTGACAGTCAGAAGTTTATTAAACCAATCTCAGCATCGAAATGCTATTTTAAATATTATTATATCACATTCGTTTTGCGATATTTTTCGTTTCAGCATCTGAGTCTTATTTAAAATTGTCCAGAATAAAATGCAATGACTCAAGATTGTAATCGATTACCATCTTGGCCTAATTACCACAAGCATATCAATCCTCCTAATTATTGTTTTTCATTTTAACCGTAAAATGCAGATACATGTAGATAATGACCGTCAATCCTTGAAGAGAACACAAAAACTTAACGACAACGGAGCCAATAGGCGATTGTAAACACAACTTAAACACAGCTTACTATTCTATTACGTGTGACGGGAGTAACTGATTACTGTATCAACTTATCTTAGTTTCGTTATAAAAATACAGATTCCTATATTAAAATAATTCTCAATAAGCTTAGCGTGCCGTCTGAGACTCATGATTACATGCCTCTTCGGGGCTTCATTTATGTCAAAATGTTCACAATAAAATTAAGTGGGTGCGGCTCGTTGGTGCGGCTTCACGGCGCTCGGGGCCTACTTCCGCTTCTACAGCGCACTAGTGCAGACAAGTGCGCGCTGTGTCTGGTAGCACAAGTTGCCTTGTCCGCGTGCCACGTGGCCCACCAACGAACACAAACCTCAAACGATACACATCAACAGAAAACGAATCCGAGCAGTCTTCCATTAAATACGTAAAAATATATCGCAATGATACTTAAATAAATCGACAACTATCACTAATAGTGAATACTAAAAAGATATACTCAAAGTTTGATCATAATATAAACTTAATTCTAAATGATTAAAGAAATATTACTTCTCACCTACTTCATTAATTCAAGGGTTATAGTTTGTATCGATTACAAGTTAGGAACTATATCTACTACTGTACAGATTTTAAAGAAAATAATGATTACGATTTTTCATAATAGTGAGTTTAATACTTTTTATTATTACACCGACATTATAATATGTATGCGGACTTCTACATTAGTCTCTAACGAACATAACGAGGAACTAAAATGTGTTTGTTCGAAAAATATTATCGAGTCGGCGTCGACTGTCTCACATGCCGCAGCGCCGCACTACTGCTGTCTTTCTTCCTGTGGTTATATATTGCGCACTTCATTATATATAGAACTACAATACGTTATTTATCCATTGCTTTTACAGGCAAAACTATTAAAGAAATATATTGTTAATATGTCAATACAATATGTTTCTGCTAAAAATATGTATGCTTATTCGTATCACTTGTTCGTGTGGTGTTGTCGAATTTAATATTTAGAATATTTATATTCATCTAAGACACTACGTACTACATTCTAATATTCACAGAGATTGATACAGTTAAGAAATATGGAAAAGGCGAAACAGCGTGTGCCTTGCTACACAACGACTAACTATAAAATAAAAATACGAAATAAACGTAAAATAGACAGCCAACCAGATGCTACGTCCGCTCCACTGCTCAAAAATATTTCCTAATCACGTAATGGAAGTCAGTCTCTCGTTACATTAAAAAAATCAGATCAATCGAGAGATTTCGCGTGTAAAAAAATAGAAATACTTTTGAGGAGTGTCAAATGAAAGCCGGTTCACGTTCCGCCGCGCTTGTCGTGTTGTCGGCGCCACCCGCCGCAGCGACCTCAACCATTACACAGTGAAGGCAACCTTAAGTGCACATTATCATAAACATCGCGTATCTAAATAGTGTCACTGTTACAATTATTACTCAGTAAATATGCTGCCTCTATGTAGATATTCGCAAAATACACATCTATACGTAAAACTTTGTTTTGGAATGTACTGCGCGAGGGGGGAACTATTTACGTGAACACTGAAGTAATTATTTCCTTTATTAATGTTACTTCGTATTGTGTTAACTTGTGTTTTTAGTTGCATTATAAGAGTAGTTTAAAAACATTGTCTTTAAATGATTATTGGGAGTGAGCACCTTTTTATGGCAATTATGTATTTCTTGTGTTATGGTCTAGTTTAAAACCTTATTTTCACCTTTTATTGGTTCAATCAATGGAGAATAAAAATACTAACATCTATTGCTGCCATTTGTATGTTACCCTCTCAGTACACCCCAAAACAACATTGTGACAATTAATAATTTGTTCTGATAAGTATACAAGTCGTCTAATTGAGTATCACGATTAAAATTATGTAAAGCTTATGGCATTATGGTACATTAGTTGACCAATAAAATAAATATTTCATCACCACCAATTCTAAATGCATTTTTGACAGTCACTTGAATTTTTTTTTTTTTTTAAATAGATATAAAATGAGTATCATTGTAGTAGCATTACCGTGTCTAGGAAGACTTTTATGTAAAACTTTTAAAGCGAGTTTTAGTTTAATTAATTTTTTGATGTGATCGTGATCAGTCTGGTTGCAATGGAAGAATTTCGACCTGTAAATACTATTCGGGTAAAGCACCGTCATTAAAGGAAGGTTGGACTCAAACGTGTTTTTGTGAAGAAGAAAGTTCAAGTTAATTTTACGGAAGCACAACCTTTGACAATTTCCCATTTTAATTTCAATTAATTTCAATAATAGGCTGCGCTATTGTTGTATGTGTGTAGCCAGCCTAATTATTATACTCCATTTCAAAACCAGAAATTTTTTGCCTGTGACCACTTAATCCCAAAGTGAATGCTACCACAATAATAAAATATTACAATAATGTCTACCCCATATCGTTTAGAAATCTTTCCTACGACACCTCGAAAAAGCTGCAATTTAGAATTTCCCAAATGCACAATACACATTAATTGCAAAGGAAAAACAAACACTTTTAACACAATAGGATGTTTACGTAAAGTAAAAAATTATCCACAAATTGATTTTTCATCAAAAATCGCAACTAACTATAAAACTTGCATTGACTCTCAATCTGAGATCTCGCAAAATATAAAACTCATAGAACCATCATTACTCACTCACATTCTTCGCTAAATAACAGTCTGCAGCAATAGGCTCACATCATTCCCGCACCTCACCGAAGTATACGGGGTAGACGAAAATGGGTGTGAAATCTTATGTGTTCTCAACTGGCCTGATGGTACAGTCGCCGACGGTGGTGATGGGCGTGATGGTGACCGAAGACGGCGTGGACGACGACACGGTGCTGGTCTCCACGATCTGTTCCATCTTTTCTTCCTTCTCTTCGTTATTGGGTGGTAGTTTGACGATCTGGCAGTCTCCTACGGTCATGATCTGCGTCTCCATGGCGACGGGCGGCACGCTGTCGTCGTGCTCGACGCGCGAGTCGTCGTCGTCGGAAGACGAGTCGGACACGTCGATGGTGCGGTCGTGCGAGTGGTCGGCGGCGAGCGAGTGCTCGGTGTCGGCGCTGCGGTCGGCGTCGGCGCTGGAGACGCCGTACTGCCCGTAGGCGAGCGGGTTGTAGATCATTTCTGTCAGGTACGAGAAGTCGCCGAAGGGTAGGTTGGTCGCGTTGTAGTTTTCGTTGGGTCGTCCGTCTGGAAGATTAGCGATTTATTTTTAATATTTTTTGAATTATGGCTTTTTATTTATTATTAGTTTGTTTTGGGTGCAGATTTACGTTCATGCAATCGCTCGGAATGAAATCACAGTCAGTGTTTTGTGCATTTGTTTAGATTAAGAAGCATGTAAAAGCAAACAATATGTGTATAATAAATACATAATTATATATACTGATAATATTTACCTACCTGCTGTATGCAATACATTACTTAATAGTTAGTAACCATTAGTTTTGTTAGTCAGTTACAGTTTAATATTTGTGCAGTCCGAGCTTTGTAGCGGATTTTTACTATGTTATTAAGATTTATCTTACGGCGAGGGTTTCTATCAATAGTCATGAAAATTCAAAATATTTTATACTTATAAACCCTTTTTAAGAAGAAATTTTGTTGCGTTTTTTGCAAGAACGGGTTTTCTCATAATATAAGTTCTCTGTCTACAATTTAAGCAGTTTAAAAACAATTTCAGTGTCATAAATTCATAACCATTATGATATATTTTTTAAATAAATGTGTTACTCGACAACTCATTAGTTTTCTGTGAGAGTCATATACTTCTTCAGCGTCATTTACAACTTTTTAACTAGTTCCTAAACAAGTTATATCAGTTATAATATTTCTACTGCTGAGCCTACTCAGGCCTCCTTTCTAGGAGACAGAATAGGCCGTCGAACCTAGTGTGAGTGTAGCGGATGTCACATATCTTCGAGTTTTTGGTTTTCGGACATACTGGTTTCCTTACGATGTTTTCCTTCGCCGTTTTGAGAGCAGTGGTTATGAAATAAACAAAATAAAGGGCCTGTCTGGATTGAACCCATGACGATCAACTCGGAAGTCGGGGTCGTTGGCACTGGGCCACCACTGCTCACCTAACAAGTTAGTTTGGACTAAAATAAAGATATAAATTCCCGACCACTCCATGTAAAACCCAAGCCAATAAAAACTAATACCGATTAGTACCGACATCTGTTCCCAATTTTGTCAATCAAGTTACAACCATGCCTCAAAAGTGTGGTACTAACAAATCTTGTTCATCGCGAGTCCGTACTGCATCGGTATTTCCATATCCATACCTAAGAAAAGATTTGCGTTAGCTGACGGTAGCGTTGAACCAAATCTCTGGGGCCTTACAAGGACATGATAAAAATTCAATAGTGCGAACGAGAAAGAGGTTGGAGCTATAAACCCTATATATCTCCATCTCTTTAACAATTCATTTTGGGTCCTAAAATGGATCACGTTAAGAGCCCGTGTTAGGGCTCCTGGTATTTTGAACATCATCTGTCCCTCCATGAGCGCCGAAAGGGGGGAGGAAGGTGCACTTACATCACCCTTTTTTTGAGGTGGAAAATCATCGAATAACTCCTCTCGCTCTGTGTGGGAGCGAGAAGTCTATACTAATCATTTCGTTAATTTCTTATATGCACAAATATTTCAGGTATAGATAATAACGTAGGACTTGCACCCTCCCAGCTTTCAATAAAATAAACAAAAAACAATCAATAATATAAGAAAATCTCATTCATATTCATTTGAATTGATAGAGAATCTAGCATATCTGTTCTAAATTTATTCGACAAAGTTAACACTGATTTTGTATGCGTGAACAAAACAAAATATTCAAGAAGAGGTGCTGAAGATGCATCCCCCTGGAAGTCGTCTTGGTCGGTTATCTGGCGCCCATGTCATCTACCTCCCCTTTTTACAACTATGTTAATATGTTACCAGGATTTTGTCATTTTAATATTAATGAGGTTGATCAATGGTCGCATTTACTCTTTGAGAGAAAAGGTGTTTGCAGTAAATGATTTGTAAGCCAGTATTTTACTTCGAATATTTTTATGAACAAATCAAGACTGCAATTGAATGAACCTAGCTACATTATTTTTTGTGTGAGAAATCATCTAAAACATTTCCCGCTCTGTGTGATGCGAGAGTTGTGCCTAGACTCCAGGGTGGCGGGATTGTTCGAAAGAGTTACCGTGTCCATGGAAGGCAAAGGCCAACTGAAGGAACACAGGTGGGTTTTAGTCAGTAAAAGTCTGGCACTCCCTCAAAGGCACACTATTAGGGCTATATTTCACCGGGACACCATGGCTGCGCGACCAGTTGCGCCGCCATGGTGTCCGTAAGCTACCAAACTAGACACCATACAGACACCAGAGTCGCCACACCACACTGAGACAGTATCAAAAATCACACGGACAGCAGGTGAGTAACTCTCTATAAAACTGTATAAATTTTGTTGGTAGCGGCGACTGGTCGCGCCGCCATGGTGTCCTGATGAAATATAGCCCTTATATTTAGAGGCAGGTAAACTAAGATTTTACTTCACACCAACAATCTCTATCATTAAGTTCAATAAATTATACGCAGAATGTGAATTCTTTTGAGTGTTACTTCAAAATTTGTTTTTAAATATCCCTTCAATATTCAAGAAAATATTGCCAAGCAGCAAAAACATGGAGGAAAATGTATGATGATGGGAGCCCAAAATAATCAGAAACATTAATGATCCAAGCAAGAGAATAGGTCCAACGCAATAAAACAAAAAGCATAATGCATAGAGGCACTGTTGTGTTGCTCATATCTAAAATATAAGTTTTATCAAAATGTAGTAACAATGTACATAAATAAAATATAATTTTAAAAAGCATAAAATATAATCAGCTCTATAATGTTCTTGCTGCCGAGACTCAGGCCTCCTCTCTAGGAGATGGAATGAGCTGTAATCCACCACGCGGGCCCAGTGCGGGTTGGTGGATGTCACATGTTTTCGAATTTTTGCTTCTAGGACATGCCGGTTTCCTCACGATGTTTTCCTTCACCGTTTTGAGAGCAGTGGTGATAAAATAAATTAAACGAAGTAATGCGCCTGGCTGAGTTTGAACCCGTGGCTTACAACTTGTAAGTCGGGGTCACCACTGATCTCGAATTACGATAAATACTGCAGCAATTATTATTTATACGAATGAATGCTTCTTTATTTTAGCTAGAATATAATCAGTGCAGTCTTAAGAAAATTATAATATTAAATAAAAATATATACATTAAAAGCATTCTGTTTAACTATCAAACATGATTACTTGAATTTGTTTCAACATCAATATAATATATAGATAGTATAATAGCTAGATAATTTAATTAGATATGACGACACAACACACACATACACAAAAATTGCAATAAAAAAACACAGACAAATAAAATATAAAACAAAAACAGTTGTGAGTGAGTGTAACACAATAACAGTAGGATTATTCATTACAAAAACATTCTGATCGTGACTCAGAGCAAATTGTATGAATTTAAATAGTGTAATTGTGCCCGGAGGTAGTTTAATGTTAACAAAAAGAGTAGGGGACATTTTGGATTAATTGAGGAACAAAAATGTGAATTCAAAGACTTAGAACAGGTAATTTCACAGTTAATTGACAAGGCAATAAGGTTGATGGTTTTCCACGAAAGCTGTGTGATATAGCGAGGCTGCGCTAACCCTGCATTCCAAATTGCGATAAAAGCAATAATATCGCGAATCCGACCAACGCGCAACGTCACAATTATTACTTAATAGCCCCATGACTATTAAATTTGGTCGGATTCGCGATATAATCATTTTTATCGCAATTCAGAACGCTGGGTAGGATGCGGAGCGTGTATTTCTAGGATGCGTAGCGGACTCTTTTCAGTTGTACGCACACATATTCCTTGCTATCTCCCACATCTATGCTGGAAAATTACCTTTCTACAGTAGTTGTTTTTTTATAATTTCTAATCTTTATTTAATTCAATTATATGAGTTTTTAAGGTCGCTTAAATCTATAGTCCTTCGATTCCGTATGGCAATAGTGGTGTTTAGCCTTTTCGTAAGATCCCGTACAATGAAGTTGTATAACGTACGGGTGCAGCTGAGTACCATTATTTTACATGGAGGCGACTGCCTGTCTGCCATTCTATTGGTAGGCTAAACTGGAACAATCGTAGCAATAAAATGATTAAGAAGATAGTGTCATGTTCTGTAGCACATACCTTGCCTGGGCAGCAGATAGTTCTTGGGCGGGCGGCCCCGCTTGCGCTTGAGCAGCAGCTGCTGCCCCGACGCCGTGAGCTGCGACACGTGCGCCGCGCCCATCACCGTGCCGCCCGTCAGCACGCAGCCCTCCATGTCTGGGGCACACCATCATACATTTATTCAATATGGCGCGTGTTTAAACGCCTATTTTAATAACTAAATTCAAAATACCTGCTAGAATGCCTTTAAAGCATTCACAGGGCCTCCTATTTCTGTCTGTGTATTTAAAGTAACCTAACACGAAGGGGATAACGGGAACTTCATCCACTCGCTTTTTTTGCTCACTCTAACCCCTTCTAACGTAACCTGTCCGTATCAGGGTGCCCTAAGATTCCGAACTAGCTTCGCTCTATTATGGACATATTTAGTTAGCATTTATCTATTTTGATAAACAAAACGAGTTTTAACTAACAAGTGTATCTATATTTATTTTGGAACTTCAAACATTGTTTTTTAGGCACCTTAGAATAATGGGTTTATTTTATATGAATTTAATATATCTTACTTAGTCTTAAGGACAAAAAAAAAGAACATTTTGGTGAGCATTTAGATTTTACTCATTAAATAATATGATAATAAACTTTTTAAATTCTTATTTGGACTGAGATAAGTAAAGACGACGTGTAATCTTGTGAAAAAGGATTGTGAAAGTCCAAAGCACCTCACTGCTAAGTCAGTTACAACGAGATCGTTCATTTCTCGCCACTATCACGCTATGAACGAAAAAGATGTGGATAGAAAATAAATTGAGTCAAAATATATCATGCCAAGCAATAGATGGCAGCTTCCCGTCCCTATCCAGAACATGGCTCACATATAAGACTGCTCTAAATGCACTTGCATTTGAAGAGGTTCTGAGGAACGTCACTGATGGGCCCAAGGTTTAAAAGGTATAGATCCAAAAATGAGAGGCTTATGAGGTAAGCCAGCCAATATCGATTGTTATCTTGGTTGTTTTAGATAGAAATATAAAGAGCACACCATAAATAAAATTACAGTAGGAACTTAAAATTAACTTTAGGTTTACTTAATATAATTAAAAATGAAATAAAACAGGGTAGGTCAACACGAGTAAAATAACTCACTTTCGTTAGACTAATAGTAAAAAAAACTACAGCTAGACATACCCATGGAAGTCTTAGGCGGGCGTCCTCGCTTCTTCTTGATCTTGGGCGTGAGCGGCAGCGGCGTCTTGCGGGGCCTGCCGCGGCCTCTCCGCGGCGGGTCCAGCAGGTTGTCGGGGTTGATCTCGTTGCGCACGGGCTCCAGCGTGGAGTTCAGCACCACCGGGGTCGCGGGCGCGCGCGGCGGCAGCATGACGTCCCCCGACGCCGTGAACACGAGGTGCCCCGACTCGCGGTGCGTCGTGCGCACCATGCCCGACATTACTTCCGAGTTGTTCTCGCGCTTCGATGACGGGGTATCGTTGGCCATGTCGACGGTTGGGTCTTCCTGGAATTTGAGACGTGATTTGGTTACAAATATGATGGAAATTCTTGAAACTACATTTGTTTATAAATACAGTCAACAATCACAACAAAATACATCATGTAAAAACCTTATTTAAAAAACTTTATAAAAAGCTGTAAGAATGTCCATTTCTAACACGTATTGTAAAAAATACAAACAACTCAAAAATTATAAATACTACTTTAATTTTGAAAACCAGTGTTTTTGGTTCTGTATCTTCATTTTCTGACACGACCAAATCGACTTGAGAACCTCCTTCTTTTTTGGAAGTCGGTCAAAAATTGTTGTTCTTAGTAGTAGTCTGACAATACCTACCAGGGTGGGTTTCTTAACTTTTATATAGTAACGAAAAAATATGGCGAATCACTTCCAACCTCTGTAGTAAGTATATGGGAAGAAAACGAGGCTTTTAAAAAATACGGCGATTACAATACAAGCAAAGATGTACCGCGTGACAATTGGACCGCAGTCACACGGCCTGCATCGCAGCAACCGCGCGCAGTTCGATATATTCATCAGTCGTACGCAAGTCCGCGCCTACGGTGGCTCGCAGTCCAGCTCAGGAGGATGGCCGTGCGCCCGCCTCCTTCGCTATCATTACTGCTTCGCAGAAGGAGGCGACCGCCTGACATTCCACCACGCTCAGGACAATGGCCTGATGCGTGAGCGAACCGTCACCGTGAGTCGCAACTAGGACACGGCGGTGCTCCGCCCAAGCGGGACACACCTCCACCGTGTCCTCCAGATGGTCCGACGATAAAAGTAATACGAAATGTTTTATTTATTGATAACTTAAGCATCCTCCACTAAAGAGAAAGGATCCTCCTACCAGTTTGATATAGTATCTGGTGGACAACTAATAAGTATACAATAGTATACTTTAAAATTTCGCTGATATCATCAACAACATACCTCTTTCTTAGTATGTCGAGGATAAATTCTGCTACATTCAAGTAACGGGGTGAATGAGTGCTATGCTTACCTTCTCGCATATCTTGGTGTGCACGCGCAGCTTGTCGGAGCGCGCAAAGGAGCGTCCGCAGCCGCCGCACGTGAATGGGCGCTCCCCCGTGTGCGTCAGCTTGTGCCGCGACAGGTGCGACGAGCGCTGGAACCTGGACAAATTGCCTTTTCATTAATATACTAATTAGATGGAATTATTAATATAACACCAAGTCTAACTCGAAGGTGTAGGGAGAAGGGTTTCCATTAAAAAAGCTGCCGGACGTCAAAGGGCCGTTACCTAACAATCTCCAGTTACCAAATGGAGAGGATTTTGAGCGGCGAACTTGGGGTTAGGTCGTCGCTCGACCATTCAGTCCCAAAGATACCATTGAGCAACGTTACACGGGCGCCTTTATGGGAGTATGAGATATTGAATCCTTTCCAATGACATGATAATGAGATACAGATGAAGCCGTTAGTGCAGCTAGTTAAAATATAGTCACAAGTACAACATTATCTGGAAAGCTAAAGCGGACAGGTGGACCAGCCCCATACTAGGGCATTGGATATGCCTGCATGCCACTGTGGTGTATATTAAGACCTTCTCCGTCCATGGACGCAAAGCTTCATAGACGCGTATTCGTCATTAAACCTTGGTGTACGCTTGCGTAAAGCTATCATACAAAACTATTCGACCGTCTATGGAGCTGTGCGGCCTAAGTATTTTTTTTCTGATTTTTAAACTGTGTGTGTGCGAGTAGTGGTGGCAATACAAGTGGGACTTTGGAACCACGGGCGCTCAGAGTGGGGACTCTGCTCGTCCATCGAGTGATTCCAGGGAAGACGGTGGCACAGTGATCACGCGCTGCCGTACACAGTGAGGTTCAGGGGAGACCGTTATATAGTCTCCTCAGGGATGTGCCGTTGCACAGAGGGGGTTCCGGAATGGTCTTTTGAGAGGTAACGGGGCCCCCTTCTACGTGTTGATGGTGATCACCGAGGTGGTTTTAGTGAGGTAAAAATCCCACACTCCCCGTACTTATCCCCAAAGTCCAGGCGCCTTTTGAAGGTTTCTCCTCGAAAACAAAAAAAAAAAAAAAAATCCTAAGTATTTTTTTTCTGATTTTTAAACTGTGTGTGCGAGTAATGGTGGCCGAGTGGTAACGGCCCCGACTTACGAGTTGTAGGTCGCGGGTTATAACCCAGCCAGGCGCATTACTTTGTGTAATTTATTTCATCTGCTCTCAAAACGGTGAAGAAAAACATCGTGAGGAAACCGGCATGTCCTAGAACCAAAAATTCGAAAACATGTGACATCCACCAACCCGCACTGGGCCCGCGTGGTGGATTACGGCCCATTCCCTCTATAAGAGAGGAGGCCTGAGTAGTCCCAGCAGTGGAAACATTAAAAGGCTGATTATGATTATTATGCTAAACTGTGTGTATACTATAACCAACTATCAACTTTGTCCGAAATATAAGATTTATTTTTATTTATTTCCTAGGTTCTGCGTCTTAGCCCGATGAGAAGTAGAAAATGATCCCAAACAAACATTGTGATTGGCCTGTTCGTCTAGTGGTTAGTGGCCCTGACTGCAGTGCCGGAGGTCGTGGGTTCGATTCCCACCCAGGACAAATGTTTGTGTGATGAGCACGATTATTTGTTCTATGTCTGGGTGTAATTTATAATATGTATGTATTTAGAAATATAAAATTATGTTTATCAGCTGTCTAGTACTCATAACACAAGCTCTGCTTAGCTTGGGACTAGACGGCGTTGTGATGATTGTTGTGGAAAATATTATTTTTATTTCGTTCATTCATTTCATTAATATTACATATAAATTACATTAAAAAAAAATTCATTACAAACTAAATAAAACATTTAAAAATATAAAAAAAATAGCAGCTCACCGGTATTGGGGACAGGGTCCAAGCTACCGGCGGTCAAGACTCCAGAGAAAGGAACCTCCTAAATATACCATCCGTTTCCAGAAGTATCGCTTTCTGAATCAAGCCCTTGATCAAGTCGCCTAACGCGAGCCTCCTAAGGTGTTGGTCGAGGCTCTTGGATATTAAGCCATTAGCTGACACGACTATCGGTACAATGATCGCCAAATCCACATCCCACATGTCGACAACCTCGCGAGCCAAGTCAACATACTTGATTTGTTTGTCTTTCTCGGCATTCACGAGGTTCTCGTCATGCGGAACGGATATGTCAACAATCATTGCACGCCTGTCGCTTTTATTATTATTATTCTCTCGAGATAAAAAGTATCCTATACGCAATTTCAGAATATGGTCTACCCTTGTGCTAAATTTCATCCAAATCACTTTAGCAGTTTCCGCATAAAGGAGTAACAAATATACGTACACACTCACAAACCTTCGTCTTTATAATATTAGTGTGATTTATAGTTACCTGAGATCACACACATCGCACACGTGGGGACGTCCCTCTTGCGCGTCGTTGGTCGCAGAATCGGAGACAGATCCACTGGAATCTGTCTCTTCATCGTCATCCAAGTTCTTGTTGCCGCCTTTCTCTGTTGAAAAATTATTTTAAAGTCAGTTTTAGGTAGAAGAGTGTAGGATGATGATGAGTGATGTTGCCATGTTTGTGTGTATGTTTGTTGAGGTGAAATCTTACAACTGAACTTTAAAACAGTTACCCCGCCCATAACCGACTGGCTGAAAATTTACAGACACGTTCAGTTTGTGTCAGTGATGTCATTCTAAATCCAATATGCCGTCGTACTATAACCCACTCGCGTTAAGAAAATAGTGACTCATCGTTGTCATTTAGCTTGGCTACAACCCTTAACCAATTAGAAAACCGTGTTCACATTGACCAGTTGATGTAAGCCTTTTAGGCAGTATAGACTCGACTTTTGTTAATTTTTAAAATTAATACCTCAGCTATTCGTCCAAAAAAATGAACATTTAACAATTACGATTATTTTTATAAATTAATATTTGAATATATTAATGTGTAATAAAAAGTTTGCTTTATAATGGTTTAAGTTTTTAACCAGTATGAATATGACTTTACTTTGCAGTAGCATTGATGCGTCACTATTATCTTAAAGCGAATAGACTATATTATTATGTAACCCCATTATAAAAATGACTATTAAAAGGGTTTGTTGATAAGAATACGAAAAAAGAAACTATGTCACAACAAATCAAATACGAAGGATAATTAAAATAAAATATGTTTTTCAACATTATCTTGTTTTACGTTTAACCCATAAACTGCAACGTCATGCTCATATGCCTGACGCAAGAAAAGATTTTAACCTTCCAAAATGTGTATCTTTATTTCAATATTTTATCCATATTGTTTATGTAGATAAATTTTATTAATGTTGTGTAATTTCGGTGGTTTTTGTTTGGCAGAACGAGTTTAAAAATGATAATTAAATTTATTATTATTGGCAACAAAGAACAAAACTATTGCACTTCCAAGACACAGATACAAGGTCAGGGGTCTTACCATGACGAGTTAAAATGTCAAGCGTGCGAGCGTGAGAGAGGGATGGAGCTATACAACCTATATAGCTTCATCCCTTTAACAGTTCAGTTTAGGTCGTCAAATGGATCGCGTTAAGAGCTTATGGTAGGACCTCAGGTCCGCCTGTTTGAATCTTTATATAATGTCATCCCTTTTTAAGAAAAATATAGTGACAGTTTGCGTTTTTTGCAGGATTGGGTTATCGATTAAAAAATGTATCTTATTATTCGTATAACTACTCATCTAATAGAATACTAAAAGACCCTAACCTCTTTGGTAGTCACCCAAAGGTTGACTGGCAGAA
Organism: Mythimna pallens; assembly: GCA_961205895.1. NCBI lineage: Eukaryota > Metazoa > Arthropoda > Insecta > Lepidoptera > Noctuidae > Mythimna > Mythimna pallens. Next base: position 4,210,769 of record OY540843.1, read on the forward strand.
AATGCCTAAGGCATTAAGTCCGCCCCTGTACTTTTGGGTGCATAAAGTATTTAATAAATAAATAGTTCCTATTAACGTACTTTTATAAAGACAGTCTTCTGGGCACATTTCCGGATGACAGCGATGTGGAGGAGTACTTCGACGCCTGAGTTTACTTTGTTTTTTTGTATTATATTTATGTACATAGTTAGGTTTTAGTATAGTTTAGTTTATATTTAAGTTCCTTTTATGTAAGAGAGTGTAAAATATAAAATAATAATAAATTATATCATCCAATAAAATTAACTATGGAAGAGAAAACCCAAATTGCCGCTTAGGACGTTCTTTCTGAATAAGGCTCAATATCGTTGATGAAAATATGGCGTTGATACTAACAATGAGGTGATGAACAAAATAATAAAAGTCTCGATACCTAAAAAATTCTCACCGTCAGAATCGTCCTGGTCGTTATTGGTTGGTTTCTGCAGTACTGCCAACTGCACCACTTTGATACCGCCGTGTTTAGGGTCCTCGTGTCCGTGTTTGTTCGACTCATTGCTGGCAGCGCCTGAGGACAAAAATATAAGGAACTTTGTTAGAAATGGGTTTTTACAGTGATTATGGAAATGTTCTTGTTTTAATGTCCAGTGAAAAGACTTGGGATTCCACGGAGTGTACAAGAAATGATTAATCGCTCTATTGTACCAGATAGAAATGGTCGGTGTACTGCTGAGAATGATCAACATTCTCACCAGTACCCCAAAATTGTTTGAGATTGAAAGAAAAAATGTTTATTTGTGACACGCAACGAACAAAAATAAAATAACAACATAAAAAAAGACGTGTACATGCCATGACAATTTATTACAAGAAAATATATTTTTTTGACAACTACGTTACCAGCGGTCATTGACCCCATCATCAGCTGAAGTTTCTAAAATTATGAAATCTATCGTCATTAAGTATAGATATCCATCTATGTAAGTACCTATGTGGAGTTTCGCTAGCCAATTTAATTTGACCTTCTATAGTACAGACACGACGTGTTCCCATATACCAATTGTCTAAAAAACAATTAATCATATATGAGTAGTAATCCAGTTCAAAAACACGTTTATCATAAATCTTACATTTTTTTTAACTGACCACGTGCACGTCAAGCACTTCTAGTTAAATAACGAGTCGAAATGATTATGCTTATGATGTTTAATCTAAAATCTACAACTATACGAGAATTAATTATGAAGTAATTCATATAATGATATGAATGAATCAGGAAGTACTGGACTGTCTCGGTTAGCAACAAAATTTATGAGTACATTATGTGGAGCATTTTGGTAACCGGTTTCTGAGCAACAAGATAATTGAGAAAAATTGATGGAAGATTGAAGGAAAACATCGTGAGGTAATTGGTATATACAAGAATCATAAATTCCTGCCCATGCCCCCCGTGTGGTTGATTACGGATCCCTCTACAGGAGGCCAGATTCCCAGTAATGAGAACATTCATCATCATAATTTCAATCGAAAGACGTCCACTGCTATATGCCTCCCCCAAGTGTCGCCACAATAAACGGTCCTGTGCGTCTTGCATTCATTGGAATCCCGCGTCCCTCACCAGGTCATCGATCCTCCTTGTGGGAGGCCTTCCAAAGCTGCGTGTTTCGTTACGTGGTCGCCACTCCAGAACTTTTCGGCCCCATCGGCCATCTGTTCTGCGAGCAATGTGCCTTGCCACTGCCACTTAAGTTTGGCGATTCTTCGGGCCATGTCGGTCACATTGGTTGGTTAACTTGATGGGAACATTGTAAGGATAATCTCCATGATAGAAATGATTAATTTTGACACATCATAAGGAAAACTCGACATCACTCCTTAAATTCTTAAATGACACAGCTGTAAGATGTACTGCCACGGAAACGTTTGTTTAAAAGACTGATCGCGGCCCTGTAACGCAAAGGGCAACTAAAGGACACAGGTAGGTTATAGTCAGTAAAAGTCTGACACGTCAATTGTCACGTGACTTCTCTGCAGGTAAGGTCATTGCCATACAATTTGCACTTAGCGTTTGGCGGGAACTCTAACAGAAAAATAATTTGTCTAATTCTACAGATGGTATACTAGAAAAAAATCCTTACATACTATATTATGAAATAAAGCCCCCCATTGCGTTAGTCTGTCTGTATGAATGCGATAAATTCAAGAACTACTGAACGGATTTTCATGCAGTTTTCACCAATGGACAGAGAGATTCATAAGGAAGGTTTTAGTGTATAATACCTGCATTAATAAAGTAGAGAAAAACCGAGAATTTCAAAGACTTCTAACACCCGTGCGAACCTGGGGTTGGTCGCTAGTATATAACAAAGAAATTGGAGTCTGACTTTCCTCTGACTTCAGATGAACAAGGAAACATTTATAGTTTCATCACAGCACAAAATATTACAAGTTAATAACAAGACATGTGTCATCATTACAAGGCCTAATTGCTGTTCATCAGTTAAATAATTTATTTTATTAAAACAAGCAGATGGTGTCTACTTCACTGGAGTCGGGCCGGAGTGAATTGTAAAATTACATCTTTGCAATTGCAACCCCAATTATCTATGTCTCCCCTTCCCATTTTATTAGTAAACTTTTAAAATATAATATAACCTATGTCACCTAGTACTCTACTGATGAATGAATTTTTTGGGGACAAATATTCCCCCAACATAACACGCAACGCTCAATCTACGGGAGGCTGCAACGTTGTCCCACTGGAATGTCCAGGTTGCGGGACACTTCCCGGAACTTGGACGCGACGCGGCTTTGCACAGGTATAAATCATACATTTGGCTGGCCTGTTGGTCAAGTTAGTGGCCCTGACTGCTATGCCGGAGGTCGTGGGTTCGATTCCCATCCAGAACAAATGTTTGTGTGATGAGCACAATCATTTGTTTTATGTCTGGGTGTAATTTATCTATAATACGTATGTATTTAGAAATATTTAATTATGTTTATCAGTTGTCTAGTACTCATAACACAAGCTATACTTAGCTTGGGACTAGACGGCGTTGTGTGAATATTATTATACAAAAAATCCTTCGCGTTTATTACTATTTCTATTAGTAAAAACCGCATCAATATCCGTTGCATCGTTTAGGTGAAGTTAGCGAATGAACAAAGAGAAGTGCTAAACAATTTTGTTTGGTTTTATACGAAAAGCAATTTTGTTTTATACGACGCAGCGACGTAGATATCAACCGTTAAAATATATTTGTTCTTCAAAACTTAGTTAACATTTTTAAAGATAAAGTCTAGTTGGAATACAAGTGCAGACAGACATTTTTAGGGTTCCGTACCTCAAAAGGAAAAAACGGAACCCATATAGGATCACTTTGTTGTCCGTCTGTCTGTCAAGACCCTTTATCTCGGGAACGCTTTGAGGTATCGAGTTGGAATTAAAACCCTATACTTAGGTCTGTAGTCCCTTGAAGCTGTGAAGAAATCAAACTTCTAAGCTGACACTATTACACTATATATACACTATTTCGACACTCTCAAGGGAATTAAAATTCAAACTTCCCGTTAACCCAGAATTCTGAATTTTGGCATAAAGCAAGGTCTTATAGTACAAGTAAAGGTGAAAACAGTAAATTTGTTGTTACGTCACAAAAAACCTTTTTTTGCAATTCGGGAAAAATCTTCGAGACCATTCGGGAATTGAACTATTTATATTGGCAAGTTTGTACGGAACCATCAGTGCGCGAGTCCGACTCGCACTCACCTAGTTTTTTTTATCGTCTAGATTATTTTTAAAAAAGTACCGTTTCTTGCAGCTTTTGAACTTGCTGCGATTTTGTTTTGTTTAAAAAGTCATTATTTTTAATACTTGGGTTTTTCCAAAGACAATCTTAAAAGTTTATTAAAACCTACAGACGTTAATGGTAGCTACATAAGTTTGTCTCCCGCACAATTTATATAAGACAGTAAGAAGGATACAGATTGTTATGTCGCTTATTGTTAATAGCCTAACTACCTGTTCTTAGTACTATAATCATTTTAATTTAGCTCTCGAGCCAGCCGCGCTAGGACGTCGCCAAAAGTACAAAAACCAGTTATACATTTCGACATTTTGTCTCACATTTCATCTAAATATAGCCCTAACATACTTCTTACCGCGCTAAGTAGACCGTACAAGTAATTTTCATAGGAAGTTAATCAAACAGAACTTTGTTCAAGTCATCATAATTTCGTAAAGATAAAAAATTCCTTTGTTTGTCTCGGTACGTTCACACGGAGCGAACATTTTTTATTGTCTATTTTATACATACTAAATATTATAATAATACTTGCAACGTCGGGTTTTACATTGTGAGTCATAGTTAAAAAAAATCAGACAATCAGATTTTAGTAAAGGCAAGGAAAACGTTTACAATATTGGTGTAACTGATGTTCTAATGAAATAACTGTCAAACAAAAAAAAAAATTCACACAACTTATTATAATTTTGTAACAATTATATAAATATAAAAAAAAAATGAAAACATACAAGCGGCGGAGTTGTATGAAAAACTAGTCAAGGTATGTAAATTTGAACAATGGCAGAGTTGAAACAAATAAACATATACCACAATGGTTTTATAGCAGTGTGGGTCCGTGATTGTGCAAAATATTGTGTAAGGAAATTATACTAAATTATTGTCTTGCGGCGATCTATTGTCGGGTTTCTTGCAACAATATCGGCTGATGGCTCTGTTTGATATAAAAACTTTTATATTATTTCGTATTGAAAATAGAACTAGTATACTTATTTTGATCTAGATAAGTGTTAAACCGGTTCCTGTATATTTTGAAGTGTCGCAATCTACATGTTTGATCGATGGGATTAGGTCTCGATTTCAACCAGTATGCAATATGTCCCAAAAAGTAGCAGATAATCCATCAATGGACTGATTACATGGTTACAGTGTGCATACAGGAACCATAACATTTACTGATAAATTTATTGAACTTTAACTTTTTATTTTTCATCGGTATGTTAATTTATTCCGATTTATTTTTTATCGTCCAATCACAGCGTGAACTTATGAGAGTAGGTATAAGTGTATCATTATTATAATTTTTTCTTTATTTTTTTTCCGATGCCAATTTGTAATTAATGACAGTGCATAAATAAAAAAAAAACGATCTTGTTTTTTGTTGTTTCAACATCAGAATATAATAATTTTACGCCCACAATAAAATTGCTCTGACGTCTTTATTACGGATATTGTTAAAAAAAAAAACTAGACATTTAATTAAAAAAATAAATTGTAAAACTAATTAGGAGCAAGAGGTAACAGGTTTTATTATTTGATGTATAAAAATATTTATTGATAAGCAAACGAGATCAATCAAACGGCAGACAATTAAAAACAAGAAATATTAGCATTTAGCATAATAAAGTCGAAATATAAAATCATATTTAGGGCCTATTTCACCATCTATGATTCAGTTTCCGATAACTTATTTGGCAGATAATTACATAGAAATTTTATTCCATTTTCAGGGTTCCGTACCCAAAGGTTAAAACGGGACACTATTACTAAGACTCCGCTGTCCGTCCGTCCGTCTGTCTGTCTGCCCGCTTGTCACCAGGCTGTAAGTTTATGAACCGTGATAGTTACACAGTTGAAATTTTCAGAGGTTATGTATTTCAGTTACCAAATAACAGTAACAAATAATAAAAAACAGAAAAAAGTAAATATTTAAGGGGGCTCCCATACAAATAACGTGACCTTTTACTCGCCTTTTGCTATGGACGGTACGGAAACCTTCGTTCGCGAGTCTCATTCGCACTTGGCCTGTTTTTTAATTTATTCAGGATATAGTTGGTAATTAGACATCGTGAAATAGGACCTAAACAACGAAACCTGAGTGTAATTATTATACTTTCGAACAAAAACAAAAAAAAACAATATAATTAATACCAGTGACATTTCAAAAATAAAAAGTTAAACATGAATAAAACAATATTGCATTCTTTATTTTTTCTCCAATATTTCTCGAAATGACAAGGTTTTAATTTCGCAAGTTGATATTCCACATTTTTTTAAATAAAGAATCCGCGCTTTTACAACTTAAATGTCAACTCAAAAGAAATCGGATGACTAAGGGCAAGAGAATCCGTTTTTATATAATTTTCGGAACGTGTTTCTGTTCAAAATAATTTGTATTTTAGCATATTACGGAACTCGAGCTACGCCCTATTCTAAAATAAAACCAAGAAATTCTTCGAGAGCTGGTTTTCGACATTCTAAAATGGAGGCGAAACAAAATAAAAAAGCAAATATACAATGTAGTAGATATAGAGGTATTATTTTGCTTTATACTTTTATTATTTGCTTCAAATACGCAGGTGCAAGCCATACTCATTCATATTGTTAATGTTTTCATAATGTGGCCGCTGAATGAATAATAAACATTGTAATATAAATAGTTTAACTTTATAAATCGCATTGTTTTTCGACGGAAATAATTACTAACGATCCAATCTAAAACATCGTTGTGTAAGGGCCGATACAAGGGCACATTCCAATTAAGTTCGAAAGAGTTACCGCGGCCCTACAACGCATAAGGCACCTGAAGGAAAACAGGTGGGTTTTAGTCGCAGTTCCACGCGTGCCTCAAGGTGATGACAAGATGTCAGCCACCGTAGGAGCCCAGCAGGGTCGAAGCCTACTGGAGCCATGGGTGATGCGAAAGAGAACCCCGGGGCCCTAGAACGAAGGCAAAGAAGGAACAGAAGTGGGTTTTAGTCAGTTAAAGTCTGACACGCTCGTCCGCCCCGCCCAAGGGCGGAAGATGTCATTGATTCCGCACCGTAAAAAGAAAAATAAAATAATGGTTTTAGTCTTTATATAGGTTTATAAACTTTGGTGGGTTTTCAGCAAGTCTGACACTCCCTCTCGCTCCACCTAGAGCTGGAGGAGTTAATTGAAGATTTTCCTCTCCAAATGCTTATTACATTAGTAACTAACATTCAATAGCTCCAACGATATTTCGGAAATCTAGAAGACCGACGTACGGCCGGCGAGTGTCCACCCTTACGGCCGTTTGTTAACACCTCTACGGTCCGAACTAAGCGTTTTGCCTCGTCGTTTATAACCGCGTACATCGAAGGATTGGAACAATTTGCCTGCTGCGGTCTTCCCATCCGATTATAAATTAAGGTGTCTTCAAAACTAGAATGCTCTTCATAGACTAGTGCGATTGCATCACTGCTCCATGAGGTGGGATGGCAGTCAAACACTAGTTTATAAAATAAAAACCGGACAAGTGAGAGTTAGACTCGCGCACTTAGGGTTCCGTACAAACTTATCTATGAAAACGGTTCAATTCCCGAATCGAGTAACTAAGATTTTTCCGAATGGCAAAAAAGTTTTTTTTTTGTGACGTAACTACAAATTTACAGTTTTCACATTTTTTCCTATATTTGTGCTATGAGACCTTTCTTCATGCCAAATTTCAGGATTCTAGGTCAACGGGAAGTACCCTATGAATTTTGATTCCCTTGGGAGTGTCGAAATATACGTTTATTGTGACATAAACGGCCGTATCTTTTTTTTTGTGCGTTATCTCAGAAGCTGCGTTTTTTCACAGCTTCAAGAGACCGCAGACTAGAGTATATGGTTTTAATGTCAACTCGATACCTACACGCGTTCCCGAGATAAAGGGTCTTGACAGACGAACGGACAACAAAGTGATCCTATAAGGGTTCTGTTTTTTCCTTTTGAGGTACGGAACCCTAAAAAGAACAAATTTATGGACGGAAACAAAATAAATGATAATTTGGGTCAAAATCATATCTTTTTTTTTTATCAACTATAGGAATAAATTAAACGTTACTTTCAAATAATCTCTACAGTTATTTTATTTTATAGACGATGTAAGTAGTCTAAGTTATTTAAAATCTATTTTGAAAATGACATCACCGCATACTATTATTATTATGAACTCAGTTTCACAAAGAAGATAAAAATAATTACGTTTTTTTGTTTTACTTGTTAATAAATTACTTATTTCATTTTTAGGGTTTCGTACCCAAAGGCTAAAACGGGACCCTATTACTAAGACTTCGCTGTTCATCCATCTGTCGATCCGTCTGTCACCAGGCTGTATCTCATGAACCAACATGAAATTTTCACAGATGGTGTATTTCTGTTGCCACTATAAGAACAAATACTAAAAAAAAACAGAATAAAATAAATATCTAAGGGCCTCCCATGATTTTTTTGCTACGGACAGTACAGAACTCTTCGAGCGCGCGTCCCACTCGCACATGGCCGGTTTTTTAAATGTGATATTTCCTCTGTAACTTATCTAAAAAGATAATATTGCAATAAAAACAAATCAAATTCTAAAATAAAATAAACTAGAATTTTTAATAACTTTTAAAACGTTCATGAATATTTAAGACGATAAGCTGCAGAAACAATTATAAAATCAAAATTAAAGTATTTTATTATTGTTATAATTTAGGAGGTCGACACCGCCGAGGTCGAACGCGGCGAAAGTGGTGCAACGATCTGATCATGTTCGTGGGGCAATCTTGGCCAGAGATCACCCTAGTCGTTTGGTAGTAGAAAGGGGAGGCCTTTGCCCAACAGTGGGACATATCTATAATAGGTTATTGAAAAAAAAAAACTATAATATAGGATTCCTTTGATAACCGTATGTATAAAATCTCAATTTTTTCTTGTAATTTATAATGTCATCATGTTATTATTAATATTTATTTATTTAGTACAGCAAAATAGCCATTAATACTAAAATACGTCAATCCTTTCACTCTGTCTTGTACACAAAAACGCAAACTTTCTAATAATATCGTCTTCCATTCATCAGCAAACAAGTCCAATCCAGGGTTTGTCTCCACGAGCGTGTTGAGCATCGTTAGCATACGCGGTATGGTATAGGGAAGTTAGATCGAGATGCAGTGCGACGAAATGGGACATTAAATAATAATTTATTTTAAATAAAACCAATAATAACATACATTTTTTTTGTTATCTAACAAAAATATAAATAACTGAAAACTATATCAAAATTGGTAGGAAAGCAAACGAGATATAACGATAATAAACAAATACTCGTCAAGACGCCCCGTGCCATTTTCTGGCCCTAAAGCTAGAACTACATTAGACCGACGCACACGTGTAACACGCCTGATATGTACGTAGAACGAGGTCGCGTGGCGTGGATCAAGTGTAGCTCTACAAGTCTAGTTTCCTTAATTATAATGTAGATGTCCATTAACAGCTCTACAAGCGTCAATCAAAACCATAAATCATGAATGATGTTTGAATAACAGAATGTTGTCGCCATTATGTTTTCGTCAATCAAACGTCAGTCATCGCATTAGACTATAGGTATTTCGTCTGCCAGCAAAAGCTATCGTGTAATGGACGCCTATGGAGACCGACGCGCCCAGATCGGCGTGTGGCACAGGTGTGATAGAAAATATCGAACTTCTCTTTCTTATCAGCAGCTTTGAAGCCTAGTAACATCGTTATTGATAAAGATATTTTAAAAATTCGTTCATATTTGTTATTTCTTTTTTACTAGAACTAAAAATAAAACTGCATGTTTATTCCCTTTTGTCTATGAAGACATAGAATACATCTATCACACATAATTGGTATTTAGTGTGAAGTTTCGATTGATAATTATATTATTAAAAAGGTCTTTAAAATACGGCTTCATTTTTTTTTGAGATGGGATGTCAGATTTTGACTGACTAAAACCCACCTGTGTTCCTTCAGTTGCCCTTTGCGCTCCAGGTCCATGGTAACTTTCGAATAATCCCACAAGCCAATACAACTCATTCTCGGCTTTTTATATTAAGCTGGGCAAGTACTGTCTGTGATTTTTTGCATTATGAAGCTTTGACCATTCTTCAAGTTTTCATTACACAGTGGCTGAGCTTATAGACACCGCGAGCAATACGTCTAATTTACTAATCGTGAAACAAATCCTTGGGACATGGGATACTCCCATCATCATCACGTGGAAGCTCACCAGGAGTATATAAACATTTTGAAAAAAATACCAGTGCTAATACTTATGCTTAAATAATAATAAAATCCTACGAAACGAATTTCAACTTTAACGTTTGCGATAATATAAAAAAAAAAACTTTTTTTTACAAAACCTGCTTCTCGTTATAAACGCAAAAAAAAACAATGAACCCATATTCTGAGAATCTCGTTTTAGTTTTTTATTTTTTAGTGAAGGGAAATATAAATCACGATTTTTTATTGCGATGCCGGACTAACTTCAGACATTTGGTCATGACATTCAAATTTTAATTTTAAATATAAAAACATAATAATAATACCTAAATCATTAGAGTTAAAACAAAATTATTAGTGCTTTTTTGTAATAAATAAAAATATATATTTTGTGGTAGCGCGCTACGCTTTGTTAATTTCAACGAAAAAATGTGGTTTTTATATTTTTTTTTATTAAACCAACTTAATTCGACTTTAATGTTTAAGACGAAGGTCGGATATAAAATTTTATGATTAGATAGTTATTACATACATAGTAATAAAAAATTGGTTGCCTGTAAAGTCGGTATACGGGCGAAAGTTTTACGTGACAACGACTTTGAGTGGTAAAATCGTGTGAGTGGAAGGGACGCGTGCCTCTCACTCGCTCTCATTGTGAGCGCATAACGTGAGCGGAGCGTAACGCAGTTTCTTGAAGTGTCACCCGGCAAACCAATTTATAAGACGTTGTCACGTCAAAAAAAAAAAAATATGTATATGGCTTTTTCAATACACGTGGTAAATAACCCACACAATTCTAGGCGCTAGTGCAAATATGTTATAAAGAGCTTATTACTTTGGGCCTAGAACGCAAAGGGCAACTAAAGGTTACAGTTCGGTTTTAGCGAAAGTAAAAGAGTCTGAAGTTTTTTTTTTCGGTGGGAAAATCATCTTATGACATCCCGCGCTCTTGGGCGGAGCGGGAGATAGTGCCTGACTTTTATTGACTAAAAACCCACTCTGTTCCTAAGTTGCCTTTCGTGCCAGGGCCGAGTCGTCCTTTCAGAATCAGACCCTTGGCCCCAGTAGGCTTCGACGAGTCTGAAGTCTGACAATTCCTCCCGGAAGTATCAGACTTCATGCTCCACCCAGACCCGGAGAAGTTATTAGATGATTTCACACGAAAAATAAAGTTAGGAATAATATTAATTGCTTTTCAAAGCAAAATCATGTTTAAAATCATCACAGATATTTACTCAAAACCAAATCCATTGAAAATGACAAATCACTATTATTCACAGCAACAGATAGCGACCCTTTCAAGATTTCGAGTCGTCATCCCTTCTTTTTACAAAAGACGGCGCCATTTGAACCTGGTAACAGTTTTGCCCACTTTTATTATGTTACCTGTTTTGGAGCACAGCGTGTTATTCTGTATTCGGTCTATTCCATCCCTAAAGCGATTTTTTTTCATTATCGTTTACGTTATTTACGTTAATACTAACTTTAGCTAGCGGTTTGGCTTACGTGAAAGTAGATTTTTTTATTAACGGAATATACCTTGTTGAAGACTTCAGGTACCAAAGGTGTCGAGAATTAAACGACTTGTTTCTTCCTTCAGTAAAGTATTCAGCAATGTCTATAGAGTTACAATTTTTAAACTATCTTAACCGTTCTATTGTTGGCCACCTGCCCCCCTAGCCAAGTTACAATCGTATCGTTCACGCCAAACGCTTCGAGTAGGCCACGCCTCCAATTCCTTTGTTCGGACCACGTGACTGAGCGTTGAGATGACGTTAGAACAAAGGAATCGGAGGCGTGGCCTACTCGAAGCGTTCAGCGCGAACGATACGATTGTAACTTGGCTAGGGGGGCTGGTCTGTTTAAAACCGTCCTGTTCAAACGTCGTGTCGTGACTTCCGAAGTCGCGACACGACTTCCCCGCGTTCACTAAAACGACGAATCTCAGAAAATACTCGTCCTAGCTCAACGAACCTTACGTTACTGATATAATGATAATACGTTACTAATATGATGATAAAGTTGTTGCGAGCAAGCAGAGAGAGAGATATTTTTCAAGTTCATTTTTTCCGGAAACTGAGCTGTCAAATCACTTCTTCCACAGTCTCTCGGCGCGTCCGGTTTTCAGTAGTGTTGTCCGTAAACTTACTAATTGTTAGTGTTGCGAACATACCTATACTCCCGGTGTAAAAGTATCGTATGTGCTATTCAAGGCCATAATCAATCCGGGTGCCAAATTACATCGCAATCCGTTCAGCCGTTTAAACGAGAAGGAGTAACAAACATACATACATACAAAATTTTGCTCTTTATTACTGTGATTATTTTGCTATCCAAGAGGCTTACTATTGACATCGATCTCACATTATGGTTAAATGATGAATTAGGTCTACGATGAAATGACCGAACCTTCAAGATGCCTCTTCATTCTCGATTATGATGGCTTTGCGTGGTTAATGGGCGTGCAATTTGCCGCTGCGGTCTTCCCGCCAGATTATAATTTAGGTGTTTTTAAGGTTAAAGTGAATAGGCTCTTAGTAAACTAGTTCGCTTCATCATCAATGATTGCATCGCTGCTTACCATCGGATGGAATCGCAGTCAAACCCTAGTCTGTCATTGAAAAACAAAAAGGAGCTTACGAGTCTGAGAACAATCTTTACTAATATTGCTAAACTGAAGAGTTTTCTCAGGAACTACCGGTTCGAATAAAAAAAATCTTACTAGTGTTAGGCAGCTAGTGAAGCGCATGTTACTAAAAGATTTATGAGTTTACATGTGGATGGATGGAGAGGGAGAGGGAGACCAAAGAAAAGATGGATGGATTGTGTGAAGAGTGTTATGAAAGAAAGGGAAGTTAGTGATAGCATGACGAGTGACAGGGCAGAATGGAAGAAAAAAACATGTTGCGCCGACTCCAAATAACACGGGACAAGGGCAGGAAGATGATGATGACTAGTGTTAGGCAGCTCATTTATCGGGGAAGGCTATAGGTGGCTATAAAACATTACATAACCTAAGATGCGGGTAAAACTGTAGGGACAGTTACTTAAAACAAAAAGCTCAGAAAAAAAAAACTGAACATAAAGTTCAGAAAAGCTGGCTGTGTATACCCTACAATAATATCAACATCATTTCATTAAAACGTGATTCTTTGAAACCGAGAGAACGCCTCATCTAGCCGAGTTTTCGTACCTATCTATTTTGTGTCGTAAGCCAATGGGCGCATATGAGTGCCTTTGATACATTTAGTGATCAGGGAAAACTAATATGCAAATAAAAATATCAAATTGTAAAGAAAATACTAGGCCAGGTGAATGAGATATTCTCTCGGCTTCAAAGAATAACGTTGGCCGTCAAGACTTACCAGGTGAAGTGACCTTATGGCGCTCATCAGTCTTATTATCATCCTGGAAGCGTACAGTCATCGGCTTCTTCTTGGCCCGGAGCCTATCATCATCAGGCGACAGGATCGAGGTCCGCTTCTTCGGACGCTCCTCTTCTACGTTCATCTTCACATCCGTTGTCGATGATGCTGCCACTGTTGAGAAAAAGATTTTTACATTCCATATTTGTGTTTGTTTCGGTCGATAAATCCTAATTTAGGTCGTTTAAAGTAAATAACAAAGGTTAACGAAACCCGTGTGTACCTATTAGGGCCTTTTTTTACGTGGGACATCATCCAATCACTTCTCCCACTCTAGGGTGGTGCGAGAGAGCGTGTCATACTTTTACTGACTAAAAGCCACTCCTATGTTCCTTCTTTGACTTACGTTTCATTACGCCCCCGGGGTTCCCTTTCGGACGACACATGGAGTGTATCAGGGCCATGGGAGGACTAATGAAAATGTAACTTGTGGTCCTAGAAAGCAAAGGACAACTGAAGGAACATAGGTGTAGTTTTGATTTCCCATCTAAAAAAAGGGGTTTTTACCACATGCTATTAAAAAGTAAATAACAAGAGCAAAAAAACACCTAATATTGGCACAGGTTTAAGAAAGCAAAGAACTAATACATAATGTTAAGAACACTTATTTGTTAAAGACTTTCACGACACGACTGACGCAGTGGCTGAAATGGCGGCAGATCGATTGGCATCCGCGCTAATAATAATTGGTCTCAGGTTCTAAATATGTATTTGTTGGCCGTAGGGTTTCAAACTACAAACATACCTAATTGTTAAAATGAATGCTTCAGGGTAGCCCGCAAAATTTAAAATTTCTTAAGTTTTTTGCATTTTGCACAGAGAACTGCAAAATGCAATTTGAATTTCGCTGCCCTGCGTTCAAAAATGAGATTAGAGTTAACTCTATTGACGTCATGGGGTAGATACTCTACGCTCGCATTTTTGAACGCGAACGTAGAGTTCAACTGTCAATGCCAAGCAACTGTCATTTCTGCCGCTTACACCAAGCTACCCTGCTCGGAGTTAGAGTTAGTTGGGTTAACTCTAGGGTAGCTACTCGAGTTATAAAAGAACAACTCTGGGTTGCAACTCGAAGCTACTCCGGTTATTTTTGAACGCAGGGCAGGGGTATAAATAATTAATCAGGAACGATAAAATAAAATATTTAGCGCTTCATCTTTCAGATTTAGGAAGATAGAGTACTTTAACTGACATTGTTTTGTTCCATTTCACTTCCTATTAAGGACTTGCAGAAAACAAAATAGAAATTCAAAATTTATTTAGCTGTAAGATAAAAAAATGAAAACAATATATTTCCCGCGGGTACAAATTCTGCAGAAAAGTCACGAGTTTCATGGAAAGTTGTTAAATCAGTCAGGTTCTATGGATTAATATATATTTTGCGACAGTAACGCGTATTTATTTATGGAATTGAAGTCAATAAAATCATCAATAGAACCTTCTCAGTTCAGCTAACCCGCTATGATAGCTATTTAAGACTAGCCTGTTGGTCTAGTGGTTAGTGACCCTGACTGCTATGCCGGAGGTCGTGGGTTCGATTCCCACTCAGGACAAATGTTTGTGTGATGAACACGATCATTTGTTCTGTTTCTGGGTGTAATTTATCTATAATATGTATGTATTTAGAAATATATAAGTATGTTTATCAGTTGTCTAGTACTCACAACACAAGTTCTGCTTAGCTTGGGACTAGACGGCGTTGTGTGATAGTTGTGGAATATTACTATTAGGGTTAGAATCAGAATAGAATAAACTTTCCTTTTTTTTCTTTAACTTTTTCCCTTTTTAGGTTAGACGAACTTCAGAGGGTATGTATAAATGATTTTAATGATTATAAATCGGTAAAGCCATATTTGTTACTTTCGCAAATCATATTTTAATGAACATAGAACATGACACTAAAATGCAAAATGAAAAACAAAAAAAAAACTTGGAGCATGGAGCATTCTTCACCTTAAACGTGCTACGATACAGAAAAAACAAAAGAGCAAGACTGGTTATTCAAAAAAATAATACATTTAAATCTAAATGGGTGTACTGAGAGGAGAAACCGCTGGAAGTCTTCCAGCACCTGCCTCTCATATCCTTAGGTCAGAGCAGGATAGAGGTCTTCTTGAAATAATTTTATATCTCTTAGTACAAGAAGCAAAACACATATTTTACTTGTAAAACTGGCAGGTACTACCTACCTAATATAGCAGATATTATAAATTTTCTATCCAATTTTTGAAAAGTAAAAACACATTTTTGATATTTCTAAAGTACAAGGCCTACTGTTCACTCTGCTGACGACAGTTTCAAAGTTTTATATGTAAGCATCCGAGGCGCACACCAAGCTCATAATGACGAATACGGGTCTATGAAGCTATGCGTCCGTTGACAGTAGGCCTACGCGATTCTACTTATTCTTATCCATATAAATTGCGTATCCCACAAAAAATTTGATTGAAACTCATCTTGACACACAATCACGTGAAACTAGAGTAATTACCATCGGGAAACCTACACCCCATAGAGCATCTATCCTGGATTTATCCTACAAATATTTATCAAGCAGATTAAACGTACCCTTGCATAAGCAGTTACCTATAACGTTACAATCTTGAAAGAGACTTTTTGACAAAAACCGAACATTTAAAATAGAGTTGTCCCACGGGAAACTGGAGTCCAGCACGGTTGGAACGGGACTTTGCCTTTCCCTTAACCTTGCCACCTTTACCGCGACCAGACATGGTTGAGAGGTTTGTATGTAGAATAAATCACAAGAACACGCGTACGACAGTGTGAGAGTCTAAAAAAAAACCCTTACGATGTTGAAAGAGTGACACGAGGTCCGAACTGCTAAAAAACCAAAGGCCGACCACCAGTTCTAAACGTGATCCACTTGACGAGACCTGAACTGAACTGTTCAAGGCATGGAGCTATACATGGTGTTTAGCTTCATCCCTCTTTGGAGGTAGACGGAACAGAGAGTAAAGTCCCGCAAACCTCCGTTGAAAAGGGAGGATCCTCCGACCAGACGGGTGTTATGTCTGGTGGGCTACTACTGCCCGATAGATGATTTCGGACTGTTCTATATGTTCTAAACGCGCGGAGAACTTTGATTGCGCGATGCAGGATTAGTTCTTATGTGACGCCATAGATGTCACTACACCTCTTTCTCCCTCGCGCACGCTTGACATTTTAACACGTCATGATAAAGACCCTGATACCTGATTATATACAAAATCCGAACGAACATTTATTTTCATTAAAGTATCTGTCCCTAGTTGGGTAAGCCCAATACATATATGTATGATGTCTCCAACTCACCCTGATCATGTTCCGTCTGTATGCTAGCTACGACTCTCTCTCCAACCAAGGACCCGCGGGACGCGTGCATAGCCTCCTCCATTTCCCTCGCAGCAGCCGCCAAGATATTGTTGACGGCAGTATGCGTGGTAGGTGGATCCTCGCGACGCCGCCGCCGGATCTCTTCAGCGCGCATCATGGATTGCTGGTACATGTGTATCTAGGAATTATTTGTGATGTAAGGTAATGGTCTGGATGATGGTTAGTTAAGCTTGGTAGGGTTTTAGTAAGCGTTAGGTGGGGGGGCGGGGGGGGGGGGCGAATGTGGAAGGTTCGGAAGTGATCCCAGTTTTTGCCCAATGATTTGAGATAAATGTTGGTTCTTGATTTGGTCTTTTGGCAGTTAACATTGCGATTTGGCAATACATAATAATATGTCTTTAAAGTCTAGTTTGTCCTATTTTTACTTTTAAAATTAGATTGGTTACTTAACGTGACCAAAAGATCCAGAAGGGTCGAAGTGCTCTGGTTTAGGGCCAGTCCCACTATAAGATAAGATAACGTGACCAAAGGGCTGGCTTTTACCTCAGTCAGGAATTAAGTATTACCATACAATGTGGCCATGCCGACAATCTTTCGGGCACAGTTCCAGTCGACGACAGCGCTGCGGAGCTATTTTTTTATGCCTTTTTTAGTTACGATTTTTTGTTTTAAATCGGATAAGTACATATAACTAGTATAGTTAATGATTTTAATATTGATTACTTAGTTGTTTATAAGTATATTCTTCTTATATTTTGTTGTAAATAAAATATATTTTAAAAAATATACTTCAAATTCAAATAAAAAAGGGCATTGGTTTAAGCAAACATTTATTTTCGCCACTGGTCACCGTAGTAATTCAACACATTCTATGTGAATTGAAATACGCTCATAAATTATACAAAAACCAGTTGTGATTCTAATCAAACTATATTTTACTAATTATCTCATCAATCTGAGTGGACACCAAAATAATTAATTTTGTATAAAACGACCAAAATCATTCGTGTCACATTGATTATAAATAATGCCTTATAAATTATCAAGATTCATATAAAATAGACCGAGACTCATTATTGAATCAATTCTCTTACATAACTAAGAAACTGAACGGGAAATGCTTTTATTACTTTTTCTAATGAATCATAATGGTATGTAATTATGTGACTTTTGCTTTGTTCTAGGAATTGGAAATACATACAATGTGTTAGTGGCCTTATCATACCCGCATGTTATAAAAAGTAGACGGGAGGAAAGGTTACTGCCCCTTATGTTAAAGCCAGACAGAAGGTTGGAAGAAAAACGTAGGTAGGTACAAAGTGGCTCGTCTACCTCCCACGATGTATTGGGAAGCGTAACGACCAAATCTGAAACACTAATCAATAATATCATCTCTAAGTAATATCTCATGTTAACAATTTAAATGTCGTTTACGAATTATTGTTAGTTATTGGTGTTAAGCAGTCTTCCAGGGGAGTCTTCTTGTGATCTTGTCAAAGCGAAGCGTGGCTTTGATAGCAGAGACGTGGACCTTCGACCTTAAAAAGTAGCGGGGACAGAATGGATGCGGAAGACCAGAAAAATAAAAAAATAGCCTCAGCTAAGATGGTCGTAGCTTTAATGGTGCGTTTAGAAGTGGGCCCAGTCTCGGCCAATCGCCATTGTTTAAACGAGGCTTCCCCATCTACAAATTAACTAAGGAAGGCGATTGGCTGGGCCCACGTGTAAACGGGGCTTAAAATAAGACCGGAACAGATAATAAAGGGTCGGAAAGGGAGTTGTGGTGCAGTTTGGGGTAGGCTTTGTCCAATAGTGAACTGCGCTGCGTTAGGCTCAGTCGATTTAGTTCAGTCCAAATAAAACAATTTCTAGCCCAATGTAAGCTTACGTCTTATAGATATATGTATAAAAGGAGAAACTGACTGACTGACATATCAACGCACACGCTAAGGGTATGGAACGGGGGTCCAAAGTTTGTATAGAGAAACCTATTTTGACGCGGGCGAAGCCACTGGCAGAAGCTAACA
Organism: Mythimna pallens; assembly: GCA_961205895.1. NCBI lineage: Eukaryota > Metazoa > Arthropoda > Insecta > Lepidoptera > Noctuidae > Mythimna > Mythimna pallens. The sequence continues at coordinate 4,229,570 of OY540843.1, forward strand.
AAAAACAAACCACGAAAGGTTCAAGCACTATTCCGAGTCCAGACTGTATTCTGGATTCAGGGCTGTTCAACATTCGTGTACATCAGAGTATGTTCAGAAACGTATATAGTAAGACAGAGACAAGAAATGAAAGCGTACGCTTCTCTATGTCTCTGTCAAAATAGAGTCAATATGAATATGTGGTGGCCCGGTGAGTACCTAACTGCCACAACTTACAATTGTTGGTCGCGGGTACAAACCCAGCCAGGCGCATTACTTTGTATAATTTTTTTTTATATCATTTTTTTTTATCACAAAACGATGAAGGAAAACATCGTAAGGAAACCAGTATGTCCTAGAACCAAAAATTCGAAGACATGTGACTTCTACCAATCTGCACTAGGCTCGCGTGGTGGATTAAGGCCCATTCCCTCTTCTAAAGAGGAGACCTGATTCCCAGCTGTAGTTACAAGGCCGATTATGTTATATTTGACAGAATCATATCTTAGGTTTATGGGTAAGTGACGGGTCTGTTGTACCTATATCCCTTAGGGCCCAGACTTCGGAAAACTTTGCAATAGTAGAGAATTTATGTTCCTCGTATGCTCGTGCATTGATCAGGAAATATTTCGTATTTTTATTTTCAAAAATTAAATTTGGAAAATAATAATGATAGATAAGAATAATTTTCAACATACATAATACTACGAACATTTCCACCACATTCTAGATATAAAGATATGACGTTGAAAATAGACTTTATCGCGAAATTATTGTAAATTTTTACTTCCATAACCCAAAGTTATCTGAAAACAAAATATTTATCTTGAATTTTAATATTGTTTAATATTATTAAATGGTGATAATATAATGATTAATATAAATAGCTTACAATCACATTTTTTACACACCAATTTTAATGATGTTAATAAAATTTTGAGTAGTCACGTAAAAATAGTTGTACCTACGCTATGTACCTTCTACATGACCATCGAATTTTCTGAAACTCGCCAATTTATTTTGGCCTTGGAAATACATTATGTTAATTGTTGACTGACTAACTAAATTATTAATTAAAATGTAACATTACTGACCGCTTCTATTACACTTTAAAGAAATGAATAAAAAATTAAAGTACAGGCTGGTTTTACCATAATTTCTAAAAAACATCCATATTCTTAATTTGAAACATTTTTAAATTGCCAGTGTGAAATGGCATAAAATACAATAACTGTTTATGAATGTACCCCACAGTTATGTACAGTCACCGACAATGACGGCGCGCCAAATAATAAATGACTAAGATTTCTCGTAATTACAATTGCATGTTAATTTAATCATTTAAATTGTGTTTCTTACACGTGTAAGAACAGGGATCTTAATTGGTATATTACACTAGAAAATAATAAATAGCCATGTAAGTTTTTATATTTGCGGTAACTTGACAATTAATAGGCTGGTTTTGAAGAGTTTGTCTCTGGTAGAAAGTCTATTGTTAGTAAGGAATAACAATCCATCGATGAGTAATTAACTCAGTACTTTCTTTTTTATTTATATATTGTTTAGTTTTTGTATTGTAGTGTGGACCAAAAAGATCAGATTATTATTTATTTATTTTAAAAGATCAGTTTTTTTTTTTTGTTTATACATGTACAAAAAGATAAGACTTAGGCACTATTGGAAGATAATAATCTGCTTGTACCTATTGAGAACTACAATTTTTTCGATCAAACTTATTTTCCTCTATGATATTATTACATCATAGTGATGAAACAATTTTGTATTTTGTAAAATTCGTTATAAATTATTAATAGGTACCCGGATTTTACATCTTTTTTGTTATAACTACGTCAAATCGATCTACAAAAAAAAATATTATGCAAACAAAGCATACATACATAAATAATATTTATTCTTTTCGATTCGAAATTTAAATAACTATTGACAGTAAAAGAAAAATGTTCAAGGCTATTTTTTTATGAACAAAAATCTATATTTCCATTTATGTTTAGAACAAAATGGGCAAAGGAAATACCCGAACAGTGAGCATTTAGCAAATATAAAAAACCATGACTCAACAAGTTAAGTCGAAATTACGTCATAATATTTATTTAATGATAAATTATCTGATTAACAAGTACACTTGTTACAAGTACAAGCCAACACTGTGTTTTTTATTTAATATTCCTGCTTCATCCTACTACTAGGCAAATTTATTTAATTTTTAACCTGGCATTTTTTTTTAATTGTTAAAAAAAATCCAGTTTTAACCAAAATTAATATACTTAATTACGTATGGTTATACTTTTTGCTCTGCTACTAGCAAATAGTTTCCACACTTTTACCTAAAAATAATAATCATGGTGTGTTTAATTAAGGCAATTATTTTTAATTGATCTTAAGTGGTTTGCGGAACATCTTTAAAAATAAAAATGTATCACTATGGGTTACTTTAAAATCTACTTCTGTTCAGAAATTTTTTATACATAACATTATTTGACAATGTAATGCAATTATTTATTTCTTTGGGTATAAAACCCAATAAAAAAAATAAAGATAATGGGCTAACACATCCAAAAATAAACTTACTTTTATGTGTGAACAACAAATATTGATTATTCTAGTTATAATGATTCCACATTTGATTAACAACCATTTTTATCTAAAACCCGTTAGCCTGATTCAAAACTGTAAAATCATGGAAAATATTTTTATTTTGCCCAATTAGCACCTAAAAGAATTAACAATATCATGAGAAAATATCTCATTATAACTTGATATATTTTTATCTGACTTTTTTTAAAATTTCTAGTACCTGTTCAGATTGTGGTATCACCATGTAGGTACATTTTATGAAAGGAATTTATTATGCAAACCAAATTCTTGTCTATTGCTAACATTTTGATACTGGCTAAATAAAAGTAAGCAAATAATGTTGCTTTTACGTGAAAAAAAAAAGTATATTCACAGACAATGTCTAGCAGCAAGACTTGGGTTTATAATAATGATATAGTTTTAAAGCTTTATGCACATCTAGCTAGATCACCTGTAATCTAATTGTTAATTTGATAACAAGCCATAAAATTCACAGTTTTAAGTTATCTTTAAACTTTAATTACCTTCATTTGAATAGAAATAACATAATACACACAAGAATTTAAATAAAGAATGTAAAATTTATTTTGGTTTTAAGCACATTTTTTAGGATGCCATTGAGCAATGTGAGCCTTATTGTATTGCCGATATCAATGTTTACTGCCAAACAAGTAGTAACCTAAACCAACCAACCACCAAACAAGAGTCTTTAGTACTATTGTTAGAACAGCATTGATGAAAAATTATGTTAGAATAGTCAAAAGTCTCACCTGTTTCAGCCTCTCAACATCTGTCCTAGCTTGTGAGTATGTAGGCTGTGCAGATACGGAAGTTGCAGGATATGATGGATACTCCAAGTTCACATTCAACATCTGTGCAGCATTGTCTCTAGCCTCATACGCAAGCCCCCGGATCTCTAATTCTGACGCTGTGTGCATCAGGGACTGCAGGTCCAGTTCTTGGACATCCACTGAACCTTTGTACATAAACTCTACGAGGAGGTTGATCTCCGAGAAGGGGATTCCCTTCAGGATCACTATTGGATGTTGACATGGGTTGTCCCTAGCAAAAGACATTAATATTTATTATACACACTCTGTAGTTTCAATATAATACCCTATCTCATTATTTAATAACCAGACATATTTTTATTCTGTTATCACAAGATAATAAAAGTAATTATTGTATAAATTCGACTCCTATGACATTTATGTAACATTTCTTAGGTACATACATTAATTAAATAGAAATATATTTAAAATTGCTCATTAAAACCCAGGCTGAATGCAAAGTATACTTTGCTCATGTCTGTATACATTACATGGTATTATAAATAACTTCACTAGAAAAAATAATGATGTCATAATGACCAAATGGAACAGATTTAAAACTGATGTGTAATAAATACACAATTTTGTAAATGGAACCCTAGCTCGAATGCATTTTAAAATGTTTAATGCAAACACTTACTTGAATATCTGTTCGAAATACGGACTGCATGCTGAGAGCACGAGTTTGTGCGCCTTGAGGGTGCCGTCGCGGCAGGAGAGCGTCACGTCCGCGAGCGCCGACGACGAGTAGATGGTCGTGAACAGCTGGCTCAGGTTCTGCAGGTGGTTGTTCCACTTCAAGTGGAACGTCTTATCGCTCACCAGCCCCTGCATCTGCACCACCACATACACTTTTCAATCACAAATCACACTTCTTCGCGACTGATGGATAATCGACAGCAAACCGACTCTGCTGCGACCGCTACATAAAATTATAATTATTACAACTTATTTTTAGAACGATGCCCGTAAAAAACACTATACGTACGCGGTATGACAGTGTAATATACCGTAGGTACGCGCCGCCGACGGAATTTAGAGCTATAAAATTTTATTTATATTTTATTCGGTAAAACGGAATTTCGTCAAAAATCATGCCGGTGAGAATTTCTTACCTCGCAAATCTCTTTACCGACTTCTCGATTTTTCACAAATAACACCGAAACATTTCACAAAATTAATACAATAATTATGTTACACAGAAAGCCGTGTCGTAAAAAACAGAGTGGGGCACGCCGTGGCCCCCTCCTTGCCCCGGCCCCCTCGCACACAATCAATATACGGAATATGAGAGCGCGGCGCGCCCCCTCGCCCCCCGCATGCTTTATTATACCGTAATTAATATACAACTTTATAAATTGTATTATAGGCAAGCGGCATATCTTATATGTAGGAATGTGTACAATTTTATAGATACTCTTTATTATGAATTACGTGCGTACCTACACTGATAAAACTCTAAAATAACAATACACATGAATAAATCGGAAATACACTCGCACGTACCGTGGTGTTTTATTGACATAAACATTGAAGCAAAAATGTAACTGATTTACTTTTATTTCGTTTTGGGCTCTAATTAAACAAAAAAAGGTTTAAAATGACAACGTTTTCAGTTTTTTTTTGAGTTTTCAACCCAATATCGTGCCCCTTCCTTTAAATAAATTAGATACAGTAGGTAGGTAGTACATTGTTAGTTAGTAGAGGTGAGAATGTGTGTGTGAGTACTTCAATCTCTTTCACATCGGCATACAGTAGTGTGTAGTGTACACAGGTACACTGTATAATGTGTACACTTTATTATATGTATGCAACCACTACATGCGCAAACTGGAGAATAGAGGCTGACGGATTCGGATAGTTTTGTTTTTATTAGATTCCATCCTTCCGTCTATACTTTGGAATGAGTAATGTATTTATCATTTTGTATGATATTATGATGAACCAGTACTAAAATGAGAAATAGAACACATTTATTGTGCGCTTGTGGCTTGAACGAATATTAATTATTTGAATTTCAACATAGATATAACTAATTACACACCTACCTATTTCTATATCATTATGGTTGTTGTACCTTTGGCACTCTCTATGTAGGTATACCAAGTAGGTAGATGCGAGTGTGGGCGAGGTTTAATAAATTAATAATGTACAATATAGGTGTATTGTACTTTGTTGTGATGTGAGAGAGCAGTACAGGTATAGTACGGGAAAAATATATATAGGAAGGAACTTGTGAATGTGTGCTCTTTTCTGAGACAGTGCGTAGTCGGTGCCGTTTTCCATATTTTTTTACTTAATTGTAAGCATAGACATTCTGCAACAAATTGCATAAAAAGTTGCATGGTTTAGTTTTAAAGTAATATAATGTTTTTCAATTAGTACTGTTTTGTTTCAGTTTAGAACCAGCTATGTAATTGCATGATAGCAATTTGGATACCATATCTAAATAGTTTGGTAAAGGTTATGATATCTCAAACTAAAAAAAATAAGGAAATAAAAATTAAGCAGGATTTTGATTAAATAATGTAACTGTTCTATTGATTTATGTTAAAAAAACAAAATATCTTGATTTCGATTTTCAAAATAGATTTAACTTACCTTTGGTAATCGCTACGAGAATATCATCGACAAGATACGGAATACGGACTTGAACACATCTTGGCGCACAGTCTTTTTTTCTGTTTTTATGCTCATAGACAAAGTTTCAGTCTTTATGAAGGACGGCAATTAAAATTATTTATGACTTCACAGTCATTTATTTTACCACCACACACAAGGTGTTGTAGGGCGTTTTTCAAAAAAGATGTACACGTGACGAACCGGAACAATTTTTTATGTTATAGAAATTTTACTGTTAATTCTTATCTCATTTGATAAAATATACTACAAACAAGTAAAACTAAAAATAAATACATCAGTATTATGCAAAACAACGTGATAATCTTTATTTTTACGGAAGAGTTCACAGGAACGTGCTCCGGTTCGTCACAAAGGAAAAATGTAAATAAAATGAAAAACTTGAGTTAACATGATATTTTTTTTAAATTATTTACTAAATAAACCTTCAAGTCTTTGAAACAAAACACCTAAACATAGATAAATCACTATAATCATCGCTTAGCAATCATTTTACATTCGAGATCGTCACGGACGGAACTTTTGACCATTAAAACATAACATTTCTACCTACTACTTAAAATGAAATTGAACGCAATTACAAATAATATAAACAGCTAATTCTGGGCCAGCTACAACTACAATAATATTACAATTAGATAAATATTTCTTAAATAAGATTAGCTTAATGTCTCAGTAAAAATATGGGACAGTGACTATCTGGAATTCTAAGTGACTAACTGGAAAAAATTAAGCTAAGTTTACATATATTTGGTCGAACATTTTTATTTTAACAGTCTTTAAATTTATAATCTAAATTAAAACCAGGTTATTACTAAACCCTGTTTTAACTTATTATTGAGGTAGGTACACAGTTTACATATTTTGAACACACCTTTTTAAATTTTGGTAATTTTCACTAATTTTAAACAAGGAATACCTATTTCAATTCCAAATAGCAATTACCCTCACGACCAAGCAATCAAAATGAAAATGATGCAAAGAAAATTATTCAGTTTTTAAATGTACTCCTGTTTTTTCTTTTCTTCCCTCCACTGCTTTCGTCTACATTCTTTATCTTCTTGTGTCAACTCACTAATGGTTTTTCGACTCTTCTTAAGTCGTTCTAACTGCTTCTTTCACTGCTCTTCAAATTTTTCAGGGTTTTGTTTCAGTTTCTCCCGGTATCGTTTAGTTCTTTCTGCTGCCGTGAGGGCCATGTTTACTGAAATGAAGCAGGCATTCTTAACATTGTATCACATTATATACTTAATATTATAATAATACTCATAACCTAGTTATTATATAAGGTGTTTCAAAATTAACTTTACAAACTTTAAGGAGTGCTTAAAACCATCGAACTGAATAACTTACAATGGGAACAACTTTCAAATCGCGAAAATGAAAACAGCTGTCCCATACAGTTTGGAACAATAGGTATTAACTTTAGTATAGAACAGCTGTAATTTTTTCACGGTTTCAAAGTTGGTCCCGTCGTAAAAGTTATTTAGTTTGGTGGTATAAAGCACTCCTCAAAGTTTTGAAACACCTTACATACACGGTGTCCCAAAATATTGTGTCCTACAACCTACCAACAAATATCATCGCGCTGTTTCAACTGCTTCTACATAAAATCTTGCTGTGCAAAAAGGAGTCTTGTAAACACAACTTTTTTTTACATTGTTAATTATATTTTTCTACACTAGCGCGTACCTAAGTACATAAAATCCTAACCAAGTACCATATTTTTATTCTAGGTCACGATCTATGTATATTTTTATTTTCTTCCAAATTGGTTCAAGGGTTTCGAAGATTAGCATTCACATTTATAATGTTAGAAGAATTTATTTATTTTGATTCATATTCATATCATTCTATTTAATGTAACCCCAGCCTAATAGTTCCGGTGCGTCACAATACGATTCCGGCTATACAATACGTGACGAACCCGATGTGACGATTTCATACCAACAAAACTTCTAACAATAATTCAAGCTGTTGTGTCCATTTTATGACTACTTTCGACTCGTTTTACAATAATTTATAAACAAAAATGTAATTGTCTTATGGCAAATAACTTGTAAAATCGCTACATACCTCATAAAATCCTGTTACTATTTGGAAATCCAATTCGGAACCTCCGTAACGCGCCCACTTTAGTCACAGATTTTGTTGACACTGAGGTTTGCTTCAAAAAGGGGGTTACACCGCCGACAAGATAACTGTTGCCAGATATGAAAAACAACCATATTTTAGGGTAATATTGCGTTGAAGTATAGAAAAGTTTACCGTGACGTTTACCGGAATTCCGGATGTGTCATATTCCTGGGACAACAATAAATATCGTATTTTGAGCTATTAAAGCCCAAATTCGAAATAAAAAGCTCTAATTTGAATTTATGAGTTTAACATACGTCTACAGTGTCTAAAATAGTTACTCCATTTAATTTAACTAATCTTATCTGAGACTTCAAAGTTCCAAACATGTAGGTGGGACACGCATATTTAGCTCTTTTTTTTATGTTAATTTTATGATATTTTAATGTCAGTGATAGTTGGGTTGCATATTATAATCAATTTAATAACTTGAATATGTTACTATTTAATAAATATGCAGTTTATTTGAGTATGTTGCATACAAAAATTATAAAAAATTGCTAAACTCAGGGGACACTCAAAATTCGCAATGTACATCTTTTTTGAAAAACGCCCTGTAGCCAATGTATTGCTAACAATATTAAAATCTGTGTGTGGAGGCGTGTGATTTTAAAATCAACATCGAGTCGGCCGGCGACTAAAGCGATCATATGTGTACCTGGCTTTATATCTACTTATAGAAGAATATGGTTACTGTCGGGTACACCTCTATCTGTCAATTGTAAACGTCAACGACAGGTTGACGTTGACAACTGAATTGACTCGCGTCATATTTCACTTTTCACAGTTTTTATATTGTGTGTTGCCGGAACACGAATCGCTCATATCAATTTCGATATTTGTTGGGTATCGGCGACTCTGCAATTAATTAAACATTGAAACTATTTTTCAAGACCAAGCATTAACTAGATCTCTCTAATAGAACGACTTGTTAAAATCGAAGTTTCTCGTGTTCTATTACAAAATTAACTAGAAATTAATTTTCGTAGTTAAAGATGGAAAAACTACCGACGTTGGTTATTCACAGCGATAGTATTAAATATACCGATGACTACATTTATTCGGACTACGAATATGAAGAAACTCTGGTGACTAGAAAAGGCTGCGACGTGACGGTAAGTGTATTTTTGTTGATATTCAAGTGAGTACATTTCGCGGCATTTACTGTCGACGCGGTATTGATTTGTTGTGCATGTTCTAGAAGGAACTGATTGCTGCTATATTCACATGAAGATACACCTGTAAAGCGAACAAAAAACCCTGTATGAAACCAAAAAGTTGTTCCAATAACAATCTAATTCATAATTTTGGTTGTGGCACTTACTCAAATCATCAACACGAAGTTATGACATTTGAGTACCTAGATAAAATTTTAAGCTTTTGGGTCTTACCATGATTTTTAAATCCATGGGACAACAAAACAAAGCCAATTATGACTATGTGACTTAAAAGTACTAATTAAACACATTACAGCCTTCACAACACAATTTTAATTGTAAGACAAAAATGCAATTTTTTGAATGATATAAACTAATAGCGGTGATGCAATAGATGATGGTGAATTGCACTATTTTTTATAGAACTATTTTTTTTATTTTTAATCAACAACAAACTCTACTGATCATTGACAACAACATTTTAAATAAATAGCTATTTATTAGAAATGTGAACATCAGTATTATTGAATAAACCCATACTCCTTTGAAAGAATACTCTTTTAGTAGGTTACTGTAATGTAATGAGAACAGCTACCAGTTACAGCAGTATTTCAATCTGAATTTATGAAATAACTATTAATAATAAAACCATTTAAATAGGGATTAATTCGTAACAATACATCAGATAAATAAAATCATACAATAAATAAATTTTATGCTTACTGTGTAATCTTTGGTTACTGCTAAGTTACAATTTCCTTATTGCCATCAATTTCAAAAGTACCCACACTTTGATTGTTATCAATTTAATAAATTACTAGCCAAATAATAATTAAACCCTTTAATAATTTTTAATTACTTTTAATAGTTTTTATATATTAATATTATAAAGAGAAAACGGTTGGATTTTTGTTGGTAATGAATAAACTCAAGAAATACAAGACCTACTTTCAAAATTCCTTCATGAGTAGAAAACTACTTTATCACTGAGTGACATAAGCTATTTATTTTCTATTTTCATGTGGGTGAAACCACTGGCAAAAGCTGGTTGTATAATAAACTAAGAATATATATATATAAATAAATACCTTCTCATATTTACCATGATACCACATAGATTCATAAAAGAAATTTCACACAATGCCTGCTCAAATTACTAATCCCCTCTTAAAACTGCAAGAGGGTGGGCGAGAACACCACAGGAAAAGCTAGATACATTTACCCAGCACCTGGAGCAAGTCTTTACACCAAATGAGGACATGGACTCACAAAACGAGGAACAAGTTGACAACATCCTCAGTTAAGCTTTTCAAGTGACACTTCCGCCTCACCCAATAATAGTATGTGAGGTCTGGAGTTTAATCTCAAAGCTACAAGACAATAAAGCTCCCGGGTACGACCTTCTTACCAAGAAAATACTCAAACATTTTTATTTTTGTTATTTTTCAATGTAATTCTGAGAACTCAGTATTTCCTATTGTCGTGAAAAGTATCCCAAATTATAATGATACACAAAATAGATAAACCACCCACTGAAGTATCCTCATATCGACCTATAAGCCTGCTGCCTATCTTGTCAAATATGTTTGAAAAGTTGGTGAAATACCGCATATTGCCTACCCTAAGTGAAAGAAATGAGATTCCTGATCACTAATTTGGCTTCAGACAAGAGCACTCCACAACAGAACAAGTCCACAGTCTGCTATAAAATTAGAAAAAGCCTGGAGAAAAACAATACTGCTCTTCGGCTTTTCTCGATATCCAACAGGCTTTTGATAGGGTTTGGCATAAGGGCCTGCTCTGTAAACTGAAGATGAGTCCTCCTCATCAGTATTACTTACTACTGAAATCTTACCTTTCGGAAAGAATCTTTCAAGTAAAAATAATAGAAACGAAGTCTAGATTCTACAACATAAGAGCTGGAGTCCCTCAGGGTTCAGTTTTGGGACCTATTCTTTATACACTCTTCACTGCTAAGCTACCGCAAGTTGAAAGAGTTACGAAACCAACTTTTGCTGATGATACCGCAATACTAGCAAGCCACACAGACATTTCTATGGCATCAGAAATGTTGCAAGGAGGTCTCGATAAAATAACAACTTGGCTACATAAGTGGCGAATAAAATCAAGTGCAAGCAAATCTGTTCAAGTCACCTTCACGCTGCGGAAAAGTGATTACCTATCCGTGAAATTGGATAATGTCACGCTTCCTCATCGGGATACTGTAAGGTAACTTGGATTACATTTCGATCGCCGTTTAACGTGGAAAATCATATAAAGACAGAGATACGAGATCAATATTCAATACAAAAACCTACACTGGATAATCGGACGCAATAGCCTATTGAGTGTTGACAACAAACTACTTATCTACAAAGTAATTTTTAAGCCAGTATGGCTCTATGGAATTCAACTATGGGGAAGCACGTGCAAATTAAGTATTAGCATAATACAGAGAATACAAAACATGATTTTGAGATCTATTTCTGATGTTCCTTGGTTCATTACCAACACCGAAATCCACGACGAACTAAAAATGAATACTGTCTTGGAGGGAATACAAAAACCCTCACAAAAATACCAGGAGAGACTGGAAAGGCACCCTAATGATCTGGCGACTGCGCTTATTACCAGAAGTTACTCAAAAAGACTGAAAAGGAAAGATATAGTCCAATTGCTAAGGTGGACTCAGGAACTGATTGGATAGATGGCTCACTGGAGCCACGCTCTTCCTGCCACGAGCTCAAACTCCAACACATCTGCTAAAAGTAAAACAGATTGCAGATTAAGGATAACAAAAAAAAATGCCTGCTGTTAATATATATCATAAGCAGTAGGTTCAAATGTTACTAAAAGAGTTATGAGTTTACATGTGGATGGATGGAGAGGGAAAGGGAGACCAAAGAAAAGATGGATGGATTGTGTGAAGAGTGATATGAAAGAAAAGGAAGTTAGTGATAGCATGACGAGTGACAGGGCAGAATGGAAGAAAAAAACATGTTGCGCCGACCCCAAATAACACGGGACAAGGGCAGGAAGATGATGATGATGATAAGCAGTAGGTTCAAAGTACTTATCATAATCACTATGGTTAGAGTCAAGAATTAGGTGGATTTTGAGGACTTAATATATATGAACTCCACAAATATTAGAACTCAATGAAACGAAATTTAAATCTTGTATTAAACGCACACTATGCAGGCAAGCATATTATAAGTTGGAGGATTATATTCAAGATAAAAATGCTTGGCTCAATGCTGGTCCAGCTCCACTATCACCGGGTTGTACAAATTGATTAGTTTTGAAACTATAATCTGTAAAATATTATTATTGTTAATTATTATTGTATTTAGTATTGTATAATGTAGAAGCATTTTTTTTTCAAAGTTTGTAAATGTGAGTACCATGGAGCTATTTTTATGGTTTTTGGGTTATTATTGGTCCTGTTTGACATAAATGATCATGGCAGTTGAGAGTTTGTCATGCTCACTCAAATGTCTCACTGATGGTGGCGCGTGTGTTGGATCATTCGGTTCCCTTTAAAATGGTCGAGCTGAGTGGTGCTAATATTCGCGTCAGGTCCGTGAACGGGCGCTGTCAGTTGAGACTGGTCATCTCTTAGCTGCCAGTTGCTATTTTAATATCTATATTTAGTTTTTATTTTTACTTTATTGACATTGTTCTCACATGATAGCGACAAGAAACATGTAACAGACATATTTGTAATTGCAAAACACGATTGAAAAGAGTGTCCATGGAGTTTCTTGCACATTCTTCTCCATAGAGATCTACGCTTTGGAATGTGCAATTAGCATCATTTTTTCTGACTGACTGACTTCTTGACATTTCAAAAGTGCCTGTAAATGGTTTATTTGAAATAAATGCTTTGAATTTGAATTTGAATTTATACAGACACTCCATTTAGAATACTGGTATCCAGCTACATTCAGGTACCCTCTGCAAAATAGTCAGTATCACTAGGGCGCTGCTGGCTTTCCTTGAGGAGCTGGGATGAATCAAATGACACATTTATCCCACCCATACGCAAAATACGCACCTTAGGCTTACTTTAACGTTTGTAGACGGACAGTTATCAATGTGACATATTTCCAACAGGCACGTCCCATCAAGAAATGTCTGGGCATCCGCACTGAGCGCCGCGTAGGCAGAGTTGGCGTTATGTTGGTGGGTTGGGGCGGCAACAACGGCTCCACATTCACTGCCGCTGTGCTGGCCAACAAGCACCAGCTGACGTGGAACACTAAGAATGGGAAGATGGATTCTAACTGGTGAGTGCATTCAGAGCTAAGTTTAATTTGAATTATGTTAAAATCGAATGTTTTCGGTTGCCATTACTTTCGAGAGGATTTTGACATTTTATCGTTTTAGGTTTTAGGACATATCAGACTTTTATTGACTAAAACCGTCATGTGTCCTCCTGTTACCCTTTGCTTTCCAGAACCACGATATTTTTTTTAAAAATTCCCTTTGCCCTACGGTTTTGTTGACATATCTTTGAGTCGCGCGTGGGAAACTACACGCGCCTCAAAGATATCAGGCTCGGTCCTTACCGGATGGCTGGACGTCGAGCTACTCATTGCTTGTCGTCTGCAAGACCGCGGTTACGCTGGCCGGGGATTGCCTGTGGTGTGGCGGAGGCTGGGCGTGAGGATGTCCAATCCTTCCGGTCCGACCGCTTCCCTATCCCTCTCACTCTGGACCATGGCCTGAACCAGGGCCAGATGGGATTTAAATTGGATCCTTTGATATAAATAGTATCCATATCTTAGCATTTCTTTTTCTTTTCGTACATAATCTTAGCCTTCTAACCAAACCTGCCCGTTTCGGGGTGTCCTGAAATTACATCACCTCCTTCCTGCTTTCGTCTTTTACACACATTACCGGCTGCGCATTCGGTATTGTATTGAATATTAGGCAAAGTATAAAATAAATAATATTTCATACATTACGTGCACGTTTTAGGCATTCTATAAATTGCCTAGGTTTTGTATAGAATACTAAGTTATACAGATTGCTGGTAACATATATATATATATATATATTATGCTCTTCGACAAAGTCAATCGAAGTTTTATAATCCTAGTTAGAACCGCTCCAGCTTAACGCAATTAAAACTCGGTACTTCGGGTACTCCCGTACCGTTCAACGCCACGTAATTAAAAGAGACGAAGCCGTATAACTTGTAATGTAATGGGATTTAGATCATTGAAGGTATGTAGGTACTATTGTTTCATATCGGATACGGTTCTCCATAATTCATATTAGGATAATCAGCCTATATTCCGGTGATAAGGGCTGGAGAAGTTCCCTTACAATCCACATTCATAATTGCATGTTTTTATCGTCCGCTTCATACGGTATTACTTTGTTTTGGCTCTTGTCTTCCCGGAGAAGGTAAAGACCTTGGTTATCTAGTTTTCAGAGCATCATCTTTGTGTTCCAGGTGGAACACAAAGGGCAACAGAAGGAACACGGGCGGAAGGGCTAGTCAGCAAAAGTCTGACACTCCTCGCTCCACCCAGGGCGGGAGAAGTTATTGATAAATGATAATTATTTTACAAATAGGTTTTAAAAACACTTCACGTCAATTTTTTCGACAGTTTAATTTAAACTACATGAGGCTGAATACCCTGAGATGAAACACCGAAACAAACTCAGGGGTCAATGTTTCTTTTAAAGTCCATACATTAAATATGTGATGGCCAAATCACATGAGAACCATGCAGGTCCATACACAACCACAGAGATTTGATGAATTTCCACCAAAAAAGGCTCTCTATAGCGTTCTGGGTTTGTGCGCGGTTGGACATGATAGGCCCGCCCCTCATTGTAAATAAAAATGTATTTAAAGAACACGGCACACGGGACGATTGTCATGGTAAACAACACTTGCTGAGGTCGGTCTGTAGATGGGTGACCATCTAACATACCGAGATTCCTCCTCCGTTACCTCTGAAAGTACGTTAAGCCGTTGGACGCGGACAGTTGTAGAAAATTGACAGTGGTTACGGATAGTCGGAAGCCAGAAAATCTGACACCAGTCTTGCCAAGGGATATCGTGTTACCTAATGAGGATCAGTCATGATTTTTCTGGAGTATGCAAACTTATAATAATAATAATAATTTATTGTCAAGATAATACAATCCATTATGGTTAGTAAAGACATACAGAACTTATAAACTAGTGTTAGTACATATATATCTCTGTCAATTAAATAAATAAATTACACAATCAAAAAACAATTAACATACACACACAACGCTACTTCTGGGGACGGTTTGAGGATAACACTATATATAACGTCAAAAAAAAACACAGTAAATACTGTGAGGAAATTAAATGACGAAGATACAGCAACTTTAGTGTATTAGTTCCAGAAACGCGCCCGAAAACGAAGCGACTCGCTGTGACGTTAACTGTCATGATCGGTCTCCACCGGCGAATGAATACGATCAAGCCGTTCTTCCCACGGATCATGACAGATGACGTCATCGTAAACAGTCCTGCGAGAGCGCACGTTTCCAAGTAGCCGTTCAGAAAAAAAAATCCGCCATTTCTTGACGGATTGTAATAATTAAAAAAATTAAGTACTTAGTAAAAATCGGATTTGCTATTATGTGATTGATCCTCATTATTCCTCATTACTGATTGTGGAGATCAGATAGGCAGTCCGCAGTTTGTAATTCCGATTACTTCCTGATACTGATATAGAATTTGTATTGTCTATTGTAACAGGTGGGGTTCAATAACGCAGGCGTCGACAGTCCGCCTCGGTATCGACGAGACAGGCAACGATGTCCATGTGCCGATGTCTCAATTGCTGCCCATGGTACACCCTGACGATTTAGGTAAGTCTCTTGATCAATTATAATAAATAGGGAGGAGGACGCTGTCGACTGTGTCACAGTTCATACTAGTACAGTCGTCAATGTTATCACTTAAGCAATTTGCTACCATATTGACTGAAAAATTTTTGATTAAGAGAAAATATATGAGAAATTGAAAATGTTGAATAAATTATTATTATTAATTTCGTTAATGTTTTTGGCTTAGATACTAAGTCCTTTCAGCCATGTCTTCATATGAATAGTTCATTAGTTTACCATTAAAATTTGGATGTACACATTCCAATGTTTTTTCCAAAATTTGGCAGCAAATGTATCAAGTCAACCTTCTCGGTAAACTTCGCAGAGTTAGCCAAAACTACAATAAAATTCTCAACTCCATTTTACAAAGATCGCGCCTGTTTCAATGATTTCACATATTGTCCAGTTGCGCAGACACTTGAGATACAAAACTACACCAATTTTACATCACAATATTCAAAAGGAATCAATTTGTTATATAAATCGAATCCCACCAAAAACTTCATCAATTTTGTATGTATTATGGAATACCTGGCTAAGAATGTTGAAATTTCGTTTTCTTCAAAATCGGATCGAATCGGGTTTTTCATTATTCCATTAAGGTTCTGCGCCAACTTGGAATAGTCACTTTGTTTATTGAATAGGCTTGGGTTACACCTGAGGTTGCGGGCTCGGTCCCGGAACAAAACTTAGCATGGCCTACAGATTGATGTTTCGGGTTTCGGTGTCTTGTATAATTATGCCAGTTTACATGTTTTTGAACGCACCCATTATACAGGAGTTAATTCTACTGTGAAATAAAGTTAAAAATAAAATAAAATGCTAATTACTGTTTTCAGAAAATAATTTGTTTCTAGTGTTATTTGTTGTTTAGTGCGAAATATTGTACAAAAATATACAGAAACAAGTACAATTGAGTTCGTGGGAATCCGCTGGATGCGGGCATCGCAGAACCGACCGTTGTTATGCTTGGGGTTAGCTCCTGACGAGCACTTAACGTCTTTAGGGAAATATGACAGCGATGGAACTCTTCCAAAAGTATCAACAGCCCATTAACAACTCAAAACATGGTCACATACAACCTAGCAGACAGATATTATTACTTACAAATATATACCTATGTAAACTTACAAAATAGGATTTTCAGCATTCTAATATTGCCTTCTATGGATAAACATAATAAAACTATTTATATATTTAGCGATTCATGTTAGCTATTGTAGAAAATTTGCCATTTAGTGAAGAGAATTAGGCTTTTAGAGAATTGGCCGTTCATAGAGTTAGGCTTTTAGACAATTGGCCGTTCATAGAGTTAGGCTTTCAGAGAATTGGCCGTTCATAGAGTTAGGCTTTTAGAGAATTGGCCGTTCATAGAATTAGGCTTTTAGACAATTGGCCGTTCATAGAGTTAGGCTTTTAGAGAATTGGCCGTTCATAGAGTTAGGCTTTTAGACAATTGGCCGTTCATAGAGTTAGGCTTTTAGAGAATTGGCCGTTCATAGAGTTAGGCTTTTAGACAATTGGCCTTTCATACAATTAGGCTTTTAGAGAATTGGCCGTTCATAGAATTAAGCTTTTACAGAATTGGCCGTTCATAGAATTAGGCTTTTAGAGAATTGGCCATTCTTAGAATTAGGCTTTTAGAGAATTGGCCTTTCATAGAATTAGGCTTTTAGAGAATTGGCCATTCTTAGAATTAGACTTTTAGAGAATTAGCCAGACTAATTCCCTCTTTTGCGCCTAAACTTTTATTTTACATCACTTAGCCTTTACGGTCACGTATTGCCGTTTGAAACCGTGTTGGGATGGCACTACCCTCTCTGGCCAAAAATAACTTCTCTAACGAAAACCCTTCCTTTCCTAGTGATCGACGGCTGGGACATAAGTCCCCTCAACCTGGCAGAGTCCATGGCCCGCGCCAAAGTCCTCGAGTACGAACTCCAACAGAAGCTGAAGAAGGAGATGTCGCAGATGAAGCCTCGACCTGCCATCTACGATCCTGACTTCATCGCTGCTAATCAGGTATGTGGGGTGTTCCAACGTCCCATTATTAGCGGGTGTTTCCGTTAGGTTTCACTTTCAGCCCGGGGGTTGGAAGTACTCCCGTGCTTCGCTTGCTCTGTCCGATCGTATCGGATTGTCGCCTTATCGGGCTATGTTTGGGACTTGTGGACGGTGAGCAATGGTAACCGTCTGGACCGAGCACGAGTCGTCAAAGGCTCGTAGTGTTCCACGCGCGCCTCAAGGAGATGTCAGTAAACCGTAGGGGCCCAGCAGGGTCGAAGCCTACTGGGGCCAAGGGTTTGCTTCTGAAAGGAAAACCCGGGGTCTTGGAACACAAGCCAAAGAAGGAAAATAGGGGTGGCTTTTAGTCAGTAAAAGTCTGACACGCCCTCCCGCTCCTTCCAAAAGCGAGAGAAGTCATTGGATGGTTTACCCACCTAAAAAACAAAATCGGGCTATGTATGAGGTAGGTTACGAGAGAGATTTCTTAAACTTCAATCCAGCAGACGTGCGGGATCCCGCATGAGTAAATTTATATTTGCGTCTATTTGTTCCGGGTAATCTCAGTAACGGCATATGTTATAAGAATTACCTTCTACGCTACTTTTAGTTCAGTTATAGAATTAGGAATCCGCGACAAAATTAAAAACCATTAAATTTAAATTAAAGTGCTGTTTTATGTGTTACGACGGTTACCGCGGCATATTGTGGCAATGAATATTAATGTCAATAAAATCCGTCGCATTCCATAGTTTTAGGAATGTGTGCTAGATAATCTGTTGCCATGTGAACTCTCATAGTTCATTGACTAGCCTCTATAATATATGCATATCGCGAGCGAGACTTTTTTCGCGGTCAAATACTAAAAATATGCTATAAGGGCTGCCACTGCCATAAATTCTCCAAAACTATGCAACATAAGAATAAAGACTTGATTTTTGTTTGTTCGTTGACCAATGAATATACAACACTCAGGGGCGCCGACTCCGTGGGTGCTCGGGGGCTCGAGCACCCATGAGAAATAAACAGTGGGTGCCGAGCACCCCTGAGAATAGTCATCAAGAAACAGATCAGTAATCGCCTTTTAGGGACGGGCGTTTTTTCATCACCCGACGACCCGTTTACCACAGTGGTTTAGAGCGCCGGTTGAGACGCAAGGGTTGCGGGTTCGTTCCCGCACGAACATAAATGTTTGTTGATGAAACAGATATTTGTGTTGGGTCTGGGCGTTTGTGGTACCTTCGTTGTTTCGATAGTACAAGGGAAAACCTTAATTTGGGACCAGGACAATGTATGTGATGTTGTCTCAATTTATTATTTATTAATTACGGATGCCAGTTATTGATATCCGTTATCAAAATGTCGATCAGTGAGCTTTTTTCTTCTCAAAATTCGCCACTTTTTCGAGTCATCAAATGAGCATGAGCACCCATGAGGTTTTCTAAAAGCCGGCGGCCCTGAAAACACTGAAAGTAGTATGTTCAGAATCGAATTCAGCTATTTTTACATTAGGTAATGTTTTATCCTAGAATAATGCTGTATACTAATGTGTATACTAGCTTCTGCCAGCGGCTTCGCCTGCGTGAAATTAGGTTTTTCCATTCAAACTTTGGACCCCCATTTCAACTCCTTAGGGAATGAATTTTGGAAAATCCTCTCTTAGTGCTTGCCTACGTCATAAAAGGAAACCTTGTGCAAAATTTCACGATCCTATTCCTTGTAGTTTTGTCTGTGCGTTGATATGTCAGTCAGTCAGTTTCTCCTTATAAATGTATAGATATTATTTTAATTTTGTTGACCAACCCGCACTGGGCCCGCATGGTGGATTACGGCCCATTCCCTCTCCTAGGCCTGAGTCCCAGCAGTGGGAGACAGGCCAGCTGATTATGATATATTATGCTTATGCTTATTGAATAAGATATTGTTTGCTAAATTGAAAAGTATGTAGTATTTTATTGAAGCGGCTAGAACGTAATTTATCTGTAATTGTATACCTTGAACTTAGAACGTTGATGGTGCCTTAACAGTTAGATATATTTTTCCTTAAGAGATCGTACTGTTTACTATTTTACACGCACGCTTATTTAAATAATGTAAGTGTATAATTGCGTAAATTAATACATTGTGCTGCGCACGGTACTCATGTATAATGCCTGAATATGGAACAAAAGTATACTTACTCTTAAATAATATATAGCCTGCACTCAAGGATAGTGTAGCTAAATATTACTAGCTTCTGTCACATATTACTGGTTTCTCCATACAAACTTTAGAACCCCGTTTCCTCCCGTTAGGGGCTGAATTTCGGAAAATCCTTTCTTAGTGCTCGCCTACGTCATAAAAGGACGACTTGTGCAAAATTTCACGCTCCAAGTCCCAGTAGTTTTGGCCGTGCGTTGATATGTCAGTCAGTTAGTTTCTCCTTTTACGTTATACTAGCTTCTGCCAACGGCTTTGCCCGCTTGAAAATAAGTTTTTCTTTACAAACTTTGGACTTCCGTTTCATCCACTTAGGGAGTGAATTTTGGAAAATCCTCTTTTAGTGCTCGCCTACGTCATAAAAGGAAGCCTTGTGCAGAATTTCATGTTCCTAGTCCCAGTAGTTTCGGCTGTGCGTTGATATGTCAGTCAGTCAGTTTCTCCTTTTATATATATAGATAAAAAATTCAGAATCGTGTCCAGAAATTACCCTCCAAATACAAACTTACAAACTTTTAACTCTTTATAATATTACCACATTATTGTTTTATTGTTTACAAAGTATTTTCCTCTATTTGTGTAATGTTGTCTAACAGATTTTTTAAAGTAATAAGTATTTTGCACGCGCATGCGGGATATTTCGAAAATGTCACCGAGGCCTTAGAACGCAAAGGGTAATAGAAGGAACAGGGTGGGTATTAATCAGTTAAAATTTGACATTCCCTCTCGCTCCACCCCGATCGAGAGAAGTTTTTTGATAATTTCTAAATCCTTTTTAAAGTCTAGAACATTATCTTCATTTAGATAAAATAATCATAAGAGAACTATGCATTGTGACATCAGCTCAATTTTTAAAAGAATAAAAGAGAAAGAATATCTAAAGCTAGAACTACATTAGGCAGACGCACACGTGTAACACGCCAGATTTGTACGTAGAACGACGTCGCGTGGCGTGGATCATGTGTAGATCTACAAGTCTAGTTTCCTTAAAAAATGTATGGAGACCGACGCGCCCAGATCGGCAGATTGTGCGGTGTGGCACACGTGTGCGTAGTGTAGTTCTAGCATAATAGTTTCTTGCCGTTCCAACCTCAAAAAAAGTATTTCATTTTTTGGAGAGTTCCAAAAAATGTATTCATTTTCGTACCAGAATACTAAAGTTCCTTTATCTTGGCATTGGCACAGTTCGCACTAAAACTGAGCACACGCAACTCGTTCCCAAGAATTTCCTAAACTATACGTATTACTAATAGAACTATTTACGTATATGCCATAGTACAAACTAACAATACAAGTACATACGGACAGCCCTGAAAGATCGCACCAACCGGTAGTTCACAGAAATAGATCACTCTTACGGAGGTAACGTGGCGACTGACGTCGAATGCGTCATGTGTGTGTGCGTGGCGTGACGCGATATGACGTGACGTCAGTGTGGCGAACATGGCATGATTGTATGGCATGATTATGGTGTGACGGTAGGTATTGTTGGCGGAATTTTCTGTGCAAAGATTTCATGTATGATACAATAATACTAGTGCCTCCTTACATTTAAAATTGGTGTTTTATAAAACGGGTTGCTTTGAGCGCAACTTGGAATTATAAGTTTATCTAATTTTTTTATATTTAAGGCATGTGGTTCCTATTTCGAAATTGGTTTTTCATTTATTTCTTTGGGTTTTGTATTTTCTGTAATAATTGCGATATTACAGAAAAAAAAACTCGGACACGGAGAGATTATAAACTATCAATTTATACCCGTGTGGAACACACGGGGCACATCGCTAGTTCATAATAAGTTCACGGTAGTCCGGATAAGTCGAATTTATATTTGTTATGCCAAAACTCCATCACACAATTTAAATTCAACTTGATTCTTTCTATGTTCTTGCTACTTCCATACCAATAGTTCGCTCTACGCGAGACCTTGTCAGTAATTACGGTTCTGTATACACTGAGAATTATCGGAGCTAATGGGTAGTTATAAATGCACTGGCGATGGCGTTAGTCATTGTATCATTGTGTCATTGTCATGGTCACTACTACGTTAAATAGGGCGCCGGGTCGGCTGTATTTCTACAATAACTGCCTGCCTTACATAATAATCGATGGAAATGTCTATTTAAAGGTGGGTTTTAAATTCGTGTAGTGTAGGCGTGGGTAAAGTTTGTCATCTTTGCGATTGGTACAGTTCCGAAACAGAATGAATGTATCATTTGGAACATCGGTACAAAAGATACAAACGGAACATTTTTAACATCGGCTCAAAAGATACAAATGGAACATTTGAAACATCGACTCAAAAGATAAGAATAAGAGAATAAGAATAATGTTTATTGTTCATTGTTACAGTAAATAAAGATATAATACAAAATAAAATACAAATGGAACATTTGAATCCAACTACACCAACAGTTTTATTTAATTGAATTTTGATTTCGGTCATTGTCTTTCTATTGTGTCTCTAATTACGCTACTCAATATGTTAAAGCAGATGTTTTTAGTTCAGTTCATTAAAATTTACACTATTTAAGTTTTATTTTGAATTTTTAAAAGTCTGCAGGTCACTTAAAGTAAAGAGTGTTTCACTGTTCCAATTGTTCCAAATGATTCTCTTAAAACATTACTGCTGTTCCAATCTTTCGGATCACTAAAATGTTTCGGAACAGTGAGTCGGTTCAGTAAAGAGTTATACACGCTAGTGTAGTGTGGACCGACTCTAGAGGAGCCGAGTACGAGCGATACTACACAAATTTGCGCTCGGTTCGTGCTCGGCTCCTCTAGCGTAGACCCACCTTTAAACTTCCATTAGCACCTTATTCTGTAAGCAACACGAGAGTACGAGACGCGATGAAGGGAAAGAGATCGAAACATTGAGGTTCCCAACGAACGATAACTTTAATTTTAATGTTCTTGGTAAAGGTGCCGTGGTTTGGTTAGAAATTAATCCTGATAAAAAAAAAAAAACGCTTTTATTAGTTTCTCATGTCTATAATTATTTAATAGTAGAGCTAGAGGGTTTGGTGCCAATAAGTCAGAAAATATGACAACCTTTACGGCAACCAAAAATCTCTAAATCTTGAATGAATATGTTAAATGGCAAATAATAATAATAACGTTATTTCGGGTGGCATAGACTTATAGAAACCTTTAACCTAACCATATTTCTTTACATTTTATTTACCATGACTGGTCACATCTACACAAGATATGACTTACTGATTTTCAAAGGAACAGTTAAAACGTACAGCTATTGCGTTCTGAATGCTGTTGTTGCTACTCTGTATATGGGCCGGCAGGGAAGCTGCTTTGAAACCATCAGTGCGTGCTTCGGCAAACATACCAGAGGTGCCACAACAACATCCTAAACGCATTATTGTCGTAAAACTTACGACACCTCCCAAACCTTGTCTCACTCAATGTCGCACTTTATCGACCACCTACCCACCCCTAGTCCCAAATTGTGAATGTGTTACAATATTGTGATAAAATCTTAACACCACAGGAAAACATCAGACAGGGCGTTGAAAAAGGTACATTAACTTTGGGGTCTGTTCAGGTTGAAATGAAAAGCGTTTAGCTGAAAGGATTTATCTCGTGAATGACAGGCATCAGGGAAGCGAGGGGGAGGAGGAGAGTCGAAGGGAAGGGAGGTGCCCTTGACACTATTCGCCATGTTGTTATTCATGCGTTGGGAGGGAATAAGTCAGGTGGGAAATGTTCGTGAACGATACGTCATGAAAGATGAAAAGATATATTAGATTTTTTATTTATAATCTCAATGCCTTCTTTATAATCCTAATGCAATATAAATAACAATATTTTAAATATTAATATGTATTATTAAATATTAATATTATTTTATTATTTTTCCCAATATTTTTTCCATACAAATTTCGGGGGTTATTACTCCAGAGTTTGACTTTGCACATCCAAAACAAACATGAAATCGTTTTATGTTATTATTAATTTTGTCTGTGCGGAAACAGAAAATAATAAAAAAAATCCATTAAAAAGTTATGAGCCAAAAAATATTTCGTTCTTTTGGAAATTTTAACGCAACTTTGCGAGTAAAAAAGTAACAAAAATCGTGCAAAAATCTCTAAAACGAAGTTGGTACCGACAGAGCTCAATTACCGAAGAGTTCAATAAAATTTATATGTAATTGATTCATGCAATGGTTTTCTCATAAAACTAATTCGTTATTTTTAAGCACCGTCTATGTCGTTTTAGTTCAGAACGGTGTTTATGTGTGTGTGAACAAGACGTTATGCCTATAGACTGGCATCTAACTGCTCATCATTTATAACATCTCTATCGGACACGATGTAAGATAAGACATTGCGATTTTTGACCAAGCCTATCAGTGAGTTCGGACCCGCGACTAGTTCAGCCTTAACCTTTCGAATACCGTAATTAGAGACACAATAGAAAGACAATGAGAGAGCGAACGCTTTTCGCTTCCTGTTCCAAACGCTGTTCGCTTGGGGTTTAATGAATTAATTTTCATTTTACCCATTTATAGAGATAGTGGCCTTTTAAATTTCACTGATTTTGCATAGCCCTATCCCCTATAAAATCTGGGTCAATATAAATTTATAGTATGTATTATACAGCTTGATTTTCTTGTTCCATGACCTTTCGAAGAAAATGCAAGTATCGACTTGAACGCATCCGACTGGCGTACAGTTTACCAATGTTATATATTATTATGTTATTAGATATTGTCTATTGGTAATGTAAACTACATTGTAGATAGCAAATGTGTACTATAAATATACGTGTTGTTTTCCGTATTCATTTGCGTAAGGAATTGTTATTAATTCGTATACTGCATGATTTTACTTTTCTCCCATAAAAAGGAGGCCTGCGTACCAGCAGTGGGAAAATTATAAAGCTGATTATGCTATTTGATTTTATTTTAATTTTAGTGTGGAAATTTGAAGCTGTTCTATGGAATATCACAACTAATCATAAGTTAAACAAGGATAGTATATGGTTTTCCTAAACGTTGATTATATTTTTTGGAACACTGTTCACGCTAGTTTATATAGGGATGTCTTTGTTAACAACCGACTTTTAAACAATCGATTTTCGAATTTTTCGTGGTTTTCGAAAGAAACTAGCAAGGCAAAGTGAAATTTTTGAATTGATTTGTTTTTTCATTATTTCTTACGTAAAATATCCTAAAGTTCTTCTACAGATGTACTTATTTTTAAGTAGCACCGACTAAAAAGCGATGCTTTTTTTGGTGAGACATCTTCAAATAATTTGTACTCTAGATGGAACGAGACTGAGTGTCAGACTTCTATTGACTTAAACCCACTGGTCCTTCAGTTGCGTCATCAAGTGGCTGTTGCTAAGAGTTTCTTCCGTTTATAACCAACTAGCGATCCGCCGTCTTTACACGAATGTTTTATGATTTTCAATTTTCAAAAAAAAAACTCTTTTACTATCAGCCAAGTCTAGAACAATCCTCCTTGTGGGAATTTTTTGTTTGCACTGCCCGTACAAATTTTGTCTTGAAAATTACAAACACAACAAAAATTAACTGATATATATGTAGCTGTTCTGAAGTGATGCGCTTATAGCGCGACTAGCTCATGCTCACAACTTCGTTCGTGTGAATATCAGTTATAGCGGACGCGTAGTTGAAGTCGAAACCATATAAAAAATAACCATGTCCTAACTTGGGGCACAAGCTTAATTCCGTACCAAATTTGATCAAAATCGGTTCAGTAGTTTAACAGTGAAGGGTAACGATAAATTTATAATTAAAATAGATATATAATTAGAATTAGAATAGATTTGGCAATCACCCAAAGGGCAATGGAAAGGGTTATGCTCGGAGTTTCCTTGCGTGATCGCATAAAGAATGAAGATATCCGCAGGAGAACCAAGGTCGCCGATATAGCCCGAAGAATCGCCAAATTAAAGTGGCAGTGGGCAGGGCAAATTGCTCGTAGAACGGATGATCGATGGGGCTGAAAGGTTCTAAGAGTAGCGACCGCGCACCGGAAAACGCAGCGTTGGCGCGGCCTCCCACAAGGTGGAGCGACGACCTGGTGAGGGTCGCGGGAGTGCGGTGGATGCGGGACGCACAGGATCAGTCGTTGTGGCGACGCTTGGGGGAGGCCTATGTCAAACAGTGGATGTCTTTCGGCTGAAATGATGATGATGAGATTTGGCAATCGATTTTGATTTTATTTTTTTATTTATTGTTACGCTCGCGCTTGACCATTATCTCACCGAATTGTAAGCAATGACATGAGCGACAAAGCACGCGACGTAAAATTTAAAAAATAGTCATCATTTCAAATAGACCTAAAGCAATTATAACACATATAACATAGTTTGTTAATAAATGGTATATTATTACTACTGCCATGTTTTCCTGGTTATTAATTAAGTTATTAACTTATATACTTCGTCATCGTCACCGTACTGACTTATTTCCTTTAGTTTTGCATTCATGCTAACCCAGCATTTCCTGACGGAAAGAAAGGTTATCCCTATTCATTAGATATAAAATGGAAGAGTAGAGTGAAGATTTTTTTCAGTTCTATTTTTAAATAATTAAAAAAAAAGTAGGCTCCCAATATGCATGCAATTTTTATTTCCTTATTCTTTTTATAACTTAAATATGGAATACACGACAAAAATTTACAAAAAAGGCGAAATACTCTCTGTTTGGGCAATATATGCTTTGAATTACTATATTATTTATCACGTAAATGTCACTGAATAAAAAGATATACATATATCTATCACTATACGAATGCGTTTAAAAATATACTTTTTTGAGTGTGTGGTGGGCGACAAATGCCTCTATGATCCCCCGTCCTATCAAGCGTAATTACGATATTTATATTATTTTTCGAGGGGAAAAGCGATTGCCGATAAAAAAGAACCTACGTTGCCCATGGTACCCATCTCTAAAATCCACCCTGAACTGTATAGTAACAAACTATAATTCCCACCCTACCTACCAACTTTTTTTTTCTTGTTTTTTTTTTTCGGTAGGAAAATCATCTTATGACAAATCGCGCTCTTGGGCGGAACGCGAGATAGTGTCAGACTTTTACTGACTAAAAACCCACTCCTGTTCCTTCGTTGCCTTCGTCCCAGGGCCCCGGGTTTCGTTTTCACACTACCCATGTCCCTACCTACCTTTGCGTTGTTTCATTCATATTTATGACTGTGCAGTACCTATTGTCTCGATCCATATTAGTGATTCACTGATAATGTTTATAAGTACCATACTTATGTTGGAACTAATATTATGAATTGATAAAAATGTACCTACCTATAATGGTGTACATTATTTTCATAAACACTTTCATGCGTGAGGTGTAAAGTTACAGACAGATGCTTGAGAAAATTATACCTTAAGAGGCTCCTTTTTCACTCACCTATCGTCAACATCGAGCATGGTTTAAAAGCTTGTTACTTCATCTAACGCAATCCAACGCGATGTTTGTCGGAAAGACAACGCGAAATAAGAGAGATAACGCCTAAAAACTCTGTTAGCATTCAGTAAATCCGTGATTTACTCGAATATTTTAAAAATCTTGTTCCAGGAAATACGTGTTTTTTTTTTTGGATTTTGAAAAAAAAAAATGTCATCATACAGAATCTTGATTAAATTTGCAAGGCTTCTATTGTTATACTTTTCTGACTTTTTTAAATTTTTTAGTAAATTATGAAGTGTCAAAGTTCATGCAAAATAGCAGATTTTCAGAGGTCTCTACTGGATTAGTTGTACACAAATTTATAAATCGATTTCAATAGAAGCCTAGATAATATCCACAAGATGATGTGTTTCCAAAATATCTAATGAAAAATGTGTAATAACGTCATAATCGCGTAAGAGCGGTTGTATGAAAAACAGTAAAAATGTATTTCGAGTTGGATGCTCTTAATGTTTCTAATGACAATTTGATTTTGATCACTGTATAAGTGACTAGAACTTTGCCCGTGATTTTGTATGTTTGAGTGTGTTTTCATAAAAACTAACACCGAATAATGACTTTATTATTGATTTTGATTAGAATTTGAGCCAAGTTTCAAGTGTAATAACCCAAGTAATAAGGGTCCTCTATACAATCTTTAAAACTCCCTAAATTGTTCTATCAGGGGTAGTTTCGAAACAAAAAAACACAATCTTTATTACATTACATTTTACTTAAGTTACTATTTGTGTAAACTTTGAAGTTTGACACACGGAATGAGATTTTGCACACAAATGAAATAACTCCTCCTCCATCGTAAAGTTTGAATTGCTGAAAACCCCGTCGTAGTGCTCGCTTACGTCATAAAAGGAAGCCTTGTGCAAAATTTCATTCTCCTAGGCCTAGTAGTTTCGGCTGTGCATTGATATGTCAGTCAGTCAGTTTGTCCTTTTATATAATTTATAAGGAATGATGAAACAAATTGCTATCAAGCTCCTTTGCCTCTAATAGCAATCTCTGGCAATCGTCCAGAAGAGTTAGTCCTACGATTATGAAAAATAGCTGTTGACCGCGGTTCTACCTGCGTGAAATTAGTACTTCCCACTTTTATAAATGCCTGTGTGCTAATTCAGGAAGAGACCTGCTAACTGCCACCACTTCAATAAGATATGGCCACGACATCTAGACTTTCCACATAAGACTAATCCAGTCTATTGTCTATGAAAATATTATTTGTTTAGTTTTCAAAATATTCTATGTGGCTCACTGTTTTGATTATGATATTATTATCTTTGGCTTACACATTGCACGTGGCAATCCATTTTCTATACCTTGGCCTTGGCAATGGTAAATAAGTGCGATGAATCTTACAACATACTAACAAAATTGAACAGTACGAAGTAAGCAGGGTGTTCTATGTTTACATACAGAACAAGGTCCCATTATTAACTGAAGCTTACACCAACCTAGACTAAGCTTATTCATAATTCATAAACAATATAGAGGAATAACAGTGTTATATTATTAATGATTCATCAAGACATGTGTCGAGCTTGATACACGTTACACGTGTACCGTACCCACCATTGTGTAGAAACTTTTTTTTCCAAAACACGTGCTCGCCAGTTCATTATAAGCGGACAGTATGTTTACAAAGAGCGATTGTCTATGAACGACCTACAGTGGAATAATACAATTTTCCATTGCCTTCGACGGCCTGTTTATAAAACAGTGTCAGTTCGTGGGTTCCGATTCTTCCTTAGTCTAAAAATATGGCGCCTGTCTTTGGGCTATGTTTTAATAGCTACACAACATACTACACATGATAAGAGGGATAAACAAAATGTCTTGTTATCAACAAATCCTGTAACTAAAATATTTTAAGATACCTATCTTTTTTTTGAAGTCGAAACATTTCTTCTTTCGAATAACTTAATACTTATTTATCGGTTTCCTTATTTACGTCTTTATTTTATATATGTGTGTGCAATAGGGAATATGCGTGCATTTTTTTAATTTGCTAAATTAAATAATTTTTGAAAGTGAAACCCTAGGGCTCTAGGACGAAGGCAAAGAAGGAACAGGAGTGGGTTTTTAGTCAGTAAAAGTCTGACACTATCTCCAGCTCCGCCCAAGAGCGGGATTTGTCATAAGATTATTATCCCACCTAAAAAAGTTCTTGTAAAGAACTATGACAAAAAAGTATCTTCATCAACAACGAAGTTAAAAAGCTTCAAAGCTGCTGTTTTAGAAGAGAACTCCGACATGACACCTTTACTGCCGCTATAGGAAACCGTGGCGAGAAAGATAGATATATTTGTTTAAAATTATTTTAAATAAACCATTTACAGACACTTTTCAAATGTCAAGAAAAAAATATAAACAAATATTTGAATTTTGCATAATATTTATTAAAAATTTGCACTACATTCAACAACCGTTGAATGTAGTGCAAATTTTTTGAAACGTCTAATATATTATAGATTGAAGGTCCCTTAATGGGTTGCATTTAAAGAAAATCACTAGAAAAATAAGTAATGTAAGCAATAAGAAATATGTAACAACACAAAACATGGACTTTGGACTGTGCATTTAGCTTTATCTTTCTGACTGACCGACTACTTAACAATTCACAGAACCTGTGTAAAGAAATGGTTTATTTAAAACTAGCGGATCAACTTGTACTACTATGCTAAAAAATAAAATATATTTGGTTTATTTGTAAGAAAAAAAAATACTTATCTATATAAATAAAAGGAGAAACTGACTGACTGACATATCAACGCACAGCCGAAACTACTGGGACTAGAAACATGAAATTTTGCACAAGGTTTCCTTTTACAATGTAGGCAAGCACTAAGAGAGGAGTTTCCAAAATTCACCCCCTAAGGGGATGAAAAGGGGGTCCAAAGTTTGTATGGAGAAACCTATTTTCACGCGGGCGAAGCCGCTGGCAGAAGCTAGTTTAAAATAAAAATGTATTTTCGCATTATTGTCTCTAGGCACAACGGTTAAGGCTTTAAAGACGGACATAATATGTAGAAAAAAGATGTGTTAAATATATTAATTAGATATTTGAATAAAACTTTTAATTAACTAGAATAATTAGATCTGCATTACAATAAATAATAAACATAATTTACAACAGCATAAATAAATGTCTAGTCCTAAAAGTCCTAGTTATAATAGCTCAATTATTGGCACGCCTGCTGTAAGAGATTGCCAAAAATCCCCTGTTACTATGGAGCTGCGGATTATTGTGAGAAAGCGCTTAAAATAGTATCAAATCAATCAATAGTCTACTGTATGCCTATGTTATTTGATAGCCGACGCGTGGTACATTTTAGTAGTCGATGTTTGTAAGGGTACAATGTATTGGGATTTATTTATTGAGCTGGGAAATCATCCAACGATTTCTCTCACACAAGGATGGAGCGAGAGGGCGTTTCAGACTTTTACTGACTAAAACCCACTGTTCGAAGTAATGCAACCAAACAATTCAGCACTTTTACCTTCACTTCCTGCATTTTTTATAAAACCAGCTAAATTCATTATAACAGTCAGTACGTATCCGGCCGTTCTGTCGATCGCCTATCTCAAACCATACCAAAACCGTTTAAATCAACTCTTAGATTACTTAGCTTTCTTTACCTACTTATAAATATATTTAGTTGTCTAAAACATTTACTAAAGAGGACTTAAATGATTAAACTATCGAACAACAGCCTATCGGACCTAACCAGTATCACCAGAATACCAACCAATCAAGAAAGTTGATATTGCGTAGACAGATACCAAATTTCCACACCCACCTTCACCCATGGTGGAGCGGAAGGGAAAGCCCTCTCGTTCCACTCAGAGCAGGATATGTTATTTGATGATTTCCTACCTTCAATATAAAAATCTTTCTTTTAAAAAAAGTCCCGATTGCTGTGCCACCAGTACTTATAATCCGAGGTCGGAATTAGGTAGAGTTATTTAAGTACTTATACCGATTTCATACAGTGAAAGAATAAAGTGGATATGCCTCAAAACCAGAGATTAATTTTAAAGAGCAGATTTTTTTTTATGACACTTTCAGAAATACTTATAGCAAAAAATTTCTTCCTTCATTAATGCCGAGGAGGAGGAAGTGTATAAATTTGTTAACCTCATCTCAGTTGACGTAGAGAGATCTTTTACAATGAAAATTACTAATAAAAATTGTATGTTAATTATCTTTATTTAATTTGTCTTATCTGACTCTGAGGTTTTTATTATTATTTATTTGTAATATTGTTGGCCACTCGAGATTTTTCATTGGAAATCCCGGTAAGATCTAAATTAATATCGACATTTCGATGCAAGTACATGAATAACTCTACCTAATTCCGATCTCTGCTTATAATATATTATTTTTAACTTGAAACGTAGCATGCATTGAATGCTCCGCGAACATTTTAATAGATTCCTTATCAATGCGTATTACGTATGAGGAAAATTATTGGCTATTCACAATATTACAACTAGTAAACTTATCGCGGCAGGAAATTGTTGTAATATGAATTATGTATGGCGACCGTGCTTTGTCCTTGGTTGTGAACTTCAGACATTTTCAATAGTTAAATCTCGATCGAAAGTTCGATTGTCCTCGTTGGAAATGCAGGCGTAAATATCTTTTTAACCGACCTAAAAAAAGAAGAGGTCCTCTATTAAGATGCACCTACCTTTATTTTTAAATTCTTACCTCTCAAACGCATGTTACTAAAAGAGTTATGAGTATACATGTGGATGGATGGAGAGGGAGGCCAAAGAAAAATGGATGGTTTGTCTGAGGAGTCATATGAAAGAAAAGGGAGTCAGTGACAGCGTGACGAGTACACAACGATAGGACAGAATGGAAGAAAAAACGTGTTGCGCCGACCCCAAATAACACTGCACAAGGGCAGAAATATGATGATGATCTTGATGATCTCAAAACTCCATCCACAAGCCCTGGTACAGGCCATGGTCCGGAGCGAGGAGAAATGGCAGGCGGTCGCCTCTTTCTGCTAAGCAGTAATGCTAGCAAAGGAGACGGCCGCACGCTTGAGGGTACAGCCCTTTCGCCCTAGCCCCGATTTCCATGTCCCGTAGGCGTGGGCTTGCGGACGGCGAGCAATGGGTCCGTCCGGTTGTCCGGTAACCGTCCGGACCGAGCCCGACTCGTTGACGGCGCGCGGCGCGTTGTGTTCCACACGCGCCTCAAGGAGATGTCAGTAAAACCTTAGGGACCCAGCAGTGTCGAAGCCTACTGGGGCCATGTGTTCGCTTTTCAAAGGAATACCCGAGGCCCTGGAATGCAAGGCAAAGAAGGAACATAGCAGTAGGTTTTAGTCCGTAAAAGTCTGACACGCCCTCCCGTTTGAATGATTTACCACCTAAAAAAAGCCGAAATCAGTTCCGAACCGAGGGCAGTTGCCACAATACGCATCTGGCCGGAAAATCATTCATTGAGGGGTTTACGGGACTTTACACCTAACAGCACCCTGTTCAGCATACCTCTAAATTTGTATGCCTCTACAGTCTTTCAAAAATTAGATAATAGTAATAATCGTTTATTTTCACAAAGATAAATCATAGCTCCTGTTTGCCTACAGGCGGACCGAGCCACCAACCTGATCCGTGGCACCAGGCACGAGCAGTACCTGCAAGTGCGCGCCGACATCAAGGACTTCCGCGACAAGAACAAGCTGGACAAAGTCATCGTCCTGTGGACTGCCAATACTGAGAGGTACAACACACTTATAATTTTGTTATCACATTTTAACACAGGCAAAAATTTGTCTTCATCCAATAAAATTTGTACATAGGCGGACTTAAGAGCGTCCTTTTGGAGGTTTTTTGGTTTCATACAACCGCTCTTACGTGATTATGTTATTATTACATATCTTTCTCTTGACATTTCGGATACACAGCTATCTTTTGGATATTATCTAGGCTTCTATAGAAATCAAAACATAAATTTGTGTAAAACTAATCTAGTGAAGACCTCTGAAAATCTACTATTTTACGTGAACTTTGGCCCCCATAATGTGCATATATTATTAAAAATATAAAAAAATTACTTCAATAGAAGCCTTGTACATTTAATCGAGATTCTGAATGACGACAATTTTTCTGAAAAACTGTTAAGGGTTTTAAAAAAACACGTATTTCCTTGAACAAGTTTTGTGAAACATTCGAGTAAGTAAATCACGGAATTACCAAATGCCAACAGAGTTTTCAGGCGTTATCTCTCTTTTTTGCATTGCCTCTTCATCAAACATCGCGTTGGATTGCGTTAGAGGAAGCAACAAGCTTTTAAACCATGCTCGATGTTGACGATAGGCGAGTAGAAAAGGAACCTCTTAATGCCTTAGGAGATGTAGGGTTGTGTTTAAAATACCGTAATCTCGTGTTGATTTGACCCGGGAGTATAACTTTGGTCAAAGCTCGTTAACCAATAGGGAAATTGGAATATTTACTACTAGCCTCTTATTAGTAAGAAAATTTAAGGTTTTTTTTAGGTGGGAAAATCATCTTATGACATATCCCGCTCTTGGGTGGAGCGAGAGATAGTGTCAGACTTTTATTGACTATAAACCCACTCCTGTTCCTTCATTGCCTTCGTCCCAGGGCCCCGGGTTTCGTTTTCACACTACCCATGGCCCCAGTAGGCTTCGACCCTGCTGGGCCTCACCTGGGACATCTCCCTGAGGCCCGCGTGGAACAATACGCGCCGTCGACGACTTGGGCTCGATCCGGACAGTTACCGGACGGTCGGACGGCGAGCCACCTATTGCTAGCCGTCCGCAAGCCCGCGCCTACGGTGGCCGAAGGTTGTAGATAACATGTTACGGATTTTTGCACACGTCGGGGCCCCTGTAGCTTGGAGGCCTCGTATCATTCGTACAGATGATACGGCGGTAGCTACGCTCCTGGATAAATTACAATTTACTTCGCCCCAAATATCTTTAAACCCAATTGCTTCGACCCGCTGGGATAATGGAATGGAAACCTGACTGGAATATTTTTACATGTTGTGGGAGTTTTTAGTATGAATAAAAGGCGTTTTGCGAAAGACAGTCCGGTTTTTTTCCTAGAACACTGTTATTTTGTTCAATAAATAAAACTAAAAGCCGCCTGTCGACACGCGCGCTTGACATTAGTCCTGACTTCGACTTTCTTTTTAATCAAACTCAAACACTTATTCTTTTGCATAATCTTTAAAAAGTATGATTGTCTAGCCAGCGTGTAAGTTAATAAGAGCTATTTTTCATGATATCTCTTTCGTCATTATAACAATATCAAAAGCGTGCCGACAAGAATGAAAGGTACTACAACAACTACGGGCGCTATTTTTTGTTATTTAATTATTATTGTTTTTGATAGCATTCTCCCAAGATACCCGAGAGGCCGTTTTGCGCGGATGTGACGCATATCTTCCCTAACAATGGACAATGTTTGTTTTCTAGTTTTAAGATTGCGTCATTTCGCGCGAATAAACAGTTTTTCTTTCTTTCTTTCTTTCTTTCAGATAGAAAGTTATTTCAGACATGGTCTACCCGTGTGCCAAGTTTCATCGAAATCCGTTCAGCCGTTTGAGCGTGAAGTAGTAACAAACATACACAATCATAAACTTTCGCTTATATTATATTTCGTGATTTTTCATGTCAGCATTTGTAAGGAATTGAAGTTCAATGTATACAACGTTAGTTTTAGTATAAAATATGCGAAACCTGAAACACGTTTCTAGTATTTCTATGTAAAGAATCTATGTACAAAATTTCATAACTGTATCATGAAAAATCACAAAGCTATAATTATGCTTGTTATGTAAGCAAACAAACATAGTTTCCATGCCATCCAGGCGACTGAGGGGATGTTTTGCACTTGCACCCAGCTGTTTGCTGGCACCTAATGCCCGCTATGACCTGCCGTGACCTGTGTTGTACTTAGTGTCGGCGGTGTCCAACTTGTGACCTTTTTAAATATTTTTGGCAAAAATATTACATGGTGCAAAAACTATTGGAATCGATTCAGTTACTGATTCTGAACGAACTATAGTCAGGTTTTGCATAAACTAAAATGTAATGTATATTGCATATGTTGTAGATACTGAATGTTATTGACCGTGAAACAAAAACGCATGGCAAGCGATATTTTTTGCAAGTGACAGTGCTTAAAATAGGTGAGGTCAATGATCTAGATTGTACGTCTGTCACAGTAATATGTTTGTACGTTACAAACACGTGTTTGAAATACCGTAAATTCGTGTTACTTTGACCCCGAGGTATAACTTTGGGCAAAGTTCGTTAACCAATAGGAATACGGTACATAGGTACGGTAGAAAATAGAATAGGTTTTCTTTTACCTTGTAGATTTGAGCAGAAAGGCTTTAGAACTAAAACTATAATACCAAGCTTTATGCTAAATTTCAGGATTCTGGGTCAACGGGAAGTACCCTATGAATTTTGATTCCTTTGAGAGTATCGAAATATACGTTTTTGGCGACATAAGGTGACGTATCTTTTTTATTCGTTACCTCAGAAAATTGATTTTTTCACAGCTTCAAGGGACCGCAGACTTAAGTATATGGTTTTAATTTCAACTCGATATCTCCACGCGTTCTCGAGATAAAGGGTCTTGACAGACAGACGGACGGATGGTCAACAAAGTGGTCCTATAAGGGTTCCGTTTTTTCCTTTTGAGGTACGGAACCCTAAAAAAGGATGCAAGAGCGAGAGTAAGTATGCTTTGTTCTCTAATATTTTATGGGAAGTATTTAAATGTTTCTTAATTTATTCCGGGTTTCTACCCAAAATATGTTGAAACAAATCACCAAAAATACTAATTGTGCACTAAAATATGCTCTTCTGGGTGAGTTAAAAAAATAACCATGTAGGGGATGGCGGTGCCCTAACCTGTCTGAGTCAGTAAAAGTCTGACACTATCTCCCGCTCCGCCCAAGACCAAGACATCCCCCACTGGATGTCATTGGATGACTTTCCCACCGAAAAAAAAAACCTGTCTGAGTTGGGGTGCCCCCGCCCCAAGGTCCTATAATAATGTAAAAAGTCTAGTAATGTTTGGTGTACAATTAGTATTTTTAGCGAAGAATAGAATTTTTCATGCACAACTAAAAATATCCCATATTGTATTATGATTTTTTAAATGAATTTTTAATGTCTGTACTGTATTTTTTTTTATATATTTTATTATTGAAAGTCTTCCGTTTACTATGTTTGTGGATTATAGCCAGTGGTTAATCATCTTTAATGGCAGGTTCTGCGAGGTGCTCCCGGGCGTGCATGACACATCGGAGAACTTGGAGCGCGCGCTGCGAGCCAACAACACCGAGATATCGCCCTCCACCATTTTCGCCATGGCTGCTATTGATGAGAACGTGAGTATACATCTGATTTAATACGTTTGTAAATATGGATTAGAAGAAGTTTATTTTTTAAAGTAATTTTGATGAAGTTTGAAAGTAGCCTGCACCAAGTGGCTCTATCTTGGGTTGTGAATTTTGGAAATTGGGCTTGCTTTAGGTCCTTCTCTATATTTGCCCAACAGGTCGATGGCGGGCGGCCTCTACCTCTTTTCCGTTCTGATAAGCGCAGAGAGATCTAAACTACGTCCGTCTCACTACGTCTTTAGACGTGTCCATATTAACGAAGGCGATTTCCTGTTATCTCATCGGAGATCAGTACGACTTTGGAGCTTCCTTCCTTCCTCGAAGGTGTTCATTTCGCACTCTGTCAAGCCAAGTCACACCCCATCTTAGCATCTTTATTTCG
Source organism: Mythimna pallens (assembly GCA_961205895.1). Taxonomy (NCBI): domain Eukaryota; kingdom Metazoa; phylum Arthropoda; class Insecta; order Lepidoptera; family Noctuidae; genus Mythimna; species Mythimna pallens. Next base: position 4,267,249 of record OY540843.1, read on the forward strand.
TTGGTAATGGATCCTTTGTTCATGCGTCTTTTTTACTGTCCAAAATTCGGACCCATACAGTACTAACGCTGGACAAAATGCCGTTTTTTATACTTTGCCTTTAATGTATAATTATTGAAGTAATGGTGAATAACCGACTCGACGTGCGGCGAGTATCAACCCTTCCGTTGTTAAAACCTCTACGGTCCGGCCTAAGCGTTTCGCCTCGTCGTTTATACCGCGTAAATCGAAGAACTGGAACGATTTGCCTGCTGCGGTCTTTCCGTCCGATTACAATTTAGGTCTCTTCAAGGCTAGAGTAGATAGGCTCCGAATAAACTAATGCCCCTCACCATCAACGATTGCATCACTGTTTACCATCAGGTGGGATTGCAGTCAAGCACTAGTTTATATCAATAAGAAAAAATTAGTTAACGTTACTTTGTTTAAATTCCAGTGCATATACATAAACGGCTCGCCTCAGAACACGTTAGTAAACGGCGTAGTAGAACGAGCAGAGCAGCGCGGAGTCTTCGTAGCCGGGGACGACTTCAAGTCAGGGCAGACCAAGCTGAAGTCCGTGCTTGTCGACTTCCTCGTGTCGGCTGGTGAGTACAATGTGCACAGAACATGCTAGCAGCTAGTGCGGAGTGTTCATAGGTTCACGACTTCCAAGTACAGACCAAAGTCGTGTTGGCTGGTGAGAATTGGAGCCTAAAGGTCATATTTATTGCCCGCTAGAGCTGCGTCAGCAGACAGCATTACCATGAACGAATACTGGGCCAGGCTAGGAATTTATTTTAAATTAAAAAAAATAAACTATTTTTTGCCATCGACACGCTAAGAAGGGCTTCATGATTGTTCGAAAGAGTTACCGCGGCCCTGACACGCAAAGGGCAACTGAAGAATCACAGGTGGGTTTTAGTAAGTAAAAATGTAACACTCCCTCTCACTCCGCCCAAAGAAAAGAAAAGAGTGGTTTGATGATTTCTCCCACCTTAAAGATAAAAAGGGGGATATAACTGAATTTTTTAGTTTTTGCAGACAGAATAAGTCACGCCATAATGAATTTGAATTGAATTGAATTAAACACCTTCTTAGCTCACCGCACTTAGCTCACGGCAAAATTTGGGTAAACATTGAGTATGTTGTACACTCGTTGGGTGAGAAATTGTAGTGTAAATATATTACTTCACTAATAACTAATATGTATATATTTTATTCTTATTGTTATTAATCTCAGGTCTGAAGCCAGTTTCCATCGTGAGCTACAATCACCTGGGTAACAATGATGGCAAGAATCTGTCCGCTCCCAAACAGTTCCGTTCCAAGGAGGTTAGTAATCGCCATAAACTATTCTAGAGGTAGTTGAGAGTATAACTATAGTTAGTAGATAGCTACCAACAATATAATAATAATACCAACCCGCACTGGGCTTGCGTGGTGGAATACGGCCCATTCCCTCTCCAAGAGAGGAGGCCTGAGTCCCAGCAGTGAGAACATTAAAAGGCTGATTATGCTATGCTATTATATGCTAATATATTAATAATATTCCACATCTTTCACACAACACTGTCTACTCCCAAACTAATACAAAAATAATATTTAAATACATACATATTATAGATAAATTACATCCAGACAGAAAAAAAATGATCGCGCTTATCACAGAAACATTAGTCTTGAGTGGGAAGTGGGAATCGAACCCACAATCTCCGGCTTAGCAGTCAGGGCTACTAACCACTACACCCACAAGCCAGTCAAAACAATAGTTTGATAATGACCTGATAAATAACAGCAGCAATATTTTATTCCATCATCGGAACGCCAGCCATAAGGCGATGCGGCACCGGTACATGGTGGGCATCCCACCTATATGAACTAATACCTGCCTATGTACCACTACTGTACATGAAGTTTAAATAAATAAATAAACTAATCGTTGGAACACGTTTATTGTGTATGTGTGTGTCGCTAGACCTTGGAGAACGATCCGACTGGCTGAATACTTAGACACACGTTTAGGCCCTTTGGAATGATCTTGATGAGTATAATCTATATCTATATATATATATAAAAGGAGAAACTGACTGACTGACATATCAGCGCACAGCCAAAACTACTGGGACTAGAAACGTGAAATTTTGCACATGGCTTCTTTTTATGACGGAGGTGAGCACTAAGAAAGGATTTTCCAAAATTCAGCCCCTAAGGGGATGAAACGGGCGTCTAAAGTCTGTACGGAGAGACCTATATTCACGCGGGCGAAGCCGCTGGCAGAAGCTAGTATATATATATAAAAGGAGAAACTGACTGACATATCAACACACAGCCAAATCTACTGGGACTAGGAGCGTGAAATTTTGCATAAGGTTTCTTTTTATGACTTTAGCAAGCAGTAGGAGAGAATTTTCCAAAATTAACCCCCTAAGGGGAGGAAACAGGGGTTCAAATTTTGTATGGAGAAACGTACATTCACGCGGGCAAAGCGGCTGGTAGAAGCTAGTAATAATAATAAACATTTAATTTTCAGTCATTGGAGGCCCATAGAAAAAATATATAAAATAATCTTAAACAATAATAAACTAATAGATATTATATAATATAATTTCCCATAAGGGAGCAGTGGTGGCCGTGTGGTAACGGCTCCGACTTACGAGTTGTAGGTCGCGGGTTCAAACCCAGCCAGGCGCATTACTTTGTGTAATTTATTTCATCACCACTGCTCTCAAAACGGTGAAGGAAAACATCGTGAGGAAACTGACATGTCCTAGAACCAAAAATTCGAAGACATGTGACATCCACCAATACGCACTGGGCCCGCGTGGTTGTTTACAGCCCATTCCCTCTCCAAGAGAGGAGGCCTGAGTCCCAACAGTGGGAACGTTATAAGGGTGACTATGCTATGCTATGCTACATATTAATATAAACAAAACTTATTTATATTATTTAATGAAAGCTTGTTATGAAAAAAAAATATTTTACTTCAAAACTTATTTTTATGTTATGTTTGCAGATCTCAAAGAGCAACGTGGTGGATGACATGGTGCAGTCCAACGAGGTCCTGTACAAGCCGGGAGAGAAGCCCGACCACGTGGTCGTCATCAAATACGTGCCCTATGTCGGTGAGTCAAGCTTTGGGCTTTGCATTTCCAACTGTTATGTAGGTAACGTATGGACACAAGTGAAACTACTGACTGATAAAAAAAACACATTGATTTATTTGTAACTAGCGGTCCCGGCAGACGTTGTTCTGCCCAAAAGCGGGATTTAGTAAAAAAAATAAATTACCCTACTCGTTAAAAAGTACCCTATGTCCGTCTCCTGGTTCTAAGCTACCTCCCCACCAATTTTCAGCCAAATCGGTTCAGCCGTTCTTGAGTTATAAACAGTGTAACTAACACGACTTTCTTTTATATATATAGATTAAGGACCTACATCACATTGACGCACACATATAACACCAACAAACTGATTGCCATTACCAGGCAGCCTCTCATACAGTTCATGCAACTTCTTGTTGACAACTACATACATGCGAACATTCCCCGCTAAACATATCCTACATATTGGCGTTTCTCCTTTTTTTTTTTATTTTTTTTGTCATAATGGAGATTTCGTTTATGCAACTAGCGGTCTAGTTAAGAGCGGCCAACCCGAGATACATTTCTATTCTCACGTGCTTATGACGTTACTACAAATCTTTCTCTAGATGTTTTGGATACACAGATATCTTGTGGATATTATCTATCCAGTAGACTTCTGAAAATCTGCTATTTTACGTGAACTTTAACCCTTCATAATGTACTCATAAATGAAAATATATCCATAGAAACCTCTGCACATTTTATCGAGATTCTTAATGACGAAATTTTTTTTAAAGTTTAAAAAAAAAATTATGATGATGATGATTCTTGGAACAAGTACTGTGAAATAGTCGAGTAAAAGACGGAATTACTGAATACACATTGCCTCTTTATCAAGCATTGCGTTGAATTGCGTTGGATGCTACAAGCTTTTAAACCGTGTTCACGATGAGGATAAACTGCTCGGGTGGGACCCTCTGAAATACATACAAGGGCATTCCCTCTAACTATCAGAAACTGAAATACTAAAAACTACTGTAACTACAATTGGTTATTCTTAAATATTTTCCAGGGGACTCAAAACGAGCCATGGACGAATACACGTCAGAGATCCTCCTCCACGGCACCAACACCATCGTGGTCCACAACACTTGCGAGGACTCCCTGCTGGCAGTGCCTCTTATACTGGACCTGGTGCTGCTAGCCGAGCTGTTCGCTAGGATGTCCTTCCGCGACGCCGACCACTGTGAGTATTGTTAGCCCATTGCTGGGCAAAGGAACGTGGAACACGTAATAGCTCGGTAATAAGCTGATCTACTAGTAGTAGGCTTCAAATCTAACTGGATGCAGTATGGATAGACTGCTTATCTGATCTTCACAACTTATGGTGGTTCTAGTGAGGATAGGTAGTTAGATCAATTTCTTTTAATTACTTGTATCTAAAAGGAAGTGTGTCGCGGGTTTGTGGATAATAAGCAATGGGTAGCTCGATGTCGGGCTGTCTGGGACGGACCGAGCGTGACTCGTCGGAGCGTAGTGTTTTACGCACGTTTCAGAGTGATGTCAGCAAAAACCATGAGCGTTCAGCAGGGTTGATGCTCGTTAGAGCCGTTTGGAATTTCTGAAACAGATACCATGGTCCTGGACTTTCACAGGTGGATTTCAGTCTGTAAAAGTCTGCCACGCCCTCTCGTTCTTTCGTGTAGGTAATAATTAGTGTCATTCATCACCATAACATTGAAAATGAAGTAAAATGAAACGCCTCATACTGGTGGTCGCCGCCCCCAGCGTACCAGAGCATGCACGCCGTGCTGTCGAGCCTGGCGTACCTGCTGAAGGCGCCGCTGGTGCCGCGGCAGGCGCCCGTCATCAACGCGCTGTTCCGGCAGCGCGCCGCCATCGAGAACATCCTCCGCGCCGCCCTCGCACTGCCGCCCAACAACTATCTGGGGCTGGAGCACAAGGTAACAGTCTTAACAAGTATATAAACTAGTCTTAGAATCGTGAACGTTACATCCCAGATATCACTCTTTCGTTCGTTAGTTCATTCGTTTTCCTCCTGTATATATAAAGCAACATGACTGCCATAACAATGCTGGATTAAAGGGCAATCCAGCCATCTCGCAATCATCACCAGTAAGGTGGTGGAGCTGGAATTAACTCTGCTCACCACGGATGCAGCGCGCTAATATTTCCTCTTTTTTCTCCAGGTACCCTTCCTGATGAAAGAACTCCACAGCGGTGCTCTGTTCTCGTCAACGCCGAACAAGAAACAGAAGGTAGCCCACGCGAATGGCGACCAGTGAGCGCCAGCAGCCGCCAGCCCCGGCCATCATGTACCATTCACCTCCATGTATCAACACTTGCACCTCGGCACAAAACTATTCACGAGCAGTTCTTCATCAATTCTTTATAATGTCTGATTTGAATTTAGAATCTTTGATAAATCAATATTTGTAACCATGAACACAGGCTTTAGTAACAGTTTAAATTCCGTTGCTAAACAAAATTTTATATTTATCTTGTTTTATTGCAAATTTTATTTGTTCTCAAATGTATTTAGACGCGCCCTCGCCCACGGCGACTTTTTGTAGCGATGCTGTCGCGCGTTCGCATCGATACAGTCGCGATGCTGCAGCGCGTTCGCATCGATACAGTCGCGATGCTGCAGCGCGTTCGCATCGATACAGTCGCGAAGCTGCAGCGCGTTCGCATCGATACAGTCGCGAAGCTGCAGCGCGTTCGCATCGATACAGTCGCGATGCTGCAGCGCGTTCGCATCGATACAGTCGCGATGCTGCAGCGCGTTCGCATCGATACAGTCGCGATGCTGCAGCGCGTTCGCATCGATACAGTCGCGATGCTGCAGCGCGTTCGCATCGATACAGTCGCGATGCTGCAGCGCGTTCGCATCGATACAGTCGCGAAGCTGCAGCGCGTTCGCATCGATACAGTCGCGATGCTGCAGCGCGTTCGCATCGATACAGTCGCGAAGCTGCAGCGCGTTCGCATCGATACAGTCGCGAAGCTGTAGCGCGTTCGCATCGATACAGTCGCGATGCTGCAGCGCGTTCGCATCGATACAGTCGCGATGCTGCAGCGCGTTGGCATCTTTTCTATAGCGCTTGCAAATGAGACTAACGCGCGTTAGCAGCGATGCTGTGCGTAGCATCGCTACAAAAAATCGCGTTGATGCTATATTATTCTCTCAGATTCTAAATCCAATTCGGCCTTGCCATCAATGATCATTTATTATATAATAAGAAAAGAGATCTATCGTTGCAAAGTACATGTATAGAAAATGTGTATATTACAAATCTTGTTAAGTAAACAAATATTGGTAATTTCAATCAATCTTTTCAGTATTTAGAAATTAAGAGATGTAAAAAACTCTATTTTCGTACCGTATTTGTTTACAAAATAACAAATATATAAGAAAAAAAAATTGAAATATACACTTACAAATGAGTGTTTTCGGTGCTTCAATTATTATTTATAAGAAAAAAATATTTTATTTATTTTGTTTCTCTGCTCTGGTAGTACTTAATATTAAGTTATGTACTTAGCACCCGCACCCTCGCTTTAGATTCAATTATGTTGGTTAAGTTCTGTGATAAGTTGTGATCAACGTTCGTACTGACAAGTATGACGGTAAACTAGACAAATCTTTATTTATATGCAGATGTATATGATACATCTACGCTTTTTTATCATTAATTTGCCCACCTGTGTCCTAAACCAGCGAAATTTTTGAAAATTTACAAATTCGTTCGTGTAGTCAGTTTTGCAACCCTCACGCGTATATTATTTATATACTGCGTAATTGCGCGTTATTACGTAAAATCACCAAAAAATTAAAAATAAACTTTTTCCGGATTTTTCGATGACCAAAATTTTCGGCCGAATAAATTTCGTACACCCGTGTGTACAAAACGACAATTAAGCGTTTTTCAAGGTCACTCAAGTTGTACAGACGTATGTACAATCGGCGCTCGAGGGGTTAAGACCATATAGTCTAATTTCACTTGCACGTCTTAAAAGTTGAAGTTTATTTTTGGATCGACGAATGTAATCGTTCGTTGGTAAGGGCTCCCACACAAAACCTGCGATGGAATTTCGTGCGACAAAGCATCGGGTCAGCTGACCATGCTATGTGCGACGCGAAGCTATTCGCAACTTCTTGCGATGCGTCCTGCGAACTCGGTAGACTTACTATACGATGTCACATCGCAGTTTTGTGTTTGGGCCCTTATTGAAGTTTAAATGTTCTGCAAGTGTTTCCCAAAGATATTAAGCAAGTACGAGGTCGGCTACACCTACTTAGGTCATCGTGACGTCTTTTTCTAACCTCTATTGGAGTATTTTATATTAAATAGTTAGTCCAAGCTTCATCTCATCGTCCTGATAACCAAAAATTATGTGTCAAAGTTACTAATATATCTCATCTAACTATGACATTCCATTTCAACGTAGAATCTCGCATTTCAGTATTATAGATGCGTAAAAAGTTCATTTAATTTATTGAGCACCGGTGTTATAAATATTTATTTATGAATTTCATTAATAATTTCAGTATTTTTTTAAGTTTACGAATGTAATGTACGAAAGCATTTAATTAGTTACTTGATTACAGATTTTAAGCACACGTTATCTTAATAAGGTACATTATGCTTGTGTTGTACAGCATAATGTCTCATTAGATATCCTGTACTGATGTCAATGGACAATATTTTTCTTTCTTTGAACTGGTTTCAAATGAGAATCGTATTGATTTATTGTGTCGGTGTGCGTTTATGTTAAAATAAAATGATTTTGTAATGGATGTTTGTGTTTTATTTATTTGTCAAAACAAAACCCCGAAATATGAAATGCGGTTTTAGGTGTCTAAACCATGTCACATGCCAATGCTATGCTATGCATCACTATGAAACTATTTTCGCTACTATAAACGAAAGAATACAAAAAGTATCCTTAAAATCGAACAGAATTAAAGCAGTATCGGCGACAGGCTGCATCCAACGTCTTTCTGTAACTAAGGTAGATTTTTAGTAACTGCCTTCGCCATCATAATTCATAACCCCAGGCCAGGGCAATGCGCGAGCACTCAGCCTAGAACACTGTTCTGGAGCCCCAGGGTTTGGTGGTTCAAATCCTCCCAAGTTGAAATGATCATGAGCGAGCATGATGAGACATAAACGTCATAATGGCGGGGCCAACTCTTGTATCCGAATGATTCTACCACGTATATTTAGTACGTTTTAGTACTATTTTGTACCCTTCCTGAAATGTGTACCTCACACGGAGTAAACGGAATTTCATGATATTGACCATGCTTGTACGCCAAACCTATAACGAATTTCAGCATTCTGATAAAATTTGTATTTAGTACGCGATTTAGTACCTCCGAAAATTAACAATAAGTGACGAAGATATTATTAGTTTTTTTTTTTTTTTTATTCGTTATAAACCAGTGCTTGACTGCGATCCTACCTGATGGTAAGCAGTTATGCAATCGTTGATGGTGAGGCGCACTAGTTTATTAAGAGCCTATTCACTCTAGCCTTGAAGGCACCTAAATTATAGTTGGACGGGAAGACCGCAGCAGGCAAATTGTTCCAGTCCCTCGATGTACGCGGTATAAACGACGAAGCAAATCGCTTAGTTCGGACCGTTGTTGTTTCAACAACGTGAGGGTGGATACTCGCCGTACATCGGGTTGTCCGATGGTAGAAAGGAGATGGCGGAATCAAGTCATGCAATTCCCGCGCACACTCTCCAAAATACCGAAAGGCTGGCTACCCTGCGCCTGTGCTCGAGGCTTTGTAGATTGGACTTAACCAAATCTGGATCCCCAATTAGGCTCTTCGCACGCCTTTCTACTGAGTTTCTACAAAGCTGCCAGCTGGCATTTTGCAGCACCAGCCCATATGTGACTGCAGTACTCCACACACGATCGGACCTGTGCTTTGTATAACATTAGAAGCTGACCCGGTGTGTAGTACCGCCGGACCTTTGCAAGAACGCCTAGTTTTCTACCTTGGCTTTGGACTTAATGAACCGCCCGAAATTGAGGTCAGAAGAAATTTCGACACCCAAGAGCTGAAGGCGGTCGGTGCACTCCAGGGATACATTCCGAAAAGCAGGAGCCAAGGTGAACGGACTCCTTTTGGCGGTGAACAGACATGCTTGTGTTTTGGCGGCGTTGAATTCTACCAGATTGGTTTCACCCCACTTGGAGACTGCCTGAAGAGAGACATTCGTACGCTCCACCATAGCGTCTCGTTCGGACCGGATTAGTTCCTTACTAGCCCGAGCACCCGGAAGGTATCTCTCTACAACTGTGCTATCATCTGCATACCCATAGATACCGGGCATCAGCAGATCATTAATATGCAGCAGGAAAAGAGTTGCAGAGAGAACTGACCCCTGAGGAACTCCGGCATTAGTGGTCATGGGCTCTGATGAGCATCCATCGACAACAACTCGGAGAGACCGTTCACTCACGAAGTCTTTTACCCAGTTAATCATACCAGGGGAAATGCCGTACGCTGGAAGCTTACTCAAAAGACTGGCGTGCCAGACCCTGTCGAAGGCCTTCGAAACGTCTAAGGAGACAGCAATTGCTTCTCCATTCTTCTCGAGGGCCTCGCCCCACATATGAGTGGTCGGTCACTGAGGAGATCGTTACCTTCCAGGTATACCATGAGGCGCGAGTTCAATACACGCTCCATAATCTTGCAGAGTATGGAGGTTATCGAAATCGGCCGATAGTTGGCGGGATCGGCACGACTGCCCTTTTTGGGCACGGGTTGCACGTTGCCAAGCTTCCAGGATTTGGGCACTATAGTGCCCAAATCCTGGAAGCTTAAATGAGAGGCGATACAAGCCAGTCCTAAATGAGAGGCGATACAAGCGCGTCAATACAGGAGACAACTCGGGTGCACATGCCTTGAGAACTATTGCTGGTACACCATCTGGTCCACTAGCTTTATTCACGTCTAGACGACACAGCGCTCTCAAAACTTCTCTGTTCCTTATGCGAACCTCGGGCATCGAGGTGATGCAGTGAGGTAGATTCGGTGGAGTAGCACTGCTAGCAGCAAGACGAGAATTATGGGCGAAGAGAGATGCAAAGAGACCTGCTTTCTCTCTCGCCGAGTGAGCCAGTGTCCCATCAGGTTTAACCAGCGGAGGCAATGAGGGCCTACAGAAGTTCGCTTCAACCGACTTGGCAAGGGACCAGAATGCTCTGCTACCGGACGGCTGTGCAGAGAGCTTTGTGCCAATATGGGTAATGCGGTCGAACCGAGCCTTCTTCAGTGCCTTTTTGTAGGACTTGGCAGCACGATTGAAAGCACTCTTCTTTGAGCTCAAATCCGGAGCTTTGCGGTCACGAGCGTCAACCCAGGCGAGAAACGCCGAATGTTTACGCTCTTCAGCTTGAACGCAATCGGCGTTGAACCATGGGTGAGCTGAGCCTCCGAAGGGTACGTCACTATAAGGGATAAAAAACTCCATAGCTTGACGTATCACATCGGATATAGCATCCGCACAGCTCGACGGACTTTCAGAAGAGAAGCAGACCTGCTGCCAAGGATAAGACGCAAAGAAATGTCGCATCTCATCCCAATCTGCTGACCTGTAACGCCACATTCGCCGTTCGCCGCGTGAGTCGCAGACAGGTGGGCAGAAGGACGAAACAGACGTCACCAGACAGTGATCTGAAGTTCCAAGTGGTGAGGAAACTGTTACTATACATCTGTCTGGATCGGTGGTCAGCAAAAGGTCCAGACAATTGGCAGTATGACCAACTACATCAGGCACCCTAGTCGCTTGCTTGACCAGCTGGGAAAGGCCCATCGACACTGCAAAGTTTCGCGCTTCTCTCCCAGCGTGGTCGATCCTCTGGTATGGGAAAAGCCAGTCTTGGTGGCAGGCGTTAAAGTCCCCCAGAGCGACGAGCTGCGCATCAGGGTGCCGATGCAGAGCCTTATCGGCGGCCTCAATGAGGTGGTCGAACAACTGAGTCGTCTCCTGATCACCGCTGTGCGAACGGTAGACACAGGCATAAACAATTTTGTCCATACCAATGTCCACCAACAGCCATAGCGTGGATAAATTAGGGTCTTCTAGGTGACGGAGACGCTGGCAGCAGATGTCATTACGGACGTACACACAGACCCCGGCTAACTGCAGGAAATGATGCTCCAGTGAGTATCCCGGGACGCCGTATCAGACGGACATCTAATTTGGGTCTCCGTCAAGAAAAGCAAGTGTGGCTTGCCAGTCTCAAGATGATGGTGGACCGCAACGAGATTGGAGTGCAGTCCTCTAATATTTGAGAGGTGCACTTGAAAAACTTCTTTACAAAACCATTTTTTTTATTTTTGACATACGTTTAAATATACGTGGTAGAATCATTCGGATACAAGAGTTAGCCCCGCCATTATGACGTTTATGATGAGACTGTCATGCTCTCTCATATCTCGCTAATGGTTGGCGTATGTGTTGTCAGTTCTCTTCAAAATTGTTTAGCAGAAACACAATAAAATTGAGGTTTCCCATCTCTTATCTGTCGTAAGCTTACTAAATTCTTTATTTCTTCTTTGATAATTTACAAGGGTGTCATAAAGAAGCAACAAGAATAATGTAATCAAACTTTCCGGAGCATAAAAGGGTGTCCTCGCCGTTTCTTGCACGTTATTTTCTATAGATATCTACGCTGTGGATTATGCAAAAAGGTTCATCCTAGACTGATCGGCTTCCAGTCTACTTGATACATTCATTCTACAATTTTTTTATATGGAGAGATAGAGATGCAGTTACTGAGCAACATGATACTCCTGATACGGACGGCGCGGCGTCAGATATTCCGATAGTCAGTAAACGGGTGTAAACTACTGCCAATGATCTACAAATGAATGAGTCTGGACCAAAATATTAACGTTCTTTCCAGAAACTGTATGTAATGAGTGGGCACCCATCCGTCAACCGGTTTCGGCAAGTGATGCTTAACAAAATAATCGAGTGACTTACATTTAGTTTCGTGAAGCCATTCCATCTATAGTACAGCCACTGACTATCACAGCCATCTGCTGCTTCTGAAAAGTAAGGAGAAATTTTGAGTCTTTCTTTTGGTACAATAGAATATAAAAATTTTACCTTAAAATAAAATTTGTATTATGTTTCCTAAGACGGGAGGAGATAACAAAATCTCCTGGTGGCTTGCTTAGTAAAACGCAACAATATGAACAATATTCCTATAATTGTATAAGAAAGAATATAGGACACAAAGAAATCAGCATCGCTTATTTATCTATAATAAAACTGATTTCGTTCTATTAATGAAATCGGCGTTTAACAGGACTGCATTGATATTTCGTAAAAGTTTGTTACTGCACAAGTTAAAAAGTTGACTTTAGTTTGAATATGTATATTAACGGGCTACGTAACAGTTACGTGATGAAATTGCTGACCCACATTGGTAAGTGCCGGAAACAGTGTATTTTCCGGAAATAGTGTTTTATCTACTAGTAGTACTAGTTGTTTGACGAGAGTCGGTTATAAGTAAAAAATTTTTTTTCAGGGAACCTTTGATATTTTGTTAGCCATCTATTAATGTTCTTTACAAAAATATAGCATTTCTGTCTGGAAAAATAATAACGTCCAATCAAATATTTAAAGCCAAATTCCGGATGCAAGGCTGTGGGAACTTTATTGTCCACAAAATAATTTTGAGTTACAATCAAAGAGATTCGAAGTATGAAGTCTGACTCAATGCTAGCAATAATATAGTACGCCACGTAGCACGTATGCACGTAGCATTTTCTTTGATTTGCAAATCAAAGAAATTTTTTGCAGAGTTAATCAGAAACTGATGCTGTAGCTTGTTTGTTAGTGGGAACAGTACACTAAGCTAAAATAATGATATGATAAATACTGGACTATATAAGACGGAGTGGGTGGTGGTCCCAGCACCCATCTGCAGTTTTATATGGATCACCAACCAAAACTTCCTAAACCTCACTTTACCAGTTTCCTGCTAGGGAGTCGTAACCGAATTGGTCAGGTTTCCAGCTGTAGGCCATGAACTTCTCCTAGATGCACGGTGGTGACGTAACACAAGTGGCAAAAGAGTTAGTGCAGTGTAGTCACGTTGCTCAGCAGATCTCGATCTGTATTGTACAGTCCCAATACATGGTGACAGATATCAGACGGCCCGTCGGTGTTACTTACGGTTTTGTCCTCAGGATTTCTTTCTCGGCAATGTAGTAGTCCGCGTAACTCATCTGCAAACTGTGTCGGATGACTTGAACCTCTCCCAAGACGATTGCTATAGCTACGTACGGCAAGCAACCTTCCCCGGAGGGTGATGAAGGTCGCAAAGTTGAGATACCCTAAGAGGCTTGGCCTGCTTGAGGGATCAACTGCCGGCTGCTAAGCGAATCGCTGTAGCTACGTACGGCAAGCAACCTTCGCCGGAGGGCGATGAAGGTCGCAAGTTGAGATACCCTAAGAGGCTTGACCTGCTTGAGGGATCAACTGCCGGCTGCGAAGCGAATCTACAAACACGGTCTTCCTTCTTCTTGATATTGGATTGCGTATTCTAAATTTTCTGAAAACCTACACAAGGTTTGACAATGCAACTTTCTCCGAAGGGTAATGAAGGTCATAAAGTTGACATAGGTACCTTAAAAAAGTGTTGCACCTGTTTGAGAAACTGCCAACTGCTTCGCGAATCAATAGGCTCTGATGGATACTGAGGTAAACCCTTTACAGTTGGTTCGAGTGTCACAATCTTCAGGAATTACATACAAGGTTCGATAATGCAAACTTTCCCAGGCGGTGATGAACGTCACAAAGTTGATGTACACCGAGAGACGTTTGCTGAGCAAGTCCATAGGCAAAGAAGAATAATGCAAAACCATAGTCTGGTGGCCACGGAAAATGGACCACGTGTCTTATAGAAATTTCCCGAAGCTTAATGCATGATAGGGCAAGCAACCTTCCCCGGTGGGTGATGAAGGACGCAAAGTTGAGATACCCTAAGAGGCTTGGCCTGCTTGAAGGATCAACTGCCAGCTGTGCAAGTGAACTGACTGATCATGTAAAGCTAAGTCTGGAGACAAACTTGGAGCTAAATAGCCTCAATTTCCAGGAACTAAATGCAAGCTACGACATTGCAACCTTCCCCAAGGGGTGATGAAGGTCTCAAAGTAAAGTTACCCTGGAGGCGTTGTGCCTGCTCGAGGGTCTGACTGCCAGCTTCTAAGAAAGTCAATAGGTATAGACTGATAATTCAGAGCTTTATCTGGAGGCATACTCTTAGAGCAGGATAAAGTCAATTTCCAGGAACTAAACGCAAGCTAAGACAATGCAACCTTCTCCAAGGGGTGATGAAGGTCACAAAGTAAATACACCCTTTGAGGCGTTGCGCCTGCTTGAGGGTCCGACTGCCAGCTACTAAAAAAGTCAATAGGTATTGACAGATAATATAAAGTTTTGTCTAGAGGCAAATTCTTGGAGCTGTATAACGTCAACTTCCAGAAACTAAATGGAAGCTACGACAAAGCAACCTTCCCCGAGGGGTGATGAAGGTCACAAAGTAAATATACCCTTTGAGGCGTTGCGCCTGTTCGAAGGTCTGACTGTCAGCTACTAAGAAAGTCAAAATGTCAATACAGATAATTCAAAGTTTTGTTTGGAGGCAAACTCCTGCGAGCTACGGCATTGCAACCTTCCCCAAGGGATGATGAAGGTCATAAAGTAGATACACCCTTTAAGGCTTTGCGCCCGTTTGAGAATCTATCTGCCAGCTGCTAAGAAAGTCTTAGCACTAACGATTTTTAAAAACATTGGATGCTTTTATATAGCAACCAGACTTGTAGAGCTACATCAGACCCGTGCCACGCGACGCCAGCCGAGGCGACGCTACGTGCCACTCAGGCGTCGCCCACGTATGCTTCGGTCTAATGCAGTTCCCGGTTTATGGTGATAACTCATGTCCTTAAATCTCATGTAGTTATCTTGGGGAATTATCAAGTATATTAGTCTTAATATAGGACCAGGCAATGACCAGTCAGCCCAGGTACAGAGGTATTTAATGTTACGCAGCTCAAGCACTGCGTTACACGTCAGCAGTCCAGTTTGGAACTGACGGAATCTCTTCCAGCGCCATGGCATGACCAAATGGAAGACATGTAATTTGTAGGAGTTGGCATACTTAACTTATGCGAAAAAAAGACTGCTATTTGTAAAATTCGCATCTCATGATAGACTTGGATCAAGCTTAACCTCTCAGCACGTTTATAAAAATGAGGCGTAGCTTTTTCACTGGTTTTTGTTAAAAATTTAAAAGTGTTGATAGTGGATAAAGCCAGAGGCATAGAAATCAATTTGACATTAGTTTTAGTTTGCCCGAATAAGGCTTACTGAGCTAACTTCTGGTAACTGTACATTTTCGGCTCCTCTCCTCGGCCCCCTCTTTTGATCATCAAAAGTTGCAAGATTAGATGATCCTTCCTGGGCTATTTTAATTGCAAAAAGAAGACTGTTTTTATGTAGTCGAGACGTACTATAACTTCTTTATTTTAAATACTTTAAAGATCGAATAAAATGTTGTTTCAAAAATGTTGGCAGGTACTACGAAAAGAGAAGAAAAAAAAATTCAAAAACTTGGTTCAAATAAATTGTCCAAAGATTCTCATATCCTCATCCAATTCCTGCATTGGATACGTCGGAATGGCAAGATATTACTCTTCATTCTAATCCAAAGAGTCAACCGTTTTCATGGAAGCTATATGATGATGATATATGAACCTCGAAAAATACGAATTGCTCGGCAATAACATTTGCAGGCGCCATACTCGAACAAGGAACATTCGGCCAAAATAAAGTAGTAAAATGACTTACCAGATATTGTACTTCAAACCTATTTTGTGATCGGGTCCAGCGCCGTTTAACGGAGGCTTCATCATCTTCACTCGAACTTGCATTCAAATCTAGTGAACTTGACTCAATAGACGCATTCACGCGTACATTAACACTTCTACGTAACCGAGCCGAGTAGTGAAGTTGTTAACGGTCGTCCATTTTAAAAACGAACGAAATAATTTTACGTAACGGAAAAATAAAAACGGTAACTTTCTACTTTAATCTCGAAAGTTAGCTTAGCTTAGCTTAGTCGGCCTTATAATGTTCCCACTGTTGGGAATCAGGCCTCCTCTCTAGGAGAGGGAATCTCGAAAGTTAGAATAAGTATTTTAATAAAAAAATTAAACAAAATGGAGGTTTGTATGTTTTCTAAATTCAAAATCTAACAACATGCGCGCGGTCTGAAAAACGACGCAACAATGATAAAGGAATGGTGGCTTGCTCTGCGCGATGGATGGCGCTGAGGTCGATTTACGTAGCGGAAGTAGTACTATCTAGCGAATAAACGTGGAAAAAAGACGATGTACTCTCTCATAATGGACTTCGGACGTCAAACGGAACACATAATACGAATGTAACATTTTCTAATGATATTCTAGTATTTAATTTTATTTAATTAATACAGCCACTGAACTTCACTAGAATAAAAAAAAAACAGGCCAGAAACCGCGCGCATCTTAAAATGGCGGCCATAGACCACAAAAAAAAACAAATTTTATTTGAATGTACCATTTATTTACTGTTTTTTATTAAATAAATCGTTTGTACAAGTTAAATTTGTCCATTTTAACTAAATTGGATGAAATAAGTAATTAAGGCAGTAATTTATATACTATTGAACGCAATAACTTAATGGGAATTTTTTTCGAATTCAAAATTTGTTTTGCGAACAAAGAGGTTGAACAAAAAGGTTTTAACTACATTATAGCACTAGTGCGTAATGGTAATCAAAATGTCACAGTTCGGTAACGACTGTCATTATTTACATAAGTGCAGTGCAATAAGAGTTACTTACTGAGCAAATGTGTTGAAAAATGTATAAAATACTGAATCTTTAGCATGTATAATATGCATGCTTTGTTGGTTGTACCCCAAGCGAAAGCCGGCGTTCGCTATCTCATTGTCTTTCTATTGTGTCTCTCATTACGGTATTCGAAAGAAAAATAAGGATTTTTTTTTTGAGTAGCTGTTATGGAGAAAGATATTACAATTCACGCGCACTCGTCTTAACTCGTTATCCCCGTTTTTTTCTTATTCTTAATTCGGCTCATTTTCACCACAAGGTAGGCCTCAATATTCCTGTAAAATAAAAAATTACAGGAATTTTGAGTTAGATCACTTTTATTCTAAGGGTTTAAAATGTGACAGCGTGAACTGCAACAATGGTACGGTTGATAATAAAACGCGTAATCTGATTAATCTTCTTTATTTTCAGTTAAGCATAGAATAGTTACAGTATCCCAATTTCTCCAGTCTAATCTGCCAGTATGTCGCAATCACGCACCAAGTAATTCACAATGAAACCTTTTAAGTAACGTACATTATTGGTGTTTCACAATACAAGTATATACGGCCGAAATTAAATACAATAAATCAACATACCTTATGTAAAAATCTATGTTTTATCATTCCTTATCGTAAACGGGGAATTATTACATGCGAGTAACTAAAAAATACTTAAAAACTAAGATACATCGTTTTGTTCTAAAGTTTCGAAATGTAACCGTTTAACAATTCCTCTTAAAACTAATATAATTGTTAAAATGTCACTTGTCATGCAGTTAGTAAGATTTTATACATAATACAAAATTTTTGGTAATAAAACATTTATCATTACAGTTCAAACTTAACGTTTGACAATACAACGTGCCGTTATAATCGATCATATTCAAAATGACAAAAAACATGAGAACATATTATTGTAACAATGCAACATTTATTCGCTGTGATGTTCGGAGGAAGGTTGCGCCCTCAGATACATGGAATGTTAACTAATTACATCTAAAGCGTTAATAGTACCACAATACTGTCGCTTACGAATAATAATTAAATACTTAACAATATAAATTATACAAAAGAACCTATACAGGCAAACAGCGAGGCCGCAGCCGCAACAACGCAATAGCACATGTTCCTAACCTTTAATATCGCAACACATTGATAAAATACAATATTATGGGCAACGACAACACAGATATAGTAAAGTATGGCCATCGAATACCATCCACGACTGACTCGCTTGTGATGATCCGCTTACTGAGCACATGCCGCGGTCGGCAGAAGGATGGGTGACCGCCGGGAGAGAACGTCGCGAAGTATCGAGCGAGACCGACGCGTGTCTTTACAACTATAATATAATATCGGTGCAAAATGACTAATAGATAGGTTCTACGCACTATTTAGAATAGTTTGTGGACACTTGAGCTCTCCTGCGACGCGCACCGCATACGATCCATTACGATAATATTTTTATATAATAAGTCTTTTCTTCTACATTAACAATAATTTGTTATAATTTATAACCGATTTATTTTACGAGTTTTTTTTTTTCATGATAATTTGTTTATAATGTACACGATTTTAAATTTGTTTCAGTGCTCAATATTATATATTTTTTATTTTAAAATTCGTTGGCTACCTAACGACTGGTGATAGCTATGAAGGACAACAGAATCTACAATAGGGAATGGAATATATTTTACAGTCAGTGGCACGAAAAGTGACCAGCTTGAGGAACGATTGAAGAACACGAGGAGTGATAACACGACCGAGGGTTTGGTAACTTTCTGTGCCATTAATTGTATATTATAGCATTGAAATGGCGCGCAGCAATGATTATATTTAGTTGTATGTACACACTGTATTTAATTTACTAAAAGACTCATAATTAATTACTTTATTCTGTGAATTTACTGTTTTTTATTGGCTTCTAGACCATCAGCTGTACAAGATTAAGTAAAAATAAAATGACAGTACATAATGTAGCATGGCCCGCGCCACTCCATGCTTAGTATCATAGCTACGAATCTAGCTTATGTCTAGATATCTAGGGAATAATACACTAATGTTTGATAAGGGCTATAAATACGTTCCTGAGACCGGTCGGTCATCAAAATTTCAACTACTTTTAATTCCTTACGTGCCTCTCATTGAGCAGTTCACCTGTCTCGCATAATTACAATATAATACGACTACTATATATTTTATTGCTCAAAAAACAATGATTTGATAGAAAGCGCGGTCGTGACCGACGAGGTGGTCCGCGGCTCGGTGGAGTTCCAAGCGGCTCGGTAGAGTTCCAAGCGGTTCGGTAGAGTTCTAAACAGCTTGGTAGAGTTCCAAGCGGTTCGGTAGAGTTCTAAACAGCTTGATAGAGTTCCGCGCGACTCGGTAGAGTTCCGCCGAACTGTGGAGGCACACGACCGCGCCACCCTTCTCACAGAAAGGTAGATAAGACTACTACAATAGTTTCAAAAATATTAAGTCTTATAATATGTTCTCGTATAATATAATACATAGATGAATAATTTGTTTAATTTATGTACAGAAGCGTTCTCCCGTCGCTAGGCGGGTTATATATAAGTGATCAAAATTTTTTTATAATAGGAAATGGTGAATCGCTGTCCCCTACCTACATTCAAGCTTTAGATTCCTCTGACGCGTTATATTATGAGCACCAACATTGGCTACATTAGTCAGCATTCTTAGCCCTCATTTATTTAAAATCTTTAATTAAATCTTGTAAAATTTTAAGCTGTAGAAGAATATTTATCCATTGTATGGTGTGTCGCATCGATCAATTCCTTGAAGCAATAAATTAAATCAGATCTATGTGTTTATACATTTGTTAAGTGTAGTAAAAGGTGTAATGCTAATAATACTTACAAAGGATAATAATAATATACATAATATATTATTCATTATATGATTTTTTTATCGGATTTACATAAATAATACTTTAAAATACTCAAAATCGTGTATCGTTAATTCTGGACCAATTATAGGAAAGTTTTTTTAAAACTGTTATCTATAATTATGTTATCGTATTTTTGTGTGTGACCTATCGGGTTGTTTCTGTGTTGTTATCTTTGAAATAATAATATTTATTTTGACGGTGAATTAATACAGCTTAGTGACAATGATTTGCTATCAATGCCACAAAATGTTTATTTCTATCAAGAAACAGTGCCTTTGAAGCGGTTCTGATATATTCTATACATTTCTTCACAATATCTATGTGAAGTAAGCGATTTTTTTCGTACGTGAAGCCATTGACACCTAACATACTTGTGCTATAATAATTGGCACTTTATGTGCGTTATAATTTTTTCAAATAGATATAAATATACCCAGTTTACAATCTAATTTAATATTCTAATTTAGTAATGCCATGAAAAGGATAATTTATTTTATATTTGGGATTTAATTTTACGACTTCAAGCAAACATTTCACGGGTTCTGTCCACGTTACTTGCATCATCATCATCATCATCCCTTTTTTACATAATTGCTTTATGTACAAGTTTATCTTTAAAAGTACTTCGATTACAGCCAGCGATATAAATCACTGAACACAATACAATTTAAAAAACAATCTATCTGCTATATCATCCACAGTCAGCAGAAAGTATTTTTTTTTTTGTAAATATGAAAGTGTTCACTATTTATATTTCCGTCAGTACTTCTTAGAATAGAGGCTTCATAATTTTATCTTTACATAATGTTTTCAAATGCCAGCTCATCGTTCTTACTTAACGCGCCATATTTTATTTACAATACACGCTCTTCTTACAAATAAGAACGGCGCTAGAAATGTTATCTACATAGTTCTGAGTCTTATACCAGTTTTTACAAACAGCAGGAAATACTTCAATAACTATCAAAATGTTGCATTTTTAGATTTTCGACCCTCGGCGATGAATCGAGCTTTAAAAATCCAATAGTATACTTATTGTTTAGGCATATAATCACATAAATATCCTAGTGTATGTAAAAACGGGTATTAGCTTTCCAGGGTCGGGCCAATTGAATCCAGAGGAATCCAGGGTCCGTCTTACGAGCTTAAAAAACCCGGGGACCACTCGACTCGGAGTCCAAAAGACTCTGGATCTGAAAGGCCCTGGGTCCGAAAGGCCCGTATACATTTTGCAGACAGATCTAATATGATCACTGGCACTTCACAAACGGCTAATGTAGTCCAAATTTAACAAAATCGCTATCGTCAATGGCTTCCTGGTGAATGGTCGCTGGTGATCAGAACCGCTTGGTGGGCTTCTGGGTGGGCTTGCGTCAGTTGAGCGGCAAACAGAACATGTGCTGCAGCAAGGTGGGCTTGCGGGGCGCCAGCGACGAGCACACGCTGTCGTAGTCCGACGACGACGACTCGCCGCCGTAGCCGTATGTCTGTGGAGCATAACGGTGGCTGTTAGTCAGTAAAAGTTTGACACAAAAAGCCCGTCTAAAAAAAGCCGTATGCCTGCGGGACCAACACTACTTCACTGTTCTAGCAAACGTTGTTCTGCCATTTATATGGCAAATATTATCAAAGAAAAAAAAGAGGGGTCGTGGTAGGAGTGTAAAAAATAACTTACGACCTAATTTCAGATCTTATAAAAATTCACAAAAAAATCATAAAAAGCCGTCAAGCTGTTTCGAAGGATCTCGACATCAAACAGTGTGACGCGAGACTTTTATATATTAAAACATATACTTTATTGTACATACTTTGGCTTTACTACAATGAAATTCTTTATTATAAAAGAAGTGGCGCTAGAGACTAAAAGCTAAAAGGGAATCGTTTGTCTTGGTATGGTCATATGAAGAAGAGAGGTGAAACACATGTTACTAAAGAAATTATGAATAGCCATGTAGATTGATGGAGAGGAAAACCAAAGAAATGATTTGGATTTTGTAAAGATTGATATTAAAAAAAAGGGCGTTAGTCATAGATGGCTGACAGGATAGAATAGTAAAAAAAACGTTTCGCGCTGATCCTAAATAACATGGGACAGAAAGAAGATGATTGTACATACCATCGACTTATATTCTAGAGATAGACAAGCACGTTCATGGATAATATTTGTCGCAATACTGAAAAGTTAAAACAAAAGTTCTCTGCGGCGCGTACATTGGCATTATGCCGTTTAACATAACTATTAAAACACACAGCGCTAAGATAGCTTTTATAGGATACTTTTATCGCGACCAAAATGTATTAAGAGCCAGGAATTTCGTGGCACTTACGCGTTTCGTTCAACATAGTGTAATGTTCAAGGTGTATGGATTACACTACACCCGAGTCGATTGAAGTAAGTGTTCGGCACGCGTAATCTAGTCCGTAGTACATATATATGTACATACATTACAATACATACAAACGAAAACTAAAATCTAAAACGAGTACGTACAATGAGTGGTGGTTCGAGAAAAAAAATATAAATAATTCATGTCAAAGATCAGATAGAAATTGAGAAAGTTATCATAATGTAAGGTCTTTTTTACATAGCATGGGTAGGATGACAGCAGGACGAAAATACAAGGATAGGTAGTTGCATTGTCTTAATCCGACAGCTGTCACCCGCAGCACCCTGTAGCGCGTGTAGTGTAGTGTACCTGCGCGGGGTCGTGGTAGGGATGCAGCAGGCAGGCGTGTTGTCACACGCAGTCCTCCAGGGACATCAGCAGCGGGTTCACGTACTCGAAGCCCTCGAACTCCGACTGGTCGATGTCAGCGATCACCGTGCTGGAAACACGACCAAACATGTTAAATATCTAAAAAGAACGTATGGAGGTAGGCAACATTTTGTATTTTTTGAGCTTGGTAACACTATAGTAGCTGTCAATTTTTTTTTTTCGAAACTTGATTTCCGTAATGTTGGGTTACATTGGTCCAAGCTCGTGAACCAATACAAATACAGTAAACACAGTGTCCCGTGCCCCTATGAGTTAAAAGCTTGAACCAAAGTTAAGGGCCAAAGTAAACCCGGCTTTGCTGCAATAAAAACTAAATAAACTAAAAATGTTGACTTCAGCGTCACTTAGCGAAACAATCCACGCTCGGGCAGGCAGTTTTCACGTTACTAGGGCCTTTCCCGATAGTCGGGCTACTGTCAAACTGAACATGGCGTGCTTGTTCGTTCATCTAACGCAATCCTATGCAATGTGTGATAAAGAGGCAACGTGAAAATGAGGCATAACGCCTGAACGTTGACATTGACATTCGGTAATTTCATCACTCACTCGAAAATGTCACAAAACATGATCCAGGAAATAAGTGTTTATTTAAAAACCTTAATTTTATTAGAAAAATCAATTATATGTGCATAGTTTCGATAGATGTATTTTCTTACTTTTTTAAACTTATGAGTAAATTACGAAGGGCCAAAGTTCACGCAAAATAGCACATTTTCAGAGGTCTTTACTGGATTAGTTTCACATTAATTTAAATTCTATAGAAATCTAGATAATTTTCGCAAAATATCTGTGTTCGTAAAATATCTAGAGTTCTAGAGAAAGATGTGTAATAAACGCGTGGTTGTACGGAAATATATCTCGGGTTGGGTGCTCTTAAGTAGAATAAAGCTATTTATAATAATACGAACTCGTTATCAGGCGTGAGGTGCACGGGCTCGTCGGTGAACTCCGGCGGGAAGTTGGCGAGGTCCCTCTCGCCCTCCAGGCGAGGCTTGAACGGAGGAACTACTTGCTTCTGCTCCAGCTGAAAACGACAAATATTTTTAATGAAAACTAAGTATATTCCCTATTTATTATTACTTTTTTTGTTTGTTTTTTATCATTCGTGAACGCTCTCAGAAATGGATTTACGTTGTTAGTGGCTTTATTTGTTAGGAGAAAGGTCAGTTTTCGTAGATCAAGTGTTGCTAGGCTAACCATAATATCAGGAACAAAATATTATACTATTTCTGAATGTATGATTCAGTAACCGAAATAAAATGTATAACAGAGACAAATGGCCATAGCAATCACAGAGTTAAACGATTCAAGCATCCCGTCAATTCAGCTGGATGCCAGAAAAATAGAAAACATCACGTTTTTATAAATGACTAGCTTCTGCCACCGGCTTTGTTCGCGTGAAATTAGATTTCCGTTTCATCCTCTTACGGGATGAATTTTGGAAAACCGTTTCTTATTCTATGTATACATAATAAAAGGAGCTTCTGTCCAAGATTTCAGCGTTCTAGGTCTAAGGGTCCAAGGGCTGGACATTGATGGGTCAGTGAGTCAACTTTGCCTATTATACACCACAATTTTTAATTCGTACAAATACTTTAAGGGCTTATTAGAAAAGGCCTTGGTATTATTTTAAAGTCTCAAAAAATAATATTCATAAACAGCAAAGTAATTTAGCGTTTGTTAATATCCCAAAATGTTACTCAATTTATGGAAATATTGTACAGGCTATTGATTATGAATGGCGATAAAAATGGAAAAACACTGCGCGTAGTATTTTTTAGTAGCAATTGTTGTGAATGTCGATTCTATTATGAATTTACCAATTATGACAAAACTCCGCGGACAATTTTGAGTTTTTTTTTTTTTACTTATGACTACAAAAATATAATCAGTAACGGGTACGAATTACCCCATTTTTTTACTAATTAAAAAAATGGGGTGTATAAAGACAGATTAGCGGTACAAGAGGCAATGTTTATCTATTAGCAATCTTTATTCTTTTTATTTTCAACTTTATTTTCCCACTCTGGCCTCAAAACCATCCTCTCTTTCCGATGTCCTTTCCGACCAATCCGATTGATCCGATGTCCTTCTTTCAATAATTAGTAACAATGAATGAAACTGTATGCTCACCATCTCCCACTCGATGCTCTTGAAGAAGGGATGGCTGACGATGTCGAGGAAGCCGTTCTCGCCGCAGCCGAGCCGCTCGGCCGGGTTCTTGTTGAGGAAGCCCTTCAGCACCGACGCCGCCTTCACCGACAGCGAGCGTGGGATACGGATTGTCTTCTCTAAGATTACCTGGAAACACGGACATGAAATGTGAACCTGTGTAGAAGGAAATTTAGATGTCTTGACGGACTACAGTTTGCAAGCATTAAATTGTTCGGAATATTCATTTTTTTTTTATAAAACGTATAATATATTCTGATATTATAACCCCTCCTATTCTTGTGCTAATTTTCAATGTTGTCCTAAAGCTGTTTTTACCTACGTCCGTTTTCATTGCATTGAAATAGTGATAAAAAGGGGTCAAAGGTGAAATATGGCAATTTTGATGTTATAGCCTTTTATAAAATAACTTTATTCGTAAAAGGAGAAATGGTATTTTTAGGGAAGGATACAGTTTTTCCTGTTTAGTGCAAATTAGTCAAATGATCAAAAATGTATTCTTAGCCTAGGACATTACTGTCATACTTAATTTTTTGTCAGTTGCTAAACCAAAGTTTTCAATTTAATTTCAACATACTTGTATATCAATTTAGCACCATTTTCTCTAGCTTATTCGACCTACCTGGAACAAATAATCCTCAGTATTCTGATCAGGGTTGTCAGCGGCCTGTGCAATGTCGAAGGGCGAGCGTCCCGCCAGCATCTCGTACGTCAGCACGCCCAGCGCCCACCAGTCCACGCTGAAGCCGTACTCCTCGCCACGCAGGATCTCCGGCGCGATGTAATTGGGGGTGCCGCAGAATGTGGATGTCGTGTCACCAGGTCGCACGCCCTCCTGGAATTGGAGAAGGATTTTGTATTAGAAATACTAACGAAATTTTTGAACAAGAAGAGTAGGACATAGAAATGTTCCTTGTGGAACTCCATTCACTATAGGAAATAAATGTGACCTTAAGACCTGGAAAACGATTAAAAAGCGTTACTGGATTAAATAAGACTATGTACTATAAAGACGACAGCCTATAAATAAATATATTTATTGTTTTTTTAATCAAAAGCGTGTTATGAACTTTTTCGAAGGCTTTGCTGAAGCCGGTCAAAGTCAGATCTTTTTTTCTATGGCTAAAAGTTTTTTTAAGTAGGTCAATAAGAATTAAAATAAATCATGTAGGCTCAAGATTCTCCTGTTATTTACCTTGCACATGCCATAGTCAGTGAGTTTGATGTGTCCCTCGTGATCCAGCAGCACGTTGTCGAGCTTGAGGTCACGGTAGATGACGCCGCGCTCGTGCAGGAAGTGCAGCGCTAACGATATCTCCGCCGCGTAGAACCGTGCGTGTTCCTCTGGCAACCGTCGCTGGCGCTGCATGTGGAACCTGGAATGAACCACCATCGAATATAATATAGACAACAAACAAGTAAAATAATCGTAAGCCCCAAAAACACCACCGACTGTCTTGTCAATACTAATGGCCATCCAACTTTTGGGGCTCTAATTTATTTAATATTTCCAGTTTCTTGACCAGATTTGAACTTTAAAACGAAGAGAGATCATTTTAGTAATGTCACATCTTAGGTACTCTTCTTTTTCGTAGCAACGGTTTGTACCCCGATAGAAGGTATAACATTATACTTAAAGTTTACAGCAAGTTATCAAGGTGTTACATAAGCTTATAGGGTGCACGGTGCACTCAGTTCTGAATTATTGGCTGTTAAATAATTGTTTCTTAAGACTAAATAAAGGTGGCCACTTACATGAGATCCCCGCCTCTAACGAACTCGATGACAAAGAACAGCCTACTCGGCGTCTGGAAGCAAGAATGCAACCCAACCAGGAAGGGATGGTTGGAGGCGGTTTCGAAGACGTGCTTCTCTGTCTGCACCCAGTCGATGTCCTCGTCGTCCGTCACCAGCGCCTTCTTGATCACCTTCATGGCGTACACGCGTTTTGTGCGCTTCAGTTCTACCATCAGGACCTGGCGAGGAACATAGAAGTTTATTATTGTCTTAAAGAATTTTAAAGGTATTGTTTTTAAGATACTCCATTACAATGTTAGTATCTGACCAAGATTATGTCTTGACTTTAACAATAAGATTGACTTTTTATATGTGACCTCTGAGACACAATAAATATAATTTATTTATTTATTTATTTAAACTTCATGTACAGTAATTGTACATAGGCGGACTTAATGCAACAAGGCATTCTCTACCAGTCAACCTTTGGGTTAAAAAGACAATAATGTGGTACACAATAAATAATAACAGATACTTCAAAGCTTCAAACAGAACAAATAAAATAAAAAAATAAGTTATTTATAATAATAAAATACATATATACGCTAAAATACTAATAACTGCTACTGCTAATTTACTGACTGACTGAAGGCATTTCTTAACTAATTGATAATCAGCTTCAAGTTTTGTGTAAGGATGAAATAGCACCTTTATGCAAATGTTAAATCGGTAATAATATTACAAGCATCTGCATATTTAGATATTTATTTAGTCAATATGTAATAATTATTAAAATTGAATATTTTGTAGACCCAAACCATGTATTAACCATCGATTATGTTGGCGTGAGATTTAAGTAGGACAAAATTTTCATTGATTGGATCTAGAAGCTCAGATATATATAGATGATCAAGGTTTAACTGTTACAAAATAAAACTAAGCTAAGACAAGGCTATTGTCAAAACCCGCTTTATAGTAAAAAAAATATCTATGGTTTATAAATAAAAAACACGTACCTTAGCATAAGATCCTCTCCCAATAACCCTGATGAGTTCGAAGTCATCCAAGGAGTACTGTCTCTGGGAGCCCGGTTCCAGCTCGTCCGCCCGGGGAGGCGCAGGCGCGGGGGCAGGCGGCGTCTCTGGTAGCGGAGGCTCCACCTCAGCCCGAGATCTACATGGTACCACACAGCTTGAGAACAGCTCTTGAAATTTTCTTAAATGCTTTTGTTTAAACACTCGTAGGTAACGGTATAGGTCCTTCATTATTGAATGGAGGGTTCTTAGGAGATGGGACATTTCTGATCCATTGAAAATTTATGCGTTGAATAAAGATACAACAGAGTAAATTTTTGCTAGCACGATTTGAATTACACTATAACCACAAACTGTTGAGTGACTCCAAGTTCATATCAAGTATCTACTAATAAAACACAATTTAAAATTTCTATTGTTAAGTTCAATTCTCAGGTTTCTATTTTTTCGTTGTTAAGAGATTTTAAGTCTAATATTTCGATTATGATTGTACAGCGTCGTATTCCCTATACGGGCCGGGTTGATACTGGGTTACATGTCGATAATACTACCAAAAATATCCATGTTTACAAACGAATTTATTCGGGAGATAACGTTAGTCACAACTCACGCCCATATCGCCCGGAAGGTTAAGGTGATGAAAAAAGACACTGATAAGTGAACTCTATATATTTGTGCAAAAAACCCCGATGTAATAATTTTGTTATTGTATTATGTTGGCCAATAGATAAGGATTGGAGAGAAATGTGATCTTGCCGAGGTCTAGAATTTTAACAATAAGAGATAATGAGGAGCACTTAATCTTTCGAATACCGTAATTAGAGACACAATAGAAAGACAATGAGAGAGCGAACGCCGGCGCTTGGTGTTTAATGAATTAAAGGTGAAAATTGTCAAATAACTTGATGGCATGGTTGGCGCAGTTATTGAGAGATTGGCTGCTGTAGCTCAGTAGCCAGCAGCAGTGTCGCGAGTACGATTCCCGCACGGAACAAATATTTGTATGGCCTACAGATTGTTGTTCCGGGACTGGGTGTCTATTGTATGAGATTACATATCTGTGACTAACTAGTGCTTGACTGCGATCCCACCTGATAGCAGTGATGCAATCGTTGATGTTGAAGCGAACGCGTAGTTTATTAAGTAGTTACAGGATTTAACGATATTTAGATATGGCAATACAAGCCCCACCAAAATGGCGCGGCGCCTAATTAAGTACCTGTTCTCATAGCAGGCGCCTATGGAATCGAAATTAACTTGTGTGATACCTACATATATATATATTATACATATAGAACTTGTTATTGATGTAATTGGATAAATACCCTATATATAAAACACTCAATATTTTATAATCTATGCGCTAGCGTTTAACCTAAATGGCGCGAAAAACGTGCGAACGCCGGCGTTCGCTTGGGGTTTGACTATAGCAAACATATTAATCTTTAATCGATTTTTATCACAAAGATAAACAGGTGGACTTGTGAGAACGATCGAGATAGCTTCAATAAATGCACAGGTATTGACCTAAATACTGATATGGTTGTATTACATAATATTTAATAGATTAGAAATAGTCATATTCCTGTATTAAGTATCTTATCGATGAGTTGGTAAACATGGTCCTCGGTGATAGCTACCATAGCTACTATATGTTTGATAGGAGTTATTGCAACGGTACAAATTGACAGCGCAATATTTTCATGGTTACGGGATCCCGACTTAAATAAATATTTGTGTGACCTCATCTATATATATAAAAGGGGCAACTGACTGACTGACATATCAACGCACAGCCGAACCTACTGGAACTAGAAGCGTGAAATTTTGCACAAGGTTTTCTTTTATGACGTAGGCGAGCACTAAGAAAGGATTTTTCAAAATTCTCTCCCTAAGGGGATGAAGCGGGGATCCAAAGTTTGTACGGAGAGACCTACATTCACTCGAGCGAAGCCGCGGGCAGAAGCTAGTACAAATATATAAACACAAAAAATGCTGGCCATGATATAAAGAAATATGGTGTAGGAAATATCCCTACTCGGTTCAATATCCTCAGCACTTAGCTTTACTAAATCGATACAAATAAATATTATTGAAGAAGCTGTTTGTAACGCAACCGCAAAATTGACATTTTTGTTGTTTTACGAGTAAGAACACAGTCTGTGACGCCATCTACATCGCCGAAGATGTAACGTGGCAAAATATAGTCCACAAGAAAGTTATTTGTCGAGGTCACCACCATTTAGGATAAATGACGCAAGAAGGGACGAGTTTGACATGGACGAAGTCGCGGGCAACAGCTAGCTTTTTGCTTGATTATCAAAACTCACCTGACAGAAGACGCTCTTCCCAAGGTGCTCTCTCCATTAGCATCATCCTTGACTTCGATGGGGTCCACATGTTCGTTGGAGCACGGCTTCTGCACCAGCTTGTGGCACTTCTTGTGCACCAGCAGCTTGCACTGGATGCACTTGAAGCCCTGCCGTCCCAGGCCCCAGATGCGGTCTTGGCAGAAGGCACAAAAGGCGCGCTGGAAAAGGAACGAGATACAAGTTAGAAAAACGGAAGATACAGGTGGTATCGCAGTCAGGCATTAGTTTTATATTTTAAAAAAACGA
This sequence comes from Mythimna pallens, assembly GCA_961205895.1. Lineage (NCBI taxonomy): Eukaryota > Metazoa > Arthropoda > Insecta > Lepidoptera > Noctuidae > Mythimna > Mythimna pallens. The sequence goes on from OY540843.1 coordinate 4,297,501, forward strand.
AGATACTTATTTTCGAGAAGATGGTGTTTTAGCACTTATGGGCTTACCAGACGCACAAGCTTCACCCCAGTTTTGCTTGTGTAGACCAGTTTGTACTCATGGTGAAATGGTGACAATGACTGTCGCAACCCAGTTTTGGGCACGCCATAATTATGGCGGTAAGTTCCCTCTTTGAGGATTGGCTGGAGAGGCATCACGGCGTCCTCACCTTCCGCATGACGCAGGGCCACACCGGATACGGTAAGTTTGGGAGGTTCCTGAATCGGATTCAGACGGAAAAAACGCCCGGGTGTCACCACTGTTTGGACCGCCTGGAGTACATGGTGGAGCATACGGTGTAGGTGTACCCCGCTTGGGCGGAGCATCACCGTGTGTTCATGTAAGTAATGAGTGGTTGCAATCTCTCGCGCCGTCCCTGGTTCAGGCTATGCGCAAAAGCGTGTGGTAGCCCGTAAGACAGTTTGGGTCCATCAGGCCACGTATATAACGGCATCAGGGTTAAGAAAAGTATTTGCAGGCGCTTTTCTATTGTTACGTTAAGTCAGAAAGATAAAGCAAGTTGCCCATTCGAAATCAAACTTCACATCACACTAACATACTATAAAGGCGAAAGATTGTGAGCGTGTTTATATGTTTAGATGAAATTTGGCACACGAATAGACCATGTCCAGGAATAGCATATAGGATATTTTTTACCTCGGGAGTATGCTCCCTTGAGCTAATTTTCTACTTTCACGCGGGCGAAGACGGCAGCAGCTAGTGTCATATAAATCTGTGTCTAAATATTAGGGGTTAAAGTATGAAATTCCCGTTTTATAAAACGGGTAGCTTTGAACAAGTACTGCGATATTACAGAAAATATAAAACACAAAGAATCCAATAAATACCTAATTTCGCAAAAAGAATAACTTACCTTTAATATCAATTTTATTTGAACTTATAATTCCAAAACAATCCAAAGATATAGATAACACTTCAAAGCAACCCGTTTAAAAAAAACCGTAATTTCATACTTTAACCCCTATTACTATAACGTCTTACTAGTCAGCCAAGAATATCAAATTTTTGCCTGCGGTTGTGTACTCCTGGATTGCAGATATTATAAACTTTATTTGATTAATAATATTCCGACACGATAATTAGTTATAAATCGAACATAAGACATAGAGATAAGTTTCTAAACTCTTGTTGCTTACTTATGAGTTTTCTTGATTTTATTAGGTACGTATTTGTCGAATGCTTGGTGTCTTTTCAGTGTACTCGTAGCTATACCTCCTGGTGTTTCTTTTTTTGAGGATTTGGGCAGCGGTGGCCTATTAGTTAATACTAGGCCACCTGTCTACCTCATCTGTCACCTGTCTGAGTGTCTGGTTTTACTTTCTGTAATTTATTTCGAAGTTTTGGTTCTAGAACCTGCCGTTCTAGAACCAAAACTTCGAAGACATGTGACAATCATCAACCAGTACCAGGCCTGCGTGGTGGACTACGACCCATTCTGTCTCCTAAGGTGCTCTGAGTTCTAGCAGGGGGTACATTATTAGGCTAATTATGCTTATTATGCCTTTCCTATCCTTCTGAGAGAATTTCAATTATATTTAGGCTGATATAATATTTATGGAAATGGCATACTCACTCTATTAAATCTCTTAGCTTGGAAGATGTGTCCATTGACGCGGTATAGCTTTCGCCACCGTCGCGCGCCTCTTCTGTATATGCTTCCTGAAAAGAAAATGTAAACAATATGAGCCTCTAAAAGAAGAACTATAAGGAAAAAAATACGACAGAGTCTGGGTACAAAGAAATTGAGCGAAAAAGTAGAACAGAATACAACATTTTGCGCCGACGATACGGTTATTGCAGACGCACTTAAATAATTATATTTATTTATTTAATTCATTAGAACTGTTAAACAATGAATTACAATTACTAAAGCAAAAACAATTAAAATTACAAACAGTATGTATATCAATTCCTCTCACTGTACTCCTGACATGCCAATAGAATCATCTTCCATTCATCCACAAACAGATCGTTTTTTGGATTAGAATCCAAGAGATCATTTAGTGCAGCCAGAGCGCAAGGTATTGGGGACTTAGCACGTGCAATAGTACGATATTGAGGTATTGCAAATATCCTATGCTTTTTGCCGAGCCGGGACAAAGAAACGAGCCAGCACAGTAAGTATATTTCGAACTCTTAGAACAAAAGTGGCACTATACTGAACTTTTTTAAATTTATTAATTTTTTTAGTGGCTAAGTAGCCACCACTGCTCACATTATAAAGAGAGCAATGGTAGCCCAGTGCACTTATACGTCTTCTGTGCCTGTGGTATCGGCCCCCACTTTTTTTGGCCCCAGCCAGGTCATTTCTATCTGTAATTTATTTCATCAACACTTCTCTCAAGAAGGTGAAGAAAAACATCGTGAGGCAAGCCGGCATGTCCTAGGACGAAAATTTCGAAGACATATGACATCCATTCGCACTGAACCCGCGTGATCGTTTACGTTCCATTCTCTTTCCTAGAGAAGAGGCCTGGGTCCCAACAGTGGGATTATTATAAGGCTGATTATGTTTATTTATGCTACTTAATAATGAAACCATTACAACCCTACGCCATTACAACCCTACAACCCAATTGTTATCTTATTGTCAGTCTTAGTTCAAATAGTTGATATTCCTCAGTAACTGATTCGCAACTTCCTATCGAGTAAATAAGTACATTGAAAACTTTATGACCCTATTCTGAAAAGTTTTTTGTATAGAGCTACTTTTATTTTAAAGGATGCGTTTTTCATGGCCTACAGATAGTTTTTCCGGGTCTGAGTGTCTTCTGTATGTGAGTTTAAAACTTGGTGAACGCACCCACGGTACAGAAGTAACTTCCAGTGTATGGCAACGTTTTTTTAAATAGCTGTTAATTAGTAAGATAGTTAGCCTGATATGTCCCACTGCTGGCTGAGGGCCTCCATCTCCCTTTTATTAAATATCGAAATGGTTGTGCGCTAGAGCAAGTGTTGCTTGACCAAAAGTTAGGGATAAAACTAAACGTTATGAGAGCCCTTCCCCACTCGTTTGTCGTCAACCTGAACATGGTTTAAAAGCTTGTTGGTTCATCCAATACAATGTTTGATAAAAAGGCAACGCGAAAACAGAGAGATAACACCTGAACGCTCTGCTACTCTCGGTACTTCCGTCATTCACTCGAATATTTCACAAAACTTCTTCCAGGAAATACGTGATTTTTTTTTTTTAAACTGTAAAAGTTTTTGGAAAAATAATTTCGTTATTCAGAATCTTGATTAAATTTGCAAGTTATATTTTTTTGACTATTTTAATTTATGAGTACATTATTAAGAGTCAACATTCACGTAAAATAGCACATTTGCAGAGGTCTTTACTGGATTAGTTTTACACAAATGTATAAATTGATTACAATAGAAGCCTAGATAATATCCACATGATATCTTTGTTTTCAAAATATCTAATGAAATATGTGTAATAACGTCATAATCACGTAAGGGCGTTTGTATGAAAAACAGTGAAAATGTATGTCGGGTTGTACGCCCTTAAGTTTACGATCTTTTCTTTGAAAATTCGAAAGCCTCTCAAAAACACTACATTCTGTTTTTGAAAGCGATGTGTTTTGCCCCTGACAAAAAAAAACCATGAGAACCAAATCAATATGCCGAACAACCTCATATTTCCAATGACAAAACATTTTTACAAAAGGTGCTTTATTAAAAAAAACTCCATATAAATCTTTTCAAATTGATAGTGTAAGTATCTAGTGGCATTCAGAATAAAATGGGCCAGACCTATGTCACTTCAGCAACCCATTAATCTTTTAAGCACGTGATCTGATTCCAATTTAGGGGGTGGCGCCGAAACGAGCGTTTTTATAACCATTTGTACTTGTTTAACAATGGAAGATAAAGTAAGGATCAGAAAATCGACAGTTTATTGAGGGTGTCGAAGATTGAGATAAACAACTTAGATGCGTAGATCGATACTGCTTTTGTGAGATTTTCGAGACCCCTGATTTTAAAAGGATTGTTAGATAAATGTACCTGTACAGATAAAGAAGGAAGGATTTTGGAAAATTCTTAAAACTTCCGTCTTATTCAATGGAATGAATCTCATTAGTCCTGACTTTGCTTTTAAGCAGGATAATGATCCTCTGCATTCGTTGAAACCGTGCCAGAACTTTGTTAACAAGAAAAAGGATGAAAGGGTTAAAAAATCATGCTATGGACGGCCATTAATTGAGACATGAACTCAGATGGCTCAATTCACCTGATCTGTTTCCATTGAATTTGTTTGGAATGTAGTCGATAGAAAGGTGAAAAATCGATCGAACTCAGAACATTTGTAGCAAGTATTGGAAAGCGAATGAAATAAGTTAGAACGCTTAGAATATGCGACGACCTAAAGAAGAAGCTAAAATTTTAATTTTCTTTTAAAATATCATTTTCAAGTTATACTTAAAAAAATTGATTTGTTTAAATTTAATTTCGGATCAATACAAAAAAATAATTGACAGCTTTGTTTTATTTGATTTTATCTGGCTGCTTCCTAACTTTTGGACCTATATTTTGTGTACCTATATTCAGTGGAATAAAATAAATTATTTGGGTTGGTTCTTATAAGGAAAACGGCGCTCGTAACCTTGTTTATTGTTTACAAATCAAGATTGACGTACGTTAGGAGGTTATTGATATGAATTAACATTTACTATTATTATTAGATGGTTATCTATAATTCACATTCAGACGGGGAGCGGTGGAGCAGAGAGCTGAGCGGCAGTGGTGGTTCAGAAGTAACGGCACCGACTTGAGTTGTACGTGTGGGTTCAAACCCAGCCAGGCGCTTTATTTAGTGTAATTTATTTCATCGCCACTGCTCTCAAAACGGTGAAAAAAAAACATCGTGAGGAAAAATTCGGCATGTCCCAGAACTAAAAATTAAGACATATGTCATACCGACTTACAACGGTCCGTTCCCTCTTCCAGAGAGTAGACCCGAATATTCGGCAGTGGAATTATTACTCACATTTACAGTTCATCACAAATCACACTATCATTCACTCACTCACACATTCATTGAAGTAAACCAATCTCAAAACATGTTGTGAATTTTAATAATAAACTCAAAATCGAATAAACACTGTCGTAACCGTGCCCGTTGACTTCGTGGCCATACAACCACAGGGTAGACGCCCCAATTATCGACCATTACTAAAAATATTTTCGAATATACCTTTTAACAGGTGCTTAGCAATTTCGATAGAGCAGGACATTTATGTATGTGTGTCAGGACATAGTAGCAAGTAGAGATACTGTTCCGAGTCGCGGTCGTTGCGATACTGCGCCTTATCACTGTAATCTTATCGAGTATCACGAAATTATTGAATCACACAGCCAGTGAAAACGAATTCAATGAATTTTTGAGCAAATAACTGCAATTCTTGTATTTCAAATTGCTATGTTGCTAATCGCGTTTAGATTAGTGTTATCATTTTTGTTTTTAAACTAGGTTCTTGAGTTTTATAAGGAAAATTAAAGGTTTTTTTACTTTTTGTGCGAGTCAGTCAGTAAACCAGTTTTGCTAAAAGAGCATTACAACCTACCACACTAATATCATAAAGGAAAACTAAGGGTTTATTAAATTTTGGGATTTCGTTTTTTATTACTTTTGAATACAAAAGTAATAAAAAACTGTCATACTGTATGGATCAGAATGTTGGGCTGTGAAAAAGACGGATGAAAAAAGATTGCACGTAGCGGAGATGAGAATGTTAAGATGGATGTGTGGTGTGACGAGAATGGATAAAGTGAGAAATGAGTATATTAGGAGAAGTTTGAAAGTGGCACCAGTGACTGAAAAATTGAAAGGGAATCGTTTGTCTTGGTATGGTCATGTGAAGAGGAGGATGAAACGCATGTTACTAAAAGAGTTATGAGTTTACATGTGGATGGATGGAGAGGGAGACCAAAGAAAAGATGGATGGATTGTGTGAAGAGTGATATGAAAGAAAAGGAAGTTAGTGATAGCATGACGAATGACAGGGCAGAATGGAAGAAAAAAACATGTTGCGCCGACCCCAAATAACACGGGACAAGGGCAGGAAGATGATGATGATGACTACAAAAATAATTATCAGTAACGGGTACGGATAGACCCTCATTTTTTTTTCTAATTAAAAAATAGGGGTGTCAGTTGTCTAGTACTCATAGCATAAGCTCTGCTTAGTTTGGAATTAGATGGCATTGAGTGAAAGTTAAAAAAAAAAAGAAAAAATTTTATTTTGGCCAACTAAAAACCATTTATCAAGTTCAAAGAAACTGCATTTTAAACAAACTCCACCGTTCCATATAGCCTGTAATTTCCTATTCACAGAAAACATTAAAAAATGTAACAAAATCCTCTTCTTTTAAACACATAATCACGTTTAAAAGAACCGCACTCCAATTTAAGCGCGCCATCCCTAATGCAATTCGGACATTGGTATGCAAATGTTCTGCTGGGAGGACACCGGACAGTGTCACCGTAGAGATTTTAGTAAATGTCAGTGTTGGCGCCGGGATTTCAGCAAATATTACCTCGCTAGCTGTACTTGGGCGACAGTTGTATGTTGCTGGACAATTACAGATGCTGTTTATACAACCAGATGACTGCGGACTTCAATATGATTATAGGAAGAGTAGAGAAGGTTACGGAACAAAAGGCAGAAGGCTTATGCTCAAAAATATGGGTGGAAAAAGCTGCTTGTGATTATGAAAATTTGAGAGAGAGTGCAGTTTTAGGACGTTGTAAAACAGGGAATCACACTAATATTAAAATAACGAAAGTTTGTGAGTTTTTATGTTTGTAGAAGAAGTTTTTTCACGGTCGAACAGCTGACCGGATTTGGATGAAACTTAGTACACTGGTAGACCATGTCCTTGAATAGCACATTTTTGTCCTGGGAGTATTTTTCTTTGGGATAATTTATTTCCAGTCCCATGAATTTTCTACTATAACCCAGGTGAAGCTCCTTGAAATATCACAGACTATAAATGCTATCCCAGGCCTTCAGGGCCACGGTTACTCTTTTATTTACTAAATTAAATGCCACTTGCGTTCTTTCAGTTGCCCTTTGAGTTCCAGAGCCACGGTAACTCTCTCCAAAAATCTCTCAGCCTCAAAAACTCGACGTGCCTATAGTTACACTGGATTACAGATCGCGTACTACCAATTCGGACTTCAAGTAAACACACCTAATCACACAAAACAGACAGAAAATAAACAAGAAATTCGGAAATGCAGGAAACATCGGATGCATATCCGACCCTCAAAGACTGCCACGATTGGATAGCTAATATGGCGAAAGGAACTTTGTTTACAGAAAATTACACAGAGTGGCGAAATTACACACATCTGCTGTTGGTAAACTGGACATATGCTGGAGCATGAGGCAGCCTTGATGTTGACATACTTCATCAGCGTTTGAGAGTTGAGCAAATACGGTGTCACTGCATTAGTAGAAGGATAATGCTTATCTTTCTGCCATTGTCCCGTGTTATTTGGGGTCGGTGCAACATGTTTTTTTCCTCCATTCTTTTCTGACACCCGTCACGCTATTACTAACTTCCTTTTCTTTCATTCATATCATCACCTATCAACCTCATATAATCCATCCATTTTTTCTTTAGCTTCCCTTGGGCATCTAGCGTGTTAATAGTTTACAAAAGTGTGTCTATTACTAAGTGAATCTGTATGCTCATATGCTGCAACAGTAATGTACCTATGTATGTTGAAGGATTTCCCTAACATTTATGTCGATGAATTGTGTGATGTTCGTAGTGTTAACACTAACTTGTATTTGACTACTATCACATAACACGGGACAAGGGCAGGAAGATGATTACCTACTTATACCTCCACTATATATATATATATATATATTACTGATAGTTTCGCGTTTGACCTCTGTCTCAACAGATGGTAACCAGTGATGTGGTGGATGGAGCACGTATGCCTACAAGTATACCTATTTAGTAATATGATTTGAGTTTTTTTTTCTTAATTATTTATTGTAATTTTGGTTTTATTTGTTACAGTTTTAATTTATGTATTCTATTATAATTTAATTTCTTTGTGCCACTATTCTTCGTATCTTAAAATGTGCTGTGCTTAAAACTTTCCATCTGTTTAACCTGCTATTTAGCCTTGTGTCACCAAGATACAGGTTGTGCCTTGTTTGGGTCCCACGGCTACTTCTAATGTGTTTTCGGTTTGTCTTCTTCTCAACTGTATAATATGTCTTATTTTTGTTCAAAAACTTGTGCGTTTGTCAATAAAGAAATTATTATTATTATTATTCAGTCTTGATTTAAATAGCAGCAGGTTGTAGTTATCAGGAAACACTTCCAGCAGAGAATTCCACTCCATTGCTGTACGCACAGAAATGTGTTCCCGAAATGTTTTGTGGGAATGGGTGGCATGACAAAGTTATCTACATTGGCAATATTTAAAAAAAAACAGTCGTTTTGGCTATAAATCTCTTGCCCCAAAGTAGTGAAAGCCGCTAAAAGAGCACGTGTTATACATACAAATATTATGATGATAGGTAGAAACACGGCAGAATAGCATACCAGCCGTCGGCACTTCGTCGCCATGGGTAATGTGCATCATTTCAGCGTATTCACATGGTAATGTCGCCTGTGGCGCAGTCGCGCTACGGCCGCGGACTAATATCTCCATTTTTATATACGATTTTGAGAGTTGTAACTTTGTGGCTGTACCAAGTACCTAATATAATATAATAAGATCAATGGTGGCCGAGTGGTAACGGCCCCGACTTACGAGTTGTAGGACGCGGGTTCAAACCCTGCAAGGCGCATTACTTTGTGTAATTTATTTCATCACCGCTCCTCTCAAAACGGTGAAGGAAAACATTGTGAGGAAACCGACATGTCCTAGAACCAAAAATTAAAAACCACACCAACCCGGACTGGGCCCGTGTGGTGGTTTATGGCCCATTTCCTCTCCTAGAGAGGAGGCTTGAGTCCTAGCAGTGCGAACACTATAAGGCCGACTATGCTATGCTAATAATATAATATTCCACATCTCCATCTAGACCCAAACTAAGCAAAGCTTGTGTACTAGACTATTGATGAACTTACTTTAACTATATTTCTAAATACATACATATTATAGATAAATTATACCCAGACACAGAACAAATGATCGAGCTCATCACACAAACATTCGTCTTGAGTGGGAATCGAACCCACGACCTCTGGCATAGCAGTCAGGGCCACTAACCACAAGATCAACAGACCAGTTAACTATCTGTTCTTTGAGATGCGATGATTGATAGTTAAACAGTTTTCATAGAAGTAAGCAATGGTTTACGAGAATTCGCAAAGATTGGGAATATGGAAGGGGTTGCACATTATTTTTCTTCGTGTATTTTATTTTGCTTAGCTACTAATTTGATGGCACGGGTGGTGCAGTGGGTAAGCTTTTGGCTGCACGGAATAAATATTTTTATGGTTTATTACAGATAGCTGTTCCAGGTCTGAGTGTCTTGTGAATGTCAGATTTCATGTTCGTGAACGCACCCACAATACAGAAGTGATTCCAAGTGCGGGTCAATGTTCGTGAGTTTAAAAAAAATAATTCTTTATCCATGCAAGTCCAATAATCTAATGAAGAAGTTTCGTGATGTTGTAAATATCATATTTAACGAAATGGAATTTAAAAAAATAGATCGACATTAATAAATAAGTGATTTATTTTCTAAGTCCATCAATGACCGAGGAATCAATTATTTAAGTTTACGGACAACGTTTGCAGGCTCTTACTGTAGAGTGTCGTCATTTGACTTGAATGTGATCGTCGCACCACAAATCACTCAAATGCATCAAAGTTTCTAAAGCTAGAACTACATTAGACCTACGCACACGTGGGCCACGCTTGAGTTGTACGTAGAACGACATCGCGTGGCGTCGCGTGGCGTGGTTCTAATGTAGCTCTACAGGTCTAGTTGCCTGGTCCGGCATTTTTGCTGAACTGGACCTATTTGGCGCAGCCGTGAGACACACATTGTTTTTTTTTTCTTCTTAGTTTAAATTTTGTTTTTTACAGTGTGCCAAATAAAATATTTTTCTTTCTTTCTTTCTTCTTCTTTCTTTCTTTCCATATAATATATATAGAGACCGACGCGCCCAGATCGGCGTACGTGGCACACGTGTAGGCAGTATTAGCTCTCACGCTGTTCCAAGTTGTTGCACGTAGAACTACTTGTTTTTGACTTATTGGTAATGTTGTTTTACTTCACCACAGTGTTAAAGGGTCGTATGACGACCCTGAAACGAAACTGAACTGAATACGGCGCGCGAAACGAAATTATTCTTACAAGCGCAACTTTAAAGTTCTATAATTTTTTGATTTATTGAAATAGTTCAATTATTCTTTCATATTTTTACTTAAATTATTCATAATGAATTCCTTAAAAAATAATAATTATTCATAATATTATTGCTTTACATTCAAAACACATTTAACGAGCCTTTGACTTTTTTAAATTGACATAGTATTTTTTTCTGCAAAGGTGATTTCTATCCAAAAATATTATTAAAATATTTTACAGGTTTAATAAAAGCGCATTGCATTAAACTTGACTATAATTATAAGAAAACTATGCATACCAAATTTACTAACGGCATGGCAATCGACTGTTTTTATATTCTATAATTTTTTTCTTTCTCCATTAACTGCGTTTATTTTGACTTCGTCTTTCAATGGTTAAGCTCAACTTAGATTGTTGACCTGATAAACAACTTATTTGCTTGACTGTACAATACATACACATATACTGACACATACACACACACACACACACACACACACATACACACACAAACAAACGCACATATACTGTATTGTATATAGTCTACAATTTCCGTGCCTTCTTTAGTTCAACATACGCTCGCGTAAAACTAAAACAATCCGCAACTACAGGCCAGTAATGAGCTAGCCAGTGAACCGGCAAGTTGTAGACAGCTCCAATAATTACACAAAGTACTTACTGTCTTCACCAGCACAGGGCATGCCAGGAGCGGCAGGCACATTGGGGAAAACTGAAACAAACAGACAATATCATTAGAACATACCACGAAATTACACAAAAAAAGAACAAGAAAATAGTCCCTCTCTTTCGCTTATTTGTTGAAACGAAATTGCATTGCTTTACGGAGAAATAAGCTATGGCAGACGTCGGCCGCATTCATTTGTTGCCGGCAGCGACAGTGCGACATTGCGACAACGGCGCGACATTGTGATTTTCCGCAGCCACAGTAGCGTCTAACTACATTATTTGCTGAATTCTCTACGAGTCTAGTTTGAAGGTTTGTTTTCTGACTATTTATTTGATGTTACTTGGCGTAAATATGTTTTGAAAATGAGCTGTCTTTGTCGAAGTAAGTTAGAATGATAGCGGTCAGTAAAATGATTTGGGATTATTTATTTAGTACATGGAGGACTTACAGCTAATAAAATCAGACAAAAAAGGAAACCATAATCATTAGAAAGCCAATTACAAATCATCACGTATAAACATTATAATACACTAATGAGTGCCCGCGGCGTCGCTTGCGTGAAGTAGGTTTCTCCATACAAACTTTGGACCCCCGTTTCATCCCGTTAGGGGGCGAATTTTGGAAAATCCTCTCTTTTTGCTCGCCTACATCATAAAATGAATCCTTGTGGAAAATTTCACGCTCTTAGTCCCAGTAGTTTTGGCTGTGCGTTGATATGTCAGTCAGTCAGTTTCTCCTTTTATTTAAATATAGATTAAAAATGGTGTGAGCACAAAAACAAAAAAGCTTCGCTTTTTACTTAAGTAGGAGACAGCATAAATCTATGGTTTGCACTTAAATAACTAATTAATATTATTGAATATGATTGTACCAAGTAGATTATAGACTGAAATATTAGATACTAGCTTTTGCCCGCGGCTTCGCCCGCGTACATAAAATATAGGTTATGTCACTCAGGAATAAAGCAGCAAAATTTTATCAATCGGACCAGTACTTTCAGAGATTACCTTCTATAAACAAAAAAAAACAAACTTTACCTCATTATTGTATTAGTGTAATTAAAATATCTGGTTCGGTAAAGTGAAGCTAAATTGCACGTTCCAAAGCGTAGATCTCTATGAAGAAGAACGTGCAAGAAACTCCATGGGTAGACTACATCCTGAAATAGCGCATAGAATTTTTCGTTCCGGGGCTATTTTCCCTTGAGATAATTTTCTATTTTCACGAAGGCGAAACCACTAGCAGAGGCTAGTTAGTAATATATGTATCTTTAATTTGTGTATATTCGAGTGGGTCATTGGAAGGTTTGAAAATACAATTGAAAGGTGGCGCTGCAATTGAGTCTTCATTTTTTTTTTACGGAAAGCCAGTGTGATCTCCTCGTGTGTTTATTTTTGTATAATTTCATAGATATTATTTTAGGTATTAATGTACTATAAGCTTATTTTCGTAATTGTTTATTTTAATAGAATATAATATATTTAAATAGTTTTACTGTAACTTTAAATTTTACTGTCGCAATGAAACTGGACTGTAAAATGATGGCCTGAAACACAGGTTTAAATTAACCTAGATCGGGCGGTCCACTTTCAAACATTGCTCTTTAAAAACAATTTCTTAGTTAAGTGGTGTCGAAGATTATACGGTGAATTGAGTTAATTATTGAGATGAATAATAACAGAGAAGATGGAAAAGATAACAACACGCAACAGAACGTTCATGATACGTCTCAGGTGTGTGACACCCAAAGGGCATTGGGGAGAGTTATGCTCGCAGTTTCTCAGAGAGATTGAACCAGTAATAAAGATATCTCTAAGATAAGAGAACCAAGGTTACCTAAATAGTCCGAAGTTTCACCAAACTTAATTGGCAGGGCACATTGCTCGCAGAACAGATGGTTGTTGGAATCTGGTGAATGTAACAAGTAAAGGAGGAGCTTGGAAGAGGCCTATATTCATATCTATGAAGTTTACATTATGTATTAAGTATCGATCTACGCTTAAAATGATTGAAAGACTATAGCCATCATATCTTTTATATCTCCGACCGTCCCAAACGGGCATTATCGATGAAGTTCCAATTTTGTCGTCATAAAAGCGAAGCTGCCGTCCGATCCGACAATAGGGCCCTTTGTTTTCGTCAAAATAAAGAGTGGGGAAAAAGCCGATGGCACCGAACAAGGTCTTCATTCAAATCTACGTGAAAAACTTGCAGGCAGGTTATTTGGAAATTCGGACACCTCGTTCGGGAATACGAGGCCTAATGTTAGCGGGATTTTGAATTCGAAGTGTGGTATGAAAGCATGGAAGCCGAACGCTGTATTCCCGTGTTTTTGTGTTTTGAGGGTCGTCGAAACTCGTACATCGAGGGCCTTGCGAGCTGCAAATTGAACACGTTCGATTGGAATGTTTTGCTGTTTTTTTAACCGGTTTTTCATAGTGTTACGAAAATGGTTGGCTTATTGAATTGAATTTATTTTATTTCGGAATTAAAAAGATTCCATACAATGTTAGTAAAATAATTATAACTTATTATCCAGTGTACGTACTATTACTTAGGAAATTGTAAAATTGGAGAACTACAGTTCTCATATCGCTTATGCGTTTCAATTTGGATGAAGTAACCAAATTGAATCGCGTAAAGATAAAATGAAATTTATTGTTTATCCCACCACTGGCAAATGCCTCTCCATGCTTTTCCAATTATCTTCAAGCTTTTTTCTAAGAGTAAGAATCAAACTGTGGGAATAACATCACCTACCACCATCCGACTTCTTGAAACCCCACAAACATCTGCCACCTGGACGGAAATTGCAGTGGCCTACAAGGAAAGCACTAAATCGATTCGCCAATTGTGCGGTTACAAATATTGAAGTACTTTGGGCACATATCTAGAAACGAGGTTTCTATGGGAAGACTTGTGGTTCTCGGTCGCGTTGAAGCTTGAAGGCAAGAGAGCCCGTGGTCAATCCCCGACTCGCTGGATCGATCTTATCACTAAGGCTACGCTGTTGACCGCAATGCAGTGTGCGCGTGATGCTAATAACTGCCAGAAATGGAATGACATCACTCGGCATGCCGTAGCCTTGGAGGCAAACGAAGACGGCGCAGAAGCAGCCCTGGTCATCTACAACAGCCACGACCACTCTGACAAGAGTGCCCGACTACTAAGAAGAGAAATCGGTTGCACACCTAGGTGGGCCGCAGTTTTTTTTGGGTAGCCCGCCGTTCGGCCGTCCGGTAACTGTCCGGACCGAGTCCGAATTATCGTCCTAAAAGACATATCAGCAAAACCGTAGGGGCCCATCAGGGCCGAATCCTGCTGGGGCCTTGGGTTTACTTCCGAAAGGTAAACGCAAGGCAAAGAAAAAATATAGGTATAGTTTTAGGCAGTAAAAGTCTGACATACCCTCTCGCTCCGCTCTAGAACGGGGGAAGTCATTAGATGATTTCCCAATTTAAAAAAAATAACCATTGACTCGTCAAGAAAGAAACCTACATGTTACTTTAATATTCAGTAACCTTATTTATTTGACATAGAGCAGTATTGTATGACAAGCTAACCGGATATGGCGTGTGTATCCGCCGCGGACATGTCGCTGGGAGCAAAGTTAGTGACAGCAGCGCGGACAACACCGGAACTTACGTCACGTGGACTTCCGGTCATAGTATGGACTAGTTTCTAGAGATAGAAAGGGAAAATGTGATATTCTAATAGTCTTTATCATAGATAGCACTTGTGACATGTGTGTTTTATTTTTGGAAGCTTATTAATATGTTGCGGGATCGATTCGGCACGGAACAAATATTTGAATGGCTTACAGATAGTATTTCCGGGTCTGAATATCATGTTCGTGAACGCACCTATGTTACAGAAGTCACTCCTAGTGTGGGGCGACGTTTTTAGGGTTCCGTACTTCAAACGACCACGAAACCGCCAGGTGGCGCTGTGAGGTAAACAAAGTATTAGATTGTGCTCTCATAAATAAAATTTCTAAACATATTTAAAGTACTTAACAGACCGTAAAAGTGTAATATAAATGTAAAGAGACACCTAAATTAACTGTAGTAGTGTTATCAGCGACATTTGAAGTGTGAAATCTATAAAAGTGACAATAAAAACAGATGAACAAATGACTTACCAAATAGTGCTAAATGCTAATAAACAGTGATCGGGAAAGTGTAAAGACTCCAAACCAATGCAACAAAGGAAATATATAAAGTGAACTTGAAGTGAACAATTGGAAAATATAAAATCTCAATCTCAAAAACATATTGCAACTTTGTAAGATCCGTTTTTTATTTAAAATCTAGTTATAATCACGCCATCTAGTGGTTAACTACTAAACTGACATGTCATCTACCTAGAGAGATCGATACCAAATAACAAATGGTGTTGCAATTGTAATAAAATATCATTACATTTACAATTTGCGTTTCAAGTAGTGACATCTATTATCTAAAAAAATTAAATTATTGAATTCAGCAGAACACGATCTGCTTTTTCGACCAGTAATTCATATAACAGATAGCCAGTGGGCGTACACGTCGGATTGCGATAACTATGAGCTCTGGTTCGATCCTCACTAGCTGAGATTATTTTTGAAAGTCTACGAATAATACTATTCAGTTTCGTTGTGCACTGACATTGACAACAGCATGAATTTCTTGGAAAATATTACTTTTCGACGTACGCGTACCAAATCTGACTCGACTATAGAACCCCGTGAGAACAATAGTATAATGTTGATAGAATCACCTACAGATGGCGGCACAAGCCTTCCTTACATCTCCGATGACGATGATGACCAGGTTTCAATGTTAAAAAAACAAATTAAAAAATTAATGCTTGAACTAGAGACGGCTCATAGCGAAATAGAATCTTTGTCTTTAGAAAATACCAATCTAAAATGTGTTAATGAGGAGCTACAAAAAAAAAATGACCTCTTCAAAAAAGTAACTAGTAGTCCCTTAAAAAGGAAAGTACTTACTCCTAAAAATAAAAAAAGTCAAAGATCACCAAAATCATATCAAATAAGCGATTGCAATAACGAAAGCAGTTCAGGGATACTTACAGCATGCAATAAGGAAAGCATAACAGAAGTACCTTTAGCGTGCATTAATAAACCGACATCAAACAAGAAGAAGTCTAAGAATAGGATATGTATAATTAGTTCCAATAATACGAACAACATACTTTCAACTGCACAAAATGTATTGAAAGACTACAACATTTATCATCACATAAAAACTAACTGTGGGGTCCATCGATTACTAGAAGGATTGACTACAGAATTAAAAAGTTACACAATGAATGACTACTGCATTGTGTTAATCGGAGAACATGACTTTAACGTTACTGGGAATTATGTGAACTTAATTTATGACATAAGACAAAAATTGACATCAATCAACAACACAAACATTATTTTATGTGTACCTACTGTAAAAATTGATAGATACTCAACCATGTATAACGCAAGAATTGAAAACTTCAGTAACCTGTTATATCTTGACATAATGACTTATCTTCATGCTTATCTACTGGACTCCAATCTAAACCTCGCCTATGACAGTACAATGTTTGACAAACGAACAGGAAGAATAAATAACTACGGAATAAGCACAATATTTAGAGATTTGAAATCACTCATAGAAGAACTAACTGACGATTCTTCACACATCGAAGACTATGAAGACGCTAGATCTAATTTTGTATTGCATAACAATAATATGAGTACATTATCTAACCCTCCAAATGAAGCTAACTTTTTTCTTGACTAATTTAAACATATTTCATCAGAACGTTTGTGGAATAAATAACAAAATAAATGAATTAGAAGTCTATTTAAACACTCTAGGTAGGAAGTTGGACTATTTATGTATAAGTGAACACTTCCTGAATGAAAACACTGCAAAAATGTTTAATCTAAATAACTATACACTAGTTTCGTACAATACTAGGAAAAATAAAATAAGAGGAGGTAGTTTAATCTTGGGGCATGTAGATAGGCAAACAGAAAACATTGCTGCAATAAATAAATTGTATAAAGTAGAATGTTTCGAAATATGTGCTGTTAAAGATATTGAGACTGGTTTATATATCTGCTGTTGTTACCGTAATCCTGTAAACAAAAATTTCGATATTTTTTTAGAAAAACTAGAGAAATTACTAGACTATTTGTTCAAAAGGAAATCTGTGATCTGTGGTGATTTCAATATTGATCTGCTAGTGGACAACAAAAGGCGCACGGAATTTCTTAGTCTATTAAAGTGTTACAACTTTAGGCATCTCATAGATTCTGCTACTTTTGTTCGCAATAGTAGTCATTCGTGTATTGATAATATCATAACCAACCTGCCTACTTTGAGTATTTTGGGTTGTGAAATAGATCACAATGGCTTGGCAGATGGTCACGGTGGTATTTTTGCGGATATTCGTCTAAGTAATGTATCAACGTCTTTAAATAGGAATCCACTCATCATAAATAAAAGAATATTTAACCGTAAAAATAGTGCATTATTCGAACAGGGTATTCGTGAATAAGATTGGAGTAGTATGGGTATAAATACTTTTCTCAGAACATTCAACAAAGTATTTCGAGATAGCTATCGAAAAAGAGAATATAAATTAAACGTACGTAAGAACAATTCTCAATCTAAGTGGATCACTAAGGGAATCCGGACTTCTAGCAAAATGAAACGTTTCTTATGCTCATGTAATGGAAATAATCTTGAATCTAGTGTTCTAAAGTATAAGAATAACTATGTTAGGTTATTTAGGCGGATTATAGCCAAGGCAAAAAAACGTGAAATAATGGAGCAAATAAATAGTTCAAAAAACTTATGTAAAGAAGTTTGGAAAATAGTGAGTAAATGTACAAATAAGGAGAAAGTGACTAAACCAGAATTACGGCTCAAAGTTGAAGATAGAATTATAATTGATCCTGAAGATATATCTGACATTCTCGTTAAACAATTTGACTACAAATGTAGCTCTAGTGTAGGTGAAATTGATCAGTCAAAAATATTTTTACATAAATATAGTGGCGAAATAAGCAGTGGTATGGAAATTTCTCCTACCACTCCTAATGAGTTATTAACTATAGTAAAAAATATGGAAAACAAATATTCATGCGGATATGATGAGATTCCTATCACTATAATTAAAGAGCACATTAGAATATTAGCAGGGCCTCTAAGTGATTTTTTCAATAAATGTATTGAGGAATCTATCTTTCCAGATCAATTAAAAATTGCTAAGGTTATACCTGTCTATAAAAAAGGTAGCAGGACTGATGCAAAAAATTACAGGCCTATCTCCTTATTACCTGTCTTGTCAAAAATATTTGAAAACATTATTAAAAAGCGACTTCTAGTTCACTTACGTGTTAATAAAATTTTGAACAAAAGACAGTTTGGTTATCAGAAAGGTGTTGGCACTTCAGATGCCATATACACTTTAATGGATGTTGTGACAAGAAAAATAAATCTTAAAATGAAAGTTGCAGGGATTTTTCTAGACCTAAGCTCTGCATTTGACACTATAGATCATAAATTGCTTCTCACAAAAATGAGTCATTATGGTATAAGAGGTAAGGCCTTGCAACTGTTCAGTTCGTATTTAAAAAATAGAAAAATGTTTGTAGAAATTGACAAAATTCAAAATGGCTTCAAAAAGTCTCATAGATCACGAATTATAAACTTGACCTCAGGTGTCCCACAGGGATCTATACTTGGACCTATTCTATTTATTATATTTATAAATGATTTGATTAATTATATAAATTCAATTTTACCTGACCTTGACATAGTAATTTTTGCTGATGACACAAATGCCATAGTAGCAGATAATGACATAACTAAACTGACTAATTTAATAAATGTGGCATTACAAGCCTTCCATATGTGGTTTACTATAAACAAATTGTTAATCAATACTTCAAAGACCAAGATTATGTTATTTAGAACCACTGCCCGAAATAAGGACAATTTAGATATAACTTTGAACAATGAGAAAATTGAACTCGTAAATGACGTAAAATTTTTAGGTATTCATATAGACGAACGACTGAATTGGAAACCAGAATTAAAGGCAATTGATACGTCGATATCATCTGCATGTTATGCTCTGAGAGCCTTAAGAAGTCAAATCAGTATAGAACAACTGAAAATGGTTTATTTTGCGTTAGTAGAATCTAAAATTAGATATAGTGTACTTCTTTGGGGTAATAGCTACGACTATAATAGTAAAAGAGCCTTCATATTACAAAAACGTGCAATCCGGACCATGGTACGAATACCACAAACTGAGAGTTGCCGACAGCATTTTAGAAATCTAGGTATCCTTACAATGCCGAGCATTTATGTCTTCGTTCTTTTGAGTAACATGGCCAAGTACATTCATGAATATGAGACTATAGAACAACGACAAATTAGGGAAGGTACACGTAGAAAAGATATTAAATATAACAAAATACAACCGAATTTCAATATTGTGGGACACAGTCCACAATATCAATCAGTTAAGTTATTTAATAAGTTGCCTTTAGATTTAAAAAGCACTATCTACACTAGTACTTTTAAAACCCAGCTTAGGGATTTCCTGTTGAATAGGTGTCTATATTCTGTTGATGAATTATAAATTTATCTTAATTATTATTATATTATTAGTATTTAAATTATTAGTATTGTAATTATTATTATTGAAATTGTTTGGTTGAATTATTATTATGGAATTGAAAATGTTTAATTTATAATTTAATTATGTAATTCAGATACAAGCTTCTTGTTATTGAATAAATGACTAATGACTAATGACTAATGACTAACGTACTGTACTTTGCTGACCGTCTGTCTGTCTGTCAAGACCTCTTATCTCGGGAACGCACGGAGGTATCGAGTTGAAATTAAAACCATATACTCAAGTCTGCGGTCCCTTGAAGCTGTGAAAAAATCAAATTTCTAAGTTAACGAAAAAAAAAGGTACGGTCGTTTATGTCGCAAAAAACGTGTATTTCGAAGCTCTCAAGGGAATCAAAGTCATAGGGTACTTCCCGTTGACCTAGAATACTGAAATTTGGCATGAAGCAAGCATAGTACAAGTCTCATAGCACAAGTACAGGAAAAAAACTGAAAACTGTAAATTTTTAGACAAGTCACAATAAAAATACTTTTTTTGTGATTGGGAAAAATCTTTGTAACTCAATTCGGGATTGAACTGTTTTCATAGGTAAGTTTGTACGGAACCCTCAGTTTGTGGGTCCGATTCATACTTGGTCTGTTTTTTTTTTACATAGGTATAGTATGTTATGTCAGTGGTTTTTAACAAGTTTGTTAGATTTTTCTTAGAAATTAACAAAACGAAAATATTATTTAAAAAAATAAACTGTTATATATACAAATAGGTGGCGGAATTGTCCGAAAGAGTTACTGTAACCCTGGAACGCAAAAAACAACTGAAGGAACATAGGTGGCTTTAAGTCAGTAAAAGTCTCACTCCCTTTCGCTCAACCCTGAGTGGGAAAAGTCATCTGAGGAAACTCTGCTGAAAAAAAAAAGTTGATAAATTATAATTATTTCTAAAGCAGCTGTAGTCTTATGTAACATAAAATAAGATTATTATTTTATTTTGTCTGTCAATAGTTTTTCCTTTGAATTATTTAAATTTAGAAACCGACGGTTAGATCATATAACCTTAGTACGGGAAAGATCAGAAATACTCTGATACTCAAGATAAGGACAGATTAGATATGTTTCTGTTATTGACATTATACGTTGTCGATGATTCAATGTTCAATGTTTAGTACGATTGTTGTACTTGGTTAATCGTCTGTGGTCTGGGACTGTAAGTGTCACAAACCATACTGACAATAAATTGTTTATGGTTAAACGTCGACGTCTTTCTGCTGAGACGATGATGTGATGATGATCATGTAGACCCACCGGTGTCTTTCAGTTGCCCTTTACGTCCCAGGCCACGACAACCCTTGAATAAAGTCCCACGGCCCTAGCGGAACTATTTTGCAACTAACAGTTCAAGTCCTGTCTTTTCTAACAAACCATACGAGCGTCACATCAGATTATTCCAACTACAGCGCCACACTCCTCCATAAATCACCACGAAAACTTTGGAGACAAGTAACACTACTTTATTATTAAACTTCGTATCTTACTACCCACTTAAACTCTGAAACACTGCACCAAGTTTTGGTAAGCAAATATACAGAGACTTTAAAATTTATCCATTGTGCAGACAGAGGAAAAGCAAAACAAAGGCTCGCGGTTCAATCATGTTTTACCATTTGGTTAATTCAACCAAATTGAATAGTGAAAGTCAATCAATTTGGTTGAACTAAAAAAAACACACTACCGTGTGTTGAATTAATTTGGTTAAACCAAAAAAACATACTATCGTGTGTTGAATTAAAAAAAAAACTGTTGGGACTCAGATCTCCTCTGTAGGAGAGGGAAGGGGCCGTGATCCTAGTGCGGGTTGGTGGTGGATGTCACATGTTTTCGAATTCTTGATTCTAGGACATTCGATCGTATTCTTGATTAAAGGTTTCCTCACGATGTTTTCCTTCACCGTTTTAAGGGCAGTGGTGATGAAATAAATTACACAAAGTAATGCGCCTAGCTAGGTTTGAACCCGCAACTACAACTCGTAAGTCGGGGCCGTTACCACTCGGTCAGCACTGCTCTCTGTATTGAATTAATTTGGTTGAACCAATAAAATACACGGTAGTGTCATGTGTTTTTTTTTTCAATAATATAAACTTGTGTTTGACTGCGATCCCACGTGATGGTAAGCAGTGATGCATTCGTTGATGGTGAGGCGCACTTGTTTATTAGAAGCCTATTGAGCCCTCGAAGACACCTATAATCGGACGGGAAGCCCGCAGTAGGCAAATTTTTCCAGTCCTTGATTGAGCTGTATTGTGTTGGCATTATACAGTAACTTTAGAATAATAACCATAATACCTATCACAAAATGAGAAGTGTTTTTAACATAAAACTAAAGTCTACTTAACTGAAGTCTACTTTTTAACAAAAAACATTGTTAATTAAATTCTTTGATAAGTTCTATCGTGTAATTTTGTATCTCACTGCAAAGTTCTCTTTACCAAAGCACTAAGATTCAGTGAACAAGAATAAGATACTTAAAGTAGGTAGGTACAAATGTATCAATTTTGTGAACACGAGAAAAACAGGACACAATTCTGTAAATATATTGAAAAGCAGACTTGTTAGATATTAAAATTGGTACTGATATGTTTTGCGTGTGACTCAAGTACCGGCTGATGTGTTTTCTGTGTGTCTCAAGTAGGTTTAACTGTTGTTTTATTTTGTACTCGAAAAGAAATCGTCAAAACGAATAGGTTTTGTGGCGCTGTGAAAAGTATAATGAAGTGATACTTTAGTACTACAATCTTTTCTATTTTGACAATAGAAAGTACTTATCTTTCTTTTTTTGCGTTCGGAAATCATCAATTATCTTCTCCCGCTCTGGGTGAAGCGACAAGGAGTATTAGACTTTTACTGAATACCCGTGTTCCTTTAGTTGCCCTAGCGTTTTACTGCCGCGGCATCTCTTTCGAATAATCCTGTAGTGCAAGTATTATCTATACTCCATTTGTTTAGGGAGTTAATTGAACGTAAACAATCTTGGTGTCTATTTATTAAAAAAAAATCGTATAAAAGACATAGAAAGACAACTTTTAGATAAAAGACATGTCAAGATTGTTTACATTTAGTTAATTACCTAAACAGATGGAGTATAGTTGTTTATGTTGGTCTTCACGGACATATTTTGAAGTACTCTTCTTAATAGCCCATCAACAATTATGATTCATTATTCAATAGTTTTATATCAACACTCACACTTCACACTTGCATGTTTTACCCATTATCAATTCATTATTGTGTATTATTTGATTAAGAATATAATAAATAGGTCTTTACCTATGAAATTGCCGTTTTTTAAAACGGATTTCTTTGAAGTGTTATATCTTTGGATTGAATTGGAATTATAAGTTCAAGTAAACTTTATATTAAAGGTAAGTACGTTATTCTTTTTTTGAAATTAGGTATTTAATGGTTTCTTTGTGCTTTGTATTTTCTGTAATATCGCAGTGTGTATATTTGTGCTCCTTCACGCTGAAACTACTGATGGGATTTGTATAAAATTTGAAACATGGTTAGACCATGTCCTAAAATAGCATCGAGTAAAATTAGGTACATAAGTAGACTGTGTCCCTGAAGCACATAGTGTAGTTTTTATCCCAGAACTACCATGTTCCCATGGCACAACTTTCTATTTTTATGCTGGCGAAGTCGCTGGTAGAAGCTAGTAATATCAGTCTTTTTGGCCTTGCACAGATTTTAATGTTATTTTTTCATACCTACTTTAATTCTACTGTATGTGTGCGGCACGAATAAACGTTTTTTCTTTCTTTCTAACTATGAAATTAATTGTCACAAAAGATTTTAATGAAGACAATTTATTTTTATTCAGTAGTCAGAAATATTGACTGTTTCTTTATTGTAAAAACTTCTTATTTACATATTTAAGACAAGTACTTTGTTTTTCTCAAATTCGACACTTTGAAGTACTTCCAAACAGTCTCGATAGAAGAAATCTAATTAGGTAGAACAATTAAGCTTTAAAAAAGCAAACAAGGAAAATATAAATACGTATTGTTTTAAATTAATTCAATGCCTTGCTTAGCTTTATTACTTCAAACCCCGCACAAAGCTTTGAAACCAATCTTGACTGCACTTAATAAAGCGACTCTACTAATTTCCACGTCAGAGACTCAACAAACAAAGTGTAATGCAATTTAATTTCGTATATAATTTAGCTAGTAACGTGAAAGAAAGGCGAGTAAATAAAATAAAGGAGACAAAGGCCTGGACGGCGTCAAAACCAATCTCGTTGGTGGCGGGTCGAAAGAAAAACACTGGGCAGGCTGGACCCACTTGACGCGACCTACTATTGTGGTGTTTTCACTCCAATTCGATTTCTTTGTACAGTACAATTACTCGCAGCGTTCAATTGTTTTACTCGGACAATAGCGGAGAAATTGTCGTGTTTAAAGGACCTGACATATTGCCGTGGACGTGAAAGGCATTGCAATATTAATAGAGGATTATTTACACTTTTTGTTGTAGTACATTCTATTAAAAACCGAATTAGGATGATTCCCGGAAAAAAAAATGTTATTAAATTAATAAAAAATGTATCAAGATCTCATCAAAGTACATCACTAGTAGGGCTTCGTGACATCACTTTTAAGTAAAAATTGGTACGTTTTTTACGTAAATGTGATGTCACGCGAAATTTCAACGCACAGTGTCGTTTTAATTTTTTTTTCACGCGACAAAAGATAAATTTCATATTGTCTATGTTAAATAAAACACGGCCTTCGGTTAGATATATTTTTAAGTCATATAACTTGTCTGTCTGGCTTAAGCTGGTCCAAAGCGCAGATATGTAAAAATTACATAATTTCATTTACATTTAGGTGGTTAAATAGGAAGTTTTTTTTTTTAAATATAATAATTCACAACTATCACACAACGCCGTCTAGTCCTAAGCTAAGCAGAGCTTGTGTTATGAGTACTAGGCAACTGATAAACATACTTATATATTTCTAAATACATACATATAATAAATAAATTACACCCAGACACAGAACAAATTATTGTGCTCATCACACAAACATTTGTCCTGGGTGGGAATCGAACCCGCGACCTTCAACATAGCAGTCAGGGCCACTAACCACTAGACCAACAGGCAAGTCAGATATATTCTTACAACAATTAAAATTATTGCTATTTATTAAAAAAAAAAAGTTGATTAGTAAAGAAAAAAGTCATATACATATTAGTAAGTAATTTATTCCATTGGGTATATCCAGTGGACCGGTAAGTGTACGGTGTAGCCCTTCAACTCTGTGTCAGCCAATCAGAAGTGCGAGATAGGCGAAGCGCTTAAGCCTAGTTTTAGAGAGATATTTCCGTTGAGTTGTAACTTAGTTTTCCGGTACGAGTTTAAGCCGTGTTTCTAACTTAAGTAAGGAGTAGGCTTTTAGTTATTTTAGTTTTTATGTGAAAGGGAACGTATTTCTTTTTAACGTAGGTACGCTTTGATTGTGTTAGGACGAGGTATAAAAAAGAGGACATATGTGTAGTTTGTTCTTCACACTTTTACAGTTACAGTTATTTTCTGTTTATCTGAAGTTAGACACGTATTTTTAAATCTAATATATAACAATCTGAGTCAGAGTGTTTGAACTCCTCCGAAACGACTTGCTACACATTTTTTTTTTATAAAAGTCAGTCAAGTCTGGGATTTTTATTTTAATGGTGGGAAAATCATCTAATGATAAATCCCGCTCTTGGGCGGGGCGGGGATAGTGTCAGACTTTTAATGACTAAAAACCCACTCCTGTTCCTTCGTTGCCTTCGTCCCAGGGCCCCGGGTTTAGTAGTCACACTACCCATGGCCCCGGTAGGCTTCGACCCTGCTGGACCCCTACGATTTGCTGACATTTGATTAGTTCTGGGAATAGGTCGTAGGCTCTCCTACCCCATCTCTATTTTTTTCTTTGATAATTTATATCGTAGAACAACGTTTGCCGAGTCAGAACATAATTCACTTTTCCTCGAATTACTTTAATTACCAACATACACGAATATTTTGATATATGAATGTTGATAAGATACGCATTCCAGCGAACTAATTTAAAAGGAAATTCATAGCGGAAAGCATATAATCCGGTTTAAAAGGCAAGGTAAAGTCGGTAAGGGCAGTACATTTTTTATTTTATTTCTTGTTATTTCAGATATTGAGAGTATTTTTAAATGTCGCCATTATGGGGTGGAGAATGAAATGAGTCTGGAGGTCAGGCGTTCCATCGACGTAATAACGTTGAGAAAATTGAAGTTTTGTGAAAAACCAAAGGGAAGGCAGGTTCATTTATTTGATTTTAATGGTACTCATTGGTATTTGTCGTGTTTGGAATTTATTGATTTGAAAATGAGAAAATAAATGTGGAAACAGGTTTCTTTACTCTTTGTTATGACCTTTCCTGATACGTGGGGCATACTGAAAGTCTCTAGATCTGGCCACTTACAATAAAATAATGAAAAAACAATTTTAGATTTCAAAAATGGAACTCTTTGCGAGCAAGTTACTTTTTAATTTGTGAGACTGTCATTTATTTTTTCACTGTGGCGCCCTTTCGAAAATACAAGAAATAAAAATATATATACTCCATTCCAAATAACATTAGACATTAAAAACATTTTATTGCGCTGAACCCGCGACCTACAACTCATAAGTCGAGGCAGTTACCACTGGGTCACCACTGCTCTTACACCTACTAATATATAAAAGGTGAAACTGACTGACTGACATATCAACCCACAGCCGAAACTACTGGGACTAGGAGCGTGAAATTTTGCATAAGGTTTTCTTTTATTCCTAGGCGAGCACTAAGAGAGGATTTCTCAAAATTCATCCCCTAAGTAGATGAAACGGGGGTCCAAATTTTGTATGGAGAAACTTTTTTTTCACGCGGGCGAAGCCACTGGTAGAAGCTAGTACCTACTAAAAGCTAAAACAATTTACAAACAGCCAAAAGACCAATCCACTTCTAATTTCGATAACAATGCTTGCTATAGACCGTTTACTCCAACCCGTTCAACAATTCACTCTTGTCTTGTCACAGGGATCAAGTTATACCAACACTCAGGCACTCGAGATGTAATATAATTCCCCAATAGTTGAGGAATGTTACTCAACGTTTGTAGTAGGTGTCTCGTATTGGACATAAATGAAAGCCCTCGGATATGTTTTAGCTTGTATTTCAATATTAATTGAATTTTTACAATAAAATTTGTACGGAGCGACATCGAATACGTTTTTTCTTGTGGATTTATATAAAGGGTAATGTAGGTAGACGTACCCACATATTAAAAATAATAAAACTCCCTATAAAAGTTGGCTGCTTGCTAGTGATGTGATATAGGCGCCAACAGTAGGCTGCCTGAATAACTTGTGTATATTGAATTCGTGGGAGTGGATTAAGGATTAAGTTGGAAATTGCATTGTTTGGTTATATTGGGCCTTTTCAAGAAGAACGACGTATGTTGACACCTGAAAGGGAAACCCGTAGTCCTGGTGTGGATGTGTGGTTTAGACAGTAAAGTCGGACACGCTCTCGCGCTCCACCGTAGAGCGAGAGAAGTCATTAGATGATTTCCCAACTTAAAGAAAAGCGACCGTATGCACTTTTTGCAGAAACGAGTTTTTCCTTTCGTAATATAACGTGTTTTTTGATATCCTACAACTCTAAGGTATGAATGAGACCATATCAAAGAATCAACTGGCATATGAAATATTTTTCAATTATCTTATAATATATAATATTTATCATACAAAATAATTCGATAAATTCACGATTATTAATGTAAAATACCCCTTCCGTGAAATATGACAGCGTAAATATTTAATTTCATTTCAAATTTGTTTGTTTCTCACAACTTTTATTACAATACTGCGAAGTTTGGCAACGTCGCAAAAATAAAGACACTGTTTATACGATTGTGTGAGGTACGAATTAACGTTTTTTCTTGTATTTTCTAACTATTTCAACTTAATAAATACGAAGGTTGCAAATACACCTCCAGCGAAACTCGACCAACTGTCCGTTTAGTTCCATACAGAATGAATAAATAAGAGCAAGCCAGCCACAAGACAGGGCTATCAAATATTCAGGCTATTGCTCCTGCAACTTACATGCGTGGGTTATACGTAGCCGCGTGTTGTGTTTCAGGCCATTTTCAGGCCTGTCAAGGTCGAGCTAAGGACGGGACTATGAGGATTTGAATCTTTATGGAAATATTTTTAGCAGGTATTTGTTTGTGCTTTCTGCAAATTGTTTTTAGGGTTCCGTAGCCAAATGGCAAAAAACGGAACCCTTATGGATTCGTCATACCCCCATGTGGGGTATCTATAGATAGGTCTTCAAAAATGATATTGAGTTTTCTAATATCATTTTTTTTCTTAACTGAATAGTTTGCGCGAGAGACACTTCTAAAGTGGTAAAATGTCCCCCCCCCCATAACTTCTAAAATAAGAGAATGATAAAACTAAAAAAAATATATGATGTACATTACCATGCAAACTTCCACCGAAAATTGGTTTGACCGAGATCTAGTAAGTAGTTTTTTTTTAATACGTCATAAATCGTAAATCGCAATTTTCCTTTCAAATTTGTACGGAACACTCAGTGCGCGAGTCCGACTCACACTTGCCAATTTTTTCACCAAGCTTTTCGTAAGTTTATTATTCGTATCCGTAGACATAAAGATCAAAAGCAAAAAAAGTGGTAACAATACCAAGTATTTACTGCAGTTGCCATTTATCTTGCCACTAACGCAATAAGAATGAAAATCGCTTGAACAGACAGTTTAAAGGTTTGTTCACATGTCTAATCTTATTGTGAATGGTGTATAGGTAGTGTTTTTTTAAGAAACCAGTTATCTTAATTGTAGGAAAATAACATTGGTATTTACGCTCTATATTGATAGCGCATCGGTATTGGTATCTACGCACACAAACGCACTAGTGACTGAAGAATTTATTGTAATCTTAGAATAATTTTGTTTTTTTAAGCTAAAATAATTCTTGATTATTTGTTTTAGGATAAAAAATATCTATATTGAGATTAAAAAATTTAAAGCATTTTATTTCAAATAAACCATTTACAGGCACTTTTGAAATGTCAAGAAATCAGTCAGTCAGAAAAAATGATCCTAATTGCACATTCCAAAGCGGAGATTTATATGAAGAAAGAATGTGCAAGAAAGTCCATGGGCACTCTTTTCAATCATGTTATGTATTACAAATATCTCTGTTACATGTTCATAAATAGCTAATATATTAAGTAGCCGATTCGAAACATACTGGTTTCAGGATATGCGTTTATTATGGTAAATATATTGAGCTATAGATTACTTGTATGAAAATCTTGCTTTATCAAACTACGTCTGCTTTTACATCATCATCATTATCATCATTTCAGCCGAAAGACGCCCACTGTTGGACATAGGTCTCCCCCAAATGTCGCCACAATTACCGGTTCTGTGCGTCTCGCATCCATCGGATTCCCGCGACCCTCACCAGGTCACGGGTACGGTTTGGTCTATGACCAAAGGTTTGTGTGCAAGCACACAAACTCATAACTCCTTGACGCAGGTCACACACATACAGCTCATAATTATAACAACATAGTTCAATGCTTTGCATAATATCGATGAATTCAGTTCATGGTTCTATTTCCGTACGTTTACAGGTTCAGCATTACACTTGAATATTTATGTGAAGCGGTGGAAACACATTGTAAGGAAGGCAATAGAAAGGTTTGATTCCGAACTAATACCAAGAGCTATACCTATCAATTTTAATGAATTTATTTGACCTATCTTTGAGGGTGAGAAATTATCAAACTTTTCGCGCTCTGGGTGGAGTGATTGTCTGACTTTTACTGACTAAGACCCATCCATGTTCCTTCAGTTGCCTTTGCCTTTCAGGTCCGCGGTTACTCTGTCAAACAATACCGCAGAGGAAGTACTTAACTAGTTGTTTAATTTGTAATCTTACGGTTACTATCCTCCCATGTTACTTATTCATGTAAGTGACATAAGACGAAGGCATAAAAATGATGATTGTTAACACTTAAAAATGGTTCTCTTAAAACTATAGACTAAATGTCTCATTTTTTCACAGGTACAAGTAAGCAACATGCATACAAAATGATTATATGCCTAACTCAATAGTTGGAGTAAAATTATCACACTAATCACAGTAACTTTTGACTGGGCTGTTGGTCTAGTGGTTAGTGGCCCTGAATGCCGGAGGTCGTGGGTTCGATTCCCACCCAGGACAAATGTTTGTGTGATGAGCATGATCATTTGTTCTGTGTCTGGCTGTAATTTTTCTATAGTTTGTATGTATTTAGAAATATATAAGTATGTTTATCAGTTGTCTAGTACTCATAGCACAAGCTTTGCTTAGATTGGGATTTATTTATTTATTTATTTATTTATTGGCACACCAACAGCATTACATACATGATTTTTAGCGAAAAATAATATTAAAACGTTTTATCTGGTATGCATGCCCATTATAGGTATGCACAGCTTACACCATTAAATTATTACCACAAAAATTAAACATACAGAATGGAAAAAAAACATACAATTATAAAAATAAAATAAAAGTAGAGAGTAGACAAAAAATAAAATAAAATGAATCGTTACAAAAAAAAGAGGATAGTGTATTGAAATTTATGCTTAAATTAACAATTGATTGGAATATTTGTACAGTCTCATACCTCCGAGACTGCTCTCCTAAACTTGTTGAGTGAGACACCGTGTATATCGGTGTCTGGTGATTTGCAAAAACTATTGTGGGTTTTGCACATTCGAAGCAAGGGTGCGTTGAGGCCAAGGTTAGTTTTACGAAATGGAATATGGAGTAATCTAGAGATGGGATGTCTGGGAAGTTTTAAAGGGACTGAATACTGAATACGCTCTACTAGATCACTGCATTTTACAAACCCATTAACTACTTTGTAAAGGAATATTAGATCACGCGAACGGCGACGGTCACGCAGTGTCTTTATTCTGAAAAAATCTAGGCGCTGTTCATAGGGACAGCGATGACTAATATCTCTAGATATAAATGCAAGATGTCTGGTGAAAGCTCTTTGTATTTGTTCAATCCTTTGGGAATGAGCTGCGTAGAGCGGGTTCCAGGCGACACTAGCGTATTCTAAACGACTACGTACCAGAGTGTTGAACAACACTATTCTTGTCTTGGGCAATTGGAAGCCTCTTGTGTTTCGCTTTACAAAGCCCAGCATTTGATTTTTTTACGATATTGTTGATGTGCGGCTTAAAGCTGAGTCTATCATCAACGAGAATACCTAAATCGCGTATTTCATATACTTTTGTCAACAAAGTGTTACATAATGAGTAGGTCGTAAGAATAGTAGATTTCTTTCTTGAGAAGCGAATATGGAAGCATTTCTGGGCGTGTAGGGTCATATTGTTGTTTATGCACCAGTTTTCTATATTTCTTAAATCAGATTGAACAAGAGCGGTGTCTGCAAGTCCAGTAATTTTTCTGTAGATCTTTAAGTCGTCTGCAAACAATAACGGTTGACAATGTCTAATATGACTTGTGATATCATTGACGAATAACAAAAACAAAACTGGGCCTAGGTGGGAACCTTGTGGGACACCGGAGCGTGCATAGAATTCATAAGAAACATAGCCATTAACTGCTACGAACTGAGAGCGATTTTTAAGATAGGATGCAAACCACCTCAACAGGGACCCGTGGACGCCGCTAAGCTCGAGTTTAGTCATTGGATTAGATGTGAAGGGATTAGATGTGATGTGTGATAGTTGTGGTAGTTGTGTATTAATATTATATTTTAATAGCATTTAGACGAAATTTTGTGACTGTGTGTGTATATGTTTGTTATTTCTTCGCGCTTGGACGGCTGAACCGATATAGTTGAATTTGGTACATGGGTAGACCATATCCTGGATAAAAAGTATCCTATGTACGTATACTACGTATATGTACGTGAACTATGTATGTATGTGTGTATGTATGTTGGGTACTTTTTATCCCGCGAATACCTTTTAGACAATGTTCTAGTAAATGTGATACAACATGGTAGTCTGTACTCCAGTAAGTGGATCCTCTTCACCTATCTGTTCTGTGGCCAGGCTGGCGTAGGAAGCTTCCGAGCCATTTCCGCTACAGACCTTGTTACGCTAACTTTGATACTACATTGTCATTGCATGAGTTTCTAATTTTAAACTTGCGAACTTGCGTAATTATTATTTTAATGAAAAGGGTAGCGTTTTGCTGATCTTCCATGTGCGATAATGGCGTGAGTTTTGTGTCCTTGTCTTATGTGTTCTCGTCATCGCAATTAATAAATTTCTTTAGTAATAGTTATATTGGACCAAATAGATATCCAAAAGTAAAATTATTTTGTTCCTGTACCGAGAAACAAGAATTTTCGCCATTTCATTCAACTTATTCAGCAAAAAAAAAACATTTTCATCCAAAAAACTGCATTTACACTCGCAAACATGAAAGACTAGCTCTCAATTTTATAATGGAACAATAAACGAAACGAATGTAAAGTATAGAAGCTAGGAAGTGTTTCACCTCAGGTTCAGTTCAAAACCAGCGTTCATGCTGAACTGGACCTATTTTGGTGTAAAGCAAAATTATATTTTGACTTCTTTTTTTGTTTCGTGTTTACCTAACTATTGTTTGTGTGTATATGTATTTAGGTATTGTTACATTTGTGTGTCTGAATGTACATGGGACGGGCTGGATATGTTTTGTCTATTCCCTCTCTGAGAGACCACAACTTCTTGTGAGCTCAATTGTTTATAGGGTTTACTTGCAAAACCGAAGACACTAAGGTTCACTTGTTTTTATGTGCAACTAAATACTGAGAAGTCCTTTGCTTCGTAGAAATTAATTGAACTTGCCCCCGGAGTTGGTAAGTACTTTCTCCTTTAACAGTATTTTCTAAGAAAATATAATATTAATTTGCAATATTATGTAATTTTGTTCAGGGTGTTAATTTCAAATGATGGTCTCCTTTCTAGGAAATAAAATAATGAAGTTGTATCCGATCTTCAGTGTTTGTGCGGCGTCTCTCCGCAGACCATTTCCCACCTTCGATACTGCATCACGTGTCCTGTTACCTGTTCACATAGAGACCTAATGACAGCATCAGCGGACGGCACTGCCGTGGCCGAATTCTGGGCCAGGCAAGGAATTTAACTAGTTTTGCCATCGATACGCTAAGAAGAAGAAGAAGATGAAGTTGTATGTACGCAAGAGTTTCCACGCAGTAAATTCCTGCAGATGGAAAGAGCCTTCGAAGCCGGCTCAGCAAGAGGTGGGGAGATCATTTAGACGCGTACCACGAGGACTGGTTCCGTAGTTTCTTAAAAACCTTAAAAGTTATCGAAGAAAAAAATGTCATTCAATATCTCGATTAAATGTACAAGGTTTTCTATAGTTGTATTTTCTCTACTTATTTTCTATCAGTTCAAAATAGCAGATTTTTTGTCATTTTTACTGTATTAGTTTTACACAAAATGTTTTGATTTCAATAGAAACCTAGATATTCACAAGATATCTGTGATTCCGAAGCATCTAAAGAAAGATGATTTAACGTAATCGTCATAATTTATGACGTTATCTAAAATCGTCCAAGCCGGGATACATTTATAACTCATAATTGTATCTCGGTTTGGATGCTCTTAACTACGATATCGATTTTCTAGTCTTAAATCCCGGAAACGTCTTCTAACTTCAACAAACATATAAACTTTCATACGATAAGAAAACTGCTACGTTTTATTTGTACCGTCAAAAAACAAGGTGAGTCTTCGTTCACACTTACAGACTGGCGTCGATAGCATCAAGAATAATGGAAGTGGAAGTAAATGGATCGATTACTTTGCTGACAGTACAGACGACGGTGGGACGAAAGAAGCATGGATTTTCACCGTGCACGATTATGTGTTATTCTTGTAGGATTGCAGATTATTTTGGTATTATTGTACTGAAATGTTATTTAGTGATCTGATGCTTCTTGGCATATATTAATTGATAAGTATTTATATTTTGATTAAATTGTACCGAATGTGATGAATGTTGCAGCCAGCCACATCTGAATAGGGCTGCAGTCAGCAAAAGTCTGATACTCCCCTTCGCATTACCCAGCAGAAATTGCCCATCTGATGATTTTCTACCAAAACCACTGCCAAACGCGCGTCCGCCTTTTTTCCTAATAAACGTGTTTTTTCCTTCTCTTTTCTTAACCCAAAAATAAAAGAAACCTGAACCAAATCACAATTATTTTTTTATGTTTTTAATCCAACTTTTTTATATCTTAATTGATAAACTCCAAAACGTTCATAAAAACAAAATCATTTCCTCAAACAAACCCGCAAAGCACACGTGAAGAACCAATAATATCAGCTACCATTGCCATAAAAAAAAACTTTTCAATAAAAACAGAACGATTACGATTTCGTGTGTGGCAACACTTAGGGGCTTCCTAAATACTCTTTGGCTAATAGATTTACTTTTAACAAGTTTTCTTTGAGAGTTACTCTTGGATGGTTAGCGGTTATCGCCGGGGACTATTGGAAGCTCAATTATTTAGTTTACTGAGTACATGACTTGCATGTGATGAGTTTGATGTTGTGGTAGATAAAGGAGAAAATGAGATGTGCGATTCAGTAGTTGGTTAACGAAATAAATCATGTTTTTGGTAGTGTTTCATTATCATCAGCCGAAAGACGTCCACTGTTGGACATAGACCTACCCCGAGTGTCACTACAACGACCAGTCCTGTGCGTCTCGCATCCATCATCGGATTCCCGTGACCCTCAC
This sequence comes from Mythimna pallens, assembly GCA_961205895.1. Lineage (NCBI taxonomy): Eukaryota > Metazoa > Arthropoda > Insecta > Lepidoptera > Noctuidae > Mythimna > Mythimna pallens. The sequence continues at coordinate 4,332,106 of OY540843.1, forward strand.
CACGTTTTCGGCTTACCTTGTAGGAGGCCTGCCAACACTGCGCCTTCGGTAAGGGTCGGTACATATCTGACGGCAAATGCGTTACGCGTATTATCGGTCGCGTTTATTCGGTTAAATTAGACCTGGCACAACGCGTCGAGTCAGCATCTACAGAGTGGTTGTGTAGTGTGATAGTTAATTTAAAAACTAAGCCCATCGAAATAATAGCTACTGGGTGAAACGTTGACGGAAACGGATCAGACGCTGTACGCTCGACGCATTAACGCATTATCGGTTGAGTGTGAAAGGTTTAATGTTTTATTATATATTTGTTCTGGCGTTACGCGACCGATAATACGCGACGCATTTTCCGCCAGATATATGATGACCCTAGGTGATAGTGTTTATAGTTAAGCAAAAGTTATGTTTATTAGATTTTTTATAAATAGTTCATGATTTTATGTTTATACGAAAACCGAAGTTCTAGTATTAACTAAATATTTATGGTAACTAACGTCTTTTAGAATAAGTAGCTCAGCAATGTGATTTTGGTAATTTGTATTTGATGTTTTTTTTTAGAAACAAAATCTCAGGAGGCACGCCTTAATTGCACACATAAAATATTTAGTAACCTATAACGCCACTAATGACCGTTCATGAGAACTTCATAAATTCTCATTTTTACTATAATTACTTGAGAAATATAACTTATATCCATCTGAAAACGTATTCAAATTGTAAACTAAACTAATCTCTATTGAGTTCAGCCACCGTGATCAATATAAGGTCTGCAATATTATTGCATAAAGAAAAACGTATAAATGTAAAAAGGATTTTGACAGGTCGATGAAAACACATCACCACGTACCTCAAAAAACTCAATAGTTAAGCACAAACATGGGTACAAAAACATTTTCACTCAACAATAAAACAAGAGTCAGTTTCTTTAGGGTCGACGGCGGAGGGTTAACTTGTGATAACTTGAAACGGGTCAAAGCAAAAGTTTCTGTTTACTTTCATACTTGGCATTCACTTGAGATATTTACTTAGAGAATTGATTTGTTCTGCCAATTTACAAATAGAGACAGGTTGTATGAGACATTTATTTGATGCTGCAGAAAAAAGTTATAATAATAGTAAAGCTTTTTATTTCTTATCCTTGCTAAAGAAATAAATATATTTAAATAATAACACGTTATTTGATTTATGTTCTAGTCAGGAATCTCTTCTAGGATATAGGCCTCTATCAGCTTATTCCATTCAGAAAAATAACATTATAATACAATGTTAAGATGAATTTGTAGAAAAAGTGTTATTGCCTATGTGAGAAGAAAGTCTGAATTCGATTTGTAGAGTATAAAGCGAATTTCTATCAACCTTATTGATTCTCAAAAGAAACAATTGATAAAATTGCGAATTTTATATCTATGTGTTCAATTTATGACAATACACACAGACAGTGAGACTGGGCTGGACATGTCTGCCGCACGCCGATCAAGCGGTGGGCCAGTAAAACACAAAGTTGGTGCCCTGACATCGCACGACGGGGTCGCGGCAGACCAATAAGAAGATGACGGGACGACTTAGATGTCTTCCTTAGGAACTGGCAAGAAGTGGCTCAGAGCCGGGAACAGTGGAAGGAAGGGAGGGAGGCTATTGCCCATCAGTGGGACAGTATAGGCTAGATATAATAGTAATAATAGTTTATTGTCACAAAGAAACATGAAGAAACATCTACCGATTGAGAGCCACGCGAACGCCGGCGGTCGCGCGTTGACGTCATCGCGCATTCGGCCGAAAGTCAAGCGACCACTCTCTCCCACTTCATTGTACGCCCTATTTTCAACACTTAGAGACTACTTTTGTATGAACAAGTTTGATTACTTACGTTCTTGGATAAATTTTCTATAAATTGAACGCATTATATTTTATAGTCTCTACCCTATTTTTTTTTTTTTTACGTTTTTATTTGTAAAAAGTCATATTCCCGCCACCATTTTGTTTATGGCGCCCCTGCAGTTTGACAGTTCTTGACAGTTCTTGTTCGTGAAAAGGTTAAGTCACATAAGAACTAAAAACTACAAAATCTTGCATCGTGGTATTAGATTTCTCCACGCGATTAGAATACAACAGCCTGAAATCAACTATCGGGCAGTTGCACGGACCAGACTAAAACACCCGTCTGTTCGGAGGATCCTCCCTTTTCAACGGAGGTTTGCAGGACTTTACACTCTGTTCCGCATCGGTACGTACCTCTAAAACACTCGTACATTACGATACACTGTTTACTACTGTAATATGTATCCAGATATTCTGAGCCTTGCCTCTAAAGCTAGGATAACTTGTATCTTAAGATATAGCGTTCGCTCCCTTATTAAAATTGCACGCCCAAAGATTCTAGCCTCCCATTTAGTTGCTTGAATTTCTTTCCAAAACAAAATATTCGAAAAACCTATTCATGTCGCTACAAGGTTTAAAATTTCATACCTCTTTCATAGATGCACCAAAAGATGCGAAATTTTTTTGTACTAATTTTCCTTTTACTTTCTTCTAAGGTGATGCCTTTGTACTATTCTTCTGTTTCCTTCTTCTTTTTTTTAATTATTGTGTGTATTTTGTGTTTAGTATTTGTTGTTATAGCGGCAACAGAAATACATCATCTGTCAAAATTTCAACTGTCTAATTATCGAGGTTCATGAGATTTAGCTAGATGACAGACAGAGGTGTGATAGTAAAGAACCCAGACACAGAACCCTAAAAAAACGCGTCGTAGCAATAACCAAGCTGTGCTCAAAATATCGTTATTAGCAAAGTTGGTGCGGCCGGCAATTTGGCAAGCTCCCCGCGCACCCGGCGTGATGTATCGCCGATACTTTGGATAGTTAGGAAAAACGGAGCTCGAGCCTTGTAGCGACGCCGATGGGTGCAACAGTCGTTGCGTTGCTGTTACGTATGCAGAGTTTTTTGGCTTGATTCTAACTGGGTATTTTGTAACACACTAATATTATAAAGGCAAAAGTGAGTGAGTGTATGTGTGTGTATTTAATTGCTGACATAGTCTTCTAATGTATGCAGCATAGATACAGTTACTAGGAGACCTATTTAATTTTTTTTAAACCAAGAACTGAGCTTTTAACTGTAGTATTTGTGTTTCTTTGTGACAATAAACTTTATTATTATTATTTATTTTTGTACGTGAATGCGCGTTTCGTATTTGCAGAATAAATTATATTTCTTCAACAAAAAATAATAATAAAACTACGTCTGTATGTGTGTGTATGTTTGTTACTTCTTCACGCTCGAATGGCTGAACGGATTTCGATGAAACTTAGGACATGGGTACACCATGTCCTGGAATAAAACATAGGATACTCTTTGTTCCGGAGAGTATGTTCCCTTGGGATAACTTTCTACTATCACACGGGTAAATGCTCTGGCTGCTGGTACCTACATAGCTATAATATAGTATAATAGCTAGCTGAAGAAATCCAACAAGCTTATAGAGAAACATCTTCAGATGCTATATAACAAATCTAATTCTACTATCACACGGGTAAATGCTCTGGCTGCTGGTACCTACATAGCTATAATATAGTATAATAGCTAGCTGAAGAAATCCAACAAGCTTATAGAGAAACATCTTCAGATGCTATATAACAAATCTAATGTCAAGAAAACAAAGTAAATGCTGTAAAATAATATTTTATATAAATCTCACTACTACAACAAAACATTAAAACCCTTTAAGAATCTATTACGTAAAAACCTACAATAACAGCCTGTGTAGTAAGAGATCTTCAACTAAGTCACATTTATAAAGACACTAGAACAATAAAACACAACATAAGTCACAAAATTAAACAATGAACTATTTCGTAGCAACGCTACGAGCCCTCGTAGCCGTAGCACTCGTAGGCGTCTACGAGAAGTGCTACGAGCTACGACAATTCGAATATTGCCAACTATTTGGAATTCCTTGCCGGTATTGTATTCATGTTTAGATAAATGTTAGTAAGTATTGCCATATATTTGATACGTAGTAGGACTACTTTATTGAAATGTGTGATAGCTTTATCAAATCAATTAGGTACTTCAGGTAAAGCCAAAACTAGAACACTTTCATTTATAAGCGTTTCGTTTTCAAGTATCCAAGATAATATATAAAAAATAATAAAAAAAATGTACACCATAATAGGAAAAACGCAAAATTTACATAAAAAAACGGTATTTGTCTATCTGTCACAGAAGTTTATTTCGAGTATCATGGGTAGGTAAAAATTTTTATCAACGAAGACCAAAACAATTAATTCGTCAGGTTATTTTTTGTATATAATATAATAATGTTTTTTATTTATTTAATATAGAAATATTTAACAGCCTGTCTGTTACACTTTCACAGTTAAACTACTTAACCGATTTTGGTGAAATTTGGTACGGAGGAAGCTTGAACTCCAAGTATGGACAAAGGCTACTTTTTATTAGTTTTGACTTCGACTTCGCGTCCACAATAACCAACATTCACGCGGACAATGCCGCTGGCAGAACCTAGTAATGAATAAACGGAATAATAATAATAAAATATATTTCAGAACTACTTCCATATGTTTGTTAGTAACAATGTTCTTAGACTAGTGTTAGTAAAATCCTAAAAAACATCCTCGTCCCTCTTTCTACCTAGATTTTAAGCTCAACTTTAGCTGTAATAATCTATATATATAAAAGAAAGTCGTGTTAGTTACACTATTTATAACTAAGGAACGGCTGAACCGATTTGGCTGATAATTGGTGGTATCTTAGAACGAGGAGACGGACATAGGATACTTTAATACTTTTTTATCTCGTAGAGTAGGGTAGAGTAGGGTAAAGTAGGGTACAGTAGAGTAGGGTAGGGTAGGGTAGGGCAGAGTAGGGTAGAGTTGAGTAGTCAGTTGACGGGAGCGAAGCCGCGGGCAAAAGCTAGTACATGATAATAACAATTACTTTAACGCAACGCTTCTGTGTAATAATCTTCTGAAGTTAACCAATTTGACGAGAGGAAATTGGTAGATTAAATAAGGATAAAACTCGTCAAGAGCCGATCATCATAATCCGTTTATAAAACGACATTTTAACGCAAAACTTATTATTGGAAGGCTTTACGTTTTATGAAAGATGATTAGGGATTTTTAATCATATTTTTGGCTTATTTTCTTGTTAAATAGGACGAAGATTTTGAGTTAGGTTAGATTTGTTTGTAGTAATTGTCAAATAATAAAAATTATAAATAATAATAATATTTCACAGCTATCACACAACGCCGTCTATCCCCAAGCTAAGCAGAGCTTGTGTTATGAGTACTAGACAACTGATAAACATACTTACATATTTCTAAATACATAAATATTATAGATAAATTACACCCAGACACAGAACAAATGATCGTGCTAATCACACAAACATTTGTCCTAGGTGGGAATCGAACCCACGACCTCCGGCATAGTAGTCAGGGCCACTAATCACTAGACCAACAGGCCAGTCAAAAAAATATTAATTTAATTTAGTACTTCTTAGATAAGTACATTTTATTAAGTGATATAAACTAGTGCTTGACTGCTATCCCACCTGATGGTAAGCAGTAATGCAATCGTTGATACTCGTAGTGAATCGCACTAGTTTATTAAGAGCATATTCACTTTAGCCTTGAATAAACAAGAAGAAATATACTTTCCATATTACAAACTTTTTTTTTTGTTCAAAAATGCGAAAATGTTTCTTTTCTCTTAGGTCGAGATGTAGTATTTAATTGGTCTAATTGTCTTCTCTTGTATGCAGCATAGATATAGTTACAAGGATACCCATTTAAAAATGCAAAGTCAATGTAAATATTAAAAAAATACTTAAAATTACACATCTTTAACAAACCAAGCGCTCCTTAGTATATGCCGCTCCCAGTTGTTCGTACTCCGTGAGTTTACGTTTTAACTATGCAAGTATTATCGACCACTCAACACTTTTTATTACTTCTTATTCTACACATTTATTATGGAATTGCACAATCTAATTCCACAAAGTCCGTTCCGTCATCGGACCACTAGACGTACGGCGTTGCGCCACCGGTAAATGGTTGGCATCCCACCCATACGCACAAAACGTTTTGAGAACACATTTATTATGCGTACAGCCAAGGAGTGGAATTCCTTGCCGGAGTCTGTGTTTCCTGTTAGCTACAACTTAGTGGTCTTTAAGCCAAGAGTGAATAGGCTACTTCAAGGCAAGCGTGCTCCATCGTCGACTACATCATCACGATGAAATCGATTCTTTTTGTTTTTTAATGTTAAATGTATTGTAATGTGGCAGTACTCAATAAATAAATAAATAAATACCATCAGGTGGTCAAACGCGAGCCCATCATTAATAAAAAATAAAAAAAAACTTCTCGTTAAATTTTAACGAAGTCAAAACTGTTACTGTACGCTACCAATAACGTTTGTAAATTATTTTTTTAAGTTTTCCCATGTAAGGGAATTGTAAATTCTTATGGGAAATAAAGATATCTTACTTATTAATTATATGTAATATCTTACTATACCTCAAACCTCAAACCTCATTTTTTAAAAACCAAGAACTGAGCTTTTAGCTGTAGTATTTGTGATATTTATTTTTGTACGTAAATGCGCATTTTGTATTTGCGAAATAAATTATTTTTCTTGAATAAATAATAATAATAAACCTACGTCCATGCTAGTACAAGAAATATTTTATTAAGTAAACACTTTTTTGCTGCCCCACTCTTTCACACAACTCGTTTTACAGCTACAAAGTCACCAACAATGAAAAAAAAATATACAAAAGGAAAGGTAATAATTTACACTACAGCACTAATTAACACTTCACTCTATAATTAAACTTGTAATTAACGCCCATTCACTTCCATCATTCTGAAATATCTTTTAAACCAACAATCACGACGGACAATTAAACAGGTTAAATAAAATGGTTAATTTTTAAACGAATCGAAATTAAATAGGGTGCTTGTTCACTAGAGTTCACTAACAGAGTTGCACTGTAGCTGGGTTGACAGGCGATGTGTAGCGGACTTTACTGTGCGAGAATGTTGACTTTACTGTGCGAGGATACAAACTTTATTGTGAGAGCATGCTGGCTTTACTGTACAGGACTGACTCAAGATAGGTGCAGACGCAAATATCTCTCACAAGCATTCTTCGCGCTCATTCCTCGCACAATGACTTGAGGCCATGTTTTGTTTGTTCTAAACTTTGCCTAAGAAAGAACTTAAGTTTAAGATCTTTTTTACTAAATGCGTTATCATGATGCTTTTACGCCATCATAATTTCAGTTTTAGAGAAGACGCAAAGAAGTTTTTGCAATGGAATCCTAATGGCGTTAACAGTTCATATTAGCCTTCAGTGGAATGCGCTTTCTCTCGATATTAGGGTATATATAAAGTCGGCATGCATTTAAGATGAAGTTGCGGAATCATTTTCTCCACCAATAGCAGAATCGTCTCTGCTATACATCAGGCTCGAAGGACCAAAATGTTAGGGTCTATACTTGGACTTAAATGAAAAGCAGTGGACTGTAAACTGATAAACGTATATCCAATTACAAGTGAGCAATTTACAACGCGCGTGTATCGTCTGTCGTTCTCGCTGGTGAAGTGATGGCGGGCCAGTCGCCCCGCATGTCTTGCGCGACGTCGACGACGCAGCCCGACGAGTGCCGAAGGTAGCCGACGGCGCCCAAACAGTCTCAACTTCTATCCTTACTTTATATTAATATGTATGTGTATTTTAACTATATGTATACTTTTTTACTCTTCTTTTTTTAGATAAAATTTTCTTTTTATGCATCTACCACATTATCTCTTCACCACCTAGGGTTAAATGGTAGAGAATGCCTCAGGCATTAAGTCCGCCTTTTTTACTTTATGTTGCATGAAGATTAAATAAATAAATATAGCCCTAAAAAAGCGCTGTTCAAGTCTAGGCATTTCCTATTATGGATATCGCAAACAATTCTTGCCAGTTATTCTCGCACATCTTTGATGGGAAAGCACCCTTATACAGCCATGTATTTAACAAATGAGGTAGAACTGTTGTTAAAACTAACGACGCGACAGGCAATCGAAATCGTTGGCCATTTATATTAATTTTGTATGAGATTAACTTGTACTGTATATTGGTGGTTGAAATTGAGAAGTTCTGTAATGCCTTATTTTATAATTGATTTATTTAAATGTTGTTTGTAGAGACTGTTAGTACCAATACGTGAATCACACGTAAATAAATAATTATTATTTAAAAGTTGCTTCATTTTGGGGTTCCGTACCTCAAAAGGAAAAAACGGAACCTTCAGAGGAACACTTTCTTGTCCGTCAGTCTGTCTGTTTGTCTACCAAGATGACTGTTTATCTCGGGAACGCGTTGAGGTATAGAGTTTAAATTAAAACCATATAGTCTGGCCTGTGGTCCTTTGTTGCTGTGAAAAAAAAACAAACTTCTGAATAACAAAAAAAAAGATACGGCCGTTTATGTCGCAAAAAACGTATATTTCGACACTATCAAGGCATTCAAAATTCATAGGGTACTTCCCGTTGACCTAGAATCCTGAAATTTGGCATGAAGAAAGTTCTTATAGCACAAATACAGGAAAAAATCTGAAAACTGTAAATTTGTAGTTACGTCACAAAAAACTTTTTTGTGATTCGGAAAAATCTTCGTAACTCAATTCGGGAATTGAACTGTTTTCATAGGTAAGTTTGTACGGAAACCTCAGTGAGCGAGTCCGACTCGCACTTGCCCAGTTTTTATAATTTATGAACGCAAGGACCACTGCCTAGCCACCTGGCAAGCGTCGCTAGTTAAAACTTAGATGATAAAAGAATAAACTTTTGATAACATATATCCTTAGTTTACCTTCATTAAACGTATGTTGAGTTTTGAAACGACTCACCGAAGTTTGTGGGCCTAGGTATATATATAACTTTCCTTAATTGTTCGCACCCGGTGATATTTATAAGCACCTGGATTTACTTTGATTGTTTCACTGAAAACGTCGCCGGAATGTTAATATGTTATCGCTTTTATTAGAAACTTTTGAAGTAATAATTTGGAACTTTTTGTGAGTTTTATAAACAGGGAAATGAGAGTGATTGAAGTTTACAAAGTCAGATAGAGGACCGATCACAGCAGTCAGCAGTTTTTTTGAGGTGGGATATCATGTAATGAGTTCTCTCGGTCTAAAGTGGGACTGTCAGAATTTTACTGACTTAGGGCCTGTGCACACCACGTTTCTCAAACGCGCCGTCGACCGCGCTTTTGTCCTATTAAAGGTCTACAGGCTGCGTCTGACTCGCGTGCGTATCGCATCTGTATCGTTATAAACGCGCGTCAACGGCGCGTTAAAAAAATTTGGGTGTGTACAGGCCCTAAAACCACACATGTGTTCATCAGAAACCCTTTGCGTTCTAGGATCACGGGTATCTTTTTATAAGCCAGTCAAACCATTGCGGTCCAGCAGGGTCAATCTCTGCTAGACCACAATGGTTTTGCAGACATCTCTTTGAGGCATTCGCGTGCCTATAAGAGACACTACGCGCCGTCGACGACACGCGCTCGGTCTTTACCAGACGGGCGGACGATGGCGAGCTACACATTGTTGCTTGCCCGCAAGCAACCGTAAACAAGTACATACGTATTCGTAGATATGATAAGATTCAGAGTCATTATAATAACTAGTCACTAAGTATTGACTATTCTGTTTTCAGCACATTAAGACCAGCATTGAAAATACTAAATCAAAAAAGACCATAGTGATGTACAAACAAAACGTTTAACTCAACTAAACCAAAACATATCGTTCGGTTTCATAACATATTATTATTCATCGTATAACGATGAATAATAATAAAACTAACAGCATTTCTGTTTTGTCAACCGAGGCTGCGGTATAACATGACAATGCTGCACATTAATATTCACAATTTTGCGGTACGCGTCATTTGCTACGGCACAATAAAGTTATGCAGATAAATCACACTGATAGGTATCGGATTTTGGATCGGAATCGTAATTGCATTTCTGTAAAAAAACAAATTTTAAAGACTAAATTGAAAAAATAAGAGGTACTAACGGTGTGCGGCGTATGAAGGGGCAGAAATCACAACATCTATACGCGGATACGGCTGAGAGAGTAAGCCTTGAGCCGCGGCAAACCTCTCACATACATTCAAGCCGCAATAAAACGTTTGCCACGCGCACTCACGCATACACTCCGCCGTCTGCGACCACGACACCGACGGCATCCTCATATCGACTAACTGACTACACAGACACAACACTATCACAAAATCGAACCACTTTGCAAACACCCGACACTAAAACACAAAACATTTTCACATTATTATTTACAAATTTAAAATTGAAACACTAGTACACGTTCGATTCGTACCGATAGTATTGCATTAACTACATTTAGATTAGATAAGGGCCATCACAAACCAATGGATAATGTTCATTGACGCGCGTGATTTCGCGGAGGTATCGATGTCTCTTGTGTTGATAAGATCGAGTAGATGGTGCGAGGCGAGAGTGTGCATCTATGTGGAAAACGGCACTGATAGATGGTGTGTCTCTTACTGAAGATCAGGTGTTGCGTAGGCGTCATCAAGTCTATTATCTCGTATTCAAAGATAAAGGCAATCGAATAGATAACTAACGCGATAACTCATCGAGTTTGCGCAACGTTTATACGGATAATGTACAAAGGAATATATTTATTTATTTCAAGTGAAGGTCGCCTTCCTTTGTTACAGTCATAAAAAAAACATTGTAGTTACTCGTGCATATCGATTTAATAATATAAAGGTTGACACTTATTGTATTAAAAATACATATTTAATTAAGAAATTCTAAGGTTCATCAAAGAGATATCGATTTTCGAATTGAATAAACGGTGTTTTCAATTTGTAACAAATGTAATAAGGTTTTAGAGTTTTAAAAAACATGCTTATAGATGTAGAAAAAAGGCTGCCAAGCTAAAAAGGGGTAGGTAGGTTACATCATGACCGCTGGGCAACAGGGTCTACTAAGTGGATGCCTGAGGATGGGCGACGTCGCTGATTCCGACATGGGAAGTGGCGAGATAACCTAGACGGTTACATCTGATGTTTGTGCCCGTGTAGGCTTATGTGAAATTAAAAGATTTGATTTGTTTTTGCTCGAGAAGAGAGTACCTGAAAGAAGTTGTGGAAGGCCTTTGCACAGCAGTGGAAATATTTAGGCTAAATGAAAAAAATCACGTTATTAGACTACGAAATTATTTTGACTCGAGTCTACATTTCACAAAACATAATACTTTTTTTTAAATGTTTTCTCTTATATTATATTTAAATGTATACTTTGTAGTTCTATTGAAGCAGGCACACGAAACCACCGTAATTAGCAGCTTTAATTAAAAAACACAAATAACTTGGCAACATTAGGAGTCTTCCTTAATTAGGGATGGGACATGTTGCAAACAACAGTTAGTTTAGGACAGTTGTCCCTTGTTGTTGTGTGCCTATGGGCAGAGGACACACACGGTCTTGCCAACATACTGTACTTGGACGTACAAGTTCGTCATTAATTTGGGGGCTGACTGCTTTAATTTCCTACAAAGTTTTGAATGAGCGCCTTTGGAGTAAGTAATTTAACTGTTAAGTTTCCTGTGCCAGGTTTAGTGTGTGTTTAGTTCCTTTTACTTTGACATTTACAAGTCTTCTTCTGTTCGTAGCGATGGTACGTTTACATAGTTGCACTAATTAGGTACAGTCCTACTATAATATTATAAGCCAGAAAGTTTGTATGTATGGATGTTTGTTACTCTTTCACGCAAAAACTACTGAATGGATTTCGATGAAACTTGGTACACGGATAGACCGTGTTCTGGAATAGCATATAGGATACTTGTTATCCCGGGAGTATGTTCTCTGGGGATAATTTTCTATTAAAACGCGAGCGAAGCCGCCGGCAGCACCTAGTGAGTAATAATAATAATATATTGTTACTTTTTCTCTAGATCTGCAGTGCTATTCTGTAAATGGTAAATCATTTCGAAAGTCATTTCGCAAATCATCTCGAAAGTCACACTCACTTCGCTTCTCATCTCGCCTGTACAAGTTTCGTTATTCTTATGTCAAGATCAAGGCCAAGTGTTCCGAGAACAGAAGAAGAGTTCCGAGAACCCAAGTGACATTGCTCTATGGTAGTAGTGCAGTGCTGAATTGTGTCTTGTTATGATTTACATCGACTCACTTCATTTAAGAATACGAAACTTTAATTTCACATGATTTCACTGCGGATTCAGAAGTGATTTCGCAAATAAACTTTTCAGAATAGCAATGCTGTGCTCACTCGTTTGATGAGAAACACTGTTTTGATCGCCTATCTACATTATTTTTCTTTGTATAAAATGACTTAAAGATAGAACTACATTAGACCGACGCACACGTGGACCACGCCTGATTTGTACGTAGAACGACGTCGCGTGGCGTGGATCTAGTGTAGCTCTACAAGTTTAGTTTCCATATAAAATGTATAGAGACCGACACGCACACACGTGCGTACGTGGCACACGTGTGCGCAGTGTAGTTCTACCTTAACTGTTGTTCCTGCACGTTCACAACAAAATGTATTGTAAATTTAATTGCTCGGTAAGTAAATTATTGTTCATTCAGATAAGGAAATAAAGTTATTAAACCAAAATATAAACATCACGATTAGGATTACATGTTATTTCCTCATCAAACATAATTTCCGCCGTAATTCTAATAATAGATTACATATTTTCAAACATATTTTGTATGTAAGTAAATACAAACAAAGCCAGTCCTGTGTTTATCCGGTTTAATGACGTCACATGACCGTTAATCTAAATATCGAATGTCAGATGAATCAAATTTGATAAGCGCGGATCAAATTGTTGGTTTTATTTTTAGTAAATTCAATTTGTAAATGGTATTTATTGTTTTGTTTGAAATAGGTTCAGGAGTCTTTACGAAACACCTCTTACAGTTTTAAAAATTTCTATAAATACTAATACTGCACTGAAAAACAAACAAAAAAAACCGGGCAAATGCGAGTCGGACTCGCGCATTCAGGGTTCCGTACAAATTTACCTATGAAATCAGTTCAATTATTTATAATAAAAAATCCTAATCACAAAAAAGGTTTTTTTGTGACGTAACTACAAATTTACAGTTTTCAAATTTTTTCCTATACTTGTGTTATGAGACTTTGCTTCGTGCCAAATTTCAGGATTTTAGGTCAACGGGAATTTGCTACCCTATGAATTTTAATTCCCTTGAGAGTGTTGAAATAAACATAACATAAGTTGGCAGCAGTATCGTCATAGCGCTTATTGGTTATCCTATTATCTGTCTGCACTATTTGTTTCACTAGATTCGTGTATTCTCTTTTTTCTTTCTTTGTAGTTTGAGTACATATATATATATATAATTATATTATGTATATTGTATTTATAGTATTTAAGTAAGTACATGTTTGTATAAAATATATGGTATTAATAACAATATGTACCTAAGGCATTAAGTCGGCCTTTGTACTTTTGTGTGCATAAAGAATTAATAAATAAATAAATAAACGTTTTTTTGCGACATAAACGGCCGTATCTTTTTTTTTTTGTTAACTCATAAGTTTGATTTTTTCACAGCTTCAAGGGACCGCAGACCTGAGTATAGGTATGGTTTAAATTTGAACTTGATACCTCCACGCGTTCAGACAACAAAGTGATTCTATAAGGGTTCCGTTTTTTCCTTCTGAGGTACGGAACCCTAAAAATAATGAAGGACCTAAATAGATGTGCCAACAGTTTCACCGCGAGATATTTGAGAACGAATCTTAATTTTGAAAAAAAAAATGTTAATATATAGCATAGCATAGTCGGCCTTACAATGTTCCCACTATTGGGACTCAGGCCTCCTCTCTAGGAGAGGGAATGGGCCGTAATCCACCACGCGGGCCTAGTGCGGGTTGGTGGATGTCACGTCTTCGAATATTTGGTTCTAGGACTTGCCGGTTTCCTCACGATGTTTTCCTTCACCGTTTTGAGAGTAGTGGTGATGAAATAAATTACACAAAGTAATGCGCCTGGCTGGGTTTGAACCCGCCACCTACAACTCGTAAGTTGGGGCCATTACCACTCGGCCACCACTGCTCAGAAACAATATATCTCAAAAACAGCTAAATCGACCTGTTCTATTTGCAGGATTAACTACATTTTAAACATTTTTTTTCTCGATATTAAGGAAAGGTTTGCAAATATCCCGCGGTGACTGTTTGCACATCTATTTAAGTTGTTCATTATTTTATTTTTGTGTAATTCAGTGCGGTGTATTTTTAAAGTTTAAAAACTGTAACTGCCTTTTTGGTGTTTCTTAAGGACTCTCCTCCTAAGTGCACTTTAACAGTTGATAATCTGATATTGTTGATATATGTGTGATTGTGGTTAGATATTTTTTTTTTCTTCAAAGTACTGAATAACAAAGTACTTCAATAATTCTCGTCATTCATCGTCTATTGTATTAGTCAGCAGAAAGATTACATTATTATCAAAAATATTTCGGGCATTCTTGTTTTCAATTTATTATAAACTTTATTGTACAGTGTCCACCTTGTAGTGTATGTTTATCGCATAGGGCAACCTCTTGTTGTCAAGCTTTAGGACTGAACGAAAGGAATAAAAAGTACAAAAAATATATAATACATTGTTGAGTTTCTTAATTCTCTTCTTCTCATATATTTATTTGGATTAGGTTTTAAATTTCATAATAAATAAAACATTATTATTTACTTTCTTTTTTTAATTTGCTTGATGTAATACGCTTCTGTCACACTTTTTTGTAGTGATCGATTAATCGAGCAATATCGACAGTAATTTATTACCATAGATATTAGTAGTGGGAAACTCCTTCCATCTTTCGCGGGCCCGCGCTCCTATTACCAGTTTTGGCGAATGAATCTTATCGATAAAAATTCACAACACCACTTTACCAGTTACAGTAAACTCGGTTCTTTAGATTCTTAAACAAAGTTACAAAACGGGACTGAACAAACAAATACTAAATTCTAATTTGGCAATGGCGGGAACATTTTAATTGGATTACACATGCATCTAGGTGCACAAGTGAAATGTTTATTCGCACAGCACACCAGTGTGTAAGAGGATTTAGAACCGGGTAATTTATTTAACGGGATTGATACAGCTAGTTATTTTATATTGGGTATTACACTAATTTGCATTGTTTAAGCTCGATGGCGCCGAAAATGATTGCTATGATTGATTATTATGTTTTGTTGTATTATTCGGTATGATATAAAATTATGTAAACCTTTAGTAATAGCATTTAACTTGATAATTGCAGATTGAAATCTGACACAAATCAGAAAGGAATTGTATAAAGAGCTTAGGTACAAACATATACGATGTTGGAATTTTTCATCACATTTTGTCGACACCTAACTCAGAGGCTGCTTATAGCTTAATTAAGTTTGCTTTGTTACGTTTTACTATATAGGTAAGGTATTTACTAATATAATGTCCGATGGGACTGACATGTACATTTGTATAAAAGTCCCTAATACAAAATTATTTTTAAACGTTGGTAATTTTGTCATAAAAGAGTGCATGTGTTTTTGTAAAATTAGTGTATCAGGTTATTCTAATTAGTGTGAATAACAACCGATTACGATAAATACGAAAGAATTGACGATTCATCAAGAAACAGAAAGAGACAACAGTATTTCCGAGTAAAAACAAGATTTGTTATAACTACGAGTAAACCCTATTGCAGTGGTCCTGCAACTATTTATATCTATTGTGAAAGTACATGAACTTTATTAAACAAAGGCTTTTCTTGTTATCGTACAATGGACACAAAGCTAGAATAAAATGTATATACAAAATACCAACAATCTTCATTATCTTCATTTGACTGCAGATCGAAAGGCGACAGCAAGTCAACGGGCAACGGGAACGGGTGGTTCGCGGCCGCGTTCAGAAACTCACTCCAAAACGTGTTCATTTTCATCGTTATGTCAATTTATCGATACAATCAATTGACATTGTCACATCACTACCGTTGCGTTTCAATATTGTTCCAATTCGTTTTGTTGTCGTTTAGGTGTGTATTTGCCGTGCAAATATTATTTTATGGTTTTACTTTGTTTTTTCGAAACCGGCGAGTAGATACACTCGGGGCGCGCGACCGGCGACTGTTTAGCTGTTATCAATTGAGCGTCGTCTCGCCTATCTCAATGATAAGCCTCGCCCACAACAATTAGGTGAAACAGCTGATAGTGCACAGGTATATAAAAAAGAAATGTTTTCGCAACCGTGTTATCTTCGGTATCAACAAAAACCCTCTAAAGGATCTTAATAATGATATCATACGAAGCTGATTTATATTCAAGTCCATATGGTACTAACAGTCGGGAATTGCGGACAAACTGAATAAATATGGAAAACATTTTACCACACCTGTCCGAATATAAATAAAACTGAAATGTAATTTACTTTTACTCAGATTTTTAAATAAAGTGGTCGGTTGCTTCAGGGTAAATACAATAATTTAATGCTCTTCGTATTTCCGATTGATCCGGCACACCGTGCGCACCACCGTTCAGAGAAAATGCTATATTATACGTAAATACATCGTGATAAGCTGTTCATGTACCTGCAAAAGTAGGTCATACCAGATATATCGGTACTTGTGTCGTATATTTTCTAATTTGTGTACGCCTACACCTGACACTGAAAGATAACGATGTTGATTACAAATTAACACGCACTGAGCCCTAATATCAAGTAAACACTTAAACGTTAAGTCATCTTATTATTTAAACGAGCGTGCGCACAATTGTTCATTGAACCATAAAAGCATATTGGCAACAAGCGCACAAATTACGACGAGAAAAGTAGAATAAAGAAATGGAATAAGAAAATTTCAGCGTCCAATTTCGGCATGATGATATGAATCGTATGAAATATGTGATAATATCAGCAGCCGTCGAACCAGGGTGCGTCGAGCTCGGCACGTGCCCAATGCGTTGTCACTCCCAATTTGAATGTAACATGACATCTGAGACCGAGTGACACCAGCACGACTTCAATTAACCTGTGCGTCGAATTTCCAAATGTCATGTTGACATATCGAAACTCAGAACGCATAGCCATAATTATTTATGTCCCATGCTCGATATCTCATTCCACGACACTACACCTATGCATGTTCGGAAATTCAAACTATAAATTCAAAATAAGAACTTAAAAACTACCATAACGATAAATATGTTCGTGTAAGATCGTAAATACGTAAGTTTCCGAAATAGAAATTCGAGAATAGAGCTGTCTTACCTTCTTTTATTTTCTGTCTCCTGTTTTGCACTGGGCTTTTTTGGGCACATAATAAACTAAAGAGTTCTAATATACAGTCTTGATCCTTTTGGTGCACCATTTTTGTTTTCATATTAATAACTGTTTAGCATATCACTAACTAATTCATATTACAAATGTCTTCCATAAGAACACCATATATTTTCCGTTGGTAATTTTGAAAACTATTTCTAAAAGGAAGTTAACAAACTGGGGTAATAGGGAACAATGTAAGTTTGTGTTACAGTACTAACAGAACTATGCGGATGGGCCGGGTTCCGGTTGGAACCTCCTGCAGATAAACACGTATGTAAGCAATAATGGGCTTATCAAAGCATTTTGTGGGACCATAAAAAGAGCTGTAGTTGGTAACAAGGAAGAGCCTTGATGTGGGTTTATCGGAAATTACAGGAGGTAGACCCAAATAGTTGAATGTTTAATTAAATTAAATAGAAACTACAATTGGAGTTAATCGAATTATGAAATTTTCAGAGATAATGACAAAAGTGGGTCGGCCTCTGATCATTTTGATTTTCTTCTTACTTACTGAACTTTAAATGTAAAGGTAAAAAGTCGCAAATTCTTTTCAGTGGGGTGATTTTGTTTGCGTAACAGACAAACAAAGGCAATGCCTTCCATTTTGATAATTCAAAAACAACAACATTTACTGCGTTCATTACGCTGGTAAGTAGATGAATTTTCAATACATTATAAAGCATTACGAATTCCCTTTAAAAATCTCCGCTCTGATTGTGACAGATTGTGCTGGTTGCAGGGTTGCAGATCATAAGCCAACAAAAGTCTAACTTTCAAATAGCATGATGCTCTCAAATAGTAAAAGCTATTTCAGCCCATACAAAACGAATGAACACTTTCTATTTCCGTCCACACAAACCAATGCCGCCACATTGTTACCCGTATCAAACATGCAACAAAAACTTGTAATAGAATTTTATTTAAAAGCGAGGGTAGAACGTAGTGGCCGACCGGACGTCAATTTCTGGCCGAAGCCGAAACCAAAGCCGATTAATTGGCTCCCGCCCCAACCTTAGGCGTCTAAAGTTTATTAACCCTAGGAAATGTATATAAACAACTTATACAAATGCATACATCCATAATCATAATCAGATGAAGGGAATGGGCCATAGTCTACCACGGAGGCTCAGTGCACGTTTATTTATTTATTTAATACTTTATGCACATACAGAGGCGGAGGAGGTACACATACCCTCGATGTTATTTTGGTTTTAAAATATGCCGGTTTCCTCACGGTGTTTTCTATTACCGTTTTGAGAACAGTAGTCATGGACTAACTCATACAAAGTAAATGCCTTCCTGGGTTTGCACCCTCGATTTAGAATTCGGAAATTTTCGGCTTCAGCGAACATAAGGCGAAGCCGAAAGTGGTCGGACACTAGTAGGATGTAAAAATAGCACGCTTGTGCACGGTACGTTGGCTAGCGTAGTGTGAGCAGTCCGCTCGGTTACCTACACAGCCTATCTGATTTGTGACTATGCCAAACAGAGCTATACACTAGCGTAGCCTCTATGGTAGGTGTGTGCTCTAGTTTTAGTTTTAAAAGCGGGAAAAATGGTGTTGATGGCATTCGAAGTTATGGAAATTAAGGAATTATAGATTACAAATGAGAAAAGTAATAGCGGTTTGAAGAAGTAAATAAAAAAAATGAATTGGGAAATAGACAGGAGATTAATCAAAGCGACTGAAATTCATGGACAAGATTCTGATGAAGATAAAAGGAGATCACACAAAAGTTAAAAGTGACAAAACTATCAAAATATAAATTAAGATTATTAAGCTAATCTTTCAAAACAAGCAAGCGATAAAATTACGCCAATATTTGCTCCCACATAATACCGAAGATAAGCATGAATAGCTCCTAAAAATATACCAACTTAAACGGCGCACAGCACTACTATCGACACTCACGCGAGCGAACCTTGGCACTTCACTAGAGTCCACAATAAATTCAATTTCCGAACACAAACAGCGGGTGCCACAGAGCAGAAAAGTAAACAAGAAAAAAAAAGATATATCTCAATTTCTCAAACTACTCTTCGGAACAAAAATAAAACAGCAAATGACAGTGATCGCGAAATATTGGGACAGGCGTTTGCATATGTGGGACGTATCAGTGGCCTAGTTTCTTCGATATCTGCCCAAGGGCACGGGTGGCCGGGCCTGGCGCGGCTTGTCTGGTTCTTATCAATGATCGGACACCTGCTATCTGATTTGTGGGGTGAAGATAGGAAGTGTCAGAATGCGCGATGAGCTGTGAGTTTGTGAGGGGATGGAATTGTGTTGTCGGGGTTTAAAATGGAATTGTTTTTTCAGTTGAGTGCGATCGTTTGTGTTATCTTTTACAGTGACATTTATGAATGGTTTTGATAGCTAGGTAATAATATAATCCTCTTTTGGTACAGAGATAAAGCAATTAGTGCAAACTTGTCTCGTACCCGGGTCAGAAGATCTCAAAAAAGAGCAGACTAAGTTTAAACCAACAATCATATCTGCCTTATACAGGCACATATGGACAGGTTTGCCCGGACCATATTACGAGTAACATTGCCATGAATTGGAGTTTTACACCTGATGCTTTAGTGAAATACTGGTTTTCAACTGCACCTGATCATATTGTGAACCGGCTCCAACGTAGTCCTTAAAAAATGTAGTTGTGATAGTATAATGATCATAGAATCACAGCATAAATATGTACATAGCCTTCTTACATTATTTTTGACAGTGTGACAATTCCCCCGAGCAGTGCTGGGTTCCGTCAATTTTTCGCCGTCGACTCGGGCTTAGTCTGTACAGGACGGAGAGCTACCCATGACTTCCCGTCCATAAACCCGCGCCTGTGGTGGCAGGAAAACATCTTGTGACTCCCAACGCCTGACGAGCCTTCGGCGCGAGTCGGGGAGGGGAAAGTGTCGAGGATTTTGAAGAACTATTGAATATCAAAACGTTGAAACTATGTCCATAATATTATTTTTGAAAGTGACCATTCTCCCAAGCAATATCGCGTGCCCACAAAGATCACTACAGCTTAATGAAGCGCAAAACGAGTGGTGTCCGCACTAGGTGTGCTGTTTAATGAGACGCGTAATCCTATCATTGAGCCACCGTTGCTCCATTGTACTGCGTTATGGTGCTATTGAAGTGACGTTGTTGTGTTAGTTACTTTGCTAATGTGTCAGTAGTAGGGACAGTATCGTGGATTGTAATGGTCTAGGGATGTGCGCGTTTTCTTTTTTTATAATGATTTAAACTAGTGCTTGACTGCATCCCACCTGATGGTAAGCAGTGATGCAATCGTTGATGGTGAAGCGGACTAGCTTACTTGTTTTAAGCGGTTTGAAAATTCTCGGTTGCCGGAATTTGGGATTTTAAATAAATTTATATTAAACTAGCTTCTGCCAGCGGCTTTGCCCGCGTGAATGTACAGAATATATAGCTTATGCCACTACGTGATAAAGAAGCATTCTACAGATCAAAGATTTTTTTAAATCTGATCAGTATTTTTTAAGTTTATTAATTAGATATCTTGTGGCATATAAGTAGAGGCTATTCAACTGTTTGGAATAAATTGAAACTCCAATGGTCCGGACTAAGCGATTCGCTTCGTCGTTTATACCGCGTACATCGAGGGACTGGAAAAATTTACCTGCTGCGGTCTTCCCGTCAAACTATAATTTAGGTGCCTTCAAGGCTAGAGTGAATAGGCTCTTAATAAACTAGTGCGCCTCACCATCAATGATTGCATCACTGCTTACCATGAGGTGGGATCGCAGTCAAGCACTGGTTAATATAAAAAAAAAAATAACTAAATGATAGTTAAATCTTGTAAAAAAAATGGTTGAATGGTTAACTAGACATGTTTTTACTATTTTCACAAAACAGGT
The DNA here is from genome assembly GCA_961205895.1 of Mythimna pallens. Classification (NCBI taxonomy): domain Eukaryota; kingdom Metazoa; phylum Arthropoda; class Insecta; order Lepidoptera; family Noctuidae; genus Mythimna; species Mythimna pallens. The sequence continues at coordinate 4,353,436 of OY540843.1, forward strand.
TGTGTAACCCGTTACAGGAATGGGCGTTCACATTTTAGATACTACATCTGCTGATGGAAATTAACTATTTGCTTTATTTAAGGAAGTCATAGGCAATTTCGAAAAAAAAATGAACTTCCCAAACTCATTTTGATCAGCTGATGTCAATTTTTTACGTGCATGCTAAGTTTTTTTGTTCAGACAGAAGCATTATCACCATCAATATTTGTTACACCTTGCATATCTAATTTCTTTTATCGACTCCCTAAGCAAAAATGGTTTAAAAAAGATTGTTTTAATAATATAATAATATCTAGCTTATCACACTGATGATGTTACTGAAGTAGTACATACGAGGTGTAATATAAGAGTTAAATAAATGAAGCAATAATGATAAAAATCTAGGCCAACTAAAGATTGAATGAACACATCTTCAACATAATCCATACCACATGATGTAGGTAGTAAGGGAAACCCTTTCAAAGGGTTTTGAAAATTAATCCGCTCGTCCGGTCCCTGTCTACATCACTTCAATCAATCTGCTTAGACTTTTCCCTATTATGTATTTGATGACTGGCCTGTTGGTCTAGTGGTTAGTGGCCCTGATTGCTATGCCGGAGGTCGTGGTTTCGATTCTCACCCAGAACAAATGATTGTGTGATGAGCACGATCATTTGTTCTGTGTCTAGGTGTAATTTATCTATAATATGTATGTATTTAGAAATATTTAAGTATGTTTATCAGTTGTCTAGTACTCATAACACAAGCTCTGCTTAGCTTGGGACTAGACGGCGTTGTGTGACAATTGTGTGAATATTATTATGTTAATATCGGCTTCCAATATATCTACTTGAATGCCAGTATTCTACAAGGAGCGAATACCTTTTTAACCTCTCTTAAAGGTGGAACAACGTGTGCCCAGTACACGTGGGCCACGTACGCCGATCTAGGCGCGTCGGTCTTCATACGTTTTATATGGCAACTAGATTAGTAGAGCTACATTAGACCCAGGGACGCCACGCGACGCGAATCTACTTACAACTCAAGCGTCGTCCACGTGTGCGTCGGTCTAATGTAGTTGCCGCTTAAAGGTCACACTGCTCACACGTGTGCCACACGCCGATCTGGGCGCATCGGTCTCCATACATTTTATATGGATACTAGACTTGTAGACTTGCAGATACACTTCGTTCTACGTAAAAATCAGGCGTGTTACACGTGTGTGTCGGTCTAATGTAATTCCCGCTTAAGAGTTGCCTCATAGACCGAGCCGTTCGGTTAATATTACACCATTTCAGCCCCAGCTTCTTTCTTCTGCACTACTTAACTACTTATACCACACAATGACATCGCCGTATAAGAGCCCCATATCGTTCCCCATTACCCCATTTACATAATACCACCGTGGTGGTGGGGGGGGGGGGACGTAAATTAAAACAATAAAGCTTGTAGTCACATCCCCACGGCGTTATGTTGATAGCTATAAACATTTATTTGTGTCGCCAATGTTTACACCCCTTGTTTGTTTATTGTTTGTTATATTAAAATCTTTTATTGTTGATGGCGGCAATAATCTTTAAAGGCTACGTGGGTATAAGGTGGAATTTTGACGGCTTGGAAGCATGTTGGAGTGGTGAAATATAACGGGTAATTTGTTGTAATCTTTGTTGGATCTGTAGGGGCTGTAGGGATCGTTTTCGACATCACAGTCATGAAACACAAAGGGTACCTGATGTAACACGGGTGGGATTTAGTCAGTAGAAGTCCGACACTCCCGCTTGCTCCACCCAGAGCGGGAAAAGTTATTTGATGATTTCCCAAGTAAAGAAAAAAAAATAGCTTAATGTTGAATTTTTCATTTATAGCGGGAGTGTTATAGAGCTTCATAACCGTAACCGAAACTATATTCGAAATAAAATAAAACTATCTGTAAACGAAACCGATATAAAAGTTTCAGATAAAGTCGGAGCCTTAAAGTGACTACAATATTTAGTTATATCACTGATTGTAAAATAAAATTATAATCTAGACTAGAAACTTTATAATTTTAAAATAATAATATCCGTGACCGATACTATCCGAAACTAGCAGATAATCCGAAATAATGTTATGTCCGTAATAGAAGAAAGAAAGAAGAAAGAAAACATGTTTATTCTACCTGAATAGACGCACAATTCGTTTCAAAAATGGGCCATGTGTGTATCGGGCATAACTGTGTTGCACCACTAGGACCATAAACAACACAGCTGTCTAGGTTATCTGTTGCATTTTGACGCCGGCCTCAACAGAGACAAACATAAACAAAAAATAAACCAAAAAACGTATCCAAAATTGGTATAATATTACTCCTATATCCCAAATTTTATATCTTTAACATTATTAACACACATAATTATAACTTAACTTTATAGCCACACAGAGTTCTGCAGGTGATCTAAAATCACCCGTAAAAAGACATACAATAAGTATCAAAATCTAAAAAACCGCATTATAATTCCCCCGATCCAAGGCAGCCATTCGTGGCAGACTCGAAGATACGGACGTCTAACAAATCGGCAAATAAAGAATCGGCAACTTCTCTCTGGCGATAATCTGGGCCGCGTTGGGGTTGCCACCTGCCGGCTTGATTTGCGACTGTCGCACGCCAGGGGATGTGGAACTTTTCTGTTATTTGTGAGTGCAAGAATTTGTGGTGTTATTGGAGGTCCGTGATAAATCTATACTAATATTATAAAGAGGTGGGGTTGTTTGTAGGGGGTGGTTTTGTTTATAAGGAATTAAGTCAAAAACTACTAGACCGTTTTTTTTTAAATTATTTCACTAGTAGAATGTTACTTTATCATAATAAAAAAGGAACAATTTTCACAAAAACAACCACAACAATTTAACAAATACATAGTTTAAAAAAAAGTTCATCGAAACTAGTCCAGTCATTTTCGAGTTTTGCTCTTAGATACATTTTTAACCGTTCAATTTTATTTATATAATACACAAATTGCATTTTTGAAAGAGATACCATGGTCTTGGAACGCAAAAGGCAACTGAAGAACATAGGTGGAATTTAGTAAGTGAATGTCTGACATTCGCTCGACATTGTCTCGCTGCAACCTAAAGTCATTGGATGATTTCCGGCCTAAAACAACGTAGAACAAATTTCTTACAAAAAAAAGGTTTAAAATATATATTTCAAAAGCGTCAGCCCTAACCCCCTCCTGATTTCCAATCCCCCCACCCCACACAACGCAGGTGAGATAAAGGTATAGTTCAATAGAACGACACTCTTAAACACTTTCTTATACCTAATAAATTATAGCTACGGCGCAGATAAGGGTCCTGAACTGAATCAGCAGGGCATAAAGGAACAAAATGAAATAATGCATTACGTAAAAAATGTTTTCGGGGTTAGTGAACTCACTTTTTATGAACTTTGGCATGGTTACGTAACGGAGAAATACAAAAGTAAACGACACAAATAGAACTTTGAATTTTTTTGAGGTTTTTTTTTAGATGGGGAAATCATCTTATGACTGGGTGGGTTTAACTTTCATACTACCCGTGGCCCTGGTGTAGGCTTTGACCATAATGGGCCCCTACGATTTGCTGACATCTCCCTAAGGCGCGCGTGGAACAATACGCGCCGTCGTCGCCTTGGGCTCGGTCCGGACGGTTACCGGACGATCGGACGGCGAGCCACCCATTGCTCGCCGTCCGCAAGCCCACCCCTACGGTGGCCGGAAATCGGGATCGGAATCCCGGCGGTGGTTGGGGCGTGAGGACCGTTTCCTCACGCGATCGGCCGCCTCCTTTGCTAGCATTACTGCTTCGCAGAAGGAGGCAACCGCCTGCCACTCCTTGTCGCCCCGGACCATGGCACGTACCAAAGCCCAGCGCGAGAGATCGCCGCCGCCAATCGCCCCCACGAGGACACGGCGTTGCTCTGCCCAAGCGGGGCACACCTCCACCGTGTGCTCCACCGTGTCCTCCGGGCGGTCCACACAGTGGCGACACCCGGGCGTCGCTTCGGCACGAATCCGGTGCAGGAACTTCCCGAACTTAACGTGTTCGGTGAGAACCTGCATCATGCGGAAGGTGAGGACGCCGTGAGGTCTTTCCAAGCACGCCTCAAAGAGGGACTTACCGTCATGATTGTGGCGTGCCCAGCAATGTCGCGACATTTGTTGTCACCATTTCTTCATGAGAACCCCTGCTCTGTCCGCCATGCTGCGATTTGTCGCGGCAGCGGAGTTTCACCCCGGCGTTGCATCTCCATGCGCAGATCTTGCATGTGTGCAAGGACTGTTGCCTCCAGATCCCATGGTGGCTGGCCAGCAAGGAGGCTCGCCACTTCGCGGGAAATCGTCCAGTATCCTCGCACCATCCGTATGACCATGACCCTCTGGCATGCGTTCAGCCGGGCCGCCGGCTGCTTCCACAGCGCCGGTGCCTATACCGGTGCGCCATAAAGGGCGATGGACCGAACGATTCTTATGTATTCTTTTTTAGTATTAGTTGTTATAGCAGCAACAGAAATACATCATCTGTGAAAATTTCAACTGTCTAACTATCACGGTTCATGAGATACAGCCTGGTGACAGACGGAATGACAGACTGACGGACAGCGGAGTCTTAGTAATAGGGTCCCGTTTTAACCTTTGTGTACGAAACTCTAAAAAACTTCTTCCGCTCTGGGCGGAGAGAGAGTCAATGTCTGACTTTTAATGTGTATTTCGCTCAAGAACCAAATAACAGAAGTTGCATTATCAGCATGACCGTGAAAGTGTGACGTCACAAGCCTATTAAGGTTGCGGGCTTCAATCATGTACGTTGTGGGCGAGCCCATCGTGCCCACTACAGTGGATCCACGCTTGTTACAGATTTAGTTTAGTACATTTCCAATTCTGCCCCAATCAGTCAGGTAAATGAGCGAGCGATCCCTAGCGGCACTACTTAATATAGACATCCCCAGGGAACGATGTGTTTTTACTATTAAGTATACTAGAAACAATGTTCTAAATCATCTGTAAATAGTTAAAGTTAATCGATAAACAATTTGTGCTTTTGTTTATGTTACCTTTGTTAGATTTCCGTATAACTGCTATGTCACCTACTGATAAACGATGCTGTGGTCGACGATAGACCACACTTAAATGTCATCATCGTTCTGGATTTTCGTAAATTGGATCTACCAGTGAATCGTGTTTCGTGAATTGGATTTATCAGTATGAGTAAGTATTCACTGCAACAACCAAGTAAATGATTACTTGGTTGTTTAACAACCAAGTAAATTATTACTTGGTTGTTTAACAACCAAGTAAATGAATAAACGATCGAACGGCTATCTACGCCCGCGTTAAATTCAAAAAGTATCCAGATTGACACATTGTAATTGTACCTAAATTATATGATTATTCTGGATTTATTTAAAACGTGGGTATTGATTAGACAAATTAATATTGTCAATCAATCCTACCTATACATATCGCTACTAAATATATTTATTGCTTTATCTGCAACTCTCTATTCTCAATCGGCCAGGTAAATGAGCGAGCGATCCCTAGAGCAACTATTTAATATAGACGTCCCCACGGAGCGATGTGTTGTTATTATTATTGCGCTGGCAACATTGCTGCCGTCCGCGGCTCTGCGGCGTGAATTATGAAATGAGAAGCTTTGTTTATGTGGCTTATTAGTTTTGAAACTGAATTATGGCAACACCTGCGATGGAAAATAGAATGTTTGATTATGTGTTTGCACGATAGGGATAGCGATTTGGAAAGTGGTTTTGTTTGTGTAGCATGTGCTGTAAAAGAAAGTTTGTAGATATGAGATTATATATTTTAAGTTATTTTGCGTAGGAGGTATCTAATCGAAAAAAAGAAAATTGTTTGGAGGAATAAACTTCGCAGATTTCAGCCAATGCAGGTCATTTTTTTTTTTAAGAATAATCATGAATTAATTCTTTCCGGTTCTGATTCATAGAAAACGACTAAGGGTTTTTTTAATATCTTGCGGATTTCATAACGCATGCGGGGCAATTCCCCGGGGAAAATTTTAAAATGCAAAAAAACGCGGCCCGCGTGCGTATTTCACATTAAATACTTGAATGAAATGTACGTGTGCGGGGCAATCCCGCATGCGTGATCAAAACCGCACGATATTAAAAACACCCTTATTGGATTCGTGCACTTAAAAATGGTTTGTGAAATATTTGGTTTGTATTGTATTGAATTTAGAACATAACAAATCGACGAATAAGATCTATACCACAGATCTATACTAATATAATAAAGCGAAGGAGATTTTGTTTTTGTTCTAACACGCTCATCTCTAGAACTACCACTCGGATTGGAAACAATCTTTTTGTGTTGGATAGCAAGTTTTATAACGAATATAAAACATCACGCAGATAAACAAAACCACGTAGGATAGCTAGTCTAAAATATTCGTTAAGCTGGTCGTGAACACAAGTTCGTGGAGGGTGAAAACTGAACGGTGGTACATAGGCCCCTCGCCCACAACGCCTTTTTGTAGCGATGTAGTAGGGATGCTGTCACGCATTCGCATCGAGACAGTCGCGATGCAGTCGCTAGCTGTTAGCCCTCGCCCACACTACGATTCTCAGTAGCGATGCAAACGCGATTCGATTCGCGATTAATAAAATACCAAAACGAACTTTTTGTATGTAGAATTTTTCACTTACGCGCCACCCTCCCTTTGTTCTCTCCCCGATGTTGTCCGAAACGGTCGCGCGTTTGCATCGATATAGTCGCGACAGCATCGCTACAAAAAGTCGCCGAGGGCGAGGGGCCATATATCTATGTATGTTCATATATAAGTAGCAACGCATCATCTATCTTCATGTAGACCCGAGAGACCGGTGAGTTACCTTCAAGGTGTTGTAATCAATCCAATCAACACAGTCGCGAGATCTGCTCACCTTTACCTAGTAACTTTAAGATCAATCGATTTATTAAAGGTGGTGAATTGCCCATGGGGCGTTACCCCAATTTAATCTTACTTTATGTGACGTTTAATAAGCCATAATGAACATTGCTCACCTTAAGAATTTATTCCTAAACTAGGTTTTGCCAGTGACTTCATCTTTGTGAATGTCGGTTATTGCAAAGTCGTAGCCTAAGACCTTTTTTGGGATCCAAGCTTACTCCGTACCAAATTTCATGGAAATTGGTTTAGTAGATTATCCATGAAAGTGTAACAAACAGATATACTATCAAATTTAAAATATTAGAATAGATATACATAGGTACATATGTTTTTCTCTGCACCCTGTAATTAAATTGATCTGGCTACAAATTTTTTAGGAAACTATTTTCGAGTTTTTTGCCAAAAATTTTTTAAAAAGGTATAAAATCATCCAATAACTTTTCTTGCTCTAGGGCGGAGCGAGAGGGCGTGTCAAACTTTTACTGACTAAAACCATATGCTTTGTCTTGCGTTCCAGGACCCCAGGGTATTGCTAACATTTCTTTGAGGCATGGTGTGGACACTTCGCGGTTACTAGATGGCCGGACGGCGAGCTACTCATAGCTCGTCATCAGCAAGCTCACGCCTAAGTTGGCTGGAAGTCGGGTACGGCTGGGGCGTACGAATGTCCATTCCCACATGCGTACTGCCGCCTCTTTCCTTTCGCTAGTATTAATTCTTCGCAGAAGGAAACGGCCGCCGGTAGGAGGTCACCGCGGATATTATTCCCATAAGATAGTCAAAACTAAAACATAATTGAGTTACAACTCAAACTCTTCGATACAAGTACCCAATACATAAATCTATACACACGGGCGACCAGAACGACCAACTTTGCCGTGCAACTTGGCTCACGTCACATGCTAACATGCTAATCACATCTGCAGTACCTACTTAGCTTCAGCTTGAGCGATGGCCTTCTATTGCTGTAACATACAGATAAGGCTATCTGTGAGATAAAGTTGATAATATGATTGTAGTTGAGAGCAGTAGCTGTCGCGCTGGGTTGATCAATTGGATTTGATGATGCATGCAAAGTTGGTCCAAACAGCCAGGGCTGCAGCAATGTTCGGAAGCATTACCGCCGCTCTGGAACGCTAAGGTCCACTGTAGGAACACTGGTGGCAATTATTATTAGTCAGTAAAATTCTGACACTCCCTTTCTCTCAACGCAGAAGTTATTTTATGATTTCTCAGCTAAAACAAAAGGTTGGTCCGATCTAACTTTGTCGTGGACGAAATTAACACAAAAATTTGCTTTCAAGTAGATATACCTATTTCATTTTAAATCATGTTGTACATACAACGGTATATATTAATAATTATTATTCTGAAATTTCTCCTCAGCAAAGATCTTATTTCGTTTCATAAATGTCAAAAACAAAAGTGTATTTCTGTATTTCAATGCATTTTATATTTTTATGTCTAATTAATATTATTTATGATTTTTGACCACTGACCGCTTCAAATTCTATCACCTTTCCTTCGATCCATCCTAAGGTTGTCTGTAAGAGATTGCATGTGCGATAAGACCGCCCATTGTACACTTAGTTTTGAGAATGTTTATCCTGTCCACATTATGAGGTGTACAATAAAGTATACACCACTAGTTTTTAATTAGTACAAATACAAAATAAATTAAGTAGTCTCAATAAATAATATACATAAACAGAAAAGTTATTAGCGTTTGTTTATATCCCAAAATGTCACTCAATTTATGGAAATATTGTACAGGCTATTGATTATGAATGAAAAACAATGGAAAAACACTGTGCGTAGTATTTTCTAGCAGCAATTGTTACGCATAATTGATTCAATTATGAATTTAATAATTATGACAAATATTCGTGGAGAATTTTGGGATTTTGTTAAATATGATCAGTAACGGGTACAGATAGAGCCCGATTCTTTTTTGTACTAATTAGAAAATAGGGTTGTATTATAAATAATGATACGCATGTGCAACTTAAGCATCATAAACTTGATTGACGGAGAAACCCTGATGAAGTACGTACGTTACTGGAACCGGCGTTCTGAATAGCTTGGCAATTTCCTTACCTGGAAAGGAACAAAAGAACAATTAGTATTGAAGGTTGTTATAAAATCTTGATAAAAACGAATTTTCAACCAATTTTTACACAAAACACCACGCCTTTATGCCCTGCAGGGTTATTGCAGAGGCTTACACCTATAGTAATTACACCCACCAGAATATAAAAACTAATGAAAGTTCTGTTAAAATGTTGTTCAACCATTTCGAAAACTACGGCATACGTTTTCAAAACGGTTGAACAAAATTGAAAGCCCGCGTGTTGAAAAGTAGCCTAAGTTACTTCTTGTAACATAAGCTATCCGACAGTGACAGTCCATTCCATCAAAATCGGTCCAGCCATTTCAGAGATTAGCTAGAACAAACAGACAGAGACATACAAAAATTTCAAAAATCGAAATTTTGTTACAGATATAGAATATACTTTAGACACTTCAAATTTTATTTATATGTATAGATCTATAGATAGGATATTGTATGTGTGTGGGAGAGGGCGAGGGGAGTGAGATCCATTTGCAATGCATGTCACCACAAAGGTGTCAGTCAATCGTAAACCTTGCCCTGACTGTACTTATTCCGGGATTCAATTGCCCACATTTAGAAGCTGAAGTATCCCATACATGATATTTCTATGGTAGCCCGACAAATTTTCCGTCAACGTTGTTAACACGAAATAGAAATGCCGTACCTCGAGGTAAGCTAACAACAACTACACACACATGCTATAGTAACCTGTCATACAGAAAAGGATATGGGTTTACTGAATTTGCGGACGATGAGCAATGGGTAGCTCGCCGTCCGGCCGAGTCGACGGCGGTTGTATTCCACGTGTGCCTTAAAGAGATATCAGCATAACTGAAGGGGTAGGGCCTGTGCCTGCTAGGACTGCGGGAATGCTCGAAGAGTTACCGTAACCCTGGAAGGAACACAGGTTTAGTCAGTAAAAGTCTGACACGTCCTCTCGCTCCACCCTAGAGCGTGAGAAGTTATTTGCTGATTTACCACCACAAAAATAGGCTTACTGAACTTTGTATGTTTTATTTAACAGTTTACACGTTCGACGAAAGTCAATTATAAAATCGTCAGCAGGTACACGATATCAAAACAATTAAAAAAGCATCAACAATAAATCTACTAGATACTGATCAAACAGAATAGAATCAAAACAGCCTTCCAAATCAAACGTTGTTTACTTTGTAACCAGCATGACATTTTCAGCTAATTTGCAATTCCAATACCGACCACTGCGCTAATGCCGAAGCAAAGAGTCAAAGAAGCCGCATTTCCGGAAACTGCCGAACATAGCCGATGGCGACCGAGCGTTTGGCCATACGGCTAATGAGCAAATAAAGAAGGCACGGTGATTAGCGAGCCTGATGGATGGCCAGCTATCGAAATTACCTTTAAATTGTGAAGCCCTACTTTCGTATTGGGTGTTAGATTAGTTCCTACTTGGCTTGTGATAGTTTTAGGAACTACATCACAGTAATATCACGCATTATCAGTTTAGTTTTGTAGTGAATAAAACGCTTTCGTGAACGAACGGCATGATGTCATGTCATTCTAATTGTCAACGATTAATTTTTCACACAACTATTTTTCATAAAACCGCTCTTACGTGTTTTGACGTTATTACAAATCTTTCTCTAGATATTTTGGAAACACAGATATCTTATGGATAATATTTAGGTTTTCATTTATTGCTAAGCAAATTCTTATGCAACAATTATAGGGCACGTTCTAGTATGAGAGCTAAACATTCAAGGATCGCACGCCACGCACATCGATTAGTTGCGGATGGCGGACACGCAAGCCGACGTGTGATGACTAATATGCTGTTATAATGCGCTGTTACAACTGCTAACGAGGGCAGGTCATTGATAGGGATTGGGTAAGAAGATGCGAGGAAAGTGTTAAGACTGTTTTTAGTGTAATTAATTCTTTTTTTAGGGTTCCGTACCTCAAAAGAAAAAAAAACGGAACCCTTATAGGATCACTTTGTTCTCCGTCCGTCTGTCTGTCTGTCTGTGTGTCAAGATGTGTCCCTTCATCTCGGGAACGCGTGGAGGTATCGAGTTAAAAATTAAAACCATAAACTCAGGTTTACGGTCCCTTGAAGCTGTGAAAAAATCAAATTCCCAAGCTAACGAAAAAAAAGTTACGGCCGTTTATGTCGCAAAAACGTGTATTTCGACACTCTTAAGGGAATCAAAATTCATAGGGTACTTCCCGTTGACCTACAGTCCTGAAATTTGGCATCAATCAAGTTCTCATAGGACAAGTATAGGAAAAAATCCGAAAACTGTAAATTTGTAGTGTGTCACAAAAAAAAAGTTAGAGATGATTAGATTCGGAAAAATCTACGTAACTCAATTCGGGAATCGAACTGTTCTCATAGGTAAGTTTGAACGGAACCCTCGGTGCGCGATTCCGACTCACACTAGTTATAATGTTTAACTAGTTGGTTGTAAAATAATTTATTTGTAAACTAGTTATTTACGTATTTTAATAAAATTATTCTCACAAACATTAATATTTAGTCCGTGCCCTTTCCACTTTTACGTGGGCGAAGACACTGGCAGAAACTAGTGATAACATATGGACACTTAAATATGCAAACTTCTAACCCTACACCGATACTACTCATAAATGTTAAGTAGGGTAAAACGAGAACGGTTTCCATGGCAATCGTACTCCGGACTAAGCATTCCATTACTAGTTAATGTATTATTGAAATGTCCTGCAAGGCCACGCAACTCCATAACTATTTAAACTAAGGGCTCTGTTTACTCATAAGAGGGAGAGGATAGATAACATTACCATAAATGTTCATTGGAGAACATAAAACAGATCATAGGCAGCTATTAAAAACGATCTATATTCTATCTAAAATTATTTTGTTAACATTGCTGTTACCGGTTCAAACTGACCTAATTACCACTTATAATACTAGAGTAGATTCTACATTACACTGCGCGGACGGCAAGCAATGGGTAGCTCGCCTTCCAATCGTCTGGTAACCATCCGGACCGAGCCCAAGTCGTCGACGGCGCGTACTGTTCCACGCGCGCCTCAAGGAGATGTCAACAAGCCGTGAGGGCCCAGCAGGGTCGAAGCTTACTAGGGCTAAGGGTTTGCTTCTAAAAGGAAGACTCGGCCCTGGTATGAAAGGCAACGAAAGAAGTGGGTTTTTAGTCAGTAAAAGTCTGACACACCGTCCCGATCCGCCCAAGAAACACCGGTTTCCTCACGATGTTTTCCTTCATCTTTTCGAGAGTAGTGGTGATGAAATTAATTACACATAGTAGGCCTGAGTTTGATTGAACCCGTAACGTAAGATTCGTAAGTCGGGGCTGTTGCCACTCGGCCACCACTGCTCCTTAAGCAGTAAAAATCGAATATTGGAATTAAGGAATGGAAGCTAAATTAATATAAATTTAAGTTAATATAAATAAGTAGAATTATTGGTTGTTTGTAAAGATAATCTTTGGAAGATTGACTGCCTCGATTAAGAAAATTCTTTATTTTGGTACACTATCGCCGAGCTACTCCAGAACCATTCGACCGTGTGTTCTGCGAGCAATATGCCTTGACTACGACAATTCTTTGGGCTATGTCCGTAACCTTGATTGTTCTTCAGATATTTTCATTTCTGATCCGATCACGCAAGGAAACTTCGAGTATAGCCCGCTCTCCATTGCCCTTGGACTCTAAGCCTTCTGATGAGACCTATTGTGAACGACCACGTTTCAGAGCCGTATGCGACCACGTACCGGAAGGCAAATCGTTGGAACGCCTCCCATAAGGAGGACCGACGACTTGGCGAGAGTCGCGGGAATTTGACGGATGCGAGAAGCTCAGGACCGGTAATTGTAGCGATACTTGGTGGAACCCTATGTCCAGGAGTGGACTTTTTTCAGCTAAAATGATGATGATGTTGACATTGATGTCACGCGAGCGAAGTCACAGCCAGAAAGTTAGGTTATAAGTAAAGCTGTACCTCATCGGAGCTCATCTATCATCATAAATTACAACGAAACAAATAATCCGCTGCAACTTCAGTTAACTTCTATTTATAGAATGATTGATTAGTCTTAGCATCAATACTAACTTTTATTGATTAATTACAAACTACATACTTTATCTCCAAATTGATATCGATTTAGTTTAGTGAGAATTCTCGGTTTGGCTCCAAATGTATAAAAATTTCATGAAATCTAAAATTGATGAACATTAATCTGTGTCCAGCAGACAAGTTTGACAGATTTTATTCAATACTATCTTTTGCCCGCGGCTTCACCTGCGTACATAAAATATAGCCTATGTCACTCAGGAATAAAGCAGCTTTCTATTGATGAAAAAAAATTTGCAATCGGACCAGTACTTTCAGAGATACCCTCCTACAAACAAAAAACAAAAAAAAAAACAAACTTTACCTCTTTATAATAATGTTAATATAATTATATATTATACGGTCGTTATTATATATGTATATTATGGTCGGAGTCGACGGCACGTAAAGTTCCACGCGAGATGTCTGCAAAACTGCGGCGACCAACCCCAGGGTCAATGCCTGCTGGGGTTGCGGGAACGTTTAAATGAGTGACCCCAGCCCTAGAACGCAAAATGTAACTGAAGGGTGTCGATGATTTCCCACCTCAAACAAGAGGCCTAAAAAGCGATCTGGACAAGTTAGCCGGAGAAGAATAGCCACAAAGATATGGTGAATGCCTCTGTCCAGCAGGGTATTGCTGTGAGAGAAACGGAGCGTAAGTAAAGTAAGTAAAGGAGCGGAGGGGGGGTGTTAATAGATCAGGGTGTGGATACTGAACAATTAAGTATGGTGGTGACACACGTGGTGACCTGTGGAAGCAATTATGATTAAAAATATACGGATAAATGTTGATGCAAACATGTCGTGTCCAAGTGGCATCATAATCTTCAGCCCCACCCTTGTGGTATTAATCTCCTAAAACAATCCATACTAATATTATAAACTAGCTTTTGCCAGCGGCTTCGCCCGCGTGAAAACAGAAAATATAGGCTGTCAGTTAGGAATATTTCTAACTATCGGTGAAAAAAATTTCGCAATCGGACCAGTACTTTCAGAGATTACCTACAAACAAAAAAACAAACTTTACCTCTTAGATAAAAAGTTTTTTTTTTGTTTTATATTATATAAATAATATATAGTAATAATAATAATAAAATGTTTAAGAAATATTTAAAAATATCAAAAATATGTATAGAATATAAAGGAAATAATAATAATATAATATTAGTGTACATGTGAAAGTAACTCTGTCTGTCTGTCTGTAAGTTAAACGCCTTCACGGCTAAACTACTGAACCAATTTTGATGAAATTTGGTACGGAGGAAACTTGAACTCCAAGGATGGACATGGGATAATTTTTATCAGTTTTCGACTTCGATCACGCGTCCGCAATTACCAACATTAGAACAAAAGCCAGTTATTTTATAAATGGGTCTGCTTCATTATTCAGGCTAGTTTCTATTAAATACGCACAAAACGAGTTAAAGCAATGTTAAATGTTAGTGTTACTGTAAAACATTGCGGCCATTTGTTTCCGTCTAAACAAATGTTTTGACAAAAGAGTAATGAATCTGTCAAGGGGTGCTCGGTTCGCTCACTAAATTATATTTGATGCTGTTATTTTGACAATTTTAGAAATTGTACCTACATATATTATTTCAAACACAAAATAAAATAATGAAGATTATTTACTTTATGTTTATGTTGCAAAATAATAAGATGATGTAAGTTGATTTATTATTATGTTATCTTTAGTTTATTAAGTTGTTTTTAGTTCATAAGGTGTTGCTAGCCGTTCAACGACTCGTTGACGACGGCTGGCGCTGAAAATCAGCGTTGTGGCTCTGTTCATTACATGAACCCCAGCATTTTGCTGAGCGTTGGCCGTTTTGCGCGAATGTGTCGCGTAACTTCGCTTTTTGGTATTGTGTTAAATTTATATATTTTATAATTTTTAAGTTATGTGCCATGTTTGTGCAAATAAACATTTTTTTTTTCTTTCTTCCTAAGAAATAAAGTTGATGCATGTGAATGTCGTTGTTGCATCGTGTACGAGCAAGCTCCAACTGCATTAAATAAACGCCAAATAAACGTGTATTCTTTGTTTCATCTTAAAAGTAATAGCGGACAGACTAGACGGTCTATTTCTGAGACACTGGATTGCGCTCCTCCATTGATTGTTGGTTTTCATTTTTAGGGTTTCGTACCTCAAAAAGAAAAAACGGAACCCTTATAGGATCACTTTGTTGTCCGTCCGTCTGTCTGTCTGTCAGTCCAGACAAAGGAGTCTACTACGGAGGTAGTGGTAGGTATTTAGAGCTCCTAATTCACCTGAACTTATAAGATAACGCGCAGTTCTATCTATGGTCTTGCCCTTAAGCTCCTAAAAATAACTCCAAAACTTTCCAGCTATATATAAACCACTACGGTTTGAGTGATAGGCCAAACTTGGGCAAGCGTGATGATGGATGGTATCCTCCTCTTATTACATGATTATTTGTTAAAATTCGATATTTGACAGCCTGATGGATACTATAAATCTTGGCTTTTTAGGTCAGGCAAAAAGATGGCGGGCGAATAAAAAGGGTAAATATGTTTTACGATCATTACGCTCCATGTTAGCGTTGTGTCATTAAATATTTCTAGAAAAATACGTGGATTATTTAGTGCTTTTAAAGGATAATAGACCGACACAGGCTTATAAAAGCCTATGTAATTAAGTCTCTATTCGATTAGCAATTATATGTATTGTCAAATCGCGTGTTAACAGCTGTTGTGAAAGACTGATCAAAATACTCGTCGATCGAACTAACAATTAGTAACGTTTTGGAGTTAGTTATTATGAATATTAGATTAACTGAAATTTTGGAAAATCAATAGAAAGTACGTTTTTTAACTATTATTAACATCTTCTTTCTGTAAAGCAGTGATTCCCAACCTTTTTAGGGTTCCATGTTAAGTCGGCAAAAACGGAACCCTTGTGTGATCACTTTGTTGTCTGTCTGTCTATTTACACGTACGTACGTAACTATTTACATAGTTAAGTTTTTAAGAACCCTCAGTGCGTACTGGTACCCTCACTTGCCAGGTTTATTTTTCAATAAGGACAATAAAGAAACCGAGGTGGGTTTCTTTATTGATAACAGGGACCAAATGTCCAGTTTTTTTTTTAAGTTTGTATCATTGTTACGATTTTCGAATGGAAAGCTTGTTTTTAGGGTTCCGTATCTCAAAAGGAAAAAACAAAACCCTTTTAGGATCACTTTGTTGACCGTCTGTCTGTTAAGACCCTTTATCTCGGGAATGCATGGAGGTATCCAGTTGAAATGTAAAAAAATGGCATAAAGCAAGGTATTATAGCACAGGTATAGGAATAAATCTGAAAACAGCGGGAATTTAACTATTTTACATAGGTGAGTTTGTACGGAAACTTCAATGCGCGAGTCCGACTCGCACGAGCCCAGTTTTTTTTTAATTCGCCTACCATATTTCAGCTCTAAAGGATCACATCAGGTCTGTGGACCACAGATTGGAAACCACTTCTGTGGCATCTTCTGCAGCTTTTATTACTGAAGGAGAAGTCTCCACGTTTTAAATGGTGAATTATCTGTATGTATAAAAGGTAATATGTATACAAAGAATCAGAAAAGATTTTCCAAAATTCACCTCCTAAGGGGTTGAAACGGGGGTTCAAAGTTTGTATGGAGAAACCTATTTTCACGTTACATCATTCGCCATTTCTTTAATATTCATTCCTACTTTTTTCCTAAAATAATAAACATAGATAGACACAGACACGTATCAGTTTAACAGGATGGAGGTGGTCCCAGTAGGCATCAGCGAATGATGTGGAACATTTATCATGAGTAACATACGCGTCAGAGCGTATCATAGATCGCGGAATAACTGCGTCGGCAACGACTTCAGCGACTTTAAAAACCTTTGACTTCCTTAATGATTCCCATATTTTTATTGAACAGGAACCAAAATTCCAGAAGAAAATTTTAAGTTTGCATCAACGTTACGCAAATAAAAAAACATTCTAGTATTCCAATCGAAAAGATTGGAATACTAGAATGTTTTTTTTTATTCTGGGATCATATTTCAGCTCTTAAGGACCACCAGTGGTCCGTGGACCATGTTGGAAATATGTACAGCCTTTATTATTAAAGGAGAATTATTACATAGCCCACCTATTCCATGACATACAAAAGAAATCCAGATGATTTTTCGATTCTGAGTGGGAACTCAAGCAACGCTGCTACCAATTGCCGAACTTCTGCGCCGGTCAAGCTAATTTTTTTTTCTTTTATGCCTGCTTAGGCGTCTCATGGCTCTGTGAATCGTAGACAAATTATAAACCGTCGGGCATATTACTGCGTCTTTGCTTCTTATTTATCTTTGTTATTAGAGTGTATGTACATACTAACATCTCAACTCTCACAACAAAGGTGGTTTTAATTATTGCGGGTAAGATTACCTACACGTGTGTCGGGTATTTTTAGAGCGGGTTGAGGTGTTTTAATTAGAAGTTTGAGGAAAATTTTGCGAGACTTTTAATTAAGGAACCACATTTCTGGAAGTACAAGGTCATAGCCTAGAGGTCTATACTAACAAAACGAAATGAAGTGCCTTCCATTATAGGGATGCTGTTTTATTAGTGCGGACCTTTTACTTGAGAGAAAGGATTACAAGTGCTGCAACTTACTCTTAAAAATCAGTGAAAGAACTTGGATAAGAATAAACTGTATATTAAACAAAAACGTACTTTTACGTTTTTTGCATGACTTGATTCCACCATATCATTTCTGCCATCGGACAACCCGACGAACGGCGAGTATTCATCCTTACATTGTTACGTTGTTCTACGGTTCGGACCAAGCGTTTTGCCTCGTCGTTTATACCGCGAACATCGAGGGACTGAAACAGCTTGCTTGTGGTCTTCCCGTCCGATTATAATTTAGGTGTCTTCAAGGCTCAAGTGAATAAATAGGCTCTTAATAAACTAGTGCGCTTCACCATCGACGTTTGCATCATTACTTACCATCAGGTGGGATCGCAGTCAAGCACTAGTTTATAATAATAATAAAAAAAAACACCTAAAAAGCTACTATTTTATCAGAGCTGTTAAAACAAGAGGCTTAAAGTGATCCAAAAGGCATTGGAGAGGGCTATGCTTGGAATTTCTGATTCGGTAACAAAAACTGAAGATATCCACAGGAGAACCAAGGTTATCGACATAGCCTGAAGAATCGCCACTTAAGTGGCTTTTCAGCCACTGCCACATTGCTCGAAGTACAGATGGTCGATTGGGGCCTAAAAAATCTGAACTGTCGACCGCGTACCGAAAGATAGAGCATTAGAAGGCCTCCTACACAGTGGACGGAGGATATGGTGGGGGTCACGGTAGTCTGATGGATGCGAGACACAAAATACAGGTCGTTATAGCGACCCTTGGAGCAGGTCTATGTCTAACAATGAACGTCTTTCAGCTGTGGTTGATGATGAGGTTGTAATGATGTTGATGATAATGACTAAAATACCCCAAACTTGTAACTTTTACCCAAGACTTCTAACGGAACTCACTTCTTCGGGAACTCAGACAAAACATCCCAATGTTTTTTATTTTTCAAACCCTCCCCAATGCTCTCACATCTACAGCTCATCTCTAAAAGTGATCCCGATCGGTTCATAAATAACGGAGTCAATTTGCCGATACAAAGGCCCCGCAAAATTGTTTTCATGTCGCCGCGTCATCACGTCAATTAAAAAAAAAAGCTGGTTAAAATTACTCTCGCGTGTTTATTTAGGGGACCTAGATATTGGTCTTTTCAGATTTTGGTCCTTTATGCTGTTGTTTTGATTAACTTATGTATGTTTTTTGATGGATTTGGTCATCGTCTGTTACGCTAATCATATTGGCTGTTAACTTTTTTTTTTGTGGGAAAGTTATCAATTAACCCGTCTCGCTCTGGGTGTAGCGAGAGTGAGTATCAGACTTTCTGCCTTAAATCTGTCTGGTGTTCCTACAGTAGCCCTTTGTGTTGACATTTTATTGTGGTTGCAAAAGTATAAGCACAGAACTACTATGCTTACACCATTTTTGTGTCCGTCAATGTATATCGAAACAAATTGAAAAAAAAAACTCGATTCCTCCACACTCCCCTATCTCCAATAACTTTAGACAAGTAACAATTGCTGCTAAAAAGCCCGTCAAGGGCATTACACATTACATCCAGCCCCAAATATTCTAAAAACCACAAGAAGTAGACTTAGCCTGGAGTCTCTGAGCTGGTCTTTATCTGAAGGCAGTAAGTTTGAGAGCTTTAAGCTAGCAGTAAGTTACAACTGGGCTGGCGGCTTCCGACAAATACTAAAGCTGCGATTGCAAAACCAGGAAATTATTGCTGGACACAGTGGAGTACAGAGCAATCTACGTCTTGAAATCCTTGTGATATCCTCAGCTTAAGACTGTCTGTCCAATAATGCGGGGTGAGGTAGTGAAGCGAAGCGAGGAAGTAATTCGGAGATGAACCGCGGACATAGGGCAGGTTTCTGAACTGAGTATTTTGAATTAAGAACGACTCAAACCCTACTCATATGCTAAATTTTATAGGTTTTCAGGCCAAAGTAGAGTTTGAGAAATACTCAACTTCAAATGCTTAAATCAGAAACCAAAGGTTTGTCAATTCATTGAGGGAGTACGGAGCAGAGTTGCGGACTGTGTTTATTTAGATTCTGATGAACTCGGCAACAAGTAGAATAGAATAAACTTTATTAACTATTTTTTTAGTGCGTTGAGCGGGTGGCAGCGAGAAATCAGTTTAGCTATATGCGCTTCCTCGCTCCGCTTCCGTATTGTATGAATTTTTAAACTAGTTTGCAAATCCTTGTCTACTGAAGTTAAGCAGATTTTATGCAATTCCATTGGTTATCATTGGCATAGCTCCACTCGACTCCTCACCTGTCCGCTCCAGTATCCTACTCAGAGTAAGAATGGGCATTGGGGTCTGTTAGACTCTTATTGACTGAAGGACAATAAAAAAACGTCTTGGACAGATGGATGGATCCAAATGTGGACCAATTGCATCAACGCTTTCAGTCGACGTAAATAGACAAGAAGAAGGCTTAATCCGGAGACTCCGGAGTCAGTCCTTATCCGAAGGCAGTAAGTTTGAGAGGTCTAAGCTAGCACTAAGTTACGAGCCGGGCTTGCGGCTTCCGACACACACTAAAGCTGCGATTACACGGCCAATTTTATCAGCAATTGTTGCCAACAGTTGCTTGGGATTGCTTGGGATACTGGAGAATGGAGCAGTCATGTTTTATTTCTAAAGAATTCTGTGACAGACAGAAGACCGAAGGCAGAAGGCATAAGACCATAAAATAGATCTTGTGCTTGAGACCTTTTCGAAATAACAAAAAAGTATTTTTAAAGCCTATTTGCAAAATAAATACCATTTATCATTCAAACGAATGTGTCGTAGCTTCTCCAAGTCAAAAGTTATACTAAATGGAAAACTTGAAACGCGGTAAAACTGCTTTAAAACGGCAGCGCTTCCTCCACTGCGCGCGATGCGTCAAAGTCCTAACTGAGCGTATAGGTGTAATTAAATTTTGGATAGAGATAATAGATAATAAGTAGCTGTAAAACCAAACTGTTTCCCCAGATTTTGTTATCATTAGATTTTTTAATTGCCTCCTACTAACACGCATTTTTTAAGACGTATTCAACATTAAAAACAGAAAAAAAACGTTGTGGCGGAATGTCTAACTAAAAGTTGCGGGGCAGTCTGAAAAAGTTACCGTGGCCTTAGAACGCAAAGGGCAACTGGAGGAACACAGGTGGGTTTTTGCTATTAAAAGTCTGTTACACTCGTTGGTCTACTCACAGCTGGAGGAGTCATTTGACGATTTCCCACAGAAAAAATCTCTATGTAAGGCAAAGACATGTTGACATTATAATAAAATTGCTTGAACTCGTCTTGACATCTCATTCAGCAGATTCATCGATGGACTGGAACAATTTGCCTGCTGTGGTCTTCCCGTCCAACTGTAATTTAGGTGCCTTCAAGGCTAGAGTGAATAGGCTCTTAATAAACCAGTGCGCCTCACCATCAATGATTGCATCACTGCTTACCATCAGGTGGGATCGCAGTCAAGCACTGGTTTCTATCAAATAATAAAAAAAAAGATTACATGTAACCGCACCTTTAGATAATCTAGGTAGTACAGCGTGTGGTGAGCAAACTATAGATATAGATCATTGGTTGGAATAGGAAGCAAAAGGGAATAGGAACACGTCGTTGAAGACAGTTCAATAACGAGCACATGTCTGCTGCTTTTGTGTGACTGAAGAGGAGAACTGAGAGAAAATATCAATATTAGATATATCATAAAATATTATTTTCATGGAATCAGTTTGAATGTAGGTAAAGTTCTAGTATGTGTATTGTTAGTTTACTGTTATTTTTTTTGGTAAATTTTAAATTGAATTTATAGACGTTTTTAATTAAATTTATTCACATTTTAAATATTTATATGTATTTTAATTTTGTGACAATTTTATCTAGGCGTTAAGGTGCCCCTGGAACGCAAAGGGCGACTGTAGGAATACTGGTGGATTTTAGCTGATAAAAGTCTGACACACCGTCTCATTCCATCCAGGCGGGAGAAGCTATTAGATGATTTTCCACCTCAAAAAAAACCTAAATATTATCCCGCTTTTGAATTATTATGAGTACCAAGCAACTCTACTCGTAACTAAAAACCAACTAAGTATAAGTAATTAATATCTTTCAACTCATAAAATAGTTTCAAGAAGTTCCTTTTCGTATTAAAGGCAGTCCTCTAGATCCCAAGACTTACAGAGGGGTGATATTTAAAAAGTTGCCAGACAAAGTTAGCGGGGAGAGCTCAAAGATGGACCAAAGTTATAGTGAATGGGACGGACGAAATTAACTTTTTATGTAATTATTTATTTAAAGCTTGTTGACGGTTAAATAATGCAGTTGATTGTAAGTATCATATATAATACCGGTACGCAGTCATCACTCCATGCCCTTTCGACCTCATTGAACATATGTTCTGCGAGCAATGTGTTGGAAAGGCTCCTATAAGGTGGACCGATGACCTGGTGAGGGTCGTGGGCATCCGCTAGATGCAAGATGCATAGGAACAGTCGTTATGGCGACATTTGTGTCGTCATATCTTTTCCCAAGGGGAAGGCCTATGTTATACAGTGGACGACTAACGGATTTTTTTTTTCGGTGAGAAGTCATCCAATGACAGCCTCCGCTCTTGGGCGGAGCGCGAGATAGTGTCAGACTTTTACTGACTAAAAACCCACTACTCCTGTTCCTTCGTTGCCTTTCATATCAGGGCCGAGTCTTTATTTTCAGAATCAGACCCTTGGCCCCAGTAGCCTTCGACCCAGCTACCTACGGTTGCTTATATCTCCTTGAGGCGCGCGTGGAACACTGCGCACCGTCGACGATTAGGGCTCGGTCCGGACGGTTACCGGACGGTCGGTTGGTGAGACGTCTTTCGGATGAAATACTGACGATGCATTTAAGGGAAAACAAAATTGATGAAATTGGAACGAGACAAGGACGCGACATGATCACTTCAATCAAAGAATCAAAGACACGTCTATGTTCGAGGACTCTTCAAGAATCTTTGTTGAAGCGTATCAAAGAATTTCCAACCAATGAACATATTTTTCGTAATAAATACCCAAAACATAATATCATGGCAGCTATTCAAATCACGCTAAACATCCAACAAAAAGACATTGATTTTCCATTTCCACTCCAAATATCTCCACAAACATAGCTTTAATTTTAGTTCAACATCAAAGGCATCGACTCTTCATTTCAAACAAACTAAATATAAATTAATAAGTCGCCAAAACTCCACAGGCTGTGCTCACGGGCGGTTGTGCTAAAAGTTTGTGCAAAGAATAATATTTATGTTTCAACAGGGCCGAAATGAAATTTGATAGACAAAAAAATTGAGCCATATTTAGTTTTGGGAGAAATCTGAATGGAATTAGGTTCTGACCTGGAAATGAATTTAGATTTCTAAAACCAGTGAAAGAACAACAATTCCTATAGAGAGAAAAATTGTGTTTTTTTATGGTTGGAAATCATAAATTCCTTCTCCCGCTCAGGATGGAGTGAGATAGAGTTTAAGGCCTTTATTGCCTAAAACCTACCCGTGTTCTTTCAGTTGCCTTTGCGTTCTAGGGTCGCGGTTATGTAGCCTATGTTAAATCATCATGCCTACTCGAACCAGTCCCACTCCATGGCTAAGGCTTCCCTACATCTTTCGTGGTTTTTTCTCATTCGAGTTTTGTGGGATCCTGTCCAGTTCGTTTCTCTAATAAATAAATTTCCCTTGACCTGCCCTAACCCCGCCTCGTTGTATACAGAGAGATATTCAAACAATCCTAGTAAGACCACAAGTTTGACCCACTTTTAAGATTAAATTTTGATTAAAATTCTACATTTTATACTTGCATTTAAAAACTGCAAGTTTTACAAAAACTACCATTTCAGTAGAAAGTGCATGAGCACGCTTTGTTTAACAAACAAGCTTTGCGTTTTCACCTAATCTTTGTAAACCTTCGTTTTTTAGCTTTTACCGGTTTAAAAGTTCAAATATTATTATTTACTAACTGTGATTGCACAAACGCCCGGCGTACACAATGGAGTTCCAACGACTTATTAATTTATGTTTCATTTCGCCAGATCAAGGCCTCCAGCGGGACAGCGAGACCCCTCTTGTCCGGAAAAAAATATGATCAGAAGGACCAGTCTAAATAATTATTGCTTGACCAAGAATTATAAAGCAAAACATCAATAAAAGATAAAGGAATGATGGGAAGCCTTAGCCCAAAAGTGGGACATTTCATGCCAGAAGGAAAATAATCTTCAAGCTCAACTAACGGTTTTTTTTAGGTGGAAAAATCATCTAATGACAAATCCGGTCTTGGGCTTAGTGAGAGATATTGTCAGACTTTTACTGACTAAAAACCCTCTCCTGTTCCTTCGTTGCCTTCGTCCCAGGGTTTCGGTTTCACACTACCCATAGGAGCTCAACAGACGGTACGTAATTTGTTGCTGTATTAGCTGAACTACACACGTACACGTGATCTGCTCTACAAATACCACACGCCTTAAAACGCAATTTCGTATACGCCTTGTTCTAACCAAAATGTTGTTGCGGTTTACGGTGCTGGTGCGCAAACGGAGTTAATGTATAAAATATCTTACATGTCAAATAATGCGTTCATTAATAATTATTAACAATTTGTAAGAGTAGGGTTTTTGAGTATTAAGAATACTGCTGCGCGCATCCCCCTCATCATCGTGTCAGCACCGCATCGTTAGTGCCAAGTTCGGTGGTCCATCCCCTCACCTTCTTATGTCTGCCAAAACCTCAAACAATATCTTGTGAAAATCAATGAAATTTTTGACATATTATTAGTAAGTTTTTATTTTCTTTTTTTATATTATTTTTCATTATTAGTATTATGATTTTTTATTTTATTTAATTATTTCCATTTTTTTATTTTGATGTTATGTTTATGATTATTATTTTTTGACATGATTGAAGAGAGAGAAAAGCAGGAAGTTAATGAATTGTATAGATAGGAGCTTTATTAAGTCAAGGAAATTATGTCACTTTATTGATCTTAGTCATATTATCGCCTCAAAACCAACCTATTTTTGACTATACATGTCTTTAACTAGCTTTTACCTTAATATAATATTATTTTTTTGGAAACACAATATAGTTGAAAGAAAAGCCGAGTGGTGCTTCTGCACATCCTACTCGTTGTCCCAACCGGCGGCAGTAGCTTGCAATCGATACGACGTTTTATTCAAATTGAATTACTTATTCTGCAAATAACATGGCGATGGCGGGTTGAGTTTGTTTTCTCTGGGGTGTTGTCTACGGGGTGGAATGCTAAGACGTTCTGTCAGCGTTGCTTTATTTGATTTTCGGTAAAGAATAGGGTAATTGTAATAATGGTGAGACAATGGGGTGACGCGAAATGAATGAAAGATTAGGCAATATAAAGAATGTAATGTTCTGTTTGATTTGTAAGGTGATGTTCAGACTTATACGAAAATGAGATGTGATTTTAGATGTTTCGTTTTGTTGTTGTTTTCGATAAGGTTGAGATGGTTTTTTTTTATCATTGCTTAAAGGTTTAACTTTGAAACATGATTATGTATTTGTTTTATTTGAGTGGCTTTTTTTTGGTGGGAAAATCATCCAATTACATCCCCTGCTCTTGGACGGAGCGTGAGGTAGTGTCAGACTGTTACTGACTAAAAACCCACTCCTGTTACTTCTTTGCCTTCGTTCCAGGGCCCCGGGGTTCTCTTTCGCATCACCTTTGGCCCCAGTAGGCTTCGACTCTGTTGGGCCCCTACGATTTTGCTGACATTTCCGTGAGGCGCGCGTGGAACACTACGCTCCGTCGACAACTTATGCTCGGTCCGGACGGTTACCGGACGGTCAGACGGCGAGCTACCCATTGCTCGTCGTCCGCAAGTCAGCGCCTACGGTGAAGTTAACAGTATAAAATATAACGACAGGGTAGATTAAGACGAGCCATTAGCCTCGATCGAGATATTTAGTTCTTAAATTCATTCATTTACTTACTAACAAGGCACAACCAAAATCTTTGTATTTAAAACAAGCACAATAAATATTTTTTTATAAAAAAAAGCATTAAAAGCATTGATAAAATAAATCCTTTTTCTTTCTTTCTCTTGAATATTCGTGTACTAAACAAGTTAAACAGTAATAAGTAGTAGGTAGTAGTGTTAGTAGGTGATTTTAGTTTTCATGGAAGTTCGTTATTTTTGTCAATGGCAAATTTCATTACGCAACCGGCTTGTTAACTAAATTATTTCAATAAATAACCGATACTCATTAATATCTAAACAAAACACATTTATGTATTCAAGCTAACCCCAGGCGTGCAGTGTTCAGTTCAATAATTACAAACATCAAACCGGATATCCGGTCGGTTATTATGAATTTAATATTAAACTTATGACAAATGGAACAGCACAAATCGACGTCAAAGCTAATTGGCAGTCGTTTATTAATTAGGAGTATTTAACATGGCACTGGAACAAGGTTACAAGAACACATTTTTGGCCTCATTTGTCGAGCTAATGACAGAAAATAGTGTAACAGAGTTTAAATACCAGCCCAAGCCATTAGCCTATATAGCCAATAGCCAAGTTACAATCGAATCGTTCGCGCCGAACGCCTCGATAAGGCCACGCCTCCGATTTTTTTATATATTCCACCATTTAGTAATACGTTTACGCTTAAATTATCACGACAACACCTCCATCCCCCTAGCGCTGTCCCAGCTAGTTCGTGATCAGCTTCCAGTCCAAACGGATGCGGCTGAATACCTGTGTTTTACATGGACTAACTGCGTATCAAAGCTCCACAACCTAGTTACTGGTCAACATGATACTCCTTGAATATTCTTATAGACTAGAAAAAAAAACCTTAAAAAATTCTTCTACTCGACAACAACGTATTGTTGAATTTTCAAAATGAAAAACATTGCCATAGATTTTATGTTACCTAATTAAACTGCTGACTCTGTTACGGATACTATAATCATCTATATGTATAAAAGGAGAAACTGACTGACTGACATATCAACACACAGCCTAAACTACTAAGACTAGGAGCGTGAAATTTGTGCACGAAGCTTCTTTTTGTGACGTAGGCGAGCACTAAGAGAGGATTTTCCAAAATTCACCCCCTAAGAGGATGAAAAGTTTGTATGGAAAAACTTATATTAATGCGGGCGAAGCCGCTGGCAGAAGCTAGTATTAGATATATGATAAAACATGTATACACGTAGACTGTTGTCACTCTAGTATTTCACATTTTCAGTATTGTTTTTTTACGATTTATATGAATCAGTAATGAACATGAAAATCAAAAACAACAGCAACAAATATAGTCGGCAATAAACGAAAACTCAATTCCGCAATCAAAAGAAAAGAAATAAAATATTAAATCATCGCAGAGTCGTCAGCAGTATGAATCAAAAATAAAATTTCAGAAGAACGATAAAGTAATAAAATCATAACTATGATGCAAGTCATATTTTGTAAGAGATAGTAAAATTGTGGACATTCGATGGATAACCAAGAACTTTAAAATACGTAAAAGTCATTTTTTTTCCGGTGGGAAAATCATCCAATGATTACCCCCACTTTTGGGCAGGGCGCGAGGGAGTGTCAGACTTTTACTGACTAAAAACCCACTCCTGTTCCTTTGTTGCCTTTCATACCAGGGCCAAGTCTTTCTTTCAGAAGCAAACCCTTGGCCCCAGAAAGCTTCGACCCAACTGACGCCTACGGTTTGCTGACATCTCCTTGAGGCGCGCGTGGAACAGTACGCACCGTCGATGACTTGGGCTCGGTTCGGATGGTTACCGGACGATCGGACGGCGAGCTACCCATTGCTCACCGTTCGCAAGCCCGCGCCTACGGTGACACTTTATGGAGAATTCATTGAGAATTAATTAATGCAATTTATGGAGAACATAGGAATCAGAGAATAAATACAGCTAAATATTTTGAACTAGCAACCTGTTCTAGCTTCGTACGTATAAATTCTACGTACAAATCTTTGAAATTCTCTTTCTTTTTTCTACTAATGCTTTTATTAAACACTTAGACCTTCCTTAAGAATCATCTGTTTACTAGTAAAAACTATATGAAAATGGGTTAAGTAATTTTTGAGTTTATCGCTTTCATAAAGACAGACAGACACAGGCCCTGGTTTGATTATTTCTACGCTCTTCCAGGGCCTGCGCCCCGTGCTTGGGCACCGGCGGCACTGCCCTAGTTACGGTACTGTCTATAAGGACACCTAATTCCTGAGACCGGCGCCGCGACGCCGGCGGTTTGCAGCGTCGTCACATTTGCATAATAATGCAGGCTGCAGCTCCCAGCTATTTAATGAAATCGCTGTGCTCGCCAGTACCGGCCACAATGAGCCACTGTTACGAATATTGTAGCTTGCGATCTATGCACGACCACGAATATGGCCTCATACTGGGCTGCGAGAAATATACCAAGGGCTTATTTCTCATGACGACTGATTACTACACAGTCTTCATTATTTTGGCCAGAACGGCGCTTCACATTGGCCACACAGGACTTTCACACATCACAGATTCACTGTACTCCCATAAACACAATAACTAGAAAACCACAGCGTATTCCCTGTACTCCCATATACACAATAGCCAGAAAACCACAGCGTATTCACTGTACTCCCAGAAACACAATAGCCAGAAAACCACAGCGTATTCACTGTACTCCCAGAAACACAATAGCCAGAAAACCACAGCGTATTCACTATACTCCCATAAACACAATAGCTAAAAAACCACAGCGTATTCACTGTACTCCCAGAAACACAATATCTAGAAAACCACAGCGTATTCACTGTACTCCCATAAACACAATAGCTAAAAAACCACAGCGTATTCACTGTACTCCCAGAAACACAATAGCTAGAAAACCACAGCGTATTCACTGTACTCCCATAAACACAATAGCTAGCAAACCACAGCGTATTCACTGTACTCCCATAAACACAATAGCTAAAAAACCACAGCGTATTCACTGTACTCCCAGAAACACAATAGCTAGAAAACCACAGCGTATTCACTGTACTCCCATAAACACAATAGCTAGCAAACCACAGCGTATTCACTGTACTCCCATAAACACAATAGCTAAAAAACCACAGCGTATTCACTGTACTCCCAGAAACACAATAGCTAGAAAACCACAGCGTATTCACCGTACTCCCATAAACACAATAGCTAGAAAACCACACCGTATTGGTCCAAGTAGCAAACTTTGAATGAGTCAATGTAGCCCTAGAACGCAAAGGGTAAATGAAGGAACATAGGTAGGGTTTTATCAACAAAGATCACCTTAGGGCGGGAGAAGTTATTTGATGATTTCTCACCTAACCCACCAGACATTCCCTAAACACAAAAATTATTCAGCAGACTTCATGCACTGACTGGATGTTTGGTCACTACAATTTGTCTGACTAATGAAATATAACTTTGTAATAGTTACCTTAATAACATATTTAAAAATCAGACATGTAAAAATAAGAAAAAAATATTTTTTGTACAGCTTTAAAGCGTCTGACAAAAGTTTTGGTCCATAGAAAGTGTCTGACACTTATGATACTACTTTAGAATAATATTTTACAAAACATATATAAAAATCAGCTTTAAAAATTTAAGTTAAGTAATTCTTATTTTTAGTTCCCTTTCTCACCTGCTAAGGGCCCCATCTTCTCCAAAGTCTTCTATTTTTCTAATGTATAGCATTTTCTTTGAATTCTTAATATCAAAAGTCTCTCCACAAAATTATGTCACAAATAATATTAATACACCATAAAACTTAACCTTCAAATGACGCACCAGGTTTCGGAGACCCCGAGCCCAATTTATGAGCTCATTAGCTAGGTTACCCCACACCTGGTCGTCGGTAATGCCGCCCCGGTAATTGCCACCGCACATTCTTTGTTCCACATTATTAATTATTAGAGGGTATTCCGTATCTAACTGTGTGTAAACAAAAACAATAAAGTTTCATTACAACGTTAACGGCGGACCTCGATGAGATTATCATTTTTTCAGGATTAACCCTGAGCCGAGTGAGATTGATGAGAATTTCCTAAATTTTTTGTTTTTTAATTAAAATATCCGCTTAGTTTCTATTTTTATTTTCATTATACTAAAAACAAAATACCTAAAATAAAATTCAGAAAGGACTAATGATGACTGAATAAATAATGAAAATTGCCCATTTATTTTGCTTCCAACGAAAGAGCTATAGGGTTGTTGACCTTAATAAACCTATTAACCCTGAAATATTACAAAAAAAAATGTAACAACTGTAGCATAAATATTCAAAGCAGCAATATTTATTGTTGTTTTCAACGCACAATCGTTAAAATCTATTTATTTCTCTTGTAGCGAACAACGCCGGTATTTCTGGATGATTTACAGTTAATTCTACCAAAAACTTGAAATAAACTTTCGAGTGGTATTAAATTACTTTTTGATTAGTCTCTCGTAGTGCCATTTGTTTATAGCTGGTAATTAGATTTTATCGCTAAATTAAATTTTGAATGGTTATAAGGACATTTTATACTATATAAAGTAACTGCTGCGGTCTTCCCATCCGATTATAATTTAGGTGTCTTCAAGGCTAGAGTGAATAGGCTCTTAATAAACTAGTGCGATTCACCATCAACGATTGCGTCACTGCTTCCCATAGCAGTCAAGCACTGGTTTATAAAATTAAAAAAAAAAATGAAAGATAGAGAGACCAGGAAAGCTCCTTGCGATGTTATGGGCATGTAATACGCAGAAACGAAGACCACATGACCCGACGCCTTTTAGCCACAGAAGAGGGCAAAAGAGGAAGAGAACGGCCACCCACTACCTGGAGGCGAACCATCCAGAATGGCCTACTGAGAATGGGCCTAACGCCAGAAATGACACCATCTCCTAGAATGGTGTAACAGTATTAGGAGGGCTGACACCAAATAGGGAACAAGCCAGGGGATTGATTGACATGGGCATACTATACAATTAAACTTGTGGTCGCCGCTTGTGGTTACTTATGGTATATTTTTCTTTCTTCTTTTTTAAAAACGAGGAAACTAGGAATTACTCCTGTATCGTGGGTTAACAAAACGTGTAAACTCACATACACAGGATACCCAGACCCGGAATACCTATCTGTAGGCCACACAATTGTTTTTTCGTGCGGGAATCGAACCCGGGACCCGCAGCGCAGCAGCCAATCGTGCCGTCAAATGATCGCTGGCACTACCAAGCATCAATGTAGAAACTCATGTTTAGCATGAGAAGATAGATTCTCTATAGATCAGTTCTACTCATCCCTTAGGGAATCCAGCGTCGAAGTTCACAAACTAGGGCAGCAAGATCGCGTGCACCGAAACAATATGCTTAGATCAAAAACGTAAACTACAAGTAATTTACTTATTGAAAATTTCCTCCTGGGGCCTGATCGACCTAGCCTGATTCCCATAAAAATATATAAAAGGAGAAACAGACTGACTGATATATCAACGCACAGCCGTAACTACTAGAAATAGGAACGTGAAATTTTGCACAAGGTTTCCTTGAATGATGTAGGCGAGCACTAATAGAAGATTTTTCAAAATTCACTCCTGACGGCCCGTTCACGACCTTGCCGCTGTGAGCGGTAGCTAAGCACGGGGCGGCGAGCGGTAAGATCAAAGTATGAAAATGTTTGAAGCATGTCACGAGACGCCACTCGCCGCTAAGACCGAAGTCGTGAACAGGCCGTAAGGGGCGAGACGGTGGACCAAAGTTTGTATAGAGAAACCTACCTTCGCGTGGGCAAAGCCGCTGGCAGAAGCTAGTAGGGTCATAAAACACGAGCTATTGTTTTCTAAACTAAATTAAAACGGCCAAAATACATCAAAAGAGCGGAGGTACAAACAATTTTTATTAGAGAAATTCCATTTCCAATGTTTGAATATGAAAAGCGTCCGTGAAATAGCTTCGGCATTCTTCGTGTTCCATTACGAATATCGAGTAATATGTTGGATCCGTAGTTGGTAATACGTTTGCTGTGTACTTTTAGGGTTCCGGCTTCCGTAGATAGGTGCCTAGTGATACTCATATTTAGGCCAACCGACAGGACCGCGATGCTAAGCTTGTGTCCTGGAACCTGTGTCTGGTCCTAGAAAGCAAACAGTAACTGAAGAACATAGGTGTGGTTTTACTTAATAAAAGTCTGACACGCCCTCGCGCACTACCCTAGAGTGGTAGAAGTAATTAAATGGTTTCCCACCTAAAAAAGTCTGTGTTATTGGTTCGTCTGTTTGTCACAGGGCTGTATCTCTAGAAGCGTAAAGGTACAAGTTGGTAACCGATTGCACGCAGCAGCAGCAGACGACATGTCGTCACTTTATGTCGTCACGACACGTCGTTGCGTCATGTCGCTGCAGTCATGATTTCGAACCCGATGCAGTCGGGTTCGGTCGGACGGCAACAGCAGATGGCATCCAGTTGGTTCTGAATGCTCCGTGAAACAAGATGTCTGACGTGTATTATAGAATAATTGATGTGTCGTTGCTCCGGCGTCAGCGGCACTACTGATCTGTGGTCGGACGACACTGCCGTCTGCCGCTCGACGACGCGTCGCTAGCTTCATATCGCTAACTACGGAGGGAATTTCATAGAAATACATAGAAACCAGTAGGTCGGTACACTCCAGGGATACATTCCAAAAAATACGAACCAAGGAACAGACATGCTTATGTTTTGGCGGCGTTGAATCCAACCAGATTTGGTTCGCCCCAATTGCAGACCGCCTGAAGTGAGATATTCGTACGCTCTACCATAGCCTCTCGTTCGGACCGGATTAGCTCCTTACTAGCCCGAGCACTTGGCAAGTACCACTCTTCAACTGTGCTATCATCTATCATATCTGCAGATACCGGGCATCAGCAGATCGTTAATATGCTGCAGGAAAAGATTTGCAGAGAGAACCCCTGAGGAACTCCGGCATTAGTCGTCATGGGCTCTGAAGAGCATCCATCGACAAAAACTCGGAGAAACCATTCACTCAGGGAGTCTTTTACCCAGGTAATCAGACCAGGGGGAATGCCGTACGCTGGAAGGTTACTCAAAAGGCTACCGTACCATACCCCGTCGAAGGCCTGCGAGACGTCTAAGGAGACAGCAATCGCTTCCCCATTCTTCTCGAGGGCCTCGCCTCGCAAGTGGTATACACTAGTAGGTACCCAGTAGACCGATTGGGGCGAAACCCGTACTGGTCACTGAAGAGATCGTTACCTTCCAGGTATGCCATGAGGCGCGAGTTCAATACACGCTCCATAATCTTGCTGAATATGGAGGTTATTGAAATCGGCCGATAGTTGGCAGGATCAGCACGACTGCCCTTTTTGTTAAGCTTCCAGGACTTGAGACTCATTTAATATTTCTACATCAGCAAAGGTAGTATATGTGATTCCGTCTAACATTAAGATCTTCATCTACCAAATACTCAGAAATAAACGATTCTATTCTATTCTAGTGCCCATGCTCTACAAACGGCAAATAATAAAATCAGTTATTTCAAAAACATGAGCTTGTGTGAACAGAACCCTGTTTCTGCGAGACCGGCTCGCACTTAGCCAGTTTTTTATTTCGCTATCCGGCCTCGTTTCGTACGGGTATGCTGTTTCGATGTACGTCGTTCTGCGATGATTTATGCGCAATGCTTTTAGTTCCAACTTCTGTTGTGTTATTTAATTTTCCTAATGTATTGTACATTCGCTGCGAATTTGTGAAGTAATATTTTAGGAATGATGCTTGAATTACGCTTTGATATTCAGTTTAACATGATTTGTCTTGTTTCAGAGTGTCTCTATAATTTATGCAAGTAAGGGAAGCAAGAGTAAGGGAGAGAATTGTCTGTCACGTTGGTCTTGAGATCATAAGCGCGACTGCTGAGCATGGGGTCGTGTGTTCGATGCCCAGGTCAGGAAAAAAGTGCTATTGGATTTATCCATTACGAATTACTCTGTAGCTGCCCGGAATTTAAAATTAGGCGGCTTTTTTTAGTTCGGAAAATCCTCTAATGACAAATCGCGTTCTTGGGCGGAGCGGTAAATAGTGTCAGACTTTTACTGACTCAAACCCACTTCTGTTCCTTCTTTGTCTTCATCCCGGGGCCCCGGGTTTCGCTTTCACACTACCCATGGCCCTGTAGGCTTCGACTCTGCTGGGCCCCCTACAGTTGCTGATTGATCGACGGTGTGACATAAAATTCCTCAATTTAAGCTCAAATAAAAAGTACCATTCCACAATAACGTAAGTCCCCAGACGTCTAGTATATCCGGGTGTCCGGTTGTACGACTATCCGGGTGTACGGCTGTCCGGTTTCAGACGCGTTTGATTCATGATGTTTGAGTAGCGGCGTGTTACTCGGCTTCCGAAGATACTAGCCGGTGTCGAATTCGATACAAAAGCTATGCAGGGTATGTTTGGAGTTCCTGTTTATTTATGAGGTCTGTTATAACAGTCGCACGGATTGACCATCTGGATTACTTTAGGTTAGCAACGGTTGCTGCAGTCGGTTTGTAGATTGGTGGCCATTCTGTTAGATTTTTTTTTTTTTATCTCTTTTTTATCTGTGAAATCATAAAATGACTTCTTTCGCTAAGGTAGAGTGAGAGGGCGTGTCAAACTTACTAGCAAAACCAGTCACTCTTAAATGTTCCCACAGCCTTAAAGTTAGCAAGCATCAGTCCTATTGGGCCCTTGAACTACTTGTATGGTCTACAGATTGATGTTCCGGGGCTGAGTGTCTCGTGTATGTTAGTTTACATATATGAAGCGAAACCGCTGGAAAAAGGTTTTTATGTATCAGTTCCATCGCATCTTAATATATATGTATATTTCCACATCTACCAACCTCCATCAGGGCCATCGTTATGTTCGGGGCGTTGAGTAGACGTAGATAGTGATAATATCTGATCAGATCAGTATCTGTTCGAGAGCTGTTCCGCATGGCCAGTAGCCACGTGTATTGTTTACTGATGGAGACGCCGGATAGTACTCGATGTCATGTCAATGGCGGGGGGTAATTGGGAGTGTGTTCAGTTTGTCAAGGTTTTGTTAAAATGAAATAATACAAAGAGTAATAATAGTATTTATATTATCCTGCTTCATCATCATCATATTCCCTTGTCCCGTGTTATTTGTGTGTGTGTGTAGTTTTTGTCTTCGATTCCGTCCTGTCACCCTCCCTTTCTTTCATATCGCTCTTCACACAATCCATCCATCTTTTCTTTGGCCTCCTTCTAACTCTCCATCCATCTACATTATGTCCTGCTTATTGTAGTTTTTTTTTGGTTCACCATCACCAAAACA
Source organism: Mythimna pallens (assembly GCA_961205895.1). NCBI lineage: Eukaryota > Metazoa > Arthropoda > Insecta > Lepidoptera > Noctuidae > Mythimna > Mythimna pallens. The sequence continues at coordinate 4,388,539 of OY540843.1, forward strand.
TGCTTATATTTGCACTACACAACCACTCCGATCGACTGCCGAATGGCGACTGACAGGTATCAAATACATGTCACTGGCACTTGAGATAACAAACAGTTCAGCCCCCAACCTAGCCAAGATACAACCGTTTCGTTTCGATTCTCTTTTCGTCGATCGCCCCGAGTAAATCACGCCTCCGATTCCTTTATTCTGACGTCATCTCAACGCTTAGTGGTCAGAACAAAGGAATAGGAGGCGTGGCCGACTCGAGGCGATCGACGAAAAGAGATTGGAAACGAAATGGTTGTAATTTGGCTAGGGGGGCAGTCAATTCACTACAGTATTCTTAAATTCTAACTAAACCTACTTCTAACAACACAAACAAATTACTTATTCAAACTAACGTTAGACTATAACTACCCTGCTATACCATATCTCTACAGCTTTTGTCTTGTCCATGTTATGCCACATGTCTTGTGTCTCGTTTGTTCCCTAGGATCTATGACGGTGATCTATTGTATGGCCAGTCTGGTTTGATAAACAAACTGTTGACTGTTCTGTATGTATGTATAGTACATTCTCAGAAAATCCATTTGGGATATTGAAAGGTACGGCAAGTTTGGATATGGCTATAGTTAGTTATGGTTTTGTTTATAATGTATTGATATTGATTTATTATTGTATATAAGACTAGCTTTTGCCCGCGGCTTCGCCTGCGTACATAAAATATAGCCTATGTTACTCAGGAATAAAGCAGCTTTCTATCGGTAAAAAATTTTGCAATCGGACCAGTACTACCAGAGATTACCTGCTACAAACAAAAAAACAAACTACCTTAGTATAATATTGGTGATGGTGAAAATTTAGAATGGACACCCTACCAAGAGCTCTTAACGCGATCCATTTGACGACCTAAACTGAACTGTTAAAGGGACGGAGCTACATAGCTCCATCGCCCTTACTCGCTCGCACGCCTCACATATTAACACGTCACAGTATGGCTCCAGTACAAGTATCGAAAACGTTCAATGACAAAATTGATTAATTTTTATCTCTCACCCAGATTATTCATTTTATACTTTGATTTTTTTTTGTAACGCGAATGGCGACCACGTACCGGAAAACGTAGCGTTGGAAGGCCTCCTACAAGGTGGATTGATGACTTAGTAAAAGTTGCGGGAATCAGATGGAAGCGAGACGCAAAGGACCGTTCATTGTGGCGACACTTGGGGTAGGCCTATGTCCATCTGCGCACGTCTTTCGGTTGAAATAATAATGATACGATGATGATACTTTCCTTGCCGGAATCTGTGTTTCCTGATGGCTACAACACGGGAATCTTTAAGTCAAGAGTGAATAGGTTACTTTTAGGTAAGCGCGCTCCATCGTCGACCGCATCAACCTATCAAGAATAAAAAATAAAAAACCTTTTTTCTGTCTGCCGTTATTCCAAGGGAACATATTTCCGGATTAAAAAACTCTTATGCTATAACCTATGTGTTTTGCTATTTCAGACGATGGTCTACTTATGTGCTAAACTCCACCCAAATCTATTCAGCCGTTTGAGTTGTCTGTAGATAGTCTTTCAGACTTCAATAAATGATAAATAACTTCACAAAATGAGCCATTAAACACAAACAGTTATTTAGAAGGACTGAAAGATAGATGGCTGTCAGCGTACAAACATACCATACATTATTCAATTGTTATATTTTTTCTTATTTACGTAATACCATGTAAACTAAAACTAAAACTAACACAATGTATCAATACTAGAGCACTCACAATAGTTCTGTAATGTGTTCCATTTGATTGATGAGTGCACCCGCGCCGCGCCAAGTCGCGAACTTCCAACGAATCAATCTTACGACGAAGGGTTCTACTGTCCCGCTTATGGCACTTTGTTATAACAAACATAATATCCTGTTTGTGACGACAAACGGGAGATAGATACACAGTTGTTGTGAAACAATCTATGGAACGAAATTTTGGGGCGAAAGTAGTCTACATTTTTACTGACTAAAAACTCATTCCTGTTCCTTCTTTGCCTTTCATACCAGGGCCGACTTTCTTCTTTTCAGAAGCACACCCTTGGCCCCAGTATGGGTCGACTCTGCTGGGTCCCTACAGTTTGCTGACATCTCCTTGAGGCGCGCGTGGAACAGTACGCGCCCTCCGACTTGGGCTCAGTCCGGACAGTTATCGGACGGTCGGACGGCGAGCTACCCATTGCTCGCCGTCCGCAAGCCCGCGCCTACTGTGGCCGGAATTCGGGATCGGGATTTCGGCGGCAGAAGCGTGAGGGCCGCTCCCTCGAGTGTGGTGTTTTGGTACTTGGATTTGGTTCGAAGAAGTCGTGATAGCGTGACGGCTGACAGGACAGAAAAGAAGATAAAAACGAGTTGCTCAAATTGATATAGCACAAGATCATATGATGATAGCACCTACTCGAATCGGTCGTTTCTATACTTAATTTTACTTACGTGGCTTTAGTAAAAAAGTCCCTTAAGTGAAGTTTTGTCATAATTGTTAAGCATGCGTTTGACCACGCTTGGATGTTGGAGCACGCTTGCCAAAAAGTAACCTACACACTCTTGACTAAAATACCCTTAGGTTGTTCAAGCTATCAGGAAACACAGACTCCAGCAGGGAATTCCACTCCTTACTGTACGCACAATGAATGTGTTCCCAAATCATGTTTGTGTCAGACAATGTACCGGTGGGGTATCAACGTATGTCTAATATTTATTTATTTATGTATTTATTAACACATACAATTGTTTTAACAGGCATACCCAAGATAACAAATGTAGTCGCAAAATAGCCGCACTCAGAGACGCCACCCACAGACTGATCCAATATTCATTAGTGTAGTAGTAGGCAACATACATACATGATAGTCGATGATCAGTCTCAAGCAGCGCCCTGGAGAACCGGCACAAGTTAATAATAATAATAGTTACACAGAGGACAACACACTTAGTGTCACCCTCTCGAATTTCGACAATGTGCAAGAAAAAATATCTAAGCGCAGAGAGACGCTATTAAGTATTTCAAGCTCCCGAGTCACGGGTGCAAGCATGTTCTCATGATGGAACGGCCTTGGCGGAATTAAATTATGCAATTCCAACGCTCACTCTCTGAAATATAATCGATAGAAACCCGCCAGTTTAGCAACTCGGTGTGCCGGCCAGTGCATCATCAACGAGTTGTGCAGAATACAAACAATACTACTAAACTAAGTTTCCATTATATTGGTCTCTGTAGATACAAATAAGAGGCTTTGGTAGTCACAGTCCATTCCCATAATATACGTTCTACTACGAGTACAAACCAGGGACTGCATACCGAAAAGAAATCGGTTATAAGGGTTAACGGTATGACTATTTCAATACCTCAAAATAACGGTACCGTTATTTTTCGCTACCGAAAAATTACGATACCTAAATTTTTCTCTACCGAAAAATAACGGCACCGTTATTTTTTACCGAAATAATTCCGTACCTAAAAAAATATTGCTATCGTTATTTTATACCTGTAGCGTAACTGCAAATCTTGACCGGTTTCGGTGTACCTTTAAAATAAAGCGGTACCGGTTTTTAATACCGGTAGCGTAATCTTATACCTTAACCGAAAACGGTCCCTGGTACAAACGTGCTAAGAAACTATTTGTTATTCCATTGAGAGTAAATAGTTACCTAATATTCTACATTATACTATTCCATAACTTTCACATAACGCCATTTAGTCCCAAACTAAGCGGAGCTTGTGGTATGAGTACTACATAACTGATAAACATACTTATATGTTTCTAATTATATATTATAGATAAATTACAGCCAGACACAGAACAAATGATCGTGCTCATCACAAAAACATTTGTCTTGGGTGGGAATCGAACACACGACCTCTGGCATAGCAGTCAGGGCCACCTAACCACTAGACCAACAGGCCAGTCAAGTAATGCCAATGCACAATGCGAGATTGATAATCAATTCGGGGACATAGACATGAATTCATTTTAATGGAACTTATTTGTAATCATTTGTTGACTATAATGTAACTGTGTAGATAGCATATGACTTGGAAAAATCCCTTACCAATAAATTAATATGATTATGACTATTCCCTAGTTAGAGAATCTCTCGATACAATGGATTCTGCCCGTCAATTAACAGTGAGATATTTTTTACATTGAAATCCGCGCCGACCTGAAAGCTTTCAGGCTTTTCCGTTACGTGTTTTTAGTTTATTCTGTTGTGGATCAAGCATTTTTGAATGATTGGTTTAGTGAAATGTGTTTGTTGTATTTTGAACAGTTTATGTGTTACAAATAAACACATTGTATGTATTGAAATACACGATATTGAGATACACATGCTTTTAAGAGGGTCTGGCAGAGTAAGCTACTTCACGGGCTCTTGTCCGGGGCCCTACATGGGCCTAATGTGGACCATTTGGCGTCCGTAGCCTGGTGGCGTTTCGAAATTGTCTGTGTATTTATCGACAATGTTACATGATGAATAACTTGAGATTTATCGTGGAGGACGGCTAACATCTGTCGGGCAAGTCACCGTCCGGGAGAATCAATTTGCCCCATTGTATCTGGCGGTTCTGGTCTAGCTATTTCATGATTACCCTTTATCGAATTCTTCTATAATATTTTCCTGTGCAATCGGAATTTATGTGCCCGACCCAGTTCTCAATAATGGTCCATGGAATATTGTGGTCAAGAATCCCGATACAGTGGTGGTGGACCGAATAGAGCGTGCAACGATTGTTGGTATAACCGTCCTGCATGACGGGAATCACATACATAATGATTGACCAGAGTGTTATCCTTATTGGACGGTGAGTTACGTGCCGATATGGACGTTCTCCAGGGGTCTTACCGGACGGCGAGCAATGGGTGGCTCGCCGTCCGATCGTCCGGTAAGCATCCAGACCGAGCCTAAGTCGTCGACGGCGCGTATTGTTCCACGCGCGCCTCAGGGAGATGTCAGCGAATCGTAGGGGCCCAGCAGGGTCGAAGCCTACTGGGGGCATGGGTAGTGTGTATATGGGGGGGGGGGGTGTGTGTATGGGTAGGGCCCTGGGACGAAGGAAAAGAAGGAATAGGAGTGGGTTTTTAGTGAGTAAAAGTCTGACACTATCTCTCGCTCCGCCCAAGAGCGAGATTTGTCATAAGATGATTTTCCCACCTAAAAAAAAAAAAAACATTAAAATGCCATTCGTGCAAGCGAGAAAGAAGAAACTCAACGGTTTGCTGAGTTAAGCTCGCCTTGGTACATGAACTGTCTGTATAACCGTGTACTATGTATGTTTTTGTGTTCAATAAAGAATTAAAAAAAGAGGGATGGAGCTATAAACCCTATATAATAATAATAATATTCCACAGTGTCGAATATATAGCTCGAGGTAGGGTCTACATCTGTACTGTCTACAAAACCACTTTTCATTTAATGAAGTTATGAATTAGCTTCATAACTATACTGTCCAGTTATTACCCTCGTGTTCAACAGGCATTAGCCGAACCTAATGTCCATTGAACATGTCGGGTAGTCGGAGTGTCACGAAATATTTCTTTCAGCTGCTAGGTCCAACTTTGATTGATGTTACGTCCAAGGTTGCAGGTGACCGCAATAACGATGAAGGTCGAGGTAAAATCTTTTATCTTTATCTTTTTAAAAAATACTGTGGGGGCGAGGAATGGAAGGAATGGAGGGAGACCTTTGCACTATGATATTAATTTTTATATGTATATGTCGTTGGCAGATCTTAGAAGTTGATCACTTCATGATATGGCTAAGTAAAATTGGCCAGATCGTTTCCCCTACTCATTTATTGTTGCAATGTCGTCTTCACATTGGACACTGGTGCTGGGCGATCGAGACATAATTTGAAGAAAATTTTCTTCGTATAATTACCCATACTTTCACTGAATGATTTACAAGAACGTTTAAATTGATAGTTTTCTTCCATCGAATAGCTTGGCGACATTTTAATAAGCCGTTTTTTTTCGGTTTTGATTGATATAAGGGGCAAAATCTCAGTTGACAGGCCAAGGCTGATCTAGATGAGGGTCGCTGAAGATGTGATTTTTAAATGAAAGAGTTTTTGCTCAGACATTGGAATTTGGTTGTTTAAGAAATATATAGATTATCCTTTCGCCTAGGACTATGATTAATGGTAAAGTGTTTTTAAACTTACGTAGAATTTATATGTTACTAGCTGACTCCGCAAAAGCTGTTCTGTCATATAAATTCATTATCGAAGAAAAACTGGGGCAGGGGGGTAAAAAATAGCCTAAGGCTAAGAACTCATGACGCGGTTTTCACCAGCGCCGCCGCGGTTGCGGGCCCGCAGGATCGGCTGCCATGTTGTGACGTAACGTCACAACATGGCAGTCGATCCTATTCTTATTTGGAACGCATTGTATATAAAAGGATAACTGACTGACTGTATATATATAGATTTATTTGTGTGTGATGTTTAAATATATACTAGCGACCCGTATCCGCACGAGTGCAAATTATAAACACAAACCTTTCTCATTTATCGCTCTATCTATTAGTGTCAACCCGTATCAAACTCCGTTGCGTAGTTTAGGAGACATAAGCAGAGAAATAGACATTGGCAGACAGCGACTTTGTTGTTCATATTTAGAGATTTGCTGCATTAGCCTTAGTCAACCAAGGAGATAAGTAACCAGGATCGTGGATAAAGTTGAAGTATATAAATGAAACATAATTAAATTATAATAAAATTCATAGAAAAAATTAAAAATCATTCATATGCATTCATCGGTTTCAATGAAAACTTCAACTATATCTGACAACCCTGAGGCCACTGCAGTAGTCCAGTTTTCCTCAATAAAATTCACGTTCGTGACAGTTCTTTGTGCGAGTGTGGCCTCGATGATGGTACATTGGACCATATCTTCTTTTCTTGTCCTTCAAACTCCTACTCCCTCGTCTTGTACCAAATGCTTCCCAAAATTAAAATACCCTTTCCAACTAACTTCCATTCCCTATTGACGAATTTCTCTCCTAAAGTTGTCCAACTCCTATCCAAATTCCTAAATGACAATAACATCAATCTGTAACCTGCCACTAACGTCTTAGATCTACCACAAAGTGCAAAGTTCGACGGCTCACCTTACGGCGCTGCCGTCACCACATGACACTGGCAGAATAGTCGAAACCGGCTCAGTTGCCAAAAAAGAAAAAAAAAAAATCCTGAGGCCTTACCATGACGTGTTAAAATGTCAGGCGTGCGAGCGAGAAAAAGGAATGGATCTATATAGGATATATAGCTCCATCCCTTTAATAGGTCAGTTTAGGTCATCAGTGTAAGAGGTAGGGCCACGGGTTATTCACTGTACATAGCAAGATAACAAATATTTTCAAAACCTAGTGACGACCCTATTTTTTTGACACAAACAACTAACAAAAAAAAAAAAACAACTAACAAAATAAGTTCTCCCCCGCTCAGGGTGGAGTGAGAGGGATTATAAGACATGTATTGACTAAAATACACCTGTTTACTTCAGTTACTATTTGCGTTCCAGTTCCACGGTGTCTCTTTTAAACAATTCCGACAATCATGGTAGGCTTCGATCCTAGCGGGTCCTGTCAAAACCCAGAATCAACTATAAAAAAATAGTTTAAGTCAGATTGACAGTTCAAAAATATAATATAATAATGTAATAATATCACACAACGCCGTCTAGTCCCAAGCTAAGCAGAGCTTGTGTTATGGGTACTAGATAACTGATTAACATACTTATATATTTCTAAATACATACACATATATAGATAAATTACACCCAGACACATAATAAATGATCGTGCTCATCACACAAACATTTGTCCTGGGTGGGAATCGAACCCACGACCTCCGGCGTAGCAGTCAGGGCCCCTAACCACTAGACCAGTCAAAAAGTTAATAAAATGGTAATTCTATTAAGTACCCGCTATGAAATTACGATTAAGATTAAGGCGCAACGTTTTATCACTGTTCGCAACTTCTGAAAGCACCTAAAGGGTTCAGAGAAATCACAGCAGGAGGCGTTCACACGAAAAAACAATCTGTATAAATCTCTATATAATATTAGGTTGGGTTCACAGTGCGAGTGATGATGGAGGTGTCCTACGTAAGCAATTCAACGTAAAAGCGATTGCGAAGCGAAGCGGTACGAATGAAACAAACAATTGATACTTTATTATGGTGATCTACGTCAGTGTTCCACAAAGTGTGTGTCGCGGTACATTGGTGTACCGCGGTGAATAGTTGGTGTGCCTTGGAAAAATAAGGCTATCTCTTAAAGTTAATAGACCGACCATTTAAACGAACTATTTATGTGAATTAGAATTTTCGACACTTATCACAATAAAAACCAAAAAAAACGCGACCGTATTAGGACGATTCATAAAGGGATAAAAGCAGCCCTGTCAACGATAACTCCAAATTTGGACCACAAACAAGCTTATGTTTCTCATTAAATACCTTTTCTGCAATATGAATGACCAATAATTTCCGACCTCTGCGTGTCGTTACAACTGCGCTATGCTCGTACTGTGGTCACAACCTTAGTGGGGGGGAGGTCCTATGTCTTATAGGGGCTTCTTATCGGGTTCGATAAAACGTGGCATAATTTACGATTATATTCGGGAACAAAACTCTTATTTATTGCGTCACATACGCTCCGCAGTCTCCCTAAAGACGAAGTATTATTGGCGTAAAGTTTGCAAGTATCGATTCGGAAAGAAAGAGGTAGGTCATTTGCAATGGCAGTGAAATATTTTATTTGAGTTTGTTACGAGTATGTTTGTTTTCTTTTATGTTCAGTGAGAAGAAAAACCGAATGTTTCTTCAGTGAATAGACAGGGCTTTACTGAAACAATATGCGTCATGGTTTTTTATATTAAAAAAAAAAACAATATTGCACTGCACCAACCGTGCTGACAAAAATGGCAATTAAATACTCCCTTTTACAACGATATATTGTGTGATTGTATTTTTGGTATCTATAACTTCCGAGTTATATCGAGTTCTGGAACAATAAACTCTTCGTTGTAAAACCTATACCCAATACTGGATCCGGCTCGAAGGACCAAAACTGGCTTGCAGAAGATTCTGTATCAATAAGTAAATAATAAGTTACGGAAAGAAATAAGAGATTCAATAAACATCTTTAAAAATAAGTAAGTTATATATAGCCAACAAAACTATAAAATAAATATTTATAATGTTTAGTTTCACATAATTAAGTGAACTATGTATGTTCGTTTTTGAGATATAAATTTCTTTAAACCGAAACTGCCTGAGAAGTTACACAGACCTAGCAATACGCAGCATTTATGATCTCATTATCAGCCAACCTCACCTTTACTTTTCTCGCTCTGTGTGGAACGAGAATGCACGCCAAACCGCAGGGGTCTACCCAACAGGGGCGAAATCTCGGGGTCCTGCAACGCAAGGCAAAGAAAGAACATAGGAGTGGGTTTTAGTTAGTAAAAGTCTGACACGGCCTCTCACTCCGCCCTAGAGCGCGAAAATTCACAGATTTTTATCGCATTGAATAAAAAATTTGCTAAATCCCACATGTGTCTTTCAGTACATTACATTCTAGGGCCTCGGTTACTCTTTCAAATATTCTCGCAGCCCCACCTTACCTCACCTACATTACACATTATTATTCACCCTAGAAACCTGAACACAATATGCATATACTACTTTATTCCTGCAAAGTTTTTACTGCCGACTCTAGACTATAAAGAACACAAAAGATAGTTCCCATTAAAAGTGAATCGGGCGACATTTTCAGGTATTCAGCGGACGGCCGCGGTCGTCAGCAATTTATTCCGCCCAGCCTTCTGATTGAGGGTAGGGAAATATTTATTCCTATTTGTGCTTTAATGCGATTTATTCAATATTTGATAGGTTGTTTACAGTACAAGAAGTGACAGAAAAAAAAGACGTAAAAGTTAAGTTCACTTATTACAGGTAGCATGTTCAAACTTTCAGAATCATTTTTGAGCAAACGCAGGTTGCAAGCTAACTCAAGTTTGTAATTGTTGGTGCAAATTTTTATCCTTTTTTTAAACAAAAGAACTGGAGATATATAATATTCAATGTCCAAAATCTAAACTTAACATTATAAAGAGGAAATATTTGTTTGAAATGAATAAAATCAAAGGCTACCGAATCGATTTTAAAAATTATTTCATCAGCAAAATGCTATTTTATCATTTAGTGACATAGGCTACAGGTACATTTTATATTTTCACGCAGACGAAGCCACTGACTGAAGCTAGTATTAAATAAAATTTTACATATTATCGTTTGATTTATTATATATATCTTTCACCAATCATTTAATATTTCAAAAAGACTTGCGTTGCTTGAATGGTAGTTTATAATACGAGTATTTATCAGCACCACAACGACATTTTTCTTTTTGGTGATATCTTTCTGTTAAGAAAGAACATCAGCATAAAAAAATATTAAAACCTATTTGCTTTCCATCAACGCATCAAACGACCCATTTTTAAACTACCGCAATTTCTAAGAAAATCACTTCTGTTATCGTGTGTACAGTTAGCAGAAGTGTTATTGCGTTTACTGCGAGCCTTTTAATTCTGTTCTACCAAGTACATTCACGCACAGTGAGAAACAAAGCCTGCCTTTGAAACTAGGTCAGGCTATTACTAAGAGTTTATTACAAACGCGTACCTACAATGCACATGTTACATTTATTTTAACTAGTAGATACCCGGCGTGTGTTATATTTCGCAAAAAAAAAATTATAATATATAATAATAATAATATATTTTTATTTAACAGAAAGATTTTAGGTTACATTTCGGCTTACTTCAAGGGTCGGCTCTCAGCCTTTACCTCTTCCTGATGATAATGGACGCTCTTACGTCGGACGTTCAGGAAGAATGCCCTGGTGTATGTTGTTTGCCAATGACATTGTGCTGGTTGACGAGAGTGGCCAAGAAGTCCAGAACAGATTAGAGGTGTTGTGACACAGACTGAAGAGTGTTGGCCTAAAATTGAGTAGAACCAAAACGGAGTACTTGTTCTGCGATTTCGGCGGTCTCTACAATCCTGTGCCTTTAGCTCTCGCTGAAACGCCCATACCGATCTGTTCCGACTTTCGGTACCTTGGATCGCTGGTCCAAGGTGATTGTAAGATAGGCCGAGACATAACACATCGGATCAACGCAGGGTGGATGAATTTAGAAGACTTATTAATTACATTGATTAAACATAATTGAATAGTTTATTAGAATAAAGTGATAAGATTTGATAATTACATTGATAATAAAAATAGTTAAAGCATGGAATACATTCTTGCATTGTTTCAGTGGTCTGAAACCATATTCGCATTATTATTTCTTTCTAATGAAACCGCTTTGGGCACATCGGTTGGGTGGTTTCAAAGTCTACAACGGACATAGGTAGAAACAATTTTTGTGTTTCATTTACATTTGGGAACGAAAAAAAGAGTACGAAGAAACTTCAACATTAATGGAATTTAGGATAAATTATTTTGCCACAAAAATTAATAACTTCTACAAAACTGGCATTTGTACGTAACCTACATTGATAAATTGAAAATGCAAGCGAGAAAATTAATATTCACTTTAAAGTTTGTATTTTATCTTCGCATTAATAAAACCATTAATTCTTGATAAATTACTGTTGCCTCTTGTTCCAACTTGAGTAAAGTTGTTGTGTTCAGACCATTTGTCTGCTTTAAGACTCACTTTTATCTAAGAAAGGCTTGCGTTATTTTAATCTTTTTAGATTATCTTGAGTACTTCGTTTCTAGTTATGACATGTAATCAATTTTCATCATTTTGCACTTTTTATAACTTTTTTCTAACAGAATAGAGTGATGTCATTTTAGGGGTTCAAACTGTCTCGTTCAAAAAAACTGTCACACCAAATTACATTTACTTTCATTTTCCTGTTATTTCTGTGGCCTCAACAAAAATAGGTCTCCTTAGGGACAAAATGCCAGTAACCGCACAGTCATTACCAAAAGCAGAAACTTTAGGCAACAACCACGAGACAAAAATTACAGTCGACAGAAAATTTAATTTTCCTGTCGCCTTGATTCTCCTGGCACCTAAATGGAGCTCTTTACACAGCGTGCGACAATTCCCACCCTGTCATTACGTGAAGGCTTTATCTATTTCTGCACTGCAGTGTACACAACCGCCATATTAACTAACGCAAACACATTCGTGCGTAATCACATTAGCACTCGATATTTGGTGAGTAAATAAGCGGAGTGTATAAATATGAAAGGACGTTTTCACTTCCCTGGGTTAAGTATAGATGCTAATTTAAGGGTAAGTGATATTTTTGGAACCCGTTTAGATTCCAGCTTTGAAGTGAGGTTTTAGGGATGTCGTCCGGATTCGGATTTCTTTTAGAACGGATGTGGTTTGATTGATCTAAATATAGGGCTTTTTGTGGGTGGATAAATCAAATTGGATTTATTTGAAGAAGGTATCTATTTAAATTGATATTGGAAATGTCCTCGAAATATGCTGGCGATTTTACTTAACTGTATATTTACACACACATCCACAATAATGTGCTTTAATTTAAAAAAAAAATGCAAATAAAGTTTTGTGAATGTAAATTGAATCCATAACATTCGTATTTGTAATGTTCATTTTATATTGCTGTTTTATTTTTTATATTTTTTGTAATCCATTTGTATTTTTAAATAATCTATACATATAATAAATCTGTAGAAGTTAATTGTGCGTACATCACGTAAAATGTACGAAATCGATGTAGATAAGTTTTATACATTAAAATTGTAACTTGATATGTTACTTGGCTTAGTTTCATCGCAATCCGTTGACTATATCGAAAGATATACTGCATTTATTGACTGTTAGGCGGTACGAAGTTCGCCTTCGGTCAGCTGGTAATATAATAAATTATGGACTCTTTGCACGTGTTGGTCACACGTCATCATCATCATCATCATCATGATGATGATGACGATGATGAAACTGTAAGAACAAGAGAGTAATTGAATTAACTAAATAAATAGAGCCAAACAATTTAATCGCAGTGCACAAAGCACTTTGACGATGTAAAGGAATGTTTTCAATAAGCTGAATACTGAATACCCATAACCCCTGGTACATTTCAATATTCGGGAATCCGGATATTAATAGTAAAAGCCAATAACTGCATTCCCAAACAAAATTCAATACCTCATAAGCACATAACAGGTATTTAACAGAAGTTTTGTTCTCAAGACACGCCCATTGCATAGATTGCAATGTTCCAAACTTTGCCGTTGAGAGTTCGATGAAAATGAGTTATGACGGTAGTCTGATACTCGGGTGGGAAGCTATCGGTAATTGGTGACTCAAACCAAGTTTACATGAACTGAACTTGTACGGAGCCATTCATTTATTACGTAAGACGATGTAAGGGGTCGACCATGTCTTATTTTTAGGGTTCGAACCTTAAAAGGAAAAAACGGAACCGTTATAGAATCACTTTGTTGTCCGTCCGCCTGTCTGTCTGTCAACACCCTTTACCTCGGGAACGCATGGAGGTATCGAGTTAAAATTAAAACCATATAGTCAAGTCTGCGGTCAAAATCAAACTCCTAAGTTAACGAAAAAAAAATGTCGCAAAAAACGTATATATCGACACTCTCAAGGAAATTTTTCGTAAAAATTTCTTGACAATCAACGTGACAGCCGGGCCACAAATTATTATTATTATTATAATTAAAAAAAATGTTTAGAAATTGTGGCAGATATAAAGTTTATTAAGCCAAAGAATAAGATTCTCCCATAATAACCTAAAGGGTGATTTTGAAAAACCAATAACGAAAAACTCTTTTTTTTTACTCTGTGACGCTTATATTGATGGTCGCAAGGGAATCCAAACTTATCGGAAACTTTCCGTTGACTTAGAATCATACAATTTAGCAAGAAGCGACGCCATGAAACGCAAGTGAAGGACAAAATCCAAAAACCGTAAATTAGTAAAGTAACCATCACAAAATAACTACTTTATAGCGATTATAAGCTCATGTTTGTACGGAACCGACCGTGCGCGAGTCCGACTCAAACTTGATTGGTTATTTTTTTTTCTATAACTTACTTCTGTGTCTCGTTGTTGTAGTTCGATGTGTGAAAGAATTCGAGACTTACCTGAAAAGGAAAAAAAAGTTTTATCAGTACACAAAAGTAATTAAGCTAAGTTTTTGTTACAAAGAACTTATAGGATTAATAAGATATCTTTAATTAGTTTTGACTTAGCGCAAGTTAGATTGGGTTTTGTCAAGTTGATGGGTGATTTTCTAATTCCGATAACAGTGGAGTAGTAAGGCAGGTAAAAAGGCCGTTTGTTGCAGGAATGTTTGAAAGAGCTACAGTGGCCCTGAAACCTGAGATGTTCTGCGAGCAATGTGCCCTGCCATATATCGAACTGATCTGATGATGAAGCCAGAAGGTAAATTAATGTAATCTAACCGTGTTTGAGATTATTAGAATTGTTATAAGATGCACTCTGGCTATAAGGTATTTAAGTTTGGCTGAGGGGTACTTTTTAGTGGTAGGATAAATAAAAAGTGTAAAATAAAAACCTTTTTACAAAAAAAAGACCGACTTCAATGTAAAAAAAAACACGAAAAAGTGCAAAATAACTTTAATTTCGGAAGTCAATGTTGAATGCGAAGACAAAACTATTATAGAAACACCGACTTCCGAAAATAAAGTCATTTTGCACTTTTCAGTTTTTTTTTATCCCTTAGGATAATTTTCTACACTCACGTCGGCGAAATCACTGGCAGCAACTAGTACTCCAAAGTCCATTAACCTGGTATGATCAAAATTCATTTTTCCCCCTCCCAACGAGTATTTTGCACCCCGCTTCCTAGGTGAAAAGGTAGGGGGTTATTTAATGAAAAACAGAACAGATTTAAACCTTAATTACGTGGTTGTAAACGTGGTGTTCATGCCACATAATTAGGACCGTGTCATCAATCAGCTACCTACCAATGTTCGTGATTTAATGTTATGCATATTTACGAGTTCACTTTATGTTTAAACGGCTTTTTAAATGAAAAATGTGTTTAAGCCTGGCTTTAATATCAACATGGGAAATAATCCTCAGGGTGGTTTTATATGACGTGCACTTAATTTGTGGTGCAAACAATATGGTTAATTTAGACGTACCTACGTATACTCAGCTCCCTATTTTGTCTTTATTGAAGTGGAAACTTCTTCAGGCGAGCTGGGCACTTTATTTAGTGGGTATTGAATGAAACGTGAGCCGTCACGCTCGGCTATGTAACGCTCATTCGGGTAAGTTCGAGCCGGCTGAGCTTACTTAAACGATATCTGTTGGTCTCGGTAGTGTTTCGTAGATCATTGGCACTCGTTACAGGTAGGCAGACGCCAGAAAGGCTGACCATCAGTATATCGAAGGAGTAACGTGTTGTGGCGGTTGTGGAGGTCTGATAGGCAGCATCCGGTTAGACTGAAAGCCGGTACTTTGGGAAAAGGCTGGGGATGAACTTCGTGTAGTTAAAATAAAAGGTATCTGCTATCTACCCGCAAAAGTCCCGTAAAAATCCGTCCAGTCGCAAAAAATTGAAAGAAAGAAAGAAAAAATATTTTATTTGGCACACATGGATACACACACTGTTATAACAAAATTTTAGAAAACTACGTAAAAAACAAAGAAAAAAACACTGACACAATGTGTGTCTAACGGCTGCGCCAAATAGGTCCAGGTTAGCAAAAAGCCAGACAATTACATGGTAGTCAGTGATAGTTGCCTGACGCTGGTTTTAAAAAAAATGCAGTTTTGTTATAGGTACCTCGTATATCTCAAAACAGTTCAAGATGTTATCGAAAATGACAGTTTTAAAAACCTATTAATTGTATCTTTAAAGACAGTGTTAATGGTCATTTTTACTGCCAAAGCTTAAAACTTCCTCTTAACTGCACGCTAAATCGTAGGGATTTATAAAACGGGACCAAAATGGAAAATTTCCAATTTTTTTTTTCGATATACAGCGCTCGCTACATTTCCGAACATAAAACCGTAGACGATTGGAGTTTTTACGGGAGGCGGCTGTAACTCTGCTTTACGGTTTGAAGTGAATAGGGTCGCGGTAGGAATATTGGGTAGTGTTATGTTATCGAAATGGCAGGAATGACACTTGCTGCGACTACAAAAAGTTATATTAACGTTTTATGTATCAGCAATTGGAGGGTATACAGCGAGCCGAGTGCAAAGATTTAGGGTCCTTAGTTTTAGATTCAATTAAAATAAGTTCTTACTTTTTCTATTCAAATTTATTTTCAAATTCAAATAGGTGTTTTCGATTTTTTTCTAGCATCTTGCTGGTATAGTTTTATAGCAATCATTTATTTCTGGGTGAAGGGGAGGATCATCAAATAAATAACTTCTCCTGCCTCTCTGGGTAAAATGTCAGATTTTTACTGACTAAAACCCACCTGTGTTCCTTCAGTTGTTCGTTGCGTAACAGGGGAACGGTAACTATAAGAATGAGCAAATATAGAATACACATTCCATATTTGCTGAGGAAATGTATTTTTTTTTTTGTTGTTTTCAAAACATGATTTAAAATATATATATGGGAGTGCCTTTTTTCTCGCTAGCAGTAGTTGTTTTTATTATCTTCACACACAATCTTTATTTTTTGTAATTTATGAGGGCTTATGGAACAGTCGTGATGAAGTCGAGTAATTTTATTGATATTGAGATGAACACACGACAATTTGAAATATAACCAAGATAAATACATGAAATAAGGCGGTAATAAAAAAAAATGGGTAAACAGGTAAACATTACACACGGCTAGGACTCATGTCCTGTCCTGTTAAATTAGAAAAATCCTGTACCTTGATGAGAATATGTAATAGTTTGATATAATACGAGAATTACTTGACTATATGAAATGCTTCAAAAGCAGTCAGTGAGCTCAGAAGTCAAAGAAAAGTGGCCACTAAGTATATTTCCCCTCACTCAAAACAGAACACAACCAAATCTTAGCCTAGAATCGTTCACTGCGTACCACGCACACATCGAGCGGGCGAGCAAATAGCTAATTTACGATCGCATCGCCACCCCAGCATGTAAGTGGCGGCGGGTCTGGCTGACTGCGCCGCCAATGTAATGCGCAGTGCGGATGCCGATGCAAAACACTGCATTATCGCTCGACGCCTATATTGCGGTCAATGTAGGTCGGGGGTCGACAATGTTACGGTGATTTAGTTGTCGATTGGTGGGTGGGAATCTAGCGTTTTTTTGTTTGGTAAGCGTGTGCGCAGGTTTTAAATGTTGGTCTGATTGATTGTAGGTACTCTTGCGGAGAACACGCATGGGTTCCTACAGTGACCTGAGCCGCAGTAATCTATGAGGAAACCAGGACCGTTCAATCGCCATATCGACCGCTTCTGTTTTTCTTTTGTGACAGGCTTATGTTCAGAACTGAACGCCTTTTGACTGAAATAGTCCTTTATTCTCTATTGTACACACACACTTATATAAACAATAAAATAGGACACGGCTCGTATTGTTAGGAGGTTCCTTTCTCGGGAGCCCTGACCGCCGGTAGCTTGGACTCTGTTCCCGATACCGGTGGGACACTATTATTTTTAAGTGTTTTTTTTTTTTTATTGAAATATTTAAAAATATAATTGATATGTTATAATGATGAATAAACGATAATAGTAATAATATTCCACAACTCTCACATAACGCCGTCTAGTCTCAAGCTAAGCAGAGCTTGTGTTATGAGTATTAGACAACTGATAAACATACTTATATATTACTAAATATATACATATTATAGATAAATTACACCCAGACACAGAACAAATGATCGTGCTCATCACACAAACATTAGTCTGGGTGGGAATCGAACCCACGACCTCCGGCATAACAGTCAGGGCCACTAACCTAAAATTATTATTTCAATGCACAAACCATTTATATTATAACTTAAGCTTGTTTTACAATGTCAATCAAAATCTGTAATCTCAGCAGTAACTTACTTTAAGAGTACTACAGGAGCTAAACGTATCATAAAACTCGTTTTGATTGCATATGTCAGATTTTTCTAAAAGCATTTTACCGTTATTCTGTTTTGATTATCGCTAAAATGCTTCAGATTTGCAAGCAGTATCTACGCATCTCTTTCTTTTGTATGCAGTCTGAGAGTGACCACGCTTTAGGTCGTGTAGTCCGTCCGAACCGAAACCAACGCCGACATCGCAAAGAAAAGAGAGAAATTTCTCTTGAAAAACAAATGAAATAAAAGCCAGTATCGCCTGGAGTCGGGGTCGCGCGTAGCTGGAACTTGTTGAACGAGTGCGGCACACAATAGCGCAGCATTGTGATCCAAGTGACGCTCGTTATCGGGGACGTCACGACTGCCGGTGCACCCTGTATATGCGTCCGGACAATACAACTAGAAATAATACGGAAGTGGTTTGGAAAAATCTGAGATCTGGTTTTGTAGGCAAAATGACTTGGTCAAAGATTTTTAGGATTCTGTACACCAGTCGGCAAAAACGGAACTATTATAGGATCACTTTGTTGTTCGTCTGTCAATACCCTTTTTCTTAGGAACGCGTAGAAGTATTAAGGTGAAATTAATATTAAATACTCTGGTCTGTTACCACTTGGAGCAGTAAAAAACTCAAACTTTTAAGTCAACGCAATCTAAAGTAAAAGAAAGAAAGAAAGAAAGAAAACATATTTATTCTGCCCAAATAGACGCACAATAAAATATAATCATCTGTCGGGCCATGTGCAAACCGGGCATAACTGTGCTGCACCATAGACACTAGACAATAAACACAGTTGACATCATTTTGATCTATGATATTTTATAATTAGAATTTTATCATTATATACTCTGTGGTTGTGTATACAAAACAGTAATCTTATAGCTTAGTCTGTGGTTGTCCATTATCTATTGCACCGACCGACCAGAGACTGACATAACATAAATAAAAAAAATAAACAGTACCTAATCTAAGAAAAACAAATAACAATAATGTAAATCCAAGTTGTGCGTCGCATCTAGGCAAAAATAGGTTGTTGCTCAGCTTATATCGTGACGCTGGGCAAATCCAGCAATCTACGATGCTGATTTTCAGCAACCACCGTTGTAGTGACACTTTGGCGCTTATTCCGTGAACTTATCTACTTCGACAGGTTAGTACATATACACAAATAGCACATGAACAAATTGAATACTATGAAGATTCACACAATGAAAATAACAACATTACAAACACAATAAACAATACTAAAATTGCACAAATACACTACACAAAACATTTATATGCATAAAATAACAGATGCTGAACCCATAATACAAATTGCACCATAATATGGGGAGGCGCATGATGGCGGCGACTCATACAGTCTGCTCGACAGGATCACTACAATCAAGTCGGAATACCATCACCACTGTGGAAGACCATACCCATTGCCTGAAGTCCATGACCAAAGAGGTAAAGCATAAAAATAATTAACTTATGTACTTATATATAAAAACAAAATAATTCTTGCATACTCAACAATCTACATAAGATTGTTGTTTATGCAATAAATATTTTTTTAAAATGGTAATAAAGTGCTTTTTTGTTTTAAGGACTCTAATTGGCGGATCCAGGACATTCCAACAGTGCGTGGCACTGTATCTGAAGCTACCCCTGAATGCTGCAGTTCTGTGATGTGGTGTACAGAGAGGATATGTGGAGAATCGTGGTTCAAATTTGCTGTGTCTCCAAATTAGTTTATCGTATAAGTATTTTGGTTTCTGTGTAGTAATAACTCCAAACAGTAAACTAGCCAAATGTAACTTTCTCCTTGCTGCCATTTTTAGAATGTTATTCTCGTTAATATAGGGAGTGACATGACTTCTATGTGGTACCTTTACACAAAACCTTACACATGCGTTCTGAATACGTTGAATTAATTTCTCTGTTCTGGCTAATAGGCATGGACCATACACCGTATCACAATAATTCAGACTTGATAAAATTAGGCTGTCTACTAGTTGTTTGCGAAGATCAACACTCAAATGGGCTCTAATTTTATAAAGTAGTTTTAACATATAAAAGCAATTACGCATGGCATTGCTAATGTGCTTCTCAAATCTCAGTTCAGGGTCCATAGTCAAACCCAGATTGCATGCCAATTCAACCCTATCTATTTTATTTCCCTTTATAAAAACTTGTGGATTGGCTGACAGTATCGCATTAATCATTTTTTTTTTTCCCAAAACCATGAACTTGGACTTAAGCGGGTTTAAAACTAGTGAGTTAGCATCTGACCATTCCACCACTCTATCAAGATCTGAATTAATTTTGTCCACTGCTTCTTTTAGATCTGCGGTTTTAAAACAGATATACAACTGAATGTCATCAGCGTACATGTGATATTTGCAGTGCTGGAAGGAATTGACAATATCTGCACTGTAAAGAATGTACAAAAGGGGCCCCAAAATTGATCCCTGGGGCACACCACGTGACACATGCCGAGGAGAGGATGAGCTGGTTGATCCATCCTCCCTTTGAATCTCCACGAGCTGTGACCTATTCTGTAAGTAGCTAGCGAACCACTCTATCGTTTCTGTAGTAAAACCATAGTACGCTAATTTGGAAAGTAAGAGAGTGGTATTAATTGCATCGAAGGCACGTGAAAAATCAAGAAGAGCAAGTAAGGTCCCCTCCCCTTGGTCTCGTGCTTCCAAGATATTTCCTACCACATCCGAAAGGGCAGTGGCTGTCCCACGACCTTTCCTAAAACCAGACTGCAGGTCAGGTAGCATGTTGTTAGATTCTAGGTACTCCAGCATTTGGTTGTAAACTACTCTCTCCAAGACTTTAGATAAACATGGGAGAATGCTTACTGGGCGTAAGTCTTTAACAGAACATGGGTTACTGGTTTTAGGTAATGGACGCACTATAGCACATTTCCATGAGTCAGGGAAAGAGTTTGTATCGATAGACTTGTTTACTATTGTAGTGATGGCATGGAGGGTGGTTGGTAATGTAAGCATTATCATATCGAGACTCAACCCATCTATTCCCTTAGCATTTGACCCCAGACTCTTGATAATTTTAGAAATTTCAGCTTCATTGACATTTTGCAGCTTAAAATGAGTGTCCCCATACCGGTTAGAGTCAAAATATGACACTTGAGATGTTGACAATATATTCTGACCAGGCACATCAAGAAATGCCCTGTTAATTTCGTCAGGGTCATCAAATTGTCCTGGGAGCATTCCATCACTATGATCTGAGAGCACATCGGACTTGAGATTTTTCCATAGTTTTTTTGGGTTTTTCAACTGATTATTAATGTGCCCGTCAAAGTACACCTTCTTTTCCTGCATCAGTGCAGTACTAGCTTGTTTTTTTAAGTCCAAATAATATTTTTTTGTAGTGTCTTGTTTATTCATATTATAGTTCTTTTTTGCCTCGTTTCTTAACTTAATCATTAGTTTAATATTATCTGTTATCCACGGTGTAGGCCGATCTCTAACTATCTTACTTTTTATTGGTGCATGTAAATCAAATAATAGGTTCATATGGTAGTTGAAAAAATCTACCATGCTATCCACATCTTGCAGTGAGCTTATTTCCGTCCATGGCATTGATTCCAAATCTGCTGCAAAGTAGTCATCTAAAATATCCCTTAAAGGGCGATATGTAACCAGCCTAGGTTTGCTCTTTACCTTCTTTACCACAGTATCACACACAATAAACGAGTGATGGCCAAGTTCACTGATGTGATTGACCTGTACATTGCGTACTCCTATATCAGTACAGATGACATCTATCAGTGTACTACTGTCACCTACAAAGTGGGTTGGCGACAGAACCACCTGATTTAAACTAGAGTAATTCAAGAACTCCATTAACTCCTTAGTTTTACCACCTGTAGTATCCAATAAATTAACATTGAAGTCCCCCAACACTACCAAATGATCGTACGGTGCCAATGCGCTAATACTGTCAGTTATCCCATCCAAAAATCTAGAAAGTTCAAACCATGGTGGCCTATATGCTGTACCTATTAATAACTTTTTACCATTAATAGTTAGGCTTAACCACATCTGTTCAACTTCGGAACTTTTAGAATGTGGTTGTACGCGCGCCCTTACTCCCGTTTTAATATAAAAAGCTACACCCCCACCCCGGCCCCCGCGCATAGTCGCAGGACGTGGCACATGTTTCAGCCTATATCCCGGGACCTTAGGCGCGCGGCCTTCCTCCCCAGGTTTCAGCCATGTTTCATTAATTGCCATGATATCTACTGAGTGTTGTGACATG
Organism: Mythimna pallens; assembly: GCA_961205895.1. Taxonomy (NCBI): domain Eukaryota; kingdom Metazoa; phylum Arthropoda; class Insecta; order Lepidoptera; family Noctuidae; genus Mythimna; species Mythimna pallens. Next base: position 4,410,909 of record OY540843.1, read on the forward strand.
GCAATCAGGAACTCATCCTGATTAGTTACCAGTGAGCCAGCATTAAACAAACCAAACTTCAATACTTTCGACTTAGTCATCTTATGTAATGTTCAAGAATTGTATTTATGTATAATACTGATATAGAATTATATTGAGCAAGTTGAAACAGTATGTTAATTTTATATAAATATGTCCTGTATGTATTTTTAGTGTGTCTTCGTGTTATCCGAGCAAAATACTCACTTTCATAAGCCCACCTCCCCACATCATGACAGATACAACGCACAAACTTGTTGAAACTTATACTAAAAAAGCTAACATTAAGTACTAGAATAAAATGAACAGCACTAAATAACCAATTATTTATTTGTGACTGAGAACGGTCCAATAAACTTTGTAATATCATCCTTAGACGCAATCCTGTGAGTGGGGTCTCCGGGCTTACTACGGACCAAGATGCGACCTCGCCTCGACCAAACGAAGCGCCAGCCGTGCTCCGCTGCAGCAGCCCTTGTTTGGCGAAATAATTGAAGGTTCAATCTGGTCAGCCGTTCGTTAACAAAAAAGCGAACCGGCTTCCCCGGGAGACCGAGATTCTCAGTTGTGGTACCTCTCCGCACGCGAGCACCATTTAATAGGGCGTCACGCTGGTCACGGCGAGCCAGGCGCACTATGATAGAACGAGGGCGGGGCTCTGCCGACGAAGAAGGGCTGGTCGCCTTGATGTGTCGGCCACCTGCTCGCTCTGCACACACAATATCCCGATCCTCCAGAGTGACACCCAGCTTCGCGGCAATAAGCTGGAGCAGATGCGTGGGATTTTCTCCTTGAGCCTCAGGCACGTTCGCTATGACGACGTCATTAGCCATGAGCTCCTGATCCCGATCATTAAGATCCCGCTTCAGCTGCTCCACAATGCTCCCCACTACTCCCGAATCTGCTGACTGAGCGTAACCCTCAGACTGCCGTTTTTCGAGCACCTCCAACCTGGACTCTATCCCGTCCATACGAATGTGGCACAAGTCATTTGACGCCTTCAAGTCAGCCACATCCCTCCGCAGCTCCAAGACCTCGAATCTCAAGGTGCGTAGCTCCTCCACCACCAATTTCAGCGCAGAGCTCACATCCTGTGGGAACTCTTGAAGCGACGCCGCAGCTGACGGAGGTGACGCCGAATGAACCAGAGGAATTGAACCCACAGGGGTCCCAGGTGTTGACATTGGCATCGGTGGCGGCGTTGACAGATCCGCATCCGCCGACTCCTCACTCTGCAGCTCAGCTACCAAACCCCTCACAGGTGTCTCGGCCTTATTATCCCGGCGGACATTTTTCCTGCATTCGGGACACTGCCCTATGGTGGCTGCGGGACCTTTCGAAGGGAGGCCGACACACGTACGGTGATACACACTGGTACATTTCGTGCACTTTGTGGAGTCGCTTGCCGACACAAACTTGCCGCATCCACCACACTTTGCCGGCATTGTTTACGATCAATGAACTCTGGGATCAAAACAATCGAACTGTCAACGGAGATGTTGATAATAATAATTAAAAGTGCTTGAGGGTATTTTAATATTTTTAACCAAAGATCAGCTGTTCTAATTACACCAGATATAAACACTTTAGGAGCAAATCCGGGATTTCACCACACCAATATGTCATGTACTATGATGCCACACACTCAAATAAAAACTTTTTAAACACTTTAACGTGGTATTTTTATTTTTAATCCGTAATATGTACGACACCAATCTCACCCGAACAAACGTCAAAACGTAACCCCCCGTAAGTAGGACCGCGCAATTTTAAAACACTCGCAAGGCCTTGTTTTTCAGGTTTTTATCCAAGAAAACTGTACGGACTATACGTTTACTATCTATAAAAGTAAATATTTTGAACGCTACTTGCGAGCTATTTTAGAGATACTTTAGACAAAGGGGCGACTTAAGTGACTTTAAGAAGTACCCACCTAAATAATAAAAAATCGTATAAAAAGTAGTTTTATATGACATTTAAATAATCTAATTCTAAACTAAACCTGACCCGAAAATACTTATGAGATCTTTTTTACTAATACAAAAGCACACTATTTCTATGTTTTTATCAAAGAAAACTGCTCGGTTCTTGTAAAATAGAAGACGGTAGTAGAGACGCAGCAAAATCTTAGTATGTGCAAGTTAGCTACTATTACACCATCCACCTATAAAAAGAGCAATAATTAAACCAGACTATACGTTTACTACCTTTAAAAGTTAATATTTTGAACGGTACTTGCGAGCTGTTTGAGAGACACTTTCGGTGAAGGGGCGACTTACGCGACTCTACGAAGTACCACTTAAATTAAGAAGTCGTTGTAAAGTTTGCTCTCGGTATGGAATATTTTTTATTTTTGTATTATTTTTATGCTGTCACTGCTGGGTATTGGTTCTGCATTGTTTTCATTGTAGATTCAAGATGTTTATGATCATCGGATGGACCAAATATACGATGGGTGGGTTTTTTAATAGATGATAATATTAAAATCTAGACAGGCAGATTTTCGGCAAAAGAATAACGGTATCGGAAATATTATGAAACAAATTTCAGTTTGTCTTTTCGTAGTTGCGTATAAGTGATATGAACCAATGCCCCAGCATAAACTACGTCTTTCGGAAACTGTAAGACTATTTATAATAGGTACTTGTTAATCAAATCTACATTCAAATCGGATAGTCACTTAGAGATTGTATTATTCAAGAAAACAGAACACAAAAAGATAGAATACAGTAACGAAAGCTTAGCTTTTTCTAGAATTCTAGACACGAAAAACGGGCTACACAAAACACTTTCACTCGTAATGATCCTTCGCAGCAAAACTAACTCCAACTTTAGTCACAGATTCATATAAAGCAGGCTAGCAGCTGTCTCCTTAGCTCACGTAATGTCAATAGATTTCGTATTAAGTATCAGAAAAAGCTCAACAAAAACCTTGGCCAATTCGGTCGGGGAAGCTGGAGTTTTTGCGTGCGGACAACGGAAAGGCGTGGCTGCCTTATAGCTGATGATTTAGACTCAACGCACACAGGCTGCGCTTCCGTCAAAAAAACGCGTCGCTCAGCTGCGGACTGCATTTCTCGCATAATTTATCTATACACAGAAATAAAATTGAAGTTTCTGTTTGTAATATCAAAATAGCAATTTACTAAATGTATATATTTTAAATTAATTGTGTTTTAAATTTTTGTCTGTCTATTTGTTTGTTCCGGCTAATGTCCGAAACGGCTGGGCCGATTATGAACTGATGTTATAAGGAGTAACTTAGGCTGCTATCTTTTTAGCAAAAGAATTAGGGTTTCGCGCAAAAAAAAAACTTCTAGAAATCGATCTCAATTGGCATTGTGCTGTTTTACGAATCTGACGTGTATAAAGAAAGTCACGGGCGCCAGCTAGGTTGAACTAAGAATAATATGACAGAGAGATGAGAGATAGAGCGAGAGAGGGAGGGAGAGAGAGAGATAGATGACATTATTGCTATCGCGAGTAGAACTTGGATGAGGCTGTCACACACAGGAGCGTGGAGCCTGGCACAAAACAAGAGAGGCTTATGCTCAATAGTGTGAGTAGTCGGGCTATGTGTCAGATGATGATGAAGAATAAGAGAGAGAGAGGGAGATTTTGGATACCCTCATGGGATTAAATGGACTTGTCGCACGGCCATTATGTTTTTTGCGTTCATACAAAAGTAATTATGGCGGGCGCCCAGCACGACATGACGCACCAGTCTCGCTAGCGTGCCATCAGCATGCTCCATAACTCCAAATAGTTTTACCCTGAGGAATCACGTCCTCCTTCTACTGGCAACTACAACTGTCGAAGCAGAGTGGCTACCAAGTCAATGCCACCACTACGCCCGCATTCTCTCTAGTCACCACATGCTCACTTTGGACAAGGACTGAGTAACCGCTTCCATCTCTAGGTGGTGAAACCGCGGTCTGTGCGCGGTGACCCTTAAGGATCGATGGATCAATATATCCAAATAGGGTTCGAGGGTACCGAAGGATTATTTTAAAAAAGGTCTGGCGAACCGTTTGATGTACGAATTATAGAGTGAATAATGTGACGATGGATTTGAGGGACCTTTTCAATCGCTGGTTTATGGAAAACGGAGATAAATTGTTTACACATGACCATAGCAAAATTTTGAGGAAAATAAAAACCATATTCTCAATATTTATAGTACAAAACATTTTAGTTTAACAGTTTCTGTTTTCTAGTTACTATGTCTGATGGATCCAATTTCCATATTTGTTTCGTAGATAATATCTTAGCACATGACCGGAATCCAATTTACGTAGCCTTTACCCAACAGAGTTGCGGGAATGTTCGAAAGAGTTATCGTGGCCCTGGAAAGCTAAGGGCAACTGAAGGAACACAGGTGGGTTGTAGACAGTAAAAGCCTGACACTCCCTCACACTTCACTCAAAGTAAGAGGGCTTATTTGAAGACTGATTACCGAAAAAAAAATTTACTCTAGTTTGTTTGCGTCGGCATTGAGTTTGACCACTGCATCTGAATATCGAAGTTTTGAGTGGATATTTCTATCTCAATTTCAAATGTTACACTACATAACTGTGCACCAAATAATATGTAGTAGCAAGAAGCTACTCAAAATCATTGTACGTGGTCCCAGCTTTTAGCAGATGTCGCTAGGAACAATACGACGACGTACAAAACTTGTCTAATATAAGAACCGTGGTGTAAGGGCGCTTGCCCATCCACTCGATACGAGCAAAGATAATGTTACAAAGAAAAAAGAAAAAAAAAAGTGACACGTACAGGACAAACAATAAAATAAACTAAATAATTAACTAATCATAAACATACTAAATAACATAACAAACAACACAAAATATGTACCTGTGCCAAAAAGGTCTCAAAAATCTTAGCAAATTCTGCAATATAAAAAAAAAATGCGCTGGTATTCTGATGGGGCCTGCGATGTCACAGACACACTAACAGAACGCAGATTAAAAAAAAATGGTAAAAAGAAAATAATTTATTCAATTCTTTTGTCTAAATAATGGAGCAGAAATCAAACAGCAAAGATAACTTTATCATTTTAACATGTACGAGTAAGTACCTGGTGCACGATATGCGGCACAAGATAAACCAAACTAGATCCAACTCGAGCAAAGTTAAACGTTTTAATTTAAATAAACACAAACTGCATATGGCAGTTTTAAACACATTTCTCGAAAGCAAAATATGAAATACATGGGAATCTGTCCGTGAAACGTGTTCAAGCAACTTCGACCGCTACCCGTTTCAACTGTGAACATACTCGTAATTATTATTGTGAATAACTTTAAAATATTTACACAGTAGGTAATCACGAAATTCAGTTATTCGTGTAATGTTTATATTATTTAAATGAAAACTGATTTAATCGGATAAAATTATACCATCACAGTAATGGGTACATAAAAATAAACTCATAAACGCTTAATGAAAGCTACAACAATTTTTATTAAAACAAAAAATGAATTTTCAACGTTACGTAACAGAACGTTGTCAAAAACGAATAAAATGCATATAAAGTACAATCTTCAGCGTAACGTGGACTTTTTACGATTCATAATGCTCTATGACATGTCGTAAAGCGGGAGCGTACAATGCAAAATTTACATTCGTGTAACATTATATTTACATATTTTCGCAGCTTATAAACAGTCGTATATGAGTGGTGTAAAAGCTCCCACTTCTAGAATGCTCCACCTGCTCTAATGCTCAAACAAAGCGTGCTTGTAATCTCAGGCGAACAGTTGATGAATGGAGTCTAGTGGGAGTAAGCCCTAATGTAATACGAAACTTTATATTGTGTGAGAAAAGCGGAATCATCCCGCAGTATATAGAGTGCTCAGCTGCTGATATTACCAGATATTTGCCTGATAATAAAGAGCTGCTATGGGAAAATGCGGGTAGTGCATTTACTGAGTACACTTCATGACTTATATATTAAATTCATGTATAAAACAAATCTTAGGCTATTGAGCTGTAGGATTGTTCGAAAGAGTTACAGCGGCCTTAAAACATCAAATGCAACTGAAGGAACACAATTAGGTTTTAGTCAGTAAAAGTCACACTCCCTCTCGCTCCATCCAGTGTGGTAGAAGTTATTTGATGACTTCCTAAATAAATAAAAAATGGGTTAGTCGAAAAGCTTTTACCTATATTCTAGTTTATTATACTTTTACCTATATTGTCATTTTCGCTGCATGACAATATAGGTAAAAACATACTAAAGTTGGTTCACATACACAAACAAAATATCCGAATAAAAATTGACCAACACAAGTTTCTCCAAGACAAACAATAGAAAATGAAATGAGTAACTACAACAAACATTTGCGAAACCATACGCGCACAAAATGTTATGATTAGGAGACATAAACAAGAAAACTTAGACAAGAATAAACGCTGAAGCTATTTTCTGAGCTTCGAAAGGAGTTTCATCTTTCTACGGAGCGTTTGGGGAAAATTAAAAAACTTGTATCCAACTCACATTTAAGCTAGAACAAACAGATAGACAAAGTTGTGGAGAAAATAAGGATCTGGTCACACCGAGGCGTAATGCGACGCGATGATGCTTAGAGGCAAATTGTTCCGCTCTGCGCAGCGCTAATCTGCGAAATTTATGGCAATGGCTCTTGATTCGACTGTGATACGCAGTGCCTGACACATTATCCTCTTTATCGCTGACGTATAGATGCTGCGACGGAACAAAAGAGCATTCTAGACGTTTTTTTTGTACGGTTATGTGTCCGGCACCGCATACCGCTACGTTATGCGTTACGACCAAGAAGCTCCAGTGATAAAATTAAATAAAAAGAAAAGCACGCCTCGTCATAAGGCACAGGGTGTATTTGCTTTTGTTTTAGTTTACTCTCGGAAATGTATTCAATTTGTATAGTTAACTTATATATTGAATGCCAGCTACGAAATATCTCGTAGATCATTTCTTCCTCAATGGTACATATGAGATCTATCGTAGGAACTCTATGGCTGTAGATGTGCACTTATAAAAGTTTAAAATTATTGGTACCTAAGTATGAGTTATCTCGTATGCGATATATCTCGCCTTTGGGCACTGATAGTTAACGTAATTAATATAACGATTTGTGATGATTTTGACTCCTTGAAATTCTTTGGCATTTGTTAAAAACTGCGTATCGTCACATCGCATCTAGTTTTAGTGTGAGCAGACCCTTAACGTGGCCGGACACTGGATAAAGACAATCTTTGAAATTGTTTACAGAAAGCTCGTATTGGTAAAGGATGGGATTAAAAAAGTTCGTTCGTTCGTCGCAATATAGCTGATGTATTATATGGTATAACGCAAGTACTTTTTTTGTGCTGAAAAAAACTTGTCTGGCCAGTATTCAGTAAATCTGTACAGCTGTTTCAACATATCTCTGTCCTTCTCATACTTCTGATTTGGTTCGTTTTTCCTTCTATATACAGTCCTCCATCTTGTGGCTTGCGCTTCATCTCGATATCAGGACGGCCGAAAGTCGGTATGTATATAAGCGGAAGTTGCGGAATCATTTTCTCTACTAATAGCAGAATCATATGAAAAACTTCTTTCAATTATTTTATATTCATATATTTTATATTATATTCAATATATATGTAAGTTTTTTTGTACTATACGTATACTTTTAACCCTTGTTTTCTAAATAAAATTGATTCATTTCATTCTTTTTATGCACCTACCTATTACATATTGTCTCTTGTATACTCTAGGTTGATGCCTAAGGATTAAGTCCGCCATTGTTCTTTTGTGTTGCATGAAGATAAATGAATATTTCACAGCAAATACTTTCAGGAGGCTGTTGCTGCCACAGCCGGTAGAAGTATGGGCACGCCACAATTATGGCGGTATGTCCTCTCTTTGAGGAGTGGCTGGAAAGACAACGTGGCGTCCTTACCTGCCGCATGTGTTCACCAGACATGGTAAGTCTGGGAGGTTCCTGCACCGGATTCGTGCGAAAGAAACACCCGGCTGTTACCACTGTGTCGACCGCCCGGAGGACACGGTGGAGCACACGGTGGAGGTGTGCCCCGCTTGGGCAGAGCAACGCCGTGTCCTCGTGGGGGCGATTGGCGGCGGCGATCTCTCGCGCCGGGCCTTAGTACAGGCCATGGTCCGGAGCGAGAAGGAATGGCAGGCGGTCGCCTCCTTCTGCGAAGCAGTAATGCTAGCAAAGGAGGTGGCCAATCGCGTGAGGCAACGGTCCTCACGCCCCAACCATCGCCGGGATTCCGATCCCGATTTCTGGCCACCGTAGGCGTGGGCGGGCTTGCGGACGGCGAGCAATGGGTGGCTCGCCGTCCGATCGTCCGGTAACCGTCCGGACCGAGCACAAGGCGTCGACAGCGCGTATTGTTCCACGCGCGCCTCAGGGAGATGTCAGCAAATCGTAGGGGCCTAACATGGTCAAAACCTACTGGGGCCACGGGTAGTATGAAAGTGAAACCCGGGGCCCTGGGACGAAGGCAAAGAAGGAACAGGAGTGGGTTTTTAATAAGTAAAAGTCTGACACTACTTCCCGCTCCGGATTGAAGAGCGGGATTTGTCATAAGATGATTTTCCCATCTAAAAAAAAAAACCTCAAAAAATTCAAAGTTCTATTTGTGTCGTATACTTTTGTATTTCTCCGTTACCTAACCATGCCAAAGTTCATAAAAAGTCTCCGTAGTTCATTAACCCCGAAAACATTTTTTACGTAATGCATTATTTAATTTTGTTTCTTTATGCCTGCTGATTCAGTTCAGGACCCTTATCTGCGCCGTAGCTATAATTTATTAGGTATAAGAAAGTGTTTAAGAGTGTCGTTCTATTGAACTATATCTTTATCTCACCTGCGTTGTGTGTGGGGGGGGGGGGGATTGGAAATCAGGAGGGAGGCGGTTCACACAATGGTGACACTATTGTGTGAACCGCCCGGAGGACCGCCACCGTGTCCTCCGGACGGTATAGGTGGGTATGCCCCGCCTGGGTAGAGCACCACCGTGTTCTCGTGGGGGCGACCGGCGGCAGCGATCTCTTGTGCCGGGCTTTGGTACAGGCCATGGTCCAGAGCGAGGAGTGGCAGGCGGTCGCCTCCTTCTGCGAAGCAGTAATGCTAGCAAAGGAAGCAGCCGCTGGCACGAGGGAACGGCCCTTACGCCCCAGCCGCCGGGAGCCCGACCCCGATTTCCAGCCACCAAAGGCGCGGGCTTGCGGACGTCCGGTAACCGTTTGGACCGAGCCCAAGTCATCGACGGCACGTAGTATTCCACGCGCGCCACAAGGAGATGTCAACAAATGGTAAGGGCCCAGCGGGGTCGAAGCAAAGAAGGAACAGAAGTAGATTTTAGACAGTAAAATTCTGATACGCCATCGCACACCGTACAAAGGCGAGAGATGTCATTAGATGATTCCCATCTTAAAAAAAAGCCGGTAGAAGTAAAAAACAACTAAACCTCCGTCCAAAATGATTGATTACAGAATATCGACAGAGGAACAACTATAGTATCATAATACCATCCAACCAATCCCGGATTCTGTCGGAATCCCGGGATTACGTCATTTCCTCTCACAAATACGCACCGTGTTGTCTATTTAGGTCAACCCTGTATCTCTATAGAATGTCAATGTCTTAAAAGGTTTTTCCTCAAGAAGTTCTTAAGGGAAAATTTTCACAGGAGTACCTTAGTGAATAGGGATTAGATGTCATAAATGCTTTTGGTAAATAAGAAGCAGCGGATTATTTAATTCCGAAATGAATAGATGACGGCTTTAGGTTAAGTTATCTTTTGGATAGAAATGTCTCATAACATGATCTATTCATTCTTGTTTTCTTTCAGTAGGATTTATTCGCCCGTGTGGAAATAGGTTTCGCCAAACAAAATTTGAAACCCCGTTTCATATTCTTAGGGGGGGGTGAATTTCAGAAAATTCTTTTCTTATTCTTTGCGTGCATCATAAAAGGAAACCTCTGTGTAAAGTTTCAGCGTTCTAAGTTCAAGGTTTTAGGCTGGGGGTTGGTCGAGTCTGTGAATGAGTCAGGACTTTGTCTTTTATATATTATACAGAATTGACTAACATTATTGAAAATTTCAAACAAGTCAGTGTCATTTTAATCTTGCCCACTCATAGTTACGTAAAATGAGAAATTCAATACCTGTTAAATATAAAAAGATAACGAAAAAGAATAATAGAAAAAAAAACACATATTGTTTTTGTTTTCTATTTTTTTCTCTTTTTCTTTCACAGACACGACAAAAAAGGTCCAAATCTTTAGCATTCATAGCTATCTAATACAAATTTGACTGCGTTACTTCAGAAAATAACAATTAAATCTAATAGCTCTTCAAACTTATCAATATTTCCCATCGGTTTATCGGTTGTGAGCGTGAAAAACACGGCCATTAGAGGACGGACCGTTGAAGTGCCATAACCACTTGATGGGTGGCGGTCGAGGGCCCTCGAGCACCAGTTTTTGCTAAAGGGTAGAGCGAGTCGATGGCTACGCGTGAACGCACTACATGCGCCCAGTTTTTAATTACAACATGAACCAAGCAGCAATAAAAGAACGAATTTTGCTGTAATACAAACTGGCCAAGTTCGATTTGGAGTCACACACGAAGGATTTTGTACCATTATATTAAAATCTAGCAAAAATAAACGTCGAAAAATTAATTATTTTTTTTAATTATATGAACTAGTGTTATATTGCGATCGCACCAGTGATGCAATGGTTGATGGAGAATTGCATTAGTTTATAGCCTTGAAGACACTTCAATTATAATTGGACGGGAAGACCGATACAGGCAAACCCTTGTATTTAAATTTAAATTTTATTATTTGTTGTTGTAGCGGCACATTCATACACACACATGACACAACACACATTCTGTAAAAAATTCATCTCTTTACCTCTTACAGTTTGAGATAGATACAGCCCGCTGATAGACGGATAGACAGACAGACGGACGGACGGACAGTGGAGGCTTAGTAATAGGGTCCCGTTGGCACCCTTCGAGTACGGAACCCTAAAAACTTTTGATATACAGTCCCTACCGTTTTTTGTTTACCACCTAACATTTACCGAGCAAACAATTCTGCTGAGCAAATTCGGGCCGTTTAATCTATTGGACAATACACATTTTAATTACGTTCACAACAGCGTTATTTGCGTCGGCAATATTTAAATTTAACAGCTTACAAGGTGCTCCCTTGGCCCTTTCTATTAGGCCATCAGTTTTGAACCCTTTGCCGCTGGTTATTACGTCGATTATTGTCCACTAATTAGGTATTTTGTTCGAATAACAGTCAGATTTACCTTACCCTCCCCTTCGATCCAGAAAAAAAATAACATCTATAATTATTTCTTTATTAATTTTGATACATGTATAAATTACATTTTTAAATATTTCAATAAAAAAGTAATGAAAAACAATAAAAAAATAACAGTATGTATCCCACCGGTATCGGAAATAAAAAAGTGAAAGTGTAGAAATAGAAAAGTGTGAAGCAAATAATAATAATCATATGGGGTCCATATCATTACACAAGATTCATATTTTTGTTAGAAAAGTACATACTTAAAATTATGTCAATAACAAAACTGTACATCATCATCATTACTTCAGCCGAAAGACGTCCACTGCCGGACATAGGCCTCCCCCAAGTGTCGCCACAATGAACGGTCCTGTGCGTCACGCATCCATCGGACTCCCGCAACCGTTACCAAAAATGAACAAATACAAATAAACATTACATAGATACCAAAAAAAAATCCCATCATAAAAACAATTAAATTGAACATAAAACATCAATGCATAGGTACTTTATATGTCAATGACATAAAATTTCTAGATTAAAAATAAGTAAAAATGTACTCATTAATTCTTCAGTCAATTCCAACAATTCCAGACAGCATTTTACGATTTTCGGGTCTTCCGATTTCAGTGCTAACGTTTTATAATTTCCTTGCGAATTTCGATCGTTCGAATAAAGTATTCCGAACTTTTTATCGTTATTGATGAATTCCAGGAATGCCTTTGTTCAAAGATACTTTGTGCTAACAGAGAAATTGTTTTGTCGGAATCATTAAAGTAATTTCTGTTTCTTTTTTCCTTTTTTGGGTTCCGTACCTTAAAAGGAAAAAGGAACCCTTATAGGATCACTTTGTTGTCCGTCCGTGTGTCTGTCTGTCTGTCTGTCAAGACCCTTTATCTCAGAAACGCGTGAGGTATCGAGTTGAAATTAAAACCGTATACTTAAGTCTGCGGTCCCTTTAAGCCGTGAAAAAATGAAACTTCTAAGTTAACGGAAAAAAAAGATACGGCCGTTTATGTCGCAAAAAACGTACATTTCAACACTCCCAAAGGAATCAAAATTCATAGGGTACTTCCCGTTGACCCAGAATCCTGAAATTTGGTATAAAGCAAGTTCATATAGTATAGATATAGGAAGAAATCTAAAAACAGAAAATATGTTGTTACGTCACAAAAAAAAAACTTTTTTTGTGATTCGAAAAATCTTCAAGACTATTCGGGAATTGAACTTTTCACATACTCGTAAGTAGATAAGTTTGTACGGAACCCTTAGTGCGCGAGCCCGACTCGCACTTGCCCAGTTTTTGGATTATGCATAGGCTCGCGTTTGACTACTATCTCACGTGATGGTAAGCGATGATGTGGCCGACGATGGAGCACGCTTGCCTACAAGTAACCTATTCACTCTGGACTTAAAGACTTTTAGGTTATAGCTATTAGAAAACACAGACTCCGGCAGGGAATTCCACTCCTTAGCTGTACCCACGCGTACTAAAAAATATACACCAACTATATGTTTCTCGTTTATTCTTTTCATTTTAACTTTTAAGGCTCTATTAGAAAAACAACATACGTTAAATAATTTCGCGACTAAAAATGCTTTTATAAATATATTGCCAAGCTTTTCCCTTAGTTTTTAGCACGACATTTTCATATTATTTTAGCTGAAAATCAAGGTTCAAATGTGGCATGTATTATGCTCACGAATCGTCGGTTCCAGCGGGAAGTAACAGTTTAAAATTTAATCACATTTCTGCTCCTAAATTTATTTTCGCTGTGTGATGAGTGTAGCTATGTTTTAGAAATTAAAATGGGATTTTTGGACGTTAGGGAAAATAATTTTGTGGTGTGGAAAAAATGAATACTATTTTGCGGATAAATAAGTTGCCTTTTCGGTCTAGGGGTTACAAATAATATGATATATTTTTTAGTAAAATAGGGACATCAGTGTTCTATAGAAGTCATTAATTTTTTCATCTCAAATGCGCTGTTTTGCGCCTAAAGTCTAGCGAGTTACCTAGCGAGTAAGTAAGTGAAAAGAACGTTTAAAATTATCGCAACCAGTCGCATCGCGCGTTTATCAACCGACCGAAAAGCCTAGAACGAGTTTATTTTACGTTAACTCGTTATTATAACGTTCGGTGTTCCGATTGGCCCGCTCCAAGCTCTTAACCAATCAGAGAACTCAACGCGGTGAACATAACGATAGCATTAACGTAAAAACAACTAGCACTCAGTGCACTATCAATGCATTTTCAGCTTCAGGAATATACTTGTGTTCTTAATATAGACTAAAAAACGAAGTCGCTTCCCACGTCTGTCTGTTTAGCCACTAACCCCTCCTAATCCACTCAACGGATTTTAATGCGGTTTTCACTAATAAAAAGAGCAATAAACGAGGAACGTTTATGTATATAATTTACACCCGAGCAAAGCCGGGGCGGGACACTAGTTCAAGATAAAAGAGGGATTCGTTAACAGGACAGTCCTGTAAATCCGTTTCTTACGGTCACAAGCCTTGTGACGCAGCGCTGTAGGCCCCTTGCTTCTGTGTAACGGACGAGAAAAGGTTTTATATTTATACTGTTTTAAAAATATTACACTGCGCGGACACTTTTTTAATATGAGAGAAAAGTTAGGCACAGGTCGAAATGACGGCTCGGTCGTAGCTTGTAAGATGTGGACTTGACAAGTCATGGAAAAAAGAGGCTGATTATAAATGGACTAAAGGGTTTGATATACCTATAACAATAATGTAATTTATTCAGGCTTTGTTTAGTAAACAAGATTTAAGGAAAAAATGAAAAGATATTGACGGCGTCTACAATAGAATAAAGACAAAAGTTTGTGTGCGTGTGTGCGCTCGAAAGGCTGAATAGATGTGGATGAAATTAGGCAGACAGGTAGACCATCTCCTGGAATAACATATATGATACCTTTTATTCCGGGAGTATAGAATAAAATGGAATAAACTTTATTGTATGTTAAATCAGGCATACATGCCCCAGTCGGTAATGTGAAAACTAAGACACGCATTTAAAATTTGGTGTCTATTTGAACCGATCTGGTTAATTTATAAGTATGACGGCAATGTAAAACTATACAATGCAAGTTTAACTTGCGTTGTATAGATTATATAATTTTAAATGCGTGTCATAGTTTTGCAAATGTGGCACGTAGCCACAGTATAGATATGGAACAGTACGGAAACTATATACAAATAATGTTCGGAACGGAACACTCGCACAAACATACGCATCGACGAAACTCCTTAGCGTTTCTCGCGGTGCTATCAGTAGCAAAAAACGCTTAGGAGTCTCGTCGATGCGTATGTTTGTGTAAGTGTGCCGTTTCGAACATTAGTACGTAGTTTCCGTACTGTTCCATATCTATACTGTGACGTAGACGACTGGGGCACATATGGCTGATTTACCCTACACCAAAATAGTAACTATTTTACAGAAACTTAAAACCTATGGGTACAGTAGAGATCTTATCGCTGACAGCGATGTCTACCAGAACACTTTATGATAGTCTATAAGAGTTTGTTCCCTCGGGACAATTTTAACTCATCACTCACGTGGCCGAAACCACTGGCATCAGCTAGCAATTTATATTTATAAAAAAAATAAACACAATTTAAATCATTAAATCCACCACCATTTTATTATCTCTGTAGGCAAACACCAACAGGCGAAACGCGTTAATGATTCAGAACAAAACACCAAAAGCTCAAATGAAAATAATTGATTCGGCAATAAATAAGTATCGAACGAACGAAATAATAATAATTTGAAACTCACCCTTTATTGGGAGCCGTTCGGGGCGGTCGGCAAACCGTTTAGCGCATTTATAATACAAATTTATTGTCTATAATAGAGTCATAAATTGCCCGAGCGTCCTCGCGCTCTATTATTAATTTCAGCGTCGAGCGGCCGGCGCGAATTTATATTCTTTTACCAAATAATGAAGAGAGATATCTTGGTGAAAAAAAAAAACTCGAGGAATTAACGAGAACGGTGGTGGACAAAGGCGAGGCCGGAGGCGCGACAATTAGACCCACCGCGGATGGATACGGGCAATTTGCAAACTCATTTGCGCTATTAATAAGAGTGCGAGGTGTTTTGGTGTCAACTGTGGTAGGAGTGGCTCATGTCAAGTGATGACCTTTTGTAACTGTCAAAATAAGAAAAGGTTTGTATAGCTTATCTACCATTTTCTCTTTTTAACCGACTTCAAAAAGGAGGAGGTTCTATGTTCGGCTGAATTTATGTTTTTTTTTATGTATGTTCACCGATTTCTCGGTCAATTGTGGACCGATTTTGAAAATGTTTTTTTTTGTGTTTTAAATACTTATCCTCTTCCAGGTCTTGCAACATGTTATTTTGCACGCTTTTATAGCATATAAATTGTATCACACTAATAATAAAAAGGCGAAAGTTGAGAATGTGTTTGTATGTTTGTTACTTTTCCACGCTCGTACGGCTGAATAGATTTCAATGAAATTTGACACATGGGTGGACCCTGGAACAGCATATAGAATTTTTCTTTTTATTCCAGCAATATGTACCCTTGGATAAATTTCCTAATTTCAGACAGGTGAAGCAGCTATGTTAAAGAAATAAAGTTTGTGAATTTGTTTGTAAGAAGCAATCTCTGGAACTACTAAATCTATTTTGATAATTCTTTTACAAATAGAAAGCTACATCATTCCTGATGGACAGGCGAAATTTGTTAACTGTCCTGTGTTCGTTCAATAGCCAGGGCATCGGTAACTTTTTCGACCATTCCTACAGCATTTCCACATGAATTAATCTGTGATGGATGCAGCTGAATACGAGCATCTGCCTATTACTGATAAGCTCGCGCTTGACCAGTGTCTCATCTGATGATAAGCGATGATGTGGATGATGGTGGACCATGCTTGCCTAGAAGTAACCCATTCATCCTAGACTCAAAGACTAAGGTTGTGGCTATAGGCCAGGAAACATAGACTCCGGCAGGGAATTCCACTTCTTAGCACAAAATATGATCCAAGTGATCCTAAAACGTTTTGTTTTTAGTGATCCAAATTCGCAAAAAATGAATCTTATTCGGTCTTGAGTCGTTATCTGTGGCTTATAATAAAAAGTCTCATCATAAAGCTGTTTGGACATCACAGACAACCTCCTGTCATTATTAATTTCACGTCAAGTGGAGGATCCTTGGGGACTGTTAAAAGAGTCTTCGCGATGATGCTTTAAATAAATATTTTCTTATTTTTTAGAAGCCGATTTTTCAATCACATGGTAACGTTTATCTGAAGTATAAATATGGCTGTTTATTGTATACATTTTCGATGAAAAAGTTTGTAAATTATTATTAAAATTGTCGTTTAGTTGCAGGTTTAAAAACTACACTTGTACCCGTCAATATTTTTAGTCGATTTCTGGACGAGGCCGGTGTTCCCTAGCTGACTACTGAAAAGTGAAAAACCGAAGGAAACACTGAGGTATATATATTTCTTTTAAATTCTATACAAATAATGTAATGATCAAATCATATGAGAATCACGTTTGAACTATTTTATTCTTCAAGTAGACTCAGGCGTCTTAATACAAAATTCAGACACATTCCAGCCTGTAAGCTGAATAGCTCTCCATGTCGGTCAAAAAAGACAAAGACTATCCGGTGTTGATAAAAAAGAGTTTTAATCGAAATCCTGGTATCTAGACCAAGAGACAAAAGATTAGAGACGAGGTAGTCACACTTTTTACTATCTAGGGGTTGTTCCTTGTGAAATTACAAGATTTTTTTGGGCTTACGACAATATTCAGTAAATGTATTTTGTATTTTAAT
Organism: Mythimna pallens; assembly: GCA_961205895.1. NCBI lineage: Eukaryota > Metazoa > Arthropoda > Insecta > Lepidoptera > Noctuidae > Mythimna > Mythimna pallens. The sequence goes on from OY540843.1 coordinate 4,428,093, forward strand.
TTTTTATCAATCTACGGGGGCATTTTATTGAGGTAGCGAATCATTAAAAACCTTCCGTTCTTGGTGAATTGGTGGAGTGAGAGGGCGTGTCAGACTTTAACTGACCAGAACCTACCTGTATTCCTTCAGTTGCCCTTTGCGTTCCAGGGCCACGATATCTCTTTCTTCCATTCCCGCAGCCCATTTATAAGGACCATGATTGTCTGTTAAAAACATTCTGACTTACGTTTACAAATCATCATACACTTGAACAAGTAAACACTGGAGTCAAAAAAGCCAATTACGTAAGGCTCTTTGACATCAAGTGCCCCCACATAGCCGGGACAAGAGCCCGCCCGACGTCCCTCGTTTACGTTATCATACTTTTAAGTGGAGTTCACAACAGCGTTACTGCCTCAATGCTGCAGATAAGGCCCTGTACACACCGTCAACAGGTGTCGCAGGCCTGATAAACGTTTGAATAGTTTTTTGTATTGTATAGCCAGATAAAACCTTCAGTCGTCAACGTCCTTTCGCTCTTACAATTCTTAAAGCAAACAAGAGAGGCTCTTTAGAAGCTTTTCCGTGTAATGTCCTTAATATTTCGTAAATGATGCCATTGTTCGGGAGGTTGTCGGGTGAATAATGCCGGCAGTCCGACTTGAATGCTGCCTACCTTTTGTAAATGGGGACGTTTTGGTTCTTCTTGAAGTTGATATTAAGGTCTCAAGTCTCATTAATATTTTTCGCGGAAATTCTTGATTGCGCACTCGGCTTTTATATTTTTTTTTTTACTGTAGATACTAGCTTCTGTCAGCGACTTCATCCGCGTGAAAGTAGGTTTCTCCATACAAACTGAAAATCATCAAATGTTTGTGTGATGAGCACGATCATTTGTTCTGTGTCTGGGTGTGATTTATCTATATATGTATGTATTTAGAAATATATAAGTATGTTTATCAGCTGTCTAGTACCCATAACACAAGCTCTACTTAGCTTGGGACTAGACGGCGTTGTGTGGTAGTTGTGGAATATTATTATAATTATTATTCCGTTTATTAAATTTATATTCATATTGACTACATTTTCATGGCATTCGGGAACAGGGTCCAAGCTATTATTATTAAACTTTGGACCCCCGTTTCATTCCTTGAGGGGGTGAATTTTGGAAAGTCCTTTTTCTTAGTGCTCGTCTACGTCATAAAAGGAAACCTTGTGCAAAATTTCATGCTCCTAGACCTGAGCTGTGCGTTGATATGCCAGTTAGTCAGTTTCTTCTTTTACATACTGGTGGCCCAGTGGTAATTGCCCCGACTTACCGAGTTGCAGGTCGTGGGTTCAAACCTAGCTAGGCGCATTACTTTGTGTAATTTATTTTATCATCACTATTCTGAAAACGGTGAAGAAAAACGTTGTGAGGAAATCGATTAATCCAGGAAATAAAAATTCGAAGATATGTGACATCCACCAACCTACACTGGGCTCGAGTGGTGGATTACGGCCCATTCCCTCTCCTAGAGAGAGGAAGCCTGAGTCCCAGCAATGGGAACATTAAAAGGCTGATTATGTTTATGCTATACTAACTTCTACCAGCGGCTTCGTCTACATGAAAGTACAAAATATATAGCCAATGATACTCAGTAAAGATGTAGCTTTCTAATAGTAAAAGAATTTTTGAAATCGGTCAAGTAGTTTTTGAATTAAATTGTAACACACAAACAAACAAGAAACCAAATCTTTCCTCTTTATAATACCAGTATAGACTATTTACATAGCACAGAAAAAACTTACAGCAAATTCTTAGGCCCCTCGTCCACGGCGACTTTTCGAAGCGTAGCTGTCGCGCGTTTTGCAAGCGCGCGACAGCATTGCTACTAACGTGCGTTAATCGCATTTGCAAACGCTATAAAATAGATTCCAACGCACTACAACATCAAGATTATATCGATGCGAACGCGCTACAAAAATTCGCCGTGGGCGAGGGGCCTTAAAGATACAAATGTTCCAGCTACGGCAAGGTGCTACGAATGTACGTAGCGCTACGCTATCACGTAGCGGCGTAGCGCGTAGCAAATATAAAGTTCCGAAGAGTGTCATTTATACTGAATAATTTTTATGTAAAATTTATGTGAAGATTTTACGCGTATTTTATACTTTTCTCTTTCCTGAGGTTACTTTTGTAGGTCAATTCCAGCGCTAGAGAGAGATAATGGCTTTGGGTATGACATCATTATTTTATTTTATGATTTTAGAATAGAATTGAATTTCATTGTATATAAAATATGATTGTCTGACAACTGACGTTTTACTAAGGATTATCGTGTTTTCAAGAAAGAGGTTAGTGCAGGTCAGATAGGCAAATTCTCCATATAAGATACACCAGTATCTAGTACTATGTCTGTTTGAGTCGGCTGTATACCACACCCGACTCAAACAGACATAGTTATGTGTAGATCATTGCTTTTTTGGACATGGGTTTAACTATAATGAAACAAAAGGTTATCTTGGCATCAACTTTTTGGTGAGCCTTGAATAGTATTATGTAGTAGTACCACACAAGATCATTCCAAAACAATTGAAATCACACTAATATTATAGTGAAAGTTTGTATTGAAATTTGAAAGTTTGTATGTACCTATATGTTTGTTACTCTTTCACACGCAAAAGGCTGGACGGATTTGGATGTTTTTTTTTTTTTTTTTAACCACATCTATCACACAACGCCGTCTAGTCCCAAGCTAAGCAGAGCTTTATATATTTCTAAATACATACATATATAGATAAATTAAATTTGGCACACTGGTAGCTATGGCACACGAAATCGTTCGCATGGTGGTTATTGCGGACACAAAGTCGAAGTCAAAGCCAGATAAAAAGTAGACTATGTCCTTCGTTGAGGTTAAAGCAGGAAGGAACCACATTACACCGACGCACAAGTGGGCCATGCCTGATTTGTACGTAGACTCGCGTCGCGTGGCGTGGATCTAATATAGCTCTACCGACGACCGACGCGCCCAGATCGGGGCACGTGGTCCACGTATGCTCCTTAAAGGCCTGCACAGACGACGAACTTTTCTCCGCGGCGGAGAAAAAAGTACGCTTCGCGAATAAAAAGTCCGCCGCGGATTTACCGCGAACTCAACGCACACGGTGTGCGTGTTTATCGTCGTGCATACATACGGCACTCTCGAGCGCACAACGCGGAATAAAATCCACCAAGTGCGTTTCTTCGCCTAGTCACACGAGTACCATTTTTTTCGGGGACTCCCCCATACTTTTGTCCGGTCCGCTCTCTGCATGTCCTGGGTTATTCGGGGGACTTACCGCGGTACTTTTAATCCCTTGTTTGCCTTACTCGATACAGTTGTAAGCGATCTATTTTAGCGGACAAAAAAGTTCGCGGACAAAAATCCGTCGTCTGCGCAGGCCTTAAAATTTACTTCGTACTAAATTTAATCGAAATCGGTTTCGTAGTTTAATTGTGAAAGCGTAACAAACAGATAATTATAGTATGGTTTCAGGTTTTTTATCCCGGAAGTATGTTCCCTTGGGATAATTGTCTAGATACGCGCAGGCGAAGTCACTGGCAGAAGCTAGAACATAAAAAAAAGCTTTAATAAAATGTTATCTTGGTCTTTTGAAGTTAAATTAAAATATGCAACGACACAAACTTTGGAAGGCTTTGCAAACATGACTGCAAAGTAAATTGCATTAGAAGTGAAATAACTAACATGATTTCAAGTAGTTTCTCTGTTGAAAAAGAAACAAAGAGAAAAGCGACGTTTTCATAATTGCGCGCAAAACCGAGAGTACCTCATCGTGGAATAACAGCATTTTATAAATGTCAGCCGCAAACTTGATGTGTAGGTACTTTTGTTGTTTGAAGTTTATTCATTGAAAATTAAGCTTGTAATAGTTGCCATCATAAGTAAAATTAAAATACCGTATATCATATGATCGCATCACTGCTTACTATCAGGTGGGATCGCAGTCAAGCACTAGTTTACATCAATTTAAATAAAAAAATACATCAAACAAATATAAAAAGGTTAAAGATGGTCTGTAAAAAATCGCTTTTAGAGATAAGACCGTCCAATGTGACACCCTTTTAATTTCAGTTCCTAATATAACTTTTATTTTTGGTGTATTATAAAGAATATATCTATCTATCTATATATCGAGTCGACTTTCTCAATTACCGTCATTGATGTAGTGGTATTGACTACTTAGGCTACAATAAAATTTTTAGCTTATTTTACCGAGATAGCGCCTGTTTTTGTTTTAGTCTTGATTACAAACATTTTCAAAAAATAAAAAATGTAATAGATAGACAGACTGTTTAGACTGAACAAAATAGTTTGAAAAAAAAAAAGTTCATCCAAGTAGTTCCATTCATTCTCCATTATTGCACTAAGTAACTCATTTAACCATTCATTTTTATATATATAATGCAGAAGATACACATAACCTTTTGCCGTCCTACTTTAACTACTTTAGAAACACAGAAAAAAATAAAAGCAAGGTTATTTAACTGAAAAGTTTTGGTGAAACTAGCTCGCTGCAACGTTGCACCACTCTATTTCCGGTCTATTGAGCGAACTTCGCTCCGAATGCTCCGATCGCTCGCAACTTAAACGTCACCACACGAACCATTGCAGGTAAAAATCGAAATGAGTAAAATGTTTGTTAAAAAAATACAAACATCCAAATTGAGAACCTCCTCCTTTTTTAGAAGTCGGTTAAAAAACTTTTTTTTAAATACAACCGAATTCAGCGTAAAAAAAAAACACAATAAAATGTTAACAACTTTAATTTCGGAAGTCTGTGTTTCTATAATAGTTTTTTCTCTTCGTTCTATCCGAATTGGTATTCAGTGAAAACAATAATTATTATTTTAATATTTTGTCACACTGACGATTCTGACACACTCTTTAGTACAGTCAGATAAAAAGTTTTAAAATAATAATAATCTTTAATTCATTAAACCTCAAGCAAACGCCGGCGTTCGCTCGCTCATTGTCTTTCTACTGTGTCTAATAACAAAAGCGTTACCTAAACTATTTTTGGGTGGATTTAAGGCGGCCAATTCGGGTAATAATATTTTTTTATAATTTATTTTAAAACTTTTTTATCTGACTATACCAAACAGCTTCAATAAATTTGGTGGTGTCCAAATCGGAAAATGTATCGATTCGGACGCCGTGTCTGAATCGTCAGTAAGTCGAATTTTCAAACACAGAACTAATATTCCAGCTGAAACAAAACTGTTTTTACTTTCGATACCAAGCACAACACTATCTCGCCCTATCAACGAGCTTGTAACAAGCCCGCCGCTTTATTTCCGCTGTACTGTGCGAGTTTCACAGATAACCGTTTTTAAATTAGACGATCGAAGAGAATGTAGGCCAGTGCGGTATCGGTACCGTTGGACGACGACAAGGCTTGTGTGTAATTCTGTTGTAACATATCAAAGAGCATTGTTGTAAGTGAAGAATTTGTTCTTAATAAATAAATGAATTGTAGTCAATAACGGCAAAGTTCATGGCAAAAACTAAAATCAGCCGTATGGGTCAGCAAGGCAATTACCGCAGCCGTCGCAATAAAGAGCGGCTGAAGGAAGACTGTGAGGTTTAGTCAGTAAAAGTCTGTCACTCCTTCCCGCTTTACCTAGAGAGTTTAACATAAATATACTGTTTCCTACTAGACAATGCAGGTCGACTCAGAATAAAATTTTAGTAAGAACTACTTCGATGATTCATCTATGATTGGCTAACAGGTCATCGGGTTGACTTTTAGGGTCGGAACTACGTTAAGCGGACGCCCGCGCGGCCTCATACAAGTGATCAGTTGCAGGGAACCACGCGGGCATCCGTCGCGGGGAGCCGGGTCCCCTTTTTGCTACGTAATAAATATTAAGTTCTCCGTCAACACAACTACATGCACACTGTTTAAGTTGAACCAGCGAATCATTTTTTTATTATAATTATATAATTTAATTATTTTTTCTAACTCTAATTATCGCTCACATGAATACAATACCATTGAATAATTTAAATATTTCGAACTTTATATTTTTTACCTGTCAAATAATGTATTTCAAGAATCTTATATAATTTATATCCAATATTATTTGTCAAATTGTATAAGCTGTGGACACCTTTAATTGACATATTTGCACAGAATCGAATGTCTATAAAATTATCTACGAATAGCATCTTGTTAATATGTTGTTGGTGTTGCTCATAATAATAAATAAATAAACAATAAGACACTGGGCAGGTAATAATCCGATATTCGCACACGTGCTTTGTCGCCCGCTTAACGCAGCTTCGGCCCTTAAATAAACAAGTCGTTCAGCGACTATAATAACGCTTATGTTCTGCGTAAGAGGGAAAGAGAGGCTTCTCATAACTTTACATCTCTTTTTTGCTTCCTTCATTTTGTCCACAGCGATATTAACTCCAGTAAAGGAATTTAATAAACTGCCATTACCAGTAAAAGGCTAAGTAATAAAATTTTAACACAGCGTTTCAGAATAGTTTTAGAAAATGCGAAACTATTTCCCGAGCTCACGTTTCTTTAATAACCGTTCTTTATATTAAAAGGTATTTAATTAACAAAATGGTGCGCTTACTTTAAATCAACTTTATGAGATATTTAGAAATTTTATCTTGTCCCGCAACTACAGAAAATTCATTATTAAACGGAGAAGCTCCCTTAAGTTGGGGCTAATTAGCGTATTTTTAGCTGGGGGGAGGAAAAGAAATGATCTGTTGGATACAGCTTTACGTTAAAAAGTTAAAAAAGAAAAGACTAGCTTTTGCCCGAAGCTTCGCCCTCCTACATAAAATATAGCCTATGATGATATAGACTATGAGCAGTTTTTATCGGTGAAAAAATTTTAGAAATCGGACCAGTACTTTCAGAGATTACTTCCTACAAAGAGAAAAACAAACTTTACCTCTTTATAATAATAGTGTAAATAAATACAAAGTATACTATCAAAATACATTACTCAGCAGACACACACACACTCACGGTCGTACGTGATGATAAAAATAGATGTAAAATCGCTAACAGCGTGTGCCTCAGGGATGCACCAGAGGTTTATTATACAGCCTAAAATTACAAACACAACCTAAAGAACTTCATATCAGTACCTAATCTATATGTATAAGTTAGGTACTGATATGATATAAAAGGTGAAACTTACTGAATGCCATATCAACGCACAACCGAAACTACTGGTACTATTAACGTGAAATTTTGCACAAGGTTTCTTTTTATGACGTAGACGAGCACTAAGAGATGGTTTTCCAAAATTAACCCCTAAGGGGATGAAACGCGGGTTCAAAGTTTGTATAGAGAAACCTACTTTTTTTTTTATTCGCTATAAACCAGTGCTTGACTGTGACTTTCTCGCGGGCGACGCGCTGGCAGTAGCTAGTACGTAATATCATAGATTCGGCACATTTGTCATATCGTCCAACAAGTGAGCCGGCCTTGGCAGTTCGTTCGACGTATAGAGATTCCACTTGATGGACGTAATCCGTTTAAATTCAGTGTATAGCCTGAAATGTCACCTGCCGTCCTATTCGGTACGGGGCTCGTGGTACAGTTTTTGGTCTAAAAAGCTTAGGTGTAAAAGATTAATATTGAATTTAGGTGTCTTTATATATAAAAGGAAAAACTTACTGACTGAATGACAAATCAACGAACAGCCGAAACTAGGTATCACGGCGGTAAGTTCTCTCTTTGAGGAGTGGCTAGAAAGACGTCACGGCGTCCTCACTTTCCGCATGACGCTGGTCCTCACCGGACATGGTAAGTTCGGGAGTTTCCCGAACACGGTGGTGAATACGGTGGAGGTGTATCCCGCGTGGGCGAAACACCGCCGTAACCTTGTGGGGGCAATCAGCGGCAGCGACCTCTCGCACCAATCTCTGGTACAGACCATGATCCGGAGCGAGAAGGAACGGCAGGCGGTCGCCTCCTTCTGCGAAGCAACAATGCTAGCGAAAGAGGCTGCCGTACGTGTGAGGGAACAGAATTGTTCACACCCCAACAAAATCGAAGGGGTCCAGTAGAGCCAAAGCCTACTTAGGGCCATAAGTTGACTTCGAAATCGACTGAGAAGATTACCCGTGGTCCTACAATGCAAAGGACAACTGAAGGAACATGGGTGTGGCGCCCCAGATTGATTTTTCACTTTAAAAAAGTGTCTTGTAATTTTTTCTTACATTTTACGAAACAATTACTGTATACTTGTCTGAATAAAACGCGACAAAAACACGAAAAAAGGTTCACGAAAAATATCTCATGGTTAATTCAACTTCTTTGTCTGCGTACCTTTACTAAATGAAAACGTCCATTTTATGCCTACCGTCTTTACGTTTTGTTTCGTTTTCTTGCAATTTGGAATGCTCGCGGCAATAAAAAGAATTTATTGGATATTTTTTTTTATAAGACTTAGGAAAAGGCTTTGGCTGAAATCGGAGGGTGAGTTTGTAGATCTTAGAGCTTTTATTATACTGAAGTAATTTTAGTATAACCAAAAAGTATAGAAGTATATACCTAGGGAAATCAATGTCCTGGTAAGGATGGTGGCAATCAGATAGATGCGAGACGCACGGGATCGTTCATTGTAGCGACACGATTGGAGCGTAAGTCTTTTGGCTGAAATGATGATGCTGATGAAGAAGAAGTAGGATAGGTTTTTTTTTTTTTTTTCGGGTGGGAAATTCATCTCATGACATCCCCCGCTCTTGGGCGGAGCGCGAGATAGTGTCAGACTTTTACTGACTAAAAACCCACTCCTGTTCCTTCTTTGCCATTTGTTTTCCAGGGCCCCGGGGATCTCTTTCGCATCACCCATGGCCGCAGTAGGCTTCGACCCTGTTGGGCCCCTACGGTTGCTGACATCTCCTTGAGGCGCGCGTGGAACACTACGCGCCGTCGACGACTTGGGCTCGGTCCGGACGGTTACCGGACGATCGGACGGCGAGCCACCCATTGCTCGCCGTCCGCAAGCCCGCGCCTACGGTGGCCGGAAATCGGGATCGGAATCCCGGCGGCGGTTGGGGCGTAAGGACCGTTGCCGTTGCCTCACGCGATCGGCCGCCTCCTTTGCTAGCATTACTGCTTCGCAGAAGGAGGCGACCGCCTGCCACTCCTCCTCGCTCCGGACCATGGCCTATACCAAGGCCCGGCGCGAGAGATCGCTGCCGCCGATCGCCCTCACGAGGACACGGCGGTGCTCTGCCCAAGCGGGGCACACCTCTACCGTGTGCTCCACCGTGTCCTCCGGGCGGTCCACACAATGGTGGCAACCGGGCGTCTCTTCTGCACGGATCCGGTACAGGAACCTCCCGAACTTACCATGCCCGGTGAGGACCTGCGTCATGCGGTAAGTAAGGACGCCGTGAGGTCTTTCCAGCCACTCCTCAAAGAGGGGACTTATCGCCATAATTAAGGCGTTCCCAGCACTGGGTTGCGACAGTTGCCGTCACCATTCCACCATGAGATCCCGCCGGAAGTTTTTCCGCCGTGCCGCTACTTGGCGCGGCAGCGGAGTTTCGCCCCGGCGTTGCATCTCCAAAGAAGTAGGATAGGTACCGACACGATCTTCTATCTCTAATTACACTGACATTTTATTCATATTTTAAGTACTTGAGTTCCATTTCCTGGCCTGTTGGTCTAGTGGTCAGTGACCCTGACTGCTATGCCGTAGGCAGACTTGAGTATAATTTCAGTTTCATACCTCCACGCGTTCTTGAGAAAAAGGGTATTGACTGACGGATAATAAAGTGAACTTCTAAGGGTTTTTTTTAGGTGGGAAAATCATCTAATGACAAACCGCGCTCCTGGGCGGAGCCAGAAATAGTGTCAGACTAAAAACCCACTCCTGTTCCTTCTTTGCCTTCGTCCCAGGGCGCCGGGTTTCACTTTCACACTGCCTGTGGAACTTATAAGGGTTCCGTTTTTGCTGACTTGGGCTAAAAAGGATGAAAGTGTTGGCCAAAAAGAGCATTTTCAATGACTGGTGCGGTGCCTAGAAAGTTTTCCGCTATAACCATCAAATAGCTTCTCCCTTTCTGGGTGGAGCGAGAGGAACTCCACTCAGAGAGGGCGAAATTATTTCATAATTTCTCACCTCAAAAAAAAAAGAAAAGACTATACTTATAGAATATAAACCAGTCATAATGAGATCTCTTAATCGCTGAAACTGACGAAATAACCTGCCCGATACAACAAAGTTTGACATAACCACAGGTTTCTAACAAACCAATCTACAGACCTAAGTACATACCCATTATGAAGCCACTTATCTACCTTCTCCAACAGAACAAGTTATCACTTAGCAAGGCCTGAACGACTTAGCTAACTCGTACTAATGCCAAATACTGTGGAAACTTCTCTTGAGACTTTTACGAGCTATTCGTTTGTGGCCCTCAGGTATAGTAAAACTGTATTATCGGTATTCCTGATGGATTGGTTGTAATCGTAAATAGGTTTATGAGTGCAGCCTTTAAGTTATGGATATGAGGCAATATGTTAATGGGTAGCGAAGGCTATTGGTGGTTTATTGGTCTACAGGGTATCTAGAACCACAGCGCGTTTGCTATTAGAGTTAACTGGAAGACACACTATACATGCTACAAGTGTAATAATTGCTATTGTTTTTTTATAATATTATTTAAACCACAGCCATCTTTTTATTTTTTGGTCAATATAAACTAGTGCTTGACTGCGATCCCACCTGGTGATCGGCAGTCGTTGATAGTAAGTCGCACTAGTTTATTAAGAGCTCATTCACTCTAGCCTTGAAAACACCTAAATTACAACCAAAGTACCTAGCATCTTTTTTTTTTTTTTTAAGATGGGAAATCATCCTAATGACTTCTCGCGCTCTGGGTGGAGCGCGAGGGCGTGTCAGACTTTTACTGACTAAAACCACACCTGTATCCTTCAATTACCCTTTGCGTACTAGGATTACGGGTTGCCCTTTCGGAAATTCTCCGCGGTCCTAGCTAGCGGGCATCGGCCCCACTGGGCCCCTACGGTTTGCTGACATCTCTTTGAGGAGCGCGAGGATCACTACGCGCTGTTAACGACTGGGCTCGGTGCGGTTAATTACCGAACAGCCGGACGGCGAGCTACCCAGTGCTCGACGTCCGCAAGCCCGCGTCTACCGTGGCTGGTAGTCGGGGTCGGGATTACGTCGGCTAGGGCGTGAGGACCTTCGTTCCCTCACGCGTGCAGCCTCCTCCTTCGCTAACATTACTGCTTCGCAGAAGGAGGCGACCGCCTGCCATTCCTCCTCGCTCCGGACCTGCCTAGCCTGAACCAAGGCCCGACGTGAAAGGTCGCTGCCGCCTATTGCCTCCACGAGGACACGGCGGTGCTCCGCCCAAGCGGGGCACACCTCCACTGTATGCTCCACCGTGTCCTCTGGGTGGTCCGCACAATGATGGCACCCGGGCGTTGCTTCCGCCTGAATCCGATGCAGGAACCTCCCGAACTTGCCATGTCCGGTGAGGACCTGCGTCATGCGGAAGGTGAGGACGCCGTGTTGACGCTCCAGCCACTCCTCAAAGACGGGACTTACCGCCATAATTGTAGCATCTACCAGCGGCTTCGCCCGCGTGTATGTAGATTTTTTCTACAAACTTCGGACTCCCGTTTCATCCCCTTAGGGGTGGAGTTTCGTAAAACCCGTTCTTAGCGGACGTCTACACCCTATAAGGAACCTATCTGCCAAATTTTGACGGCGAGCAATGGGTGGCTCGCCGTCCGACCGTCCGGACCGAGCTCAAGTCGTTGGCGGCGCGTGCGCTTCAAGGAGAGAAAAAAAAAGATGCTAAATTTTAAGTTTGTAGGTGTTATAGTTTTTGAGATTTTGTTATAGTTGTAGTGTTATAGTTTTTGAGTGGAATTTGGCTTTTATATAGATTTATTTTTGATTAGCAGCTTTTTCAACGGTTTTTTTTTATAGTGTGGATGGACTAACAAAATATTTTCGCTCACGAACTCAAACACACAAAGTACAAAAACAAATTGAACCGTGAAAAACAATTAAATCCAGTAATATCCATTCAAAAATAAATCAGACAATTTAAGCTTTAAAACACAGTGTTACGATGAATAAATGAAACGAAACCATACTACCACTCCGTAAACACAAACTAATTACTTATTCAACTCTTTTTCATCCAACATGGAAAAATTTTAGCGGCCAATCCAGTGTAAAATAATATTAAATTAACCGGAAAGATACCCCGAACGGAAATAATGCTGAATATTGGAAAATAGGATAACTCCAACGTTTTTGTGAAAGCATGAATGTTTTAGTAGGAGATGGATTACTTTGGCAAGGAAGTGAAGGATATATGAATAAAATAGATTTTAGATGTACTTTTTTTTTCAATTTGGGTGCTTTGGGATTTAACAAAACTTCCATCAGCAAATTTCCAGAATGCTTGACAGGCTCAAACATTGAAAGAGACTATATAAAAGAAAAAAATTAAAAAAGTGCGAATTGAAAAAAATCAGGTTTGATGCATTTGAACCCACTTAAATTTTTATTTTATTCTGTTTCTCTTTTTAAGTATTTTTTGTTATAGCGGCAACAGAAATACATCATCCGTAAAAACTTCAACTGTCTAACTATCACGGTTCATGAGATACAGCCTGGTGACAAACGGCCAGACAGACAGACGGGCGGACAGCGGAGTCTTAGTAATAGGGCCCTGTTTTTACCCTTAGGGTACGAAACCCTAAAAAGGAACATATTCATCATAACATTTCAAAAGAATTTGCCTCTAAAATCAGAGGGGCAGTACCCGAACTTTTAAAAAAAGTTCACATTGTAAGCCTTAGTCGCAATCAGTCCCTGTCACACCTACTTCTTTCAGATTTTTACAAGCTTTCGACATTGCTCGTCTTCAAGGTAAGAATTTGAATTTAAATGGTTTTTAAATAGAGGATTGAGTAAAAATAGAAGATAAATATTAAATTATACCGATTGTTTAATTACATCACAAGAACTTTGATAAAATCAAGATCCATGTTAAATACTCATGTAGCACCCACTCTTATCAAAATCGGAGACTACACTCGCATTGTAGACGATTATATTTACCTGGGATAAAAAGCCTAGTTAGATAGGTCTAACTTCTCAAATGAGGTCAATCGTTGAATCCAAATCGACTGGGTAGCGTTCGAGAAGCTGCGCGGTATTTCTCGTCCGACATACCGCAATATCTCAAGAAGCAAATCTATGACCAGTGCGTGTTGCCAGTGATGATATATGACACTGAAACGTGGTCGCTTACAATGTGCTTCATCAGAAGACTTCAAGGCACCCGAAGGGCAATTAAGCGATGGCTGATAAAATCAGAAATGAAGATACCCGCAGGAGAGCCAAAGATACCGACTTAGCTCTAGGACTTGACAAACTTAAGTGGCAGTAGTCATGGTACATAACTGGAGCCGTAAGATTCTGGAGTGGCGACCTCGTACCGGAAAACAAGGCTTTGCGCGTTAGAAGGCCTCCCACCAGGTGCACCGAAAATATGGTGAGGGTCTCGTGAAAACCGATGGATGCGAGGCGCACAGGACCAGTCGTTGTGGCGACACTTGAGGGCGGCTTATGTCCAGCAATGGAAGCCTTTCGGCTGAAATGATGATAATGACGTTTAATCACGAAAATATTTCGAAGGCGAAAGTTTATTTATATGTGTGAATATTTATTGCACCTTCACGCTCAAACAGCTGAATGGTTTTTTTTTTAATTTGGTATACGAGTAGGCCATATTCTGGGATAGCAAAGATAACATTTTATATATTTTTTTTAGGTTCACGCGGGCGGATTCACCGGTAGAAGCGAGTAAGATCATAAATGTAAAAATCTTGTTTCCATAAATGGTCACGTAGATCAGATAAATGGCAGTTCCATATAAACTAGCGAGCGCCATATCCATTCAGTTTAATGTCCTTTTCGGTTACATAAAAACTCGCGTAGTTTTTCCAACTGCCCACTAACTAATGGTCAATGAAAACTCCATTAGTACGAGCATTAAAATCCACTAGCTCATGATAATAAAATCATAACAATTATCATTTACATGCACGAGTGTAATGGCATAATGAGAAATTTTGGAACAGTTGTTGTCCAGCAAAAAATTTGGAAAACGGCTTTTGATAAGGACTAGCTCAGATTGATGTAAAGCGTTGGTTTTCTTTTAGTAAGTAAACATTTTTTGTTTTTTTTAGTGATTGTTAATGATAAGTGATATTCATATTGCAAATAGGTTTAAAAAAAACACTATTACACAAAAAAGAAATTGACAGTTTGAACTACACAAGGCCGGTGTTTCGTAGCTGACAACCGTAAGAAGAAACACTGAAAGAAACTCAGAGGTCAGTCTCTTTATAAAAAGTCTATACAGCAAACATGTAATTGTCAAATCATAAAAGAATAATGCAGATTGGTGTATCTGATGGTTTTTTGAGGAAAGAACCACACAGATTGAATCGACCTGTCCAGTCAGTGCAAGCATTATCGACTACTAGTTGTGGGATTTTTATAAAGAGCTACCGCAGCCCTCGAACTCAAAGGGCAATAGGGAACATAGATAAGTTTTAATCAGTTAAAGTCTGACACTCCCTGTCTTTTACGACCTAGGCCTTAAAATGATGCCATTTTTATGTGAATACATCGTCAAAATTGCTTCCAAAGTGACGACGTTCGTTTAAGTTACAATCTATAATCGATTGCATGTATAAATCGTTTTAAAATAGTTACAATGAATATAGGTATACGGTGTTATCCTAATATAATCAGAAATATATAGGTATAATGTCGTTCAGTATACGTAAAAAAGCCAAATCCAAATACGGGGATCGTATATGGTAAAAAGGGCTTCTCAAGAGCAGTCGAATGATGCCAATAAAACAACACATGACCGAGTGAAGTAGTGCCGGAAACGTAAAAAATGCGGACTCGGATCAACCCAGACTAGAAGTTATTGGACGATTTTCCACTTAAAAAAAAAACCGGCCAAGTGCGAGTCGGACTCGCGTACGAAGGGTTCCGTACCTTCCGTAGCAAAAAACGGCAAAAAAAAAACATTATTATTCGTTTTTTCTTTCATTAAATATTATTATTCTGTTATTTAGTATTTGTTGCTATAGCGGCAACAGAAGTACATCATTCTGTAAAAAGTTCAACTGCCTAACTATCACGGTTCATGAGATACGGCCCGGTGACAGACGGACAGACAGGCAGACAGAAAGATGGACGGACAGCAGAGTCCTAGTAATAGGGTCCCGTTTTACCCTTTGGGTACGGAACCCTAAAAAAAAGCAATAGCAACTACTGTCAACTGTAATGTAAAACCAAAAATTGGAACGTTTAAATTGCTGCAATTTTCTGCTAAAGATAACCTCTGTAAGGCGACACATATCAAGGTACATTCTACAAAGCATTTTCCGGACACGTACAGGTAAATAAGTAGCTGTGAGTTTGCGAGTCGGTGTCGACTACCCGATCTCTCCTTCAGGCAAGTGTATCGATTTACGAGAATTGGCACCGGTTCGCTTCTAAACGATTGTATTTACTTTAAATTGAACAAAGTATTGAAGTGAGGTAAAGGAGTTAAGCAATTATAGAAATAGTGTTATTACACAATTTTTTTTATATTATATTATATTATTATTATTATTATAAAAGACTTCAGTGAAATGAGAAACATGTATTTTTGTAGTTCATATTCATATACGTAGGTACTTCTATAATGCATTTAATAGTCACACTTTACTCATTCAATAACACGTCCCACACAGGTGTAGGAGACTTCATAACACGTGTTACATAATACTACCATTCATATTAGCTTTGAAGAATTTTTTGTCCCAAAGTATTTGAAAACCGCAAAGAATATTATAATTGCTCACACCTGTGTCTTTGTAATATGTGTCAGCGAGATTGGATTGAATTCCGCGAATTCACTGAGTCATCTTAACCATTTCCTTAGAAACGTACTCTAATTTAGTCTCTTGGAGTACATACTCTTCATAATTTATGTTATTTGTATGTTAGTCTCTGCTATATTGGGCTGTGAAAAAGACGGATGAAAAAAGATTGCACGTAGCGGAGATGAGAATGTTAAGATGGATGTGTGGTGTGACGAGAATGGATAAAGTGAGAAATGAGTATATTAGGGGAAGTTTGAAAGTGGCGCCAGTGACTGAAAAGTTGAAAGGGAATCGTTTGTCTTGGTATGGTCATGTGAAGAGGAGAGATGCAACGCATGTTACTAAAAGAGTTATAGAGTTTACATGTGGACGGATGGAGAGGGAGAGGGAGACCAAAGAAAAGATGGACGGATTGTGTGAAGAGTGATATGAAAGAAAAGGAAATTAGTGATAGTATGACGAGGGACAGGGCAGAATGGAAGAAAAAAACGTGTTGCGCCGACCCCAAATAACACGGGACAAGGGCAGGAAGATGATGATGATGATGATAGTCTCTGCCTGCACATACTGCTTGCATTATATTCTGGTTAAAGACGTTTATTTATTTGTTTATTATTGATGATGATGATGAATCTACCAACTTCTTGCGAAAGTGTTCTCGTGCTTTCATTTTAAAGGACAACCAACTGGTTGCCGTCCCGATGTTCAGAGGGAGCGCATTCCAAAGGGAGATCGCCTGGACAAAGAAAGAGGAATGGACAAACCCAGAGCGCTGTGTCGGACATCGTAGAAGACGATTATTTGTAGATCGAAGATTTTTATTGTGCGCAGAGCAAAGAAATTGAATTTTAAGTTTTTATTATTGAATTTTAAGTATTTATAATATTAAGTCCAATGTTCATAAAGAAATTTACATTTCATTTAAATGCTAACAAAAAAGGTAACCAAGATTTATGTAACTAATAATATTATTTAAAAGAGTGTCGTCCATGTAGTTTCTTGCACGTTCTTCTTGCGATCTACGCTTTGGAACGAGCAATTCAGCTTCAATTTAGCTTCACTTTTTTTGACGGACCGATATTTTGACGATTCAAAAGTGCCTGTAATTGGTCTATTTGAAATATATAAAATGAGAAGCTGAGTGACTGACAAATCAACGCACAGCCGAAGCTACAGGGCCTAGGAGCGTGAAATTTTACACAAGGTTTTCTTTTATGATGTAGGCGAGCACTAAGGGAGGATTATTCAAAATTCGCCCGCTAAGGGGATGAAATGGGGGTCAAAATTTTATATGACGAAATCTATTATTACGCGGGCGAAGCTGCTGGCACAAGCTAGTTTGAAATAATCGTTTCCGATTTCTGGTAAACTAATCGGCACGGTTGGCGCAGTGGTTGAGCGATCGGCTGCTGCGCTGCAGGTTACGGAATTGATTCCCGCTCGGAACAAACTGGTCTTGGGTCTGGATGCCTTTTGTATGTGTAGTAATTTCTAGTGAAACAAACAACTATTGCAACTATTTTTAATATAAAATCACAAAATCCACCACCACTGCCTATGTACCATTACTGCCCCCCAAAGCTACTAGTCAAGTTACGATCATTTCGTTTGCGTCGAACGCCTCGAGTAGGCCACGCCTCCGATTCCTTTGTTCTGACGGCATCTCAACGCTCAGTCACGTGGTCAGAACAAAACAATCGGAGGCGTGGCCTACTCGAGGCGTTCGACGAAAACGAAACGATCGTAACTTGGCTAGGGGAGCCCCCCTAGCCAAGTTATGTGTACATGAACGTGTACATGAAGAGCAGAATAGAATACACAGAAATAGCAGTACTACGATTGTGTTCAAAATTTTGTTTCTTGGTATCCCCCAAATAAATGTTAAACACTGATACCTGAAAAATAATTACTCGTATTAAATTCTTAGTAAAGATTTATTTCCGTACTCAGTTTGCTTTGAATAAACTGTAATACAGTTAGCATTTGTGATTGTTAAATTTCTGGAAATCAAAACCGCATTTGAATTTTCGTTACGAGCTTTCAGCTGGCTGGTGTTAGTTTACTTTCATACAATAATAAAATAATAAAAACTCCAAATATAAACATATTTTTAACTCAACAAAATATGGTATAAAAATAATCCCGTTTACAAAATATCGGCTCGTAAACGTTAACTATCGAAGTCCATTGTCATCCATTTTATCTATGTAGCGTGTGCAATACATTGTTGCAATAAATGACCGTCATTGGCGAAATAGCTATGTTTGGCAGGAAGATTGGTCATAGCAATATTTTGTGCTTCTATGGACGGTTATATTAGATGGTCTTTTTTTTTGGGTGGGAAAATCATCTGATGAAATCCCGCGCTCTTGGGCGGAGCGAGAGATAGTGTCAGACTTTTACTGACTAAAAACCCACTCCTGTTCCTTGCCTTTACTTAGCCGTTTTTCCGGGGCCCCGGGGATCTCTTTCGCATCACCCATGGCCCCAGTAGGCTTTGACCCTGCTGACTAGACTTAGATGGGCTGGCAGTTAAACTAGCTGACTATACTTTCATCGCGTTGATATCCTCTAGATTACACATCTACATATATAAAAGACAAGATAGAAATTAGTACTCTACTTTTAAGAGGCGATTCTTTTTTTATCTGATATTATGGGTTTACCCAGTTTTTTATTCTTGCAAGCCACCCCCGTATTCGAGCGAACAAAAAAAACAAACAAGATGATTCAAGTCGGTCTATCCGTTTTTGAGTTTAAACGACAACGAACAGCAATTGATTTTAAATATTTATAGATAAAGAGCACAGGATTGTTCGAAAAAGTTACAGCTGCTCTGGAAGGCAAGGGACAACTGATGGAACACGGGTGCTTTGGTCTGTAAAAGTCTGACACTGCCTCTCGCTCCACCTAGACTGGGAGGTTGTTTGTTGAGGAAATTGTTTGATGATTTTTCCCACACAAAAAAAAAAGATATCATATTATAGAGAGTTACGGTTATCCAAATGTAGTCTTCTACAGTTACCTATATATATACAATATCAAATATAAACATATAAAAATAATTTTTCTCTTCATATTTTGTCGTGGTATGACGATATTTTTTTTGTTTTCATTCTTTTTGTTCTCTGCGATTTAATCAACTTTATTTTTTCCCAAGAAATAAATATTACATTACACGTGTTCATTGTTTTTAGTTCATGAGTCTTTCTTAGAGAGCAGTGGTGGCCGAGTGGTAACGGACCCGACTTACGAGTTGTAGGCAGTGGGTTGAAACCCAGACAGGCGCAATACTTTGTGTAATTTATTTCATCACCACTGCTCTCAAAACGGTGAAGGAAAACATCGTGAGGATACTACTATGTCCTAGAACCAAAAAAATCCAAGACATCCACCAACCCGCACTGGGCCCGCGTGGTGGATTACGGTCCACTCCCTCTCCTAGAGAGGAGGCCTGAGTCCCAGCAGTGGGTAAATTATACTCGTAAGTCTTTCTTACACTCTTTACCGTTAAATAGTATTAATTATATACCGAATAACCGCATAATTCTGGTATAAAAAGTATCCTATGCGCAATTCCAGAACATAGTCTACCCTTGTGCCAAATTTCATCCAAATCTCTTTAGCAGTTTCAGCGTTAAGGAGTTTCATACATACACTCACACGTGGATACAAACTTTACCTTTATAATGGGTATTAATGTGATATAAAGTGGGTGAATTGCGGTAGGCAGCCACATAACCAAGTGGCACTGGATGCAAGGCTGCAGTTGCTATTTGGCAAGGCTGCCTTCCACTTATACAAAGTTTTGTAAACGCAACTTGGCACGCGGTTGGTATGTCTATATTTGTTTTTGAAGTTGAGATTAGTTTCAAGGCTATGCTCAAAAGATATTGTATAATGTTTTTATTATTTGGTATTTGATGCATATTTTTTGTTACAGTACGTTATAAATGGAACTCGAATAACTAAAATGTATGGTCCAAAACTAACATTTCATTTTAATTAAATAAATAATACTCGTGAGGGTCGCGGGAATCCGATGGATGCGAGACACACAGGCCCGGTCATTATGGCGACACTTGGAAGCCTATGTCCAACAGTGGATGTCTTTCGGCTGAAATGATGATGAAGGAAATGGAGGGAGGCTTTTGTCCTTTATTTGGTAGTGCAATAATAATAATAGGAATAAAACGTAAATGATTACTGTAATTTATAAATTAATTATGCATATATGTACAATTACCAAACACAACTGGCTTAAAATCTCCAAACATAGTATTAATTTATCCCACAAAATATGCTGTTGGCCACTTAATTACAGCGGTACAAATAAAGCCACACAGCTAAATAGTCCCACTAAAAGCATGTGGAACCACAAATATGCTCCAGCCGATCATTTAGCGGGATTGACCAATAAACAGTGGGGAAAGTATACATAGTGTATGGCGAAATATCATTCACAGTTGAGTGTTATATTCGAGAAATGAAATCGAATCCCCCTTCAAATGTAATCAGAGACTCTTGCCGGGCAAACTGCCAGGGCGGATAGTGGCCAGATCCAAAGACTTACTGGCACCGAACACAAAATACACGTAAAAAAAAAAGATAAAACGGAAACATCCGAACAAATGTTCGCCAGTGCGGAAAATGCGATTTAAATAGGTACACGAAGGACTGTAGCAATATACATGAATTTTTTCTATTAGCTAAATTAATGGCTTTAATAAACAAATATGAAATAATTTTTAAACATCTATAATAACAACCAAGTCATAAAGCTTCAAAGCTGCTAATAAAAAAGACAAATCTGACATGGACTTTGACGTCAAAATTCAATACGCCCGTAGTTAGAAAGTGACTAGAGAGACCAAGATACAGATATATATGTGTTCAAAATAGTTGTGTCTCGTTAATTTTTCTTATAATTTTGATATTGTTTTAATTTTCATTCAGTATTCTATTTATTTTTTGTATGTTTATGGATGATTTGGTTAAACTGGTTAGACAACAAATATTTTTGTTTAGCAGCAGTATATTGAAGAAACATAATTTTACAGTCACTATGTTAATAGAATTGATTAAAACTAAACTTCGAACGTTGATGTGACTATTGATTTGGCGCAATTGCAGTCAAGATAAGAGAAATGAGTCAATTATGCACATCTCAAGAACTCCCCCACTATGATGGATGAACCACGTTTACTGATGCGTATTGAAAAAAAAGGGGGAAACATTTTCATTATTTCGAGAGCATTTTTAGATGATAAACGACTTACCTTTTTTTGTTCACTGTCTTTTTTGGGTCCAGCACGGATTTTTCCGCAAGCTATTTCTTTGTGGACTTACCTAGAACAAAGATTGTTTATTGTTAGATTAAAATTGCTATAAGAAACACAAATGTAGTTTATAGTGTAATATATTTTCTGAAAATAATGTATTAATATTACAAGGCTGAATAAGCATAAGCATAATCAGCCTTTTAATGTTCCCACTGCTGGGACTCAGTACTCCACTCTAGGAGAGAAAAATTAAAATTAAAATATTTGTTTTTATTACTAAAAATTCAGGTGTTCACACGACTGTATTAAGAAGTTATTTTTGTGTTGAATTGGACTCATTATTTTATGTGTACATATTTAGTAGGTAAATATTATGTTTCCATATCCAGTGACATATACGTTCAAAGATAATGAGCAGCGAAGGTCCTGTAGTAACGGCCTCCAAATTACCCGAGTCGTACGTGGATTTAGACCCAGACAGGCGCTTTACTTTTTGTATATTATTTCATAACTTTTGCCCTCAAAACGGTATAAAAACGTAATGAGGAAACCGGTAGGTATGTCCTAGAACCAAATATTCGAAAATATGTGACATCCACCCATTCTCCTAAAGGAGGACCAAGTCCAAGCAATGGAAATATTTTAAGGCTGATTATGATAAGCTTTTCATAAGCAATACCTAAAACTTTTAATGTTGCTAAAGACACTCTTAAAAAAATGTTTAGGGAATACTTTTTCCGAGACGAAAATCATGGGCTATCTGCCTAAGTAAAGCTTCAGGGATCCAAATTACATTATAAAATGCAAGTCAAGGATCGCCCAGAGGACAAACAAACTGATTATCACAAAAAATGAAGTGTTTCACATTTCCTTTCGTGTCCGCGGCAAAAAGGTTCCAGTTTCATACAAGATAAACAAAACGACACTCCTGGGTTATCTCTTAGGGTTCCCTGTTGTAAAAACGTGACAAAACATTAATGTTTTTAGGGTTTTTAAGTACCTACAAGATAATCCGCTTTTCGGTGTATAGCATAAGGGCTATATTTCACCGGGACACCACGGCGGTGTGACCAGTTGCGCCGCCATGGTGTCCGTAAGTTAGCAAACTAGACACAAGAGTCGCTACACCACACTGAGACAGTATCAAAATGGACCTTAAGTGCACGCGTCCGAGTTGTACGCGCCAACAAATTATGGATTCGCCGCACACGCTACTCGCGCATTTAAACCTTGTTTGTCAGAGTCCATTATGATACTGCGCTTATGGGTTAAAAAAAGTAGCAGTCACCGGCCAAAAGTGGCTCTCGCGTGATTCAGCTTCCTTTGTGGCCGCTTCTAGCTTCTCGTGGGGGCATTTGTGGCTGTTGCGTGTGGTCCGTGTGCGGCGACACATTGATGTCTGAAGGTAGATTGTTGAATATGGTTGGAATTAAATTTTCATAGTAATTATATCAATAAATTCATATATTTGAAGAAACCAACCCATATGCTTTATTGGAAGTGGGTACCTCGAACGTCTTACAATGGTTTTGCACTAAGAGGCCTTAATTGTACAGTCTTGATTTTATACTATTTTCGTTAACACACATTAAAAATGTATTTTAGTTTTAGTAAAATTTCTGCAATCTAACCCAATTTAAAATCCAACTTGCAGCACATCCACCTACAATTTCGCGAATACACCAAGCCCCAACTACAAAGTGTGTTACTACAAAATTTGTTATACTTTACCCGACAATTACCGCTAAAACCAGCACTTGCGAAAGTAGCGTGTGCTCGCTTCAGCGAAACTCCGACCTGTTCAAATTATCCGCTATCGTATGCAGTTCTGAGACTTTTCATCGTTATGCGATATCAACGTTTTTTTGGTGTTCCGCAGTAATATTGTAAAAAGGAACACTCATGATTAGGACTTCGCCTGTTTACGTCTGTCTGTCTATCACACCTATTTATTTCATGAACTATAATGATCATTATCTCCCTAGCCTTTTCCTAACTAGCTTAAAGTCGGCTTCCATTCTGACCAGATGCTGGTGAATACCGGTGTTTTATTTGGATCGACTGATCTCCACAACTCAGTTACTGGGTAACACGGTACTCCTTGGATAGACTGATGGTTAGACTTTCTGGCGTGTAATTACTTGTCTATATATACTATAAGGATATTGTCTTTAATTTTTGAATACCTAGTTATAAATTAGCACTATTTATAACTAGGTAAAAGGTTTGATAATTTATACTGTAGTGTTTTTGATTTGTATTCGTTGTAATATTACAGAAAAAATAAAACATTTAACTGGCAAAGTTTTTCTATAATCACCAAAAACCAAATAAAGCTTTACTTTGAAACTGTAACATTGTTCTTACTGAGGTACAGAACCCTCGGTAGACGAATCCGGCTCGCTATTTGCCTGTATTTTTTAAACTGTTTTTCGGTACGTTTTCCTAACAACATTCGTGGAATCGTGCTTACTGCGGTTTTCAAAATGTTTCCTCTTTTAAAGCGATCGCTAACTTCGTTCAACTTTAAAGAGTTTTTTCAGAGTATTTGTCAAAGCATACTTGGAAGTCGGTTGTTTTGCGTGTAAATGTTTTGAATGTACTTGTCGAGGGGTTGAGGTATGGGAATGTTAAAGTATTTCCGTACTTTATACTATCTGATACTTAAACCTTTTGGAATGACATTGAAGAAATTTTACCTTTAGCTGTTTACATT
This sequence comes from Mythimna pallens, assembly GCA_961205895.1. NCBI lineage: Eukaryota > Metazoa > Arthropoda > Insecta > Lepidoptera > Noctuidae > Mythimna > Mythimna pallens. The sequence goes on from OY540843.1 coordinate 4,452,048, forward strand.
TTAAAGTCAGAATAAACGCAAGATTGTGTCGTTTTAGTAAGGGCCCTGTAGCCGGGGTAAATACACTGCAATTAACGGAGCAGAAAACAAAATAAGTCCATCCAATGTGTTTCCTGATAGCTAAAACCTAAGTCAAGAGTGACTGATAGGTTACTTCTAGGCAAGCGTGCTCAATAGTCGGCCACATCATCTCTTACCATCGGGTAGGATAATGATTAAACGTCAGCCTATGCATAAATTGACTTGTTCTTGGTAAAACATGTCAAAGCTTTAAAATAACAACAAACAAATCACACAAATAACTAAAAGAGAAAGAGCATTTGTGAAAACGCCTTCAAAGACTCAATAGCAATCAAATGGCAGCGACTTATTTCTTTATTTTACAAAGCATTCAAACGATGGCAGGACATTCCCTTGGCAAACCGTTCGAGCTCAGCACTCCAGGCTCCCGCTATTAAAGATTTTACTTTTTTTAAACGTTTCAAAGTGTTCGCGGGTGTAAAATTCAAGTCTTGTAGCGAAGTGTCTACTGCCATTCCGACCAAGTCTTGGATTTAAATTCAAGTTAAATGCTGTCTTTGGTAGATAAATTGGTTTAAGACACGGATTTCGATTCTTTTTTTTTTGGTTGAAGAATGGTTGTCTATCTTTTCGGTTTTTGGATACCGCTCTGAAATTACAATAATATTTTTCTACTAGCTGTGCCTGAAAGTAGATAAATTTCCTAAGGGTACATAGGTACTACTAGTATGGACAAAATTATCCAAAGGAAAACTTTCAAAATTATCCCCCGGGTTTAAAAGCTATCCTATGTGCTATTCCAAGACATGGTCTATGGGCTAAATCTGTTCAGCCGTTTAGCGTGAAGGAGTAACAAACATATACACACTTACATACAATTTTTTTTCTTTGTAACATAAGTGTAGTTAGAGGGAGAGGGCAGCCTCCCTCTCCCTCTACTACTAAAGAAAACATAGATGAATTGTGTTAAGAGTGATATGAAAGAAAAGGGAGTTCGTGACATCATGGTGGGTGACATGACAGAATGGGAAAAAAAAACATATTGCCGACTCCAAATAACCACGGGACAAGGGCAGGAAGGTGATTTAAATTAGTGTGGTTAGATACCTCCCTCCTTTCGATATCGAAAGAATTTTAAAATTAAAGATATTAGAAATGTTGACTTCAGTTCATACATAAGACATTTATGCGAAGAGAATACTTGTGAAAGACAACCTGCTACTAGTAGTTTCCACTTTTCGCAGGACGAAATCAATATCCAACTGAAAGACGACTGAAGGCTTCAGGAATGATTGAAAGAATTACCGTAGCCCTGGAACGCAAATGGCAACTGAAGGAGCACCGGTGGGTTTTAGTCAGTAGAAGTCTGCCATTGTCTTTCCTTTCACCTAGAGTAGAAGAAGTCATTTGATAATTTTCCACCTCAAAAAAAGGCACTCAACTCACTCATAATTATATTCCGTCTTTTCTATGGTAAGTTATTTTTTTACAAGCTTGGTGCATAAAATTAAAGTTTTGTAATTCTACGATCTTGTGTGATTTATATCAGTTGTTTAGAAAAAATCATCATCATCATCAAACATCAAAAAATTAATCAATCAATCATTTAGTCATTTTTAATCATCAATAATTTTGTCCGAAATATACGGACACCTAATTTATCATCGTCATCATCTCCCTGCCCTTGTCCCGTGTTATTTGGGGTCAACGCAACACGTTTTATTTTTCCATTCTGCCCTGTCACTCGTCATACTATCACTAACTTCCTTTTCTTTCATATCACTCTTCACACAATCCATCCATCTTTTCTTTGGACACCTAATTAATTTTTCGTTTTAAAAAAATAATTGGCAGATGATAAAAAGTTAAGTTGGTGTATAAAAATAACTTCAAAGTCAAAACGTTAATTGCAAACCAAATATACAATGTTGATATTATTTCAGTACTTATGCCTTAGCAGCCCTTTTCAAAGCATTGCAATTCAATTGGCCACATTGGGATTTTTTTTAAATTGATATAAACTAGGGCTTGACTGCGATCCCACCTGATGGTAAGCAGTGATGCATTCGTTTATGGTGAGGCGCACTAGTTATTAAGAGCCTATTCACTCCAGCCTTGAAGACACCTAAATTATAATCGGACGGGAAAACCGCAGCAGGCAAATTGTTCCAGTCCTTCGATGTACGAGATTAAGGAAACCAGCTGTAAAGAGAATAAAATTAAGATGTCCGTGTGTCCCGCATAATTTCTCCTAATAAACCTAATATTGATTTAGGTGGAGGTACCAACAGATGACGAATGAAACTCAAAATATGGTGAAATATTCGAACGTAAAATTATCTTGATTCCTCCCTCAAGATTAAATTCAGCTCTCCGTTTTTAGGAATCTGTACCTCAAAAGGAAAAAAACGGAACCCTTATAGGATCACTTTGTCTGTCTTTCAAGACCTTTATTTCGAGAACGCGTGGAGGTATCAAGTTGAAATTAATACTATATACTCAGGTCTGCGGTCCCTGGAAACTGAAAAAATCAAACTTCTAAATAAACCAAAAAAAAAAACGCCCATTTATGTCGCAAAAAACGTGTATTTCGACACTCTCAAGGGAATCAAAATTCATAGAGTACTTCTCGTTGACTTACGATCTTGAAATTTGGCAAGCAAGGTCTCATAGCACAAGTATAGAAAAAAAATCTGAAAACTGTAAATTTGTAGTTACGTCACAAAAAAAAAAGTTTTTGCAATTCGTAAAAATCTTCTTAACTCAATTTGGGAATTGAACTGTTTTCATAGGTAAGTTTGTACGAAACCCTCGGTGCGCGAGTCTGACTCGCACTTGCCCGGTTTTTTAAATTACCATGAGAAGCCTCTACAAGTTCTTAGTTAAAAATTAAATTATACTTGTCTTCCCCAGAATTATTAGCCCACTCAACTCCCGAGGGTAGATTGTATTAGGGAAGCTGAATGAATTTGCATGTTAAAACCTGAGTTATAGCACTACAATTGTAAGTCGGTGAAACTTTGTGAAGCTAGGGTTACAATAGATTTGTTTTAAGTCTCATGTTAGATGGTGTTAATAGTTAGAAGAATTACATCATCATCATAATCATCATCATTTCAGCCGATAGACGTCCACTGCTGGACATAGGCCTCCCCCAAATGTCGCTACAAGGAACGGTCCTGTGCGTCTCGCATCCATCGGATTCCCGCAACCTTCACCAGGTAATCGGTCCATTCAATTCTGCGTCTTTCGGTACGCGGTCGCCACTCCAAAACCTTTCGGCCCCAACGGCTATCTGTTCTGCGAGCAATGTGCCCTGCCCATTGCCACTTAAGTTTGGCGATTCTTCGTGCTATGTCGGCAGCCTGGGTTTTCCTGCGGATATCTTCATTTCTGATTCAATCACGCAAGGAAACTACGAGCATAGCCCTTTCCATTGCCCTTTGGGTGACTTTGTGCCTTCTGGTTAGGCCCATTGCGACCACGTTTCGGAACCATACGTCATCACTGGCAACACACAGAAGAGTTACGAGTACATTTCTTTTAATTGATTAATAATATAAAAATGAATCGCAAAATGTGTTGGTAAGCGCATAACTCAACAACGCCTGGACCAATTTGGCCAATTCTTTTTTTTAAATGTTCGTTGAAGTTCAAGGATGGTTTTTACGGCGAGAAAAATAGAATCGAGTAGGGTAGAGTAGAGTGGAGTAGGGTAGAGTAGAGTTGAGTAGGGTAGAGTAGGATAAAGTAGTCAGTTGACGGGAGCGAAGCCGCGGGCAAAAGCTAGTTGATTAATGAAATTAAGTTTGCTAATGAGATGAGATGAGAGATGCTATAGTCCTGGAACGCAAAGGGCAACTGAAGGACGCGCAACTAAAACCAGCCTGAGTTTTAGTCAGTAAAAATTTGCCACACCCTCTCGCTTCACTCTAGAGCGCGACAAGTTATTGGATGATTTTCTTACTCGCTCGAATTTGAGCAATTAATGTTATCGTTGTCTGTGACGTGACTAGTACCTACTGTGATTTACAGCACACACAAACAAACAAATATATAAAGAGTATTGAAATATACAACAGCGTTGAAACGACAGACAGGTTTTTCTTTGAAGGGGTCATTGTACTCGTACTAATCCCAAAAAAATCTGCTACTCCATACATTTATGTTCATATGACTCGACAAAATATATGGTTGGTCGCAAAGTAAAACTTGACTATATTGATGAGTACAATGACCCTTTTTAAGGCAAGCCCAAGCCCATCTATCGTTTCAACACTGTATATATCTATAATACTAATGAATAAAATAAAACAGAATACATTCTATCTTTGCTTAAACACGCTACTCTCTGGAATTACGAGTAAGATTGGAAAAAATAAGATTAAAAGTACAAATTAAACCGTAGGTTGAAATAAAACCCACATCTAAGATAAAATTAACAAAATATTCTGTAGACTTAACATTGTAATACTCGGAACTTAATAGTAACCTCATTTCCTCTCTAAGTGCTAGCTAAAACGCTTTTAATCCATATTAAAGTACTCGAAGAGCCTCGTATTTATACGATTTTAAAATCTAATTAGTTAATATAGAATTCCTTTTCCATTTGAGAGTATTGATCCGCACTCTCGCTATACAGTTTCATTACTTGCTGAGTATACTACTGAATATATATACGTGTATAATAGGTATATAAAGAATTTCGATGTAGAGACACATATATTTTATTATATGATGTGTTTCAAGACTCGAATTGTTTGTGTTTGTAAAATGATTTGTTTGAATGTTTTGTAAACTGGTGTCGATCTACTAGGTCACACTCTAGTTTGCCTACGGTGGCAACGGCACGCACTTACGACTCATAGGTTTTGTGGGTTCAAACCCAGACAGGCGCTTTAGTTTGTGTAATGAATTTCATCAACATTGCTCTCAAAACGGTAAAGGAAAACATCTTGAGAAAACCAGCATGATTCTAGGAATCAAAACATCAGAGAAATATGGCATCCACCAACCCGCACGGGGTTCGCGTGGTGGTTTACGGCCCAGTCTGTTCTCCTAGAGAGGGGTCCTGAATCCCACACAGATGGGTAGTCGTTCCAGGTGAAATACTAGTATTCGTCTGCACCCGGTTTAACTTCCGACGACCACCCAGTCAATTTCTATATAGTTGAGAAAAGGATAGGCTTATCTCAACTATGTTGAAATTGTCATTATTATTGACATATGAATGGCTACTAAAAGTATCAAAACTTATCTTTAATTCTTTCGTTATGTTCTATATTGTTGCAACTGGCATTCTGCCAGATATGAAAGATGATAGGATCTTTTTAGCTACTTCATCAGACCAAATACCGTGATCACTACCATACCACTTGCACAAAATCAATGGAGTAGGTACTTGAATATTTTCAAATAACTTCTATCGCTCGGGGCGGAGGGAGAGGCAGTGTTAAACTCCAGACCAGTCTAGACCAGGCCCATGGTAATTCTTTCGAATAATCCCACAGCCTTAGATCACACTTCACATTAATTTTAAGTTTGATTGTACATGTCGCCTGCTCACAGCACGTCGTGCTGTCGTGTCGTTGCCGCTTCGTCGACAGTTTCATTGTTTTGTATGTAAGCTGTGACTAGGCGTACACCAAGCGTATAGTGACGAATACGCGTCTATTAGATAGATAGTAGGCCTTAGTAACAGTCTAAGATTTCCTCTCGTCACCCAGAGCGGGAGAAGTCATTTGATGATTTCCCACGTAAAAAGAAAAAGGGTGAAATGTCAACTGTCAACCTACATCATCCTATCTCTCGCAATAAAAGTAACAGTACACACTTAGGGTGTTTTTAATATCGTGCAGATTTCATCACGCATGCAGATAATATTAAAATGCAAAAAAAAACGCGTCCCGCGTGCGTATTCCACGCATTACAATAAATATTTGTATGAAATGGACATTTGGGGGGTTTACGCGTGCGGAGCAATCCCGCATGCGTAATCAATATTGAAAACACCCCTAATAAAACAACTTTGTTTGGATTTGCAAACATTGTGTATTGATACTTATCAGTACGCAATGTTTGCAAATCCTAACGCGAATTCGAGTTATATTAACTTGCTGAGTTCACGAAAATTTTTCCTGAGACGCGACAGTTTCAAGATGTATAAAGGAACATTTTGAGAACACTTCAAACCTTTCGGAGATCTCCCGATGTACGTTGTTTCTTTCAAGTCTTGTTTTTGTTATTTTCTTTCGTTATTGATGTGTTTGAAGTTAAATTGTTTGAAGGACTTCTTAATAGGTAGAAGTTTAATTTTAATTGGAATTTCAGTCGATCGTGTACCACTTTACTTAGAAACATGAAATAAATTTTAATCGTTCATCACATTACCAGTATGGACTGTTGGACTACCAGCGAATCCTGCCCAAAAGTCCCTATTAGTATTTCATTGGCTGAATAAATTATTATTATTGTTATTTTGAAATAAAGTAACCGTTCTTATTCAAAATTTTCGAAGAGAATTTGAATTTAGAATTAGCGTACTCTGCGAATATGTATTGGCACGTTGTACCTGACAAAAGAAAGAGTATGAGCATTATTTTCTTGATTTTATTTTATTGTTAGATTACTCAAGAATGCTCCGTGTTAACCCTTTTTTTTATTGAGGGCTATGGATTCGTCATATCAGGCAAGGACTGCCTAAAAACCACCAGTAACTAGCTACATGAGCAACCATTATGTGACTATATACGATCAGTTAACGGAGGCTAAGTGGTGATCGACGCTGAACGATCGGCCCCGGCATCTCTAGTGTTGGGACACAACAAATTACTCGCCTATTAACTGCGGGCCAGGGCGGCTACATGTAAACAGAATTGGCACATGTTCGATTTGAATAACGGGAGATAGCGTACAGCAGTAGCTCATGGGAATTAAGTTGTTAGAACTTGAAACATTTCTGAATGTATATCAAAAATACTTACCTAACTACAGTAAAACTAAAAAAATAATAATAAAAACCTTAAACTAATTAAAGCTTTAAAAAAACTCCTCCACATCACTGCCGACTGATATATGCCCAAAAAACTGGCGACATTGCCACACTGTATGGCAATGCTTATCCTCTGTCCTCTTTTTGAGTAATTAGAAATTGTAAGTTGTATATCGAAACAAAAGATGTGAATTGTCAAATTACTCGAATTCGTTTAACATTTGTATAGAAATCATCAAGGGTCCGTTTGCTAAAATTAACCTCTCTTACAAACCCTCCACGGATTATTTTCATATCTATATATATAAAAGGGGAAACTGACTGACTGACATATATACAAACAGGGGTTTAAAGTTTGTATGGAGAAACCTTCTTTCACGCGGGCGAAGCCGCTGGCAGAAGCTAGTTACCAATAACCTTGTATATAATATTATCATCATCATAATTTCAGCCATAAGACGTCTACTGGTGGACACAGGGCTCCTCCAAATATGACCTTGATGGCGATTTCATATGGAGTCACGTTTCAGTGCCAAATGTCAACCATGGATCATGCGCTAATCTCAGATTTTCGTCATTAAACACTGTGGCATGTGGAACGAGCAAATACCACACAGTTTCCCGAACACTGCCTAATCGAGTCGGATTCGACGATTGACCTCTTTCTCGAAGTTGGACCTACCTAACTAGATCGTTTGTCCCAGGTAGATGTGATCATCTATAACTTCGAGTGTAGTCTCCGATCTTATATTGCCGTATAAGCAATATTATATTTTTTGCGGGCTACATTTGATTAAATCCTCGTTTTTTTGTCGTACAATAGTTTATTACGCTATGAGTTGTTTTAGAACTTTCAAGCCACTTTACGCAGTTATTTCTAAGCCATGCATCAACGACCGAGAGAGCAGTCAAGTGGTAGTCCAGTGGTAATGGTCTCGACTAACAAGTTGTCGGTGTGAGTTCAAATCCAGGCAGGCGCTTTGTGTAATTTATTTCATTACAACTGCTTTCAAACCGTGGAGAAAACGGCAGAATCCCAAAATTAAAAATTTGAATATATGTGGTCTCCACCAACCCGCGTGGTAGTTTCTAGCCCATTCACTCTAAGGGAAGAGGCTCAGAAATGAGAGAATTAAAGAAAGAAAGAAAGATTCAATAGATCAAGAATATTAAAAGGCTGATTATGCTTATGCAATGTGTTGTTTTTGATATCCTCACTCAAGGTATATTCTATAAGGAAAAATAGTACTAAAAGTCCTAGAAAATGAGGTCCAAAAATGCATGGTTTCGAAGATATCATCAATCATAATTAATTTAGGTCAAAAATTTAAACCCTTATAACAAATCTTTACTTTTGTGATATTGCCAATCATCAATGAAATCTATAGTTTGCAAATAAACAAATGACATTGCATATTTACGCTGTCATATTTCACGCAAGTGTGTTTTACATAAATAATCGTGAATTTATCGCATTATTTTGTATGGAAAATGAAAACAAAAAAAAAAGATCATTGAATAATATTTCATATGCCAGTTGATTCTTTAATATGGTCTCATTCATACCCTAGAGTAATATAAAATAAAACTCGTTGTATATGCATCATCGACAACATTAGAGAATATCCCATTTTTATTTAAGGTTGTCTGGTAGATATCGCTGTCAGCGTTAAGACCGCCATTGTACCCATAGATTTAAGTTTTGTTACTATTTTGGTGAACAATATAGTTTATTCTATTCTATTCCAACGCTACCTTTCATACCTCAATCCCCAGCGTATCTCAGCGAGCCGTTATTAATGATTGACGCATCTGACGTCACATGCTGAACAAGGGTACAGTAATCTACGGCGTTATCACGATGTGTGAGGGACACAGGATTACACAGGTAATTCGCCCCGAATCTTCGCATCAAGCTAATATTTGATGGACTGAATCCCTAATGAGATTGCGATGTGATTTTGTACTTGCCTGGCTTATGCATAGATCGGTAGAGTTGATGTTAATTGGGGTAACAGTTTTGTGTCGATAAAATCGCCTGTGTTTATGGGGAAAATGGGACATAGAGTTGTTTGAATACTGAGAATTGGTCAATGACAATAATAATCACTTTAAAGAGTACCCTTCTCGATTCGTCTACTTTCAAAGTGAGCATGTTTTAAGAGCTTGTTGTTTCATCCAACGCAATGTTTGCTATCAAGGAAACGCGAAAAAAAAGAACGCCTGAACGCTCTGTTGGCATTCGGTAATTCCGTCACTCACTCGAATATTTCACAAAACTTGTTCGAGGAAACACGTCATCATCATCTTCCTGCCCTTGTCCCGTTTTACTTGGGGTCGGCACAACACGTTTTTTTTTTCCATTCTGTCCTGTCACTCGTCTCGCTATCACTAACTCCCTTTACTTTCATATCACTTCTCACACAATCCATCCACCTTTTCTTTGGCCTTCCTCTCCCTCTCCATCCGTCCACATGTAAATTCATAACTCTTTTAGCAACATGCGCTTCCTCCCTCCTCTTCACATGACCATACCAAGATAAACGATTCAACTTTTCAGTCGCTGGCGCCACGAAACACACGTGTTTTAAAAAAAAAAAAAAAAACTTTCAGAAAGTCGATTAAATGTACAAGGTTTCTATGTATAAGGTTTAATTATTTTGCAAGAATATAGAATTATAACAGTATTGATTGGTTGGAAGTTCATTTTTCACAATAAACTTGTGTATTTAAATGTATCTAAGTATGTATTTATATATTTTCTACTACTACGTTCTGATTCTCTACCACCCTAAGGTCCACCGCCGTGTCCTCGTGAGGGCGATCGGCGGCAGCGATCTCTCGCGCCGTGCCTTGGTACAGGCCATGGTCCGGAGCGAGGAGGAGTGGCAGGCGGTCGCCTCCTTCTGCGAAGCAGTAATGCTAGCAAAGGAGGCGGCCGATCGCGTGAGGCAACGGCAACGGTCCTCACGCCCCAACCGCCGCCGGGATTCCGATCCCAATTTCCGGCCACCATAGGCGCGGGCTTGCGGACGGCGAGCAATGGGTGGCTCGCCGTCCGATCGTCCGGTAACCGTCCGGACCGAGCCCAAGTCGTCGACGGCGCGTAGTGTTCCACGCGCGCCTCAAGGAGATGTCAGCAACCGTAGGGGCCCAAGAGGGTCGAAGCCTACTGGGGCCATGGGTGATGCGAAAGAGATCCCCGGGGCCCTGGAAAACAAATGGCAAAGAAGGAACAGGAGTGGGTTTTTAGTCAGTAAAAGTCTGACACTATCTCGCGCTCCGCCTAAGAGCGGGGGATGTCATGAGATGATTTTCCCACCCGAAAAAAAAAAAAAAACACCTTATGGTCAACCGGTAGAAAATGCCTAAGGCATAAACTTCGTCTTCATAGTGATTTTACTAGTGCATAAAGTTTTAATAAATAAATAAGTTTGATTTTAAAACTAACTAAGCTATCAAATCCCGATGCAGTGTAGTTACTTATAATGTAAACTTCAATAAATATTTCACAAAGTTTTAAACAGTTTTCAGTGCAGCATAATGCTGAAATTAAGTTTACGTTAATTTCGAAACTCCTTTAAAATGAAGCTTTAATGTGGCTGTCAGGTGAAAAGGAGTAAGTTCAAAGTAATTTACTTAAAACAAACTTCGCTAATGATAAGTTTAAATAAAATTCTATCCGTAATAAAGTTGGTCACGTAACGAGTACCTCGGTGGAACGTTAACTTAAATATTATAACAGTTGAGTTAGCTATTTTAATTTTGAAAACCAATTTGTTTCTGGTTCACCTAGTTTAGATGTTTTGAAGTCTGTATAGCTATGGATTTATTAAGGCCAAACAAACAATGAGAATAAAGTATTTGTTCCTGAAATTCAATCTTCGACCTAGAAAATATGAGGCATATTTCTTTGTTGGTCGTTTAGTTGAAGAATGAATGAAGAATTTTGTATTGTAGCGTTTCTGATGATTTATATAGAGACAATCTAGAGACACTATACAAATTGACTTTTTATTTGTTGAAATTCCAAAAAGCAATGGTTGATTGCGTGACATTTCGACAATTCTTGTCGATTCCATACATTTCGACTTCATCACAATCTTTATTATAGAAAGGCGCTTGTCTAAAAGTATCCATACACGCTAGTATACCCCAGCTGCACAGTTATACCTGTCAGGTAAGCTTGTGTGGAAACCTGCACAGTTGTGCAACACACACGCTCCGGTTTACCTGTATAACTCAACTGCACAGGCAAACCTGTCAGGGATACGTTAGCGTGTATGGCTAGCTTAAAAACTTTTAACAATAATTAGGTTTATTCAAACCAGTTACATAGGTGGAACTGTGTAAATCAAAAATGGCAATTGAAGCAGCTAATAGGGCTATTAAAGATATCATCATCACCATTCACAACCCAATTTTCACATCGTCGTTTATACCGCGTATATCGAGGGACTGAAACAATTTGCCTGCTGCGGTCTTCCCGTCCGATTATAATTTAGGTGTCTTCAAGGCTAGAGTGAATAAACTAGTGCGCCTCACCATTATCGATTGCATTACTGCTTACCATCAGGTAGGATCGCAGTTAAGCACTAGTTCATATAAAAAAAACTTTCTGTGCAACCTGTACACGGCTTCTTGGAAAGGGGATCGTACAAAGAAAATACAGCATCTTGCCAAACTATTCTATCACTCCTACCTCTTCTCTCTCTAACATTAGTTTAAGTATCGTAGCTCCCGGAATCGCTTGCACCGCCGTTCTCCTCAACTATCTCAGCTCCGCTTAAAAATAAACGTAAATATTTACAGGAAATTGGACACGAAGCGACACGCCGGCTCCGGAGCTTACCCGATGTTATAATGCTATCGTTGTCCTGAGTGCTTTTATATCGAGGGTAGTTCAGCTTTATCGGAGTATGTTGTCTTTTGATATTTATTTAATAAATAAGTTTCGACGTTCAATAGAGTGAAGTGAACTTAAATGAAATTCTGGTTGGGTAGAATTTTTCTAGATGCCTTTTTTAAGTGGGTACTCATAAAATGAGTGGAGCGAGAGGGAGTATCAGACTTTTACTGTGTAAAACCGACTTGTTTTCCTACAGTTACTATTACCTACAGCTACAATTTTCCAAAGCCCTGGCAGTTGCCTTATTTTTTTTTAAATTATAATTAGGACTAACTTCCTAAAGTTTGCCCCTTGGTCACGAGCCATACGAATTATCATAATCAATCAATCAGCACAATCGGAGGATATATTTGGCCAAACACTGCCGAAATTTTTAGAAGCAGCTTAAATAATTATTGAGAAAGGTCTGGACATTACATCCTAATTAATTTAAGAATATCATAACCATGTACATATATTAAGTGTTAGTTATAACATCGCCTTGGACTTATCTGTAAAGGTGTTATAATGTAATAAATAAATAAATAAACTAGTAAAGCAGAGGTGATCTAGTGGTAACTGCTACGACTTACGAGTTGTAAACCGCGTATTCAAACCCAGTCAGGCGCATTACTTTGTGCAATTTATTTCATCTTCACTGATCTCAAAACGGTGAAGGAACACATAGTGAGGAAACTGGCATGTCCCAGAACCAAAAACCCAGAACCCGCATTAGGCCCGCGTGGTGGATTACGGCCCATTCTCTCTCCTAGAAAGGAAGCTTCAGTACCAGCAGTGGCAACATTATAACATCGTTTATGTTATTGTAACTATGTACATCTGCATCTGCGAAGTGTTTTTCCCATTACGTTAGGCTCGGGTTCCAGAGCACTTGAAGCTGCAAAATTTAAGTATTTTACATGGAGCAACTAGAGTAGGTAGATGGGCTGAAGCGATGGATAGACCAGATCAAAGCAGGTGTTGGCAGTCCATGAACGAGCGCGCCCGGATGACTGCCAGTAGGCAAAAATGGCGGGAAGTCGTGCGGCGTACCTACTCATAACCACGACCACGTGAAGAGACCAAGAAGAATTGTCTGACTTTTGAAATTTCTGTCCAAGTAGGTACGAGCAATATGTCCTGCCAGTGGCAATGGGCAGGGCACATTGCTCGCAGAACGGATGGCCGTTGGGGCCGAAAGGTTCTGGAATGGCGACCACGTACCGGAAGACGTAGCGTTGGAAGGCCTCCTACAAGGTGAACCGATGACTTGGTAACGGTTGCGGGAGTCCGATGGATGCGAGACGCACAGGACCGTTTATATATATGGCGACACTTGGGGGAGGCCTATGTCCAGCAGTGGACGTCTTTCGGCTGAAATGATGATGATGATGATGATGATGAGGTACGACAGTCAAAGATCTGTAAATAGCAGCCCGGATCTTTTAGGTGTAAATCAATTCATTCTAGGTGTTAATATGGTAAGAATCCCGCACTCCCTGGTCTGTCCCCTAAAAGCCCAAGCGACTTTTAAAGGTATCCCCCGAACATAAAAAAAAGGTGTCAAGAAAAGGCCGTTTAACCCAATTCATTCTACGAAACAAGCACCGAATGACATACCTATTCAAACCTATGTCGAGATCAATGGTACCCCAGTTTCCCCACTATGCGAATAATAACATAGGGAAAACCAGTGTAAACAGATATATGTAAATCTCTATTATTTTAGGCAAATACTTCAAAGGGTTCCATGTTTGTTTACTGATCCCCTTGAAGAATAAAGATATAGTATATTTTCAAGGAAAACTGTATTATAAATATGGTCACTGCTTGTTTTGTATGAATATCATATTTATTAAAGTTTTGGATTTTTTATTTTATTTGAGGTGGGAAATCATCTAATGATTTTTCCCGCTTAATTGTAGGGCGAATGCCGTTTTTTTGCTCTTTTAGGTTGGAAAATTATCTTATGACAAATCGTGCACTTGGGCGGAGCGGGAGATAGTGTCAGACTTTTACTGACTAAAAACCCACTCCTGTTTCTTCCTTACCTTCGTCCGAGGGCCCCGGGTTTCATTTTCACACTAACCGTGGCCCCAATAGGTTGCGACCCTGCTGGGCCCCTACGATATGCTGACATCTCCTTGAGGCGCGCGTATAATAACAGTACCCGCCGTCGACGACTTGAACTCAGTTCAGACGATTACCGGACGGTCGGACGGCGAGCTACCCATTGCTCGCCGTCCGCAAGTCTGCGCCTACGGTGGCCGGAAATCGGGATCGGAATCCCGACGGCGCGGCGGTTAGGGCGTGAGTGAGGACCGTTGCCTCACGCGATCGGCCGCCTCCTTTGCTAGCATTACTGCTTAGGGCGAACGGCGTGGGACTTTTACCGACTAAACCGTTGTCCTTTGCGTTCTAGGACTATGAGTTACCCTTTCAAAAGTCATCTTCACACACTGTGTATTTCAGTAAGTAATCTGTTAATCTGACACTACTTCCCGCTCCACTTAGAGCGGGAGTATTATTTGATTTTCTACGTAAAAAAGGTCACAGGTAGTGAAACCACGGGCACAAGCTTGTACTCGATAAACACTAGCGCTGTCAGTTAAAGCATTATTGATATTATTCAACAAATTGAATTTCCATCGTAATATCCAAATATGATAATACTGGATTAATTAAAATCGAAATGGGAGCATAATTTGCATGTAGTTTCCGCTGTTCGATTCGCGGAACTCAGTGTTGCATTGGAGATAGCACAATAAGCCCCTAAGACTCACAAAATACGTTGTAAATCTCGTACATTTAAGGTGGCTAAGTAAAAACCGATTACCGCGATCCTAGTTAATTATTCAGGGAGATAAGTAGAGTTTGTATCGTGGTGAAAACTGTGTTCGGACTTTGGGGACCGTTACTTACTTACATGTTTAATTTAAAGCTTGAAAGTTACTTTCGAGCACATTTTGGCATTAAGATGGATGGTTAACTCGTCGCTAGTTTATTAGAACATCCGTATACGCGTAAGAAGAACGTGACGACATGTTACTGTACACCCACATAACTATTCGGTCATCATTAGTCTTTTTTTTTTCAGTTCAGTTACTCGACAACCCGCTCCTATCCCTACCGCTTTTAGGCACGACATTCACTTATTTCCACACTAGTGTGGAAAAGTGCAATATTAAAATAATTAAATATTATCAAATTATTGAAAAATATAAAATATAAACTTTAGCTCTTGTAATAATGAAGTGTGATAGTGTGATTATTAAGTATGATGTATTTGTCTCTTAGCTCTAAAATATATACTTAATAGTATACAACTTTAAAAATAAAAGATGGTTTATTTCAATGGCTTTAATTCATTAAGCCCCGAGCTGGTATTGCAATACTTATTTTGCTTTATAACCATCACAAAAGATTTAATGAAGTATTTCATAGAAATTTCTGCTTTATGCCTATAAGAAAAAATACTAAATTTGTAAACCAATTTAATAAAACAGTTACCAGGACCACAACCCGATACTTCGCACCACAACCGCTGAAACAGACATCGGAATCATATTTCAAGTCACTTTCAATTACCGTCGAGACTTGAGATATTCATAGCTGGCTATCAACGAAGCTAATGAATACCCAACACGTAAACAATAGTGCTGTTGGCGATAGCAAGGCATGGATCGACCAACGGTTTTTGTTTGCCATTGCCAGCCGAAAAGGCACGAATAAAGCCGAAGCGTACCTATAGAAATGTCAGCTGCAATATTGGTTAGGAGTCGCGGGTGTTAATTCGATTGTTTATCATCAATGGGCGGAAAAAACGAAACGGTGTTTGAGTGGTTCGTTATATTAATCGTCTTCGTTGATTGTTGTGACTAATTGCGTACTTTTCTGTGTTTATTTATTATACACCTTATTGAACACCATTACACATACAAAAGAATGCTAAAACTAAAACACATACATACAGCAACCTGGAATGGACAGAAATTGCCTGGACAAGAAATGGGGCTGTCATTGGTGTGACAAAACCAGTATTAAACATAGCATAATCAGCTTTTTAATGTTCCCACTGCTGGGACTCAGTCTTCCCTCTCCTAGAGAGGAGGCCTCTCTAGGAGAGAGCCACCACGCGGACCCAGTGCGGATTGGTGGATGTCACATGTCTTCGAATTTTTTGGTTCTAGGACATGCCGGTTTCCTCACGATATTTTGCTTCACCGTTTTGAGAGCAGTAGTAATGGAATAAATTACACAAATTAATGCGCCTGGCTGGGTTTGAGTCCGCGATCTACAACTCGTAAGTCGGGGAAAATATATATTATAATAGATACACGGATATATACATATGCTGTATAATAGATACATACATACATAATTATTGGAAACTATAAACAAAAATATAAATGACGCCTATCGATATTCACAGCGCTAGGTAATGTTCTCTAACGAGTCTTTTAAAAACAGGCAACGACTGAGCGCGTTTAATTGTCTGGTAAATCATTCCACAGACGAGCAGCCTGGACAGTAAACAATTTATTATAGAAAGTCGTGGTATGGATTGGCAATTTAATTCGCAAGTTCTCTGATGATCTTAGTAATTTTGTATGTGAGTTGCAGATAAACTCAAAACGTGTTTTAAGGTAAAGAGGCGTGAAGGGGAAAAGAAGTATTTTTGTACATTATTTAACACTTACCCGCCAAACCTATCGGATACAGAGGCCAATCAACAGAGATTAGCCAAGTACGCAGGAGATGGTGGAGCGCACGGTGGAGGTTCGGGCGATCGGCGGCAGCGATCTCTCGCGCCGGGCCTTGGTACAGGCCATGGTCCGGAGCGAGGAGGAGTGGCAGGCGGTCGCCTCCTTCTGCAAAGCAGTAATGCTAGCAAAGGAGGCGGCCGATCGCGTGAGGCAACGGTCCTCACGCCCTAACCGCCGCCGGGATTCCGATCCCGATTCCCGGCCACCACCGGCGCGGGCTTGCGGATTGCGAGCAAAGGGTGGCTCGCCGTCCGACCGTCGAAGCCCACTGGGGTCATGTGAAATCCCCATTTTCACGCCCAGGGAACGAAGGCAACGAAGGAATAGGAGTGGGTTTTTAGTCAAAGTCAAGTCAAGGTTAAAAGTCTGAAACTATCTCTCGCTCCGCCCAAGAGCGAGATTTGCCATTAGATGATTTTCCCGCCTAAAAAAAAGTAGATGTTATAGTGCTCAAGTGTGTGCGCAAACACAGGTGCACTCTCTGTTGCTTTACTCCCAAACTCCGATGGGATGGTAATCCGACACGACCGGTGAGACATCAGCCGCAGGACCAACTGCTTTACGTGCTATCCAAGGCGCAGGGGTATCACACCACCAATTTCCAAACTTTGGGCCAAAGAATTACAGTCTAGCAACTGTAATTCTTTGGCCAACGCAGGACCACGCTAAGCAGTCGCGATTGAGAAGACACGACTATAAATGAGACAGTTAGAATAGAATAGAATAAACTTTATTGTACACCAAAATAGTAACAAAACTTTTACACTAACTTAAATCTATGGGTACAAAGGCGGTCTTATCGTTAGTTTTAGTGTTGTTCGTTATTTAACACGAAAAAAAACAACACTGAAGGTCTAAGGGTTAAGGCTGAGCGTTGATGAGTGAGCTGCCAGCGGCGTTGCCCGCGTGAGAAAAAGTTTTTCTATACAAACTTTGGACCCCATTTCATCCCCTGAGGGGCTGAATTTTTGAAAAGCCTCTCTTAGTGCTCTAGGAAAGCCATGTGCAGAATTTCATGTTCCTAATTCCAGTAGTTTCGGCAGTGCGTTGATATGTCAGTCAGTCAGTTTCTCCTTTTATTATGTATATAGATTGATCTACATATTAGAATAGTCGTAGAGAAAAAATGTCCCTGTGACTATAAAATTTTCATCCGAAGGTTTAAAAAGTTTAACTTACACTTAAACCTCTGCTACTGCGTCGGTTTCATCCCTGTGTAGCAGTAATCTAACTACCGCGATCTCGGTTAAATTTCGTAAATTGGTTCACCCATTAGAAGCTTGCGACCAATTTAAAATGTGCGCGTTTAACGAGTTTCTAATTATATCAATTGGCCCCAACTCTTCCTGAGTCGTATCTTTAAAAAGACTTTCTTTTCTTGCTTAAATTGAAATGGGAGCTCTTCCTAAGCTTTTCGAAGATAATAAATCTGTTACTTGTGTTACCGTTTCCGTATGCGATTTATAGCTTCTAGAACCATCTAACGTCTCTCTTAGTCCTCCAGGGTGTAGTTAACTGTCAATATAAGGAAGATATAAGCGGAACAGTACAATGAAATCCCGAGGGTTTTCTTAATGCTTGCACTGACTGGACAGGTCCGCTCAGAACTGTGTGGTTCTTTCTTTAAAAGACCATCTCAGACTCTAACCTGCATGGTTCTCATATGATTTGATCATGACATGTTTATTGTATGGACTTTAAAAGAGACTTTGTCCCCTAAGTTTGTTTCGGTGTTTCTTCTCAGGGTAGTCATCTAGAAAACACCGGCTTCATCTAGTTTAAATTGATGTGTAAAAGTGTTTTTAAAAACTTATTTGAAAAATAAATATCATTTATCATTTAAGGGAAGGAACTTCTTAGAATTTCGAAATCTATATTTTCTTTATTATTACTAGTCTCGAGTTTGAGCACATCTCATGGTAAGCGACGATGTGGTCGACGATAGAGCACGCTTGCCTATAAGTAACCTATTTACTCTTGACATAGGGACTAATTACACTTATTCAGCTCCATACACGTTTCGCTGAACGATTTTGGTCACATTTATGCAGTTCTGCTTTATTTATTTATTTATTTATTTAGTCTTCATGCAACATAAATTACAAAGGCGGACTTAATGCCTGAGGCATTCTCTACCAGTCAACCTAGGGTGGTGAAGAGACAATATGGTAGGTGCATAAAAAGAAAATGTTATACGAAAAACAAGAGTAGAAAGAAAAAAAAAAAGTATACATATAATTAAAATAAACATACATATATATTTAATATTATATATATACATATACATTACATATATATTAATATAAAGTAACGAAAGAAGTTTTGAGACGATTCTGCTTTTAATGGAGCAAATGATTCCGCAACTTCCGCTTAAATGCATATCGACTTTCGGCCGTCCTGATATCGAGAGGAAGCGCATTCCACAGAAGGATGGACTGTATATAGAAGGAAGAATGGACAAAATCAGAAGTATGAGAAGGACAGAGCAGTAGGAGATTGTTAGAAGAACGCAGATTCCTTGCGTGTGAAGAACATAGGTATTGAAAGTGGCTGATGAGATAGGATGGAGGCGTGGGAGAGTTGAGTAGAGAGAAAAGTGTAGTCAAAGCGCGCAAAGTTCTTCTCTGGCGAATTGGCAACCATTTGAGCTCAGACCTGAAGTTCGACACATGATCGTATTTCCTCAGATTAAATATAAAGCGGATGCAGTTATTAAGGAGTCTATCGAGCTTTTCCAGCAAGACTGAGTTCAGGTCAAAGTAACACACGTCACCATAGTCTATAATAGGGAAAATCAAAGTCTGCACAAGCATTGTCTTCGTCTTTGCAGGTAAAAAGTTTCTCAGACGATACAGACACCGCAAAGTCCCGTTGACTTTTTGACAGACACTAGAAACTTGACTTTGCCAGCCAAGCGTCGAGTCAAGTTGCAAACCGAGATCCTTTACACTAGAGCTGATAGGAATGATGGCACCATTGAAAACAATAGGAGGTAGAGAGCTAACCGCTACTCTACCCATCATGCGTGAGCTACCAATAACAATGGCCTGACATTTTGAGGGGTTTACAGACACCCCAAACCTATCAGACCAGCTACTGATAGCATTCAGATCCCGGTTTATGTCCTCTATAGCGTCCGACAAACCTTCCACCCGCGCAGACGTATATAACTGAAGATCATCGGCATAAAGATGATACGAACACCGAAGACAGTGAGTAATAAAATTTATGAAGATGGAAAATAACAATGGAGAAAGAATACCGCCTTGTGGAACTCCAGCATCCAGATCACGCCAACTCGACGAGCTCTCATCAACGCGAACTGATTGCCGGCGTCCCCGAAGATAGGATGAGAACCAATCCAGCGCCTCGGGAGAAACCATAAGATGGGAAAGGATCGATAGGAGTATATCGTGACTGACAGCATTAAAAGCATTGGAGAAATCAATCAGTACCAACACAGAAACCTTGGTATCTTCCTTCTTCGCGTACCGCGGCGTAAGAATGAGAAAAGCCGTCATAGCGTGTTAACTCCGCTGAAACGCATCTATTACCACTGCGGAAGGCGCTGGATGTGCTGCGAAGACGGTAAACTATTTATTTAGTATTGTGCCTTCAACATGGACAGTTCTATATGCGATATATTTGTCGTTTCGCTTTTTGTTATAATGTTCGTCCATCGTTTTATTTTATAAAAATAAAATAACTATAATTACTTTTAAATAAATCCAAACTATCTCCATCCTTGCGTGCCTAATGATTACGTAATAGTTAATCAAATCTATGCAGGAACTATGCAACTTATCGATATGGAGTCGAGAACCATCCGTGTTGAACCAACGCTGTTCCGCCGCGTTCGACGCTGAATGCGGTGGAACGGCGCTAAACTGAGTAAACTCTATCTATAGTGCTCGCATGATAAAACACATTTGTTCTCATTTATACTTGTTTACTGCGAAAGGAGAATAGACGCGAAAAGCTGAACGGATACATACGCGTCTCCACACAAAATCATTGTTTTCTATGGACATAAGCCGAATAGAGCTGAATAAGTATGAGTAGTCCCTTAAAGACGTGGTATTTACGGGACTCATCATCATCATCATCATCATTACAGTCAAAATACGTCCACTGTTGGACATAGGCCTCACCCAAATGTCGCCACAATGACTGGTCCAGTGCGTCTCGCATCCATCGGATTCCCGCGACCCTCACCAGGGACTATTCATACTTATTCTATCTTGTTTATATCTATATTGATTTAGATTAAAATTCCTTATACTAACTTCAGCCAGATTTCAACTGAAATTATTTTGTACGTTTCCTCTGTACTTGGCACTTAATATTAATGTCTTAGCTACAGGTACATCGCCTGCAGCATCTTCATCTTACCTGTCATAACCAGTGTTATGTCCAGTTTGGAAGCTAGCCAGGGCTTCGTTAATATAACCGGAATGTCCTGCACAATGTGCCAGACAATAGTCATTGACGTGTACATTAGTGCGTAATATCCCACCGGCCATTTCGCATCGTAATCACAGCCCTGAATTATTGTTCCAGTTGATTGTGTGTGTGTTGTATTAGATTGTTCCAGTGAATAATTAGGGTTGCCTTAATTACACGTGCCTAAGGTATTATATAATGTCGTTTTAAGTGTTTTGAATGGATTAGTCTCTTTCTGTGTGTATTCGCATGTTTTGATAGTGGTTTAATCAAAGGGAGTATGAATTAACTAGTCCAGAATGCATACACTATAATCTAGAAGTTCTATGAACTAAAAATGTTTGTGTTTCTTTTCCAAAAAACCACGTTATAAGCACTACTTTTTTAGTTGAGAAAGTATCCAATGACATCTCCCGCTCCAGGGCTAGGCGACGTTTCAGACTTTTACTGACTAAAACCCATTCCTGTTCCTTCATTGCCTTGCACTCCAGGATCCCGGGTTCCCTTTCGAAAGCTAACCCATGGTGTGTAGGTAAGCTTATGTGATATAAAAACATTTTAAATTGAATTGGGATATGTTCCTTTGGGACAATTGTCTACTTTGACGCAGACAAAGCCCCTGGTAGCAACTAGTTTTACATAAACCCCAATGATACGTGATAAATTCCGTGTCTCACGTGATAGTTTCACTGTGGTTTCAACTCTAAAATGTCGAAAACGACTAAATTTTCAACCGCATGAAATTCCCAACCGTACTATAAGTACACGTTTGAAACTGGACGTATTAGCAGTAAATTAGGTTAGTTCGCGTAGTTTTCGGTCCGCGGTAACGAGGAACATTCATATATACCTGTATATGTGTGTGTATACCTGAGGTCTTACCATGAGCTCTTAACGCGATGCAATTAACGACCTAAACTGAACTGTTAAAGGAATGGACCTATATAAGGTGTCTATCTGCATCCCTCTTTCTGGTTCGCACGCTTGACTTTTTATCACGTCATGCCCCTGGACGTGTGTGTAGGTAAAGAAACAAAGAAAGAAAGAAAGAAAACCTTTATTTGAGACTCGCACAGGACAAACAACAATAAAATAAAAAGTCATTACTTAATCTATAAATACTTAACATAAAATAAAAGAAAACAATATTCAAATATAAAAATAAAAGACCTGTGCGAGGCCAAAAAGGCTCCTATCTCATCATATGCATATTTGTCGTAGGTGTATATTTGTCGTGTTGTTAAATAAAGCTAATCTAAACAGTGATCCATTGATTGGGTGTTGTAATAGGCTGTATTGAAGTAAACTAGTCGGAAATTCTCTGAACCCTAACGAGGGTTTGTAACAGTAAGTAATGGCTTTTAGTCTAGGCCTAGAGGTTCTATTGTCAGGGGTTGAAACATAAGGAAAACTAAGTGAATAATGTGACTTTTAATATACTTTAAGTTAGTGCCACTAAAGGAATTTATCGTAAAAATCTCAATGATCAGAAGAAGTGACCGATAGCCACTGCTTTTTAATTCTTGAAGCAATACATATTACGCAGTCAACAGTCAATTACATGTTAAGTATTCAGCCATTTGCTTTTTTTTTAGGGTTCCGTACCTCAAAAGGAAATAACGGAACCCTTGTAGGATCATTTCGTTGTTTGTCTGTCTGTCAAGAACCTATCTTGGAAACGCGTGGAGGTAGCGAGTTGAAATTAAAACCATATACTCAGGTCTGCGGTCCCTTGAAGCTGATAAAAAATCAAACTTCTGAGTTAACGAAAAACAAAGATACGGCTGCTTATGTCGCAAAAAACGTGTATTTCGACACTCAAGGGAATCAAAATTCATAGGGTACTTCCCGTTGACCTAGAACCCTGAAATTTGTCATGAAGCAAGGTCTCATAATACAAGGATAGGGAAAAATCTGAAAACTGTAAATTTGTTAGTTACGTCACAAAAAGAACTTTTTTTGCAATTCGGAAAAGTCTTCGTAACTCAATTCGGGAATTGAACTATTTTCATAGGTAAGTTTGTACGGAACCCTCAGTGTGCGAGTCCGACTCGCACTTGCTCGATTTTTTTTTTGTTATGGGAAATCATTAAACGTAACGTGAGGATGTGTCAGACTTATCTTTCTAAAACTCACACGTGTTTCTTTTTTAAGACGTGAGAAATTATCCTGCAGTGATATCTGTACTGCCACATAGAAACTTAAAATTCGATTAAAAATTAAGATTCAAATCTTGCATCGCGATATTAGAGTTCTCTGTACGTTTAGAACATATACAAAAGCCCGAAATCAACTATCGGGAAGTTACCCGGATCAGACTTAACACCCGTCTGGCCGGAGGATCCTCCTCCCTTTTCAACGGAGTTTGGGAGACTTTACACCTTGTTCCCTATACCCCTAACATCCAATGACTTTTCCCGCTCTAGGGAGGTACGAGAGAGCGTATCAGACTTTTACAGACTAAAACCCACTTGTGTGTCTTCAGTTGCCTTTTGCGTTGGCCGCGGTGTCCGAAAGAATCATCGAACAATCTCGCCGCCCTTAATAATATCATTGAAGTAGTATTGTATTACCAATTAAATCAGAACCATATATAACATAACCATATACATTAGCAGTACGTACTTAGGGATTGAATATAATTTCGATGATTGGTTTACTCGTTTCCCAGAATACATAAATTCGAGCCCATCTCTATAATTATATCCAAACAGGTTCTACAGCTGAATCAATGTAATTATCAACCTTATGTAAACTAGTAATCAATTAGATAGATATGTAGTGATTTGATGGCCACGGGGCTCTACCACAAAATAGACCAAATACAGAGGGTCGACTCTATTTTGCGACTAAAATCTCATAAGTCTCTTTTAAGTCTGGTCCAATCAACTACCTGATAGTTGTAGGGAGGATACTCCAACCGGAGAGGTGTTAAGTCTGGTCTAGGCAACTGCTCGATGGTTGGAAATTATGTTCCTAGATCCTACGTGGTGGCATAAATTGAGCCACTTAGCAAGTGAAAGTGCAATTGCGACTGTCATTAGTTTGAAATCGTCGTACATGTATGCGTGGACTTATTTTCGCTCGTTGTATGGAG
This sequence comes from Mythimna pallens, assembly GCA_961205895.1. Taxonomy (NCBI): domain Eukaryota; kingdom Metazoa; phylum Arthropoda; class Insecta; order Lepidoptera; family Noctuidae; genus Mythimna; species Mythimna pallens. Next base: position 4,476,254 of record OY540843.1, read on the forward strand.
CTAGCCTTCTTTTACTTTCTATTTCGAGGCAACACAGTCCGTATTTCGTTCCTAATGGCCGATGCATCGGTTCACCAATCACGTGGATCGCTGAACTTTAATATGGTAATTAGCCAGTTATCTGATGTACGGAGCTTGTTAACGTGATAGGTTTGGCTGTGATTGGTGGTTATTTAACAGGTATTGGGTTCCTAATTTTACGTAGCTATTTTTGGTTGGTGAAAATCTGATACGTATATATTCGAGTGAGCAACATCAACACGTAAGTTGGCAGTATCATCACCGTGTTAATGTTTCTCAATTGTCGATTTGAACCAATTGTTTGAGTACCTATATTTGTGTATTTAATATATTTATATGTGTATAATTGTATTCTGTCGACAGTTCATTTGTATATCTTTTATATATTTGCCGTTTTTCTCTTTTATTGCGCCTACCACCATTTTTCTCTGCACCACTCAAAAATGGTAAAAAATGACTAAGGCATTAAGTCCGCCTCTATACCTTCATATGCAAGTTACAAAGTAGACGTCATTTAAGTAAGTTATCATTATTTATTTATTAAATATAAATTAATATGACAAGGACTTGTTTGAAACTCAAGATCTTTGCTATATTATTAGTCAAAAAGTGTCTATTAAAAAAAACCTTTACAAAAAAAAAAACAACCGACACCAATGTAAAAAAAAACACTAAAAAGTGCAAAATAAATTTTATTTCGGAAGTCGGTGTTTTTATATTAGTTTTGTCTCTTCGTCATTTAACACCGACTTACGAAATTAAAGTTTTTTGCACTTTTTTAGTCTTTTTATACTGAAGTAGGTTTTTTTTAATAATTTTATAACTCGGTTCACGATTGACCGGAGAAATCGGTGAACATTTATTAAAAAAAAAAATACATTCAGCCGAAAATAGAACCTCCTCCGTTTTAAAGTCGGTTAAAAATGATACACTTCAGACTAGTAACAAAATATTCTACTTTCATTTGATACTTAATTGCTTTATTGACATTTTGATTATTGGTAAAATTATAGCGGCTGCCACCAATCATGTTATTACACTTAACGACAAGACAACAAATAAAGTTATTAAAATTAAACCAATGATTAAGACGAGACAAGACATTTATATTAATACAAATACATTATTGATGAAATTTAATCACCCTGAGAACTGTACGGTATTGTCTCACCTGACAAATTGGATATGAATATCCAATGTGTTTCACGTAAGGAGGATGCGCCAAGACGCGAATATACCGAAATTGTTTTATTAGTCTCGGCTTACAAGTGGAGCATATCATCTTCGTAATGAAACTCTACTTGAACCTACGTAGTTGCTGTTCCAGTCTGAAACATAATTGGTTTTGTCCTAAGTTCTTTCAAGAATTAGCCGTAAAAATCGCCAAACTTGAGTGGCAGTGGGCAGGGCACATTGCTCACAGAACAGATGGCCTTAGGGTCGAAAGGTTTTGGACCGATGACCGCGTGCCGGAAGGCCCTCTACAAGGTGGACCGATGACCTGGTGAGGGTCGCAGGAAGTCAAAGTCAAAGTCAAAATTTTTTTATTTCACATAGGCCTACATGGGCACTTATAAAACATCAGAAGCTAGTGCACGGTTCCAAATTGGTCGTTTCCTATGGAGAAGAACTCGATGGATGCAAGACGCACAGGACCGGTCATTATGGCGACACTTGGGGAGGCCTATGTCCAGCAGTGGAGGTATTTCGGCTGAAATAATGATGATGATGAAGTTCCACAATATGAGTGGACCAGCTTCTGTCAGCGGCTTCGTCCGCGTGACAGTAGGTTTCTCCGTACAAACGTTGGATCCCCAATTTATCACTTTAGTAAACATAAAAAAAAGGAACATCTGGGCAAATTTCAGCGTTCTAACCATAGGGGCCCAGCAGGGTCGAAGCCTACTGGGGCCATGGGTTCGCTTCTGAAAGTAAAGCCCGGCCCTGGTATCAAAGGCTAAGAAGGAACAGAGTTTTTTATCAGTAAAATTCTGACATACCCTTGCGCTCCGCTTCAAGAGCAAGAGATGTCATAAGATGACTTACCCACTAAAAAAAGTCCAAGAGTTTGGGCTGAACGTTGATGAGTCAGTGAGTGATTCACTTAGCAATGACAAGAAGGTACATACATCTAAACCTCTCTACATTCCCCTAACACCTATCATACACACACATACACACACACCGTCACACATAGATACGCATACGCAAACCCACACTGCTATGATTGCAACCAACCATGTAGTCATCTGTAATTCATATGTAATTTTTCTAAACATACCTTTGTGAATATGTATTTCTGGAGGAACTGACTCCCAAGTCACAGGCAATAAGCCTAGTTTGGGAGCCAGGGAATGTTACTGTGTACCTACAATGTATGTTATGAATAAAGTTAAAGGTATTATAATAAATAAAGTCATTACTATTCAGGACATTGCTTTTTATATTAAGCTACAGATGCAGGAGCAGGATACAATCAAATACCATTGCATATTCAAATCGGCGTAATGCTGAAACATGGGTCAAGACTGAATCTGTGTCAATCAGCTAGTTGATTTGATTGATTTTGTTTAGCAATCGTTTTAATCCGTTCATAGATCGAACGTGAGTATCTGGACGATTGCATAATCCAGCAAAACCGAAAATAGTATTGTTTGTATGTTTGAATTCTAGTATTTTACGAACAGACGCTATCTAGCCAGAAATCTGAAAAAAAAAAAAATGAGAACCCGATTGCAACGCCATCTATCAGGTTCATTTTTATTTTCAAACCATCATGGGAACCACTCAAATATATACACCAAATTTTATCCAAATCGGTCAAGCAGTTTAGGAGAATTTAGGTGACATACACACGTACAAAATAATTATATATATTAAGATATATTCAGAGACAACATGTTCTTTAGTCCTTATACAATCTCACACAGGTTGTCAACAACCAAGTACAAAAGACGACGCTACATTGAAAAGCTTTGATTGAATAACTGTGCCCCATACCTACAAAATTCTCTATGAAACATAATTCTATATAGATAAATGATAACCCATCGGTTTGTCATTCATCACTTAAGTTTCTGTGTGCCGTCGAAGCGGGGAACAAACATAGGTGCTGTTTGCGAGTCAACATCGGAGCACTGAAGTTCAGCGTTCGCTACAAGTGTTATAGTTTGCATTGAATGTACTAGTTCACGTTTGTGTTTATATAACTGAGTGGCTGCTCTAAGAAAAATATGAATAGTAAATAGTACATTATTAGTAGTTAAGAAATATCCAATCAATGCATGCGTATTATATAAGAAAAAAGACGAGAATCTCAAAAATTTGTAACACCTGAGGCGAAGCTTGGGCGAGTCGCCAGTGTCATATAAAATGAATACAAAGCTTATATCTATGTCTTAAAAAATAGAAAATTTATAAAAAAAAATCTAAATTAAAAAATACCGCCTTAAAATTACTGAGAACAGAATAATTCAATTTACAAGTAAATGTAACAAAAATCACAATACTAGCGTCTTCATCAATCCGAATTATAACATAGACAGCTAACCCATCAATCTTTAATACACATTTCCTTTTCGATTTGACGTCAACGTAATGACGTTTCATTTCTCAAGTCACTGCGAAAAAAACCTCATGTAAATCTTATTCCCTCGACATCTCTTCAGCGATGTCGACATAAAATTCGCCAACACGGAGGGGCACCCTCGCATCGAGAGGGTTTGAATATGCAAATTGTAAGGTGGCAGTCTCATAGCCCTCCAACAGAAATGGCCGACTTCCATCTCCAGAGAAAATATTATCATTGGAAATTCTTTTAAAGCAAGTTATTTGCTGAAAGGAGATTATCGGTGAAAGGTAGGAATTCCAATGTTAATGTGAAAACGCTTTTCAGAGGACGATCAAAGGCAAATATAAGGTGCTTACTCGCAATTTGCAAGACGTATGCTGTTATTTGTAGAGTTTAGTGAACAAGATTTTTTGTGAGACATTTTCCAGCTTTTCATATTGTACCAGTATAAATATATACGGACCATATTTGTTATGAATTATTTGACATACAAAATTGAGCATCCTCAGATAGAAAGAGCAAAATTACGACAAAGGGCAAACATAAAAGAAACAAATATAAACACCAACCCGAGCCCTGTTGAATATTCGAAAACATTTCAGGATCCGCATTCCGCCCGTCTTCGCACTTTACTACCCACAAAAGTAAAAATATTTCACCTTAACCCCGCGGTTATTTAAAAGAGAAAAATGTTAAAGGTACAGAGGTCGGCATTACGTAGGTTTGCTTGAATTCAGTGCACGTACACCCTGGGGAATGGGGCGGAGAGATTGGCTCGTAAAGACACGACGTGGCCACCCCTCCCTAATTATAATTCGTTAATTGTGAAAAATCACAACTCTAACCACTTAGGAGTAAAAGGGGAAGAACTCGGTAAAAGTTGTATAAAGGTTGGGGGTTGATTCGCAATTATGATGTACTGTTTTAACTCTTTTTGTTGCGGACTTTTCCTGCTTAATTTGTCTTATAAAGATGTCTCCAATGAGCATTCTCACTGCTGTCTTCAAGAAACGGTTGCCAAAAAAGAAATGGAATATAAAATTAATCTCGACACGTTCTTTTTCATATTTTCCTAATTTCTTCTTCCTCGTCGCCAAGACGTAAATCTTGTATTTTGCGCCAAGTATTTTGCTCTAAATGAAATAAAGAACCATTTTGCGAATGCGACTTTCTAAAATACGTCAGTCATACCCATTCGTGATGTTACATTGAGCTTCGTTATGGTAAAATTCCAATCGGTACGAAACAGCTACTTTTAAATCTAGTTTCTTAGAAAAGATTTTAGATATAAGAATATTATTAGTTCTAAAATTTATGAGTATATTTTTACTTTTATATGTTAGTGACTCTTTCGCCGTTCAAGTTCATACGAAAGTTCTTTGGGTTTTGTATGAAACTTGGTAGGCAAGTAGACATGACCTACCTGTGTCCGGGAATCGGACCTAGGATACTTATTATTCCGGGACTCTCGAATAATATTCAACCAAAAATGGTTTGTTCCTATTTTAGATGCAAGGTAACCACTGTGTTAATCATGCCATCAAAGTGACGAGATGTTTAGCACAGTGTTTGAGCGACTGGCTGCTACACTGCTTGTCACTGGTTCGATTCGCGCAAGGAAAAAATATTTGTATAGCTTACTAATAGTTGTTCCGAGATCGGGTATTTTGTGTATGTGTTTAAATACAGGAGTAATTCCTTGGATGAGATAACGTTATATTTAAAATAAAAATGCTATGTTAATTCTTATGTTCAAGGCATTTCGCGTACGAACTTGTCCATAGCCAAGTAATCACAAAGTTAGCCTAACCTAACCAAACATTCAAATCTAGGATGTTACATAATCGTAATTGTAATGCGTTTAACGGCCACAGCCGCCATATTGAACGTTCAGGATCCTTCGTCTATCTACGGCAACGGCATTCGATCGCTAGGCTTAACGTATTATCGGAAAAGATATAAACTTTTATTATACCTAACCGTTGAAAACTATAACCCTCAATGTTATTATAGAAATAAAACTCATCTTAAATAACATACGAGATGTAGTTTTGGAATAAGTATTGGTTTGGAAATTGCTGAGTGAATCGGAGGAAATGTTAATGCAAAATCACGATCAATTTATATTTTTACTTGTATTATACATACACGGTGTCTGACATCGACGCACAAACGAATACCACGTATCCAGAACATTATTCTGGACCCCTCAGAGTAGCGGTATTTAAAAAAAAAAACTGTTTTTTTTTTTTTAATTTAAACTTTGTAAAATCGTTACTCTAACCATGATGATATTTTCAGTAGAAAAAATTAATTTTTATAAAAAAATTAATTATTAAAAAATTGTTTTTTTAAACGTTAACATTTGATGATATGTCTATTCTCTTCTCGTTTGGCCATATCATTGATGTAGGATTTCTATGATAAAAAGGTCTAAAGAAAGTGGGCCAAACGAGGATTGAAATACTCGTAGCATCAAACTTTAACGTTTAAGATCAACTTCTAAGATCCGACCACGACATACACACACACACATATACAAGTAGTGACCTCTATGACGCAATATTGGAGCTAAAATTCGAAATTCTACATCGCGGTATTAGAGTTCTCAGCGCGATTAGATCATAATATACAACAGTCTGAAAACCACTATCGGTCAGTTGCTCAGACCAGAGATAACATCTGTCTGGTCAGACGATCCTTTCTTTTTATCGGCCGTTTGCAGGGCTTTACACCTTTAAACATACTTTTGCCTTGAATCACATTAATACATATTAGTGTTATGTGTGATTCATTCAGGTACTGTAAAATTAACTTTCATATCGGCTACGCAGTCAAAATCTATACAATAGGTACTCGTACATGTTACAATATACTTGTAAAGCATGTCACAATTTACGTTCCCCACAGCCGAATAAATGTCAATGGAAGCCTGTAAAAACAGGTAGAGCTCCCATGCGAGTTGGAACATCGACTTTCAAAGGTCACAACGAAGCACTCAAGGTCGAACCTGACAAATTGTAAACTACCCTCGGAATACGAAATATCATGAAGTTTTAGAGATTATTCTGCCAAAGGGCGAGTGGGATTCTTACCTCACTAAAACTACCCACCAGCACTTGGTAGAGGGCCCCGTGACCTCTTAAAAGATCACCCTGGACCCACTCTGTACAACCTCTGTTATGGCCCATCCCTGAGAAGACTGAGTTGCCTCCCCTGAGCCTCGTTGTGCACGGCAGCACGTGATCACGCAGCACGTAATCACTGTGCCATCGTCTTTCCTGAAGGCACTCGGCAGGCGGACAGAATCCCCTCAGGCCCTGCCTTCCCGTTCTATGTTTACCTGAGGCCCTACCACGATTCATTTGACAACCTACTGAGTGGTCTCCCCTGAGCCTCGTTGTGCACGGCAGCGCGTGATCACTGTGCAACCGTCTTTCCTGAAGATACTCGGCAGGCGGACAGAATCCCCTCAGTCCCTGCCTTCTCGTTCAATGTTTACCTGAGGCCCGACCACGATCTCTTAGACAACCTAAACTGAACTGTTAAAGGGATGGAGATATATAGGGTCTATAGCTCCATTCCTCTTTCTCGCTCGCACGATTGTCACTTTAACATGTCATGGTAAGGCCCCATCATCATCATAATCAGCTTTATAATGTTCCCACTGCTGGGACTCAGGTCTCCTCTCTAGAAGAGAGAATAGACCGTAATCCACCACGCGGGCCCAGTGCGGATTGGTGGATGTCACATGTATTCGAATTTTCAGTTCTAGGACATACCGGTCTACTCACGATGTTTTCCTTCACCGTTTTGTGAGCAGTGGTGATGAAAATAAATTACACAAAATAATGCGCCTGACTAGGTTTGAACCCGCGACCTACAACTCGTAAGTCCAGGCCGTTACCATTCGGCCACCACTACTAAGGCCTCAGTTACCATGTTCCTAACTCATTTAAAAGTAATAGCCAGCGTTGGGGATTAAATTAAAGACTTTTGGATTACCTAACATTCTGTGGCTTTATCTTTTAAGTCTGATTGCTTTTCTATTCCTTGTTTAATTCTTTCTTGAAACAATTAAAGTTATTTAGTTACTTTATTATATATCTGCCAAGGTGGAATTGGGAAGAGGAGGCGAGATAACCTAAATGTCTACCGCAAGGGATAGTCCGAGGTGTATCGAAAAAAAAAATGGAAGAAGTTGGGAGAGGCCTTTGCCCAGCAGTGGACAAGAATAGGCTACAATAATTTTTTGTACAAAAAAAAATGGTATAAAATTTGTCTGCACCACCGGTATATGATTAGATTCATGCGCACAAAATGTTTTGGAAACATTCATTGTGCGTACGCACGCAGCTAAGGGTGTTTTTAATACCGTGTGGTTTTGTTCACTAACACGGGATTGCTCCACACGCGTAGCCCCCGCAAATTTCCTTTTCATACAAGTATTGATATGCGGATGCTGGGTGTGATATCCGGCAGTAGCCCCGCATGCGGAACAATTCCGCATGCGTGATGAAATCCGCACGATATTAAAAACACCCTAAGAAGTGGAATTTCCTGCCGGAGTCCGTGTTTTCTGGTGGCTACAACCCAGGAGTTTTTAAGTCAAGAGTGAATAAATTATCTCTAGACAAGCGTGTTCCATCGTCGACTACATCATCGCTTACCACCAACTGTGATCAAACCTAAGCTAATAAAAAATAAAAATAAATCGTTTCTGGTTTCCACTTGAAAACAAGAAAAAACTCGATCAACAGGGTCAAGTAGAACGCTTAACTAAGTTTGAAGCGAAATTCTTTTCCAAAGCAAAAAATTCTTTCCCGAAGCTTGTTTCAGCGTACAACCCACTCAATACTCTCCAATTCGCTCTAAATACTAAACAAGTTTAAAAGTTACAACCCAATGGAAAATGCAGTTCACAAGCCAACCCATAAGTTTCAAATTAGATTTTGCAAAGTTAGCTTTATACATAGAGTTCACAATTAAATTCCAACCCTATGTAAGAGTCAGAAGATTGGGAATCGCATGAGGAAGTTCCGTTCGGGTCAATCAGCTGGACACTTTATGGTCGGAAATAATAATTACTTGGAAAAATACAATCATTTTGTCGCAAAAATGGTGAATTTTTCCGACATCGACGTTTTAATAATGTCGGATTATTGTGAGAATCTTTTGGAGACCTGGCAGCGTATTGGTTGCGTAATTGAGCCAATTGTCATTCGCTAAATTGCCTATATATTATCCTCATTGGCTCCAATCGACCTCAATAGCTGCAAATTAGCAATAAAAGTCGATGATCCATAAAGTCTTTTACATATTGATGAGTAAAAATTAATTTTATTTAAAAATAAGACGAAAAAACTTTAAGAATAGGCTATGTTTCGAAAGTAATCATGAAAAATAATGTTCCACTATATAAATTCAGATCGTCTGGTACAGTCGCGAGAAAAATCGTTGAACACTATTAATAAATAATAAGAATGCCCTTGTAAACATGTCGCGATCACGACACAGAGCTTATGGGAAACTATTAACCATAGTTCATTACAGTACAACACCGAACGATAAATGTTTATGTTAATTAAAAACATAAAGATCGCCCATGGGGAATGGCCGCGAACACGCCATAGGCATTGTTTCTACTAGGTACATGTTTTTGTTAGTAACAACAGTCTCTTTATAAAAAATAACTATTTTTATTCTAATGAGAAGGCACAAAAGGCTTTTTAGTTTTCAGTTCAAGGTTGAGCGCGTGTGTTGAAAGCACTTTAGTGAAATGGTAAACAAGGTGTGCTCGACTGTACGGCACCCAGGGTGTATATTTGGAGCCAGGCAAGCGTGAACGAGGTTATTGTGTAACTGATTCTGAACCTGAAACAATAAAAAGCCTCTCGACCTTGACCGGTTTCTCGTGCGATATGTGAAAGGTTAAGAAGTGGGGTGGAGCTCGAGTTGAGGCAGACTCATTGATTGATGACGAGCATACGTCTAACGTAATCGTCTGTTAATTGGAAAGATTTCGAGCTGTACTAAAAATAGAACCGGCTGGGCGACAATGTTAACCCTTTAGGAACTTCAATGTTGTGTGTTCTGTCATAAAAAGTCTCAGTATAAAACGTTGCTTTAAATAATAAGTTATCAATGAAACTCATGTTTTTCAGTGCTTTTATCGCGCGATATAGTAATGATCAAGTCCAATCCAAAGAACTCATAATTATCTTGTTGCGCGCAGTAGTTTATATGGCCACTATCCGACTTCATCAAAGGTACCATATTAATGTATTGTCTACCAAGTTTCAGCTCAGCAGTTTGAGCTGTTTTTTTTTTTTTAATCCATTTGCAAGATTTGCCCTGAGAACAAACAATGCAAGATAAATAAAACCTTGTAAAAAAGAAAAGAGATAAAAATATTTTTATGTGGAAAATTCTAAAGTAAAACTTGCACAACAGACCTTCAGTCTCTTCAGGCTTGAAAAAAAATAATGCATGCATTCCGCTTAAGTACACACACACTTTATATATTCCAGTAATTTGTGCGTAGTTGAACGAATGAATGAACCCAAGAGTAAATGTAGGTCGTACTCGGGTCGTTTGTTAAAATACATTCGTCGCCAGGTGAATAGGACGTTTAATTACATTCGCTGTAAAGCATTCTCGACGTTTTCATTCATTCAGTCGCTCTTCTGTTCATATCTCGGCTCGCGAATGCATCAGGCCCTGCTGTTTATATGCGATTGTAAATATATTTCTGCTTGATGTATGGGAGCCATTATTTTTAGTTTTATGTGACTTTTACAACCAATGAAGCACGATGATAAGAGTTTTTGAAACAATGTTATTTATGTGTACCTAGTGATTTTTGGCATTAAACAGAGTAACTCGTTTTTTATGTAAGCAAGGTCGAATCTCAAAGTCGTATTTGTTGAAATCTTTATATGTAGTAAACAAGATTGAAAGAGTTAGTATAAATAAATAAAGGTCGACAAAGCGTAGGTGTATAATAAATATGTTTAATACGACTTTGCAATTGTTTTCATCCGTTTATAAAATATTTACCTAAGTTACCCTTGGCCCCAGTAGGCTTCGACCCTGCTGGGTCCCTACGGTTTGCTGACATCTCCTTCAGGTGCGCGTGGAACAGTACGTGCTGTCGTCGACTTGGGCTCGGTCCAGACGGTTACCGGACGGTCGGACGGCGAGCTAGCCATTGCACGCCGTCCACGAACCCGCGCCTACGGTGGCCGGAACATCTCACAAGAACTGGACCCATAATAGAGCACTATTTTTACTCTATAAAACACAATAAGCGAAACACAATATAAAATCAAACCAACTCTCAATACCTACCAATTTAGAACAGTTCTAACAATTTTCCGTTCGACGCTAAGGGAGGAGAGGGGGACACTTCAAATAATTAGGCGCTGTCTCGCCAACTGTCGACCACACTATATAGATGGAGAGACGAAATAAAGTGGACAGTGGTCAATACTAGGAAAGAATTACTCCATGCCATGAGGATAATCAAAAGACTTAAAGAATAGGAGACTTATGCAAAAACATCACCTTTTAATGGTGCATACAATTGTATATCTAGATTAACTAGTCGTGGACCATTGACATTATTCAATTTAAAGCGTTTGACCGATTCGGGTTTTTGATTAGTTTTACTAGTGTTTCGTTCGACGCTTCTGCCTCCGCCTCCGATTTCGGTTCTAATTCCGACAAACCAAATTTAAAAACTGGCCAAAAGCGAGTCGGACTAACACATGAAGAGTTACGTGCTACAATATTAATATCGAGAAAAAACGGCAAAAAATCGCGTTTGTTGTATAGAAGCCCCTCTTATATATTTATTTTAATTTTATTATTTATTTTTAAAGTGGATTACAAAACTAAATGTTCCGTGAATATTTCAAGCGTCTACCTGTTGCCGTTATTAATATCGAGCAAAAATCAAGTTTATTGTATGGGAGCCCTAATTAAATATTTATTTTAATCTGTTATTAGGTACTGTTAGTTGTTATAGCGGTAACAGAAATACATTATTGGTGAAATATTTTACTGTCCAGCTATCACGGTTTATGAGATACAGCCTGGTGACAGACAGACGGACAGTAAAGTCCACTTTTTACTCTGGGTACAGAGCACTAAAAACTCCGGTTCCGATATCTTCTTCCGGTACCTCCCTAGTATTGAGATAGTTACATCGCAAATAGCACTTGACAATGGAATAGTTGTGAACAGCCGAGCTTGTTGAACAACTTGTGTGTACATAGTTATGATGATTCATTACAGTTCTATTGTTCGCTATTGATCAGAAACTGTTTTGTATAGTTTGCTGATAAATGTTACACTAAATTTATTATGTCACGTTTGTTTTGATAATGCAGAACAAAGTAGGGTTATTACTTTGACAGTAAGAGGTTCTATAGTGGCGACCGTGCATCTGAAGACGCAACGTTGGAAGGCCTCCCACAAGGTGGACCGATGACCTGGTGTGAATCGCGGGAATGCGATGACGACGCTTGGGGCAGGCCTATGTCTAACAGTGGACGTCCTTCGGCTGAAATGATGATGATGAATAAGAAGTATTTTTACATAACACATAACATGGGTCATGGGGTCATGTACTGTAGGGACTTGACCCTATAGTACAGTACAGTTCAGTAGTAGTAGCCTGTTGGGGCTTACCCTTGTTTGTTACCTACCTAGGGTAAGCCAGGCCTGAGGGATTTATATACCCAGCCTTAATTTTATATGACGTCTTTGCAGACTTAGATCTTTATTTTAAAATACGTTATTGTTACTTTATATAAAGAAATAAAATACTTCAACCACTCTGAACGGGCGGCCTAAGTGTCGCCGCACATGGGTCACATGCCACAGTCACAAACGCCGCCACAAGAAGCTAGAAGCGGCCACAAGGCACTTGTGGCCAGTGGCTGCTACTTTTTATAACCCATGTGCGCAGTATCATAATGGATTCTGTCAAAGACGGTTTAAATGCGCGAATGGCGTGCGGCGGCGTTTTGTATCGGCATTTAGTGGCCGGTTCGGGCCACGAGAAGCGAGCACCGACGATTTGTAGCGTGTGGCAGCCACCGGCGTCAACCGTGTGCGGCGAATCCATATAAAAAAATGGATGAAACCTACAACCGGCGTTTTGTGATTGTGGCCGGTGGCTCGTGTGCCGCGACCCCAAGAGATGGAACTAGGCGTCATGGTAACTTTTATTCAGCTCATAAATACCAATCCTATATAACACACATAGTTCTTGGAAGGTGAGACCAGATTTCATAGAAACCATTCTTAGGCATCATCCTTTAAGTACAATCAATTTGTAAATCACCGTGATAGCAAATTTATCATCGCACTAGAACTCTAGGGTCTCCCTAGAGTTCTAGTGCGATGATAAATTTGCTTGATAAACTTGCGCTAAGTGAAAAAATCATAATAAGAAACTTCATTAAATCCAAAACTCAATATTTCTATACATAAACAAAATACCTTTGACAATAAAAGTACACTCCTCAACCACTCACCACATATCCGAAATACATTCACTCAAGAACGTTTTAATGTAAAACACTCACTCAGAATGTACACGCTTAATCTACCACATCGAGCTGATTAGCATCAGTAAGAGCTGTGACTCAAAGTTAGGGGAATCGAGCGGGGCGAATGTTCGCTACATTAGGCGCCAAATGAAACTCTAAAGATGAATGTTTCGTGAATAAATGCAATTGTTTTGGTTGATTTTTTTGCAAACTATACTTATGGTGATCCAAAAAAACATCAAGATTGTATTTTTCAGGTCCTCAGGAGAACACAATGGAGCATATGGTGGAGGTGTGCCCGATTGGGCGGAGCACCGCATTACTACGGACTTCCCGACCCCAATTTCCAGCCACTGTAGGCGTGTGCTTGCATACGACGATTAATGGGTAGCTCGCCGTCCGGCCGTCCGGTAACCGTCCGGACCGTGCACAAGTCGTCGATGGCACGTAGTGTTTCACGCGCACCTTAAGAGATGTCAAAACGGTACCAAGCAGCGCCGATGCCCACTAGGGTCGCGGTTTGAGCCATATTTCAGTAGATATCTATGGGCCCGTAAAATACCAAATTGGTGCTTTTGAAAACGCAAGATGGGGCCGCGGCAGACCACGAAGAAGACGGCAGGTGACTTGTCTTCTTTAGGACGCAAGAAATGTCACAATAGGGGACTCTACTGGGAAAGAATGGAAAGGCCTTTGGCCAGAAGTGGGAGAGCTCAGGATAATAATAATAATAATGACGTTTATGATAGTGTTTAAAACACTTATTCCAAATGAAGACTACATTAAACGGCAAATTATAGAGGGCATAAAAGATTTTAAAAGACACTGTATAAATAAATACAATGGATTTGATTGAAATAAAGGACGCGGTCTTGGTTAAATTGCAAGAAAAAAAAAGTAATTTGAGTAAGTAGTATTTGTAGCCTGATCTCGAATAATAGGAACTATAACGTAATATTTTAAACAGCTATTGTAAGTATTACAATGCATAAAGGAAAACCATAAGAATTCCTCCGTTCATAAAGAAACCCAATGTTGCATAAAACTTCAGCAGTTTTTCAACCCAATTCCGTTCCAGCAACATACAGTTGGATATCCCTCCCCAACTGAAACGTGTAAGTAATGTTACGAAGTTGGCAACACTGACCGGCCGCGATGAATGCTCACAGGAAAGTAGGTCACCACGAGAGCTACAAATACATTAACGAAATAAGACGGAAAACTTTTATAATTAATGTAATACAATGCCCGAGCTGCGGGAAATTAATGACTAACTCCAACTCCCTTCCAGATAATATTTCGTATTTTGATTGCTAGCAACACAATATCGGCAAGCAGTAAAACTTTGAACAGATGAAGTCAGCCATCGATTTAATTGAGTCTATTGAAGATGGAAAAAATAAACTAAACGGCTTACGGTCTTTTATATTCTCATTCCACTAGCGGCGAATAAAATATTGAAGGCTATAAAACAGTCAGTGTTGCCAGGCTTCGTTTTACGATCGTAAAGAAGTTGATCTGTTCTGCAGCATAGGAAGGCATACTAAAATGAAACGTTAGGAAGAGTTGTCATTCCTCAAAATAGGGATTGATTTACACATCAGATCTCTATAGTGGTGGCCAAACGGTGCGAATCGACAGAGCAGTAATATGATTCCGGCCAATTAGTGTCAATTAGCAGCGCAGTTAAAAATCTGCACGATTTGTCAAAGTCACCTTGCCTTTGTAAATTGAAATGACAGCGTTTAGGTAATATTCCGCATTTTCATATTGTGGTAAGCACTATATTACATACCTGTAGCATAGGCCGGTTCAAGGTCGTCTTCGTCGTCGGTGTGATGTCTGCTGGAAGCGTGCGAGTGCGAGTGATGCGCCACGCCCACGTGCACCGGCTGTATCGGCTGCTCGTAGTGCTTGTGATGGTCTACGTACACGCGGTGGTGGTGCGGACACGGCGTCGGGGGCAGGTAGTCCGCCAGCGTGCCGCCCCGCGTCAACGTCGAACCCGCACTTAATGTCCCACCGCCCGAACATGACGCTAACGCACTCCGCACTGATCCAAGGTCTAATGAAGGTCGTCTAGATAGTTCGCCGTAACTCTCCCCGAAGAGCGCACTGGCTGGCACCGCGTGCCTTACTTCGTGCTGATGATGCGAGTGGCCACCGTTCGACGACGAGTGCGGAGACGCAGAGTGGTCACGGCTATCGCGCGACGTAGACGCCGTATGTATGATGCTCTCGTCGTGCGTTTCCATGACCTCTCGCGCGGTCGGTGGGTTGGGGTGCACGTGCACCGCGGACGTGCCCGCGCGCCGTGGACTCCGACCGCGGTCCGGTAGCACCGACGAAGCTGACCAATATCCCCACGCCATTATTGTTCACTGTTTTTACACTGTTATTAATCAAACACTAGCCATAAACACGGAGAAACGTAGAGCCTACGGAAGGTGTACGTTCACAGTATGAGTGTCCACGTCCGCACACGAAGGGTTCAGAGCCGGGGTCGCGTAATCCAAGCGTGTGGCGAGCGAGGTCGCGCGGTGAGCTGGTCGCCGGCGCCCGGCCGAGGGGCCGCGACAATTGTGTAAACGAACCTAATCTCCTTTGACGTCGCCGCCCCGGGCCCACCGAGACAAAGCTTCGTGACCGCACACAGCCGCGAACGTGATACGTCCCAAAATATTTTGACAAGCGACTCGCTCACTGACATTTACGTCAGCGTCAACGTCGGATAGGTAATCATGTAATCCTGTTTATATTGTAGTCAGTGAGTTTCATTTCATATCTCATTGCGCCGATAGGATCGGGCGCGGTGACGAGGCTCGGTGGGCTCTACTAATTCGGGTTGATTCAACTCGGGCCAGTTTTGGTCCTACTAAATGAGATGGAAACTCCGCTGATATATAACGATAAACAACGGACACCCTAATCGGCGAACTTGCATTGGTGGCTGCGAATTTATGGGTAACAAATACGTCTGTCAAATGATGTATGTTTGTTTGATTTGTGTTAAAAGGACGGAGTTGGTAAATTATCGTTTGCAACGTTTCGATAGTCCGGAAAAGGGCAAGTCATTGTGGAGCATTAAAGGTTTCTAGTGAAAAATAGCTTTCCATAATTTCTTAAACCTGTGAGTTGGCCTTTGCTACGCCTCATTAAACGCTAACCTATTTAAAGTGCAGTAGTGACGTCAGAGCCGCCAGGCTAGGTGTCGACGTCTATTGCTCCATCGGTCGGAAACCGCAGCGATATAGTCTGACAGTGTAAGCCCCTTCAGACGAGAGGTGCGTCGATGCGGTTTTACTGCGCCACTTTAAACCACTCATAAATTAAGAAAAGCCAGATCAATGGGTAACGTAATAAACAGAGCACCTATACAATAAATTCGCTCCTTGTTATCTTCGCACATAAAACAATGTCACATTGTTTTCGCTGACATTTATAACTCGAAAACGGTGGATGTAATTCTGATATGCTTATTTGATTATTTCGTTACTCGGAATTAAATGTCGCTGCGTTCATGTGGGTGTCATGTTGAAAGGGTATTTATTTTTGGGAATATAGTTAGCGTTTCGTGCTAAAATTTAATATTTTAGCTAGGGAGTTAACATGCAAATGTATGCATTATCTTAGTTCAGTTATACTTGTTATGGTAGATTGTATTTACACACTTGCACGAAGGAGCTTCTGGCGCCGTAAGCTGCATATACTAACTGGTTTTGTATAGAAATGTTGGCGTGCGTCGACATTATATTATTTGAGGTGCTTGCGACATGTATAAGCATTAGACTAGACATGTCACCCATAAAGCTTAACATATTCGGAGCTCTAAACATTCTGAATAAGATTTTTAAGGATGAAGGAAAATGATATATCTACGTAAGCTGTAATCGCCCGTTCGCTCCAGCGTAGTTAACAGGAAACTGAGATTGGATAATAAAACAAATTTTTTTAGCGAATGAGTGCCAGTACCAGATTTTAATAAAAACAACGTATCTACCTTTCTGAATTGCTTATGTCGTAACATAATATTTCGATCCATTTTACAACTAGCCAGTTACGATCCACCTGATCTTCGTATTTTTTTTTAGATGGGCAAATCATCCAATGACATCCCCCTCTCTTGGGCGGAGCGAAAGGGTGTGTCAGACTTTACTGGCTATAAACCCACTCCTGTTCCTTGGTCCCAGTAGGCTTTGACCCTGCTGGGCCACTACGTACCCGCTCTTCGTATGGGTATCTAAATTCTAAACTTTTCTTTACTATGATATGCGTGTATCATACATCTAAACTTCTTACATTTATATTTCTTCCTGAATCCCGCTGTTTACTTAATGGCGAAAACCGCATGAAAATTCGTTCCATAATTTTTGAATTTATCGCGAACAGACAGACAGACCAACGCAGTGGAGTACTTTATTTTATAATATTTTTAAGTACTTAATATGTATGTAAGGACATACGGCTTTTATTTAGCTTGAAATCTGAAAGCAAATAAGAAATACGTTCGGAGAAGTGAACGTAGATACGTACAATTGTGAACCACGGGGCCCTAGAACGAAGGCAAATAAGGAACTGACTAAAACCCACTCCGGTTTTAGTCAGTAAAAGTCTGACACGCCTTCACGCTCCGCCCAAGAGCGATAGAAGTCACTGAATGATTTTCCACCATAAAAAAGACACGTACCATTGAACAACAACACATAAAGAAATACGGAATAACGGGACACGATATCACGAATCAGACAGTCTATAAAGGCATGTTTGCGCGAAAAACGAACCGCAAAAACTGTTGAGAAATTACGTTCTAGAAGAAAACTGAACTTATTTCATTATGAGCTCTTTGACGTCGCCCGGATTCAAAGTACCTATTGGCTTTTACGCCCCGAGATATATTGAAGATACATATCTTACGTGTTCGGTAATTAAATGCTGAATCTTGACTTAGTACGCCGCTCTCAGAAGATTAAACTTTTGAAGGCGTATGTACATTTTCTCAGGAAAGCTTAGATTACTTGTATTTTTACTTCGTTAATATCTTCACTTTTCAACTTTTTCATTGAGTCTGCTTTTTAATTAAAAAACTTCTCAAAGAATGTGTTCGGAAGATGATTAATTAATAAAGAGGAGATATAAGTACTGACATGTTTCCAATACAAACTTATAGAATTTCCACGTTTACTTGCATTACATTAGCGTTTTTAAGGGGACGGCATGTTCTCAAGAAGTTGGTAGAATTATCACAGCATTGTATTTATATGTATTTACTAGCTTCTGCCAGCGGCTTCACCTGCGTGGAAGTCGGTTTCTCCATACAAACTTTGGATCCCCGATTCATCCCCTTAGGCGGTGAATTTCAGAAATTTCTTAGCGGATGTCTACACCCTATAAGGAACCTATCTGCTAAATTTTAAGTTTGTAGGTGTTATAGTTTCAGAGATTTAGTGATTTATCAGTGAGTGGTATTTCGCTTTTATATATATAGATTATTGTACTTATTTATTTTCTGTTTCCCTATTTTTTTTTATTATTGGTAGGCTCGCGTTTGACCATTATCTCACCTGATGGTAAGCGATGGTATTTATTATCTAAGTTGCACCTGCCATGTTATTTTTCTGCACTAGACTAAGGCCGACTGGTAAAAAATGTCTAAGGCATTATGTCCGCCTTTATACTGTCATTTACTAGTTTAAAAAAATAAATAAATTGGCCTTGACGATGGTATCACTTGCAAGACTACTTTGAAATACTTCAATAAACCTGAGTCCTGACTCGAACTACACACTTGAACCCGAGTAACGAAGCGTTTCCGTAAATATGTCGCGATGCCATGCGGATCGCAAACTTTACGTGTATACAGTCCCTAAGGATCAATGCGGTGTATCTCCAATTTTATTCTGTGGTAACTGACAGGCACAAAAATAATGCTGGTATTTCATATTATTTTGGAAATCTAATGTATATATTTTTTTGTAATATCCCGCAGGACTACTACATACATACTCATCTCTTTCGAGACTGTCTTGAATAAAAAGATTTTCTTTTAGACCTTAGTTAGTATTCGAGCCTTTAAAGGAAGAATATCATATGCGACAATTTGCGTTTTTTGCAGGAATAGGTTTTCTCTTCCAAAATTAAACAAATTTTTAATGAAAATCATAGCAAGCTTTTTTAAGTGCGGTCTGTACCTATGTAATTAATACTCATCAAGACCATTCCAAAAAATTCTAAAAACGATAGGGTTATCTTATTGCGTTTATTACCGAGTTCTTATGGCCATCTTCCAGTCTATCATCAGACCGTGGTTACCATCTAGCACCAAAGTACTCGTCAAGACGAATCAAACAAGTCCAAACTCGATGGGGTTGTTTCGTTTAACTACCGAGTTCCTATGGCCACTTCCCGGTTCCATCACCAGATCAACTCCATATTATAATTAATTTGCATTGTCATCTGATTTACACATGCATGCAAAATTTCAGCTCAATCGGTAGCCGGGAAATGGATCAAATTTAATTTGCAAGATTTTATTACAGACAAGCAAACATCGGGACAGGTGAGACAAAATAAAAGCTTGTAAACTTAATTATTGGAAATATGTTAATAGCAACTATTGTATAAGAACAGTAATTATATGAATAATAATTTATTTAGAAGTCAGTTTTTAATGATAGAAGAAGAAAAAAAACGCCAACTGTCACATACGTTATTTTTCCTAAAAAAAAAAAGGCGATATAGTGAGTGTTTTTGGCATTTATTAGTATTGGTATTATAGACCGGTGCCTTCTGTGCTTTGCGCCGCGACGAGCCATCGGCTATATTGACGTCCAAGGCATTTTAGAGGCATATAAAGCGTGGAACGACATTACTTAGCAGACTGACTTCATATACCGCTTCATAGCTACCTAAAGCCTTGTTAATATAGTTTTGACACAGCCAGAGTAAGGCAATTTTTGAGATACGAAGTTAATATTTTCGGCTCTAAAATAAATCAACTAGCCTTTTATTCAGTGCTAATTAGATTCTGCCAGAGGCGTATTCCAAGGATAAAAAATATTCCATGTTCTTTAAATCATTTCATCAGCCGTATGAGCGTGAAGCAGTAACACACATGAAAGGAGGCGGCCGATCGCGAGAGGCGACGAACGGTCCTCACGCCCCAATCGCCGCCGTCGGGATTCCGATCCTGATTTCCGGCCACCGTAGGTGCGGGTTTGCGGACGGCAAGCAATGAGTAGCTCGCCGTCCGACCGTCCGGTAACCTTCCGGACCGAGCGCAAAACAAATACATACATACAAACTTTCGCCCTTATTTATAAACTAGCAGCTACCAGCGTCTTCACTCACGTGAAAGAAGTAAATTGTCCTAAAGAAATATACTCCTGGGATAAAAAAGTATCTTATTTGCCATTCTAGGACATGATCAACCCGTATAGTATTTGTGAATTGATAAAAAATGGCTCAAGGAAAAGTTTCAGAAATCAGAAACATTTATTTCAAATGGACCAATTACAGGCACTTTTAAATTGTCAAAATGTCGGTCAGTCAAAAAAAAACAAGTGAAGCTAAAGTGCACGTTCCAAAGCGTAGATCTATATAAACTCCATGAACACTCTTATAAATCATAATATGAGTTACATATTTCTTGTCGCTTCTAATAATTATGTGAGCACAATGTAGATAAGTAATAATAATGTAAAAAAAAAACGATTTAAAAAATAGAAATTTAATTAAGCCAATTCAATTTAATTCAATTGTATAGCAGTATGTCACGTAACGTTATTGTATATAGATGTAAACATGGAAAAAGGAATTAAATAAATAAATACCGGAGTAACTATCACGAAAAACACGACAACACACGGGCCTCCAGATCGAATGATCACAATACAATCACATTTGCATTCACAAACGCGGATAGTGTTCCATATAGGGAGCGAGGCAATTTAATTTGAAATGTATTTTTGGTCATAGCCAACGAAAATATTTTTGTACGCGAAATTTTAACAACTCACATTTGATATTGGTTAACGAACATGCAAGTAATAAAATTGGTGAAGATATTTTATTACCAACAAAATGAATGGTTTTTCACATGTTTTTCACAAACATGCATTCATTGCTTTTTGATATGAAAAATTCAATAGTTACCTGTTTTTGAGCCTGATGAATTGGTATTTCGTTTATTTGCGTTACAAAATACAGTCTATATTTGAAAATGGAAAGCTGTTTGCATGAAATACCTCTGAAAGGTAATTAAAACGTGAATTTTAATTTCCAGATAAAATGTTTACAAATATTATAAAGAGGTAAAAGTTAGTTTATATTTAGGAGGTAAACGGTGAAAATAATGAACCGATTCTGCAAATACTCTCACAAATAATGTACTTAGTTGCGCTATCCCTGAGAGCTATGTTATAAATAAATATAATGAGTTTTTTAATTTAATACTATCGCGTGAACGAAGCCACTAGTAGAAGCTAGCCAAACATATTTATAGGTAAATAGTTGGTTAATTGACAATATCATCAATTTACGCAGAAATGTACACTAACTATTATTGTCACTAATAAAGTTACTTCAGTAAACAACTTTGGTTCATACGTCTAGGTTCAACTATGATACGTTTGACCTTATCCATCTTTCCAATAGCGACATATATAAGGAACCCAAAGGGACGAAAAAAGCGTACAGATGTTGACTTATTATCTCCTGTTAGGTGTGATTTATCCCGGTTTGACAAGGTCCACCTTTTTGCCCAAAATCTTGCCGCGTCCGCAAATCCTTCGCAGACAGGCCATCGCCACTCGTAGGTACTACTTACAAAGAGGAATAAAACCTCAATTTATATGATTAAAACGCACACCAAGTAACATAAACCAGTAGGTATATAAAGGCGGGTACAGACTGTTGTCACGTAACATGCAATGTAACACGCGATGAAATAATTTGCCGTCCACATTGTCGCAATGTGAATGATGAATTCCCATAGCACGGACGCCTTGTTCGCGCAAACAGAGCTTTTCAACTCGTGCGCGCCACGATCCACCATTTGTCCGTTTTTTCGCCGAACACACCCTTTGTGCGCAGAGCGTCAGTATGGACAGGTTGTGTGTGTCTGTACTGCGGAACGCGCGCGAACAATGGAGGAAGAAGAAAGACACAGCATCGTCATCCAACGTTGAATTTCTTCGGCATTTTTTTATCACATGATTCACTATTAATAATAATGAAGCACCAACAATCATCGTAGCCAGTAATTGGTCGTCATGATACATTCTCTTCGCGTGTTCTCGGCAGATTGAGCTATGTTCGCCGTGCGCATGCTGGAAACAGATGCGAGTAGATACAAGCTCCTTTCATGTTACATTGTATGTTACATTACAGCAGTCTGTACCCGCCTTAGAGGCGACTCAACTCGCAAAGCCGTAGAAATAAAGTGACGGAAGCTTTTAGAGTAGTTTACGATCCGAATTGTGCCATAAAACTGTTGAATTAGTTGCCTCCCGCACCTGACGCAGGGCTCCACTATATGACAGTTATATTTCTAAGGATTTGTCAAGTTCCTCCCTCTTTTTATTAAGCAATATGGCTTTCTACGTAATCTGTGTGGGGTCAGATGATGGGTATATAGACTTTATATAAGTCCCTTGTTTGTGTTCGTAAATTTTTCTGTATTTTTACAGTCATTCGTTGGAACTAGTTCTCATTCATTTTAAAAATGTTCAACTATATTCTGGCACTATGGGTAGTGTGAAAACGAAACCCTGGGCCCTGGGACGAAGGAACAGGAGTGGGTTTTTAGTATAAGAAACAATCTGAAAACTGTAAATTTGAAGTTACGTCACAAAAAAACTTATTTTTGCGATTTGGAAAAATCGTCGTAACTCAATTGCGGAATTGACCTGTTTTCATAGTTAAGTTCGACTTGTACATGCCCGGTTTTTTTTACACACAAAACAACGTTATTCTTTAAAGCGACGTTTGCACCAGTTAAAGGCAATATAAACGATGAATTGTACAGTTAAACGGCTGCAATGCTACATAAATAATGTGAAGCAAGCCTACCCCCCGCTGCCACCATAAGTAACAGAAATGTAACGGAACACGTTACGCTCAGTTGATTCTTTATGACTTATCCGCGAGTTGCTTTCTTTTCACGTTTTTTGTGAAGATAAAATAAAGATATTGTGTTTATCTTTACAACTAGCAACCCGACTCAGTTTCACTCGGATGTTAGAAATCTTTGACTTAGTTTTTCTCAATAATTTGCCCGACCGACTTTCGGTCAAGATGGTCAGACTCAACAGAGAATAGCCAAGTAAGCAGAAGAGGGAGACGAAAGCAACGAAGAGTTTTCAGTCAGTAAAACTCTGACATTATCTCCCGCTCCGCCAAAGAGCGAGATTTGTCATTAGATGATTTTACTACCAAAAAAAAAAAAACAGTAAGCAAGAGATATTATAGTGCAGAAGAGTGTGTAACGAGAACAGACGGATGTGGTGGGGTTTTGTTTTACAATACGTATGGAGGTATGTCGCGAATATTGGAAAAGCGAGCCCTTTTCTCTACTTATCAAGATATTTTTAAAAAAAACGTATAAAACCAAATTATCGTAATTTATTAGTCAACCAGTCTGTCCCGTGCTGGGCGCCATTAAGAAGGTCCCTATATATTATCCTACCACGTATATTAAAAATTCTCCTACCACGTCTGTCTACATGAACGCGATATATTCTAAACCGTCTAAACGGATTTTCATGCAGTTTTCACCAGTAGACAGAGTGATTCTTGAGGAAAGTTTAAGTGTATACATATGCATATTACAGTAGGGAAAAACCGAGAATTGAAAGATTCCTAGCACCCGAGTGAAGCTGGGGCAGGTCGCTAGTATCACATTATTACTTTACAGATATTTTATCAAGATGAAAGTATAAGAACGCAATACAAACGATTTTCATCAAATGTTTCTCCAGAAGTTATCACAAAATAAGACAGTTTCAAGACATGGCACTCAATCTTTGCCGTAATTTAGGAAAACAAAAAGTCTGTCACAGTCACTTTTGATTTGAGGAAAAATACTGCGAAAAATAATAATTATTATCTCAGTTCAACAGTTTTACAAGTGGTCACCTGAGGAGACATTTAGGGACAAATTTTCCACGTGTTCAATATTAGTCATGGATGTATGGTGTGACAAGAATAGATAAAATGAGAAATGAGTTCATTAGAGGAAGTTTGAAAGTGGCGGCAGTGACTGAAAAGTTAAAAGGAAATTGTTTGTCTTGGTATGGTCATTTGAAGAGGAAGAATGTAAAACATGTTACGAAGAGTTATGCGTATACATGTGGATGGATAGAGAGGGAGAGGAAGGCCATAGAAAAGATGTATGAATTATGTAAGGAGTGATATGAAAGAAAAGGGAGTCATGAATGAGCGTGACGGGTAATAAGACAGAATGGAAGAAAAAAAAACGTGTTGCGATGACCCCAAGTATAATGGAAGGAAGATGAGAAATGGCATTATCTTTACTGGCTATGTAATTTTTTCCAGTGAGCAATTGTACAAATTTATCACAGCTATTTAAATGCCATTAAAAAAAGCACACGCAGGAAGAACAACTTAAATTCCAAACACAAATTACCCCAAATTTAACTAAAATGTTTGAGTGGACTACAATTAACTGTTACTATAATCCCAAGTAAGTACATATTGTGTGAAACTATATGTATATGACTAAAAGGCATGTCCTGACTGACTGACTCACTCATTGACTCATCAACACCCACCCTAAGCTCTTAGATCTAGAATGCTGAAATTTTGCACAGAGGTTTATTTTATGATGTACTAGCTTTTGCTCGCAGCTTCGAACGCCAAATATAGCCTATGTCACTCGGGAATAAAGCAGCTTTCTATCGGTGAAAAAAGATTTGCAATCGGACCAGTACTTTCAGAGATTACCTCCTACAAACAAAAAAACATAAAAATAAACTTTACTTCTTAATAACATTAGTGTAGATAACAAAGAATAAGAAAGTATTTTCTAAAATTCGCCGACTAAGGGGATGAAACGGAGGTCCAAAGTTTGTATGGAGAAATATACCCGTACTTCCACGCAGGCAAAGCCTGGCAGCAGTTAGTCAAGTCACAAAATACGAATGGAGACGAAACAATCCCAACAAATTACAAATAGGTTAGCACTGAGAGCATTTTTGACTGTCCCGCTGTTGGTCTAGTGGTTAGTAGCTCTGACTGCTATACCGGAGGTTGTTGGTTCGATTCCCACCCAGGACAAATGTTTGTGTGATGGATAAGATCATTCGTTCTGTGATTGGGTGTAATTTATCTATAATACGTATGTATTTAGGTATATATAAGTATGTTTATCAGTTGTCAGACGTGTTTGACGGCGTTGTATGATAGTTGTGGAATATTAAAGTTATATTATTTTTATTTGTAAGAGATTTGTGGTCATAATTCAAAAGATAACATATTTTTTTGAAATCAGTCGTAAATATTTTTCACGAAAAAATACAATGGGTCCATTTAAATTCATTTTCCACAACAGAAACTGGAGACAAGCAAGCGTGTGCAAGATTTACGATCAGAGCCTTAATGCTTCACGTTAAGCGTTGCAAGATGGAAAAATCACATAATATTTATGAATTAATTCGAAAGCAGTGATTCCAAACCTATTTTTAAAGGGAACCACCTTCTATTTTTATGATAGCATGGACCAGAAGTCCAGATGATAATTTGAATGTTAATAAAAAAAAGCATAATTCAAAACTTTAACATGTTCATGTATTCTTTAAAATAAAAAGAAACGAGCATCGTCATAGAAAACAACTTTAAATCAGTTTTCATTGATGTTACTTTTCAGTTGTAGTTTCAGTTGGAAACCATTGTTTTAAAGTATAAAAAATACTATTAATAATTATAAAAAAAATTGCAGGTACCTATT
Source organism: Mythimna pallens (assembly GCA_961205895.1). NCBI lineage: Eukaryota > Metazoa > Arthropoda > Insecta > Lepidoptera > Noctuidae > Mythimna > Mythimna pallens. Next base: position 4,502,370 of record OY540843.1, read on the forward strand.
CTTACAACCCAGTAAACTAAAATCGCAAAATATTTACGATGTTAAAAAAAATAACCAACGAATTAAAAGGTTTTAATTCTTAAAACAGTACCTACCTAAAAAGAAGATTGCAAAAAAGTAAACGATAAAAAAGATAGCATATACTTATTAACATATTCCAATAGCACAGTAATGTACAATCACTAAGTATAAATGATGTTTAAAAACAATAAAAACAAAGTCAATTAAAACATTCACAGGCAATTAACCCTTAATTAGAGACGATTATAAATAAATGCCATCGTACAATATTCTACGCAGACCGTCAGAGGACGTTTCAAGTTCTGATGAAAAACCAACAGAACTTTTAATGTGGAAGGTCTCTTACAATTAAGGGACGTCGAGAATACACGGCGATGTCGGGAACTATTAAGTCTAGTTAGGACTTTGTGCGAAGGGTAGACTGACACTTTTGGGGTGCTTTTGTGTCGAAAAGTCAGAATTAAAGTTGAGTGGAGTTATAGGTTCAAATAAGTATAAACACGTATTTTATCCCTATCGTGACATAGTACCTAACCTCGTGGAGGCCATCAGCGGCGGTGACTTATTGCGCCGGGGCCTGGTTCAGGCCATGGTCCGGAACGAAAGGGAATAGAGTGCGATCGCCTCCTTCTACGAAGCAGTAATGCTCACGAAGGATATGGACGTAGACGTAAGGGGAATGAAATACTCACGCTCCAGCTGCCGTCACAAAAGACGCTCCGGGCGTCGGCAGTCGTAGGGCGATCCCCGGCTACCGTATGCGCGGGCTTGCGGGCGTAGAGCAATGAGCAGCTCGCCGTCCGCCCATGAAAGGACCGAGCCTGAGCAGTAGACCACGCGCACCTCAAAGAGATTTCAGCAAAACCGTAAGGATCTAGTAGGGCCGATGCCCGCTAGGGCCATGGATTTCTGAAAACAAAACCTGCGGTCTAGTGGCTTTTCGCGTCTGTCCATTTATCCGCTAAATCCTAGAAAATTGCATCCGTGTGAAGCCGGATCGGATCATTACTATTAAATATAAAGATCAAGATCAAGATTAGACTCGCAAAAGGTGAATGGAGGGGAGATAGGTTTTTGCCAAGGAGTGCAGTAAAAGTTAGAAAAAAAAAAATGCTCACTTGTATGTTCAAAGTGGCAAATTGTTTTCATATTATTTTAATGCATTTAAACAAAAGACCAATGGTCTTTGAATCTACAACTAAAAATTTACAGGATATAAGAACCTTTTCGCTGTCTTGATTAAATACCAGCATCTTCTCGTGTAATTTATTCTGTTTTTTAAGCTAAATCATTTCGCCTCAATGGAGCGAGAGTCGTGTGAAACAGCGCCTCTTGCGGTTTCTACTTTACCTTACCACTTTTGTTTAATATCTAGACTCTAGGTTTGAATACAATTATTTGATCTAACCATTTATTTAATACAACCTTACTCAACTTGTTTATGGCGGACCCTTAGGTAAGTTAACGGTCATTGTCAGAGACCCCTTAAGAAAAGAATGAAGAAATATAACGATTTTTACAGAAAGGAGAAGACATGTAGCTGCAACAAAAATTATTTTTATATGTAAAGCTGTTTTATCGCGGACTTCTTTTTTTTGAAAGGAAAGCCGTATCAGGCTTTTACGGACTAAAATCACACTTACATATGTTTCTTCTTTGCCCTTGCGTTCCAGAACCACAGATTTCCCTTTCGGAAGTTTACCTATTGCGCCAGTAGGCTTCGGTCCTGCTAGGTCCCTACACTTTCTCCTTGATTCCCACATGTCTTTGAACTCCAGGTTGGGAAACTCTCCAGGGCTACGCATTGTTCGAAAGATCTGCCGTGGCCCTCGCAAAGGGCAAATGAAGGAACAAAGTATTTTAGTCAGTCAAAGTCTGACACTCTCTCACTCTACCCAGAACCGGAGAAGTCATCTGATGATTTCTCAAGAAAAAAAGAAGGTTGGGAAACTCTCATCTAGTATATCATTTAACTAGGCTACAGTAACGTTTCGTCGGCCAATAAATAACAGTGAATCCCACTTCAAGATTTCTTTAACGTGATTATAGTAGTAATCTTAAGTGCCTATCTGCGTTATTCCGTTATTAAAATTTGTCGTGACTACAACTCATATTATGTGAACCGTTTAACTTCCTATTCCTCAGTCTACAACTCGCCCTACTTTAGAAATATTAAAAATGATAAGGTATTTCTTGGTACACGACTTGCTTGCTAAAAAAAAATGAGGATAAAAAGTACTTAAAGGTTATAGAAGTTAAATAATGTTACACTTTCATAGCACAATTTATCGTCCGCTATAAAACCGGCCTGGTCTAGATTAAGTGTTGAAATAAAACAGTGCTGAACTCTTAAAATTAAGTAACAAGAACATGACGTATTCAATGAGAGACACAGGAACATTTTTTTTTTAATTGAAGTAAACTAGTGCTTGACTGCGATCCCACTTGATCTTAAGCAGTGATGCAATCGTTGATCGTGAGGTGCACTAGTTTATTAAGAGCCTATTCACTCTAACCTTGAAGACACCATTAAATATATGAATTGCCATTTGCAATTTTACGGGAACTCTGAATAAAACGATCTTTAATGGACATAAATAAATTGCTTCAACTACAAAAACAGTAGGAATAATTTGTGCAAACTAAAAGGGAACGAAACTAATTCAAATGACCCTATGTAAATTTCAACTTGGGTCCCTTAAGTTTTACCTCGGCCAACATTAGGTAAGTTCCAGTTTTCTAGGTCATCAGAGGACTTTTGTACGACGTGGCAGGATAGACGTTTAAAGTTATAAGTTAATTTGGTACATTAATATTGTAATAGTTTGAAAATAGAAGGGGTTCGACATTCGGAAGTTTTGCTCGGAATTCTGTAACTTCTGAAAGTTAAGAAGTGTTCTGATCGATGGACGCTCGCTGACTGATTACAGATATTTGGAATGACCTTATGGTGTGTTGTGGTTCTCAGGAATAGCTGCGAAAAACTTTGGTCGAGTGTTATCGAGGACCTCGAGGGCGAAATTTTAAGAGGATAGTAAATTAGGGAGCATATATGCATGGGATAAGGGAAAAGAATAACGGAAAACAGACACAGCTAAAGTTTTAGAAATTGACTAGCCTGACGAATTTGTGGTAAAGACAAGACATTGTCGAAGAAAATTTGATGAGAATGAACTTTTAGAGATTTCTGCGACGGAATTGCGAATAAATTATTTGCTACATTGATAGTGAATACAGAAATTGTAAGAAATAATTACCAGAACGAAGGACCCATATTAACAATATTCGTTTAACCAGTTCGAGTTCGTGTGTATCCATGTGTGCCAAATAAAATATAATTCTTATATTATTTCTTTTTTTTTCAGTTACTCTAATCAGTTGTAACTATATTTGAGAGTGTAAAACAGATAGACATTTAATTATGGGTCGAAAAAAACTAAAATCTGAAATACCTACTAGTAGCGTGACTGACCTTTGCTGACCATGAATTTATTTTATGGTTCGTGACTTTACATTTTCATTATAGTTTTAATATTTTGGTAGGACAGGGCCATTATTATTATTTATGCTAATGAAAGTTAGAAAGCAGTATTGAAAGAAACCCATCCTCTAAAATACAAATGATAAATGTATATTCGAAAAGCTAGCACATTTTTTTTCCGGAAAATTCTAATTTGTGAACTGTCAAGGGTCATTAATTAGGGGAAGAAGTCATTAGAGGCGATTAAAAAAAGTTGAGAGCCTGCCTCGAATATAAATTCGGCCAATGGAAGCAACAGCGCAAATAATACGTTAGCAAGCGAATAAATAAAAAAGTATTACATTTGAAATATTTACAAGTAGTTACCACGATTAAGTAAATGCCGTATGTTACTGTGGAACGAAATTCACCGCCATTTGAGTGTTTTTGCAAAATCTACACATAAGCGTTCTCACGTAATCATATGAAGATGTGCCTAAACAAACTAAGTTCACGGTTTAGCGGACAATTCTCGTAAAATAACGTTTTTAAAGAAAAATTAATATAGCAGCTTTTTTAGCTTCATAAACAAACAAGCTATCACGCTGAAACTTTAGTCTCCGAGCCGCGGTTTTAAGGTCAACCAGCACTTGCGTACTATAGGGTTAAAAGACCGCGGGCGCGGTCCGGATTACCCCATTAAAAAAGAAAGCCACTTCTAACCTCGCCGACACATCCAATACGATACACTATTTACTTCGGGCGCGGTATAAACACACATGGAGTGCTCCCCGTATTCGCACGCCATGGCAATGATAAACACGGTGTGATCGATATTCAAGTACGTTTGTTTTTCTCGCGTGTCAATAGGAGAAGAGGTTCGTTTTCGGCGAGTTTTCGTTTTCCCGACTTACGCAACGGGATGGGCACGTGGATGACCTTCGCGGCTCGACAGTGGACACTCGGCGGGGTCGATCCGGCGTCGGCGGGGCTGATAACTGGGAGGCGTACAACACTCGTAACTGTAGGGGTCGTGGAAACAGCGGGCTCGTCGCCGCCGGGTGTCGCGCCCGCTGGAGCGAAGTGCGGCGGGCAACGCGGCCGGAGCGGGACTGGGCCGGCGGCGGCCGCGCCTGCGTGCCGCGCCCGCTCCTCCCCCGATTGATGTAATATTTATCTTGGATTAAGAACTAGATAAGGAGCCGCGGCGAGACACGCGCCTTTAGCGCTCCTCGCTCCATGCTTTCCCTTGCAGAAAAATATGTTTTTGGGAGGATATGGGAGTTTTTGACTGTGTCAAGTTTTTGGTGGGTTCGGATAGTCTAAGTCGGCGTATTTTCGTACAAACAGCGATTGGCTCATTTGATTAGCGGCTCGCTGAGGCTCGCTCGGATCAATCCGTTGCGGCCGCGGGTCGGCGACGCTCGTGCGCGCCCGTCGGCACTCGGGCGCGCTCGGAGGCGCGCGTGACGTCACGCGGGACGCACGCGCGGCGACAGGTGGCCGCAATGCGCCGCACCTATCATATGATTATGACGTTTCCTATTGGATTTGGTGTCGGGACGTTTGGCTGGAAATTGGTTGCGGCAAGTTTGCACACAGCGATCGCTAACTGGGGGTTGAGTGTCTATGCAATTGAGCCCGGGAAAGTTTTCAATTACGAGACAATTTTTCATTCGAATCTGATGTTAAGTGGGTAAAAGTTGTTCATATCTTCGATGCTTATATTGGAACGATAATTGTCGAGTGAAAGTTGTGCCAAGTTCAATCACAAGAACGAATTTATTAAATAGGTTTACAACGAGTTTGTTATTCAACGCAGGGAATGTATTAGACTTGGCGATAATAGAGTTTGAACGAATGGAATTCACACAAAATTCGCAATCTTGCGGGAGCTATGGCCATCATCTAAATACCTGGCCATAAAGTTTTATTTCTACGACATATAAGCACGCTACGAGACTTATTTGTTTATAAAATTGCTATTTGGGAAGACTGTTTCTAGTTTAGGAGTCTGTTCAGGTATGCAGGGACTTAATGTCCACGTATCTATACTGCTAATGGAACTGCAGATGTTTATAGCACGTTGCTAAAATATACAGAAAGATGTTTTGTGCAGTCAAGCATATAAAGATAAATATTCAGGCTTTAAAAACCGGGCAAGTCCGAGTCGGGCTCGCACACTGAGGGTTTCGTACAAAGTTCAATTTCAACTCGATACCTTCATGCGTTCCCGAGATAAAGCGGCCTGACAGAGAGACAGACGGACAGCAAAGTGATCCTATAAGGGTCCCGTCTTTTCCTTTTGAGGTCCGAAACCCTAAAAATAAACTTTACCTCTTTATAATATTAGTGTAGATCTGATTTCAACTCTTGACAACTCGCTCTACCTACTGAAATCTAAGATTTTTATGCTGAACAGTACGCCTTCATTGGATCATTGTATCACTTGATAAACATCAAACATAATACTTATTGACTGGCCTGTTTATCTAGTGGTTAGTGACCCTGACTGCTATGCCGCAGGTCGTGGGTTCGATTCCCACTCAGGATAAATGTTTGTATGATGAGCACGATCATTTGTTCTGTGTCTGGGTGTAATTTATCTATAATATGTATGTATTTAGAAATATATAAGTATGTTTATCAGTTGTCTAGTACTCATAACACAAGCTCTGCTTAACTTGGGACTAGACGGCGTTGTGTGATAGTTGTGAAATATTATATTATTATATTATATTATAATAAGCACAGATAAGTGTGACGTTTGTAAGAGCGTGTTTTAATTACACACTACATACACGAATTCACGCAAAATGACATGATTAAAACTTCACCCTCCAAAATTGCTTCCACTACCGAAACCCATGTTTACAACTATAATTAAACACCGCTCATTTAAAACAACATAATTTGGACAACTCGTAAAAAGTTGTGCCACCATAGATCATAACAGTACTGATAGCAGCTTTCATAGTCAACATCCGGGTACCCGGGGGAAGGCAATCAGAAACTTTTCATATAAATCGCAGTTTTAATTTAGATTGTACGGTTAATTTTAAATTGTCACGCATTTGATTCCCTGATGGGCTAATCATAATAGCTCGACAGCAAAATGCGGTGTAACCAATAATCATGTAGCAGAAGGTTGTCAATGAAATAGGCATTTTTTTTAAAATTATTTATGTAAATCTCTATATTTAGAACATGTTTTTAATTTATTTACACTGATCTCACATAATAGTTACGACAAGAAATATATTACCGATATATTTGTAATAAATAACATGATTTAAAAGAGTGTCCATAGAATTTCTTGCACGAGACACTCATCTTCACTACTGAGATCTACGCTTTGGAATGTGCAAGCTTAATTTTTCGGACCGGGCTGTTAATTTGGATGAAATTTGATAGCAGAATATCTTATAAACCATATTTTAGGTAGTAAGCTACGGAGGTGTGAATATAAAGACGGAATGATTCGCACTGATGTATTACATAGTTGCCCTTACTATGCGGCGCAGCCACATCTATAACTAAACCTATACGTACATAACACTATATAAATACAGGGTATAATTTTTAATGCGGGAAAGTACTGATTCCACGAAGGCAAAGCCACTGTCAATCAGTGTAAAATATTGGTATATAATAGCTCATAATTTTTGAAGATGAGAGAATCGGGCTTTCGATTTTTGAAATTGTAAACAACCAATTTTCTTCACAGTATCACTCCGATACATTAGGCGACAAAACGTCCCTTATGTGTCGCTGCAACAATGCCAAGTGTGCTACAACTTGTCCCCATAAATTTTCAACGCATTCTGGCCAACGCAGACTGGCCTGTTGGTCTAGTGGTTAGGGGTTCCATTCCCTAGACGGGAAATGTTTGTGTGATGAGCACAATCATTAGTTTTGTGTCTGGTTGTAATTTATCTGTAATATGTATGTATTTAGAAATATATAAGTAGGTTTATTTATCAGTTGTCTAGTACTCATAACACAAGCTCTGCTTAGCTTGGGACTAGACAGCGTTGTGTGATAGTTGTAGAACATTATATTTTTATATTATATTCATGTGTCGCGGGACATGTTGTTGGACAATTTGACAGCGTTGCGCGTCATGTTGGGGTCCTCCAACATGACGCGCAGCACTGTCAAAATACCAAAGATACCAAATTTCCATTTTCTCCCTTAAAGTATCTAAGCTTTAAAACAACAAAGACTAAAGGAACAATGACGCAAAATCAAAAGCAGAATCAAACGTTTCGCAATTAGAAATCGGGTTCTAAATTAGAAAGAGCCTTTCTATAATAAAAAGTAACCCATTTTAAAATATAGCAGTCTACGTCACAGACAACGCATTGAATCAAACAACGACTGGCGGTCCGCGCTATTTTCAGAAAGGTATTTTTCCCCACAGTTTTTTAAATAATAACATTTCCGTCTGTTGTGTTTATTTTTGAAGTTGTTTGGTAGTAAAAATAGAAAAATGGTTTTGCAGGTTGCTTTTTCTTTGTATGAGAAAATAGAACTCGTTGTCTCCAAAGTTAAGCAACGCTTGCTGAGGTCGGTCTTTGGATGGGTCACCATCTCAACATACCAAGACTCTTTGCCTCAGAAAGCAAAGTTAAGCTGCCTGTGTCTGTGCCTGGCAAATTTTAATTACACACAACCTCAGGTTCAGTTGAAAACCAGCGTCAGGCTCTAATTGTCTGGGCTGATGCAAATTATGCTGAACTGAACCTCTTTTGTTGTTTCGTGTTTACCTAACTAGTGTTTGTATGCCTTGTATTGTGCCAAATAAATAGAAAAGAATAAACTTTATTGTACACTAAAATAGTAACAATTTTACAGAAACTCAAATCTATGGGTCCAATGGCGGTCTTATTGCTGACAGTGATATCTACCAGGCAACCTTAATAAAGCCACTTTCTTCCTTTTTTACCAGTCAAGTCCATAACAAAATACATTAACATCTCAGCTAAACTCTCCAGTAAAATAAACCTAGCTTCTCTGCAGTTACTTATTAAAACCACTTACGAGTATTAGCATATAAAATGCAAGTACTAGCAACGTTAATCTTTAGTGTAACTGAAATGCAGAGTAAATCTTGTTAACTATATTACCCTGGAGGCTTCTTACTGATACCTCTTCCACTATACTCTGTGTATATCTGACCCATCCTCTTGCTCCACCCTAGCACGGGAGAAGACATTTTATTACTTCCCACCTCAAAAAAGTCTATTAATGTTACCTTGGGCACGCCACAATTATGGCGGTAAGTCCCCTCTTTGAGGCGTGGTTGGAAAGACCTCACGGCGTCCTCACCTACCGTATGACGCAGGTTCTCACCGAACACGGTAAGTTCGGGAAGTTCCTGCACCGGATTCGTGCGGAAGCGACGCCCGGGTGTCGCCACTGTGTGGACCGCCCGGAAGACACGGTGGAGCATACGGTGGAGGTGTGCCCCGCTTGGGCAGAGCAACGCCGTGTCCTCGTGGGGGCAATCGGCGGCGGCGATCTCTCGCGTCGGGCCTTGGTACAGGCCATGGTCCGTAGCAAGGAGGAGTGGCAGGCGGTCGCTTCCTTCTGCGAAGCAGTAATGCTAGCAAAGGAGGCGGCCGATCGCGTGAGGCAACGGTCCTCACGCCCAAATCGCCGCCGGGATTCCGATCCCGAATTCCGGCCACCGTAGGCGCGGGCTTGCGGACGGCGAGCAATGGGTAGCCCGCTGTCCGACCGTCCGGTAACCGTCCGGACCGAGTCCAAGTCGTCGACGGCGCGTATTGTTCCACGCGCGCCTCAGGGAGATGTCAGCAAATCGTATGGGCCCAGCAGGGTCAAAGCCTACTGGGGCCATGGGTAGTGTGAAAACGAAACCCGGGGTCCTGGGACGAAGGCACAGGAGTGGGTTTTTAGTCAGTAAAAGTCTGACACTATCTCCCTCCCCGCCCAAGGGCGGGGGATGTCATAAAATGAGTTTTCCCACCGAAAAAAAAAAAACAAAAATTAATGTTACCTAATAAAGTTTTTTGCCCCGATTGCAAAGAACGGTATCTTTTATCTACACTTAATATTATAAAGAGGTAAAGATTTTTTTTGTTTGTAGAAGGTAATCTCTGAAAGTACTGGTCTGATTGCTAAATTTTTTTCACTGATAGAATGCTGCTTTATTCCTGAGTGATAAAGGGTATATTTTATGTACGCGTGCGAAGCCGCGGGCAGACGCTAGTTTTTTTTATAGATTTTTAGGAGTGCCGTTGAAGTTTTGATTAGTAGGCATTTAAATACCGGAAAAATTCACCACTTTTTTAAGTACAACCGAAGCCGTCAAATTGCAAATTCTTGCAGTAAACCATTATCACCACTTTCTGGGAGGTGGGAAAACATCAGATAACGCCTCCTCTTTGGATTGAGCGTCAGACTTTTACTGAAATTGTCGTCGTTCTAGGACCGACGGTACCTCTTTCTAACAATCCCGAAGAGCACTATAACCCCTTATTTATTTATTTAATTGGATCTCCAACAAAGGATACACAGTAACCACGTTAGAAATCACAATAGTACGAGGGGTCCAGTTACAGGAGACCATCGCATGCACATATAACTAAGTGAAAAAATATTTGAATTTAAATTAGAGTCAAAATAAAATTTGAATTAAAATGATTTTAGAGTGACATAAAAAGGCAATAAATGAAAAATAAATATAATGATAACTTATAAAATAACAATTAGAATTAAAATTATACATTACTATTAGAATTTATATGATTAATTAATAAATAAGGACTAGTCAGAGAAAAAGGAAGCTTACCAAAGCGATGATGAAAAGGAGACAATTCTTCTATAATCCCTTACTACCTAAATACGACAAATCCACTAGAAACTTCATAGCCATCAACATTTATATGAAACCCATTAAACTATCCAAATAAGCGAAAGTAACAAAAAAGCGTATTAATAACGACAAGCGATGTAAGCAAGCGATGGAAGCAAGCGACGGAGGCAAACGTTCGCGAATTTGTTTTTTGTTTGCCCCAGTTTTAGATCCCATGATTAAACACCGCCTGTTGCGCGATTTAAATGAGTACCGTTTGATTTATCGCGCAAAGGATTCGGCAATAATGTGACTGTGTTTACGATTCGAAGATTTTAGCGATGTCTCTGATTGGAGCCGTTTAATTGCCCGGAAATTTGTTCGTTCTTTCATTCGTGAACTTTGAGAGAATTGTGAGCCGTAAAAGAAAGGGCATGAAACTACGGCGATAGACCACCGATTGGAATCCCACCTATACGCACAAAACGCATTCATTGTGCGTACAGCTAAGGAGTGGAATTCCCTGCTGGAGTCTGTGTTTCCTGATACCTACAACCTGTAAGATCTTTAAGTCAAGAGTGAATAGGTTACTTCTAGGTAAGCGCGCTCCATCGTCGTCACTTTTTATCAGGTGAGATAGCGGTCAAGTGCAAACCTAGAGACAATGAAAACAAACTCCAAGTCCAACAAAACATACTAAAAACTGAAAAAAAATTAGTATGTTTTGTTGGACTTGGAGTTTGATTTAATTAAGATATTTCGTAAATTACGGCTCATATCTTTTGAATATACTACAAAATTTATGATTTCAGACAACATTAAAAATTCAACAAAATCTAGCCCATTCCATAAACAGTACCTTGACCAAACCACTTCATAAAAACAACCTTCAAACATAAATAAATATTAAACGTAATCTATTCCAAGTGAATTCTGTAACGATTGCCCGGTCTAAGCGGCCGTAGACGTGCTACGAATGCTACGCGGCTACGAGTGCTACGCGCTACGTGCTACGAGTATGCTGTTTACTCCTACGTTTTATTTTGAGGGTATTTTCTTGCACAGAGCCTAGCGCGAGAAACGTCATCTAAATTTTAAGCCTCTTGAACGGTGCGCACAACGCTGCGTTATGCGGTACCGGATGACTAATAGTATGACAACAGTCTAGAATAGTCTTTTATTCCGTCACTGTATGCGTCAGCGGAGAGGAGGTTGTGTATCTGGCACCGCTTACCGCAGCGTTGTGCGTTCAGAATAAGATACTCGTACTAAAACTTCAACTAATAATATAAAGAGGTAAAATTGTATGTTTACAACGATTAATCTTTGGAAATATTGATAAGAATACATTATATATGATAATAAGATAGGAAGAAATACACGATTTCTGTGGGATAGTTCACAAAAGCGAAACCGCGAGCCAAACCCAAGTAATTAATATTCTTTTGTACCCGCAATCTGAGTATAAGTTTTAACTATTACAAGCCATAGCCAGAATGATTATGATCATTCAATTACTATCAGTAAACGGTGACACTAAACCAAGCGTTTCAGAAACTAGTGCGGTTCGTACAGTAACTTTTGACACTGCCGCATCTGGCAGTGGCCACAGATACGTCTGTGATTTTCTCGAGCTGCGAAGCGAAGTGATGTGTTTCAGAGTACCTGTTAGTGAGTCCTTAGTATTGGAGCTCAATATTGCAAAGCTGCTACTGATATTATTATATCTTTGATATTGCGCAGCTGAAAATATTGGTCGCCTACACTACAGAAAGTAAAAATGTAAAGGGTTTTTTCACCACCCTTTATAAATTGTTGAAGTGTAATTTTACATGGCACTATGCAGCCTTTATTTTTCTGTTTAAAGATAGTAATTGACCTTTCGAATGCCGTAATTAGAGACACAATTAAAAAGCGATTGTGTCTCGCGTGAATCCGCGCACCGGGCATTCAATGAGTTAAGCCAAGTAAGTTAAAGGAAATGCAAAAGTAAATGAAGTCATAAATTGGCAAAAGCTATGCAAGAATACTTTAGCCGCTGTGTACATATGCAAATTTAAACGCTTCGAAGAATGACCAGGGAGCCTTTTTCAAACGAATTGCTTTTGTGGAGCCCCTTTTAAATCAGTCTGAAGATGAAGTTTCCCTTTAAGGTTAGTTAGGTGAAGTGACGGCTGTAACGAACAAAGATTAAATTCAGTAACTTGTATGAATTATGGTGTACTTAAAAAATATGTTATATTTTTTTTTTCTTTTTATTTTGATGCTATCTGTCCTCTCATTGACATTCTGCATCTGTAGTGTTCAAATGTATTGTTACTATACTTGGTATGCACTTGCACCCACTCAATCCGTATTATGATATTTTGTTACAGTGTCAAGTCTTGTGGGCTAAGCCTTTTGAGCCTCCTGAACGTTTTGATTCTCATCAAGTTTGATGCCAGTTTATTTGGATGTATTATATCTAACGCACAAAATGTTTTGGGAACATATTCAGTGTGGGTGGAAAGAGTGGAATTCCCTGCCGGAATTTTTCTTTCCTCACACCTACGAAATTGCAGTATTTTAAGAGTGAATAGGTTATTTCCAGACAAGCTTGCTCCATTGTCGACCAGATCATTGCTTACGATCAGCCCCCCTAGCGAAGTTACAACCGTTTCGTATCGATTCTCTTGAGTCGAACGCCTCGCCACGCCTCCGAGTCCTTTGTTCTGTCGTCATCTCAACGCTCAGTCACGTGGTCAGAACAAAGGAATCGGAAGTGTGGCTAACTCGAGGCGTTCGACGCAAGAGAATCGAAACAAAACGGTCGTAACTTGCTAGAGGGGCAGTAGGCTTAGCCAAGTTGATAATCTACAATCGTTAACGCTAGTAGAAAACTAATCAAATGTATGGGAATGACATCATCTCAATGTTAAGTCACGGGGTCAGAACAAAAAATTGAAATTTCGTAGCCAAGTTCACATCGTTCAAAATTATAGAATGAAATGTAATCGTTTCTACAATGTTCATCGCTACATCCTGTAGTTTTGATATAAATGGTAGTCAAGTTACAATTTTTGTAGAAGGAGCGATCGACTCAGGCTCGTCAAATCATTCTTTTTATAAAATCGCTTACACGTCGAGGCGTTATCGATTGTAGAAAGAGATTCGTCACGAAACGGTCGTAACTTGGCTGGTACTGCAGATGAGATAGGTTAAGCGCGAGCCTATCATAATAAAATTAAAAGATATATATATATATCACACTTATACTATAAAGGCGAAAGTTTCAAGCGTATGAGTGTATGTTCGTTTGTTACATCTTTACGCTATTAGAAATTCTTGTATGAGACTATTATCACCACTTTTGGGCCTTTTTGGGGGGTGGAAAAACATCAAATAACTCTTCTCGCTCTTAATGGAGCGAAAAAAAGAGTCACTTTTCGTGGATTTTTTTGTTCTCAAACGGCTAAACAGATTTGAATGACATTTGGCACACCGGTAGACCGTATCCTGAAATAGTACATAGGATATTTTTTATCCTGGGAGTAAGTAGCCTTGGAACCATTTTCTACTTTCACACGGGCAAAAACGCTGGCAGTAGGCAGTTCAATAATAATCCTTACCAATCATATTTGATGTAAGCATAAGCATAATCAGCCTTTTAATTTTCCCACAGCTAGGACTCAGGCCTCCTCTCACTAGGAGAGGGAATGGGCTGTAATTCACCACGCGGGCCCAGTGCGGGTTGGTGATTGTCACATGTTTTCGAATTTTTGGTTCTAGGACATGCCGGTTTCCTCACTATGTTTTCCTTCACCGTTTTGAGAGCAGTGGTGATGAAATAAATTACACAAAGTAATGCGCCAACTTGTGTTCAAACCCAAGCCCACGACGTGTGGCCATTATCAATGGCACACCACTTCGCGCCACCACCGCGCACCACCGCGTTTTCAAACCCAGCCAGGCGGCTGGGTTTGAAAACGCGACCTACAACTTGTAAGTCGGGGCCGTTACCCCTCGGCCACCACTGCTCAAATCATATTTGATACACACAAATAATTCCCGACCCACCAGACCCCTCCACAATCCTTCACAGAACATTAAATAATCCTCATATCTCGGCCTGATAATATAATTACAGAACAATTGCGGTCCGCAGCGCAGTTGCAGCATTTGAGCGGCACTTTTGCGCTCAACCTACTCATTTGCCGGGTTGAGCATAAAAGCGATATGCTCATATGCTCAAACAGTTGAGTAGAGCACGCTCGGCTCGACCAGCGGCCATTGTGATGGGATTATGAATGTCATAATGATATTTGTGTGCCGTTTTCGGTCGGATTGTGAGCAGCCATGCTTGTAATATGGCTAGTGTGAATTTGATTTGGTTAAATTGTATTGTTGGTTTTTGGTGAGGGGATTTTCTTTTGTAGCTTTAGTGCTAGCCACAAAGCTGCATATTAGTGTAGAGGAATTTGTGGGTAATTTGGCAATAGGTAGGTATTTAGGCGGAATGCGAATAATATTATAAAGTGGAAAGATTTGTATTAAAAATCGTCGCGTCGTGATGGTCCAGTGGTTAAAGCCTTCAAGAGAGGTGGGTGGGAGGGTGAGGTTGCGTGTTCGAAACCGGACAAGTACCAATGTGAATTTTTCATTGATAAATGATATTTATTTTTCAAATAGGTTTTATAAAACACTTTTACAAGTAAATTCGGCCGGTATTCGTATGTACTTTTGACAAGTTTGTCTAGGATATTACTAACACCAGTGCCTCGGAAAGCACGTAAAGCTGATGGTCCCGGTTGTCATTCGTAGATCTTTGACAGTCGTTACTACAGGTAGTCAGACGCTAGAAAGTTTAATCATCAGTCTATGCAAGGAGTATCGTATTACCCAGTAACTGGGTTGTGGAGGTCTGATGAGCAGTCGCTCCATGTAGAACACGGTTATTCAGCCGCAACCGGTTAGACTGGAAGCCGACCCCAAACTAGTTGGCAAGGCCAGGCTCGGGAGATGATGGAGTGGAATGTGTAATAAATAAACTCAAAAAGAGACCGATTTTAAAAATTCTTTCACCAGTACACATTATCACTGAGTGGCTATATATTTTCTACAAAACCAAACCACCAACCTAATCCCCAAAGTTTATTAGACGTCTAGACCAAAACTATACTAACTATAATAATTATTTGTATATGAGATTGCCTCAAGCCTCTAGGAGGTCCTAATGAACGGCTTTAATGAAAGTCTAGGGTTTCATAATTATGAAGGAGGTGTACACCAGGCGTTAAGATAGCTGGGAGTATTTGTGAAGGGAGGATTGTGATGGTGAAGACGTTACTGGTCATACTTAGTGTGTTTTAAATTCAGAAATACTCATTTATTTATTTATAACTTTATGCGAAAGATACAATGATGGATAGTCCAAGACCCCAGAGCTGACAAGTATTACCTAATTATATTCTAGTGATAGGTAGGTAGGATTGCGTAGTGTTAATATGTACTTTGAATATACTAACCATTGTTATTAGTATTTTTAACAGTTCGAGAAAAAGGAGTTTCCCATTTCGTCAGTATTTTTTATTATTTTTGTACGTGTTTTCCCAACAAGAAGACGTCTGGACCGACTTGAATTATTTATGTTTTAACGCATACTTCTCAGGTCACAATCTGATTATGGGATCCTAAAGAAATCAAGAGAGCCCTTCATAAATTATAGGCACACTTGTATTGGTTATAATCTACAGTAGCAAAAGGCATTACGTACCTCACTACAGAACTTGCACACTATTTAGGTTTGAATCAGAGGCACCAAATCTAAAAACTGTAAAATAAATAATACTAAAAAAGTATCCAAAATCAAAGTTATTTTGCACTTGCGTTTCTTTTTTGTATTAAAGTCTATATTAAATACCGTGATATTTCTCCACGTTAACTTAAAAAAAAAGACTTCACACACCTGTTTTGACATAGGCCGCACATCTTAAATGTTTCTAAAGCGCCACACAAACACCGTTACCCAGTGATAAACAGCCGCTCATTGCCCATTACGCCGCGGGTAGGGTATCATGAGTTAAATGAGCTGCGAGTGACCAGCCGTGGAGCGTCGCACTAACTATCTTCAACTTTTCAACTATTCCCATCCATCTTCACTAGTTTTTGAGGGTAAGTTTCCGGCCAGGTTTATTTGATTTCGTATTCTTAGAGACTTCTCTTAGATTTTGATTTTATTTTTGGAATTTTATTTTAATTATATAATTTAAATTCTTGACCTTGATTTTAATATTTGGCATTGTTTATGATTTAATTGTCTTTTTTTATAAGTTTTTTTTTTGTGAAATTTGTTTCTAATATGATGAATGCACTGGAGTTCATGAAATACAGTTTTCAACTAGCTCACGAACCCAGGGAATTTAAATTTAGACAAGGAACTAAAAAACAAATATTAAATAATGTACAAAGAAAAGAATTGATGCCAATCATGAATTTCCGCCATGTTACGCATTTAACGTTTTCCCAGAAGAAAATGCTTGCATGGCTTTGTTCAGTAAGTTTTACATGTACAGATAGTTTTATTAGAGGCAATCGGTGGGAAAGACAACATCGCAGACAATTCCATTTAGACCAGCTACAAACAAGTCTAAATAAGAAGCAGTTTAGTTTTAAATCACTGCCAGCGAGTTTGCTCGCATGTAATTTTGGATTTAGAATAGAATACAGAAGAATATATTTTTATTGTAAAACATGGGTATGAAAAAAAAAAACCTTTGGACCCCCGTTTCATCAAGGTGGGAAATCGTCCAATTTCTTCGGGCGGGGCGAGAGGGTGTATCAGAAAAATGCTCTCTTAGTGCTCGCCTACGTCATAAAAGAAAACCTTGTGCAAAATTTCAAGTTCCCAGTCCCAGTAGTTTTGGCTGTGCATTGATATGTCAGTCAGTCAGTTTCTCCTTTTATATATATAGATTAAAGATTAATGTACAAACAATAAACCTATTATTAATTTACAAATTGTGGTAGTCTAAACACATTGCCGTACACTGCGGACCAAGTTAAATGAGCTGCAAGTGACCAGTTTCCAAGTGTCGGTATAACTATTGTGAACTTTAACCAACGAATATATACAATTTGCGACAATCTAGAGTTTCAATAAGAGCAGCTTAGACAATAAAATTTAACTGAAAAAGATTGCATTTAAAAATCGTAACAGTCCTTTAATGAATTGCTTGTATATATATATAGAATTTATATATAGAAGACTAGAAGATGGATGGTCTAACTTAGAGCAACTGGTCTACATGCAATATTGTAAATGTATGACAACGTCTCGAAAATGCCTTTGACGTCAACATGACCATGCCGAGCTTTATAACTTTGTGGTTGTTGATGACATTTTTCTTTTTCTTTATATTTGTTTACCATTGTTTAAAAGCATTTAATTCAATAAGTTAAAAAAATGCGTGCATATTCCCTATTCATTAAGAGGAGAGTATTAAGAAATAACTCATACAGTTTTCCAAATTTCTAAAAATGCACCACACTGAATTACACAAAAAAAAACAAACAGTTTCACCGAAAAGGTTGATTTAGCTGTTTTTGAGATATATGAACATTTTTACGCCTTTTTAACACTACAATTAAGTAAAACTTTCTTGAAATCCGTGCGAAAGACCAAGTCTTTGCCGTTTTTCATAGGTACATAAACTTAGCCGAAAATCCAAGAATTTTAACAACTTGTTGAAACTAAACAAAAATATACTCCTACTTAAATCTCAAACCGTAAAAGCAGTTTAAACTTCTCTCATATAATGCACTCCTCGTACATTTCTCATCGCACAGCCCTGGATATGAACTGGCGACGTTTCACTCGTAAAACTGAGTTTAAAGCCGCCGAGCTTGGCGAGTATGCAGTGAAGTTATAAAACAGAGACACGGAGTTAATAGATACAGAAAGCCGACTCTTTATGAGCGAAAACCGGAGCTGTCACACATAAGCGGAGTACGCACGGATACTAAACAAAATTAACAATGCTGACTGCGCACTGGAAGTACATGAAAAGTAATACATATGACATAACTTCACGCCAATGTAGCAGTGTTTTCATAAGGAAAAGCAAATTTATAGATACCTTTTTATACTCACATTTTGATAGTTTTTTTGTTATTACTTAATAGGGTGAGATTAATGCCATTAACCTATCAGACATTTGGATTCCAGACAGCTACAGAGCTATTGCGAATGAAAAAACTGAACTCTACCCGAACTAAGGTCTTTGTTCGTTGTAAGAAGCCCGTCTTTTTCGAGGTAAAATATCAACAAATAACTTTTTCTGCTCCGGGTGAAGTAAGAGGACGTGTCAGATTTTACTGGCCAAACCGACCTGTGTTCCTTCAGTTGGCCTTTGTATTATATTATTCTCCGGCGCCACAGTAACCGTTTCGAACTCCGCAACTCGTACGAAGCCCACCTTCATTATCTGTGTGTGTGAACGTTCGTTCTTTGCTCATATACGAAGCTGGCTTTCTGTGTCTATTTATTCTGTGCCCCAGGTTTCAGTTGCAATTAACGGTGCCAGGAGTAGAGTACGTCTCGTTAAAACCTGTTCATTGGCCGGGATTGTGTTCGTGTTTTAATTTTGACTATTATGGTAGATACATTTCAGAAGAGTGTATTGGGGAACTTTGTGAGACGTTTTGTGACTTTGCTTTGCTTGTTTTTAACTTCTGTTAATATTAGCACTATTTAAAGAATATCGAAACTTTTGAGGTTTATTTTTCGTTTTAAAAAATCATCTAATGACATCCCCTGCTTTTGGGCGGAGCGGGAGATAGTGTCAGATTTTTATTGACTGAAAACCCACCCCTGTTCCTTCTTTGTAATTTTTCTGGGCCCCGGGGATCTCTTTCGCATCACCCATGGCCCCAGTAGGCTTCGACCCTGCTGGGCTCCTACGGTTGCTGACATCTCCTTGAGTCGCACATGGAACACTACGCACCGTCGACGACTTGGGCTCGGTCCGGACGGTTCCAGACAGACTTTAGAGGTGGGGTACCTATCATAAAATTCTCCACAGTTGTGTAAAACAAAGTCTCTTTTCCACGTCTGTTTATTTGTTTATCCCCTCACTCTTTCTTAACTAAGAAACGTATTTCCATGCGGTTTTCAGTACACAAACCGTCTTAGGTATGTGTATACAATTTGCACCCTTGCACGGGTGCAAATTGCGCTGTAGCGGGTCGCTAGTAATAAATGTTTATCCCATGCTTACTATTTGGTGTACAAATAAAGTACATAATAAACTAGCTTCTTGCAGTGGTTTTGCCCGCGTGTAAAGTTATCCCAAAGGAAAATATTACCAGGTTAAAACTTATTTATTTATTTAAACTACATGTAAAGTAGTGGTATATAGGCGGACTTAATGCAACAAGGCATTCTCTACCAGTCAACCTTTGGGTTAAAAGAGACAACACTGTAGGTGTGCACAGGATATGGTCTCGCCGTGTGGTAAATTTCATCTAAATCGTTTAGTGGTTTGAGCGTGGAAGCATACATTCACATACATACTAACCTTCAGCTTTGTAATATATAATATAACAAATAACTACTGGAAATCAGACAAGTTGACATCTACGAAAATGTCACCAAAGCTTTTAAAAAGATTGGGTTCACGACCAACAAATTGGTATCCAGCAGAAGTCCGATAAAATCCTAAGATAACATAAAATACAAAAGGAAAATATGAATAGCTGTTTACAAATAGTAAACCACTAAGATATTGTAAAGATATATCATGTTGGCAATATTCGGCCTCCGTTAAATGTGTTTATCTGTGATTTATTGTTAGCTATTTATTTCCGAGATGATACATTTCAGTTAATTTTGATCACAAGTAAGAATAACATCTTTTAATTTGAGAAGGTTATAAGAAATACAGCTTCTAACTGTTTACGAAATACTTTTGTTTGTTTATTAACATACAAGTAGCTGCCAGCGGTTCCACCCGTGTTTGATAGTAGAACATTATCCTAATGATAATGATGAATGAATGGTGAAGGATTGTGGAGGGATCTGATGGATGGGAAATTATTTATATGTCAAACATGTTAATGTAGTGAAAATTAAAAGAAAATTATCCCAAGGAAACATACTACCGGGATACAAAGTACCAACACAACGTCCGTTCAGCTGTTCCAGCGTGAAGAAATAAAAAACGCACACGCAAAAACTTTCGCCATTATAATATTGGTGTGACTGCAATAAGAATAAACAAGATCGTAGTTTTTCGACAATCTATATAATCTATACATATACAAAAATGAATTGCTTTTCCTTAGTCTCGCTAAAACTCGAGAACGGCTGGACCGATTTGGCTAATTTTGGTCCTGAAATATTCGTGATAGTCCAGGGAAGGTTTAAAAGGTGAGAAAAAATGAAAAAAAAATCACGAAAACAAAACTAAATACAACGCCATCTTTAAGTATAAAATGAATTATGCTGTTCTGGTAATGCCAGCATCTTTTTTTTATTAGGTATTATTTATATATACTAGTGCTTAGATGGATGGCGTTATCTTTACTATTTAGGCGTTACGAAGTTCGGCGGGTTAGCTAGTTTCTGATAAATTTTTAAAGAAATAAAATTTATAAGATAAGTAGGTAATATTTTGAAGCGACAGTCAATAAAGATAAACCGCTGTCTGGCTGCACTTTAATAACTGTCTGGAAAACTTAATTTTAAATATTCGAAAACCATCTCATCTCAAACACTTAACAGGTTTTAAGACGAAAACTTCGCCCATTATAGACTTAAAGAATTCATCTCCAAATAAGCTAGCGACAGATATGTCTTAAAAAAAAATCCCAATTGGTAAAAAAACTGAAGAGTTGAAAAGTCTGCGGGGAATATGAAATTA
Organism: Mythimna pallens; assembly: GCA_961205895.1. NCBI lineage: Eukaryota > Metazoa > Arthropoda > Insecta > Lepidoptera > Noctuidae > Mythimna > Mythimna pallens. The sequence continues at coordinate 4,523,569 of OY540843.1, forward strand.
AAGCAAATAAAAGCGAAGGCTCATCTCAAAACTTCGTTAAGTTAAAGTTTCACAACTTTGCTTTCCGAAATAGATTTAGAAGACTCGGGAATTCTCCGAAGAGGGCTTTAAAATGTCGGAGATAACTCTGCGCCTGAAAAAAAATACGCCCTCTACCTGTAGTTTTATGTAGTTAAGTTTTTCTTGTGTCAGGGTTTTTAACCGACTTCAAAAAGGAGGGAGGTTCTATGTTCGGCTGTAAGTTTTTTTTTAAATGTATATTCACCGATTTTTCGGTCAATTGTGGACTGATTTTGAAAATTATTTTTTTGATTGAAAATATTTTACTTTTAAGTAAGTATTCAGTAAATATTTTACTGACTAAAACCCACGTGTGTCCTTGAGTTGCCCTTTACGTTTCAGGGCCATGTTCACACTTTCAAAAGTTTTCGCAGCCCGAAAAAAGAAGAACAGTAGAAAACAGCTTTTTGCTTAATCTTAAAAGATTCAGATTTATGTTTAAAGAAATTTATTCTCATAAAAGACTACAGTCACTTAGATGAGAAACATGGTTATTATAAATATATATATATTTTTTGTATGAGTAGGTACTTCTATAATGCATTCAATAGTAGTTGGGAGTATGGCTAAGAGGGTCCTTTTTCACTCTCCTATCGTCCACATCGAGCATAGTATAAAAGCTTATTACCACATCTGAAGCAATGCAATGCGATGTTTGACGAAAAGTCAACGCGAAAAAAAGAGAGATAACGCCTGAAAAACTCTGTTAGCATTCGGTGATTCCGTGATTTACTCGAATATTTTACAAAACTTTTTTCAGGAAATACGTGTTTTTTTTTTAAACCCTTAAAACTTTTGAAAAAAATTGTCATCATTTAGAATCTTGATTAAATTTGCAAGGCTTCTATTGTTACACTTTTTTGACTTTTTTAATTTTTGAATAAACTATGAAGTGTCATAGTTTTTTCATGCAAAATAGTAGAAGTCTTTACTGGACTAGTTTTACACAAACATATAAATTGATTTCAATAGAAGCCTAGATAATATACACATGATACTGTGTTTCCAATATTTGTAACGAAAAATGTGTAATAACGTAATAATCGCGTAAGAGCAGTTCTATGAAAAACAGTGAAAATGTATGTCGAGTTGCATCCCTTTAATATAGTTTTTCGACTACCTGTCGGGCTAGTTGTACTTTGAATACTTTATAGGAGCTTACAATGTTAATGGTCGACAGTAGTTTGTTATAAATATCTGCGCCTGCATAGGTAAACTTGGTTTTGCCGACCAGACTTACCTTGGTACCTGAGCTGAGTAACAAGCAGTTTCACAAATCGCCGGTCAGTCCACTAGGAGAAGGTAGCCAGTTACTTACCTGAAAAAAAAAAATTGATGTATTAGACTCACGTATGTTTACAAACAGATAAAAATGTTTTCAGGTGAAGATTTATTTATACGTTTATGGAAGTATGAACGTAAGTGATAAATTAAATATATTTGTAGCTGATGTAAAATGTATATTACGAGTATCTATTGAATAATATTCGGCTTAAAGAACTGGTGCGCCATTGATAATGGGCACACGTCGTGGGCTTGGGTTTGAACACAAGTCGGCGCATTACTTTGAGAAATATATTTCATCACCACAGCTCTCAAAACGGTAAAGGATAACATAGTAAGGAAACCGTTTCGTTTTTCCTTTTGAGGTACGGAACCCTAAAAATGTAAGAACATAAGGCGAATAAACCGTTTGTTTACCTGTATGGCATATTAAAACAATATACTCGTAAATATGCTTCCAGTGCCGTTAATGTTAAAAGATTTCAAGCAAAATATTGGTCCCAATATTTTATAGACGCGAATGTCCATGAAGCATAAGCTAGGCTGATTATGCTATATAACTAGTTAGCTATGCTATATAGCATAATCAGTTTTATAATGTCTCCGGGATTGGGAATGGGCCGTAACTCAGCCCAGTGCTGGTTGATAAGACTATGTATGTACAAAGAACATCTTGAGTTAGGACATTAGATTGAAAATCTGCTACGTACAAGATAAATCTTTCAAAATTTTAAGACGCATTCTCTACGACACCATTTCTATGATCCGATAAAAATATAGTATATGACCCGAAAAACAGCTTTCCGTACAGACTAAAACCACAAATCCAAATTCAAATCTGCCAATAGAACGACACAAGAGCACGCCAAACGCTCTGACGTTCGATGCGGCAATTAAACTGATTGTGAATGGCCGTCTTTTGCCAGCCGCTGAATGAGTAGGCCGCTTTAGTCACGCAAACCTTGATTGTCTGTACACTGCTTAACATAAACGTCACGTCCGCGGTAGGGGGATACTGTAATACTGGTGTGGGATAGATCTATCATTGCTGACAGAATGGCAGTGTGTGTGTATGGTGTTATTTGTGTGTGGGTGTGTGTGTTTCCTCTAACGTCTTTACGCCTGTCGGGATGAATAGGAATGATGGTCAGCCGTTTCCTTCCGTATGATTTGTACAGCATGTTGTGTTTTATTTAATCAAAAATATGTTTACTAAGCGAGGAGAAATATGAAAACTTTGTGTTTGTTTTTCTTCCTTTCTTTCTAACATGGGCCTCCATGTATATAGCGATAGCATCTCAGATTCTCAGAGTAACTCCGAGTACCTAATCTCGGATCTGACTTCTATATGTCTCCAATAGCCAACCCGTACAAAGCAAGCTTAGAGGCTTATAAAAAGACCATCGTCCATCGTTGACCGCATCGTCGCTTTCTATCAGGTGAGATAGCGGTCAAGTCGCACTTGACCGCTACCTATCAAGAATAAAAAAAAACTTTTAAAAGACCGACTAGAACTGACAACTCTACCTAGCTCAGATGTCATGTATAAATCTATGAAATTCTCAACTTTGCTATAATATGTATGTATTATATACACCTAAACATTTCTCATGAATCACTGTTTATTAAGTAAAACCGCATAACAACCCGTTCAGTAGTTTTTGAGTTTATCGCGAACAGACAGACAGACGCGGTAAGGTTTTTTTTTAAGGTGAGAAATCATCTAATGGTTTTTCTCGCTCTGGGGTGGATCGACAGGGCGTGTCAGACTTTTACTAACGAAAGGACACAAGTACGTACGTACTCTTTCGAACAAATCGGCCTCCTAAAATCTCCATAGTGGGAAGTTACTGACTGATATTAATAATACTCACATAAGTAAATACAATTCAGACAATACTCATTACAACTATTGGTTAAACTGACAATAATATGTGAATAAACTTATGTGGGCCAAATTAAATGGAGCAGCGCGGTGCGGTCATGTGAGATGATACCTATTGAGGTAATAATAGCATTGTGAAACTAGCTATTACGTTACTAGGATACTAAGTGTGTTTTAATATCGTGCGGTTTGATCACGCATGCGGGATTGCCCCGCACGCGTCCCCCACAAGTATCCATTTCACATTTCTCACAAGTATTTATTGTCTTGCGTGGAATACGCACACGGGATGCGTTTTTTTGTGTTTTGAAATGGGTAATCCCGCATGCGTGATGAAATCAGCACGATATTAAAAACACCCTAAGTGATGCTGCGGGATTGTTCGAAAGAGTTATCACGGCCCTGAAACGGAAAGGCAACTGAAGGAACATGGGTGGGTTTTAGTTAGTATAAGTCTGACAATCTCTGTCGCTCCACCCAGAGCAGGAGAAGTGATTTGATTATTTCCTACACCTAAGTGAGATGAGACGATGATGGGTGGTTTGTTTTGATCGCAAATCGTCGAGCTATCACCTACTTATGACATCTTCCAATATTATTCTAGCAAAACTCTTATAAAAGATCGATTTATATTAAAAATTAAAGCTGGTATGTTCATGTTATTTATTTTTACGGAAAGCTTAAACAAAATATTTTTCTTTTACATAAGCAGTTAAAATCGCTAATAATAATAATAACCTTCCACATAAATACACCTAGTTACAAAAAGCGTGGACTTGAAAAAAAATAATTCAATAATTTTTTTAGCAATGAATTCAAGAGAAAAAACATTCCAGTAAAAAATAATTACCCAATTAATTTTAGTTTAAACTCGCTCAAAACCACCTATTCTGTAGGTAGACGGTGTAATTCAATATGTTTTCATCACTATAAACAATTTTCACGTTTCCCAATTAAAATAAATGCAGCTATTCAATCTTTCAGCAACGAATCAATAACGCGTCGGAATGAATATGGGTTTCCGCAAAAAACCACCCAAATTGAACCGAACCCGTATTTCCCTGAAAATAATTACTTCGGGCAATATCGACATGCGAAATAACAAGGCTATCCACACACTGAAGCAAGCGAAGAAATCTATATTTGTGTGGTTTTTAAATGATAGATACAACATACCAGTTCTTGAATTTGTAGGATTAAATAAATTTATATCGTCATTCAAATGGCCTCCCCCCTTAAGTGTAAGGTTAAGATTGGTTAGGTGGTACGGTGGTTAGTTAAGGTAGAACTACACTGCGCACACGTGTGCCACACACGCCGATCTGGACGCGTCGGTCTCCTTACATATTATATGGAAACTAGACTTGTAGAGCTACACTTGATCCACGCCACGCGACGCCACGTGACGTCTCGTTCTACGTTCAAATCAGGCGCGTTACACGTGTGCGTCGGTCTAATGTAGTTCTAACTTTACTTTACATACACCTCGCTTCGTTAATAATAGGACAACTAACTTAAATTGTTAAAGAAAAAAAATAAAGCATAAAAACAAGGCTATCTATACACTGAAGCAACCGAAAATGACTATATTTGGGTGGTTTTTAAAATCGGTAGAAGACTCTTGAAAAATTCAAGGACTAGTATTTTACCAGTCCTTGAATTTTTTCAAGAGTAAGAGTAGTTTAAAGTAACTACAGCTCGCTTCCCGGGCGCTGTCAGTTGAGACTGTTCATCTCTTAGCTGCCAGTTGCTATTTTAATTTCTATATTTAGTTTTTATTTTTACTTTATTTACATTGTTCTCACATGATAGCGACAAGAAACATGTAACACAGATATTTGTAATTACAAAACATGATTGAAAACATTTAGGGACAGAATTAAGGCTCCATAAGACTTTCACTAACTTGCCACCATCGCTTCATTACGACAAAGTAATCGCGCACAATTAGAAAGATAACAATTGAGACAAGAAAAACAAAGAGAAATAATTAAATAAAAAAAATATACATTTGACAAAAAAAAATGTAAAATGATATTTTATTCAATAAGGTATTTAATTGTATTTTAAGAATGCTGTAGGTATATTTTAAATAATATATAATAATTTTAAATGACATATTATATACTAATATATTTTTATATCAATCACTGGTGAAACATGTAGAACTTATGACTATATTCAACATCCTCATTACCATGTTTCTGGCAAATAAAGTACTTTGACTTTTGACTTTGACTTGAAGTTACTTACCAGGTTCACACAACAGAACGAAAATAAAAAGTGACAAACATTTTAAGGAAAAAAAACCGACAACACACCTCATAGGTGATCGCGTGAGGCAACGGTCCTCACGCCCCAACCGCCGCCGGGATTCTGATCCCGATTTCCGGCCACCCTAGGCGCGGGCTTGCGGACGGCTAGCAATGGGTAGCCCGCCGTCCGACCGTCCGGACCGAGCCCAAGTCGACGACGGCGCGTATTGTTCCACGCGCGCCTCAGGGAGATGTCAGCAAATCGTAGGGGCCCAGCCACCCACGGCCCCAGTAGCCTTCGTACTGGGGCCATTTACGAAGGCTACTGGGCTATGGGTAGTGTGAAAACGAAACCCGGTGCCCTGGGACGAAGGCAACGAAGGAACAGGAGTGGGTTTATAGTCAGTAAAAGTCTGACACTACCTCCCGCTCCGCCCAAGAGCCGGATATGTCGTTAGATGATTTTCCCACCTTAAAAAAAAAATAGGTAAGCAGGACAGTAAAAGTACTTTATATCTTTATCCAATAATACTACAGTAAGCGCCAAGCTTAATAGTGTTGTTTTGACACGGGCCCAAAAGACGTAACTTTCAATTTGGCCAACAGTAATTTTGTTGATGTAATTTTAACGGCGGCGCGGGCGCGGCCCCATGCAATGTGTTGTAATAAAGGACGAATACATTTGTAAAGAGAAAAGCGACCAAACTGCCGTATATTTACGGGTTACAGACGTTCCAGTTGTAAAACTGGATATGTATGTGTTTATATCAGTGTGGGAACAGAGGTAAAACTGCGAATGAATGTGAGTAGAAACTATCAAATCGATGTGTGTAATTTTAGCTATGTACGAAATGGCAAATGGAAAAATCATCTTATGACAAATCGCGCTCTTGGGCGGAGCGGGAGATAGTGTCAGACTTTTACTGATTAAAAACCCACTCCTGTTCCTTTGTTGCTTTTGTCCCAGGGCCCGGGTTTCGTTTTCACACTACCGATGGCCGTGGCAGTAGGCTTCAACCCTGCTGGGCCCCTACGATTTGCTGACATCTCCCTGAGGCGCGCGTGGAACAAACAATACGCGCCGTCGACGACTTGGGCTTAGTCCGGACGGTTACCGGACGGTCGGACGGCGGGCCACCCATTGCCCGCCGTCCGCAAGCCCGCGCCTACGGTGGCCGGAAATCGGGATCGGAATCCCGGAGGCGGTTGGGGCGTGAAGACCGTTGCCGTTGCCTCACGCGATGGGCCGCTTCCTTTGCTAGCATTACTGCTTCGCAGAAGGAGGCGACCGCCTGCCACTCCTCCTCGCTCCGGACCATGGCCTGTACCAAGGCCCGGCGCGAAAGTACGCCGCTGCTGATCGCCCCCACGGCGTTGCTCTTCCCAAGCGGGGCATACCTCCACCATGTCCTCTGGGCGGTCCACACAGTGGCGACACCCGGGCGTCGCTTCCACACGAATTCGGTGCAGGAATTTCCCGAACTTCCCGTGTTCGGTGAGAAAGTGGTGGGCGAATGGTAACGACCCCGACTTACGAGTTGTATGTCGAGGTTTCTAACCCAGCGAGGTACATTACTTTCTGTAATTTATTTCTTCACCACTGCTCTCACGGTGAAGGAAAACATCGTGAGGAAACCGGCATGTTCTAGAACCAAAAATTCGAGGACATGTTACATTCACCAATCCTCACTAGGCCCGCGTGGTGGATTACGGCCCATTCCCTTTCCTAGAGAGAGGAGGCCTGAGTCCTAGCAGTGAGAACATTAAAAAGGCTGATTATGCTACTGTGTGCTTTGGCTACTGCTCCGCTTCCGTGGGTCAGAGCCTGGTGGGTGGTAGCCTAGCCCAGGGATGGCGAACCTATGGCGCCATAATTCGGGCACGCCAATCAAAGAAGTGCAACAGTTTAGTGATTTTAAACCTTAGTACTCACACCAATTTTCTCTTTTATACATATATCTATTTAAATAAACAAACTAATGTAAACATTACGATTTAACAATTTTGGGTTATTAATTGAAAGTTAATTGTATTTAGTTTAAATATTTATCCATTAAATCACTATGTCAAGATTCTTTGGCGGCACGCAACGACTACATATAATTTTAAATATTTTTAGTGGCACGTTCTCATATATAAAGGTTCGTCATCCCTGGCCTATTTGTCATATTGAATCTGGCTATCTCATACCAGAGATTTCCACAGTTCCAGAGATTAGCACAATTAAAGAAATACAAAAAGAACTCTTCTGCTATATTATATTAGTAAGGATTATTATATCTAGCATATACTGTATCACTGCTGGACATGGCCTCCCTCCATTCCTGCCAAAGTTCCTGGCATTGTTCTATACCATAGTGCAACACACATAAAAGTCAAGACCACATAAAATTTGACATCGTTTTAAGACCTTGAGAAGTGGCAGGCGGTCGCCTCCTTCTGCGAAGCAGTAATGCTAGCAAAGGAGGCGGCCGATCGCGTGAGGCAACGGTCCTCACGCCCCAACCGCCGCCGGGTTCCGATCCCAATTTCCGGCTGTAGGGGCCCAGCAGGGTCAAAGCCTACTGGGGCCAAGGGTCTGATTCTGAATGGAAGACTATGCCCTGGTACGAAAGACAACGAAGGAACAAGAATGGGTTTTAGTCAGTAAAAGTCACTACCTCCCGCCCCGCCCAAGAGCGGGGATGTCATACGATGAACCCAACGAAAAAAAAAATCCTTTTAAGACCCAACGTCCAAGAGAGTAGTGTTGCAGTGAATAAAGATCCTCACTAGAACGCTACCGTGCATAGCATCTCAACTAAAGACGTAAACAGACGGCCTAAACAGACATATGGCTTCGGAATATTACGTTATCAGCTCAACAACACAAACAAATAAATTCACATCCTCCTTCATAGAATTATCTACGTTCCTATCACAAGGCAATAAGAACCAGATTCGAACGTGACAACATCCAATTTGGATTTGATGAATGCCCTCGGCGGCGATGCGAAATAATTTCTTCTATTCATTCGCTAAAATATTACGGCCGACTCTCCAACTAATGAATCCATTTCAATAGAGCCTCTTCAATCCGGACTGAAGCCATCGATAAAGATGACGAATAGTGAAATGGGCAGTATAATTCTGACGGCAGATTAGTGTTTGAATTTGAGCTGAGAACTAATAGATTTCATCAATTACACCGAAACTGAGACTGACTTATAGATGTGTAAACGTGACTGATACGAGTACTAATTGGGTATTCGCCCGTGTTTTATTGTTTAAAATTATATATATATTTTATACATTATATATATTTTATACTAAATAACATAAAATCTTTCCCTGCAAATAGCATCAAAATTGGTTATTAAATGAAGCGGCAATTATTTATTTATTTATTTAAACTTCATGTACAGTAGTGGTACATAGGACGACTTAATGTAACAAGACATTCTCTACCAGTCAATCTTTGGGTTAAAAAATACAACACTGTGGTAGGTTTTCACAACAAACATATAACAATTACTTCAAACAGAAAAAAGTTATTTATAATAATAAAATACATATATATGCTGAAATTATCATTTCAAATACTGTTTCTAAGAGTGAAGGCACGACAGGAAAACCTTGCTATATCTTTTATACAAACGAGACCTAATGGCAGTGACGTCACATTTCGGTATACGCTTCTTTATTTAGTTTTTTGACAGTTTCCCCTTCTACCTGGTTTGAAAGGTTTTTAACTTACTTAATATTGAATAGATTTGAAATATTGTTTCTATTATGTTATATAATTTAAAAAATTGAGTCAACTACCATTAGAAAAAAAAGTAACATACATATGCTCACACACACAAACATACATACAAACTTTTGCCTTTATACATTAATGTGATTATAAGCCTATTGTAGCCCACTATAGGGCTCCTTCCTTCCTTCCACTTTTTTCTGTCCTTAGCTACTTCTGGCCAACCCGTCTGGTAGGGATCAAACTCGTCACGCCAACTCTTTCTGGGCCTACCGCGTCATCGGTTCCCGTTGTTCAAGATCCAGTCAGTGCCTGCTTTCGTCCAATCTGTTGCGACATGCGACAGATATGACCTGCTCAGTACCACTTTAGTTTGGCGCTGAGTTGCCTACGTCTGCGATTTGTATTTGAAAACGAAGTATAACGTTACCTATACGGTTCAAATTAACAGACGCACTTTGATATTTGACTTATTGGGATTCATCGTCATCTTCCTGCCCTCGTCCTGTCTCATTTGGGGTCGGCGCAACACGTTTTTTTCTTCCATTCTATCCTGTCAACCGTCATGATATCACTAACTTCCTTTTCTTTCATATCACTGACTTATTGGGATTAAAAATCCAAAACTAATGAAAAACGTTGGAGAACAGGCAACTGAAAGAAAAGAGCCATTCCCTCTCGCCCCACCTAGATCGCGAAAATATATGATGATTTCCCACCTATAAAACTGTATATAAAGTACGTATCTATGTAACACATTCAGTAAAGAACAAAATATTTGCGCATAACACAAATAGGAAGCCAAAAGAAGAGGCTATACAACAAATCTCACGTTAAGATCATCAATTAATTGTCAGGTTGCCAAGCAACGCCTACTTTCTGCACCGAACGTTCACCGATGATCTACCGTCATAATATGTCCCAAGTGTCGAGCTATATTTTACCACTCTCGAGTACCATTATCTCCGAAACTAGAGCCAAGAAAATTTCGGAACATTCCAGCCCGCACCGCGATAAATAGCACCACAGAGGTAATTATTAAGCCAAATGGATAGTAGCAACACTTAATTGCTGCTAATAAATCTGTTTAGTGCATAAGAAAATTTACTCAAGTTTTTGAGTGCTAAATGGTGAAAATGGGTTTAAGTGTGATAAAGGACAGGCGCTTTCTGCGATACGGACGACTGCAACTATCCACAGTAAATTACAGAAAAACTGCAGTGATAAATTTATCTGTCCTGTTTCCTCAGTAAATAAAGTAAGAAATAATTAAGTGCCGCCTGCTTCGCATCTTATGCAGTACCGACCCGGGGACCTTATTGTTTTCAAAGTTCCGAGGAAGTTAAACAAATGTGGTGCTCCCGACCCTTGTGGCCAGCCGAGCGTAACGACTTCGATACGACATGTCCAAGTCTTTAGTTGTGTGGTAACGTCCCGAAAATGTGAACACGAATAAACAGCGCGAGGTGAAATGTGAGGAGATTTTCCTCTATACTTCCAAACGAATATTTACGATACGATCAAAATGTTATGTCTGGATTTGCATACGTCACTAAAACGATACTCTGTTGTTATGGAAGTACCATCCAAGTAACATTGTAGTACTATATTAAAGAGAACAAAAGCACCGGGAGAATCAGAGCTGTTACATAACTTATGATCTTCAATATCAGTTAATATTACCTCGCTAAAGGTAGAGATACATAAAGAATAATGGTTTTTGAATATCAAACTAGGTATTTCCGAGGCACCTTACTGGTACTTAAGTACATGTTCCGATGCTCCCCTCGAACGTAGCATTTTTCTTTTCGACGAGGAAATATACGCTTTCAGTTGATTTACGAATTGTTTGTGAATGCGGCATCGGGGATAAAATACAGTGTTCCTTAGTTCCGATCTTATCACGGTACTGTCGGGACTGTTACTGCTGATTGGACGACTTCTTTGTACTTGTGTCGGCTACGTAAAACAAGATTAAGCTAATAAATTGCTGTTAGCTCTAATTACGAATGATTTTGTGATTGTTTTCGCTGATATAGGATTTAATGCTATGTTTGTCATTGAATGTGACTTGTTTCTAGTAACACTCAATGGACTCAATGCTAAGGGTAATGCGGATTTTTTATTCTAAAACAAAAAGTAATTGATATTGATCCACGATCACGCACACACACATGCAGTTCATTAGCAATAAAGAAAAACATTAAGAACAAGACTTAAATACATTTCCTCTCCTTAGGTTTCAGGCTTGTTCTAGATCCAGTTACCGCGACAACACAAAGAAAAAACACAGATGAGTTTTATTCAGTAAATGTCTGACACACATCATCCTGCTCCACCTAGAGCGGGAGGAGTCATATGATGACTTCCCAAAGAATAAAACTGGGCAAGTGCGAGTCGGAGTCGCGCACTGAGGGTTCCGTACAGTAATTTACCTATGAAAACAGTTCAATTCCGGAATTACAAAAAATTTTCCGTATCGCAAAAAAAAAAATTGCGACGTAACTACAAATTTACAGTTTTTAGGTTCTTTCCTATATTTGTGCTAAGAGACCTTGCTTCATGTCAAAATTCAGGATTCTAAGTCAACGGGAAGTACCCTGAATTTTGATTCCCTTGAGAGGGTCGAAATACATGTTTTTTGCGACATAAACGGCCGTATCTTTTTTTTGTTAACTCAGAAGCTTCGCTTTTCACAGCTTCAAGGGACCGCAGACCTGAGTATAGGTATGGTTTTAATTTCAACTTGATACCTCCACGCGTTCCCGAGATAAAGGGTCTTGACAGAAAGACAGACCGACAGACGGAAAACAAAGTGATCTTATAAGGGTTCCGTTTTTTTTCCTTTTAAGGTACGGAACCCTAAATAAGATTACTTTTTCTTTAAATAAATCAAATCTAGAAACAACATGCCACGTCCAAACTAGTCCTCTTCCAACATGAACTGCCTCCGTCGTTAGACTACCAACTAGCGCCAGCTAAATGTAGGTGAATACGGAATTCTCGGGAGTACCTACCGGGGATGTGACCACTCGTGAGCCGTGCGTGCTGAGAATATTCTAATGTGCTCTTTATATTTTCTCGCTGTATTGAATTATTGTGGCTTTTTACTGCGATCTGTGAAGATTGAATGCAACTTGTCATTTACGATGGTTTTCCTTAAAAGGCTCGATATGGTGTAGGAGGTACAAGAAGAAAATATTACCCTCACTTCTCAGTAATACTAATACATGTTTTATTCGAAAATTAACCCCATTATCTTAATAAGTTTTAATTGCCACGCCGGCCTATTTGGATAAATACTGTACTACACATCTATTTGGGTTAAGTGTTCTGAAGTAATTACAATTTTTTCCTCTAAATGTAAGTGCTAGAAACGTTTGCTTTTAGTACTAATAGTCCAGTCGGGGTGCTGAATCTAATATCACGGTTTACACTCGGTGTGCTCAGCAGAATACCTATTTAGGTAGTTACCTTTTTTGGTCAAATAACTTCTGGCGCTCTGGGTGCAGCTAGAGAGAATGTCAGGCTTTTACTGACTAAAAGTGACCCGTGTTCGTTCAGTTGCGTTTAAAGCCGCAGTAACTCTTTCGAACAATGCCGCAGCCCTGACAAGCATCGCCTTTACATCCTCCCGCCCCAGTCACTGCCGCCGCAGGAAACGCCCCAGGTGTCAGAAGTCGCAGTGCAATTCCCGGCCACCGCAGGCGCGAGCTTGCAGACGACGAGCAATGGGTAGCTCACTGTCCGGTTGACCGGTAAAGCCAAAGCGTTAGTCAATGGCGAACAATCCACGCGCGCTCAAAAGCAATTCCATCAAAACTGAAGAAGCCCAGCAGGGCCGATGCTTGTTAGGGCTGTGGGAACGATTGAAAGAGTTACAAGCCCTAGAAGAAAAATAGGTGGGTTTTAGTCAGTAAAACCCACCCATCTTCTCTGACATGCCGTCTCGCTCCACTCTAAAAAGTGAGGGATGTCATTTCATGATTCCAGAACTCAAAAAAAACACGCATTCAGACGGTGATGCCAAGTTCTGTTGATTCTTACACCAATGACCAAAACGTAACTATAAGCACCTAAAAAATGCTGAATACCACTAATGAACTCCGACGAGTTAATTTTAAAGGTTTAGAAAAAAAACATTAATTTTCTTATTTACTGTAATAAACATTGGTGTTAATGAATACTGTAGATAAAACTGTAAAACGTCAATTCTAGGAATATTCCCACATACCGCACGCTTATTAAAAAAGAGTTACTTATTTAAAAATTGAATCATAAAGCGCGAGTCATAAGATTCAATTTTCAAATATCTCTTTTTTGAGTTAGGTTTCTGTATGATTTAGCATGCGCTGGGTTGACTTACGTCATCCTAATGCGAATATCCTATCCACTTATCTATATATAAAAGGAGAAACTGACTGACATCTCAACGCACAGCCGAAACTACTGGAACTAGAAACGTAAAATTTTGCACAAAACTTCCTTTTATGAAGTAAGCGAGCACTAAAGGATTTTTAAAAATTCAACCTTGAAGGGGGTGACATGGGGGAATATCGTTTGTATGCAAATCTCATTCCGTGCCAATATACTTAATATATATAATAAAGGTTGCCATTATTTGTTTTTGAAAACTAGCCCTAATAAACAATTTAAGGGGCTTAAAGATTCTATGGAGAGGATTCTTATTTCTTGGGTTAATAAATTTGAAACTAGGCACAAATTCTAAATAACATGAATATTAGACTGTCGTTATTATTATTTTTTCAAAAATATCTTTAAAATACGGTTTAAAGACTGGTAAAGTTTTTATAAAAATATGCTCGCGAACACAGACATTAAAATAAGTACAAACTGCTAACTAGATTATATTGCATGCTAGGAAATGTATAAAAACGAAATTCTGTTCGGAAATGTGAAGTTATTTTCTTTCATGGAAGTTTTCTTCTTCATAAAAGAGATTTGACTTGACTTCTACAGGCCATGGTCCGGAGCGAGGAGGAATGGCAGGCGGTCGCCTCCTTCTGCGAAGCAGTAATGATAGCGAAGGAGGCGACTGCACGCGTGAGGGAACGGATTTCCTCACAACCCCGCCGCCGGGATCCCGATCCCGATTTCCAACCACCGTAGGTGGCTTGCGGACGGCGAGCAGTGGGTAGCTCGCTCGCTGGTAGGAGTGGATTTTAGTCAGTAAAAGTGTGACACGCCCTCTCGCTCTACCCTAGAGCGACAGAAGTCATTTAATGATTTCCCACCTTTAAAAAATTTGCTGTTCTATGCATTCTCTGATAATTAATTGTTTTTTTTTTTCAGTTGGAATCTTTCAAGATTTTCCTCTTTACACAAAATGGAAACATGTTCATCACTTTTTTTATACCAAATAACTTCTCGTGCTCTGTCTGGAGCGGGAAAGCGTGTCAGACTTTTACTGACTAATACCCACCTGTTTCTTTTAGTTGCTCTTTGCGAGGGCCATAGTAACCGCAGCCTTTTTCTATCAGGTACGCTGTGTTGTGTAAAGTCAGCTTAGGTCTATGACAAGGAAACCTAGTTTGATTTGTTATATCCCATTTTTAAGAACACATAATATGTACAAAACTCAGCTTCCTCTCTTTCTAAAACTAAACTTCTCCATTCAAATACAAAAAAGAGATATTTGAAAATTGAATCATAAAGCACGAGTCATAAGATTCAATTTTCAAATATCTCTTTTTTGAGTTAGGTTTCTGTATGATTTAGCATGCGCTGGGTTGACTTACGTCATCTTAATGCGAATATCCTATCCACTTATCTATATATAAAAGGAGAAACTGACTGACATATCAACGCACAGCCGAAACTACTGGAACTAGAAACGTAAAATTTTGCACAAAACTTCCTTTTATGAAGTAAGCGAGCACTAAAGGATTTTTAAAAATTCAACCTTGAAGGGGGTGACATGGGGGAATATCGTTTGTATGCAAATCTCATTCCGTGCCAATATACTTAATATATATAATAAAGGTTGCCATTATTTGTTTTTGAAAACTAGCCCTAATAAACAATTTAAGAGGCTTAAAGATTCTATGGAGAGGATTCTTATTTCTTGGGTTAATAAATTTGAAACTAGGCACAAATTCTAAATAACATGAATATTAGACTGTCGTTATTATTATTTTTTCAAAAATATCTTTAAAATACGGTTTAAAGACTGGTAAAGTTTTTATAAAAATATGCTCGCGAACAAAGTCGCGGGTATAGTGCACCTATAAATGTAACACGATGAATCATCTTGCATTAACAAAGCATACGATGTTATCGAAAACGCAGTATAAAAATCTAGTAACAGCTGTAAATATATGCGCAGTTGCTTACTAATCGACTAGAAAACCAATGTAGGTCAACACATTTCTGTGGTAATTTGCAGAAAGTCTTTATGCCAAACCATGTTTCAACTAAGTTGGGATCCGCTTTTTTTTTTTTTTTATTAATTGATAGGCTCGCGTTTGACCACTATCTCACCTGATGGTAAGCGATGATGTGGCCGAAGATGGAGCACGCTTGCCTAGAAGTAACCTATTCACTCTTGACTTAAAGTCCCCTAGGTTGTAGCTATCAGGGAACACAGACTCCGGCAGGGAATTCCACTCCTTAGCTGTACGCATTATGAATGTGTTCCCAAAACGCTTTGTACGTATGGGTGGGATGTCCACCATGTACCGATGGCGCAACGCCGTACGCCTAGTGGTCCGATGATGGAACGGAGTTGGTGGAATTAAATTGTGCAATTCCAACGCACACTCCCCGAAGTGTAATCGATAGAAAACCGACAGGCCAGCAACTCGGCGTCGATGCTCAAGGCTTCCAATGTAACCAAATGCAACTGTACCGTTTTCATTTTCATTTTCATTTTCATAATTGGTAATCGTTAGGATCCCGGCCAAAGAAAAGATGGATGCAGTGTGTGAAGAGTGATATGAAACAAAAGGAAATTAGTGATAATGTGACGGCAATCATGGGACAAGGGCAGGAAAATAATAATGATAAAACTGAATTCCTAGAAATTTTAAACTTAAATTTAAGGATGAAGCCTAGTAACCTATATTAGCACAAACAGCACATTGTAGATCAAAAGATCAATCACAAAGAGAATATTTTTTTAAACTAGGTTCTGCTAGCGGCTTTGCTTGCGTGAAATTTAAAAAAAAAATAGTTCATGTCATTCAGTAATAAGTAAACGTTTTCCTGACAAAAGAATTTTTAAAATCTGTCCAGTAATTTCTTTTGCTAGAAACAAAAATACAAATTTTTCCTCAGTGTAACGGTATCATAGAGGCATTTCATTCCTTTCAAAATCCGTCCACTATAGAAATGAATTCCTAAAAACTACTCTATTAAAAAAACATCCAACAAAGACTTCCGTCAATTCGAGGAATCCAAAACATTAGTCCCATTCACGTCTGCCTCCATTTTAAAACTTCCAATAAACTGCTGTGAGAATAGGCACCATTTTACCATCGGCATTCTTTTTTCAGTCGATCGGAATTCTGGTAGTGATCCAAATAGGTCAGATCGTCGGATGGTGAGGGTGGTCGGTTGGTCGGATCAGTTCTTTGTAGAGAGGCGTGCGTCCGATACGAGAATCGCGATCACGATGCACTAGGGTGATTTATGTCTTAGAAACCTTATATGAATTTCAATGTAATATGATTATAGAACGGTTTCTGTGCACAAACGGCATTGTAGATGGTTTTGTATTTGAATGTAGAAGTTTAGTTTTAGAAAGAGAGGAAGCTGAGTTTTGTACATATTATGTGTTCTTAAAAATGGGATATAACAAATCAAACTAGGTTTCCTTGTCATAGACCTAAGCTGACTTTACACAACACAGCGTACCTGATAGAAAAAGGCTGCGGTTACTATGGCCCTCGCAAAGAGCAACTAAAAGAAACAGGCGGGTATCAGTCAGTAAAAGTCACACACGCTTTCTCGCTCCAGACAGAGCAAGAGAAGTTATTTGGTATAAAAAAAGTAATGAAGATGTTTCTATTTTGTGTGAATAGGAAAATCTTGAAAGATTCCAACTGAAAAAAAAAACCTATTAATTATCAGAGAATGCATAGAACAGCAAATTTTTTAAAGGTGGGAAATCATTAAAGGACTTCTGTCGCTCTAGGGTAGAGCGAGAGGGCGTGTCACACTTTTACTGACTAAAATCCACTCCTACCAGCGAGCGAGCTACCCACTGCTCACCGTCCGCAAGCCACCTACGGTGGTTTGAAATCGGGATCGGTATCCCGGCGGCAGGGTTGTGAGGAAATCCGTTCCCTCACGCGTGCAGCCGCCTCCTTCGCTATTATTACTGCTTCGCAGAAGGAGGCAACCGCCTGCCATTCCTCCTCGCTCCGGACCATGGCCTGTAGAAGTCAGGTCAAATCTCTATTATGAAGAAGAAAACTTCCATGAAAGAAAATAGCTTCACATTTCCGAACAGAATTTCGTTTTTATACATTTCCTAGCATGCAATATAATCTATTTAGCAGTTTGTACTTATTTTAATGTCTGTGTGCAAGTATCCAAGTCAAGGCACAGTTTGCACAACAACTTAGGCAGTCGTAAAATGTGGACGTTTTTGTTGGCTCCAAGCCTGACCGAAAGAAACTTGCTTGCAATATTGTTACAAGTTGTGTACGTGGTTTATTAAGATGGTTGAAGCGTTTATTTTTTGTAGTGTGAATTGTTAGTAGCCATGTTTGGTGCAGCGATATTAACTAGTGCTTGACTGCGATCCCACCTGATGGTAAGCAGTGATGCAATCGTTGATAATGAAGCGCACTAATTTATAAAGAGCCTATTCACTCTAGCCTTGAAAACACCTAAATTATAATCGAACGGTAAGACCGCAGCAGGGAAATTGTCCTAGACCTTTGATTTACGTGGTACAAAGAACGAGGCGAAATGCTTAGTCTGGACCGTAGACGTGTCAACAATATAAAAGTGAACACACTCTCCGCACATCGAGTTGTCCGATGGTAGAAAGGTGATGGAAGAATCAAGTCATATAGTTCCCGCGTATCTTACAGTGCAGTATTTATAATATGAAGGAGATATAGGCCAGTCTTAATACAGCTAATGATCACACAGTTCAAATAGATGAGATGTATGAAATTTTAAAAAGGAGACCCTAATATGAGGAAAGTGAGCACCAAGGAAGGATTTTTGACAAATACTCATCATGTTACTTCACTTGCCTTTTGCGATCTAGGGTCAAACGTTCCCGCAGTGACATTCTACTTAAGTCAAATTTTAAAGAAAAATACTTAATAACAACATGTAAACCACTTTCAGATCACACAAACTTATCGTTGAATCTGACAGATTCAAAATCAAAATAAGAAATATTATTCTCAACGGCATTATAAATAAGGTTACATTGGAGCATCATTACGATTTATTTCCGTAGCCTTTTGGGATAAGGAAACACATATATCAATTGGACATCTAGCCCACGCGGATGTAAAGGAGAACCGACGAACTGGATATGTAGTTACACACTTCGTTTACTGAAAATCCTAATAATATTATAAACGCGAAAGTTTGTATGTTAAATAATATTATAATCTAGTCCCAAGCTAAGCAGAGCTTGTGTTATGAGTACTAGACAACTGATAAACATACTTATATATTTCTAAATACATACATATTATAGATAAACTGCACCCAGGCACAAAACAAATGATCATGCTCATCACACAAACATTTGTCCTGGGTGGGAATCGAACCCACGACCTCCGGCATAGCAGTCGGGGCCACTAACCACTAGACCAACAGGCCAGTCAAAATGGTATGGATGTATGTTGTTACTCTTTCACGCAAAAACTACTGAACCGATTTCGATAAAACTTGGTACACGGGTAGACCATGTCCTGGAATAGCATATGGCTCCGCCTTACGAGTTGTAAGTCGAAGGTTCAAGACGAGGTAGGCACTTTATTTTGTGTAATAATTTATTTCATGACCACTGCTTTTAAAACGGTAAGAGAAAACATGGTCAGGAAAACGGCATGTTCTTAATTCTTGAATATTTAAAAATAGTGTCGGCCACGTTACTTTTCCTTGAGAGGAGGGAACATTACAAGGCTCATTTATGCTGTACAGGTAGACTTTTACTGACTTAATACCACCCGTGTTCCTTCAGTTGCCCTTTGCGTTCGAGGACGGTGATGGTTTTTTCGAAAACTACCACTGCCCACCACTGCCTGAATATTTGGGGTGTATACACGGTGTCTTTGACATCGACGCACAAACGAATACCACGGATCCAGTACATGATTTTAAAAAAGTGGTGAAATTTTTCGTCGGCTTTTTGCTAATTAAAAAAAAAATTTTACTTTTTAAAATTTAAACTGTGTAAAATCGTTATTCTAACCAACCACGAAGACTTTTCGGTTTTTTTTAAATTAAAAATTAATTAAGTAAATATAAAGACATCGGGGTAGATAAAATTGTTATTCTTATCAATCCCGATGACGTTTTTAATCTTAAAAGTAATTCATTCATTTTTTTTTTTTCACTAAAAATGTAAGAATAACGGTTTTTTAGTTTAAATTAAAAAACGTAAAGATTTTTTTCTAGTCCAGAATGATGTACTGGATCCATGGTATTCGTTTGTGCGTCGAGGTCAAATACACCCTGTATATGTCGTGGCCAAATCTTAGAAATACATCACTTCATGATATGACCAAGTAAAACTGGCCAGATCATTTAAAACGTTCAAGTTTGATGATTCAATCCTCATTTGGCCTACTTTCTTTAGACCTTTTATTGTCATAGAAATCCTACATCAGTGATATGGCCAAACGAGGATTAACATATCATTAAATGTTAACGTCTAAACGATCTGACCAGTTTTAGTTGGCCATATCATGAAGTGATCAATCCTAAGATCTGCTCCCCGTAGCCAAGTTACAATCGTATCATTCGCGCCGAACGCCTCGAGTAGGCCACGCTTCCGATTCCTTAGTTCTGACGTCACCTCACCGCTCAGTCACGTGGTCAGAACAAAGGAATCGGAGGCGTGGTCTACTAGAGGCGTTCGGCGCGAACGAAACGATTGTAACTTGGCTAGGGGGGCTGGCCACGACATATACATAGTTATAAACCCGCGTGTTGTTGTCACTATACGTAATCCTGCCACATTTCTAATGTCAAAGGTCTTACAAATAAGTTAGCATTTAGTTACTAAGCTAGATTATAACTCATTCACATCAAATTAATAAGCCGTAACTACATGTGACGCGAACTAACATATCAGTGCTAGTAATTCAAATTGAAAGGAGGATACAAAGTTGTGCCCGGTATGGTCGCCCGATAGTTGGGTCACAAACTTTGTGGGATACGTTTTACATAACATATTATAGTACCAACATCTGTGTTGTTGCTATTTATTTGGACATGCTCGTAGATTTTATCGTGATTAGTTCCTTTTCCTAAACCTAATCTAAACTTTCACATTTTGAGGGTTCCGTACCGCAAAAGGAAAAAACGGAACCCTTATAGGATCACTTTGTTGTCCGTCTGTCTATCTGTCAGGACCCTTTATATCGGGACCGCGTGGCGGTATCGAGTTGAAATTAAAACAATATATTCAGGTCTGTGGTCCCTTGAAGCTGTAAAAAAATAAATCAAACTTCTGAGTTAATGAAAAAAGAAAGATATGACCGTTTATGTTACAAAAAAACGTGTATTTCGACACTCAAGGGAACCAAAATTTATAGGGTAATTCCCGTTGACCTAGAATCTTGAAATTTGGCATGAAGCAAGGTCTAATAGCACAAGTAGGTATAGGAAAGAATCTGAAAACTGTAAATTTGTAGTTATGACAAAAAAAAAATACCATTCGGAAAAATCTTCGTAACTCAATTCTGGAATTGTTCCCTCAGTGGGCAGTCACTTGCCCGGTCCGGAAAGACTCCTGTATTGTGAGTGCGTTTGCAAAGATTTAAATTCACATACACAAGACACCCAGGCTCGGAACATCTATCTGTAGACCATACAAATAATTATTCCGTGCGGGAATCGAACACAGCGCAGCAGCCAATCGTTCAACCACTGCGCCAACGTTTGCAAACAATACACACGTATATTCGTTACTTCCTCACTCTTAAACAGCTGAACGGATTTAGAAGAAATTAGACACACAGCCAGATGACGGCGTGGAAGCCAACTGCGTGTGCCCCTGCGAATATACCTGACGCACTGCAGAAGTTTTAAGTTATTCCTAATTTTCTCATAGCAGTTTTTATTTGTTTCCAAAACGGTAATAATATAACAGACGTGGGCAAAAAGACTGCTAGGCTCATATGGGATTGAGTGGGTCAGGTCAGTTGCATGCACAATGGAGGGCCCTGCAGAAGGAATGAGCCATCGAGGCTGGCCCAAAAAGAGGTGACGCGGGTGAATTATATCATCATCATTTTAGCCGAAAGACGTCCACTGTTAAACATTGGCCTCCCCCAAGTGTCACCACCAAAAAGAACGGTGAACGATGTGGCCCTGCACACTGCAACTTAAGTTGGGCGATTCTTCGGACTATGTCGGTAACTAGAAGTGGAAGTCAGGAAGGACTTATTTATTTATTTATTTTTTGTTAATGTTTTTGGCTTGTCTTGTCATGTATGAATAGTTAATTCGTTCAAATGTTTTTGTAGTATTTGTTATCAAATGTATCAAGTCAACCTTCTCGGCAAACTTCGCTGAGGTAGTCAACAAAACAATAAAATTCTCAGCTCCACCGAGATGTCGCCGGTTTCAATGATTCCACATATTGTCCAATTGCGCAGACACTTGAGATATAAAACAAGATTTACGACTAGATACAATTTTACATTATACTATCACACACACACACACTAGGAATCAATTTCCAAATAATTAAAACGGACACTGAACTTCACTTGAAGAAATACTAAAAAAAAATATTTATTTATTTTATCTTCATGCAACAAAAAGATATAAAATCGGACCGCTAACGGCTAGAAGACAAATGTTCTTTATAGAAACCACACTTAAATATTAGTGAAAACTGCATGTATAAAATCATAACAAGTTTATCTTCGTCCCCTATGTTTCGAACAAAGAAGTTATGATGGCGCCCATTGTTAAAGACTATTGTAATTCCTCGCGGCGCCTTATCTTATGTTTCGTTTTATATAAACTTTAAACAATTGTTCTGTTTCCTTGTTAATTAAATAAACTTGCATCTTGATTTTGAACGACTTTTATGTAACTTGTTTTTGATGGTATTAAGGGCGCCTTCAACTTACCCGAAAAGGAGCTACACCGGCGCTGCAGTCGCGCTGCACGCTACTTTATTATTTACATGGAATAACAAAGCATCCCCCCTGGCTAAGTTACACCCGTTTTGTGTCGAATTCCGTTCTCCATTCGGTAACGCCTCGGTGTCAGTAATTGTAGGAAACGATAAGTTGGTAGCCATGTTGACGCGCCTGAGTCGGCCGCTCGTTCTACAATGTCGTTCTACAATAACAAAGGATGTAGCGTTGAACATTTTAGAAACGATAACAATTCATTCTCTCATTTTGAATGATGTGAACTTGGCTACGAATTTTCTATTCGTTTGTTCTGACCACGTGACTTAACGTTGAGATGATGTCATTCCCATACATTTGATTAGTTTTTGACTAGCGTTAACGATTGCAGATTATCAACTTGGCTAGGGGTGCAGTGCTGCAGCCGCGCTGACGTCGCGCGGCATTTTGCGGCTAATTTGAAGGCGCCCTAAGTAACGGATCTACTAAATGATAATCATCATAATGTAGCGTATTTCAAGTCAACTCAGCTGTTTTTATTTAATTTGTTGCCTCGTTGGTTTTTTGATTAGGAGCGCTAGTCCTGAGCGTGTAGTTTTGGTTTTCGATTCCTGTCCATTATTGAAGATTTATAATATTTTACTTGCAGCCCGAAATGTGGATTTCCACTCGGTCGGTAATAGGCCACATATAGGGTTGTAATAATATTTGGTGGTTTTATTGATACAGTTCTGCCTATCCATTCGCGGAATACAAGTCTACTACTACTATACTATCACACTGTTTGTCACCTAGTATGTTAGTCACCTAGTACGTTTGTCACCTAGTATGTTAGTCACCTAGTACGTTTGTCACCTAGTATGTTAGTCACCTAGTACGTTTGTCACCTAGTATGTTAGTCACCTAGTACGTTTGTCACCTAGTATGTTAGTCACCTAGTACGTTTGTCACCTAGTATGTTTGTCACCTAGTACGTTTGTCACCTAGTATGTTTGTCACCTAGTATGTTTGTCACCTAGTACGTTTGTCACCTAGTATGTTTGTTTTATTATTTATTTATTAAAACTTCATGCAACATAAAGGTACAAAGGCGGACTTAATGCCTTAGGCATTCTCTACCAGTCAACCAAGGGTAGTGAAGAGAAAACATGGCAGGTGCATAAAAAAAAGAAAAGAATAATAAGAAAACAAGGGATCAAATGTATATATACATAAAATAAACATAGACATACATATTTAATATAATATAAACCTACATATATATATTATTTATATAAGGAAAAATGAAAGGATTTTTGTTGATTTTTGTCACCTAGTACGTTTGTCACCTAGTATGTTTGTCACCTTCACGCTCAAACAGTTTAACGGATTTTAATGTAATTTGGTACACGGGTAGACCATGTCCCGGAATAGTACATAGGATACTTATTATCCCGAGAGAATGTTCCCTTGGGATATTTTTCTAATTTAAACTGGTATTGTTAACTAACTAAAAATCCACGCGTTTTCCATCAGTTACCCTTTGCGTCCCAGGGCTGTGGAGACCCTTTCAAAACAACCCCGCAGCCATTTCAGATCAATGGCGATGTCACCGCATTAACCTGGTCCTAATCTACGCACTGAAAACAAAAGATGACGCATCTAAAACCATCGACACATGTATGTACAGTCGTTAATTTTGATCGTAAAATTTAATGCGCCGAATAACGGACGCGCGGAAACCGTCAGCCAGTGGCGTAGCTGGATGACTAAGGGCCCCGGGGTAAAAAAACCGGTATCATCGAAAAACTCCTCCTGCTGTTGGTGGAGCGGAAGGGAGTGTCCAGCTTTTACTGACTAAAACGAGTTGCTATGATTAAAGTAGTTTTACAACCGATTTTATTTAGAAAGAAAGAATTAGAGTTAATTTGCGTCGAACATGGCGCATACATAAAAAAAAAAATAACCACTCTTTAAATTAGGAAGATTTGCGTAATTAGATTTCGAAGGTGTCAAAAATTTTGCACTAGTTATTTATGAGGTTTACTTATCAGCTTTAGGGGCTTCCCCGAGCTTAGGGGCCCTGGGGCACTGCCCCCCCCCCCCCCCCCTAGCCCTTCGGTAGCTACGCCAGTGCCATCATTTACGAGTTATTTACGATAGAACGTTATTGTTTAAAACGATTTATTTTGCAGTTAATGATGCCTCAACTTCATATTTTTATGCAAAATTTAATCACTGCAGTGGAATACAAAAGATTTTGCTTCTATATGAACTTAAATGAAACTTTGAAACGATTTTGTTTACAATTGTACCTATGTACGGTTTGTTGAAGCTTCGTGTATACGATATGTACATTATTAAGTTTATTAAAGCAAACACAAAATCTTTGATGAAATCTAACAGAACTTAATTCTTCATAATATTCATTTTGAATGATCTTTACATACATATTATGAAAACAAAGTCTCCCACCGTGTCTGCCTGTCTATTTGTTCGCAATAAACTTAAAAAGTACTGAACGGATTTTCATGCAGTTTTCACTCGTACTCGTAATTTATGAGGAAAGTTTAAAAAAAAAAAAAAAAAAAAACAAGAATTTCAAAGATTCTATCTTATAGTCTATCACCCAATCGAAGCTAGAGCGGGTCGCTAGTAGTAAATAAAATGTACCTATTGACAGAAATAAAACGACACAAGACACAATTGATTCTATGATTTTTAAATCCTAAACAATTAAATCTTGGTCCTTTTAGAGGCCGGAGGACGTTCCAAACAGCTAATACCACCGCCACCAAAAAATGTATAATAAAATTATGGACGTCATGAAAAACTTCCCCAAATACTTTATCATCATCATAATTTCAGCCGACAGTCATCTACTGTTGGACATAGGCTTCCCCCAAGCGTCTCCACAACGACCTGTGCGTCTCGCATCCACCGCATTCCCGCGACTCTCACCAGGTCGTCGGTCCACCTTGTGGGAGGCCGCGCCAACGCTGCGTTTTACGGTGCGCAACTACTTATATGGAGTGAAAAATTACTCCGAAAAGAAAACCACGACATCAAAAACAAAATTCGATTTTTCAATTTTCTCGCAACAGCAGTGTAATTAGAAAGCTGGGTAGTAGCCAAAAGTTGTAAGTTTTCACCCGATGATAGGTTTTAAACAAGTTCCAGTACAAAGTTGGTGCAGTACTGACCCATATTGTGGTAATGTTGGTAGCATAACATCTGCAGTTATACGGAGGTTTTATGTATGTGCAAATGACTACGTACTTTGGTTGGTACTACCTGCGGGATTGTTAGAAAGAGTTATCGCGGCCATGGAACGCGAAGGGCAAATGAAGGAACACGAGTTTTATTTAAGTCAGTGAAAGGTTATAGAGAAGTACTAGTCTAAAGTCTTTTATATCTATTAGTATTGTAATATGCAAATATTGTAGAATCAATGATTACCGTAGTGTCCATGTAGACCTATGTGAAATAAAATGATTTTGAGTCGGAAAATCCCCCCCTCGCTCCACTCAGAGCGGGAAGAGTTATGTATTTGAAGATTAAATAAAAACAAAAAAAAATGTGGTGCATCATATTTCATTGGCGCAAACGTTTTCTGTTACTTGACAGTTACAAATAGTAAAAATAAGAGTCTAATACCCAATTAGAACAGTCACAACAGCCTTATTCTGCCGAATCCTTTATGCTAACTTCACCCTTTTCTCCATTTGAGAATAATAAAGAGTAAAAAAGTACATAAGGAGTGGCCGGTCCGGAAGGGTGCAATCACGGTCGCCCCAAATTACATGGCAATACAATCATGATTCGGGCGCCAGCAAATTGTTAAATAACGTTCTACAGGGACCAATTCATATTTATTTTTATGACTTTCCTACAAGAATATCGTTATGATAAAATTATTTAGTCATTTCGATGGAAAGGTTTTTGCGTGGACGCCTATTTTGTGTGTTTACACTAATCCGAACAAAATTTATACAATTGCTACCTTTGTGATCAGCGGCTTCGCCTGCGTGTTAAGGTGTATCCACATTTGACGAATGCACCGCTTGCGACCCGCTCAAGCTGCATTTCAAGTTTGCGCGTCGTTCCTGCGCCACTCACGTGCCAGGTTCGCGCCGCACCGTGCGCGAACCGCACACGCGCGCCCCGCGGGCTGCACATACTTCCTCCCAGCCGCAACTATACACTATGAAAGCCAACGGAACAGCAAGCGCGCGAGATGCACGAGTATAGAACGTGCGCCGCGCGCTCCCACTGTGCAAGCCTTGCCGAATTGCACCAAACGTAGGCTGTAACCACATGCAAGAAACGCGCGCGCAGTTCGCAAGTAATTCGCGAGCGGCGCATTCGGCAGGTCTGGACACAACTTTCATGGTGTGTCTAGACATGCCTAATCTATAACTATTGTGGTTGAAGTTAAAGCACTCTTGCCTAGAAGTAATCTATTCACTCTTAATTTAAAGAGAAGGTCTGTTTGTTTCGCTGACACATAGCTGCCAGACACCGGCAAGGAATTCTACATCCATATATTATTTATTTATTTACTACAGCTTGAAAAGATAAACAACTATAGATAACAGTCAGTATACGATTAGCAACCCTTTGTCATTTTCAGTCCCGACAAACTGAAAAGCCTTGTCAAATGTCATGACCTCAGAACTTTTCCAACAAATGAAACCTAAAATTTAGTCCTTCGAGCAAGTTAATCAAAACTCGTCTAAACGTTCAGCTGTTTCATAATGGCTCTGAAAGTTGGCCGCACTTGGCAAGCCTGAGCCATGCATTAGTTGCATCGAATTTATAGTCACACTCCGACCCCAAAAATATACGGTCAGTATACCTCACACTCCATGGATCGTTAGCGATAGTGCTCCAGTTAGTCAAGGCTTAAAATTTTATGTTCATTTGATAAACACTAGCGTCTGCCAGCGGCTTCGCCTGTGAGACAGTGGGAAATCATATACTCCTAGAATAAAATGTATCCTATGATGTCCTATTTCGTTTATAAAGTTTACTCCTTCCTAGTAAAATTTTAATCAATAAATCACAATATACCTCTTGTAGTATCAAAACAATTATAAATACATTTATTCCAGCAGAATCAGGCGACATGCTCTCAAAACCGTGTTAATTTAAAGGTTAACGAAGCACGTAATCTCTTACAAAGGAAAAACACATATCAATCAATGGCACAACCAATTATTCTCTCCTTTCTGACGCCAATAACCGAAATAATTGGCACACACAAAAAACAGCTATTCTGTAATTTCATGTCTATCGAACGGATATAGAATATACTCCTGGAATATGTCCTATTACAAGACATTATCTACCTATGTACCCCGAGCAAACATTTGTATGGCTTACAGATAGTCGTATCGGATACGATTGTCTTGTGTATTTAAGTTTATCATCTTTGTGAATGCACCCACGACACTGGCGTCATTCATAGTGTGGGGAAAAGTTTTTAAAAATCATACGGTCTTAAAAAAAGTAACTTCAGAAAAGCTAACCTACTTTCCCAAGTCCGAATGTACAATTACAATGTCGGTCAAATAAATTCTTTTACCAATTGTGACCGCATAAAGGCGTTTTTACGACAAAAGTGTGGCTGCCCAATTCATCCGGGGACCCCGTAGGCTTTTCATTATAGTATTTTGGATCGTAAAATTTTAATCGCAAAGATTTCGGGACACGGTTATAAGGGCGGATATCAAATTAAATTTCTGTGTATTGTATTGTAGGGATGTTTTACACAGAAGATTGTTTTAAAACAGCTTATGAAAAGCTTTCAGACATTTTTACTGTTAACATTTTTAAACTGTCATTTAAAAAAAATGAACCAGGACTAAAGTGTTGTAACTTTTTATTTGAAATCGTCAGCCATTTTGAGCTCTTATCCGTGTAATTCAATTTTATTTTTATCAGCATTATTAAGGTCTAACGAGCTTTGAACATGGGCTAACGACAAACGTCATTTAGCTCCGTTTGCGCCTTAAGCTGGCATTTTAAAATGGAATCCTGGAGCTGAAAAAAGCTGATACGCATTCCCGACGTCGCATTTTACTTATGATGTTTTCCTTAGAAAGTCGATTACCGAAAATATTGGGACACAAGACATTCGCAAAAGAATTGGTATGCTCCCAACCCAATCGCAA
Source organism: Mythimna pallens (assembly GCA_961205895.1). Classification (NCBI taxonomy): domain Eukaryota; kingdom Metazoa; phylum Arthropoda; class Insecta; order Lepidoptera; family Noctuidae; genus Mythimna; species Mythimna pallens. Next base: position 4,552,254 of record OY540843.1, read on the forward strand.
GAAAATAAAGGTAGACATATTGAAAAAAAATATCTTCTATAAACTTTATTGAGTGAAATCAAATGGGTCTTCATTAGAAAATAGATTCAACGCGCTGGCATGCCTCCTTTCATTGTCACCTGTTTCCTTCGACTACGACACCGCTCGAGGGAAATTCTATGGCTGCCACACAGACATAAGAATTCTAGATAATAAAAGGGAAGTTCGAGGTTGCGGCAACTTGTGATGGAAATTTGGTCCTTCGGTACTCATCTTTTTTATTATTATTGATAGGCTCGCGTTTACCCACTATCACTTGATGGTAAGTAGTGTTGCAACAGAACGCTGCTTTCGCTTCTGCTTTTGCAGAAGTTCCGCAAGCTTTTTTACTTTCGTTTCCGCTTTTGCTTCCGCAAAATTTATAACAGAATTCTAAACGGAAGAAAACAGCGAAGAGAGCGGGCGTGGGGGCGGTTGGACGACTGGACACAACGGAAGAATTAATGCCTAATTTTGACAAGTTTACATGCAAAAGTTAAAGATAAAGATAAAGATAAAGATAAAGATAATTTTATTTTGCAAATATGGGTAACAGTAAAAGATGACATAAAAATATAGGTAACAAGTTCAGCCATATTTTACCATGTAGGCATGCAAAAGACATACTATAACTACGTACGATGTACAAACAAGTAAATACAAAGAAAAAATTTAAACTAACTTAAAATATATAAACTAACTTAAAAAATCCTTCTCATTTAGGTACTCACTTAAGTTATAATAGGATTTCACCACTAAAAAGCTTCGGAGTTTTTTTTTAAACAATGATAATGGAAGTTCTTTCCAACTCTTAGGCATCTTATTATAAATGACCGGAGCCATGCAGTAGACACTTTTGCGCATAAGTGCTGTCTTGGCTGGCTCCTGACACAGCAGGCTATTATCGCGTCTGTTGCGGGGAAATACGTCGGCTATGCGTTTAAAACGACTAGGATTTGTCTTCACAAACACAGCTACTTCTAAGATATACAGACAAGGCAATGTTAATATCTTATGATTTTGAAAAAATGGTTTACAACTGTCAGTAGGTTTTAGCCTAAACATCGCTCGAATACATCTTTTTTGTGCCTTGAAGGCGGTTTCTCTTTCGGTAGAGTTTCCCCAAAATATGATCCCATACCTCAAATGTGACTCTACTATTCCATAATAGGCAGTAAGAAGTGAATCTGTGTTGATTAAAGTTGATAACGCGTGTAGAGCATATGCAGACTTACTAATTTTCTTACACAAAATATCAATGTGGGATTTCCAATTTAATTTTTGATCTATTTCTAGACCCAGAAATTTAGTACTTTCAACTTCTTCTATATTATCATTCCTGTAATGTATATTCAAGTTAATACTAGAGGTCTGTTGTCTAAATTGGATAAGTTTCGTTTTAATCAAATTTATTTTCAAATTATTTGAATCTAGCCAGTTTATCGTCTGTTTTAAACTATTATTAATGTCACTCTCATACGTAACTATACTTTTACAAGGTATTGTAATCGTGCTATCATCCGCAAAAAGTGTTATTGGGCGCTCAATAGATTTTGGTAGATCATTTATGTATAAAATGAATATAAAGGGACCTAAGACGCTGCCTTGCGGTACCCCAAATAACAATTTACGCTCTGAAGACCAAAATGTCTTTTCATGTTTAGTAGCTATATTAATTTTATTGACTTCAGTTATTTGTTTTCTGTTTTGTAGGTATGAACGAAGTAAATTAAGGACAGTGCCTCTAATCCCATAGGCTTCGAGCTTGTTTAACAGAGTAGGGTAATGGACATAATCGAATGCCTGGGTCATGTCGCAAAATATACCACATACAGGGTTTCGGTGATCAACATTTTTAATTACATTGTATATAAAATCATATATCGCCATATTAATAGTCCTATGTAATCGAAATCCTTTCTGTTCCTCACACAAAATATTTTGTTTATCTATAAAATTATAAAGTTCCCTATAAATATACTTTTCAAATACTTTAGAAAATACTGGAATTAATGATATTGGTCGGTAGTATTCCATTCTTTGTCTATTCTCTTTTTTAAAAAGTGGCTTAATAATTGATGTTTTTAATGCATCAGGGTAAACACCTGCGCTAATACTTAGATTAATTATGTGACTTAAATGACCGCTTATTTCTCTTGACACCTGTTTTATTATTTTTGTGGCAATACCGTCATATCCTACACTATTTGTATTGTTTAATGAATTTATGATCTTTTCTATATCTAGTGGTACACTAGGCGCCATAAACATTGTTTTATTATTGGTATCGATTTTGTTATATTTGGGTTTGCTAGTCACATCGAGTTTCCCTTGTACTTTGTCGATAAAATAATTATTAAAAGCTTCAGCAATGTCTTCAGATTTTGAAATAATTCTGTTATTATGTAAAATTTTAGTAATATTAGATTTAGGTAGATTATATTTAGCACGATTAATAATTTGCCACGTAGTTTTAGACTTATTTTTAGAAGAATTTATTTTATGATTATTTTGCGCCTTTTGTGTTAGATGTATAATTTTTTTATGCAAGTGAGAGTAGGCAATGAAGGTATTTTTATTAATTTTACTTGGGTTTAACCGATATTTCCACAAAAGATTTCTTTTTTTTTTACTGCCTAATTTGATTCCCTTAGACAACCATTTAGGTTTTTTTAAGAGATTTATTTTAATCAATTTAATTGGAAAACACAAATCATATATTAATTTAAATAAATCGAGAAATTTGTTATAGGCTTCATTTGGATCGACTGTGTCATAGATCTCTACGAAGGATAGACTTTTTATGTGATTTTTAAACTTCAAAATATTTTCTACACTGTAGTCTCTCTTAGCCGTGTACCAATAATTTATGAGACATTTGGATTGAACTGGACAATGAAGCAGCTGTGCCGTGTGATCGGACAATGCTAGTTCTATTACGTCAGTTTTACACACTTTACTGAAATTATGGGCAAAATTGTCTATACATGTCATACTGGCCATGCGAGTCGGTTGTTTTAATGCTAGTTTTAAGTTATAGCTCATTAAAAGACATTCGAAAGCATTTGAGTGGCTATTAGGTTTAAGCATGTCTATATTAAAGTCCCCAGCTAGTACAATGTTGTTATATCGTGTGCGTAATATTTCTTGCAAAAGTGTTTCCATTTTATCAAAACAATAATTGAGATTATTTATATTTGGTACTCTGTAGATACAGACGACAATTATCTTAAAATCGGTTAACTCAATCGCACAGCATTCGAATATACCTGATGAAGACAATTTAGAAATTTTAGGTATTTCCTTGTATTTGAGACCATTTTTCACAAGAATACATGCCCCTCCTCTTTTTCTCCCTTCTCTACAGAAATGGGCAGCTAAGCTGTAATTTGGTACATACAATTGATGCTGGTAGCCCTCCATAATGAAGTGTTCCGTTATGCATAGAACATCCACGTCTATCTTTTTTTCAGACAATTCATCTAAACAAACAGTTAAGACATTAGCTTTGTTTACTAAACCAGCAATATTTTGATGTAAAATTTTTAAATATTTATTACAGAAAAAACTGGTCGTTAGTTGTATCTTTTTTGGTTGAGGGAGAAATAGGGGGAGACTCACCATAATCCTGAACAGATAAAGGAAAATCTTCAAAATTATTAATCTCATCAAGCATTAAATTAATGTTTTTAAATATATTTACCATGCCATTCTTATTGACAGATCCACTTGGTAAAAACATTTTATAATCATATGATAAATAAAAGTTAGAGTCGAACAAATATGCATATTGATGGCTACATGCATCCAAGTATAAGAGACTGTTAAATGTTTCTATTCTTCCGTTAAACATCATAGAATAGTCATTGATTTTAAATGTTGGTGCACATATTACAATATTGGTATAATTTATTTTTAAAAGTGTTTCACGTAAATTAATTATGAGATCGACATAATTGTTAGTTCGGCGAAAGTCTTCTTCGCCGATGAAGATCAGGCAGTAATCGTCCATAGTGTAGTTCTTCAACTTATGATCCAAGTTCTTAATAAGCTTCTCTAGACCATAACCCGGTGTTAAGTAGTGACAAATTTTGTAATCTAGGAATGTATTTTCTGCAATGGTTAGTATTTTATTTCTGTTGTCTGTACCCAGAATGCATAACTTTCTTTGGTCCAATATATTTTTTGATTGTTTATTATTATGTACGTGATATGTCTCATTTTGGTTTTTCAGTTCTGTAACTTGTTTATTGTTGTCCTTGTTGTTCGAGTTACAAGTCAGTGAACCATTGTTGGAAGTAATTTTTATCTCGTCTTTCTTTTTCATTTTCCGCGTCGAAGTTGGTGGGGTGGAAGAGGATTCTCCGTATCCCACCTTTTTGTACAGTTCTATAATTTTTTGACACCTTTCCAATTCCCATTTTAAGTTAGTATTTTCTGCGTTTAAATTATCAATTTCATTGTTTGCAATTATAAGTTCCTCCTGCACAGATGATAATTTTATTTGTAAGTCACGTACTTCTAAACTCTCGCATGTGTCGGGTAGGCTTTGCATCGTTGTATCGAAAAGTGACGAGTCTGACGTGTTCATAATCGATACATTATTATGGGAGTTCGTTTTCCGTATTTTCCTTAATGTAATGTTACTAGAGCTTCCACTCGACATCTTAGATATTAAGTATCAGTTTCAATTGGTCTAGAAATTGTTGTTGCAAAAAAAGCAAAAGCAAAAAAAAAAAAAATAATTCTTGTTTACTTCTTAAATTGCTACTAGTATGTTCAGTTGTTATCATAGAACATTACTATAATCTAAAATAATACAAAAAGACTATTGTGTTTGACTGAGGCTTGAACTCGAGACACGATGATGATACCATAGGTAGAGCACTGTACCAATGCGCCACACGGGTCGTTAACGACTTCGTTAAAATAGATGTTCTGTCTCTGTTATTTTTGTAGAAAAGACGTTAAAACGCGGATTTTAACTTTTTATAAAGTTTTTAGATACACCGCCTTCACTTTTTTTATTTATATCTTTTCCATGTTTTTGTGGATTATATGCACTGGGTTGAATATATTACTTTGGTAGTAATGTGTAGTTGTGAAAAATTTACACTGTTATACTATTGTTTTAGGTTCTGTTATATTTACTGATACTGTCACTGTTACACTGTTTATATTTTAAAGTCTTGATACACTGGTATTTTTTTGGTGTTTTTTGTGCTTTTTCTTGATTTATTCACTTAGATAACACTATCACACGTTATTTATGATAACTTGAGAATGTTTTACTACTTATTAATCGTTTTCGCTGATTATTAGTATTTTTAATTATTTAAATACGCGGAGCTAGTTGTTATGCGTGGCTGGTGCTGCCATCTGGTTAGAGTTGACAATATCTCAACTTCAAATTCTTTATTCAGAATCCAAAAAAGTTTGTAATACGTCATAATTGCCAAACAAGGGTAGGTTATAGAAACTAAACGTGGTGATCTTAAAGCATCGGGTGACACATAACTGTCACTATAAAGCAAACTTCTTAAGTACTTAATATTTTAAATGCGAAAGTATGTTTGTTTGTAACCTTTTCACACCTAAACAACTGAATTGATTATCATGAAAATGTAAGTACCTACATATACATTGTCCGAGGTACAGATAAGGGTACCTTTTATACAGAAAGAAAGTATCTACTATTCCCGACGAGAACTACAATAACTTTTGATGGTCACAACTGGTACATGACGCTAGATGGCGCTACGTGTCTTTCGAATCATGATTTAATTATATTATTAAAAACTTTATTAATTTGCCAAAATTATTTTTTATTTAAGTACCTGATATTGTTTGCTAGTCTTTTAATTTTAAATTAACGCGAGTAAAGCAGCGGGCATAAGCTCAATATAACCTGTTGAAACTTCACGTCTTCTTAACACCCCAAACAAATCACAACAGGTTACCCACTAATGGTAAGTTTAACGCGTGAAAACCCTTCAAAGTAACTTAAATTATCTACAAAGTTAAGGCCCGATCAATATATAGTAGTCAACTTATAAGCATGTTAATATATATTTTGTATTTTGCACCTACAATGTTATCTACCACACATGAACTGTTTTTTTTAAATTGGAATATTATCAAATAATTTCTCCCGCCTTGGGTGGAGCGAGTGGGAGTATCAGATTTCGACTGTCTAAAACCCACCCGTGTTCCTGCCCCTTGCGTTCCAGGACCGTGGTAACTCTTCCGAATAATCCAGCAGGCTTATGCTGAACGTATGTGTTGCATGATGTTTCATGAACTTTAAACAAATATGTCTAATAAAACTTTAATACAATAAATGTACTGTGTACTGATTAATCCGTACAATTTTAACTTTTTAATCTCATCACCACCATCATCTTTTTCTTTGCATATTTTTTCTATTTCTACTTTTCTTTTTTCTGTTTTTACTTTTTTTTCCGTTTTTTTTTTTTTCTTTTTCTGATTTCCCCTTTTTTACTTATTCAGTTTTTCTTTCTTTTTCAATGTCGCAAAATAAAGTCACGTGATTAATTGAAAACCGCTATAAATGTAAAGGTCGAACGGTGCCAATACATCTGCCGATACCACTTCAGGTCTTAAGGCAAGGTGTGTACGAGACATCCATACGAAAGCAGGCAGAGAAAATTACAAAGTTTCATTAATTAGAGTTCATTTCCCCCCTAATCTGAGGATTCCCTTAAGGGGGAGGAAACTAAAGGCTCTCAGAATCTTTCACAAGTTTATTACCCCGAGGATTGTAGTTGCAGAGTGGAATAATTAATGTGTGTTTAACATCCATGTTTTTATTCCCTGAAGGAGGTTAAGTTACTGTTGTTAGTTATAATTTTATCCAGCTTCTTGATAGCCGACTTATGTAAACTCTTTCAACGCCACAGTCTGCTATATGTGGCAAATCAATTTCGTGCCTGCACCGCCACAGTCTGATATATGAGCCAAATAAATGGGTTAAAACAAATTTCAATTTTAATATCAACAATTTGGGAAAATTTTATAAAAATCCTTATGCCAAATTTCACGCTCCTAGTCCCAGTAGTTTCTGCTGTGCGTTGATATGTCAGTCAGTTAGTTTTTCCTTTTTATAGAATATATGTACACCAAAACCATCCTTATGTATCACTCACTCTATTTATTTGTGAAAACTGTATTAAAATCAGATGTTCGTTTTTGAGTTCATTGCGAACAGACAGATAGTTTTTTTTTTTAATGTAAAAATATTATTTCGTTATGAAGAAAGCTAAGATAAGGTAAGATCGCAAAATTCAAATTGTTTCAAAGTTTTTTGCAATTACAGAGATTTTCAAGTAACGGTTGCTTCGAACTACGATTATTTGAGTAAACACCTCACACTTGACACCATCTCATGACTGAATCAACAACAAATATAATTAATGCATCATAATGACTAATACGACCAATTAACTAAATTGCAATCTAAGATAAACCAAGTATTATTGACATGTGATAATCTAGTTATATTGCCAATAACAATCAATTGACCCACTAATGGCCTACTTGGAAACAAGATGAAGTATGTGACGTAATTAGGTACAATTAGGGAACCATGTCCAGTGATATAATAGTTTAGTTACGAGGTTTATGTTCCTTTTATGTTAAAACTAGTTGGCATGAAGGTAGTGCGGTATGAAAATGAAAATTTTGTCACTAATTTCTAGCTAAATTAGTGACAAAATTTTCATTTTCATAATCGGTTCTGAAGTTTCAGAGATTACCTCCTACATACAAACTTAAGGTAGGGACATAAAAATAGTATTCACATTCTAAAAGAACGTCATCCCCCATAGCTAAGTTACAACCGTTTCGTTTCGATTCTCTTTCGTCGATCGGCTCGAGTCGTCCACGCCTCCGATTCCTTTGGTCGACGAAAGAGAATCGAAACGCCAGTACCAGTTTACCAGACTTTCATTTTTGTGATTTATTTTTCACTTTAGTACACGTATTGATAATGTCCTGGAACAAGTTTCGTGAAATATTAGAGTAAATGACGGAATCACCGAATGTCAACAAACTCTTCAGACGAATTTGTAAGTGTTACCGCATACTTTTTGCGTTTTATTCAGACTTTACATATTGCAGTCTGAAAGAGCCGAATCACGAATATGAATAATTTATGTAATTAACTAGATGCTGCCAGGAACTACGCTCACGTGAAATTATGAAATTAACCCAAAGGAACAAAATCCAATTCCAGGTACGCCAAGACATGGTCTACTCGTGAGCCTGATTTCATCCAAATTAGTTCAGCCATTCGAGGGTGAAGAAGTAACTAACATACACACTTTCACTCATAAGATGTCAGCAAGACCGTAAGGACCTAGTGGGACCGAAGTCTATTGAGACCATGTATTAACTTTTAAAAGGGGAAACCCTTGGTCCTGGAACGCAAAGGGCAACTGAGGAAACATAGATGTGGTTTTAGTCAGTAAAAGTCTGACTCACCCTCTGGCTGGACGAGAGAAGTCATTAGATGATTTCCTAACTCAAAAAAAAAACACACACTAACTTTCGCATTTACAATATCAGTAAAGATTCAACCAATCACTTCCATTTCATCTCAAAATAGTAGATTAAATTTTCTTTAGTACCAGATCAGGGACAGATCCTCTTAAACTTGGTACCTTGTGCAATATATCAGCGTCTGAATGACCTTCATATACCTTTAGAAGATTTAATTAAATACTACCCTTCTATCCGCTGTTAATTTTGAGAGCCCTAGATTTTGCCGTTGGTAACACTAGGGGTTAGAGAACGACCGGCTTAGAAACGAACGATTCTGTTTAGGCCAGTTTCGACCAAAAACTAGTTTCGGCTGGAATTTTGTCGATGGTCAATAATTGGCCGAATGTTCGGCTTGATCGAAACTAGCATCACAAAGCTTGTTATAGGTACATAAAAAATGACTGACACGTTCGTCTAATTTATGTTTTTTAATCTAAATGTAGAAAGAGAAATTTGGTGTTACCATAAGATGTATATTTTTTTTAATACTTTATGTAAAAAATAAAATAATAATAAAAATCAAATGTACTCAATGGGAAAACAAAACTAAACAGAATAAGAAAAAAGGCTGGCAAAATCAGACCTATAGGAAGGAAAAAAAATAGTTCTAAAGAAAGGTTTATTTAAAAAAAATATGTAATGTAATTACATCATCCCTGTAAATGTTTTGAAAAAACGAAAGGAACTCCAAGGAACTTTGAAACTGGTTTTATTTGAATATTTAGTACTTTATGAAAATATCTTCTATGTTTATAAAAATAAAGGCTGACTAATGTGAATGCACAACCGAAACTACTGGGACTAGGAACGTGAGAATTTGCGAGACACAAACCAATGTTTTCTTTCTTTCTTTTTCTATCGTTTATGACGTAGGCGAGTACTAATAGAGAATTTCCCAAAATTCACCCCCTAAGAGGATAAAACAGGGTTACAAAATTTATATGGGACAAGCTACTTTCACGCGGGCGAAGCCGCTGGCAGAAGCTAGTAACTGTGTAATTATCGAAATTTAGTTAGGAATAACTGTATAGAAATATATTTTTTTCTCTTACCGCATCAATTTCGATGAAGGCCGAAACTGGAAGACGAGCCGAAAATTCGCTTGCGGTTTCGGTTTCGACTGCAAATCGTATTTCGGTCGGACACTACTAAGCGTATTTATGGGACTGCAAGCCTGAAGCTACGATGTGGTTAGCCTACTCGCCTCTGAAATACAGGCTCATATTTCAGAAACTTGTAATTGTCTCTAAAATTCTGGTGGTGTCAGTGAATTGGTGCTTTCATTTCGTCCAGTGTTTTGATGCTAACCAACATTTTATGATGGATATAGCTGTCGCTCTCTTCTGTGGGTCATAGAGTAATATAGCCTTCATAAATGGGCTATTCAACACTAAAATAATTGTATCAAATCGAATCAGTAGTAACAAACAAAAAGAACTCATCTAATATGTAAAAATCTTATGTCACAGTATTTATTATCGACATAAATTTTTATGTTTTTTTTTTGTTTGGTAGGTCTGAAAATAGGTCGCTTTCCTACCCATATTACCATTTTTTTTATAATTTCTATGGCAGAAGAATGTTTGGCACATGGTAGACCATATACTGGAATAGCGCACCTGATACTTTTTATCCCGGGACTATGAACACACTATGTGCTATTTCAGGAGTTGGTCTAACCAAGGAACCCAATGGAACACTTGGGATAATTTTTAGGGTTCCGTACCTCAAAAGGAAAACACGGAACCCTAATAGGATCACTTTGTTGTCTGTCTGTCTGTCAAGACCTATTATCTCGAGAACGCGTGGAGGAATCGAGTTGAAATTAAAACTATACTCAAGTCTGTGGTCCTTTGAAGCTGTGAAAAAATCAAACTTTTAAGTTAACGCGAAAAAAAGATACGGCCGTTTGTGTCGCAAAAAAAAAACGTATATTTCGACAGTCAAGAGAATCAAAATTCATAGGGTACTTCCCGTTAACTTAGAAACCTGAAATTTGGGAAGAAGCACAAGTATAGCAATAAATCTGGAAATTTGTAGTTACGTCACCAAAATAAACTTTTGTCGTGATTCGGTAAATCGAAAATCTGTAACTCAATTCGGGAATTTTATAGGTCAGTTTGTACGGAGCCCTCAGTGCGCGAAACCGACTCGCACTTGCTCAGTTTTTTTTTACTTTCACGCGAACGAAACTGTTGACTATTACAACGCTCAACAGCCTCCACGTCACCAAGGCGAGGGCCTCTCAATTTCCACGCCTGTCTCCTGAGTATCATGTAGTTATGCATACAAAAACCTCAGCATGTTACATCGCTGTTTTATTCATGATTAGCTTAACAATGTAAATTTTGGTAGGGCACTTGTTTAGATAGGAATTCATCAAAGTCCTTCAGCCAGCTAGATAGATCCCGCGAGCAAATTCTTAAGAAGTTGGCAGTACAACGTTAATGTTTCTCTGTTTGTCGATTCGGACCTATTTCTTTAGTACTTATATTTGTATATTTAGTTTATTAAAATGTGTATATAATACTAATTTCATACTTTGACCCCTATTATTTGTTCCGTGCGGGAATCGAACCCGCAACCCGCAGCGCAGCAGCCAACCGCTCAACTACTACGCCACCTGTGCCGTCAGTCCAATGAAAATCGTCTCAAACAAACTTCGGTATAATTTAATTTGTGACCTAAACACTGTTGGTAACTGCGTCGAATGAAGCTATTCAATAAATATCAGCAAGAGGAAATTAAAATGCCATGCAAAACAATAGAAGTTAGACAGCAGTTGAATTTTCATTTTAAAATGGCGTCCAAAATATACCATCATCGCTGCGAGAATATCAGAGATAGGTAGGTACACCATTTTTAGGGTTCCGCACCTGAAAGGTGTCAAGGTTATTTATTCTATTACTAAGCCTTCTCTGTCTGTCTGTCCGTCCATCGGTCAGCAAGGCGTATCTCATAAACCGTAAGAGGTCGAGAAGAATTGAATTTTTTAAATAATATGTATTTCTATTGCGACTACAACTACAAATATTAAAAATGAAAGAGAGTATACAAGAAAAGTTATTTCATCAGTGTTTTTACTGACTTCTGTATCTCATAAACTGTAAGAGGCCTAGAGTAAAACCTTTTAGAGAAAGTATATTTTTATTGCAGCTACAACAACATAGCATGGTCTTATAATGTTCCCACTGCTGGGACTCAGGCCACCTCTGTAGGAGAGGGAATAGGCTATAATCCACCACGCGGGCCCAGTGCGGGTTGGTGGATGTCACATGTCTTCGAATTTTTGGTTCTAGGACATGCCGGTTTCCTCACGATGTTTTCCTTCACCGTTATGAGAGCAGTGGTGATGAAATAAACAACATAAAGTGTTGCACCTGGCTGGGTTTGAACCATAGCTTTAAGAACAAATAATAAAAACTAAAGGGACAAGACAACAACCCATAAAGGAAAAGAAAGGTATCTGTCGGCGTTTTTACTCGATTTTAATGTTGTAGTACGGAACCCTTCGAATGTGAGTCCAACTCGCACTTGGCCAGTTTTTTTTGAATTACGCATTTTAATATAAATAGAGAACGCAACGAAAAATGCGCAGCCAAAATTTTCATGGCATTTTTTTTATAGAAACTTTTTCTGTTAAACATTTGATTACACAACTGATATTTTTCAATACAGTTTCTGGCTACAGTGTGTTTGGTAGCGAATAGATTGCGAAATGAAAAGTTTCAATTCATTGAACGCAAACAGCTAGTGTAGGAATGTGTGCTATTTCCTTTGAGTGGCTCGTGGCTAGTGGTTCGCCCCAACACGAAACATATCGATAGCTTGGAGTGAAAACACTCGTTTTGCAATTTTAGGTAATTTTATTTTATTATATTTCTGAAAAGGAAAGCTCGTAACGCACAATCTTGTATCACGCAAAATTTTGATTTGATACTTGTGCCATCATATACGATGTTGAATGCATACCTTGCTCGAGTCAGTTTGGTGTGATAACCTCGCGATGGCGCGTCAAAACTTGTGGTATACATTAAAAACAAGAGAAACAATCGTTTGAAATAATCAATAGTTTTAAATATTTGAATAGAACACGTAAAAGCACATTTAAATTACATGATAATAAGAGCGTCCTTTTCGAGATGCATTTTCATACAACCGATCTTACGTGATGATGTTATTACACATCTTTCTCTGGATATTCTAGATACATATTATCTTGTAGATATTAACTAGGCTTCTATAGAAATCAAAACATAAATTTGTGTAAAACTAATCTAGTAAAGACCTCTGAAAATCTGATATTTTACGTGAACTTAGGCCCTCCATTATGTACTCATATATTAAAAATATAAAAAAGTTCATCGATAGGAGCCTTGCACATTTAATCGAGATTCTGAATGACGACAATTTTCCTGAAAAACTTTTTAAGTGTTAAAAAAATCACGTATTTCCTGGAAAACAGTTTTGTGAAATATTCGAGTAAATCACGGAATTACCGAATGCAAACAGAGTTTTCAGACGTTATATCTCTTTTTTTGCATTGCCTCTTCATCAAACGTCGCGTTGGATTGCGTTAGATGAAGCAACAAGCTTTTAAACCATGCTCGATGTTGACGATAGGCGAGAGGAAAAGGACCTCATAAAGGTATAATTTGATTTTATGTACCTCCTGAAAAATAACGTATTTTACAGTTACGAGGTATTCACTATAAACCATCGATATCAACATCGAGCTGTGATATTCGAGGAATGTAAACTGAGTAAATAATATTATAAGTTCCGTGAGAAAATATGGCTCTGATCTGTGGTTAACAACCCGGTCATGCTCAATGTCCGCTATGTTCTTCGGTTTGGGTACTTAATGATTTTAGTTTGTCAAGCTAAAGATACTGTAGCGACATCTATGGCGTCACAAAAAGAACTAATCCTACATCGCGCAATCAAAGTTCTCCGCGCGATTGGAACGTATAGAACAGCCCGAAATCATCTATCGGGCAGCTGCCCACCAGACATAACACCCGTTTGATCGGAGGATCCTCCCTTTTCAACTGAGGTTTGCGGGACTTTACTCTCTGTTCCGCCTACCTCCAAAATACTAACCTAAGCTAAGCTTAAAATTTATCTCAAACGAGCTAGCTCTGCCAGCGGCTTCGCTCGCATGAATTTCTAAACTTATTCCATGGAAACATGCTCCCGGTTTAAAAATGTATCTTATGTGCTATTCACAACATACAGACTATGTGTTAAATTTCATCTATATCCGTTCAGCCGATCGAGCGTGAAGAAGTAACAAACATAAACACATCTGTACATACAAACTTTGTGTTTTATAATATGTGTGTGTTAATAGTTCAATCAAGTTAGACTTATTTCATATAGGTAATATCATAATATTCATATTTTGTTGTGATATAGAACACTTAAAAAAGTAAACAGCATTATTTTTTTTCGTTTTTTTCTGTATGTGTGAGGTACGAATAAACGTTTTTTCTGTTTCATTTTCTTTTTTTAATTCCTGATACAAAAAGAGGGGTGTTAAGTTTGTTGTGTGTGTTGTGTGTTATAAGTGTGACCGCTATATGTGTGTGTTTATCTGTCTGTAGCACCATAGCTCTTAAACAGGTGAACCGATTTGGATGCATTTTTTTTTGCGGTACATAGATATGTTTTATCAAAATCGTGTCAGTCATTTACAAGTTATGGGGAAGTAAACATGTGAATGAACAACCCAAATATAAATATGAGCATAATTAAATGATAAATGAAAATCGGTTCAAAGTGATAGGGGTTGAAAAGGCATGATTTGTATTTTATAATTAACATTTAGGCCAAGGGATTTTTAAATTTTAATTTACATTTTCTTCCTTCCAATCTGGACCTATGGCTTTGAACTCTGGGGTTTGACATGCGACTCCAATACTATGATTATACAAAAGGCTCAAAACTACATTCTCAAGCAGATATCTAATGCGCCCGGGTTCAACAAAACAGAGGAGATCCATGAAATCTTGAATGTGCCAATGGTTAAAGAAGTGATCAACTGCCATGGTGCCAATTACAAATCACGTCTTCAAAAGTACCCAAACCAGCTAGCAGGACAGCTTACTATTCCTGAAAGTATTCGCCGACTGAAGAAGCGGCGTGACGTCTTTGACTAGAAAAGTCACCCATACATAGGGCTGCCATCACCTAATTTGCCGACGCCGGACAAACACGGCAAAAATCCAGGACATTTGGGCAAATTATAGGGACTCTTTTAAAAACCCCGCCCGGACGCCCCTCAAACTAGGACAAATCCGGGGAAATCCGGACGGATGGCAGCCCTACCTATACATGTGACTACTTTTAAGGAAGGGCAGGCCTCACAGGGGGCAGCACCCTACAAACCATCCAGACTACATCTCTTCTGTTTATAATCCACATGACTGATTACATGATAAATATTATAAATAAAAAAAAATACGTTTTATCAGTCAGGTAAATTTTGGAAACGACACAATCAGTGTAAAACTTTACAAGCAATATACATAACAACGATCTAGAGTACAGAAACTCCTTTCAAACTACTACAGTTCTAACTGAATACACTACAAGAAAACATGGAATCCTCTTCGAATGCGCACAAGAGGATTACCTTGGATTACCCATAGACGGTACACCGCAAAAAACGAAAGCCTAACCAAAACATAGCGGCTTAAAAGAATTTATTCTGTCTACATTGGTAACTGTTTTTGTGTAAAAATCTTAGTTTTATCTTACCTAAAAGAAATCTTCGATAAATCTAGCAATTTTGTGAACCGAGCCTAGGTTTGTTTTTGTTACTAGAATAAGAATTGAGAATTGCTCTTAACGCGATCCATTAGACGACCTAAACTGCATTGTTTAAGATATGGAGCTTTAAAGGGTATATAGTTCCGTCCCTCTTTCTCGCTCGCATGCTTTACATTTAAGGCGTATAGTCCCGTGAACATCAGGCCGGTGTTAAATGCACACATACTCGTACTGCCGCCTTCACCCGCATAAAGCCCCACTAAACTTTAAAATCTATCGAAATATTTATTGATTTACATATGCTAAGTACATTCTGAAGAACACTTAACCAGCATTTTTTTTTTTGTGTAAACATATCAAAAATACAAAATCTTAAACGTTTGGGTAAGGTCAGCCGATTCGACCCGATCTTACCCGAACGAGCGTTACAAAGCCGAGCATGACGGCTGCGTCTCATTCAATACCTACAAAATCGCGACTTCAAAGTTTTCACTTCGAAAACTGGGCCTCAACGCATTGTGCGGCTTGATTTTAGTAGGCTAGGTTCCCAACCTGCTTTGCGCAAATTTGAGTATCCAATCCAGTTAGGGAGCACCATTGTCTGGTTATAACAGCATGAAATACGGCATTCTCTGGCAGGACGTTGTTATACCTATTTAGTCCCCCTAGTCAGTTATGTCACCCACGGGAACAAACGAGCCTATTTATTACCAAGGCCGTCGGTACATAGTTTGTATCTGGAACTATGTTATATAGTCATGAATCTTTACTTAGAGCGAGTTGCACCAACTAACTTTAACGATAACATCAGCCGACAAATCTTTGATTAAGCAACATATGGGTTGCACCAATTTAGCAATGGTTAAAAGGACCGATTAACCGCCCAAATTCGGGTGGCTACGGTTAAAGCAGATGACAAATAATTGTCTTTTGATAAAATTTCAACGGTTTACATGATAGTGCAACAGAAGATGGTAAAATTCAATGGTGTTACCGTCAAAATTAACTTTGATGGAAACTATAACGTCGTTCTTGAAGCAACCCAATCTTAGAGGTAAGCTGTGCCAACTAACGTTAACGATACCACTTAAACCTCCGGTTAAGCTAAATGCGGGTTGCACCAATTTAGCTGTCACACAAATAATTATAAAATTAATTGCTCAAATTCAGGCAGGTAAAGGCTACAGTTACGGTTAAAGCAGATGTGACGGTGAAACAGCTGATCGTAAAATTAAATGGTCATTATTAATGTTACTGTCAAAACTGAACTATGAAGGAAACTGTAGCGTCGAAGGTCTATGGTAACTCTTTCGAACAATACCACAAGGCCACAGCCCCGTTGTCTTACCATGACGTGTTAAGATGTCAAGCATGTAAGCGAGAAAAAGGGATGGAGCTTCATCATCATTTCAGCCGAAAGACGTCCACTGTTGGACATAGGCCTACCCCAAGCGTCGCCTCAACGACCGATCCTGTGCGTCTCGCATCCACCGCATTGCCGCGACTCTCAATAGGTCGTTGATCCACCTTGTGGGAGGCCTTCCAACGCTGCGTTATCCGGTGCGCGGTCGCCATTCTAGAACCTTTCGGCCTCATCGAACATCCGTTCTACGAGCAATGTGCCCTGCCCACTGCAGTTTGGCGATTCTTCGGGCTATGTCGGCGACTTTGGTTCTCCTGCGGATATCTTCATTCCTGATGTGATCACGCAAGGAAACTCCGAGCATAGCCCTTTCCATTGCCCTTTGGGTGACTGTAAGCCTTCTGATGAGGCCCATTGTAAGCGACCATGTTTCAGTACCATTATGTCATCACTGGCAACACGCACTGGTCATAAACTTTCGTCTTCAGGCACTGTGGTATGTTGGACGAGAATATACCGTTCCATCGCGCACCCGATATAGCTCCATCCATTTACCAGTTCAGTTTATATCGTCAAATGGATTGTGTTAAGAGGTCGTGGTAGGGCCTATGATCTTAACACTGGGGTAACAGTTTGTAAGCAATCGATAAGGCAAAATTTTAGTATAACAAGCCCACAGATAAATTAACGTAATTCATGAACACAGGCTGCCATCAAAACATTATGATATTTTCATAAACAAAACGTAACATTCACCAGGTACCGCTCGCTCGCTTAGAATATTCAATTCGTCTGAATAATGGCACAGCAGCGCCTGAAATATGGAAGTGCGAACGGGCACTTTTACACAATGATGGCTGCTAACATAGCGTTTATCTGCTAGGCTTTTGTTATGCTGGACTTAGCAACACAACCTTGAAGTATGAATAAGATAAGGTCCCGATACAGCATGTTTGTTCTAGCTATTTTATTTGCAACTAGCAGTTCCCCGTAGCGTGATATTGTTGTATTGTCATCATTTCTGTCGATAAAAGTCCACTGTGGGAAATAGCCTCCCACAAACGTCTCCACAATGACCGGTCCTATGAGTCTCGTATCCATCGGATTCCTGCTACCACCGTCACCAAGTCGTCGGTCTAACTTATTGGGGGCCTTCTAATGCTGCATTTTCTGGTACTATTCGTCATTAACCTGGCTATCCTACTGGTAATGCAAAAGTTAAACACTTTTGAAAATAAATCTCTTCCCGTTTATTATATTAATAACTACGACTCGAACTGCACTTGTGTCCGTGATAAACAGAAGTTTTTTTATGGATCTTTTCACGACAACTTTTAAATTAGCAAGCACATCCCTTTTCATTGCCTTTTGAGAGACATTTCGTCTTCTGACGAAGTTCATTGTACCCACATTGTCATCACTGGCACTGCACTACATACTGCATGAACATTACAGCATGTGAAACCAGAAGACATTGAATCAGTAATTATTGAAAATGAATGCCCCAGCTAACTGATTTGCACACCGAAGTCTGAATTACGTTCAATGCTCATCTGAAGCATGAACAGGTGCGCAGTTATAGCTCAAACTAACTTACGTAGACACGCTCTATTGCTCATTCATACTCGAGCTACTAAATCTATTGTGTGTACCGTTTCTCCTAGTTTACCGATGCAAATCCCTAGAATACAATATATCAGTTGTGTGACGCAAACGCACAGTAAGTGCCAATTCATTGTGATTTGTTTAAGAATAAGTCTGACAAAGATATTGGGCGTAGGAAAAGCAAGGACTGTTTGTAAGGACCAAGCTATTTTATATTTTTTGTTAATCTATTTTTTCGCATAAAACTAATTTTACACAAAAATAAATTTATTTATTCAATGATTTATGCACAAAAAAAGTAGAGAAGCAGTCTTTATGACACGCAAAGATACAGACAGTGTCAAGCGATGTGAATACTCGTTTCAGCATTTTTAGGGTTCCGTACCTACCACAAAAGTAAAAAACGGAACCCATATAGGATCACTTTGTTTTCTGTCTGTCTGTCAATCTGTCATGTCCCTTTATCTCGGGAACGCGTGGAGGTATCGAGTTGAAATTAAAACCATATTCTCAGGTCTGCGGTTCCTTGAAGCTGTGAAAAAATCAAACTTCTGAGTTCGGCCGTTTATGTAGCAAAAAACGTATATTTCGATACTCTCAAGGGAATCAAAATTCATAGGGTAGGTACTTTCCGTTAACCTAGAATCTTGAAATTTGGTATGAAGCAAGGTCTCATAGCACAAGTAAAGCTAAAAATCTGAAAACTGTATATTTGTAGTTACGTTACAAATAAAATATCTTTTTGCTATTTGGAAAAAATCATTCAAATTCAGGAATTGAACGGTTTTCATAGGTAAATTTGTGCCCTCAGTGCGCGAGTCCGACTCGAACTTACCTGTTTTTTTTTTAATAAGTGCGCGTCCGAAATATTGAAGAGTTAAAGTAAATAGATTATCTTTGATATTATTTATCCCACACACGGACAGTATACGTCTTCATCCAATGTCATGAGTCGAGAGTTCAGTTAGTTTAAAAAAAACAATATAATTTCTCGTGGGAGCGAAAGCTGTCATAACTTCGAAAATTGAGTTTCGTTTCAATGCGAGAGTAATGTGTGATTCTTTTCGATTAAGGCTTGATTTATTGTATAAGCTGGTACTATGACGTGGCAATGTCGACGTGATTTTGTATTGAGAGTGAGACGGAGCTATAGAGGACGAATAGCGCTATCTCTTTTCAACAAAGAGGCCTTGTCATCTTGAATGGCAAGGACACGTCATAGTAGGGGGGACTGAAGTTTGCTGGATCAATCGTCGATGGAAGATTAATAAGAGATTATGTCAATCTAAATAAAGTTTTCATTCGTTACCAATCTGTACTGTCAAAATTGTATTTTTTTTTGTTTAGGTGGCAAATTATCTAATATCTTCTCCTGCTCTGGGTGGAGCGTGAGGGAGTGTCAGACTTTTATTGACAAAAACACACCAATGTTCCTTCAGTGGCTCGTTTGCGTTCCAGGACCGCGGTAACTATTTTCTCTTCGTGCTACGGGATTAACACTAAAATTATATACGATTGAATTATAATAGGATCGGAGAATCGATGACATTTTGGCAATATTAAGGTCAACACATTCAAGATTTTGAATAAAGTTTAATGCTCCTAGACAGCTTGCAAAATTTAAACTTTCATACTTTTTTTGTAATGTGCAGAACTCAGTATCGGAAATTCACATTAAATTTGTAGTTTTTTTTTTTTTTTCATTTTCGTTGCTAGGTCGTCTCACCACCTCTTCCCAGGTCGACCGTAAGGACTGGTTCGAGGTAGCTCAGGAAAGGAATACCTGGAAGAAGTTGGGGGCGGCCTTTGCCCAGCAGTGGGACAGTATAGACTAATAAAAAATAAAAATAAAAATTCTTTGCTAACCTGTTCTGTCCTACTGGACGGACCTCCCTCCACTCCTACCATATTCTACGAAATTTCCGCGCTTCCTTTTTTCTGGCAAAAACTGTCCTGTTCGTCCCGTCATCTCCTCCGTGGTCTACCGCGAACCCGTTTCAAAATACCGGCTCCGTTATAATTTGGCTTACAGTTTGTCTATCCTGCTGCAGTCACGTCCTGCCCAATGCCACTTAAGTATCCTATTGTGCAGTTGACAAAATAAAATGAAATCCTGACGACTTTAACAGATTCTAACATGAACAATTTTATTCCTCTCTAGTCTCTCGTTCACACCTTCACTGCGTTAACTGTATTCATATTTAATGCTGCTATCCGCTTGTTTATAGCAGTTTGAAAGGCGATAACAAATGGCCGCGGACGCCTGTGAAAAATGCACGACGCGTCTCACGCCGGCGTAATGCGCTCGAACTCCACAAACTAAAACTTTTACACTTTGGTCCTACGGTGCCGAGTTTATCTTAGAAAGTAGATTTATGAGATTTTTACTACGGAAAAGATCGCATTATTCAGAGACTTTATACCCGCTTTATGGTAGGTAGTTTTATTAGGAATAAAGTTTAATAAAGGCAGAGGTTTACGTTTTTTTTTTCGGAGTTAATAAAGATGTTATTAGACCGTTTACATTAATACCATGACTCATTAACTAAATCCTCAAAAAAGCTCGTTGGTTTGATAATCGTACGCTGTACTCATTATCTTTCTGCCCTTGTCCCATATTGTTTGAGGTCGGCTCAACACGTTTTTTTCTATCATTCTGTCCTGTGATAGCGTGACAGTTGGTCACGCTATCACTAACTCCCTTTTCTTTCATATCACTCCTCATACAATCCATCCCTCTCCATCCATCCACACGTATACTCATAACTCTTTTAGTAACATGCGTTTCAGACAAACGATTTCCTTTCTAATTTTCAATCTGCTTCTGCTACTGTATCTAAATTCCAGGTTTCGATTCCGGGGTCGAGAAAGCTATTAATACGTTTTCCTTCTGGAATATTTCAACATCAACCCGGATTCTGAAACAGTGCCCGGTTGATAGCAATAAATTGGCCACTTTACTAAAGATAAAGCACAAGCGTGACGATATGATTACTGAAAGAGAAAAGAGTCGCCGCTGACCTTGAACCTAAACGGCAACTAAAGGAACACAGGAGGTTTTTGTCAATAAAAGTTTGACACACCTCGCTTCACCCAGAGCGGGAAAAGTTTTTTAATGATTTCAAATCTTTTTAATCCTGATCATAATTGAAAATTCATACAAAGTTACATCTGCTAATTCGTGAAATACACACCAACTACATCTACCAATCCCGCACAGCTATTTCCACTTCTCTGCATAATCCTAACGTGACCTTACACGTTAATTCATGTTCCATGTAACGTACCCTCGTATCCAGATTGATTAGACCATGTTCAGGTGGCCATTAGGCGCGACTGCGTATTATAATCGCATAACAGATGTGAACAGAAGGACCAGTTTCTGTTTGTGTCGTGGAATAATATTCTAAGGTCATGTTCAGCTTACACGACCAATGCTATGTAGCGTATAGTTAATGTTTTGACGATATTCAATGTTAAGTCAAGTAATCACACTAATATTATAAAGGCGAAAGTATGTGTGTGTGTTTGTTACTTCATCACGCTCAAACGACAGAACGGATTTCGATGAAACTTGTTACACCGGTAGACCATGTCCTGGAATAATAGCACATACGTTTTTTATCCCGTTAGGACGTTCCCTTGAGATAATGATCTACTATCAGGCGGGCGAAACCGCTGGTAGCAGCTATTGAACTAACAAAATCAATTTTTATTCTTTTTGTGGTTTTGTGCTGGTCCAGGATCGAGTCCGAAACATTATACTGCGCTCCAAGACCAGAATAGCTGATGCGGCTCAAAACGCTGCTCACCTTAAATAGGACTGCGCAGGACATGTCTGCCGCATACCCGACCAACTGTGTGCCTAAGTAGCACAAAATTGGTGGCCTGAGTCAGTGAGATGGGTTCGCACCAGACCATGAAGGAGATGGTGGGACGAATTAGACAGATTTAACCAGAACTGGATAGAGGAACCGCAGGCCCGCGAAAGATGGAAAGAGTGGAGGGACGCCTTTGTCTTGGCGTGGGACAAAACAGACTAACAAAAGAAAACCGGTCCAAGCCTCACCTGACATACTCGTACTCACACAATGTGACATTTTCAAATTAAATGTTTCAACTATAGTTTTTACCGTTCGAGGGAAAACTTCAAAAGGCGCGTGTCCTTTTGAATAAAGCCAAAGAGTGTAGGATTTTTGCTTCTCTAAAATCACCTCAGTAGGTAATCACCATCGGCACATTGGCTCCGTGGCATCTTTAATAAGGCCATCCCGGAACTCCATCTGTGCAACGCCTTGAGCTACGGAGTCCATTAAAACGGTCTTTCCTAAGCCTGGCAGCACGTGAGAACGTGATCATAGTGCCGCCATGTTTCCTGGGATCCCTCGGTTTGCGGATAGAGTCCTCACTCTTAGCACCTAAAACCCCAATTCCCACCTGCCTAAATCATGCAGGGCAGTCGTATGTGCCTTTTACAACAATTTATCTTGGACAGTGACAGACATCGATGAAGGACAACACCGTGTGTGTCTCAACTGTGTTGTAGGAAACACGATTACACTTACGGCAGTGTGGAGCCGCTGCACTGGACACGTGTCACTGCCCATCGTGCACACACCTACACTTTTCAGAATTTATACGAAACCAATAACAGAGCTGTACAGGTTGCCCAATGCTGGTCAGAAAAACTTTAATTTAAGTGCATCGACATGATAAGAAGAAGACGCAGTTTTGTTAAATAATCCAGAATATGATTCAGTCTGTCAATAAAATAGTTTATTGACACATACAATTATTCTACACTGTGAAAGAAGCCCTAACAGTCAGTGTCTTCTACCATTAATGTCACTTAACTAGTCGAAGTGACTATTCCTTAAATTTAATTTACAAAAATGATTAGGTCACACTTTCAAAATAGAGAGCGAAGACTACGTAAGCCATACAGGAATAAAACAATTTCGCCTCATACTGATTGATTCTTCTGGCAACCCACATATATTTTCTGATATAATGTCACAGACTAAAATAGCCCGTGATCGATCCTCCAGTGCGACAGCGTGATCTTTGACGGTGTATTTTAGAATAAGGAAGCGTGTCGCGTGTGCAATTGGAGCGGGTAATTTTGTAGCGACGATCAAAGGACAATTTTCTATTGCTGTCGTGTAAATATTAAGCTAAAATTTTGCATTGCATTTTGTTTTCCTAGAAAAATTTATTTATTATCCATGATGGCGGGATAGTTAGTAAAAATAAAATACGGAAAGGTGTGTCTAGATCTGGCGAAATGCCGCTTGCGAGGCGCTTGCGAACTGCGCGCGTGCTATTCATGTTCGTACGAATCCCCTGCCCCCCTAGCCAAGTTACAACCGTTTCGTGTCGAATTCCGTTCTCCAATCGGTAACTCCTCGGTGTCAGCAATTGTAGAAAACGGTAAGTTGGTAGCCATGTTGACGCGCCTGAGTCGGCCGCTCGTTCTACAATGTCATTCTACAATAACAAAGGATGTAGCGTTGAACATTGTAGAAACGATAACAATTCATTCTATCATTTCGAACGATGTGCACTTGGCTACGAATTTTCTATTCGTTTGTTAAGACCACGTGATTTAACGTTGAGATGATGTCATTCCCATACATTTGATTAGTTTTCGACTAGCGTTAACGATTGCAGATTATCAACTTGGCTAGGGGTGCTGCGCCGCCCGCGGCTCGCTAGATCTGGACACACCTTAACACAAAATTACCGGCAGCTTTATAAACAAATTCAAACCTTTATTGCCGAACACAATAGGGACATATAAATCATTTCTAAAAGTAGGCGTGTTCCATCGTCGACCACATCACCGCTCTCTATACTTATCGGCTCCTCTAGCGGCTGAGTCTACGCTAGAAGAGCCAGCCGAGCACGAACGGAGCACGAGCCGAGCTCAAATTCGTGTAGTGTGGACAGACTCTAGAGGAGCCGAGCACGAGGGACACTATATGAATTTGAGCTCAGCTCGTGCTCAGCTCCTCTAACGTAGATTATTAATGATAGGTTCGCGTTTAAAAAATAAAAATAATGTTTTTTGAGTTGAAACCATCTGCAACTTATTATCACGAAAAGTTAATGTCTCCCCTGTCGGATTTTCTCGTGTAACTTTGGGTCAACCACACAAGAGGACGTTTCGTAATAAAAATTGATTGTCGTTAAAAAGTTTCAGTTTAACGGCTCTTTAAAAGTAATTTATACTTTGGAGGATCATAAGTTACAAGTATCTGCAATATTCATCACGTTTTTCTTACGCTTTCTGTTCTTGGTGTAGGTATTTTAGACCTTACTCCATTTTTCCAATGGTTATTTCTTTTAGAATACTCAATACGTTTCGTTGTGGCTCAATTATATTACCTAATATGCAATAACTTAGAAAGGTATTATAATAGAATTGACCACATAGACGTCTTCTTTAAGATTTGATAAAAAGTGACGCAGATCTGTAAACGATGGATAAGAATGTATTTGTCCAGAAGTGGGAATAAAATAAATACTAATACGAGCACACTCTTTCTTACACTAGTCTCAAGGCAAGGCAACATTAAAAAATAACGCGCCGAACAGAAAATGCCTAGAAGAGCTACTGTTCCATGAAGGAGTTATTTAAGGGCATTTTTTTTTTCACTTACACAGAAAATATACAACGGTTTATCTGTAGCTGTATGTTTGTCACACTGTTAGTTAAAAGACCCTTGTTTACGTAAATAACTGAGCATGCAATAGCAGTATCGACAATCGGATTACAGCCGTTATAACGTATGTGTGTTTATTGCAGCTGTTATTCTGGTCCCGCCATCTTGTAAATAATAAAAAAGTGAGTCGTGTCGTGTGTCGTTTCTGCATATTTGATCTGTGACCTGGCTGTTGACTCATTTCACTTTGTGGTTCAGTAATTTTATTTAGACTATGATAGTTAGGAATGAAGGCTGATGATAGTCACACAGTCTAGTTTACGTTTCTATTCTTCATAGTAAATATTTAAGTAGTCGATTGATACTTTTCAGCTGATTATTATGGCATAAGTTAAAGTTTCGATATTTTTTAGGCCGATTTTTATAGTATTTGTATATGTAAATGCTATAAACGTCTGCCTCTTCTGGTTGGCATAAAGAAAGCCTTGTTACCAACCACCATCCCGCATAGTGCCCGCGTGGTAGATGACGGCCCTTTCTCTCCTGAGTTCCCAGTTGTCGGAATATTATAAGATTGATTATGTATGCACAACTTAAATGTGTGTTTGTTAGCCATAAAGTTACGGAATTATCTATAAAAATAGCTGCTTTACACAATTACGTGATATGCGATATACTAGGTGTTAAAAGAACGGATCGCGTTCGAAACACTAGGTATAATGGCCTCCAAAACACGGATCGTTGATGTTGTTTTGTTGATGTTGATGTGGCTCAGAAAGCTGTCCAGCTTATGTGGGACTGGACTGAACATGTCTACCGCCTGCCGATGGAGTGGTGGGCCAGTAAAACACAAAGTTGGTGCCTTGAAATCGCACGACGGGGTCGCGCAGACCAAGAAGAAGGCGGGACGCCTTAGATGTCTTCCTTAAGAATTGGCAAGAAGTGGCTGAGAAGGAATGGAGGGATGCCTTTGCCCAGCAGTGGGGCAGTATAAGATAGATATATTAATAATATAATGTACACAATTTCGAGGAAGAAGTCAACCGTCGAATTCGGTCAAACAAGGCTGTGCAGCATTCGGGAAGCTGCGCGGTATCTTCTCGTCCAACATACCACAGTGTCTCAAGACGAAAGTCTATGATCAGTGCGAGTTGCCAGTGATGACATATGGTTCCGAGACGTGGTCGCTCACAATGAGCCTCATCAGAAGGCTTAAAGTCACCCAAAGGGCAATGGAAAGGGCTATGCTCGGAGTTTCCTTGCGTGATCGAATCAGAAATGAAGATATCCGCAGGAGAACCAAGGTTGCCGACATAGCACGAAGAATCGCCAAACTTAAGTGGCAATGGGCAGGGCACATTGCTCGCAGAATAGATGGCCTTTGGGGCCGAAAGGTTCTGGAGTGGCGACCGCGTACCTCCTACAAGGTGGACCGATGATCTGGTAAAGGTTGCGGGAATCGAAATGCGAAACAGTGGCCGTCTATCGGCTGAAATGATGATGATGATGAATATACACAATTAAATTTCAGTAAACATCACTATTTAATTTAGTCCAAAGACAACTCTTAAAAAGAAATGTAGGTTTCAAGGCAATAAAAATAAAACGTGTAAGATCCCTTGACAAATTAAATGAATTCATTAGGGAGAATAATTAATTTGACCGACCGTCCCTCAGGCTTTGTAGTAATTGATGTGCTAATAACGTGCGACTATTGGTTGTGTTGATGTATATGTATCTATAGTAGATTGGTACCTGTTGGATGTGATGCCATGTCGAAGTGTCTGATGTATCTGGTACTTACCTGAAAAAGAGAAATAGAAGTGTTAAGAATAGCATAGCATAGTCGGCCTTATAATGTTCCCACAATTAGGACTCAGGCGTCTTCTCTAGGAGAGGGCCCAGTGCGGGTTGGTGAATGTCACATGTCTTCGAATTTTTGGTTCTTGGACATGCCGATTTCCTCACGATGTTTTCTTCACCGTTTTGAGAGCATTGGTGATGAAATAAATTACACAAAGTAATGCGCCTGGCTGGGTCTGAACCCGCGATCAACAACTCGTAAGTCGGGGCCGTTACCACTCTGCCACCACTACTATAAAAAAGTGTGCACTGTGTTAAGAATGTTTTATATTTGATTTTAAAAAAAGACAGGCTCAAACCAGGAATAACTTTTGTGTCGTGGGTGCGTTCATAAACATGTAAACAAACTGACATATACAAGACACTCAGACCCGGAACACCTATCTGTACTTCTGTAGACTGTAAAAATATTTGTTCGTCTTGGAATCGAACCCACGACACGCAGCGCAGCAGCCAATAGCTCAACCAATGCGCCAACCACAGAAATCTTATTAATAAGACAATAAAAATGCTATCTATATACTGTCGTTTAATACTGGGACGCGTGTCGCCGGTTCGCAGCGCTACCAACACATAGCATAGTCGGCTTTTTAATGTTCCCACTGTTGGGACTCAGGCCTCCTCTCTAGGAGAGGGAATACCAACACATAGACCAACAATAAGTACACACTATCGCCTACACATGCATTTTGCATTGTAGCAACAAAAATACTTTTAACGATGACATTACGCAATATTTTTTAAAACGCATGGTCTCAGGAGACGCGGCCCCTGTATCCAGTATTAAACGTATGCGAAACGCAGAGAATGATATCGCGTGCTCACTCACACTTAGCGCACTTGTGTTCTACAAGACACATGCGCGGCGATAAGGTCACGCGTCTTTGCGACTTCTATTGCCTTAATAATAAGATTTCTGTGGCGCCAACCGTGCACCCAACATCTATCGTTCCTTTACATTTTGTAACTAGTAATAAAAAACATTTAATTTATTTATTAAATACTTTTTACACACAACAGTACAGAGGCAGACTTAATGCCTTAGGCATTTTCTACCAGTCAACCTTTGGGACCTTTGGGCCTTTTTTCAATGTTTGTTTTTCGGGTACCTAAGCAGAGATATTAGGAATAGGTCAATGTACTTTATTGCAAATTTATCTGGTGTCTACCATATTGAGTTTGTGACGTAGGTAAATAACCCATCCAATAATATACCCGGCGCGTGTTTAAAACTTGAAACATACATATCTCAACTCCATATACGATATTTTTTAGATAATCCGTTAAAGGAAAGTATACGTGACTTGAGTGCTTGTGTACAAAAAAATAATGTAACATCAATCTTACCAATACATTTTTATACTTGACTAGCTGTCCCGGCGAACTTCGTACCGCCAATAGTAAGGATAACGCCATCTAATGGCAGCATAAATAACCATTTTATAATGACATTTTAATTAGAGATGACGTTGTATTCGATTTTTTTTTTCGTAAGTTTTTCAATATTTTCTGACCGTTTAAACCTTCCCTGGACTATCACGAATATATCAAGACCAAAATTAGCCAAATCGGTCCAGCCGTTCTCGAGTTTTAGCGAGACTAACGAACAGCTATTTATTTTTATATATATATAGATAGATCGACCGATTGTGCATTGGCCTGGGGTTGCTAGCTAGTTTTATTAGACTTATCTTTCCCTAAAATAGGTACTCGTGTCTTGTTGAATCATCATCTGCTTTATTGCTTATTTAAATTAAGTAATTTTGACCGATTCAGTTTTTTTTTTTTCGGTCGCGAAATCATCTTATGACATCCCCCGCTCTTGGGCGGAGCGGGAGATAGTGTCCAACTTTTACTGATTAAAAACCCACTCCTGTTCCTTCGTTGCCTTTCGTACCAGGGCCGAGTCTCCCTTTCAGAATCCGACCCTTAGCCCCAGTAGGCTTCGACCCTGCTAGGCCCCTACAGTTGCTGACATCTCTTTGAGGCGCGCGTGGTGACGGATTCGGTTGCAACCCGTATTCGGTCAATGAATGAATGATGACACCCGGGCATTTCTTCTGCACGAATTATGTGCAAGAACCTCCCGAATTGTACTCTTGAGGTGTGGTTAGTACTAGCTATAGTATAATGTCTATGACTCTATTCATATATGTAAGGTGTCTTCTATTAATATAATAACACACTTGTACTTTTTTAGTTTTATTTTTTTTATTATGGATATGCTCCGCTTTTGACCACTATCTCACCTAATGGTAAGATATGGTAAGATGTGGCCGACGATGGAACACGCTTGCCTAGAAGTAACCTTTTTACTCTTGTCAATAACTAAAGGTAATCGCTTGAGGACCGTTTTTAACCGACTTCAAATAGGAGGAGGTTCTATGAGGGAATATATCGAACTGATCTGATGATGAAGCCTGAAGTTAGGCACCGGAACTCTGTAATAAATTAATGTAATCTAAACGTGTTTGGGATTATTAGAATTGTTATGAGATGCACTCTGGCTATAAGGTATTTAGTTCATTAACCCTCCCCCCCCCCCACCCACGCGAACGCCGGCGTTCGCTCGGTCATTGTCTTTCTATTGTGTCTCTAATTACGCTACTCAATAGGTTAAGTTTGGCTGAGGCGTACTTTTTAGTGGTGGTACACCAGGACGGTGTTAAATAACGAGGAGACAAAACTATTATAGAAACAACGAGATCCGAAATTAAAGTTATTTTGCACTTCTCAGTGTTTTTTTTTTTACTTTGAAGTCGGTTGTATTATTTTTTTTTTAAGTTTTTTATTTTAATAACACTACATCCATCATCCCCACAGTCTCGTCTCAAAGGACCAATTTCTTTTTTTTTTTTATTTCATACTATTTTTTATTTTTGCCACCTATTACCGCTGATCGACCTACATATCGACAAAGTATCTGAAGCGTGGTTGCGTAAGCCCCGATCAATAGAGCGTTTTGATTCGCTTTCTCCCATTGTTTTAGCATCATTAGAACAATGCTGATGGCCGTGACTAGCGACTTTTACTTACAGTTAATTGGTGCACAAGTGTTGGATCGTTAAATTCTGTATTAGAGTGCTTGTGTTGTATAAGTTCTAGTTGTTTTTTATGAGCTTTAACTATACTAATTTAAAAATATTTTTGGATATGCGACCTTTTCTTAAACTAAATTGTTTTCTACTAGTCATATTTGACTAGATAACGATGAATAAAATAATCTAACACCAGAAAGATCACATATCACATTACGCCTTATTAGTTTTTTACAAGAAATATATATTTCATCTGTTTTGTTTTTTAAACAGGTTTTTATTCAACATGGGAGTAAGCTAACATCAGAGTGACCTTTTTCTGTTACTCGATACTAATATTATCTATAACGCGGAGTCTTTTTTTTTGTAATGACCTATTTTAAAAATTCTTTAAACAATAGTATGTTACATTATCAGTGACACAGGCTATATTTTCACACAAGCGAAGCCGCTGGTAGAAGATAGAATCAAATAATTTTTGGCTAAATAATGACTACTAGTACCTACATGTGCATATTTTTGTTATGACCCCGATACAAGAACACAACCCAACCTTACACTACAACCTCAAAATCTCAGAACACAGATCAACTTTCACCACCAAATAAGTCTTTCATTCCATCTGTTCAATCAGGACGACCGTTTTGATTGCCCGCCTAATAAGGATGCATTGGTTTCTGCACCGCAACCACTGGACAATAGGCCCGAAGTGTCCCGAAGTGTGCCGAAGTCCAGCGATTGGGCCACTCCCCAGATTACTATTGAAACGTCCCTTAATGGCGGCATGAAAGCATCTCCAGAGATGAGAAGCTGAGGAAATTACGAAGATTGAAGCGCTATTGTAAATTCTATGTAGGTGGCGGAATTGAATGCATTCTACTTACTTACAAGTGACTTTGAATGGGAAATGGGAGTGAATGTGAAAAGGTTCTAGTCTACACGTTTTCTTGATCTAGATTTGTACTGATTGGAATTCGTTAGAAGCACTGAACTCTTTTTTACTACTGGCAGGACATTTTCAATTGTGTGATCGACGTTTGCAAGTTTATTTTGTTTTTCTTAATAGGTTTGAGTTCCAGTATTTACACCTGACACAAAAGTATTCGATGCAAACTTACTCCATCGTTGACTATATCGTCAACGATGAAGTAAGCTTGCTTTGATGTGACCTTGATATCAGTCTTGAATTACAGAGACTCTCAGTTGACAGACACTCACTTGGATACCCACGGGTGTCTCTCAAATTGAAGGGTAAAATCTACAAGTCCGTGATGAGACCTGTCAACAATGGATGTAGAATTGTGAAAAAGACGGACGAACGAAAAAAGATTGCGTTAAATTGGGATGAAACGCATGTTACTAAAAGAGTTATTAGAAGTCACTCCCAGTACGCTTCAGTTGCCCACTGCGTTCTGAGACCATGGTAACTCTTTCAAACCATTCCGCTGCCCTAACCTAACTCAGAAATCTCAATTCCTTAGCTATAACTTGATTAATTACAATTTTAAACCCACAACAAACAATAGTTTCTCACATCACGCCAGTAGACCGTTCACAAGCTATGATTAATTTATTTGTTAGCCGTAGATGCAGTACAGTCTTAGAGATTGTGCAAACACAATATGTGAGCATGTGTGTGACTGGGGCCGAGTAATAACTCAGTTCTCGAGACACTGATGATATTAACCTATCAGTTTTGAGCCTAGGGAATTCTACGGCAAATCTTGTTACAACTACCTACTGGGTAATGAGAAATGTAATCTAGTTTCATGAAAATATTTACTACTATTGTAGTACACATATATTCTACTAGTTATATAAGTATTTTATTAGGTGACGGGGACCATCAACGGACACTGCACACTGAATAAGCACATCCACACAATAGGCATCACAGACAGTTCCCTGTGCAGAGCATGTTTGGAGGGAGAGGAGACAATTGCACATGTGCTCCTAGACCTTAGGATCCCCTAACTACCTTATTGATGCCCTGAAAAACCTAAGAGGCCTAATCTGTTTTTGGAGAGAGGTGAGCTGGTTGGAATAAGCCCACCCAAGATAGGACTAAGTGCGGAAACCATACCCAAATAGATAGATATGTATTTTATTTCTGGTAGGAGATTTGCAGTTTTGCTTTTCGTGAATCGAAAGACCATGTAAAACACAATTTAATTAATAGCCAGCTTATTAGTGGTCTCACTGGATGGTGGTACACAGACTGTCATTCAGCTATATCATATAGTAGGTGTTGTTAGCGGCCCACGCTGAAAACCAGCGCCGTAGACTCATCGTATTTTGCGTGTGGTCACGGCATTATGCTGAGCGTTCGGCCGTTTGCGCGGATGTGGCGCATATTTCTTTCACTTAATATACTTTTAATTTATTTAGTCCTAAATTTGCGCCTTGTTCCGCCAAATAAAATGTTTTTCTTTCTTTCTTTTTGTTTTAGTCAGTCAGTGCCAACTTAATTTCACTCATATATTATGGAGCCCTGCTATATGCTATGGTCTGAAAAAATATTTGGTGTTATTAACTCATTAGTGTTTTTAAAGAAATGATCGATGTGATACAAATTTTGATTATAATTTTACTTTTGTTCTACGTCTTGACTTAATTTTTTTTTTATTCTGCCAAAATTTTTTTGGTTGTTTCAGTAGTACCTATAAACTTGCAACTGTCATACTAATAATTTGAATTAGTAGGTCTTGCGTGCGATTGTATACTATACAACGTGAGAATCAACACTAACAAGACCTTTTTTTTTTGAGATAGGAAATCATAGAACGACTTCGATAAGTTTCTGTTGACCAATAAAACTTCCGCGTCTAGCACATGTATCTAATGATTACACTACGTACCATAAACCAATTCAAATTTTACAGCACAAAACAATAATTGAATATCTCCACCAAGTGATTTTGCCACCCTTTTTTTGATGTCGAAATCATTCAATGAGATTTCTCGCTCTAGGGTAGGGCGAGAGGTATTGTCAAACATTTTACTGACTAAAACCCACCTGTGTTCTTTAAGTTGCCCTTTGCGTTCCAGGGCCACGGTACCACATTCGAACAATTCCGCCACCTTTCGAAGAATATCAAAATTAATACTTACAAAACACGTTTGTCAAACTCGTTTAACCCTTAACAACGTGCGTTAACCCTAACTTTCCTCACATAAGCCGTAGTATCTTCAATAATGTTTGTCATAATAATAAATCACATTCCGTTATAAGCTATAAATTGGATCCAGGAGACAAATATGGAAGATCGTTGAGAAACGATTCTGTACCTTATGCTGTAATAATTATGCTTGTTCGGTGTGGTGATTCATTAGCTGGGTTATTTGAAAAATCATTCATCAATTCAGATTATTTGTTATTGTTTTTATCAATAAATTCTGCAGCTGAGTAAACTTTTATATTCATATAAGTACTTACATAATTTAAAAGGCATGTCTGTCAGTTCGTGATAAACTAAAAAACTATAAAACGGATTATCAGTCGCGTTTCACCA
This sequence comes from Mythimna pallens, assembly GCA_961205895.1. Classification (NCBI taxonomy): domain Eukaryota; kingdom Metazoa; phylum Arthropoda; class Insecta; order Lepidoptera; family Noctuidae; genus Mythimna; species Mythimna pallens. The sequence continues at coordinate 4,585,654 of OY540843.1, forward strand.
ATAGAGAGAGTGATTCATGAGCAAAGTTTAGATGTATGTATAATATTTTAGTACACAAAAGCCGTGAATTTCAATGATTGCGAAGATGCGGTGGGTCATTAGAATAAGGATAAATTATAACTCTAAAATAATGACAAAGTAAAGAAAGCAAAGACAATAAGTTAATAATAAATACCATAAATAATTTGGCCGAATGGGGCTTCCTCGACCCATCTCTAACAGTGCCAGTGTGGAGCCACTGCACAGGACATGCGTCATTTGCTATGCTGTCCATCCTGCACAACCACCGGCAGTTTTCAGGATCTATACGAGGCCAATAACAGAGCCGTAGAGGTTGCCAAATACTGGTCAGATAAAATTTAGTTGAGTACATCGACACGAAAAGAAGAAGAATATCATAAGAAGAAAACCAGTCAGACACACAATACAGTCAGACACGAACAAATATAGTCGGAGAGACCCAGGGGACATAGTCTTAAACAATGGTCAGACCGAGAGTAGCAAAGCCTGGATATCAAGATTTCCGACTTATTACAACAGGTTAAAATTCGAAATAGATAATTGAAAGGTTTTAAAATTGAGCAAATTACTAAAGAACAAAGAGCCGAGGACCAGTCGAGGGAAAACTGTGTCCATCACCGAACGGTTAAATGAAATAGACAAATTTCAGAGCAATTTCGTTAACAAGATTCGTTTTGAAATATGTCTCTTGTATTGACACCTAATCAATATTGTATTGATAAATGTAATAAATTACATGACTTAGGTACACCAGAACCAGACAAAAAACCCGCAAAAGTATCCGTTACTTTTAACAATTACAAAAAGAAGGAGGTTATCAAACCTAACAATAAATCACAGGTCACCGAAGCGGCAAACATTACAACAGCCGACGTTGCAAAGCAAAAAATGCGGAATACCGTCATCAAAGAAACACTGTCAAGTGAAACCGTTAGCTATTTAATAAAAACAAACAACTTGAGCACTAATTAAGATGTTCCGCTCGTTACGGTAATTGTCATTATAGAAATATGTCGGGACCACAGATCACGAAATCGCATCAACAGCTAAAAGAGATGTTCAGACATGTGAAATTATTTGAAAGAGTACAACTGAAGGGTGGGTGGGTTTTAGCCAGTAAAAGTCTGACACTCCCTCTCGCCTTTGACTAACTCATTGCTTTTGCAATATTTTTTATACTATTTAGACTTCAACTACCTTAAATACGTTATTAATTTATTTTGTTAACATCTCATTTATTGATAGCTGTAATTATTCATACTCTTCTTGTTTTTTTTTTTTTTTTTATAGCCTCTTTTTTATAATGTGAATGTGAGAACACTGAAGACTTACGAAGTCTTGATTACTTCCTATTACGACGACTCACTTTTTTTATTATGATTATTTTTATTGTGCTTTTGGGTACAGTATTGACTGGTCTACACTTTTCTTACATAATCTATTAATACTATAATACAGAAATATTGTTACACAAACCACTTTTTTTAAAAGAGTAAGCATGGAGTTTCTTGCCGGTTCTTCTCCATAGGAAACGACCAATTTGGAACCATGCACTAGTTTCTAAAGTTTTATAAGTGCCCATATAGGCCGATGTGAAACAAAATATTTTGTTTTTTTTTTTTTAATTTTGATCCACCCGGAGGAAGAGTTATTTGATGATTTACCCCCGAAAAGAAAGTATTTGAGATCTCAAAGTAATAATATTTGAATCTTTTATAAACATGGATATATTTGCATAATCAAAATTTAATTTTAAACCCAACCAAATACTATTTAAAAAAATATCATAACTGTGTGTTTATATTTTTAAAAGTTATTATTTTATATGAAATTGTTTTTTCCTCACTTTGCACAAATTCTTTGGGCGAAGTACCTACTTTATTTATTTTAAAATTTTATAATGTAAATTTAGTGGTAACTACTAATTACTGTGACACTTTAATCTGCGGATAATACTGTGGGCTGCAACTTACTTCTTAAAATGAGTTTATTGTTTGCAAAAGTTTTACGTAGTAGGTAGCTGTTGTATATTAGGTACATATCCCTTAATAAATTAAATAATAGAGCCCGCAGAATGTACTGAATAAGTAACCTACAAGTTTTAACTATCATAGTCAGAGTTGTGCCGTTAATTTCCATGAGTAAATGGCGATACTCACTAACATGCTTCGTTTGTATGGAAACTTGAAAGGTGTAACTCCAATTTCGCAAAACGGGGCTACCTTGACAGAACGGCAGCAGGGTGTGTATGTAAATAGCAAACTATGCTCCACATCCTATCCTGCCCACTGTGTCCAACAGGACCTCTCCGCCATTGACGATGGTGTAATAGTAGCAACGAAAAAAAAAAACCAATATCGCGCCAGCATCTCGTAGATAAACCTAGAATATTTTGGCAATTACGTCAATAGCAACGTTTTGGGAACACATTCATTGTGCATACAGCTAAGGACTGGAATTCCCTGCCAGAGTCTGTGTTTCCAAGTCAAGAGTGATTAGGTTTCTTCTAGGTAAGCGCGCTCCATCGTCGTCCACATCGTCGTTTTCCATCATACATATTGGTAAAGCGCAAGCCATTAAACAAAAAAATAATAATAATAATGTATTGATGTATTTTGATTCTGTAAATGGGTATATTGGACCTGAATAAAAATTATTATTATTAAAAATAGCAGAGGCCGCGATGGCGCCTTAGTGCTCTGTGGTAGGACCAGTCCGGACAGGATGCTGGCCATTCAATTGAAAGCGTGTACTCCTGCTCTAATGGATAAACGTTAATCTGTTTTAATTCACATCCAGTTTATTGCCTACACTCTTATCTATTAAGACGAAATGGGAGAGGGAAGTCAAAGAAATGATGTACAGATTTCAGGGAAGTGATATAAAAGAAAAGGGAGTAAGTAATAGCATGACAAGTGACAGGATAGAATGGAAAAAAAAAACATGTTGTTCGAACCCCAAAAAACACAGGACAAGGGCAGGAAGATCATTATCATCGTCATCATTTCAGACGAAGGACGTCCACTGTTGGACATAGGCCTCACCCAAGTGCTGGCACAACGAACTCACCAGGTTATCGCTCCATGATGATGGTGACGACTCTTATCTTTTATGATGCAGGAAGAAATGTTATTAGTTGATACCAAGTTGTTATAAACGTGCAAAAAGGTTAATATCTCTTGTGGCGTGCGAAATAAAATCACGCGCAGCTTTAGACTAATGTAATTGTCAATTCACGTGTGGAATGAGTGTAATTGAAATTCGCAAATGGACAGAAATAAGGTGACCATTGAGATACTGGCGGATATGTGTGGAATAAGGTTGCACAGCCACTAAATAAATTGGAATGAAATCATTATTTAAACTAGCTCACTCTGCTTATTGGGTTGCCGGATTATTTGAAAGATTTAGGTACCGTAGCCTTGTACCGCAAAGGGCAACTAAAGGAACACAAGTGAGTTTTAGTCAGTAAAAGTTTGACACTCGCAACTCACTCCCGGGAAAAGTTATTTGATGATTTTCCAAAACACAAGTCTAAAAAAATCTCAAATAAAATGAATAATAATAATAATCTAATCTTTTATTTTATGTGTGTACATAAATCGATAAATAAATAAAAAAGGTATCACCCTACTTGAACTTGAATTTGAAACCACTAAGGCAAAGAAAGGTAGTAAAAATAAAACACTTGTCAATTTGATATCTGTAAAAGTAAATAAAACATTTGTTTCGAAAACCTCGAAGTCCGGAACAGAATTGATTACCTTCTCCAATTAATTACACCTTCACATTTAAAAACCATGGGCGCCCGTTAAAAACTGTGAAAATTAATTTTTCGTTACAGAATCCTTATTTATTCGAGGTCAAAATAATGACCGCTATGAAGAAGATACGGAATTATTTACGGAGTTAGGATATTTGGTATTCGGAAACTGAATTAAATTACAATATTATCCAAATCGAGACAATAATAGTTAACGAAAAAGATTTAAATTCTATTGAAAAGCATAAGAGTTAAATTCTATTAAAAAGCATACTTATGCTCATCACAACTTTGGTCAGCCGATGCAAAATCTTCTCTTACAAAAACTTAGTCTTTCGTTACGCAACAGCAAATTTTGAACGGTCCAGGTAAATCTATATATATATATAGGTAAAACCGATATAACTCACTACTACTCACACTAACTTAACCGAATACCACTCACAGATTAATCACGAAATCTCAGAAACCATAACACCTAAAAACTTAAAATTTGGCAGGTAGGCTCCTTTTAGGGTGTAGATATCCACTAAGAACGGATTTTACGAAACTCCGCCCCTTTCACGCGGCCGAAGCTGCTGGCAGAAGCTAGTCTTTATTACCTACAACTTTTTTGTACACTGAAGCTGAGAAAAAATAGATAAAGATCATCACACTAATATCATAAAGAAGAAAGTTTGTAGGTGTGTTTATTTGTATGTTTGTTACTGCTTCACCCTGAAACGGCTCAACAGATTTTGATCAAACTTAGTACATGGATGTCCAGAAATAGCAGAAATGTTTTCTACTGAGATAATTTTATATTTCCCCTGTCAGATGATAAAAATTTATATAAACATAACTAAACGAAATAAAATATAACTGCGTCCATTTGAAATATCGTGTATTTATTTATAAGATTATATAACAGGAAGACGTAATTTTCAAATAGTTGCAGTAGTTTTTGGGATTAGATACTTTTCACAAGCACACAAAATTCACAATTTCTATCCATCGCTTAAGTACAGCTAAAGATGATTCCAAAGAACAGTTACCATTTTTTATTAGTTCCACTTTCGTCGAAGCCCGCCTTCATTATTGTGACACACCCGAATGACATAGCCAATTTGGTTGATGGACCGAATCGGTGGCAAGAGGCGTGGTCACAATAGAACTCTTACACTTTTGAGCGGTCACGCATGTCCGCATTGCCTGGCCAGTGAAAACATGAGTCCAATTGAAAAAAGCAGTAGTTTAGATTCGTATGTATCGTTTACGCTTGCATAAGCAAGTGTTAGAGGCGAGCAGCGATGAAACTGGGCCGTGATTGGTCAGGCATGTCTGATCCGTTGTAGATTATTAGCATCAATGGCGATTAAGTTTGGTGCTTGTTCTAAGAAAACGGTTGATCTTCAAGCATCGCTCCTAGGGGTTGGCACATACCACGGGAATTGTTTAAAGTAAACGCCAAGGAGAACTGAAACCTATCTGAGAACTACAGAGTCCTCAGATAGATTTTAGTCAATAAAAATCTGATACACCAACCTAAAACTTCTAGGTCCACCCTAAAACTCTCCCGTTTCATAGAATAGTCATTAGATGATTTTCCACCCCAAAAAAGGAGGTTGGCACGTGGATGGGAGACCATCAATACATACTGAGACCCCTCTGTCTCCGAAAGAAGGTTAAGAAGTAGTCAAAAGCCCGAAGGTATGAAAACCAGTCTAACCTAGGGGTCGGCCAGGGCTGCGAAGTAGTTCGAAAGGGTTGCTGTGGTCCTCGTAAAGGGCAACAGAGCAGGATAAGTCATTAGATGACTTGCCAGAAAACAAATAGCCTAGCCTAGGCGTATCGTGTAACCCAGATACTGGTTTGCTCGTCATAATTAGTTACTTCTATTATAATGAATGAGGAACGTATGAAGAGGCCGTAGCCCTAGAACGCAAAAGGCAACTGATGATGACGCAGGCGGGTTTTAGTCAGTAAAAATACGGCACGCCGTCTCGGTTCACCCTAGAGCGAGAGAAGTCATTAGGTGTTTTCCCACGTAAAAAGAACTGGGCAAGTGCGAGTTGGACTCGCGCCCTGAGGGTGCCGTACAAACCTATGTAAACAGTTCAATTCCTGAATGAAGTTTCGAAGATTTTTCCGAAACGAAAAAATATTTTTTTTTGTGACGTAATTTACTGTTGTCAGATTTCTGCCATCTATGACCTTGCTTCATGCCAAATTTCAGAATTCTGGGTCAACGGGAACTACCCTATGAATTTTAAATTGCCCGAGAGTGTCGAAATATACGTTTTTTGCGACATAAACAACCAAGTTTAATTTTTACAGCATCAAGGGACCGCAGACTTGACTATATGGTTTTAATTTTAACTCGATACTTCAACGCGTTCCCAAGATAAAGGGTCTTGACAGACAGACAGACGGACAGACAGACAGACAGATAGACGTACGGACAACAAAGTGATCCTATAAGGGTACCGTTTTTTTTCCTTTGAGGTACGGAACCCTAAAAAATAGATGAGAAAAGGGTATACAGTATACCTACAATGTACTGAATCAAACTTCGTACATTTCCATTCGCGGGAATCCAATCTCTTAAGTGGGGATTACACAAATTGGATTGCCATTATCGAAAGTTGCACTTAACAATACGTGTTGGATTAAAACCGCATCCATTCATTTTCTTTTGGGGACATTAGTAGCATTTCCGTGGCTACGGTGTGACCGCAGTGTAAATAAATCTAATTAAGTATTTTGCGGTGCAATGCTTTCCGAAATCGAGTTAAAACCAGGTGTTTATTACCGAATAAAAGTTAATGAGTGTGTCTTTTTGTTTTCTTTATGTTCGGTTACAACCTTAACTTTTTAAAATGGTCTTTTGATGTTTATTTTGCGTGAGAAGTCAAGGCTTTTTTTATTATCTTCTTCTTTTCGAATCCAGAAATTGGTTGGGCTGCAGCATCGGTAGCACCCGTTCAGTCCTCCAAAGTGCAGGTACGGGTACTTGGGGTACTCAAACGTGTGGCTCATATTCTGAACAAGGGCACAGCATTGACATTGAGTATCATGTCATGTATTTCGCCAAGTTGTGTTTGCAGCGGCCTACCCAGGTGTGCAACCGATTTAGTGCTTTCCATATAGGCGACGTTGGAAGGCCTCCCACAAAGTGGACCGACGACCTGGTGAGAGTCACGGAAATGCGGTGGATGGGAGACCCACAAGATCGGTCGTTGTGGCGAGGCTTGAGGGAGGCCTATGTCCAACAGTGGACGTCTTTCAGCTGAAATGATGATGATGATATAGGCGACTACAATTCTCCTTTAAGTGGCAGTTTTTCCTAGGGTTTCGAGAAGTCGAATGTTGGTAGATGATGTTCCTTCTCTCAGCTTGATTCTTTCTTTAGGTGGTGGGTTTATTTCTATTTACAGGCTCATTTCTGACCAGAAGGAAAACGATAGTATTTAGTCTGCGGTGGAGCACTACATTAATTTGCGAGGGCCTCTTAATCACAGTTTCAAAAATTATGTAGGTATCCGAGGATGATTTATCGAAAGATCAAAACACGAGGATAACAAGTGGCCACGTCCCAGTTCACCTCATAATATTTTTTTTATCTTATACTAAAATATTCTTATATTCGCACCACAAATGATTTATCTAACATCGCATATGTAGTTTTTGTCGCTATTATCGTCGTGCGACACGACACGGATTATATCGTTACATATAAATGGCTTTAACCAACCATTACGGCGATATTTTGCGAGCATTTTGCTGTTATAGTCAATAATGGCCGCTAAAATCGAATTATCGACGATATTTATAGCAAAACACGCATAGAAATATGGGCCGAAGGTAAATTGTGACCCTTTTGAAGGTAAGTGAGATACGATTATTGATATGCGAGCATAAAAGCCCACCAAATAGGAGGACGGCAGAATGTTGCTTTTTGCAAAAATATATTATTATTTTTTTGGGTTATTTGAGAAAGCCTGGCTTTTGGGTAAATGATTTTCTCTGAATGCACTAACGTAGATAACTTAGGAAAGAGGATTAGTCAATTATTCCTACATGGATAAATCGTCAGTCGGAAACAGCTGTGTAACATTGCAAAACAAGTAAGGGCCGCCAAACACAGACCACACGCGACAGCCACTTGTGGCCGGTGTCTGCTACTTTTTTTTTAACCCATACGCAGTATCATAATGGACTCTGACGAAGAAGGTTTGAATGCGCGAGTGGGGTGTGACGGCGTTTCGTATCGACGTTTAGTGGCCAGTGCGGACCACAAAAAGCGAGCAGCGGCGATTTGTAGCATGTGGCGGTCACCGGCGTCAACCGTGTGCGGCGAATCCATATAAAATGTATGAGAACTATAGGAAATATGCTGGTGGCTTCTGTGGTTGTAGAAGGTGGCCCGTGTGCGGCGACCCTAACTTTGACATTCCAAATGACATATTTAAAAATAATACATTTTGTTTTTCACTAAAGGTGAATCATCTTTTTTTGCTACAAATCGACTTGTTTGAATCGAAAAACGGCATTGAAATCTTAGTTTAATATCAGGATAAAGTGCAAAACACAAAATTTTGAGACGACAATGATATCTAACTGATAAATACTCGTATAATATATTTTATTTACAAATAGGTTTCCAAACACTTTTTCACGACATTTTTTTCTTCAATTAAAACCATATGAGGCCGGTGTTTCCAAGCTGACAACCCAGAGAAGAAATACCGGATCAAACTCAAAGGTGGAAGATGTTCCACTAATGTTTCCAACCGACGATATTTCGAAACTATGAACGTTCAAGACAAGACGTAATATACAATTTTTATCCAAAATCTCCTCGAAGCTCCTTGAACCTCCTCGTGGAGGCAATCGGCAGCAGCGACCTCTCGCGCCGGGCCCTGGTTCGGGCTATGGTCCAAAGCGAGGAGGAATAGCAGGCGCTGGCCTCCTTCTGCGTAGCAGTAATGCTTGCGAAGGAGGAAGCCGCACGCGTGAGGGAACGAATGTCCTCACGCCCCAGACGCTGAGACCCCGACTACCAGCCAAGGTAGACGCGGGCTTGCGGACGTCGAACAATGGGTAGGTTGCCGTCCGGCCATCCGGTAATTGATCGGACCGAGTCCAGTCGTCAACAGTGCGTAGCGATCCACGCGCTCCTCAAGGAGTTAGTTAGGAATTTCTGAAAAGGAAATCCGTAGTACTAAAACGCAAAGGGCAACTGAAGGACACAGGTGTGGTTTTAGTCAGTAAAAGTTTGACACGCCCTCCCTCTCCGCCAAGAGCGCGAGAAGTCATTAGATGATTTCCACTCTTACTTTAAAACCCACTACAAAAAAAAACTAGACTATAAATACAAACCTAGAACCACTCCGACTTGAAGTAACACAAACATTTTACTCGTAAACCCGAATGGTAAGACTATAAGAGCTCTTATTTCTTACGTTTATTTACGATGTTCTAGGGTTCAGACTAACGAATGGCACAACGTTATTTCATGTCTGACTATAACAGTAGCTTGCATGAACTTACTGACTGTCCGTGCTTCCGGCTTAAAGGAGTATTACCACTGATATTGTAACGTTGCGGTGTGGTCTTGACTATGAATAGAACACTGAATGCTTTATTGTGTTTATGAGAACGGCGTAAACCGTGGGCCACTTAACTTTTGACTAATGAAAAGGCTGTTTAATTCTCTAACCAGTGATAAATATGTTCGTTTTTGTAATAAGTTACCCAAAATAACTGACTAATGCTCGGTTTCTGATTTAAGAGAGAATTACTCAAACTCTACTTTGCCCTAAAAACCTGTCAAAATTTGGCAGTTAAGTATGGTTTGAGACGTTCTTCACTCAAAATAGTCAATTCAGAAATCCGTCCTACATGTATTGGTTGATGTCAACATGAGATTTGATTTAAGTAAGTGGGACCTAAGGAATTAAGGAAAAGGCTTTTTTAGAGGCAACAAAAACCTTCTCCCGCTATGGGTAGATCGAGAGATAATGATAAACATTCACTGATTAAAACCCATCTGTATTCCTTCTTTTTTGAGGTGGGAAATCATTTAATGACTTTTCCCGATTTGGGCGGAGCGGGAGAGCAGTGTCAGACTTTTATTGACAAAAACGCATCTGTCCTTCTTTGTTTTCATTCCTCCACAAAGAGGAGACTATGGCGAATTATGACGTGCCCACCTGTGTCCCTTTACGTTCCAAGGCCACGGCAGTACTTTGAATAATTTCGCAGTCCAATAAGTGGGATGATGATCTGATCTAAGTATAGGTGGTTTAAATAATTTGGCAACACATGCCACTATCTTAACAGTGGCTTTTCCGGACATTTACAAATTTTTCGAACAGTCATGCTGCCCAAGGAAATTGGCTAAAATTTTAACCTGCTATTTAAAGCATACAGCAGAACGGTACCTACGTCTAGCATATACGCGTTTTTATCACGGCCAAACACGGCCATATTGCTCTAACCTGTGCCAAAAGATCCAAGATATTTATAGCCATTTTTTTTTTGAAGAAACTACGCCATGTCATCTTGTAAACGAAACAAGCTACAGAGAAATAAGACTATTTTGGTATAGACACGAGCGCTACACGTACATCCTTTCCTTCAGTGTTACAGGTCTTCAGGGAGAAATTAAACCTGATGGACTGGTGTAGTACAGATGTCTTGGCGACGTGGCAGACATATTGAACATAAACCTATCTACACGATGGAATGGAAAACTAAGGTAGGCCTAAAGAATATTAAAAGAGAGAAAAAATTGTAAGAGAAACATTGTAAACTTAAAATGAAATCAAATTCATCAATGTACATATTACATTACCAACTTCGACACGAGACTTCACGAGGCTTCTTGAGAGACGCACAGGACGGTTCATTGTGGCGACAGTTGGGGGAGGCCTATGTCCAACAGTGGACGTCTATCTATGTTACGTCTAAAAATTCGCTGGTCTGAAAAACCAGAAAAGCAAACAGGATATTAGACGCGGATAGCCCAGTCATCATCACTTCAGCCGAAAGATGTCCACTGTTGGACACAGGCCTCCCCCAAGTGTCGCCACATCGCCCGGTCATGTGCGTCTTGCAACCATCAGATTCGCGCAACCCTCACCAGGTCATAGGTCCACCTTCAACCATCAGTTCTGCGAGCTGTTGATATATGATTTCCGAGTGTTATGGTAAAAATAGGAAATAGTCGTTGCCTAGCAATTCATCTATTGATAAATATTATACAATTCTTTGGACTGTTCCAGTTCCATGCGATAGATTTTATTTTAAAAAAAGCTATATCTTCTGCGCATCAAAATATTGCACTTGAGCGTCAAGAATTAACAAACAGACCCAAATAGATACAAACTTTCGCTTTTATAACATAATTAGCTTCTGCTAGAGGTTTCACCCGCGTAAAAGTAGGTTTCTCTAACAAACTTCCACCCCCCATTTTAGAGGAGTGGGGGGTTAGAAAGAGGCAAAAAGTAGCCTATGTCACTCTCCATCCCTTCAACTATATCCACTTAAAAAATCACGTCAATTCGTCGCTCCGTTTTGTCGTGAAAGACGGACAAACAAACAGACACACACACTTTCACATTTATAATATTAATAAGTATGGATTATTTTTAAAATAATATACTAAAAATGACAGTGTGAAGTGTAGATATTATAGTAGATTTTTAAAACGGTGGAAAGGGTGGATTTGATCAAAAATTTCTTAATGAAAAAGATAACCTCTCCCAACTTTGAGGTGTGTGGAGTGGTTGAAGATATGCTATAGTTAAGTTAATGGAATGTGTTCAATATGAGGCTGATAGGAGTAAGTTGTGCAGGGCTTTGAAGTTGAACAAGAACAATATAGGTACATACCACCAAATATTAAGCAAGTCGACTTCCGATGATGCGAGAAAGTTGATCGACTTTATGGCCCTGATCCATTGATCTCGTGTAATAATTGGCTTAGGGTACGATGGGACTGACATACGCTGTGCGTTATAAAAGTCCCTGAATTTTTAAAGTAATAAAAAAAAACTATCTTGTATAGGTTGGTCGTTTACAACTTTCTACATCAGAATAATCGTCATTTTAAATGAGAAAATCGCGCTCGCTATTTCGACACCAGTGTCACAACCTTAATCCAACATGTAGGTAAAATGGAAGCAAAACCTGTGCAAAAGCCGGGAAACTTTTGTGTCCAACGCAACGAACGAGTTTCCTAACTTTTACGATTACCCTATTGTATTACAGTTTAAGCACCGCAGTACCAAGTTACATTGTAATACAGAAAAAGGTGGTCGATAAAATAAGAAATTGGAAAAAAGTTGGTATAATTGAATGCGTAAAACATAAAAACAGGGCAAATACGAGTCGGACTCGCGCACTGAGGGTTCCGTACAAACTTACCTTACCTTACCTTACCTTACCTTACGAAGATTTTTCCGAATCGCAAAAAGGTTTTATTTTGACGTAACTGAGTTTAGAAAGTTTTCAGATTTTTTTCTATACCTTGTTTATGAGATATTTTTTTTGAATTTTGATTCCCTTGAGAGTGTCGAAAGATACGTATTTTGCGATATATACAGTCGTAACTTTCTTTTTCGTTAACTTAGAAGGTTGATTTTTTTCCTAGCTTCAAGGGACCGAAATATTGAACCAGCTGTTTTTTTTTTTTGTTTTTTAAGAAAACTTTGCCCCGTACTTAGAATTACTCAGGCAATCAGAATGTCCCAGTACGAGTTGTTATTAACACGCTTTTATTAGTTTCACCTGTATGTATGTATGTATGTTTGTTTGTTTGTAACCGACCCCTTTGAGCTCGATTTTGTCCTACTTTGAACGATCAGATTTAATTCAAACTTTGCTCACCTGTCAAAGATCGATGACAATGCAATAATCCGATCAAAATATCCGATTATTCTAATTAGATTCGCCAGGATTAATTAATTTCTAAAAAATGAAAAATAAATAATAGTTTAAAAAAACTAAAAAAACACGCTTTTATAGAAAATCCAACTAAAAAAATAGAAAATAAAGTTTAATAAATTTGGATTAAGAATAGTGTATATAAGAAATAAATGTATATTATTGTAAAAAAGCGTGGGGTGCATATAATGTCAATAATTATGAACATTTTATTGACAGATGAGTAGAAGGATCATCACTTTGATAATATCTTAAAAAACACTTTGAATTTAAATGTGCTTTTTGCATAGTCAAGTCAAGTCTTGAAACTTTTATATAAAATTACCAAAACCCAAAAATCAACCGTCAAAGACAAAAATGTCACAGTAATTTTCACGCCCAACGTCCTGGCACAAAACTTAAAGACGACTTACATAACGAAGATCTAACCATCACTCTTCAAAGCACATGGCTTCGTACAATTTAAATCTTTGAGCTAAAATTTTCCAAGCTATTAAAACACGAAAGCCGAATTCCCAGAGAGGCGAGAAATTCGCAGATGACGCTAGCGTCAGCCAGTAATAACAATTCGAAAAGCTGGACTATAAATAAACGTGCGAACTAGTTGGAATTTCTGCATTATATACCTTGTTTAACAGATGGGGTAACATTTCCCGTATTTGTGCATTGCATTTACCTAGGAGAATGTTTTAAAGTGGGATGTAGTGTCCGATTGAAACTAGTTTTCATGGCCGATACTAAAACCGAATTTCGGTTTCGGTTTTAGATCCGGCCTAAAACGAAACCGAAACTTCCATATAAGATAATTTTCTCGTGGGGGTGAAAGACATTTAACCATAAGTCAGTCAGCATCTCTTTATTTTTGAATCACAACACAACCATAAATCGAATTAAAAGCGTTAATTTTTTCAAATAGCAAACTTAATTTTTATGGGGTCGTAGTGAAACGAGCGGAAAGAAATGGTGGATGAGGGTAGGAGGGTAGAAAATGACCGTGTAAATTTTGTGAGTGTTAAGTGTGATATTTTTCTGAGTTTCAAGAGAGCGAAACCACGGTCAGAACTTAGTATGTTAGTAAACCGGGGCGAGAGGGAATGGGAAGCGGTCAAATTCTTGCGAAGAAGATGATCGAAAACGTGAGGGCGCTGGAGACGCCGGGCGCCGGGAGTCGCAGGGCGATTCGGACGACGAGCAATCGCAGGATTTTTTAAGTTACCGTAGTCCTGGAACGCAAAGGACAACTGAAGGACACAGGTAGGTTTTAGTCAGTAAGTCTGACACGCCCTCACGATCCATACATATGTTTTTTAAACAGTTATCTCAGGAAGTATTGCTCCTATTATTAAAATTATTTTGATGATAGAAAGCTACACTATGCCATAGGTTAGTACTTTTTATATCTACACTAATATTATAAAGAGCTAAAGTTTGTTTTTATGTTTTTTTGTTTGTAGGAGGTAAGTACTGGTCCTATTGCTAAAACTTTTTCACCGATAGAAAGCTGCTTTATTCCTGAGTGACATAGGCTATATTTTTTGTACGCAGGCGATGCCGCAGGCATAAGCTAGTCGAAAATAATACACGAGTCCTGTAGTATAAGCCAGGGGAAAAGCAAGTATCAAATAAAACCCAAAGGGATTACGAGTGTGTTGTGAGGCTGTGCCGGTCCGAAGGCAGAGTGCAGTGTAATTAATTTTACACTCTTAGCACTTTAACAAGTGGGCCCTCATTAATGTTATAATGCTCGTGTTGAGTGTAAATATACCTACATAACCCTACCACTTTTTTTAGGGGATGTAGCGATATCTATAGCGTCACATAGAAACTAAACTACGAAATCCTGCATCGCGCAATAAAAGAACTCCGCACGATTTAAACATATACAACAGTCCGAAATCATCTATCAGGCAGTTGCCCGGATCAGACATAACATTCGTCTGGTCGGAGGATCCTCCCATTTCAACGCAGCTATGTGAGACTTTACACCTTGTTCCGCATGCCCAGTGAAATCACACTAATATGATAAAAGCGAAAGATTTTGAGAGTATGTTTGTTACTCTTCATGCTCGAACGGCTGAACGGATTTAGATGAAATTTGGCGCTAAGGTAGACTATGTCCGAAAGTAGCACATAGGGTAATTTTTATCTCGGGAGTCTATTTCCTCAAGACATTTTTTTTTTATTGCTTCACGCGGTGCATGCCACTGGTTTTTTTTTTTTTCCGGTGGGAAAATCATCTTATGACATCCCCCGCTCTTGGGCGGGGCGGGAGATAGTGTCAGACTTTTACTGACTAAAAACCCACTCCTGTTCCTTCGTTGCCTTTCGTACCAGGGCCGAGTCTTCCTTTCAGAATCAGACCCTTGGCCCCAGTAGGCTTCGACCCTGCTGGGCCCCTACAGTTGCTGACATCTCCTTGAGGCGCGCGTGGAACAGCACGCGCCGTTGACGACTTGGGCTTGGTCCGGACGGTTACCGGACGGTCGGACGGCAAGCCACCCATTGCTCGCCGTCCGCAAGCCCGCGCCTACGGTGGCCGGAAATCGGGATCGGAATCCCGGCGGCGGTTGGGGCGTGAGGAACGCTGCCTCACGCGATCGGCCGCCTCCTTTGCAAGCATTACTGCTTCGCAGAAGGAGGCGACCGCCTGCCACTCCTCCTCGCCCCGGACCATGGCCTGTACCAAGGCCCGGCGCGAGAGATCGCCGCCGCCAATTACCCCCACGAGGACACGGCGTTGCTCTGCCCAAGCGGGGCACACCTCCACCGTATGCTCCACCGTGTCCTCCGGGCGGTCCACACAGTGGCGACACCCGGGCGTCGCTTCCGTACGAATCCGGTGCAGGAACTTCCCGAACTTACCGTGTCCGGTGAGGACCTGCGTCATGCGGAAGGTAATGACGCCGTGTTGCCTTTCCAGCCACTCCTCAAAGAAGGGACTTACCGCCATAATTACGGCGTGCCCAGCACTGGGTTGCGATAGTCGCTGTCGCCATTCCGCCATGAGATCCCGCCGGAACTCTTTCCGCCATGCCGTGATTTGTCGCGGCAGCGGAGTTTCACCACGGCGTTGCATCTCCACGCGCAAATCGTGCATGCGTGCAAGGTCTTTTGCTACAAGATCCCATGGTGGCTGGCCAGCAAGGAGGCTCGCTGCTTCGCGGGAAACCGTGCGGTATCCCCGCACCATACGTATGGCCATGACCCTCTGGCACGCGTTCAGCTGGGCCGCCGGTCGCTTTCCCAGTGACGGCGCCCACACCGGCGCCCCATAAAGGGCCATGGACTGGACGATGCCTGCGTAGAGCCTCCGGCAGGAGGCGTCTGGACCCCCGAGGTTGGGCAGGAGCCGCTTGAGGGCAGCCCCGTTCCGATTCAGTTTGGGAGCCAGACGTCGGAAATGCTCCTCGAAATTCCACCGGCTGTCGAGGACGAGTCCCAGGTACTTCATCGTCGACCCGACGCCGATGTGAACTCCTCCTACTGTTAATTGGGAGCGCCGAGGCGGCGCGCTCCGGGGGCCGTGAAAACACATGGCCTCGGACTTGTGCAGCGCCACCTCGAGTCCCAACTGCTGGATCCTATCAACGACTATCGCAACCCCGCGTGTCGCTAATTCGACCGCCGCCTGATACGACTCTCCCTGCGCCAGGACCAGCGTGTCGTCTGCGTAACAGACCACGCTGACCCCGTCAGGGATGTCGCCGCGCAGCACATAGTCGTATCCGATGTTCCACAAGGGCGGTCCTAGTACCGATCCCTGCGGAACACCGCACGACATCTCTCGCCGTTTCCACTCTCCCTGGTGACCAGGGTAGATGATGTACCTGTCCGACAGGTAGGCCTCGATCACACGACAGAGGTAGTCGGGCACCCGGTGATACCGGAGTGCCCTTCTAATGCTACTCCATGGCAGGGAGTTGAAGGCGTTGGCGATGTCCAATGACACCGCCACGACACACCTGCCCTGGGATACTGCATCCCCCGTCGTGAGAGCTCGCACGCGCATGATGGCGTCCACCGTGGAGCGCCTCCTGCGAAAGCCGAACTGGCCGTCCGCCAGATCCGGCCCCACCCGTGATAGGTGCGCGACGAGGCGGTCTGCAATTACTCTTTCAAAGAGCTTGCCCACCTCGTCGAGCAGCACGATGGGCCGGTACGCGGACGGAGAGTCCGTAGGGCGCCCCGGCTTCGCGATAAGGACCAGTTTCCCCGTCTTCCAGCGAAGTGGGAACTGGCCCCTCTCCATGCATGCGCTGAAGAGCCCTCTTAATCGAGACCCGAGTGCCTCCATGGCCAGGACCCAGGCTTTCCCAGGCAAGCCGTCGGGTCCTGGGGCGGTATTCTTGGCACTCAGCCTTCGTACCGCCACACTCATCTCTACCTCGGTCACCTCTGGAGCATTGTCGTCGTCGTCGCCATCGTGATCCGCGTTAGACACCGCTGGTGGCGGAGCCAT
The DNA here is from genome assembly GCA_961205895.1 of Mythimna pallens. Lineage (NCBI taxonomy): Eukaryota > Metazoa > Arthropoda > Insecta > Lepidoptera > Noctuidae > Mythimna > Mythimna pallens. The sequence goes on from OY540843.1 coordinate 4,602,828, forward strand.
GAGCGGGGGAGAGTGTTCCCCTCGCGCTAGGAACAGAGTGCTCACCACACCCTCTACCATCTGGGGCCGGAGACTCTGCGTGAGTGGGGGAGCCCAGGCGCGGAGTTTTTCCCTCACCACCTTGTAGGGGCGTCCCCACGGGTCTCCGTTCAGAGTCCCCAGCCACACGTTGCGGGCCTCCAACTTGGCCCGCTTTATTTCCGCTCGGAGGGTGCGCTTTGCCACTCTGTATCCCTCGTACAGCTCCGCCTCTCTGGCCTCCGCATCCGGCGGGCGGATGCGGCGACTGCGGTGTCTGGCGTACCGGCGCCGCGCAGCATTGCACGCATTGCGCAGTGCCGCAATCTCCGGCGACCACCAATACACCTGGCGCCGGGCACGTCCTGGCCGAACTCGGGGCATTGCCACGTCGCAAATTTGCGACATGGCCTCCCGGAACCACTCTGCCTCGACGTCAATGTCGACAGGCCTGTCCGGTGCTTGCACCCAGGCCTGTACCATCGCGGCTTCCAGGAGGAGCTCCCGGTCCAGCTGCTTCAGCGCCCAACGCGGACCACACGGGGTCTGTTGGACCGGCGCGATCGAGGTCGAGGTCTGAGTGGAGATGTCAAACCGAAGTGCATGCCACTGGTGGGAACTAGTCATTAAATAACTTCTCCCGCTTTGACGGAGTGTCAGATTTTTTACTGACTAAAACCCACATGTGCTCTTTCAGATGCCCCTTGCATTCTAGGGCTGTAACAATTCCGAACAATTCCAGCAGTCAGATAAACACATGATGTTTTGAGAGAACATTCCGCAGTGAGGAACAATATTTTTGTATCCATTCAATTGATCCTATTGAGTTGAGCTGATCTGAACTGATATTTTAATAAAGAGCTAAAACGGCGAGTTTAAAAAAAAATTGTTGAACAGTGAACTCTGATCGGATTAAGACAATATTTTCACTGAAGGAAAACTCCAAGTGACAGCTACTTTCAACAAGTCTTCTCGAAATTTAAACGGGACCAACTCGAGAATAGGTACACATTCAAACAACAATAAAATAAATAAAAATCTAAATCGATACACAATTGATGACTTCCTTAGGAATCGATCCAAAGCGGGGAGCAATGGCAGGAATAGATGGTGCCCAGAAGGTCAGTATAGGCCAGGTTGGTTAAAAATGTTATTATTCGTTTTTTTAACAGGCTCAGCGATAAAAGGGTGCCACATGGTGTGGTTAATTCATATGTAAAGTTTTATCAAATTATATTAAGTTTTATTGCTGTCTCCGGATGGTGAACAAAGTTTTGAAAGAAAGTAAATTTTTGATATCACGTCGCTACTACTATTGAAGGTAATCGTTACAATTTTCATTCGTAATAGTTCTTAAAAACGATAAATAAGACCATTATATTATCATGGTTAAATTCATGGACAAGTCGAAAGGGCGGTGTCTTTGTAGTGACCAAAACACTTTTACAGTGATCTGTGTAACACACATGAATGAATTGCCAGTTAGAAGTCTGTTTCCTCACATTGATGCTAGTACGTCTGGACCACACACTTTCAGGGAAAATAGCAAAGAACTTGAAAACAGTACGACAAAAAAAAACGACCTTTAAGTCATTTTCGACCTATTCCAACATACATACCAGAAATACTTGTACTAAATACCCAGAAATACAGAATAGTTGAGACAGTTTCAACAGGTTTATTTCCTAATGATTTAGTAAAGAAATCACCCTAATGGCTACTGTAATGGCTAACTCGTGCCAGCAGGATTCTCCGTCTGTATGTTTCAGTAGAAAAAAATCGAATAATTCTTGCAGCGTATATTATCAATATTTACGCTGTGTGGTATGGTGTTCTATAATAACTCGCCAAAACTGCAAAGATCAATCACGATAATATCATAATCACTTATTCAACGAGTTAACCAGGTATTTAACAAAAAAATTGAAAGCTGTTATCAACCTAGTGATATAAAGAAACAGTTTTCTGTTGAAATCACCACCGGAAAACTTGTTGCTCAAGATATTATGACCTAAACACTGAGTCATCGATACTAAAATCTGTAATTGATCAAAGTCTCTAATTGTGTTGTACAAAAATGAGTCTAATAATTAGATTTACTACGCCTTCCTTGCTACACACGAGTAGTAGAAAGAGCAGTCAAAGCTGTGCCTGAAGTTTCAGCTACTTCATGTTATAAAACAATACGAGAAGGATTCATCAAAGTCCAAATATACGCAAGAAAAGCAAAGCATAAATTCGATAGCAAAACATATTTTGTCACAAACTAATCTATCCGATGTAATGATTATTTTAAATTAATTTTGTTGTAAAAATGGTAAGTAATGTTAATTTCTCTTTATTTAACACTTTTACTATAAAATTATTATTTCAATTTACAAATCATGTTGTTTAATGTAACTTGGTATGCCATGGTGTCAAGTCCTTTTTAATCACTTCCACATGAAACCGGAGGCAGAAGATCAAATCCAATTACTACCAAACTTAATCTATTTATTACAGTCATCGTTTCGCACCGTTTTGTCACTGTGCCTGCAAAAAAACTGTAAAAAAATTCTCCATACACAAGTGACCGACCCTAAAAAATAAGCAGTTTTAAATAGAACTTCCTCCAATTTTGAAATCGATTAAATTAGATTAGGTTGGATATTTGTTTTACTTTTGTGACATATCTATATATATAAAAGGAGAAACTGACTGACTGACATATCAACGCACAGCCGAAACTACAGGGAATAGAAGCGTGAAGTTTTGCTCAAGGTTTCCTTTTATGGTGTAGGCGAGCACTAAGAGAGGATTTTCCAAAATCTAACCCCTAAGGGGATGAAACGGGGGTCTAAATTTTGTATAGAGAAACCTATTTTTACGCGGGCGAAGCCGCTGGCAGAAGCTAGTCTTTTCATATTAGTTACCTTTATAATCATAACAATAGTTCTCTAAAAACAACAGCATAAAAAAAGGCATTAGATAGCAAAAAAAGATTTTAAAACTAATAGTTAACCACAAAACCTCGTTTAACTATACAGTTCCAACGTTAAGACGGTTACACCGGGACTTAAACGTTAGTTTACAACATATACTGATATGGACACGTAAAAGTTCGCTGAAAATTACCGAACTACCCGCTCAGCGTAGTTAAGATAACGGTATTCGTACTTAACGGTCTTTTTTCTCTTTTTTTTTGTTAAAAATTGTTGTTGAAACTGTTTCTTGGTAAGTGGCGATAAGTATGGGAAATAGTAATATTGTTTTTTGTTTTTTTTTTTTTTGTTTAAGTAGATACGCAAAATCATTACTATACAATTCACTATAACACTGATTTAAGTCTATCACTTCACAAATCTCAAATCCAGTAAAAAAATTGCGTCGGGCACCAGTTGTCCTGAAATAGCCTATCTATTGTACTGTATAAATTTTCATTTCTTTTCTTGTGGTTTGCAACTTTAAAGGACAACTTTTTTTGTGTTTGTGCCAAATAAACCTTTCATTCTTTATTTTCTCTTTTCTTTCTTTCTCTTTTTATTCTCTTACTTTTCTTTCTTGCTACAGTCGACTGGGAGATAAGTCGAGTAACGGAACTAAAGCAACGATGCTTAGGTACTCGTAGTCAAATCTTAGAAATATAATTCGAGATGAATGTACCATAGTTTCCTATTTTTACAAGATGACAACGTATACAGTGAAGTGGACCACCATTTAATTTGTTAACACAAACAAAACTCGACAAAAGGTCGATATGTCTTCCAAATTTAGTTATTTTTATGCCACAGGTTTTTTTTTATTGTGTCGGATAATCATCTTATGACAAATCGCGCTCTTGGGCGGAGCGGGAGATAGTGTCAGACTGTTACTGACTAAACACCCACTCCTGTTCCTTCTTTGCCTTCGCCCCAGGGCTTCGAGTTTCACTTTCACACTACCCGTGGCCCCAGTAGGCTTCGACCCTGCTGGGCCCCTACAATTTGCTGACATCTCCCTGAGTTTATGCCACAGGTAATATCTACACAACTTAGAGTATAACAAAAGAAAACAAATTTTAATTTATTTATTTATTGATAGGCAAACCAACGCTATTATCTCATCTAATGGCAAACAACGATGTTGTCGACGATGGAGCACGCTTGCCTAGAAGTAACCTATTCACTCTTAACTTAAAGATCCCCAAGTTGTAGCTATCAGGATACAGTCTCCGGTTGTACTCCTTAGCTATATGTACAATGGATGTGTTCCCAAAGTTTCTGCATATGAATGGGAACGTAAGTCTAGTTGTACTAATACTTACCCATAAAAGGAGAATTACGTATTCAAAAACTGCGTAAATTAACTATAATCAAATTCGAAGGTCATGTGAGCGGATTTGAGGGCATCTAGTGATACTTAGCTACATGAGGCACTCAGTACGTTCCACTTGGCCGCTGGTGGCTTATATTAGAAGGTTGCCAGACCGTGCAAATTGTCCGAATCGTTGTAAAGTTTTTGTCGATAGATTTAATTTAGATCGTAGTTTAGATAAAGAGTTCCGTTCTTGGGATTCACATGGAAATACAACCTGGGGGTATTTAAGTTAAGAGTGAATAGGCTAGCTCTAGGCAAGCGTGCTCCAACTTCGATCACATCATCGCTTACCATTAGGTGAGATAATCATCAAACGCAAGCATATAAGTAACTAGTCCCTTTTTTTTGGTGTGAAAATCATCTAATGACATACCCCGCTCTTGGGCGGAGCGAGGTGTGTCAGACTTTTACTGACTAAAAACCCGCTCCTGTTCCTTCTTTGCCACTGTTCCAGGTCCTCAGGGATCTCTTTCGCATAACCCATGGCCCCAGTAGGCTTCGACCCTGCGCCCCTACGGTTGCTGACATCTATTTGAGGCGCGCGTGGAACACTACGCGCTGTCGATGACTTGGGCTCAGTCCGGACGTTTACCGGACGGTCGGACAGCAAGTTACCCACTGCTCGCCGTCCGCAAGCTCGCGCCTACGGTGACCGGAAATCGGGATCGGAATCCCGGCGGCTGGAGCGCGAGGGCAATTGCCTCGCGCGTGCGGCCGCCTCCTTTACTAGCATTACTGCTTCGCAGAAGGTGGCGACCGCTTGCCACTCCTTCTCGTCCCGGACCACGGCCTGTACCAAGGCCCGGCGCGTCACTCAGTGATACAGCAGTATTCTACCGTAAAAGATTTTTTTAAATCGGTCTTGTTTTCGAGTTCATTTATTACAATAAAAAAATACAAACATCTAAATCTTTTCTCTTTATAATAATTATTAACTTAAAAAGAAATAATAATAATAAATAATTAATATTATTAACGAAAATTTTTTTTAAACTTTAAAGAGTTTAAAAAAAACACGTATTTCCTAGAATAAGTTTTGTAAAATATTCGAGTAAATCCCAGAATTACCGAATGCTAACAAGAGTTTTGAAGCGTTATCTCTCTTTTTTCGCGTTGCCTTTTCGTCAAACATCGCGTTGGATTGCGTTATATGAAGTAACAAGCTTTTAAACCATGCTCGATGTTGACGATAGGCGAGTGGAAAAGGAGCCTATTAAGAAACCACTTTTGGAGGTAGATCTACTATCGGGGATGAAAGATTGTATAAAAGTTCGTCAGTTCTGCCAGTGAGAAATCTCGTCGGGCTCACGGTTTGTATACTTTATAAACATGACCAAGACAATAACAAAGCTTTTCAGGGCTGCGTTGTCCATTTGTCGTCAATATTGTCACAATGGGCGTCCAAGGTCGCATTCATTCATTTTTTTATCGTTTCCTACTCGTCTTAAGTAGATATGATAATATCGAGGTAGGTAGGTATCTAGGTTGGTAATTAACGTAAGACAATTGCATTGTAGCAGTGGTGCCTCAGTGATAACGATTCCGACTTACGAGAGGTAGATCGCGAGTTCAAATCCAGTCAGGGACATTACCTACTTTGTATAATTTATTCTATCACCACTGCTCTTAAAACGTTGAAGGATAACATCGTGAGGAAACCAGCATGTCCTAGAACCAAAAATTCACAATCCGTACCGCGTGGTGAATTATGGACCGTTTCCTATTCTAGAGGGGAGGCCTGAGTCCCAGCAGTGGGAACATTATAAAAAGGCTGATTATGTTATTATGCTTATGGTATGGTTGCATTGTAATATTATACTATTATGCTTAAGTATAAGCATAGTAATGATTGCATTGTAAATAAACATACGAAATGACATGACCACTTCGCAAAATTGCAAACATTTTGCTCTCTCCAAAATGAACATTTTTACATTCAAATGGGAATCTCAATGGACAACTTTATAATCACACGTACTCTCAATTTGCAAAACCGTTTCAAAATCTACATTTATTACTATTTCAGACTATGTAAATATCTAAGACCTGCGGAACTGCTCGAATGAATCATCGAGGCCCTGAACGCAAAGAGCAACTGAAGGAACACAGGTGGGTAGCTTCGATTTAACATTAGATTTCGCTCCACCCAGAGCGGAAGAAGATATTTGATGATTTTACACGTGAAACAAAACAGTACCTAAAGAACCGCTTACTCACAAAATTAAATAATGTACATTACTATTCCATATCTAAATACAACGTATAATCATCATCATCATTTTAGCTGGAAGACGTCCACAGCTGGACTTAAGCCTTCCCAGCTTAATAAGACGTGTCCGAAATCAATCGCTCAGAACACAAATTGGCGCGCACAATATTAATTTATCAAATCCTGTTTCAAATAAAATAATCCCTATAATTAATATGGTTAAGTTCGCTCGGAAAAACCGACCCAAAACCTGTTTTTTTTTTTACTGTTATATGTATACCAACAGAGTGACATATTCGCACTAGCGAAAAAACTCTATAAACAAAGATTACAAATAAAAAAAACTAGGGTCTCACCTTAATTCACACCCGTGCGATTCTAAAAGAACACCAGCCCCCCTAGCCAAGTTACGTCCGTTTTGTTTCGATTCTCTTGCGTCGAACGCCTGGAGTAGGCCCCGCCTCCGATTCCTTTGTTCTGTCGTCATCTCAACGGTCAGTCACGTGGTCAGAACAAAAGAACCGGAGGCGTTCGACGCAAGAGAATCTGAACGAAACGGTCGTAACTTGGCTAGTACTGGTAGCTAACCTGTAGTATGGCTGGTACTAACCTGAGAAAAATTAGCTTGAAAACCTTATTAACAGTGCAGTCTGACGACGTGTCATCACATCATAAAAATTGGGAAGGTAAATCACGCCGATTTAAGGTGTAGCTATGTTCCCTGGTGCACATTTCCCTACCTACCAGACCTTTTTAATTTTAGTTAGTGTATATGCACGTTTCTCCAACAAAACTGGAACAAAAATCTTTTGAAATTGAACGCTCGCTCTCTTCAGTTCTTTATTTTTATTTCCGTACTAAAAGAATTTTCTGTCCGTGTTACCTATATGTAAGTACGTACATATTTCTGCAGTCTGATGGTTGAATTTAAAAATATTATACGTTTTAAAACATAGCTTTAAATCAAACTTATTAACTACTGTTAAACAAATCTAGAAGCACGTTTTGATTTTTCTTTGCAATTGATTGCATCACTCTTTCAATTGATTGAATTTATAACGGTGAATCCAATGTTTGACTTAACTCACCGTGCAATACTGTTCCAATCAAATTGATTCGTGTCTATTCACTTCGCTTAGTAAACAAAAGAAGAATAAATATCCTCATCGATGCTGATAGAGGCTGCCAAGAACCGTCGAATTTTTAGCTTCTAAACCAGTGGTCCCCAACCTATGTTGCGAGAACCCCTGGTGGTCCCCAAGATCTAAAGTACGGTCCGAAAAATGTTTCTAATTTCAAACTTTTTAAACCAAAAGCTACATTGATGCGAACTGGTTTTAAGTTGGTAACAAACTTTATGTTCACTATGACAATGTTTGTTATTTTTGCCTTTATAGAATAAATACATACAAGTAGGTTACAAGTTTTGTATTTATAGTATGAAATTCTTCAAAATTAACACACATACAGCTAATGGTCGATCGGGACGAAAAGATAATGATAAACATAGTATTTTTTTTTTTATAGACTTCTGGTCCTTGTTAACAATAAATAAATCTAAAGGTTGGAAATCTCTGCCATAGACGCATAACAAGCAATGGATATCTATCAATACACATGACTATAAATGAATATCTGATTCTGATGTTATATAAACCCTTTTCTGTTAATCAATCGGTAGGACCAATCAAAATGCAGTACCCCACTTCCTCATAACCCACCTAGTTGTCAGATGTTTTTGAATTGAAATATCGAGCCCTTTTACATCGTAAGCGACTGTTATTTTTGCGGGAAAAGGTATTTTCCAACCCAGTTGAAAATTATTTAAAATATTCCAATAGCGCCTATTCTAATAGATCAGTAGTTTTATGAGTAACAAGTCTCAGCATTTTTATAACGATACTATTATACCCTTCATAGTAAAGTCGTGATGGTTAAGGCATCCGTCTGTCATGCATGAGATTGGCGGTTCGAAACCGGGCAAGTACCAATATGAATTTTTCAATTCATATATACTTTTTTAAGTTCAAAAAGCACGTAAAGCCCCCGTAAGCCCTAGGTCCCGGTTGTCATTTCGTAGATCTTTGACAGTCGTTACAGATAATCAGATGCCAGAAAATCTTAACCATCAATCTATGCAAGGAGTATCGTGTTTCCCTGTAACTGGATTCTGGAGGTCTGATAGGCAGTCGCTCCATGTAAAACACGGGTATTAAGCCGCATTCTGGTAGACTAGAAGCCGACCCTAAGCTTTTTTTTTAGGTGGGAAAATCATCTTATGACAAATCTCGCTCTTGGGCGGAGCGAGAGATAGTGTCAGACTTTTACTGACTAAAAACCCACTCCTGTTCCTTCTTTGCCTTCGTCCCAGGGCCCCGGGTTTAGCCGACCCTAAGCTAGTTGGAAAAAAGGTTAGGGACATAATTATCATACTTTTAAATTAAGAAAGAAAAAATCTCTTACTACAAAAAGCGCGAACTGTCGGTTACGATATTCTTACTCGTAAAGCTGGATACCTATACCAACAGAATTCGTGACGAAGCTCATCATCTCGTTAACAGTTCGAGGTATTACAAGATTCGTCATCTGCGCACATCATAACAATGAATGTCCTTCAATTGATTGAGACTACATTCGTGGAAACGTAATTCGATTATTACGATGCGATAGTCATTACAGTATAGCCACCTACTTTAAAAAAAAAAAGCAACCGTCTGCACTATAACAAAAACATTAAAACGTTCAAAATAACTTTAATTTCAGAAGTCGGTGTTTCTGAAGTGAAGACCATCATCAAAACTGTATTTTGGAAAAAATTAGACCAATCTAGAAGCATATCCAGATAGATGTTACCACAGAAAAAAAAAATATAACAAAAAAATGCAATTAGGTCCATAAACAACGGAGTTCTGAGGTAACAAAAATAAAAAAGCAAAACAGCAACCGAGTTGAGAACCACCTCCTTTTTTTGAAGTTGATTGAACGCAAATCGCAAACGTAGGCAACTCTGCCGCCAAAGTAAAATGGAACGGGGCAGGCCACATCTGCCGCATGTCGCAACAAAACTGGGCAAAGACAACTACTGACTGGATCCCGAACAGCCGGAGCCAGCTACGCGGTAGGCCCAGAAGAGGATGATGTGACGGGTTGGACTCCAACCTAAAGGATTGGCCAGAAGTCGCTAAGGACAGCGAAGAGTGGGAGAATGGAAGGGAGCCCTTTGTCCTGCAGTGGGACACAACATGCTCTAAATAATAAAAATAGAAATTACAATATTTTGAAAAGCTTTAGTCCCTTCTTGGCACCTCCCCCTCTCATCAGATCTGTTTACCTAACCATGATTGATGGCAGGATATCAAGATGGGAATTCTTCGTTCATAAATAAATTCATGGGTACCGAGATGGGACCAAACCTAATACGTCAAAAAAGTTTGGCAAAACAGCTCTATACATTATTTTCACACAGTACTAAATACAACACAATCGATTTTCCTTAAAAGCTAACTAAATCAAAAGTCACATAGGATAATTATAAAAACCCTATTATCTCCTTCAACATTCAATTGTAAATGAAAATCGACACCCTTTTTTCTCATAGCAACTACCTACCTCAAGTCTCCCAAAATATAAATATTTTAATCTCCTTACGTGTCTGCGCCCCTAGTACACTCGACTTCAATATTGAAAAGGCACTCACGCGTAAAATCCTATTAATTAATCTCCGAACACATTCAATAGCACATCAAAACAACACCCAGCTCACATTATCTCCATCACTAAATACCTAATCTAAACATTAAGTCCTTTAGCAATTACCTACCACAAAATTCTTTAATCCCTTACATTTTTCTTCCCCTAGTACATACCTTTGACTTCGATATTGAAAAAGGTACTTACGGTTAAAATCCTATTAATCTATAATTAATCTTTTATATTTTTCGAACACATATTCGCACATCAAAATCTCTTTACATTCCTCCTCCCCTAGTACCCGCGAACTCGATATTGAAAAGACACTCACGCCTAAATTCCAATTAAAAATCTTTTATACGTCATCAAACATATTCTTACATTAAAATCAACACTCAGCTCACATTATATCCATCACTAAATTCCTAATGTATACATTAACTCCTTTAGCAATTACCTACCACAAAATTCACACAAAAATCTTTAATATCCTTACATTCCTCTTCCCCTAGTACCCGAGACTTCGATATTGATGAGGCACTCCCGCCCCGTATCTCGTTGACTCTATTAGCAAACGAACCACGCAGCGGATTGATGATATCGTAACCTGATTGCTGCCGCGACGTTCCAATTGGATGGCCACATGTGTTTTAAGATTACAAGTTGCTGCCTGGTTGTAACTTGTGTAGTGGAATGCTTACTAAGGAGTTGGATATGCTGATACGTAATTTTGGCTGTTAAGTGAACGTTTGTAGGAAGATACAGGAGTATTCACATTGAATCTTAATTATATTTAGACGTGGCTTGATCAACAGTGTAATAAGTGGAAACTTATAATCCATGGTTTTGCAGATCCGATAGCCCCAGCTAAACTGCCATATAATTATATTAAAGTTTAAATTAGAATTTGCTAAAGCAATAATTTCGCAGATAACATTTTTAGCAGCAATGATGATTCATTTTACAATCACATCAACGCTAAAAGTAATAAGACCAACACCAAACTGTCACAAATCAAGATTAATCCTAAAAACCAAACCATTACAACAGACAAATACTAATCCCCAACATCAAATAAATCCGAAGCCAAAGCGCAACGTAATTACAAATATCGACGCAAAAACGAGTTAAAAAAAAAATTCAAAATCGCGATCTCTGCAGAATTTTATAGAACCTCCATTAGTTCCAATCGGAATCTGCGCGAACGAAAGAGATAAAAATGTAACGTGTAACAAGATTTTACGACGGTCATCTCAATCAGAGCGGGATCAATTTGCTACAATTGAAAACAAATAAATGACCGACACCATCTCAATTCTCTGCGCTTCCGAACTCGTCGTTATTTTATAAGACTGTCAGTTCTTTGAGATTGTTTGTTTTGTCATCACGGGAGGTTTAACTGCAGACAGTGATCAACTATCAACTGTAAGGACCAAGAAAATTAGAACTGCGGTGTTTTTCGAAAGAGTCACTGTCGCCCTGGAACGCAAAAGGCAACTGAAAGAACACGGGTGGGTTTTAGTCAGTAAAAGTATGTCCATCCTTCGCGCTCCACCTGCAGCGGAAGAAGTTAGTTAATGCTTTTACATTCCCAAAAATAAATCAAGGAAACTTGGTGGACAGAAAAAAATACCTATATTTAAGGCGCTTAACACATTTGATGCATTAACGCTTGCCTGCGAGAGACTTGAGCAATAGACAAAACTTGAAGTTCTGGTGAGTCGTAAATACATCAATGTGAGTATAGATAATGATAAATTTGTAAGTATGTTTAAAAACTTTCCATCTTACCGTTTCTAGATATGACCCTCCGCAGCAGGTGACCGATGCGACGGGCTCCCATACATATCCTCTGCTCCCGAACCACTTCATCCGTGCAGTCGCTATCACTCGCCGTATCATCATCCGTGTCATCATCTGACACGAGAGATTCGCGATTGACAGCTTTAGAGTTAGAATTATTCTCACTAAAACTTAATGTCGGTTCACTGGCACCTAAACTCTTTGGCTCCACGTTCCAGCCATCCAGTTTTTGTACATCATTGAAAAGATCGTCTAAATTAGTTTCTAATAAACCTTTGGCACTACATATCACTTTACTTTTGGCATCATTATGTGTTACGATGGTATCGACGCTGTTTGAGAGACACTTTTCTCGTCTCACACTTTTTGCATCGTTAGCATCGTCCATCTCATGGCTGACATTTATGTTGTCATGAGTTTTCGTTCGTTGTTTTATTCGTAACGAATTTTGTGAAACTATTTGTGACTTTTCCATTTGTCCTGCACTTTTTTCTGTTGACATTGAATTCAGATCCCTCGGCACTATCTGATTTTGGGGGTGGCTTGCACGAAATATATTCGACAGCACTAACATTTTCACTGTTTTTAATGCACCGACACTGGTCAAATATTCCATCACTGCATTCCTTTTTCATTTCACCGTTTCCGATGTGTCGCACTAAACGAAAAATAAAGTGGTTTTATGTTTGTTCGTGTCGCATTCGAGAACTGCCTGTTGCAACACAACAACGTACATATATGCAAATGCATTCTTTATGGAAAACTAGACATTATTCAAGCGTATAGAATATTCTGGAGCGGTCCGGGTTTGTGTGATATTTCGCTTGGAGCTACGTCGGAGAACACGATACGACTGAATAAATAAAATATCAGCAGAGAAACAATCCGGAGCCTTCATGAAGGTTTTACGTGGTTTTTAATGCATACGAGAAAATTGTTTAAAAATTATTCGACTTCAAGGGACAGAAACCAAACGATAGTAATATATTTTATAAAAGATTTACTGAGTCTTTGGAGTTAGGAGAAGCTTAACTTATCTGTGGCGTTGGGATTCTCTTTATGAGCTTGGTTGTGGAGCCACATCTGTCACCGAGGAACAAAGCTAGGGCTGGAGGCGACGACACCAACGTGATAACATTTCTAGCACGTAAAAGTTATCAACGGGAGCGGCTTTGATCTCGCTGTATATCAAAATTACTTTGTACATTGTATGTTACAGTTGGCTTTATGTACCTACTTATGTGTTTTTGTATTTCAAGTTTAAATTTTCTGTAAATCATCAGTGTGTTCTTAAAATTAATACCTACAATCAATTTACATTGAATTCCGGCATTGATATCAGATCCTTGACGTAAGTATTCAAATATGATGACATGGCAGAGCACCAATTTGTGCCAATAAATGAAATCGGCATTGAAACAATCATAAGATAATTATCTATAGACAATTTGGATTGTTTAGTGTGTAGAAATATAAGTTGTTGTTTTCGTAATGCGTCATTGGCAAGTTCATTCATTTTGGTTATGTAACATTCGCACCGCACCACGTCGTGACTAAACCTCTTATACCCAGTACTTCCTCAGCTTTTCTCAGCAACTATACCCATGGCATCATTTGATATTATCCAAAATATTGAGGAAATTACTGCAATAGACTGTCACGACCTCGAAAACTTGGAAGAATGCAGGTTGTACACAAACGATTCCGTGCCTAGCTTCAAAATACTCTCTTTTAACATCAGAAGTTATCAACGTAATTTCGATAACTTCTCTGTAGCATTTAATCGACTGGAGATTGACATTGACGCCATTGTACTAACGGAATGCTGGTTAAGCGAAGGCTCTATACTGGATAACTTACCTGGTTACAATGTAACTCGAACTAATACTGGTATTACCAAACCGATTTAAAGAAGAAATTAAACGATGACGACTTGGTCACAGAGTTAGCCAAAATTGATTGGACTTATACCCTTAACCAGCCCTGTGTGGCTTCGGTGGCTGACTCCTTTATTGGAACCCTAACAAAATTAATAGAATCACACACATATGAAGCCAAAATTCCTCGCAGTAAACGCAATATTCAACCGTGGATCACACCCGGACTGATGAGATGTATGAAACACCGGGACCGGCTACATCTATCAGTACGCAGTGACCCCACAAATGAAACAAAAAAACTAATTTACCGTCGATATAAAAACTTCTGTAACAAACTCTTACGCAACCTTAAAATTGAACACGACAGTCGACAAATTCAGGAAAATAAGCAGAACTCTAAAAAGCTATGGAAAGTTTTAAAATCAGTATACGACCCTAGTGCCCGAAAATGCAACACGTCCAACTTACTGTCAAGTTCACTGGACCCTGTCGAGTCTCTCAACAAGTGTAACTTCTACTTTACTTCCGTAGGGAAAAACCTGGCTGACACCATATTGACAAGATTATCAGAAACTCAGACGTCCATCACTAGCAAGTACTCACCACCAACATCATCACCGTTCTCCTTCTTCCTACACCCTACTGATGAAACCGAAGTCACTAACTTCATCAATCAGTTGAAAAATGATAGCTCCCCAGGTCCTGACAAAATTGGCGTAAAACTTTTAAAGAAAATCCTAACTCTGATTATAACACCTCTAACCCATCTGATGAACCTCAGCCTAGAAACAGGAGAATTCCCTGAACAGTGGAAAGTGGCAGCAGTAAGCCCAATACACAAAAGTGGCCCTAATGATAAACCTGAAAATTACAGACCAATAGCCCTTCTTAGCATACTATCTAAAATTCTAGAAAAAGTTGTAAACACCCGATTAGTAAATTTCCTTGAAAAGCACAATCTAATATCAGAGAGACAATTCGGTTTTAGAAAAGGCAAATCTACAGAAGACGCGGTTTTATTACTAACTAACTCCATATCTTCAATCATAGAAAAGGGTGACCGTTGCGTGGCGGTCTTTTTAGACCTAGCTAAAGCATTCGACACAATCTCAATAGATCTTCTTTTAAAAAAACTAGATTCAGTTGGAATAAAAGGGAAACCGCTTGATTGGTTTCACAGCTATCTGACAAATCGCCGACAATACGTCAAATCGGACGACTACTTAAGTGACCAACTCCCTATAAATTTTGGAGTTCCGCAAGGTAGTTTGCTGGGCCCAACACTATTTATTATCTATATGAACGACATATTAAACCTCAAACTAAAAAATGCAGAACTAATTTCTTACGCAGACGATACTGTTATCACAATCCATGGTAGAAATTGGGAACAGGTCTACTACCTTGCGGAAGAAGGATTAGCAACGATTGCACAAACTCTTAACCACAATTTACTAACACTCAACACAAAGAAAACCAAACACATCCCATTTTACAAAACACTTTCTTCTAGCCCTCCTCCCAACCTAACCTTAAAATTTCATACATGTCTGAACAATCCAAACACCTCACACGAAGACTGTACATGCGACTATATTGACCGAACTCATTCAATTCGTTATTTGGGCCTACTAATTGACGAGAATCTATCGTTTAAAGCCCACATCAAACACCTGTCTGGTCGAGTAAGGAAACTTATATACATAATTAAGAAATTGAGAGACCGCACCCCTATAGACGTAATGCGAACGGTTTATTTTTCTATATGCCAGACCATTATACAATATGGCATATCTATCTGGGGTGGAGCTGGGAAGACTACAATACTTGAGCTCGAAAGGGCCCAGAGAGCTGTTATAAAGGTTCTACTAAAAAAATCATTTTTCTTCCCTACAGACTCCTTGTACAGTGAATTTTCAGTTTTACGTGTTCGTCAATTGTACATTCTCAATGCATTTCTCCGTACTCATAAAATCATAAAGCTCCGACCAGACTATCGCTCATTAACTTCCAAACGTGTCTTTCATATACCGCTGGAACGAACCACCTCTCTTCTAGCTAGACGATGCCCCGCTTACCTACACACCTTCGTTTATAACAAGGTCACTAGTAGTTTACCCTGCGATACAAAAACACTTACCCTCTCAATGTGTAAAAAATTGTCAAAAAATGGCTTTTAGGACTTACTTATAATGATTCAGAAAACCTTCTCACGTCATTTAATTCACACTCGGAATCCCATCACAGACACTAACACCTACACACCACACTCAAACCTACATACTACACTCGCACCTACACACAACACATTACACCTTCACACTACACTCACACCTACTCACCACACTCACACAGCCACACTTTAGTTTTAACTTAATTTTTACTAAAACTGTAAGTTCTGTGCAAGGTTCAGCACAACTTTATTTCTATATTTTATTTTTTTAAATTTTTTAAATTTTTATGTTTTAGTTTTTAAGTTACTTTGATCTCCTTTTAACTTGTTTTAATTTTAGATTTTATTCTTTTATATTATTTTTATGCACATTTTGTTATATTCTCCAGTGGCAAAAGGCAATTTTATTTTTACTATATTCAACTCCGGTCCCCAAGATACAGGCGCTGCCTAGTTTGGGGACCACCGTATACTACACAATTGAAGCCCACAACTAGTTACAGCCCTATTGATACATTAAGATTATTTCATTTAAGGTACCGTTTGTAACAATGATTCAATAAATTATTATTATTATTATTATTATTATTATTATTAATTTTTTTCGCATTTCATTTAGTTTTAGCTGTTTTTTGCGTGCCTTTCCTGCACATAAGTGTCGCCCTTGTGTGAAACGTTTGAAGGAAAAATGAAGTTTCAATAACACCCCGAAAATTCCAGAATATTCAAAGATTGCCAGATTAGCAAACCTTCCTTTTAAAAGACGAGTCACTGTGACCTATCTTCAAAGATACCACTACTTGTCAACTCCTCACCGTGCACCAGCCGAATTTCAAACAGCAATCTTTCGCTTTAAAATTTCGTAAATTCGCGCATGTTCCTTGAGTGACTGAATAATGATATCCAACTGGTATGTTATCTCAGATCAAACAATTTGGACCAAAAGAACTAGTTTATATATATTTTTTTAATGTAAATCTCGTTTGGGATTTAGGCAGAACTATACATAGAGACAGATCAAATCGCAGAAATATACAAAACAAGTTTACTATAAAGATCCTTGAGCATAGTATTTACAAGATATCGCCAGTTACACATTTGAATGAAGCAAAACACACGATGAAGTTAAAAATATTACACTAGCCTCTGCCAGCGTCTTCGCCCGCGTAAAAGAAGAAAATATATGCCTATGTCACTCAGTGATAAAGTAAAATTCCATTCTACTGGTGAAAGAAATTTCAAAATTGGTCTAGCGGTTTTTGAGTTTACTCATTACATTACTTACTAAAAAATAAATTCGTCTTGTATATCACTGGCACACATACACACGTGAAAGTAAAAAGTTATACCCATACTCCCGCGATAAAAAGTGTGCAGTGATCCTATGTGCTATTCCAGAACATGGTCTACCCGAGGGCAAAATTTCATCCAAATCCGTTCAGCCGTTGCAGCCTGTGAGCGTGAAGAAGTAACAAACATATATATGTGTGTGATTATGTCGTACATTAATTGTGTGGTAAGTTTAAAAGGGTGACTAGACGGTTGCAAACTAGTGTTCCAACCCAGGTGACCTTGTTAGTTTCAATCCGTATAGACAGCAGTTGTAATCCATGACCTTCAACGCCCTTGGTTGGGAGGCGCGTTTTCCCAACCACCGAAGGTGTTGCCGCGTGGTTTACATCCATGTAGCCGCAACACAAACCAAATTCCAACCAAGGTGAACTTGGTTGGAACTCTAGTTTACAACCGTCTGGTCATCATACGATGGTATCTTCACCGTGCGTGGCGGCCTTTTCTTTGATAACAATAGCCAACGATTTATGAAATGACAAGTACATCGGAAGTCATCTAACACGAACAATTTTAACGCGAAGGTCAAGGTCAAGGCCTAAATTGCGTTACACGTTTATTATTTAAACAGTATTCTCACCATAACTTAATTTTCAACCTATACCAAAGCAGTAACTGTGGACTTTCTCACCGGTTTTTAACCGACTACAAATTAAAGAAGGAGGTTATCAAGTCGGTTGCATGTTTTTTTTTTTGTGTGTTACCTCAGAACTCCGTCGTTTATGGACCGATTTGCAATTTTTTTTTTATTTATTTACTAAAAACCCATACACCAATGAAACTCTCTACAAAGGCGGACTTAATGCCTTAGGCATTTTCTACCAGTCAACTTTAGGGTGGTGCAGAGACAACATGGCAAGTGCAACTGGATAGAAGGCAAACAGAAAGGAAATAAGGACAATATTAAACGTATACTTAGATACATAATGATATTGACAGACCCTGTTGGTCTAGTGGTTAGCGGCCTTGACTGCTAAACTGGTGGTCGTGGGTTCGATTCCCACCCAGGACAAAATTTTGTGTGATGAGCACAATCATTTGTTGTGTGTCTGGGTGTAATTTATCTATAATATATAAGTACTTAGAAATATATAAGCATGCTTAGTTTGGGACTAGATGAGGTTGCAGTTGTAGAATATCATTATTATATATTGTAAAAAAAAAACGAATCCAGCCAATTAATAGTGTGATGATTCTACCAAATTCTTACGAATGCGTTCTCGTGCCTTCACTTTAAAGGAGCACCGACTGGTTGCGTCGATTTTCTCCATATGAAACAACTTATAGCAACCGTGCACTAGGTTCTAACGTTTAATAAGTACCCAAATAATTTGAATTTAATTCAAATCTATTTGATTCTAGTGATATACTCTTAACCCTTCAACAGATACTGAGTAAAAAACATGGAACCGAGCACAACCCTACACCGCTCTCCAATTCCATTACTAACCCTCGTCCGCCGTCGAGTATCAAGTGAGTTAACCCTATAGTAGTGTCGTCGGACCGCTTGTCGAGCGGAGGTGTACCATCAGCTCCATTATGCAGTGGCTTACGGCCGCCGACCGGCTTTCTGCCCTAATCTTGTTTAACGTAGGTACGTGTTTCGCATGCGGAAATTTTAAATAACTATTTTTCCCGTACGGGCTTACGTCGATGACAGCGCTTTAGTTTTCAGCAAAAGTTCGGACACGTAAGCCGGTTGATTTACAGTGTTGTTTTCCGGATATTTTCTAGATTGAAAACTGTTGCGGAAATCTCGATTTGTATCTGACAAATTATACAAAAAAGTTATTATACTACGTCTGTCTATCTGTATGAATACGATAAACACTTCTGAACAGATTTTCATGCAGTTTTCACCAATAGGAAGGTTCAAGTGTATAACAAATTATATTCTTTACCTTTACATTTTCATTAATTTACATTTATATTTTTTACTACATTAGATTGGTCTGTAATGATAGCTGTATTTATGTCTAAAAAAAACACATTATAGTATAGAAAAGCCAAGAATTTCAATGACTTGTAACACCCGTGCGAAGATGGGACGGGCCACTAGTAACATTTAAACAGCTGAAGAGTTTATTTGTTATAACACGCTTATCTCAAGAACTACTGGCTCGAATTGAAAATGTTTTAGTATTGGATAGCCCATTTATCGAGGAAGGTTATAGGCTATGTAATATCACGCTACGACGGGAGCAGAGCAGTAACCAAAGACGCGGGTAAAACCGGGGGGACAGCTAGTTAAACGCATTTGGTTTGCTTTGTTTTGACTAAATTCTCTTCTGGGTAGTGTTATCTCGAACGTTAAGATAATTTATGGAACGATAAATAAAGTTTTGCTTAATTGTTTTATTATGCAAAAATAAATAATCTATACGATAAAACAAAGATCGATTGCATGACCAAAACTGGTTTATTTTTCATGTTACCATTCAACATTTAGGTACGTTTGCATAAAAAATAATAAAAAATACAGATAAAGATCTACATAATTTATGGAATAAAGTCAACTTATTATACTTCAAGTGGCTACAATAAAATTCTTCTGACGTCCTATGACGTCATAACAAACAAACATGGCTGATGTCGGTCTACGAATTTGACTTTCAAATTCACACAGACAATAATACGCACTTATTACATGTTCACACAGTTCTAAATACGATGTTAATCGTTTTGGCAATCAAAGTGTAGTTTTAAACTCAAGGTTTCGGGCAAGGTACTTGCTTGTGACGTAATTGCCCTTAGGCGGTCGTTACACCCACCAACTAACAAAAAACTAATGGTCAAGACTCACGACATACAATTATATCATACGTTTATTTATTAGTTGCAAAATATTAGTTGATCGTGTTAAAGAAACGCAAGGTCGTGTTGCAATATTCATCTTTGTACAATATGTGCATTCATCGACTTCAGGCTTAATTATTTTAATTAGTTACCAGCTGTTAAAATAAAATTCATCCGAACAGTAAAGTCATCCGAATGAAATTCTTACGAAGGTCAGAGTGTCAATAGAATATGACTCATCTCGTAGTAGGTACGGTTACATTCGCACAATTTTATTTTAATGATTTTAATATTTAAAATAATCAATAATATAAATAAATGTATGAACATCTTTGAAACTTCCCATGATAATCATCTTCCTGCCCTTTGGTCGCAAAAAAAAACTGCAGACCGCAAACGCATTGACGCCTTTGAGATTTGGTGCTGGAGAAGGATGCTCCGTATACCTCGGACAGCATTTCGGACCAACGTATCCATATTGCGAGAACTCATAATCTGCTCGCGGTTGTCGTCAGTGTCTACACAAGATTCTACAATACTTCGGTCATATTGCAAGGAAAGATGGTGGCAACCTCGAAAGACTCATCGTGACCGGTAAACTGGATGGGAAAAGGCCTCGTGGACGCAGCCCAATACGTTGGTCTGACCAGATCCGCACCGCTCTTGACTCTACGCTATACAATGCCCTTCACACCGCCAGAGACAGAAACAGATGTAGGAATACCGTTCGAATGAAAGTGTGAAGTGATGAAGCAGGAAGGTCACGACCCTCAGCATTGAGGCATACGACGCGAGGAGGAAGACTTGAGGGCGGCCCATTACGTTTTTTTCTTCCATTCTCCGATGAGTCACCCGAATGTGTGCACCGTAATTAATTCAAACGTTGATTATGAAGCATGAAAAACTAATGTCAGGTGGCGATACCCGGCCATCGAAGGCGCGGGCTTGCAGACGGCGAGTAATTTGTGGCGTCCACCGTCTAGCCACTAGTTAAATAAACTACGCATACATGCATATATGTTATGCATTAGTTCATATCCTGTATATCTCGACTTCCCGAGGGGATAGTGCGTGTCCCTCGAATCACGATTAGTCGATTACCATTGTATATTTCAGCGCAATTCGAATGTATAGGTATCGATTGCCACACTCGAGTAGTTTCCGAATATGTGTTGATCGGCTTATCCCCGACTTCTGATTTAAACATTTAAGGGTAAGTATTTCTGAAACTCTAGCCTGAAAACCTATTAAAATTTGTCATTTGACAAAATACTCAATTCAGAAACCTGCCCATAATTAATCAGACTGGCTTTTACCTCGGACAGAGGATAAGCATTGCCATTCAGCGTGGCAATGCCGCCAGTCTTTTGGGCACATTAGCAGTCGACCGACAGGGATGTGGAAGAGTTTTTTGACGCCATATTTTAGTTAGTTGTAATTAGTGTAGGGTTTTTATTATTATTTATTTTATTGTAATTATAGTTTGTATTTTAAAATGTAAATAAATAAGTATGACTGTTCTTTATTCAAAAGGAAGCTTAAATTCTAGCCTCGTTTTTTATTAATTTAGAATATTATACAACCATTTTGGTTTAATTTCCATTTTTATAATTATTTTATATACTAATGAAAATGTATTTTAGAATGAAACAATACTACCGCATCGTGTGCCAAATTTCATCTAAATGCGTTCAGCCGATTGAACGTAAAGGAGTCATAAACATACATACAAACTTCTTTATAATTTATGAGTATAGTGTTATGTCATACCTACTCGTACATAGGTGTATACCTGTAACATTTTGTTGCACCAAATATCGACACAGTGCAACATTTTTCACAGATTTTCGAAGCGTTATTTTTCGCAATAAATTCGCACTTGGAATGCAAAGGTATGTGTCAAATCAGCCTAGTGCCGGGGTGTTTACAGACTGGCGCTCATAAATCGTGGCGATATTTGCGCGATTTTCGCGATCGTAAACAATGCTTTCACCTCGATTTCAGTGGACTGCATGAATGGTGTTTTTGACAAATAACGCTTTTTAGGGTTCCGTAGCCAAACTTCTAAAATAAAAGAATGATAAAACTAAAAAAAATATATGATGTACATTACCATGCAAACTTCCACCGAAAATTGGTTTGAACGAGATCTAGTCAGTAGTTTTTTTTTAATACGTCATAAATCGTAAACCGCAATTTACCTTTCAACTTTCAAGTTTGTACGGAACCCTCAGTGCGCGAGTCCGACTCGCACTTGCCCAGTTTTTTTGTTGTACTATCTGTGTATTTTTTCAATGAATTAGAAAAGTATTTGTTGAGATGAATTGAAGACTGTAAGTTTTGAGCAATATTATTGATCAGTAAGTACAGAAACATGCGCTGCTACGCAAAAATAAGCCGTATAGTCATGTTCTATAAAAGTGTGCAGTGTTTTCACAGTGGCCCAGTGTTGTAGCAATATCAAGAATGCATATTAGTGCAGAGTACAGAGAATTAATTGAAAGCATTGAATGTTTGAACCGGTTATCACTCCGTAGAAGTTACGCTAAGGTGAATCGGCAAACGATTACTTAGCAATCATATATGTGCAAGTACAATGCACTTTTTGTGAGCGATTTAAGGCTACCTGAGACGGGAGCAAAAGGACAATTTTATATAAAAAAAACCTTGTAGCATTGTCTCCTAGTTACAGGAGTTGTCGCGTGGACTGTGGAATTGTTCAAAAGAATCACCGCAGCCTTGGAACGCAAAGGGCAACTGAAGAATCAGGAATAGGTTTTAGTCAGTCAACGTCTGAATGTGACGGGAGTGTCACATCATCCTCATCATCATCACATCTCGCTCCACCCAGAGGATACGAGTGAGTTTTTAGTCGGTAAAACTAAGACACATCCTCGCGCTCCGCCCAAGAGAAAAAAAATACATACCTAACACAACACACAATGCACATCTGTTTGGTCTCCAATATTGAATACGAGTAAATAGGGTCAACACTCACACAAAAAAAATCCACTCACCGAATTTCATGTTACCAAACCCAACCAAATAAACAATCGTATCTCAAAGACAAGGAAGCCACAGTAAGAACATTAAATCAGCAGTACCTACAGACTCAATAATTACGTTAATTACAAGTTCACGTTTCCTAATTAACAAGTTCCGTAACTACAGCCGAAGCTTTCCGATTCATGTTTACATTTGTTTACGTTGAACACTTTGTATTATTTCAAACCACTAATGTAAACAGAATATTGTAAAAGGTTTTAATGTAAGAGATTTGGTCTTGAGCTGTCAAACTAATTGATGGGACAAGGGCTGATGCCTGCCAGGGCTGCGGGATTGTTCGGAATAGTTACCGTCTACCTGGAACGCAAGGGGTAACTGAAGGAACATAGGTAGGTTTTAGTCAGGAAAAGTCTGGCTCTGTCTCCCGATCCACTCAGAGCGTGAGGAGTTACAGATTTAATTAAACCCCCCACCCTCAAAAAACGGGCGAAATTCTATGTACTCTCAATATAATGTATATCTAAGAAAACGTTGTAACTAAATTTTGTATTTACTCGTACTTTATATGTAAGTCTGGCTGGGAACCCTCAACCTACAAATCGTAAGTCGGGGCCGTTACCACTCGGCCACCACTGTTTTAGTCGCATTACTTTGTGTAATTTATTTCATCACCACTGCTCTCAAAACGGTGAAGGAAAACAACGTGAGGAAACCAGCATTTCCTAGAACCAAAAATCGTGGTGGATTACGGCCTATTCCCTCTCCTAGAGAGAGGAGGCCTGAGTCCTAAAAGTGGGAACATTAAAAGGGGCTGATTATGCTTTATATAATAATAATAATAATTTATTTATTTCTTCTCACAATGTTTTGTTTATAGCTAAAACGGTACAATTACTCAGTCTAAGTGTTACATATGTGAGGAGCTGGTGTCCGTGAAAGGCGTGAGATGCCTGTGTTACGGATCACCAGTGCCCCACCCATCGAACATGTACAATCAATTTTGACTGGCTGTATTTTATATATATATATAATGTTAGTCTATAAAGTAAGTTATGGGCTAAAATGCCCGATAACAAATGATTTATCATTATTATAAATTTAATATACTGCAGTTGCAGTCGCGGGGTCGCGGGGTTCCGATGGATGCGAGACGCACAGGACCGGTCATTATGGCGACACTCAGGGGAAGGACTGACTGTAACTTTGTTTAAATGTGTCATCTTGAAGTAGTCGATGACGTCGTTTTAAATTCAGTTTTCTTATGTAGGTAAACGAAAAAAAATTGTTTGCGTGCAGAAATAAATATTGTTTACCATCATTTATCATGATCAAATGCATGACAAGCAATATGGTATATATTAAGATAAAATACATTGCAATCGTCACTCGTCACAGTAAATCGAAAACCAATAGACATCAGTGTTTGTATGTGTAAATGAAGATATGACAGATTCGTCATTATCTCGTACCTATTTGTCAGCTAAATTCCTCAAAACATGTTAAATACCCCTTACAAATATAGGTCGCGGGTTCAAACCTAAACAGTCGTATTACTTATTGTCATTTATTTCATCACCACTGCTCTCAAAACGGTGATGGAAAACATCGTGACGAAATCGGCATATCCTAGAACCAAAAATTCGAAGATATGTGACATTCAACAACCCGCACTGGGCCCGCGTGGTGGATTACGGCTCATTCCCTCTCCTAGAGAAAAGGCCTGAGTCCCAGCAGTAGGCCTTATAATAAAGCGGATTATGATTTGCTATTATGCTATGTCAAAAATCCAGTATATGTAACTAAATCCAGTTCAGGCTTTTACTCAAACAAACAATGTTATCTAATGAGATCAAGATTAGGTGATTTTAAATTTCAATGTTGCAACTTGTTCCCAAGATATCTGTGTTTGTCTTCGTACTCTCATTTACTCTCACGGTTACGTCAAAATTATACACAAAACACTGGCAGTACTCATCTGTTATAAAAAACCTTTATAACTGGATCAATATCTAAAATCGTGATTTTTTTTTTTATTTTTTTTTTTACATAACTGCTTTTCCACCTGATGGTAAGTAGTGATACAATTGTTGATAGTGAGGCGCACTAGTTTGTTAAGAGCCTATTCACTCTAGCCTTGAAAACACAAAAATTATAATCGGACGACGGGAAGACCGCAACAGGCAAGTTGTTCCAGTCCCTCGATGTACGCGGTATAAAAAATGAGGCGAAACGCTTGGTCCGAACCGTAGAGGTTTTAACAACGTAAGGGTGGATACTCGCCGTTAAAAGAAAAAAGCAATTCAGAATATAGAAATTAAAATAAGCGTAAGGCAGCTAAGAGATCCAATCTCAAAAGTGACAGTGTCAATTAGTAGGAATATTATAGGCTGTATTATTTATTAGCTGTAAGTTTTCCAAATAAAATAATATATGCACTGCATAAAAAGGTTCTGGAATGGCGACCACGTACCGGGAGACGCAGCGTTGGAAGGCCTCCCACAAGGTGGACCGATGACCTGGTGAGGGTCGCGGGAATCCGATGGATGCGAGACACACAAGGCCGGTCATTGTGGCGACATTTGGGGGAGGCCTATGTCCAACAGTGGACGTCTTTCGGCTAAAATGATGATGATGATGCACTGCCAATCCTCTAGCTACAGTGAGTATTTTATGACACTTTTCATTTGGTCCCAATTCACAGACATCTAGAGAAGTAAATAGCAACAAATCAGCTTCGTTTATGCGACACGATACTGGACAGCTTTAAGAGGTGTTAATGTCAAACGGACAAGAATATTCGCGTTATACCTGCGCAAGAGTGCATGAAACATTAATCACAAAAGACAAACATGAGTATTTTCCATTAGACTTCTGTTGCATGATACATTTGTATAATGCACGCACTGACTTCCATTTAATGCTCTTGTATTATAATAATATCGAGCGAAAAAACATAGAATTGTGTCGTAACGTGTAAAACACGCCTAAACCCCACTTTCTAAAATGAAAATAAAAAGTTATCGCTAATTGTCAAGCGCGCCTTATCTACTCTGATTGGTTCAATGGATTCACAACAACCAAACGCATCATTTGACTAGCGCAAATATGTAACGCGTCCATTATTTCGTAGAAATCAGTCTTTAGCCATTTACATGATAAATGGGTTATTAGCATAATAATAATAGTATAGTCAGCCTATAATGTTCTCTTTGCTGGGACTGAGATCTCTCTCTCTAGGTGAGGAAATAGGTCGTAGGCCTGGTTGACGGATATCACAATATATCTTCTAATTATTTTTGGATCGATTTACACTTCCTCACGATGATTTACTTCATCGTTTCGAAACCAGTGATGATGAAACAAATTACCTACATAGAGTAAAGCGCCTGCCTGGGTTTGAACCCGCGACGTACAACTCGGCAAGTCGAAGCCAGAAGCAACCGGGCCCGCAATATTCCTAAAGGCCTAATTACAGCAATTTAAACGAATATAATTGTTAGTAAGTCAATTGAACCGGTAAACACCGGTTAGAAATTGAGAATCAGACGCCTTTAGAATGTTCAAGTGGGGCTTGAGAGACAATAATAGTTCCTTATATTAAAATAGGCATTGTTATTTCAAGTGAAGCAGCCATATTGACTCTAAATCAGCAACGGTCCCGTTCAATTGTGTCCAATTATGTTCGTAGAGTCTTAGGCCTGGGGAGCACTGGCCGACTACGCGACAAATTCAATAGCTTTTGTTCTTGTGTGCAAATCGCTATTGATTCTTCGAAATATTTCCGCAAGAAATATTTAAATCAACACTGCATTTGAGTTAAGAGTGCATTGCCGCTACAATACAGTTAGTTCAAATAAAAAATCTTGCAAAAGGAGACCGAGAAAATAATCAATTCGAAAGAATTTCTCTACGCTCCAAGCGTTCTGTTTAAATCGTTCGATTTATTTATCACGTTCCCCGTCGCCTAGCAACGGTTCACAGAAAATCGCAATCGCATGACTTTCGCGCTTTTATTTAACGGGAACCGTTGAATCGCGGTCACGACCGCCCGGTGCGGCGTCGCCCTAATAAAGACTGGTCCAGTGCTGCATTAAATGGTCATATTAGCTGCAAGTGTTATGATGGCTGTGACGTCATCTATATTCCCGAGTACTCAATATAATCACACAAATGTTATAAAGGTCTTTTTATATATGCGTGTGTGTGTATGTGTATGTTTGTCCATCTTACTCCATTACGCTCGAATAATAATAATAATAATAATATTTATTTATTGAGCAACAAAGTAAAAACATGTATACACAATTGCTTATAAGCTATTTATATACTACAACAAAATAATTCAATCAATTGTGTCTAAAGTTAGCATCTGCTGCCGAACTAGGTTTATGGCCTGTATTTCAGCAAGCAGCGCCTCAAGCCCTCGAGTAAGGTGAAGGTTGTGAGCTTTAAAACAAAAGAAACATTTTTACCCAAAAATATACTTAAGATTACGGTTATATCTAAACTAAATAAAAATAATAATAATAATAAAATGAATTGGAACAGGTCCTCTGGGTGTGTAAGATGAGAAAAATGAGTGTATGTATGTAAGAGGGTGTGTAAAAAAAAAAAAAAAAAAAACCAATAATTTAATTTAGTAGACTCATAATTGTGATCTAAACTTTTCCAACAATTAGCTATTATATCACTACTTTATGATAGTGAGTAAGTCTTCCGTTTCGTCATACGATAACTTCCAAAGCCACTGAGAAATGTTTTTTTTTAAAGCTAAGTTATTCAAGGAAGATATTTCAATAATTTTATTTATTTTATTATAAATGTAGGGGCCCAAAAAGGGGTAAAACCGCCGTACAAATGCTGTTTTTGGTTGAAACAATGCCTTACATACTGGCAAACCCCTTCTCCTAGATGACAGGATTGGACTGTACTCCAGACTAGTATGTTGTTTTGAAATAATACTTAAGAGAAAGAGTTGACGTACAGTCAAGACCTCACAATACTCGTAAAGAAGTTTGGTTGGATGACGAAAAGGTTTAAAAGTAGAAAGTTTTAATATTGCTCTTTGTGCGACCTCAAGTTGTTTTAGTGTCGTTTTGGGTGCCCCTCCCCAACACGATATACAGTATGTAATCAGTGACTGACACAGCGCGTAGTAAATTTGCTTTAGAGTTGATGGGGTAACAATATGTCTCAATGTTTTAAAAACAAAGAGGAGCTTTCTAATCCTTTTACTTAACACCTGAATATGTGATTTGAAGCTCAGATTTTCATCAATTATAACACCCAAATATTTGATTTCACTTGATCGTTCTAATGTGTTACACGAGCATGTAGAAACACCTGGATCATCAGAACAACAATTATGTGCGATCAGTTTAAAATTTACATGGGAGGATGCACGTATTGAAAACGTTAGGTATTTAGTTTTATCTATATTTAAGGTAAGCACGTTTTCACGAAGCCACCTCTTTACCAAATTAAAACCATTTTGGGCTAGCTGAAACGTCTCACTCCATGTTTTCGCGGCAAAAATGAGAGCAGTGTCATCTGCATAAGAGATAATTTTTCCATGGAGAGAGTTGAGACAAAGGAGATCGTTTATATAAACGAGAAACAGAGTCGGGCCAAGTATGCTACCCTGTGGTACGCCGTAGGTCACTGGAAGGTCAATGCTAGTGTAGCTACCTACCCTCACGCATTGAGTCCTGTCAGTTAGATAATCCGTTAACAGTGTAAGTTGTGTCCCCCTTACGCCAACTCTCTCCAATTTTTGTAAGAGGAGTGGAACAGAAACCGTATCGAAGGCCTTTGCGAGATCTAAAAATATAGACACACATTTATTACCTTTATCTAGGTTCGTAGAAATAAAATCTGTTAAGTTGTTAACTGCTTGATCCGTCGATTTACCACGACGAAAACCAAACTGGTTATCGGATAGAATTTTTTTATTTTCAAGATAATTTACAAGGCGTATATTAATAATTTTTTCCAGAATTTTAGAAAGAGAGGGGAGTATTGAAATAGGCCTGTAGTTTTCGATACGATCTCTGGTCCCACTCTTATGAATTGGACGAATTTGAGATTTCTTGAGGACTTTGGGAAAGATACCTTTCCGAAGACAACTATTAAAAATATGAGTCAAGTGCGGTACAAGTATATTACTATGATCTTTCAATAACTGGTTTGACAAACCATCCCAACCAACAGAACATTCATTTTTAAGCGTAGTTAGTATATTAGTAACTTCATCTTCGTCTGTGTCAAATAGAGCAAACGACTGAATATGATCAGGTGAGGTGACATTGTCATTAGGTACCCTTGTACGATTTAGCTCTATCTGCTCGGCCAATGATTTACCAACATTACAAAAATAATCATTGATATCATTAACAGAGTGCTGGGGAGAGTCGGATAATGACAGTAATTCCTTTGAATAGTTCGCAATTGTGTCCGTGTTAGTGACTTTTTTTAATGTATCCCATAACTTTTTACTATCTTTACCAGCCTTTTGTACGAGTTCTCTTTCATAGTTACGTTTTACTCTTTTTAAAATTTTGTTGCAAAAATTCCTATAGCGAACATATGTAGTCTTTATTACTAGGTCATCTGGAGACGATTTAGCCTTTTGATGTAGTTTATCCCTATTTCGCATGCAGCGCAATAGACCTTGTGTAATCCAGGGATTTATAATTCTTTTGCGCCGTGGAAGTATGATGGTTTCAGAATTATTCTTTAGAGCATTCTTTAATCCCTGCATTACACAGCTGATTGCAAAATTACAGTCATCCGTTTGATAGATTGGATCAAAATCAATTTTATTTATATCACGAGTTAAAGCCTCGTGGTCTATTTTAGTTCGTGTTAAGATTGCATATTTACGGGCTTGTTGAGTTTTTAAGCAAAGTATGACGGATTTGTGATCAGTAAGAGTAGACTGCGGAACAATGGTGACAGAAGGAAATTTGGTTTTTAAAAGTACATGATCCAGACAGGTTTCACTTGCATCCCGAGTTATAAAATAATGTGCCGGTAAAAGACCATGAAAGGCTGTAAGAGTGAGATATTGGATAGAGGAAGAGCTTAAATTCTCAGATAAAATATCTATATTCGTATCACCCATTATTATGACGTTGTTAAAATTAGATAGATTCTTCAAAGTTTCGTCAAGAGACGTTAGAAAAGGATCAATGTTATTATACGAGGGAGATCGATAAATAGCCAATAATGCTGTATCCTTGTTACCTATTTTAATTAGAAGTGAATTACAATTTTGTAGGTTGGGTTCCTCAATACAAAAACTAAGCTCCTCCTTTATGTAAACAACAACACCATCATTTTGAAGAGGATTTAATGTAGTACCAAATGAACAATAGCCAGTGATTCTAGGGATAACATGAACTCCATTAAGCCAGCACTCTGTCAGAATGAGTACATCATACTTAATTTTAAGCCTTGCTAACAAAATTTGAAGGCCCGCAAAATTGCAATTTAGACTTCGAATGTTCTGAGTTATAACTGACAAGGACGACTGGGAGGGGAATATTTTGTTGCAGTCATCTACATGACACTCAAATGATTCCGAAACAACAAAGTTATCAATGTTGTTAGAAATATCATCATTATTAGCCATTGGTATGGATAGTGAAAAAGTGATCTAATTGGTAGTTCTCCAGTGAATATTCGTTAGTACAATTTACACATATGTAATTCAATAAAATAGAAGCAGACCAAAAAATATAGTGATATTTGAACAACAGTATTTTCTTGATAATTGGTACACTAAAACATGAAAATGCTGGAATTGTACAGTTACGACGGGGTGAATCTACTTCGTAACTAAATTTGTAAAGTGTTGAAAGTGTAGTTACATTCTTAAAATAATTTATTTGCGTGCAAAGTTCCAAAAAAGTGAGTTTACATTTAAAATAAAGAAGAAAAACACGTCTGAAAATGGACATTATGAAAACTAGCAAGGCAATTACCACATAAGAAGGTAGTCATTCCGCTTTCCTCAGGGTTTCGATATCCTTTTCAGAAGTAATTTTGATGTGTTGTTCCTTTTCTTTTTCCCTTAAATAAACAACACCATGTGATGTCCAACAGAAGGCGTATTTATGTTGCTGTTGAAACATTCTGGCCAAATAAAAGAGTTTTTGAGTTTTTGCAGTCAGATGTTCAGATATGTAAATTGGTTTTACGGGGCCTTGCAATGACAAGTTGGTTGTATTCAGTTTTTCACCCGGTTTTTTTGATTTGTTGAAATTTTTTAGACAATCAAGGACCCTTTCTTTTTGCAAAACTGTTGAAAGTTCAACTATGATTGGATTCGATGAGTCTTTGGATTTTATTCTGTAGATATCCTTTACACAGTTTCGATCAACTTGCGCGTTTATGGTTTGTCCTACTCGCTCTAGGATGGTACATAAATCTTGCTTAGATTCCCCAGCTTTTCTCGGAACATTGCGAATTTCGATTCCTGTTGATCGTGATTTCCGCTCAAGATATTCGATCTTTTCTTCCAGAGTTTCGATATTTTTTTTGTCCACTCGACTCTCAGATTCAAGCTGGGTAATTCTCGATAAAAACTCATCATACTTATTTGACATTAGTTCCACACTCGATGTCAATTTGCTATTCTGTTCTTTAAGTAAGTTAATCGATACTTGTAGTTCTTCAAATCGAGCCGCCTGGTCGACTGAGAGTGAGGCGAACATCTCTTTAATAACGTCGGTACTGCAGGTGATGTTTCCCTCGTACTTCCTCTTCTTTCTGTCAGTAATATTGTCCAACGTTGAACGTAAATCAGGCGCCGAGTCATAATGCTGAATCCCCTCAATCGCAAAACATTCACTTTCTGTATTTGTTTCCATTTGTCGAGGATCCACGTTCGAATCTCGCGGTAAAGGGGAAGTCGGCTGTGGCTGCGGCGGTGGGGTACGATTTAATTTAGGCATCTTAAAAACTTGACAGAAAGCTCGACCGATAACACTCGTATGGAACGATAACTTGAACGGAGGACCGAAGCGACGCACACACTAAGGAGTAAGCGGGAGGGCAATTATGGCAACTGTCCTGCTTCCTCGAGTAGGCGGGGCGCGACGATGAGTCAGGTCAGCGGCGCAGTATCAGTACGGTGATCGGTCAAAAAAAATAAATATTTTTAATTACCTTTACGCAAGATTGACCACTTTAGCTTTATAGTTACGAGTTAAAATGTTATGGATATTAATTTATATTTTGCTCAATAACGAGATACGCGTGCGTTCACAAGCAAGGTAGCGGGCGAAGGGAATGGCAGAACGGATTTGGACAATCTGCTAGAATAGCACATTGGGTCCTTTTTATCCTGGGAGCATATTCTCTTGGTCGAGACGTGGCTAAAGACGTCAAACGTAGGTCAATTTTTAACCAAGAAATATAAAGTCTTTATTCGATAAAGATAAATCACTGGACAATGGACATCGCAATTTTGACACTGCCCATATAGGTAATAATCGTAGTGGACTAACGACCATCGTGACCTTGTCTTATTAGATTGTGTAGGCGTACGAGTATTACATTACAAGACTACCAGCCAACACGATATTGTTTTTATAGGTATACAGTAGGCATGGGCGTCGCACTCTGCGACGGTACCGGGATGTTTGTTTGTTAAAATAAAACAAGACTTCTTCTGGGACTTAAATCATCGCTTTACTGGACTTATTAGTTAATATTATTACATCGCACTACCACGCTTGCGTCCGGACTGACAAAACTAGACATTATTTTATTCTATTCAAATTTTTAAACCTATTCTAGAACAAACAAAATCCTTAGAAGTATATTTTACATGCCAGTTCGTTAATCTACCTCATGCGATCTCCTTTCGATATCACAGTACTTACAATCTGCCTACCTACATACTACCAACATAACTAAAATTACAATGGCGAAAGTTTGTATATCTGTGTGTTTATGTTTGCTACTCCTTCACGCCCAAACGGCTGTACCAATTTGGGTGAAATTTGATACACGAGGAGGGGGAAGGGGGTAAATGTGTCAATCAGTTTTTATCCTGCAAGTATGTTTTCCTTGAGATAATTTTCACGCAAGCAAAGCCGATGGCAGAAGCTAGTAAATACACAAGTTCTAATTGAAATTGATGTGCTGTATATTACTAAACAGCCGTGTTAGTTGACAGCCAAAAAGTTAATTGCCGTTACATTAGAGAAAAAGCTCAAGTGTCAATCAATAAACTGATCCACAAAAAGTGTGATTTCAAGAATTTTGTATTTCTTTCTAAAAAATTAATAGGAACAACTCTCTAAATAATTTTAAGTAATCAAAGATCGTTAACTGGTATTCATATAATTTCAGCTCATTCATTCATAATTATGGTATTCAATTTTTTACTTCACAAAAACTGTACAAATTAACAAAAAGTTCAACGCGCTGCACATACGGCTCTTGTTCCGGCGAAACAAAAGATCTCAAAATAATAACATAACTGTGTGAAAATTCTCATGAGTGACATTAAAAACATTGTTATTGTTAGATACATACCTACGTTTCTAATAAGCTAAACCAAATAGGTATCGACGCCCCTACTACTGTTTCAATTGTAACCTGAAATGTGTTTTTTTTTGAGGTGAGAGAAATCAATGGATGATATTGATTTCTCGCTCTGTGGTGGAGCGAGAGGGCGTGTCAGACTGACTAAAACCACACCTATGTTCCTTTCGGACTAACATGGGAAATGTGTAACACAAAAAAAAAAACAATCATTTACTATTTTACTCACAAAAGTACAGAGGCGGACTTAATACCTTAGATATTTTCTACCAGTCTTTGGGTGATGCAAAGAAAAAGTGAAAAAAGGCGAATACAAGAAAATATATAAAAATAATCATAAATACAATACAAAAAATCGTATTGAACAGGTACTGAAGTCGACTGCCAATAAACACAACCTAATGCATGTGTGGCGTCTCTCCGCAGACCATGAGCCCACCTTTCATTTGATCCGCTTGCCCTATCCTTCGTCCAAGTGAACACCTTATGGCTATGTCAGCGAATGTTGTTGCCGTGGCCGACTATATAATATTTAAAAACTTAATTAGCCATTTTTGTTACAACATTATTACTTAATTCCAACTTTAAAAAACACTAGAAACAGGACTACAACTTTAAAAACGCAATACGAAGACAAGTTATGCACAGGCGAATATAAAACTTCATTATTGTGAAAGAGTGTTGTGTGTATGGCCTATTATTTATAACAATGTACTCTTATCAAAAATTATTAAGTACAGAAATATTTAAAAAGTACCTTAAAGAGTTATTAGTAAAAAAAAATATTACTCTGTATCGGACTTCTTAAATGATAAATCGATTTAATTTACAATGTTTATGTAGCATTATGTAATGAAATAGTTTTAAGTAAATAGAATTATTGTAGTACCTAGTTATAAGTTAGTAAATTTTGCATGCCATGAGACAGAGTGTACAAGGATTCCAAAATATTGTAACACCAAATTGTATTAATTACCAACATTCTACGCAAATAAATAAATCTATCTATCTATCCATCGACACGCTAAGACGAAGAAGTACCTACCTCCTCCTTTTTTTAAAGACGGTTAAGAAACGGTAAAATAATTAATCGTAAAAATAATTACATGATTATTATCGGACAAAATAAGTAATGTAAAATAAGTAATGTAGTTTCGTACGACTTGTGCAAGACCAATAATTTATCACTAATTATTTTTATGTTTTATACTAAAAGAGAAATGCGTTATATATCAATAGTTACATTATATTCTTGATGTAGCGTAACTAACGATGCACGTACAGTAATGAGTTATAATTTATTGTTTTCGTGTTACGAAACACGGTATTAGCTTGTTTTCAATATTGATTTCAAAAATAATTCTTTAGAATCTACCTAGACTTTATTTAGATTGGCTTTTCAATACTTTTTTTTTATTTATTTATTTATTTAATTCTTTATGCACAGAAAAGTACAGTGGTGGACTTAATGCCTTAAGGCATTTTCTACCAGTCAACCTTTGGGTGATGCATAGACAAATTGTGATAGGTGCAATATTAAGTATTACATATAATTTACAACACATTATATATAGGTACTATAAAGAACACATAACAATACAAATATATATTTTTGTACGTACCAAAGGACCTATCAACATTACCTATATTACAGACTAGCATTTTGCCAGCAAATTCGTTCGCTAAAATGTTTTCGTAAAACTTAAACACCCCGTAAACCGTATTTTGAAGGTAGTTTAGAAAAAACTAATAATGACAGTCTTAATTATTCATTTTGAATTTTATCAACCCAAGAAATAACAATTCTCCATTCAATCTATAAAACCCACTAAATTTTTCAATTGAGGGTAGTTCTAAAAAATAAATAATGACACCTTTATTAAGTAAGTATAGCGGCACACGGAATGAGATGTTGCATACAACCGAAATTCCCCCTTAAAGGATGAATTTCCAAAAATCTTAATGCTGGTCTAAATCATAAAAGGAAGCTTTGTACAAAATTTCATATTCCTAGTCACAGTAATTTCGGCTGTGCATTGACCATACCAATGAAAATATGACACAATTTTTTAAGGATAAAAAAAATCTTACAAATTCTAACAAAATTATTCCAACCAAACATCGTGGGACAACAGGTTACCGACATAACTAACTTAAATCCGTACAATACGTACTTTCTCTCAATCAGCCAAGTCTAGATTCTGAACGTCTAATTCTCCATCTTGCTCTTACATTGATGAATTAGCATTAGCGAGAAAGTGACACATGATCGCACGCATAATAAGTGAGGCAGAACTGCACCGTAGTACAAATTTCACAGTAAGTAAAGTGTGTTTTGTCCTTGGATTGTTGTAAAGAGGTTTGTGTCGGATCAGGTTGGGAGGTTGTTGACCGTTGCGGGCGAGTGCGTATTGCGATGTTGTCATTGAGATTATATCGGTTTTTATATGTCTGACTTAGACTACTTTTGCTGTATTTTTTTAATACTTATAATTATAGTTTTTTGAGAGGCTTCTTCTTTTCGAATCGATGGTTAACTCGTTTAACTGTTTGGAGGCAGTAGGTGACTATGTTAACGACAGCATCGGTGGTACTCATTAAGTCTTTCAAAGTGCAAGTATATGGTTTGGGGCACTCTAACGTGTGGCTCATGTTCTGAACATGCGCACCGCACTCACATTGAGTATCCGACAGGTCTATAAAACAAATGGGGTTTTATAGACCTGCCCGATATAGGCCATATAAGCCACTGCAGTTCACGTCCAACAGACAACAGTGAACGTCTTTCGGCTGAAATGATGGTGATGACGAATTTACGTCCAGGTGGCAGATGTTCCAGGGGTTTCAAGAAGTCGGATGCTTAAAAGCCATGAAGCAGTACGTTGTTGGTTTTATTAATAACGAATGACGATAGAGACATGTCTTTCGAAACAACCGTCAGTATAAGGAACAGATTATAAATCAATAATTTAGGAGAATATTTGGCCAAAAAGAGCATAACAAAGCATAAAAATTAAAGGTTGGATTTAAAACGTCCTATATTAAAATCGCTATAAATGTAGTTATGCTGCTAACTACTTAATTAATTTCAGAGCGTGACTGTTAATACGACGAGTGACAATTAAAAGTGATCTGAATAAATTGAAATGGACGCGTTTAAAGCAGTTATATGATACATTAAAATAAATAAACGACAATGGTCAATTTTAATTACATTGTTTCATTGTGAAAGGACTCGCAGGTACTTGGTGAATTAATATTATATTAATGCGGCTGTTATTAATATATAAAAATTGGAAAGAATTTGCGTACCTACAGATATGGTGATATAAAATACTTAATTATCGCCAAAAACTGATTTTGTCAACCAACTAATAAATAAGGAAAAAGGTGATACCTAACTGCATATTCAAATGAATTGTTCAATCAAAACAATTGTTTATTTCTTTTTGTGCAACTTATTTATATTTAAACTAATATTATAAAGCAGTAAAATTTTGCTTGCCTGAATAAAGTTACTTCTGGAAGTTACATCTGAAAGTCTCGATTTAATATAGGAAATCAGTGAAATTGATTTCTATCAATTTATAATAGTTTTAAATAAAATCATGGTTCCTGAAGAAAAGGTTACGGAAGCGCAACCGCAAGAAAAAACTAGTACATAAAATTCCTATTTGGATTGCATTCAGTACAACGGTACCCGAAATACCAAAGCATCAACTATCATGTACCGAATTCCTGGTACGTGTATGGTTGACTTACTGCAACCGGTTATACAGTGGCCTACTAAGTTTATTGGTTATTTTCGGCCTTGAGTGAAAGTGTGCTTACAGTTGCAACACGGACAAACGTACAACGTATGAAACTGATACTTATAGGTAACTTGATTTGGGTTTTCGTTTGATCTGCTGTTACTGTTTTACAGTAGCCAATGTTTATTTATAGCAGATTTAAGTAGCACTTTATTAACGCTCTAAATAATTACATTAAAAAGAAATTAAAACTGGTTATTAAATGAAGCAGAAAGAAGCATTTTTTAATGATATGTGGAAGATAGAGGGCGTTTTTTTAGGTGGAAAATCATCTAATGACTTCTCCCGCCCTTAGGCGGAGCTAGAGGGCGTGTCAGACTTTTACTGACTAAACCCCATTCCTATGTTCCTTCGTTGCCTTGCATTCCAGACATCTTGCTACGTGCATCTTTTGATCATCGTCCAGTTCTTCAATTTAGCTCATCTCTGAGTTCTTCTATTTTGCCCAATTATTAGCGATTTGACAGTATGACATGACGTCATAACATGGAAATCGATCCTATTCTTATTTGGAACGCATTGTAACAGGCTTATAATGGCTTATAAAACAGGCTTTATTTTGTTAAGTTTGAATCAAGTATATAGAAAACCTATTTATGTATTTCCAAAAAAAAATATTAGACTTAATCTGAATTCGAGGTCGTTTTTTATTTGTGTTTTTGATCGCGGTAGTGCATTCAGTGAGAATATTATTTTAAGATTTTTAACAAAGCAACTGTTTTCCGGATTGAATACTGCTTGATATCATTCTGAAAATTCCTGCCGTCAGAAAACCAGGACGACGCGCGGAACGAATAAAAAATACCAAGCTTAATTTACTTTTCTGAAGTTTTTTCACGTTTTTC
Organism: Mythimna pallens; assembly: GCA_961205895.1. NCBI lineage: Eukaryota > Metazoa > Arthropoda > Insecta > Lepidoptera > Noctuidae > Mythimna > Mythimna pallens. Next base: position 4,641,302 of record OY540843.1, read on the forward strand.
TTCTAGAAGAAATTCTCGAGAGCCAGACCCCGACGTTATTACCTAGCGCCATATTTATAACATGTACGTAACTTCTAACACATAAAACCCACACTCCACGTGCAGGAAAAAAAAAATCCTTATCTCGAGCAACTACTGTTAAAACAAATAATTCGCATAATATGATTACATTGTCGCCATTACATAAACTTGTTCAGCTATATAACTTATACAGAACTGCAAGCTCGACCCCATAAACAAGGAATTATCACCTTTATTTAGAACTACATAATGTTGGTTATCGCACAAACAAAACACACTGATTGTAGCATTTGTATCGTGTATGTAAATAAAGCATAGTTCGTGAGTCATACCGAAATATTCCGAGTAGAGAGATCAAGGCTTCAGAAGGGAGGGTATTGGCCTATCAATATGTTAAATCACTGTATACGTATATAACACTAAACCTTATACCGCCGAGGATAAAGTCGTAAATCAATTAGCTGGAAGCGTCCTTTGTGGATAGTCTGCATGAGTTTTTATGTCAGAAAGCTCTTAAACTAACATTGGTATCCTATCTTTTGCATTATGTACAAAATTGTTAGAGCAAATCAATTTACTAAGCTACCAATAAGGACGAAAAATGGCTGGAAACTCACGTTTTTCACTTGCAAATACATTTTAGAGTATACTAAATAATTCAGAATAATCAGCACCTTCCATTAAGGTTGAAAGCCAACTAACAAAGCTGGGAAAAAGCTGGCGACAACTTAAATTATTTGGCGCGTAAGTTGCAGACAAATAAAGGGCTATTTCGGTGTCATATCGCCGCTGAGTTATTTCTGCTAATAAACAAATAAACAGACAGCTATGAGGGTGTTCGACTAGTTAATGCGCAAAAGCTCTTTCACTAACTATCGTTGAAAAACATACGTTCAAAAGTGGTGTTTTATCCTTTGTCCAGTTGGCTAATGTGAACAACACTACAGACATGTTTTATTTAATCCAACGTCCGCAGTCTCAGTGTGCCGTCATCATTTTTTGTACTTTTAACATCACAACTCACGGTGAGGTCAACTTATATTACTCTCGTATTATGGACGGACAAAGAGTCTAGCTTTATTCAAGTCTCGTACACACAGTCGTATCTGTTTTCTCACAGCGGTAAGCCAGATAACATAATAGAGAAATCCTTTGTTTGTTGCTCGCCGTAACCGAGATAATACAATAATACGAATCGAGACAACCGATCACGATGGAATTCGATGTCGATTCAATTTGCAAACGGACGATTGTAATCGGAACATATCGCAAGTTGACGGCACTAACAAACACGTGCACAATAGGAGGCGGTGTTATCGGCGCGTGTTTAACGACAGCCGGCCGGTGTCACGGGTGAAATTTCGAAATATCCGCACACACCTTGTGCAAACCCGAGCCTGATGTGGGTCAGCCGCACGCGACGTTATCTCGGGCGCCACCGCCACACACGGATAAACAAAGAACCATCGAGGAAAAACTCAGGCGAATGCCTCACACCACTTCACACAAAAATTGCATCCAACCGTAATCGACATACGAAAAACAAACACAAAACCACCTCATCGGTCGAACTGTCAACATTATAGCCGGACGATGGTATCCGCGGCGAGGTCATCGCTACCATTCTAGCCGCAAGTTTCACGTAACCACTGGTACTGAACTATTAAGACGCGTAAATACTACGGCCGGCAGCGCGACGAAACAACGTTCGCTGCAATCGCGCGGAGATTTCGAAATGCGAAATTGTCACCGGTGCGGCGCGCGCGCATGCGATATTATCCGTCTGGGAGATCGCGCACAGATGGCGCGTTGCGTCGCCGCGCGAAAAACACGCGTACGCGCGCCGGTTTTCACAATGCCACTGTTTCCCGCGGCCGGCGGCGGCGGCCAGCGCAGTCAATTAGCCGCGACCTCCGCACCACTCCGCGGACAACAGGCGGACACCCGCCGCGAACAATCACCAAACGAGATGAACTGATCTAACTATCCGAGATTTACATAACTTAACGCTATCCTCATAACATTTGTAGTATGGAAGTTTTGTAGATCATAACTTCATAATTATAGTGCGTGCGAGGCATCGCTATTGGTCGCTGGTAATCATATCGAGTAGAGACCGGATCGTAATTTTTATGATGAGTTGGAATTGGCGCGGGCGGCGGCGTGACGTCACTGGACTGGTACACGCGGACATTGCCCGACTTACATTAATAACTTGACATGTTTATGGGAATGTCTCATCTTTTTTCCGTACATTAAGTGCTGAAAGACGCAACACGAATAATTAGGTCGGTAAGTACTCGTACACTCCGTAACTGAAACATGTTGATTAAAATAGAAGGAAAAAAATTACATACAACACTTCCTGGTTTTAGTGAGTATAGAGTATGGCCAATATAATATATGACAATAATAATAGATTTATTTATTTTCTCACATAATAACATTTGGGCAGTTTTTAAGAACAAGATTACAGACGGAAGACAAGAGCCCATACTAGGAGAAACCTGTGCTTAAATTTTACTTACCTACTAAAGTTACCACTTGTTGTAATATTAGGGTTATTCTTCAAAGAAAGACTAGGTTCTGCCAGCGGCTTCGCCCACGTGAAAGTTAGTTTCTCCATACAAACTTTAGACTGCCATTGCATCCCCTTAGGAGGTGAATTTCGGAAAATCCTTTCTTAACGCAAAGTTTAGTGTAGCATGTTTTAGCGCAATCAGTTCAATAGTTTGACAGATCACTAATGACAGATCATGAACGATCACTCGTTGCCTTATAGCTCAACTGGCAAACGTTGATCTGCCATACAAATTATCAAAGGAAAAATGGGAGTAGGAGTAGGAGGGTAAAACATAGCCTACGACCTATTTTCAGACCTATCCACCCACAAACAAATAACATAAAAATCGGTCGAACCGTTTCGGAGAAGTTTTATAAAAATCACTGAGACACGAAATTTTTATATGTTGAACTAGCTTCTGCCATCGGCTTCGCCCGCGTTAAAGTAGTTTTTTCTATACAAACTTTGGTCCCCGTTTTATCCCCTTACGGTTGGAGTTTCGTAAAATTCTTAGCGGGTGTCTACACACTATAAGGAACCTACCTGCAAAATTTTAAGTTTGTAATTGTTATACTTTCTGAGATTTCGTGATTAATCAGTGAGTGGTATTTCGCTTTTATATATATAGAAGATAAATTTAATAGAAAGATGGTAATCAAAATTCAATTGAAAGAAACTTTTCGGGTATAAATTATCCTCTTGCCTCTAACCAGTCAGTATCCCACAGTCCAATTCAAGTTAATCATTGCTACCATTCAAAGCTGCTACGTCACAATTGAGAGATATGAGCGCAGCCGGGACAACAAGCTTGTCTATCGGAGCAATTACACCTACTCCTTCCGTGATCCACGATATAAATACTCATCATACACAGTAATAAATCCATCACAGTAATAAAAAAAAATATTGTCTAAAATGAGGACAACCAAGTTCTAGGAACTTCTAGAAGATCTTGGAACTTGTTTAGATGCTTCCTAGAGTAATAAAACTGTTTTTATGTGTTAAAAGTTTGTAGTATGTGGAGGCTTTACGGTTATGTGTTTGATTAAGATTGTAGTTTTGATATGAAACTGCCAAGAGTGAGTTTGCACCAACTGACATTAACCGACGCCTCATCAGCCGTTAAATCCCTGGCTTTTCTTTTATTTATTTATTTAATCTAAGGTACAAAGGCGGACTTCACCGCCACAATCATGAATAAAGGTCATAGCTCATTAGAGACACCCGACCAACACCACCTCGCCTCGAGCGACCAGTATTCTATGTATACGCTCACTACATCCACTCCGTAGCGCCTATCCCGCGGGCTGACCACGCGCGGAAGGCTAGTGCACTGCAATCAGCGATCACCCGTTTCTCGCACGCTTACCTTGCGTTATCCACACTCTGGCCCGAATGGATCGTGTGCTGTCTGCGAGTAGCTCACGCGCGAAAACGATGCATTGGCGACACAACGTACCCTTTCCCGTCATTCCTCGTTAAACTACTCAGATGAGTAGACAACGCAATGTCACATTTACTGGTTAAAGACATAGCATCAACCCCTGTACTACTTGATGTTTATAGGTTGACACGCGGCATACAACCATAGACCACCTATCGACAACGAGTGGACACCGAACGATAAAGTGGTTCTGGTCGGATGTTGGTCTAATGAGCTATAACACTTCACATGACAAAGAAAAAAGTGTACACTACGCCAAAGTCACGATTGCATGACAGACTTAAATGGCAATAAATCTTTTAAGTATTCTTTTTCTTATTTATATTGTTAAAGAATGAGATCGCCAATTTGCCCGTTGGCACCGACACTACGCTTTAGCTTTTTTTCCTCTTGCGATCATCAGGTTGCACCAATTTAGCAACGGTTACTTTAACGTCACAAATAACATTAACCGTTCAAATTCGAGTGGTTAATACTTAGTTACGGTTAAAGCAGATGACAAACAATGACCTTTTTTTTGGCAAAACTAACGTTTTACGTGACTGGGCAACAGCAGATAGGAAAAATTCAATGTATATTGTTAATGTTACTGTTACAATTGACTTTTTAAAAGAAAACAATTTAAAAGTTTAGTTGGTCTGTGTATAATTATTTATTTAAAATTCATGTACAGTAGTGGTACATAGGCGGACTTAATGCAACAAGGCATTCTCTACCGGTCAACCCCCGACTACCAGCCACGGTAGACGCGGGCTTGCGGACATCGAGCAATGGGTAGTTCGCCGTTCGGTAGTTGACCGGACCGAGCCCGCTCGTCAACAGCGCGTAGTGATCCACGCGCTTCTCAAAGAGATGTCAGCAAAATGTAGGGGGCCCAGCAGGACCGATACCTACCCTAGCTAGGACCGCGGGGAATTTCTCAAAAGGAAACCCGTAGTGCTAGAACGCAAAGGGCAACTGAAGGACACAGGTGTGGTTTTAGCCAGTAAAATTCTTACACGCCCTCCCACTCCGCCCAGAGCGCGAAAAGTCATTGGACGATATCCACCATTAACAAAAAAAAAACAGTCAAACTTTTCTTTAAATTATTCTGTAGTATCAGTGTTGTATATTTTTTGTACATAAGTTTGTAAACTAGACTATATGTTTCTTACTAACCCCTATGTTTGTCCTTTCAGCTAGTAGTAGTAGTAGCTAAGTACAATGTTCGACGGTGGTTCTCATTGGGCTGCCGTCCCAACGTGACACTGACAGAATAGTCGAAACCAGCTTAATTGCCATAAAAAAAACTGACGGAAACTGTAACGTGGCTTGGTGTTCCGTACCTCAAAAGAAACCCTTACAGGATCACTTTGTTGACCCTCTGTCTGTCTGTCAAGACCCTTTATCTCGGGAACGCATAAAGGTATTCGATTTGAAATTAAAAACATAACACAAGTGTATTAAGTGGGTTAAGCTCGCCTTTGTACATCAGCTGTCCATTTTTTTAAAATAATTTGTTAAGTATTTTATGTACAATAAAGAATTTAAGAATATGAAGAACATATAATCAAGTCTGTGGTCCTTTGAAGCTGTGAAAAAAACAAACAAGTTATTTTGATCCTTTTAGTGTTTTTTTTAGTGAAGTCGGTTATTTGTTTTTTGTAAAAAGTTTTTTATCATATGTACGGAACCCTCAGTGCGCAATCTGACTCGCATTTGCCCGGTTTTTTATTTTATTTTATGACATACCTCTAGGTGCAGCCTTCATTTTCAGTTAATTTGTTTACCATTACAATATGGATATAACACATTCTATTGTAGTATTTAGCAACAATTTATCGAGACAGTTCTTGGCAAGTTTCGCTGAGGTATTCGACACTACAAAAAAAATCTCAGCTCCATTTTACCGAGATCGCACTGTTTGGGAAAAGCCTGCCCCAAATCATTTCAAGTACTTATTCTGGGTCGTCTCTTTTGACTGGCAGAGTTTTTTAATGATTTCTCACTTTAAAAAAGGTGGTACTATCATGTCGTACCGGGAATACAACGAGATATCAATAACACTGTAGCGACATCTATGGCGTCACATAAGAACTAATCCTGCATCGCGCAATCAAAGTTCTCCGCGCGTTTAGAACATAAAGAACAGCCCGAAATCATCTATCGGGCAGTAGTAGCCCACCAGACATAACACCCGTCTGGTCGGAGGATCCTCCCTCTTCAACGGAGGTTTGCGGGACTTTACTCTCTGTTCCGCATACCTCTAAACTTAACACCATAAATATAGCAATTTTTTTTTATTTAGCCTATTCTACTTCTTCTTTTCGTTTCGATGTACTCTAACTAAATTTATCTGACTAGTATTTGGCAACCTCTACGGCTCTGTTATTGGCTTCGTATAGATTCTGAAAACTGCAGGTGGTTGTGCAGGATCGACAGCATAGTAAATGACGCATGTCCTGTGCAGCGGCTCCACACTGGCACTGTGTTAGAGATGGGTCGAGGAAGCCCCATTTGGTCAAATTATTTTTACAGCGGCCAACCTGAGTGCGCAGTCGGTTAAGAGATTTCCAGATTGCCACTGCAATTCGCGTCCAGGGGGGAGATGTTCTGACGGGGTGATGAAATGTGTAGGAGTTAGGTGCTTCTGCTTCCACAGCGCGCATCTCTCGTCCTCGGCACTGTCTTTTGAAGAGGTAGTAAATCGCATAAAGCTTGACGGCCGTTCCGTTTCTGTTTACTTTTCTCGATGCGGCTGGCTATCTCGCGGCGAACTTCTGGAGGAGCTATACCTGCTAGCCTATACTTTCCTATTGCTGGGAAAAGGCTGCCCCCTACTTCTTCCAGGTATTTTTTTCTCAAGCCACCCCCATCCAACTACATCTTGACTGATTTATTCTAATACTTCATATTACACAATATCCTACTGAACAAAGACCAATTAAATATTTTAAATTGAAATAGACAATAGACAGTGATGTCACTCTTCATTGCCCACAAAAATTGTTTAAGTGCCTTATATTAATCTCAACCGTTTCATTTTGTTACATAATTTGAACCAACACAAAAATAATTTTATGGCCTGCTTACTTTTGGCAGCAGTTTAAATCACTTGAAAGTCAAAAGTTATCCCATGGTTCGTGGTTCAAACTCAAAGCATTTATTGAAAACAACCCATGTACAAGCACTTATAGCGACCTCTATGACGCTACGTAGAAACTAAACTTCTAATTATCCTGTATTGCGGTATCAGGGCCGACGCTGCGTTACGCGGTCGCCCGCGCGGTCTCATATAAAAGTGCTGCGCCGCGGCTCGCCGCGCGGGCACCAGTCGCGAGCATCCGCGCCCCACGCCTGATTTATACGTAATAATACATTAAAGTCCTCCATCGACACGACTACATGCACACCGTTAAAGTTAAACTAGCGACACCGCGCAGGTAATAGGTAATCCAATTTCCGCGACGGGGACCCGAGCACACCACACACGCGCATAGTCATGCGACGGGGAACCGCGCGTACGACCGCTTAACGCAGCATTGGCCCTCAAAGTCCTCCGCAAGATTAAAACATATATGACAGCAGATTCCCGGAGCACACACAAAGCACCCATCTGGTTGGAGGATCCTTCCTTTTTAACGGAGATTTGACGGACTCTACACCCTGTTCGGAATACCCGTAAACATTTTTAAATTGTCAAGAAGTCGGCCAGTCAGAAACAAGAGTTTCCAATGAAAATCATTTTATCATAGCAAGCTTTTATAGCGCCGTATATATACCTATATAATTAATACTCATCAAGACCATTCCAAAAAGCTCAAACACGATTTGGTTATCTGAGTTCTAATGGCCACCTTCTGGTTCCATTATCAGATCAGCTCTATGTCATAATAATTTTGCATTGTCATATGATTTACACATGCATGCAAAATTTCAGCTCAATCGGTAACCGGGAAATTAATCAAATTTAATTTGCAAGATTTGATTACATACAAACATCGGGAAATGTGAAACTAAATAAGCTTGTAAATGAAGCTAATTACACATTCTAAAGCGTAGATCACTATGGAGAAGAACGTGCAAGAAACTCCATGGATATTTGAATCATGTTTTGAATTTTAAAAAAATCCTAATTACATATTTCTTGTCGCTTCTATTAAATGAGCAGTGAGAAATAAGCCACTAGCAGCTAAGAGTTGGCTTATCTCAACTGACACTAGAATGGAGTTAGTTACTCATTTATCCTCAAATTAACGAATGATGTGGATAAAATTTGACACACGAGGAGACCATGTCCTGGAACACTTAGGATTATTTATCCTCAAGTTTCAATATCACTTGCGCACGGACGAAACCACTGGCAGAAGTTATAGTTAAGATGGCCAGTGTTCCGCAAAGTGTGTGCCGCGGCACACATGTGTACCGTGGTAAATAGTGTGCCTCGGAAAAATATCCCGGCACTATCTCATAAAGTTAATGGACATGCGGAAGAAAAATGTAGATCTACCTATAACCTGGGTTCGAAATTCTTTCTCCGACAATTCGTTCCTTTTTGACACTGACACTTATCTACCGATTAACGAGGAGAAAGAACTGTTGGAATAGAACGGACGCAACTCACTTTTGTTTTGTTGATTAATAAAAATCTGTAGAAAATTGTTTTTTCCGATTTCCTAGATGTAACTTGAACACAAAAAGTGTGCACTCAACACTGGGATAGGTAATCCAGCCGTGAACTGTGTTATTGCGATTTCGAGTTGATTCATTAAAAAGGTATCGCTTAAAATTTATTCTATTCTCGCCAAACGAAATCGACTTTAACCTCAGGTTTTCAAAAACTATTGATTCATCAGGTTTTTTATAAGCAAAAGATTTTCCTTTACACAGACGACATTTTCTGAAACCCTCGTGGATTATGGGATTTGAAAGCAAAACGTTTTTTTTTTTAGGTGGGGAAATAATCTTATGACCTCCCCAGCTCTTGGGCAGTACGAGAGGGCGTGTCAGACTTGTACTGACTAAAAACCCACTCGTGTTCCTTCTTTGCCATTTTTCTAGGGCCCCGAGGATCTCTTTCGCATCACCCATGGCCCCAGTAGGCTACGACCCGTATGGGACATACATTTTCATTTCAAATGTATACGGAACATGTATTATTGTTATACTAAACTGTAAAGAATGTTAACGTTTACCGTCATCATCATCGTCAGACGTCCACAGCTGGACATAGGTCTCCCCCAAGTGTCGTCATAACCGACCGGTTATATGTCATCGATCGGATTCCCGCGACCGTCACCAGATTATCGGTCAACCTGGTAACCTCGTTGCCCCTTCAGATATCTTCATTTTTGATTCGACCACTCACGGAAACTCCGAGCATAACCCTCTAATATAATATAATACGTGGTTAATCAGTAATACGTTAATTAGTACGCCACATCGTCGCAACTTGTGTGTAAAGACAAACTTCACAACAGAATTCCACTATCAGACAATGTAACTATGAATTTAATATAGCGGTACACGAAAGTTGCTCGGCGCGAAATTACACTGGGATACATTAATTAGGGTGGAAGTTCTCGGCGCCATCTTGCGAACCTGTGGTTCTGTCACCTGTGCCGAGAAAACCTAATTTCGTTATCTTATCTGTTATGAACGCGACTGTTAATTTCGACCTTTCCAAGAACATATTTTTTCAAGTGATAATAACCTTTTTATGTAGTTGTCAACACGTCTGGTTCACCTTTTTATTTAATCAGACACACCTTACATCGTCAGAAATATCAATTAACGGCGGGCGGACGTATTAAACGAATAGCCGTTAGGAAACAACAGCAGTCCCATTCGAGGGCGGGCCACGTATTCAATTAACAGAATAGGATTCTGAATTGTCGTTCATAACGCTAACAAAGTTAATTAAAATATCCCTAATTGCTCAACGACTACAAGCAGTGGTGGGATGAATAAACCGTGCCCCGCGCTGGGCGCCAAAATTTCCCGCAATGTTTGTACTTTATTAGAGCAAGTTCCTCCGCCCCTGTTTGCATACAAGTTTGGGCCGCTTCCGTTTTATTTACAGACAGTTTGGAGCGTACGCCAAGTTACACGGACGCCTCACTAAATCCTCGCGGGACGTGTGCCTCGGACTCCGAGGGTGCCGGCTACGACATGAATGTATGATTGTTAGCCACGATTATGTGTGGAAACTTAGTTGCCCCGCTCGCTGTATTCATTACGAGTCTGGCTAATGAATTGTACGAGACAGAGCTCCCATTTATAATACTGCATCTGCAATTGCATCCGAAATATATGTATCATATTCTGACTTTCGTTGTAAAATTCACATCTAAATAACGAGACATTTTGCAGCATGTACGAGTAATAACTGAAAATAAAGGAGAACATTGGTCGAATTTATAGTTCAATTCAATTCCGTGTCCGAAAACGTAGTGTCAAGGAACAGAAAACAATAACAGAAAGCGAAACAAAGCTATCACATTTCCGAATCCGCCGAACGTGACTGGATACGTCTGATCGCTGCGGAGGACGGCCAAAAAAAAAAAAGCGAAATATCGCTGTCAACGTAACGCCAATCTGAATATGGAAATGGCCGCCGCCCGGATTCGCAATGCGGGCAGATAAGAATTTTATAGCAAAAGTACAACCGGCGGGGTAAACATTGTGCGAAATGTTGCGATAAGTGAGCTACTGAATCGTCATCGGTACAATTCGCCCGGCGCCCGATAAACCCGTACGACGTTCTGTATTCCACAAACGAGACACGTTCCCGCTCGGACATACGGCGGTAAATTATTTACTGAATAAATTATTCATTTATGATAATAAGTGAAACGATGTCCAAACTTCGTGTTTTCTTCGAGTTTTCGTGAAATAAAATCTTTTTTTGTGAACAAATACACATTTTGTCATAAAAGAAGAATATATATATATATGGCACACGGAGATTCACACAAAGTAGAAACAATAGGAAGAAACTTAAGATTAAAAAAGAATTATTCTCTTGAAGTGTGTCTCACGGCTGCGCCAAACAGGTCCAGTTGCCTTACCATGACATTTTCAAATATAAGCGTGCGAGCGAGAAAGAGGGAAGAAAGAAAGAAAAATATTTTATTTGGCACACACAGTGCAGAAAAACATGTTGACACTCAAGATTAAAAAAAAAAAAATTGTTTCTCGCGCCTGCGCCAAATAGGTCCAGTTCAGCAAAAATGACAGAAAACTACGTGGTAGTAGGCCTGACGCTGGTTTTCAACTGAACCTTATTGAGAGTGTACGGTGGAAAATTAGTTTATTTATTTAGTTGTTAGTGTTAAATTAGGTTAGGTAAGACAAATAATTACATACATATATGTGTCAACTAGCTTCTGCCCGCAGCTTCGCACGCGCGAAAGTAGCTTTCTCCATACAAACTATACACCCTCGTTTCACCCCTTTAAAGGTTGAATTTCCAAAAATCGCTTCTTAGTGCTCACCTACGTCATAAAAAGAAACCTTGTGCAAATTTTTATGATTCTAGTCCAAGTAGTTTCGACTGTGCGTTGATATGTCAGTCAGTCATTTCTCCTTTTATATATTATATAGATAAGTAACCCACCCCAGCTATACACCCTATATAGCTCCATCCGTTTTACAATTCAGTTTAGGTCGTCAAATGGATCGCATTAAGAGCTCGTGGTAGGGCCCTATGTTCAGTAAAAATAGTAATAGACAAGTTTAGTAGTTACGATACTTTATTGCAAAACGGCGAAATGATGTAAGCGAACAATAAGTTTTAATAACTTAAGTATTTAATTAAGTCGTAACGCGTAATGTTTATGACTGTACTAAAATAATAATTTACTGCTAGTGGAGTTATTATCCTATTATTTATAACTACACATGCGTTTATTGAAATAAGTCGAGCGTAACGACAGAGTAATTTTAGCGAATGATAACCGGATATAATAAGTTACGTAGAGCGATTCTTGTAAAAAAAAACATTACTATGTTTAGAAATGATTTGATTAGGTGCAGTGTATTTTTGTGGGTAAACAGTAGCAGATAAGATGTCAGAGAGACGTATGCGCTGGTTCGGACATGCCATGAGAAGGGACGAAGAGTACCCAGGAAAGAAGGCCTTAGCTATCCCGGTAAGGAGAAAGCGCCCGAAAGGGCAGAGAGCGCCCTCTAGCTACGTGAGCTCAGCTGGACGCACAGACAACCCAGGATAGACTATCCTGGCGCCTAAAAACGAAGAGAGCCGACTCCGAATGAAGGGATAAGGCAAGGAAGAAGAAGAAGTAGCCTGTTACTCTCTTACCTCTTCTCAAACCTACCAAATATACACAAAAAAATTACATTAAACCCGGTCAAGCCGTTTCGGAGGTGTTCGATAAAAAACACTGTGACACGAGATTTTTATACATTAGTTTTAATATATATATGCGAAACCCGAAACACGTGTCTAGTATTTTTATGTAAAGACTCTATGTACAAAATTTCATAACTGTATCATGAAAAATCACACACCACAACGTCCACACGTCAACACAAGTTATTAGCTTGTTATGTTACCTGCTTGTCCGCATAAATACATGGTGACCGGGTCATCCGGGTGACTGAGAGGTTGTTTTGCTCCCGCAGCCAGCTGTGCGCTGGCGCCTAATGCCAGCTATGACCTGCCGTGATCTGTGTTATATTACTTTTAGTTTCGTTGGTGTACAACTTGTGACCTTTTTTAAATATTTATGGGAATTAATACAACATGGTGTAAAAATTATTGGCATCGATTCTGAACTAACTATTAAGGTTTCGCATATACTAAAAATAACGTTGAAGAATTAGATTTCCTCTGACTTCAAACAGTTTCATCTTCCAAGGATCTGAGATTGAGATATCAGGGCAAAATATGATAATAAACTGTCAGGAAACTGACAATTAAGCTACACAGCCACAGTGGGTTGGAACTGTGCCCGGTTTCATTATGGACGCAAAGGGGACCCATATTTATTGTAACAGTTGACCTTAGGACGCGCATTGGTTTTATGAAATGATTGGTGATTTGGCGCTGTTTTGCAAAATTAGGTTTTGGCTTTTTGCCATACAGCTTGGAGTTAAAGCTTGTGGCATTTGTGGGTACACCATTAGAGAATATGCAGCATTTAGTCTATAAGTGTCTGTAACAATTATATTTAGATTTTAAAATATAAAATTTAAAGTATTAAGCAAAAAAACTGATCAAGTGCGAGTCGGACGCGCGCACTGAGGGTTCCGTACAAACTTACCTATGTAAATAATTCAGTTCCTGAATGGTGTTTAAAAAATATTACATTATTATTATTCTTTATTCATTTTTATACACATATCATTTACATTTTTAAATATTTCTTTAAAGAACAAGTAATAAAAAAAAACATTTAAAAATATAAAAAATAGTTATCCGCCGGTGTCGGGAACAGGGTACAAGCTACCGGTGGTTAGGGCTCCAGAGACAGAAACCTCCTCACAATGCGAGCCGTATCGAGGAGTACTGCCTTCTGTATCAGGCCCTTGATCCAACCGCGCAACGACAGCTTCGACAGATGGTCGTCGAAGCTTTTGGCTATAAGACCATTGGCGGTCACTATTATTATTATTATTGTGACCTAACAACGAATTTACTGTTTTCAGATTTATTCCTGTATCTGTGCTATAAGACCTTGCTTCACGCCAAATTTCAGGATTCTGGGTAAACGGGAAGTACCCTATGAATTTTGATTTCCTTGAGAGTAACGAAATGTACATTTTTTGTGACATCTTTTTTTTCGTTAACTTATAAGTTTAATTTTTCACATTTTCAAGGGACTGCAGATCGGAGTATATGGTTTTAATTTCAACTCTATACCTCTATGCTTTCCCGAGATAAAGGGTCACAGTCAGACGAACGGACAATAAAGTGATCCTATAAGGGTTCCATTTTTTCCTTTTGATGTACGGAACCCTTAACACTGATAGCAAGAGAAACTAAAAAGTTCCAGACAAAGTAACTTTTCAAGCAGTCCGATGCAGTAGCTAACATCAAATCTGTAATTAAAATAAATGAAAGAAAAAATATATTTTTGGCACCTGGTTGCTGCCATATGGAATACTGATTACTTTTATGCCATATTGGCTTTTGATTAAATTTTTATTAAAAACTAGCTGACCCAGCGAACTTCGTACCGCCTAATAGTAAGGATAACGCCATCTACTGGCATTACCAGAACAGCATAATTCATTTTATAATAACATTATAATTAGAGATGGCGTTGTATTCAAATTTTTTTTCGTGATTTTTTCAATTTATTCTCACCGTTTAAATCTTCCCTGGACTATCTCGAATATTGCAAGACCAAAATTAGCCAAATCGGTCCAACCGTTTTTGAATTTTAGCGAGACTAACGAATAGCTATTCAGTTAAATATTTTTATATTTATAGATTTAATTAACTAATTTACCAATAAATATCGAATACTAACTACGAAAACAAAATCAAAAGTGATCAAAAAGCAAACGAGATACTTATAACAATTTTTTACAAATACGTTAGAGTCCATGTCGGAATTCTCTTGAAAAATTATCAAGCTTTGAAGCTTTATAACTTCGTCGTTGATGAAGATACTTTTAAAATTCTTTTATATTAGTTTATCGGGAGTAATAAGTACATTATTTAGCACAAAAAAAAACCGGGCAAGTGCCAGTCGGACTCGCGCACTGAAGGTTTCGTACAAACTTACCTCTGCAAACAGTTCGATTCCCGAATTGAGTTACGAAAATTTTTCCGAATAGTAAAAAAGTTTTTTTTTGTGACGTACCACAAATTTACATTTATCAGATTTTTTTTCCAATACTTGTGCTATGAGACCTTGCTTCATGCTAAATTTCAGGATTCTAGGTTAATGGAAAAAGTACCCTAAGAATTTTGATTGCCTTGAGTGTATACGTTTTTTGCGACATAAACGGCCCTATCTTTTTTTTCGTTAAGTCAAAAGTTTGTTTTTGTCATAGCTTCAATGGACCACAGACTTGAGTATATGGTTTTAATTTCAACTCGATATCTCTACGCGTTCCCGATATAAAGGGTCTAGACATACAGACGGACAACAAAGTGATCCTATAAGGGTTCCGTTTTTTCCTTTTGAGGTACGGAACCCTAAAAATATCACGATGTTTTCTTCTTTTCGTGTCGCTGTACTTCAACTAATTTTATTCTGACCAGCATTTGGCAATCTATAGATAGATACAGCTCTGTTATTACCATCGTATAAATCCTGAAAAGTGCATTTAGTTGTGCAGAATGGGCAGCATAGCAGGTGACGCATGTCCTGTGCAGCGGCTCCACACTGGCACTGTGTTGAAGCCCGCTTTTGTAAAACATGGCTTATTTCTTATGAGTATTATTTACCTATAACATAAACCTGTCTCCGAACCAACTATACAAAGAAAGCAGTAGGCAACAGCACTTCATAACTGAAGCATGCTTTTGTATTTACGCCTTTTGCTCCACTTTCCACAGCCTTACCTACAAATCGTAGGTCCATTTACTTTATATAATACCTCTAGTAAATAAATAACTTGTCTCTCACTTCAAAAGCTTAAACTCTTCCCAGATATTAAAACTCCGACGATATTAACAATTTTGTGGGTCTATTCAGCAACGTCAGCGCCATCTATCAAGCTAAGCGCGAACTACTAAGGCCATAAAACCTTGGGACAGACGCTGACAAAGTGTCCCCACTTAAACTAAAAGCGAAGTAATTAATCAAGCGCTTTTTATTTCATTTCATAATAGCGCTTTTCGCTTAGAGATTTCAGACTTGATTCTTTAGAGATAACTATTAAATCCTAAAATCCTCGTCTAAAAGCCTAATTAATTTTAATGTACAGTCGTTTGACGTGATTGGTTGTTAAGGTCTTTTTTACGTAGCATGGGTGGCAACAGCAGGACGAAAATATGGATCTATAATAATATAAAAACTTTTTTCTCTAATTATTATTCCGTTAATTCTTTTAAATCCTTGTAAATAGATTTTTAGATGTTTGAGACGGGTCAATAAGGCGAGGTTGCACTACTTTTGAACTTTCATGGACCTCTGGAAATCCACAAATGTTAAAGAGAACACCATGAAAAAATATTTTATTAAAACTGACCATATGACCAACCGCTGGGTAGAAATTAAAACATGATAAAATTAGTTAGCTCGATAAAAAAAAAACACGAATCTGACCCTAACTTACGATTTCATAGGAGTATCTCTACGAGATTACGTCACGAAAATATGTGACTTTCACACATATTTTCGTGACGTAAAATAATAAACCCAGTTTTTTAAAAGGGTCTGACAAAAATCTTGAATAATTAATGTTTTTTTTTTTATAATAATAAAATCGCTGTTACGGATCCGCGATGTCGACATAGACCCAGGTCAGTACCCACAAAATACTCTGTGACTGCAACCGGCACTTAAGATGAGAGAAAAGGATAGGTAGATTATATGAATCTGACTGCTGCAGCTGTCACTCGCACCAGGGGCGCCGACTCCGTGGGTGCTCGGGGGCTCGAGCACCCATGAGAATTAAACTGTAGGTGCCGCCGAGCACCCCTGAGAATAGACATCAAAATATAGATCAGTAATCGCCTTTTAAGGATGGGCGTTTTTTCATTACCCGACAACCCGTTTAGCGACCCGACAAGCGTTTTGGTTTATAGCGCCGGTTAAGACGCAGGGACGCGGTTTCGATTCCCGCACCAACAAATATGTTTGTTGATGAAACAGATATTTGTGTTGGGCCTGGGTGTTTGTGGTACTTTCGTTGTTCCGCAGTATGTAAGTAGGACATTTATTTATTTGTCAGTCGATCACTGTGCATTTCTCTTCTCACACTTCGCCACTTTTTCGAGTCATCAAATGAGCATGAGGAGCACCCATGAGGGTTTCTAAAAGCCGGCGCCCCTGACTCGCACTTTCCTATAGCAATAATAATAGTGTAGTGTTTAGTTCGACCAATCAGAACAGGTAACGAGAGATTTGGCCGTGTTTGTATAAGTTATCTGAGTTTTAAGGTAATGTACACAATTTGTTATCTGCTAATGACAATGTTGTTGAATTTAGCGTATAAAAAGGGTTTTTCATAAAACATACAATCATGTTATTACGCACCTAATAACTATTATAGAGAGTTAGTTCCTACAAAAATAATGAAGAACAAAATTGTAAGCTAATTAATTTAAGCACCTTAAAACTAACTTAAGCAATTAATGCGATTTAAAAATGTAACAAATTGGATATTAAATTTTTCAGATGACCATGAAGGCATCATGGATATTCCAAACATATTTAGTATGAAACGAACAATATGAGAGAAACCAATCATCATCTCCTTGGGTCGGCTTCCAGTCTTACTGAACGCTGTTGAATACCCTAGTGATGTGCCGAATACGGCTTGACTCGAGTAAAGACTCGATTCCTGCTTTTGACTCGCTTACTCGAGTACCAAAGACTCGATTCCAGGACTCGAGTCAGAAAGAATCATTTTAGACCCGAGTCATGGTCTCGGGTCCTGGACACGAATCCTGGACTCGAACCCTGGACTCGAGTCAACATTCGAATTCCACACATAAAACTCGAGTACTGGGATCGAATGGTGGAATCGAGTCATGATTCGAATACCGTATAAACTGATTCGAGTTTCCTCGATCCACCAAAACAGCGACTCGGCAAATCATTAGAAATCCCGTGTTTTTATATGGAGCGACTGCTTATCAGCACGATACTCCTTACTATACAGGGCGCCGGTGATAGAAGTGCCGTTGCATCACTACTATACAACCTGTATAACTCCATCCCTTTAACAGTTCAGTTTAGATCGTCAAGTGGATCGCGTTAATGTAAGAATTTGCGTTAGATGGGTGAAGGTCTTGACACCTGAGTGAAGGATATTTTAATGCTAAATACAGTCATAGAACTCACCGTGAACAGTCAGCTCGGAGTCCCTGTTGATCTCGTAGAGACGCAGCGCCTCATCCAGCTCCAACTGCGTCGATATGGTGCACGGGTCTCCTTCTTCGTCCACCCATTTCATAGTGAACACCTAAAATACAGAGACTTTTATAATAAAAGCATAATAAATTCATTCTACAAAAAAGTCACTTTCCATGTCTGTCTGTTTATCCGCTAACTCCTCCTAAACCACTTAACGGATTTTGATATGGTTTTCACTAATACTAAGAGCAATAAACGAGGAGCGTTTGTTGTTTTTGTGTATAATTAGCATCCTTGCAAACTTGGGATGGGTCACTTGTAAATCATCCAATGACT
The DNA here is from genome assembly GCA_961205895.1 of Mythimna pallens. NCBI lineage: Eukaryota > Metazoa > Arthropoda > Insecta > Lepidoptera > Noctuidae > Mythimna > Mythimna pallens. Next base: position 4,659,648 of record OY540843.1, read on the forward strand.
ACTCCCGCTCTAGGGTGGAACGAGAGAGAGTGTCAGACTTTTACTGACTAAAACCACACCTGTATCCTTCAGTTGCCCTTTGCGTTCCAGGATCACGGGTTTCCTTTGAGATGTCGACATCGGCCGACATCTTTTAGAGGTGCGCGTGAAACACTAAGCGCCGTCGACGCCTTAGACGGTTGCCAGACGGCGGTACGGCGAGCTACCCATTGCTTGTCGCTCGTAAGCCCGCGCCTCAGTAATTGGTTGTGATGATAAATTATATTATATATATTATTTAGCAAATAGGTTTTAAAATAACACTTTTACACGTCAATTTTTTGGTCAGTTATAATTAGATGAGGCCGGTGTTACATAGCTGGCAACCCTGAGAAGAAACACCGAAACAAACTCGGGTCAAAGTCTCTTTTAAAGTCCATACAGCAAACATGTAATGGTCATATCATATTATGAGAACCATGCAGATTAGTGTCTGAGATGGACTTTTAAGAAAAGAACCACACAGATTTTAGTGGAGTGTGTAAAGGTGAATTAGTTAATAGTGTTAGACTAAAAAGTCGATGAGTGAGCGCATCCCTACGTCACCGCGTCCCATCGCCCCGCACTAGCATCTTTGACAACCGGGACACAGAGAATTGCGCGCCGTTTTCGTAACATTGTACTTTTCTGACTCATCATCATCATCATCTTTCTGCCTTGTCCCGTGTTATTTGGGGTCGGCGCAACACGTTTTTTCTTCCATTCTGCCCTGTCACTCGTCATGCTATCACTAACTTCCATTTCTTTCATATCAGTCTTCACACAATCCATCCATCTTTTCTTTGGTCTCCCTCTCCATGCATCCACATGTAAACTCATAACTCTTTTAGTAACATGCGTTTCATCCCTCCGCTTCACATGACCATACCAAGACAAACGATTCCCTTTCAACTTTTCAGTCACTGGCGCCACTTTTAAAGTTTCCCTAATATAATTAAATGTTTTGCGAGATAAAACTGCATTTATCAATAGTTACCTGATCAGGCAAGAAACGGCATATCGCCACCATCTCCTGCGTGAACTCCTCATAGTTGATATTATGATTTATGTAGGTGATCATCACATCACCGTTGTACACCGTCTTTACGCGTACATCATTCTGGTGGTTATCCTGGTTCACCAGTTGGGTCGGCATCATGACAGGGTAGCCTCACTGTCTGTTAAACGCTATGCCTGGAAAAGAAACGAAAAGTTGTTTATAATATTAAGTTCTGATATAAAACTATTTTTTTTACAGTAAGAAATCATCAAATAATAACTTCTCACGCTCCGGGCAGAGTGAGAAGGAGTGTCAGAATCTTTGGAACCATTCCTGCCTAAATTTCTTTCCTTCACTAATTTATTTTCTTCCTTACATAAAATTTCTTTAGGAGACTGTAACAAATTGTGAGCGCATCTTCAAACATTTAAACTCAAATACACACATTTTTCCATGAGGGAATCGAACCCGTAACACACAGCCAATCACTCAACCACTGTGTCAACCATTCTGTCTAATCTATACTATATATAAAAGGAGAAACTGACTGACTGACATTTCAACACACAGCCGACACTACTGGGACTAGGAGCACAAATTTTGCACAAGGTTTCCTTTTATGACGTAGGTGGGCACTAAGCGAGGATATTCAAAAATTTACCTCCTGAAAGGAATTAAATGGGGGGTCCAAAATTTGTGTGGAGAAACCAACTTTAACGCAGGCGAAGCCGCTGGCAAAAGCTAGTTTTGACATAATCTTGTCATTTACTTAAACATTTTTGACAGAATCTTGAAAGTTTCAAATCATCATCTGAATAACCTATCTCAAATATGTTGGCACATACTTCACTACTACATTACAATTCTAAATGTCAGTGAAAACTAACTAAGTATAAGGACAATCACAATTAATTGATATTGATTCCAGATAATTTTAATTACCTTTTGGTCTAGTGGTTCGATACCCACCCAGGACAAATGTTTGTGTGATGAGCACAATCATTTGTTCTGTGTCTGGGTGTAATTTATCTATATATATGTATTTAGAAATATATATGTATATTTATCAGTTGTCTAGTACTCATAACACAAGCTCTGCTTAGCTTTGGACTGGACGGCGTTGTGTGATAGTTGTGGAATATTATATTAATTAATTAATCTGAAAGTGTACCATCTGGCTAGTTATCACAGTCATAATGGATAACAAGTTCTATCCCAGCACAAATTCATTCAATTCTATTACCTTTTCTATATGAGCTAGTTTATTAATTATTATTTATTAGCACCTAGTTATATAATACAAGCAAGGAAGTATTGGCGGTGTTAATCAAGATAAGTACTACAAATTAACACCTCACCTATGTAGGTCAAGTAAATATGTAGGACAAAGTTATGAAAGTAACTACTAAGTTTCTAAACAATTTTTTTTAATAAATTGTTGAGGATGTAGCAATCAACTGTTTAACTTCCCTCCTCTGGATGGAGCAAGAAGTATCAGGATTTTACTGACTAACAGCCACCCCAATTCTTTTAGATTCATTTAGTATCTTTTAGCATTCCAGGGATATAGTGTCTTTTATGAATAATCCCACAGCCTATCAAATTTTGAAATTGAAGTGTTTCGGTAACAGTATTTATTCGCCTTCAGATGTTTTCTTATTAAAAAAACGTTACCCCACATGAGGAATTACTCCTGTTACGTGGGTGCATTCATAAACATGTAAACTCACATACACAAGACATCCAGACCTGAAACCACTACCTGTAGGCCATAAAAATATTTGTTCTGTGCAGGAATCAAAACCGCGACCTGCAGTGCAGCAATCTCTCAACCACTAACCCAACCATTCAGTCAAATAGGTATCTGATTATTAGCAATAGGCTTGCTTCCTATGTAATGGACACAAACTTGTAATCTGGAAAGTGATTGATTCATGACAACAGGATTTAAAAAAATGTCTATAGATTTCTTTGTACATTTTGAGATCTATGCTTTAGAATGTGCAATTAGCTTTATTTTACAAGCTTTTATTTAGTTTCACTTGATATTTGTATGTCTGTAATCAAATCTCGCAAATTATATTTGAAATTTCTTGACTAAAAAGTGAACAGGTATCTTGAAAATCAAGATTTTTCTGTACCTACATAGTTTAAATCCCAATATATATCTCACAGCATTTATTTTAACACTGACACCTCAAGGCTACAGCTCCATCAACATTTCATGTTGATAAACGACCTATTGAAATTAATGTCAAGTATTCTAGATAGTTGTAACATACTAACATTATATTAACTTTACAAATAGATCACAGACAATATCATACAACAAATTTTAAATTAAACAGAAAATATTCTAGACAAGCACACTACATAGTAGGTGCAGTTCTATATTTGAATACAATGTTGTATTACTTCAACAAAACCCTACTGTTTTTTAACTATATAGTTACTAACTAACCAACCAAGCTTTTTGATGTTTTTCAAATCATGTTTCTCTCAAAAACTCACCAGACACACTGACAACATGAAACATGTGATGTGTGACAAGGAACTGCAGTAGCAACAATCAAAAGGTTTCTAGAGGCCACAACTTGGTCATAACCTAGCGCAAATAGGATTACCTTATTTGCCATCTCTGCTCGACTCTATACCTTACGGACAAAAGCTAATTGCGGCTTCGCTACACCAACTTCCCGTTTAGGCGCGTATAATAGAACCTTTACAATAATAACTGTGATAACATTCCCATAACGTGAATCATTTGAATAAGTATAATTAAGTACACAATGCAAACCTTTACGAGAATTCACACTTCATATAACTATGTCCTTCAACGCTGACACAAAATGGGATCACAATCCCATTGATAAAAGTCTTAATTTATGTAATACACAGTAATTATCGAAATTATATGTAATAACAACAAAACTTTGACACACACAACATTATTCACAAACTGACATTCAACAGGAAACAGTTACATGTTTTCATTGAAGATGACGCTTTCTTTCTTCCTATAGGAATTTCTCCAAGAGCGAGTGAAACAGGTATACCGGCGTCTCACTACCCAGGCAACATTCCATTATTAAGTTTATAGTGACGTGCCAGCTGTTTCCGGCTTAAAAGCAAACATATTCGTCTATCGAGACCAGCGTTCCGAATTGCGATAAAAACGATTATTACGCGAATCCAACCACATTTAGTTGTATTAGGCTATTAAACATATAGTATGGGCTATTCAGTAATAATTGTGACGTTGCGTGTTTGTCGGATTCGCAATATTATCATTTTTGCGGATCACAGGTAGTTCAATAATAAAACTTTATTTAAAACCAAAAGATCATTGCAAACGACTGCAAGTTTGAATTCATCGTAGTTGTTGTAATGAGATTAATTTAATCCCAGTAGATTCTTCATGAATCATGATTCAACTTTGCCGTCTATTTCACTTGATCAGTGAAACTGTCGCGAATAACCAGAAATATTACGTTCTGAAATAATTAGGTTCTTCATATTGAAACACTAACCTAAATAAAATTTCTGAACGAATAAAGAGTTCCTGTCAAATTACGTCAAGTTATCTATTCGGGTTGGGATTTCCTAATATTTGGAATAAAACAATTTTAACAGTAAAAGCACTTCTGATTAATTTTACATATTTATTTGCATTTTCCACATTCTCGTTTAATCATGGTAAGTTGCCTTTTTTGTTGCTAGAAGTGGTTTAACGCTCTATAACACTATTTGTTATGATGACTAATGCACCAAAATTAACGGAATTTACTAAATCTGTGCTATGTTTTATGATGATTGCAGACTGATCAACAAATGGATTGTGCGTTGGACTTGATGCGGAGGCTGCCTCCGCAGCAGATTGAGAAAAACTTGACAGATTTGATAGATCTGGTGCCTAGTATGTGCGATGACCTGCTATCATCTGTGGACCAACCTCTAAAGATTGCTCAGGACCGTAGTACGGGGAAAGACTACTTACTGTGTGACTATAATCGCGATGGAGACTCGTACAGATCACCATGGTCAAACACATACGACCCTCCTCTAGAAGATGGGTCTATGCCTTCAGAGAGGCTAAGGAAATTAGAAATCGACGCTAATCACGCCTTCGACCAATACAGAGAAATGTATTTCGAAGGTGGTGTCAGCTCTGTGTACCTGTGGGACATGGATCATGGGTTTGCTGGTTAGTTGTACATTGACAGTTAATGTAGGTTAGGAACAGGAAACAAAATGACTTATTGTATACAGTCATCTAAAGGTAGCAGGAGAGTATTATTATATTTATTAAACCCTTTGTAATACCTTTTAAATCCAATTTATAATATTGTATGTAAATAAACATACAAACCAACCTGGAGATCAACCTGGGAAGATGTGGCAAGTTGACCTAAACGCCTACTGCAAGGGCTGGTTTGAAGTGGTGGTGGTGGTGTGGTGGAATACCTGGAAGAATTTGAGGCAGAATTTTGCCTAGCAGTTAAAAGCCTAAACAAAAAAAATTGGTTGTCATGGGATGCCCGGCAGATGTGAAACAACTTAGTAATAAACTTGCAGGGGCATTGTGGCATGATAGCAAAAACAAATAGCTTTTCCTTTGGCCGAGGCTTTGTAGGAAGCCTGTGATATTTTCAGGGATAAAGAGTAACCCCTGACCTCAATTGATAGTGTAGCTATCAGTGATCATTTATATGAGTTTACCACATTTATTTTATGACTTTACTAGGAGTAACAAACATATTGTACACTGACAGCCTTAAATCTATCTCCCTTCTTTCAGACCATCCAAAGTTGTCTGTAAGACATTGCCCTGTGCGCCCATTGTACACTTATGTTTGTTCTGTATTTTTTGTTTACGTGGTGTACAATAAAGAATATTATAATAATAATATTCGCAAACTTTTATCTTTATAATATTAGTGTGCTTACCAATAGTACTTTTTATGTTGTCTTTTTCTTTCAAGCTGTCTTTTAGACGTTGAACTGAATTTTAAACAGTTGAATAATAGGCATATTTTTTTTATTAATCAATAGCTAATAATTGCTATACTTAGCGAACTAAAAATCTGCTAGCTAAAAAAAAATTGATACAAACATTGCTTTAATAATGTTATAATATTAAAAGTAGCTGACTCAGCAAACATTGTACTGGCATAAAAAATATTAAAGAAAAAGTTGGTAGGTTCTAGTCTCCCTAACCTATTCTCAGAACTACTAAAATGTACACAAAAATTTCATTAAAATCTTTTCTAAAATCTCGCATTTGTTAAAATTTCATTAAAATAGTTTTGGATGTGATTGCATGATTTTAATGAAATTTTAACAAACGCGAGATTTTTATATTTAGATATGCCGATTCCGGTATGTTCGACACAGTATCCATTGATATGTCCAAATTGGTACTAATTCCTCATGCAAACAGGTCTTGAGGAGCACATTTTTTCAGCCTTTTGAAAGTAGAGTTTGATTCTATGCTCATCAGTCCCTTAGCCAGGTCTGCTTTAATCTTTTTTAATATTTAAGCCCATGAGGCTGGTATAGGTACCCAGAGTGAACTGAAGCCTCTAAATAATAGATTTAAAAAAAAAATATTCAAGCAGTTTTTTTGTTCCTGCTTGACATACTCAACTTTCAATTTCGATACTAAATCAACATTATATTAAACTAGACATCACAATATTTCAGGTGTAATATTGATTAAGAAAGCAGGCGATGGTTCCCAAAAGATCAAAGGTTGTTGGGACTCCATCCATGTGGTTGAGGTGATCGAGAAGAGCTCCGGACGCAACGCTCACTACAAACTTACATCCACGGCCATGCTGTGGCTGCAGACTAATAAGGAAAGCAGTGGGACCATGAACCTTGGTGGTAGTCTTACTAGACAGGTAACTGAAAATATAATTTAATTTGTTTAGATCATTGAAATTAATGGAGCAAAGCCTTGGCCCAGCTGTGGGACAACACGGGCTAGCTATAATATTTTTTTTTATAATAAGATTTTATTCAAAAAATATGTTGAGACTTTATGCATAGGTGGGAATTGGGATCAATATCTTCTTGAGGTTTCAATTTTAAAAATTATGGCTCCATCGCAGAATGTTCATTGGTTCGAGATAGAAATGGTCAGTTCTCAGTTAGGAGTACTGTTAGGTACAGTATAGTTAGTGGCGGATTAAGCCAGCGCTGGGCCAGTAGCAAATTCAACTAAGGGGCCACTGTGTAGACCTAGTACTATTATTCTCGTTCGTATACTCAATAACCTTGTGGATTTTAAGATTTTGTAAGATACGTGGAAATTACCGTAATGAGGGAAATCTAAGAGATTGACTCTCATATTTAATTAAATTATCAGCTGTATTCTGATTTCAATATAATATAATAACTTCCAGCCAGCGGCTTTGCCCGCGTAAAAGTAGGTTTTTTCATACAAATATTAGACACCCGTTTCATCCCATTAGGGGCTGAATTTTAAAAAATCCGTTCTTAGTGTTCGTCTACGTCATAAAAGGAAGCCTTGTGCAAAATTTCACGCTTCTAGTCCCAGTAGTTTCGGCTGTGCGTTGATATATCAGTCAGTCAGTTTCCCCTTTTATATATAGATATATACTTTGACTTGGTTTTTTTTTTTGCATTCAAGTGCAGAATCCCTGAACCCGCGGGGCCCCCGAATGCGTGAAGCCTGTAGCATTTGCTACTCTTGCTATATGGCTAATCCACCACTGAGTATAGTATAACTGCCTCATTAATCTCTCTCGTAGTTTCAGGCTACTGTACAGAATGAATCTGGGAGGATTTGTTTCCCGGGATGGGCAATAAGTACTATTGTTTTTTTTTTTTTTTTATTAAGAACTCTGTAGCCCAGAGATTGGAAGTTGGTGGTGTGAAACCCCTGTGTCTCTGAGGTCTCCCCAGTGGTGTCGGGTTGCCGTCCCGTCAAATTTTTCGAATATAACCTCCTTCTTTTTTTTGAAGTCAGTTAAAAAGAACAGAGTGCACTTTTATTTACACACACTTATGCACTATAATACTTCCTGTGCATGTAGCTAATTTCCATTGCGATTGGCGCCTTACTGTGACATCAGGAGGATTATTATTATTAGTGTAGTACCTATACATATTTCACCGGGACATAATGGTGGCGCGACCAATTGCGCCGCCATGGTATCTCGGTGGGCCCTTATAGTTTGCAGGATAAATAATACCACAAATTTGTGGTGCAACTACCTGCCCAAGTAAGTTATTTATAAAAATAAAAACTACAAATTCAATTCCACGATTTAATAGGTAAAAAATTTTTTTTTTTTTTTTAATAATTGTTGTTTTAAAAGTATATGTAATATCAAAAATGTGACGTCACCGCCTTTAAGTTACTTATGTACAAAAGAGATAGCGAGATGTTCCCACCATGCTCCCTCTAAAGTTAAAATAAAATTTTGATTCTGTTGTCAGAAACTTTTTTTTTATGTGATTTGTTGTAGTCAAAAACACTTTTTTGCGTTTACGGAACGGAACCCTCAGTGCGCGAGTTCGAATAGCACTTGCCCGGTATTTTACATTAACGTCAAATGTGGTATTTTTTCTTTTATTCTATTATTAAGGTAGTTTATGTCAATTTCAGGCTGAACAGGACTCAGCAGTGAGCGACGTGACGCCTCACATCGTGAACATCGGCCGCATGGTGGAAGACATGGAGAACAAGATCCGGAACACGCTCAACGACATCTATTTTGGTAAATAGTTCAATCACAATTCAAGTATTTCAAAGAAGTTCCGTGGATCTAGTGGCGGATTTACACTTTACACAAGTGTGAGTTGTTTAAATTTCGCCCCCTTACAATTACTGTTCTTAGGGTCCCATACCCAAAGAGTAAAAACGGGACCCCAATTACTAAGAATCCACTGTCTGTCTGTCTGTCACCAGGCTGTATCCTCGTAAACCGTGATAGCTAGACAGTTGAAATTTTCACAGATGATGTATTTCTGTTGCCGCTATAACAACAAATACTAAAAACAGAATAAAATAAATATTTAAGTGGGACTCATGTTTGTAAAACTTGATTTTTTTGACTCTAAAAAACTACAAAAAATATTCAATAAAACCACACTATTACATGAAATTAAACAATACCTAATATTATAGGCGATGTTTTGTTTAGTTTAAAAATAGAAAAACTACCAAAAATCTATATATATAAAAGCGAAATACCACTCACTGATTAATCAGAAAGAAAAGAAAGAAAGAAGAAAGAAAACTGAATTTATTGTCACAACGCAAGGCACACAAACAATATAATATGTAAACACGAAACCGTACAAAAGAGAATAAAAAAAATAGAAACACAAAAAAACAAAATAATAATAATATAGATATGCAATTGTGCGCCTCACGGCTGCGCCAAAATAGGTCCAGTTCAGCACGATTGTCAGACAACTAGTGCCTGACGCTGATTTTCATCTGAACCTGAGGTTTGACGTAACGGACACGAAACAGTTTTGTAGTGTAATATATAGCGGTGATGCGTAGGTACTTAAATAACATAATACATCATAATAGAATGTGCAATGTGTTATGTGTTATCCTATGACTATTTATTCTCTAATTATTAGAGAATAAATAGTCATAAGATAACTGTATGTGTTTGTATATAGTGTGATGTGAAACAAATAAGTAATATCTAATAATCACGAAATCTCAAACTCTGACATTTACAAACTTAAAATTTAGCAGGTAGGTTCTTTATAGGGTGTAGACATCCTCTAACAACGGATTTTCCAAAATTCACCCCCTAAGGTGATGAAACGGGGTTCCAAAGTTTGTGTGGAGAAACCGACTTTCACGCGGGCGAAGCTGCTGGCAGTAATTAGTATACAATAAAACCACACTATTACATGAAATTAAACATTATCGTATAATGTAGGCGATGTTTTGTTTCGTTTAAAAATAGATGTGCCTCCAAAATGGATGGTAGTGTACATTCTACTGTTGCTCTGTAAACAGGTAAAACGAAGGACATAGTGAACGGGCTCCGGTCCGTGGTGCCCGCCGAGGTGGTGCGTCACAAGGCGGCCCTGCAGCACGACCTGTTCATCGCGCTACAACGCAGACACGTCGCCCGCGACGACTGAGTACACGCCTGCCACTGTGCAACGCCGTGTTTACGTGAGTTACACTTTCTTTAAAGGTAGAAATACATTGGGTACACGTGGCTCTCCTTAAATTTTATATGGCAACTAAACTTGTAGAGCTACATTAGACCCACGCCATGCGACGCGAGTCCACGTACAAATCAAGCGCGGCCTACGTGTGCGTCGGTCTAATGTGGTTCTCGCTTAACTCTACGAACATCTTGACATACGCATATTATTTGCTAAGAAACAAAAAGCTCCACCGAGTCTGTTTACGATAAACTCAAAAACTACTAAACTGCTTTTTATGTGGTTTTCGCTAATAGACTATACACCATTATTTTTTAATTAGTACAAAAAAATGGAGCCCTATATATACCCGTTACTGATAATATTTGTGTAATCAAAAGTAAAAAAAAAAACGAAATCCCAAAATAGGCCACGAAAAATTGTCATAATTGGTAAATTCATAATTGAATCAATCATTCGTAACAATTGCTACTAGAAAATACTAACCGCAGTGTTTTTCCTGTTTTCCTTGTTTTTTTTATTGCCATTCATTCATTCATAGATCAATAGCCTGTACAATATTTCCATAAATTGAGTGATAGCATAGCATAGTCGGCCCTATAATGTTCCCACTGTTGGGACTCAGGCCTCCTCTCTAGGAGAGGGAATGGGCCGTAATCCACCACGCGGGCCCATTGCGGGTTGGTGGATGTCACATGTCTTCGAATTTTTGGTTCTAGGACATGCCGGTTTCCTCACGATGTTTTCCTTCACCGTTTTGAGAGCAGTGGTGATGAAATAAATTACACAAAGTAATGCGCCTGGCTGGGTTTGAACCCGCGATCTACAACTTGTAAGTCGGGGCCGTTACCACTCGGCCACCACTGCTCTCTATTTGTTAATTGAGTGATATTTTGGGATAAAAACAAACGCTTATAACTTTCCTTTAAGTATTTGTACTAACTAATAATTAGTGGTGTATAATTATAGAACTAAACCTTCCTCGGGAATGTTTCCATGAGGAAGGTATTTACTAATTATACAACAAAAATGTTGTATAATTAGTTAATGCATATTATAATGGTAAAACTTATTACAAAAAATAATGTAGTATATTTAGGTATTGTAAAAAAGATTTTTTATTTTACACGTTTTCACTAAATAGTGAACAATTTGTCTCGTAAGGTACTTTTTTTAAAGTACTATTTTGTGATGCGAAAACATTTAAATGGGCCACCTGACTGACAAACTCTAAAAAGGAATCTTCAAAATTAGTCTACATTTGGTGATCATACCGCTGAACAAGATACAAAAAAACAAACATTAGACAACTTAAACAACCTCCTTCTTTTTTGTAAGTGGTTAAAAAGACGAGAATTTCAAAGATTTATAACAACCGTTAAAATGCCTCTTGCATTAAGACAAAAGTTCAGGTCCCAGTTTGTTAGTTGTTCAGGTCAATGGATTGATAATTTTATGAAAAGAGTGTACGAAAGAAAGGAATAATTCAAAATAGATTGACTTGTTTATGAAACAACTAAAGAAATGTGATCTTGATCATTAGATAGTAATGTCCCACAGACCTCACTCGTTAGTCTCGAAGTTAATTCAAATTACTTTTTATCTTTTTGTTGACGCATTAGTTGAGCGATTGGCTGCTGCGCTGTGTGTCGCGGATTCGACTCCTGCTCGGCACAAATATTTGTATTTATGGCCTACAGAGTTTTTCCGAGTCTAGCTAGGTGTCCTGTGATAGTGAGTGCGCCCACGAAACAGGAGTAAATCTTAATGTGGAGCAACATTTAAAATCAGACCATGTAATACACAATATTAGTTTTAGTATATGCGAAACCCGAAACAAGTACCAGTATTTTTATGTAAAGAATCTATGGACAACATTTCCTAACTATAGCATTAAAAGTCATAGTTATAAGCTTGTTTTGTTACCTAGTCGTCCGCACAAATACATGGTCACCGGGCCATCCGGGCGATTGACAGGTTGTTTTGCTTCCGCACCCAGCTGTGCGCTGACGCCTAATGCCCACTATGACCTGTGTTGTACTTAGTGTCGGTGGTGTCCAACTTGTGACCTTTTTTAAATATTGTTGGGGAAAAAATATTATAACATGGTGTAAAAATTATTGGAATCGATTCAGTTACTGATTCTGAACCGACAATATACACGTTTTGCGTATACTAAAATTAATGTTATTTAAATAACTGTTCCTATTTTATAGGCGAGTCTCAAATAAACCTTTTTTTCTATCTTAAATATTAATGCATGTTATTTTTAATTTCAGATGAGGTGGAGATATTGGGTACATTGTGTTAATTAGGAATCGCTCACGAAAAGAAATGTGAACTTACGAAATTGTGGAAACTTATGAAGGATAATTTAATATAAAAAAAAAAATATATATATTTCTCGTCTATTAATAAAATAGTGTATTGAATTTAGAAATAAATCAATGCGGCCAGTATGGTGCTTTGAACAAAATAGTCCTTATATTAATATATTTTTTCTTCATAGATATTATTGGACTTGTAAGCATGTAAACTATGTAAAAATATCTCATTATGTGTATAGATTTTGGAATTAAATTCGCCCAAGTATCATCCATCTCATTTACAATCGCATTTTCATTGTTTAGTATTTTCTTTAACTGTAGATTATAAACAAATGTATTTTTAACTTGTAAGGTTCTATGTAAGAGATACGTCATACATTATTATAATAATGATAAGGCAATGCAACAAGCCAATTTTAATGTTGCAATTTATTTCACATAATAATAACAATAGATTTTAATTGGCCTCTCTAAATATATATTTATCCGCATTTATGGTTTTTTATTTGGTATCCTCAACTTGTAGCAGTCCATAACAATCAATATATAAAAGGAGAAACTGACTGACTCGCATATCAACGAACTGCCGAAAGTACTGGGACTAGAAACATGAAATTCTGCACAAGGCTTCCTTTTATGACGTAGGCGAGCACTAAGAGAAGATTTCCCAAAAGTCACCCCCTAAGGGGATTAAACAGGGGTCCAAAGTTTGTATAGAAAAACCTATTTTCACGCGGGCAATGCCGCTGGCAAAAGTTTCAAATAAACCAGGCACTTTTCAATTATCAAGTAGTAATAAGTCAGACAGAAAACTGAAGGTATTCTAGTTTGTTATCGTTCATTCAAAGTTAATGAATAAAGCGTCTATAGAGAAGAATGTGCAAAAAATTCTATGGACACTTCTAAATCATTTATGTATTACAAAAATTCTGGTTACTTAAAATAATAATATTCCACAACTATCACACAACGCCGTCAAGTCTTAAGCTAAGCAGAGCTTGTGTTTCATAACACAAGCTCTGCTTAGCTTGGACTCATGTACTAGACAAGTGACAAACGTACTTATATATTTCTAAATACATACATATTATAGATAAATTACACCCAGACAGAACAAATGATTGTACTCATCACACAAACATTTATCTTGGGTGGCAATCAAACCCACGATCTCCGGCATAGCAGTCAGGGCTACTAACCACTAGGACAACAGGCCAGTCTCAAAAAATATTATGTGAGAATAATGCAAACAAATTAGAATTAGGAATTCAAAATATGAAATATGAAAATTTTAAGAAATCCCTGGCAGTTAAGAGATCCGTTCACGAACATATCATCTCAGCCAGCTTAGTGATTATTGTTCCAATAACAGGCAAAGGCCTGGTCTCCCATTTCCGCACACATCTGTTTTCTGCAATCACGGGCTAGAACAAGATAATTGAGCAATATTATTAATTACGGTTTCTTAAGTCGCCATAATTAGTTTATCATAAAACATTTAAAATTATAAGAAGCTCACCTTATGCTAAAAAATTTACACTTGGTGCTACAGGAAATTGCTCTTAATAGACTGCGTTTCTCTTTTTGGATAACTGCTTACTGGATTTATAAAATCAAAAAATGTAATTCAGTCGGCAATTCACACAAAATTTTAGTTTTGCTTGCAACTTGACACTCATTGGGACTCACTGGTATCTCCGATAACATCACATTTTTCAACTTTTGGGCACGCGACAAATATGGCGGTTAGTTCTCTTTTTGAGAAGTGGCTGGGGAGGCGCCACGGCATCCTCACCTTTCAGGGTTGGTCCAGTTCCGGACTCAGGCGGAAGAACCATTCCAAGTCACCATTTTGCGGGCCGCCCGGAGTACAAGTTGAAGCATATGATGGAGGAGTACCCCGCCCCACTTGGGCAGAGTACCGCCGCGGCCTCATGGAGGTGTTCGGCGGTGGCGAACTCTCGCGCGTCTTAATTTTTTTTTTAAAAATTCACTAACGTAGGTAATTATAATTTCTTCCCGAAAGAGCGAAGATACGAATAAATGTCTAAGCCCGGCTGATGATCCTAAAAAATTCTAGATTTTCTCGCTATAGGTGTCGTGCATTTATTATTTTCCGGGAGCGGATTATATGGATTACATATACCTAATCCGCTCCCGGAAAATAATAAATGAATTTTGTCTCACTATTTTGTTCCGAACCATTGACGGTGGGACGCTAAGCAGTCGAAGCTTTTCTTGATATATATTTCTGACTGATGGGTACTTGGAACATAAATGCCCATTGAACTACTTCTTCACGAGTTTATTTATTTAAACTTTATGGTACACCAAGATAATAAATGATATATATGATCCTTATATCAAAAAAACATACAATTGGCGGCCTTATCGCATTCCGCGATCTCTTCCAACCTGGCAACCTGGTATGGAAAGAGATTGTCTGGATAATAAATGGGGGTTGCACTTGGTGCATTACAAAATAAGATAAACAATTGGAGAGAAAAAAAAGAGTTCTTAGGAAGCTAATACAACGCTTTACAGAACGTTTCGTCCATAATTTTCCGATTGTCGTAACCAAAGAGTATAGTAAATATATAGGTCGTAACTAATTGGTGGAGTGGTCCCTACGCGCTAGTGTCATACCATGGCTTGTAAAAGCGGGCCCGTCATTTGATTGCAAGTTTAAGACGCGAGCCTACCAGAATGTTCATACTAAAGCCGCGCCCATGTGTGTAGTTGCATATAATAATTTTTTACTATTGGTAACTAGAAAATACTAGAGATCTAGCACGGTCGCTTCACGTCACCTCAGCCCTGCGTTCAAAAATGAGATTAGAATTAACTCTAATGACGTCATCGGATAGATACTCTAAGCTCGCATTTTTGAATACGAACGTAGAGTTCAACTGTCAATGCCAAGCAACTGTCATTACACCAACCTACCCTGCTCGGAGTTAGAGATATTTCTTAGGTCAATGAGTTAGAGTTAGTTGGGTTAACTCTAGGGTAGTTAATCGAGTTATAAAAGAACGACTCTGGGTTGCAACTCGAAGAAATTTTTGAACGCAGCACAGCAATGGTCTCCTAGCGTTTAGACCAGCAGTTATCTAAAAGAAGCTCCTTGTGTTATCTACAGCAAGACTTGTGGCTTACTCCTGTTTTTCTAACAGCCAGGGACACGCTGGATTGAACATTGACTGCGCAAACGCTTCAAATGCTTTTGCAATTTTTGAACGAAAAAATGAACATCAAAATAATGATTTCTAAACGGCCAGTGTCAAAAGCAAACTGTCAAAAAGTGTCCTCCTCCTAGAGTCCCAGGTGGCAGGGAAGTTTTTGAAAAGTTTCCAAAATAAATCTGTTTATTCATTTTCTAATAATGAATACAGATCCTGTGATAGTCGACGATGATGTTGATATGGTGAGTGCATTATTATTGTATATCTCGGCAGAAATGTTTTGTTTTGTAATTTTGGTGAAGCAGTGTTAGCACTTAGTTATATCTTTTTTAAGTTATTTTATGTTCCTTTGATTTATGATAAAGTATAATACGCTCAGATTACTTTATGTTCCTTTAAAAGTATTGTATCAACCAGAGGTGTAAGTCGATAAATGTGTACCAAGCCAAGACAGTGATAAGAGTTTCTGCATGAGCACTTATAAAATAAGCACTTTGTTGATACAAATGATATCATACTATATATACCTACTGGATGCATAAAGGTAATCAATTTAAACTCATATTAACTGACTTCAAAAAGGAGGTTCTATGTTCGGCTGAATGTATGTTTTTTATTTATTACATTTGAAAAACTTTAAACAAAATACATGGTCTGCCTAACATCATTAACCATAAAAGTAAACTTAATATTTTTAAAATCGTTTTCTAACAACTAATTACACATTGCGTGAGACACAATAACATGATGTTAGTTTTTCTAAGTTTCAACATGTTTTTCTACATTGTGTGTATTTTTGTGTATGTGTGCCAAATAAAATATTTTTCTTTATTTCTAATTTTCTTGAACTTTCACATTAAATACTTTGTGTGACATTCATAGATACACAATTACTCTTTTCACTTATAATTAATTCAATAAACCCCGAGCGAATGCCGGCGTTCGCTCGGTGATTATCTTTCTATTGTGTCTCTAATTACGCTACTCAAGGTTAAAACAAATGCAAAATGTCAACAATAACATTATTAATATTTTATTATATATTTCAATTCTTTAAAATTAAACAGGCTAACAAAAAAAAATATATAATAAATAAATATAAATCATTCCATACTTAAAAAAAAAAGATTTGATGGGTTATGAGCTGTTGAGCAATGATACTGCCTGATTACCTGCTATATATTATGCAGTACGATTCTCAAATCTAGGAGTAACTAGCAGAGGTTGAGAACCCAGTTAAATGTTCTGAGCCAGCGCAGAAGCCAAACTCATAATAGTTTAGAAAAGGCTTTAACTAGTAGGATGCTGTGATGCAGATGAATGTAAAACACAGTGACTTTATAATTTTTACTCTAATCACCAGCCTACAAAACATCAAAAGGGTGACCAGACGGTTGCAAACCAACGTCCCAACCAAGGTGACCTTGCTAGTTTTAATCCGTGTAGACAGCAGTTGTAATCTATGTCCTTCAACACCCTTGGTTGGGAGGCACGTTTTCCCAACCAAGTTCGTTGCGTTTTGCGCAAGTGGTTTACATCCATGTAGCCGCGACACAAACCAAACACGTAAACCAAGGTCACCTTGGTTGGAACACTAATTTGCAACCGTCTGGTCACCCCTTTATAGGTCACTGGTAGACAAAAGTCTCTTCCATACCTTTTCAAATGCTTGCTTTCCTAGACTCTGCCAAGATAATATTAAAATTATTTTTCAGGAAGCTGTTGTTATACTTGATGAAGACGATGAAAATACATGCAATGGAAAAACAGTTGGTGTACCAAGTGCACCAACAGTAGAGACAATAGATTTAGATGATGAAACACCAATCGTAACTGGAGTACAAACACTTGAAAATAATACAGCAACATTTACTAAAACATCAGAAATCTCCTTTAGAAAAAATCTTGAAAATAATAGGCTTATGGATAAAATAGTAACAACATGTATAAATATGGAAAACGCTATGGGAATGCCTAGAGTAGTTTATAAAACACTTTTACCTTTATATCGAGACACAAATAATAGATTTAAGGAATCTGATGCCTTCAGAGATTTGTTGAAGAAGACTTTCAAACTGTTGATAAGAGATCCGGATCACAAATTTCTACATATCAAGACATTGTGTGAGGAGTTGAAATCAGGAGGATTGAGGAGAAAAGTGCCTTTCGTTACATTAGCTACCAATTTGAAAAATAATAGTTCACAACGGGAGCGTGAAGGTTTGTTGCTAGTGTCATTAGTTATTTGTTAGTTATAAGATATAAGGTTAGATGGCCATCTAGGATGAAGTCTATGCCCCGAAATGGGATTGGATTCCAATGTCACTGCTAAGAATAGACACCATGCTCCTCAAATCATTAGAGATAACACTATATTGAGCCAGGATCCTCCAGAATTTTGATTTTGGGTAATTTGGTTCATGTTTTTTGTTAATAACAGTAAAGATGGTTTTTTTAGCTTAAGAGTATTTTTTTAAAATTGATAACTAACTAAACTAGTGCTTACTACGATCCCACCTGATGGTAAGCAGTGATACAATCGTTGATCGTTAGGCGCACTAGAGCCTATTTACTCTAGTCTTGAAGACACCCAAATTAATATAATCGGACAGGAAGAACGCAGCTGGCAAATTGATCCAGTACTTCGATGTACGCGGTATAAACGACGAGTCGGAACGCAGACATTACCTGCAATATGTTCAATTTAACATGTAGCTAACTAATTATCAATTCACTAGAGTGAGTTTCTATTTCATACAGCTAAAATGTGTCTTTAATTTTTATTTTCGCATACATTCACATGAATTTTAAATATTTACAGAATTAACTAGTAGTAGTAGAGAAATAAATCACAATAATGTAGAGGGTAGACAAGTCCGTAAACTATATCAAAACACAAGAAAAAAAGTATGTAGTACTGCATCTAAAAGAAAAGTCAAACGAGTAAAAAAACAAAGCAAAACAGCAAAAGACAGAATTAAAACAAGAAGTGTCACAAATACTGAAAAGGAAATTACTGATATAATAGATTTAGGTGATTCTGAAACTGAAACTGTAGTATTAGATAATCAAAAGAAATGTGATGGCCAAAATGATATTATTATCATAGAAGAAACAGAACCCAGTGACCATAGAAATGATATTATTGACACAGACAGATACACACTACAAGAAACAATAGAAGAAGATTCTAACAAAGAAAATAATGATAAAAATGGACAGTCGTCAGAAAACGAATTGGACTATGAACTTCTTATACCCACTAATGTTTGTAATGTAATTATAGAGGATCATCCAGTGGAGTGTGAAGTTTCAGTTGATCTAAATGCAAATGACAAAATAATGGAAATAGCACTCCTTGAAAAGCAAATTGAATCTGATAAAAAGATGGTTGATAGATTAGAAGAACAAGAGGTGTTATCTGAACATCCACAAACATCACCATACTATTTATGTTCAAAGTGAGTTGTAATATAATTTAATACTTATTGCTGTTAGCGATGCTAGAATAGATAAAAAAAATAAGGTTTTAATTGAATTAAATTTTTAATTCACTCATTCATTTTCTCTTCATCTATCGGATGGATGCGAGACGCACAGAACCGTTCATTGTGACGACACTTAGGGGAGGCCTATGTCCAACAGTGGACGTCTTTCGGCTGAAAAGATGATGATGAATAATATGTTTATGTTTAGCTATATTCTAATCAACTTAAAACCTATATTCCACCACTGTAAGCTATTTCTCCTTTTGGCTAAGCTAATAAAGTGTAAATACCTAAATTATTCAATTTCAACAGTGCTGTGTCATTTTTTTTTTCAGATACAAAGAAAACATTGTGAAATGCTACAAGAGGATATGTGAGTTAAAAGGAGACTGTAAAGATTTAGTAAAGCGGTGCGAAATCCGACTGCTTGTTGCCGAAGGTCATCCATCCGGACCTGCTGAGAGGCTGGAAGAGTTCCTAAATGATAAGATAGATGAGACAGGGAAAGTACAATTCCCTGACTTTTCAGATGTAGTCAAATGTGTGGTAGATTCAAATTATATTGATAATCTTGGCTGGAGTGGACAACAAGTGGTTCAAGAAGGTAAGAAGTTTAGTTTTAAAGTTTTTCTACCTCTTCTTATCGACAGATGGCAAAAACCAATGCAAACTATTGACATGATTAATTTTTATTTTTCGCCAGAAATGAAACCTAGGTTAATATATGTTAGAGGACAATACGAGGAATCAATAGCAAAAAGAATCAGGCCTTTAAACCGCAACCGAACGAATATACCTATAGAAGTATTGCTAGTATATTTTTATCAGGCGTTACTTATTTTCCTTTCATTACAATGAAATGGAAATATAATACGTAATATTTTGTGGTTTCTATTGATAAAATAGATTGAATTGGTTATTATTTATTTATTTTCAATCTCGCAATTTTTCAGCATTAAAAGTAGTAAAAAAAAATAAGTGATAAACGAATCGAAAAGATACGCGTTAGTGTTGCGATAGTGATTGACACTATTTAATGCGTGCCCACCATAAACACCGAAACCAAAACTATATTTTACAATGGGAAACTTAAAATATCTGACATAGAGTATTTTTATTTAGGAAAAATAACACCTGATAAAAAAAACTAAAGCAATGTACTGAATAGTCTTTAACTTCGGTTGGTTAGGTTTTGTCGGCATAATTCTTTTTGCTATTGATTTCTCATACAGTCCTTTAAAATATCACCTAGGTTTCACTTTAGGCGAAAAGAAAAAAAATAATATGCCAGGAATGTATGGCAAAAGTTTCATTCCCCTCTGGATGGATACACTTGTCAATTTCGAATATTAAATGATGACGACGGTAATTTCAAATATTGGTAATTTTATTTAACAGCTGTAGCGTTGTTCCGTCAGTGTGGGCAGGCACTGCGCACGCGACGGCAGAAGCGAGAGTACAAGGATCTCTTGAGTTTAATACGCGACAAGGAAGAAACCGACGACCCGGCTGAAAAGGATCCCATTCTACTAGCTAAGCTGGAAGAGAATAAGTTAATCGCTAAAATAAAAGAAGAGGAAATTTTAAACAGGTAAACATTGGGTAGGATGGATGTTGAGATTTATTTACTTAACTTTGATTCTTGACCTCTCTTAGTATCCCGGGGTCCTGAAACGCAAGGCAAAGAAAGAATATAGAAGTGGGTTTTATTCAGTAAAAGTCTGACACGTCCTCGCGCTCCGTTCTTGAGCGGGAAAAATAAAACTATCTTAGTATAATCAATAACTTAAATAATTTATAGACTATTTGCTTCTAGCTAACCCGACCGACACCTTGTCCCCTAAGATTTTACTGTCAAATGACAACGTTAGTCATTAGGATTATTTTATTTTTTTAACAAAGAACAAAAAAATAATTTTCCAGTCCAATTCACACGGTAGCAAGGGAAATAAAACCGTGTACAGACTGCTATAACGTAACATGCAAGGTAACATGTAAAGAGCGTTTCATGCGTGTGGACTGGGCGCGTGCACGAACCGAGCATGTATCTACAATGCGTTCCAAATAGGAATAGGATCGATTGCCAATATTGCCAAGTTGTGACGTCACGTCATACTGTCAAATCGCAAAAATTGAAGAACTCCGAGATGAGCAAAATTGAAGAACTGGATTCTGATTAAACTTTTTTCGTTCACAGATCGTAAATAATTTTTTTTTTTGTTTCGCTCACCATAATATCTATAAATCTTCGATTTGACAGTATGACGTGACGTCACAACATGGCAATCGATCCTATTCTTATTTGGAACGCATTGTACTCACATAGTTGAAATGCTCCATTCGCGGGCATGGACACACTATGGGGAATTCTGTTTATATTGCATGACACATTGCGACAATGTGGATGGCAAGTTCTTTCATTGCATGTAACGTTACAGCAGTCTTTACCCGGCTTAAGAATTCATTTTTATATTTATAGATTAAAAGTTTGTAATGTTTTATTAAACTTTGTATAAAGATAAACTATAGTCTCACTATGGTCCATATAAAAAAAACAACCATGTGATTAAATACTGATTAGCAGATTCGTAATTCAAAATTTTCTATGGAGAATTTGTATTTCGAAATCATCATCATCATCATTTCAGCCGAAAGACGTCCACTGTTGGACGTAGGCCTTCCCCAAATGTTGCCATAATGATAAGGTCCTGTGGGTCTCGCATCCATCGGATTCCCGCGACCCTCACCAGGTCATCGGTCCATCTTGTGGGAGGCCTTCCAACGCTGCGTCTTCCGGTACGTGGTCGCCATTCCAGAACTTTTCGTCCCCATCGGCCATCTGTTCTGAGAGCAATGTGCCCTGCCCACTGCCACTTAAATTTGGCGTTTTTCGGGCTATGTCTGTAACCTTGGTTCTCCAGCGGATATATTCATTTCTGATGCGATCACGCAAGTTTCAAAATCGTTAACTAATATTTATAAACAATTTAGCGCGAGTATTTATAAGGGCCGATTCACACCGGAATGACTGCAGCCGGTAGCGACGCGACGAGGCCAGCAGAGTCGACTGTGGGGGAGCCGCTGGCAGCTGCACACAACCCGACATCACGCGCTTACTCTCCTCTTGGCTAGAGTACGAGTAGTTTAGTTTCTACATTCGGCAAGGAAAGTCGTGTGTTTGGAGTGATAATTATGGCATTTGCTATTATTGCACTTATTTCTGAAAAAGATGAAAGAAACAAAGGAAAAAATTAGACACTGAAAGCGGTCGCCGCCGCCTGTTGCTATTTCGGTAGGAATCGGCCCTTACGGTCTAAACGTTTGAGCTTTTGTGCCTGATGGGCACTTATATTTTGATGTACGGTCTTGTTCACCGTTCATTTTAACTTTTTCAATAACGGCCTACATTGCAAAAACAGATATATATTTCTATAGGTGTCCCTCAAGGTAGTGTTTTAGGGCTTCACTTGTTTATTGTGACTTGTTAAACTTATGCTATTTTAAATCTTGTACTTTTGAAGCCTGCTACAATACAATACTAAATAATGGTCGGTAATATTTACAGATACGTCAGTATGGAGAATAATCCGTCATTGACACGATACGGAAACCCCCACGTAGCTACAGCGGAATTTGAATCAGACAAAGATTCCAGCGATTCGGAAAGTGAACAAAATACAGAAATACCAAATAACACTACTTATAAAGTTATTAACCTGCCTGAAACAGGAGAATCTTCAAGAAGTAACAGTAATTTAGGTTTATTGCAAACAAATAATATAATCTTAACAAAATCAAGTAATAATTATTGTGAAACAACAAAAAGTTCGAATACGAATGATGCAGATGTAAATAGTTTTGTAGTAACTTCAACTGCAGCTCCGTCCACGCTAAATCCTATGCTTATGAACTTATTACTCATACCGCCAACACCACTATATATTATACAAAATCCAGTCGCAAACGAAAATCCATGCCCAGTAAGAGAGACTTCAATAACGAAGGATGCTCCTAACAATCAGAATTCAGTTGTGTTACCTACAATCATTACAAGTTCAACTGCCGATACAGTGTATAATGCACATGAAACATTGAAATGTTCAGACAAAGAAGAAAGAATGAATTCAAAAGTAAACACAACAGTATCAGAAACGGTTGTAAGTTCTAATAATACAATGATAAATGACAATAGTAATAGAAGTTCAATAACTACAATTAATATTAGAAACGAAGGTCGTGACATTAATTATGAAACATGTAATGATACTGATGTACAAAACAATGTTTCTAGCACAACAGATGGAGTTGAACAAAACTGTGATTCTAGTATTAGTGCAGAAGTTAAAACGGAAGATATTGTTAAAAGAGAGCCTCTGGATGTTCAAAGTATGTTAGATCAATTAGAAGATGGCTTTGTATGCCAAATATTTGATATTGAAGATCCATTCCTAGTCATAGAAATATCTTCAGACGGCTTTACGGATGATGAAGAGTTATAATAAACAATTTTTATATTTTCTAACTGGTTTTTAATTGTTAAGCGTACCCTCATAAACTAGAAAAATAGTGTCAGATGGGCAGGCCTTTATTCGGATGTGTATGCTGCGCTGCGGAACTGCGGACCTCTCCCGATAATAAATGATTACGCCATGCAGAATTAGTGTGATATCTTACAACGTTAGTAAGGTACTGAGCCTTGTAATTATTGAACGCGACACAGACTATTTTTTTTTTTAACACACCTACCATACAACTCGCAAGTCGGGAGCCGTTACATCTGTACCACCATATAGTATCCGACCAAAACTGGTTTTTTGCGAGCGAAACCGAATTTCGGCAACGGTCTCAAATTCGGCCGAAACCGAAACTTCCAAACAAGAAGCATGTTTTGAAGGGAAACATAAAGAAAACGGTATTATAATCAGTCATCCTATTTTTTTTAATCTTTAAATCACATAGCTATGAAGTCTTTACTTATTGGTATGATAATCCTAATGAACCTAAAGGGTTAGGTTCATAACGACAACTTCCCAAAATGTCCACCCTCCCAAAATGTTAATTCCCTAAATGTCTATTTCCCATTTCGTCAACTTTCAACGTTCACTTTCCCAAAACGACCACAAATCTATAATTCCCAAAAAGTCCACTTCCCTTAACGTTACGGGTTCCAGTCCTGTGACAAGACAAATATTTCTATGCGTGAATATCTAGATATATTTGTATTAATAATAATAATTATTATAATTCAATAACAATAACTTATTATTTCATGCTAAACTGCAACAGTTACAAACGGTTTTACAGGTCAAAGTGGCCCCCATCATTGTACATAATCTTCGCCATAATTATGGCGGTAAGTCCCCTCTTTGAGGCGTGGTTGGGCAGACCTCACGGCGTCCTTAACGGACATGGTAAGTTCGGGAGGTTCCTGCACCGGATTCGTGCGGAAGAAATGCCCGGGTGTCACCGTTGTGTGGACCGCCCGGAGGACACGGTGGAGCACCCGGTGGAGGTGTATCCGGCTTGGGCAGAGCAACGCCGTGTCCTCGTGGGGGCGATCGGCGGCGGCGATGTCTCGCGCCGGCCCTTGGTACAGGCCATGGTCCGGAGCGAGGAGGAGTGGCAGGTGGTCGCCTCTTGCGAAGCAGTAATGCTAGCAAAGGAGACGGCTGATCGCGTGAGGCAACGGTCCTCACGCCCTAACCGCCGCCGGGATTACGATCCCGATTTCCGGCCACCGTAGGCGCGGACTTGCGGACGGCAAGCAATGGGTAGCCGGCCATCCTACCGACCGGTAACCGTTCGGACGGAGCCCAAGTCGTCGACGGCGCGTACTGTTCCACGCGCGCCTCAAAGAGATGTCAGCAACTGTGGGGGCCCAGCAGGATCGAAGCCTACTGGGGCCAAGGGTCTGATTCTCAAAGGAAGACTTGGCCCTGGTACGAAGGGCAACGAAGGAACAGGAGTGGGTTTTTAGTCAGTAAGTCTGACGTGAGTACCTAGACGTTTTGGGAGTAGTCGTTTTGAGAAACGGACTATTTGGGAACTGGTCGTTTTGGGAAAGACGACGAAATGGGAAATAGACATTTTGGGAAGTGGACGTTTTGGGAGGGTGGACATTTTGGGAAGTTGTCGTTACATAACAATCCCTCATTTAAAGTCATTTAAGAATAGTTATTTGTGCAACAAGAGAGCAAAGTTGTTTTTTGCTGCGAGTGCTAATTTTGAGTTCCGGGCAAGCGAAGGATTCTTTGATTGAATCACGAGCGTTAGCGAGTGATTCTAAAGTAGGATCCTGAGCGAGGGGAGGGATTCAAAGGCATGAGATGCAAAAAGTTTTGCTCTCGTGTTACACACATAATTTTTCACTTCAGCAGCGAGAACACATTACTTGGGAAATAAAATAATTAACAGTAATAGATATAATAATAATTACAATAAAAATAAATACTATCTCTGTCGCTAGTTTTGCTCATATTTTACAATTATTTTAACATTCTCAATCTTATTTGCCACTATATCTATTGCCCCGTATTTTATTTCCGCTGTTTTTTTTAAAGCACGTTCTATAACAGTCCAATGTTGAAACTAGAAATAATTATTTAAAGGTTAAATGCCAGTTTTATCTGCTGCTATAAGTACTCAGGTAGGTACTCTTATTTTTGTTCAAATACAATAATAAAATTAAAATTCAATAAGTAATTTATTTAAAAAAAAAAACAATTTTATATTTTACAAATATTTTCTATGTATTACGCATTTCCGAACGTGTTTTTCTTTGTGGTGGAATTTCAAAATCGGAATGAACTTCGAAATGGCATGTTTTTCACTCGCTTTTTTATAAGGGCGAGAAAGAGACAGAGTACAGTGCAGTTCGAACGTAGACAGAGTAGAATGTTTCGAAATGTATGGTTAAAAAAAAAAGTCACTTTGTCTCACGCAGTGAGCAAAATTGCTCACAGTTTTCAAGCAGCAAAACCTACTTGCTTGAGCTGCTGTAGTGAAAAAAATATTAATTGCCTCTTATGAATACATTACATTGGTGATGTGTTTATTTGAGTAGTTGTTACATTCTTCTTTTGAACATTATTAATGTTTTTCTAAAACATAAAATTACATATTAAATGTAAGTTTTATTTAAAAAAAATAGTGACGTAGATAGGTAAGTAGGTATCTAACTATACTTGCCACTAGAATACCTTGGTAAAAAGTAGATACTTATTAAAATTAATTTTGAAACTATGAATCCATAATATTAATATATTATCACCACTAATGAACTATAAGTAGGTACTAAAATAATGTTTGTTTAGGTATAGCATTACCGAGATAGTTAAACAACAGTGAATATACTATAATAATTAATGTATTAGTTTGTTATAATGAATTATTTTTTGATTTTTACTATCTACTTTTATACGTAATCACGTAATAAAACTTACCAAATTAAAAATAAATTACACGAAAATGAACTGCAAACACAAGTCAGTCACGATATGATTAGGCACGTGGACGTGGTAAAATGTCGTCGCTTACTTGTTTGGGCGGAATTTAATGCGCCGAACATGACTAATCACAGCGCGAGAACTTCTACTACCTTTTTAATGTCAGAGAAACAAGTAGAAGTTTTTCTTTACTTTTATTAAGTAATTCGTAGATTGCAAAATGATTCAGGATTGGCTTGTTCTTTCAGCATGTCATCGGAAACTTCCAATTTTCTTGCAGCAATTATATAGGTACTATATATATATATATACTTACCATCCTTAATTCTATAATAAAATGATCACAAATTAAACTAATTCCTCCAAGACGCACGTCATCATCTTGAAAGAAAAGAGCAGGGTGAATTTTCTTTTCTACGTCATTTCAGACAAACCGTGTGAACATGAGAAAATGAAGCTCGCGCTCGAGTGAATCGTCTCATTGCGCCTTAACTAACGAACTAGTCGTTACTACCTACTCTAACCTTTGCCCCACTAGATGTGCGAACAACTGGGATGGCCTTCTGGGCGCTCTGCTTCTCCGCTGGTGAATATGCCTGGCCAGTATGGAGCCACTCCGCACACTCCAATTTAGTGAATCCGGCACGAATTTCTGTCCTGTATTATGTTAAGGTGTGCAATAATAATAATGTTATATCCGGCGATTTCACCCCCAAAAATTCGCAGGGCTGTTCGCTAGTCGCCTAAAAAGTGCGAAACAATAAAACGACCCTCGCCATCCAATGCGATGTCTTAAAAGATTTTTCAACACACTTGCTCAGAAAGTGACTCTTATTGCACTGAACTTAGGTAAGTATATAATAGCACTCGTTACCAAACTGTGACATTTTGATTACCATTACGCACTAGTACAATAATGTAGTTAAAACCTTTTTGTTCACAAAACAAATTTTGAATTCGAATAAAATTCCCATTAACTTATGGCGTTCAATAGTATATTTTGTGTCTTACTTACTAATTTCATCCAATTTATAAGTTAAAATCACAGTTAAAATGGACAAATTTAACATAGACAAACGATTTATTTAATAAAAACATTTAGTAAATAAATCGTACGTTCAAATAAAATTTGTTGTGGTCTATGGCCGCCATTTTAAGATGCGCGCGGTTTTTGGCGTGAGTTTTTTTTATTCCAGTGAAGTTTAGTGGCTGTATTAAATAAAATTAAATACTACAAAATTATTAGAATATGTTACATCCGTATTCTATTGTCACTACGAAAGACATTATCGTAAAAACTTTTCACGCAAGAAAACATACAGGCAGTATGATCAAAATACCTAAATAAATAATGATGCGCCTGCTTATGAAAGATTTTTACCACCATGGCACAGAAAATTTTACTAATTTTACTGTTGTTTTCTTCACAAGTGTATTGAAAAACGTCGTATGACACACGTGAGTAACTAATGATTACCGTGCTTGGCTCTCTTAAGACCCTCGCCACGGCTCGGGTCTAAATACCGCCTCGACGGTAATCACTAACATTACACAATTGTACACACACATAATGTACTATGTTGAAAACGTGAGCCCATCTCAAAATTAGGGCTAACGCTGTTAAGCGGGCGCACGCGCGGGCACCCATCGCGTGACGTCACGCGTGTGTCTTGTGCAGCGGTATCCATAGCGGAAACCTATTACAGTGTCGCTAATTCAACTTTAACGGTGTGCATGTCGTCGTGGAGAACTTTAATGTATTATTACGTAACAAAAAGAGGACGGGACGGAGCCCTTTTGTATGGGACCGCGCGGCCCGAACCTCGGAGATGCGCGACCTCTGGCGGGAGAAGTTTAAACCTCCTGATGGTTTTATCCAGCCGTCGTAATGCCTCTCTCCTGGATACGAGTTGCCATGGCCAACTTGGAAAACTCTAAACAGACTCCGCACCAAAGAATCTCCACAGATGGGGGTTCTCATCTCCAGTATTTGTGCGGCGTCTCTCCGTAGCTCCTACCTTCCATCCTGCATCACGTGCCCTGTTACCTGTTCAGCATCAGTAGACGGCATTGCCATGGCCGATTACAGCGCCAGGAAAGGAATTTAACTAGTTTTGCCATCAACACGCTAGGATATTCTAGCAAAAAGCAAAGCAATTCCATTACTGCGTATGTCAAAGCGTACCTACACAATTCTAGCTTTAGACTGCGACTTCATCCGAGTGAAAGTCGGATATTGCGGACGCGAAGTCGAAGCCAGATAAAATTGAGCTTACGTCCTTCCTTGGGTACCTTGTACTATTAGTTATTCAAGCTTAGGTACTACCTACTCTTTAAAAAAATTTATCAAGATCGGTTTAATAGTTAAAACCATAACGTTTCAATTGGACTGTCAATATGCTCCGACCCTTTTTTTTAGGAAATCTTTGAATAACTTCTCCCGCTCTAGGTGAAGGTAGAGGGAGTATATCTGATCAGACCTGTGCTGACTAAATCCATCTGCGTTCCTTCAGTTGGCCTTTGTATTCCAGGTCCACGGTTTGTTTTTTTTTTTTTAAGTAGGAAATCAGATGACTATTTCTGCTTTAGGACGGAGCGGAGTTAATAAACTAAAACCACACTTATACCTTCTTTCTTTGTCCGTACCACGGGTTTTCCTTTCAGAAGTGGACCCATGCGGTAACTTTCGAGCATTGTCGCAACACCATGTACCTTTTGCACCTAAAGTGAGATCATCACACTAACATTATACAGTCGAAAGTTTATACGCTAAATGGCTAAACAGATTTGAATGAAATTTGGCACACGGGTAGAACATGTTTTGGAATAGACATTTTCTCTCCATTTTCGCGCAGCCCGAAAGAAACCGTAGCCAGAATCTAGTTTCCATATCTGGTAGGCCAACATTATAAGGCTAACTGGCTGTTCAGAAATCTTAGCAAGAAGAGTATAGGCAATGGCTAACAGTTCAGGCAATTTTAATAACACAAAAAAAATATATCCCCAAATAACCCATCCTTCTCTATGAAACCTTTTTTTATGTAGATTCTTCCAGTTTTGAACCTTCAGGTAACAGGCTATAGTAGGGAATTCCACTCCTTAGCTGTCCCTACGCACAATTGATGGTTCCTAAAACGTTTTGTACATAACATACGACCAGGGGTCTCATCCTTAGCTGGGCGTTTCGTTGGAAGAAATGGGCATCGCTGTCTCTCGTGCACCTAATCGCAGGCTTTTTTCTATTGGGTGGGAAAATCATCTTATGACAAATCCCGCACTTGGACCTAATCGCAGGCTGGATATTTTCACTCGACAGAATACCTACCTGTCTGGTATTGCCATATAGCAGTCACTGCTGTACATAACTCGGGCTCGTAGATTTCTCGTTTGGGTTTGCTGGTTGATATTGCATTTACTGAGAAATGTAGTGTTCAGAGAGTATGAACTTGCAGTCAATCGCATGTCAGTGGTAACACTTGAACTATGCAATCCACTTCTAAGACATAATGGAGCTGGCCTCAAGTTTGTACCATGAACGCACGGTTGAAGCGACATCCTATTTCACGCATTGCTATGCTACTGCGACTCCACGGCTGCAACTTTTAGAAGTACCATTGAGTTAGTATATTGGCCCATATATAATCGCAGTAATTAACGTAAAAATAAATAATGTAAGGGTGTAAAATAAAATAACATGTAACTTAAATATGTAAAAAAAAAACTACATAAGGGTGCTATGAATTACAACGCACGGTATTTCATTTTGTACAGATTTAATTCGACAGACTGTTAAATAGGTACTTATTACTGCTTTACATTTTATTTATTGGCCGTTGCTATTAATTCGGTACTGTTTGTTCACACAACATGACAAACATAGAACTGCATCAAGAGAGGGTTTCTGAAATATTTTAACTAGTGTCCATTATCCATCGATCTATCCAATCTTACGTATATACAGAACTTTAGCACTAAATACCGTCACATTAGTTATTCAACCTGTCCTACGCCCCAATATAAAAAATAATTTTAAGTTTCCTAAATTAAAATCCGAAGATTATTGGATCATTACAATTTTTAACCTTCTCTTCTTCACAAGGTCTTATGATAACGACCTAGCAGTCGACCGTCTCGCACAGCGCAATATGTTTGACACACAAGCTATACACAGGAGTGGCACACGAATCTCGGCAGGACTCTTCGATGAAACAGAAAGCTTAGAAATTAATGCCGGGTCCAGTGATATAGCTCGCTTCACAGAATCTACCGAGTACTGCTCTAATGTAAGCAACAGACCATGTGTGCAAGAGAATCGATTCCTAATAATAACTTATAGGTGCACCAATTAATTATTTCTAACGGCTATGAATAAATTCACATTTAATCCACAAACGCTATTCTAAGCTTCGGATATTACAAGATATATCCATCAAGGAAAGAATACATCCGATTCAATGTTCCATTGGGACACAACAGCTTAACTTTACAGAAAGAAAAGTTACCTTTTTACTAAAGTATTTTATTTTACACCTCCCGATGTTTTTACATATATACTTTAGGTTTTTTATAAAATAAAAACCTGATTACAAGCTGCTTAGTATAAAAACTTTACCAACAATAACGATTATGCAATTTCGAAGAAAAAAAAAAATAGAACATAACTGTTGTCTATAAACAGCCTAAACTTTTGTCTACAACCTGCGATGTACGAATTTTGAATGCATAAAAAAATATCTCTCCTATAGGGCCTTACCTTACATTCTTACATTAATTTTCGTATATCATATCGTCTTTGACAATCTGATGTTAAAAGAATATTGATAAGTCCACTAACATACAAATGAATGGTACCCTATCTAGCCCTTGAAGGCAACACTTGCTAGAGAGTGGTCGTCGCGAATCACTACATTTAAAACATGGAATTTAGGCAATCTTAAGCCACTCGATAATGTGTAACATCTCATGTGTTCAAATGATGACAAACAAAGAGAGCAAGGAAAGGCCGAGTGAGCACAAATTTACATTATAAAAGCAACTATTTCTTCTACAAAATGCATCGTCAGTCTTGCCTGAAGATATTCATAGTCAGGAGACATTCTCAAGTCAGTCTTCATTGATTTAGCACGTCACGGAACGAGAGGAGCAGAACACTGCACGCCATGGAATGCACACCACGAGTGTGTGGGATATTTGAACAGATGGCAAGTGTTACACATGAAGGGGGCGCCACGTGCGGGCGCCGACACGTCGCCGCGGCGTCGCGGCAACGGCCTGTAGAGGACTAATCAATCACACACCACATTCAAGAATTTTCTTTATTTCTATTTTTTTGCGCATTTTCTCGATTTTTTATGTATTCATTAATTTAGCATTAAAATATGGTAATAACTTCAAGTTTGCGTCCATCTCTTGCTCGGGTTATATACCGTTATAAACTTTTATATCCACCACGGGAAATTTAATCACACCGTTGTTGATCAACAAACCTTCGGCGGCTCGCGGAGCGCAACGTAACTTTAACGTTCAGTAGACGTTATAAGCGAAAAGAGAACAAACAAAACAAAAACAAACGTGAAGTTCCGGCCGGTCGCACGCGGCCGCCTGCCGGCGTCGCACTCCACTCGGGGGCACACTATTACACTTAAGTATAAATAAATTAATGCATCAGCGTCCCAGGCATGGGTTAATTCATTACTTATCGTATTTTATGTGCAACAATCGTGGTTTGTACATGTAATGTTGGTCATTGTATTTAAAACTCAGACGCCTTAACTCGGTCGCGATGGAGTGGAAATGGTGACGAGTTTTCAATACAACGACAAGACTTCGCACGACTGAAGATTGCCACATATCTCTAGTGTTATCCTTACAACAATGGGAGCGCATCAATGGTACGCTTGCAGAGCGCGAGACCAATGCCTTGTCGTCATGAGATGCCCCCGGGCGCGGAGTGGACGGCTGCAAGCCAGCACCACGTCACACCATAATATTTTATGTTAAATTATACATAGTATTATGTTTTACATTTATGTAAGAGCTGTTGATTGTAAAAAAATTATATGTATGTATATCCCTAGAAATGCTGAGTTGGTTTATTTGTCGAGAGCTGTGTTTGCCTTGACTGCGATTACACACTCCTCACCGCAAGACTTCAGCACAGTGCACTGAAACAAGACAATTGAATGTGTTATTTATACGATTCACAAACATGTAGCAAGGTATTCGTCATAATTAAGATATTGAAGTAAGTCGGTACAAGCTATTCTTTCGATCAGCAGTCTATAATTTTGATAAAATCTTGAGGTACATACAGTACATTCGTATGATAATGCACTTATGCTATGACATCATACTGCGATAATCACAATCTGCTTTCGAAACAATACCAGTTCCATTACATAAGATATTCGCCACGAGACGACAGAACTGACCTACCTACTAATTTGTACCAACGCCCCAAGGTGAAAGAAATTTATAAAAATCTCAGTTCGTGTTACCCCTTTGCGCTATTGATGAATTCATGAAATAGCCATTCAATATGGTTAGACGAACTGAGGTTGTATTGATAATTTTAATGATTATAATTCCTTAAATAAATACGTGTTACGGCCGCCTATCATATTTTAATCAATATAAATCTTGACGACAACCTACAAAATGCAAAAAAAAATCATTTAATTTCGCGGGCTACCCTGGCGCTATCACCTTAACACCTAAAAAAGAGATTAAATAAAAAACGAAACTGCAAATAGAATTCGAAATCTAATCTTTATCGTACGAAGTAAGGCAATCGTTATCGATTCCTTTCGATTTTAAGTGACACTAAGCCGTGACTTTAGCGTTTAGTATTCAAAATGCTCTGAATAATTGATCGCGGTGATCGATACGACCGCGAAGACGTGAGTCATGTAAATGTAGAATGCGTTTGCAGTAAAAACCTATCAGAAACTAAAAAACAAAACTTTTTATTTAAATATTCATAGGCTTGCTTTTGACCACTACCTCACTTGATGGTAAGCAATGGTTGACGATGGAGCACACTTGCCTAAAAGTAACCCATTCACTCTAGATTTGACCCATAATAATTCCACGATGTACGTACAATGAATGTGTTCCCTAAAAATTTTGTATGTATGGGAAGGATGTCCACCATGTACCGGTGACGCATCGCCGTACAACGGACGTGTACTTGGTGGAGTTAAATTGTGCAATTCCAACGCACACTCTTCAAAATGGAAACGATAGAAAACCGACAGACTAGCAACTCGGCGTCGATGCACAGTTTCATAAGTTTTAGACCATAAATTGAAAAGCTCCATATAGATGGGGGCCTACTCGATTTGTTAATATATAAATACATAACGAGTAAAGACCCTTTTTTAGAACAACATCGTAAATGACAATTTGCTTGCTGGAATAGATTTTCTCTTCCCTAAATAAAAAGTAATTATGCTTATGCTTTCTAAAAAAATATGATTTGTTGTTCATCATACTGATCCATATGAATAACTCCTGTGTATCTCATCAGTTTTATAATGTTTCCACTGTTGAGATTCCGGCCTCCTTTTAATCCACCACGCGGGCCCAGTGCGTGTTGGTGGATATCACAGGTCTTCGATTTTTTTGTTCTAGGACATGCCGATGTTGTCCTTCACCATTTTGAGAGCAGTGGTGATGAAATAAATTACACAAAGTAATGTGCCTGGCTGTGTTTCAACTCGCGACCTATAACTCGTAAGTAGCTGTCTGCAAAAAGAGCAAACTGGCATACGATGTTCTTCCTCAAAAAAATACTGAACGGGTTTTTATGCGGCATTCACTAATAGACAAGAGTGATTCATGAGACAGATTTTGATGTATAATTATTATAGTAGAGAAAAACCGCGAATGTCAAAGACTTCATCAGTACAAAAAAGCATTAAAAGCATTATTAAGTATTATTGTAACTTAATGATACTACATACTTGATATTTATCTGTTATTTATTTATTGCGCACACCTACCACAGTGTTGTCTCTTTTAACCCGAAGGTTGACTGGTAGAGAATGCCTTGTTGCCAATAAGTCCGCGTATGTACTACTTACTGTACATGAAGTTTAAATAAATAAATAAATAAAAGCTAAACCAATCGCTAGTAAGAATTATTACATTTGCAAACTTGACATTGGTCGTGACATTGTTTTATTCAAGTTTAGTTCCTACATATTTAATATGGAACGATAAACGATTATTTATTGTTTTCAGTATGTTATAGCCATCTGAATACATAACGCCACGCAAAAGGAGGCATTAAAGGACAACATATTATTATTATTATTGTGTTAATTATAGCGCACATGCGACATGCGCTATAACTGTTTAAAATTATTTCCATGTTCTTAGGGGATGAATGGAAATTCATCCGCAATTTACTCCACGTTTAAATAAAAGTAGGATGCAAATTGGCTGATCTCCAACCACGTTGGCAACACGTGGTTGAGAGGATAAAGATCATAACAGAATACAAATAGTGCCATCTTTCGACAATATACTTTCTAACCGATCTCTTTCCATTCTTGGCTTCGTTTACGAGAATCAAACCTACGCTTTCGTATAAGTGTAATGTACTCAAGGCCCAACTGTCCATATGGCTGACAATGAATGCTAGTCCAGGGTATGGAGAAGAGATTTCATGTACGAGTGGATTTAGCACCAACAAGTTATAGGAACATGTCAGAGACTCTATACTCGACAATATTAAAGACAAGACCTTTCTGCGTGTAACCTACCTAACTTTGCAATTTTCGAGTGGCTATATTGTTGTCAGAATTATTTTAGGTCTACTAATTGAACATAATTAGTATAATACTAGCTTCTGCCAGTGGCGTCACCTGTGTAAAAGTAGAAAATATATAGCCTGTAAGCACTAAGTAATAGTGCAACTACATAGTAGTAAAAGAATTTTCAGAAAAAGTTCAGTAGTTTCAGAGTTTATCCCCTATATGAAAAGTTACAAATCTTTTTATAATTTATATACTGCAAGAGGAGATACTGACTGTCTGATATATCAACGCTAAGCCGAAACTACAGGGATTACAAGAATAAATTTTCCACAAGGTTTCCTTTTATGATTTAGACAAGCACTAAGAGGAATTTCCAAAATTTTATTCTTTTAAAATAAAATACATAATTATAGAATAAGAAAGTATTTTCCAAAAATAAACCCCTGAGGGGGATGAAACGGAGGTCTAAAGTTTGTATAGATAAATCTATTTTCACGCGGGCGAAGCCGCTGGCAGAAGATAAATCTTTTGTGTAAGTATATAATAAGTATAATGGTTGAGCATAATTTATAAAATAAATAAATATAAAATAGTATTAGTATAGATATAGTCTGAAAATCAGACGATAGAGTAAACATTAGAACATAGAAGAATTTTAATTAGATAAACAAGTCTTTAAAATGTTTAGAGCAGCTTTCAATACACTAAGTAAATCCCGCAATATTGCAGATTACCATATAGATAATCTATTACGACGTGTAAACACAACAAACCGAGACTTCAAGTACATACTACAGATTATGCTACGTAATAGAATAATGATCTCAGAAATCAGACTGATATTTATGTATTTACTATTCGGCTTGCGCTACGTGTTACATTGTTCGCCAATAACATACAAGGCGTCACGCTGGTTCTAACAAGAGTTGTTATCTTTCTTCATGTTTAACTTCTGTAGCTCAAGAATTAAACTGTCAAATAAAATGGTATTATTGTCCGCCATAATGACTGTTAATGGGCTACGAATTATATTAGTAACTAAAATAGTTTTTTTTTTTTTTAATAATCTGTAACTTATCGTTTTCCTTGAAAGCTGAGGTAGTGATTTTAGATAAACACGGAAAAAGATAAAGATTTGTTATTTATCAGTCAGGAACTTGAAACAGGAGGAATATTGTTGTGATCAACTGATGTTGTAATAAATGCAGTATCACACTAATATTATAAAGGCAAAAATCTGCGAGAGTGGCTACTTTTGTTATTTGTTCACGCTCAAACAGTTTAACAGATTTTAATGAAATTTGGCACACGGGTAGGCAGGCATGTCCTAGTATCCCAAGAGTATGTAAAAAAAAAACTGCTTTTATGCGGAATAGTCGTCATTGGCATGTCTCTATTATTTAATCATGGTCGAGTAGGTTTTATTTGTTTAGTTATGAAGAATTCTGTTGTAACCTGCTCTATGTGGAAAATAGATTATTTCATAACCACAAAAAAATAAGTATGGCTGTTTACAAATAATAGAATGTTTTCCTTATCAATATAAGGAAAATTATTGCTTGTTTTTCCGAAAGAAATGAGCCTAATTGGCTGATATTGAAAAAAGAAAACACAAAGCGTCTAAGGTCAAGTATCAGATGTCAAGCCACTCCACGAGGCGGTGGAAATTTCGAGAGCACCTACTTGGGAAAATTGCGACTTTCCCTTACATGCAACGTTCGAACTTTGAATCAATTTATAATTGGAAATGGAGGGTCAATACTGAAGCCTGGCCACGACTTCAGAGAAATGGAAGCTTATAAGTTATTTTTGTGTTCAAAAATTAGTATTTCTTTCATTTGATACTTGAATTTTTATAAAATACTGTTTCTTTAAGGTATTTTTCCTAGTTTATCCATATATATATATAAAAGTAAGCCTTTGTCCTTTCTTAAGGATGAAGCTTATTTCATACCAAATTTCATTAAAATCAGTTCAGTAGTTAATCCGTGAGAGCGTAATAAAAATAGGCCTATTTCATCATATTTGAATAAGTTTTAGCAATATATAATGGGTGCTAATTAAATAGTTATTTTTAAATAACATTATTCGGCACTAAAACTCTAAATTGCCTTCTATATTACTTAGTCAGCCACAATTAACGAGTCTGAATGATACTATCTTAGCCACTAGTTATCTTCTATGTAAGCCACTTTCTGGGTGGTTATAAAAAATAATAATCACGAAGGTTAAAGCGGGTGCGAAGCGGAGCTTCCGCCTTAGCATTCTAACTCAACATGTCCGTGTCGGAGTAACCTACAATTCCGAGCTCGCTTTTGAACTAAGAATATTTAGTTTTAAAAAGACGAAACCTTATATCCCCGTTTCTTAGTTATAAAATGAGAAGTTTGATCACATGGTTATAAAGAAATGTGTGGCTTGACTTGTATTTTCATTTATTGCAGTAATTAAATTATTTATCCGATGTCTATTTAGAGAATGTGGAAATACTAAAACTAATGACGTATAGCTACTCACCAACAGCTCTTTGCCACTATCGAAGTCAGAACGCAACTGGGTGCCGAGGTCACCGTCAGGGATCTTGAGGTCCTCACGAAGGTCGCCGTTATCAGCCATGAGAGTCAGGTATCCATCGTCAGAGATGTCGGTGAGCTGGTAGTCCTCGCGCTTCACGTGCGGCACGTCCATGTTGTGGGTGGATGGGCAGATATCCTCGTATCTGGTGAAGAGGAGTAGTTTATGAAATACAGTGTTGTTAAATTCAAGGGAAGGCCACTGCAGAACATTCATGGTTTAGAGGTATGCGTAACTGGGTGTAAAGTTCAGCAAACCTTCGTTGCAAAGGGAGGATTGTTCAACTAGACAAGTGTTGTGGACCAGATTTGGACAACTGTCTGATAATTGAATTTTGTATACTTATGTTCTAATCGCGCAGAGAACTCTAATACCGCTATGCAGGATTTCGAATTTTAATTCCTAAGTGGCGTCATAGATGTCGCTATACACCACTAATTTTTAATTAGTACAAATACTTAAAAGGCTTATTAGAAAAGGCCTTGTTATTATTTAAGTATTATTGAAGTACAATTATGGTCAAAGAATC
This sequence comes from Mythimna pallens, assembly GCA_961205895.1. Lineage (NCBI taxonomy): Eukaryota > Metazoa > Arthropoda > Insecta > Lepidoptera > Noctuidae > Mythimna > Mythimna pallens. The sequence continues at coordinate 4,698,147 of OY540843.1, forward strand.
CATTTCCAGTCCAAAAAAAACCGACTTTCAAAAAGGCAAACAAGTTCTATGAAACTAAAAATCCAGCCCACAGTGCGGCCCACGGGAGCGGAACAGTAACCAAAGATGCAGGCGAAACCGCGGGAGACAGCTAGCCTTGATGATAAATCATTGAATCTATTTGATTAGTACTCATAAAATAGACAAGTCACAGAAAAAATGTGTTTGCCTAAGTATGATCTAAGATTTTCCTAAAGAATCTTTGAATCAACATCTCATAAACCTAACGAATACAGTGATTCAGCACCATGATTCTACTTTAGTTCTTAATGTGTTATGAATTATGATTTAATTAAGAAGTAAAGTAGGTACTAAGAATGTGATTTATTAAATTTTCTGATACTGTAAACCAGTTAGGATCCAGATATTAGAAGTACAATGGATCATGTTATTAACACTAAGTACTTTTTTTTTTGTAGGTGGGAAAATCATCCAATAACAGCCCCCGCTCTTGGGCGGAGCGAGAGGGCGTGTCAGTTTACTGACTAAAAAGCCACTCCTGTTCCTTCGTTGCCTTTCATATCAGGGTCGAGTCTTCCTTTTAGAAGCAGACCCTTGGTCCCAGTTGGCTTCGACCCTGCTGAGCCCCTACGGTTTGCTGACATCTCCTTGACGCGCGCGTGGAATAAGTACGCGCCGTACGGTTATCGGACGGCGAGCCCTGCCTACGGAACACTAAGTACTTAGCAATTGGTAACAACTTTACTAATAATAAAAATCTGAAGAGTTTGCTCAGGGACCACGGGTTTGAATTGAAATATTATTTTAGTGATGGATAGCCCATCCCCATCGGAGAACGCTATCACTACGACCAAGACGAGCGGAGCATAACCAAAGACGTGAGGGACAGCTAATTAAAAATAATATTTTTCTTGTATTTGAGACATTTTATCCAAAATGCCAGTCATCTTTTAATAAGTATTATCGTGTAAGGTCAACAGATATAGAATAATGGGACAGCTAAAGAAATCAATAGTCGCCATAAGGAAAATACGGCGAATAAAACAATAATTGAGATATCTGAGAAAGTGAGAAGCTAACATTTTGATATTTATAGCATAATACATTGATTAGGTGTATTCAATAAACCAATCTTCTTTTAGGTTAGTAAAAGTATTCGTGATATACGAAAAAAAAAAAAACGGTTATCAAAAAGCTTGTGAAAAACGGGAAAAAAAGAACTCGTCTCTATTATGTGAACAAATTGCGAAAGTTAGTTTAAAAATGAGAGCTCGTAGTCCCTTCGCAGCAAGCCGGCTCAAAGAATTACTCTTAAGGCTTCGTAAGCTATAATTAGTTGCTACCCAATTCATCTGAGGGTTTCTCGTAATATTACGAGATTTTAATTTTATACTGTTGAGTATTTTCGATGAATTCATATTTTAAGGACGATGAATTTATTTTCTTTTTAACTTGGCAAACAGTCTCTTGAGTTTTTGTTTTTGGCAAGTTTGTCACCACGTGCGGACGTGCGGACTAATGTGTTTTGGCAGTCATGTGACCGCCAAATAACGTGTTGATAACTGTTTTGTCTTTCGAAGATCATAGTCATTTAAACTCAAAACTGTTTATTTTTTACCGTTAACAATGTAATAGTGCTATTTTTGCGATTTTATCTTCTGCTAAACATACTTTTAATTGCGTAGGATGATTTCTTTTCATAGTTATAAATAACCTGATATATTTTCGTTCGCACAGAAATCCTCAAAGAGATTCTAGTCAAACAAAAAAGCAAAGGACTTACCAAGACAATTAACTATACTCTATTCATCTGGGCTTGAGACAAAATGTAAACAAAGAAAACAATGTACCTTCGGCCAAGTTTCTTCAACATGTTTGAATACATTAATAAGTCTCCTTTTCTGTTGATTGCATTGGCGTTTTCTTTGCACGCTTTTTCTTCGGCGAATAACAAGAATTCAACGAAAATATCTGAAAGCGGCACTCTTGTATCACATTTTTCACTATCTATCAACAAGTTGATCGATATTGAAAAAGATGGTGTATTATAGTCCGCCCAATGAAAAAAAGTCACATTTTAATGTAAAATGTTCGCAGTGTCTGTGGTCTATATTTTAGTGGTATTATATATGGTTTGTTTACCTTTTGTCTCACGGCTCCCTGAATAGGGTATATGTAGGTAGCAAGGGCGACTTAATAGTCTATTTTTATACAAGCCCCGTTCTTATTTTTTATTAATTTTGTGGCCTTGGACGGTGATCCCAAAGCACAGTAATGAAATGAGACGCATAGTCGGGCCTGGTATATAATATCCGAGTACCCTCAGCACGAACTCGGTATGGGACCGAGTTCGCGACTCTATGGGCTCGGCTGGCGGTTTTGACAGCATTTATCAATGTAAGTATGATTGATACAACCATTGCCTACTTGATAGTGGTTACTGGTCAAGTGTAAAATGATAAATAACTGCAAGATTGTTGTGCGACTACTTTGTTTGTTAATTAAATTAATTATTATTCATCTTAACACGTCTTGTTCCTAAAAAAGAATTTGATAAGTATTCTGACCATAATTTGTTGATACAGCTACACTTTTGAGATGCATAGGTACTTGCAATAGAGCGACAATTCATAGCGATGTGCCTGCTTTTTGTCTCAAGTTATATTTTTTAGATATGGTCAAGTCTATAATGCTGAAAAGAAAACACACAGAAAAATGTGGAACAAATATTGAAATGTACTTACTTCTTGCCGTTAAAAATATCGATTCCAACCAAGTGAACTTTAGCGTGGCCGTGCTTTCCGGTTTTAGAAGTGGACATCTCGACGATTTTGCAGGGGCGACCCTTGAGCATTACGAAACCGTTCTTGCGCAGGGCCGAGCATTGCATAGGGAAGGTGGCGGAGGCCCCGGAGTCTCCGGTCTCAAAGTGTGTATCCTCGATGTCAGCCATTGTGTTGTGTGCCGAGTTTTAGATACGGTCAGGAGTGATCTGTTGAAAAATTAAAATTTAATTTTAGTAATCAACTTTTTGTTTGTAGCTTTTTATCGTTTGTGTGCGTTGGATTGGTCTGACGAGTGTTTTCGTGCCCTATGCGCCAGGGTCGTGTATTTGCGACTGGATACTCTATATAGTTTAGTTCTTCAATCCTCGTGGATTTGCAACCCTGGCCGAATTGACGCGAGTGTTTGTTGGATATATCACACGTAGGCGATTAAATATACATTTAACTAGACACGAACGTGTTTTTATCATCAACTAGTTCAAAGATCAATACATTTTTTTTTTATCACAAGAAAACGAAACTGCCTACCTACAAATATTTTAAGATGGCAACACAAAATCTAATGACAAGATACGAAAATCTAGCCTAAATTAGACCAAGACATTGAACTTGATATCTCTCAACTGCTCAGAACCACTGCCAGTAAATATGAATGCTATTAACCAATAGAACCTTGGCATTAAATGTCAAACATGATTCACACCGTGATGAAAAAATTAGCACATGGGTTTGTTGGCCTGCAAGTCAATGAACTCTTGCACATGTGGAAAGTGAAAACCTTAATTTTGCACAAAAATAACGGCTGTCTGGCCAATCAGAAAGTGCTGTGAACAAGAGATTGGTTAATAAATAAATGTTTTTAGTGATAACAGCTTACTCGAGTAAAAACTGTTATTGACAAGGGCTAGTTACCTTTATAATGAGTAATTTTAGTCTGTCAAAACTCATGTTATTGTATTTTATGTGGTCAGTGTTCAAGTGCATTATGTAGTAAATGTTTTAAATAAATGCAAATGTTGGAGATCCTAATGTCCTGAAGCCCAATAATAACCTTAGTAATGACCTTGAGCCTAGTTTAGGCACCCCCACAAGTTTTAGTAACAAAAATGCATGTATTTGTTATTACCTTTTATTTTGTAATTTTGTGGCAAGAAAATTAATAAAAATTATAATTAATATAAGAATAAATTTTATGAAAAGTATGCCATCGCCTCTAATGCCTGCTAGCAATAAATACTTAATAACAATGCTATTGTACTCTTGTAGCCCTGTACGGTGATCCCAGATCACAGTCGTGAAATGAGACGCATAGTCGGGCCTGGGGTATAATGTCCGAGTACCCTCAGCACGAACTCTGTATGGGACCGAGTTCGCGACTCTATGGGCTCGGGTTGTGATGACTCAATGAATAATTAACAGCTGACAAGTATATGAATGTGTGGCTGATGAAATGACTGAGTACAAATGGTATTAAAATCTATCACTAATTTTATTACACTTAAAAGACCACATTGGATCCCTAACATGACTTTCACCAGTAGTCACCAGCTACTGGTTAAGAGCATTAGTGGCAGAGTGGTAATGGCCCCGACTTATGAGTAGTACTTTGCGGCTTCCACTCAGCCAGATGCATTACTTTGTGTAATGTATTTCATCACCATTGCTCTAAAAATGGTGAAAGAAACCATCTTGGGGACACCAGCATGTCCATAAACCAAAAATTCAAAGACATGTGATATCCACCAACCCACACTGGGCCCATATGGTGGATTACAGCACATTCCTCTAGAATGCTGGTTATTTTGGTGAAAAGATAATGACATCCAAGATGAATTTATAAGAACAAATTTGGCTTCAGTCAATATAGAATGGAATCTGATGTGTATTTAATAGGTTATTGAAATTATGCATGATTTTAATTTGAAAAAGTAACTTAATCATTTATCATGGTTTGAGAAAATTAAATATGCAAGTAAAACTAAAGAATAGGCACAAACTATAGTTATAAAGAAAACAGTATTCATAAATAGATACAAAACAGATATTTAAGTGCAAATGAACTAAATATGTTAATAAAACAAGCATTATTAATGCCATATTCACATTAACATTTGAAGTATTTAATTAATTAAAATGTCAAATATTCATTTATGTACCAAAATGTGAAAATAGAATTCTTAAAATTGATGATCTAATTCGGTATCATTTTGTGACAACCTTTTACTAACAGATTGACTCAATGTCAATAGAAAAAGAATAAATGTGACCAAAAAGATCCATAAGCCCGATAAATAGAATTAATCTCTAATTTGATGAATATTATTTGGTCATTGAAGGTGATTCATATACAATGTGAAAGTTATTGATGTCACATGTACATGCTTAAAACATGAAAGAAGAAATGAGGTTATTTATCAATAAGATGTTTCTTGCAATTTTGTTGAGATGACCATGATGACAAATAATTTATGCACCCATATTATCTTAAAGAAGAAAGTAACCAATACATTTGGCAATCTTGCCATACATCTTTCCATTTTTCAATTTTCTGCTGTTATTTTTACTAAATATATAACTCCTTAGCTGTAAGGGTAAATAATATGGGTACTGTATGAACAAAGAAATCTTACAACTGGCTACAAACAGGATTTTGGAGGACGGACGAAGAGAGATATATTAGAATAAAGCAAGAAAAAACTACTTAGCTATCAAATGAATATAAATTCTGCATCACTGACATATTTGAAACAAGATTTCTTCATGGCAAAGGTTGAGATTTACTATCACAGCGAAACATGCTTGCAGACATTCACTTATTTGCCTTTCTATGTTTCTGTTAAGAGATACAATGAAGTCAGTGAATATAACTCAAACAATTTCTGTTGAACTGAATACTTGAAAACCACACATTTCAATACAACCCAGTAAAAAGCTATCAGCTAAATTCTTGAAATCAACAAGTACATTACAAAATAAATGACTTACGCTAATTTTGAGCAACTTAAAAACTGCAGTTCCTGTTCAAAATCTGTCAAGTCATACATAGGTAGCACACAGTTATAAATATAACCTATACACAACACATCCACTGTACTATAGGGTGGAAGGAGTCTAGACTGTTATAGGTATGTTTTTGAAAATTTTGACACGACCTAACCCCACCTATAGCGGTGCGACGAAAAACCTTTGTGGGAGGATGTAATTGACATCCACCATAAGGTGACGAATAATGATGATAACATAAAGGTATGGTGCAAAAACAAAAGTTACTGAATGAAATCAACCCTGACGCACGACGGTGATGACAACACGGAGTGGATGGTGTGGTCCCCGAACATGTGGTTCACAAGAGACATCTTGACCGTGTCTTATTCAGGACAAACACTCAAAATAATAAATCCACAAACCATTTTAACACCTCTACACCAAATTAAACACGTAAGAACGCAAAAGAATGTGAACTTGATCTTTATTGCGAATCCGGAGATAACGAAAAAAAAATAGCGATTTGACAAACGTGCCGGTGCCGCGGCACATTACATTTTCATAAATTACACAAATTCCACACCGCGGTAACGCCGTATATGCACAAATTTATATTCACCATAGAAAATACTTACGAAAACAATAATTACAACTATTTATAAGGGATTCACGATAAAACTAAGATATTTATCGACACTCACATGTGACCGACGGGTTCTTCAACCGAAAGGTCAATTTGCGCCTGCGTAGCACCTATAAAACTCACTTCCGGTCGCGGGGTTCACAAAATGGCCGAAGCGCCGCCGCGTATTGGCGGTAAGTATGAATTTTGGGGTTTATGTTGGAATTGTAAACTGAAAGGTCAAATTTACAATTAAATAATAGATTTAAAAAATATAATTATAATTAAAAATACGTTTAGATTTCTTAATTCCACTAATATCTTTAGATCGAGTTTAAAAGATAGAAAACGTTTAAACGGTTTTACTTAGAAGAACATTGTGTTACATTTTTAATCCAGTAGGTGGCGCTAGTTGAAACTTCTAAATACAGATTAAATATATTTTATTTATTGACCGGTGAATGGAACTTATTTTCAATAGTATTTATCAAATGTTATATTAATGTTAATAAATGATTTAATTTTCGAAAAACGATAGTTGTGAATTTTTTAAATTATTTATTTATTTTGGTTTTAAATATAAAAATTACTTAAATACAGATGGTACACAGTAAAAAGTGTGATATTATGTAGGTAAGAAATTAGGTGCAGGCAGCTGGGCTTTATTCATTTTAATTTCATAAACATATTTTAAAAAAAAATCTTAGCTTCGATTCGTCACAAAATGATGACAAGACATCATTCGCATCATTAAAATACTTTCGTCGTGGTCGTTACACGTAACATTAAACCAAATTGTTTCCGATAGGTGGCGCTACTTAGCTACGGCCCACCACACTTAGTACCACAGGTAGTAAAATCAACCTCCATCTTTTAAAAAATAACCCGTAACATAAAATTTGATTTCATATCAGTGCGTCGTACACAGTACTCAAAAGTAATGCTGCAGGACAGTCTAAAAAAAATAAAACAAAACGTTGTGATCCTTCTTGCTGCAAATGATTGTAATTCATAGCTACAAAGACAGATGCCGCTACTAGTTACTGTAGACTTGTAGAGCAAGTCGAAATAACTTCCGACTGATCGACCTTCTGTGGTCTGTGATCGACTCAATGATGTTTCCACAGGATGTTTCATATCCCAAATCGGATGAACTTCACGTAACGAATTACAGAAACCCTGACGATAAAAAATCAAGACTGGAGAAAAATACCGCTCAGAACCTAGGGAGTTTTAGGCACCTAGGAATCGAGTACCTTACCTATGTTTCTAAATTAATATAAGGTACTTAAAACGTTATTAGCTCTGGCTTTGCACGCGTGAGTGTTAAAGATATCGTAAAACCGTACAACTTTGCCCAGATTTCTTGCGATTTTGTATTCCGCACTGTATTTTTTAAATACCTAATAATGTTACTTTTAATTAGTGATTGTGCTACAACACTGTCAAATGTAATGTTCTGTGCATAAAATACATCAAAATTTCAAGTGGCGGATTAGCCATGTAGCAACAGTAGCCAGGCCCCGTGCCTTTGGGGGCCCCACGCGTTAAGGGAACTCACACTGGAACGTAAGAAAAACTAGTCCTTCTATACTATACGGAATCTAAATACAGCTGATTTCTTTGGATATGATAATATAATTAATTTACTTCAGATTTTTCTACAAGTAAATATCTACGGAATACAAGATCTTGTGGAATTTTTCCATTATCGTACTTTTCACGCAGTTGATCTTAAAATCAACGGGGTTATTGGTGTCCATTATAATTTTCCCATAGATACACAATTTGTAGTTCGATTAGTACCCTAAAAACCTCGTTCAAGCTTATTATTTATAGGGTAAGAATAAGCTTGACAGAGGCTATTAAAATATTAAAAATAATTAGCTTCAGCCAACGGCTTCACCCACGTAAAAGTTAGAATTTAACTTTAGAACATGTACGACCATTTATAAGGTATAATACCTCAATTGCCATAAAAAAAAATAAAAAATAGTGTCCTTCCTCAAGGTCTATGTCTATCATTAAACTAAAATTCATCAAAATTCGTCACCGTGAACTTTAGTCAAGTGGATTCTAACGATCCTGAATCCAAATCAAATGTAAAAACAGCTTTAAATCAGGGCTATCAAACGTGATCAAACTTAAAGGCCTCCATAACAAGTAGCGGTGAAAGAAGTTATTTTAAAACTTTTACGATTTCAAACGTTTATATCTACGAGATTACGTCACGGAAATATTTGAAAGTAATATAAAATAATAAAGCATGTTTTTTTATAAGGGTCTGGCAAAATCAAAAATCTTTTAAATTAAACGAATTATGGCAGCAGGAATCATTATGTGGTAAATGATTTACCATATAATGATTCCTGCTGCTCTGGGTGGAACCTGTGTTCCTTCAGTTGCCCTTTGCTGTCTTGGACACGGTAAATCTTTCGAATAAACGATGCAGCTCTGACAGCTCTGGTCACGCTAATATCGCAGCGGGAAAGTCCATCTTTGAGGAGTGCCAGAGGCGCCACGTTAACGTCATTTTCCGACTGACGCTAGTCCTGCTCAACGGACACTGTGGTTTCGGGAGATTCCTGTGTCAGATTAAGGGGTAAGAAACACATAGGATGTAGGATGGAGGTCTGCTCTGCTCGGGCGGAGCACCACTGTCCCCGTGTAGACGATCGGTGGCGGTTATCTCTCACACCCGGCCCTTATTCAGTCCATGGTACGGAGCGACAGGAAATAGGAAGCGGTCACCTTATTCTGCAAAACAGTAAGGTAAGCAACTGAGATGGCCACTACTGCGAGGGTGAGGACAACCTCACGCTCCAACCAAACCTACACCCACCGCAAGAAGACACCCGGGCGTCGGGAGTGGTGGGGCGATTCCTGGTCATTGAAGGCGCGGGCTTACGGATGACGAAAATCGTAGCTCGCCGTCCGACCATCTAGTAAGGACTAAGCTGGAGTCAACGGTGCGTTGTGTTCCACGAGCACCTAAAAGAGATGTCAGCAAAACTGAAGGGGTTTAGTAGGGCCGATGCTGCTTCGGCTAAAAATTTGGCTCTTTTAAATATCCCCACAGGATATTTAAAAGAGTTGACTGTGGCCCTAGAACGAAAAAGGTAAGGACACAGCTGGGTTAATAAAAGTCTGACACGTCCTCTTGCTCCACCCTAGAGCGAGAGAAGTAATTTGATGAATTCAAACCTCGAATAAAAAACGTGTCAACGTTTACTCGCAATGCGAATACGTAGGTAATTTTAGAAATTTTGATTGTCGAAGATGACAGGAGGTGAAACGTGCTATAGCCACCGAAATTTTGAACCGAAACCTTTTATATGTAGATACACAACTTATATACTACACATGTACTTAGATATTACTATGTTGATACTGAAATTATGAAACAAAAATCAATTTAATCACATTACCCTCCATAGCATTGCGCAGTCAATATGTAGAGTTGTTATTTTTTTATGGTATGTTATTTTTCTTTCTTCCTTCCTAAAAAAAGAAATTGACCATCAAAAGGCATAAAACTCAACAGTCATTCAATCGGTTAGCTATAAGCCCCCGTCAATGTCTGGTCAATAATAAAAATCGTGTGAAATGAAATCACTCCTCTCTGCAATGTTTATAACTACCATCAATCAACTGGCACACTCCTCTGCCATTCGTAAACAATTACCACAATGTCATAGAAATAAAGAAAAAAAGAACGAATGACTTCGCAAAACATATAATCTTCCTATAATACTGGTGTAATTATATCTATCTTTTGTGAGTACTGCCCCTAATGTTAGGGGTTTTAGGGTTCTGTAACCAAATGGTAAAAACGGAGCTAATTTCCGAACCGAACTAAAAATCCAAAGTTTTAATGTTATTTAATTTTCAAATTTTTATCTTTATATATAAGTCGTTACCATTCGGCCACCACTGCTCCCGACTTACGAGTTGTAGGTCGCGGGTTCAAACCCAGCCAGGCGCATTACTTTGTGTAATTTATTTCATCACCACTGCTCTCAAAACGGTGAAGGAAAACATCGTGAGGAAACCGGCATGTCCTAGAACCAAAAATTCGAAGACATGTGACATCCACCAACCCGCATCTGGCCCGCGTGGTGGATTGCGGCCCATTCCCTCTCCCAGAGAGGAGGCCTGAGTCCCAACAGTGGGAACATTATAAGGCCGACTATGCTATATAAGTCGTTGCCAGATCCTAAAATTGATCACTTCACGTGACAGGCCACATGAAATGGTTGCATTTCATGATATGACCAACTAAAACTAGCCAGATCGTTTTAACGTCAACCTTTTTTTGATATTTCGATCCACGTTTGGCCTTATAATTTATTTAGGATTAATGGAGTTTTTACAATTATGAAGGGACTTGGGGCACCCCAACTCGGAAAGGTTAGGTTAGAAGGAGATGGCGGGACATAAACGGGTCTGTGTGTGTCCGCCATCGGCCAACGCCTTCGTGGTTATTTTTTTTTAACCACTCAGAAAAGTATATTTTAGTGTATAATTTATATTTTTTGGACAGAGACAGGCATATTTTGCAGTATAAAACAGAAATAAATTAAAGAACAGTTAAAATAATAATAAAATTGAAACCATCATGCATACCCAAGTGCGGGGGATGTCATTGGATGATTTTCCAACCGAAAAAAAAGTGTGGTTCTACGTTGTTTTTTTTAAAATAAACTTTGCCTAGTGTCAATCTTTTACTGACTCACCCGAGTTTCTTCAGTTGCCCTTTGGTTTCGAGAGCCGCGGTGACTCTCTCTTACAATCCCGTAGTTCTAACAGACAGCGGAACCCATTACCATGTGATTCGACACACACTTAGCCGGTTTTTTTCTACGGTTCTACCCCTCACCGCAAGTCGTGATTTATTGAAGAAAGCTTTTAAACCCTTGCGGTGTCCATTGTGCCTTGTGTTGCCATTATACTCTGCGTTACTGGTCGCGATTTGCTCTATTAATTTGATGTTTTTGATATTTGAGTAATAGTTCATTTTGTTTGGTGGTCTCTATGGTGTGGTTGAGGTGACCATTCAAGTGTTACTTACTTTTAAAACCAGTGAGCTTAATTTTCTTACGCTTTTAACGTCAATTTCTGTAATAAATGCTGTGAAGGAATATTTCCTCATTACTAAAAAAAGCTAAAAAAAGAAAACAGCCGTAGGCATCCATCTTAATAATAATTAGCATCGTAGACATCTCTCGTAGCACCGCACTGTAGGCGTCCTTCGTAGCACTGCACCGTAGGCATTCTTTGTAGCCGAGCATTCACCGTAGGTATCCATTGTAGCACCGCACTGTAGGCATCCTACGTAGCGAACATGCTAATCCAGCAAATACGCGGATAGAATAGAATATAATAAACTTTATTGTACACCAAAACAGTAACAAAACTAGAAGAAATGAAATAAAATTAATGATAAATGAATGTTTGATATGAAATAGAATGTGGATGTAAAAGTTACAGCCATCATTTTATGTTGCATAGTTGCGTAGTTGGTGGTGTTGTGTGTTGTTAGTGTCTTATACCCTAGAGAGCAGTGGCGGCCGGGTGGTAACGACCCCGACTTACGAGTTGTAGGTCGCGGGTTCAAACCCAGCCAGGCGCATTACTTTGTATAATTTATTTCATCACCACCGCTCTCAAAACGGTGAAGGAAAACATCGTGATGGAAACCGGCATGTCCTAGAACCAAAAATTCGAAGACATGTGACATCCACCAACCCGCACTGGGGCTGCGTGGTGGATTACGGTCCATTCCCTCTCCCAGAGAGGAGGCCTGAGTCCTAGTAGTGGGAACATTATAATTTTATATAAGGCTAATTATGCTATGCTATGCTATGCTGTGGAGGAATGTCTCCTCAGTACTACCTAGATAAACCAAAACAGCCGTAGACATCCGTCTTAGTAAGTTAGAACCGTAGACATCTCTCGTAGCACCGCACCGTAGGCTTCCTTCGTAGCACTGCACCGTAGGCATTCTTTGTAGCCGAGCATTCACCGTGGGTATCCTTCGTAGCAACGCACCGTAGGCATCCTACGTAGCGAACATGCTACTCCAGTAGCTAAAGTAAAGTAAAGATAAAGAAACTTTTCTAAGTTTGTGCATTGAAAGATTGCACCGCTAGACGCCACATTTGGTCAAAGTCAAAGTCAAAACGCTTATTGCAAACCATGTGTACAATGTTGACATTATATTGTTTTGGTTTCGTTTGGTTTGGTTTTGGTTTGCTTTGGTTCGGTTTGGTTGGTTTGTGGTTTTAGTAAGGTTACGGGTAGATTAGTCTTCTTCATGATTTGCTTTATTTTCTTGCGTATTTTAGCTTGATAAATAGATATAATACTCTTTATTGGACACCATTAAAAAGATGATCATGATTATGATGATGGTTTGTTGGGATTTTCTTCATTAGTTTATTGTTTACTCAGTACTATATTTGCTTTATTTTATTTAGAAAATTGACGGCTCATAAATACATGTTTACTTATTTTAGTAAAGTTTTCTCTTACAATAAATGAATAACTGTATATTCAAACAATGAATTAATTACACAATATAAATACGATACTTGTACAGCCTAAAAACTAAAGGAATGGTTTTCGAGAAATCAGTATTTATAGTAATATATTTTTATTAAAAACAGACATGACAATAAAATTTACATGTAAAGTTTGCAATTTCAATGTTACGAAATGTTTACGAAAAAATTATTGCAAAGGGTTCTTTTTAATTTAACAATTCCAGGATCTTATTAACGATTCTAACATCCTCCCGCACCGCCCAAGGGCGGGAGATGTCATTAGATGATTTCCCACTTAAAAAAAAGTGTAAAAAAGATCAATGTTAACTTCCCGGTATTAAAAGTACGACTCGCTCTAATCAGGTAGGAGTTTTGTCTGTAACAAGTTCTCACCACTGGTGTGGATAATAGGAGTTGATATGCACAAGGCACAAGTAGTCCTATCTTATTTACCAAATCGGGTACGTCTGTTGATCCGTCACAAAAGATTGTGTCACAAGCAATATTCGATTGTTCTTTAGTAGTAAACAATCGGATATCGCTTTTTTTTTAGGTGTGAAAATACGAGAGGGCGTGTCAGACTTTTACTGACTAAAAACCCGCTCCGGTTCCTTCTTTTCCATTGTTCCATTGACCCAGGGATCTCTTTCGCTGCAACCATGGCCCCAGTAGGCTTCGACCCTGCTAGGCCCCTACGGTTGCTGACTCTTCTTTGAGGCGCGCGTGGAACACGCGCCGTTGACGGCTTGGTCTCGGTCCGGACGTTTACCGGATGGTCGGACGGCGAGCTAGCCATTGCTCGCCGTCCGCAAGCCCGTGCCTACGGTTGCCGGAAATCGGGATCGGAATCCCGGCGGCTGGGGTGTGAGGGGAAGGTGAGGACGCCGTGAGGTCTTTCCAGTCACTTCTCAAAGAGGGGACTTACCACCATAATTATGGTCAACCCAGAACAGTCGGATACTGCTTGTGACACAATCTTTGGCAATACAACCGCTTCGTAGCACCGTAGGCATCCTCAGCACCGCACCATAGGCATCCTTCGTAGCACACATGCTACGCCAGCGGCTACGTGCTACGGCTACCTTAATATTTGCGTTGTTGAGTGTCCAATTTCCACCTTTTTGTGAAAATTAATTATCGCAGGATTTGTCCCTTACCTGCTGTCATTTGTGTTTTCATTACAGTCATGACTGATGCCTTATCTAAGGTATTTTTTGTAGGTATAATTAAATAACATTTAAGATCCGTAACGTTAATAAGTTGAAGAGTAATGACACCTTTGTGAGATCTCAGGGTATTTACTATTTTCGCATCATATGCTGAGATAGGAGCCTTTTTGGCCTCACACAGATGTTTTATTAGCTGACTGGCCTTTTGGGCTAGTGGTTAGTGGCATTGACTGCTATTCCGGAGTTAGTGGGTTCGGTTCCCATCCAAGACAAACGTTTGTGTGATGAGCACTACTTTGTTCTGTGTCTGGGTGTAAATCTATAAAATGTATGCATTTAGAAATATATAAGTATGTTTATCAGTTGTTTAATACTCATAACACAAGCTCTGCTTAGTTTGGGACTAGACGGCGTTGTGTGATAGTTGCAGAATATTATTATTTTTTTAGGACGTCGTGTGACCAATTTCGAATCTAAAAGTAAGTAGGAACGCTTATTTTAAACCAGCTGCAGTGCTAGCAGCTTCAAGGGAACTTACCATGGGATAAAAAGTTTTTAAGGCCCTGGGAAATGTGCAAAATTTCACCCAAATCCGTTCAGCAGTTCGAGCACGAAGTCGTAACAAACATGAACATACTCACAAACTTTCGCCTTTATAATATTAGTGTGATGGTCCGTGATGGCTCAGCGGTTAAGGCATCTACTTCTCATGTATACGGTTCAAAACGGGGCAAGTACCATAGGTTAGATAGTGATCTACCGCGAGCTATATTATTATTGATATCAATAATAATAAAAACACTTCAAGGATAGGTACTTTATAGACAATCATAACTTAAAACACTGTTTTTGATTCAGGATCTTTTTCCTTTAAACAGTGACTAACGATAAAAAAATATCTATAAATCACGGCAAACCAATAAAAAGCTACGGGTGTCAAAGGAGCATAGTTTCCATCCACCAGACAGGATACAGAGACACTGAATATGTATGGGCCGACATAAACGACGATAAAACTCAAGAAACCTAGCAAAATAAATTCAGAGAGTAAATGAAGCTAGAGCGGACAATGGGCCGGGACTTTCTACGGCCCATTACTTGTCCCGCGCGATTACGCCAAAATGCCAATTCAAATGAAATCATTTACCATATTATTTTCATTTGGCAACACCACCCCTCCCAGCAAACTCCATTTCGCCGCCTAAACTCGTACGCGCCGGATCGCGGCTCGCGGCTCAGCCAATTTTTTAAATGTACCGCTCAAAATAAATTATGTAGCGGACTGGGAAGGCGCTGCGGACAAACAAGAAATAAAACGGATGAGCGCGACTCGCGGCCAGAGCGAGACGGCAATAGTTCTCGCTCCTCCCCCGGCGCCCCCCTTCCCTCTCCCGCACCGCCGTTCAACTTGAAGACGGCCCCGAGAGCTAAGCTCCCGTTTTATTGTCACTTACACCTCGGCTAAGATTTGTTTACCGCTCAAATCTTGACGCTCGCAATCTTTACAACTATTCCTTCTGAGTTAAGACTCAAAATCCCGTGAATTTTCCTTCAAGATCCGCAGAGTTAAGATTGCGCAAGAGTATACAAGACAAGTAAATTTTGAATCAGAGCTGTGATTAAAGAATCAGACACAGAAACGATTGCTTATAAAGTATTAAGATGCTTATTTTGGATCGTCCGAGAATATTTGATAATAATATTGTTGTCTTATTGTTTCTTTATAAACTTTGGACGGTTTATCCAAAGAGCATTAAATGTCTGAGTAGGTATCTAGTTATTTTATTTCGTTTCTAAGAAATCCACGTAGTAACTTGTTCGAATTAGAAATGAAAATAATTGTGTTTGTCCGTAACGAATATCGGTGTAAATGAGTAAATTAGATGTTATATCAATTACAGGAAAACAGGAGTTACTACGAGTTTTCGAAGATAACTCGCCGGTGTAACTTTTCAGGAGATCCTAAGCAGGGAATGGAGAAGATTCGTGATGTTTTTAATATACGGGCTATATTTCACCGGGACACCATGGCGGTGCGACCAGCGGTTGCGCCGCCATGGTGTCCCAGTGAAACATAGCCCTTTTATAAGTTAGATTTTTATCTTGCCTAAATACTCTTTGGTGTTGTACTCTTTGTTCAAACCAAATTGGTTGCGCAACCAAACTGACACCAGGTGAGTAACTCTCTATAAATCTGTCTATATTTTGTTGGTAGCGGTGACTGGTCGCGTCGCCATGGTGTCCCAGTGAAAAGTAGCCCTAAGAGAATTATGTCATAACTAGCTGACCTAGTGAACTTCACCGTCAACGAATGATGGAATGATTGACTGAACGAAGGAATGACTGAGACGAATGTATTTAGCAGTTGCTGTCATTTTCGATGTATAATTTTTTTCTAAATATTTGTTTTTTTTTTACATTTATCCGATATCTTAATAGTTATTCTGCTATTCAGGGTAGAGACGATTCCAACAAAGTATAGATCGATAGAGATAAGTTATACAGGTGTAACTAACCTTTTTATATAACTGACTTTAGTTAATGTCAATAGATTAACGAAACAGAATTAAAATATCGAGACGCACAGAACTGGTCGTTGTGGCGACGCTTGGGGAAGGCCTATGTCCAGCAGTGGACGTCTTTCGGCTGAAATGATGATAATGAGGGCAGTACCACCTCCAGGGCCATTGCAACGTCAACTCGTTTAAGCTAAAGCAACATCCTAACTTGACTCAAGTATTTTTTTAAATACGGTTATGTATAAACTATCTCTCTTCTTTAATGTCATTAAGTACCTATAAGCATGTAAGCTTATTTTGACAAAACATCAGAACTATCACCAGAAAACCAGCTTTCAAATAAAAAAAAGACATTACATCCTTGGTTCACCCGTTTAAATGCTACGGTGCCACAGACAGACAGACACACGACACATGGGGGTCAAGTTTATAACGCCTCTCTTTTTGTATTAGGGGTTAAAAAGAGAAGAAAAGTAAAATAAAAATACGCTGCAATGAGCGTACCTTACTCTTATTTACTTACAGAAGAGATTACGATCTCAGTTAGGGCTATATTTCACCGGGACACCATGGCGGCGCGACAAGTCGCTGCTACCAACAAAATCTATACAGCTCTATAGAGAGTTACTCACCTGGTGTCCGTTTGGTTGCGCAACCATTTTGGCGGCGCCACCAACTCGGACGCGTGCACTTAAGGTCCATTTTGATACTGTCTTAGTGTGGTGTAGCGACTCTGGTGTCTGTATGGTGGTAGTTTATGGACACCATGGCGGCGCAACTGGTCGCGCCGCCATGGTGTCCCTGTGAAATATAGCCCATAGTGATAGCATTACGTCTGACAGGACAGAATGGAAGATAAAAACGTTTTGCACTGACCCCGAGTAATACGGGAGATGGGCAGGAAGATTATTATGATTTGTATGTAATGTCTATCAACCTAAAAAATGCTGGACCAATTTTAAAAATTCTTTCACCAATAGAGTGTTAGATACTTTAATACTGAGTGCTCTTATATTGACTGGCTTGTTGGTCTTGTGGTCAGTGGCCCTGACTGCTATGGCGGAGGTCGAGGGTTCGATTCCTACCCAGGACAAATGTTTGTGTGATTTGTTTTCACGCTTTTCTACGAGCATTTTCGTGGAAAAATAGTTTTTTCTTTCCACGAAAATGCTCTTCCGAGATAGTACTATCAACAAGCTCTTTCATATACACGATCAGATCTTCTCTTCTCACATATATAAAATAAAATTGGTAACTTAGATATAATAGTCTATATATCTATGTATTCCTCTTAAATCACGCAACGGATTTTGATGTGGTTTTCAAGAATAGAAAGAGTAGTAATCGAGGAAGGTTTTTGTGTATAATATGTATACGTAAAAAGCCGGGGCATGTTACTAGTCACTACTAAATTCTAAAAAAAAAACATTCCCAAAAACTCTCCTGTCGCAGGTCTGCTGGAAGAAATTTCATCTATATATATAAAAGGGGAAACTGACTGACTGACATATCAACGCACAGTCGAAACTACTGGGATTAGGAGCGTGAAATTTTGCACAAGGTTTCCTTTTATAACGTAGGCGAGTACTAAGAAAGGATTTTCCGAAATTCACTCCCTAAGGGGATGAAGCGGTGGTCCAAAGTTTGTATGGAGAAACCTACGTTCACGAGAGCGAAGCCGCGGGCAGAAGCTAGTTTGAAATAAGCAGTACTTTTGTGTTCTTCTATCTGCTTTTGTTCTTATCATTTTTGTTCTTTTGTTCTTTGTGTGTATATAAATTAATTTAAAAAAATATCATCATCTAAATCCGTGAAATAGTCACCCAACTAACCGATAGTAGGAGCCAGTAATCGAGCTCCAACCGATCCCGGAGTTTAGTAAAGGGGTCACGGACGGCATTAGAAGTTAGTTCGCCACAGATAACACAATGACAACTAATTGGATAGCTTAGCTGTGCTCGGAATTCTCCCAACTATCCTAACTACCCTGATAGATAAATTACTGTTTTATTTCTGAAGAAACTTTCCAACTGGCTGAGTGGAAAACTCGTTGCGTAAGATAATTTGAAGATCCGTTATCGTGAAATTGATTGCAGAATAGTTAACAGTGAGAAGACGGGTTTAGTGATTGTTTACTTAATATAAATAACTAGCCTAATTTTAATATAAATAAAGCTTTGCTCCCATTGTCTGTGCTTCAGAAAACGAGTATTTCGATGCCTCCTATGCATAGCCGTAACATATTGTTTGAATAAAATTGTATTTATCATCATATTCATAATCGTCATTTCAGCCGAAAGACGTCCACTGTTGGACATAGGCGGGGAGGCCTATGCCCAACACTTTGGACACAACTACACAAATGACACATGTGTAGCCACAATGAAGAGTCTTGTGCGTCTCGCATCAGGAATGAGGTTATCCGCAATAGAACCAAGGTTACCGATAAAGCCTGAAGAATCACCAATCTTACAAACTTAAAGGGCAGTGGGCAGGGTAAGTACAGTGCTCGTAGAAAATTGTATTATAAAAAAATAAAATAAATATTTATTATTGACATTCAGTGTATTTCCGTCGGGATCAAATAGATTATACCAATAAAATACTATTTAGAGCATTTAGCCTAGGTTTAAGGTAGCATTTAATTTACGTACGTCTCTACATGTAATATCAAGTCTAAAACCATCTAATAAGTTTTCTTGCTTTTGGTGTAACATTTCTACGGACTTTTTACCTGTGTTCCTTCAGTTGCTCTTTGCTTTCCAGGACTGCGGTCCTGGCATATCAAGTTTGATGTCGATTAAACAAGCGAGAGAAATTAGAAAATCCCTTTATCTCGGAAACGCGTGGAGGTTTGAGTTGAAATTAAAACCATATACTCAAGTCTGTGGTCCCTTGAAGCCGTGAATAAATCAAACATCTGAGTTAACGGAAAAAAAGATACGGCCGTTTATGTCGCAAAAAACGTGTATTTCGACACTCTCAAGGGAATCAAAATTCATAGAGTACTTTCCGTTGATCTAGAATCTTGAAATTTGGCATGAAGCAAGGTCTCATAACACAAATATAGGAAAAAATCTGAAAACTGTAAATTTGTAGAAACGACACAAAAAAATAATAATTATCAAATCGGAGAAATCTTCGTAACTGAATTCGGGAATTGAACTGTTTTCATACGTAAGTTTGTACGGAACTCTCAGTGCGCGGGTCCGACTCGCACTTGCCCAGTTTTGCCAAGTTACTTTTTTAAACACTTAAAGTGCGGCACACTTGTATTCATCTAATCGAATGCGTTAGTATATTTGCAAACGTTCCTTCCATGGATAAACCGGTGATCTTTTGGCGTCCAGTACACGGTCATGCAAGCGTCAGTTGAAACCATCAATCATTAATGAAACTTGACTGATAATGAACGAAACTTGACTGATAATGAATGAAACTTGACTGATAATGAATGAACTTCATTCATGATTGATGGTTTTGACTGACGCTTGCATGACCGTGTACTGGACGCCTTAGAATCGTGGCGGTATGACAGTCGTTGTACAAGTTTAGAATGTCTTGTATTGAGACGTAAAGTTTAGAAAAACTTTATAAAAAGCTTCTTTAGATAAAATGATACTTAAAACGATAAAACCGAAAACAAAAAAATTCTGAAAAACATTGCCCACATGAAAAATCAACGAAACTAATATGTTGAACGTTTGAGTGAACAAGATTAAAGTGATTAGCCCCGCCGCGTCCCGCCGTAACACCGGTCACTCACTTAATTCGGCTCGTTTTAAAGCAATCTTTTTCAGCAGCCGAGCATGCCGTTAAAAGTATTTCCAAACGTATAAATAATTTACGAAACGAGGACATAAAGTTTGCGGAGCGACCCCCGCTCGCATGCAAATCGAGTTGGAAGAAAGAAGTGTCCGCGACCGCGGCGCCATCTCTTTCCTCCGCTGAATATCCAAACGTGGGGGAAAGGGAGAGAGGATGTGTAGTGGATGACTGTTTGAGCGGGAGCGAGAGAGAGGCAGTCGGTAGTTGCGTTCGGTTAAGTGAATCAGTGCCCGCGCTCGCTATTAAATCAGGGCGCGGGAGCGGGGAGGCGCGCGTGCTAAAATGCTCTTTACGGCGGGTGGGGTTTTGTTTGCCGAGGGCGGTTTCAGAGCGATTACTCGCAGTAGTGTGGCCGCGGCGGTGCGCTGTCAGTCGACGCGTGGCGCGGCTCGCGAGTGCTCGTACGTGGATCGGAACGTAATGACAGTGACAGCGCGGTGACCGCGCTTTTTCGCACGCGGAGTTCGGCGGGAAAAGTTCCCGCCCACAACAAGGCAACATATTTTCGGACGCTAATAAGGTAATTAAAGATTTTGATATGTTTTTGTTGTGTTTTGAAAGTTTGTTTTCAGTCTTCAAACTTTTCTTCCGACGGATTTGGCTCTTAACTAATTAGGCTGCTTTTTGTCTGTGTGAAAACTTATCATTTATGCAAATTTAAAATGTGCGCTAAAAACTTAAAGCCCATTTTTTAAAATCTCTCTCTGGTTTATGGGCAAAATCCTGATTTTTTTGTTGTGTTGTGTATATATTTAACACATTTTTTTTTATTAAGTAAGTAAATAATGTATAGTTATTTTTATAACAAAGTTATTTAAGCACAGCTTGTTTCACAAATAACTTTTACATATTTTAATATGGCGGACCACTTTTCAGCGATGTCTACGCGATTGCTTTTCGCTTTACTGAAAATGATGAGTGAGAATTTACTTTTCATTTTACGAATTTACTGAAAGCAGAGAAAAAAACCTTTGACTAAACTTTTTTATCTACATAATTTATTTTATAACTGAAAAATATGATATTTGTTACGGCTTAAGTTAAGCTAGGTTAAGTTTTTGTATATTGTGCTCCATTTATTAAGCAAATAATTAAACGAATTGTATCAAAGTTTCTTTAATTAGGTATCCGTCCGGGTCCGTTAACTGAAAAGATGATAAATTTGGTTAAGAATTTAGTTGATTTTTATTGTCCATCGATAATTTTTAATATTTTATTAATTTACTTAAATTTTAAAATACATATCACTTTAAATACAGTTTTAATTAGTATGTAATTAGGGGTAGTACCATGTCCAAAGAGTTGTTTATCGCAAGTTTGTATTTTTAGGATCATAGATAAGCAGATATATATAAGATAGATATAACGGCATATCCCCGGTTTCTGGTTTAAGCGTTTAAGGTTGAGTATTTCTCAAACTTTACTTTAACCTGGAAACCTGTCAAAATTTGGTTTTAATGAGACATTCTTAACACATAATATTCAATTCAGAAACCTGCCCATAGACCGGGTGGCGACGCTATCTAATAGCGTCCTGTTAAAAGGGTCTTTGCGTACAGAACCTTCTTACTGTCAAAAACGACCTTTATTTCAATTTTTCTCTAAAGACTGTATGGAAAGAAGTGTATAATATCAATTGCTTACATATATTATAATAAAAAAAAGTCCCCCACGCGTCTCTCTGTCAGTCTTTTCACGATAAACTCAAAAACAACTCAACGGATTTTCATGCGATTTTCACCACTAGACAAACTGGTTCATGAGAAAGGTTTAGATGAAACATGCAGAGCACATTAATCACAGAACAGATGATCGATGGGGCCGAAAAGTTCTGGAGTGGCGACCGTGTAAGGGAAGACACAATGTTGAAAGGCCTCCCACAAGGTGGACCGCTGACCCGATGAGGGTCGCAGGAATCCGAGGACCGTTCGTTATGGCGCCATTTGGCGAGGCCTATGTCCAACAGTGGGCGTCTTTCGGCTGAAATGATGAAAAATGATGTACAATGCTTGCATTTTATATTAGTGAAAAGCTAAGAATTTCAAAGATTTGTAAGTTTGAAAGTGACCGCCGTGCGAATTTAGGGTAGGTTGTCGCTTGTCTACCTATACTACCTACTCATATATAAAAGCGAAATACCACTCGCTGATTAATCACAAAATATCAGAAACTATAACACCTACAAACTTAAAATTTGGCAGGTAGGTTCCTTATAGGGTGTAGACATCCGCTAAGAATCTGAATTTTACGAAACTCCACCCCTACGGGGGTAAAACGAGGGGTTGGAAGTTTGTATGAATAAACCTTTCACGCGGGTGAAGCCGCTGGCACAAGCTAGTAAATAATATAATTTTTAGCTAGCCGTTGAGGAGATACTGTCTGACTAACATATCGACGCACAGCCGAAACTGCTGGGGCTAGGACCGAGTTTTCCGAGACCGCAAGTTTTCCTTTTATGACGTAGGCGGTCAATAAGAGAGGATTTTTCAAAATTCACCCTCTAAGGGGATAAATCAGAGGTTTAAAAGTATGGAGAATCCTACCTTCACGCTAGCAAAGCCGCTGGCAGAAGCTAGATTTTAGATACAGTAGAATAGAATAGAATTTAAACTTTATTTTATACCAAAATACTAAACCCCACAGTTGTCCGCCTTAGTACTCGCGCCGGCTTCGCTCATGTGTAATTACTTCCCACCTTTCATTCAATTTAAAAATATATCAACTGTGTTTTTCCATATTTATTTTCTTTATAAACTTCCTTAATATTAAAGTAAATCAAATAATAAAATAGATTAAGCCGTTTTTGAGTTTTAACGAGAGTAACGAACAGTAATTGCCATCAAATATCATATCAAATGTACCCTCTTTTAGCGGTTTTAAATCTCAACTGTCAAATTACATTTTAGGAACTCCTCACTAATTATATTACTATCCTATTAGTTGAAAATAGAATCATGATACCTGACCATTAGATGTTATACTAAATATTTGTTATTTAAACTATTTTGTATCGGTGACCTTAGAATAAGTTTATTACATTATCTTGTATTCTCATGTAAGTGGCTATTTTGTCGTTATGAGAATAAACTATTTAAACCTAATTGATTTTCTATATAAGAAGACTAGCTGACTCGGCGAATTTCGTACCGCCTAAAAGTAAGGATATCTAATGGCATTACCAGAACAGAATAATTAATTTTATAATGACATTTTAAGTAGAGATGACGTTGTATTCGAATTTTTTTTTTGTGATTTTTTTTTTCCATTTTTTCTCACCGTTTAAACTTTCCCAGGACTATCTCGAATATTTCAAGACCAAAATAAGCCAAATCGGTCCAGCTGTTTTTTCAAGTTTTAGCGAGACTAACTTACAGCTATTCATTTTTATATATAAATAGATATATAGATATAAGTACCGAGTCCAAGTTACTGCCGTCACCTAACATTAAAAGAAAAAAAAACGAAACTTAGGAGCACTTACCGATACACACATATAGCTGTAATTGCGGAGTTGAGACTATCATACTAGGGTTCTTTATGTGAATAATGAATAGGTTATTTCTAGGCAATCGTGTTCCGTCGTCGACCACGTCTTTGCTTACTATCAGGTGAGATAGTGGTCATACGCGATCATATCTTCTATATCTCTGTACCTATATAAAAATTATTCTCTATTTCTCTTGGTCATGTCATCACGCGTGAACGGCTAGACTCGATATTTCTTTTTTTGTTGTGTTTGTTATTGGCAGGAAAAAGTTCTTATGAAAAAAAAAGTAAGTTGCGCAGAAAATTAGAACTACGACGATTATTTAATCTACGAGCGTTTGACATTTCATAGCTAAGACAGGACAACGTCGGTCTGGTCATTACCCTAAAGACTATATTTCACCGGGACACCATGGCGGCGCGACCCGTCGCCGCTACCAACAAAATGTATAAAGCTCTATATAGAGTTACACACCGTTTGGTTGCGCAACCAATTTGGCGGCGCGATCAACTCGGACGCGTGCACTTAAGGTCCATTTTGATACTGTCTCAGTGGGGTGTAGCGACTCTGGTGTCTGTATGGTGTTTAGTTTGGTAGCTTATGGACACCATGGCGGTGCAACTATATATATAGGCCTAATAGTGATGGAGTTGGTCTTCTGTTTAGACTCATATCTTAAGTATTTATTTTAAATAGCGACTGATGTTTATAATTGGACTAATCGAACTGAAATTAACTTGCAAGTTTAAAGTCCAAAAAATAAAGAATAATAAATCAACCTACCAGTATAACACACACAGTAAACCACCGCATGCATTTATCAATAGCATTAACCAATATATATAATCAATTGGCACACAACGTCACGTTGTAAGCAGCTGGTCTCAATCAGCTGCCAGCTAACACAATAAAAGTTTTAAATATGCCTAACGCAGAGGTGGCCCATCTCGGGTTCAAACCCAGCCAGAATGCACCTGGCTGAGTTCATCATCATCGTCCACTGCTGGACATAGGCCTCCCCTAAGTGTCACCACAACGAACGGTCCTGTGCATCGCGCATCCATCGGATTACTGCAACCCTCGACAGGTCATCGGTCCACCTTGTGTGATGCCGCCACTCCAGAACCTTTCGCATCTGTTTAGCGTCAGGTGCATTACTTTGTGTAATTTATTTCTTCACTACTGCTCTCAAAACGGTAAAGGAAAATATCGTGAGGAAACAAAAGTTCTAGAACCAAAAAATCGAAAACATGTTACATTCACCAATCCGCAATTTGGCCCGCGTCGTGGTTTAGCCCATTCCAACATTACAGGGTTAGGTGGCAAAAACACGTACAGAAAAAATTTTTTTTTATAAAGATGTATGTTTAATACTCCTTTACGCTTCTTCTTAGTTCTTAGCTTATCAATGGCAAAACTAGTTAAATTCCTTGCCTGCCCCAGTATTCGGTCACGGCAATGCCATCCGCTGATGCTGTCATTAGGTACGTGAACAGGTAACAAGGCACGTGATGCAGGATCGAAGGTGGCACATGGTCTGCGGAGAGACGCCACACAAACACTAAAAATCGGAACCGTCCTAGAACCCCCATCTGTGAAGATTGTCCTTTACGCTGAACGTTGAAATTTGGTACATGGATAAACAATGTCCTAGAATGGGAGATAGGATACTTCTCATTTCGGAGGCTTTTTCCCCCGGTATGATATTCTGGAAATAGCTGGCGAAGACACTTGCAGTAACTTGTAATATTGTACCTAATCAATATAATCAATTGGCACATCGACGTCACGCTGCAAGACGCTCGTCTCAATCAGTTGCTTCTAACACAATAAAAGCCAATAATGGTCCACTCGAGCAATAAGCTCAATTACAAGCAAATACGAGCATTGTATTGATATGCAATCGTGGCGGCGCCCGGGGCAATTGTTGTGGCGCTATGAGCTATATAGCTTATGTAGGAATGACTGATTGAATTGTCTAGCGATTGGTTTTGAAAAGACCGCTGTTTCTAGAAGACGAGAGATGTGTTTTTATAGCAACTCTAAATAATATTCCACAACTGATAAACATACTTATATATTTCTAAATACATACATATTATAGATAAAAGACACTTAGACACAAAAATGATCATGCTCATCACACAAACATTTGTCCTGGGTGGGAATCGAACCCTCCGGCATAGCAGTCAGGGCCACTAACCACTAGACCACTAGGCCACTCTGCAAAATTAATAAAAATCTATTTTATATTATAATTACTAAAAATCATGCAATTATATCAAGAACATCTAACAAGTATGATTATCAGTTGACTAGTACTCATAACACAAGCTCTGCTTACCTTGGGACTAGACGGCGTTGTGTGATAGTTGTGGAATATTATATTATATTATAGTATATTATATTATTATATTATAATAACTATATTTGTACGTAATATTGTATAGAGGAGATATTTGTATTTTAGTTTGTGAATAAACTCAAAAACTACTGGATATAATTTAGATTCTTTAACCAATACAGTGCTATTTTATCACTGAATGATTTCTAATAAGCCGCCGGCTGCAGTCAGTATTATATAATACTAGGTTTTGCCCACGACTTCGGTCGGGTATCATTCTGTATTTGTGTTTGTTTCGAATAAATATTTTCTATTCTATAAGGGAAAAAAAGAAAAAATACATGTTGGGTCAAGTCCAAGGAACATGGGACGTCCGGACCGAGCCCAAGTCGTCGACAG
The DNA here is from genome assembly GCA_961205895.1 of Mythimna pallens. NCBI lineage: Eukaryota > Metazoa > Arthropoda > Insecta > Lepidoptera > Noctuidae > Mythimna > Mythimna pallens. The sequence continues at coordinate 4,724,831 of OY540843.1, forward strand.
CACGTACTGTTCCACGCGTGCCTCAAAGAAATGTCAGCAAACCGTAAGGCCCAGCAGGGTCGAAGCCTACTGGGGTCATGGGTCATGCGAAAGAGAACCCCGGGACCCTGGAACAAATAATGTCGATTCTATCTTGTGTTGCCTAGCAGGCTCGAAGCCTACTGGGGCCAAGGGTTGCTTCTGAAAGGAAAACTCGGCCCTCATATGAAAGGCTACGAAGGAGCAGGAGTGGGTTTTTAGTCAGTAAAAGTCTGACACGCTCTCCCACTCCACCCAAGTTTTTCACAACAATTTTCCCACCTACAAAAAAAAGGAACATGGGAAGAAGGCAACGAAGGAAATTATTGTGCATCAGGAAGATGCGCACAATAATTAAAAAATAAATAAAAGAACAACCTCCTTTACAATACTAAGCTAAAAATAGATACAAATATCAATATTTGATTTTACTTAAATCCGCGTAGCACTAAGCTACGAAACTGCTACGACCCACCTATGAAACTGCTACGAAAATGAAATTGTCATTAATCAAGCTACATTAATTTCTGTAAATAAAAAAAAAGTATCACACGCTTACTCATAAAGGGACACAACTCAAAGATTATCCATTTGAAGACTGAATCATTAAACAAATGGCTTATGATAAAATTTTCAAAATACCTCTTTTTTGAGTTAGGACTCTTTATGATTAAGCGTGTGATATATTTTTTAGTTTGCGAGTACATTCATAAGAATTTTCAGTATGTTTGTGTATTTTTTTATTTAAGTATATATTTTATAAATTGTATTTACGATATTACGATTTATAACTTGCGATACGACTACGGAGGAGCTCAGTACAATGCTCGGTGACCTCAGTAAAGCTTCCAAAAGAGTGGGACGTAAAATGAACATGGACAAAACCAAAGTCATGGTAAACATCCTACATGGATGTTTACCATGACTTTGGTTTTGCACCCACTCCTATCAAGATCGGAGACTTTACACTCGAAGTTGTGGACGACTACGTTTACCTGGGACAGACGGTCCAGTTGGGAAGGTCTAACTTCGAGAAAGAGGTCAATCGTCGAATCCGACTCGGCTGGGCAGCGTTCGGGAAGCTGCGCGGTGTCTTCTCGTCCAATATACCACAGTGTCTTAAGACATTGTGTTCTTATTGGTTTCGGCTCAAAAATTTTGAAGGCTTATTTACAAAATAACTATAATAGTTAGTTTAATATTTACACATTCTCTCTTTCTCTCTTACTTGCATGTCTGTCTATGTTTATGTTTACTTTTTTGAAACCGAGAGAATATCTCATTCATCTGGCCCAGTTTTTTCTTTACAATTTGATTATATTTGCAAATTAGTTTTCCCCGATCACTAAATGTATCAAAGGCACTCATTTGCACCCAGTGGCTTACGACACAAAATAGATAGGTACGAAACTAGGCCAGATGAATGAGACATTCACTCGGTTTCAAAGAATCACCCTTTTCTGTTTTAACAGATTAGAATAGCACTGTTAAACATAACTTTTAGTATGTTGTGGAAAATGTCGTAGGTTATGCATTTACAACTTCTGTGTATTTATAACTTACTATAAGATTTTAATGTATAACTGTTTTTTTTTTCGAATAAATAAAATTAAGTAAAGGTAATAATATACGAACATACTCATGTAATTCCTTCATACCTTCGTGTTCTGAATTAATAACTAACCGTAGCTTTACGCTGTTATTAGCTCGAATGGATTAAAGTTTCCTTCATTGTCACTGAAGGACGTATAAGACACGAAAAGCTAGTCGTTAATTATTTAATGGGTTTCATTAATTAATATAGCATATCTTTGTGATCAGTCAGACATTTAATATACACATTAGATTCATTCAACTGACAGTCAAAAGAATCTTACAAAATTTATATTTACTCAATCCGAAAGATTCATAAATGCTTGAGGAAACTGTAATGATTTTTGTATTACAGAAATTTACTTTTTTATAATTATTTAGGTTTCCATTTTCTTTTTTGTAACGATTTTTGTATTACAGAAAATTTATTTAGTTTAATTATTTCAATAATTCTTTTTCAATACACTTACTCGGAAACCCGCTCTTATCCCACCGCTTTTAGGCACGCAATAGACTGCTTTCCGCACTAGTGCAGAAATAGCTTGTGCTCTCCCCCACCACAATGTTATTACATTTATCGTATCAGACTGGGCGCGCGTCGACCCCCGCATGTCGCCGGTCAACCCCGGTTTATTCATTTCTTCGTAAGTGTATTGAAAAAAGTCGTTTGAGACACGTGCAAATTTGTCACTGTAGCCCTCGGCTCCATAATACACTCGCCTACGGCTCGTGTGAATTCCGCCTCGGTCGCAATGACAACTTTCTGCACTTGTATCAAAATATACTTAGCACACAAAAAACAGAGGCTGACTTAATGCGTTAAGGCCTTCCACCAGTCAACCTTTGGGTGATGCAGAGAAAAATTATAGTAAGTGCAATACACTTGATGTTATACAAATACAACCCTATTTCTAAATAGTAAAAAAAGGTGTGGCTGTATCCGTACCCGTTACTGATCATAGTTTTGTAGTCAAAAGTAAAATAAATGAAAACCCAAAATTGTCCACGAAAATTTGAATGGTAAATTCATAACTATATGAATCATTCATAACAATTGCTACTAGAAACTACTATGCATAGTGTTTTTTAAATTTGATCGTCATTTATACAATTATAATCTATAGCCTGTAAATTGAGTGACATTTTGGAATAAAAACAAATGCTTTGCTTGCAAAGAAAGATAGAGAGAGAGAGTATGTGTAAATATTAAACTAACTATTATAGTTATTTTGTAAATAAGCCTTCAAAATTTTTGAGCCGAAACCAAAAAGAAGACAATGTCTTATTATTATTTTTTTTTCGTTTTTTTTTTTTATTGTTGATAGGCTCGCGTTTGACCACTATCTCACCTGATGGTAAGCGATGATGTAGCCGAAGATGGAGCACGCTTGCCTAGAAGTAACCTATTCACTCTTGACTTAAAGACCCCTAGGTTGATATATATATTATCGTTCGTAAAGCCGCTGGTGCCGGTTGTCATGTAGATCTTTGGCAGTCGTTACAGATAGTCAGACGTCTGAAAGTCTGACTATCAATCTATCCAAGGAGTATCGTGTTGCCCACCCAGTTACGGGTTTTGGAGGTCTGATAGGCAGACGCTCCATGTAAACCATGGGTTTAGGCGAATCCGCTTAAACTGGAAGTCGACCTCAAGCTAATTGGGAAAAGGTTAGGGAGATTTTAATGTTCGTTTATTAATTATGTGAAATATTAATTATATTTCTAAAACCTTTAAAAGAACTTAAAGTTCAATGAAACAGAAGACTCCCTGTAGAAATGATGTTGCATTTGATCATCACACTTAACATAAAAAATCCTAACACATCCCGCAATTTACAAATACTATCTACACAATCGCACTGATCACATTTTTTAACTTGTTTAGTTTTTTTAACATTTATTACTAGCGATCCCCCGCGGTTTCATCCACGTCTTTATTTACTGCTCCCCTCCTATTGCTAGTATAATGTTATCGACACTTTTGATTGATATCTATTCCTTTATTACTGTAGTATTTTTAGACAATTCCTTTCTAAAAAAATTATGATTTATTCTTCATATAACTACTGATCTAATGATGATATATTAAAATATTATTATAAATACTTTAAAATTACAAAAGGAAAATCCCCTTTGTTCGAGAAGCGCAAACTGTCGTTTAAAAAAATATTTTCTTCCTGAAAAGGTTCGTGATATAGTCTATAGCAGGGGTTTTAAACCCTTATTGGAGAACGTGCCACTAAATATATGAAAAAAAAAATGGCGGCTGCAAAAGAGTCTTGGCTTTAATTTTGAAACTATAACTTTTTTTGCGACTCGAAATTAGTATAGCGTAATGTTTACAGTTGTTTGCTTATTTATTTAATAAAATAATAGTAAAAATTAGTATGATTACTGTATCAATTTGTTATACATCTTACACCGGTGTGCCCGAATTATTTTGCCGCGGGCCATACGTTCGCCATCCCTGGTCTATAGTCTTCCTTGATAAATGGACTTTTGAGATTGAATCATATGACATATGTTTTATGATTCATTTTCAAATACCATTTTTTTTAATTTTATCTCTATGATCAAGCGCTCATCGCACTTAATGATCATTTAGCACGTGCGTTCAATATATAATTAGCACGGCTTCCTAGGTTCGTCTGTCTTGCATTGTAGCAATTTATTTATTTGAAAAGTTTAGGCTAAGCTCCTAATCACAATCGTGTGATTTATAAATACAACTGAAAAGTCCTATGTAAATGGCTGTGGGAGGGACTGATAGATAGTTGATATTAGAAGGACTAACTTAGGCTACTATTTTTTTTTTATATAGGGTTCCGCGCAAAAAATACTTCTTGAAATTGTGACCAAATTGGCATTGTGCTATTATACGAATAGTACGCAAACGAAGTCGCGGGCAAAAGTTATTCTAGCACACTGAACGTATAGACCACCGTTTTTAAAGCTAGAGTATATAGGTTCTTAATAAAAAAGTGCGATCACTATCAACGATTTCATCACTGCTATCATCAGGTGGGATCGCAGTCAAGCACTAGTTTATAATTATCATTAAACAAAAAAAGATATATACATAATATGTATATACTTTATCGGACAAATATATCAGTTGGCGTACATCTCTAATGGTCCATAATAAGTAGTAATTGGATTGAGAGCGCGACGGCCGACCGATCACTATATCAAACTCAACTCGAACCAGTTAACTATCATTAGTTTCCAGTCAATTTTCAGATTTACTCTAACATTTAGCATGATTCGTTAACTGGTTTTAGTTGAGTTTTAGAGCCATTTGGTTGAACTTAGTTGGACTTTGGTTGTTTTGACTTCGTGTTTAGTGTTTACGGTTTGTGGAATACTTACCTGTGTTTCTGTGTTAAAGTTTGTATTGCGCGACTGTGGTTGCTGAGTTGGACTAACTGCCTATTCGATCTCTACAACACAGTTATACTTATTGGGTAAAACAACACAGTACTCTTAGGAAAACTAAGACTTAATGATAGACATTCTTCAAATTACAGCCAGGACAAACAGCTTAACAATGTATGGTCACTGGCGGATTAACCCAGCGCGGGGCCTGTAGCAAATTTTACCGAGAGGCCCCTGTGTACACTTATTAAATACTTTCCATTCTAATCTCAATCACCAATAACCCCGTGTATTTTAAGTTTGGGTACGGTACGTGGAAAGAACGTAAATGAGGAAAATCTGAAAGAGATTGACTGACATATTCAATGAAATAATAATCAGCTGTATTCGGATTCCGATATATTTATATGTATAGTTTGAATAGATCTTTTTGGGTTGAAGCCCCCTAATGAGCGGGGCCTGTAGCACTTGTTACTCTTGCTATATGGCTAATCCGCCACTGTCGGCGTCGACGTCTACGGTCTATGGACATGTAAAATATGGTAGGCCTTCGAATATCCCCGACCCTCGGGAGTCGCAGGGCGATTTCCGTATATCGTAGGCGCGGGCTTGCAGTCAACGAGCAATGGGTAGCTCTTCGTCCGCCCGTTCCGTAAGAACCTAGTGCTTAAAGAGATGTCAGCAAAACTGAAGGGGCCAAGTAGCAAGCATAGACTTGCTAGAACTGCGGGAATATTTAAAAGAGTGACTCTGGTCTTAGAAAGCAAAGGGCAACTAAAGGAACACAGGAAGGTTTTAATCAGTAAAGTCTGATACGCTCTCTGGCTCCACCCAGAGCGGGAGAAAGTATTTAATGACTTCTCACACTGAAAAAAATAAAAATATGTTGCATGGTTAATTGGAACCAAGTTTCCTTTTCGAAAGGGTCGTTAACCGAAAAAGGAAGAAAAAAATCCGTACAAACGGCCAGCAATAGCAATAAGCTGCGTTTATTCGATAGAGTGGTATCGAAGCCAATTGAGTGGCGTGGCCGTGTCCTCCTGATAATTGCCCGTAATTGCTCGGCCAAAGGGTATTACAGACTGGCGCGATATTCTTAGTATTATGTTTGTCTTGGGAGGTTGAAGGTGACAGGATATTTACCAAGGCAAGTTTTTTCATTGTGGCTTCAACCATAGTGATTATCACGGTGCAATAATATATTGACTGGCGACGACTACAACTTGCCAGTTGGTCTAGTGGTTAGTGGCCCTGACTGCTGTGCTGTTGTTGTGGGTTCGATTCTCACCCAGGACAAATGTTTGTGTAATGAGCACGATCATTTGTTCTGTCTCTGGGTGTAATTTATCTATAATGTGTATGTATTTAGAAATATATAAGTATGATTATCAGTTGTCTAGTACTCATAACACAAGCTCTGCTTAGCTTGGAGCTAGACGTCGTTGTGTGACAGATGTGGAAAAAAAAATGGTTAAGGACCATTACCTTTCACTCAGAGCTTTTTTCGTAGACTGGCTTCTACCAGCGGCTTCGCCCGTATGAAAGTTGGCTTCTTCATACTAGCTTTGAATCCCTGTTTCATCCCCTTAGGGGGTGAATGGAAAATCCTTTCTCAGTGCTCACCTACATCATAGAAGGAAACCTTGTGCAAAACCTCACGTTCCTTAGCCCTAGTAGTTTCGGTTGTGAGTTGATATATCAGTCAATCAGTTTCTCATCTATATATAAAAAGAGAAACTGACTGACTGACATATCAACGCACAGACTCAACTACTAAGATTAGGAGCGTGAAATTTTGCACATAGCTTCCTTTTATGACATAGGCAAGCACTAAGAGAGGATTTTTCAAAATTCACACCCTAAGGGAATGAAACGGGGGTCCAAAGTTTGTATGATGAAAACCTTCTTCACGCGGCCGAAGCCGCTGGCAGAAGCTAGTTTTATATATTTATATAGATAGCTGATGTTTCAAGGAATTACGTAAGCTACTTTTGTTTTAGAAGAAGAATTAGGGTTCCTTGCAAAAAAAACTCCTTGAAATTGTGATCAAATGGCATTGTGTTATCTTACGAGTCTAACGCGACAAAATCGCGGGCACCTGTTATTCGTTACTAACTTCATCAAATTTGTTCTTTATTCTAATGTGGATGCGCGGGCTTGCGGACGGCGAACGATGGGTGGCTCGCCGTCCGATCGTCCGGTAACTGTTCGGACCGAGCCCAAGTCGTCGACGGCGTGTAGTGTTCCACGCGCGCCTCAAGGAGATGTCAGCAACCGTAGGGGCCCAGCAGGGTCGAGGCCTACTGGGGCCATGGGTGATGCGAAAGTGACCCCCGGGGCCCTGGGAAAAAAAATGGCAAAGAAGGAACAGGAGTGGGTTTTTCGTCAGTAAAAGTCTGACACTATCTCCCGCTCCGCCCAAGAGCGGGGGTTAAAATTCTAATGTGGATAAAGTTTTCAGGCACTCGCGCGAAGTGGGTTTGCTTGAAGTTTCGCATTCCAAGCCCGCAGGTTAGGGTTGTCCAATGACGAAATCAGATTATTTATCTCGCAAGCTAGATATTTAAATTTCCTTTATTTTGTATATTTGTGTTATATGTACATAGTTAGGTTAAGTATAATAGTATTTATAGTGAATATTTAAGATCCCACTGTGACTATATCAATAAAAAGAAACTAATAAAAGTATATTTCCTTTTGGGTTTACGAGTAACTATAAAACTAATCATCGAAAGAGGAGTAAAATGATACAAGAAAAAACCGGGCATTCGTGAGTAGGAATCAAGCACTGAGGGTTCCGTACAGTAATTTACGAAAACAGTTCAATTGCCGAATTGAGATACGAAGATTTTTCCGAATCACAAAAATGTTTTTTTTCTTTGACGTTACTACAAATTTATAGTTTTAAGATTTTTTCTTATACTTATGATACTACTTATTAGACCTTGCTTCATGCTAAATTTCAGGATTGTAGATCAACGGAAAGTACCCCATGAATTTTGATTCCCTTGAGAGTGTCGAAATACACGTTTTTTTGCGACATAAACGGCCGTATCTTTTTTTCGTTAACCCGAAGTTTGATTTTTTCACAGCATCAAGGGACCGCAGACTTGAGTACCTATATGGTTTTAATTTCAACTCGATACCTCCACGCGTTCTCGAGATAAAGGGTTTTGCCAGACAGACAGACAGAAGGACAACAAAGTGAGCCTATAAGGGTTCCGTTTTTCCTTTTGAGGTTCGGAATCCTAAAAAGATATGCGTGTCTTAGGCTCAACCCTAACTGGCAGAGTCAAAGTGTCGCAACGCGTCATGGTTTTCGCCAATAGCATATTCAGCTCTATTTTCCTTTTATTAGGTACAAATTTGTGTTGCAAATACTGAATTGCGAGTCGACGTGTCCTCCGCCTTAGGAAGGAAGAAGTCGTTTTTTTTTTAAATTTGAAGTAGATTGGACCTAGGAATGACGTTGTCCCATACAAACTTTATCCCCCTTTTTCACCCCCTTAGGGGTAGAATTTTGAAAACTCCTTTCTTATCGGATGTCTACGTCATATAAAGAATATACCCTCCAAGTTTCAGGTAAAATTCCCCGTTAATAATAATAATATCTTTGTTCGATCCAGCCCGTCCCTTGCTCCCCCCCCCCCCCCAGGGACGCCCTAAGCCGAGACTACACACTAAGGGCACCCCCTGTGGGGGACCCACAGGGGGTGCCCTTAGTGTGTAGTCGCTTAGTTTTTAAGTTTAGTTAAGTAAGCCCTGGCTGGAGGCTTTGATTTTTGAATCGAGGCCGCCACAGGCAAGTCCGGTTAAGCAGCCGACAACCTCCTAGGTTGACCTGCGAGAGGCCACACAAAAAAAAAAACAAGTTTCAGGTCTTTACGATCAGCGGTTTAGGTTGTGCGTTGTCAGGCATTTAGGACGAAGCATTTTATATGTATAAATAATAGATAATTTTATACACCATATTAGTTTGTTTTCTGAGTTTGTTTCGGTGTTTCTTCTCAGGGTAGTCAGCTAGGAAACACCGGCTTCATCTAGTTTAAATTGACAAAAAAAAAATTTACGTCTAAAAATGTTTTAAAAAAAAACCCTTCTTACAAAATAAACATCATTTATCATTATGTCAGGATATGCTGGAACGATGGCTGGAACCAATATTGTAACATCTATTGTACCATATTGTTACAAATAAACATTTTTGATTTGATTTGACCAAAAACGCATAAAATTGAGTTTAAAGTACAACGGGTGTGTATCGTCGCTTAAACCGATTAATGGCCAGATAGAGTCGGCCGCGCAAATGATGACTGACAGTTGCCGTAGGGCTGCGCTTATTATGAATTAACGGTAAATTAGATGTTGAGGGTTACGTTTTAAATTAATGTTACAAATGGTTTTGTAAAAAGTGTTGTAACCGATACTTTGGTGTGTGACTCAGTTACTTCTAGGCAAGTGTGTTCCATCGACGTCGACATCATCACTTACCTCAGTTGAGATATTGACCAAACACAGGCCTATTAATAATACAAAAACCGGGCAAGTGTGAGTCGGACTCGCGCACTGAGGGTTCCGTACAGTAATTTACCTATGAAAACCGTTCAATTCCCGAATTAAGTTACGAAGATTTTTCCAAATCTACAAATTTACAGTTTTTAGATTTTTTCCTATGCTTGTGTTATTGGACCTTGTATCATGCCAAATTTCAGAATTGCAAGTCAACGGGAAGTACCCTATGAATTATGATTCGCTTGAGAGTGTCAAAATACATAAAAAGTGTTGTAACCGATACTTTGGTGTGTGACTCAGTTACTTCTAGGCAAGTGTGTTCCATCGACGTCGACACCATCAATTACCTCAGTTGAGATATTGACCAAACACAGGCCTATCAATAATACAAAAAATCGGGCAAGTGTGGGTCGGACTTGCGCACTAAGTGTTCCGTACCTTTCGTAATAGAAAACGCCAAAAAATCACGTTTGGTGTATGGGAGACATTTGTTTTATGGTGTTTTTAGTATTTATTGTTATGGCGGCAACAAATATACGTCATCTGTGAATAATTTAGGTGTCTAGCTATCTCGGTTCATGAGATACAGCCCGGTGACTGGCAGACGGATAGCGGAATGATAGCAATAGGGTCCCGTTTTTACCCTTTCGGTACGGAACCCTAATTATTTGTGTATTATTTGACATTGTATGTAATAATTTATTGACTAAGCATAATGTAACATTCTGTATATGACTTGTAAGAATCCTTTACCTATAAACTACTATGACTATAACAATTAAAAAAAAAACCACCAGAAAAATTTGTCTATAAACGATTTAGATTACACTAACGAAACAGTCACAATTTTGTGCTTAATTTTGCATCTATTGCCGAACTAGGCTAGGGCCCTGTATTTCGGCACGTAAAAATAACTAAAACAAAAACATAACCAATCTTGCAGTCGGTGGAGAGCAGTGGTGGCCGAGTGGTAACGGCCCCGACTTACGAGACGCGGGTTCAAACCCAACCAGGCGCATTACTTTATGTAATTTATTTCATCACCACTGCTCTCAAAACGGCGAAGGAAAACACCGGCATTTCCTAGAAACAAAAAATTCGAAGACATGTGACATTCACCAACCCGCACTGGGCCCGCGTGGTGAATTATGGCCCATTCCCTCTCCTAAAGAGGAGGCCTGAGTCTCAGCAGTGGGAACATTAAAAGGCTGATTATGTATGTTATGTATCTTGCAGTCGGGTAAAAACAGCAAAGCACAGACACACAGACACGTCATACATGGCATGTCAGTCGTAGCTTGCCATCCAGCTGGACTGGACCAAGCCCAGTTGTCAACAGCGCGTACTCCACGCACTCCTCGTCTAACACGTCCTCCAGCTTCTCCCAGAGTGGGAGAAGTGATTGGATGATTTCCCACCTTAAAAAAAAGTGGCACGTCAGTCATGTCGGACAGTACAGTTTTATTTATCAAATAAAACTGTAGAAAAAATAGTTTTAAATTAAAAAATATATATATTTATAGAGATAATATAGAGAGCAGTGGTGGCCGAGTGTTAACGGCCCCGACTTACGAGTTGTAGGTCGCGGGTTCAAACCCAGCCAGGCGCATTACTTTGTGTAATTTATTTCATCACCACTGCTCTCAAAACGGTGAAGGAAAACAGCGTGAGGAAACCGGCATGTACTAGAACCAAAAATTCAAAGACATGCGACATCCACCAACCCGCAATGGGCCCGCATGGTGGATTACGGCCCATTCCCTCTTCTAGAGAGGAGGCCTGAGTCCCAACAGTGGGAACATTAAAAGGCCGACTATGCTATAGACTATGCTATATATTTATTTAAACTTCATGGTACAGTAGTGGTACATAGGTGGACTTAATGCAACAAGGCATTCTCTACCAGTCAACCTTTGGATTAAATGAAACAACACTCTGGTAGGTGTGTACAAAACGAAACGAAAAAAAGAACGCGTTTACGGCAGTACCTGATAAATGCGCAAAGGAAACTAGATTTAGTCACTCTTAATGTTTCATTTATATAAACCGCCTAGAGTGAATTTTAAGAACGGTAGGTTCTGCTGTATGGAAAATGTTGCACGGAAATATAAAATGGCTTATATATAACCACAGTATGTAGATGGTGAAGATTCCCTGGGCACCATTGACTGCTCATTTCTTCATGTCTTGTTAAATTTGATGACATTTTTTTTTTTTACTTTTTTTATATTTTATATTGTTATTATTTCGTACACATCTGACGCTAAACACCTGTTTACTATTTATCATATATCACACATTAACATTTATATATATTTAATTACCTCACACATAATACTTATACATTACACATAACACTATAATAATAATAATAATAATAATAATAATAAGATTTATTTCTCACCACAATATAAGGTACTTTTACATAGTATAAAGAAAGCAATACATAACTGTAGCTTTACAATTACAATGTTATATTGTGGGAGACTGGTGCCTAAGCTAGACATAAGGCCTGTATTTCAGGACACCAGGACTCCCTCTCATTCGGAGATAGTAACATTAACATACATTATGTACTCTCACATTATTAAATGCGGTACTTATAACAAATCATGTTTACAATAAGATTGTTTATATCAGTGTTAGTATTTAATTAATATAAGTTGTGATTTGGCGTATGTGTGTGATGGTATGTGAGGGTGTGTGTGTGTGTGTGTGTGTGTGTGTGAGAGGGTGAGGGTGTGTGTATGTGTGTTTATGAGGGAATATGACTAAGAAGAGAATAGCAATGGTAGTTTCGTAACCGGAAAATGGAACCCATAGTGTTTTGTTAGGTAGTTACATTTGGGTAGCAAGAAGTTTTTCTGTGTCGTCATAGTTTAACTCCTGGAGCCAATTCCTTACTTTAATTTTGCACTTTTTGCTGGTGAGACTATAAACAGACAGCTTCCTGTTTATGCTATTGTATAGAAAGCGACCTAGGTAGCAAAAGAAGCGTTTAGAAAAAACAGTAGTGAGCCTATCATAATGGCGGTCTATGGGATCAAATCTTCTTTTACCATGTGACAGTAAGGGATTGAAAGAAGTGAGTCCATGTTGTTTTAGGACCGTTTGCAATATAAACAGCTGACGTACAGTTAAAACTTTAGTCTCTTTGTATAAGAGTGCTGTAGGATATTGGAATGGCAAGAAGGAAGACACCTTCAAAACAGCTCTCTGCGTTCTTTCCAGTACTAGGATTGAGTATTTAGGCGCACCACCCCAAGATGTTATGCAGTAGGTCAAAAGCGATTGGGCGAGGGCGAAATATATTGATTTCCGCAGCTTTTCGTCTGCTACATGCCTCAGAGTCTTGAAGACATAAATTAATTTACGCAATCTATTGCTAAGGGTGTTGATGTGTTCCTGAAATCTTAAGTTACAATCTATAATAATACCTAAGTACTTTACGCTGTTTACGTTTTGTAAGTGTGTGCAGATACATGCGTTGTCATTTCGGTTAGTTAAACAGGAGTGGGCTATAATGGAGTGCGTTGCTGTGGTTGAACGCGTGTAGTTTTTTAAGGAAAAGGTAATGTACTTCGTTTTATCAGCGTTCAGTGAGAGAACGTTTCGGTGCAGCCACTCTGTCACAACGTTAAAGCCTGTCTGAGCGTGTGCATATACTTCATGCCATGTGCTAGCGCTAAAGAGAAGGGCAGTGTCATCGGCAAAAGTTATGATTTTACCTTTATGGAGAGTGAGCGAACCCAGCTCGTTGATGTATATCAGAAAGAGGGTCGGCCCAAGTACGCTACCCTGTGGCACGCCATAGGACACAGTGCGTTCCTCACTAACGACGTCATCGATCTTAACACACTGGGTACGCTCACTCAGATAATCCTCATACAGTTTAAGTTGTACCCCCCTTATTCCTAACTTTTCCATCTTCTGAATTAGGATGGGGACAGAAACCGTGTCAAAAGCTTTGGCGAGGTCTAAAAATATGCCTAATACCTTTTGCCCACTATCCAAGTTTTTGACTACATAGTTTGTCAGATCATGAACCGCCTCGGACGTGGACTTTCCAGCCCGAAAACCACATTGCGAGGGTGATAGTATTTTTGATTTTTCTAGGTAGCCCACTATATTTATATATTTGGTATAAAATGGCTTATATATAACCACAGTATGTAGATGGTGAAGATTCCCTGGGCACCATTGACTGCTCATTTCTTCATGTCTTGTTAAATTTGATGACATTTTTTTTTTTACTTTTTTTATATTTTATATTGTTATTATTTCGTACACATCTGACGCTAAACACCTGTTTACTATTTATCATATATCACACATTAACATTTATATATATTTAATTACCTCACATATAATACTTATACATTACACATAACACTAATAAGTAAATAACTGCCGTTCACTCTCAATAAGGTTCAGTTGAAAACCAGCGTCAGGCAACTACCACTGACTACCATGTAGTTGTCTGGCATTTTTGCTGAACTGGACCTATTTGGCGCAGCCGTGAGACACACATTGTTTTTTTTTCTTCTTAGTTGTCTTAAATTTTGTTTTTACAGTGTGTGAATCCATGTATGCCAAATAAAATATTTTCTTTCTTTCTTTTCTTTACAATAAATAAATAACAGATAAATATCAAGTGGAATGTGGTATCATTAAATTAAGTTACAATAGTAAAATACTTATATATGCTAATATTATAAATTAATAAATACATTATAATTAGGAGAACTTAAAAATAACAATTATGACGAAGCCCGAACTAAGGTTGAGAGGCATTTAAGTAGTAGTTCCGAATTTTACGCTTGAAGGAAAAATTACTTTCAGCTTTTTTGATGTCGAGGGGAAGCACATTCCAGAGTTTTGTGGTAGAGACAACGTAAGAATTAGCCATAAACGCAGTACTAAAAAAAAAACAAAATTCAAATATTTTTATTTCATATGGGCCTACATGGTCATTTAATGCACGGTTCCAATTAGTCGTTTCCTATGGAAAGGAACCGGCAAGAAACTCCATAAAAAAATCACAAGATCATAATTTTTCCTCCATCGATTGGATTGTCGCGCCCCGATTGAACCATTGCCCACCATTAATAGTTAATTCAAACTGTTCAATTGATCTCCATTACAATTGGTAAAAGTTCGATATCAAATGAACAAGCCACTGGCACTGTGATTAATATTATTGATTGTTAGTTAGCGCCAAGCGGGTTTGAATCGTAAAATAATTTGTTTCAATTGAATTGAATTTCTTATTTTCTTATGCTGGCTTGTTAAATGTTTTGTTGGGTACTTTAAATATTTATGTTGTAACTAGCTGCTGCCAACGGCTTTGTCCGCCACTCGGGCCCAGTACAGGTTGGTTGATGTCACATCTCTTTGAATTTTTGTTCTATGATATACCGGTTTCCTCATAATGATTTCCTTCACCATTTTGAGAGCAGTAGTGATGAAGTAAATAACACAACGGAACGGATGGCCATTGGGCTCGAAAGGTTCTGGAATGGGGACCACGTACAGGAAGACGTAGCGTTTGAAGGCCTCCTACAAGGTGGATCGATTACCTGGTATTCCGGGAATCCGATGGATTCGAGACGCACAGGATCGTTCATTGTGGCGACACTTGGCGGCCTGTGTCCAACAGTGGACGTCTTTCGGCTGAAATGATGATGATGATGATGAAATAACACAAAGTAAGGCCTGTCAGAGTTTGAACCCACGATGTGCTATTCGTAAGTCGGGGCCGTTACTACTTGGCCACTAGCTATTGCTCTTCAGTCAGTGAAGTTTATGGCGAACTAACTCCCGGGGTAAAAAGTATAGTATGTGCTAGTCCAGGAAATGGTCTACGTGTGTATCGAGTTTCATCAAAATTTGTTCAGCCATCACATACACACTCACAAACTTTTACCTTTTTAATATAGTGTGATGTGTGTCTGTAAAGCTAGAGTTTATATTTTTTGTGCTGATTGGTAAATATTGTTAATAGTCTACATATATATATATATATATATATATATAAAAGAAGAAACTTACTGACTGACATATCAACTGTACAGCTGAAACTACTGGGTACAGTACAGTACAGTACAGTAAAAAGGTAATTTTGTGCAAAATTTTATTCTCCTAGTGAGCGTAAAAACAGCCAAAGCTCAAAGTTACCTTTTATGACGTAGGCGAGCACTAAATACCTGTATTTCAAAAATAAACATTCTGATTCAGACTTACCTTTACCTTAGTACTAAGCATACAAAAATCAATTCCTATTAATATATCTACGGTTGTGACAACCCTGAGAGCGGATGAATTTCAGTAAAATTCAATAAAGTATACTTCGGCGGGCATCGCGATTCCAATTCACTAAAATTTCACTCATTAACATTTAACGTCGAGCTCGGCATTAAATTATGCTAGGTAATTGTAAAATTAAACATATTTTCTTGTAAAAGTTTGTTACGCTCAATTTGGGTATATAGCTCATGAGTGATTCAACTCGCACATTATACAATGTACGTACAGCTAAGGTGTGGAATTCCCAGACGGTGTATGTGTTCTGTGATAGCTACAACCAATGAGTCTTTAACTTAAGAGTGCATAGGTTACTTCAAGGCAAGCGTGTTCCATCGTCGACCACTTCAGCGCTTACCACCATCCCCAAGTTACAACCGTTTCGTTTCGATTCTCTTTTCGTTGATCGTCTCGAGTCGGCCACGCCTCCTATTCCTTTGTTTCTTTTTTGTTTTACGTGACTGAGCGGTGAGATCACGTCAGAACAAAGAAATCGGAGGCGTGGCCGACTCGAGGCCAACGAAAAGAGAATCGAAACGAAACGGTTGTAACTTGGCTAGGGAGGCAGGTAAGATAGTGATCAAGCGTGAGCCTATGGAGTGTATTTTGCTGACGCCTGTACACTCAAGGAGCACGTGCACGATTGTTTCCTCCGATATTCATTGTGGGAATAAATTGATCGTTATTCTTTGTAATTATGGACTTACACTACAAAAAGAGGAGAACCAAGGTTGCTGACATAGCACGAAGAATCGCCAAACTTAAGTGGCAATGGGCAGGGCACATTGCTCGCAGAACAGATGGCCGTTGGGGCCTAAAGGTTCTGGAGTGGCGACCGCGTGCCGGAAGACGCAGTGTTGGAAGGCCCCCTACATCCAGGTTGCAGGAATTCGATGGATGCGAGACGCACAGGACCTGTGAGGCCTATGTCCAGTAGTGGACGTCTATCGGCTGAAATGATGATGATGATGATTTGTAATTATGGACTTACACTACAAAAAGGTGTTAGTTGTAAATTCAAGAAACCTTAGATAAGTCCAGCTTTAATAAACTAGAAAATAATATTTTAGTCGAGTCGAGACTATCGTTAATGAATAAATTAATAAGATTTCACCACCATACGAAAGAAAAACAGCAAACAAGAATACGAAAATAAATAGGTAAATATAATGCGCACTCATTCGCTCCTCATTTTCAGTAAAATAAATACAATTCAGTAAAGACTAATTAATACATTAACAGCTAAAGGTATACCGATACTTAATTACTCGATTAATTGATTCAATCGTAGTCGATTCCGAATTAAACGGTACAAATAGGATTTCAGAGTAAATTGTGTTTGCACACGATATCGAACTGAAGCTGTGTTTACGTTGAAACGATTCGCGTATTGAGTGCTTTTAAAATTGTGGATACTTGAAGGTGAAATAAAAATGTCGGACGAAACTAGATTATTCGCTACAATGACTGCTATAGTAGAATAAAATAGAATAGACTTTTTGTATATGTTATCGGCCAAATCTGATTTTAGGATGAAATAGTTTTGCCTAGGCCAAAGTTAGAAGGCTAAGGCGGGAGCGAAGCGGAAAGGAGATATTTTTCGTGGATATTTTTTTATAACCACCCAGAAATAGAAGCCCGTGTAAGAAGAACTGGTTTGGCCTAGGCGAAACTACATAGTTTATTCTAGACATACCGAAATAATAACAATTACACAACAGCACAACGCAACACAAACACACACAACTACAACACAATACTACACACCATAACACGAATACACACAATACAATCTGTACTATTAGTTATAACTAGTACATATATAATCTCATCTTGATATAGGTATTCATTTTTCTCAGCATATTTTAAAGTTTGCTTTAAATTACTGTCGTATAGGCATCCCGTTGAGGTATTGTTTCTATTCTAAAGTTTACGTAGTATCACCGTATCACCTTACTTTTTTTTGCACGGTTTATTCATTTAGGGCGGAATTTACCAATAAAACTAATCACGTTTTAACGTTTGTCACGCATAATTGCGTTTAACCGCTGTCAGTAGTGTCACTTGTAAAAATACTACAAAAGAAAATACAGACAAGTGACACTAGTGACAGCGGCTAAACGCGATTATGCGAGCCAAATGTTAAAACGTGATTAGTTTTATTGGTGAATTCAGCCCTTAGCTAGTGTTAAGTTTAGAAAGTATTTTGATTTTATAGTTACTTTGAGTTCCATTAGAATGAAGATGTAAGTAACACATTCTAATGTGTTTGCAGTATTTGGTAGCAAATGTATCGAGTTAGCCTTCTCGACAAGCTTCGCTGAGATAGTCATTACTACAATAACATTCTCAGCTACATTTAACCGAAATCGGGCTTGTTTTAAGGATTCCACATATTGACCAGCTGTGTAGATACTTATGATACAAAACTACACCAATTTTTCGACACAATATCCATTAGGAATTAGTTTGTAAATAATTAAAACAGCCACTGAACTTTTCTTGAAAAAATCCCGCCAAAAACTCATGTTTTTTTTTGCATCGCGAAAGCATATAACCAATCAAAAAGTTAGTCATCTTACTTGTTTTGCAAGAAATAGTTGTATGGCTTTGCTTATGTACCTACCATAACTACTAGTAGGTATAGATAAACATAGTGGTCAGACAGTGACAGACAGACCAAAACACTTCAGCAATATCAAGGTCCTATATTATCCGTCTCCTACACTCAAAATAATCTCTTAATATAATAAACATGAAAAGGTTCACGAGATAAATCATCAGTTCCCACATTTGGCGGCAACTTACAATGGGCCCGCGGCCCTCTTCCCTTCTCCCGTGTTGTGCGAGTGACGATAATCTCACCTCGACAAGACGGGAATGCGAAATGAAGTGCTTTTGCCATACCAAAAAAAAAACAAAAACAACCTTTTGAAATTCGAATGCTAATTCCTCTGGTCTTATTTAAAATTCTATTCTTTTTAATGACGTAAGTGGCTGTATGTGATTTTGCTTGCGTGAAAAGGGTAAAGACAAAAAAATACTGGAAGTGAGATATTTAGATTATCAGGAACCATAGAATAAGCGTATTATTAAATAAAGCGACGTTTATAAATCTCGACAAGTAGTTTTCTTGTTTGTTAATGCGGCAATAGAGGATTCAGGATATAGTCAGTTTACGACGGTCTGACCTAGGCGACAGATCTGAGGTTGTTGAGAATTGTTGCAAACAACGTGATTGGATAACACAACTAACACACTTGCATGTTTGCGTAAGTGTTTACGATTTGATTGCGTAATATTCTATTATCTTTTATGTGGAAAATTGTGTTGGAAATTAAAATATTGGATATTAAGTATTAATTTGCGTGTTAAATCAAATCAAATTCAATCAAAATATTTATTTGCATAAAAAGGTGCGCAACTTAACAAGGTTTGAAAATTTATAGAATTTTTTATTCTGACTAAAAAAAAGATTAACATCACATAAATTAAAATTAAGAAATGACAAGTGAAAAACAGTTAAGTATTTTATTTAAATTGATTTAAACGCCTGATAATCTGTGACACTTCTAGCTTCAGTCATAAATTCTATTAGTCTTAAAAAGTTTTCTTTTTCATAGGAAAAGCGTCGCTAACTTTCTATAACAGACTCTCGTATTTTAGTTGGCTACAAAGAAGAAGTTCAAAAAAGGTCATAATTATTTTTTTCTTAAAAAAATATTGCATAAATAATGCGAAGGTTATGGTTGCAGCGCGGATGCGGTCGACGGTGGGTGTAATACGGTAATGACACGACAATATAAATAGGATTAGTGTACCGGGACCCCACGCGCGCAGACAGGACGCGCCAATACACGCACCGGCACTGTGTTCCGACACGGACAATACTGTGGACAAACCTACATTTTGATACAAGTAGAGAAAATTTGTCATTTCGCCCAAGCCGCAGGTGAGGGTGTTATGGAGCCGAGTGCTGCAGTGACGAATTTCCACGTGTATCAAATGAGGTTTTTCTATACACTTACGAATAAATAAATAAACGAGGGTTGACACTCGACTCGTGGGAGTCTCTTAGGACCCAGCTTGATACGATAAATACAATGATTGTGGCGGGGGCGGGCTCCGATACTTTTCCGCACTAGTGCGGGAAACATTCAATTGTGTGCATATAGGCGGTAGGGATAAGGGCAGGTATGTCTTCGAATCTTTGGTTCTAGGTCGACGAATGGAAACGGTGAAGGAAAAGATTGTGAGGAAACCGGCATATAATAGAACAAACTAAATAAGCATTATTAATTTTAAAAAAAACTTCGTTCGTTTTTTAGAGTGACTTCAATGTTTTCGTAATAATTTAATTAAATACCCATATTATTGGAATGCAAAGAAAATAATAATAATTGGTCTGCTATCTTATATGCCCATGATATTTTATTTCTTTAGTTACACAGAAATGAAATAATATTATTAAGTAATTTTGTAATACATAATATATAAAATACAGAAAAAACACAAAAATTACCGTGACTATAACTTAAAAATAAATAATCTACTAAATTCAATATAGAGATTCTCAGTAGAGTTGAATTTCTTGCAAAACTGGAGAGTATAGCCTTTGCTTCATTATCCCTTAAGGTGGACTCTCCAGGGTAGACAATTTCTGTACAGTTTTTTGTCAACCATATAAGTTGGAAACGGCCCTGACTTTCGAGTTGTAGGTCGTGGGTTCAAACCCAGCCAGGTCCATTACTTTGTGTAATTTATTTCATCACCACTGCTCTCAAAACGGTGAAGGAAAACATCGTGGGGAAACCGGCATGTCCTAGAACCAAAAAAATTCGAAAACATGTGAAATTCACCAACCCGCACTGGGCCCTCGTTGTGGATTACTGCCCATTCCCTCTCCTAGAGAGGAAGTCTGAGTCCCAGCAGTGGGAACATTAAAAGGCTGATTATGCTAATGATTATATAATTCCGTAAATAATTACGTGTTACGGTCACAAATCATATTTTAATTAAAATACATCTTGACACTTATCTTCGAAATGAAAATATCTTAAGAAAATTTTAATTTCATGGGCTACCCTGGTGCATGACCCTTAATGAAAAGGTGTAACCGTTAAGTAGATTGGCCCTCTGATGTTTTATAATCCAACCCAGATTATCACATAAAGTTCACTTAATGTATTATAAGCAAGCGTCGGATTATACGAATTTTAGTGTTACCAGAATTAGTTATTATAACATTGTTTAGACGGTAATGGGTTCATGTTAACCTTGTGATATTGTGTAACTTTGATGGTTTAGTTACCTAAATTATGAAAATTTATTAAAGTTTAAATAAATATTAATTTGAAGGGATTAAAGTTTCATACAGTGATTATGGAGTTCATTTAAATTCTTTTTTATTTAGCTAAATGGTTTGTATAAGTAATTAATTTTTTTTGGTCAATGTAAAATTAGTCTTTATTTCAGAAGTCACGCCTCGTTCAAAGCAGTGGTGGCCAAGTGTCGCGAGCCCCGTCGAGCCCCGAATTACGAGTCGTACATCGCGGATTACGCTTTCTGTAATTTATTTCATCATCACTACTCTCAAAACGGTAAAGGAATACATCGTGAGGAAATCCACCTGTCCTTGAAGTAATAATTCGAAGATATGTGGATAACGGCCCATTGTCTCTCTTAGAGAGGAGGCCTGATTACCAGCATTGGGAAGACTATGAAGCTAATTGATATCTATCCACATTAATACTTACAGCTTCTATCACAAAACTGGTCACGTTCCTCAAATTTTCAGTAACTGAACTGGTCTCACTGTTAAACTTCTTTTGATGATGATGAAATTTGAATTAATGACTTAATAGTAGATTTTTTATGTTTTATTTTTTACTAGCTTTTTCCCGTGGCATCACCTGTCTACATAAAATATAGCCTATGTCATTCAGGAGTAAAGCAGCTTTCTATCGGTGAAAAAGTTTTAGCGATGAGACCAGTACTTTCAGAGATTACCTCCTACAAACAAAAAAACATAAAAACAAAAAAAAAAACACTTTACCTCTTTATAATATTAGTGTAGATTATTATCAGGTTCGCGCTGGACCACTATCTCACTTGATGGAAAGTGATGATGTGGTCGAAGATGCAGCACGCTTGCCTAGAAGTAACCTTTTCACTCTTGACTTAAAGACTCCCAGGTAGTTGCTATCAGGAGACACAACTCCGGCAGGGAATTCTACTCTTGAGAATGTGTTCCCAAAACGTTTTGTGCGTATAGGTGGGATGTCCACCATGTAGCGGTGGCGCATCGTCGCATCGAGGGGATAAAGCTAATGTTTTCTTATGAATATGAAAATGAGAGTTAGCTCCAAAGCGGAACGAGCAAGTTTAGAGTTTCGCATACAAGCGAAGCGAGGTATTTATTGCTATAATCCTGAATGCAGTGAGAGTTTCAGACTAGCCCAAGATAAATACACCTTTTTTCACGAGGTTCTTACTCTAGTTTTTAACCGACTTCAAAAAGAAGTCGGTCCTATGTGCGGCTGTATGTTATAAATTGTTGTATATTATGTTGAATGTTGTATATTATATGGCTAAAAAAAACATACAGCCGCAGCTGTATGTTTTTTTTTATGTATGTTCGCCGATTTCTCGGTCAATTGTAAAGGCTATACTATTTTTGAGTTGATCCTGATGATGAATTTCTAAGATATGGATCGGAACTCTTTATAGGATCACAGCAGAACTGTCGTAACAAGTAAAATTGCTTTGTTTAGACGTATATGTGATGACTTTAAATTTGACTTACGGGTACTTTTAACATTTTACAAAAAAAAAATACAACAAAAATAAAAAGTTTTTTATTACTCACTGCAAGATAATTATGTGCATATTTTTTTTTGAGGTGGTACATCATCAAATAACTTCTCCCTCTCTGGGTGTAGCGAGAGGGTGAACCAGACTTTTACTGACAAAAACCCACCTGTTTTTCTTCAGTTTCCCTTTGTATTTCAGGGCCACAGTAACTTTTTTGAACAAGTAGTAAGTAGGAAGGTTAAGAATAACTCATTTTAGATTAAGTTTACGTGATATATAGAGTCTGACAAACAGAGATAACATATATAGAGTACAATCTAACACTAACAACTATTATAAATAATCTAACTTTTCTACCTCTCAATAAGGTTCAGTTGAAAACCAGTGTCAGGCAACTACCACGAAGTTGTCTGGCATTTTTGCTGAACTGGACCTATTTGGTGCAGGCGCGAGACACACAATGTTAGTTATTTTATTTTCTTATTTTTTTATCTTAAGTGTTTACATGTTGTTTCTACATAGTGTATATCTGTACGTGTGCCAAATAAAATATTTTTCTTTCTTTCATTTCTTTACATTTCTTTTAAAAAACAATTTTTCCAGAAAAATCCGTGCCGTGCCCACAGTGTGCTGACGTCAGTCGCAGCATCGAATGCGCCCGCGCATCGTTTAGCCGATTCATTGCTCCATTAATGTCATTTATACCGACGGCTCGTCTACACGTGGGTCTCTAGTTATATGTGCAATTGAATTTCATTGCCATTTTCCTCTCGCAAATAAAGTTGTTAGTGTGCGGATTAAGCTTATTAAAAGATTTCATTAATTAAATTCGTAAATAGAAAAACATCTGCTTTAAATAATTTTGTATTAAAAAGCCGGGCTTTGTTCTTAGATTAAAATAAATTGAGTGAAGTGGTGAACCTTAAAAAAATTGAGATAGGTTATGAAAATATTATGATATCATGATTATTTATAATAAGGTAATAATTTAATTAAAAATTGATCAATGCATGATGAATTTAGCCTGAATTCATTTTTTTCTTATAAGATTACAAATACCTTTTTTCTTACCATAATTCTTAAACGATGATGGACTTCTAATTTACTAAGTAGTTCATCTTTAACACATTTGACGCTCTTATGTCATTGTTTTTTGATTTTGTGACCATTTAAAAAAAAAATGATCATCTACACTTCTACACTAATATTATAAAGAGGTAAAGTTTGTTTTTTTGTTTGTAGGAAGTAATCCCTGAAAGTACTCGTCCGATTGCGAATGTTTTTTCACCTGTAGAAAGCTGCTTTATTCCTGAGTGACATAGGCTATATTTTATGTATGCGGGCGAAGCCGCGGGCAAAAGGTAGTCTCATAATGACCCCCTCTATGTGTCCCTTACAATCGAGGTTGAAAAAGTTATCACTATGTTTGTTACTTCTTCACGTTCGAACGGCTGCACGGATTTGGATTAAATTTGGCAAATTGGTAGACTATGTCCGGGAATAGTGCTTAGAATACTTATTATCTCCGGAGTATGTTAAGTCCGCCTCTGTACTTTTTGTGTGCATAAATAAATAAATAAAAATAAATAAATATGTTCCCTTTGGACAATTTTCTACTTTCACAACCGCAGCAAGTAATATCTAATCCTAATAATAATAATTAAACAATTCATTTTTAGGTCGGTCTGTTTGTCTGTCTGTCAAGACCCTTTATCTCGAGAACGCGTAGAGAGATCGAATTGAAATTAAAATAATCAGTATCTAATCAATAAACTCAGGTCTGCGGTCCATAGCAGCTATGAAAAAAAGATACGGCCGTTTATGTCGCCAAAAACGTGCATTTCGACACTCAAAGGAATCAAAAGTCATAGGGTTCTTCCCGTTGATCTACAATGCTGAAATTTGGCATGAAGCAAGGTCTCACATCACAAGTATAGGAAAAAAATCTAAAAACTGCGATTTGGAAAAATCTTCGTAACTGAATTCGGGAATTGAACTGTTTTCATATGTAAGTTTGTACGGAACCCTCAAAGCGCGAGTCCGACTCGCACATACCTGGATTTTTTTTTTATAATTTTGATGTACCCAGTGGCACTTCCATGACTAAAGATAAAAAAGACCGTATGAAGCTGAGTGCTGCAGTGACATACTACGTGTATCAAACGACGTTTTTCAATACACTTCGAAGAAATAAATAAACGGTGACTGACCAGCGAGTAGTGGGGTCAGCTTGACGACCGGCCTGATACGATAAATACTTACTATGAATTATAGCAGGGGTGAGCTAGAGAACTTTTCCGCACTAGTGTGGAAAACAGTTAATTATGTGCTTAAAAGCGGTAGGAATAGGAGCGGGTTTTCGAGTAAGTGTGTTGAAAAATAATATTTTTTATTTTTGTCTAATTCTGTTTCACCTTTGCGTAATGATGACGCGTCGGCCGATGTGTTGCAGTGCACAGTGGTCGGAATGTCGCACGCTGCGCTGCAATCTAGCAATTTATTCATCGAAATTAATTGATTTATGGCCAGCACGTCCTTACTGCTGTCACACATTGCGCTCGGTCTTGCGAACCACAGTTTGATAAAAATGCTTGCAACAGCCTGTTTTTTTTTTTGCAAGGCGGGTCAAATCTGACCATTTTTTAGGGTTCCGTACCTCGAAAGGAAAAAACGGAACCCTAATGTCTAATCTTCATATTTCAGTAGTAATCTTTTTATTTACATAGGTAAGTTTGTACGGAACCCTCAGGGTGCTAGTCCGACTCGCACTTGCCCAGTTTTTTTTTTAAATTTATCTGTAGTTTTCAGCCAACTTTCTGAAATTGCTCATAACAAAATAGCGTATGGTAGTTGAGGTTGTGCGGTAGAAATGACCCAACAATGTATTCTACATTGAAAAAAATTTTTTTTTTCAGATAATTCTCAGTTTTTTGTCGAAATTTCTTTGAGGCCAAAAAAATTAAAGACTTCAACTTCCAAAACTACATAGATATTTTTTAACTTGAAAAAAAATTAAAATCGAGCTGATTTATACAAACTATGCACTGGGCCCGCGTGGTGAATTACGGCCCATTCCCTCTCCTAGAGAGGAGGCCTGAGTCCCAACAGTGGGAACATTAAAAGGCCGACTATGCTATGCTATGCTATACAAACTATTTAGTTATTTAAAAAGCACTTAACTTGAATATTATGTGAATTTGATCATGAATGCTAACATTATTTAATCTGATTTAAATGTATGTTATATCTAATTTTATACAATCCCAAAGGTTTTATAAACCTAGCTCGGGCAAGTCGCTAATTATACATAACTATTTTGTGTAAAAGATGAAATAAAGATTATAAATTAAGTAGATATAATTATATGTGCAGACGCTTTAACCGATTAAAATTAACTAAATACAATCTAAAATATTTAATTGAAGTTGCCTACTGTTTGACCAGGATCTTTGTCTTCAAAGAGTCCAACATAAAATATTCTGGTACCGACTATTTAAACATGATGGTGATGGATCACCGTTGTGATAGATTTCACAATTGTGTGACCAATGGCGACCATCGCTCACAAGATCTAAACTGAAGACAGATTGCCATCTGTCAAATAACATTGTTATATTTATGGGAACTTAATGAATCTGTGTAACATTTAAGTGTGGCATTATAAGTCATGTAAATAACAATAAAGCACGCAACATGCGCTCGAAAAAAGGAAAAAGAAAAAAAAGTGTACTAGTATTAGTGTAGTTTTAATTGAACATTATAATAATAAAAAAAAACTTTGTTAAGTATATAGAATATATTTGAGCTTTGTAAACAGCCAACGCTAAGAAGGAGCGGAGTCTCGTAATACAGGCATCATCATGCTTAAAAGGAGACTCCAATTATAGACTAATCTAAACTACTTGTTAAAGAAATAAAACATGTTGTATTAGTATTTTTTGTATTTGTATAACATTACGTTTGGATATATATATTTGGATAAAACATTTCGAATACGAACACGGATATAGGAATAATATTATACCAGATTATTTCAGATATGAAGTTATTTCAGATTATCCGCTTGTTTGGGATAGTTTTGGTTACTGATATTAGAATTTTAAAATTATAAAAGTAAAATACAAATAGAAAGGCTTAGCATTTATTTCCAGTCTAGATTATCATTTGTTTGGTCGGGCAAAACAAACGAAATTCATTAAAAACTTGTTTAATTAAATTTTTAATGAAATTTTAGCATTAGGCACCGTTTGGAAGAAGACACTGATTCCTGTAACACAGGTGTTCGCAACTGGCACAGTAATCAGGGCCTCACTCTATTTTTAATACGTTTTCATGCTGATAAATTTGTCTTATTTAAAAAAAAAATCTACAACTAGCGTATTACAGAGTAAGCAACCCGCGTCCGCTTTAAAAAGCGCGGTGCAATTAACATTCCGTTTTCACCTGTTCAAGTGTTCATCTGACACAATTCACACTTAATACACAATCAGCGATCGCACGAGTTAAGAAACGGCCTATGATCACAAGCGAATGCCGTCTCAATCACTTGACAATTGCATACGATTGTAAAGGTGCGCGCACATTAGAGCGCACGAGTTTTATATTTGCAAACCGCGCGGGTTGTAAACCGTTCGCGCGCTTTGTGGTTGTATCGAACATTGTGATTCGATCATATGTACTGTGGTATTAAAGGATTAAATAGTTTTAGTCCCTTGAGGTTTCATGAGCACGTACAATTGTAGTGATTAAAATAAACATGGTTTGATTTTCCTCTGCGCTGCAGTGTGACACAACAAAGCTACTGTAATGTGTGACACAGTGCAGCGCTGTAATGTGATTGATATGATACATTTCTGTCTATTTAAATGACCAAAAGAATCAAATCATATCTAATGGCTTACTAACTAACTACCACCTCTCCAATATGCACAAAATACTTACTATATAAACGAGTTGGAAAGGGACAAAATATCGAAAAGGATTTTCTTTTATTTTAATATTGTTTGCGACATTTAGCTATGTGCTCAAATTTAATTAATTGTAATTTGAAATCGAAGCTTTGTTAGAAACACATGACTATGAGTTTCTTAAAGAGAAAATCTAATATTTTCGCTTTGATAAGACTATATCAAAGCGAAAAATCCTTATTCACCCCTGCATGCCTATACAGCCCGTTTGACGATATTATTTATCACTTATGACAAAATTGCACGTTAACCGTGCGGGTCATGATCGCGCGCTGCCTTTCTCTGAAGTCACCGCGTGATCACGCGTCTCTGCCGCTCGCTAATGTGAGCACACCCTAACTTTAAATTCATTGCGCATACGCCGAAGGATTCGATTCGTCGCCTTATTATTACGCGGCGTCATTTCTATGTTAATTCCGATAGTATTAGATCGGTGTAATTGTTGAGTGTGATATTGTCCTGATTGCGAAGCGGTGTTTTTGAGATTGGAATGACTTTCTATGACATTCTTACACGATGCTATGACAGGAATTTCAATTTAGAATGGTTTGAGAATCTCGATTGTAATTTAAAAAGGATTGATGTGGTGATAATTGCGAATAGAATATTTAGAGCCTGGTTTAAATAAATCACGATTGAATTGAAGAACTGGGCTCCTGATATTATTGTGAGAAAAGTATTAAGATGAGTTTAGCGAGTTGAAAGGACTGCGCTCCCTGTCTGCCTTAAAAGACCAGGCGACTTTTGAAGGTTTTCTCCCCTTATAACAATAAAATTAGCAGGCATAATTAAACCTTTGGTTGAAAGTTAAAGAACCTAACTACGCTCTACAACCTAGTTAGATTCTTCAAGCCCATCGCTGTTCAGGGAATATACAGTGACTGAAAAGTTGAAAGGGAATCGTTTGTCTTGGTATGGTCATGTGAAAAGGAGGGATGAAACGCATGTTGCTTAAAGAGTTATGAGTTTACATGTGGATGGATGGAGAGGGAGAGGGAGGCCAAAGAAGCGATGGATGTATTATGTGACAAGTGATATGAAAGAAAAGGGAGTTACTGATAGCGTGGCGAGTGACATTACAGAATGGAAGAAAAAAACGTGTTGCACCGACCCTAAATAAAACAGGACAAGAGCAGGAAGATGATGATGATACAGACTTTGACCCCGGAGTTTGTTTCGGTGTTTCTTCTCAGGGTAGTCAACTAGGAAACACCGGCCTCATCTAGTTTAAAATTACGAAAAAAAAATTACGTGTAAAAGTGTTTTTTTAAACCTATTTGCAAAATAAATACCATTAATACACTCCTTCTATATATACTCGTATATAGGTCCTTACATTGTATATTTCATGTACATAGGTATGATATTTCTGCGAGTTTTTCATATTTGGAAATTCTAGATACCTCTTGTAGTGTGTTGAAATTAAATATTTTCTAATACTGTTAAATAATAATAATTAATAATAATATATATATATTTTTTTATTGAATTATTTGAAAATATAATTTATATATGTTATAATAATGAATAAACGAAATAATAATATAATGCACAGTGCGTACCTGCAGTGATAATCGTCGTTTGGAACCACGTTCTATTAAATGTGTCTAAGGCGCCTCTGCGACTTGGTTTCGGCTTCTCGTACTTCCTCCAAAAGTCCTGGATCCCAGGGTTATGAGATATACTACTTAAACCATAAAAAAACCACCATTCAATTTCCAAGTGAATTCTGGGGATCGCGCGTGATATAGTGCCATTACGTCAGAAAAAATAGAAAAAATATCACGAAATAAAATTCGAATACAACGCCATCTCATTAAATTATGCTGTTCTGGTAATGCCAGTAGATGGCGTTATCCTTACTATTAGGCGGTACGAAGTTCGCTGGGGCAGCTAGTACTATAATAATTTAGATTACAAAAATACCGTTCGGTATTTAATGTGCACCTTCTATGTTAACACTATAAAACGCTTTTTCTTACAAAGGTTTACTTGCATTGTTCCAGCTGGCGAGCGGTGGCGGGGGCGGGCGCGGCCTGTTCTGCTACCACTGCCCGCCGAGCTTGCCGCCGCACCAGCATCGCCTGCCCACCTTGGAGTACCCCTTCACAGCCTCCCACCCCTGTAAGTATCATCGTCTGT
This sequence comes from Mythimna pallens, assembly GCA_961205895.1. Taxonomy (NCBI): domain Eukaryota; kingdom Metazoa; phylum Arthropoda; class Insecta; order Lepidoptera; family Noctuidae; genus Mythimna; species Mythimna pallens. The sequence continues at coordinate 4,754,554 of OY540843.1, forward strand.
ACTGCTAGTATAGTTCACTTCTGGTCTGCTACTACTGCCCGCCGATCGCCGCAGCATCGTCTGCCCACCTTCGAGTACCCCTTTACAGCGTACCCACCTACGTGACTAATGTAATATCTAAAAAGGTCACTGGCAAGATGATGATATTTTTTAGGGTTTCGTACCTCAAAACGAAAAAACGGAACCCTTATAGGATCACTTTGTTGTCTGTCTGTCTGTCTGTCAAGACCCTTTATCTCGGGAACTCGTGAAGGTATCGAGTTGATTGAGAGATTAAAACCATATACTCAGGTCTGCGGTCCCTTGAAGCTGTGTTCATTTGGTACTTCCCGTTGACAAAGAATCCCGAAATTTGGTATGAAGCAAGGTCTCATAGCACAAGTATAGGAAAAAATCTGAAAGCTGTAATAATTAGGCAAAAAAGCCAGAAAAACCAGAGCAAAAAAACCAGAGCATTATAGGCGAGGGTTTAATGGAGCTCAGTGCTGCAGTGACAAATTTCCACATGTATCAAACGACGTTTTAAATAAAAAACGAAGAAATAAATAAATGGGGTTGAAGCGAGACTCGCGGGGGTCGCTTAGCATACAGCCTGATACGATAAATGTAACAAAATGTGGTTGTCGAGCTTGTGAACTTTTCCGCACTAGTGTGGAAAACAGTAAACTACATGCCTAAAAGCGTTAGGGATAACAGTGGGTTTTCACGTAAGTGTATTTATTTATTATTATTATATCAGTACCACCGTCACGTCACGGCCGGACGGCGAGCTACCTATTGCTCGCAAGACCCATCTGTGTCCCTTAGTTGCCCTTTGCGTTTCACAACACGTTAACTCTTTCAAAAGTTCCCGTGTCTCTAGCGGGCATTGCCCCTACGGTTTGGTATCCATTAATTGTTTTTCAAGACTATCAAAATCTTTCAGGTTTCGAAGTCATGTTAATGATTAAATAATTCCCGCTATAAACTCATCAGCTCCAGAATATTAAGCCAACTTCCTGTTTATAGTCCGTCCACAAATCGACTTAAAATTGAAAGTTTGAAGTGGCAGCATAACCGCATAGTCCAGGAGTCGCGTCGATTTCACTTATCGGCACAAACTTGTGTAACTCAGTTAGCGGGCCGGCTCCCGGCCTAATGGCGTTATTCTAGTTAAGGCTCTTGTCTTGTTACCGTTGCCGATTTACAATTCGGTTATACGTATCTCGATTCGATAACGATTTATTGATACTGGCTGGAGAGTGGAGATTCGAATGTTCTTTTTTTTCATATTTGGAACAATTTAATTTTGACAGTACTGTAGGTACTTTGTTAATGTTTAAATGTGGAATAAATCGCAGTTCTGTGCTTTGTTTATGTCTGTTTTCATTCTAGGATGGTTTGAATGAAGATTTGTTTTGAATTTCGAAGTAGCTCGTATAGCTCGATGAATGACTTACGAGATTTTTAAGTCTAAGGTAGGTTGAAAAAATCAGCCAGAATGAATATTTTAATTGCCTAATTGTTTACTTTCAATTCGATTTTGTTAATAATAATTAAGAATGCATAAATAACCTAAGATGAAGATTACTAAAACTGCAGCCAGACTAAGTTGTAATTTACTTTTTATTTTAGATTCTTTTTTATCAATATTTCTGCCAAAAATTCACTTTGTTAATGAGATTTTGCTGCAGTAATTAGGATAAAAAAGAGATTAAAGAAAACGTACTTTCCTAACAGCACTTAAGACAAAACTCGGCAAAGTTCTCATCGAATCGGCGAACGGGTTAAAAAAAAACCTTCAAAAGGCTAAAATCAGTTTCTTACCCCAACTGAGTCGCGTGCCTAAGGGGTGGTAATGTGCTAATGAATAGAGAAGGCAGGGCGGGGGTGTCGCGGGGGGAGGGGTGAAGGCGCAGGGGCGCAGTGGGCGGTGCTCCCCCGGGATTGGTCGCCGGCGGCGCCATCTATTATTCATAAAATAGTTTTTGAGTCGCGCCGCCGGTCGCTTTAACACGGTTATTCCGACTAACTTAATAAGTATCGTGTCACTTTTGATTACCCCCTCAGCGTCACAATTTTTTACTTAGCACAACACCGATCAAAGGACCCTTAATAGAGTTATGAAGACCGTTATTTTATTAGGCTCCTCGAAAATGACAGTCTGTCCGTTCTTAATTTCGTAAAAGTATTAATTTTTAAAATCTATTAACGTATTGCGGGTGTACCAGACCCGCTGGTGCTTAAGGTGGGGGGTTTAAAGTAGGGGTGGGGGTTTTAAAGCGTTGAGGATAAAAAAGCTAGTGGATAAAAAAGCGGCTTAAACGAATCTATTAAAAATGTATAAGGCAATTTCCAGCGTGATGTCGGGGCGGGCGCTCATTAGCGCGCAATCACACCGACGCGATGCGGCGTAGCGACCGGTGCGGTGGACAATCACCTTTATTAATCCTACTTTGTATGGGAATGTGTGTTTAATATGCTGACGCACTGAAAGGGTTGTATTTTTATTAAGAGGTCTACAGGAGTATTAAGTACAGGTTGGTGTGTGTGGTGGTTTTTTTCGGTAATATGAAAACGAAACCCGGTGCCTTGGGACGAAGGCAACGAAGAAACAGGAGTGGGTAGTCAGTAAAAGTCTGACACTATCTTCCGCTCCGCCCTAGAGCGGGATTTGTAATTAGATGATTTTTCCACCTACAAAAAAAGGGGGTACCTAGATATGTAGGCAGGTAGATGTTTTTACTGCATCCATCTCTCACCAGTTTGGTTTTTTGGTTTAATAAACCCCAACTAGGAATTACTCCTATATCGTAGTTTTGTTTATAAACACATAAACTCACATGCAAAAGACACCCAGACACATAGACCATATAAATATTTAAATTATTTTAGAGATTTCATACAGCGAAAGAATAATGTGGATATGCCTTAAATGCCGGGATTAATTTTAAAGAGCAGAAATTTTTCTGCTATATTTCTGATAGTGTCTCAAACACTATCAGAAATATAGCAGAAAAAAAATCTTCCTGGCTTAATGATGAGGAGGAGGAAGTGTATATGTTGGTTAACCTCACCTCAGTAGACGCAGAGAGATCTTTTTCATTGAAAATACTAAAAATTTGTATGTTAATTATCTTTGTTTTATCTATTTCTGAGGTTTTATTTATTATTTATTTGTAATATTGTTGGCCACACGGGTTTTTCATTAGAAATCCCGGGAAGATCCATATAAATATCAACATTGCGATACAAGTACATGAATAACTCCACCTAATTCCAACCTCTGATGATAAGTGTATTGTGATAAAATCTATATAAATAAAAATAAATCATTGAAATGTATGTACGTACATTATACCTTTCGAAAGACTCCATCAAATTGGATAGCCAGCCTATCGGTATTTTACAGGTTGCATTTTGGAGAGTGTGCGCGGGAATTGCACGACTTGATTCCGCCATCTCCTTTCTACCATCGGACAACCCGACGTACGGCGAGTATCCACCCTTACGTTGTTGAAACTTCAACGGCCCGAACTAAGCGATTTGCTTCGTCGTTTATACCGCGTACATCGAGGGACTGGAACAATTTGCCTGCTGCGGTCTTCCCGTTCAACTATAATTTAGGTGCCTTCAAGGCTAGAGTGAATAGGCTCTTAATAAACTAGTGCGCCTCACCATCAATGATTGCATCACTGCTTACCATCAGGTGGGATCGCAGTCAAGCACTGGTTTATATCGAATAAAAAAAAAAAACTTTTCTGTTTGTATTCTTTTAATATCAGACACTTTGTATAAAAGAAAAATCATTCCTGTGTAGACAGGGCGTGGGCATCTAGTAAATAAATAAATAAACAATCCCATTCTTGAAACAGTCGACTACTTTAGAATTCATCAAATATAACTATGAGCCAAATACCGTGAATTAATTGGTCCAATTTGTATCGTAGCGACTCACTCAGTGAATTAATTCTGTTATTCACTTTAGTCGCAGTGTGTGTGTTCGGGCTTATATTTATTTTATAATTTGTGTTTGTTTTGTGAGTTATCTTTTTAGTTGATGAACAAAGTAAAGTAATTGAGTTGATTGGTGATATTAAATTTGGGATAATTAGTTGAAGTGTCTTTTAGATGGCTGCTTTTATTTATTTTTTATTTATTTAACGCTTTATGTACATACAAAAAATAAAAGATTAGAAGAAGGAAACAGAAAAATAGGTACAGAGGTGATGCTTATTCTAAAGAAATCTCTTCCAGCATACCTGCGAAAGGAGAGTTGGAAGAAAATAGATAAGTAGACACCGTTTGTAACAGTAATAGGAAAATAAGTACATACAAAATAGTTATCAATAAGATAATATATCACAATAATACATACTAAATAATATAATAAAACTAATACATACAAACTAATATGCAACTATGACGATGGTTGCTTATAATGAAATTACGGTTATTATTATTTACTGACTGAACCAGCAAACCTCAAAAAAAAAACAATAAAAAAATATTAAGGAATTAATGGGGGATGGAGGTAGGTGGGTAAGAAATAGCCTAGGACATATTCTCAGACCTACCAAATATACACTAAATTTTTTATAAAAATCGGTCAAGTCATTTTAGACACAGAGGAATTTAATAACAAACTTTGTGATACTAGATTTTTATATAGGTACTTTATTGTACACCACAATCTATATATATAAAAAGAGAAACTGCCTGACTGATATATCAACACACAACCGAAAATACTGGGACTTAGAGCGTGAATTTTTGAACAAGTTTTTCTTTTATGACGTAGGCGAGCACTAAGTAAATGTATAAAAATTTATCTAGGTACATACATTGATTTCGTACTTTTTACGTGATGCGCGCACAACTAAAAACTTCCACAGATTTATTATATGTATGGATAAACCATTTACAGGCACTTTTGAATTATCAAGAAGTCAGTCTGTCAGAAAAATGACGCCTGTTGGTCTAGTGGTTAGTGGCCCTGACTGCTATGCCGGAGGTCGTAGGTTCGATTCCCACCCAGGACAAATGTTTGTGTGATGAACACGATCATTTGTTCTGTGGCTGGGTGTGGGTGGGTGTGTGGGTGGGTACAGTATGTATTTAGAAACATATAAGTATGTTTATCAGTTGTCTAGTACCCATAACACAAGCTCTGCTTAACTTGGGACTAGACGGCGTTGTGTGATAGTTGTGGAATATTATTATTATTATTCTAAAGCGTAAATTTCTATACATTTGTCTACTTTCCAGCATTTTCCTAAACCAATATCAAAGTTTCTAAATTCAAATTTATGCCTACTCTACATAAATGAATCATCATTTAATTATACGATACCTAATTAACAACAAGACAGCTCTCTCGCCACAGATTATAAATATTTTCATTAATTGAATGTGAATAATTGAGCGCCCATCAACTTCGGTGTAGAAAAATCCCTCCGCAGCGGAAATTAAAAAGTGTTTCACATCCGCCGGAAGTGGGTCCGGTCTGAGCTTGAGTGCAGCGGAAAAAGTTGGACGAAACCGGGTGGATTAACTAGCTTTCACGTTTAATGGAAAATGTGCTAATCATAATTCGATATTTATAAGTTGTATGAGTTTTTACGGAGAGTGAAACTAAGTTTTACGTAGTAATGCAGCTCTATTACTACCAATTTTATCCTTAAAATAAAGCCTTTTTCATAGAAAGAAAGAAAACACGTTTATTTGGCACACAGGTACACACAATGAGATAACAATTATATAGAAACTTAAATACTAAGTAACTTAAAAATACATCAATACTTAGTTTTGTAGTACACAAGATGACTTTTTGAGTCAAGTAAATCTATAGAACTTACCTTTCTAATATCATTCATACTAATATCATAAATGTGTAAGTAGCTCTGTCTTTCTGTTCTGCTTTTACGGTTAAACTACTGAACAGAGTTCAATGATGTTTGGTATGCAGTATGGTTGAACAACGTATTTTATAAAGCTTGAGAGAGTATTATACCAAAGCTGGACATGAAGCATTTATGTTCAGATTACAGAATAAAAAAAATTGGTACTTTCGAGGAGCTACTTTTCTTTTAGATAGACTTAAGAAAAAAAAACTTTTTTTTTCGGGTGGGAAAATCATCTCATGACATCCCCCGCTCTTGGGCGGAGCGCGAGATAGTGTCACACTTTTACTGACTAAAAACTCACTCCTGTTCCTTCTTTGCCATTTGTTTTCCAGGGCCCCGGGGATCTCTTTCGCATCACCCATGGCCCCAGTAGGCTTTTACCCTGTTGGGCCCCTACGGTTGCTGACATCTCCTTGTGGCGCGCGTGGAACACTAGGCGCCGTTGACGACTTGGGCTCGGTCCGGACGGTTACCGGACGATCGGACGGCGAGCCACCCATTGCTCGCCGTCCGCAAGCCCGCGCCTACGGTGGCCGGAAATCAGGATCGGAATCTCGGCGGCGGTTGGGGCGTGAGGACCGTTGCCGTTGCCTCACGCGATCGGCCGCCTCCTTTGCTAGCATTACGGCTTTGCAGAAGGAGGCGACCGCCTGCCACTCCTCCTCGTTCCTAGGAGTCTCCGGCGCGAGAGATCGCTGCCGCACGGAGGACACGGCGGTGCTCTGCCCAAGCGGGGCACACCTCTACCGTGTGCTCCACCGTGTCCTCCGGGCGGTTCACATAATGGTGGCACCCAGGCGTCTCTTCTGCACGAATCCGGTGCAGGAACGTCCCGAACTTACCATGTCCGGTGAGGACCTGCGTCATGCGGTAGGTGAGGACGCCATGAGGTCTTTCCAGCAACTCCTCAAAGAGGGGACTTATTGTCATAATTATGGAGTGCCCAGCACTGAGTTGCGAAAGTCGCTGTCGCCATTCCACCATGAGATCCCGCCGGAAATCTTTCTGCCATGCCGCGACTTGGCGCGGCAGCGGAGTTTCGCCCCGGCGTTGCATCTCCATGCGCAGATCGTGCATGCACGCAAGGTCTTTGGCCTCCAAATCCCACGGTGGTTGGCTAGCAAGGAGGCACGCTGCTTCGCGGGAAACCGTGCGGTATCCCCGCACCATCCGGATGGCCATGACCCTCTGGCTTGCGTTCAGCTTGGCTGCCGGTCGCTTTCGAAAAGACGGCGCCCATACATAGAAAATAGACTTAAAGTAATCTTTACTAATATAATAACGCTGAAGAGTTTTTTTTGTTTGCCTAAATAAACACGCTAGTCTCTGGAACTACCAGTCAGATTTTAAAAATTCATGACGAATTGTAAAGCCGCGTTTCAGCTAGTTTAAAATAAATTAAGCTGAAAATTGTAGAAGGCTTACCTGCCAATTAAATATTTCGTAGGTTAGTAGTGTAGTTAATTGTTTTAAAGTAGGTCTAAAAATTTGGAAGACAATCGACCAACCCGCACTGGCCCCGCGTGGCGGATTACGTACCATTCCCTCTCCTAGAGAGGAGGCCTGAGTCCCAGCAGTCAGAACATTGTAAGGCTGATTACGCTTACGCTTAAAAATATGTCATTTTTTACTCAGATGATATTACAAAAACCTTAGTTTTTAGAATACAAACAAAATTGGCTTCCATATCTGCCACGCTTACGCCAAAGTTATTAAACTAATAAAATAACAGACTGCGTATATGTTACACAATTTACATGTTAAATAGTTATGAAATACTAACTAAATATAACTACGACAGGAGGAATTAAGTGGCTTTCATATGAAATGAAATACACTCGTACCTGACTTGGAATTATCATATTATTCTACGCTAACTCAATCTCTCATATTTCATTTGCTTTTGCTGTACTCTACACGTTTTATAATTATGCATGCCGCCCCCCTAGCTCGTTGGTTTAGTGGGATAACCACAGTTGTTGAGTAAAATGTTTCAGGTTTGGTCTCCATGTCAGGCAAGTACTTCAGTGGGTATTCATTAACACGTCCAGTACGGCTAAGGAAAACTTAGTCTTTTCTGCCGTGTGGAGGCAATAACTTCAACTTTCTTCAGTTTAGAAAAGAGATGAATATATACCTAAGATCATCATCTGAAATCAATCATCATTTCAGCTGAAAGACGTCCATTGTTGGACATAGGCCTCCCCCAAGCGTCGCCACAACGACCGGTCCTGTACGTCTCGCATCAATTGGATTCCAGCGACCTTGACCAGGTCATCGGTCCACTTTGTGAGAGGCCTTTCAACCCATCTGCGTCTTCCGGTACGCGATCGCTACTCCCGAACTTTTCGGCCCCAACGGCCATCTGTTCTGCGTGCAATGTGCCCTGCCCATTGCCACTTAAGTTTGACGATTCTTCGTGCTATCTCGGCAACCTTGGTTCTCCTGCGGATATCTTCATTTCTGATTCGATCACGCAAAGAAACTCCGAGCATAGCCCTTTCCATTGCCCTTTAAGTCTTGTGTCTGTAAGTATTCCTATGAGGCCCATTACGATCCTACTAAAACAAAATGAAGTGGTGTATCAACTTAAATACGGGGTCATTTTAACCCTATAACGAACTAAGCCGAAAAAAAAGCTTACAGTTTCTTAAACGTTACCAGTCTAATAAGCCCCTTACCGTCATAATGATAGTTTTCAAACGAGGGCTTAAACGCCCTGTATTATTTCCATTCCTGCTGTAATGGAAATAATACAAAAAATTGTGCCGCTGTCAATGTGTTAAGATTACTTTATTTTAGACTTGATTAGGTAGAAAATTCACTTTTAGGATTGATATTAGCGAGAAACTTTTAAATATTATTGTTTGATATCATGCGTAGGCAGGCATACGAACTTAATAAAAAAACAAAAAAACAAAAAAAAAACACACACATACACCATCACACACACACAATCACACGATCACACCACCACCACACACACACAATCACACGATCACATCACCACCACTTACACACACATAAACGCTTCTTAAATTTTTCCTTTTTTTATTTTATTTTTTTAAAGTAGCTAACTATTTTTTTTTCTTTTGTTTATTTCTTTAACTTTTTAAATTCAAAGAATAATAATAGCGAAATATACACAAAACCTGCATTTATTAATTTATTTGTAAATTTACGGAAGGGACTGGACCTCACGACACAGGGTATCCAAGTGTGGGGGCCAGAGATATATTGTTTATTTTAGTTTATAAGTCAACTGATGTACCTAATTTTGTGTAAATTGTACTAACGTTATATACAAATAAAGATTATTATTAATATTAGCGACCGATTGAAACACGATTTGCAACCGAAACCGTAACCAAAATTTCGACTCCTTTTACAGAGATCTATCTCTCATTCCATTTGGTTTTGCTGTACTCAACACGTTTTATGATTACGGATGTCACTCCCTAGCTCGTTGGTTCAGTGGGATAACTGCGACTGTTGAGCATAATGTTTTAGGTTTGATATCCTGGTCAGGCGAATGCTTCAGTGGGTTTTCAATAAAATTACTTTATTTCAGATGTAATCATAAACTAATATTATAATAGTGAAACTACGTGTTTCTCTCTCTCTGTGTCGGTTACATTTTCACGGTAAAACTACAGAACCGATTTCGATGAAATTTGGTACGGTGTAAGCTTGAACCCCAAGGAAGGATAAAGGCTACTTAAAAAAAAACCGTGCGAGTGCGAGTTGGACTCGCGCACCTAGTGTTCCGTACAAAACTCAACCTATGAAAACAGTTCAATTCCCGAATTGAATTACTAAGATTTTTCCTAATCGCAGTTAAAATTACAGTTTTCAGCTTTTTTCCTATATTTGTGCTATTAGTCCTTGCTTCATGCCAAATTTCAGGATTCTAGGTCAACTGGAGTACCCTATGAATTTTGTTTCCCTTGAGACTCAAAATACACGTTTTTTGCGACATAAACGGCCGTGTCTTTTTTTTTCGTTAACTCAGAAGTTTTTTTTTACAACTTAAAGTGACCGCAGACTTGAGTGTATTCAACTTTAATTGGCTTTAATTTCAACTCGATACCTCCAGGCGTTCCCGAAATAAAGGGTCAAAGGACAGGCAGACAGACAGACGGATGGACAACAAGTGATCCTATAAGGGTTCCGTTTTTTCCTTTGGAGATACGAAACCCTAAAAAGACAAAATGGTAGTTGGTAACCCAGGGTACTATTTGACGCCAAGTTTGGCGTAGTGGTTAAGCGTTTGGCTGCTTCGCTGTGTGTCACGGATTCGACTCCCGCACGGAACCGACTGCTGCTTATCACACTTAAAGGAGATAGTTTGTGTGTGTGTATATGTGTTACTTCTTCACGGTCGAATGATTCAGATGAAACTTGGTATACGGATAGACTATGTCCTGGAATAGCACTTTTTTTTGTAGGTGGGAAAATCTTCCAATAACATCCCCCGCTCTTGGGTGTGTTAGACTTTTAATGACTAAAAACCCACTCCTGTTCCTTCTTTGCCTTCGTCCGAGGGCTGAGTTTTCCGGAACAAATCCTTGGCTCGACCTAGCTTAGCTCGGCTTCGACCTTGCTGGGCCCCTACGGTTTGCCGACATCTCCTAGAGGCGCGTATGGAACAGAACGAGCGCTCGACGACTTGGGCTCGGTCCGGACGGTTATCGGACGATCGGACGGCGAGCCACCCATTGCTCGCTGTCCTCAAGCCCGCGCCTACGGTAGCCGGAAATCGGTATAGGGATCCCGGCGGCTGGGGCGTGAAGGCCCCGACCTCGCGCGTGCACGTGCGGCCTCCTCCTTTGCCACTCTTCCTCGCTTCGGACTAATCGGAAATTTTCGGCTAGCAAGCGGCCAAAGCTACTGGCAGCAGTCAGCGTATTTTATACTGTATTGTACACCATTATAGACATACAAAAAGGAAACAAAAACACATACATACAATGAACGGTTATACTGCATCCCGCAAACTCTTCCAGGCAACCTAGAAATCGTTTCAATTCAACCTGCCTAGTCTTTTTTCAACGATGTTTGGGTTAACCACCATTTAACTGAATGTAGCTGAAGATCTGTGTTTTCAGATAGGTACAATCTACGATTGCATTGCTCGCAGAGCAGATGGTCGATGGAAACGAAAGCGTCTGTAGTGGCGACTAAGTACCGGAACACGCAGCGTTAGAAGGCCTCCTACAAGGTGGACCGATGACCTGGTGAGGGTCACGGGAAAGCGATGGATGCGAGGTGCACAGGACCAGTCGTTATGGCAACACTTGGGGGAGACCTACTGTTAGACAACAGTGGACTACTTTCGGCTGAATTGATGATGATGATGACAACATACGAGTCATTAAGTCGAGGGCTGCAAGATCGGTTCAAAAAGTTACCGCGGTCCTGGAATTTAAAGGGCAACTGAACGAACACAGATGGGAATCGAAAAGAGAGAGATAAATAAGCAAATAAACCTTTAGAAAATGCGTGTGTCATCACTTTGCGACTTTAAGCGAATTACAAATTGAATTCGCTAAATGAATCGTAACGGAACAATTCAGATCAATTAATTCCGTCCATTAGGTCAGTGGTCGCTGTTGGTATTCTAGACTACACTTAGTATTTCACTAGAGTACCCTTCATTGGCTTATTAGAAGCCCAACCAATGGGTGACTAAGTTTGACTTTAGCCTGAATTTGAACATTTTAAGAAAATCGAATACGATACATGAAAAACCAGCTAATAGCGAGTTGGACTCGCGCAGGAAGGGTTTCGTACCATTATCTATAAAAACGGCAAGAAAAATGACGTTTTTTGTATGGGAGCCCCCTTTAATATTTATTTTATTCTGTTTTCTTTTAGTATTTGTTGTTATAGCGGCAACAGAAATCTGTAAAAATTTCAACTATCTGATTATTACGGCTCATGAGACAGCCGAACAGCACACAGTCTGGTGACAGACGAACAGACCGACAGACGGACAGACAGCGGAGTCTTAGTAATAGGGTCCCGTTTTATCCTTTGGGTACGGAACCCTTAAAACTGCCACCCATAAAATCAGTATCGTTTAAAATGTGTGAGCATTTGTCATTGCACTCTCGGCGTCTTAACGTCTATCCTGCCTCGACTGCAATGGCAAGTTTGGTACACTTATATTAAAATAGACGCAAACAACATAATCCACCTCGTTCAGAGTAAAACCGTCACAAACGTGTGTGTGATATCACAAATTCGCGACTATAAGCGAATAACGAATTGAATTCGTTGAGTGAATCGCAACGGTACAAATTGGACCAATTAATTCGGTCCATTAGGTTGGCGGAGCCTTGCTTTGAAGTCGTGCGACATAAGTTTGATGCGAGTTTTTTATTATCAGCGAATTGATTTCCGTGGTTGTTGCAGGTTGAGTGGTATTAAAATGTGTTATTTTGTTTCAATTTAAACTTGTTTGATAAAAAATAAAATAAAAAAAAATAATAATAAAAAAATAATAAATAATAATAGAAATAGTGAGAATCGAGTAACTTTTTTTTCCAATAATTGATTAACCGAATTGTGGCTTATGTTTTTAACCTACGATTAGGTTTAGTCGATTCAATTATTTTTATTGTTTATCTATCAAAAATTAACTTTATCTTAAGCCGCAAACAAAAACATTTTTTTTCACATTGATTCAATTTTAAATAAGTGAGAAATCAAATATCGTGGAAGGGAGATGTTTCTAACATTCTCTTCTTTATATCGATATTTGAAATGCTTATTGTTGCTTCATTTAACAACTAATTTTGATGTTATTATCTGAAAAAGATTTTTTTAGAATTAATTGTTGTTTAGCGTAAAATATTGTACAAAATATGAACAAAGGATGATAGGGTAATATCGAACTTTCAGACAGCGACTACTGAAGCGGCTGACGCTAACCACTGTAGGATAAAGGTGGTCAGTGTCAGCCTTCAAGGTAAGACTAAAGGCATCTGAACTGCACCCGCTCAATTTACCATTGACCTGTTAGACAGTGACAATACTAACGTTTGCCGCTTTCTCCTCCTGTGGTCTGTGCGCTAGCTAAGCAAACATAATCAGCCATTATAATGTTACCATTGCTGGGACTCAGGCCTTCTCTCTAGGAGAGGGAATGGGCCTTTGACAATAAATTTATTAAGTAAAGTTTACGTTTCCATTACATACTTAAGACTAGAAGACCTAGGAACCAGTTGTAATAAGACCTTATTTAGTACTTTCAGAGGTCATAAAGATCAGATTTTCAAACATTAAGAAAAACATATTACCTATAAAAATGGTACTAATAAGTACCATTGACTGATGCGGGAACACAAGACAAAATAACATTAAATAGCAACAATGAATTCAGAAGAAAACCCGATAGCTTTTACTAAACTACACGCATAATTACTCCAAATCTATTATCACGGACAAATAAAAGTAAAGTCATCGTCAGTAATACGGCTATTAAGGGCAATTCCCGTGAAGAAATGTTCGCAACGATATTACCCTAAGAATAATAGAAATGTTGGGGTGGACAGCCCTAGCGATTGTCACCCGATATATTGCGTCATTGTAGGGAGACCATTCGTTGAGGACTTTTTGTAGGATGTAATTATTAACAAGAAAATAAAAGATAGATCCAGATTTGTCTAAGTCCAATCTACAAAGCGTATGGTAGCCAGCCATTCGGTATTTAACAGGATGTATTTTGGAGAGCGTGCGCGGGAATTGCATGACTTGATTCAGCCATCTCCTTTCTACCATTGGACAAAGCGACGTACGGCGAGTGTCCTCCCATACGTTGTTGAAACCTCTACGGTCCGGACTAAGCGTTTCGCCTCGTCGTTTATATAGCGTACATCGAAGGACTGGAACAATTTGCCTGCTTGCTTCTGCTGCTGTCTTCAAGGCTAGAGTGAATAGGGTTCTCAGTTGGTTTTGGTAAAAAATACAAATGAATGGAAAAGTATGAATAAATACTTACATAATATTAGAATTTTTACTCCCAGTACAAAGTTCATAATCTAAAGCGTAGACTGGTTGACGGTGCGTAGCATATGGCCTACGAAAATCGTAGACTTGCTACGAAGCTCGTAGCGCTTGCGTAGCACGCCAGATTTTGGCTTGTATATTTTCTTGAGATACTAAATAATATTTAGTAAAGCTTGAAATAGCGGTGCCGGTATCTGCTGACAGCTTCTAAGAGGATTAGTTTCTGTATTTTTTTAATTAAATAGATAGATTGAATTACTTAATTAATTGGTGTCGTGATAGAACAGTGGTTAGTGCTTCTCATGCATGAGGTTGCGGGTTCGAAACCGGGCAGTACAATGTGAATTTTTCAATTCACATGTACTAAGTTTATCTAGGAAATTACTGACACTCCGTGCCTAAAAAAGCACGTAAAGCCGTTGGTCCCAGTTGACAATCGTAGATCTGTCAGACGCCAGAAAGTCTGACCAATGAGTATAGTGTTGCCAAGCAATTAGGTTATGAATGTCTGATAGGCAGTCGCTCCACGTAAGACAAGAGTATTCAGCTGAATCCTGTTAGACTGGAAGCTGACCCCAAGATCGTTGGTAAAAGGGTAGGGAGAAGATGAGAAAGATATATTTTTTAATACAACAAATTAAGAAAAAAAATATTATGATGGAGTGGCTCTTGTACTGATTATACAGGGTGTCTTTGACATCGACGGACAAACGAATACCATGGATCCAGTACATGATTCTGGACCCCCCAGTGGTGGAAATTTCCGTCAGTTAATTTTCAAATAAAAAAAAACATTTTTTTATTTAAACTGTATAAAATAGTTAATCTATATTCTATAATATCCTAATCATCACATATCCCTAATTCCACACAAATCCCAGCCACCCCACAGTGTCGTCCACCTCATCAATTCCCGCGGACATGCGTTCAGATAGCTATAATAAATGCTGGGGAGGGGACTTGGCACTCTGACGTAATGGCGGGCACTTCCTGCTACCACTCGCGATTGTCTACGCAAATGTTGGGGAAGAGACTGCGTTGGGGGCCTCGGGGGCCTTGGGGGCCTTTAATCGTTGATAGGATAAAAAAAAAAATCTAAAATGATTTATTTGCGTAAATAAGGTATGGTAAGGTTGACTACTTGATATAAAAATAATGAAAAGTCGATTAGAAAATTGATTAGAACATTTTTTTTTGAGGTAATAGAATCTTTTAGATTTGTATGAACAGTTTAATTTGAATAAGTATGTACAGACAACATTACCGCAGTATTTCAGCCGAAATTTGATGTACAGTTATACCTATAAATACCGCTTCTAAAACTTTTGATAACCCTTTTGATATATAGGGATTTATTCTTGTGTTATCTTATGTTACATACTACATAGGTTTCTATTGAAATTAAAACAAATATATCTATTTAAACCTTGCACATTTAATTGAGAATTTTTTTCAAGGTTAAAAAAAACGATTTTTGAGTAAATGAGGAAATTACCGAATGCTAACAGAGTTTTCAGATGTTATCTCTCTTTTTTCGCATTGCCTCTTCATCAAACATTGCGTTGGATTGTGTTAAAAACAACAAGCATTTAAGGCATGCTCACGTTGACTATAGACGAGTGGATAAGGGCCCTCTTAAGTTAATCGATAGGTTGTCTGATAGATATCGCTGTCAGCGATAAGACTTAGATTTAAGTTTGTGTAAAAGTTTTGCCACTATTATAGTGTACAATACAATTTATGCTATTTTATTCTATTTCATTAACAATATATTTGTCCAACAGATACGAGCTACTCGTACCACCCGGCGATCCACGATGATACCTTCGTTCGTCGGAAGCAACGGCGCAACCGCACCACGTTTACTCTACAACAGGTACATTATATTCAAATACTTCTGTAAATAAATAAATAATTATTATCATCATCATCATTTCAGCCGAAAGACGTCCACTGCTGGACATAGGCCTCCCCCAAGTATCACCACAATGAACGGTTCTGTGCGTCTCGCATCCATCGGACTCCCGCAACCGTTACCAAGTCATCGGTCCACCTTGTAGGCGGCCTTCCAACGCTACGTCTTCCGGTACGTGGCCGCCATTCCAGAACCTTTCGGCCCCAACGGCCATCTGTTCTGCGAGCAATGTGCCCTGTCCATTGCCACTTTAGTTTGGCGATTCTTCGTGCTATGTCGGTAACCTTGGTTCTCTTGCGGATATCCTCATTCCTGATTCGATCACGCAAGGAAACTCCGAGCATAGCCCTTTACATTGCCCTTTGGGTGACTTTAAGTCTTCTGATGAGGCCCATTGTAAGCGACCACGTTTCGGAGCCATATGTCATCACTGGCAACACGCACTGGTTATAGACTTTCGTCTTGAGACACTGTGGTATATTGGACGCGAAGATACCGCGCAGCCTCCCGAACTCTGCCCAGCCATACAGAAAACAATATCATATAGAAAAAAAAACATTTAAAAATATAAAAAATGGTAGTCCGCCGGTATCGAGACAGGGTCCAGGCTACCGGTGGTTAGGGCTTCAGAGACAGGAACCTCCTCACAATGCGAGCCGTATCGAGGAGTACTGCCTTCTGTATCAGGCCCTTGATCCAACCGTGCAATGACAGCTTCGACAGATGGTCGTCGAAGCTTTTGGCTATAAGGCCGTTGGCGGTCACGACAATCGGCACAATGACAGCCGAGTCTACATTCCACATGTCAACAACCTCGTATGCTAAGTCGAGATATTTAATTTGTTTTTCTTTCTCAGCTTTCACGAGATTCTCGTTATGTGGGATGGTGATATCGACTATCATTACGTGACGCGCTAATCGGTCTATCAGTACTATATCCGGCTTATTGGCTACATTAGTCCGGTCAGTAATGATAGACCGATCCCAGTACAACGTGACACGGTCATTTTCGAGAATTGGGTCGGGCACATACCTGTAATACGGTACTTATTATCATCATTATCATTTCTCCCAAAAGACGTTCACTGTTGGACAAAGGCCTCCTCCAAGTATCACCACACTGTACGGTCCTGTACATCTCACATCCATCGGATTCCCGCAACCCTCACCAGGTCATCGCCCCATCTTGTGAGAGGCCTTTCAACGCGGCCTCTACCGGTACGCGGTCGCCACACTAAAACCTTTCGGTCCAACGGCCATCTGTTCTGCGAGCAATGTGCCCTGCCCATCAGTTTGGCGATTCTTTGGACTTTGGTTCTCCTGCGAAATTGCGAATGCCCTTCCCTTCCCCTTTTTCCCTTTGGGTGATTTTAAGCTTTCTCTTGAGGCCTATTGTGAGCGACCACGATTCGGAGCCATAATATATGTACGCACTGGTCAAAAATAACACTTTGTAACTTTTCAGTTGGAGGAGCTGGAGACGGCGTTTGCGCAGACGCACTACCCCGACGTGTTCACGAGAGAAGATCTGGCGCTCAAGATCAACCTCACCGAGGCCAGAGTACAGGTCAGTCAGCCTCTTTTTTAGAGTTCTGTACCCAAATGGTAAAAACGGGAGACTCCACTGTCCGTCTTTCTGTCACCAGGCTGTATCTCATGAACCGTGATAGGTAGAAAGTTGAATTTTTCACAGATCACGTATTTCTATTGCCATTGTAACAACATAGCATAATCAGTCTTTTAATGTTCCCAATACTGGGACTCAGGCCTCCTCTCTGAGAGAGGGTTAGGGTCGTAAATCCACCACGCAGACCCAGTGCGGGTTGGTGAATGTCAGATATCTTCGTATTTTCAGTTTTAGGACATACCGGTTTCGTCACGATGTTTTCCTTCACCGTTTTGAGAGCAGTGGTGATGAAATAAATTACACAAAGTAATGCGCATGGCTGGGTTTGAAACCACGACATACAACTCTTAAGTCCAATTACTACTGAGCCACCATTGCTCAAACAACAATTACTAAAAATAGAATAAAATAAATATTTAATTGAGACTCCTATACAACAAACGTGATATTGTTGGTTTTTTTGTCTACAGACGGTACGGAATCCTTCGAGCGCGAGTCCGACTCGCACTTGGCCGGTTTTTATACTACTATAATAATGCTTGACTAAGTTCCCACCTTATGGTAACCAGTAATACAATCGTTGGTTAAGACATTTATTTATTTATGACCGTTACTCTCTGCACTAACAGTCGAAACCAACACGTGCAGAAAGTCATTATTATATTACAATATAATATTTAAAAAAAATTACTTAATACAAATCATTATCATTATCATTGATGGAGAAGTACACCACTTTCTGAGCCTTGAAGACACCTTATTTATAATCGTACGGTATTCGTAGACTTCAGCGCTCTAATTAAAGTAATCTATTGAATAATTCGTTGACATGTAGGTTAACTACTGTTGTATCACGACTATCGTTAATGATAGTGTTGATTCGTAACTAGGTTTCACGTAGATTTGGGAATGAATAATAGATTCCTAACACATTGCGCGTTATTAAGCTGGTTTAGCTGCCATTTATAGTAGATTTTAGAGAGTTAGAGAGTAAATGCTCCCAAACCCGCACTGTTTGGTAGATAAAATATAGGTGGGGTTGTGTGGTTGTAGGTGGGCTGTAGGAATTGGTGGGATTGTTGTTGTTTATTGGTAGGCAGTTCTTTCTTTTTTTTCCATAAGAATAACGTTGTTGTATCTTGGGTGCGTTCAGAAACATGTGAACGAACATACCACTATCTGTAGGCCATGCAATTATTTATTCCATGCAGGAATCGAACGCACCAATCGCTCAACCACCGCGACTGAAAAGAACACTTTCTAAGTCTGAAACTCGTTCTCGCTTCACCCAGAGAGTCATATGGTTTGGTTTTTTACGTAAAAAAAAAATACCAAGTTAAATAGCAATTCAGAACAATTACTTATTTCTTACTACCAGTTCCAGCTAATCGTCTTAAACTAAAGTTACATAAAATCCACTCCTCTTAACCCTCCAAAATCATGCTCCCCGTCAAGTGAACCTTCAGGTTCTACATAAAATGTAG
This sequence comes from Mythimna pallens, assembly GCA_961205895.1. Taxonomy (NCBI): domain Eukaryota; kingdom Metazoa; phylum Arthropoda; class Insecta; order Lepidoptera; family Noctuidae; genus Mythimna; species Mythimna pallens. The sequence goes on from OY540843.1 coordinate 4,773,478, forward strand.
AATTTACGCGCGTCACCACCGCACGCGTTTAACCTGTCCACTTCCATAACATGCTGAAACGTCGCCTACCTCATCTCGATCAGGAAAGTCGTTTGCTTTATTCTGTTTTATGGGATAGCGTAAGCTTAATTAGCCTTATACCGTAGCATAATTAATAATAATAATATTCCACAACGCCGTCTAGTCTCAAGCTAAGCAGAGCTGGTGTTATGAATACTAGACAACTGATAAACATATCTATATATTTCTAAATACATACATATTATAGATAAATTACACCCAGACACAGAACAAATGTTCGTGCTCATCACACAAACATTTGTCCTTGGTGGGAATTGAATCGACGACCATAGCATAGCAGTTAGGGCCACTAACCACTAGACCAACAGGCTAGTCAAATTAACCCAATAACGTTCCCACGGGTGGCACTGCCACTACTGCCACTAGAGAGGAGGCCACCAGGCCTCCTCTCTAGTAGAGAGAATGGGCCGCAATCCACCTCGCGGGCCGAGTGCGTTTTGGTGACTGTCATGTCTTCAAATTTTTGGTGGTGATGAAATAAATTACGTAAAGTAATGCGCCTGGCTGGGTTTGAACCCACGACCAATTCCACTGGGTCTTTTATTAAGACGTTTTAACTCGCATTTTGATTCAGCAAATCTTCAGTCTTCTGATGGATACTTTTGATTAGGTTATATTCCGTTAATTGTTACAATTTTTTATTGTTGTGATTTATTTTCAATCAGTAAATAAATATGGATGATGATATAAAATCACTCATATTACCTTTTACCCACCACTACCTTTCAAAAACTCAAGTTCATGATTCAGTCTAGCTCAAAGAACTTAAAAGACTCGAAAGAATCAAAGGACTCGGACATATGTGACTAACGAGTCCTAGTCTTAAAAATATACTCAAGTCTCGAAATGAATACTAATAGACTCGAGCTCTAATACCATGCTCAAGTAGAATTAAAATACTGAGTACCTTTGTCCCTTGTTTTAGAAGTCAACGCGAGGCCCTACCATGACCTCTGAACGCGATCCATTTGACGATCTAAACTGAACTGTTAAAGGAATGGAGCTATTTAAGGTGTATAGCTCCATCCTTCTTTCTCGCTCTCACGCTTGACATTTTAACATGTCATATTAAGGCCTCTGTATGTGTTCAAGAACGTCTCATACCTTATATAACGTTTACGCTCGAAGTCACCTGACTCGTAAAATATCACTTTATTGCATGTAACGTCGAATGTGAGGGGTTACATTTTTATGTCGTAAGTATACTTTTATTATGAATGCAAATGTTGGCTTAGATTTTGATTGAATGTAATATATCGAGCCTTATAAAGCCTTAACTAACTGAAAACTGACGCATAATATGTTCTTACATAATAAGCGACAGTTTTGATTTTTTGGCAGGAATGGGTTTTCTCTTGCATAATTAAAAAGTATTTATAATAATAATAATAATTTATTTATTTATTAAAACTTCATGCAACACAAAAGTACAAAGGCGGACTTAATGCCTAAGGCATTCTCTACCAGTCAACCTAGGGTGGTGAAGAGAAAATGTGGCAGGTGCATAAAAATACAGAAGAATATTAAGAATATAAAAATTTTGTATAAATATATATATATACAAAATAAACATACGTATATAAAATCATAATAATAATCGTTTATTTGCTTAGACAGTAGGTACATAAAATAAGGTGTTTGCAAAGAGTTGTGATCCTGATACAATCTACCTTAAATTAGGCATGCAAATATTTCAGATTTGAATCCAGACAAAATAATAATAATAATAATCTATATAAGTTTTTTAGTTTTCAGTTAGTTAAGGCTTTATAAGGCTCAATATATTACATTCAATCAAAATCTAACCTATAAGTATTTGGGTATGTCGGAAGCTCTAGGCATCAATATCACTGACATGAAGCAATCGTTGAGGGAACGTTTCTTTGGTCGCCTGAAGAAGGTATTCAATAGCCTTCTTTCAGGCGGAAACAAGGTGCGTGCCTTCAACGGTTGGGTCATGCCGGTATTGATGTACTCTTTCGGCGTACTCAAATGGACTCAAACGGAACTTGACGCCCTGGATAGGAGGGTCCGCACACTGCTGACTGCATATCGAATGCATCACCCACGATCGTCGGTGATGAGACTGTATATCCCGCGGAAGTGTGGAGGTCGAGGTTTTTTAAATGCTAAGACCCTACACAACCGCGAGGTATGCAGTCTCAGGGAATATTTCCTAGCTGCCGACGTGGGTATGCATCGAGATGTAGTGTCAGTGGACAAGGGACTCACCCCGCTCTCAATGGCTAACGAGAACTGGCGCAAACCGGTAGTGCTTGACACTAACGACCGCAGGGAAGTATGGCAGAGCAAGGAACTTCACGGACGCTTTTTCCGGGCCCTTCATGGGCCCGATGTAGACCAATTGGCGTCCGTAGCCTGGCTGCGTTTCGGTGACCTCTTCGGGGAAACCGAAGGTTTTGTCTGTGCAATTATGGACGAAGTTATCATGACGAATAACTACCGGAGATTTATTGTGAAGGACGGCACGGTTGACATCTGTCGGGCATGTCACCGTCCGGGAGAATCAATTCGTCACATTATCTCTGGTTGTTCTCGTCTAGCTAACGGAGAGTATTTGCATAGACACAACCTTGTAGCCAGGATTATCCATCAGCAACTTGCTTTGAAATACTCTCTTGTGGAATCAGAAGTGCCGTACTACAGGTATGAGCCCGACCCAGTTCTTGAAAATGGTCATATCACTTTGTACTGGGATCGGTCCATCATCACTGACAGGACTATTGTAGCCAATAAGCCTGATATAGTGGTGGTGGACCGAAGCGAGAGGCGTGCAATGATTGTTGACATATCCGTTCCGCATGACGAGAACCTCGTGAAAGCCGAGAAAGATACACAAATCAAGTATATTGACTTGGCTCGCGAGGTTGTCGACATGTGGGATGTGGACTCGGCGATCATTGTACCGATAGTCGTGTCAGCCAATGGCTTAATAGCCAAGAGCCTCGACCAACACCTTAGGAGGCTCGCGTTAGGCGGCTGGATCAAGGGCTTGATTCAGAAAGTGGTACTCCTGGACACGGCTCGTATTGTTAGGAGGTTCCTTTCTCTGGAGCCCTGACCGCCGGTAGCTTGGACCCTGTTCCCGATACCGGTGGGACACTATTTTTTATATTTTTAAATGTTTTTTTTTTATTTTTTATTGAAATATTTAAAAATATAATTTATATGTACATATACAAATGAATAAACGAAATAATAATCGAATTTATAGTGATCATAATAAGGAAATACATAATGTCAAAAACAAAATCTAAATAGTAGTGTCACTTGAAATAGCCATCATAATAAGAAAATATCAAATACATAATGTCAAAAAAACTAAATCTATATAATAGCGTCATTTGAAATAATAAGTAATTGAAAAATAACAGAATTTATATTGAACATTTTGGGGAAAATAATTAACAATGTCAACAACTAAATCTATATAGTAGTGTCATTTAAAAAATCACTAATTGAATAATAACATTTGTCAAGTAATAAGGCTGACAGTTTTTTCTTAAACATCGGGATTGGATAATTTTTTATACAATCAGGTATTTTATTATATACTGTAGGACCCATGACGAAAACACTTTTTTAAAGTAAAGCTGTCTTGTAGCCACCATTTTGTAAAAGGTTCCTATATTGACTTCTAACAGGGCCCTTTCGAGCTTCTAATACTGTTATGAAGTCATTCTTATTTTTTCTTACAAACATGGCTATTTCCAAAATATATAATGCTGAGAGTGTCAACAATTTTAGAGACTTGAACATAGGAACACAACTGTCAGTCATTTTTAAGTCACACATTGCCCTTATGCAACGTTTCTGGGCCTTGAATACTTGCTCCCTCATGCTACAAATTCCCCAGAATATGATTCCATAACGCAGTATTGGTGCCACCAATCCATGATAAGCTAACAATGTTGTGGCTGTACTCACTTTTTTATTTAAATTGAATAGCACGTAAGCAGAGGTGCTTAATTTTATGACTAGGTGACCCGGCTAACTTCGTACCGCCTAACAGTTAATGAATGTAATATATCTTTCGACATAGTCAACCGATTGCGATGAAACAAAGCCTAAGTAATATATAAATTTACACACAATTTTAATGTTTAAAAGTTATCTATATCGATTTTGTACATTTTACGTGATGCGCGCACAACTAAAAATTTCTACAGATTTATTAAATTTATAGATATATATAATATATCTAAACGGTTAGATCGATTTTGACGGGAATTTCACTGATAGATAGTTGATATTATAAGTAGTAACTTAAGCTAATTTTATTTTAGACAAGGAATTAGGGTTCCGTGCAAAAAACTCCCTTAAAATGGTGGCCAAATTAACGCATGTATGTCATGGGCAGAATATAATTTATCGTTTTATTAACAGGGGGTTGTTAATCAGACAATATCATTTTAAAGCTCAATCGATAGCACGGTTGGCGCAGTGTTTAAGCGATTGGCTCCTGCGCTGCGCGTTGTGGGTTCAATTCCCGTTCAGAACAACTATTTGTAAGGCTTGCAGATATTGTTCCACGTCTGGGTGTCTTGTGTTTGTGAATGCACCCACGATACTGAAGTAAATCGTAGTATAGGCAAAGAAAGAAAGAAAGAAAGAAAAAACGTTTATTCGTACCTCACACATACAGTAAAATTAAAAGAAAACAGTAGAATACATACAGCACAAAAGATCCAGAAGGGTCGAAGTGCTCTGGTTTTAAGGCCAGCCCCACATCAAGATAAGAATACATACAAACACACACACATACACACACACACAACACACATACAACACACTCACACACACACACACATATTTTTTAATACTTTACCCACACGGATGAGGTGTGAAATCAGCAAATGACTTCTCCAGCTCTTGGGTGGAGCAAGGGGGGTCGTATTAAACTTTTACTGACGAAAACGAACCAGTGTCTTACAGTTGCCATTCCTAACCAATGATTGGCATTGGATAGAAATGGCTAGGTCCCTTGAGATCCCAGTTATCCATGTTTCACTGTAATTGCATTTACTTAACCGTAAAAATTGAAAAGAAAATTGTAATAACTTTAATAGCTAACTTAACCGAACCACAATTTATACAATACTCCTACAGAAAAATCCATTTAGATTCAATATAGAGTTTGCAAACCGAAATTCATGTCGATTTATTTTTTCGCTAGCGTGCAATGCGGAGAGTGAATGATATTGAACGAGAGACCGAATGTAATGCGAGTGCTACGTTACGGACGTGAACGGGGTCTATTGGGTCAAAAAGCCTTTTTCGAAATTGATCTGAATAAATGGAGGTTATGCCTTCATTTTGTTATGGAACTATTTAATTTTGATAGTGGTGTACTCCAGCCAGCAGCTCCAGCCAAGAATTGTTTTACAGCTATAACCTTTGTCTTCACTGACTGAAGAGCAGTACTGACCAAGTGGTAACGACCCCGACTTACAAATTACATATCGTGGGTTGAAACCCAGACAGGCACTTTAATTTGTGTATTTTATTTCATCACTACTGCTCTCAAAACGGTGAAGGAAAACATTGTAAGGAAACCTCCAAAAATTCGAAGACATGGCAACCCGCACTGGGTTGGCGTGTTGGATTACGGCCCACCCTCTCCTTGGACGCTTAAGTCCCAGCAGTAGGTAAATAATACGTTTATGGTATGCTACACACCGACAACGTACAGCTTAAATCGCTGCAAAAAAATATACACCCCTATTTTTTAATTAGTAAAAAAAAATGGGGCTCTATCCGTACCCGTTACTGATCATATTTTTGCAGTCAAAAGTAAAAAAAAAAAACGAAATCCCATAATTGTCCACGGAGTTTTGTCATAATTGGTAAATTCATAATAGAGTCAATCATTCCTAACAATTGCTACTAGAAAATACTACGCGCAGTGCTTTTCCATTTTCAGCTTGTACAATATTTCCATAAATTGAGTGACATTTTGGGATATAAACAAACGCTAATAACTTTGCTGTTTATGAATATTATTTATTGGAACTTTACTTAAATAATAACAAGACTTTTTCTAATAAGCCTAGTATTTGTATTAATTAAAAACTAGTGGTGTATAATAATAATAATTGCATTTACTTAACCTTAAGAATTTAACAGAAAATTGGATTAACTTTAATAGCTAACTTAACCGAACCACAATTTATGAAATTGTCACTTCATAACTAACCTAACCCCGGCCATATCATAAAATGGCCAATTCTACGATATGGCTAGTGACATAGGCCCTGGCAGAAGAATTTTCCGATCCTAAAAGTGCAATAAGCATCGTAGGATATTAGCATTTGGAGTTCTACTCTCCTATCTATTTTCAATACGACTTCAGGAGTTTACATAGCCGGTTCGGTACCTAATCGCGTCGGTATATACTCGGTTTGGTATCTCTCCGAGGCGAGCAACACGGAGCTTGTTTTAGCCAAATTGCCCGCCGCTGCCTCCGTGTTTTATTTATGCCCAAATAAAAATTGCCCAATTCCGTCGCTCTGGCACCACAGCCACAATTTAGTGCGCAGGCTGTCGCTCGGGATCACACTTTTATTGCACATATCTGATGAATCATGCCTGTTAAGTGTTTGCTTGGAAGTTATTTTATGTTGGCGGGATACGCAAATAAAACATTATCGTCGTCATGTACCTTATGATGGAAATAACCTATTCTGTTCTGAGTGTTGGTATCTGAAAGATGATGAAGTTGGAGAGTTGTTTAAAAAATGGAGTTATTCCTGCATCGTAGGTGAGTTTCCAAACATATGAACTATCGTACACAAGACACTCAGACCTGAAACAGCTAATTTTTAGCTACATACATTTTAAACCAGTGCGGGAATCGAATATGTGATACGCAGTGCAGCAGCCAATCCGCTCAACCACTGCGCCAACCGATCGACACACCAATTTATTGAAGACCCTAAATCATTAACAAGTACGTAGGACTTCAGTAGCAAACCAGTTGAAACTGACCACCACAAACTAACACAGCTGAAAACCAATGATTACCAACAAGGGGCGCTATGCGATTGGCTGATCGCTGAACCATTGCGCCAACCGATAGGCTTACCAATCAGTATTTTATTAGAGACCCTAAATCATTAACAAGTTAATATTTGAATTTATAGCAAAAAAAAAATGAAACTGGCACAACTGAAAAAATATCAAAACGCACCAACAAAAATTTTGATAATAAAATTCAATGCCTCATGAATCTACTAATAATTGAACCCTTTTACCTAATTGCTACTCGACTGCATATTATTATATATATGCAGTCGAGTTACAAATTAGATATCCAAATCCATAAAGGACTTAATAATAATAGCGCTCCCTATCCGCTCCTGCAGCTGAAGGCAAGTCTTCAATCACACGTCAGACGTCAACATTGACCGGTCTACTCTAACAGGGCAATCCACGTAACAACCAGCTACGTAAGACAATATCCAATTTCGTTTGTCCGCTGTCGAACATTCACTTCCATTAGTTAACTACCATTGTCAAAACCCACTCTACTCTAGTTCGTTGCCAAAACCACCAAAACAGTTGAGAATTGAACGGTGTGCGTCCATGTTAGATTGGTCCTCGATAGTTCATTGGTTTGTTGGAATGTCTGTGGATATATGAGTGGTGTGCGGGGCGGGGAAGGCCAGGTTGAGTTGGTGGTCTGTAACGCGTTTAAGGCGCTCATCTCGGAATGGTATTACGGTATGAGGCTGTTACCCCCGCGCCCCGCCGCACCCCCGCTCACACCTTACGGCACGTGCTACTGGGATTAAGGGGTGTCGCGTCGCGTATGGAGAGGACTGAAGGAATTTGGTTGATGAATTGATAAGGTGGCAAGGATTGGTGGAAAGTTTAATTAATAAGTGATGTCTTTGTTATTCACGTTCAACACAGAGATGAATTAAAAAAAAAAATTGCATTATAAATTTTGGGAGTTGGTTAAAATCCTCAAAAGCCTTGAGCTTAGCCAAAATAACAGAATTAGGTAAAGGGATAGGGCCTTTGCCTTTCAGTCAAATATCAGTAAGAAATCCAGGAGTACAGTCTCTTAATTTTTCCACAAAGAGATCATACGTCAACCATCAAACCACCTTCGACAGCCCTAAAAGAGCTTGGTAATATAATTGAGTCGGCTTTCAATTTGATTCGCATCCTCGTCCGGCTGTAGAGTGTCGGTGATAATTCGCCCGAAAAATATAAAAAGGAAGCTTTTGGGAGCAGCTGTCCGCCATATTGGATTACTGCGAGGTGGGTGCGAACGAGAGGCGCCAAGTGGAATGTACCTACAGTACGAAGTAAGTGATTGGGATATTGGGCTATTTTTAATGTCACTTTTTGGAAATTAGGAATTGTAAGACTGTTTTTAGTTTTTTTGGAAAAACTTTAATCAAGTAATAGTCCTTTTTTCTGAGGTGGAAAATCTTCAAATAATTCTTCCCGCTCTGGGTGGAGCAAGAGGGAATGTCAGACTTTTACTGACTAAACCCATCTGTGTCACTTCAGTTGCCCATTGCGTTCCAGGGCAGTGATAACTTTTTCAAACAATCCCGAAACCTCTGGGTCCTAAGTTCACTATCGCCATCTTTTTTTTTTTAGGTGGGAAAATCATCTAATGACAAATCTCGCCCTTGGGCGAAGCGGGAAATAGTGTCAGACTTTTACACTAAAAACCCACTCCTGTCCCTTCATTGCCTTCGTCCCAGGGCCCCGGGTTTCGCTTTCACACTACCCGTGGCCCCAGTAGGCTTCGACCCTGCTGGGCCCCTACGATTTGCTGACATCTCTCTGAGGCGCGCGTGGAACAATACGCGCCGTCGACGACTTGGGCTCGATCCGGACGGTCGGACGGCGGGCTACCCATAGCTCGCCGCCCGCAAGCCCGGAAATCGGGATTGGAATCCCGGCGGCGGTTGGGACGTGAGGATCGTTGCCTCACGCGATCGGCCGCCTGCTTTGTTATCATTACTGCTTCGCAGAAGGAGGCCACCGCCTGCCACTCCTCCTCGCTCCGGACCATGGCCTGTACCAAGGTCCGGCGCGAGAGATCGCCGCCGCGGATCGCGCCTATTAGGATACGGCGTTGCTCTGCCCAAGCGGGGCACACCTCCACCGTGTGCTCCACCGTAACTATCGTCATCATCACGATTACCCAAACGGGTCCCATGATCACAAACGCAATTACAAAGTGTAAGGGCCTACGTTAGGTACCTGGGGCCTAGGTACGATTTCCAGGTCGTGTAAAATGTTATTAGATATTTTTACTAGGGATTACTTAGCCCGGAATTTTGAAATTGGTGGTGGAACCGTCCCATCCGTCGGAAAGCACGTAGACTTTTGTTCTGCGTTTGATTTCTGTTTTATTTGGCCATACTTCCCGATAAACATCTTTTTTTGAGGTAGGAAATCTTCAAGCGTGGAACACTAGGCGCCGTTGACTTAGTCCAGCCCCCCCAGCCAAGTTACGACTGTTTCGTTTCGATTCTCTCGCGTCGAACGCCTCGAGTAAGCCACGCTTCCGATTCCTTTGTTTTGACCACGTGACTGTGCATTGAGATGACGTCAGAACAAAAGAATCGCAGGCGTGGCCTGCTCGAGGCATTCGACGCAAGAGAATCGAAACAAAACAGACGTAACTTGGCTAGGGGGGCTGGTCCTTACCGGGCGGGTAGAGGACGAGTACTTATATCCATTGCTCGTCGTCCGTAAGCCAGCGCTTACGGTGGTTGGATATCGCCCTGCGTCTCCCGTCACCCTGGGATATATCTATCAGTGGCGGCTGGGCGTGAAGATGTCTGTGCCCTCACGGTTGCGGCCATCTCCTTCGCTTATATTACTTTTACGCAGAAGGTCCCAGTAAAGACCTGCTGACTGATTAAACTCAGATTAGAAGGAAGAAAAATATTCAGAATCAAAATTTATTGCCAGCATTACTTGCTTGTTGCTAAGGGTTACTTACTTGTTACTTTAGTCAAGCTGGGCAAGAATAAAGTCCAGGATGCACAATATCCTACTCATAGTAAGTCGTAATGAATCTGTTTTTCGTTTATCTGTGGTTAGTCTTTGTGAACCTTTACATTGGCAGTTGGGCAGGGCACATTGCTCGCAGAACAATTGGTCGATGGGGCCGAAAAGAGTGGCGACAAAAGCCTCCCGTAAGGTCAACCGATGACCTGGTGAGAGTTGCGAGAATCCGATAGATACGAGACGCTACAAGACCGACTTTGGAGGAGGCCCTCCTGCAAATGAGACGTCCTATTTCGATTGCAATAATGATAATGAACTTTTACATAAATTAGAAACAATCATCTTAATTCTAAACAAAACAATTCGTCACTCAAAATAAAAAATGACAGATCCAAAAATTCAAATGCATATAATCTAAATCAAAAGAATCACTCAAAAAAGAAATATTACTCTCTCCGTGACGTGTAGAGGCACTCGTGTAAAACAATAGGGTTGACAAGCGTGTAAACAACACAGCATTACAATGGTACTCGATGTACTCGAGTAGGGCAGCCCCTAACGAGTACTTAATTATTATTTGTATCCAGTTCGAGTGGTGGGGTTGTCGAGATTAATATATTATTATGTTTATTATACGAAGTTTTTTTTTTGTTTTTGTTTTTTTATGTGTTAATTTTAATTTTGTGATTTGATGTTGTAAAGTTAACAACTAATCATTATGATGTTTGAATCGTTCGCAGTGGCTTAATGTTTTGATACCATATTCGTTCTTAATGAAACTGCAAAATACCTTAAAAATAACCTAAATAGTAATTTATATGACCAGACTGAATCAACGACGCTTTGTCCTAATTGTTTTAATGTAATAAATTACCAATAATTTTATCAACAAAAATTACTCCACAATGTTTACAGAACAACAACAAAAAAGAACTGGTGTTGTGTTTATAACAAAGGCAATTAGCTACACAATCCCAGGGGCGTAGGACGCAACCCTACCGGCGTGCGACCAAAGCTAACGACGCGTATATCGAACTTATTTGTACACAAAAATTATAAAAACATACGACACAATATCTGTAGCGTTGTGATACTTACTACTCTTTTGTAGACATGAAAAAAAAAACAACTACACAAATTAAAAAACAAGCTAATAAACAATCTTCGACGAGTGACGTGCTCATTTCGGGAGTTTTCTGTATCGGGAAGAAACGGATGTTACCATTGTGCGGATCGCCTGGAGGACACGGTGGAGCATTCGATGGACGTCTGCCCCGTTTGCCCCGAAGATCGGCTATAGCGACCTCTCGCGTCCATCCCTAGATCAGGCGCGGGCTTGCAGACTGTGAGCAATGAGTAGCTCGCCGCTTGATAAAGACTAAGCGCAGGTCGACGGTGCGATGTGTCCCACTCGCGCCCCGAAGACCTGACAGAAAAAAGACGGGGCTTGTTAGGCTCGATGCCTGTATGGTTGCGAGATTTTTCGAAAATGTAACAGCGGCCTTGGAACGGAAAGGAAACGTTTAGAGAATCGGGTGAATTTTAGTTAGTAAAAGACATAGATATAATCGAATCTATTGGTTTACCGACTCTGTATATTTTGTTTTTTTTTCTCGTTACCTAATTGTTTTTCTTGACTGTCCTCTGTTTTTCGTTTTGCATCACAATTGTACGAGTATACCTACACCTATATTAATTATCTAAGTTAGCAACCAAGCGGTAATCTGGCATCTGTGTTGTAAATGTTGTGTTTACCCGTAATTGGCATATATTATATTAGAGTAATGCCTAAAATTTTGTGTATATATGTGAAAAAAAAAACTAAGTCTGACACTTTCCTCGCTGCACACAGAGCTGGATAAGTTACTTATTTTGATGATTTCCTACGAAAATAAAATGTGATATCTGTTGGCGAGGTCACAACACTGCGTTACAGCATCGCATCGACAAAACGACGTTGCACCATTATACGATAAAACAACGCAATACAAAAATTGGCAGTAAAATACGCACTGTTGTTTGCGGCAGTACGCCGGAAGTTTTCTCGATGCCTTGTGAGACGTGGCAGATTTTTACGACGCAACGTCGCAACGCAGTGTTGTGGCCTCGCCCTATGTACTTAAGAATTGGATTGGATTTCCGCCGCGGCACCGGTCGAAACATGCATCTCTATATTTTCACTCATCACCATCGTTTTTTTCGCCACTCGAGTCGCGAGTTCACGCGGCAAGCACTTGGATTTTTGTACCTTCTTTATCAATCATTCTTCTACTCCAATCAAATCAGGGGTGAAAATGAAATATGTCATATTTTACAAAACAATTGGAAGCTGGATTTAAATGATGCTTGAATGGTGACGGTTTCCGTGATGTACATCCTACTTATGCGCAAAAAACGTTTTGGGAACACATTCATCGTGCGTACAGCTAAGGAGTGGAATTTTATTTATTTAAACTTCATGTACATAGGCGGACTTAATGCAACAAGGCATTCTCTACTAGTCAAACTTCTTCCAGTCAATTTTCTACCAGAGTCTGTGATTTAAGTCAAGAGTGAATAGGTTAATTCTAGACAAGCGCGCTCCATCGTCGACCACAAATTGTCGCTTTCCATCAGGTGAGATAGCGGTAAAATGTGGGCCTACCAAAAATACCAAAAAAAATAAAATATGTTTGAAATGAAAAGATTATGGAGAATGCGATGATAATGAATTTCTTAGATACTCATCTTACCTACAATACAATTGCTACAGGATGTGATGGGGATGGGATACAGGTGTGTGTGTGATTCATACAATGTAGCTAACCTAACCTATCCTTTTCTCTCATCTTAGGCCCCTCGCCCACGCCGTCTTTTTGTAGCGATGCTGTCGCGCGTTCGCATCGATACAGTCGCGATGCTGTAGCGCGTTAGTAGCGCGTTGGCAACTTTTTTATAGGGCTTGCAAATGCGACTACCGCCCACGGTGCCACGACCAGCCGCGCGTCTTGTCGCTAGTTTTAGCCTAGTCAGCCGCTGCCGGCCGCTGCCGGCCGCTGCCATTCCGGTGTGACCCTTAATGAGCGATAAATATTGTAAAAAGTTGACAATGTTCGGGTACATGGTATATCCATATGATATTTTGGAAGAGTTCGTACGTACGTAAAGCACACGCTGGAAGTCTGCTCCGCTTGGGCGGAGCACTGCCGTGAACCATCCACCGCCCTAGAGTGGGAGAAATAATTTGACTATTTTCCGCCTCAAAAATAATTCAATTTTTTTTTCCAATTTAAAGCCCCTTTTTTGTGAAATCAGCAAATAACTCTTCCAGCTCTAGGTGGAGCGAGAGAGAAAGCTGAACTTAAGTTAAATACCTACCCAGGTTCTTCTTTGCGTCCAGGGTTACGATGTCTCTTTCGAGCAATTCCACAGCCCTGGCTTTCTTGATGCTCTAGTGAGTAGTCCGCAGATTAGGCAAGCCCTGGTTCAAGCATAGGCATACGAACTAGCAAATGACCCTACAGACAGTGGCAGAACTATCTAGTGGCCAGGCTGGCAAAATGCCATGGGCCCCGTTCTGAGAAGCTGCGAGCTCAGAAGAAGTAACCTAACCTATTTAAAAAAACACAACGTGATGATTTTTTATGGGGCCCCACCCAATAAATTTACTACGGGCCTCAGATGATATAGTTACACCATTGCCTACAGATCATCAACAAATCCTGTTAGCAATGTAAGTAATACAAGACTAAGAATTCTAAATAAAATATCTTCAAACCATCCTCAATACACACAACCTTACATCTCGCAGCGTACAGTTTTACTATCATAACAATATCTGTCATAACACAAAATGAGAAATTAACACAATTTGTCGCAACACTATACTCGTGAGATGACACGAGTCGTGAGTGTGTGATGGTGTAACCCTCCCTGTAACCCTTCTACTAACCCCTTCGGTGCGGGTGTCAGGCAGTACAAATTACCATTGACTAATATTTGTCGTATGATACTCATGCAGTTTTGACACTGAAAATAATTGGCCTAGTCTGATCTATATAAGTTTTGATGGCTATAACCTAGGGGTATTTAAGTCAAAAGTGAATAGGTTACTTCTATGCAAGCGTGCTCCATCGTCGGCCACAGCTTACCATCAGGTGAGATAGTGGTCAAACGGGCGCCTATGCATAATAATAAATAATAAAAAACAAACATAAAAGGTAAGGTTTCATAAAAGAAGAACTGACTGACAATATCAACGCACAGCTGAAACTGCTGTGTGTTTCGTTTTATGGCATAAGCGAACACTAAGAGAGAATTTTACAAAATTCACCTGCGTCCGGGTTGGCCCCGGACGGGTCCACGGCCAACCTGGGTCAGCGGTCAACCTGGGTCCGCTTTGAACCTGGGTCATCAGTCGGTTTTCAGGTTCAGATCGGGTGATGAATGTGTGAAGGGATTGGGTGAAATAAGTTGTAATTGGCAGTTTTTAATTCAGGATAGTTATAGTTTTTTCAAAATTATGTATAGAGCAGTTTATTTTAAATATAAATCCTTAATTCACAAGCGATCTTCATTCTATCTAGCCAAGAAAATTAATTCCTTAGCACCCTACAAAATTAGTTAACAAACTAAACAGTAAACGTCTAAGAAATACTGTCAACCGCCACAAAGTCGCAAGTTTACTACTAGATACGACTGCAAGCTAATCCAGTCGATATGATCCCTTAGATAATTTCTCATAAACATATTATGTTATCTGCGATACGCAAGATACGTCTTCCATTTTGCGCGAATTACACCACTCTGCGACTGAATCTAATTACGAGGCGGTCGGACCGCGAAACGGATTAAAAATGGATGTGGTATTTTGAAAATGGAATTAGCTATGACGTTCTTTTGTTTATTTTTTGGCTTTGAGATTGGCAGTGCTGTGATTTTTGTGGGAAATGTTTTATTTTGGGAGAAAATGACGTGCCTGTTCGTATTTCATTATATTGTGTTATAATTGATGCTAAAAATATGTGTGTTATTATTATTATTTGTAATGTTTGGGTAGTTAAAAATGATGAGATTTAAGCTGATGAGCATAAAAGGATCTCGTTCTGACAAATATCTTCTTCTTAGTCGGGCACTCTTATCAGAGTGGTCGTGGCTGTTGTTGATGGACAAGGCTGCGACATGTCGAACAATGTCTCTCCATATCTGGTGATTGTTAGCATTACGTGCACCCTGTACTGCGGTCGACTGCGTAGTCTTGGTGATAAGGTCGGTCCAACGAATCGGGGATCAACCACGGGCTCTCTTTACCTTCAATGCAGCCTTGAACCACAAGTATTTCCATCGTGTCTTCGTTGCTAGAGATGTGCCAAAAGAACTTCAGTATTCGTACGTATGTGAAGCTCTTTGAGGATAGAGTTATTGGTGCGGAATGTGTGACCATGGTATTTTTAACATACGATTTTACATACCTACAAATGCGACAAAGGATCTTAAGAGCCATATTCGCTTTCAAGGCTCGTCTTACTAAATCAAGAATTGTTGGGATATTCTTAATCATCCTATTTATCTGAACTTAAAGTTGTGTTTTTGACATGGAAGTGTGGAAATACTTCTACAGCTTAATTCGATTTCCGAAATTATGAAGTGGTTCTTTATTTAATTATAAAATGCCACATCATATCTTACCACATCTACGAACCGCGAGCTAAGAAAGCTCCTCGGGTCTTAGTGGGGATAACGGTAGATTTGCCGGATCCCCAAGGGTGGTAGAAGGGGGGCAATTTGCCCCTAATCATGTGATGAAAAACTTAACACCACATGAAACGTCGGTTCAAGTAGATTGTATATAATCAGTTTTGGGAATACTTCGGGTTATTTATTATGTTAATTTTAATGTATATGGGATTAATTTGATGCAGCTTATGTGTGTTGGTATTAGGATTAGAATGAGTTTATTAATTTCTTGTTTGATGCCTGTTAATATGTGATTAAGATGGCCTTCAAGTTGGGGAAGAAAGGTTCTGTAGTGGCGATCACGTATCGAAAGACGCAGCGTTGGAAGGCCTCCTACAAGGTGGACTGATAACCTGGTGAGGGTCGCGGAAATCCGATGAATGCGAGATGCACAGGACTATTCGTTAAGGTGACGCTTGGGGAGGCCTATGTCCAACAGTGGTCGTCTTTTGGCTGAAATGGTGATAATGCCTTCAAGTGCCCGATGAAATTTTCCATTGGCAACGTCATTGTTGCCAATGGAAAATTTCATCGGGCACTTTACACATAATTTAATCCCTTTTTTCTATTTGGTTCTTTTTTACTTGTTGTTTATTTGTATTGTATTATGTAATTGTAGCCTCAATGAAAACTAGACTCAGAGACTTAATATAATAATTATTATATAGTTAATATAATTAGTTTTATTTTTTTTCTTTATGATTAATCAGTACGAGTAAGATTATAGTGGCTGTCGCTTAAGTGTATGTAACATTCACATCTTCAGATTTAGTTGTCAATCAGATATTTTGTTATGTGATTTTTTTGTGTGTGATTGTACCTTAATTAATTTTGTGAGTTATAATAAAACTAAAAGTCCTGGCAGATGTTGTCCGGCCAGAAAGTGGGCTTTTCGTAAAAAAAAAGAAAATTGAAAATCCGATTGAAGCGCTACCTACCGGATTCAATGCATTTTCAAATCATCAGGACCCACTTAAATATATACACAAAATTTCACCCAAATCGGTCTAGCCGTTTAGGAGGAGTTAGGTGACAAACACGTGTACAGAAGAATTATATTTTTTAACCACAAAAATAAGTTAACAACATTTCTTAATAAACAACCTTATACATGCGACATAAACCACCGTTCAAAGTTGACTAATAACTTAACCACAGCGCTAAGTGATCGAGTACGGGGCAGATTGGCAAGTTGTCCAAATTAGCAGCTGTGCGACGGGGGCCATTAGGGTCTTTTAATAACGTCAAAGACACGGTCGACAGTGTGTGCCGGGTCTTACATGTTAAGGGTGTGTGATTTTAACATCTTCTCATGAATACAGTGTTATGTCATTTTGGAAGTGGGTTAATCATCCAATAATATGTGATAAAAGGAGAGAAGTATATCTATATATATAAAAGAGTAGGGTAGAGTAGGGTAGAGTAGTCAGTTGATGGGAGCGAAGCCGCGGGCAAAAGCTAGTTAGGAATAAAACTCAGGGATTGAGTTAATAATTTTTTTTGTTTATCTTGTCACTACTGTATTATAATCCCTGAGGTCTGGCTCTTGTGATACAGGATGTCCTAGTACAAGAACCAGAGCGACACTGATGAGTGTATTTTTAAGTGAGTTTAATAAAATATTATTATTATATTATTAATGCGGAAACCAGGCAAAAACCAAGGTTCCATTCTGACCCGAATCGACCATCTGAAATGGGGCTGGACAGGTCACATGATTCGCTGCAAGGTCAAAAAATGGGGCAAGTAATTAACCTTATGGTACCCAAGATATGGCGCCAGAAAACAGGGTCGTCCAATGAGAAGAGATGGGAAGGCAACATCCGCCTGATCTTGGGTCCATATCGGACAAGGGTAGCAGTGGATAGAGTCCACTGGAAGCAGTCGGAGGTAGTTGTGGTAATAATATAAGATAATTCAAATTTTACCATCAGAAATAGTGCCTGTTTCAATAATTCAACGTTATTATCCAGTTGTGTAGGCACTTGAGATACAAAACTAAAATTTTTCATCATAATATCCATTTGGAACCAAATTGCGAATAATAAAAACCAGCACTGAATCTCAATCCAAAAACTCGTGCCAAAACCAGGGACATTTGCCCAGCAATGGGATATTAACCTAATGGTAAGAAAAAAAAAATTCTAAAATAACATTACGAAACAAAAAAAAAAATTCCTACAAAGAAAACACATTACATTTTACGCTCCATGCGCAATTCACCATCCCACAAATTGCTATGCGCATTTTTACCGTCACCGTTAAAAAGCATCGACATATTAAACATAAAGCAAAAACGAACCAGCGTACCGTATAATCACTTAAAGTAAACCCCCCCTTTAACACACGAGCTGTCACTTAGAACGAGTCGCGAAAACATTCCCTGCTACTTAAACAGTTTCGCCGCATTTCTTAACATATTTCCATGAGTCTTTAACGTTAACTTTCACGTTAACTCTGCGTATGAAGTGTTTTAAAATATTACTCGCGATGACGCAATTAGGGGGTACTAACTTTTAAGTAGGTGATGCATGTGAGTTATGTTTTAAGTGGCGAGTTTGAATTAAGCTTTTATGTTTAAAATTAAATTCTGTTCGACTTCATGTCTGCGGTTTGAAATGTGTTTTGTAATTAGAAGAATTAAGGTTGGAACATTATTTTATTTTATGTTGTGTGGTCTCTTTTTGAATAATTAGGAGAGAATCTCATAAAATGGTATCAAAAATGTGGTACCATTACGTCACACTAATCGTACTGTAATATGAAGGCGAAAGTTTATATACGTATGTTTGTGTGTGTATATCTGTTACTCCTTCATGCCCAAACGACTGTACAAATTTTGATGAAATTTAACACACTGATAGACCATAATCTGGAATAGGAGAAGGCATACTTTTTACTCCGGGAATATATTCTCTTGGGATAAATTTCTAGTTTCACCCTGGTAGAAGCTAGGATCAATAAATCCCAATCCGTAAAACCAATTCAAAATATTATTATTATATTTTATTTCTTCGTGTGACCCAAGGGCTGGCTTTTACCTCGGACAGAGGATAAGCATTGCCACACAGCGTGGCAATGCCGCCAGTCTTTTGGGCACATTACCAGTCGACAGTGATGTGGAAGAGTTTTTTGACGCCATATTTTAGTTTGATTTTAGTTAGTTGTAGTTAGTGTAGGGTTTTTATTATTATATTTTTATTTTATTGTAATTATAGTTAGTATTTTCAAGAGTAAATAAATATTCAAAATTGGTGTATTAAGATTACAAATATTAAGATTGAAGTATTGAAATACCGCATAAGAATCAACCAACAATATTAAAAAACTTAACTATCTCTACTATTTAATACACTTAAAAATAAAGACTCTTAGCTAAATATCTTAAGATATGAAAATATAAAAAATAAAAAATTCCTGTACATCGATGTTAACTGAAAGAGTGCCCAAAAGTCTGACGGCATTGCCACATTGTATGGCAATGTGGCCAAAGTAAAAGCCAGGCCTTGGATCACACGAAGTGTCAACTAGGCATTTGTTTAGCTAGTGTAAGAGCACTAAAATTGGCTGAACTAAGATCGTTATTACTCCAAACTCATTAAATGACATGAACACTTCAGAGCCAATTCACAATGTCACCTATTCACAAGTAACTTAAACTTTTATACACCATTATTATCGTAAACAAAAGAAGTAATTAAACTGGTCGCCCTGAAGCGTCGTTCACACAAACAATATTTGTTATTATTTAACAGGGCACACTCAATGCACCGTGTAAAGGACGACAAACAAGCCACGTTTGGCAGCAGAAGGTAATTACCGGACCCCTAGTGTGCACACCCCATAATGAGAGGAGCGCACCCAATTTTTCGTGAACTCTGTTTAGTAGACACACAGAACCGTGTTTTGCTTTGTGAAGAAATCATTACATTTTAGTTTTTAATTCTCTGTGCCTTTTTGGAAAGATCTGTTTCAATGTTTTCCAATATTTCTAATGAATCCAATATGGCAATGCTGCCAGCGTTTTGGGCACTTTTCCCATTGACGTCGATGTTGATGATTTTTTTTTATGCCCAATGAGAATAGAATAAAATAGAATAGAATTAATGAGTTATTTTTCTACCCGTTTGTACATGCATCTATTCGCAATTTTTTTTTCAATCGGTCCATTGGTATTTGAACAAATCATTACAAATAAAAATATACAAAAATACAAATATTTCCAATGTATAGTGTTAGCATAGGTAGTAGTAGATTTGCCATAAATTGCCAAGAATTGAGTCAGATCGACGATCTTTCGTGTCGATCTGACTCAATTCTGACGAATATTTAGCCACCTGCCCCCCTAGCCAAGTTACAACCGTTTCGTTTCGATTCTCTTTTCGTTGATCGCCTCGAGTCGGCCACGCCTCTTATTCCTTTGTTCTGACCACGTGACTGAGCGTTGAGATGACGTCAGAATAAAGGAATCGGAGGCGTGATCGACGAAAAGAGAATCGAAACGAAACGGTTGTAACTTGGCTAGGGGGGCTGGAACGCTCTGTCGTTGACCTCGCTTATGTCGTGAAAGGTGCACGTTGGGCAATTGTGTAAGCTGGGCAGGAAAGGAGGTGACGCATGTCCTGAGAAGGGGTCCCACACTGGCACTGTATTTGCGATGGGTCAATAATACCCCACTTACTCAGATTATCTTATAAGGTTATGTATGCTATATTTCAATGTTTGTGAGAAGTTTTACCGTTGAAGAAGGGTGACGAAGGTCTTTATATATTGGTTTTACGTTACCGACATGTGTTTTTCGGTTACAATGGTATTGATGGGGTGAATTAGTTTGTGAATCATGACATCGGTAATTTTGTGTTTAAAAGTATTTAGTGAAGTGTTGAAATGGATTGTTTGGGGCGGGTAACCAATTTATCATTCACTAGCTTTTGCCAGCGGCTTAACTCGCATAAACGTAGGTTTTCTCCATACATTTTTTGGACCCTCGATTTACCCCCTTTGAAGTAGAAATTCCAGAAATCTCTTTTTAGTGCTCGCCTACGTCATAAAAGGATGCCTTGTATCAATTTCACGCTCCTAGTTCCAGTAGTTTCAGCTGTGCGTTGATATGTCAGTCAGTTTTTACTTTTATATATATATATAAATACCAACTTACTCAGTCAGAATAAATATAATTAATATTATTAATTATATTTCCTTTATCTATTGAATAGACATATAAATTACATTTTCAATCTTTTTTTTAAACCAAACTCAAATATAAAAAATAGTAGCCCACCGGCATCGGGAACAGGGTGCAAGCTACCGGTGGTCAGGGCTCCTTAGAGAGGAATCTCCGAACAATACGCACCAAGTCCAGGAGTAATGCCTTCTGAATCAAGCCCTTGATCCAACTGCCTAACGAGAGCCTCCTCAGATGTTGGTCGAGGCTCTTGGCAATTAAGCCATTGTCCTTCACGACTATCGGCATAATTACTGTTTTGTCCACTTCCCACATGTCGACAACCTCGCGAGCCAAGTGAAGATATTTAGTTTGTTTATTCGTTTTTTTTTTTTTTATTTGTCAGAATATTATGAATGTTTACGAATTAGAATTTACTTGGAAGAAATGAATTATTTTCAAAGCGATCTCTAAAAATGCTAGCCCTCAAAATTCTAGGTTACCTGACGTCGCTAGGACTCCAGAATTGTTTGATAGACTAATCATGGCCCTGAAACATAAAAGTAAGGGTGGGTTTTAGCCAGTATAAATCCCCCTCTAATGATACTCCCTCTTGCTCTTACCAGAGCGGGAGAAGTTAATGATGATTTCCCTTAAAAAAAATTTACTTGTTGTACCTACGTAATTATGTAAATCATAAATATTATCTAACAAAGTTCAAACGCAAAAGCACAAGTATTTATAAGGTTGCGAAACCACGCTAACGGTACAAAAGAACCACAAAATTCTTCAAAAATTAATAACCAACAAAAAATACCACAAAGTACCTACATTTTCCTTAATAACAATAAACTCACGAGGGTGGCAAACAGGGGTGTTCGACACGTTCAAATATTAATTCTACCCTCGTAAGAGATAAAAACTATTAGGCGGGTCGGGATTATGGGCAGATTATTATTTTAACGAAATTAGCTTACTGGTGTTAAGGGACTGTGGCGCTCTTGAGGGTCATAGATTAAGTGTAGAAGAGACAGGGCAACGGGATTATTAGAAAAAGTTACCGTGGTCCTGTTACGCAAAGGAAGGTAAGTGGTCAAACTTTGTTATTGCAGCCTAGGCGGAATATATTTTAGAGCTGAAAAACTGCAACGATAATTGCTCACGACGACGACGACGACGACGACGAAACGACGAAACGACGTTTTTCAACACACTCGAAAATATGAATAGTAATGTGATTGTTTTAATTTCATTTAATGTAATGTGATTTTATTCTTTTTTATTGTTCAATTGACTTTATTTTAAACATTTGAATCAGCATATTTTTTATGGAAATGTCAATGGGTGTATTTTACTTAAATTCAAATTAATATAGTAATAATAATTAAAAAATAAGTAAAACCTCACATAAACTTCACTGGTCGTCAATCTTTTCCGCACTAGTGCAAAATATACTACATTACGAGCCTAAAAGTAGCATTTCGGGTGGGAGTGGGTTTTCAAATAAGTGTGTTAAAAAGAAATATTTAGCCAGTAACTTGGGTAATGATGACCTAATGTTTATACTTTTCTGCCTACTGCCACCACCACAACTCTCCATTCTCCCCTAGATTTCGTAGCACTCACCCAAGGAAGCTTATTAAAACTAAATTGCGAAAATTGCACTGCAAATGTGGCTCTGACGTATTTTGCTAACCGGCTTACAGGCCCCAAAATAACAAGATCGACCGTACCTAACAATTTGTTTGACAGGGGAGATCTTGTTAAATTGGACTGTATTAAGAAATTACCAGTTAACCAAGACCTCCTGTAGCAAACAAATTGTTCTGGCGTAAAGGTCTTGATGTTTCGGTAGTTAGGTGCCCTTATACGATAGAGTGGTCGGGTGATCTGTTATCTTAAAGTTATAACGAGTACAGAATAGGGTGGTAATGATGTGCTGTTACTGGGTTCCGTGTTGACAGCTCGCCTATTGAGGATTACTGGGATGGTCTATAAATTCTATTTAGATGGATTTATGATGGGAATAAAATTTTATTAAGTTTCTATGACAATGGTGGTTTAGTAAAACGTATTAACATAACATTAAATTTCATAAATATCAAGTTTTTGACGGTATTTAAACAAATAAAGTTCAATGGTTGTTTTTTTTTATTTATGATAGTCTCGCGTTTGGCCACCATCTCACCTGATGGTAAGCGATGATATGGTCGACGATGTAGCACACTTGCCTAGAAGTAGCTTATTCACTCTTGACATAAAGACCCCTAAGTTGTAGCTATCAGGAAACACAGACTCCGGCAAGGAATTAATTATTCGCAAATTGATTCCTAGCGGATATTGTGATGTCAAATTGGTGTAGTTTTGTATCTCAAGTGTCTGCGCAACTTGACAGTATATGGAATCATTGAAATAAGCGCGATCTTTGTAAAATGGTGCTGAAAATTTTACAATACTTGTTGACTTTCTCATTATAACTCAGCGAAACTTGCTGAGTAGGCTGACTCGAAACATTTGCTGCCAAAGTACTGCAAGAACATTATTATTGCATCTGCATTTTATAAAAAAACAAGGAAAACAAACTGACTGTATTCTGTGTTAAAAATTAAATACCTAAGTATTTTTTTTAAACTTGAGACTTAACTCATCTCGTACTCGACGACCTATTGACGCACAGGACTGTTCGTCGTGGCATCACTTGGAGGAGGTCTATGTTCAATAGTGAACCTCTTTAGGCTGAAATAATGATGATGATGGTGATGATAAAACTTGACACTGGTTAAATGCACAAAACTTATAGGACAGAAAAAAAATATTAACTGACAATTTAAAAAATAACAGTTGCCTTAGAGGTTGACTATGTTATATATTTTATGGATCAAGTGATTCATCATCATCATCATCATTTCAGCCGAAAGACGTTCACTGTTGGACAGGCTTCCTCCAAGTTTTACCATAATGAACGGTCCTGTGCGTCTCGCATCCATCGGATTCCCGATTCTTACCAGGTCATCGGTCCACCTTGTAGGAGGCCTTCCAACGCTACGTCTTCCGGTACGTGGTCGCCATTCCAGAACCTTTCGGCCCCAACGATCATCCGTTCTGCGAGCAATGTGCCCTGCCCATTACCACTTATGTTTGGCGATTCTTCGTGCTATCTCGGTACCCTTGGTTCTCCTGCGGATATCCTCATTCCACCCTTGTTCAAGTGATTATAGGACATTATAAAAAATTCCCGAGCAGTGTGAAAAATGTCTAATATAAGAGAGTCAATGTGATAACAACTATTGAAATAATCAAACTTTCAATCAAATCAAAATTATTTATAAATCAAAGTTATTTATGAAATAAATATTTTTCTTTCTTTCTTTCTTTTAACTAAATTTAATTAAACAAGTTGTATTCCTTGACCTCAGGTGTGGTTCCAAAACCGTCGAGCGAAGTGGCGGAAAGCGGAACGTTTGAAGGAGGAGCAGAGGAAGCGAGAGGGCGACGTGCTCACTAAGAGGGACCCCGCCGACGACAAGGTATGATAACAGCGGGGTGATTGTTTTGGCAGTGATAAGCCTGCTGATTTGTTAAATTAGCTTGTTGGTATGAAGGAGGAACCGAGCACCTGAGAGGGCGATCTGCTTACTAAGAGGGATCCCGACGATGATGGGGTGTGATATATTCACATCAAAAAAAAATTGCGCTCACTCGTAAAACTTTATATATTTTATGGTTACAGTAAATTTTATAAAAAAAAACTATTCAATAGTGCTATCTTTATTAAATACGTAGATATTATTATAAGATCAAAAATAAATATATTTTGGAATAAAATTTAGTCAAATGATGCTAAAATGGAAAAATAATGATTTAGCCAAAACAAATCTTCATTTGTAAAAGTTTTTTTTTCCACAATTTATTACAAAATTATTCCTCCTCTAGTCCGAACACATGTGGATATCCTCTTGGGTATGCTTATGATCAAGTTATACACCCCTATTTGTTAATTAGTAAAAAAAAATGGGGCTCTATCTGTACCCGTTACTGATCATATTTATTTTATGTAGTAAAAAGTAAACAAAAAAACGAAATCCCAAAATAGTCCATGAAAATTTGTCATAATTGGTAAATTCATAATAGAATCAATCATTTATAACAATTGCTACTAGAAAATACTACACGCAGTGTTTTTCCATTTTGTTCGTAATGAGCTTACATGATCTTAATAATGTATTATTAATATATATAATATATATATATATATAATTATTTTGAAACACAATAGATATAGCGCATATGTGTATCACAGTCATCAATCAGCCCTTTAAAAGTTGGCATCAATGGTCTTGATATTGCCCAGCATAGTTATAAAATATGTTCACCCTGAATTCCAACATATCATTGTAAAACAGGTTAGCTAACAGCTGGTGAAATTGGACAAAAATCACACATACAAATGTACGCTAAAGAAAACCCATTTAATTTATAGTCAAACGGGGTGAATATGAACGCAGGAGTTGCGTTCCTAACAATATGAACGCAGGAGTTGCGTTCCTAACAATTTGAAGGCGATTTTTTTTGTTCAAATGTAATAAAAATGGATAGTTTGATAGAAATCAACAATATAAATACTTATACCTCTTTATAATAAAGTGAAAATCCTAATAATAATGTTGTTTCTATTCACCCCGTTTGATTACATCAGCTAGCTAGTCCCCACTACAACCATACTCATCCCATCCAAGAAAGAATGTACCTACCAAACATACCAAACTTCTTTATAATTTCTGTAGTACTTACTCGCATTTCTTTCTTTATCAGGGTTCATCAGAATGCGGCATGTCCCGCGGATCAGCCGAAGCGTCACCGGTGTCCGGGGCTGCAGGCTCTCCCCGAGCCTCGCCGCCCGTCACCCCCGGTTCGCCGCGCCGCTCCCCGCTGCGTTCACCAAACCGCTCGCCGAATAGATCACCGAGACATGAGAGGTATGGAATGTAATTATGGTTGAGCTGGTTGAGCGCTGTGTGTTTGCTCAGACTGCTTTCACACTGTGCTGCGACACCGCATCGTTTCGCTGATATCCCGTACGCGTGGGAGCGCCAACACCATCCTGAACGTGCTCAGCCACGAGCTGAACAGTCTCTTTCTGGGGCACTGGGTTCAAACTCAAGTGCGCGTGCCCAGGGCCCCAGAGGGCGGCAAATACTTTTTTATTTCATGTGTTTTATTCAGATGGTCGATGGGGACGAAAAGTTCTGGAGTGGCGGCCGCGTAACGAAAGACATTGCTTTGGAAGGCCTGCCACAAGGTGGACAGATGACCTGGTCAGGGTCGCGGGAAAACGATGGATGCGAGATGCACAGGACCAGTCGTCGTGGCGACGCTTGGGGGAGGCCTATGTCCAATAGTGGACGCTTTCGGCTGAAATGATGATGATGATGATGTTTTGTTTTAATTTACTAACGTGATATTTTGTGAAAAAGATATTCTGCGAAGGAGTTGTTTTGCGCCTAAGCTATTTTGTGAATAAATGAATGTAATTTATGTTGTTACAAGCACATATATTATGCCCAGGTCTGAAGCCAGCTGTCCGTCTCCTGCTCCATCGGTCGGCAGCGCCAGTTCTCGAGACGGCGCCATGGACCAGCGCCCACCTCATCACATCTTCTCACCCTTTGACCAGTGAGTACCATTGTTATTGCTAAACTATGATAGATATTATCCTGAAATATATACCTATGAAACTTGATATGAAAACCGACTTTTCAGTATGTAAAGGTTTATTTGTGAAATATTAAGTCGACTTTTGCTAGGTTGAAAAAGTGCTAAAGGCATTTTATTGACTGTGAGCATTTTGCCGTTTTCAAAACTATGCTAGTTTCACGGTCAAACGTATCGAAACGTAGGAATAGCTGGCCCCCTATCTTCACATAGCTGTATTGCGAGTACAGTAATTTAGCAGATGACCGCTATAGGAAAGGATTATTCATGTCGTGTGCGGCGGTAAATTGCTCATCGCGCGAGTACTTTAGTACAGTTTTCCCCATTTTTATTTGATTCGAGATTACTGGTCAATGAAATAGGTAATTTCTCGTTCGTGAAATCATGAACTCATGGTTTCTTGTAGACCGATTGTGTTTACGCGAAAAAGGAACACTCCAAAGGTGTGTAGGTAAAGTTTTCTAAAAAATTCTAAGCATTATTTAGTGTTTATTTTATATCAAGTCACATAGTAGCTCTTTTTGAGGTTTGGAAATCATCAAATAACTTTTCTCGCTCTGGGAGTGGGAAACAGTGTCAGACTTCTACTGACTAAATACACACCCGTATTCTTCTTCAGTTGCCCTTTGCGTTCCTGGGCCTTGGTGACAGTTCCCGCAACCAAGGAACCGTTTTAAAACTTAATGATACACACCAACGCTGAATAGAATTATTCTTCTAATTAATGGGAGTCTCATCTTAGCTCAACCGCTGATCATTTTAATTAACTAATCGACGTAATGCTTTATTTAAATACACAAAAGTTACAAGTGATGACAACAAGTGTACGCTAGCGTGTGTCATCCATCACTACAAAAATATGCTCAGAAGGTACACAGGTGCACAAAAGTAGAATCAGACGATTCATTTTTCATTCTCATTATATTCTCATTCATTTTACGCATTTCATTCCGCTTCTTTCATTTGAAATGAAATATTTAAACATGGAATGAAAGAAAAGTGCCGAATGAATTTATTAGCGAATCAGATAATATAAAAAGTGAAATCAGAATTGAATACTCAGAAAGAAGCCTAGGCAAAACAATTTTCGATAAAAAACCACTTTAATATTTTTTAAGAACGATTATTATTGATACGGTATATCGTGATCGGCCGATTCTATCATAATTGACGTAATATTGGTAAATATTAGATAGAATGAATATATTGTCATATATTATTTATGTAGGTTTATATAGTACTCTGAATCCTACCCTTGAATGTGATCTTTTTCTATCACTCAAAGATTTGCTGAAAGAAAATTCGACAATCGTTGAGTAGCGCTCGCCTTTGTACATGATTTGTTTAATCACTGTGATTAAAGAGACTTCGAGCAGTGGTGGCCGAGTGGAAAAGGCCCCGACTTACGAGTTGTAGGTTGCGGGTTCAAACCCAGCCAGGCGCATCACTTTGTGTAATTTATTTCATCACCACTGTTCTCAAAACGGTGAAGGAAAACATCGTGAGGAAACCGGCATGTCCTAGAACCAATAATTCGAAGACATGTGACATCCACCAACCCGCACTGGGCCCATGTGGTGGATAACAGCCCATTCCCTCTCTTAGAGAGGGGACCTGAGTCCCAACAGTGGGAACATTATAAGGCCAACTATGCTATGCCATGCTAAAGAGATTTCAACATACGATAAAACAGCATTATTTACTGGATAACCTATAATTAGCATATAATATAAACTTTCTGCACTTGTATCAAAATGTACTTACTATATTCGACACAGACACAGGACAACGGGAACAAAATAAAAGAGAAGAAAAGTACATAATTATACAATGAAACGCATTTTCTGGGTTTCTGACGCCCAGCAGTGCCGTAACTAAGGCAGTGCCAGAGGTGCCTAGGCACAGGGCGTAGTCCCTGGAGGGGCGCAATTTTTTTTGTATCTAGTCCTTTTCATACCTTTTTCTAGGGGATAGAGGTTCGCACTGGGCGTAAAAAAGGTTAGTTACGGTTCTGACGCCCAGCTCTGGTTTTCAAGTGCCACCCCGCAGTGGTGAATGGACGAGGGTAAATAAAATATATAGGTAAGCCTTAGGTAAGCCTTAGGTAACCACTACGTCGTCTGGTTACTATACGTAGGTAATAATTTTATTAAAATACGAGTACCTACTTGCGTAAAAAAAAACGAAAATATACAACAGAACTAAACTAAAACAATAAAATAAAAGAACAAAACTGCGATCGCAGAATTCTCACATTTATTTATTCATTTCTTTATTGCACACCTTAGCTTATTACAGAAAAAACATTAATAAAAAAAAAATTTTTTTTTTTTTTTTGTCTTTTATTCTGTGTCCAAATGAAATAGATCTTCTGTTGCTCCTCTCTCACATCTTCGGTGGTCTTATGACGAGTTGAGTTTATGAAGGCAATTACTGAATTAAGAGCGCGCTGCCCGCCCTGCACTAATCAACCGTAATTATATTGCGCTTGCACAGCCATCAGCTATACTCAAGTATTAATGTGTACCTACTGTAGGCACTTGTTATGATGTACCAAAGAGTTGCTCGTTAACTTTATCGTTGGCATTTCATTGGGTAGATCGAGTTTACGGTTTTTGTCACGTTAGTAGATTGAGCAGTAGTGGCCCAGTCAGTGGTAGGGCTTGCGGACGGCGAGCAATGGGTAGCTTGTAACCGTCCGGACCGAGCCTAAGTCATCGACGGCGCGATAGCTAACCGTAGGGGCCCAGCAGGGTTAAAGCCTATTGGAGCCAAGGGTCTGCTTCTGAAAGGAAGACGCGGCTCTGGTATGAAAGGCAACGAAGGAGGAGTGGGTTTTTAGTCATTAAAAGTCTGACACGTCCTCTCGCTCCGCCTAAGAGCCATTCGATGTCATTCGATGATTTTCCCACCTACAAAAAAAAAGGTCCCCGACTTACAAGTGGTAGGGCGCGGGTTTAAACCCAGCCAGGCGCAATACTTTGTGTAATTTATTTCCTCACCACTGCTCCTAAAACTTCGTGAGGAAACCGGCATATCCTAGAACCAAAAATTCGAAGATATGTGACATCCGCCAACCCGTACTGGGCCCGCGTGGTGGGTTATGGTCCATACCCTTTATTGTGAAGGGAGGCCTGTGTCCCAACAGTGGGACTGTCCCAAGAGTGTATGTAGATTTTGAAATGGGACTGGCCAGGATATGTCTGCCGAATGTCTAACGAGATGCGGGCCCGTAAATCATAGGATTGGTGCCCAGACACAGCGCCAGGGGCCGTGAGAGACCACGACGGAGATGGCTGAATGTCTTTCTTGAGATTTGAAAAACAGAAGCGAAAAGTCTTGGTCGTTGGAAACAATGGAGGGAGGCTTAGCTCCAGGTTTAGTCTAGGCTCCAAGGAAATGTTTGAAACAGTCACTGCGGCCCTGGAACAAGAAGAGTAACTTAAGAAACACGCGTAGATTTTAGTCAGTAAAAGTCTGACACTGCCTCTCGCTCCACCCAGGGCGGGAGAAGTTATTTGATGATTTCCCACGTAAAAAAGGGGCCCCAGGGTTTTTTTTGGCCCCTTGGCCTTTGGTCACCTAACTACACCACTAGTAGCATATCCAAAAATAGCATATTCATTTTTTAAATAACTCGTGTGTAGTAGAAAAAGTTAAGCAATGCAATGTAGCGAGTAGATCGAATCGTTAGGTGATTATTACTCACACAAAATAAAATAGATCTTAACCTAATGAGTAGCATAATTAGAGACACAATAGAAAGCCAATGACCGAGCGAGAGCCGGCGTTCGCTCGGGATTTAATGAATGATCATACTGTACGGTGAAACTATACATTATAACATATTATTGACATACAACATCACACTGGCACGTACGTAGTCGCCGGTCAAAACAAATTACCGAATAAAGTGCATTGATATCAAAATCAGGCGCACAATACCAAAGCATCAGTGTTTGATTGACATTGATTCAGCGGCCTCCATTTAAATTAATTTGTTGTAGCAGCCGGTATGTAGGCCGTAGACTAACGTATCACAGACGAGTCAATCAGAGGTCGACTGAAGTGATCGTATTTTGTTGTTGATTACTTTATTTGTTTTATGAGATTTTAAAGCCGGTTGCGGAGAAAATCTAAGATTATTTGCGGGTTATTTTTAGGGTTCCGTACCTCAAAAGGAAAAAATGGAACCCTTATTAAGATCACTTTGTTGTCCGTCTGTCTGTCTGTCTGTTAAGACCCTTTATCTTGGGAACGCGTTGAGGTATCGAGTTAAAATTAAATCCATATTCTCAAGTTTGCGGCTCCTTAAAGATGTGAAAAAATCAGACTTCTAAGTTATCGAAAAAAAAAATACGGCCGTTTATGTCAGACAGACAACAAAGTGATCCTATAAGGGTACCGATTTTTCCTTTCTAGGTACGGAACCCTAAAAAGTATGAAAGGTCTGGCTATTTGTTACTATAATGTTTGTCTCATCTAATGAATTTTATGGTTATTACTAAAAATAAATTCATTAAGGTAATAATAATATTCCACCCTCTCATAATTTGCACCAAATTTCGCGACTTCGTGTTCGGTCCCGTCAAACTCTCAAGATTGAGTTTAATCGAATCAGACCAAGTTTAATTGTCAATAATAATGATCTCGGGTTAACTCTGTTTCACTTGAGAAATTAACTTGAAGTTCAAGCGTAATTATTTAAGTATTGATTAACTTCATTATTGGTTAGTAATACTTTTGAAGGAGGCTTAATTTTAGATACTTAATTATGAAGATGAATTTGTTATTAAGACAAACATGAAAGCTTTGATATAATATTATTTTAAACCAGCTGCTGCCAGTGGGTTCGCTCGCGTGATAAGGGGTATCTTAAGTGCTATTCCAGGACATGATCTACCCGTGTACTAAGTTTCATCGAAATTCATTCAGCAGTTTTCGCGTAAAAGTGTAACAAACATCCATACATACAAACTTTCACGATTATAATATTAGTAGGATATGATTTACATACATGAGACATGCCGGTTTCCTCACGATGTTTTCCTTCATCGGTTTTGAGAGCAGTGTTGATGAAATGAATTATACAAAGCAATTCACTTGGTTGGGTTTGAACCTGTGATCTACAACGCGTAAGTCGAGGCCGTTACCACTTGACCACCACTGCTTTCGAATATTTTCATATTAACTTGAATTCTTTTCATGGTGGACATCCCACCTATACGCACAAACCGTTTTGAGAACACATTCATTGTGCGTAGGTACAGTTAAGGAGTGGAATTCCTTGCCGAAATATGTGTTTCCTGATGGCTACAATCCGGGAATCTTTAAGTCAAGAGTGAATAGGTTACTTCTAGGTGAGCGCGCTCCATAGTCGATCGCATCGTCGCTTTCCATCAGGTGAGATAGGTCAAGCGCGAACCTTTAAAAAAAGAAGAATTCTACTTCTTGCTTATTGTAGGTAATAAACGTTAAATTTATTCAGCTCACTGAAATAACTTCTTCCACAAGTAGAACCTTACGACCCTGAGCGCTAGTTCCGGCCGGACAGGAAGCTCTCTAATGCGATATGTAGCGTCGAGCCCGGCTTATAGCGCCACTCTGCGGAGTTATCTCACGCTCTCTCGTGTAGCTGAATTTTGCCAACAAAACAGATATATCGAAACTATTAAGATTAGAATCTTGATATTGTTTGATAGCAAGAACACATAGCATAATAGCATGGCATAATCAGCCTTAGAATATTCCCAATGCTTTTTTTTTGTGAGAAAATCATCGTATGACATCCCCCGCCATTGGGCGGGGCGGGAGATAGTGTCAGACTTTTACTGACTTAAAACTCACTCCTGTTCCTTTGTTGCCTTGGGATTCGGGTCTCCTCTCTAGGGGAGGGAATGGACCGTAATCCACCACGCGGGCCCAGTGAGGATTGGTGGATGTCACATGTCTTCGAATATTGGTTCTAGGACATGCCGGTTTCCTCACGATGTTTTTCTTCATTGTTTTGACAGTAGTGGTAATAAAATAAAAGTAATGTGCCTGACTGGGTTTGAACCCGCGACCTACAACTTGTTATTCGAAGCAGTTACTGCTGGGTCACCACAGCAATCCAAGAACACAGTGTCGCCTTAATATGAAAAGCTTGGGGGATGTAATTTAGGTATTTAAAATAAATATTTTTAGAAAGAAAATTCCTTTGTCTTAACCACGTGACTAAGCGTTGAGATGATGCCAGAACAAAAGAAACGGAAGCGTGGCCGATTCGAGGCGATCGACGAAAAGAGAATCGAAGCGAAACGGTTGTAACTTTGCTAGGGGGCTGATGATAAGCGATCATGTGGTCGACAATGGAGCACGCTTGTCTAGAAGTAACCTATTTACTCTTGACTTATACCCCTAGGTTGTAGATATCAGGAAACAGACTTTGGCAGGGAATTTCACATAAAGAAGTTTGGTAACCTGTAACATCATCAATATCATAGTGGAATTCCCTGCCACAATCTGTGTTTACTAATTGCTATAACCTGAGGATCTTTAAGTCTACAGTGAATAGGTTACTTCAAGGAAAACGTGATCCTTCGTCGACCACATCATCCCTTACCATATATAATACCAGCTTCTGCCAGCGGCTTCGCCCGCTTGAAAGTAGGTTTCTCCATACAAACTTCCAACCCCCGCTTTACCCCCTTTGTTTCGTAAAATCCATTCTTAACGGATGTCTACACCCTATAAGGAACCTACCTGCCAAATTTTAAGTTTATTGGTATCATAGTTTCTAAGATTTCGTGATTAATCAGTGAGTGGTATTTCGCTTTCATAAATATAGATTTGTTATTATACTTTACGATACTGATCTGAAAATTGTGGAGCATTCACCTTAACCAGGTTTCACTGGAAATGTTAAAGCACTTGTGAAAAAAATACATTAATCACTTCCAATCAGGCAGCTGATAACCTAATATTTCAATTAGCCCACCAATTGAGTCTTTCTAACCCACCATTCTTTTTGGTGCATCCTAAATAACATAGTAAAAGTTGGTGTCAGTGACCTTCGGGCCTGTAACCCTAATAACCATACATTCTTACTATCGCTGTAATGTAACGGCTATCGTTTGAATGTCAAACGAATGGCGGCGCGTGCGCAGGCGATCAATTGTTTAGAGGACGCTGTGAGACACGGATGGAGGTGGGAAATAAATATTAAAGATAACTACTACTATTCTATTCTATCTTCTTATATTAATTATTGTACACCATGATAAGTTACAATAGTACATTTTGATACAAGTGCAGAAAGTTTGTCATTGCGACCGAGGTGGAATTCCGCCTTGATTAGCCGAGGGCTACAGTGACAAATTTGCACGTGTCTCAAACGACTTTTTTCAATACACTTACGAAGAAATGAATAAACGGGGGTTGACCGGCGACTTGCGGGGGTCGACGCGCGCCCAGTTGATACGATAAATGTAATAACATTGTGGTGGGGGAAAGCACAAGCTATTTCTGCACTAGTGCGGAAAGCAGTCTATTGCGTGCCTAAAAGCGGTGGGATAAGAGGGGGTTTTCGAGTAAGTGTATTGAAAAATATATTGGATATCAGAGTTCATGTACATAGGGAGTTCATGTATACATACATAGGTGAGCTTTTGCTTTTTCATTTTATAAGGCCGCTAAATAAATAGAATATGGTTGCTAAAGCTGTTCAGAATATATATTTTTAAATTAATATAAACTAGTGCTTGACTGCGATCCCACCTGATGGTAAGCAGTGATGCAATCGTTGTAGTGAGGCGCACTAGTCACATGATCTGCTGGTTACCATATTAGACTGCGGGAACGTTTGAAAGAGTTACTGTGGCCCAGGAACGAAAAGGGTAACTGAAGGATACTGATGAATTTACTTATGGGGTGTCGGTAAAAGTCTGACTTGCCCTCTCGCCCCATCCTAGAACGGGTGAAGTCATTTGATGATTTATTACCAAAAAAAGTTACCTTAATATTTAATTATGAAAACACTATCTTATGCGAGCGGCTTCGTCCGTGTGAAAGTAATAAATTATCCCAAGGGAATACAGTCCCGGGATATAAAGTATTCTATATGCTATTATAGAACATGGTCTACCCGAGTCCGGAATTTCCTCCACATCTGTTCAGCCGTTTTAGCGTGAAGGAGTAACAAACACACAAACATTCACAGTCACAAACTTTGCCCTTTTATAACAATTAGCGTGATTACATAACGTATTTTTTGCATTTTAATATTTTATTACTATATATTTTTGTTTTGGGAACTGAAACATAGCTCACATTTACGTCACCAAAAAATATATATAAATAAATAATAATAAAAATAAAAAGCATTTATTATCAGACAGTAGTCCAAGGCCAGTACATAATTTAAAAACACTGGATAAAATTAAAATTTATAAATAGCCAACCCTGCAAAACATACCACATCCACATTTAGCTCCTCCAACAACCGAGCACGTTCAATTACACAACAGTTTCACACGAGCGATGAATTATATCATATAATTGTATCAACGCCGACCGTCGCCGAACAATGCCGAGTGTCGCCGAGTGACGCCAAACGACGCCGAATCAATTGAGCTCTTACTTGTATTCAATTATGTCAATGAGAACTGAAACTCATATGCGTTGGTACCTGAATATATTATATGGTTAGGTACTTATATTGAAAGACTCAATATAACTTTGGAACATATATATATCTATATATTTATTCTTTTTGCCAAAAATTTTTTTTCACCCAGAATAATTATCTGTAGGTCATACAAATTGTTCCGAGCGGGAATCGAACCCGCGATGCACAGCGCTGCAGCCAATCGCTCAACCACTGCGCCAAACGTGCTGTCAAAAAAATAATTAATTCAGACTAAAATAATGTTCATATAATGTTAGTAATAAGGGTCCTAAAAATGTTTATTGTTTATTATTAATCATACATACAGCTATCATTACAGACAAATCCAATGCGATAGTGTAGTCAAAAATACAAATTACAATAATTATGTCATACAATTTCAATTCACAACATTTACAAAAATAAAATAACTTAGTCAATATAATACAAAATAATATAACATACAATTTAAATAAAAATACAAGGCAATTAATTATCAGAATACAATTATTTAATTCAATTTATTATTTGAAGAATTAATTAATTTTAGAATTAATATGTGTTAGTTTATGATTAAATTCACATTACTATCCTTCCCTGGGTTTCAAGCTGGCTACGTTCCAAATTTCATCAAGATCAGTTCAGTAGTTTAAGCGTGAAAGCGTAACAGACAGACAGATTTACTTTCATATTTGTAATATTATATTATGGATTTCATATTTGTAATATTATATTATGGATGGATGTTCAAGCAACAATAATTTGATGACCACATACTCGAAACCAAATTAATCTAACCGAACAATGATAAAACTGATTAAACTCGCTTTTATTATATAATTTTTTTAAACATTATCGTCGTCAAATCTAATTAGATGCGATTAAAACACCATCAGTGTGTCGAGGCATAATGAAATATTTGCAGAAGGTTAACACTTAACAGGTTAACGTTTTTTTTTGGCAAAAGATTATTAAATGTTTGTGTTTTAAGATATTATTTCATGTTCAGCAGTTTTTATCTTTTACGTCGAATTAATCTGACGTAAATATTTACGACCAAATACTCCATCTTGTCAGCTCTTCTAAGGGTCAGGTCACCTAAGGAAATTGAAGGGGATTGAGTTGAACTACATAGATGGAGTATTTACATACAAATAAATCTTATGAAGGTACCAATCTCTTCTTAAGGCGTATAGTCCCTTGAACATCTGGGAGGAGTTAAATTTTATGCACATTGTAAACTCGTACTGCCGCCTGCGCCCGCAAACAGCTTCGCTGACCTTTAAAACCATTTTCTTTGCAAAATATTGATTGAACATTCAACCAGCAAATTTTTTGTGTAAATATAAGTATTTTTAAAGATCAAAGCCGTTTGAAAGCAGTAGGGAAAACAAACGAAAAAATATAATGCCGTTAATTTTTTTTTTGTTGTAAAAGTATTAGTCATACGGTAAACATATGTTGATAATGTTACACATGAATTTATAATAAATATAAATACTATTTTAATCTATTAATCCAGCCGTTATTGAAGAGTAGGCTTCAGAAAGTCACTGTTTTTCGGAACTAAATGGGAGCAAGAACCTTAAGCCGGAACACCAAGGAAAGTGGTCCTTCTGCTCTCTTATCGAGTTCTGCTGACATGGACGCGTGGTACAATTGGGCGGTGTAATGAACCCCGCGGCGGTTTCGCGCGCAAGGGTTGCCGCCCGCATTCCCCCTAATTGTCCACATTAATATGACAAATAGGTTTACATCGGTCGCTTGTACCCGGCGCCGGCGGAGCTCGCTGTCGGTACAATGGTTTTGATACTGATTGGGAGATTTTGAAAGGGTTTAATTGAATTTAACATTTTTCATTACAGTAAAATCAAAAAATAATAATAAAAACCCTATACTAATTACAACTAACTAAAAACAAACTAAAATGTGGCGTCAAAAAACTCTTCCACATCGCTGTCGACTGGTAATGTGCCCAAAAGACAGGCGGCATTGCCACGCTGAATGGCAATACTTATCCTTTGTCCGAGGTAAAAGCCAGTATTTGGTCATTTTTCATGTAAATAAAAACATGCATGCATATTTACACGAAATCTATATATATAAAAGGAGAAACTGACTGACTGACATATCAACGCACAGCCGAAACTACTGGGACTAGGAGCGTGAAATTTTGCACAAGGTTTCCTTTTATGACGTAGGCGAGCACTAAGAAAGGATTTTCCAAAATTCACTCCCTAAGATGATATTGCGGGGGGTCCAAAGTTTGTATGGACCTACGTTTGCGCAAGCGAAGCCGCGGGCAGAAGCTAGTAAGCAATATAATCAAACTTTAACGTTTAAAACGTTATCAGACTTTTACTGACTAAAACAAACCTCTTTCGAATAATCCCGCAGAATCCAAATTGCCTTAAATTCATGATTTGTTCCGGCATCATATCCTTCGACACGACAGCGCACGATTGTCGCCGACGTACGATATAAATGCATTAGTCGTCATTGTCGACGCGCTCGCTAATCCCCGCCTTGTTTAATCCTATGTCGAGCGACAAATGACTTTGTCTGTCTGTTTGTATGTTTCACGCCTATTGTTGGCTGGGTTTCACTTTTGATATTAAGATGGCAAAATCTGTTTTTTGATGTTTTTTTTTTTTATTGAAGATACATTAGCAACAGAGAGTTAGTATATTTATTATATTGGTGAATAATTTTCGTGAAAATATGCAGTTGGAAAGAAATATTATTACTTACTAGCTTTTGAGGCCGTGACTCGCCGTGGCCGTGGCCGCGGTAGTTTCACCCACGCATGAGTCACGGCCTCGATATTAGTCAATCAATGGCTAAATTTAAACAATCTAAGTAAAGTTACAAAACTTTACTTAAACTTAAAAAATCAAAGTAAAAAAAAAGTAAAGTTAGTTAATTTTTTAAGTGTCTGTGTAATTGTGTAAGTGTTTTTTTTCTTTTATAAGTACCTAGTTTTTAGGTTATATGTTTTAATTTGTGTTTTTCCCTTTGTTATTTTAGTTTTAATTTGTTCAAATCATGCTGTGGCCTCATGTAATTGAGGGAGTGTACTAATTTAAAACTTAAATGTATTAAACATTTACTTGTGTGTGTACATCTTTTGTTGGGGATCCTTAATAAATAAACAAATAAAAAAACAAAAAAAATACCCCAAAGGATCATACTCCCGGGATTAAAAG
Organism: Mythimna pallens; assembly: GCA_961205895.1. Classification (NCBI taxonomy): domain Eukaryota; kingdom Metazoa; phylum Arthropoda; class Insecta; order Lepidoptera; family Noctuidae; genus Mythimna; species Mythimna pallens. The sequence continues at coordinate 4,812,008 of OY540843.1, forward strand.
TAGTATACTTATCCTATGAGCTACTCCAAGACAAAATTGCATCTAAATCCGTACAGTACTTTGAGCGTGAAGGAGTCACGAACATACACATAAACTTATGCATTTATTATTATACAGATACTAGCTGACTCGGTAAACGGTGTTCTGTAAAAATAGAGAGTGGTGGGTTTCTAAATATTTCTTCTTTTTACACGCCATATTGTCTCTCCGCCACCCTTGGTTGACTGGTATAGAATGCTTAGGCGGTCTATGCCTACTTAATGACTTAATGACTCAGGGCATTAAGTCTGTCTCCGTACCTTTGTGTTCCATTAAGTGTTAGGGCTATATTTCACCGGGACACCTTGGCGGTGCGACCAGTTGCGCCGCCATGGTGTCCGTAAGCTACCAAACTAGACACCACACAGACATCAGAGTCGCTACACCAAACTAAAGAGACAATATTAAAATGGACCTTAATTGTAATTGGTTGCTCAACCCAAATTGACACCAGGTGAGTAACTCTCTATAGAGCTGTATTCCTTTTTTTGGTGGCAGCGACTGGTGACGCCGCCATGGTGTCCCGGTGCAATACAGCCCTTAATAAGCAAGTTTTTACCCTCCTACCTCGACCCCCCACTTTTAATGCGATATCTTTTGTTAATTTATATGGCAGAACAACGTTTGTCTGGTCAGCTAATATACACATATAAAGATAGTATACGTTTGTTAATTATTTTCTAGATTTTCAAGATTTACACAATAAATAATTAACATAATTATTCTATTCCAAGACGCGACATAATGATCTCTCAGTACCTACAACTACATACAAGGTTCAATTACCAAGGTTCACCCACAGTGTCGTTGATTGTCGCTCAACTAATCGCATGTCTGTTTAAGTCAATTCGAGTAATTAGCGTTGTAATTAAACGATGAGACGCACTCCGCTCCCGATGTTGTGTGTAGCTTCCTTGTGATGCGTAGAGTTCGGATTAGGGAAGATGGATATGTTGTGGTCAAGTGTCTCAATTCATTCTTGCTTTCTACACCAAAATATTTCTTTATTTCACCACCCTTACTAATATATGCTTTTCTGGGCGGTTAAAAATAGTAAATTTATTTTAAAATGTGTGTTTTTTTTACACAACTATCACACAATGCCGTCTAGTCCCAACCTAAGTTTTATGAGTACTAGACAACTGATAAACATACTTAAATATTTCTAAATACATACATATTATTGATAAATTACACCCAGACACAGAACAAATGATTGTGCTCGTCACACAAACATTTGTCCTGAGAATCGAACCTACGACCTCCGGCATAGCAGTCAGGGCCACTAACCACTAGACCAACAGGTCAGTAAAAATATCGGGGTTCCCCAAGTCCCATAATAATTGTAAAAATTCCATTAATCTGCATTCATGATATGGCCAAACGCGGATTGAAATATCACCGACTGTTAACGTTTAAACGATCTGGCCAGTTTTAGTTGACCACATCATAAAAAGCAGCCATTTCATGATTTGGCCAGCCATATCATGAAATGGCCAGCCATATCATCATCCAGAATGTTTTCATAAAAACTTGACCCTTAGACCGCATTTTGAGGGTAATTTTGTAAAACTATTAATAACAGTCTTTATTGTTCATTTTGATTAAAAAATTTGCCAACTTTCAAGTTTATTAACCCAAGAAATAAAAATCCTCGATACAATATTTAAAACCCCCTATTTTGTTTTATTGGGGGTAATTCTGAAACCATATAATGTCAATCTTTATGGTACTCGGAATGAGATTTTGCATACTATCTAGAATATCTCTCTACAACCCCTTACAGGTTGAATTTCCAAAAAACCTTTCTTAGTGCTCGCCTATGTCATAAAAGAAAGTCTTTGGTAAAATCTCATAATCCTAGTCTTACCAGTAGTTGCAGCTGTCCGTTGACATGTCAGTCAGTCAGTTTCTTCTTTTATATACAGGTGTAGGCTACACATATTTCTGTAGATATTTTAAAAACACAAATATCTTGATCCAATTTCTATTGAAAAATAAAACGGTAAAAAGAATCCACTAAAAAACCTTTGAATATTTGCTATTTTGCACAAATTTTACGTGAACTTTGGCCTTTCATAGTGTACTGTGTACCTACTCATAAATTCAATAAAAGTTTTTAAAGAACATATATATATGGAAACCTAGCACATTAAATTGTAATTCTAAATATCGAAAATTGTTTTCCAAAATTTTTTAAGGTTTTTTTAAAAAAAAACACTTATTCCCTGGAACAAGTTCTGCGGAAGTTACCGAATGCTAACCGAGCGTTCAGGCGATATCTCTCTTTTTTTGCGTTATTTCTACATCAAACTTGCGTTGGATGAAATAACCAGCTTTTCAACCATGCTCACGTTGACGATTTGTGCTCGGCTCATGCTCCGCTCGAGCGTAGAACCTTTAAAAACCGTCACTATTACAAATTCTTGAACACAACCAGACTATATTACCCCAGTATAGATATGGAACAGTACGGAAACTACCTACAAATGTTCGAAACGGCTTACTCACACAAACACACGCATCGACGAGACTTCTAAGCGGCATTCGCTACTGACAGGACCGCGAGAAACGCTTAGGAGTCTCGTCGATGCGTATGTTTGTGTGAGTGTGCCGTTTCGAATATTTGTAGGTAGTTTCCGTACTGTTCCATGTATCTATACTGTGACATTACTGAGCTCAGTTTAACCGCTCCACTAAGCACTAAATACCTACACACATACACACATCGTGTGCCGGGATGCATGATCCAATTGCCGTCCGCTAAATTGATACTCTATTTAGCTCAATTAAGCATTAATTAATACCATTAATGAACAGTACGAACACTGAGCCGGTCTATTGTTCTGCGTTGAGTGTTGACTCAACTCGCTTGTTTTAGTCTAGAGACTAATTTTGGTGTTATAGTCATGGGTGTTTGAAGGGGGTTTAAAAGTAGTGGGCTTAATTTTAAGGGCTTAATTGGTCAAAGAATCAGACTAATATATTAGAAAGGCGGAAGTTTGTGAGCGTGTATATTTGTACGTTTGTTACGCCATCACACTAATATAGCTGAAGTGATTTGAATGTCTGGAATACGGCAGTGGTGAAACTATATGGTGGCAAAGCTGGCACAATACGAAGGGTGAGCTCAGAAGAAGTGACCCAACAAAATTTAATAAATTACAACATGACGATTTTTCTGGGGTTTGGGATTCATATTATTTGCGACGGGCTTCAGATGATATAGTTCCACCACAGGCATACGGGTACATCATTTCCTGGAATAGCAGATATAGGATACTTGTTACCCTGGGAGTATGTTCTTATGATAAAATTTTCTACTTTCGCGCGGGCAAATCTGCTAGCAAAGGAAGAGGCCGCACGCGTGACGCAACGGTCCTCAGGCCCCAGTCGCCGAAAAAACGGAACTATTATAGGATCTTTTTGTTGTCCGCCAGCCTATCTGTCTGTCTGTCTGTCAAGACCCTTTATCTTGGGAACGCCTGGAAATATCGAGTTGAAAGAAATTAAAACCATATACTCAGGTCTGCGGTCACTTGAAGCTGAGAAAACAACAAACTTCTAGGTTAACGAATAAAAAAGATACGGCCGTCTATGTCGCAAAAAACGTATATTTCAATACTTTCAAAGGAATCTAAATTCATAGCGTACTTCCCGCTGACCCAGAATCCTGAAATTTGGTATAAAGCAAGGTCTTATAGCACAGGTATAGAAATAAATCTGAAAACAGTAAATTTGTTGTTACCTACGTCACAAAAAAAAAACATTTTAGCAATTCGGAAAAATCTTCTTGACTCCATTCGGGAATTGTAGTTGGTATGGAACCGTAAGTGCGCGAGTCCGACTCGCACTTGCCCAGTTTTTTTATCTGTCAATTAACTGCTATGCTATGTTACAGTCTTACTAGTTTTTTACCCCCTTAAGCTCTGTAAGGTCGAAAAGTTGCCTGAAGGAACCATGGGCAATACTGGACCACATATTGTATATTCTATTGTATATGTAAAAAGAGAAGGCCTGACTCATCAACGGTCGGCCTAAACATTTAAACCTAGATAGCTATAGTTTTTTTTCACAGGTGTTATTTTTAAGACCAGGAATAAGAACGGATTTTTGTATGGAAATAGATCCATTTTACCCCAACTCGTGTAGAAAGTAGATCCATTTTACCCCACCTCGTGCAAAAATCTATTTTACCCCAAAGCTTGTAGAAAGTACATATATATAGAGAGCCAAGCCGCGGGCAAAAGCTGGTGTGAAATATAAACTCAAAAAATGAATGTATATTATGATCTTTATGTATGAAAGAAAAACTAGAAAGACTATAATTATCTTTCTTTTTCCATCAGCGGACATTCGCCCAACCTTGCCAATGGTCAGACTCCTCTTCAATGCTTCGCTACTCTGTTCGATCTCCGGTTTGTAATCTACATTTAATTTGTTATTTACCATCTAAGTTCTTAATCAAAGAATTATTTAAGTAGAATGTTTGAAGTCTAGATAGAAAGTATTTAGTGCTTACGCTTCTTTTAGATGAACTGTTTAAAGATATACCTACCGACAAATCAAATCATTTAAGAGTCTTCAAGGCCAGAGTGAATAGGCACTTATTAAACTAGTGCACTTTACTATCAACGATCACTGCTTACCATCAGGCGAATAAAAAAAAGTAGTTGCTACCAGTGGCTTGACATGCGTTATAGTAGAAAATTATCCCAAGGAAACATACTCCGGGGATAAAAAGTACAGTTTGTTTCTTTCTTCTTTGAAACCCATTCAGCTGTTCGAGCGTGAAAAAGTAATAAACATACACACACTCACAAACCTTTATAATATTAGTGTAATAAACCATTGCAGTGTCAGTCAGAAAAAATTATGCCAATTTCACAATGTACATTTCAAAGCTTAAATCTCAATGGAGAAGAATGTGTAAGGATACTCTTTTTTAAAATTATGTTACACAGAATAAGATAAAAAATCACAAAAAAATTAAAGCATTATTTTTATTAGAAAGAAAGAAAGAAAATCATTTTATTTGCCGGATATGACGCACTAACATTATTATAACAGATTACATTTTGGAAAAAAGAAAATATATATTTGCGCCACGTCCGTGCAAAACGGCCGAATACTCAGCATAATGCCGTGTCCACACGCAAAATGCGACGAGTCCACAAAGAAGAAGAAGAAGGAAGGAGGGAGAAGTGTTTCAAAAATCTATTAACACCAATAGCCTATACATCACGACATCGTTTATAAATCAACGCTTCCATACACCCGCCGCCCAAAAAGAAACGATAAAAATAAAAATGTCACACAAATATAGCTTTAATAGCGGAACCGATCTCAATCAAGCAACAAAACTCGCTCGGACAATAGGGCGCATTCACACTATCCGTAATAAATCGCGGCGACCCGTCGCGACACGATTAAAAAAGTGGAAAGCCGAGGGTGTGTCCCTACAGTCGTAATAGCCGATCACTTAACGCTAAATTGAGTCGAATCTAGTGGATAAACAAAACGCACGATGCCACGTGACCCGAGCGTGTGCTCAAGTGGACTATTGATGCTAAATGTACCGTAATTGGATCTTGATTTTGTTGCGAAGACTAAATTACGTTTAATGACTCATTTAATGCCGTCTTAATATAGTTATCTCGACATGTATCGCAGAAATCTTCGAATACTCTGTTCGTTGGAGTAGGTATGAATTTTTTTACTTACTCTTTAATCGTTTATTATTTACAAACAAAATCTACACTGAGATGATTTATTTAATATTCCACAATTTTCACACAATACTATCTAGTCCCAAACTAAACAGAGCTTGTGGTATGAGTAACTAGACAACTGATAATTATGCATATATTTCTAAATAAATGCATGTTATAGATAAATTACACCCAGACACAGAACAAATAATCGTGCTCATCCCACAAACATTTGTTTAAGATAGGAATCGAACCCACAACCTGTGGCATAGTAGTTAGGGCTGCTGCAGAAGATGTTACAAACAAATTAGCTTCAATTATAAATTTAAAATGCCAGGCATTTAAAGTGCTAGTAGCACTTTAAATGCCATTGAATTTGCTGAATATGTTTGGTTAGTAAACAAATCACCTGCTTGTCTATTTCAATATCCCATACTTTTAAGTTTTTCACACTAACAACTTACTGCACCTACTGAACAAAACACAGTGAACCTCCCACCCGCTGCGCGCTGCGGGCAATTGACAATATTTTGCGATAACATACGCGTGCCGCAGCGACCGGCTCAACAGCGTGAAGTCATCTTTATAATGATAATGAATAGGTAGAAAAAACTGTTTTGTACATGTTTTTGTATTGTTTGTGTAACAATATTGACCTTTAACTTTCGGTGGATCGATTTGCAAATTTTTGTCACCATAAATACGAGTATATTTGTTTAAAAACCTCTGTAGGTTATTGAAAAGTTGTGATATGAAACTTTGACATCTTAATTAAACTTCAACTCTTCATTATGGCGTTTGCGGAAAAGACCATCTTAATTCAATTATTATATAATTTTATTTTGACTGACATCTCTAATTTATACTATAATTACTATAATAATTTAATGTAGCCTTTTTTATATTTGTACGTCCCTGTGGTAGCCGAGACTAAATGTTTTAGACCATATAATGTACACAACTACCATGTTCTGACAAATAAATGATTATGAATAAATAATACCCACCATTTGTTCAACAAACAGAATCTAAACACTTAAACACCAAAATATTTCTCCAAAAACATCAGTAATAACAAATCATTGAAACATAAAATACCCCTTTCTGCACATTAGCCACGCCTGCATACAATCGCATAGACTCATAGAGTCATTGCCCAACCTCAAGTGGCTATAAAAAATAAATCAAATAGCCCATTGATCGGCCACGGGTTGAGATTGAACGGTGGCCTAACCCTTCACTGACCATATGCGGGTAAAATGGTACAGGGGTAATTAGACACTCTTTTTATTATTTTTACCCTTTTTATATTTAAAAGCTGTTGATTTTTAGAGGGCTTATCTCGTTATTCGTTATTAGGGAGTACTCAGTGATTAGATTCGGATAGTACAGACTTTTGTGAATGGTTCTAACCATAATTCTCATAGTATTACTCTTCTCCTGCTCTATCACTAATCCATCTTTATTATTTTTCTCCTTCTCTGTCAAATCCACCCTAAGGTTGTATGTAAAAGATCGGTTATAGTGATGGGCGATTGTTACAAAAAATCACCCATTGCTACAGCATAATAATAAATAATAATATATGTATTTATTGGAACATAACAATGTTTACAATAGGTATATAGTGCTCGTTAACAGCTACTGTTAGTTTAAAATAAAAATGTGTCGTAGCCATTAGCGCCCACCTTCTAGAGGATAGATTTCGGCGTTCCAGCTTAATTTATTAATTTTAAGATAAATAAAAGTATGGAAATGTACAAATAGGTATATATATGAGTCTATTTTTACTTAATTTCTTTTGTGACCGACACTGCGCTCTATGCCTTCATTATTTTATGTATTACCAAAGTAAATACAGTCAGTATGCTTTCGGATAGCATATCACGACTCAATTTCATCTCATCAGTTTTAATAGTTTTTCCATTTGTATTAGTTTAATCGGTATTGTTGAAATATAGCTATCTTTACAATCTTCAATCTTGGTTTATCTTAATCTCCTCACCTCAAACGGTATCGTCTTTAGACAATTATTAATGGAATAATGATTTGTAAGACTTCAGAAGATGGATACATAGACTTTTCTTCATTTTAAACCAAAAGTACATGGTCTATTTAATTTGAGGGAATGCAAAATACGTACACACGTACTAGTAATAGGATTTTTTACTCTAGATACTATTGCTTCATTATTTTTTTGTAAAGCTACTTTATAGATTAATGCCCCATTTTTTAAAGAGCTTTCAATTAGAAATCTTTCCGAGCCCCAACAAGATTCCCCAACATTAACTACAAACAGTTAAAAGACACAAATCCACAGTAAACTCCTAAACTAAATATTGGCAGAACGTTAAACTTAACTAAGTTCACAGTCGGCCTTGTTACCGTAACGTACCGGACGATGCGACACCGATACGACGACCTAACGACTTTACCTTCGTTTGTTATATTAACTCTTTTTACCCCTTCCCGTTTATACAAATTTAAACTTTGTTTAGCACAGAATAGGGTGCAATTTAGCTGTGTGTAAGGGATAGAGGGAGGGTAAGCGGTTGTCATGGTAACGCGAATACCTACGGGTTATGTGTAGGTATTAGAGGGTTGTGATGGCTGGACGTCTAGGTATTTTGGTGAGGGCAGTCACAATTGAGCTCCAAGTTATAAGTTTTACTTTTTCTATTTTCTTTAAGTTTTTTAGTAAAGTATTTTGTTATTAAATGTATACTATTACTAATAGAGTAATATATATTCTAAATTAGTTTAAGTAAGATATTGTAATTTAGGAGGAATCAATGGACTTCCAAAATCTTGTCTTTGAGTCAAGATTGAATAGGTTACTTCTAGGCAAGCGTGCTCTATCGTCGGCCACATCATCGCTTACCATCAGGTGAGATAGTGGTCAAACGCGAGCCTATCAATAATAAAAAAAAAATACTGGCTTTTTTGCCTAATTTGGGGTCCAAATGGTCTCACTAAATATATGTACTGATTAAAAGACACAACAATTTTGTACACAAGATTCTGTTCACAGTCTATATTACTACTATGTACAGTCAGGCGTCCAAAGTGCAGTTGCACTCCATCAATGCTAAAGAGTCTAAAATGTCTTTGTAGAAGAGGGTATCAATAGTTCATGTCTGATATGTAACATAGAATAGCGTAATATTGATTAAACTTTTTGTGGTCTATGAAACTTCTACTACAAAGAAATTTTAGTAGAGATTATTGGTAGAGTGCTACTGCACTTTTGACCCCTGACTATACCTACCTATAACCCAAGATTGTTTAGCTCTTGTGTGTTAATTGGATGTTATTGGATCATCATCATCTTCCTGCCCTTGTCCCGTGTTATTTGGGGTCGGCGCAACATGTTTTTTTCTTCCATTCTGCCCTGTCATTCATTATGCTATCATTAACTTCCTTTTCTTTCATATCACTCTTCACACAATCCATCCATCTTTTCTTTGGTCTCCCTCTCCCTCTCCATCCATCCACATGTAAACTCATAACTCTTTTAGTAACATGCGCTTCGTCCCTCCTCCTCACATGACCATACCAAGACAAACGATTCCCTTTCAATTTTTCAGTCACTGGCGCCACTTTCAAACTTCCCCTAATATACTCATTTCTCACTTTATCCATTCTCGTCACACCACACATCCATCTTAACATTCTCATCTCCGCTACGTGCAATCTTTTTTCATCCGTCTTTTTCACAGCCCAACATTCTGATCCATACAGTATGACAGGCCTTATCACGGACTTGTAGATTTTACCCTTCAACTTGAGGGGCATCCGTGGGTCACAAGTTGTTCCCGTGACCTGTCGCCATTTAATCCATCCTGCGTTGATCCGATGTTATTTATTAAATATCTAAGCTAATATTATAAATAGACCCAAGGATTTTAAAAATTCTTTCACCACTAGTGCTGCTTTCTCACTGAGCGACATATAGGCTAGATATTATTTATTTCTTTCACGCAGGCGAAACCGCTGTCAGGCTAGTGGAATTATTGAGAGAAAAAAGTTAAATTTTTGTATGTTGGTTTTTCTGATTCTAATAACTCAAAAGTTAGTGGACCGATTTTAAAAATGCTTTCAACAGTAGTATGGTACTGTATCACTGATTAACAAAGGCTATATATTTTCTACTTTTAAGCCTACGAAGGCGCAGTTCAAAGCTAGTAAACGATAAAATAAATGTAGGTATATTTTTGTTAGTCAACGATATAATGGCGTGGCTTAAGACGTTATTTCATAGGGAATTATAACTCTTTTTTTATTTGGATGAAAATCATCTAAAAAGAAAACCACTTTTGTAATAACTTCTGTATCATGGTTGTGTTCACATACAAAAGACACCCAGACACAGAACAACTATTTATAATATAACTAGCTTTTGCCCGCGGCTTCGCTCCCGTCAACTGACTACTCTATCCTACTCTACCCTACTCTATTCGAATTTTTCTCGCCGTAAAAACCATCCTTGAACTTCAACGAACATTTTATAAAAAGAATTGGCCAAATTGGTCCAGGTGTTGTTGAGTTATGCGCTTACCAACACATTTTGCGATTCATTTTTATATTATAGATAATAATATTCCACAACTATCACACAACGCCGTCTAGTCCCAAGCTAAGCAAAGCTTGTGTTATGGGTACTAGACAACTGATAAACATACGTATATATTTCTAAATACATACATATATAGATAAGTTACACCCAGACATAGAACAAATGATCGTGCTCATCACACAAACATTGGTCCTGGGTGGGCATCGAACCCACGACCTCCAGCAAAGCAGTCAGGGCCACTAACCACTAGACCAACAGGCAAGTCAAATTTATACCTAGGCTACACAAATATGTGTTCCTTGCGGGAATCGAACCCTTGACACGTAGCGTAACAATCAACCACTCAACCGTGTCATCATTTAAAAGAAATAGTTTATTTACCTACATAACTTTAAATAAATAAAAGTTATCTTCTGAAGTACGATATAAAGGCGTTCGTTAGTTAAGTAACATGGATTACTCAATAACTTATATTCAGAGAAATTTAATTTCCATATTAAATCATAAAGTTCCCTAAAAGTTCTAACATTAGCATAGCGTAATCAGCTATATTATGATCTCATTGCTGGGAGTCAGCCCTCCTCTCTAGGAGAGGGAATGAGCTGTAATCCAAAACGCGGGCCCAGTGCGGATTGGTAGATATCACATGTCACATGTCTTCGTATTTTTAGTTCTAGGACATGTTTCCTCACGATATCTTCCTTCACTATTTTGAGAGCAGTGGTGATGAAATAAATTACACAAAGTAATGTGCCTGGCTGGGTTTGAACCCGCAATCAGAAACTCGTAAATCGGGACCACTCAGTCACCAACCGCAGTCCGGCCGTCTGGTAACTGTCCGGAACGAGCCTAAGTCGTCGACGGCACGTAGTGTTCCACGCGTGCCTGAAAGAGATGTCAAGAAAACCGTGGGGGCCCAGCAGGGCCGAAGCCTGCTGGGGCCATGGGTTTGCTTCTGAAAGGAAAACCCGGGTCCTAGAACGTAAGGCAAAGAAGGAACATAAGAGTGGGTTGTCAGTAAAATTCAGACACCCGCTCGGGCGGAGCGGGGCAAGTCATTAGACGATTTCCCACTTGAAAAAAACCCGGCCACCACTGTGCTACTCTAAAGAAAAAGTTCTAAAGAAGTCTTTAAGTCATTAATTATATTATTTGTAATGTCAATCAAATAACAATATTAAAATCGCATCAATCAACTAAAGTTGCTGCGTCACATCCGTTTGTAGTCGATGTTCTAATTAATTATGACTCAGAATAACAAATTAAAACTACCCTCGAATGATTCACGTTCATTGCTGAATTTGAAAAGCTTTGCTTACGTAGCTAATAAGGGGGTCTACCACAAGCTATTAACGCGATTCATTTGACGACCTACACTGAATTGTTAAAGTAAGCTTTATAGGGTAGCTGACCCGGTGAACTTCTTACCGCCATACAGTCAATGAATGTCGTGATACCTTTAGCTGAACTGTCAAAAGATAACGCCATCTACTGGCATTACCAGCATAATTCATTTTAAAATGACATCTTAATTAGAGATGGCGTTTTTTTCTGTGATTTATCCATTTGTTCTCACCGTTTAATCCTTCCCTGGACTATCAAGAATATTTCAAGACCAAAGTTAGCCAAATCGATCCAGCCGTTCTCGAGTTTAATTGAGACTAACGAACAGCTGACGAGCTTCATTTTTTTTTTGCCCCAGGGTCTTTGGTCACCTGTCTACGCCACTGTTCCTGCAGATACTAGAGCATACTACCCTGGAGAGCTGCCAAAACTAATCAACTCAAAAGAAAAATAACAGAATAAAGCGTACTTTTAACATCTTAGAAACATGCTCTTGACAAGTAATTTCCTCTGCGCCAGACTTCTCAAACTAAATAAACAAATTGATTTGATATCGCATTAGCTTAGTTTGTAGAGAACATAAATATTCATTGGGGTTATATTAGATTTTTCACTTAAAGACGTAGACAGATCGCGCACGTATCACAGAGCGGGCGAACGGGGCAAACAGCGCCTTACAAGTCGCGACTCACGTCAAAGGCACGAGCGATTCCTTGCAAATTGTATTTACGCATCCCGCGGGCGCGCCCTTATCGAGTTTGCTCTCAAAGAGCCGCCATTTTTAAAACTTCCATCGACTCAGGTAGACGATCCACGGCCAATTGTGGTTCCGCTTTGTTCTTTACCTCCTTTATAGGGTTGACGAAGTTAGCCAGTTTCGGCGCACGAATAATTTGTGTTCCCGGCCGCGCGATACGATTACGAGTTTCGCCCGAATCCGATCCGCCGCTTGTCGGAATCGAATTGCGCCGAGCCGGCTGAGCGACGCGACGAGTGACTCCGAGCGGCACGCTTTGTTGCAAACATCATGTCCTTCAGCGCTAATTATGTTTGGAGTTCGACAAGCTATGCTAATCTAATGGAATATCTTGTGATTGTATTAGGATTTATTATTTAAGTTTGCGTGTTCAGATCACGTCGGGGTCACCAGTTTGGAGGTATGCGGAACAGAGAGTAAAATCACGCAAACCTCCGTTGAAAAGGGAGGATCTTCCGATCCGACGGGTGTAATGTCTGGTGGGCAACTGCCCGATAGATGATTTCGAGCTGTTCTATATGTTCAAATCGCGCGAAGAACTTTAATTGAGCGATGCAGGATTAGTTCTTATGTGACGCCATAGATGTCGCTACTTTAGTTTCTGCCAGCAACTTCACCCGCTGACAATAGGTTTCTCCATACAAACTTTGGACCCCTGTTACATCCTTTTAGTAGATTTTTTTTTAATAAATCATAAAAGGAACCTCTGTGCAAACAATCTGCGTTCTAGGTCTAAAGGTTTGGGCTGGACGTTGATGAGTCAGTGAGTCAGGTAAGGCATACTCCTTTTATACATACAGATAAAACTGCTGTATAAAAAATATATACCCAAATAATCTCCACACAACACGGGCGGAGTGTAGAAATGAGCTCATTTCTATACAGCGCACAAACAAATTCATAACTCACCGAAACTCATAAAATCATCCGCGAAACACACTTTTATTAAACGAAAACAGAGTAACGCGGTCTGTGCATAAGTTAACATAACATTCCATTCCTTGTTAAAAGATAAATTAGAGCGGACGCGTCCGGCGAGCAAATGTATTCGCGAGGCAATCTCGCGCTCCCGGTCCCGGCTCCCGGCTCCCAGCTCCCCGGGCGCACTCGTAATTGCTTAAGAGAAAAATCCAAATGAGAAATGAAAAGGGATTCCCTTTTCAGAGGAAAAATTATATAATTGAATATCTTTTCGTAAGTATTATGAGGTATAAAATATGATAATTGAGTTTTTGCCTACGGTGAGAGGCGGCTGCGCGTTGTCGCCTGGCGGTGGAACAACACAGCGCGCTCAGTCGGATACTTGGATCATCTCGTTTGCTTTGCTCTACTTTTATAATCAATGCACTGTTTGTGTCGCTCGCGTTTTGTCATTCAGATAATCGGATCAAAGCTATTGATCGTCGGATATTTATACGTCAAAGATTTTTTCGTGTGATTTTATAATAACAGATTGGAGAATCTTATTGTAGGACTATAAAATTGTCGACTTTTTTATGTAACAATTATATAATGACTGCTTGTACAACTAGAGCTGTTTGATTCAAGTTAGCATGTAGGTAAATGTCAAATGTTTTTACGACACAGGAATAAGTTTTAGTATGGGAGAAAAGTAAAAAAAAAATAAATTTAAAAGCAGTATTACATTTTTTTTATTGTTGATAGGCTCGCGTTTGACCACTATGTCACTTGATGGAAAGCAACGATGTCGTCGTCGATGAAGTAACCTATTCACTCTTAACATAAAGATTCCCAGGTTGTAGTTATCAGGAAACGCAGACTCCGGCAGGAAATTTCACTTCTTAGCTGTACGCACAATGAATGTGTTTCCAAAACATTTTGCGCGTATCGTTGGGATGTCCACCCTGCACCGGTGGCGCATCTAGGAAGAAGACTAAGAAAAATAGACGGATTCTGCTAAGTAAAATTATTGACTAATCTGAGCTCCTGAAAACAGCATAATAAACATAGCATAATCAGCCTCTTAATGTTCCCACTGCTGAGACTCAGGCCTCCTCTCTAGAAGAGCGAATGGGCCGTAATCCACCACGCGGGCCCAGAGCGGGTTCGTGAAGGTCACATGTCTTCGAATTTTTGGTTCTCACGATGTTTTGCTTCACTATTTTGGGAGGTTAGTGACGAAATAAATTACACATAGTAATGCGCCTGGCTGGGTTTGAACCCGCAACCTACAACTCATAAGTCGGGGCCGTTACCACTCGGCCTCCACGTGGTCTATAACAATTCCTATAACCAAAAACTCACAAAAATCTACCAAAAACAAAACCAACTAATCCTCACTAAGAGAAAAACGTTACATTGGATTTCCCGTGTCGTCGCGTCGCCGTGTCGGTATCGTTAGCAATCACGAGTGTTTGTGCCGTAAGCAGGTTAGCTGGCGACAGTCGCAGCGGGGCGTGACTCGACTCCTTATGACGGGAAGATAGGGAAGTCAGGAAGACGGGAAGATGGGGCGACGAGATCTGTAGAGCACGTGGATTTGATTTTTTTGTTGTAGTTTTTGTTAAGTTTGGTTATTTGGATGGAGGATATTGTGTTTATTATTTTTGTATACTTAGGGAAACAGTAGTATATAAAACTAGCTTCTGCCAGCGGCTTCGCCCGCGTGAAAGGTTTTCATCATACAAATTTTGGACCCCCGTTTCATTCCCTTGGGGGTGAAATTTAAAAAATCTTCTCTTAGTGCTCGCCTATGTCATAAAAGGAAGCTTTATGCCACATTTCACGCTACTAGTCTTAGTAGTTTAGGCTGTGTGTTGATATGTCAGTTAGTTTCTCCTTTTATATATAAAGACTAGCTTCTGCCCGCGGCTTCGCTCGCGTAAACGTAGATTTCTCCATACACACTTTGGTCCCCCGCTTCATCCCCTTAGGGAGTTAATTTTGGAAAATCCTTTCTTAGTGCTCGCCTACGTCATAAAAGGAAACCTTATGCAAAATTTCACGCTTCTAGTCCCAGTAGTTTAGGCTGTGCGTTGATATGTCAGTCAGTTTCTCCTTTTATATATAAAGATATACATTATACATATGACTACAATGATATTCCTTATCTTGTAATTAAATCACAGTATTTGTCATAGAACTTTTTCGAAACGGCTTGACCGATTTCTATAAACTTTTTTGTGTATATCTATATATATAAAAGGGGAAACTGACTGATTGACATATCAACGCACAGCCGAAACTACTGGGATTAGGAGCGTGAAATTTTTCACAAGGTTTTCTTTTATGACGTAGGCGAGCACTAAGAAAGGATTTTCTAAAATTCACTCCCTAAGGGGATGAAGCGGGGGTCCAAAGTTTGTATGGAAAAACCTACAATCACGCGAGCGAAGCCGCGGGCAGAAGCTAGTTTATGAAAATAAATAAAATGAATATATGAATAATGAAATGGTGGTAAAAAATATTTTACCCTCCTAACTATACCATCATTTCTTTCTTTGAAAACGTATAAGACAGAACAACGTTTACTAATTCAGATAGTTTCTATATTTTCTCACAGCAGACCAGGGAAATGTGAAAATAATAAGAAAAAAAAACTTGTAATAAAAATAAGAAATAACGAGTTGTGAGGTGTTGAACTAAGGTATCAAAAAAAAAACAACAAGCGTTTCGCTTCATCGTTTATGCCGCGTACATCGAAGGACTTGCCTGCTGCGGTCTTCCCGTCCAACTATAATGTAGGTGCCTTCAAGGTTAGAGTGAATAGGCTCTTAATAAACTAGTGCGCCTCAACATCAACGATTGCATCACTGGTTACCATCAGGTGGGATCGCAGTCAAGCACTAGTTTATAAAAAATAACAAATAAAAAAAAACTACAAATACAACATGATAATAAACGCACATCTCGAAAGTTGGTTCTAAATCGACTACTGAATAATAATAATAAATAATAATAATAATAATATTCCATAACTATCACACTACGCCGTCTAGTCTCAAGCTAAGCAGAGCTTGTGTTATGGGTACTAAACAACTGATAAACATACTTATATATTTCTAAATACATACATATATAGATAAATTACACCCAGACACAGAACAAATGATCGTGCTCATCACCCAAATATTTGTCCTGGGTGGGAATCGAACCCGCGACCTCCGGCATAGCAGTCAGGGCCACTAACCACTAGACCAACAGGCCAGTCAGAATCGATTTCAGTTATTTTTAAAATACGTATCCCTAAAATAATTAATATTATTAAAAAAAATATTAGTAAAAAAATACCCCTTTTCGACAGATTTTTGACCGTTCTTGAACTGAGTAACTAAAGTTAGTTCAGCAGTTTACTTAGCCTTGGTATAGCAACGTGATACTATTATAACAGTACGCCAAAACTTCAAGTCAGGGTAGAAAGATAAACCACTCAGTGGGATTGGTAGTTTTAAAATGGATCTGTTACTTTATATAAAATACATACATATTATTTAACAGTTTTCTAAAACTTTATGTACTCGTATTCGTTGGCAACTATTGAGTAACAGTAAAGTCAACACAAGGTTTTTTTTGTAGGTGGGAAAATCATCTAATGACATCCCCCGCTCTCTCGCGGGAGAGACTTTTACTGACTAAAAACCCACTCCTGTTCCTTCGTTGCCTTTCGTACCAGGGCCGAGTCTTCCTTTCAGAATCAGACCCTTGGTCCCAGTAGGCTTCGACCCTGCTGGACAACACAAGGTAGAATCGACATTATCATCAACAACAAAAACAGAAAAAAAAACAGTAAATACAATTTATTAACTATACAATGTATTTACTTCAAATATGTTAGTCTGTAAGGTATGTAAATTATTTATTATGAACATGATTAGGCCTTACTATTATCAGTTCAGTAAAAATGTAAGCTTTATTAAGCTTTCACTTCCTAAACCCCTCACTTAAAGCTGTTTACGAAACGTCTCAAAACCAATAAACGATAAATAAGAGCCACATAACCTAACTTTAGCACACCGAGTAGGGCGGGGCCTACACCCCAATAACAGTTATTACCCGGAACGAGTATAAATAACAGTTCCGTTCACAGGTAGCGGGAAAGGAGCAATTTCACTCATGAATAATGTATCGCAGTCCGCCCCGTAAACGTGTTACGATTTTTCATAATAGCCCCCTTTTGATGTTAGTATCGCTCGAGTTTCCTCCTCCCCGTATAATTCAAGTTTTATGTTATGCAATTTAGTTTTATATTCCACTTCTTGAATAAATCGGTTTGGGTTCCATTGTAGTTTGTGAATTTGTTAGTGGGTAGTTTAGTTACTTAGTTTATTTTGCTTGTAAAAGCTTCTATGTTTCTATTTACATATATTAATATTTAACTTATTGAACATGACAAGTGTTACATACACATTTATCGACAGTTTCCTGAAAAATTCTTAAGTTAACTAAATACAATTTGCCAGCTGCGGTCTTCCCGTCCGATTACAATAGTGTCTTCAAGGCTGGAGAGAATAGGATCTTCATAAACTAGTGCGCTTCACCATCAACGATTGCATCACTGCTTACCATCTGGTAGGAACGCAGTCAAGCACTAGTTTATATTAATTAAATATATTCATATATTTCTTACTGGCTGTCCATACGATGTTTTCTCGTACCGAAGAGTGAATTAATCTAAAAAACAACGGGTATTATCAATGATAAGTCATTCCTTGTTTAATACGAAACAAAATATTTATCAAGTTCCTCAGTTACACTATAGAAACGCTTCATCATATTAATATCAGTCTCCCATTAAGACAATATCATATCAAGTATAATTAACAAATAAAATTTAAATTATGCTAATGACCCCCATACTGAGAACAATGGCGGCGGGTTCCGTAGCAGCTAAAATGCCATTTAATTGTGACGGAACCCTTTCAGTCGCGCACTAATTAATACAATTTAAGCGCGTAATTAGAGAACACGTGCGATGAGCTACAGTGATGGGAAACAACATTCCAGCTATCGATGATTCTCTACGTATGAACCTACGAATTTAATTATATTTTGTAAGTAATTGAAAATTTAACGAAAAATTAAGCAACGGACACAGAACCGTCCGTTGTGGTGACACTTGCGGTATGTCTATGTTCAAAAGTGGACTTCCTTCGGCTGAAATGATGATGATGATTAAAGAAATCCTAGGGGCAAACTTTACAATTATTTGGACCCTTTGGTTATTAACCCTATTAAAATGATAAATGTGAAAGTCCGTTAAATGTTCAATCGAATGCTAATACACTAAATAAGTTAAGAAGGCTGAACTGAAAGCGAACTGAGAAAAAATTCGAAGACATGTGATATTCACCAATTCGTACTGGGCCCGCGTGGTGGATTACGGCCCATTCCCTCTCCTAGAGAGAGGAGGGCTGAGTCCCAGCAGTGGGAACATTAAAAGGCTGATTATGCTATGTTATGCTGGTCTAATATAGGACGAAGCCATTTTTTTTTTCAAAGTGGATAATCATCAAGTACGTTCAGGGTGGAGCAAAAGGGAGTGTCAGGCTTTTACTAAAGCCCACCTATGTTTCTTCTGTTGCCCTTTGCGTTCCAAGGCCACGATAATTCTTTCGATCAATCTCGCAGCCTACGAAATGACCCCCATAAAACAGCTTGATTGAATAGCTGGTCTAATAACAATCGTACGACACTGTGCTGACGTTGTTAGCTCGCGAATCATTTTGGCGTTAGTTCTAAGTGGCTAGATGTGCATTTTATTAAACCTAATTTTATGACCGCCCTGAGTAATGTCCGCTTTATTACGTGCATACTACATGGCAATAATTATGTGAGTTTTAGTGCAGTGACAATTTTCATTGAAGCTGATGCATGAATAGTAAAAACACAAAGTGAATTAGACTGTATCTACCTAGTTACAGAGTTCTGGGTTTTAGTCTTCTTGGTAAGACTAGGCTCAATCTCTAACTTTTAAATTTCCTTAACTAACCGTCCGGACTGAGCCCAAGTCGTCGACGGCGCGTACTGTTCCACGCGCGCCTCAAGGAGATGTCAGCAAATCGTAGGGGCACAGCAGGGTCAGGTAGTGTGAAAATGAAACCTGGGGCCCTGGGACGAAGGCAAAGAAAGAACAGGAGTGGGTTTTTAGTCAGTAAAAGTCTGACTCTATCTCCCGCTCCGTCCAAGAGCGCGATTTGTCATAAGATGATTTTCCCACCTAAAAAAAAACTTACCTTGGCAAAACCTATAAAATAATTTACTAACTGTAGCGATCATATAGGTACGCTTAATATCATATTGTTACCATTATCAGAAAATTGTTGATTAGTTATAGTAGTTGTTCATTAATACTATTCAACGCACTTTTATCAACAATCATCGACAAAAATGACACAATTCGCAAAAGTCACGTAACGTTACCACGGTTCCCATCACTACGTCACTTGTCACACGTCACATGTTTTCCCGCCGGAACGCACGACTAACGCATTAATTTATGCCTTTTTTACGCAATAACACTTAATTGGACTTTATTTATCACTTTTAATTTTTCTAATTTGATAACTCGCGATGTATTCATTGAAATTTATGAGTCAGGACGACGATGCTGTCTCAATTCATATGCGTAATATGAACGAATGTGTTTCGACTCAGTTTATGAGAATAGCCCCACACTTTGCTTGAAAATAACCCTCTATTAGATTAATATGTTTGGTGTTTTATTAGTATCTGTTATGGTTAGTTTGATCGGGCGATAGCATTTGAGCTTTATGATCCATTGCAGTAACTTTATGATGAAGTTTATGCTACATAATCCGTGGATAATTAGTAAGTAAAAACGAGTTGGTGACTTATAAAGGGTTGGTTGTCCTGTGTTATAGGACGCCAATCTTTAGGGCGCATTACCAGTCAACAGTAATGCAGAGAAGTTTTTCGACACACTTTTTTTTTTTTTATTGACAATGGTACTGTATATTGTCGATGGTGCTTTTAAAATAAAAAACTGGGCAAGTGCGAGTCGGACTCACGCACTGATGGTTCCGCACAAACTTACCTATGAAACAAACAGTTCAATTCCCGAATGAAGTCTCGAAGATTTTTCCGAATCGCAATTTTTTTTGATGTTTGATGCAACAACAAATTTACAGTTTTCAGATTTATTCCTATTCCTGTGCTACTAGACCTTGCTTTACGCAAATTTTCAGGATTCTGGGTCAGTGGGAAGTACCCTATGAATTTTGAATTCCTCGAGAGTGTCGAAATATAAGTTTTTTGAGAAATTTGATTGTTTCACAGCTTCAAGAGACCGCAGATATGGTTCTAATTTCAACTCGATACCTCCACCGAGATAAAGGATCTTGAGAGACAGACAGACAGACATACAGACAGACCGACGACAAAGTGAACCTTTAGGGGTTGCGTTTTTTCCTTTTGATGTACGGAACCCTAAAAATAAATAAATGTAAATAAGACCTCATAAGATCAATTACTTCTGGTTGGTTTAGACGACTAGGTAAGTAAAAAAATATAGGTACAAAGAATTATAAAAAAAAAACATTTATAAATCCAATAAATAAATAATAACAAAATACATTTTTTAAATCACGTATCTTTATTGTTAGCAAGGAGCTTTTACCGAACGGCTTATAAGCTCTATTGGGGAGGTCGGGGATTTTTAAACCAAATGTAAGCAGTTTAAAGTCCGCGGGGAGACGGGGCTACATTAGCAGCGGTGGATTTAGGCAAATGTTATTATTTGTTTCTGACGGATTACCACCGATTGACGGACGACGAGACTTGCTGGGGAGTACTGGACTATTTTGAGATCCATAGAAATACGATTTTGTTTCTAATAATAATAATAATATTCCGCAACTATAACACAACGCCGTCTAGTCCTCAAGCTAAGCAGAGCTTGTATTATGAGTACTAGACAACTGATAAACATACATAATTATTTCTAAATACATACGTATTATAGATAAATTACACCCAGACACAGAACAAATGATCGTGCTCATATCATCACACAAACATTTGTCCTGGGTGGGAATCGAACACCTCTTTTTTTTTTTAATTTAGATCCACAACCTCCGGCATAGCAGTCAGGGCCACTTACCACTAGACCAACAGGCCAGTCGATCATATTTTTATAATTAGAAGAGCTGTTTTATTGGCTTAAGATAGCTATAGTGAATGTATATTATAAAGTACAGGTTATGTGGTGGTTGTAGGGTTGTGTGGTGGTGGTGTGGTTAGGTTATGTGTATTGTATGTTTGTGTGTTTGTATGTTACTTCTTCACGCTCAAACGGCTAAACGAATTTGGATAAAATTGGCCACATGGCTAAACGTATCCTGGGATAGCATAGATACATTTTGTCCTGGGAACATGCTCCCGTCGGATTTTTTTCTGATTTCACGCAGGCGATGCCGCTGGCAGCATCTAGCAGGCTAATACGCGCTTTACACCTCATTTCTCACCTGATGGTAAGAAATAATGTGATTGACGATGGAGCACATTTACTTAGAAATAAGCTATTCACACTTGACTCCGGCAGGGAATTCCACTCCTTAGCTATACGTACAACCAATGTGTTTCCATTATCTCGTTATTTTTTATTTTTTAAACTTCAATCGGTCAAAGTCTTTTTATTTATAAAATAAATAAAGCAAGCAACATTTCAACAACCCGTCCACCATAATCACAAGTACAAAGCCGGTATATTTTTTCGCTCAACCCCCTCGTGTTAGCGTTGTTATCGACTTTTGATGTAACCTCGAGCGGTTTAGGGTTGATGCGGTGGATACACTACAACTGTTGCAATCAAGTGGGGCTGCTACTCCGTCACTTAGCATTAGATACACTTGTATGAGTATTTGTTTAATTTTTACTTGACTAATTTATGAAATTAAATATGGTGGAGAATGGAGAGTTTATAATTAAGGTGGATTCAATTCAAATTTTCATTGTCAAATTGTATGATGATTAAAATATAATTGGCGGACGTAAAACGTATTTATTTAAGAAGTTACAATCATTAAAATCATGAATACAACCCTCTCAGTTTGGCTGACTGTATTGAATAATTTTATATGAAAAGGTTTAAAAAAAAATTGAATTTCGGAGGCTACTATGGCGCATTTATCTAATGTATTTTTTTTTTCTTTAAACTGTCGTAGAGTAAACTTTAGACATTGTTGTTCTTTTTTTTATTTAATTCCGTTATGAAAGTGTTATCTTATAACGGATTTAAATAAAATTTAAAATCAAAAGCGAACCATACTATAACAGTTTCTTTAAAATAATTTTGTATCTTCTTTAAACATCAAAATTGTATAAACGCCAAGCGCAAACAACAGCCGTCATAATTTGAAACAAAGCTGCTTATTTCAGTAGTTCAGTCTAATTTATGTGAGTGCTCCTGAATCTTACTGCAGCTTCAGACTGCTACATAATACAGTGTGCCCGCCAAAAATAATAATAAAAAACGCGGGCAAAACTCAAGACGAGTGCAAAAGAAAGCTTTTTTATTTATAAGGTCGCGACGCAAACGCATTACCCGATTACCCGGGTCTACCCTACGCGTAATTCCGCAAATGGGTGAAACTTGAACCGGGCTGCTTTAAAATTGAAATTTATATGCTCACATTATGTATGAGATGGGATTATGGCCGACTCAAAGAAATGATCGCGAGCCGGACCCTTGAGAGATAGTGGTACGGGGTTGTCAGGCATGGGTTGTCGTAATTCTAGATTATTGAGGAGTGCAGTCCTTCTGCTAGATTCTGGGGAAAAATAAAAAACAAAACCTTGGAGTTGTGGATAGGAAATTACGTGGAAATACATTGTTTATGACTTATTAACTATTGAATATATATTTTTTAATTTAACCTGATGACATTGTTGTAAATATTTCTAGTTTTTTTTATTTAGTTAAATTTTTTAATTCTTATTTTATTTCATTTCCTGTTGTGCCCCACATGGTCCCTAATCGTATCTTAGCTCTAAACAATTAATGTAACATCTTTAATGACATTAATGACATTATGGTACGCAGATAAAGATAATTATGAATATGAATACTAGAACATCGAAACCATGTTATGATAAATGTGTATAATAGTTGAGAAAAGCCGAGAAAATCAAGGGAGAAGAATTATCATCCCCGGTTTCTATCATTTTACCATAAGTGTACAGACTATCTTCGTATTTTTTTAAATGTCACTAATTTATTTTACTTAGTAAATATAATAACGCTGAAGTTGCATAACCTATTAAATTATATGAATGTGCGGGTTAAAGCAATGGTGGCCAAGTGGTAACAGCCCCGACTTAATAGTTGTGGGTCGAGTTGCATTACTTTGTGTAATTTATTTCAACACCACTGCTCTCAAAACGGTGAAGAAAAACATCGTGAGGGAACCAGCATGTCCTAGAACCAAAAAATTCGAAGACATGTGACATTCACCAACCTGCACTGGGCCCACGTGGTTTTTTTTTTTTAAGGTGGGAAAATCATCTAATGACAAATCCCGCTCTTGGGCGGAGCGAGAGATAGTGTCAGACTTTTACTGACTAAAAACCCACTCCTGTTCCTTCCTTGCCTTCGTCCCAGGGCCCCGGGTTTCGTTTTCACACTACCCATGGCCCCAGTAGGCTTCGACCCTGCTGGGCCCCAACGATTTGCTGACATCACCCTGAGGCGCGCGTGGAACAATACGCGCCGTCGACGACTTGGGCTCGGTCTGGACAGTTACCGGACGGTCGGACGGTGAGCCACCCATTGCTCGCCGTCCGCAAGCCTGCGCCTACGGTGGCTGGAAATCGGAATCGGAATCCCGGCGGCGGTTGGGGCGTGAGGACCGTTGCCGTTGCCTCACGCGATCGGCCGCCTCCTTTGCTAGCATTACTGCTTCGCAGAAGGAGGCGACCGCCTGCCATTCCTCCTCGCGCGTGGTGGATTATGGCCCATTCCTTCTCCTAGAGAGGAGGCCTGAGTCCCAGCGGTGGGAACATTAAAAGGCTAATTATGCTTTGTTATTACGCTATGCGGGCTCACTGTACACTTCTGACACCAGTGCAAAGCTAGTAAGTAATAAAACTATCCTAGGTGCCTTGAGATCCCATTTATCCAGGTATTACTGTATTGTTTTTATATTGAAATTGATGACTGGCCTGTTGGTCTAGTGGTTAGTGGTCCTGACTGCTATGCCGGAGGTCGTGGGTTCGATTCCCACCCAAGACAAATGTTTGTGTGATAAGCACCATTATTTGTTGTAATTGTGTCTGGGTGTAACTTATCTATAATATGTATGTATTTAGAAATATATAAGTATGTATATCAGTTGTCTAGTACTTATACCAGAAGCTCTGCTTAGCTTGGGACTAGACGGCGTTGTGTGATAGTTGTAGAATATTATTATATTATATTAACCCAAATTAAAGTTGTCTGTAACAAAAACTAGCCGGCAATCAAATAAATAAAATATTTATTGTGTATTTAAAGTCAGTAAAGGGAATCACTTTTCGAATTATTGTTTATTTAAGCTCAATCAATGAAGTTTAATAATACTCAAAAGTATTCAAGCCGGGTGGGGTGAGTGATACGGGATATTGATACCACTTAATATCCTGCTGTGTACTCTTAATGTTATTCACTGGGTGAATCTAATATGCTTGTAGTGATTAAAAGAGTTGTATTAATTAGATCTATAGATGTTATAAATTGTTATCGACAATAACGTACACATATAAAATGAAATTTGTATAGTTCGATATCGCGATAGAGTGATGATAGCATACATAAATAAAATAAAAAAATAGTACTTGACTCAGTTTATCTAAAATCGCAAAAAGAAAGAAGAAAGTTTTTCCAGGATCTGGTCTACCCGATCGCCAAATTTCATTCAAATCCGTTCCGACAGTTGAGCGTTAATAAGTGACAAACATACACACACACACATATGTATATAAAATACTAGTTAAATTAATAATCCACAACTTTCACACAACGCCATCTAGTCTCAAACTAAGCAGAGCTTCTGCTATAACTACTAGACAACTGATAAACATACTTATATGTATCTAAATATATACATACCTCACCTTTATAAATTATTGTGATCTTACAATAAACCAACAATGAAAGCACACCCAGAACAAACTGACCATCATTTGCGGAATAGATTGCAAATGAGTAAAAAAAAAACAAAAAACAAATTGTATATAATTCAAAAATATACCACTGTATTTAAAAGAGGGAGTCGGTGGCTTGTAACTTGTAATATCTTGAGAGGGAGAGGCGATTACGGCTATTAAATATGCATTAACGAATTTTTCTCCTTAAAAGCTGAAAAAAATGGCGTAAAGAGAAAATTGGCAATTAGACCCCTCTCCGCGGCCCGCCTCCTACCTTCGCACAAGAATTAAATTTGCTCCTTAAAGATATACATAAATTGAGTGTTAGAATGCTTCAATATTTTCCCTTTGCGAATAACGCTGTAAATTAGCTAATTTAAATGTATACGACTTGTGTGGTTACTCTGTTTTGTAACTCTGTAGAAGTTGACTTTAATTTCTCTTTGATTATTTATTTATTTTGCTTCTTAGTAGATTTAGTAGCTACGCGTATCAGTTAAGCTTAGCAGCTAGCGTAGGAACTATGCATAGCAGTTAAGCGTAGCAGCTAGCGTAGGAGCTACGCATAGTAGTTAAGCGTAGCAGCTAGCGTAGGAGCTACGCATAGCAGTTAAGCGTAGGAGCTACGCGTAGCAGTTAAGCGTAGCAGCTAGCGTAGGAGCTACGCATAGCAGTTAAGCGTAGCAGCTAGCCTACGAGCTACACGTAGCAGTTAAGCGTAGCAGCTAGCGTAAGAGCTACGCATAGCAGTTAAGCGTAGCAGCTAGCGTAGGAGCTACGCGTAGCAGTTAAGCGTAGCAGCTAGCGTAGGAGCTACACGTAGCAGTTAAGCGTAGCAGTTACGCGTAGCTCTAAAGGTAGAACTACATAGGGCTCACGTGTAGCACGTCGATCTGTGGGCGTCGGTTGCCATACATTTATATGGTGACTAGACTTGTACATTAGACTCACGCCATGCGACGCGACGCGTGTGAGTTGTCTCAGAGGGCTTAGCCTAGTTGATAATATACAATCGTAGTAGAAAACTTCAAATGTATCATATCATCTCAACGTTAAGTCAAATGGCCAGAACAGAGGAATTGCAGGCGTTACCGACTGCAGAGAGATTCGGAACGAAACGGTTGTAACTTGGCTAGGCCTGCAGGCGTCGCCCATGTGTGCGTCGTTCTAATGTAATTCTCGGTTAAGTTAAGCAGCTAAGCGTAGCAACTAGCGTAATGGCTATGCGCTACGAAAACCTAATTTCTGTAGCGCGTAGCGTCAAACCTCTTTCTACACTTTTAGTTAGTTTTAATTAGTAGGTAGTGATCATTGCTTGGTTAGTGTGTGTAAGAACTTACACCTGCCAGTATTCTGAAGAAGGTGCGGATAGATTGCATATTTTTTTTTATTAAATATTTGAATTAGAAAAGGCCTTACACTAAACTCTCAAATACAAGTTTTTCAAAGTTTAATCTCCTAGATATTTTAACTCGAAAAAAAAAACAAGATAATGTTAAAAAATTGCTCTACATTGCTTTCTAAATTACTTAGTCAGCCACAGTTACTGAGCGTCTGAATAATACTATTGGCTACTGGTTATCTTCTATTAACGCCACTTTCTGGGTGGTTATAAAAAAAATAACCACGAAGGCTCTGCTCCGCTCCCACCTTAGCTTTCTAACCTAGCATGCCCGTGTCGGAGTACCTTCAATTCGGTTCGCTCGTTCTTGAACTAAAAATATGTAGTTGGCATTGCAAAGAAGACGAATTAGTTTATTAAAGGTTATCTTATTTTCCCGTTGCCACCTTAAAAAAACGAGAAGTGTAATAAAGAAATGTGTGGCCTGACTTATTATAATTTCTCATTAATTAAAAGCTTTTAAAAACACTCCAAATATTCACTTAAACAGGCGTATCTCTATCATCTATTATTTGATCACCTCTACCTTTGAAATTCAGCCTCATGAAATGCCTGACGTGTCGCCATGAATAAATAATACAAATATAGTCGGCCTACTAACTGAATACACACTTACCTCGCTTACTGTTGCACAAATGAAAATTAATAATTCAGGGTGATAAATTGACAGTAATTTCGTGATATGGTGCCGACGGCCCTATGGTCATGTTGCGAGGATCATGTGTACATTTTCTAGTAGATATTTTGGATGTTAGGCTTAGTAATCAATGGGTTTAGGTGTTGATTAGATTGGCGGGAAGCGTGGTTTTTGGGTGTTGGGCATTATTCTTAGGCAAGTAGGGAGAATCAGTTTTTTTTACGAAAGCAAATGAAGAAGAATGGACCCTTTTTTGAGGGGGGAAATCCACCAACAACTCTGACACGTTCTAGGGTGGAATGAGAGGGTATATCAGACTTTTACTGTTTTTTGTTAATCTTTATTAAGGAGCTTTGTCAAAATATTGACTATGTTGCTTCATCATAACCAACTTTTGAATTTTAAATTATTTTAAATGATTGTCATATATTAAAACTCACTTTTTTTTAGAGGTGGGAAATCATCCAATGAGAAGTCATTGAGAGGAACATAGTTGTGTGGTTTTAGTCATAGGACTTCTCATATGACTATAACCACACATATGTTCCTCTCCTTGCCTTACGTTTCAGGACCAGGTTTCCCTTTCGGAAGTCAACCCATGGTTCCAGTAGTCTTCGGCCCTCATGAGATGCGAATTGACTTTAAGTTTCTATCTATGTCTATCCTTACTTATTATTTTTGATATTAAGAGTACATAGTCTTGCTTGCTAATTGCAAAAATTAGCAACCAAAATTGCCAGTTTCACAACTAAACCTACCTCTTAGAAATCGATCAAAAAACAAGTGAACAATGAAATAATCTACGACACAAAAAAGGTTACAACGAAAACATACCTAAAGACATAAGTAACAACGACTTTTGAATTTTTGGTTAATAAAATACTTCATTTTATTCTGATCTTCTGGTCCCAGCTTTCAACAAAGGATCCAAAATCAAAAAAGGTTGGGAACCATCGCTCTAGAGAATGCAGAAAATGCATACAATCATTAACATTTAAAAATTACCTATGGTATGTATATACTAACTCACATACCTACTTGCCTCTACACCAAATAGTTGTTTACTTACGCGGGGACACCGGGGGCAAGGAGAGGCGAGAGGTTGGGGGGGAGGGGTGGCCCAGAGTGTTGCTATAATCAGTTAATTGCATGAATAATTGAACGCCGTCATTAACGTGGCGGCCGTGCGCCGTCACACACAACTAAATATAGGTTACAGGACCTAGGCTGGAATGTTAGCTATGTGGCTAAATAGCTTCGTGGCTGATAATGAAAGATAATGAAGCGTTTGTTAACTTTTTATGCATGTGTTAGATAAAGTCATGCGGCACTGAATTTACTACTTTCAGGCTGCCAAATAATAAAACCTGTGTTTTCAAAAAGATATATTTTGAACTTAACCTACTAAACTATAGAACTTGCAAATCATAACGGGGGGTGATTACAACACTTAGAAATATGACGTATTTGTACAACGCCATGTGTTAATCGAATTAAGAACTAATTTAATACACGCCATCTGTGAGCAAAAGTATGAACTAATTTTACGTCAATGTACGTAAAATCGTATTAGAACAGCAAGACCTGACCTGCACGAATATGCATATAAACATTAAAAAGCTTGTAAAAATATTGCAAACATTCAGCAAATTTCTATTAAATACTAGCTGACCCAGCGAACTTAACGCCTAACAGTCAATGAATGTATATATCTTTCGATATAGTCAACCAATTGCGATAAAACAAAGCCCAAGTAATACATCATAGCATAGTCGGCCTTACAATGTTCCCACTGTTGGGACTCAGGCCTCCTCTCTAGGAGAGGGAATATAGTAATACATCAAGTTACACACAATTTTAATGTACAAAAGTTATCTACATCGATTTCGTGCCTTTTACGTGATGCGCGAACAACTAAAAAATTCTATAGAGTTATTATATGGATAGATAATTAAATATGGATTACGGCTTGGATATTATTATAGCTACGTGGCTAAGTGGTTTCGTGGCTGATGATATAAGATAATGAAGCGTTTGTTATTCTTTTTTGTGGTGGGAAATCATCAAATTACTTCTCCCACTTCCTCTTCTCTGGGTGGACATTAGATACTAATGACAGCTGCCTCTCGCAGCATTCATTTGTATCTAATGTGCAGTGAAAGAGTCATTGGTCAGTCAGCCGGGATTGTTCGAAAGATTTACCCTGGAATGCAAAGGATAACTGAAGAGACACAGTTGGGTTTTAATCTGTAAAAGTCTGACACGCCCTCCCACTCCTAGATTGAGAGAAGTCATTAGATGATTCACTACCTCAAAAATAGCCAGGATCAAGAGAATCCCTATCAACCTAATTTACCCCTACGAGTTATGGGGACTCTATTGCACATTAGGTAGAAATGAGAGCTAGTTACTATATAATCCAACTATAATCACACCCAGAATTCAAACACAAACAGTGTCAGATCAAATCTCTATATACAAATAACTACTTAACATCGTTTATGAATATTAGATGCCACTCAATTTCAGCAGCACCATCTTAATCAAAACATTAACGCTATTAGCTATAATATTAATTCTCTTTGTTACAACCAGGCCGCTTCTACTCTATTTGAATATTCATTTTAGTGGGGACTCAAGGAGGACATTTTCCAAATGTCCCCGGCCTCCCCCGACCCTCTAAAATCAATTAATAAAGTCCTGCTTCGTTAGACAATCCAAACTTGACCCCTGATAATGGGCTGCAAGGAGACTCATTGGTAGCTACTGGAGACTGCGGGTAAAAAGATTTTCTTGGGGTGCATTCGAGTGTAAGGGTTGTTTAAATAAAATTCTGGGTTTTTGATTGATTGTCTTTGTTGGTTAAAGTAGACTGAATTTTGTCTTTGATTGAGTGAGAGTAGGTACCTAACTGATAAAAGATATTTATTATGCAAATAAGTTTAAAAAATACCATTTACACGTAATTTTTTTTTCGTCATTTTAAATTAGATGAGGCCGGTTTTTCTTAGAGGTCAGAGTCCCTTTTAAAGGTAAACAACACGTAATGGTATAATCATATGAGAACCATACAGGTTAGAGTCTCAGATGGTCTTTAGAAGAAAGAAGCACACTGAAGTAACTTACAGTACGTATCAATGATAGGATATAAGAGCATAATCAGCTTTTTCAATGTTCCCACTGCTGGGACTCAAGCCTCCTCTCTAGGAGAGGGAATGGGCCGTAATCCACCACGCGGGCCCAGTGAGGGTTGGTGAAAGTCACATGTCTTCGAATGTTTGTTTCTAGGACATGCTGGTTTTTCTCACGATGTTTTCCTTCACCGTTTTGAGAGCAGTGGCGATGAAATAAATTACACAAAGTATTGCGTCTGGCTGGGTTTGAACCCGCGACCTACATGTAGCGACGTAAGTCGGGGCCGTTACCACTCGGCCACCATTGCTCTTATATATGCATAAATTTTTTGTTTATTTGATATAAACCTTATATAATCAATGATATTATATAAGGTTTATTTCTAGTTGGTTTGATGTATTTTAGAGAAAGTATTAGTAGTAGTATAGTTACTAACTAGTGTTACATACGTATGTAGCACTAATTAGTAACTTTTATATCTAATTATTTGCGCTCCTAATCATGTGAAGCTAGAAAAGTTTAGTTAACTAATGTGCACTGTTGTAAACTTAGACTTTCTCAAGTTAAGATGCGATACCTAGCTCAAAAACGTTAGTTACGAACACTGTCGAAAAATATTTTAGTAAGACAGTGATTTTTCATTTTCCACAGAGAACTTAAAGTTGTCCTCAACGTCTACCAATACGTAACAATTTTCATTAAAATCAATTGATTAATTTCCAAGAATAGAGACTTGCTAGTTAGTATGAAACTCACAAAAAAAAACGCTTTGTGTACCTTCGCATTTCATATTAAAATCAAATCTTACTTACTGCTGTATTTAAACCATTTTAATCTGATATCGGATCTACATAATTCAGTAATTATCTTTAGGTAGGCCTTCAGTACCATATCTAATTATCATTTTAGCCAAAAAACGTCCGCTACTGAACATAGGCCTTCCCGCAACGATTGGTCCTGTGCGTCTCGCATCCATCAGATTCCAGCAACCATCACCACGACGCCCACAACCTTCGGCCTCATAAACCATCTGTTCTGCAAGCAATGTGGCCTGCCGATTGCAACAACGTTGTTTTAACAAAAACTATGACAAGTAGCCAAGTGAAATAGACACCGAATCATACGGATTCACTGTGAGTGTTAAACCAAAATCTGCATCAAAAAGCCGAGCCCCTTTGATCCACAAGCCACTGCCGATCAAATGAAGTGCCGATACCAATGGACGGCACAAACAAGTTGGTGATACTAAAACCGTTAGTGTCGCGTCGCACATCAATTATTAGAGCGAGTAATGAACACAAATCCTTTGATTCCATTGAACGAGTGCCAGAGGGAATTTATGGGAGGTCGTGCGAGTGATGAGCGGAGGAGACAGCGGTTTGGTAGGCTGCTTCAAGGAAATTCGTATAACTATAATAGATACACAACCTGGGGATCTTTAAGTCAAAAGTGAATAGGTTACTTCTAGGCAAGCGTGCGCTATCGTCGATTACATCGTCTCTTTCCATCAGATGAGATAGTGGTCAAACGACAGCCTATCAGCAAAAAAACAATCCTGGAAGTAATGGTTCTTCAGCTCCTACCATTTGTGTGAACTTTGAAGTCAAAGTCAAAGCGTTTATTGCGAACTAAGTGTTTACAATGTTGTTATAATATTATGTCAGTACTTTTGACTTAGCAGCCTTTTTAGCAAGGCTTAGCAATTTTAATTTATCCTAATTAACATACAATAGACATTATTATTATTTAGTCATTATATTATCAACAACGAACGAGCGGGATAGATAACAGCAACAATTGCATTCTTGGTGTTTTCTTAGGCTTAGTTTTTTAGGGTAAAGGATCACTTTGTTGTATGTCTGTCTGTCAAGACTGTTTATCTCGGGAACGCATGGAGGTATCGAGTTGAAATGAAAATTATATGCTGAAGTCTGCGGTCTCTTGGAACTATTAAAAAATCAAACTTTTAAGTTAACGAAAAAAAAAGATACTGCCGTTTATGTCTCAAAAAACGTGTATGTCTACACTCTCAAGCGAATCAAAATTCATAGGGTACTTCCCGTCACGGGTAGTGTGAAAGTGAAACCCGGGGCCCTGGGACGAAGGCAAAGAAGGAACGGGAGAAGTCTGACACTATTTCTCGCTCCGCCCAAGAGCGGGATTTGTCATAAGATGATTTTCCCACCAAAAAAAAAGTGTACTTCCCGTTGACCTAGAATCCTGAAATTTGGCATGAAGCAAGGTCGCATAGCACAAGTATAGGAAAAAATCTGAAAACTGTAAATTTGTAGTTATGTAAAAAAAAAAAACTTATATTGCTATTCAGAAAAATCTTCGCAACTAAATTCGGGAATTGAACTGTTTTCATAGGTAAGTTTGTACGGAACCCACACTGCGCAGCTGAGCGCTACTTAACTTCTCTTTACCACTATTTCACCTGATGGAAAGAGATAATGTGGTCACCTGCTAAAACACGCATCGAGATTTTTCCATTGCCTTTTTATCAATTATTCTATTGGATTGATTGAATGAACAGCAAGCTTTTAAACTATGATCACGTTGACGATAGACGGATCAGGAAACTCGACAAGGAGATTTGGATAGAGAAGAGCGGTCCTGTCAGGGTTACGAGACTGTGCGAAAGAGTAGTTGTTCCAGGAAACACGTGATTTTTTTTTAACCCTTAATGTTTTTTAAAAAAAATTGTTAGAATGTTGATTAAATTTGCAAGGTTTCTATTGTTATAATTTTTTGACTTTTTGAATTTTTTAGTCAATTATGAAGTGTCAAAGTTCATGCAAAATAGCAGATTTTCAGAGGTCGTTTACTGGATTAGTTTTACACAAATTTATAAATTAATTTCAATAGAAGTCTAGATAATATCAACAAGATACTGTGTTTCCAAAATAGCTAATGAAAAATGTGTAATAACGTCATAATCGCGTAAGAGCGGTTGTTTGAAAAATAGTGAAAATGTATGTCGATTTGCATCCCCTTAGAGAGCTCATTAGAAAAGGTCTTGTTATTATTTAAGTAAAGTCTCAATAAATAATATTAACCTACGCTTTGGAACGTGCAATTTTTACTGACCAACACTTTGACAATTCAAAAGTGCCTGTAAATGGTCTATTTGAAATAAACGTTTCTGATTTCCCTAACTTTGTCTACCATAGTCAGGCTTAACAAATTTCCCATCCCCGCTACCGCTGATGGCTCGTCCCGTCCTCCGTCGCGGTACATCAAGTATGCACTGAGGGAATGCGGGAGCGGCGCGACACCTCGGCCCAGCGTTCATTTCATTGTCTCTGTCTGCCCCTCCTCCCCCGACGCCAGCGCCACCTAGCGCTGAAATTTGCAATAGTTTCTGTAAACAACATCATGCGATGTTTGTTTTGTATTATAAACTAATGTTACGAAGATATTATCATTTATGTGGCGTTTTTCTTTTCTATTGGTAGCCGATCAGTACAATAAAATATGACGGAGGTGTTAACTCTATCAAGTAAATTAAAAAAAAATGTAAATTATTATTATCCAATTTAAATAAATGGTAGGTATAATTTGACATTGAATTTGACGTGCCACAAATTGTAATTTTAATTCGTAGTAACTTAATATTTTTGTTTAAATAATGATTTTTATGTAAGTACCCAATTATTCACGTTCAACTCCACACGTGGCAGAATATGACGAGACCATCAATTTAATTGAAGACCATAATTATGTACCATATACTGACAGAAAAAAAAAAATGAATTAGAAGAATGTACAAAAAACTCCATGGACACTCTATTAAATCATGTTATGTATCTATTACAAATATCTCGGTTACATATGTCTTGTCGCTTCTATTATGTGAGAATAATGTAAATATTAATAAATCAAAATATAACAATTAAAACAAAGAATAATAATTGAGTGTGCATTAAAGGACTAGGCTACGTGTAACAATTTTTTATTATTATTATTTATTTATTTATTTAAGGATCTTACCTTATATAAATAAATAAACAAAGCCACTGGTAGCTAAGAGATAACCAGTTTAAAATTAGAATATCATACAATCAGATTTATTTTATTATTTGATTCTTGTAAGTACCCAAGTATTGGAAGGCGTCGAGTTTCCGCTCTCATCTCAAACAGCGTCGCTCCACTGCCCACAAATGTCGTTTGCGAGATCAAAGCTATACTCTCGCATCGATAGCGCACACACTTTCAACGATAAACTTATTTAAATAAAACATTTTATTTAGCTAGATGTATGGAAATTCAAAAAGGTTGATTTTTAACTAAATTGAATACGCTTTTGATCAAATCGCATATGTGAATATATGTAAATATGGATAGATGTAATTTTTATTTTCATTATAGGTTGGTGTTATTTGTTAAATTTTAACTAGTTATTTTTTTTACAAATCTCGCTCTTGGGCGGTGCGGGAGATAGTGTCAGACTTTTACTGACTAAAACCCACCCCTGTTCCTTCTTTGCCTTCGTCCCAGGGCCCCGGGTTTCACTTTTTAACCAAGTAAATATCGGTATGTAGGTAGGTACGTAAATATCCAGATTTTATTATATAAACCGAGTATATTTTTTGTAATGAAAAATCTATGCTTTAACCTTTCGTATTTAAATTACAGACACAATTAAAAAGCCATTGTGTTCCGCATACCTAACAGGTTAAGAGTTAAAAAAAAATGATATAATCTAGTGCTTGACTGTTGACCCACCTGATGGTAAGCAGTGATGCAATCGTTGATGATAAATCGCACTAGTTTGTTAAGAGTCTATTCACTCTAGCCTTGAAGACACCTAAATTACAATCGGACGGGAAGACCGCAGCAGATATTTTTTTATTTATTTATTTAACAATTTAAGTACACACAATAATAAATCTCTTCACATGTACACACAATAAGAAATCTCTTCCAGCGAAAGGAGAGTTGGAGAAAATAGAGATGTAGACACTGTGTGTAGAAGTAAAAGGAAAATTGATACATACAAATTACATATAAAATCAAAAAAAAAAATACTATTATAATATGTCGGAATTGAGATGAAGCTTGGCTAAAACGTCTGTTTCGTGACGACTCCGGTTACGATTTAAGAAAACTGAATGCGAGTGGTATTATCTTAGGCCTATTTTATAACATACTTAACACTATTCACTAGTTACTTTATTAAAACTTTAATTTACTGTATTATATTATTTAAGTACGCATCACCGATAAATGTTACAACACTTCCAAACTGATTTAGGCCCTTTGTGTCACAATCTTTGTGTCTAATTATCTGTTATTTTTTTATTTTTCAAGTGTATTTCTCAAAATTTTATTATTCATGTATGGTAAACTGGACCTATTTTGTCGCAGCCGTAGGGCATCGGTATTTTTTTTTTGTTTCGTATATACCTAACTAGAGTTTGCGATTTATATTGTGCCAAATAAATCCATTTTCATTCTTTCTACATATTAAAAAAAATCTTTCTTAATAAGGAGTTTTTATCCACATTAATACATCAAGCTCATTGTACATTGTACTTTATTTACAGACAACTATACACATACATAATTATATATTTATTTTATACTACAAAATAGGAATGATATTTACTGCCCAGACTCCAGAATTAAGTAAATCTGGTAGATTAATATTAGAAGAAATATTTTCTATTGTCACGCGAGTGAAACCGCTAGCAGAAGCTAATTATTTATATTTGAGTCATTCGTATACAATTTTATTTTATTTATTGGAGAAAACAAACAATAACACATCGAGTATTACATAAAGAAAGGAATTAAAATAGTTTTATTCCTAGGGTATACTTCTGGTTCAAATATTATGTTGTACATAAAGATTCAAAGATTCAAAAAGCATTTATTTCAAATAAACCATATACAAGCACTTTTGAAATGTCAAGAAGTCAGTCAGTCAGAAAAAATGATGCTAATTGCACATTCGAAAGCGTAGATCTTTAGGGAGAAGAATGTGCAAGAAACTCCAAGCACACTCTTTTCAATTATGTTTTGCAATTACAAATATCTCTGTTACATGTTTCTTGTCGCTATCAAGTTAACTAGTTATTCATCACCACAAATATGACGTAACTAACAGCTTCGTTCCTTGTCGTAGCACGGGCGCGTTCCGCACGTCCCCGGGCGGAGCGGGCGAGCCGCCCCCGGCACCGCCGCCGCCACTGTTCCTGCCGCCACATCTGTCGCATCTGTCGCAGCACCTCAACCATTTGTCGCAGCCCTTCTTCCCGCTAAAAGGTAAGATGATAAGAATCTACCTGTCTACCTACAATAAGTATGTCTCGAGCAATAAGATATAGAGGTACATTCAGGTGTCAAAAATGCAGTTACACGCTACCAATGCTAAAGAGTCAAAAATTGCTTTGTAGGAGACGTTCAATGATCCACAACAAATTTATGGAATATTTTAGATTCTATGCTACAAATTAAATTTGTCATAAACTATCGAACCTCTTCTAAAAATAAATTTTAGACACTTTAGCATTGACACAGTGCAATTGCACTTTTGTTCCCTGACCTGTATATTGTCTCATTTTCCATCTATCTTAACTTCGGCCATGCAAGAAATATGTAAACGACAAATTGGTTTAAAATTACATATTTGATGGTTAGGTATTTAAGAACCATTTGTCGTACACTTATTTCTTGAATAGCAGAACTTGAGATGATTGAAAATGTGACAATCTGATTTAAGTTTCTATTGTAATTTTATTTTTGGTGTACAATTAAAAGTATGTCTATCTATTTATCAATGTACCTATATATATATATATCTTACTGCTCTGCATTGCTGACTGTACATAACTCCCTAATTCACTGTAAAGATTTATTTATTTAAATAGTTTGTGCAGTAGTAGTAATTGCATATGTAGACTTAGTGCAACAGGGCATTCTCTACCAGTCAACTTTTGGGTTAAAAAATACTACATCTACCGTAGGTGTGCAGAAATATGTAATTGATTATTTGAAATAAAATTAAGTGTCATTAATAATTTAGATACTTAAAATAATAATTTACATGTAAGTCCTAAAGTAATAAAGATAATTCAAATTATAATAATTATGATGAGATGAGACCAAACTAAGGACTCCAAGTAGTAGTTCCGGATTTTGTGCTTGAAAGGAAATTTGCTCTTTTCAGCTTTTTACTGCGTGATTAGCACATATAAAAATTAAAGATAATTTTGTGCTAATTACTATAATAACCCGGGATTATATTTACTCGGTATTTTTTTATATTGTAACTATGGAAATAATTTAAACCTCAATAATTTTTTTTAAAGAGTTACCATGAATTCTTCTGAAGTTTCATAAGTGCCCATGTGAAATCAATTTTTTTGAATTTATACCAGCTTTAAAAACGGACCTCGTTTAATGTTTTAACTGCCTTCATGAGATATATCCGACAAACCTTCTCGCGTTTATTCCAGGGTCGCACATCCACGACCAAATACTCTATCTCGTCAGCTCTTCTCTCCCATACGGGGATTGAAGAGCTAAACGAGAAAAAAAAAGAAAAGGAAAATTGCGTTTATTGGAATTCCAAAAACGGAAACCTAGAGTAATGCCAAAAGGGCCACAGCTCGGCATAGTGCCAAATGGCAACACAAGGCCACCACTTGACACTGATGTTCAGCTGCAGCCCTTGGGTGTTATATACTTGAAAACAGAAAATATTTATTAAAAATCTAAAAGGTTCTGTGCAGAATCTAACTAAAGGAAAAAGTTGCAATTTTTATTAAAACAGTCCAAAAAGATTTATGTGCCCATTTAACTAATTTTATAGCAGGAGAATCTGTCAAATGCCCCACTTTCCTCCATCAACCATAACACTAACCAACTCATTCTCCATCAGGTTGGGGTGCCCCCTGCCCTTGCTGCCCCAAAGAAGAAGCTCGTTCGTCCAGCGTGGCTGAGCTCCGTCGCAAGGCGCACGAGCACTCAGCCGCGCTCTTACACCAGCTGGCCAGCTTCCAGTCCCGTGCACTCCTTCCTCTGCCGTTACCGCTTCCCCTGCCCCCTCTGCCGTTACTGCCGCACGATGCGCCACCGACCTCGCAGGCGCATGAGCCGCCTAAACATCTCGAATAGGACTAATGTCTCAGTTGTTGCAAACAAAAGCGTGATCACAGAAAATATTGTTATAAACACAAGAAATTGAACCGATTATTGAAGACACACTTGACTGACAGATTTTCGGGTGGCCGTGCCTACAACTTTTTTTGAGGGGCTAAATCCGCCCCTGCAACTGGTGATATAACCACAGCAGTTGTAAGTACCTGGCTTTTCTGATAATCAGCCCTCAAGTATGTCTGTGTGCTACACTGAATATAAATACTGTACAATCACGTGTTCCATTTCACTGTGTCATTCATTAGCTTAACATCTCTGTCTCACTCAAACAATTTTAATTAAAAGTGTTTGAATGTAGCTAATTCTCAAATCCATTCCGATTATGAGTGATGGGTGTTATGCATTACCTATTAACGGGGTGAATAGGAACGCTAGGGTAAATAGAAACAAAGCTGTAAATAAGAATTTTAAATTAATAGGAACCGTATTCAAAGTTTCAATAAATATTAATTTTTGTAATAAAAAAGCATTTGTATTGCTGCAAACCATTTTTAAATAACTTAAAAAAAACCTGTAGAAGTTTAATTTCAGTTCACCACATTTTTTAAGTGGGAAATCATCAAATGTCTTTCTCGCTCTGGGTGGAGTGAGAGTGAGTGTCAGACTTTTACTAACTAAAACCTACAGTGGTCCTTCAGTTGTCCTTTGCGAGGGGCACGGTATATTTTCGAACTAACCTTGGCAGATTCAATTTACCCCGGCGTGCCTATGTTCTATTCACCCCGTTTGACGTTACATATAAAGTTATAGGAAACGCAATCCAATATATATATAAACATAATAAAAATAGGTCATCTGCTACTTTGTGAATTCATGTGCCATAATATTTTATAAGTGGTTTAAACGATAGTATTATTAAAATGCCAATATTTTATCAAACGTGTGCCAAAATTTGTGCCATATTTAACAATTTTTTTCTTTCCTAAGAATATTTAATTCAATACGTATATCTTTATTGTAAAAGGTGTCACGAAAATGGGTAATCAGATTTCGAATACATACTCCTCGATTCTGTTAACAGAAACGAACAACTTTCTTCAAAAAATAGCAAGGATCGGAAATAAAAATGGACCTTCTGATACAGACTTTGATCAACTGATGATAACTCTGTATGGAAAATTGTTTTTTTTTTTGGTTTTTTCTATGATTTCTTTGAAAAAAGTTGTTTATTTCCATGAGTAGAAGCAGTTTTAACAATGTGACCACCCATTTTTTTTTCATCCTGTATTTATATATTTGTTAGATGTCATAACATGATGTCAGGAAATACAAGAAATTGTACATGTTATTTATTTATTTTTATTTTAACACTGTTTTTATCACATAAAAATCTATAATATAAAATTATATTATTTTTAATTTGTAAATAATTCACATCACCGCTACAGTATTCGACCAACTGCTGTGAATATTTTCTTCTTACTTTATTTTAAACTTAAGAAAATTGTAAATAAGTATAAAAATAATATTTAGACCTTAAAGTTCGATGTTCGTACGTATGTAGTTCACAAGATTGTATATAGCTCACACAGTTTACATAGTATATAGTTAAGTAAAATAAGAAATACAAAAATATGGAAAAAATTGTTATGTAATTAAGCTATAATTAACAAGATATGTCTTTGTATTAATAATTTTGTCAAATGGTTGGTAAGCTTTTTGAAACGTACTATGGATTTTTTTCAAAAAACTCAGCTAAGGGCTAATGTTTGTAACAATTAGATATCTTTTATCTGATGAATAAATATTTTTTACATTAAAGCACGCAATTTACTGTTTTTCGCACTAGTGCGGAAAAATGCGCGAGCTCATCCCGCCACAATTGATTTTCAGGCTGGGCGCTAAGCGATCCCACGAGCCAGGAGTCGCTCGTCAACCCCCATTTATTGATATCATCGTGTATTAGAAACGACGTTTGATACACGTGGAAATTTGTCACTGCAGCACTCGGCTCCATAACACCCTCGCCTACGGCTCAGGCGAATTTCACCAAACTTTCTCCACTTGTATCAAACGGCTTAACATATCTATGCAAAAGCTGCCCAATCGCCATTTTTATTCGTCAGATAAAGGAAACTAATTACTAATTATGTTGTCGTATTGTCATTAGTTCAAACTTTAAAAAATATTACACAAAAATGCATTCCTCAAAATATCTCTTGCCACATTCCATTTTCCTATTTTTCCATACACATTATAGTGATATAAATAAATAAATATACATAGGCTAGCCCGCGCCAAAGTTGTACATAGAGAGAAGACGGCGAACACTGCACTATGCACGACCCGTGGAATTGCCGGCGCGGGCATGTACATGCGTTATACATATATACCACTAGAAATGTACCATTAGTTGTTTTAATTATTGCGAAATATAATATTACGTAATGATAGCTTGTTGGTTTTATTTTGTCTCCTATTTTCTGCCTTGAAATTTTGAATTACAGCCTGAAAGTCACGGAACAGATGAGATGATGAAAGAGCACTTCTACGCGTTGCACCTACTTAGAAATTATTGATACGATGTCACAAATAACGATACCAACCTTTACGGATAAAGCAGATGATAAACAATGATGTTTTTTGACATAATCTTTACATTACATTCCTTGCGTTTCGAATAGCGGCAAAAGCGATATCGCGAATCCGACTTACGCGCAACGTCACAATTATTACTCAATAGACCTTATATTTTGTGTTGGTCGGTAATCACTTTTATCGCAATTCGGAACATGGAGCTATTCGTGATAGTGCAACAGCAGATGTTATTTAATGGACATCGTTAATGTTACTTTTAAAATGAGAATCAGTCATGATTTTTGTGATATATTATATGCAGACTTCTAGCGTCAGAAAAAAACAATAAATACTGTGAAGAAATAATTTAAATCGGACCAAAAACGACGAAGATACAGCAATTTTAGTGTATTAGTTACAAAAAAGCGCCAGAGAATGAAGCGATTCGCTGTGACGTCATCTGTCATGATCGATCTCCACCGGTGAATGAATACAATCAAGTCGTTCGTTGCACGGCTCATGACAGATAACGTCATCGTAAGCAGTCCAGAGAGAGCGCGCGTTTCCAAGTAGCCGTTCAGAAAAACTTTAATAAATCCACCATTTCTTGACGGATTTTAATAATTTTAAAAATTAAATGCTCAGTAAAATATTACACATACGATGTACTTAGTACAAATCGGATTCGCTATTATGTGATTGATCCTCATTAACTTTGACGGAAACTGTAACGTAGACCTTGGTGCAACACACATAAAGCATTATTAAAATAAATATAGCGGGTCTAAATACAAGTTTTTACACATATTCGATAGCATCTACGTAAACGTTTGCTTGTTGCCAGTGAAATTCTAACTCTAAGGACCAACGCTGCCTTAAGCGGGAGCCCGCGCGCACCCGTCGCGTGTGTGTCGTGTGCGGCGGTCCCCGTAGCGGAAATCGGATTATTACTTGCGCAGTTTCATTAGTTCAAATTTAACGGTGTGCATGTAGTCGTGTCGATGGAGAACTTTAATGTATTATTACGCAGCAATGCGTTGGGCGCGGCTGCCCGTGTAACGCAACGTCGGCCATAAACGTATATTGTCATGCTGACACGCTACACGCCGGAACAGCTGCTCAACTTTTATCGATCGTGTATCTGTATAGAGTACTAGCCAAGTTACGATCATTTCGTTTGCGTCGAACGCCTCGAGTAGGCCACGCCTCCGATTCATTTGTTCTGACCACGTGACTGAGCGTTGAGATGACCTCGAAACGAAACGATCGTAACTTGGCTAGAGGGGGCTGCTCTTATCTTTAGGATGGATATACCAAATACCAACTTGTCTTACAAAACTGTGTATATACCTATGGTACATCTGGAGTGAGGCCCAAGTACTGGAAGACGCTGCATTGCTGCTGCGAAGGTGGGCCGATCACTTGGTAGAGTCATGGGAATCCGGTGGATGGAAGGCGCACAGGACCGCGCGTTGTGGCGACATTTGGAGGAGGCCTATATCCAGCAGTGGATGTCTTGATCGTCGTCAAGATAGGTCAAGGTAGATATTGAAAAAAAAAAATTCAAAAGAATAGATTTTCAACCATTTATTTTGAATACACTGTTCTTTTTTTTATCTACGTATACTTAACTTACATCAACAAATTACTTACACTATTTACATCAATTCACATACGTTCAGTGTGTTAAGCTTTACCTACAGATTATCACCAGAGGTCGGAATTAGGTAGAGTTAGTATGTACTTACACCGATTTCAAACAGCGAAAGAAAGTGAATATGCCTCAAATCCCGAGATTAATTTCAAAGAGCGGTTTTTTTTTATGACTCTATCAGAAATACTTATAGCAAAAAAAATCTTCCTGCATTAATGACGAGGAGGTGGAAATGTATAAACTCGCCGTCCGCAAGCCTGCACCTACGATGGCCGGAAATCGGGATCGGAATCCCGGCGGCGGTTGGGGCGTGAGGACCGTTGCCATTGCCTCACGCGATCGGCCGCCTCCTTTGCTAGCATTACTGCTTCGCAAAAGGAGGCGACCGCCTGCCACTTCTCCTCGCTCCGGACCATGGCCTGTACCAAGGCCTGGCGCGAGAGATCGCCGCCACCGATCGCCCCCACGAGGACACGGCGTTGCTCTTCCCAAGCGGGACACACCTCCACTGTGTGCTCCACCGTGTCCTCCGGGCGGTCCACACAGTGGCGACACCCGGGCGTCGCTTCCGCACGAATTCGGTGCAGGAACTTCCCGTGTTCGTTGAGAACCTGCGTCATGCGGAAGGTGAGGACGCCGTGAGGTCTTTCCAACCACGCCTCAAAGAGGGGACTTATCGCCATAATTGTGGCGTGCCCAGAACTGGGTCGCGACAGTCGCTGTCGCCATTTTTCCATGAGAACCCGTCGGAACTCCGTCCGCCATACTGCGACTTGTCGCGGCAGCGGAGTTTCGCCCCGGCGTTGCATCTCCATGCGGAGATCGTGCATGAGGTTACCAGGAACTATGTTAAGACTATGGCCCTTGCCTGAACAATGTTATTAATATCCATCGATAAATAGGCAGGGGGTGACTTGCACACTCACCGTTACTTACGTTTTATTATGTGTCTACTTAAAAACACACAACGTCAACTAGAAGATGATTTGTGAACGTACCTGAACGCATCCATTTTATGCGGAGTATGTTGGTACTTGACCTTGCTCGTCACCGCCAAGGGGCCAATAAGCGCGAAGAATTTTTTCGTTATGTTGGCTACCCTCCAAAGGTGTCATAGCGTTTGTGATTTCGCAAAAGAAAACTGTTGAAAAACTTTTCACAAGTGATATAAACCCTTTTTAATAGTGCTACTGCGCATAAAATAAATATGAGTGATAAAGAGGAAAGCGTTGCGCTGAGCTCTCGCGGAGAGAAGCGAAGCAGCGACTCTTCCTCTACTAAAAACTCAGAGTCGGAGTCGGAGACCTACCGTCCCCCTAACAAAAGGGTAAGGCAGCGGCGGCGTCAGACGTCTGATCCAAGAATCGACGCCCTTATTGACCAGGTTAGTAAAATTTCCAATTACCTGCAATACTGTGTTCCTTCCATGGTACATAACATACCGGCATCGTCCCATGAGATACCGTCTCACTCCACGGCGGAGTTTTTAATAAATCCCTGTGCGGAACAAGACAAATTAGACCTGGGCGATCATCAGACCGTAACGGATTCGGCAAAATTTGTCCAAAGCGCCCCTCGACACCGGGTGGACGCTTTGGTAAAACTTCAGCACTTCGAATCCGACCAGTGGAAGAAAGTGAAGTATTCAAAGGTTTTGCAATTTTTGTTAGCCAAGTCTGGTTTCACCGAGTTGAAGGTGAATGACGAACTGTGCCACCTCAACAAAGGCAAAGACTATCTCTTGACCACAGAAAGAGTGTTGGCAGGTTTAACCAATGGTCTTTTAGAACATAAGGAA
Source organism: Mythimna pallens (assembly GCA_961205895.1). Lineage (NCBI taxonomy): Eukaryota > Metazoa > Arthropoda > Insecta > Lepidoptera > Noctuidae > Mythimna > Mythimna pallens. The sequence continues at coordinate 4,856,845 of OY540843.1, forward strand.
ATTGTTAAGGATAATCTTCAGGAATTGATAAATTGAACCAATAACTCACCAAGCGAGTTAACACCACCCAATTTATTTAATAAAATCCTAACTCTATTTGGTCCAGAGTCTAAGAATTAAAAAAAAGCTGACCAAATACTACAGGTAGTATGTGGGAAACGAGCAGAGTGTATTGAAGTGAGGCGAGACCGTCTTATATCGGAAATACCGAATAAAAACCTGCAAGCTACCCTAAAGCAGGAGTACCCCCAAGTGCTGATAACCTTTTTCATTCTGCTAAATTAACACCACTAATAACATCTTTGGGAGGAACCAATAACTGGCTAAACATGCCATCGTACCTTAAGGAAACCAAACCGCTTAAAAAACGTTTAAACGAGCGTGACCCAATCCCTTCCACCTCTACTCAACCAGCTTATGGGAATCGCAGCTCATCCTCCCGAAACCCAAAAAAAACAGAAATTTTCAGAACTTCAAGAAGGACAACAAACCCAAATTTCATAAGAATAATTCCTTTCGCCCCAAAGACAAAAAATGACAATCATAGGATGTTCAAGGGGGGTCATCTCAGGCATTTTCTGCCTAAATGGGAGGCTCAAGGAGCAAATTCTTTTATCAAGACAATAGTTTTGGAATCTCGGATTCCCTTCATAAACAAGACCCCTTTGACTTATCTTCCACAGGATATCCTAAAAGAATACACTATCAGTTACTCCAGAAATGACACAAATTATAAAAGTCTTGAAGGAACAGGAAGTGTTAGAAAGCCCGCCAAAAGCCAGCCCAAGTTTTCTGTCAAAAATGCTTTTAGTTCCCAAGAGCTGTGGTGGCCGCCGACCAGTTTTCGACTTAAGGGGGCTGAACAGGTTTGTTCACACCAAGCATTTTCGACTTATATCCCATACCTCAGTACCAGAGTTCCTGCAAACCCAAGACTGGATGGTCAAAATAGACATATCAAATGCCTATTTTCATGTACCAATTGCAGAGTCCCACCGTTGCTACCTAAGAATGTGTTACCAGGGAGAATTACTACATATTCCTCTCAGCCCATTACCTTCCGGGAAGGTATAACTGCACAGCCGATCGTCTCTCAAGAGGACAACGGCTTTCAGAGTGGCACCTGTTACCCACTGCAACAAACCGATTATTTCATCGTTGGGGCACTCCAGACGTCGACCTGTTCGCGTCTGCAGAGTCAACCGTGGTTAACAGCTACGTCTCATTAGACTGCAGAGATCGGTTGGCGCTATTCTCAAATGCCTTCAGCCAGGAGTGGAACATCCACCTAGGATGGATATTTCCACCTCCCAATTTAATTCCTAGAGTTCTAGCACACCTAAACCGAGCCAAGGGAATGTATATTACAATAGCTCCACTTTGGGAAAAAACCTTTTGGTTAGCGGATCTAATGTCACGAGCACTAGAACCGCCAGTCATAATAGAGAATCTCTCGGAGAGTCTAGTACCAACAGGTTTACCTCCAGCCTATGTCGACCAACTAATTCTTCAGGCCTGGTTAGTTGGAGGTGGGGAGAACAAATCAATGGCTGGTCAGACATTGAAAAACAATTGTTAAATACTAGTTGGAGACAGTCAACAATGGACACATATTACCCAGCCATCAGGAGATGGTGCAAATGGTGTGATGAGAAGGGGTACAATAGTGAAAAACCTCACATTCAACAGATAGCTAGATTCCTTGCCTTCCTTCATTTACAAGAAAAACTGGCCTACAGTACTATTCTAGTCCACAAATCTGCAATATTTTCTTTCTGTAAAATTCAAAATGAACAAGATCAAACTCTTATGAAATTAGTACTTAAAGCTATAGCTATAGCCAACAAAGTTGAAACCTCCAATATGGGATGCACAAATAGTTTTCGACTGGCTAACTAAACCCACAGAAAGAGACACACGTTTTGAAGCCTCTCGACGAACGGCAGCAATTCTTTTGTTAGCATCCGGCAGACGGGTTCATGATTTGACACTACTCAGGATGTTAGAACCCCACATAAATATTTTAGAGGATAGAATACTTCTCTGGCCAGTATTTGGCTCTAAGACAGACTCGGGTGGAAATAGGCAGTCAGGATGGCTTTTATTACAACACCCAAATCAACAGGTGTGAAAAAATATCTTCCTGGTGAAGACTCTATGACACCTATGGAGGGTAGCCAACATAACGAAAAAATTCTTCGCGCTTATTGGCCTCTTGGCGGTGACGAGCAAGGTAAAGTACCAACATAATCCGCATAAAATGGATGCGTTCAGGTACGTTCACAAATCATCTTCTAGTCGACGTTGTGTGTTTTTCTTTCAACACATAACAACAATTTTGTCTTATCCAAAATATTATATCTCTTTTATTACTTTTAAATACCTACAAATTACATTTTAAAATATTTTTTAAAAATTATTTAAAAAAAAAAACATTTAAAAATATAAAAAATAGTATCCCACCGGTATCGGGAACAGGATCCAAGCTACCGGCGGTCAGGGCTCCAGAGAAAGGAACCTCCTAACATTACGAGCCGTGTCCAGGAGTACCGCTTTCTGAATCAAACCCTTGATCCAGCCGCCTAACGCGAGCCTCCTAAGGTGTTGGTCGAGGCTCTTAGTTATTAAGCCATTGCCCGACTCGACTATCGGTACAATGATCGCCGAGTCCACATTCCACATGTCGACAACCTCGCGAGTCAAGTCAATATACTTGATTTGTTGATCTTTCTCGGCTTTCACGAGGTTCTCGTCATGCGGAACGGATATGTAAACAATCATTGCACGCCTCTCGCTTCGGTCCACCACCACTATATCAGGCTTATTGGCTACAAGAGTCCTGTCAGTGATGATGGATCGATCCCAGTAAAAAGTGATATGACCATAATCAAGAACTGGTTCGGGCTCGTACCTATAGTACGGCACTTCCGATTCCACAAGAGAGTATTTCAGAGCAAGTTGCTGATGGATAATCCTGGCTACAAGGTTGTGTCTATGCAAGTACTCTCCGTTAGCTAGACGAGAACAACCAGAGATAATGTGACGAATTGATTCCCCCGGACGGTGACATGCCCGACAGATGTCAACCGTGCTTATGTTTTATTATTATTATGGTTTACGTTTAGTAAGAGTTTGTACATATATATGTCGAAAACGTCAATTATTTCTTTTACACCTTAAGTGAGGGTAGTTGAAATAATCAATAGCATGTACCTCCTTAAAAACTTTCTAAAATTTATATTTTGCGAGCTACTTCGGAGCATTTACCTTAAGAACACGAAGAATCTTCTCACATTAATAATCTTACAAGTCACTTGCAGGATTACTCCATATTTTCCGAGTTGACAACAATTTCAAGTTTTACTAACTTTTATGCTAAATCACAACGAAACGTTTACAAGTATCGTAAATTATGTTTCCGATGTATTTATGAATGAAGTTTTTAATAAAATGTCTTCTATGGCGGTTGTTTTAAAGAGTTTATTCATATCTGCGAAGTGCGATGTTACACGGAAAGAGGGAATTTATGTATTATTATTATTTTGTTTATGTAAAGTGTTTGTTAACAGAAATGTATGGGAAAGTTTAAATGTTGTAGTCTTGATTTTAAGCTGATAGTTATAGCGGCGTTAGATATAGGCATCATAAAGGTGTCATTCGAACCTTGGCTGCAGGCTGCGGATACAGACTGCGAATGCAGGTATCACACGAATGACACGCAGCCGTTGCCTGCATCCGCAGCCGGGTGTGATTCCGAGGCTGGCTGCATGTGCTGCCAGTCGGAAATCTACGATTCAATCCAATATGAGTGCTATCGGCTCCTAGTAGCGATTGTTTCGGGATTTGAATAAACAAGTTGGAGTGACGTAACTTACGTGCACATCGCCTTGCGGCCGCATCGCTACTAGTCTGCGATCGGCTGCGGCTGCAGGTCGCGGCAGCACTCCCAGCCGAAGCTCGGCAGAACGTGCGGCCGCAGCTGCGTTCGGAATTTTCCAATTCAAATATACTTTTTTAAGTTTATCTAGGACACCATTGACACCCCGTGCTTTCCGAAGCACTTAAAGCTTTTAGTACCGATTGTCACTCGAAGATTTTTGATAGTCATTGCATTAGTCAGACGCCAGAAAGTCTGACCATCAGGCTATCCAAGTAGTATCGTGTATCCTCATAAAAACCCCTAAAAAATATTTATTAGTAAAAATAGCGGCACATGCTTATTGCTTAAACAGTACAGTCAGACATAAACAGTTATAATTGAAGTCAGTGAAAATGTATATCTAAACAAGTGTGCAAAGCTCACACAATAACTAGTAGAATTAAAGATTTATGTTCAAAGTTATTATCTCAGGTGGCAAGCAGTACACGAGACAAGTTTACAATTTACTGCACATTCAAGAATTGCTGTAATATTGCCATTATTTATTTGTTATCAGAATAATTATTTAAAATAGTTAAGAGTAATTATTTATTCGCTTCATATGAAGTCCTTTAAAGTAATTCACAAATACGAATTCATAATAGTTATTATATACTAGTGACGCGCCTCAGCTTCGGGTACAAATTATATACATGAACGTTCTTCGTTTATTGTTATTTCTATTAGTGAATCGCAACGAAATCGGTTTTGAAGGAGTTTACTTTATACCCAACAAAGAAGATGGGCGGTTTCCTAACCTGCAGATATTCCTTTTACAAACAAAAATTACAAACATACTATGTAGTGAGGCCTTTTTGTTATAGGGGTAAGTAGAAAGTACATAACGCTAAGGTAGGCGCCAGATAAATTTGGAATAAATTATATTGACCCTCCTTCATTGATTGCGATTCTTAATTTCAAAAACGGAAATAAAGGCACAAAGCTGTCTTGAATCGACATCTATCATGATCTTTTACATTTTCTTGTAGTGAAAAACAGTTCAGTTTAATTTTCGGATAGCTACGAAGAGATTTTCTTTGTACTTTTTTACTTTATCTGGTTATCCCTACACTAGCTATCCTAACAGACCGATTTCGACAGGATTTTCATTGGTTGATAGGTAATGTTATAAGGAGTAACACAAGCTACTTTTTTTTTCTCTTTATTTGGTATTAGGGACTTTTATACAAATGTACATGTCAGTCCCATCGGACATTCTTTTATTTTAGGAAAATAATTAGGGTTTCGCGAAAAAACTTCTTCGAATTGTGACCAAATGGCATTGTGCTTTTTGACGCGGACAAAGACCGGCTAACTATTTAATAATAAAACAACACGATTCACTCACAAATTACCACACAATTCAATTTGATTATTTTTTATACTTTGCTCTTACTAAAATTTTGTTTTATGGCTCGTGGTTAAAATAATAACAGTTACACGAGTCAATCTCTAAGGTCCAAGCAACGTTTGTCGAGGCCGGTCTGTAGATATGGATGACCATCTAAACATTCCCAAATCCGTGCCTCGAAAACCACGCTAAGGCGTTAACCCCGACTGACATGTAAATCTTTTACAGTCCTTACGATAGTCAGGACTGTCAAAGATCAAAATTTTTTTAGGTGGTAAAATCATCCAATAACATCTCACGCTCTTTTGTGTCAGACTTTAACTCACTAAAAACCTACTCCTGATTCTTCTTTGCCTTTGTTCCAGGGCCCCGGGTTTCACTTTCACACTACCCGTGGAAGCCAGGAGATCTGACACCAGATTTGATAAAGGATATCGTATATACTCCATGTAAAAAACTGGTACCTAGCCGCATCCGGGAAGTTTAGAAGCGTACCACAATGTAGTAGGGAAAAGGTTAGGGAGATTGATATTTCTTCGATTTCCTCAAGTATGCCGTATAGATTATTAAAACGGTTGTTAGCATACAGTAACTACTTATTTATATGGGTGATGCTAACATATAAGAAACTATAACACTCCTAGATTAGGATAGTTTTTTTTTAGGGTTCCGTACCTCAAAAGGAAAAAACGGAACCCTTATAGGATCACTTTGTTGTCCGACACTCTCAAGGGAATCAAAATTCATAGGGTACTTCCCGTTGTCCTAGAATATTGAAATTTGGCATGAAGCTAGGTCTCATAGCATAAGTATAGGGAAAAGTCTGAAAACTGTAAATTTTTAGTTACGTCACAAAAAACAACTTTTTTCATAGGTAAGTTTGTACGGAACCCTCAGTGCCCGAGTCCGACTCGCATTTGCCCGGTTTTTTTTTTAATAATGTTACAGAGTATACAATTGTTGGTTAGCCAGTAACTTAAATAAATAATTAAAAAAAAACAGTTTTAAGCCGACCTCCAGTTGGGAATAGGTTAAGGTAGCTTGATTGTTGGTCAATGTCCACAAGTAGGTATGCCATAAACATCACAAAAACAGTTTTTAAAGTATATCACGCACGCGTACATTTCGTCGCACCGCGTTGTTGAATCCTTCTTGGTAGTGGTAGAACACGCTGCTTGAGGATATCACGTCGGCAACAGGATCTGCACAGACCATATTAAAATTTGAGTTAAAACAAAAAACTTTTTTTTCCACAACTATCACACAACGCCAACTAGTTCCAAACTAAGCAGAGCTTGTGTTATGAGTACTAGGCAACTGATGAACATACTTATATATTTCTAAATACATACATAAGATAAATTACACCCAGTCACAGAACAAATGATCGTGCTCATCACACAAACATTTGTCCTGGGTGGGAATCGAACCCACAACCTCCGGCGTAGCAGTCAGGGCCCACTGACCACTAGACCTACAGGTCTGTCTTGACTGTCTGCTCTGACTTATTCGTAAAGTATGAAAGAGATACTCGTGGTCCTAAACCGCAAAAGGCAACTAGGAACATAGGTGTAGTTTTAGTCTGATAAGCCCTCTCGCCCCACCTTAAAGTGGAAGAAAACATGAGATGATTAGGTACCGTAGGAGTTATAAAATAGTTTGATTCCGGGCGTGGGATCTTGTGAAAGTTTAATAATAAAAATAAAATTGTATAAGCACACGCTTAAATGTATGCTGTACAATCCAATCAAAATTAACGAAATCACCAAACAAAATGGCTGACAATGATAGCCAGTACCTAAGTATACCTAGGATAGACACATAACTACGTAAAGCTCAGCATGTAGGTAATAAAGGGACATTTATTAAGCGACATTGGGTCGGTACGACACGGCGGGGCGGTAGTCAGACACAATGGCGGTATTTGCCGCTGCTAATTACTGTGGCGAGACGCCTACCCACCCATTATGTGCAAAGTTACAAAGAGATTATTATATTATGGATGTTAGTATCTAACTACTTGATACTATATACTTATTTTTTTTTTTATTGATAGGCTCGCGTTTGACCACTATCTCACCTAATAGTAAGCGATGATGTGGTTGACGGTGGTGTACGCTTGACAAGAAATAACCTATTTACTTTTAAGTTAAATACCCCGAGGTTGTAGATATGAGGAAACACAGTCTCAGGCAGGGAATTCTAGTTCATAGCTGTGCGCATCATGAACGCATAATGTAATCACTAGGCTACTACTGCTGCTACAAAAAAGACACTAATAAAAATAGCATACATCTTGCTAGATTCTAGAGTGTCAAAATATCTTCACAGTTAATGTAATTATTGCTCAGAGTTGGTGGAAATCATCCAATGAATTCTCCCGTTATGGGTGGAGTGAGAGGGTGTGTCAGACTTTTACTGACCGAAACCACACCTTTGCCTTCAGTTGCCCTTTGCCCTCTAGGACTACGGGTTTCTAGCTAGCGGGCATCGGCCCTGTGGGCCCTTAAGGTTTGTTGACATCGCGCTGTTGACGACTGGGCTCGGTCCAGTTAATCACCGGACGGCTGGACGGCGAGCTACCCATTGCTCGACATCCGCAAGCCCGCGTCTACCGCGGCTGGTAACCGGGGTCAGAACTTTGGCGGCTGGGACGTGAGGGTCATCGTCCCCTGACGCGTGCGGCCTCCTCCTTTGCTAGCATTACTTCTCCGCAGAAGGAGGCGACCGCCTGCCATTCCTCCTCGCTCCGGACCATAGCCTGAAACAGGGCCCGGCGCGAAAGATCGTTGCCGCCGATTGCCTCCACGAGGACACGGCGGTGCTCTGCCCAAGCGGGGCACACCTCTACAGCCACTACGCAAAGAGGGGACTTACCGCCGCCATTATGGCGTGCCTAGCTCTTAGTTACTGCGGCGAGACACCCCCCTGTTTCTACCTATTGTGTGCTAAGTTACAATGAAATACATTCAAGAGCGCCCAATCAACTTCTCATACAACCGCTCTTAGGTGATTATGGAGTTATTAGTCATCATTTTCCAGATAATGTATTAAAACTAATAAAACTTCTGAAAATCTGCTATTTTGCACAAATTTTACGTGCCCTTCATAAATACTCGTAAATTAAATAATTATAGAAATCTTGCACATCAAATTGAGATTTAAAATGACAATATTTTTTTCCAAAAACTAAGGTTTTTTAATAGAACACGTAATTTCTTGGAACACGTTTTGAGAAATATTCGAGTGAACGACGGAAGTTACCGAATGGAAACCGAGCATTGGAGCGCTCTCTTTTTTCGCGTTGCCTCTTTATTCAACAACTATGCTCATGTTGTATTAATTATTATTTTTAATAAGATCTTTTTGTGGAAACCAATGGTTGAGAATAAAATTATATTACAACTAAATTTGATACCAATATAAAACACAAATATACAGTTATTGTGACATTCCCGCATTGCAATTGTAGCATGGTAAGGATGCAAATTCACTTTTTTTAGGTGTACAATTTTCAAATAGCTTCCTCCGCTTTAGGAGGAGCTAGAGGTAGTGTCAGACTTTTACTGACTAAAACCTGTGTTCCTTCAGTTACCCTTAGCGTTCCAGGGCCACGGTCTTTCGAACAATCCCGCAGCCCTGACTTACGTAATAACTTGAAAGAGAACTAGCAAAACAATAGTCATATTTGATGTTGTTTAATAGTGCGTCTAGACGACGCCACCTCGGTTAAGGGGTGACCAAACGGTTGCAAACCAACGTCCCAACCAAGGCGAACTTGCTAGTTTCAATCCGTGTAGACAGCAGTTGTAATCCATTACCTTCAACGCCCTTGGTTGGGAGGACGTTTTCCCGACCACCGAACGTCTTGGCGTGTGGTTTACATCTACGTAGCCGCAACACAAACCAAACATATAAACCAAGATCACCTTGGTTGGAATGCTAGTTTGCAACCGTCTGGTCACCCCTTTATATTTCCACTACAAGTACAGTGTTACAAGAATCCTTTGACGCTTAAGTAATCTTGTCAAAGGTAATTATTAGTACCTACGATGTTACATTGTTTTGAGAGTAACACGCAGCGCACTGCGTGTGCAGTACAATGTTTTCGGGATACTGTTAGGGCTTCCGTGGTTTTATAGTGCTTCGACGATGTTTGTTGAGGCGCGGACGGATGATTTTTTCGCAATCATAAGGGAGCGGAGCGCTTCGCTATTAAGTCGCCTACGAAGCAGCTCGAACAGTCTCCTGAGGGTGTTGTCCGAGCGGTGGGACCTGTCCCTGATACAGAGTTGGATGCAGCTTCATGTTAGCGGCACTCCTCATATAATTTGACATTGTGTGTGAAAATAATTGTAATTATTGTGTGTCTAATTTTGTAATTTATTATGTACCTAATGTGTTATTTTATTTGTATTTTCATTTGGAAAAAAAGATATATATTACACTTATATATATATTAAGCTTATTAGAAGGTATACAAAACCAAATCAATATAATAACCACAACATTTATCACATACTAACATAGAGGTGTGATGACATCTCATGTTATTTAATTTGATTATTTTAATGTCTTGTTTATTTTTAATTTTGTATTTAATGTATGGACTATGTCTGAAATAAATGAATAGTAAAAAAATTGTGGGGTTTTGACCACGGACTAAAGATCTAAGTACTGTAACATATCAAAATGTATAACATTTTATTTTATTTTTCACATTTTAGGAAAGCTTACAGACTAATAACAACATAATGACAATAGTAAATAACTTATTTGCTGATTAAAAGCTTCCACATATATAATAAACGTATATAAATACATACACAACGTATATATAAACACATATAAACAAATATATATCTATAATATATCGTATAAAAGACGATTGACGAGAACCGCTAAAGCCGATGCCTGCCAGAGCAGCGAGATTGTTCGAAAGTCACCGCGTCCCTGTCCAGAGCCACGTTGAATTTGAAGGTGTGAAAGAACACAGGTGGGTTTTAGTCACACTACCTCTCGCTTCACCTAAAGCGAGAGAAGTTATTTGATGATTTCCCCATCCACAAGATACGTCGCAAAAAAAACCTTTTTAGCAATTCGGAAAAATTTTGAGACTCGATTCGGAAATTGAACTATTTACGCAATGTAAGAACCCTCGGTGCGCGAGCCCGACTCGCACTTGGTCGGTTTTATTTAAGTGAGAAATCATCAAATAACTTTCCTTGTCTGTGTGGAACGAGAGGGACTGTCAGACTGTTATTGACAAAAACCTTCCAATTATCTCTTTGCACAGTTTTCACATTTTACATTTAAAAAAAAAAAACTCAAACTAATTACCTCTCAATCAACATAACTGCTTAACATTTACCGTTTAATCTACAATGTTATAACAATGTAATATAAAGTGGAGCAAATCAAACAGCGAGTCGATTTCAAGCGCCAGTGCGCACACAACGAACAATTAGTTTATACAGGGACTCATTATAACTTCGTATTGTATCGTACAGACAGACTGAATGGTGGGAGGCGAGTATTATATTATTTAAAAACAACTATTACTGATTATTGGAGTATTTTACGGATGACAAACATAAAGACATGCATATATTCGCACTAGAAAGAAAGAAAAACATTTTATTTGGCGGAACAAGGCGTAAATTTAGAACTAACAAATTATAAGTATATTATGTGAAAAATATGCGCCACATCCGCGCAAAACGGCCGAACGCTCAACATAATGCCGTGACCACACGCAAAATGCGATGAGTCTACGACGCTGGTTTTCAGCGTGGGCCGGTAACGGTATCGACATAAAGACGTCGGCACGGCATTGTGTGCTAATAGATTTGAACAAGATAGATAAATAAAATAAAATTTTAGGGAAAGAAAATAAAAAACCATGAATAAATAAAGAGGAAATACGACATCATATCCTCATATATAAAAGGAAAAACTGACTGACTGACACATCAACCCACAGCCGAAACTACTGAGGCTAGGAGCGTGAAATTTTGCACGAGGTTTCCTGATTTTATGATGTAGGCGAGCACTAAAAGAGAATTTTCCAAAACTCACCCCCTAAGGGGCTGAAACGGAGGTCTAAAGTTCGTATGAAGAAATCTATTTTCAAGCGGGCGAAGCCGCTGGCAGAAGCTAGTTGTGTATAAAGTGGCAACATAACGTTGCGTTGGTTCCAAAGGACGCGATTCTGTTTACAATGATGTTGATGAATGTCTATGGACGCAATAACGTAAAGAAAGCGTGTAAAGGATACACTACACAACCGCTTCAGTTGACCGCCGGGTGACCACTGACAGATGTCAAATACATCACGTCACTATGCTTGAGCCTACCCACACAGCCACTACAGCACACTATTGTTAAAAGTAAGAATAACTTAGGAAATACTGTTTTATTAAACAAGCTTCTACTAACGGTTTTGTCCATATGAGAGGGATTCTTTGAAACCGAGAGAACGTCTCATTCATCTGGCCTAGCTTTTGTACTTATTTATTTTGTGTTGTAAGCCACTGGGCACAAATGAGTGCCTTTGATACATTTAGTGATCGGGGTAAACTAATATGCAAATAAAAATATTAAATTGTAAAGAAAAAACTAGGCCAGGTGAATGAGACTTTCAAAGAATCGCCCGTGAAAGCATATACCTATCTATGTCACTCAATGATAAAGCAGTATTCTACTGGTGAAGAATTTTTTCTACCCATGTGTCAAATTTCATCCAAATCTGTTCGTGCATGAAGAAGTAACAAACACAGACACACTCACAAACTCTCGCATTTATAATATTAGTGTGATTGGTACATTTTAAACACAATAAAGTCATCAGCCAAGTTACAACCGTTTCGTTTCTCTTTCGTCGATTGCTTTGTGTCGGCCACTCCACCTATTCCTTTGTTCTGACCACGTGACTGAGCGTTGAGATGACGTCAGAACAAAGGAATCGGAAACGTGGCCGACTCGAGGCGATCGACGAAAGAGAGTCGAAACGAAACGGTTGTAACTTGGCTAGACGGCAGGAGTTTCCTTGCGTTATCGAATCCGGAATGGAGATATCCGCGCAGAACAAAGTTACCAACATAGCCCAAAGTGACGCAGGTCCTCACCGGACATGGCAAGTTCGGGAGGTTCCTGCATCGGATTCAGGCGGAAGCAACGCCCGGGTGTCATCATTGTGTGGACCACCCAGAGGACACGGTGGAGCATACGGTGGAGGTGTGCCCCGCTTGGGCGGAGCACCGCCGTGTCCTCGTGGAGGCAATTGGCGGCAGCGACCTTTCACGTCGGGCCTTGGTTCAGGCTATGGTCCGGAGCGAGGAGGAATGGCAGGCGGTCGCCTCCTTCTGCGAAGCAGTAATGTTAGCGAAGGAGGAGGCTGCACGCGTGAGGGAACGAAGGTCCTCACGCCCTAGCCGACGTAATTCCGACCCCGACTACCAGCCACGGTAGACGCGGGCTTGCGGACGTCGAGCACTGGGTAGCTCGCCGTCCGGCTGTTCGGTAATTAACCGCACCGAGCCCAGTCGTTAACAGCGCGTAGTGATCCTCGCGCTCCTCAAAGAGATGTCAGCAAACCGTAGGGGCCCAGTGGGGCCGATGCCCGCTAGCTAGGACCGCGGAGAATTTCCGAAAGGGCAACCCGTAGTCCTAGTACGCAAAGGGTAATTGAAGGATACAGGTGTGGTTTTAGTCAGTAAAAGTCTGACACGCCCTCGCGCTCCACCCAGATCGCGAGAAGTCATTTGGATGATTTCCCACCTTAAAAAAAAAAAAAAAAGCCCAAAGTATCACCAAAATCAAGTGGCAGTAAGCAGAGCACATTGCTGACAGAACAGACGGTCGATGGGACCGAAAGAATCAGGAGTGGCGACCGCGAACTGGATGACGCAGCGTTGGTAAGTTTATCACAAGGTAGACCGATTTTCTGGTGAGGGTCGTGGGAATTGAATGGAGTGGGATGCGAGACGCGCAGGACCGGTCGTTGTGGAGAGACCTAAGTCCAACAGTGGGCGTCTTACGGTTGAAATGATAATGATCTTTCTAGATTCTACCCTTCTCTCATTATACTCGGGGTCGGCGAAACACGTTTTTCCTAACCCTCATGCTATCACTGTCTCCCTTTTCTTTCATCTCACTTCTCACACAATCCAACCACCTTTTCCAAAACACAATAAAGTAATAATAATAAATCAGTTTTTTTTTAGGTGGGAAACCATCCAATAACTTCTCCCATTCTATGGTGGTGCGAGAGGGCGTGTCAGAATTTTACTGACTAAAACACACTCCTATGTTCCTTCTTTGCTTTGCGTTCCAGGACCCCGGACTTTCCGGGGTCCTTGGACCCAGTATGCCGTAGAAGTCCAGCAGGGTCGAACTCCTACGGTTTTGCTGGACATCTCCTTGAGGCGCACGAGATACTAAATCTGCTTAAAAATACAACTAGACAATCGTAAAGATTAAAATAGTACTAAGACGTTAACGTCTAAACAATAAATCGTAGCAGTCGTAGCTCGTAGCAGGTTCGTAGCAGATTCCGTAGCACCGGCTACGCGGCTACGGAAGCGCGAGACTTCGTAGCGCTTACAATGAATTAAATACGAAGTTAGCTTTAAGTTATTTGCCTTGTTTTGTGTTTGTAGAATAACAAAACTATTGGGTTCTTAAGTATTTTATTTTTATTATTTTCGCTAAAAAATTTTAATTAAAAAATTGATTAATATCTATATACTTTCATCTACTAGCTGACCCAGCAAACGTTGTTCTGCCATATAAATTATTTTTTTAAAAAGTGGGAGTTGGGGTAGGAGGGTAAAAAATAACCCACGACCTGTTCTCAGAACAAATATAAACAAAACAAATGTTATCATTCTTTTTGTTTATATTTGGTCTGAATCGGTCAAGTCGTTTCGGAGGAATTTCGTCACAAACACTGGGATTCAAGATTTTTATACGAGTACTAGCTGTCCCGGCGAACTTCGTACCGCCAATAGTAAGGATAACGCCATCTAATGGTAGCATAAATAACCATTTTATAATGACATTTTAATTAGAGATGGCGTTGTATTCGATTTTTTTTTTCGTAAGTTTTTCCATATTTTCTGACCGTTTAAACCATACCTGGACTATCACGAAATATTTCAAGACCAAAATTAGCCAAATCGGTCCAGCCGTTCTCGAGTTTTAGCGAGACTAACGAACAGCTATTTATTTTTATATATATAGATAATAGATGTTTTCTTTCTATTCTCTACTCATTTCGCAAAAAATAAAAATAATTTAACATTTTTGATAGTTTGTAATTGGATTAAGCTTAATTAGCTTAGTTTTGTTTTTTAATATAGTCATGATAACTTTGCAATATCCAGCTTTAACAAATAATATATATATTATTGTCATTAAATATTTAAAATCTTATTCCCTACCATAAACTTCTACCTTTTTTCCCCTCAATATAAACTAAAATAAAACAAAAAATACAGATCTAACGCGATAATACTCAGCAATATGAATTACTTAATAAACAGACTGCAAAATTTAAATCTACTCCGAAACCTATCAAAAATTAATATTAAAACACAAAATCTGAATAATACAAAAATCGAATCCGCCAACGGTACCGGCTCAGTACTCATAGTAACAATAATGTAGCTTCAGGGAGTTCTCCTGTTCAACTCAATCCCATTACAAATCGCGTTGAGATTATTAAACAGTCACCTTAACGAGAATTGTGACGGCTAGGGGGGAGGGGGTGTAGAGAGGGGGAAGGGAGAACTTTAGGATTGAGTCACAGTGGAAGTTGTGACGTCTAGAGATTGGGCTTAAATGGTAGAACTAGGTTAGTGGCTATTTCTTAATTAGTTCAGAAGTTATATATTGCGAGTAAGGATCACTGACTACGGACGCGTCGCTTCATAGACGCGTATCCGATACGCTTGGTGTACGCCTGCGTGAAGCCTATATACAAAACTATAAAACTCTGTAGACGAAGCGGCAACGTCGTGCCGTCGTGTGTAGTTTTATATACTTGACACAAACGTACACCAAGCGTATAATGACGGATACGCGTCTATGAAGCTACGCGTACGTTGACAGTAGGCCATAGTTTTGTATGTAATCCTCACGAAGACGTATATCAAGCATATAATGATGAATACGCCGTCTATGAAGCCAAACGTCCGTGGAAAGTAGGCCATCGTTTTGTCTGTAAGCTTCACGCGGACGTACACCAAGCGTATAATGACGAATACGCGTCTATGAAGCTACGCGTCCGTGGACAGTAGACCTATTTAGAAAGCTGAAATCAGACTTACTACAACGTTAATACAGGGACCTACAAAATAATCTATCTATATAAAACTGAATGGTTAAATGTGTCGCTGAGCGTAAAACTCGTAAATGACTGGAACAATTTGGGTGAACTATTTTTTTAAACTATTTGTTGAAGTCTCAGAAAGCACCGCCATTAGGTTATGTGTTTACAAAAGAGATAGCGGAGATGTCCCCACCACGCCCTCACTCTTCCTCAAACCAAATATTTGAAATACAAATTTCTGCTTTATTTAACAACTAATTTTGATGCTGTTTTCAAATAAACACTTCTTTTTGGTCTTATTTCTTGTTTAGTATATAAAATATCATCACACAGGAAAGTGCCTAATTGTAACTAAAGCCAACAACAAAGTCCAAGGACACACAGCTTCATAGACGCGTATTCCTCATTTTGTGTCATAGTTGTGAAATATTATTATTCATTGACTGTTAGGTATGGAAATATGGATTGTCACACAGTATAAAACATTACACAGGAAAGTGCCCAATTGTAACTAAGCCTTTAGCTACCTAAACCACAATCCTCAATCTATTAAAATTTCGGCCATCCGTTACAAAATTACGGGTACTAATGGTACAATGTCAGACAATCGGCGCCGGCGAGGCGGCCGTTATTACATCTCGCGGTTCAGGTGCGCCACTGTTCGGCTGTCGGCCAAACGAATATTAACAATCCTTTGAGCAGCCACGAGGGTAGTAATTGAGAATAATAGAGGACGCGTGTGATTAACTTTATGTGATAAGCGCTTGGAACTTGGGGAAGTGCTATTAAATGGATGTTATGTGGGCGTATATATATGGTTTCAGTTTAATTGTTTTAGGTTATACGAGAGAGGAGAGGTATATTCATTGTGCGCACAGCTAATGAGTGTGGAGTTTGTATTTCTTGATAGCTACAACCTGAGAGTATTTAAGTCAAGAGTGAATAGGTTTCTTCTAGGCAAGCGTGCATAGATCTACCCGACGCGTGTTATCATGTGTGTTCTAGGCGTGGGCAAAGTGTGTCATATTTGCGATTGGAATATTTGCATCTGAATCACTGAAATGTTCCGAAACAGTGATATGTATCATTTGGAACATCGGCTCAAAAGATACAAACGGAACATTTGAAACATCGGCCTACAAGATACAAACGGAACATTTGGAACAACGGCTCAAAAGATACAAACACAGACGTCTTTGTCTGTTATGATATCTGTTACTTTGCGCCATATACAACAACAGTTTTATTTAATTGAATTTTGATTTGAGAATAATTTAAAGCAGATGATGAGATGATTAAGTTCAGTTCAATAAAATTTCAACTATTTAAGTTTTAATTAGAATATTAAAAAGACAGCTTGTCACTTAAAGTAAAGAGTGTTTCAGTGTTCCAATTGTTCCAAATGATGCATTTAAAACATTACTGCTGTTCCACTCTTTCGGAACACTAAAATGTTTCGGAACAGTAAATCGGTTCAGTAAGGAGTTACACACGCCTAGTGTGTTCCGAGTAACTGCCCGAAAGATGATTTCGGGCTTTTGTATATTCTGTTCTGCGATGCAGGATTTTGAATTTTAATTCCTATATTGCATTATAAATGTCGCTAAAAAGGCTTTCCAGTCATCAGCATCTTCCAGCCCCTGTCTCTTATTACTTGGGGTCGGAGCAACACGCTTTTTTCTTCCATTCCTGTCACCCGTCACGCTATCACTAACTCCCTTTTCTTTCATATCACTTCCTCACAAAATCTATCCATCTTGTCTTTGGCCTGCCTCTCCCTCTCCATGCGTCCTTGCGGATGGATAATGATAACTCTAAAGGCTTTCCAGTGTAGCCTTAAAAAAAGAATAAACAATGAGTACAAACTTACCATTTCGCTGTACTTGTGATAAAGGCACTATTCGACCGAAAAAATCCTTGTGTACCTGCAACAATAAAACAATATCATAAGTAAACGATTACCTCAAAGATACAGCGGGTGACTAGACAGTGTCTGTGATGAGCTACTGCGCTAAATGTCATAAATTGTATTTTAGCGCGAAACACATATTTAGGTAGTTTATTCATTTATCTTGCCGTCCGGCTGTCCAATAATCGTCGACGGCACAAAGTGCTCCACGCGTACCTCAAAGAGATGTTGGCAAAATGTTGGCGCCTAGCAGGGCCGATGTCCGTAATAACCGTGGCCTTAGAACACAAACGGCAACTAAAGGACACAGGTGGGTTTTACTCAGTAGCAGTCTGATACGTCCTCTCGCTCCACCCTAGACCCAGAGAAGTCTTTAGATGATTACTGACATATACAAAAAAGGCAGTCTAATTAGTGATTCTCTTGTCTTGTCTGGTTTTGTAACACGATGTATATTCCATACATCCTTACATGTTATAAAACAAAGTCCCTCTCAACGACTGTCTGTCTGTTGAAGATAAATTCAAAAACTACTGAACGAATGAACCTACAGACAGAATGATAGAAAGTTTAAATATTGTATTATACATGCATATTACAGTGGTTAATTTCAAAGATTTGTAACACCCGTGCGAGTTATGTCAACAAAGTTTTACAGTTTATAATCGCAAGTAAAAAGTGTCCCATCTCATCATACTTCTCATAAGACTCCAGTTACTAACAAGTAAAAACATTTCCCACAAAGACACTAACAACACTTATATCTCTCTCTCACACACACACACACACATATCTTTCTTTACCTTCCTACACCTTTGTCGTGTCCTTAAAGTCGTCATTACGCGGGTGTTACTCTTCAGTGGCAATTAAAAAAATAAAACCGCATTTTATAGCACTATGTGTAGGAACTCCAATTAGTGACGGTACTTGTGTTGTGGTTTTTGAGCAACACATTGCCCGACCATTGAACGCAAAACCATACGCTTAGCAATATTTATCTTCTTCTCAGTCGTACACTCCTGGCGGAGTGGTCATGGATCATCTGTCTGGTAGGTAGGTTGCGGCCTTTGCAAGACTTCTCACTCGGAAACACTTCGAAGATGATTTATTTAACGAGGTCTGTCCATCTGATGGGTGATCGGCTACGAGAACAATGGTCATCTACACTTCTTTGTATCACTAAACGTTTCAGAGCACGTAAAACATTTCGCTTGGGCGGAGCGAGAGGGTGTGTCAGACTTTTACTGACTAAAAACCCACTCCTGTTCCTTTGTTCCCTTTCATACCAGGGCCGAGTCTTCCTTTCAGAATCTGACCCTTGGTCCCAGTAGGCTTCGACCCTGCTGGGCCCCTACGGTTGCTGACATCTCCATGATTCGCGCGTGGAACACCACGCGCCGTCGACGACTTGGGCTTGTTACCGGACGATCGGATGGCGGGTTACCCATTGCTCGCCGCCCACAAGGTCGAACATACGGTGGCGGGAAATCGGGATCGGGATCCCGGCGGCTGGGGCGTGAGGGCCCCTCCCTCGCGCGTTCACGTGCAGTTTCTTCCTTTGCTAACATCACTGCTTCGCAGAAGGAGGCGACCACCTGCAACTCCTCACGCTGCTTCATTTAATTACCAATTTCGATGTTTCAAAAAAGATTTCTTTTTAGTGTTATTTGTTGTTTAGTATAAATTGTACAAAAATAAGCACAGGCAAATACCCTATTTTAAAAAAAACCCTGTTTTCCTACGTAAGAAACTATTCTACCTTATTTCTTTAAACTTAAAAGCCTCATCTCGCCAGTTTCCACGTTAGACTCACTAGTGCACGAGTGTTGTTTACGAGGACTACACGTTAACGAGGCTGTGGCGAGACGGTGACGATACGTCATTATCTCATGCGCACTGAGAGACCCAGGCTAAACACTATATATTAACTTTATGAGGCGTGTTGTGTAAGAGCAGTGTCTGTTGGATTGTTTCGTTTATATATATATATATTAATTAATATAAACCAGTGCTTGACCGCGATCCTACCTGATGGTAAGCAGCGATGCAATCATTGATTGTGAGGCGCACTAGTTTATTAGACACCTAAATTATAGTTGGACGGGAAGGCCGCAGCAGGCAAATTGTTCCAGTCCTTCGATGTACGCGGTATAAACGACGAAACGAAACGCTTAGTCCGGACCGTTGAAGTTTCGACAACGTAAGGGTGGATACTCGCCGTACGTCAGGTTGTCTGATGGTAGAAAGGAGATGGCGAATCAAGTCATGCAATTCCCGCGCACACTCCATAATGCAACATGTAAAATACCAATAGGCTGGCTACCCTGCGCCTGTGCTAGAGGCTTTGTAGATTGAACTTAACCAAATCTGGATCCCCAATTAGCCTCTTCGCACGCCTTTCCACTGAGTCCAAAGCTGCTAGATGGCATAGGTGTTTTTTTCGAAAAAATACACCTACATTGAATTCTGTTGTATTTTTTTTGTAAAAAGATTTTTTATTTTACAGTATTTAATAGCGGTACCACAACTAAAAAGTACCCCACAGTCAAACTTAATGTCATCACGTTTACGTATAAACAAAACAATTTTACTAGTTTGACAGTTCTGACAGTGATCCTTTGAAGAGTTCCGTTCCATATCTCCGAAGTTCATCATCAGATCATAACAATATTTCTACGGGACCAAAATCGGTACACAATTGACCGTGAAATCGGTGAACATACATTAAAAAAAATACACACCGCCGAACATAGAACCTCCTTCTTTTTGAAGTAGGTTAAAAATATAATGCTTTGATAGTGTTAGGCTGCATCGTTGGTCTCATCGTTGATTGAAAACGTTACTGTCAAGCATGAAATTCTGTATTTTATTCCTAGGTCGCGCAATGTGTTTTAGATACGCGCTTGACCGCTTTCTCACCTGAGATGGTAAGTAAAGATGTGATCGACGATGGAGTATACATGCCTAGAAGTAACATGTTGACTCTTGATTAAAAAAAGCCACTCCATAGATGTACGTACAATTAAAATAATCCCACAACGTTTTTTCAAGTTGCCATAAAAAGGGGTAGATATAAAAAAATTTTGGAAATTTACAAAAACATTCATCGTATCAAATAATACACAAAAAACAAATAACATAAACTATGATATTACAAAAGGTGTCAGCTATCAACTGGCAATACAAACCAATTACTAGTTTGTTACGGAGTCATAGTAAAACTATCGACAATACTGCCAGATGCGACCGCTCTACTACTGAGCGGTACAAGTCATAAGCGAAGCGGGCGGCTAAACTGTACTATACCGGACAACGAGTTTTACGCTCATAATTTTATATTGGAAAGGTATATGTCTAAAAAGTAATTACGCAAAGTCTCAATGTTAGGAAACATATAGTTTTTGAGAAAAAAAAAAATTAAAATCGATAATTTTTCGTAATATTTGACGCCATTTTGACAGATTTCGTTCACTTTTTACTTTGTTTGTAATATTATGACAAAGGTATTAATTCATACAGCCACAATGAATATTTACAAAACGCAAAATTTCTTTTATTTGCATTAAAAATGACGAATAATATAGCCAAATGACGAGTAATATAGCCAAATGACATATTATACATCATCTAAGTGAATTTAGCTTGTCCAATGCTAAATTAATAATATTTGAAAAAAGTAAAATATATGTTACTACTTAATAAATAGTTTATTATAATTTTAGTGTTTAATTTTTCAAGCTCTTATTACTTAGTTTACATGAAAGTATACAATTGCTACCACCCACTGGTTAGGTTAGGGTTATTTTTTTTTAAACCACCCAGAATTTTTTTTTTTCAATCTAAATATATGAAAGTATACAATTGCTACCACCCACTGGTTAGGTTAGGGTTATTTTTTTTAAACCACCCAGAAAACTTTTTTTCAATCTAAATATATGAAAGTATACAATTGCTACCACCCACTGGTTAGGTTAGGGTTATTTTTTTTTTAAACCACCCAGCAAGCTTTTTTTTTTCAATCTAAATATATGAAAGTATACAATGGGTACAGTGGGAGGTTAGGTTAGGGTTATTTTTTTTTTAAACCACCCAGAAAGCTTTTTTTTTTTCAATCTAAATATATGAAAGTACAATGGCTACAGTGGGAGGTTAGGTTAGGGTTATTTTTTTTTTAAACCACCCAGAAATCTTTTTTTTTTTCAATCTAAATATATGAAAGTATACAATGGCTACAGTGGGAGGTTAGGTTAGGGTTATTTTTTTTTAAACCACCCAGAAAACTATTTTTAGTGCACAGATATTTTTATACAATGGTAGAGCGCTCTCCGACACATTTTTTTTTTTTTTTTCATCTAAATACATGAAAGTATACAATGGCTACAGTGGGAGGTTAGGTTAGGGTTATTTTTTTTTAAAACCACCCAGAAGACTATATTTCAGTGCACAAATATTTGTAGACAATAGTAGAGCGCTCCTCGAGAACAAATTTTGTTTTTTTCATTTTTAAATACTTGAAAGTATACAATTGCTACTGTGGGTGTATAGTTCAAGGGGTTTAGGGTGATTCTCCTTCCTAAAACCCCCAAATCTGCCCCAAAATGCGTAAAATGTACGATTTTGTGATTCCTAACCTCAAAATTTGAATCTTGAATATCTCCAAAAGTATATGTTTCCTAGATTTGGGAACGGGTTTGGGGGGGTTGGGACACCCCCCCCTCCCCCCGCCCCTCCCCAAAAAACCCACTATTTCGTTGTCCGGTATAGTACAGTTTTACCAAGCGGGCAACAAAATATACTCTCGGCCAGACTGGCTGCGCGGTGCGGGGAGCGGCGCGAGTACGAGGAGCGCCCGAGTGCAGGGAAGCGCGCAATTTGCCTGCCCGCAGTCGAGCCACCCCCGCGCGGGTTCGGACACTCAAAGGAGTTCGCCGTGCCGGCTCCACCCAGCGCCAGCACTTGCAGTTTGGTCGAGTACTGGGTCGAAACTGCGTAAATGAGACGCTCGCGACGGGCAGCCGTCGCGTGACAAAACGCGTGACAGAACACACTTGTGCACGCGTGTGCACAAGTGTGTTCACGCGGACGGTCCCCGTCGCGGAAACCGCATCATTACCTATGCAGTGTCGCTTATTCAACTTTAACGGTGTGCATGTAGTCGTGTCGATGGAAAACTTTATATATACTATATATTACGTAGCAAAACCGTCGTTTCATGCAGTTTCAGCTCTAAGAGAAAGGCATTACCTTTCTCTTAGAGCAACATCACGAGCTACTTTTTCATCTATAATATTAGCATAATTTATTTCTGTATCATGGAATCACGATCGTTACATCCACAAACACCCCTGACAGTGACAGTCTGTGTTTCTTGATAGCTACAACGGGGCAGATTCCTGATAGTTCCTAGGGCCCACAAACTTACCAACCCCTTTAAGTCAAGATGGAATAGGTTACTTCTACGTGCTCTATCTTCGACCACATCATCGCTTACCATCAGGTGAAATAGTGATGACAAAAAACATACAAACCGCTAACTCCCATCACTAAACCCACAGCCAAACTTCGTTCTCGTGCAATATTTCCGATTACGCGGTCTGAGTGCGGCGCGGGCGGCGGTAAATCGTACTCCACCATCGCATAAACACAATTTCGCACTCATAAAAGTTACCGGCGATGTCACCTTACACAGGAGGAGTAACATGTGCCGATATTGACAATTACCTCGCCACGGGGGGGCTTGTTGTTTTGATTACTTTATGTCGTTTTGATGGGGCAAAGATTCTTTTAGGATAGGGGTTTGTAAAGGTTTTACAGGAAAAACTCTCCAAGACAAAGCTTGTAGGATTTTTTGGCTAGATTAGGTGCTTATAGGCAAAGAAGTTCATTATGTCGGACTATGGAATAAGTACTCGTAGATTCATTAAAATATATAAATCAAGTGGGTAATCGCACTCCGCCATAGCATAAACGTAGAAATTTTGATACTCACATCAGTTATTATTCAGGACGACTTGTGTCTAAATTATTCACAATTTATTAGGGCCCGTTCACGACCTAGCCGCTGTGAGTGGAAGCTAAGCACGAGGCGGCGAGCGGTAAGATCAAAAGTATGAAAATATTTAAAGCACGCCACGAGACGCTGCTCATAGAGCCGTGCGGTTACGTACCAATGCCGCCCCGCTCGCCTCTTAGACCGAAGTCGTGAACAGGCCGTTAGGTACCTACGGTCCCATTGGTCTATGGAGTTAATACTCGGAGATCCATTTTAAGATTTAGAAAAAGATCAAGAGGGTAACAGATTGCTGATTTATCCTTGTTTTTATATCATAACATGAGCTACGTAATCCGCATATCGCCATCGCAAAAACACAATTTCACACTTATAAAAGTTTTCGGTATTATCACCTTATACAGGAAGACGTGTCAATATTGACAATTACGGAGCTACAAGGAGGTATGTCATCAAAACCGCTCAGCAGGGGCGATGCCTGCTAGAACCATTAGAAAACTTCTGAAAGGGATACTTGTGGTCCTAGGACGCAAAGGGCAACTGAAGGAACACAGGTGTGGTTTTACTCAGTAAAAAATCTGACAGGCCATCACGCTTCACCCCAGAGTGGCAGAAGTCATTATAGGATTTCCCATATCAAATAGAGAAGACTTGGACCCGTCTAAGGACAACTCAGCTATTTTATCACGGACTTGAATCTGGTTTAGAAAATATGTTTGAAAGTGGTTTCCATTAGTAGTTTGAAAAATTATTGAAATTGTATTAGGTTTCCTACGATTTGAAGTACCTACAATTTGGAGTATATTTATGAATATATCTTTATATATCTTTGTTAATTTCAGGCATGTTTTTGTATTGATGATGGCCATTTCTCTGTGATTTTTGTTTATTTGTTTATTTATATACTTTATTGTACACCATTACACACACAAAAAAGAAACTGAAACACATACATACATGGTTTATAATTTATTTAAACTAGTGCTTGATTGCGATTCCACCTGATGGTGTCGCAATCGTTGATGGCGAAGCGCACTAGATTATTAAGAGCCCATTCGGTTAGGTGTCTTCAAGGCTAGGATAGCTTTTAAGTAGGATAAATTATAAACGGACGGGAAGACCAGAGCAGCAAGCAAATTGTTCCAGTCGACGACGCGAAACGCTTAGTCCGGACCGTTAAGGTATCAAAAATGTAAGGCTGGACACTCGCCCTACATCGGGTCATGTGATGATAGAAAGGCGATGGCGGAATCAAGCCATGTAATTCCCGCACACACTCTCCAAAATGCATCCTATAGAATACCGAAAGACTGGCTACCCTAATCGTAAACTTTTTCTGATAGTTAATTTGGATGAGTTATATTGTAATGAATGGATCTGTGTGAACAGATCAAGAATTATTACAAACATACGATGTCTGGTGACCTATATATACATCCATCGAAGGTTCAGGAAAAGATAAAAATTGAATGGTACGATCTCAATTTTGAACTCATAAAAGTTACTGGCGGTGTCACCTCGGTGTCACCTTTTATAGGAGGTGTAACATGTGTCAATACTCGCCACAGGGAGGCGTGTTGTTTTGATTACTTTATATCGTTTTCATGGGTGAGGTTTTTTATGATAGGAGTTTGTTTTTCGGGAAAAAAACGGTTAAACATTAAAGGATGTTTTTGTGGTGACGGTGTTAGATACATACGAGAATCAACAATGAACCTGGAAATATAAAAAGTTGGATTGTTCAAAAGAGTTACTATGGCCCTGGAACGCAAACGGCAACTGAAGGAACTCAGGTGGGTTTTACTCAGTAAAAGCCTGACACTCCCTTCCACTCCACCCAGAGCGAGAGGAGTTATTTGATGACTTACCATCTCAACAAAAAAATGGTATAAGTGATATTAGATATATTTTCGACCATTTTCTTTCACTTCTGGGTCTAAGATAGATTTCCTCGTTACTCGCCTATATAGCTCCATACAACAAACAAACCTAAATCGCACCAACCTCCGGAGAACCGACCGTAAAACTAATGTCCGCACGAAACAAATTTAAAAATCCATTCTCCTATCAAATATTTATCGCAAACATGCGATATTTCACGTTGTAGATAACATTTTTCCGCTCGGTTGCACCCCGTGGGGGTACGGGGGTTCCTGCGGGGTGTGGGGTCCGGGTATCAATGCCCCGCCCCGCCGCAAACAATACAATCAGAGCCAATCTGCCGCGCAAATAGGAAAATAGAGTGCGCGCCAACACAGAGACGCCTCGGGCTTGACTACAAACGTGCACTGGGCCCTGGCTGGGCGCTAAGGATGGGACGATTGAATTTGATTGAACGCGGTACGTAATTGAGGGGTGATTATACTGTTTATTAATCACAGAATAGAAAAAAATAGGGGTCGTCAAGACGAAGTGAAAAAGTTCTGAGATTTCTAGATTTAATCTACAACGATCGTCAGCAAAGATTAAATATGCGGAACTCCCAGTTGAGATAAATGCTCTAAGTTAGCCTGCGAAATAAAAAATATCGAATATTTTTTTGCAATTTGCCTCTAATCATTAGATAGTATGGTAACAAAATATATATTTGCGGTAGCGACATGTATATATTTACACAACTACACTCATTAAAACCATCATCATAACCTTATAATTTAGAGACTAGGTAAAACGTCAAGTTTTTATTAAATGTCACATTTTACCACTTCTCCAAGTTATGTTAGTGGTTTTAACGAGTCTCTTCTTAAACAGCTTGGCTTATTTGGATGAAATTTTGTGTGTACCTATATTTGTATGGTTCCCTGGACGGTTTGAAAATACAAAAATAGTGCCCGGTAAGTAGCGTTGCAGTTGGATTTACAATTTTTTCTGACGAAATGCCAGTTTTGAGACAAGACAACGTCTGTCGGGACCGCTAGTTTATTTATTTTTTTACCTTACTATCCCTACGAAAATTTGATTTCATTCACCCTGGGCCTCAAGTCTGCTATTACAATAGTTTCAGAAATGGTCAACCACTGACACTCCATTGAAAAAAGTGGTAATCTCGTACATTCTGACAAAATAATATCTGACGTATGCGGTAATCTGCTAAAATTTTGACTGTTCCTTTGATCAGTGACCTACCATTAGAACGTCATTGAGCAGTCATTGTTTTTAATAAGCTCGATATTGTCATTCTACCACAACTCTAGTACGAGACCATTGACCGATCTATGATCGATCATTATGAATTAGCAGATTACGAAGTTTTAACAAAATGAGAATAAGATCGTGTTGAAATGACGAATTTATAAAAATAGTCGATTTGGGCCCCAGGAGCATTGACCTTAAGATTAAAAAGTTAAAACCTCAACCATACTTTGACTGTAACCATACTGTGTTTTTTTTTATGTTTTAAAGTATCCATTCATCCATATCCATACTGCCACAAATAGACTGCCCTGCAACACTAAGATACTTTCTGATATCTTGTAGACCAAGTTAAAAATGTCCAGTGCTCTTGTAATTCCAGCAAGTTACACAGAACAACCTTGACAATCTATATCTATAATATAAAAATGAATCGCAAAATGTGTTGGTAAGCGCATAACTCAACAACGCCTGGACCAATTTGGCCAATTCTTTTTTTTAAATGTTCGTTGAAGTTCAAGGATGGTTTTTACGGTGAGAAAAATTCGATTAGAGTAGGGTAGATTAGGGTAGAGTAGGGTAGAGTAGGGTAGAGTAGGGTAGAGTAGGGTAGAGTAGGGTAGAGTAGGGTAGAGTAGGGTAGAGTAGGGTAGAGTAGGGTAGAGTAGGGTAGAGTAGGGTAGAGTAGGGTAGAGTAGGGTAGAGTAGGGTAGAGTAGGGTAGAGTAGAGTAGGGTAGAGTAGTCAGTTGACGGGAGCGAAGCCGCGGGCAAAAGCTAGTTAATATAATAAGAGACAAAAGATTTGTATTTTTATATTTTTGCTTGTAATGAATAAACTCAAAAACTACTGGACTATTTTAAAATACTTTTTGATCAGTAGAATGTTACTTTATAAATGAGTGACATAGGCTATTTATTTTATACTTTTACGCTGGCGAAACCGCTGGCAGAAACAAGTTAGCCATATAATTAACAAAAAGTTTGTTTACATTCCAAAGACAAGATCCGATCAGATAACCGATCACCTTTAAACTGTGGCATAAGATCTCGATGCGAAGCGACGCGATATGACACCGTGTCGCAGAAACCTGCGATGCGATTTCACGCAACAAAACATCGGTTCAGGGGCCTTACCATGACATGTTAAAATGTCAAGTCATCCCTCTTTCTCTCTCGCAAGAAAGAGGGAGTAAAACACACTAAATAGCTCCATCCCTTTAACAGTTCAGTTTATGTCGACATAGTTCTAAAAATGGATCACATTAACAACTCGTGGTAGGGCTTCTGATGACCATACGATGTACGATGCGAATCAATTCGCAAGTTCTTGCGATGCGACCTGCGAGCTCGTAGATTTTTACGATGCGACATCGCATCGCAGTTTCGTGTTCGGGCCCTTAGACAGTCTTTATAACACCATAAGAATAATGGGGATTTAGAATCATCACAGCGTTGATTTGTTGGAATCGATTCTCATAATACTATTGGTTATTTGTATGTATTTACATAAGTATGTATTTATATTAGTTTTTATATTAGTTTTTTATTTGGTTGATTGCCATTAAGTTGCACCTATCATATTATGTTTTTGCACCACCGGTCGACTAAGGTCGACTGGCATTAAGCCCGCCTTTGTACAGTGTTTACAGGTGCGTAAAGGTTTAATAAATAAATAAACTAATAAATATAAATAACCGTTCAAAAAATTGTCTCATCCACTCCGTCCCTGCATGTTTCCTCAAGCAGCGATCGCGTCGTCCCCACTCGGATTGCGTTCACAATCCGCGCAATTTTCCGCCGGTCATTTCTCATTGTTTCCTTGTCCTCTCACCCCCCTTGTCCCTCTTCCCTCCTCCGATACTTATTTGTTCTGTATCGTAAATAGAGCGGGGCTAAAGAAGAGTTTGTGTTTACGACTGGCAACGATATGAGATAGAAAAGTGTTTGAAAGGCTTTATAGTATGATTGCTTGTTAGATTTTCTGCTAGGCGTTAGGGGATTGGTTGTTGAAACTTCCGGGTTCCTACTTCCGGGTAACTTGAATTTGACTTTTGAACTCATTGAAAGATATGCTTTGGAATTTGTCGATGTCTAAATAAGTTTTGAGTAGCTAAATTCGCAGCCATTAAATACACACCTATTTTGATGTCATTATACTAATATGAGTATTATAAAGGCGAAAAAGTTTGTAAAAAGGTGCTTTGTTTGTTTTTGCCAAAACGGCTGAACGAATTCGGATGAAATTTAGAAACCATGTTCTGGAATAGGACATAGGAAAAATTTTATTCCGTGAGCATTGGGATAATTTTCTCCTTTCATGAGGGTAAAGCTGCTGAGGCTGACGAGCTTAGGAGATTCAGGGCACTGGAAGAGGTGGAATCTTCAAGAAATTTCAAATAGCCCTTCTCTTTTTGTATCGTATAATGGTTTATTATTATGTTATTACTTTAGTTTGTTTATTAAGTTGTTTTTAATTCATAAGATGGAAACTTGCTGGCCGTTCAACGTCTCGTCGACGACGGCTGGTGCTGAAAATCAGCGCTGTGGCTCTGTTCAATACGTGAGCCCCAGCATTTTGGTGAGCACTGGTCGTTTTGCGCGGATGTGTCGCATAACTCACTCTATTGTATAGATTTGTTATAATGTTATATTTTTTAAGTTATGGGTCATGTTTGTCGTAAATAAACTCTTTTCTTTCTGTCTTTCCTTTCTTTCTTGTTTAGTTTTCCAATTATCATTCACAGGTTTCCGAGTTTACTGTTGCCAAAACACGCCCACATATGCGTTTTGGGAGTGTGCGCAGGAATTACATGACTTAATTCCGCCACCACATTTCTGCCATCGGCCAGTATCCCACCCTTACTTTGTTACCACCTCTAGGGTCCAGCCTAAGCGTTTCGCCTTGTCGTTTATACTGCGTACATCAAAGACTTGGAACAACTAACCTGCAGCTGTCTTCCCTTCCGATTACAATTTAGGTGTCTTCAAGGCTAGAGTGAATAGGCTTTTAATTTAATTTGCTTTTAATAAACTATTCACTATCAACGATTGCATCACTGCTTACCATCAGGTGGAATCGCAGTCAAACACTAGATTATATCATTAAAAAAACACAATGACTTTACCACCACCATTTGTGATTATCTCTATACATATTTCTGAAGCTCTCTAAGGGGCTTAACAGACACGTCTATTAGACCCGAAATTTTGAAAGTGTGATTTGTTCGAAAGGTCATTTTTCGATTGATCTATAATCCAGTTTTTTTTTGGGTTTATTAGGCCATTCTACTTGGCTAGTTCTTAGTCTCGCAAACAGTGATATTTTAATCGTTTTTATCGAAATGGGTGTTTCTTGTGAATCACTTAAAACCGCGGTTATTTACTTGTGGTACAGTTACGTGTCGATTCCGTTCAAAAACAAACTCTGATGAAGTAGGTAATCTCCTTGATTAGTTGTAGATTTAGGCCTACCAGTCCTTTTCATATCTTCGTTATGAATTCCTAGTTTCTTGAGATTTAAAAAACATGTAATAAATACCTTTACAAGAAATTCGCGACTTAATGGCATTCATTTCTTTTTAGGGTTCCGTACCTCAAAAGGAAAAAAACGGAACTCTTATAGAATCACTTTTTTGTCTGTCTGTCTGTCTGTCAAGACCCTTTATCTCGGGAACGTGTGGAGGTATCGAGTTGAAATTAAAAGCATATACTCAGGTCTGCGGTCCCTTGAAGCTGTGAAAAAATCAAACTTATGAATTATCGGAAAAAAAAGATACGGCCGTTATGTCGCAAAAAAACGTGTATTTCGACACTCTCAAGGGAATCAAAATTCATATGGTACTTCCCGTTGACCTAGAATCCTGAAATTTGGCATGAAGCAAGGTGTCATAGCACAAGTATAGGAAAAAATCTGAAAACTGTAAATTTGTAGTTTGTGACGTAACTACAAATTTACAGTTTTCAGATTTTTTCCTATAAACAAAAAAAAAATTGCGATTCGGAAAAATCTTCCTAACTTAGTTTGGGAATTAAACAATTTTTATAGGTAAGTTTGTACGGAACCCTCGGTGCCTGAGTCCGACTCGCACTTGCCCGGTTTTTCTTTCTTTCTTTACAGTCTAATACAACTACAGCTTGTAAGTCCTCCTATTCGCTTTTATATAACAAGTCGGTTACGTAATATAATACCTATAATACGCCCACTTTATCCCAATACAATATTTCACGTTGGCAGATATATATTTATATACAAATTGGCCATTTATTCCGTAATGCCGCCCATACATCGTGTGCCCATCTTAGGCTAACCTATTCGATATTTATTTAATGGACCACATATAGGCATAGACTGCGGTGTGCGGTGGAGTAGCATTGGTAATGGCATGAATATGATTGTATGTAGGTACTTTTTGCGGTGAAAAGTGCCAACGCGACCCTATTATTAAGGTTCCGCTGTTCGTGCGTCTGCACGTCTGTCAGCGAGCTGTATCTCATAAACCGTAAGAGAATGAGTAAATACTAAATTAACAATAAGTTAAAATAAAGCGTATAGAAAACGTTATTTTAATATTTACAGTACGGAACCCTTCCACATAAAAAACAGTCAGAAGCACGGTTCCAATTTGTCGTTTCTAAGGAGAAGAACCAGCAAGAAACACCATGGTTACTCTTTTACAAAAAATATTGTTTTTTTTTTACAATTTATCCACATTATGTGAGGATAATAGTGACCAGTGTACCAATTTTACTCAAAACTACAAAAACGAAAAAAAAATATAACATATCCTACACCCCGACACCGTTGGACTACTATTTTTTATATTTTTAAATAAAATGTTCATGTTATTTTAATAAATATTTAAAAATTTAATTTATATGTTGGAAAAAATAAATAACCGAGATAATAATAAAATGAAAAAAATGGAGGAGGCCTTTAATCGTTAAGGGGTCCACATTGAATGTTTTTTTGTAATTTGAAAAATTGAAATTTATTTATTTAATATCTAGAAATTTTATATTAATTTAGAATTATATATTTATTTAGGAACTGTTATGTAAACGTTAATTATGAATGATTGATTTGTGAATTCTAATATTTGTTATTTTATGTTGCATGGTAATTTATAAATAATCTTATGAAATGTAAAAGTCATTCTCTGTGGAAATATAAAGAGGCTATATTATTATTATTATAAAATAGTGGATCAAAATAGAAAATAATCTATAAATCCGCGGAGTCTGTTGACTCCTACACACTGTTGTGTTTTCACATTCACATTATAAAAAGAAGCTAAATAAAAAGAAAAAAGAAAATAAACCTATCAATAACTTGTAATAAGTAAATAGACGGTCGTTGGACCAATCACAAATCATTACATAACAAACAACTAAGAGTACATAAGTCCACTAAATCATTGAGTCCTTTGTGCTACAAAAGCCTTATTGATATCGTTACAATGGAGGCTTTATCTCGTAGTGGGCGTGGAAGGACAATAAAAGTAACAGTTGACAGGGCAACTAAATAGCCTTAAGTCTATAAAGTATTCAGAGGCGGTTTCTGTCGTTAGGGAGTAATGTTCTATTTTGTATTACACTTTGTTGTTCGGTTTTTAAATGATTTTCGTTAAGGATGTTTGTTAGTAAATTTGTCAAAGCTGCTGTTGTTTTTTTGTTCAATATTTATTTTGTTATGAGTTGTTCTTTGTAGCTCTGGATATTTTAAGAGGAGTGATTTTGAGTTTTTGATAGTTTCAAGCAATATTTTGAGGGTTTTGGCAGTTTTGGTCAATTTCTAAGGAGTAATTTTGTATTTTTGAATGTTTCAGTGATATGGGTTGGCGCCAATAATACGACAATAAATATATTCGAATATATCCAGTAGTTTAGTCACAGGATATTATTTTTCATTATCATCATTTTCTACATGAGTTGTACATGAGTATGTATATTAAGTTCACGATTTAAAAAAATCTTTGACAACTCATATTCGATGCTATAAACTTATGTTTATGGCATCGAATATGACAACTTTAAATTACGACTTTTATGACGATTTTAAATTAAAACACTCTTAGTACTAATCAATAGGAATGTTATTAAACTTAATTAACTAGTGCGCCTCACCATCAATGATTGCATCACTGCTTACTATCAGGTGGGATCGCAGTCAAGCAGTAGTTTATAACAAATTAAAAAAAAAAACATCTTAAGAAATACAGCAATGATATTGTGAAAAAACAAATCCAAGCAATCAATACCGTGATGATTCTAAAAACTTTTCGCGAATATTATGTGTGACTTGAATAGTCAAATCTAGGATTGAAGGTTACAGGATCAGCCAGTTTGCCTATCAAACCCAGCCAGTACTCCAATTTCAGCGTAACAGGAATTGATTTGAAGCCATAAAAAACCTGCTTTAATGTACCAGCACCTACTTCGTAAATACATAATAAACGAAGGCAAGGCAAGGCTCTCACGCAAATTACATTCGTAGCCGAACGATTTGTTAAACTTAAAATTGTATTGATACTCTCCGGGGATCGTGAGCGATCGCCTATCAATGTCAATAAGTTGGATTAGGACGTAATTTTAAGAAAATGTTGGAGGAATATTGTGAATATTAAAAGGGAAAATAATATACTTAAAATAGATTATTTTTCTTCTTGGGGTGCCAGTGCAAAAGTTAATTGCGGCAACGTATTACTAAGTAATGTATATTCAATAATAAGTAATAGATTCCGCAAAGTACATTATTAGGGCCCGGGTATTACCATTGTATGGACCGAAAAGGTGACAAGTATTCATTATACGATGGCACTAAAAAAACTAGTGCTTGACTGCGATCCTACTTGATGGTAAGCAGTGATGCAATCGTTGATGGTGAGGCGCACTGGTTTATTAAGAGCCTATTCACTCTAGCCTTGAAGATAGACAAAAAAATCTGTTTTCATTCAATTATTATTATTATTTCGTTTATTATGAATGTTGTTAATATTTTTTAATATTATTGTTATTATAATTATTTAATTAATTGCATGATGGTTTTAAAAATATTTTTTCTCAATTATGTTCTGTGGAAAATGCTGTGGGTTACATATTGAACCACCTTCTATTACTGTTTCATACTATGTAATTCATTATGTGTAACTGTTTATTTTCCCAAATTAATAAATAAATAAAAAAAAATCTTCTAAATTATAATTGAAAATGCAGCCTTTATCATTATTATTGTCATAACGATATGAATAACAGTGTCGACGTGGCGACACGTCGGGGAGGTTTATGTCCAGCAGTGGACGTCTTTCTACTGAAATGATAATGATGAATAAAAGTAATATTTTAAAATAAGAGAATAATTGATTTTGTCAATTAGAATTTTCTTTGTACAATGTCCTAGTTGAAATGATTATACAGCCTTGTACTCGAGGACTGTTCCACGAAACCCAGTGCACGTGAAATTAGTCTTCCATGGACTCTTGATGCTCCCATTTCCGAGAAAAGCTAGTACCTTGTTACACTTTATGATTGCTTTCATTTTTCATTCAGTGTTTTTAAGTAATGGTATTTTTTTTCTTGTAGTAAGTGTTGGCGTGAACGATTTTGGGTAAAAATACAATATGCTCTGTATATAAAAATACAGTAAAATACAATATGCTGAAGAATTCGTCTGCTCGACAGCGTAAATAAAGCAAAGAATATTATTTAATTGTCAAAATGATGAGATTCCATGGGTGATGCGAAAGAGATCCCCGGGGCCCTGGAAAACAAATGGCAAAGAAGGAACAGGAGTGGGTTTTTAGTCAGTAAAAGTCTGACACTATCTCGCGCTCCGCCCAAGAGCGGGGGATGTCATGAGATGATTTTCCCAGCCGAAAAAAAAAATGATGAGGTTGATTGTGTGATTTTTTTAGACAAAAAAATCATCAAATAGTTTGGATTTAGGAGCGAGAGGGAGTGTCAGACGTTTACTGATTAAAATCCACCCCTGTTCCTTCAGTTACCCTTTGCGTTTCAGGGTCGCCGTAACTCTTTAGAATAATCCCGCAGTCCAATTGAGTTTAAATCTCGTAACACTATCGATATACTGATATTCATTAACAATCAAACACCTACATAATAATTAAATCTCCGTATATAAAAAATCGAAGGATTGAAACAATTTGCCCACTGCGGTCTTCCCGTCCGATTATAATTTAGGTGTCTTAAGGCTAGAATGATATTGGCTTTTAATAAACTAGTGCGATTCACCATCAACGATTGCATCACTACTTACCTTTAGGTGGGCCCGCAGTCAAGCACTAGTTCATATTATTTAAAAAAAAAAACACCTTCACAAATTTA
Organism: Mythimna pallens; assembly: GCA_961205895.1. Taxonomy (NCBI): domain Eukaryota; kingdom Metazoa; phylum Arthropoda; class Insecta; order Lepidoptera; family Noctuidae; genus Mythimna; species Mythimna pallens. The sequence continues at coordinate 4,891,840 of OY540843.1, forward strand.
GTCATTAACCATTATACGCTGCGTGAAGTCATTTGGCTAGCTTTTTTTTTACCTTTTATTTACTAAACCAATTCTTAACTTTCTTTTTTAGACACGAGTGTCATTAAAACCCTACTCCAATCTTCTTTAAAAATCAAACACACGCAACCTCAATTTCAGCATATAAAAGAAGAAAAAACGACATAAAGAGGTCCATTCACAAACCTAGCGATTAACCCTTATATGTTGCGTGAAGTCATTTAGCTCGCGGGGTCACGGGTAGCCAGCCTCAAAGCCGAGGCGAGTGGGGGGTGCTCCGCAAATTGTTTGGCTAATCTGATAGGGCTCCGCAATATGCCACATGTTTGCTTTACGCACAAGAGATGATTACCACACAGCTTTGCAGACAAATGTGCGGTTTTGATGTGTTTTTTAGCCCAAGGCGGGTACGGGTAGTATGTGTAGTGTTTGAGAGGGTTAACTGTGTGGATAGTTAATGGGTTAATGTTGATGTAAGTAATATGTGGAATATTAACAATAATTTTGGTCTTAAAACATGTTTATTGTTCGCTGGGTAAGATTAATTCAAGACCTAATTGTCATAGATTGGAAAATCAATTGGGATTCTGCAAAAGTCTGCCTATTCGTCAGGGTCGAGTATTGCGACTGGGTACTCCATCTTATTTAGCTCTTTAATCCCCATAGTTGATAGAAGAGCTGCAGAGATATTTGGTCGTGGATGTACGACGCTAGTGAAATAAACGCGAGTGTTTGTCGGATTATCGCACGTAGGCGGTAAAGGTTAAAAGAATAGCCGATCCTGTAATGTAATGCCTTCATAAGACATACTAATGATGACAGTAACATATCACGTTTGTCCGACTAGCCTCCAACAAGATATAGTAAAAATATCCGAACCAACCCGCTTTATCAGCCAAAAATTCTCTAATAAAATATTCAAATTACTTTACCGAAAAAGAAACCGAGTAACAATGTTGGCTCAGGCTCAGACACAACGGGATAAAGCCAATAAAACCGTTTATTATCCGCTCACCCCACTCGTGAATACATTTGTGTTCTTAATGCTCGTTTAACGGGTGTCAGTAGCGCGTATCTGAACGGGTGCGACTCTGTGGCGCCAAAAAAAAATTTGAGTTTTCGCCTCTGGCAACACATATGGCATCCACTTTTGAAAATTATACGCGTGTTTAAATTTCGAACCGCATTATTTGAGCCTATTTGCTGCATTCGTAATCGGACTAGGGTTTAGTGACAAGATTAGCTACAATAATAGAAAGGGGAGGAAAATGGAACATAATCCTTGTAATGCGGAGTGAAATGAAAATTACAGTGTTATTTATGATGTTCATAAATAATTTAGGAGGATAATGAATGAGTGTGTTTCTCGTAATAAATCTCAGAATTACGCTTTACAACGATTTTCAGTTTAATTGTTCATATTGGAATAATTGTATATTTCTCAAAATGGGTTCAACCTATTAATGAAAAAGGAGATTTACTTTAAGATAAAACATATTTAATAGAATTAGTTTTCCATAGGAAAAGCATACTTTTCATTGCATAATCTCTTGAAATTTTCATAAAAAAAAATCTGTAAGCAGTAACTACCGATATCGAATTTTGGAGTTCTAAAAAAAACTTCTTTTATAGACCAACTGCTAATGAATCTGTGTAATAAAGCTAAGGGATCATTAGCATCACGATTGCATCGCGGCAGGGAACCGACACCCTCTCAGGGCGTGTATATTATATCATTTGAATTTTCAAAACGAACGGCCCACCACCCCTAAGGGCAATTAGTTGAATTGCTATTGTCGCTATAGACTGGCGATAGTAAATTAATGACTTATTTAAGGAAAAATATGTTGGCAGATGTGATTTGAACATGCAGTCTTTTGGAAGCTAATTAGAGGTTTTTTAAAATATTCTTTTATCCATTAAAATCACTGAAATTAACAGTTAATATTTTTTAGTTATTAAACAAATCCTTTTTCAATTCCAAGGGTTCTTTCCGTTTTCTTACCTTGACTACTTAGTCTAGTGGGGTGGAGAAAGTTTCCTGCAAAATAACTAAGAACATTTTTCGCAACCTTTAAAGGATTATTTATTTCAGCTCAGTCTTCAATATAAAACAATCAACATACAAAAATAATATCCGAAACATGCCCACAAAATTACGAATTTGAAAACCACAATAAAAGGAATATCATAGCAATCTTTCCGCGCTGTCTAAATAACCGACTACACAGTGCAATACGGCATTGATGCAATTTCCCTGACAAAGGGGTTGCCAGCGTAAAAACTAGCTAACAAGCGGTGGTGCGGTGCGCCCGCGGCGGTCTAATTCACAATTTGCCGCGGCGGCCCGCGCTCCCCGAACGCGTTCTAAATTCAAATTTTCCATCGTGTTGCCAGCCGCAAATGAATTCGTTCGAAAAAGTAAATTGTGTTCAAATGTTACATGCTTTGGGGAAATCTCATTCTGTGACGTAATTAGAAGAGATCCGATTTTGTTTTATTTTGACGGTAGTTTATTTACATGATTCTAATTAAAATAAATTAGTTTGCATTACTAACTTGAACAGCTCCCGCTGAACATCAGGATGGCGTCCAGTCAGTTCACTTTTAAGGTGATGGCACGTGAACACATTCGCAGGAAGTTGGTGTAATCATCACAGCGTTGATTTGTTGGATTGACTTTTCATAATTACATTGTTAATTTGTATGTATGTATCTAAGTTTATATTTGTTATTGTATTTCTTTACCATTAAGCTGCACCTATCATGTTTTGTCTCTGCACCACCCTAAGGTCGACTGGCAGAAAATGCCTAGGGCTATAAGTCCGCCTTTGTACAGTGTTTATTACTAGTGCATAGTTTTAATAAATAAATAAGTAACTTGAATGGTTTTATTTTTTGGAAACAATTGTAGCCTTGCTCACTATTGGCGAGTGCGATACTTAAATGTTCTTTAAATTGCAAGGCTCTAGGAACATTTGTATTCGGTTCTCAGTTACAATCTTTCAGAAACTGTTAGTATCCCTATACATTTTGATTAGTTTTTGACAATCACTGTCGACGGAGACGGAAGATGCAGTGTTGGAAGGCCCCCTACAAGGTGGACCGATGACCTGGTGAAGGTTGCGGGAATCCGATGGATGCGAGACGCACAGGACCGTTCATTGTGGCGACATTTGGGGGAGGCCTATGTCCAGCAGTGGACGTCTATCGGCTGAAATGATGATGATGATGATAACTGTCACCGAAATGATATTGCGACTTGAATTTATATGTTTTTTCAGTACGATATTTGAGTTTCTGATCCAATCCATTGGTAAATCTCTAAATAAAAAACCGTAAATCACAAAAAAAAACGTACCAACCTAATTTTAACCCTATCAATCGTACATATCCCAAAAACCGTCCCATCCCGCACGACCTTATCAATATAAATAATTGGAATGAAGCCGTCACATCAGGAGTCATTACGCTATCGCCTTTGGAGGCTTAGCAGTAATCCGCGCGATGATGGAGGGTTTGCCAGCGGCCGGCCGACGTAGAAGAATCTCAACCCTAACCGAATAACTTGGGATCGAGAAAGGGGAAGGCGAAAAATAATCGACGCCGAAATAAGACACTTGGGTGGAACTGTTTTATGTGAAAGAGGTTTTTTTTTAGCCTTGAACTTTTTAGGGTTCCGTACCCAAAGGGTAAAACAGGACCTATATTCTTCATTTGCCCTCTGACAACTGAAGGAATATAGGTGGGCTTTAGTCAGTAAAAAAGGACACTGCCACTCGCTTCCCCGAGATCGGGAGGAGTTAATAAAATTTGATGATTTCACATCTCGAAAAAAAGTGATATATAATGAAATAACTTTTTTAAAATAACCTGCCAGTTTTGTAAACAGGGGATTAATCCTTCAGTATTGATCTGTGCACATTGAACCAACAACTTTTGTAATGTAATGCTTTTGGTACTGCTATTCAACTTTTGTAATTGATGAAAAACCAGTAAGTAGGTACATCTTGATATACCTAAGTGGAGAAAAATTATTATTGCGACTGAGGAGGAATACACCCGAACCGCAGGCGAGTGTGATGGAGCCGAATTCTGTAGTGACAAATTTCTAGGTACCACGACAAATAAACGGAGATTGACCGGCGACTCGTGGGGGTCACTTAGAGCCCAGTCTGATACGATAAATACAATACATTGTGGCGGGGCGAGTTCGCGCACTTTTCCGCACTAGTACGAAAAACAGTACATTACGGGCCTAGAAGCGGTAGGGAAAGGAAAGGGTTTTTGAGTGTTTTGTAACAATGCCACCAGAGTTTTCAGGCGTTCTCTCTTTTTTGCACTGCCTCTTCATCACACATCGCGTTGGATTGCGTTAGAAAAAGCAACAAGCTTTTAAAACATGCTCGATGTTGACGATAGGCGAGTGGAAAAGGACCCTCTTAAAGGAAGAATTTCCAAAAAGTCCGTCTTAGTGCTCGCCTACGTCACAAAAGGAAGTCTTTTTAAAAATTTCACGTTCCTAATTCCAGTAGTTTCGGATGTACGTTGATATGTCAGTCAGTTTCTCCTTTTATATACATATATAGTTATATATTGACTAGCTTCTGGCAGCAGTTTCACCCGCGTAAAAGTAGTTTTCTCCATAGAAAATTTGAACCCCTTTAGGGGGCAAATTTTGAAAAATCTTCTTAGTGCTTGCCTACGTCATAAAAGGAAACTTTGTGCAAAATTTTACGCTCCTAGGCTCTATAGTTTCGGCTATACGTTGATATGTCAGTCAGTCAGTTTCTCCTTTTATATAGATTGATAAGCATATTTTGAAAATAACAAACAATCCCAATGACTTTCCAAACGAGAACGCTCATGACTGACCAATTACCCCGTATCTCCCCTTAACACAATCCTCGCTAACCCTTCCCCTGCCCCCCTTGCCGGCTTCCGATTGGTCGAGGCCGGAAGGATATAAACCTATAGTTTTTCTTCCTAAGCACTACCCTCGCTATTGTACGCGTGATTTACGACGTAGGGGGTAGATTGATGATTGCCCGTATCCGGGCTCTCTCGATCGCATCTTCGCTCGCAATTTCCCCGCATATTCGTTTACCCGACGCATTACAGAGGCACTCTTTCCTATTCAGAGTGTTATTGCCTTTTATTACGGCCGACTCGAGTGCTTAATGGCTGACATTAGTTATCAGACGTAATGTAACAAGATTTTTCTCTGTTTTAGGTCGGATGAGAATCGGGTTATTGGTTGTTAAGGGTTTTTAATGAGTTTGGAAAAGTTTAAAGATATTTCTTGCATAATGTTTTTTTTTTCGAGGTGGGACAGTCATGAAATGACTTTTCTCGCTTTAGGATGGCAAAAGGCGTGGCGTGTACTGACTAAATCCCATCTATGTCCTTCAGTTGCTCTTTGCGTTCCATGGCCACGGTAACTCTTCCTTGTTCCTTAACTAGTACTCCCACATTCATGAAATATTGCGATTATGGGACAGCATACATCTTAGGCCTGACCTCAACATTCACAGAACGATGTCGTTCATAGATATACTCAAATAGCTTAGTGATCTATTTGTCACTTCAAATACGACCTTAAAACCTGACATCATAAACTGCTACACCCAATAAACAATTTAATTCAAAAACAAACTAGCAAGCAACACCAAATCTACACATAAGTCCATTTAATTGACCCAACCATTACAACAGTGTATCGCATCAAATGCCCTAATCGCGGAACATAAAATCCGTACAAAGCACTCAACGGATCCAGCTAACCATCCACTTCGGGTCGCGTGCGAGACTTAACTGCCGGTAAATTTATTAGGTGGGCGTTACACATTTTTGTGCTCGCCAGTGTAATGGGAAGGTCGGAGCTTGCTCTAATAGATGCTAATAAACTGGTCGAATGGGGATTTCGTATTTATTTTTTCTGGAAGTTTTTTATCTTTACGCATTTTTCGATTTTGGGGTAAGTAGAATTTGATGAAGTGGGAATTTAGATCGTCTTCAAACTAGCATTAGTAAGCCAATTTTGTTCTGGGTTTTCTTGAAACCCTATATTAATAACTACGATCTTACCATCGATAAAATCTATGAGAACCGTCTGGGTTATTTAATTTTTAAGACTATGTGTAGAATTAATATCTAAGAGATAATATAATTATGACAAAAAACCTCATCAACATTGAATTGCAACAAACTATCAATCCTTAAGTTTTCTTGGTCCATGGTTCATCAGCATAGGTAACCAGATTTAGCACTCTTCAGTATAATATAATTTAATCTTAATTTCAACTCCCATCTCATCTACTCCATTTCCAGTAAAAAAAAGCTGGACAAATGCGAGTCGGACTCGCGCACTAAGGGTTCCGTACAAACTTATTTATGTGAATAATTCAATTCTCGAATGTAATCTCAAAGATTTTTTTCGAACAGCAAAAAAGTTTTTTTTTTGATGTAACAACAAATTTTCTGTTTTCAGATTTATACCTATATCTATATTATAAGACCTTACTTTATGTCAAATTTCAGGATTCTTGGTCAACGGGAAGTACCCTATGAATTTTGATTCCCTTGAAAGTGTCGAAATGTACGTTTTTTGCGACATAAACGGCCGTATCTTTCTTTTCGTTTACTTAGAATTTTTATTTATTCACAGCTTCAAGGGACTGCAGATGTGAGTATATGGTTTTAATTTCAACTGAATACCTCCACGCGTTTCGAAGAAAAAGGGTCTTGACAAACAGACAGACGGACGGACAACAAAGTGATCCTATAAGGGTTCCGTTTTTTCATTTTGAGGTACGGAACCCTAAAAAAGTAACAATAGTATACAAAAGCAGTTAAAAGCGATAGCAACAATTAGCGGGCGGCACTTAGCCAGCCGTCGCGGCGCCTAATGTACTCGTATCACGGTGTTTATTGCGGGGGTAGTGTTGTTAGTACGTGAATGTATGAGGTTTAACTGTTTTAGAATGGGTAGTTAATAATGGCTCTCTGTTTGTGGTGATATTAGCCAGTAAGAGCCATTTTTTTCAAGCATCATATAACTTAAATATTAGGAATATGACTAGTTACAATAAGCGAGCGACACTTAGCCGTAATGGCGCCTAATGTACGCTTAACGGCGTATATATTGCGGTGTTAGTTTTGTTACGTCTATATGGGAGGGGCTCACGAATACCCTGAACCATAGATACCTGCATGTGGTGATGGCAACTACCAGATAGCCTGACTTTATTTCGGTGTTACTTCAACTAGTTTAAAAATAAAAGTTTTTTTTTCTAATTGATGTGTAAAAATAGATATTTGATTAAAACGTAATATAACCAAACCCGCAGTTATTAAGCTGTAGCGACATCTATACCAGCACAAAAGAACTACAAAAAAGATCTAACGTCACAGAAATCGTACATCGCCAGTCAATGTTCTCCGTAAGACTTGAAGAGATAAAACAATCCGATAATAACCATCGGGTTGTTTACACTGTGAACCGCATTTTTTGTTTGAACTGGGGAAATTATACAAAGAGGGCACGTCAGACTTCTACTGACTAAAACCCACCTGTGTCCTTCAGTTGCCATTTGCGTGAGTCAGGGTCATATATCTATAAGGCGCGCGTGAAACACTACGCGCCGTCGACTCGGGCTTTGTTCTTATCGGACGGCCGGACGGCGAGCTACCCATTGCTCGTCGTCCGTAAGCCCGCGTTTACGGAGGCCGTGAATTACCGCCCTGTTCTGCATACCTTTATATAGTAAATGAGTGATTGGCTCGATTTTCATCATCACCATCATTTCAACCAAAAGACGTCCATTGCTAGACATGGGCCTACCCTAGGTGTCGCCACGACGACCGGTTCTATGCGTCTCGCATTCATCGGGTTTCCAAAACCCACACCAGGTCATCGGTTAACTTTTTGGACGTTGGGACGCCTTCCAACGCTACCTAGGCCATTCATCACACTAATCTATCTATATATATAAAAGGAGAAACTGACTGACTGACATATCAACGCACAGCCGACACTACTAGGACTAGGAACATAAAATTATGCACAAGGCTTTCTTTTATGACGTAAGCGAGCACTAAGAGAGAATTTTCCAAAATTCACTCCCTAAGGGGATGAAATGGGAGTCCAAAGTTTGTATAGAAAAACCTATTTTCAAGCGGGCAAAGCCGCTGGCAGAAGCTAGTTTATTTATATATATAAAAGCGAAATACCACTCACTAATTAATCACGAAATCTCAAAAACTATAAAACTTACAAACCTAAAATTTGGCAGGAAGGTTCCCTATAGGGTGTAGACATCCGCTAAGAACGGATTTTACAAAACTCCACCCCTAAGGGAGTTAAACGGGGGTAGGAAGTTTGTATGGAAAAACCTATTTTCACGCGGGCGAAGCCGCTGGCAGAAGCTAGTAATTATTATACTGGCGGTAGTGAATATGTGTGTGTATGTTTGTTACTTCTTCACGCTCGAACGGCTGAATTTGAATGATGCACACGGGTAGCCATGTCTTGGAATAGCGCATAGAATATTGTTTTACCCCGAGAGTAGAGAGTAGAGACAAATTCTTGGATGCGGGAGAAGCCGCTAGAAGCAGCTAGTTTCATATAAAAATCCTAGTATCACTCCTAACAGCTGGTTAAGATCATGACATTCAAATCTTCAAATATAAGGGGCGATGACACGACATTACATGATAAATAAATAATGAGAGCAGAAGGGATGGCAAGTGACGCAATGAATCGGCGGCCGCCGGCATCGCAACGCCATTAGCAAGAGGAAAACCAAGGAAAATAATAAAGCGGGCCGGACACTGAGCTCACTAGATAAATAAAATAAATCACACCAATAATACAACTAGTTACTGCCAGAGGCATCGCTGGCGTTAAAGTAGGTTTCATCCCCTCAGGAAATGAATTTTGCAACCTAGTGCAAAATTTTACGCTCCTAGTCGCAGCCGAAACTACCGAAGTTTTGGCTGTGCGTTGATGTCAGTCAGTTTTTCCTTTTATCTATATTACAAAAGGGTAAACTGACTGACTGACATATCAGCGCACAGCCGAAACTACTGGGATTAGGAGCGTGAAATTTTGCACAAGGGTTCCTTTTATGACGTAGGCGAGCACTAAGAAAGGATTTTCCAAAATTCACTCCCCAAGGGGATGAAGCGGGGTCCAAAGTTTGTATGGAGAAACCTACATTTACGCGGGCGAAGCCGCGGGCAGAAGCTAGTATATATATATATAGATTATGGTGTACAAAAAAGAATCTATTCTATTATAGTATAGAAAAGTTGCCCATATTGTACCAGTTAACAAACTTTACAAGCTGTCACAAAAACTATACAACTTAAGAGGGTCGAATCCAAAATGGCAGCGATTGCGTCATGTTAGTAATATTGCTTTTTAGTGTAGCCAATTCAAAACTAAATATTATGGTTTGGTAGATTTTGAAGTGATACAATTTACAAGCCGGTACGATTTAGGCAACTCGACCCCATATATCTAGGATGCTTTTTTATCCCACGAGTATGTTCCTCCCTTGGGACAATTTTCAACTATCACGCAGGTAAAACCGCTGACAGCAGCTAGTAATATATGTACAATTTGCCTGCTGCGGTGTTCCCGTCCGATTATAATTTGTCTGCTGCGATCTTCCCGTCTGATTATAATTTAGGTGTCTTCAAGGCTCGTTAATAGGCTCTTAACAATCAAGCGCGCTTCACCATCAACGATTGCATCACTGTTTACCATTAAGTGGGATCGCAGTCAAGCACTAGTTTATATCAAATAAAAAATGTGAATCTGACTGTATCTATCTGTTAACTCCTCACATCTTAACGGCTAAAGAGATTCAGATGAAACTTGGCATACGGATAGACTATATTCTAGCATAGGATATAGAATACCTTTCATCCTGGAGTTATGGTCTCTTGAGAAAATATTCGACTTTAACGCGGGTGAAGGCCTGACAGAAGTTAGTACTAAATAAAATCGCGTAGACATAAAGGCATGGACGAGTGTGCGGTTCTCCTAACCACCCCTTATGATATTCTTAGCGAGTTTTTAATAGAGACAGCCGCAACCCTTTTATTGTGATTAGTTATTGTGTTTGCGGAGAGGGAGGGGGCTGGCCGTCCCGACTCTCGGGGTATTGACGGAACTGACTTGAGACTTTAATGGGAATTATTGTTGGGGTACGAGGGAAGCGACTTCTTGTACAATGAGCCACACACTAGTGTTCAGTTTTTTTATGGCTCGGGTAAAGGGTAACCCGCAAAATTCAATTTTTTGTTAATTTTTTACTTTTTACAGATCAGTGTAGAGTTGTATGTTGATTAAAACGTGATTTGCGACCTTAACACGTATTTATTTATGTAATTATAAACATTAAAATCAATACAAACCTCTCAGTTTGTCTTACCATTTTTACACCCGGGTTTTAAATTGAGAATTTGAAGCTGAAACTTGTCAAAATATAATTATAATCTAATCTTATTTAACGAGTGCAAATATTTAATTTTTTACCTCAATATAATGTAATACATAATAATATAATATTCACACAACGCCGTCTAGTCCCAAGCTAAGCAGAGCGAGAGTGTTACGAGTACTAGACAACTGACAAACATACATAAATACTTCTAAATACCTACATATAATAGATAAATTACACCCAGGCACAGAACAATTGACTGTACTCATCACACGAACATTTGTCCTCAAACCCACGACCTCCGGCATACCAGTCAGGGCCACTAACCACTAGACCAACAGCCCAGTCAATGAAGAACCTCTGTTTAACTTATTGACTATTGTACCACAAATACGTTTTTTGAAATCACCAACCATAAACCAGACAACTTAATTCATTCATTGATAAATCCGCTTCTTTACCAAAATCGCTGGCTTCAAAGCTGTACATTTAAAAAATGATAACTTTTCAGTTTTGACACTGAAGCCTTTAAGAAAATTTTTGATTTACGCTTCTTTCTTGACGGGCTTTTTAAATAATGGAAGATTTATAATTAGGAAAAACAACTTGACTATCTTTGGAAAAGGGATATTTTATATTGAAATATCTAAAAAGTTTTGACGTTAACTTTGGCTCATATTTTTAATTTTACGTCATAACTTTTGGCTCAAACCAAAATATATTTTTATTATTATTTACTTTTGATCACGCAAGGAAACTCCGAGTATAGTCCCTTCCATTGCCCATTGGGTGACTTTAAGTCTTCTGATAAGGCTCATTGTAAGCGACTACATTTCGGAGCCATATGTTATTATTGGAGACATGCAGTGGTCATAGATTTTCGTCTTGAGATATCGTGATAAATTGGACGAGAAGGAAGGCCTCCCACAAGTTGAACCAATGACCTGGTGAGTGTAGCGGGAATCTAACGGATACAGAACGCACACGACCGGTAGTTTTGGCGACACTTAGGGGAGGCCTATGTCCAGCAGTGGACGTCTTTAGTCTGAAATAATGATGATGAATAATTTTTGAAGGATTAGCTTAAAAGTCTTGAAACTCTTTTTCTATTGCTTAGTTGTTAACTCTTTGTTGAAGTTTTTGATAACTTAGATACGTATGTCACAGCCAACCAGCTTAATTTGCCTTTCAATTAACAGGCTAGCTTGCTAATTAAACGGCGCCGTTCAACTATCGGCCTGAATGATATGCAACCGATTCGACTAATACAACATTTTAGAGGGTCCTTTTTCACTCGCCTATCGTCAACATCGAGCATGGTTTAAAAGCTTGTTACTTCATCTAACGCAATCCAACGCGATCTTAGACGAAAAAGCAACGCGAAAAAGGCGAGATAACGTCTGAAAACTCTGTTAGCATTCGGCAATTCCGTGATTTACTCGAATATTTTACAAAACTTGTTCCAGGGAATACGTGTTTTTTTTTAAACCCTTAAAAGTGTTTTGAAAAAAAATGTCATTTAGAATTTTGATTAAATTTGCAAGGCTTCTATTATTGTACTTTTTGACTTCTTTAATTTTTGAGTAAATTATGAAGTGTCAAAGTTCATGCAAAATAGCAGATTTTCAGAGGTCTTTACTGGATTAGTTTTACACAAATTTATAAATTGATTTCAATAGAAGCCTAGATAATATCCAAAAGATACTCTATTTCCAAAATATCTAATGAAAAATGTGTAATAACGTCATAATCGCATATGAGCGGTTATATGAAAGAAAAAAAGTGAAAATGTACGTCGAGTTGCATCCCCTTAATGAGCTGGCTGGCAAATACCTTCGTACCATACCTTCATTCCTACAAAAAGGTGACCATATGACGAGAAAAGACTTGCACCGACCTCACTGCCATCAGCGAAAGCTTAGTACGGAACGGCGAGTGGCAAGAACAAATATAGTAAAGTTTTGAATTTGGAATATGCATGTAATAATTTTTTCTTGCAAAATTAAATCATTTTTAGCTCTAGTAAACAAATATGAAAGAATTTTTTAAATATCTTCATCAACAAAATGATGACAAATGTAAACAATTTTTTTAGGTGGGAAAATCACCTAATGACATCCCCGCTCTTTCGTGTCAGACTTTTACTGACTACCCACTCCTGTTCCTTCTTTGCCATTGTTCCAGGGCCCCGGGGATCTCTTTCGCATCATCCATGGCCCCCCCTGACCCTGCTGGGCCCCTACGGTTGCTGACATCTCCTTGAGGCGCGCGTGGAAAACTATGCGCCGTCGACGGCTTGGGCTCGGTCCGGACGGTTACAGGACGGCGAGTAACCATTGCTCGCCGTCCGCAAGCCCGAGCCTACGGACATATGTAAACACTTTTCATGAAAAATTTCCTCGCCGATGTTCATTCCTTTTAGGAGTTCAGAATGACAACAAGACAGACACAAAAAGCGATATCTGTACTGTAAAGATTACTTATTTTACACCATATACACTGCAACACCAAACGTGTTACCAAGCGTTGTGTGACAGTGGCAACATTAAAAGCTGCGACTTGACGTGACAAGTGCAGCGACGCGGATGGGTTAATTATTTCTTTTTGTGCGAGCCCTCGCTGCGAGATTGCTGTGATTACGTGACTTCGCGCTACGAACGTGTTTAGACGTGATAAGGTAACGCAGACGGGACAGTGTTTAGATGGAGAAATAAAAGAGCCTCAGAAAGGAAATATTGTCGCAGCTAAACCCCTAGGCTTCGGTTCGGGATCTTTATTTGAAGAAAACGACTCTGAAGGGCAGACATTTTATATTTTTCTTCAAGTTCAACTACATCATTTCATTATAAAAGTCACGTCAATAATCCAAAAAACAACACACTTCTTTTCCCTATTAAATTTGAAACCTATTCTAGAAATGCAAAATCATTAAAAGTATATTTTACAAGTCAGTCCGTGTGCTATAAAAAACAACTCATTCGATTTCTTTTCGATATCATATTATCATCGTACTTAGCGTAAAAACCATCAGCCATCAGGAAAGATTGTGTTTGGAAATGCTTAATGGATACCTTCGTATGTCACTGCTATGGCTAACTACTCGTATAATTAGTCCTAAGAATAAAATTTATGAATAAGTGTATAAAGACAGACTCACCAGATCGCACAGTCAAACTATTAGCTACGGATTTGTGGGGAACAGTTTTTAAGCAATTAGCGTCTGCCAGCGGCTTCGCTCGCGTCAAAGTAGACTTCTTCATACAAACTGTGGACCCGCTTTTCATCAACTTACGGGTGAATTTTGAAAACGGCGACTTTTTGCAAAATTTCATGCTCCTAGTCCCTGTAGTTTCGACTGTACGTTGATATGTCAGTCAGTTTCTCCTTTTATATATATAGATTTTTGTAAACCAAAAAAAAAACAAATAACAGTAACAGTTCTCCGCCGAGGAAAAAGATCTGTTACTTACGTCATTCTTTTACCCTTTTATTTTTAAATGCGGACTAAAGTTATTCAAAACTGCCTCTATGTGTGGAAGATCTGAAGGCCATCACCATTTTCATATTCTGAGATTATCTCTACGATATTCAGTCACTTATGTGACTAAAACTACACTGTTTTTAAGAAACTTTTGTCGAGAAAGCCGGTCAGAAATGCATACAATGATTAATAATATAAATAATAATAATATATTCCAACGTCGTAACTATTACACAACGCCGTCTAGTCCCATACTAAGCAGAGCTTGTGTTATAAATACTTCTAAATACGTACATATTATACATAAATTATACCCAGATACAGAACAAATGATCATGCTCATCACACAAACATTTGTCCTGGGTGGGAATCGAACCTACGACCTCCGGCATTGCAGTCAGGGCCACTAACCACTAGACCAACAGGCCAGTCGATAATTCGATAAGTTATAATTATTCTAGTTCACATATATGTATAATTCCAATATTAACGATGCAACCATAATTTATTATTGACAATTGATTTAAATTGAATTAGAATAGAAATTAAAAGAGAAATTAAAGAGAAGAGAAAGAGAAATTAAATTGAAATAGTGTCCTTGGAGTTTCTTGCACGTTCTCTATGGAGATCTACGCTTTGCAAAATATGGAGGTAGGTTACTTTTCACCTCCATATTTTGTTTGACTGACTGACCTTTGGAAATGAGGATTAATCATATAATAGCCAATCCCATTTTTACTAAGTACACCGTATGTGTAATAATTTACTGAGCATTTAATTTTTTAAATTATTAAAATCTGTCAAGAAATAGTGGATTTATTAAAGTTTTTCTGAACGTGTACTTAGAAACGCGCGCGCTCGCTGGACTGTTTACGATGACGTCATCTGTCATGATCCATGCGACGAACGGCTTGTTCGTATTCATTCGCCGGCGGAGACCGATCATGACAGATGACGTCACAGTAAGTCGCTTTATTCTCGGGCGCGTTTCTGAAACTGATACACTAGAATTGCTGTATCTTCGACATTTCGTCCGATTTAAATAATATCTTCACAGTATTTACTGCTTTTTTTGACGCTCATTCAAGTGCCTTAAACGATGTAATTAAAATAAATGTTTTAAGTGGGCAAAACTATATAGTTTTGAACTATACTTTTCTAGGTGACCGTTCTCTGCCTCCACATAATCTATGGCAAGTTGCTCTGAAGCGCTTTCACGCTCTCACAATACACGATGCGGATTAAGCAAACACAGTTTTAATTAGGAGAGATTCGCAGAGTGCCTCCGCATAGTCGTGCCTATTACTTGTGATAGACAATGTTATGTGCTAGGAAATAGACGGATATTTTATTATTACACTGGGTATAAATGGCACTGAGTTGTGGGGTTGTAAGAGAATCATTAAAAATGTACCTACCACAGTGTAGTCTTTTTAACCGACTTCAAAATGAAGGAGTTTATATGTTTGGCTGTATTTTAACCCATAGGTTGACTAGTAGAGAAAGTCTTGTTGCATTAAGTCAGTACTACTGTATATAAAGTTTAAATATACATTTTGATACAAGTGTAGAAAATTTGTCATTGCGACCGAGGCGGAATTCGCATGAGCCGTAGGCGAGTGTGTTATGGAGCCGAGGGCTGCAGCAAATTTGCACAGACTTTTTTCAATACATTTACGTAGAAATGAATTAACGGGGTTTGATTGGCGACTCGTGAGGGTCGACGCGCGCCCAACCTGAAATGTAATAAAATTGTGGCGGGGGAGAGCACGCGCACTTTTCTGCACTAGTGCGGAAAACATTCTATTGCGTGCTTAAAAGCGGTGGGATAAGAGCGGGTTTTTGAGTAAGTGTATTGAAAAATAATTGTCATTTTTACGAGAATGGAAAAACGTTTGTATTTTGTTATTGAGGTTTATGTTGTTAATTTTTTTTTGTTTTGAGGTGGGTATTCATCAAATCATATCGAAGAATTACTGATGATATATTATTCCGAAATTACGTTGCGTTATAGCATACAGCCGAACTTCGGTCCGGCGTAAGTTCAGCGGCAACGTATTCTGTAGAGCACACATTATACGCGACCGAAGTTCGGTTCAATTGCCGATTAAGATCCGGAGCAGGGAGCAGCGGGAGGCAGGCATGCCCGCGCCCCTCGTGTTCGACCCTTGTGTTTTTTTAAATAATAACGGAACCCTAACAGAATCACTTTGTTTTGCGTCTGTGTTTATATAACACGACACAACATCACGACCACGCTCGAGACGCTGAATACACACAAAGTTGCACAACTGAATTTTTGCCGCGTAAGTTCGGCACTTATGGTGTGTCATGTCAGCTGAATACGTCGCAACGTAAAATCAGCCGCGGAAATTCGGTCGCGTACCTTCAGCATAGTGTGTTTAGACACTAAGATCCATTTTGAATGACTGAAAGTTATAGAATAATCCACCTTTACTTTTACGCCCAACGGTCAAGTTTCAAAAGCAATAGAAAGCTCATATCACAAATCAAAAAAAAATATCATCTTGTAGCACAATACGGCCTACTAACAGGGTTCCGCAGAGAAAGAACTCGTTAACGCCTGAATAGCTCGCCAACAGATGAAGTTTACTCGACTGATGGAATATATTAGCGGCGTGTGTACGTTACACTCGCGCTCGGATTTGATACTCTTTTTAATTGCAAGAATTTTGTGGTGCCTCGTGTAAGGCTACTGTTTTTTTTTTTTTTGTGTTGGTAAAGGATCGGGGTAGAGTAAAAATTGTGTGTAAAATGTGGTGTTAGACGTGTTTCTTGTAAGAGTACTTACTGTTTTGTATAAATAGTCTTTCATCATCATCATTTCAGCCGAAAGACGTCCACTGTTGGACTTAGGCCTCCCCCAAATGTCGCCGAAATGACCGGTCCTGTGCGTCTCGCATCTATCGGATTCCCGCGACCCTCACCAGGTCATCGGTCTACCTTGTGGGAGGCCTTCCAACGCTGCGTGTTCCGGTACGTGGTCGCCATTCCAGAACCTTTCGTCCCCATCGACCATCTCTTCTGCAAGCAATGTGCCCTGCTGCCACTTAAGTTTGGCGATTCTTCGTACTATGTCTGTAACCCTGGTTCTCCTGCGGATATCTTCATTTCTGACGCGATCACGCAAGTAAACTCAGAGCATAGCCCCTTACATTGCCCTTTGAGTGACTTTAAGCTTTCTGATGAGGCCTATTGTAAGCGACCACGTTTCGGAGCTATATGTTATCACTGACAACACGCACTGGTCATAGACTTTCGTCTTGAGACACATAAAGTCTTTAAATTATTATAATAAATAGTATATTATGGGTTTCACATCAAATTTTTGTTTGGATGGATGAAATTCAAAAAGCAATGAAATATTATGAAAAAATATTTTCGTGGTAGATAGCCGATATGTCATCAGCTATATTTCATCACGCTACAACCAATAGGAGTGGAGTAGTAACCTAAGACGCGGGTGAAACAGCGGGTCAATGAATATATATTTAGATATAGACCACATTTGTGGATTTTGAACATTTATATTCCTGACATATTAGTTGAACTATTGTAAACATCATTTTTTTTTTTTTTTAGTTTAGGTCACAAATATTTGATAGGAGTTTTTTTTTAATATATTTATAATTAGCTAGGTAAACATATTTTTTTTAGGTGGGAAAATTATCTAATGACAAATCCCACTCTTGGGCGGAACAAAAGATAGTGTCAGACTTTTACTGACTAAAAACCCACTCCTGTTCCTTCTTTGCATTCGTTCCAGGGTCCCGGGTTTCGCTTTCACACTACCCGTGACCCCAGTGGGCTTCGATCCCGCTGGGCCCCTACGATTTGCTGAGATCTCCCTGAGGCGCGCGTGGAACAGTACGCGCCGTCGACGATTTGGGCTCGGTCCGGACGATTACCGGACGGCTAGCCACCCATTACTCGCCGTCCGCTAGGTACACATATCATATTTTCTTTTTAAATTGTATCCGCAGAAAAAAAAACTATCGTTTTGATTATTTTAACGTAGACACTGGACTAAAAAGACTATTATTGCACTTTTTCTATACAAAAGCTTTTAAACCGCCATATTTATACCTCGTAGAGATTTATCGGAGTAATTAATAATAATAATAACGTTTATTTCGGACAAATATCCATATTTAGTAGTACAAATTGCTTAAAACCTATTTTAGTAAGTACCATCAATTAAAATAATAAATTATTTTGCTTAATATGCAGAATCAGTTATACATTTCACACTCTCTAACTAGAACCCGCATGAAAGCCTGCATTACTCTTGAGTCGACTTTGTCAGCGTCTACCTTCAGGATGCAATTAATGCTGCCCCGCACTCTGCACAGTAAGGAGGCGGTTCTCTTGCGTATGATGGCATGAAAACCATCAACGCGAGCCTTCGCAAACATGCTAGAAGCACTACAGGAACGGGATAGCCCCATCAACATCCCTAAAATCGGCCCTAAACCAAATAAAATAATTAAACTAACTTACCTGTGGAGTATTTCTCTTGACTGCTTTAGGCTGCAACCTCTGCAAGTGGTTAGGCAAAGGTACGTCTTTTTCTTTACTCGTTGACGGCTTGTCTTTCTCGGCTGCTGACTTTCTGGGTTGAGTACCGCTGGTACTGCTTCTAGCTGGCACTCGGTTCGCCTAGAGTAATTATGAAAAATTAAAACAGGTTATAGCTATTAACCATCAACGATCGCATCGTTGCTTACAATCAGGCGGGATCGCAGTCAAGCACTGGTTTATATCAATTAAAAAAAAATAGCTACGTATTTGCTACGGCGTAGCACAGCGGCTACGAAAGCTACGCGATCGTAGCCAGTTGCAGATTATTTTTTTTATAATTTAGATTTAGCCAAGGTGAATGCTTCAGGGTAATCGACCTAAGGCCATGGGTTCGCTTACGAAAGGGAAACCCGGGGCCCGAGAACACAAGGCAATGAAAGAACGTAGGGGTGGATTTTAATCAGTAAAAATCTGATATAGCCTCCCGTTTGATGAAGAGGCAATGCAAAAAAAAAGAGAGATATCGCCTAAAAACTCTGTTGGCATTCGGTAATTCTGTGATTTACTCGAGTAATACAACAAAAGTGATTTTTTTAAACCCTTAAAGTTTTTCAGAAAAACTGTCGTCATTCAGAATCTCGATTATATGTGCAAGGCTTCTATTGATGTACCTACTTCTTATATCTATATATATAAAAGAAAGTCGTGTTAGTTACACTGTTTATAACTCAAGAACGGCTGAACCGATTTGGCTGAAAATTGGTGGGGAGGTAGCTTAGAACCAGGAGACGGACATAGGGTACTTTTTAACGAGTAGGGTAGAGTAGGGTAATTTATTTTTTTTACTAAATCCCGCTTTTGGGCAGAACAACGTCTGCCGGGACCGCTAGTTTTTAATATATGAGTACATTATGGTGGGCCAAAGATCACGAAAAATAGTAGATTTTCAGAGGTCTTTACTAGATTAGTTTTACACAAATTTCTGTTTTGATTTCTATAGAAGCCCAGATAATATCCACAAGATAGCTGTGTATTCAAAATATCTAGAGAAATATGTGTAATAACATCATAATCACTTAAGAGCGGTTGTAAGAAAATGTACCTCAAAAAAGACTTAAGAGGGTCCTTCCATCATCGAAAGTATTAAGGGCATCCCCCTTAATACTTTCGATGCCAAGAACCCAGCACAGAGGGCGAACAATAATTGAAAAATCTAAATATGCCAAGCATTCTTTTTGCGGTGGAAATCATAAAAAAACTTTCCGTCTTTATGGTAGATCAAAACGGCGTGTTAGACTGTAACTGACTAAAACTTTATGGTAGAGCAAAACGGCGTGTTAGACTGTAACTGTCTAAAACTTTATGGTAGAGCAAAACGGCGTGTTAGACTGTAACTGACTAGAACTTGTAGAGCAAAACGGCTTGTTAGACTGTAACTGATTAAAACTTTATGGTAGAGCAAAACGGCGTGTTAGACTGTAACTGACTAAAACTTTATAGTAGAGCAAAACGGCGTGTTAGACTGTAACTGACTAAAACTTGTAGAGCAAAACGGCGTGTTAGACTGTAACTGATTAAAACTTTATGGTAGAGCAAAACGGCGTGTTAGACTGTAACTGACTAAAACTTTATAGTAGAGCAAAACGGCGTGTTAGACTGTAACTGACTAAAACTTAATGGTAGAGCAAAACGGCGTGTTAGACTGTAACTAAAACTTCATGGTAGTGCAAAACGGCGTTAGACTGTAACTGACTAAAACTGTATGGTAAAACAAAACGGCTTGTTAGACTGTAACTGACTAAAACTATATGGTAGAGCAAAACGGCGTGTTAGACTGTAACTGACTAAAACTTTATGGTAGAGCAAAACGGCGTGTTAGACTGTAACTGACTAAAATTTTATGGTACAGCAAAACGGCGTGTTAGACTGTAACTGACTAAAACTTTATGGTAGAGCAAAACGGCGTGTTAGACTGTAAGTGACTAAAACTTTATGGTAGAGCAAAACGGCGTGTTAGACTGTAACTGACTAAAACTTTATGGTAGAGCAAAACGGCGTGTTAGACTGTAACTGACTAAAACTTTATGGTAGAACAAAACGGCGTGTTAGACTCTGACTAAAACTTTATGGTAGAGCAAAACGGCGTGTTAGACTGTAACTGACTAAAACTTTATGGTAGAGCAAAACGGCGTGTTAGACTGTAACTGACTAAAACTTTATGGTAGAACAAAACGGCGTGTTAGACTCTAACTGACTAAAACTTTATGGTAGAGCAAAACGGCGTGTTAGACTATAACTGACTAAAACTTTATGGTAGAACAAAACGGCGTGTTAGACTCTGACTAAAACTTTATGGTAGAGCAAAACGGCGTGTTAGACTGTAACTGACTAAAGCTTTATGGTAGAGCAAACCGGCGTGTTAGACTGTAACTGACTAAAACCCATGTCTTTTAGTTGTTTTTTGCGTTCCAGGGTAACTCCTTTAAACGTTCCAACTTCCTAGTTGGGCCCTCGGTAGGAATACAATTCAACAATAGCTATGTAGTGACTTATTCCCATTTATTGTAAAAACATTGCTGCTAGATATAACGCATTCGTGAACGAACGACATGATGTCATGTCATTCTCAATTGTCAACAACTACAACTATTAATTATTTAGTTTTTATAAATATAAACATCTATCTGGAAGGCAATTTGCCGCGGTAAAATCTCTTGTACTTCAACGTTTTTTCTATGTTCTAACATCTTATTTCTACCACTCCTTTTAAATTACTCTAGTGGAACTTTTGTGTGCTGTGACTCTGTGTAAAATAAACTTTCTTTCTTCCTCTTGTGCACTTCGGACTTTCTTTCTACCTTCCTCACACTAGACGTACTCTAATTTCTACATATATATCAGCGACTCGGGAACATTTCTTTTTAATGTTATTTATGGTTTAGTATAAAATATTGTACAAAAATAAACTCATACCAAGCCATCACGTCGGGGTCACCAGTTTGGGGGTAGGCGGAACAGTGTGGTCTCGCAAACCTCCGTAGAAAAAGGAGGATCCTCCGACCAGACGCGTGTTATGTCTGGTGGGCAACTGCCCAATAGATGATTTCGAGCTGTTCTAATCGCGCGGAGACCTTTAGTTGCACGATGCAGGATTAGTTCTCATGTGACGCCATAGATGTCGCTACAATAAAATACCCAAGTTCCCCAAAAAAACCTTCCATACTCTTCATATGTGTTCTCTGTTTGACCATCATCATCTCCCTGCCCTTGTCACATGTTACTTGGGGTCGGCGCAATACATTTTTTTCTTCCATTCTATTTGTCTGACCAATCTCATATAAATTTACAGCCATTAGTAACAAGAGAGTACAAGGTAACCAAGTCAATAGCCTACCATTTCCTCGCTCCGCCTTATAACTTCGAGCTGTTGCTCGCGAGCTATCGCTTGCCTAAGCGCTGGAGACGGACGCACTTTCTCTTCAGAACCTGTTAAAATATAATAATAATAATATATTTATTTGCATAAAACATGGTATAAAATGGTGTTAAATAATATATGGCACAAACATGTTTAGCTAGATTATGACAAAGCATGCAATTTTTTTTTTAAAGTTAGCCATGTAGGGTAGGATACATCAACAATGAACAATTTAAAACATCAAAACTTTTTATCTATAAATTCTTTTAAACTATAAAAATAATATTCAAGCAACCATTTATAAAATTTAGTTTTAAATAATTTAGAATTTAATGTTTAAAAATGCCTCGGTATTTTATTATAAACTAGCTTTCGCCCGCGGCTCCGCTTCCGTCAACTGACTACTCTTATACTCTATTCTGCTCTATCCAACTCTACCCTACTCTACCATACTTCTACCCTACTCTACCCTAATTAATTTTAACTTTCATCTAATCTTCTCCTGACAATAACAAACACAACAAAAATAAAATTAGTGAAATCGGTCCAGCCGTTCACGCGTGATGGCGTGACCAAGGGAACTAGGGATTCATTTTTATATATATAGATACGCACACACATTCCCAGGCAGTTATATTATTTAGCCACTCGAGGCAAATCATTCAGCACTAGTTTGTGTGGATCTCGTCTGTTCCGAGGGTTCATATCATTTGCAGTCTTAATACTCCACTGTAGACCAGTGTTTTTCAATCTGTGGGTCGCGACCTCCAGATGGGTCACAAAGTCTTGCTTAGTGACAAGTGAGGATTACTTACCTACAAAAAGTACAATATTTAAGTAATAAAGCTGTGTCTGTTTGTTTCAATACTTTTTCTGATCTTTGCACATAAATTAAAAGAATCGGTCCACAAATGAACGTGAATTCGGTGAGCATACTTTAAATAAAATATATACAACCGAACATGGAACCTTTTCTTTTGAAGTCGATTAAAAAGCGGTCATAAAAGCACAATGAGTTAGTCAGCTCGCCGCAATGTTGCAGTCCTAGGGAAACTCAACTATTTGTCTATTTAATAAGAGTCTGCGCAACTAGACAATATGTGGAAAACGATATTTACATTATTTTTCGAGGGTATAAGCAATTTTCGGTAGATATACTTGTTCTGCGATTTCAGCGGTCTCTCCAGCTCTTGCTGGAACGCCCATACCGATCTGCTCCGACTTTCGGTACCTCGGGTCACTCGTCCAAGGGGATGGTGAAGTAGACCGGGACGTAACACATCGGATCAACGCAGGATGGATGAAATGGCGACAGGTCACGGGAACAACTTGTGACCCACGGATGCCCCTCAAGTCAAAGGGTAAAATCTACAAGTCCGTGATAAGGTCTGTCATACTGTATGGATCAGAATGTTGGGCTGTGAAAAAGACGGATGAAAAAAGATTGCACGTAGCGGAGATGAGAATGTTAAGATGGATGTGTGGTGTGACGAGAATGGATAAAGTGAGAAATGAGTATATTAGGGAAAGTTTGAAAGTGGCGCCAGTGACTGAAAAGTTGAAAGGGAATTGTTTGTCTTGGTATGGTCATGTGAAGAGAAGGGATGAAACGCATGTTACTAAAAGAGTTATGACTTTACATGTGGATGGATGGAGAGAGAGAGGAAGACCAAAGAAAAGATGGATGGATTGTGTGAAGAGTGATAAGAAAAAAAAAAGAAATTAGTGATAGTATGACGAGTGACAGGGCAGAATGGAAGAAGAAAACGTGTTGCGCCGACCCCAAATAACACGGGACAAGGGCAGGAAGATGATGATGATAAGCAATTTTCGGTAGAATAGAAGTACTACCTATATTACGCCAGTATACATAAAACTGACCATAGAACGCGACCCTGTAGATAGGCGGCTCCAGCACGAAGGCGTACAGTCCGTCCGGAGTGCGCTGCTGTATGTACTGCAGCCCGTAGTCGCACATAGCGCCTGCGCAAGTGCGCAGCGCCTTGCGCTCGCTCTCACTACATAGCTGTGGAAACAATTAAATTCGATTGATACGTATATTTTTTACATTTCGATACTGATATGCAAATGTGCCGTTGACTCGCCAACTAGTCGGTAAAGCGGCTAAGACGACGGACTATCGCCGTTCTTTACTTTGTAAGTATTTGTGAATAATATTTATATAGGAGGAATTAATCACAGAAACTAACTTAGGTATCTGGTTTGGATGTCGGTATTTGATGTGGTTGTTCATAATCTATATATATAAAAGGGGAAACAAACTGACTGACCAATCAACGCACAGCTGAAACTACTGTGATTAGGAGCGTGAAATTTTGCACCAGATTTCCTTTTATAACGTAGGTGAGCACTAAGAAAGGATTTTCCAAAATTCACTCCCTAAGGGGATGAAGCGGGGGTCCAAAGTTTGTATGGAGAAACCTACATTCACGCGAGTGAAGCCGCGGGCAGAAGCTAGTCGTATTATATATTTGCTGTTGATCCCTGCCCACCACGAGAAATTATTATCAATATATTATAAATACTTTTTTATAATTATAAATGTAAGAGCTAGCCTTTACATACAAAGTTGATACGACAGATAGGCTTTCCTTTAAACTGCCTATACTAGGTACCATTTTCAAGCTCTGTACCAAAAATCAATTAAATAGGAGCAGTAGTTTAGTCGCAAATGATTTTTTAAGTTTTTGCTCCGTTTGAACACGATGTATTTTTCCTAACAGCTGATTATGTCTATACGCATAGGTCATGCACCTTAAAACGATAAATCGGAGTATAACCTACGATGCGTTGTTGCCGCTCTGACGTAAGTCACAAGTACAAACAAATATTTTCGCTAAAAGATATCAATGCAAACAGGGAAGCGATAAATACACACACTTGCACTTTTATTACGAGAGTGACAAGGACAGTGATAAGTGGGGCGGGGCGTCTAAAAAACTTGTTTTTTCAGTTCGCCGACGCAACCCTTTGGGAACGTACTTAGGTTACGTAACACGGAAGCTCCCGCGCCGCTTTCGTTTTTTCGAACTCGCGCGCTAACAATTGTGATTTTGTTATTGTGATAGGACAAGTAACTTGGGATTATTATTATTTAGTGTTAGTGTTTTTTTGTGATTGACTGCTTTTATCGTGATACGACACATAAACTAATAATAGTAATAATTATTATAAACTAATTATTAAACTTTGGTTGTGTGTGTGTGTGTGTAATTAAAGTGTTCAACAATGCCTCGTGTAACTTACACGGCGTCAGAATACACAGACATGATTTTAATTTACGGCGAATGCCGTGGAAACGCTGCATTAGCCCTGCGAACATACCGACAGAGGTTTGGTGACAGCCGCAATTGCCCTAGAAACGCCCGCACCATACAGTTGGCAGTACAGAGAATACGGGAAAATAAAAGTATAGTGCCGCAACAGGAGGGAGTGCCACCGCGGCAAATACCCGCTGCTTGGGAAGAACGAATTTTAGACCATTTTTCCCGCAACCCGACAACGAGTCTCCACAGAGCCGCCCGGCAGTTTAGGGTTTGTCATAGAACCATCCACAAGGTTCTAAAACGTAACAAACGCAAACCTTATAAATATCGGAAGGTGCAAGCATTGTTATCGAGAGACTTGCCGGTCAGGAACAGTTACTGCCAATGGCTACTAAATAAAACAACCGAAGACCGTGATTTCTTAGGTAATGTAATATGGACCGATGAGAGTACTTTTACTCGGAACGGCATCTGGAATTGGCAAAACCTCCGGTACTGGAGTTTGGAAAATCCACACGTGTTTCGAGAATCTGAACACCAGTACAGATTTTCTCTCAATGTGTGGGCTGGTATCCATAATAACAATATTATTGGCCCAGTTTTTATTGACGGCACCCTTACAGCGGCGAAAAAAAAATGTTTGGGCAGCAATGGATCGGTCGATTCGGACCTGTTCGGTGGCCACCACGGTCTCCAGACCTCACTCCCATGGATTTCTTTTTGTGGGGGTACATTAAGGGTGAAGTGTATGCCTCAGAGGTAAATACAATTAATGAACTAAAAAATAGGATTATTTTAGCATTTCACAAATTAAAGTGCTTAGCGATGGACAGTGATTTAATTAGAAAAATAAATAACAATATTCTCTGTCGGTATAATTTGTGCATTAATGTGAATGGAGGACACATCGAGAATTAAAAAATTTAGTGTTTTTGTTATTATTGATGTTGTGCGCGTATTTCAAAAACTAACATAAAAGCCACCGCCGGCCGACCGCGCCGATACGAGAGAGAGAAAACACGCGCGCCGCGCGCGTGCGACGTTGCCGCTTTAATACCTAGGTATCTAAGGTCAGTTAAATTTATTTACAAAGGGTGTTTGCGTTTTACTCTGATTTGTAAGCTATTTAGTTTGTTTGAAAAAAAAAAAACTCATTTTTATTTATATTTTATTTTCTACCGTATCGAATTAATACTAAAAACGTATAGTATACGTAGTGTAATTTAATGCCTCTATGTCATATCAACTCTGTATAATGGTGAATGTTATGAAATGAAAGGATGTTAGTGTTCTATAAATAATGTTTAATAATACACTTCACTAATTTAATGTTACTTAAAAACGTTAAATAAATGTTACTTAGAGAGACTAATAAATGTTCTATAAAATGTTAATAAAATGTTAAATGTTACGAGAGTTCGGTGCCAAACGTACTACTGACGCACTTGTGTACGTGGCGATACATCAAACCTACTTTTACCCGGTTTGAAGTAATTACTAACTAGGCCTAAGTCCAATGTACGGATGCTGACCGAACAATAAATGTAAAATCAAGAAAGAAAGCGAAATAAACAAAACATGTTCCGACACCCTCACAGGCGGCGGTTGCGACTTGCACGCGACTTAGCTGTAAACAAAGCGTCACGGAAATCGCCGAATACCTCCGAAACCGTGATCGGCTTGGCCAACTAGTCTACCGATTAGTCGGCCTTGCGACTTGTACGCGAATCAGCTGTAAACGAAACGTCACAGAAATCGCCTAATACCTCTGAAACCGTGATCGGCTTGGCCAACTAGTCTACCGATTAGTCGGCCTTGCGACTTGTACGCGAATCAGCTGTAAACGAAGCGTCACGGAAATCGCCGAATACCTCCGAAACCGTGATCGGCTTGGCCAACTAGTCTACCGATTAGTCGGCCTTGCGACTTGTACGCGAATCAGCTGTAAACGAAACGTCACCGAAATCGCCTATTACCTCTGAAACCGTGATCGGCTTGGCCAATTAGTCTACCGATTAGTCGGCCTTGCGACTTGTACGCGAATCAGCTATAAACGAAGCGTCACGGAAATCGCCGAATACCTCCGAAACCGTGATCGGATTGGCCAACTAGTCTACCGATTAGTCGGCTATTATTAAAACCGACTTGTCGGCCAAAGCCATAGTCAGCATATCTCTACTAATATTTATAATCTCCGCTCGTTCGTTAATTGCCTCGTTAGTGTAGTGGTCGGAAGGGCTACAACTGAGCATAGGTCCTGGGTTTAACTCCCGGGTCGGACAAAGTGTTAATAGAATTTCTTAGTAGAAGTCCTAATCTGAATTTAGGATCTGTCCCCAGTTGATGGCCATATTCTGCTCTTTAAAATTAATCTTGGGATTTGAGGCATATCTACTTTATTTTTTCGCTGTATGAAATCGATGTAAGTACATGTTCATCATCATATACCTGCACATTAGCTGTTCTTAGCTGCGGGGCTAGTAGGTACGGCAGCAGCGGCAGTACATCCAGCTGCAGCGCAGCGCGACTGCTGCAGACAGACGGTGAACTGCCGCGAAGTACTGATGACACTATGCTTTCTAGTTCCACTTTCTTTCGGTAGTTCTGTAAAAGATGCAAAATTTGCTTGAAAATCAGTTTTGTCTAAAGAACTAAACATAAGGTTCTAAGTTGGTTAGGGTCATAACATGTTTACTTTTTCATTTTGAATTCTACACTTACTCTTGCATTTCGCATTTTGAAAATGACTACATAAAAAAATAATTTCGACTTACTTTTGTAGATAAGGAAGATATTTAAAATCGATATATAATATTTTTCTTGGTTACAGAACATAAGTGGGTCCTTTTCCACTCGCCTATCGTCAACATCGAGCATGGTTTAAAAGCTTGTTACTTCATCTAATCCAACGCGATGTTTGACGAAAAGGCCTGAAAACTGTTAGCATTCAGTAATTCCCTGATTTATTCGAATATTTTACAAAACTTGTTCCAAAAAAACACGTATTTGTGTATTTTCAAACCCTTTTTTGAAAAAAATCGTCGTCATTCAGAATCTTGATTAAATTTGCAAGGCCTTTATTGTCATACTTTTTTTACTTTTTTTTTTGTTTTTGAGTAAATTATAAAGTGTCAAAATAGCAGATTTTCAGAGGTCTTTACTGGATTAGTTATACACAAATTTATAAATTGATTTCAATAGAGGCCTAGATAATATCTACACGACACTGTGTTTCCAAAATATCTAAAGAAAAATGTGTCCAGCTGCTGATGACGTCATTCAGCTGCAGCCACGACAGCGTCTCCGCTGCGATCACCAGGCGCCTACGTCATACTAACCTCCTGCGCCTGCCACGGGAACTTGATCCTCTGCGGAGTCCTGGAAGCGAGCGCGGCGTGGCAGCGCGCCAGGCACAGCGGCAAGGCGCCGTACAGCGAGTAGTTCTGGTGGCGCTGCGTCCAGCTGTTGATGAGGTCGTACAGCTGCAGCCACGACAGCGTCTCCACTGCGATCACCAGGCGCCCGTCCACGCGCGCTGTCAGGTAGTTCTCGAATATGCCATCTACTAGTCTGTGAATTACAGATGCTGAAAGTTACAGGACTAGCGCAAGAAATATGGGGAGGAACGCAAAGGGCAACTGAAAAACCACGGGTAGATTTTAGTCAGTAAAAGTCTGACAATTCCTCTCGCTCCACCCAGAGTTGGAGAAAATATTAGATTATTTCCCACCTCAAAAAAAAAAAACAAAAGATTGCGGAAATCCTATGGATGCGAGACGCAAATAACCGGTTATTATGGCGACAGCTGGGGAACCCTAGGTCCAACTATGGACGACTTCCGGCTGACGATAATGATGCAAAATTGAACACTGGTTTTGATATTTTAATAGAAAATTTGTTTTTCTATGGTCCATAAAACTGTATAGAAAGGTATAAAGTGTGTAAATTATCTCTATCTTGTTTTAGCTCAGAAACAATTTATAATGACCTCCATAAAAAAAAAAATATTTTTTTTTATAACTTAATTTCAATCGATTTGAAAAAAAAGAATCGATTAAACAACACCCTCAGACCTACACGCGTATTGGACATATCCCTCTTCGGTAACTTCGTAAAGCTTCGTGCTTATTCGGCAATGTTCAGTACGCAGTAATATGTCTCACTCACACGTTAGTTACTTTTCGTTAGTTGTTATTATTATATTGTTAGGTGTGTTTTTTTAATTCACAAGGAAATTTTTTAGCTTGCTGTCTTAAAGTGTTTTAATATTTATTTTATATGTACTTGTTCCCTGTATTAATAATTTTTTATTCGATTTTGATTTAAAAAAATTAATGTCCATAACAGTTTTTTTTACTATTGTTCATGCGCTAAAGTTCGCAGAGCCTATGTTATATATATGTTCAGGTTTGCCGAGTTACAAAGTATGTAGTACATACTCGTAGGCGAAGTCCGCTCTTTCATCTGGTTCCAGCAGTTTGAGTACAATCTGTAAAGTCTGGAGCACAGGCATAGGGTAGCCAGCCTTTCGGTGTTTTACAGGATGCATTTCGGAAAGTGTGCGGGAATCGCATGACTTGATTCCGCCATCACCTTTCTACCATTGGACAACCCGAGGTCTGGACTAAGCGTTTCTCCTCGTCGTCTATACCGCGTACATCGAAGGACTGGAACAATTTGGCTGCCGCGGTCTTCCCGTCCGATTATAATTTAGGAGTCTCCAAGGAGAGTAAAGTGAATAGGCACTTAATAAACTAGTGTGCCACACTATCAACGATTGTAACACTGCTTACCATCAGGTGGGATTGCAGTCAAGCACTAGTTTATATCATGTTAAAAAAACTGGGCAAGCGCGAGTCGAACTCGTGCACTGAGGGTTCCGTACAAACTTACCTCCCTTCAATTCCCGAATCGAGTTACGAAGATTTTTCCGAATCGCAAAAAGTTTTTTTTTTTTGGTGACGTAACTACAAATTTAGTTTTCAGATTTTTTTCCTATACTTTTGTTATAAGCTTTATGCAAAATTTCCAAATCTCAGGATTCTAGGTCAACGGGAAGTATGTATGAATTTTGATTCCCTTGACACGTTTTTTGTGACTCAACGGCCGTTTTTTTTTTTTCGTTAACTCAGAAATTTGATTTTTTCATAGCTTCAAGGGACCGCAGACCTTAGTATATGATTTTGATTTCAACTCGATACCTCCACGCGTTTCCGAGATAAAGGGTCTTGACAGAAAGACAGACGGACAACAAAGTGATCCTATAAGGGTTCCGTTTTTTTTCCTTTTGAGGTACAGAACCCTAAAAAAGTTTGAATGTTTTATTACCTGTCATATTCTCCAGCAGCCTGTATAGTCTTGAGGACAGCCTCAGGTTCCTTATCGTTAGTAGTGAAGATAGTTTGCAAGGCCTGCATGATGCTCTTGTTGCAGTCTTTCGTGCCAATCGCTGTGTTCTCCACGTCTTCCATACTTAGCTGGAAAGTAGATAACCCAAGTGTTAAAAATGGAATCTTCAACATTATTAACAATAGAAACATATATAATGTGTTCAAAGTTACTTAAAAATGCTCAGAATGCTTTGCAACATTCTGTGCACTTCCTAAAGTCCATTAGAGCGCTTACATACGGCGGCAGAGGTAACTGCAACTGCCGACGCGTCGGCGGCAGCTGTTATGCGTCGGCTGCGAACGTCGACATTTCAACTTTGAAGATTAGCGGCAGCCGTCGTGTGTGTCAAGTGTCTATAGATCGACGGCTGCTGCCGACGCGTCGTCGGCTGCAGTAACCTGTGCCGTTGGCAATACTCCGCTCGAGTGTATGAGCTCTTAGCACTCACTTATCACTCAAGTACTCGTGTATGCTTGAAACAGGAAGATAGACTGTAAGATACTTTAATATAGTCACCTGACGGCTCGCCCTCGCTTTTATAAAGCTCAGCACTTGTATAGCGGCGCGCACGTCGCCCTGCACGCGCGCCGCCAGCGCGTGCGTCACGTGCGCGCTCACCGACAGGCCCTCGCGCTGGCACACCAGCGACAAGCGGGAAGACAGCCGGCTGATTGATACGCCGCCTACTTGCACGATCAAGGCTACTGGCCTGTAACAAAATAATAAGTTACATTAGTATACATGCCACCGTCAAATTATAAATACCATTACGTTATAATCTGTCTCTCGAGATTGTAAACTGCCGAAAATTTTGAACTGTAACGTAATGCTCATAATTTAAGGCATTAGTTTTTTGTAGATTATAATCTATTGAAGTTAAATTGTTAAATTACAATCAGTCGCGCGTCAAATTGTCAACCGTCCGAAGTCTGGCCCACAAGATCGACCAATCAGACGATCTTACAGTAGGCCGTTCTGTATCCATTGAGTTAAGAATGAAACACAAGTGTCAGTCAAATAAATAAAATAAATCCAGTTCAGAAATTCGATACCAGAAGCATGAATTAACTTGAGGAACATTTTTACGTTTTGCGTAAAATACCCTTACATCAATCATCGTAAAGTACATTTTTACATTTTAGGTAAATGTCCCTTACGTTATTTCATATTTCCAGTATTGAATTGTGACATGTATTTTTTTATTATTTAGTAGGTAATCAATAATTCTGATGTCATATAGTAAGAAAAAATTTAAAGGTCTTTTAGCTAAGGTTTTTAAAAAAACACGTATTTTCTGGAACAAGTTTTATGAAATATTCGAGTAAATGACAGAATTGCTCAATTCTAATAGAGTTTTCAGGAGTCTCTTTTTTCGCATTGCCTCTTCATCAAACATTGCGTTGAACTGCGTTGGACAAACCAACAAGCTTTTAAACCATGCCCACGTTGACGATAGACGAGTGGGGAAGGGCCCTCTTAACGAGTTTTTTTTTTACGACGATAACACAACGCCGTCTAGTCCCAAGTTAATCAGAGCTTGTGGTATGAGTACTAGACATCTAATAAACATACTTATATATTTCTAAATACATATATATTATAGATAAATTACACCCAGACACAGAACAAATGACCGTGCTCAACACAATAACATTTGTCATAGGTGGTAATCGAACCCACGACCTCCGGCAGGGCTACTAACCACTAGGTCAACAGGCCAGTCAATGATGTAAATACATACATGTCATTACCATTATTACCGAGAGTACTCTTCTGAAAATGAATTTCTGGCCACGCATTCTATTATCAAAAGTAGAAGTTAACTTTAATGCTAGCTTACCTCAAAGGCCTCAGTGACGTGGCATACAGATCATTACATATAGCAATAACGGGCCTCTTCAGCGGCTGCTGCTTGGCCTTCTTCTTGCCTTCTGTCGCAGCAGCCGTGCACCAGCGTACTAGCAGCTCCACTGTGGGGAGGGGAGCACCGTCGATCTCGTCTGTAATATTGAGAAAGGGAAAATTATTTAAACACATTTTACACACTGTTGTCCTGATTCTGATTTTGAAATTATCAATTACCTGCCAGCGGTTTTCAAGCGCAGAAGTAGAAAAATATACCAAGGAAACATACTCATGGGATAAAAATGTGTATGTCCTGGAGCAAAACATGCTCTCATCCGAATCAGGCCTCCGTAACAAATTTCATCCGAATCCTTTCAGTAGTTCGAGCGTGAAAAGTTAACTAACATACACAGAAACCGTCGCCTTCATAATATTAGTATGATTGGTACTTAGGTAGAGTTTCTTTTGTTTAAAATGTGGC
The DNA here is from genome assembly GCA_961205895.1 of Mythimna pallens. Taxonomy (NCBI): domain Eukaryota; kingdom Metazoa; phylum Arthropoda; class Insecta; order Lepidoptera; family Noctuidae; genus Mythimna; species Mythimna pallens. Next base: position 4,924,757 of record OY540843.1, read on the forward strand.
TTCCAATGAGTTCTCGCCCTCTAGGGTGGAGCGAGAGCACATGTCAAACTTTTACTGGTTAAAACCGGGCCTGTGTCCCCCAGTTACCCTTTGTGTCAGCAATCGAATCCGCAACGAAAACCGATTATGATTAGCGAATGAGTGATGTGATCTCGGCACGAAATCATGATGGGGTTACTAGTTAATAGGTACGAGGAACTGAGTGGAAAACCCGTCATTCCCTTTTTAACCGACTTCAAAACGGAGGAGGTTCTATGTTCGGTTGAATGTATGTTTTTTTTTTATGTATGTTCACCGATTTTTCGGTAAATTGTGGACCGATTTTGAAAATTTTTTTTTATTGAATGTTTATGCTTCCGAGTTGGTCCCATAGAAATATTGTTATGATCTGATTATGAACTTCGAAGATATGGAACAGAACTCCTCATAGGATCACAGCAGAACCGTCGTAACAAGTAAAATTGCTTTGTTTATACGTGTAGTCGATTACTGTCTGAAAGTAGAGGGGGAATATAACGAACTGATCTGATGATGAAGCCTGCAGTTAGGCACCGGAACTCTGTAATAAATTAATGTAATCCAACCGTGTTTGGGATTATTAGAATTGTCATGAGATGCACTCTGGCTATAAGTTATTTAAGTTTAGCTGAGGGGTACTTTTTAGTGGTGGTACCATAACTAAAAAGTGTATAATAAAAAACTTTTTACAAAAAAAAAATATAACCGACTTCAAAGTAAAAAAAAACACTGAAAAGTGCAAAATAACTTTAATTTCGGAAGTCGTGTTAAATAACGAAGAGACAAAACTATTATAGAAACACCGAATTATTAATTATTATTTATAGGTATTTATTTATTGTATATTTATGTTTATGCATAGTGTGCTGTACACGTATCTGCTTATTATATTTTAGTTTTAAGTTTAGATTTAGTTTAAGTGTTTAATTTTTTATTTTTTTTTGTTGTACAGTTATAGTTCCTCAAAATGTATAAAATTTATTTCTTACCAACATGGTTTGCTGTAAGAAAACCCAGTTGTGGGTTAAGCTCGCCTATGTACATCAACTGTCATTTTTTTATTGTTTATATAAAATTATGTGTACAATAAAGAATACAAGAATACAAGAAACTTACCTTGTTGCACGAATTCCTGTTGCAATGCAAACAAAATATATAAAGTGATTAGAACCTATGAACTTGTGAAATGTAGAATTATATGTATGTATAGTACACCTTTATATGTATTTTTTTAATTAATATAAACCAGTGCTTGACTGTATGTTGAGTTTGCAATATCACATACAAAACAAAGCCGCTTCCCGCTGTCTGTCCCTATGTATGCTTAGATCTTTAAAAATACGCAACGGATTTTGATATGTTCTTTTGTAACGGGTAGAGTGATTCAAGACGAAGGTTTATAATTATGTATAATACGTACATAACATAGTAGAGAAACACTGATAATTTTAGAGGTTTCTAATGTGATGTCGTAAATAAACACATTTTTTTGCGCTTACATTGCAAACCCTACGAGATAGATCAAAATAATGTACTACGGTATTGTACACCTTAAAAGGTCTACAAAAAAGTCTGCGATGGTATATGTCTGTCTCTTAGGGACAACCCACAATTACCATTTTTTATCCTTTACTTTTTACGAGAAATAATGGCTATTTACGAAGCGATTTTAAGCAATACAGCATTAATCCTTATCCAATTAAGTACCTTAAATACATTGTGCATTTAATATAGATCAATATGACCCGCTACAGCACGTAATTTAAATGAATATTTTCGAAGATATTACACATTATTAGTATATTTATTTAGTGTCAGCATTGTGCCCGTGCGAAGCCGGGGCAGGTTACTAACATCTCATAAGCAACGATTCCATGTACCATGCATTTACTCAATAAATAGTACTTAACAGATGTGGTTGTTTCCTTGAGACCACCTCTTTAGGAAGCCCAACATTACGCTTGAACAGTAACACAAAAGCGCCTAGGGGTCGGGAGAAATCATGGTCACAAATCATATTTTAATGAACATAGAACCATTCATGAACATTTTGGAGAGTGTACGCAGAAATTACATGACTTGATTCCGCCATTACGTTTCTATCATCGGACAACCCGACGTACGGCGAGTTCAAGTCCACCCTTACATTGTTGACACCTCTATGGTCCGGGCTAAGCGTTTCCGCTATTCATTTATACCGCGTACATCGAAGGATTGGAACAATTCTCTTCCCGTTCAATTATAATTTCTAAGGTGTCTTCAAGGCTAGAGTGAATAGGCTCTTAATAAACTAGTACACTTCAACATCAACAATTGCAACACTACTTACTATCAGGTGAGATCGCAGACAAGCACTTTATATCGATAAAAAAAATATATCAGAAACAAAATACTCACCTAATATCAAGCAGTTCGGTCGCTTTTCAGCATCAATCACAGACCTCATGAGAGTGGCACTCTGTAGCGCATTACGGAACGCATCCGTACTTCGCTCATCTGATGCGTTTAGTTCTACAGGTCGGTAACCTGAAAAATGAGTTGGAAAACGGTTTATTTTAAAAAATTTGACGCATTTTTTCTCAAACAATGAATGCTTTTGATATTGGAAAAATCTTAGATGTGAATCTATGTAATATCTCTTTATGATCTAAAACAGAAATACAATAAAGGCCTGCGCAGACGAGATATATCGTATATATAGATCGCTTACAACTGTATCGAGTAACGCAAACGAGGGATTAAAAGTACCTCGTACAACAAGTCCCCCGAATAACCGAGGACATGCAGAGAGCGGAACGGAAAAGTACGGAGGAGTCCCCGAAAAAAATAGAAATCGTGTGACTAGGCGAAGCAACGCACATGGCGGATTTTAGTCCCCGTTGTGCGCTCGAGAGTGCTGTACGTATGCACGACGATAAACACGCACACCGTGTGCGTGGAGTTCGCGGTTATTAGCAGAGCGTACTTTTTTCTCCGCCGCGGAGAAAAGTCCGTCGTCTGTGCAGGCCTTATTATTCAAAAGTATAACATAATAAATCACATGCTTATGTGATCGGTACATTTCAATATCCTATCTGTATTATTTTTATAGTTAAGATTTTCTTCGTCCTGTCGTTATGTTATTATGTTACAAGCAGTACACAGCGCAAGTGTTGGTAGCACGATTGGCGCAGTGGCTGGGCGGGATTCCCGCACGGAACAAATATTTGTAAATGACTCACAGATAGTTGTTCTGGGTCTGGGTGCCTTGTGTATGTGAATTTGCATATTTCGACGCCCCCCGCGAATAATCCGGTAATCGTAAAAGTGTAAATGTTCAGGAAAAATAAAAAACCATTTTTTCTTAATAACTCCATTAAACAACAAGTATCAGAGACTTTTTATATCGCATATGGAAGCTAATTTTTTCAGCTATCTGGTTATTTTAACAAAATTTAAGTAGTCCCAATGGCTTCGTTATAATTTAGCTGGATACATTTTACTATATTAGTGTAGGTCAACCTCTGATCAGTAATGTCACTTACGATATTGTTCGTGTAAATATATATATTCAACGGCTACGGTAAAATCTTGTTGCGATATTATTCGTGTACTTTTATATTTTCGACGGCAACGGTAAAGTCGTGTTGCGCTATTATTCGTGTAATTTGTTTTGTATACTGAACATTTGTAAAAAGCAATTATTAGGTTATTCGATTGTTTAACAGTAACGTACATTTTATTGTTATGACTATTACTGTTTATTCGAATTTTTTACTTAAGTATTATTTGATGATTGTTATAGTATATTTTATGAAATAAAGGACATTCTAGTAAATGAAACAACTTTGGTAAGTTTGACAAAACACGATAGTTATTATTATAATAAAAAATAGACACTGCACTGAAGACACGACTATTACACGTGATTACACAATCATGAAAATTATAATAAGGGCCTATTAAAGTTAAAAATCTTAATCAGAATCCTCATCGTGACCTGATTCAGTATCACAAACGCTTAAGTTCCTATAAAACGGTTGATAATGGTTGGGAATTGCTTGGGAGTTACACAGGCTTAGGAGATCATTATACAATGCTTTTTTAATAGGGAGGGGCTTGTCGTATGCTGGCTTTAATTCAATATTTTCAATTGTTTTGGACACCTGTTTCTGCCGACGCTGTCTACTTCTGCCTGTATCCAATTCAATATAATCCTGATCAAAATCATATTTAAAAAGAAAACATTTAGGTTTACTGTATGACACACTAACCTCTATCACATCGGACCATCGTACTTTTTCTCCTGTCTTATCTTGAAGCCATTTTTTGGGTTCAACAAGTTCTTTTATGTTGAGGATTTCAGATTGTTGCATTTCTTTTAGAGACTTTAGCGTTAATGATGATACTATATACTTGGTCCGGTGTGTACAAAACTTTGTTTTTCAGAGCTCATTCGATGCGTGCGTGTATGTGCGTGAAAACCGATGGGTAATGTCAATTTGGAAAGTCATTGCTATATAAAGATACAATGCAAAAATGTATCTGTTTTTATTCTGGCCATAACAACCATCAGAGTAAAATATAATTTTGCGTATACCTTTTTCGTGTACGGTCTTGACAAATTGAAACAAACAACTCCCTATTTCGATGCACCCTTTTTTCCGATTTGAGCTTGCCAAACGTAACAGCACCCTAGTTTGTTTAGAGCGTCAAAAACTGTAAAATTATAAATCGGGTATTTACGTTTGTAATGGAAAATTGACACTTCAGACTGTGGTACATTCAAAACTTTTTCTAAATCAAAAATGGCCACAACGGTGTCATCTTTATTTAGTGTTTCTTTTTTAATTTCACGAACTCTTTCTTTCATACTCAAATGTTTCCTGTAATTTTCTTCTAAAGACGCCTTTTCAACGGTGTTAGCTTGCTGATATTGTGAACATAAACTACACTGATCCTTTTTAGGCTTAAAAAACGAATGGTTGTAGTTAGTATTGAACACTCTTTCATATTGTCGTTTTGAAGCCATCTCAACAATATCTGGATAGTTTTGATTTGCAAACCATAACTTATGAAGTCGGTACATTTTTGAAATATTAAGAGATTCAGACAAATATTCTCGTTTAGACTCTTTTCTCGTGTAATGCGATTCTACTTTGGGAAATAAATCAATATGTTTTCTGATACTGTTTTCTGTATCTAGCTTCATTTGATGTGGTCTATTCTGATGCCTGCCTCGTTTATCGATCAAACTTTCATCTCTTTTAATTTTTTCTAAGGCCGTGTAAATAATTTGCTCAGTAACAGAAAGAGTGTTTAAAAAAAATACCTTGCATACTTTGATTTCTTCATCTTTGAGGGGAAAATAATATTTTAATGTTTGAGATCGGTTACTTTTTCTATTTATGGTTACCCTTTTAACATCATTAGATTTAACATGTCGTGTAATGTATTGCCATTGAAATTCTCGATTGGCAAGTTTATAAAAATTAGTATGTAGGGCTAACCTGTCTTCTGTATTAAATTTTAACCCGCAACCTTTTTTACAGGCACAATTACTTAAAATATTCTTTTTGTCATGATGTTTTTTATTACGAGCACCTTCATATGCTTCGCCTGAATTTTTAAGTATCTTGTTCTTATTATCTCTCCATTCACTTGGGTCTTCTTTACGTTTTGTAGTCAGCTTTTTTGGTTGGAGTTGATTTTGATTTTCGGATTCAGATACTTGGTTCGTTAGTTCGTTTATATCATTGACAGCAGGCACTTCTACAGGGATAGCTTGTATGGGTGTTCCAGGTTGGCTAAGTCTGTAGGTTCCTCGTCAACAGAATTCAGACTTGGTTGATCAATTAAATCAATTCAATCAATTACTTAAATAAGGTCGAAAACTATTTACCCGAATAATATCGTAACAATGTTAACTGTCAAATCATATTGATATTTTTTTTTCGTAAAGATCTAAGACCATATTTTTCGGTTAAAATACATTTTAATGATTTTTTATGGAATATACGCGTAGTTTTTCATATCTTCGTAAATAAAGATAGGCAAATTCTGAAAAAAAATTACAAGGTGTATTTTAACTTCTAGATGCCGAAAAACGCATAACATGAAAAACCCCGTAATAGGTCATTACCGGATTATTCGCGGGGGACGTCGATTTGTAAACGCACCCAAAAATGTTGCCCCACACTAGAAATCACTCTTGTATGATTATATAGCTTCTGCCTCTGGCTTCACCAGCGTGAAAGTAGGTTTCTCCATACAAACTTTGGACCCCTATTTCATCCCCTTTTTTTTCGGGTGGGAAATTCATCTTATAACAACCCCCGCTCTTGGGCGGAGCGAGAGATAGTGTCAGACTTTTACTGACTAAAAACCCACTCCTGTTCCTTCTTTGCCATTATTTTTTTTTGTTTCCCGGGCCCCGGGGGTCATCCCGTTAGGGGGTGAATTTTGGGAAATCCTCTCTTAGTTCTCGCTTAATTAAGACATAAAAGGAAGTTTTGTGCAAAATTTCACACTCTTAGTCCCAATAGTTTCGGCTGTGCGTTGATATGTCAGTCACTCAGTTTCGCCTTTTATACATTTATACAATGTGTTTTTTTTATCCCATAACTCTAGGGTATGAATGAGACCATATCAAAGAATAAACTGGCATATGAATTTTTTTTTTTTTTTCATTTTTCGCTGTACTTGCTTGCCACTTTACAGCATTAAAAAAATAGTAAATCTTACCAGCTATCCTAGCCAGCAGATGAGCCAGTGTAGTCTTCCCAACCCCAGGAGGTCCACATAACAGGGCCACCTTGTGGTGAGGCCGTCCATCTTCATCCATCTCTGGTTCCTCCTCTTTCTTCCCCTTCCATTTATTGGTCAACTGGAACTGTCCTGCTTTCTTGCTGAAGGTTGTGCGTTGCTGTGGTTCCTTGGTCTTTACTTCTTTTTTGAAGACTATCTGTAGATTGTTTCAAAGGTTTTTAAGAAGCCAATAATAATTTAGCCAGACTAAACTAGTAGGATGGTCAGCTTATTCTAGGCAAATACAAATATATTTATTGGAAATATATTTGTTGGAAATATATTTGTTGTAATATATACTTTTTTCTTTTTTTTTAACACATTGCTTTTGCAATATTTTTTATATTATTAGACCCAACCATCATAAATTCGTTAGTAATGTATTTTGTTAACATCTCATTTATTGATAATTGTAATTATTTAATTTTCTTGCTTTTTTTATATAGCCTCTTTTTTATAATGTCAATGTGAGAACACTGTAGACTCTGCGAATTCTTAGGTTACTTCCTATTACAACTCGCTTTTTATTATGGTTCTTTTTATTGTACTTTTTAGTACAATATTGACCGGTCTACACTGTCCTTACATAATATCAACTTATACTGTAATATGAAAATATTGTAAGAACAATAATTTTTTTAAAAGAGTAACCATGAAGTTTCTTGCCCATACTTCACCATAGGAAACAACCAATTTGGAACCGTGCACTGGCTTCTGACGTTTTGCAAGTAAAAAACTTTTGACTTTGACTTTGGAGCAAAAATCCCTATTGACAGGCTCTTTAGCCAACAGGTCCAGTTATGACATGGATATGAACTTGTCTATTGGGAGCATGTACTTGTTACACAACATACACTTCTCTTACCTTGTCCCACAAATGCAGCCAATGCAGCAGGGCCCTATTGACGGGCTCTTCAGACAACAGATCCAGATAAGACGTCGGCCTGTACTTGTCGACCCAGAGCATGTTGTTGTTGATATCTGCATCCATGTCTGGTAGCGGTTGAGATGCTGCCTCTTCTGATATTAACTGCTGTTGTTTAGCTTCTAACTGTAAAATTTGGAAAGAAAGAATGAGCTTACCAAAGTTTATGACAGAAAAGATTTGTTCTTTTTTCAAAATGAGGAACTCAGTTGATTTGACAAGCATAGTTCTCATCAATTTAACTTGTTTTTACTTGTCAGTTGTCTACAGACAATAAGAGGAGATAAAACTGTTGTAGGGGCTACAAGATGACTATGTAAATTCCTACAGCTAAAGTTTTTGCAAACAAATTATCCACTACATGAGAAAACTACATATTAACAAACCAGTGGACAAGATAAATCTATCCAAACTTACAATCTTTCTAGCCTCTGCCCAAGTACTGGCGTATGAAGCACGTAGAGACATCTGCTCAGCTCCTGTGTCCAGGGAAGTCTCCCACGACTCCTCAGATTCTAGTCTCACATACACTCGGTCACCATCTGTGTTTGTAAGGGGAATGAATGCCCATCTGTAATGTTTTAATAAAACTATGAAGTAAAATCATTATCAGATAACAATTAAATTGGTTTATACTTGTATAAACAAACCAACCAGGGAAAAAAGCAGCATTATCAGCCATATAATGGAAAAGGAGGCCCGAGTCTGTGGGAGAACATGGACTCGGGCCTTCTTACTGGGAGAGGGAATAAATAGGCTGTACACCACCACACAGACCCAAAATGTATTGGTAAAAAATAGGCAGTGTGAAATAGTAGATAACTATAAAATATAATCAGGATCCTGTAATAAAAATCACAGTTTATACTGATTACTAGCTTTTTTTTTTTTTTTTTCGGTGGGAAAATCATCTTATGACATCCCCCGCCCTTGGGCGGGGCGGGAGATAGTGTCAGACTTTTACTGACTAAAAACCCACTCCTGTTCCTTCGTTGCCTTTCGTACCAGGGCCGAGTCTTCCTTTCAGAATCAGACCCTTGGCCCCAGTAGGCTTCGACCCTGCTAGGCCCCTACAGTTGCTGACATCTCCTTGATACTGATTACTAGTTAACATTCCCTTTGTAATCAAACTCACACAATGATAAAATTATGAATGCAACAATTCTAGAATGATTATTATTGCTATTCTAGAATACTTAATCACAACACCTAGTTACCTTGGTATATTAAGTGACAAATTGTCCGTAGCCTTAAAGCCAGATCTACTACCAAGCATCCTACTGCTAGGCTCCAACAAACTTTGTTTCAACCGTCTTCCCTCAAGTATCTTCTCTATTAAATCCATGTCATTCTCCTCATCAGTCTTTTGCCTCTTACTTGGTAACTCTATTTCATTGAAGTCTATATCTCCTATATCCCCAAATAGCTCATCTGCTGTTCTCTTACTTGATACAGGAGTAAATTCTTCTAAAGGCTCAAGATTTGGAGTAAGTGAGATGTCAGTACTTTCAGTGGCTATGGAGTTAGTTATAGTACTGGTTGATGGTATGTGGTTTGAGTCTGTGGTAGGGATGGGCTTCTTAGCTATAGGACTGGAGAAATCTAGACTGCGTTTAGCTGGTAGGGGCTTCTTTTTGACTATGTTTGACTCTGAAAAAAGAAAATAAATTGGTCAATAGTGTAATACTATTAAGTTTTATTATTATGTTTCTATAACAATTTGTATTAATGTGTGTGTATATATGTGCTGTGGGTGAACCTAACTAAATATATAAATAAATAAACAGCTTGTTTCAACAAAAAACATTAGTCACAACATAAAAATTAACCTAAAATAAAAGTTGTTTATAATTTCAGCCCTAATCTCTTTTATAGACATAAAATTTATGTAATACCTGCTGGGCTCTCATCTTCATTTAGCATTTCCAGCTCATCAGCGTACATTAATTCGTATTCTTCATCAGGATCCGGATAATCACCCATTTTGCCGGCAGAAGTTTCGACAACGTTAGTGATATGTACGGGATTGAAATTAGGTTACTTTTTGAATGAATAGCAATCTATAAAATTACTTTCTAAGCTTCTATAATACAGTACAATGAAAATATTTTCATAAAATTTATATTGAAAATTCAAAACTTTGTTCACTGTTTATTTGTCAAACTTCGCAGTTGACAGCCATGCAACTGTCAAAAAGTCATAAACACGAAAAGTTTTTTTTGGTTTAATTCCAACACTGGCGTCGTCAATGGACTCCAAGAATCTTGTATACCCTACGGACTGTATTAGCTACGTTTCTACTATTTGGTGGATTCTAATCCTTGGATGGAACTGCAAATTAACCATTCTAAAAAATAATTGTACCAAAGAGCACCAGATATTTTTATCTGAAAAATATCCTGTGCTCTTTTATGTTATTGGGTACCATTATTTACTTAAATATTTATTGAAGGTCTTTACAATTGAAGGGTAGGTAAAGATAAAAGATTGAACTCCCTATTTTACCGCCCCTTTTTTGAAGTAATAAATTTTAAATTTTTATTCAATTAATGTTTCAATTATCGTTTACAAAAATTAACTTTAAGCCAACAGTAACAAGGTTTTCCATACAATTACAGTGCCTAAAAAATACTAAAACTAAAATATTATTAAAGGTGAAATTAATTGTGGTTCGGAATTGCAATGTTTTTTTTTTATTCTTGGTAGGTTCGCGCTTGACCGCTATCTCACCTGATGGAAAGCGACGATACGGTCGACGATGGAGCGCGCTTACCTAGAAGTAACCTATTCACTCTTGACTTAAAGATTCGCGGATAGGTTGATAGTGGACCGCCCGATCTTGAAACCTGTAGGTAGGAAATCAGCGAATGATTTCTTCCATTCTTGGGTTAAGCGAGAGAGGGTGTCAGACTTTTACTGAAAAAAAGTCACCTATACCTGTGCCTGCTTGTATTTATATAGGTATGTAACCAAAATTCACAGGTAGATTCTACCTGCTTTCGATCCATCGCCACCAATCGCTGGCAGTAGCTCGTATAACTACCCTTATAACACTAAGTTCTACGGCGAACGTGGTTCTGCCATACAATTTTAAAAGAAAAAAATTGGAGGGTAGAGGTAGGAAGGTAAAATAATAGCTACGACCTATTTTCAGACAAACCTACCTATATAAACATTTCATAAAAATCGGTCAAGACGTTTGGGAGGAATTCGATAATAATACGATACGAGATTTTTATATATTAGTAGACTATTTTTAAGTTAAGTATTTATAGACTAAGTAGTTACTTTTTATTTTATCGTTGTTTGTCCTGTGCGAGTCTCAAATAAATGTTTTCTTTCTTTCTTTCTTTCTTTTTTTCTACTAGCTTCTGCCAGAGACTTCGCCTGCGTGAATGTAAAAAATGATCCCAAGGGAACATACTGTACATACTGTATCATATTTCGGGACATAGTTTATCCGTGTGCTAAATTTCATCCGAATCCGTTCATTATACGTCGTAAACAAGTATCGTAAAAAACATACGCACACATATAAACTGTTGCCTTTAACTGTTTATTAGTGTGATAAATATTGTTTGTTAACTTGAAATTTCGCAAACACGTTGCCAGGGCTACACAAAAGGACATAAGGGTATCTTTCATTCCGACAAAAGTATCATTCCCGAAGGATAGAAAATAACGCGAGCGAAACTGCTGACAAAAGCTAGCACTGTCCTAGTGGCTGCAGAGAAGTGTACAGTAGGTACTCTGAAGTATTTTTGGATTTTTAATTAATTTCTTTTGAATTCCGTGTTATTCTTGCTTCACGAATTATATAAAACCTATGAAAAATGAAGTCATGTGTATATTGTAAGTGGCGAGACATTATTAGTTTTAGTACCGTAGACACCCGCTACAACCGACAGCGCCAAAATGGCGAATTTCAAACGGGTACAAAAGCACTTTGACGACCGCCAGTCCACTGTCGTAAATAGTATAGGTCAGCGATGGATTCAAACAATTTTTTTTTCTGATCAGTGTTCGGTAACCAGTACAGTTCTGTTATTGCCTCCATGATGACGATGCCATTTGCATTCTAACCCATTTTCGGCCACAGCGATCGCCTTCCTTGGCTCCTCATAGTGTTATGCACCCTCATGTGACTTGCTTGAATATGCGTCCTTGGCCGAAAAACTCCGAGCACAGAGCGGACATGTCAGGACAGCGGACAACAACATGAAAAATTATAGCTGTTGGTTGGTTCACTATGTGGGAAGAAGAGAGTTTCAGATACTTTTATAGTATCAAGAATAAGCGATAGGGCGCTTATTCTTGATACTTTGAAAAATAAAGGAGACCGATTTGACTGTAATTCTTATCGTGGAATTTCGCTCCTTTCAACACCGGTAAAAGCGTTTGCAAGAGTTCTTCTCAACCGCCTTATTCGTATATCAGAATCAATCCTTCCGGAGGCCCTATTTAGTTTTCGCCCTGAGCGGGGAACCTGTGAAGCTATATTCTCCATTCGCCAGCTTCAAGAGAAAGGCAGAAAACAAGGTCGACCTCTGTAGGTACCTCTGTTTTGTCGATCTCGAAAAGGCTTTCGATAGTGTTACCAATTTCCCAGAGAAGCTCTTTGGTTCCTGCTGATTAAACTGGGATGCTCTCAAAAGTTTGTAAGGATGATGCGACTCCTGCATGACGGCATGTCCTGTTGCGTGGCGGTAGAACGCAAGCAGTCGGACTTTTTTAATGTCACCTGTGACATAAAGCAAGGCATTATACTTGCACCTACACTCTTTGCCTTATACTTTGCTGTCGAAAGTTTTTATACGGGAAATCCTGGAGAAAATTTCGGAAGGCGTTTCCGAACTGATGGCAATATATTTAATCTTGCCAGGTTAAGGGCTCGTATAAAGGTCTCCTACAGCACTATCACAGAGATCATGTACGCTGCTGACCTGTACTTTGTAAGCAGATACTTGCGATAATTTACAGGCGCTGATAACTGGACTTAATGATGTTTGCAGTAGGTTTGGACTTGCAAAAAGGTTAAAAAAACCGAAATTATCATGTGTGAAGAAGATCTGCCGGTGGTCCCAGATATTTTAGTCGGCACTAGTAAGTTGACGCAAGTAGAGAGCTTCAGGCTTCAGGTATCTCGGTAGCATGATCACAAGCAATAGAGATCTCGACGCTGAGGTTAATCAAAGGATTTGTGCGGCGGCGACAGCTTTTGGCAAGCTGCAGCCCAAAGTTTTCCGTTCTCACGATATCAAATTGAAAACAAAAATATCTTTATTCAAATGGCTATAGTTCTTCCAAATCTTTTGCACTCATCCGAGACGTTGTGCCTATATCGGAAGCATATACAGACCATGGACAGATTCCACCTTAAGTGCCTATGCCGAAACATTACGGGCATTAAATTATTGAACCACAAGCGAAAGCCGGCGTTCGCTTTCTCCTTAGAATAACATTCTAAGGCTCTCTCATTGTCTTTCTATTGTCTCTAATTACGGTATTCGAAAAGTTAAAATGCTCCGATCGTGTTAGAAACACAACGTTTTAAGGAGAGCCAAAGTCCTGGGCATTGAAGCCTACTTGATTGGCCCCATATAAATCCTGCAAAGTACAGGTGGTTATGCAGGATGAGTAGCATAGCAAATGAGGTCATCCCTGTGCAAATGTTTCACATTGGCACATTAATTCATTGAAATTATCAATAATTACAGCTAGGTATTCACATAAAAAGGGGTAAATATTTGAAATAAAACACAAAAAATTATATATACGAAAGTTTTTTTTTTAATAATTGGGTATATTTACAATAGATTAATTAACAAACGTGAGTTACATGAATAATGTTAGAACAGGTATATGACCAGGTATACCTTCAGAATAATGTTACATGCACACGTCAAATACCAAAGTTACACTATTATATACTTAGGAGAGATCATCGAAATTCGATAGTGAATTGTATCGGTCATAAGACCTTATATACCTGACTTATGTATTACCTAGTAATTGGAATGTAGCCACGGCGAAAGACTCATCATTAAAATCGAGATCATATTGTTTAAAATAACGAACGTGTCATCTACTTTTACGCGAAATATAAAAAAAAAACTTAAAAATAACAATAATATTTCAATTTCAAATGTCTCATCAATTCTCAAAAAGCATTTCAATCCAAATATTTAATATACTAGTGATTATTTTAGTGTTTTACTTTGTATATCATACAGACGGTAACATATCGTGCTTCTCAGATTCAAGGAAATATCCAAACAAAATAAATGATTGCGTTTACAGTAACCATAATAATAAGTGGATATCTTATACAATAATAATAAATATCGTAACAATTAACTGTGTCAAAATTAAAAAAAGTTAACAAAAAATAACAATAACTAAACGCAAAGCTAAGATTCAATAAATCACAGACAACTACCTTTACCTAATCATTAATGACTGGAACGTATTATGAGATTCTTTTTTTTGTCATTTATTTATTTAATATTATTAAGTACTTACATCATCACCCTTAGACATTCACTCGACTAAACAATTTATCTTAACTACGGCACTCGGTGTGACCAGTTGATGCTTGGCATTTATTTCTAACTGCGTTGATTAGGCTGTCCAATGATGAACCTGATTCCCCCAGAGAGTTTAAATTAAGCCGAATAATTAGGACTTTCACAAACCTAAACTCAAAAACTTCCTGCGACTCTATATCTAAACAAACAAGAACAAAGTTGACGAATGCGTTCTGAGTAAGTAAAACGTTGTCTATGGTGCTTGGGACCGAGTGCCACCCAGACTTATGCCTGCCGTCCATTTGTCTAAACTATGCTAACGGTTAAGACTTAGACGTATTATTTTATTCGATTTTACTGTACAAAACGCTTAATCCTTCGCAAAATTTGACCTATTTGTTAATACATTTCATCGCCTCAACAACAATCGAGTCGTCCCGCTTTGAGCCGGCCATTTTATTTAAATACGTACACTTCATAGAAGGGTTCACCGGATTACATGACGGAGTTCCCGCTTTATTGCATCCTCCCGCCTGCCAGACATTTCTCTAATATCATCTAACTATATGGCAATACGTTCATTTCACTACGTTTACGAAACTCTTAACTTAATAGCTAACCGCCGTTCTATTGGACTAAAGCACCGCTTGGTCCAGCGGCACGAGAAAATAACATTACCAGACAATTACCTACGAACATACGAACAGACAAGAGAGTGCGTCAACTACAACGTGGTTCACACAAACACCACAGACAAGAGTGATGCACTTCAACAACTGAACGACAACCGGCGAGAGGCGCTCGCATTCTCGGTCTCTGTCGTTGACTTTGAATTTGAAATACAACTGTGAATGTGTTTGTTCTCAGATTATACCACTTCAACAGTCTTTCTTGCTTCAGCTGTTAGAACCCTTGCGCATTAGAATCCTGTGTTCAGTTCTTGGTGGCCACGAAGTTTAATCCTAGTATCTTGGATGCTCACGCACTTAAGCGGCCACAGCTGGCCATACTAGCCGCTCACTCGGGAGTACGTGTGCACAATCACCCACTTACTTTGATCTAATGCACGAGAACACTAAAGCCTTATAATTTGTTCATGCCATCCCCTCTACAAACAAAGACTGCACAGCCAGGCAAGTACACTGTTAGCCCCAGTCACTATCATGCTAATATCAGATGTTACCAATCGCTAAAATGTCCCGAAAAATCCACTAGTTATCACATTCTCCCTTCCAATCAATTCAATGTCACATTACTGAATTATGAAGGTAACACACATAATTCGTATTATTTAATACCTTTCACTCGTCTATCTAGTGCAATGACATTTTAAATCTTGGTCAATCGTAGCTTTTAATTTATTACCTAATTTAATTTAGTCAGCGTTTTTGAGCAATTACACAATGGTTTTATTTGATAATAAAAGGGAGTAATTACTAGAACTAATGAATTATTTAGGTGGGCACTCCTAAATCTTTACAAATAATAATAAAAAATGACTAGATTACATTGCAGTCATGACTCAGAATAAATAAAACTGTGTAACTGCTGTCAGTAACTAGGGCAGAAATGGACAATTCCATGGTCTATATAAGTCGTTAAATACCGACGACGCAGTACGAGTCTATAATTACCGAATGACTACTAGAGAGCACACTATAAGTCTACTCTCAAACGCGACTCCGAAGTCTAAACGACTCAATAAACTTGCTGCTACTCGTAACGCTCAAACTTGAACGATTGACCAAGATCTTGGACTGTCAGGAGCCGACATCAAACACGACTGGGGCGGTCAGTGAGGGCCAACCGGAGGACGGCGACCTCCGTGTGTCAGGCGGCGCTGATGGCGAGGGGTGGCGCCGGGGCAGGGTGCGCAGGCGCGGGGGGCGGGCTGTCCAACGCGGCGCCGCACGCCTTCAGCTCCGTGAACACTTCGGTGAAGAAGCCGGGTTCCGAATTGATCCTCAGCATGTTGAAAGAGAGTCTGTCGACGATGAGGAGGCAGCGGTCCCAGAACTTATCTTTAGAGTCTTCGACTAGGAATGGTTTGAGCGGGTAGGAGATCTCGTTGCCCATGTAGGAGTAGGAAAGGTATAGGCAGGTGAGGACCACGGCCTGCAGCTCCTGCGGACGGCCTATCCGCTCGCCGTCCACCAGCTCGCGGACCAGCATGTACACGAACACCACGTTCGCAGGGTTGATGAACGCCACATCCTGGAAACAGAAACGTTAAGGTGTTAAAGATGGTTCGAAGGTAATAATAGGATCGTTTAGAAATCATCATCATTTCAACTGAAAGAGGTTCACTGTTGGACATAGGCCTCCCCGAAGTGTCGCTACAATGACTGGTCCTGTGCATCTCGCATCCATCCGATTCCCACGACCCTCACCAGGTCATCGTTTAAACTTGTGAGAGACTTCCGGTATGTGGTCGCCACACCAGAACCTTTCGGTGGTTAGAAATATTAAAGTCGAATTATCCCTTGGGAACAAACCTACTCCCAGGATAAAATTATGCCAAGGGAACATACCAACTCCCGGGATTAAATTTATCCTATGTGCTATTCCAGGACATGAAGACGTAACAAACACAAATTTCGGTTTTATAATATAAGTGTAAAAAAGAGTGAGAGAGTGAGTGAGTGAAAGTGTGAGTGTGTAAGTGAATGTGTGTGTGTGTGTAGTGTGAGTTTATATATACATAAGTTTTTAACACACCTGCTAGTTTTTTCTAAAAAAAAACATTTCGTGTTACGACTATTTTTATCATGGTCGGTAGACATTTTTTCAGGGTGTCTGTCTGCCCTTCATACAAGAGCAAACATTATGTCGAAGTGGTAGCCGAGTGGTAACGAACGCGACTTACGAGTTGTAGGTCGTAGGTTCAAACCCAACCAGGCGCATTGTGTAATTTATTTCATCACCACTGCTCTCAAAACAGTGAAAGAAAACATTGTGAGGAAACCGGCATGTCCTAAAACTAAAACATTCGAAGATATGTGACATATAGGAGTACTAACCCGCATTAGGCCTCCGTAGTGGATTAAGGCCCATTACGTCCCCTGGAAAAAAGGCCTGAGTCCTGGCAGTGTGAACATTAAAAAAAGCTATGCTATGCTATGCTAAACAGTCTGTAAGCTCGCCTTTGTTTTGACTTCCAAGTCTGCTAAGTGCCGAGTTCGAGTAATTATAGTTATAAATGTCTGACTTTGAGTCGTGACTCATCGCTCGGCATCGATTCAGTTCAGCAATGTTGATGCCTTACAAGTTTCAGGGTTACCCCTTGTACGAGAAGTTTAGTTATTATCTAAGCTAATTATAAAGTTTATCTTTAATGTTTTACACAACATTAGTGTGTGTGTCGTTACAGAGTTAGAAGCCAGAAAAATCTGACATTAGTCATCAGTCTGGAATATAGAAATATAAAAAAAAAGAGAAGTCCATGTCCGCGCGACGTGCACAAAATCCGCACATTCGGGCAAACTGCCGTCTGTGGCCGTTAGTTGTAAACTTGCGAGATCGCAAACAAGTTCGTAAAAAAAATGCCGTGTTGTTCAGTGGTTTCGTGCAAGAACCGAAGCGATAAGAAAAGCCTGGGTCATTACGAAATCTCTAACCATATGTAAGTAAAAGTTTAATACTATATTTAATGCTTTAAAAACAGGAAAAACAACAAATTTTATAATATCCCTTGCTGTTACTACGTTATTTTCGTTTTCAAATATCAAAGCGATTGTATTACTTTTACAATAAATACATTTCTCCACCCATTCACTCTACTGTCGCAGGTCTGCTGGAAGAAATTTCATTTGAAATAAGCAGTACCTTTGTGCTCTTCTGTCTGCTTTTGTTATTTTAATTTTTAAGTGTTTGTGTGTACATAAATAAAAAATGAATAAATAAATTTCTCTTTAACCCATACCTAATTTTGACACTCTGTCCCACACTCTCACTTCACTCTTTTCTTACATCTATGGTCCTGAAGGATTATTGTGTTGCCAACTTCCTAGGTTGTGGAGGTCAGATAGACAGTCGCTTCATGTAAAATACTGGTATCCAGCTGCATCTGATTAGACTAGAAGCTGACCCCAACATAGTGAAAGATAAAGATAGTTTATTTATCAAAACATAAGTAAGCAGTACAAAAAAAAAGAGTTTGCAAAGCATGTGTTAAACCAGGCCACTCAGAAAGTTTTGCGAAAAAAAGTTTTTATGTATAAGGCACTGGCCACTTCTAATTATTTTGAAAACTTTGGTTATAAAAAGTAAAAATACCATTGTTCGAATTTTGAATTTCCCTCCACATTTTTCCGAGAGCCAAATCAAATTATCGTGTCTCATTTAAAAATGGATCTGCATCGAGAACGTTTTTGTGCGATGATTTTCTACGATTTTATATGAGGCCTAAAACCTGATGACTTCAAATAACTTTTGTGGATAAAGGACCTTCAAAAATAAAATACCAGTGGTAGATGGTTGATCTACCGCTGGTATATTTCAAGCGTGGTCGCCTTACTTTGGGGGATGAATAAAGGAGTGCGTCCTACGACGGATGTTACGGAAGAAAGTGTGCTGGCAGTAAAAAAATTAATTCAAGAAAACAGGCGAATTACATACGAAGAGATTTAGCATACATTGCAGATTGGTTCGGGAAGCGTTCAAAAATATGAAGCAGGCTCGTCTCGGTGGATTTATCAATATTATACTTTGATTATTTTTCGACTGTGAGACGCTATACATTGGAGTAAAAAAAAAAATTTTGTACTGCAATATGGTTATCAAATTAAAGGTCATAATGTTCTGTATTACAATTTATTGTTTGTTTTATTTTTTTAAATGAATGCAATTAAATTGGTTTCTACGCTACTGGACTAACTTGCTTTTTTCTTTTCAGTTTTTATTTACAGTTATTTTTTACGCAGTTGGGTTTTTTTTACACACTTTTTAACTAGCTTTTGCTTGCGGCTTCACCCGCGTACATAAAATATAGCCTATGTCACTCAGGAATAAAGAAGCTTTCTATCGACGATAATTTTTTAGCTATCAGACCAGTACTTTCCACAAACAAAAAAAAAAAAAAACAAAAATACAAACTATACTACTCTTTATAATATTAGTGTATATTTTCTTGACATCCTACTCTATAAGGTGGCTTAATATCAAATCTAGCTCACAACCTACCAAAATGATTAGATCATACTGCTATAACCATTAGAATCTGGGCCGCGTAGGCGCTACGGCTACGAGAATTGGCCCGGTCAGTGCTACGAACGCTACGAATATCCGTAGCAAGTATCGATTACCCGAAAATAGTCGGCGTAGCACCTTAGTACATATTCCTTCGCCCACGTAGTTTTTCAAGCGCCCCTGGTAATTGCCACCTTTCACCACATGAGACCACCTCCCCCCCCCCCCCCCTTATGGCAGGGATTGTGAATAATTTGGACATTGGTCAGACGAGTGTTTTCGTGTCGTGACAGGGTAGTACATCTCGTTTAGCTCTTCAATCCCCATATGTGATAGAAGAGCGGACGAGATGAAGTATTTGGTCGTGGATGTGCGACCCTGGTGGAATAAACGCGAGAGTGTTTGTCGGATATATCCAACGTAAGCGGTTAAAGGGATAAAGAACAAGGTGACGCGTTTTATTCGTAACTATCCTTCTTTCGTGAATGTGAGTCTTACGGTATGTGGTCGCCACGCCAGAACCTTTCGGCTGTTAGAAATATTAAAGTAGTTAATGTAGAGCAATGGTGGCCGAGTGGTGACAGCCCCGACTGGTGTATTACTTTGCATCATTCATTACATCACCACTGCTCTCAAAACGATGAAGGAAAACGTTGTGAGGAAACCGGCATGTCCTAGAACCAAAAATTCGAAGACATGTGACATTCACCAAGCCGCACTGGGCCCACGTGTTTAATTACGGCCTATTCCTTCTCCTAGAGAGAGGAGGCTTGAGTCCCAGCAGTGGGAATATTAAAAGGCTGATTATGCTATTATTATATATCCTTCTTTCTAACAAGTCACAATTATGATGTTGAAATCATTTTTCCTCAAGGGAAAAAGATGTGACAGTAGGTTAAATAAAGAGGAAATATTCAGAAAATATTAAGGTGTTTTTATTTCGAGTGTCTATTTTAGGCAGACATACTTTCTGCTCCATTTGTTTAAGTGACATTTGTTTTAATGTCGTGCAAACAATGGTCACGAAATGCGTCGGTACTCGAAGCGTGCCTGAGGTTGTCCACCCCCTTTTTTACGGTCAACTTTAACATTCAAAACCCATTTATTTATGACTATGAATAATTTTGCGAAAATCTGTCTGTCTATTTTTAGGGTTCCATACCTCAAAAGGAAAAAACGGAACCCTTATAGGATCACACATTCAATCAAAATTCATAGGGTACTTCTCGTTGACCTATGTTCCTGAAATTTGGCATGAAGCAAGGTCTCATAGCACAAGCATAGGAAAAACTCGGAAAACTGTAAATTTGTAGTTACGTCTCAAAAAAAAAAACTTTTTTTCTATTCGGAAAAATCTTCGTATATCTTGAACTGTTTTCAAAGGTAAGTCTGTACGGAACCCTCAGTGCGCGAGTCCGACTCGCACTTGCCCGGTTTTTTTTTATTATGGATAGGTTCGCGTTTGACCACTATCTCACCTGATGGTAAGCGATGATGTGGTCGACGATAGAGTACGCTTGCCTAGAAGTAACCTTTTCACTCTCAACTTAACCTATACTAACTTCTATAATCTGTTTAGTTCTACTGTTATTCAATGGCCTCACTGTTTGGCGATAAAAACAATCTTCATAGCCTGGTCTGCAGGAGACGCTTTAGGCGTCGGTAGTCGCAGAGCGATTCCTAGCCTGCATAATATTCCACAACTATCACACAACGCCACCTAGTCTCAAACTAAGCAGAACACGTGCTGTGAGTACTAGACAACTGATAAACATACTTATTTTGTAAATACATAGCCGCGGGCAGGCGGACGACGAGCAAAAGGTAGCTTGCCGTCCGCAAATGACCTGGCCTGGGTCGACGTGTTGTGTTCTACGTGCTCTTCCAAGAGATGTCAGCATAATTGACGGGACCAGCTAGGGCTGATGCTTATCAGGGCTGGAAGATTGTTTGGAAGAGTCACCACGACCCTAAAACGCACTGAAGGAACACGGGTAGGTTATAGTCAGTAAAAATTTTACACTCTCACTACGGGGCAGTCCGTTCGTCAGGAAACTGTGGTGTAATATGTAAGCTATGTAGTCGTGTTTAGTTTGTAAGTATATAACCTCGTGTAACCGCAAATATTAAGTCATAATATATCTGGACTTGAAACGCATCGTACGTCTTTTCTTTCGTTAAAAACCCATCCTTACATGGCGACTCTGCCACCCAGTCGCCTTAAGAGATCAGGTTGCTAGCGTGCGTGTGGTCAAAGTAAAAATTCCGTTCCATAAAAGGACAGTGTTACAAATAATTAGACCCGAAGTTAAACAATTTCAATTACACAATGGAACATTCCATCTTTTCTCTGTTTCGCACTGTTCAATTCGTAGGCAAGCAATAAGGGAAAAGAAAAATCTAAGGAGGCGCAAGAGGTCATTATTGCGCAAAACGCTGCGGGCGACTAAAACTCGGCAGCGACGTTTTTGTAAATCATCTTATGACATCCACGCTCTTAGGCGGAGCGTCAGATAGTGTCAGACTTTTACTGACTAAATACCCACTCCTGTTCCTTCGTTGCCTTTAATACCAGGGCCGAGTCATCTTTTCAGAATCAGACCCTTGGCCCCAGTAGGCTTCGACCCTTCTGGACCCCTACGGTTTGCTGACATCTCCTTGAGGCGCGCGTGGAACAGTACGCGCCGTGAACGACTTGGGCTCGGTCCGGACTGTTATCGGACGGTCGGACGGTAAGCTATCCATTGCTCTGCCCAAGCGGGGCACACCTCCACCGTGTGCTCCACTGTGTGCTCCAACGTGTCCTCAGGGCGGTCCACACAATGGTGACACCCGGGCGTTAGAAGAGCTAAATGGTGACCATTTAGCTTTTCGACCAATCTCCATATTCAAAAAATCTACGCCGCTCTCCTACTGGCGGGTATCTTCTTGGCATATCGTTCCCTCCTTACAAAACGAGCTCGTCCCGCCATCCATCCATCTTGGTCTGCCGCAATGATGTCACTTGACTTTTATGTGGTTCTTTATACCCATTATTTTTGCGAAAATACCAATTTATTTCTAAGCTCGAAGTTTCCTTGCGTGATCACTCAGAAATGAAGATATCAGCAGGAGAACCAAGGTTACCGACGTGGCTCGATGAATCACCAAACTTAAGTGGCAATGAACAGGGCACGTTGCACGCAGAACAGATGGTCGATGGCGATGAAAGGTTCTGGAGTGGCGACCACGTATCGGAAAAAGTAGCGTTGGAACGCCTCGAACTTGTGACACGCAGTTCAACAGCCAATCTCTCAACCACTACGCTAACCACACCGTATTATGGGATTGATACGTTAAGCTAAGTCATAAACCTTGATTTAATAGTGCTGAAACACAATTTGTGCAATGCGAAATGCCGTTCAATCGTCGTAAATAGCTGACCTTTGCATTCAATCACTAACTTTTGCCATAAAACTACGATTGATTGTAATATAAGTCTGTGGCAAGCAAGTTAGAAATAGAGTTGCGGATAGCCTTGAGCCCACCAGCTGCAGATTTTTTTTTTGAGGTGGAAAGTCTTCAAATGACTTCTCTCGCTCTAGGATTGAGCAAGAGGGACGTGTCAGACTTTTACTAACGTAGGGTTACTTTGTGCCTGAGGTATAACATTGACCCGAACTTATTAATCAATAGAAACACAGTAAACACAGTTTCTCATGTTACTATTGGTTATTAAGCTTGTGCCAAGGTCATACCCTAGGGCCAAAGTTGCCCCACTTTACTCGGTAACTAAAACCCACCTGTGATTCAATTGCCCTTTGTGTTCCAAGACCACGGTGTCTCTTTAACTACAAAACCTCCCTTAGCTCTAGTGGACATTGGCCCTACTGGGCGGCATCGGCGCTCCTTTGCTAGCATTACTGCTTCGCAGAAGAATAATACAGGTAATCTATATAATTAAAGGAGAAACTGACTGACTGACATATCAACGCACATCCGAAACTACTGGGATTAGAAGCGTGAAATTTTGCACAATGTTTCCTTTTATGGCGTAGGCGAGCACCAAGCGAGGATTTTCCAAAATTCATCCTCTAATGAGATGAAACGGATGTCCAATATTTGTATGGAATAACCTATATAAGAGTACAGTGTAATGTGAGAATATTGTAGGAATACTTACCTACCTACGCGTTAAGCGTCCTGAGTAAAACAATTGATTGGGTTTCAGAAAATCAGTACCAAGCGATTGATCGCTTTGACCTTTACCATGGGTTTTAAAGGTTGATGATACCCACGTTCTTTTTTTAAATGCTCCTTTGAATCTTTATTTTAGACACTTCGACTTCAAAATTGCTGTTTGGAATCAAAACTTCGAATCAACAACACTACGTTTCTGTGTACATAATAAATTATTTACGACTAGCTTCTGCCCACAGCTTCGCCCGCGTGATGGTAAATTTCTCTATACAAACTTTGGATCCCCACTTCATCATCTTAGATGGTGAATTTAAAAAAATCCTCTGTTAGTGCTCACCTACGTCGTAAAAGGAAACTATGTGCAAAATTTTACGCTCCTGGTCCCAGTAATTTCGGCTGTGCGTTGATATGTCAGTCAGTCAGTTTCTCCTTTTATATATATAGATAAGAATAGAATACACTTGAAATTGCTCGAAAAACTCACTCCTATCCCTGCCGCTTTTATGCACGCTATTACTGTTTCCCGCACTAGTGCGCGAGCTTGTCTTCGCCACAGTTTTTTGGTATTTGTCGTATCAGGTGGGCGCTATGCGACCCTCTTGAGTCTTGCGTACGTCAATCCCTGTTTATTAATTACTTCGTAAGTGTATTGAAAAACGTCGTTTGATACACGGGAAAATTTGTCAGCATTCGGCTCCATAACACCCTCGCCTACGGCTCAAGCGAATTCCACCTCGGTCGCAATGACTTTCTCCGCTTATATCTAAATGTACTATTCCTACACTAATGAAAAAAGATAATGATAAATTTTCTATTTACAATCTCTAATAGGTACCTTTAAACACATCTAAACAGATATTTGACACTACTGAGCTTCACCCCAAAAGTCAAATAGGGTGTGGAATACGAAATCCCAACCGTTCAGCTTAATGCCCGACAGAATTGGATTCTCTCTGGAAAAAATTGGAACCAAATCGAATCCAATTTAATTCTCTGAAGCGACAGTGAATGTCGACAAATTGGACACACTCTAACCACGAGTCCAAAATAATGGATCAAGGGAACGAATCTAGGCAAAATGGTGGACACAATGACAAAATAGGTCAAGTGGTAGACGAAATAGTAGACAACGTGACTATAGTTACACAATAACCATTTTTTATCCTTTACTTTTTACGAGAAATAATGGCCTATTTACGAAGCGATTTGAAGCATTACAGCATTAATCCTTATCCAATTAAGTACCAAAATACACTGTGCAATGAATACAGATCAATATGGCCCTTTACAGCATGTAATTTAAATGAATATTTTTGAAGATATTACAGATTTAAAATGCAGGGACATAGCGGTTACGGTGGTATCAGCATTGCACCTGTGCGAAGCTGGTGCGGGTCGCCAAGTTGATAATAAAATCATTAATAAATAAAGAATTAATAGAGAAAAAAAAACAAAATTAAAACTCTTACAAGAAATCAGAAATCAAAAACGTTTATTTCAAATAGACCAATTACAGGCACTTTTGAATTGTCAAAATGTCGATCAGTCAAAAAAAATACAAGTGAAGCTAAATTGCACGTTCCAAAGCGTAGATCTCTATGGAGAAGAACGTGCAAGAAACTCCATGGACACTCTTTTAAATCATATTATGAGTTACATAAATGTTGGTTACATATTTCTTGTCGCTTCTAATATGTGAGCACAATGTAGATAAGTAATAATAATTAAAATAAAATATAAAAAAACCAATTTAAAAAAATAGAAATTGAATTAAGTGATAGCATAATAATATTTATAAAGGTTTTGTCAGCCTATATATATATGTACTTATGAATAGCATAAGATCGTTTGTAGACCGTGAGCATTTTATAACTTATATTTTAATGAAAACCTTGAAAATTCAATCAATACCATATTTGAATTGATTGAATGTGTTAATAAAAATAATATATAGGTATATTCAATCATCATCATCATCATCGTCACCTTCCTGCCCTTGTCGCGTGTTATTTCGGGTCGGTGTAACATTTTTCTTTCTTCCATTCTATCCTGTCACCCGCATGCCATTACTAACTCTTTTTTCTTTCATATCACTCCTCACAAAATCCTTGGCCTTGCTCTACCCCTTCATCCATCTACAAGTATACTCATAACTCCTTTAGTAATATATGTGTTATCCCTCCTCTTCACACTAGTATATTAAATTTATCTTTATTATTTTAAAGCTAATACAGTTTGCATGCTTCAGTTTTTTTTTTTTTTCGGGTGGGAAAATCATCTAATGACAACCTCCGCTCTTGGGCGGAGCGCGAGATAGTGTCAGACTTTTACTGACTAAAAACGCACTCCTGTTCCTTCTTTGCCATTTTTTTTTTATGCTTCAGTTAAGGTACGTTTCCGTATAAATAACTCTTATGAAAACTGAGCGTGAAAGAAATCGATTTAGGATGAACAGCATTCCGTGCTGCAACAGCCTGGCGTGAAAAAGTCAAGCAAAGATTATCCTAACGGAACTTACCATCGGGATCGGGAAGTAGTCCAATATGACCTAATGACGCATGACCCAAGTAATGCAAGAGCCAAGGATTCTTTTCAAGAGAGAAAGATAATTCAATGTGATGGTAATTAGAAGTTTGTAGTCAACACCCAACTGGTCATTATTTTTTTATATTTCTAATCAATGTTACATATATAATTATAAAAACTGGCTCCTGTCTCTATCTTCGCGTGCGTGAAAGTAATAAATATCCTGAGAGAACATACATACATCTCGGGGAAAAAAAGTATAATATGTCCTAATCTAGGATATGGCCTATCCGTGTACCAAATTTCATCAAAATATGTTCAGCCGATTGAACGTGAAGCAGTAAAAAACATACACACAGACTGTCGCCTTTATAATATTAGTGTGATTTACTGGTTACATTCATTTTACATCAATTTTTATGGTGATGTAACCAAATTTATATTTTTTATCAAATTGTACAAACTGTGTACAGGTATCGGCACGGATCTTAAACGGTCGGCGAAATGGGGATCGCTTTGCGTACGCGTTTTATTTATTATTTTAATGTAAACCTATTTTATTTTATTTTTTTCTTTTTCCTACTAGGTACTAGGTAAAAACCTAGTACCTAGTAGGAAAAAGAACACTCTTTCGCCAAGCGCTCAAGATCCGTGCCGATACCTGTACACTTGTAAATGACATTTTATATTTGCAAAGATCTAAAGTAATGTACAGTTTAATTTAAAATCTTTTGTAAGCTATATCGTTGGAGTTCGTATGAATACATTTAAAAAAGGTAGAATCCGGTTTTAATTCATTAAACCTCGAGCGAACGCCGGCGTGATTGTCTTTCTATTGTGTCTCTAACTACGCTACTCATAAGGTTAAATTAAGAATTCAAAACAAATACGGAATTGATAACAGCTTAGAAATAATAAAACTATTTCGGCATTGAATATGATTAAAAGAAAATAGAATCCGTTTTTAAGGTTTCATACCTAAAGGGTAAAACGGGACCCTATTACTAAGACTCCGCTGTCCGTCCGTCTGTACGTCTGTCTGTCTGTTCTTCTGTCACCAGGATGTATCTCATGAACCATGATAGCTAGACTTTTTTTTATTGTTGATAGGCTCGCGTTTGACCACTATCTCACCTGATGGTAAGTGATGATGTTGAAATTTTCACATATGATGTATTTCTGTGGGGCTCCCATACAACAAACGTGATTTTTTTGCCGTTTTTTTGCTACGGTCGATATGGGACCCTTCGTCGCGAGTCAGACTCGCACTTAACGGTTTTTTTTTAAATTAAGAATTTAACAAATTCAAATACCATAAACAAAACTATCAGTGTCTACTGAACCGCTAGACATTTTCGTGTCTAATTAAAACAATGACCTGGTTCGCGAACATAGTCTGAATCAAACGTGTCCAAGCCTTGAAGAGACCTAGATTGTACGGAATTTAGGTTAAGTTGCTACTTAAATCTGAATACGAAATGCTGAGTTGTTTCGCCTATAGCCTTCTGGATTTGCTATTTTTTATAGGTGTCTTTTACGAGTAATTTTTTTAGTGTTGGTTTATCGACTCCTTCAAGTTTCTTCTCAGAAATCTGAAGTAAGTAAAATGTATTTTTAAAACTTAACAAAAGCAGATAAAGATTGTTCGAAAAAGCAACCGTGGCCCTGGAACGTAAAGGGCAACTGAAGGTACACAAGTGGGTTTTAGTGAGTAAAAGTCAAGTAAAAGGAGTGTTAGAACACTCCTTCTCGCCCCACCCAGAGTGGAGGGAGATTTCATAATTTCCCACATCAACAAAAAAACAATAGACAGAGTAATGAGTTGCAAAAATCGCTTTCCATCAGGCGACATAATAGTCAAGCGCGAACCTATCAAGAATAAAAAAAAGAAAAATAGTATATTACCTATCGTTTTAGGGAACCTAAACTAACCCGCTGTATATTACTTAAACATTTTGTTTTTTTTTCCAAATACCAAGCACATGCAAGTAATTTATAGAGTACGGCTTTCAAAAATATAAACATCACAAGTACTTTATCGTAGAGCTATAATAAACATAAACAAACACACTTCTAAATAACAACTAAACATTTCAACCATAGAGGCTGCTACAAAGCGCCACATAATGACCGTAGTATTCGTAGCTCGTAGCTCTTCGTAGCACCTCGTAGCACCTCGTAGCCTCAAAGAGTTTTGTAGCCTCGTAGAGACTCATATGAACTTAGTATACTATCTACTGTTTGTTACGATGCCGTTTCTTCCGGAATATGCCACCCGCAACGGAAGAACGCCTACACAGTAGCGTAGCTAGGCGTGGGCGAAGCTGCCCCTCGCGCACGGCCTCGCACTGAAAGATGCCTCGCGCAAGTGATGGTTCTTTAAAAGCGAGGGTTATATTTCGTATGCCTTTGCCTAAATCTGAATTAGTCCACGCTACGCCTCTGGACTTACACATAGTCCACAGGCCACACACGGCCAATAGGCCGTTCTATCTTGTTCATATTCAGTAGTTCTTATCATAGAGAGAAAATTATGTTTTTCTTAAGAGGGCCCTTCTCGGTGCATGAATCGTCAACATAAGCGTGGTACAAAAGCTTGTTGTATCTTTATGTTTGATAAAGAGGCAACAAGAAAAATGAAAGATAGTATGAATATTTCACTAAACTTGTTTTTGTTTAATGATATAAAGTAGTGCTTGACAGCGATCCCACCTGATGGTAAGCAGTGATGCAATCGTTGATGGTGAATCGCACCAGTTTATTAAGAGCCTATGCATTCTAGCCTTGAAGATACTAAATTATAATCGGAAGGGACGACCGCTGCAGACAATTTTTTCCAATCCTTGGACATAAGCGAAAATACGTGTATATTGTTTGAAATATGTGTTTTTTTTAGATCTGAAATGACTTTGGAAAAAGAATTCATAATTCTGAATTCCGATTAAATATGCAAGGTTTCCATAAATATATTTTCTTTACTTTTTTAATTTATGAGTACATTATGAAGGGCCAAAGTTCACGTAAAATATGAACTAAATTAATGTTTTATTTGACCTGTGAAAATAGTAAATTTTCAAAGATCTTTACTGGATTGCCTAGTTTTACACAAATTGTTTTTAATAGAAACTTAGTTAACCACAAGATTTAACTGTGTTTCTAAAATAACTAGATAAAGATGTGTAATAACACCATTATCACATAAAAGCGGTTGTATGAGAAGTATCACGGGTTGGGTAGTCTTAACTATGAAAACTGTTTATTTCTAATTCTTTTTTTATATGAAGCATTATTTAATAAAGTTAATAACACCCCTGTGGACCCTTTTCGGGGAATTACAGACATCATATTATACAGTTGATCCACCTTAATTTGACTAATGTCAGATTAATGGGGTCGGATTATTGAATTTTTCAGACCATATAGTACATAGCTTTTTTTTTAGGTGGGATTTCTTCCTTTGACATCTCCCGCCCTTTCGTGTCAGACTTTTACTGACTAAAACCCACTCCTGTTCCTTCTTTGCCTTTGTTCCAGGGCCCCGCGGTTCTCTTTCGCATCACTTATGGCCCCAGTAGGCTTCAACCCTGCTGGTCCGTACGGTTACTGCGCGCCGTCGACGACTTGGGCTCGATCCGGACGGATACCGGACAGTCGGACGGCGAGCTACCCATTGCTCGCCGTCTACAAGCGCACGAGAGTACATAGCTACCGATAACATGCAGATCAGAACTTATAAAAACAAACGAGTGCTCCACCTTGTAAAGGTTGAGCTACATCTGACAACACTGAATCGCATTTTCCTATGCGTCTATCCTTTTATCAAAATCTGTTCAGTACTTTAACCGTAAAAGCGTAACAGACAGACATAGTTGCTTTCACATTTGTATAATGTATTTAAACACGCTTATAAAATAATTAGCAAAAGGAACACTTACGGTTAGGTATTCATTAGAATCATAATGAGGGTTTAGTTTTTGGGCTGAGGGATTTTTACGCAAAGGGCAACTATAATTAGATAATAATTATAAAGAAAAAATTGAAACATTCATAATTATAAATCTTAATTCTGAGTCTTATGTGCCTACCTAAACCTAACCTTTGCTTTGCTACGATACTTTTTAGAACCCTATTTACAGTATGAATTTAAAACAAGATTTTCTTTTCATGCATTTAAAGTAAGTTCTTGTTTGTTGTTTCAAATTGCGTCTAGTTTTTAAAAGGGTTTCATAAAATATGTAATTAGTTTTTATTTTTACTTTATTTACATTGCTCTCACATGATAGCTACAATAAACATGTAACAGAGATGTTTATTTGTAATTACACAACATGATTGATATTAAACTCTTTACAAAAAAAAAAACAACCAACTTCAAAGTAAAAAAAACACTGATAAGTTCAAAATAACTCTAATTTCGGAAGTCGGTGTTTCTATAATAGTTTTGCCCCTTCGTTATTTAACACCGACTTCCGAAATTAAAGTTATTTTGAACTTTTCAGTGTTTTTTTTACTTTGAAGTATGTTGAATTTTTTTTTGGAAAAAGTTTTTTATTTTACACTTTTTAGTTATGGTACCACCACTAAAAAGTACCCCTCAGCCAAACTTAAATACCTTATAGCCAGAGTGCATCTCATGACAATTCTAATAATCCAACACACACGGTTAGATTTCGTTAATTTCCGTTTCCGGTTACGTTTTTCCGTTTTCGTTAGTTCCGGTGCCTAGCTTCAGGCTTCATCATCAGATCAGTTCGATATATTCCCCCTCTACTTTCAGTCAGTCATTGCCTACACGTATAAACAAAGCAGTTTTACTTGTTACAACAGTTCTGCTGTAATCCTATGAGTAGTTCTGTTCCATATCTTCGAAGTTCATGATCAGATCATAACAATATTTCTATGGGACCAATTCGGAAGCATAACCTTTCAATCAAAAAATAATTTTCAAATTCGGTCGACAATTGACCGAGAAATCGGTGAACATACATAAAAAAAAAAATAACATTCAACCGAATATAGAACCTCCTCCTTTTTGAAGTCGGTTAAAAAGAGTGTCCATGGAGTTTCATTCTTCTCCATAGAGATCTACGCTTTGGAATGTGCAATTAGCGTCATTTTTTCTGACTGACTGACTTCTTGACATTTCAAAAGTGCCTGTAAATGGTTTATTTAAAATAAAATGCTTTGAATCTTGAATCTTTGTACCTGACCGTACAGGGATCAAACAAAAGTGCAGTCACACTCTACAAAAACGAAAGTATCTAATTTTTTTTTGTAGAAGAATGTCTAATTTAACTAACGTTAGATTCCATGCTATGCATTAAATCAGTTGTGAACCGTTTACTATCTCTTATCTATATCTTCTATACATATAAAAGGAGAAACTGACTGACTGACATATCAAAGCATTCCGAAACTACTGGGATTAGGAGCGTGAAATTTTGCATAAGGTTTTCTTTTATAACGTAGGCGAGCACTAAGAGAGGACTTTCCAAAATTCACCCCCTAAAGAAATGAAATGGGGGTCCAAAGTTTGTATGGAAAAACCTACTTTTACGCGGGCAAAGCCGCTGGCAGAAGCTAGTCTAATGTATCAGTTTTAGACACTAATTTTGATAGAGCGACTGAATTTCTAACACTCAACCTTGTTACCTGTAAAAATCTAATAGGTAACATAAAATAATCACGCCTTATAAGGCTTAGGAAGCTTGAGGTCTTCCAGCATCCTCCCGAGGAGACGCAATGGGCTGCAATGCGTCACGCGTGCCCAGTGCGGGTTGTTCTTGGACATACACATCATCACCTTCCTGCCCTTGTCCCGTGTTACTTGGGGTCGGTGCAACACGCGTTTTTCTTCTATTCTCACTCGTCACACAATCCGTCCATCTTTTCTTTGGCCTCCCTTTCCGTCCATCCACATACTCATGACTTTTTTAGTAACATGGTTTTCATCTCGTATTGTAAACTCATCATTATTTCCCTACCCTCGCTCCGTATTATTTGGGTTAGGCGCAAGATGTTGTTTTCTTCCATTCCGTCCTATCTCCCGTCATACCATCACTAACTCCCTTTTCTTTCATATCACTCACACAATCCATCCATCTTTTTCGTATTATAAACTAATACAAAAGAATTTTAAAATAGTAGATTATGTGACTGGGGGATAAAGCAGTGTCTTTAAATCGCGGGCGGCATGTTGAATTCCGAACGAAACGATGGTTGCTAATTTTAATCCCAAACGTCAGTGAGGGACTATATAATTAACTCCCGAGCACTGCGAGGGAGTTAATAAAGAAACCTGAGTGAAGTGAGGAATTCAAGCCACCGAATACAAAGACAGCTTTATCTCCGTGTTAAAAGGCAATTTAGTAAAACAAATCATAAGAAAAATATAAGTATTATTTACGAGTTAATCTTAACTATCACTCAAAATGTTTGATTTGAAACAAACAAAATTCACTACTCAAAGATTCTATAATTTAAATTTTCTATAACGCTTCCGCATGATCATTACTTTTTTTTAGAAACTATTTTATTCTGTTTGTTTTTTTGTTAGTAGCCAGTTTGAAATTTGAATAAACTTGTTTGATGCACTACATTTTAATTCACATAATGCTGACGGTTTTTCACGTTCCAAATTCAAATCTAATATAATTAAATAATATAATTTTATATCTGTCCTGTGTATCCGATGTATAGTATTATATATATTTTTAATTAAATTTACTTTGCAGTACACCGCAGTCGACCCCCTTTTTTATGACAAGTTCTTACAGTCCATCCTAAGGTTGTCTGGTAGAAATCGCTGTTAGCGATAAGACCACCATTGTACCCATACATTAAGTTAGTTTGTAAGTTTTTGTTACTATTTTGGTGTACAATATATCTATTCTCTTCTATTCAAATCTCATGATTCCCTAGGGATCGCCCATACTGCATTATCTCCCTAGGGACATAATGACTTGCTTTAATTGATGGTTGTATGACGTATGAAAGGGCATTATTAAGCAGGTGGTGTAAAAATATCTTTAACAACGACTAATATAATAAGCTTTGAAGCTGATATTATTAGAAAGATAAGTCTGACATGGACTTTGACGTCATCCATGATATGGCCGCCATAAAAAGGGGCTTTCGAATCGATAAGCAAATTATTTCCATTTGCATTTGAACAATTTTGCATATCTATTTTTGTATATAATATATAATTCTTTTGTACATGTGTTTGTCACCTAACTTATCCTAAACGGCTTGACCGATTAGAAAGTAATTTCGTAAAAAGAAAGTAATACACTTAAAAGTTAGCACAAATGGTAATATTAGTTAATAAAAAAGGTTGTTATTAGTTATTTTTCAAAACTCGAAAGAAAAGATTGTAGGTTAGTTGATTGTGATTGTTGATTGATTGTTGATTGTCCGAAAAGATTGTATGCTGGAATAGTCTTGAGTTTATAGTCTTTAAGCCCCCAAAATTCAATCAAGTTTATTAAAACTTGAATCAGGACATAATTTCTAACCAAAATATATAATAAAGACTGTCATTTATTTATTTACTTTATAATTTTTTTCACATATTATATTGGAAGAAGATACAGTAATATAAAAAAATATTGTACAAAGGTACTGCTTATTTCTAAAATAAAATTTGTTCCAGCAGACCTGCGAAAGGAGAGATAAAAAAAAATGTGTGTCATTACTAGTTTTTTTTAAAACTAACCTCAAATTACGGTACCTATGAGTAGTGTTCAAGTTTTTATAAAAACATTCTCGAAATCAAAGTTAGTGTTCATATCTTTTATGTGTTATCCGAAAAGGAACCCATGTAAGGAATAGATATCATAGGATTGGGTTTAAGTCAGTAAAACGACTGACACGCCCTCACGCGGGAGAAGTCATTGATGAATTCTCACCTTAAAAAAAAAAATGTTCACTAACTTCACTTAACTTTCACGTCTGTTGTTCCTGAAGAATTTATACAGAAAGTTACTGGCTACACATATCAATATTTTTTTGACCGGCCTAGTGGTCTAGTGGTTAGTGGCCCTGACTGCTAAGCCGGAGGTTGTGGGATCGATTCCCACCCAGAACAAATGTTTGTATGATGAGCACTATCATTTCTTCTGTGTCTGTGGGTGTAATTTATCTATATTATGTATGTATTTAGAAATATATACGTATGTTTATCAGTTATCTAGTACTCATAGCAGAAGCTCTGCTTAGTTAGGACTAGATAACGCCATCTAATTAGTCGTGTGAAGTTGTTGAAATATTATTAGCATAGCATAGTCGGCCTTATAATGTTCCCACTGCTGGGACTCAGGACTCCTCTCTAGGAGAAGGAATGAGCCGTAATCCACCACGCGGGTCCAGTGCGGGTTTGTGGATGTCACATGTCTTCGAATTTTTGGTTCTAGGACATGCTGGTTTTCACGATGTTTTCCTTCACCGTTTTAATTTTTTAAAACAGTGGTGATGAAATATATTACACAAAGTAATTCGCCTGGCTGGGTTTGAACCCGCGACCTATTATTATTATTTTCCCATTTATCTACGCTATTATAAGTCCTATTAAAGTGATATTTCCATCATATTTCCGTAAGTGGAAGATTTAATAAATACTCGAAAATTCTCTTGGTATCAAATAATTCCCTTCAGTCGACAACTACAGAACTTATATCGACTTATTACAGGTTGTCATCTATAAAGGTTTTATTACCCGCACGCGATCATAATCTGCCTGTGACTGTGCCATGTTATTGCCAGTTCAATTAATGACGATCGATACGGAAATAGTAAGTACGCCTGCCATGGAATAGAATTTTAAACTTGAATGTGAACTATCTTTAAATAGAAGAGGTGTAGAGCTCCAAGTATAGTTAAGTATTATTTATAAAAACCGTTGTCTAGACTATATATATATGAATAGCTGTTCGTAATTATCGCTAAAATTCGAGAACGGCTGGACTGGTTTGGCAAATTTTGGTCTTGAAATATTTGTGAGAGTCCAGAAAAGGTTTAAACTGTGAGAAAATATGGAAAAACATACGAAAAAAAAAAACGTATACAACGCCATCTCTAATTAAAATGTAATTTTAAAATGAATTATGCTGTTATGGTTGGCATTACCATAACAGCATAATTCATTTTAAGATTTTGTAGATGGCGTTATCATTACTATTAGGCGGTACGAAGTTCGCCGGGTCTTTTGTTTGTTTTTTTTTGTTTGTTTCATCATCATCATCATCATCATTTCAGCCGAAAGACGTGCACTGCGTTGTTTGTTTAGGTGCGTGAAATTTTAGAACTGGCAGTCGAATTGCAAAAAAAATCTTTATAGGCACCTATTTTTTAATTAGTACAAAAAATAGGGCTCTATCCCTATCCGTTACTAATCATATTAGTCATAAGTAAAAAAAACGAATCCCAAAATTGTCCTCGAAAATTTGTCATGATTGGTAAATTCATAATTGCTACTAGATAATACTACGCGCAGTGTTTTTCCATTTTTATCGCCATTCATAATCCTGTACAATATTTCCATAAATTGAGTGACATTTTGGGATATAAACAAACGCTCATAACATTACTGTTTATGAATTTTATTTATTAAGACATTACTTAAATAATAACAAGTTCTTTTCTAATAAGCCCTTTTAGTATTTGTACTAATTAAAAATTAGCGCTGTATATATAATAATATAATAAAGAAAGATTCACAAACTCATCTTATTTCTATACGCTATTGTCTACATTTCTTCTGATCTTTCCTTTCGCAGGTCTACTGGAAGAAATTTGTTTTTGAAATAAGCAGTACCTTTGTACAATTTTTTATAATGTTGTATCTTTTTCAATGTATGTGTGTGTACATAAATTACAAAATAAATAAATAATATTCACACAACGCCGTCCAGTCCCAAGCTAAGCACAGCTTGTGTTATGAGTACTAGACAACTGATAAACATACTTAAATATTTCTAAATACATACATTTTATAGACTAGCTTCTGCCAACGGCTTCGCCCGCGCGAAATTAGATTTGTCCATACAAACTTTGGACCCCCGTTTCATCCCCTTAGGGAGTAAATTTTGGAAAATCCTTAGTGCTCGCTTACGTCATAAAAAGAAACTTTCTGCAAAATTTCACGTTCCTACTCCCAATAGTTTCGGCTGTGCGTTGATATGTCAGTCAGTCAGTTTCTCCTTTTATATTTATATAGATAAAATACACCCAGACACAGAACAAATGGTTGTGCTCATCACACAAACATTTGTCCTGGGTGGGAATCGAACCTACAGCCTCCGGCATAGCAGTCAGGGCCACTAACCACTAGATTAACAGGCCAGTATGTATGGGATAGCCAGATACATGACGAATAGTTTAGGCTATTAGACAGCACGTTACGGTACTCGGCAGTGGAACAGTAACGAGAGACGCGGGTGAAACTGCGGGGAACGACTAGTAATTCTGTCTTAGCTTTGTACAATTTTAAGTAGCGTATTTTTTTGTTCTTTTTTTTTAACCTATAAAATTCTTTATTAGATAGCATATCATTCCATCCATTATTTATTAATCTTTCACTCTCATGTACTTTGTATATATTTATTTTTTTATGGTAAGACAACGTAGCTTTAATGTCAAGAAAATAGTAATAAGTGGATAAAGAACAGTAGTATAATGAATATTTTGTTAGTAAGATAGTATTTATAATATTTAATTGCACTCTTGTTTTTATCCCGAAAGAAATTAAAATAAGATAAAATTAATAGAGGTAGATTAGTTTTATTTAGTTAACAATGTATTTTTTTATTTTTTTGATAGTCGATAACAGTATTCAAAAGCCTAAAGATCTGGCAAACAAAGTTACCGGGACATACAGTTGCTTCATAAAAAATACCGTTATTCAGCTGTATTCAGTTCGTGTGGAGGCTGACATATTTTTTTTTTATTGATTTAAACTAGTGCTTGACTGCGATCCCACCTGATGGTAAGTAGTAATGCAATCGTAGATCGTGAGGCGTACTAATTTATTGAGAGCCTATTCACTCTAGCCTTGAAGAGACCCAAATACGACGGCAAAACCGCAGCAGGCAAATTATTCCAGTCCCTCGATGTACGCGGTATAAATGACGAGGCGAAACGCTTGGTCCGGACCGTAGAGGTTTCTACAAAGTAAGGGTGGATACTCGCCGTTCATCGGCTTGTCCGATGGTAGAAATGAGATGTTGGAATCAAGTCATGCAATTCCTGCGCACACTCTCCAAAATGCATCCTGTAAAACACCGAAAGGCTGGCTACACTACGCCTGTGCTCAAGACTTTGTAGATTGGAATTAACCAGATCTGGATCAGCTATTAGCCTCTTTGCACGCCTTTCCACCGAGTCCAAAGCTACCAGGTTATTTCTGACAATGTTAGCCGGGAATAAGTTAGACAGTTTAAAAAAAACGAAAACCACATGCGAAGGTAACCAATAAGTAAAACAAAAAATGATAAAAAATATTGCTAAACGGAAGTATGTCACGTACAACTAATTCCGTTCACCTTAAAGTTATTTTAAAACAAATACATTAAATACATCATAGCGTAATCAGCCTTTAAATGTTCCTACTGCTGGGACTCAGGCCTCCTCTCTAAGAGAGGGAATGGACCGTAATCCACTACGCGGGCCCAGTGCATTGGTGAATGTCACATGTCTTCAAACTTTCCTTGACTGTTTTGAGAGCAGTGGTGATGAAAATGTAATGCACCTGGCTGGGTTTGAACCCGCGACCTACAACTCGTAAGTCGGGGCTGTTACCACTCGGCCACGACTGCTTTAAAAATATATCAAAAACATTAAATATTTGTTTTTTTTTTGACACCGCGTCCCTTGGAAAGCACGTAAAGCCGTTGGTCCTGGTTGTCATTCGTAGATCTTTGACAATCGACACAGGTAGTCAGACTCCAGAAAGTTTAACCATCAGTCTATCCAAGGAGTATCGCGTTGCCCAGTAACTGAGTTGTGGAAGTATGATAGGCAGTCGCTCAATGTAAATAAAACACGGGTAAACCGCATCCGGGTAGACTGGAAGGTGATCCCAAGCTAGTTTGTGCACGACATAATTATGGCGGTAAATGCCCTCTTTGAGGAGTGGCTGGAAAGACCTCAAGGCGTCCTCACCATCCGCATGACGCAGGTTCTCACCGAGTTGTTTTGACATTGTCAGTTCGGGAAGTTCCTGCACCGGGTTCGTGCGGAAATAGAATAGAATAGAATAGAAATGCATTTATTCGAGACAGACACAGCACAACGGTTATAAACAAAAAGTAAAAAAAAAAGAACAAAGTACAAAGTACGCCGAGCGTGCCCGCACCGAAAGGGTGACCACCTCAGCATTTGCTAGGTGTTAGACACCCAGCGCTGGTTTTCAGTTGGCACCCCGCAGTGACGCACGGACTAGGGTAAACATATATAAATATAATACTTGTACCTATGTAATTTATATTGATATTGTGTACCTACAGGAGTACAAAATCCGGAGTATCAAATTCTATCTGGAGTAAATATCGTCCGGGTGCCACCACTGTGTTGACCGCTGGGCGGACATGGTGGAGCTTACGGTAGAGGTGTGCCTCGCCTGGGCAGAGCACTACCGTGTCCTCGTGGAGCAATCGGTAGCAACGATCTCTCGCTCCAGACTTTAGTACAGGCCATGGTCCGAAGTGAGTAGGAGTGGCAGGCGGTCGCCTCCTTCTGCGAAACAGTAATGCTCGCAAATGAGGAGGCCGCACGGTCACGCGCGAAGGACCGGCTTTCACGTCCTAGCCACCGGAATCCCGATCCCGATTCCCGGCCACCGCAGGCGCGGGCTTGCGGACGGCGAGCAATGGGTAGCTCGCCGTCCGATCATCCAGTAACCTTCAGAATCGAGCCCAAATCGTCGACGGCGCGTACTGTTCCACGCGCGCCTCAAGGAGATGTCAGCAAACCCATGTCCAGCAGGGTCGAAGTCTACTGGAGCTAAGGGTTTGCTTCTGAAAGGAAATCTCGGCCCTGGTATGAAAGGCAACGAAGC
This sequence comes from Mythimna pallens, assembly GCA_961205895.1. Lineage (NCBI taxonomy): Eukaryota > Metazoa > Arthropoda > Insecta > Lepidoptera > Noctuidae > Mythimna > Mythimna pallens. The sequence goes on from OY540843.1 coordinate 4,963,959, forward strand.
AACAGGGGTGGGTTTTTAGTCAGTAAAAATCTGACACGCCCTCCAGCACCGCCCAAGAGCGGGGGATGTCATTGGATGATTTTTCCACATAAGAAAAAAACATCTTGCCAAAAAGGCTATAAATATGACGATGGTGACGAAATGTCCTTAAAGTATTTTTAGAATTTTTATAAATAGGTACTACATTGATTATTTTCCTTATAGCTTTGGGGAATAAAGTTCATTGAATGAATTAATGAAATGAGACACACAAAATCGGTGTACTTATTATAACCCAAAACTAGTTACAATTTTTATTACTCCATCGGTCCTCATACAACCCTTCCCAAACCAATGTGTACAAGAGTCGTATTATTCCACCTTTATCCGGAAACGACAACATGGCCGCCACATACCGACCATGGGGTTATTGATGTCTGGGGTTTTTCCCTTACCAACAGAATCGCTACGAATTTTCCTGTTTCAGAACAAAATAAAACATGAGAAATATTTGAATGAATCTAGATTCAGACTATACTATTCTAGACTTAAAAGTATTTTATTGAAGTCGATAAACAAAATGTCAACACCCTTGGAATTCGTATAGGTAAACAAAAGAAGTGAACAACCCTCAAATTTAATTAATATCGATGACTCATAGTTACCTTTTAGAACAAACTTTGCGAAACTAAATCCTGAACTATTATGTCACATCCTAATTACAGAAATCAAATCCGAAATCCGTCTACCGTCGCGAACAGAGCAACACTCAATGGATATCGCTATCTCACTCTAAACAAAGCCCGAACCGTTTGGAAGAAAGACGCACACGGGTATAAAATTCTTGATGGCATAACGTCCTATTGATTTTCCTTGTGACGTACTCTATCCCCTATTTATATTGAATGGAACTGCCGACAACTGTTTGTGTGTAATACGGACCACCAGATACGAGTTACTTCGATGTTTCGCTAAGCAACCCTGAATATTATATGTTACTTTTAGCATAATGCGTAGAACGGGCTACTTGCAATGATAAATTGTTCACTTTCCGAGAAAATGGAGGCTCTAGGTAGGGGCTAAGAAATCTTTGTAGCAGATTTACGAAAGGAACGACATAAATAAATTTAAGAGAGATGCGTCAAAGTTTGTTTCAGTTGGTTTAGTTAATTGTGAAATGTTTGAAGAGAAGGAATGCAACGCTCTGTATTAAATGGCGTCTGTCTCATTTAATATTCATTGACGCTGTAAAATCGATTTTCGAGGAGGAAAAGCGAAAATGGAAAGTTGAAAGTTGAACATTAAATTCAATGTTTTGTTTCAATTATTAATTTGAGTAAGGTTTAATAGCCTTGATATTTAAGTGAAGGTCAATACCTAAGTACCGTTTTAAAAATGTATGAGAATGTGTTTCAAGTCCACAATAATTTACCGTAGGTAATTGAAATACTTTGCGTGACATTTTAGGGCCCAGTTGGTCAATTAATAAAATCCTTGACTACGTTGTACATATACATATACGCATAAATAATTTAGAATCCTAAATCATGAACGGTATCGATAATTATGATTGTCGCAAGCCACTCTATGTGACGCTAAGTAATTGAAGCGAGGAAAGCAGTGCAGTATGAATTAGTTAAATGGAACACAACATGGGAAGCCATCAGGGTCACTGCAACCGTGTCATGGACTCACTTTAGAGGGATTACCATGTATTCTGTGTCATGAAAAATCATAATACAATTTCAAAATGCAAATAATTGATTCGATTTGTGTGGGCAGATTTGATTGGCATCGAATTTTGTTGGAAACAACTTTCCTCTACATTGTTATGCAAATGCGATTTGCTGTCGACAGTGACGGCCATACCTAATTGCTGTTGTCCTGTGTTGTTATCCACACTTTCATCTGGTCCCTGTTGTGGTACCTGGGTTTTGATAAAAATGAGCGGGGTGTGTTTACCTGCCATCCTTGCAGCAGCAGCGATCGGTCCACCGTCCGCAGCCACATGACCGCGTCCCCTGCCTGGAAGTCGCGCAAGCGGTGGCAGCGCGCGTGCAGGAACAGCCCCAGGCATTTCAAAAGCTCCGACGTGGACGCCTGGATGACGGTCTTCCGGGGCGCCACGGGCGGGCCCGCGCTCGGCAGCTTTTCGTAACACAGCACATTGTTGTTGAGCGCGTTGGCGCGCGCGGCATCCGGAGGAGCTGGCGCGGGCGCGGCGCGCGCGTACACTCCTCCCACGTGAGCGTTCTTGTTGCGGTCCACTGGCGCGTTGTCCGTCAGTGGCGCCCGGAATGTTGCAACACTCTTGCTCTTGCATTCCAGCTTCTTCTTATTATTATTAGCCGTAGAAAACCGCTTCCACGAAAGCGCATTTATAAACAGCGAGTGCTTCTTGAGATTCTTCTCGAGCGCAGTCTTCTCGGATATAATCTTGGCGGCGTCGTCGAGCGTGGCGCGGCGGTCGTCGCGCGGCAGCTCACGGTTCTCGCGATTCTTGGCATTGTTGAGGCGCTCGTAGGAGTAGGCGAGCGCGGCGCGGTCGGGCGGCGGCGCGGCGGCGGGTGGGCGCCGCTCGCGCGGGCTGAAGCTCAGCACGGTGCCCATGAGGCCCGCGCGTGTGCAGCCGCTAGGTGCCCGCATGCATCACGTGTGCGGCCGGCGGCGGCGGCGGCCTGAGTGGGCTCGATAGCGTCGCGCCTGCGCGACAAGCTCCGCTATCGACCGCGGCGCGCGCAGCAGCTGACGTCGCCGCCCTGTCCGCCCCCCGCCCCCGCGCTCGCCCTCCCGCCCCGGTAAACAAACCCCCGGCACCACCGAATTACTTATCGGTTATTAATTCCAATTAAAACTGACGCCTTTCACCTGAGCTGTCGCCATTAGCAACTCAGAACATAAGTGACGACTACGCACTTCAGTTCAATTCACTATCATAACAGCTTGATTGAGAAGTCATTCAGTTAATTCACACCTCTACGAATACGCACTCGATTGCAATTATAAACGTGTGAATGCACATCCGTTCTCTCATCGAACATGTCCGGTTACACAGATAGGTATACACATAATGCAGGCACGCACAACCGGTCGACTGCACGACCGCGACCGCTGCCCATCTCTTCAAACAGCGACTTACAACCTCGTCATTTTTCAATTGCACAAGTACATTAGTTGGGACAAGAGACAGGCAGCTCGGGATTATTGCGGATGTTACATAATAATGCGGAGCGCGGCCGCTCCGGGACCATAATCGAATCAGCGAAGTTCCGAGCGGCTGCTACCTTTGTTAGGCTGTGTTTTGGACCGCCTACCTCACAAATGTGGGTTGAATCGGGACCGACCTCGATACTTTTCATTACAACCGCAAGGCAATTAAAAGCTTTTGGCTGAACGAGCTCTGATGCTGTCATGTAACCCTGATATTTACACAATAAACAGAAGGGAACCGAAAAGGAGTTTCAAACGATTTTCATGAAAAGGAAATAGAATAGATTCTGTTTTTAAAGATGGGTTATGTTCAGGGGCGCCAACTTTTAAAAAACCTCATGGGTGCTCCTGCTCATTTGATGGACTCGAAAAAGTGGCAGAGTGTGAGAAGAGAAATGCTCACTGTTTGACCGGCAAATAAATAAATGTCTTAATTACATACTGCGTACTTAATTACTAATTATGTTTGATAAAAATATAAAATGAAACCATTATATAAAAAAAAAAAACTAATTTTTATTATCAAGAAATATTATAATTTATACGTAAGCTAAAAGGCGATTACTCATCTGTTTCTTAATGTCCATTCTCAGAGCTGCTCCGCACCCACTATTTATTTCTCATGGGTGCTAGAGCCCCCGAGCACCCACGAAGTCGGCGCCCTTGGCCATGTTATGAAAAATGTTTTATTTATAGAAGTTAGAAGATAAGATAGCTATTTGAAAAAAAGGGAGACCTAGGGAAAAACTTATGAACTGGATACTTACCTGTGTTTATTTTTGTACAATATTTTGTATTAAAAAACAAATAAAACTAAAAACAAATCTTCAGAAAGCATCAAACTTAGTAGTTAAATGGAGCAGCATTAGCATTTCTCTCTCTTTTAACTCAACATCTTTTTATGCATACGTAACGTAACGTTATATACGTATGTTTATTTTGTATATATATATGTACTGGTACATACTTTTGAAGTTTTATTTTCTTAATATTCTTCTGTATTTTTATGCACCTGCCACATTTTCTCTTCACCACCCTAGGTTGACTGGTAGAGAATGCCTAAGGCATTAAGTCCGCCTTTGTACTTTTGTGTTGCATGAAGTTTTAATAAATAAATAACGTACTGGCGGTATCTTCTGAATTTATTTTGACGCTTTTCCTGTTACTTGACAGTTTTCCCTTCCACCACCAGATTTAAAAGGTTTCCAACTTAATTTTGAACGAGTTTGTTTTTTTTTCTATTTGCGATTTTGAATAAAGATACTTTTTAATACAAATCACTACATAGTATAAAACAAAGTGGGTTCCCTCTGTCTGTCCCTATGTATGCTTAGATCTTTAAAACTACGCAACGGATTTTGATGCGGTTTTTATAGACAGATTGATTTAAGAGAAAGGTTTATATGTATAACACTTGCATAATATAGTAGAGGAACACTGATAAATTCAGAGGTTTCCAATATGATGTCGTAAATAAACACATTTTTTTGAGCTTAGGTACATTGCAAACGCTAACTGAACCCTAAGAGATACAACAAAATAATGTACTACAGTATTCTACACCTTAAAAAGGTCAACAAAAAAGACAGCAATGGTATATGTCTATCTCTTAGGGATAACACACAATAACTTTTTTTATCCTTTACTTTTTACGAGAAAAAATGGCTTATTTACGAAGCGATTTTAAGCTATACAGCATTTATCCTTATCCAACTAAGTACCTTAAATACATTGTGCATTTATAATATAGATCAATATGATCACTATGTAATTTAAATGAATATTTTCGAAGATATTACAGATTTCAAATGCAGGGACATAGCGGTTGCGGTGGTATCAGCATTGCACCCGTGCAAAGCCGGGGCGGGTCGCTAATAAGTATCTATATAATCTAATTTGTTAATCATTTTCCCATTATGTCTCACTGCTGGGCGAAGGCTTCCCTCTCCCTTTTCCACACACGTCTGTCTTCTGCTATTGCGGGTCCCTCCGGTAAGATTAAAGTTCATCTCTCCACCTTCGTCTTAGTCTGCCGCGATATCGCCTTGCGTTTAATGATACAAATAGTAAAAAAAAATGAGTCGACTACACAATTGTGTGGAAGACTACAAAAAAAACGGAAGTAAACAATGAGATGACGTCTCATACATAACAATATGGCTCATGATTAAATATTGGCGCCGAGCCCAAATAAATTGGTATGAAGTGAACAAAACAATGGCGATGACAACTTAAAAATAAAATATAACAAAAAGTAACCGTTAACATTTTGGCCTCTAATTCTGATCCCAAGTTGAGCCAGATCGTAAATAAATGAGCTTATCTTGTCAGCATAATATGGCTCAGCTATAATCTGGAGATTATAATGTTATCCGATAAAATGCGAAGGTATTGTATCCTCATCAAATTCGGGTGTAATATTGTCATCAGCCATCTCGAGTTAGGCTGCCTACTTTTTATGAATCAACACCACCCTCTCCTCGAAACCATCAACTCAAACTTTATCCTCAAATAACTTCTCCCGCTCTAGGTGGAGCGAGAGCGTGTCAGACTTTTACTGGCTAACACCCACCTGTCTTTCTGTTAACCTTTGCGTTCCAGGACTATGGTATCCCTTTCAGTTTCCCGTGAACTTATTCACTCCAACTCCTTCAGGATTGTAGCGAGTAAGTAAGGGATCTTCTTCGTTGTCGTAACACTCTTGTCAGAGTGATCGTGATCATCATCAACGTATTGGCTCCTGTAGGGGCCGGTGTAATACGCCCCACGATCCATCGCCACTTCGTCCTTCTGGTCAAAGTCCTGGTGTGCTTGTGCAAGGAACCATGCACCTACAGCAAACTAAACATGATTGCTTCATTGCAAAGGTGACCTTCCTCGCACTCTGGTGCCCTCCATTTCCACAACTTCCACCCCCATATGAATTACAGTATAAATTATTTTGCATGGACGTTTTCTTCAGGTTCTAGCTAACACAAAATTAGTTATGAGGAAAGGTTAAAATTTAAATGTAAATTAAAAACTTTATATTTTTTCTTTTTTTTCAGTTAGAAAATCATCCAGTGACATTCCCCGCTCTTGGGCGAAGGAGTGTGTCAGTGGGCCGAGTCTTCCTTTCAGAAGCAGACCCTTGGCTCCAGTAGGCTTCAACCTTGCCGATCTCCCCAACGAGGACACGGCGGTGCTCTACCCAAGCGGGGCACACCTCTACCATATGCTCCACCGTGTCCTCCGGGCGGTCCACGCAGTGGTGGCACCCGGGCGTCACTTCCGCACGAATACGGTGCAGGAACCTCCCAAACTGACCATGTCCGGTGAGAACCTGCGTCATTCGGAAGGTGAGGACGCCGTGAGGTCTTTCCAGCCACTCCATAAAGAGGGGACTTACCGCCATAATCAACATTTTTCATTTTGCTGGTAAGCGTCAAGTTCTATGTGGATTAAAATATATTTTACGACCGCAACACCTATTTCTTTTCTGAATTATAATCATTAAAATTGTCAATACAACCCTCTCAGTCTAGCTAACCCTATTGAATGACATTTTCACTTTTTTTTTTTAAATATCCACGATTGACAGCATGGCGCAGTGATTCAGCCATTAGCTGCTGCGCTGCGTGTTGCGAATGCGATTCCCGTACGGAACTGTGGAAACGAGAAGCATATGTACAAAATAAATAAGAAAATTGAGACAAAACATAACATATTATGCTCTGTCTCATACGAGGCGACGTGCCGGTTTTTTACTTGGCGAACTTTGAAAAGTTAGCCAAACAAAGGCCTGTAACTGTCACTGAGAGGTCGATTCAAGTCAGTTTTAATATTTGTAGAATAATTTCAACAATTAAAGTAATAGTTTAAGTGTATGTATGAGAAATAGACTGCAATAGTTGAAAAAAAAGAGAAAATGTTTAGTGTATTTCAGCGCTCATATTTAAAGAAAAGTTTATGTAATAGCTATACTGAAGTTTTATAGTGCTGTCTCATGTGCGGCCATGAGGTGGCTACACCTAAAGCTATTTAATCTAAGACCTGCACATAGTTATTTCCGGTCTGAATGTGTTGTCTATGTGAATTTTCAAAACAAACGTGTAAATGTAATCAAAAGAAAGCTTGACACTCACCTGCGAAATGCAAAAAACTTATGAAAATTGGAATTTCGCGGAAAATCCTAGAGCATTCACCTTAGAATGTTCACGTTGTGATGAACCTAACTAAACAACAGTTTATTTCTTGGTAAAAATTTACGCCAGTCATGGAGGTCGTAGCGTGGCTGACTATGCGGTATGCGAGACGTCCATTTATATATACTTAGATACATGACCGTCTGGCACAATCTGCACCTAATGCGTTCCGTCGGCATCACTGGCATTTTTCATCACCTTCTTTGAGATCCGACAATACCGCGAAGGTTTTTAACTTTACCTTGCAAATTGAAGGAGCTACACACCCTATATAGCTCTACCGTAGGCGCGGGCTTCCAGACGGCGAACAATGGGTAGCTCGCCGTCCGATCGTCCGGTAACCATCCGGACCGAGCCCAAGTCGTCGACGTTGCGTACTGTTCCACGCGCTCAAAGGGACGTCAGCAACCGTAGAGGGTCAACAGGGTCGAAGCCTACTTGGGTCATGGTAATGCGAAAGAGATCCCCGGGGTCCTGGAAAAATGGCTAAGAAGGAACAGGAGTGGGTTTTTAGTCAGTGAGCTGGGGATGTCATTAGGTGTTTATCACACCCAAGAAAAAAACACCCTATATAGCTCCAATTAACAGTCCAGTTTAGGTCGTCTAGGTCGTAGGGGACTTACCATGACGTGTTATAATGTCATTCGTGCGGTCGAGAAAAAGGGATGGAGCTATACACCCTATATTTTATTTATCGAACTGAATCTGACATTGTATTATCTATTAACTGAATCTGACATTTTGTTATTTATTTATCTATTTTTGACATTGTATTAACTATTGAACTGAATCTGACTTTGTATTTTTATTATTAAATTGAAATTTTTCAAATTGTATTGTAATTGTAATGTAACTATGGGTATTCCAAGCCTGAAATAAATAATAATAATAATATTCACACAACTATCACACGACGCCGTCTAGTCCCAAGCTAAGCAGAGCTTGTGTTATGAGTGACAACTGATAAACATACTTAAATATTTCTAAATACATACATATTATAGATAAATTACACCCAGACACAGAACAAATGATCGTGCTCATCACACAAACATTTGTCCTGGGTGGGAATCGAACCCACGTCCTCCGAATGATTTTATTATTATTATTATATAGCTCCTTGTCTTTAACAGTTCAATTTAGGTCGTCAAATGGATTCACTGCAACAATCTAGTGAAGGTCATTAGCTTGTGAGAACTGAACACATTTTCATTAGAGAAAGTTTTTGCTACAAATATGTAAACACATGCTGAAAGTACTCTTGAAGAGTTATTAGATCTCTATGTTAATCGTTTAGTCGGTCGCTGTATTCCAAGAGCGATGCGTCACCCTTTATGAAGCTTTCGTTTTATTCCATCACGGCATAGCGTCATGGCTGTTCGTAGAACTGAAGATCATTAATGGTATAATGAAACTTTTCCCTTTGGTTTGACGGAATTTTGTGGCTCCATTTTCCAACACAAGACATTAATAATAGGGGTTTTTTTTTTCGAGAAGTAATTTTGATGATTTCCCACCTTAAAAAAATAATAATAATAATAATAGGGGTTAAAGTATGAAATTGCCGTTTTTTAAAACGGGATTGCTTTGAAGTGTTTATATCTTTGGACTGACTTGGAATTATAAGTTTAAATAAACTTTATATTAAAGGTACGTTATTCTTTTTCCGAAATGAAGTATTTATTAGATTATTTGTGTTTTGTATTTTCTGTAATATTGCAGTACTTGTAATAGGGGTTAAAGTATGAAATTGCCGTTTTTTAAAACGGGATTGCTTTGAAGTGTTTATATCTTTGGACTGACTTGGAATTATAAGTTTAAATAAAGTTTATATTAAAGGTACGTTATTCTTTTTCCGAAATTAAGTATTTTTTAGATTCTTTGTGTTTTGTATTTGGCTGTAATATTGCAGTACTTGTAACTATTTTTGTATTCGTCACTTCAAAAAACCCGTTTTAAAAAAACGGCAATTTCATAGTTAAATACCTAATATATCAGAAGATTATTTTTTACTTTTTTTTTTTATTTGTATAAGCTAATGCTTGCGACCCCACCTGATAGCAAGCAGTGATGCAATCGTTGATGGTGAAGCGCACTAGTTTATTAAGAGCCTATTCATCTAGCCTTCCATCCATTTTTAGGGTTCCGTACCTCAAAAGGAAAAAACGGAACCCTTATAGGATCACTTTGTTGTCTGTCTGTCTTTCTATCTGTTTGTCTGTCAAGACCCTTTATCTCGCGTGGAGGTATCGAATTGAAATTAAAACTATATAGTGAAGTCTGCGGTCCCAAGAAAAAAAAGATACAGTTGTTTATGTCGCAAAAAAAAAGTATATTTCGACACTCTCAAGGAAATCAAAATTCATAGGGTAGGAATAAATCTGAAAACAGTAAATATGTTTTTACGTCACAAAAAAAAACCGACTCGTTTTGCCCAGTTTTTATTTTACAAGTCGTGATGCAATCTTTGATAGGGAAGCGCACTAGTCTATTAAGAGCCTATTCACTCTAGCCTTCCATCCATTATATTTATGTTAGATATTAATTAAGGAAACTATTTACTTGAGTAAAAGACGGACCCCAGACGAAGTACGGAAGTACTACAATACTAAAATCGAATAAAAAATACGCCGAGAAAATATTTTATTTTGTATTTTATTTTTATTATTCGTTGTTGTAGCGGCAATAGAAATACATGAGATGGGATAAATTTAAATACCTCGGGCACTACGTTACTGAGGGCCTTGACGACGATGTCGATATAGAAAGGAAACGTAGGGCATTGGCGATCCGAAGTAATATGCTGGCCCGCAGGTTTGCGCGTTGTAGTGATCAGGTTAAAGTCACGCTATTTAGAGCTTACTGTCAGACGTTCTACACGTGTGGCCTGTGGTACAATTATACGCAGCGATCGCTCAATGCCCTACGTGTCCAATATAACAATGGATTTAGGATGTTGTTGGGGTTACCCCGGTTTAGTAGTGCTTCCGGTATGTTTGCGGAGGCCAGGGTAGATGGCTTCCATGCCATCGTGCGCAAGCGGCTCTTCTTTACTAAGCAGAGTCCGGGGTAGCACTAACAGCATCCTACAGGTCATTGCTAATAAACAGGACTCAAACATCCTGAAAACATTTATTCGTGCCCAAATTGTTTAGTTTTTTAATATGCGTATAATTTGTAAAATATGGATGAAATTGTCTGCATTAAAGATTTATTATTATTATTATTATTAAATCCCGCTGACACACGGACGGACAGCGGAGGCTCAGTAATAGGGTCCCGTTGGCACCCTTCGGGTACGGAACCCTCAATTACAAACTGATCCGTACAAACACCTGTTTTTTTTTAATTACATGTAAGTACATATTTTATATAAAAAAAAATCAAATAGCTATTTTATTTTTTAAAGGTGACGCCGTGTTGCCTTTCCAGCCACTCCTCAAAGAGGGGACTTACCGTCATAATTATGGCGTGCCCAGAAGGAACACAAGTGGGTTTTGGTCAGTAAAAATCCGACCCTATCTCTCTTTCCTTCCAAAGCGGGAGAAGTTATGAGACGTGACAAGGTGATAAATCGGTCCTTTTATTGATATCGAAAACCTGGGATTTCCCTAATAGTGACTATGATTACAATATCTGGCAATACACAATTGCAGAATATCACCCCTAAGTCAACTATATTTAGAGTTGATAGAGTCGTCTGGTGAGTAAGCCAAGAAGATTATAATAAACCTATTATTTCTGTAATTCCTAATGCTAGAACTACACTGCGCACACGTGTGCCACACAAGCTGATCTGGGCGCATCAGTCTCCATACATTTTACATGGAAACTAGACTTGTAGAGCTACACTTGATCCACGCCACGCGACTCTACGCAATGTCCTTCTACGTACAAATCAGGCATGTTACACGTGTGTGTCGTCGTTCTAATGTAATTCTAGCTTAATACTTTACTGTAATATTGACGGACAATTAAGAGGCCTCTTCTGAGATTGGGTGGAAATTTTTAGGGTTCCGTGACACTTTTGTTAGACCAAACGTAACGAGATTTTTGTCGATTGAAAATTCTCAGTTAATATTAACCTAATTAAAAACTACAACTAGTAAAAACTAAACCTACATTAATTACTTATTAATAAGAAATAAAGAAAGAAAAACATTTTTTTTACCCGAAATGTCGCAATCTTAAAACTAGATAAAAAACAATTAATAGATAGGGAAAATACGCGTCACATCCGCGCAAACGGTTAATGTTGTTTGACTGGTGACTCAACCAGCTTTTCTTGGTAGAATGTATGATCTACGCAGTAATTCTCACAAAACACTTAAGGACTAAAATTTTGATTACACAGATCACATGATGGTAATTTTGTGATTTATAAACTCAAATGATTTATGAGAATAGAATATATAAATAAATCTGTGTTGGCCGAGTGGTAACGGCTCCAACTTACAAGTTGTAGGTTGCGGGTTCAAACCCAGCCAAGCGGATTACTTTGTGTAATTTATTTCATCACCGCTGCTCTCAAAACGGTGAAGAAAAATCTTGAGGAAACCAGCATGTCTTAGAATCAAAAATTAATAATAATAATAATAATAATAATGCTTTATTGAGACTCAGAAATATCAGATAAGACATTACAAAATATCTTAGGTCTATTTAAAATTGCTTTCGACACAGAATATAGCGCAACTGGCATCTTTGCTAAGTTACATAGTAACCTGTGTTAAAGATACCAGTTCCATTTCCCACAGGGTTACATTATATTAGACGATTTCTTATATCAGATTTAATAGTATTAATAATTTAAAATATCAATAAACGGAACATAATTAATTTGATTTAAGTAGGTAATACAAATAATTTTGAATTTAATAAATTAATAAAGCATATGCAACATATTTAATTAATTGATAATTACGTAAAAAATAATAATTGAGAATAAAAACTTAAGAAAACAAGGAAAACTTTGCATTTTGGTTAGTTTGAGTGTGTGTGTGTGATGTGTTAGTGGTATGTGTTTATTTGTGAGAGTAATTGTTTGGTGCGGGTGGTTTGTTACTAGGCCATAGAACTTAAAAGACTTTCTGTCTCCTGATAAGTCAAGCAAAGGAGCCACTTAATTAGTTGTTTTTTACAGGCGAGGCTAGGGAGATGGTGGACACATAACAGTTTATTCACTCTGTTATACAAGGTCGGCGCAAGGAAGTAATTGAACCTTTTCGATTGGGTGAAATAACACTTTTTGGTATCGCAAATTAGGTCCTTGCGCCTTTTATGGATAATTTTGAACGGGGTTGCTGCATGTTGAATAAGAGTAGTATTCAAAATAAAGAGTTGCCTCACAGTTAAAACTTGACAACATTTGTAAAGGTCCGTTGTCGGAAATGAGATCTTTTTAAAGTTGCTCACTTTTAAAATCGCCCTTTGTGCTCTCTCTAGCTTCAGTAGCAATGTTTTTGGCGCACCACCCCAAGACGATATGCAGTAATTCAGAAGAGATTGGCAGAGTGCAAAATAAACCTGTTTGAGGAGGCGGGCATTAGCTATGTGGCGTAGAGTTTTAAATATATAAATCAATTTCCTTATCCTATTTTGAAGGAGCTCGATGTGTAGTGTGAATGACATATTACTGTCTAGAGTTATGCCTAGATATTTGGTATCGGCTACATGTGTTAGTCTGGGACAGTCGCACACTTGATTTGGGAACATGGAGCACGAGTGGGCAATAAGAGACAATGTGGGTGGAGGTTGGGAAGACTGACGGAATGAGAAGGTCATGTAGTTGGTTTTTTCAGTGTTTAGGGTCAATGAGTTTCCAGCCAGCCAGGTTTTGATGATATCAAAACCGAGCTGTGCCCTACCAAAGACTTCCTGCCACGAGTCACCAGTGAACGTAAGTGCAGTGTCATCCGCAAACGCCGTTACCTTGGTGTCGTTTAGTTTTATTTGAGAAAGTTCATTAATATATACAAGGAATAGCGTTGGCCCGATCACACTACCCTGTGGGACTCCGAAAGTTATAGGAAGATCGGCACTAACGAAGTTATCGATTTTAACACACTGGGTTCTGTTAGTGAGATAATCGCACAGAATAGCGAGAGCTTGACCCCTAACGCCGATTCTCTCTAGTTTGTCAATCAGCAGGGGAATAGAGACCGTGTCAAATGCCTTAGCGAGGTCCAGGAAGATAGTAAGGACCTTTTTCTTGTTGTCAAGATTTTTGACAATGTGGTTAGTAAGGTCTAATACCGCATTTGAGGTGGACATATTACGTCTAAAACCATATTGGTTTGGAGACAATAGGTTTTGATCTTCCAGAAATTTTATCAGCTGCTTATTTATAATTCGCTCCAGTATTTTAGACAGTATAGTCAAAACAGCTATCGGGCGGTAATTAGTGACACAGTCCCCACCCCCACTTTTATAAATAGGGTAAATCAAGGCCTTTTTAAAAAATGTAGGAAACGTTCCCGTCTCGAGGCAAAGGTTAAACACATGAGTTAGGACGGGGATAAGTAGACTTTTATAACTTAAGTCATGTGTTTTTTAATTTGAAGACATGTGACATTCACCAACCCGCACTGGGCCTGCGTGGTGGATTACGGCCCATTCCCTTTTCTAGAGAGCCTCCTCTCTGAGTCCCAGCAGTGGGAACATTAAAAGGCTGATTATGCTATGCTTATGCTGTATGCGTTTTGAGAACACATTTATTGTGCGTACAGCCAAGGAGTGGAATTCCTCGCCGGAGTCTGTGATTCCTGATAGGTACAACTTAGGGGTTTTTGAGTCAAAAGTGAATAGGCAACTTCTAGGCAAGCGTGCTCCAACGTCGTCGACCACATCATCGTTTACCATCAGGTGAGATGGTGGTCAAACGCCAACCTTTCATTAATAAATAAAAATAAAATAAAAAAAATGTGTAAAATTTCTATCGTGTTATGGGTTGCTGTAAGAAAACCCGATTAAGTAACCTACAATGATCGCAGTTCACCTGTGTATATTAGAGGCTACCACCCTGTTAAAGGGATGAAGCTTTATAGAGAGTAAGCTTAAACGCGAATTACTTTGACTTCGCATCTAGAAGATGCTAGAAGCTAGTAACTACGGAATAAATGAGTATATTGTGGCGACCATGGAGACTACGCTAATACTAATAAAAATATTCCACAACTATCACACAACGCCGTCTAGTCCCAAGCTAAGCAGAGCTTGTGTTATGGGTACTAGACAACTGATAAAAATACTTTTATTTCTAAATACATACATATATAGATAAATTACACCCAGGACACAGAACAAATGATCGTGCTCATCACACAAACTTTTGTCCTGGGTGGGAATCGAACCCACGACCTCCGGTATAGCACTAACCACTAGACCAACAGGCCAGTCAACTAACATGCAAACTGGCAAGTTATAGTTTTAAGGTTTATGGTAAGAAAAAACATAGTTATAGATATTCGAAACACATATTGAGGAGAGATTGTCAAACAAGGAAAGATTAAGCAAATGATATATTTTTTATAAATATTGTAAAAAAAGACTGATTCTAACAATAGAATAATAGTAAATTGAACCATAGAAGCCTTTCATTTGCGTCTTCCCTATCACAATTTATACACACACACACACACATAAACATGCTTTTTATCTAAGTTTCTGTATATTGCTTTTGAAGAGCAACGTCTCCCAATACAGGCATTGCTTGCTTAAAAGGAGGCTCCGAACTAATGTTAAACTTTTTGGTTCAGAAATAAAGTTTTTGTAGTTGCAAACTACAAAAACTTTATTTCTATCTTTATCTTTATCTTTCCTTAGTCGAGGTGACATTTCAAAACTATATTTTGCACCGCACTTTCAGAATCACGATTATTCTACAAAAAGTCGATAAACTTACCCAACCTTAACTTACCCTTACGTTGTTGAAACCTCTACGGTCCGGAACAAGCGTTTCGCCTCGTCCTTTATTCTGTGTACATCAAGGAACTGGAACAACTTGCCTGCTGCGGTCTTCCCGTCCGATTATAATTTTAGTGTCTTCAAGGCTATAGTGAATAGGCTCTTAATAAACTAGTGCACCTCACCATCAACGATTGCATCACGACTTACCATCAGGTTTTTTTTTTTAAGGTGGGAAAATCATCTAATGACAAATCCCATTCTTGGGTGGAGCGAGAGATAGTGTCAGAATTTTACTGACTAAAAACCCACTCCTGTTCCCTCTTTGCCTTCATCCCGGGGCCCCGGGCTTCGCTTTCACACTACCCGTGGCCCCAATAGGCCTCGACCCTGCTGGGCCCCTACGGTTTCGCTGACATCTCCTTGAGGCGCGCGTGGAACACTACACGCCGTCAACAACTTGAGCTCGGTCCGGACGGTTACCGGACGATCGAACGGCGAGCCACCCATGGCTCGCCGTCCGCAAGCCCGCGCCTACGATGGCCGGAAATCGGGATCGGAATCCCGGCGGCGGTTGGAGCGTGAGGACCGTTGCCGTTGCCTCACGCGATCAGCCGCCTCCTTTGCTAGCATTACTGCTTTGCAGAAGGAGGTGACCGCCTGCCACTCCTCCTCACTCCGGACCATGGCCTGTACCAATTCCGGCGCGAGAGATCACTGCTGCCGATACCGCCCCCACGAGGACACAGCGTTGCTCTGCCCAAGCGGGGCACACCTCCACCGTATGCTCCACCGTGTCCTCCGGGCGGTCCACACAGTGGCGACACCTGGGCGTGTCTTCCGCACGAATTCGGTGCAGGAACCTCCCGAACTTACCATGTCCGGTGAGGACCTGCGTTATGCGGTAGGTAAGGGCGCCATGTGGTCTTTCCAGCCATTCCTCAAAGAGGGGACTTACCGCCCTAATTGTGGCGTGCCCAACTTACCATCAAGTGGGATCGCAGTCAAGCACTAGTTAATAACAATAATATATATATATATATATAAACTCTACAGAACCAACCACAAACCTAGTCAAAGATAGGTTATTTATTAGAAATCAAAGCGAATTCACGCCGCATGTCCGTGGCCATGCGAGGTCGCTCCTAATGTCTTTATCGAAGCCCTAGAGGGACGGCGCTGCGCCATAAGTCAATGTTTACCTAGACACGCGTGGGACTTTATATTGTGCGCATTCGGGAGTTAATGGATACCTATTATAGTCTTTTTTCTTTCTTTTTTTTCGGGTGGGAAAATCATCTTATGACATGCTCTGGGTGGAGCGGGAGATGGTGTCACTTTTACTGACCACACCTGTTCCTTCGTTGCCTTTCGTACCAGGGCCGAGTCTTCCTTTCAGAATCAAAAAAAGAAAGGCTTCGACCCTGATAAGCGTGAAACAGTACGCGCCGTCGACGACTTGGGCTCGGTCCGGACGGTTACTGGACGGTCGGACGGCGAACTACCCATTGCTCACCGTCCGGGATACCTATACTCTGAAAAGTTAAACTGTATTTTTTTAATGTCTATTAAAATTTTTTAATTCGACGTTTTCATGTTGGCTTCCAGCGCTAGGAGACATGAAATGTACGTGATTTTCTGTAGCCATCCTCAATAAATGGGCTAATCAACAATAAAATAGTTTTTCGATTCGAACTGGCACCTCCTAAGATTACTGCGTATAAACAAACGAACTTTTATATAGAATACATGTAGCTAAATAAGGGGCGAAGAAAGTCATGCGAAAAACTTACAATGTATTAAAAAGCCGATTTGGTTTTCAAATTTCTAAATAATCGTGTCCTATATCATATAGCATAGCATAGTCGGCCTTTTAATGTTCCCACTGTTGGGACTCAGGCCTCCTCTCTAGGAGAGGGAATGGGCCGTAATCCACCACGCGGGCCCAGTGCAGGTTGGTGGATGTCACATGTCTTTGAATTTTTGGTTCTAGGACATGCCGGTTTCCTCACGATGTTTTCCTTCACCGTTTTGAGAACAGTGGTGATGAAATAAATTACACAAAGTAATGCGCCTGGCTGGGTTTGAACCCGCGACCTACAACTCGTAAGTCGGGGCCGTTACCACTCGGCCACCACTGCTCTATAGCTGTCTTATAGCAAAAGTTAGTAATTTAATATCCATGAATATTTTTACCCCTAAAAAAAGGGCGAAATATATTTAAGAGTTACACTGTATAACTTAAGTAGGATTATACCAAGCCAAAAAGCGAAAATTTGTTTGTGTAGGGTTCCATACCTCAAAAGGAAAAAACGGAACAAATTTATGCAATTCGGAAAAATCTTTGAGACTCCGTTCGGGAATGGAACTGTTTACATAGGTAAATTTGTACTGAACCCTTAGGGCGCGAGTTCGGCTCGCTCTTGCCCAGTTTTTTTGCATCGAATTGCTTAACGCTCCACATCAGGGCTATTCAAACTCATAATAATATCGTTATTGGAATATTGAAGCAATCCGTACTTAGTACTTATCTAATATAATAAATGCGACAGTAAGTCTGTTTGTTACGTCTTCACGCCTAATCCGCTAAACAGATCTTAATAGAATTTAACTCGGGATATAGTCTAGCTAGGACAACGAGTAGTACATTTTGATACAAGTGGAAAAAGTTTGCCACTGCGACCGAGACGGAATTCGTCCGAGCCGCAGGCGAGGGACTTATGGAGTCGAGTGCTGCTCCACATGTATCAAACGACGTTTTACTTACGAAGTAATAAATAAACGGGGACTGACCAGCGACTAGTAGGCATAGCGGGGCACAACCCGATACAATAAATTGTGGCGGGAGTGAGCTCACGCACTTTTTCGCACTTGTGCGGAAAATAGTAAATTGCGTGCCTAAAAGTTGCAGGGATAAAAGCGGATTTTCGTATAAATTTGTTTATAAAAAACTTGAGATACTTTTTATCAACTTACTAAGCCGGTGAAACCGTGGGCTGAAGTTTTTATTCAGCATGTATACGTCACAAAGGTGACGGCAAAAATCCTATTTTTCTCGAAATTCACTTTCATTGCGTTATCGTTTTTTACCTTAGTAGATAGGTAAGGTAGGTAGGTAGTAGGTGAGTAGGTAGGTTCGTGGAAGTCATAATCAAAAATGGTGAACTGGAAAAAAAAATCTTTGAAATTACCTTATGAAGGGTACCTGAGTCGGGGTAACGTGACAAATCGTAGGTACGACATTGAAAAGCTGCGTCATTAATCAACGTGATCGACGACCAATTTCCCTGCATGTTTTACAAGTCCTGCATGCTGATGTCAAATCTTAGGTAGATTACTTGTTCGAAAGAGTTACTGTGACCCTGAAACGCAAAGGGCTACTGAAGGAACACAGGTATGTTTTAGTCAGTAAAGTCTGACAAACCCGCTCGCTTCACCATGAGTCAGGAACAATCAATTTATGATTTCTCACCACAAAAAAGATAACCTACCAGAGAACTTGCTCACTATTTAGTTTTAGCTGTGGGTTACCACAACTAAAAAGAGTTAAAAAGCCTTTTTATTAAAAAAAATAACTTTAATAAATAAGTCTGTGTTTCTGATTTTGTTTAAAAAACCTTGGTCTGGGGGTCCACTAGCATGGCGTGTACAGGTAAAATCGTCAGTTGTTACCACGTTCTTTGAAAAGTGTCTGAGGGGTTTCTACGAGTTGAATTCGGTCTCTCATACGCCTTCCAAAGGTCCAGGACAGAAAATAGGTACAGAAGTCAATCTACATACAAAGCGCGCTCGAGCAACGCACACACAGACACCGCTCACGGACACGATATCTCAGCCCGGTTGGAACCTATGCGAGCGCGAGTGCCATCCGCTTTAGACACGCGTCTGTTTTTTGTGCAATAATGGAGTAACAAAAAAAAAAGTTATAGCTGTTCAGTAGACGGTTTTTTAAATTCAACATTAATTGGTAAATTATCCTTTTTAAGCTATTGAAGGCCCTGTCGTGAGATGTCGAAAAATAATAACACGTAACCACGCAACCAAAAGTCAAAAAATGAAACAGTTAAGCAAGGAGTTATAGACAAGCCAAGCCAGCGGGTGACGTAGCGGTTTTGGTCGCTACACTATCAGTTGTTTCAGAGAGGTAAGCAGGTATTTGTTTGTATTTTGATGACTTATTTTATCGTAACGCAGAACAGTTAGGTAGGCAAGTACCTCGGTGACCGCAAGCACCGCGCTGAGAAAGAAAGCGAACATGACTTTGTGGCCATGTAATATTTTTACAATTTATATTAGGTATTTATCACCGCGCCCGAGCGCGCTCGTCAGAGCTGCGCTGACCCTAGCGCGACCGTCGAGCGTGGCCATGAAAAGTGAAGTACATACATGAGATTGACTTCTGTATCTACTGTGTGTTGTGTGTGTGTGTGTGTGTGTGTGTGTGTGTGTGTATTTTGTGTCCTGGACCCCAGGGGTTCTGAGATACATCAGATCACATAATTAACTAAATTCTCAAGTCTTCAAAAGCAGCTACAAGTATTTTCTGACGATCTGCATGCTGTAAGGTCTGTTTCAACACGCAACTTTCACATGTTTAACAATACCAACTTAATAAACGCAAAGCATAGCATAGCATAGTCGGCCTTATAATATTCCCACTGTTGGGACTCAGGCCTCCTCTCTAGGAGAGGGAATGGGCCGTAATCCACCACGCGGGCCCAGTGCGGGTTGGTGGATGTCACATGTCTTCGAATTTTTGGTTCTAGGACATGCCGGTTTCCTCACGATGTTTTCCTTCACCGTTTTGAGAGTAGTGGTGATGAAATAAATTACACAAAGTAATGCGCCTGGCTGGGTTTGAACCCGCGACCTACAACTCCGTAAGTCGGGGCCATTACCACTGCTCTATAATTCATAAACGCAAAGGAATGGAAGAAATTAATAACAATGTATGGTGTTTACCAAAGATTTACTGTTACTTGATACTTATTTATTTACTAACATGAGCTTAAAATAACTTACGAAAATACCATGACCGTAGAAAAGTCAAGGTTGAAGCAGATTTTTCAAGTCCTTAAGAATTATTTCGTTATTTATTTTTAACGAAAAACGGGTGGCCCTTTTTTTTGCGGGTGTCTGACGCGGCAAACGTTGTTCTTTCATATAAATGAACAAAGAAAAAAATGGGGGATGGGAGTAGGAGGATAAAAAAGCCTAAGATCTATTCTCAGACCTACTAAATTTACCTACACAAAGAAAACATGGAAATCGGTGAAGCCATTTCGGAGGAGTTCACTGATAAATAGATAGACAGACAAACGTGGTGGGGGACTTTGCTGTATAATAGGTATGTAAAGATTAAAATTTAAACTCACAAATACTGCGCTTGTATTTATTTATTTGCATGCTTAGCAATCAAGATAGCGCCACTGAACTAACTAACATACTTGACATTTTAGCAAAAAACGCTTTTGCCAAAGCCACTTCAAAGTATTTTTATGACCATAGTTTTTATTGGTGAATTAATCTTTATGATATTTAATCCTAAGTATGATATTTTATCACAATTATCATCCTCAGATGAAATATTCGTCTGAGTTATGATCATTAATCATTAATCGTAATATAAGATTTCATTTGTTTTTTTATTTGGATTAGAATCTGTCTTTAACTTGGCAAAACCTTGCTAATACCTTTCTATTGTTAAATAATATTATATACTTAATAACAGAAAAATATTTTATTTTTTGACTGACTTGTTTTTTTACCGTCCCTATTTTATTTTTACAGATAAGTAATTAAATATACTTACCTACATTATTTAATCAAATTATCATTTTTTTTTAACCAATTTAATTTTAACCAATTTATTTTTAACCATTTACAATTTTATCCTGACTAAATAATTAATTCTTATTAAAGTAAGTAAGCAATGATTTATATTTATGCTAGCTCTGTACTCCGGGGCCCTGAAACGGATACGGAATAAGGAACAGGAGTGGGTTTTAGTCAGTAAAAGTGTGACACGCTCTCACGCTTTGCCCAAGAGCGCGAGAAGTAATTGGATAATAACCTACCTAAAAAAACTGATTCAATCAGTAACTTGAGACTTAACCGTGACATGTTAAATAAATAAATGTTTCAAGACCTTATTAGTATGTATTAATAATAATATAAATACTAATATATTAGTATGTATTAGTATTTATATTATAATTATATATTAGATTTAGTTATGTAAGGTTTATATTGTGCATTGGATCCTACCCTCGAATGAGTTCTCTCTCTGTAACTCAAAGGTTTGCTGGGAGAAAACTCATTGTTGAGTTAAGCTCGTCTTTATACATAAACTGTATGTATCACCGTGTACTATGTATGTATAAGTATAACCAGTGATGATTCGGAGCCTCAGAGGTGATTAGTTATTAGGTTTATAACAGAACTCCTACAAAATTTTATGAACATTTTTTACGTGTCGCTAAGTGTTAAATAAATAAAAATACAAAGCTGATTTAGCTACGTAACTGAACTTTTTTTAAATCATGTAATTAGAACTTTTTCTTATTTTAATCATTGTACATAATTTTGATTCCACAATTTTAAATACGCCATAACTAGCAGGCCTGAGATTAATTTTTACATGTAGGTATGTACCTACCGCATTTAGCATAATTATTTTATTAGATATGTCTTAGGCACAAAGCAATTATGTCGGTCCTAAGCCCGTAAAAGTATGAAGGAAAATTTGGGATCATTAAATTTGTTTACGTGAACATCTGCTGAGCGAGTCAATAACCTTTAGCTAGAGTAGGTAACTATCTCGTGCCGCTACTACTTATTTCATGCATTTTGCGAGTATTACCCTGTACGAGCTTTTGATGAATAGTATTTTGTAAGTGAAACGACCGGTTCAAAGGATTAAAACGATCAAAATTTGACGGAGTATATTATACCCATAACATAGCACTGTCACACATTTTTAAAAGCGGCTCGGCGAGCCTTGTACACACGGTGACTTTAATAGCGTAGCAGGGCACACTAACATGATAAATGTGTGCGTAAACGCTAGCGCGTGAAACACAACAGGTATTATCGTTGTGTGATACAAAGTAACTCGTTTCTACACTCACACTCTTGAAAAAAAAAATAGTAGCCGTCTAAGTTAAGAAGCAAAAATTGGCTTCTGTTATTAATGGCGCTGTGGCGCAATGCGTATGATACTTAACTGACGAGTAAGAGGTCCCAAGTTCGATTCCAATTATCTGTTATTTTCTTTTTGTTTTACTCATGTTTTTTTTGAATAGTAATGTTATGGTTATTCTCGTAATAATTAAAATATTCGAAATATATTTTTGTAATTTTATACATATAAACTATGTATATTTACGAAATTAATTAACGAAATTTTTGTATATAACTTGTAATATAAATAATTTTATAATATATATATATATCATTTACGTAATATAACAATACGTTATTATTAATAGTTGACAATCCTTTCATTGTCAACTTTTTTTTTTTATTTTCGCAAACATTCACTTATGAAATTATTATAGTTATTTAAATTAGCATCAAACACTTACACTTAATCTTTGGAAAGTAATTTTGATGATATGGGTAGGTAATCAGCAATAATGTTCACAATAATCAAGTAGCTGTGGGTATCAATACAAACAGAATTAATACCGAGCGTGCCATCCCACAATAATTCACCTATTCAAAAATAATATGTCTCCAGCTCAACTCGCAAACAAAATAAAACTCGTTTACTACTCGATATACATACACACACATATTTGTATATGTGTTTGCTACGAATTAGATAAAAAAATTCGCTTCGTTCATTAGATGGAAAATTAGCACTGATTATCAAGTGCTTGCTTGCCGTTAAAGGTGTATCGAGTTCGATCCTAGCCATTGACAAAACATTATTTTCTATTTTATTGTAGTATAATGATAACGAAGTTTATTAAAGCTAAAACTTAGAATATTTGCTTTAAAAACTAAGTGTATGAATATTATCATCTACCCACTTTATTAGTTATTTACTAAGAAATGAGTCGGATAATAAGTTAACCTGGCATAACGCTTTTGCCTATCACGATCGTGTGTTCTACAACTTACTCCGAGACAAAAAATAATTAATCGTTGTGGAAAGTGATACTTTTTACAAGTAATAATTAACATGTCTCATTTGTCTACACTTTTGAGGGCTGAGATAGTAGTATTATATAAACAAAATGTATCCATAAGTGAAATTTCGAGGAGACTAATGCTACCGGTAAGTAACAAATCCAAACTTAACATAATGCGAAATAATTTAACATTGTTGATATTTGTTAGGTTTTAACGTAATTTTGTGATTGTTTACAGAGGAAAACTGTGCAGTTTTGGGTGCATAGATATACAGCTGAAGGGACAATCGATGCCAAACGTCCGGGTCCAAAAGCAATTGCATATACGGATGCCGACCCACTGCATCGAAATATTGTTGCTACGTATAGCGCTGACGGCTTTGCTACAACAAGAAACACTGCGATTATGCACGACGTGTCTATGACAATTGTTCGACGCCACTTACGAGCAGCAAAAATTAAATGTCGCAAGCCTGCGAAAAAAATTTTACTGACGGCGTTGCATAAGGAAGAAAGGATGCGGTTTGCAAGAAAATTTATAGATTTTGATTGGTGCAATAACATAGTTATATTTAGTGATGAAAAGTGTTTTAAGTCAGATAAGGATGGGCGTAAAATATTATGGAGAAAAGATGGAGAACGTTACCATCAGAAAAATATTCTCCCATGCAGGTCTAGTGGTCGCATTACGTTAGGTTATTGGGGCTGGATGTCATCGATGGGTCCCGGTGAGTTAGTGGAGGTAGGGGGTCGCAATACTAGTCAAGGTTACTTGGACATCTTGCAAAATGTTATGTTGCCTACCGTGCGCGTGGCATACCCGGACGAGCATATTTACTTCGTGCACGATAACTGCTCGGTGCACCGCGCACGAATGGTGCAAGACTGGTTAAGTGTCCAAGAAAACTTGACTGTTATTGAATGGCCCTCTAAAAGTCCCGATTTGAACCCCATAGAAAATCTATGGGGTCACATGGTGCTCAACTGGGATACATCTGATGTGAGATCTAAACGTAATTTAGATAATTTAGTGTCATCCATGTGGGAATCGTTTCGCGGCACTGACCTGTGTGAAAATTTGGTGGCTAGCATGAGAACGAGGTTACAAGAAGTAATCGACAATGAAGGTGCACCAATTAGATATTAATTTTGATTTAAATTGAATCCAATTATAAATATTTTTAAAAAGCTGTATTACTGTATGCTGTTTTTGTTGTTGTTGTTTTTATCATGTTATTGTTATTGAAATCAAGAGTTACGATACCTATCATAGTTCATTTTTTAAAACATGTTGATTGATATGTTATAAGTAAAAAAAAAAGACTAAGAAGTAAGCTGTAGGTAATTATACTGTTGTTGTTATTATGTGACATGATGTTATTGTTATTGAGATCAAGAGTTGCGATATCTATCATAATTCATTCTTGATAACATGTTGATTTATGTCACTAATAAAAAACTTAAAAAAGTGACGTCCATCCTTGTCTGACTTAGAATATTTTCACTTTATATATTGTATTAAAGATAATCATGAACAGATTCGTTAATTGTGACCATTCCGTTTAATGTATGTAATTAATAAGTTGTAATAAACATAGTTGGATCGTTATCGCAGTTTTCTTTGTCACAATATTTTCAAAATATTTTAATTATTATGAGAGTAACTATAACATTACTATTAAAAAAAAAAACAGGGGTAAATCAAAAAGAAAATAAAAACAAGCAAACTTTTTGTTACATCAGACGATTGGAATCGAACTTGGGACCTCTTACTCGTCAGTTAAGTATCATACGCATTGCGCCACAGCGCCATCGTCAACTATTAATAATAACGTATTGTTATATTACGTAAATGATATATATATATATTATAAAATTATTTATATTACAAGTTATATACAAAAATTTCGTTAATTAATTTCGTAAATATACATAGTTTATATGTATAAAATTACAAAAATATATTTCGAATATTTTAATTATTACGAGAATAACCATAACATTACTATTCAAAAAAAACATGAGTAAAACAAAAAGAAAATAACAGATAATTGGAATCGAACTTGGGACCTCTTACTCGTCAGTTAAGTATCATACGCATTGCGCCACAGCGCCATTAATAACAGAAGCCAATTTTTGCTTCTTAACTTAGACGGCTACTATTTTTTTTTTCAAGAGTGTGAGTGTAGAAACGAGTTACTTTGTATCACACAACGATAATACCTGTTGTGTTTCACGCGCTAGCGTTTACGCACACATTTATCATGTTAGTGTGCCCTGCTACGCTATTAAAGTCACCGTGTGTACTATTCTACAAAAATATTTGACAATGGGTATTGAGTAAAACTGACCTCAAAAATTACACCTGTTTCAAATCTTTTAGTGGGTACCAACAGATTTGAAAAAGGTGTTATTCGAACAGATTTGTTTTATTAGGCAATTCACCTCAAAAGTGTGGGGTTTAAGTTTTATAAAATATGTTTTATTTTAACCTAACCTAACCTAAGTTGTGTGCACATAAAATTCCATTGTTTATATACCGCATGTACATGCGGTATAGTAGATACATTGAGTTTAATGCACCAGAACAAATGCTTGATCATATTGTAATAAATTACTAAAAGTAAATTTCTTTGTTTGGAAAAATAAACACATAATTTTCATATTTAATGAAAATTTATAACAATTTTGACATCTTTAGCTTTAATGAATTACATTATATTAAAATTAAACATTGCCTTTATTTCACACATTGCGTACATTTCCAAGTTAATTCAAGTAATTTAATGCAGATACATTTTTACATATCGTTAATATTGTTAAAGTTAAAAGTAATAACTAAGTTTAGAAAAAATCGCATTTAGGTATTTAAATGCAATTATGAGAGGGAAGAAATTATATTATAAACTATAATTATAAAAGAAACTATAATTATAAGAAAGAAAGTTAAATTTGTTTCTGTACACAAAAATATGGATTTTCTGTGATTAGTGATAAATAAAACTCCAATTTAAGTAAAATGCACAAAAAAAATAAAAAAAAAAAAAAAAAAACAAATGTACAAGTTCTTGCAACTGGCTATTTAAAGTTTCATTAGTGCTTAATAAGGTTTTAAAAACAAGCCACTCAGACAGCGACAGCACCCCACGCTCCCCTCTTGCGAAGGGAGTGAATGATCATCGAGGGCTGATGGTAGGTCTACCACCGCCCGCCTCACGCTCAGGGCACCGCGCCACGACTCATCAACGTGACTTGTGAGGACTCACATAGTGTGAAAGTCTCGAGAAGAGCTTACTATAGAAATGATCCTACGAAGTAAGGTCTTAGTTTGTAACGGGCAAATTGCGCAGGGTCGTTCAGCCGCGGAGAATCTTAATACCGCGATGTAGAAATGCGCGTCATCGGCATAGCGCCATCTAGTGAGAACTAACTTTGAGACTTAGCGACAAAGATAAAAATCGATGTTTTTTTTTTTTTTTTCGGTGGGAAAATCATCTTATGACATCCCCCGCTCTTGGGCGGGGCGGGAGATAGTGTCAGACTTTTACTGACTAAAAACCCACTCCTGTTCCTTCGTTGCCTTTCGTACCAGGGCCGTGTTGTGGCGATGACTAGGAATTTTGTTATACTTTATTTATCAGATGGATGGTTATAGTAAATGAACAACTTTCTTCAGGCAATTAATAGACAAAATAAATTAACTAGAAGGCACATGCGGGTTGAGCATCGCATTAGATAAAAAAATATTACTAGGAAAAATCAATTGAAATTGAGACTTTTTTTTTGTTGCCGGGGTGGAAAATCCTCATGGATGTCCTACGCCTGGGGCAGGCCAAGGGGGTGCTCCCTCCCACTATTGGACCGAGGATCGTGGGAGCTGATACACCATCCATGATCTCCGGACGCACTGTTAACCTAACCTAACATAACCGAACAATCATTTAATTTATTTAACGAATTTAATCGAGATTTATGAATATAATTATATCATAAATATGATTCTAATAGCCAAAATCGTATATGATATAAAATAATCAAACTTGAGTTTACAAAAAATATTAGCCAAGTAGTTTAAGGGCTAAAAATACTATTTGTATACATATATTGCATGCAATTTCATCAATTGATTACAATATTCATGGGGCCGCCGTCATTGACAGGGATATTTAGGTACCTTACCTTAAATTAAACTTGCAGCAACTTAACATTAAAGCAACTCATTTGGCTCATACATATAATCAACTTTATAATATTCCCATTGCTGGTACTTCAAACTTATACACTCCAAAGGGCAGTAATTCACCACGTGGGCCGAATGCGGGTTGATTTTAGTTTTGTATATTCATACTTATCCTCTAATAATGTCTACTTTTAAAATAAGCAACTTTGTGCAGATAACGTGTTCAAACAATAATATTATTAAAATGAAAACGTTGAAAGTATTGAATTTAATTTATGAGAATCGAACAGCTATAGCATACATTTTTTAAAAGAGTAACCATGGAGTTTCTTGCCGGTTCTTCTCCATACGAAAGGACCAATTTGGAACCGTGCACTAGCTTCTGACTGGCCTATGTCCTATGTGAAATATAAACTTTTGACATTGACTTGCTTTGAAATTAATGCATATAAATTTTATTGTTAAAGTTAAAAGCGATAACTCTCAAACGACTCACTAGATGGCGCTGTACCGATGACGCGCATTCCTACATCGCGGTGTTAAGATTCTCCGCGGCTGAACGACCCTGCGCGATTTGCCCGTTATAAACTAAGACCTTACTTCATAGGATCATTTCTATAGTAAGCTCTTCTCGAGACTTTCACACTATGTGAGTCCTCACAAGTCACGTTGATGAGTCGTGGCGCGGTGCCCTGAGCGTGAGGCGGGCGGTGGTAGACCTACCATCAGCCCTCGATGATCATTCACTCCCTTCGCAAGAGGGGAGCGTGGGGTGCTGTCGCTGTCTGAGTGGCTTGTTTTTAAAACCTTATTATGCACTAATGAAACTTTAAATAGCCGGTTGCCAAAACTTGAAGCCTTTTACTGAAATTGCGAGTTATCAGAAAATTATATTTTTGTGTCTACAAATATCTGTTTTCTGTGTTTCTATTACAGAAATAAATTGAACTTTCTTTCTTAACCCTCTCGTATTTGCATATAATTAACTAAATGCGATTTTTTCTGAAATTAATTATTACTTTTGACTTTAACAATAATAACGACATTTAAAAAGGTATTTGCATTAAATTACTTAAATTAACTTGGAAATAAACTGTATACTACAACTAATTTTGAAATAAAGGCAATATTTAATTTTAGTATTAATGTAATGCATTAAAAGCTGAAGATATCAAAATTGTTATAAATTTTCATTAAATATGCATCAAAATTATGATTAAATATTGTATTATGATAACGATTAAATTGTTGATAAAAATAAATTAACGACTTCGTTAACATAACAAAATAATAATTATTGTTGAGAGAAATACCACGTTGATAATTTCTGTAGTGACTGTAAAGGCTGATCACGAACCTACCTTAAAGAAAAATTGTGGTATACCTAGTGGACTACTATATAAAATACTTTTTAGTCCGCTATTAATTGATGTATGTGTTTTATCATCTTCGCTTACTTATTGCATATGACAAGTCGCAGTTTGTTGTATCGGTTAATACACGTGCCGTATTACTAATTTATCTTTTATATTTATATCCCTTGAGCTAAACGTTGTATGTTCATATTTATTAGGTATGTACCCTATTTACAAAAAGTTATGGTTTGAACTCTTTACTCTGTTCTTGTCATCTTTGCATTTATACGTAGCTGTTCGGTTCTCATTAATTAAATTCAATATTTCCAACATTTTTCTTTTAATAAGATTATTGTTTCAACACGTTATCGGCTCGAAGTTGCTTATTTCAAAAGTTGATAATATCAAACAATAACACTAAAATCAACCCGTACTGGGCCCACGTGGTGAATTATTGCCCGTTCCCTTACGTTTGAAGTACTAGCTGTGGGAATATTATAACGTTGATTATATGTATGAGCCAAATGAGTTGCTTTAATATTTCGTTGCTGCAAGTTTAATTTTAGGTACTTTCTAAACATCCCTGGTAATATAGGCGGCCAGCCGGTATTGAAGTTGATGGATGCAATTGCATGCAATATATTTACACAAATAGTATTTTTGATGAACCAATAAGTTGTTCACCATTAAACGACCCCGTTTAATACTATTTTTTTTTTATATCGTAATCGATTAGCTAATACAAACATATTTATGATAAACTTATATTTATTAATCTCGATCAAATTCGTTGAATGAATTAAATTCTTGTTCGGTTAGGTTAGGTTAGGTTGACAGTGCATTATTTTTTTCTCAATTTCAATTGATTTTGCCTAATAGTATTTTTTTTATCTAATGCGATACCTACTCAACCCGCATGTGCCTTCTAGTTAATTTCATTTGTCTGTTAATTACCTAAAGAAAGTTGTTCATCCACTATAACCATCCATCTGATAAATACTGTTTAAAAAAAATCTTAGTCATCGCCACAACTTTATCATTTATTTTTATCCTCATCTCTAATTCTCGAAAGTCCCACTAGATGGCACTGTACCGATGACGCGCATTCCTACATCGCGGTGTTAAGATTCTCCGCGGCTGAACGACCCTGCGCGATTTGCCCGTTACAAACTAAGACCTTACTTCATAGGATCATTTCTATAGTAAGCTCTTCTCGAGACTTTCACACTATGTGAGTCCTCACAAGTCACGTTGATGAGTCGTGGCGCGGTGCCCTGAGCGTGAGGCGGGCGGTGGTAGACCTACCATCAGCCTTCGATGATCGTTCACTCCCTTCGCAAGAGGGGAGCGTGGGGTGCTGTCGCTGTCTGAGTGGCTTAATTTTTAAAACATTATTATGCACTAATGAAATTTTAAATACCATCTGGAACTAGATTGCATGAGTTTCGGAGTCATTACGAACGAGTTTTATTCTGTGATATTCTCTATAAGCTATGGAACTTTCTTAACCTTCTCGTATTTTTCATTTAAACACCTCACCTGAATGCGATTATTTCGAAAATTTATTATCGCTTTTAACTTTAACAATATTAACGATATTTAACATTAATCCGCATTAATTTAATTAAATTACTTAAATTAACTTGGAAATGTACTGAATACTAATAGTAAAGGCAATGTATAATTTCGCTGTCGGGGTTGCTTGTTTTTTTAAAACCTAAATATCTAAAGTAAGTTATCGATTAAATAGTGGCTTAACCTAACCTAAAAAATTACTACGAGGATTTATAATTAGGGAAAAAAAATAACATATTGATTGAAGTTTCCTTTCAACCAACTTATGCGTATGTCTCAAAGTAACATTTCCACGTACCTAATCGTACTTTTCATTAACAATACACGTGCCGTTTTTGTCACATTATGAGCACATTTTCAGTACCGATGCACTTGTTAAACGATTTGCGTTCGTGCCACTTTGCTATAACTGTTTCTCAAGGAGTTCTATATTATTCGTCGCAAAACAACAAACTAAAATAGAATAAATATTTATTTAATTATAACAAAAATAACATACAGGGACCGCCTATCTGGTCCCCAAAACCCAGTGTTTGTTAAACCTTCAGGCTTCTGACTAGCGTGAAGACTTGATGACTGTCAAAGATTTACAATTATTATGATAATGGCATCCGAGACTAACGCAGTAATGGTTTGAAGTCCTTTTTATGTTTCCTATTTAACTACCTATCTTCTACCTACTAAGACTAAAAGATTATTTAACTACCATCTGCCAGCGGCTTCACCCGTGCGTGAGAATTTTTAATATTGTCCAGTAGCTTTTAAGTTTATTTATTACAAACAAAATTATCTTTTTTGCTCTTTATAATTACTACAGATTAGGGAGTTTTATTTGATTTTAGTAAAATCAAATCAAATTCCCCGTTTTTTCCTTGAGACTATCAAATTAAAACCAAATACATGTTTTACAAAAACGAGAGACCAGCAAAGGTGTAATTTTAAATATTTTGCACAAAACACGTAAGAGTTACTCTCCGTAAAAATTCTAGTATGTAATTTGTGACCGGTTTGCAAAGAGGGTCCCCTTTAAAAGTGTAACCCTTTCCCCATTCCCCTAGTTAATTCTAACAAGCGGAAGCATAGATGCTACGCTCCGTATGACGAGCAAAACGTTTCTACACCAGCGTATTTGTAGGATAAGTGCAGTGGCGGATTAACCCAGTGCGGGGCTAGCAAATTCGATGAAGGGGCCCCCCGTATAGAACTTGTTTATATTAAGATAGATAAAATAAAATATTTTGTGTGCAATCAGCTGTATTTAGATTTCATGTAGTATAGATACTTTGGTTTTTGTCTTTCTAATTTTGGATACGATCAAATGTGGATCCCCGAACGCGCGGAGCCGGTAGCATCTGCTACTCTTGCTACAATGCTAATCGCCACTGGATAAGTGCTAGCTTTTGCAAGCGGCTTCGCCTGTGTAATGTCGAAAATTCATCATCATCTTCCTTTCCCGTTTTATTTGGGGTCGGCGCAACACGTTTTGTTTCTCACGTTCTGTCCGTCATGCTATCACTAACTCCCTTTTCATTCATATCACTTTGGCCTCCCTCTCAATCCATCCACATGTATACTCATAACTATTTTAGTAACATGCATTTCATCTCTACACTTCACAAGGCCATACCAAGTCAAATGATTCCCTTTCAACTTTGTCGTAATGTCGAAAATTATGCTTTGTAATAATATATTATGTACTACTACTATTATTGATTGATGATGATGATGAATTGATGATGATGATGATGGTAATGTACATCATATTTTTTTTTAAGTTTTACCATACTCTCAATTTAAGAAGTTACGGGGGGGGGGGGCATTTAACTCTGTCGCGCAAACTATTCAGTTTAAAAAAAAAATGATATTAGAAACCTCTGTATCATTTTTGAAGACCTATCCATAGATAAAACGTAAGAGCTTGTTGAAAAAAAAACTTTTTTTTTCTGTGTAAATCTTAATGCGGTTCACAGAAGAATACATCTAGGTACTTACCGAGTTTCAACAGTATAGTTCTTATAGTCTCGGAAAAAAGTGGCTGTGACATACGGACGGATAGACAGACAGACATGACGAATCTACAAGGGTTCCGTTTTTTGCCATTTGGCTACGGAACCCTAAAAACAGAATAAAATTAATATTTATGAAAGAAAAGAAAGAAAAACATTTTATTTGCCGGAAAAGGCGCAAACTTTTAACTAACATATTGCAAACATTTTGCAAGACAAAAACACAATTAATTAAAAATAACATATATGCACCACGTCCGAGCAAAACGGCCGTACGCTCAGCATAATGCCGTGTCCACAACGCAAAAATGCGACGAGTCCACAGCGCTGGTTTTCAGCGTGGGCCGGTGACGTTATTGACTAACAGACGTCGGCAACGGTATTGTGTACCAATAGATTTGAGTGAAATAAATATAAATAAATTTTTAAGACAAAGTCATAAATGGAAATAACAGTTATAAATAAATAGTGAGGAAATACAATTATCTACATAAGTATAAATTGACAACATTACGCCACGTCTTTAAAAGGGCGGTGGCTTAAAAAACTTAGTATCCAGGTCAAAATCACTACAAAAAAGAAACAAAATTTACACCTGCGTTCCGAGGTGCGTCAACAGCCAAAATCATGCGAATCCGACCAACGCACATCGTCACAATTATGAGGGCTCCCATACAACCAACATGACTTTTTTCCCGTTTTTTTGCCACAGACTGTACGGAACCCTTCGTGCACGTGTCCGACTCGCACTTGGCCGGTTTTTTAGTTTATCGCTAACTGACAGAGAGAAGCGGTGCTAAGTAACTTTGTTTTATAATAGACTAGCGGTCCCGGCAGACGTTGTTCTGCCCAAAAGCGGGATTTAGTAAAAAAAAAAATTTCCCTACTCTACCCTACTCTACCCTACTCTACCCTACTCTACCCTACTCTTTTCTTTGCTATAAACCACACGGAGCCCGAGACCTTTCCAACGAATGCAAAACCGTGGAAATCGGTTCGTGCGTTATGGAGTTATAGCGTCAGGAAGGAAAACCCGACTTATTTTTATATAGTAGATTATGTAAGAAAAAGATAGGTACTGGGATAAAACTGGGTAAATGCGAGTCGGTCTCGCACCCTGAGGGTTCCGTACAAACTTACCTATGTAAATAGTTCAACTCCGGAATGGAGTCTCGGATGGTACTACCGAATCCAAAAAAAAAATGTGTCGTAACAACAAATTTACAGTTTTCAGATTTTTTCCTATACTTGTGCTATGAGACCTTGCTTTATGCCAAACTTCAGGATTCAGTTCAGCCAACGGGAAGTACCTTATGAATTTTGATTTCCTCGAGAGTGTCGAAATGTACTTTTTTGCCACATAAACCGAAGTGTCCTTTTTTCTCCTTAACTTACTAATTTGATTTTTTTACAGCTTCAAGAGTCAGCAGAATTGAGTATATGATTTTAATTTCAACTCGATACCTCCACGCGTTCCCGAGATAAAGGGTCTTGACAGACAGACAGACAGACAGATAGGCAGACAGACAGACAGACGGACGGACAACAAAGTAGTTCCGTTTTTTTTCCTTTTAAGGTACGGATTTATTCCGTTCTATGTAATATTAAAAACTAGTACCACTTTTAATTGCTTGAAATCATATTTATTTTCCATTCCGAACGAATACCAACAACTTGAATGTAGTAAATTTTTACGTGATCTTAATATAATGCTAATACTTTAATACGTTGATAGATGGTAGTGGGTACCTATACATAGGTAAGAGTAGTTAACCCCCCCCATGCGAACGCCGGCGTTCGCTCGCCCATTGTCTTTCTATTGTGTCACCTAACTCATTTTTTTACCTGCGACAATGAGAAAGGGTGAGTTTGCTCTATGGTTCCAAAATTTTAAATAGGTAACCAAAGGCTGGCTGCCTGTACCTTCATTATTCCAAAAATGTATGGAAATAGATAACAATTGAATCTAACAAAAGATGCAATTACCCAAAGACATTTAAGACCTGTAATACTGTTACTCTTTTACTGACTACTCCAACACCTGTGTCCTTCAGTTCTAGGACCTGCTCGGTTTTCCTTTTCAGAAATTTCCTGTGGCCCTAGCGGGCATCGGCCCTGCTGAGATCCGGATACAACCCGGATCCGGTTCGGACGGTTACCGGACGGCGAGCTACCCGTTGCTCGTCGTACGCTAACACGCACCTACGGTGGCCCGGGATCGCCCTGCCTCTCCGAATCCTGGGACATCTCCTGTCGTGGTGGCTGGGATGTGTCCATTCCCTCAGGTGAGCGTCACTCTGCCCATCTCCTTCGTTAGTATCATTACTGCTTCACAGAAGGAAGCGACCGTATCCCATTATCTCTCACGTCGAACCAAGAACTGAACCAGGGCTTAGCGTGAGAGATCACCGCTGCCGATCGCTTCTACGAGGAAACAGCGGTACTCCGCCCAAGCGGAGCTCACCTCAGTTGTATGCTCCACCGCGAGGGTGGAGCAACGACAGGTCTACAGAAACCCAGTATTTAAATGTAGGACTAGTCGAATATCATAATAAATAACCATATTAGTAGATTGTGGCTATAAACATTTTACTGCATAAACAATAACAATTACTAGTCATTTCTTTTTCTTTTTGCTACCTAGAGAAAATAGCACCCATTATCCTAAAATATCAATGCTGTTGACGTCACGTCATTAATGTAGTGACGCACATCACAAATATTTGTAAAATCTAAAATAGCACTTATAATCGAGCTTCATAGTTGCGAACAAACATTCTTTGCAACAAATAATGAAATTCCTCGAGAAAAACAAACTTTCAAGCAACGAATTAAAATGCCAACGGCCCTTATATATTTTTAGAAGGTCACCTCTGTAAAACCTTCATGAAGTAAGTATTTGGCGTTATCGAGTCGGACAGTGGTTGTGGGTTCGTCTATCTAGGACAGTGGTTCCCAACATCTATTTAGTCGGAAAAAAGTTTCATATTATGTGTTATTCTGGTCACCCATGTGCCAAATTTTATCCCAATCCGTTCAGCTGTTAGAGCGTGAAAGCTCATTATTCCCAAGAGATCGCCTATCATTCTACATTATATCCCTAGGTGGTGTAAAAAGTGAATTAAAATGTACGTAAGTACAATACGGCCGGCGTATTTTGGCGAGTCCGAACTTTGCACAGAAGGTTGCGCAAGAGCGTTTTTTAATTATTTAGGAACCACAGAGTACCTTTCTAATGTATTCTACTGTTTTTTTTTAAATTTTACTGTATGTGTGAGGTACGAATAACCGTTTTTTCTTTCTTTCTTTTTATATATATTAGGAACCAAACGGTGGCATGAAACGACGTGCGCGGGGCGGAGGTCGAGGCTAGAGATTGACCCTACGTAAACACAATCGATCCTTTATTTAATCAAATCGCAATCGATTTTTATTGATTTAGAATTTATTGATTTTTGTTTATAAGAGATATTAAACGAAATAGATTTACAGATATAGTAAATTTTATCGTTAGTAAACGAGATTTCGATTTAATAAAAAAAAGCTACATAATTTTTATTTTCTTGGTTGAAAAACATGATTTAGTTAAATATCATATTTAAATAACGACTGTTTGAGAATATTTTAAACTTCCTTCTAAAATTGAATATTTTTTGACTTAATTTCAATCGATTAAACAACACACTCTGACACACGTATTGGACATCCCTCTTTGGTTACTTCGTAAAGCTCCGTGCTTATTCGGCAATGTACTCGGTACGCGGTATATGTCTCACTCACACGTTAGCATTGGTGTCATTTTCGTGTCGCTATCTCTGTCTTGAACACAAGTGCTAAAAAAAGTTACCGTTGGTTGTTATTATTATATTGTTAAGTTTTTTGTGTGGTGTTAGGTTTGTTTCTATAGTTCATAAGTAATTTTTGTAGATTTCTGTCTCAGTGTGTTTTAATATTTATTTTATTTGTACTTGGTCCTTGTATTAGTAAATTTTTATTCGTATTTTGGTTTAAAAAAATAAAAGCCAATAACAGTTTTTTTACGAGTATACACGCGCTAAAGTTCGCAGTCTATTTTCAGACTCGCCAAGTTATTTCGGTCGTATTGTACATCAAACAAGTTCAAAAATCAAACTGGCCACTATAAAAAAAAGAATAAAATGTGGTTACTGACAAGTCTCTGAAAAAAAAAGTAATGAAAGAGCGGGAGTGTATAAAATTTTTTTAAAGTTTTGTTACTATTCTGGTGTACAACAAAGTTTATCCTATTCTATTCTTAGTTTTTGTTTGTTTCAAATGTCAAGTATAGAAATAGAGAATAATATAGAATTTTGTTTGTTTCAAATGTCAAAACATGTCAAGTATTTATAACTTAGCAACCCTCGTTTCGTTCGGAATTCAACATGGCCGCCTGTGACGCGTTATTCCATAATCACTTAATCAACTATTATTGCAGCCCTTTACATTATTCGCATTTTAACAAATAACTTTATTCTTTCGTTCGTTAATTCTTCTATCATATTTATTACATTATTAAAATATTTGTCAAAAAATTTTACAAAAGTGTCGGGAGCAGGGTTCAAATTACCGGAGGTTTAGGCTGCTTTTCCACCACCAGAGATGTGCTATGCAGCTATGCTGCGAGGATGTAATAGCTAAGCTGTGAAACTATTTGAACGTTACCACTGATACTAAGCTATGTAGCGATGCGAGTAAGATGTGAAGGTGCGCAGCTTGAGCTATGCGATGTACCGATAGTAGGGATCCATAGCACGCATTCATAGCACGCATCCATAGTAGTACAGCACGCATCCTTCCATATAAAAAACATATCTTAGTTGAACCCGTTTCCACCAGTGCTAAGCTATGTGCACCAATGAATATGATTGGTGGATATCAAACGCATCCA
The DNA here is from genome assembly GCA_961205895.1 of Mythimna pallens. Classification (NCBI taxonomy): domain Eukaryota; kingdom Metazoa; phylum Arthropoda; class Insecta; order Lepidoptera; family Noctuidae; genus Mythimna; species Mythimna pallens. The sequence continues at coordinate 5,001,397 of OY540843.1, forward strand.
TAGCAACGTAGCATAGCACATCTCTGGTGGAAAAAACACCCTAAGGCTCCCAAGACTGCTCACTACACGGGCCGTATCGAGGAGCACTGCCTTCTGTATCAGGCTCTTGATCCAACCGCACAATGACAGCTTCAAGAGGTGGTCGTCGAGCATTTTGGCCATCATGGCGTTTGCGGTGAGGACAATTGGCACAATGACAGCCGAGTGCACATTCAACATGTCGAAAACTTCGTGTACGTCGACAACAGTATGTGATGTTCTTACTCATATAAACATAATTTCTAACCGCATTAGCGTTATGAAATGAACAGTGAGGCAAATATCAGAACCGATTAGTTCCAGACAGATTATAACGTCAAAGGGAGAGGGTGCAAAAGGGGCTGTTATATGCACCTTGCTATATGAAAATCAACCTTATAAATGGTCGATAAGGATTAAAATTGCTCTCCTTACAAACCCATGGAATTATAACACGCAGATACCACCGCTAGACAAAGGTTCAATGACCTTTGGATAAAGGATAAATTATTTTTAATTAGAACGAATGTTTATGAATGTTATAGGCTTAAAAACGGTTAGCTAATATTTCTTATTAAATAGCTACTGGCAGCTTTGATGAAAAATGCACAGGTTCCCATTTTAAAAATAAATTGGTTTTTTTTTCTTTGGAATAATAAATGGCGTATCAAATATTTATTTCGTGCATTAGATGACAGCTGTATTAAAAATATATATTTAAAAAAAAATTTAGAATGCTAAAATGATGAGTTATTGGCGGGATTTTTTCGAGTGAAGTTGTTTGGCTGTTTTAATTATTCGCAACATAGTATTATTTTTTTTAATTGATGAACCAGTGCTTGACTGCAATCCCACCTGATAGTAAGCAGTGATGCAATCATTAATGGTGAGGCGCACTAGTTTATTAACCCCCAGGGTAAATTTATTACGTAAGGAATTGCGCGTTTTTACGTAAATCACCAAAAAAAAAAAAAACTTTTTCTGGATTTTTCTAGGAAAAACAAAGTTATAGAAACCAAAATTTTCAGCTAAAAAAATTTCGTACAAACGTGTGTACAAAACGACAATTAAGCGTTTTTCAAGGTCATTCAAGTTGTACTGACGCCGTCTTCGAGGGGAGAGCCTTTACACTCACTAAATTGATTCCCAGTGGTTATTGTGTTGTATTTTTACAACAAAATATGGTGTAATTTTGTATCTCAAGTGTCTACACAATTGAAAAATATGTAGAATCATTGAAACAGGCAAGATCTCGGCAAAATTACGACATATTGTAGCATCGACTACCTCAGTGAAGCTTGCCGACAAGCCTGACTGGATACATTTGCTGCCAAATCCTGTAAAAACATTAGAATGTGTTGCACACGCATTTGTAACTCAAAAAAAGATATTCATTATAATGACGAGGCAGTATGGTCTAAGACTTTTTTTTTTGCACAAGGTTTTCTTTTATGACATAGGCTAGCACTAAGATTATCCAAAATTCACCTCCTAAGGGGATAAAACGGGGGTCCAAAGTTTGTATTGAGAAACCTATTTTCAAGCGGGTGAAGCCGCAGGCGGAAGCTACTATACAATAACCTTTCACAACTTTCACACAACGCCATCTAGTCCCAAACTAAGCAGGGCTTGTGCTATGAGTACTGGACGACTGATAAACATGCTTATTTTCTAAATGCATATATTATAAATAAATTACACTCAGACACAGAACAAATGATTGTGCTCATCACTAGCTAACATTTGGATGGGAACCGAACCCATAACCTCCGTCCATAAGACCAACATGACAGTGGCTTGATGATTTCCTACCTGGGTAGTTTTTCATAAAGACAATGGAAGCAACTGTCTATGGACCCATCGCTGCCTATGGGCCCGCGGTCTTTCTATTGGTCGGTCTGTCTATTTGTCTGCCTATCAAGACCCTTTATCTCGACGAAAATTAAAACTGATAAACTTTAATAAATTAAATGAATTTGAAACCATATACTCAAGTCTGCGGTCCCTTGAAGCTGTGAAAAAATCAAACTTCTAATTACACGAAAAAAAAAGATAAGTACGGCCGTTTATATCACAAAAAACTTTTTTTTTATTATTATTATTGATAGGCTTGCGTTTGACCACTATCTCACCTGATGGTAAGCGATGATGTATTCATGATTATTTCGACACTCTCAAGGGAATCAAAATTCATAGGATACTTACTTCCCGTTGATCTAGAATCCTGAAATAGGGCATGAAGCAAGGTCGCCTAGCTCAAGTATAGGTAAAAATCTGAAAACTGTAATTTGAAGGTACGTCACAAAAAAAACTTTTTTGTGATTCGGAAAAATCTTCGTAACTCAATTCGGGTATTGAACTGTTTTCATAGATAAGTTTGTACGGAACCCTCAGTGCGTGAGTCCGACTCTTATTTGCCTAGTTTATTTTATTTGTTTCAATTAAAAAGATTTAGCCTCTTGCCTTTTGGTAGAATTAGTTACAGGCACTACGCTGACTTAATCCGGCACTGTATGCTGCATTTAATTTTCACCGATCTCCCTCCATTCAGCTTCATCTACCCCTTATTATTTTGTTATTATGAGGAAACCTGTAAAAGGCACCCGAGCTCTGGCCGGCTTTGGGTATAAGACCGATTTGTATGAGTGTGAGATTTTCACTAAAGCCACTCCGGTGATTACTATCAGCACATAGAAGGAGTCTCGTTACCTCTTAAAACACCGCTCTAGAACTTCCTCGGTGCTACTCCTGTTAGGAAAATCCCTAAGGAGACAATAAAGGCTCCTCTGAGCCTCACAGTGCACGCAAATGTGATCATTTTGGCACTGCTGTCTTCTCTGGAATCACGGATGGGCGGAAATAGTCTCCACTCTAAGCTTGATACCTACCTAAAAAATTCCAGACAAAGTAGCTACTTATCCCCCTATCAAAAAACGCCAGGTTCCCGAACCCATCGCGTGCATGGTCGGCATCACTCACAGTCTGACGTCACTCTGTAATTAGGAGTTTAGGAGTGATTTACACAGGTTTTACTTGAAACGAATCGGGACTAGCGCCACCTGGTGGAAAGGTGTGGAATGTTTCTTTTACAAATACTCTAAAGTTAAGACGTTCTTACGAGCTCATAGCTAAACAAATCTCCGCTCTCAATGCAATCTAAGAATTTGACATCCATGTCATCTGTCTGTAGAAATGTTAATGGTTCACATGTTTTAAAAATATACGTATAAAAAACCCAACCAATGCTAGTGTCTAAAATTTCTTTGTTGTAGAAGTTCAATAGTCCACAACTAATTTATTATATATACATATTTAATACATTAGATCCTAAGCTGCCAATTAAAACAGTCATCATAGACCCTCTTTTACAAAAAAACATTTTAGCATTGGTAAGGTTTTTTTTTAAGGTGGGAAAATCATCTAATGACAAATCCCGCTCTTGGGCGGAGCGAGAGATAGTGTCAGACTTTTACTGACTAAAAACCCACTCCTGTTCCTTCGTTGCCTTCGTCCCAGGGCCCCGAGTTTCGTTTTCACACTACCCATGGCCCCAGTAGGCTTCGACCCTGCTGGGCCCCTACGATTTGCTGACGTCACACTGAGGCGCGCGTGGAACAATACGCGCCATCGACGACTTGGGCTCGGTCCGGACAGTTACTGGACGGTCGGACGGCAAGCCACCCATTGCTCGCCGTCCGCAAGCCTGCGCCTACGGTGGCCGGAAATCGGGATTGGAATCCCGGCGGCGGTTGGGGTGTGAGGACCGTTGCCGTTGCCTCACGCGATCGGCCGCCTCCTTTGCTAGCATTACTGCTTCGCAGAAGGTGGCGACCGCCTGCCACTCCTCCTCGCTCCGGACCATGGCCTGTACCAAGGCCCGGCGCGAGAGATCGCTGCCGCCGATCGCCCCCACGAGGACACGGCGTTGCTCTTCCCAAGCGGGACACATCTCGTGTGCTCCACCGTGTCCTCCGGGCGGTCCACACAGTGGCGACACCCGGGCGTCGCTTCCGCACGAATTCGGTGCAGGAACTTCCCGAACTTCCCGTGTTCGGTGAGAACAGCATTGGTAAGGTGGAACTGTACTTTTGACCCCTGACTATAAAATGTAATTTGTCTTAGGGGCATCCAGCTCTTACGTGATTATGACGTTATCATTTTTCATTAGACGTTTTGGAAAACAGTATCACTATGGATATTATCTAGGCTTCTATTGAAATCAATTTATAATTTTGTGTAAAAATAATCCAGGAGTTTCTTGCACATTCTTCTCCATAGAGATCTACGCGTTGAAATGTGCAATTAGCATATTTTTTTCTGACTGACTGACTTCTTAACATTTCAAAAGTGTCTGTAAATGGTTTATTTGAAACAAATGCTTTTGAATCTTCGAATCCAGTAAAGATCTCTGAAAATCTGCTATATATTTTTTTGACTTTTTAAATTATTGAGTAAATTATGAAGTGTCAAAGTTCATGCAAAATAGCATAAATAGGTACTCTGTGAAAATAGCATATTTTTAGAGGTCTTTACTGGATTAATTTTACACAAATTTATAAATTGATTTCAATAGAAGCGTAGATAGTATCCACAAGATAATGTGTTTCCAAAATATCTGATGAAAAATGTGTAATAACATCATAACGCTTGTATGAAAAACATTGAAAATGTATGTAGAGTTGCATCCCCTTAATCCTGTAGCCCCGCTGTACTTTAGACCTTTGACAGTTATTAGTGTTGATCAGATGCCAAAAAATCAGTCATCAATTATTTGATGGATCATAACCAAAAGAATGCAATGAAGGCATTGGCGCAGTGGTTAAGCGATTGACTGCTGCGCTGCGTATCGCAGGGTCGATTCCCGTGCGGAACCAGTATTTGTTTGGCCAACAGATAGTTGTTCTAGGTCTGCGTGTCTTGTGTATGTATACACGTTTGTCTACACACTCACAATATAGGATTAATTTCTAAAGTACAGCAACGTTTGGGCAAGTGCGAGTTGGGCTGGCGCACTGAGGGTTCCGTATAAACTTACTTATGTAAATACTCGTAGTTCAATTTCCGAATGGAGTTTCGAAGATTTTTTCCGAATCGCATAAGTTTTTTTTTTGAGACGTCACAAAAAGAATCTGTTTTCAGATTTATTCCTATACCTGTGCTGAAAGTCCTTGCTCTATGCTAAATTTCAGGATTCTAGGTCAACGGGAAGTACTCTATGAATTTTGATTCCCTTGAGAGTGTCTAAATATACGTTTTTTGCGACATAAACTGCCGTATATTTTTTTTCGTTAACTTAGTAGTTTGTATTTTTCAGAGCTTCATAGGGACCGCAGACCTGAGTATATGGTTTTAATTTCAACTCAATAACTCAACGCGTTCCCGAGATAAAGGATCTTGACAGACAGACAGACGGACTGACAACAAAGTGATCCTATAAGGGTTTCGTTTTTACCTTTTGAGGTACAGAACCCTAAAAAAGGTATATTTTCAAAACTCTTTGTTCATATTTTCACTGCATTTACAGCTTAGGTCACTAGGCCATTTACAGCTTAGGTACAGTAGGTAAGTACTCTCGTCCTATCTTAACATCAACTTTATGACCTACCGCAAACCCCATTATATGAATATGCCCATAAAACTGCGTCGTCGATAACGAATAGCCTTGGGCCCGATACGGCAAGCTGTGACTATGTGGCTGTTATCGGTAACACTGGTTCTTCTTGCAAGAGTAATGTGTACCTAATGAATTATATACGTTCTTAATCAATTTGCGTAAAGGTACTTAGGAGAGAAATGGGTAAGTAAAGAATAGAATTAACTTTACAACACACTTGCTCAGAAAGTGACTATTATTGCACTGCACTTAGGTATATAATGACACTCGTTACGAAACTGTGACATTTTGATTACCATTACGCACTAGTGCTATAATGTAGTTAAAACCTTTTTGTTCAACCTCTTTGTTTGCAAAACTTTGAATTCGAATAAAATTCCCATTAAGTTATTGCGTTCAATACTATGTAAATTAGTATCTTACTTACTTATTTCATCCAATTTACAAGTTAAAATGGACAAATTTAATTTGTACTTACAAACGATTTATTTAATAATTGTTAATAAAATTTATTCTTTTTTGTGTTCTATGTGTGGCCGCCATTTTAAGATGCGCGCGGTTTTTAGCGTGTTTTTTTTTATTCTAGTGAAGTTTAGTGGCTGTATTAATTAAATAAAATTAATTACTACAAAATCATTAGAAAATGTTACATCCGTATTCTATTGTTACTACGAAAGACATTATCGTAAAAACTTTTCACGCAAGAAAACATTAACGTAAAACTAGGAAGTATGATCAAAATACCTTAGCCTTCCTCTAAGGGTAAATAATAAAAAATGATACGCGGCTTATGAAAACAGATTTTTACCGCCATGTCACAGAAAATTTTACTCGTTTTACTGTTATTTTCTTCACAAGTGAATTGAAAAACGTCGTAAGAAACACGTGAGTAATTAATGATTACCGTTCTTGGCTCTCTTAAGACCCTCGCCACGGCTCGGGTCTAAATACCGCCTCGACGGTAATCACTAACATTACACACTTATATCATAATGTAGGTACTATTACATATCTATGGGTACTATATCGGACTTATCGAAAGCGATATCTACCAGATAACCTTAAGATGGACTGTAAGAACTTAAAATAAATAGGGATAGTCTGCGGTATACTGCAAATTAATGTTGACATAGATTGTAAAATAGATATCAAATTATTTGTCGTATACAAGGTACTCTTTAGGTAGATTTTTTCGGGATGTTGGTTTATTAATAGTTACTATACTCGATGTTGGTTTATGGTATACTCTATTTAATTTGAGGTGGCGCGGCCAGAGAGCACTGTCTGGCGGCCGGACCACATAAATTGTTAATTAAAAATATATCTCTTGAGGTACGAATATATATATATTATTATATATATATATTATTATTATATTATATATATATATTTATATATATATATTCCGATGAAAGTAGACTTTAGGTAGGTATTATTTCGAACTATAGCATCTGAGTACTAAACTGTGGTCCGGCCACAGAGGAACACACGCGTTAGAAGGTCTCCCCACAAGGTGGACCGACGACCTGGTGAGAGTCGCGGGAATGTGGTGGATGCGAGACGCACACGTTCGGCTCTTATGGCGACGCTTGGGGTAGGCCATGTCCAACAGAGGACGTCTTTCGGCTGAAATGATGATGATTAATATTAGAGAGCACTGGTGGCCCAGTGGTTACGGCTGTGACTTAAGAGTCGCGGGTTCAAACCCAGTCAAACGCATTACTTTGTGTAATTTATTTCATCACCACTGCTCTCAAAACGGTGAAGGAAAACATAGTGAGGAAACTGGCATGTCCTAGAACCAAAAATTTGAAAACATGGGACATCCACCAACCCGCACTGGGCCCGCGTGGTGGATTACGGCCCATTCCCTCTCCTAGAGAGGAGGCCTGAGTCCCAGCAACGAGAACATTATAAGGCTGATTATGTACTTGTTTTTTTTTTGGTGTGAAATATTCAAATAACACATCGCGCTCTCCGTGAAGTGAAAGTAACTGTCCGAGTTTTACTGACTAAAACCCACATGTGTTTCTTCAGTTTCCCTTTGCGCGTTCCAGGGCCATGGTTACTCTTTCGAACAATCCTGCAGAGAGGAATAGGTGTGAGGTCTATATAACATTTATTTTTCGTGACGAGGCGTGATGCTCTTGATTCGATCTTGCCCGATGGAAAGCTAACTGAGTTCTACAATAGAACGAGCATACTCGAAAGATCTGGTTATATGAATGGTATGAAAAACAAATGTTGGCAGAGAGGCTGTTCTAGACACTTTTTACTCGAGAATAACTTTTTAAGATTGAATATCATCTAATGACTGTTCTTGCTCTAGGGCGGAGCTTGCGTGTCAAACTTTTACTGGGTAAAACTACACCTATATTCCCAGGACCACGATTACCCGTTTCAAAAGTCAACCCATGGCCCCAGTAGGCTTCAGCCCTCCTGTGCCCCTACGGTTTCACAATATCTCTTTGAGACGCGTGTAGTAAGCTATGCGCCGTTGTCATCTCGGGCTTGATCCGGACAGTTACACTTCATGTAGTGTTAGTGATTGTCCAACAATAATTTTTCTACGGCTGTATTTGTAGAACTATTTCTATGAACACTGATCGTCTTACCGTCGTATTGTTAGTTCTTCATGTCGCACTGGAGTAATTTCTAAATGTGTCTCACAAGCGTGCAGCCGTACTATGGTGAGTTGCAGTATAGTTTTGTCGCACAAATGTTAATCGCACATACATTTGTCGAGCTCACGTCTTTGGATATCAGGTGAAATTAAACATACAAAAATTAAAATTTAAACATTTTATTTCCATAATAATTATACTGGCAGTCGTATATATATCGTAATATCAACATAGTATCCACACACTCAGTATACTGAAAGCGTTCTCAGAGAAGGAATACCCACTTACATAAATATATAAAGAGAGATAACGGACAGGTCCATCACTACAGGCATCATTAAATGCTTTGGAACAACATTTCAATAAGTAAGAGTCTTTAATCTAAGGCTATTAAGTCGATAAAGTCATACTGAACATCCAACACAGTAGTCTAAAACATGAAAGTTTTAAAATACCCGCAAAGGAAGTCAGAAAGCTTTGTATAGCCACTATAGAAACTTTAAATAATTCCTAAGGCTTACTGTACACGGACGCGTAGCTTTACAGCTGTTTGTTTGTTTTTGTTTGTTTTTATTTGTTTCTGTTCGTTTTTGTTTTGTATGTAAGCTTCACGCAGACATACACCAAGCGTATAATGACGAATACGCGTCTATGAAGCTACGCGCCCGTGGACAATACGCCTAAGCGTTCAGATTCCTACAGTAATAATACAATTTGACTTACATGGTTTCAACAATCTGTGACTGTGACCTATTCTTTACTTAAAAACAAATCAATATCGCAAAATCCAGACAATAATAACAATCTGAGATTTCATAACAATGTCAGCATCACCAGTCGGAAGAAAACTACTTAACTAGAATTAACTTCCATTCAATGGCACTTGCTTTAAATATAAAAAAATACTAAGCACCTACAGTGTACGTTACACGCATAAAACTAACAATTATTTACAATTTATCTTTTGCCACTTTTTTTAAACAATAAATACATTTTTGGTCTCATACTTTAACACATCCATTCCATTAAGAATTGAAATTTTTTTTTAAGAATTTTTAATCTGTATATCTTTTTTTTTTGTTGTATTTTTGGCAGGTGTGGCAAAGGACTGCGTTTTGAACGCTATTATAATGTTCAGTACCGCATTTAAACGCTAAAAACTAACTTAAAAGTAATTATTTAGGGCTTGAAATATTAAAATAATTGGTACTTTAATATCCAAGTTTGATTTAAAACTGACAACTAAGGTACGATAGAGACATAAAGTAAGCGCACACAATATGGAACTTACTCAAGTAATTGTACGACAAAGTGTAAGTTTTTTTTTTTATAATGACTTAAAGCTATATCTATTATCCTACTAGAGATCCATGCTGAATGTTTCCTGCGACTCGTCGAATGAGATAGAATTTGAGCGCGCCTTCTGGGCCGCGGATGGCTGTATGACATTAGGGACGGAATTAGGGTTTTTCAGCAGTGCGGCCGGTAATGCGCACTTCGGTGGGGTCTGTGAGATCGGGGACTGCCGTAGCGACATCATGAATGACCGCTCGTATACTATCCTGGTGCCTGGAAATAAGAAAAGAGACGTTATTAATAAAAGTTCGTAATAACAAAAGTTATTCTAAATTGTAAGGTGCTACAGATTGATAAATGATAAATGATATTTATTCTGCAAATAGGTTTATAAAACACTTTTACACGTCAATTTTTTTTTTGTATTTTTAAACTAGATGAGGCCGGTGTTTCCTAGCTGACTACCCTGAGAAAGAAACACCGAAACAAACTCAGGGGTTAAAGTCTTTTTTAAAGTCCGTACAGTAAATATGTAATGGTCAAATCACATGAGAACCATGCAGATTTGTCTGAGATGGTCTTTTGAAGAAAGAACCATACAGATTTGAGTGGACCTGTCCAGTCAGTGCAAGCATTTGTCAGTATTCGCAAAGCTCAACTCGGGACTACTAAGGAGCGCAACGACTTGACGAACAATACCAAAGAAAGGACATTTGGGTAGGCCGCAGAAAATACTCAAATTGCCAGACATACGTTAAAATTACTGAAAAGAAAAAAAAAGCAATCAACATAGTCCTCACGTTCACAATAATAAAAGGATTCATCTAATACTGTGTATGCTTACAGCATTTTCTATTACACGTCATTGTCTCTCTGGCCTTTTTCCATCTAGCTCGGGGTCGGCTTCCAGCTTAACTGGTTAAGGTTAAATACCCGTGTTTTACATGGAGCGACTGCCTTTCAGATCTCCACAATACAGTTACTGGAAAATTTTCTTATACCAATCTAGTACCTATTTATTAAGTTTGGCATAGTGCTCTTAAGTGATATGTAATCATATTCTTTTGTTTATCGTGTTTGTTATCGATCGTAAGTTTACTACTACTTTTTTGTGTTCATAAGTTAGTGATTTTCCAGCAAGAAAGTTTACTACTCTATCCGTACTCTACTGCTATATCTGTAGTACAATTTCTATGAACGCTACTTATCGTCATATTGTTACGTGTCACGCTTGTTTTTTTAAAACCCGTGAGACCCTGTAATTGGCTTAATCTATATATATATAAGGAGAAACTGACTGACTGACATATTAACGCACAGCCGAAACTACAGGACCTAGGAGCTTGAAATTTTACATAAGGCTTCCTTTTATGACGTAGGCGAGCACTAAGAGAGGATTTCCTAAAAATTTACCCGCTAAAGGGCTAAAACGGGGGTCCAAAGTTTGTATGGAAAATCCTATTTTCACGCGGGCGAAGCCGCTGGTAGAAGCTGGTATCTCATATTATTATACTACAGTAATCCATTTGTCATAGCTGTTGGTTCTCCTACGATTAAATAAATAAATAAATAATTCCATATTTGGTTTTCGCAACATATCGAAGGCGACAATGAAACATGTTCCTTACAGGCTTGCTGGCTGACAAATATTCTTATAAAGGGCTATGCAAATATAGAATAGCATTTGAATTTGATAGCTGGATTGTACTGGTTTTATGTGAGTTTGATAAATGATCTAACAGAGGTTCCATAAATATAAAGTACTAGTAGCTTCTGCCAACGATTTCGCCCTCGAAACTAATAATTATGAAAATAATTTATAGCCTATAGCAGTCAAAAATAATGCAGCTACAAATTAGTGCAATAATTTTCAGAACTGGTTTAGTAGTTTCAGAGATTATCCTTATCTTAAATCTATATATATAAAAGAAAGTCGTGTTAGTTACACTGTTTATAACTCAAGAACGGCTGAACCGAGCTGAAAATTGGTGGGGAGGTAGCTTAGAACCAGGAGACGGACATAGGGTACTTTTTAACGAGTAGGGTAGAGTAGGGTAAAGTAGGGTAGAGTAGGGTAGAGTAGGGTAGAGTAGGGTAGAGTAGGGTAGAGTAGGGTAATTTTTTTTTTACTAAATCCCGCTTTTGGGCAGAACAACGTCTGCCGGGACCGCTAGTATTAGTATAGATTGAAATATGGTGTCCCGAGTTATATTTATAAACACCGTAGCCCACGCTTCAAGCCAGAGCTTGTCTCCAAATTACTTATACACCTAACTAAATAATACAGTTAAATATGACCTAATAACTAAACCCACAAGTCAATTGTATTTAGATTTATTACATTGTATTCAGAAACATTTAGCGAAGTTCAAAAACGTTGACTGTTTTGTCATACAGCATAATACCTACATAACATTCATGAATTTACGAGGAAAACAGTCGCATAACTTGTGAAAATATTATGTTCGGAATCTATTTCGCCATTTCCGCGAGTCAGTGTTATGATATTAGGCTTATGCTTGTCTCGTTAATATTTTAGGTAGTCCATTTTTTTAACATGTCTGGAAGGATTTGGTGGAATCCTTTGCCCACCAGTGGGATAGTGAGGGCTAAGGAAAGACAATTTGTAGTATTAAAATCAAGAACATAAATATTTCCAGTACAGTTTAGTAAACTACGCACGGGTGCTACAAATCTTTTCTGTTATTGAAAAACAACCATGTATTTTACACCTAAACCTACCTCATTAATCACTTTGTCTATTGGTGAAAACTGCATGAAAATCTGTTCAGTAGTTTTGAGTTTATCGCATTCATACAGACAGACGCAATGGTGGACGCGCGTTTTATTTCCGTAAGGATTTTTAAGCTATGGAACTGAAACCAATTTAAAATTAAAAATACCTACTTAAACATTCAATTTCCTAGCCAGTAGTATCTCTCTATCAAAGGCCGACTATTAGTGTTTTTCTTAAACAAATATGTACAATCAAACAAAATTCTATCGGTTCATTATAATTGAAGTGTTTGTTTACATAGGTGCCACAATATTTACGAGCAGCGAATTCTAGCAAATTACTCATGGACACGAGCATTTGATAACAAATTGAGTAAATAAAATAGATTAAATAGTCAAGGTTGGTTACGAGCGGAAAGTCTGTTAAAAACTAGTAAACATCTAAATCTTTTGGGAAAAGCGGAAGAATGTATATTGTCGGGAACTAGGTATAGAATAAGACTTTGTGGGTAGTAATATATTATAAACTTTCCGTCCGACCATCCGGACAACGATACAGCCCGAGTCGACAAAGCATAGTGTTCCACGCATGCCTCAGTTAGTAAAACTAAAGGGGCCCAGCAGGACCGATACCTGCTAGGGCTGCGCAAAGGGCAACTGAGAGACAGAGGTGGGTTTTAATCAGTAAAAGTCTCACTTCACCCAGTGAGGAAGATTTGATAATTTCTCACCCAAAAATGCAATATCGTAATTATAGATTCCACAGCAATATTTTTCTTCCATTGACACTAATGATAGGCCAGATATGATTTAGTATCTACCTCTACCGCTATATTTCTTATCTTTCGTGTAATCCTCTGACATTTCCAGCATCACTTTGATTTCGAAGATAAGTTGGTCTTAATGATCCTTAAGCCGCTTGAAGCATACACAAGCGTTTCTTTGAGCTCGAGGACTCCGCTTTCAAAAATGGCCCAGAGTTTTGAAGCGATTTTTAATGAAATGTCGTAAAGAATGTAAATAGGTCAAGGCTCAAAAAGCCTAGTAGCCAATTGGTATTTAAAAATAATAAATATGCCTATAGAGTATGTCATTGTCAATGTTCTAATAATGAGATCTTAAAGGTGATCCAATGTAATTATGGCTCTTTGTTTTTACTATGAAATAATAAGAAGATTACGTGGAAATTGGTTTTTAAATAATTCTCGATAAAGTTTATCTCTTTTGCCCTTGATTTTGATAATTAACATAACTATTTTGCGTAATTTACATAATACATTTTATGTTATAATATGCAGATTTTTTTGTTTAATTTTTTTTTATGTCGTCGATCTAACATTTTATCGCTGAAAAAAATAATATGGAAATGTGTTTACGATTATTAATACGTAGAAAAAAAGTTAAGATAGTAAACAACATTGAAACCAGATACAATCTGTATAAATTAATAACAAATAGGTAATCGAGAATGATCCACAAATTAGCATTTTTGTTATCTAAATATCAACAATGTGGCATGTCAGTCCGAGGAAAAACATGCTATGTCCTTTTCATTTAATTAGCATTAGGTGACAACTACACATGGTATGTTGAATGCTATGAATTTTGATTCCCTTGAGAGTGTCGAAATACACGTTTTGTGGGACATAAACGGACGTATTTTTTTTTCCTTAACTCAGGGGTTTGATTTTTTCACAGCTTGAGGGACCGCAAACTTGAGTATATGGTTTTAATTTCAACTCGATACCTTTACGCGTTCACGAGATAAAGGTTCTTGACAGACAGACAGACGGACAACAAAGTAATCCTATAAGGGTTCCGTTTTTTTCCTTTTGAGGTACGGAATAAAAAAAAATACCAAATAAAAAAAAGACTAAATAAAGCGCACAGTGTAATAATGGGTACCTTTGTAGGCGTGCAATAAGTGTACCCTAATGTAAATAAAACTTGCATAAGTGGACATAGTTGTTCCATTATCAGAAACAAACATTCGATTGTGTCCAACTGGTTGCCAAGTGGTTATATAACCGGCATAACAGTTAGTATCGCCATGTGGCGTGTTTACGTAACAGAGTCACGTTTTCGATATATTGTTAGGTTAGGAAGTTTATACTATGAAACGTTCAACTCTATTTAGCTCAATGGCTAGACCCTTAATTTAGAGTAGACTCAATTCGGCACTTGGGTGTCTTGTCTACAATTGCTACAAGTGAAATTAGCATTTTAGCTTGCTCTGAATTAGTCTGTCAAAATATAAAACCTATCGCATATCTGGATACTGTTTTCGTTTCGAATTTAGCCCATAGTCCCATCTCTAAAACTCTCTGAAAAAGTCACATGTATCTGTATGTACGAAAACTCCCTCAAATCGAACAACTAACAAAATCTTTAGACTATTTAGTCAATTTTAATTTGTTTTTTTTTGCTGTTTGAGATGGCAAATCATCAAATAAGTCTTCATGTCCCGAGTGGAGTGAGAGGGAAGAGAGGTCAGACTTTTACTGATAAAACCCCACCTGTTGCTCTTTGCGTTCCAGGGCCAGGATAATATTTTACTAAGTTACCATATAAACAAGTAGTTCTAATTTATAGGTGGGTTTACATACTAAATTAACGCCCTGAGTTTAGATTGCAAAAGCCCGTTATACCTTGGTTGTGTAGGCTGTGGTTTGTAATGTTTACGGTCGTAATAAATGTTTTTATGAGATAACATAAACAACAAGTTACGCAGTTAGTATCTAAGGGTTACACAAACAAAGACATGGATTATCTCGTTTGGAAACAAGTAGCATTCTTAGTAGTTCGAATTGTTTTGATTTAACCTTCACCAATATTTAATTACTTTTGACAGATTAGCAATCCAATATTGGTAAAAGATTTTATTGTCGGAATGTTATGATTTCTTGGTGTTACTCTTCAATTGAAAATATGTATGCAATATCTACGCTTACGTTCATTACATTGATGACACAATCGCTGTTTTTTTTTAATGCATATTTTATTTGCTTTTCTGCCATTGCGTTTAACATCGTTTGAGAATTAAATATTATCATCATAATAGGCATAATTAGTTCCACTAATCAGTTTGTTTTTAAACAACAATGACTAAAGTTCATTCATACTGAATTACACGTAACTTTTTAGTTATTATAGGCATTATCGTAATGATTGAACTTATTAAACCTTTTGAAGGTCACTATTCAACAATTGAGCTCAATATAGAGTTCATTGTCGCTTCTAAAATTAGTTTTACAACTCACGATGAAGGAGAGGGGACGTATAATGTTCCTTTAGTCCTGTATAAAATAAATATGTGAACGTTGGCATGAGAATTATTATTGTTTGAGCTTCGCTAGACGGTTTGTGTACATTATCCTTTACCAGTATTGTTGGATAGTCTGTTTAATTAATTAATTCTTGCTAGTTGTCAGGTTCTTGAACCTTATGACATTTATTATTATTAATGGCTTTTTCTTCTTCTTTTTATGTTAATGTTGATGTTTTTTTTTTTTATCTGATACTGTAACTATGTTATAATATCACAGATTACAAACGAGGTCGCCTCATTATTACCAAAATGTCTGAATTATTTCATGACCCAATTTAATTAAAGAAGAAGTTCAATTACCTCCAGGGGTGGTGGAATAGACAGTGCCTCCAGGGGTGCTGGAGTAGACATCAGGCATCTGTGTGGGATCGGTGATGAGCACCCTCCTTGATGGAATGGCTTGGACATTGGTGGCTTGCCTCGCAATTGGTGATGCCGACATTTTCCCAAACTTTTTTCAATAATTTCACAAAGCACTAACACTGTTGGTCGATCAAAAAGACAAGGAGGACTGAACCGGGTGTTGCCGGTGCCTAAAATAAATACGTTAACCAGCTAAACGCACACATTCGCATTTCGTGTATTGTAAGCACGTTACACACGGGCGAGCTACATCAAAACATGCATAGATTATGCGCCAGACAGGCTACTTTGTTTGAGTTGACCTTGGATTTCTGATGAAGGTGTAAAAATTATACTATTGTTTTGACAGTTAATGTGAGAAAGTATTATGGTAACGTTAATTATTTACTAAAATTGAGGTAGGCTATTTTCAGGTTTTTTTTAACCTAGATAACTACATCCCTAATATTTAATTGTGTACTATTTAATAGCTCTACTAAAGAAAAGAAAAAAATAGAAACAGAGAGAAAGAAAAAAAAAAGAAAAAGAAAGAAAAAAGTTTATTACTTTGTGACTCGCATCTGGACAAGGATCTTACCTCAGCTTATGCTGCGATATTTTTAAAAGCAAAACATAATTCTTTAAGATACATTTTTCAGAAACTATTTAACTACTCAACTAATAATATAATAATAATAATAATAAAGTTTTTTTGGAACACAACCATAATTCAAGTCTTAATAAACTAGAACAGGAACAGTTAATTTAACAAAACATAGTCTGCTGTCTCCCAAACTATGCAAAAACCTGTATCTTGGGAGGCAGTATATTAACAAATCATTCGTACTCTGGTCCTTACTGGGGGATTACACTGAAAAAATATTCTAGCAATTAATGTGTTGTTTTTTTTTAAACATGTTATTCAAATCGTATCAGTTTTCTACCTACTGCACCGTCTTATTCACGAACTATACACAATCTATGACCGCGCGCACACGAACAGGCAATCACTATCGTATGTTACACCCACACTTCGACACAGCGTGTTTGGTGCGTAGTTTATTCAGTCAATATGGCGACTTCGACTAATTTATATTCGTAAAATCTTTATCTCGTACAAAATCAACTTGCAAAGAGAAGTATTGAAAGAATACTGTAGCCCGAATTCTGTATTGAGTACTTATTTAGAATCGAGAACGAGTCATGTTCACTTTGCTGGCTCAATTTGGCCCAGCCCTGAAACACGACGTTATTGTATTTTCTTTTTTTTATTTTAAGTTTCTACATACTTGTTTTTTACAAATGAACATGGACAAAACCAGAGTCATGGTAAACATCCATGTAGCACCCACTCCTATCAAGATCGGAGACTCTACACTCGAAGTTGTGGACGACTATGTTTACCTGGGACAGACGGTGCAGTTGGGTAGGTCTAACTTTGAGAAAGATGTCAATCTTCGAATCCGACTCGGCTGGGCAGCGTTCGGGAGGCTGCGTGGTGTCCCAATATACCACAGTGTCTCAAGACGAAAGTCTATGACAAGTACGTGTTGCCAGTGATGACATATTATGGCTCCGAAACTTGGTTGCTTACAATGGGCCTCATAAGAGGACTTAAAGTCACCGAAAGGGTAATGGAAAGGCCTATGTTCGGAGTTTCCTTGCGTGATCACATCAGAAATGAAGATATCCGCAGGAGAACCAAGGTTACAGACATAGCTCAAAGAATCGCCAAACTTAAGTGGCAGTGGGCAGGGCACATTGCTCGCAGAACAGATGGTCGATGGGGATAAATGGTTCTGGAATGGCGACCATGTACCGGAAAACGCTTAACTTTGGCGGTTCTGGAATAATACATTGGATTTATCCCGCGTGTATATATACCCCACCCCACAAGGCCTCCCAAAAGGTGGACCAATAGCCAGAAGCCTTACCATGATCTTTTAACGCGATCCATTTGACGACGTAAAATGAACTGTATCACTGAGAACTCTTTTTCGCTCGCATGCCTGACATTTTAATACGCCATGGCAATGGCCTCGCATTGTCCGGTGATCAAGGTTTACGGGGAGCCGTAGACATAGGATTCTTCACTCTTGGACATAGGTCTCCGCCTATTTCCAAGAGTGGACGTATTTTGACTGAAATTATTGTGATGTTTCCTTAGGAGAATTTTCTGCTTTCACGCGAGTGAAGCCGCTGGCATAAGCTAGTTCTGTATATATGGGTAAGAAAACTCATTAAGGTACGGCGTGTTTTGTAAACAAATTAACCGGTTTTTAATAATAATATGATGTAGTTTCAAGGTCGATAGAGTTCGGTAACCATAGAAGAAAGGTGGGTTTTTACTTTGTTGTTTTTAAGTTATTGTTTTTTTTTTTTGAAGAAATCATCTAATAACTCCTCTCGCTCTGGGGCGGAGCGAAGCGGGCGTTATTTTGACACCAACTACCAACCACGGCAGACGCGGGCTTGCGGACGTCGAGCAATAGGTAGCTCGCCGTCCGGCCGTCCGGTAATTGACAGGACCGAGCCCAGTCGTCAACAGCGCGTAGTGATCCACGCGCTCCTCAAAGAGATGTCAGCAAACCGTAGGGGCCCAGCAGGGCCGATGCCCGCTAGCTAGGACCGCGGAGAATTATTGTATTTTTTTTATTTATGTTTATAGTGTAGCCACCTTCGAAAATCAATGTGCAACATTTTTATCAAAACATCAATAATAATGAACAGCGTTTATTTATTTTCCAATATAATATGAAACAGTTCATTAAAGCGTAATTACATTAATCGATTTCCGAATTCTCGAGTAAATTGTTTCGATGTAGTGTAATTACAATCGATGTTCCCACGGCTCGGTTTCTCTCGGTTACCTTTAATCGATTATTCATGTTGTATAATAAATTATTTACAGTAATTAGTGCATCAGAATATTTACAAAATTCCGAAGCTAGTATCTGATGAAACCCAACACATGTAAAAAAAAATACGTAGAAATTGGGTTTTTGCCTGTCTTTTGTACTAGCGGCGAGCAGCTACACCTGCGTGAAAGTTAAAAATATAGCCTATATTATTAGTACTCAGTGATAAAATTATATTCTACTAGTAAAAGGAGTTTTTATTATCGGTCCAGTATTTTTTTACTTTAGGTTATGACAAATCTCGGCTTGGGCGGAGCGGGAGATAGTGTCGGACTTTACTGACCAAAAACCCACTCCTGTTCCCTCTCTGCCTTCATCCCGGGGCCGGCCTCGCTTTTACAGTACCCGTGGCCCCAGTAGGCTTCGACCCTGCAGGGCCCCTACGATTTGCTGACATCTCCCTGAGGCGCGCGTGGAACAATACGCGCCGCTGACGACTTAGGCTCGGTCCGGAGGTATTCATTGCAAACAGAAATACAAATCTATCCTCTTTACCGAATAACCGTAATTAGAGGCACAATAGAAAGACAATGAAAGAGCAAACGCCTGCGTTCGCTTGTGGTGTAATGAATTAAGCAGTTCTGAAAAAAACATTGCTCGCAGAACAGATGGCCGTTGGGGCCGAAAGGTTCTGGAGTGGCGACCGCGTACCGGAAGACGCAGTTTTGGAAGGCCCCCTACAAGGTGGACCGATGACCTGGTGAAGGTTGCGGGAATCCAATGGATGCGAGATGCACAGGACCGTTCATTTTGGCGACATTTGAGGGAGGCCTATGGCAGTGGACGTCTATCGGCTGAAATGATGTTGATGATAAGGTTAGAAAAAAAAAAATTTTGGAGAAATGGGTTACCCCACGTAGTCAAAAGTATTATACCTTCAATAGGGTTCCATTTCAGGTTCGCATTAAATCTACCTACCCAACCTCATATTCCTCTAATTCAAAATGTTTGCTACCGAAACATTTGTACGAAGATAATTCACCACATACCTACTCTCGTTACGTGTTGTTGCACATATATTATGTGTTATTTATATACCTGAAGGCCACCGACATAACCTCTTAGCACCACGTGGCGTTACAACAGCGTTCCCCAGACCCGACAAATGTTTATATGTGGATATATGGGTCAAGAGCGATGTGGCCAATGTTGGTAGCGGCCTCGAATGTTGGGCCAAGTTTGGTATGTTGTTTTGTAAATTTTCATGTTGTTCTGGGGTTATTTCATGTTCCGGGATTGCCGTTAAAGCATGACTGCATGTTTTTTTTTTAGGTGGGAAAATAATCTTATGACAAATCTCGCTCTTGGGCGGAGCGTGAAATAGTGTCAGACTTTTACTGACTAAAAACCCACTCCTGTTCCTTCTTTGCCTTCGTCCCAGGCTAGATTCTATAAGTCGGGGTCAAAAAACAAAGAAATTGAACAAGTTTTTTTTAGAAGGCTGTTTTTTTGGTTTCCGTATACTTGGTTTTTTTTTCCTAACACTGACTTCCGAATTTAAAATTACTTTGATTTTTTATTTGTTTGTGTATCTCTGTTTTTGTTTTACGTCAATACTTTGAATTGAAAATTATGTATGCTGCACATATATTCATGAGTTGCTGAAAGAATTGATAAGAACGTCTGAAGATAGGTATTGTGTGTTTATAAAAATGTTAAATGATTTGAACTCCAAGGATGTTTCGCTGATAAAGTCCACGATAGCAGAGTAATAAATTTTAATTTACATATTCATTAGTTGCTAAGGCAGTTTTATGTCACTAAAAACACTCAATTGCAGAAATAATTATTGGGTTCCGTTTGAAAGCAAAACACTGTAACTTGTTGTAAATACTTTTAATTCAGTAGTAACACTTGTACCTACATACATGTAGGTCTCACTCAGTTTAAACCAAATTTATTGAACTAAATTATCCCAGGAGGCGGCCGATCGCGTGTGCGCGTCCTCACGCCCTACCGCCGGCGGGATTCCGATCCCGATTTCCGGCCAACGTAGGGGCGGGCTTGCGGACGACGAGCAATGGGTAGCTCGCCGTCCGACTGTCCGGTAACCGTCCGGACCGAGCCCAAGACTTCGACGGCGTGTACTGTTCCACGCGCGCTTCAAGGAGATGTCAGCAAACCGTAGGAGACCAGCAGGGTCGAAGCCTACTGGGGCCAAGGGTCTGTTTCTGAAAAAGGCAACGAAGAAACAGGAGTGGGTTTTTAGTCAGTAAAAGTCTGATACTATCTCCCGCTCCACCCAAGAGAGGGATTTGTCATTAGATGACTATCCGAACTGAAAAAAAAAAACAAATTATCGTCACTCACTAGTCAAATTGCGTACTAACAAAATCTTTAAAAGTCCGTATTTACTTTAATAATTATGTTGAGATTATTCTATTTATTTGTAATTGTAATTGCTTATGGTGCGTCCAAACCTGGCGAATGCGCCGCTCGCGAGCCGCTAGCGAACGGTGCATTCGCCAAATCTGGATGCACCTTTACACGTTGATGTTTCGGCGGCGGCGATCTCTCGCGCCGGGCCTTGGTACAGGCCATGGTCCGAAGCGAGGAGGAGTGGCAGGCGGTCGCCTCCTTCTGCGAAGCAGTAATGCTTGCAAAGGAGGCGGCCGATCGCGTGAGGCAGCGGTCCTCACGCCCCAACCGCCGCCTGGATTCCGATCCCGATTTCCGGCCACCGTAGGCGCGGGCTTGCGGACGGCGAGCAATGGGTGGCTTGCCGTCCGACCGTCTGGTAACCGTCCGGACCAAGCCCAAGTCAACGGCGCGTGCTGTTCCACGCGCGCCTCAAGGAGATGTCAGCAACTGTAGGGGCCCAGCAGGGTCGAAGCCTACTGGGGCCAAGGGTCTGATTCTGAAAGGAAGACTCGGCCCTGGTACGAAAGGCCACGAAGGAACAGGAGTGGGTTTTTTTAGTCAGTAAAAGTCTGACACTATCTCCCGCCCCGCCCAAGAGCGGGGGATGTCATAAGATGATTTTCCCACCGGGAAAAAAAAAAACACGTTGATGTTTGTTTAGGTTACGGTACCTACCCACCCTTGGGCACGTGGACAGATAGGCGCCAAGGCGTCCTCACCGCACTCGGTAGTTTCGGGAGGTTCCTGTTTCGAATTCAGCGGGAAGAAGTCATCGGATGTTACCATTATGCGAATCTCTCGGTGGACACAGTGGAGCACATTTTGGAGGTCTGCCCATATTGAGCGGAGCACTGCCGTGTCCTCGTAGAGGCAAGCTGTCGCGTCCGTCCCTGGTCCAAGACTAGGACTGAAGCAACACGGGTGGGATTTTAATCAGTAAAAGTCTAACTCTACCTTTCACTACTGATGATTGATGATTTCCCATGCCAGAAACACAGTAAGTACCTACTCTAAAACGTATCAGAATTGGGCGCACATGATATAAAGTCGAAGAGAATAAATTACGTTGTGCATTTTTTCACCATGCATGTTGATAGAAACTTAAGACAGCCACCTGTCATGCTTATACTAGTGGATACCCGGCATGTACTACATCTGTGGTTCTACTACGATAAAAAAATAATACGTTTTGTTTATTTGATTGCAAAAATTCCGTACCTCAAAAGGAAAAAACCGAACCCTTATAGGATCACTTTGTTGTCCGTTCGTCTGTCTGTCTATCTGTCTGTCAAGACTCTTTATCTCGGGAACGCGTGGAGGTATCGAGTTGAAATTAAAACCATATACTCTCAGGTCTGTGGTCCCTTGAAGCCGTGAAAAATTTAAACTTCTAAGTTAACGAAAAAAAAGATACTGCCGTTTATGACAAAAAACGTATATTTCGACACTCTCAAGAGGTTAAAAAAACATAGGTCCCATTGACCTAGATTTCTGAAATTTGGCATGAAGCAAGGTCTCCTATCACAAGAATAAGAAAAAATCTAAAAACAGTAAATTTGTAGTTACGTCACACAAAAAAAACTTTTTTTGTGATTCGGAAAAATCTTTGTAACTCAATTCGGGAATTGAACTGTTTTCATACGTAAGTTTTTACGGAACCCTCAGTGCGCGAGTCCGACTCGCACTTGCCCGGTTTTTTTTAAGCACTTGGAATTCTCTCCATCGTGGGTGCGTTCACAAACATGTAAACTCACATATAATAAAAAATATGTATACCATAAATGTTGGTCTAACTTTAAGGCCAATAAATGTACTTATACCCTTAGGTATATATTTTTTTCTAAAAAATCTATTTTAGGTACAAGGGGTTGGATGGTTTTAAATTCTATAACGAACATAGGTAGAAACAGTTTTTGTGTTTTATATATTTAGATAAGTACTTATGTATATGTGAATATAACACAATATTAAGAATTATTGTAAAAGATTAAACTTGCTACCTTAGTTAAAAATTTAATAATGGCAAAAAAAATTAAAGAAACTTATTGAGTAAGTATCTAATATACTTACCAGTTTTTTTTAAGGTAATAAAAGACATATTTAAAGTACCTACTCATTTATATTATTTGTTCAACACCAATTTCTGATTTAAACATTTGGAATTGAGCATTTCTCAAACTTTACCTTACTTTAGCCTGAAAACCTGTCAAAATTTAGATTTCAAGCACGGTTTCACACGTTTACTCAATTCATAAACTCACCCTTGCTTGACTAAGAACGGGTTTCTGAATTGAGTGTTTATTACAAGCTTTTATTTAGTTTCAACTGCCCCGATGTTTGTTTGTCTGTAATAAAATCTAGCAAATTAAATTAGACCCCTTTCCCGGTTACCGATTCAGTTGAAATTTTGCATGCGTGTGTTAATTTATTATGACATGCAGCTGATCTGATGGTGGAACTGAAAGTGACCATAGGAACTCGGTAATTAGACGACACAATTCCATCGAGTTTAGGCTCGTATGATACGAGTACTTTGGTGCTAGATGGTAACCAGGATCTGATGATGGAACTGGAAGATGGCCGTAGAAACTCCATAATAAGCGCAATAAGATAGCCTATCGTGTTTGAACTTTTTTGGAATGGTCTTGATGAGTATTAATTATATGTATACTTAGTTATATACCGCGCTTTAAAAGCTTGCTATGAAATAATGATTTTCATTGAACGCGTTTTTTTTTATTCCTAATGTTCAAGAAGCCTTCTTAGATCCTGTAAAAAATATACAGAAATGGTCCCATGTACAAAATCACGTAAATATATTATGTATTTTCATTCTGAAGTCTGAATCTAATATCATAACACACGATAACATCGTCTACAGGGTTTTGAATAGAACGATAAGAATTAACTTATCATAGTTCACACACTGCCTCACCCACCATTTGTTTTTCTTTTCTATCATTTAATCTAAAGTGATTTGCCAATAACAGTTAATAACTACATGACATATTTATAGGAGTTTTTGGTGGGTTTTGAGTGATTTCTTTGAAAAAAGTTGTTTATTTCTATTATATCTGATTATATCCCTTTTTTATAATCAACCACCTCCTTCCGTGAAGCAGTAATGCGAGCAAAAGGAGGCCGAAATCATATGGCGGAGACAAGCCAGGCACAACACTAATGTACCTCTTAGACCACAGATATGAAGTGAGAGGGCAGCGGGGCAGCGGCGACGGCCGTGTGGTGAGCGGCGCGGGAGCAGCGGTCACGAAGCTAGTGGGCTGATCGCGCGGCGCTAGAGCGGGTTGTGTGAGGAGAGATGAGTCCCTGTTCGTAAACAAAAGATCAGAACAGCGGTTACCTCTTTTTGATACGATTTTTTTTGCCACCGGGCATCTGTAATCGGAGAGTGATTCCCGGCCACCAGAGGCGCGGGCTTGCAACAGCGATTAGATTGATGGGGCCAATTAGGGCTCACGCCTGCCAAGGGTGCATATTGTTCGGAAGAGTTACCGTGGTTCCGGCAAAGGGCAAATGAAGGAACACTGTGTATTTTAGTCAGTAAAAGTCTGACACTCTCACTCAGGACAAGTCATAAGTTGACAAAGGTACCAAAAAAAAAAAGTAACAAAGTAAAAATTAAAGAAAAATAGATCGAGAGACTATTTCAGCAAAGAGATCATACTAAAACGAAAACAAAACTGTATTATTGTAGGTAAATATCGAGTTACATACTTGAGTAGGTGCTTTATTATCTGTCAACAAAAGGTATGCTGAAATTGTTAGGTATTTATTCTTTATTTTTTAATCGCAAATCAGAAAACGAGAAGTAATTTGCATTGAACAGTACTTTCGATAAGCCACCTTATCGCTGAAAGCATTATGATGTAAGAAATTCTGTGAAAAAACAGCTTATATGGCGCTTCAATTTGATTACATTAGATTTTGCTAATAAAGACGTCCACTGATGGATATAGGCCTCCCCAAGTGTCGCCACAAACGGTCCTGTGCATGTCGCATCGGTCCACCTTATGGGAAGCCTTCCAACGCTGCGTTCACCACTCCAGAACTTTTCAGCCCCATCGACCATCTGTTCTACGACAATATGCCCTGCCCACTGCCACTTAAGTTTGGCGATTCTTCGAGCTATGTCGGTTACCTTGATTCTCCTATGGGTATCTTCATTCCTGATACATTTAGGGCCTACTGGTACAGAATTGGTAACCTAAGGCAGCGCGACGAGGTCGCGACGGGTCACGATGGAGATGAGTGGGCTAACTGGATAGGTTACATCCATACTGACTAGACAGTAAGGACATAGGTCAATGTGTTATGTATCTAAATTTCAAGTCTTCTGAGGAGAACCCGATAGCCTTGTGTATTTATCATTACTTTTTGCGTTTCAGTTCGATTATCATCGCAAAAAATAGTCGTGTCAATTCGCGATTATGTTCGATATTCTAACTGATCTTTGCACTTAGATATAAGTACTTATAAAAAAACTTTTATGTGTACCTATGTATGTCTCAACTCATCAACTCTCAAAACGGTGAAGGATAACATCGCGAGAAAACTGGCATGTCCTAGAAGCATTTAAAACCATATTTTTATAAATTCGTCATTCCAACACGATCCCATTGTCATTTTGCTAAAAGTTCGTAATCTGCTAATTCATAATGATCGATCACTGATCTTTCATGGTCTCGTACTAGAGTTGTGGTAGAATGACAATATCGGGCTGTCTCGTAACAAATTAAAAGCAATGACTGCACACTGGTAAAAAGAACTGTCAAAATTTTAGCAGATTACCGCATACGTCAGACATTCATTTGTCATTATGTCCGAAATTACCATTATATGCCACTTATTTCAATGGAGTGTCAGTAGTTGACCATTGGTAAGTCATAATGACGCCATTATATTAGTAGATTACCAAACTTGTCAAAACCAGCAACAATTATGAAATCAATGTCGTCAAGTCTGCTATTACAATAGTGTCAGAATGGTCTATTTCTGACACTATTGTAATTGCAGACTTGAGGCCCTGGGCGTAGTGGATTAAGGCCCATTCCTTTTCATAGAGAGAGCTGAATAGGAACATTATAAAGTTGATTTATACTATACTATGTACGTAAGTATGACGCATATTACAACAAGTATCTACTAACTGTTTACTATATACTAAATCTCACATTACAAGTCTGTTCTAAAGAACTCAACTCAGTCGCTATCACAATGGAAAAAAACCCTCGATAAATGTCTACACGGCAAGCTGTAACTGCCAATTTGTTTGATGTTTCGAGGTGCAGTCAAGTTGAAAAACATGATTTGGAATACAAGGTTTTTGTTTTGAGATGAAAAATCATTAATTAACTCTCCTCCTGCTATGGTGGGGCGTGAGAGAGTTTCAGACTATAACTGACTAAAACTTACATGTGTCCTTCAATTGCCGTTTGCAATCTAGGCCCACGGTCACTCTTTCAAATGTTCCCGCAACCATAACGGACACCGGTTCTTCCCGCGGAGCGGTGAGCTTCCTTGCTTGCCTGCCAACATGGGATTTGGAGGCAACAGTCCTTGCACACATGCACGATTTGTGCGTTGACATGCAACGCCGGAGCGAAACTTGATTTTATAATGTAGTTCCCATCCACCTCCCGGCTCCATCGAGAGTTCGATAGTACCTCATAGCCAAAGTTACATCTCATGAAAATTCTAATAAACACGGCTAGGATACATTGATTAATTACAGAGTTCCTGTGCCTACCCTCCGGCTCCATCATCATCATCAGATCACTTCGATGATACCATTTTCAACATAACTATTCAGAACCATTTATTTATTTGTATTAGTTACTTAACTATCTTCATTGTGATATCTATGTGAGGGTGAAGTTTTGTTGGCCATTTCTGGTCTTCTTCATCAATTCCACTTCATCAAATGTTACTTTTTGACTGTAAACGCTTAAGTTCTCGATGAAAATACCAATATCACTACACCTAGAATATTTGAGGAGTTCCCTCGATTCCTCATGGATCCGATCATCAAAACTGGATTTTTTTTAAATGGGGCCAATCTGGAAGCATATCATCTAAGAGGAAAAAAAATTTGCAAATCGGTCCATAAACTATGGAGTTCTGAGGTAAGAAACAAAAAAAAAATGATAAAAAAAATACAACCGCATTGAGAACCTCCTGCTTTTTTTGGAGTCTGTTAAAAAATGGTTACAATACCAACGGTTTACTGCAGCTGCCAGTTATCATGCCATCAACGTTTTAGAAGTCAAAATTGGTTGAAAGGACAGCCAAACATGTTTGTTTAAATGTCTATTTACTACTACTTATTTCTTCAGATTTGCTGACATCTCTTTGCGCCGTCGGTTCGGACTTGGTCCCAGTGACGGATTAACCCTTAATCAAATTAAGCAATTGCCTAGGGCATCACGTCTGGGGGGGCACCAGAAGAAGCACAAAAAAATCCATCCTTAGGGCACGTCTCACTCTCATGTCACCAAAAACCACACCAAAAAAAGTTTCTAGGACTAATTTGAAAATTCGCGGGTTTTAAGTTTACATAGAGTCCACCCTAGAGTCATAACCACGCTCCCGCTTGCCCACTCGCTGCCCGCTAGTGCATTCGTTAATTCAAATGCACTGGAATTGTGATTAGCCAATCATAAACCACCCCTACCCCGCGGCCCCCCGCAAATCTGTGTCAATCAAATGTTTTGTTTTTTGAGTAATTGTGCCGGCCGGCTTCTATGCATAATAATAGGGGTTAAAGTATGAAATTGCCGTTTTATTGTAATAGGTACTTCGAATTGACATAAAACTTTCATGGTTTGTGATTTTTGAATAAAACTTTTTTCACATAGTAGATACCTATGAAGTTCTTTTAAAAAAAAACTTTTTCCAAAAATAAACCGATTATAGTTAAAAAAAACAATAAAAGAATCAAAATAACTTTAATTTCGGAAGCCGGTGTTTCTCGGTATTTTTTTTTTTTTATTTAACACCGACTTCCGATTATTATTATTTTTAAGTTTTTTATTTCACACTTTTTAGTTGCGATTCACTTATAACCAGAGTGCCTATTCTCATGACAATTCCAATAAACCCAAACACTGCTAGGTTACATTGTTTTATTATGAAGTTCCTGTGTCTACCTTCTACGTTCCGACTCCATCATCAGATCAGTTCGATAGTACCTTGTAGCCAAAGTGCATGTACTGATAACTCTAATAAGCCCAAACACGGCTAGGATACATTGATTAATTACGGACGGAATTCCTGTGCCTACTTTACGGCTCCATCATCAGATCAGTTCGATAGTACCTTATAGCCAATTTGCATCTCATGACAATTCTAATAAGCCTAATCACGGCGAGATTACATTGATTAATTACGGAGTTTAAATGCCTACTTTCCGGCTCCATCATCATCATCAGGTCACTTTGATGATACCATTTTCAACATAACTATTCAGAACCATTTATTTATTTGTATTGTCATAGTCGCTTAACTATCTTCATTGTGATATCTATGTGAGTATGAAGTTCCGTTGGTCATTTCTGATCTTCTTTATCAGTTCCTACTACTACTTACTACTATTTTACTACAAATGCTTAAATTTTCGATGAAAATACTAAAATAACTATATGGTTGCCTATAATATTTGAGGAGTTCCCTCGATTCCTCATGGATTCATCATGAAAACTGGATTTTGAAAAAAATGAGACCAATCTGCAAAGCTTACCAATAAAAAGGTAATGGTAAAATGGTAATGTTTGGTGGTCTCAGGATGGTGTTATTCACTATAGCTTTCTCCGATGTGGTCAAGCAATAACGGCAGATGTTTACTGTGCCGAACTCCGTACAATGATAGCAAAACTAGTAGTGAAACAGCCCCGACTCATGAATCAATCTTCACCATTATTGCTCCATGATAACGCGAGACCTCATACAGCACGAGAAACCATTTTAACTCTACAGGAACTGCAATTAGAAACCATTTGTTACTAGTATATACCTAAATACATTGCTCCAACGGACTACCATTTTTTTTCGTGATTTGGACAATTTTCTACTTGATAAAAAGTTTTCTTCTCAGGATGCAGTACAAAATGCTTTCACACAGTTTGTCAAATCTTCCTATTAGATGACAGCAATGTAATGCATAATAATGGTATGTATGTGTATAATAATGGTAAATATTTTGATTAAATAAAAATAAAAAACGAATTTTAATTTTTCTGTACAAATCGGCAATTTCATACTTTAACCCCTAATAAATAAATTATGCTTTGATTTTTATTGTTGTCGCACCTACTCCACTTCACGTCACAATTATGGCGGTAAGTCCCCTCTTTGAGGAATGGCTGGAGAGACCAAATGGCGTCCTTACCTACCGCATGACGCAGATCCTCACCGGACATGGTAAGTTCGGGAGGTTCCTGCACCGAATTCGTGCGGAAGACACGCCCGGGTGTCGCCACTGTGTGGAACGCCCGGAGGACACGGTGGAGCATACGGTGGAGGTGTGCCCCGCTTGGGCAGAGCAACGCCGTGTCCTCGTGGGGGCGATCGGCGGCAGTGATCTCTCGCGCCGGGCATTGGTACAGGCCATGGTCCGGAGTGAGGAGGAGTGGCAGGCGGTCGCCTCATTCTGCGAAGCAGTAATGCTAGCAAAGGAGGCGGCCGATCGCGTGAGGCAACAGCAACGGTCCTCACGCCCCAACCGCCGCCGGGATTCCGATCCCGATTTCCGGCCACCGTAGGCGCAGGCTTGCGGACGGCGAGCAATGGGTGGCTCGCCGTCCGACCGTCCGGTAACTGTCCGGACCGAGCCCAAGCCGTCGACGGCACGTATTGTTCCACACGCGCCTCAGGGTGATGTCAGCAAATCGTTGGGGCCCGGCAGGGTCGAAGCCTACTGGGGCCACGGGTAGTGTGAAAGCGAAGCCCGGGGCCCCGGGATGAAGGCAAAGAGGGAACAGGAGTGGGTTTTTAGTCAGTAAAAGTCTGACACTATCTCTCGCTCCACCCAAGAGCGAGATTTGTCATTAGATGATTTTCCCACCTTAAAAAAAAAAAAAAAACCTACTCCACTTCAAAGGTTCTTTTTTTCGGTGGGAAAATCATCTTATGACATCCCCCGCTCTGGGCGGAGCGGGAGATAGTGTCAGACTTTTACTGACTATAAAACCCACTGCTGTTCCTTCGTTGCCTTTCGTACCAGGGCCGAGTCTTCCTTTCAGAATTAGACCCTTGGCCCCAGTAGGCTTCGACCCTGATAAGCCCCTACAGTTGCTGACATCTCCTTGAGGCGCGCGTGAAACAGTACGCGCCGTCGACAACTTGGGCTCGGTCCGGACGGTTACCGGACGGTCGGACGGCGAACTACCCATTGCTCACCGTCCGCAAGCCCACGCCTACGGTGGCCGGAAATCGGGATCAGAATCCCGGCGTCGGTTAGGGCGTGAGGACCGTTGCCTCACGCGATCGGCCGCCTCCTTTGCTAGCATTACTGCTTCGCAGAAGGAAGCGACCACCTGCCCCACTCCTCCTCGCTCAGGACCATGGCCTGTACCAAGGCCCGGCGCGAGAGATCGCCACCGCCGATTGCCTCCACGAGGACACAACGTTGCTCTGCCCAAGCGGGGCACACTTCCACCGTTTGCTCCACCTTGTCCAAGAGGGCCTCAGAGTGAATGCAGTGCTCTCGACCATACAGTAGCTATGCTGCAGTGTCCAGTTTCCACATAAAAACCGACACTGATGTCGCGATTAACGGCCAACTACTGATACGAAATATGAGCCAGCTGTAATAGCGTCTGCAAACTTACAAGCCTGTTTATGTTCCTCTGCAGGGTTAAAGCTACCTTTCAGAGTTGTGTGTGAGTGGCCGGAAATCGGGATCAGAATCCCGGCGTCGGTTGGGGCGTGAGGACCGTTGCCTCACGCGATCGGCCGCCTCCTTTGCTAGCATTACTGCTTCGCAGAAGGTGGCGACCGCCTGCCACTCCTCGCTCCGGACCATGGCCTTCTAAGGTACGTTACATCTCATCACCTTATTTTAAAAAACTAATGTTTTTAGGTTTAAAGACCGATTCTAGTTGACATATGGATAGGGGGCCCACAGGCGAAGATTGCTTAGGGCATCAAATAGTCTTAATCCGTCACTGCTTGGTCCTCATAACTACCAGTTAGTAGTTCAAATATGCCCAAACCTCTTCAGTCAGAAAAACCGCGGAAAATTCGCTAGTATGTCACACACATAATCGCAAGTAAACATTGTTATTTTTGCCGGAACATGAGCATATAGAGATAACATTAGTAATATTTTGTCTGCGACCATTTTCAAGGATAACAATAATAGATAAGGATTGTTATCTGACAGTTGAAGCATTATCAGTCTGTGTTTATAGAAAAAACAGGGCAAGTGCGAGTCGGACTCGCGCACTGAGGGTTCCGTACAAAGTTGAAAGGTAAATTGCGGTTTACGTTTAAAACTACTTACTCTCGTTCAAACCAATTTTCAGTGGAAGTTTGCTTGGTAATGTACATCATATATTTTTTTAGTTTTATAATTTTCTTATTTTAGAAGTTCAGGGGGGGACAAACATTTTACCACTTTGGGAATGTCTCTCGCGCAAACTATTCAGTTTAGAAAAAAAAATATATTAGAAACCTCAATATCATTTTTCAATACCTATCCATAAGTACCCCACACGTATGGGTTTGATGAAAAAAAAAATTTGAGTTTCAGTTCTAAGTATGGGGGACCCCAAATTTTTTTTTTTTTTTTTTCTATTTTTGTGTGAAAATCTTAATGCTATTCACAGAATACATCTACTTACCAAGTTTCAACAGAGTTCTTATAGTTTCGGAAAAAAGTGGCTGTGACATACGAACTTTTTTGCCTTTTGTCAGACGGAACCCTAAAAAGACATTTGTTTCTAAAAATAAGTTTTCAATGAAAAACATTTTTCCATAACGAGTTTTTATCGCGCGGTATAGTAGGTACTCATCAAGACCGGGCCCATCCACGCGCGCCTACAGAGATGTCAGAAAAACCGCAGGGGCCCTGCAGGGACTAGACCTATCACTCTAGCGGGCATCGCTAGAGCGATAGGGAATTTCTGAAAAGGAAGCCTGTGGTCTTAGGACGCAAAGGGCAACTGAAAGAAACAGGTGTGATTTTAGTCAGTAGAAGTAACACGCCCTTGCGCTCCACCCTAGAGCGAGAAGTGAGTTATTTGATGATGTCAATGACTTTACACAAAAAAAAATAGTAAGTAGGTAAGTACTCATAATGACCATTCCATAGATCTCAAATACATTGGCGTCATTTTGTTCCGCTCAGTAGTTTTCGTGCCCACTTACCATGGAGCTGGCCTGATAATGGATTCGGATCCATCATCATGCCAGCTCCATGGTAAGTACTGTATTAATGCATTGTATACAAGTTACACTGTTATACCAGACTGCAGCTCAATCGGTAGGAGTAACTGTTTCAAAATTAGCCAAAATAAAAAAATAAAATTAAACTGTTCTTTATGTCTTGCCTGAAACATCTTCAGTTATGTCACTAGACCACATGAGTCCATGCAGATAAACAACGTTGGATAACATTTAGGAATACTTCTTCCTTCTACTACCTACACCTCATCGTATGCATTTTTTTTGTTGGTTACCTTTACTGACTAAAACCCACCTGTGTTCCTTCAGTTACCCTTTATGTTCCATAGCCAGGGCTATTCTTTCGATCAATCTCGAAGCTCTGGTATTATTCGTAAGCAATACGTGGCCTATTATCATAAAACTGTGTGAAAAATACCTACAGTTTTCAGTGGCAAAACAGAAAGTAATTCAGCAAAACAAACGCATAGCGAAAGGTAACCATTACGTCTCGTTTATAACAGCCCACAGAACATGGAATGACCGCGCCGCCAGCGACGAGACCAAGAAACACCAGAGGTCTTACCATAATAATAATAAAGCCTTTTATTTCTTATCCTTACAAACTATAAAATATCTTAACATTTTTTTTTTTTAAGTGACTACTTTGTATTTTCTTACTGTTCTGATTGTTACTTGTATTACGGATAGGAACCCCTTCTTGGGTATAGGCCTCCTCCAGCTTATTCCAGTTTTCTCTGGGTGCGGCTTCTATGATCCATTCTTTTCCCACTATTGCTATAATCTCATCTGCCCAGCGTTGCTTAGGTCTCCCTTATCGTCTCTTGCCACCGGTCCTGTCCACCTGCTCGCCTCTATGGTCCATCTGTTGTCGGTATAGCGGGCTAAGAGTCCGGCCCATCTCCACTTGAGTTTGAGAGCATAATGCAGAGCATTAGTAAGCCTTGTTTTCCGTCTCATGGATTCACTCCTGACTTTTTGTCCTGAGGTCTTACCATAACGTGTTTAAATTTCATTCGTGTGAGCGAGAAAAAGGGATGGAGCTATACACCCTATGTAGCTCCATCCCTATAACAGTTCTATTTAAGTCGTAAAATGGATCGCGTTGAGAGCTCCTGATAGGGTCTCTGGACACGCCAGAAATGTGGCTTAATGACTAGCAGAATTGCGACGTTGAATGGCAATGCTGGTTCTTTGGATTAAGAATGCTTTTATTTGAGGTGGAAAATCATCTACTGACTTTTTTCGCTCTAAGGTGGAGCTCTCCTGATGCCCGGAGCGTATCCTGTCGCTGCGGCCGAGGCGTAAAGATGTCCGTTTCCTCACGCGTGCGGCCGGTTTCTTCGCTAGTGCTACTTCGCAGAAGGAGGCAACTGCATCCCATTTCCTCTCACTCTAGACCATAGCCTGAACCAGAGCCTGGCTTGAGCCGCCAATCGTGTCCTCGAGGACACGGCGGCGCTCCACCCAAACGTGGTACACTTCCACTGTATGTTCCACCGGGTGGTCCGGAACAGGAACCTCCCAAACTTATCAACTCCGATGAGAACTATATCATGCGGAAGGTGAAGACTCTATGGCGCCTGTCCAGCCACTCCTCAAAGCGGGCACTTACCGCCACTATTAGTGCGTGCCCATGGTAAAGAACACGTTAGGCTCCTAGTCAAGCAAAGTATCGGTTAAATCCTTCACAAGTAATTTGTATGATAAGTTTTGACAATACGATTTGTGCAGTGTTTAAGCGATTGATTCCCGCGCTGCGTGTCACGAGTTCGAGTCCGGCATCACGCAGCAAATACAAATTTGTATAACCGACAGATAGTTGTCCCAGGTCTGGGTGTCTCGTGTGTGAGTTTACAGGTTTGTGAACGCACCCACGTTATAGAAGTAATTCCTAGTGCCGGGATTCCGACCTCGATTTCCGGCCACCATAGGCGTGGGCTTGCAGACGGCGAGCAATGGGTAGCCCGCCGTCCAACCGTCCGCTAACCGTCCGGACCGAGCCCAAGTCGTCGACAGCGGGTATTGTAAATCGTAGGGGCCCAGCGGTCGAAGCCCAGCGGTCGAAGCGTACTGGACCACTATCTCGCGCTCCACCCAAGAGCGTAATTTCTCATTAGATGATTTTCCCACCTAAAAAAAGTGCCGGCGTAGTTATTAAAAAAAAAATGCCGGCTCTAGCAGCGCTCGCCGTGTCACACTCTGTGGTCACACCTGCAGCACGACTAATGGCTCTGCTAGTGATTCAAGTAGCTTTGTTCACTTATAACATTTATTATATACGATAACATTTACTCATAATACGTTAAGATTATTATTGCAATATTTTGAAGGGCATTGAACAGTACCTACTACTTATTGAAATACTATGTACCTACTTAAGGAGAAAGATCCAGAGGGAAGCTCGCGAAATTAAATTTCTAAATTTCCTAAGCATTTTAAAGGTTTGTGTTATTTTGCAGTGATTATAAATTCCGTAAAGAAATACGTGTTGCGGCTGCCAATTATATTTTAATCACCATACAACTAGACACTGACCTACAAAATGCAAAAAATAAATAAAAAATATAGAATTGCGCGGTCTACCCTGGAGAATTCATCATAAATAGCAATCGTAGGGGCCCAGCAGGGTCGAAGCCTACTGGGGCCATGGGAAGTGTGAAAACGAAACCCGGGGCCCTAGAACGAAGGCAACGAAGGAACAGGAGTGGGTTTTTGTCAGTAAAAGTCTGACACTATCTCTCGCTCCGCCCAAGAGTGCGATTTGGCATTAGATGATTTTCCCACCTAAAAAAAAACCATAAATAGCAACTTGCTATAAGGTTTAAAAACAATTGGACAAAATAAAACATGGTGTTATCGATTTCCGACGTCCCTGTTGTAATTTCCAAAACAAAAATTACCATTTTTACAATGACTGAAAAACTTTACACTCTGGGTTTAAAAAAAACAGACCTTGCAGGCATCGACCATGCTGGACCCCTTCAGTTTTGCAAACATCTCGTTGAGGTGCGCGTGAAAAACTACGCACTGTCAACTCGGGCCAGGTCCTTACCGGAAAGCCGGACGGGAAGCTGCCTGTTGCTCATCGTCCGCAAGCCTACGCCTACGGTGTTTTTAAATCGCCCTGTGACTCCCGACGCCCGGATGAGCTGGGCGGTCGATGCCGCTGGCAAAAAATAGTGAAGAAATAAAAAGTGTAATGACCCAACACATCTTATTTATATTTTGTTAGCAAATAATCACAAGGGATTGGTCTATATTGGAACTCCGGACCAACGGGCACTTCGTCGCGTGACTGCTAAAATAAGATGCACAGATTTACGCTGAGATTGAACAATAAATCACGATTCCGGCAGTATCTTCTGGCCGTATTTTTTTTAAACTCATTGTACTAACATTAAAAAACTTGGGCAAGTGACAGTCGGACTCCCGCACAGAGGGTTCCGTACTAACGTACCTTTATGTAAATAATTCAATTCCGAATCTCGAGGGTCGAAGATTTTTCCGACGTGCAAAAAAAGATTTTTTTAAGGCGTAACAACAAATTTACTGTTTTCAGATTTATTCCTATACCTCTGTTATATGACCTTGTTTTATGTCAACAGGAAGTACCCTATGAATTTTGATTCCCGTGAAAGAGTCAAAATATACGTTTTTTTGCGACATAAACAGCCATATCTTTTTTTTTTTTGAAGTTTGAATTTTCACAGATTCAAGGGACCGCAGACCTGAGTATATGTTTTTAATTTCAACTCGTTACCACCACGCGTTCCCGAGATAAAGGGTATTGACCGACAGACAGACAGGTGGACGGACAACAAAGTTAATCCTATAAGGGTTCCGTTATTTCCATTTGAGGTCAGGAACCCTAAAAAGGAATCACGCAAATATAATAAATGCAAAAGTTTGTTATGTGTGTATGTTTGTTATTCCTTCACGCCTCGTAGGTGACATGAACGCAAGCGCGACTGCTGAGCACAAGGTCCTGAGTTTGATACCCGGGTTGGGTAAAAAGTGCTATTGGGTTTTTCCATTAGGAATAACTCTTTTTTTTGGGTGGGAAATCATCCAATAACTTCCCTTGCTCTTGGGCGGACCGGGAGGGCGTGTCAAACTTTTACTGACTAAAACCCACTCCTATGATCCTTCTTCGCCTTCGTTCCAGGGCCCCGGGGTTCACTTTCACATAACCCATGGCCCCAATAGGCTTCGAGCCTGCCTGGCCCCTACGGATTAGGAATTACTCTGTAGCAGCCCTGAGTTTAGAAGTTGGTGGTGTGACACCCCTGTGCCTTGGAAAGCACGTTAAGCCCGCGCCTGCCCCCCTAGCCAAGTTACAACCGTTTCGTTTTAATTTTCTTTACGTTGATCGCCTCGAGTCGGCCACGCCTCCTATTCCTTTGTTCTGACCACGTGACTGAGCGTTGAGATGACGTCAGAATAAAGGAATCGGAGGCATGGCCTACTCGAGGCGATCGATGAAAAGAGAATCGAAACGAAACGGTTGTAACTTGACTAGGGGGGCTGATCTCTCCGGTCGTGTCGGATTGTCGTCCCATCGGACTTTTTCTTCCTTTATTATTAAGAACAATTTTCTCAATAATTAATTACAATCTAGCCTAAAAGACTAATAAGTAATTTAACTCTAACTTATTATTATACGTTATAGGTTTTGTTAAAACTAAGAATAGCGTCCTTTAGCACTTTGATAGTAGTCCATAGCAATTTCTTAGAGACTGATATTGATAAAAACACTTTGAATCAACAAACAACCATCGGATTATGAGAGTAAACCAACAGAAAGTGCACCTTTGTTAGCGCACACACTTGTGCACTATAATATCTCCTGCGTGCCTGGCTTATTTCTGATCAGCCCCCCTAGCCAAGTTACAATCGAATCGTTCGCGCCGAACGCCTCAAGTAGGCGTTATCGTCGCGTACGTCATCTCAACGCTCAGTCACGTGGTCAGAACAAAGGAATCGGAGGCGTGGCCTACTCGAGGCGTTCGGCGCGAACGTAACGATTGTAACTTGGCTAGGGGGCTGATTGGCTACCGTGATCGAAACTCGCAGCTGCAGACAGCTATACATGCTTTTTTGGAAAAAGTATTAGTCTTACGAAAAAATCACATTTTGATAATGTTGTACATGAATCTATAAGAAACATATATTTTTTTCAAACCTATTGACCTAGCCGGTACCGAGAAGCTGGCTTCAGAAATTCACTGTTCTATTATAGCACTGCTCGGGAGTTAGTGCCTTTAAGCGATTTTTTTACGTTAAGATATATCTTTTTACATTTTGCAGGTCAGTGTCAGATTCTATGTTTATTAAAATATAAAAACAAGCATTGTGTATCAACTCGGGAGGTCGCCATTTGAGCCATATACATATGTTATATTTTTTCCAATTAATATCATACAATTCAACTAAACTTTTCACGAAAATAAGAATCCATTTTTTCTCATATCTAAAAAAAATGGTGGTCATTAATTCAAATTATGTCGTTACTTTTACGCCACCCTGTAAATACGACACGGCAGAACCGGCTGAAATATTCAACCATTTCTAAAGGCAAGCGTATCATGAATTTAAAATAAGTTTGTCCTCAACTTTACAAATGTTTGATTCATAGAGGTAATCGCGTGACCTATTTACTAGAACACAACGTACCTGCACGCAAAGATATATTTATAGTTCAGTAATATATTGTGTAGGTATATTTAGTGGCGATCGGTCGGCTTATCTCGACAACTCACGTGGTAGTTGACTACTACATTATTATGTATTGTTATTGCGTAGTATCTTAATCAGAGCAGTTGCGCAGTGGTAACTGCTCCGACTTGCAAGTTGTAGGTCGCGAGTTCAAAGCCAGCTAGGCGCATTACTTTGTGTAATTTATTTTATTACTACTGCTCTCAAAACAGAGAAAGGAAAATATAGTGAGGAAACGGGTATGTCCTAGAAATAAGAATTCAAAGACATGTTACATCCCATCAGTGGGAACATTGTCAAACATGCTTTTATGCTTATCTAAATGTAGATTACACCGTTGAGGTTGTGGTTTTGATTCCCGCTCGGAACAAATACTTGTATGGCATACAGAATTTTTTTCCGGGTCTGAATGCCTTGTGTATGTGAGTTTACATGTTTGTGTGTGCACACACACGACACAAGTGTTATTCGTAGTGAAAAAAAAGTTTTAAAAGAGTCCACAACTTTCACACAACGCCATCTAGTCCCAAACTAAGCAGAGCTTGTGGTATGAGTATTAGTCAACTGATAAACATATTTTTATATTTCCATATTCAGAACAAATGATCGTGTTCATCACACAAACGCTTGTCTTGGGTGGGAATCAAACCCACTACCACTGGCATAACAATTAGGGTCACTAAATAACCGCTAGACGAGGTCACTCATGATCTACATTTATTTAAAAAAATAAAAAAAAAACAGACTCAATCAAACAAAAAAAGCTACCACAAGACGTAAACCGAAATAGTTTTGACATTTTTTGACCTTATTGACACCGGTTTTCTAATACTTACGCCTTCCTATCAACGTTAATTGCAGAATTAATTGATTATTCATTATCCCAACAAACTCATTAACGTATTGTTATTCTTTCACTATCGCCAGACTGCGCAGTAGCGAGCTCACATACCTATGAATTGAAATAGATTACGTAAAAACAAACTAGAAAATGTTACATCATTTTCCTTTAGGTTTCGTCTTTTGTTTTACTTTATTTTAGGTGCAATAAACAAACCATGCTCCTGTTTTGTATAAGTTTGTGGTTTTGTTGTAGGTACTTCTAACGAGTTGCTGACGATTCGGACACAATATATTCCGACACCTTGTCCGAATTGGCACGTTTATATTTCAATATTTTTTTCATTGA
The DNA here is from genome assembly GCA_961205895.1 of Mythimna pallens. Classification (NCBI taxonomy): domain Eukaryota; kingdom Metazoa; phylum Arthropoda; class Insecta; order Lepidoptera; family Noctuidae; genus Mythimna; species Mythimna pallens. The sequence goes on from OY540843.1 coordinate 5,040,962, forward strand.
CGATTCGGACGCACATTGTTTAATACAGTCAGATAAAAAGTTTTAAAATATATATTTTTTTATATCTAAAACGGTTTTGTCTGACTATAAAAACAGCTTCAATAAATTTGGTGGTGTCCGAATCGTCAGTCAAAATAAAATGTGTCGATTCGGACACTGTGTCCGAACATGTTGTGTCCAAATCGTCAGCAACTCCTTTTAACTCTGGGTAAATGATAAAACTTATATTTTTTTTATTTTGCCTATAAAAAAACCATGTAGCTAGAATATTTTCATAGTATATATATTACTATTGAAGAATCTATTCTTAGGAAAAGTTAATCCGAAGGAGGTGGCGGATGCGTGACGGAGTCCTAATCGTCACGTCTGTTTGGGTCGTCAGGAGTTGCGAGGCGATTCCCGGCCTCCATAGGCGAAGTTTGCGGACGGCGACAAATAGGTAGCTTGCCGTCCAATAAGGACCAGGCCCGGGTTGACGGCACGTTGTATTCTGTCAACAGGTCTACTAGGACCGATACCTGTCAGGCTTGTGGGATTGATCGAAAGAGAGGTAGGACTACACTGCGTACACATATGCCACGTACGCCGATCTGGGCGCGTCGGTCTCCATACATTTTATATGGCAACTAGACTTGTAGAGCTACATTAGATCCACGCCACGTGACGTCGTTCGACATACAAATCAGGCGTGGTCCACGTGTGAACGGTCTAATGTAGTTACTTTCTAGCTTTAACTTGGGCCTGGAATACTAACTAAAAAAGACAAAGCAAAATAATATTTTCATTCATAACATAATCCCATATAAAATCTATATAATATAAAAGCGAAATACCACTCACTGATTAATCACGAAATTTCAGAAACTATAACACCTTCAAACTTAAAATTTGGCAGGTAGGTTCCTCATAGGGTGTAGACATCCGCTAAGAACGGATTTTACGAAACTCCATCCCTAAAGGGGTTAAACAGGGATTGGAAGTTTATTTAAAGAAACTTAGTTTCACGCAGGTGAAGGCGCTGACAGAAGGTAATTGTTTATAAAACTTAAAATTAAAACTATGTTATGAGTAATTTAAAAATAAAACGTACGCTATTTATAAAAATAGTTGATTGAACATCCCATTCCTACACGCTCGCTCGCAATAGCTAGCCCACATTGTTTATTTTGAATTTTCTCTTATATTTATAGAGTTCGTGTTTTCGCTCGTTCGCTGAAGCCAGGAAGTCTGGCGAATTGCAATTCTGAGGTAATTTTATTACAGAAATACCGAGTTCTATGAAGGTAGCTGGTGAGCTGTGACTATTTACAGAAAAGAAACACTAAAAATTAATTAATTATTTATTTATTTATTAAAGAATATAGGATTAACCTGTTGTATGCCAAAACGCAGATGTACGCGGGACACAATGACTTTTTAATTGTGTCTGTAATACAAAAGGTTAAAAACCACTAGGGTTGAAGAAAGAGTCTAACAAGTTGTGCTGACACAATATCGAACAAAAATGTAACAAATGGTACAAAATGCATTTTATATAAAGAAAGAAAAACAAAGAAAGAAAAACATTTTATTATATGTGTACGTTATTGTCGATTACAATTCATAACATCTTTAAATAAGTAAAACCATTCCTAAATAATACTTACGAATGTGATATTTTATGTGCAATACATTTTATTTCTGAGTATTTCTATTAATAAGTTTCGGTACAATATAATATACCAGAAAGAAGAAAGAAAGAAAGAAAAACTGTTTATTCGCGCGAAATGACGCAATCTTAAATCTAGCAAACCAACATTATTAATTAATAGGGAAGATATGCGTCACATCCGCGCAGAACGGCCGAACGCTCAGCATAAAGCTGTGGCCTCACGCATTATGCGATGAACTCACAGCGCTGGTTTTCAGCGTGGGCCGGTGGCGGTGTCGATATAAAGACGCCCGAACAATGCAGTGTACAACAAGATTTGGATAGAAAAAGGAAATAAAAATACATATGAAATATAAATTATAAATTAAAAAGAAAATAAAATTAAACTAAATAAAAAAAAAATAACGTGACAAATACATTAATATAAAGTGGCAACACCACGACGCGCCCGAGCAACTTGTTTTTATAATCTGTGGCAATTTGCATAGACGACAGACGCTAATACGCGACCGCGATGCTGTTCACATTTCACAAAGTACTTTGACAAAAGGATATGACCGAATGTGACGAAAGCTATGCTGGTTTTGGAAATTCTAATAATTCTTGTAATACCACAAGCATAATTATTAGTCTGTAACGTACCTTCTATGATTGGGACACAAACTGCTCTGTGAGAGGGTTTTTAGGTGGTGGGAAATCATCTAATCTCGCTCTAGGGTGGAGCGAGACAGTGTCAGACTGTTATTGACTAAAACCCACCTATGTTACTGTAGTTGCCCTTTGCGGTCTAGGGCTATAAGTTTGGTTTACGGATATCCCCCGTGGCCCTAGCACCCCACCAAGAGAGGTGGATTATTACTGCCCGTACGGGCGGTACGTGTTAATATGTTGTAGAAATATAGAATTAGTAGTCCACAAGCCACGGAGCGATAGTACACCTCAAGAAAGTGGAATTATTGTTACTGCAGAAGTTGACAAATTTTCAATCTGTTAGTTTAAGATTTGAACTGGCCGTCCAGATCGCCATATCAAAGGTGCCAAGACTTCTTTTTTTTGGGGCTTTTTGGAACCTCCTGTTACACACAACAAACCACGAACCTAGCAAGTCTTGAAAGCTAACATTGAAGAAGAAATCGCCAATTTGCAGACAAAGTAAAACGAGCATTGTTTCTCAACTCGTAAGGTGGTAATTTGAGCGCTATAATTATTTTCAAGCAATGTCATCAATTTCACACGTTCCATGTTTTTTTATTTGTAACTAAATGGAAGACAATGCATTACTTTTGCGTTACCTTGTATATTCAGTAGAGGTTCAAACCCACGACTTACGAGAACTCGTAAGTCGGCTCCGGTACCACACGGCATTACAATGCGCGTGGCCGGACATTACATACTTGCCTCACAGCTGACCTGGTTTTGCTACAAAATTCCCTCTGTATTAATTTACTTCCGATTGATTTTATTTAGTTCATATGGTTTTTTTAAATTTATTGTAGTGTATAATGATAGGTAGTTAATTTCCCTCTAATTTCTTTCAAACATTTTTCTCCTAATCTTCTCAGAACTGATAAGACAGACATTGAACCTGTCATCCATCGTGTTTACTTTGTTGGCAACAAGTCAGGTGTCTACAAACTGGGGTAAGTGCCTTAATGACTGATGAACTGACAACAGTGCCACATTATCTCAAGGATTATTGAGGAAAATAAACAGGGTAAGTATGAAGAAAAACATAACATAACTAGCTGACCCAGCGAACTTCGTACCGCCTCATAGTTAGGAAAACGCCATCTACTGTCATTATGAGAACAGCATAATTCATTTTATAATGATATTTTAATTAGAGATGGCGTTGTATTCGGTTTTTTTTCGTTTTTTTGAAGTGAGTTAATAATGGCATATTGTGATTCACGCGCTCCTCAAAGAGATGTCAGCAAACCTTAGGGGACCAGCAGAGCCGAAGCCTACTAGGGCCAAGGGACGACCTCTGAAAGACCAGTAAAAGTCTGACGCGCCCTCCTGCTCCACCCTAGAGCGTACGAAGTCATTAGATGATTTCTCACCTCAAACCAAAAAAACCTTTAGTTACATGCTTAGGTATTTTAGTGTTAGTCTGCTACTTGGGCACGCCACAATTATGGAAAGACCTCACGGCGACCTCACCTTCCGCATGACGCAGGTTCTCACCGAACACGGTAAGTTCGGGAAATTCCTGCACCGGATTCGTGCGGAAGCGACGCCCGGGTGTCGCCACTGTGTGGACCGCCCGGAGGACACGGTGGAGCATACGGTGGAGGTGTGCCTCGCTTGGGCAGAGCAACGCCGTGTCCTCGTGGGTCGATCGGCGGCGGCGATCTCTCGCGTCGGGCCTTGGTACAGGCCATGCTCCGGAGCGAGGAGGAGTGGCAAGCGGTCGCTTCCTTCTGCGAAGCAGTAATGCTAGCAAAGGAGGCGGCCGATCGCGTGAGGCAACGGTCCTCACACCCCAACCGCCGCCGGGATTCTGATCCCGATTTCCGGCCACCGTAGGCGCGGGCTTGCGGACGGCGAGCAATGGGTAGCCCGCCGTCCGACCGTCCGGTAACCGTCTGGACCGAGTCCAAGTCGTCGACGGCGCGTATTGTTCAGGCAGGCAGATGTCAGCAAATCGTAGGGGCCCAGCAGGGTCGAAGCCTACTGGGGCCATGGGTAAGAAAGAAAAGAAAGAAAGAAAGAAAAAGAATTTATTTGGTACAGCACAAGGCACAAACACAATATAGGGTAAACACGAAACAAAAAATAAAAAAAGAAGTAACAAAAAATGCATTTGTGTGCCTCACGGCTGCACCAAAATAGGTCCAGGTAGTGTGAAAACGAAACCCGGGGCCCTGGGACGAAGGCAACGAAGGAACAGGAGTGGGTTTTTAGTCAGTAAAAGTCTGACTCTATCCGCCCAAGAGCGCAATTTGTCATAAGATGATTTTCCCACCGAAAAAAAAAAAAAAAGTGATCTGCCTCTGACACTCCATTGAAAGAAATGGCATAGAATGGTAATCTTGTACATAATGACAAATGAATGTTTATATTATTACATCACACGTATTTTTTTATATCTAATCATTAAACACACAACAATAAAAAAAAAAAATTGTTCGTGTCAGGAAGATTTAAAAAAAATTAAGGGAGTTATACAAGTAGAAGCTCGCACCGGACGTTTAAAATGACAGTTACGGCACTGTTGACCATATCATTAGGTTTATGTAATCAATAATGATACATTTACATAATTGAGATAACAAAGTGGTAAATTTTGATAAAAATTACGGCAAATTTTGTAAAGTTTATCAGTCATCGGCCAAATAAATCTCAGAGTTTATCTTTGCTCGTCGTCTCGTTTACAAACAAAGCTGTGTTTGTTTTCGTACGTTATCAAAATGTTTTGACATTATGTGATAGATTCGAAACACGCGCTGTTCATTTAATTTTAAATTAACCTAGCTACTTTGACACTGCTGGACATGTGGTCTCCCAAGCAACGACACAACGACCGCTCTGCATGTGCTCTCGCATCTATCGGATTCCCATGACCTTCACCATCGGTCATCGTGGGATGAAACATCAACGTGGCATTTTCCAGTACTCAGTCGCCACTCCAGAACTTTCATTCCAATCAACCATTATGTTCTGCGAGCAATGCGCCCTGCCAACTGCCACTTAAGTTTGGCGGTTAATGTTCGGGCTATTTCGGTAACTCTGTCACAGTTAGGGGAGGCCTATGTACAATAGTGGAAGTCTTTCGACTGAAATAATGATGATGACAGCTCAAATAAATAAAATAAAAATTACAGAAAAAAAATAACCGACTTCACTACAAAACAACACTAAACTAAAACGATCAAAATAACTTTAATTTCGAAAGTCGGTGTTGCTGGTATTATTTGTTTGTCCTTCTGTAGTCTAGACTTTCAGACGAATCTGGATGATTTTGAAACGAAAAACGTCCATAGAAAGATCATCCCAACTTCCAACACTTAACTTCGCGCGCCTCAGGGTGATGTCAGCAAATCGTAGGGGCCCAGCAGGGTCGAAGCCTACTGGGGCCATGGGTAGTGTGAAAACGAAACCCGGGGCCCTGGGACGAAGGCAACGAAGGAACAGGAGTGGGTTTTTAGTCAGTATAAGTCTGACACTATCTCTCGCTCCGCCCAAGAGCGCGATTTGTCATTAGATGTGTGATGTGTGATTTTCCCACATTAAAAAAAAAAGTGGTAATTAACTTTCCATTGAATTTTGTTAAATATTACAATTTTTTTTAATATTATTATCCTCTTGATTTTACAGAAAACAACATCGTAATCTACGGCTTCATTTAGATGACGGGAAACCCTTGAAACGCCACTTATTATATTAAATTTTGAAATGAAAACTCCTTTGAAAGTTCACAGAAGAAATTCTTTTGAACCATTTCAAACAGAGCACCGTAAGAGTGAAGTAAGCACCTTAGCAGGAAAAATGCTTAAGAATTTTCCATGCCAGGGGTTTACATAATGCAGCGGTTTCCAACCTCGTTTTGACCTGGGAACATTTTAGATTTTTTTTACTGTTGTAAAAGTCCCAAAGAAAATTAAACTGTGCTTAAGTAAAAAAAAAACTTATTTTAAATCATAAATTAAAAACCTTGTGACACACCTATGTCGTCACTGGATATGTGGATATTTCTGCACCGGATTCGTGCGGAAGAAACGCCTGGGTGCCACCATTGTGTGGACCGCCCAGAGCACACGGTGGAGCATACGGTAGAGGTGTGCCCCGCCTGGGCAGAGTACCGCCATGTTCTCGTGGGGAAATCGGCGGCAACGACCTCTCGCGCCGGGCCCTAGTACAGGCCATGGTCCGGAGCGAGGAGAAATGGCAGGTGGTCACCTCCTTCTGTAAAGCAGTAATACTAGTGATGTTCTCACGCGTGAGAGAACGGCTTTCACGCCCCAGCCACCGAGATCCCGATCCCGATTTCCAGCCACCGTAGGCGCAGGCTTACGGACGGCGAGCAATGGGTAGCTCGCCATCCGGCCGTCCGGATCGAGCTCGAGTCGTCGCTACGTGTAGTGCTCCACGCGCGCCTCAAAGAGATATCAGCAAACCATAGGGGCCCAGCAAGATCGAAGTCTACTGGGGCCATGGGTTGTGCGAAAGTGTACCCTGGGGCCCTAGAACGAAGCTAAAGAAGAAACAGGTTAACACAGAAAACAAAAAACAAAAACCGAAACAAAACAACACAGACAACACAAAAAAACAAAACAAAACAGTGGGTTTTCGTCAGTAAAAGTCTGGACATGCCCTCTCGCCCCGCCCAAGGGTGGGAGAAGTCAGTGGATGATTGCCCACCTAAAAAAAAACTATGTATTCAATATAATTAAAAGTAATGTACATTATCATAGAAAATACAATATTTCTAGTAAAACTTAGAAGTCATTTGTAAAGTTTTAAATAAACCTTTCGCGGACCATATTTTAGCTGTTGCGGACCACAGGTTGGGAGCCACTGACATAATAAAACAAAAACATGAGTAAACTCATTCTTTTCATGACCGAAATACCATGAATATGAAAAATAACTAACTACCTAAATTCGTTGAAAAGAAAATCATAATTGCAAAACACAGAACAATAGCGAGCAAAAGTACACATTAGTCACGCATTTGTACAACATATACATACCGTGTAGACATATACATATTATGTATATGTTCACACAATGCTATGCGACCTTGACCGTGGAGGTTTTGAACGCTGTGCTGCTACTATACGACAAACTAAACTTCAGGTACAGTCACGAGCATAAATATGTGACAATTATTCAAAAGCAGTGGAGCTCGTGGATAAGGTAACTAATAAACATACGCACCGTCGGTCTCCAAGTTTAGGATGCGTTGCCACTGACGCGCAGCTGAGTGGCGGGCCGTGAGTTGGTCAATCTCAGTACTCGAAAACTCCAATCCATAAGAGTGGAAAGAGTGAAGTGAAACAGAGTGGACACTAATAAAACAAATAAACACGCGGCCTCGAGCCAGACAGGAGATGGTGTTGGGTGCCGAGCGAAGAGCACGATATGGAAGGCAGATTAAATCCGCTTCGCCCCGTTACGCTTCGATGGAAACAGCAGTTATATCAGTCTTTTAAATGGAGCGTATGCTGGCGATCTGACCCCAAAACCCAGTAATTAGGTACTTAGTAACAAAAGTCGAGACCACAAAATTGTTAAATGAAAATCAAACTAAAAAACAGGAATATTTTTTTCATTGTCTTCCGCGAGATTTTATCTTTTAAATTTTCTGTTAGTGTAAAATATTTACACTAGTAACTGTTCAAGACTGTATAGGCGTATAAGTCAGTGGGTAAAATAAAAACATAATAGAATACGAAACAGTCTTTATAACCACAATTAAACTCATATAAATACAGGTAATATACATAGTTAGTAGATAGCAAAGTAATAAAACGGGACTATTTTTGGAATCATCAAGATTTTTCCAGATGCCGTGTGAATATTAATTTAACGAGGATATAAAAAAAGGCATATAATTTCGAGCCTGCTGAGCAGCGAAACAACACTGTTGGGTGATGAAGAAGATTCTATAAGTTATGTTATGATGAGCCAAGTTCATCTTTATACATATAATTCTTCTGTACGTGTGTTGGTCACCTAATTCCTCTTAAATTGCTTCACCGATTTGAATGAAGCTTTGTGTGTATATTTGGGTGAGTCCCTGGAAGGTTTGAAATTGAAATTGTACGTGGTAGATGGCGCTATCGGGTTTTAAATTTTTAGGGTTCTGTAGCTCAAAAGGAAAAACACGGAACCCTTATAGGATCACTTTGTTGTCCGTCCGTCTATCTATCTGTCTGTCTGTCAAGATCATTTATCTCGGGAACGCGTAAAGGTATCGAGTTGAAATTAAAACCAGTCTGCGTCCCTTAGAGCTGTGAAATCAAATTTCTGAGTTAACGAGAAAAAAAGATACGGACCTTTATGTCGCAAAAAACGTGTCTTTCGACACTCGCAAGGGAATCAATACAAATTTACTGTTTTCAGATTTTTTCCTATAGGTACTTGTGCTAAGAGATCTTGCTGCATGCCAAATTTCAGGATTCTAGGTCAACGGAAAGTACCCTATGAATTTTGATTTCCTTGAAGTATCGAAATACACGTTTTAAGAGACGTTTGATTTTTTTCACAGCGTCAAGGGACTGCAGAGTTGAGTCTATGGTTTCAATTTCAACTTACTATATCCACGCGTTCCTGAGATAAAAGGTCTTGACAGACAGACAGACAGACAGACAGACAGACAGACAGACAGACGGACGGATGGACGGACAACAAAGTGATCCTATAAGTGTTCCGTTTTTTCCTTTTGAGGTACGAAACCCTAAAAACAATTGTTTATTTACCAAATAAAAATGTTAAGCTCTAAATTACTTTCTACTAATTTGTATAAATAAAGTCTAATTTTACTAGGTAAACATAATAAAAATAGGATAGGACAGACGGAGGCAGTTTGTTGTCCGTCGACCCAAGAACTCTCCATCTCGAGTTGAACTTCATTCTAATTAATCCCCGTCTATTTGATAAACGCTGCAAGTAAACAAAGAAATAAATCCTAAAAATAAGTCGGAGAAAAAGTTTGTAGAATGGTTTGTGGGGTTACCATGACGTTCAAAGTAAGATTGTTTCATTCTTATTTCAGTGTGGGTAAGAGACAGAGCTATACAGGTTGTCTAGCGCCATCTCTTACCCACACTGGAAATAAGAATGAAACAATCTTACTTTAAACGTCATGGTACAGGTCCTGCCCCCCTAGCCAAGTTACAATCGTATCGTTCGCGCTGAACGCTTCGAGTAGGCCACGCCTACAATTTCTTTGTTCGGACCACGTGACTGAGCGTTGAGATGAAGTCAGAACAAAGGAATCGGAGGCGTGGCCTACTCGAAGCGTTCAGCGCGAACGACACGATTGTAACTTGGCTAGGGTGCTGTTCTTAAGATTTTTTTTATTGTAGACTAATATGTTCGTACCCTCGAATGAATTCTCTCTCTGTAACTCAAAGGTTTGCTGGGAGAAAACTCATTGTTGAGTTAAGCTCGCCTTTGTACTTAAACTGTGTATCACCGTGTAATAAAGAATTAAGAATGTTTTTTTTTCGAGTTGGAAGAATGTTTTTTTTTTCATCTAATGACATCCCCCGCTCTTATGGGAAACGGGAGATAGTATCAGACTTTTACTGACAATAAACCCACTCCTGTTCCTTCTTTGCTAATTTTCCAGGGCCCCGGGGATCTCTTTCGCATCACCCATGGCCCCAGACGGCTTCGACCCTGCTGGGCCCCTACGGTTGCTGTCATCTCCTTGATAGACAAATATGGTTGCTTTTACAATGAAGATTGCTGAAAAATGAATTATAAAGAATTGGGGCCTTACCATAATATTGTGTGTGGCTCGCCGTCCGATCGTCCGGTAACCGTCCGGACCGAGCCCAAGTCGTCGACGTCGCGTAGTGTTCCACGCGCGCCTCTAGGAGATGTCAGCAACCGTAGGGGCCCAACAGGGTCGAAGCCTACTGGGGCCATGGGTGATGCGAAAGTGACCCCCGGGGCCCTGGAAAAAAAAATGGCTAAGAAGGAACAGGAGTGGGTTTTTAGTCAGTAAAAGTCTGACACTATCTCCCGCTCCGCCCAAGAGCGGGGGTTGTCATTAGATGATTTTCCCACCCGAAAAAAAAATAAAAAAAAACATAATATTGTGTAAAAATGTCAGTCGTGCGAGCGAGAAAGAGGAATGGAGCTATACACCCTATATATCTCCATCCCTTTAACAGTTCAGTTTAGAATCGCGTTAAAAGCTTGTAGTACGGATTCAGACAACGTAGTCTTCACCTTAGTGCACTTTTCCTATATGAAATAAACTGCCTTTTAGTGTCACCCGGTTGTTTCTTCCGCATGAATCCGGTGCAGAAACCTCCCGAACTTACCATGTCCGGTGAGGATTTGCGTCATGCGGAAGGTGAGGACGCCGTATTGCCGCTCCAGCCACTCTTCAAAGAGGGGACTTACCGCCATAATTGTAGCGTGCCCATCAAATAAACTGCCCAACCTTTTCATTACTTGAAGCAACATGAAGCGACTTCCTATGTGACTAACACAACCCAATGGACATCCTGCCCCAGTCACCGCCACAGGAGACGCCCTGACCGTCGAGAGCCGCAGGGCCATCCCCGGCCACAATAAGCGCGGGCTTGCGGACGACGAGCAATGGGTAGCTGTCCGTTAAGAACCAAGCCCGAGTTGTCGACGACGGCGTGTAAACCGTAGGGGCCCAGTAGGGCCGATGCACTTAAAACTTCCTAATGAATCACTCTGTCTATTGATAAAAACCACATCGAAATCCGTTCAGTAGTTTTTGAGTTTATCGCAAACAGACACACGGACGAGATGGGAGAATATGTTTGTGAGGATATAAAATCGCGCAAGAGTGTGGCGACAAAACAATGTGACCACAGATTACTGTCAAGAGCGAACACGTCGGCAGTTAATTTTCATACAAATGTGCGATTCTCTGAATACCTGTCCGCTGAATACGAACCACAGCTCCGTTTACGTATTCAAGACGAAACGAGGCACACATGTGTTGATGAATTATAATTAAGTTTCTGAAGAAATGTCTGTATGATTGTGTTTATTTTTGGCTTCTTAATAATATTGTGAGATGCTCTTTTGAATATTTCGTTTATTGAATTTAAAAAACGATAATATTGTTTTTTTTTTTTTGCACCTGAGATACTTCTGGGAAGGAATGAAGAAGAAAGCTGACCACAAGTAATGGGATAAGTAAGCAAAGATAAAGAGACAAAATTGCATATTCTGCTACCTGAGTACCTAACCAACATACTGGTACAGAATGCCTTGATGCATGAGGGCCGCCTCTGTAAGTACCACTGCTGTACTCACTGCAGGGTAAAGCTATCTCTTTCCTATTAAGGCCCTAGCTCCCGAGCGGTGTGTGAAATATGTTTAGACAAAAAAAAATTTGGTTCAGTGTTCCTCAGAATGTACATTTAAATCAATCAATATTTCGCAAAGAAAGTGGGTTTAAAGTTCAACGGGCCCAGTCCTTTGAACATCTGGCCAGAGTTAAATGCGCACATACTCTATGCGGGCGGCAGGCAGCATGGCAGTACGAGTATGTGTACATTTAACTCCGGCTAGGTGTTCAAGGGACTATACGCCTTAACACACTTACATAACTTTGGAGTTTGGTTTCCTCACTCAGCCTATGATAGACCACTGTTCGTGGACCATATTTCCCTTCGTTCCATCCAACCCACCTCTCTCCAGAAGCAGTCCTATTGTTGTTTATTTAGTGAACAGTGTCTGGTGATGGTCACCGCCTCCAGCTGCCTCTATCCACCCGCAGAAGGCAACTAGTTAGGGTTAACTTTAGTCTCCGATCATTTGACTCAAACTAAGTTTAATGTAGACTAGCTACTGCCAGTGACTTCGCCTGCATGAAAATGATATAAAATAATTAATAGCACTCAGAGATAGTGCAGCTCCATATTAGTGAAAGAATCTTCAGAATCGGTTCCGTACTTTCAGACATTACCCCGCGCGTACAAACTTATATTTTCCCCTTTTTAATATTAATAAGATAACTAGCTGACCCGGCAAGCGTTGTTCTGTCATAAACATCAAAGAACAATATGGGTGTGAGGGTAGGACGGTAAGAAATAGCTTAAGAGATCTATTCTCATCCCTACCAAATACACAAATGTCATGAAAAATCAGTCAAGCTGTTTCTGGGAAGTTCGATAACGAACAATTTGACATGAGATTATTATATTTATTATCCGGATGCATTTCATTCGTGAGCTAACAGCATTCATAGTATAATTAATATTATTTAATTTAATCCCTGTTTTTATTGCACACGTGAGTTGAGTAGCAGTTGTAAACACATTCATAAATTAGAACCGGTTTCTTTCAGACGACTCTTTAGTCTAGCGGATGACGAATGCGCAGACTTCTTGTTTTTTTCCTTTTCCTAGAATCAAGGAAGTATCTCAAATTCGATTAAAATATACATAGATACGCCTATATATACACTACTAATTTCAATAATATAATAATTGATTCAATAATGAAGTTACCAATTATGGCTTTTCTTGGCCGATTTTGGGATTTCGTTTATATGATCAGAAACGGACGGATAGAGCCTCATTTTTAATCGACTTTCTTTTTTTTTATTTTTTTTATTTTATTTAATATAAACCAGTGCTTGACTGCGATCCCACCTGATGGTAAGCAGTGATGCAATCATTGATGGTGAGGCGCACTAGTTTATTAAGAGCCTATTCACTCTAGCCTTGAAGGCACCTAAATTATAGTTGGACGGGAAGACCGCAGCAGGCAAATTGTTCCAGTCCCTCGATGTACGCGGTATAAACGACGAAGCGAATCGCTTAGTCCGGACCGTTGGAGTTTCAACAACGTAAGGGTGGATACTCGCCGTACGTCGGGTTGTCCGATGGTAGAAAGGAGATGGCGGAATCAAGTCATGCAATTCCCGCGCACACTCTCCAAAATGCAACCTGTAAAATACCGATAGGCTGGCTACCCTGCGCCTGTGCTCGAGGCTTTGTAGATTGGACTTAACCAAATCTGGATCCCCAATTAGCCTCTTCGCACGCCTTTCCACTGAGTCCAAAGCTGCTAGATGACATTTTGCAGCACCAACAAATATGTGACTGCAGTACACCACACATGATCGGACCTGTGCTTTGTATAACATTAGAAGCTGTCCCGGTGTGAAGTACCGCCGGACCTTTGCAAGAACGCCTAGTTTTCTAGCTAGCCTTGGCTTTGGACTCAATGAACCGCCCGAAATTGAGGTCCGAAGAAATGTCGACTCCCAAGAGCTGAAGGCGGTCGTTGCACTCCAGGGATACATTCCGAAAAGCAGGAGCCAAGGTGAACGGGCTCCTTTTGGCGGTGAACAAACACGCTTGTGTTTTGGCGGCGTTGAATTCTACCAGATTGGTTTCACCCCACTCGGAGACTGCCTGAAGAAAAAAAGACTTCAAAAAATGGAGGAGATTATCAATTTGGGTGTTTTTTTTTATGTTTGTTACCTCAAAATCAAATCAGTCTATAAAAGACCGATTTGCAAAATGTTTTTTTTTCCATTAAAGGATTTGCTTCCCGATTGGTCCCATTTTTTTCAAAATCCAGTTCTGATGATGGGATCTATGAGGAATCGAAGGAACTCTTCAAATCTTATATAGTGATTTTGCTATTTTCGTCGAAAACTTAAGCATTTAAGTCAAAAAGTAACATTTGCTGAAGTGGAACTGATGAAGAAGACTAGAAATGGCCAAAAGAACTTCATACTCATTTATGTACATATCACAATGAAGATTGTTAATTAAGCAACTATGAGAACACAAATAACTTATTAATTAAAATAATTGACTGGTATTATCGAAGTGACCTGATGATGATGATGGAGTCGAAAGATAAGCACCGGAACTCTGTAATTAATCAATGTATCCTAACCGTGTTTGGGTTTATTAGAATTGTCATGAGATGCACTTTGGCTATAAGGTACTATCGAAATGATCAGATGATGGAGCCGGAAGGTGGAAGGTAGACACGGAGACTTCATAATAAAATCTATCTTAGCAGTGTTTGGGTTAATTGGAATTGTCATGAGAAATGGACACTCTGGTTATAATTGTATCGGAACTAAAAAGTGTGAAATAGAAAACTTTTAAAAAACTAAAAAAAAAATAACCAACTTCACTAAAAAAAACACTAACTTTGATTTCGGAAGTCGGTATTAAATAAGAAACAAACAATACCGAGAAACACTGACTTCCGAAATATATGATCAGTCTGTGGGTGGCGTCTCTGAGTGCGGCTATTTTGCGACTACATTTGTTATCTTGGGTATGCCTGTTAAAACAATTGTATGTGTTATTAAATAAATAAATACAATAAAAATAAAATAAAAAAAGAAATCAAAGTTATTTTTTTTAGTGAAGACGGATATTGTTTTTTTGTAAAAAGGTGTTTTGTACTATTTAAAAAATAGGGGTATATATGTAGTACTAAAATATTGAAAGTAAGTACGTTTTCAGTTTAATAGAAATTCAAAGACTCTAAAATTGATTTCAGGGAAGTATATGCCAAGCTTATTATTTTATTTATTGGGTACATGACAACATTTGTCATCATCATCTTCCTGCCCTTGTCCCGTGTTATTTGGGGTCGGCGCAACATGTTTTTTTCTTCCATTCTGCCCTGTCACTCGTCATGCTATCACTAACTTCCTTTTCTTTCATATCACTCTTCACACAATCCATCCATCTTTTCTTTGGTCTCCCTCTCCCTCTCCATCCATCCACATGTAAACTCATAACTCTTTTAGTAACATGCGCTTCATCCCTCCTCTTCACATGACCATACCAAGACAAACGATTCCCTTTAAATTTTTCAGTCACTGGCACCACTTTCAAACTTCCCCTAATATACTCATTTCTCACTTTATCTATTCGACGAGATTCAAACGAGTGACCCGAAGTACCGAAAGTCGGAGCAGATTGGTATGGGCGTTCCAGCGAGAGCTAAAGGCACTGGATTGGAGAGACCGCCGAAATCGCAGAACAAGTATTCCGTTTTGGTTCTACTCAATTTTAGGCCAACACTCTCCAGTCTGTGCCACCACACCCCCAATCTGTTCTGGACCTCTAGGCCACTCTCGGCAACCAACACAATGTCATCGGCAAACAACATACACCAGGGAGCCTCTACCTGAATGTCCGACGTCAGAGCGTCCATTATCACCAGGAAGAGGTAAGGGCTGAGAGCCGACCCTTGATGTAAGCCGACAGACACATGACAACATTTGTCATTAAAAAAAATTACAAAAATAATACAACAGACTTCAATGTAAAAAAAACACTGAAAAGTGCAAAATAACTTAATTTCGGAAGTCGGTGTTTCTATAATAGTTTCTCTCTTCGTTATTTAACGCCGACTTCTGAAATTAAAGTTTTTTTGCACTTTTGAGTGTATTTTTTTTACATTGAAGTCGATTGTATTTTTTTTTTTTGTAAATATTTTTTATTTTACATTTTTTTATTATGGTACCACCACTAAAAAGTACCCCTCAGCCAAACTTAAATACCGTATAACCAAAGTGCATCTCATGACAAATCTAATAATTCCAGACACGAGATAGATTAAATTATTACAGAGTTACGGTGACTAACTTCAGGCGTCACCATCAGATCAGTTCGATATATTCCCCTTCTTTCAGTCAGTCATCGACTACACGTATAAACAAAGCAATTTTACTTGTTACGGCGGTTCTGCTGTGATCCTATGAGGAGTTCTGTTCCATATCTTTGAAGTTCATGATCAGATCATAACAATATTTCTATGTGACCAATTCGGAAGCATAACCATTCAACAAAAAATTTTCAAAATCGGTCCACAATTGACCGAGAAATCGGTGAACATACATAAAAAAAAATACTTTCAGCCGAACATAGAACCTGCTCCTTTCCGAAGTCGGTAAAAAAAAATTGGTTCGCAAGTGATCTGATAGTACGTGACCATAACGGCGTACATAACCTTTGCGGTTCGTATAGTACGAAAATAGATTATGTTATGTTAAATAGAAAAAAATAATAGTATAATATAAAGCAATAAATTATTTTAAAAGATGATATTCATTGGGTTGCACTTTTTTTTAAGGTGAGAAATCATCCAATGACTTCTCCCGCTCCATCCTAGAGCAGGAGTGTCAGAGTTTTAAGGCTTAGGCAGACGGAGACGGCATGGCAAAGGATTTTGCCGCCAGTCAGCGCACACGAGCCACTTAGATACCGCGGCATTCCAGCGCTTTGCCATGGCATGCCGCGGCAGCTTCTACTGCCCGATACATATTTCAGTCATAGGTCGTGTTTGATAGATTGTTGACGGGCGCAGGCGTCCTTCGGCATGCCATCCCCTACTGCAACACGCCACGGCATCCTGCCGCGGGAGCCCGTGACGCGTCTTTCAATACCGCGCGATGATATCCCTTTCGACGCCACGGGATCATTTTAAAGCATAGGAATTTATATCTTGTTTCTATTTCGATATGGTTAAATATCCATTGGTAAAAAATTAAATCCGGTCTGCGTAGGCCTTTACTAACTAAACCCTCACCTGTGTCCTGCAATTGCTCTTTGCGTTCTAGAACTACGTGTTTCCTTTTCAGAAATCCCTGCGGGCATCGGCCCTGCTGGGCCCCCAACCTTATTCTATTGCGTTGTAAAAAGACTTACTTAAAACAGTTGTATTATTGTCGGACTCTTATCTATATTTTATGTTTCCATAAAATATATAAATAATTTTACATAAACATTTCTTGAATTCACGTCATCATAAAGTTTTTTTTTTATGTTTATGATGAAATCGTAAAACTAGTGACAAGAACTTCAAAAAAATTATAAACCTGATAAGTTAGACTGGACACACACCCACAGAATTTAATTACCTTGTTAATGATGACCAATTTTGTCAACTCATGTTTTAAAGTCTATAAAAAACTGCTCTTCAAGCCGAGTGTCTTTCTGTAACACCACAGAACAGCGACACGTATGGGCTGCTAGACCCGGCATTTTTTTTAAATTCTTCTTAGGTTCGCGCTTGACCGCTATCTCACCTGATGGAAAGCGACGATGCGGTCGACGATGGAGCGCGCTTACCTAGAAGTAACCTATTCACTCTTGACTTAAAGATTCCCGGGTTGTAGCCATCAGGAAACACAGATTCCGGCAAAGAATTCCTCTCCTTAGCTATACGCACAATGAATGTGTTCCCAAAACGTTTTGTGCGTACGACGAGCAATGGGAAGGTCCCCGTCCAGTAAGGGCCAAGCCCGAGTCGTTGACGCCGTGTAGTGTTCCACACGCGCCTCTAAAAGATGTCGCAATCGAGTCGATAGCCGCAAAAGCCACGGGAATTTTTGAAAGAGCTCAAGACCAACTGAAGGACACACGTGGGTTTTAGTCAGTAAAAGACTGACACGCTCTCTCGCTCTATCCTAAAGGGAGAGAAGTCATTGGATGAATGCATAGAAATGGAACTGTGAGTTGTGACAATTGGATATTTTCCCGTGTTTATTTTCGTACAATATTTATTTATAAAAGAATAGGTATACCAGGATAAAAAAATAGCATACTTACGAAAATATGTTATTCCAAGACATGGTCGACTCAAGTGCAAATTTCATACAAATTCGTTCAGCCGTATGAACGTGAAGGAGTAACTTAACATATAATATAAACATTCGCCTTTATAATAACTTATTATAGTGTGATATCGTCTCTAGCCGCTGCCAGCGCGGCGTTCCTAGCTCTCTGCGCAACACCAATTCTAGAAACCGCGCCATTTTGAATTTTACGTCATTTGTTGTTCGGTCACACTCGCCAGAAATCGCGCGATATTAAACCTTGAATGTGTTTACAAAAACTGCGTTTAACTTCAGTTACATAAGTCAATGAGTCAGGAGACACGCCCCTTTGTTTACAATACACACGTGGGGTTACATCGACACGTGGTCATAGGCGGAGATAGGTGACATTGAAAATGTTATTGTACCTACCTATTGTTTTGGATTTTTGGTAGATTTCTTGTTTTTGTTTTTTTTTTTTGTGTTACGGAATGTTTTAGGTTTTCGAGATGTTAATTTTAGAGTCAAATCAATTTGAAGTAGATAGGATGACACTAGTACAATACCGAGCCAATGATGTGTTAAATCCTTGCGAATTTATTTGTTGTTATAATGTCACAGCTCTATGACATTTTAAAAACTGAGCTTGCAAATATTTCATAGGAAATCATAAACAATGTAAAAATGTGATTTTTAAAAATAGAACATTCTTTCAAAAAGTTTTAACTACCAATAATTTATAATTTGGTATTATTTATAATAGTAGTTCAGTCTTTTTTTTTTCAGTTATCAATACTTACAAGACATTATTGGTAGTTGGGATTATTTATTAATAGAATGTGCTATTTGTAAATAATGTCTTTTACCCTTTGAGTAGTCCACTAGCAAACCAGGCTAAGTTAAAATAATATGTACACTAATTCCAAAAAAACTCACGTTTCTTGTGGTCTCCATACAAGAAACGTGACCTTTGATATTTTTTTTCTATTTTTATTATTATTTATTATAGCGGAAACAGAACAGAAGACACATTCTGTGAAAATTTCAACTCTTAAAGCTACGTATTATGGTTCAAGTGTTCGGGTAGGGAGTACGGTTCATTCTAAATAACACCGCTGTAATAATACAATATGATACAAGTGGAAAATGTTGGTGATTACCGCTGTTACGAGAGCCGAGGACGGTAAACACAAATATACACGTGTATCTATACGACGTTTTTCAACACACTTGCGAAGAAAAATAATTTAATTAACAATTAATTCAACAGCAAAACTAGTGATATTAACTAAATAGTTTTACTCTAAGTGAAACCACTTTGGTCAAGAACAAGGACTATATTATTATATAACTATTACAAATTAGAACGACTGTCTTTCACAACGTTTAGTAAAACACTGCACTAATAATGTCTCAATATTTGATGGAAACACTGGGCTTGCTAAAGTTCTCGTGCCCATTGAGTCAAGAGGTTAACGGTGTTTGTTTTTTGTCTGGCTCGGGGTAAGCGCGTGCACTCGAACGTAGATGCCGATCCCGTGACGTCACTCAGCATTCCGACGCCGTAGCCGCCCGTCGATCACCCTTAGCCTTGCTGGCACAGCAATCGCCAACACGGCCGTCCTGCAAGGTGCCTGTCCCATCAGGTACCCCACGAGTTCAAATAAAATGCTGAAACACAAAAATATTGACCACCTGTTAGTTTACCTGCTGCACACATGTTGATTGCGTGTTAGACGTTCTGGGATCTTAACGGTCATGTTTCATTTCGTATCATGTTATCAGTGTATTCGAGGGCAGATCCAAATGTATTAAATCATCGATATTATAGGTACCCAGGGACCAGTTGCACCCAACGGGCATACGCCTCAACTAAGTGGAACATGTCCCCCCCGGGACCTCATACACTCAAAGGGCATACGCCTCCACTAATTGTATGAAGTCTGTCCAGGAACCTCATGAACTATAGGTGTCCAGGGACTAGTTGCACCCAACGGGCTTACGCCTCAACTAAGTGGAACATGTCCCCCCCGGAACCTCATACACTCAAAGGGCATACGCCTCCACTAATTGTATGAAGTCTGTCCAGGAACCTCATGAACTATAGGTGTCCAGGGACTAGTTGCACCCAACGGGCTTACGCCTCAACTAAGTGGAACATGTCCCCCCCGGAACCTCATACACTCAAAGGGCATACGCCTCCACTAATTGTATGAAGTCTGTCCAGGAACCTCATGAACTATAGGTGTCCAGGGACTAGTTGCAACCAACGGGCATACGCCTCAACTAAGTGGAACATGTCCCCCCCGGAACCTCATACACTCAAAGGGCATACGCCTCCACTAATTGTATGAAGTCTGTCCAGGAACCTCATGAACTATAGGTGTCCAGGGACTAGTTGCACCCAACGGGCTTACGCCTCAACTAAGTGGAACATGTCCCCCCCGGAACCTCATACACTCAAAGGGCATACGCCTCCACTAATTGTATGAAGTTTTTCCAGGAACCTCATGAACTCAAAGGGCATCTCACCTCACTTGAGCGTTCTGAATTAGTTCGCCATTCGAGCACACCACTCTCACTCTGCATTTTCCTTTTTCTTTTCTTTTTTTTTTATGTAAACATGTATGTATAAACAGGCAACACATAGTGAAACGATATTTTGTAACTATGTAGTATCATAACATTATACCCTATGTGTAACAAATATATAATATTTGACTTTGACATTATGTAATGTAACATTTTTAATTACAAAGCATTTTATTTTAACTCGCATAAACGCTTAAATAAATCTCACAGTACCTTAATCGCCAACACGGGAAGGAACCTTTATAAATTAGAACATATTTTAATTTATTTCCCAATCATCAATATGTATCCATGGTTTCATATTTTCCGCCGCGGTCACTCCCGTATACCTCTTTGTACTCCTTTCACTGCCTTTTATATCCGTCACCTCATATCTGTCATTTCCCAATACCTTTCTTACTTGAAAGGGACCTTTGTAAACTGGCAATAACTTCCTACTTTTTCCATCATTAGTCGGACTTTGTGTTTTAATAAGTACTAAATCTCCTTCAAAGTAGATTCGTGCCTTTATACGGTTTTTATCAAATCGCTCTTTTTGTGATTTCGCATTGAGCATAATATTCGTCTCAGTCCTCGCGCGTAATTCTGTTACATCTAACTTATGCCCGTCACCAATCTCTGGACCCAAACTATCGCTATCGGTTCGTAGTCTATACCCGAAAAAAACTTCGCTAGGTATGGTTTTTGTTGTCCTATGGACCGTGCTGTTTATAGCTTGTTGTAAGGTTTTTATGTATTGATCCCATCTATCCTCCGTATCGTTAGCACCTATTGCTTTTAAAGCTTCTAGGATCGTTCTATTAAAACGCTCAGCCTGGCCATTAGAACGAGGCATACCAGTTGCCACAGTGTGTAAACGTATGTTTCTAATCATACAATACTGTGTAAAATTATTTGATGTGAAGCATGTCGCGGCGTCTGTAATTACTCTACGAGGATTACCAAAGGTCTTAGAAATGGTTTCTAATTCTTTAATTACGCAAGATGATTTTGTTGTTCGAACCGCTGAAATAAACACGAATTTGGTAAAAGCATCTACTATAACCAACAAATATTTATTTTTGGCTTTAGTTGTAACAAATGGGCCTAAGTGGTCCATATGGAGGGTGTGAAAAGGTTGTGCGTACTTAGGCAACGGATATAATTGTCCTTCCTTTGGGCCACCCTTATACTTAAAATATATACAATTTATGCAATTTTTTATATATTTTTTTATGACATGTCGCAATCTAGGAAACCAATACTGATGGCCAACTCGTTCTACAGTTTTATCCACTGAGAAGTGTCCGAGATCGTCATGGTTACATTTAATTATTTGCCAAATACATTTCTTTGGTACCACCCACCTGCGACCTCGGCTTGTTCTTCTGTAGACCTTGCCGCCGTGAACAACGTACTTTTTAAATACATCTTTATTTTTTTCGGCCTCTCCTGATTCTATAATCGCTCGAATGTGTTGTAACTTAGAATCTTGTAATTGAACCGACAGTAACCAATCCGCTTCTGTTATTGACATTATAATCTCGGTTTCTGATTTTTCTCCGGACTGTACTGGGTTACGACTTAAGGCGTCTACGTGTTGCATTCGCGTACCTTCACGGTGAAGTATATCAAACGAGAACTCTTGTGTGAACAAAACCCAGCGTGCAATTCGGGGAACAATCTCTTTTTTTGTTAATGCGTATCGTACGGCGTTACAATCGGTCACTATTTTAAAACATGATCCGATTAGGTATAATCGGAACTTTTGAAGTGCACTAACAATAGCTAATAACTCGAGTTCAAACGAGTGATATTTCTTTTCGTCTTCCGTAGTTTGTCTACTATAGTAATGAACGGGCTTTTCACCCTCGTCGGTGATTTGCATAAGTATACCAGCGATACCGTCTCTACTAGCATCGGTATATAATACACTGTCTTTATTCGGATCAAAAAAGGATAGAACGCTTTGAGACGTTAATTTGTTTTTTAACGATTGAAAAGCGTCTTCATGAATCATACCCCATTCCCACACAGAGTCCTTTTTCAACAGCTTCGTAAGTGGAGCAGTAATCATAGCACAGTTCTTAATAAATTTTCGAAAGTAGCTTACAAGGCCAAGAAACTGTCGAAGTTGGTGTACTGTTTTGGGAGTGGGATAATTTTTAATGGCCTCCAATTTGGGCTGATTCGGCATCACACAATCCTGCTTGATTTTATAACCTAGAAATTCGATTTCATTTTTGAAAAAATGACATTTTTTTAAGTTTAATGTGAGCCCATTTTCTCTAAAAATTTGTAGAACTTTCTCTAATAATTTTAGATTTTCCTCCACCGTTTGTGTCACTAAATATACATCATCCAAATACAAAATGACATTCTCGAATCTTAAATTTCCCAACACATGGTTCATCATCTGTTGGAAGCAGGATGGGGCGTTAGCCAGCCCAAACGGTAGTCTTAGGAACTCATAATGCCCATCTTCAGTAATAAAAGCTGTTTTTTCAATAGATTCGGTATGCATTAATATTTGATAATATCCACTTTTTAAATCTAAGCTGGTAAAGCATTTATAACCCCTAAGTCTATCAACGAGGTCTTCAATACGCGGCATCGGGTATTTATTTTTAACAGTTATCTTATTTAGAGCTCTATAATCGATGCAGAGCCTTTTTTCTCCATTTTTCTTATTGACGAGTAAAGCAGGGCTCGCGTATGGCGATTTGCTTTCACGTATGATATTGTTCTTCAAAAGCTCATCCACCATATCCCGAATTATCTTTCTATCTGCATGAGAAGATCTGAAAGGCCTACATTGAATTGGCTGCGTAGTAGTTAAGTTAATTATCATCTCGTGGCCCTTTATCTTTCCTATTTCTTTTATATTTGACGCCACACAGTCACCATATTGTTGGAAAAGTGTTATCAATTCATTTTGATGGGAATCACCATCGAACTCGACATTACTAATTTTTTTACAAAATTCTTTGAAGTTACTTGCATAGTCAAACTTGAGTTGTTCACCTATTCGCGAGTATATCAGGTCAGAGCGCTCTGTTATGTTTCTTCCAATCAATATTTCACAATCTGCTAAATCATCAATTACATAGAAATCGACTTGACTCAGACACACGGAGTCGACTTTGAGATCAACTGTTATCTTGTGAGTTACTAATTTAAAACTTTCTTTTGAAAAACCTTGTAACAAAACTGGTGCGGATAGTACACTGTAATTAATTAAATGCCTTTTAACAAACGATTCAGAAATCAACGAACAACTGCTTCCCGTATCTATAAAGGCTTCATGACGAAGTTTATTATTAATGTATACTATTTTTACAAATTTATTTCGCGAGTCAGGGGTTAAAACACATTTTGTTTCTTGTTTCTCTGGTTTAGTATTATTCTTTTTCTGGTAGCATGACGATTCTGTATGACCTCGTTTGCCACAATAGTCACATTTATATACACTGCAATTATATCGTTTATGATTACCACCGCAACTAAAACACTTCATTGCAGCTTGGGCCTGATTCGCATCTTGATTCCTTACGTTCGCTCTATGCACTGCCGCTGGTGTCGTGGTCGCGGATAACTGATTTTGGCTAACCAGTTTCTGGCCATCGCGTGTGTTACCACCTATTTGTTTCGTACCTTTTAATGTGTACGTCCGACCGTGTAGAAAGCTAGCCAAACTGTCACACGTGATAAAATTATTAGCTTCAATCGATGCACCTATACTACTCTCTCCTATATTGCCGACAATAATAGAAATAATATCTTGTTCCGAAAATTCCAAAGATAAACGATCTATTTTACATTTTTGTTCAAAATAAAACTGATAAAGAGACTGATTTTCTAACGGTTTTGTAACAATAATATCTTTTAGTAGATCGTACATATTCCGGCGGATTTGGAAGCTGGAAGTCAATTTACGATTCCAGTCCTTCCATTTCCACGTAGGCCAATTACTATCAGATCGTAGCAGTGAATCATACCACACTTTTGCAGGTCCCTTTAATTTGTTGAGAGCTTGATAACGGGTCATTTCATCGGTCCATGTAAAAGTTTGAGCATAGGACCTGATGATACTAAGCCAAGCGTTCACATCATCTTTGAGCGGGTCGAATTCAGGTATTATGTTATTTAAAGAGTTATTTGTACTCACAGTAGAGGTATCAGCCTTACGTGATACCTTTTTCCTGTGTTTCGGTGGAGGTGACGGAGTCCGGGCACTGCTGCTAGAACTAGACCTTGAAGTATGTTTTCTAGATTTAGGGCGTTTATTACGCCTTCTTGGTTTACCCATTGTGTGTTTGTGTGTGTGTGTGGGTAACGCTTTTCACTTCTGATGATATCTACTATTTAACTATATAGTTTTACTCTAAGTGAAACCACTTTGGTCAAGAACAAGGACTATATTATTATATAACTATTACAAATTAGAACGACTGTCTTTCACAACGTTTAGTAAAACACTGCACTAATAATGTCTCAATATTTGATGGAAACACTGGGCTTGCTAAAGTTCTCATGCCCATTGAGTCAAGAGGTTAACGGTGTTTGTTTTTTGTCTGGCTCGGGGTAAGCGCGTGCACTCGAACGTAGATGCCGATCCCGTGACGTCACTCAGCATTCCGACGCCGTAGCCGCCCGTCGATCACCCTTAGCCTTGCTGGCACAGCAATCGCCAACACTAGTAACAATTATTTTTTTTGTGGCGTGGCGGTAAAAAATTGAACCTGTTTTCTTATGCGCGCGTTATTTTTAGGGATATGTACCTATATGTTTTAATCTCCTGTTTTACTTACCAATAACTTAAAAGATAAACAGACTAGTATCAAATAAAACAAAATGTTCGGCGATTCGGATATAATCCGCCATCTAGGTAATGCGCATACAATAGCACGTTTTAATTGATATTCCTAAAAAAAAAAAAATTGTCGATTAGGACAGCGCACTTTGCAATTGGACTACACTCATTTAGGTACCAACGAACAACAAAGCTATAATTCAAACACGTGTATTAACACATGTTTCTACAAGATCGCCGACTTTTAATTCAAATTAATAGCCCTGTGTACCTACTGCAACACACCAGGAAGAATCCTACGCATACACTCGTACAGTTTTGAATAGACTTGGCGCCATTTGTTGTCTCTTGTATGAATTAAGATCTCAAATAGATGTTTAGCTAATTATTTATAGAAACAGTACCTAACTGCCTATAGTAATAGGAAGGCGCTTCTACACGCTAAGAAATTTCACTGTATAAAGAAAGAAAGAAAAATATTTTATTTGGCGCACATACATAGATACACACAATGTAGAAAAACAAGTTGAAACTTTGAAAACAGAAAAATTAACATCATGTGTCTCATGCTAGCGCCAAAAAAGTCCAGCTCAGCGATAATGCCAGGCGAGGTAGTTGTCTGGCGCTGATTTTCAACTGAAACTTGTATCTGCGACAGATAGGACCAATTCATCATATACACGATAAGGATTTTGTCGGATCTAGGCACGAAAATTGATCGTTGCACCCCCTCACTTACCCTGCACCCCTACCGCACCATATCAACTTCACGCGTGGTGTCTAGCGCAGACAAGATTTTTCTTGGTCAGCGCCAAAGCAGTTACAGTTCGTATGTAGAAACGACACGAAGTCTTGCATAGGCCCGGCGACTTTTCTTCATGTGTACAAGCGGCCTAAGACCACATGCGCCTTATCTAGCCAGCCAGTAGAATCGTTACAGGGCGACCCGGCTCAACCCAGGGTTGGTGTTGTAGGGTGGATCTCGACCAACATTCATCATCTTCCTGCCCTTGTCCCGTGTTATTTGGGGTCGGCGCAACACGTTTTTTTTTTCCATTCTGCCCTGTCACTCGTCATGCTATCACTAACTTCCTTTTCTTTCATATCACTCTTCACACAATCCATCCATCTTTTCTTTGGTCTCCCTCTCCCTCTCCATCCATCCACATGTAAACTCATAACTCGACCAACATTGCGTTATTTTATAAAGACGTCCCTTTCTTTCTTCCGCGTTTCTCTGTCTTTAACTACATCTAACCAATCGCCTGCCTGCTTCGTCACCAGTTACTGTAGTTCAGAATCCAGTCTGTCACATAGTATATTATGTTATGGGTGCATTGGCCTAATTAACTTTATTTTGTTGCGACATAACATAATATTTTCCAATATATATGTAAATGTGTCCGTAAACAAGACGCCATAACTACGTCGAAAATAATTCTCCATTGTATTCAAGGACATAGTAGAAAATTACAAATATTTTGTTTATTATAGCTAGCCCGTATTGTCCCACTGGTGGGCAAATGCCTTCGTTCTTTCCCACGATCACGATTCCTCGCTTTCTTTTTCTTATTATTCCACGCGCGCCAAGGAGATGTTAGAAAAACCGTAGGGGCCCAGCAGGGTCGAAGCATACTGCGGCCATGGGTTGTGCGAAAGAGAATCCTGGGGCCCTAGAACGACGGCAAAGAAGGAACAGGAGTAGATTTTAGTCATTAAAAGTCTGTCATGCCCTCCTGATGATTTTCTACCTAAAAAAAAGGTATAATGTAATGATAATGATAAATGCAGTTTTATCTTATTACTTTTAAAATGATTACTTCTAATTAGGAAAAGGTACGTTACGAAAAATGGCGCGCAATTCTCTGTGTCCCGGTTGTCAAAGATGCTAGTGCGGGGCGATAGGACGCGGTGACATAGGGGTGCGCTCACTCATCGACTTTTAGTCTAACGGTAATAATAACAATAACATAAGATGGAGACAATGTCAAGTACCTATCTACTTGAATTTATTCATAAAAACAAGTGCCGGCGCATATTGTTGTGGTATGTGTAAACAAAAGACTCAAATGTCTCATTTATTTGAATTGAATATTACGTCTTAGTGCAGTCATAATAATTTACTAACTAAGTACTAACTTTAATAGCAGTGGTGGCCGAGTGGTAACGGCGCTGACTTACAACTTGTAGGTCGCGATTTCAAACGACTTCATCACCAATACTCTCAAAACGGTGAAGGAAAACATCGTGAGGAAACCGGCTTGTCCTAGAATCAAAAATTCGAAGACATGTGACATTTACCAACCCGCACTTGGCCCGCGTGGTGGATTAAGGCCCATTCCCTCTCCTAGAGATGAGGCCTGAGTCCCAACAGTGGGAACATTAAAAGGCTGATTAAGCTATGTTATAATAATTTACTAGCCACCTAGTTGACAATTGTTTTTTCTTTGATTAAAATAGTAACTGTATCCATAATCTATACATATAATAAATCTGTAGAAGTTTTTAGTTGTGTGCGCATCACGCAAAATGTAAGAAATCGATGTAGATAACTTTTATACATTAAAATTGTGTTTAACTTGATATATTACTTAGGATTTGTTTCATCGCAATCGGTTGATTATATAGAAAGATATACTACATTCATTGACTGTTAGGCGGTACGAAGTTCGCCGTCTTAAATAACACGTTTTTTTTTTTAAAATCCGTTCTAAATTTCAGAAGTTTAGAAAAAGAAGGTGGAAAAGTTAGAAGACACCTTTCAATTCTGATCCTACAGATGAGGACATGGTGGAGCAGGCGGTAGGGGTAAGTCCCGCATAGACAGAGCATCGCCATGTCCTCGTGGCGGCGATCGGCGGCAACGACCTCTCGCGCCGGGCCCTGGTACAGACCATGATCCGGAGCGAGGAGGCAGGCAGGCGGCTACCTCGGTCTGCGAAGCAATAATGCTAATGAAAGAGGCGGCCGCAGGCGTGAGGAAACGGCCCTCACTCCCCAGCCGCCGGGATCCCGATCCCGATTTCCAGCCACCGTAGGCGCAGGCTTGCGGACGGCGAGCAATGGGTAGCACGCCGTCCGGTCATCCGGTAACCGTCCGGACCGAGCCCAAGTAGATAACGGCGCTTTCCACGCGCGCCTCTAGGAGATGTCAGCAAATTATAGAGGCCTAGCAGAGTCGAAGCCTACTGGGGCCATGGATTAATTGAAAGTAAAACCCTAAGGCCCTGGAACTTTGTTCCAAAGAAGGAACAGGAGTGGGTTGGATTTAGTCAGTAAAAGTCTGCCCCGCCCAAAAGCGGGAAAAGTAATTGGATGATTTCCCAGCATAAAAAATTTAAAAAGCCACCTACCGGTAAATACAAGAATTTAACATTTATTAACGTTGATTATTTATTTATTGAAACTTTATCCACTTAACAATGTACAAAGGCGGACTTAATGCCTTAGGCATTTTCTGAGGAACATTTTGGATCGGAGTTTGCAATTTTTTGTAATTAGGCTGTTACCTAAATAATATATAAGAAACATTATGTAAACCCCAATACAAGTAATTTACGTAACTAAGAAAGGAATACACCTACGTAAATTTCACAATAAATGTGAAGCTTCTCCAAAAATAACTTTACTTCACCGTTAATTAATCTATTTATGGTTGGTTATATAAATCTTTTGTAAGTACAAAGAAAGTAATTTATTCAATTTCTAAAGAGTATGACGCATTTTCATATTTTTTTTCGGCGCATTTATATGGCCAGGTCCAATTACGTCATTCACAGTTGTGTCAACTTAAAAATAAAATATAAAATACGGAAAGAATTTCGCAATGTTTTTTTATTTATACACCAGTTGTTTTCTAAGAAAGAAACCTCTCAAAATTATTAAAAAGTTTGTTATTGTTTGGTTCTCATTGCAATGAATCCATCATCTTTCATTTTACACTGAAAACACTTTTACATACTCCTAAACAGTATAACTACGTATTTTTTTCCGTGGAAAATCATCTCCCGTTCTGGATGGAGCGAGAGGGAGTGTCAGACTTTTGCTGACTAAAACCCATCTGTATTCCTTCAATAGGCAGGTCTATAAAATAAAAAATCAGTTGTCAACAACAAAAATGGCAAAAAAAACATATTTTTTTATAATCTCCTACAATTTTTTACTGACCTCAATACTCAATACCTACTATGAAATTTAAAAAAAAACTAACAATACATCTATACCTATAAAAACACGGCCAGTTGGTAAACGCGTAGTTTTTTATAATTACTGTAAACACCGGATCAACGAAAACACATAGGAATTTTAAAACGCAAAAGCATTAACAACTTGAATTCATACGATAGTAAATAGTTGGTCCATTGTTATTTAGTCATTACTATTCCTACCAAATTGGAAACGCTATGGTTTTAACAGTAAACAAGTTATTATTTATTTACTCGATAATATTACGGGTTAATGTATGAAATTGCCGTTTTTAAAAACGGTTTGCTTTGAAGGGTTAAATCTTTGGACTGACTTGGTATTAAAAGTTCAAATAAACTTTATATTAAAGGTACGTTATTCTTTTTTCAAAATTTGGTATTTATTGGGATCTTTGTGTTTTTATTTTCTGTAATATCGCAGTTCTTATAACCATAAAAGCTAATAAAAAAAACGTTTATTTTTTCATATTAAGAGTTCCAACGTAGAAACTATGCATTTCAAAGAGCAAGCAATGTCAATTACGTGAAAGTAGCAAATATGCCTAAATGCCCATGTCACTCACTGATAAAGTGATTCTAGGTGAAAGAATTTTTTAAATAGGTCAAATAGTTGTTGAGTTTGTTAATTACAACATTAATTACAATGCTACCAGTCTTCTGGGCACATTTACAGATGATATCTTACTTGTGTGAGTGCTTCGACGCCAGAGTGTGTTTTATGTTTTTGTACATAGTTAGGTTTAGTATAAATACTTGGTTAAGTTAATATTTAAGTTTTTTTTAATGCCTATGTTGATTTGAGAAAATATATTATCTACTTAAAAAAATGTAAACAAAAATATAAATATTTCCTCTTTATAATATTAGTACAGAGTACTTAGTACAGAGCAATGTATAGAAGAATAAATAAATAACAGAGTGAGTACTAATTAGGTACTTAACTAAATTAACAGGAACCTACTACGTAGGAGGGAAAGAAAGAAAGGAAAGAAAGAAAGCGCTGTTGGAGTCTGTGATTCCTGATAGCAACAACCTGTCAAGAGTGAATAGGTTACTTCTAGGCAAGCGTGCTCTATTGTCGACCACATCGTCGCTTTCCATCAGGTGAGGTAATAATGGTCAAGCGCGAGCCTGTCAAAACTAAAAAAAAAACATAGGGTATACCGTACTCCAAGCCCATTACCTTTTTTTAGGGTGCGTATCACAAAAAACGGAACCCTTACAGGATCTCTTTGTTTTCCGTCTGTTTGTCTGTCAAGAGCCTTTATCTCGGGAACGCATGGAGGTATCGAGTTAAAATTAAAACCATATACTTAGGTCTGCGCTCCTTTGAAACTGTGAAAAAATCAAAGAACTAAGTTAACGAAAAAAAGATACGGCCATTTACGCCGCAAAAAAACGTATATTTCGACACTCTCAAGGGAATCAAAATTCATAGGATACTTTCCGTTGACCTAGAATCCTGAAATTTGGCATGAAGCAAGGTCTGATAGCACAAGTATAGGAAAAAATCTGAAAACCGTAAATTTGCAGAACGTCACAAAAAAAAAATTTCCCATTCGGAAAAATCTTTGTACCTCAATCTGGAATTGAAATGTTTTCATAGGTACGTTTGTACAGAACCCTCAGTGCGCGATTTCGACTCGCACTTACCCGGTTTTTTTATTATTGTCAGGTCCGCGTTTGACCACTATCTCATCTAATTGTAAGCGATGATGTGGTCGCCAATGGAGCACGTTTGCCTAGAAGGATCCTATTCACTCTTGACTTAAAGATCCAAGGTCTATCAAGAAACACAGACTCGGGCAGAGAATTCGACTCCTTAGCTGTTCGCAAGATGAAAATGTGTGGCGCATTGCCATACGTCTAGACTTTGGTGGTTGTTCTACTTATATTTCACGAAGAGTGAAACAGCATTTCACAGAGATTGTTTATAGAAAAAGATCGTGAGGCAACAACTCAATGACAACACAGCGATTGGACACAATTCCTCGTGACCACGACTGCTCTGTCAAGATCAAAGCGAAGAAAATATATTTATGTAATATTTATTATATACGTAATAGCAGAAAAAACCACGCAAAAACTTAAAATGTCAGAGGCCTTTCCCTGACGTGTTAAAATGTCAGGCTTGCGAGTGAGAAAGAGAGATGGACCTACACCATATATATATAATATAATTTATTAAAATAGTTTTACTGTAACTTTAAATTTTACTGTCGCAATGAAACTGGACTGTAAAGTGATGGCCTGAAACACAGGTTTAAATTAACCTAGATCCGGCGGTCCACTATCAAACATTGCTATTCCGAACCACGCTTAATTGCACCTTTAATAATATTTTAGTTTTAGTATATTTTTTTTAGGCACTGTAATTGTATGGGCAACCTTAGTACTGGTGGCTTAATGTTAATTTTTTTGTAAACGTTATTGAATAAAAAAAATATTATTATTATAATTATAATTATATATCTCCATCCCTTTAACAGTTCAGTTTAGATCGTTAGCGTGGGTGAAGTGGGCCCTGGTCCACGGCCTCGCAACCAAAAGGGGCTTCGCACAAGCTAGGGGTCTTTAAGGATGAGGGTTTTTTATAATTGCTAGGCTCGCGTTGGACCACTATTTCACATGATGGTAAGCGACGATATGGTCGAACACTGAGTTGCAACAGTTGCTGTCTCGTTATCGAATTTATGAAAAAAAGGCCTCGCTAATGTGCCTTCTCCCACTTCTCCCACGTCTAAATTAGTTCACGCTACGCCTCTGCGTAGTAGAGCCTTTGGTCTTAAAAACATGTTTAAATATTACCCTTGCCTTGCCTTACCTAATAAGAAATTTTATAGCCTTTTATTATGGAAGATCATTAAATAACTTTTCTCGCTCTGGCTGGAGTGAGAAGGAGAGTCAGTCTTTTACAGACTAAAAGTCACGTCTGTCCTTCGAAGGCCCTTTGCGTTTCAGGGACACAGTAACTCACACTCTACAACACAGTACATACAATAGCCGTCGTCATCTTGAAAATCTACAGAGCTTACGAACTATGGTACCAGTTTACATCAGCGGAACGAGGTCTAATACGCCTCGTACGTGTCTTCCTTGCGCTGCAACTAAGAAAAACATAGTCTTATCTGCCGTGCGAAAGCCGAAAATTCAATTTGGTTTAGTTTAGAAAAGAAATGAATATAATATTTGAGATTCTAAAACAAAATGCAGTGACGTATCAACTTTATTACGGGGTCACTTTGACCTCGTACCGCACTTCGTTTCTTAAAAGTTACGGGGCTTAATAAGTTCCTTACCGTCATAAACTTGACTGGCCTGTTGGTGTAGTGGTTAGGGGCCTTGACTGCTATGCCGGAGGTCGTGGGTCTGATTCCCACTCAGCACAAATGTTTGTGTGATGAGCACGATAATTTGTTCTGTGCCTGGGTGTAATTTATCTATAATATGTATGTATTTAGAAATATATAAGTATGTTTATCAGTTATCTAGTACTCATAACACAAGCTCTGCTTAGCTTGGGACTAGACGACGTTGTGGAATATAAAGATAGTTTTCAAACGAGGTCTTAAACACCCCGTACCACAGGAATGGAAATTATACAAAAATGAGTGCCGCTGTCATCGTTTTAACCAAAATATTAAAACCACAGGAATGAATACCCTCACATATCAAACGTTTATCTTATGCGGGTGACCGCGGGGTGAAAATACCAGTAAAATGTTTCAACTAAAAGCAGTGACCACTTACAAAGCTGCAGGGGCGCCGGCTTTTAAAAAACCTCATGGGTGCTCATGCTCATTTGATGCCTCGAAAAAGTGGCGAAGTGTGAGAAGAGAAATGCACAGTGATCGACCGACAAATAAATAAATGTCCTACTTACATAGTGCGTACTGAATTACTAATTGTGTTTCCTAAAAATAAATCATAATAAATTGGGACAACATAATATACATTGTCCTGGTCTAAAACTACGGTTTTCCCTTTTACTATGGAAACCAGGAAAAACGAAGGTACCACAAAAACCCAGAACCAATACAAATATCTGTTTCATCAACTAACATTTGTGTTGGTGCGAGAATCGAGCCCGCGACCCTTGCGTCTCAACCGGCTCTCTAAACCACTGCGCTAAACATCACCTGACGACCATCAGGTGATGAAAAAACGCCCATCCCTAAAAAGCGATTACTGATCTGTTTCTTGATGTCTATTCTCAGGGGTGTTCAGCACCCACTGTTTATTTGTCATGGGTGCTCGAGCCCCCGAGCACCCAAGGAGTCGGCGCCCCTGCAAAGCCGTATTTAGAGCTCAAAGGGCACCCACATCTGATTATACCTTTACCCTAAACTTTGACAATCACAAAGTTAGTATAGAGATACAATTCACCCATTTGTTGAGAATTCTCTTTGATGGAAATCGTCGAGCGTTTCATGAAAGAAGTCCGGTTTAAGCTGTTAGGTCCCTTACCTATGACATTGTTTTTTGACGTGACAACGTCTTATAAATTGGTTTGCCGGGTGACACTTCAAGAAACTGCGTTACGCTCCGCTCACGTTATGCGCTCACAATGAGAGCGAGTGAGAGGCACGCGTCCCTTCCACTCGGGCATGGTTAGCCCGCCTAAGAGCGAGAGAGACAGACATAAAAAGTTTATTTTACCACTCAAAGTCGTTGTCACGTAAAACTTTCGCCCGTATACCGACTTTACAGGCAACCTTTTTTTTAAACGGGTTACTTTCAACTGTGATATCTTCGTAACTTGGAATTGTAATTTCAAACAAACTATTTTGTTAAAAGTGCGTTATTCTTTTTTCGTAATTTATTGGTGTTATTTATAACCATTTTTGTATGGAATACAAGAAAACTCGTATTATTTTGTAATATGAACCGTGGACACGTTTTCCCATACTAAAACAAATAGCTTTCGGCTCATTTTCAACACTTTCAGAAGGTAACAAGCATTTTCTACAAACCTTTGAGCTCTTGAAAAACTTACATAGTTTGTTCTAACCCAAGACTATTATTTCCTACATTACACTTATGTAACGTGCCTACACTTGAACCGAAATGCCTGCACAAGCGTGTCGCAATAGGTATTCAAAACAATATGGCTTCTTACATAAGACGGTCATTGCCAAGGTCGTTTGGAGTCTAGCATGACGAATTGTTTTGTACGCATTCTTAGGCAGACATCGTTATGTGTAATTTCTATTGTATTCTCGAAATGAATGGAAAATAAATTGATTTTCGTTTTCCTTATTTTTTTTATAATACTTTTGCGTTGTATCGAGATATTATCTAATATATCATATGAATTATGAGAAAATTTAATGTAAACAATAAATTTCTTACAAATTTTGAAATGTAAACAAGGTGATCTTTTAAGTAGATTAGCTTTGATAATGTTGATAAGCAAGTGAAATTAGTCAATAAAGTAGGTACATCCATTATAAATCTGACAAGATTATGAAGTCAATGTATTGATACAATCGGCCTCATCAGAAGGCTTAAAGTCACCCAAAAAGCAATGGAAAAGGCTATGCTCGGACTTTCCTTGCGAGATCGCATCAGGAATAAAGATATCCGCAGGAGAACCATGGTCGCCGACAAAGACTGGAAGAATCGACAAACGAAAGGTTCTGGAGTGGTGACCGCGCAACGGAAGATGCAGCGTTGGAAGGCCTCCCACGATGTGGACCGATGACGTGGTGAGAGTCGCGGGAATGCGGTGAATGCGAGACGCATTCAGGACCGTTTGTTGCGGCGATACTAGGAGGAGTTCTATGTCCAATAGTGGACGTCTTTTGGCTGAAATAATCATGATGTCTTATCTTAGATTGACTACTTAGGAAATCATCAAAGCCCTAGCCCTTCGTAAGTTTTATACACTTCAGATAGATCTAACCTAACCCAGGTTAAGTTACGTAACGTAACCAAACGACAGCTAACATGCAGCCTATGCGAACTATTTTTTTAGTGGGAAATAATCAAATAACTTCTCTCATTTGTTCACATTGGTAGAAGCTGTTCAGCTCCCCTAGCCAAGTTACAAGGGTTTCGTTTCGATTTTCTTTTCGTTGATCGCCTCGAGTCGGCCACGCCTCCTATTGCTTTGTTCTGACCGAATGACTCAGCGTTGAGATGACGTCAGAATAAAGGAATCGGAGGCGTGGCTTACTCGAGGCGATCGACGAAAAGAGAATCGAAACGAAACGGTTGTAACTTAGCTAGGCGGGCAGATTTGCTTCGAAACCTATCTTAAATGGCTTCGTTTGCTTTGCACCCCATAAGATTTGCTACGAAAGCGTATTATGTTTATTTTTGTAGCAAATATTGCAAATCTATCGATACACATTCCACACTAAACATTTAAGCATAATAAAATAAGTTTATTTACCGAACAGCATTAGTTTAGGGAGTTAGGCAGGCTGCCAACTCGCCAACTCGACACAATTTTTGTCGCTGCGTTCAATGCAGTCTTAATCGGCGTTGGCAACCGGCCGATAGGAAGGAAAATAAATTACCCTAGCTATAAAGTGGTTGGAATTTAGGTATCTGATGTTTCTCGTGAGATTTTCTATGATATAGTAAGAATAGAATCTTAAGGAACAATAGTTAATGCAGCCCTAAAAGGTCTAACAGGACGTGGAATGATGATCTGATGAGAGTCGCAGTAGTCCGACGGGAAACTTGGAAGTGGCCATGTCCAGCAGTGGATGTCTTTTGACTGAAATGATGATGTGGAAGACTGGAGCATTGATTTACTCACAAAAAGGAAAACAGTCATCTCGTTCACATTAATATTGTTTTTTACACCACCTGCTCGATAATGCTCTTTCAGATGGTTGCAAACTAGCGTTCCAACCAAGGTGACCTTGATAGGTTCAATTCATGTAGACAGCAGTTGTAATCCATGACCTTCAACGCCCTTGGTTGGGAGTTGCGTTTTTCCAACCACCGAACGTGTTGGCGCGTGGTTTACATCCATATAGCCGCAACACAAACTAAGGTCTCCTTGGTTGGAACGCTAGTTTACAATCGTGTGGTCAACCCTTAAGTATTTATGTGATACAACTATCACTTAAAGCAAGTCATTCTGTCCCTAGGGAATCATGAGATTTGAATTTGGAACGTGAAAAACCGTCAACATTATGTGAATTAAAATGTAGAGCATCAAACAAGTTTATTCAAAATTCAAACTGGCCACTAACATAAAAAAAAAAGAATAGAACGTGGCCGTGGCAGCTGACGAGAGGTAATGAAAAAGCGGGAGCGATAAATAGTGAATTTTGAAATGATATTTATATTTCTCTATTATATGATTTGTCTTTTAATTATCTCACAGATTGTGTAAAAAGTAGACTATTCAACACGGGGATAAATCTGTCTTTGTCATGGATGGCTTGAATCCCTCACTTCACTCAGGTTTCTTTATTAACTCCCTCGCAATGCACGGGTGGTAATTATATGAATGCCTCACTGCCGTTTGGGATTAAAATTAGCAACCTTCATTTCGTTCGGAATTCAACATGCCACCCGCGATTTAAAGACACTGCTTTATCGCCTAGTCACATAATCTACTATTAAAGCTGATTGTGAGTGTGTATGTTTGTTACTTCTTCACGCTCGAATGGCTGAACGAATTTCGATGAAATTTGGTATACGGTTAAACCATAGCCTAGAATAGCATAACATTATTAGAACGATTTTTACAATATTGACGATTTTGTATGTTTTTTTAAATAACTGATTGAAAACTTATACTTTTATTACTACTGTTGATTATTTTATACAGAAAATCAAAATACCTACAAAAAAGAACTATGTATTATAACAATAATTTAAACCTGTGATCGTTCTAGGATATCTATATTGTATTCTCTAATTAAAATATTTACCTTAACCAAACAAAACCACATTTTTCTTAATTCTTAATGTGAAGTATAATAATATTAGTAAACTAGTGATGATGGTACTTTTAAGCTAAACTGACTTTTATTTCAGTTTATCAAGATAAAAACAAATTGGGTGCCTCCGGTACGGGGCTCTCGGAAATCGGGGCTCTCAAGGAATAACCCAAACATTTTCTGTAGTGCGGGAATAGAAAACGCGACTCGCAGCGCGGCAGGCAATCTATTAACCACTGCGCCAGCCGTGCCGTCTAACATTAACAAGCGAACCCGCCTATCATTCGTTCTCGTTCGTTCTCTAGCCAGAAAGTAGTGCAGTGCCAAGGCTGCGTCGTCTTCTACCCGACTGGGCCAAGGTTCGAGTTCACTGAACTGCACATCACGATGAATTATTATCAATTCTTTATTGTTGGTTGATAAACATGTAGTGGGAAATAAAATAGAAGTTTTATTCGATTATTTCACAAAACTTGTTCCAGGAAATACGTTTTTTTTTTTAAACCCTTAAAAGTTTTTCAGTAAAATTGTCGTCATTCATAATCTCGAATAAATGTGCAAGGCTTCTATGGATGTACTTTTTTATATTTTAAATATATGAGTACATTATGGAGGGCCAAAGAATATGTCTAGAGAAAGATGTGTAATAACATCATAATCACGTAAGAGCGGTTGTATGAAAATGTACCCCGAAAATGACGCTCTTAAGTAGTTCTTACGTTACTGATCCACGTGGATCATTCAGGAATTAATGATACAATTTTGTTGTTTTATCTGCTCTGTTTCTTGTTAGGGTTTCGTACCCAAAGAGTAAAACGGGACCCTATTACTATGACTCCGCTCTCCGTCCCTCTGTCTACATGTCTGTCTGTCTGTCCGTCTATCACCAGGCTGTGTATCTCATGAACCAGGATAGTTAGACAGTTGAAATTTTCACAGATGATAAACAAAATAGTTTATTTCTCACCATTAAAAATTGCATTTTAAAAGGTAAATAAAAATTAAAAATTCTGTGGTGGTTATATAAAGGTACAGAGCATCTACAAAAGAAAGACAGACGCACAGACACAATGCTTGCAAATAGGATTTACTAAACTTCTAGATACCTACAGATTTGATAATAAAATTAAAACACTATAATGGTAAACCGTTGCTTTTAGAACAATCAGAATGATTCCGTATAGGTATTAGTCTATAGTTTTTAATCGATAAAAGTAATTTTAGAGAACGAAAAAAAAGCACCGTATAAGTCGCTTCGCGTCGCTTCGTCATTCATAATAAGGTATTTCCCGTTGACCTAGAATCCTGAATTTAGCTGACAGCAAGGTCTCATAGCACAAGTATAGGGAAAAATCTGATAACTGTAAATTTGTGGTTACATACCCCAAATTTCGAATCTCATAAAAAACTTTATTTGTGATTCCAAAAAATCTTTATTACTCAATTCGGGAATCGAACTGTTTTCATAGGTAAGTTAGTATCGAACCCTCAGTGCACTAGTCCGACTCGCACTTGCACTGTGTTTTTGTTAACACTTCAAACGGAAAGGTAACCCTTGTTCCTCCTCAAACCGGGGTCTACAAATAAAATCACCAACTTTATCGGAGCGGGCTTTTTATGACTAAACTTTATGGCAAATGGTCTCGTTATACCGGAATTAGGATGACTTGAGTCAAGGTGGGATACTTGACAGAAGTCATACTCTTTTGGGCCCCTCGCCCACAGCGACTTTTTTCAGCGATGCTGTCGCGCGCTCGCATCGATACAGTCGCGATGCTGTAGCGCGTTGGCATCTTTTCTACAGCGCTTGCAAATGCGACTAACGCGCGTTAGTAGCGTAATAGCATATACAATAATGCCATTTTCGCTTAACATAAATGGCTTACGCCTAAACTAGCATATTTACCAAGTAATGTTTTGTTAAGTACGCATAATTCTAATCCCCAAAGAATTAGATTGATAACTCAGTTTACACTGGTTTAGGAAGATAAAATCTGATAACAATGATACAGGTAATGTACATTACATAACACATTTTATTTATCTCTATTATTTTGTCTACAGAAGTGTCGTTATTGCACTCGCCGCTAAAGGGGTGACCAGACGGTTGCAAACTAACGTCCCAAACAAGGTGACCTTGTTAGTTTCAATCCGTGTAGGCAGCAGTTGTAATCCATGACTTACAACGCCCTTGGTTGGGAGGCGCTTTTTCTCAACCACCAACAATTTGGCGTGTGGTTTACAACCATGTAGCCGCAACACAAACCAAACTGGCGTTCCAACCAAGGTGATCTTGGTTGGAACGCCAGTTTGCAACCGTCTGGTCGACCCCTTATGCATGAGGTTGCAAGTTCGAAACCGGGCAAGTATGTATTATTTATTTATTTATTAAAACTTCATGCAACACAAAAGTACAAAGGCGGACTTAATGCCTTTTTTTTTGCATTTATGCCTTTCTTTTTTTTTGCCTTTTATGTAATGTGAATTTTTAGGGTTCTTTATCCAAAGGTTAAAAAGAGACCCTATTACTAAGACTACGCTGTCCGTCCATCCGTCCATCTGTCTGTCTGTCTGTCACCAGGCTGTATCTCATAAACCGTGATAGCTAGTCAGTTGAAATTTTCACAAATGATGTAGGTATTCTTGTTGCCGCTATAACAATAAACACTAAATACAGTATAAAATAAATATTGAAGTGGGGCTCCCATAGTTCGACTCGCATTTGGCCGGTTTGTTACTCAAAAAAGTACCGGTATTGGAACCAACTTTTATTGTTTCATATTTTATTATCTTATTGACATAATAACTTTTGATAATAATGTTTGACCGAATTTGAAATGCGCGTGAATCAACTGTGTTGATAACTGCTCTATGCCTACATTTTTTTTAAGTAATACTTGGGTAGGTATGCTTACTTATCAAAATATTGCGACCAGTCTGATAATATAATTGGGTATTTAGATAGTAAAATTATTGGGATCTATCAACCAGGTAACGGTATTTGATATTTCTAGTACTTGACTGCGAACCCACATGACGGTAAGCAGTGATGCAATCGTTGATGGTGAGGCGCACTAGTTTATTAAGAGCCCATTCACTCAAGCCTTGAAGACACCTAAATTATAATCAGATGGGAAGACCGCAGCAGGCAAATTGTTCCAGTCCTTCATGTGCGCGGTATAAACGAAGAGACGAAATGCTTAGTCCGGACCGTAGAGGATTCAACAACGTAAGGGTGGATACTCGCCGTAATTCGGGTTGTCCAATGGTAGAAATGAGATGGCGGAATCAAGTTATGCAAATCCCGCGCACACTCTCCAAAATGCAACTTGTAAAACACCGAAAGAGATTGAACTTAACCAAATCTGGATCACCGAGTCCAAAGCTGCTAAGTGGCATTTTGCAGCACCAGACCATATGTGGCTGCAGGACTCCACACACGATCGGAGTTGTACTTTATACGTATATAACATTAAAAGCTGTCCCGGTGTGAAGTACCGCCGGACCTTTGCAAGAACGCCGAGTTTCCTAGCAGCTACCTTGGTTTTATTAAATAAATTAAATATGTTGATGATTTGATATAAATCTGTAACTATAAAACTGGAAATTCTTACACACTAATATTATATTATAGTACTAGATGACCCGGCAAACTTCGTACCGCCTAACAGTCAATGAATGTAGTGATTACCTTTTAGCTAAACAGATTGACCTTACAACTTGACGCTGGCGGATGCACAAGAGTGCTAAGCCATATTCTCCTATCAAATGGAAAGGGAGAAAAAAAAAACATATTGACCAAATGATTGAATGATTGTGACCAATGTATTTGACAGTTGTTATTATTTTTCGACGTATTTACATATTATTTATTTTTGCGAATCTTTCCGAAACCTATTTTAATACCTAAGTAGTTATGCTACAATTCGGGG
Source organism: Mythimna pallens (assembly GCA_961205895.1). Lineage (NCBI taxonomy): Eukaryota > Metazoa > Arthropoda > Insecta > Lepidoptera > Noctuidae > Mythimna > Mythimna pallens. The sequence continues at coordinate 5,082,296 of OY540843.1, forward strand.
CGAAGCCGAATCAAATAAAGCAAAGATCATTAAAATCGGTCCAGCCGTTCTTAAGTTATAAATGGTGTTATTAACAGGCCTTTGTTATATGTATAGTTCTAAATAGATTAAATGTGAAAGTAACACTATCTGTGTTCTCGATAAGGAGGACTTATATTCATCAGTCTACGTCTCTGTGTGTTTTCAAATTCTTCGCAAAAACCAACCGATCATCAACAAAGGGTGTTTTTTTACACTCATTAGTTCAGTTACACAGTTTATGTACCTATTTCTCCTCTTAGAAATCTACCACTTTGATACATGCATGCAGTAAAGTTTTTGAAGTGAAAACTTCTTTAGCGGCGTTGAGCACTTTTTCTGTAATGGGTATAAAATCTTAAACTCGCGTCAGGACACGTGACCTGATCGAAAAAGCGTAAGACGGATAGAGAGTAGATAGCTATCCCCTCTCTACGGCGCGGCGAAAATGTATGCCTGGGCCTACTGTTTCGTTTAGGCAGCGCAGGGCGCTTGCGCGAATGTTCGTGTATGTTACAGCAACATAAACTTCGCAGACGATAAAAATCAACTATTAATTGAATTTTTAAATAATGAATTTGGTTTAACTATGTCGAATGATCGCAATCTTAGCACAACGAAATACAAAACTACTATTGATGCGGTCTTTATTAGACATTTAAATAGGTTCGAATCAAAACTGTTCGTTTCTTACTTCAGCTACCATAAACCTATCGTATCAGTTTTAGAGATTGGCGATGATAGTTCTGGTAATGATGATGGTGAAAAAGTCGTTGAAATTATGGATGAAAGTTGATTTTTCGGAGAGATAAACTTTTTAATGTAAAATAATTGTAATAGTTTTAAAGTGTTAAATTTTTAATGTAATATAAATTGTCATGTTTGTGTACGATAGCGCAATAAATGAATATTGTATTCTACCACATAAATGATAGTACTTTTATACTGATAAAGCAATTGGTGCAAAATTATTCCCTAACCATTCCAAAATATCAAACATGCTCAACGTTAATAATCAAGTTTTCACTTCTGCCGGCACTCCCGGAGTGCAACCCGTCTTTTTTTTTAAATTTTTTTTTTACCAATGTGGCAGTGATACTGCACTAAGCTCCATATATTATTTCCGCCAAGTAATAGCAAATATTAATAGAGTCAACTCACATCTTTTTGATAGGTCAAGGAGATCCACATAATGAGACCAAATAATGAGCTTATTTGTATTCATTTATTGATATTCTATCCGTCAGTCTGTCTCACGAAATATGTTGTAACTTTTTGACAGAAACTTGTTTATGGTTTTACCTTTGAACTTGTCCCGACTTTTGTGAACTATTACCAAAGAAGCGAAGAATGATGCTGTGGTATACACATTAAATGTAGACCAGCTGAAGTGTGGCGTCGTGGGCACACTCGATCTGTGCGCTGAGTGCGAGTGGTTTTTACGTTAACGCGATCGAAACGTTTGCCGAGTTTGGCTCTCTGATTGGTTAAGCGCTTGGAGCGGACCAATTGGAACGCCGAACGTCATAAACGTGTCGATTGCGTTAGCGTAAAATAAACTCACACTAGGCACTCTGTTCCCGAGAATGAGTAGACGTCATTCTGAAGTTGCGCCTGCTTACAGATAATTTGTTTGTTTCATTTATAAACCCAAATTCCTAAAAAGTGATTTTAGTGAACACCACAGATGCTATGGCTTCAATTAAACCTGGGCACACCTTCCAATAGCCAAGTGTGTTGCATCTTTGGATAGGTAATTTTGAGCTGAATAAAAGTTACAATGGCACCAAGTTCCAAATGTTAGTCCCTTTAAAGTTATTCTATGTTTAACATGTTAGTTTTGCCAATAAAAAAGCAATGCGGTTTATTTATTTTATTAAATACTTTATGCACACAAAAGTTTAGAGGCGGACTACGAGACCACTAGAAAAGACATGAATTCAATAAATAAAACAATTACCTAGCCCCTTCATGTTATAAACCCGAAATGACGACAACCTGCCTTCTTACTCAAGACACGAAATTGATTCTAAATTACTATGCGCGACCAATGACCATACAAAAGACAGGAAATCAAAAGATTTTCTCACTTTAGAATTTAAATTTAAACATCGCAATTAATTACCAAGTTATTTTTATAATTTATTACAATACGATTTATACGAGCGTGCGTAAAAGACCTTACATGCGATGGCTGCCTATCAACAAAGTTCGTTTTATCGTCCCAGCGGCCATTAATAAAATAAATAAAAATGTTGTAGTGCACACATCACGCATCCACGACCGACGACCTTGACTGACTAACTGCGTAGTTCGCGTTTAGAGTGACCACGCGAGCGGGTTTTGTCGGAAATGTTCGAATTTTTTCGCCACGCAATCGGTCAGTACCTTGATTTAAGAGGACTAAACTTTGACAACCTAAACTGAGCTGTCACACACACCACTAATTTTTAATCAGTACAAATACTTAAAGGGCTTATTAGAAAAGGTCTTGTTATTATTTAAGTAAATTCTCAATAAATAATATTTATAAAGAGCAAAATTATTAGCGTTTGTTTATATCCCAAAATCTCACTCAAATTATGGAGATATTGTACAGGCTTGATTATCAATAAATAAATGACGATCAAAATGGATAAACACTACACGTAGTATTTTCTAATAGAAATTATTATGAATGATTGATTTTACTATGAATTCACCAATTATAACAAATTTTCGTGGACAGTTTTGGGATTTCGTTTTTTAGGGTCCCGTAACTTAAAAGGAAAAAGGGAACCCTTATAAATTATAAAATCACTTCGTTGTCCGTCTGTCTGACTAAAAGTGTGAGTTAAAATTAAAACCATATACTCAGGTCTGCGGCTCCAAGCTCTCTTGCGCTCTGAAAAAATCAAACTTCTAAGCTAACGAAAAAAAAAAAATACGGCCGTTTATGTCGCAATAAATGTCTATTTTGACACTCTCAAGGGAATCAATATTCATAGGGTACTTCCCGTTGACCCAGAATCCTGAAATTTGACATGGAGCAAGGTCACATTGCACAAGTATAGGAAAAATGTCTAAAAACTGTTACTTTTCTATTTACATTGGTAAGTTTGTACGGAACCCGCGATGCGCGAGTCCACTCTTCACCGGTTTATCTAAGATATCTTAGTGAAAAATGTTCATTGTTCATAAAAATATTACCCTTTTAAAAAAAAATAACCTATGCGTAAACACCAGGTATCTGTCAGGACTTTTCAAAAGCATGGTCAACCTACTCGCACCATGTTATTTAACGTCGAATAAAAGTAATAATACCGTGTATTCGTTACACTGCCTCTTATCTAAGATAACACAAGAAACACCTTCGAACTAATACAACGACTGATATGGAACATCTAGTGGTTATCAGGAAGAGTCGCGTTAAAAACTAGTATGAGGTGACGAAAATATTGAACTCTTTTACATCATTCCCCGATGGGTACCAAAATATACAGTTTTTCTGTTTATTTCTTAAATGTGATCTTTGCCAAAATAAGATATTATGTTAAGACATCCGTGAGATCGTAGGTTACGATATTATCACACTAATTATGTATATTATATAATTCTTCTGTATATATGTTTGTCACAATGTCACCTAACTTCTCCTGACTGGCTTGACCGATTTGGATGAAATGTGTGTATATTCGAGTTGGTCCATGGATGGTTTGAAAATACAATTGATCCCGGTAGGTGGCGCTGCAATCGGGTTCAAATTTTTTTTCTTCTTTATTCTCGTGTTGGATACTCTACTTTTTACACCATCTGTGAGATAATTAAAAGACAATCTACTAAAACAAATTATATATTAGAGAAACATAAGTATTATTTACAAGTAAATCCTAACTATCACTCGACTTGTTTTGAGATTTGAAACAAGCAAAATTCACTAATAAGATTCTATCTGATTCTGAAAGGAAGACTCGGCCCTGGTACGAAAGGCAACGAAGGAACAGGAGTGGGTTTTTAGTCAGTAAAAGTCTGACACTATCTCCCGCCCCGCCCAAGAGCGGGGGATGTCATCAGATGATTTTCCCAAAAAAAAAAAAAACTGATAAGATTCTATAGTTTTAATTTTCTACACTCCCGCTCTTTCATTACTTTTTTTTAGTGACTCGTCAATAACCATTTTATTCTTTCTTTTTTGTTAGTGGCCAGTTTGATTTTTGAATACACTTGTTTGATGCACATACATTTTAATTCACATGACGTGTTTTTTTTTCTAAGTAATGGTTTTTGACGTTCCAAAGTCAAATCTCATGATGGCCCATACTACATTATCTCCCTAGGGACAGAATGAATTGCTATAAGTGATGGTCGTATGACATATAGAAGGCCATTATCGAGCAGGTGGTGTAAAAATCATATTACGAGTATGAGTTACATAAATCTTGGATATTTAGAGGTAGGCGGAACAGAGAGTAAAGTCCCGCAAACCTCCATTGAAAAGGGAGGATCCTCCGACCAGACGGGTGTTATGTCTGGTGGGCTACTACTGCCCGATAGATGATTTCGGGCTGTTCTATATGTTGTAAACGCGCGGAGAACTTTGATTTCGCGATGCAGGATTAGTTCTTATGTGACGCCATAGATGTCGCTACAGTTACATAGGTATTTATTGTCGCTCCTAATACGTGAGCACAATGATTCAAAGATTCAAAAGATTCCATAGATGTAGATAAATAATTAAAAAAAAACTTATTAAAAAGTAGAAACTGGCAGCTACTCGTAAGAGAGTCCAGTCTCAACTGACGGCGCCCGTTGACGAGCATGACGTGTGCATCAGCCCCACTCAGCACAACCATTTTGAAAGAAACTGAATGATCCAATAACAATATTTATCTTTAAATTTTTCTTGAATAGTGTTCCATTTCTTCTACAATGTCTGCGTGCCCGCAAAGAGTTTGCATCACTGCGCATGAATTTACATGGCAGTTGTTCAAATACCATGCCAAATGCCAAAAGAATAGGAATGGTGGAAAACGTCAGTAGGTATTTCTTTCCGATTTCCGTGAGGTGCGAAGAAAAGTAATTGTGAGCGAGGTAGAAATCGCCCGAGCCACAGATGAGGCCTTTAAGGGACCGAATGCTGCAGTGACAAATTTCCTTAATTTAAAAGAGTTTTTCAATACACTTACTCGAAAACCCACCGTACCGCTTCCAGGCACGCAATTTACTGTTTTCCACACTCGTGTAGTAAAGTGACCGATATCACCCCACCACAATTCATACATTTAGCGCCCAGCTTGATACATCATCATATCAAGCTGGGCGCTAAACGACCCCCACGAGTCGCACGTCAACCCCCATTTATTTATTTCTTCATGAGTGTATTGAAAAACGTCGTATTTATACGTGGAAAGTCACTGCAGCACTCCGCTCTATAATACCCTCGCCTGCGGCTCGGGCCTATTCCACCTCGGGCGCGATGACAAAATTTGTCCACTTTTGATACAAGTGAATTAATAAACTTGTGAATATTTTGAATATGTAATTATGTAGGTACCTAATTTTCTTCCACAAAACTTAAATTAGCCTGCCTACTCTTTATTACAAACACATGATATAAATAAAATAAAAAAGTAATTATAAATTGCACGAACAACCTACAGATCGTGAAGGGCGATGGAGAATCGTAAAATAATATCATAAACTAATGTCCTTGTTGACCTGTAGTTGTTTTGTTCCTTAGACCTATAAAGACTTCTAAAAGACACGAAGTTACTTATTAACTAGATTAGGTAAATCGAACATAATTTCTTTCTGATGTCTTGAATGTTCGAAATTCGAAAACTTAAAAAAAATACAACCGACTATCTACCCGCGTGTTCAAAATTTTATCCAAATGCGTTCAACTGTTTGAGCGTCAAGTATTCATTAAACCCCGAGCGAACGCCGGCGTTCGCTCAGTCATTGTCTTTCTATTGTGTCTCTAATTACGCTACTCAATAGCATACAAGTAAAAACTTTTGTAAGTGTGGTAGCGCATCTCCCTTTTAGCATTTACTTACACACAACACAATGGTTGTAACATAACACGTTTGACCTTTCATTATACACGTGTCTGAACTCCCACGCGGTTATTTTTGCTGCATTTGCTTTCTATCTAGCTGCGTACCTTCCTGTGTAGGTAAATATTTACTTTCGATTGTAGCAGACTCTGAGTTTATCTGCAAGCTGTATATAATTATTCTGGCCATAAATACTGTAACAATTAAAACAAGACAGCTAAGGGCTTGTATGGGTGCCCCCTTAAATATTTATTTTATTCTGTTTTTTAGTATTTGTTGTTATAGCGGCAACAAATATACATCATCTGTGAAAATTACAACCGTCTAACTATCACTTAAGTTAAACTTAGAATATAACACATCACAAAACAAGCTACTACATAGTTTGGGAGAGGTATGCGTCGGACCACGGCCTGTAATATACTAATGGTGTTAAGAGTAAATGCCTGGGGAATCTTTGGGGACTCCGAGAGATATGTAATTTGCCTCAATGGGAGGCCACATAATAGGGTTACCCAATTTCAAGATTTAGGCCAAGGAGACGTCAAAGATCAGGTAGACATTGAACGCATCGCTAAGATGCAACATGTTGGCACACAGATTTGCTCGTTGTAGTAATTAGGTAAAAATTGCGATTTTTTTGTTGTTTACTTGAAACTAAGCGCAAAATAGTAACCCAAGTAAATAAAAAAGGTTTACAGTATTCGTTTTTCATACTACTTATGGGGTGCTTAAGACTGTATGGGAGAATCTTATTCCTTGGATTTAAAAAACGTAGAACATGACGCGAACGTTTATCTAATAACTTAAAAATATATACTATAATATAATACATACATACAATGATGACATATGGCTCTGAAACATGGTCGCTTACAATAGGCCTCATCAGAAGGCTTACAGTCACCCAAAGAGCAATGGAAAGGGCTATGCTCGGAGTTTCCTTGCGTGATCGCATAAAGAATGAAGATATCCGCAGGAGAACCAAGGTCGCCGAAATAGCCCGAAGAATCGCCAAACTTAAGTGGCAGTGGGCAGGGCACATTGCTCGTAGAACGGATGGTCGATGGGGCCGAAAGGTTCTAGAGTGGCGACCGCGCACCGGAAGACGCAGCGTTGGAAGGCCTCCCACAAGGTGGACCGTAGACCTGGTGAGGGTCGCGGGAGTGCGGTGGATGCGAGAAGCACAGGATCGGTCATTGTGGCGACGCTTAGGGGAGGCCTATGTCCAACAGTGGACGTCTTTCGGCTGAAATGATGATGATGATGATGATGATGATATAATACATCAGGTATTGTGATAGGCACATGCTATGCAGTTAATCGTTGATAGTTACGTAACAACAGCCACAACTAAACAAGACCATAGACAAATAAACAAACATTACAAATATGGAAAGTTGACATTCAATAATTTCCATCACAACTCCGTTATCTACGGTTATTATGGTGCAATTTCAAAAGGCACACCTCACAATACCTCCTACTGTCCTTTCAAAATGTGCCCCGACGACATATTTGTGTTAGGTGTAGCTGCAATCACCTTGGTCCACCGCCCTTTAGCCCCGCTTCGCAAGATGGCGATCGCTTATTGTTAAGATAAAATTATGCAGGGAATCTAAATCGTAAGTGGGTGTTAGAATGGTATGCAAAATTGACAGTTTTAACCAAAATAGCCCGCCGACTCGACGACATAAACAACTTGTCTTGATTTCTTCTACCCAGTTTAGTTATTGAGAGATTTAATGAGACAAATACCAATATTTTAACCTACTAAATTAATGTAGGAACAAAACTAAACTCGTTAAAAAATAGAAGGCCCGGTTTGACATTTCAGAAAAACCCTAGAATGTAACTTGGAACGAAACTGAAAGAAACAATAAAATAATAATTAGGGATCCGGTGTAGTAGGTAGTAGTTATTTTAACTGTTTTATTAGTAGCTACACTACAACGGACAAGCTGCTAGGTAGTCAAAATCATCATCATCATCATTTCAGCCGAAAGACGTCCACTTTTGGACATAGGCCGCTCCCAAATGTCGCCACAATGACCGGTCCTGTGTGTCTCGCATCCATCGGATTCCCGCGGCCCTCATCATGTCATCGGTCCACCTTGTGGGAGGCCTTCCAACGCTGCGTCTTCCGGTACGTAGTCAAAATACAAATGTCAAAACGGACCTTTTATTTTTTGACAACTTTACATAGATAGATTTTCCGTCTGTCAAAATAAAATGTCAATTATAGCTAAAAAAAAATATCGTACAGTTAGATGGTAGCTTCTGCCAGCAACTTCGTGCGCGTGATTGTAGAGTACCTATTATCCTATAATAGCCCCAGGATAAAAGCCAGTATCCTAAGGTAGTCCTATTCCAGAACATGCATGGTCTACCCGTATGCCAAATTTCAATCAAATCCGTTCAACCGTTTGAGCTCTGTGGTTTGAACGTGGAGGAGTAACAATTAATTATATAAACACACAAAATTTTCACTTCAAAATAAAAAAAAATAAAGTTCGAATAAGGAAAATACATGCATTTTTTTTTTTAATTAATATAAAATATTTTAAGTTGTTATACTATGTTAATACTTGAAGTTATAAAGCTTGAAAGCTTCTAATAAGAAAGAGAAATGAGAAGTGCAACATGGTCTTTGACGTCAAAGTCCATCACGCATGCCCATACCGCTGCCGTAGAAAACAGCATCATCGCGGTGACAGTGACAAATATATTTATTTAATATTGTTTTCACATACTTTTTCATGCATGTTTTCTATTGTAATAGGAAGATGCATCCATCTTCACACATAAATATGTGTCACTCAATTGCCTAACACTACAGCATGCACAATTGCACGTAGGTATCTCTGTTGTCGTCAGCCCATCATTCAATTTATTTATATATCTCGTCAACATCAACAACAACAGTGCCAGACTGCCAACTGACGTTTCGGTCGTCACGTAGACTTGCCGAGATGTCAATGACTTTTAGCAGTAGACCTGAAGTCACATAAAGTCTTTTTTACAAAGCATGGGTGGGCTGACAGCAGGACAAGATTATGCATCTATAAGGGCCGAAATTGCGTTACGCGGTAGCCTGTGCGGTCCCATACAAAAGTGCTCCGTCGCGTCTAGCCGCGCGGGCACCCATCGCGGGGAGGATAGGATAGGTAGCTACATTGTATGAATACGACAGACTGTCGCCCGAACCATCCAATAGCAATTGTAGTGTAGTCTAGATTTTCGTTAGCCTATATCAATAGGTCCTGCTTTCGAAGGTTATATTCGTATTCTTCAAAAACTTGTACTTACCTAGTAAATTCATCTTCTATACTAGTGTTTTTTAATCACATGAATGAATCACGACCCCCAGATGGGTGATAGTCTTGCTTAGGGTATCGCTGTCGCGACTTCGCGAGTTTGGTAAAAGTGAAAACTGAGAGTTACCCTATGCTACAAAAAACTTTTTACTTTTTTTTCCGTATGGGTGAGCCTATATCCGGGTGGAAATCCTATGAGGATTTCCACCCGGATATAGGCTCACTTATACGTCAAAGAGAGGCGCGCATGGAACACCAAGCGCCACTATCTTGGGTCCAAATAGATGGGGCAACAGATGTCCTCTAATCCGTCGCCCCTGGACTTTTTTAGAGACGTTGGAAGAGGGCGTTCTCCGTCCTTCAACGACGCCCGATGCGCCTGGTACCGTACCACTTTATTTTTTTTAGGGTTCCATACCTCAAAAGGAAAAAATTGAACCCATATAGGATCACTTTGATGTCCGCCCGTCTGTCGGTCTGTCAAGACCTTTTATCTTGGGAACGCGTGAAGGTATCGAGTTGAAATTAAAACCGCATACACTAAGTCTGCGGTCCCTTGAAGCTGTGAAAAAATAAAACTTCTGAGTTAACGAAAAAAAATTATACTTACGGCCGTTTTTTTCAAATTTCCCGTTGACGTAGAATCCTGAAATTTGGCATGAAGCAAGGTCACATAGCTCAAGTATTGGAAAAATCTGAAAACTATAATTCAATATTATTTCAAGTTACGTAATTTTCCAATTCAGAGCTTGAATTGAACTATTTTCATAGGCAAGTGTGTACGAAACTCTCAGTGCGCGAGTCCGACTCACACTTGCTCAGTTTTTTTTTATAATAGGTCAGGCATCAGCTCATTAGTAGTATCTAATTGTTATTTTATTTTTGAAAATTAGTACAGTAAAACAGTTATGGGTGCCAAGCTGAAAATATCTGCCATCTGGGCTGTTGTATCGGTTACTAACCTTTGGTATATAGGTGAGTGGGCTAACGCGGATGCTCGCCAGCCGAGTCTACGTGACGACTGTACCGTCTGATCTTTGTTGTTGTTTTGTTCCATTACGTTTTTGCCAACGGTTTTATATAACTAATTACCTAGACATCATCATCGTCTTCATGTCCTTCCTAAATGTTACTAGGGCTAGGTATGACATATTTTCGCATGGGAGGAGCCGCACCGTGCCTTTCGGAAGTCGGAAGTGCCATGTCGCAGGGTTTGGTCCTTGGTCGGCAGTGCAGAATTCGCGCAAAGGAAAAGGGAGACGAGCTCTACTGCTCTGTTTACCGCGACCCTGGAACGCAATGAAAATCGGGTCCCACGACTTTAGATACTTTCCGAGGCACGAGGTGTCTGTAGTGTCCTAGATAAACTTGGAAAACTACCTATACAACATTATTATTAGTACAAGCGAAACCTGAATATAGTTAGTTCAGAATCAGTAACTGAATCGATTCCAATAATTTTTACACATATATATTTTTTCCCAAAAATATTTAAAAAAGGTAACAAGTTGCGGGCACCGCCGACACAAAGTACAACATAGGTCACGGTAGGTCATAGCAGGCATTAGGTGAAAGCGCACAGCACCCAGCTGTTTTGAAATACGTTGAAATAGTTTTTAAAAACGAGTAATGTCAGTCCCAAGTTTATTAACCTAAACTTGTTACAAAATAAAGGGCCTATTTTTACATTTGAGGAATACCCTTGAATGTAACTTGGAACGAAACAATAAAATAATAATTAATTACATAGTGTTTTAAACAAATTCATACATTTTTTTGGCGCGTTAAATAATATGATGGAATATATTGCGAGTATTCTTGTATTTTTTTTTTTTTTGACAACTTTGAGAAATAGGTTTCCTCCATACAATAATGGCAACCTTTATTATTTACTAAGGCTACTATTTGTGCTAACTTTTAAGTAAGTATACATAGCACAGAAATCAGAAACATTTATTTCAAATAGACCAATTACAGGCACTTTTGAATTGTCAAAATGTCGGTCAGTCAAAAAAAAGTGAAGATAAATTGCACGTTCCAAAGCGTAGATCTCTATGGAGAAGAATGTGCAAGACACTCATGGACACTCATTGGCACAAGAAATAAGTTTTGACATACAAACGCGGAGGACACGGTGGAGCATACGGCAAAGGTGTGCCCCGCTTGGGCAGAGCACCGCCGTGACCTCGTGGGGGCGATCGGCGGCAGCGATCTCTCGCGCCGGGCATTGGTACAGGCCATGGTCCGGAGCGAGGAGGAGTGGCAGGCGTTTGCCTCCTTCTGCGAAGCAGTAATGCTAGCAAAGGAGGCGGCCGATCGCGTGAGGCAACGGTCCTCACGCCCCAACCGCCGCCGAGATTCCGATCCCCATTTCCGGCCACCGCAGGCGCGGGCTTGCGGACAGCGAACGATGGGTGGCTCGCCGTCCGATCGTCCGGAAACTGTCCGGACCGAGCCCAAGTCGTCGACGGCGTGTAGTGTTCCACGCCCGCCTCAAGGAGATGTCAGCAACCGTAGGGGCCCAGCAGAGTCGAGGCCTCTGGGGCCATGGGTGATGCGAAAGGCCTGGAAAAGTGTCAAAGAAGGAACAGGAGTGGGTTTTTAGTCAGTAAAAGTCTGACACTATCTCCCGCTCCGCCCAAGAGTGGGGAATGTCATTAGATGATTTTCCCACCAGAAAAAAACCTTTTAACTTTTCAAAAAGGTTAAATTTCCAAAAACCCCTTTTTAGTGCTCGCCTACGTCATAAAAAGAAGCCTTGTACGAAATTTCATGTTCCTAGTCCCAGTAGTTTCGATAGTTTCGATTGTGCGTTGATGTGTCAGTTTTATATTTATTATTGTAATAAGTATAGATTTTTTTTTTTTTTTTAGGTGGGAAAATCATCTTATGACAAATCCCGCTCTTGGGCGGAGCGAGAAATAGTGTCGTCAGACTTTTACTGACTAAAAACCCACTCCTGTTCCCTCCTTGCCCTCGTCCCAGGGCCCCGGGTTTCACTTTCACACTACCCGTGGCCCCAGTAGGCTTCGACCCCGTTGGGCCCCTTTGCTAGCATTACTGCTTCGCAAAAGGAGGCGACCGCCTGCCACTCTTCCTCGCTTCGGACCATGGCCTGTACCAAGGCCCGGCGCGAGAGATCGCCGCCGCCGATCGCCCCCACGAGGACACGGCGTTGCTCTGCCCAAGCGGGGCACACCTCCACCGTGTGCTCCACCGTGTCCTCCGGGCGGTCCACACAGTGGCGACACCCGGGCGTCGCTTCCGCACGAATCCGGTGCAGGAACTTCCCGAACTTACCGTGTTCGGTGAGAACCTGCGTCATGCGGAAGGTGAGGACGCCGTGAGGTCTTTCCAACCACGCCTCAAAGAGGGGACTTACCGAATAAGTATAGATTACGGTTAGGATTACCCTAGCAGAAATAATCTATCGTAATACTCGTGACTCGTGGGTGCACGTGCACTTATCAAAACAAACGACGATCATGCAGCTATGTGCAGTAATCTAAACGTCAGCGGAAGCAGCGTGGGATATGCGTCATCATTTTATCAACAATGTTGTTTTTATAAACATTTGAGATCGTTATCGAATCAACTGTCACACAGACCTAGTTCTGCCGTTGGCAATGTACCAGTACATAGAAACTAAAGGTCAAAATCCTACATCGCAATATCAGAGTTTAGAATCCGCGCGATTAGAACCTATTCAACAGACTGTAAAAATACTGTCAGTCAGTTGCCGGGTCCAGACACAGCCCCCGTCTGGTCGGAGGATCCTCCTTTTTCAATGGAGGTTTGCGGGACTTTCCACCAACATGGTGTAAAGACCGTGTATACCGCATAATCGCGCAACCCTACCTATACATATTTACATATCGAAGTCCACTTTTGCATTCCAAGTAATCGCCAACAACAGCAACGATAAATTAAATGAATCACTGTTTGTTTATCACACAATCAATCTTGGCATTCAATCTAAACTCAATATTATTAACAATAGTCCGGTGGTACTTCACACCGGGTCAGCTTCTAATGCTATACAAAGCACAAATCCGATCGCGCGTGGAGTACTGCAGCCAGATATGAACTGGTGCTAGTGTTACCAGGTCCGATTGGATAAAAATCGGGACATATGGGAAAACAAATTCGGATTTAGGGTTTTAGATCGGGACAATGTTTTTTTTTAAATATATTTTTTATTAAAGTGGACATGGTCACTGTTTTAATCGTTCCCGCAGCCCTAGCAGGTATCGACCCTACTGGGCCCTTTCAGTTTTGCTAGTATCTCTTTGATACCAGCAAAACTGGCTGGACATGACCCGACGCCCCGTCGACTTGGGTGTAGTCCTTATTGGCGCCGCCCGGGACATCTTCGGGAACGACTAGGACGTGTCCACTCCTTCGCGGTTACGGTTAATCCCTTCGTGGAAGGAGTTCGCTTTCCATTCCCTCTCGCTCCGAGAGAGGTCGCCGCCGCGAAACGCCTCTACGAGGACACGGTGGTGCTTCGCCCAAGTAGAAGGGACAGCCACCGTAAGCTCCACCGTTTAATAAAGACAAAAACGAAAAAATAACTGAAGTTATGAATGTTAGCCGCTGTTTTATATGTTTGAATATTTTTACATTAAAATTGTGTTGTTGGTTACAATCATTCCAAAAGTCGTTTGTCCATTCCTTCATATGCAGTAAATATTATTGGAATGGATGAACGACGACCGATTAATTGAGTCACAGATTACTTATAATTATAAGGATTGAGTGAAGCAGAACATATAAATTATCGTCTCTGAGAGAGAGACAACTAGCCAGTGATGCGCCGTGTTTCATTTTGAATGCACTTGATATAGTGATGCAAATGCGATACAGGTTAATTTATTGCAATAATAATGGCTTTAATATTTTTTTTATTTATCGGGACATTCATCGTCCCGATCAGGTGCAAATCGGGATGAGTCCCCAGACCCCTAAAAATCGAGACGTCCCGCGCAAATCGGAACGTCTGACAACACTAGTTGGTGCTGTAAAATGCTATCAACTTTGGACTCAGTGGAAAGGCGTGCGAAGAGACTAATTGGTGATCCAGATTTGGTTAACACCAATCTATAAAGCCTGGAGCACATGTGTAGTGAAGCCAGCCTTTCGGAATTTTACAGGATACAAAAAAAAAAGAAAGAACAATATCAGTACCTACTTGAAAGTCTTTGCCAATTAAGAAAAATCTTTCACGAATAATAACTCTTAGTGCCATTGACCTATTTTTTTTGCTATCCTATTCTATCGCACTCCTGGGCAAAGGCCTGACTCCACTCCTTTCATCTTTCTAGATCACATAGACCTATAAGCCCGAAAAATGCACTGCTCTCGTTAGGTAAGTCACGGCAACAAAGCTGGGTGAATAAGGTAGTATACATCACTAATTTTTAATAGATACAAATATTTAAAGGTCTTGTTTTTATTATGTAAAGTCTCAATAAATAATATTCATAATCAGCAAAGTTTTTAGTATTAGCGTTTGTTTATATCCCAAAATGTCACTAAATTTATGGAAATATTGTTCAGGATATTTTTTTTTTTTCGGGTTGGAAAACCATCTCATGACATCCCCCGCTCTTGGGCGGAGCGCAAGATAGTGTCAGACTTTTACTGACTAAAAATCCACTCCTGTTCCTTCCTTGCCATTTGTTTTCCAGGGCCCCGGGGATCACTACGCGCCGTCGACGACTTGGGCTCGGTCCGGACGGTTACCGGACGATCGGACGGCGAGCCACCCATTGCTCGCCGTCCGCAAGCCCGCGCCTACGGTGGCCGGAAATCGGGATCGGAATCCCGGCGGCGGTTGGGGCGTGAGGACCGTTGCCGTTGCCTCACGCGATCGGCCGCCTCCTTTGCTAGCATTACTGCTTCGCAGGAGGCGACCGCCTGCCACTCCTCCTCGCTCCGGACCATGGCCTGTACCAAGGCCCGGCGATTGTTCAGGCTATTGATTATTAATGAATAAATGGCGATCAAAATGGAAAAATAACTGCGCGTAGTATTTTCTAGTAGCAATTGTTATGAATTGTTGTAAAGAGCAGTGTTGGCCGAGTGGTAACGGCCCCGACTTACGAGTTGTAGGTCGCGGGTAAAAACCCAGCCAGGCGCATTACTTTGTGTAATTTATTTCATTACCACTGCTCTCAAAACGGTGAAGGAAAACATCGTGAGGAAACCGGCATGTCCAAGAACCAAAAATTCAAAGACATGTGACATCCACCAACCCGCACTGGTCCCGCGTGGTGGATTATGGCCCACTCCCTCTCCTAGAGAGGAGGCCTGAGTCCCAACAGTGGGAACATTATAAGGCCGACTATATGCTATATTATAATTGTTATGAATGATTGATTCAATTATGAATTTACCAATTAGGTATGACAAATTTTCGTGGTCAATTTTGGGATTTCGTTTTTAAGGGTTCCGTATCTCAAAAGGAAAATATGGAACCCTTAGATCATTTTGTTGTCCGTCTGTCTGTCTGTCAGGACCCTTTATCTCGGGAACGCGTGGAGGTATAGAGTTGAAATTAAAACTATATACTCAGGTCTCCGATCCCTTAAAACTGTGAAAAAATCAAACTTATAAGTTAAAAAAAATATATATTTATACGGCCGTTTATATCGCAAAAAACGTATATTTCGATATTTTTAGGGAGATCAAAATTCATAGGGTCCCGTTGACCCAGAATCCTGAAATTTGGCAAAAAGCAAGGTTTTATAGCACAGATATAGAAATAAAACTGACAACACTTACAAAAAAAATTGCTCATTCGGGAATTAAATTATTTACATAGGTAAGTCTGTAGGTACGGAACCCTCAGTGCGCAAGTCCGACGCGCACTTGCCCAGTTTTTTATTTTACTTTTGACTATAGAAATATATTTAGTAATGGGTACGGATAGAGCTCCATTTTTTGTACTAATTAAAAAATAGTTGTGTTTAACGTTATGACATGAGCTTTGGCCAGCAACGACTCTTGGGATAAAAAGGATTCTATATGCTATTCCAAAACATGGTCTACGCGTACACCAAATTTCATCAAAATCTGTTCAACCGTTTGAGCGTAAATAGCGTTGCCCTACACTACGTATCTGTACTCCTGTATCCTGAGTGCGTTCACAAACATGTAAACTCACACACACAAGACACCCAGACCCAGAACACCTATCTGCAGGCCATACAAATATTTGTTCCGTGCGGAAATCGAACTAGCGACACACCCAACAGCAACCAATTAGTTAACCACTGCGCCAACCGTGCCATCAAATATGTACTTCTGACGTATGACCATTTGAATAAATCAATGACATTATGTAGATTTATTGTAAACAAGTCAATATTTTTATGAGATTGTTTGTTTGTGTCGCAATATAATATTCATTACTCATAAGGCCATATTTAAATTTTTCTTGCTTTTCCATAATAGGAGAAAAATAAAGGATATATTCATCCACATAATTACACCGCGTACTTAATAATAATGTTCCTTTTTTTCCCTGGGAAATCAACAAAAGACTTCCAGCCGCTATGATGGCTCCTTTTCTGTAACTGCAGCGCGTCTCTGGATCTCTCTGGTACACTCCCTTCGCGACAGCCCTTCTCTGGATGTATTCAGGAAGAAACTAAAAGAGCACTTTTATAATTTTCTAGCGTCCCGCCTCGGCTTCGCACGGGTGCAATGCTGATACCACCGCAACCGCTATGCCCCTTTAAATCTGTAATATCTTCGAAAATATTCATTTAAATGACATGGTGTATATTGATTGGCCATATTTATCTATATTAAATAAGTATATATTAGTATACATTCTTAAACAGTATAATTTATTAATAGATTTAGCTTTTGCCCGCGGCTTTGCTCCCGTCAACTGACTTCTTTATTCTACTCTACCCTACCTAGTTACCTACCCTACGCTACCTACCTACCCTAGCATAATTACAACCTTCCCTGTGTACTGGTGAACAAAACAAAAAAATAATTATTAAAATTGGTCCAGCCGTTTTTAAGTTATAGCGTGACCAGGAGAAATAGGGATTCATTTTAATATCTAAATATAGATTATATTAGACATATTTATGTAGGTTTATATTGTACACTGGATCCTGCCCTCGAATATGATCTCTCTTTATCACTCAAGGTTTGCTAGGAGGAGCAAACTCATTGTTGAGTTAAGCTCCCCTTTGTACATAAATTGTGTAATCACTGTGTACCATGTAATGTTTTGTGTACAATTAAGAATGACTGCACCTGCTCTGGGTGGAAAGAGAGGTCGTGTCAGACTTTTACTGACTAAAACCCACCGTGTCCCTTCAGTTACCTTTTGCGTTCCAGCCCTGCATTCAAAAATAACAAGAGCAGAGTAGAGTCGCTACTCCAACCGTTCATAAATGCTTCGAGTTGCAACCCAGGGTCGTTTTTTTTTAACTCAAGTAGCTTCTAACTCTGAACAGGGTAGGTTGGTGTAAGCGGCCATAAATTATATTTACTATACTCTTTGCATAAATGACACTTGCTTGGCATTCACAGTTGAACTCTACGTTCGCGTTCAAAAATGCGAGCGTAGAGTATCTACCCTGAACACGTCATTAGAGTTAACTCTAACCTCATTTTTGAACGCATGGCGGGGTGATTCTATCAAACAATCCCGCAAAATAATAATGTTCCTGAGACACAAGTCTTCTTACACGCACAAAAGTCCACGGTTTTTCATATAGGATTCCTTATTATCATATTTTGCTGGTTTAGTCAACTCATCACTGATACTATTGCTGCGATCTGACAATAGTCAATCACTCTGAAGATATATTTTGTAGCAGTTTTCTTGCTTTACGTAGTAGCGAAGCGCCTTGATGAATAAAATAAATGGGTATGAGTTCGACTCGACGCTGCTATGGATTCTTTTGTAGGCGCAGCGCGTCTGGTAAACAGATGACTACCGAGAAAAATCTGAATGAGTTCTTGAATAAAAGCTGTAGGTAGTTGTTATTTATCTGTTATAAAAACCTATTATATAATAAATTCACTAGCATCTGCCAGCGGCTTCCCCAGAGGGAAAATAGGTGTCTCCATACAAACTTTGGACCCCCGTTTCATTCCTTTAGGGGGTTTATTTAGGTGGAAAATCATCCAATCTTTCGCTCTAGGACGGTGCGCGAGGGCGTGTCAGACTTTTACTGACAAACCCACTCCTATGTTCTTTTTTTGCCTTCGTTCCAGGACCCCATGTTTCTTTTTCGCATAATCTATGGCCCCAGTAGGCTGCGACCCTGCTAGGCTCTTAAAATTTTGATGACATCTCCTTGAGGCGCGCCGTCGACGACTCGAGCTCGGTCTGGACGGTTACCGGACGGACGGACGGCGAGCTATCCACTGCCGCCGTCCGCAAGCTCAAGCCTACGGTATCCCTTTAGTGGGTATATTTTGGAAAATCCTCTCTCAGTACTCGCCTACGTCATAAAAGGAAGATTTGTACAAAATTTCACGCTTCTAGTCCTAGTAGTCGCCTGTGCGTTGATATGTCAGTCATTTTCTCCTCTTATACATAATAATGTTACTGTTAGAATTCGGAATACGTTAATATGCGCATTAACTAGGTAATTTACACATTTTTTTTGGTAAGCAGTCTCACCAGCGACGATTGCATTCGTTGCTGGCGAGGCGCACTAGTTTATGAGGACCCTATTCACTCTAGCTTTGAAGACACCCAAATTATAATCGGACGGGAAGACCGCAGAAGGCAAATTGTCAACCGGATACAATCCGTTAGTGTGAAATTTGACTTAAAGTAGCAGATATCTCTACTTTACCTCGTTAATCCGCATATTAACGAATGGTACATCTTTAAATCGTGGAAGACAGTAAGCGAAACACTTTTGTCTCCTTTAAGCTCGACGGAACGGCTCCTACTAACCACCCAGAAGGTGGTTATAAAAATAATTACGATGGCTCCACTCTGCTGCGCTCCCGCCTCAGCCTTCTAACCTTCCTTTCCGTGTCGGGGTACCCTAACATAAATTAATTCTACATGCGTAAAATCTTATCAAACTTTAAATTATTATAAGAAATTAATTTATTATAAATTGAAATTATATAATTAAGTACAATGAATTCTTTTTTTTCTTTATTCTTGATAACCTGATGATTCTCACCTGATGGAAAGCGACGAAAATTCGAATGTTTTATATAAGCAATGAACCTGTTTTACAACTTAACCGTATCCTTGGCCGTTAGTCTCCAGATCACCCAGGAAGTCTGCAGATTATCTAGTTAATATAATAATTTAAAATATTTTTTCCCACTTTTACTGATTTAACAAGTTATCTATATGATTTACGCACATGTTTGCGGCAGCTTTCATCGATGATTTCTTCTCCATCATTAGGAAAAGAACCGCATCGATGATGAGCAGGGTCCGGGGTAGCACCAACACTGTCCTCAGAACGTTAGCGTGCAAAATAAACGGTCCGTTTGCTGTTTACTGGGCGAGTGTTCACTTGCTCAGAAATAGGAAATAGACTGCAAAATATAATGTAATATACTGATTTTGATTCTGTCCTAACAAATTACTAACACCCTGTTATTTGTATTTTTTGTAGTTTTATGTGTTCTACTAACAACCTTACTAACTTTTGTTTTGTTAAAAATGTATGGACGTATGTCTGAAATAAAGATATATTATTATTATTAGCGGTAACATATAGATTAAATAAAAGAAAGGAGCCATGACAGATGAATTCTTGACCGTGTTTACTATTGTTCATAAACGCGCTCGATCACTATCTCACCTGATGGTAAGCGATGATGTGGTCGCCGATGTAGCACGCTTGCCTACAAGTAACCTACTCAGTTTTGACTTAAAGACTCCCAGGTTATAGCTATCAGGACACAGTCTCCGGCAGCAAATTCAACTCCTTAGCTGCACGTACAATTAATGTGTTCCCAAAACGCTTTGAGCGTATGAGTACGATGTACACTTTGTACCGCATTACGCATCATCATTTCAGCCGAAAAACGTCCACTGTTGGACATAGGCCTCCCCCATGTGTCGCCACAACGAACGGTCCTGTGCGTCTCGCATCCATCGCATTCCCGCGACTCTCACCAGGTCATCGGTCCATCTTGTAGGAGGGCTTCCAACGCTACGTCTTCCAGTGCGCGGTCGGCACTCCTCAACCTTTCGGCCCCATCAACCATGTCCTATGCATTACGCATCGTTAGTAACGAATAACGTAATAAGGATTGGTACAAATAAAAATCAATAAGTATTAGGTTTGAAACAGTTTTAATATGTGGTCATCTATTTGGAAGTAACATTATTTTGAATAAACATTGCATCTACATAGAAAAAGTTTCGTGTTTTCCATGAACTTAAAAAGTTAAAAACACAGATCATTTACAACCATTTTTTCTTTTACTTGGCTTTCATCGATCACTTATAAATAGAGATCGGAATAGGTAAAGTATATTTACCTAGTTTGAAGAATTCATCATCACCGATAGATATCCACTGTTGGACATATGCCTCCCCCAAGTGTCGCCATTACGACCGATCCTCTGCGTCCCGCATCAATCGGATTCCCGCGACAATAAAAGTCCACCATATGGGAGACCTTCCAACGCTGCCTCTTCCGAGACGCATTCGCCACTTCAGAATCTTTCGGCCCCATCGACCATCTGTTCTGCGGGCAATGTGCCCTGTCCGCTACCACTTAAGTTTGGCGATTCTTCTTCATCGGTAACCTTGGTTCTCTTACGGATATCTTCATTTCTAATTCGATCACGCAAGGAAACTCCGAGCATAGCCCTTTCCATTGCTCTTTTTGATGACTTTAAGCCTTCTGATGAGGCCCATTGTGAGTGACCACGTTTCAGAGCAGAAAGTTCGAAAAAGTGAGTACCATAAAGTCCTAGATTGTATAGAAGTCGCAGGTGTTAATCGTCGTGTCTATGATTCCAGGATTTTAGAGAAGGCATTATCAACTCCATGTCACTTACTTTCTTGAATTTCTGGTAAATTTAGTCGTACCTATTCCGATCTCTGCTTATAAAGAACTTTATTAGTGATCGATGTTGGAATGGCTAAATTGTGCGCTGTGTAAGTGGTTAAATTCAAAATCACTGGCCATTCAGGTCTTGGAAAACTAAAAACCAACCAAACAGTACAACCAATCACTGCTTTAAAAAAGATGCTCAACGGTAGCCCGCAAAATTAAATTTGAATTTCGAGGGCTGCCTTGGTAGTTTCAACTTAATATAAATAAATAAAATCAAATACACGATTTTTGTAAACTATAAAGAATTAAACAGTTCAAAGTGCAGTCTTTTCATATATTCTCTTAAATATAATTAAAGTACCGATGGGGATATGTAAATGGCATTAAGGTTACTGTAATCTGTACCATTAGTGAATAAATAAAAAGCGTTTGCTAAAGTTAATAAAAAAAAGATTACTCAGCAAAATGATTCAGCATACGGGCGCAATTTTAATTTATTTATTACAGTAGACAAATAGTGTATTTCTCTTTCTTTTTTTTTTCTTTTTTGATAGATTCACGCTTGACCACTATCTAATCGAATGTAAAGCGACGATGTGGTCGACTAACCTGTCCTCTGAGTGCTTTAAAATACATTATGAGCATTTATTCAATTTTATGAGTAAAAAGAATTTATATACAGAGGAATTTGAACTTTATTATGAGCGAGAAAGATTAGTATCTGATTAAAGAAATAAAATATTTTAGTTATGCTTGTCATGCCATTTTTGCGCTGCGCTGATATCGTTTCTATTCAACCACTAATAATACTGACAGTGTTTAAGTAAAATTATATTTTACGATATGTGGGGTACAGTCATTGGAATAAGACACGAGTTTTGCGTGTGTGTGTGCGTTTCATTACACGCATACACAGAGAAGTGGATTGAGCAATACCGTCACAAAATTTGCTGCTATGTGGGCGACTGTTCTGCTACTACTGCTGAACTTGTTTCCACCTCACAACATTAATTATTAAGATGGCTCAGTTGGCACAGTGGTTAAGGGCCGGGTCACACGATGCGTTGCGGCGCCGCACCGCAAATATTTCGACGAAAACGAGCGGGGTCGCGTCATTCGTGTACATATTAGCCATTAGCTGTTGCGTTGCGTGTCCCGGGTGGAATCAAACCAGGGAAAATTCACGCAACAAATTTTGTTTGTCCTACAAATAGTTGTTCCGGGTCTGTCTTGTGATGTGAATTTACATGTTTTTCTTTTTTCAATGAAAATAAAATAAATAGACTTTTTTTATTGACTCACACTGCTGTAGGCACCCAGTCCAGAAACACCTATTTGCAGGTCATAAAAATATTTGATCCGTTCGGAAATAGAACTTGCGACATGCAGCGCAACCGCTAATCGCTCAACTGTGCCGTCATCTACGAACTCATCAGCCTGTGTCGGGAGCCAATCAGAATTGAGGAGAAACAAAGACTGGGCACATGATCGTTTTGTCTCTTTCACACTTTTCTGACCATGTTCCCTTCACGGATAGATCAGAAACGTCCAATCCATTCATCTCTGTGTATGACTTAAACTAACAATCAACCTTTTTTGTGTAACACACAAGGAGCCATCCATTAATTACGTTACGCTAATTCCATAATTTCCCCCCCACTCTTACTTGTCACAACTGAAAAAACAATAACAGAGCAGAATTAAAACAGTAGTTCCGATATCAATGTTTCAACTACCCAACAAAACAATTGAAACCTTATATTCATACAAATAGACTTTGAAACACAATGTCAGACTGAGTGACACGCCTCTGGGGGAAATCAAGTCTCATAAGGGGAGGTGTCCTCTTAAAGTACGACGTAATTTATGGATAGCCCCCTAACTAGCTCTTATTAGGAAGACTGACATATTTAAAATAAATAATCCCTATAAAAATAAAGATTAAACGAGATCAGTTAGGGCTAAGTTTATAAAATAAAAAAATAATCACAAGGATGTAAATTAGTCTTATAAGTATTTAAATTGATATGATTCTATTAATTACACTTAATAATCTCATTGTTTTAAAGAAATAATCTCTTATATGGCTCCAGCCCGTACTTATATGTAAGTAGCAATAAACGTAAAATTCATGAGTATTTCATCTCAAACCACTGCACATAAGTACAAAAATAAATAAATAAATAATTTCTAAAATTAAAAACTAATAGATATGCTTCGAGTTCCCATAGCTGGCGCACGCGTCTTTAAAGTTAGTGACGTTAAAACTAGCAAAATAATCGTCGTGTATAAACCTAACTATATTTTCTATAGAACAAAGATATGTATTGTAAATCTTAACATCATCTATGGGATCTACAACTTTCATAACCACATTTTGTCTGGCCTTGCAGAAACTTAGTTTGTTCGTGACATCTTCACCATTATAAACAACGCGAAAGTAAAAGTCCTGTGCAATAGCTTTTCGTTTCGTGAATTTGAATTCGTCGCGTAAATCCTTCTTTCTATAAACTTCAAAGATCATTCTTGATGCGTATTGTATGTTGTAATGTTGGTAGTTGTTGAGTCCTAGCGCTAAGATTAATGCTTGAAGCGTCTTGTCGTGTCCTGAGTATACAACAAACTTCGGTTTATTTTCGGAGATCATTCGTATCATATTCTGAACGATATTATGTATTAGTCCATACGCTACTAACAGCCCTCTCCGTCTATTATGTACGTTCTTGATTTCCTGCCGATAACTCCACTCTAAGTACGCAAATAAAGACATGACATGCTCTTTCTTTATACAAAAGTCTTCGGAGCTTTCTGGGGTCGGTTCCTTGTAGTCTTCGTCAAAGTCCGTGTCCATTCGGGCGTCGTTCGGGAAATTGAAATCGGCGTCTAAATTCTTCTTGACTATGACCACGTCTTCATAACCGTCTGCATTGTCTAAGTACCTTTGTTGGTAATAGAGTAACTTTTCTCTCTCCATTTGAGCGTCAAAATCTAAAGGCGCTTTTTGTTTGCTGTCATAGTATTTCCCGATGATATCTCTAGCTTTTCTACCGATTTCATTATTGAAGTCCATTTGGTTGTTAATGTAGTCCAGCTCCATGTTTAGTGTGTCAATGTCTATGTCGAGGATTTTTCTGGAATGTACAGTGTTTGGGCGAAATTTTCGGTGTTTTTTGTCTAGAGAAAGTTTGGGCTTACTTGGGGTTTTTGGTTTTTCCGAGCATGGCAGTGGCGCGTCATGGCACATGTAGGCGAGGAGTGCGTCTCTCACTACGTCTGCGTCAGCATGTTCTTGAGATTCGAACAGTACTTTAGACAACTTGTTGACTAGTTCTTTGATCGCCGGGTGAGATTCGAGACGGTTCTTCGCTTGTGAGTTGATTTTTCTGTGTGAATTATGGTATGTCAGTTAATTTTTATAATAAAACTAGCTGACTCATCAAACAATATTCTGCAGTATAAATTATCAAAGAAAAACGATAATTTATCAAAGAAAAGTGATATTTAAAGGAGTAAGACTGCTGTATGTACTTACTTGTTGAGCGCATGGTGTGCAGCACAAGCGCAGTCTCTGAAGCAGAAGGCGACACTGTGCGCCTCCCGCGCGCCCCCCGCCCGCGCGCCCGCGCCCCCCCGCGCCGCGCCCCACCACAGCGACACGAGCGACTGGTACGTGCGGCGGTAGCGGGTGCTGTACGAAACTACCTCGCCTAAAAACGGAAAAAGAGACCTGTCAAAAATACAGTACATATTTTTTGTACGTTAGCCACTTGAAGGTGGGAAATCATCCAAAGACTTTTCGCGCATTAGGACGGAGCGGAAAGGCGTGTCTTTTACGGACTTAAATCACAAATATGTTCCTTCTTTGTCTAGCGTTCCAGGACCCCGAGTTTCCCATTCGGAAGTCAATCCTTGGCCCCAGTAGACTTTGGCCCTGCTGGGCCCCTACGGTTTTTCTGACATTTCTTTGAGAAGCTCGTGGAAAAAATTAACAAACTTTAACTCTTTATAATATGTATTAGTGTAGAAAATTGCTTACGAAGACAGAAACATTTTTCAAGCGAATCTACACACACTCATCCGGTCAACAAGAAATATGGAGTTTCAGAGAAATATGGTGTCCACGGAATTTCTTGCACGTTCTTCTCCATAGAGATTTACGCTTTGGAACATTCCAAAAAAAAAAAACTGGGCAAGTACGAGTCGGACTCGCGCACTGAGGGTTCCGTACAAACTTAAAAGGTAAATTGCGGTTTACGATTTATGACGTAATAAAAAAAACTACTTACTAGATCTCGTTCAAACCAATTTTCGGTGAAGTTTATAAGGTAATGTACATCATATATTTTTTTTAGTTTTATCATTCTCTTATTTTAGAAGGTACGGGGGGGAGGCATTTTACCACTTTGGAAGTTTCTCTCGCACAAATTATTCAGTATATAAAAAAAATGATATTAGAATCCTTATATAATTTTTGAAGACCTATCCATAGAAACCCCACACGTAGGGGTTTATGAAAAAAAAAAATTTGAGTTTCAGTTCTAAGTATGGGGAACCCCCAAAATTTATTGTTTTTTTTTTTCTATTTTTAGTGAAAATCTTAATGCGGTTCACAGAATACATCTACTTACCAAGTTTCAACAGTATAGCTCTTATAGTTTCGGAAAAAGTGGCTGTGACTTACGGACGGACAGACAGACACATGACGAATCTATAAGGGTTCCGTTTTTTGCCATTTGGCACGGAACCCTAAAAACAGAAAATTACTTGAGACGAGTTAGAAAAATGAAGATAATTGCATGTGCAATTATTATTATTATCATTTTTTTTTCTAACTGACCCGCTTTCGTGAAATGGAATACCTATACATTTATTTATTTATTACACCTTACAGCTTTACATTGTTCAGATTAACCTTTTTTTGGTGCAGCCGCGAGGCACACACAATGTTGTTCTTTTTGAATATTGTCAGTTTTTAATTCAATTGTGTTTAGCCGGTAACTATCGCCAAATATATATTTTTTCGTTTTTTTATATTTCGACAGGCTTCGCGTATACTATCGAAATTGAAAATATTACATTTTCGATTTATTACCGTTTTTTTTTTCCGGTGGGAAAATCATCTTATGACATCCCCCGCTTTTGGGCGGGGCGGGAGATAGTGTCAGACTTTTACTGACTAAAAACCCACTCCTGTTCCTTCGTTGCCTTTCGTACCAGGGCCGAGTCTTCCTTTCAGAATCAGACCCTTGGCCCCAGTAGGCTTCGACCCTGCTGGGCCCCTACAGTTGCTGACATCTCCTTGAGGCGCGCGTGGAACAGCACGCGCCGTTGACAACTTGGGCTTGGTCCGGACGGTTACCGGACGGTCGGACGGCAAGCCACCCATTGCTCGCCGTCCGCAAGCCCGCGCCTACGGTGGCCGGATTTATTACCGTTATAAATTATTAAATTCAATGTTTTAACGAGTTCACTTTATGCACTTGCGATTCTGTTCCATTGAAAAACAGTAGATGATATAAAAATTGATACATAATTAAAAAAATTAAAAATCTATATATATAAAAATTAATAGCTATTCGTTAGTCTCGCTAAAACTCGAGAACGGCTGGACCGATTTGCCTAATTTTGGTCTTGAAATATTTGAGATAGTCCAGGGAAGGTTTAAACGGTGAGAAAAAATGGAAAAAATCACGAAAAAATAAAATCCTAATACAACGCCATCTCTAATTAAAATGTTATTATAAAATATATTATGCTATTCTGGTAATGCCAGTAGATGGCGTTATCCTTATTATTAGGCGGTACGAAGTTCGCCAGGTCAGCTAGATTTGGTCTTGAAATATTCGTGATAGCCCAGGGAAGGTTTAAACGGTAGGAAAAATTCACGAAAAAAAAATCGGAAACAACGCCATTTCTAATTAAACTGTCATTTTAAAATGAATTATGCTGTTATATACCAGTAGATGGCGGTATCCTTTGACAGTTTAGCTAACAAAACGGGCGGTACGAAGTTCGCTGGGTCAGTTAGTTTATATATAGAATTGCTCTATCTCTACTTGTCCTTTCTGCTATGAAACAAAAATGACGTTTTTTTCTTCAATTTCGATAGTATACGTAGGCCCGGCCATTGATTTATTATTCGCTGCGTAGTACCTACTTTTCATCCCTGATGAAATATGAATAATTTATTACTGCGCAACGATGCATCTCTTGTTCACAACCGCCCGTAATGTTTCCTGTAGGTACGCAGAATAAAAATAACGAATTCTCATCCAGTCACGTGTTGTAAAGTAAGAGTGCGTACTAAACAGTTTTAGCATTTGAACCTTCTCGGTTAAGAATTCGAATGTTTGCGTTACATTCATACTTTAAAACTTAAATATAATTAAAACTGTTCTTACCCGTATCCTTTTTCCCTTGTGGCTCCACAGTTTCCAGGTTCAATTTCTCCCCATACGCCTCCCTTAAAATATTACCTGAAAAAGAATTTGATTTCTCCATAAAACTTTGGACCCCCTTTCATCCCCTTATGAAGAAAATTTTGCACGCAGATAAATATTATGGCGTAGGCCATAATATCTATCTGCGTGATAAATTTCATCGCAATCCGTTCAGTATTTTCATCTGTGTGTTGATAGATATTTTTTTTCTGAACATGCCTAGTATTGGTAACGACTTTTTAGTCATAATCATCATCATTTCAGCCGATAGACGTCCACTGTTGGACATAGGCCTCCTGAAAGTGTCGCCACAATGAACGATCGTGTGCGTCTCGCATCCATCCGATTCCCGCAACCTTTACCAGGTCATCGGTCCACCTTGTAGGAGGTCTTCCAAAGCTGCGTCTTCCGGTACGCGGTCGCCACTCAAGAACCTTTCGGCCCCAACGGCCATCACACAAACAGACAGTCCATTTAGGTAATTTAATTTCGAGAAAGAGGTCAACCGTCGAATCCGGCTCGGCTGGGCAGCGTTCCAGAAGCTGCGCGGTATCTTCTCGTCCAACATACCAGTCTCTCAAGACGAAAGTGCGTGTTGCCAGTGATGACATATGGTTCCGAAACGTAGTCGCTCACAATGAGCCTCATCAGAAGGCATCAAGTCACCCAAAGGGCAATGGAAAGGGCTATGCTCGGAGTTTCCTTGCGTGATTGATTCAGAAATAAAGATATCCGCAGGAGAACCTAGGTTGCCGACATAGCACGAAGAATCGCCACACTTAAGCGGCAATGGGCAGGACACATTGCTCGCAGAACCATTTAGTAATTCCTTGGAAATGTAAACTTTATTAAGTGATTAGGAGAGGTTAGACATACATATGGCACAGGTATCTAGACTTGTTTTTTTACGACCAAGCGGGGCCTGTAATGCTACTCTTGCTACGTGTCTTACCAACGGTGATCATCTGCAGCAGTCCTCGCGGCGTGAGCTGGCCGAGCGCGCAGCGGGTGCCGGCGGCGCGCGCGGGCAGGGACGGGAAGTTGTGGAAGGGACCCGCCACGGAGACCCACCAAGCTCGCCCCGTCGAACTCCCGTTGGCAACAAACTCTTCATAGCTGGAACATGACATCAGATTTGATATTTGCTTACTTATTACCATATTGTAAAAGAAAATTGCCCATGGATACAAGACGTCATTTTGGTGACACTTGAGGGAGACCTATGTTCAACAGTGAACGTCTTTCGGCAGTGTAATTATGACGTTGAAATGAAAATTTAAATTTTCACCAGGAAGTAAGTCCGGAGATAACCCGAAATTTCGAGTTTCCCTAGTATAGGAAATCAAAAAGTAGAAAAAGTGGTGAACTTGAATTGAGAAAACCAAAAAAGAACAGTTTCACTGGTATAGGAAACTAAATAGTAGTAAAACTGGTAAACTTAAATTCAGAATCATAGATATTTAGATTCAATTGCTGCTTATTCAAGTATGGATATACAAATACTTTAGGCAGATTATAATTTATTATAGTCCTCTAAGTTAATTTTTCAGTTAGCAATTGTATCTAAAAAAGAGTGTTATAAATATAGCTTGCAATGAATTCTGAATTCTGTCATATAGTTATACAAAAACTTTAGACCTAATTATATGCAGATTATGTGAATTGCAGTGGGTATGGATAATGAGAAAAAGAACATCTAAAAGCACTATCAAAGTTGACTGGCCTGTTGGTCTAGTGGTTAGTGGCCCTGACTGCTATGCCGGAGGTCGTGGGTTCAATTCCCACCCAGGACCAATGTTTGTGTTATGAGCACGATCATTTGTTCTGTGTCTGGGTGTAATTTATCTATAATATGTATGTATTTAGAAATATTTAAGTATGTTTATCAGTTGTCTAGTACTCATAACACATGCTCTGCTTAGCTTGGGACTAGACGGCGTTGTGTGATAGTTGTGTTAATATTATATTATTATTATATAATATTATAAAAGTACGTGTAAGTTTTATAGGAGTCGCAGGGCGATTTCCGGCCACCGTAGGCGCGGGCTTGCAGACGACGAGCAATGAGTAGGTAGCTCGCCGTCCGCGCGTCCGAAAAGGACCAATCCCGATTCGTTAATGGCACGTAGTGTTGCAAGCGCGTCTAAAAGATGTTAGCTAACCGTAGAAGCCCAGCAGGGCCGATGCCCGCCATGGAGCCACGGAGAATTTCTGAATAGGAGACACGTGGTCCTAAAACACAAAGGGCAATTGAAGGAAACAGGTGTGGTTTTAGTCACTCAAATTCTGACACGCCCTCTCGCTCCACCCTAGGCGGGAGCAGTCATGGATGATTACCCACCTCAGAAAAAAAACATAAGGGAATCCTGTCCTAGGACAGGACCTACCTTTTCAGAAGAGGCGAGACAGGCTCGGCGTCGCATGGCAGTTTGTCTCCATTCTTTAGATGTGTCAGCGGTCCTCTATCACCGTGCCGCGTCACAACCAGAGCCCCTTGCAGCAACCATGTGTCACTGTCCACGACACCTGTGGACAGATGATATTTACTAAATGGGGATGGATTATTCCTATGTCAATAAATAACAATTATGCTTAGTCCAACCTGAATTAAAAACAATTCGACCTACATTTTAGATTTAAAATTAATTAAGTACTTGCTTTCATTACGATTCCCCAGAAAGGGTTCACAAGTGGAATCAAAATTATGTGAAGGTAACATTAGGAAAGCAGCCAAGCTACTATTTAGTAGTGGCCTTGAGAGTTAATTATTTGAGCCGTTTGGGGTTGAAACAGTAGAGCTTTGGGTTCCGTGTGCTGATCAAGTAATTCGGGATATTAGCAAACAATTAATCGATTTATCACGTAACCAATCTAACTGATGGGCCCATATTACATATAATCTATGTCTATGTTAACTAACAAAACATTTTACTATCCTTGCTATCTTAAATCGAGGATTGGATCCTAGTGCAGGACAAAGTACAAATAGATGATGCGGATAATACCACTACTACAGTATTATTTCTATTTTAGACATAAATCTCGTCTGCACAACGTTTGCGTAGAGGTCAGCTCTGAAAATCATCAGTATGTATAAAGATGCAGAATCACCCACTATCAAGAAAAACCGGCCAAGCGCGACTCAGACTCACGCAATAAGTGTTCCATACCGAACGCGGTAAAAAAAAAAACAACAAAAAAAACCGGGCATGTGCGAGTCGGGCTCGCGCACTGAGGATTCCGTACAAACTTACCTATGAAAACAGTTCAAATAAATTAATTTTTGCGTATAAGTCCGAGACACGGTGTATGTAATTATACAATTACTAGCTGTCCCGGCGAACTTCGTTCCGCCTAATAGTAAGAATAACGCCATCTACTGGCATTACCAGAACAGCATAATCCATTTTAAAATGTCATTTTAATTAGAGATGGCGTAGTATTCGGTTTTTTTTTTGCTGAATTTTTCGATGTATTCACCAATTAAACCTTCCCTGGTATAACGAATATTTCAAGACCAAAATTTTAACCAAATCGGTCCAGCCGTTCTCGAGTTTTAATGAGACTAACGAACAGCCATTCATTTTTATATAAATACAGATTGTCTCTGACATCGATGCAAAATGTGTACCATGGATACAATACAGTACACAGTTCTGGACAGTGGTGGAATTTTTTGTACTTTTTGTATATTCCCAGACTGGCCATGCAATTCAGTAAAATGAAGAATATATAAGGACTATTTAAAAGAAAATTCCATCTTATCTGATTATGATACTAATTAAATGTATTCTAATTGCAATTTTTAATTCATTTATTATTTATCAATATGCTATGAATTACTCTAATGAATTGATGTTGTGCCAGAACTTAATTTAATTTATTAATCAATCTATTTTTAATTTTATCTGTTATGTTGTAATATAATTTTATTTATTAATCTTCCATTTTTTAACTTGTTGCAAATAGTAATTGTTACCTATTCTGTATTGTTTTTAGCATAATATTAATTACATCATTCTGTAAACCGAATATAGTGCATGTGGTGTCAGCCTATTATTAATTGCTACACTAATGGATGTCACTTTTGTTTTAGTATATTATAAATGTATTGTGTAAGCAGTTGTTGGCTGACCAAATAAATAAATAAATAAATCTGTACTATATTGATATTCTACTTCATGAAAGTTGGGTTAGTCTTGGATGTGTGTGTACTGTAGATTCATGTGCACATAGTTTCTGTATGTGTAAGCTTACACAGCACATAGACCAACAGGTTAGTGGCCCTGACTGCTATATCGGGGGTTGTGGGTTTGAATACC
Source organism: Mythimna pallens (assembly GCA_961205895.1). Classification (NCBI taxonomy): domain Eukaryota; kingdom Metazoa; phylum Arthropoda; class Insecta; order Lepidoptera; family Noctuidae; genus Mythimna; species Mythimna pallens. The sequence goes on from OY540843.1 coordinate 5,114,457, forward strand.
ACCTAAGACAAATGTTTGTGTGATAAGCGTAATTAATCATCTGTTCTGTTTGGAAGTAATTTCCTATTATAGAGGGCTCTGTTTTGGCTCCGTATGTTTGCTGATGCCAACATAGATGACTTTTATGCAATTATGCGCAAAAAAGTGGAGTCGGTGGTGCGACGAGTACGGGGGAGCCCAAACAGCATTTTGAGGATGATTGGCGAGAGAACCGACACTGTCCTACTCAGTAGGTTAACTGAACTCCATGTGTTGCGAGACCGGTGAGCCTACTGTGCAGAGGTAGATAGTGTCTCTAAATTTAATACTGGAATATTGCTAACATTAGTTATAAGTGAATTTCTTGTTACTAACAATTTTATGGACTGTTTTGATTGAAACTTTTTATTTTTTTATTTATTTATTTAGAATTATAAAGTATCTTTATTAGTTATCTAGTACTCACACCACAAGCTCCTCATAATTTAGGACTAGATGGTGTTGTGTGTAAGTTGTAAAACATTATTATTATTATTTATTATAACATACCTTCAGACCCTCTCACAATACTGTCCGGGGGGTTACAGGCTCTCAAGTAGATCTTCCTAAACTTTGCGTCACTCTTCGATATGTATTCATTTCTTATTATTTTCTTCACTGCTATTGTTTCTTCTCCCAGAGACATGTATTTATACATTACTGGTAAAACCAAAGATTATATAAAATTAGACTAATAATATTTGAAATTTTCTGAACAACAGGCAATCATAAAATAAATGCAAGGTCACATTTATTACTGACACTATTTAGACGAAAAATGCTCTTAAGTTAGAACCAATTGATTAAGGCAAGCACCAGATAAATTTGCAGTAGCAGTTTTTAACCTTTCTATATTATATTAAAATTAATTTTCAAGTAATGTAAAACAGTTCAGGTTTTTTAGGTACCTACTTAGATATTAGAAAAAGGTTAATACTTTATTCCAAATTTATCTAGCATCTACCATAGAATCAGGATCTTAGTCAGTGGGTTGTCTTAGGGTTCTCTTTACTGAAATTTTCTCATCAATTTCACTAATCTTTGCAGGTGGAAATGTTAGCAGATGTTTAATTCAAATTTTCTATAAAGATTTTGAATTTAGAGTCTGCTGATCAATCGCAAAACACTTGACCATGACATTGCCAGCACAAACTGTACTAAGCCAAAAGTAGAAGAAAATAAATAAGTACTAAATAACTCAGAGATTTTTATAAATTAAATAAAACCCAATATTCAATAAATAAGAATTATATAAGTCTGGCCTTGCTCAATGATTAAGTGCAGAACTTCTTATCACTTTAATAAAAGGTCAAACAACCTTATTGCTTATCTTTTGTGAAGATTAAAAGATCACATCTGATAGTTTGCTTGAGATATACCATACAATCAACCTTCAGGAAAGAATATTATTCAAGGGCGCAAATGAGTTTTATTAATGTAGAATAATAGTTACTTACCTGTTATCAGAAAGAATATCCAAACGCTCATGCCAAGGTAACAATAAAAAGCTCTGTGGTGAAACGAAAACTTCATCATTTCTGTTATGATTTTACTTCTATTTGTGAAAGTTGTAGACATTGTAGATTCCAGCAAATATTTTAATAAAATATGAAAATTCTAGATACTTAGTTCACATTTTTAAATTTGATGAATACAAGGAATTATATGAACTTATAACCGACCCACAAAACAAACGAGACTAGACAAATGTAAATTATCATTATGAATAAAGATAAATGATTGCGTTTCTGTTTTTTGTAAACAATTTCACGACAACAATCGATTGAATCTTGACGCCTACTCAATGACATTAATAGAGGTGCTCCGTGAGCTCATCGTGTATCCATGGAAATCCAAAAATTACCCATATTTTCTACCATGCATGGAATCTGAAGAAACTCAATCTTTTTTTATTACCATGATTTACTACGATTATTGAGAATTGATTTAAACAGTAAAAATATTTTTCATTTTGTCTTTTCAAGTATTTTTCTACTATCACACGAATGAAATTGTATTTTTTATTGATTAAAAATACGGATGCCAAAAACCTCTCATACCGATTTCGTGGCGTTCGACAAAACATTTGCATACAAACTACAAAGTGAGTTGATGAAAAAAGCTAAATAGAAACCATACTGTACCGAATTTACACACTCGCGCAAGTGGCGATGCCACACAGAGTACTTTTTATATAGTACAATGGCCAACACGCATATTGTAGGGGACAGTGCGCAGAGTGCGCTCGCTAATATTCGCCTCGCATATTTTGTAGATAAAATGTTTGGTCAAATGACGAGGCAAATGGCGAGCACGCAAATGTGTAAATGCGGTCAGCTATATTAAAGCTGTCAAAGAAATTCAAAGTAAGTATTAAATTTTTGGCGGGATTTCTTCGGGTGAAGTTCAATGACTGTTTTAATTATTCGCATTAATTCCTAGTGAATATTATGATGTAAAATTGGTGTTGTTTTGTATTTCAAGTGTCAGCGCAACTGGACAATATGTCAAATAATTAAAACAGGCGCAATTTCGGTAAAATTGAGCTGAGAAATGTATTGTAGTTTTGGCTACCTCAGCGAAGTTTGTCGAGGAGGCTGACTCGATACATTTGCTGCCAAATACTACAAAAATAGAATGTGTTGCACCCGCATTGTAATGGTAAACCTATGTGGTAAACTAATGAACTATTTATACAAACAAAGACATGACTTAATGGATTTAGTATCCAAAAACATTAATAAACAAAAAAAAACAAAGTACTCAGTCTGTCAATCTGTCTGAAAGTGTCAAACTACAGAGTACTTGTGTCAAACTTGAAACTTGTTGGAACTTGTATTGGTTACCGGGAAAAAGTGAACGTAACAAAATTCAACTTTGTGCTTGCCAATAGATCACCATGTCTCAAGCTACTATAATTATTTTGGATATAGGACGAATTGTTGCCGTTGTAGACGAAAAAAACGAAAAAAGTTTTTTCGAAAGTGCGAAAGAATGTGTTGCTCGTATCCTCGAACGAAAAATATTGAGCCAAGGCAAGAACTTGGTTGGAATAATACTGTTAGGATCCAAAAACACCAAGAACAACATGGCAAATCAGTTCGAAGGAGCTTTCAAGCACATAGAAGTTTTATCAGAATTACAGACTCCTACTTGGAAAATGATAAGGAATCTACCAGAGAAGGTAATTATGGTCATCTACTCAGTATTCCACTAGCCTTAGATCTTATTTCCTATAATTAGTAATACTTACACTTGTTAGCCTTGTAATTTAAGCAATATTCTGTGCTTTTCTCAATATTGTGAAACTTGACCCGTGATCATTTCCCAGGCAGGCAAAGTGATAATAGGGAATTATTATCACTTTGACTCAAAAGTGATAATCACTTTTGAGCACCTAAACACCATTTCTAATGTACAACTAATCTAGCTAAATTTGTTTTACCAACACCTATAGATGTATATCTATACAGACATAGATGTTGGTTATAATTCTTGAATGAATAGTTAAAAATAAATATAACTTAATTCCAGTTGCCTGTTTTTTATACCAAGTATGGGTAGATACCGAGTTGTCATTGGTAGTTCCTGATAGCATAGTATTCTATCAGTAAAATAATTTTCATAATTGGATACATACTTCCAACCGACTTTATACAAAACAAATAGTTTCACCTCTATGATATAACTAGTTCAAATTATTTACTTATTTGTTTCAGCCAACAAACAGTAAAGGTGACTGGGTTGAATCACTTTTAGTGGCTGCAGACTATTACAAAAATTGTGTCAGCGGGGTCAAGTTGGCAAGTAAAAAGATCATACTGATGACAAACTTCAAGAAGCGGCCCTATGTTCCAGATTCTGTTGATGAGGTATGGTTAAAAAAACAATGAGTTTTTTCTATTTATCACACACTCCCTGATATAATACACATTATCTTCCAAGATTGATTTGATTGCTAATCTAATAGAAACAGAATCTGACAGTTCAGAATAAAACTGTATATTATAAATCTTTCAGGTCTTAAATGGATTCAAAGAAGAAGGCTATGAGGTTGATGTTATTGGTCCAGACATTTACTCCAAAGAATTTGAAAATGAATCCACAGAATTAATCAAGCAGTTTGTGGAAGCCACTAATGGTGCAACAGGCACATTGGAAAACATCATGAAATATGACTTACTATTTCATAGAAAGAAAATTACTAATGCTGTGCCATGGAATATAGAACTAAGCATTGGCCCAAATATAAAGATTCCAGTCTCCAGTTACAGCAGACTAAAAGATGACCCTGCTGTGAAAAGTTGGCAGAAAGCTGTTAAAGACCCCATTACAACCACATCTAGCACATCAGAAGCAGTTGTGAAATCTAAAGAATATATCAATCAGGAAAGCGGTACAAAAGTTGAAGCATCTGACAAAGTGCAAGGCTTCCAGTATGGTCAAAAGATTATACCATTTTCAGACACAGATAAAAAGACAATGCTGTATCAACCAGGAGAAAAATGTTTGTCTGTGTATGGCTTTACTTCTGCTGATAATATTAAATGGCAAAATTTAAATGGGGATGGTTTGAATTATGTATTTGGCAGGAAAGGTGATAAGAGAGCACAAAAAGCTGTCAGGTGCCTTGTAGAATGTCTTCATGAGCTGAATCTCGTCGGAATTGTGCGAAAAGTACATTTCAATAACTCAAACCCAAAAATGTTTGCACTAATGCCGGTCATTGATACTAATAATTATGTGTGCCTCTCATTGATTGGTATTTGTTACAAGGAAGATATAAAACAGATGTCGTTCCCAGCAACCAACTTGAAAAAACATAAATGTTCACAAGAACAAGTTGATGCTTTCAAAGAACTCATTAATGCTATGGACTTGACCAAAGCATATGATGACACATTTGATGATACTGAAGCATTCCCTATAGCAGAGTGTGTCAGCCCTTCAGTACAGTATGTACTGGACTGCATTGCCTTCCGCGCCTTGAATCCAGATAAACCATTACCAAAACCAAGGGAGGAGATACTCACTCTGTTCAAAGTGCCACCACTGCTGGAAGAGAATGCAAGAAAGCCTTTGGAGAAATTGAAGAACTTGTTCACATTGACAAAGGTTGAAGTTAAGAAAAGGAAAAATAAGAATGTACCATTGGATATTGATCAATTCAAAATTCCTGTTGGAGACTTGCAAACAGATAATCCAGATATTCCAAATATGCCAAAAATTCACTTGCCTACTAAAGATGAAGTGAACGAAATTAAATCTATAAGCACTGTAAACCCTATTGATGACTTCAAGGCCCTTCAAAGCAGAAATAAGCCGCTGTCCGAGTTGGCTACAGAAATGATAAAGGCAATTGAGAGTTTGATTCACAATAACATTGATGGCAACTATTCTAAAGCATTAGATGCTATGAAGTATTTGAGATCTCAATTTCTGAAGACAGATCCTACTGATTATAATGATTGGGTAAAGAAATTAAAAGCAGAACTGGTAGATTCTGATAAAAATGAGGTAATAAGTTTGCTAACAGAAAAACAAGTGAGCTATATTTTGAAACATGAAAATGGTTTGAGTACTTATGAAGATGAACACAGCCATGAAGAAAGTCAGATGTATGAAAATGATACAATTCCTAATTCCACTGAGTTGACTATCAGCACTGATGTTCAGAATATGTTTGATGATTAGTTCAATTTGAAATTTCACTATAAATGTTGACAAGTATTAATACTAAACTATTATTTTCTATGATTCTAAAGGTACTTACTGTTGTTTTTTGATAATTAAAAAATGCTTTTTTATAATGTTTGTGGTTGTATTCATTTCTTTCCCTTTGAAATAATAATACAGAATTTAGGCCTGATTATTTAATAGTATTTCAATAAAATCTAAAATTCAAATTTGCACACAATAAATTCATGTAAATTTTGTCTTATGATTAAGTTCATGGGGATGGCTGATTGAGCAATCATTGTACACCCGTTGGACTGATTTTGTTTTGCGAGTGCAGCAGCTCAAGGAATTCTTGAAGAGAGAGATCTTCCTGGCAGTCTGTGTCCAGATCGTGTTCTAGTTGCGCCTCCATGGAGTTAGCTTCGGGACTGAGAACGATATTCTCATCCAAAACGACGTGATTGAGCCGTGATTTAAGACTCTGAAGGATCTCTTCCAGTTCCAAACACTTGTTTCTTATGGACGTACCTAGGTCCGACTGAGGATCTATGTCGTCTATTGTGGCATTTTCAGAGAATGAGTTAGCTGGAGTCCGCGTCCTGGGAGGTTGTATCATACTAAATAGATTCTCTGGCAAGCCGTTCCCATTTCTCGCAGCGTCGGGAGACCGCGACTCGGTAAACTCCGCGAGTATTTCATCGATAATGTCTTCAGCATTTTGCCGCGGATCCACTACTTCTTCGGATAGATCAGCGCCGCTCTCGCTGTTTATCATTTTATTATTAGAGTCCAGTTTCATGATTCCGTCGCTATACTTGCTCCAAAATATCGATTCGTTATCAAAATAAATAATAAATATAGGAAAAAGATTTGTCGAGGAAAGTCAGATGATTATTCTTTTTTTATTAATGATTTATTTAGCCGAATTTCAACTCCATGTCTTTTAGCCTTTCCTAACTAAAGACGGCTTTGATAGTGTTGCTAGTCTCAACAATAAAAATAACTACTAACCAACCTACGGTGGTGTCTTCATCTTCGAAATGAAATATAAATTATCTAAAAATAATTAACTTTCACAAAATCGACGTTGTGGGAAAAACAGATCCAGATAAGCTTCCTTCCTCAACTTCTTTACAATCTCTTCAGATTTCATAATCTTCAGAGCAGCCTTGCAACTGTTGTGCGCGTGCATGAAGAAGCAGTCCCTTACCGACTGTACGGAAAACAAAAAAGAAAATTTATTTACTGTTAAAGAATAATTTCAATAGTATCCAGGCAACTATATTTCTCCATCACAACCCATAATACCTTGAATTCAGCTAGTTTAGCACCCTGGAATTTGGCCAGGCAATGTTTAAATAATCGATCATAGTGTCTTCTGCATAAGAATATTCTATTTTCGAATTGCCAGTAATCACCCTGTTGTGAGCAAGAGCAGCCGCAGTATCCACATTCATCCAGATTATATGGTACACAGTTTATCTAAAAGAAATGAGCACTTTCGTTTAGTCAATAACTTTTGTAGTAGGTGTTTACGGAAGCATACCTATATGTACAAGGAAAAGAATCTGTAATGCATCAGTGCTATTAGTTTGTATTTATGGCTTTTAGTTTGTGTATAGGAAAAAAAAAACTGATTTATTCTTACCTCTACGGGACATCTCAAAACCTTTTTCCCTGAGAAGGAATATGCGAATTTCATCTGTCGTTTCGTATAAGAAGGACAGTAGTCGCAAGGTCTAAAACATCAAAAACAAACGGGATTTAATTTAGATTTTAGAAATTAGAAAAAATACTGATACAGAGCAATTAGAGATTGAATTTTGAATCAGTGTGCTGAAATATTTATCTATCAAGATACGGAACTCTCGGAGGGCGAGCCTACTCGCTCTTTACTGGTTTTTCAAACCTATTATTATCACTTGAGCTTTAGTCGAATAATGTCCAAATATGAACTTATAAATCTTACGCTGGATAGTTGAAAGAGGAAAAAATGCCCTTCCTCTTAGATGTGGAATTGAAGGCTGCGCAATTTTGCTTGATTGGCGTCTTTGGGCGAGGCTCTTTGAGGGGAGGCTGATACTCATGTTTCATCACCCAGCGTGAGGTCTTGGCACCCAGACCATATTTACTATAAATCTGTAAAAAAAAGTTATTATGTATTTATAGAACGAGACGACAATAAGTACCAATAATGGTTTACTTTTCAAATTACTTTGACAATGTAGTTAAGGGCATCTAAACTGAGATTGAACTAAAATGACTATCATCAACTGCATCAGAATCCTGATTTATATATCGACGGTTGAAAGGCCAATTGATCTAAACGGCATATTTTTCCAATATTGAGTTATATACATATTCAAAATCAGCAAATTTTTCTCCGTCGTTTGAGTCAGGTTTCCATTTTTTTTTTTTAATTTTTTTTTTTCGCTTAGATCAATTAGCCTTTCAACCGTTGATATAATTCCTCAATATCATTGAAACTTTTTAGTTGTTTTCTGCAGTCGAGTTGTTGATACTTTAATTTTTGCTCATAGGTTTTATTTTGAAGTTTTGTGGACTGACGTAATCAAATTTATTCGTTTTTAATTAACACATCATTAACACGCCCTAAAACACATTTATCTTTTCAAAAAATGACTTACAAACTTTGTCAGCATTACAGATTTGTATGTAACACACGGGAACACACAACCGGAATAAAAAATATTCAATAGGAATTGGAAACTCGACAAATCGAGGTCAAATATTTAAACAAGTAAATAAATAAGCACAGCCATCCACATTTCACATCCTTCCAACCTTATCCTTCCTTACATATTATAAAACAAAGTTCCCGCCCGCGTAGGTATGTCTTTCTGTTTGTTCGCAATAAGGATAAAAACTTCTGAATGGCCGAATGAAAAAGATATATATTCCCCAACTTTCACACAATTTTAGTGTTTTAGGTGTTGGTTTAGGTGCTTAGTACCTACATGCATATTATAGTAGAGAAAACCCGTGAATTTAAATGATTTGTTACATCCGCACGATGAGGCGCTAGTTTATAAAATAAGTAAGAAGTAAGATTATATACCTACATACCCGGTTAGTGACATTAGAAAACGCATTTTCTTTATGTTCATAAGAGCCGGGTCCTAGATTGTCTCTTAATTCATTTGCCATTCTCCGCATAAAGGGACTCAAGCCTGGCCCTCTGATTGGTAACACATCTCGATCTTGTGCAGATAGAAAACATATGCGTGGTGGAGCCTTTTTCGTTACTACATATTCGAAATCTGAAAGAAAATTAAACACAGATATTTTACTAGTTTTGCATGACAGCTATCACTGTTTAGAGTATTAAAAAATTATATTATATTATAATATGATATAACTTCCCGCCTTTTTGAATGAAAATTAAACCCAAAATCAAGTTTTTAATAAAAGGAGTGATTTTTCTGTTTACTGCAACAACCACAAAACAAATTATTACTCAGAAGGTAAACAAACAAAACGTTTTTAAAACTTTACCACCATAGAAGGCCTCTCCCATATTATTGGGGGCTAAATATCGACGCGCGTATGGTCGCTGCATGTTTGTTTCCCGCCAACTTTTGTGTACACTGCCTCGACTAGACTAACATTCTTGGTTCGCGAAGCTTTCGTGATTGTTAGGACAATAAAAAAATATGGCGAATCCAACCATATTACGCTTTATAGAGGCGCACGCTCGGTACCACTGCGAATGCAATGTCCACATGTAAAAGTAATCGAGGACAATCCTTTTTTGGCTATTTAGTTCTGTTTTTTTTTTTTTTTTTTTGCGTTTCATTTAATGTAAACTAAGTTTGCGCTTCGGTATGCTACAATCGCGGTGGTAAGTCGCTTCTTTGAGGAGTGGCTAGAGAGACGCCATGGCGTCCTCACTTTCCACCTGACGCAGCTTTTTTCCAGATATGGAAAGTTCGGGAGGTTGCTGTTTCGGATTCAGGCGGAAGAAACACCCGGGTAATCACTATTGTACAGATCATCCGAAAGAAACGGAAAATACGGTGGAAGAAGTCACTGCCGCAGGAGACCCACCAGGCGTTGAGAGTCGTGGGTGTTTCCCAGCCACCGCGGCACCGCTATCATAGGCGCGCGCTTGCAAACAACGAGCTATGGGTTTTTTTTTTTGGTGGGAAAATTATCTTATGACATCCCCCGTTCTGGGCGGAACGGGAGATAGTGTCAGACCTTTACTGACTAAAAACCCACTCCTGTTCCTTCGTTGCCTGTCGTACCAGGGCCGAATCTTCCTTTCAGACTGATTCTGAAAGGAAGATTCGGACCCTTGGCCCCAGTAGGCTTCGACCCTGATGGGCCCCTACAGTTGCTGACATCTCCTTAAGGCGCGCGTGAAACAGTACGCGCCATCGACGACTTGGGCTCGGTCTGGACGGTTACCGGACGGTCGGACGGCGAACTACCCATTGCTCACCGTCCGCAAGCCCACGCCTACGATGGCCGGAAATCGGGATCAGAATCCCGGCGGCGGTTGGGGCGTGACGACCGTTGCCTCACGTGATCGGCCGCCTCCTTTGCTAGCATTACTGCTTCGCAGAAGGAGGCGACCGCCTGCCACTCCTCCTCGCTCCAGAAAATGGCCTGTACCAAGGCCCGGCGCGAGAGATCACAGCGTTGCTCTTCCCAAGCGGGGCACACCTCCAACGTGTGCTCCACCGTGTCCTCAGGGCGGTCCACGCAATGGTAACACCCGGGCGTTTCTTCCGCACAGATCCGGTGCAGGAACGTTGTGTTCCAAGCGACTACTGAAGAGCTTAATGGAACCAATGCCTGCGGGAACATTCAAAAAGTTTGCAGTGGTCATAAGACTTTTATCTTGTGGCACTGCGGTATGGAAGATGAGAAGATACCGCGCTGCCTACCAACCACTGCCTAGCCGAATCAGATTCGTGTGATCAACATTTAAGAGAAAAATCCTCCTAATAAATCCCTTCTCTCGTAATATTTGGTCACCCCAAGAAATCAGTAATCGGAACGAGGGAATCATATTTTGTTTACGACATGAAACTGAAAGACATGAAAAAATGGCAAAGGTCGTGTCGATGCAAAAACATAGTTGAACGTTTATTTATTACTTTATTATACGTTATCCTTCGTACTTATGACTTCGTTGACCTAGTTTTTGTTGGAATATTTTCAAGAGGTATACATACTAACATTAGTCCACGTGTGTACATATGGGTATATAACATAGATATGTGACTCGTGGACTATTTTTTTATAGCCATGATTTTTATCCACTGTCGTTATGCAACTTTTAATCCCAAAGTAACACAATAGCTAATTGGTAGTAAATAACTATGAATGAGCATACCTAAAGTGATATCCCAAGACATTTTCCTGGAGGATTGTACCCAAAACAGATTACATGAAAAAAGTTCCAAGTCCAAGAAAAAAAAGAGCTGAAAATGAAAACCAAATAATAATCAGCTATTTATATTCAACCTGTGGGAAAAGGCATGTGTAGACAATTATAGAGGAAAATTGAGTTATGAACGACGAACCATACTATTAGGGCTTGACGGCTGATGGAATAGGTTCGTGCCATTACAGTCACGCGATTTCTTCAACAGTAGAACTTTAACATTACGCTTAACTTATCATTTTCTTGTAGGAAAAAGTGTTAGGTATGCGTTCAGCTTTTTTTTATTTATTAAAAAAAGAAGTTGCTTCACGTTAGGAATTACTCCTGTATCGTGGGAGCATTGCATTCACAAACATGAAAACTCAAATACACTTCATACTCAGACCAAAAACTATATGTAGGCCATACAAATATTTGTTTCGTGTAGGAATTGAAACCCGCGACACGCAGCGCAATAGCTAATTGCTCAACCACTGCGCCAAGCGTGTCGTCAATTTTGGATAAAGTGATAAACACAATAAATACTCCATTATACAAGCTCTTTATTCACTTGCTTCTTTCATATGTTTCGGTCATATTAAAACTATTTTGTCATTTTTCTATCATTTTCCAATATTCAATTAAACTAAACCAGGAAAACTTATTTAGCTTTAGAAACAATGCAATAATATGAAACTATGGAGCATAACTTGTTAAGAAGCTTCTTGTTCGGCCATAATTTGAGTCCAGGGTCTGATAATGGATTCGTAAGATAACCATAGTAACTCGTCAACAAAACACTAAAGCAAAATAGTGTTTTTGGGCATATTATATTGATTAATAGGCATGTGAGGATTCAGGCCCCCCTTAAAAATGACCCTATTCACGGTAATGGATTGTGGTGCTTAGGGCAACTCTTCAACCTAGAATATCATATTTGGACACACAACAAATACTATTGCGTAAGCCACGCAACCGTTATGACAAATTATGTACAATAATTAATCGGTGTACATAATATTTAATCACATACATGGCTTATACTAAAAGCCTCTTCTTCAGCTTTCGCTTAACATAAAAGACACTTATTGACAACGATTCATTTAATTAGTTGACTAGCTGACCCGGCGAACTTCGTAGCGCCTAACAGTGAACCAACGTAGTATATTTTTCGCTATATAGTCAACCGATTGCGATGAAACAAAGCCTAAGTAATATATCAAGTTACACACAATTTTAATGTATAAAAGTTATCTGCATCAATGTCGTACATTTTACGTGATGCGCGCACAATTAAAAACTTCTGCAGATTTGTTATATGTATAGATATGATAGTATAAATAATAAAAACCTGTTGCTTTAAGACCAGTAGTTGCAAATAATAAGGATTTGGAACTATTGTGGCACTATTGCAAGTCCATTGCAAATGTCAATTTTAATTTTTTGATTGAAATTGTGGTTTTGTCATTCAAAGCCCTAATATATCTTTTGCAGTAATGAAACCTTCATGGTTTAGTACAACTGGCTTAGAATATCTGAGTTGGAGCATCGATCTGGACTGTACAATCGATGACTCGGAGGTATAAAGCAGAACTTTTATTTATTTTTCCAACGGCGATCGGCGATGATGTTATTGAACTGAATTCAGAGTCCATGGAACTTTAATCCTTCCATGCAGTCTGTGATTTCACGAAAATAATTCTATCGTAGTTTGATTTTATTGATTGATGATAGATCAATCAGTATTTTATTGATTGATGATAGATCAATCAAATACTTGTAGTTTGTATTTGATTGGAGATTCCTATTATCTGAACATTCGGATATGCCCATAACTATTATTAGGTCACTGTAAAAGTATAGTGTTTCACTACCTACTTGAAGATAGGTTCACGCTTGATTGCATCAGGTGACTGATGGAAAGCGTCGCCATCGATGCGGTCGACGATGGAGCGCACTTACCTAGAAGTAAAATATTCACTCTTGACTTAAAGATTAATTATATAAGAGTCTTCTTTCTTTTTTTTTTTTTTTTTCTTTGGCAACTGAGCCGGTGTCGACTATTCTGCCAGTGTCATGTGGTGACGGCAGCGCCGTAAGGTGAGCCGTCGAACTTTGCCCTTTGTGATAGATCTAAGATGTTAGTGGCAGGTCACAGATTGATGTTATTTTCATTTAGGAATTTGGATAGGAGTTGGACAACTTTAGGAGAGAAATTCGTCAATAGGGAATGGAAGTTAGTAGGAAGGGGTATTTTAATTTTGGGAAGCATTTGGTACAAATCGAGGGAGTGGGAGTTTAAAGGACAAGAAAAGAAGATATGGTCCAATGTACCATCATCGAGGCCACACTCGCACAAAGAACTGTCACGAACGTGAATTTTATGAAGGAAAACTGGACTACTGCAGTGGCCGAGTCTCAATCTGCACAAGGATGAGACCGTTCTTTTGGATAGTTTGAGACACTTAAAAAACCAAGGTTTCCGCTGGATGTCAGGCTGGATACTGGCGTAGTACGCTCCCTTGAGCTTCGAGCTTACCTGCCATGCTGCTGACCACAGATTATGCAACTTAAGTTTGGTGTCCGAGCGTAAGTCGTAGCTATGCAACATGTAATGCCTTCGGTCTACAGGGTTGGATGTAGAATATTTTGCCAGCGAATCGGCGCATTCATTGCCCCTTATACCCGAGTGACTAGGAACCCAAACTATCTCAATATTTAAACTTTTGGTATGGCAGGTGTAGAGTAAATTAAGAGTATCGATAATAATTTTACTATGGAGTTTTGATTTTAGTTGGTTTTGACCTAAAGCCTGGATACTACTGTAAGAGTCTGAGAAAATGACTGAATTTTTAATATTGTGTGCTAATATAAAATTGATAGCTTCTAGTATGCCAATGCATTCCCCTGTAAATACAGAGGCCTCTGGAGGGCATTGGAATAAAAGGGCTAATCTGGAGTTCTGGAAGTATGTTGATACACCTATACAACCAGTTAGCGATAATTTCGATGCATCCGTATAAAATAAGTTCCAGCCTTGCCAGTATCTTTCAATAGCCCGGTCGAAGTCCCCTTTTACGTCCTGCGAGTTTTTGGAGATGCCAAGTCCTAAAACGATTTTTGGCTTAAAATGAACCACCTCATAGGCGGAAGAAAAGACAGGAAGAGTAGTATATTGACACACAGGTGAAGGGAGGTGTATAAGAGTCTTAGAGGACATCTTTAATGTAGCGTGTGATAATGTCTATTAATATTTTATGAATCTACCATTTTATCCTTTAATTTCTTTGGCAACATTTTTACAGAATTTCAGAGACAGATTAAAAAAAATATCTATCTGTTTTAGGGATGGCGGCAGTGATGAAAAATATCGATATATTGATGCATCGATATTTATATAAATATCAATATCGGCCTTGATATATCTAGAATTAAATATCGATACGTCGATACATCGGTCAAACTTTCCGAGATCGGAAATCGGTTTTAAAATAATTTATTTATATCAGTCTATCTCAATAAATTGGTAATAGTAATTTTTATACAAAACGTACATTATTTTAATATATGAGGATCTTAATCCTACTAAATAATAAAAATATTCTAATATTTTGAAGACCAATTTATTGTTTCAAGCAAACCAGCATTTGTCCGGTAACGATAGTAAAAACATACTCGTCATCGATAATAGTTGTTTATTCCATTCGTGTTTATTTTTTATAACTTTGAATTCCGTTAAATATTCTGATTTTGAAAAAAATATCGTTTTTGATACAATTTTCAATATTGAATATTATGTTTCAATATATCGGTTTCGCCTGAAAATATCGATACATCGCATTAACAAATATCGATATATCGATATATTGAAATTTTTTCAACAAGCCTAATCTGTTTTCGTTTTCTGACGGTGACGGTCCGGGTCTAATGTCAAATTGTCAATTTCTGCTGAAAATGCTCATTTGTTTGTTGAGATAAAAATACACGTGAAAAATCGTTTAAGAAGTGTGTTATTTAGTTGCTGTGATTTATTTTTAGTTGGTGTTGAAGGCTGAAGGTAAATAAATGATTTAATTGTTGTGGACGACAAAGTATCATATTACTCGTGTGAAGTAATTTTTACTCTAGATATTATGTCATAGCTGCTAATAGATATTTTTATGAAAAACCTGCAAGTTAATTTGCACATAAGTCTATTTATTGTTTATAATTCGTTTAGAGCGCCAACTACGCGACTCTTTCGATAATGTTGCATTCAGATGATCGAGCGTGTTAATTTACATTATAAAATTTTCTTGATAGTTAGTAGTAGGAAGTTCTAAAACTATTTAAAAATAAACAATTCCTACATTTATCAATGAAAATGCTTTGCTTTCCCATCAAACTAAAATATTATGTACTCTATTGACTCAGTAACCTGCTTTCTAGCTGTTTATGTTTTAATTATCAATAACTATAAACTTTAATAAAATAAAATGGATCTACATTCCATTGCTTACCTTTTTCTACTACACTCAAGATATATAAAATATTATGAAATGAATATGCCAGTCTTTTGAGCATGCTACCAACAGCTACATGGAGAAATATTATACAAAGCTATTTGTTGTTTATGTTTTGAAAATAATCTACTCCAACTATCAACTAAAAAAGGACCAGCTTGAATGAGCTGTAGTTATGAATTAGTGGGGCAGTGGCTCCATACCATGCAAGATCACTAAGAACACCATATAAATACCTATTGCTAAATGTCGGACATGTACCATGCAAAAAAATAATCTTTTTGACATTGTGACCATTAAGGGATGACCAGACGGTTGCAAACAAGCGAGTCCCAAGCAAGGGGCCCTTGCTAGTTTCAATCCATGTAGACAACAGTTGTAACCCATGCCCTTCAATGCTCTTGGTTGGGAGGCTCGTTTTCCCAACTAACAAACGTGTTGGTGCATGGTTAATATCTATGTAGCCGCAACACAAACCAAACACAAACCAAGGTCACCTTGGTTGAAATGCTAGTTTGCAACCGTCTGGTAGGTAACCCCTTTAGGTCACATTAGGACATTGTGCATTACGAGTCTGATGCAGAGTAAGTTACGGGGACAAGCTATTAATGCCACAGAATAAGTAATAGTACATTAAAATCATAGCAATAATTAAATAGAAGCTATCCAGCCAATAAACATAGTTAAGATTTTTATAATAAACGAAGTAAAGGTAATTACAAAAATCAACTCTCTGTGATCATTAAAAAAAACTTTTTTTTGTTCTGTTTTAGCACCATGCAGTCAAAGTTAATAGTACCCATTGCTTTGGGCATTACCTTAGTGGCAGTCAGTGCATTTGTAGTGCACTACGTATTTAAAAAGGATGATGAAGAAGAAGAAAACAAAAGAGTGAAGACTTCACGAGTAAATGTCATTGAAGTGGCTGTTCCGAAGAGTATTGTGCCCGCTTTGATTGGTGAGTCATTTTGATTTGTTTGTTTATAGAATACAATAGAATAGAATAAACTTTATTACAGGGATGTTATGGCTATGCAATTTCATACTCAGCAGTAAGCAATTTCAAGCTCAGCAGCAATTTCAAGCTCAGCAGCAATTTCATACTCAGCCAAGTTACGACAGTTTCGTTTTGATTCTCTTGCTTTGAACGCCTCAAGTAGGCCACGCCTCTGATTCCTTTGTTCTGACCACGTGACTGAATGTTGAGATGACATCAGAACAAAGGAATCGGAGGCGTGTCCTACTCGAGGCGTTCGATGCAAGAGAAGAAAGAAACGAAACGGTTGTAACTTGGCTAGGGTGGCTGGTCCAGATATGGATATATATATATATTTATAATTACATTTGCAATCAGCTCTCATCCGCTGTTCAGAGCTACTGCCTGTCTTCTAGCTTTAGGATATGATGACTTTTAGTCTTCTCACATAATGATTGATGGTGAGCTGCCGCACGTGGATACGGATATAGGAATAATATTATACCGGTTTCAATAATAGTTGCAGATATGAAATTATTTCGGATTATCCGTTAGTTTAATTTCTTCTGTTCTAGTACCAAAAACTAATACCACTTGTATTTTTTAAAATCTTTATTTCCCATTCAGATCGAATAAGAAAAAAATTAATAAAAAAGTCAAAATTAATAAAAATTAATTTTAAATATGAGTCCTAACAAATACCAGTGGTATTAGTTTTTGGTTTCGATTATAGTTTTTTTTGACGTGACAACGTCTTATAAATTGGTTTGCCGGGTGACACTTCAAGAAACTGCGTTACGCTCCGCTCACGTTATGCGCTCACAATGAGAGCGAGTGAGAGGCACGCGTCCCTTCCACTCGGGCATGGTTAACGCCTAAGAGCGAGAGAGACAGACATAAAAATAAATTGTTACTATTATTTTATTTCATCCTTCTTCCTACTATACGAATGAATATTTACATTAAAATTATTTTACCACTCAAAGTCGTTGTCACGTAAAACTTTCGCCCGTATACCGACTTTACAGGCAACCAATTTTTTATTTCGGACGGTTTTGGTTATGGTTACGAAGCTCCATAATACCTATCTCTGCTTTATGGTAAAAAGAAAAAAAAGCCCAGCAAAGCTAATGCATGATGGTGGTACCTATTTTAGAGATGGTTTGCAGAGTTTTGCACCCAAAACCATAATTATTGCTCAATATATTCTGGCTAAACAAGCATTATCTTAGGTCATGCGCTATTTCAATTATGATTTCACTTTCTTATCTTACAAATTAGTCATCTGTGTTTTAGTATAATATCATCTCAATTATATCTTTTGGTTTACATCATAACTTACTCCTTATCTGAACTGAAACAGACTGACATATCAATTATTAACGTACAGCCAAAATTACTAAGACTCATCATCATCATCTTCCTGCCCTTGTCCCGTGTTATTTGGGGTCGGCGCAACATGTTTTTTTCTTCCAAAATTACTAAGACTATGGGCATCAAATTTTGCACAAGGTTTCTTTGTATGACGTAGGCAAGCACTAACAGAGGATTTTCCAAAATTCATCCCCTAAAGCTTTTTGTACGTAGAAACGTACTTTTTTCTTTTTGAAAAGGCAGTCTGTTATTAAAATGTATTTATTTATTAAGATGTTCCCACTTCCGGAATAGGCAGTCACACCTTATCTTCGCATGTCGCAAGGCCATTAATTCGGCTTTTATTTATTTATTTATTTATTTTAGGAAACTCAACAGTTTATTTGTAAAATTACATGGGCTAAGAAGGCTCACCCACTATCAATGAACAGCCCAATGTAGCTGCGTATAGATCATGTAAAAGTGAGGTCTACACACGCTGCACATTGATAGCGAAATGATGACAATTATCTCTTAAACCAATTACAGAGTTTCACGGCATTTATAAAACTAGGTTAACTAGAAAGTGGTGCAAGGAAAGAATAAGAAAAAAAAGATTGAAAGGGTAAAAATAGACCATTAAGGAATATTATTACAATTAATCAGGTGAAGAAACAAAATATCAAATCGTGAAATCTAAACAGTACGATTTAATTTACATTCAATAATTAGCGCATTTGTATCGTATTTTGAAAGGATTGCCTACGTTACATTTTTTGCTCGGTTATTTTATAAGGCTCGACGGATCACCAGCAGTATGCCGCATTTCGAGTACCTAATATTTTGGCGAGTACGGGTAGACTGCATTTTTAAAGCCATGCAAAGTATCTGGCTAGTAAAGATCCTGTACACGTTTCTGTATCAACAGCAACTTAGTTTATTGCTGACCACTCTGTTGCTGGGTGAAAGGCTCAATGACCCAGTTTTCAGATCACTGAAACTGATCACTTCAGATTCCTGTTGAAACGACGGTTGACCTTTTTTTTGGAGCAAGAGGGAGAGACAGATTTTTTTACTGACTAAAACTCACCTATGTTCCTTCAGTTGCCTTTTAAGTTCCAGGGCCACGTTAATTCACGGTAGTCTTTTAAAACATTCCCGCTGCCCCAGAAGGCATCGGCCCCATAGCCCCCCTATTTGGTTCTTACCGGACGGCCGGACGGCGAGCTACCTATTGCTCTTCGTTTGCAAGGACGCCTTTTTATGGTGGTCGACCCCAGCGTCTAAAGTTTTAAAGTTCTTAGTCGTCTCATCTCACTCAGCATTTACAGATTCCACTGGACTCGCGTACTTCAACGTCCATTAGTGCTCGCAGATAAAACTGCTTTGCGTCGCAAGATACAAGTTTTTATAAGAAAGAAAGAAAAGACACTTATTTAGCACACAGATACAATGAAGAAACAATTTACTTAAAATTAAATTAAATAAAAAACAACAACATCTCCGTCTCCATACATTTTATATGGCAACTAGACTGGTAGAACTACATTAGATCCACGCCACGCTACGCGACTCTACGTACAAACCTGCCTCCCTTGCGCCGAACGCCTCGAGTAGGCCACACCTCCGATTCCTTTCTTCTGACGTAATCTCAACGCTCAGTCACGTGGTTAGAAAAAGGAATCGGAGGCGTGGCCTACTCGAGGCGTTCGGCGTGAACGATACGATTGTAACTTGGCTAAGGGGGCAGGAGTGGCCCATGTGTGCGTCTGTCCAATGTAATTCCCGCTTCAGGGTTCGCTCCGTTGCGGGAACCTGCGCGGGCACTTTCGTATGGAACCACTCGGACGTCCACTTTACGCAATTTCAGCCCTCTATAAACTCCATGCATATACTAGGGCTCATCTTAGGTTCTTGCTATTGTGCCGTTTCTTTTTGTTGGATTTGGAAATGGTCAAATAACTTCTCCCGCTCTGGGTAGAGTGAGAAGGCGTGTCAGACTTTTACTGACATCCACCTGTGTTTCTTCAGTTCCCCTTTGCGTACCACGGCTACGGTAACTTTTTAAAATAATTCCGCAAACCTGCTTTTGTGCTCTTAAAACAACGATCGATCATCCTGTATCTTCAAAAGAGAAAACAAACAATAAATATTAATGTTGAACTAGCGTGCACTCAGTTTAAAATAGATCCGTGAATGAATCGTATCTTCTTGAATATTATATTTGTGTACTCCGGCCTGAATGTTGAGCCAAGTCATTCAGAAAGCTGGAGAGCAGTAAATCCACAGCAAATATTATGAACACTACAGTAATCAAGCCTTTGCATTTTCGTTTATAATTGACTTTTAAAATAGGAGGGGGTTCTCAATTCGTCTGCATTTTTTTTATAGTTCTACTCTAGCGCAACAAACAGATATTGTACTTACCGTTCTAACTATGAGGTATGTTAGGGGAACCTATTTATGTTCGATATAACGAATAATGCTAAATGTCCCGTATAGTTTTATTTTGCCCCGCCTTGCCTCGCCTTATCCCCGCGTTGCTCTGTCTTATCCCGTTTTGTTCAGTTTGGTCCAGCCTTGTCCCGTCTTGCCTCGCCTTGTGCCGCTTTGTCCCGTCTGGCTGAATGACGTCGTATTGGACATAAACCCCTTTTTATTTAATCAATAATTTAAATGGACTCATTGAACGCTATTGTGATACCATGTACAGGGTTTAATTGTACTTTTAAACCATCAAAAGGGACACATTTAAATATACACACAAACATTCATCCAACTCGGTCCAATCAGTCAAATCCTTTCTGTCCTCCATGGTCAAATCCAATTAGGTGCTGGGTGACAACGCTATCACGACGCCATCTCCCGGATCCAATTGTATTTTCAAACCGTCTAGGGACTCAATCAGAAACACCCTCAAAATTTCATCTAAATCGGTTAAACTGTTTAGGAGGTATAATTATAGTTTTATAAGAATTGTATGTCGCGGGTTCAAACTCAACCAGGCGCATTACTTTGTGTAATTTATTTCATTACCACTGCACTCAAAAACAATGAAGGAAAACATTGTGAGGCAACCGGCATGTCCCAGAACTAAAATTCGGACCCGCGTGGTGGATTACGGCCTATTCCCTCTTCTAGAGAGGAGGGCTGAGTCACAGAAGTGGGAAAATTATAAGGCTGATTATCTATATACTAGCTTCTGCCAGCGGCTTCGCCCGCGTGAAAATAGGTTTCTCCATACAAACTTTTGACCCTCGTTTCACCCCTTTAGGGGGTGAATTTTGGGAAATCCTCTCTTAGTGCTTGCCTTCGTCATAAAAGGAAACCCTGTGCAAAATTTCACGCTCCTAGTCCCAGTAGCTTCGGCTGTGCGTTGACAGTCAGTTTCTCCTTTTATATATATATAGATATAAAAATGAATCCCTATTTCCCTTAGTCACGCCATCACGCGGCTGGACCGATTTCACAATTATTTTTTTTGTTGTGTTTGTTATTGTTAGGAGAAAAATAAATAAAAATGGTAGTAGAGTAGAGTAGGGTAGAATAGGGTAGAGCAGAATAAAGTAGTCAGTTGACGGGAGCGAAGCCGCGGGCGAAAGCTAGTGCTATATAAAATTTATTCGGTGTCATAAGTACGAGTTAATTATACCGGGGATAATTTATGACCGCTATAAATGTGCAATATGCTCTGGTTAATAGATATAGATAAATATCTGGTTGAATGTAAACGACCGTTACGCGTATCACTGGAGCGTGCATCCTTAAACAGCTAAAAATAAATGTCTCACTGACACACTTGGTTAGGCAAACTGTGTTACAGCGCTATCAATCCGTCTTGGATCTTTTCGTTTCCCTTAAAAAGATCTCTCCTCTAGCAAAACTATTTTATTTATTTATTTATTAAAACTTCATGCAACACAACAGGTACAAAGGCGGACTTAATGCCTTAGGCATTCTCTACCAGTCAACTAAGGGTAGTGAAGAGAAAACATGTTAGGTGCATTAAAAAAAGATTAAAAAGAAAACAAGGGACAAATGTATATATAAAATAAACATACATAAATATTTAATATAATATAAACCTACATACACATAAATATATATTATTTATTTAAGGAAAAATCAAAGGATTTTTGTGACTACTCCGCTATTTGTGTAGAAAATAAAGCCGCAACTTCCGCTTAAATTCATACTGACTGGTGGCCGTCCTGTCAAGAGGAAGCGCATTCCACAGAAGTATGGACTGTATATGAAAGGAAAAATGAACAAAATCAGAAGTATGAGAAGGACAAAGCAGTAGAAGCTGCTTTCCGAAAGCACCACTCATTTAATCTTCTGCCTTAGTCGATGACTCAATTTGCGCAATGACCGTACAGTCTCAATTTAAATCTCAACGTCTAATCATATACTAAAGCAAACGCATTACATCATCTTTAAATGATCATATTTTTTTCATGGTCGAGGTCTTACGTGATAAGGTTTTCTTGTACAATTCAATATTGTACAAATCATCATTATGGGTTTTGCATGGGCATCCTGCATTTGCGAAGATAAACGACAATCAATATCTATTCTCTATTTAGATTGGACATGATGCAAACAATACTATCGGAAAACCTGCCTCATAATGTGTGGTATATAAACATTAAACATTGTTAATTTATTTATTAACAAGAACTTGTACAACATTACAGAGGATGTGCAAGGCGTTCTACAATAGAAACTTACAAACTAAAAATAAATTTTAATAATAACGTAATGCATTTGCTCGTGCATAATGAATTGATTTTTCCCGTTCCGGGTGGAGCGAGATATAAATTTTTACCAATGGGGAAAGATTTAAATTTTCAAACATGTCGAATTAAAGATACGACATAAATTCCTATGCTTTAAAGTAATCCCGTGGTATCGAAAAGGGTAGCATTACGGCCTGCAACGCCTACCGTGACGCGCTACGGTATGCAACGGCATGACAGGACGCCGCCGGCGCCCGCTAACACTCTATCAAACGTTACTTATGACTGAAATGTGTATCGGGCAACAGAAGCTGCCGTGGCATAATTCGACGTGTCGCAGCCTGCCGTGGCAAGGCGCTGGAATGATGCAGTATCTAAGCGGCTAGTCTGCGCTGACTGGCGGCAAAATCCTTTGACATGCCGTCCCGGGCCTTTACTGTCTAAAACTACCATAAGTTGACCTTCAGTTACCCTTCGCATTCCAGGGCCACTGTAACGCTTTCAAACAATCAAGCAACTCTGAAAGGTAGCTTTAACTCTGCAGAGGAACATAAACAGGCTTGTAAGTTTGCAGACGCTATTACAGCTGGTTCATATTTCGTATCAGTAGTTGGCCGTTAATCGCGACGTCAGTGTCGGTTTTTATGTGGAAACTGGACACTGCAGCATGGCTACTGTATGGTCGAGAGCACTGCATTCACTCTGAGGCCCTCTTGGACACGGTGGAGCAAACGGTGGAAGTGTGCCCCGCTTGGGCAGAGCAACGTTGTGTCCTCATGGAGGCGATCGGCGGTGGCGATCTCTCGCGCCGGGCTTTGGTACAGGCCATGGTCCTGAGCGAGGAGGAGTGGCAGGCGGTCGCCTCCTTCTGCGAAGCAGTAATGCTAGCAAAGGAGGCGGCCGATCGGGTGAGGCAACGGTCCTCACGCCCAACCGCCCGCGGATTCCGATCCCGATTTCCGGCCGGGCCCGGGCTTGCGGACGGCGAACAATGGGTGGCTCGCCGTCCGACCGTCCGGTAACCATCCGGACCGAGCCCAAGTCGTCGACGGCGCGTACTGTTCCACGCGCACCTCAAGATGTCAGCAACTACAGGGGTAGGCCCAACAGGGTCGAAGCCTACTGGGGTCAAGGGTAGTGTGAAAACGAAACCCGGGGCCCTGGGACGAAAGCAACGAAGGAACAGGAGTGGGTTTTTAGTCAGTAAAAGTCTGACACTATCTCCCGCACCGCCCAAGAGCAGGATTTGTCATTAGATGATTTTCACATCTAAAAAAGAACCACTATCCAAATACCACTATTTGGACACTGCAGCATGGTTACTGTATGGTCGAGAGCACTGCATTCACTCTGAGGCCCTCTTTCACCACTAACCACTAAAAGCGTTTGGCGCTAACACATCATTTTATCTTTACTACCTTCTAACGATTGACAGAATTAGGCAATACTGGAGATCGTGAGTGTTAGCTGTCTAACACTGTCACAGCTGTTTTTCAGGTTTCCATGATTATAAGTCTTCTTAGTTACGTGTTATCCAAGTCCTGACCTTGTGAATAATTCTTGCTAGTGAAAAGGCTTCGTTGACAATGACCTGTGGCAGACAACGTTACGCAAGGAGGTGCGATAATTACATATGTAAATGTATTACAACTGTACCTTTGTGTGATGTTATGAATGACTGATTCCAATGTGTTTAGCGGTATCTTATTTTAGGACTTCTAAAAATCAAAGTCCGTTGTTTGTTTTGTGGTGACGGGCCAAGGAAGACCACAATTGGGTATTTGCCTGTCCTTATTTTTGTACAATATTTTATACCAAACAACAAATAACGCTAAAAAATTGATTTTCTGAAAACAGCATCTAAATTGGTTATTAAATAAAGCAGCAATTAGCTTTCAAAATATTGGAGAAGATTAAGGGCGTGGTGACTATGTCTTTTGAGCACCCGTAACTTAATGGCGGTGACGTCACATTTCAGTATGTACATCCTTATATTATTATTTGACAGTTTCCTCTTTCACCACATTTGAAAGGTTTCTAACTCGACTAATGTTGTACGAGTTTGAAAATTTCTTTCTGTTTGTGATTTTGGATAAAATTACTTATTGATGCAAATAATAAAAAAAATGAGTCAAGTACCCGATTTAGAATTTACATTCATAAATATGAAAGTTAATATTCATTATAGATACTTTCTATAAGACAGCTGCATTATCTGTGTTCTTTGTAGTGACTACAAACAGAAAGATACCAGCTGTGAAGTAACCAACGGTCCATTAAACGGTGATAACTGTATGTTTATTGTAGTTTTTATCGAGAATCCTGCATGATTGTTCAACTACAGACATTAATGGCTCATTTACATGACGTCGGCAAGACAATTCTGTGGAAACCCATAGTCGTCTGACAATTCATTTCGTAGCTAAAGTCAACGAAGTTCGGCATCGAGTGACACGAACATTTGCAAGCTGTAGGACAAAAAAAAAGGAAACAAAAAGAAAGAAAGAAAACAGAGAAAAACAAAGATATAAAGATAATCAATTTATTTTACATAACACATGACATACTAACAATAGCTAGGTTAGGTTAAACACGAATAAAAACAAAAAGAAGCAAAAATACAAGTGTGCCTCACGGTTGCGACAAAATAGGTCCAGTTTCAGCATAAATGCCAGACGATTATAATGCCTGACGCTAGGTTTTAACTGGACCTGAGGCTGTGATGTAAAACAGTTTTGTTTTTGTGTTTTGTACGAGGCTTCAAGTGTCACCTCACCTCGTTTTGACCTTCGACACGTCGAAGTCGTCTGCTGAAGTGGCCCATTTAAAGTAGCTTTAAAATCTGCGATAAGAAATGGGTGCATTAGAAACATAATTATACACGTTGAAGTAAATAGACCAGCATCTGTCCCGCATGATGTTTTCGCGCTATATTTAATACATCATTGCTGTACTATATTTACATTACTGTAAATTCGACACGTGCGTCTGATTTCATTGCGCAGAAGGTTAAAGCAATAGAAAACAGACGATATCCTGTGTTGTATAATTGTTTCTAGTTCAGTGCACCGAGTTCGAGTTGCGCGTTTGGCTCTCTGAAGCCGGGTATCCATTATATTCGCGAAATAACTGCTCCGCGTATCTGCAACCGCTCTGATAGAGACGGTACGCAACTTCTCCGTAAGAAACACGCACGCTCCACGGTCCCCTTGCGAACATTTTTCATTCGACCACTCATTTTATCCGAGTTTGGAACGTGATAAACGACACGTACGCACTAAACGTGGTATTTTGCTCGCGTCCACGTACAGACTGAGCTCTCCTTTGTGTCCGCTCAAAAACCGATACCGATTGGAACGCTGAACGCGGACCATGCACCGTTGCACGCTTCAGGAGCGCGGACGTATCCACTATGCGGAGCAGTTGCTGTAGCGCGGAGCGCTAGAGGTTCGCGAACACAGTAGATACCCGGCTTGATTGGGTAGCTGCTTGGAGCGGGCCAATCGGAGCGTCGAACGCAACTCGAACAAGACACTGTTTTTAATTTTTCTCAAATTATAAACGAAAACATTTCAATCGAATGTGTTTTGAAAACGTGCAAGATGTTTGCTTCGACTAGTTGCAAATTCTTTTTGTTTTAGAGCCATTGGTAGAATGACTACTAGGTACCCACGACTTCACCTTCGTGCAAGAAGAAAATTGTCCTAGGGGTATATCATCATCATCATTTCAGCCGACGGACGTCCACTGCTAGACATAGGCCTCCCCCAAATGTCGCCACAATGAACGGTCCTGTGCGTCTCGCATCCATCGGATTCCCACAATCTTCACCAGGTCATCGGTCCACCTTGTAGGGGGCCTTGCAACACTACGTCCTCCGGTATGCGGTCGCCACTCCAGAACCTTTCGGCCCCAACGGCTATCTGTTCTGCGGGCAATGTGCCCTGCCCATTGCCACTTAAGTTTGGCGATTCTTCTTGCTATGTCGGATTGTCGGCAAGCTGGGTTCTCCTGCGGATGTCTTCATTTTTGATGGGTATATACTCCCGGTATAAAACGTATCCTATGTGCTACTTCAGGACATGTTCTACCCTTGGGCCGTATTTCATCAAAATCCGTATAGCCGTTCGAGCGTGAAGAAATAACAAACATACTCACAAACTTTCACCTTTATAATATTAATAGTATGATAGATTATGATGTTCTGCTACCTATACATGTGACGTCATGACTTTTTTTTAGACGCTTCTCACGTCTTTGATTGGCCTAGATTCACACCGTTACATAAGTATCGACGGAATTGCGACTCATCACGTCATCTCATGTCGTCATCGTCAATAATGTATGTTTCGTCATAATTCACTTTAGTCCGATTATACTTTATGAATGATTTAGGAGATGAAACATGGTTGAAACATTGCGTTATAATATGAGATGAGATAATATCAACATAAACAATAAATATATTTCTTTGCTAGCTTCTCCCAGCGGCTTTGCCCGCATGAATATAGGTATTTCTATACAAACTGAACCCCTGTCTCACCCCCTTAGAAGGTGAATTTTGTAAAACCTTCTCTTAGTGCTCACCTATGCCATAAAAGGAAACCTCGTGCAAAATTTCACGCTCCTAGTCCCAGTAGTTTCGGCTGTGCGTTGATATGTCAGTCAGCCAGTTTCTCCTTTTATATATATAGATGAGTAGGTTCGTGACATAGAACGAAGTTACACAGCATAAGGGCCTTTCCCGATTCGTCTATTTTCAACGTAAGCATGGTTTATAAGCTTGTTGTTTCATGCAACAAATTGTTTGATAAAGGGGCGGTTATTCACTCAAATATTTCATAAAACTTGTTCCAGGAAATACGTGTTTTTAACCGATTTCAAAAAGAAGTCGATTGAAGTTCGGCTTAATGTATTTTTTATTTTTTATGTATGTTCACCGATATCTCGGTCAATTGTAGGCCGATTTAGAAAATTATTTTTACTTTTTGATTGAAAGGTTAAGCTTCCAAGTTGGTCATAAACTTCGAACATATGGAACAGAACTCCTCATAGGATCACAGCAGAACTGTCATAACAAGTAAAATTGCTTTGTTTATACGTATAGTCGATGATGTCTGACTGAAAGAAAAGGGGGAGGAGCTTCCGAGGGCTCCGGCTTCATCATCAGATCAGTTAAATTAATGTAATCTAGTCGTGTTTGGGATTATTAGAATTGTTATGAAATGCACTCTGGCTGTAAGGTATTTAAGTTTGGCTGAGGGGTACTTTTTAGTGGTGGTACCACAACTAAAAAGTGTAAAATAAAAAACTTTTTACAAAAATAAAAATACAACCCACTTCAATGTAAAAAACACACAAAAAAGCGTTAAAAACTTTAAAAAAATTGGAAAAATTATCGAACATTGCTTTGACTTGCTTTGGATGAACCATCAAGGTTGCCACCATGCTTAGTTTGACAATAGACGATTGGGGAACCGCCCTTTTAAGAAATTCTAAGGATGTTTATGAAATTAGTAGCTTTCGCTGCAGATTTCGGACGGTTTTTATTCATTTTTATTATTAGACTAGGTGTCCCCCACGGTTTCCCCCGCGTTTTTTTTTACTACTCCGCTTCCATGGGTCGTGATCTTATATATAGCTTATACTAGGAGTTCCCAAAATGCATCGCGACACCCCGGGGCGTCACGGTGCTGTCCCAAAGGCGTCGTGCGTAACCGTTACATCGCGGCATAGTTTGAAATAGTCACCGCGGCCCTAGGATGCAAAGGCGACTAAAGGAACACAGGTGGGTTTTAATCAGTAAAAGTCTGACACTACTCCCTCCAGCTCCACTCAGAGCGGCAGGAGTTATTTTGATAATTTCACACCTCAAAAAAAAAAAATGTAAATATCGGTCAGTGTTTCAAACATGACGTGGCGTTTAGCATGCCGTGTGCCAATAAACCGCGCCCTTGTACTTTCACCTCGGCCTTCACTTAAACAAATAAATATTACTCATGAAGCACCAGAAAACGGGCTGAAACACACGAAAGTTTCATCAAATTTTACCTTTTCGTTTCTAACTGTGTCATAATCGTCACAAAATAATTTATCTTAGTAAGTTGGCTCGGGACATGAAAATTCATTAGGTGTGATATTACTGTCAAAATCTTTGTTCCTTTTATTGTTTAATGGATTCAGTAGCATAAATTTATTGTAGACTAGCTTCTAACACCAGCTTCACCCGCGTTAAAGTAGGAAATCATTCCACGGGAATTTACTGGCGGGATATAAAGTATATGTAGGTATATTGTGAAATTTATTTGTATCAATGAATAGACTAGAACACCTCGGTTATACAGGATACTTTAATACAACTTTCTTTTAATAAGGGATTTTTTTTATTGGGTGGGAAAATCATCTTATGACAAATCTCGCTCTTGGGCGGAACGGGATATAGTGTCCAGACTTTTACTGACTAAAAACCCACTCCTGTTCCTTCGTTGCCTTCGTCTCAGGGCCCCGGGTTTCGTTTTCACACTACCCATGGCCCCAGTAGGCGTCGACCCTGCTGGGCCCCTACGATTTGCTGACATCTCATATGGGTGGGTTTCTGAATCGAGTATTTTGAGTTAAGAATATCTTTAACCATACTTACCCCCGATTTCTGATTTAAGCATTCGAAGTTGAGAATTACTCAAACTCTACTTTACCCTGAAAACCTGTCAAAATTTGGCAGTTTGAGACGTTCTTAACTCAGAATACTCAATTCAGAAACTCGCCCTTAGGGTGGATTTCTGAATTGAGTATTTTGAGTTAAGAACGTCTCAAACCATACTTAACTAAACCGAGGGTTAAAATGCCAAATTTTGACCGGTTTTCAGGGTAAAGTAGAGGTTGAGTAATACTCAACTTCAAATACTTAAATTAGAAATCAGGGGTTATTCTTGTATATAAAAAAAAAAAACTAAATTAACTAGAACGGTGAGTAAATACTGCAAAACATTATCGAGTTGCAGGAAATTGATATTAAAGTTGTAATAAGAAACTTGTAATCTTGAGAAATGTCATGGATATTATTTGGTAATAATGTAATCTGAGTTTTAAGCCAAGGATGATGATAAGTAGGTACTTACTAATAGTTATTTTTCGATTTTGTGTAGATTCATTTGAACTTTCTATTCTAAAAATTGTTAATATATGAGCGTCACAATTTCTAGTGTTAAATCATTGAAGGAGAAAGATCGCATAATCAACTGGGTATTGAAGACTATGTTAGTGAAGACCATATTAACAAGTCATGCTTTAAAATTTACGGAGAACTGCTCTTCAAGCCGAGTGTCTTTCTGCAGCACCACGGGGCGACGACGAGTGACGACACGGCTGGGCTGCTAGAATCGGCATGGTCAAAACTTCTTGTACAAACCGACCATGTCACTCATAGATATGACCCCGTTACTGTTCTCCTTTGTTTATAATATAAACACAATCAGCCTTTTAATGTTCCCACTGCTGGGACTCAGGCCTCCTCTCTCTAGGAGAGGGAATGGGCCGTAATCCACCACGCGGGCACAGTACGGATTGGTGAATGGCACATGTCTTCGAATGTTTGGTTCTAGGACATGCTGGTTTCCTCACGATGTTTTTCTTCGCCATTTTGAGAGCAGTGGTGATGAAATAAATTACTCAAAGTAATGCGCCTGGCTGGGTTTGAACCCGCGACTTACAATTCGTAAGTCGGGGCCGTTACCACTCGGCCAAAACTGCTCTCACTTCTCCTTTGTTTATTTTTGTACAATTTGTAGTGAGTCGAGCGGAGTGGAGCTGAGCGGACTTTCAAATAAACAAAAAACTTAAAAAAAAATTACAACCGATTACAATGTAAAAAAAAACACTGAAAAGTTTTTTTTTTTTTTAAGGTGGGAAAATCATCTAATGACAAATCCCGCTCTTGGGCGGAGCGAGAGATAGTGTCAGACTTTCACTGACTAAAAACCCACTCCTGTTCTTTCGTTGCCTTCGTCCCAGGGCCCCGGGTTTCGTTTTCACACTACCCATGGCCCCAGTAGGCGTCGACCCTGCTGTCTCTTCGTTATTTTACACCGACTTCCGAAATTAAAGTTATTTTGCACTTTTTAGTGTGTTTTTTTTGGGTTCCTTCTATTTGGCAGAATCTTGATACTCCGATTTTTATTTGGCATAACTCACATGGCATAATCTTATTTAATCGAATATTTTTAAGGCATAAAAATTATTTAGCATAACTTTTGTTTGGCAGAATATTTACGTGTCCGAATTTACAATGGCATACTTTTATCTTGGCAGAATTTTGTTTCGCATAATTACCTTTGCCATAATTAATATTATGCATAATTTTGTTTAGCATAACATTTATTTAGAGATACGATTATTTGGTATGGGTGCATATTTGAACATCAAAAATTAAAATAGATGTATCTTCTTATAAAAATTAGTGTTCAAAACATCAAAAACTTATAATATATGGAATGAAACTGATAATTTAAATAAAGTAAATTTATGCTGTCGAATGGTTAGATAACCTACGTGCAATGTATTTAAAATCGAATGGTCTGCAAAAGTGACATAGAATGTTCTAAATATAGCATGTATTGGTAGCATTTTCAATATTAAATTAAATTTGTGTCATAAAAAGTCAATACGTTGTGCTGCAAAATTTTGTGACAGAAACGAATCGCTGCGAAACCGACTTTACGCTGTCTTGTCTGCCCTACCCCTAGAGTGTAATTTAAACCCGCGTAGGCGCGGAGGGGTAGGGCGGCCCGCGAGCTGAGGAGCAGGTGGTTTGAAGGCCCGCCCGCGTGGTGAGCGTTAAAACCATCTGTGACGATAAGCTCGCGTGACGCCGCCCAAACCCCGCAGCGCCGGAGCCGTGACAGAAACAATGCTTGCTGCATGTTGCATGCCTGCTGCATGTTGCATGCCTGCTTGCATGCTGCATGCATGCTGCATGTTGCATGCCTGCTTGCATGCTACATGCATGCTGCACTATCGATATAAAATGTATACCAAAAAACGATTCTGACTGTGAATTTTCTGCGATATGATGGTTCTGCTTTTTAATTATTATGGATATAAACATTATGCCTAAAGATGATTCTGACTAACAAAATTATGAGTTTTGAATGTATGACAACTGAGTGTATGCGAAATGATTTTCTGCGAAATGAAGTTTATGCTATCCGTTGTTATGCAAAACAATATTATGACGTAAAAAGTTCTGCTATAAAAGGTAGACCCGTTTTTTTTACATTGAAGTCGGTTGTATTTTTTGTTGTAAAAAGATTTTTATTTTACACTTTTTAGTACCCCTCAGCCAAACTTAAATACCTTGTAGCCAGAGCGGATCTCAAGACAATTCTAATAATCCTAAACACGGTTAGATTATATTAATTTATTACAGAGTTTCGGTGCCTAACTTCAGGCTTCATCATCAGATCAGTTCGATATATTCCAGCTCTTTTTTCAGTCAGTCATCGACTACACGTATAAACTTGTTACGACAGTTTTGCTGTGATCCTATGAGGAGTTCTGTTCCATATCTTTGAAGTTCATGATCAGATCATAACAATATTTCTATGGCACCAACTTGGAAGCATAACCTTTCAATAAAAAATAATAATTTCAAATTCGATTCTCAATTGACCGAGAAATCTCACCGATTTATATATACATAAACGTAGCTCAACTCCACTGTGCTCCGCTCCGCATTAATGGAAACACTTGCCACTTTTTACTGCTCTTCTCCGCTCCACTCTGCCCAGCTCCGCTTTAGTGGAAACTCGTCCTAAAACCGACTCTTATTTTGATGATTCTGTTTTGTTCTTTTAAACTTGATCTTGGTCAATAAACATTTTGACTTTCCTGCAATCAGAGACCTTCCACTTCAAAAGACCATCTCAGACTCAAATCTGCATGGTTATCATATGATTTGACCATTACATATTTACTGTATAGACTTTAAAAGAGACTTCGACCCCTGAGTTTGTTTCGGTGTTTCTTGTCAGGGTAGTCAGCTCGGAAACACTGGCTTCATTTAGTTTAAATTGACGAAAAAATTGACGTGTAAAAGTGTTTTTAAAAACCTTTTTGCAAAATAAATATCATTTATCACTATCTTCTTAGTCACTCACTCTCATATTTTTTGTCTCTAGGCCGCGGCGGCTCCAACATAAAAGAGATAGAAAAGACGACAGGAGCGAAGGTGAACGTGAAAGAGTTCAGCGGAAAAGACCACGACGTGTGCGTCATCAGGGGTCGGAGTGAAGCCACGCAGATCGCAGAGACCCTCATACACGACTTTATCAACCAGCAGCCAGTGAACGTTGAAGACAGTATCAATGTGCCGTCCTGGGCTTGCGGCAGGATTATCGGTAAGTGGCTTCAAGGCAGTGTTGGTTTTTTGGTCCATTAGACTAGTGATGGGTGATTCCGAGATGTTTTAACAATCGAAAGAATCGGAGTCATTGAAATAAACCATCGAGTCAACCATCGACTCGTCGTTCTCCAAAATAATTGAGATGTTTTTCGATAGTTTCTATCTATAGATGGCTCGGTTACCGGGGTGAGGGGTCAGTCAATTGCATGCATCGAGCCGTGGTGCATGTTAGTTAGTGCGCCAGTCGCAATAATAGACCGAGTTGGACTCGAGTCAAAATCGAAACAATCGAGATGTTCGAACAATCGAATAAAACCTGTCGCCATCGCGGATCGCTAATATAGACCAGTGTTTCTATTTCATGACTATTCTGAAAAACGCTGGCTTGACAGCAAATCAGATTCTCTTCCTTGCAGAAAGAGCCATTACCACTTTCAAATCAAATCACTTATCAAATCCATCACAGCCCCAAGTGCCCTGCACTTTAGAGGATTTGATGAGTGCTGCCGATGCTCTGCTATCGCTGGTCTTGTGTTAGTCAAAAGAATGAAAGTCAATTTTAATATCTTCGTTCTGAACCATTTTTCTTTATCAGGAACTCAAGGCGACAACATTAGCTCAATCAGCCACCGCAGTGGAGCGAAGATCAAGGTCGTGGCAATCAACGACAAGACAACAGAACGAAAGGTCTTGTTCTTGGGCACCAAGGAACAGATCAAAGTTGCTAAGGATCTCATAGACAACTGCGTGAGTATAACTTAATTATTCCATACATATTACTCTACAAGGAACAAGCTCCTTACAAGGTGGACCGATGACCTGGTGATGTTTGCGGGAATCCGATGAATGCGAGACGCATAGGACCATTTATAGTGACGACATTTGGGGAGGCATATGTCCAGCGGTGGACGTCTATCGGCTGAAATGATTATAATGATTACTCTACATGTCTTACGCGCAGAGCCAAAGCGTGCAGCTTTGTCAACGTCTGTGTTCTGTTCATCGTGCATCACACATGCTTGTTCCGTCGCAGACCCCCTGTCTCTCAAAAACGATGAACCATTGACATTACTAAAAATGAATAGTTATTGTATAATATTGGGTCAAGTTTTTATAATAATTTATTTATTTTTGTTATAATCGAAACAATTATTATGTTTTACGAATCCCTTGTGAACTTATTTCAGCATTATCGTTTAAATATTAACTAATTGTTTTATACGTTTATACATCACAATTTTATTTGGAACGTCGACTTCACAATGGCAACACCATTTTAAAGTCGACGTTCCAAATAAAATTGTTGAGTGGTGTCATTGTCAATACACAGTGTATTGGCTTATTTTTTTAGGGTTCCGTACCTCAAAAGGAAATAAATGAACCCTTATAGAATCACTTTGTTGTCCGTCTGTCTGTTTGTCAATATCCTTTATCTCGGGTACGCGTGGAGGTATCGATTTGAAATTAAAACCATATACTCAAGTTTGCGGTCCCTTGAAGCTGCAAAAAAAAATCAAAATTCTAAAGCTAACGAAAAAAGAAGATATGGCCGTTTATGTCTTTTTATTTTACATACTCATGTATATTAAGTGGAAAATGTTGTTGGTTGTGCATTTATCTCGTTTATTGTATTGTATTGTATTGTTTACTGTAAAATTGTAACGTACCACCGTTTGTTTTCCCAAACAAATAAAATAAAATGTCGCAAAAAACGTATATCGACACTCCCAAGGGAATCAAAATTCATAGGGTACTTCCCGTTGACCTAGAATCCTGAAATTTAGCATGATGCAAGGACTCATAGCACAAAAATAGAAAACAAAAAACTGAAATAAAAATAAAAAATTGTTGTAACGTTAAAAAAAAACATTTTTTTGCGATTGTGAAAAATCTTCGTAACTCAATTCGGGTATTGAACTGTTTTCATAGATAAGTTTGTACGGAACCCTCAGTGCGCAAGTCCGACTCGCACTTGCCCGGTTTTTTAAAATTCGGATGTTTGTGTAGTTTTCAAGAAAGGTATTTTTATAACTTTGACCTTTTATTTTACTTTTTCGAATACTGGACTTTTGGCTAGTATTCGAAAATAGACGACTATGTGGCAGTATTGTGGTCAAAAGTGGTAACAATAAATTTCTGATAAGGTCTCCATTACATTGCATTGCAAATTATTGTTTGTACCTTCGTAAAATTTGGGTTGGAGTCACTCTCAACAAAAGGATCATTACTAATGTTTTAAGCTGGACAAATGTGATATCTTGATAGGTCATGTATACATTTTTGTTTCAACCTGGTTGAGTCCAGTAATCGGGTTCAAACCCGTCGACTGTCTAACTAAACTGCACAAACATTCTATGCTTTACTTCAACCGAATCCTAAATGAAGACAACAAATTCAAAATTTCAGGTCGCTCAAGAGAAGTGCCGACGTGAAATCGAGCAATCGAAACGCAGTCCGCGCCACGTCCAATCGTCTTCGAAGTCGCCATCGCCGACACCGTCTACCAGCACCAGCGATCACACCGAAGACGCGTCAGGTGACTCTCAAGTGCACAGGCATGTCCAATATAAGAGGCCTGGTAAGATCTGCTAACAGCATGCTCCTTTATACCCTGACCGTATTTAGAACTTTAGACTATAGACAACTGCCTCCCTAGCCAAGTTACAACCGTTTCGTTTCGATTCTCTTTTCGTCGATCACCTCGAGTCGACCACGCCTCCGATTCCTTTGTTCTGACGTCACCTCAACGGTCAGTCACGTGGTCGGAACAAAGGAATAGGAGGCGTGGCCGACTCGAGGCGATCAACGAAAAGAGAATCGAAACGAAACGGTTGTAACTTGGCTAGGGGGGCTGGCTTTCTAGCAGCGATGGCATGGCCATAGTAATTCGCGGGCTGGCGGACGGCGAGCCATAGGTGGCTCACCGTCCGGTAATGACCAAGCCCGCTGTCGGTGCGTTATATTAAAAAAAGCGATGTCAAAAATTTAAAAAAAAATTACGACGACTAGGAGTGTTTTCAGAGACAATATTTCAACATTGAAATCTAATATCTTGGTAGTGAAAAACCGATTTTAATCTTCCATTCTCCTCTATCAACCGTCATACTATTGTTTACTTCCGCAAAGCGAACTTTGGATAGGTCTTCAATTTATTTTTGCAGATTTAGTTACATTTTGGGAAATTAAATTTCGAATACAGTATAGATGTCATTCGGCGGCGGGGACCTCTCGCGTTCGGTCCTGGCTCAGGCCATGGTACGGAGTGAGAAGGAATTGGAGGTGGAAACTGTGAGGCGAAGACAAGCCTCACGCCCCGACTCCCGTCAGAGTTGCGTCGGGAGTCGCAAGTTGATTTCCGGCCACCGTAGGCCTGGGTTTGCGAACGACGAGCAACGGGTAGCTCGTCGTCCGACCGTCCGGTCGTCCGATAAGGACACCAGGTCGACGCCGCGTTGTGTTTTATGCGTGCCTCAAAGAGATGTCAGTGAAATTGACGGGGCCAGTTAGGACTGACCTGCCAGGGCTGCGGATGGTTCGAAGGAGTTACCATAGCCCTCGCAAACAAGCAACTGAAGGAACACTGTGGGTTTTAGTCAGTAGATGTCTGACATTCCTTCCTGCTCCACCCAGAGCTGGAGAAATCGTTTGATGATTTCCCACATAAAAAAAGAATAGATCATGTCGTGTCGAAAATTTACTACACAGGTAGAATTACATGTAACACTCATCTCTACACAGTTTAAAATAAAGTCGTTTTCCGTATTTGTCGGTTCATCCGCTGACTCCTAAACCACGTAACGGATTTTGAAGCGGTTTTCACAAATAGAAATAGTGATAAACGAGTAAGGCTTTTTTTTATATAATTTGCACACGTTAGAGGCCACTGGGACCACCATGGGTTAGCTTCCGAAAGAGAAAACCCGGGGTCCTAGAACGCAAGGCAAAGATCGAATATTGGAGTGGTTTTTAGTCAGTAAAAGTCTGACACGCCTTCCTGCTCCGTCCTAGAGCGAGAGAAATCATTGGATGATTTTCAACCTAAAAAAAAAACACAAGAGGCCGGGCGGGTCGGTTAAGTACTATTAGTAAATAATATCGTTCGTGGTTTGAGTGCTAAACCAGTACTATAGTAGGTACTCAAATGAGGTGACGTAATAAGTACCTTATTTATTCAGGTTTAAGTACCTAATCTGAGTAATACTTCATTCTATTTCGAATATCTATTATTATTTATTTATTGTACACAACTACCACATTGATTTTTTAACCCAAAGGTTGACTTATAAAGAATGTCTCGTTACTAAAGTAAAGGTACAAGTTGGTAGCCGACTGCACGCAGCAGCAGCAGACGACATGTCGTCGCTTCATGTCGTCACGACACGTCGTTGCGTCATGTCGCTGCAGTCATGATTTCGAACCCGACTGCAGACGGCAACAGCAGATGGCATCCAGTTGGTTCCGAGTGCTCCGTGAAACAAGATGTCTGACGTGTTCGAGAATAATCGACGTGTCGTTGCTCCGGCGTCAGCGGCACTACTGATCTGCGGTCGGACGACACTGCCGTCTGCCGCTCGACGACGCGTCGCTAGCTTCATGTCGCTAACTGGAATTTCATAGAAATACGTAAAAAACCAGTAGTGTCGCTGCGACACGTCGTCTGCTGCTGCTCCGTGCATTCGGCTACCAACTTGTACCTTTAATCATCATGTTACAATACATAAAGAAAATCATCGGAAAATCTAAAATTAAGTAACATACCTATTCGCTTGCATTCTTTGGCAAGTCTTTCACAATTCATGCTGCTCTTTTCTGGAATGCATTACCTATAGAAGTGAGTCGTGCTCAAACGCTACCACCGTGCAAAAAAAAAAACGGTGAAGGAGCATTACCTTTCACTCAATATTTTCTTCTGAACATAAAATTCCAAGTCAATCTGAAGATATCACAGTTTAAAGTACGGTATGGTATCGACACCTCTGGGCTCAAAGGTCGTAAAGGACATTTTGGCGAAAATGACTTTTTGATGCAGTTTTACCGAGTATTTAATTCTCTATCGATCTGTATATTCCGTTTTACGAAATTCGCAAAAAAAAAATGCCTTTACGACCCACATAATTTGAGACGTTAAACGAAATGTACCGTTAAAATATGGAAGTAAATAACACTCAGTTACCAGAGCGAACTCATTTTGGTAGTAAAGCAAAATAAAAAACAACTTTTGGGGTTAAAATACATTATAAATGTCAATTGTCCTTTACCTCCTTAGGTGGTTAATATAAGTCATTTTAAAAAATTTGGATGTAAGGGATATCGTCTTTGCAAATTGTCCTTTACACCCTTGCAAGTTAAAATAAAGGAACATAAGTGTCCTTTACTACCTAGTTTCTTTTCAATTATGTGCTTCCACTAAGGGCGTATTATAAACTTAAGTGAGAAATTGTCCCATAAATCCTAGAATATTCACTAGTGTATACTACTATATTTTCTTTATTAATCAAGAAATAACATAATCATACAAACAAAACGTACATTTTCGTAATCAAATTGAGATCGTTTATTATTTTCTTTATGTGAACACAAAGCTTTTATAATAATTATCTTTGAAATAATAATGATAGATTAAGATTGTAGTAATTACGTAAGTTACGTTTTCCTTACAAGTCCTTTTCTCCACTCCCATCTTTGCTCTTTTGATTTGTTTTTCTTTATTAATCAACTTTATTTGTATAATCTCAATCAGTTTGATTAGAAGATGAGAAATAATGAGTAAATAAGTCATCATCATTCTGATGATTTATTTACTCATCTTCAATATCATTTTCATCATCATCTTCGTCCGTTTCGTTTAAAGTCTCACGTAGCTCGGAATTGCATGGAAGTTCCCTGTATTCTTTGTGAAACCTTTTAGGTATAGTCCCATATTCACAGAGGTTCGTGAGATCTTTATACTTAGCAGCGGCTATTGGTAATCTACTGTTATATAGCTGTTTTACTGCATCCATAGCAATCACTGGTTCATTGTTAATCTGGCTTTTATACCCTTTGTACTTTCCTTTCCCCTTTCCTTTATCTGAGGATTTCTCAAATAATGTTATAGAATGAGTCTCTGCTTTATCTTCCATAGAGTATTTAACGAACATTTTGTCGTTATGTTTTTTTTTAATGTGGCGACTCTGATGTTTTTAAATTTGATATTTTTTAATGTCTTTGGCGTGAATATATTTAGAGCTAATTGATCAAAATTTAAAAAGTCAGTATATTCCATGACATTGACTTTGTAAGGTCTTGGTCTTTTGTGGGGCCGATTCAAAATATGTGGGCCACTGTGAGGGACTCCATACAATAAGTTTTCGCACTTCCCTTTCTATAATTGCATGAACTGTATTGACGGGTATGTATGTATGGCCCGGGAGTAAATAGTTAATTTGAGTGACCTCCAAATTAATTGCTGATTTCAAGAATTGATTCATGGCAGCCAATACAGTTTTATTTTTGTTTTGACCACAACACGAATCACAGTATATCAACAGATGTTTTACGCTCATTTTATCCTTTTCCTCAAGAAATTTCGTTAAGCAAGTTGCAATTTCATTATTCCCTCTTTTGCCATCACATATAGCAATTAACATCCTGTGTGTGACTTTCATAAATGGTGAAATTAAACACCGAATATTTTCTGGAATAGTATAATCCATATATACCATGTGGCGTGTTCAACACTTTTTGTAGGTCAAAGCTGCTTTCACGTACCTAAGAAAGATAAATGTCTAACTTGCGTCAAAGCAGAGAATAATAAAGACGAAATGAACGACAAGGACAAAGAACTGCTGAACTCCCATCTTAAAGAAAAGACATCTACTTATAAGAGATTTAAAATTCACCAAACCCTTAATTCACCCAACAATGAAACGATCACCTGCAGCTTTGACCTAAAAAAAGTGTTGAACACGCCACATGGACAAAGTATGATATTATACTATTCCAGAAAATATTCGGTGTTTAATTCCACCATTTATGAAAGTCGCACACAGGATGTTAATTGTTATACATGTTAATTGTTATGCATGGATGGCAAAAGAGGGAGTAATGAAATTGCAACTTGCTTAACGAAATATCTTGAGGAAAAGGATAAAATGGGCGTAAAACATCTGTTGATGTGCTGTGATTCGTGTTGTGGTCAAAACAAAAATAAAACTGTATTGGCTGCCATGAATCAATTCTTGAAATCAGCAATTAATTTGGAGGTCATTCAAATTAACTATTTACTCCCGGGCCATACATACATGACCGAGGATACAGTTCATGCAATTATAGAAAGGGAAGTGCGAAAATTTATTGAATGGAGTCCCTCACAGTGGCCCACATATTTTGAATCGGCCCCACAAAAGACCAAGACCTTACAAAGTCAATGTCATGGAATATACTGACTTTTTAAATTTTGATCAATTAGCTCTAAATACATTCACGCCAAAGACATTAAAAAATATCAAATTTAAAAACATCAGAGTCGCCACATTAAAAAAAAGCATAACGACAAAATGTTCGTCAAATACTCTATGGAAAATAAAGCAGAGACTCATTCTATAACATTATTTGAGAAATCCTCAGATAAAGGAAAGGGGAAGGGAAAGTACAAAGGGTATAAAAGCCAGATTAACAATGAACCAGTGATTGCTATGGATGCAGTAAAACAGCTATATAACAGTAGGTTACCAATAGCCGCTGCTAAGTATAAAGATCTCACGAACCTCTGTGAAAATGGGAATATACCTAAAAGGTTTCACAAAGAATACAGGGAACTTCCATGCAATTCCGAGCTACGTGAGACTTTAAACGAAACGGACGAAGATGATGATGAAAATGATATTGAAGATGAGTAAATAAATCATCAGAATGATGATGACTTATTTACTCATTATTTCTCATCTTCTAATCAAACTGATTGAGATTATACAAATAAAGTTGATTAATAAAGAAAAACAAATCAAAAGAGCAAAGATGGGAGTGGAGAAAAGGACTTGTAAGGAAAACGTAACTTACGTAATTACTACAATCTTAATCTATCATTATTATTTCAAAGATAATTATTATAAAAGCTTTGTGTTCACATAAAGAAAATAATAAACGATCTCAATTTGATTACGAAAATGTACGTTTTGTTTGTATGATTATGTTATTTCTTGATTAATAAAGAAAATATAGTAGTATACACATAAATATATTTAAAAATTACGTGAGCCATTTAATAATTAAGTTTAATTATCAATTAATCCTTTTAGAATACCTTAGTGGGTGATCCTTTAGAACCTAAAAAATATTGCACTTGTCCATTATTTCCTTACTTTGATTAATTTTGCACAGTAAAGTAGATTTACGCCCTAAGCTAAAATCATAAGATGAAAATTTTAAGGGGGTAAAGGACATTTATTTTTAAATTTGTGGTCGTAAAGGAAATCTATCTCGATAAATAAAGCATTAGGGTAAAATTGTAATACTGCCCAAGAGAGTACTATGAATTCTAAGCACTTTTCCAAAGTTTCATTTAAATAGCTCAAGAAACAAAAAAGTTAGAGTAAAAATACGATTTCTTTTTTCGTTTTTTGCTTCTCCTGAAAAGTTGTATTTTGTCCTTTACGACCTTTGAGCCCAGAGGTGTCGGTATGGTGTTTAGTATAGGTAACTACTATTCGGGAATTGCTCTGATGGCCAAAATACAGGCTTTGCCTAGTTTGGCTACAGATGCTACTATAATTTTTATGTAATTACTTACCGCACCATCAAATGTGTGTAAAAAATTGCTGTACATTTTTTGACAAACAATCATTTTAAAAAAGAAACCCGTTTTAAAAAAACCGCAATTTCATAAAAAATAAATACTTTATTTTAGACCGTAGTACATATTATTATGTTAGTAATTACACCCCTTAAAAACTATATTAGTAAAAGATACAATAGGAGAGAGATCACAATTCAAATATATAAATATGCACATATTGTGTAAAAGTGGCGCAACACTGCTTATAGGATGACCAGACGGTTGCAAACTAGCGTTCCAACCAAGGTGACCTTGGTTTATGTGTTTGGTTTGTGCTGCGGCTACATGGATGTAAACCACGCGCCAACACGTTCGGTTGTTGGGAAAACCCGCTTCCCAACCAAGGGCGTTGAAGGTTATGGATTACAACTACTGTCTATACGGATTGAAACTAGCAATGTCACCTTGGTTGGGACGTTGGTTTGCAACCATCTGGTCACCCCTTTAGGACCTAATATTATACCAAAATTACGACAACTTATTTTCTTTACTCTGTAATTCAGAACAGTGATGATGACTGCTTGATAATTTACTAGTTTTTGCCACCGGCTTCGCCCACGTGAAAGTAGGTTTTTTCCATACAAACTTGGACCCCCGTTTCATCACCTTAGGAAGTGAATTTTGGAGTATCCTTTCTTACTCTTTGCATATATCTTAAAACAGGGGCGCTGGCTTTTAGAAAACCTCATGGGTGCTCATGCTCATTTGATGACTCGAAAAAGTGGCAGAGTGTGAGAAGAGAAGTGCACACTGATCGACCAACAAACAAATAAATGCCCTACTTACACACTGCGTACTTTATTACTAATTATGTTTGATCAATAATCAACAAACATTTATATCGGTGCGGGAATCGAACCCGGCGCTCTAAACCACTGCGCTAAACGGGTCGTCAAGTAATGAAAAAACGCCCATCCCTAAAAGGCGATGTTTCTTGATGTGTGTTCTCAGGGGTGCTCGGCAC
The DNA here is from genome assembly GCA_961205895.1 of Mythimna pallens. Lineage (NCBI taxonomy): Eukaryota > Metazoa > Arthropoda > Insecta > Lepidoptera > Noctuidae > Mythimna > Mythimna pallens. Next base: position 5,157,297 of record OY540843.1, read on the forward strand.
CCACTGTTTATTTCTCATGGGTGCTGGAGCCCCTGAGTACCCACGGATTCGGCGCCCCTATCATAAAAGGCACATCTGTGCATAATTTGAGCGTTCTAAGTCCAAGGGTTTCGGCTGGGCGTTGATGAGTCAGTGAGTGAGTTAGGACTTGCCTTTTACGTAAACAGACAGATTGGGCAAACATAATGTTGACTTTCATAGGCGCTAATTTGTCCTTAGCCTATATTTCAAGGCTTTGCAGTTGGATTTGTCATTATGTAACTAAAATTATTATTATACAGAGGATCGCTATCTTTTTATTTTATTTTACTTTAAAACCGCATTATATAGATTACATTTTATGCTAATAACTATTATGCTGAATAAATAGATGTAAAGTAAGTTTTACATTTTAAAAAATCTAGAAGTCCAGAGCCAATTCAAGAAGTTCTGTTAGAAAGTTGCATTATTTCTAACTACCATAGACTTCTGTGTAAACCTGAGAATGCACGGTTATTGTGGGCTGTTAACGGAGTCATGGTTTTCCATGTGGCTTCGACCTTGTAGCCCACAAGAAGTTTAAATTAATTAATATTGAAAATTATGTATAGCCCCTCGCTGTACTCAAGACCCATAAATTACGTCCCACGTTATGTGTAAGGTAGGATCGACGAAGCGTTATATTTTATGACAAGGGGTGGGAGGAGCCATCAGTTTCGTGTCTTCATATTTTAAAATGTATATCTAGGTTCTATTATTTTATTAAAATTATAGAAAAACGGTGGATGCGACGAGAGAGATCGTCGTTGTGGACGCACAGGATCGGTCGTTGTGGCGATGCTTGGGGGAGGCCTATGTTTCAACAGTGGACGTCTTTAGGCTGAAATGATGATAAAAAATTCTGAAATTCTTAAGGGAGTCAAACAGATTAACCAATCTACGCTTCGCCGATGACATTTTCCTATTCTCTCCCTCAGCCACTGGACTAGAGCAAATGTTACAAGACATTAGCGACACAAGCTTTGAGGTTGGACTCAAGATTAACATGTCGAAAACCAATAGTTCTAAAAACAACATATATGTGGGTGAGGAGGATATACAATATGTCCAGGAATATCTCTACTTGGACCAAGTGTTTTCCTTCCAGGCAAGGCAAGACAAGAAAATAACACACCGAACAGAAAATTACTGGGACAGCTTACTGGTCTATGAAAGGACTATTTAAAGGGCACCTTGCCTATGTGACTTAAGGGGTGACCAGACGGTTGCAAACCAACGTCCCAACCAAGGTGACCTTGCTAGTTTCAATCCGTGTAGACAGCAGTAGTAATCCCGCAACGCCCGCGAGGCGCGTTTTCCCAATCACCGAACGTTTTGGCGCGTGATTTACATCCATGTAGCCGCAACACAAACCAATCACATAAGCCAAGGTCATCTTGGTTGGAACGCTAGTTTGCAAACGTCTGATCACCCCTTTAAGCATAAGCTAATGGACATGTTGTCACCTGTAGGTATGGTAAATTTGCGAATGTGCGTAATTACAAATTAAACAGGAAAGCAAAAAAAATATTTTTTTAATATAATAAACCGGTCCATTTAAAAAATAAGAAAAAGAAGTTTTACAATGGCCGCTTTGTTAAACCGCTTTCTTTGTAAAAAAATAAGAAAAATGAGTTTTTTTTTTCTCCTGTAAAAAATGTAATTACGCATATTCGCAACTTTACCGTACAGGGGACGGTGTATTCTCTCCATCCTGACCTTTGGTGCACAGACTTGGTCTTTGACTAACATCCAAAGGTCCAAACTTAAAGTTTACCAGCGTGCCATGGAGTGCAGCATGCTAGGTGTTAAAATAACGGATCGCGTTTGCAGTATAGTATACTGCGCTCCAAAACGCAGATCATTGACGTGGTTCTGAATGCTGCCCAGCTTAAATGGTACTGAGCTAGACATATCTGCCGCATGCCGATCGAGCGGTGGGCCAGTAAAACACAAAGTTGGTGCCCTGACATCGCACGATGGGGTCGCGGCACACCAAGAAGGAGATGGCGGGACGACTTAGATGTCTTCCTTAGGAATTAGAAAGAAGTGGCTTAGAGCCGGGAACAATGGAAGGAAGTGAGGCAGGCCTTTGCCCAGCAGTGGGACAGTATAGGCTAGATATAATATAATAATATCTAGGTATTATAAAAATGCAAAATTTTGAAAAATAGAAAAGAAATTGCCTGAAATCTTAAAAATATTTCCTACTTTATCTGTATGAACATAAGGTTTAAGTAGTTTTGTTGGCGAGTTTGAAAACTAATTTCTCAACTACAGTTTCAATTTATTAATTCAAAATGACGATCATCCTAAAATTGCAATACATGTGACGTCACAGTAGGGAGGGGAGTCTTGCAAATACCAGAGGTGTCGAGGACGAGGGGGGAGAGGGGACCGAAAAATCATGAAATTCGTCACAATTTTCGTATGGCCCCAAAACGTAAATGTAATATGTCGTGTATTATATTCACCCACCCTAATACGCTAGCTCATTAGACCTAGACTTCATGAACTGAAGAAAAATGTTATTCGTCAACCGTTTACATGATGTAAGGCCTTCTGCACACGGACGCGTAGCTTCATAGACGCGTATTCGTCATTATACGCTTGGTGTACGCTTGCTCATAGCTTACATACAAAACTGAAACTCTGTCGACGAAACTGCAACGACACCACGACGTTACCGCTTTGTCGAAACACGCGTTTATAAAGCTAAGGCCTTAAAGTGCGCGTTGCAGTGCGCTTTTGTAGAATAAATAGGCGTGCCTTTACTTCCGTCGTCATGAGAACTGTACTTACTCACATTTAAATTCTTAAAAACCTTTTGCCTTGACTTATATTAGTCAGGAAATAAAACACGTAATGTAAACACAAACTTAGCTTTTATTTTATATACTCGTGCTGCTGTACAATTCACACTTGTTACTTCACCCAGAGCTACACAATGAATGTCACTTATGGCCGCTGAAGGGGTTGGATAGTGTTAGTCAAATGAGCAAACTAACAAATAATACATTGGTCAACATAAATACTTTGACAAACTAACAAATTACGAAGAAAGTAATATTACATGATGGTTACACTTAGTTTAATTTTTAAGTCCTTATAAAGATTTAAACTTTACACTATAAATTTATAAGTGCATGATTTGTTCAAAATACTTCTTCAATTAATCTTCTTCTTTAATTCTTCTTTCTTCTTCTTATGACCTATCACTAATAAATTACAAATAAATTCATATTACGCGATAAGTACGTACAGATTGATTTAATAATTAACAAGTTAAAAAAAATAAAGATATAAATTCGTCAGTGCATGACTTGTGACGTTGTGTCAAAATAATACTCCTTAAATACTATATAAACTATACGATCGAACATTGACCTAACAAACTATCACATCAAAGTTTTATATTCCTTATAGTTGCGAACAACGATGGAGCGGACACGACCAGCCACAGTACCAGTCAGTGGTACCCCTCGTTGCTCCGAGACACACAAGGTGGATCGGAAACCGTACCACAGAGACCAACTCCAGAGACAACCACGTCACAACAGCGCCAGTTATTTTTTTTTATTTTTGTATGGACAAAAAATATTTATGGTTACTGTAGATACTTTGTAGGCCTGTTGCGGCTGAAATCTAAAAAAAAGAAGGCAGCATTAAAACCTGTAGGCGAATGCAAGGGTGCAAAGCCAAAAATTCTCGAGTGGCCAACCCCGAAAGTTCCAAAGCAGCCATCTGTCACCTGGCGAGCTGACAGAAGAGAAGTCACAGCTCCAGTGCTCAAAGTTCCCACCTGTATAGAGGATCACATCGACAATGCGCTCGTTGAGTACCTGGCCGTCGAGACGGCCACCAAAGAAGTATACCGCCAGCAATGTCACTGCATTTTACATGCTTTTTGGCGGAACAATGTGAAACTGCTAAACGAACTACTCGATGAAGCAGAAGGAGCCGTATATGACAATGTCACTCACCAGGTCCTTAAAGGTGAAATGACAGGCTCATATATGGCTGCTTACAACTTAAAAGGCGGCTTTCTGGTCAAGGACGAAGATAAATCGCTGCGCTCAGGTAGAATCACTTTCGCCACTCCGAAAGACGACACCATAGTGGTGACAGCCAAATGCACTAAGATCATGCTACAGGACAAGATCCTTGAGATGGCACAAACCATTCAGGAGACCGAGCAAACATTCTATCATTGGACAGTTCCCAGAATAAAATGGGTGAATGGGGTTCCCGGGTGCGGAAAGACTACCTGGGTAGTCCAACACTTTGATGAGAAGAAAGATGTGGTAGCCACAACCACAATCGAGGCAGCCAAAGAGCTCAAAGCAAGGCTAACGCGCCGCCTAGGAGATCGAGTGAAAAATAGGGTTCGGACTTTGGCTTCAATCCTTGCCAACGGTTTCAAAGAGAAATACTACCGTTTAACTGTAGACGAAGCTTTAATGAACCACTTTGGGTCTATAGTAATGGCTGCACGATTGGCTGGAGCGAGAGAAATTGTTCTCATCGGAGATGTGAACCAACTACCGTTTTTGGACAGGGAAAATCTGTTTCCACTTTGGTATACCCGTCCAAATCTAGTCACTACCATCTGTCAGGAACTACTATGTACCCACCGCAATCCAATGGATGTAGCATATGCTCTGAGCGACATATACTCGGGTATTTATTCGTCCAAGCAGCTGGTGCATTCCCTGAAGGTGGAAAGGTATACTGGAGCGCTAATAAACAAAGCATCCGCGAAGACTCTTTTCTTGGTTCACACTCAGAAAGAGAAGGCTCTCCTCGCCAGCCAAGGATATGGTTCTGGCGCTGAGTCCCGCATCCTCACTATACATGAAGCTCAGGGTTTGACTTACGAGTCCGTGGTTATTATAAACACGAAAAACAGGAGAATTAACCTCCACGATAGCGTCCCCCATGCGGTAGTAGCAGTGTCTAGACACACTGTCAGTTGCGTCTATTATACTGACCGCTTTGACGACGCCATTGCTTGTTTCATCAGACGTGTGATGAACGCACCTACAATAACGATCGTGGACTACAACCTTAAGATGGCCTTGCGACATCGAGACACTGCAGTTGTGGACAAGCTGCTAAGAATCTCAAAATCCATAACCAGTCAAAAATATACTATACGTGCTTATATTGTTGACTTTATGTTCCTAATCGAATCGAGAATGAATCAAATTATAATTTATTTCTATTCTTTCCTTGAAGTAGAAGAATAAAGAGTGGCTTTTTAGGGTTAAACTTATGCGTAATCCTTACATATTAAAAGACGAAAGCCTTCACCGCGTCTGTCTGTCTGTTTGTCCGCGATAAACACAAAAACTGCTGAACGGATTTTCATGCGATTTTCACCAATATACAGAATGATTCATGAGCTCAAATTTAGATGTTATGATTTGAAACACCCGTGCTTACCTGAGGTGGGTCGCTACTGTTAAAATAAAATGTAACTTAAACGAGCAAAAACATGATTGATTCGATAACTATAAGTTGTCGATATTTTTAACTATTATTTAGATTAGTTAGGTGTATAATTTACTGAAAATAACTGTTATTGTGAGCCAACATTCACAACTCGAGCCTAAACTCATCTTACCAAATACATTGATACATGTAGCAGTAGTTTATGCCAGCGTGGGTTTAGTACAAGTTAGTCGATGACGGAAACTAATTTATAAGAGTACAAATCCGTTCTTCAGCTATTTGAGCGTAAAGTAGTAACAGACATACATTCATATACACATAAAAACTTCCGCCTTTATAATATTAGCGTTTATTGCAGCCCCGGATTTAAGGCTGGGGGGCAAACTGGGCACTTGCCCCGGGCGGTAGTTTCATGGGGGCGCCAAATCCTTGAGAGAAGAATTCAATCTCGTAGGTTTTTATTAAGTAATCGAATCTTAATATATAATGTGTTTGAAAAATAAACTTTTCTATTTCCATATGCGCATTTTGAACACATATTATGTAAGTGATTTATGAACGCGAGGGGCGCCATTATCGAGGTTTTGCCCCGGTTCGAAAGATCGTAGATCCGGGGCTGGTTTATAGTAATATAATAATAATAGTTTATTCATTTTACAAAGAATTTTATATTAAGTATTGTTTTGCTTGAAAGGAAGTTCCCATTATAATTTGATTGGAGCCTCCTTTCAAGCAAAATAAGTGTGTGTTAGGAGACTACGCTCTTCCATATCTTAACTAAGTTATAAGTTAGATTACATTGTTTTAATTTCTTAAATAATTTATTTTCTTTAAAAGACTGAACTAAAACTAGAATACATAACGGACTGAATTTTATTGTTGAATACATCACCTAACTGAAAATTGGAGTTGATTGTTTGTGTCGAGGTATATTAGTGATTTAGTAAGGGGTTACGTTTGTGTCAAAAATGATGGCCACTGATTAATGGCTCATAGGTTATAGTGGTTTTATTCAGTTTGTGATTGTTACAAAACTCTATTTTTTTCTTATTATACACTTAAGTCTGTTTATTCTATTGTATGTATAGCTGCGCTGAACGTTTTTTCTACTGTACCTGAGTGAAATTAGTTCTAGTTTGAGGAACTTCCTCTATCTCTTTTTTTCTATTCAAGGTTAAACTGGGGTCAAAAGGAAAGTTTTAACAATCTTTACAAATGTTTAACAATGTTTTGTTATTTTTTTTTTGTTATGCGGAACAGAGTGAAACGGGAGGATCCTCCGACCAGATGAGCGTTGTGTCTGGTCCGAGCAACTGCCCAGTTGTTTTTAGATACCTAGTTGTATATGTTCTTTATATAATTTTGATATTTTATAGGGTTTGTATAATTTTTCCCACTGTTAGTAAGTTATTATTCGATAGAAAGTTAGCGAGATCAAGGCGCTCTGATAAAAATAATAGGATATTATTTTTTATTAGAGCGCCTTGATCTCGCTCGATCAGTCTATAAATTTAGTGTTATCGATAACCCCCCCCTCCAAATAGGGATGCAGTATGCTAAGGCAGACTGTACTAAAACTACATATGATGTCTCGTTGAATAGGTGTCTAGGAGTGACAGTGGGAGTGGTGTATTTGTGTTATTGAGTACTTTTTTGGGTTCCGTATATACCTCAAAAGGAAAAAACGGAACCCTTATAGGATCACTTTGTTGTCCGTCTGTCTGTCTGTCAGTAAAGACCCTTTATCTCGGGAACGCGTGGAGGTATCGAGTTGAAAATAAAACTATATAGGTACTCAGGTCTGTGGTCCCTTGAAGCTGTGAAAAATTAAAACTTGTGAAAAATTAAAACTTGTGTAAAATTAAACTTCTAAGTAAATGAAAAAAATAAAACAGATACGGCCGTTCATGTCGCAAAAAACAAAACTAATAAACGACACTCTTAAGGGAATAAGGGAATCTAAATTCATAGGGTACTTCCTGTTGACCTAGAATCCTGATATTTGGCATAAAGCAAGGCCTTATAGCACAGGTATAGGAATAAATCTAAAAACAGTAAATTTGTTATAATGTTACAAAAATGTCGCGATTCGGAAAATCTTCGACATTCCTTTCGGGAATTAACCTACTTGCATAGGTAAGTTTGTACGGAACCCTCAGTGCGTGAGTCCGACTCGCACTTGCTTAGTTTTTTTTTAGGAACGATATTCCTCAACGCTATGAAAATTCAACTTAATTTTTAAGATTAACATAACTGTCTAACTTGGAAAAGACCTGAAATTTGCAACTTTAATGAAACTTGACGTTTTCCCTCATCTCTAAGTTACAGAGTTATGGAAACTTTCGAAAATTTTAATTTTGCGGGTTATCATGGAGAATTCATTTTTAGATCTATAGTTGTTTGTGTACATAGTGATATGCTGAGGGCGGGTTTCTGAATTGAGTAATTTGTGTTAAAAACTTCTCATAACCTACAAATTACAAGTTTTTTTTCTTAATTTTTTTGGTTAAGGTAGTTTGAGAAATACTCAACTTCAAATTCTTAAATCAGAAATCGGAAGTATAGCAAATATATCATATATATAATTAATTTTAGCTGTATTGAGTGTGAGTAGATTATTTTGAGCTATATAGCTATTTGTCTCATACATGACTTTTTATTGTAAGTATTTGAATTTAAATAATTTTTAATTTTTACTATTATAGAAATGTAGACCATGGTCTGTTACAGAAATATTATTTTTCTAAACTTTTAACGACTTTTGTTTTGTAAACATCTGTAACATTAATAAATAATATTCAATTATATTTCTTTGACTTTAACTTAATCCCTGCTAGTTCGTCCATGAGAACCGGGTCATTCAAGTATATAGTATGAAACCAAACTTCCCCCCCCCCCACCGTCCTATGCCTATAAGTTACCTAAACATTGATGTATATATATATCGTGGCCAGATCTTAAAATTGATCATTTTATGATGTGAGCGGCAATTTTATGAAATGGTGCTATTTCAGCTAAACGCGGCTTATCATATCGTAAAATAAGTACGTTGTCCACTGATAGAGTCCACTGTTCCTCAGTCTATACCTTTATTTGTCTGTATAGTTTTGAATTAAAATTTTAAGCTTCCTACTTTCTCTAGACCTTTTATTATTATAGAATTTCTAGATTAATGTTATGGCGTAACGTTAACGTTTAAATGATCGGGCCAGTTTTCTCTGGCTATATCATGAAGTGATCAATTCTAAAGTGTGGCCACGACATATACATATTTTAATCTATTCTGTATCCTTTTTTTACACCGACTTATATTCTAGCGATAGACAAGCACGTTCATGGAAACTATTTGTCAAAATACTGAAAAGTTAAAACAAAAGTTCGCTGCAGCGCTAGATTGGCATTATGTCGTCTAACAAAACTATTAAAACATACAGCGCCTAGATAGCTTTTAGAGATACTTTTTTCACGACCAAAATGTCTTAAGCGCCATGAATTTCGGGGCACTTACGCGTTTCGTTCAACATAGTGTAATGACATGTTATCCATATAGATTTTTATACCGCAGAAGTGACACAGCTTTTTGTTTACAATTCTTTACAATAACACTCTATTTCAAAATTTAATAATAGTCCTCGTTAGTGTAAATTCAAAGACCACGTTCTACTACTTTAATAAATAAGTGAATTCAAAATCGCGTTAAATATTGAAACTCTTTATTGTAATCATCATTCTGAAGAACAGCTATCCTGATTGAATGAAGATCAGGACTGCGCCGCTAATATCTAGTAACAAAACAAACAACAACGGTAAATTTATCTTTATAATGTTTAATAATTCCAGTTAAAGATTCTTTTTTTTTTTTCGGTGATATTTATTTTTCTGTTGTAATTTTATAACTTTTTTGCAGCTAATTTTTTTTTTTAAATCGTTTTAACTTATATATCATCAGCTTGAAAGTGTGCAGAGCAGATAAACGAATATTTTGTAGAAAACCACGTGTTTTCACTTCTATCCTCTTGAAGAATTTTTATCCATTCTTCCCTTTTCGGCTGACTAGTGTGAACAAATCTAGAATATAATTATAGTGTATGAAGGACGAAGTCTCAATATGAGTAATGCAATATCACACATAAGACTACAAATTCAGCTGAGCCTAATGTATTTTTGAATACTAATCTGCACGTGATATCTAGGTAGATACGTAATACCTAAGTGCTAACGAATGACAGAATGCTTACCTAACGACAAAACTTACCGATGAAAATTGATACCCAATGATTTGCTGACATTTCTTGCTGAGTTTTTTAAGATGCTGATGATGTCGGTCCCTCTTATCCTTGCAGCTATGACGACCATCATCAACCGCTCCATCATCATCTCCTTTTTTCCAGACCTGTGGAAATTCCCTACAGTTAGACCCATCCCTAAAGTATCCTACTAGCGTTTAATAATAATAATAATAATATTTATTCAAAAATCTTTACAGGATAAAGTAATACAGTCTTAAATATAAATCTTAATTCTGAGTCTTACGTGCCTGAACTAGGAAATCCTGTGTTTCAGGCGAAAAGAGCTAAAATAATTTAAAATTAACAAATAATCAAAAGGATTTTATAGTACAATACAAACGTGTAAAAAATCTGTAAAGTAGCCAAGTTATCTTATACTATTCATTTATAATGTTACCAAATCTTAACTTCTAGTTTCTTAACTAACAAGATACTTAAACTAGGTCAAATATTGTATAAAAACAAAAAAATCACTTTAGCACAATCAGTAAATTCTCTGTATCATCGTAGGACTTTGAAGAGCCTCCTTAAGAATTCTCTTACAGTTAATTTGATTTAAGCTATAAATGTTTGCTTTCGCGTTCAACTTATTGTAAAGGAGAGGACCGAGAAACAGGTAAAATTTTGATGTGAAAGCATGTTTGGTATGATTTTGAGGACAGACTAGGTCTTTACGTCTTTTGTTAGTAAACTCCGTGCTATATGTTAGATCTGCATGCTGTTTTAATACAATACCCATTATAAATAGCTGTCGGACTGTTAGTACTTCACATTCTTTGTATAGGAGGTTACTGGGAAAAAGGAATGGGCGAAAAGTAGCCACTTTGAGAATTGCCCTCTGAGCTCTCTCGATGGTTAAGAACTGCGCCCTGTTGGCCTACTGCCATATTTTACGAAGGTCCTAGAGAAGGCTATTTCTAAGTTTCCAACCAGCTTAGCCGCTAGGTCAAACAGGCTTTCTTAAGAGACATAGTGCAGGTTAGTACCCTCCTTAATGTGGTCGATAATATCCTTGAAGCCAGAGACAAGAGCATGGGTACCAAGATTGGCCTACTGGATTTTTTTTCACGCGTTGTTTTTTTCTACTAATAGTGCACTTCTTTCTAAGTCTAATTATGGATACTCACCGTTCTCAGTTTCTTCATTTCACAAGCGACATTAATGGAATCAAGTCTTCTAGTCCTGGTCTCGGGATTGATCCTGGGCTCGCTTATTTTCATTGTGTATAGTGCTAACATTAGCAATTGCCTGTTCTACACCAAGATTTATCTGTCTTTTCATCCTCAGCAGACTGTTGACACTGCAAAAAGAATAAGCGAAGATTTGGATAGGTTCACAGGTCTATAAGAAACTCACTGGTTTTAACCTCGGTCAAATGTTAATTTGTTGCACGCCCCGTACCTAAACGAATATTATTAACACATCGTTATCAGATTGACGACGCATGGCCGCCTACCTAATCGTGGCGTCTTTCCCGCTTTTACCCGTAAAAACAAACTACACTCACACTCGGGGAGCGCGTCTCGACTCCATCTTGCTCCTCATTGTAAAATTTTTCTAAACTAAACACAAAGACATTAAATGTACTAAATAAAATCCTTATAAAATATATGGAATCTAGAGATTAAAGATGATTAGATTAAATAAAATGGGCTACAGCAGTTTAGACATGAAGATTAATGGTCGTTCAATTGAAAGGGTGCAGGATACTCGTTTGCGCAACTGCTTCTAGTCTCAAATTTTTATACGGTGTAAGTCCCTACACAAGTATGGATATTATGCGTCCTAAGCTCTGTGAGTCACTAGTCCAAGCTTGACACTTGCACGCCCCATATACAAGCGTGCATTCCCAGTAGAAGCCTTATGATAATTCAGCAAGTGGTTTGAGTAAGATTCAACTTTAAAGGCGCGGTTAAAGATATGTTTTCTCAAAAGAATTGCAAATTCACTTACAGAGAAAACATAAATCGGTTTAGAACACTGTTGTGAAACAAAAACAAAAATATACCAATCATAAAACTCGTCATCATCATCTGCCTGCCCTTGCGCCACGTTATTTGGGGTCGGCGCAACACGTTTTTTTCTTCCATTCTGTCCTTTCAGCCGTCACGCTATTACTGACTCCCTTTTCTTTCATATCACTCCTCACACAATCTATCCATCTTTTCTTTGGCCTCTATATAGCATAGCATAGCATAATCAGCCTTTTAATGTTCCCACTGCTGGGACTCAGGCCTCCTCTCTCTAGGAGAGGGGGCCTCTATATATCTTAAAACTACTAAGACTTACAATAATATTTCAACTTAACATAAGTACATCGTATTAGCATAGCAACTACAAAATAAACAAATCAGAAGGTAGGCTACACACAAGAAACAGCGTAACAGTTTTGAACGATGAGGGTAGATTACAATTTAAAAGTTATATGTTTACTAAGGCCTAAGACGCAGTACAGAACATAAGCGATTTATTAAATTGTTTTGTTTTTATATTTTTACATGTCATTAATATAATACTTTTTTTTATATACCCAACTGCGCCGGAGGAAGGTTATGTATTTTTGGATTTTTTTTCGGGTAATATTTGTGAATAAACTTATTAATTGTTTTTTGATAAAGCGAAAGGCGAAGAAATATTTTTGAATATATTTTTAAGTTTTCTTGTAAACGTATGATGATTTGATTTCTTCTATAAATAAATAAAAAAACCATTTGTATCAGGTAAAAACCCATATTAGAATTCATACATATAAGATAAGTTAATTTATTTTGCATTTATAGGTACAAAAACGGTGACATAAAAATATAATAAGCATCAGCCATATTTAACCAGAAGGCATGCAAAAGTAAAAACTACTGGACATTCTGAGTAGGTACATTAAAAATTTCATAAAAATTACACAACGCTAAAATTTGAATGTCAAATGAATTAAATTAAAAAAAAAATGAATAAATAAAACATGTCATAAAAACTCAAAATAAAATAAAGTATAAAATGTCAATAAAATTTAAAATGAAACAAAAATTTAAAATGTCACGTAAACTAAGAAATGTCATAAGAATTAAAATAAAATTCAAAAAATGTCATAGAAATCAAGTTAAATTAAATTTAAAAAAAAAACTGAAATTAAATGTCATAACTATATACTTTTTTCTAAATCAAGAAATTCCTTTCTCCAACAAAAATTCCGTCACACTATAATAAGCTTTGTCTACTAAAAAAATATTTGTATATTAAAAGATATTTGCAGAAAATACAAAATTCAATCAGTTAAAACACTACAACAAATTAAAATCAAAATATGCATTCAAAAATAAAAACAAAATAAAATTACAACCCCAATATCCAATAAAAACAAAAATACAAAAATCTATATCTATCTATCTAAATCTATTTTCAATTTCTGTCTGATAGTTTTCTATGGAAGTCGGCTCTTTCATATCATTTCTCTTTCCATATTTAGCCCTAGGCTAGTCTTGTCTTGTTAAAATTTAGTAATTTCATGAGTTTGTGCCCTTTTAGTAAATATTATTTAACTAACTATATTTCTAAATATCGGTAATTTCATGAGAATGTCAGATCGCAGCAAACTATCTGCCTACCCTACTTTTTGGCGCAATTCTCAAAAAAAAAAGAAACAGATTATTCAAATAATAAATTGTGCTGGTCGCTCGGTGTGAAAAAGTTCAAAACAAGAATATCTGCCTACCTTTTGTTTACCTTGAACCCCATAGAACGACTTCTCACCGCCTCTTCGTGCTATGAAAACGATTGACACATTTAGAACAAAGTTCAAGCAATACTTATTGAGTATGTAAAGGAAAGCACCACACGAACTTACACAGGGTCTGCTGCTCCTAGTTTTGTATTGGTGATTTCAACTTCCACCTTTTCAGCAGCAATTTTCGCATCATAGCTCTTTCTTACAACCAGCACAAAGCTATGCTACACTTACAGTCAGTCATACACACCCGCACCACTTATAATTTTTCAATGTAGGTACATAATTTCTAATTTAGATGCTAAAAGTCATTTTTTCATTGTAGGTAGGTACTAATATTTATTAACCTTTTTATTTTGACAGCCGACCATAAAGGGGTGACTGGACATCCACTAGTGGCCTTTCGGCGCATTTGTTTGTTGTTCTCTATTTGAGAAATAATTTCAAAAATTAAACCAGCCTACAAAACAAAACGCGTCAGCAAATCTGTAGGGGCCCAGCAGGGCCGAAGCTTACTAGGGTTAAAAGTTGACTTCGGAAAGGGAACCTCGGTGTCCTGTAACGCAAGGCAAAGAAGGAACATAGGGGTGGTTTTAGTCAGTAAAAGTCTTCACCCTAGAGCGCGAGAAGTCATTTGACGATTTCACACCTGAAAAAAGGTCTTTGTTTTTAACCGACTTCAAAAAGGAGGAGGTTCTATGTTCGGCTGAATGTATTTTTTTTATGTACTCTGATTTCTCAGCCAATTGTGGACCGATTTTAAAATATTATTTTTTAATTGAAAGGTTATGCTTCCGAATTGGTCCCATAGAAATATTGTTATGATCTGATCATGAACTTCGAAGATATAGAACAGAACTCCTCATAGGATCACAGCAGAACCGTTGTAACAAGTAAAATTGCTTGGTTTATACGTGTAGTCGATGACTGACTGAAAGAAGAGGGGGAATATATCGAACTGATCTGATGGTGAAGCCTGAAGTTAGGCACCGGAACTCTGTAATACGAGTAAATTAATGTAATCTAACCGTGTTTGGGATTATTAGAATTGTCATAAGATGCACTCTGGCTATAAGGTATTTAAGTTTGGCTGAGGTGTACTTTTTAGTGGTGGTACCATAACTAAAATGTGTAAAATATTTTTTTTTTTTACATTTAACAAAACAACCGACTTCAATGTAAAAAAAAAAAACACTGAAAAGTGGAAAATAACTTTAATTTCGGAAATCAGTGTTAAATAACGAAGAAACAAAACTATTATAGAAGCACTGACTTCCGAAATTACTCTTTTTTTTTTTGTAAATAAAAATATTTCACAAATACACGTATAACTCTCATTTTGAGTTTTCTTTTTGATTAATATGTAATGTTCCTATTAACTACAAAATTTATAATTTATCTTTTTTAGTAGTCTCCTCATAAGTTGTGTGATCCCCACTCGCTCTTGGCAAGTGTTTCCTTTTGTGGTACGGAACCCTAAAAACGTTCACCTACATTTCCCGTGTGGTATGCACTAATGTGTAAAAGTAAATAATTTATGTGTGTAGATATTGTATTTATAAGTGTTTGTGTGTTTTGTGATGTTAGAGTGGTGTTTCTTGAGTGTTGGGTATTAGGTAAAGGTTTTCCGGAGTACCTATGGTATGGGTCAGCTGTGAGATATTGGTTGGGATACAGTAAATTTAATATTTTCTATAAATAAAGATTAAAAAAAAATTGAAACATGGTTTTGGTGATTACGGGTAAAAACAATGAAAATGTTTAACTCTTTAACGGCCCGCGTCGGATTAGTCCGACTAGTATTTTTGCGTTCTATTCTGCGACTGGGTACCCCATCTCGTTTAGCTTTTCAATCTTCATAGGTGACAGAAGAGCTGACGAGATGGAGTACCTATTTGGTCGTGGAAATGCGAATAAAAGCGAGAGTGTTTGTCGGATATATTCGACGTATGCAGTTAAAAGGTTAATTTTTTATTTTTTTATTTGGTACATTGGTTAAAGCAAAATACCGGGGTAGTTGTGATGACTGATAAGGCTGGGTCAGATACAAAATGATTTTTGAAAAATTAAAATTTATAGTCTATGCGCCGATGATTAAAACGTTCGACGTCTGTTGGGAGACCTATTGGCAATTGAGACTTTTTGTGATAAAAACTTAACTGTATTTATAGGTCTAATCTGTCATCTAATAATATCTTTTCATGTTTACGTTTTCTCTCATTGTATAAATGCGAGAAAATTTAATAAAGAAGATCCCAGGGTATCTCGAAAAATTCAAATTGTAAGTGGTATTGCTGATTTCAGTGATTTTACTTCGATTAATCATACTTTTTGCAGAGACGAATAACAATTATAATGGCATAGATACTTAGTCAATTTAGTGAACTGACAAATGTGCACTTATTTTACCAAATGTGCAATATATGAAAAAATCGCCACTTGCCAACGTAAATAGCCAACTGTAATCGTCATCGATTGTGTTTACCGTACTGAGTTGTAAATTTGAATTTCACGGGCTGCCCTGGCATAATACTCCATTAAAGTGAAAACTAAGGGAATGTGCCCACTAGATGGCGCGGAACTCCACAACCTGAACTAAGAGACATGAATAGACAGAATTGGCTGGATTTAGAGACAATAATCTGACTAAGTTCAATAAAATGAAGTATCCCATTCTCGCAAATACTATATCCTTGATTTAATAATGCACTAAAACGAATTAAACTAAAATGTTGAGTACAGCGCCATCTAGCGAGCGTCACGCTTAGTTCCGTAGCTGTCACGTTAGCAACATGCAAAACTCATAACATCTATTAACGTGATCGGACTTCCTCGCATAGAGAACAGGGGCGCTCCGATCGAGGTGTACGTGTCGGCGGTGTCGTCTCCATCCAGGTTCTGGGTCCAGTTCGTCGGCCCTCAGGTGACACAGCTAGACTCCCTGGTGGAAGAGATGACGGAGTACTACGGCAAGAAGGAGAACAGAGAGGCCCATGCGGTTAGTATCACTGTCGACTTGTATTTGTATAAAGGGCGATTTTCAATAATCTATGTTTTATATATTTAATAAAAATCAACGCTTCAAATATCATAACAGGTTTATTCCCAGTGTGATAGCTTGGTTAATATTTTACAATTTAAAATAATTGTAACAGTTTGTCTAGGCAAGTGTGACAATGGTCAAGCGCAAGCAAATAAAGAGCGAAAAGTACTGAAACAAGACTCGGGTTCGATGAAACTAAAATATAACATTGGCATATGATAATAATAATAATTAAGTATGCAAGTCCCCCTTTTATCAAGGTCAAAGTATGAAATAGAATAGAATAGAATAAAACTTTATTGTACACCAAAATAGTAATAAAAACTTATAAACTAACTTAATCTATGGGTACAATGGCGGTCTCATCGCTAACAGCGATATCTACCAGACAACCTTAGGATGGACTGTAAAAACTTGACATAAAAAAGGGGGGTAGACTGCGGTGTAATTGCCGTTTTTTAAAACGGGTTGCTTTAAAGTGTTACAAAAACTTATCTATCCATTTTTATTTTAGGTTCCCGCACTTAGTCCTATGTGGACCATTGTACGTGGACAAGCAACAATCTTTGGATTGACTTTTTCAAATAAACTTTATATATAAAAGTACGTTATTCATTTTTCAAAATTATTGTTCAGACAGTGGCCAACGTTCTTAGTAACTGGTCCACTTAAGCCTCCAAAAACCATAGTTCATCTTTGTGTACCATTGGTCGCAATAGTTTCCAGCCGACCGGGGGTTGTCCTTGGGTGCACTTGTATTCCATGAACCCTGTAACCGCGTGCGTCGAATATATCCGACAAGCGAAAATGTGTCTCAAAGGGCCTCTACGAGTTGATTTCGGCTCCTTATACGCCTTCCAAAGGTCCAGGGCTGTCCTGAGATTTACCAACCCATAATTAATTGTTTTGTTTCCAGTTGGCGCATGTGTCAGTTGGCCAAGTCGTAGCAGCCGTGTTCCGCCACGACGGTCGCTGGTACCGCGCGAGAGTACACGACATCAGACCCAACGAGTTTGATGCAACGAAACAGGTATTATATTTTTAAACGCCTCGTATTTCTGAAAGGTGTTACGCCTCGTCGTTTATACCGCGTACATCGAAGGATTGGAACAATTTTCCTGCTGCGGTCTTCCCGTCCGATTATAATTTAGGTGTTTTCAATCCTAGAGTGAATAGGCTCTTAATGAACTTTTACTTCTCACTATAAACGATTGCATCACTGATTACCATCAGGTGGAATCGCAGTCAAGCGCCAGTTAATTTCAATTAAAAAAAAAGTCAATAGACGTAGCACCATTCGATATCAAATCTTCAAAATATCCGGTTTTGGACTGTATACACTTTGAGGGGGTAGTTTGCTTTATTTTGTCAATAAAATTATTCTACGTGTAGCGTCTAAACCCAAACGCCCCCCTTCCTCTGAATGGCAGCCATTTTTATGCTTTAGCTTAACTTTTGAATTTAATTCAAGATGATTTACGATGTTATTCTTTACTGTTTTTAGTAAATATGAATAGCAACATAAATAATTGTGAATGTCCCAAATAAATATTTTTTCCTTTTTTTCAGGTCGCTGACGTATTTTTCTTGGACTACGGTGACAGCGAGTATGTGGCGACGCACGAGCTGTGCGAACTGCGTGCTGACTTACTGCGGCTTAGGTTCCAGGTAGGACTCTTTACATTATAATTATTCTAAAAAAAAACAATCCTATGCATCGAAATTATTTCCTAAGGAAATATTTCATACGGCGCCTACTGTTCCACGCGCGCCTCTAGGAGATGTCAGCAAACCGAAGGGGCCCCCAGCAGGGTCGAAGACAACTGGGGCCAAGGGATTGTTTCTGAAAAAAAAAACTCGGCCTGGTATGAAAGGCAACGAAGCAACAGGAGTGTGTTTTTAGTCAGTAAAAGTCTGACACAGAAAAAACAAATATACCATATTGTGTTAGAAATGACTCACTGAAACCATTTCCAGTTTAGACATATTATTAGCTTCTGCCAGCAGATTCACCCGCGTGAAAGTAAAGTTTACGCCGTAAAAAAATTTGAACCCCGTTTCATCCCCCTAAGGGGTGAATTTTGGAAAATTCTTTCTTATTCTTTGTATATATTATAAAAAGAACCTCTGTGCAAAAGTTCAGCGTTCTATATCCAAGGGTTTGAGCTGGATGTTGAAAGTTAGTGAGTGAGTCAGGACTTTGCCTTTTATATGTCATGTATGAGCCGTCAGACAGTCCCCGAGACTCGATGTTTTTGTTACGGCTGCCGACAGAGGAAACTCTGCTCTTGTTATTACTAGATGGCGCTGCTGCTTTAGGCCTGACTGGTCACTTGGTCAGGCGACGACAGGCTCAAGTTCAACGATGTCTTAAACTAGGTAATTACTTTTTATCCTGTTCCGGGTATGTTCTCTTGGGATAATTTTCGATTTTGAAGCAGATGAAGCCGTTGACATAAGTGAGATAAAATTGAATCTCAATTTGTAATATTGATGGAATGTATCTTACATTATTTGGTGCATACCATTGAACGATGCGTATTCTTCTTGTAGGCGATGGAGTGTTTCCTGGCAGGCGTGCGGCCCGCAGCGTCGGACGAGCGGCGCGAGCGCTGGCCGCAGCAGGCGGTGGAGCGCTTCGAGGAGCTCACGCAGGTACATGAGGTGCTGGTGCTATAACACTACATTACGTCGGACGAGCCGCGCGAGCGCTGGCCGCAGCAGGCGGTGGAGCGCTTCGAGGAGCTCACGCAGGTACATGAGGTGCTGGTGCTATAACACTACATTACGTCGGACGAGCCGCGCGAGCGCTGGCCGCAGCAGGCGGTGGAGCGCTTCGAGGAGCTCACGCAGGTACATGAGGTGCTGGTGCTATAACACTACATTACGTCGGACGAGCCGCGCGAGCGCTGGCCGCAGCAGGCGGTGGAGCGCTTCGAGGAGCTCACGCAGGTACATGAGGTGCTGGTGCTATAACACTACATTACGTCGGACGAGCCGCGCGAGCGCTGGCCGCAGCAGGCGGTGGAGCGCTTCGAGGAGCTCACGCAGGTACATGAGGTGCTGGTGCTATAACACTACATTACGTCGGACGAGCCGCGCGAGCGCTGGCCGCAGCAGGCGGTGGAGCGCTTCGAGGAGCTCACGCAGGTACATGAGGTGCTGGTGCTATAACACTACATTACGTCGGACGAGCCGCGCGAGCGCTGGCCGCAGCAGGCGGTGGAGCGCTTCGAGGAGCTCACGCAGGTACATGAGGTGCTGGTGCTATAACACTACATTACGTCGGACGAGCCGCGCGAGCGCTGGCCGCAGCAGGCGGTGGAGCGCTTCGAGGAGCTCACGCAGGTACATGAGGTGCTGGTGCTATAACACTACATTACGTCGGACGAGCCGCGCGAGCGCTGGCCGCAGCAGGCGGTGGAGCGCTTCGAGGAGCTCACGCAGGTACATGAGGTGCTGGTGCTATAACACTACATTACGTCGGACGAGCCGCGCGAGCGCTGGCCGCAGCAGGCGGTGGAGCGCTTCGAGGAGCTCACGCAGGTACATGAGGTGCTGGTGCTATAACACTACATTACGTCGGACGAGCCGCGCGAGCGCTGGCCGCAGCAGGCGGTGGAGCGCTTCGAGGAGCTCACGCAGGTACATGAGGTGCTGGTGCTATAACACTACATTACGTCGGACGAGCCGCGCGAGCGCTGGCCGCAGCAGGCGGTGGAGCGCTTCGAGGAGCTCACGCAGGTACATGAGGTGCTGGTGCTATAACACTACATTACGTCGGACGAGCCGCGCGAGCGCTGGCCGCAGCAGGCGGTGGAGCGCTTCGAGGAGCTCACGCAGGTACATGAGGTGCTGGTGCTATAACACTACATTACGTCGGACGAGCCGCGCGAGCGCTGGCCGCAGCAGGCGGTGGAGCGCTTCGAGGAGCTCACGCAGGTACATGAGGTGCTGGTGCTATAACACTACATTACGTCGGACGAGCCGCGCGAGCGCTGGCCGCAGCAGGCGGTGGAGCGCTTCGAGGAGCTCACGCAGGTACATGAGGTGCTGGTGCTATAACACTACATTACGTCGGACGAGCCGCGCGAGCGCTGGCCGCAGCAGGCGGTGGAGCGCTTCGAGGAGCTCACGCAGGTACATGAGGTGCTGGTGCTATAACACTACATTACGTCGGACGAGCCGCGCGAGCGCTGGCCGCAGCAGGCGGTGGAGCGCTTCGAGGAGCTCACGCAGGTACATGAGGTGCTGGTGCTATAACACTACATTACGTCGGACGAGCCGCGCGAGCGCTGGCCGCAGCAGGCGGTGGAGCGCTTCGAGGAGCTCACGCAGGTACATGAGGTGCTGGTGCTATAACACTACATTACGTCGGACGAGCCGCGCGAGCGCTGGCCGCAGCAGGCGGTGGAGCGCTTCGAGGAGCTCACGCAGGTACATGAGGTGCTGGTGCTATAACACTACATTACGTCGGACGAGCCGCGCGAGCGCTGGCCGCAGCAGGCGGTGGAGCGCTTCGAGGAGCTCACGCAGGTACATGAGGTGCTGGTGCTATAACACTACATTACGTCGGACGAGCCGCGCGAGCGCTGGCCGCAGCAGGCGGTGGAGCGCTTCGAGGAGCTCACGCAGGTACATGAGGTGCTGGTGCTATAACACTACATTACGTCGGACGAGCCGCGCGAGCGCTGGCCGCAGCAGGCGGTGGAGCGCTTCGAGGAGCTCACGCAGGTACATGAGGTGCTGGTGCTATAACACTACATTACGTCGGACGAGCCGCGCGAGCGCTGGCCGCAGCAGGCGGTGGAGCGCTTCGAGGAGCTCACGCAGGTACATGAGGTGCTGGTGCTATAACACTACATTACGAGAGGTTCTTGTTTCGGATCCAGGCGGAAGAAACGCTCGTGTGTCACCTCTGTGCGGACCGGCCGGATGACACGACAATGGGTAGCTCGCCGTTTGCACTTCTGGTAAAGACCAGATTCGAGTCGACGGCGCGTAGCGTTTTCACGCTCGCCTCATGGAGATGTCAGCAAAGTCCAGTATGGCCGATGCCTGCTCGGGCTGTGGGAACGTTTGAAAGAGTTACCGTGGCTATAGAACGCAAAGGACAACTGAAGGCCACAGGTGGAAAATCATCAAAAATTCTTCCCGCTCTGGGTGAGGCGACTGGGAGTACTTTACTTACCCCTTGCGACTCAGGGCCGTGGTAACTCTTAGAAGCTATCCCGCAGCCCATTATTTTTTTACTCCCGTATATAGCCGCGACCCAAGGGATTACCACGTGTTCACACACAACTCGTTTTACAATTGTTTTGTTGCAAAACTTTTTGTCGTCGAAAAAGTCGTGTCTCGCGACGAATGAAGTGGCTGTCCTATGGATAAGGGTAATACGAACAATGCAATGTTTCAACATCACCATCCATCTTTTTTTTTAATGGACGCATCATAATCTTTTACCGTTTATTTACATTTGTTACCTTTTCTTCCGGTTGTAATTATTTATAATAACTCAAAAAAAATCTTGTTTCTTTAGGTGGCCAGATGGAAGCCATTATTGTCCAAAACGTGCACATACAAGAAGACTGCGACTGCTGAGGGTGAGAAAGAGAAAGAAATACCTGGCATCAAGTTGTTCGACAACACCGACGGTAAATACTCTTTTATCATTTTGAGGTTTCTGAATTGACAATTTAGGGTCGCCGCACACCGCCCACACGCGAAAGTCACAAATATACACGAAAAGCACGAAAATACGAAAAATATAGCACGAAAAGCTAGAAGCGGCCGATGATTTGATAAGTGTGGTGGCCACCGGCGTTACAGACGCGTAGACAAGGTTACGTTAGAAGGCTAAGGTGGAAGCGGAGCGGAGCTCCCGCCTTAGTCTTTATGGTTTGTTTTTGTAGCCACCCAGAATCAGGAGCCCCGTGCAGCGTGACTCTGTCGAGCTATTTAGCAGGTAGTAATCAAATACTATATCTGTCAGATTACTATCATAGAAATTACAACAATAACTAAATTATTTACTATGTAGCGACGTCTATGGCGTCACATAAGAACTAATCCTGCATTGCGCAATTAAAGTTCTCCGCGCGATTAGTACATATAGAACAGCCCGAAATCATCTTTTGACGTCAACGTCGTTAACTTACGTCAAAAATTGCATTTTCTTAGAAGAAAACCTCTCGCTTAAATGGCGCCAACTGAACGATTTTTCTGAAAACTCATTGCCACTCACTATGTGAGCAAAGCATTCACGTCAACATGCAAAGAATAATTATATAAAACATGTTTGTGCATACAACAATTTTCGAATTTTTAATGTATATTTTCTGATTTCGAGCTTATGGCACTCATGGGGTGCTGCTGAAATTCAGCGTCAGGTGGAGACCGTGTGTTACCAGCTGAGGGCCTTATGGCATTACTCATTGTACGTTTTTTAGTTATTTCTATTTTTGTCATGCAAATAAACGCAATTTTCTTTCTTTCTTTGTGGTTTAACAGAAGGCGAGCTGGACATTGGCGCGGTGCTGATAGCGGAGGGCTGGGCGGAACCCGGGCCTGGAGACCGGCCCTCGCCCTCGCAGCATCGACCTCCCTTCGGGGACCTCGGCAACTCACGGTAAATACTCCTTTATACCAGCATAAAAAACCATACATATTTTTAAGCACGCTCTTATAAGGCATCTCGAAAAAAGTCACTCAGCTCGATGGTGTATTACATATACAGAGTGAATTTTTGAAATGGGTGTAGATGTCCAGATCCTTAAGCATAGCATAGCATAGTTAGTGTTTTAATGTTCCCACTGCTGGGACTTAGGCCTCCTCTCTAAGAGAGGAAAAATCCCAAATCCTTTAGTTTGCCAAAATTATATCATCACTTCCCAGAATTTTATCGTAGTTATCGATACTATCAGATGATTTTTATTTTTATTTTCTTTACACACAATTCATGTACACACACATATATAAAAAAAGAAAATAATTTTTTAATGATCTATATCTACAGAAATCTCTTCCAGCATATCTGCGAAAGGAGAATGGGAAAAAAGAGATGTATACACCGTGTGTAAGAGTAATAGGAAGAAAAGTACAAACAAAACAGTTATCATTAAAATAATATTGCATACAATATAAAGACATACTATGATTAATATATAGTATACGATGATGTAAAAAAAAACAAAATGATGTTGATGTGAAAATCAACGACTTCGTTTTCTAGCTAGCTATGATGCAGTTGTAGTTTTTATCAAAATTGTGTTTTTTTTTGTTATTCCTCACAGTTTCAGATTTGACCAACAACGCCCACTCCAAAAATTCACCCTGTTTAATCATATCCGTTTATATGCATTCCACAATGTAAATAGATGAGTAAAGCAAAAGGCTTCAAGTGAAGAACCACTGTAGGCACCGTTTGTATGTTTATGGTTTTACTCACGATGTTCATTCGACTCGCGACTTTACTTGGAGTTCAATATTTAGTAATGAACTGCGAACAAACGAGACATAAATAAGAAATCATCGAATAACCCCTTCCACCCTGGGTGGAGTGAGAGGAAAGTATGAGACTTTTATAAGCATAATTATATTTACATTTGAATTTTAAATTTCTCAATTCTCTTTAATTTTAAGGTTATAAGTAAGATACATAATAATTTACTTTTTTTTTATTTGCGAGACAGAGGACCATATACGCCTCCGTCACACTTTTTTGTACTGATCGATTGTCGATAGAAAAGAAAGTCGTAAATACGTTAGTAAAACCGTAAACATGTGCGAATACAGCACATTGTATTCGCGTTAAGGAAATATTGACTCATCGTTGTCACTCTGCTAAGCCACGCCCCTTGACCAATTAGATCATATTAAATTAGAAAGCCATATTTACATTGACCAGTTAAAGTTAGCCCTTCAGACAGTACGGACAGCTCTTTTGTCAATTTTAAAAATGAATAGATATTTTACCTATTCATAAAAATAAATGTGAAAATTCTGACGATTCTTATTAAATTCAAAATCTATACTAATATTATAAAGAGAAAAGATATGTATTTCTGGATTTTTGTTTGTAATGAATAAATTCTAAAATAACTGGACCGAATTTAAAAATTCTTTAACCAATTAGCATGCTACTTTATCTGACATATAAGCTATATTTTTTTTTCTTTAAAGAACACTTTAAGGTAAAAAACGTAACTACTTTTACGCTGGTAGTAGCTAGCAATTACTTAAAATTAATGTTATAAAATACTGTGCAATAAAAAGTTTGCTTTAATATGGTTTGATTTTACCCCAGTACGCCTACGCCTTTATTTTTCAGTAGCACTGATGAGTAACTATTTCCCTAACGCGAATAGATTATACAATGCGTTTCAAATAAGAATAGGAGCGACTTAGCGCCATATTGTGTCGTCATAGCTATCAAATCGAATAAATTGCTTGGGTGTGCAACAAAGAAATTTTTAAATAACATTTATTTACGAATCGAATCGATTCGATACGATCGAAGATTTTTTAATCAGAATTTAGTTATTCAATTCCACTCATATCTACATCAATGTTTTGGTCATCGACGTCGTCATTACCATCATCAACAATGCTGCTTTCTCCTATAAATTTATATAAAACATGGATTAATAAAGGTTTTTAATATTTATTTCTCCCTTTTTTTATTGATTAAACTAAGACTCGGTTAGACAATAATAAAGTTATTGATACGCAAATAAGTGTTCTTTGCAAACCGTACTTAGATAGAGGTCATTGACTTTCTATTTCTTATTTGAAACGCATTTTAAAGCTAGAACTACATTAGACCGACGCATACGTGTAACAGGCCTGATTTGTACGTAGAACGACGTCGCGTGGCGTGGATCAAGTGTAGCTCTACAAGTCAAGTTTCCATATAAAATGTATGGAGAGCGATGCGCCCAGATCGGCGTGTGTGGCACACTTGTGCGCTGTGTAGTTCTAGCTTGATCACATTTTTATCACTATTATTGTACATAGTTTCTAAAGTATGCAAGCTAATTATGTCTATGTATTTTTTCGTATGCCAAATATGGATGACAAAGAGGTACAAAACGCACTGAAAAATTAATGCACGACCTAAAAACCACACATATTTAGTTGAATAAAGGCACTATTCTGACGAGGGTAGAGTTGAAAATTGTCTGAACGTAATGTTGTATTCAGGGTTTTGGGAATGTTAGTGGGAGAGAGAAGCTCCTCTGTGCCCAAGGACCACAAGGATGACCGCGGCGAACCGAAACAAATGACCACTGACGACTCCAAGAATGGTAAATTAACTTTATATCTTATATTTTGTACTAATTTTATCATAAATTTTGGTTAAATTGAAGTTTCATTCGATTCAACGAAAATTCGATTTGGTTCACACCTAAAATGTATCTCATTGTTGATCACGCATTGGTTGAGCGATTGGCTGCTGCGCAACGTGTCGCGGGTTCGATTCCTGCGCGGAATAAATATTTGTATTATCTACAGATATGGTTTCGGGGTTGTGTGTGGAGTTTACATGTTTGTGAACGCACCCACGATACATTAGTAAACCCCAGTAGTACGGCCGCGTTTGCCAGTTCAAGTTTTTCCGAAAGGCGAATCACAAGAAGACGGATAAAAAAAAAGTTACAAAATCCGACCATGTGACTGTTTGATTATTGATATATAGTTATTTAAACCATCCTACATACCTACGGTACCTTTTGAACCTAAAAAAAGACACTAAACTAGCATAACGAATTTAAAAATTTTAAACATATAATTTTTATCTTGCAGATAACGACCGAATGTTAACTTCGAAATCTCTGGGCTCAGGCTTAGAAACAGGAGACAAACCATTATCCATATCCAACTTCGATCTATCCTACCCAGATAACTCCCTATCCAAAGCCGTGAACGGGTCCCACGAAAACTTCCTTCAAATGGAGAAACAAAACTTGGACAAAGAGGGAAATATCGAAACAAGTTCGTTAGACGACATAGCAACCCCTGTACCTACCACTCCTAATCTGTCAAAGTCGCCTCTCGACGAATTCAAAGCGAATATGAACAGAATAGACTCCCATCACAACCTAGAGTTTCTAGAGAGAACGCAACATGAGAATAAGTGAGTTTTTAGTTTGTAATTGTTTTGTTAAGTCGCAACAATTTGTTTTAAGGCAGTTGCTCTGAATAGCCTGCGAAATTTTCGTACATTTATTGCAAACTGCAATCTCTGTACTCCATTCGCAATATGATTTGACATTACACAAACAAACCTAATTTACAGTCCGTTCAACCGATTTTGACTTTTATTACGTACACATAAGGGTGTGGTATTGAAAGTAAAAAGTGGTTACAATACCAAGTATTTACTGCAACCGCCATTTGTCATGCCACCAACGCATTAAAAGTTTAATGTCAGTCTTGATTATACGTTTAACGTAATCGCTATAAAGTACGCCATGCTAACACAGCGTCAACGTCGCGACTACGCCGAACTGACGCCACCCTAAACCACCAGTGATTTATATAAACATATGTTTGTTGCGACTCTTAAACCTCGGATACATTAGGAGACAAATGGTCCCCCAACATGACGCACAACGCTCAATCTAGGTGACGCAGCAACATTGCCCAGTGTCCCGCAACTTGCTCCCTTAACATTTTGTAAGCATTCACGCGTTGCGCATCATGTTGGGGGACATTTTGTCTCTTAATATATCTTACGCTTTACCACACCAGTTTAAAAATTTGCCTGGATTAAAGATAATTTACTAGTGTTGTATTACAAGTTACTTTAAGTATATTATATTATAAAAGCTGAATATGGTATACCACTGTTCAATTTGTCCCAACGTCATACCATTATATCCAGTATGTGATATTGAGTCTCATGTTAGCATATTTCTACATATAGGTACGCAAGTTTTCTATCTTTTAAAGATATTTTGTCTCACTTAAAAGTATAAGTAAACTGCCAACCAATAAAATAACTTCCTTTCATATGAGATCTTAAAACGTAATTTTCCAAAAAATGTATTTTCTTAAAAACTTTATGATTAGAAGTTGAAAAGAGGTTAATTTGCAATGTTGTGTATTACCATAAAGCTACTTCTTTCTATGACTATAGAGAAAAGTAGATGTTTATTTTTTATTTTGAAAATAATGCATAAAGTATGTATTTGTACGAGTAGTTTTTGTGTTCCCATTCTTACAGTAGAAATGCTTTATGTCAGTCAGCGATAAAACAAGTTGTAAATGGTTAAGGCCCAGTTTCTCGAACGAGAATTATCTAGAAATTAATGACTAATTGGGTAGCTAACTCTTTTTTCATATTGACGAAAATTTAAAAATCAAATTGTAAGAAATACTAAATTCGTTCACACCTTTCAAATCTGATAGATGGAAAAACTGACACAAAAATCAGAAAAAGGATCGACGCACACACTGAAATGTGACGTCAACAACGGTTCCTCATAACAATTTTGAAATGCTAATTATTGCTTCAATTAATAACCAATTTTAAGCTGTTTTTAGTTTTTTTTTATGTTATTTGTTGTATAAAAAGTTACTTGTGTTTGAATGAAGTTTTTTTTAAAAAAAAACAACTGCTTTATTAGACATGTATTTAATTTAGGATACAAATATAATTTCGTTTCAGGAACTGGGCCTAGAAGTACGTAAAATAAGGAGTGAGAAATGTGCGAATTTATGTTGCTTATGATATTGTAAAGATATTTTTTAGTTTTAGATATTATATCGGACAAAAAGTACTATCGGAATGCAATTCAGTAAATATTTTAGTCAATCTAAAAATGATAATCGTTTTAAAAAGAGCTTTTTCCGGTATCAGTGTATTTAGTCTGTTTTCTGACTTAGCTTATGAAAATAAAGTAAAATAGATGCATGTTTTAGATATTTCGCATGAATGTTGTGACTTGTGTACATGAATTCGACCTAGCCATCTGAAATTCTTTATTCCGTTTAACTCTTGTTAATGTATTTAACAGAACTAAAGGGGTGACCAGATTGTTGCAAACCAACGACCGAACCAAGGTGACTTTGCTAGTTTCAATCCGTGTAGACAGCAGTTGTAATCCATTACCTTCAACGTCCTTGGTTGGGAGGCGCGTTTTCCCAATCACCGAACGTGTTGGCGCGTGGTTTACATCCATATAGCCGCAACACAAACCAAACACATAAACCAAGGTCACCTTGGTTGGAACGCTAGTCTGCTCACCCCTTAAGAATAGCCAATCCATTCATTTAAAGTCAAAATAGTTTTAAACGAAATTGAGCCTTTTTTTTCTAAGTATTCATTTTAGCATGCATGTGAAATATTTCTTAGATATAAATTAAATATTTAGTTTATTTTATTGTATAACATTAAGCAAACAACTGGAGTGTTTGAAATGTATTTCTAATATGTATTAAGTACTTACTAGTTTTCTACCTTCATAGTATTTATATTTTCTACCAATTCATGTTGCCAGATTAAAATATTCAGTATTTTTTACTCGACTTTGAGGTAACCCACAGACTTTTTTATCCTATAATTTTAGGTGTCCAGATAAATAGAAGATAATTTTTAAAACATGGTAGAAATGTTTATGTGATTGTAAATAACATTATTTTAAATTTGAAATAGGCACTTATGGCCGCTTGGTAGGAATAAGTAATTAACATAATAATAATTACATTTTCGCTTCTGCCACATATATCTCAGTTACTTTCCCTGCATTTTGTGGCATTAGTTTGTTACACTGGTTTATTATGTAATTATTTAGTCATAATGTTGACATGTTTCTGATGAAACTTCCATGGTATGTCCAAAATTTCAAATATTATTTGTCAGTGGCGGATTTACAAATTTTCACGGTGGCAAAAACTGTATAGCCTATCTATACAGTTTATGCCGCAAGGGCGGCAAAAACTGTATAGATTCTACAATTGTCATCTTCTGCATTAAGACTTAAGACTATCCTGACTACTTAACTATTACTGTACAAGGTTTTTTAAGTTTAAAAAAAAATCCAATTGAATGTTGCATTGCACATTCCGAGGGTAGAAACTCTCGGAATGTGCAATGAACAAGTGAGAGGGGAAAGTCATCAGCAAAATTTGTTGCAGACTTCTATCTGTGAGACATCATCATTTGACTGGCCTGTTGGTTTAGTAGTTAGTGACCCTGACTGCTATGCAGGAGGTCGTGGGTTCGATTCCCACACAGGACAAATGTTTGTGTGATGAGCACGATCATTTGTTCTGTGTCTGGGTGTAATTTATCTTTATATGTATGTATTTTGGAATATAATTATGTTTATCAGTTGTCTAGTACCCATTACACAAGCTCTGCTTAGGTTGGGACTAGGCGGCGTTGTGTGTTAGTTGTGGAATATTATTATTATTATCATCAGAAAACCGTCATGCAAAAATCTTTTTGATTTCTATGAGGTAGCGAAAAAATAAATAAATTCGGTCCCCAAATTTGGCGCCCCAAAAATCTGCCGCCCTAGGCTCAAGCCTACTCAGCCTGATGGTAAACCCGCCACTGTTATTTGTTGAAATATTAAGGATTTTTTAGTTGTAGTTTTATACTGTAGAAACATATAGATCTAGTCTCTAACAACAAATGATTCAACAGATATTGGTTTCGCTAATCGTGTAATCTGTAAAATATTTTATGACGAAATAAAGTATCTCAGAGGCCATAATTATCTTTATTTCTAAGTAATGATTATTATGTTTGAAAAAAAACTGTAATAAATGGTGATAAGCCAAACTGCTAGGCGATTCGTAAACAGCGTAATTATTCGAAAGAGATACCACGATCCAGGAACAAAAAGGGCAACTGAAGGAAAGGGTTGGACAGTCTGCCCTTACTTGCTTCACGCAGAGCGGTAAAAGTTATTTGATGATTTCCCACCACAAAAAATAAATAAATAAAAAGGAGAGTCGCGAAGATCGGTTACAAAAATTGGTTCCACTTTGGAACTCACCACGTGACAGCAGCCTGCCGTGTCACGTGAGTCAGGAGGCGTTATAAGGCCGCCTGGCAGTGCGTTTAGATACGTGCAGAATTTAAGATATCAAGGAGTTAGGTAGATTTGGAGACATCAATGTGTGATGCAAATTAGTGGTGCTACGGTCACAGAGTACTTATAGTATGCCCGTCGTAGTGATGGAGACGCATAGCGCATACTCCCCATTTTTTAAAAGCAAAAATTGTTTTCTACTTATCTATATTTTTATATTGTTTAAAGTACTTATCATTAAAATGTGCTCAATTTTTTTGCCTTAACTTTCTTTTGCAGTTGATCTTTTGCGTTATGTTCACAAAGAATGTGAGGTCTAATTTTTGGTTGTGTGGAACGACTCACTGAAAAGATTTTCATGCATATTATGTACGTACGTGTGGGAAAGTATGAGTATTAATCAAGCGGGAACTACATAACGATGCACACGTGGGCCACGCTTGGTTTGTACGTAGAGTCGCGAAGCGTGGCATGGATCTAATGTAATCCTACAAGTCTAGTTGCCATATAAAATGTATGGAGATCGGAGTACGTGGCACACGTGTGCCTAATGTAGTTCTACCTTAAATCACGGCCCAATTAGAAACAATAATAAATGTTTTGAGTCGAAAATGTAACATTGCTATTGGTTGATTTGAAACTGAATATGTTAATGGTGCCATACCATTTTAGTACAAACCTGCAGACGCGGGAAAAACGTATTGTTTTCTAGTTTTCGAAGTAAATTGTTATAACTTTGATTTTTTTTAGTATTAGTTGTCCATTCGTGTAGAGACTCTTGTTAAAACTCGAATATATTTTGTAAAATGTTGGACTTTTGTAAATTGCTTTTCAACATAGAAATACATTTGTGGAAAAACAAATTGTTTTTTCTTAATAGTAACCCTTATATCCTGACTCAAAAGGCTAATACTCAAAAGGCATGGTAAGTCTGTCGCATTCCCGATATATTGTGCGTTAAAGAAGCACAGAGTTGGTGCCCTGAGGGCCGAAACTGTGTAAAACGGATGCCCACGATAACGTCGCGCGGGTTCACGTAATATATTTCCGCAACCGTTCTTCTAAGACCGATTCATCATTGGACTGTTCATCGACAGGACGATTCATTGAGGGCCAGGTTCTTTGAGGAGTGGCGGGAGCGGCAACGCGGCGTCCTCATCTTCCGCATGACGCAGGTCCTCACTAGACATGGCAAGTTCGGGTGGTTCCTGCATCGGATTCAGAGGCGGAAGAAACGCCCGGGTGTCACCATTGTGATGACCGTCCGGAGGACACTGTGGAGCATACGGTGGAGGTGTGCCCCACTTGGGCGGAGCACCGCCGTGTCCTCGTGGAGGCACGCGGAGGACCTTTCGCGTCGGGTCCTGGTTCGGGCTATGGTCCGGAGCGAGGAGGAATGGCAGGCGGTCGCCTCCTTCTACGAAGCAGTAATGCTAGCGAAGGAGAAGGCTGCACGCGTGAGTGAACGAAGGTCCTCACGCCCCAGCCGCCGTAATTCTGACCTCGACTATCAGCCACGGTAGACGCGGGCTTGCCGACGTCGAGCAATAGGTAGCCGCCGTCCGGCCGTTCGGTAATTAACCGGACCGAGCCCAGTCATCAACAGCGCGTAGTGATCCACGCGCTCCTCAAAGAGATCTCAACAAACCGTAGGGGCCCAGCAGGGCCGATGCCCGCTAGCCAGGACGCCGGGGAATTTCTGAAAAGTAAACCCATTGTTCTAGAACACAAAGGGCAACTGAAGGAATATAGGTATGGTTATAGTCGGTAAAAGTCTGACACGCCCTCCAACTCCGCCCTAGAGTAGGAAAAGTCGTTGGATGATTGAACCTTATAAATAAGACGCATACTTTGTTATTAGATACTATTGTAATCTGTAGAAATGTGTATTTTTTGTGATATCGCTTGTCTTAAGACTGACGGCGAATCCTCCGTAGATGAAAAAGTCTGTAGTTAAAAGAGGCTTATTATCGTCGTGTCGGTCAAACATCCGGTAGCTGAAATGGCCTGTCGGGGAAAGTGTCGGGGATGAAAGTTCCTGTCGGCGAAATGTCCATATAGATGAAAGATTCTGCTGGGGAAACGGAAATAAATCAATCGTCCTGTCGATGAACAGTCCAATGACGAATCGGTCTTTAGGAGAACGGTTGCGGAATCACTAGTTTCATTTAATCCCCGTCATCAACCACATAAACGAAACCTAACATTGCGCAATAGCTTTTGGTACAGTCATCTTAAATACTACGTAAATGCTGTTTTCCGACAAACAGCAGTTTGTTACCTTAAAAGCTCACATATTTGACGGTTTTTGCGCGTCATGTTAGGGAGTATTTTGTCCCCTAATGTATCTGAAGTTGTAATGTCTAATAAAAAACTTTTTACAAGAAAAAAATAACAGACTTCACTATAACAAACAAACTAAAACGATCAAAATAACTTTAATTTCGGAAGTTAGTGTTAAATAAGAAACTAACAATATCGAGAAACGCCGACTTCCGAAATGAAAGAATATTATTTTGATCGTTTTAGTTTTTTTCGTCGGTTTTTTTTTTTTTTTGAAAAAAGATTTTTATTTCACACTTTTTAGTTGCGATACACTTCTAGCCAGAGTAACTATTTCTCATGACAATTCCAATTAACCCACACTCTGGTAAGATACATTGTTTTATTACGAAGTTCCCGTGTCCACCTTCCGGCTCCATCATCAGATCAGTTCGATAGTACCTTAAAGCCAAAGTGCATCTCATGACAATTCTAATAAGCCACGGCTAGGATACATTGATTAATTACGGACTTCTGGTGCCTATCTTCCGGCTCCATCATCATCGATGATACCATTTTCAACCTCATTATTCAGAACCATTCATTTATTTGTATTGCCATAGTCGCTTAAATATCTTCATTGTTATATCTATGTTAGTACGAAGTTCCGTGGGCCATTTCTGTTTCTGGTCTTCTTCATCAGTTCCACTTCATCAAATGTTACTTTTTGATTGTAAATGCTTAAGTCCTCGATGAAAATACCAAAATCGCTATATGGTTGCCTATAATTTTTGAGGAGTTGCCTCGATTCCTCATGGATCCCATCATCAGAACTGGATTTAAAATGGGACCAATCTGGAAGCAAATCCTTTAAGGGGAAAAAAGTTTTTTCTAATCGGTTCATAAACGACGGAGGTCTGTGGTAACAAACAAAAAAAAATGCAACCGAGTTGATAATCTCCTCCTTTTTTTAGAAGTCGGTTAAAAATCATGAGCGAAAATAGTCTTCATCATCTTACTGCCAAGGTAATCACAGGTCATTACACGGTATGATGTCTGTCAGTCTTCAAATACAAGTTAACAATCATAGTCAGACGATGTTATGAAAGCGTGGTGCTCTCTCCGCCAATTGTATCTATTTACCGTTTGAAACGGTTCCGAATCACAGTCGTTAAATTTAAATCATTGTTACGGTAGCATAAGATAGGAATTGATGAGTTTAAAGAGGGAGGAATGCCTAATTTCAGACCCCGCACCACAAGCTCTTGAGGCGATCCTTTTGACGACCTAAACTGAACTGCTAAAGGGATGGAACTTTATAGTGGTGACCCTCCCCGTCGACGCGCAGGTGGTGCAGTCGTCGGCGGAGAGAAGTACTCGTCGCTGGAGCTTGGCGGTGAATGTCACAGCACTCACGATGGGGCTGGGTTCCGGGGGCTTCGAGGCGGAGCTGAGCGACGAGCCCGGAGGTGGTGAGCGTACTCTTCGAGCTGCGGCTCTCGTCATACAAACATAAACATACCCTATAAAAAGGGTAGGAAGCTCCGTTCCTCTTTCTCGCTCACACGGCTGACATTTTAACAAGTCTTGGTAAGGAGGCTCCTGTTCAGTAGGCAGATGACTTTTCTGTTTTTGCAATATTTTTTATATTATTAGACGCCAACCACCATAAATTCGTTAGTAATTTTCTTTTTTTTTAATGTGAATGTGAGAACACCGTGGACTTCGCGAATTCTTAGGTTACTTCCTATTACGACTCACTTTTTTTTTTATATGATTATTTTTATTGTGCTTTTGGGTACAATATCGACTGGTCTACACTGTTCTTACATAATGTCTATTAATACTGTAATATGAAAATATTGTAAACAATCATTTTTTTAAAAGAGTAACCATGGAGTTTCTTGCCGGTTCTTCTCCATAGGAATCGACCAATTTGGAACCGTGCACTAGCTTCTGACGTTTTATAAGTGCCCATGTAGGCCTATGTGAAATAAAATTTTTTGACTTTGACTTTGACTTTGACTTCTGTTGGCGTACCCGCCAAATGTTAAGTAAGTATAAAATGTATGGTAATGACCAGAGGTCGGAATTAGGTAGAGTTATTTAAGTACTTATACTGATTTTATAGAGCGAAAGAATAAAGTGGATATGTCTCATATCCCGTGATTAATTTTATAAAACAGATTTTTTTTATGACACTATCAGAAATATAGCAGACAAAATTTCTTCCTGCATTAATGCCGAGGAGGTAGTGTATGAATTTGTTAACTAACGAGACAGGTGCTTCTCTCTACGTCAACTGAGGTGAGGTACCTCAGTTGACGTAG
Organism: Mythimna pallens; assembly: GCA_961205895.1. Taxonomy (NCBI): domain Eukaryota; kingdom Metazoa; phylum Arthropoda; class Insecta; order Lepidoptera; family Noctuidae; genus Mythimna; species Mythimna pallens. Next base: position 5,192,459 of record OY540843.1, read on the forward strand.
AAAGAAGCACCTGTCTCGTTATTTATCCTTTATTAGCCTACTAAGTCCCTACCAATCTGGTTTCAGACCTGGCCATAGCACTCCAGCAGCAGCCCTTATCAAAATAACTGATGACATAAGACTGGCTATGGAAAATAAATGTCTTGGTTTTATTGGACTTCAGTACTGCTTTCAACTCTGTTGATTTTTACATCCTCTTAGGAATCCTTTCCTCCCTTATTGTGATTGTGTTTGAGTGATTTGAACCACTCAATTACAGGTTAATTGAGTGGTTCAAATCTTATCTTCGGGGTTACTCGCAGTCTGTTCGGTCTGATGAGGACTCCTCTGAATGGTGTGATTTGGCTGCGGGTGTATAATATCAACAAGTGGGCTAAGTCCTTTGGACTCTTGCTGAATCCAACTAAATCTCAAGCGCTCATTATTGGTGGCAGATATATGCTTAGTTTATTGGATCACCAGTCGCTCTCGCCAGTAGTGTATGATTCTGTGCCCATATTATACTCCAAAACCACTAAAAACCTTGGCGTGCATATGGACACTCACCTCTCTTGGGAGGTTCATGTTGCTGACGTGAGTAGGAGGGTCTTTTACACTTTTCAGTCTCTTAAACGTCCCCAAAATTTCCTACCATTTTACACTAAGGTTACTCTTGCGCAATCTCTTCTTCTACCGCTCATAAATTATGCGGATGTCTGTTATCTAGATGCTACGGAGGTTCTCTTAAACAAACTTGAGCGACTGCAGAACTTGTGCATCCGCTTCATTTTTGGCCTCCGAAAATACGACCATGTGTCGGAGTTTCGGGCCAGATTGAATTGGTTGCCGATTCGGCGTCGGCGAGATACCCATATCCTATCTCTTCTCTATACTATCCTACACAATCTTAATTCTCCACATTACCTTCGTGAGCGCTTTGAGTACTTCGTCCCGACTGCCAATTCTCTTCTTCTTCGTACTCCATTTCACACTTCTAGCCGTTATGATGGCTCCTTCTCTGTCACTCCGGTGCGCCTGTGGAATTTATTTATTATTAAAGAGCATTTCCTTTCACGATGACATAGTATATATATATATAATATTATATGTTTATAATATATAAGTATGTTTGTATTTATGTATGTAGGTATATTTATGTATTATTTTATTCGTATTATTTCTAATTTTAAAATTGTACACTGGATTCTACCCTCTATTGAGATCTCTCTCTATCACTCAATGGTTTGCTGGAAGAAAACTCAACTTTGAGTTAAGCTCGCCTATGTACATGAACGTTGTTATACTTATTTTATAAGTTGTTTTAGTGTGCAATAAAGAATTAAAGAAGAGATCTTTTTCAATGAAAAATATTTTTTTTTATTTTTCAAACGAAAGTTTTTGTTATTATTTATTTGTAATATTGTTGGCCACACGGGATTCATTATTAGAAATTCGAATTTCGATGCAAGTACATGAAAAACTCTATTTAATTCCGGCCTCTGGTAAGACAAGAAGTTAAGTGACAAGTGACGTGACAGGTAGGTAATGTCATTTTGTACTTAGTGTTTGGCGGGAACGCTAACAGAAAAGTCATCTGTTCAACAAGCCTTCTGGCCAAAAATTTAATGATCAGGCTTTTTAATAATCAGCCTTTTTTCCCACTGCTAGGACTCAGACCTCCTCTCTCTAGGAGAATAACTTTTTTTAACACCTAAAAAATGTCTGATCATTCATCAAATAATTCTTCCAAATCTGGGTGGAGCGAGAACGAGAGTGTCAGACTTTTACTGTTTAAAACCCACCTGTGTTCTTTGTCCTTCAGTTGCCTTTTGCGTTCCAGGGGCCACGGTAACACTCACTATAGTCAGCCTAGGCTTTAAAAAAAAAAGCTTTTAGTTTACTACTTTACTATCAGGAATGTAGTAGAAGCTCATCCTTACACACAAATTATAAAACAAAGCCTCCACAACATCTGTCTGTCTGTTCGCGATAAACTCAAAAAGATGTGAATTCAAATAATTTAGAACATCCGTGTGAAGCTGGGTAGGGTCGCTAGTACAATATTTTATACTATATTGTAGTACCTAAAAGAATCGTAGATAAAAAAAAAAATCTTAAACACACATAAATTTACTTTATCTTGACTCGAATATAAAGCAACTAATAAACAAGTTATTTGACGTTTGTTTGTTAATAAGGATAATACATGAACAACTTATTCCATAAGAGGAGGGAAGCCTTGACTTGCTAGGTCAGTATGTCTCGGTGACCTGAGGCCAAATTAAAATAAGACCCCGACAACAATATTATGTGGCTATGCCTGCTTATCTATATATACAAAAGGGGAAACTGACTGACTGACATCACACACACACACAAACACACAAAACTCGCATACAAGTCTACTAGGACTAGGAGCGTGAAATTTTGCACAAGGGTTCCTTTTATGAAGTAGGCGAGCACTAAGAAAGGATTTTTCAAAATTCAGCCCCTAAGGGGATGAAACGGGGGTCTAAAGTTTGTATGGAGAAACTCATGTTACGCGGGCAAAGCCGCTAGCAGAAGCTAGTAGGTACATAAACGCTTGAATTAATGTAGTATGATTCTTGAGTAGGTGGAATAAAAGAATTTTAAAGGTCGCTTTGCTGTTTCGTGGCATTACTAAATTGTTTTCGCCTCGTCAAACCCGAAAATCTTACACTGCCTCTAAAGAAATTTCAACTCATCGAGTAACCTAGATTAATGCTGGGTACGCCCACAATTGATGAAGTAGCCGATATAGGTCTCCATAGGGGTGTTTTTTTAAGGTGGGTAATTATCCAATGGCTTCTCTCGCTCAGAGTGGAGCGGGAAGGCGTGTCAGACTTTTACTGACTAAAACCAACGTTCAGTTGCCCTTGGCTTTCTAAGATCACGGGTTTCCTTTTCAGAAAATCCCTGCGGCTGGGACCTATTGGCCATTGGCCTTGCTGAAGCCCTATAGTTTGCTGACATCTCTTTGAGGGGTGCGTGGAACACTACGCACTTTCGACGCTGGACGGCGAGCTACCCATTGCTCGTCGTCCGCAAGCCCGCATCTACAGTGGCGGCTGCGGCGTGAGCATGTACGTTCCTTCATGCGTGCGGCCTCTTTCACTAGAATTACTGCTTCGCAGAAGGAGGCGACCGCCTGCCAATCCTCCTCACTTCGCACCAAAGCCTGAACTAAGACATACGCGAGAGGTCGCTGCTGCCGATTACCTCCACGAGGACACGGTGGTGCTCCGCCTAAGCGGGGCACACCTCCACCGTGTCCTCCGAGCGGTTCACACAATGTGTCACCATTCATCCGGGCGTTTCTTCGGCCTGAATCCGATGCAGGAACCTCTCGAACTTACCATGTCCTATGAGAACCTGCATCATACGGAAGGTGAGGACGCCGAAACGCCTCCAGCCACTTCTCAAAGAGGGGATTTACCTCCATGATTACGGCGTGCCCAGATAGATGCTAACGTAGAAATCTGCTGCTGATGGTAATAAACTGGCACTGGGTATAGCTGACGTCCATCTGTAGCCACATCTATGGCTTCACATAAGAACTAATCCTGCATCGCGCAATTAAAGTTCTCCGCGCGATTAGAACATATAGAACAGCCCGAAATCGCATCTATCGGGCAGTTGCCCACCAGACATAACACCCGTCTGGCCGGAGGACCCTACCTTTTTAACGGAGGTTCGCGGGACTTACTGTTCCGTATACCTAATAAAAGTTACCAAAACTCAACAAAACAAATGACGTAACAAGTTTGTTTCTTGTACCAAACAGAGTGAATAATTTAGTTTAGCGGACGAACCAAGTGCAACAAACGAAAGCGTTCGCTGCAGAATTACATAAAATCAATCGCGACACTGTGACGGCGACATTATCGATGTAGTGATAACAATAGTTACGTAAGGGAACAGCAGCGGATTCAAATTAGCAAGTCGGTTTCACGGTAAAGAGAAGGCCATTGCTTTATTCCTTCCGAAGTCAAAAATGTTCTAGAAGGTGACTAAAAGATTCTGAAGAGGGAAGGGAGCATTTTAGCTTCAGACGTGTCGTTAGATTCGTCTTAGTAGTTGGTTTACACAGTGATACTAAAACATAAAAAATAGTAGGTACATTTTGATAAGAAAGTTTGTCATTGGGACCGAGGAGGAATTCGCCCGACCCGCAAGTGAGGGTGCTATGGAGCCGAGTACTGCATTTTCCACGTGTAATAAACGGGGGCTAACCAGCGACCAGCTTGTCGGGGGTGCTTATCGACCAGCCTGATACGATAAATACAATAATTTGTGGCGGGGGTGAACTCGCGCACTTTTACTGCACTAGTGCTAAAAATTAAAAAAAAATGTAAATTGTGTGCTTAAAACTGGTAAGGATAGGAGCGGGTTTTCGAAAACTAAAATGGCGGATTTTTGCCGCCAAATTATATATTTTTAATTTATTATTTTTTCGAGACAGTCATGTGGGAGATTCGACCTATCAAAATAAAAGAAAAGTCAGTCAGTAAGTTACTTTTGTAATAGTCCTTACAAAAGTAACTTACTGAAACTTGGGAAATAAAAAAGTTGATTAGGTAAAGCAATTCATGGCGTCAAATCGATTATTGATCTGAAATAAATTCCACGAACTGCATCGGACTGCTCAAACTGACATGTTTCGTACGTTTTAATCGTTTTTTTGCGGGTGGGGTTTTGACACAATTATTTTTTATATACATACCCAGTTGCATCATAATCTGTCAAAAATCCAAATACCCTGATGCAATAAAAATGAATTCATTTCAAAGACCGGTAACATATAACTGCGCATTAGGCGTACATTCCATACCTATGTTTACCCGCATGACCCACATATCTCTGATACTTACAATGTTGGATACTCGTTAGTACAGATAATTACCGACCGTGCCTATTAATGAGTCCGTTTCAGCCGATTAAATACTATTAACACAGCATAAATAACTGCCTTTGTACGCAAGTTCCATACTTACTTAACTCTTTAAGGTCGCTAAGGGCGACATCTCAAGCCCAGCCCTAGAACAGGCCATGATGCGGGTCGAGAGAGAATGGGAAGTAGTCACCTCTTTGTGTGATGCAGTTATGCGAGCGACGGAGGAGTAGGAATCACTGAGGAGTATGTCTCTTCCTCCCATCCTAACGCCCCAACCCGGAGACGCCCTAGGCGTCGAGAGCTACAAAATTAATAAATGAATTTGAGAGTCTCAAGATGACTCCCAGCCACCTTAAGTGCGGGATTGCGGAAGGCGAGCTACCTATTGCTCGCAGTCGATTAAAATTTAAGCATGGGTCAATGGCGCATCGTATTCCAGACGCGCGTCAAAGAGATGTCAACAAAACTGACCGGCAAGCCGGTGCCGATGCTTGCTAGGGCTGCGGGGTTGTTCAGAAGAATTACCACGGCCCTAGAAAGCAAAACGCAACTGAAAGAACACAGGTTTTTGTCACAATCTGACACACTCTCTTGCTCCCTCTCTCGCAACAAAAAAAGGTAACTTAACTGCAGTTTCCGGAAGCCTAAGTTTGATGTTCTTTACTGAAAAAATAATACCTACAAGCAGGGGCGTAGCTACCGCCGTATCAGCCGTATCAATGATACAGGGGCCCCAAGCTGCAGGGGCCCCGTGTAAAAATTCAAAACATGTTATCCACAACATTCAATTCTCTTATTGATGAGAGATGCATAGTTAATGAATTACTAAATGATATGATGTCCCATTTTTATAGCTCCGTTTGTTCAAGCATTCTCTACATAAGATCACAATAAAAACTAAACTTCTCTTTTATTCTAGAATACTTCAAGAAACGAGATCATCGGTCTCGATTTTACATGGCCGAAATCTAGTCCGTTAGTCTGGACATCTCTATCGTGGCCTATCGCGACCCCATCTCATATCTCTGTGCTAGTAGTTGCTCTAGCAACGTAGGCCGTTGTAAAAAAAAAACCTTGATAACTTTTAATATGGGGCCCCTTTGGGCCTAGCTACGCCACTGCCTACAAGCTAATTAAGTATACCTAACTAATTAAAACAGAGGACATTATCTTTAACCCATTAACATAGATATATTGATATCCATAAATAGCTACATATATACGTCATGCAACTTGCATAAATAACTGAGCAAAAACGCGATCGAGTTCAGTAAAGTAAGGTGAAACACAACGAGGTCGTGTTGGCGGAAGTTTCTTTATACATAATATAAAGTGGGAAATGTATACCTAGCTACGATTAATAAGTGTTCATGTAGGTTGTATTGTAAATAACAGAATAATATATATAAATCGAAATGGTCGCTAAAATGCACAACTTGGTTCGAAAGAGTCACCAAGGCTCTGGAACGCAAAAGGCAACTGAAGAAAAACGGATAGCTTTTTTTAAATGGAAAATGACGAATTCTAGGAATAACTCCTGCATCGTGGGTTCGTTCACAAACATGTAAACACACATACACAATAAATATATATTCCGTGCGGAAACCGTCGCTCAACCACTGCGCCAACGCGCAACGGCACGGTTAGAGACCGACCGAAGGTTTAATTACGTTTTCTATTAAATCTGGTTCCGGCCAAAAAGGGGCCATTTTTTTTTTTAATTTTAAAGTTATAGTCTTTTTTTTAGGTTTCCGTATCTCACAAGCAGAAAACGGAACCACTGGAAAGGATCACTTTGATGTCCGTCCGTCTGTCAGTCTGTCAAGACCCTTTATCTCGGGAACGCGTGGAGGAGTCGAGTTGAAATTAAAACCATATACTCAAGTCCACGGTCCCTTGAAGCTGTGAACAAATCAAACTTCTGAGTTAACGAAAAAATAAGATACGACTGTTTAGGTCACAAATAACGTGTATTTCGACACTCACAAGGGAATCAAAATTCATAGGGCACTTCCCATTGACCTAGAATCCTGAAATTTGGCATGAAACAAGGTCATATAGCACAAGTATAGGAAAAAATCTGAGAACAGTAAAATTTTAGTTTTCCTCTTAATAATATTAGTTTGGATACTTACGTCATTAATTCTTATTTAATTACGTTTCTAGATAATGTTAATTACGAAAGATCAACGGAATAATTGAGATAATTAGAACAGTAGGTAACTTCTGTAAAATTGATTAACTAATACAGTTTACCACGCTCTCTTTGGTGTACCCTTGACCAGGCAGTTCTGGTGTATACCTATTGTCAGCTTTGAACAACCAATCCAATGACAGCAAGAACATTTTTCGGGTCTTGTTTTATGTCGATAATATCAACTATTATTATCTATATTAAAAAACTGGGCAAGTGCAAGTCGGGCTTGCGCACTGAGGGTTCCGTACAAACATAACTATGAAAACAGTTCAATTCCCACTTCCACTTGTTCTATGAGACCTTGCTTCATGCCAGATTTCAGGATTCTAGGTCAACGGGATGTACCATAGGATTTATGAATTTTTATTTCCTTGAGAGTGTCGAAATACAAGTTTTTTGCGACATAAACGGCCGTATCTTTTTTTTCGTTTACTCAGAAGTTTGATTTTTGCACAGCTTCAAGGGTCCGCAGACCTGAATAAATGGTTTTAATTTCAACTCGATACCTCCACGCGTTCCCGAGATAAAGGGTCTTGACAGACAGACAGACGGACAACAAAGTGATCCTATAAGGGTTCCGGTTTTTCCTTTTGAGGTACGGAACCATAAAAAAAGGAGAAAGTGATTGACTGTCATGTCAACGCACAGTGAAAACTACAAGTAGGCTCAGGAGCGTGAAATTTTGCACAAAGTTTCCTTTTATGACATGAGCGAGCACTAATTAAGAGAGTATTTTTCAAAATTCACCCTTTAAGGGGAGAAACTCAAATTTCTCCATACAATGTCAAAGTTATAGAAATCTACCTTCACGCAAGCGTAGCTGCTGGCAGAAGCTGGTACAGGTATTTTATTCAGTACGCCGACTATTTTTTTTTTGTTTTCGGGTGGATACCTTCAAAAGGCGCATGGACTTTTGTGGAAAAGACAAGGGAATATGGGTCTAATGATAATCTACCTCACTAAAACCACCCCGGTGATCATCATCAGCACAGGCTGGGTTTGAACCCGCGACCTACAACTCGTAAATCAGGGCCGTTACCACTCGGTGACCACTGCTCTTCAACTAAGGTACATAAAAAATTCAATGTGCCTAAATATCGTAAGATGTAATAAACAAATAAACGTTAGCGCAGTAGCATCGCGTGACGGAGTGACAGATGTTAGTTCATCGCTTACGGACTGTTGGGTAACGGCTTCATCGCCTGACTCGCGTTTCCAACGGAAATATGCAACGTAGGTATATAATAATTTTTCAACCACTCGAAAACTCCTACCGCTTTTAGGCATGCAATTTACTATTTTCCGCACTAGTGCGGAGAAGTGCACCAGCTTAACCCCGCCGCAATTTATTGTATGTATCGGCATCTGGCTAGGTGCTAAGCTACCCCCACGAGTCGCCGGTCAACCCTCATTTATTTATTTCTTTATAACATAAAGACAATGCTTTTGAATATTTGATATGCAGATGCAATTTCTTTTCTGAAATTCAAACTAAAGTGTAAGAGCAGGGTACATAGTCGTCAGTTTGGGTTCACTATCAGTCATATTTTAAATTGCTGGCAGAAGCCCCAGGATGCTATTGGCATATTCTGTGACCTCTCAAAAAAAAGCATTTGACTGCCTTGACCATACGCAATCTGTTAATTAGGTACACCATTGTGGAATTCATGGACAAGCTGTTGATCCTGTTTCATATAATTTATTTTAGAGACAGCAAAAAGTCACCGTGAATGGGGCGACGTCCTCAAAATATTTTTTAGGTGAAAATACCTAAGCTGTTCATGTCACAGGGTTCAATTCTTGGCCCTCTCTTTTTTCTACTTTATATTACTCACCTTCTTCACATTATGGATAATTTATCCAATACAATTCTATTCGCTAAGGTCACTTCTTTTATTTTTTAAATAGATAAAAAAGATATCAACAAAACGCTGGCTATTCTTTCGAAATGGTTCGCAGATAATATAAAACCTTTTACTCAGTGCGAATACAACTAAATGTCTCAAGGTTTACTACCCAATGTCTCTCAAGTTGGCCTCTATTTGGTCCTTGATGGCAAAAAAAGTTACTGTTATTGCGGAAACTGTATTAATACTATCGATTTAAAATTACAGTGCACTCACAATAGAATTTTATTCTAAGGAAAATTTTATGCTCAGCTGTATATGCAATAAGAAAAATAAGGTGATTGACAGATGTAGCCACGGCTGGGTAAATTTATTTTGCATATGTACACAGACTTATGGCATTTGACTGAGAGTAACACTCAGTAGACTGTCCCTCCAGGAGTAACAAGGTAAAACAGAATGATTGTAGACTAAGTATATGATTCTTACAAGAGTTGCGATGACTCTTGAAACCGTTATTGAATTACCCAACTAACAAGCACGCAGCGTTCTACAGAACATTCAAATATTAATGATTAAGTAGGTACTTCTTTACGAGTATACTTACTAAACATTTACTATCAGACAATAAGTATAAGCATAATCAGTCTTTTTAATGTTCGTACTGCTGGGACTCAGGCCTCCTCTCTCTAGGAGAGGGAATGGGCCGTAATCCACCACGTGGGCCCAGTTCGGGTTGGTGAACGTCACATGTCTTCGAATGTTTGGTTCTAGAACATGCCGGTTTCCTCACTATGTTTTCCTTCACCGTTTTGAGAGTAGTGGTGATGAAATAAGTTACTTACACAAAGTAATACGCCTGGCTGTGTTTGAACCCGCGACCGGGGCCGTTACCACTTGGCCACCACTGATCTGTCAGACAATAATAAGGCTTAAATATGCCGAATGCCAAGTTGCCGCACTTCCTGAAATCGGCGAATAGACTTTGCTTATTAATATTTTAATTTTGCAAGCTTCACACTTTTATAACAACTCAGACTGGAATCGTAGCCTAAGATATTCGAGCCACCGTACTTTCCCTTTGCATTTACAAGCTTTCCAACAATACGAGCAGGTACTGCCATGTACTACCTATATAAGAATATAATGAAAGACTTTCTGGTTACTCGGCTCACTTTCACGAAGCTAGAATCTGGATCTAGGTGGGACAAGAAATGGCTAGAAAAGGAAATAGTAGACGTACTTACTGATGAAGAAATTGGTGTCGATCCAGCCATTAGCCGTGTTTCTTGATACTAGTTTTTTACTATTTAAAATAAAGTTTTTTGTTAAAGCCGTGAACGTTGGACGCAATTTTCTGCGATTTTTGCAATTCGTAAACAAAAAAATATGGTAGGTAACTGGTAACTATGCATGATTTTCTAAGTACCAAGATTATGAAGCAAAAAAATTAATACAACCAACTTCAATTTAAAAATAACACTAAAAAGTGTAAAATAAATTTAATTTCGGAAGTCGGTGTTTCTATAATAGATTTTTTTCTTCGTTATTTAACACCGACTTCCAAAATTAAAATTGACTTGTTTTGCACTTTTTAATGTTGTTGTTGTTGATTGTTGTTCTGTTTGTTTGTTTGTTATGTTGTAGTCTGTTTATTTGTTTTGTAAAAAGTGTTTTTTTTATTTTACAGTTTTTAGTTGTGGAACCCCAAGCGAAGTCAATAGTGTGTAAGTTCTATAGTAAGGGACCTATAGAATTTAATCATTAAAACATTGCATGACAATTTAAATAGGTAAGCCGAGCCACGGCTATACGGATACATTGTTTTATTAGGGAGTGTTAAGTGATGGTGCCTTGATGACAATTCTAATAATCCCAAACATGGCTAGGTTACATTAATTTATTAAAGAGTTCCAGTGCCTACGGTAGATCGGTTCGATGGCATCCCTCTCCATCTTCCTTCAGTCAGTCATCAACTACACGTATAACAAAGCAATTTTACTTGTTACGACAGTTCTGCTGTGATGCTATGAGGAGTTCCGTTCCATATCTTCAAAGTTCATCATCAGATCATAACAATATTTCTATGGGACCAATTCGGTAGTATAATTACACAGTAAAAATAAAATTAAATCGGTACACAATTGACCGAGACATCGGTGAACATTCCTACATAAAAAGGAAAATACCTAAAAGAAATACATACAGCCGAACATATAACCTCCTTCTTTTTGAAATCGGTAAAAAAATCGCCGGTGCAGATTTGCCCCGGATATCGTTTAATTTATAAATATGTATAGAAATATCTGCATCAGTTATGAATATGGTAATTTTCCCGCTGACGCTAATCTGCATCATGCTAGTGATTATGCAACTGTGCCAACTTCCATGCTAGTGAATATATTCTCTTGATAAACTAGTGCGCCTCACCATTAACGATTGCATCATTGCTTACCATCAGGTGGGATCTTAGTCAAGTACTAGTTTATATCAATTAAAAAAAAACTGGGCAAGTGCGAGTCGGATTCGCGTCCTGAGGGTTCCGTAAAAACTTACCTATGTAAATACATAGTTCAATTGCGGGATGGAGTCTCAGAAGATTTTTCCGAATAGCAAAAAAAAATTGTGACGTAACAACAAATTTACAGTTTTTCAGTTTTATTCCTATACTTGTGACATAAGACCTTGCTTTATGCCAAATTTCAGGATTCTGGGTCAACAGTACCCCATGAATTTTGATTTCCTCGAGTGTCGAAATGTACGTTTTTTGCCACATAAACCGAAGTATCTTTTTTTCTCGTAAACTTGCAAGTTTGTTTTTTTTTACAGCTTCAAGAGCCCGCAGACCTGAGTATATAGTTATAATTTTAACCCGATACCTCCAAGCGTTCCCGAGATAAAGGGTCTTGACAGACAGACAAACGGACAGACGGACACACAACAAAGTGATCCTATAAGGGTTAGGGTTCCGTTTTTCCTTTTGAGGTGCGTAACCCTAAAAAAATGTTGTTTCTCCTTCACGCTCAAACCATGGTTTTTTTTTTTTTTTCGGTGGGAAAATCATCTTATGACATCCCCCGCCCTTGGGCGGGGCGGGAGATAGTGTCAGACTTTTACTGACTAAAAACCCACTCCTGTTCCTTCGATGCCTTTCGTACCAGGGCCGAGTCTTCCTTTCAGAATCAGACCCTTGGCACCAGTAGGCTTCGACCCTGCTAGGCCCCTACACTTGCTGACATCTCCTTGAGGCACGCGTGGAACAGCACGCGCCGTCGACGACTTGGGCTCGGTCCGGACGGTTACCGGACGGTTGGACGGCGAGCCACCCATTGCTCGCCGTCCGCAAGCCTGCGCCTACGATGGCCGGAAATCGGGATCGGAATCCCGGCGGCGATTGGGGCGTGAGGACCGTTGCCTCACGCGATCGGCCGCCTCCTTTGCTAGCATTACTGCTTCGCAGAAGGAGGCGACCGCCTGCCACTCCTCCTCACTCCGGACCATGGCCTGTACCAAGGCCCGGCGCGAGAGATCGCCGCCGCCAATCGCCCCCACGAGGACACTGCGTTCGCTCAAACCATCGTAGATTATGACCTGGAATAGTACATAAGCATTTATAATGTGAGAGAATCTGTCTGTTTGTCCCGGAAGTATATTCCCTTGGATTAGTTTTCGTCTTTTACGCGGGTGAAGCCGCTAGTAGACACTCGTTAATTATTACATTATCTATAGCCGCTCATGGTACCTAAATCTTACTTGAACGACAAGCTGGTATGCGTAGATTAGCCTAGTTCTAGGCGATCCTAATCTAAGGATATCTATGACCTAGAATCTAGAATATATGTAAGCTAGGTCAGTAATTGAACCTTTGATGGATATACCTAGGCTAGAGTACTAGAGTACAGAGCGGACCTATATACGGTCCGCTCTGTACTCGGAGTTTTTCAGCCAAAATTGGGTATGCAAGTCTCATGAGGGCACATAACAGAGCTGCATATCTGACCTCATAATAGGGTTGCAGGAGGCCGCTGAGCGGGATCGTGAGAGGACCGATCCCACTCGTAGAAGGAGGCGTCAGAGAGCCAACCGCTTCGACGCCTAAAACGCTGAAACCCCGCTTGCAACTATTACGGTAGGCGGGATTCCGAGGTCACGGGCTCTCAGAGTGGGGACTCTGTCCGCCCGCCAAGTGACTTCAGGAAAGACGGTGACACAGTGATCACGTGCTACCGTGCACAACGAGGCTAAGGGGAGACCACTCACAGTCTCCTCAGGGATGTGCCCTAACAGGCGTTGTACAGAGGGGGTTCCGGGGTGGTCTTTTAAGAGGTCACGGGGCCCTCTTCCATGTGCAGGTGATCACCGGGGTGGTTTTAGTGAGGTAAAAATCCAACACGCCCTGGTCCTTTCCCCAAAAGTCCAGGCGCCTTATAGAGGTTTCCCCCCGAAAACAAAAAAAAGGGTTACCAAACGTACTCTAAAATAGAGTATTGTACTCTATATCATGTAGGCGTACTCTATAATCTATGACACTAATAGAAGACGTTAAAATGCTCTTTTTTACACGTTTTTTTATAAAGTAATTATTATTATTATTAGAAGAGAGGAACAGGGTTTCAATGAAATTGATTAAAAATGAGCTCCTGATCTATGTAAACTTAGAGTTAGAATGTTTGGAGTCATACAATTCTTTTAAAACCAATGAAAAAAGGTTATGTGCTGCAAAAAGTACTAAAAAATACCTTAAAAAAATCAAATAAAAGATATTCTTTTTCCAAGTCCGCACTCTTTATTTACCTTCTTTGAAATCAGATATACTTTATTTCTTCTAATAAAAGTTGGCAACCCTTTTTTTTTTCGGGGGGAAATCTTCAAAAAACGCCCGGACTTTGGGGATTTTTACCTAACTAACCTAACTTAAGTCCGGGGAGTGTGGGATTTTTACCTCACTAAAACCACCTCGGTGATCAACATCAGCACATATAGAAGGGGCGCCGTTACCTCTTAAACGACCATTCCGGAACCCGGCCCCCTCTGAAGTTGGCAACCCTACCTCACAACCATCATGAAGAACCAAGGAAGGTCGCTGTGACCAAAATCGGCTAGCGAGTTTTGTACGAGTATTTTTATGTTACTACTGTTTCCATAAAGACGTTTACAGTTAATTACCGATCATCGTGCATAATAAATCAAACAGTTACGATTACGATGCGATTCTGTAGTGTTGCTCACTTTATCGACTCGATTATGGAACCCAAGCGATGTTTCGTAACGTCAATCTGAACGCAAACTATCAACAATATCACAATCAAGAGAACGGGCTTCCTATTGTAATTAAGTTCGTTACAGTAATCTAGTTTCTTTTTTCTTCTAGATTAGTTATTCAAGCGTCGGAATTTGTATCTAAGAATATTTAAAGTAGTCCAAGTAGAAGCGTTTTTGCGGTCTAAATGTTTGTAACACAGTTTTACTACGTAGAGTATGTATAATTGAGCTAGGCGATGAAGATATCCGCAGGAGAAACAAGGTTGCCGACATAGCACGAAGAATCGCCAAACTTAAGTGGCAATGGGCAAGGCACATTGCTCGCAGAACAGATGCCGTTGGGGCCGAAAGGTTCTGGAGTGGCGACCACGTACCGATAAAAGGCCTCCCACGAGGTGTACCGATGACCTGGTGAGGGTCACGGGAATCCGATGGCTGCGGGACGCACAGGACCGGTCGTTATGGCGACATTTGGGGTAGGCCTATGTCCAACAGTGAACGTCTTTCGGCTGAATTAATAATCATGATGAATTCGAACCAGTAGTTTCTAAGCTAAGCGCGTTCAGACAAACAAACAAACTACAGCTGGTATAATAGCTATATATATAAAAGGACAAACTGACTGACTGACATATCAAAACACAGCCGAAACTACTGTGACTAGAAGCGTGAAATTTTGCACAAGGTTTCCTTTTATGTCGTAGGCGAGCACTAAGAGAGGATTTTCAAAATTCACCCCCTAAAGGGATGAAGCGGAGGTCCAAAATTTGTATGGAGAATATGTATACCCACGCGGGCGAAGCCGCTGGCAGAAGCTAATTTACCTATATTAGAATATTGCATGACTTCAGTCGCGTGTAAAATGGTTAACAGTAGGTTAGTGAAGTAATATGTCGCAAGCGTTAATTATAGTGCAATATGCATTGTGCATATTACGGCGTTTACACACATAAAGTACATGAATAAAAGAATGAATACAGTTAACAAACATTCACACACATCCATCATACTGTATCTTGGTGATCTTAACAGCTTATTATGCATGGTTGAGCCCTAAACAAAAGGCCAGAGGCACCAGGGAGAAGGGGTGGCTATTGTAACACCATTTTAAGGTTTCCGTACCCAAAGGGTAAAAACGGGGTCCTATTGCTAAGACTCAGCTGTCCGTCTGTCTGTCACCAGGCTGTATCTCATGAACCGTTATATATTTCTGTTGCCGCTATGATACAGAAGACAAATACAAAAAAAAAATTAAATAAATATTTAAGTAGGGCTCCCATGCAACAAACATGTTTTTTTTCGTTCTTTGCTACGGACGGTACTGAACCCTTCGTGCGCGAGTCCTACTCGCACTTGACCGGTTTTTTTTTTTGATGTGGGAAATCATTATATGTCTTCTCTCTCGCTCTGGGTGGGGTGAGAGGGTGTGTCACACTTTTACTGCCTAAAACATATTGCCTTTTGCGTTCTCTAACTTTTTCAAACCACCATAGTAGCAGGCATTGGCCCTCCCGGCCCCTTCAGTTTTGGTGAATGTGAGACACTACACGCCATCAACTCAGGCCTAAGGACCAACCTTACTGGACGGCCGGACGGCGAGCTACCCATTACTCATCGTCTCATTACTATTGTGTAATAAATAACACGTTTGAGGAAGGTAGATGTTATACTCATTTAATAGAGCACTATTTCTTCTGATTCAGCAATTATATGAGTTGTATCAGGTATTCCCATAAACCTTTTGACAAAGGAAAACAAAAGACTGCAAATATTGCTTTCTGAAAATCCCACATGACAGGTAACTGAGGAAAACGTGTCACTGGAAACCTGGCTAAATTAAACCTGATAAACACATACTAGAAATCACCTCGTTTCTTCCAATAAAAGTAGTTTTTTATTTAAGTTCGAAGACCACATTATAAAAATATCTTATTTAAGATCATATAAAAATGTATTTCTTAAAGATTAAGTACGTTTTTAACTAACAGTCAGTTTAATCTGTGGTTTAATCTTATCTATAGAGCAGTGGTGGCCGAGTGGTAACGGCCCCGACTTACGAATTGTAGATCGCGGGTTCAAACCCAGCCAGGCGCATTACTTTGTGTAATTTATTTCATCACCACTGCTCTCAAAATGGTGTAGGTGTTTTTTTAAAACCTATTTGCAAAATAAATATCATTTATCATTTACATATTTTTTACTTTTACGCAGGCAAAGACGCTAGCAGGAGCTAGTGCAAAATATTTATATTTCTTAGTCCTTTGCGACATTTATATAATACTTACTTAAATTATTTTTGTGATCCTTCGATCAGGTTTTGGTATGATTTCTTACGCCATGAGCGCTGAACTCTGTCTACGAAATACAGTGTAGCTTTCGAAGTTACAGTGCAGTTCTTACTTGTCGAGAGACATATACTCTAGTCGGATGTGAAAAATTATCCACTTTCATATTATGAAATGTTCTGCCACTAGAGCACCCGATATTTTATCCGGACGGACAAGTAGAAACGGGCTCTTAATCAAAGAAAAGGGCGCTTAAAACCTTTAAACTCCGTCAGCCATCAGTCCCCTTCCCATTCAACTTTCTATCTCACGATTTAGCTTCCAGATCGATACGGAAGCCTCTCATATCATTTAAATTCTATCCAATCCTCGGATCCTTAAGAAGGTTAGAAATCCGTAGCTGTTACGTAAGAGGATGTACTTAAGCAGCCATTTTGTATTCAGGGCCCGTGCCTAGCACACATTATGAGAACTTATTTCTACTCACTCGGTTAAAGTGTGATGAAATAAACAGACGCCGCCGCTATATCAGTGGTACTTGATAAAGTCTTAAAATGCTAGAAGAATGGGTTTAAGCGCAAATGGCCTAATCCACAAAATGGTGACCGAACATCCCCTAAACACAAAAATTATTCAGCCGAGAGTATGAGCGCGAGAGCACGCATGCGTTTCAGAGCGAGTGAGACGATTTCATGCACTGACTGGATGTTTGGTCACTACAATTTGTCTGACTAATGAAATATAACTTTGTAATAGTTACCTTAATAACATATTTAAAAATCAGACATGTATTTTTTGTGGAGCTTTAAAGCGTCTGACAGATGTTTTGGTCCATGGAAAGTGTCTGACACTTATGATACCTACTAATTTAGAATAATATTCTACAAAACATATAAAAATCAACCATATTAATTTAAGCTAAGTAACTCTTATTTTATTATTCTCTATTTTATTTTATTATACTCTTATGTTATTTTTACTTTTTAGTATAATATCGCAGCATATGCTGAGATAGGAGCCTTTTTGGCCTCGCACTGGTCTTTTATTTAATATTGTTTTCTGTTATTATTTTTAAGTTAAGTATTACTTTTTTTATTTTTTTATTTTATCGTTGTTTGTCCTGTGCGAGTCCCAAATAAATGTTTTCTTTCTTTCTTTCTTTCTTATTTTTAGTTCCCTTTCACACCTGGTACTTGCTCAGAGGCCCAAGGGGGAGCTTCACAAGCACACAGGTATTCAAAGCACAAGAGACGCTACTGAGAACCTAATAAGTTATGTCAGATCGCTCTCGAATTGGCCATTCTGAGAATTATATACTAAGATAGTAATTCGCTAAAAGCTTAATTCTGTGAATGACCAATTTTCTAAATGAATACCTAATCAAAATGGTATATTTTCCGTAGGCAATTCTGTCTGAATATATTTATATATTTAAATGGCAGTTATTCAGGCACCAGCGATCCACAACCAAAAGTTGTCAGCAATTATTATTTATTTATTAATTCTTTATGCACACGTGGTAGGTGCAATATTAAGTATTAGGTACATATTATATATATATATACACACACACACACACACACAAACATTTTTATTTATTGTTTTTTTTATTTTTTAGTTTGTTTTTTGGCATTATAATTTGTTCTTAGTATAAGATTGTCTGTATTTTTTGGCTTTTGGTGAGAAATAAACGTTATTTATTATTTATTAAGCAGTCTAATAAATAAAAAAATCTGGTAAAATAGAACGCATTAAGACTCCTTTATTTGACATTTTTCACTTTGCTTAACTGGCTTAGTAAAAACTAGAATTAAAATAAAGTTATCTAGATCACAAGCGGTAATTAATTCAAAATTAGATCGTTGTGTCAAAATCTACTTCCCATATATGGAAATATCAACGATAAGGTCACCCACTCATCCAGTATTATATTGGACTACATTTTTGACATGCATCTACTGATGTCTTAATTAACCTTTTGAGTAGCGTAATTAAAGACAATAGAAAGACAATGGGCGAGCGAACGTCGGCGTTCGCTTGGGGTTTAATGAATTAATCTATATATATAAAAGGAGAAACTGACTGACTGACATATCAACGCACAGCCGAAACTATTGGGTTTAGGAAAGTGAAATTCTGCACATGATTTCCTTTATGGCGTAGGTGAGCACTAAGAGAGGATTTTCCAATATTCACCCCCTAAGAGGATGAAACGGGGGTCCAAAGTTTGTATGGAGAAACCTACTTTCACGCGGGCGAAGCCGCTGGCAGAAGCTAGTGATTAAATAATGATTTATAGTCGCGTTTATCATCATAACGCATAGCTGTTATTTTATTTAACTGAATCATGATCAAGCAGGGCCATCCAAAAGCACTGTTAACAATTTCATCAAAAACGCGGGAAACTGATCTTTAAATTAGGAATAGACCGCAGAGTTTTTTTTTTTTGTTAGGCCTAATGATGACGGTACGAGCACGTCTGATCAAAACCTTAAAAAAAAAAAGATGCGGGTAACAGCGGGTGGCTGAAAAAAGGGAAGGGTTGTAGGCGATTTCACGCTGGAATGATGATGAGTACTTGATATCAAAACCTCACTACACAACCATTTTATTCTAAATTACACCAACAGTTCTTGTACAAAAGAACCTCAAATCCAACTTTTGAGCTATCAAAAAGGTTGCTTGGGTCCAGAAGGAATGATATAATAAAAACTCAAGGAATGACGGAGGACCAAATAAGATAAAAACCTTTGAACAAATGTTTACCAGTGACAATAAAGAGTCTTTTATTTCGTGTAGCTGACATACTTAAAGTCTCATTTTTCTCATTACTTTGTAAGCTTTACATTCTCATGTAAATAAATGAAATTTTCTCAGGCACGTTTGATTCAGGCGTGAGAATGGAGACACAGATTCAACATATGTATAAAGGACCAAGCATTTTGGTCTTTATGGTTTTAGTGTTTTAACACTTTGTTCTCATTAAAATCAGACACTTGTCTTGCGGTTTGAGATATCTTTATTTCCCATAAAAATACAATTCACTTAGATTAGAAATATTAAAACTACTTACAACCATTATTCGTACCAAATAATAATCATAAATTCATTTATTTCGGAATCCAGTCCTTAGGCATAATTATAAAATTGAAATTATAATATTAGATTAAAATTAATTAACGTACAGTAAGTTTTATCTAAAATTCCAATATGTTAGACTATAAAAGAAAAATCAAAAACTGTAAGGAATATGAAATGTTTTTGAAGTCTTTTTTAATACTGTCATGGACTTTACATTTTTAATATTTTTTTGCACACATCTCATAAAATTCAAAATATTTGCAACGAAACAGGTTAAGATTTACTCTCTTTAAGGCATATTTCCAAAAATTCTTTTGCTTCAGCTTGGATTCGCAACCATTTTGCGAAAAAATATCCCTTCTTGCAGATAAAGATGGGGCAGCCTATACTAAAGCATCAAATTAGGGTCAAAGTCAAAGTCAACAAATTTTATTTCACATAGGCCTACATGGGCACTTATAAAACGTCAGAAGCTAGTGCACGGTTCCAAATTGGTCGTTTCCTATGGAGAAGAACCGGCAAGAAACTCCATGGTTACTCTTTTAAAAAAATGATTGTTTACAATATTTTCATATTACAGTATTAATAGACATTATGTAAGAACAGTGTAGACCAGTCGATATTGTACCCAAAAGCACAATAAAAATAATAATATTTAAAAAAAAAAAGGTGAGTCGTAATAGGAAGTAACCTAAGAATTCGCGAAGTCCACGGTGTTCTCACATTCACATTAAAAAAAAAAAGAAGCTATATAAAAAAAAAACAAGAACAATAAGTAATTACAATTATCAATAAATGACATGTCAACAAAAAGAACATTACTAACGAATTTATGGTGGTTGGCGTCTACTAATATAAAAAATATTGCAAAAGCAATGTGTAGGAAGAAAAGAAAAAATGTATATATTACAACAAATGTGGAGCAGTTAATAGACAGATGTACACAATATTATGAGCTACCAGGGGGCCACATGTGCAGAAGCAGTCATTGCCAAACAAGCGTGTCTTCGACATAGTCTTTAACCTTGTAATACGCTTTTTTAGTTAGGACACGCTTAATATGGGTTTTGAACTTGCCCTCGCTAAGTTCAGTCACCGCCTTTGGTAGCTTGTTATAAAAGCGTATGCTGTTTACTAAAAATGACTTGCTGGTCTTAGCTAATCTCCATTTGGGTAATACAATTTCGTGTTTACTGCGCGTATTTATGTTATGAAAATCGCTTCTAATTTTGAAAAGTCCTAGGTTTTTACGAACGTACAAAATACTTTCCAAGATATAAAGAGAAGGCAGAGTAAGTATATCGATTTCTTTGAATTTATTTCTGAGGGACTCGCGAGGACCCATTTTATAAATAGCCCGGATTGCTCTCTTTTGCAATATGAAAATTGAGTCCACATCAGCTGCAGATCCCCACAGTAAAATGCCATAAGACATAATACTGTGGAAATAAGCATAGTAAACTAACCTAGCGGTGGCTACATCTGTCAATTGCCTTATTTTTCGTACTGCATATGCGGCTGAGCTTAATCTACCTGAAAGAGTTCTAATATGAGCGCCCCACTGCAGTTTAGAATCGATAGTTATACCTAAAAACACAGTTTCCGTAGTAACATCAAGTTTGTTGCCGTCTAGAATTAGATTGACGCCAACTTGAGGGACATTTGGTAATGAAAATTTCATACATTTAGTTTTATTCGCATTTAATAAGAGATTATTAGCTGCGAACCATTTCGAAAGAACAGTCAGACTTTCATTGACTTGCAAGACATCCCTATCTTTTCTATCCACTTTAAAAATAAGAGAAGTGTCATCAGCAAACAGAATTATATCGGATAAATTAGCCATCATATAAGGAAGGTCATTAATATAAACTAGAAAAAGAAAAGGGCCAAGAATTGAACCCTGGGGCACGCCCATCTTTATTAAAGACCCCGAAGACGTCGCCCCATTAATGGATACTTTTTGCTGCCTGTAAGATAAATAGGAAAAAACAAGATCAGCAGCTCGTCCACGAATTCCGTAATGATGTAATTTACGAATCAGAGTATTATGGGTGCTGATGAAGTAGGGTTAGAGTTAGAATATTGAATATGAATAATTACAATCTGAATTTTTATTTTTTATTTTGCTAACACCTAGGTAATATTTTATTTTACTAACCATTGGATCAAGTTTGACTAAATGAATAAATTATTATTATCAAAATAGTAACGTCGTAATGAAAATTCTGCATCAGTCCAACTGTTTTCCATTCCAAAAAGTTCGCAGTAAAAATTTACACGGTGTTTAAAGTGTATGCAAAAATATCATTGTGTATTCAGTTTTAACACACTATAACAATGTATTTCTTTCATTCACAGTTTAACGTGGAAATCGGCTGGAGAAATCTCGTAATTACCTAACAATTTTCTAATGCGTACGGCGTCGGTACTATATTGTACAGGGGGGTAACCATAACCCAGAATGACCCCAACAATTGTACAATGCCTTCGAGATGTAACGATTACACAGGTTTACACCAGAACAATTAATTAATTTATAGCTAACTATCTTCTACCAGCGATTTCATGCTGCGAAAGTAGGTTTCTCCATAAAAAACTTTGGACCCCCGTTTCATCCCCTTAGGGGGTGAATTCTGAAAAATCCTCTCTTAGTGCTCGCCTACGCCATAAAAGGAAACCTTGTGCAAAATTTCGAAGTCTCAGACCCAGTAGTTTCGGCTGTGCGTTGATATGTCAGTCAGTCAGTTTATGCTTTTATATATAGATAATGTAAGTATATGATAATGTATATGCCGCCGAGGGGAAGTGGCTATTGAGTGACTTGTGCTCCAAGGAAAGGTTGAGGGTACCAGGCCACGGCGAAGGTATTAAAGTGGTAGTAAATGGCTGATCATAACTGCACGAATGCACGAGGAAGGCGACCATCAGAGAGGAGTGGCGGCGTGTTGTGAAGCTTTCCACCAATGCCTGAATTGATGACCACGACCACTCTGTCAAGAGTGATACCGACAAGGAAGAAGAATGTATACGATAACTAACAATTCAGAAAGTTTTGACTTGTTTATGGAGTACAAACACAAACCACTATTTATATCAAATGTGCATCTGCATTACGAATACAAAATACATTTAATGTAAATAAGGCTATATCACAGATATGAGCCAACCATTTTTTTTTTGTGGGAAATTATCAAATAACTCCTTCCGCTCTGCCTGGAGTGAGACGGAATGTCAGATTTTTACTGACTAAAATCCACCTTTTGTTCCAAGACAAAAATATAAATAATATTATTTTATTAAATTCTGTACCTAAGTGCTGTGCCTACACACCTTTAAGTGATGAATTCGCTGTGATAAATTTTTAGTAAGATTATTCATTTGTAAATTTTTTTGCAAACTATTCGTTGCAGTGCCGTTATAAATAAATAAATAAGGCTGCGGTAACTCTTTCGAAAGTCCCGGTTTTTATGGCACAAAATATAGCTACATTGCCTTGTGATACATAAAATTGATACCTAATATCAATCTTGAAATGGTAAAAAACTGGGCAAGTACAAGGGTTCCGTACAAACTTATTTACATTATGTGAATAGTTCAATTCCTGAATGGAGCCTCGAAGATTTTTCGAATCAAATTATACTATAAAACCTTGCTTTATACCAAATGTTAGGATTCTGCGTCAACGAGAAGAACCCTATGAATTTAGATTCCATTGAGAGTGTTGAAATGCACGTTTTTTGCGACATAAACAGCCGTATCTTTTTTTCGTTAACTTAGAAGTTTGGTTTTTTCACAGCTTCAAGGGACCGCAGATCTTAGTGTTTGGTTTTATTTTCAATTCGATACCTCCCACATTTCCGAGATAAAGGGTCTTGACAGACGGACGGACAACAAAATGATCCTATAAGGGATTCGTTTTTCCTTTTGAGTTACGGAACCCTAAAAAGTAACCTTTGAACCGCCTACGTCGGATATATCCGACAAACACTCTCGCGTTTATTCCGCCAGGGTCGCACATCCAAATACTTACTTCATCTCGTCAGCTCTTATGTCTCATAAGGGGATTGAAGAGCTAAACGAGATGGAGTACTCAGTCGCGAACACACGACCCTAGCGAATAGGAAACAAAAATAACTCGTCGACCCAATCCGACGCAAGCGGTTTACTTTACGTGCCTACGTTTACTTAGCACATGACCACTTTGAATGAACACATCAAGAACCTTATTAGAGTTGATTAAAAAGGACCATCAAATAGTTCTAATGCAAAGCACCTTCAAACCATTTAGTGTTTTAGAGGGTCAGCTATTGGTTCCAGAAATAAAATTAACACTAGAAGCGGTTAAAAAAAATAACGCGGGCGTCCCAAAGACTCCCTACGTTGTTCATGCTCTAGTTTTTTTATGCGTAGAATCGGCAAAGTACCTACACCAAAATACATTATGTATAACACATAATAAAAATATTATACTATTATATATTTACACGGTGTCTATGACATCAACGCACAAACGAATACCACGGATCCAGTACATGACAATCCCTCTTGCTCCACCTAGAGCGGGAGAAGTTATGATGATTAATGGATTCTGGAACATTTATTATCTTACAGACGGCTACTAATCGGAAAGTTCAGTTACTGCAAATCTCTTAATTTATTTAAAGGTACGGATGAGAGTTACCCACTAACAACTGTAATTTGTTAGCTTTACCTTTCTTATTACAACTTCTGCTTATGGCCCTTTCTCTCCTGGCGACACGAGATATAAGCCCAAAAAGTTATGTCGTGGTCTCGTAGTACAGCTAAAACTATTAGATAACTTAGTCATACAGGAACACCCAGAAAGACTAAAATTAGATTAGAGTACCTAATGCCACTCAAAGAAGCTTTTTTAATACACCCTCATCAAGCTTATACTTATATGCTTGAGCATAGCTGTGCGGTCTATAGGTTAAATGTTGAATGAAAGCAGAAAAAACAGGATCACAGGATACAGGTTTTCCACCATGGTTTGTATCAGAGATGTAATTGAGGTTCGATTCCGATTCCGAAAGTTCCGAACTTTCGATGGATTTTGTGCCTGCGATTTCGATTTCGGTTTCGATTTTTATCTTATGCATATCGGAAGTACAAACAAGTTCATACTTGTCACTGGAGGGACATGGACATCCCTCCCCCGGGCCTTTGTCGTTTCGTATTTGGCACAATTTCTAAATTCGCTCTGCATTTAAACTTATCCGGGTCTTTTTATTAGTTGTAGTACTTAGGTAGTGTTTCATTTAACGCTTCTTCCCCTGCCTCCTATTTTGGTTCCGATTCTGACAAACCAAATATAAAAAACTCTGGTTCAGAATTCGGTTCCGATATAACTACATCCCTAATTTATATAAACACGGAGAAGACTTGAGTTTGTTACTTTAAAATCAGTGAGGCAACCATACCACTGCCACGTAACCTTAAAGGAGCAAGTTTAACCAATAGTTCAGCGGGTTATTTTCACTGAGTCACACACCACATGTCGAGTCAAGTTCGCTACGTATGCAAATATACTACTTTACGACTCGTATCTCGTTTACTATCACGTCATATGGCAAGCGGCTCGAAGGACCTGGGGCCCGCGAGTTCAAACTGAACTGTTAAAGGGATGGAACTATATAGGGTGTATAGCGCCAATCCTCTTTCTCGCTCACACTCTGATTTCTTAACACGTCATAATAAGATCCCTGTAATTTTACTTATTATCCACATGTTCTTTTCTCCTGTGGGTTAAATGGAGTTCTTTGTTTACCATTCAAGGCGCAAGCGTTATGGCGACCGTAAAAAAGTGGATCATGTTCGACCGGACCCGAGTAGAAAGTGAAACCGCTCGGGTGGATACTTTATAAATTGTAGCAATGGTCGTTGCGAGCTCAGTCGAAGCATACGCGCCGTGCCGCGTCCGTCACGCCATCTCTGGACAAAATGGTCAGTTCATAATTCACTTTCGATTTCCTACGCCTTGTGTTTTTCTTTTGTTGTCTCACGTAATATCTATTATAATATAGTGTATTAATTATATTTAGTGTTTATTATAGTGTATTTAATTTTAGTGTCTTAGTGAAAGTATATTTTTTTCTTATTTTTATTTTATTTTATGCTATTATACAACGTTTTGCAGTAATATTTACTTAGACTCTGCATGGCTTTTGTTTTATCATAATTTTGAATCAAAGGACTGATGTGACAGACAGACTTATTGGACAGTACAAGACATCGCTGATATTTATAAAATACGTAAGGTATAGCAATTTTATCTACCTACTGCCTATTACTAAATTCAGATTTTAATTAATGCAGTTTAATTGACCGCTATTCATAAAGTTAATAGAGCGTCAATAAGTGACCGAAATTCTGAAGGTTGAATGTGTTCTTGTTTATTGAAGTTTACACAATGGACGGCACGATTGGCGTAGTGGTTGAGTGATTGGCTGCTACACTACGTATAGCGGGTTCAATTCCCGGACGGATCCAATATTTGTATGGACTACAGATAGGATTTCCGGGTCTCGGTGTCTTGTGCGTGTGAGTTTGCATGTGAACTCACCCACTATGTATACAGGAGATTATTCCTAGTGTGGGTCAAAGTTTTATAAAAAAATATATATTCTATTTGTGTCAAACTAAGACCATAAGCCATGTCGTGGACTCGTGGTATCAAAAACTATTAAATGGCTGAGTATCCACTTATCCAGGGACAGCTCGGGATGATGCTACTTCTTTTATGTTTAAACACAGTTTTGTATCTATTCTGCCCATGAAAAACTGAAAAACTCGGTAAACTTATTTATGTATTATCCCGGCTTCTTGACAGTTTCATAATTAATAAGGATTAATTTTTTTATTGAAAATTCATGATAGTAAACGCATTTATCTGTATGGCGCATATTACTATGTTAGTCTTAGTATTTTCTAGTTAAGTACTTCTTTAAATAACTACTTACCTCTCTAGGCCTAGACTTATGTAGGTTTACCTACATAGGTTATGTAGGTACCTGTTTATTGCACACTATGAATAAAACAATTTATAAATACTTGCACACAACTTATTATACTTATCTCCTGTGACAGATGTATCTAATTAAATATGAAAAAAAACTTCAAAAAATAATAAAATATCGAAACTGCTTCATAAAACAATACATTTTGTAAAATACCATGTAGGTATCCAATTCTTTAACCGACTTCCAAAAAAGGAGGAGGTTCTCAATTCGTTAGATTTTTTTTATATCTAGGTAATATTTTGTTATTTAGGGCTGATTGTTCCATCCCAAGAATTCTTATATCCAAAAAATACATAATAATAATAATCTTTGTATAAATAAATAGGATACGGAAATCCTGGACAGCAGGTTTCCTTTGTGACTCAACAAAAAAAAAAAGCTGCAAACTTGCAACTCATGTCAATCAGCTTTTTCTATCGACCTTGATACAATATTACGTGTACCAGGAGCTTAAAGAGACAGTACCTATTAGCTATTTAAATACGAAGCAAAAAGCGAACGACATTGAAAAACCTTTCACCCACGGAAATGTTGAAGGCGACCAGGAACGGGCGGAGTTGCGGGGCAAAGTTGCACTCAGCCGGAACATTATTCAAATCTTAATTTATTATGTAGGTTTATTTTTCGTAAGAGCATGTAACAGTAGTTACTGCAATAAAATGCAGAGATTATTGGTTTAGATTAGGATGGAGATGTTTTATTTCACATAGGCCTACATGGGCACTTATAAAACGTCAGAAGCTAGTGCACGGTTCCAAATTGGTCGTTTTCTATGGAGAAGAACCGGCAAGAAACTCCATGGTTATCTACTCTTAAAAAAAAAAATGTTGTTCTTACAATATTTCCATATTACAGTATTAGTACCTAGATATTATGTAAGGACAGTGTAGTCCACATTGTACTCAAAAGTACAATAAAAAAAGTTCTTGATAATAAATAAAAATATTATATATATATTAACTTTATAGGTGGACAAGCTTCGCCAGTGGCTTTGCTCAGATTAAAGTAGGTTTCTCCATACAAAGTTAAGACCCCCGTTTCATCTCCTTAGCAACTGAACTTTGAAAAACCCTTAGTGCTCGCCTACGTCATAAAAGGAAGCCTTGTGCAAAATTTCACGGTCTTAGTCCCAGTTGTTTCAGCTGCGCGTTGATATGTCAGTCAGTTTTTCCTTTTATATACAGATTCCTGACAGGGTACAAAGACCAAAGCTGGCATCAAGACTAGTTAAGTCCAATCGTGTTCTCGAAAGCTAGGAAAGAAATTCATACTTAACACAAGAATTATAACGCATAATAGTTTCGTAGTCTTCATACATAATATATTTAAATTCGAATGAAAATGATGCAATGAATATTAAAAATACAAAGTACCCTACGTACAATTATATTTCACTTTCAAAATACGGCTACTATCTCACGCTACAGAAAAAAAACACGCTTTTAAAGTAATTTACCGGTTAACTATCATTGTTACGTAAAAACCGTAAAAAAGCAATATAAAAGAGGTGGCAACTGGCAAACAAGTCGAAAAAATCGATTACCTTTCCGGTCCAAAAAAAAGGAAAAAGTCTGTTTTCTTTTAATCGTTTGCAATCGAGTCGGCGCCGGCGCACGTTGTATAATTGATAGCAACTGGTTCACAAAGCCATGAAATCGTATTTACTCTACTTTCTAATTGTAATTTGTACGTAACAGTTATTATTGCGTTCATTAACTTGACTTTGAATTGGATTCGACTAAAAAACGAAACCAACAAAAAGTTGAATTATAACAATTGAACGACTGAGCGATGATACCCTTG
Organism: Mythimna pallens; assembly: GCA_961205895.1. Classification (NCBI taxonomy): domain Eukaryota; kingdom Metazoa; phylum Arthropoda; class Insecta; order Lepidoptera; family Noctuidae; genus Mythimna; species Mythimna pallens. The sequence goes on from OY540843.1 coordinate 5,220,871, forward strand.
AACACCTTTTTTTGATATGGGAAATCCTCAATTACTTCTCCCGCTTTAGGGTGGAGCGAAAGGGCATGATAGATAGATAGGGTCTTTATTGTTCGCCATGTATACTGTATGTGTATGTCTACTGTAGGAACGTGTCACAGTGGGCGGTCTTATCGCTAAAAACGATTTAATACAGACAAACTATGGATGGACCTTTGCATGTCAGAATTTTACTGACTAAAACCTACCTGCGACCTTCCCGTTACGTTCCAGAGCCACAGTAACTCTTTAAAACGTTCCCTCAGTTCAAAAACTCGAACACCCTGATTCTAAATTGAGAATTTGTCAAATTCTATTGAACCTACCTACTTCAGTTTCACAAGTTCTCATACTAAAGAAAAGTTTTACATGGTCTAAACTTCAAGGGCCTTACCATGACATTTTAAAATGACAATCTTGCGAGCGAGAAAGAAGCCTTTAACAATTCAGTTTAGGTCGTAAAATGGATCGCGTTAAAAACTCGTAGTGGGTAGGACCTCAGATCCTCACATTAGGAACCGATTGCGAGTTCCTACCTAAATCGTCACTATGAAGAAAATCACATTTGCCTAACTGTCTCCGTAAATAGCAAAAAAAAAAACACAAAGTTTCAATTAGCCTTACATAAGCGGCTCTAAAAGCTTTTAAATGTTTAACAAAATTGACAGAAACACGTCGGTATTTTGACAACAAATCAAGCATGAAAACGTTTCTTACATAACGTAATTTCGCTTTTCGACGCGGTTATTTGAAAGTAAATCGTGAGTACCGTAAATATGAGGCGTGTTTACAAGTTAGCTTTGAAACTTCCTTAATGTATCCAAGTAGCACTTACCTGCAATTTTGCTTCCAAGGCATATCCTGTGAGATATATCTCGGGATCCCTAGAATCTCTTTTACATGCATTTAAATATTTTTTATCTCTTTACAATAATAGTTGAGATTTACGCTTAGTTCAAAATTAGACGAAAATCTGAGCATGCAAAACATTTACTAAAGCAACACCCGCACCCAATATTTATTTTAATTTTCAACGAAATCCACTAATTGTAATACTGATAAGATCAGACAGTTTTGAAATATACTTGTAACTTTGGATCGACTCACTGATACCGTTTATTATAGGTATGTAGAACTGACACGGACTGCGCAATTTAAATTCTTTAGTGGCACATAAGGTGCAGTAACGCAATGTATATCTAAATACCTACATATTAAGTTGAATAATAATATTTAACCGGTGTTTGATTTACCGGTGCAACTAAAGCTCTTGTAGCTTGAAAAGAACCCACATTTAATGAAAACATGACATCGTATTGAAGGACCAAAAATTCCTATTCTGATATTTGGTCCTTCGAGCCGGATGTGTTCACTTAACTGCTCGGATTTTGTTCTTTTGTTCTTCGGATGTGTGTACTAATATTAATATAAATTATCTAAATAACAAACATTACCACATTCAAGTAGATACCTGTATTAAAAAAGTTAAGCACTGATTTGGACAAGTTTGTGGTAGCCATTGTACAAAAAAATAAACACTAGGTATACAAATGGCGAAAACCCGTTTAAAAAACTGAATACCAGAGCATTAAGCAAAACAACATTCAGCCTTGTCCTACAGATTGTTGCGTAGGTATTCATGAAATCTACCAAGCATTGTTATGACCACAATGTGTGAATTTTTTTTAACAACAAAACATGTGAAGATTCTCAAGCGCGTAGTAAATGCATTGTTAGATGTTGAGGTGTCAAAACAGTGTCTTGCCATTATAATTTACTTTAATTGCCTTCAGATCTGTGAAAACTAATAGACCTAGATAAATTAGACATGGGAACCAATCTGTGATTATAACGTAATTTTATAATCAATGTTTGTTAGTTAACGAACACACAGGTGATAATTAACCTTTTCCTGCAATTTGGACTCCATTTCAGGAAAACGTAGCTACGTTAACGTGTTAGATAAATATCTTCCTTGTTAATCAAATTAATCACTTTCCGTACGCGCATCTCAATAATGACAAGATAATTACGGTAGGACTTTCTCTACTGATTAAATTCTCATTGCAACCTTTTTCCTTCTACGTCAAAAGATTAAGCTTGAAATACAGATAATAAAATCCGGAATAAAAATAAAATGGAAGTCATGATGACATTTAAAAAATACTAGCCATTGAAAAGCTTTTGTCGCGACAGTTAGTAAGGTCACATGTTATAAAAGGCAATTTCAAGGTTTAAATGGAAAGTGCACAGTGGGTGTATATTTCCACCGCCTACTGTCGGCAACTATTTAATGTAATTGACAACTTACACCTACAGATACTGCCTACACAACATAGAGCTGTTTTATTACGACATTTCAATGATTCAAGTCGTGCATAATTCTATAAATGGTTATTATGTTAGCTTTTGAGTGGCATTTGTGATTTGTGACTCATTCACGATTAGTTTGAATGATTCTTAAGGAGTTACTTTATTTTAATTGATGTTATTTAACAGTTTTGAATGATGCTGCTACGTATTCATCACAATAGTTATCATTTTTAGTTTCTTTGTCGTACTTGGTCTACGTAGTAATGTACCTAGTCTTGTCTTGCATCTCAAGTCAAACTGGGTTAACGATAATCCTACGTGACACGCTTTGTCTACTCAAGACTTCATTTGTTTTCCAATAGCAATCATCAATTTTGCATGGTCTGCACTTAAAACGTAGGTACCTCGCCTAACTGTCAATGGGCCAACAGGCCGTAGTTATGCACATTACTGCAATCTCGAAATTCGATACGATAGTATTTGTGTCTCAATAGTTACCTATGCACATAGACTGGAAGTACCTTTAAGATCATTGATACTTAGGTAGGTGTGTTGTATGTTTGTTTCATTTCATCACACTCAAGTTCCCAGCTCACACTATAGTCATTTAAAACTTGCAAAAAATTATCGATATAATCTTTTTCTCATAAATTGTTTGATGTTTCGACACTGAAAGCTTTCATGTAAAACAATGAACTCTGCGGTCCACTGCACATGTCTCTGGTTGCGCAACTCGGGCGGGCTCCGATTACTACCGTTGCGCAAGCGCCACTAAACGTTAACTTACTAGAAGTTCCCTTATTGCCGTATACCGTGCCACTAGTGTGGCAATGTAGGTGAAGTTACATATTTTTAACATTATCGTGATCAAGCTGGATATCTTTAGACGTTCTTGGAAGGCCCTTTTATGGTAACCAAATTAATGATACGTCCTCTTCTTATAAGGAGTTGGAATTTTATTTAAATGTTATTTTTATGATTTTAACATGCAAAGTTTAGCAATTAATAGAATCAGGAAAATGAATTGTTCATTACTTAATTTCCGTTGCGCGTCAGTAGACGACAAGATCTGTTTGGTATGTGACAGTTTGACAGAAAGCTGATTATTTTTGCAAATTGTAACTATTCCACCTACAACTTAGAATTAGACATTCTACATATCCAACGTACTCAATGTCAATGCACTTTCAATTCTAGTTCGCAATCACAACTGTCATTGACTTTCAAAGTTACTCTCAAAGAGAAAGCATAACGCCTCGTCATCGTACACATTACGCGTAGTATTCTAAGTCTAGCGGCACTTAATACATAATTCCGCTGACAAATATTACCTAACCGCGGTGACAAATGACTAAGTGGTCTGTTACGTGCTGTAACTAACTGCATTATAATCACTCTTACCTACATTATGGCACTGTAATCTGAGGATATTACTTGTAATGCTGTTTACGACATGAACTATCCTTCTCTACGGATAAAGACATTAACATTAAGATTGTTTTGATTTATGCGGGATATGATAAAATTACGTGAGGTCTGAGGAGCTCCACGAGCTCTTACGCGATCCATTTTACGACCTAAACTGAACTGTTAAAGGGATGGAGCTATATAGGGTGTATAGCGCCATCCCTCTTTCTCGCTCGCAGGCTTGACTTTTTAATACGCCATGGTAAGGCCCCTGATTTGTTTTTAGGGGTTCCTGATTCGTTTTCGTACCTCAAAAGGAAAAAACGGAACGTTTATTAAATAGGATCATTGTTGTCCGTCCGTCTGTCTGTCAGTTTGTCTGTCAAAAACGTTTATCTCGGGAACGCGTAGAGGTATCTAGTTGAAATTAAAACCATATACTCAGGTCTGCGGACTCTTGAAGCTGTAAAAAAATCAAACTTGTAAGTTAACGAGAAAAAAAAACTTCACTTTATGTGGCAAAAACGAACATTTCGACACTCTCGAGCAAATCAAAATTCATAGGGTACTTCCCGTTGACCCAGAATCCTGAAATTTGGCACAAAGCAAGGTCTTATAGCACAAGTATTATATTGTTGTAACGTCATAATCCGAGACTCCATTCGGGAATAGAACTATTTACATAGGTAAGTTTGTACGGAACCCTCAGGATACGAGTCCGACTCGCACTTGCCCAGTTTTTTAATTACCGATACGCTTTTCTCAAGACAAAACATATGGGTATTCGTAGCTTTCAGTTTTTTAGGTGCCTATTAGTTCTTTGAGTATTGGTAGCTTCATTGACAAACCCTGCATTTTATTAATTAACAGTCAAAGGACCAATTTCTAGATCCATGGTCCTTCGAGCATCAATCACGGGAAAAGAGAAAGTACTCTATTTATTCAAGTAGGACCACACTGTACATACTTTGCACAACTGTTCATACATTCGAAATAGTTTCGTAAAGTACATAGACCGGTCTAAATGTATCTCAACGATGAAAGACATAAGCAAACTGACCCACATTTATTTATAACAACTGGAAAAATAAACATTAAGACTTCAGCTAACACAGTGATGAGACATGGATTTCGTTAGCTGCCACTTTGTTCTTAAATATATTCCTTTAAGCCAACAATCACATGTCAATTGTAGAAGTTCTTTGCTGTTAGATCTTTATTAGGTACTCCAAGCAAACGATTTCATTTTCACATTCCTCTAACTCCATTCCAGGTCACATATGACTGTCTAGCCGTATCTTTACACCATATAAACCATATTGTCCTCTTACAGCATACCCTAATCCTGGCTGCGTTGGCCGCCGTAACCACGGCCATGCCTTCATACATCGCGGTTCCGGCCGATCAGATAGCGTTCGTGGATCTGTCACAATTGCACGTGCGTCGCGTGCCTAGGCAGACGCTATCGCCACCGCCGCAGCTGTATCAACATGAATATCAGCAAATACCGATACAGCAATATCAACAACAACGTAAGTACTTGAAATCTCTTCCTTTGTTTCCCGTTCGAAATCTTTCCCTGGGACGAAGGCAACGAAGGAACAGGAGTGGGTTTTTAGCCAGTAAAAGTCTGACACTATCTCGCGCTCCGCCCAAGAGCGCGATTTGGCATAAGATAATTTTCACACCTAAAAAAAAATATATATCTGATCTTACATAAAGACGTCTTCAGTTGTAATTTGTATATAATTGCACATTTAGAAGCCTCTGGTCCTTTAGTTCTAAGCGTCTAATAGCGCCAATTGCAAAAATCACATCATCCGCTCCTACGGTTTATTTAATGAATATGGATTTCTAAATAGCTTGTTACGTTTACAAGCAATCAGATCATCTATTTGATTTCTATTTTATTAACCGTAAGGAAATCAAAGCGATTACGTACGGGAAGGAAACGTGTCTAACTGTTTATATATATTACTCAAGTTTGATATTATCATTTTTATAACTATGCGATAATAGTTCGGAAGAAATTCTTATGCAGCTAAATTAATGAGTTTAAAAAAAATATCGCATAGTGTTTCGAAAGTCAACTCCTGACACCTTTCGTCTTACTTGACGAGTCATTGTGAAATGGCAGACAGTGAAATGGATCTGTGATGTCGATTCGTACGCCCATCAATCAAGATTACCCTGGCTACATCACTTTCACTGCGAAACAAAGGATCAGCTGCTTTCTATGCAACTGCTATAACCTGTTTTACATTCAATGGGATCGTGTCTGTTCACTCAGTGAACAAAGACGTACTTACAAGCTCGAAGTACCGTTTACTTTCTTCATTGTTAGATCTTGTAAAATGATTTACGTAATCTTGCAAAAAGTTCTTTTTTCGTAATCATTTTTGATTATGTTGTAACTTCTGTATTACTTTCGATTTCGACGTCTTTTCAGTAGTCTTATTTATTACGAATTTGGTACAGTATAAATCTGTCATTAATTATTGGAGTAAGTGCCTCGGGTGGGCAAGCGGGCATGTTGCAAGTCTTGCGATTATCGGAGTGCAGTACTTTTAGCTCGACGGTAGTGGCGTTGCCCAATGAAGTTCGGTCACGCACGCTTAATTCAATGATTGTGCCGGTTAGTGCATGCTAAAAAAATCTATTACCATCTATTTCGTAAACAGTATTATGCATGCGAACGCGCATTTCCTCCAGTTCGGGTGTTGAAACGTTTCGCATAAAAATATTGGCCGTGAGAATATGCTCATTAACTCTGTTAGCATTCGAATCTAGATCGAGATAAAAAGCTATATTTGGCAACATTTATTTTTCTTACTCTCCGTTAGCCGTCTTTTTTAGTTGTTAATCAGCTCAAAATCACATCGTTATTTGGTTTTCTTTTTGCCATAATTGCGCATTATTATCTTACACTAGTAGGTCACCGGAACAAAATATTATTCGAACCACCTAGTAGTATTATTAAGTTCTCAGTCAACTCTTTTTCATTACAGCGGTAGCCCTAGCTCCACCCCCCGAGAATGAGCCTCCAGCAAGACTTCTAAGACTTCAGCAGCAGCCAGAGCCACAAGATACGTCAGGAGCAGCGTCTTACAGTGGAGCCTCCCAATTCGCGGAGAGACCGCCTGACTTCGGAGAATATGTAGACTTCGGAGCCCACACCGGCGACCACGGAGCTTTTGGCTGGTACGCTGACTATCCGGTCAATAACCATCATGATTCTAGTTTCTAATAGGTAATTCAAAGAGTAAATAGAGCAAACCCTCATGAAAAAGTTGGAAGTTAATATCATACGGAAATGTTTGAGATTTAACAATAACTTGTCAGTTTTTGTTAAAAGTTAGGCTTTTGATAGGAATATTTTCCAAAATATGGGTTGGATTAACTTACCATCCAAAATGGGACAGCTCTTGCTCAAATATCTTGCCAATTTAGAGGCTCAACTGTTGCACTTATCTTGCCAAGCACTTGTTATTCAAATAAGACCAAAGACAGTATTATTTCAAGTGATATTATTAGGTTTAGGTACGTAGCTGAATAACCGCACATTTGTTACAAACGGTTCATTCCGCTTAACGTTTTTAAATGCACTTTCAACGTTAGTTCCTTGTTTATTAGACTTAAGTTTACAAAGTACACTGTGATACGTACTGAGGTAGTTCTAACTTCTTCTCTTGCTTTATCTTTTATATTTCTTTCTTCTTTCTATCTGCTATCATGTCGCACTTCACTGTTATGCTTGCTTTTTCACGCTTCTTTTTATAAATTGTTGTACTTACTCAAAAACATATAATACTTTAATATCAAGTACAATATCATCATCAACTTTATTACTTTCATATCCTATTCATTATATCTCATTTACTTTCCTATCTATCTGTCTGCTATTTCTGTATCGCTTTCATTTACTTTGTTTGTTTACAAATATAAACTGTTACATTCTTCTTCGTTTCATTTCATGCTATCTTCACTTATTCTACTTTTTCTCATGCATTTTCACTTTTTCTTTACTCAGACTATCTACATTAATAAGACATATCAAAACTATCATAAATTTTTCTTGGTTACAGTATGTTTACTGTTGCGCTTATTTACTTGTTCTTCCTTTAAATGTATCGAAGCCATATCAAGGACTTGGATCGCAGAATGGCTTCACATTACCACCACAAAATCCGCTCGGCTTATGTGAAATATAAGTGGTTCGTTTCAAACACTTCTATCAGGCTACTCCCAATATCTCTTTCTTTTAAATCTACTACTCTATCTCGCCTTATTCTTTTCTGTACTCATCATCATCTTCTAAAATCACACAAATAAGCAATGCTTCATATTCTCTGGCATAAAACATCTGATTCTGACTGTTCATATTTTCAACATTACATTACATATTCATTAACATTTACTTATCATGGCTGTCATTTTCAATACTTGCATATTACATTACATTTTGTTACTGTCTACCATTTTTTTAAATTATTACTTATCTTTCATCTTCTTAACTAAGTTCTCTCCTTTTCACATTTTATCAATACTTTCTTAAAAAATTGTCTACGACCTTATTTACCTACCAATATTTTTCTGTCCTATTTTTCCTATCTTTAATTTCTTTTGTCATTTTTTTTTCTACCCTATTTCTTCTCTTTCTTTTCTTTAAAACCATCGGCATATGTTTACCATATACATTTTCTTTGTTTTTCTGTTTTACTTTAAAACATTCTTGATCTTTTTTAAATTTATGTTAGCAACTTATTACACTTGATGATTTCATATCTTTTTTCAACTTCACCCTCGTCACTGTTCTTTATATCTATAACTCTATTTTAAATTTTACTCTTGACTATTTCTATATTTCTTTTTCCAACTTAGCCCTTTTCATTGTTCTGAATTTCTGTATATCTATAATTCTATTTAAAAAAACTCTTGATGATCTCTATATATCTTTTCCCAACTTCGCCCTCTTCATTGTTCTGTTTACCTGTCTATCTATAATTCTATAAAAGTATCTTACAAGTAGTACTTAAACTTTTCTTTATTTCTTATTTCTCTTACTTCTTTTTCTTTATTTCTGTATTTCTTTGCCTTGTTTGTTTTACTGTTTTATCATTCTTATATTCTATTTCTTTATTGATATTTTACTTCTTTCATACTTTAAATATTACTTCACTTATACTACTCTAATTTCTACTTGTCTTTCTATCTTATGCCTATATATTTTTATTTCCTACCTAAATCTATCTTTACTTTCTCTTTCTCATATTCTCTATGTTTTTTACTATAATTCTATATTGTTTCATATTCCTATACTTGAATTTCTACTATTCATTTTAACTATACACTTTCTTTCATATCTCATGTATCTAAAATTTCTTGCTTTACCAATTTCTATCTATAAACGAATTTGAATCATTGTATGTTTTACAACCTGTATCTTAACTCTTTTATATTATCACACAAATGTTTGATACACATTTTATCCTCTTTACTACAACTATTCCGTCTTACTACAACTATATTACTTCCACGACTTATTTATTATCTATATCACCTATATCTATCTATATCAATGAAATTTTCTTCATTGTAATCTTCACAAATTTTCTACTCTTTTTTCTTCTTTTCCTTTTCTTTTCTTGAACTATCTGTCTCTATACGTATCTTTTACTTCTATTTTGACAATATTGTTATAGCATTTCAATTTCTTTTATCACACTATCTTTTCTCTACCGATTATCTTTATCTTTCGTACATACTCATGCCTTTTTTCCTTTGGAGTAAGCCAAAACTGCAGAACGCCGCTATTACCTTTCTATAAGATATCTGTATTTTCTTTTAATTATCTACTTTTTTTTACCTATTTCACTATTCACTCCTACTGGATTTTAAAAACTGACTTCTACCAATGCTATTATTCTGAAAATTTAGTACTTACCTAATCTTATCTTATTCTGTCATTAACTTCTTTCCGTAAACAAATACATCATCATCAAATTCACCATCTATACTTTTGTGCATGTCATTTTACATCTCTTTTTTACTGTCATCTTTATCGAACATTACATCTATTTCCCGTGTTGCTTACAATACATTTTATCCTTCTATATCTTTATCCTTTTAAAACCCTTCTTTAATTATGTTTAGATTTACTAAGCCTGGCAAGCATAAAACGTATATTCATAAGTAGGTAGGAACTTTTCAAAGACGAGCCATTATTAAAATGATGACAGTAAGTTAGATGTACCGGAGTTGGGAGAGCCGAATGTACCGTGCATATGGAATGATATTTCAAACATGGAAACAACATGATCTGTGATCCACAACTGAGTATTAGGTTTGGCAATATCCTGGAAGAAATGAGTGTCAATAAGGTACCTACTATTTGCGAAATTCATCTCAGAGGTGATCAAGATGTGTACTGATGTAGAGCTAACGGATCGAGTTGTTCGAGTGATCGAGTGATAAAAACTACGATGATAATGCAATCCGCCTACAGCTTCAAGAAAAGATGTTTTACTATTACATTTTGTCACACAAAAAGACATGAAAAACGCACCTAAAAGTAGAAAAATATCTATCACTTCTGTCTGCTACCTACACTTATCTCAATCTTTACTTTTTACACACCCCTCTACACTTATTTCCACTTCTCTATACTGTCAGTCCTCGTCTATCACTTCTTTATCTCTATACTTCTTTCTTTTTGATTTCAATCTTCTAAACTTACGTTACTTCAAATCTTTTAGGTAACTACTGCTTTTATTTCCCTGCACATCTTACCCTACAGCTACACTTTTTTTCTGAATCTATATATATCTTTCTGATTTCTTTTACGCTCTTCACTGTTTACTTTGTCCTTCCATTCTTAAGCTATCCCTATGTTTCTGTTATTTTCACTACATTTCTATATATTTGCGTCTCTTTCTTATTTACTTCTTCTGCTATTTCTCCGTATACTTCTTTTAATATTCTTCACCTTTACGCTTCTTTTTCTGTTTTATTTGACTACACCTGCTTACTCTTTTACACTTTCTTTTTTCCTACTCTTATTTTTCATTTCACGCTTCATCTTTCATTCTTTAATCTTACTGCATGCTCTCTATCTATTTCATCTAGTTTCATTCTTCCTCTTAATCTATTATATCTATTTTTCACTGAACTTTATCTCTTACTTTATATCTTTACACACTTTTTCTCAACCTTTAAGTTTTCTTCATTGTACTGCTGTCTTTATCTCCACCTTAATGCTTTTCTGTCCTTATACTTTTTTATTTCGACTTCTATTTTCATCTCTTCACCTTTATGCTTTTCTATTTCTATTCTTCTTTCAATATCTTTACTCTGCTTTCCAATTTCTGTACTTATATCTTTCCTTACTTCATACTTCCTTATATCAAGCTACCTGGTGCGATTTAGAACAAATTAATTATAATTTTTGTTGCACAATATTGTTATTTGTTGCTGTTAATTAAATCGTTGTTAATTACTCGACTTTTGTTTGTTTTATATTCCTTTTTTTTCAATCGACGTTAAATAAACATGTTGACAACTTGTTTTTGTGTTTTCATTATATTACCCGTAAACCATATTCAACATTACTTAAAGTTGTTGAAACCCAGATACTGTTGAAAAAGCTATTATGTATGACATGACTTATTAAACCTGACTATATAGACGGATAATACTCATAATCAGACATTGTACATTAGCTATTCAGGCAGAAGTTCCGATAGTCCATCCATATTTTAAAGTGGAAAGTCTGATTTTCGCGAATACCATTTTTTTTTACTTATAAATAAAGTTCCAATAACGTTCGCTAAAAATTTTGACATCAACGCCATCTAGCGAAGAAATTGCCATGAACCGCTCGCTAGCCCTTAAAACAGAGTATTTTTTTATTTAGAGGAAGGTATTTAGAAAAATAAAAAAGACATTTTAATACTTTTATTTCTTACACTTAACATCTCGTACAATGATATTTAAAATAGATTTCTTTTGATCTCATCAACAGCATAGATAAGGGTGTTTCGATCTAAGATTCTAACTACATATATATGACATAGAATACCTATATATAACAGGTATACACATATACAATCAGAGTTGTACAAAATTAAGTTGTACATCGAAAAGATAGAGTATTTCATGAAGAATTTTTATTAGATTAGGCATCGAAATTATCAATTACGATTGTACCATTTTGTAAGTTTCTTTGTTAGACCGTTGGGTTGCCATTATGGCAAAAAAGTTTCTGATAGTTTTTGTTTTAATAATATTTAGGCAAAGGCTTTTTTGTACAGACAGATGCTATATTACATAGATTTTCATGACATTTAGCCAGTGTTTGGCACATTTTGATGAACACTATTTTTTTCCTCTGTAAGCCGATTTATAGCCATTTTTTACAATATAGACATTGGTGCACATTATTAAGTTTTAATCAAACTTTCTACTTACCACATACTTTGGTATTTAAATCACAATAAAAGAGAATATCAAAAAGCAAAAATCAGCTGTCATGTTTTAAAAAAAGAAACATAATAATACTGATGAATTCAGTCAAAATAAACTAGAAATCACAGAAGTACTTATAGATCTAAGTTTATAAATAAAAATTAATCTTTGAGATCACAACTTAGGCATATTTGTAATACGTTTAAGCGTTTGAGCTATTCAGAAGATCGTACATCAAACTTTTTTAAGAAGACTTTATAAATTGTTTTACACATAAGTATCATAAATACAATTTCCAGACATTTTTAATAGTGCTTTTTTTGTTATTAGTATTTTGTGACATTTGAATGTTTCTCGCCTTTTATCACTCAGGACATAACAGAAAATATAACTAGACAGTACAGTGTACAATTAAGGAATGGAAATGTTAAGCATCTTAACGAAATTGTTACAAAATAATCTTGAGCAGTGGTGGCTTTGTGTTAAAGGCCCCGACAATTTATCTTTCGTACTCAAAATGTCGGCATAGTTTAAAAATCTTTGCTTTGAGTACGTGACATCCTAATGTGTGGTAATGAAAAAGATCTTGTATTTTTATGTAATTGGTAAAGTAAAGTGTAAAGTAGAGTGGGCCGTAATCCACCACGCGGGCCCAGTGCGTGTTGGTGAATGTCACATGTCTTTGAATTTTTGGTTCTAGGACATGCCGGTTTCCTCACGATGTTTTCCTTCACCGTTTTGAGAGCAGTGGTGATGAAATAAATTACACAAAGTAATGCACTTGGCTGGGTTTGAACCCGCGAACTACATCTCGTAAGTCGGGGCCGTTACCACTCGGCCACCACTGTTCCAGAGCTTTCAGAGATAACACTCCACTTAAAGAAACACTAACGTTATGGTACATCATTTTATACTTCTGACATACCAATGTGTAAAACGGTTCAGCTATTCATTGCATACAAGTCCATGTAACATTGCTAACCGTATCCTAAGTAATGCATAATAAGACACTGTTAGACAATCACATCCTTATGTTTTCCACCTATCAAAACCTTTTTACTCAAATGGTAATTGTAGGCATATTTATAAAATAAACGGAAAAATGCTTTGGTATAGGGGGTTACCATGACGTTTAAAGTAAGATTGTTGCATTCTTATTTCAGTGTGGGTAAGAGACAGAGCTATACAGGTTGTCTAGCGCCATCTCTTACCCACACTGGAAATAAGAATGAAGCAGTCTTACTTTAAACGTCATGGTACAGGTCTGTGCAATTCAGGCAATCGTGAAATGTAACATCTATAATACGACTTTATTTGTTACAATTTCAATAAAACAACACAGTACCAAGTATACAAAATTAAATGCTCTACCTAGGCCAAATATTTCAATAATATTTTCTATACCATGTTTCATTTTAATTAATGTTTCCATAACAAGTTACATTAAAAGTAAATTTATGGTAAAATGTTACACATTTTTTTTCCGTAATGGATGTTAAAATGTAAGCAAGATGCAATGTAACTTTTTTATACATTTTTCAACAGAAAGCAATGGTATTTAGAGTTTGTTCGAGTCATTATAGTAGGTAAGTAAAGAAATATACCTAACTATCCATTGTGTTTAAAGAAATTCTTCATCTCAAAGCTTGTTAGTACAGTCAACCAAGAAAATAAGTAACCAGGGTCGTCAGATATAGTTGAAGTATCGATGGAAACCAAGTAAATAAACAACTCATTAATAAAATTAAAATTAATTCATATCCATCCATCAGTTTCCATGAAAACTTCAACTATATCTGGCGAACTCGGTTACTTATCTCTTTTGTTAACTGTACATAATAATATTTTAGTTTTTTGTTGTTTGCATCATTCATTTAGGCCTGTTTATGTGTTTATTATTCTAATGTAAACAATATCTCTCAAAGTAAAAAAACTTTTTCGGAAACCAAGTGCTAATATTTGTCCATAGGCCAATAAATCATAATGTAATTTCATAAATGGAAAATATTTGTGTAAAATTAAATTCCAAACACAATAGACAGCTCTTGAGTCATTAAGTTAATTACAAATACGTTATATTACACTATACATCAAATACACATTCGAAACGGGTAAGCTAAGCTTTCTAAAACGTGAAAAGTTCAGACAGGTCGTCGCAGAGATAAGAAAATATAAACTACAATTTGTTTTTGATATGCAATAGCAGGCCAGGTACTGTCAAGAAAGTCAATCTTTGACATTTTAGAAACTCGTTCTAATGTCAAATAAATGACGTTTGAAAACTGACTTAAGACTTCCTTCCTCGACTGCACATCCAAACGAAATACTTTATCCAGCACGCATCAACCCTAAGGTACAGTATAAAATTGTAGAATTGCATAGAAAAATAAGTATTTATAAAAATATGCGTAAATAAAATTGGTAATAATTTCAAGAATCTATTACTAAATATTTCTGAACTAGGCGACTAATAAAATTAATAAAAAGCGAATATGTAGGTATACAGGATATTATAAAAAATATTCTTACCTCATCCTGGGTTTTTTTTTTACTAAAAAAAATGTATATTTTTTATAACACCCTGTATAAAAAGACAAACTAACAGAGCACCATTGTAGAAGTATGAGCAATACTTAGCCATACATTAATTAATTACTAAACACTATAAATGTGAAGTACTTTGTCGCTAGAACACATAATTATATCTACACAGTTAACACAATTTTCTACTATTTTAGTAGAAATAAATATGAGCTTACATCCCTATTACCTTTATATCATTATAAGAATATGAAGGAAAGAGAAACTGTACTGCAGTCAGACATGGTCCATAATTTATTAAATGATGATACGATTTTAACCACAGGGAATCGTATTACTGTTGTATGAAATAATTTATTAGGTACTATAGTTATAATTCATAAAAGCCATATTTATATCCTTTTTGTGGGACAAGCACGGCACGATCTAGCCTGTTAAATTATTAAGGCTGATTTTACAATATTTCGCGACTAGGAGACCGTCCAGTAATCACGTGAAGAATAAAATTTAAAACACGTGCTTTATCTACGCGCGATTTTCAAACAAAAACGGTGATTTTCAACTTGACTCGCCGTTGCCAGGCAACGTTTTCCCCACTAAAGATAATATTCTGAAAATTTGTAAGATACTTTGTACCAAAATAATACAAAAACATACACGACTCCTAGGATAAAATTTTGCCCCTGCTGTAGGCCCATTTATCATTCGACAAGTTACCGAATTCGGTCCGTTTCACGGTTTGCCTGATAATAAAGAATTATTATAATTTATTTATTTCATATGAAATATATTAAATAACTAATATCTTTGGAAAGCGTACGAGAGGCCGAAGTCAAATCGCAGAGCCCTTTAGACACTTTTCATGGAACGTGGTACCAACCGATGATTATCCTTGCACGCGTTATGCTAGTGCCTTCAAGGACCAATCAAGGTCGGTGAGAAACTATTACAAGATATGGAAATAAAAATATTATATTAATTGATATTCCAGTTTTTTTTAAATTGACCGCTTGACCGCTATCACTATCACCTGATGGAAAGCGACGCGACGATGCGGTCGACGATGGAGCGCGCTTACCTAGAAGTAACCTATTCACTCTTGACTTAAAGGTTCCCGGGTTGTAGCCATAAGGAAACACAGATTCCGGCAAGGAATTCCACTACTTAGCTGTACGCACAATGAATGTGTTCCCAAAACGTTTTGTGCGTATAGGTGAGCATATAAGATGGCAATGCGTCACCGGTACATGTCCACCATGTACCGGTGACGCATTGCCATCTTATATGCGATTAAAATATTGTGTAGTTTATGGTGCATATTTGACTGCAGAGTTTTTGATGACATTTATATTTTTGGAGGTTAGACAGCAACTATAATATACCGAATAGTTTCTATATGATTGTTTCTTTGGATCTATGATTAACAATTACACTGAAACGCATATACATTGAACACTTAACCATCAATTATTATTTATTAATAGCTAGTCTTATCGGAATATAAATAATTACTACAATATTCAAATAGTTCTTATTCTTGTCTCATTTAATGACGACAAGGTAATTCAGCAATATCCAGCATTAAAGAACATTTGTACTCCGTTCGCGTAATGATTAGATATTTTAACAAACCTTTTCTACTGCCCGTTCAACTGAATTTGACTTTTATTGCGTTGGTAGAATGATAATTAGCGGCTGCAGCAAATAGTTGGTATTGTAACCACTTTTTTTGCTTTAAATACTATCCTTATACCTACGGAATAGAAGTTAAAATCGGTTGAACGGCCACTAAAAAAGGTTTGTATAAATGTCTAATCTTAACGTGAGTAGAGTATCGGTCGACTTGCTCCACAGAGCACTAAAAGCATTTAAATCTAAACGTATATAGAAGATAATTTTGTCTTTGTCATACTCACAACGATTGACAATAAACGGAACTAAATTAGTTTAGTTTTAAATGGATTTAGTGTTTTGTGGTGCATAATGAGCCTTAACTAGAAATTAATACTTTATCATATTCTAACCTCCATTTTACTCTCACGGACAGTTGTTAGGCATACATTAATACACACATAAATAATGCATATAACTAGCCTATTCAAAACTGATCACAATCCATTTTAGGTCTTATGCTTCTTATTATGGAGTGCATAATGCAATAATAATCCAGCTAATCAAAATCTATTGAGATCTAACTTGCGATTGTACTTAAAAATAACAATACGCAGCTGTAAATTATATTTAGGGCAATATTTCCGAACTGCATTTGGCGTACGAATATGAACGTTGTTTTTATAGTGTTAACGTTGATTTTCTAATGAAACGCATACTCACATTCGCTTGCATAAATACGAACATTTAATGATTATAAGGTTCAAATTCGTCTGAAAAGCTTACTTTGTAAAGTCAAAGTGCGATCTGTAAATCTTGCCCATAGACAACATTAATTTAACTTTTTTTTACATATACCTTCTACATATCGACACCTCTGGGCTCAAAGGTCGTAAAGGACATTTTGACGAAAATGACTTTTTGATGCAGTTTTACTGAGTTTTTAATTCTCTATCGATCTGTATATTCCGTTTTACGAAATTCGCAAAAAAAATGCCTTTACGACCCACATAATTTGAGACGTTAAACAAAATGTACCTTTAAAATATGGAAGTAAATAACACGCAGTTACCAGAGCGAACTCATTTTGGTAGTAAAGCAAAATAAAAAACAACTTTTGGGGTTAAAATACATTATAAATGTCAATTGTCCTTTACCTCCTTAGGTGGTTAATATAAGTCATTTTAAAAATTTGGATGTAAAGAACATCGTCTTTGCAAATTGTCCTTTACACCCTTACAAGTTAAAATAAAGGAACATAAGTGTCCTCTACTACCTAGTTTCTTTTCAATTATGTGCTTCCACTAAGGGCGTATTATAAACTTAAGTGAGAAATTGTCCCATAAATCCTAGAATATTCAGATAACAAAGAATTTAATCTCAACCTACCAACTTAAAATTAAACAAAACTATTAACTCACGATCTCGTAAAATGTAGGTAGGTATTAATAAATCGATTATCATCAAAATTACAAGGATGTTCAAGTTTTGGTATCTTTTTCAACCCCTACTACTGCTATTAAAATGATTCTAATACATTAAACATACACAATTCATTATTACTACATAGGTAAGTAATATTCAAATAGCCTCCAGTATAACTTCATTTACTCATCTTCAATATCATTTTCATCATCCTCTTCGTCCGTTTCGTTTAAAGTCTCACGTAGCTCGGAATCGCATGGAAGTTCCCTGTATTCTTTGTGAAACCTTTTAGGTATAGTCCCATTTTCACAGAGGTTCGTGAGATCTTTATACTTAGCAGCGGCTATTGGTAATCTACTGTTATATAGCTGTTTCACTGCATCCATAGCAATAATCACTGGTTCATTGTTAATCTGGCGTAAATTACAAAGGGTATAAAAATACCCTTTGTACTTTCCCTTTCCCTTTCCTTTATTTGAGGATTTCTCAAATAATGTTCTAGAATGAGTCTCTGCTTTATCTTCCATATTTCCGTTTTTAATGTGGCGACTCTGATGTTTTTAAATTTGATATTTTTAATGTCTTTGGCGTGAATGTATTTAGAGCTAATTGATCAAAATTTAAAAAGTCAGTATATTCCACGACATTGACTTTGTAAGGTCTTGGTCTTTTGCGGGCCGATTCAAAATATGTGGGCCACTGTGAGGGACTCCATACAATAAGTTTTCGCACTTCCCTTTCTATAACTGCATGTACTGTATCGACGGGCATGTATGTGTGGCCCGGGAGTAAATAGTTAATTTGAATGACCTCCTAATTAATTGCTGATTTCAAGAATTGATTCATGGCAGCCAATACAGATTTATTTTTGTTTTGACCACAACACGAATCACAGTACATCAACAGATATTTTACGTCCATTTTATCCTTTTTCTCAAGATATTTCGTTAAGCAAGTTGTAATTTCATTACTCCCTCTTTTGCCATCACACTCCCCCCATGTATAACAATTAACATCCTGTGTGCGACTTTCATAAATGGTGAAATTAAACACCGAATATTTTCTGGAATAGTATAATATCATACTTTGTCCATGTGGCGTGTTCAGCACTTTTTGTAGGTCAAAGCTGCATGGTGGTATTGGATTGTTCGTCAAATACTCTATGGAAGATAAAGCAGAGACTCATTCTATAACATTATTTGAGAAATCCTCAGATAAAGGAAAGGGGAAGGGAAAGTACAAAGAGTATTTTTATACCCTTTGTACTTTACGTCAGATTAACAATGAACCAGTGATTGCTATGGATGCAGTGAAACAGCTATATAACAGTAGATTACCAATAGCCGCTGCTAAGTATAAAGATCTCACGAACCTCTGTGAAAATGGGACTATACCTAAAAGGATTCACAAAGAATACAGGGAACTTCCATGCAATTCCGAGCTACGTGAGACTTTAAACGAAACGGACGAAGAGGATGATGAAAATGATATTGAAGATGAGTAAATAAATCATCAGAATGATGATGACTTATTTACTCATTATTTCTCATCTTCTAATCAAACTGATTGAGATTATACAAATAAAGTTGATTAAAGAAGAAAAACAAATCAAAAGAGCAAAGAAGGGAGTGGAGAAAAGGACTTGTAAGGAAAACGACGTTAATTGCTACAATCTTAATCTATCATTATTATTTCAAAGATAATTATTATAAAAGCTTTTTGTTCACTTATAGAAAATAATAATCGATCTCAATTTGATTACGAAAATGTACGTTTTATTTGTATGATTATATTATTTCATGATTAATAAAGAAAATATAGTAGTATAGACGTAAATATATTTAAAAATTACGTGAGCCATTTAATAATTAAGTTTAATTATCAATTAATCCTTTTAGAATACCTTAGTGGGTGATCCTTTAGAACCTAAAAAATATTGCACTTGTCCATTATTTCCTTACTTTGATTAATTTTGCACAGTAAAGTAGATTTACGCCCTAAGCTAAAATCATAAGATGAAAATTTTAGGGGGGTAAAGGACATTTATTTTTAAATTTGTGGTCGTAAAGGAAATCTATCTCGATAAATAAAGCATTAGGGTAAAATTGTAATACTGCCCAAGAGAGTACTATGAATTCTAAGCACTTTTCCAAAGTTTCATTTAAATAGCTCAAGAAACAAAAAAGTTAGAGTAAAAATACGATTTTTTTTTTCGTTTTTTGCTTCTCCTGAAAAGTTGCATTTTGTCCTTTACGACCTTTGAGCCCAGAGGTGTCGATATTACCTAAATATTTGTAAAATATTGACGTTAACATTCCGGTACGTATCGATTACTTACATATTTTTTTATTCAAAACTGTAGCTAGAACTAGATGCAGGGTTCTTTGTCCTATTAATATCTGTCTTATTCATATTATTCCCAAAGTCGTCTTTAATTTATATAATTCCCAAACTCGTTTTTAATTAATAATTGTTCTGGTCTTATTCATATTATTCCCAAAGTCGTCTTTACTTAATAATTGTTCAATACTAATCTCACGTTAAGTTCTCATATTTTTTTTTATATCGGCAGTGCTGTTTCTCACAAAATTCTTATACAGTACCATTTACTAACATATTTATTAATGTAGAGAAAAAACATACATTATCTATATTTCCACTATGTGCTCTATACATTAATAATGTCAAGATAAATCTCCATTAAGCATAGTTAGGCGTACATTCAATTCCATATAAATATGATTATACTACACATTTATAATGTCTTAATGTAGGGTAGTTTAAGGTGAAAGCTATGGCCCGAGCCTGGCAAAGTTATCGCTAGATGGCGCTGAACACAAAATTTTTAATATTTTTTTGGCTTGGTTATTAGGTCCTTTAAGCCATCTCTTCGTAACAATGTTTTTTTTTACCATTAGAATATGGACGTACATATTCTAATGCTTTTGTAGTATGTGGTAGCAAATGTGTCCAATCAACCTTCTCGGACACTTCGCTGAAGTAAACAACACTACAATAAAATTCTCAGCTCCATTTTACTGAGATTACGGCTCTTTCAATGATTCCACATACTGCCCAGTTGCGCAGACACTTGAGATACAAAACAACATCAATTTTACATTAAAATATCCACTAGGCATCAATTTGCGAATAATTAAAACAACCATTGAACTTCACTCGAAGAAATCCCGCCCAAAACCCTAATTTTGTTTCTTAGTGTATGGGAGCTTATAGAATATTGAGTTCAGCACCATCTAGTAAGAATATGGGCTTGTAATTTTCTCCTTAATAACCTTTGAGCTTATACAAGAAGTGACAATAACATCGTTATTAACTAATAAGGGAGATATTGTTGTAGCAACAAAACTAGAAGTGATTGGAAAGTCTGAGAGAAAATTGTACTATCTGATAACAGAAGACATAAACCATGCTTTTTTTTTACTGTTGCGCTTTCGCTTGGCCACTATCCCACCTTTTTTTTTAAATAATATAAAGTAGTGCTTGACTGCGATCGTAAGTTAGATACAACCGTTGATGATGAAGCGCACTAGTTTATTAACAGCCTAGTCACTCTAGCGTTGAAGACTCCTAAGTTATAATCGGACGGGAAGACCGGAGCAGGCAAATTGTTCCAGTCCTTCGATGTACGGTATAAACGACGAGGCGAAACGCTTAGTCTGGACCGTAGAGGTGTCAACAATGACCGTAAAGGTAACTGCAGCCGTCGACACTTGACACATTCGACGGCTGCCGCTGATCTTCAGTTGTAATGTCGATGATCGCCGTCGACGCGTCAACAGCTGCCACCGACGTGTCGACGGCTACAATTAACTCTGCCGTTGGCTAGATGCCGCTTGTGTGTATGAGCTCTAAGGGTGGACACTCGCCGGACGTACGAACGATGTGGCCGACGACGGAATACGCCTAGAAGTAACCTATTGTTTGTGGCTACAACAATATCGCTTCCATTAATTATAATGTATTTTATCTTAGAGCCTTTATCATCAGACATTTAATATAATATAATACACCATTTAGTACATCTTAATATCCAAGAGTTTCATAGTTACATAATATGTTTAGCTAAACTGTATCATTATAACATAGACTAATAAGAATAATACATTTTTTTAATGTTTGAATTCATTAATTCTAACGTCATTATGCGCAGACGTTTTATTTTATAACAGTTCTCTCATTTGCATTTAGTGATGGGGTTTATTTGGAAGTCATATTACACAGGATTATGCAAGAAATCAGGTTATTTCTTGCATATATTTTATTCTTATATTATTTCGAGTTTTAGACGCAACTTTCAGTGTGCTTTAATCAGCACTTCTAATTTTTTTTTTTTATATTGTAGAATATGGCCGGGATAGGAGCCTTTTGGCCCTTGCACAGGTCTTTTTTTGTAATTTTATTAGTTAAAAAGTTTATTTTATTTTGTTGTTTGTCTTGTGCGGGTCACAAATAAACGTCTTTTTCTTTTCCGTATACTGTTATCAGACCCTTTTAAGTGCCATCTCCTCTATAGACGCATAAGTCAGACAGTAAACTTCACTCTATCCACATTCTGCTAAAGCTTTCTATACCTTAAGTTTTCACGAACCAGTATTACATCAATGTGACTACAGAAATGTCATTTTCATCAATACACCAAGCGTTTCTTTTCTAAAATAGTTCATACTACCCTCACCTTTACGTTACCTTTATCATTTTTCAAGATTTTTTTTCTTCGTGTTTAATTACTTAATTTCACGCTTAATCCTTGCTTTTGTGTTGTATTTCTAAATGATCCAAAAACACTAAACACAACTACAAGGCTCAGTTTCGATTTTGACAGTACTTTGGCCTTATCACACTGGTTTAGGTCCAAATATCGTAAAGCATTTTAGTGCGTAACGCACAGACACAAGGGCGAAAATGTTCAACACCTCGAATTGCGTATAGCCAACATTTTAAATGAAAATTGCAGTTCGTAAAAGCGTTAAAGTGACTTTCGCCCATTATCTGACATAAGAAGGAAATTGTTAAACATTTTCGCTTTAGAGTGTACAGGTACAGTCCCATGCGCTTACTATGATCAGACGATCTATACGTTCGTAGTATTTTGTACAATCTTCGCACGGTTCGCGGCGATTGAAAAGACCGTTAACCAAGTTTTTTTAGAATATTTTGAATTATTTATACTTTACGATATTTGGACATAAGTATGTTAAAGCGTACGAATGAAGCCGTTTACCGTTAGTTAGTCCACGCCATGACGACCTTGCAGAAGGGCACGAAGAGCGCAGTGTGCAGCGGAGGAGTGAGGAAGTAGCGTCGTCCACGGTAGAGGCCGTCGTTGCGCGGCAGGCCGGGCTGCTGGTTGTGCAGGATCTCCACGCCCACCACCACGCTGCTGGTGGCCGAGCTGTTGCCGGCCAGACCCACGTATCTGTGAGGAGAGCATCTCAATAGTACATTGAAGAAAGTTTGATATTGCGACCGAGGCGAAATTCTGTGTTATGCAAGTGCTGCAGTGACAAATTCCACGTGTATCAAACGACGTTTTTCACTACAAATAACGTGTCGCCGCCGCACGCGACGCGCGACATGCGAATACAATAGCGCGAATTGTGTGAACTATTTTCTTAGCGCATGTAAGCGACGCATGATTATTATAACTTAATGGTTCTATTATATTGTTTTAATTTTGAGCTTTAATTCAAATCTGGTGCTCAAGGCGCGGGAGTCGTAAGCGAGGGGAGCAGGGGCGCCGACTTAGCTTTGCTGTAGTTGGTATTGCTTTAGTTATCTCTACGAACAATTAATATAGATCAGATAGAGAGAACATTTATTTGATGATACAGAAAATGAAAAGACAATACACAAAAGCACAATAATATTACAAAACTTAGCACTTAAATTAACAAAAAATTAAAAACTGCGTTTGCGCACGGACTTATTTGCATCCCCCCACCGTTCATCCTTACGAAGATCAAGTCTTTTATTACACTCGTCCGCATCCCCTACAACGGGGATAAGTATAAACTATAAATACAATATTGATTCCTGCTACAACATGACGATATTATTCAAGTTAGTATGAGTGTGTACCTGACACGTCCGACCGCGATGCGTCCGTGCGGAGTGATCACTTTAACGGTGTGTCCGAGTCTAAGCTGGCGAGGCTCGGCCGGGATGTACGGCGAACCCGTCACTCCGATTGATTTCTCCACTGAAAATCATATGAATAATATTAATACCATTCGTCGATTCTTCGAAACCGTGAATGGTCAATCCGAATATGTAAAATAAAACACAAAAAATATTTCTGCCTATGTCCGCTTGGATAGTTTCAAAGTGTACTTTGTAGGCCGCCCATTGTATATATGTGTTTTAGTTTCCTTTTGTATGTGTAATGGTGTACAATAAAGTATATAATAAATAAATAAAAACACACCGGGTATACGCTAGTTTAAAATAATAAAACTTGTAATGAGGTGTAATCATATTATATATGGCTAGATCCATGAATAACTAAATCAAATCTAAACAGTCTTCAGGACTGCTGGGCTGCGAGATTATTCTAAAGACACCGCGGGTCTGGAACACAGAGCCACTAAAGATACACGGGTGCGTTTAAGGCCTCTCCCCCACGGCAACTTTATGTAGCGATGCGGTCGCGCGTTCGCATCGATACAGTCGCGATGCCGTAGCGCGTTGGCATCTTTTCCATAGCGTTTGCAAATGCGACTAACGCGCGTTAGTAGCGATGCTGTCGCGCGCTTACGAAACGCGCGACAGCATCGCTACAAAAAGTTGCCGTGGGAGAGGGGCCTTAGTCAGTAAAAGTCTGACACTGTCTCTCGCACCACCCAGAAAAAAAAAGTTATTTTATGATATACCACAAAAAAAGGCTTTGTTACACAACTGAAATTTGGAAAATTATTTGCATACAAAAAAAAAAATATATAAGTGAGTATAGTATATTTTCCTAATTAAACAATAAGAATGTGTAGGAATTTCACCCATGATTTATTCATCTGCAACGCTAAATAATCGGATTCTTTCAAAATGAGTAGAAACCTTGTCTATTATTGACCTCTGTAAAAAAAATATCAAAAGCCGTTTCGTCCCTTAGCTTAAAACACCGCTCAAGTTGAAAATTGACGGTTTTCACATTTATTATATTATATTTTTATTAGACGGAGCTGCTCATTGCGCGTCAATCCATTGGTCACATGATATAGTTTTCAGCCAATCAGAAACCATAATTCTAAAAGTAGTGATAGCGTGCAAGTTGGCTGGCCTCTCAACACCGCACAGTTTTTTTCATTTCCTGTAAAGTAGGTAAAAATGACTTATGCGGTGTTACGAGTAGCTAAGGGACGATTTTGATATTCAAAAATGCGTAAACAACGCACAAATTCACGGTAACACCTAAGCCAGACTCACAGTCAATGCTCGGCGCCTGCAAGTTGTCAATGGATCGCCTCACGAATATCTCCGCTTCTTCCAGTAACTCGTCAGTATCATCCCGACGAACGTCCGGTAAGGAGCTGCGCCATGGACGGTTAGCTTCTGCAAATGTATAAATGTCATTACCAAAAGTGTTGGAGGTGTTACCGCGGCACTGGAACGCTAAGGGCAAGTGAAGGAACACGTGTGGGTTTTTGTCAGTGAAAGTCTGACACTCCCCTTCGCTCCACTCAGAGCGGGACAAGTTATTTCATGATATACCCTCAAAAAAAAGGGTAACCTTTGGTACGAGGTACTAACTCGATATCGACTCAACTCGAACTCTATTTTATTCAATTTCATTGAAGTTATGTACTGAGTAGCGTAGAGTTATGTATAATAATAGCATAATCAGCCTTTTAATGTTCCCACTGCTGGGACTCAGGCCTCCTCTCTAGAAGCGGGAATGGGCCGTAATCCACCACGCGGGCCCAGTGCGGATTGGTGAATGTCACATGTCTTCAAATTTTTGGTTCTAAAACATGCCGGTTTCCTCACGATGTTTTCCTTCACCGTTTTGAGAGCAGTGGTAATGAAATAAATTACACAAAGTAATGCGCTTGGCTGGGTTTGAACCCGCGTCTTACACCTCGTAAGTCGGGGCCATTACCCCTCGGCCACCATTGATGTGGCCACTGATGTACTGAGTGCTGAACACAAAAGGCTACTTTTAATCCCGAAAATATGGACAGTTTATTTAGAAGTAGCTGCTATCAGAGGCTTTACCCGCTTTACAGTAGAAAATTGACCCTAGGTCCAATGTGCTATACCAAGTCATGGTCTATCTGTGTGCCAATATTCATTCTAATCCGTTCAGCCGTACGAGCGTAACGAAGAAACAAACATTCACATACACACTCACAAACTTTCACCTTTATAATATTAGTATGATAGTATTTAGAGTAGTCCATGTAAGTAAACTCTACCCTAGTCTACCCTACTCCACCCTCCCCTACCCAACTTTACCCTACTCCACCCTATTACCCAATTTTTTTTTTTTTTTCTTTCATAAGAACCTTCTCCTGACAATAACAAACACAAAAAAAAAAAATTGTGAAATCGATCCAGCCATTCACGCGTCATGGCGTGACCAAGGGAAATAGGGATTCAGCGGCTTCGCCCGGACCCCCGTTTCATCCCCTTAGGGAAAGAATTTTGGAAAATCCTCTCTTAGTGTTCTATGATGGATCATAAAAGGAAACCTTGTGCAAAATTTCACGATCCTAGTCCTAGTAGTTTCGGTTGTGCGTTGATATGTCAGTCAGACAGTTTCTCCTTTTATACATATATATAGATATAGATTATTGATAAACTAGGATGGCTCTGAGACTTCATTTTAGCCAAACTTTTGTTTGATCATGGGCCTTAGGACGAATTTTCACAGATTCAAGAGGTTTTCTGGGTTATTTTTTTAACAATATTATTAATAGGCTCGCCCTAAACCACTATCTCACCTGATGGAAATCGTCGATGTGGTCAACGATGGAGCACGCTTGCCCACAAGTATCCTATTCACTCTTGACTAAAATACCCCCAGGTTGTAGCTATCAGGACACAGACTCCGGCAGGGAATTCCACTCCTTTTCCTTGTTCTCGACAGATACAGTATTTGAGTAATAGAAACTTACCCCTGGACGACGGCAGGTAGACATGCTGCGGTGTCCAATCGTTGCTCCTGTCTATGCTGAGGCAAGGTGAGCGATACGATGAGCCTCGAGACAGGAATCTGGTGATCAGGAATAAGGTGATGTTTATAAGCAGTAAATAGAAAAGTAAAAGGGTGACTGGTAGAGAATGCCTTGTTGCATTAAGTCCGCTTATGTACCACAAATGTTAAGTAAAGATTTTAGCTCCAAAAGAACTCCTTCATGATCTTTTCTTGTGTGAAGCGATTCAATTAGCAGGCACCCTAGCGCTAACAAACATAAAAACAGAGACCGTATTGCAATGAAGTTCCCTCCTTATCCTAACTCATTATAAAACAAAGTTTCTCACTGCGGCTGTCTGTCTGTTGGTCTGTTATAAACTCAAAAATTACTCAACGAATTTTCATACTGTTTTCGTCAGTGATTTATGAGGAAGTTTTAGGAATACATATATTTTTTTAATAAGTATTGATAGGCTCACGTATAATCACTATGTAACCTGATGGTAAGCGATGATGTGATCGATGATGGAGCACGCTTACCTAAAAGTAACCTAATCACTCTAGACAGACCCCTAGGTAATAGATATCACGAAACAAAGCCTCCGGTAGGAAATTCCACTCCTTAGTTGTACGCACAATGAAAGTGTTCCCAAAACGGTTTTATACGTATGGGTGGTATGGTATTTCTGCCCAGGGGTAACATATAACTAAGATATATAAAATATAGAACATTTTTCTTTCAAACCATATTCAAAAGGTCTTTGTTATTGGACTCCACAACACAGGGAATCCTAGTGTGGGGTTCAGGGCTTCATCTACGTTTGTAAAAAAATTAACGAGACATTTTTTTTACTTAAGGCAACACAGAAAATTAACAGACAATACACAAGAGCAAAATAAAAATACAAATCTAGGCACATAAATTAACAAAAAACTAAAAACAATCACAGACATCAATGCGTCTTTTTTATATAAATCAATGTACTCGTAGACATGTTAAAAACAAAAAAAATTAAACACATAAAGATGGGTAGGTACTTAGTAAAAGTTTTGTCAGACAAACAAATAAGAAACAGCATAGAGTAATGTGCGCTTCAAGGCTGCATCAAATGGAAGCTCAACCCAGCATGTGTCAGGCAAATATGACCTAAAGCTGGTATTCTGGTACTGGAACGTGTACTCACTTGGAAGTAGAAGTAGTGGTGGAGTCGTCGGCCTGCGACTGTCGCTTGCCCAGCGCCCACACCGGGTCCGCCGAGCGAGACAGCTCGGGGACCATCGACGTGAAGCCTGCAAGATAATCATTATTGTCATGCTCACTCAAATGTCTCACTGATGGTGGCGCGTGTGTTGGATCATTCGGTTCCCTTTATAATGGTTGAGCTGAGTGGTGCTAATATTCGCGTCAGGTCCGTGAACGGGCGCTGTCAGTTGAGACTGGTCATCTCTTAGCTGCCAGTTGCTATTTTAATATCTATATTTAGTTTTTATTTTTACTTTATTGACATTGTTCTCACATGATAGCGACAAGAAACATGTAACAGAGATATTTGCAATTGCAAAACACGATTGAAAAGAGTGTCCATGGAGTTTCTTGCACATTCTTCTCCATAGAGATCTACGCTTTGGAATGTGCAATTAGCATCATTTTTTTCTGACAGACTGACTTCTTGACATTTCAAAAGTGCCTGTAAATGGTTTATTTGAAATAAATGCTTTGAATTTGAATTTGAATTTGATTATTTATGTATTCTAGAATTATATATAATACAATAATAATATAATATTTCACAACTATCACACAACGCCGTCTAGTCCCAAGCTAATAAATAAGCAAAGCTTGTGTTATGAGTACTAGACAATCGATAAACATACACAGAACAATTGATAGTGCTCATCACACAAACATTTGTCCTGGGTGGGAATCGAACCCACGACCTCCGGCATAGCAGTCAGGGCCACTAACCACTAGACCAACATACCAGTCAAATTGTACAATGAAAGAGTGGAAGAGAACAAAGATCAGCGAAATATTTCAGTCTATTATTTTAATGCGAGCTACTTTAGGGGTATGCGGAACCGGGTGTAAAGTAAACTTCCGTTGAAATGTGAGGACCCTTCGACCAGACTGGTGTTGTGTCTGGTCCGGGCCACTGTTCGATTGTTGTTTTGGGACTGTTGGATATGTTCTAATTGCACGGAGAACTGTAATACCACGATGAAGGATTTTTAATTTTAGGTTCTATTTCACGCGTCTATTTTAAATCTGATAAATTGATACAATTTTCATGATCTCTTGTTTCATATCAGACAGAATGGTACCTGAAGAATATAAAATTGGGAGCTTTTTTACAGAATTTGTTACAGAATGAGGATCAAAATTCCTGTTAAATCCAAGGCTTGTATAGGGTTATTAGAACTGCCCCCTCTAACCAAGTTACCACCGTGTCGTTTCGATTGAACGCCTCGAGTAGACCACGCCTCCGATTCCTTTGTTCTGACGTCATCTCAACGCTCAGTTATGTGGTCAGAACAAAGGAATCGGCGGCGTGGCCCATTCGAGGCGTTCGACGCAAGAGAATCGAAACAAAACGGTCGTAACTTGGCTAGGGGGGCTGTTCATAAAATCAGTGTTCTGCGACAAGAGTAACCGCGGTCGTGGAATGCAAAGGGCAATGGAAGGAACATAGATGGGTTTTAGCCAGTAAAAGCGACACACCCACTCCACCCAGAATGGGAAATGTTATTTGATGATTACCGACCATCAAAAAAACTCAGAGCTACGAAAAAGTTACATATAATTATTATATATATTCACACAGCTCCCAGCATAAAAAAAAAATCTTGTTAAAAAAAACTATGACAGATACTTTTTTGAGGTGGGAAATCATCCAATGATTTCTGCCGCTCTATGGTGGAGCGAGAAAGCATGTGAGACTTTTACTGACTAAAACCTTGTAACCTTTAGTTACCCTTTGCGTTTTAGGGCCACGGAAACGTTTCCGCAACCACACTGCAGATAATTAGGTCTGTATAGATTACTTACCAATATCACTAAGCAATACTCGTCTGGTCTCATCTGTGCGGCGTGCGGGGGGCGGCGGGCGTGCGTCGGGCACGGTGAGCCTCCGCGCCGCTGTAGGGCCGCGCGCCGACGGGACGGTCGGAACGTTGGACACAGGGACCGGTAGCTGGGAAGAAAGCGTTAGGTATTAAAACACTCATACCAAAAAACGTATGCTTTCAGCCCCCCTAGCCAAGTTACGACCGTTTCGTTTCGATTCTCTTGTATCGAACGCCTCGAGTAGGCCACGCCTCCGATTCTTTTGTTCGGACGTCATCTCAACGCTCAGTCACGTGGTCAATTTAATTCCACTAGACGTACTGCGTTGCGCCACCGATATACGGTGGATGGTGTATTTTTATATTTGTTACCTAAGAACTCCGTCGTTTATGGACCGTTTATATATTATTTATTTATGTACGTTGTGTATGCACACAAATACTTAAAATCGAAAAGAATAAATAAAGATAAAAGAGTACAAAGGGGCTGCTTATTTCAAACTAAATTTCTTCCAGTTGACCTGCGACGGGAAAGTTGGATGAGAGATGAGAGATGTAGACACTGTGTGTATAAATAACAAGCATTTGCCCGGTGCTTCGTCCGCGTACATAAAATATAGCCTATGTCACTCAGGAATAAAGCAGCTTTCTATCGGTGAAAAAATTTTAGCAACTGGACCAGTACTTTCAGAGATTACCTCCTTTAAAAAAAAAAACAAACTTTACTTCTTTATAATATTAGTGTGGACTGTGGGTGTTTGTGTGTATGGAGTATTAGTGTTTGTGTGTGTGTGTGTGTGTATGTAATATTTTAATTTTAATTATTCATTTATTTTCAGAATCAAAAAATATTCCATACATTGTTAGTACATCATACTTATAACTATGTTAGTATATTATTATTGAATGTCAACATTATTAATTATATTAGTGTATGTGTGTGTAATATTAGTGTATGTGTGTATGTAATATTAGTGTGTGTGTGTGTGTGTGTGTGTGTGTGTGTGTGTGTGTGTGTGTGTGTGTGTGTGAGAGAGAGAGAGAGACATTTAAAAAAGTTAGTTTTTCAGAGGAGAGAGGTACAATAATACCGATCCTTGGCTACTTTCGTCCAGCTACCACCTAGCTCGTATCACCGTTTGGAAAAATGCATGCCCTTATACACCCCAATTAGAGCACTAAGTTAGCAAAGAAATTTTACTTAAAAAAGCGTTTTTTTAAGGAATATTTTTTAAGAAATTAGTTATGCTAAGCTACTTCCAGGATATTTTATAATATATGTTTTATAGTCCGGGAGCGTCCTTACCTAGCGATTTTAGTACATATCATTGCAAACTAGGTGCGATCGATGCCCGAGCTGAAGGCGACAGTGTTATGGAACCGACATATGTGACAAATGCCTACGCGTGTCAAACGACGTTTTTTAACAAGCTTTCGAAAAAACAATAAATATAATTTTTTAAACTTACTATTGTTGACTATCGTGTACTTGGGCCAGAGGTCCTACCACGAGCTTTAACGCGATCCATTTGACGACCTAAACTGAACTGTTAAAGGGTTGTAGCTATATAGGGTGACTGGCAATTACGATACTTAAACACGCGATTGTGCTCATGATAACAAACAATTATGGGAGCAAAGCCGAAATCGCGAGAAAAATAATAGCTGTTCAGTACATTAGGCAAACATAAATGTACATAACAGCTGATTTATTTTCTCGATTTCAGGTTATCATGAGCACAATTACGTGTTTAAATATCGTACACTAATTACCAGTCACCCTATAAAGGGTATATAGCTCCCTCTTTCTCGCTCACACACTTGACATTTTAACACGTCGTTGTATGGCCCCAGTTCCCTTTATGGTAACGTACCTTATGAGCAAGATATCCGTCAGAGCTCCACCTGGGCGGTAGTGCGCACACGTCAGTCTGCGCGCCACTCTCTCTGCGAGCGGTCGCCCCGTCTCTCAGCACGGGTCGGAGACGAGCCGTGCCTGCCTTGAACGGCCCGGGAGGACGGGATACGCCACGGTAGCCTGACGGTCTGGTGGATAAGGAATAAAAAAAGAATCAAAACTAAATTTATAAAAAAGAATTGTTTGGGGACTGGAAGAAGCTTCTCTTGACTTGAAATGAAGAGGTACCCCAAGAAGAACTTCTTGGAAACTTTCTTTTATAACAGTAATCACGTTATACATCGTGAACAAAAATATCCATAAGGCCGGATTCATAAAATCAACTCATTTCACCTAGAGATGTGTTTTAGCGTCAGAAAGTCTCTGAAACATCTTAAGAAAAGTAATGGTTGATTAACCAGCGGTTATACAGGGTGTAACGGGGAAGTGGTGTCATATTTTTTAAAGATTGCTTCTGCGCATCGAAAAGAACAAAAAGGAAGTAATAGATAATAAAAAAAGAAATTCTACCCGCCTTTGTATGAAAAGTCCATTGAGAATTTTCTGATGTCCTTACATAGTTATTTTAATAATATCCATGGGCAGATGGAGTTTCTAAAATATGACCTCACTTTTCCGTACTTCCTGTACTCGTTCAAAAAAAAATAGAAAATAATCTTACCTATATTGAAACGGATTGGGACAAGTATTCCTTCTAACATTCAAGTTAGCTGCCAAATCATCTTCAGAAGTGCCACACTTCGAGATATCAGTCTCCGCGAACACCGAGTACCGATGCCCCAAGTGTATGTTCCTATGAAAACTGTCCACACTCTCCTCTCTATGGAGAATATCCATGCTTGAACCCAGTTCAAAGCTCGAAGACTTGGTATTATCGAAGCTTAAACCTCGATTATATTCGCAAGTAAGACTATCAATGCTATCCAGCCTCCTAGAACTCACATTAGGACTTTTCCTGAACAGCATATTATCTGATCTATTGTCACAACTCTTCAGTATACTCCGACCTGGCAAATCTAAGCTGCCTTTACTATTAAACGCAACGTGTCTGATTTCTTTATCGTTTGGTAGCGAAACTCGTTTCTGTTTCGACACTTCTATGGTCTTGTCGTTGTTTTCTTGATTTTCTGTCGACGTCTCTTTGGTTTCAGGTCCTGGTTGGAAGTCAGGGTCTAAAGTGTGGAACTTTATGAGGACTGGAGTGGAGTGGGCTGTTGAAGCTGATTGGGGAGCCCATTGGTCGCCCTCGCGTATTGAGACTAGGTCCTCCTGATTGGAATAGATAATGGGTGTTAATTGACACGTTAAGACCTTGTCGACACTGTTACAAGACTAAAAATAAAGATTCTTCTACCACCCTTGTGAATTTAAACATCTACAATTAACTATTAAATAAATGTGGCATCTAAAGTTTTAAGCATGCCAATAAAAACTTCTAAACATCATATACATAATTAACACACTGAAACTTCGCTTTTAATGTAGTTTGCCCTAATAAACAAGAGCCCAAAACTTTTCAAATATCACTAACGATCTTAAGTAATGATCATGTCATCAGGGCTTAGGGCACGAGTGAGCCGTTAAAATCCGCCATTTTATTTACGGCATAAAATTACCATATCCTGATGTTAGGCAATAGAGCATCTGCTGGTGTTCACTAGTTAAGTACTTACTATAAGGGTTGCATGCTCCGTGATTTTTTTTTGAGGTGGGACATCATTTAATGATTTTTCCCACTTTACGGCAGTGCGAGAGGACGTGTCAGACTTTTATTGACTAAAACCACACTTATGTTCCTGCAGATGCCCTTTGCGTTCTAGGACCACAGATAACATTTTCAGCGCTGAACCCATGGGCCCCTACGCGCGGAACACTGCGCGCCGTCATCGGCTCGGCCTCGGTCCGGACGGTTATCGGACGCCGAACTATCAATTGCTCGTCGTCCGGAAGCTCCTACGGTGGCTGGTAGTCGGGGTCAGGGTCTCAGAGGCTGGGGCAAGGGGATGTCTGTTCCCTCACGCGAGCGGCAATCTCCTTCGCTAGCATTAATGCTTCGCAGAAGGAGGCGACGGCCGCTCATTCTCTCTCGCTCCGGACCTTGGTCTGAAATTGGGCCCGGTGCGAGAGGTCACCGCTGTCATTTTCCCGCATCACCCACACAGCGGCGTTCCGCCTAAGCGGGGCACACCTCCACCGTATGCTCCACCATGTCCTCCGGACAGTCTGCACAATGGCGACACCCAGATGTTTTTCCGCCTGAATATGGTACAGGAACCTCCCGAACTTACCATGTCCGGTGAGGATCTACGTCATGCGGAAGGTGAGGACGCCTTGACGCATCTCCAGCCACTCCTCAATGAGGGGACTTATTACCATGATTATGGCGTGCCCATCCGTGGAACCTTGCGGCTTTGCAGGTACGCAGAAAATACTTATTACTACGAAAATTTTAGCAGTTTTTATACAAGTTACTACACCACATTAATAGCTTAAGAAAGAATTGTGGGATTGATACCCAAAGCTGCGAGATTGGTACGCAAAGAGCAACTGAAGGAACCCAGGGTTTTAGTCAGTTAAAGTCTAACACTCCCTCTCGCACCATCTAGAGTGGGTGAAGCTAATCGATGATTACCTACCCCAAAAAAAAACGTGTAAGGGATGTTAATCTTATAATATTTTTTAATAGAAAATTCACGAGCTACCCTCACCTGCAAATTACTCATATCTTTAGACTCGTCAGTGGTAAATATAAGTTCTATATCGTCCACTTCTTCAGACTCGTTGCCGCTGGCGTTGTCTTCTTGTTTCTCCTCCCCCACTGCTGCAGCATTCGGGTCCATAGGAGTCGTGCCTCCCTCGGAGAACACCGAGTTGTCGCCTTCAGACAACGATCTGGGAAATGGGGAGTTATTTTAGTAAAAAGTAGTGTTAAAGCGAGACTTTAGTCACCGCATAGGAACTAAATTACAAAATCTTGCAACGTGACGAAGTTTTCCACGCGATTAGAACATATAGGTACATATGCCTACAACAATCTTAAATCAACTATCGGGCAGCTACCTGGACCAGACACAGCACCTGTCTGGTCGGAGGACTTTACACACTGTTTCGCATACCTCTGCAGTGTAAATTAGACAAGCGATAATGTCCGCCCAAAGGTCGATTTTTGCCCTCGGCCGAAGCAGGTCTAGTAAGAAATTGTTCCAAGATTGGCTGAAGAGAATGAAGTAAAGACTTTTAAAAGTATACTATAAATAAATAACTTAAAGATATGATTAAAATTTCGTCCACTATTGGGCATGGGCTTCCCAAGTCTCGCCACAAAGACCTGTTCTGTACATCTCGAATCCACAACACACATTCCCGCGACTCTCACTAGGTTATCGGTCCACCTTGTAAGAGGCCTCCCAATGCTTGCGGCCATGGGATTGGTTCTGAAATGGATAACTCATGGTCCTGGAACGCAAAAGGCAACTGAAGGAACATAGGTGTGGTGTTAGCCAGTAAAAGTACGACACACCCTAGAAAGAAGTCAAAAGATGATTTACCACCTCAAAATAAAGGGCTGCGGGATTGTTCGATTGCCCTGGACGCAAAGGGTAATTGAAGTAAAAAAACAGGGGAGTTTTAACCAGTAAAAGTCTGACACTCTCGCGCACTAAAGGTTCCGTACAAACTTACCTGTGAAAACCGTTCAATTCCCGAATTGATTTACGAAGATTTTTCCGAATCGGAAAAAAAGTAGGTTTTTTTTGTTATGTAGTTAACAACAAAACTGTTTTCAGATTTGTTCCTACACCTGTGCTATAAGACATTGCTTTATGCCAAATTTCAGGATTCTGGGTCAACGAGAAGTACCCTATGAATTTTGATGTGAGCGTTTCAACCGCGCGGCCATGACGATAGTTAAAAAAAAACTATGCCAAGATTTTGTAAAAATTTATTCCCAAAACCAGAAAGTCAAAGTTATGGTTAAGAAGTTAAAGGGTTTGAATGTGGCCGCATCATTGAAACGCGGAGAACCGCGCGGCCATAGAGATCTTTATAACTACGCGTTGCAAAGACCTCAAATTCAGGTAAATAACAGATTGAATTTGTAAAAATATAGAAACAAATCCTAGATTTATATTTTAGGAGCTGTAAAGCAAAAAGCCTATGGCCGCGCCATCGAAACGGTGACAAACATATTATCATTGATATCTCGCTGAAAAAGCATCGCAGAAGTCTGAAATATAGCTCCTAAAATATAAACCTAGATTTTTTTTCTATATTTTTAATTTTTTTTTACAAATTCAGTCTGTTATTTACCATTCAGGTAAGCAGGTCTCTGCAACGCTTAGTTTTAAAGATCTCGCGCGGCCACATTCAAGCTCTTATAACTTTTTAACCATAACTTTGACAATATGGTTTTGGGAATCATCTTTTACAAATTTTTACAAAATCTTGGCTTAGTTTTTTTTTTAATTATTGTCATGGCCGCGCGGTTGAAACGCTCACATTTTGATTCCTTTGAGAGTATCGAAATATACATTTTTTGCGACATAAACGGTAATATATTTTTTATTAGTTAGAAATTTGAATTTTTCTCACAGTTTCTAGGGGCCGCAGACTTGAGACTCCACGCGTTCGCGAGATAAAGGGTCATGACAGACAGATGGATAACAAAGTGATCCTATAAGGGTTCCATTTTTTTCTTTTGAGGTACGGAACCCTAAAAAGGATACTTAGTAATACGAGGACCAGTTTATTCTATCAAAGCAGAAATAGGTCACGGATGTTTCCCTGGAAATAGCCTGCCATAGAAAATATTATCACTGAAATATGCTAAGTAAGATATACTGAATACTTGGCCTCGGATCCAAGTTTTACTCATCCTAGCTGTCACCCACGTCTTTGGTTCCTGCTCCGCTCGTATTGGTCGTAGCGTGATGTTATACAACCTACAGCAGTGCTACCACGAGTCCTTAACGCGATCCATTTTACGACCTAAACTGAACTGGCCCCTAGCCAAGTTACGACCGTGTCGTTTAGATTCTCTTGCGTCGAACGCCTCGAGTAGGACACGCATCCGATTCCTTTGTTCTGACCAGGTGACTGAGCATTGAGATGATGTCAGAACAAAGGAATCGGAGGCGTGGCCTACTCGAGGCATTCGACGCAAGAGAATCGAAACGAAACGGTCGTAACTTGGCTACCTAGGGGAGCTGTTAAAGGGATATAGCTATATATATAGGATGTACAGCTCCATCCCTCTTTTTCGCTAGCACGACTGACATTTTAACTCATGATGATAATCCCCCTGCTTTCCTCGACAAAATGAGTTTTTTCGGAAATCATCCAATGACTTCTCCCGCACTGGGCAGAGGGCGGGAGGGTGTGTCAGACTTTTACAGACTAAAACCACACCTGTGTCCTTCAGTTGCCCTTTGCGTTCTAAGACCACGGGTTTTCTTTTCAGAAATTCCGCGTGCCCTTCGCGTTCGATTCGAAAATGGATTTCGTGATATCACGTTCAAACAAACAAACTAACTTCAGCTTTATAATACGAATATTAGTAGGTATAGAAAATATAGGCTGTAGCTCAGTAGTTACGATGTTACGAATTCATGGACTACTCAATCCATGTCTGCGGTCTATTCTAGATAGGGTTGCCATCTCCAAGATCTATCAATCAGGACAAGAAGCGTAAAAATCCCGAATTTTGGAGCTCAGATACCGGACATATCATCACTTATTTTTTTTAAACTTATACATAGTATTACATTTTGAATTACTAAATGGAATTTTGTGACGAGATTTAAAAAATCTTAATTTGTTTAATTCTTAAAATAAAACGCAAATTACAGTTAAAAAAACAATAGGGTAAAAATATATCTAGCGAGGCCGTAAATCGCGGCATTCACAGCGCAGTGTGCAAGTCTCGTTGACACCCGGCGGAGGCGTTCCATGGTTTGAAAATTTTATACCCGAACTTCAAATGAGACCCCCACCCGGACGTTTCCCGGGCCCTCTTTAAACTAGGAAAAATCCGGGGAAACCCGGACGGATGACAACCCTAATTCTAGAGAGCAGAAACGGCATAAAATAAGATGTTTTGCTAAGAATAATGGAAATAATATTATAATCAAGGCATTTAATGGCTTTGTGATAACATTACTCAAGGTCGATTAGATTGTCGGGGGCTTAATGACTCTGTAAGTGGATTCACTTCACGATTACGTTCGGATCCTTCGTAATCCGGATTATTGAAAGCCTTATTACCTACTATATACCCACATGGTTGTATATAAGCCCCGTACATATAATAATACGAGCAACCCACCTAAAATCTTTGAACATCTCGGCTTTTCGATACTATAATATCATCATCATCATTTCATGCCGAAAGACGTCCACTGCTGGACAAAGGCCTCCCCCAAATGTCGCCACAATGACCGGTTCTGTGCGTCTCGCTTCCGTCGGATTCCCGCGACCCTCACCAGATCATCGGTCTACCTTGTGGGAGGCCTTCCGGTACGTGGTCGCCATTCCAGAACCTTTCGTCCCAATCGACCATCTGTTCTGCGAGAAATGTGCACTGCCCAGTACTATAATAAGCCTATTATAAATATAAACTTTAATCTCCTCATTAATCTCTCTGTCTATTGATGAAAAGCACATGAAATCAGTTTTTGAGTTTATCTTACACAGACAGACAGACGCAGTGGGAGACTTTCTTTTTATACAACATTAATTTTAGTATATGCTAAAACTGAATATGGTTTGTTCAGAATCTGTAACTGAATCGATTCCAATAATTTTTACCACATTATATTTTTTTCCAAAAATATTTAAAAAAGGTCACAACTTGGACACCACCGACACTAAGTACAACACAAGTGACTGTTGTCGCCCGGAGGACACGGTGGAGCATACGGTGGAGGTGTGCCCCGCTTGGGCAGAGCAACGCCGTGTCCTCGTGGGGGCGATCGGCGGCAGTGATCTCTCGCGCCGGGCATTGGTACAGGCCATGGTCCGGAGTGAGGAGGAGTGGCAGGCGGTCGCCTCCTTCTGCGAAGCAGTAATGCTAGCAAAGGAGGCGGCCGATCGCGTGAGGACAACAACAGCAACGGTCCTCACGCCCCAACCGCCGCCGGGATTCCGATCCCGATTTCCGGCCACCGTAGGCGCTAGGCTTCGTTCGTTCCAAGGAGATGTCAGCAAACCGTAGGGGCCCAGCAGGGTCGAAGCCTACTGGGGCCAAGAGTGTGCTTCTGAAAGGAAGACTCGGCCTTGGTATGAAAGGCAACGAAGAAACAGGAGTGGGTATTTAGTCAATAAAAGTCTGACACAACCTCTCGTTCCGCCAAAGAGCGGGGTATGTCATTGGTTTAATTTCCCACGGAAAACAAAAAAAAAACCTACATAAACCCTTAACTCATAGTGTTAGTTAACAATACAGAGCAATCCAATCGTAGCACACTTTTAGTTTTTCTGTAAAACATTTGAAATCCGTTAATTTGTCCCAGAATTAATAAATACAGTAGCAAAATTACTCCACAAAAACATAAACAGATTCTTCTATACACAAAACAGTTTAAAAATAACGAACGCGCGCTGAAAGCTGCTTTGAAATTGAGGCGAAATAAGATTTTATTGTGTTGGAAGCCCGTCTTTGCTCTTTGTTAAACAAACAATAAAATCAACTCACAACCAGGGGCGTAGCTACCACCGTATCAATGATACGGGGAGCCCGGGCTACAGGGGCCCCGTCGTGGCCTATCGCGACTCCATCTCACTGTCTCTTTGCTACCAGTTAGTGCTAGTAGGACCAATTTGCCTGCTGCGGTCTTCCCGTCCAACTATAATTTAGGTGCCTTCAAGGCTAGAGTGAATAGGCTCTTAATAAACTAGTGCGCCTCACCATCAATGATTGCATCACTGCTTACCATCAGGTGGGGTCGCAGTCAAGCACTGGTTTATATCAAATAAAAAAACAAAAAGTTTTACCGCAGCCTTATAAAGGATAATTGAAGGAACAGTGTGGGTTTTAGTCAGTAAAAGTCTGACACTACCTTTCGGCCCACCCAGAGCAGGAGTAGTTCTTTGATGATTTTTTACGTAAAAAGGGGCAAATTTGAAAAAAAAAACCTCAGTTATTTTTGATCCGGGGCCCTGCCCTTTGTAAATAGCTACGCCACTGCGTACAACAAAACGATTCCGCAATTCACACTGAATCACGGGGATCGAGAAATTTCCCTGAAACCTTCAGCAAAACAAAGTCATACAAATAGACTTGGCCCGCTTTGTTTGTGAGCAAACTTTTGCGCGTGTAAGTTATACTGAAATGGAGCTAGGTAAGCTCTAGGTATGTTTATGTTGGACCGTGATTAAGTCTAGAATGGGCGGGGGAGAGTTAATGTGTTTCGGGATAGTGTTTCAACACTTTCGGTTTCAAGGACGCAGCATACGGTTCGTACTAGGAGTCGACCGAAGATTCGGTTTCGCCCAGTTTCGGCCGAAAAACCTGGTTTCGGCTGAAAAGTGCCCAAAAATTTGGCTCGACCGAAACTAGCGTTTTTAAGCCGACGGTTGGGATCAAATGCGTCAGTTTCTGTTTTCTTTATAGCCTGTTAACTGGAAGAGGAACCGAACATTCGGTTAAGGTTTCGGTTTCAGCTCCAAATCATATTTTGGTCGGACCACGGAGGACTAGGACGTGAGTTTCAAAGATGCAAGCTGGTATCGTCATGGTTGTTAGGTAATCTATGGTATTGTTCGAAAGGGTAACCAAGGCCCTGGTACGCCAAAGGACCAATAAAGAAACACAAGTGATTTTTGTGGTTAGTTGCCCTGACTGCTATGCCGGAGGTCGTGGGATCGATTCCCACCCAGGACAAATGTTTGTGTGATGAACACGATTATTTGTTCTGTGTCTGGGTGTAATTTATCTATAATATGTATGTATTTAGAAATATATAAGTATGTTTATCATTTGTCTAGTACTCATAACACAAGCTCTGCTGAGTTTGGGACTAGATGGCGTTGTGTGATAGTTAAAAAAATTAAGTGCGGAGGCAAGGAATTTAACTAGTTTTGCCATCGATAAGCTAAGAAGAAATAAGAAAAAGTCTGACACTCCTTCTCGCTCAACTCAGAGCGAGAGAAAATATATGACGATTTCCCATTAAAAAAAACGGTTGGTAGGTAACGAAATAAATAAAGTTCTTGGTAACTTTATGAGCTTGTGTTCAATATTGAAATTGAATCTATGCTCTGACAAGAAATATTGATCGGCTATGTTGTTTTAGCAAAATGGAAGATGCTGCGGCAAATTCTCTCTGGATAATCTTGTGAAAGCCTTTTGCAGTGCAGCAAACAGCTTGTATATTCATGACCATTCTAGACATGCATAAAGTCTCATACTAACATAGAGGACCCAACTTCATGTTTGCGTGCCAAACTCAAACGAGATACTACGTTACATTTGCTAGCAGTAAAACCCAGTTCAAAATGTTTATTTAAACAGTACTCCCGCCAAATAAACTCTAGAATTCACGATGTCAACTTGTTATTCGAAAAATACATGTAACACTGGCTTTGACCAGTGGCTTCGCTTGCGTGTAACTAGAAAATTATCCCAAGGGAACATAATCCCGGGATATAAAGTTATCCAATTCGTTTCAGACATTTGACATAATAATATCTACAATCATTCATATCGTGCCCTTATTGTAAAACCAACTATTTGCAATTTTTACCGAAATTAAAGTTAAATCATTCATTATTTTGTCTCATCAAGATGAATCTACAGGTAAAACCTATTAGCTACACAGACACTTATTTACAAAGATAGCTTCGGCCAAAAGTAAATAACCTACAAATTTGATTGAATATAATAGTAAAAACATAATATAATAATGCAAACATGTTGGTGCATTCAGTTGGTTTTTGCAATAAGGGTACGATACTCGTATAATTGATATAATGACTATTAACAATCTATTGTAGCATATAATTTCGACGGTTGAAAGGCTAATTGACCTAAGCGACATTTTTTCAAAAATAATTGAAACCCGACTCAAACGACGGAGAAAAATTTGCTGATTCCGAATATGTACATAACTCAATATTGGAAAAAATGTCGTTTAGATCAATTAGCCTTTCAACCGTCGATATATTATTTAGACTTATACTATTACTTATTATTCTGTGCCGAAAGGGAACCCCGGAGTTCTTCTCCATAGGAAACCACCATTTGGAACCGTGCACTAGCTTCTGACGTATAATAAGTGTCCATGTAAACCTATGTGAAATAAATAATTTTGAGTTTGGCCCTGAACGCAAGGCAAAGAAGGAACATAGGAGTGGGTTTTAGTCAGTAAAAGTCTGACACGCCCTCCCGCACCGCTCTAGGTCGGGAGAAGACATTGGATGATTTCCCACCTATAAATTTTATTTTTTTTATTGTTTTACTGTTTTTTTTTTATTGATTATTTACTCATCGTTTATTTTTTATTTTACTACCTACTTATTATTTTTAGTTGTTATAAATTAATTCATGTACGATATAATTCAAACACAATGCAAAAATTGTTATTATGCATGAATTGTTTTAGTGATTTTTTTATTGATTATTTATTCATTGATTATTTTTTAGAAAACTACGTATTATTTTTAATTGTTATAAATTAAAGTAGGTACGACATAATTCAAACACAATGCTAATTCTTATATGAATAAACTAGCTTCTGCCAGCGGCTTCACCCGCGTAAATGTATGTTTCTCCTTACAAACTTTGGACCCCCTTTCATCCCTTTAGGGGGGGAATTTCGGAAAATGCTCTCTTAGAGCTCGCTCACGTCATAAAAGATAACCTTATGCAAAATTTCACGCTCTTAGGCCATGAAATTTTAGCTGTGCGTTGATATGGCAGTCAGTCAGTTTCTCTTTTTATATATATAAATAAATAACTAAATGTTCCAGTTTCCAGAACATGGATTATCAGTATACCAAATTCAAACCGTTTGAACGTAACCAAGTAACAAACATACACACACATATAAAATTATAAATACAAACTTTCGCATTCATAATATAAGCATGATAGCCACTAGCTAGGTTTTTCCAAGCACGCTTGATATAAAAGCAGTATATTTTACATGGAAAAGCCGTTTCGCGGAAAAGACCTTTGTACGCTGCTGGTCTATTTATAGACAGGGGTTTGTATTGAAAATAACGA
The DNA here is from genome assembly GCA_961205895.1 of Mythimna pallens. Lineage (NCBI taxonomy): Eukaryota > Metazoa > Arthropoda > Insecta > Lepidoptera > Noctuidae > Mythimna > Mythimna pallens. Next base: position 5,264,002 of record OY540843.1, read on the forward strand.
CGTAATGAATATGAAGTACGTAACTAGGTTAATTTGCGTTGTAGCAATACTAGGAAACTGTGTGTTCATAATAATAGCAATATTAACGACTTTTTTTTTAACCAACTTAAAAAAAAAGTCGAAATCATCAAAATGACTTCTCGCGCTCTGGATGGAGCGAGAGAGCGTGTCAGACTTTTACTGTCTAAAACCATCCTTCAATTACCCTTTGCGTTCTAGGACTACGGGTTTCCCTTTCAGAAATTCTCCGCGGTCCTAGCTAGCGGGCATCGGCCCTGTTGGGCCCCTACGGTTAGCTGACATCTCTTTGAGGAGCGCGAGGATCATTACACGCTGTCGACGACTGGGCTCGGTCCGGTTAGTTACCGAACAGCCAGACGGCGAGCTACCCAGTGCTCGACGTCCGCAAGCCCGCGTCTACCGTGGCTGGTAGTCGGGGCCGGAATTACGGCGGCTAGGGCGTGAGGACCTTCGTTCCCTCACGCGTGCAGCCTCCTCCTTCGCTAGCATTACTGCTTCGCAGAAGGAGTCGACCACCCGCCATTCCTCCTCGCTCCGGACCATAGCCTGAACCAGAGCCCGACGCGAAAGGTCGCTGCCACCAATTGCCTCCACGAGGACACGGCGGTGCTCCGCCCAAGCGGGGCACATCTCCACCGTATGCTCCACCGTGTCCTCTGGGTGGTGATGATGAAAATAGGTTTCTCCATACAAAATTCTAATCCCCGTTTTACCTCCTTAGGGATGAAAAACGGCCATGCCATATTTTAAGTTTGTAGGTGATATAGTTTCTGGGATTTCGTGATTAATCAGTAAGCGGTATTTCGCTTTTATATACAGACTAGCTGCCCCGGCGAACATCGTACCGCCTAACAGTCAATGAATGTAGTGTGTCTTTCAATATAGTCAACCGATTGCGATGAAATAAAGCCTAAAGGGCCTATTACACTACGCGATATTCAGCACACGATATTCAGACTGTCTTATTTTTTGTTCCGAGTAAGACCGGTCTAACCCTTATTACACTACGCGACATCGGCTAAGACTTTCTTAATATCGAGTAGTGTAAAAGGCCCTTAAGTAATATATCAAGTTACACATAATTTTAATGTATAAAAGTTATCTAAACCGAATTCGTAAATTTTTTCGTGATGCGCACATAACTAAAAACTTCTACATATTTATAAATATTATAAGATTGGTAATGTTTGGATATTCTTGATTCATTATTTTGTCATGAAAAAAGAAAATTATTCCAAGGTAACATACTCCCGGAATAACAAAAATCCTATGTGTTATTCCACGACAATCTGTTGAGCGTGAAGCAGTAAGCCGCCACCACAGGAGACGCCCTGGGCTTCGGGAGTCACAGAGCTATTCTCGGTCACCATAGGCACGGGTTTGCGGACGACAAGCAATGAGTAGCTCGCCGTTCGGCCTTCTAAGAAAGGCCCAGCCGGAGTCAACGGGGCGTAGTGTTCCACGCGCGCCTCAAAGAGACATCAACAAAACCGGGCCCAGTAGAGCGATGCCTGTTAGGGCTATAGGAAACGCAAAGGGCAACTGAAGGACACATGTAGGTTTTAGTAAGTAAAAGACTGACACGCCCTCTCGTTCCACCCTAGAACGGTAGAGATCATTTGATAATTAGCGACCTCAAAAAAATAAAAGAAGTAACAAACACACAAAAACCGCTAGTGTAATAGTGTGATGTTACTAGTGTGATCGCGTATAGAAAAGTTGGTCTTTGAAAGCTTGCTTGATGCCTCTACTTTAGAAAAGTGAATACCTAATCGCAAAGTTTTTAAAATTGCGTTCGTTTCAGACGCTTTCAGCTGAGCTTTCTCAGGGGACATGCCTTCCATTGCAACGCTGACGCTGAGGAATTTATAAATTCTAGAGATTCTAGTAGACTCACAGGCGAAGCTATCTTTTATAAAATCGCGATGTTTTCTTATAATAACAGGCAAATTGACATTAAGTATGTTATTATTATTATTATTTTTAAGTTATGTGTCATGTTTGTGCAAATAAACTGTTTTTTTTTTTTCTTTTTTTCTTCTTTCAAATTGCAGTACGCCGCCGCCTAATAGGCATTTTATTCTTTTTTTCAAATAACTTCTCCCGCACTAGTGGAGCGAGAACGTGTGTCTGACTGTTAAGGTAGAACTACATTGCGCACTCATGGGCCACGTACGACTATCTGGGCGCATCGATCTGCATACATTTTATATATGGCAACCAGACTTGCAGAGCTACATTAGATCCACGCCACGCGACGCCACGCAACGCGCCTATACATACAAATCAGGCGTGGTCCAAGTGTGTATCGGTCTAGTGTGGTTCTCGCTTTACTGATTAAAATCCACCCGTGATTCTGCGATTGCCCTTTGCGTTCTAGTGCCGCGATAACTCTGTCGAACTATTCCTGACTCCCCCCAAAATTCACACCCAAAGAGAATGAAACGAGGGTCCAAAGTTTGCATGGAGAAACTTATAATCACGCGGGCGAAGCCGCTGGCTGAAGCTAGTGTATTAATAATATATAAGTTGCAAGTTGACCAGTTCAACCAAGAAATTTCCGTCAAACTCAAACATAAGCTTCAAACAATAACGGATCCTGTATACCACTTTAAATTTGTATACAGGCCTCTATGCGAGGTTACTGTTGCAGCAAGACCATGCCGTGAATAAAAAATTTGTTAAAAATTTCGTGCTCGAAAACCTTGTGCTGGTGAAGATATTCTCAAAAGATTAACTCTTGGAATTAAGTAGACAGAAGTTGAGGATTTGAAGGAAGGCATGTCTGGGCCTATTGATCAATAATATGAATTAGTAGAAACTTACGCCAAGATGGCGTAAGTGGCTCCACAAACAATAAAATAAATAAAAATAAAGTATGTTGTTTATCACGGCAAACCCAATCACTAAATGCATTTTATGCTAATCTGTCTCTGACGTCTAGAACAATAATTGAAATAAGCTAAATGAACGCTAGAACTAGACCAACTAGAAGGGAATGCCACAAGGCATTGTACTGAGCCCTTTTTTGTGCATCATGGAAAAGTAACATCTAATTAATTTGTGCTAGTGCGTCTGCGTAGCCTGGTTGCAGCAGAATAACCTCATTTACTTATAAATAGCTCACAACTGGAACTAGGTCACAGGGGATGAAATAACAATTTCCTTTATTATTATTCTGTGTCTGTAGGCTGAAACCCTATAGCGCCGCAATTTGATGCCGTCTACGTCTTTATCAAACTGTAGATCAATTTTGCCAGTACCTACGATCCACACCCTATCAAATTACAGAAATTTTGGTGGAGTAATAATATACACGTAAAGGGATCCTACAGAAAGTTTCACTGAGTGGTCTAAGCACCCACATTCTTCCCTAAAATCACGACTAACAGGGGGAACTAACGAGTTTCCATGGTGAAGTAAGTTTTCCACCGTTAAAAGTTGGATTTATAAATGGTGTATCCCTATCTACACATACATATACACAGAGTTCGCATCAACACGATATCGTGTTCCTTTGCAATACTTTGCCGTCATAAATAAGTAGGGTAGTCAGAAATGTGGATGATAGCGCTGAAATTTGAGACGTTGTCAGGCAGAAACGCGATGTCGTGAGGGTGATTTCGTGTATTTTTCAGTGAATGGGTTCCATTATGTGCACAATTTATCATTTTATTAGGTGAACCGAGCTACGCTAGCGATAATAGGCTCAAATATTGAAAAAAAAAAGTAATTTTCTGATTATAATCGCCATAAAATCAGGTATTCATTCAGTAAACAGCAAGGAGGCGATAGCTTCTTGATTGAATTTACTTCCGTCGTCTGCTCCATAGGGTGTAGGTTGCTTACTCTTAATTTAGAAGGCGCAAATAGATGATAAGATTTGTTCGGCAAAGATCGAATCTGAAAATTGCGTTGATTACTTTAGGATTGGATCCAGCTTTCAGAGTTTCGTAGATATTGGAAATCTTATGCAATCAACGACACAAGGTATTGTGCGTGTAGCGTAGACTGTTATTTTGTATATTATTAAACTAGATGTAGCAAACCCCTCCGACCACTCTGATTTCTAAATATAAATATACCTTGAAAGCTAATCCGCCAGAGAGCCGACATCAATCTTCATTATTATTTATCCCCAGTCTAAAAACAGTCTGGCAGCGCTAAACTTATCCCATTTCGCGCTCGGGTAGGTGATCACAATTGATTGTTTCTAAAAAAGAGGATGTTACTGACTGTTGAAACGTTGATCTTATTTCCGGGGACCTTCTGGGTAGGGAGGGTCTACTCCACGGTTATAATAATGCTTTGTAGACTACTCAACCACACTAGCTGTGCGTGTCACGGAAAACGCATTAAAATAGCCGTCATCATTTCAGCCGAAAGACGTCCGCTGTTGGACATAGCGCCCCCCACCAAATGTCGCTACAATGACCGGTCCTGTGTGTCTTGTATCCATCGGATTCCCGCAACCCTCACCAGGGCAAAGGTCCACCTTGAGAGGCCTTCCAGCGCTATGTCTTCTGGTACGCGGTCGCCACTCTAGAACCTTTCGGCCCCCTCGACCATCTGTTCTGCGAGCAACTTGAGCAGTCGCAGTGTGCACACTTGTACTTGTCAGAGAGGGTTAAACCAAGTAAATGCAATAGTACTATTATATGAACTTGAACGGTGAAACCACTACAAAGACTTTATTTTCTTTGCAACCCTATAGTGAGTTACAACAGTCAGCTATTTCCTCATTCCTGCAGCAGGACACTTGGTAAGGCGTAGTGATGATAGGTAGAGTAGGGCGGTGCCAAGGACACAGGAATGTTGATTATCCGGCAGCGACATTGTTGCCTATGTGGGTAAAACCTGGATGACCCTGGCACAGAAAGTGGAGTTTGGCACAAGATAAGACAGGCTTATGTTCAACAGTGGGTGAAGTCGGGCTGTGGATGACGATGATGATTCCCTGGTACGAGACGTCGTCGTCTCGATGTTTTCTGCCACGAATCTACTTTGTCCATTATTAGCGGGCTTTACACAGTCACTCTTTCGTGCGTGAAATGGTAATCGTGCGCGAAAGAGAGCGCTTATGAAAACGTTGACAGGGGCCGAAAAAGACCACGCGTTCAGTGCTTGTCATCCAGAGCCCGATCATCAGAACCGCGCAATCGTGCAAGCTTCTGCGAACGCGCGATAGAATTGCTGATATTGTGTAAAGGGGGCTATTCACTCAGCATAAAAAGAGAAAGACCTCAATATTGAGGCAATAAAAAAAATTAAAAAAAAAAAATGATGAGAACATAGATAATAATCGTCGCTTTTTTTATTACCATTTACACTCCGGTTCTATCCCCTCAACGCCTTTCTCTTTATTCTAGCGCCTTAAGGGTCAAGGTGTTTTGAACCTACTTCTTAATAGTGAACCTTTATAGTGTTTTGCTAACATATCAAGCGTTTTCACTTTTTCTCTTAAATATTATACCTATTTTTATTATATGTTTATATACTTAATATATTGTAATATAGGATATTGTAAACTTCCAAAGATTTTTAAATAAGAGGCTATTGAGTTGCTGGTGAAAAAAATATATACAAGTAGCATTACAGACAGTAAAAAACATATTGAGGATCTTAAATACCCAAGCAAGGACATAACTTCCATCATATCAGATGAAAGATGATCACTGTTGGAAATAGGCCATCCTCCCTCAAAACTGCCATTACAGCTGAAGAGTTTTTAATAATCTAAACAAAATAAAATCTTACCTGAGACTCAGATCATCAACATCCAAGTTGAGGGTATCCTTCCTTCTGCTCCTCTCCACATTTTCTTTCACAACAAGATTTTCCTCTGATGTGATCCTGACTTGGACATCAAACTTGTCTGTTTTAGTCTTAGCATCCGCTTCATTTGGTACCGCCATCCTGACGTTGTCCGTAGAATAAGATTTTATATTCACTGTCTTATTATTATCAAACTGTTCTTCTTTTTCTTGATAATGCTGGCCAGTCTTGAAAACTGTTGATTCCTTTTCAAAACTTCTCTTTTCTTCGGATGAATCACTTTCCGATGTAGTACTAGAAATAATTGTACCCTCTTTCAAAGTTCGTACTTTTATCCTAACATCGAATTTGGATAATAGTTCAAGCTTTGTTTTAAAACTTGGTAGATGTGTTCCTTCCGACTCTTCGGTCTGTTTGGGAAGACTAGAGACCTGGGAGATTTCTTCTACTTCAGTATTATTGTTTGCTTCATCAGGTATATATTCTCCAGACTCATTGAATTCGGGAGAGTCGGAAAATTCTCCTAAGTCTTCTGGGATTTCATTCAGCTTTTCTGCAGAACAAATATTACTATTCTCTTCTGACTCCTGTGGAATAGGATCTAGTTCATCTATAGTGCTGTTCCGGTCTGTAGCAGTTGCTATGACTACTTCACTGCTAGTGTATTCTTCAATATTTTGTGAGTGAGGGCTGTAGGTAACTTCCAACTTTATGTTCTGTGCATTAGGGTCCTTTTCTTCATAATCCGAGTCTATTATTCTACGCCTCAGAATGTGATTCTCTAAAGTCAATTTCTCTATAATGTCCGAGTATTCTAAACAATGGGAGTGCTGCTCATACTTTTCCTTCAGCTGTTTAAGTTCATTCTTGGATATCTCGAGTGCAGTTCTAAGTGATACTACAGTCTGGTGCAGGGCCCTCACTGTGTCCAGGTGGCCCGCCCCGGAAGGCGCCGCCTCCAGCCTGCCGCTATCCATTCCACCTTGTTACCCGCCACTGAGCCAACATACAACATCCCATACATGACTACTGTTTTCTAATACCCCTCAAAACACAATCACTGCACTAGCCATTGCCTGGGAGACGTAATTACAGCTTGAATAAATAAACAACCATTATCGGGTGTTCCGCGCGAATACACTGCGTCTGCAAAAACTTCGAGAGAAACTCATCGATGACCCAATTCGTGAATAAAACCGTTGACATACATCATTTCGTCGCACATTCTCAGATCTTTATCTAGTCTCGCAGCGGCTCGGAGAACACCACTGAAGCGGGGCACGGAAGGGCGAGTGATCGATAAAACAACTCGCCCCAAACTGTTGGTTGTAATAAGCTTTTAAGCCGCCGGAACTCACGGGAAGGCTCACAACTGGCACCGACCACTGATAAAGTCTGACACGGAAGGCAGTAATTAAGCGGGATATTATCTCCAATCGCTCTGACAAGGCTGTAGGATATAGCTATAGTGCCAGATATCCGAGAAATCTCAGTGCGCTGCTACTTGTAAACAAATCAATACTTCAATTTGGTGTTCGCGGGCGCAGGTGCGAGTAGATCAGAATGACATTTCTATTTCAGTCAGTGTCAATTTGACAGATATATAGCTGCGTTCCTATTTTTAAACTTCCGCGTATGACTTATAAAGAAATTAACAGAATAACAGATAATAATTACAATTACAAAAAACAGTTTGTTTAAATACCTTTAAGTACAAAAATACACTTATTTAGTTTGTTTATTCAAAATGGACCCTAATATTCTAGTCTAAATATCAGTTGTTACCACAGAATTGTTACCATCATAATAAACTAAACGCAACAAACTTCAAAGTCATACGGATTCAAAATAACCTCAAAAGAAGTTAGAAATCAAAATAAAGCCTGAAAATAATTGAAAATGTTTAATATATCAAGTGTTTATAAGAACACATGTATTACTTCGTATTTAGTGGTGCAAGCACGACATAAAACGAAGATACATTGGGTAAAACTATGACAAAAACATAACTTTTCAATCGCTACTCTGTTAATTTGTAAATTATTTAATATTTGGTTTTTACAGTCTAAACTGAAGAAGAAAACAGGCCCGAAATATAAGGCATTAAATCATTTCGATGAGTTTTATGGATCTGTGTTTGGGAACAAATGGGAGCCGATGCGCGAAGCGATGCTACGCCGGTCAAAGTATGTAGCAGTCTTAAATAATTACGGAGACATTGAGAAAACAATGGAAGAGCTTACGAACAGGGGTAAATGTTATGACTATTTTTATTTACAAACACCAAACTGATATTCTTGCTTTGTTTATGCAAGTGCTTGATTCTAAAGACCAGCCTAGTTCTTAGAGCAGGATTGGCCTTCTCACAGTCTGTATCTGACAGTATAGCCCACACTGTTGCTAACAAAGACAATATGTCTCGCCTGATGCTGACCAGCAAAATATGCCACTCAGAGGCCAAGGCAAGGCACTCCCCAAGCATTTGTTATACAGAATTAAAATCGCCTCCATGAATTTAATACCTACAGGTTAATATTGCATGTTGCATGCATGCTATAAGAAAGAAGTACCTAAAAAATAAAAACTGATTCATAAATCATTTTCCTTTTCCAGGTGCTCACTGCCTAAAGAACTTAATATCAATACAACAAGAGTTTCACAGTGAGTACAACATCACCCCTGAGCCCACACAAGTGCCTGCAGAGGCAGACGCACAGTCGGAAAAACTAGCTGAGTACATAGAGAAACAGCAGACAGATGAAATATCCAGTATTTACCCGAAGACTGATAATAAACCTGAGAAATTGGATATGAGGGATGATGAGGATATTGTGGTGAAGAAAGTCAAGGATCAAGTGTAAGTTTTCCCATATTTATGAGTGATACTAAGTTGACTAATATTTAGATACTTCTCCCTACTTTTCCAACAAAATGTAGTAAATAACTAGATTTTTTATTTTTAACTCACATTTTTACTAACAAAAGACAGGCCACCAACCATTACAGGTATCGGCACGGATCTTGAGCGCTCGGCGAAAGAGTGGGGATCGCTTTGCGTACGTTTACCTACTAGGTACTAGGTATAAGACTACGTACGCAAAGCAATCCCCACTCTTTCGCCGAGCGCTCAAGATCCGTGCCGATACCTGTACCACTAAACGCCGCCACCAATATATTTCTTTCAGTTTTCATGCCCTTTACATTAACTCACCACGCACAGTGACGTCACGGGTCATCACTTGTTACAAATTAGAGATGCGCCGAATAGTGGTTTCATCGAATAACCGAATACCAATTAATATTCGGTTAAGTTCTTACTGACCCGAATATACTACTGGATAAATCGGTTCCCCGTTCCATAGTTTTGCCGCGCAAACAATACACTTACACAACATATACACGCTACTCCCCAAATTTCTAAAGCGCCGCGCGCGAACGGTGGTACTTCACCTCCCGTTACGCGCTGCACCGGGCCACTGTCTTAGCGTATGAAAACACAATACGGGCACCAGATTTTAGTGCAGCATTAACTATTTGACTAAAATTTTGGTGTTTTGATTTGAAAGATCGGAACGGAAAAAGTCGCGTGTGGAGACATCTAAGATGATAATAAAAAAGTGCGATGCAAGTTGTGCAGCGCAGTGCTTTCTCGCGGGGTCACTGGGTGGAATGCTTATTATATTATATATTTATGCATAAAAGTCCCCTTGCAATAATGATTTCTAATAAATATGATTGTTAGAATATGGGGTTCTTTAATTTATTTTGGCTGATTTACAATGATCCATTAAACCGAAAACATTCGGCGTTTCAACGGAAGGATTCGGCCGAATACCTCAAAATTCTGACGAATACGCCGAATACCGAATCATCATCTTTATCATCTTCGTGCCCTTATCCCGTTTTCTTTGGGGTCGGCGCAACACGTCGAATGCCGAATATAAAATGAATATTCGGCGCATCTCTATTGAAAATTGTTGCTGCTTGCTTCTTACGGGCGCCGCGCGCCGGACGGCACCGGCCACTATACATCAACACATGCCACTCGCGCTTTTTCCAGAAATTCAAAATTCAAATGTTTTTATTTCACATAGGCCTACATGGGCACTTATAAAACGTCAGAAGCTAGTGCACGGTTCCAAATTGGTAATTTCCTATGGTGAAGAACCGGCAAAAAACACCATGGTACCTTACAACTTTCAGAATAATTCACTTCAGCTGACCATTTTGAATCAAATCACATAGTCCTTTTTAAATGGATGAGGATATTGAATTATTTTTAGCAGAAATTCAATCTCGCCAAGCATGGGTTAAAAAAAGCGGCCACCGATCGTGGGCTTCGGTCACCATCAGCCACAAGCAGCTGTCGCGCGCGTCATGAGACTTTGCAGCCGCTTCCAATTTTAGGTAGTGGGATCTGTGGCAGTCGCGTGTGGCCCGTATGTGGCCAAGCTTAACATTACTTCTACCAAACTACATAACAGTTTGTCGGCAGTACATTCTCGTTCCTCGTACCTTAACCTCGGGCGTCCCGGGAGTATTATTATTACGTCATTGCGCGTTTTTACGTAAATCACCAAAAAAAATTAATAATAATAAAAAAAAAACTAATGTGGATTTTTCCGGGAAAACCAAAAAACCAAACCAAAAATCGTACAAACGTGTGTAAAAAACGACAATTAAGAGTTTTTCAAGGTCATTCAAGTTGTTCAGACGTATGTACAATCGGCGCTCGAGGGGGGTAGTAAAACAGGGCAAATAGAAATTGGTGTTTTTAAACATTTTCCTTGCCCTATAGTTTGTGTGTATAGTAGCACAAATTAGACGCCTAGTTACCTAGAATACCTAGATTTAGGGAAGGCATTTGTCCAGCTGTGGAAAAGTATTAGCTAAAAAAAAAAAAAAAATTATCTTCAACTTCAATCTTCCAGATCCTACCCAAACAGGACTTTAGAAGACTCTCTAGCTGAAGCCAAGATAGACGAGTCCAGAATAATAGACCCGTCTCTAGGAATGACATCAGAATCCCTGTACCAGTTCCTTCCAGCCACTAAGCTGAAGGGGATGGATGAGTGGGTGTCAGAGTCTGTGCATTATTCCTATTTATCTAGTAAGTACTGTTTTGAAGTAAATAATCTATATATATATATAAAAGGAGAAACTGGCTGACCGACATATAAACGCACAGCCGAGACTACTGGGACTAGAAACTTGAAATTTTGCACGAAGCTTCCTTTTATAACGTAAGCGGGCCCTAAAAGAGGATTTTCCAAAAGTCACCTCCAGCTCTGCGTTCAAAAATGAGATTAGAGTAAACTCTAATGACGTCATCGGGTAGATACTCTAAGCTCACATTTTTAAACGCGAACGTAGAGTACACCTGTCAATGCCATGCAACTGTCATTCCTACCGCTTACACCAAGCTATCCTGCTCGGAGTTAGAGTTAGTTGGGTTAACTCTAGGGTAGTTACTAGAGTTATAAAAGAACGACTCTGGGTTGCAACTCGAAGCTACTCCGGTTATTTTTGAACGCAGGGCTGAGTGGATGAAACAAGGGTCGGTATGCGGTGTATGCGGATGTGTGCGCGACTGCGGAACTATCACTGCATGTGTAGTAGTTTCGGTGGTGGTAAGGGCAACTAGAGACATCGTGTTCCGGTACATTTTTTACTAATTAACATATCTCCTCCTTTCTTATATCTATGCTGGCAAACCTAACCATGAGTAATAATAACTATTTTTTATCTATTTTCAGAGGGCAAAGACTTTCCATTAGTGATAGAACCAGAAGGCCCCCTGAACTATCCAGAACACTTGAAAGTTTTCACTTATGAAATGGACAGTGAAGACACCACATTTCCTGAGCCAAAAAGATGTCAAACAGGTAATTTTATATTTGCAGTTTTACTAAGGTGTTTTTTTTTTTCAGCTTTCCCAACTAATTTTAATATAATATTTTTAGGAATCAGAAGTGCAGATATTAAAAAAAAAATTACGTGACACACAACAAAATAAACAATTCTTTACTTTTAGCTAAAAGAACAAAATAACAATAAATCTAATTAATCTAAGCACAAATCATTATAAGTCTCACGGCCCTTGAACGATGCTCTCGCCACGCCAATGGCACCTGTCAAAAAAATGCCAGGGAAAGTAGTGCGCGCGCCGCTTTCATAGACTCTTCGCTGTCATTCCTTATTTCCATCCTAACAATATAATATTCTACAACTATCACACAACGCCGTCTAGTCCCAAGCTAAGCAGAGCTTGTGTTATGGGTACTAGACAACTGATAAACATACTTATATCTTTCTAAATACATACATATTATTGATAAATTACACCCAGACACAGAACAAATGATCGTGCTTATCACACAAACATTTGTCCTGGGTGGAAATCGAACCCACGACCTCCAGCATGTCAGGGCCACTAACCGCTAGACCAACAGGCCAGTCAAATTTTGACCCTGAAGTGTGCACTTCCAGAACCGCGCAATTGTTTGACATCTTCTTCATTGCGCCATTTCATTTAAAAAAATCGTTGCCCCACATTAGGAATAACAGGAGTAGTGAAGCAAAGAAGAAGCTCACATCCTCACATCCTCCCAGATTGCATTTTGGAGAGTGTGCGCGGGAATTGCATGACTTGATTCCGCCATCTCCTTTCTACCATCGGACAACCCGACGTACGGCGGGTATCCACCCTTACTTTGTTGAAACTTCAACGGTCCGGACTAAGCGTTCCGTTTCGTCGTTTATACCGCGCACATCGAAAGACTGGAAACATTTGCCTGCTGCGGTCTTCTCGTCCAACTATAATTCTTCAAGTCTTCAAGGCTAGAGTTAATAGGCTCTTAATAAACTAGTGCGCCGCACCATCAATGAGTGCATCACTGCATACATGCATCAGGAGGGATCGCATTCAATGAACGATCCTTCGACCCTGCTGAGCCTCTACGGTTTGCTGACATCTCCTTAAGGCGTGCGTGGAACAGTACGCGCCGTTGACGACTTGGGCTCGGTCCGGACGGTTACCGGACGGCCTACAAAATCATTTGTAGTATAGTCAGAAGCTAGGAAAATCTGACTTCATTCTTGCCAAGGGCTACCAAATTTCTGGGTTGTGGTCTTGTGGAGGACGAACTGATATCCAACTGCATCAGTTTTGCATAAAAACCACTTGATCTTTTAAAAAAAAAAATTGTTCTAGTTTCATCAATGAAGGTTATTCTTTAGATAGAATAGAATATAGAATATAGTTTATTTAATAAAAGAAGCACGTTTAAATTAAGGTACATAAAAACAATTATAACGCATACATTGCATTTTTGCCTGTACTAGGTCGGACCTGTATGTCAGGCTAAAAAGTACTAAGAACCTAAGAAGTAATAAATTAACCATCATTAAATTCACTATATTAAATAACCCAAATTTAATTAACTAAAACCAAAGCATGTTTAAATTATAAACTAAAAGGAGATCTTCTGTCTCTACGTAAGAGATGCTGAGTAAGTATTGCACAATAATCTTTTTACAACTATAATAATTTAATTTATACAAACCTAATTTTCTATCTATAATTTTTATACAAAAATAATCGACCTATAACTTTTTTTCCTTTTTCAGGCGTTTTCAACTACTATCCAATGGACTGCGGTAGTGTGCTAGCAGTTCTAGCGCTAGGCCTCCATCCCGGTGACAGGGTGCTTGACTTGTGTTCAGCGCCTGGAGGCAAAGCCCTGGTCGCATTACAGACGCTATTGCCGGACGTTATCGTGTGCAATGATATCTCTATATCTAGATTAAATAGGTAAGTTGTAAGTGCAATAATAGGTCTTTACCTATGTAATTGGAGATTCTATAACCAGCATTTTCAGAATTAATCATCGGTGGATAGGCGCGCAATTAGAAATTCAAATAAATTTTATTCGAAAGACGTGTTAATTTAATTTCAATTTCAGTCATTTGTTTTTAGATAGTTTTTTTGTTTTTGTGACATTGTGGTAGTTTTTGGCGCTATGGATAAACTGAAAATTCGTACAATTTTCTAATATGAGTTCCTACGTAGAAATACCGCTGCGCAAACAACACGAAACATTAACGACGTGTACGGGCATAACACTGCTTGCATAAACACAGTCCATTATTGGTTCAAACGTTTTAAATCTGGAAATTTTGAGTTGAGGAACGAGCCTCGCGGTCGGCCGGTAACTATTGTCGACAACGACGAATTGAAGGCGATAGTGGAAGCGGATCCATCTCAATCTACGGCTGAGCTTGCTGCGGGCCTTGGAGTTAGTGTCAAAACAACATTGAAACACTTGCGTCAAATCGGAAAGATAAAAAAGCTAGATAAGTGGGTGCCACACGAACTAAGCGACCGACAGCGAGATTTACGTGTCGAAGCATGCATAGCCCTACTGAATCGGCATAGAAACGAGGGAATTCTTAATCGAATTGTTACCTGCGATGAAAAGTGGATCCTGTACGACAACCGTAAGCGTTCGTCTCAGTGGGTGGACCCGGGTACAGCACCTAATCAGTGCGCTAAAAAAAAGATTACTCATAGGAAGATGATGGTGACTGTCTGGTGGACCAGTGCCGGACTTGTACATCACAGCTTCTTACCGAATGGCACAACAGTGACGGCAGATGTCTATTGCCAAGAATTGCAAACAATGATGGAGAAGCTCGCAATTCAACAACCAAGACTAGTCAATCGCTCTTCCCCATTGCTTCTCCACGACAACGCGCGAGCTCACACTTCACAACAGACCATCGCATAGCTACAAGAGTTATAGCTGGAAACTCTCCGTCACCCACCGTACTCACCGGACCTTGCCCCAACAGATTTCTACTTTTTTCAAAATTTAGACAATTTTTTAAGTGGGAAAAAATTCAACACCCGTGATGCAGTACAAAACGCTTTCGCTGACTTCATCGCCTCCCGTCCGGCAGACTTCTACAGTAAAGGGATAAACAAACTGCCATCAAAATGGCAAAATTGTATAGATAATTTGGGCCAGTACTTTGATTAGCTGAAATAAAAAAAAAAACAAAATTATTATATTTTAAAATTATCATACAAATCTCCAATTTCAGGTAAAGTTTCATAGGTAAAAACCTAATAATAATAATTGTAATCTATAATTTTATTGATGGTAATAATAATGTTATTTTAATTTAATTTTAATTTTTATATTGTAATGACAATTTTCAGTTTTAAACCTAATTATAATCATTAATTAATAAAACCTAATTTAAATGCTGTGCATACCTATAAATGCCTTTTTTACACAGGAAGCCCTCGTAAATGTGTTGTCGACAATGTTTAGTAAATAAGTCGTTGGCATGCCTATATAAATAAATAAATAAGTGTAAATGTGCTGACTCAGTGAGACAGCACCGCATCACCGTAGACAGTTCTGACTCACTGAGAACTATGCGACTTGCGGTTCCGACCCATTGGAACCAACCTATCACTAGCCTTATGGCGCATAAAGAACCATCGATCTGCTAACCGATATAGCTATTATTTAGTCTCCCTATGTAATTTGACCGATAATGCATTAAAATTATACCATGGAGCTGGTCTAATAATGAAGTTGGACAGTGGCCATAGGAATTACTGAATGCGACAAGTTAACCCCATCGTGTTTGAGGTCTTTAGAATTGTTTTGATGAGTATGTGATTGAATTTACCATTATTATTATTATTTTTTAATTAATTTGTTCTATTATTTAAAATTCCTATACTTGTATTAATGGAAACATTGTTTTCATTATCTTGAGATCGTACTTGCAGACCCAGCTCCAGGGAGTGAGGCACAGCGTGCCGAAATTTAGGCACCAAGACTAGTTCGACATTAAACGCAAAATTAGGCATAATTGTGACTGTCTTGTGTAAATTTAAATTGTTTGTGATAACATGTATTTTTATTGTGTTATAAATTATTATTATTATCTATACTGCCGTACCGTTAAAAGTTTGTTATATATATTTTTTAAGATCATTGTCTTTTTCAAGTAGTAGCACGAACCAGTGCTTTCTACTTTCTCCGTGTTGAATAAACGATGAAGAAAACACAAGATCCGTAGTTTAAGGCAGCGGATTTTTTTTAAAGAGTTAGGTACCACGGCCCTGATGCTGAATGCAAAGAGCAACTGATGGAACAGAAGTGGGTTTTAGTCAGTAATAGTCTAACACTCCCTCTTGCTCCGCCCAAAGCAAGAAAAGTTATTTCATGATTCCCAACCTCAAAAAGTATCCGAGAATAATATTTATTTTGCGAATTGCTTATAAATAAAACGTATAGCATAATCAGCCTTTTAATCTTCCCACTGCTGGGACTCAGCCTCCTCTCTAGGAGACGGAATGAGCTGTAATCCACCACGCAGGTTGCACCAGTGCGGGTTGGTCAATTTATAAATCGATAATAAATAAAAAGTAGATGGGTCCTGAGAAATTAACTGCAAGACTTGGATACCACAGATTTTTATGTACCTATGAGGCTAAAGAACCATAGTATGATGATTGAGTAAGGGTATCGGCTATATTTAATCCTCACATTTCAGAATACAGCGATCATTCCGCGATTACCTCATAGACTTTGAGACCAGCAATAAATGGCGCGAACGAGTCATCTTCAAGAGAGTCGATGGCCGACTTTATACTGACGATCAAGGTTTTGACAAGGTAACTAATAAATAAATTGGAAACCCAGAACGGTTTATCACGGTTTTTTTAGGGATCCGTACCTTAAAAGGAAAAAACGGAACCCTTATTGGATCACTTTGTTGTCCGTCCGTCTGTCTTTCTGTCTGTCAAGACTCTTTATCTCGGGAACGCGTGGCCGTATTGAGTTGAAATTAAAACCATATACTCAAGTTTGCGGTCTCTTCAAGCTGAGAAAAAATAAAACTTCTCAGTTAACGTAAAAAAAGCTACGGCCGTTTATATCTCAAAAAACGTATATCGACTTTAACTATACACTCGAGAAAATAAAAATTCAAAGGGTACTTCCCGTTGACCCAGAATCCTGAAATTTTGCATAAAGCAAGGTCTTATTACACAAGTATAGGAATAAATCTGAAAACTGTAAATTTTTTGTAACGTCACAACAAAAAAAAATTGCGATTCGGAAAAATCTTCGAGACTCCATTCGGAAATTGAATTGTTTACATAGGTAAGTTTGTACGGAACCCTCAGGGCGCGAGTCCGACTCGCACTTGCGCAGCTTTTTTTTTTCTTTATAACAACGTGGATGCTGATGCAATGACTATGCTGATGATGACTAGAATGACTACAATGCCGCGGCATTGTACTGCATCTGGCATGTTCGCCGAGGCGCGTGCTGAAGGGGTGAATCTATTTGGATGTATATTTATTTCTACCTATTATACTAATTGATTCAAACAACTTATTACATCAAAGTAGCAATATAAAATCCTCGGAAAAAAAGCGAGGATGTGACCGACGATGGAGCACGTTTGCCTAGAAGTAACCTATTCAATCTTGACTTAAAGACCCTTAGGTTAAAGCTATTAGGAAACACAGACTCTGGCAGGGAAATTCCACTCTTTAGCTGTACGCACAATTTTTTCAGGATCGTAATATATTTATTTATTTATTTAAAGTTTTATGCACACAAAAAGTACAGAGGCGGACTTAATGCCTTAGGCATTTTCTACCAGTCAACCTTTGGGTGATGCAGAGAAAAGTAGTGGTAAGTGCAAAAAAAGAAAAAGGCGAATACAGGAATAGATTTACTTATAGACCATAGAATAGATATACCAACTAATAAACCTTAGAATAAATATAATACAATATATACTCAAATTAATACACTACATACATACACTAAAATACTGAAACAATAAAAATCTCATATATCTCGTTTCTTTTCTTATCCAGGTTCTGGTAGACGTTCCATGCACTACAGATCGTCACTCCATGATGGATGATGAGAACAACATATTCAGACCAGACAGAATTAAGGAAAGACTCAGGATACCTGAAATGCAGTCACAGTTGTTGGTGTAAGTAAGACAATATTTATCAGAAATTACTTTAATTTGAAAAATGATACGGTTATCATAATCATCATCATTTCAGCCGATAGACTTCCACTGCTGGACATAGGCCTCCCCCAAATGTCGCCACAATGAACGGTTCTGTGCGACTCGCATACATCGGATTCCCGCAACCTGCACCAGGTCATCGATCCACCTTGTAGGGGGCCTTAAAACACTGCGTCTTTCGGTACGCGGTCGCCACTCCAAAACCTTTCGGCCCCAACGGCCATCTGTTCTGCAAGCAATGTGCTCTGCCCATTGCTACTTAAGTTTGGCGATTCTTCGTGCTATGTCGGCAACCTTGGTTCTCCTGCGGATATTTTCATTTCTGATTCGATCACACAAGGAAACTCCGAGCATAGCCCTTTCTATTGCCCTTTAGGTGACTTTAAGCCTTCTGATGATAGGAAAATAACCATATATTTAGAGCTCACATACCTTCGTTGAAAAGGAAAAATCCACCGACCAGACGGGTGTTGTGTATGGTCCTGACAACTGTCCGATAGTTGATTTCGAGCTTTTGTATGTATCGTAATTGCGTGGAGATCTCTAATACCGCGATGCAAGATTTTGAATTTTGGTTCCTATGTGGTGACATAGTCGTCGCTACACGTTCATATACCACAATCAAATGTCAAGGTCTTTAAACATCTTTGTATATCTGATGGGACTCACGCAGGCCTTTTTATTTATATTATGTAATATTATAGCTGCCCATCTCAGCTTCGCACGGGTTTACTAATGAAGAAAAAAGACATGCTAGGTATTTTTTTTTCTTCTCGAAAAAAATAAACTTTATCAAGATTATTTTACTTACATTAAGTTGAGCTGACCTGGCGATCTTCGTACCGCCTATAGTTAATGAATTTTGTGTTAGCTAAACTGCCAAAGGATAATGCCTAATGCCTGGTCATCTACTGGTACCATAACAGCTTTATTCATTTTAACAGTGACATTTTAATTAGAGATGGCGTTGTATTCGAATTATTATTTTTTTCGTATGTTTTTCGATATTTTCTCACCGTTTAAACCTTCCCTGGGCTATCACAAATATTTCAAGACCAAAATTAGCCAAATCGGTCCTGCCGTTATCGAGTTTTAGCGAGACTAACGAACAGCTATTCATTTTTATGTAAATAGACATGATTTTTTTACGTTTGCTATAATATTTTTTTTTGTAGATAGGTTTCTGGTGTATATAATAAAATCAATATATTTATTTATTCTTTTTACAGCTGTCCTTACAGGCCTTAATCTTATTTGACAGTGCAGCTGTCATACTCAGCACATACGAGTACATAAACCAAAATACATACTATAGACTATCATAGAAGACTATATATAATATACTATAGACTATATATAATCTCTCTCTCTGTTTCACTATCTTACATCTCGTCTAACTACAATATTTTTGCGAAATCACTCAAAGTGCACGATACCATTCCGTTCCAGTAACGCTCTAAGACTGGTGAAAGTAGGTGGTACGGTGGTATACTCGACGTGTTCGCTGAGCCCCGTGCAGAATGATGGCGTAGTACACATGGCTCTGAAGCAAGCATTCGAGGGACACAGCCTGGTCGCCACTATCAAGTAAGTACAATCACAAAACAATTGGGTAATTCTCATTAATGTTGCAACAGAACTCTGCTTCCGCTTCTGCAGAAGTTCCGCAAGCTTTTTCACTTCCGTTTCCGCTTCTGCTTCCGCAAAATTTATAACAGAACTCTAAATGGAATAATACAGCGAGGAACGCGGGGGTGGGGGGCGCGTGGACGACTGGACACATCGGAATAGGCGTGGAGGGGGGCGGGGGCGGTAGACAAACGTCGCAACGAGTTTCTTTATTATTATATTTCTTTGGTTCATTCTACGCATCACCGCGCCTCGTGAAGTGATTACGACGTAAACCTTCTGTTGTTTTAAAAAAATAAAATTGTGCTTTTTCTTCATAGTATTAACAATTCCGCTTCAGTTAAGACACTTCCATTGCATCACTACTTTTACTCTCATTTTGAAAAATGACAGTCATCAACTCGAAAGTCGATAGGGGCCATGGCCAAGTTACAAATGGTCGGTGGTGGAACTTCTGTTCTGCTCTCTGTGCCCCAAAAAATGCAGCACAAGTAATAATATAATAATAATGTTCCACGACTTTCCCTCAACAGCATCTAACCCAAACTAAGCAGAGCTTGCAGTATTGAGTACAAGACAACTGATAAACATACTTAAATATTTCTAAATACATACATTATTATAGATAAGTTATACACCCAGACACAATAAATGATCGTACTCATCACACAAACATTTGTCTTGGGTGGGAATCGAACTCACGACCACCGGCATAGCAGTCAAGGCTTCTAACCGCTAGAATAACAGGCCAGTCAAATAGATAAGTTAAAGTTGAAGCAAAAACCAGATTTCTCTGTTAGACGCGATGTACCGCTTCATGGACCGCTCGCACGTACCGGTGGCGCATCGCTGGACGTATCCTAGATATAACGTAATTATTGAATGTTTCAGGGACATGTCTTCCACAATGTCAGGCCTGGCAAGCACGCTGGTATTGGGAACTGGTTCCGCAGCTCCTAAGTACGGCCAGCTCGTCACGCCCTCTGTCGGCGCCAATTTCGGACCTTCCTACATTTGCAAACTTATTCGAGTCCGGTAGATCGTTAATTTTAAAATTTTATTTATATTCATTACTCTATGGTCTGTATCGGAACTGTAGGGAGAGAGGTTCTATACTTGAATTCATAATTCGATATAATAGCAATCCCTCGAATTGTTTATTAAGAGATCATTAAAATTTGTATTAAAAAGGCCCTAAAATAATGTTTGGGTTGCCATCGAATTTGAACTTTGTTATGTGTGACGTAGGTATTTTTACTTATTCAGAAATAGTCAATTAGTCTATCAAGTCTAAGTAAAGGAGCATTGAATTGTAAACAGATTTTGTTCTACGACATAAGCGTTGATATGTCGCTATACGAATTCCAGAATAAATTCGTCCACGACAAAATAGAGTAATTTTGTAAATATTATTACTAAGATTTTACACAATAAAACAAAATATTAATTTGTAAAACGTCTATTTATTTTAAAAAATTAAACCTTTACATAAGTACACAAATTGTCTTTGGAAAGCCAACTTACGATTTTAAGTACAAAGTGTACCTTTAGCTTGGTAAATATTTATAAATACATATAATTACTACATACAAGTCTTATATTACAAAATGCATATAATTTTTTTTTAGTAAAACATTCTTTTTCAGTCGATATTCATTTTTCTAATATATCTCAAACATTTACTTAAAAAACCTTACAAAAGGAAAACCATATAAAAATAGTAGTCTGCAGGTGACGGGAGCAAGGTCCAACCGGTAGTTAGGGCTCCGGAGACTGGAGGTTCTTGATCCAACCGCGCAACGACAGCTTCTACAGGTGGTCTGCGAGGCATTTGACCATCAGGCCATCGGTGAAAAGACAGCAGAGTCCACATTCTACATGTCGACAACCTCGTGTTTTAAGTCAAGATATTTGATTCGTTTCTCTTTCTCAGCTTTTACGAGCTTCTCGTCATGTGGGATGGTCACATCGACTATCATCGCTTGGCGCGCTAATCGGTCTAACACCACTTATTGGCAACATTAGTCCTGTCAGTGATGTTATACCGACCCCAGTACAACATGATATGGTCATTTTCGAGAACTGTGTCGGGCACATACCTACTTGTAATACGGAAAAACTTGAAATCCACAATTTTTTTCAGTCAATATGTCTATATATCTCATGACCCTGGCGTACTGGACATTTAGAAAGCGTATGAGGAGCCGAAGCCAACTTGCAGAGCGCCTTTAGACACTTTTCGTGGAGCTTGATACCAACGATTATACCTATACGCAATTATTATGCCTTTAAAATTAATATTAAACCTATTGCGATTATTTCAACTACCTACATTATAAAAAAACAATCAGTAAATACCTATTAGGAATAATTTTAGTTACATCTAGTCCAGTATAAGTACTCATTTCACACAAAAAATATTGTATAAACAAAAATAAATTTTATAAAACCATGTTCTTAGATTATTTTTAGTATTTAAAACTGTTTATGGAAAAGTGTAAAAACTTGAAAAATATGGTAAATGGGTTTCGTTACAAAAATAATATTCATAATAATATACCTATTTATACACAATAGGTTTTCCTTTCAATATTCCTCTTTCCTCTATTGGTACTTTTAAATGTATATAACATTGATAATAACCTATTGTTTTATTAGTTTTCTACTACGACATTTAAAGCATAGTTTAAAATATACAATTTAAGTTAAAATACCACATGCTGGGCTGAAGAGCTAGCTCCAGCTTTTTACACCACATTGCGAGATTACTAGTCCTTTGTCCAATGCCATAAACGACATTATTCTCAGGTCATAAAATAATAATAAAAAAAGTCGTAATCCCAATAAAATTTATCCTTTTTACCGCCATGTCAAAAAAGCATGTGCAACTCGGCGCCAACGAGCAACTCTGCGATTTTATCGTTTAACAAGAAAAATGAGGAAATATATCTCTCTTAACGCGATCCATTTTACGGCCTAAACTGAACTGTTAAAGAGACGGAGCTATATAGAGTGTATAGCTCCCTCCCTCTTTCTCACTCACTCGCCTGACATTTTAACATGTCACGGTAATGCCCCTGACCGTCATCCTTCTACTTTATTCTTTACTCTTCTTATTCCTCATTAAGAGGCTTATGGCTCTCCTTCTTCTCTTCTTCCGTCTCCACTTTATTCCAGGGCTGCTCCTCGCCAGAACCAAAGATCGTGTAGGTAACCAACTCTATGACGTACAGACCTATGGTCGTGAAGAAGATCTTGCGCCATGCTGAGATTGTTTGCTGAGAAAATTATAAAAAATAACATTAAAAAAATTTATAGAATGTAAAAAGATTAGACAGAATGGAGGTTTGTGAATATGAAGGGAAAGGGAAGGTTTTTTGCATTAAGTCCGCGCTAGCACCGTAAAATTTTGCACAATGTTTCCTTTCACGGCGTAGTTAAGCACTGAGAGAGGATTTTCCCCGTAAAGGGATGAAACGGGGGTCCAAAGTTTGTATGGAGAACCTACTTTCACGCGCGCGAAGACTCTGGCAGAAGCCAGTGAAGTATTAATAAATAAAGGAAACAACTGAGGATTGTGCATGTGAAAGGGAAGGAAAACGGAGAATTGTAAATGTTCTTACACTCTCGTTCCATCCAGAGCGAGAAAACTTATACTTATGATGATTTCTCACCTTAAAAAAGGGGTTGTGAATGTTATAGGAAAAGAAAAAGAACTGAGGGTTGTGCACGTAAAAGGGAAAGACACAGAAAGGAAAGTGAACGTAAGATCGTGAAAGCGAAAGGATTCATCAGTATCTATGGCGTCCAGTACACGGTCATGCAGGCGTCAATGAATTCCGTCAATCATGAATGATGGTTTTCGTCAGACAGTCCCGTACCGTCTATGCGATGATTGACGTTTGCATGGTAGCAAACGTCAATCATCGCATAGACGGTAGGTTTTTCGTCAATCAAAACATTGACTGTGGCAAAACTGACAGCAAAACCTATCGTGTAATGGACGCCTATGATCTATGTTCGGGACTAAGTACTTAAATTTTATTATAAACTACCAATTTTTTTTTTTATTTTTTTTTTTTTTTATTTACTGATAGTTTTGAAAAGAAAATAGTTCAGCAAAACATTTCGGGCAAACCTGATAAGATCTATCTATAACTAATATGTAGGTATACAACGAAGTCCCCCTCGCGTCTATCTGTCTGTTCGCGATAAACTCAATACTACGAATTTTATGCGGTTTTCAGCAATAGACAGAGTGATTTTTTTTCACGAAAGTTTAGATATTACTTATATTAGATACACAGGTATTATAGTAGTAAAAAACCAAGAATTTTAAAGTACAAAAAAAAAACAATGCGACGGCGAAGTGACAAGAACTCCTAACTGTCGAAGTCAAAAAAATGTTGTCTTAAAAACGTTAGGAGGTAATACTAAAAATTGAGATGTTGGGTTAGTTAGGAAGTGTTTCCACAATTTAATTTGGTGCATTTACAACTAAATATTCGCTTCAGAGATTTCACAAAAACATGTGGAAACACACATTTGAATTAAAAGCATTAAAAAGTAATTTTCTCAAAAAATGTTAGTTAGAAGTTATTGGCACTTCACCGTCGAATGATAAGGCGAGGTTTTCATAAAGTGAGTGTGTAAAATAAAATACTTACGTTTCCGTGAGTGACATAGCCAACGAAGATGGGCACCACAATGCCAGGAACAGTCGCCACTGTGTTGGTTATAGCCATCAGTGTACCTGGGGAGTACACATTATAAATAAATATAATACCGCTGAGAATAACCGCAATTTATTTATAAAGACATTGTGTTTTTTTTTTTTCGGGTGGGAAAATCATCTAATGACAACCCCCGCTCTTGGGCGGAGCGGGAGATAGTGTCAGACTTTTACTGACTAAAAACCCACTCCTGTTCCTTCTTTGCCATTTTTATTTTTCCAGGGCCCCGGGGGTCACTTTCGCATCACCCATGGCCCCAGTAGGCTTCGACCCTGTTGGGCCCCTACGGTTGCTGACATCTCCTTGAGGCGCGCGTGGAACACTACGCGCCGTCGACGACTTGGGCTCGGTCCGGATGGTTACCGGACGATCGGACGGCGAGCCACCCATTGCTCGCCGTCCGCAAGCCCGCGCCTACGGTGGCCGGAAATCGGGATCGGAATCCCGGCGGCGGTTGGGGCGTGAGGACCGTTGCCGTTGCCTCATGCGATCGGCCGCCTCCTTTGCTAGCATTACTGCTTCGCAGAAGGAGGCGACCGCCTGCCACTCCTCCTCGCTCCGGACCATGGCCTGTACCAAGGCCCGGCGCGAGAGATCGCTGCCGCCGATCGCCCTCACGAGGACACGGCGGTGCTCTGCAAGCGGGGCACACCTCTACCGTGTGCCGTGTCCTCCGGGCGGTCCACACAATGGTGGCACCCGGGCGTCTCTTCTGCACGGATCCGGTACAGGAACCTCCCGAACTTACCATGCCCGGTGAGGACCTGCGTCATGCGGTAAGTAAGGACGCCGTGAGGTCTTTCCAGCCACTCCTCAAAGAGGGGACTTATCGCCATAATTAAGGCGTGCCCAGCACTGGGTTGCGACAGTCGCCGTCGCCATTCCACCATGAGATCCCGCCGGAAGTTTTTCCGCCATGCCGCTACTTGGCGCGGCAGCGGAGTTTCGCCCCGGCGTTGCATCTCCATGCGCAGATCATGCATGCGTGCAAGGTCTTTTGCCTGCAATTCCCACGGTGGTTGGCTTGCAAGGAGGCACGCTGCTTCGCGGGAAATCGTGCGGTATCCCCGCACCATCCGGATGGCCATGACCCTCTGGCTTGCGTTCAGCTTGGCCGCCGGTCGCTTTCGAAGTGACGGCGCCCATACCGGCGCCCCATAAAGGGCCATGGACCTAACGATTCCTGCATAGAGCCTCCGGCAGGAGGCGTCTGGACCCCTAGGTTGGGCAGGAGCCGCTCGAGGGCAGCCTCAGTACGATCCAGTTTGGGAGCCAGACGTCGGAAATGCTCCTCGAAATTCCATCGGTGTCGAGGACAAGTCCAAGGTACTTCATCGTCGACTCGACGCCGATGTGAACTCCTCCTACCGTTAGTTGGGAACCCGATGGTGGCGCATTCCGAGGGCCGTGGAAGCACATGGCCTCGGACTTGTGCAATGCCACCTCTAGTCCCAACTCTTGGATCCTCTCCACGACTGTCGCAACCCCGCGTGTCACTAGTTCGACCGCCGCCTGGTACGACTCTCCCCGCGCCAGGACCAGCGTATCATCTGCGTAGCAGACCACGCTGATCCCGTCAGGGAGATCGCCGCGCAGCACGTAGTCGTACCCGATGTTCTACAAGGGTGGTCCTAGTACCGACCCCTGCGGAACACCGCACGACATCTCTCGCCGTTTCCATTCTCCCAGGTGACCAGGGTAGATAATGTACCTGGCTGATAGGTAGGCCTCGACAATATGACAGTCCACCGTAGAGCGTGCCCTGCGAAAGCCGAATTGGCCGTCCGAAAGATCCGGCCCACTCGTGTTAAGTACGCGACGAGGCGGTCTGCAATAATTCTTTCAAAGAGCTTGCCCACCTCGTCGAGCAGCACGATGGGCCGGTAGGCGGACGGTGAGTCCGCAGGGCGCCCCGGCTTCGCAATGAGGACCAGTTTCCCCGTCTTTCAGCGAAGTGGGAACTGGCCCCTCTCCATACATGCGCTAAAGAGCCCTCTTAGTCGAGGCCCGAGTTCCTCCATGGCCAGAACCCAGGCCTTCCCAGGCAATCCATTGGGTCCTGGAGCGGCATTCTTGGCACTAAGCCTACGCACCGCCACTCGCATCTCTACCTCGGTCACCTCTGGAGCAATGTCGTCGTCACTGTCGTGGTCCACGTCGGACACCGCAACTGGCGGAGCCATAGGCGGGGGAGAGTGTTCCCCTGGCGAGGGGAACAGAGCGCTAACCACACCCTCCACAAGCTGGGGCCGGAGACTCTGCGTCAGTGGGGGAGCCCAGGGGCGAAGCTTTTCTCGCACCACTTTGTAGGGGCGCCCCCACGGGTCTCTGTTCAGTGTCTCTAGCCACACGATGCGGGCCTCTAACTTGGCCCGCCTTATCTCCGCTCGAAGGGTGCGCTTCGCCACTCTGTATCCCTCGTACAAGACATTGTGGTTGTGACTCGAATTACAATGAAGAATTTTAAATTAAACAAGAAATGACCCAGTAAGAACTATCATAAATAGTACGGATGTTAATAAGATCATATAAAATTTAAATTAATTGGCGAAACTTCACAGATTCGTGTAAACAATACGCAGCAATATCTTTTTATTTATTTTTCTTACTATTTTAATAGCAGTGTTAAAATAAATACCTACCAACTCACACTGGGATCGTCTGGTGAATTAAGCCCATTAACCCTCCTAGAGAGGAGGCCGGAGTCTCAGCAGTGGGGACATTATAAAATTGATTTCGGTACATAATATAATATATAATATATTCCACAACTATCACGCAACGCCGTCTAATCTCAAGCTAAGCAGAGCTTGTGTTATGAGTACTAGACAACTGATAATCACACTTATACATATATTTCTAAATACATACATATTATCATAGATAAATTACACCCAGACACAGAACAAATGATCGTGCTCATCACACAAACATTTGTCCTGATTGGGAGTCGAACCCACGACCTACGGCATAGCAGTCAGGACCACTAACCACTAGACCAACAGGCCAGTCAATATCAAGTAGGTACCGTGGAACCGAATCAATTACCTACATCTCACATTTCGTGGCCATTAGGTCTGTCCACCACTGCTTATTCGCCGCTATAAAGTCAAATAGTACGATTGCACTTACCAGCAAAGTTAGGCGAGATATCGATATGATTGGTCAGGAAACCGCAGAACATGCCGCCTATAGACGTGACCGCTAGTGCCATCAGCCCCACGGCCGCCGAGCGGTTGCAGCCGATGTAGCAGATCGCCAGCAGGCACGTGCCGGGGACCAGAGACGCTGTGGGAACATAAAAGAATCACACTAATATTATAAATAATTAGCTTTTGCATGCGGCTCCGCTCACGTACATAAAATATAGCCTATGTCACTCAGGAATAAAGTAGCTTTCTATCGCTGAAAAAATTTTAGCAACCGGACTAGTACTATCAGAGATTATCTCCTACAAACAAAAAAACAAACTTACCTCTTTCTAACATTAGTGTATAATTTCGCTAAGTATAATTGACAGTTTTAAAGGACCTAATGCTAACCTAACCTAACTTCCTCTCAAAAGAATTGAGTAGCTTTGTGCAAATATCGTAAAATACTTGCCTTAGAAAGCCTATTTTCATTAATAAACTTAACAAACTTTTCTGAAAATTAAATTTTTGAAGCCAAAAATTCTAATCGGTATCTGCTGGTGCAATAGCTAGATTAGTAAGTCTCGTTATCCCCGAGACTGGAAGACTCAGTATCGAGTCTCGTTTAAAAAAAAAATGGAAACTAGTGCTTGACTGCGATCGGTATCTGCTGGTGCAGTAGCTAGATTAGTAAGTCTCAAAAGTCTCGTTATCCCCGAGACTGGAGGAGTCAGTCTCGGAGTCTAGTTTAAAAAAAAAAAAAAATATGTAAACTAGTGCCTGACTGCGATCGCAGCTGATGGAAGCAGCGATGCAATCGTTGATGGTGAGGCGTACTGGTTTAAAAATAAATAATCGAAAAATCGTCTCGAAAATGTAGGAAAATCATCGAGACTCGAAATTTTCGAGGCGTAGATTCTCGGGATGAAATCCCTACTATAACTGTCATCATTTTAATTTCAACTAGTTTTCAAAAGAGAATCTTACCAAATATAGTGCCAATCTTCCTCGCTGTGGTTGTGCTGATGGTACCCCTGCTGCGCAGCCAGTCCAAGGTTCGGCTAAGAATCATGCTGAAGAACCATAGAGACAGGAAAGGCATAGACACTGCCAATGCGTTCTGAAATAAAATATATAATGTAAAAGTCAATATAAAAAAGGTAGATAGAATACTCGAAAACCATTTGATTTTTTTATGGGAAATCATCTCCCACTCTAGGAGGAGTAAGAGGGAGTGTCAGACTTCTACTGACTAAACCCTACCCTAGTTCCTTCAGCTACTCTTTGCGCTCCAAATGCCCGAGAAAGTTACCAAGTACTTGCTGTAGGAGATGGGTTTTACTATCACTGTCGGGTAAGGACCAAGAGCCTTACCATGTCGTGTTAAAATGTCAGTCGTAGGAGCGAGGCTTGCGGACAGCGAGCTACTCATTGCTCGCCGTCAATAACCGTCCGGACCGAGCCCAAATCGTCGATGGCGCGTAGTGTTCCACACGCGCCTCAAGGAGATGTCAGCAAAACCGTAGGCCCAGTAGGGTCGAAGCCTACTGGGGCCATGGGTTGTGCGAAAGAGAACCCCGGGGCCCAGGAACGAAAGCAAAGATGGAACAGGAGTAGGTTTTTGCCAGTAAAAGTCTAACACAAGCCCTCTCGCCCCGTCCAAATGCGGGAGATGTCATTAGATGATACCCCACCTAAAAAAAGTCATGAACTCGAAAAAGAAGGGCTATACATCTGGTATAGGTCGTTAAATGGATCGTGTAGGGACTCTGGTCCTTCGAGCCGCCTGCCATATGACATGATAGTACAGGTCCGAGTTGATGGTGCATAGTGTTCCACGCGCGGCTCAAAGAGATGTCAGCAAAACTGAAAGGGCTTAGTAGGATAGGACCCATGCCTGTTAGGACTGCGGGAACGTTTAAAAGATTGACCGTAGTCCTAGAACGCTATGAAGGACATAGGTAGTGTTTTTGTCTGTAAAAGTCTGAGTAAGCCCTCTCGTTCCACCCTAGAGCGGAAGAAGTACTAGTAGTATTAAGACATATATCTATGGGGAGAAGTAATTGAATGATTTGTCACCTCTTATTAAAAAAAAATGAGTTACATCCTTTCTTGACTATCACAAAATTTGAGTAGGTATAATGAGAACAAAAAGACGGCAGAGACTCACCTCAGTCATATTAAACTTGAGCACTTGCTTCATGTAGAAAGGCAGCTCGATGAGCACCATGTACCAGCCGAAGTTGGAGCAAGTGTGAGCTATCAGGATCGCTAAGAAAGCTGGTGACGTGAATACGGCGCGCCATGGTACGGGGTGGTTGTGCTGTAAGCAAGATATCATTGTGATTTATGATAGACTAGCTTCTGCCAGCGGTTTCACGCGCGTAAAAGTAGGTTTCTCCAACAAACTTCCTGCCCCCATTTTAGGGGAGTGGGGGGTTAGAAAGAGACAAAAAGTAGACTATGTCACTCTCCATCCCTTCAACTATCTCCACTTAAAAAATTACGTCAATTCGTCGCTCCTTTTTGCCGTGAAAGACGGACAAACAAACAGACACACACACTTTCACATTTATAATATTAGTATGGATGTGATGCTATTGAGGGATCCAACAAAAACATCCACTGACAAAGACATCTTAGACTTGGGCTTATCATTAATTATCATTTTAGCCGAAAGTCTACTCCTGGACATAAGCTCAAGTGTTTACAACAAGACCTGCAATCACGCTTGTGACAAAACCTACTTACTTTATTAGCTTGCTGTCCCTGGTTACCCAGCGCAGTGACCACCATTTCTCTCTCCTCGGCAGTTATGAATGGCTGCTGCTGCGGCGAGTCTTGGACCAGCACCACCCACAGGACGCACCATATAAGGGACAGACCGCCCATTACGTAGAATACGCTTTCCCAACCTGTGGGGAAAATGAATGATCAATTTCAACTCAGGTTATTTTCTGACGAAGTATAGGATGTGCATTTGAGCCGATTCTTTAGTAAGTAGCTCTATTCAGGATCCATACATATGTTTTCGAAGAGAGATACACAGTATTTTGAATCGATGAAGATTGAAATGGGAATTCTCGCTCTAGGGTGGAGTCAGAGGGCTTGTTAGACTTTTACTGACTAAACCCCAACTATGTCCTTCAGTTGGTGTTTATTCCGAGGTGAGGAATTTAAGTGGGTATGAAGTTTCATAGAAACAATGCTGAAAGGCTCAAATTGAGGTAACGCCGATGCCGATCTGGTGACGAGATGATAGTATGGATCTTGAATGGATTAATCAGGAGACTTGAATGGTATCTAGAGATCTGGTTGATGGTCGCCGATTCATTACGGAACTGATGAAGCTTTGAAACCGAGAGTAAGATGTCCCTTAGTGCTTGTTTACGGAGAACCGGGGCGTCGCGCGTCGCATGCAGCGTGGCGTCTCGAGGCGCGGTGAGCGTTTTTAGTGTATACCTACAGAGCGCGCGGCGCGTGCAGCGGTCCGCGTTATCGCACGCACAAACACAAACATAATTATGGCAATGTACGATATTGTTTACAGAGACGCGGGGCGTACAAAGAAGCGGTGCCCGCCACGGCGCGTGTGTCGCTACGTTTTACCCTGAACGGAAAGGCTGCGTTCGCCGCCCAACGCGCCTCGTGACGCCCCGCGTCTCCGTAAACAAACACTTACCTACTAGTTAATAGATACAAAGAATAAGTATTTAAATCTTGTCTTACCAATATTGGCAGTAAGCACGCCTGCCATTAGCATAGAGATCACCGTGCCCAAAGAAGTTCCTGCGTACGTCAGCGCAGCCATGAAGCTCCGCTCCGAAGGAGGCGCCCACTTAGACAGCAGCGTGTGCATGGCGGGGAATGTCACTCCCTGGATACAACAACGCAATATTTAGTGGACGGAAGAGATATCATTTTAGCCTCTTTTTTAAAAGCCTACTGTGTAAACTCAGTCGGCAAAACGGAACTCTTATAGGATCACTTTTTTGTCAGTCTGTCAAGACCTTTTTTCTCAGAAACGGAAAGAAGTATCAAGCTGAGAGTAATATCAAATATTCAAGTCTAACAGGCCTGAATATTTCTCTTGGAGCCTTGCTGCTCTTGGAGCCCTGGAAAATTCAATCTTCTAAGTCAACGCAATCTGAAGATAAGGCCGTTTATACCCCGTTTAAAATGAAAACCTATAGGGTACTTCCCGTTGCCTTAGAATCCTGAAAAATGGCAGGAGGCAAGATCTCACCATCGAACAAGTAAAGGAAAAAGTCAAAACTGAAAATTTGTATTTACATCACGAAATAATTACCTACTACTTAATTGTGATGACTTTACTGTTTTTTTATGGGATGAGAATGGTTACGCAAGCGACTAAAATAGTGAAGAATATAAATATTACTGAATGGAGAGACCTTAGAAATCAGAAAGGAGTAAAACTGTTTTTTTATATTTCTATGGGAGAGACAAAGGGAGCATGGACGGATTGTGAGAGAAAAGAAAAGGGAGTAGATGATGCTACGGCTACTGCCACTGTGTACTTCTCTACTGGAAGAAGGCTACGCGTTAAGCCGCCCTGAAGTAATTTTTAAAATGAGGACATGACATTTTTTTTTAAATGAGAGCAGAAATTTGATGACCCAAAGGGTCTCTTTTTTTCCGTATGGAAGGAGCGAGCTGCTCTTTTAGTTGAATAACCATGGAGTTTCTTCCCGGTTCTTCTCCATAGGAAACGACAAATTTGGAACCGTGCACTAGCTTCTGACGTTTTGTAAGTGCCCATGTAGGCCTATGTGAAATAAAAAAAGTTTTGAATTTTGTTGCCCTTTGTATCCCAGTGCCGCAGTACCTCTTTCAAACAATCCCGCAGCTGAACTGAAAGGTGCCAACGAGACTTTAAATATACCTGCACTGTTTGTCTGTCTTAGGGCTGTGCAGTATACAGAGTCGAAAGGTCTATGCAAAACAAGTGCCTCCATAATGTCAATAAAATGATGCTATATGTATGTGACATAAACGTGATTATTATCAAGCGGCGCCAACACAAGTAGGTAGGTTCACGTTGAAATCAATAAATTGATTTGACGCCGTTTAGGACAATGATCCCAGTAGAAAGAGGAACAATTTTGTTATTAAAAGAGGAAGTGCAGCATATTTGGATTACCATTTCGTTTTTTGGGAATTATTTGAAAGTGAAAAGGGTAAGCGTAAGCCTGCTAAAATTGCTTTATATAAAAGCCATTAAAAAACACTTTGATAATAAAAATAATTAAAAAGTTTTAATTTAACAAAAAAGGCCGAATTCGTGTTCAGAATTAGGGTGCAGGTTATATTTAATGTAACTGAAAATATGGATCTCTGGTCTGATAATAAAGTTTTTACACCACCTGCTCGATAATGCCCTTTTATACGTCATACAACCATCACTTATAGCAAGTCATTATGTCCCTAGGGACATAATGCAGAATGGGCGATCCCTAGGGAATAATGAGATTTGAATTTTGAACGTGAAAAACCTTCAGCATTATGTGAATTAAAATGTAGTGAATCAAACAAGTTTATTCAAATTTCAAACTGGCCACTAACAAAAAAAAAAACAGAATAAAAAAGTTTCTAAAAAAAGTAATGAACAAGCGGGAGCGTTATAGAAAATTTAAACTATAGAATCTTTGTGTAGTGAATTTTGTTTGTTTCAAATCTCAAAACAATTTAAGTGATAGTTAAGATTAACTCGTAAACAATACTTATATTTCTCTATTATATGATTTGTGTTACTAAATTGTCTTTTAATTATCTCACAGATGGTGTAAAAAGTAGAGTATCCAATACGGGGATAAAGCTGTCTTTGTCTTGGGCGGCTTACATTCCTCACTTCACTCAAGTTTCTTTATTAACTCCCTCGCAATGCTCGGGAGTTAATTATATAAATCCCTCGCTGACGTTCGGGATTAAAATTAGCAACCTTCGTTTCGTTCGGAATTCAACATGCCGCCCGCGACTTAAAGACACTGCTTGATCCCCTAGTCACATAATTTACTATTATTAATATTATTATTATATTTATATCCATTTTCGGGATCCTAAATTACCAACACGGTATCCTAACTTAAAACTCTATGTCACATTATTTTTTTCTAAAAATAAAGATTAAACTCAAAAGGACCATAAACTACGATGCTACTACTACTACTACGATGATACTGTTTCTATGTGCTTTGACACATGTTAATGGTTTTTCAAGGGTTACATTCCCATCATAACAGTTTTCAAAAATGAAGTTTCTTTCTCGACTGAATATCAATTGAATGATGATGATGATTGAATGGTTTTTAACTCATCGACATCGAGGGTATTTGTCTAATATTCGTGGTGAAAAAACATCATCATGCTTTTCATTCACTTTCATAGAGATATGACAAGTATTCCAAATTCTCTGCAATATCCCAAATATGCTGCCTTTCCTCTATTATAATTTGATGAATGTATGGGTATTATCACATCATTCTGTTCATGTACACGAACGTAGTCACGAATAATCTATGTATAAACTTGTATTATATGAAAATAGGTAGGTATTATATACATATTCTTTATTGTTGTTCTTATTGAAAAGATGGATGGATTGTGTGAGAAGTGATATGAAAGAAAAGGGAGCTTGACGAGTGACAGGACAGAATGGAAGAAAAAAACGTGTTGTGCCGACCCCAAATAAAACCGGACAAGGGCAGGAAGATGATGATGATAATTGTAAACCACATAAACAAAAATACAGGACAAACATAATTAAAAAAGGGTGTACAATGGGCGGTCTTATCGCACAGGGCAATTTCATGGAAATTTTCATGAATCACACTTGTAATAACCCCAAGGTACAAGGTTTATACGCCTTGTTCTGGGATTGTACGACTGTTCAGACTGTTGCGATCTAAATAGCGTGTTACAGTTTTACTGTATATTATCGATGATCATGATGATGATGATTGTATTGGATAAATAATTACAGCCGCACGGGTTGAACTTCGAGGTCATACTACACTTGCTGAGGCCATGGATGGGCGTTGGTCCTGGCTATCATCAGACTCGTCGTTAAGATAGTCTCAAACTGGAAAAATATCTGACATCGGCCTTGCCAAGGAGTATCGTATTACTCAGATAATGGGTTGCGGAACACCAAGGGTTAATGGTTAATGGGTTGCGGAATATACAAGAAGCGACTAACTTAGTATTTGACTTCCGCAAGTTAATGGATTGCGGAAGTCAAATAGTTAGTCGCTTCTTTTATATTTCTAGTGTTCAGCTGCATCTGATTAGACTGGAACATAGTTGAGAAAATGGCCAAGCAGTTTGACTTTTCCTCCCAGAAAAGTACTGCTTTTCTGCTGCTGCTGCTGAATAACATATAGGATAAATAAACAATCACAAAAGAAAAATACTCGATAAATTGAAGGACTTCACACAACTTTGTACAGTTTCGCGATACGAGCGCAACTTATAGAGTATAAAGAACGCATACCCCTCCGATACCTTCACCAATCCTCATGAGCACAGCCGCAGAGTAGAGGACTGAGCAGTGTGCACACCACGTTAATGAACACGCTGAAGAACATCCCCCATTTCTCTATGGTCTTACAGCTCTGCGATACGAGAAACTAGAGCATAAAGAACACTCACCCCTCCGATACCTTCGCCGATCCTCATGAGCACAGCTGCAGAATAGTGAAGCTCACACATGACCGGAGTCAGCAGGGTGCACACCACGTTAATGAACACGCTGAAGAACATCACCCATTTCGCTGAATATAGTTCTGCTATGCGGGCAGCTGGAGGACAAACAAAATTATTAAATAAATGAACATACGACTTCTTTTCTTAATAAGAACAAACATAGGTACCTAATAAACATATGCGAAATAGCAAAGACCTGATCCTGACCAAGGTAGGGAATCGAAATACTTTGTGGTTTTGAGTATTTTGATACCGATTCGGACTCGCGCACTGGAGGTTCCGTACAAACTTAATTATTAAAACAATTTTACAGTTTAAACAAATCTACAATTTTCAGATTTTTTCTCTACTTGTGCTATAAAACTTTGATTCATGATTTCAGGATTCTAGGTCAGCGGGAAGTACCCTATGAATTTTGATTCCCCTGAGAGTGTCGAAATACACGTTTTTTACGACATAAACGGCCGTATCTTTGTTTTTCGTTTACTCAGAAGTTTAATTTTTTTCACAGCTTCAAGGGACCGCAGACCTAACAATATAGATTTTAATTTCAACTCGATACCTTCACGCGTTCGATAAAGGGTCTTGACAGACAGACAGATGGACAACATAGTGATCCTATAAGGGTTCCATTTTTTCCTTTTGAGGTACGGAACTCTTTAAAAACAGTGTTTGTGGTAGATACACATAGAATAATTTAACTCAATATTCCATTCAAATGTCACTGGTAGTCGGAAAACTCTTTACGCAGGTTTAGGTGCTAAACCATGTAGTCTAGACTTACCAGGTAACTGTGAGATGAAATAGCCCCAGAAATAACAGCTAAGGACAATGCCTTGAACTTCTGAAGGCCAAGCGAACGGTCCATCTGGTTCCTATAAATAGAAAATTAAAATATCAACCATGATAAAAAATATAACACGAGTTCTAGAGGCTGGAGATCTGAGACTCAACAGCGACTTAAAATTGAGTAATAGTCTAGACTGTATTCTCGATAAGACAAAAGCAATTCTATCATTTTATCTATAGAAAAACATCAGCATGGAGAAAGTTAAAACGAGCGAGCTATAAAACGAAAATTTTACGAGGATCAACCGTCTAGGACTTTAGTGCATTACCGTCTACGACCCGTTTGAGAGTTCTTTGCGATTGGAGTGCCAAGTGCGAGTTTGTTTTGTCATAATTTGTTAAAAGGTTTCATAGGTATCATCGTTCAT
This sequence comes from Mythimna pallens, assembly GCA_961205895.1. Classification (NCBI taxonomy): domain Eukaryota; kingdom Metazoa; phylum Arthropoda; class Insecta; order Lepidoptera; family Noctuidae; genus Mythimna; species Mythimna pallens. Next base: position 5,300,314 of record OY540843.1, read on the forward strand.
GTTTCCCGAAGACCAGTTTGAGATTTGAAGCCCATTGCTGAGGTCTTAGTGCGAGTTAATGATGTTCTCCGATGACTCTCCGATTGATCCGCTCCAAGCTCCAAGAGTCATAATTTGTTTTTTGTTGTAGGTTTGTTTTGACCACGTGACTGAGCGTTGAGATGACGTCAGAACAAAGGAATCGGAGGCGTGGCCGACTCGAGGCGATCGACGAAAAGAGAATCGAAACGAAACGGTTGTAACTAGGCCAGGGGGACAGAGAGCCAAACGCGGTAAACGTTTCGATATCGTTAACGTAACGTAACGGTTTCAACTCTCAAACGGGTCTTCAGGAAACCTAAAAGTGGATGCTTATGAAACCTACAACAAAAAACAAATTATGACTGACAACGGTTTGTCAAGAAAACAGCACCGTTTTTATTGCAAATTCTTTCTCCATAATCATTCCGGCCATTTGGAATCGATCCAATTTTATATTATGGTTATGACAACTCAAGGTCGATTTGTTTTAGTTTAATCCTGGTTTCGTAAATAGATTTATCTATTTGTTATCAGGGATATAGGATCAAATAGATCTGAGATAAGATTATAATGTCACTCTTTTAGTATAAACATTGGTAGACCCAAAGTCATATAACGAAAATTGAGTGCGTGTTGCAAAATATTATGATTTTTCCTCGTACAAAATTAAAACAATGTCACAATATGTACATAATTATCTTTAATGAGAAAGCTGCATGTCATGGAATTCGTAATTTATGATGTCGTAAGAGATGTTTTAAAAACGAGAAATTGTTATGGGCAATGAAATGAATCATACTCCTATATTATATATCACAGTTTACGATCGTCCCAATTGCTATTTAAAACCACTCATGTTTATTTGCAAATGGACAAAAATCAGGTCAATTCGATATGACATTGCGAGAACTTTTTTATCAAGACAATGATATTCCTCGTATCGGAAAAGACGTATAGCGATGGATATACCTTCTTTTTAAATTTATTTATATAAACCAGTGCTTGACTGCGATCCCACCTGATGGTAAGCAGAGATGCAATCATTGGTGATGAGGCGCACTAGTTTATTAAGAGCCCATTCACTCACTCAAGCCTTGAAGACACCTAAATTATTTTATTTTATTTTTATTTTATTTTATTCAGGTTAACCAACAACTGTTTACACCAGTACACTAGCAACTTAATAATTATAGTTGGATACAATTGCGGGTGCAACAATTAATTACAGGTTAACACCTCTAGCACAAAAAACAGTGGTAAAATCAATTAAATTATTAGACAACAAATTATTCTTAATGCAAATGTGAATATAATGCGACTGTGAAAATTAAAGTAAATTAATATTAAAGTAAATTACTAAACAAGGAAGAAATTAAATAATAATTGATACGGAAATAAGATTACAAACAATTAAATTAAATAAGTTACACTAACAATTTAAAAAGAGACTAAAACAACAACTATCTGAAAAATACTGAACTGTGATAATAAACTTCAAAATATCTAAATCCAATAACAAACACAAGACATAATCATTAAAAAAAAATACAAAAATATATAACAGAAATAAACAACCGAAATACAGAATTATTTTACCAAATTATACAATTAATAATTATATACCTAATAATAGATTCTAAATTTTACAGTAAATTTTAAAATTTACACTAGATTTTATTACAGAAAAAAAAATTGTGTGTAATAAAAGGAGAAAAAAAAAAAAACATCGAAATGTAAACAGCAATATCCCTACAAGTGTGTCGTATGATTGCACAATAAAATGACTCTATGAACTGCACTTACACTGGCGTGATGTATATCTATTATATCACTATAGCTATTGATGATTTTGCATAACCTAGGAATTGGTGAGTTTGCACCAAGTACAGACCTTCGATATGGCGGGCACAGGGGCGTTATGCTTTTCCTAGGATATCTAGCAGGCGCACGAAATCTAATTAGACTAAGTAAGTCGGGACTGTCAATTTTGTTACGCAACAGTTTAAATAAAAATAAAAGATCAGCAAAATCTCTGCGTGCGGATAAGGGTTGCATTCTGAAATGTTGCATCCGAGAATTATATGAGGCTAATGATGACTTGTGTTTCCCCTCACAATAAGCAAGATGCCACATAAAGCGCTTTTGTACACGCTCAATCCTCAGAATATGGGTGGCGAAGTGAGGCCTCCATACAACGCTACAGTACTCTAAAATACTTCGCACGAGACTGTTGTACAACATTATTTTCGTGCTAGCTTTGCGAAAATCTTTCGTGTTGCGAATTATGAATCCTACCATTTTGGAAGCTCTCTTAATTATGCTATCGATGTGGGGTACAAAGCTTACTTTCCTATCAAAGAGTACTCCTAAGTCCCTGATGATTTCTGTTTGTTGGACCTTGTCTTGGTTTATAAAGTACTCAGTTTCGATGGAGTTAGTGTTCCGTGTGTATTTTACATGATAACATTTTTTTGAGTTCAACTGCATTTTATTATTTCGACACCATTCAATCACTTGATTAATGTCGCGTTGCAGGAGCTCACTATCTTTTAAAGAATCAATTCTACGTGCCAATTTCAAGTCATCGGCGTACATAAACGAATCAGAAAATCGCAGACATAAAGGAAGATCGTTGATAAATATAATAAAAAGTATTGGAGCTAAATGCGATCCTTGCGGCGCGCCAGAGGTGATAATTCGTGCTGAGGATTGAAAGCCGTTAACAACGACATAGAACTCGCGCCCCGAAAGATACGACTTGAACCACTTTAATAAAGGTCCAGCTATACCGTATGCTTCAAGCTTTTTTATTAAGATGGAATGGGGCATTTTGTCGAAAGCTTTACTGAAGTCGGTGTAAATAACATCCAGTTGTTTGCCATCGTCAATAGTCTGAATTAGAGACTCAGTAAATGCTACTAAGTTCGTAGCCGTAGATCTAGAAGCCACGAACCCGTGCTGACAGTTACTCACGTACATTTTGAAATGTTGCTGGATATGAGGGCAAATAAAAGATTCAAAGATCTTAGCGAATACAGATAGAATTGAGATGGGCCTGTAGTTATTGATGGAGTCTTTTTTATCCGACTTGTATACTGGAACTACCTTAGCCTTTTTCCATTCTGATGGAAATGTTCCTGTGGACAGGGACACATTGTAGATGATTAATAAAGGGTTCACCAGAGCTAATGCACAATTATAAATAAATACGGGGGGAATGTCATCGGGACCAGCTCCCTTTCTGATGTCAACTGATTTCAATTTGTTAAGTAGACATTCACTTTCTATTTCTAGGGAAGCCAAGCCCTGACTATTATTATAAATTGCTTGAAGAAAACCTGAATAATAACTACTTTCTGTATCAGTATCAGATATGTACACGCTTGAAAAGTGGTCGGCAAAAAGATCACAGATTTCAGAGCCATCTGAAGTTACGACCTGTCCGTTAGTCATAGTGAGTGGGTAGGCACTAGACCCCCCACGTTTGGCTTTAATATAACTCCATAAACGCTTGGGATCAGTCTTAATGTCATTTTCTAGTTTCCTTACATAATCATTATACAATTTTGTGGCAAAACTTTCACATCGCTTAGAAATCAATTTAAGCTCCATTTCATCCATAGGATTTTTATATTTTTTAAAGCGTAGCCTCAACTTGTTTTTTTCTTTTAGACATTTAATTAAACTTTTATCAAACCATGGTGGATATCGGCCTTTCCTTGGCATCCTATTAGGTACGAACTTAGCAATAACATCTCTTAAATGTCTATAGAATATTGTAACTAATTCGTTTACATCACGTGTATGTCGAAAAAGCTCATTCCAGTTCAGCTCACATAGGTACTTATTAATTTTTACATAATTTGCTTTAAAAAAGTTAGGTCTGCTGTTAGTGCTGTAAGGCAAGTTACAATCCTGCGCCAGTGTAAACGTTACTTCAAGAGGAGGATGCAGTATATCAATACCGGTAAGAGGACAAATAGACTCGCTTACTGAACATGCGGGCATTGTGGACATTACTAAGTCCAAAATGCGGCCCGAACAATTTTTCACATGATTATATTGCACCAACTGGTTAACATATATGAAATCCAGCAGGTTTTGGCCAGTTTTAGAGAGAGAACTGTTCAATGCTAATAAGTCCCAGTTAATTTTACCCAAATTAAAGTCACCCACTATGCATACAGGCATATCTATAGAATCTAGAACTCTGTTACAGTTTTCAATAAAATAATCAAGCGTTAGAAGAGTTACTGGAGGAGGCAAATAGACAGCACAGAAAACAATTTGAGTAGACTTACTTATATTTATTGTGACCCACAGATCCTCACAGTGGCTATGCCAGCGGTCGATACGCACGGAATTGAAAGTTCTCTTAACAGCAATCAACACTCCACCCCCATCCTTATTGCTGTGAAACCCAGTCGATTCCCTATCACGCCTGTAGACCTCATATCGATCATCAAAAAGCTCACCACTCAGGATATTACTGTTTAACCAAGTTTCAGTTAATATCACAACATCGTAGTTCATTCTACATAAATTACAATAAAACATATTCGTTTTGGTTCTCAAGCCCCTGCAATTTTGGTAATAAATAAGAATTTCCTCGAATTTTATAAATAGAGGAACAAAGAAACTTGCATTGTATTATAATATAATTTTATAACTGAAAAATCTTACTCGCTAAACAATTTTACTGAGGGAATTCTTGCTCTTGACCTGGATAGACTCAGAGCCCTCGGTTTTTCGCACAAATATCCTACCGTTTCTGACCCAGACAAACTTGTAACTGTTCTCCTTGGCTTTAATCCTTGCAGCTGCATGAAGAGCTCTGTTCGCTGGGGACAGATGTTCAGTAACATAGACAGCAGATTTCGGCCCACCATAACCAAGGTGGGAACAGTTCAGCTTTTCCTGAGGGTTAAGTTTGTTGAACTTTATAGTTGCAGCCAGTATCTGATCTCGGATTCTAGGGGATGCCAGCTGCACAACAATGGAGCGAGGGCGATTGCTCGACGGATTAGCCTTAGCGACGCGTGAGCACTTTAATATGTCTCTTTCATTTATCTCACACTTCACAATGCGTGCAAGTTGGGAAACAGTGCTGACTAAGTTTTCGTTTTTATTCTCTGGCACACATTGCACTTCGATATTATTGGAACGGGTCTGCTGCTCCAGGTTGGTGAGTCTTTCGCTAAGGTCATCGACAGTGGTCATTAGCTCTGCATTCCTAATCTCCAATTTCTTTATTGTCTCCCTTGATGATTGTTGTTCCTTCCTCATTTCTTCAAAAGTGTTATTCATAAAGGAGAGCGATTCAACAATTCCTTGCATTTCCTTCATTACTGGCTCCAGTTCTTGGTTAACAGTGCTAACAATTATGTTATTAAACACACCTATCATCTCCTTAAATTCTTCTTTAATAACTTGTTTAATAACACAGCGAAGCTCGTCTACACCACTTAATAAGGTGGGAGGAGAGGGAGAACCAATAGCCTGTCTTTTAGAACCTCTTCCTATGGAGATATTTCGTGCTGGAGTTGAGTCGTCCCTGCACGCCTTCGGCGTACAGCTAAGACATGTCGGACATTTCCAAGCGCTTACATCATTGGGCGGATCTATAATGAGCAAACAACCGTAGTGGTAAAACTTTTCACAGGTAGGGCATTTTATAGATGCACCATCCAAGTCTGTATTAGAGCAGCAACCCCACTGTTCTGCTTTTCCAGCCATGATCCGAAATAAAAAACAGGAAAAGAAGAAAGAAAAAAATAAATAAATAATAAAATAAAGAAAAGATGCTATTCCTGAGATTCGAACAGGCGACCACACCGAGCAAATATGCCGCTGCGTAAACCACTCCGCCAAGGCTGCTCTACGTGTATCGTCGAAATATGTGATAGCTATGCACTGTGTGGTGAATCACGCGCAGGTAAGCAGGCGACGACGGGGACCGTTGCGGTTAGCGCGGGAGGTATCGAGCGCTCTGCGGGTTGCCCTAGGTCAGGGTCAGAGTTCGTTAATCACCTTTCAAATTTAAGATTTTTATCATCACAGTTTAATATTGTTATAACTTTCTGTTACGTTACGGAATCACTATAAAATTACACAGATTGATAGGTCACTTCACTAGCTTCACGTAAACAGTATATTAATGTTATTATATCTACTTTTTACCGCCAAACTTATTAAAAAATGAGGAGCACAAATAACAACGTAATGTTTCTACCGATACCGACAAGGTTATTGTTGGTCGGGAAGACTGCAGCAGGCAAATTGAATACCTACATAGAAATGGGTAATTTCTTACTTTCTTGAGACAATCTCTTTCAAATTAAGTAACTCACATTCACCTGACGCAAAGCAGGTGAGAATGAAGGCAGACCAAGAAAGGCTACTGGATTGCGCGGAAGCTTTACCGTGCCCTAGAACGCAAAGGGCAACTGGGTTTTTATCAATAAAAGTCTGATCCTCTTTCTTCAGAGAACACGCCACTAGGCGTAATACCTGTCTAGTAGGTAATGAAACACATGATTGATTTGTTGATCATATACTCTAGATTATATCTAATAGTGATACTAGATTTATAATATTTTTTATCTTTTTAATGGGAAACAATGACTAATATCATAAATCCGATTAGCATTTCTGTCTGCCACTATGCACTAAATCTTATCAGAATTTGGAGTCTCTGAACCTGGTTATTTGCTTCATGCTCTGAGCCGAGCATCTCATCTAGTTACAGTAGCGGCCGACATAGATAATATGAACATGGTGTGCGTGCTGTGATTGTGTTCGATGATTGACCATGTCTTTAAAATAGGTGTGGGCATTTTGAATAATGTAAATAAAATTGTAGCATAATCAGCCTTTTAATGTTCCGACTGCTGGGACTCAGGCCTCCTCTCTAGGAGAGAAATAAAATTGTATTGTACATTTAATTAACTTTCTTTTCATACTTATACCATGTTTAAATAATTATCAAAAAAATTACATATTATTATTTACATTAAAACCGAAGTCAAAACCCGGATTTTTTCCGGGTTTCCTACAAAAAAAAACCGGTTTTCGGTGAAACCGGTTTGAAAATTAGTTTTTTATGTTATTAATTTTTTAAGTGTTTTAATAATATGTCTTAAGTACCGTAGAATTAGCAGACCCTCCAGCAGTACACTCCACTTCACCAGGCAAAGCGCTCGCATTCTTATTAATAGGTCCATTTTCCGCCACTTGGGCGGCTTTGATCGCAGTATGGTTCAGCATCCCCACCATAGCCACGGAGAGATTCACCTTCAGCCCATAGATTATAGCCATGCCCATAGAGCCGAGGACCGCCATAACGTACCGCGCAGGAGCGATACCTGTAAATAATACAGGACATATTTAATAAATAACATTAATTTCAGAATAACCCAATGGGTCCTCAGCATTTAGAAGATTTTGCAAAGCGTTAATTTTTTACAAAAAGTGGAAAAAAGGGAAAAGACAGACTTCAAAGCACACCAATATGGTAGTTTGTCTTTTCCCTTTTTTCTTCCTTTAATGGAGAAAGTTTGTATTTGTGTGTTACTAATTTTTAGGGTTCCGTACCCAAAGGGTAAAAACGGGACCCTATTACTAAGACTCCACTGTCTGCCGGTCTGTCACCAGGCTGTATCTCATAAACCGTGATAGCTAGACAGTTGAAATTTTCACAGATGATTTAGATATTTCTGTTGCCACTATAACAACAAATATTAAAAAAAAAAGACCAAGAGCATATCGGGCCACGCTCAGTGTAGGGTTGCGTAGTTTCCCGTCTGTCACAATAAGTGTCCCCATTTACGAGTTGATGAACGACAGACAAATACAAGAACAAATACCACCAATCCCAACGAGAGACCCAACCGTCCCAACCCCATCAACTCAGGAAAAATCTTAACAGCGTGAAGTAACCCAAAGTATAGCGCCATCTCTCGGGAAAATGGGTTACTAATTTATACAAAGTAAACGAAAACCCAACATAACCCGTGTTGGATTTTCGTTGGTAATTTTGGACTGCGTGAACCGGTTTAAAAAAATCTTTTTTTATTCCCCACTTTATGGGGAGTACCCTAATAAAACATTTTTTCCACTTTTTATTTTACCACTTTGTCGGCGTGATTGATATTGGTACCAAATTTCAGCTTTCTAGTGCTAACGGTCACTGAGATTATTAAGAAGGGCTCCCACAAACACCACGACAAATGAACTAAAAAAAAGGTTATTATAATAGTGTCTAATGTTGTTTAGATAATAGTACGGAACCGTTAGTGCGCGAGTTCGACTCGCACTTGGCCGTTTTTTTTTTATTATTGGTGCCAGAGTTCATTAAAAATATTTCCTTTATTGTAAAACATAGTTGTAAAATAGTTGTTATTGTAGTAAAAACTATAAGTAATATATGTATTTTTTAATATTCTTGTTTAAGGTAAGCTTAGTCTTATATTAAATAAATTAATTATTAATAAATACAATTTATTAATACTATAAGCCGCGTCATTCCGACACTTCCTTACTAAGTCAATATAAACAATTATAGTTTCCAAGAATCTATTTTCTAAGTGATTGCCGATTGGCACACCTTTGGCCAATATTGGCAAAGGTGATCGAAGTCACGTAGGTGCGAAATTTTTTCTTGAAGATTAGCGAGTGTAGAATCTTTAGTTATTGCTGCTTTTCGGGAGCAGTGAGCAGTGGTGATCCCTAGTGTAAGTATGTAGTTTATTAATTTGAGAATATAAATTGTATAATTGTATTATGTTTATCTATTTAAATAAAAGGGAAAACTGACTGACTGACATATGCGAAAGCACAGGCCAAACTACTGGAACTAGGAGTGTGAAATTCTGCAGAAGGTTTCCTTTTATGACGAAGGCGAGCACTTGATGAAGCGGGGGTCCAAAGTTTGTATGGAGAAACCTATTTTCAAGCGAGTGAAGCCGCGGGCAGAAGCTAGTTAGTACATATATCTATTCTTGTATTCGCTTTGTCTCTCTCTTTTGTTGCACCTACCAGTATTTTTCTCTGCAACGCCCAAAGGTCAAGTAACTGACTGATAGACAATACGATAGCGTCGTGTATGTAGATAGAATGATATTCACACGGATCTGCAAATGATGTTTACTACTTTTTACCCGACTACGGCAAAGTCAAAAGAAGGTTATGATTTTGACAGGCTATGTATGTATGTAGGTATGTGAGTATGTTTATCTGTTCCCTCATAGCTCCTAATCTACTTATCGGAACTCGAAATATGAGGTATCGTTAGAACCGTCTTAATTGTCCGTTGTTGTTGTAAAACTTGATATGGTGCCCTCTAGCGGACAAAAAGTAATGTGTTAAAAAATAAAAATGTAGATAAATAAGCCGTGATTTAAGAAGCACAGTGATTTAACATCAAAATTGTTTAAAAAAAAAAGGAAAAAACAAAACCCGACTACGACAAAATAAAACGGCGCTGAAAAAGTATAAAACAACAAGCATGTTGTTTCAGCATCCTAAAAATCTTATTTCATACTTTTTCAGCGTCGTTTTTTTTTTTGTCGTAGTCGGGTTTTATTTTTTTACATTTTCTCAATAATAAGTCCGCCTCTGTACTTTGTGTGCAAACATTTATTAAATAAATAATTACTCCGAGTCACCAGGCACTCTACTTTATATATTTTATTTCACCACCATTGCTCTCAAAACGGTACAGGAAAATAACATGAAAAAACATATCCAAGAACTGAAAAATCGAAGACATGCGACATCCACCTCACTGGGCCCACGTGGTTGGATTACGGCCTATTCCTTCTCATAGAGAGGAGGCCTGGGTCCCAGCAATGGGAACATTGAAAAGGCTGATTATGCTATGCTATGCATGGTGACATGACTGAAAGTGGACTGGTAGAGATTTATACCTACCTCACATAAGTTTAAATTACTTAGCTAGTACAATAGCTCGCAATTGCTTACTGTCGAGATACAATCATACGGGTATATTGTAGAAAAACAATGGAGCATTTCATGACCTTCAGCTCTTAATGATTCATGATGCCTATTCTAATAATATTCATTTGGGAATTCGTCAAATACAAATAATATTTATTTGTTTGATTATTATGCGTAATGGGTAATACATTAAATGGTAAAATAAAACACTTGTTCTTTCGACCCTACTTTCAAAGGTGTACAAATATTAGACTTAAAATATCATTATTATTATTTTATAGATAGCTAACTCTGCAAACGTTTTTCTGCCATATAAATTTTTAAAGAAAAAAATGTTGGGGGTACGAAGGAGGAAAAAATAGTCTGTCTATTAACTATTCTCCGCCCCAAAGCGGACGGCGAGTAATAGGTGGCTCGCCGTCGGACCGTCCGGTAACCGTCCGGACCGAGCCCAAGTCGTCGACGGCGCGTACTGTTCTACGCGCGCCTCAGGGAGATGTCAGCAAATCGTAGGGGCCCAGCAGGGTCGAAGCCTACTGGGGCCACGGGTAGTATGAAAGCGAAATCCGAGGCCCTGGGACGAAGGCAAAGAAGGAACAGGAGTGGGTTTTAGTCAGTAAAAGTCTGACACTATCTCTCGCTTCGCCCAAGAGCGGGATTTGACATTAGATAATTTCCCACCTAAAAAAATAAATAAAAAAAAAACTTACCAAATACACACGAAAAATTTCATAAAAATCAGTCGAGCCGTTTTGGAGGAGTTCGGTAACAAGCACGCCTGGTGCAAGATTTTTATATAAATATTAGAAGTTAACGTGTCAAGGTAAAAATAACATCACATTTTCTATTACTATTCTGTTCTGCCCCACTCCTGGGCCAAGGCCTCACTCCACTCCTTCCATCTTTCGTGAGCCCACGCTTCCTCCTTCTAGTTCTGGTGAAATCTGTCCAGCACCTCCCGCCATCCCCTTCGTGGTCTGCCGCGACCCCGTCTCACTGTCTCGGGGCACCAAATCCGTGTTACTTTGACCTACAGTTTGTGTTGTTATCTACTCAGATAAATAACATTAACAAAGATATATTGTAGGCTTTATAATTAATTGTGTTATAAATGGTATATTATAATAACACAACTAATTATAAAGCACTAGCTTTTGCCCGCGGCTTCGCTCCCGTCAACTGTCTACTCTACCCAACTCTACCCTTCTTTACCCTACTCTACTCTACCTTACTCTTTCCTACTCTACTCTACTCTACTCTACCCTACCGTACGATGTGATAAATGAAGAACAGCTTGACTGATTTTGTGCGGACTTCACATAAACCATCTACTAAATATTCCAAAACAAAGCCTAAACCAATCAAAACTAAATGGATGGGTGAGCCCGTTCTTGAGTTATAAAATTACAACGAAAAGTGTCATTGATTTTTATATACGAGCATACAGATAATATTTTGCATTCACCCAATGCATGCCTCAAAAAATAAGTGTAGTTTCCTGTTACAATATGAGATAACCATATTATAATAATATTTGGTACAAGCTAGTGGCCGCGATTTCGTTCGCGCCAGACTCGTAAAACAGCACAATGCCATATGATTACAATTTCAAATTGTACTAAGTTTCGCCGCTTAAGGGACACATGCCACAGCCACAAACGCCGATTCGTGCGGAAGCGACGCCCGGGTGTCACCACTGTGTGGACCGCCCGGAGGACACGGTGGAGCATACGGTGGAGGTGTGTCCCGCTTGGGCAGAGCAACGTGTCCTCGTGGGGGTGATCGGCGGCGGCGATCTCTCGCGCCGGGCCTTGGTACAGGCCATGATCCGGAGCGAGGAGGAATGGCAGGCGGTCGCCTCCTTCTGCGAAGCAGTAATGCTTGCAAAGGAGGCGGCCGATCGCGTGAGGCAGCGGTCCTCACGCCCCAACCACCATCGGGATTCCGATCCTGATTTCCAGCCATCGTAGGCGCGGGCTTGCGGACGGCGAGCAATGGGTGGCTCACCGTCCGACCGTCCGGTAACCGTCCGGACCGAGCCCAAGTCGTCAACGGCGCGTGCTGTTCCACGCGCGCCTCAAGGAGATGTCAGCAAATGTAGGGGCCCAGCAGGGTCGAAAGGAAGACTCGGCCCTGGTACGAAAGGCAACGAAGGAACAGGAGTGGGTTTTTAGTCAGTAAAAGTCTGACACTATCTCCCGCCCCGCCCAAGGGCGGGGGATGTCATAAGATGATTTTACCACCCAAAAAAAAAAAAAAAAAACAGCCAAAACGCCGCCACGAGAAGCTAGAAGCGGCCACAAAGAAAGCTGAAGCGCCCGACAGCCACTTGTGGCTGGTGGCTGCTACTTTTTTTAACTCATACGCGCAGTATTATAACGGGCTCTGACGAAGAAGGTTTAAAACCGCGAGTGGCTTGTGACGACGTTTTGTATCGGCGCGTTTAATGGCCAGTACGGGCCACAAGAAGCGAGCAGCGGCGATTTGTAGGTAGCGTGTGGCGGCCACCGGCGTCAACCGTGAGTGGCAAATCCATATAAAATGTATGGTATGTATGTAAATATGCCAGTGGCGGCTTTTTGTGGTTTTGGCCGATGGCCCGTGTGCAGCGGCCCTTATTCTTTTTCTGAAATAAAAGTAACCTAAGTTGGGTACTTAATTCTTTATCGAGGCCGGCCTAGAAAGACGTGGTGACATGCCGCTCTGGGGGGAGCGAGAAGGAATGTAAGACTTTTACTGACTGACTAAATCCACCTGTATTCCTTCAGTTACCCTTTGCATTCCAGGGCCAGGGCCTGGTACTTAACTGTTTCGAACAATCCCGCAGCTCGGCTTCATTAGGTTACGTCACCTAATGTTAATGGACCAGTTCACCGACCCATAGTTCAGTTATTTGAATGGCTCAGTGAGCTGGCCTTATCGCTGTATACTGAAGGATATGCCTCTCCTAACCCCTAAAATTGTTTGTTTGTTTGTGGTAGGAAAAGTTTTACCTACATAATTGTTCGTAAGATATTCACACCACATTTGACACTAGGGCTATTGGGGAATATGAAAGGGATACTCGTTGTCCTAGAACTCAAAGCAAAGGGCAACTGAAGGAACACAAGCGTATTTTAGACAGTAAAAGTCTGACGAGTCCCAAGCTAAGCAGAGCTTGTGTTATGGGTACTAAACAACTGATAAACATACTTATATATTTCTAAATATATATAGATAAATTACACCCAGACACAGAACAAATGATTATCCTCATCACACAAACATTTGTCCTAGGTGGGAATCGAACCCAGGACCTCCGGCAAAGCAGTCAGGGCCACTAACCACTAGACCAACAGGCCAGTCTATAATCACCACATATCGCTAAATTCACAGATTGGCGCGTTTTTCTTACGGTGGGAAATTATCTAATGACTTCTCTCGCTGTAGGGCGGACTAGGAAGGCGTGTCAGACTTTTACTGACCTAAACCAAGCCTGTACTCCTTTACCCTTAGCATTCCAGGACAACGGGTTACCCTTTCGAAAGTAAACCCATGGTCCCAGTAGGCTTCCCCCTACGATTTTGCTGACATTTGAGGGGCGTGTGTACTACGCGGCGTCGGTGTCTACGGTTACCGGGCGGCCGAACGGCGTACTACCCATTGATCGTCATCAGCAAGCACACGCCTACTAGATCGACGGTAAGTTGGATGGATTTGGATGAAATTTAACGCTTGGGGTAGGTAGACACCATGAATAAGATTAAAAATCCCGTAAAAATATCGAAAAAAAAAAAAAACGAAATTGTTCGATAGGCGTTTCTGGCAATGCAAAGTCAGTTTAAGTCTGGCACTCCTTCTCGCTCCGCCTAGAGAGGGACAATAGTTCTTTGGTGATTTCCAAACCAATAAAACAGAGGATACCTACCTACCTACATTTATTTCATCCTGTTAAGTAGTAAGTATATTTTTTCGAGGGTTAATTTAAGACTTTCAAGAAGCCACTGAAATCAATTGCAGAAACTCGAAATAACAAGTATTTGCACATACCTACTACAAATGGCCTATGGTCATTAAGGCATATTTTGTTTTGGTTTAAGTATATATCAGTGCAACCCTAATGACGTATTTACTGACGCTTGGTTTGGTAATCACGTCATTGTCCACCTTTGGGTATTTATCACTTTCCTTTATCAAATAGGTCAGTCACTCAGTTTGAATATTAGGATATGGCCATATATTTAAATAGATATATAATTAAAGTGTTATTGAAAAATTGGCATATTATATCCCAAATCCATTGGGATACCTATAGAAATAGGAATACCGATTTTCTCATTTCATTTTGTGAGAATAATCGGTAAGTTCAAACTGCTGCCAATAAATTAGCCAGTGTTATTTCAAATAATAACTCGCTTACAATGGGCCTCATCAGAAGGCTTTAAGTCACCCAAATGGCAATGGAAAGGGCTATGTTCAGAGTTTCCTTGCGTGATCGCATTAGGGCCTGCGCACACTGAGACAAGACTGTCTTAAGGCCTGTGCACACCATCAAGACAAAACAGTCTAGCGGCGCGGCGTACGGCCAGTGTTGCCAACTTAGTGGATTTTCCACTAAAACTGCTGGTTTTAACCCCCCATTTAGTTGCGAAATATTGCTTTTAGTGGCTAGTGGATTTTTTTAGTGCTTTAGTACAATTAAATTTCTTACTAAAAATGCGATCACTCGGGTGTAAACCAGCACCATAGAATCCATAATTATCAATCTGATACCGACGATGATGGTACAAACAAAAATGGTTCGTCTGAAGACGAATTAATACATAGCTGTTATAGAATAATTTGTATGCACAGTTCCTTAGGTAGGAATGAAGATATTCACAGGAGAACCAAGGTTGCCCACAGCGCGAAGCTTCGAAGTTTAATGTTACAATAAATAATTCAGTAGTGTATTAATTAAAATCTATCTGAAACAAACACAATTAAATAAAATTCATGTCATTTAAATTAAATCATGTAGGTACCTTATTGCACGTATACATGTACATTCAATTTATTTTCAGATTTCGGAAATACCTTCATGACACTACGTGAGCTGCTAATATACCTACGTAACCGTAATATTCTGTACGAGGAAAACGAAAAATGAGTCACTCTTTGTAAACAACCACTATCAACGCAAACTTCCTATCCTACATGTTGACTTTTGGTTTGTGTAAAGTGTAAATTATACACCACTAATTTTTTATTAGTACAAATACATAAAGGGCTTATTAGAAAAGGTCTTGTAATTTAAGTAAATTCTCAATAAATAATATTCATAAACAGCAAAAGTCGTTAGCGTTTATTTATATCCCAAAATGTCACTCAATTTATGGAAAATTTGTACAGGCTATTGGCTATGAATGAATAAATGATAATAAAAATGGAAAAACACTGCGCGTAATATTTTCTAGTAGCAATTGTTATGATTGATTGAATCTATTTATGAATTTACCATTTATGACTTCGTGGACAATTTTGGGATTTCTCTTTTTTTTACTTTTGACTACAAAAATATGATCGATCAATAACGGGTACGGTTACAGTTTTTGTTAGTACTATCTAAAAATTAGGGGTGTATATCTAAAGGGTAATTCTTTGTTTGATTCTTCGACTGGGCAAAATTTTATTACACTTTCAGCTCTGTAACACAATATGTTCATATGAAAATAGGTATGTATAACAAATAACATTTATTTAATTATGGGACTCGTTTTTAAAGTAAATTGTTTTCAAGATATTGACGTTCGAATATTTTGGGCCTATATGAATCAGCCCCCCTAGCCAAGTTACGATCGTTTCGTTTCCGTCGAACGCCTCGAGTAGGCCACGCCTCCGATTCCTATGTTCTGACCTCGTGACTGAGCGTTGAGATAGTCCTGTTTTCTACTACAAAATGTGCTTTTATTTTGTCAAAAATACTAATTGTGCACTAAAATGTGCTACCAGCACGAAGCGGCAACGTGACGCAGTCAGGCACCGAACCGTTTGATGCCGTGGTGATGTGTACATAACCGTCCTAACCAGCAATCATCCATGTAGCAAATCTACACAACTCATTGCTCTATAAAATTTTGATTACGCGCCATTTATTTACATCAATTGTTGATAAATAAAAATATAGCGTAAATTATGGCAATATTTATTTTATATACCTTTTCCGTAGAATTATGGCAATATAGCCTCCTCCAGTCCGTAGGCTTTACGCTAATTTGGACGTGTGCGTAGCTTGGATATTTATGAGCCGATATGAAAGAGATAATGATAGATGGGCGATATTGTTTACCTTCTATCAATTTTATTTTCTACAGTGTCACAATTACATAGTTTCTATAATCTCCGCCAAGCGATCATGGCTGCCAATCTCAACGGAGATTTGGCCGTTAAGTAAGATATTTTTGTGCACTGTACAAGCGTGTGCGCAAACACAGGTGCACTCTTTAGTCTCACTCCAGCTCCCTTTCTCGCTCTAGTAAATGAAGGTCCTTAGTGACAGAATAAGATAGAAGCCTAGGAAAATACAATTCGGTGCTGCGAGATATAACCCTACCCTAACTCGTCTGATGGGACGGCAATCTGAAACGACAGGGGAAGATGAGGCACAGGACCAAAGGCTTTACGTGCTTTCCGAGGCACGGCAGGCGGTCGCCTCCTGGCTTCGGACCACGGATATCTAGCTTCGGACCATGACCTGTACCACGGGCCTTTACAAAGGGTCCAAGGCCCGGCGCGAGAGATCGTTGCTGCCGATCGCCCCCATGTTGACACAGCGGTGCTCTGCCCAAGCGGGGCACACTTCTACCGTATGCTCCACCGTGTCCTCCGGGACCTACCTATTACCTAGCTTTTATTTTTGAAGTTGGAAATCATCATTTTTTTTATTATTATTATTATTGATACGTTCGCGTTTGACCATCATCTCACCTGATACTAAGCCATGATGTGGCTGATGATTAGGCACGCTTGCCTTGCCCACTTAAAGACCCCGTTGTATCTATCAGGAAACACAGACTCCGGCAGGGAATTCCACCCCTTAGTTGTACGCACAATAACTTTGTTCCCAAAACGCTTTGCAAAACGCTTTGTACATGTGGGTGGAATGTTTACTATGTACCGGTAGAGCAACGAAAAAAAAAAAAATTCGCCCGCTTCTAGGCTGGAGCGAGAGGATATGTCAGACTTTTGACTAAAGCCCACCATCTTTTGCCTTTTTCGGTTCAGATCCTAAAAAGCTCAATACATATTTATATACATATTATGTACTTTATAAGTATGCAATAATATAATATACTTAATATAAAAAAATAATTTTGTTGTTTTTCGTGTGTTGAGACACACGAAAAGATCTAACAGACTAAGGAGGTTAGTCAAAAATCGGTACCTTTTGCGTCCAGATCAAAGGT
The DNA here is from genome assembly GCA_961205895.1 of Mythimna pallens. NCBI lineage: Eukaryota > Metazoa > Arthropoda > Insecta > Lepidoptera > Noctuidae > Mythimna > Mythimna pallens. The sequence goes on from OY540843.1 coordinate 5,317,716, forward strand.
TAATCGTGACGTGTCACTAGACCCCTAAAACACGGACTTTCCGCGCAAATCAGGACACCTGGCAACACTACGTACTCGGAAAGCACGTTATTTTGTTGTTTAGTAAGCTAAGTTGGTCCCGGTTGTCATTCCTAGATCTTTGGGTCTAATAACCTTTATTCAAAAGAGCCTGTAATAATTGGTCTATTTGAAATAAAAGTTTCTGTTTCTTGACAGTTTACTCTTCCACCAGATTTGGAAGAATTGAATTATTTTATTATTAAGAATTAAGTAACTAAAATTTAATTTAAAAAAAAAAAATTAAAAAATTTTTTTTGTCGTTACAATTAAATCTGTTTGAAAAATATGCGGTGCTTACTTGACAGATTTTTCAAAATTAAATTGTTGAGAAATAAAATTGTGAAAAATGTCGTCAAGTCCCAATTATTATTTAATAACAGAGTATCTACACCTACTATAAACTATTTATTATTACAGATAGGTATCTACTTTTAGTTACAATAATTTAAAGACAATAAGAATCCTCATAACGACACGAGGTGTCTTGCTTATCCCGTGTTTTTAAATTAGTTGTCAACAGGAAAACTAGTAGTTAAATAATAACGTATGTCACGCAAGATTCATCTATACCTAAGGTACCAACACCGAGTCACACTTCAAAAATAATATACAAAGTGAATTTCCTCAAAATTCCATTTTAAACAAAACATACATATAGTAATAAACAAAACATACATATAGTAAAACAGAAAACTATCGTAAAATCTTGAATACTTAAATTTAATTTGGTTGTTACTTATTTTAAATCATGGAAGTGTTTTTTATTATTTGTTTACCTTTAGTTAGCGTAGTTAGGCATGGGCGAAGTGGCCCTGACTAACTATCACGGTTCATGAGATACAGCTTGGTAACAGACAGATAGATGACGGAAAGCGAACTCTTTGGGTACGGATACGGAACCCTAAAAAGAGTTTGTTTCGCTGTTTTTCTCAGGGTAGTCAGAATATTTACTTTAAAAACCGCCAAACTCTTTTTCTATATGTTTTTTTTTTTTGTTTTTGTTTAGAGTTATTACTTAAATAAATAATGTAAATAGGTACCCATCTATCATATGGGGTTTTTTTCTAGTGAAATTTCGGATATCGTTATTTAAAATAGGCGTACATTTGTATCTGAAGTATCTACATAACTGGACAATAATTATATAGAATCATTTTTTTTTTTTTAATTGATATAAACCAGTGCTTGACTGCGATCCCACCTGATGGTAAGCAGTGATGCAATCATTGATGGTGAGTTGGTGAGGCGCACTAGTTTGATGCGAAAATGGAGCTGAGAATTTTATATTAGTTACTGAGATAATTAATATAAAATTTTCAGCTCCATTTTCGCACGAAGCTTACCGCGAAGGCTGACATTTGCTGCCAAATACCTACCGCAAAATAATAAGAATATGTTACATCCGCATTCTAATAAAAAACAAAGTGACTGTTTTGTGTTTCTTTAACTAAATACTGTCTAAACTTGACACTATCTATATCCACAAACCGTGTAATCTTTGATATACTTATACCTACATATATTATAAATATTTGACGTAAATCTAGTCTCATGGGTCGGCTAAAATAAAGGTCGTATACCTAGCTACCATCGCGTGCATCGTTGTTATCGCTACGCTACGCTATGATATCGTTAGGCCGGCAACAGTCGCAACATAAAGCACATTATTCTGAACTCTTTTTATCGAGAATTTGTTGAAAAATTCATTAAAAAAAACATGTTTATTATGTCTTGCCTTTTTATTTTTTAGTTAAACGTTTAGGACTTGCGCTGTTTTCTTCCAAATAGAAAAGAAAATTAATTTTGGTTTAAAATGCATGGTGGTGATGAGATATAGGGAAGACAATGTATTTGTGAGAGCAACATGAGTACAAGACGTATGAGAGGTCAACAAACCCGCCGAAATCAAAGGGGCGTCATCCTGTGACCTTCCCGATTTCAAGGACGAAGAGCGGGCGAGACGCCTCCAAAATAAACAGTTAGAAAGCTTTCATTGGTTTTGCTTGAAATCAGCAGAGTGAATTCAATTTAGTATATATATATTGAAGCTATAAGTATAAAAATACCTTTGATATAATAAAACTTTATTATTTAATTCGAAAACTGTAGGTAATCATTTTATTTTTTATTTCATAAAGTAGTGTTTATTTTTTATTTTAAAAAGTTTTATTTTATAAATTTAAAAATGCTAATTATTTAATTGATAATGTTTATGTAAGTAATTTAAAAGTATTTTTTTGTCAAAATTGTTTTCATTCTGATAAAAAGTAGGTACCTATTACAAAATGCGCGCTTAAACAATAATTATAAAAATACTCACGCCACAAAACACTTTCCTTTACAGGAACCTCCATATTTAAGTTTTATTTAAACAACAAACTATTAACAAATTAAATTAATTTCATATAACTTTCCCTAATAAAAAACACGCGGGCTCCGTCAAAACAAATGGTTCACTCAAAAGAACGCGCGTTCGTGTTACTGTCCAACTAACTAATGCGCTACCCGATATATTATTTTTCTCTTTGCATGGCGAAACGATCAGTAATGCTGGTGCAAGGTTTATTTAGGTACTTAATGTATGACGAGGAGGAACGTGCTAAGCGCCATGTACAACGTCCGTCGCGTCTCTCGTCGGTCGTCCTATTTGAGCTTTCGCGCCACGAAAAACTTCAAGGTGACCTTCATGTCGAAATCGATGAAAGGAACAAACTTTACCGTGAAACTCAGAGAAACTGCGCGAAGTTGTTCGTCAGAATAGAAACTACTACTTTAAATACTCCAACCGTTTAGATAATTAACAACATGTAAACAATCTTGACATGTCTTTTAACTAAGTAAAAGTTGTCTAATTGTATTTAAAAATGTTTACAATTTGTTATTTATTTACCTATACCGATTTTTGGTAATTAACTAAATTTAAATAATCTTGGTATGTCCTGAAAACGTTTTTTTTTTTTTATAAAATACATAATAAACCTTGAGTTGATTACGTTTACATACCTACCTAAACAAATGGAGTATAGGTAGGCATGGGCGTACCCAGGGGGGGGCAGGGGAGGGCAGCTGCCCCCCCTTGGAAATCTCGCAGAACATGTATGAACTCGCCTAATTACTAATTAAAGTGCAAACGGGGCCTTATGCTCCAACTTTTAAATAAACCGCACAGTAGACACTGGCAAAATGCACGATGCAATTGCCAAAAATCAACAATAAACAATAATAGAATAGAATACAGCCGAGCGTTCGAACGCTCGGCTGTATTCGGTAATCTTCGATGTTGCGAGCGACAAGCATTTATTTTATTTAACATAGACATGACATACAAATTTACTTTTTAACCGACTTCAAAAAGGAGGAGGTTATATGTTCGGTTGAATGTATTTTTTTTATGTATGTTCACGGATTTCTTGGTCAATTGTGGACCGATTTAAATTTTTTTTTTCGATTGAAAGGTTATGCTTCCGAGTTGGTCCCATAGAAATATTGCTATGATCTGATCATGAACTTCGAAGATATGGAACAGAACTCCTTACAGGATCACAGCAGAACCGTCGTAACAAGTAAAATTGCTTTGTTTATACGTGTAGTCGATGACTGACTGAAAGTAGAGGGGGAATATATCTAACTGATCTATTGATGAAGCCTGAAGTTAGGCACCGGAACTATGTCATAAATTAATGTAATCTAATCCTGTTTAGGATTATTAGAATTGTCATGAGATGCACTCTGGCTATAAGGTATTTAAGTTTGGCTGAGGGGTACTTTTTAGTGGTGGTACCATAACTAAAAAGTGCAAAATAACTTTAATTACGGAAGTCAGTGTTAAATAACGAAGAGACAAAACTATTATAGAAACACCGACATCCGAAATTAATGTTATTTTGCACTTTTCAGTTTTTTTTTTGAAGTCTGTTTTATTTTTTTTTCTTTGTAATAAGTTTTGTCTGTTGTTTGTTGTTTTGAATTGTCATGAGATGCACTCTGGTTATAAGGTATTTATGTTGGCTGAGGGGTACTTTTTAGTGGTGGTACCATAACTAAAAAGTGTGAAATAAAAAACTTTTACAAAAAAAAAATACAACAGACTTCAAAGAAAAAAAACACTGAAAAGAACAAAATAATTTTAATTTCGGAAGTCGGTGTTAAATAACGAAGAGACAAAACTAGTATAGTTTTTTACTTTGAAGTCGGTTGTATTTTTTTTTGTAAAAGTTTATTTATTTATTTAACAACCTATAAAGCAGGATCATTTGCGGCTGTTTGCCCTACACACTACACTACATATACCTAATGTTTCATGTAGGTGTGTTTGTGTAGTGTGTATGACAAAACAGCCGCGGACGATCCGACCAAAAAAATCTGACTTGCCCCCTCCTACGCCAGAAGCTGGGTACGCCCATGTAGGTAGGTATTCCTACCTAGGTATGGGTAGAGCAGCTACTCTACTAGCTACATAAGTAAATGACGATACCGATGCTAAGGTATAAAAAACTGAGCAAGTGCGAGTCGGTCTCGCGCACTGAGGGTGCCGTATAATTAACTTACATATGTAAATAGTTCAATTCTCGAATGAAGTCTCGGAGATTTTTCCGAAAGGCAATTTTTTATTTTTTTTATTACGTAACTTCAAATTTACTGTTTTCAGTTTTATTCCTACACCTTACCTGTGCTATAAGACCTTGCATTATGCCAAATTTCAGGATTCTGAGTCAACGGGAAGTACCTTATGAATTTTGATTCCCTTGAGAGTGTCGAAATATACGTTTTTTGCGACATAAACGGCCGTATTTTTTTTTTGTTTACTCTGGAGTTTGTTTTGTTCACAGCTTTAAGGGACTGCAGACATGGTCTTAATTATAACTCGATACCTCCACGCGTTCCCGAGATAAAAGGTCTTGACAGACAGACAAACGGACAACAAAGTGGTCCTATAAGGGTTCCGTTTTTTTTCTTTTAAGGTATGGAACCCTAAAAAAGGAGAAATATGTTAAGATTCGTCTCCGAGTCCAAACCGTGTCAGTTTCCAGGAACATTATTCAAGCAAACGATAACGCAAGAACTGTAATTTTGTTGAAATAAAATATTTAGTACAGTACTTATATAGTAAGAAATACTAGATAAAAGTGGAATAACAATTAATCACAATAATAATTTTAAGTACTAATTATAACAAATTAATTACTAACAGGTTATTAATACACCACACATCTATCCATTCTACAAGTTAATTACTTAATTATTTTTTTATGCGGGAGGGAAATCATCCAATGACTTCTTATGCTCTATGATAGAGGGAAGGCGTCAGGGTGTCAGACTGTTACTAAAACCACACTTGTGTCCTTCATTTGCCCTAACATTCTAGGGCCACGGTGACTCTTTCTAACGTTCCCACAGCCCCAGCAGGCATCGGTTCTTCTGGGCCCCTTCAACTTTGCTGACATCTCTTTGTATGTATTCTATCATGGCGGCGCGGCGTGGTCAGTGGCGGATTAGCTATGTAGCAGGAGTAGCAACTGCTACGGGCCCCGTGCGTTGGGGGAGAGGGGGGCCCCGCATGGACATAAAAAACACGTCAAGATACCTCGGTAATATGAGTTCTAACCAGTCCCAGATTTTAAATAAAGACAACACCTATGGACCCATCCCTACCTAAGAGCTTCTGGGCCTGTCTGAAAATAAATTAAAAGAGTTTTAATTCGGTGTCATTTATAAAGATTTAGGGGCCCCCGTAGAATTTGCTACAGGCCCTGCGCTAGCTTAATCCGGCACTAGGCTAGGCAGGCCTATTTAGAGGGAAGTGCAGCTTCAATCACCAGACTCGAATATAATACGACATCTTTTACCCATTCTTATAGGTAGATAGAGATTAACTTGTTGACATAATTATATTTATGTAGAAAACTCGGTTATGTTGTTTAGCATTATACGTTACAAAAGGCATATTTAAATTTTTACTTAAATATTTTAATGTCCTGTTTATTTGATTGAAATAGATAGGTTTATTTATTTAATAAAACTTCATGCAACATAAAGGTACAAAGGCGGACTTAATGCCTTAGGCATTCTCTACCAGTCAACCAAGGGTAGTGAAGAGAAAACATTGTAGGTGCATAAAAAAAAAGAATAATACGAAAACAAGGGTTATATACATATATACATAAAATAAACATACATAAATATTTAATATAATATAAACCTACATAATTATATAGAGAGGTTCGAGGGGGTTCATTCATTATTCTCTCCCGGTACCCATGTAATCTACAGAAATAACCCGACTTTGAAGAATTTCTTCTGGGTTCGTGTCTTCGATCATTTGTTTGACCGAGTGAACCAAGAAATTCAATTCCACATACAGCAATCAAACTTAAAACATAACTAAATCACGTCGCGGTCTGTCTCCAGAATACACTTCAACATACCCGAGAAGAGTCCTCATCATTACACCAACGCACGCTTTATTCTATTGATAAGGCTATCAATGTTCTATTCGATCAATTCAATGATTAAATAAAAGATAATTCTTTTTATGCAGTAATAAGTAGATAGGCCACAAATAGGTTTCAGCGTGCGCCTTACACTGCACTGAAAGCACAAAATCAAGGAATGCTAACGTGTATCAGGCAGGCGCTTTTGTAACGCGCTAAAGAAAAAAAAACGATTTTGAAAGAAACTGATTTTGGGTGGTGATTAGATCCTACTGTTATTTTATTTTTGGTGTACAAAAAATAGTAAGTGCCTACACCTATCTATCATTCTATTGTTTCTGCCTACATGGCATGCTTCATGACAAATAGGTGTGAGTACATGCGTATTCAATTTGCAAATGCAAATATGATCTCACCACGGAATACAAAGAACATTTCTTCTTTGTGTTCTTTCTTTTCCGAGGTACTCACAGACATACACCACGTCCACGGGTAGTGTGAAAGCGAAACCCGGGGTCCCGGGATGAAGGCAAAGAAGGAACAGGAGTGGGTTTTTAATCAGTAAAAGTGTGACACTATCTCCCGCTCCGCCCAAGACCGAGATTTGTCATTAGATGATTTTCCCACCTAAAAAAATGATTTTGTTTAATATGTGTGCTAAGTTTCAAGTTTATTATTCCAAGAAATAAGACTCCCATGTAATGTTTAAAACCCCCTTAATTGTTATATTGTGGCTGAAAATGATAAACTTTACTATTTAATTAGGTTATTATTTGTGCTAATTTTTAAGTATATTGGTACATGGACTGAGATTTTAAATACATAAATATAAAATTCCCCCCTTTCCCACCCTTACCCTTTGTTGGAGCTCATCTAAATATTAAAAGGAAGCATTGCGAAAAATTACACGTTCCTAGGCCCAGCAGTTTCGACTGTATGTTGATAAAAAGGTACATTGTGGTATGTTGATATGACAGGTCAGTTTCTCCTTTTATACGGTGTCTTTGACATCGACGCACAAACGAATACCACGGATTCAGTACATGATTCTGAAGCCCCCAGAAGAATGCACCACAAACGAATACCACTCACTGATTAATCACGAAATCTCAGAAACTATAACACCTACAAACTTAAAATAATCATCTGCTAAGAATGGATTTTACAAAACTCCAGTTACCCCCTTAAGGGGTACGAAGGGGGGTTGGAAGTTTGTATGGAGAAACCTATTTTCCCGCGGGCGAAGCTGCTGGCAGAAGCTAACACGCGGAGGTTTTGAAGTTCAAAACCTCCGCGTGTTATCTTATCCGTAAATCGGTAATTTGTCATATACGATTTTGTTCTTGGGACCCTATTATATATATTCTCATCATCAGTTACAATCGACTCAACGGGTCCACAACTCAGGTCGGGAATCATTTTCTCAAAAATGTAAACAAGCGCCTAGTGAATAACTAATAGTGAAGGTGTCGGAATACTCTAAGATGCATGAGAAATCAGTAGGAAGCTAAAATTATACCGTCTAATAACTTTTGAACCCATGCTATAAATGACGTTAAATCTAGGTATTTAAAAACTGCAAATAAAAAGCTATCATATGACATAAATAGTCAACACTACAATTGAATTCTTAGCTACATTTTACCGAGATTTATGCAAACGATACTAAACTACACCAATTTTAGATCACAATATTGTGAATAATTAGAACAGCCACAGAACTTTACTCGAAAAACTCCTGTCTTATAACACTATTTGTAAACGAACTTAATACCATAGATACAGTTGTCTATGACCATAAATGAGACTGTCATTGTGAATTTGTGATATTGACAGTAACAGTTGTCAACAGTTGTCAATGTTATCATTACGGAGAAATAGTATTTTAATTTTTCAAGGTTGGGGAATTTTATATGAAAATACCGTTGATTTTCTGTACTAGACAACCGCTTTTCAATATTTTCATCTTTATTTATGAATGAAACAACATACATATATATTCCATTCTTGCTATGATATAAAGGAAAACAAACCTGACTGGTGTTCGAAAGAGTGCATGAACAGCTGACGGCCCAGACACACATTTAGCCGACAAGCTTGATAATAAATACAGACGAGTTTTGAACATTCAAATTGGAGTGAGGTTCGTCCCGTGAAGCGTGGCGCTCGCTCACTCACTCGGCCGCTGACTCGGCAGGCGGCTAATGTGTGTATAAAAAGTATTCGTATGCTGTGTGCTAATAATCGGAGGTGAAAGTCGCATCAGATGTAGCGTGAACAATCGTCAAGAAATGTCCACTGTCCGCTCGTACTTTGAATAAATTAATTGGAAAATTTCTAAAGCGTGCCATGGTGTTAACTGGTGATTTTCTATCGAATATTTACGTACAAATGTGAAGGTTCAATGAATGCAGTGATTATTCTGTTTTGTTTCTGTAAATTATTTTTTTGTGAACTGAAATTAAAATGGCTTTAACTGTGGCGCAGAAAAATGATCTTGATTTTATACTCAAGAACTTGTTGGCTGGAGGTGAGCATATGTATCAGTATTATTACTTAATCCTTTACAGTAGTAAAAATACCAAACTAAAGAAAGTTCAATAAGTAGGTAAAAAGGTCAGAATATTTTAAACCCAAGATTGTTTTTAGTGCTTTTTATTTCATCTGTAAAGCAACTTGTATTTCTTTAATTCAATAAAAAATGAAATGGACTACAAACCCTTACTTGGCTATTATACTTAAATGATTTTTAATAAAGTTTATTACCTACTTGTTTACTTTCCAAATAATTTTAACATCTGTGTCAAGTGTCTTAAATTTTTTTCAGAGTAATATCATATTCACCTACTTAGGGAATTATTTATTTACTTACATATGAAACTTTTTATTTAGTCATAAAGTACAAACAATAGAACTTAAAATTAATGTAAGTAATAACTTCCAAGAATTCTTAGTGGGTATTAAAATACCTATTAAGAGTACATTAAACCAGACTAAATTGATTAATGGTTTAAGTAATTAAAACATTAATTAAACATGTACTACACAATAGCTTTGTAAATAAAATTAACATTAATTTTTGTAGATGTGATTTTGTGAAGCCACAACCCATTTGCCAAGCATGGCGATTAATATGGCAAACCCCCCCCTCTAAATTTGGGGAGGCCTATGTCCAACAGTAGGCTTTTTTTCGCTGAAATGATGATAATGATGACATAGTATTAAAATATTTATAATATAAGTAATAAATTTACTATAGTTACCATTTGTGAACTACAAAAAAAATAATTAAAATATTTATCTAATTAAAAACAAACTGAATTATGGAGTGAAAAGTTCCTCTACATTGCTGTTGATGTAATGTGCCCAAAATACTAGCAGAATTGCCAGTGTATGGCAGTGCTTATTTTCTGTCCAGGGTAAACAGGAGCCCTTCATGCAAATTATGTACAAGTTTCCTTAATAAAAAATACCTCTCTTAACCTTTTGAGTAGCGTAATTAGAGACACAATAGAAAGACAATGATTTTAATGGGTTTATTGAATTAATAGAGTATTTTTACAATTTGTGAGCACTCAGACCCTACAACAATCCGAGGGTTTCAACCCCAAACAAATCAAACCTAACTGTAGACAAGGTTAAGCCAGCACAATGAGGTAGGAAGATGGGACAGCACAATAATATTGACACAAGTAGGATCCCTCACTAAAGGCTTGCCCATCTGAAAATAAAGATTATATCTCCCGGTACAATACCGTCTCTTGTCATTGTTGCATTCCAGGCCATGAATTTGCAAGACAGCCAGAACTAATTCAAAAATAATTATTTACAATGTGACACTAAAACTTCCATATTTTTTAACATTATATTCCTTTATTAACATTGTAAGCAAAAATCAAAGTTGGTATAATTAGTTTACAAATTACAATTAAAAAAAAAACGATTTGTAAACTCAAATCTGATATGTTATTTATTGTTGAATTTCTTACTATTTAATCTCAACACAAAAAAAAATATTAAATTGACAGTAAGATGTACCTGTTATTTATTTTTCATAGATTATTGTAATTATGTATATTTTCTACAAGCATTTGTACACGTTTATTAGACACATAAAACTCCTAGAAAAAAAAATCTTCTTTTTTTGTTTGGATTGTAAATAATCGCGATGCTGTAACTGGGCAAACTTTTTATTAAAATTTATTTAAATGTTATGCTATAATGTACGTACATGGCATCATCAATTGTGTGCCCCTCATCATTTTTCTGGCACAACACGTTTTCTCCCTTCATTCTCTCCAAAAAATCATTTATTTTATACCCCTTAGCAATAAAATACCTTAGAAACGAAAGGAACCAGTCAATAAAAATCCACAAAAAATCGACAAATATATAACATAGGGCAGCCTTATCACAAATTCTCAATCTCCAATTCCTTCCAAGCATTGTTATCAGTCAAGGCCAGAGAAACAGACCAGGCAGTTGTCTTTATCAAACATAAATATAGCAGTAGAAACTTACAAATGTCCCATTTAATATCTAATACATATGTTAAATATTGTATACCTCGTTTTGTACATAAATCTATATGCAACTTAAGATCTATCTTACTTGAAATGATATGTGGCGTCATTGATGTCGCCAATTTTCTATGTATATAAGAAAGATATATTTGATATTTCTGATATTCCATTTTTGGAAAACTGCAGTACACAGAAAAACGCGTGCTCAATGCCCATCCTATTCACCCTACCTATTCTTCGCCTATTGTAGGGGAAAGTTAATGTAACTGCCACAAAGTAAATAGGTGCAGCAGATCAGCTAAAACCCGTTCGGTTTACGCATCCATTGGTCTACAGCGACCAACCTTACGAGACAGCTTAGCTACGATAACAATGATTGCGATAAGACCGCCTATTGTAAAATACCTAACATAAAGCGGATTGTAATCCCTTATATGTTCCCACTGTTGGGACTCAGGCCACCTCTCTAGTAGAGGAAATGGGCCGTAATCCATCACGCGGTCCCAGCGCGTTTTGGTCTTCGAATTCTTGGTTATGCCATTTCCTCACGATGTTTTCCTTCACCGTTTTGAGACCAGTGATGATGAATTAAATTACACAAAGTAATGCTCCTGGCTGGGTTTGAACCCGCGACCTACTACTCGTAAGTCGAGGCCGTGAGTGAGTGATATGAATCTTAAACATGACGAATAAATCCCGGAATTTAAGAATTTGAAGTCAGTTATTATGTATATTGAAGAATCAGTTAGATTTAAACATAGCTTTTTAATTGAACCCTGTTAAAATAGGAATATTTTTTTGTATCGTATTTACCAGTTAAAAGGAACACTCGCTGTTAACAGTTTTAGTAAGAATTCTTCAACATAATAATTTAGTTCAAATGTATTCAAAGCGCAATACGTCACTTTCAATTTAATTCATCCTAGGATTTAATCGTCATGTTTATAATTCCGGATTTTTCAAGGAGATATTGTCAACTTTATGTTACAAGAGCCGCGACACTACGCGATATTCAGACTGTCTTATTTTTTGTTCCGAGTAAGACCGCTCTTTAACCCTTATCCCTGACTACGCGACATCGACTAAGACTGTCTGAATATCGAGTAGTGTAATAGGCCCTTTACTTTACTTTAGGTAAATATACTTTACCTATTCCAACCTCTACTTAAAAGTCCGTTAAAAACGCGTCACTCTAAATAAAACTTACGTACTCTTATCTAATCTAATCATATCCGTAACCAGCTCAACTTTATACGTAATGATGAATGAATGTACCATTTTCTCCATTCTAGGTGTGGCTGGCATGTGTGCCAAGACTACAGTTGCGCCACTCGACCGCATGAAGATCCTCCTACAAGCACAGTCATCACACTATAAGCACCATGGAGTCATCGGTGGGCTAGCCGCCATAGTCAAGAATGAGTCCCTAATAGCCTTGTATAAGGGCAATGGAGCTCAGATGGTCAGGATATTCCCGTATGCTGCCACGCAATTTACCAGCTTTGAAATTTATAAAACGGTAAGATTTGAATTTATTTTTACGCTTAACTAAGTCGACCAATTACCAATACTACTGGAAGTAGTATACAAATACAAAATCATTATTGATGAACCAAATAGTTTTACATTAGTAGGCGATTGGAGCCTCCTTTTAAGCATATAATGCTTGTATTAGGAGACGTATCTACAGTATAAAAATCTACAGTCGCCAAAAAAAAAACAAAGCAGTTCTATTGTAACTTATTGCTCAAATCTTTATAAACCCCGGATTTCTGATTAACCCTCGGTTTCTGATTTAAGCTTTCGAAGTTGAGAACTACTCAAACTACTATACTATACTATGCCCTGAAAACCTGTCAAAATTTGGCATTTAAGTGTGGTTTAAAACGCTCTTAACTCAAAATATCCAGAAATCCATCAATAGAAATCTAAAAATATGGGTTTACAGTGTATAGTATATACCCATGTTTTTTTTTTTTAATATGAAATGCCACTTTTATTGAAAACTTAACTAACCTAACTACTATTAAAAACTTGACGTTTTACCTTGTCTTTATGTCAGTTTTACAGTTATAAATGATGATGGTTTTAATGAGTATAGGTTGTCTCAATACAGTACGGTCGAAATTACTTGACAACTCTGAACTTTCGAACAATTGACTGCACAGTCATTTTAAGAATCATATAGTGAATGCTTGGAGGTGTGGTGGCACCGGCTGGAGAGTGTTGGCCTGACCTGAAATTGAGTAGAATCAAAACGGAGTGCTTGTTCTGCGATTCCGGCGGTCTCTCCGATCCAGTGCCTTTAGCTCTCGCTGAAACGCCCATACCGATCTGCTCCGACTTTCGGTACCTCGAGTCGCTCGTCTAAGGGGATGGTGAGGTAGACCGAGATGTAACACATCGGATCAACGCAGGATGGATGAAATGGCGACAGGTCACGGGATTAACTTGAGACCCACGGATGCCCTTCAAGTTAAATGGTAAAATTTACAAGTCCGTGTTAAGACCTGTCATACTGTATGGACCAGAATGTTGGGCTGTGAAAAAGATGGATGAAAAAAGATTACATGTAGTGGAGATGAGAATGTTGAGATGGATGTGTGGTGTGACGAGAATGGATAGAGTCAGAAATGAGTATATTAGAGGAAATTTAAAAGTGGCGCCAGTGACTGAAAAGTTGAAAGGCAATCGTTTGTCTTGGTATGGTCATGTGAAGTAGAGAGATGAAATGCATGTTACTAAAAAAGTTCTGAGCATACATGTAGATGGATGGAGAAGGAGAGGGAAGTCAAAGAAAAGATGGATGGATTTTGTGAGGAGTGATATGAAAGAAAAGGAAGTTAGTGATAGTGTGACGGGTGACAGGACGGAATGGAAGAAAAAAATCGTGTTGCCGACCCCAAGTAATATGGGATAAGGGCAAGAAGAAGAAGATATGCCGAATGCTTATTGCGTATTTTTTCGAGTATGCGCAATAATTAGGAACGCCACCTTCAGAGTGGCCAACATATTTTGACCGTATTATACATACATACCGATACTGCAAATATATTTTTTGCACTATCATCGGATAGTACTGAGCTGCAAATTGCAAAAAACTTTCAAAATTTGAATTTCGCGAGCTGCACTGGAGAATTCACTTTAACCACAAGTTTTAACTTCGACGCGATCTATTTGACGACCGATTGAACTGTTAAAGGGATGGAACTATATAGGGTGTATAGACTAGCTCCATATCACTTTTTCTCGCACGTCTGACATTTTAACATGTGATGGTAAGCCCCCGGAGGTATGCCATGTTTGGCTTCTGAAGATCAGATTTCAAATCCACGTATTTCCCATTACCAACAACACAGTCTAATCGGTACACATTACCTGGTTTAAAATTAAACCCTCACCAAGCTGCATTCAGTGTTTACTGGAATATTTATTTACTTAATTTCCCCCAGATGTTCTACGTCAATGCAAATGTGGGCTTTAATACTGTAAAAAAGAATTTGCAAAATGTTACGGTACTTTCTAGAAACCGTTTTAGATATATTTTTGGAAAGGTTGCGGAGTTACTTAAATCTTTCTTCTTTTTAAAATTACTTATATATTTTTAGGGTTCCGGTTTTTCCGGTTTTTGAGGTACAAAAGGAAAAAACTGAACCCATAGACTTTCTTGTCCGTCTGTCTGTCTGTCAAGACCTTTTATCTCGAGAACACGTGGAGGTATCGAGTTGAAATTACTCTTATTACCATATACTCAGGTCTGCGGTCCCTTGAAATTTCCGAGTTAACGAAAAAAAAAATATGGCCGTTATGTCGCAAAAAACGTGTATTTCGACACTCTCAAAGGAATCAAAATTTATAGGGTCCTTCCCGTTGACCTAGAATCCTGAAATTTGGCATGAGATCTCATAACAAACAAGATTGTAACTATCAGAAAACAGAATCCGGCAGGGAATTTCACTTCCACATCAAATCGACACTAGAAGCCTTGCACAGTTTCCTGACTTGTTCCATACTAAGATCATCTGTTGTCTACTGTGCATTTGGCGTATTTTAGAGTTTTTTTTTTTCATGGGTGCTGGCCCCTGATATTCCTGGTTTGTTTGTGAAGTTGTCGTTTGACGTCTATCATAGAATTTCGAATCGGTTGGCTCGGTAGCGCAACATCCTGGAGTAGGTGCTAGACCATTCTGGGGTGGGTACGGCCCACTCGGCCCCCTCCTATATACACTTAGGGTGTTTTTAATGTCGTGCGATTTTGATCACGCATGCGGGATTCCTCCGCACGCTTAACCCACGCAAATGTCAATTTCATACAAGTATTTATTGTAATGCGTGGAATACGCACACGGGACGCATTTTTTGCATTTAAAAATTTTCTGCATGCGGAATTAATCCGCATGCGTGATAAAATCCGCACGATATTAAAAACAACATTAAGCTACTGTGTGTGAAATTACTTTCTGTTGTTTCCATTTTGTGTCTTAGATGTGTCGAACTAGTCTTAATTTTTTATATATATATATATATATATATATAATATTCCACAATTAACACACAACGCCGTCTAGTCCCAAGCTAAGCATAGCTTGTGTTATGGGTACTAGACAACTGATAAACATACTTATATATTTTTAAATACATACATATTATAGATAAATTACACCCAGACACAGAACAAATGATATCGTGCTCATCACACAACCATTTGTCCTGGGTGGGAATCGAACCCACGACCTCCGGCATAGCAGTCAGGGCCACTAACCACTAGACCAACAGGTCTGTCTTATTATTTACTTCAGGTTTTCACTTACGTCAAAACGAGGCCCTACCACGAGTTCTTAACGCGATCCATTTGACGTCCCTAAACTGAACTGACAAAGGGATGGAGCTACATAGGGTGAATAGTTCCATCCCTCTTACTCGCTCGCACGTTTGACATTTCAACACATCATGGTTAGGCCCCCCTGTTCTTCTTCGACTGATCCGTGTAACCTTTCCCTTTCTCTCCTTTACGGTCGCCCATTTAAAAAATTAGTAGACTTGATTCAAATAAAATTATTTGATTATAACAAACAAACAAACTAATCTTATCACAAATCCAAGCGCGATAAGATGAATTTAACTATGTATGTTATGGTGTTTATCATATGCTGTTGATTTATTTATATTAGATACCTACTTATATGTCAATACAGATTCTTAAATCTAGGGCAGAAATTGAATCTTTGTAGGGTTCCGTAACTCAAAGGGAAAAAACGGAACCCATATAGGATCACTTTGTTGTCCGTCCGTCTGCCTGTCAAGACTCTTTATCTCGGGAGCGCGTGGACGTATCGAGTTGAAATTTAAGCCTTAGTCTTACTTACTTACTTAGGTATATCCTAAGTCTGCGGTCCCTTGAAGCTGTAAAAAAAATCAAACTTCTAAACATAACGAAAAAAAAATGATATGGCCGTTATGTCGCAAAAACGTATATTTTGACACTCAATGTTACGTCACAAAAATTATTATTTTTTTGCTATTTGGAATAAATTTCGAGACTTCAATCAAGAATTGAACTCTTTACATAGGTAAGTTTATACGGAACCCTCAGGGCTCCTCAGTCCGACTCGCACTTGCCCAGTTTTTTTTTTAAATTAATCTGCAAATTGGAGCTGCAATTGTGACCACGGTCATTTAACTGGTGCATACTGCATGATACATTAATAAGTACCTTACCCTATACAATTGTATATTACCGATATCAACTAAATACATGGATATTTGTACTAAAAGAGATGTTCCTCTAGAGTTTGTCACCTTGACCGTAGACATGTTACTGTAATCGATAGAATTTGTCCTTGAAAGAAAAGTGGTTTCGTTTGAGTGCTATAAGAGCCTGCGCATACTTGAAACAAGACTGTCTTAGACAGAATTGTCTACGACGCGACGTCGCAGACTTATCTACGACGTTTGCGACAAGACTGTTTTGTCTACGTCACGGCGCACACTATCAAGACAAAACAGTCTAGCGACGTACGGCCAGAGTTGCCAACTTAGTGGATTTTAAACAAAAACTGGTGGCAAAAACCCCATTTAACTGCGAAATATTGGATTAGGCATTCGGAAAATAATGAGGTTTTCTATTCTATTCCACCTATTATAGTTTCCTCTTTTTTGTTAGTTTGTTGCCGATCGCTAGAATTAGTTCATGGCTAGACTATTCATCGGCAAATTGGTATCTTTTGTGCCTGCTTATACAACCTTATTTTTAGTATATTCGAAACCTGAAACATCTGTCTAGTATTTTTATGTAAAGAATCTATGTACAAAATTTCAAAACTGTATTATGAAAAATCACAAAGTTATAAGCCCGTTATGGTACCTGATCGGCGACATATATACATGGTCACCGAGCGACTGAGGGGTTGTTTTGCTCTCGCACCCAGCATTGCGCTGGCGTTTAATGCCCGCTATGACCTGCCGTGACCTGTTTTGTACTTAGTGTCGGTGGTGTCCAACTTAAAAAAAATATAACATAGTGTAAAAATTATATTTAGTTACTGATTCTGAACAAACTTTATTCAGGTTTCGCATATAATAAAAATAATGTTGTTTATCTACATAAGGCTGGATAATATTCGGGATTTTTTTTTTCAGTGGGGCCATCTTCTTATGACATCCGCCCGCCCTTGGGCGGGCGGGAGATAGTGTCAGACTTTCACTTACTAAAAACCCACTCCTGTTCCTTCGTTACCTACGTCCCAGGGCCCCGGGTTTCGTTTTCACACTACCCATGACCCCAGTAGGCTTCGACCCTGCTGGGCCCCTACGATTTGCTGACATCTCCCTGAGGCGCGCGTGGAACAATACGCACCGTCGACGACTTGGGCTCGGTCCGGACGGTTACCGGACGGTCGGACGGCGGGCTACCCAATGATCGCCGTCCGGAAGCCCGGGCCTACGGTGGCCGGAAATCGGGATCGGAATCCCGGCGGCGGTTGGGGCGTGAGGACCGTTGCCTCACGCGATCGGCCGCCTCCTTTGCTAGCATTACTGCTTAGGCAATGATTGACGACATGAGGTTACAAACATGGGGGGACAAAACTAATTGGATCCAAAACTATAAAGATTAGGAACACAAACATATAGGTAATATACTGGCTTCAGCCAGCGGTTTCACCCGTGGCTAAAGCCAGTATATTACCTATATATTTGTGTACGAAGCCACCCTGCCCTACCCTACCCTACAAGTTTCAATTTGACAGCAAAATCCCCATTAACAAAATGATCCGCCATTTATTGAATTCATTTGTTACAAAAAATGTGACCCGCTTGACCGATTTTGTGCAAACTTCACATAAGCCATCTACTAAATAGTCCAAACAAAGCCTAAACATTTGGTTCGGATAGGTGAGCCCGTTCTTGAGTTATAAAATTACAACGAAATAGTGGCATTGATTTTTATATATTACTAGCTTTTGCCCGCGGCTTCGCTCCCGTCAACTGACTACTCTATCCTACTCTACTCTACTCTACTCTACCCTACTCTACCCTACCCTACTCTACCCTACTCTACTCTACTCTACCCTACTCTACTCTACTCTACTCTACTCTACCCTACTCTACCCTACTCTACCCTACTCTACCCAAAAAAAAAAAAAAAACCCTACTCTACCCTACTCTACCCTACTCTACCCTACTCTACCCTACTCTACCCTACTCTACCCTACTCTACCCTACTCTACCCTACTCTACCCTACTCTACCCTACTCTATTCGAATTTTTCTCGCCGTAAAAACCATCCTTGAACTTCAACGAACATTTAAAAAAAAGAATTGGCCAAATTGGTCCAGGCGTTGTTGAGTTATGCGCTTACCAACACATTTTGCGATTCATTTTTATATTATAGATATTGATCTATCTCCTTTCGTTCAGTCGATCATAAGGTTGCCTGTGAGAAATTGCAAATGTTTATTCTGGTCCACATCAGGTGTGCAATAAAGTATATAATAATAATATTATACTTCACAAACAAATACAACAAAATATGGCTCATAAATCATAAAACTAACCAAACATACTTCAATAACAAACCTATAATAATGTATCTTTGGACTGAAATATTTTTAAATATGCTAAACGTGCTCATCAATATTCGTACTTGTACTCCAAGCAGCGTTGGTTCTACTGTTCTAGTAAAACTATTTAACATTCAACAATGAATGACCATTGAATTTATGGAAACTATAAACGAAGGTTGTATGACCAGGCGCTGCGGGATTTTTGAAACGCAAAGGGCAAGTGAAGGAACACGGATGGGGTGCGTGTTAATCTGTAAAAGTCGAACACTTCCTCTTGCTCCACCAGGGGCGGGAGAAGTTATTCGACGATTTCCTAAAAAAAAAGAAAAAGTATTTATGTTGCTTATTATATTGCTCAGATCAATAAAAAGTAATCAGATCATCTTTTAATACAATCCCTGCTATTTTGTCTGAAGATTTTCAAAAAATCTGAATTTGAATCTGAAGATTTTTATAAATTTTGCTACGTCGAAAAAAATGAGTTTACTATACCCAACATTTTCTTAAAGCTCCACCACTTTTTCGCAATACTAAACCTCGCCCGAGTGATAATAGGTCTCTCCATACGTGTCATCCCCTTAGGGGGTGGATTTAGTAAAATCCTGTAATGCTCGCCTACGTCATAAAAGAAAACTTGTGCATTTCACGCTCCTAGTCCCAGTAGTTTGGAACATTTATTTTATCTAGATTAAACACAACACCATTGTACATTATAATCACGATTATTACGCGTTTCGCGTCAGGCTGTGACGTCATGAAACGCTTGGTGCCAGACTGCTCTCTAATTTAGGTTATTTTAAAATAACTCTCTATTTTTATTTTATTACCTAAAGACTCAAGTTCAAGGCGGTAAGCTCCGCGTATGTATTACATTGATTATGTGAGAGTTCTAGCGTTTTGCGTTTATCGATTTCTAGTCTAGTGCTTTTCTTGTGTTCATTTTTTTTGACAGCGACTCCATAGAGTCGCCTTTCGCTTTCGAGTTATTGATATCTTTTTAAACGCAGCTGCGGAAAACTAGATCTCGGACTTTTCCCTATATACTTTTATTGTATTTTGTCTGAAATCTCACCATATCTAATATATATAAAAAGCGCGTGTCATAGTGTTTGTTATCTCTGCCGAAATGGTTTGACCGATTTTTATGAATTTTTTGGTGTATATTTGGTAGGTCTGTCTAAGAATATAATAGAATTGAATTTTTGGTACCAATTACCCTTTGCACAAGAAATTTTACAATCGGAGAGCTATAGCTCTCCGATACAGTTCTCAGCTGTGGCGTCTATCTATCTGTCACTCTCCTGAGCGACGAAGCACTTTTCTTGCGAACAATCGCGTGAAACGCGTCAGTACGAGCCTGCATAAACATCTCCGACGCACTGTAGTAGCGAGGCAGTCCCAACAACATCCTAAAGCCATTATTATATTGGACGCACAGGACATCCAGCGATCTTTTGGCGTAAGTGACCCATAGATTACCCGTGTACAGACTGGCAGTAGGTCTTGAAAAGAGTGATTTAAACTTAATCTTTACACCGAGCAAATCTACGGACCAACATGTTGCACCGGACGGCTAGTGCCCTGCGCTCCCTTTCAATGTCTACATCGTCTTTAAGGTCGTTGGGTAGATATTTGAAGGTGGATACGCAGACCCGTTTATAAGAAGCTCAGGTCCCTCTTCTCGTCTTTTTCCAACGACCTTAGAGATTATGTATTCACTTATTGACATCATAGGTTAAACCTTGCGCGGCAGCATAGGCTTCACAAGTCTTAAGCAGTTTCCCTACTGTCCCCACAGACGGAACCAGCAGCACCATATCTGATATAGTTAATGCTAACACCACCAAAACTGCATCCGACACGTATGCTGTTAAGTCCCGTTATGAGTTCATCCATATGGAGGTTGAAGAGCCTAGGAGACCTTAGACCTCCTTGCCTGACCCCACACTCCAACCTTTACGGCTCATAGACCGTACCGTCCCATTTCACATGATTGGCCTGATTGACATACCATTGCTTCAATAGCCCACATATTTCGGCAGGGGTGTACCTTGGTCTGTCCCCAGAGCACATCATACGAGACAGGATCGAAGGCTCTGGAGAGATCAAGGAAGCAGGCATACGGTTTCAAAAATAACCAGAGTAGCTTCGAGTTGCAACCCAGAGTCGTTCTTTTATAACTCGAGTAGCTAACCCTAGAGTTAACCCAACTAACTCTAATTTCGAGCAGGGTAGCTTGGTGTAAGCGGTAGGAATGACAGTTGCTTGGCATTGACAGTTGAACTCTACATTCGCGTTCAAAAATGCGAGCTTAGAGTTTCTACCCGACGACGTCATTAGAGTTAACTCTAATCTCATTTTTGAATGCAGGGCTGGATCAGTTCTTATTGAGTTTGTAACAAATGGTCACATTATTATAGAAATAACAAAGAGTGGTTAAGTGTTAACCTTCTCGTGGGAAAATCAGATATGTCTGGCCGGATGTGGACTTTGTTTATCTTTTTTTCATCAAATATCCTAAACCTGTCTCAAGCCAATGTCCTCTATTACGTCTGCAAAGATCAAAGGCCAGCAAGATAATGAATTGATCATGTTGTCGTGCATTTTGACTCACTTGGCATGTTCCATAAAGGAACCAGTTGCATTGTGTAAATTATAAATATTGTATTGCATTCTACCGTAGTGTGTTTAGAGCAAACTTCACTTTATAATGTTTTGTTTTCTATTAAAGTACCTAGGTACTTGTAGTGTATAGTTTGTCTGTCTCAATCTGAAACTCTCTGAACTGACTGCGGGCTCAAATTGGCCGCTGTAGAGATAATCTGGCCAAGTGATGTATCCTTGACCCAACGCAAATACAGTGCCAGTGTGGAGCCCCTTCCCAGGATATGCGTCACCTTCTTTCCTGCCCAGCATGCATGACTACCTGCACCTTCCACAACTTACGCGAGGCCAACTACAGAGCTGTCCAGGTGGCTAAATATTGGTTGGACCAGATTTGAGTCAGTTCGACACAAAAGAAGAAGAAAAAGCATATATTTTTTTCTTACATGGGGTATGCGGTGCTAACATATACCTAAGATTTTTTTACTTATAGATCATAAAGTCAGTAGTAACTTATACAAATGTCGGTTAGCCAATAAAATAAATAAATTTATCATGAAAGCTGGGAGCATTATCAGCTGCTGGGACTCAGCACCTCTCTAGGAGAAGGAATGGGCCGCAATCCACCACGCGGTCTCAGTGCAAGTGGGTCGATGTCACATGTCTTCGAATTTATGATTCTCTAGGACATACCCCTCGAGAGGGCCAGAGACAGGCCCAGAGATATATTAAGAGGATTCTTTACTTCAACCTTTATTTGCTCAATAAAGGTGTTGTTATGTTCAATATTTGTTCTATATCAAAGATTCAAAAGCATTTATTTCAAGTAAACCATTTACAGGCACTTTTGAAATGTCAAGAAGTTGGTCAGTCAGAAAAAAATGATGCTAATTGCACATTCCAAAGCGTAGATCTCTATGGAGAAGAATGTGCAAGAAACTCCATGGACACTCTTTTCAATCATGTTTTGTAATTACAAATATCTCTGTTACATGTTTCTTGTCGCTATCATGTGAGAACAACGCAAATAAAGTAAAAATAAAAACTAAATATATATATTAAAATAGCAACTGGCAGCTAAGAGCTATCCATGCAAGATCCATTTGTTACCTTTTTTATATTGAGAATCCATCACACTAGCAGCCATAAAGACAACATTTCTTCAATTCTATACACATAGGCGTACTCTCTCTCTCCTTTTCAATTAACCAAATTTTCGATAGCAAACTCCCAGCATTCTTCACCATCCTACAAATGGTTCCAGCTTCACTTTCAAAAGAACCGGTGGCCGGTCCCGGTGGGGCCGGTGACCGTTAACTGGCACACTGCGCGCGCGCCGGTGGTTACATTGGCAGATTCTATCGACAAGTGCTTGATTACTTGACCTTGTATCATTAAGTTGGGTGGCTTATGAATGATTTGGTTTTGGTTCATGACCTTTTTTGACGGTGCATATCTGTTTGGTATATCAGCTTTCTAGTTGATCATATTGAAGCTAGGTAATAAAGCGTTGAATTTCCTGCCAGATTCTGTGTTTCCTGATAGCTATTATATATAACCATAGGTTTTTGTTGATTCTAAGGCAAGCTTGCTCCATCGTCGTCCAAGACATCGCTTACCATTAGGTGAATCAATATTTAAAAAATAACTTCACGGATGGCCTTTGGGACGGACGATGTAGCGTTGGAAGGCCTCCTACTAGGTGGACCGATGACCTGGTAAGGGTTGCGGGAATCCAATGGATGCGAGACGCACAGGATCGTTCATTATGGCGACACTTGGTTGAGGCCTATGTCCAACAGTGGACGTCTTTAGGCTGAAATGATGATGGTGATGATCAACTTCACGTAGATAATTAAGAATCGAAAGTTTCAGACTTTTCTCCCCTTTTGGTAAAATACTCGTAGGTGTTCCAAGCTCATAATATTTTAGTAGTTTGCAGAACAGTGTCAGTCACACAAACCTTCGTTAAAAAGGGTGGATCCTCCGATCAGAAGGGTCTGGTTAGGGCGTCATAGATGTCGTTGGTAGTAGATTGTCGGTGGTAGGTTGTTTCCAGTGAGTCAGCGATTTCGCCCACGTGAAAGTAAAAAATTGCCCTAAGGGAACATACTTTCGGGATAAAAAGTACCCTATGTGCTATTTCAAGAACCCAGCACAACTAGTTTAACCGTTCGAGCGTGAAGAAGTAAGAAATACACACACACAAACACATAAATTTTCAACTTTATAATATTAGTGTGATGTATCACCGCTTCAAACTTTAAAACATAAGTACATAGCCAGTGGCTACAGTTGTAATGCCATTCCTATGCACTGTCGCGCTTATAATTTACCACACCTGATTCATTGTTAGTCTTTTCGTCATCGGCGGCACTCATCAGACAACAAAGAACTAGTTAAGTTACCGCCGCAACATTCAAAGTGACACCGATATTTTTAAACCGTTGAGTAAATAACAGTACCTTTCTACAGCTCTCTCATATAAAAACTTGTATAGAACTGGTCCTTCGTTTGTCTTTAGTTCCACCTAGCCAAACTGACCCATATGCAGATCCATTTTATTTTTAACCGACTTCAAAAAAAACGGAGAAGGTTCTCAATACGGTTGTATTTTTTTTATGTACGTTTCCTCAGAACTCCGGCGTCGTGCCGTCCGCGTTGTATCGTTTGGCGCTCCTGTTTCATAGTTTTGTATGTAAGCTGTGAGCAGGCATACACCAAGGGTATAATGATGAATACGCGTCTATGACGCTACGCGTCCGTGGACAGTAGGCTTAACGTTGCTCTATGTCACTGCAAAACAATGTATACATTGTGACGTCATTTTAACTATTATAGCAACAATGTATTATATAAAATCTCGTTGTCTTAGCGGTCTGGAATCTTCAGGGAAACTATTTCAACTGGGAGGACTATATTAAGATAAACTCAAACTGTTCACTTAGGTTTATTAATTACATCAAGAACAAACAACTAAGTAATAATTCACAATCATTACACTGCTCAAAACGAATATTCCAATCGAGTGGCCCAGACGGCGGCCGGGGGGCGAGTCCCCGTCTGCGCACACGCTCGTAGCTAAAAACAACCCCCGCGGCCCCGCCGCATCGCGCTTTCCCATTGGTCCACGATATCAGTTAAAATTCCCAAACAATAGAAATTCATCGCTTACACAACATACCTTAGATATAAATTAAAACAATAATGTTTACAATTTTAACAAATTTTAACAATTATCCTTAAAAACTTAAGGTACTATTTATTATCAGAAACAAAACCTAACAATTACATACCTACATACATACATTTGACAGTTGATGAGGCATTGGCTATCGTTAAAGTTAGGAAGGAGTCAAGTCCTGCCAGAGCCAAGTTACAACCGAATTACACCGAGTTACAATCGAAATTCGGTCGGGACGACTATTATTGTTGTCTTTATTATTGTTATTATTACTGTTTAGAATCGTTCTGGAATTACAAATCCATTTGTCATCTGTTATAATTATGCCATAGTCCGCCGAAGATAACAGAGACAACAGGTACTTACTATTTCAGTTGGAATGTTTGTAGGCCATTCCGTGTTAGTTATTGATATTTGTTTTAAGTTGTAAGTATTGGCTTTACTTATTTAGATGACATAAAGGTTGAGGAGCGGGTCTTATGGTAATCTCGTTCGCAATATTTTTTATTCTCATTTTTTGATTTTCTGCAAAATTTTATCAAATTACTTGTTTCTCAACTTGATAACAATTGCTCATGAATGTTAATATAAGCATTAACAGTCAATGAATGTAGTATATATTTCGATATAGTCAACCGATTGCGATGAAACAGAGCCTAACTAATAATACATCAAGTTACACACAATTTTATTGTATAAAAGTTATCTACATCGATTTTGTACTTTTTACGTAATGTGCGAACAACTAAAAACATCTTCAGACAGATTAACCTACGAGGCTACGACGTAATATACCTTTTTGTTCAGAAAACGTACATTTTCCTTGTACCGAACAATACATCATATTCTCAGGGAAATCGAATACATTATGCAATGTGGTTTTGGCGACCTCTTTCTTATTTCTAGCAAAATTTACGTGAATACAGAGAATTTGTATAAAATGGACGAGTTATATGCGTCATAACCGCATGACTTATATTTCCTAATAATGCTCCCTTTCAAAACTTAATACACGTATGGTATAACGGTTGTATGGATTCTGAGTGCGATAACTCACATTTTACGTGTCTCAAGAGGCCTTTGGAAGTAAAGAGATCCATTACAGTTATTAAGGGTCATTATTAAAAGTTTCCATGTCCATTTTTAGGGTTCTGTATCTCGAAAGGAGAAAGAAACCTTTATAAGGTCACTTCATTTTCTGTCTGTATTTCCAAGACGCTTTCAGTAACTTTTCCTTTGTAAGAAACGCGTTGAGGTATCATGTTGAAATTGATAGAATAGAATAAACTTTATTGTATACCAAAATAGTAACAATTTCTCAGAAAGCAAAACCAAATACAAAATACTCACAGCCCTCCGTGCACCTTCGTCATGAGTCCCAGTATGGCCTTGATGGGGCTGAGCCTATAGCCCTCTGGTAGGGCGATGGCCGTCAGGGCTATCAGGGGGTATCGTACGATCTCCTACGAGGCGGGTTGTGTCAAAAAATACTTATTATGTCACATATTTTGTATAAGGTACTTTTCGTTGACCTAATGATAAAAGGCAAGAAGCAAAGGTTCCACAGAACAGGCACAAGTCCGAAAAACATTATTTTGTAGTTTTATCCCATTTTTTGTTCAAATACGGTTACATTTACATCGATATCCGTCACAGTCAATTTTCCGACTGTGACGGATATCGATGACCGGAAGTACATTTTTTCTTATTTATATGAATTTTTCTTATTTTTTGTTGTGAATGTTATTTTTATGCTCTTCGGGAGAGGTAACTACGGAACCCTACTCTGTGCAGCCCTGTGCTTGGCCGACTTTTGTACAAAATCATGGCCTGTGTAGAAAAAATGATACGGGGTCAGTAACTCGGTTACTGAATTGAAATGGCAACGGACAAACAGGATAGATAAATCTGCGAGGGTCCTATGTTAAACTGTGAATAACTAGAGGATGTTGAAGTCTAGATAGTTTGATGATCTGAGTGCCTAGTGCGAATTTGTTTTACGTTAACCCTATCGACACGTGTATGACGTTCAGCGCTCCGATTGGCCCGCTACAAGGTCTTAACCAATCAGAGAGCCAAACTTGGTAAGCGTTTCGCCTCGTCGTTCATACCGCGTACATCGAGGGACTGGACCAACTTGCTTGCTGCGGTCTTCCCATCCGATTATAATTTAGGTGTCTTCAAGGCTAGAGTGAATATGCTCCTAATAAACTAGTGAGCCTCACCATCAACGATTGCATCACTACTTACCATCAGGTGGGATCGCAGTCAAACACTAAATTATAATAATTAAAAAAAAAAAAACTCGGCGCACAGTTTCCTTTTTGCAAAAAACACTAAGATGCAGGTACTGTTAAGCCATGCCTTCGTGGAGTATTACTAAATAAAGAGATTGAATGAGCTGGTACTTATTTTTAAATTAAATATTTAAAATTGTATTACTTACAGTTAAAACATGGGTTAGGAAATTGAGTGCCTTAGAGTCGGGTACCTGTAAAAAAAACTGGCTCCAACCAGTTTTATTTTGTAACACTTGAGAACTATGACAAACATGTGGAAGTGTAGAAATGCACCTCACAATATGTTAATTATATTTTTGTATTTATTTTACCAATAACGCTGGGTTATAACAGTAAGCATATTTGAGAACTGTCTCTTGAGATGTGGTGCGGCGCTTTACATGCGTCCACTTCATCACCATCATTATCATCACTTCAATTTAAATACATCCACTGTATGACATAGGTCTTATCTAAGCGTCACCACATCAACTGGGGCCCAAGTCTGTTATGTTTTCGTACACGATCCCATTGTAAAAGTTTGTAATCTGCTAATTTACAATGGTCGATCATTGGTCAGTCATTGGTCTCGAATTATGGTAGAATGACAATATCGAGCTGTCTCGTAACAAATTAAAAGCAATGACAGCACAACGACGTTCTAATGGTAAGTCACTGATCAAAGGAACTCAATATTTTAACAGATTACAGCATAAGTACGTCAGACATTCATTTGTCATTATGTACGAGGTTACCATTCTATGCCATTTCTTTAAATAGAGTGTCAGTGGTTGACCATTGGAAAGTCGTAATGACGCCATTATATTAGTAGTTTACCAAACTTGTCAAAATCAATAATTATAAAGTCAATGATAGACCATTCTGACATTATTGTATTAGCAGACTTGTCATTCATTCCTGATTGTTTCATTCACCTAAACTAATCACACTGATATTAAAAAAGCGAAAGTTTGTGAGAACTTGTGTATATGTTTGTTACTTTTTCACGCTCAAACGGCTGTACGGATTTGGATGAAATTTTGCACACGCGTAGACCATATCTTAATAATAGCAAATAGGATACTTTTGTCCCGGGAGTATGTTCCTTTGGGACAATTTTCTACTTTCAAGCGGATGAAGCAGCTGGCAGCAACTAGTTGAGTAGTTTTCTATATACCGAATAATTCTCAATACATTCCCAGTGTATCAATAAACATGAGTTACAATCAGCTAATCATATCATTGAAACATTAATAAAGTTATTTAATAACTAAAGTATGAACGAAAATGAAACTCCGATGACCTTATGAAAGAGAGAGTGTGCGAGGCGTGGTCCGCCATGACACGATGACACGGCACGACCCACTAACCGACGGACTGTGGTATACACGGAACTTGGATATTAATACTATTTGTCATACAAAGCGCTAATTGTAAATGGTATTAAATTTAAAAAAGTGTCAGCCAAAAGGCAACGTCGATAGGGTTGTTCGACCTACCGCGAGATCCGATCGAGTGCAGATAGAGGCTTCCAACAATAATTCCAACACACATACCTAAGAGGTGTCGCACCAAGCTAAAATGCCTAAACAAATACTAACTATCAGACAGAGTAGTGGCTTATTATCTTGAAGCAAATAACCAACTACTGCGACTGACCAAAATTTCGCCGCATAACCTTGATATAGGGTACGTTTGGTGCCCGCGGTAGCGCCGCACGCGCTCTCCAATGGTTATAATGCTTCATGCATAATGCTGTGTTCAAAAGATTGCCGCGGTGCAAAAAGAGAAAGAAAAAAACACCCCGACATTAGCGCTCTTGCTGGAGAGAGAGTGTCGAACTTTTACTGACTAAAACCCAATCGTGTGCCTTCAGTTGCCCTTCGCGTTCCAAGACCAGGCTGTAGCTCTTTTGAACTATCCTGCAGCTCTAGCAGGCATCAGTTCTAACGGGCCCCACATCAGATGATGTAATTAAGAAGTATGAAGGTTTTAAGGTAGATCTAGGCTGCGCACACGTGTGCCACTCACGCCGATCTGGGTGCGTCGGTCTCCATTCATTTTATATGGTGGCAACTATACTTGTAGAGCTACACTTGATCTACGCCACGTGACGTCGTTCTACGTACAAATCAGGCGTGTTACACGTGTGCGTCGGTTTAATGTAGTTCTAGCTTTATGCTTATTTGTTACCGCAAAGCTTCAATGAGAGGCGAAACGTTAATAGTTTTTTCACGGTATGCGGATGTCAAATATACAAACAGATTTATGACATCTTCAATGTAGGAGCAAATACACGTCAGCAGATCTTTACAAATATCCTTTACCCTTTCTAGATAGTCATTTCCATTTTATGAAGGTCGCTGAACTTAAATTTTGTTTGTCGTTGGTACTATAATACGTTATAAAATCCGCAAACCATGTAATAAACTCGCTATTCGTCGTGATATTTATCAAAATATAAATAGGCAAATATTACAAATCGCGATACTTACGAAGTTCTAAAGGTTATCGATCTATGCTGTTTGCTGCTTGGGACTTCCAAAGCTGTAAAATAATTTAAATGTTCCTGATGCGGGAGTAGGTATTTAAAGGTACTTATGCGGAGCAAGGTTTAAAGTCCCGTAAACCTCAGTTGAAAAGGGAAGATAATCCAACGGGGATTGTGTCTGGTCCTGGCGACTGCCTGATAGCTGATAGTTGATTTCAGACTGTTGTATTCTAATCGCGCGGAGAACTCTCATACTTACCGCGACGCATGAAAGTGTATTTTTAGTACTTCCGTGTCTGTAAGATAAGAAATAAATACAAGGAATGGTTTCTCGTATTTATAAATATCAGAGCCAAGCCCCCAAACAGATTACGTTTGTATTTGCCAAGGCATGTGAACCAATTTATTCACATATTATTGGAAGACGTATTTACGCTATCTTGTTGACGAACTAAATAATGTACCTACTTATTAAGTAAATATATTGACGTACAAGTGGCAAAAACGTCATCACGATTTCAGTGAGCGTTGATATGTTTACCCAAATAATATTACTGAGTATCTGATCTTCCAAAATTCACGTGTTTGTGTGATAAATTGTGTATTTTAACTACTATTTTATATTAGGTCTATACCTATGAAATTGCCGTTTTTTCATGAAATAAGTTAACGCCCTTTTTTCTCTATATTTTATTTTTTATTAAAGTAATTCCCCATGCAATCAATGCATATTTGCCAACGTAGTGGTAGCTTATTGATGCCCTTTTTGAAAAAGTCTGCTGGACGGGAGGCAACAAATTCTTTAAAGGCATTTTGAACTGCCTCTCGGTTATTGAATTTTTTCCCCGCCAAAAAGTTATCCAAATTCTGGCAAAAGTAGAAGTCTGTAGGGGCAAGGTCTGGAGAGTACGGTGGATGACGGAGAACTTCCAACCCCAGCTCTTGTATCTTGGAGACCGTCTGCTGTGCAGTATGAGGTCGCGCGTTGTCATGCAGGATCAGCGGAGCCGAACGATTGACCAAAGCTGGTTGGAGATGTGTAAGTTTCTCAATCATCGTATTCAGTTCTTCACAGTACATATCTGCAGTAAACCTCATCCGTTTGGTAAGAAGCTGTGATGAATGACACCGGCGTTATAACCACCAAACAGTGACCATCACTTTTTTAGGGGTCAGTTTTCATTTAGGGCATTGTTTAGGTGCTGAACCAGGATCTTACCAACTCGCTGAGCGCTTATGATTGTCGAACAGAATCCACTTTTCGTCGCAAGTAACAATGCGATTCAATATACCTTCGTTTGTGAGCAGTGCAAGACTCGACTTAACGCGTGCTTCGCGTTGGCGATGATTCAATTCGTGGGGCACCCATTTGTCAAGCGTTTTTACCATTTCGACGCAAATGGACCAAAATTGTTTTGATGCTGACATCGAAAGCTGCTGTAGAAAAAAATCTGGCGTAGATTGAGAATCATCAGCTTCCACAATCGCCTTTAATTCGTCATTGTCGACTAAAGTTTTCGGTCGACCGCAGGGTTAATTTCTTAGGTCAAAATTTCCAGAACGGAAGCGGGAAAACTCGATTCGATCGTTACTAGTGTTCGCTCCGTATACGTTGTTGATGTTGCGCTTCTACCGCTTTGCTTCCACGACGGTACTCGTACTTCATAATCACTTGAATTTTTAACGTATCACACCGAATCGTATTCGTTTTTTTCGTATCGTATTTGTAACGTATCGTTTTTCCGTTTCGTTTTTTTTTCGTCATGAGACGTAAAACGTACAAATGTGATGAAAACAGAACGCTAACCATTAAACAAATGACTAATTTTCAAAAGGAATTCCATATTTTAAAAATAAAAATAATTTAAACTTAGAATTCTTAGCGAAAAAAATAAAAAAAATGGCTTGAAATACGCCATGCCAGTTCGGCAGAACGGCAATTTCATAGGTAAAGACCTATTATTTAACATAAACCATGACCATTCTTATCTTCGTTCCGATGAGTCACTACTGGAGAATGTTACTTTTTTTATGACATAAACTAATGCTTGATTGACTGCGATCTCACCTGACTAGTGATGCAATCGTTGATGGTGAATCGCGCTAGTTTAACTCTAGCCTTGCATGAAGACACCTAATCCCGAGTGGTGGATTACGGCCCATTCCCTCTCCTAGAGAGGAGGCCTGAGTCCCAGCAGTGGTAACATTAATAGGCTGATTATGCTATGCTATTATGCTCTCAGACCAATAAAAAAATATTATGCTAATCAATATTAAGTTACAATTGAATATAATGATGTATAAAAATATCTAAAGTTTCATCTTTTAAATGTATGAAGGTAAATCAGGTGATGTGGAGGAATTCCTAGTCAGAGGTACTTAGGTACGTAGGTATGTACGTCTGCTCTGAACCCCATTTTCTTATAAAATATTTCAATTGCGGGATTGAAATATTTTACCGTGCGGGGTCATGAGAAGGTAATCTCACATTATTTTTTACAAAATTAATAACAATATTATTCCACAACTGTCACACAACACCATCTAGTCCCAAACTAAGCAGAGCTTTTGGTGTGAGTACTAGACAACTGATAAACATACTTATATATTTCTAAATACATACATATCTATATATATATAAAAGACTGACTGACTGACATATCAACACACATCCGAAACGACTGGGACTAGAAGCGTAAAATTTTGCACAAGGTTTTCTTTTATGACGTAGGCGAGCACTAAGAGAGGATTTTCCAAAATTCACCCTCTAAGGGGATGACACGGTGGTTCAAAGTATTACGCGGGCGAAGCCGCTGGTAGAAGCTAGTTATAGATAAATTAAACCCAGACACAAAACAAATGATTTTGCTCATTTTACATTTTTCCTGGGTGGGAATCGAACCCACGACCTCCTACATAGCAGTCAGGGCCACTAACCTCTAGACCAACAGGCCAGTCATTAATTGTATCCGTGATTTTTTTATGATATAATATAACGACACTGTAAATAACATTTATAGTTTCAATGACCCATTTTTAGCAGACAACTCAACGAGTCTTGAGTTCTTGAAAAGTCATAATCATTCATAACCTGGGATCGATTCCCGGGTCGGGCAAAGTGAGATTGAATATTAATGATATGTTATTTTATAGTTTTAATGATAATGTCCAATGGTGGACGTCTTTCGGCTGTAATGATGATGATGATGATGATATGATGGTGGTTTCTCCTGCGTACCCAACAAATCGTTGCTAATATTGGCAGTCGTTCCCGCAGTTCGGTCGTAAGGATTATTCCTATTACTTACAAGCTATCTCCACTTTTTCAGTACCTAAGCGGCATCCACCTGCCCATAATCCAACACGGCGACAAGTTCATAGCGGGTGCTGGCGCGGGAGTTACAGCCGTCACGCTGACGTACCCGCTGGACACCATCCGCGCGCGCCTCGCCTTCCAGATCACGGGGCAGCACCGGTACAGAGGCATCGTGCATGCGGCCACCACTATGTTCCGCACGGTATGTTACTTTAATAATAATAATTTTATTTAAAAATTAGTTGACCCGGCGAACTTCCTACCGCCTAGCAGTCAATGAATGTAGTATATCTTTCGAATTTTCGATTTAATCAACCGACAGCGATGAAACAAAGCCTTAGTAATATATCAAGTTATACACAATTGTAATGTATAAAAGTTATATTTGTCGTGGCCAGATCTTAGAATTGATCACTTCATGAAATGGCCAACTAAAACTGGTCAGATCGTTTAAACGTTAACATTTGACGACATGTCAACCCTCGTTTGGCCATATCACTGATGCAGGATTTTTATAATAATAAAAGGTCTAAAGAAAGTAGGCCAAACGAGGATTGAAATATCATCAAACTTGAACGTTTAAAACGATCTGGCCAGTTTTACTTGGCCATATCATGAAGTGATCAATTTCTAAAATCTGGCCACGACATCTACATCGATTTCGTACATTTTACGTGATGTGCGCACAACTAAAAACTTTTAGTGATTTATTATATCTTAAAATTAGTGTCAGTAGTACGTAGTACACAAAGACACAAAAATAAGAATTTGAATTGCTGGATTATTTATTTAACCAATAAAAATAGAGGTTATTTCATCAGGAATATTCGTATCCAGTGAAATCCGATGCCAAAGATGGCATGATAAATTTGAATCACACGCTTTTCATTGAATCGATCGCATTTCAAATTTTGATATAGAATAATTCTAATGTAAACGTGGAGTAGCAAAAAATTGTTGACATGAAAGCACTGAAAGCTGAAGCAGTTCTGCTTTCCAGGTGTAGACTTCAGACTTCGTAGGTATGTCATACGCGCCTTATTATCTAAATTTGAGGCCCTACCACACACCTCTTAACGTGATCCATTCGACGATTTATACTAAATTGTTAAAGATTACATAAAGTCAGGGGCGCATTCGGGGGCCCCGCACTTTCGGAGATCCTGAACACAAAACAATACTATCTAATTATATAATATTGAAACCTTAAGAACGTCACAAAAATATTTCAAAATGTAAAGGAAGGCACAGTACAAAAAAAAATTGGAATCCCTTGGTCTAAACTATGAAACTCACTTTTAACTTAATTGGTACACTCCGGTATTAAAATCTCCCGCCTACATCTAAAGACACGACACGTGTCTCGCTGTAATTTAGATTCAGGTGTAGGTATTTATTTACTAAAAATGTAGGTAAAGATATAAACTGGTAAATACATTAATAGCTGAGGGTTTCCGCTACAATCTACCTTACGGCATGCAAATAATTATGTAAGTAATCAGTACAACACATTTATTTTGTGACGTAGTTGCATCATTGAGGGCTCAGAACTTCGTGGCTTTATATATCTTCATTGTTATAACTTATCTTGGCCGTTTTTAAGGTTCCATACCTCAAAAGGAAAAAACAGAACCCTTATAGGATCACTTTGTTTTCCGTCTGTCTGTCTGTTTGTCTGTCAAGACCCTTTATCTCGAGAACGTGTGGAGGTATGGAGTTGAAATAAAACCATACACTCGAATCTGCGGTTCGTTGAAGCTGTGAAAAAATCAAACTTGTAAGTTTACGAACAAAAAAGTTACAGCCGTTAAAAGTTTTTCTTTCTTTCTTTCCGTTTATGTTGCAAAAAACGTATATTTCGACACTCTCAAGGGAATCAAAATTTAGAGGGTACTTCTCGCTTTCCTAGAATCCTGAAATTATGCATGTAGCAAGGTCTTATAGCTCAGGTATAGGAATAAATCTGAAAACTGTAAAATTGGTGTTACGTCACAAAAAAAAAAATTTACGATTCCAAAAAATCTTGTATGGAACCCTCAGGGCGCAAGTCCGACTCGCACTTGCCCAGTTTTTTTTATCAGTTCCGTGTAAGTTACAAATAAATGTTATTCTTTATTTCTTTTTGTGATTTTCTTGCTGAAACTTAGCCCATATTCTGTGTATTCCAGGAGGGCGGTATCCGCGCTCTATACCGCGGTTTCGTGCCTACCATGTGCGGCATGGTGCCGTACGCCGGCTTCAGCTTCTACTGCTTCGAGTCGCTCAAGTTCTGCTGCATGAAGTACCTGCCCAGCCAGCTCTGCAGGAAGTGTGAGAGAAATACCGGTACGGTCATGTCTTATGTAACCAATTCGCTTAGTCTTATCACTACTATGTTGGAGTCAGTTTCCAATCCAGTCGGATCACTAATAATAATGTAGAACCAAATAAATAAGAAACTCCAGATCATGGTAACGCATAACGCAACCCCAAATAATAATATCTTGTGGAAAATTTAACCATCACATTTTAAATTTTTGTCGCATATACGATTCGGCTTTAAAATATTACTGCACTTATCTCTCACAATTTATTGGAATCGAAGATGTAAAATCATCAGGAGTTCTGTATTTTCAAAATCAGAATTATTTTGTTGTACACTGACAACCACAAATCTTTTCCTTTCGTTCAGTCCATCCAAAGGTAGTCTGGTAGAAATTGCCCTGTGCAATAAGATCGCCTATTGTACACTTATTTTT
This sequence comes from Mythimna pallens, assembly GCA_961205895.1. NCBI lineage: Eukaryota > Metazoa > Arthropoda > Insecta > Lepidoptera > Noctuidae > Mythimna > Mythimna pallens. Next base: position 5,353,405 of record OY540843.1, read on the forward strand.
TTTATAAATGTTTGTTCTGTAATAAGTTAGCATAATATAATAGCATAATCAGCCTTTAACTGCTGGGACTCAGGCCTCCTCTCTAGGAGAGGGAATGGGCCGTAATCCACCACGCGGGCCCAGTGCGGTTTGGTGGATGTCCCATGTCTTCGAATTTTTTGGTTCTAGGACATGCCGGTTTCCTCACGATGTTTTCCTTCACCCTTTTGAGAGCAGTGGTGATGAAATAAATTACACAAAGTAATGCGCCTGGCTGGGTTTGAACCCGCGACCTACAACTCGTAAGTCGGGGCCGTTACCGCTCGGCCACCACTGCTCTCTCACACTGTAATAAGTTAAAATGTGCAAAAAAGAAATAAATAAATTGGTTTGGTTTGAGAAAGGTGTTCTTCTCTTTCTCTCTCAAGAGTAGAGATTGCACATTTATTTGTATGCTAAAACCAGCACTGATCATACGTGTTCAAGTTGACAAAAACGCATAAAAAAGTTACTTAAAGAAAAAACACGAAGAGATTTATTTATTTTTAATAATAATAGAAATAGAGGCGCTGAATTTCGGTTTTCACTGACGCCTCTGAAAATGCAGCAGACAGGTGAAAAGAAAAAAAAAAAACAATTTAACTGTCACTGTTTTTGTTTCAATCGTAGGTAATCGTAATAAATATTTCCAGAATTGAAATGATCAATTGACCTCTGCCAATCCGGACACTACCAAACTACATGCCTACAGTAAAAATTGTTGCAGTTTTCTGCATCCGAAATCTGAATAATTTTATGTTTTGATAGATAAACACATACAACATCAATAATTTGTTACGCTTGTACCAAAAGAAGCGTATTAGCTGTGCTACTGTTACCTCTATAGAATTCCAAAAGCCTTGTATAGCTGACAACGACAATGACAAAATGGCAAAACTTGTCAGTTTAGAGCTAAAACCTGAACAGCATACAAATCTGCTCACGTTTTTATCAATGCCTTATTGTGTATGTACATATTCAATATGAAACGTAAATCAAAAGTTCCCGATTTGTTGCGTTTCGTTTCAAATTAATTAGCATGTAACATGCTATATTTGTATCTAATAATTACATCTGCATTTAGAGGTGAATAGTAAATAAGTAAGTAGTAGGTATGTACGGGCTGGTGCATGTATTACATATTTAAACCTCCCTCATGAATCACCCTGTCTGGTGGTTAAAATACATGAAAATCCGTTCATTAGTTTCGGAGTTTATCGTGTTCAGACAGACAGATGCGGTGGGGGAATTTATTTTATAATAATGCAAGGACTAGCTGACCCGACAGACGTTCTATATTACGGTTTTCCCTAAAAATTTTCCAATATTATCTTCTTAAGAGCGGTCAACCCGAGATACATTTCCATTCAATGCATTCCAAATAAGAATAGGATCGAATACCATGTTGTGACGTTACGTCATACTGTCAAATCGCAAGAAATTGGGCAAAATTGAAGAGCTGGTAAACTTTTTTTCGTTCACAGTTCGTAAATAGATAAAAATTTAAAAATTTCTTGTTTTGCTCACCATAATAATTCTTCGATTTGACAGTATGACGTGACGTCACAACATGGCAATCGATCCTATTCTTATTTGGAATGCATTGTACAACCTCTATTGCGTGATTATGACGTGATTACACATCTTTCTCTAAATATTTTGGAAACACAGATATCATGTGGTTTTTATCTAGGTATCTATTGAAATCAAAACATAAGTTTGTGTACCTAAAACTAATCCAGTAAAGACTTCTGAAAATCTGCTATTTTGCATGAACTTTGGCCCATCAAAATGTACTCTTAAATTAAGATATATCGTTCCCTTATTGCAAAAACCAACTAAGTATCTGAAATTTTTACCCAAATTAAAGTTAAATCCATTCGTTATTTCGTCTCATCAAGATGAATCTCCAGGTAAAACCGGTTATTAGCTATGACACTTATTTACAAAGATAGCTTCGGCAAAAAGTAAATAACCTACAAATTTGATTGAATATACTTAATAGTAATAAAATAATATAATAATACAAAAATGTTGGTGCATTTAGTTGGTTTTTGCAATAATGATACGATATATATATATACCTTGAACATTTAATCGAGATTCTGAATGATGATCTTCTAAATGAACTTTTTTTAGTTTGTTTTAAATACTTTTAAGGTTTAAAAAAAAAGCATTGCGTTGGATGAAACAACAACCTCTTAAAACCATGCTACTATTACTCGGAAGGGCCCCTATAAGAACCAGTTCATCCAAATTGTTCCCGTCATTCTCGAATTTTGCGCTTGGCAACACATTTCCCCATTCATTTTTATTTATATAGATAATCATGTTTGTACTAATGTCATGGTAATTCTTATAAATGGCAAACCTTGAGTTAAATATGAGGCCAACACAAAGGTTGGTGATAATTTATTTGAAAGATATACTATGATACTGTCTTTACAATTGAAAGTAAATACTTTTAAGTATCTACTAACATGATTTATTAGATTTTTTAAAGAATCGTTCGTACTTTTCTTTTTATTTTTTTAAAAGACTGCTCGTCACTAGGAATAACTTTTGTATCCTGGGTGCGTTCACAAATGTAAACTCATCATCATACCTGCACAAGACACTCAAACCTAAAACAAATATCAGGCTATACAAATTTTTGTTGTGAGCGGGAATCGAACCAATGACACGCAGCAGTAGCTGATCGCTCAACCCCTGCGCCAATCGTGCCATAAAAGTCTAAAAGATAACTCCTGGTTTTGGTCAACGTTTTATTTTTTTAATTAGTTTGATATTAAGTCAGCTTAGGTGTGAGCTACACTTAATTACCAACAAATTACCTTTCTGCCTATTTATATTATTTTGTTTTTATTATGATATTATATTTCGCTACTAGGTACTTTGTGAACTTGAAACCTTTTTTTAAACTAGAAACTTATCCTTTACATTCCAGGAGGTCTAGTATTAACAGTGCCAGGCAAGTTGGTGTGCGGAGGTCTGGCGGGCGCGGTGGCGCAGTCCATCTCATACCCGCTGGACGTGACGCGGCGCCGCATGCAGCTCGCCTGCATGGACGCGCACACCGCCAAGTTCGGGTATGTCTGCATGTTTGCTGTGCACCTTGTATGTGCTGTAAGATAACTTCCTGCTGGAGGAGTAAACATCATGGCCGCTCCGAACTTTGTCGACACACCTATAGTTTCTGTTAACCTATTCAATGAAATCTCATGTTACCCCTCAAAAGTGGCATGATAACACTGCACCACGGTCTGTGCATACCGCGCCGTTGACGCACGTTATAAAAACGTGCGTCGACGGCGTGGCTGCGTGTGACTCGCGTGCGTGGCCTGTTCACGACTTCGGGCTTAGCGGCGAGCGGCGCGGCGAGCGGGGTCTCGAGGCGTGCTTCAGTTTCATACTTTTGTTAGCTTCTGCTTACTGCTGCAAGGTCGTGAACGGGCCGTAACGCGTCTGTATCGCTACAAACGCGCGTCAACGGCGTCCTTGGGTTCATTAGAGATTACGGTCGAAATGTCTGCCAAACGCCAAACATACGGTACCTACTACCCTGCTAAACCAAAAAAGCAGTAACTCAATAAAAGTAAATTTCAACTTTCGAGAAAAAAGGTTTTTGTAAAGAACGATTACAGTCATCTTTATGACGTATACCGAATGAAAGCTTCTACCCGCGGCTTCATCGGCCTGGTATGTTGATAAAAAGTTTCTCAAGTCCTTTTCCATGTCCCAGGCTATATCCCAAGTTAAATTTCATTAGGATCGGTGAAGCGTGGAGACGAAACAAACAAACAAGTTGCAATGAGGATCAGTCATGATTTTTGTGGAGTATGCAGACATATGGTGTGTAAAAAAAAAACAGTAAATACTGGGAAGAAATTATTTAACTCGGACCAAAAATGACGAAGATACAGCAATTTTAGTGTATTAGCTCCACAAACGCGCCCGAGAATAAAGCGACTCGCTGTGACGTCATCTGTCATGATCGGTCTCCGCCGGCGAATGCATACGATCAAGCCGTTCGTCGCACGGATCATGACAGATGACGTCATCGTAAACAGTCCAGCGACAGCGCCCGTTTCCAAGTAGCCGTTCAGAAAAATAAACTTTAATAAATCCACCATTTCTTGACGGATTTTAATAATAAAAAAAACTAACTGCTCAGTAAATTAATACACATACGATATACTTAGTAAAAATCGGATTTGCAATTATGTGATTCATCCTCATTACTTGTTTGTTTGCAGAGTTACGTATCAAAATACCTCGTTTAGTATATTTAATGTAGACGCTCGAGAGGTTTATGCATGTGTTATAGTTATATTATTGTCAAAAGAAAGAATTGGAAAAGTGCAGGTCTATCTTGAGCAGGTTTAAAACAGATGTAAAGTTAAGGAAGGTTAATTTTAGTACATTAAAGGGGTGACCAGACGGTTGCAAACTAGCGTTCCAACCAAGGTGACCTTGGTGTTTGTTTTGTGTTGCGGCTACATGGATGTAAACCACGCGCCAACACGTTCGGTGGTTGGGAAAACGCACCTCCCAACCAAGGGCGTTGAAGGTCATGGATTACAACTGCTGTCTACACGGATTGAAACTAGCAAGGTCATCTTGATAGTAACTTTGGTTTGCAACCGACTGGTCACCCTTTAACGGCATGCGCACATTCTATATGTTGCACTACATGATTCTTTGGACTATCGTTTAAACATCGCCCTTGTATATTTATGCCACTCTTCCTTTCTTGTTTCTGTTTACACATTTTACTGGAAATAAAACATGATTAGAGCGGCCATTATTTTTGGCAACAACACTATTATTCTATTATTACTTTACTAGTGTCTAATTTAGATTCGACTAGGAAAATAGACGATATAATTATGGTAGACTGGACATAGTGATTCATCACATTAAAATAACATTCCCAGATGAACTAAATACATTTTGTCCCTGGCAACGAAATAAATGAAATAAAACAACACAATATATGTAATCCACTAACTTTTCAAATTGTATGTAATTCTGTCAACAATTTATTTTTATCCTACTATGTTTATGCATCATGTAATTAACGCATACATATGTAAGTAACCTTTAAAGGCAATAAGACTCGGTTCACTATCGCGTAAAGGCGTTGTCAATGTTATTGGTACCGCAGATTGTCAGAAAGGGATCCAGGCCCGGGGTCTTGGAACGCAAGGCAAAGAAGGAACACAGAAGTGGGTTTTAATCAGTAAAAGTCTGACACGCCCTCGCGCTCCGCTCTAGAACGACTTTAACACCTAAAGAAATCACAGATTTGCACTTTTTTTTTGGTGAAAATCATCGTATAACTTCTCCTGCTCTGGGTGGAGCGAGTTTCAGACTTTTACTGACTAAAACTCACCCGTGTCACTTTTTTCCAAGACCTAACCGAGCCGAACAATCCCGCAACCAGAGGCGTAGCGTGGACTAGTTTAGACGTGGGCGAAGGCGCATCAGCGACGCCTTTTCCTTTCATAAATTCGAAACGAAACATCCACTATCGCAACCCAGCGTTCGACGACATCGTCGCTTACCATCAGCTGAAAAAGTGGGTCAAAAGAGAGCCTATGTACTGTAAAAAAAACCCTCGTTCTTAAAGAAGCGATGGCTTGCTTGAGGCCCCTTTGGTGCGAGGCCGTGGGCGAGGGCCCACATCGCCCACGCCTAGCTACGCTACTGCCCGCAACCCACAGATTTACGGTTGACTATAATGTTCATGCTCGCGTTCTTAAAAATTTAATATCGGACAAATGTGTATCATTCAAGTAGAACCGTGTAAGATTGCCCTCTGATATATAAATTAATGTATGTAGCACCGTGCACCCTTCCCAATGTATTCTAATGTATATGACTTTATTCCTAACTAATGCAGCGATATTTCTGATTGCATGTTATTTTCACGTGGTGTTGGCAACACTTGCAGGAGGTTGGTTAATCATATTTTTGTATATTTTATTAATAAGAATTATTTTCTAATCTTTTTAACCTGGTATCCCGTTTAGAAAGTAATATCTAATAAAACAATGGAGTAGCCACGTACTTGAATATATGTTAGTGTTTAACATTCTTAATTACATACTAACAAGTCTCTTGAAAACCGTCGATTTCTAGAAAACTTTCTTGTTCATCCACTTTAGCTTATAACCACTTTGTGGAGACCTGCCATAGCTAGAAAACCTCACGAAAGACCACGCAGGTATCGAGCTGGTTAAAAAAAGTAATAAGCAAAGGTCCAAAATAGCTTTGGATCTAAATATGTAGGTATATAGCAATGATGGATGAAGCCTTTGCTCAGTAGTGGCTCGATGTAGGCTGACAGTAGGGTTGCCAATCGTACTATAATATATTGTATTGTACTGTATTTTGGGTCTGTGTATACTGTTGAAGAAATTTATAGTACGCAAAAATACAATATTTTCAACATTTGACTGATGCGGTAGCGTGTATCCGAACTTATCTATCTTACTACATTTTAAAGAATGGAGAAATTTGTAGTTGGAAAATAGTAGCGATAACAAAGGGTCGGGACCACCGATAAAAAATAAAAATACAATAAGACAAAAAAATATAAACCTTTATCAGAAATATAGCTTTTGATTTTTAATTTAAAAATTGTATGTGATAATTGTAGCATATGACACTTTTATTTTAGGTAAAAAATTATTACGAAATGCAAGAAGTGCAAACAAATATAGTTTTCATAAAAATAAATAACAAATATATCTTTAGCAATATTTTGCTTTTCCATAAAATGCTATATTTTTTTATAGCTTAGTTTGAAAAATACTATATTTCGTCGAAGAAATGTTGGCAACCCTAGCTGACAGTGACAGCTCGATTCCTACCTGTCTCAATTTAGAGAGATGTTCTGCTGAATACTACTTTTTGTTGCAAGTTTTTTTTAGCATATTATTTTCAACCTTCAAGCAGTTTTATTAAATACCTATCGCTTCGGACGTGACTGCTGCTGATAAATCTAATGATAACATATTATAGAATGATGCATCTTGGATTTGTTTATTATATATTTTCTTTTCACAGAAACAATAAAAATATAGTACATTCTTACAATAGGAACCAATACCTGCCACTAATATAATCTCTCACATTCCACAGCACTGGCATGATAAAGACGCTAACCCTCATATACCGTGAAAACGGCATAGTGAAGGGTTTGTACCGCGGTATGAGCATCAACTACATCCGAGCGATACCCATGGTCGCCACCTCCTTCTCTACTTACGAGCTTATGAAGCAGCTGCTGCAACTCGACACAGGAATGAAAGTCTCGTAACGACCGCAAGATAGCAAATTTACTCGGTAATTCCTGCCTTTGCGCAATCTAATGTTAGTGGCTTTTACGCAAAATGATTTGGCTGAATACTCTTTAAGTCTGGTACCCATGACTATTTTACTCTTGTACCTATTTTAGTTGTTATTCTTGTTTAATTTAAATGGAAAGGGGAGTTGCGCACACTATGTTTTCTTCAGTACTTATGTAAAATCAGTATTTAAAACTTTTAATGCTCACTACAACATGTATTTGTAATATACACATATAATATAGTACTCTATTATGTATATGTTCAGTAAATAGATAGAAACAGAGTTAATGTAAGTCGCAAAATATATTATAAAGCCACGCTAAAGTATCTGTTTACGCCAAACTAGCGCGCTTTAGCAGCTCGTTGATTTGCATCAGCAACAAAGTTGGCGACATTATAGACCCCTGAGGGAACCCGGCATTAGTTAATCAATCTAAAAGCCTTGAAATACCACTCAAATCGATCCCTCGGGAAATCTGCTATCCAATATCATCACAAAACCCAGTAGGTAGGCTGTAGTATAAAAGAAGATTACTGTTATATGTCGCCTACAAGGTGACCCTGTCGAAGGCTTTTGAGGAGTCAATGAATTCAGATTTGATTACCATACGCATTGTCTTCAGTTGATCGGTTTTAGCTAATACAATTGAATAGATTGTATGCTTCAAGAGGCGGCCTTACCCATTGCGAGGCTCCGGGCGGCAGGTCTTTGCGAGGCCCTTTGTCCTTCGTGAAAAAAATCTCTCAGTGTACATAATGAATTTTTCAATTATCTTTTGAATGAATGAATTAGTTAACTAACTTTATTTTAATTTACCGTTATATTATAACCTTAATAAGTAATTAAGGATCAAAATCAAAGTTAAATAAATTAAAAACAAGTTAAAAAAAAAAAAAATTTAAATTTGCTTGTTGTTGCGCGAGGCCCCTGTAAGAGCGAAGCCCCGGGCGATTGCCCTGTTCGCCACCGCCTAAGGCCGCCACTGCAGGTATGCCACTAGCTTACTGTTGCACCTTTTCTATTTGTCGAAACAGGCACGTCAAGATCAAGGAAACCTAAAGATTTGTCCTGTCAAATAATATTCGTATTATAGACCATTTAGTTTTAATTATGAATTAATAAGTATAAATTCCGTGCCTTTGCTACTTTTCACATAGTATATTTAGAAAAATATTGCATTGTTATACCTGTTAGTTAGCACTTCATATAATTTTATGATTTGAAATGTCTAGCTTTTTATGCGATAAAAACAAAACAAATGCGATGTCAGTGTATCTTATTCTGATAAGCTTAATTCTTTCCTAATAATAATCTATTCAGAAAATACTATTTAATAAACTGAATAAGCCTTTGCGTTACGTTAATATATATAATATCTAAACTATCAAATGAACACTTGAAAGTAGGGTGGTAATTGAAATACCTGTGAAGATCTAAACATAGATTGTAACGAAAGACAAGAAAATTTCAAGTTAGTGTTAAATCGATGTGTAGTTCGGGTCGGTAGCACGAATACTCGATAGCTATTGGCTAGTCGTCTATAGAAACTTCGAACGACATAATAATAATAAAGTCAGCTTAAAAAGTTGGTGTGTTGTTATAAAAACAGGGTGACAAGGTTAGTATCTAAGATGATTCATTCCACGTATGTGATGCGTCTTTTATATTTTAATACAAAATTATAATATACGTTAAATAAGTTATTTACTCACATTAAATGTGACATTAATAAACTCCATAGAACAATGGAGCAGTTTTTCCTTGTGTTTTTCCAAAGCACTGTCGACATTTTATTCTTGGATTCAATTCAATGTTTTATTTTTACCAGATATCCCCAGAAGGGGGTTATGTTTTTTTTATTCACTCAAGATTCAATCTTTCCTATAATGTATTGTTACACAAAGTAATGTAGTAGCACCAAAGAAGCAGGTAACACTCGAACAGTATAATAAAAAAAAATATATAATTTGTCTAGTCGACAAAATAATAAAGTTAATTATCTTATTTAAGGATATCGGTCTATCGTATTAGTGCACAAATGGACTGCACACAACAACCTATCTATAATAATTAAATTATTTTCATGTAAAGATGTCTTTTATTTCTACTTTGGAATGGTGAAAGAAAACCCCCTTATTTTTATAATTAATTTTATTTATTATATCTAATTCCTATCAACAGGCATAGTACACGTTGCAAGAATAATTATTTTACCGTACTGTGTTTACATTTTAAATTATTGCCATTGTGTAGCGAATCCAGATGGAAGTATGTATATTTGTCTGTCGTCGGCGCAATATCAAATGTCGAGTCCCACTTATACATGAACACACTATGCATACAAAAGATCAAGATTTTTCTCAATAGATTTAAATGTCGATGGCCTATGCGGTTTGCCAGTAAAGCCTTAATTTTAAATTTACACGAGCTTCGATTGGGTGAAATAACGCCAAAAGCCGATAAATCAAACTTGTGCTACAGTAATTGTTTGTTTTATTTCACGCGAACGAGGCTCGCCATACATACTCATTTTTTTTTTGTTATTTTTTTTCTTTTAAGGATATTATATTTTATTTTTTATCTATAACTTACATACTTAATACTTAGATCAAAGAAACGTGTGGCTTCAGGTGTCATTGGTGGGTAAGGTCTTTGTATAATTAGTACGCACGCGTTTACTTTAGGAAATAAAAACAAATATTACAATTATTTTATAAATCTGAAATTTTATTTTAAATTGAAAGATGGCACTGACAAAAGAAAATGTTCACTGTTCAGATTCTAAAATAAGTACACGCTTTCTACATGGAATTGGAATAAAAAATTGCTTTTGTCAGTTATTCTATAAATAGAAAAAATGCTTTGTATAAGGAAACCAGGGTTTATCAGTGAATATGTAATCTTAAAAAACATGCTTTAACACTTTCAATATAACCCCTTGTTATAAATTTCTATCCTAAGATGTTATAAAACAATTTCCCAGTTCGCAATGACCTCATATAAAATTGTTATGAATATATTTAGTTACTTACCTCCTTTATGTAATGAGTACAATAATGGGAAAATATATCAAAATATTCGACACTTAATATAAACAAAAACAACCTATCGGGCGCCTTGATCTTTAGGTATTTACAAAATTACCTAAAATTATTTTATAATCAAATATAGAATAAAAAAAGAATATGTCTCAGATACATTAGGGGACAAAATGTCCCCCAATATGACGCGCAACGCTGTCAAATTGGCCAACATATCTCGCGGCACGTGAATGCGTTGTAAGGGTCAGCACAGACCGAACTGCAAAATGCTCGCGCATGTTCGAACAAAATTTTCGCGCATGTAGAATGCATACTCGAACACGCAGTCGGCTTGCTCGAGCAAAATTTGGGCGTGTATTTAATTTTGCTATGTATGATAATAATATGAAAAAAAATATCTTATTTTTTTCAATAATCTTAGAAAATGCTCTATTCTGCTCTGCTCTTGGTGTGCGCTGACCCTAATATGTTGGAGGGGCAAGTTGCGGGACACTGGGCATAGTTGTAGCGACACGTAGATCGAGCGTTGCGCGTTGAGTTGGGGGACATTTGGTCCCTTAATGTAACTGAGGCTTAAAGCTCCACTCTTGTGAAACACTATTCCATGTCATACAGGTACTGTGGCACAAGAAAAGGAGAATTTTGAATAATTAATAAATCTCGAAATGCAAAAATCATTCTCTCTAAACATTTTATGACAGAATGATTGCACTGGGGTATAAACAATAAGAATTCCTAATACTTTTACACAGACTTACAGTCGAACTAAAGATATCATGTATTATAGATATATGTATAATATAAAATAATTACATAATGCCATTCTGTCATAAAATTAAATGCTTGCTATTGCTTTGTAGACCTCGATCAATACCCCCGCAGTATGTGTATTATTGTGTAAGGTAAATATCAAATTGTAAAAAAAAAACTTTAATATTTCTTTTGTAAAGCAACTAAAATACAAAGTTATAGGATGCGACTCGTAACAGATTTTGATCTACAGTAACTTAATTCGAAAAACATCATTATATTTGCTAGATTGACAATAATCATGTTGTTTTCACTAATTATAAGTTCCATTACTGCACATTAGATGTAAGATCATAAGCTTTATGGGAATCCAATAGGGCGCACATTTAGTCACCAAAGATAACATTATGATGGTATGTCCATTACTGGCCTGTCGATCCATGGTGACACGAGACGAATGCGAAATAAAACTACCGTTTTTAGTAAATGTACGAGTTTAATGAGGTCCAATCGTCTTCAATACATATTATATTGTATAGAATCATAACGTGAGGGACGTCGCGCTCCGTCGGGCCGCGGGATATGAACATACCAGCATAACTAGTGCGGAGCGAGTGCACAGTCAACGGCGATACCCTAACTCGGTCGCGGCGACGAGCACTTACATGCGGCGGGTCGCGCGCGCTCAGCCGTGCGCCAGCCAGTGCGCCACCCGCACCAGGCTCTCCAGCCGCGCGCGGGCCGTGCGGCGCGCCGCCAGCCCGCGCGCGGCCCGCGCCCGCCGCCCGCGCGCGCCGCGCGCCGCCCCCAAGCGTCCCGCCGCCGCGCCCGCCGCTCCCGCCGCGCCCGCCGCGCTCGCCGCGCCCCGCACGCTCTCCGCCCGCTTGATATGCGCCTCCTCTGCAACAATAAACACATGCCATAAGTGTCACTCTTACCTGAACAGCTACAGCTTATCCAACACGACCAAGGTCTACTGTCCACGGACGAGTAGTTTCAGACGCGTATTCGTCATTATACGCTTGGTATACGCCCGCGTGAAGCTTACGCACAAAACTATGAAACTCTGTCGACGAAGCGGCAACATAATACCGTCATGTGTATGAAGCTACGCGTCTGTGGACAGTAGGCTTAACATTTCCCTAAAATACCATGTATGGTCTGCTAATAACAATAATAAAGACATAACCATTACACATTTCAAAGTGATACCAATAAACAATTAAACTTAATCATACATAGTAAAACTGTGTTGTTACTTACGTGCAGCCTACATGAAATAATCTGGCGTCCGTCGCGTTACGTGCGGCTCGCCGCGTCGCGGAGCCGGGTCGAACTGAAGGCTGGAAACATAACAAAAGCATTACTACCACATTCTGGGATAAACATTCATTACACTGAAATGGTATCAGGTCATATTTTCCATTATCCATGGTTGGGAATCGACATTGTCGATTTTGTATATTTGATGTTGAATATCAAATTTAAGTCATCACTTTGCGCTGATAATCATTCCAGAACCTACATCCTTTGAAGGTTTCTTGGGTAGATAGGTGAGGGGGTGCCACGATAAATTTTCGTGCCTAAACCCGACAAAATTCTTATCGTGTACATGATGAATTAATTTAAAGACATTACTCGAAAATAAACGCGTTGGGTGGGTCAAGTCTCGGGTACTTTTGATTGTTTTGTGACGGGTTGTCAAACCTAAATTAGTATTTAATTAAGTTATAATTATTGTTCTCAAGTAAGAGACATGTTATGTTTTTATTGAGAATAAAGTTTATTTAAACCTAATTGGTCCTATCTGCCGCAGACACAGTGAAACTTCTTAGCGTGTACAAGCGCCCTAACTACATTTTCTCCTTGAGAAGAAAACACCTATCCATCGACAACTATCGTTATTTGTCAAGAAAAAATTACTTAATAGACAACTATCATAGTATAACTATCAACTAGTACTTTCTATTCTCAATCGTCCCTCATTATCGGCAAGGTCAAGTTCGTACACGTGACAATCACAGCACCTTGAAGTGAAGAAGCCCTTTAACATAAACTAGACATACTTACGCCCACTTAGATTGTTTAGTATTATTCTAGAAATGGATTGTTTAGTATTGTTCTAAAAATGCCTATACACTCACAGTGACGTTTACCAACATTTGACTTTTTTATTGTTTGTTGGATTGGAAAAAAATAATTCTGTATAGGATAGCCAGGTTAATGACAAATAGTAAAAGCTATTTAACACCACGCTACGACCCAAGGAAGCGGAGCAGTAACCAAAAACGCGGGTGAAACAGTTGAAGACAGCGTTTCTTAATATTTTTTATTCTTCATGATGTTTGAAGTAGAAAAACTTGCATCTAAATAGTTATCACATGCTAAATCATAAAGAAACCTAACTCAAAAAGTAGGTATTTGAATCTTAAAACATATATTTAAAAAAATTAAGTTAAATTTTCAAATACCCTCCTTTTTGAGTTACGTCTCTTTTAAATTAAGTGTACGTTATGTGAACTATAGCAGTAGTGGAGGGTTGTACGCATTCGAAATTTTCCTTGCCAAACTACCTAAAATTGATACTATAATTCCCAGAATAAACTAAATCTCTTTCAACTTGAGGCACATGTACCTAGTGCCAGGGAAGTCATTGAACTTTTCTTAGATTTCATTTAACTACAACATAGAAAGTGTTAAAGCTAGATTATAAAGGCAAAAGCATTACTTACAATGAGTACTTAAGCGCATCATCCAATTCCATAATGGCGGCTTGGTTACCGCATCTGAAACAATAGTGTTTACATTAAAGAAGGTTGCGTAAGAGCATATTTTTCGAGCCACCGATGTAAACCTTATCTAATCGAATTATATCGCTGTGTTGTGATTAGGAGATGTACACGACGCTACTTTCTCCTGTTATTGTTGCAAGATGACTGTCGCATGTCTTGACAAAATAAAATAGTGAAAATGAAAAGAATATAACTTATTGCAGTTATAATATGAAATGTTTATCGCATATCGTGTGGGCATGAAAAACAAAATAATAGTGCAAGTTGTGGTAGGTAGTTAGCCAGTAGTTTGTAAGAGGGATTCACAAGCAGACTCATTTTTCCCTAATCCTAGAGTACACCTGTAGGATGGACTTTAATTTTATTACAATCTAGCCTTATACATAGACTAAGAAGTAATTTTATTATATCCTAAAGTAATAAATTGTCTATACTAAGAATGTGTCCAACAATACTTTTCTCGTTGTGTCTATTAAGGCGAATACACTTCATTTTTGGTTTATTAGGAAGTACCTTGTGCTACATTACACTATCAGGTAACACTAACAGTTTTTTTTTGTCTTCTCTATATCCATATGGTCGAGAAGCTTAGAATACACATGCTGATGAAGACAAAGGATGAACTAACGCAGCTTGTTTGGAAGTAACTGCACTACCCAACATCTTCTAAACTAACCTGCTAAAAGTAGATCACTACAGATAGATCCCATTTGTGCTTTATGGTATTTAAAGCGCTTTTGAAGCTGCTTAATAAAAAGTATGTGCAAAAAGACGGGTTAATTATGAAAATAACAACCTCATTTTACAACAAATAAAAAGAAACACACAATTTAGCCTTATCAGCAAAATATAGGAGCTGAAATAATCACTGAAATCGATTTTTTCGATTTCAAAACACATTTTAGGCCGATAAACACGATCAATGGAATTCTAGTACTGTTGCACAGTTGTGTTAAAACCATCTCGCAATTAAGTTCGTAATTTGTATTGGAGGACTTATGCTAAATAGTCATTTTGTTTATTGTTAAGCTTCAGCCGACCTAAATGGGCGAATCACGTTAGTGTACCGTTCTCTACAACACACGTGAAGGTTAAGTTGGGGCCAATAATTGATGTCATTATTGGACAACACCTTAAGTTAGCATAATCAGTCTTTAAAAGTTTAAATGTTCCTGAAGTTGAGACTCAGGCCTCCTCTCTAAGAGAGGAAATGGGTCGATTCCTATCATGCGGGCCCAGTGCGGTGGTAGATGTTACATGTCTTCAAATTTTTGGTTCTAGGACGTGCCGGTTTTCTTTCAAAGTTTTCCTTCACGTTTTGAGAGTAGTGGTGATGAAATAAGTAACACAAAGTAATGCGCTTGGCTGTGTTTGAACCCGTGACCTACAACTCGGTAAGTCGTGGCCGTTAACCACTACTCTTCATTATAAGTTGGTGTCTTATCCTAACAGCATTCGTTGTTTCGGCGTTGTCCATGACAATGTATTATTCTAATAAATAATATCTTACATGAAGCAAGCTGAGTACATTCACACTAATTATGCACAGTATAATTAGCTTCGAAATCAGTGTTGTCTGTGCATAAAGTATTTTAGCAAAAGTAAGATTACAATGAGATATCATTGACTTGACGTTGTTTTCCTTATAGCACCAGAATTCTCTCAAATAATGAAGTACTCAACAATTTTGCTACCGTGGTGTGATGCAAGGCCACTTGAATATGTTAAATGTTTTGAACTAAATTATTATTATTTATTTATTAAATTATAACACCTTTACAGACTAGTCCAAGGCGATGTTATAACTAACACCTTAATATATGTACATAGTTATGATATTCTTAAACTAATTAGGATTATAAATTATGTAATGTCCAGACCTTTCTCCATAATTATTTGAGCTGCTTCTAAAAATTTCGGCAGCTTTTGGCCAAATATATCCTCCGAAAGTGCTATATTATTAACTAGCTTCTGTCAGCGGCTTCGCTCGCAGGAAAGAAGGTTTCTCCATATAAACTGGACCCCCGTTTCATCCCTTTAGGAGGTGAATTTTAGAAAATCCTGTCTTAGTGCTCGCTTACGTCATAAAAGGAAACCTTGTGCAAGATTTCACGCCCCTAGTCCCAGTAGTTTCGGCTGTGCGTTGATATGTCTGTCAGTCAGTTTCTCCTTTTATATATATAGATAATAGGTATGGCTCGTGACAAAGGGGCAAACTTCAGGAGATTAGTCCTAGCAGACGGCACCTCTAAGACATCTATCATATCTAGCGTATACTGTCCCACGGTTGGGTAAAATCCTCCCTCCATTCTTTCCATTGTTCCCGGCTCTAAGTCACTTCTTGCCAATTCCTAAGGAAGACATTATAAGTAGTCCCGTCCCATCGTGCGATTTGGCACAAAAACGAAATATACAATAAAAATTCTTCAAGGTAAAAATTTTTAAGAAAATTAAACTGCTTATTTTTATTTGAGGGTATTATTATCATAATTATAGCAGTCATTATAATACGAGATCCACAAATGCCTGCATTTACTATCATTCCACTGACTCAAAGAAACACGATAATTTTGTTTATCGACACATTTTTGACATTGACGACTTGCACTTATTTTAGAAATTGACGTTGTTGGTATTCGGAATTATCCGTATTCGGATACGGGTCATTTAGGTTCGCTAATCTTATTTATCCCCAGGGGTAGATCTCATCCAAGTCTAACAGTGAACCAGTGGGTTGAGTCAATTGATTGATTAATGATATTCTGTAATAATTTGGACTAATACTCAAGAGGGTAAATAAGATGACTCTTAAAAGATGGATCGTATTTTAACGACAAGTTAATGGCTAAATTACTTTTTAAATGCAGTTGAGGTAACTGAATCGGAACTGCGAACCAACACCAATGCGCAGTCCGCTTACGCAGACGTCTTTCGGCTGAAATGATGATGTGCGCACCTACATACAGGCGTGCAGGGCAGTTTAAAAAAAAAAGGAACTTACCTATAGCAGTAATTGGGCGCTGAGAATATAGTAACGACGTTTCTATCGTGGCACCAGTTATAGCCCTCCATGACCAGCTGGTGAGCCCTGGAGACCAATGTCAGCCCGTTGCTGTGGTTGAACGTCTCCGAGATATCTTGGCCGAAAGTGTAGCCGGCGCCACGCGGCGATATGCCCCATCCGCCTCTGTGGGAACGACAAAATACATTTATGTTGTTAAAAATGCACAACTGTTGTTGTTAGCAACTTCCGTACTTCCTCGTTACATGTAAAAATGCATATCGCAAATGGTTCTAACGCTAGGACTAATAAGTTATCACATGGTTTCGCTTAGGTTTTTTTTCTTGCATTATTTTGTATTCTGACAGTTGTGCAACAATGGCCGTTTTCACATTAGACGATAATGACACGATATCGTGGAACTGGTAGTTTTATTTATCTGACGATGTCGAGTTGCAATTAACCAACAGCTGTGTTTCCTGATAGCTACAACCTAGGGGCCTTATAGTCAAGAGTGAATAGTAATAATATTTACTTCTAGTTAAGCTTGCTCCATCGTCGACCACATCATTACTTACCATCAGGTGAGATAGTGGTCAAGTTTAATGCGTTATGCCACCGAGCAGTCTCAAGTATCTAGCCGTACTACATCTTTCGTTGGACTCTACTACTCGCTCTTGAAAACACCTAAATTATTATCGGGCGGGAAGACCGCAGCAGGCAAATTATTACAGTCCTTCGATGTACGCGGTATAAACGACGCTATTTATGCTTGTATTTCTCTGATGGGAGAGATCTTCGAACCTTGTTGATTAAATCCAGAGCTTTTCCAAAGAGGATAATAGCATAATCAGTCTTTTTAATGTTCCCACTGCTGAGACTCAGGCCTCCTCTCTAGAAGAGGGAATGGGCCATAATCCACCACGCGGGCCCAGTGCGGGTTGGTGAATGTCACATGTCTTCGAATTTTTTGGTTCTAAGGCATGCCGGTTTCCTCACGATGTTTTCCTTCACCATTTTGAGAGCAGTGGTGGTGAAATAAATTATACAAAGTAATGCGCCTGGCTGGGTTTGAACCCGCGACCTACAACTCGTAAGTCGGGGCCGTTACCACTCGGCCACCACTGCTCTTCCAAAGAGCGTCGAGCGTAAATTAATCGTGGTAATTTTGTGGTTTTTATGTTTATGCTAACTTTTCAATAGGAGTGCAGTTCTATGAATTTAACAGTCACGTTAGGTAAACGACGCGTCGACGCAATAATAAATTAAATAAGTTTTGCACAAATTAACGCCTCAATGGCAATCCAACACAGCCTTGTAATGAGCTAAACGACAGGATTTTCTTGTAAGTCGGCTTAAATAAATTGACGTCATGATGGCCGCAGGTAAGCGGCTCAATAAGAATTATTTTAACTTGAAGTATTAAAAAAAACATTGTTTTAGATACAGATGATAAATAATAACGGGAACTGTCGTTGACGTTTACTTAAATATGCAAAGGTATTTGACCTTTCCTTCCAACACCTAACTTATTTACAATTAGCAAGATTCAATGTTTCAAGCTGTCTGTTCCTCCATTTTGTCAAGTTTTAAATCTATAAAGTTAGTCTAGGGGTCTTTAAGTCAAGAGTGAATAGGTTACTTCTAGGCAAGCGTGCTCCATCGTCGGCCACATCATCGCTTACCATCAGGTGAGATTTTTTCTATAGACCATACAACGATACTATACCTACATTTCAGTCAAAAATCATGGTTTCTTAAGTTAACACTAATTTTTCTTTTAAATAATATAAAGCGCTTGACTGCGATCCCATCTGATGGTAAGCAGCGACGCAATCGTTGCTGGTGAGGCGCACCAGTTTATTAAGAGCTTATTCACTCAAGCCTTGAAGACGACTAAATTATAATCGGACGGGAAGACCGCAGACAATTTAGTTTTTCCGATTAACAAAAAAACCTGCGCCGCCGCTTGTTTTTTGTATCAACGATAACAAGTTGTTTCTCTAAATAAACTGCCTCTATATAAAGTCAATATGTTCATTATCTTTCCGGAACCGAAGCGGTCAGACGATAACACTGTAAATCTCAGACAGTGCGTGGAAAAACAGTACTATTTTAATCAATGACAAATCTAACCATGCCCAGGTTAAGTTTCGAATTAACATGCAAGAAGATGAGGGGTGATGAACTTGACCCTTAGGCCCAAAAGACCTGGAGGAACTGGCCTATAGTAGACGTAGATAGACAGTGCGTGACAAAGGGAGACGGAGGCCCAGCATTGGTACATGCCAACACGCTAATAGATTAGATTTCAAATTAAGAATTTGTAGAACAAACGTGATTTTTCCTAGTCTAGATAGACCGTGTGTGAAAAAGGGAGACGGAGGCCCAGCAGTGGTACATGCCAACGGGCTAATAGATTAGATTTCAAATTAGGAATTTGTAGAACAAACGTGATTTTTCCTAGTCTAGATAGACCGTGTGTGAAAAAGGGAGACGGAGGCCCAGCAGTGGTACATGCCAACACGCTAATAGATTATATTTCAAATTAGGAATTTGTAGAACAATTTAATGTAAGTTTTCCAAGCACTTTATCTGGAAACTGAAACGTGATGGAAAACTTTTATTTATGAACTCTGTGTTCCCAGTAACGACTCGGATAATTGAGTAGTGTTATTTATAACATTTAGCCCGTATTCCCCGAAGGGAGAGGCAGGAGTGTACGTGTAAACAGCCCTGACAAGGTTGCGGGATTGTTCGAAAGAGTTACTGCGGCCCTGGCATGCAAAGGGCAACTGAGAAAACACAGTGGGTAGTCTGACACTCCCTCTCGCTACACTCAGGGTGGAATAAGTTATTTGATAAAAAAGGGGTGTAAACAGCAATAAAATGCGACAATTATGGTAGTCTTATAAAATAAATAGGGAGGGTCTATTGCCACATTTAGGTACTTACAACTGGACTCCAGTCCGCTATTGAGGAATTCCTGACGGTTAAATCCAGTAACATAATGACCAACACGGAAAACAAACATCAACAGTAGGGCAATCAAATACTAATTACAACCTTAAAGAAAATATGTAGAACAAGCAGTAGCCGATATTGGAAAATCAATATAATAACCTAGTTAAAGTCACATACTTAGAAAGATAACGCTTAACCTTACAAAACCGCTCTCATGTGATTAAGGTGTTATTACACATCTTTCACTAGATATTTTAGAAACACGCATACTATTACAGGTTATTATCTAAGTTTCTATCGAAAACAAACCATAATTTTTTGTAAAAATTAACTAGTAAAGTCCTCTAAAAACCTCCCATTTTGCACAAATTTTACGTGAATTTTGGCCTTTCATAATTGCCTATAAATTTAAAAAGTTAAAATATTTTCATAGAAACATTGCACATTAAATCGAACTTCTGAATGACCATTTTTTATTTTTCATAATCTTGTAAGTTTTTTACCCATGTGTGCCTAAATTGATATACTAAATTATTCATTAGATGTCTATTTTTCTTTGCATCGATACTGTCCTGAATGAATCCGTTTCGGGCAGCCATTAGTGAATAGATTTCGTCAGGGGGATGACAAAAAAAAAACAGGAATTATTACGAGCGCGGGTCAAGCACACAAAGGTTAAGACTCACGTCGTGTGATCAACGCGCTATAATTAGTCCGCGGATGATACGATGCACGTCCTTGACTCCAAAGGTGCACTGTCGTACAAATATTTTATTTTAATTATCGGATGCACGCGTACACTGTGCGCAACTTCTGGGTGTCTGCCCAGTAGTAAGCGCCAAAGTTACATAAAACAACGACCTGCAGTGAACTTTTACAGTGTGACACGTAAGTACTACTTGTTATAAGGTTTCATGACGATTTCCTGTTACGCATCCTGGCTTTGTTACACAATTTGTGGTGAACTAAAATATTTATAGTGTTACGTCAGACAATTATAAAGGTTTACTTAGTTTAGTGACTAAGGCGAAAATATTTATAGTCCGTACGTAGGTACAATACTGACTTTGTCTAAACTACTTGTAGTACAAAAGGGTCAGTCGAACCTAGCGTGTCTTTGCCGCGACGTGCAAATTTCGTCCGCAAGCTTTATCTTTGTTGAGCCGGCAAGCCGCACGCTCTTTTATAACATTTTTTGTTTATAAATCTAATGCACAGCCTCAATTAGTAGAAAAAAATTGATACACACTTTTATGAACATACACACACATACACTCCATTATGTGATTAAGATAAGATATTTTCTCTGACGTCACTCTCCTCAAGGTAATCGGTATACACGTCCTTGTAAACAAACCGCACCGTCAACCACATCATCGCTTACCATCAGGTGAGATCATAGTCAAACGAGAGCCATCTTCAATAATAATAAAAACGCTTACCTATCATCAGGGTCACTCCACAGCAGATCACACATGGGACCTTCATGAGGCACCTCCTGCAGGCGGTCGAGGGCTCGGATGTGATCCAAGGTATCAATGGAAGGGCTGAGTCCTCCGTGGAGGCAAAAGATCTGGCCGTCCACCAGCGCAGTCAGGGGCAGGAAGTCAAACAAGTCGGTGAAGTGCTTCCAAACGGACGCGTTGCCGTATTTGCGAAGACATTCGTCGTAGAATCCGTATACCTGGGTGATCTGCCTGGACTCGTGGTTGCCGCGGAGGATTGTTATTCTCTCGCGGTATCGAACCTGAAAATTGTTTATGATTTTAGTTCAGTAAAGGGTTTTTCAGTAGACACTTAATTCTGTTTGATTTTATGCACATTTTTTTGTATATAATGTACACAAAATAATAGGTACGAGTATTTGTCAAATTTTAGTTTTAGATCCGTAATTTGCATGTTAATTTGATGATACTAAATTGTATACTTTAGCATAAAACCTACAACCTACATTTGACTTGATGGTATTTTTACGAAGTTGAACTAAAGAAAGAGACTGACAAACAATTATAAGAGTGACAGAGAGATGACGATATACTTTTCTTATTCTTCTTCTTTTCGTGTCGATGAACTTTAACTAAATTTTATCGGACCAGTATTTGGCAACCTCTATGGCTCTGTTATTGGCCTCTTATAGATCCTGAAAAAAGCAGGTGGTTGTGCAGGATGGAGAGCATAGCAAATGACGCATGTCCTGTGCACTTTTTTTATTACGACTGCCCTAGAAGTATAATGTTTTTCTAAAAACCCGTTTGCCGTAGCAACGGGGAGGTACTGTAATAAAATTAAAGCTAAACAAAATATTCTATGGAATTTCTCAGCCATAACATGCGAGTTTACATAAAGAATTCAGGTAACACATTTTTCAAGCCTGTAAGTATAAGTAGCTGAATAGTTTCGTTTTTTGAAAGTAAAAATCGTTTCATATGATTACAACCTCGGTCAAAATTGTTTTGTCCTTGTGGTCACGAAAGGCGACTAATTTTGTGAACGCATATGGAGTTTTAAACGCAAATTCTGAAAACTTGTTTCAGTTTTACCGAATGGTAATGTATTACTTAATTTTACATGATTCCAAGGCAATTTCATACGTGATTGAACAAAAGGTACGTATTTAACGGAATATGACATCAATTCTTTGAAGTGTTCGTTTGACATTAGTTGCATCGCTAGGTAGTAAGCAAAGGCCAATTGCAATACCTATATAACATTTAAAAGATGACTGCCTCACGTGAGTAGAAGAATTACTAAAATTATAAATACATTAGTAGCAAAGTTAAAAACGCCATAATTAACAAAAATTGCCTTGTGAGTACCCAAAAGGAATTAATTAAATAAATAAACAAAGCATGACCCACATGACAATTATCGCTATTGTGTTCCGAGTCCACCAACCAACGAAATTTTTAATTTGAAGTGGGTAGTTGTTCACTTTCCGACTGCTACACATACATTCCACCATTTAAACATACACGAGGTCGAATCCAGGATTGCGGCATAGATTAAGTATTAGTACAAGTGCTGCGGGAACATTTGAGAGTTACCATGGCCAGAGAATCCAAAGGGCAAATTATGGAATAAGCACAGGTGGGTTAAAAGTCTGACACGCCCTCTCACTCCAGCTTAGACGCGTGGGAGACCTCTTTTGATGATTTCCTACGTAAAAAAAAAATTTGGTCGAATCCTTGTGTTTCCAGTAAGACGCTATATGTATATACCGGTATTTATAGCTGAAATGGAAATCCATTCTTCAGGCAAAAATAATATGAAACATACATCTGTGATAACGAAAACTTTATCTCTAAGTGCTATTTCAGAAACATCCGTTGTGTATAGATACAAATAAGAACAAAAATGAACAATGCGTTCCAAATAAGAATAGGATCGATTTCCATGTTGTGACGTCACGTCATACTGTGAAATAAGCAAAACAATTTTTTTTTTTTAAATTTGATTTATTTACAAACTGTGAACTAAAATAGTTTAATCAGAATCCAGTTTTTCAATTTTGTTCACCTCAGAGTTCTTCAATTTTAGCCAATTTCTTGCGATTTGACAGTATGACGTGACGTCACAACATGGCAATCGATCCTATTCTTATTTGGAACGCATAGGTTTTTTTTCCATTGACGATACGATGAAAGTAATCTTTTGTACTACAATAGTAAAGAAAAAAATTACTTTCATCGCTCCTATTTACGCCGAATTTTGACTGTTATTGCTATATAATAACGTGCCTCATTTAATGAAAGTATGTTGATAAGACTATGTAAACAGTGACCAAACTTTATCAAAGATACCGGCTGATAACCACACCCTTCCTCTCACGTGACAGACAAACAATAAGTTTTTTACGACATCGCCTTTCACAATTTTGAAAAACGAATTTCCGATCATGTACGATACACGAAATCGAATCGGGAACTACACTCACCGGCACGGAAACTTGGCCACCAATAACTTGCCGATAATTTCTATTTAAATATTTAATTTTCACTATATTATGGGTTTATGCACTAAATTAGGGTTTTTTTTTATGGTTTTGTAACTCAGTTATTGAAAAAATGATGCACCAGCAGTAATCTTTAAAAAAAATAAGCAGTTTCACAAAAATATTGGTTTTAACACTGTCAATTTAAAAAGAACACAAAATGAAAAATAACCAAAAAGTCTTCGTTGTGTTTGCATTTTAATATCGGGTGTTTCCTCCCCTAGCCCCGATAACAGCTTGCATTCGTTCTGGCATACTTTGGATGATGTTTCTGATCTCAACTTGTGGTATGCTTTCCCAAGCGGTCAGTGCTGCATTTCGAAGCTGATTCAGAGTTTCAGGCGGGTTGGAGAAGGACTTTATTTTTCTTTTAAGCTTGTCCCAGATATGCTCTATTGGATTTAAGTCTGGACTACGAGCTGGCCACTGCAATTTTTGAATACCAACCTCTGTAAGGTATTCCTCCACGCAATGTGCAACGTGTGGGCGCGCGTTATCGTGCATTAGGAGGAATTCGTCAAATGCAATAAACCCTGAATATGGTAACACGTGTTCCTGAAGAATCTCCTCGATGTATCGTGTTGCCGTTAATCGGTTATCGACGATAACTAACTCCGTACGTGCATCGGAACTTATTCCTCCCCAAACCATTATAGAGCCTCCATGAAAACTAACAGTTTGTGTGGTGGTAATGGGTAAAAACCGCTCTCCTCTTCTTCTCCACACTCGCTCCCGACCATCTGGAGCTCGTAAAGCGATTCGACACTCATCTGTGAACAGTACTCGAGCCCACTGCTCATGGGTCCAGTTGACGTGTTTTCGTGCGAATCGAAGTGGAGTTACTCGGTGACTTCTGAGAAGTTCTGGGCCGCGTGCTGGTCTACGAGCTTGTAAATTCACTTCCTCCATTTGTCTTCTCACTGTACGTTCACTAACATTGACACCTCTTGTGAACTGGAGTCGCTGGCGTATCTCAACAGCGGTGAGGTAGCGGTTTCTCAAAATTTCCAGGACAATAAAGCGGTCATCCAATCAATGTGCATCTGACGCCTCCGCTGCCTGGTCTGCGGGAGTAGCGGCCTGCCTCCTGGTATCGTTTCAGCACATACTGCATCGATGAACGTGGTACATTCAGTATAACAGCAACTTCTCGCTGTGTCAGCCCTTGTTCGATCAATGCTACAGCTTGTGCAACCTGTGATGGTGTTAATGGCATTTTTATTGGAATTAAATCACCTTTAGTTATTGAAGTAACAGTACGATATCACAATAATTGAATAACCTAACAATAAACTTTCACAAAACACAAATTTAAAACAGCAACTTAGTCGCTCAGATGACCGGGTTCAACTAAAACTTAAAAATAACGTCATATTGCACTCAAACATGATAAATTACCCTCTTGAACTAAAGGTAAACATTTTTTAGACCAACCTTCATAATAAATAATCATAGGAAACACTTAAAGCTCTTGTTATCGCGAAATACGCGCTTGGCCAAGATTCCGTGCCGGTGAGTGTAGTAATATAATAACTACTAATACTAAATCGATTGAGCACAGATTCATAATTATTAGTGTTGTCTGATCCAATTAGAGATGTGTTGATACAGACATGCGTCGGGATACCTACATAGATACATAACAGCTGTTTTTACTTTTTATTGCGATTATCAAAACAAAATTACACGTTGCCGCGAATCACGTAGTCCTGAGCAAACATGCCAATTTTTTTTTTTTAAATACGCGACCAAGTGATTTACTGAAGGTGACTTTCAATCTATTAGTTTTCTTTCTGCGTAGCTAAAAAATATAACAGAAAGATATATCAGGTAGACTGAGCGCATTGGCAGCAAACGTGTGTATCCAATGTCTGTATGTAACATACTGTTATTTCCACTTAGGACAGTACGTTGACTGATTGTAGATTTTTCTTAGTCACAATAGCTGTCTCAGACAGTAACAAAATCAGATAATGTACCGCACACCCCGCGTTGAAGCAAAGGAGTATAAAAGTTATTTATAGAATAAGGTTTCCGGTCTATGGAAACATGGTGAACGGTAAGCGAATTGGATACGTTAGCCAAGTAAAATAGAAACGTTTGGGTGCACACATGACTGGTGTCGGGGCTTTGTTTAGTGTCCTTCTGTTTCTGTGAGTCAATTCATTGATGAAGGAGAAACTGACTGGCTGACATATCAACGCACAGCCGAAACTACAGAGCCTAGGAGCCTGAAATAAACACAAGGTTTCCTTTTATGATGTAGGCGAGGGCTAAAAGAGGATTTTCCAAAATTTACCCCCAACGGAATGAAACGGGGGTCCAAAGTTTGTATGGAGAAATCTATTATCACGCGAGCGAAGCCGCTGATAGAAACTAGTTTGAAATAAAGTACATTGACCCCCTACATTTATTGATATTCTTAATTTCAAGAATGGATATAAAAACACACTGTCTTGAATTGACGTCTATCGTGAATAATCGTGATCCTTTACATTTTCTAGTAATGAAAAACAGGTAATTGTTTATTTTTCGGGTAAATACGCAGAAATACGAAAGGGTCAATGTACTTTATTCCTTTATCTGACGCCTACTATAGTTGACCATAACACCAACAGCCAATATCAGCGCTAAGGGATTTAAATTGTTATTTTAGGTACCGGAGGTGTGTTAGGCAGAACTAATACTATAATTATTCCATGTCGTCACACGTCATCATCGGTCACTATATCAAAACATTAAATTAAGTCATAATCCTGATTTCGTCACCGGCCAGTCATATGCACTTACGTATAACGACCGTCACACTTTCGCCGAATGATTACTTACGTCATAACATCGATTGTTTTGTACACAATGTTAAATCTTAACCTAACAGAAGACCAAAGAAACATTGAATGTGTTGTGTGAAAGGTGAAATGGCTAGACGGGAGAGGGAATGATAAAATGAATAAGGCATAGAATAGCATAATCAGCCTTTTAATGTTCCCACTGCTGGGACCCAGGCCTCTTTCTAGGAGAAGGAATGGGCCGTAATCCACCACGCGGGCCCAGTGCGGATTGGTGAATGTCACATGTCTTCGATTTTTTGGTTTTAGGACATGCCGGTTTCCTCACGATGTTTTCCTTCACCGTTTTGAGAGCAATGGTGATGAAATAAATTACACAAATTAATGTGCCTGGCTGGGTTTGAACCTGTGACCTACAACTTGTTAGTCGGGGCCGTTACCACTCGGCCACCACTGCTCCAAATGAATAAGGATATGAATGAAAACGGTGTGTACTAAAAAAAAATGTTATAAGACCAGAATGTTTTTTTTTTTTTGTGAAAAATTATCAAACAACTCCCGTTCTGCGTAAAGCGAAAAGGCGTGTCAGACTTACTGACTAAAACCCACCTGTTTTTTCGGTTGCCCTTTGCGTTCCAGGGTCACGGTAGCTCAAAAATTCCCGCAGCCTGTGTCTACCCTGCTGGTCTACGTCAGTTGAACATAATGATGAAGATGTTATTCTTACCTTAAGAGCGACGAGCAATGTGACAGTCTCGACGCTGTAATATCCGCGGTCGACATAATCGCCCATGAATAGATAGTTGGTGTCAGGGGAACGTCCGCCGATACGGAACAGTTCCATCAGATCGTGGAACTGTCCGTGGACGTCCCCGCAGACGGTCACGGGGCATTTCACCTCCTGGACATTAGACTCCTTCGTGAGGATCTCCTTTGCCTGCCAAAAAAGAAAGAAACGTAAGCAAGGTATTCGAAATTCAATTTTGTAAATGACACAACAGTTTCGCATTTTAGAGCCCATACACACGAGCGCCATGTTGCCAACGGCAGAGGTAACCGTAGCCGTCGATCTATAGTGACACTTGACACACAGGACGGCTGCCGCTGATCTTCATTTGTTGGAATGTGGACGGCTGCCGTCGACCCGTGTCGACGGCTGCAGTTATCTCTGCCTTTGATAAAATGCCGCTCGTGTGTTTGAGCTCTTACAAAACCTCTTTGGAATGAGGCAGCTGATTGAGCTTTAAAATATGGAAATCAGAATGTGAAGATCCTCATAATCCGTCATACCATAACGACACAATATAATAACCATCATAAGACAATAGACACGAGTCCAAAGACACCAAACATTTTGTTGTCTTCTTATTCATACAGAGGACTATTGAGGTAATACAAAAATCAATAGCAAAAACTACCAACGCAAATATTTATTTATGTATCAAGTAATTGACCTAATCTTCAAGATCCAATCATCCTATTCGATGGTCGTAAAATGTCAGCTTTCAATCAATACCCCATACAGAGTTACAATAAACAGCAGTGGGAGAGAGAAATGTCTAAAAATTACATGACAGCTTGATCTCTATAGGAATCTATTAGAATGATAGATGAACTAGATTGAGGATGAACTACCTTCAAGTTTCTAAGAGTGCTTTCTGAATAAATAATATAGGGAAATTACGCTAAAAAATAAGCTCACATTGCTGTATTTCTCAATTATGTTCTTTGACTTTAATGTGAAGGGTATAGACAGGGAGACGTATGAATGTATCCCACGAAAAGTCAACCGCTGCGTATACGTTGTTTTTTTTTAAAGGTAACATCTAATTTCAATTTAACTCGCTGGAAATAAATTGAACATTGTACTTCAAGCAAAAATGTTATTTTAGCTGGACAAAATTAAATATGGCCTGCCCGACACACGTCAACTGTCTCGTTCTTCTTTATATGTATCCGGTAGCTATTCGTCAAGATAACTTCGTCCATAATCGCACAAACAAAATCTTCAGTTTGTCCGATAAGGTCGCCGAAACGAGTCAGGCCAGGGACGCCGAGAAATCAACTTCAAACTCACGGAGAACCCGAATAAAGGCACTTTCCATACCTCCTTCCGGTCATCAGTATTAAGAATTTTAGGTTTGCGCCTGATCTCTTAGCGATGGACAACGAGGCATCTCTTGTTTACTGCAACCACATCTCGGTGCTCACCTCGTGGTTGTCAGTCTTCGCGTTTGATAAACCTCAAATTCCATGGGAGGTACAGTCTCATAACCGATAATCGTGGGTGGAGCGTCGAGCTCGGTCTCAGTCCATTTGAATATGACCCAACCGTTGAAGGCTATTTAATACGCTCTTCAGGAGGCCAAAGAAGCGCTTCTTCAATGATTGCTTCGTGTCAACAACGTTAATGCGTAACCCTTCCTACATACCCATATACTTTTATGTTACGGTCGAGGACAGAGATCTAAGGTGTGATTCCATACTTCCCTCGCTTTACATGCATGACTACGCATTTATCCACATCAAGTTCCATCCTGATGGCAGTACTAAAAGTTTCAATAATCTCCAATACAGTAACAATAATCAGTACAGTAATCAGTTACAAATTGTTAGGAGCGAAAAGTTTTAGGTCATCCATGTAAAGAAGTAAGATGGGACCTAATTACCACTTTTCAACTGAGAACCCAGGTAAAAGTGCTTAAACTTAAACTGGTAAAAGTACTAAGAGGATTCAGGGCTACACCTAAGTAGTTTTTTTTAATTCTTATTAGGAGACCTCAGTTTTCATTATGCTAAAGAATAAAAAAAATATTATCGCGGTCAAAAGCAGCCTTTTTTAACTCACGATGCCGTCCGTCTTTGTCCTTCAAGCAACTTACAAAATATTAAAATTCATATCAGCTGTTGACAAGCATTTTGATAAATGAATCATTCATTACTAAATTATTTAGATAACTCTATGATTGATAAGTTTTCCATTTGTTTTGTGTCTACCATTTTAGTTTTTCACAACATTCTACTCCGAAAAAGAACAATGTAAGGCTTGTCAACAATAGTCCGTTCATCAAAAATGGGCTTTAGGCTCGTTTTAAACACATTTGGACATTCTGAATAACTGACACGGTTGAATAAAACTGTTTATATTTATGTCGTATTGTTTGCACTTCTATTGCTAAAGGGTCACTCCGGTAACTCGTCAAAGCGCAATAAACATGGATATGTGGACGTGTGGCTTTAGCAATCATCTTTCTTTGAGCACACACTTCAGCAATGTCAAGACTACTTTAATTGCGTAATGGCTCCTGTACAGTTTCTCTGAACAATTTGCATTGCTTCTTTAACCCAAGTCCATTAAAATAGATAGATAGTAAAACATCGATGGACGTAACTATAGCAATAATTATAGTTTTTATTCAAGGGCCATGAGAAAGATTATGCCTGCCCGTGATTACCGCGATGTTTAGAGATAACCTTTCCTATAATAAAGTCGAGTACACATTACGTAGATTAACTTGCAATACGAAGCTGATACGATGTTATTTCAGTAGGTAAGTACGTCAGCTTCTAAAATGTTGATAACACCGATTTGTTTATAAGGGAACCCTAGATCTGACGTGGGTTTGACATATTTTCAACCACCGACTGGTCCAGAATGATGTCGTTATTTTTGCTTCTTTTATAATGTCTCGAAATTGTTTTATCGTTTTAGCTGGCTTTTTAGTGGACTTACAATGATTGCGCCAGCATTCATTAATAATATTAAGATACAGATTTCATAATCAGTACACTACCTGTGTATAGCAGTGTTCTTTCTCAGAATAAATAAAACAAAATGGCACCTAATACATAAAAGTGTTAATACGCTCTACAAAGACCGAATAAAAATGAAAATTACCACGAGTGCGAATGACATTTCATTAAAGGTACAAAGGACTGGCCTATGTTAATCATAAAACGTGGGTTTTCTTATAATAATGACGCTCACTAAACATGAAAGGACTATTTAAATAACATGACATTACATGTGCCTTTTGTTTTAAAACGTGCTTGGTAAATGCCGAAAAACCCGAAGAGATTTTATTAAAACTTGTTACAGAAGAATAATGCAAGTATCCTGAGTGCGTACGGTTCTTTTCAAAGCCAGATAAGTGAAAACTTGGGCGGAACCGAACACAGTCCATAACTTAAAGTTATTGCTGGTATTTAGGTTGACGCGGCAGGTCACGTGTAATCAATATTGGGGCGGAAGCTCCCGCTGCAGAAATAACGATAGCATTGGCCGGCTTTTTGGCTTCAAGAGCGCCAAGATTAGTGGTCACTGAAGTATATAAGTAACGAACCATATGCGTTATTTAGGTAAGCAGTTATGTAAGTAAACTAGATAGCAGGTGAATCTTCAAGTTGGAGGTTCACGTTTATTTAATCGAAAATCATGGACTGTGAAATTTTTCTATGAATTTGACGGTCTAGTAAAAACATGACAATCAAAACTGATTTCACATTAGAATGATAAATAGTTAGAGCTAATTAATGATTCATTTGGTGTCCCTGTGTCCTTACGTGTCCGATATTTAGTCTCGTAATAAAAAAATGTGTGGCGCCATAATAAACAAGCTAAATTTATCACGATTACATATCCACAAAAGGTAGGTTCGTTTCCATAGCATTGGATCTGATTGAAATTAATCTCGATTGATAACATAGGCAGAAGCTCTATTCATTCGTATTGCTATTCGATTTCTATTCACGAACGCAAATAGACTCTCGTTGATTTATTTTTTTACGAGTTAATGTGTTATCTGTATTCCGAAATTAGCATAGACTACGTAGACATCGAAATAACGAATCAACATTCAAGAGATGTACTAGGTATGTTATGGTAAGTAAAATAAACTAGACAACTATCAACATATTCCCTACGTCCTACGAGGCTGATGGAATCGCATTAGTATACATAATATTTTAATAATGTAAAGATTGATACGCGATCAAAGGTCAAAATTAGATATTTCAAGCATGTTTTACGTTTACAACCTGTTCTGTGAATTATGGTTTTATTGAAATCATTGCAGTCTGTTACTTTTTCTACACGCAATGCCATGCTATGTGCTATAATCGAAAGTCTATGGTAAAGGTGAAAGACCCGACGATACCAATCCAGTTTTTTTTTTTTCAGTAGCTATGGTTAAAAATATATTCTTTGAACGTAGACAACGCTCGTTTTGTATCAAAGATGACAAAATCGCAAAGTTTGCTCACATAAATTCCCGATACTGATGAATGGTGGAACATTTATCTCCTCATATTATAAATCTTTTTGCTGTTCGATACTCGACGCTTGAGGTCGGTTACATTTTTTATTTCGTTTTTTTTTGTCATCTAATCAATTGTTAATTTAGTTTATTAGATCACTACCTGTATTTTAATAGAGAGCCATTGCATGCAACAATTGCATGTGAGTATACTGGTTTTAGCATGATCATGGTGTCTGAAAGGTGCCAAATTCTTTTCGACGAAACATTATATTCTTTTGGCCACGTATTCTTACTTTTAAGTAGCCTAACGACTCAGATGAGCGTACATTAGCATTTATTTATGTATTTAGTACCTGCAAAGAGGTCATATTTGTTGCTAGACTTTCCTAGACTTTGACGAAATTGATAATAACACGCGTATGATGACAGGGTGCATTCTTTTGAAACAACAAACAACAATTCACATCAGCGATCTGTTACATTATTTCGTACGATTTTTATTTCATTTTTGCGATAAATACAAGATAAACAAAAAATATCAGCTGTTTCATATGTCAAAAAGTTGTTATGAACACGTATTCTAAGTGTGCATTCACAAAGCTTGCCAGATTCAAATTTGATTTAGAAGAATTGGCAGTCCGGAATCACTATGTAATAGATTAAGAAAGGATCCGTGTCTTTGAAAATTAGAATTTTTTGGCAGCATGTCATAGATAATACAAAATCGTCAAGTCTTATTGTCTAGTCGTAATAGTCAGCAGGCGTCAAGCGACGTATGCTATCGATGATTCATAGATAGCTCACGAAATCAGCGTGCGTGATTTTTAACGAGAAACAAATGAATTTAATTTGAGCGTCAGTATCTCTAATTCGCCTGTGGGGAGGCTCAAATGCTTAATGTGGCTCAATGCTAAGCAATTGTGCAGTTGATAGCACACGTGTGGGAAGAGAAATAATATACATATTTATAGTGCACGTGCAGTTTAGGTATAGAATAATAGGAGAGATAATTAGCATTGTATGTATATTTTTCAATGTGTTATTTATCTACTGGTTCTGCTAATTAGCTACTTGTTTGCGATGCGTGTTGACTAAAGGCACTATATCCTTTAAACGACAATTTTTTGAAGTGGGAATACTCCTCACATTCTGGGTGGAGCTAGAGGGAGTATAAAGACATTCACTGATTGTAGGTACCCTATCTGTGATCCTTCAGTTGCAGTCAGGTATTTTATTCAAAAATCCCCGTGACCCTAACGCGCATCAGCCCTAAAGGGTCCCTACGGTTTTGCTGACATCTCATTAAAGCGCGCGTGGAGCATTACGCGCCGTCGACGACTCGAGCTCGGTCAATTGTTCGAAAGAGGTACCCTTTCTTTCGAACAATCCGCAGCCCTAGCTAACTTAAGTTGTTTTACTCAAAACAAACAAGAGATTCTTAAAAAATAATGTAAATTGAATAATAATGGAGTAAGTTTCAACTTAATGCCCTTGATTTAAAACGGTTTTGTATAGTCATTTACTATATTAATTACCCTTCCCAAAGTAAAAGGTGGATCACAAATTGCATATAAAACAAAAAACTTAGATAAAAGTAAATAAAGATGACTTTATGCCATAAACAATCAAAATGATCACAGATTGCTACTAGAAAAGCTAGTTTATGATGTAACAACTGATAGAGGGAGACTGAAATGTCAAAGCTGTTTCAACTGGTACTAACCACTCAAATGGCATTATATATGCATGTTCATGTTATCAATAACTTGTCTATCAATCAATTTCAAATCAGATCATAACAAGAGTATGAAATTCAATCACACTAATTGCCTTTTGAGGCACTCAGTAATTGAGGAGGAAAACTATAATTGGAAATACTGAAATATGTTCCCACAGCCACAATTGAAATAAACAAAAAAACATAATTTATAGACATAATTGCTTTGAAGATAAGAACTGAGAACAAAAATAAAGATGATTGCAATAAATAAAGAATAAAACACCCAAGTATCATTTATAAAGAAGCCATATTGTGGGAGATTAAATAAAAATTAACAATAAAAACAACCTAAATTAATAGAACTGTGTTATGGATGGTATCTGTAACAATTAACACTTGGCAGTGTAACATCCTTTCAGATAATTGTCACTACAGTGTCACAATACTACACAGCTATATCATACAGGATACATAGTGTCAATATCCTTCATTACTACCAAGAGGGTTTAATAATTACATTTGATTTGTACATTTAAATGTGATCAAATAAGTATCTAACAAGTACCCTAAGTGCATTGTTTATGTTTAAGTGTGACATACATACAAAACACTATATTTCAAGTACTAATTAGATTTGATATTTTTCATAAGGAATGATAAACAATTCAGCTAAAGTGGCTTGCAAATTATGGATAATACTAAAATGCTGCAAGTTAACTTTACTTTGTCCTTGCATTTATGTTTTTGCAGAAATTAAGTTAATCATGAATGCCCTTCATGAGTCAGTCACAGTAATCTACCTCACTCATCATTACCATTATGAAAAATGTACATGAATTTCTGGGAAAAAATAAAATGCTATTGCTAAGATTAAAGTTCATAGCCCATCTACCTACATAGATATGCTATGTCTCCAGCGTATATAACTCTTACAAGCCAAAATTTTTGAAAGTTGTTATGATTTAGAAAAACAAACATTGATATAAAAATAGTACTATAATGAGTCATATTTTGATAGCAAATATTGTGGAAACTCATTCTCTGGGGATGGAAAATTTTAAAAAGTTATCCCGAACTTGCCTATTATGTGATATAAATAATAATTTTAAAATATACCTTTTATGTTGTTTTTGAAAGATCAAAATAAAAACAAATACCCACATTTCTGCCAATTAATACTTTTACTACTAATTTGATGATGAAAGAAAACTTGAGTGTAAAATATTAACTGTTTAAGGATTATTAATTAATAATAATATCAAGGAATGTTTGATTAGACTAGGTTTTTTATCATAGATAGAAATTGATACACCCTACCTACTAAACTTGTGCCATCAACTATATTTTGGCTGCTGTCGCAAATTTTCTTGTAAATAACATGAAAATAATCAATAAATAAGCCGATTAATACGTTTTTAGCTATAGAAACATAAAAAGACTGCAATTATTTGTATCGCCGACGCCAGATCTCCCTTGAAGAAAAAAAATCAATGAAAACATCCATGATAAACATGTACTATCCAACAAGTCTATGACTTCGGATATAAAACTAGTGTTAATTGATTATCAGACTTTCCGCGCCGCGTCTAAAAATATCTTCTAACCAATTAGCCTAATATCTGCCTGGAAGATTGATAACTGGGTGTGGTAAACACGGATTGAACTAGTCAGACTACAGAACTCTCTTCATCCCCGACATCCCGGAACGATTAGCGTTCCAACGGCGGACAGCCTCTACCACAACCTATAACGATATAGAATCGCGTTCTTGTAACTCGCTATGTAGGTATATGAATCATACAACATATAGCTACCGACCTGATGAAAATGTATACAAAACGTATGGAATCGGTTCCAAATACACTAAACACATTATCTAATAATGAATTCAAAGGTACATTACCTTGTCGCATAACGTTTTTACTTGATTTTCTGTCAATTGCTTGCATTCGTTTAGTTGTTCTATCCACTGATCCAGTTCTTTTAACGACGCCTTGTCCTCCATACTTTGTGTCTGTGAGATTAACGTACGAAACGTTAACTGTGATTTTGATTGTCTTTATGTTTTAAATGTACACAAAACCATGCGAATTACGTATTTAACACTGTGCCCAGAAAACTGACTACGGCGGACACTTTACAAAATGGCGTTTGCGTGACGTCAATTTTCGGAAAAGAAATCCACCAAGCGGCTTTTATGGGAACTAGATGATGATGCCACTATTGGATGCGTTCAGAGAAATACTAAATTGGTAGCTTATTGGCAAGGAAATTAATGTTTTTAAAATTTACGCCATGCACTATTGAAAAATTGAAATATATTGTACATTTGACGCAAAAATAAAAGTTACTTAGTTACTAGACATACTTTTATGGAGCCCGATGGTACAATTTTTGCTTTAGCCATTGTTTGCGGTGCTTCGACAATAAAATCCATCGAGGTAAAAATAAATTATCTGGTAGATAATTCCTGAAATAGCTTTCAATTAAGCACACAAATGCCAAAAATTTATCAGTTCAGTCTTCTTTCAGTCTATTATAATGTCGAGACAATATAATATTTCAACTTCACAATTTTCTTTTGAATTTTGTTGAAATCTGAACATTGACTTGATTGACACTATTGACAGTCTGTCACTTTCGTTTTTCAAATATTTTCGGCTCTTCTCGTTTAACACTAGTGTTGTACGTAATCGATGCATTATCATTCTAGATACTCAAGAATAGAATAGAACAGAATATAATTCAACTTAATTGTACACTAAAATAGTACGAACGATTATTTAAAATCGTTCAAAGCACCTAGTTTCCTTAGGCTCATTTTTATTACGTTATAATGAGAATATTGTACACCAGATTATTCACCAGTCATAAATCACAGGTGCTCTGTAGGATCATCTGTGTGCTGCGTTTTTTAGGACTCAGTACCTGAACGGTAACCAACGGAACAACAAAAAATTCTTTAAAAACCAGACCACCCACACGTATCGAAGATTGAAATATTATCAAATATTAACGTTTAAAACGATCTGGCCAATTTTACAGGGCCATACCATGAAATGATCATTTTCTGAAATCTTGCCACAATATATTTATGGATGCTCGCTACTCGTGTGAATGTGTAAACGTATATGAATCATTTCAATTCATATTTGGTCGCACTTATTGTCGATTTAGAATTGTATGTAACATAAATCTGCATAAAGTTGCAAAATAAACGAACACGTAGGTTTTTTAGTTGTTAAATTATGACAAACTTTGGTATCATGTCAAACTTTATACTTTTTTATTTTTCAGCAAGAATTTTTGACCATAGAGTAACATTTGTCCGAAACAACTTGTATCCAACACATATAAATTCATAAAAAGTACTGTAATTTTTCTTTCTGCCAAGTGCCAAAACCGAATTCCGGTCTTTTACTTTTGAGTCGGAGGCTAGTGTGCAAGTGTGTTGGTGCTTAGCCGCTCAGCAAGTTTTCGTGAAGATGACTGAAACTCTGAAGCTTAGAGGAACTCTCTGTGGCCACAATGGCTGGGTTACGCAAATTGCAACCAACCCCAAATACCCCGATATGATTTTGTCGTCGTCTCGAGGTAAGGTTATAATTTATGCTGCCATCTAAATCCATGTTCATCTGGCCTTTGCTTATGAAATACTTTCTAAACTTAGTAGTAAATTGCCTAATATTGATAAAATTGTATGAATTTCTATTTATTTATGTGATGACACAAAACCTTTGCCACGCGAGTCCTGAGCGGCAAGCGGATATGGGGCTGATGACAACGTTGACATTATAACCGTGTCTTCTTATTTTTACATAAGTAACACGTTCCGAATGGCTTTTCAGACAAAACCCTCATCGTGTGGAAGTTGACAAGAGACGAAACCAACTACGGTGTACCGCAGAAGCGTCTGTACGGTCACTCTCACTTCATCTCGGACGTTGTGCTTTCCAGTGACGGCAACTACGCTCTATCTGGCTCATGGGACAAGACTCTGCGTCTGTGGGATCTTGCCGCCGGAAAGACCACCAGGCGTTTCGAAGACCATACTAAGGTGTGACAGAACTTATCATTTTGGTAGGGTTGTAGTATAAGTGCCGATGCGCGGCAGAAGAATCAGTGTAATTGTGCCTATGCGAGGCAGAAGAATACAAAGCTGCTTGCGTTGTTGTGATCCATCTGGGCAACTGAGTTTGAGGTAAGAGTGTGGTTATTCACAATTCACACCATACAAAACTAACAACAAAGAAAGAGCACATGCACATATTTATGTAGAAACACTAATTTTGATAATATTTTTGTAGTTAGTAACTGTAGCAGAGATAGGATCAACATGTGTAATTATTACCCTTGTGGTCCTTATTTCTAATAGATAAAAGAATATTTCCAAACATGAATTATAACATAATTTATGCTATACAGGATGTACTCTCCGTGGCATTCTCAGTGGACAACCGTCAGATTGTGTCTGGCTCTCGGGACAAGACCATCAAGCTGTGGAACACACTCGCCGAGTGCAAGTACACCATCCAGGATGATGGCCACAGTGACTGGGTGTCTTGCGTCCGCTTCTCACCCAATCATGCCAACCCCATCATTGTGTCTGCTGGTTGGGACCGTACTGTGAAGGTTTGTACTTTTTCTATTTACACGCTTGCTTGTTTTTGTAAAACATAGTGTTTGAAATCATCATCAATTTATAGCTAAGAATATAATCAACATTATTTTCTTCTTTCAGGTCTGGCATCTTACCAACTGCAAGCTGAAAATCAACCATCTTGGTCACTCTGGTTACCTGAACACAGTCACCGTCTCTCCTGATGGTTCTCTTTGTGCTTCCGGTGGCAAGGACATGAAGGCTATGCTTTGGGATCTGAATGATGGAAAGCATCTGCACACCCTGGACCACAATGACATCATCACATCATTGTGCTTCTCGCCCAACAGATACTGGCTGTGCGCTGCCTTTGGACCTTCCATCAAGATCTGGGTATGTAATAAAAGTTACCTACCAAACTTCATTTTGTTAATTAAAAACTTATTTTTTGTATTGTTTTATTTTTGATAATATTATTAAATCTTACTTCCTATCATTACAGGATCTGGAAAGCAAGGAGATGGTTGAAGAGCTCAGGCCTGAGATCATCAACCAGACCCAGACTTCCAAGTCAGACCCACCCCAGTGCCTTTCCCTGGCCTGGTCCACAGACGGTCAGACCCTCTTCGCTGGCTACTCCGACAATATCATCAGAGTCTGGCAGGTGTCTGTCTCAGCACGATAAGGAGTTGAAGAAACTTGGTTTCATTTATTTTTGTGCTACTCCTTATGTATCCTGTCTGACTGTATGGATAAAAATAAATGGAATTGTATGATGTACTTTAGCAGTTTCATTGTGATCTCCTTCTAAGATTAGAAATAAGTAGGTAATAGTGTTAAAAATAAGTTATTCCAATAATCTGTTACATGTGTATCAATGATGTATGTATATTTTATGTAAATAAAAGCCATTGAATATACAGAAACATTTTTCTTCCTCCAACACTCATTTAAACATTTGAGTACCAATAATAATCTTAAATAATTAAAACATTACATGGGTAAATTATCATAAACCACTCCCTAGTACATAATCAAACTTTAAAATTACAGAAACGTTGCAAATAACCTCTACCTACTACCTAATAAATCAACTGCACAGAATTATGATTACCTACTTTTTACACATAATCCACTTGATAAGTTCCACTGAATTAGTACCTACCTGCCTTTATAATCTGTATCACTTTGTGCATATTCATTGTAGTTCGCATTCATTCAAGAGAATAATTTGGCTTCCTACTATTTCAAGATGTACACTTGTGCACACAAGTTTATGGAAATCAAAATTGTAATCTTATATAGAGAAAAGAAAGTCGTGTTAGTTACACTGTTTATAACTCAAGAACGGCTGAACCGATTTGGCTGAAAATTGGTGGGGAGGTAGCTTAGAACCAGGAGACGGACATAGGGTAGTTTTAACGAGTAGGGTAATTTTTGTTTTTTTACTAAATCCCGCTTTTGGGCAGAACAACGTCTGCCGGGACCGCTAGTTTGTAAATAAATGTATAAAAATCAACTTAATTTGGTTGGTAATATCTTATATAAAAAATGTACTTTGTGGATTATATACGGAGATTCAGTAAATCAGTATGGAAAAAGTAAAAATCTAATTTCTCTTGGCGACAGTCGTCGATATAACAATTTCAAACAGAAAGTGCAAGCAGCACTACGAATTACACGGTCTGTCAATGATGTCAAATCTTTACCTCTAATAACCAGTTGACTGCACTAACAATAAAAGGGTAATTTATTAGGCTAACTGTCCAGGGACGCGTAGCTTCATAGACGCGTATTCGTCATTAAACGCTTGGTTAGTGTACGACGACGAACCTATAAAACTATGAAACTCTATCGACGTATCGAGCTGCGAGTCCGTGGACAGTTAAATAGGCCATATTTTTGTATGTAAGCTTCACGCAGACGTACACCAAGCGTATAATGAAGAATACGCGTCTATGAAGCTTCGCGTCTGTGGACAGTAAGTAGGCCTTACATTATCCAATTTTTAGGAAACCAATTAAGGAAATCGGAAGGTGTATTCGCAGTTTGAACAGATTGGATCCGATGTAGTGTAAGTTGGAGGTCCCGACCGCTCTACTTCCTAAATTGTCTACGATTTAGGATAGTGTAATCAAGACGCTACGATTTAGAACGAATATCTGTCTTATTTTTTTATATAAATACAATTTTTATTTAAATCTTTATTTAAAGAGCTTTTTCGCTAATGCGAATATAACAAGTGATCGAATTGCTTGGAATCAAATCTCAAGTTCCTAAACATGCACTACCTAGTTCCATATTGAACCACTTTCTATTTTTTTCCTATTTTAGGGTTCCATAACTCAAAAAGAAAAAACGAAAACCTTATAGGTTCATTGTGTTGTCCATCTGTCTGTCACGCGTGGAGGTATCGAGTTGAAATTAAAACCACATATTAAGGTCTGCGGTTCCTTGACGCTGTGAAAAAATTAAACTTCTAAGTTAAGGAATAAAAAAGATACGTCCGTTTATGTCGCAGAAAACGTATTTTTCTATAGTCAAAGGAATCAAAATTCCCAGAATCCTAAAATTGGCATAAAGCAAGGTCTTATAGCACATGTATAGGAATAATTCTGAAAACCGTAAATTTGTTGTTACCTACGTCACAAAAACAAATCGGAAAAATCTACGAGACTTCTTTCGGGAATTGTAGTTTGTACGGAACCCTTAGACCGCGAGTCCAACTTGCACTTGCCCAGTTTCTTAAGTCCATTGTTCCCAACGTTATGGCTAGAGCAAGTCCCATCTTAAGTTGTTTTGATAAATATGGTGCCATTGATCGAAAATTTGAAACATGTATCCCAGTACGATCCTTCTTCACTAATGCTTCGTCTGTATGATTTAGAATTAGTGTAGTGTGATCACTAGCTAACAACTTTTCTTCCTAATGGAGGCCATACATGTAAGGGTTTGCATGATGGTTTTAGCCGTTCATGCATAACCGACAGGCAAACCCTACCGCATAAGTGCTAAAATGTACAGATATCTGTATGTATGACACTCAGTTATACCTGGCAGTTATACATGAATGGCTAAAACCA
Organism: Mythimna pallens; assembly: GCA_961205895.1. Classification (NCBI taxonomy): domain Eukaryota; kingdom Metazoa; phylum Arthropoda; class Insecta; order Lepidoptera; family Noctuidae; genus Mythimna; species Mythimna pallens. Next base: position 5,394,771 of record OY540843.1, read on the forward strand.
TAATGTGAACCCTAACATGTATGGCCTCTATTACTGTTCCTAAATTGGTTCCCTAAAAATTGGATAGTGTAATAAGCCTTTATGTCAATGACCTTTAGTTGCTTTCATGTATCATCAACACAGCTTAATTCATTAAACCCCGAGCATAAGTGAACGCCGGCGTTCGCTCGGTCATTGTCTTTCTATTGTGTCTCTAATTATGCTACTCAATAGGTTAATTGCTATTTCAAATCACGTACTGATTAAATCATTCCTGGATTTAAGATGAGATGCACACAAATCTGAAATTTAAAATTAATATAAAATATAGAGATTCTATTATTACTGCAGTTAATTTTTTTTCAACCTTGAATTCATAATATTGTTTTGAATAATGCATGGCACCATTGTTGTGATGTATTTTTTGAATATTTTAAACATGAATAGAGGATGGTTATTTAGAAACACAAATACACGGATATATCTATTATTCTTTTCAAGTACATTCATGATCAGATCAGTGATACCATTGAAACTAAATTCAACAGCTTCTAAATATAGCAAGGGCCCCTTCACCATTCATTTCAAGTTGTTTTCAAATCCCATTTCATCTATTCAGTCTTTGGTAATCCCGCTTCATTCAAAAGATGTGACCCATCCATTATCTCTGTTGGCCCCTCCCCTACTCTAGTATGTATCACATATTTGATCAAATCTTGCTTTTGAGGCTCACAGATACTCATGAATACTGGACTCAAAGCCTCTTCTTTACTTCCGAGTCCAGTTACAAATTTATCTGGATTGGATGAAGGGAAGACATGCTTTATCAAAGAAACAACTTGCGGTACATCCTTCTCAAGCAGATAGAGACAAGCATTTGGTCCGGCATCAAATGTGTAAGCAACTTTTATGCTTCCAGAGACCTCATTATACTTGTGAATTACATAACTAACAAGATGCGATACATCAGTCATGTACACACATGGTGGATATGAATCTAAACACACTGCATGGAACTGATTGCTGTCTTTCATGGTAATTTCAGCAAACTTTGTGAAGTCCCTTTGTTTTATTGCTTGAATAATCTCCTCTGTTCTCTGTGGTACACAATTTTTAATTCTATGTTTTAAGAGTTCAGAAGTTTCCACTGCTATCCTCATTCCTACAGTTGAGCTAGTTTTCTTTTTAGTGTCCCCAGCAACTAGTATTAAAGCTTGCATTTCAGGCCAATGGGCTTGATCTGCAATTTGAGTTGCTACAGAATCTGAACCATCTGGATTGGTGCCTGCATGCCATCTTACGAAGCCACCGTACACACTCCTGCAGGCGCTGCCTGAACCCAATCTAGCTACAGAACTAACATCAGACTTTACTTTGTAAAGTTTCGCCAGTGCTGTCACAAGGCAAGCGTAGCCTGCAGCGGAAGATGCTAATCCTGCTGCAGTAGGAAAGTTATTTTCTGAACATACGTGCACTTTCCACTGTAGGAAATCTTCAGTGACGCTCTTTTCAGCTGCAGCTCTGGCCTTAATTTCCCTGAGACAGTTTTGTAGTCTAGGGCTATAAAATGATTCCTTTTTTCCATTCAACCATATTCCATCTTCTTTAAATTCTGGTCTTGCACAGACTGATGTTTTCGCGCACATAATACTTGTGTCTAAAGTAGCACTAACGGAATCATTTAACGGTAAAATTAAATCTTCGTCTCGTTTGCCCCAATATTTAATTACGGCTATGTTAACAGGCGCTATCACTGTTATAATTTCACTCATTTTAACTGTTATATAAAAACTATGAATATAATGATAAACTTTTTCAAACAATTCGATCCCGCGGTTATTTCGTGAAATGACAGACGTGCGGTGCAGCCGTAGACAACAAATAAATTATTTTATTTTGCTTTTTGCTTTGCTTGTCAAAAGTAGGAACTAGAGAGGTGATGCGTAAATATTTGTACAGGTATAGAAACCAAGAATATACTTTCCAGTACGCAGCTCAGGTATGGACCAAAATACTGGGTAGGTACCTTAAAGGCAGTGGCGGAGTAGCCATGTAGCAAGAGTAGTAAATTCTACAGGCCCGGGGCCCCGCGCGTACACTTTACTTCAGACTTTCCTGCAAGTAAACTACAGAATAGAAGATTTCTTAGAATTGCTCCATCATCGTACTTTTTACGCAACTGATCTTAAAATCCACAGGGTTATAGGTCTCTAAAAGCTTTAGCCAGCGGCTTCCCGCGCGCGAAGCCACTGGCTAAACCTACTTAATTTTAATATGTGTAGCCTCAGTTAAACTTATTCTTAATAACCCTACTAAGAATAGGCTTTTTTTTAAATTGATATAAACTAGTCCTTGACTGAATGCTTAAACGAGGTTTTTGGAAACTACATATTTTGTGTGTCTATGTGAATATTACATTGCCAGTGCACGTGCACGTACTGGCAATGTGGTCGTTCCCAATGAGCCTCATCAGATGGATTTAAGTCACCCAAAGAGCAATGGAGAGAGCTATGCTCCGAGTTACTTTGCATGATTGAATAAGAAGTGAAGATAAGCTTAAGTGGCAGTGGGCTGGGTACATAGCTCGCAGAACAGATGGTCGATGTGGCCGAAAGATTCTGGAGTAGTGATCGGATACCTGAAGACGCAGTGTTGAAAGGCCTCGCAACAAGGGTACACTTGGGAGAAACCTTTGTCTAACAAAATGAAAATGAAATGATGATGACGATCGATGTTGGCATGTTGATGAGATCAATCTCTCAGAAAGATTATCCCAATTAAAGAATGGTTGAATCAAACCTCTCCAGAGAAAAAGAAATTTTGTATCCTATTCCTAGTAAAACAGTTCAGCTTTTGTGTATAAATTCACAAAGGCTTCGCCATCATCATCGAAAAGACTCCTTTTTTCTGTATTATTTATCAGAAGAAAGCCTAAAATGTCCTCAACATAATTTCCAAGATTACTTCGGTTTTTTGGAATTTTGCCTTTAAATCTCTAATCGTTCGGGGTATGCAAAAAACGATCATCACCAAGGTTTTGCCAAAAGTACTAAATTAATTAGTAGTACAGTTATTCCAATTCGATTAACTCGAGTTGTTGAAAGTGCGAGTTGGCCTATCGCTACCCAGTACGGAATGCTACCACAAGGTAGCCAAGTGGTAATAATTATTATGACTTTAATTTTTTGTTGTACCAAAGCTTCCTTATGTACGTTGAAGTTAGAATATATATTAGGGTGACATGAAACATATACTTGCAGGTATTGCAAATGTTTACGTATTGAGATCATACATCAACCTTGAAACTTGTAAGTATTTTGAAACCCGGTTTTTGACCGGGTATTTGGCAATACCCATATCTTGAAGGCCTGGTATTGACATTAACAAGTATGTCTCATCTCTATAACGAACCGAGTACCGACGAACAGCGACGAACAACGAACGATGCCGAATTTCTCTTTTTCTCATTCTTCCTTGGGAGGTGAAATGAGAAGAACAATCAACCGGTTTTGGATTGGTCGAATCGTTACGATGACAACTGACTGCTGACGTTTGCATAGTTAAGAATGCGTTCATGCGTTATGATGCGTCCGAAGTTTATTTCTCGTGCATCATGCACTATACCACAGAATACTTTGCACAATACAAACTGAATTTCTTTTAGTATCCTCTGTAGTCTGTCTGTTTCTTCGTATATTTTTATATATTCACATCGATGAAGTAGTATTTATAAAAATAATTTAGATAATGTTACCATTCCAAAATACTTGCTTACGTTTCGATACTGCATCTTATTATGTTCAATACATAGTAGGTAGCTATTTCTTATAATTTTGTTGTTGATATTCAGTGGTAAATTAGAAGCAGGTTTACAATTTTTATATCTAAATTACTTATATAATTATTCCGAATATTTTGACCAATTATTTGGTGTTACTGAACTTGCGGTTGCAACTTCAATCAAGTTCAATCCTAGCGACGTTTTTTGGAACTACTATTATTTGACTAAATTTAGATGGTCTGTGGAAAACGCTTGAAAAGCTTTGATGCGGTACACCGTTGCTAAAGTATGAGTGTACGAGGGTGTGGAGGTAGTATACTTGTGGATTTTGTTGGATTATAGCACACATTTCAATTCAACGCTGCCATTTTCGTTTTGTGGCACGGTTAAAGCGGCGGTCTAAATGTGATTTAGTTAAAATATCCTGCATTTATTTATTTACAAAGTGTGGATAATATATTGTAGTGCATTTGTTTTCTTGTATAACATCAAGAAGTGGCGATTACAGTGTTTATACCACCGGATAATTGTTGACTTCTTTGGGTGGAGAGGGTGAGTAGGTACTTTATATCAATATTTCGTGGTTTTACGGCTTAGTAATCTTTTCATAGGCTCCTTTCTCACATCATTGACTGTACTTATCTCATTGCCCTTGTTGAAGTTATTTGCCGTTTGTGTATAGTTTCTGGTATTCGCAATTGGCTTGCTAAAATGGGCGTTGTGATGAAGAGTGAAGGTTTATCATTAATATCGTCACCGCACCTCTAAATTGTGTTATTTACTTAGTCAGGATTCGTCAGCAACGTCTTCTGTTATCAAATTGTTGAATTTGTCAAGTTCTTTGATAGGTATATATTTGGGTTTTATCAGCGGAAGCAAAATTGAGATGATGTCGTTAAGTCGCCAATGAAGTTTACGTGTGTTTTAACTGCGGAAGTAACCATAAAAAGATAATTCTGCCCACTAATCAATTCATTGGACAATCAAAATAAACAAGAGTAGTCTCATTTCTTTCACCAAGTATGTTTAGAAGAAACATTCCCACTATTGTGCTACACTCTGTTTATTGAACATCTCAGTTATGATTCACAGATTTTTTATGTCTATTAGCCATACCTATATATGTTTACATTATTTTACTTGCTCTAACAATGACAAATTATCATAAAACAGTTACTATCTAATTGCTTTCCTATAAGCAATATCAGTAATCTTGAAGGTAATATTGGTAGGTTGGTGAAAGGAAAGGTAACTTATCTTACCTTTATATTTAGGCAGAAATAATAAATATAATGTAGTAAATTTAAGTAAAACTGAAATCTACAATATTGTAGAATGTATTTTAAAACTTGTGAAGTTTCCATAGACTTATCTGAATGCAAGGTTATTTTAATTCTTTGAAAATTGCTTTGCCTGTGTGCCCATACTCTATTCCAGTCATGTGTGTAAGTCTCTATTACACGGTCATGTAGGCGTCAATCAATTCCATCAATCATGAATAATTTTTGAATGACAGAATTTTATCACCATTTGTTTTTTGTCATGCAAACGTCAATCATCGCATTACACAGTAGGTTCTTCGTCAATCAAAAAATTTACTGTGGCAAAACTGACAGCAAAACTTATAGTGTAATAGACACCTACTTGTTACTTACCAAGATGAGTGCAATTAAGTAGGTACCATAACATATAACCTGAAAAAAAAAAAAAATTCTTGTCTATTCCACTGCTACAACTAAAACAGAACATATAAATTCACTATAAACAATTGTAAACAAAAATCAGTAGTCTTATAATCAAGCTGTGTTTTTTTTTTTCATTTATTTGCCTATATGTATGTTAGGTATTCCTACATTGCCATAGTTTCCTCAGGTAAGGAAACCTTGGCAATTTGCCAGTCAACTAGAATGAAGAAATTCTGACCTGCTAAACTACACTTGCATTATTCTAAAATGCAATTACAAGTTGGAACTGACCTTGGAAGTTGTTAAATGTTTATGTTACAATCACGTACATGTGTGGAAATCGTAATTGCAAAATTTGCAGAATATATTGATATTCTTTTGTTTATGAAACAGCTGTTTGTTGTCTGTTTACTATTGTTATTTTAATTTTCTATGTGGTTTGTAGTTGTCTAAATAATTCATAACAAACTTTTGTCTACAAGGATTTAGTTTTCAAAAGTTTATAGGAAATGCGTTTTGCTCAATTGTTGGGCTCTTTTAGAATAACCTATTTTATAATTTTTTGGCTTGAGAGCAGTTGTGTTTTTCTCGGTAACAAGTTCTGTATGCATAGCAAGGCATTGTCAACATCACAGTTAAGAAAAAAGAAAAAAATATTTTGGGTTGCATTTAACTACAATTTCATCTGCTGGTAAGCGGAAATGTGGTTGATGATGGAGCATGCTTGCCTAGATATAACCTATTCACTCTAGACTTGTAGACACCTGGGTTGTAGCTGTCAGGACACACAAACTAGTTTTTTTTTTTTTTTTAGTGTCAGACTTTTACTGACTAAAAACCCACTCCTGTTCTTTCGTTGCCTTCGTCCCAGGGCCCCGGGTTTCGTTTTCACACTACCCATGGCCCCAGGAGGCATCAACCCTGATCGGGCCCCTATGATTTGCTGACATCTCCCTGAGGCGCGCGTAGAATAATACGCGCCGTCAACACAGTTTGCGTAGTAGAGAATTCCACTCTTTAGCAGTACACACAAAAAATTATGTGTTCCCAACACTTCTCCCATAGTATAATAATGTAAACCACCTTTGAAGAATTTTCCTATTCTTTATTGTTCTTTATTGCATACAAAAACATACAAATACAATTTATCTATATACAAAAATAAGCTTAATCCAAAATTGGTTTCTCTCAATGTGATAGAGAGATTTTTAAGTCATAAATTAATAATGACAGAATAATACTTTAATTTAATTTTAACACTAAACACATTTAGTGTGTCATTTATTTTAGTGTGAGCAATTAAACATACTTTTTTTTGAGGTAGGAAATTATCAAATAAAATTTCCCACTCCGGATGGAATGAGTGTGTCAAGAATTTACCTGACTAAAACCCATCTGTGTTCCTTCGGTTGCCCTTTGCATTCCAGTGACACAGTAACTCCTTCAAACAATCCTGTAACCCTTTACTAACATTCTGTTTTCTTTATCATGTCTTTTCTAATTGTTTGTTGTTCTAATTCCGTTAAAAGTAAGTATGTATAGTGATAGTGAATTTTTTTAATTATGCTTTTGACTGGCATACTCTTGATTAGATGCTAACATGCAACTAGCGGGTTAATGAATATTTTTACAAAGTCATTAGCTGGTAACATGATTGTAAATTAAATATGTACATCATGCACTGTTAAATTGTAAAATGTTTTATTATAGTTTTTAGGAAACAACTTGAATAGCTCCTTGTTTTATCGTGATTACACTACCTCTTAAATTTTTTCAAGGCGCTGATTTTTTGGTATAAATTCTAGGCCTTTCATTGCAAACTAGGAATACAAAGTGAACAAAGGTGGGTTTTATCAGTAAAAGGTTGACAATCCCTCTCACTCCACTCAAAGCAGGAGAGGTCAGTTTTCTTCCATCGACCACAAAATTATTCATAAATCACTTGATAAAGATATTCTTAACTATGTAGTCTTTTCAATCAAAACTAAAAACAAGGCTAATGACATTTTTTTTTTCCAATTACTAAAAAACTACTAGTATCCCGATTAAAAACAAAGTAATTACTACTCCATGTAACTAAGTCCAATGGCGTATCCACACGCTACTCATTATGCGCGAGTGACATCCTCCCGTGACCACGTGACTGGGGAGCGGATGCTAAGCGTTGACGAGCTGAGATGCGCGCTCTAAACCGGGGAATACACTGGACGAAGTTGCTTGCGGGTTATTTGCCGGACCTCACTACAGTCAGCGCGGTTCTACACTATAACTGAAATAATTATAGTGCGATATTTATGGCATTAAGGGCCTATTACACTACGCGATATTCAGCACACGATATTCAGTCTTATTTTTTATTCCGAATAAGACCGGTCTAACCCTCATGTAATAAGGGTTAGACCTACGCGACATCGACTAAGACTGTCTGAATATCGAGTAGTGTAATAGGCCCTTTAGATCCGAATTCGCAACAAAGTCAGAGCGGTTCTGCACTTCATTATATCCGAATATAGTGTCCGAGTTATGTCATCTTAATTTGAAAGATCTAGTGCACAATCCTTCTACAAGTATTACTACGGCTACTTCGGATCATCATTTTTCGGATTCGGATTGGATACACACATAGCCAGCGACACTGAAAATTATTCTAGTGACAAGACTAGTGAATTCACCATTTAAAGATTTTACGAACTAAGATGCGCGCGCGCAAACCGACTCATCCTGACGAAGATATCGCCATAATGCGGCATATTGTTGAACTATTGTAGGTACTTTCAGTTAGGAGTTGGCGTTTTGATTTGATAACTAAAGCAGTGCTTCCGTTCGTCCTTCAAGGACGCGGGAAGTTAAAATTATTAGGTACTACAATATCGCAAAATATCAAAGTAATGTTTTTGAATGATAGCATTTCAGAATAATAATATTCCACAACTATCACACAACGTCATCTAGTCCCAAACTAAGCAGAGCTTGTGCTATGAGTACTAGACAACTGATAAACATACTTATATATTTCTAAGTACATACACAATTATAGATAAATTACACCCAGAGACAGAACAAATGATCGTGCTTCACACAAACATTTGTCTTGGGTGGAAATCGAACCCACGACCTCCGGCATAGCCTCATTGCCACTATCCAATAGACCAACAGGCCAGTCAATATATATTTGTGTGGCCTACAGATAGTTGTTTCGGGTCTGAGTGTTTTGTGTACATATGAGTTTACACGTTCGTGAACGCTCGCACAATAATGGAGTTATATCATATAACTAGCTTCTGCCAGCGGCTTCGCTCGCGCGAAAGTAGGTTTCTCCATACAAACTTTGAACCATTGCGGAATGCTCCATACAAACTTCCACCCCCCATTTTAAGGGAGTGGGGGGGTTAGGAGAGACCAAAAGTAGCCTTTGTCACTCTCCATCCCTTCAACTATCTCCACTTAAAAAATCACGTCAATTTGTCGCTCCGTTTTACCGTGAAAGACGGACAAACAAACAGACCCACACACTTTCACATTTATAATATTAGTATGGATAATTATTAGTGTGGAGAGAACACACAGTAAACAGTAACTTTACTACAGACAGGATAAGTTTCATAAAACTTAGATCTCTTTACGCTGCTTAGCTCAAATTCCAACCAAATATTTTTCGAAACCATTACCTACTACGCTACCGGCAGTCCAAAGAGAATACCGCAGGACAAGAAAATGTCGACTGCAAACTGCATTACTCAACCGCAATGATCTATTGATTTCCGCAGGCCCTCCTACACAGTGACACTTATTTCGTTAGAAAGTTGCGAAGAAATGGTCTTAGAGACAGCTCAATGGGCTTTATATTAAAGCTGTCGCAACCGAGATGGTAATGATGCCGTGGCGTAGGATATCCGGTAAAGTTGTCGAAGACAATAAATAATAAGGCGTTATTTCTATGTCAAAGGCTGTTTTAGGAGTTTGTAAAGAGGATGAATACTTGCACTTTTATCACATTAACTTTTTTTAAGGTGGGAAGTTATCCAATGACTTCTTTCGCACGGAGAACCAGCCATTCCTCCTCGCAGCCTATCGGGGCCATGAGTTGATTTCCGAAAGGGAAACACGGGATCCTGGAACCCTAGGCAAAGAAGGAACATTGGTGTGGGGTTAGTCAGTAAATAGTTTGATACGCCTTCCCGCACCGTCCTACAGCGAGAGAAGTCATTGGATGATTTTTCACCTTGAAAAAACATGGCCCTAGTTGGCTAAATGGGGCAAAATGATAATGAGTTTTAGTTGGCACAACACCCTGTCTTTAGCCTTTTTATTCGTCCCGTATTCTCGACTTTTTTTTTTTTTTTTACTTTATTGAAGTCCACATGAGCTTTCAAAGAAGTCTCTTCGGGACGATCTCGACCGCTTTGTTAAGAGTAGCTTAGTATACCAAGACGTTTTAATCATCGTCTTGTGCATCACTGATCTTCATTGCTCATACGGACAGCTATGTAACAGTATCACAAAAAAATCACGCCACTTATCGTCGAAATTAATCACTATCGACGCGTGAAATCTTAGACGATGCTGCACGCCGATTAAATTGCTGCAAGTGAATGAAACGTATTCCGACGACCTCATGCGGCCGTAACTGAGAGATGAATAACAGTTCAGTTTGGTTCGTCAAATGGATCACGTAAAGAACTCGTGGATCTGAATCACTAAGGTCTTTTTTTTACATAGCATGGAAGAAAGAAAGAAGAAAGGTAGTATGCCAGCAGGACGAAAATATGTATTTTTAAATCCGTAAGTTGTCACCCACACCATCCTACAGCAATAATTGTAGTGTAAATAAAGTTTATGCCAGTAGTTATTCCGCCCCCATCCTTCTACTCTTCTATACCTTTTTTTTACGAGGGACATTATCAAATAGCTTCTCCCACTTTAGGGGTAGAACGAGAGACTTACTGACTAAAACCCACCTGTGTTCCATCACTTGACCTATGCGTTCCATAGTTACTCTAGAACAATCCCGCATTCATACCCATCCCTCACTCATGCTGATATCTCTTTGAGGCGCGAATGAAACAATGGCACCGTCAATTCGGGCTTGGTCGGCCAATACTCGCCGTCCGCAAGCTCGCGCCTTTACTCCCTAGGGCACCTCCTGCGGCGGTTGCTGCTTGAGGATACCATACTCTTCTTATACCTTTATTTCTAGTGTTCACTGTTTCATCCCTTCACCTCACGGCCGCCACGGTCTTTGGTGTAACATGCCTGTTCTAGCCATCCACATCCATGTTCAAATGTTTCTTCATGAAATAGCCAGTTGGTTAGATCCAATCGCCAAACACCTAAATGTTAGAAACGTAGGTTTGTATATTCAAATCAATAAGCACCAGAAAAACTAAACTATGAATACTAATGAATTTTTAAGGATATGTCGATAGTTTCCTTGAATGAAATTGATACAGTATACCGAAGAACCGCTATTGCTATCAATATTTAATATTATAAAGGCGGTAGTTTTTACGCATGTGTGTGTGTTTGTTACTCCTTCACGCTCAAACGTCTGAACGGATTTGGATGAAATTTGGCACACGGATGGACCTTGTCCTGGAATAGCACAAAGCATAGTTTAGTATGTTCTATTGGGTTGGGTTGGGTTGTTGTTCTGTTGGGTTGGGTTTATTTTGTAAATCCGTTGGATGCGAGACGCACAGGACCGTTTGTTATGGCACCACTTGGGAGAGGTCAATGTCCAACAGAGGACGTTTATCGGCTGAAATGATAATGATGATGATGCGAGCGAAGACACTAGCAGAAGCTAGTAACATAAAAATTGATCGACCAATAACAGCGTTTCACACAACAGTTTTGAAAACCACTACAGCAACTGCTAATTTTACTTCCGTCAAAATATGAACTTCCTCGTTTCCTTTTCTGGTTCTTGGACCGGGCGATGGTGTACAATGCACGCAGTAACCATCAATATAATAATTTCCACCGTTAGCTCATTACCCATGCATCATATCTCTTCGAAATTACATCCTCATACGATTGTTGGATAAAAGTGCGTTAAATTAGTATTCAAGATTGCACTATGAGTGGAACATTGCACTACCCGACGATTATCTAATTGGGCTATTGTACATTTCTTGTTGTACGTGTGCTAAATTATCTGTGGCCTGAATCTTAATGAGATTATTTCAGTTGCTGTCCGTTTATGGTGCAGCCATCTTTGTGTCTGTCTGTTTAGACTGGTTAGGTTTTTACTAAACTGTGCTGTACACCATATGGTTTGATGGTCCCAAAACTAGAACATAGTTACTTTAACTTGGTTCTAGGAAGCGTAGACAGGACATTGAACACGTATGTGTGACACATGTTTCGTAGTCAATGAACTGATGATCGTTAGTATTTTTTGTTTGTCTCCCCAGTTTTTCAATAAGGTCTATGAGTTCTTCAATAAGGTCTTCCATTAGATGACTATCCATGGTCATTCTTATTTCAGTAGAACTGGATGAGTTCGCAATAGGCGCGCTTAATAGAATAAATAGCTAATTACATTCCAAAATAGAAGCATTACTCCCCAGCATCGATACTAATCCAGTTATTCCTGGAAATGCGACTAATTATGAACCTACTTAAATAAATTGTACACGTGTTAACATACTAACACAGAGTATCATACTACCACAGAGTAACATACTACCAACTATTGTAATATATATCCCGTGATGAAAAAATGTGAATCGACCACAGAATGAACATTTGTGGCCTGGCCAACATCCTGGATCTAATGATTAATTAATTATGTTAACGCTGGCATGCTGTATCAGTGAGTTTTTATAAAATACATCTAGGATGAATTTCGTTGATGATGTTCACTTCGAAAATCGTGTTCCAGACACTCAATCTTAAAGTTCTGTTACACCTGTTCGGTTGTGTCTCATTTGCGCGGTGCGGTGATTTATTTCACAATATTAAGACAAAGCAGAACAAGGAAACTTGCGTATAAATTATATTATGAATCAATAACTAAATTATACATATATTTTTTCCTGTAGATTAACTAAATATGAGACTGGAAGACGTATCGTTTTATTATTAGAAAACAATTTCAGCAGTATTCATGTTGACGAGATATACAGAAAATTAAAAATTTTGCGGACTTTAAAACCCTTATCGGGTCCGTCATGTGGCACCATATTTGTTAGAATGGGTTTCGTAGGTATGTACTGTCTGTGAAGATAATATAATAATAGTTATTATGAAAATCATAAATATCATTGACTATCACAGACGAATAGATGATAATTTATTGATAACTAAACTAGCTTCTGCCAGCCGCTTCACCCGCGTGAAGGTTTCTCCATAAAAACTTAGCCCTCGCCTATGTCATAAAATGAAAACTTGTGCAAAATTTCACGCTCTTAGGCTTTGTAGTTTCGACTGTGTGTTGATATGTCAACCAATCAGTTACCCCTTATAAATAGATGTACTTCAAAACCATTTTGGATTACATACCTCAGTAATCCAAATTGCTCATTATCAAAGAGCTAGCGACTCTTCCATTCAAAGCAGACAGACAAGAACAAAGTAATTAAAAACTTATTTTTAATGAATTCCTCTGTACAGGATTTAAAATGTGCAATGGTACGAAACAGACTGCTCTAGTTAGTCACGTATCAGAGCGGTATCAACGCACGCCATAACACACTTAGGTTATGTGTTATCTCCTCGACTTGTTCACGCGAAAATCGCCTTTATTTATACATTGACAATAGCCATAACGCTTTGTTTAATAATCATGGCGCTAAAGGTGGGGCTACAGAGGAAGCGACTGACTTAACGGAATTGCAATGCGATAATGCCTGTTTTATTTGCAGTTGATAGTTCTGATATTCACTTCTTGTTTTTGGTGAAAATAAATAACAGTTTTCATTTTACATTTTTGTGATAGACACGAAAGGCAATTACGCGCGGAGTTTTCTCGCATGGCCATAAGTTTTGCCAAGTGTGGAAAAACTGCAAAAAATATCAAAAGCTTTGAATAATGAAAGGAAACTTGAAAAGCTAATGCATTAGCTTCTTAAACAGAAGTTACAGGCAAGATTCTTTTGAGATTTGCATAAATCCAAGATGAAACTACTCATATCACATACCATAGTGGCTTAAGGCATACGGAATCTAGTCTCTTTCTCGTTTCTCATAGTACCCCACCCTAATGCGTTCAGAGAAAACTGGTCAGTAATTCGATCTTGTCAATTAGTCAATGTCAAAGGATTTGCACGTCATATCAAGATTTTGTTGCGTGTGCGACACCGTTCGTTGTTAATTTTTTAGCTGTTGTGATAGAACACTTTCGACTTAGCTATTTCAATATCTTAAGCGAAAAGACGATGGACCTACCTCCAAACTGTCTGATAATTCCTTCGTATCACTGTGGACTCTGGCCTGCAGGAGTTGCAGTGGACGGCAGTGGCTGCGAATAGAGTGGAGTGTCTGATAAGTCTGTGCATTTGTAGAGTTGAATGGTTAATTTGCATCAGTAGTCATAATATTATTACTCAGATTCAATACAAAGTTTGCTCACCGCTAGTTTTTATCGATTCCTTGCCATGTTAAAATGGTATAAGACTAAATGAATAAGAAAGGAAGAGAAACAGCAAATCGTAGTGACAGCCTAATCGTTTCGTATATTCTTTTTTTTATATAAAAACTACAGTATGTTAATAAAAAATGCATCGTGCAATTTGTTTTAATAGTCCACTGAATGCGATTCATGCAAAATGCAAATCGTTTTTTTACGGCCCAGTTTCAAATTAATTACTCTGTTTTTCAGAACGATATTTTTCAGTTATTGGACGTTTCGTATGAATGAGAGATTGTTTCTTAGTAATTGTATTTCTTTCAGTAGTTTTGTTATCAAGATCTGGGATCCGTTTTCCTTTTGAGAACGTTCTTTAGTTTTGGTTATACACAAAGGCCTCTCCTCACAGGGATTGCCCTCTGACCTCCGCAACCTTCAAGGAATGCCATCTAATATAGGCATGCATGCCATTGTGGCAATATCCTTTTAGAACTGTGTCGTAACCTGAAGAGGGATAACATTCAATAGAAATTTTCGCATTTAAATAAATATCCCTCAGATTTTCGGTGGCAAGAAAAATAGCTAGGGAACAGGAGTGGAACTGTTTGTCAAAGATGCCTACTTAATGTATTTTTTGCAAAATCTGACCAATAGAAATCATCATCATCATTTCAGCCGATAGACGTCCACTGCTGGACATAGGCCTCCCCTAAATGTCGCCACAACGAACGGTCCCGTGCGTCTCGCATCTATCGGATTCCCGCAATCCTCACCAGGTCATCGGTCCACCTTGTAGGGGCCTTCCAACACTGTCTTCCGGTACGCGGTCACCACTCCAGAACATTTCGGCCCCAACGGCCATCGGTTCTGCGAGCAATGTGACCAATAGAAAACGCTGCTCATAATTATCAATTTTGCACTTATCTGACACTCCTGTTTATTTGCCACTGAAAACGATAAAATTATCTAACGATAATATTACCTACTCGGAAAATAAATTACGATGGTGAAAATAGTAAAAATCATGTCACAAACCAGCAAGCCCTAGAAAGTGCTTTCCAAAGTACACATTAAATTCTGTCCTCCATCTACGGTACTGATTCAGTTTTATATGGCTGGTCGATATTGACTTCTTCGTGTTCAACTCATGTATCGGTGGTTTAGCTCTCGAAGTTTCTCCCCATAAATCTTGTAGTTACACTAATTACTCTGGAATTTTGTAATGTAAGACATCTTCAACATTAATTTCAAGTTTCAGTGGATTTACTTCGCCATTGTTACAGTATCTCGATTCCCAACGCTGAAGAACCTTTTCGTATCTTGGAATTTATGCAGTAACTTTGTGTTTCACGAGGTGTATTGTGAGAAGTTCTTCTTGTTGTTGGTACATCAATCGTAGTTCCGATAGTATTATTGCAAAGCTAATATTGTTGGCCTTAATTGGTAGCTAAATACTGGTCTAACATATTTTGTACTTAGGTCTTGTATCATGTAGGTATTTGTTCATGAGAATCACATACTCATTTGTTATCTTATGGAATAGAAGTTTTCACTTCGTTACCTCGTCTAATTGACAAATTTTCTATCGTTTACATTGCGGGGAGTGTGACCACAAGACGTACGGCGTTGCGCCACCGGTACATGGTGGACATCCCACCCATACGTACAAAGCGTTTTGGGAACACATTCATTTTTCGTACAGATAAGGAGTGGAATTCCCTGCCGGAGTCTGTGTTTCCTGATAGCTATAACCTAGGGGTCTTTAAGTCAAGAGTGAATAGATTCCTTCTAAGCAAGCGTGCTCCATCGTCGGCCACGTCATCACATCACATTCCATCAGGTGAGTTTGTGGTCAAACGCGAGTCTATCCTTAATAATGAAAATAAACAAAGAAGGGAATTCATACGTTGTTTACAACTTTTTCTCGGCATTTAAGTACTCCAATATTAAATGTAATAAAAGTCGATACTTTGATAAAAATCAATAATATAAATATATACCAAAGTGAAAATCCTATTCAAAGTTTTGTTTCTATTCACCCCTACGTTCCTATTCACCCCGTTTGACGGTACTTCATAAACTGATAGTAAATGCCGATAGAGACAGCTATAAATGAGTGTCTCAAATAAATTGCTGTAAAGAAATTAGGTATTAAAAATTTAGCGATAATCACAAATAAACTGTCAACTGGTGTTATGTGAAAGTTCAGACAATCGACTATTATATAGTGTGTAAGTAGACTAAACAGGTACAATGTTGCATAGCACGTCTCATCCGTGCAGTTACACCCAGTCGTCTAGACC
Organism: Mythimna pallens; assembly: GCA_961205895.1. Lineage (NCBI taxonomy): Eukaryota > Metazoa > Arthropoda > Insecta > Lepidoptera > Noctuidae > Mythimna > Mythimna pallens. The sequence goes on from OY540843.1 coordinate 5,411,091, forward strand.
TTGACTTTTTCTTAACCCAGGGGCCATATTTCAATACCAGTAACAGTAATCAGACGTGAGTCTGCGAGTGTGAAGTATTCCCGCCTGTGTCGGGTGTCCCGTTCATGAATGCATTAGGAAGGCGGATATGTCAATTTGATCCCGCACTCGTGCCGAGTTTAATGTCGCCATGCCGTCTATTGGGATTACTGCTGTACGGTTACTAAAGGGTTTTTAGTCGTAAAACTTGTTAAACTGTTGGAAAGATTGTGTTTTGTCGCTTCTGAACGGCGGGATTGATTGACTCTTATCAAGCACTTCATGGCAATAGATTTCGCTCAATTGAGTTGTAGCTTCAATCGTGCGGATAAATGCGTCATTTATTAGGCGATCATTTGTTTTTGAATTCTATCGTTACATTTTTCTTCTTGAGTACCTAACACTAATGATTAAGAATAATCTAAACATTGGCTATCATCAGATGGAAAGAAAGCTAGATAATCTTTCGTCCAAGACTTGTTCTCTTTATTACTTGTTCAAATATATCTACTAAAAACTTTCTCCTATTTCTGTATTAATTCTACTGATGTCATATTCGTAATTTGACTGAAATAGTTTCAACGTTCGTCTAGTTAATTTTATCGTAGTACATAGACTCTCTTCTTTATTGTATCTGTACAATTGTTTACAATTAGCCTAATTGTATTCGATGATCTAACCTGTTGACTATGCGCTAGTATCTTTATTGTCCTCGGATGTTTTCGTAAACTTTGTATAGTATTTCAAGTTTTATAACTGACACTCATCTGCGTCGGATGACCAGACAGACTAATGAACGCTAAGACTTTGAACAATGTGAAACTTAATTGCTATCATTTTTCTTTGCGCTAAACTTCTAAGACTAAAACTACTAACTAAGTCACTTTTACTTTTGTCCACGTAATGATTACTGTATGTAGCACATGGCCATTCCGCTGTATTGCTAAGCTGTTTATTATGCTGAGAAGGCATCCTAAATATTGGAAGCAAACTGTGCTTACCCATCAAGTGATGTCGTTTACCAATATTAGGATTTAGATAACTTTGTCTAAGCCGGGATGCGCGACGCACTAGACCGGTCGTTATGACGACATTTGGGAATGCCTATGTTCAACAGTAAACGTGGAGTGTATGATGATGAAACCATCATCATTTCAGCCGAAAACCTAGTAGTAGTCTGCTGCTACGGTACTTCTATATAAATTAAAGAAGAAACTGACTGACTGAAATATCAACGCACAGCCGAAACTACTGAGATTACGAGTGTGAAATTTTGCACAAGGTTTTCTTTTATGCCGTAGGCGAGCACTACGAGAGGATTTTCCAAAATTCACTCCCTAAGGGAATGAAACGGGGGTCAAAAGTTTGTATGGAGAAACCTATTATCATGCGGGCGAACCCGCTGGCTGAAGCTAGTTATTTATAAAAGGCTCAATTTTGGAAGTCTTTAAATATGACAAACGCTCCAGTTTCTTATCTTTATGACCTTGCACCGCTGCAAAATGGCTCACAGTATGCCCCTAAAATACAAATCCATGAACCGGCGTAATGTGTCAGTTCCGTTAGTTTCGCAAAACGCAGGATAATCTAATCATGCACAGGACATACGCCTCATGTACAGAAAATAACTGCTCTGTGAACTACTTGAATTAATTTGTTGTTGTTCGACTAGTGATCTTTATTGTTGACCGTTGTAGTAAGTGTTAGATTATTTACGTAATTGTATTGATAACATTTAGATTAATTAAGTATGTAATGGTAATGACTGAAAAGTCTGTTTGTTTTGATGTTGTGAATTTTTTTTATTTTTGTTTGTACTTGGTGCCGTTAAAATTGAACAGGATTTGTCTTCAAACCAGCAGTAATTACTGAATATACTAATATATGTATAGGTGCGGCTATACACATTCCAAGTATACTTCACAGTACATACCTTTCAAATGAAATAATAGTGTAGAAAACACATGATATGAAGCGTATACTTACTATAAAATAACGTCATCATTTTAGCCAGTACATTATGGAAGAACAAACCCTGTTTATAGCATTATAAACTGTGTAAAATATTTAAAAAGATAAGAACGAGGCCAATCTGCGTGTCAAACTGTGAAGATTGACAGGTTGCCCAATGCAAAAACAATCTGGCAAAATGGGGCTTCCTTGACCCATCTCAAACACAGTGCCAGTATGGAGCCGCTTCATAGGGCATGCGTCATCTGCTATGCTGCCCGTTCTGCACAACCACCTGTACTTTAAAGCATTTTTACGAGGCCAATAACAAAGCAGAACAGGTTGCCTAATACTGGTCGGGAAAAAAATTGTTTAAGGCCATCGACGCGAAAAGAAGGAAGACTTTGAATTGCCTTCAGCTTCGTTAAAGCAAATGCTGAAAGGAATTTTTGTGTAAAACTATTCCAGTAAACCTCTGAAAATCTGCTATTTTACGTGAAATTTGGCCATCCAAAATGTACTCGTATATTAAAAATATAAAAAAAGTATAAAAGCCTTGCACATTTAATCGAGATTCTGAATATTTCAGACAATATTTCTCAAAAACTTTTTAAGGGTTTTAAAAAAATAAGTATTTCCTGGAACAAATTTTTTGAAATATTCGAGTAAATTACGGAATTTTCAGACTCGACGTTGACGATAGGCGAATGGCGAAGAGCCCTCTTAAGCCGAAAGACGGTAAGTCGTCCGGTTCTGGACATGGACCTCCCTCTAGCGTGACCGGTCTAACACATCGCAGGCTTACTAGTATTAAAACCAACTAAACACCGAAGCCTTTCCAATGGTAATAAGAAAGACCGGTTAAGTGCGAGTTTGAATCGCATGCGAAGGGTTCCGTGCGATTCGTGTTATACGTTGTTACTAGCTGTAGATTTTGTTCGTGTGGAGTTTTGAATATTACTCGTCTTTTTTGGGGCAATTGTCTAAAAAAAAAGTGAGATGTCCAATCCCCGAGAAACAAGTTACGTTTCCGCGGGAAAATAAAATTAGCTTATGTTATTCATTATAACATTAGTAATATCCCAGTGAAAGTCCTGTCAATTTTTTTTCAACCATTTCGTTGACGTATTCCGCCGTTTGAAATACCCGTACCTGCGAGATAATGAAAAGTAGCGTAGGTCTGTAACATCATTTATCTGTCAGTGAATGTCCCGTCAAAATAGATCCAGCTGTTACAGAGATTAACCGTAGTGAACAGACAGATAAAAATTAAAAATATGTGTTTTTGCTATAGGTATCGAACATACTTAATTATGTAAGTAAATGTATTTAGTAAAAAAAAAAAATAATTTGCATAAATATGATGATAGATAGATAGCGGAAAATAGCAATAGAAATAGGTATACACTTTAATAAACATTTTAACTGTCTACCTATTACGGTTCATGAGATACAATCCACTGATAAACAGATGGACGGATTTACTTACATCCTTTACATACGGAACCCTAAAAACGATTAGTAGCTATGCCAGGGTTCATTCAATGGCAGGCAATTACGTGTAATAAGTAGTCATGGTGAGACAAGGGACCGGTAGAACAGCTTCTAAAGCCTATTTGTTTAGTAGACATAACAACATGCAAGATTCAACTCCTCGACTAAGTGATGTGTAATGAGTAAAGGCCGATTTTTCAATAGTCAGATAACTTTTAATGAAACTAGGTAATTAGACAGTTTTGTTCTCTCGAGCTGTCGCTAGTGCTTTTAAATTTAAATCCTTCGTTTTCAATTAGAAGTACGTCCAGAAGAGAGAGAGGAGGCATTTGCCGACAGTGGAACAGTACAGGCTAAAATGTATGATAATATAGCAACCGTCCTAGCTTGGTATGGGTGTAACCTTTGAAATTCTCTGCTTTTTAACCGACTTCAAAAAGGAGGAGGTTATATATTCGGTTGAATGTGGTTTTTTTATGTATGCTCAACGATTTCTCGGCCAATTGTGGACCGGGTTTGAAGTTTTTTTTTTTTTATTGTAAGGTTATGCTTCCGAGTTGGTCCCATAGAAATATTGTTATGATCTGATCATGAACTTTGAAGATATGGAACAGAACTCCTCATAGGATCACAGCAGAACCGTCGTAACAAGTAAAATTGTTTTGTTTATACGTGTAGACGATGACTGACTGAAAGTAGAGGGGGAATATATCGACTGATCTGATGATGAAGACTGAAGTTAGGCACCGGAACTCTGTAATAAATTAATGTAATCTAACCGTGTTTGGGATTATTAGAATTTTCATGAGATGCACTCTGGCTATAAGGTATTTAAGTTTGGCTGAGGGGTACTTTTTAGTGGTGGTACCATAACTAAAAAGTGTAAAATAAAAATCTTTTACAAAAAAAATACAACCGACTTCAAAGTAAAAAAAAACACTGAAAAGTGCACAATAACTTTCATTTCGGAAGTCGGTGTTTCTATTATAGTTTTGTCTCTTCGTTATTTAACACCGACTTCCGGAATTAAATTTATTTTGTGTCGCTGTGTCTATTGGTGAATCTTCCTGCCAATATTTCATGTTACCTGGGGTCGGTTGATTTTATCTCCCATTCTATTCTGACAGCCGCCACGCTATTATTGACTGCGTATATCTTTACTTTGGCCTCGTTTTTCCACTCCAACCATCCACATGTTTATTCATGATTCTTTTAGTAACATGCGTTTCGTCCCTTCTCTTCATATGACCATACCAAGACTGTCTTGATGAAAAATGGATGAAAATCCGTACAGCAGTTTTTTTTTAAAGGGGGAAAAAAAAAACATCTTATGATAAATCGCGCTCTTGGGGGGAGCGGGAGATACTGTCAGACTTTTACTGACTAAAAATCAACTTCTCCTGAGTTTATCGCAAACAGACAGAGGCGGTGGGGTATTTAGTTTTATAACATGTAAAGATTAAGTTGCCTAAACAAATTATTATCAGCACTCAACTAAATAAAGGTCATTGACGCGACCTACCACTTTTGGCGAAACATATCTCGCTAACCAATTTAGAATTTGCTTGATAAGAACATCAACTACCAAGTTAGTTTAATACTTAACAATCAGATTACGCGTCTAACAATTAGCTTCGTAATTCTGTTTGCTTAGAAGGTCTAAAATTGCTTGTTGTGCTTATGACGTAAGATCTTCACTAGGCGATGATGTCAATCGTAGTTTGATTGGATAGTCAAGTGTTGGATGCAGTTCCTGCATGCTGATGTTTTAGTGGTTTAAATATGCATATTGCGTTTTGATAATCTACCTACTGGCTTGCTTGGTCAAATAGATCCATATCGTACCTAGTATACAGTGATTTATCGAAAATTCCTTATCGTGGATATTGCATCACGTTCCTACTTAGGTAGCTTTTTTTTTACAATTTTATTTCCTGACGATTATGCGTTCATCTTTTCCGTTTATGAAGTGATTATTTTTTTAATACTGCGATCCCACCTGATGGTATGCTGTTATGCACTCGTTGGTTGTCAAGCTCACTAGTATATTATTTTTACTATTGATAGGCTCGCGCTTGACCAGCGGGATCCTCTAGAGAGATTTACAATTGAAGGAACTTTACGCTGAGATTGTCATACCTCTTTAACTCAAAACTCGTTTGAGTGTGAGCCAGAGGTACAACCTCATAATTATCGTAAATTTAATTCATCATTTGAGTACTTATTAATCCTGCAGGATTATTAGAGAAAGAGTTACCACGGCCCTGGAATGCAAAGGGCAACTGAAGAAACACTCACTCAACAACAGTTGGGTCAGATACTCCCCTCTCGGTTAACTCAGAGCGGGATCACTGATGATTTCCTACCGCAAAAATACATAGTACTTAGTCGTCCCTAAATTTATAATTTAATTATTTATGTGAAATAATTTAGGTACCATTGCGTTAGTTCGTTCCATTAACTTCATGGCTATTCGAAAGACTTTCATGCCTATTGTTCAATCGATTATTTCTAGTTGAGCTCTACAGCTTGGCAATATTATACAAACATGTATTCGAACGTAATTCATTTATTAATACATAGTTATCGACAATTGTTTTTCTTCACTGCTTGAATACGAACGTCAAAATAATATCGGTCACGTCCGATTTTAACTCGCATATTGAGACCATAAAGTTGCGAGTTGCGATAGGTAATAAATATATCAATTAAATATAGCCTGAATCGAGAAGTAATAATCATAAACATTTAATTCTATGAACGCAACATAAAGTCGGTACAAATATAGACCCATGTTGAATGTAGATAGGTATGCAAAAATTGTTATCTCCCCGATTTTCCTGTGATTCATTCAACTGAAATAACTGAATAAATCGTATGATAACGTGTAATCGCGGCGGGCATTGTGATCTAATTGCTAATGTGACTAATTACGACCATTGTACGATAGTAAACGTGGGAAGCTTGTATTACACGAGCATTGAACACATGCTAATTACAGTGGATTTTACTGATCTGTCCAACAACGTAAACAAAGCAGTGTTGTTGAACCTTTCAGATAAACTCCGATCGAAGTTTATGATATGTTTATAAATTGAGCTTGTTAAGAATTACTTATGAATGCTGTTAATTATAACGTAAGGCAAGAGTTACCGTGACCCTGGACAGCAAAAGGCAACTGAAGACACAGGTGGGTTTTAGCCCGTCAAAGTCTTAACACGCCTTCTCGCTCCACTCTAGAGAGTGGGAGAAGTTATTTCATAATATGGGATGAACCATCTAAAAAAGGCATTGGTCTGTGTTTGACGGTATTTCGTTTTTTCCACAGCGTTTACAATTTGGTCAGTTTCTTTTCCAAAATAATGCATCTCTGATCTTCTTCAACAGAATATTTATATGAATTTTCATCTTCAATTTCTCCTGGAAAGTATTGTGACAGAACCACAGACTGAACTGCTTCGGAAAAATCGGTTGGACGGACTAAAGGTCTCCAAGCTATTTGAAATAGACGCATGTGCTAATAACTGTGTGTTTAACTTAACTTGTAACTTTCCCTGGATGGAGAAGCCTTTCGAACCGACAGTATGTCTCAAGATATTATGCTGTTACAGTTAAGGCATTAACAGTTAACATTATGATTTAAATCTGCATTGCCAGGTTGCCACATACCGTTCGGTTCCATATTGTTTTGATTCGGCACGCCGCACGCCACTGACATTTCGAAACGACACCATTCATTTAATGCCAGTCTTGATGCAAAACCTTTTGTTCGGAGACATAATCGGTGCTGTAATACTCAATTATATTTAGAATACGTCTAATCGTTTAGTTTATTTATAAAAGGTCACCAACCGTGAGTTTTAAGGTAGATCTCCAGCTGACGCATTGCGGGATATTTTGGGCAGATGCAGGTAACATTTTATGCAAGCGACCGTAACGCAAAGACACATCTGCCAAGTAAAAACCACTTTAAAAAATTGTTAGTATGCGAAAGTCTAGATACAGCTAGAACCCATAGCAAACCTTTAAAAGCATTCCATTACGGTGAGAGAATATCGGACAGAACCAAGTTTAATTGCATTGGCAGGATTCCTCCTTTCACTCCTCTGGCCCCTTTTACCTCAAAGTGAAGGGGAGGATTGAGAGGACGGGAACATGTGGATTACAGAACTCAGTTACTCAGTGTTATTTTCTTAAAATATTTTATCAAATGCGAAGGTCATTCTTCTATCGAGATAGAAGTACCTATGTATAAAGTTTACTAAGCACGTATTTATTCAATGAAGCGTGACTTTTAGTGATGCCTATGCGGTTTTAATGTAATAATATGATCTTATATTTACTGGGTCATGCATTTCCTGTGCTGTACAAAGGTTTTTACTGTGGGGCAAATTATCATACCAATATTAGCGCAAACTTTTACTTGTCAAATATCTCATTACAATAGAATACAATCTAGTAAAGTTTGTGACTCTATTAGACTATTAGGTACATAAAATTCGCGCCCAGGAAACGTTATAAGGTTGTTGACCCTATTATTCACATGTGACTACTCCAATTTGTGCCTCTATAGCACTTTATCATGCTATCCTAAATGTAGTACTTACGGATAAAACGTACATAGAACCAAATATACCTATTTTCGACCCCGTAGTCCCTTCGTGGTTGACGTTAAAACCGATTAAAGGATTTGCCAGGTGGATGAACAGCCTTGTTTAAGTACCTGTAACATAAATATATATTGCGTTTAAATTATCTAACACTAGCGACCCGACCCAGCTTCGCACGAGTGTTACAAATCTTTGAAATTCACGGCTTTTCTCTACTATAACATGTATGTATTAAAAACCTTCCTTATGAATCACTCTGTCTATGGGTAAAAACCCAAAACCCGGTCAGTAAATTTTTGAATTTATCGTGAAGTTAGATGCGGTGGGGGACTTGTGTTTTAAAAGTTTAAAATTATGGGTAAGGATATAATTGTAAGAGCAAGCTTCTATCTATCAGTGGCTTCGCTCACGTTTTGGTAAAGGATAATCTCGAGGGGGAATACATTGATGGCACGGTTAGTACAGTGGTTCATCGATTGGCTTTTGCGCTGCGTGTTGCGGGTTCGATTCCCGCTCGGAACTAATATTTTTATGGTCTAAAAATGACTCCTTCCGCTCTGGGTGGAGTGAAGGGAGTGTCAGACTTTTACTGACTAAAACCAGTTCCTTCAGTTGCCCTTTGCGTTCCAAGGCTGCGGTAACTCTTTCGAATAATCCGGACCGATCTTCTAAAATATGCTTTACTTGTTGTGTTAACTTTACGGAAGATAAACTCGATGGAACCAAGCGATACGACTTCTCGTAGACTAAGCCAAATTTATAGTCACGAGTATTTTCGTGTTGGGTCAGAGGTGGCATTATCGCGGTACTTGTGTAGGCTTGGTTATACTTCCGTTTATTATCCGGAGATCGATTTCAGTAGATTCTGAAATGAGAAACGATCTTCTAGCCCGCAACGTTTGAGAAATGTTTGACCTAATTGAAAATCTTGGTGAGAACAGATTCGGTTGAGGTCATTGTCCCAAGAGAGTTGGTCTGTTTTTCAACTAGCTAAAGCAATATCTAGCTACTACTACATTTGGCTTCGGTTTAGCTGGTATCTCTTTAAGGCGTGTATGAATACTATGCGCCATCAACTCAGGTTCGATCCTTACTGGACGGCCGGCCGAAGACCCAAACTACACATAGCTCGTCTTACGGAATCGCGCGCCTACAGTGGCCGGAAATCACTCTGAAACTCTTGACGCGGCATCTCTCTCTCCGCGCGTCTGCGTGGCAGCGGTAGATGACTGCTGCCCATTTCCTCTCGTTCCAAACCATGAAACCGTACGTGAAAGATCGTCATTACCGACTGCTTCTACGAAGACACAACAGTGCCAAGCATGGCAGACTTCTACCTTATGCACTGTATCCTCCGAACTAACCGTACAATGGTGACACTCGGGTGTTTCTTCCTGAGAACGAAACAGGAACTGGCCAGGTCGAGTGAGAACCTGCGTCAGGCGGTAGGTGAGGACGCCGTGGCGTCTCTCTAGCCAATCCTCAAAGAGGAAACTTACCGCCGCGATTATAGCGTGCCCAGATTGACAGGGCATGTGGTGAAAAAAAGAAGGCTATTGTCTCCCTGACTTGGACTCTGAGCGGGTCACTTATAACGTCAAAGTACAATTTACTGTTCTTAGTGAAACTATTAACGGAACTAAAACCTAATTCCCACTTCCATGATAGCCACACACGCATGCTCGTCACGCCGCATAATCGAGCGGATAACTTAATAACGGCTAATTACTAGGAACAGGTGACGGAAAGTGGCGAAAAGGCGGAATTCGCACGGCACTACAACGCATGCGTTGATGTAGCACAATAGCCATGCTACAGATTTATTGCCGCGTTGATGAGCACAACATTACGCTTTTATTGTCCGAAAGATTAAGCAGTGCACAAGAATATTACCATATTGATAAGGAGTGGAATTCCCTAACGGAGTCTGTATTTTCTGATAGCTACAACCTAGTGGTCTTTAAATCTATAGTTAATAGGTTACTTCTAGGCAAGCCTATCCCGTTGTCGACCACATTATCACTTACCATCAGGTGGGATAGTGGTCAAGCGCACTGGACTCGCAGCCAGAATCTTATAGACATTAGTAGTGTTGGGGACCATTGGATCAACGAGGCAGTTAATTTTATACCTTTCGAATACCGTCATTAGAGATACAATAGAAAGACAACGAGAGAGCGAATGCCGGCGTTCGGAATTAAAAGTAGGTGTTATTTTTTTTAATTATTCAAGTACAGTTTTTATTTTCTATGTTCTTTGAAGCGAGCTAGGAATTAGAGATCTTGATCTGTCGTCTTGTAACGGGAATCGCAAGAAATAAATGAGGAAACGAGTCATTTGCGATATAGCTAGCATTGGTTTCAAGTGTCGGTTATTGCCTGTAGAAACTTGAGGTACCGTAGTTGAATATATTCTTCGCTTGCGTTAAATGTGTTTTATTATCTCAAGGGTATTTACTACACCGGGATGAAAACAACGTCTATCCGTGTACCAAGTTTTATCAAAGTCCATCAGGCGTGAAATGTTAACAAACAGATACAACGCATTTACATACAATAATACTAGCTGCTGCCCATGGCTCCGCCTCCGTGAAATTACATCCCACCTTTCTTCAATCAGTTTTAAATTTTTCAACTATTTACTTACCTTTTAGGGTTCTGTACCTCAAAACGAAAAAACGGAGCCTTGGTTGTCTGTCCGTCTGTTTGTCAAGATCCTTTGTCTCGGGAACGCGTGGAGATATCGACTTGAAATTAAAACCATATACTCAGGGTCTGCGGTCCCTTGAAGCTGTAAATAAAATTAAACTTCTAAGTTTACGAAAAAAAATAAATACGGCCGTTTATGTCGTAAAAAACATGTATTTCGACATTGTCAAGGGAATCAAAATTCAACTTTCCGTTGAACCAGAATCCTGAATATTGCCATGAAGCAAGGTCTTATAGCAAAGGTATCGGGAATAAATGTGAATATAGTAATTTCATTATTACGTCACAAAAAAAAATGACTAAAAATATAGATACGAAAAATCTTCGAGAGATACAGGAATTGTTCTATTTTCATAGGTGAGTTTGTACGGAACCCTCAGAGCGCGAGTCGGATCGCACTTGCCCAGTTTTTTCTCTTTTAAACCACCCTTATGTTAAAGAGAACAAAACAAAATAAAAATTATTAATATCGGTCTAACTGTTTTGGAGTTGTAGCGAGACTAACGAACAGCAATTGGTTTATATATATATATGGGATTAGTAAGGAAGTGCGAATACCAGGTCATTATATTTACCCTACTATTCGAGGTTATTTTTAATTACTTCGTTACAATTTTTGCTCGTTTCCTTAGATTTCTATTACTGTAATTAAAATGCTAGCAATGTAAACTGCGTTGGCCAATTATGAGTTCATTAACGGACTGTTCAAATCTATAAGGGATTCTTGATGTATTACTATTGATGAATTACTTGATGTATTGACTGTTTATTGCAAGATTATCCTGGAGCATCCACCATTAAAAAAAAAACTTTTCTTATACGTTGCTTGATCAAGTTGTGTGACGGGGTCCATCACCGGACACTGCACACTGAATAACCACCTCCACACAATAGGCATCACAGACGGTCCCTTGTGCAGAGCATGTCTGGAGGGGGAGGAGACAATCGCACATGTGCTCCTACACTGCACAGGTGTCACTGAAATACTCACGCGAACCTTAGGATTCCCGAACCCCCTTATTGATGCCCTGAAAAACCTAAGAGGTCTTATTTGTTTTTGGAGAGAGGTGGGCTTGTTGGAATAAGCCCACCTAAGGTTATGGCCGCCATGGCCCACGTACAATGGTCCACATAGGACTAAGTGCGGAAACCATGCATAAATAGATAGATAGATGGAAGTCTACTGTATTGTTAACAAAGTCTCTTTTTCTTTATTTCCAGTGATGTACACAAGGTAGCCGTGCCGCTGCGCAGCCATGCCGCTGCCCAAGCGCTGTGTGGAGCCGGTGCACGTGTCACGCGGCACGGTGCCCGAGCGGCTGAACGTGCCCTCGGAGCTCGAGGCCGTCACCAATGGCACCCTCGCCAACACTGTCAGGTAATGTTAGAAGACACATTCTGTTACCTTTTTCCCACACCAGTTTCGTTTGGCCGAGCTATAACTATGAGATTATAACGTTACGTTGACTCTAGGGTTGCCACCGTTTTTTGGGAGAAATGGAGGGAAATATGGTATTTTTTTTAAATCATTACAAATAATAAGTATTAATAGAAAATTCTGAAAAAATTATTACATATATTTTTAATTTTTTGTTTTTTTTTTAGTCTTTTAAATATTAGCATGTTGTGTACAAAGCCTGTAGTGACCTTTTGGCCTTTTACGGGATTCTAGTAAATATTTCTCAATCTGTCAATTACTGTTGAAAATATAATATTTTGCGTACTATAAGTATTATTTGTTTATATTATAAAGTACAATTAAGTACTAAGTAGATAACCCTAGTTGACATAGCTAAGTTGTAAGATTCAAGGCAATCCCTAAGGTCGATGGATGGGTTGAGGTATTTATTGTTCGAAAGATTCACCGCAGCCTTGTAACGCAAAAGGTAACTGAAGGAACACAACACAAGGTCAGTAAAAATCTGATACTCACTCTAGCTTCACCCAGAGCGAGAACAGTGATTTGATGCTCCCTTATTTAAAAAAAACGTTTGATGGTTATTGACAGTCCCTATACAATCCTAATCATAAATCGAATCGGTTTTCTGTTTTCACCTCAATTTTCTAAACATAACATGTCTTGTAGTGTTCTTTAATGTCTAAATCAGTCCGTAATTTAGGTTGGAATAACGAACAATATTAAAGTGTCCTTAAACCATTGTATGAGTAATAGGCTGAGCTGATTTAATTAGGTGATGAACTTCGCAGTGTGTCAGTTAGTGTATCGCGGTGAATCAACCTAAAAAGTATGTCGCGAGTGTTTCCGGAATACCTTTCTGACCTTGAATGATGGGATTTTGATTTTAGGTCAAGAAGTTTTATCCGAATATCTGTCATCTGAATAACTCGCCGCGTTTCGAGTCAAGATAACTTCGATGTCTAGCGCGCCAACTGTCGTTCCGAATTACCATAAGCGCGTCGTCGACCGGAACGTGGGGTGTGTATGTTTAAAAGCTACGAGTAGCATCACCAATATTTAGAAAATACGCAACAAGCAAGACGTGTATCGATAAATGGATCCAGTACCTTCAAAACACCATCACGTCGGTAAAAACTCAGTTTATTTCTCTAACACGTGAAAAAAGCGGGCACCATTATACTTTTTGAGAAAGCTAAGGAAGTGTGTTCTGTAATTTGTCCAGTGTAATACATTTTGCGGGAATTATTGAAGAGGTTACCGTGGCTCTGGAACGCAAAGGGCAACAGAAGGACACGAGTAGTTTTTAATCAGTAAAAGTCTGCCACGCCCTCACGCTGCACCCTAGAGCGGGAGAAGCTATTTAATGATTGCCCACATTAAACAAAACGGGTCTAACACGGTTCCGAGATCAGTCTGTGGATGGATCTTGACATACCGAGATTCTTCCTCGGAAAGGGAAAGCACGTTAGATAGGCTCAGAGATAGATAGAGAGTCGCAGGGCGATTTGGACGACACGAACAATATGGGTAGCACACCGTGCAGCCGTCCGGTGAGGACCGAGTTCGAATCTTCAACGGCGTGTAGTGTTCTTCGCGCGCCACAAAGAGATGTCAGTAAAACCGTAAGGGCCCAGCAGGGCCGATACGGGGAATTCTTGAAAAGGAAAACTGTGGTCCTAGAACGCAAAGGGCTCTGTCGCGCCGGGCCGAGGAGGAGTGGCAGGCGGTCGCCTCCTTCCGCGAAGTAGTAATGCTAGCAAAGAAAGCGGCTGCACGTGTCAGGGTACAGCCCTCACGCCCCAATCGCCGGGATCCCGATTTCCGTCAGGTAACGGTCCAGACTGAGCCCAAGTCGTCGACGGTGCGTAGTGCTCTACGCGCGCCTCAAGGAGATGTCGGCAAAACCGTAGGGGTCCAGTAGGGTCGAAGCCTGCTGGGGCCAGGGATATGCGAAAGAAACGAAGGCCCTGGAACGATGGCAAAGAAGGAACAGGAGTGGGTTTTAGTCAGTAAAAGTCTGACACGCCCAACTCTTTCTACAAAAAAAAGGAACTCAAAGGGCAACTAAAGGACACAGGTGTGGTTCTAGACAGCCTTTACGAACTTACAAAGGGGTATAGTGTTACATATTACCGGGTTATTAATGCCAGCAGTTGCTCCATGTAAAATATTGCTAACCAGCTGCATCTGGTTAAACTGGAAGCCGACTACATTTCAGTTGGGAAACTCTGGGCAAATTGATTAAATGGTTTACTTATTTTTTGGTTTCCAAGTTAATATGATCAAAAACGTTGCAAGTAAATTAATATAGGTATATTCACACAACTATCACACAACGCCGTCTAATCCCAAGCTAAGCGGAGCTCGTGTTATGAGTCCTAGACTACTGATAAACATACTTAAATATTTCTAAATACATACATATTATAGATAAATTACACCCAGACGCAGAACAAATGATCGTGCTCATCACACAAACATTATTCCTGGGTGGGAATCAAACCCACGACCTCCGGCATAGCAGTCAGGGCCACTAACCACTAGACAAACAGGCCAGTAAAAAAATTCACTTTCGAGTTGAAGGAATACACTTAATTATGTACTCATGTAGACACCCTGTATTCTATAGGGTGACTGGTAATTAAGCGTATTCCTGCTAATATATTGTCCATAGTGCATATAGACAGTGTACTGCATCAAACAGCTGTTACGTTGATGCGTCAGCACATTCTATACAAATTTAAAAGTGGGTTCTCAAATCACTTCACTTGTTTTAAGGTCAAACAGTAAAATAAGAGATGCCTGGTCTTCAAAAGAGACCATGACCTTTTAGTTGGTGTTGGTGATTGTTTGTTCGGAGTAATAACTGGAGACTGATTGATAGAAGAAACACTGACTTCATTCAGTTTCTCCATGCTTAAAAATGTACATTACACGTTATAAATAGCAATTTTCTTCTTTAATATATATAAATCAATTGCTGTACGTTAGTCTCGCTAAAACTTCAAAACGGCTTGCCTGATTATAATTTTGTTTTGTTTGTTCTGATATAGGGGTGGTTTAATAGAAAAAAAAATAGGAAATTCCCCTAAAAAAATGATAAATTCATAACTTGAACATTGACAATTTTATATGGGATTCGCCACATAAAGGTGGGAAGTACTTACTAATCTTACGGGGGCGGAACCGCGGGCGGCAGCTGGTCGGCTGGGCAGCGTTCGGGAGGCTGAGCGGTATCTTCTCGTCCAATATACCACAGTGACTCAAGACGAAAGTCTATGACCAGTGCGTGTTGCCAGTGATGACATATGACTCCGAAACGTGGTCGCTTACAATGGGCCTCATCAGAAGACTTAAAGTCACCCAAAGGGCAATGGAAAGGATAGCCCTTTCCATTGCCCTTTGGGATTGCTCGGAGTTTCCTTGCGTGATCGAATCAGGAATGAGGATATCCGCAAGAGAACCAAGGTTACCGACATAGCACGAAGAATCGCCAAACTAAAGTGGCAATGGGCAGGGCACATTGCTCGCAGAAGAGATGGGCCGTTGGGGCCGAAAGGTTCTGGAATGGCGACCACGTACCGGAAGACGTAGCGTTGGAAGGCCTCCTACAAGGTGGACCGATGACTTGGTAACGGTTGCGGGAGTCCGATGGATGCGAGACGCACAGGACCGTTCATTTTGGCGACACTTGGGGGAGGCCTATGTCCAGCAGTGGACGTCTTTCGGCTGAAATGATGATGATGATATATATCATCACGACACGAGATTATTATATAATAACCTCGTGTCACAATGTTTGTTATTGAACTTCTTCGAAACTGCATAAGTATGTTTATGAAATTTTCTACGTACATTTGGTAGGTGTGAGAATAGATCGCTATTTTTTTACCCTCCTACCCTCTCCCAATTTTATTGTTTCATAATTAGAACAACGTTTGCGAGTTAACTAGTTAATTTATATTTTACACGTGTAAGTGATTGATGTTTTGAGAGTTAATAATAGAACTAATCAATAGGACTACATTCCTGAACACAGTTCACATATTTTCCTTTTACGTGGCCTCAAAGATATTCCTTGTTAAATGTAATTCAAAGTTGCGTCTCACATACCTTTAGTATGAAAATATGGTTAATTTGATTCAGAGTTTCTTCACCTGAAAACAGAAAATAAAAATTTTATGTCCATGCAAATTCTGTTATATTATTAATATTATATTTATTATATAATATAATATATTCCACAACTATCACACAACACTGTCTAGTCCCAAGCTAAGCAGAGCTTGTGTTATGAGTCCTAGACAACTAATAAACATACTTATATATTTCTAAATACATACATATATAGATAAATTACACCCAGACACAGAACAAATGATCATGCTCATCACACAAACATTTGTCCTGGGTGGGAATCGAACCCACAACCTCCGCCATAGCAGTCAGGGCCACTAATCACTAGACCAACAGGCCAGTCTATTATAGAAGGGTTAACATCCTATATGTAAATCACATAAATATTATAAAAGCGAAAGTTTGATGTACCTACGCGCGTGTGTGTGTGTGTGTGTGTGTGTGTGTGTGTGTTTGTTTGTTATTCCTTCACGCTTTAATTAAACGGTTGAACAGATTGAGATAAAATTTCTTACAAGGGTCATATCTATCCTGGACATGATCTATCACATCTTGTCGTATCATGTCTTATACAACATTATTTTTAGTATATGCGAAACCTAGATAGTTTGTTCAGAATCAGTTACTGAATCGATTCCAATAAATTTAACACCATGTTATATTTTTTCCCAAAAATATTTTAAAAAGGTCACAAGTTGGACACCACCAACACTAAGTACAACACAGGTCACAGTAGGTCATAGCGGGCATTAGGCGTCAGCGCACGGCTGGATGCGGGAGCAAAACATCCCTTCAGTCGCCCGGATGGCCCGGTTACCATGTATTTTTGCGGACAACCGGGTAACATAATCCGGGTTATATAAAAGGAGAAACTGACTGACTGACATATCAATGCACAGCCAAAAATACTGGGACTAGGAGCATGATATTTTGCAAAAGGTTTTCTTTTATAACGTAGGCGAGTACTAAGAGAGGATTTTCCAAAATTCAGCCCCTAAAGGGATGAAGCGGGGTTCCAAAGTTTGTATGGAGAAACCTACTTTAACGCGAGCGAAGCCGCGGGCAGAAGTTAGTAAGCTTATAACTTTGTGATTTTTCAAAATACAGTTATAAAATTTTGTACATATTATATTCTTTACATTACAAATACTAGACACGTGTTTCGGGTTTTGCATATACTAAAACTAATGTTGTATAGGATACTTTGTTTCTTTATCCCGGGAGTTCATTCCCATAGGACACTTTTTTTTATCGCAGCATAAACCGCTGGAGGAAAATGGTTTTGATTGATAAGATTTAGCCTTCAGGTCGTAAACTTTACAAAAATGAATAACACGATATCAAAAAATAGTTAATTGAAGTCTAATTTTCTCTTTATATCCTCCATAGGCAGTTATCATCCTTATCCAAGCATGCGGAGGACATGTTCGGCGAGCTGACGCGAGAGGCGACGAACCTAGCCGAACGGACGAACGTACTGCAGGCCAGGATAGACCGGCTGGCTATCAAGGTCACGCAGCTAGATTCTGGGGTTGAGGAAGGTGAGACTCCTTGGATTCCTGGTTAAATAAATATGTTGTATGGATTATTTATTGTTATTTATGTGTCTTTGACATTGTTAAGACTCAGGGCGTTTAGAAGGAGTACAAGGCGCCGAAGCCAACTTGCAGAGGCCCATTAGACACTCTAAATGGAATGGGGTACCTACCAACCACTTTCTGTCTATGCACTACTCAAATGTTGCGTACAAGGACAACATAAGTAAGATATAAAAATAAAAGATAAAATGGTTTATATTGCACTGGTCGCCTAGAACTATGGAAAGTCCATAAGCCTCTACTCCTGCTGGGAAATTATAAATAAATAATAAATTCTTAATCCATACATTACATTTATGTAGCTATGTGCTTAGCTTTAGCTTATGAGGAAAACTCAAATATGAAATAGAACTAAGTAATATAAAAAAATACAACATGGTGACTCCATAAAATCTTTCGCATGTATCGCATAAGGAATATCGAAATTAAATTTAAAGAAAAATAAAATAATCTTTTCTCATTTTACACGTTTTCACAATAGGTACAGAATATAGCTATCATTATGTCAGCCGACAAAATCAGACTGGCATGCAATTGGTACTCTTTTTTTGTTTTGCATTTTTTTTAGGCTCGAACACTTGACCCGATTTCCAAATTAGTAGTAGGTCAATGATTTGACCTATCTACTAATTAACTTCACTGTCTACTCCCATTCAAGGATTATGGGAAATTATTTCCGTTTCATATGTGTTCAAAAACTTACATCAATGATAACGAAAACCGTTCTCTTTCCAGTATCACTCCAAGACATACAGATGCGCAAGGCGTTTCGGTCAGCGCGATCGTTCCAACAACAGCTGTTCTCGCGCAACTCAATGCCGTCGGCCATGTTGTCCACGTACGCGCGCTGCGACCGCCCGCCGCCGCTCGAGATGCTCAACGAGTTCAGAGATGACGGTCGCGATGCCAGAAAGTTCTACACGGATCCGGACTACTTCTTCGAGTTGTGGAGACGGGAAATGCTACAAGATACTGAGAGGATTCAGCATGATCGGGGGAAGAAGGTGAGATTACTGTTTATTTGGATAATTAAGTACATTTTGATACAAGTGCAGTAAGTTTGTTATTGCGACCGAGCTACAATTTGCACGAGCCGTAAGCGAGGGTGTTATAGAGCTGTATGCTGCAGTGACAAATTTTCACTTGTATCAAACGACAATAATTCACTTACGAAGACATAAAGGGGGTTGACGCGCAACTCGTGGGGGATGACTTGCGCCCAGCCTGATGCGGTACATACAATAAATAGTGGTGGGAACCAGTTCGCCGCACTTTTCCGCCCTAGTGCGGAAAACAGTAATTTGCTTGCCCAAAAGCGATAGAGATAAGAGCGGGTTTTCGATAAGTGTATTGAAAAATACCTATGCGTTATAAAAATCAACATATTACTCTTGATCGGCAGTCCCTTTTGCTCTACCCCCGCCATTCCCCGCCAGGTGCGGCAGCCCCGCAGCGGCGGCAACGCGGAGGGGCGCGGCGCGCGGCGCGTGCGGCCGCCGCACTCCACGCGCGACCGACTCAAGGAGGCCGCCGTCACCCGCGGGGAGCACATCATGGCGCCGGCACAGCTGCGCCACTACAACATCGACCCGCCCTACAAGCCTGACCCTGTCTATCAAAGTGAGTTATGCATAAAATAATCAATTATTTTTTTTAGTTCAAAATGGGAACATCAGACAAGAAATCAACCACTGTAGGAGTGCGCTAGCGGACGACGAGCAACGGGTAGCTCGCCGTCCGGTCGTCCGTTAACCCACCGTAAGCATGGGCTTGTAGACGACGACCAATGGGTAGCTCACCGTCCAGCCGTCTGGACCGTGCCCGAGTCGACGACGGCGCGTAGTGTTCCGTGCGCCTCAAAGAGATGTCAGCAAAACCGTAGGGGCCCAGCAGCTTGTAACAGGCGTCATTATCATCTTCCTGCCCTTGTCCAGTCTTATTTGGGGTCGGCGCAGCTTGAAACAGGCGTGATCTCGGTAAAATGGAACTGAGTATTTTATTCTAGTGTTGACTACCTCAGCGAAGTTTGCAGAGAAGGTTGAAATTTGCTGCCAAATACTACAAAAACATTAGAATATGTACATCCGTATTCTAACGGTAAATAAATTAACTATTCATACGAAGACATGGCTTAAAGGACTTAGTATCCAAACTAAAAACGTTAAAAAAAAAACAAGAAACCCATCCTGGGTCTCTTTGTGTCCGTAGTGTCGGTTTGTGTAAACTTCCAGGGATGAGAGGCTTGTTTCCATGTTATTGTATGTAATTTTAAACTTTTTAAACTATGTTTGATGAGTTGACGTCAATCCTTTGGGCTTTTCCAATAAGTTGGGAGACATCAATACTTGTTTTAGCAAATATGGTGCTGCTGAACAACTTTTACTTAGCCTGCATTGTTTCATTGTTGAGCAAAGGCCTCCCCCCATAACTTTGCAGCTCTCTTTGTCAAGCCTTCATCGGCCAACTTATCAGGATCGAGTCCAGGGGCTAACTGCGAGCGAGAAAGAAGGATGGAGCTATAGACCCTATTTAACTCCATCCCTTTAACAGTTCAGTTTAGGTCGTGAAATAGATCGCGTTAAAAGCGGCCAACTCGAGGTACATTTCCATACAACCGCTCATACGTGATTATAATGTTTTATTTTATTTTATTTTATTTTATTACACATCTTTCTCTAGATATTTTGGATACACAGCAGAAATCAAAACGTTAATTTGTGTAAAACTAATCAAGTGAAAATCTGCTATTTTACGTGAACTTTGGCCCTCTATAATGTACTCATATATTAAAAATATAAAAAGTACATCCATAGAAGCCTTGTACATTGAATCGAGATTCTGAATGATGACAATTTTTCTGAAAAACTTAGGGTTTAAAAAAAAAAACACGTATTTCCTGGAACAAGTTTTGTGAAATATTCGAGTAAATCACGGAATTACCGAATACCAACAGAGTTTTCAGGCGTTATTTCTCTTTTTCTGCATTGCCTCTTCATCAAACATCGCGTTCGGCCTAACGCAATCAAACGCGATGTCAAGCTCGACCATGAAAACCATGCTCGACGTTGACGATAGGCGAGTGGAAAAGGACCCTCTGAAGAGCTTGTGGTAGGCTCTCGTCATGACACAGTTTTTAGGTCTGCCTCGGTGACGACGCCGCAATATAACATGACACTGCCCGTTATTTCAGCTAACATGACAAGTTAAGAAACATTTTACACAGAAGTACGATAGTCTGAACGATCAATACTTGTTCTTGTAGAAGTTAACACCGTTTTTAATACAAAATCTTTCCTACAGCAACGAACATATCGGACGGCGGCTATAGAGCGTCTCAGAACCGGCCGCCGTCGGTGCAGCCCGCCAGACCTAACTCCATTGAGATTGAGAACACGCAGAACAGACAGCCAAGGATAACTGGCAATGGACACGGTAAGATACTTAGTTAAGGAATAGGCTTTTGTTCCTTGCGTGATCGAATCAGAAATTAAAATAAATAATATATAATCACAAAGAAAAATCTAGTCTCAAACTAAGCAGAGCTTGTGCTATGAGTACTAGACAACTGATGAAACATAGTTATATAATTCTAAATACATACATATATATTATAGATTATTTACACCCAGACAGAACAAATGGTCATCCTCAACAAACACATTTGAAATACCCAAAGTTCCTAATTCTATGGTATATAACCGACTATAACCTATTCGCTGTAAGAAAATAGTGACGTCATCGTTGTTACTCAGCTAAGCCACGCCCAATCAGATCATAAATAAAGTAAATTAGAAACCTGTGTCCACATTGATCAGTTAAAGTAGAAATAAATAATTTAATACCTCACCATAACTCAACAGTTAACTTAAAGATGTAGAAATGTTTTTTTGGGACGCAATAGCAATAGATTCAATCAAATAGAAGAAATGCGGTGACCACGTGGCTAACGAAGAAAAAACGTGTGGAACTTAGACAATGTTATGGGCTTTTGGCCAATTAGGATAATAGAGTTTGTAATATTGCTTCGTAGTTAATCCAGTTTAACCGTAGGGTATATAAAGTCCTTGCACAAAAGTCTAGCCTAAGCCTGCTGATGACGTCACTATTTTCTTATCGCGAATAGGGTATAGTGGGTATTTACTTTTGCTATATGTAAAAGGTTTTGTAGATTTTTGATACCTAAATCTTTGAATCCCGAAATTTTAATCGTTATGCGACATGCTTATGGTTCCGGGTTTTTAAAGGAGGTATTATCAACTCTATGTTCCTTACATCCACGAACTTTAGATAAAGAGATTCTACTTATTCTGATCTGTGTTTACGATAGTTGCTTCAATTTCGTCATGCTCGATAAAAATCGTGCTTCAGTCAATGACTTAAAAATATTTTTTGACACGAAAAACTTTTTCTTGTTTCTTTAAGTGGTGGTAGCGGAGGAGAGTCCTTATGGGTCGGTAGGAAGCGAACCAATCTACGGCGGCAGCGGTGCCGGCACGCCGCGCCGCCCGCGCCCCTCCGTGCCGCCGCCCGCGCCCCCCGCGCCCATACACGCGCCCCACCACGCCATGCCGCATGCGACCTCGCCGCCGCCCGTACATACACCCACCAGGTAAGCACTCCGCGCCCCTCCGTGCCGCCGCCCGCGCCCCCCGCGCCCATACACGCGCCCCACCACGCCATGCCGCATGCGACCTCGCCGCCGCCCGTACATACACCCACCAGGTAAGCACTCCGCGCCCCTCCGTGCCGCCGCCCGCGCCCCCCGCGCCCATACACGCGCCCCACCACGCCATGCCGCATGCGACCTCGCCGCCGCCCGTACATACACCCACCAGGTAAGCACTCCGCGCCCCTCCGTGCCGCCGCCCGCGCCCCCCGCGCCCATACACGCGCCCCACCACGCCATGCCGCATGCGACCTCGCCGCCGCCCGTACATACACCCACCAGGTAAGCACTCCGCGCCCCTCCGTGCCGCCGCCCGCGCCCCCCGCGCCCATACACGCGCCCCACCACGCCATGCCGCATGCGACCTCGCCGCCGCCCGTACATACACCCACCAGGTAAGCACTCCGCGCCCCTCCGTGCCGCCGCCCGCGCCCCCCGCGCCCATACACGCGCCCCACCACGCCATGCCGCATGCGACCTCGCCGCCGCCCGTACATACACCCACCAGGTAAGCACTCCGCGCCCCTCCGTGCCGCCGCCCGCGCCCCCCGCGCCCATACACGCGCCCCACCACGCCATGCCGCATGCGACCTCGCCGCCGCCCGTACATACACCCACCAGGTAAGCACTCCGCGCCCCTCCGTGCCGCCGCCCGCGCCCCCCGCGCCCATACACGCGCCCCACCACGCCATGCCGCATGCGACCTCGCCGCCGCCCGTACATACACCCACCAGGTAAGCACTCCGCGCCCCTCCGTGCATACATGTGTGACTGTGCTGATTTTCTTTGTTACATTCAGTTCGAAATTCAATTCAAATTTAATTATTTTTAATTAGAAATTTAATTTAATGAATATTATTCAATTCACAATTCAGTCCAATTTATTTCAATTCAAAATTCAATTTTTAATAAAATGTATAATTTTTTTTTCACATAGGTCACCCTCTTACAGGTCAGCGCTACCGCCTCCCCCGCCGCCGCCCGAGGGCACGGCGTCTCCTCCGATGATGAACGGCGCGTCGCCGCCGCACCGCACCGCACTCGACGCGCATCTCGATCACATGCACGCCGTTATAGGTAATACACTACGCTTTGGTGGCTTAACATCGAATAAATATAACATTAAATATAATACGTATTTTTACCAGCTGTACCCACAGTTTCACCTGCGTCTTTGGTTACTTCTCCGCTCCCTATATAGGCTTATCCTTCTTATATAGCCTCCCTCAATAAATGGGCTCTCCCACACTCGAAAGAATTTTTCAATTTGAACCAAAGAGTTCCTGAGATCAGAAAGTTCAAACTTTTCAGCTCTATAATATTAGTACAGATTTATTTTATTACATCAAATGAAAATCATCAAAGGACTTTTCTCGCTCTGGGCGCAAGGGAGTGTCAGACTTGGTGACTAAAGCCCAACTGTGTTCCTTCAGTTGCCTTTTGCGTGGACCACGGTAACTCTTTCGAACAAATCCGCAGCCCTGTACGTTTAACGTTTAACAAACGTTTAACAAACACAGTAACAGTATATAATGACATGAACAGATATAATAGTTGTACAAACACTGATCAGTGGAAATAAAATGAACATTTGACTCCTAAACTAAGTAAAATAAATACTTGTATCTCAGGAGCCAGTTCCTCCTTAGAGATGATCAAAAATTTAATGTTAGGTACAATTAAGATAGCCTTTATATAGACGTGTAACAGTATAGGGGAATAGTTATACGATGATCGTTAGTAATGATTCGGTATAATCATAAGACAGTTTTTGCAACCAATTAGATAGCTTAGTTTTAAGTGAATATTTGTTTAAAGTATAAATATTGATCAGATGGTGAATCTTATTATAAATGCGAGCGCTTAAGATAACAAATTGCCGACCTGCGAAAGCGGTCCGACTATATAGGGAGTCACTGACCGGAAAACCTCGACGTCTAAGAAGAATGCTAGAGTCTAGTGGAAGCATGGAATGACGGCGTAAGACTACACGCAAAACAAACAGTTGCCGCACGGTGAGGACTTGGGATTCTGAGTACAGCTGAGTAGTTGGGTAATCTCTTCGCTTAAAATGCATAACCTTAAGAATTGCCCTTTGTGCACGCTCTGCTTGAAGCAGAAGGCCTTTATAGGTGCCTCCCCATACAGGAATGCAATACATGAGGATCGATGCACATAAGCTTTGGTAAACTAAGGACAAGGTTGCAGGATCAGCTGCATGTCTCAATTCCTTGAACATAATAACCTGTCATAATAACACGTATACAAACTTGCGTCATAGCCATGTTACATTTTAAATTAATATGGTTAATTTGTGTTACACTCTAATGTTATTTACACCATGTCTCTCATATTAGAATTCATGGAACACAATTTTAATTTAAATTAAAGCGCTTGTTGTTAACAAGAAATGGCAGATTAATATTCTAATAAAATAATTCTGTTTACAAAAAAAATTAGACACTAAAATGACTTCTTTAAAGATGGTTTATAGTCCATTCACGTTAAGAAAATAGTGATTCATCAGTGCCACTCCAAAGTAAAAGTAAAAAATTAAACCTTTAATTATTTAATCGAACTCTTTATTACCAACTATTTTGAAATATAATTACTTATTAACTAAAGAATTGCAATTTATAATTTTTTAATCATAAATATTTAGAATTCGGCGGAAATAATTGACAAAAGACGCGTCCGTACTTTCTAAAGAGCTTACTTTAACTGGTCAATGTGAACACGATTTTACAATTTACTAAATTTCTAATACATTGTTGCCCAAGGGGTGTGGTTTAGCTAAGTGATAATGATAAGTCACTATTTTCCTAACGCGAATACTCTAAATTAATACCTAAGTAGTCAAAATAAATCGGAATCTGGTTAATACAAGTTCATATGAGACTGAGTGTAGGGCGTGTGCGCGCAGGTATGATGTCGTCCGAGGAGGCGGACGGGACGGGCGCGGCCGGCATCCCCGCGCCGCCCGCGCCGCCCGCCGCGCCGCCGTCGCCGCCGCCGCCGCCGCCCGCGGAGGACCGGCCGCGCCCGCCGTCCCCGGGAGCCCTGCTGCGCGGCGCCTCCGCGCTCAAGCCGCCGCGCCCTACGCCCGACCCTCAGCCTGATCCTAGGTCTGATTTGCTGAAGGCTATCCGTGATGGTATGTATTATTTAAACAGTGGTGCAAATTATATACCTGCATATAAATTATGTACTTTTTTCTAATAATTAAACTTATTAAAATTCGTTGCGTGAACATTTATTTTTGAGTGTTTTCAGATCAAATTTTATTGATCCAATGTTTGTCTTTTGTGTCCAATGAAGAAATATGTGAAAATATTATTAGTAACTCAATAAGATTTTTTTTTATATAGATACAATGTTCACCTGATCTTTCAGGTATAAAACTTCGCAAAGTTGAGAAACGTTGCGACGAGAACACAGGGCGGTACGACACACTGCGGGGCGCGCCCGTATTCCTGGACGTGGCCAGCATCCTGGCGCGGCGCGTGGCCGTGGAGCTCAGCGACACCAGCTCGGGCGCCGACTCCGACTCCGACGACTCTGACCAGTGGACCGAGTCCCGCGCGTGACGTCGCGCCTCGCCCCGCCCCGACCCCGCGCCGCCGCGCCGCCCGCCCGACCCCGCCCCGGCCGCCGCGCCCGCCCCCGCCGGCGAGCCTGTGGCCATCACCCTCAAGCACGAGCCCGCCGCGCCCGCGGCCGCCCCGGCGCCCCCTCCGCCGCCGCGCAACGATGACACGTGCTATGTGCGCAACTCATCGTTCCTCAGCCGTGATATCGAGGCGCGTGCGTCCCGCGCGGATCCGCAGCCTGTCCGCGCTGGGCCTGCCCGTCCGCTACCTAGCGTGCCCGGCGTGCTGCCCGGCGTACCCGGCGTGCCCGGCGTGCTGCCCGGCGTGCCCGGCGTGTTGCCCGGCGTGCCCGGCGTAGCGCGCCAGTCGTCCACGTCCAGCACGTCGAGCCGCGAGCGCCCTCCCTCTCCGCCCCGGCGCGCGGATCCTCCGCCAGTCAAATCTCCACCAGTTAAATCTCCGCCGATCAAATCTCCGCCCCCCGTCGCCTCTCCGCTGGTCAAGTCCCCTCCGGTGCGAGGTCCCGCCTCGCAGCCCGCAAGCGTCAGCTCGCCGCCCGTGAGGAAGGTCACTCCACCTCGAGCTGAAGTCACATCACCGCCCGCACCCGATCACAAGCCAGCTCCGCTCGTCCTGAAGAGCGATGACGCCTCCAGTGTACCACGGACTGCATGGCGCGAGTCCCCGGTCGCCAAAGAAGGACCCGTTAAAGTTGAGAAGCTATCCCTGGCTTCAACAGAAATAGAACGTACGGTGGAGAGTGGCGAGGTCGCGAAGGTCGAAAACGAAAAAGTTGAAAATGAGGCGGAAAAGGACAACGATAAGGCGGCGAAGTCTGAGGAGTCAAACGGGGTAGGTGACAAAATAAAGAAATTCGAGAAGGCGGCTGAAGATGCAAGCGGGACAATGGGACGCCTATCGCGGCCGGGCTCAGTACGTGGCCGCGCACGCTCGGAGCGACTCGGCTCCGACAATAGCCGGGAAGACCTCCCCCCACCCGCCACGCCCTTCAAGGACAACGTGCACTTCGAGCTCCCGGGCGAACGCGCGCCCTCGGTGCTGGAGCGCCAGCAATCGCTCACGCGCTCCGCCGCGCCGCGCTGGCAGCGGGGCGAGCCCGACGGGGAGAAGCGGCCCGAGCCGCAGAAGATCATCAAGCCGGAGTTCAAGCCCATGCCGTCGCCCGTGGACGTCACCATCCGCTCGCCCTCGTTGGGCGCCAAGATCGCCGACCAGTTCCCGTCGCACGGCACCGCCTTCCGCAACGTCGCCTCGCCCGATCCCGCACGCTCTAGGGACCCGCACAAGGTCAACGACGATGTAAATACTCAAAATAATTTTAAGACATGTAAATTTAAAACAAAGGACAAGTACTCGGTGAGCAAGGGTTCGAGCTACTTTACCAGAGGCTCCGAGGAGATCTGGCTCGTAAAGAAAAAGGATATCGAAGAGATCGAGGAGAGGGTGC
The DNA here is from genome assembly GCA_961205895.1 of Mythimna pallens. Classification (NCBI taxonomy): domain Eukaryota; kingdom Metazoa; phylum Arthropoda; class Insecta; order Lepidoptera; family Noctuidae; genus Mythimna; species Mythimna pallens. The sequence continues at coordinate 5,438,750 of OY540843.1, forward strand.
TGGACTCGTTCAGGCGCGCGGGCGGGAATGTGTGCATGCGCAGCGAGTCCGTGCGGCCCGCGTCCGACAGCGGGGCGGGCGCGTTCGCGGCCGCCACCATGGGCCGCAGCAAGCGGCCCGCCTACGCGCGCAGCGAGTCGCTGGACCCGCAGTGGGCGGGCGCGCGCGCGCACACGCTCAAGCGGCAGTCGTCCGTGGCGTGCACGTGCGGCCACGACAAGAAGACGCGCTCCAAGAGCGCCGCCGCGGCCGCCGACGCCGCGCCGCGGCCCCGCTCGCGCTCGCACTCGGACGAAAACAACGCGCAGACGCACGTGCTCGACAAGTACGAGACGCTCGTCTAACTTGTCCTCAGCCCGCAACTGCCCCTTTCATTCGTGATTATTGTGATATTTGGCATTGTGGAATGGAGTATTTGACCTTTAGGGATATCTTATTAAATTGATGTATCCCTCTCTTCAAGGGAAGTATCTTTCATATCTATGTTTGTTCCATTTTTACTGTATCCTACGTATATAGTATAGGCTATTAGGTCACAGGTCGATATTATAAGTAAAACATGGTGCATTGCGTGGAATATCGTTTTGATCCATTAAATATGATGCATAGAGTGGTGTTTATATATCAGATGAAAGATTTATTGGCTAGTCTAAGGACGGAGTTCGGACGGACTTAAATATATGTTTCTTATGTAAAACCAAAAATATATACGCGATATTGATTATAACAGTAGTGACGAGAAAGGATAGATACTAGTGTTAAAAATTAAAAATATCTACTCTTCCTTATGAATCGAATGGTAGCAGAATGGAGTTTTATTATGTTGACAATATGTAGCAGTTTGAGTAAGATGTTTGAAGGTATTTCACTGCTTCAATGTTTGAAGAGGCCCACCGTCGCACAACTTACTGCATGGTGCTTAGCATGTTAATAAATTCGAATACTTGTCTTGATCCTCGAAACCGCTTTCATAAACGGTTGTGAAATTACGTTTGAGATTCTTGATATTTATATTTTATTTATTTGAATTTAAAAAAAGAATGCTTTAATGGAAATGAAAACAGGATTATGAAGTTGCTAGTCGATGTTTTGTATTCAAACAATATAAGGTGCGTCTTTATGATTTTTAATGAGAATGTTCTATCTAGTATTCTTTTAATATTTCTTATGAACATTTTTCTTCCAGCCGGCTCTTTTGTTAGGTGGAGAAAATAAATTAGATGCCTATTTCCTACATGTAAGATTGCAATGTCTAAAGTAAAATATAATAAAAATGTTTTTGTAATTTCATATAATATGTGACCTGCGTATGTAGTGCCAATTACATATATCGATTGTATATTTTCGTCAAAGTAATACAATTAACTTCCATTTTATACATTTTGTATCATCAGATAGTGGAAAATTATATTGGAATTTGTTTCGTGTACTCTCGTAATTATAGGTAAGAAAGGAATCTCAGTTTTCTTTCGACTATCTCTCTCTATACAATATAATATTCTGTGTGAGCTATTTGTATTCCCTAAATAAACATTCCGAAGTGTTAAGTTGCTCACTGTTCCCACGCGACTGTGTTTAATACGTTTAAATGTTAAAATGAGCAACGAATGTGTACCAAATTTTCTAAGTATGTAGTGTTGTACCTAGCTAGACATAAGTTAACAAATTCATTTTGTCTATGTACCTTGTCTTTGATTTTTTTTTTACTTAGTGGAGGTGAACATTTTTGAAATTGTTTATAATTACAAACCATCCTAAATTATTCCTATGCAATGAAAAAGGTTTCTACCTAATCATTCAATTAAATGTTTTGTAAGTTATTATTAAACCCGCCATTTTTGTAAATAACAAGTCTTTGTCTCTTATTGAGTAATCTATGATATGAATTCAGGTGTATCTTGTATAATCCAGAAATAATTTATACTATGCTGTATGGAATCTTGGAAATGTGTACTTTTGTTGCGTAATAATCAGTATGAGCAGCATGTAGATTAGTAGCGTAATGTACGTAACGGTCACGATAACGTAGTAAGAGATGTAATTATAGCTGTAAGGAAATGATAAAGCATGTTTTATATTATGTAGAATACGAACGCCTCTTTATGTTGCCGTCAATGGCAATTGCTAATTATTTATTTGCATTTTTCTTAAATGTTTATAATTTTTAATATTAAAATCGAAAGCAAATTGTTGTAATCGCTGAAAAGTCCACTAAAATACGGCATCTGTTATTGGTTACTGTGTGACAGGATTTATCTTCAGGAACTTTATACATTTTATGACATTCAAAAAAGCAGCTGGTAGAGTCGCACGGTGACCAATGGTGGTGTCGGGCTAAAGTGCTTCGAATCCTGGACTAGAATGTCTTGTGTAATAAGAATTATATTTTATAAATTGTTTATTTGCTAATACAATATAAGTTAAATGTGTTGTGTTTTATTTATTTCCATCCAACGCATAGGGCTAACAATACCACTATTCATCTAATATTGCCTGAAATGTAAAAATAAAGTATTTAGGGCCAACGCTGCGTTAAGCGGGCGCCCGCTCAGGCACCCTTCGCGTGACGTGTGCTTATGTCGTGTGCGACGGTCCCCGTAACGGAATCCGGATTATTACCGGCGCAGTTTTGCATGAAGTCGTGTCGATGGAGAACTTAATTGTATTATTAGATTATTACCGCGCGGGCGCCCGCTTAAGGTAGCGTCGGCCCTTAATTTTAGAATTTATTGTGCTGGTTAGTCCTAAAGAGGTCTGTGGCCAGAAGGCACCACAAAGTCAACAATAAAGACACCATGTGGATAGAAAGTGGGATAGAATTAGTAAACCTAGAAATGGTTATGACTTTTGAACCAGTGACTAACAAATTTTGATATTTGGAGAATGATTTTGATTGATTAGCTACTAAATTTGCAAGAAATCAGTAAATGTTTTTCTTCACTATAACTAAGTTTCAGTTAAACAAAGTACAAAAACCGTTACTGTAAAATAATTGCAAATAAGTTTTCTTTGCAAACCGTACTTTTCAGGTAACATTAAATTAGTTAGAGGTCATTGACGTCGCGTTCCTATTCCTATTTGAAAATTAGAATTTCGCGGGCTACTCTGTGGCGTTCACATAGATGTCAACAGGTTATTGTCAATAAAAATAAAGTATCAATGTCAAATTGCGATGGATTCGGTTTCGCTCCAAAGAGTATAGTAATTCGCTCCGGATGGAAAGCCTTCGTCGTGCACGTTCTTGAAAGCACGTTCTTACGTTATTTTCTTTATAAATTATAATCTCTTGAGTAACTTGTTTTTAAATAATGCAAATTCGATCGGATAAACATAACTGACAACTGAACCATCACGTGTCAATTGTGTCAATACCCATGGGAAATAATTAAGTATCTGTCTCAGACCAATAAAAAAATTGTATAATCTGCATATTATGTAATACACTAGGAGCCAGAATATTTCTTTTATTTAGTCATAACAAGATTTTCTATATCTAGTGTTACTTAAAATTAAAAAAAAAAAATCGTCTGAGTTCCTCGAAAAAGTAACCATTAATATTATTTAATAATTGTTTTATTAATTACATATTAATCGATTGTCAATTTGACAATCGATTTGTATGATTATCATTCACAATGTCAATACTGAACGAAACGCAATCCAAATTCTGCACTACGCGCGTCATTCCGCGCCTTGTGTTAAAGGGTTGTCAAGAAAAAAATAATCTTATATGTAAAAAGATATCATAAATATTTTGTTGTACATATTGTTCTATTTCTAAAATATTATTGAATTAATCGTGAACGAAAAATTCAAAATGCTTTTTATTCTAACAATCTATTAAAAGAATAGTAAAAAACTGAGTCGAAATTAGTTGCTATGTTTTCAGTTTCAAACCATTTCAAACACTTTTTTGTTGGCAACACCATACTATTATTCGCTTGTTTGAGCTTGAACGAAAATTATTGTAAAGTGCATATCACGGATTTTTAGTTTTTCCTTGTTTTTTATGTGTAAGATTAAATTAAATCATTTAGAATAACTAGATGACTTAATTCTGAGAGTATCAAAAGTAGTTTTAAAAGTACTTTATCAGTGTAACATTAAGTGATAAATAGTGTTTCGCACTTTCATTTTCGCATAGTTACAAAATATTGCAAAATGACTTCTGCGCTTTATTTAGAGCATTATCTGGATAGTCTTCAGCATCTTCCGATAGAATTGCAAAGAAACTTTAAATTAATGCGTGATCTAGACGACCGTGCGCACGGACTAATGAGGACAATTGACCTTATGGCTGACGAGTTGCTACCAAATATTCCTAAAATGGACGAGGAGACTAAGAAGGATAAAGTAAATACCATACAAGGACTCTTCAATAAAGCTAAAGAGTACGGCGACGACAAAGTACAACTTGCGATACAAACGTATGAGTTAGTTGACAAGCACATACGTCGCCTTGACTCTGACCTCGCGCGCTTCGAATCTGAGATACAGGAGAAAGTAATGAGCGCACGTGCCGCGCAGCAAGCCGCTGCCGACCAGGAGCCGAACGCAGCCACTGTCAAGAAAGGTAGGAAGAAGAGCAAAATTAATGACAAGACTGCAGCAACAACTGGGAAAAAGAAACGTGCTGGGGCGTCGAGCGAGGACGACGCGGTCGCGTCGGGCAGGTCAGCGGCTAAAAAGAAGGCGGTTCGCAAAGGTGCAACAGCCACTGCTAATGCCTCTAAAGAACAGGAAGAAAATGCAGACTTGGATTCAGTGGGTGGTATGGCACACCCAAGTGACGTTCTAGACATGCCTGTAGATCCCAATGAGCCTACATACTGCCTCTGTCACCAAGTGTCGTATGGAGAGATGATAGGTTGTGATAATCCTGACTGCCCAATTGAGTGGTTCCACTTTGCATGTGTTGACCTTAAAATTAAGCCTAAAGGTAAATGGTACTGCCCTAAGTGTACTCAAGACAGAAAGAAAAAATGATCCACGGTGAAACCCCCTGCCAAACAAACAGATAAGACTTTGACTTTAAAGAAAGAAGTGAAGTGACTAACCGTAGTGGTAATCTATGTGGTAAGCTAGAGTAATATATTGAAATATAGCTCCAAGACTTCAAATGTGATGATATTATGAAGTTTATGTCACTACAATAAGATATAATATGAGGAAACATTTATACAATACTTGTAATGCGTGTGCAATAATGGTGAAAGTTGAATTATTGTATTTTAAATCTATTATGTCATAGTGACATGATAACAGAAAATAAGACATAATAATAATGTTGAGTTAATTTATATTAACAATTTTATATATATAGTTACATAAATATTATGCCTTATATTTTAAAGGTGTAAGCATCACATTAGCAACAAAGTCCTGTAACAAATATTGGATGTGGCATTTCAAATATCAGAAACAAAAATGAAAGTAAACATTTACAATTGCACAAAATAATAGTGTTCAATTAATACTGTTATGAAACAGCTGTCCTTACTTAAAATATTTAAAGATACATAAATTATAAATTAATATATCTACTAAAAATGCTAGGAACAATAATAGCAGCCTGTACTATTATTAAGAATAATCTTATGATGTTATCATATGCCTTATTTAGCATTTATTCGTAAATGGCATAATGACGCAGTCATAGAATTAGGAAATTTTTGATATGTTAGACCTAGTTAAAAGTTTACTGTACATAATATGCATGCAGGATAAGTTAGGACTTAACTTTTGCTTTTTTTTTGTGGTGGGAAATCATTAAATAATTTGTCCCCCTCAGCCCTGCATTCAAAAATAACCAGAGTAGCTTCGAGTTGCAACCCAGAGTCGTTCTTTTATAACTCGAGCAGCTACCCTAGAGTTAACCCAACTAACTCTAGCTCCGAGTAGGGTAGGTTGGTGTAAGCGGTAGGAATGATAGTTGCTTGTCTTTGACAGTTGAACTCTATGTTCGCGTTTAAAAATGCAAGCTTTGAGTATCTACCCGATGATGTCATGAGTTAACTCTAATCTCATTTTTGAAAGCAGGGCTGGGTGGAGTAACAGGGAGTGTCAGACTCATTTATTAAAAGCCACCTATGTTCGTTCAGTTGCCCTTTGCATTCCAGGGTCACTCTTGAACAATCCTGCAGCTCTAATTTTTACCTTTTTTGCTTTATTAATTGAGTCTTAATTTAGCCTGTATGTATGAAATGACTTATTTTTTTTTTTTTGTAACATTTGTATAAATGGCTTTTAATGGCTAGTTGCCTCACATAGTATTGAAATAGTCTGAATAAATACTAAACTAAATGTCAAATATAAGTAGTTATTGATTTAAGAAATTGGTTGAAACTGATTGTCCACACAAAGGTTGTTGTGTATTTTGTGGGGTATTCTGGGTTTGGCTGGAAATACCATTCTTTTATGACCAGAATTTAGAAAATTATAAATTTCTTGTGTACAGTAATAACCCCTTTATGTGAGGGATATGTTCCGCAAAAAATTGCATTAGCCTTTTGAGTACCTTAATTAGAGACACAATGGAAAGAAAATGAGCGAGCAAATGCCGGCGTTCGCTTGGGATTTAATGAATTGAGTGAAATTTGCATATTTATGGGTTCCATCGCTCGTGCATAGACCGTCCTCCCTCTCTGTTAAGTTCATAAATGTTTTGAGTAAAAGAGCAGTGATTGTAGCAACCTTTGAAGTATGCTATTGCTCCCTGGTCCACAGGTTATAATATGAATTTACTGTTTGACTTTGAAACTTTATGTATACATTTCAGAAATTTGCATAAAGCAAGGCATATTAATGCAAAGTTTTAAATTCACATAAAACTAAAAACAACCCGTAACACAGTCATGTAAACCGAGGTGTTACTGTACAACATTCTTGTTATATCATGGGTCGCTGTTGAGATCTGCATGTACGGTCAAACGTTTATTTGTTTGATCTTATTGATTGTGGCATTCGTAAGGGATAGAAATATTTCAAGTTAAGATTTTGGTTATGGTTTCTATAATAGCGGACAAAGTAGTGTCCTTATGAGAAAAAAATTTATTGCAAAGAATTTGTCAATAATAATGATTGAATAAAATATGCATAATAGTTATTTCCTGGAATTTAAAATACATATTGCAATAAAAATAAAAGATTTTTTTTAAGTAGTTTTTGTATCAATTGTAAGTACTAGGGTTGTAGTGAAAAAAAAATGAGAGATGGACTAATGTTGCCCTAAGCTAAAAAGATAAATAAAGGTGGACAATCATTATGGTTCATGTATGTAAAATACAATCTATTTATTAAGAAGATCCTATAGAAATATTAAGCCTTTAGATAGTAATATTTAATCACATAAAAATATATTAGTTTTGAGTTCCAATTCCTTATTTTTAATGTTATATGTTAGGTTGTAGCCTGAAGACAAAAGCAATATAGTAATAAATATAGGCTATATGACTGTTTTATTTAAATATTAAGACATATTATTTTCGAAATATTTGAATAATTTATTGCAGTTATTGACTTTGTTTTTACTAGCTGGCAATAATGTTATAATCAATGAGTACACCAAATATTATTAGTATTGTAACTAGGGAATGAATCCAATCCCGCATGCGCCGGATCCCGCACCTTTTTTGCGGGATCAGAAATGCGGGATCCCGCACGCTTGCGGGATTGAATTTTATTCTAAGAAATATGGGTTTAGACGACGCGCCGCTCTGATTACCTATTTATTAGACCCAGTACAGCCTCGTTAACAAGTGATTTAACAACTCTCCAAGGAACTCGTGGCATTGTGACCCGCAAAATTAAAAAAACTTAAGATAATTTGAATTTTGCGGGTTACCTAAAATAAAACAAAATATACCAATCCCGCAAACCCGCGGGATCCGCGGGATTGGTGACATAAATCCGGCTTGCGGGATTGGATTTCTTTGTAACATAAAATAGGTAAATTTTATATGATAATGTTACAAATTACTTCTATGAGTTGCTATTTGTTTTATGAAATGTACTTATTATAAAACAATCTTTATGGCTTCTGTTGGCCCATGTTGATGAATTTTCTCATCCATTGCCTGAACTGTAAAAAAATATTCCTTGAAGTGATTTACCAATAGATGGTAAAGTTTGTTGAACATGGGATTTTGATACAGGTATAAAAAGTCATCACAAACTATAAATATTGCCCTGCAATTTTAAACCTATATTTTTAATAAGAATACATTTGACAAACACTATTGCAATAACACGTAAAACAATGTGAATTTGATAAGTTTTGTACATAATGGCGCAACAATTATAATTTCTTTAAACATTGTGGCTGTTGGCAGTAATACATTGAAATGGAGGTATGAAATGAATTCCATTTATTTTAAAATTAGCATTAAGTAAATGGTTCCTCAATTACAACACCAAAAGGAATTAATGTTTTGTTATTGCCATTTTATTGTGTTTAATAAATATTATGAACTATAAATAAGTACTTATTTGCTTGACGAGCATGACTCCAACCATTTTTTTACCTACAGATTAGTTAGCAGTAGAAAACAATACTTACGAAGAAAATGAAAGAAACCTCAAATCAGTTAGCTCGTCGTCCGACCGTCCGGTAACCGTCCGGGCCGAGCCCAAGTCGTCGACGGCGCGTACTGTTCCACGCGCGCTTCAAGGAGGTGTCAGCAACTGTAGGGGCCCAGCAGGGTCGAAGCCTACTGGGGCTAAGAGTCTGATTCTGAAAGAAGACTCGGTCCTGGTACAAAAGGCAACCAAGGAACCGGAGTGGGTTTTTAGTCAGTAAAAGTCTGACACAATCTCCCGCTCCGCCCAAGAGCAAGATGTCATAAGATTATTTTTCCACCGAAAAAAAAAAACAGTTAAACCAAAGTGCAAAGCATTCTTCACCACTGAATCATTTATTTATACATATTTTTCCGTAGTCGGATAAAAAGTAAATGTTTGTAAGCACTCTCGACAGATGGCGTTAAGCGGAACAATTTTAATAATACTTTCATAATATTCATGGGCGTACCCAGGGGGGGGCAGGGGAGGGCAGCTGCCCCCCCTTGGAAATTTCGCAGAACATGTGTGGACTCGCCTAATTACTAATTAAAGTGCAAACGGGGCCTTATGCTCTAACTTTAAAATAAACCGCGCAGTAGACACTGGCAAAATGCACGATGCAATCGCCAAAAAACCGCGCGCGACGATGGCGGACGTACATTACCGAATCTAGCCAAGCGTTCGAACGCTCGGCTCTATTCGGTAGAGAGTTGCGAGCGACTAGCATTTATTTTATTTGGCATAGTCAAATTTACTTTTATTTATTTTACTACCTTTGAAGCAGGATCATTTGCGGCTGTTTGCCCTACACACTACACTATATATACCTAATCTTTCATGTAGGTGTGTTTGTGTAGTGTGTATGACAAAACAGCCGTGGACGAACCGACCTAAAAAATCTGACTTGCCCCCTCCTACGCCAGAAGCTGGGTACGCCCATGATAATATTGCTTTATCGAAGAGGTATCACAATAAAATAGGTTTTTTTATTTTTTTTATTATCTTTTATACATTTAGGGACTTTTGGTCACAATAAAATAGGTAACATTTATTTATCATTTGTACATATCAAACAATTATAAAATATCGTTATTTTATGCATAAAGAAAAAATTAAAAGGTATAAGTCGCTCACGATCAGTCGAGCCTATCAAATAAAAAAAATGTTATAAAGAGATACCTACTTTTTTATCAAAAAAAAAATATGTCTGAGGTACAATATTGAAAGCTGATGGTGTTAAAGATGCTAGCGCGAACAAAAGAGAAGCTAGCGTTACTCCCGCGCATCAAAATTATTCGTCTTTCATTTATTAAACACAATATCTATGAATAAAAACCGTTTATCTATAATCAAAGTAGAAGATTGGTAATTAAATTATCTTTTAGTTTGTGATAGTTTCATAAAAATACACCCAATAGTTTTTGCCTGATCTTCGCTTTGTTAGACTTAGGTACCTTTGAAAATAAATAACAGTAAGTTCTATGAAAAAAAAAATGTACCCTAATATTCGTATATCAAATTATTAGGCAAGTAGTCTAGTTTAACATACCTACCTATATTTTTTTCAAAACATACGGACCAGCCGTTTCGACGTGATGTTGGATTTAAAAATCATCAAAAATGATATATCTGCCCCATAAATAAAAAGTTATCTATAAACCTATCTACGCTTATTCGCTTTGGTTGCTCCACATCAGTGTCACTTCGGTGAGGTTGTCGACCACCTCATGTAAAATGGCTGCAACAGCGAAGGCCGCTTAGCAAGGCACACCAGCATCAATTATATTATTCGTTGAGCTCTTGTCACTGGCTTTCGGTACGCGACAATGGGAAAGACCAGGTTATGGCATGACGTTGGTGCCGTGAAAGGTGGGTAGGCTTCTGGTGTGGGACGCAAACTGTGTGTCGACCCGTGCACCAACTCATGTTGCATGCGACTGCGTTAACTAAATTTGAACAATTAATAAAATCAGTCCATTATTTGCTTGTAGAGTCAAAGCTTAGGTAAGCTGTATAGCTATAATATCTCTACTGTATAGGGGGTGGTAGCTATGTGAACAATGTGAATACGGCTTTTTAACATAATATGTTTCATCCCTCCTCTTCAAATAACCGTAAAGCATAAGCATAATCAGCCTTATTATAATGTTCCCACTGCTGGGACTATTTATTCTACCATGCGGGCCCGGTACGCATTGGTGGATGTCATAAGTCTTCGAATTTTTGGTTCTAGGACAGGTTCACGACGTTTTCCATCACCGTTTTGAGAGTAGTGGCGTTGAAATAAGTTACACAAAATTATGAGCCTGGCTTTGAATCCGCGACCTATAATTTGTAAGTCGGGGCTCCTACCATTGGGCCTAACGCTGCTCTCTCAAATGACCGTACCAGCACAGTATTTATACTAAGTAATATGGAAAGAAAACATACTACACTGCCCGCAGCGACGAAATCCAAATCGGTAGGTACAGTCAGGGGTCAAACGAGCAGTTGTTGCACTTTCAATGATTCAAAAGTCGTTTATTCAATGTCTTAGATAGGTACTACGCTACAAATTAAATCATTCATAAACCATTGACCCTCTTCTACAAAGAAATGTTAGTCACTTTAGTAAGTATTAGTAGAGTGCAACAGCACTTTTATTTTTTCCATAAACAATCCAATGTACCTTTTATAGGTCTATATACCAATGTAAGTATATATAGGTTCATTGAATTGTTAATCCTATGTACGTATTTGGATTTCGTCGCTACGACCAGCGCTGCGCTCAAGGCTGTTTTCTGTTGGTCTCTTCTACTTTAAACTTGCTCTAATATACCTATTCATCTAAGGGGATAACGGTACTACCATCTTAACCGGCCCGAGTCAACCTCACTTGCACGCACCAGATGGTCGCGGCAAACAAGCGATTGTCGTGGTGCTCTCTGCTAGACAACAAACGAGGCAATTGAAAATGGAAGCGAAGTTAAAAATTAAACTACCCCAGGAGGGTACCGGAAAAACCGGAGAATCCCTCCCCGAGTTTAACTCGGGCAGCCCCGCCGTATCTGCCCCCCCATGGGTGGCATAAATTCGCAAACATTAGAAAGAAAGACGGAGGATACGAACTTTTCGGCTATGAACAGTGCTTTTTACTTAGTGGTTGCAAAGTGCAGTATTCCTTACGAGGCCCAGATCAGCATCAGTGGGTTGTAGTCAAACCCATCAGTAAGACAGGAATTATACAAAGAGGCCACCAGACCCTCAACTTCACATAGTGCACCGTGTCCTCCACCATGGCAAAGAGTACCTACTAACAGGAATAAGAAGAGAATACTCTTAGCTAGCAGCCCACCTGTAAAGATTACGGCAACATTTAATTGCTTTACCGGACTCATAATCGACCTAACCGATAACTCGGATACCTCACCTACAAGACCTAGCTAACCACCCCCGATTATTCTCTATAGAGTATAATAATATACTAACGGAGCTGAAAACTACAGTAAAACAAAAACAATTTTCATATTAATTAATCAAGAAAAATCAATAAAGGATTAGCACCGCCGACATAGAAGTCTATAAAAAACTAATTTCTACCGTCAGAAAGAAGGCCTCATAGAACACATCTTCAACAGGAAAGATAACAGGGCCTTAGGATCATCATTTAAAATCTACATCTATAGACCCCCTTGAATATGATCAAACAGGAAATTGAGGCAACAGGAAACAAAGTTACAGGCAAAATAATCAACGCCAAATTTGGTCCTGAAAAAAAGCCCACATCGTCTCGCTGCTGGTCCCAACAATAAGGTTATTCTTGACCTTAAGTATATCTACCATCAAGCAGTAACTATAGAGGAACCGAAGAAAAGGAAAATGATAGTGCAATGCCAGCGTTGCCAACAGTATGGGCCTACTAAGAACTACTGTATGCGACCCTTCAGATGTTTTAAATGTGGACAATCCCATAATACGTCCGAATGTCATAAACGTGATTGCAACACACCCGCACTGTGCGCCCTGTGCAATGGTCCTCACCCTGCTAACTATAAGGGTTACGAGGTCTATAGAGAAATCCTAGCTAGAAAAAGTAACAAAAATACAACCACATTAAACGTTAAACGACAACTAACAGCTAACACCGTTAAAAACACTGAAATTACCCTAAACAAAAACCCATTGAAACACGACCAGCAACTATAATATGCAGAAGCTTTAAAACAGGCAACACAAAACAACTACTCAACCCAAAGCAGTTCAATTACCCACCACCCAGGTCAAATAAGCCAGTCACAGTAGAAGACATACATATAAAAAACAATGAAAAATTTGACCTCATCCTTCAACAAATAAGCACTCGCATGAGTCTCATAGCAAAACTAGTCGATACGCTAACATAATGTCTGCACTATGGCTAGCCACCTGGAACATGAACGGGCTAACTCCAAATAAAGATGACGTTGAGCTACTTATCACCCAACATAAACTGGACATCCTCCACTGTACCGGTACATCATTAATAAAATTCTCGGACGAATGATATGTCACAAACCACCCCGATGGGACGGGCCACGATGGAACGGCTGTGATCATAAAGAAAACAATCAAGCACCTTCCTAATGCCATGCTAAAAAACAAATCACATCAAGCTACTACTATTGCTGTGCAGGCCAAAACTGGAAATTTCAATGTCTCTGCTGTGTAGTGCCCACCTAAATATAAGATCAGTGAATTCATGTTTTCTGCCTTGTTCGATACTCTTGGGCATCGGCATTTTGGCATTCCAGTCCCCTCCTGTAATAAAATTACAGGAGGGGACTGGAATGCCAAAAATTAACAGTGGGGATCCAGATTAACGACCATTAGAGGATGCCAATTAAAAATAAGGGTGGACAAAAATCAGCTTCAAGCTACTTCCTCCTGTGAACCGACCTACTGGCCAGCCGATCCTAAAAAAATCCCGATCTGCTTGATTTCTTTGTTATGAAAGGACATTGCAGGAACTTCATTAAAACTGAATCCTGCTACGATAGCTCGTCCGATCACACTCCCATAATTCTAACTATCAGCTGTAACTAGTTGAGACCTCAAACCCAGTAAAGCTTTATTTAGACGTCAATAGCTATTCTCGAGAAACGAAAGCTGAGAAGGATTTGGCATGAAAGTCGACTAAGCTCAGATAAACAAAATTTCACAAAAGCAGCGACAGACCTAAAGAACATAACACACAACAACACTCTCGAACATAACTGGCACAACAATACTCTCGAATCTCAACTGGAGTCTTTCACAGCCACTGCATCTACCAACTACTCACTATGGAAGTTCACAAAAGACTATGATAGGCCGCAAATAGCTAAGCCTCCTCTAAAAACTAACAATGACTGGGCGCGTACGTCACAAAATAAGGTAGATACTTTTATATATCACCTAGCCAATGTCTTTCATCCGCATAATGCAAGCGATTAGAGTTCAGAGAAAGAAATTGATGACATTATCAATCAGGACCTGCAAATGTCGCCACTACCAGTTCCAATAACTACACGTAAAGTCTGGAGGACGATCAACAAAGAGCTCAAAGACAAAAAAGCACCTGGATTTGATCTAATCACAAAAGAAGTACTACGCCAACTTCCAAAAGGACCATCGTCTTTATTACTGCTCTAATCAATAGCATGCTAAGAGTTGGACAATATTTTCCAAAATTCTGGAAAGTTTCACTATGTTTTATAGTTCATAAATTGGGAAAACCAGCTAATGAAGTGACTTCCTACAGACCCATAAGCCTACTGCCGATTCTGTCTAAGGTTTTTGGGAAACTGTTGCTCACCGACTGTTACCCATATTGGAGAAAAACAATGTCATATCAGAACATCAATTTGGTTTTAGACTAAAACATTAAACAGTGGAACAAGTCCACAGAGTCGTGGACAAAATAAGAAAGTCTTTGGAGGAGAAGGAGTATTGCTCTGCAGTCTTCCTTGATATCCAACAGGCCTGCGACAGGGTCTGGCACAAGGGCCTCCTTAGCAAAATCAAGAGAAACCTGCCTCACAGCTACTACTTGTTGCTCGAGTCTTATCTCTCAGAGAGACTCTGCAAAGTGAAGGAAGCTGAGTCTCATCTGACTTCTACAAAATAGAGGCTGGTGTGACGCAAGGGTCAGTCTTGGGACCTGTACTGAACATCATATACACGTTTGACCTACCAGGAGAACAACACTACAGCCGCATTTGTCAACGATACTGCTATTTGCTGTGGCTAGCGACAAAAACTCTGTGCAACACAGAAACTGCAAAGAAATCTGAGCGATATAATAAGTGACCAAGTGGCTTCAAAAATGGAGAATAAAGGCTAGCGCTTCAAAGTCTGTGCATGTTACCTTTACACTACGCCAAGGAAACTGTCCTCCAGTTTAATTAGAAAATACCACACTTCATCACCAAGATAGTGTTCGATATCTTGGTGACACCTGAATCGACGCTTAACATGGAGGCACCACATCAAAACAAAAAGACAAGGGCTTAAACTACGTTATAACCACCTATCTTGGATGCTGGGCTGTAATAGCAAACTATCTGTCGACAACAAATTGCTAATCTACAAAGGCGTCTTGAAACCTATCTGAATGTATGGTGTACTACTCTGTGGAGTCGGTAATTTTTTTTTGTAATAAGTTATTTATTTCATACTCTTTCAATTCCAATTAACACAAACACTCCTAGGTTACATTGTTTTTATTATGAAGTTCCAGTGCCTACCTTCCGGCTCCATTATCATCATCATCACTTCGATGATACCATTTTCAACGTAACTATTCAGAACCATTCATTCATTTGTATTGTCATAGTCGCTTAACTATCTTCTTCCGTTGACCACTTCTGGTCTTCTTCATCAGTTCCACTTCATCAAATGTTACTTTTTGACCGTAAGTGCTTAAGTGCTCGATGAAAATACAAAAATTATTATATATAGTTGCCCATAATATTTGAGGAGTTCCCTCGATTCCTCATGGATCCCATCATCAGAAATGGATTTAAATAAAATGGGACTAATCTGGAAGCATATGATTTTAGGGAAAAAAAAATATTTGCAAATCGGTCCATAGACGACGGAGTTCAGAGGCAACAAACATAAAAAAAAAAACAACCGAATTGATAACCTCTTCCTTTTTTTTGAAGCCGGAAAAAAAATCAAACTTCTAACTTAACGCCAAAAAAGATACGGCCGTTTATTTCGATTAAAAAAATCTTCGTAAATCAGTTCGGGAATTGAACTGTTTTCATAGGTAGTTTGTACGGAACCCTCAGTGCGCGAGTCCGTCTCACAATTGTCCGTTTTTTTTACTTTTTACTACAAAAATATGATCAGTAACGTAACGGGTATTCATAAGAGTCCCATTTTTTTATACTGATTATTTATATAATAGGGGCGTAGTACATACTCGTACATGTATGAAGTCCAATCCAGTGTCGCTGGAATTCTAGCCCACTCTCGACCACCACCAATGTCATTAGCAAACAGCTTTCACCTGGGAGCGTCTTCTTGTATGTCCGATGTCAATACGTCCAATCATTAGGAAGAAGAAAAGGCTGAGGGCTCTTATATACAAGTATAATAATATTATAGTGTTCTCTACGAATCAGCATTGTTATTCAACGTGGCAATGCTGGCAGCGTTCTGGGTATTTTTCCCATGAGTTTTTTCTGGATGAATTTCTTGATGCCCACTGAATTATTTTTGTGCGCGTTTGTAGATAGTTATTATTTTCAGTTTGCATAACTGAATACAGGAAATAAAAGTATGTCATATTTATTTTTATTTTAAATACAAATATTATATTAGAAAAAGTAATGCCTACTTATGTGTAGAAGGAATGTATCCGGAATCAGTTGTAATAATTTATATTAACATTCATTGGCTGGGCAGCGTTCGGGAAGCTGCGCGGTGTCTACTCGTCCAATATACCACAGTGTCTCAAAACAAAAGGTCATAGACTTTTGTTTTGATGCACTGTGAGACAGTGCGTGTTGCCAGTGATGACAATGTCGCAAAAATGGGGACGAAAGGTTCTGGAATGGCGACCACGAACCGGAAGACGCAGCGTTAGAAGGTGGACCGATGACCGGGTGAGGGTCGCGGGAATCCGATGGATGCGAGACGCACAGGACCAGTCATTATGGCGACATTTGGGGGAGGCCTATGTCCAACAGTGGATGTCTTTCGGCTGAAATTATGATGATGATGAACATTCATTGTATGAGTCCGAAATACTGTAGACAAGTAATAAAATAATAGAAATAAGTGATAATATGTGCGGTATGTATCTACTTAAGTAGCCGTACTTACCTACATAAGTTTAGCTCTTCTTGGTACTCCGCAATCTAGACCACCTTAGTCACCAAAAACCACCTAGTTAACCTAACTAATAAAGATTTTTTATGAGCAGCGTTCAGCATCCTTTGACTGGCCTGGACACATTACCATGGTACGTTTTATTGTCATATTATACCGATACCCTGCATCACGTTAGCAAGTGGAGTTTCGCTACTTAATTTTATTTGACCCCGATTTGTTTAATTATAGGAAGGGAAGTCCTATTTAGGTTAGGTAGGTACCTAAGTACCTGTCTAAGTAACAGATACCGCAAAATATTTGATACATAAACAGTGGTGTAGATAGTCCCAAAGAGGGGCCCCTTTGGGACTATCTACGCCACTGTCTATCAAAAGTTATCGTGGTTTTATTTCTTTTTTTTCTTATCACGTAGGCCCGACTAGCACAGAGACATGACACGGAGTCGCGATAGGCCACGCCAGAGGTGACTATGACTAACTGGATAGATTTCGTCCATGCCATGTCATTATGTAAAACTGAGACCGATGAGCTCGTATTGGAGTATTCTGGAATAGAAGAGAGGTTATGTTTTTGTCGTGATCATATGTAGAGAATGCTAGAACGAACGAACATCCTATTATTTACATAGTAATTATTCATTAATTATAAGAAAAATAAAGGTTCTCATCAATAAGAAAAATAAAGGTTGTGAGATGATAACATGTTGCTAATTTTTACACACGTCAGAGCCCCTGTGGCTTGGGGCCCCCGTATCGTTGATACGGAGCTTACGCCCCTGTACATAAAGAATGTATAATTATGTCTACGCTAACCTGCATAATTACGGTTATCTAGTAAAAAATATATGGTGGGGAGCGCCCGCTAAAGCCCCGGTTGTGAGTGCAAAAGCTTCCATATTGCATCAGCCATGATCGACGAATGTACGGGCTTGCGTCAGACGGTCAGGCTGGATGAAATTGCTTTTATATGGTGTTCGGAGAAGGTTATATTCAGCCTTGTCTGTAGGAAGTGTGAGTTTACAGCAGTGGTTTCCATACTTTATTTAAATAGGAAACAACGAAGACCACGAGACCATAAACTTACAAAAAAGAACTGCTTTCATCTAGAAACAAACTTAGTTATTAGGTATTTAAGAGCGGCCAACCCGAGGTACATTTTCATACAACCGCTCTTACGTGATTATGATGTTATTACACTTCTTTCTCCAGATATTTTAGATACACAGATGTCCTGTGAGCTTATCGTCGAGCGTAGTATTATCTAAGCTTCTATATAAATCAAAACATAAACTTGTCTAAAATTAATCCAGTAAAGACATCTGAAAATCTGCTATTTTACGTGAACGTTGGCCCTCCATAATGAACTCATATATTAAAAATATAAACCTTGAACATTTAATCGAGATTCTGAATGTCGACGATTTTTCTCAAAAACTTTAAAACACGTATTTCCTGGAATAAGTTTTGTGAAATATTCGAGTAAACCACGGAATTGTCAAAATGCCGACAAAGTTTTCAGGCGTTATCTCTCTTTTTTAACCCACTTCCAAAAAAAGGAGGAGGTTATCATTTGGGTTGTATTTTTTTATTAGCTTTACCTCTTCATCAAACATCGCGTTGGATGAGCAACAAGCTTTAAATCATGCTCGACATTAACGATAGGCGAGTGGGGAAGGGGCCTCGGTCATAAATTCAAAAATTGAAGCATTACTGTTTCGATAAATCAAAAGTAAAGAGCATAGTCATATAAAACAATAGAAACTTGAAGTGAGTTTCCATGAAACATTCATGGAAACTCACAAAACACATGGAAACATACTTATATATGTCTACATACATGCATATTATAGATAAATTACACCCAGACACAGAACAAATGATCGTGATCATCACACAAACATTTGTCCTGGATGGGAATCGAATCCACGACCTCCGGCATAGCAGTCAGGGCTATTATAACCACTAGACCAACAGGCCAGTCAATTAATTATTAAGTTATTTGATGATTCCTCCCGTTAAAAAAGGGGGTTAATCTAGTACTGTCAACCGGATTCACATTAAGGTTCGTGGTTGATATGAGCTCTAATATATTCGTAGCCTAATAAAATAATAGTTTCTGTCCCTCCCAAAGTGGCCAGAGGTCTCTCCTTTCTCCGTTTAGTTCTCTCTGTCTTGCGCGATCTCTGGTAACGTTCGAGCTGCAGACGTGATCACTTAATCACAAAATGAGTAATTATAATAAAAAAATAACAATAACACTTATATCTCACCCTGTGATCGACATCGCCGTGTCCTCGTGGCGATCGGCGGTAGTGATCTCTCGTGTCGGGTCTTGGTACAGGCCATAGTCCGAAGCGAGGAGGAGTAGCAGGCGGTCGCCTCCTTCTGCGGAGTAGTAATGCTAGCTAAGGAGGAGGCCGCACGCGAATGGTAACGCTACTCACACTTCAGCCGCTGCTGGGATTCCGATCCCGATTTCTGGCTACCGTAGGCGCGGGCTTACGGACGGCGAGCAATGGATAGCTCGCCGTCCGACTGTCCGGTAACCGTCCGGAACGAGTCCAAGACGTCGACGGTGCGCACTGTTCCACACGTGCCTCAAGGAGTTGTCAGAAAACTGTAGGGGCCCAGCAGGGTCGAAGCCTACTGTGGCCAAGGATCTGTTTCTGAAAGGAAGGTTCGGCCCCGGTACAAAAAGCAACGAAGGAACAGGCGTGGGTTTTTAGTCAGTAAAACTCTGACACTATTTCTCACACCGCCCAAGAGCGGGGGATGTCATTGGATGATTTTCCCACCGAAAAAAAAATCTGGTGATCGAACCCAAAACGCTTCGCTGAGCAGTTGCTTTTGTGCACACAGATCAATTAGGAAATACAAATAATTGTATTATCTAAGTTCAATTAATTTTATTTATATATATAAAAAAATATTTATATCCAATTGTTTCAGTTCGATTTAAAAACTTTGTAGAGGAACCAACCTACCTATACGAGCATATTATCTAATTAAATTAAATTCATATGCAATAAAATGCAGTGTTAATAGATTTAATACCTACAGACCACAATAACAATGGATAATAGGTAGTCTGTTAACCCACTACGTAATGCCCCTGTAATAAATTATCATAATTTGTTATTACACTGTTATTGTATCAGAAATCGCCTAGTGTAATAGTTACTTACTCTGACCCTAACAATTTTATTGGTAACTATACTTCTTTGTCCACTTTACGGCCGTAAAAGATGTGATATAGTGGAAATATAGCTTTATTAAATGTAATATAAACACATTGATCTCGTCGCAGCGTCACATTCGTCCTCCATACAGCAAAGGGTTGCTCTCGAGATTGCATGTGCTATCCGAGTTTATAGTGTAGTGTATCGGGAACCGCGCGCGTGAAAAGTCGTCCGCCATCTTTTTTTCGAATATTTTTAAATATTTTTTTTTCGCGTTTGTATTTGGAACGCTTGGAAAATGACGATGCTTCTGAGAAAAATGTGGAAGACCCATTCAAAACATAAAAGTGAGTACCTACCTATTAAAAATACTTAATTAAGATTTGATTAAACTGATTAAACGATAGGGGCTGATTGTATTTATTTTTTAAATACATAATATGTATTCGTGTAAAACTAACATTTGTGAAAGAGACAGAATATTAATAACACAAAATTGTCGCACAAAGGACTGAATTAAAATAATCCTAACAGTATCTAAACCAGTAATTTTAATTAGGTAGGTTTTTGTAATGAAAAAATACATGCAATGAATAATAAAAAAAGTTAAATACAATCATGGATCTAGATTTATTTTAATTTAGACTGTTTTCTTCACTGCTGTTTGAAATTATTACAGCCAGTTCGTCTCAGCTGACTATACATAGGTTTTACATGCTGTGAAAAATAAAACCAAACAACTTTTAAAGTTTTATGTCATTTAATGAAAACGCAAAACCGTGCCACGATTTCCTTTTCCATTAATCGCATTTTAAATTCCAGTTAACACGCAATAAGGACTAGCCCGCGCGAGCTTTTTTAAATTGTCACAGACAGCTCGCATTCTTTTTAATGGTCCGCTCAATCATCTGCGTTCACGTTTTTACGTCTCCATTAAAGGTTCCGAGTACGGCGTATCTAACCTCGCAAAAGGCCGCGGTCCATCTCCGGGGCAAGTTTCTCTAATTACTCTGGAATTAGGAGCTCTCGCTGAGCCTTAAATGGCTGACTGTGAAAAAAGTTGTCTCGCTGCCAACCTCCGTTGTATACATTGTATTGCAAGTACTGTAGTGGTACAGTGTTTGATGGACCTGCAGCAATGTACTGTAAAGTGATAGGTGATAAGAGCTCGCCTTACCTAAAATGAAGAGTCGTTTTCTTTTAAAGGGCTAGGGTAACGGGAAAGGATTAGAAAGTATTCTTTGCTTAGTTTATTTATAATGACTTTATTGTTTCTATGGGCACAAGTCTGACATGTCCTCTGACTAAGTACTTAAATTTCCTACCTCAAAAAAAAAAAAAAAACTAAGACCCGGAATAATTATCTGCAGGCTATACAAGTATTCGAGAGCAGTGACGGCCGAGTGGTAACAGCCCCGACTTACGAGTTCTAGGTCGCGGGTTCAAACCCAGCCAGGCGCATTACTTTTAATGGTGTAATTTATTTCATCACTACTGCTCTCAAAACGGTGAAGGAAAACATCGTGATGAAACCGGCATGTCCTAGAATAAAAAATTCGAAGACATGTGACATCCATCAATCTGCACTGGGCTCGCGTGGTGGATTACGGCCCATTCCCTCTCCTAGAGAGAGGAGGCCTGAGTCCCAGCAGTGGGAACATTAAAAGGCTGATAATGCTATTATGCTATGCTATACAAATCCCGTGCGAGAATCCGATCTGCGAATAGGTTCCCTTGGAATTATTTCCAACTCTTACGCGAGTGAATTAAGCCACTGATCAAGAAGTAGTATTGATATAGGTACCTATACAATATGTAACTAGAACGATGCACATCCTTTTACACCCCAATTAGTAAATTAAGTTACAATCATAATTTAAGTACTGAAATTCTACTTACAAATGAACTTAAGTAGTGTTTTTTTAAGAAATAAGTAAATACTAATTGTTTTATTAGCAAATTAAATGAGTATCGACGCACTACATTGTTAGGTTGCGCATATATTCTATTTATTTATTTATTATTAAATATACACACTATATTTACAGGCTGAACCTAATACAATAGTGGTTTTCAAACACAATTTTTTTTTTAAAAAAGTCATAATCTTACACTAACATTAAGCTAAAATAACACTAAACTCTATTACAATACTACTAACTATAAAAAATAAAAGAAGAACATAAAAAATAAAATAAAAAGCTTAACGTTAATCTATATGTAAATACAATATAAAATCAGACTTAGTACAGTAACAAATATTTAAATATAACTAACAATTATATTTATATATTAGTATTATATTTATATATTACCGTCTGTTCGCACGCACACACCAGCAGGATAAAAAATTTAGGATAAAAATTACCAATTTTAAAAATAGCTGTCAAATGTTCTGTAGCCGATTCTGTACAATACTACTTTCAGGATGTTCGATTATTATGTTATATGCTGTATGACGCACATGTACATCTCAGTTACAGTTCGCTCTCTAGATGGACAACCATCTAAACAGACCAAGTAGGAGGAACCTACTAACTAAAATCTCACCTGTGTTCCTGGCCACGGTAACTTTTAAAAAATCCCGCAGTCTAAGGGTGCTAGTATTTTGGGCACGCCATAATTATGGCAGTAAGTCCCCTCTTTGAGGAATGAGACTGGAAAGACCTCACGGCGCCCTCACCTTCCGCATGACGCAGGTTCTTACCGAACATGGTCAGTTCGGGAAGTTACTGCACCGGATTCGTGCGGAAGTAACACGAAGGTGTGTGCCCGCTTGGGTAGAGCACCGCCGTGTCCTCGTGAGGGAGATCGGCGACAACGATCTCTCACGCTAGGCCTTGGTACAGGCCATGGTCCGAAGCGAGGAGGAGTGACAGGACTCCTTCTGCGAAGCAGTAATGCTAGCAAAGGAGGAGGCCGCACATGCACGTGCGAGAGCGCGGCCCTCACGCCCCATCCGTCGGGATCCTGATTCCGATTTCCGGCCACCGTCGGCGCGGGATTGCGGACGGCGAGCAATGGATAGCTCGCCGTCCGATTGTCCGGTAACCGTCCGGACCGAGCCGAAGTCGTCGACGGCGCGTACTCATGGAGATGTCAGCAAACCGTAGGGGCCAAGCAGGGTTTGTTTCTGAAAGGAAAACTCGGCCCTGGGACGAAGGCAAAGAAGGAACAGGAGTGGGTTTTTAGTCAGTAAAAGTTAGACACGCCCTCCGTCCAAGAGCGGCGGATGTCATTGGATGATTTTCCCACCTGCAAAAGAAAAACTATTGTTAAAAAACTTATCTTTCGTTCTTCTACTTCTTTAAGCTTTTGTAGCTCGTGGCTAGGTCTGTAGATGGGTGACCATCTTAACATACAGGATACCTCCGAGCCGCTCATTATAGCCGTTGGTCACGGCTGTCAATTCCTTTGACTCACATCAGCTTTGACAGTCGAATCGTTACGGATAAAAATCAGAAACCAGGAAATCTGACTCGTCTTGCTAAGGGGTATCGTGTTACACAATTGCAGGTTTGTGGGAGTCAGATAGGCCGTCGATGTAGTTTTATGAGTTCTTAAATTTTTTTTCTGACACTATTTCAGTTTTCGGGCCGGACCGCCAGTACACATACTTGTCATACATATAATTATCACACTAGAATTCTTGAAGTACCTAATCAGACTTAGATATAATTACGAATACGGTGAAAGTTCAAGCGATAATATCATCTAATTGAATGTGTATGATGAATGCCGCTCATCTCGGCCGGCTGGTGACAAAGAGAGCGTTATCAGGAAGATTGACCGGCAGATTGGTCACGTGAATACAATTATAACTGCCGAAGATTTATATTCTTTCTTTTTTGACGCTGAGAACTTCTCATTTTTAGATTGAAAATTCACACACTACACCCAAAATTGAATTCAATTTTTTTTTAAAATTTATTTAAGTAATTCACTTGATTCATTTCGCTAAGAGAAAATTTATATGTATGTGTGTGTGTATGTTTGTTACTTAAACGGCAGAAAAGAGGCCCTATCACGAGCTTTTAACGCGATCCATTTGACAACCTAAATTGAACTGTTAAAGGGATAGCTATACAGGGTGTTTAGCTCCATCCTTCGTTCTCGCTCGTTCGCTTAGCATTTCAACGCGTCAAGGTAAAGGATTAGGACGAAAATTGCAACTCGGGTAGACGACCAGAAGGCAGGTAACTTTAAGAAGTAAATAATAGTGTAGATAATAATCCAAATCGTCGACGGCGCGTACTGTTCCACGCGCGCCTCAAGGAGATGTCTGCAAACCGTAGGGGTCGAAGCCTACTAGGGCCAAGGGTTTGTTTCTGAAAGAAAAATCCGGCCCTGGTATGAAAGGCAACGAAGACACAGGAGTGGATTTTTAGCTAGTAAAGTCTGACACACCTTCGCGCTCCACCCAAGAGCAAGAGATGTCATTTGATGATTTTCTCACCTACAAATAAGAAGTGTAGGTAATATAAAGAAACTGACTGACTGACATATCAAGGCACAGTCAAAATACTAGGTCTAGCAGTGTAAAATTTTGCACAATGTTTCTTTTTATAACGTAAGCGAGCAATAAGAGAGGGTTTTCCTAAATTTACCCTCTAAGGGGAGGAAATGGGGAACCAAAGTTTGTATGGAGAAACTTACTTTCACGGGCGGAGCCGCTGACAGCATCTAGTGGTATATATTTTGACCGTAAGTATGCCTAAAATAAACTTAGCTTTATCCGAGATAACTTAAACAAACAAAGATAAAATAACTATGTTACACGAAATCCAAAACTTAATTAAGTACTTAACGCAAGCTCACCTCGACCGATATTTTGTATCTGCACATATTATTTCAAATAGTTATAAAAAGAAGTGGCATCGCATCGCAATATTTTTCTATAAGTGATAAAATATTAATTGGATGAAAGGCTGTGATCAAATGGAGAACGAACTAAACGGTGTGGTCGACATTCTCGTTAAAACGTTGCACTTATCTAGCCCAAAGCAAGTCGAGCAAAAACTAAACGTGAAAGCTAGTTGGAGAAGCGATTAATTTACTTTATAGCGTTTTAATCGCTGTGAAGCGCTTTAAAGCATATGGATTGGCTAGTTTTCCTTCACGGTTTTGCTTCCATTTTTTTTAGCGGGTACCTAATTTTTTTTTGTGGACTGGCTTTAAACTTATCTTCAGCGTTGTTTTGCGTCTGAAAGGACCAAAATTCCAAAGGACCAAAATTTGAAAACGTATTTAAAAACATACTTTTAAAAGGGTTTTTTATTATTGTCTTCGGATTATTACAGAAAAGCAAAAGGAGTAAATAGGTGTTTTTTGAGGTGGGAAATCAATAACATATAAATAATTGAAGTGTCTGTTTGTAATATCAAAATAACCTTTGTTTTACTAAATGCTTAAGGCAGAATACGCGGTATATATAACAAAAATGCAACTTTTAACATTTTCTTTCTGCCTGTTTGTTCCGGCTACCCTCTTCACGATTTTATGAGAAGTAAGTTAGGCTACTTTTGATATAAAATTAGGGTTCCGTACAAAAAAAGCCTTAAAATCGTGACCAGATAGCATTGTGCTGTTTTACACCTCTGACGTGGTCGAAGTCGCAGGCATCATCAGCACGTCTGATTTAAAAAAAAAACTTTATTAAAAGAAATGGTACTTCATCATCATCATCATCATTTCAGCCAAAAAACGTCCACTGCTGGACATAAGCCTCCCCCAAGTGTCGCCACAATTAACGGTCCTGTGCGTCTCGCATCCATCGGACTCCCACAACCGTTACCAAGTCATCGGTCCACCTTGTAGCCAATCGTACCTATCTAGCTATCTACGCACAAACCCAGCCCACTTTCATATCGAACAACTGCAGTTAAGTTCTAACACAAGGCAATCAGTACATTAATTTCCTTTACACATTTAATACGCCACAGTCGGCTAGTTAGAACCAGTATGACAACCGCATCACGACTTATCGGTCCTCGTACGCATCGCTGGAGTTTCGTTCCAACTTATTACGCCTAATAACTGACCTATGGCCTAGTTCGCTATCGATACCACCCGTCTGGCCTAGATGAAGTTTAATATCGCTAAAATAACTGTCTGATTGCTGCCATTCTGTGATTATTGTTTCATGTTCCTGTCTGCGTCCTTGTGACGCAGTTTTGATTAATATTTCTACTCACACACAATTTGTGGCATTCTATGATATCTAGTATAGTTGGGATTGATCTACAGAATTATTTTCTGAATGACCTTTAATGTTAATTGAGGTAACAGTGAGTGCGGGCTTGGATAGCCGGTGGTGGTTCCCTTCAGAGGGGCCGTTGGTCAAGGTCTGAAGAGAGCCATTGGAGTTTACTATCATCGTGAAATGATGAAGTGGGAACCACATTAGACCGACGTATACGTGGGCCACGCCTGATTGTACGTAGAGTCGCGTCGCGTGGCGTGGATGTAATGTAGCTCTACAAGTCTACTTGCTATATAAAATGTATGGAGACCGACGCACCCAGATCGGCGTACGTGGCCACGTGTGTCCAATATAGTCTTTAGTCTGTTGGACTCTGCGTTACTGAGTGCTAGCTGTCAAGGATTTGAGTGGATGCGTTTGTCAGTTATCCTGTAGCTCAACTCACAATTTTAAAGAGCTCAACGATCCGACACACAATTCCAAAATGATAACATTTGGATAGGCCGGAAAAAGCACTCAAACTGCCATACAATCATGAACTCTACGTAAACCTACATGGTCTTCACGTTCACAATCCAGTATGTGTGGAGACCATGCAGATTAGTGTCTGTAATGGTCTGTTGAGGACCAGATTGATTTGATTGACCCTGTCCAGTCAGACCATTGTCAGTTTCTTAATTTACGACGTTCACGGGAACGAAGCTATTGGCATTTTGGCAAAAGCTCCCACCGCATCTGTCTATCTCTATGAATGCGATAAACTTACAAACTACTGAACGAATTTTCATGCGGTTTTCACTAACAGACAGAGTGATTCATGAGGAAGATTTAAAATATATGCTTAATAGACTAGAGAAAATCCAAGAGTTTAAAAATCTATAACACCCGTGCGAAGCTAAGGCGGGTCGCTAGTTATTATAAATGTGAAAGTAACTCTGTCTGTTCTGAGATCGGCGGCAGCGATCTCTCGTGCCGGGCCTGGTTACAGGCCATGGCCCGAAACAAGGAGGAGTGGCAGGCGGTCACCTCCTTCGCTAACATTACTGCTTCGCTGGCCGCACGTGTATGCGCGAGGGAGCGGCCCTAAAGTTCCAGCTAGCCGCCGGGATCCCGATCCCGATTTCCAGCCACCGTAGGATTGCGGACGGCGAGCAATGGGACCGATCGTCCGGTAACCGTCCGGTCCGAGCCCAAGTCGTCGACGGCGCGTACTGTTCCACGCGCGCCTCAAGGAGATGTCAGCAAACCGTAGGGGCCCAGCAGGGTCGAAGCCTACTGGGGCCAAAGGTCTGCTTCTGAAAGGTAGACTCGGCCCTGGTACTAAAGGCAACGAAGGAACAGGAGTGGGTTGTCAGTCAGTAAAAGTCTGACATGCTCCGCCCATGAGCGGAGGATGTCATTAGAAATCATCTAATCCCACCGAAAAAAAAAAACTGTCTGTTAAATTACTGATCCAATTTTGGTGAAATATGATACGAATCTTATGGAAGGACATATGCTACTTTTCACTTGTCTAGGGCTTCGACTTTACGTCCGCAATAACCGACATTAATGCGAACGTAATACGTAGCAAAAGCTAGCCATTTTATAAACAATGGTTTGTTTGGCAAAGATTGTCATTAGTTGTTCGTTTTATTAAGTAAAGATGTTATTATTATTGCGTAAGTCAGTCAGTTGCGCAGAGGATATTTTCTGCTATAAACAATAGACCCGGGTTTGTCTGAATATGTTGAGTTACTTTTTGTTTCTGTTTCTGCGTCGGTAAATATTTTAGTGTTATAAATTTAGCCTTTACCTGTTGTTAATATGGTTTTGTGCTATCACGGGGCACCTACTTAGGTAAGTTTGTGTTTTTCCAACAGGAAAAACGCATGAAAAAAATAATGTAACCTAACTTGGTTACACACAGTACAAAAATAGAATACTAACTGTGATAACAAAAAGTATTAAAATTTGAAGAATAGCAAATAAGATATAACAATTTTAAACAAATAAATCTTGACGGACCTTGACGTCAAAGTCCATGTCGAACTTATCTTTCTTATAGCAGCTTTGAAGCTGTATAACTTCGTTGTTGTTGAAGGTATTTTACTTTTTTATTTTTAGATCATTTGTCAATATGACCATTGGTTTTTAACAATACTGAATAGCTGAATATTGTAGGAGTATTTTTTGGGACCATTAAAAAAAACTGGGCAAGTGCACTGAGGGTTCCATACAAACTTACCTATGAAAACAGTTCAATTCCCGAATTGAATTACGAAGATTTTACCGAATCGCAAATAATATTTTTTTTTTATGACGTAACTACAAATTTACAGTTTTCAGATTTTTTCCCATACTTGTGTTATGAGACCTTGCTTCATGCCAAATTTCAGGATTCTAGGTCAACGGGAAGTACCCTATGAATTTTGCTTTCCTTGAGAGTGTCGAAATACACGTTTTTTGCGACATAATCGGCCGTATCTTTTTTTCTGTTATCTCAGGTGTTTGATTTTTTCACATATTCAAGGGATTTTGACTTTTGACTTGAGTATATATTGGTTATAATTTCAACTAACTCCACGCGTTCCCGAGATAAAGATTCTTGACAGACAGACTGACGGATGGACAATAAAGTGATCCTATATGGGTTCCGAACCGGAACCCTAAAAAATTAGCAATTCTAGGTGCCTACTTATAGAATAATATCTGATCATTTCGATAGGCGCAGAATAAAAAAGTTATCTGCAATTTTGCGATTTTCGGATAATTACAATAACTTACTAAAATATTACCTATATTCTACAACATGGCAAATCTTTTACCAGGTAGCATAAGCATAAGCATAAGCATAATCAGCCTTTTAAT
Organism: Mythimna pallens; assembly: GCA_961205895.1. Classification (NCBI taxonomy): domain Eukaryota; kingdom Metazoa; phylum Arthropoda; class Insecta; order Lepidoptera; family Noctuidae; genus Mythimna; species Mythimna pallens. The sequence continues at coordinate 5,467,879 of OY540843.1, forward strand.
GTTCCCACTGTTGGGACTCAGGCCTCCTCTCTAGGAGAGGGAATGGGCCGTTATCCACCTCGTAGGCCCCGTGCGGATTGGTGGACGTCACATGTCTTCGAATTTTTGGTTCTAGGACATGCCGGTTTCCTCACGATATTTTCCTTCACCGTTTTGAGAGCAGTGGTGATGAAATATATTACACAAAGTAATGTGCCTGGCTGGGTTTGAACCCGCAGCCTACTACTCGTAAGTCGGGGAAGTTACCACTCGGTCACTACTGCTCTCACCACTACTGCTTTTACCTACCAGGCATAAGTGCAAAAATATGGCGAAACCTGTAAAAAAAGAATTATATTACGCAATATTTTAATAATCAATGGTTAACATATAAAATCAGAAATATATGTAGCTATGACAGCATATTTTAGGCTACAAATAATTATTTCAAATTTTACTTACAAAAGAGAAATGTTAGTAAATCTCTTAAAAGGGTCAGCATTTCCTTAACATGAAATAAGGTTTTATTACCCTATTAAATGGCGACAGACGGCCATCAAGATTCGGTGTAATTTGCTTACAATTTGTTGATCGATTTCCTAGCGAGCGCTTACGAAACCTGCCTAGCCTGTAATAAGCTAATGAATCTAAGGAAAATGGCCACGTTGAGTTACTTTAGCAAAATCATTTACTAGTCTCAGCCTGCGGCTTGGCCTGCGTGAGAACTGTTTTATTGTCTAAAGAGAACACACTAGTAATAGATTAATACTTTTAATCTATAACACAATCTAGTAATAGATTAAAAGTACCCTATGTTCTACTCCTTGTCATGGTCTAACCGTGTGCTAAGTTCCCTATTTCATGGAAACCTTGCTGAACTGAGAGGGTCGTAAATAAATAAATACATGTTACGCTCGCAAATCATATTTTTAAATCAACATACAACTTGACTCGGATTTGCAAAATGAAAAAAAAAACTAAAGATAATTTAAATTTCGCGGGTTACTTTGGCGCTTCCCCCCTAAGGCATGAATGTTAACATAAGAGACGAAGCCGGTCGATTTGAATTCGAATTGTTCGAAAGCCCCGTATTCCTTTACGTAACTACGGCAAGAGTTACGTTAAGAAATACAGGTGGGTTTTAGAGCGGGTTCCTGAATTAAGTATTTTGAGTTAAGAACCTCTCAAACTATGCTTGAATGCTAAATTTTGACCGGTTTTCAGGCTACTCTATTTTAGCCTTTAAACCTGTCAAAATTTGAGAAATAACTCAACATCAAATGCTTTATCAAAAATCGGGAGTTATTCAGTAAAAATCTGACACTCCTTTTCGCTCTAGTTGAGTGGGAGATATTTGACCATTTCCTACTTCAAACAACAACAAAAAAAGGCATAAATAGGTAATAAACAGGCAGACGTCGAGAGTTACTTTCGCATTTATATTATTAGTGAGAACCTACCTAGTTACTTCGCGACAACGCCCGTTTTATATGTGTTCATATCAGGCAGGAGAATTATAATATTAATTATTATTTTTTAATGAGCAGATAGTTCACTCAAGTTTAAAATTGACTGTTTTATAAAACATGTAATTATTATTTAATATGCTTCATAGTGTATTATTTAAGAGATGTGTGTAAGTGACTGAGTGTCGACAGGTCACTTCAAAATATTATGTAGACAAGCGTTTGATATCGTAGTGCATATACAGAATATAGTTTGGATTTAGGCATGTGTATCTTAGGAACTTTTAATGATAATTATACACGTTTGAAACAACAGAACTTGCACAATACTTATGAATAATGTTACATTCTGCCGGTATCATTTAATTTTATAAGGTAGTACTTAAAGGGTGCATACTGTGGCCTATATTGTTCGAGCTAACTTCTAAAAGTTAATAATACATTGATCCTGTCACCATCAATTACCACTTGTTTAAAGGTATATTCATATGGACAAGAACACAATGATTCATACATAAAAAGCCACAGCTGTTTAGAACAATTACCTAGTTCTTCATAGTATTTAGATAAACAATAATGGACTTAGTGAGAAAATGAAGTAGGATGTTAAATAAGTATGTGTCGTTTAATATAAAAGTTAGGATTTGCATCATCAACTTCCATAGCACACCGATAAAGGACTGCTTTTATTTTCTGCGCTACTTATAGGGACTGATCTGGACCACTTTTTAAGGATTCATCATTTTCTAACTACCCTGTTTCTAACTAGTTTGGGGTCGGTTTTCAGTGTAATCGGATGCGGCTGAATAACCGTATTTTACATGGAGTGACTGCCTATCAGCACAACACAATAGTCGTTGGCCAGACTTTTTACGCCTTTTTTAACGATTATTGTTCTAATTTAGCTGTAATTCTGTTAGGCAACTTGGTTTTCAGATTTGTCATTACCTGGCCCTTATTGAAAAGGGTATAATAATTATGATCGTACATTTTGTCGTTACTTAATTCATGTCCTTTACTTACAGAACTATGCGAGGAGTGGGCCCTTGCTGAGTGCGAGGGTGATGGCTGGTGGCGCGAGGCCAGAGACTCCGGGCCGGGGGAGGTGGACGTGCGGTACGCGGGTGCAGCACCCGTCGAGCGGGCTGCCTCCGCCCCCGCTACCGCACTCGCTGTCAGATCTGCACTGCATTCTGCTAAATGTATGTATTGTGCTTCATCATCAATATCATCCACTTTATCCACTACAGGATAAAGGCCTCTCTTTTTTGTGACATTCATGGAAATGTCACTAGTGCTCTTTTAGTAACCTTATCCAGGTTCTGCCTGTGATGTCAACAATGTCATTTACTCATGTTGCCCCATCTCGCCGCTGGTCTAACGATCTCATAAAACTAGTTGAATTATTTGGCAGCTTTGTCGTTTATTATTAAAGTCCTCCATACCTAGTCACAATAAGTGGAGTCTCTGTTTTATGTTCGTACCCCCAATTAAGAACTAGAATAAAATTCTTACCAACTGATGTTACTCTAGGTAATGGAATTCCATAGCCAAAAGAAATATTTATTATCACTACTTAAATAGCTATACTATAGTAGATTTTTATTATAAACTTGAATGTTTACCAGTTTAGTGCAGACAGTCCATCCAAGGGTTGTCTAGTATATTATTATCTATCGCTGTTAAGACCGCCATTGCACCAATAGATTTTAATTTTGTGTATAATAAAGTTTATTCTATTATATTTAACACAAAGCTAATAATATAATGATAATAATAATAAGGCAGTACTCCTCGATACGGCTCGCATTGTGAGGAGGTTCCTGTCTCTGGAGCCCTAACCACCGGTAGCTTGGACCCTGTTCCCGACACCGGCGGACAACTATTTTTTATATTTTTAAATGCATTTTTTAAATGTTTTTTAAAAAAATATTTAAAAATGTAAACGATATGTATAAATAATAAATAAATGGAATAATAATTATAATATTCCATAACTATCACACAACGCCGTCTAGTCCCAAGCTAAGCAGAGCTTGTGTTATGGGTACTAGACAACTGATAAACATACTTATATATTTCTAAATACATACATATATATATAAATTACACCCAGACACAGAACAAATGATCGTGCTCATCACACAAACATTTGTCTTGGGTGGGAATCGAACCCACGACCTCCGGCATAGCAGTCAGGGCCACTAACCACTAGACCAACAGGCCAGTCATGAATGATGTGGAAGAGGCCTTTAAAAATGAATGAGCTGTACTGCTGTACAGAGAGTAGGTACTAGAACTATACTCAATTCAAGAACGATGATACCCTAGCATAGAGAGAGGTAACTGAGCAAGAGAGTATTGGGAGAAAGATAGCAGGGCCCATCGATCACCGCGGCCATGGGACGCGTGGGACAAATGACGGAACAAGAGTGGGTTTTAGTGAGTAAAAATCTGACACTTTCTCTAGCACTATCCAGAAAGAGAGTACTTATGTAATGATGATTGACTGACTAGAAAATAAACAAAACAAAAAAATGGTCAGGGATTCACGACATGACGTGATTTTATGCCAGGCAACGCTTGTGAATGAATCTCCCGGGATGATATTACAAAGGTTTCTGCGGTCACATCACAGTATTATTATATCATACTATTGATTTATTGCCTTATTTATAGAACGCTCCGAGATATCTCGGCTTCGAATATTCCGGTCAAGAACACGACGTGAACCGGGGTCTAGAGGTCCTAACTGATGTTTTAGATAATCGTGTTTTGGTCAATATTTTGTTTGATTGGCTTCGTCATTTACTCTGTTTGTTTATCCCATAATGTCAATGTTTATATTATTGTTTATCACTTCCTTATGTGATTTTATGTTTTATATACCAGGAATTATTCCAAAATGTTCGGATTATCGTAGGGAAATTAGTCTCAATAAATGTGTTGGGAGGAAATGTAACGTACTTATCACAGGTCCTTTCCATCATCATGATTTATATTCAAACAAGCCCTGGACTGTCCATAGAGAAATATGTCTATCTAACTTCTATCCTTACAAACTTAATTCTATATCCATTTATTTTGCCAGCGGTCGTCTCCTTTTGCGAAGCAGTAATGCTAGCAACGGAGGAGGCCGCACGTGCACGTGCGAGTGAGCGACCCTCACGCCCCAGCCGCCGGGGATCCCTATCCCGATTTCCCACCACCGAGGACCGTGCGGGCTTGCAGACGGCGAGCAATGGATGGCTCGCCGTCCGACCATCCGGACCGAGCCCAAGTCGAGCCACGCGCGCCTCAAGGAGATGTCAGCAAACCGTAGGGGCCCAGCAGGGTCGAAGCCTACCGGGGCCACGGGTAGTGTGAAAGTAATAATAATAAATAATCACTTTGTACTGGGATCGGTCCATCATCACTGACAGGACTATTGTAGCCAATAAGCCTGATATAGTGGTGGTGGACCGAAGCGAGAGGTGTGCAATGATTGTTGACATATCCGTCCCGCATGACGAGAACCTCGTGAAAGCCGAGAAAGATAAACAAATCAAGTATATTGACTTGGCTCGCGAGGTTGTCGAAATGTGGGATGTGGACTCGGCGATCATTGTGCCGATAGTCGTGTCGGGCAATGGCTTAATAGCCAAGAGCCTCGACCAACACCTTAGGAGGCTCGCGTTAGGCGGCTGGATCAAGGGCTTGATTCAGAAAGCGGTACTCCTGGATACGGCTCGCATTGTTAGGAGGTTCCTTTCTCTGGAGCCCTGACCGCCGGTAGCTTGGACCCTATTCCCGATACCGGTGGGGTACTATTTTTTATATTTTTTGATGTTTTTTTTTTGTATGATTTTGTTTAAAAAAAATATTTAAAAATGTAATTTATATGTGTTTATAAAGAATAAATAATAATAAATTATTTTTTGCCAAAAGTGAAACCTGGAGCCCTGGAACCAAGGCAAATAAGGAACAGGAGTGGATTTTTAGTCAGTAAAAGTCTGACACGCCCTCACGCCCCGCTCAAGAGTGGGGAATGTCATTGGATGATGATAAAAGAAATAATCTATTTATTTAAACTATATAATGTACAGTAGGTACTGGTAAAAGACAATTTTTACCAGTTAATCTTTGGGTTAACACTTTGGTAGGTGTGCAGAAAGGTATAAAAAGCAAAATAAATACTTTGAAGTAGAATTATGTAACTTTTGACCCTCATTAAAGAATGATGTTTCAAAAATCCGATCTCAAAGCTTACCTTCGTTACAAAAAGTACCAACTAAACGTAAGGAAATGCGTCTCAAAATCTAAACTCAGTGGTTTACGCATCCGGCCCTGGAACTAGCCATGATGCGGAGCGTTAATAAAAAATAAAATAAAATTAAAATTTTAAATAATTTTATTGCGTAAGAACAAATAATCAATAAAATATGCGTTTTGTTTTTACTAAAACATTTTTCAACTTTTCACAAAACAGGAGGACTGAAAAATACATATTTAATCATGATCGAGTAGCGTAATAAATATGCTTTCTTTTATGGTAAAACACATAGGTGTAATAATAGCCCATTTTTGACCTCTCCTTTCGGAAGTCGGTGTTTCTATAATAGTTTTGTCTCAACGTTATTTAACACCGACTTCCGAAAGTGGTACTAAAAAGTACCCCTCAGCCAAACTTAAATACCTTATAGCCAGAGTGCATCTCGTGACAATTCTAATAATCCCAAACACGGTTAGATTACCTACATTATTTTATTACAGAGTTCCGGTGCCTAACTTCTTCGGCTTTATCATCAGATCAGTTCGATATATTCCCCCTCTTCTTTCAGCCAGTCATCGACTACACGTATAAACAAAGCAATTTTACTTGTTTCGACGGTTCTACTGTGATTCTATGAGGAGTTCTGTTCCATATCTTCGAAGTTCATGATGAGATCATAACAATTTATATGGGACCAATTCGGAAGCTTAACCTTTCAATCAATAAAAATATTTTCAAAATCGGTCTACAATTGACCAAGAAATCGGTGATCATATATTTAAAAAAAAAAATACATTTAGCCGAACATAGAACCTCCTCCTTTTTGAAGTCGGTTAAAAATACTGCTAATTTGGTTTTTTTATATTTTTGTCCCTTTTGTTTCAGTGCTAAACAAGAAGCTACAAAGGGTGAACTTGGATATAAGTGCAAAGGGCATCGTAGTCAGCGATGCGGACTCACAGGAAAACGTTATCAGCGTTTCTATATACAGGTAAAAACAATTGTTAATAATTATATTGTTACTATTTATCGCGTCCTGCTCACGTGGAAAAAAACCCGGAAAAACAGGGTTTTAAATAAAAAACTAACCTACTGCCTTAAGTCACGTTGAGCAAACGTGGTCTGCCGGTCATTTCTGGAGCCTTACCATGACCTGTTAAAATATCAGTGGTGCCAGCGAAAAAGAGGGATGGTCCTATGCACCCTATAAGTTACGCATCTTGTGTTTACTGTGGGGCCAAGGGTCTGATTCTGAATGGAAGACTCGGCCCCGGTACGAAAGGCAACGAAGGAACAGGAGGGGGTTTTTGGTCAGTAAAAGTCTGACACTATCTCCCGGTCCGCCCAAGAGCGAGTGATGTCATAAGATGATTATCCCACCTAAAAAAAAACCTACCAGGTCCAATTGTATTTTCAAACGATACAGAGACCCACACAAATTACCTTTAGGCACACATAAAACTACATTTCGCTGGATGATTTTCCCATCGAAGAAAAAAAAAAACCTGTAAGGAATTGCTACATTAGTCTATAAGTTTATTGGATATATTTCATATCTATGTGTAGAATTGTTGGTTCCCACAACCGGTTTGGTGCTTCCTGATATCGACACTAGTTCAAAATGAGCCAGTCAGCAAGGTTTGTAAAAGGCTGACTGCGATAATACAGGAATTTATTGGGATGAGAAATAATCTTATACCTCCTCCGGGTAGAGCGAGAGGGAGTGCCAGACTCTAGATTACTGTTTAAAACCCACCCTGGTTCCTTCAATTGCCCTTTGTGTTCTAGGGCCCCGGGAACTCTTTCACGCAATTCGGCTTTATTAATGGAGAATGACTTTATTTATGTTTCATATGTAAAACTTTTGTTATTGAAATCGCTTAATAAAAATCAGTTGTTCCCATTCCGATGAATTATACAAACATTAAATATACTCATCTTCATCGGCGCAGCAGACATACCTAAATACATTGAACAGGAGATTTTTTTACTCTCCAGAGTTAATCCCACAGAAAAAGTTCTTTGTATATCTTTTTTTGGATTAAATTGAACTGAATATGATATCCATCCCATCTTCTGAGTACGGCGGGCTGTGCTGGGGCGGCTGCTGCAGGTGCAGAAAACCTCAAACGGCGTAAATATAATAACCTCGTCGGAGGTTATATATTTGAGCCGTTTGGGGTTGAAACACTAGGGCCATGGGGTCCGAGCGCTCATCGAGTTGTTCGGGATATCAACAAACAGCTGGTCGACTCTTCGCGTGACCAGAGGGCTGGGCTTTTCTTCGGTTAACGAATCAGCATTGCCATCCAGTGTGGCAATGCTGCCAGCGTTCTGGGCACTTTTCCCATTGACATCGATGTGGACGAATTTTTTGATGTCCTATGAGTTTTATTTCTACCCGTTTGTACATATATTATTTTCAGTTGTTTATATATTTATTAAGTTATAATATTTAAAAGTTAAGATGTATATATAAAGTAATAAATTTAGAAATTCGATTACACAATATAAAAAACCACGAGATATGATATTTGTTAGGATAAGATAATCATTTATTTGCTCAAACATGAGTACAATACATTACAAAGTAAGTTGTCTCTCTAAACATCTCTTGTATGATACAAGAGATGTTTAATACAATATAAATCGTCTTGTTTGCCCTGGACAATGGCATGCAGATATTTCCAAAATAATACAAATAATAAAATCATTCTAGCGTGTCAAAAAATTTACACTGATACAAGTCAAAATAAAATTAAAAACGTCTAGAATGTCAAACTAATAATTATAAATCTCAATTATAATGTCAAACTAATAATTATGAATGTGACCCTAATAATAATTATTATTAAAAAATAAATCAAATTTGTGTTAATGTCACAAATTCAAAATTTGTCATTTAAAAAATTCATTTACACCTTATGTACCATATTCTAGCAAATAAATATTTTGATTGATTGATTGATTGATTGATTTAAATTGTAGTGAGCTTTATCTGCTAAGAAACTTTTAACTTTCTATCTAACACTTAGCTGCTTCCAGCTTTTAGGTAATTTATTATAAACTTTTGGAGCCATGCAAAAGACACTTTTATGCATAAGAGCAGTTTTGTGCTGATATTGGCAAATTTGAGTATTGTCGCGTCTGTTACGAGGAAATCGATCTGCTATGTGAGAAAATCAATTTGGATTGGTTCTTACGAATATGGCATAATGTGTATTTGTGTTTGTGTATAATGTTTGCAATGTTTGGTAGAAGTATTTATTGTTTTCAAAATTGTTTAAAATACAAATAAAGCATTTTATTATTATCATTTACTCCCTGAAAGATTGACAACGAAACAAAAGTCATTGACGAAGACTTGATGTTCGTCTTTGATAGAGGCTTCATATTTGTCGTTGATGGAGGCTTTGAGTATGTTATTGATGAAGTCTTTGTATTTTTTATTGATAGAGTTTTGGAGGTAGGCGGAACAGAGCAAAGTCCCGCAAACCTCCGTTGAAAAGGGATCCTCCCTTTTCTGCCCTCCGGCCAGACGGGTGTTATGTCTGGTGGGCAACTGCCCGGTAGATGATTTCGGGCTGTTCTATATGTTCAAATCGCGCGGAGAACTTTAATTGCGCGATGCAGGATTAGTTCTTATGTGACGCCATAGATGTCGCTACAGAGACTTTATATTTGTCATTGATGAAGACTTAAAGTTTGTTATTGATAGAGGCTTCATATATGTCATCGATGAAGGATTCATATTTGTCTTTAGAGTCAAAGTACTTTATTTCAACTCTGTATTGAAAGCTTGGTAATATTACATGGTTAAAGATAAAACTCACAGTGCCATAACAAAGATAACAAGAGCCGGATGCACCCTCGTGCCTGGTACAGGAAGAAAAACATAGTCGAGTGACAAAGATTAATTGTGTCTGTATGTCTGACCTACAAAATTATCTAGACAAAAATAATGAATTAATAAGACATTGACAACACTTTACATTATCTCACTTATTATGTCGTATTAATATTAATGGATGCAATAATTAATAACGGCTAAGTTGAATACAAACAAATATTTTAAAGTCATTGGCTCTGATTTGTAACTTGCCTACATAAACGGGGAAGTTAGATTTTCCCTGATGCATCTGCATCAAATCATCTGTTTTCCTTAGTTTGTAATAGTATATAAATGTACTCATATATCTGCAGTCTAATTATATAGTATACTTAAATATTTATCGCTTTTGTTATGGCACTATGTTAGGTAGAATGCGTATGAAAGCAGTAAGTGTAGAAGATAAAATCTGTTTTCCACTGTTTTCATTTCTTCGTAACTTCAAGTCGACTCGAATTTACCTCAAAAGTAGATTTGAAATTGGAAGTGCTACCTATGAGTTTCAAATAGATCTTATCGGGCTTAGAGGTGTCTGCGTCGAGGGAGTCACAGGGCGTTTCCCGGCCATGCTAGCGCCGAAGCCTGTTAGGGGCTGCAAGGGGCAACTGAAGGAGTAGGTTTATAGGAGTGGGTTTTAGTCATTAAAAGTCTGACTTTCATCTCGCTCCACCTAGAGCGGCAGCACAAAAAGAAAACCGAAGTTGCTTGTCGGGGTTCCTGATATTCCAACGGCCAAGACCAAGACGGCCAAGACTGTTCTAAGCTTCTTGGAATTTACTTAAACAGACTGTCTTGATTGACTACAAACGAGTACTAAGCCAGCCTCGGGCATAACGATAAACTACCAATTTCAGAAGATTGGAGATATACATAATACAAATTCATATGTTTTTTACGAGCTTTTATTTTTTTTATTTCTTTATTATATAAGTAGTATAAGCTATCCATTTTCATGGCCAGTGCTACAGATTCAAGATATTCTTTGTTTAACTTAATAATCTTAATTTTCAGAATCTCGTACTGCTCAGCGGACGCAGCCAACGCCCGGGTTTTCGCCGTGGTGGAGGGCAGGCCGGCGGGAGGGTCGGCCGAGAACCACGTCGTGCACGTGTTCGTGTGCACGCGCAGGAAGCACGCGCGCGCACTCGCATTGTCTTTGGCGCATGCCTTCAATGACGCTTACCAGGTATTTAGACGAAGATATTGTACATGTAGCTTCGGTATCTTGATAGTAGCGCACAACCCTGCGATGTACGGTGCCGGATGCAATAATCGTAAGAAAATCGTCTAGAATGGTATTTCATCCCGTCGACTTACGTGTCAGGCGGTGAGGAGAATTATTATGTATTCGTCAACTCATACCACAACATTGCGCGTGCCAATCGTATTCAAACAGCCTTCACAGGGTAGCTGCAGGATGAGAGTTTCTGAGAACTAAAATGCATAAGGCATGGTTGACATAGTGGCTTAAGAATAGGCTGCTGCACTGCCTTTCGCGGTTTCTATTCCCGTATAGAACAAATTTATATGTATGCCCTACAGATAACTGATTCGAGTATGTTTGTTTTGTGGTGGGTTTACATGTCTGTGAACACACTCACGATACAAGAGTAATTCGTAATGTGCAGTAACGTGTTTTATGGTTATTTCGAGCAATGAATTGCTTCAGGCTGACGAAAATATGCTCGAAAAGTGGGTCCTGGTCGCTTCAGAAAGCTTTGAAGCGAACATTAAAGAACAACTCTTTACGTAATCCTTATTGTGGTTCTACAGACCGACTTACCTTTTAACTGTGTGTGTCCTTGCCAGGAAAGCGTAGTACAAAGGTAAGGATTACGTTGAAGACACGCTTGTTTGGCAAAGACTACTTCTGCACATGTGGCTTACCTGGAAGCTCATTAACTGCATTATCGTACAGTCATCTATTAACTGCTCCATCATTGTTTTAACTTCATTATTTGTACTACATTTTTTTTTCCTCTCTTAAGGCATAGTTTTTGCAATGTTTTTTATATTAATTAAACCACAGCCACCTTAATTTCACTCGTATTTTTTTTATTGTATACCTACATCTATCATTTATTGAAAGGTTTATTTTTATTTTTGTATAGCTTCTTTTTATAATGCGAATGTGAGAACACTGTAGACTCCGCGGTTTCATGGACTACAATTTTCATTGTGCTTTTAGGTAAAAAGCTGACCGGTCTACATTGTCCTCTCATATCTATTATTATTGTAGTTTGGAAATATTATAGAAACAATTTTTTTTTTAAATAGTAATCATGTAGTTACTTGCCGGTTTTTCCCCATAGGAAACGGCCAATTGGAACCTTGGCTAGCTAGCTTCTGACGTTTTATAAGTGCCCATATAGGCCGATGTGAAATAAATAATTTTGAGTTTGAACTAAAAATAAATGTATGCGTTTTTGTTTTCAGGCGTGGCAAGCAAACCTCAACCAAGGCAGTTCATTGGGTTCCGACAATAAGCGCTTAGCTCCCTGGGTAAGATCCTGATACATCATACAATAGTACATTTTGATACAAGTGGAGAAAGTTTGTTATTGCGACCGAGGGGGAAGTGTAAAGCGTCTATTACACCACTCGATATTCAGACAGTCTTAGTCTATGTAGCGTGTACACAAGAAAAAGAGCAAGTTATGCCAATGTCGTGTAACGGAATGAAACAGATCATAGATAAACATAAACTAAGACTGTCTGAATATCGAGTGGTGTAATAGGCGCTTTATGGAATGAATCGTTTGCTGCAGTGACAAACCGCGTGTATCGAAAAACGTTTTTCAAGACACTTACGAAGAAATAAATAAATGCGGGCTGCCTGGCGACTCGTGGGGGTTGTTTGGCGCCAAAAATCACAAAGTTATACACAAAAGTTACCGGGCCATCCGGGTGAATGAGAGGTATTTTGCTCCCACACCCAGCTGTGCGCTGGCGCCTAATGCCCGCTATGACCTACCGTAACCTTTGTTATACTTAGTATCGCTGGTGTCCAACTGGTAATTTTATTTTTAAATATTTTTAGGAAAAAAATATAACATGGTGTAAAAATAGATACGATACATATAATAAATTGTAGAGGGGGTAGGCTCGCGCTTTTTCCGAATAAGTGCGGAAAACAGTAAACTAAATGCCTAAAAGTGGTAGGGACAGGAGCGCGTTTTCGAGAAAGTGTATTGAAAAACCAATTTTTTATACGATAAAAAAATATGTTTTCACAGCCATTATCATACAATTACACTAAATGCTTGACGTATTTCGTCACCTGCTATGACGGGGCTCTGGAAAGGGCAACTGAAGGACGGCAGGATTGGTGCAGTGGTTGAACGATTAGCTTCCGAGTCGCGTGTTCTGTTCCAGGTCTGAAATGGCCTACAGATAGTTGAGTTCTTGAGTATGTGTTTAGATTTTTGCGAACGCACCCACGAGAAGTGATTTCTACTTTGGGACAGCGATTTCCTTGTTTTAAGAAAATAACACAAAAGAATTTTATTGGTAATAGTCGGACACTCCCTGTCCCTCCACCTAAAGCGGGAGAAGTTAATTGATGATTTTATCATCTTCCTGCTCTTATCCCGTCTAATTTTGGGGTCGGCGCAATACGTTTTTTTCTTCCATTCTGTCACCCGTCATGCTATCACTAACTTTCCTTTCTATCATATCACTCTTCACACAATCCATCCATCTTTTCTATGACCTCCCTCTCCCTCTCCATCCATCCACATGTATCCTCATAACATTTTTAGTAACGTTTCATTCCTCCCCTTCACATGACCATACCAAAACAAACGATTTCTCTTCAACTTTTCAGTCACTGGCGCCACTTTCAAACTTCCTCTAATATACTCATTTCTCACTTTATCTATTCTCGTCACATCACACATCCATCGTCATCCACGTTGATTTGTTTAGTTTTCTGTGAAGATTGATGTACGACAACCATTTTTCTTTCAAGGTTCGGTTCCAAGAAGAGTCAGATGAGGAAGAATTGGACTCTGAAGACTGGCAATCTCCCGCTCCCCTGGTGACTTTTGCGTAAAAGCCTTAGTTATTAAGTAAGAATTTTTATGAGAGTATCTTATCCTTACCACGTTGATAGCGGTACTTAGTTTTATATTATTTCCAGTACGGGGCGTTTAAGACCTCGTTTGAAAACTATCATTATAACAGTAAGGGGCTTATTAGACCTCGTAACGTTTAAGACATTAAAAGCTTTTTTTTGTTAAATGTGGTACGAGGTCAAAGTGACCCCGTATTAAAGTAGATACGCCACTGCATTCTGTTTTAATATCTTAGGTACTATATTCATCTTTTTCTTGTTTATATACAAAACTAAAGTTAAAGTTATAGCCTCCGCACGGCAGAGAAGAGTATGTTTTTCTTAGCCGCACCTCAAGGATGACTGGTAGAAAATGCCTTAAGGCATTAAGTCCGCTTCTGTACTCCTTTGTGCATAAAGTATAAATAAATAAGGATAATATGTAAGAAGCGTATTAGACCTCGTTCCGTATTGAACGTGATAAGAAACAGATATTCTCATTCAAACACGATTACGTTTATGGCGCTACACAAATGCTACAATACTTAGTTTTAAGTTAAAGTAACAGAGCCCTACAACAAAATATGTTATTGCTTATTTTTCATTCTTGTACGTAGAAACTCTCTTTCGTACATGTGTAAAATGTAAATTTTATCATGAGCTCAACATCAGAGCTGGGTGTTGAGATCACCCCATAGCCAAGTTACAACCGTTTCGTTTCGATTCTCTTTTCGTCAATCGCCTCGAGTAGCCCACGCCTCCAATTCCTTTATTCTGACGTCATCTCAATGCTCAGTCACGTGGTCAGAACAAAGGAACAGGAGGCGTGGCCGACTCGAGGCGATCAACGAAAAGAGAATCGAAACGGTTGTAACTTGTCTTGGCTGATTCATATATTTTCACTGATTTTCGATCAGGATGACCATTCTCAACATTTATTAGCCAAGTACACAGGAGATTTTCTATTGTAACTGTGCTGGAGTCGGTTTTCTGTTAAACCAGATTCAGTTGGATAACTGAGGCCCTACCACGAGCTGTTAACGCGATCCATTTGACGACCTAAACTGAACTGTTAAAGGGATGGGATAAATCCATCCCTCTTTGTCAGTCATACGGTAGACATTTTAACATATCATGGTAAGGCCCTTGTATCTAACCTCCACAACACTAACTGTGTATCACGATATCCCTTGGCAATCAATAGATGGTCACCCATCCATAGTCCGACCTCGGCAAGCGTTGCTTACCCTTGTTATTACTTGGGTACGAGCCAATCTCAGAACGAGAGTAAATCTACAAAAATGAATAATGAGGTTAATTCTCAATTCTTTAATTCATATCCTATTAGAATTAAGATTATGAAAGTAGTTATAAATTAAGATAATATAACTTAAGTTTGACTTACTTTATAGGGGGCGTTCGCATTAGGCATATACATTTTAGTTATGTTGTATTAGAACGACTACTGAACGATCAAAGTGCTCTACGAGGGGTCTACGAGAGTTCTAAGCGAGGTTATAGAGAGTCAACGAGAGTACTACGTAGAGTTACGACGGTACTACGCATTGCTACAAAGATTCTACGACTACGAAAGGTCTACGAGGGTAATATGTGGGGCTACGCGGTCTATAATATGTCTACGATGGTACTACGCGGTGCTACGCTGTCTTTAGTGCATCTACGAGGGTAATACACAAGGCTACACGGTCTAAAATGAATCTACTATGGTACTACGCGGTGCTACGCCCTCGTAGACGTACAATATACAAGTACGTCTACGAGGGTAATGCAGTGGGCTACGCGGTCTATAATGCGTCTATGACCGCGGGGTTATGCGGTCTACAAATCGTAACAGGGTAATACACTGGGCTACAATGGTACTATGCGGAGCTACGCAGTCTGTAGATTACTTAAATGTCAAATGCAAAAAAAAATGTTTGTGAGGCAGCATATTTAAAGTAATATATTGAAATTGACATAAAATCACCTTTCGGATGATTTTGGGATTTGTGAAAATAAGAACACTAAATCTTTTGATTGTAAATATTTTTACTAAGCAATAATTTAGTTTAAGATAGAGATATATCGTATTGTAGAAAGGAAATTCAAAGTACATTATGTTTACGTAATTGATATTATATTATAAATTAGTAAATTAAGAATTATTTGACTGATGTTATGTATTTTACAAATAAAGTTAATTTTACTTTTATTTTGTTTACTAATTTAAAGAGTCATAGAATACATAGGGTAACTGAAGGAACACGGGTGGGTTTTAGTCTGTAGTGTGGCATTCTCTCTTGCTCCACCTAGAGCGGGAAAAGTTATTCGGTGATTTCTCACCTCAAATCAAAAAGGCTAAGCGGTTAAGGAGAACCGAATTTTATGGCACAACTATGGCTAGAATTAATATAGTCTACACGTTTGACGAAAGGTTCTAGAGTGGTGACCACGTACCAAAAAACGCAGTGTTGGAAGGCCTCCGACAAGGTGGACCGATGACCTCGTGAGGATCGTGGGAATCCGATGAATGCGAGACACATAGGACCGGCGTTATGGCGACACTTGGGGAGGCCTATCTCCAACAATGGACGTCTGAATTCGATGATGACATGGTTGTCTTCAAATTGTAGGAGCATTATCTAGTATCAAAACCGGCACTGCTGGTACGAAGTGAGCCATCTTCTACCAGACTTCGTGTGGTTCAGGGGCTTGGAACAGGCGGCGCCGTGGTAGTTAATCATCATGTAGTCGAAGCAATCTGTCACCCCGTCTTCGTTACAGTCCTGTAAAGCACCACAACTGATTTTAATATTACTAAAGTTAAAACTAAATGATTAAAATTTGATTCTACAAAAACAAGCAACAAAAAAGACTTAGTAAAATTGGTCCAGCCGTTTACGCGTGATGACGTGATCAAGAGAATAGGGATTCATTTTTAATCGACTTCAAAAAGAAGGAGGTTCTATGTTCGTCTGTTTTTTTATTTAGATAGATAGATAAGATTTGTTGTAGACATGTGTTGAATTTCATATTTAATTAAACAAGCCGCGGACTTGTTACAACCGTTTCGTTTCGATTCTCTTTTCGTTAATCGCCTCCTAGGCGTGGCCGACTCAAGGAGATTCCTTTGTTCTGAACACGTGACTGAGCGTTGAGATGACGTTAGCCAAGTTACAACCGTTTAGTTTCGATTCTCTTTTCGTTGATTGCCTCGAGTCGGCCAGGCCTCCTATTCCTTTGTTCTGACCACATGACTGAGCATTAAGATATAATAATAATAAAATATAATAATATAATATTCCACAAATATCACACAACGCAGTCTAGTCCCAAGCTAAACAGAGCTTGTGTTATGGGTACTAGACAACTTATAAACATACTTATATATTTCTAAATACACACATATATAGATTAATTGCACCCAGACACAGAACAAATGATCGTGCTCATCACACAAACATTTGTCCTGGGTAGGAATCGAACCCACGACCTCCGGAATAGCAGTCAGGGCCACTAACCTCTAGATCAACAGGCCAGTCCTCCAGTCCAGTAGATGACGTCAGAACAAAGAAATCGGAGGCGTGGCCGACTAGAGGCGATCGACGAAAAGAGAATCGAAACGAAACGGTTGTAACTTGGCTAGGGGGGCTGAACGTTTAACATTTTTATTTGAATTAGAAAGACATAATTGTTTAATTAAATAGTGTCAAATTCCTCTAGACTCTAATCAAGTTTAGAGAAGCTAAACGTTATAAATGTTCTTTACCAAAATGTTTAAAACCGTAATCTATCTATCTGATCTGCCTAGTTGTTTATTAGTATATATCTAAGTTATAATAATTCAGTATATTTTAAGTATGTAAGAAGAGTAGATTCATTTATTGTAATACTAGCTTCTGCCTGCGGCTTTGCCCGCGCGAAATTAGGTTTCTCCATACAAACTTCCAACCCTCGTTTTACCCCCTTAGGAGTGGAGTTTCGTAAATTTCGTTCTTAGCGGATGTCTAGAACCTTTAAGTACCTATCTGCCAAATTTAAAGTGTTTAGGTGTTGTTATAGTTTCTGAGATTTCGTGATTAATCAGTGAGTGGTATTTCGCTTTTATATACAATATAGATTTAATCTTCAAGCTTTTACTTGAAGAAAGTATAAAAGTGTCAAGTGTGAAGTATGATCGGTCTATATGGTGACGTTTGGGGGATCTATATCCAGCACTAGATATCTCCGTCAGAAATAATGATGATGCCGAAGTGAGCAACTGAACAGTGATGCAGGTACCTTATATAATACTTGCCTTTCCAAACTTCGCCATGTAACTTTCAACGATTTTTAACGAGCAGTGGTAATCTTTGGCGCAGTCTTCAAATGCTGAAACGAGAAATAAAATAATATTTTAAATGACATATACATAAAGATAAAATTCAAGGGAATTAAACTTAGGAGAGTAAATACTGTAATTATACTCTCAAACAGGTTTCCCCAGTCAAATATTATGCGCAGGCGTCGTCGCTCTTCACGCGTAGGTAAGGGGAAACAAAAAAAACTTTTTGACAAAAAAAAACATCTTAAAATTTGCAAAATAACTTTAATTTTGAAAGCCTTTGTATTTTGTACCTTCCTTCCTATCCGGGTCATCATCTGGCAGGGTCGGCTTCCCAGCGTCGACCCAGTACACCCTGGAGATAATGAAGGGTCCGCAGTACCCCTCGCTGCAGCCTCTGTTCATGTCACACCCGGCTACGTGGCAGAGGCACCGGAAACAGGCCCCGTTCAGGTTTGATATGCGCACTCCTAAAATTGGTAGGATTTTAAGTTTTAGATCCTGGGAGATAGCTCTATGATTTGGGCGATTGTTAGAAAGGAAGGAAGGACATAAACTAGTGCTTGACAACGATCCCACCTGATGGTAAGCAGTGATGCAATCGTTGCTGCTGAAGCACGCTAATTTATTAAGAGACTATTCACTCTAGCCTTGAAGATACCTAAATTATAATCGGACAGGAAGACGGCAGCAGGCGATTTGTGGTCAGATGAATGGATGATGTACAAACGACATTTCGCCTAGAAGTGGGAGGTTGATGAACTCAATATTAATATGTTACTAGATAGCCTACTGCTGAGACTCAAAGCTCTCTATGAGAGGAAATGGGCCGTAATCCACCACTCGGGCCCAGTGCGGGTTGGTGGATTGGATGTCACATATCTTCGAATTTTTGGTTCAAAGACATGTTGGTTTCTTTACGATGTTTTCCTTCACTGTTATGAGAGCAGTGATGATGAAATATATTATGCAAGTAATTCAGCAATATAAGTCGGGGTCGTTACTACTGACCATCACGTCACTAGATACTATTCCAAATTTCAGACGTTTTAAACCGCATTTTGGTGTTGGGTTAATCCATTAGTAGTTTCTTAGTAGCACCCCGGAGTCTGGATTCAAGTCCAGTTGATGTAAATAGGCTTAAACATGTGAACTATGGGTTCATCTCCGTCTCCATCCTTCGGATAGCTGGAGTGATATATGTTATGATATGTTGACATCATGCAAGACGCCCTGGGCGTTTCATGCAGGGGCAGGGCGTGCGGATTGTCTCCTACTCGCGTTGTCACCCACCTCCTTCACTTGCATTACTAGTTAGCAGAAGGATGTGACTGCTTCCCTTTCCTTTTTCGCCCCGTACCATGGCCTAAATCAGGGCCGTTCAGGAGAGGTTTCTCTTGCTGATCGCCTCCGCGAGGATACGGCGTTGCTCCGCCCAATAGGGGCAGTCTTCCACCGTATGCTCCATGGTGCATCGTGAGCGTGCGCTGTCTAATCTGTTTTTACTGGTTTTTACACGATTTTACATATTTAGTTATTGCTCATCAGCATGATAATAAAACCAGTAACTTAAACACGATCAATATTTTTTGCGATATGAGATGACAAAATTTAAATTGCATAGGTAATAATGGTATAAACTGTTTTGAGTTTTTTGTTTGTCCATTGTCTGTTGATGAGGTCCACCCACACCCACCAGGTGATGGTAGTAATTGATATTTGGGTAGTGACCTCACACAGCACAAGTAATTAATCTCTATAGTTAACTATAGAAAATATTTTTAGGCTCAGTTATTTGTTTCATACTAGCTTGTGCCTGCTGCTTCGCCTTATTTTTAGGATTCCGAACCTCAAAAGGAAACAACGGAACCCTTATAGGATCACTTTGTTGTCCGTCTGTCTGTCTATCTAGACCCTTTATCTTGGGAACGCGTGGAGGTATCGAGTTGAAATTAAACTATAACCACTCAGGACTGCGGTCCCCTGAAGCTGTGAAAAAATCAAACTTCCCAGAAGTTTGATCTTTTCGATTTTTTAACGAAAACAAAAGATACGGCTGTTTATGTTGCAAAAAACGCATATTTCGATACTCTTAAGGGAATCAAAATTCATAGGGAATGAAATGAATTTTGATTCCCTTTGATTGACCCCGTTGACCTAGAATCTGAAGCAATTTCTCATAGCACAAGTATAGGACAAAAATTTGAAAACTGTAAATTTGTATTACGTCACAAAAAACTTGCGATTTCGAAAAATCTTAGAAAATCTATTCGAAAATTGAACTGTTTTCATAGATAAGCTTGCACGGAACCCTCAGTGCGCGAGTTCGATTCGCACTTGCCCGGTTTTTTATTATTGATAGGCCTGCGCTTGACCACTTTTTCACATGATTGGTAAGCGATGACATGGTCCAAGTTAGAGCACGCTTGCCTAGAAGTAACCTATTCACTTCTGACTTAAAAACCTCTGGGTGGTAGCTATCAGGATACACAGACTTCGGCAGGGAATTCCACTCCATAGCTGTACGAGTGTACGCACGATAAATGTGTTCCCAAAACGTTACGCTCGGTGAAGCTGCTGCGAGAATATTTGATAGAGTCACTGCGGTCCTGGAACTGAAGAAACACGGGCGGTAAAACCCGCCCGTGTTTCTGTCAGAAAAATTCTGACACTTCCTCTCCCTCCACCCAGAGCGAGAGAAGTTATTGGATGATTTCTACTGGCCTGTTTGTCTAGTGGTTAGGGGCCCTGACTGCTTCCGGCACAGCAGTCAGGGCCACTAGTAGTAGAATTGTCCGACAATCTTGACAGGTGCGCTATATCTTATGTCGAGAAATCATATATGTCAATATGTCATGACAATTTTATGTTTAATAAAGCAGGTTTGTCAAGTTTTTCACGACAAATTGTCACGTGTCGCTCAAAAAGTTTTAGTTAAACAGAAAAATGTAGAATTGTCGTGATAATGCGACATAATATGTCAGGATTTTCTACCATGACAATTATGTCACCTGTAAGTTTTAGTAAACAGGAGAAGGAATTGTCGAATTGTCACTTTTCGATATATTTCGGACTTGTCGGATTGTCAGCTTTATTAAACAGGGCCCAGTTCACTAGTTTTTGTTGATACAATGTCCGTATAATAATGTAACTAATGTCAAATTTTAGATTGGTATCGATCGCTGCAAAAAGGTCAAATCCGTAATCCGTGACACTAATTTTGATTGACATTAGGTTAGGTATTAGTATTTTAAAGTAGCAGAATAAAATAAATCAAGGCTACTTTAAATGTGAGATAAGTTCCTCCTTTAAAATAGTGATTGATTACTGGTCTAGGTGGCTAATGTACTTACATTAGCCACCTAGATCCGAAACAACTATGTTTATGTATATTCACATGTTTGTGAACGCACCCACGATATAGGACTACCGTGGAATTTGGAGGTAACAGTCCTTGCACGCATGCACGATCTGCGCGTGGAGATGCAACGCCGCCTCCGGGGCGAAACTCGGTATGGCGGACAGAGTTCGGCGGGATCTCATGGTGGAATGGCGGCAGCGATATCTAGGCCTTGGTACAGGCCATGGTACGGAGCGAGGAGGAGTGGAAGGCGGTCGCCTCTTTCTGCGAAGCAGTAATGCTAGCAAAGTAAGAGGCCGCACGTGCACGCGCGAGGCAATGGCTCTCGCGGCCCAGGGATTTCGATCCCGATTTCCGGCCACCGTAGCCGCGGACTTGCGGACGGCGAGCAATGTAGCTCGCCGCCCGGTAACCGTCCAGACCGAGTCCAAGTCGTCGACGGCGTGTAGTGTTCCACGCGCGCCTCATGGAGATGTCAGCAAACCGTAGGGGCCCAGCAGGGTCGAAGCCTACTGGCGCCATGGGTGATGCGAAAGAGATCCCCGGGACCCTGGAACAATGGCAAAGAAGGAACAGGAGTGGGTTTTTAGTCAATAAAAGTCTGACACGCCCTTTCGCCCCGCCCAAGAGTGGGGGATGTCATGAGATGATTTTCCCACCCGAAAAAAAACCCACGATACAGGAGTCATTCCAATATGTCAATGAGTAATTCCTATATTAGATCCCATAACGTCCATTTCTACTCTAACAACTATACGAAACAAGAAGGGGATACCTACCAATCTGCCGACGTTGAACATCTCAATTAAATCTTTGTAATACACGCTGCTACGTGTAATTACAAAGATTTAATTACATAAATTGCATCAATCAAGCTATAATTAACACGTTATATGATAATATCATTTAATCACCGTTTAACCTTTATAAAAGCATGACATTACGCCAACACATGTTTTATTTACAAGCTTATCTAAAATTTTCCATTCGAAATAAAAAAAACAAAATTCCAACTTACAAAAACATGTAAAAAATATGTATATGAGCATAACTAACTGAATTTTTTAATGAAAAAGATAATTAACTTAATTTGTACCTAATAATATAATTTTCGTTTATTTTCTCCTAAAAAAACAAGATCTTATATAATACGTATGTATGTTTGAATATTTCAATCTTAATGTTTATAAAGTAACTTTCAACAACAATTGGTATATTTTTCAGTTAAGTGATAGTGGGGAGCTGATGCCTGATATATGTAGGTATTAGCCTGTATTACAGATCTTCAGGTATAGTCTATATTTATATATAAAAGAAGAATCTGACTGACTGATTGACATATCAACGCACAGCCAAAACCACTGGGACTTGGAGCGTGAAATTTTGCACAAGGTTTTTTTTTATGACGTAGGTGAGCGCCAAGAGAGGATTTTCCAAAATTCCCTCTAACTGGGACATATTTCAGTCTTGAGAATGGGGGGTTACGTGACCTTGTGTCTGTTATAGGTGTTAACCTGTATCACAGAAACAGGGGCGCCGACTGCGTAGGTGCTTGGGGGTTCCCATGAGAAATAAACAGTGTGTGCCGAGCACCCCTGAGAATAGACATCAAGAAACGGATCAGTAATCGCTTTTTAGGTTACGTATAAATTATAATATTTCTTGATACTAAAAACTAGTTTCATTTTATAAAATGGTTTCATTTTACATTTTTATCAAACATAATTAGTACGCAGTATGTAAGTAGGACATTTATTTATTTGTCGGTTGATCAGTGTGCATATCTCTTCTCACACTTCGCCACTTTTTCGTTTTATCAAATGAGCATGAGCACCCATGAGGTTTTCTAAAAGCCGGCGCCCCTGCACAGATAACCAGGTAATCAAATATAAACAGAAACTTACCATAAACAGTCGAAAGAAAACATGCAAATCCAAGTAGCGGCACGAAAAATATTTGCCACAGCATTTTATCCAATCACTATTTACATAAACGTCACACACATCTTTCTATCGCCAAAGTACATTCTACAATAACGTTACAATATACTAAAACTACGACATAATAATATATTGTGTGTACACTTTACGGATGTTCTAAGTCACTAAGGTAAGTGAGTTGATTCAAGGAATCGAGTCTAAAAAAGTAGACAAAAAACTGTTGTTCTGATGAATCATCGTTATTTGCTGTCTTTTAGTATCTAGTTTTGTTGTTTCTATAAATAAGATCTTATTTATAGAAACATTTTATTATTCTATGAGAAGGTCTATGTTCGACAAAAGTTATTTTTAGGGTTCCGTACCTCAAAAGTAAAAAATGGAACCCTTATAGGATTAGTTTGTTGTCCGTCCGTCTGTCTGTCTGTCTGTCAAGACTCTTTATCTCGGGAACGCGTGGAGTTATCGAGTTGATATTAAAACCATATACTCAAGTCTGTAGTCCCTTGAATCTGTGAAAAAAACAAACTTAAGAACTAACGAAAAAAAACGAGTATTTCGACACTCTCCAAGGAATCAAAATTCGTAGGGTACTTCCCGTTGACCTAGAATCCTGAAATTTGGCATGGAGCTAGGTCTGATACAAGTATAGGAAAAAAATCTAAAAACTGTAAATTTGAAGTTATGTCACAAAAAAACTTTTTTGGGATTTGAACTATTTTCATAGGTATGTTTGTACGGAACTATTTTCATAGGTAAGTTTGTACGGAACTCAAGTCAAGTCAAGTCAAGTCAAAATTTTTTTATTTCACATAGGCCTACATGGGCACTTATAAAACGTCAGAAGCTAGTGCACGGTTCCAAATTGGTCGTTTCCTATGGAGAAGAACCGGCAAGAAACTCCATGGTTACTCTTTTAAAAAAATGATTGTTTACAATATTTTCATATTACAGTATTAATAGACATTATGTAAGAACAGTGTAGACCAGTCGATATTGTACCCAAAAGCACAATAAAAATAATAATATTAAAAAAAAAAAAGTGAGTCGTAATAGGAAGTAACCTAAGAATTCGCGAAGTCCACGGTGTTCTCACATTCACATTAAAAAAAAAAAGAAGCTATATAAAAAAAAAAAAAAACAAGAACAATAAGTAATTACAATTATCAATAAATGACATGTCAACAAAAAGAAAATTACTAACGAATTTATGGTGGTTGGCGTCTACTAATATAAAAAATATTGCAAAAGCAATGTGTAGGAAGAAAAGAAAAAATGTATATATTACAACAAATGTGGAGCAGTTAATAGACAGATGTACACAATATTATGAGTTACCAGGGGGCCACATGTGCAGAAGCAGTCATTGCCAAACAAGCGTGTCTTCGACATAGTCTTTAACCTTGTAATACCCTTTTTTAGTTAGGACACGCTTAATATGGGTTTTGAACTTGCCCTCGCTAAGTTCAGTCACCGCCTTTGGTAGCTTGTTATAAAAGCGTATGCTGTTTACTAAAAATGACTTGCTGGTCTTAGCTAATCTCCATTTGGGTAATACAATTTCGTGTTTACTGCGCGTATTTATGTTATGAAAATCGCTTCTAATTTTGAAAAGTCCTAGGTTTTTACGAACGTACAAAATACTTTCCAAGATATAAAGAGAAGGCAGAGTAAGTATATCGATTTCTTTGAATTTATTTCTGTGGGACTCGCGAGGACCCATTTTATAAATAGCCCGGATTGCTCTCTTTTGCAATATGAAAATTGAGTCCACATCAGCTGCAGATCCCCACAGTAAAATGCCATAAGACATAATACTGTGGAAATAAGCATAGTAAACTAACCTAGCGGTGGCTACATCTGTCAATTGCCTTATTTTTCGTACTGCATATGCGGCTGAGCTTAATCTACCTGAAAGAGTTCTAATATGAGCGCCCCACTGCAGTTTAGAATCGATATACTATTTTCATAGGTTAGTTTGTCCGGCTCGCACTTGATCGAGGACCGAGGCTTGCTTGAGGCGTAGGGCCTCACGAGCTCTTAACGCGATCCATTTGACGACCTAAACTGAACTGTTAAAGGGATGGAGTTATATAGGGTGTACAGCTCCATCCTTCTTCCTCGCTCGCTCGCCTGACATTTTAACACGTCATGGTAAGGCCTTAGATCTAGATACCTACCTACACAGGAACAAGATCGTGTCTTACTTCTTACGAGGGTCCTCTTATGTGTCACGAGTAGATTGAATTATTCATAGTAAGTGGAACTTAAAGGTGACATCCGTGAGCTGAGGTCTAGTTTTGTATCCTGTTTTATATATTTCTAATATAGATTCTAGATGTAGATACCTTGTTTATTAAATTACAAGCTATTTTTAGGGTTCCGTACCCCAAAAGGAAAAACGGTAACCCTAAAAATAGCTTGTAATTTAATAAACAAGGTATCTACAATCGACAATTACCTCAAAAGGAAAAACGGTAACCCTTATAGGATCACTTTGTTGTCCATCTGTCTTCCTGTCTGTTCGTCTGTCAAGACCCTTTATCTCGGAAACGCGTGGAGTTATCGTGTTGGAATTAAAACTATATACTCAGGTCTGCGGTCTCTTGAAGCTGTAAAAAAATCAAACTTCTAACTTGACGAAAAAAAAAGATATGGCCGTTTATGTCGCATAAAATGTATATTTCGACACTCTCAAGGGAAGTAAAATTCATAGGGTATTTCCCGTGACCAAGAATCCTGAAATTTTGTATAAAGCAAGGTCTTATAGCCCAGGTATAGGAATAAATCTGAAAACAGTAAATTTGTGGTAACGTCACAAAAAAAAAATTCAGTCCAGAAAAAATTTCGAGACTCCATTTGGGAATTGAACTATTTACATAAGGTGAGTTTATCCAGAACCCTCAGGGCGCGAGTCCAATTCGCACTTGTCCAGTTTTTTTATTATTATTGATAGGCTCGCACTTAACCACTATCACACCTGATAGTAAGCGATGATGTGGTGACGATGGAGCACGCTTGCCTAGAAGTAACCTACCTATTCACTCTTGACACAATTCCTTGGTTGTAGCTATTAGGAAACACAGATACCGGCAGGGAATACCTTCGCTGTACGCAAAATGAATGTGTTCCTAAAAAGTTTAGTGCATGTAGGTGGGATGTCCACCATGTACCGTTAGCGCATAGCCGTACGTCTGGTGGTCCGATAATGGAACAAGCTTGGCGGAATTAAGTTGTGCAATTACGACGCACGCTTCCCGAAAAGCCACCGGTAGAAAACCGACAGGCTAGCAACTCGGCAGCGATACTCAAGAATTTGAAGCTTCGACCCGACGAGTGCATCATTACTAATAATTCTCTTGGCTCGTTTCTCAATTGACTTGAGTGCATCAACTGGTGTCTGCTAGCTCTGACCCAAAGATGATAGCAGTACTTCATAAACGATCGATATTGTGCTTGATATAGTTTGAAGAGCAGCTGTTCCGGCGTGAAGACCTTTGTTAGGGTTTTCAACTACTAGGTAACCAGTTAGATATTTTAAAATTAAAAAAAAAAATTGTATTGTCAACAACAGTTTGAGTGCTCAACTGTGACTGGACGTGTGTACTTGGACGCTGAAAATCGTATTCTTTTGTCGTGTCAATATTCTATGATCCAAAAAGATTAAAAATTTCAAACGTGTTTTTGTCAAAATGGAAGCTGCGTGGGTTGGCATATTATTACTTGAAACACTGAATAAGTAACAGTATGACTGGCCAGTTGGTCTAGTGGTCGGTGGCCCTGACTGCGATGCCGGAGCTCGTGGGCTCGATTCCCACCTAGAACAAGTGTGGGGGCGATCGGCGGCGGCGATCTCTCGCGTCGGGCCTTGGTACAGGCCATGGTCCGTAGCGAGGAGGAGTGGCAGGCGGTCGCTTCCTTCTGCGAAGCAGTAATGCTAGCAAAGGAGGCGGCCGATCGCGTGAGGCAACGCTCCTCACGCCCAAGTCGCCGCCGGGATTCCGATCCCGATTTCCGGCCACCGTAGGCGCGGGCTTGCGGACGGCGAGCAATGGGTAGCCCGCCGTCCGACCGTCCGGTAACCGTCCGGACCGAGTCTAAGTCGTCGACGGCGCGTATTGTTCCACGCGCGCCTCGGGGAGATGTCAGCAAATCGTAGGGGCCCAGCAGGGTCGAAGCCTACTGGGGCCTTGGGTAGTGTGAAAGCGAAACCCGGGGTCTTGGGACGAAGGCAACGAAGGAACAGGAGTGGGTTTTTAGTCAGTAAAAGTCTGACACTATCTCCCGCCCCGCCCAAGGGCGGGGGATGTCATAAGATGATTTTCCCACCGAAAAAAAAAAAAAAAAAAAAAAAAAAACCTAGAACAAGTGTTTGTGTGATGAGCATGATCATTTGTTCTGTAATCTGTGTAATTTATCTATGTATATATTTAGAAATATATAAGTATGTTTATCAGCTGTCTAGTACTCATAGTACAAGCTCTCCTTAGTTTGGGACTAGATGGCGTTGCGTGAAAGTTGAGGAATATTATTTAAAAAAAACTTAGAAATAAATCTGTATTTAAATGGATACAGATTTATTTATAAAGTTTTTTTTTATTTATTACACTGTTCTTCAAGATACAGGATTGTTAGTTTGAAGGACAGTGTGAAAAAGCCCTCACTATTTTTGGAGTTTCATCACAGATGTTACTATATAGGGTAATCTTTTTACGCAATAAATAATTACTAATTTGGGTGGTATTTGTCCATAATATGTATGTATTTAGAAATATATAAGTATGTTTATCAATTGTCTAGTACCCATACCACAAGCTCTGCTTAGTTTGGGACTAGATGGCGTTGTGTGATAGTTGTGGAATATTATTATTACATATTTTTTTTTATTATTATTACTTATTTCGACGTCTTTTTTTATTTTTTTTTTATTGGTTGGGAATATCGTCTTATGAGGAGGAGCAGGAGATAGTGTCAGACTTTTACTGACTAAAAACACACTCGTGTTCCTTCTTTGCCTTCGTCCCAATTTTCAATTTCACACTACCCGTAGCCCCAGTAGGCTTCGACTCTGCTGGGCCCCGACGATTTGCTGACATCTCCTTAAGGCGCGCGTGGAACAGTACGCGCCGTCGACGACTTGGGCTCGGTCCGGACGGTTTTTGGACGGCGAGCCACCCATTGCTCGCCGTCCGCAAGCCCGCGTCTACGGTTGGCGTGAGGACCGTTGCCTCATGCGATCGGCCGCCTCCTTTGCTGGCATCTGTATTTTGTGTCTTTCTATTATATGTACATAGTTTGATTTAGTATAATAGTATTTATAGTTAATATTTAAGTCCTCACTATAACTGTTTAAATAAAAAATATATCAAGCTTACTTAAACATTAAGAAAACAGCATTTGAATTTTTTTTTTCCACTATCTCACCCGATGGAAAGTGACGTTGTAGGAGACGATGGAGTACGCCTAGACGGACCCCCATGGTGAATCTATGTATCAGGAAACATAGACTATGGCAGGGAATTCCACTCCTTAGTTATACGCTCATTGAATGCGTTCCCAAAACGTTTTGTGCGTATGAGTGGTAAATCCACTGTGTACCGTTGGCGCATCGCCGTACGTCTTAAACACTTTGTGTTACGCTTTTCTTTCTCGTGTGACGGGAACGAAAAGCGTAACACAAAGCGTTTGATTTGGATTGCTGATAAAGCTAAGAAAAGTTATTCTGTCGAAGTTTTCGACTGAGATTCAAAGCAAAACAGAAATGTGAATAAGTTTATGTCTGTAAATAGAAAGAAAAGATCAGTAGTACCTAAGTTAGTAGACCTTTAAGGCGGTACCCTGACCAAATAACCTTGAGCATTCGTTCCCTCTTCGCCGCACCCCACCTCTATAATACTTCGTAAAGCAGTACTAGCGCCAACTAGCGAACATTTTACGAATACACGTAAAAATCGTAGACCTAAGAATTCACAGACATGGCATTCAATATTTTTTTTATGAAACGTTTAATGGCCCGCCAAAATAATTTTGGTCATGATGAATTCAGTGAATAATTGACTACTTACGTTCATGAATACTTCCAACTTTTATTCTTATACAAGTACATATTATGGTACTCTATAATAAACATTCATTTATTTTTTAAATTAAAGATTAGTTACCTGTTATTCAGATGGTGGGTGATTGATAAAA
Organism: Mythimna pallens; assembly: GCA_961205895.1. Lineage (NCBI taxonomy): Eukaryota > Metazoa > Arthropoda > Insecta > Lepidoptera > Noctuidae > Mythimna > Mythimna pallens. Next base: position 5,497,333 of record OY540843.1, read on the forward strand.
GTAGGAAAAATAAATAACAAAGTCAGTTTTATCATCATTTATTAGTTTTTAGTAGGTGTACCTACATAAGTAGGGACAAATGAAATTACCTAGCGGAACTCTGCAGACGTAATATCGACCGCTAGGACTGTTAATGAACTGAGAAAACCTGTGCCTGTTTTTGTTTGATCGTTTTTACATATCGGTACCTATCAGTTTACACAAACAAGAATTTTATGTTTCTACCAACTGCGGTCGATGACCTCATAAAAAATAATCTAATTATGTTGTTTTATTTAACACGTTTATACAACGAGTAACAGAAAGGGTATAGTCATTTGGAAGGGTGTGCTACAGACCATCAAACTGAAGAACTTTCTCCAAGGGACCACCATCGCGATCGCGAAAAAATAATCAACTGCCCCATACAAAATTCCAATACCTACTCGATCAAATGAATGAGACAGCTGATTATTTTTTTACTATTACGATGGTTGTCACATGGAGGAAGTACTTCAGTTTGATGGTCGGTAGTACACCCTTTCATATGACTATACCCTTTCTGTTACTCGTTGTATAAACGATATTTATCATATTATTTTATCAGCAATATTAATTTTTACACATCCTGTGTACTGTTTTTAGTTTACATATCACAAAAATCTAAATATCGAGTACATGTAGGCATATTAACGTTAGAAGGTTCATCACCCTCACTTCTCCTTTCTATATCGGTTGATAACTCAATCTCTTCATTTAATTTAGGTTCTATATTTTCTTTACTTTTTTTTTTGCTTAACAGTGCCTCTTCAACGTATGAAGGCTTTCTTATAGTCATACCACGAGAATAGCGGGGGTCTACTAATTCTGGCAACAAACAATCTACATAAAATGATGTAAGCTTTTCTTTCATTTTCTCCGTCCAGAACTTATCATCTCTATCGATGTATTCCGTTTTTAGCGGAGAGTTCTCGTTTGACCAAACTGCAAATAAGCACTTTGATCTTTTAGTAACGTGTAGTTGCCCCTGCACTTGATAGTACCAATGATGATTTTTATTGATTTCCAGCCCTTTTTTTGTTATTTTCCAAAACGTCACTTTCCTTTTTTTTATTGCTTCTTCTAACCCCAATTTGTATGCCGTTATTGGGCATTTAATTTCTACGATTGTGTCGTCGCCACATAAACCATCCGGAGTGGCTCCTAAAAATGGCAACTCTTCGTCAATAAATAAACCACAACGTTTAATTTGAATGTTTTCTTTTCTTTCTAATTGCTTGATGGCAAGTTTTTCATTGTCCTTGCCATGTTTTATTGACGATACATGGTCAATGTTAGGTTTATACAATAAGTCTTGAACAAAGTTATGACAACTTGAGTCATTTCGCCGCGTGACAACTTTTCCAAAGTTCGAAGCGGTTAATAATGATCTACGTAACTCTAGCCACTCACTGCATTCACTTTGTAGAACGGTTGTTCGTTCAATTACATGTCTTTCTTCATCAGTTTTTTTTAAATTTGCTATAAAATTTTCCTTAAGCTTATTAAAAACGTCTATTGGCATGTCTGGTTTAGTGCAGTCTTGACCATAATTGTGGTCCGGTTTTGATTTTTCTAGGTGCAAGCCTCGGTTTTTTGGTTTCCTATTTTGCTTGTTTTTTACATTTTTATTAATTCTTTTGCTTTCTAACCGTTTTATTTGGCCTTGAGGGCTGTCACCTTTATTCATTGATTTATATAGCCGAGAAATAGTTTTCTTTTCATTAAAAGCTACGGCAGCGGCATGACATCTAGTTTGATAAGAATTTTTTAATGAAAAATTTATTCTTTTGCCACCGACCAACTTAGCCACCACACTGTGAAATCTTTCCACCACGTTGCTATCAACGTCATATATAAGACTGCGAGCATGCTCTGCAACATTTTGAATAATAAAGCATACTCTTTGCCATAAAGTGCTTAAAACAAAATCATTTGGCAGGTCTGTTTTGCCAATACTATCACACATGTATGATCGGCACTTAGTATGGTCCCCGAAGCCATGGAGATGACTAATTAATAAGTCGTTAAACAAAAGTTGAACATCTGAGTTGGTTTTATGTTTTTTAATTAATTTGCAAATTGTAGATCTTGTTCGTAATATAGCTCTTTTTGTAATGAATTTTCGGTATTTTATGTTGTATTTAGTGTCTGTGGCGAGCGCTTGTAATTTATTGCAAAAATTCCTCAAAATGTGGTTCCGACATTCTATTTTTTCAACAGTCAGATCAGAATACGGGCGTGCCTGTAATATTTTGGAGTAGGTGCTAGCATCACCGTCGGATATAAGTTTTCCGTAAATTAAATTGTACATTTCTATAGAGTTTTTAAATCCTTCCACAATTATTTCACTCTCCATGTTTGTGGATGGACCACTATAATTTTTGAAACATTTGTGTTCTGATGGATCAACATTTTGTTTTTCTGCACGGGCACAGATGAAACAGTACTTATTTTTAATGCCTAAAAAAAGTATTTCTCCTGTATGTTTGCCAATTATGGCAGCTGCACCTGAAAGAGCATTATAATTCTTTTTATAACTACGTTTGGACCAGCAACCATCAGCAATGACATCTATTATGGGAATTCCGTCTTTATTCACCCTGCTATTAGAAATTGCGAATTGTTTTTCTCTTTCTGCAGCCTGATTCATGGATTCTAATAAAACCTCTTCCCATTTCCGACTTATTAGTTCATGGCACTCTGAATACGTCTTTTCAGATAACAACGGGAGGTTGATTGCTGACAAGAGTTCATCCAGCTGTGAATGCCCCCCACCTATTGCAATAGCACCAGCAACAGCGCACGTGTTAATATTTAGATAGTTGTCACTGCAATTGTCTCCATTTATGATAAACTTTTGATTGCAAAGCTTACACCTAAACGTGAACTTTGATTGTAAACCACTTCGAGTTTCAGCTATGAGGTCCAGTTCTGTGAAGCTGCACCCAAGTGGTCCATGGTTTGAAAAACGTTTTAATTCGGAAAGGAAGTGGCTGACATCAACAATTCTTCTGTTTATAATTTTTTCGCTACTTTCTGCTTCCTCTTCATACGAAATTTGAAACTAAAAAAAAAAACTTTATTATGTATCCAAAAAAATCAAATCAGAATAATTTACGGTCTGTTTTTCTTTTTCACCCGAAGATGCTATTCATTTTCAAAGACTATTTTTCCAACTTTCATCTAAGTTCAAAACACACGCGGAACGTATCAGATAATTACCTCTTCATTGATTTCTTCAGTATTTTTTGACTCCGTCAAGTCTGGTACAAAGTCGTCTCCAATACTATAAAAGAAAAATATATTGTATAAAGATGATTGTTATTTTTTTATGTTCAGGTGACTGTAGGTGACCGAGAAAATAATTATAATTATCGAATACTTACTCATTATTGCTTATTTCTATCGGTTGAATATTAGAAATCTCCATTAGAGGTAGCTGTGCATCAGTTTGGTAGTCCTTTGACCTAAAATAGATTATTTATTATAAAATACATTATAGAATAGATTAGAATTCAAGTATTAACACTCAAAAATCAATACATGACAAGTACTGAACCACGTAAGTACTGAATCAATGTGAATGTTCATGTCTAATTTCATAACTCTATGGCACGCGTATGATAACGAACATTTTGTACGAAGATTCATTTTTATTTATTGATAAAATATATGATAATGATGAGATGTTATCCCTTCGCTAACTACTCACATATTAGACCAGTACTTATTAGGTTTATTCTATTTTTGATAGGTTGGTAAGTACATACGCGCTATCAACGTAATTTGGTTGATCTTTAGATCTTGTTGGTGTTTCTTCATGACTATTTTGTCTTGTTCTTTTAGCCCGGCTACAAAAAAAAATAGATTGACAAATGAATTGCATTGATTACATTTTTTTTTTATAATAATTTAAAAAATCATAAGTATATATTTAAGTATATTTTGTAATTATAGTAAATAGGTAGAAAAAATATTTCACATTCATTAGCCCACGATCGTACGTGCAATATTTGACGCACTAGATTTTCAACGCACTTCTCAGTGTGGAGAGTCGAGATTCCAACAGTGTTTTTACGACGCGTTGGGCTGCATCTATTGGATTCTGAACGCTCGGTTCAACACCGAGAGTTGAAAATCCCTTGACCGATAAAATCACGCCGTAATATTTTTAAGTTCTTGCGAACTTGGGTTTAGAACATAAATAAGTACGAGACTGCTTACCGAGCTTCGATCATCATTGCTACTTTTGCACGTCCTTGTCGCACAACTTTCTTGTACTTAGGCATTTTGACTGTTTACACAGCAATAGCGTCTTTTCGCAAAACCCAATAGTTATTCATAAAAACACAAAGCGTTCTTTCGCGGTAAATAAAACAATAAATAACAAACACAAAAAAAACTATAACCAAAACAAACGTCAATAACGAAAACACTATAAAGTAATATTATTATCAACTGCGTGAGCCAGCAAGTGCACGAGTCGGCGCGCGACGCGTTGACAAACGACACGGGTGTCACACTCGAGAGCTTGCGGCACACTACTTTTTTTTTTTCAATAGTCCAAACTGAGTTCAAGAAGACTTTTGAGAAGAAAACTAAAAGTATCTGCCCTAAGTTTAGATTTAGTGACTGGGCAACTAAAGGAATCCGAATAAGTAGGGAAAGACTTTTTGAGTTGTATGGTCTTAAGCCTATTATTAACACTGAAACTTTTAATAAGTATGTTGCTACATATTCAAAAATGTTTAAAAACACTTGTAAGGCAGCTAAGGCCTTGTACATTAGCAATAAAGTTAAATCAGCAGATAATAAAATAAAAACGGTTTGGAAAATTATAAATAATGAAACCAACAGGAACAAAATACATAATAATGATTACACTTTGGAGACACATCATGGTCTTATTAGCGATAACAAACTAGTTGCAGAAGAATTTGTAAATTTCTTTGCTAGTATACCAACTAAAACCACTGAAGCCCTAGATTCGTCGCCATCGCATGCTTTTGGTTTATTACAGGCAAACGTTGCAGCCTGTTCGACTGAATTTAACTTTAAGCATATAAACCCCTTTACAGTAATAAAAGCGTTTAAACAAATCAAAGTTAAATTGACAGAAGATTTGTGGGGTATGTCTATCAAAGTTTGTACCTCAATTATTGAGACTATAGCGCCGTACTTAGCCTTAATATTTAATTTGTGTATAGATCAAGGAGTCTTTCCTGATCTAATGAAATATAGTAAAGTGATACCACTTTTTAAATCCGGGGACAGTAAAGACACTAATAATTATAGGCCGGTGTCCGTGTTGCCAGTTTTTAGCAAGATATTTGAAAAAGTGATGTTAAATCAAATGCTTAATCATTTTAACACAAATAACATCTTACACGATAAACAGTATGGTTTCACCAAAGGACGTTGTACAACTGACGCTGGTGTCTCCTTACTAAAACACATTTTTAATGCGTGGGAAGAGGCACAGGATGCTATAGGCATCTTCTGTGACCTGTCTAAGGCGTTTGATTGCGTGGTTCATGAAACATTACTCTTGAAACTTGAGCATTACGGACTAGGCAAAACAGCTTTAAGCTTATTAAAATCTTATTTGATTGACAGACAGCAACAAGTTCAAATAAACGGTGTCAATTCGTCGGGATTAAATGTGAAAATGGGGGTACCCCAAGGTTCAATTTTAGGTCCTTTTTTATTTTTAGTTTATATTAATGATTTACCCTATTTGTTGGAAAATAAACTTAATATGGTGTTGTTTGCTGACGACACTTCTTTGATTTTTAAGATAAATAGAAGGACTAATAATCTTGACGACGAAAATTATGCCCTACTGCAGGTCCAAAACTGGTTCACTGCTAATAATCTAGTTTTAAACGGGAAAAAAACTAAATGCATAAGATTTTCCTTACCTAATGTCAAAAGCAGTGATTGTGACGTAGTATTAAACGATGAAAAGCTAGAATTTGTCGATAAAACGGTTTTCCTGGGGATTACGCTTGACTCAAGGCTACAATGGGGTCCTCATTTAACATCTCTTGCAGGACGGCTTAGCTCAGCTGCATATGCTGTTAGAAAAATCCGCCAATTTACGGATGTTGATACCGCTAGACTAGTCTATTTTAGTTATTTTCATAGTATCATGTCATACGGTATCTTACTATGGGGACGGGCTGCAGACATTGGCTCAATTTTTATACTACAGAAAAGAGCTATCAGAGCTATTTACAATCTTCGCCGGTGCGATTCTCTAAGGGAACTGTTTAAGGATATTAACATTATGACGGTGCCTTGTCAATATATTTATGAAAACATCATGTACGTTAGAAAAAATCTTCATCTTTTTAGCAAAAGAGGCGATAGACATAATTATGTTACAAGAAATAGGGACCAATTAGTTCAACCAGGTTTTAGACTGGCTAAAGTGGCCTCTTCTTTCATGGGGTACTGTTTGAAATGTTATAATAAAATACCTCCACAAATATTAGAACTCAATGAAACGAAATTTAAATCTTGTATTAAACGCACACTATGCAGGCAAGCATATTATAAGTTGGAGGATTATATTCAAGATAAAAATGCTTGGCTCAATGCTGGTCCAGCTCCTCTACCACCGAGGTATACAAATTGATTAGTTTGGAAATTATTATTATTATTTTTTAATGCTTTTTTTTTGGGAATTGTAAAATATTATAAGTATTGTATAATGTAGAAGCATTTATTTTCAAAGTTTGTAAATGTGAGTACCATGGAGCTATTTTATGGTTTTTTATGTTACTATTGGACTTGTTTGACATAAATGAGCACGGCAGTTGAGAGTTTGTCATGCTCACTTAAATGTCTCACTGATGGTGGCGCATGTGTTGGATCATTCGGTTCCCTTCAAAATGGTTGAGCTGAGTGGTGCTAATATTAGCGTCATGTTCGTGAACGGGCGCTGTCAGTTGAGACTGGTCATCTCTTAGCTGCCAGTTGCTATTTTAATATCTATATTTAGTTTTTATTTTTACTGTATTTACATTGTTCTCACATGATAACGACAAGAAACATGTAACAGTGATATTTGTAATTACAAAACATGATTGAAAAGAGTGTCCATGGAGTTTCTTGCACATTCTTCTCCATAGAGATCTACGCTTTGGAATGTGCAATTAGCATCTTTTTTTTTTTTTCTGACTAACTGACTTCTTGACATTTCAAAAGTGCCTGTAAATGGTTTATTTGAAATAAATGCTTTTGAATCTTTGAATCTTTGACTAACTCGGCGCAAGAAATACTTGCGTTTACGCTCAGATTTTACAGTAAAATCTATATAAAATCAAACTTTCGAGTTTTGAAAAAAATAAAACTAGCATAATGTTCATTATTAAATTACCTATCCATTAAATTAGGTAGCAAATCAAAATAATGGTTACTTTTCGAGGAGATGCAAGTTAAAAATCATTATTTCTCATTTCTGTCGTTTCGTTGCGACCCTTTAATTAAACTATGCTAATTAAAAAAAAAAAAACAAAACTACCATTTTGGAGTCAAGATTATGTAGAAATTTTATGTATTTTTTATTAGTTGGTATTTCTATTGGATAAAGAGAAGTTGGCTCCAAAAAACTGCACAAAAAACAGCTACGGCTGCGTTTTGCGCGGGGAAGCGCCTTAAGGCCGAACGCTCCGTTACGCGAGCGCCCGCGCGGTCCCACACAAAAGTGCTCCGTCCCGGTAGCCCGCGCGGGAGTCTGTGCGTGCACCCGTCGCGGGTAGCTGCGCCCCGTGCCTCTTTTGCTACGTAATAACACATTATAATTCTCCATCGACACGACTATAATATGTACACCGTTAAAGTGGAACTACGTACGACATTCCATAGTTAATAATCCGGATTCCGCTACGGGGACCGCCGCACACGACACATGCGCGGCGTCACCCGATGGGAACGAACGAACGCAATGTTGTGTGACTTGGCCGTTGAAGGATTCACAAGGGTACACAACCAGGTGCTCCATGACACCTTTGCAGCAATCTGTCGCCAGAACCGCTACCCGTTGACGATGGAAAATTGCCACTTGGAAAACGTATTGTTCAACGGCCAAGTCACACAACATTAACTATAATAAAAAAAAGAAATCGCAGTAAGGAACCTTAGACTTGGCAGGCTTTGTCTAGATTTCATTACTTTTTAGAGATAAACCAGCAGCTTCATCGAGACTTGGTTAGTTTTTTACAGAATGTTTTTGGTGGGATTATCTTTTACAACGAATTCCAAGTATTGTACGAGTACATCATAATACATTTTACGTTATTTAATATCTGACAGAATAAAAAATACCACGCTGCGCTTAAAAATGGGGATCATAAACGTAGAAAAAAAACCCGGGCAAGTGCGAGTTGAACTCGCGCACTGAGGGTTCCGTACAAACTTAGGTACCTTTGAAAACGGTTCAATTTCCGAATCGAGTCTCAAAGATTTTTACGAATCGCCAAAAAGTTTTATTTTTGTGACGTAACTACAAATTTACAGTTTTCAGATTTTTCCATATACTTATGCTATGATAACGGGATAATGAAATATACGTTTTTTGCAACATAAACGGCCGTATCTTTCTTTATCGTTAACTTAGAAGTTTGATTTTTTTCACAGTTTCAAGGGACCGCAGACCTGAGTACCTATAATATGGTTTTAATTTCAACTCGATACCTCCAAGTGTTCCCGACATAAAGGGTCTTGACAGACCGACAGACAGACAGTCGGACGGACAACAAAGTGATCCTATAAGGGTTCCGTTTTTTCCTTTTGAGGTACGGAACCCTAAAGAGGTACCTACTACTGTTAAAGATAAATGCAGTTTTTTCTCACCAAACATTTAATTACTACTTTTTAAGTTAGAAGAGTACAATGTTACGAAAAGGCACGCAATTCTCTGTCTAGAGGTTGTCAAAGATCCTAGTGCGGGACGATGAGACGCGGTGACGTAGGGATGCGCTCATTCATCGACTTTTTAGTCTAACAGTACATAAATCGAATTTCCTGAATATGGGTAGATAGCGGCACGAATCTTAGCGCTCGGCGAAAGAGCGGGGATCGTTTTGCGCATCGTACAATATCGGCAAGCCAATCACTTTACAAGGATTGCACTCCCCGCCCCCGCATCTCTTTTCATACCACTAAAGAGACTCTATATTTCACTTCTGCGTGCTTCTGCGCAAGTAGAACTGTAGAAGTCAGCGCTCAAGATTCGTGCCGGTATCTATATATTTAGGAAATTCGATTTATGTACACTGTTATTATCGGGTTTCACAACCCGATAATAACAGTATATTAGATAGAGACTTAATACATTTCTTATAAGATAGATTAAACTTAAATACATTTCCATTTTCTCTTTTTCTATGGCTCTGGTCTATGGACAATAGCTGACAAAGTCTTTGACATGACAAGGCTTGGCGCAGCACTGGTCCGCCAAGGATGCAGAGGTGTCTCTCTTCATCGCCTGCCCCTTCCACTCGTGGTTGTGGTGACTGTGTTGGTGATCGTGCTGGTGTTCAGGTTGGTGGTTGTGGTCGTGTTGGTTATGATCTGGGGACAAGAATGCTCTTTGAAGTTCATGTAGACCGTTTAGTCATGATCTCTGTCAAAAAGATAAACGGGAATTTAGTCTACTTTAAGGATAGGGATAATCAGCCTAATAATCCACTGCTGGGACTCAGGCCTCCCATCCAGGAGGGCGGATGAAACGTAATCCACCACGCGGGCCCGTTGCGGTTTGGTGAATGTCACATGTCTTCGATTTTTTGGTTCTAGGACATGATTTCCTAACGATGTTTTTACTTCACCGTTTTGAGAGCAGCGGTGATAAAACAAATTACACAAAGTAAGTAATAAAAAACTATTAAAAAAAAAATATATACAACCGACTTCTATGTAAAAAAAACACTGAAAAGTGCAAACTAACTTTAATTTCGGAAATCGGTGTTTCTATAATAGTTCCTTCGTTATTTAACACTGACTTCCAAAATTAAAGTTATTTTGCATTTTTCAGTGTTTTTTATTACAATAAAGTCGGTTGTATTTTTTTTGTAAAAAGTTTTTATTTTACACTTTTTAGTTATAGTACCACCACTAAAAAGTACCCTTCAGCCAAACTTAAATACCTCACAGCCAGAGTGCATCTCATAAAAATTCTAATAATTCCAAACACGGTTAGATTACATTAATTTATTACAGAGTTCCGGTGCCTAACTTCAGGCTTCATCATCAGATCAGTTCGATATATTCCCCTTCTTCTTTCAGTCAGTCATCGACTACACGTATAAACAAAGCAATATTTCTTGTTACGACAGGTCTGCTGTGATCCTATGAGGAGTTCCGTTCCATATTTTCGAAATTCATGATCAGATCATAACAATACTTCTATGGAACCAACTTGGAAGCATAACCTTTCAATCAAAAAAATAATTATTAAAATCGGTCCACAATCGACCGACAAATCGGTGAACATACATAAAAAAAATACATTCAGCCGAAAATAGAACCTCCTCTTTTTTGAAGTCGGTTAAAAAGTAGCTTCCATGGTTTAAACGCACGACATACAACTTAACAACTTTCTGTGATTTTTTTTACATCAATTTAATAGAATTATAAATTGTATTTTGTAGCTAGTAGAGTACAAATTACTATAAAAACCTCCAACGTAAAACACTCCCTAACGGTCAATGGGACGAGTGTAGGTTTTAGCTTCTTTTCTTATTCTTTACCTAACACACTCGTACTAGCGAGCCGCCCTAGTTTCGTACGGGTGTTACAAATCTTAAAATTTCTCGGCTTTTCTCTACTATAATATACATGTATTATACACTGAAACTTTCCTCATGAATCACTTTGTCTTTTGTTGAAAAACCGCATTAAAATTCGTTCAATAGTTTTTGAGTACTCGTAGGTTTATAATATGTAAAAAGATTACCTACAGGGCTACAGCATGTTAGATTTGAAAAACACTATAAGTACTCAGAATTAAGAGAAGAACTACTAAAAACGAATCAATTTCTTACTAAGAAGAAACATCTTTTAAAAGAAGGATAAGGTCAGAAATTTAGACGTACACCCTAGTTTTTAATTAGTACAAAAAAGTGGGGCTCTATCCGTTACTGATCATATTTTTGTAGATTGATTCTATTATGAATTTAGCAATTGACAAATGACAAATTTTCGTGGACAATTTTGGAATAAAAATGAAATTCCAAAATTGTCCACGAAAATTTGTCATTTGTCAATTAGTAAATTCATAATAGAATCAATCATTCATAACAATTGCTACTAGAAAATACTACGCGCAGTGTTTTTTTTTATTTTGATCGTCATTTATTCATTCATAATCCTGTACAATATTTCCATAAATTGAGTGACATTTTGGGATATAAACAAACGCTAATAACTTTGCTGTTTATGAATATTATTTATTGAGACTTTACTTAAATAATAACAAGACCTTTTCTAATCAGCCCTTAAAGTATTTTTACTAATTAAAAACTAGTGGTGTATACGAAACAAAGTGTAAAGTCCCACATAAATCCGTTCAAGAAGGCAGCCGTCTGGTCGGGAGGATCCTCCCCCTCCGACCAGACCGCTGTCGTATCTGATCCGGGCAACTGCCCGATTGTTAATTTCGGCCTGATGTATATTTATGTCCCAATCGCGCGGAGAACTCTAATACCGCGGTGTAGGAATTGTAGTTTAGTTCATATGTGTCGATATAGATGTCGCTACAGAAGTAAGATCAACTGGTGCCTTAACATGATGTATTAAAATGTCAAGCATGCGAGCGAGAAAGAGGGATGGAGCTGTACACGTTTGGAGGTATGTGAAACAGAGAGTAAAGTCCCACATGCCTCCGTTGAAAAGGGAGGATCCTCCGACCAGACGGTTGTTATGTCTGGTGGGCTGCCACCCGATAGATGATTTCATTGGTATATAATGATTTCGGGCCTATAAGTTCCAATCGCGCGGAGAACTTTAATTGCGCGATGCAGGATTAGTTCTTATGTGACGCCATAGATATCGCTACACACCCTATATAACTCCATCCCTTTAACAGTTCATTTTAACTCGTCAAATGTCCTCTAATCATAAAACTTACGCTGCACATGTTGAAGATTGAAGAAGTCCAGGTCTCCATCATCACAGACACGTTTCATAGCCCTGGCCAGCTCGGCCCCACACACCTGGATCATCTTGCCTCGAGGATGCTCTTCAGCAAATGTTATGGCTAGGCTGCATACCACCAGAGTACAGATAAGCTTCATACTGATGCTGTAAGATAAGTTTGATGATTTGAGGGGAGAATTTTCACATTTCCTTCTATTCTAAAGAAAATTCTATAAGATGGCTACATTATAACCAACTATTGTAAATCCTGTAAGTTAGAATCAACAGTGGCGACCACCACAAAAGTGCCGAGTCAATGAAGCTCGACTAATCCTGGAGAAACGGTTCAAGTGTCTAGGACTCCGCATCGGAATCAAGTAGAAAAGAACAGGAGAGGTTATAGTTATAACCATAGAATTATAACCTCTCTACTTTTCTAATTGATTGCCTGCAGACAGGCAGATAAGCACGCACTGAGCGTTCCGTACAAACTTACCTATAAAAACGATTCTCAAAGATTTTTACGAATCGCAAAAAAGTTGCAACTAAAAGTTAACAGTTTTCAGATTTTTTCTTATACTTATGCTATGAGACATGGCTTCATGCCAAATTTCAGGATTCTAGGACTATGGAAAGTACCATATGAATTTTGATTCCCTTGAGAGTGTCAAAATATACCTACCGACGTTTTTTGTAACATAAACGGTCTTATCTTTTTTTTCGTTAACTTACAAGTTTGATCTTTTCACAGCTTTAGGGGACCGCAGACCTGAGTAAGTATAAAGTTTTAATTTCACTTGATACCTCCACGCGTTCCCGAGATAAAGGGTCTTGACAGACAGACAAACAGACGGACAACAAAGTGATAAGGGTTCCGTTTTTTTTTTCTCTTGAGGTAAGGAACCCAAAAAATTGCAGTTTTGTTATAGGTATCGAATATATTTTATTTATTTTCATATGCATTTAGTAAAAAAATGTTATTTTGATATTAGACACAGATACTTTAATTTCTGCAATAAACACAGAAATTATTGACAATTAACACCGCCCGTATGAAATTACTACTTTCCACCTTAATAAATTACTAGATTTTGCTAGTGGTTTGCCCACGAGAAAATAGGTTTTTCTATACATTTAAACTCCTGGTTCATCCCCTTAGGTGTACATTTTGGAAAATCTTTTTTTAGAGCATGGCTACGTCATAATAACTATGTGCATGCCAAACAGCGCAATCCGTTCAGTGGTTTGAGCCACGTTTGAGCTGTATGTTGACAGTTCATGCAGACAGTAATGGTTGCTTTTTATATGTATGTAATATATATGTCGTGGCCAGACCTTAGAATTGATCACTTCATGATGTGGCCAACTAAAACTGGCCAGATCGTTTGGCCATGTCAGTGATGTAGGATTTCTATGATAATAAAAGATCTAAAAAAAGTAGGCCAAACGAGGATTGACATATATCAAACTTTAACGTTTAAAACGATCTGGCCAGTTTTACTTGGCCATATCATGAAGTACTGTGTAGTCCAGGGTATATAAGCTATCCTGGTACCTACCAATTATCATCTAAATCCGGTCAGCCATTTGTGCGAGAAAGAGTAACAAACACACACACAAAGAAACTTTCGTCTATAATTATTATATTCATGTGATATAATATCTTTACAACAATGAGTTCCTAAACAGATTTTCTTAGTACTGTAACAATATATAGGTTCTACTAACACCCTTTCCTTATTTAGTATAATTTTCAAAAGGTTCACTTTTTCCGGATTAAAACTTATTTTTTATGACTCTACTCACATAATTATATGCTATACAAAGGTGGTGAAGCGTCAATGCCTTTTCTCAATGTGTATATGTTTTTTAGAGAATAAATAATATAAATTAGTTACGTTTCCCGCATTCTCCGCACTTTATTAAAAACATTACTTAGTTTAGAAAAAAAGTAAGTCAATTGAGTCTCTGTTGAGGATTCCATTCACCAATATCTACAACCGCAGCGCCCATTGGTTGACGTATCGAATGCTCCCTTGAGACGCTCGCTAAAGACCGATAGAGGGCGTCTTCCCGCAAAAGAAAAAAGTCTCCGCACTTCCGATTACGATTTTGCGTCGAACGCATTCCGCCCCGCTATAGAAATCCCATATATGTTGAAAACCTGAGAATTCTCGTGTGATAAGTGTATCTGCTACTGTGAGACATTGAGACCTTATAGTGCAGTGTTGATTTCACGAGTTCTGACCAGTCCACCGGTGGATGAACCAAGTTAGCTCGCCGGCCGGCAGCCCACCAAGCGACCACGCACCCGTGAACGAGGCGCCTTCCTGCTTTCAAGTGAGGTCCCTGGATTAGCAAGGTACGTGGGCTTTATTTCTGCAAATAGATGTTGTGGGTATTGGTGTCTCAGAGGAATCGTCAACAGGGATTTAATTTTGCGTAATTTAAATTTTCTTTCACCGCCATATTGGTTGTCTTAAAACACCTCCCTTTCTCAGATGAGGCTATTTACACGCCTCATCATAATTACTTGGTCCTTCGAGCCGGATAGGTAACCGCTCCCGGTTAGATTTTTACGTAATATTTGGTGAAAATCATAATAGATATATATAGGTTATAGATATTTACGTAAACCATTGGTAAATTATTCTTGCCTATAAACCGCTTTCCGCTATAACATAAACATAATTGACAATAGATTCTACGTAGGTTTTGGTAAATCTGTCAATATTGTTTCATAGAATTTAATGTGTTACGTATTTCACTTTGGTAACATACGATAGGAGGTAGTTACCCATCATTTCGGCTTTGTGCGTATTAGTTATTTTTATTCAGACACCGCCACATAGTTGGTAGGTACTTCACTATTGCAAACCGCCTGATAAGTTTACCCGCGCATATTTTTAGATATTGCTCTTGATATTAACTTATCAAAATGACTGAGAAACAATTAAAGCCGGAAGATTTGCTGACTATCCTTCATGAAAAGAAAGGATTGTTATTTAAACGCCTTAATCGATTATATGATTTATCGAAAAATATTTCGTCGTTCGATTCGAGAAATAATGAAAGTTTTATGACTGAATCGGAAACTATTGACGACATTCGTGACAAATTTGAATCTTATGTCGATCAAATTAACCACATAAACATTAATTTGAAACCTGGTTCGAGTCCCGACTATGCTTGTTTAGAATCCTTTGAAGATTTGTTTATTCGCATTAAGCGTATTAGGAATAAAATCGACAGTAGTCAATCTCAGTTATCACAATGTAGTAATTCGAAAACGCTTTTTGAACCACTAAAAATAAAACTGCCTCCAATCGCATTGCCATCTTTCGACGGGAAACCTGAGAATTGGCCTGTTTTCTATGAGTCGTTCAAGTCGAATATTCATAACAATGAACAGCTGACTGACTCGCAGCGTGTGCAGTATTTAGTAGGTAGGCTTACACATAACGCGTTAAAGGTTACAGCCGGTATTGTACCTACGGCTGATACCTATCATTTTCTATGGGACAGCTTAGTTAATAAATACCAGGATAAGCGTACATTAGGTATACATTATTTAAATAATATATTAGATTTAAAAAGTTGTTTGTGTAACGCAAATAGTCTCGATTCTTTCATTGAAACATTTAGTGCAAGTATTTCTGCCTTGAAACAACTTGGTATTCCGGATCTTGCGGATTTTATTCTCTTGCATTGCGCTATGAGAAAAATAGATTCACAGACTGGTCAATCGTTTGAACTTTCCGTTCGCGATGTTGAAATACCTACAACTAAATTGTTAATTAGCTTTGTTCAAGATCAGGCTAAGATATTAGCACGCTCGAATTTATCTCATTCGAACGCGAAAAATAATTATAATAAACCTCATAGTTCCGCATCTCGCGAGCCTCGCACGCAAACGAAAGCGTTTGTCGTGAATCAATCGCCTAATTCTCCCGCTCCGCTAAGCTCCGTCTCGAGTTGCGCGTATTGTAAAGATAACGCTCATGTTCATTTGTATAACTGCGCTAAGTTTCAATCCGCGTTGACTCCTAGAACTAGGTTTGAGTTTATTAAATCCGTACATGGTTGCGCAAATTGTCTGAGCACGTCGCACGGTTTGAGTAATTGCAAGTCGACCTCAGTCTGTAACGTATGTAAAAAACGCCATCATACTTTATTACATTTTGAGAAAAATAATAAACAACCGCATATAGCTGATGTTAAACCGACGAATTGCAATGTAGTCGTCGCGTCCAGTCTGGCGGCGCCGCTGTCCGCTGCGCCTCCCGCGCTCCTCCCGCCCCGCGCGGCGTCTTGTGGTTCGGGTGATGTTACTCAAACATTTCCGACCCATAACACGGCCGTATTATTAGCTGCAGATACGAAGACTAAGTCAGCAGTCTTGTTATCAACCGCTCAGGTTTATGCGCGCGCGAATAATAATAGTTCGGGCCATAAAACAATAGTTAGGTGCTTAATTGACAATGGTTCGCAAAATAATTTAATAACTACAGATTGTTGTAGGAAACTCAACTTAGCAATAATTCCTTTGAATAATTCTTTTGTCAAAGGAGTTGGTTCTGTGTCGCGGCCGATAATAGGTTATGTGAATTTAGATATCGAGTCTCGCGTATACTCGCATCAAAAATATACTATTCACGCGTTAGTAGTTGAGTGCATTACGGACCAGCTACCTTCGCATCATATTAAGTGGGATTGTCATGTGGACTTCCACTCGCTTCCGCTCGCTGATTTAAGCTGGAATATTCCAGGAGATATTGACATAGTGTTAGGCGCTCAACTGTTTCCGTATATTTATTTGGGGAATAGGGTAGACTTAGGTTCAAATGCGCCACCCGCATTATTGACCACATTCGGGTATGTCCTTATGGGTGATTTTCCGCATAGTAAAAATAATTTAAATTTACCTAGCTCTTCTTTCACAGCATTAGCCCTTAATGATTTATTACAAAAGTTCTGGGAATTGGAAGAAGTTGAAAATAAACGTTTTTTATCTCCTGAGGAAACCGAATGTGAGAATATTTTTTCCTCGACCGTGTCACGTGACGATGCGGGACGTTACACTGTCGCGTTACCCTTTAGTAAAGATCCCGCCGAGTTAGGTAACTCCCGCACCGCCGCGTACCGTCGACTAGTTGCGCTGGAGAGAAAACTCCGCCAATCGCCGACGTTGCGGGAAAATTATAACGCAGTGATCCAAGAGTACATAGACAATGGATACTTAAGTCAAGTCGACGAATCCGCCATTTCGGATGACGGGTACTACATCCCTCATCACGCTGTCGTTCGGCCAGACAAACCGATGCCGCGCGTTGTATTGGATGCGAGTGCCAGGACTCATACCGGTTTATCTTTAAATGATGTACTCCATATTGGTCCAAATTTACAAACAGATTTGTTTCTTCTTTTAATCAATTTTAGATTATTTCCTATCGCTATAAATTCTGATATTAAGCAGATGTACTTACGAATTTGCGTACCTGTTGAGCAGCGTAAGTACCTACGCATTTTGTTTCGATTCAGTGAGAATGATCCTGTGTTGACATTCGCTTTTAACCGCTTACCTTTTGGACTGAAGTCGAGTCCTTACATAGCTATGCGCACTGTGCGACAGCTGGCCTCGGACAGTCCGCATTATCCCGAAGCGGCTAAAGTAGCAGAGACCAGCTTGTATATGGACGATCTGGTCTATTCGGTGAATAACGAAGAGAACGCTATACAGCTATCGCATGATCTCATAAAAATGTTTAAGTCGGGCGATTTTGACCTTGTAAAATGGTGTAGCAATTCACCCGCGCTTTTAAACAGCCTACCTGATTCACATCGTAAGTCACTCGAGTTTCACGAGGGCAATGATGTGTCCAGGGTTCTAGGTCTTTCATGGGAACCTTCTCAGGATAAGTTCTTCTTCACGTCCGCTCAAGTAGCCGAGAAATGTACTAAGAGAAATATACTCTCGATAGTTGCCCGCTTATTTGATGTTCTTGGTCTAGTCGCTCCCGTGATCTTTTACGCCAAGCTGCTCATCAAAGAGTTATGGCTGAGCAATATCGGTTGGGATGATGACGCTCCTGACGAGATCGTCCAACGTTTTTCGCTTCTCATGCAGGAGTTTCCCTTGTTGGATTCCTTACGGATACCACGTCATGTGGGTGTTACCGATGATTGTTGTGTTCGTATAGTCGCATTCGCCGATGCCAGTATGGGTGGGTACGGTTGTGCCATTTACATACACTGTACTAGCCCGTCCGGTGTCGTAGTTCGCTTGCTTTGTGCGAAGTCAAAGGTTTCACCTACCAAGGTCACAACTCTTGCACGTCTGGAGCTGTGCGCAGCCGTGCTCATGTCAAAGTTGGTGAAGACTGTTCGCGATACTTACGCTTCACGTGTTCCAATTGTAGGGATTTACGCATTTTCAGATTCCACGATAGCCTTATCGTGGATTCATTCTCCTCCGCATCGCTGGTCAGTCTTCGTCAGCAATAGAGTAGCTCAATGTCAGGAGAACCTGGGCTCTCAACATTTCTACCACGTAGCAGGTGTTGAGAATCCAAGCGACTGCCTATCTCGTGGTTTACTGCCTTCACGGTTGGTGTCACATGATCTTTGGTGGAGCGGCCCTTCTTGGCTTAGTTGTGCTCCTGAAGATTGGCCTGTCAAACCGTTCTGTCCCACTGACTGTGGGGAACTCCCCGAGCATAAGGTAAATGTCTTAACTGTGACCACGCAAGTAGAACTGCCTCTTCTTTGTCAACTTGCGCAACGCACCTCATCATGGGATAAGCTGTTGCTCATCGTATCTTATATACTTAAATTCGCTAGACCGAAGGTTCATTGTGAACCCCGGTCGCCTCAGGGATTGTCAGCGGCGGAACGAGTTATGATCCGTGCTGTGCAATCTGTTCATTTCGCAGATGACATTAAGCTCATCAAATGTGGTAAATTGTTACCAAAGAAACTTAACAGTTTATCTGTCTTTTTAGATGAAGAGGGTATATTACGCATTGGGGGAAGACTTTCAAAGTCATACCTTCCCTTTGATGCTAAGCATCCTTTTTTACTTCCCAAACATGATCCTGTTGTGGATTTGATAATTCGTCATTACCATGTGATGAATTGTCACACTGGGCCTGGGCTACTTATGTCTATTTTACGACAGCGATTTTGGATACTAGATGCCAGGACTGTCATTAGGTCCAAGTTGCGACAATGCAACACATGCTTTAGAGTTAATCCGACGCATCCCACTCCAATGATGGCGGACCTTCCTGAATACCGTGTATCGGAATCAAAGGCATTTGTCCATACTGGAGTGGATTATGCTGGTCCCATACGCATAACTCTCTCTCGTCGCAGAGGTCAACACGCTCAGAAGGCTTACATCTGCTTGTTTGTGTGTTTGGTAACCAAGGCTGTCCATGTAGAGTTAGTCTCTGAACTTACTACCGACGCCTTTTTAGCCGCGTTTAAACGTTTCATCTCGCGTCGAGGGCCAGTATCCTGTCTATATTCGGATAACGCTACCAATTTCGTTGGTGCTAAAGCTCAGCTAGATGAACTTTATAATTTCTTAATGAGGTCAAACCTCAATTCATCTCTTTTAGATGAGTTATCAGCTCGCCGCATTAAGTGGAAAATGATTCCACCTCGCTCCCCACATTTTGGCGCTATGTGGGAAGCCAATATAAAAACATTAAAAACGCATCTTTATCGAGTGATTGGAAATCAACTTCTCACTTATGAAGAGTTACAAACTGTACTCATCCAAATAGAGTGCATTATGAACTCACGCCCTCTGAGCGTGTTGTCTTCTGATCCGCATCCTGAAGTTATTACTCCCGCTCATTTTTTGATGTCGACTCCATTGCAGTACTTGCCGGCAGCCGATTTGTCTGGTCAGCGCTTAAATCTGTCCCAACGTAAACAGTTGTTAGATAGTATGGTACAATCCTTCTGGAAGAAATGGCATCTAGAGTATCTGCATACGCTGCAAGTTAGGCAAAAATGGGCAACTCCGGACAAGCCTGTAGAAGTTGGAACTGTCGTACTCGTGGGACAGGACAATTCGCCTCCTCTGTGTTGGCCATTAGGAGTCATAATTGAGGTTTATAAAGGGACTGACAATGTCGCTCGCGTTGCAATGGTGAGGACAAGGTTTGGTAATTTTAAACGCTCTGTCACAAAACTATATCCTATTCCAACGCAATAAAATTTCATTTGAACGATATCGTAGTTTTTAAGGTTTAGGATTAGTATTCTAAATAATTTTTATTTTCCGCATTTAGTGATAAAGCTTAGACTTTCTGATCATGATCTAGGTCAGTAAATCTTTACAATTTTCACCTTTCCCTTTGAAAGCACTTGCGTCCTTCCAAGGGGGGGAGCATGGTGAAGCGTCAATGCCTTTTCTCAATGTGTATATGTTTTTTAGAGAATAAATAATATAAATTAGTTACGTTTCCCGCATTCTCCGCACTTTATTAAAAACATTACTTAGTTTAGAAAAAAAGTAAGTCAATTGAGTCTCTGTTGAGGATTCCATTCACCAATATCTACAACCGCAGCGCCCATTGGTTGACGTATCGAATGCTCCCTTGAGACGCTCGCTAAAGACCGATAGAGGGCGTCTTCCCGCAAAAGAAAAAAGTCTCCGCACTTCCGATTACGATTTTGCGTCGAACGCATTCCGCCCCGCTATAGAAATCCCATATATGTTGAAAACCTGAGAATTCTCGTGTGATAAGTGTATCTGCTACTGTGAGACATTGAGACCTTATAGTGCAGTGTTGATTTCACGAGTTCTGACCAGTCCACCGGTGGATGAACCAAGTTAGCTCGCCGGCCGGCAGCCCACCAAGCGACCACGCACCCGTGAACGAGGCGCCTTCCTGCTTTCAAGTGAGGTCCCTGGATTAGCAAGGTACGTGGGCTTTATTTCTGCAAATAGATGTTGTGGGTATTGGTGTCTCAGAGGAATCGTCAACAGGGATTTAATTTTGCGTAATTTAAATTTTCTTTCACCGCCATATTGGTTGTCTTAAAACACCTCCCTTCCTCAGATGAGGCTATTTACACGCCTCATCAAAAGGTTTAAAATAAACACACTACTGCACAAAAAAAAAGGTTAAAAATGTTCTTACCTTCACACTCGACTTATGCACTAATACTGTCTCCAGGAATTGGTAGCATCGTTTATATATGCTTGATGACTTGCTTCCCCGTTCCTTGGACAAACAGGATGGATGGATTAACCTATTGCAAGTCATTTTAGTACATAATTGCTTATTAGCCGCAGTAACGAACTTTGGGATGCGAGTAAGAAACAGCAAGATGTCTCATTTGAACCGACTTAAAAAAAGGAGGATAGTCTAATTGCGACTGAATGTCTTTTTTTTGTGTCTTTAGAGAAACACGGTGTAAAGTACCGCAAAACCTCCGTTGAAAAGGGAGTATCCTCCAATCAGGCGGGTGTTGTGTCTGGTCTGGGCAACTGCCCGATTGTTGATTCCGGCCTGATGTTCTAATCGCGCGGAGAACTCTAAAGCTAGAAATACTTTAGACCGACACATACGTGTAACACGCCTGATTTGTACTAAGAACGACGTCGCGTGGCGTGGCGTGGATTTAGTGTAGTTTTACGAGTCTAGTTTCCATATAAAATGTATGGAGACCGACGCGCCCAGATCGGCATGTGTGGCACACGTGTGCGCAGTGTAGTTCAACCTTAATACCGCGATGCAAGATTTTGTAGTTTAGATGTCGCTACATCTTTTTCAGTGACATCTTCTCCAAATTTTAAATTCCGATGAAGGACTTTGAAGATAAAATAAGCCATGGAACTCCTCAAAAATTATAGCTGTTGTTTCGGAATTGCTGCAATCGCAGGTCCGTTTATTGTTAACATCATTAATTTCATAACATAACATCACGCCGCCAGTACGCTCTAAGGAGGTACACAGACGTCTTAAATAATTAAACCAGGGATTGTTCGAAAGAGCCACCGCACCCAGGAACGCAAAGGGACACTAGATTTTAGTCAGAAAAATCTGGAGTTCTCGATGCTCTTATGAACATACTTTAACCCCGTTTCGTAGCTGCCGACGCGATGGCAAATTTACACATTTACCACTTAGTTTCTATTCAAGTATAATACGGCCGGCGTATTTTGGCGAGCCTGAACTTTGCGCAGAAAGCTGCGCACGAACGTTTTTTAGAAACAAAATGGAGGCATGAGGCGATGTACGCGGGGCGGAGGTCTAGGCTAGAGATTGACTCTATGTAAATACAATCGACCCTTTATTCAATCAAATATCGCAATCAATTTTTAACGATTTGGAATTTATTTATTTTTGTTTCTATGAGATATTGAACGAAATAGATTTACAAACATAGTAAATGTTGTCGTTAGTAAACGAGATTTCGACTTTAATGAAAAAAAAAAAACGAATAAAATTTTATTTTCTTGGTTAAAAGACATGATTTTGTTAAATAACAGTTATTTATAAACAACTACTAGAATAACAATTGTTTGAGAATATTTGAGGTTTAAAATATTCTCAAACAATTGTTATTCTAGTAGTTGAATAGAAATATATAGAAAATTGAATATAAATATATTTTTATAACTTAATTTAAATCGATTTGAAAAAAAAATCGATTAAACAACACCATCAGACACGCGTATTGGACATCTCTCTTCGGTAACTTCGTAAAGCTTCGTACTTATTCGGCAATGTTCGGTACGCAGTAATATGTCTCACTCACACGTTAGCATTGGCGTTATTTTCGTATCCCTGTCTCTGTCTTGAGCACAGGCGGTGTCAAAAGTTTTCGTTGGTTGTTATTAATAAATTGTTAAGTTTTTTGTGCAGTGTTAGGTTTGTTTCTTTAATTCATAAGTTATTTTTGTAGCTTTCAGTCTCCAAAGTGTTTTAATATTTATTTTATTTGTACTTGGTCCCTGTATTAGTAAATTTTTATTCGTAATTTGGTTTAAAAAATTAATGTCAATAACAGTTTTTTTTACGAGTGTACATGCGCTAAAGTTCGCAGGGCCTGTGTTCACGGCCGTCAAGTTACGTCGGCCGTATTGTATGTAGTGTAGGCGGGATCGTCCACTGCAAGCCACGGTCAATCAGAACACAAATTCGTTGCTGGGAAGCAAACGAACCCTGCAGCGAATGTTGCACCCTTTTCTACACAGTAAATGGTCTACTTCCTACATTAATACAATGCTGGATGCTCATGCACCCGCACCACATAATATTTAGTATTCTGTCAATAAAATTAGCTAATCTCGACAAATTGTTATAACAACATATTTGTTATAACAATTTGTCGAGCAGTTCAGCAAAGAGTATGATGTATGATGTTCAGCTTTTCCTCATAAAAGAGAGAGTTCTGTTCTTTTGTACAGAAAGAACACTAAAAAGAATTTTGAAATTCGAACTGAGATACGTTCAAAAAAACAAATAGGTAATCTCTTCAGTTTAGATTCGAGAGTGAATAGGTTACTTCTAGGCAAGCGTGCTCCATCGTCGACCACATCATCGCTTACCATCAGGTGAGATGGTGGTCAAACGCGCCTATCATTAATAAAAAACAAGTTTGTTAACATTCGTGTAGATTTAATTTGATTTCTATAATTTCATTAAATTAGGCGTGTGTAACTCTTTACTGAACCGTCTCACTCTTTAGAAACATTTTAGTGTCCTGAGAGATTGGAACAGCAGTAATGTTTTAAATGCATCATTTAGAACAATTGGAACACTAAACCATTCTTTAAATAAAGTGACCGTCTTTTTAAAATTTAAATTAAAACGTAAATTTTAATTAACTGAACTAAAAAATTCTGCTTTAAAATAATCTCAAATCAAATTCAATTAAATAAAACTGTTGCTGTAAGTATATTGCGCAACGTCACGATTCATAACAGTCAGTGTCTGTGTTTGTATCTTTTGAACCATTGTTCCAAATGTTCCGTGTGTATTTTGTGAGCCGATGTTTCAAATGTTCCGTTTGTATCTTTTAAGCCGATGTTCCGAATGTATCTTTTGAGCCGATGTTTCAAATGATACAAATGTTTCGGATGCAAATTTTCCAATGGCTTTGCCCACGCCTACATTAAATACATCCGTCTGTTTAGGTTTCGGATTTGAACCGAACCTAGACTTTTCCTTAGTTGGTAGACACGTAAACATCATTTAAGTGATCTTAATCGTAAAAGCCCACGGGAATTTTTGAAAGAGTCACCGCGGCCCTGCAACACAAAGGGCAACTGAAGGACACAGTAAAAGTCTGACATGCCCTTTCGCTCCGTCCTGGAGCAAGATAAGTCATTTGATGAATTCTCATCTCAAAAAAAAGTGGTCTGGTAATCAGGTGAAAATAAAAAACAATATATAATCCTAAAGACTAGTTCGATTTTATTGTTTTTTTTTTTTAGAAAAATATAAATATTATTTTTGTTCATATCGTTGGTTACAATTAAAGGTTCCAAACATTTAAGAACGAGTATGTTAATTTTTGCTCCATTATACAGAGGATAAGGAGGTAGGCTACCGAAGTAGACACTGCGAGTATTGAAAAGGCGTTTGAAGTCTCATACACTTGGCAACTAAGATAACCAATCCTGTGTACGAACAGAGCGTCTTGTTTGACGTCAGCGCGAACGACACGTTGATGACGTCCGCTCCGATTGGCCCGCTCTAAGCGCTTAACCAATCAGAAAGCCAAACGATTCGATCACGTTAACAACTCAAATTCAGCGCACTGGTTAGATCAATCTACCAAATGCATTCGGCTAAAGCTATCGTGGTCAATCTCGATCACAATTTGTAGACACTTTGACAATAGACTATATCTTTACTTAAACAAGCTAAATACCACTCACTGATTAATCACGAAATCTCCGAAACTATAACACCTACAAACTTAAAATTTGGCAGGTAGGAACGGATTTTACGAAACTTCGCCCCTAAGGGGTGTAAGTGTAAAACGGGGGTTGGAAGTTTGTATGGAGAAGCCAACTGGACTTCTTGATGTCCGATAGCGTTGACATATTGACACTTTATTTAGATGGCCAAAAATCCTAATCATTGAATCGTGCTCAAGATTGACTAATCAACGGTAGCTTGAATATCTCGCATCATATACTCCACTAGCCCATCTATCCTCTTCAGAGCCTAATAGGTTGTTTAACGCCCGTAGTGTTGACCTTGGGCGCCAGCAACCGCGGCAACGCACTGGTTGAACACGTTCACGTAGTTGAAGGGCAGATCCCCGACGCACCCGTACCCGCCCTTCTTGTGGATGGCCATGTAATCGTAGCAGTCGACACGGCCGTCTCCGTTGCAGTCCTGGGGAAAAGTGATATAAGGAATTAGAAAAATTGTCGGTAGCAGATTGAGTTCAGAGTAAGTACGAGTTCCAGCTGATTGTTTCACGTAGAAAATACTCGAAATGAAATCAATGAATATAGTAGAGCAAGCAGGCGATGAGTTTTTAACCTGAGCGCATGATCCGGCGGCATAGTTGTCTAGTTTTAAGCAAGCGAAGTCGCCGGCTTTGTAGTGTTTTTTGGGGAAAGGGAGCAACCTTCACAAGGGATTAAATAAATACGTGACTCTGCTCATAATATTCGTTTTCAATATTTAAGTCCGAAGAGAAATTGAATACCAAGAATGGCAAGAATTTCAAGAAGTCAGTTGCTTCGCTGCTGACCCCATTTTTTTTCTATTCCCTGACCCTGTGACAGTTCAGTCTCCGTTTAGATCCCCTTTACGGATGTCTGTATCTTTCTCATTACATTCTCAAATATTGACATATAAAATGTAAACAGTTCAAAAATATAAAAAACTAGCCCCCTGGTATTGGGAGCAAGGTCCAAGCTACCGGTGATCAGGGCTCCTAAGTGAGGAATCTCCTAACGCGTCCAGGAGTGCTGTTTTCTGGATCATTCTCATGCTCCCACTTCCCAACGAGAGCGTCAAATGATTGTCGACGCTTTTGGCTATGACATGACTATCGATACAATGATTGCCGAGTCCACATCACACATATCAACAAACTCGCAAGCCATGTCAATATACTTGATTTGTGTATCTTTCTTGGCTTTCACTTGGTTCTCGTCATGCGGAAAGGGTATGTCAATTATTGCACACCTCTCACTTCGGTCCAACAACATTATATTAGGCTACAATAGTCCTGTCAGTGATTATGGACCGATCCCAGTACAATTTGATATTTCCATTATCTACAACTGAGTCGGGCTGATACCTTTAATACGGCACTTCGATTTCACAAGAGAGTATAGCAAAACATAGTCGGCCTTATAATTTTCCCACTGTTGGGACTCAGGCCTCCTCTCTAGGAGAGGGTATGCGCCGTAATCCACCACGTGGGCCAATGTCTTCGAATGTTTGGTTCTGAGAGCAGTGGTGATAAACTAAATAACACAAAGTAATACGCCTGGCTGGGTTTGAACCCACGACCTACAACTCGTAAATCGGGGCCGTTACCACTCGGCCGCCACTGCTCTGCGAGAGAGTGTTTCATTTTGTCATTACTATTATATTTATTTACTTTATTATCATTTATTCATGAATGCGATTATCTAATCACTCCTTTAGTAACAGGTCAGGGGCAGCCACAGCCTAAGCGTGAGCAGTAATTCATCACTGGCTAGTTATTACAGTAACAATGTCACAATGGACGTAACTGAATTATCACTTGATGTTTGTTGCTCTTTGGTAATGTTGGCACAGATATTGTATGAACAACACCTACTTAGGGGCCCATACACAAAACTGCAATACGACATAGCATCGTACAAATCTGCGAGGTCACACGACGACGCATCGCAAGAACTTGCGAATTGATTCGCATCGCATAATGTATGGACACATTTTTTTAATGTGAGAATACTTCCAATGACTTCTTCCGCTTTTGGGCGGATCGTGAGGGATATGTCAGACTTTTATTGACTAAAACCCAGTCCTGTTCCTTCTTTGTCTTCGTTCCAGGGCCCCGGGGTATTGTATGGATACCTGAACATCGCTTTGCCGCACGAAATTGCATCGCAGTAATTCGCATCGCAGATTTCGGTGACGTGGCGTCGCGACGCATTGCACCGCAGTTTTATGTAGGAGCCCTTATTAAAACACTCATTGCAGTAATCTTCAGACCTATGTATGTTTGTATTTCTATCAGAGATGTTATGGAGGTTCTGCATGATTTCGAAAGTTCGAGATTTCCGATTGATTATGCACTTTCGATTCCATAATAAGTCATTTACGAACTAAACTACAATTGCAATAGAATGGTAAGGGTGACAGTTATCGAATTCATAAGCTATTTTATGCTTTTTAGGTTACTATTGGACTTGTTTGACATAAATGAGCATGGCAGTTGAGAGTTCGTCATGCTCACTCAAACGTCTTCAAAATGGTTGAGCTGAGTGGTGCACGGGCGCTGTCAGTTGAGACTGGTCATCTCCTAGCTGCCAATTGTTATTTTAATATCTATGTTTAGTTTTTATTTTTACTGTATTGACATTGTTCTCACATGATAGCGACAAGAAACACGTAGGTAACAGAGATATTTGTAATTACAAAAGTACAAAATATGATTGAAAAGATTGACCATGGAATTTCTTGCACATTCTTCTCCATAGAGATCTACGCTTTGTAAAGTGCAATTAGCATCATTTTTTCTGACTGACTGACTTCTTGACATTTCAAATGTGAAATTGTGAAATTTGAAATAAATGCTTTTGAATCTTTATATGATACAATGTAGCTACCTATCCTTTTCTCTCATCTAAGACGCATATTTTTTGTCTCACTGTCATCATAAACATGCTATATAAAAAGATCTTATTAGCCACAGCAGAACCACTCACAACTGAAAAACCATTCGAAGAGCCTATTGTTGAATCTAGGAGTCATCAGAGTTCAGGCACGACTTAGCATAATGTATGAGTAATTTTAAAGCTGTCTAAGTCCATGTTCGTGGTGGTCCTTCAAGTATTTCGGATGATGTCATTTCGTCTCGATTTGTAAATGAGCGCACAATGTCAACAGATTTGTATGTAACATGTTGCGCCTACGATTTTGTTTTGCAAAAAGTAGCACAAGAATTTATTTGAATATCTTTGATGCTAAGTTTTTATTCTAGTTTTGATACGACCGAAATCATGTCCTTGAGTGGTATTTTTTAAATAATGTTTACCAAACGAACCGGTTTATAATGATTTTAAATGCTTTTAATGAGGCAGAGCATACTATTATAATGTTAGATCATCATAATCATTTCAGCCGAAAGACGTCCACTGCTGGACATAGGCCTCCCCCAAGTGTCGCCACAATGAACGGTCCTGTGCGTCTCGCATCTTTCGGACTCCCGCAACCGTTACCAAGTCATCGGTCCACCTTGTAGGAGGCCACACTTGGCTTGTAGGGCGCTACTGCTTCCAACGTTAATGTTAGATGTACATATAACAAAATATCTTACGGCTAATTCCCTAAGTTTAAAGAAAATTCGCATTTCAGTCGCTCTGTCATTGCTGTCATTTAAATACCTATAATTTTTTCTTGTCAAATATATTTTGTATTTATTTTTTATTTAACCATTGCTACAAACTACTAACATATATAAAAACTCTTAAATATAAATGTAATAATACATATACTAAAACAAAATAATAATAAAACAACCTGCTCTATGGTAAACCGCAAAATAAAATTTTCATTAGTTTTTTATATGTCATAGTGATGTTGTATGTTGATTAAAATATTATTAACGGGTGTAATACGCATTTATTTACAGAATTTTAATAATTAATACAACCCTCTCAGTTCGTCTTACCCTATGGAATGACTATTTCATAAAAGAGTAATATTTTAATGGTAATGTGACCAAAATTGCATTGAATTTATTGCAACTTGATTTGAACGTTTGGCTTCCTGACCTAAATTTAAAAAAAGAACAGAATTTTCGTTTGTATTTTTGATTTGATGTGGGGACATTGGTTATTTGGGATCAATATTGGGGGTTATATGCAGTGGTGGAGTATGTGGGGTTATTGGCTTACACACGTCGAGAAGAGGATCTATTTGTATGGAAATGTAT
The DNA here is from genome assembly GCA_961205895.1 of Mythimna pallens. NCBI lineage: Eukaryota > Metazoa > Arthropoda > Insecta > Lepidoptera > Noctuidae > Mythimna > Mythimna pallens. Next base: position 5,526,646 of record OY540843.1, read on the forward strand.
GTCTTACCTGAGCGAACTTATTCATGTATCCCTGGACTGTGAGGGCGGCGCAGTACGGGTCATTTGTGCAACTTGGGTACGCTGGAAGACAATTACAAACCAATTAATTACCTATATATATAAACAGTCTATCTAGATATATATAATACTAAAATATATACATATACCTAAATAATATATAACAACAATGCTATATTTTAATTTATACAGAAAATTTATTTGTATAATTCATTAAAAACACTTAACTAATTAAAACTATTTATACATTAAAGGCAAAAACTACTAGCTAAAATATGGCGTCATAAAACTCCTCCCCATTGCTGTTGACTGGAATTGTGTCCAAAAGGCTGGCAGCATTGCTACGTGGTATGGACCGAGGTAAAAGCCAGCCCTAGTTAAAAATATTTTTTTGTAACTTTATTAAAAAAAATAATTGCTTAAGTATATAAAGTTTTAGGAAATAAAATATAAATTTATACTTAAGTAGAATAAACTTTATTGTAGGTACACCAAAATAGTAACAAAACTTTGGGTAAATAATACCAATCTACTATTTAGTTTAATTATAATATTTAAAATGCATGTAATTCGAATTGAATTAATTATTTATTTGAATTTTATTGTTCCATATTTTATTCAAAGTAAAAATAGTGTGATGTTGTGACTTGTTGCATGGAATAAAAGGTTTTTTCATTTTATTTTATAAATAGTCTAATCAATCTTGCATTGGAAATATACCTATCAAACACTTTCTTATTTTCGTCGTTGATACTTTGACAAGTTTTTAGGGTTCCCTACCAGAGTAACCAACGAAACGTTATTACTAAGCATCGGCGCGGTGTGACCAATAAAGAGTTACTTTTTTGGTCACGCCACTTAATTTTTTGTTTTTTTTTTTTATTGGCTACGTCCGACTGCTTATTATTATAAAATCATTATTTTTCTATAATTTTATTTAATGGCTTCCTTTACACGTTATTAAATCATCAATTATTGAAATCAAGGCAAGTTAGTTAATAAACAGGTTTAACAAATACTTTACATAATTGATTTTTAATTAACATAAGTATTTATTTATTATGAGTTTTATTAGAATTGATAAGATTATTGTGTCAAGCGTGCAAATTAATAAAAGAGATTCATGAATAAAAACACTTGGAATGGAATCATACCGGATATGTTTATGCAAATATTAATGCTCTGACAGAGATGTCTCTTAGTTATTTATTTTTAGCATTCCTGCGCTCTTATTAGCACTAAATTCTTAAGGTATCATTATGACGACTGACTGTCAGATACGCCACTTTGGTAAGAGGTCCTAACACTAACCTAACCTAACCTAACTTAACGCTTCAAAACATTACTTACGAAAGAACCTTTTTTAATAATAATAATCTGTTTCCAATAATAATTAATTGTAATCTAAATCATAAGAGTTTTATTTTGTATCTCATATTAATTTTAAATTCTTATATTGTTAAATAGTGTATGCTCAATAAGTAGATTTTTAAGTTACCATATAAACTACCTGCTGTAGCACCAAAAAGCACACTAAAAATACCTACTTTGACTTTAATTTATTTTGGTTATCAACAAATGTTTAGATTTACATTAATTATTGACACAATCATAGGCTAACACCACATGCACTTTTCGCGGTTATACCTACTTACATGACGGAAATGTCAATCTAACTAATATTGGAAAACATAATGATAAGCGATTTGACAGGTGTCTAGACGGCACGAAATTAAAAGGTGAAACGACTCAGTATTGACACTTATATTCTGATTTTAAATTGGTTGTACTAAACTGACAGCAGTGGACAACACCCAGCTGTCGATGAACATGACCTAAAGTTCTGATTGTTAAACTAACACCTACCACGAAGTACAAAGTTCGACGGTTGCTCTCACCGGGCCGCCGTCCCAACGTGACACTGGCAGAATAGTCGAAACCGGCTCAATTGCCAAAAAAAAAAAATGCCCTGCTGTCATTGAACCATTATTATAGCTGTCACTTTGATCCATCTAATAAAAAATTATGGTATATGTACGGCATGTTAGAAAACCTGCGTTAAAAGTTATTGATCAAGGACGTTACAAAATTCTAGTAGGCTCGTAAAGTCAAACGAAACTTGCACAACATTGCTTCAGTATCATGTCTTCTATGTCAGATTTTTAGTGCGTAAATAAAATGATCCTGCTAGACTAGAACGAAATAAAAAAAAAAACAAGACAGAGAGAAAGAGAGAACGCTATATACAATTATTAAGCATAGACTAAAAGATTCATATCTCCGCAAATATTGCTAATTAAGTACCTATACGCGTTAAAAAATTTTAAAGAATATAATTATCTTACCATCAGGAGCATCAGGCGATTTTCCATGAAGGGTAGGTTTACCAGCATCTGCCCAGTAGGCCCAGGTGATCTGGAACAGGCCGCAGTGGTCACCCTCACACTGGGCGCCTTGCTTGCATCCTGACGTTGCCTGGCAGATACAGCCCAAGCATACCTCAGTCACGGGCTGTGGGTTGTTTTGTAAGTGAGCTGGAAAAATACGATAATATTCATTTTATTCCTTTGTCTTTGTTTTTTTACTCAACTGCAAGAAGTCACGTAAGCTTAGTCACAATCAAATGAAAAACCGTAACCGCCAATGTACTCCGAATCAACTAGACCGATTTGTTTTGAATTTGGAACGAATATTAACTTCTGTCCCATATTTGGTCACGTATAAGTAAATTTTGAATATTAGAAAATATAAATACATTATATTAAAACAAAATACTTAATGTAAGAGTTATTTTTTGACTAAATATTTGTACCTATTTGTATTTTGTATCTTAAAAATAGATGAAAATTAACCTTTCCTTCGTTATCTCCCAAAAAATGTTGGAATATAAAACCTATTGTTTTTTACTTTTAGATTACAGGAAAACAAACATGTCTATGGTTTCAAAATAACTAATATGATTGGAACCTTTTGAGCGTTAATCTAACTCGCACTTAGTCGGTTTTTTAAATTATTTGGTATTTTATAGCATTGGAGGCAATAATATGAAAACACAGACGAATGTCGGTTCTGCTTAAAGATGGACCTTAATCAAGATCTTCAATAAAAGGTTGAATTGTTCTTTAAATTGTATTTTATAATTAACGTTTAAATTTTGATTAGTTGGTACTTAATCTGTTATTTTATGAATACCTCTGGTAATAAACAAGTACAAAATGTTTCTGCTTTAAACAAAAAAACGCGGGAATAATCACGCACAACAAACCATAAAGTTTTAATAGTGACACGTGAACCTTTTTTAAAATTAGAACATAAATCAATAAAAGGTTTTTATAGAGGTGTGAAAATCCCAGATCCAAGGTGCACTTTTGTATGTTGTATGAGTTGTATGACGAAATGTATGGTTATGTTAATGTGACCGCAGTATGTAAGTGATAAGTCCTGCTTAAGGTCAAGGTACTTCTTATGGCCATAGCTGGGCCTTGTCATCTGCGATGATGCACGATTTGTTTATTTTGAGTGGCTCTTGTGTACCTATACCGGACAGATGGCAACCCTAGATATGCAGGTTGCCATCTGTCCGGGTTTCCTTAGATTTGTCTTAGTTTAGAGGGCGTCCGGAGAGCGTCTGGGCTGGGTCTCATTCTTGGTCCGAGTAAAAAAAGTCTGACAATCCCTTTTGCTCAGAGATTTTTTTTTAGGTGGGAACATCATCCAATGACATCTCGCGCTCTTGGGCAGAGCGCAAGGGTGTGTCAGACTTTTACTGACAAAAAAAAACCCACTCCTGTTCCTTCTTTGCCTTCGTTTCAGGGCCCCAGGTTTCACTTCCGCACTACCCGTGGCCCCAGTAGGCTTCGACTCTGCTGGGCCCCTGCGGTTTGCAGACATCTCCTTGAGGCGCGCGTGGAACAATACGCACCGTCGACGAATTGCGCTCGGTCCGGACGGTTACCGGACGGTCGGACGGCACGGTGACCGGAAATCGGTATTGGAATCCTGGCTGTGGCGTGAGGGCCATTGCCTCGCGCGTGCTGCCGCCTCCTTTGCCAGCATTACTGCTTCGCAGAAGGAGGCGACCGCACCGCATTACAACTCTCATATGGGTGGCGTAGACCTCACCATCACCTGCTATAGAACAAACACTGTCACTCTTGGTATTCGCCAAATATTGGACATGTGTGTCAGTAATAGCTGATTGCTTTATCACAGGAACACTAGATCAGAAAATATATGCCTCTAAAAATATCGTTACCAGTTGGTACAACGTTTATTAATGCACAAAAAGAAGACTTCATTAGAGGAATTTGACGTAGCAGGGCCTATTTCAGCTAAAACAATTAAAGCCCCTGTTATGCCAAGACCTACACTTTGTGTCAGATATGACCAAATTGGACATTTCCCAATATTCAGTACCAAGGGGAGGTGCAAGTTACGCATTAAAGGACAAACCACTGCTATGTGTTCAAAATGCGGTCCAAGACTTTGTTTTCTGCCTAATAGAAATGCTTTTTAATTTTCCATACTGAAACAACAATAGACTTATTTTTATGGTGGTTATGTTCCTTTTTAAGATCTAATGTTTGTGTTTATTTTTTTCTGTAATTCTGATTATATTTTTACTTTTAGTAATTCATTGAGTTTTATTTTATTTGAGCATTGTATCCTCTCAGATACGTTACCTCGTGTGGGGAAATATACGGATTACTTGGCAGTGTATCTCATAAGATACATTATATATCTCCAAAACTAAACATACCGGATTCTTTAAAAAAAAAAATATTATTAATATTTACCTTCAAAAAAGAATTAAACAAAAAAAACTGATTCCATACTTTTTTTTATTTTGCCTACTTTTTTTTATTTTGCCAAGTAAAGGGTTAAGGGTCCCCGAAACGGTCAATTGCGATTGACAATATTTACGTAATCTAATTGATGTAAAAATTGATAATTGAAGCAATTGTCAATACGTTTTCGTTGTTGTTTACGTAAATATTTATTTATTATTTTTTTTTTTAGAGGCGGACTTAATAATAAAAAAAATATATTGCCAATCGCAATTGACCGTTTCGGGGACCCTTTAGTCTGCACTTTGTCTTAGCCTACAATGGGCTTACAAAAAAAGTAATTTAGTCAATTCTGATTTTAGTCACGTCAATCAAATGCTATTTGAAAATTGTTACCTACCAAGAAATTAAGTTAGATCACTGTGTTACGTTTGGTTTTTTCCAAATACTCCCCATGTCTGCATTTCAAGGAAGATCCGTGTGGTAATTTATCTCACATACCTACAAGCAATTTTTTTCTCAGTTCTTAGATTTCCGCTTGTTAAACTGTTTTATAATATAAATTATTATGATTGCTTATTACATAGTGTCCATTGTTCTCAGTATACGTCATTTGCGGAGCCATCGAGAGATGCAAATTATTTTTTGTCCAAGTCTTATGGATTTAAATGTCGAGGTGAAGGTTATTGAAGGTTGTTTTTTAGGTTTTTAACAACCCGATGTGGTTTATGAGGTATATGACTTTAATGCGAATATAAAGCCTTTTAAATAGACGGTTTTGGGCGATTTTTTCAAAGAACTAACTGCCGATCGCGGCTTTACCTCCGTGAAATTAGTTCCTATAGAATGGCTTTTTCATAGTAAGACGATAAATACGTATCATGGCCGCCAATCGTATTAACTTATATTTTTATTTACAAAATACAATTTGACAATGACGTGTAAAATGCAAAAAAAAAACTTAAACAATAATTGAATTTAGAGGGTTAACTTGGAGCGTCCCTCTTAATAAAAAACTCCAAACAAAATAAATATCTTAAAATATGTCGTCAAGATATTCCGTTTTGAATATAATAAGTCGAATTAAAATAGTATAGAATATAATAGAAAAACATTTATTTAGGACAAACACGGCACAACAGTTGCAAACGTAAAGTTAAAGAGAACCAAAGTAAAGTAAGTGTAAGTAAAATAATTTCATACAAAATATACGTAAGTCTGCATATGACCATAATGTATAAGCTCAATTTTTCAGCATTTAGAAAGGTACTTATTATAACAGCATTCTTATCAAGCTCAATTAGACGACGTTTGTCTTTAAAAAATGTTGATCATAAAATATAGGTATATAATTTTATTATTTTTTTTTCTTTTCACGATTTTTTATTTAAAACCCCGGCTTTATCATTTCAGCCACGGCTGTAAAATGATTAAATACCTAGTTAGCCTCTAATAAATAATCAATAAATCATATTTATTCAGAGAACAAACATGGAATAAATAAACATTAAAGTAATGGATTAATGATAACATCAATGCGGAAACACACGTGTTCATTGTAGATATATAAAGAGCTTCGACACTGACCTATTCTAATAACAAATAGGTATATAACACGGAAGTTATTACGTATGAGAAATAACTAAGCCTGTCTAATAGATATTACTCGTGATTTGGAGGAGAGAAAGGAAATATTCCTGGGCAATCCATTTGTAAAGTTCAAGATCATATGTAGGTACTCGTTTATCTTAATTCCTATGTTGATACGTAATACGTCAAGCGATATATGCATTTTGTGGGTGTATTTGGCATTTGGAGTAAAAGTATTACAGAATAATGGAACAAATAAATGAACAAATGAAAAAAAAAATACAAAGAAATTAATTGAAAGAAATTAAGATGAAATGACAGAAAAAAAGGAGATGATTGGAAAATAAGGTTTTCAGCTTAAATTTTTTTGGTAAAGATCACAACCTCAAAAAAAAAATCTCTACTTCTATTCATCGTTTTTAACGACTGGTATGCTGTCTTGTATATATTATAGTCTTGGTATAATAAATTTAATCTCTTTAAAAATGTGTTGCTAATGAGACTACATATCTGGAATATTCTTGTTCATGAATTCACGACCGTGGCCAGAAGGGTTTCGAGTATTGCAGTGATAGGGCCTAAACCCATCGTGCCGCTCCCGAAACTCACCATGAACTATGGGTGGACCATAGTGAGTGCAGGCAGGCCATAGAGGTGCTTGCCTCCATTGATGGTCCCTTCACGGAATACGCCCTACGAGTGGTTAAACCTCAACTGTGCAAAGTCACATCCGTTACAACTTGCCACGGGACTTTCAATAAGCACTTCTCTGTCATAAGAGTTTTAGACAGCCTACTCTACAGAGCCTGCATGGAGGAGGACGAGACAGCAGCTCATCTGCTTCTAAGCTGAAGGGCAAAGTACTTTGAGAACCAAGATACCCTTCGCAAAAAGGTCAATGACACCAGGGCGCTGCTGGCCTTCCGAGGAGCTGGAGCTGGGCTGGAATGACACATTTGTCCCACCCGTACCTATGCTAAATACGCGCTTTAAACGTGGAGTTGCGGACACCAACACGAAATATAAAAACTAATACTAAAAATTCAGGACCCTGAAGGCCCTGAAACATTTGGGTCATAAGTGATAGCAAACTAAGTTGTCTTTTTTTTTCGTTTAATACAAATCGCATATTATCTTTGAATATAGGTACATTACTATTATAATATTTCATACCGAAGGAAACCGCAAATTAACATGTCCATGGATCGATAACTCGATAAAAACCCGTCTCGCGTCTTAACGAGAAAAATTACGTTCAATATATCATAGATAATAGTGCAATATTAGAGCCATTAGTTGTTTATGGTAACCACGTTGCAGTATTGATATTGTGGTCTGACGTCACGATCTGACCTATTGTGGTCGTTTACCATTCAGCACACGGATGTCAATGATGTCATACATTGGAGGGCACGACGTTTTAACGTTTTCTTTTATCCAGTCTATCCGTATTTTTATTAGACCTTCCCCTCTTCTTACAGCCATCCACAATAAACTCTAAACTTTCCACACGACATTTTACTCACTCTTCACATCAAATTCTCATGGTTGACGATTTCCTCACAACTTATCAGTCACCGGTGCCACTTTCCTCTTAGAATTGTTATCTCAACAGCCAGCTCAGCTTTCATATGTTCTTTCTGTGGTTCAATATTCTGATCTATTTTGCTGATCTACAGATCCAGGTAGCCTGGAAGAGATGGCGGAATGCGGTAAGGCCGCCCATTGTACCTATGTGTTTTAATTATTAGTTTTCTTTTGTTCTGTGTTGTATGTACAATAAAGTATATAATAAATAAATAATACAATGACAATGTTGACCGATGACCTAGTAAGGGTTGCTGGATCCGATAGATGCAAGACACACAGGACCGGTCGTTGGGGCGGCTATTGGGGGAGGCTTATGCAGCAATGGACGTCTCTCGGCTGAAGTGGTGATGTGTAATAATGACCCAGTTCTTTGTTTAACGTTTGTTAATTAAATGATAGAGCTGCCTAATTAAACAATAACAAAAAATCTAAACATGATTAAAAATAAGAGGCGCTTTTAATTGATTTTTTATCCATAATCAGATCTTTTTAAAAACCTGCTCCTCGAAGGACTGGTGGCTAGCAAAGCGTGAACGAAACGTTTCTGTTAAGGCGCTGTGTACTTTAAATTGCGATTTTCTGATAATCCATTTTTCTCATTAACCATTGTTGATGTGTGTACAATTGTTTAATCACGTCCAATAAAAATAAATGTCATTATTTGCACTACATAACATAACGCCAAGAAGTCGTAGTAAATTCTATTAAGTAGTTATATGTATTATATATGTTTCCAGATTAGTCCACTTTTTTTTCCAGCTCTGATGATGCGATCTATGAGGAATCGAGGGAACTCCTCAAATATTATAGGCAACCATATGGTTATTTTGGTATTTTCGTCGAGAACTTAAGCATTTACAGTCAAAAAGTAATATTTTATGAAGTGGAACTGATGAAGAAGACCAGAAATGGCCAACGGAACTTCATACTCACATAGATAATATCACAATGAAGATAGTTAAGCGACTATGACAATACAAATAAATAAATGGTTCTGAATAGTTATGTTGAAAATGGTATCATCGAAGTGGTGATGATGATGATGGAGCTGGAAGATAGGCACCGGAACTCAACTGTAATTAATCAATGTATCCTAGCCGTGTTTGGGTTAATTGAAATGAGAAATAGGCACTCTGGGTAAAAGTGTGAAATAAAAATCTTTTTACAAAAAAGGAAATAACCGACTTTACAAAAAAAAACACTAAAAGGATTAAAATAACTTTAATTTGGAAGTCGGTGTTAAATAAGAAATAAACAATACCGAGAAACACAGACTTCCGAAATTAAAGTTTCTTTGCACTTTTTAGTGTTTTTTTTACTGAAGTCGGTTATTTTTTTTTATAAGTTTTTTATTTACCTATGAGATAATATTGTGTCATAACGTGCGTACGTCACGAGAGCGGCGCTGGGCCGACAGTGTTAATATATTTAGTCATATGCATTTTTTTTCTAATTTTTACTAGGCTTTGAACCTAGCGCCTGTATAGAACCTGTATAGAATTTGCTTGTCACGTTACCAGTGCCTTAAGTCTTGCCTACTTGGTCCGGCTGGAGACCGGTTCATCTACGTCCCTCACCGGACTTGTTTGGCGACATACTCCTATGATATTGCATACAAATGAAGGTGCATGCGTTGGCGGGAACACCTTCGTTGAACGTCAAGGTTGGTACCAGGTACAAAGAAAATAAGATGGAGCAAAGCCTTTTTTATTATGTGACTAAGTTTTAGTTGTTTGTTTTTTGGTCCTGGTTTTTTTTTTGTCTATGTGACTATGAGTGACGCTGCAGTATGCTTACGCTTCTCTAAAAAAAAAATAATTTGATAATAGTAAAAATTCAGTCAATTCAGTTACAGTCAATACAGAAAACAGTCATAATTCAATCAATTAAATTACAGTCAATACAGAAAATAGTCAAAATTCAATCAATTCAATTACAGGTCAATACAGAAAATAAATAAAAATTGAATTAAATATTAAAAGATTTGCAAGATAAATTAGAAGATTTGTAATGAAAGCCCATCCGATCAAATGTATCTATATTTTACTGAATCTTACAGAATATCCAACAATTGATATATCATAGGATTTCATTACGCATTTTGATAGATCAGTGCAAATATTAAAAATTGGCGCTAACCTGCCACCTGCCTGGTACCTTTATGACATTGCTGCTCGGATGACGCAACAGTTGACCACAAATATGCCGTTGGCTCATCGACCATATATTGCAAGAGCGAGGAATGAAGAAATACCGATACAATATGGTCATGTCATAAGTTTATCTTAGACATAACTACTCCACCCTTAGTTGACTGGTAGAAAATGCCTAAGGCTTTAAGACGGCTATGCAGCTTTGTGTTGCATGAAGTTTTAGATAGATAGATTCTTTAATAAGAACTTAAAATAAATAGAGTGTCACAATGGGCGGTCTTATCGCTAAAAGTAATAAAAATCTTCGATCCACAAATAATCGTCTTCTACGATGTCCGACACACCGCTCAGGGTTTGTCCATTCCTCTTTCTTTGTCCAGGCGATCTTCCTTTGGAATGCGCTCCCTCTGAACATCAGGATGGCAACCAGTCGGTTGTCCTTTAAAATGAAAGCATGAGATCACTTTCGCAAGAAGCTGGTAGATTCATCACACTCTTGATTTGTTGTATTTGTTTTTTTTTTTTTCTCAATATCATTCTTTATTTGTATGTATGTATCTAAGTATATCTTTATTATTGTCCTTGTTTCCTCTATGACAGTCTTTTATTAAGTTGCACCTGCCATGTTATGTCTCTGCACTACCCTAAGGTCGACTGGTAGAAAATGCCTAAGGCATTAAGTCCGCCTTTGTACAATTTTTAGTGCATAAAGTTTTAAATAAATAAATAAAAGTGGGGTGACGGCTTTTAGCGATAAGACCGCCGCTCTCAAAACGGTGAAGGAAAACATCGTGACCAAACCGGCATGTCCTAGAACCAAAAATTCGAAGACGCACTGGGCCCGCGTGATGGATTACGGCCCATTCCCTCTCCTAGAGAGGAGGCCTGAGTCCCAACAGTGGGAATAAACGGACCGGGGCTGCCGTAAAGCGGCTCCTACCCAACCTTGGGGGTCCAGACGCCTCCTGCCGGAGACTCTACGCGGGAGTTGTTCGGTCCATGGCCCTTTACGGGGCACCGGTGTGGGCGCCGTCACTGCAAAGGCGACCGGCGGCCATACTGAACGCTTGCCAGAGGGTCATGGCCATCCATGGATGGTACGGGGATACCGCACGATTTCCCGCGAGGCGGCGAGCCTTCTTGCTGGCCTGCCACCATGGGATTTGGAGGCAACAGCCCTTGCACGCATGCATGATTTGCGCGTGGAAATGCAACGCCGGGGCGAAACTCTGCTGCCGCGCCAAGTCGCGGCATGGCGGACAGAGTTCCGGCGGGATCTCATGGTGGAATGGCGACGGCGACTGTCGCAACCCAGTGCTGGGCACGCTACAATAATGGCGGTTAGTCCACTCTTTGAGGAGTGGCTGGAGCGGCAACACGGCATCCTCACCTACCGCATAACGCAGGTCCTCACCGGACATGGCAAGTTCGGGAGGTTCCTGCATCGGATTCAGGCGGAGGCAACGCCTGGGTGTCATCATTGTGTGGACCACCCAGAGGACGCGGTGGAGCATACGGTGGAGGTGTGCCCCGCTTGGGCGGAGCACCGCCGTGTCCTCGTGGAGCCAATTGGCGGCAGCGACCTTTCGCGTCGGGCCCTGGTTCAGGCTATGGTCCGGAGCGAGGAGGAATGGCAGGCGGTCGCCTCCTTCTGCGAAGCAGTAATGTTAGCGAAGGAAGAGGCTGCACGCGTGAGGGAACGAAGGTCCTCACGCCCTAGCCGACGTAATTTCGACCCCGACTACCAGCCACGGTAGACGCGGGCTTGCGGACGTCGAGCACTGGGTAGCTCGCCGTCCGGCTGTTCGGTAATTAACCGCAAAGGGTAATTGAAGGATACAGGTGTGGTTTTAGTCAGTAAAAGTCTGACACGCCGTCGCGCTCCACCCAGAGCGCGAGAAGTCATTTGGATGATTTCCCACATAAAAAAAAAACAGTTGGAACATTATAAGGCTGATTATGCTATTAGCATAGCATAGCATAGTCGGCCTTATAATGTTCCCACTGTTGGGACTCAGGCCTCCTCTCTAGGAGAGGGAATGGGCCGTAATCCACCACGCGGGCCCAGTGCGGGTTGGTGGATGTCACATGTCTTCGAATTTTTGGTTCTAGGACATGCCGGTTTCCTCACGATGTTTTCCTTCACCGTTTATATTATGCTATTATATGCTATTAATTATATGCCATTAATTATATGCTATTAATCTAATCGAAAGACATTGCAATGTTATAAACCTTCTAACTGTTGTCAGCAGGTTCAGCCGCGTGTTATGCCAAGGACACAGAAAGAGAATAATCCGTTCTGCAGTTCAAGCACGTTCAAGCGTGCTTAAGTAACAGACGCAAAGGGCAATTGAAGGACACGTGTGGGTTTTAGCCAGTAAAAGTCTGACGCACCCTCTTGCTCCTCTCTAGAGCGACAGATGTCATTTGATTACTTCCCGAATAAAAAAAAACAGGCCTACTTTGAAACCTTATTTTGAATCAAGATTAGATAGTTGCCTAGTCCACTTTGCAACCATGAAACAATTTTTGGCGCGAATTCCTCAATCCATAGATTTAGAATCAAAGAGCCTTGCAACCTTGACAAGTTTAGTTATTTTCTAACTTATTAGAGAAACATAATGAAGATTACCTCAGATTTATAGTAGACATAAGCTGAGTACTGGGCGTTCATAATAAACCAATGAATAATAAAAAACAATTATATAATCTATGACCGACCATAGACAAAGACAAAAGAAGCGATGAACCTTTTCATGTCGTGTGAAACCTCTTATTTCCGACACCAATAAACCGTTTTATAAATACTCTATAATTGTCTATAGGAGTATAATAACTTAATTGTGAATATCGTTAACAATGACGATTTATACATTTCTAATTAGTTTTCCAATACACTGCATTGTATCGCTTCCTTTGTTTTTTAATGTTAATTACTAGAGAAAATTATAACTGCGTAATGGATGTTGCAATTGTGTACAATTTCCGAATATTAACAACGAAGATTTCACCGGGAGATCGTAAAATTAATGCCAATTAAAGGCAACTGAAAGTTATTTATACTAATTTATAGGGCATAGAAATATTTTAGATATTTTCTAACTTTGCAGGTCTTCCGAAGGATTCGGCGAGACGTAACTTCACAAAAAAAAAAACACAAATTTATTATGTAAACTCCGTTAGTTGTCTATGTTAGTTAATTGGATTTATAAATTGTTTTTTTTTTAATCTGTACCTACCGTACCTAATCTTTAAAAAACGCGTCTCGTTCACGTTCTGGGTGAAGTGACAGGAACTGTTAGACTTTTACTGACTAAAACCCACCTTGCGGACGGCGAGCAATGGGTGGCTCGCCGTCCGACCGTCCGGTAACCGTTCGGATCGAGCACAAGTCGTCGACGGCGCGTACTGTTCCACGCGCGCCTCAGCGAGATGTCAGCTAATCGTAGGTGCCCAGCAGGGTAGAAGCCTACTGGGGCCACGGGTAGTGTGAAAGTGATACCCGGGGCCCTGAGACGAAGGCAAAGAAGGAACAGAAGTGGGTTTTTAGTCAGTAAACGTCTGACACTATCACCCGCTCCGCCCAAGGGCGAGATTTGTCATTAGATGATTTTACCACCTTAAAAAAAAAACTTGTGTTCTTTCAGTTACTCTTTGCGTCCAAGGGCCGCGTCTCTTGTGAACAATTCCGCATTTTTATCTCAATTTATTTACTGACATAATAACATAATGTTAGTTACTTATGTCTGCATGCTAGAAAAGTAAGCAATTACATAACCAATTATGCCGTAATTTAAAACGTTTTTACGTAAAAAATTTAGGTAAGCACTTTAGAAAACATTATAAAGGTTAATGATCTATGCCAGAGACAATCTTGGTTTTAATGATGTAGTCACCATTTTAGAAGCAATGGTAAAGATTGACATACCTAATCTTTATTACAAAATGCTGAAGATGAGCTTTATACGTACATTGCGGCAAAATTAAGTGGGTTAGAACCAGGGGTTCTTTTTTTAAATAATTGGCATTTTTTGAGATGGGAACACATCAAATAACTCCTCCCACTCTGAAAGGAGAGAGAAGATGATTTCCCCTCAAGAAAAAAGGGCTGTTTTTAACAATCCAGCAGTCCTATAAAATGGGCCTGATCTTTACTACAATTTCTTCTAATGGAAAATTATTGTTCATACACTTGCTCGAAAACCCGCTCTTATCCTACTATTGTTAGGCACGCAATAGACTGTTTTTCGCACTATTGACCCTGCTGGGTCCCTACTGTTGCTGACATCTCCTTGTGGCGCGCGTAGAACACTACGCCGCGTCGACGACTTGGGCTCGGTCCGGATGGTTACCGGACGACCGGACGGCGAGCTACCTATTGTTCACCGTCCGCAAGCCCGCGCCTACGGTGGCCGGAAATCGGGATCGGAATCCCGGCGGCTGGGGCACGAGGGCCATTGCCTCGTACGTGCACGTGCGGCCTCCTCCTTTGCTAGCATTACTACTTCGCAGAAGGAGGCGACCGCCTGCCACTCTTTCTCGCTCTGGACCATGGCCTGTATCAAGGCTCGGCGCGAAAACCCAGCCCTACTGACAGAGAACTGTTACCCCGAGACGACAAGCCGGAATCACGATGATAGGCCGTGTAGGAGACAGCGTACGTCCATACTGTTATTGGCAGAAGTGATTTTGTCATCATGTAAGACCGAGCTCACAAATGCGATTGTTCTATGATTGGGACAAGGCTTGATCAAAAATGAACTTATTTATTGGAGTATTCTGGACTAGCTAGAACCAGCAGAGCGAGCCATAAAGTTGAAACATGCTATACTATCATTTTATTTATTCACAAATAAGTAGACCCATTTTTGGGCACGTCGGAGCCCAACGTTGCCATACAGCGTGGCAATGCCGCCAGTCTTTTGGGCACATTACCAGTCGACAGCGATGTGGAAGAGTTTTTTGACGCCACATTTTAGTTTTAGTTAGTTGTAATTAGTGTAGGGTTTTTATTATTTTTATTTTATTTTATTATTATTTATTTTGTTCATTTAAATGTAAATGATAACATAATTTTATACAAGTGGGTAATCATCAAATGACTTCTCCTGCTCTAGAATAGAGCGCGAGGGCGTGTCAGACTTTTACTGACTAAACGCACCTATGTCCTTCAGTTGCCTTTTGTCTTTCACTCTTTCAAACGTTCCCGCAAGGTGGTCCCGTACGCCTGAAGGGGCAGTAGCTACGTTACCCTTTCGAAAAATATGAAGTAAGTCATTTTATATTTAAATTTTTTTTTTTTTTTTTTTGTTTATAGGAAAAACGGCCAGTATTGTTTCGCAACGGTGTTTTCGTTCTAGATTTTTGTATAATTCAAGAATATATGTTTGTCTGTTTCTTATAAAGAAATGTGGATTTTTAAAGGTCAGTTGTGTCTTGCGGAAAATAAAACCTAGGTCCGGTCGAACATTGAACACCGGTTTATTTATTTACGTAGGCAGCTATTTAATTTTTTACGCACACAAATATACGGAGACATTCTCCGTCTATTTATGGTGACTGGCAATTAGTGTACGATACTTAAACATGTGATTGTGCTCATGATAACAAACAATTTTTATTATAAGAGCAAAGCCGAAATCGCGAAAAAAATATCAGCTGTTGCAGTCGGTACAGTACATTAGGCAAACATAAATAATATAATATAATAATTAATATAATATTCCACAACTATCACACAACGCCGTCTAGTCGCAAGCTAGACAACTGATAAACATACATATATATTTCTAAATACATACATATTATAGATAAATTACACCTAGACACAGAACAAATGATCGTGCTAATCACACAAACATTTGTCCTGGGTGGGAATCGAACCCACGACCTCCGGCATAGCAGTCAGGCCCACTAACCACTAGACCAACAGGCCAGTCAGAAATAAATGTACTGAACAGCTGATTTTTTTTCGCGATTTTAGGTTTGTTCCCATAGTAAAAGTTGTTGGTTATCATGAACACAATCACGTGTTTGAGTATCGTACACTAATTACCAGTCACCCTATAAACATACTGACTGGCTGACTTATCAACGCACTTTTCTGGGAAAATTCAACTTTTAAGGGTGTGAAAACGGGGATATTCGTTTGTATACAAAATTTTATTCCCTGGGCCCATATACCTGATACTTAGCATGAATATTAACCCAAGTAAATAAAAAAGGGTTTCATTATTTTTGTATTTCAAAACTATCCCTGTAAAACGATTAAGGGGGTCTTAACGTTATGGGAGAATCTTACTCCTTGGGTTAATAAATTCTAATCAAAATATTTCATAAAGCTTGTTCCAGGAAATACGTGTTTTTTTTTTAAATCCTTAAAAGTTTTTCAGAAAAATTTTCGTCATTCAAATCTCGATTAAATGTGCAAGGCTTTTTAATATATGAGTACATTATGGAGGGCCAAAGTTCACGTAAAATACCATTTTTTGAGAAGTCTTTACTAGATTAGTTTTACACAAATTTATGTTTTGATTTCTATAGAAGCCTAGATAATATCCACAAGATATCTAGAGAAATATGTGTAATAACATCATAATCACGTAAGAGCGGTTGTAAGAAAATGTACCTCGAAAAGGACGCTCTAAAAAGGGTGTTAATAGTTTTTAAGAAAACATTTTTGCGAACGAAGTTGCTGGCAAAGTGCTACTTAGTCTATATTTAGGTGATGCAGAAAGAAATAAGTAAGTACAGCGCTGGGGGATTGTTCGGAAGAGTTACACCATGGCTCTAGAACGCAAAGGGCAACTGAAGGAACACAGGTGAGTTTTAGTCAGTAAAAGTCTGACACTCACTCCACCTATAGCGGAGATGTTGTTTGTTGATTTCCAGCTCAAAAAAAGATGTTCAATTTTAAAACAAAATGGGATATATATTTATATTTAATTACTACAGTAAACTTACATAATTACCTACAGTGCAATCTACACATATAGTTTGCTTTGTATTTTTAATTTGCTATTTTTACAACTTGCCTAATGGTGCTATTAAATATTATGGTGACATCAGCTTCTAATGGTAACTTATTAATCAAATAACTTGCTTTTAATTATAGAACCTTTAAAAATTAATTAACACGGAACTAGCCACTGACTAACTGTTCTAAAAATATGAAGTAAAAAACTATTTACATAATATGAATTACAAGAACACTGAAAATTGGGTTTTAACATTAACAGTTTTTTTCGCACACGCGCTCGTTTCAAATGTCGAAACTGAATTTATTCCGAAACTTAATTATAATATTTTAGGTTGGTGCAGTTGTAAATAAAGTTATGTTGATTAAAATAAGTAAAAAACAAACGTGTTGATTTTAAAGTAAAAAGGACAATGAATCATGTCTTCCCCTTAATATCATGAAGTCGGAAAATAAATAAGGATTTTCACACAACTACCTGATTATAAACACGTAATAGTTTAAATTATACGATTTTTTACTGTTTAAATTGTTATCTATTTATATATTTTATAATCCTGTTATTCTTAGGGAAAGTAAATACTCGTACAACGGTTTCACATACTTGAAAACGGAAGACCAGATGGACAACTCTTTAAATTCTGTTGGCAACTTATGCCAACACCAACAACAACAACTGTTATTTTATGATAGATATAGTGTATCTAGAATTTAACTATTAATAAGTTAGTATGTATTTGTTTACGAACGCATTACCTTGATCGTTGACACTTACTCTGTTATAAGATAATCTAGCCTTTGCAGAATACTTAAGTATATTTATTGTGTATCTATAGTAATTAATAATGCACTGAAGTTAGACTCGCAATTTAAACCTAATAGTTAATAAAGGGATGCTAGTTTTTTTTTGTTTTGAAAATGAATGCAAAAGTTTATTTCGAAACTGTTTTTAAAAATAAACTTCATTGTTCTTTTTCAAATCCATAAATCGTGCAAGCATCAACGGAACTTTTTTCTCCACAACCACATCGCGTGAACGTAAAGTTCAAAAAGAAAAAGATAAAAAATAATAATTAAGAAATAAAAAAATACTAACAAACATCAGCAGCGACCACAGCAACTAACAACAGTATGGCACTTAACGTCACGGCAGACGCCATTTTGGCGATTTAAAAAAAGAACTAAAAAAATTAAAATATATTATTAAAAATATGTAGCGTGTGTTTCACGCTCAGAACTCGACTGGCATTGAACGTGGCCTTAGGCACTTTATATTGCCAAGTAGATGGCCTGAATCATCGCGTTCCATGAATTTATCGAATTTGGTTTCGATTTGTTTGTTGTCATTGTCAATGTGTATCCGTGTGGGATTCTGTTTTCCTTTAGGTTTGTAAAACAGGTGAAGGTTGCGCTGGATTCTTGTATTTGTTCATTCTTTTGCACCTAATCTGCTTACCAACATAATAATGCGTTTTGGAGATAGTAGAGCCAGTGAGTTATTATAGTTTTCTCTACTAAATGACACATTTTTTAAAAATAATAAGACAATAATATAATTTTAGTGATCATCAAAATCGGGCGTGAGGTCCTTTGATTAATTTTATTATAATTAACAAATTTTTTTTTTTTGGATATGATTAATGACGCCCACTTGAAAAAGTCACCCTGTATATTGGTAAGTACCTACTATATCTATTAAAATATACTATTAACTGTTAAGTTGTTATTGATTCCAAAATAAACCTCGCATTTGTAAAAAGTTGTTTGTAGGATATTATAATAATAATTCTGTGTTAAAAAACTATTAAAACTTGAATAAATCTATTTAAATCACTATCTACATTAATATTATAAAGAGGTAAAGTTCGTTTTTTTTTGTTTGTAGGAGGTAATCTCTGAAATACTGGTCCGATTGCTAAAATTTTTTCACCGACAGAAAGCTGCTTTATTCCTGATTGAAATACTTAGGCTATATTTTATGTACGCGGGCGAAGTCGTGGACAAAAGCTAGTATATTATATCACTACACCTGATATGAAAAAATAATAATATATTCGATAATACCTACCTACGTACCTATTTAAATAGGTATTACAACTTAGTAAATGTATTATTAAATACCTACATTATTTACGTTATTTATTGTCAATTTGCATGAACCGACTATAAAGTACAATAAAAGACTTTATTTATTACTTATTAAATTAGTACTGAATTCATTCATTTTTTTTAACAATATTTTAAATTCAAATAATCTATAATTTCTTAAAAACCTGAGTGCTAGTCTTACGAAGGAAAATTTATGGAAAATCAATGATAAACAAAGCGTCTACTAAGCATAGCGGCTTTACAAAAACCAGTCAAGTGCGAGTTTGACTAGCATACGAAGGGTTCCGTAATTATGAGAGATTGTTCGAAAGAGTTACCGTGGCTGTAACGCAAACGACCACTGAAGTAACACTCTCGCACCACCCAGAGCGGGGGGAGCTATATTTGATGATTTCCCACCAACCAAAGTGTTCCGTAGTTTTGTTGTATAGTGGCATGCACTAGATATACCTACACTGTTTGTGAAAATGACAAATATCTACCTATTAGAGTTCATAAGAGTACAGCCCGCTGACAGACGCACAAACGAATAAACGGACAGGCAGCGAAGACTTAGTAATTCCGTTCCGTTGGTTATACCCGGGTACAGAACCCAAATATTGAAATAACAGATTTACACAAATATTGTGTACTTACGATGATATCTGAAACCGATTGAACTGATGGAGCTTAGGATCACCACAGTTTCAATTATTTTTAGGACACATGATTTTATGGTAGAGTCCTTAGTCTACGGACCTAAGGATAGATAAAGTACCTAGTCTAAGAACCGATGCCTGCTAGGGTTGTGAAAATGTTTGAAAGAATTACCGTGAACCTGGAACGCAAAGGACAATTGAAGGAACATAGTTGGGTTTTAGGCAGTAAAAGTCTCGCACGCTACTCCCACTTTACCCAGAGCGGGAGAAGTTATTTGGTAATTTCCTACCTCAAAATATACTTTTCTTTCAATCCTAGTCCCACTTTCAATTGAATTTAGAAGCGAGAACTGAGGAATGTGTTCTTTTTTTACGACATAAACCAGTGATTGACTCCGATCCCACCTGATGATAGTAAGCAGTGATGCAATCGTTGATCGTGAAGTACACTAGTTTATTAAGAGCTGAGGAATGAGAAATGCATCTCCTTCGCACTTTCCGCCACCACCTTTGATCAGATTACAACTTCGCAGAAGTAGGTGACTACTTCTAATTCTCACTCCGTATTACGGCCTGGATTAGGGCCGGGCGCGAGAGATCGCAGGCCACCATACTTCGGGAGATAAGCACAATAGTACCATCGGTAATTTCTTGGATCCGAAACAGGAACTTGCCGAAACTACCGTGTCCGGTGAGGACCTGTATCAGGAGGAAAGCGAGGTCACCATAGCACCTCCCTAACCACGTCTCAAAGAGAGGTACAATATC
This sequence comes from Mythimna pallens, assembly GCA_961205895.1. Taxonomy (NCBI): domain Eukaryota; kingdom Metazoa; phylum Arthropoda; class Insecta; order Lepidoptera; family Noctuidae; genus Mythimna; species Mythimna pallens. The sequence goes on from OY540843.1 coordinate 5,547,278, forward strand.
AATTACGCACTAAAATATCCTATACTCTATCTGTTTAGGTAATTAACTAGATGTAAACAATCTTGACATGTCTTTTATCTAAAAGATGTCTAAAAATTTTATCTAAAAATGTTTACAGTTTGTTACTTACTACTATGTTTGTTAATTAACAAAATTTAAGTAATCTTTGTATGTCTTTTATACGATTAAAAAAAAAAAAAGTCTTATCAAGATTGTTTACGTTTAGTTAACTACCTAAATAAATGGAGTATAGCACTGTACTTACCTGTTTTAATTTCACTACAAATCCTCTAAAGCCAAAAATCATGGTCACCCCCAACCGGACCCTGCATGCTACTTAGTTGTTCTCAAGTTCAAGTTTATAGACCTGGAACTGGTTCCACCACCAACAAAAACTGGAAATGTATGTAAATTTTCATGTCTAGGTAGGCAAATGCATGAACGCAGACAGCTAGTTCTGACGAAATAACGGAGAATTTTTATGATAGTAATGGCATCTAATTTATATACGAGTATGTATTTATTTTGTTTAGGGTTCTGTAATCCTAACAAGGAATCCTTATAGTTTCGCCGTGTCCGTCTGTGTGTTGGGTTGTACTAGGCTTAGCTTAGATACTACGAGTGAGCTAGAAAAGTGTAAGCTGTAATTTCGTTTGGATATTGGATAGTTAGTATCTATTTATTAATCAAGCCTAGGAAGTGGTAAAATAAAATCTACAGTTGTCTGATAAACAGACAGTAACAGACTCATGTACTGAAAAGCGACTTAGTTTTTAACCGACTTCAAAAAGGAGGAGGTTATATGTTCGGTTGAATGTATGTTGTTTATTTTATTTTTTTATGTATGTTCATCGATTTCTCGGTCGATTGTGGGCCAATTTTGAAATTTTATTTTTCGTTTGAAATGTTATGCTTCCGAGTTGGTCCCATAGAAATATTGTTGTGATCTGATCATGAACTTCGAACATATGGAACAGAATTCCTGATAGGATCACAGCAGAACCGTCGTAACAACTCGCGTACTGACGGTTCCGTACAAACTTACATACGTAAATAGTTCAATTTAATGGGCTTACGGACGACGAGCAATGGGTAGCTTGCTGTCCGGCCGTCCGGTACCTAAAGTAACCGTCCGGACTCGTTCCGCGCGCGCCTCTAAGTGATGTCAGCAAAACCGTAGGGGCCCAACAGGACCGAAGCCTACTGGGGCCATGGGTTGTCCGAAAGGGAACCCAGAGGTCATGGGACGCAAAGCAAAGAAGGAACACAGGAGTAGGTTTTAGTACGGAAAGTAGTAAAGCAAGGTCTATAAGCACAGGTATAGGAAGAATAAATCTGAAAACTGTAAATTTGTTGTGACGTCATAACAAAAAAAAAAAATTTGCGATTCGGAAAAATCTTCGAGTCTTTATTCGGGACCTTTTCTTCGGTCAACGAATCCGCCACGCAGGATGGCAATGCTGCCAGCGTTCTGGGCACTTTTCCTACTGACATCGACGTGGACGAATTGTTTGATGCCCTATGAGTTCTTTTTTTACCCGTCAAGTACAAATTATTATTTTTAGTTTGTTTAAATACCAATTAAGTTATTTTTTTTTTAACTATTATAATCACACAACGCCGTCTAGTCTCAAGCTAAGCAGAGCTTGTGTTATGAGTACTAGACAACTGATAAACATACTTATATATTTCTAAATACATACATATACATATTATAGATCAATTACACCCAGACATAGAACAAATGATCGTGCTCATTGACACTCACTGATTTAATAGTTAAGATGTATATAAATAAACTACAATTCGGGAATTGAACTGTTTAAGTACAAAGGTAAGTTTGTACGGAACCCTCAGGGCGCGAGTCCGACTCGTACTTGCCCAGTTTTTTTTAATGAAGAGAAATGATTATGATTTATTAAGATTTTAAATAGGTCTCTTCCAAATACAGTTAACTAATTTAAATTTTGTTTTTGCAAGTTTATTTTTGGCTCACACTTCCTCTTAGATTCGCGCGTTTTTTATGTATCTTTTTCTGCAGTTTCGATCACAATCTGTGAATAATGCCCGGCTTAGCCCACAGCCGGGTATAGGCCTCTATTTTCTCGTACCAATCCTGACTTCCTCGTCCAGATTCTACCTTTTGTGTCAACAATACCGTTGGTTGGTCCATTTGGCCATGAGACTCTATCAACACTTGAATGTGGTATTCATTACATTACATCATTGATTCTTTACCCATTCAGATGGAACTGAATCACTTATTTATGAGTAAGTAGCTTTTGCCCACGGCTTCGCTCCCGTCAACTGACTACTCTACCCAACTCTACCCTGTCCTACCCTACACTACTCTACCCCACTCTTCCCTACTCTGCCCTACTCTGCCCTACTCTACCCTACTCTATTATATATCTTTTTCTGCAGTTTCCATCACAATCTGTGAATAATGACCGGCTTAGCCCACAACCGGGTATATGCCTCTATATTTTCTCGTACCAATCCCCACGCTCCTGACTTCCTCGTCCAGATTCTACCTTTTGTGTCAACAATACCGTTGGTTGGTCCATTTGGCCACGAGACTCTATCAACACTTGAATGTGGTATTCATTACATTACATCATTGATTCTTTACCCATTCAGATGGAACTGAATCACTTATTTATGAGTAATTATACACCTACTTGCTTCACTTTTCCGGGCTTCAGTCAGTTGTTATTCTTATCCACAATTTCTTATGGTTGCAAAAAGAAACTACTCCATTTTTTTATTACTAAATTTTTCTTATAACGTAAGCAATGCATTAGGTAACTCTATTCAAGTTACTTTCACTGAACGCAAGTGTAACAATAACAATAAACTTTTAGATCATGCACGCATTTTCCATCGTACGGTACCTACTATTTAGTACGTTGGTAACTATTAAAACTATAAAATGTAACTGACTCTAAAAAATATTGCCTTGTTGATGTTTAGTTTAGTGCATGGGGTCAACACTGAAGGGTTCTAGAGGAGCGATGTTTGAAAGAGTATACAGAGGCCCAAGAAGGCAAAGGGTAAGTAAATGAAGGAACATAGGCGGGATTTAGTCAGCTGATGTCTAAAATTTGCTCCACCCTAGAACTGGTGAAGTCATTAGCTAATTTACCATAACATAAAAAGTGTATAGGTTTCATATGGTTAATTTGAATCCCAGATCAAGAAAAAGTATTCAGATTTAAAACAGCATACAATAATCAGCCTATAACGTAGGTTATAAGTGTTATAACGTAGCTAACCTGCGAGTGGGAGTGGGCTGGTATCTACCCCAGGGGTACAATGCGAATTGGTAGATGTCACTTCGATTCAAAGATTCAAAGCATTTATTAAAAAAAAAAAACATTTACAAGAACTTCTAAATTGGCAAGAAATAATCAGTCAATCAGAAAAATTACGTTAATTGCACATTCCAAAGTGTATTTATTTAGGTTCACCCACAGCACATTTATACACACAAATCATAGGTACAGTTCTAATATAGGGAGAGTCCGGGAGACTTTAGCAGGTGGGACACAATAGCCACTGCTCGTAAAATCTTTGTGGAACTAGATATTGCGACATTGCCACACTTCTTAGACTCCATAGGCACTTCCCACCTTGCTTACGAGACGGAGTTGTAGTCGGCAGTTTGGTTTAGGAGTGAGAAGTGACAATACATTTTCGTGCCCGGTTAGTACATTTTTCAATTTAAGATATTTGATTTCTGTTTATTACTGTGAATAGATTCCAAAATATCATTTATATACATCGTAAGTGTTATTATTCTAGTAACATTTACGGTAGATAGATTTTACTTAGGTGTCATCGTTTTTTATAAAAATGTAATGATGGATAGCTTGGGGTGGGGTGGGAGACATTACCCTGATGTCGGGAGGAGACTTTACCCAGGGTAATCTCTCCCGATTGCTTCTCCTCAGTAGCTGCAGAACTACCTCCAGATATAACCACGATCGAATTAACTTCAACATCTACCTACTGTATAACGTCAGTCAGAGCCTTCAACATCAGCATCACTATTTATGAAAGGAACTGCGGCGCGGCGGCGTCTAGAGCCAATTCACCACCAATTTTGACTGAGGAGGAATCTGAGCAAGCAATTGCAATAATAAGACAATCAGCAGAGGTAGCTTTTATATCTCAAGATCTAGATATGACAACGGTGGATTTTGATTTACGACAAAAACCAAAAATAGTTTTACTCTCATTATTGTAAAAGTAACTATGTTTAGAAATATAATTTTGATACTAGTTAATCCCTCACTTATCTCAAAGATACTCAAAGTACCTTCATCGTGTTCTCATTTATTTACTACTTAATACTATGTGCCATATTTTTAGAATTAAATTCCTTAAAGAATTACAATTTGTAATTATTATTTAGCCAAAGGCACCCTACTTGGGGGACTTAAGTCTTCCACCCAGGCGGGAGATATTAGCCGAAGGTCACTTTGGTAGAAATCTTTAATTACTCATAAATTGATAATGATATGTTTAACTTTCTTAAGAGAAAATATAGCTTAATAATGCAGCTTAAGATACAATTTACAAAAAATAGCGATTTGTAAATAAAGAAAGATTAATGAGCATTTTAGTGGACGGCGGGTATACTCTTCCGGACTCCCCCTACATACCTACTTGGTAGGTAGATCTCTAAGGAGAAGAATGTGCAAGAAACTCCAACTCCGATTTTTGGTTGTAGAATACTTACTTCTAGGCGGTTTCATGGCATTTTTATTTTTATTAAGTAGTATTAGAAATTTGGCTTTGTTCACGGTTGATGACAGTAGGTTCTTTCTAAGGCCCCTCGCCCACGACGACTTTTTGTAGCGATGCTGTAGCGCGTTCGCATCGATACATTCGCAATGCTGTAGCGCGTTAGTAACGCGTTGGCATATTTTCTATAGCGCTTGCAAGTGCGACTAACACTTGTTATTAGCGATGCTGTCGTGCGCTTACGAAACGCGCGACAGCATCGCTACAAAAAGGCGAGGGGCGACCTAATATTAGTGTGACTTTTTTTTTTGTGAGTGTCACGATTTGTTCATTTAGCCAGTGTCAAATTTAGATAGTAGGTAATTGATAGTTTTAAATACAGAATACAGTCACTTTTTTCCATTAGAATGCGGAAGTTTTAATGTTTTTGCACATAACGAGTTAGCCTTCTCGGCAAGCTTCGCTGAGAATGTGTTAATAGTGACTAGGTCCCTTAGTCAATATTAAAACATTTTCAGCTCCATTTTACCGAAATAGTGTCTGGTTTTATGATTCCACATTTTGTCCAGCAGTGTAGACAGTTGGGATACAAAACTTTACCAATTTTACATCACAATAACCACTACGTAACATGCAATTTACAAATAATTAAAACAACAAGTACTTCTGTACTTGTTGTTTTAATTATTTGTAAATTGACTTGAAAAAATTCCCGCCGGAAACTCCTGGAAATCGTTTATATTGAGGATTATCTAGTGATTAAATGTGGAATTTTAAAATACCTGTGCTTGTATTTCATTACTTTTCCTTTTTGCGTTAAACGTTTACCTTTATCTTCAGACCCACCCACTGTAGTTATAAACAACTTGACGCTGGCTACACACAAGAGCGCTAGGCATAACCCACCTGTAGCTGGGAGTAAAAAAAAAAAAGTATTTGACAGCATTTGTTTTTAATTTGCTGTATCCGGCGGCCTAAGTCATAACCGTTTACGAGAAGGCGCGAAAGTAGAAAGTCCCAACCCTAGAATTGCATTATGTGCATCTAAATAGAGATAAAGTTGACTTGATCTAAGTTTCCCTAGTTCTCGTGGGAAAATCTACAGACTAGCCTGCCTGTGCTAGTTTTACCACTTTTCCTAATAATTATATTAATAAAAGATAGCTATTTGACATCGTGAGAATTTTAATTAATAATAACAACTACGCATGTATTACTATGACCATTTAAACAAAGATACATAAATATTAAGCACTTATTTACAGGTACGTCTTCGGTAATAAAAACTGAACATTACATCGAATTGATTAGTCCAAAAAGAAACCAAACGGTTCAATTTAATAAAGCCATTTGACATCATCCATAAAAATTAATTCCTTTTGTTTTTTTTTTTTTAACCCAAGCTTGCAAATCCGCGATCGATGGCCGCCTTCTAATTTCAAATTTGATTATGATGTCCGCTCAGCTTAGTCTGACGGCACAAATATTTATGAGCTGAATTTTCCGTTAGACAATACGCGTTAGTTGTATTACGATTTAGATCCTTTGATAAGGGAGAGTCACGATTAGTGGCTATTTAAAATCATGCATGGAGGTATAATCGAACAACTGAATTAAGTAAAATTGAGTCGTCCCGGCACCTCCTTCGTGTTCTACCGTGGCCTTGTGTTGCTGTCTCAGGACTTAAATCCTGCGTTTTTTACGGGCCTATGGTGTATTGCATGACGAAAACATAATGGCGACAACATTCCCTCATTTAAACATCATTAATGATTGATGGTTTTGATTGACGCTTGCATGACGGTGTAGTGGACGCCTATAATGTAGTTCATCAAGTCCTGTCTAATTCCATGTAAATTGGGCAGTCTTTTGAGGCACATCAACCACTTGCGTTTTGGAGCGCCGTGTTTAGACCGTGATTTCTGTTAATTTGACACCATAAGTTTAACTCCTCGCAATTTGCACGTTGCCACTTTTGAATGTTAGACAAAAAACAAGTCTGGGAGAATACACCCATGACTGTCAGCTTACACTTTAGTGATATAGGCAAAAAAATATAGATAAAAATAAACCTCGATCTCGCCTAATGCCGAGTTCTATGATAGGGCAGCGAGCGACTCCTGATTATGCCGGTTCATTCTTGCTTTGAAGGCTCTATGGTCATTAGCCTATCAATTATATTATAGGGAATATTGATGCTTCGGAGTTCACACTTTGGATGTAAACATGACAAAATATGTAGTAGAAGTAACTACCACTCTCAAGGTAAATTTACCTACTTTGAAGAAAGCAGCAGCTAGGCGGCGGGTAAACTTAGGTAGCATAGCATGTCATAGTCGGCCTTTTAATGTTCTCACTGTTGGAACTCAGGCCTCCTCTCTAGGAGAGGGAATGGGCCGTAATCCATCACGCGAGCCCAGTTGTGGATGTCACATGTCTCCGAATTTTTGGTTCTAGGACATGCCGGTTTCCTCACAATGTTTTCCTTCGCCGTTTTGAGAGCAGTGGTGATGAAATAAATAATAATAATAATAATAATAATGGTTTATTGTTCAGGAAAAAAATACACTTTTACATCGAATACTTCCCTGGTCTCCACACTAGGATTCCCTGTGTCGTGGAGACCAGTCTCTTTCATCATGGTTCAAGAAAAAATAAAGTAGAAATTACAAAAAGTAATGCGTTTGGCTGGGTTTGAATCCGCAATCTTTAACTCGTAAGTCGGGGCCGATACCACTCGGCCACCACTGCTCTCTTAGGTACATATTTATATCTTTGTATGTATCTAGTATCTTCCTACCTAACTGAGAAGCCTTTAATCAGACACCTAGTGATATTCCATCATGCCTAGTTTTTTCATTCACATTATATGCAAATGGTTTTGCTCATGGTTTTCACACACCCATCTATTTGCTCTAATAAGCGCATGTCAAAATGTCATTGGAAAAAACTAATACAAAGCAATAAGATTTGCATAATAACGGTATTGTCAGTTCAAGGCACATCCCTAAGATTTTCCTAGTATCGATGTATAATTGCCTATAAATTTACTATGTCCTTATTATCCTTATTCTTACGTTACGTCATAATATAAAACAAAGTCCTCAATCACGTCTGTTAATTTAGCATAATCAGCTATTGGGATTCAGGCCTCCTCTTTAGGAGGGGGAATATGCATATAATTCACCACGCGGGCCCAGTGCGGTTTGGTGAATGTCACATGTCTTCAAATTTTTTGGTTCTAGGACATGCCGGTTTCCTCACGCTGTTTTCCTACACCGTTTCGAGAGCAGTGGTGATGAAATAATGTAATTTAGTTAGTTGTAATTAGTGTAGGGTTTTTATCATTATTTTATTGTAATTGTAGTTAGTATTTTGAAATGTTAATAAAGACTTCAGATAAGGTAATGCACCTGACTGAGTTTGAACCCACAACTCTTTAAGTTGAGGGGTTACCACTATGCCAAACTCTCTGCACTTTGTTCTCGTGTTGTTGTTGTCTGTTTGCAGTAAATTTAAAAAAAAAAAGTGCTAAAAAGATTTTCATATGGTTGTGACCAACCGACAGAGTGATTCATAAGGAAGGTTTAGGTTTACCAATAAACTATGGGTCCTCATAGGGTTATTTTAGTCTTAAGTTTATTTGGATGACAGGGTTGCGTAATTGTACCGAAGAGTTACTGTGGCCCTAGAACGCAACCGGGGTAACTGTATAAACACTGCTGGGTTTTAGTTATAATATCTATAGTAATATATAATATTCATATTCACACAACTATCATACATCGCCGTCTAGTCCCAAGCTAAGCTGAGCTTGTGTTATGGGTACTAGACAACTGATAAACATACTTATATATTTATAAATACATACATATTATAGATAAATTACACCCAGACACAGAACAAATGATCATGCTCACCACACAAACATTTGTCCTGGGTGGTAATCGAACCCACGACCTCCGGCATAGCAGTCAGGGCCACTAACCACTAGACCAACAGGCCAGCCAGGTGTATGATACACGTGTATAAAATGTTATAACTGAATTTCTAACTCCCGTGCGAAGCAATGGCAGGTCGCTAGTGTAATAATTAATGAAACTGGGTAATTTGCTGGTTTTTACTTCAACTTTAAGGATAATATCGATGACCGAAAATTTCTTAAGTATCTTGTCCTAAACTTGTAGCGCAGCTTGTCAGGCATACCTGCTTTATATTATCTGCTAAAACAGGATCTTCAAGTGTCCGTCAAGGGTGTCCAATGTGTCCATGTTTTTTTTTAATCTTTGATTTTTATTACATTTTAAATTGGGTTATTAGCTTCGAACTTTAGTAGTTACCTCTGGGTCCTCTTTCGATAGGTATCTATTATTGTTGTAGGTAGTTACACCGATTAGTTAAGCATACCTACAAAGTACGAAGAACCTACAAAATTTTTCCAACGTATTATTTATTTAATACTTTATGCACACAAATGCACAGAGGCGGACTTAATGCCTTCACAAACAAACCACCAAACCACAACCCCCCCCCCCCTGGTATTACAAACCTAAGTGACAGTGAGGGCCAAAAGGGTCTGGAGTGGCGGCCGCGTACCGGAACACGCAGCGTTGGAAGCCCTCCACAAGGTGGACTGATGACTTGGTTAGGATCGCGGTAATCCAATCGTTCAAAAAGTGTGCTACAACGACCGGTCGTTGTAGCAACACTTGAAGGAAGGCATATGTTCAGCTTTGGACACCTTTCGGCTGAAATGATAATGATGATAATGCAACATAGTTGTTCTAGCTCATCTAGGCTGCCCTCAAGTGGTGTAAGTATGGGATCACGTAGGTACTTACACTGATTTTTGGTGTGCGTAAAATCGAAATGCTATAAAAAATAGAATATTTTCTATTGCTATTGCTTACGCTCACAAAAACAATGGACTTGAAGTTACTTTACTCACACATCCAAGAGAATTCTGGGCATAACTGATACCAGTACTTATTTCCTATTACACATACGTACGTTGTTTGTTGCATATGTAGCAAGGCGTGAGCAAACACGGTCTCGCACCCAAAAGGGCCTTTTTAAGAACGAGGGTTTTTATTTATAATTGCTAGCCTCGCAATTAACCACTTATTCACCTGATGTTAAGCGATGATGTGGTCGAACATTTGGTTGCGACAGTGGCTGTCTCGTTTTTGAATTTATGAAAAAAGAAAAAGTCCTTGCTGATACGCCTTCACCTACGTCTAAGTTTATCTTCGCTACGCCTGTGTTGTTATAAATGCCCGATTTTGAAAGTTTGACGTAAACAAGCACCGGCGCAGCTTCTTTCGATTATAGACTTGAGTTAACCTGTTACTAACCCTAACTAGGAGGTAATAAATAGCTTTCTGATCTAGTCACCACGTTAGTCATTTAGTAATAATTCAGTGATACAACCGCTATTTATCCTAAACAGGGTGGGAAATGAAAAAGTTTTCTCATTCGTCATAAGTAAACCTGACAGTTATATATATATTTCGCTGCTTTATAGTCAGATCAGGTTGGGGCCCCTAAAATCTGAGGGCCCTGTACCCCGAGGTTTATCCCGACTTATGGAAGTATAAAATCAAACTTTGTCTACAAACTCAATTTTTTATTAATTAGTGGCTCTTCAATTTAGTTTATCGTGATTATACGGTGTTAGTCGGGCTTATTTATTTATTATAACTTTGTGCACTAGTAAGTAACACTACAAAAGCGGACTTCGTATAAAAACCAAAATAAAATATATAAATTTCTGGACTTTGCCGCACTCAGGTAAAAAACAGGCTACTGATGTTGTTTTATATAGCTAGCTATACGCCACTGTTTATAGAAATGTCCCATAGTGCAGTAATCGCACACGATTGTTTTTTCTTTGTAGTGGGAAATCATCCAATGACTTACCCCACTTTAAGGTTGAGCGAGAGGACGTGTAAACTTTTACTGACTAAAACTCTGCTGTGTCCTTCAGTTTGTCAGCTTTCTGCGTTTGTTGATTGTCGGTCCGGTGATCCGGTCCGACTAGCTCTAAACAGATGTTCCTACCTAGCATACTTTTGACTTTAAAACAAACTTTGACCCCTTAAGAGGGTCATTTTCCACTCGCCTATCGTCAACATCGAGCATGGTTTAAAAGTTAGTTGCTTCATCTAATGCAATCCAACGCGATGTTTGACGAAGAGGCAACGCGAAAAAAGAGAGATAACGCCTGAAAACTCTGTTAGCATTCGGTAATTCCGTGATTGACTCGAATAATAATGATATAATAATAATATTTACACAACTATCACACAACGCCGTCTAGTCCCAAGCTAAGCAGAGCTTGTGTTATGAGTACAGTACTATAATTATATAAGTCAGTGGCACATAGTGTTCCACGCCTCACCCGCCCTGATAAGAGTGTAGCTTTCGACAACTCTGAAAAAGCGAAATGCCTAGCTGACAGCCTCGAAGCCCAATGCTCCCCTAGCCTAGACCAAGCTTATATCGACATGGTGGACGCTGAAGTCGAACGTAGAGTCCCTCCCTCCCGTTGAAGACCCTGATAACCCTCTGGCCCCCGTCACTCCCGACGAGGTGGAGGATATCATCAATTAGACATCGCTGGCTTACAGCGTAATGCGATGACGGGTGTCTTGTATTTCGATATAGCGAAAGCATTCGACAAGGTCTGGCACAATGGCTTATCTATATATATAAAAGAAAGTCGTGTTAGTTACACCACTTATAACTCAAGAACGGCTGAACCGATTTGGCTGAAAATTGGTGGGGAGGTAGCTTAGAACCAGGAGACGGACATAGGGTACTTTTTTTTTTTTTTTAGGGTAGAGTACGGTAGAGTAGGGTAGAGTAGGGTAGAGTAGGGTAGAGTAGGGTAGAGTAGGGTAGAGTAGGGTAGAGTAGGGTAGAGTAGGGTAGAGTAGGGTAGAGTAGGGTAGAGTAGGGTAATTTTTTTTTTTTTACTAAATCCCGCTTTTGGGCAGAACAACGTCTGCCGGGACCGCTAGTTATACATATAAGCTATATCAACTCGGTGTGCCAGACCGTCTCGTGCTCATCATACGAGACTTTCTGTCAAATCGCACCTTCCGCTGTCAAATTGAGGGAGCCCTCTCCTCCCCCCACCCCTTTTGAGCAGGAGTCCCGCAAGGCTCCGTAGTACCCTCCTTAGCCTTCACGCTGTTCACCAGCGACATTCCCAAAAGTAAAAAGGTCCAGTTGGCTCTATTCGCCGACGACACGGCAATTTACTACACCGGTCGTGACCCCAGAAAAGGTTCTGGAAATGGAGGATCGAGGTTAACCCTGATAAGAGTTAAGCTGTTCTCTACTCGAAACAGCGGAAGTCCGTCCCCCTCCCCCTCCGATCACCATGTACGGCAAACCGATCCCCTGGGAGAAGCAAGCCAAGTACCTCGGAGTGATCCTCAATCAGCACTTGACCTTCGCCGACCACATAAAGCAGACTCGCTCGCTCGCCGCTTTCGCTCAAGGTAGGCTCCATTATCTCATGACTGCCCGCAGCAAACTGTCACTTAAGTGCAAGTTGCGCCTGTATACTGCAGTAATCCGCCTGCGAATGTAAATCCCTGCGATCATGACGTATGCCTGTGCTATCTTCGCACACGCCAAGCCCCGTTACCTCCATAGGATGACAGCAGACCCTTCAAAATAGGACCCTCCGAAAAATTCTCGGTGCCCCATTTTACGTCCGAAATGAGAATCTACATTTAGATCTCACCATCCAGCAGTTCATGAAACGCCTTTGCAAGCGTCTTCGATACTGCTTTGAAACACCACAACCCCCTTATCGCATCGGCAGCCCGAACCCTCCCGCATCTCCAAGATTCGCCGTCCTAGGCATACTCTCGTCACCCCCGATAACCCCATTACCCTGCTCCAAGAGAGCCGTAAGGAAACCAGTACAGTTCGCAAACAATACAGACTGCCGTCCTTCCGTCCTCGCCGCCGAGGCCCGCCGCGACAATCCCGTCAACGTCCTCCCCGTCCCTTGCTCGAGCCAGCCCGCGCCGCTGAGCCGTAGTTTTAAAATATTCCCCGTTAATAATAATGAGGTGCCCTTACCGTGTTATCGCTTAGTTTTTAAGGTTAGTTAAGTAAGCCCTGGCTGGAAGCTTTGATTCTCGAATCGAGGCCGCCACAGGCAAGTCTGGTTAAGCAGCCGACAACCTCCTAGGTTGACCAGCGAGAGGCCAAACAAAAAAAAAATTGTGTTCCACGCGCGTCTCAAGATGTAAGCAAATCGTAGGGGCCCAGCTAGGTCGAAGTCTACTGGGGCCATGGATTAAGTGAAAATGAACCCCGGGACCCTGGAACAAAGGCAAAGAAGGAACAGGAAAGGATTTTAGTTAGTGATAGTCTGACACGCCCTCGCGCTCCTCTAATGAATTCTCTCGCGAATTCATTAGATAAATCATCCAATGACTTCTCCCACCAAAATAAAAAAGGGTGGGTTTCTGAATATTAGATTATTTTGGGTTAAGAACGTTTCAAACCCTAATTTAGTGCCAAATTTTTACAACTTTTCAAGGTACAGCACAGTTTGACAAATACTCTACTTCAAATAAAGAGTGAATAGGTTACTTCTAGGCAAGCGTGCTCCATCGTCGGCCACATATCATTGCTTACCATCAGGTGAGATAGTGGTCAAACGCGAACTCACCCGTGTTCCTATAATACGTTCTATTCTGTGTCTGTGTTGTTCTACGAGTATGTATTATATACTGCGTGGATAGTGTGAGGTTCGATTGCAGGCGTTAAATTGAAATTATTATATTTTTAAAGACACTAACATTAATTTTAAGTTTTTTACTAACACTATTATTCTATGGATTTATTATGGTCTGAAATAATTTAATGTTATTATTATTTTCTTTATTCATTATAAACACATATAAATTATATTTTTAAATAATTTTTTTAAACAAAATCATACAAAAAAAAACATTATTATTATTATTATTATAATTACTTACCTTTTGCTTTCCAGGGTCGCGGTGACTCTTTCGAACTATCCCGCAGCCTTAGGCCGCGTTCCCACTATGTCGTAACGGTTAATTTATCGTCAGACGACTATCGTCTCTAGCTGTTCCCATTAAAACAACTGCTTGTCGTGGCCACGATAGAAGTCGCAACAACAACACATGATTTACAGTCCCAGTTTAGTCTTGACAAATTTCAGTGAGAGATGCGTCCCGCGCCTAAACTACGGGCTCGAGTGTATTGTTTTGAATTTTTAATAAGCTCCGCTTGTTAAATTGCGTCGCTTATTTACTGGTGGTTTATCAATTGTATATACCGAGCAACATGTCAACGTCCTTTGTACACTACAGAAGTCCTACCACGAGATTTAACGTCCATTTGACGATCTAAACTGAACCGTATACAACGACCTTACAGCCACGAGACGTCTAATAACAGGCGACGCATGTCTGTCAACACATATGATTATAGATCTGATGTCTCGACCAATCAGAAGTTAAAAAAGTTCAAGCATGAGGCGTCTAGTGGCTGTAAGGTCGTTGGGTGTATAGCTCAATCCCTCTTTTTGCTAGCACGCTTGACATTGTAACACGTCATAGTAAGGTTTCTGATGTACACAATAATAAATCTTGAATAACATTCATTGATCAAGATAGTATCAGCATTCAATGAGTCTTTCCGATGCGGATTTACGCGGTAGTTGACCTCGTAATCTTTGGTCAATGACGGCACCAGTTGCTGACTAATGTTATAAATATTACACAGTAGGTAAAATACTTATAGTTGTTTTAATTTACATTTGTATTTGTTTATTATCTCTATTTATGAACAGTATAAAAACCAATTGCGAGTCGGGCTTGCGCACGAAGGGCAATCGTCCGTAGCAAAAAAATCACGTTTGTTAAAAGTAACCCCACTGAAATATTTATTTTATTCAGTTTTCAGTAGGTATTTGTTGTTTTATCGGCAGCAAAAATACATAATCTGTGAAGATTTCAACTGTTTAGCTATCACGATTCATGAGATACAGCTTGGTGACAGACGGACAACGGAGTGATAGCAATAGGGTCCCGTTATTACTTTTTGGGTACGGAACGCTAGGTAAAACTGGACATGTAATTTGTTGGTTGGCGGTGAGGGGAGGGGTGTGACCCCTTTCCCCCGAACCAATTACAATAACAATAAACATAACCATACCATAACTTTAACACCATAACCACAACCAACCATACCATAACCATAGACAATTAAGACATCCAGATCCGGAACAACTATCTGTAGGATATATAAATATTCGAATTGAACCCGTGACACACAGCACGGCAGCACAGTTTCTTAATCACTGTGTACGCTAATACTGTCTTAAATCGTAACAATTTTTGTATAAATGTCTAAAATTCTATTAAACTGATTTAAAATATTACAATTATGTAAAGACTAATTAAAAAAACACAAAAAAAACAGGAAGCGGAAATTTTTGACTTGATTACATTAAATTATGAGGTCATCGTGGTTCTGAGCAATGATCACATTTTATCGAAGTGATCGGTTGCACTCTGTGCACTGTCCCTGAACTTTTGTATAGAAAACTAAACCAGGCACCTCATGTAATTTCAGTAACAACGAAGAAAAATACTATTGATAAAAAGTTTAGCAGAAAAGTTATTTTAAAAAATACTTCAGTGTTGCTGGTTAAAAAAGATAAACGAGTCAATTAATGGAAAATATTTTATTACCTCTACCAACACTATTCTCGTAATGTCATGTGACGTGACATCGATGACATTAAACAGCGCGTTTCCCTTTACAATTTTCTTCGTTTTCTGATAAAATTAATTTCATTTCACCGATTCCTATTGGCTGAAATATTGTCAAGTTTTTTTACCCAGCGATAACTCCTAATACAGAATTGATCTAACGAAAACATACTGTGTCAATCTCGCAATAAAGTAGGTGAAATGTGATTGAATTTGTGTAAAATAATCTAATTAATAAGTTAATGAGCTAGTTTAGTTGTTAACATCGTCGAGAATTAGATAACAGGTAACTAAAAATCTGTACAATTCGCTATAATATGAGAGATATGAGCTGTTAAAATTTGCACAGTCAGCCGTGTAAATTCAATACAGTAAAAATAAAAATTTATATATTTAGATTACCTTGAGAGCTAACTTGAACTAAATTTGCGCCGTAGAAAGTTTTAAAAAATCTAAGAAATTCGTAGAGATACTTTAAAGTTGATTAAAACTTTTATCTAGACTGTTTTAGATACCAATTATATTTTTTCTTATTGCATGCTCACTAACTTTTTTGAAGGTAAAGGCTATTGGGGACAGTAGTATAAAGTTAACTAATACCTTGATCCACACCTGAAACCTTACCAACTTTGAAACAACCTTGGAATAGAGATAAGATTACCTAATTGTGTCACTAAGAATTAAAAACATTAGTTCAAATGAGTATTTGCATAAGGAAAACGGTTTTGTTGTTCTGTACTCATTTACATTAACAACTCATCATTCCTGTTAAAAACTGTTTATACTAAGATATATTAATCTTAACTGTTCAAATAAGAATGAACTTACATTTTTCCTGGTAACCTTTTGTGGTATACTATTTTTAAGTCAATTGACTCTGATCTAGGGTGTGATAAGCTGGCCAAGTATTTTGTCCTACTAAGCATTGTATAAACATTAAATTCATATCAGAATTTAGCTGTCTCTCTATTGTAACTCCTTTGTCTGTGTTGTGAACTAAGATATCCATTTCTTATTTCTAAATAAGCAAAAAACTTATCTCTAAACTAAAAAAGTTTTATAAAGCACCCAAGTTGATTTTCAAAATAATTTGAATGATCTTAATATGCCTAGGAATGGGCACGCCATAATTATGGTGGTAAGTCTCCGCTTTGAGAAGTGGCTAGAAAGGCCTGGATCCCGATCTCGATTTCCAGCCACCGTGGGTGTGGACTTGCTTACGGCAAGCTACCCATTGCTCGCCGTCCGGTAACCATTCGGACCAAGCTCGAGTTGTCGACGGTGCGTAGTGTTCCACGCGCGCCTCAAAGAGATGTCACCAAACTGTAGGGGCCCAGCAGGGTCGAAGTCGAAGCCTACTAGGGCCATGGGTTGTGCGAAAGTGTACCCCTAGAACAAAGGCAAAAAAGGAACAGGCCTAGGTTTTAGTCAGTAAAAGTCTGACACAAAAGTCGGGAGAACTCATTGGATGATAACCCACCAAAAAAAAATTTGTCTAGAAAACTTGTTAAGCCATTGGCTGGCTCTCATTTGTAGACCTTTGACCGTTGTTATGGGTCAGAAGCCAGGAAATCTGACAGCTATCTTATCTAGGCCCAAGGGGTATGGTGCTCCCACATCATATCTGGGCTGTGGAAGCTGGTAAGTAGGTAGCTGCGGAAAAGCCTAAGCAGAATGATTGGATTTTTTAAGCAAAATGGTTTTTATGGTTTTGTCATTAAACATATTTTTTTTTATCTTTACACATTTTGGACTGCTGATCCCAATAGAACACATTTTTTTCTTTTATTCTGTCCCCGCTCTTCTGTCACACTATCAATAACTCCCCCTTTCTTTCATATCAATCACTTCACACACAATCAGTCCCGAGAGTCTTATCTTATCTTATCTTGTTGAGGGGCTGGCCTTAGGCCAGAGCACTTCGACCCTTCTGGATCTTTTGTGCTATTCCCCTCCCTTCTACTCAACCCTTAGCCCTCCGTGCACCATCTTCATGAGTCCCAGTATGGCCTTGATGGGGCTGAGCCTGTAGTCCTCTGGTCTTGCAAATGGTTGGCCCAGATACTCTAGTCTTTTGGAGCCTAGTGCTGCACAGTCGCGCAGCAAGTGTAGTATATTCTCCTTTGCATCTCCACAGATCCTGCAAAGTCTCAGTCCCAAGAGTATAAACTCCTGGAATAAAAAGTATCCTAAGTGATATTCCAGGACATGCTCTACCCATATACCCTGTTTCATGAAGCATGAAGAAGTAACAAATATATATGTTGTGGCCAGATCTTAGAATTGATCACTTCTTGATATGGCCAACTAAAACTGGCCAGATTATTTTAAACATTATAGTTTAATGATATATCAATCCTTGTTTGGCCATATATCATTGATGTAGGATTTCTATGATAATAAAAGGTCTAAAGAAAATAGGCCAAACAAGGATTGAAATATCATTAAACTTTAATGTTTAAAATGATCTGGCCAGTTTTACTTGGCCATATCATGAAGTGATGAATTTCTAAGATCTGGCCACAACGTATACATACTCACAAAGTTTCGCCTTTATAATGTTAGTTGTGTGTAATTTTAGTTGATGATGTGATTTCGAAGGTGTTGAGTTGTATTCTGTAGGTTCACTTAAACACATTTTTTATCTTATATATATATACACTATTTCAGAGGAGTTGTGTTACATTTGCAGGTACAAAATGCGGTGGGTGCTATTATCAATAGTGGTGCTGCTATGCAGTACCTTTGTGGCTCAGGCTTTTGAGGATCAGGCCTTAGAAGACGATGACTTTGCGGAGTTCGAGCAGTTTGAGGCGGAAGATGATGATCTCGCTGGTGGTACATATTACTCTGTATTTTTATGAAGTTTGCATTGCTTGCCTTTAGTTTTAAGGTATTTTTTAATTTAAAAATAAAAATAGTAAATATTTATATTGTTACACTGGTAAATGTATATCTATCTATACATATATACGGGCCGACGATGTGTTAAGTGGGCGCCCGCGCGGTACCATACAAAAGTGCTCCCTCGCGGGGAGCCACCTCCCGCGCCCGTTTTGCTACGTAATAATACAATAAAGTTCTCCATCGACACGACTACATGCACACCGTAAAAGTTGAAATAGCTACACTGCGTAGGTAATAATCCGGTTTCCGCTACGGGGACTGTCGCACACGAAACACGCTCGTCATCACGCGACGCCGACCGCTTATCGCAACGTTGGTCCTAATAAATCTGTAGAAGTTTTTAGTTGTGCGCGCATCACGTAAAATGTATGAAATCGATGTAGATAACTTTTATACAATCAAATTGTGTGTAACTTGATGTATTAATTAGGCTTTGTTTCATCGCAATCGGTTGACTACGTCGAAAGATATACTACATTCACTGACTGTTAGGCGGTATGAAGTTCGCCGGGTCAGCTAGTACTGAAGGAAAAACACAGTGGCGTAAAAAAAAAACATTCATTCAGATGAAAGGCCTATGTCCAACAGTGGACGTCTTTTGGTTGAAATGAAGATGATGAAAGAAAAAGTTGGTTTAAAGAGATATTGAAGAAGTATAATTTTGTAAAATACTGTACTGGTATCATGTAACCATATTATGAAGGTCCATATACAAGCTATGAAAATAAATATTAACCTAAAATTCTTCTACATCATCAGACTTTGCTGAAGAAAAGGAATCTCCTCCTCCTTCAAAACAGAAGATACCTTCAAAGGATCAGTTTGAAGCCAGTGTGGAGACTGAAGACGAGATCTTAGTAGAGGTATGTTTTGCAAAAAATATCTTTAAAGAAATATATTTTTTCTTTTTTTTTTAACTTTTAGAGGTATGATTTAGAGGGTAACATGGTGTGAAATTCCACATACCTCCATTGAAAAACGAGGATCCTTTGACCAGACAAGTGTTTTGTCTGGTCCGGACAACTGCCCTGATAGTTGATTTCGGGCTGTTGTATATGTTCTAATCGCGCGGAGAACACTTTCATCACGATGCAGGATTGTAGATTTTAGTTCCTGTGCGGCGTCATAGATGTCGCTATATAGTTATTCTATAGAAAACTAATGTTTTTATAAAAAAAAAAGCTATAATTGTCTGCCAGTGTTGACATCCACTAACCTGCACTGGGCCTGCGTGGAGGATTAAGTCCTATTCTCTCTCTTAGGGCTATATTTCACCGAGACACCATGGCGGCGCTACCAGTTGCGCCGCCATGGTGTCTGTAAGCTACCAAACTAGACACCATACAGACACTTGAGTCGCTACACCACGCTGACACAGCGCCGTGCCGTCGAGCCGCCATGGTGTACCGGTGTGATATAGCTCTTAGGGAGGAGGCGTGAGTCTCAGCAGAAATATTATGAAGCTAATAATAATTTATGCTTATGCTGCAGCACTAGGATTACTTTTAATATAGACGAGCCTATGGCGGGTTAAAAGTGGCGTCAGGAAAATCCGTGGTTTGCCCAGTTTTTGCTTTTAATATAGACGAGCCTACGGTGGGTCAATCAGTGTCGTCAGAAAAACGCGCGGTTTGCCTAGTTCTTGCTTTTAATATAGACGAGCCTACGGTGGGTCAAACAGTGTCGCCAGGATAACGCGCGGTTTGCCCAGTTCTTGCTTTTAATATAGACGAGCCTATGGCGGGTCAAATAGTGGCGTCAGAAAAACGCGCGGTTTGCCCAGTTCTTAATATAAAGTCAATGCGGTTGTACAGAGGTCACTTACATTGTTTATTGAAACGTAAATTAATTCTTTTGTTATATTTCTTAAAAGTGTGAGTGTGTGAACTTAGTGAGTTCAGTATTATTATGTTTGTTATGATAATTTTGTATGTTGTTTGAAGTAAATGTTTTCACTTTTTCTCAGAAAGTCTTGAGAACTGACTTGTTTTGGGAGTTGTGTTAGTTTGTTTTTATTTTTAGTTCTAGGAATATAAGATGAGTTAATATCTAACTACATACAATGCGATTCAAATAAAATAATCGACTTTCTGGCATACTGTGACAACATAGCTGTAATTCAAAGTTAGGTAGAATGAGCAAAACAAGACATATTTTTTTAATAAAATTAATTTACTCTACATCACTGTGTGAACAAAGGTCGCCGACATAGCCCGCAGAATCGCCAAACTTAAGTGGCAGTGGGCAGGGCACATTGCTAATAAAGCGGTAAGAATTATGGACATATTGCAAAAAATTAAAAAGGTCTCGTCTTCAGCTTACCTTCTTCCTAAGATGATGTTTCGCTAAGTTCGTGGAGAACGAAGATGACCTTCAAGTAGGTACCTGAACATCTTGCCGTGTTATTCTATTTATTCAATAATGTAAAATCACCATCTGTATATTTAAAAATGAATAGCTGTTCGTTAGTCTCGCTAAAACTCGAGACCGGCTGGTTGAAAATTTTTGATAGTCCAGGGAAGGTTTAAACGGTGAGAAAAGATGGAAAAAATAACGTAAAAAAAAATTCGAATACAACGCTATCTCTAATCATCATCATCATTTCAGCCGAAAGACGTCGACTGTTGGACATAGACCCCGCAGGGCGGCAATCCTTGTACAGTGATTGGCTCGCCGATATTGTACGATGCGCAAAGTGATCCCCGCTCTTTCGTCGAGCGCTCAAGATTCGTGTCGCTATCTGAACGCCAATTAAAAAAAAATGTATTTGCAACTGTCATAACCATCACTATATCCTTTTATTTTAAACAATTATTAAAATTTACAATTATAATATATTTCCTAATTTTTGTTCAGGATGAAGACAACGAGTTCGAGCATTTCCAAGACCCTGAGGAGTTTGAAGGGTTCCAGGACAGTGCTCCGCGCACTTCTGAACAACCAAAGATCACTATTTCTAAGGTAAATATCAGATTTAATGAAATCGTTAGGTATCTATACCAAAACCTGGGGACGGCGAGCAAGGTGTAGTTTGCTGTCCGATAAGAACCAAGCCCGAAACGGCGCGCGCGATGTTCCACGCGTGTCTCAAAGAGCTGCCAAAGAGTCAGCAAAAATTGACGTGGCCCGTCAGGGCCGATGTCTGCAAGGGCAACGGGATTGCATGAAAGATTTTATTAGAAGGGAAACGGCAGAGGGCAGTTGGAGAAATACGGGTGGGTTTTTAGTAACAAAACTCTGACACTCCCCCTCTCGTTTTACCCAGAGCGGGAGAAATTTTTTGATGTTAACCCACTCAAATAAAAAAGGTATATCAAAACCTGGTTTATGTAGGAGGTGCAAGGCCTGTTTTGTTTTATTGTATTGTGTTGTTATCGAATTAGCCATATGGACGCTCTGTTCTTCCCAACTCTAAAACATCTGTGCTGTGTGCTGCGACGAGTTAGTTCGAGACTACCTAAAAGTAGGTCGTTCATTTTTTCATAACTAGCGATTGCCCAATAGTAGGCCAATCATATTTTCATCTCGCCAGTTCCTTTTTGTGTCCTCACAGAAATGGAAGGCTCATATTGTAATCTACATATGAACAATTTTTTATATCTAACATATTGCAAATGATATAACATATTGATGGATCTATCATATTGCAAATGATGAAGATGGATGGATTGTGTGAAGAGTGATATGAAAGAAAAGGAAGTTAGTGATAGCATGACGAGTGACAGGGCAGAATGGAAGAAAAAAAAGTGTTGCGCCAACCCCAAATAATACGGGACAAGGGCAGGAAGATGATGATGATTTGAACAATTTTTTCTCTCTTTCCCCCAGGTTCCTATTATGATCCGTCCCCGCTGGGACGCGTACTGGCTGGAAGGCATCCTGTGCTGCCTGCTGGCGTCGTACGCGCTGGCCTACGTCATAGGACGCGCGAAGAACACCTCCATAGCCACAAACTTCTTAAAACTACATAAACCGCTACTTGATGATAATTTTACGTTAGTTGGTAAGAATGATAAGCATCTAATATTAATCTAAACTAATATTGTTGACGTGGCTCAGAAGGCTGTCCAGCTTAAGTGGTACTGAGCTGGACATGTCTGCCGCATGCCGATCGAGCGATGGGCCAGTAAAACCCAAAGTTGGTGCCCTGAAATCGCACGACGGGGTCGCGACAGACCAAGAAGGAGATGGCGGGATGATTTAGGTGTTAGTGAAAGCCGTAAAAGATAAACAAATCAAGTATATCGACTTGGCTCGCGAGGTTGTCGACATGTGGGATGTGGACTCAGCGATCATTGTGCCGATAGTCGTGTCGGGCAATAGCTTAATAGCTAAGAGCCTCGACCAACACCTTAGGAGGCTCGCGTTAGGCGGCTGGATCAAGGGCTTGATTCAGAAAGCGGTATTTCTGGACACGGCTCGCATTGTTAGGAGGTTCCTTTCTCTGGAGCCCTGCCCGCCGGTAGCTTGGACCCTATTCCCGATACCGGTGGGGTACTATTTTTTATATTTTTAAACGTTTTTTTTTGTATGATTTTGTTCAAAAAAATATTTAAAAATGTAATTTATATGTGTTTACAAGGAATAAAGAGAATACTAATATACTCCCACCTCTCTCTTGCCTTTATTATCTGGTTTGAGTGGAGATTCGCAAGAGCAAACATGCTCGGGAGAAGGATGTATAATCCAGTAAGGTGCTGATGGATCTTGACCGTACTTCTGGGATTGTCCTGATACCCGAGGTATACCTCTCCACTCCTCAAGCACCTCAGGATATGTTGCCCTCTTTTATTTCTATCAGGTATTTTTTTATTTATTTTTATTTTTGATAGGATCGCGCTTGACCGATGGAACTATATAGACCTATTCTGACTTTCAAATGGTTATTTCCAGGAGAAACAGGCTTAGACGTAGTAGCAGCGAGTGACGAACGCGGGTGGAGACGCGAGGCAGAGCACTGCTTCACCATGTGGTGCAGTGGACGTCTCTGTTGCGAGGGTATGCTGCTCACACTCAAACTGATTAAGGTATGAGGATACTCTTGAGGATGGTGTGTTTGGCTCTTTGATAAATAAGCATATAGGCTTATATAGGCATACTATATATAGGCTTTTTGGTCTAGCGGTTATAGACCCACCACCACCGAAACCACGGTCGTGGGTTCGATTTCCACCCAAGACAAATATTTGTGTGATGAGCATTATTATTTGTTCTGTGTCTGGGTGTAATTTATCTATAATATATATGTATATATAAATATATAAGTATGTTTATCAGTTGTCTAGTTTGGGACTAAATGGCGTTGTGTGAAAGATGTGGAATATAAAAAAATATATAATATAGGTATATGGTCATCTTTATAATTTTCCCACTGCTGGAACTCTGGCCTCCTCCTCTTTGAGAGACAGAATGGGCCGTAATCCACCACGCCCAGTGCGTATTGGTGGATGTCACATGTCTCCGAGTTTTTGGTTCTAATACATGCCTGTTTCCTCACGATGTTTTCTTTTACTGTTTTGAGAGCAGTGGTGATGAAATAAATTATACAATGTAGTCCGCGAATGTGAATCCGCGACCTACAACTCGTAAGTCGGGGCCGTTACCACTAGACCACCACTGCTCCCCGATATAGATAAATAAGATTAAAGTGGACTGTATAAAAATTAGGGTATTTTAAAATAGTCAGAAACCAGAAATAAAATGGCCCTGTCGCTGCCATACTCGAACCCCTTCTGGCGAGGTCGTCCGCTTCATCGTTGCCTCGGGAATTGCTGCATCCTTTGATCAATTGAATGCTTAAGTTAATGTCTCCATCGACCATCTGTTCTGCGAGCAACTCGCCCTGCCCACTGCCACTTAAGTTTGGACCGCTTACAAGACTTCATTTAATTTTTCTCTCACAGCGACAAGACCTAGTCCATGTCCTCTTGGGTGTAGTTAGACCAACTCCGGACACGCTACTGGTGCGCGTGGAGCTTGGCAAAGACGACAGCGATCCCTTCGTGCTGTGCGTCGCGCAGAAGAAGATCGCCACCAAGCTGTCTAAGGAGATGCAAGACTTGGTATGTAGAAAACAAAATAGCTCTAATTGCTATGTGTTGAAATTAAACTTTATGCATAAAAAATATGCCTCGCAAGACCGTTTCAACGTGTTTGTGAGAGCAGAATTTTTAATAAACTCGTTAAAAAATAAAAGGGCCGTTTTGACATTTGAGAAATACCCTATAATGTAACTTGGAACGAAACTGAAAGAAACAATAAAATAATAATTAATTACTTAGTGATTTAAAAAAAAAACAAATTTTTTTGGCGCGTTAAATAATATGATGGAATATATTGCGAGTTTTTGCGTGTTTAAGTATTCGTTTTGACAAATGTCAAAATGGGCCTTTTATTATATTTTTTCAAATAGTGCAGGCAATAGTTTAAGGGTATCATTCCGGGACTATGTTCCCTTGGGATATTTTTCGATATTCACGTGAGTAAAACCGCAGAAGCTATTCTTTACAATTTACTAGGTGCTGCCACCGGCTTCACATGTGTGATAGTAAAAAATTATCCCAAAGGAACATACTTCCGTGATTAAAAGTATCCTATTTTGCTATTCCAAGACATGGTCTACTCGTATACCAAATATAATACAAATTCGAGTGTGAAAAAGTAACAAACAATATAAACCTTCACAAAAGCCAATGCAAAATATTGGCATGATTTAATTTTTTCTTTTCGCCAGAAATGAAATCTAGGTTATAAGTTAGAGGACAATACGAGGAATCAATGGCAAAAAGAACCAGGTCTTTAAGCCGTAACCAAACGAAGATACCTATAGAAGCATTGCTTGTACTTTTTTGTTAGGCGGGTTTTTGGTTACCTATTTTTTTATATTATAATTAAGACAACTGGAGGACTCGAGTTCTTTGCAATACTAGACCACTACCACACCCGGCGATAAATGCGGAAGCGAGAGACTCTCACTCATTAGAGAAACCGTGTTGTTAACAATGGAAAACGTTAAATATCAGACACGGAGTATTTTTATTTAAGAAAGATAACTCCTGATAAAAAGCAAAAGCGATCTACTAAATAGTCTCTGTCTCTAACTTTGTTCGGTTACGGTTGGTAGACATCATTCTTTTTGCTATTGATTTCTTATACAGTCCTTTAAGATATTTATGGCCTAGGTTTCACTATTGGAGAAAAAAAAATAAAAATATGCTAGCTATGTATGGCAAAAGTTTCATTCCCCATTCACTTTTATAATATTAGTGTTATTTCCACCGCAGTCACATCTACCGGGTGTCCTGTATCGACCACATTTGATGACTACATGGTATCTCGGTCCTGATTTAACATTCTTGTTTACAGAGCGTATTCTGTCCGGAGCGTCGTCCGGGCGACAAGCACGGTTTGCCGTCCGCGATGTCCGTCATGTCCGAGACAGCCGAGGCCACGTCCGCAGTCCTAGACACTAGGGTGTGCGCTGCCTTAGAGCACTACCACCAATACGTGCAGTTCATACATATCTCCGACAAGTACTCCGGCCCGAAGCAGATAGAGTGAGTTTAACTATATCACTTACATAGATATAAACAGTTAAGGGTCCGCAATATTGGCACTAGGGTGTGTGCCACCCTGGTTCACTACCATCAATACCGCATGTTCGATTTTGAGGAAGATTGGGAGAAGAGTACCTGGAAGGACTTGGGGAGGTCTTTTCCTAGCAGTAGTACATAAGAACTAAACAAACAAAAACAACTACAACAAAAATCCTACATTGCGGTATTAGAGTTCTTCGTGCGATTAGCATATATACAACAGTCCAAAAACAACTATCAGGCAGTTGCCCAGACCAGACACAACAACTGTCTGGTCAGAGGATCCTCCCTTTTCATAAGCTGAAAAAAATAAACTTGAATTATCAAAAAAAAAGATACGGCTGTTTATATCGCAAAAAACCTATATTTCGACACTCTCAAAGAAATCATAATTTATAGAGTACTTCCCTACTTTATTGACATTATTCTCACATGATAGCGACAAGAAACATGTAACAGAGATATTTGTAATTGCAAAACACGATTGAAAAGAGTGTCCATGGAGTTTCTTGCACATTCTTCTCCATAGAGATCTACGTTTTGGAATGTGCAATTAGCATCATTTTTTCTGACTGACTGACTTCTTGACATTTCAAAAGTGCCTGTAAATGGTTTATTTGAAATAAATGCTTTGAATTTGAATTTTTGAATTTGACCCAGAATCCTGAAATTTAGCATAAAGCAGGGTCTTATAGCACAGATATAATAAATCTGAAAACAGTAAATTTGTTGTTGCGTGATAAAAAAAAAAAAAAATAGCGATTCGTAAAAATTTTCGCGAAAAATTCGGGTGTTGAACTATTTACATAGGTAAGTCTATACGGAACACTCAGTGCGCGAGTCTGACTCGCGCTTGCCCAGTTTTTCTTTTAAAGAGTAGCCATGGACTTTCTTGCCGGTCCTTCTCCATAGCAACCGACCAATTGTAACCTGCGCTAGCTTCTGACGTTTTATAAGTGCCCATGTAGGCCTATGTGAAATAAATAATTTTGAGTTTATGTTACAAACTTCTTATGAACTAGCGGAAAATTCTTCCACCTTCAAAATCTAAATAAAATAGATTACAACACTAATTATGGCAACTTGTTTTAGTCAGTAATAGTCTGACAGTCTCTGCCGCTCCACCGCAAAAAAATTTATTTAATAATTTCCCACTTAGAAAAATGGACGCCAGTTTTTTTTTGCCCCAGGCAGGCCTGGTGCACTTCTAGCTATAGGTATAGAAATGTGCCTACGCCCGCGGCCTTTCTTGCAAGACTAAATTCGGTAGAGTGTCACACGCGTGTTCACACATTTTTCACGTAAACGAGTCAATGACCTTAAAGATCATTCAATAGGTAGACCTCCCAGTACTAGTGACTACCTTACTAATGCAAGGTCAACATATACTGGAATTGTATCTTACAAAATGTTAATTATTATGTCTAATAATGTCATAAACGCCCTACCTTTTAAAAATTACATACGAACGCAAAGTTAACGACATACAAAACCAACAAAGTTTTATATACACTTCATTTTAATTACCTATTTCATTTAATTAACAATCTCTTGACACTTCTATGAGAGGATTTAAAAAAAAAAAAATTATGGATATAAGTAAATAGGTAGAAATCAATTAGGTACCTATCTACCATATAATTTTAGAAAATCTGATTATATTTTATGTAATAAAACGTAAATACCTATTCCACATTTTTCAAAAACACACAAGTCCTAACCCTATAACAAGAGCGGCCTGTTCAAAGCGCATAACGGGCTCTCGTTGCGCGAACTTACGGTGCATTTTGATTCGTTACGACCGCCGCTGGATATAGTAGGCTAATAAAATCAAGGTCGTGTCCGTTCCGTGCAATGTATTGAACATTAGCGCTGTTGTTAGTAGGTTTAAATTCGTATGTTTGCTATCACGGAGTGCAATTTCTGTACTTGTACTATTTCTTATTCTGTGCCCCAGGGCCGTTGTTCGTCTAACTACGCCAATAATGATGATCATTTTAACGGCCGTGTAACCCCCAGGGAGGCAGCAGTGACCAAGCCCCCGGACACGGAGAAGGTGATGCTGATCAGCCTGGCGCTCGGGCCCGACGGCGGCGGCGACGAGGTGCGCCCGCTGCTGCAGCTTGTCTTCCACCTCATGGACAAGATCAAGAGGCTCAGACTTAGCAAGGAGGTTCGTAGAGCTTTCTTTTGTTGCGAGTGTCATTCGCCGGGCTCTTAAGTGTCAGAAGAAAACAATTAAAAACAACTAAAATCAATAAGACGCTAACTTCCCAAACTATTATAGTTAGCCTATTCGCGTTTAGAAAATAGTAACGTCATCGTTGTCACTCGGCTAAGCCACGCCCGATGACTAATCAGCTTGTAGTAAATGACCTCATTAGTGACGAAATAAACATGTGAGAGTTAGAGAATGTTATGGAACTCGCGGAAAATTCTTATATTATAAATATTAATGATAATTTTGACGCTTTTTATTAAATTTTGAGAATACTGTGTAACAAAAAGTTTGCTTTAATTTTATAATGGTTTAATTTTTACCTCAGTATACGCCTTTACTTTGCAGTAGCACTGATGAATCACTATTTTCTTAGCCCGAATAGACTATAGTTCTATTATTAATTTGTAGAAGGCTTTAAGTCGGCCTTTGTACTTTACATGTAGATTAAAAAATATACAAATAATACTTATTTGTTTACTTGTCCTGTTGCAGTCCATACTAAGAATAATAAAATGTATTGCAGGCTCTAGCGAAATGCGAGAAACGTCGTCAGAAGGTGGCGGAGGCGTGGCTGCGGGGAGCGCACGCGGCGCGGCAGGAGCAAGCCGCCGCGCGCCGCGAGGAGAAGCGCAAGCAGGAGAAGGAGCGCATACTCGCCGTACGTATACCTTTCCCTCTCCACCACCATGTGTATTCAACTACATCACTATTAGAGATGTACCGACTACTTGCCACTTAGTCGGTAAAGCCGACAATCCGGCCGCTTTTTTAGTAGCGACTATCCGGCAAAGAGTGCCCACTGTCCGGCCATTTTTAGTAGCAATTATCTGGCAAAGAGGGCCGACTGTCCGGCCACTTTTAGTGACGACTAGTTAATTTGTATGTATTTCTCAATAAAATGTATATAGAAATAATTCATGATCATATAACCTAACTGATAATCAGGTTTCGATGTTGATATTTGATATGGGTGTTCATTGAATACTAGTATAAGCTGTTTTTCCCTGCCCACCACGAGAAATTATCATTTCGTACTGGTAAATAGGCCAAAAAAAAAACGATACATAGACTTTTTTTGACATGGTTGCATTTTAATTGAGCTCTTTCATTTCAATGAACTATAACAGAAAACAAACACGGGACTCAGCTGTAAACAGAGCGTTATGGAAATTGACGAGAGATATCGCTTTATCTTATCATTAATTTTGTCTGTGCTTAAACAGAAAAAAAAATGGCATCACTGGGACTATCTCTGTCGGGCACGATGTCAGATGAGACAGCGCGCTTTTTTGGCAAGGCCCATCAGTGAGTTTGAGCTCGCGACTAGTTCAGCCTTAAGCATAATAACAATACTCGGTACGGACTCTTAACTTAGACCTTAATGTCGTAGTTTGTCAATTTAAAATTGTATATTCAAAATATTTTTTTTGTTTGTTTATATATTTTTTGTTTATGTATTTCAGGAAGACGACCCTGAAAAGCAGCGTCGCTGGGAACTAAAAGAGCAGAAACGTCAACAGAAACGCAAAACACCAAAAATGAAGCAATTAAAAGTGAAAGCACTGTGATCAGATGACACAGTGAAGTTGCATCACTGCCGCTTCGGCCTTACCCTGCAATCAGTCACAGTAATATTATATACAATCTTTTGTTATTTATCTTAAGTGTTACATACTCAATGGCTGCGAATAAATGAATTTTAAGTTATAAATTTATGTAGTTTTATTGAAGTTGTAGCCGGAATAATATCCACCGTATCGCTTACGAGTTACGCTAGTTTGTTTATTGATGAGAGGTAGGCCGCCGTCCATTTTTCGCTCTAGTCTCAGTAGTTCGGTAGTTTTGTTCGGAACCAGACTATTGAGACGTGACGAGTTACGACGATTAAGAGTCATAACTCTACAGTTTGGTTTTACGTTATAACGTTAAAACGAATTGTAGATACAGTGTGGTTGATCATCAGTTCGGTTCCGAACAAAAACAACCGAACTACTACGACTAGAGGACCGCCAAATACAATACAGTCTTAAAAGCTAATGCTTCGTTAGTCGGGAGGCATCGCATCGGACCTGCTGGGCGCCTGCGGTTTTGGTGACATCTCTCAAAGAGCGCGCGCGTGGAACACTATGAGCCGTCTACAATTCGGACTCGGTCCGGACGGTCGTACAGCGAGCTACCCATTGCTCATCGTCCGCAAACCCGCGCCTGCCGTGGCTGGTAGTCACGGACGCGCTGGCTAAGGCGTGAGGATGTCCATACCCACACGCGTGCGGCTGTCTCCTTTGCTAGTATTAATGCTTCGCAGAAGGAGGCCACTGCCTCCTTTCGCTTCGGACCAGCCTGCGGGATTGCAGGCTAGGCGGGATCGTGTTTTTGATGAGGGATTCCCTAGTCGGAGGCTGACGATTGTGCATTGTGATCGTGAGAAACGCTTATGCACCGTCAACTCTGCGGATTGTTCGAAGGACTTGTGACTGTGGCTCTCGCAAAGGGGCAAATGAAAGAAAACTGGGTTTTAGTTAGTAAAAGGCACTACCCTCCACCCGCTTCTCCTAGAGCGGGAGAAGGTATTTGACGACTTACCACGTAAAAATGCGTTCGCCTGCAATAGTAAGGTGAGTTGATGATAAAATATTTTTTATAAAAAGCCTTAGATTTCTAGCTGTGCTGTGTGGTAAGCTCAATAAAAAAATAAAAAAAAACCCTAGATGAAGGTGCTCTTGTCCACCACATTATTGCATACCATCAAATAAGATACTCGTAGTAGTCAAATGCTAACATGTCTACCTACACTAATATAATAAAGAAGTAAAGTTTGTTTTGTAGCTACATTATTCCTGAATGTCATTATTTTTTGTTTTTAGGTGGGAAATCAGCCAAAGACTTCTCTCGATCTAGGGCGGGGCAGGAGGGCGCGTCAGACTTTAACTGACTAAAAACCAATGCTATGTGCCTCTTCTTTACCTTGTGTTTCAGGGCCCCGGGTTTTCCTTTCAGAAGCCAACCCATAACCCCCATAAGCTTCAACCCTGTTGGGCCCCTATGGTTTCGTTTACTCCTTGAGGCGCGCATAGAACTCTACGCGCCGTCGACGACTCGGGCACGGTCCGGACGGTTACCGGACGGCCAGACAGATAAAAAGTGGGCAGTGCAGTAAAGGAAATCGATAAATCAATATTTTATTATACTAAGTTTATTTGCCAACAGCACCTGTAAAAAACTTTTATAATATCGATCTGCACACCGATCCAGATTTCATTTCAAGTAAGTTTTTTAAAACTCTTCTTCAATAACTGCCAGCATGCTTAAATCGTTTCCATTTGTGTAGATAAATTTTTAGGGTTTCGTACCAAAGGGTAAAAACAGAACCCTATTACTACTCTGTCCGTCTTGTTGTCACCAGGCTATACCTATCTGAACCGAGATAGCTAGACAGTTTTCAATTTTCACAGATGATTTATGTCTGTGACATTTCTGTAGCCGCTATAACATCTAAAAACAGAATAAAACAATTATTTAAGAGGGGCTCCCATACAACAATTTCTTTTTAATTCGCTACGGTCGGTACGGAAGCCTTCATGCAGAGTCCGACTCGCACTTGTTATTTTCTTGCTTTCTCTGACTAATAACAAAATGGCCGGTTATTCTAGTAGTAACGCATGTAGGACACATATACCTAAGCAGATTTTACCTATGAACATTGGTTCTGGTGTATAGCATGCTAGTTCTGGTGTATAGCATGTTAGTTTCGTGCTAACAATCAATTAGAAGTCATACGTCAGACAAATCAAACCTATAATTTAATTGATCTATAAATAGCACAGCATATTTTTAAGACGTTTATAGTAGTGCACGTCTTATAAAAGAATGAAACAAGACATTAATAAGCATAAACAATCTTACTAAATGCGTTTATAGGATCAAAATACAATATTTGCTAATTAGTTTTATATTTTGCAATTTATTACTGCAAGATTTAGTAAGAATCGTATCTAGTTATCCTATAAACGTGTATAAAAGAAAATAGTATCGAAAGTACCTATAGCTAGAGATGAAGCGTATATACTAGAACAGATCCAGGGATTAGGTATTTAACGAGACTAGGCTGCACCTATTCTAACTTTTAAAATACTTGATCCACCTAGTCTCACTGTGCCTACGCAGTGCACGGCACCCGCGGCCCGCGCGAATCGAAGTACCGACTGTACTGGACTATGCTGCTATCTCGCTTCACCGCGTCGTCGTGACGCGGTGAAGCGAGATAGCAGCATAGTCCTAGCTCATCCATGTTTGCCAAAATCATTCATGAGTCAGTCACTTGAATTTAATTCAAAACGCATAAAAGTAACGCAATGCGCACTCGTATTTACATAGATCATACGTGTGCCAGTCGTTTGATTTTGAACCATATATCAATGGCATAAAAGTTACGCGACGCGCACCGTGTTGTGGAAGAATATATTCTGTCCTTTTTTAACTACACTATTCCGCAGTCTTTCCATCCTTGTCTGTCAATACTCGAGATCGAGACTAGTCGGGACTAGGCACTAGGCAGACTTTATAGAATAGGTAGAATAGATACTTTGACAATACTCGATGCGAATGAGGACTATATGATGCAGTCGAGTATCAAGTACGGACTCGTGCGAATGTGATCTCGATTGACGTATGATACCTGCTCGACGTCGCTAACTTCTATGGGACTTATTTAGTGATCGGTTTTCGTAACGAAGTTTTAATATATTGTTAAAGAACTTAGATCTATTTTTAATAAGACATTAATTAATGTGTTTATTGTTTTGAAAAATGGGTCCCCAAGGAAGTAGTGTCAATTCCAAAGACTGATTTTCTACGTGTATCTTAAAAAAACAATGATTGTAAACGGTTACGTGATTTAAAAAAAAAAACAATGATTGTAAATAGTTATGTGATTTTAAAAAAAAAAACAAAAGCAATGATTGTATAATTATAGTTACGTGATTTTAAAAAATACAAAACAAAAAGCAATTATAACAATTAGATAAATCTATACGTTGACAGTCTTAAGCCTGTGCAAAGTATGAAGGGAAGATTACAATTCATTACTGCGTACGTACGTACTACACCTATCGTTGTTACGCAAAGACTAAGCATCTAATCTAAGTATGCGTATTTCATGGACTAGGTGGACTAGGTGGAACAGGTATTTGGATCGAGTATTTGTACGGACTTGGACTAGGTGCACCTAGTCCAAGATTTGCCTAGTACGACCCATCTCTACCTATAGCGCAAATCATCTTAGGAGATGTTGAGAGATCAACATTTACGTTTACGCCTCCGATTCCTTTGTTCTGACGTCATCTCAACGCTCAGTCACGTCGTCGTCAAAACAAAGGAATCGGAGGCGTGGCCTACTCGAGGCGTTAGACGCAAATGAATCGATCGTAACTTGGCTAGGGGGGCAGTAATCTTAATCAAAGCGTCTATTAGGTCCCTATTAGACGTTTAGTCTTATAAGTCTATTTTTATATGACTATTTGGCTACTTGGGACCCGTTGCTCACCTTCCGCAAGCCCACGCCTACGGTGACTGAAAAACGGGATCCCTTCGGCTGGGGCGTGAGGAAGTCCGTTCTCTCACGCGTGCGGCTGCCTCCTTCCCTAGCATTACTGCTTCGCAGAAGGAGGCGTTCGCCTGCCATTCCTCCTCGCTCCGGACCATGACTTGTACCAGAGCACGGCGCGAGAGGACTTTGCCGCCGATAGTCACACACCTCCACCGTATTCTTGAATGACATAATATCTTACTATATTTAATAAGGGTTAGTATTTTTTTTTTACGCCACGAAGTTAGCATAGGACAGCTAAAGAATAGTAATTAAAAAAAAAACTACTAGGTTCGCGCTATCTTACCTGATGGAAAGCGAAGATGCGGAAAAGAAAATTTTCTACATGAAATACATAAACTGCTTGTTACCATCATGTGATATAGTGATAGTGATCAAATAAAAGCCTATCAATAACAAAAGAACTCTTGCTGAAACTGCGTAAAAAGGAAGACCGCGCGGCCCCATACAAAAATGCTCAAATGCCACTTGAGTGGATACTACTCATGTGCTGATGCCATGACCCGCGCGGGCATCCAGGCTCCGCTCGCGTTTTGCTACGTAATAATATATCGACACGACTACATGCACACCGTTAAAGTTGAACTAGCGACACTGCGTGGATAATAATCCGGTTTCCGCGTGACCACGTGCCTTGTTACGCGCACGCGTCGGGTACCCGCAGTGGGCGTCCGCTTTACACAGTTTCAGCCCTAACTGCTGGCCACAAGTCAACTCTTATAAACAAATATGTATATTATTGTTAAAAAATAAAAAGTTATTATTGTTGAAACTTTAGAATAAAACAATAATAAGTATTAATCAAAGCAATATTTATTTCAAATATTTGTTATTAAATTAATAAGAACAAAATAACAAAGTATGTTAACTAACATAAGTATCTATTTCTAAGTCACAAAAGCGTGGATGGCAAATAAATAATATGTTTTGTTAGGACAATAATATTGAATTGGTTTTATGAATTTTTGTAGATACAATGAGATCTTCATACAGTCTTATTCTTATTTCCACAATTTTTACTATGTTACATAAATAAGATATTCAAATATATGTAACGCTAATACTTAAATATCTTTCTAACAAATTACAAAAGATGAAAATATGTATAAAAGGAAGTGCATATGTGACTTAGACCAAAACAAAATCATTTGTTCTCAAAAAACACTGCAGTGCTAACTTGAGGGTAACCATAAAAATTATTATAACTCTCAGTTTTCTAACACAATGTTATCAAAACAATTGTATAATACAGATACGACATGTACCCAACATTTGTACCAATTCCAAACATTTTTGAGCAATTCGCTTAAACATTAATGAATGTAGCTGCACTATCATTTATCGATGGGTGGATAATACATGCAAAATTAACTCAAGTACACAAGGAGCTAGGAACATTTAGAATCAGCTTCTACACTTATATATCCATGAATCAGTATACATACACTGAAAATACATTATTCAACATTCATTAGATCACTTGAATACTACTTCTATATTTCTAACCTCCGCCACTCTATCTTAGAGTAAATATGATTCGAAGGTCATCACACTAGATTTTGAGGTGGTCGTGTGAGCATGACTGACTGGGTGTCATTCATCGACTTGTAGTTTCTGGATGCGTGTGGAGACACAGTCCATGTCGGGCGAGGGCTCGGCGCGTGGCGCCGGCGAGTCGGCCGCCAGAGCGAGGTTCTCCAGCGACTGGCAGCGCTTCGCTGGGCTCTTCGCGCACTCGTGGTTGTACCCGCTCGTCGACGGCTCTAACAAACTGTTTTTGAACTCGCACCCGCTATCGCTCACGTCACTACCGATCGCATCCGAGTTTTCACTCTTAGTTCTGTGTCTAATTGGCAATACGTAAGGGCAGAGTCTGTTTTTGTTGGTTGCTCTCTTCATACAATATCCCACGGTCACGTTCGACACGTATCGTGTGTTGAGTCGCATCACGCTGTAGTTTGATTTCGATTCGCGTAAATAGTCGCGCCGCGCTTCGGTTATTGCACTCAGCATACCCAAGTCCTTCAAGGCTTTATCCAAATTCTCCAGGTTCATGTGGCGAGATTTCTGTGAACAACGTGACAAAATGAATAACGCGATCTGCCATTTTAACTATTATGCAAATCTTCTGATAGTACGTACACTTTTTTCGAATTCATTACATTTCATCCTGGATTAGATCTACTCAGAATTCAAGAAATATACATAGAAAACAGTGAAAATAAACATCACAAAAAAGTCATAATAAGAAATGACAAGCGCTACTGCGGGTTACCAGTTATTAAAAAAGATTATAAACAATTTTTTTAATCATCTTTTTACAACCAAAGATCTTGTGTAACCTACGACTCAACAACAAACTATTATTTTAACTTTACTCTTTGATAATTTAACAGAAAAAGAAAAAAGGACTGTCATAATTACTCGTATTTACCTTTTTAAATTTTCTTTATTTTTTTCATTAAATGTGTCAAACTGCGTCAATAAGTCAACTATTTACTGAAATATTTAATATTTATGTACCTACTGAAAAATTATGGCTGAAATTTTAAAAGAATGGCTCTCGGAAAGATTGCAGCGGCCTATATCATGGGAAGCCGACGAGTTTGGGGATATGATGAAAAATGGTTATGTGATTGCATGTGTACTTAACAGCTACAACGTTATTAATGATGACAAACATTTTTTAATAAAGGCTAGTTCTGCACCCGAGGATATTCAATCCAATTGGAAATATTTAGCAGAATGGTTAGCGGATTTAGACGTGTTATTAAATGCTGCTGACCTTGAAAGTATAAAAGATGGTAAAGGTTCTGCGATACTTCGTCTATTCTATCAAATGTTCCTGCATTTAGACAAAAGAGATCGTACAAATTTTATAAAAAGAGAAAGGAAAATGGTTTCTGGTTTAGTGGAGAAAATTGGACATAGATTTAAAGTAGAGAATATTCCTGAAGAACACGAGTCAGTCGTCGATAATCTCTCGAAACCTTTACTAAATGAGAAGCATTTTATAGAATGGCAACAGAAGAAAGCCGAACAAGTTAAAGATACATA
The DNA here is from genome assembly GCA_961205895.1 of Mythimna pallens. Lineage (NCBI taxonomy): Eukaryota > Metazoa > Arthropoda > Insecta > Lepidoptera > Noctuidae > Mythimna > Mythimna pallens. The sequence continues at coordinate 5,584,187 of OY540843.1, forward strand.
CGACTACATCAGACATAAATACTCAAAAATGCTTAAGAACATAAAAGAAGCAAATACTCCGATGTGCTTTAAGGCTACGCTGCCACCTAAACCAACTGGAAAAGAGCGAATAGAAATGGAACGATTTGCTCTAAGGTACCCTTGTACATTTGAAAATTACACTTATGAACAGCTTTTGGCTATGGAGCAAAATGCTTTAGAACAAAGATCTTCTATTTCTGGATCCGAGTGGACTAAATGTTTCATGGATAACCTTCACACCAGAATGCGTAAGAAAACGGATTCTGAGGAGTTCCAAAATGATCTTAGACATAACATAAGTTGTTCAATGTGGGACCTTTCTATTGCTGAAGAAGAAACTAAGCTGGACACTGAACTTGCTAAAAAAGTAATGAAACTGTCTCAATTTGAAAAGCAAATGTGCACACAAATAATGGAAACGAAACAGCAAGCACGGAATTTAATCAAGAATAGAGTTCAAGCTGAAAAGGAATTCGCACAACAAAGATCCCAGCAGTTCGATCAGTTTCTTGATAATGTCAAAGAACAAATAAATCTAGATAATGTAGAAATAGATTTTGAAAAACAGAGACAAATTAAGCTACATAAGAAATTATATGCCGAAAAAATGAGGAGAAAACGCCTGCACTATTATGAAATTTGTTACGACACAATGTTATCAATAGTGGACTATGCAACTAAATATGCGTACTTTAAGAAATTGATAGGAGATGATATTCCTGATCATTTTATTCATGAATGGAAAATTCTTTATTTTAAACAACAGCCAATATTTGATATTTTGGAACCTACAGAAGACATTTTGAAAGAACAAGCCGAAGAGGAGTCTTGTGATGTAGAAGAAGAAATTATAAGACTCGAATTAGATCGACAAGAAGCTCAAAACGATAATGAATTTAAAGAATATAATGATTACTCTTATCCATGGACTTTGGATTTATTAATACCTAACTATGATCCAGAGTCTGAAGAAAGAAAATATGAATATTTGGGGACTCGCATATTAGGTCATTTGGTTTACACTTTACTTGGAATTAAATATCCATATCCGCCAACATTACCACCTGCTGACTTGCCACCATATTCAGCCAAAGCTTTATTACGCGGCCTCCCAGACAGATCCATAACTGTTCCAATGCAAGCTCTTCTCAAATTGCGTAAAATACTAGTTGTACGCCTTGAAACCACCATTAACTTTTGTCTCAGAAAATTTAAATTAGAAATGGTAGGTTGTGTTGATGTTGACCTGTCGTTTGATAAGTTTATTGCGGCTGCTCCCGAGGAAGAAGACAAGGAACTTATTAGATTAATGAAATTGGATGACGACGGTACAAGCAAAACCAGTGAGCTAGCGGTCAGTGCTATGCTAGGAGTGATTCCGGCTAATACAAAACAAACACAAACACCAAAAACTTTGCCAGAAGAAGAAATTAAATTATCTAATCCTGCTGAACTCGGCAGATATGCCTATGAAGCCTTAGGTATAGGTGATACCTTAACAGACCATCTCTTAGCAGCTATGATAGTAGAATATCTTAAGGACCAAGATGACATTGATGGTTTTGTAATCATTAACTACCCAAATTCGTACAGGGAAGCGCAAATTTTAGAAGAGACTTTCTCTGGCTTTACACCACCTAATGAAGCTGAACTACTAGAAGACCGGGACGATATTTATCTAGAAGAGTGTATTTTAAAGCATCGCAAAAAAGAAATAGATCCTTATAAAGAAGTGAGAGTATCTAAACTTGTAAGCGATCCTCATAAGAACAAAATTGAAAAACCATTTGAAAGCTATTTCACATGTTATCTTAATCTTAAAGAGACTGAAGATATTCTACAAGAACTTGTAATATGGGATTTAACAGATGAGAATTCTGAATTGATTGACCGATTTTACGCTGTACTAGGTATCAATTATAGTATGTATTACGAAATCATAGATAAGGAATTTTTGGCTCAAATTTGTAAATATATCATTGGTGATTTGCTGCCACAAATATCATCAAATGTACTGTTCGGCGAAAATGTTCTAAGTAACCTCGAATTTCCGTCAAGTGACGACAAAAGATTAAAGTCGAAAATTGTAAAGGCCGAAGTAGTGAACGGAAAATCAAAAGAGAAAATGTTACGTCATGGTTCAAAATTAAGTAGAAGCTCTGTGGGTCAATCGCTGGATGTAGTGAAGGAGCCTTCTTTGGATGAGTTTCCTGAAGATGCTGTGGCTATATTGGAAGAACTAGGAGGGGAAGATGCTGTGAGCAAATCGATAACTATTGAGGAAGTGCATTTACTGGCTGGTGAAGAAGATTGGGATTATGGGGAGATAGCTATTTCTCAGATAATAGGTACAGCACTGGCAACTTGTTGGCAGGCGATTGAAAAAGTTTATATCAGAGACATGCAGGAATTGTTCTTTGCAAAGAGGTTACAGTTGAACTGTTTGATTCCATACGCGAGATTTATTAAGGATAAAATGGAACAAATAATTACTTTACCGTCATATAAACAAGACTTTGTGTGCCGTTTTCAAAAAGATTACAATGATTTTGAAAATGATTGGCGAGACGTTAATTTGACGAAAAATGAATGGCACTGCCGGGTTAAAGAGTTACAAGATCGATTGTATCAGATTTGCGATGAGAGGAAATTATACGCTGAGAAACAAAGACATGCTTTAATATGTGATAACTGGGCTTTGGAAGAACTATTGACCCTAGTTAATACTTACATATCTTGCATGCAAACGGAACTAAATCGGTAACGCATATTCAAAATTGAATAATTATAAATCTATAGGTATTAGAAAAATTAATATAACGAACGTATTAAGTAGATTTTTAACAACTGAAATGGGTATATAATATTTTAGATTTCTCTTTTTATATAATTTTGATTATTTCAGATCGGTTTTGACATTTCAAGCGCTCCATGATTTTTATTTGGCAATGCTCAAACATACGCCACCCATGGATAAAATTTCGTTTAAGGAATTGAATAAAATATACAGGGAATCCGATGACACTTCTGGGAGTAGACGAGGAGGTGAAGATAAGATGTATAGACATTTGAAATCTGCATTTCAAGATTTACAACTTAAAAATGTTGAAATTGATTTCGAAAATAATCCTTTTAATTTAGTGATTGAGAATAATGTTAAATTTGCTTTGAAAGTTATTAAAGACACGAACGACTCATACAGATCCACAATAGCAAGAGAATATGGTGAAATTGCTAGAATTCAACCAGCTCTAAAAAAGAAAGACGAAATTAATTCTGAAGATTCTGTTGTTAATCTTGAAGAAATCTTTAAGGAGAACGCATTAAAATGTATTGAAGAATGGACGATGGGGATCAATGGAGAAATGTATAGAGCTAGCCTTCGAATGCTAGCGCTTCAATACAAATGTTACCGTGATATGAAAATGTTTAATGATCACATTTATAGAACGTTCATGGAAATACAAAACGATATTGACAATTACTATATAAATGAGATAACATCTGTTGATAGACTTTGTAAGTATTTACAAATGGCAGTTGAAGATGGTCGAAGAATTCCGGAAACACTTGTACTTGAACATGATACATTTACAATTGATCCTAATCTCTTACAATTTGCGAAAAAAGAACCACCAGTTGATACGGGACCAGTAACCGAGGAAGTTATGAATATGGAATTCAAAATCAGCCAATTAGCTACTTTGCGGTCGCAGTTTAAGATCGTTGCACCAACAGGAATAATTCTGACACAAGCTTTCATTTACCTTCTTCAGGATTTCTTTTTCTTTGGAAAAGAGACTTGTAGTGGACCTTTATTTCCGGAAGCTTGGATGAGTGTAAATCCCGAACAAATTCCTAAATTAGTATTTTTGCTTTTTGGCGAAACAGTATACCTCGATTGGAGAGATTTTCTTATATATAGTTTAAATATTTCTTTTCCACAATTGGATGAACTATTAGAAGTTCGCAAGAGATTTCGATGTAAAGATCTCGGGTCCACCGAGTTGATAAGTAGAGATGATTTTATTGCTGAAGAGCTTTGGTTCGAAAAGGATTTCGATCCAACAGACAAACATGAACAACTTAGAAAGAATCTAATGAAACATTTCTTGTTTGAGTTATTTGAAACTGAAGAAAACATGATGAATTACTCTGCGTTTTTGTTGGCTTTTTGTAAAAATCCGGATCCTATACTAGGTTTCGTAGCAGCGTTATCTATGGCTGTTGGCAAAAAGACTTGCTATGATGTGGAGGAGTGTAGGGAAGTAGTTCTGAAATTGATTAAACTCAAACAGTATAGAGATGAATGCAAAGCTTGTGCCAATAAATGTACAAAAGAATTGCTTGATAAAGTATTAGAAAAAGTAATAGTTTATTGTGAAGGAACTTCCATTATTGAATTGAAATACGTTCCTCCAGTAGAAGAAAAGAAAGGTAAAAAAGGAAAAGGTAAAAGTCAAAGTACGAAAAAATTTGACTCTACTCAAAGCGCTCGTATACCTAGAATGCAAAAGAGCTCTTCTAAAACTAAAGTGGCTCAATCTGAGACTAACGTGAAGAGTACATTTATATGTCGACCATGTGAAGATGAAGTAGAACCAGAACCCGAACCAGTGGAGATTGTTGAAGCTGAAGAAGAAACGAGAGTCGAACCCGAGGAGGACCCTGATTTAGCATACACTGTTAGTCAGTCAGTTATATGGAATGTTTTAAGGATTTGCTTGCCTGGACATTTTGTGATGATTCCGGAAGAGAAGAAGACTCCTTATGAAGATGATGTAAAAGAAATTCTGAAACGTTTGGAAGTCGATACGGATGAAGGCGACATTTACGTTTGTAAATTCGTTACAGATCCGAAGATATGCTTGTTGTTAAATACAGTGAAAAAATTTACTGCTCTGAATCTTATAGAAGAAGTGGTTAAAGTTTTTGGTTGATGATCGCGAAGGAGAAGTAGGTATAACTATAATGCACTTATTTTATTTTTCTCTATTTATGATACCAATGAGTGTTTTCACTTCCAAATTGAAATAATAATATATATTTTTTTCTTTCATACCTGTTGTTCATATTTTTATATTGTTCTTGTGCAAGGTTAAGAGATAGCGCATATGCACGAGCAAATGTTGTCTCCGCAACTAATTTGTTTCTCACATCAAGTTACGGGTTCGTATGAAATTGCTACAGAAACAAAAAAAAAATTTGCTTCGGAACTAAGATGCTCGTGGAGCTAAGTTGCTCCCCCTCCCTTAAGTACCATCATACATTAAATATATTCTTTATATCTCTTTGCTTGCGGCGTTATTATCGTCCTGACTTTGTAACGTCTCTCTTGGTCTCTCCACACGGCAAAGCTATCGCGACGATGCCCTTTTTGTAAACATCAAGCAAAGTAAATTCTCAACTTCTTCAGACACCATGACGTGTCTGAAGTCGAAGCGGCAATCTTAAGGCACCTGTGACAGCATCGGAAACTGTATTGCAGTTGTATCGCTTCAAAAGTCAGGCGGGATCTGAGACTATAGTGTGATACAGACGCAGTGCGTTATCGATATGTGGCATTGATACAGTAGTTCGCTGTAATATCATTTCAGCCGAAAGACGTCCACTGCTAGACATAGGCCTCCTCCAAGAAAATAGTCGGCCTTATAATTTTCCCACTGTTAGGACTCAGGCCTCCTCTCTAGGGGAGGGAATGGGCCGTAATCCACCACGCGGGCCCAGTGCGGGTTGGTGAATGTCACATGTCATCGAATGTTTGGTTCTAGGACATGCCGGTTTCCTCACGATGTTTTCCTTCAACGTTTTGAGAGCAGTAGTGATGAAACAAATTACACAAAGTAATGCGCCTGGCTTGGTTTGAACCCGCGACCTACAACTCGTAAGTCGGGGCCGTTACTACTCGGCCACCACTGCTCAGCTCACTGTTCGCTGTAATAATTTCCTGCGACTCGCTGACACCACTGACCACTACTATTTAGCATACGTTTGATACTCGCCATTTTGGCGCTGTCGTCCGTAGCGAATGTTGGCGACTATACTAAAACTAACAATGTCGCGCCACTTACAATATACACATGATTTAATTTTTCATAGGTTTTATATAATTCGTGAAGCAGGAATAACACCGAATTCGAACGAAATTAATTCAAAATGCAAAAATATTTTTTTTCCGCTGGGAAAATCATCTAATGACCAATCCCGCTCTTGGGCGGGGCGGGAGATAGTGTCAGACTTTTACTGACTAAAAACCCACTCCTGTTCCTTCTTTGCCTACGTTCCAGAGGGCCCCGGGATTCACTTTCACCCTACATACTTCAGAGTACTATACACTTTTCTGCAGCCATTTGCATTAATAAGTCAAAATTAGTTCTCTGGACGCTCACAAGTGGCGCTTCAAATAGGCACAAAAAATTAGCTGTCAAACAGATGGAACAGCCTGTCCAGTGGTATATAGTAGAGGTCAGTGCGCTGACACTGTCGTTTGCATCCACTTGCATCTATGTAATCGCGCGCTACTAACGATATAGCTTCAATAAAGTTGCGCGATTGCATCGATGCAGTTGCATATTGCAAATGCGACGGATGGTCAAAAGTTTACCTAAGCGATGCAGCCGTGCCTACGGAACACGTCGCGGGCAAAGTATTTAACATCTGACCCACAGAGTACTGTTTTATAGCTGAAACCGTAACATAGGTACTTATATTGACGGCCTGCAGCTAGAGGCCGATGCCTACCAGGGCTTCAGGGCTGTTCGAAAGGCGAGTTCGGAAGACTTACCGTGGCCCTGGAGCGCAAAGGGCAACTAAAGGAACATAGGTAGGTTAGGTTACTCAGTAAAAGTCTGACACGCCCTCGTGCACCATCCAGAGCGGTTTTTTTTTTGAGGTGCGAAATCATCTAATGACTTCTCTCGTTTTAAGTTGGAGCGAGAGTGAGTGTCAGACTTTTACTGACTAAAACCACACCTGTGTCCTTTAGTGATACTTTGCGTTCTAGGACCACGGGTTTCTTTTTCAGAAATTTCCAGAGGCCCTGGCGGGCATCGGCCCTGTTGGGCCCCTAGGGTTTTGCTATCTCTTTGAGGCGAGTGAAACACTACGCGCCCTCGATGACCCGAGCTCGCTCTGGACGGTAGGAGCTGATTGATGCTTTCCCAACTCAAAATAAAAATATACTAGGTACAAACACAATTTTTTTTTTATGGATTCATTTCAGACCATTTTTATTGGTCTGAGGGCCTCATCTAGAAAATGACGAAAAAAAACATTGAACTGTAAGTGTTTTTTAAACCTAAATGCAAAAAAAAAAAAATATCATTTATGAGGACCCTTCCTCATAAATGTACCGGAAGACGTAGCGTTGGAAGGCTTCCTACAAGGTGGACCGATGACTTGGTAAAGGTTGCGGGAATCCGATGGATGCGAGACGGACAGGACCGTTCATTGTAGCGACACTTGGGGGAGGCCTATGTCCAGCAGTGGACGTCTTTCGGCTGAAATGATGATGATGATGATGAGGTTCTTTCCTGACCCGTCTATCGTTAACCTGAGCATGGTTTAAAAGTTGGTTCATCCAACTTAATCCAACTTAATCCAACGCAGTGATTGATAAAGAGGCAACGCGAAAAGAGAATACCTGAACGCGCTGTTGGCTTTCAGTAATTCCGTCATTTACTGGAAGAATACCTATTTCACATAAATAACTTGTTTCAGGAAATACATGTTTTTTTTTTAAGTTTTTGAAATTTTTTGTCGTTTTTTCTTTTTTAGGTGGAAAAACATCTAATGACAAATCCCTCTCTTGGGCGGAGCGAGAGATAGTGTTAGACTTTTACCGACTAAAAACCCACTCCTGTTCCTTCTTTGCCTTCATCCCGGGGCCCCGGGCGGAATCCTGATTAAATGTGCAAGGTTTCTATAGAGATTTAAATATAAATATATTTTTTTAAAGAGTTCTTTACAAATTGGGCCATGTAATAGCAGTTTCTCAGAGGTCTTTACTGGATAAGTTTTATACAAAACTAGCTCCTGCCAGCGGCTTTGCCCGCGCGAATATAGGTTTTTCTTTACAAACTTTGGACCCCCGTTTCATCCCCTTAGGGAGTGAATTTTGGAAAATCCTTCCTTAGTGCTCGCCTACGTCATAAAACGTTTCGGCTGTGCGTTGATATGTCAGTCAGTCAGTTTCCCCTTTTATGTATATAGATGACTTGATTTCAGTGGATACCTAGATAATATCCACAAGTTACCAGTGTTTCCAGTTATCAGTGTATACTTGTAGAGAAGGATGTGTAATATCGACATGGACACGTAAGAGCGGTTGTCAGCAGAGTCCAACCTGCTGCTGTCCGCTGTGTAGGTAGGTACCATTTTAAAAGAGTTAACAAAAATAAAACAAGACTTTTAATTTTATAATTTAATAATAAAATTGAGAAAAGGTGATGATGAAGAATAAATTGAAATAATGAAACAACGACACTGAATTTACCATTCACTTGTGAGGATATGAGCGTAATTTGAATACTTCATGGCCAAATGATGATTTTGTATTGTAATCGAAGAGCCGTTGCATCAGACTCTTCGGGTCTAGCGGCAGGCTCATTGGGTTGACGTCAGCTAGTATGTGTGTGTATACTTTTTCTTTAGTGACTTTGATGAGGTTGTATTTAGTGCTTGTTAGGTCGTCTCGTCGGAAACGCAGTCTAGACGCCGTGAGAAGTAAGGTTCTGCAAAAAATTTTTCGATCAACTTTGCATTTTTATTGGTGGAAACTTAAATTATGCAAGACAGCGTTGGACTAGCTTGAATCCTTCGCTACATTCAGGATTCTAGTAATAGTTCCTTACCTATGAAATTGCCGTTTTTTAAATACGGGTTCCTTTGAACTTTGGTATCTTCGGATTGACTTTGAATTATAAGTCCAAATAAACTTATGTTTATAGTGTTTTTAGGTGGGAAGTCATCCAATGACTTTTCGCTCTAGGGTGGAGCGAGAGCGTGTCCGACTTTTACTGACTGAAACCCATTCCTATGTTCTTTCTTTGCTTTGCATCCCAGGACCCCGGGCTTCCCTTTCGGACAACCCATGGCACCAGTAGGCTTCGGCTCTTCTAGGTCAGCAAAACCGTAGGGGCCCCCTACGGATTCGCTGTCATCTCTTTGAGGCGCGCTTGGAATAATACTACGCATAGTCGTCAGGACAGTTACCGGACGGTCCGATGGCGAGCTACCCATTGCTCATCATTCGCAAGTCCACGCCTACGGTGGCTGGCAATCAGGATCAAGATCCCGGTGGCTGGGGCGTACATTCGTACGTACGTACACATTCTTATTTAGAATTAAGTTATTTCATAAGTAAGAACCTAATATTAACTGTGGAATATTACAATGCGCTCAGGATTCAAAATGGCGCCTATGTCATATCATAAACCACTGCTATATCTACACTTTTGAAGTATGATTTGCTATATATTCGGCGATAGTTTTCTTATCTGAAATTCTAATAGAATAACTGTTCGAAGGACTTCTGGATATAGACCATCTTCGTTCGAAAGTCTATCGGAAAATACCGGGGCTATTCGATGGATAATTTAAAGATCGGGCCCGTTCGTTGGACTATAATTAAAGATCGGGCCCGTTCGTTGGACTATAATTCAAGATCGGGCCCGTTCGTTGGACTATAATTAAAGATCGGGCCCGTTAGATGGGCTATAATTTAAATATCAGGCTCGTTCGATGGGCTATAGTTTATAGACCATGCGCCTGTTTGTTGGGATATAGACTATATATAAGTCGTGCCCGTTCGACTGACTATGATTAATAATATATCTACCGTTTTCTGTCGCCATCGTTGGTAGAATGCTTCAGTACCGCGTACCGCGAAATGGAACTATTATATTTTGCGATAGTGTAGTTCTTCGCAAGTCTGCAATCAAAAAGTCGGTGGGTCAGATTTAAAAACAAAATTGTTTGTTTATAATTATGATAACAATTATGTTTTTTTTTTTATCTATCACACAACGCCATCTAGTCTCAAACTAAGCAGAGCTTGTGCTATGAGTACTAGTCAACTGATAAACATACCTATATATTTCTAAATACATACATATTATAGATAAATTACACCCAGATACAGAACAAATGATCGTGAACAATGATCATGCTCATCACACAAACATTTGTCCTGGGTGGGAATCAAACCCACGACCTCCGGCATAGCAGTCAGGACCATTAACCACTAGACCAACAGGACAGTAAAAAAAATCATCAGACTGTACCATCCGTTACCATTTACATGTTGTGCTACTTTGTTATGGTTTTTAGAGTTTTTGGTGCCAATACCTCGACACCCGCATCGAACAAGGCAGTATCTCAGATTACAGTCCAAACAAAATTAAAACAGCACTTTTTGGTTCAATTAAAAAAAATTACTGAATTAATGTTACAACCTTGTTCGTTGTGGGTCTATCTACAAATTCAAATCTGTTGCTTTACAAGGCAATGTTAAAGTTGCCAAAAGTTGATTTAAAAATTCAATCTCACCTGCCATAAAAATCATCGTCCTCTACGCCCCAATCCCAGTACAAGTTGGAGTAACCGTTGACAGCTTCATATTGTTCAGGAGTGAGAGCTGTTACTCCTCCGAAACTAGTCCTGTGTGGGTCGCTGAAATGATTTGCAAGAAATAGGGCGACATGATCTTTTGGAGGTATGCGGAACAGAGAGTAAAGTCCCGCAAACCTCCTTTGAAAAGAGAGGATCCTCAGACCAGACGGGTGTTATGTCTGGTGGGCAGCTGCCCGATATATGATTTCGGGCTGTTCTATATGTTCCAATTACACTGAGAACTTTAATTGCGCGATGCAGGATTAGTTCTTATGTGACGCGATAGATGTCGCTACAATCTCCGGCCGCAATCAATGGACCGAGATGGCAGCCCGCCTTTCAAGCTGAATTGACCGAGTTCGCATGAATTCATGCGAACCAATTATACTTAGCCGGAACCGAGTTACAAAATGCGCAAGCTTTCCAGCACTCTGGCCAAAGGTGCAGCTGCAGGACACCATGTGGTTTTAGTTAATAAGAGTTAGACATAGGAGATATTCTATTGCTCATTAAGTGTGTCTAACACAGGTGCACGCTGTTCCTTTACTTTCAAAGTCTGATGAGATGGTAACCCCACACGACCGGGGAGAAATCAGGCGCAGGTCCAACAGCTTTACGAGCTTTCCAGCCCCCCTAGCTAAGTTGACTAAGTTGAGATGACGTCAGAACAAAGGAATCGGAGGCGTGGCATACTCGAGGCGTTCGACGCGAACGAAACGATCGTAATTTGGCTAGGGGGGCAGGGCACAATCTGGTATGAAAGCGAAAAATCCTTTGTCTCTATTCACACCGACGGCACTAAATCTAGAGATCTCGTAAATGTAGGCTATAGCGGTAATAACTAAACGCGTCCCTGATCGCAAAGGTCGAGGCGAGATACCAGCCATATAATATTCACCGTACTGTGTTTCCGAACGCACTTTAGCGCATGCGCTTCGCGTCGACCATCACAAAGCGGTTGCTTAGGTTGGTAGACGATTTTTTTAGAGTTCTGTCTTTTGTGTTGTGATTATTAATATTATTTATGTAATTAGTAATATTATTTATTTATTTATTATATACTTTATTGTACACTGCATTAAAAAAAATTAAAAAAAAATAAGTGTACAATGGCCGGTCTTATCGCACAGGGCAATATAATCAGAGTAATATTTTCTGTTTATAAAGTTTATACCAATAAGAAAACCTCTTTAATTAAAATTGATTCATCATGACTACAAGGCTCTTACCTATTCCCCCAAGAGTCATTGCCAGCAGCCATATGTGTAGGTTGCTCTGGACAGGAGTACGGGATCCTCTCGTCCTCAGGCACCAGGTCCACGTCGTGGAAGATCAGACAGTCCCAAGAGCCGAACCGTTGCGTCTCCAGAAATGCGATGTTGTATAGAGTACCTTTGTTGAACTTTTCTGTACCTTTGGTTAAAGAGAGGAATATTGTTCACCTGATTTATATCTATTCTACGAAGAGATTAGAAATAGAGTAGATGAAGAATAAAATACAGCTTTTTTGGCCTCGTATATACAACGTGTTATTTTATATCCCACAACTCTAGGGTATAAATGAGACTATATCAAAGAATCAACTGGCATATGAATTATTTTTCAATTATCATTTCTTTTTTGTTTTCATTTTCCATACATAATAATTCGATAAGTTCACGATTATTAATGTAAAACACTCTAACGTGAAATATGTCAGCGTAAATATGTAATGACATTTACGCTGTCATATTTTTTTTATTTTACTACACTTTACTTTTGGCAACGTCGCAAAAGTAAAAATTCGTCATACCTACGGGTGAAAATTTTTGATCTAAATTATTTATGATTGATGATATTTTCGAAACGATGCATTTTTGGACCACATATTCTAGGAGTTTTAGTATTTTTTTTATAGAATATGAACCTTGACTTATTATCAAAAAAAAACAAACATGTTGTATAATAAAATACAGGATTTTTACAACATTCCAAACACGAAACAATAATAATAAGTGAAGGAGTAATCGACCGAAGGCACGGGGAAGGACCTTCGATATAAGTTCCGATTGAAATTTATCGGAACCGAAGTCGGAGGTGCAAAATCAATCGGAAGTTCCGAACTTTCAGAATCGGAATCGAACCTCCGTAACATCTTGGTGACATCACTACATAGTATAAATCAAAGTCGCTTCCCACTGTCTGTCGCTATGTATGCTTAGATCTTTAAAACTAAGTACACAACGAATTTAGATGCGGTATTTTTTAATAGATAAGAGTGATTCAAGATGAAGGTTTTTAGATATAATACAAGCATTGCACCCGTGCGAAGCCGGGGCGGGTCGCTAGTACAGTGATAAAATAGAGATGATGGAATAGGTAGAGTATATTTACCTACAGTTCGGGGAAGTAAATAAAATAGAGTAAATAACTCCTCTAAAATCACAGGATCGTCATGTTTAATGACGATTAGATTCCGAGATTTATGAACTTACGAATAACTTATTGCGCTTTGTTTTACAAGAGTCACTACTCAACAAAATTAACTTACCGTTTTGTTCAATGACAAATATCCTGTACTCCAGAAGTTGTTTTTTCAACAATTGGTGAAGTGAACTCAGCAGAATAATCAGACTTACTGGACGACCACTGAGAAAATGAAAATAAAAGAAAATTTTATTTACAACTCACATAGTTAAGCGGCAAGAAATATGTAATCAGGATTTTTGTAAACTTTATAAATTAATTAGTTTACTAGCTGACCCGGCGGACTTCGTACCGCCTAATAGTAAGGATAACGCCATCTACTGGCATTACCAGATCAGCATAATTCATTTTAATTAGAGATGGCGTTGTATTTGGATTCTTTTCGTGATTTTTCCATTTTTTCTCACCGTTTAAATCTTCCCTGTACTATCACGAATATTTCAAGACTTAAATTAGCCAAATCGGTCAAGCAGTTCTCGGGTTTTAGCGAGACTAACGAACAGCTGTTATTTTTTATATATACAGATTTCTTTAATTTATTTATTTATTACAGCTTAAACAAACTAAAAATAAAAACAAGCATAGATGACAGCAAGCCAATTACAAGTCCTCACGCTTAGTGTCAGACTTAAATTGTGAAGTCAGCTTATCACCCTTTACACAATGATTTGAGCTTATTAAAATGTAACAGTTACGTATACAAAGTCAGTTGGTAGGGTTAAACGAGTAATAACTACAAACGATTCTTAAATAGTGTTTGTGGACGTTTTTGCACGTTCTTCTCCATGGAGTTCAACGCTTTGGAATGTTCAATTAGCTTCATCTTTCTGACTGACTTTTTGACAATTTAAAAGTGCCTGTAAATCGTTTATTTTGTATTTATTTCATCACCACACAACGCAGCTCTCAAAATGGTGAAGGAAAATATCGTGACGAAACCGGCATAACCTAGAACTAACAATTCAAAGAGATGTGATATCCTCCTACCCGCACTGGGTCAGCGTGGTGGATTACGGACCATTCCAACTCCTAGAGAGGAGGTCTAACTCTCAGCAGTGGGCAGATTATATTGTTGATTATGCTGATGATGATAGATGAGAGATGAGATGTCAGCAACCGTAGGGGCCCAGCAGGGTCGAAGCCTACTGGGGCCATGGGTGATGCGAAAGAGATCCCTGGGGCCCTGGAAAAATGACAAAGAAAGAACAGGAGTGGGTTTTAGTCAGTAAAAGTCTGTCATTATCTTCCCCACCGCCCAAGAGCGGGGGATGTCATTAGATGATTCTCCCACCCGAAAAAAAAGTCACTCGGTGACCCAGTGCAAAAAATATTATTTTGTTTGTTTCTTTTTTGTTTATTGTTTTCTTTTTTTTTCCAGCAGTCTCGCTGTAGCAAAGTGCGCGTCACTTGAGCATTAAAATCGAGGCCAAGAGGTGATGGTGAAAAATTGCTTGGTGAATTGAATTTGGTCGTAGTACTACAGATTAAAGGTGAACGCACACTTATCTGAGCCGAACGCGTCGAACGAATGGAAAGAAAAGGATTTTAGAATTCTTTCATATAGGAGGCCCTTCCAGATTTAGACGATTCGACGCGGTTAGGTGTGTGGGGTTTCATAGAATTCACCTTATAAAGAATTCTTTTCTTTCGATTTGTTCGACGCGTTCGGCTCGATCGGATAAGTGTGCGTTGCCCTTAAAGAATATAGATTTGAACTCAAGTAGGCACACTTAGCCCTTGAGCTGTTAGCGTAGTATGAAGTTTCAAGCTTTTGCCATTTCTTACGTGCAGCTAGATCGTGTTTCGAGTCAAATAAACTTTGTATTTTCTATTTCACATGATGTACAGTCAGGGGTCAAAAGTGCAGTTGCACTCTGCCATTGCTAAAGTGCCTAAAAATTCTATATAGCAGAGGGTCAATGGTTCAGGACTGATTCAATTCGTAGCATAGGATCTAAAGTATTAAATAAACTAGTTGTGGACCATTGAACATCTACTATAAAGAAATTTTAAACACTTTAGCATTGTTAGACTGTAACTGCACTTTTGACCAATGACTGTACATGGTGGACATCCTACCTATAATATACGCACAAAACGTTTTGTGAACACATTCATTTGAGTGTACAGCTATAGAGTGGAATACCCTGCCGGACCCTGTTCCTTATGACTACAACCTGGCAATCTTTAAGAGGGTCCTTTTTCACTCGCCTATCGTTAACATGGAGCATCTCCCGCCTGGACGCGGATTGCAGTGGCCAATCTGGAAAGCTCTTAACCGACTACGCACTCAGGTTGGCCGCTGTAAAAATAATTTGGCCAAATGGGGCTTCCTCGACCCATCTCTAACACAGTGCCAGTGTGGAGCCACTGCACAGGACATGCGTCCTGCACAACTACCTGCAGTTTTCAGGATCTATACGAGGCCAATAACAGAGCCGTAGAGGTTGCTAAATACTGGTCAGATAAAATTTAGTTAGAGTACATTGACACGAAAAGAAGAAGAAGAACATCGAGCATGGTTTAAAAGCTTGTTACATCATGTAATGCAATCCAACGCGATGTTTGAGGAAAAGTAAACGCGAAAGAAGAGAGATAACGCCTGAAAACTCTTTTAGCATTCGGTAATTCCGTGATTTACTCAAATATTTTACAAAACTTGTTCAAGGAAATACGTGTTTTTTTAAACCCTTAAAAGTTTTCGAAAAAAATTGTCGTAATTCAGAATTTAGATTAAATTTGCAAGACTGCAATTTGTTATACTTTTTCACTTTTTTGAGTAAATTATGAAATGACAAAGTTCAGGCAAATTAGCAGATTTTCAGAGGTCTTAACTGGATTAGTTTTACACAAATTTATAAATTGATTTCAATAGAAGCCTAGATAATATCCACAAGATACTGTGTTTCCAAAATATCTAATGAAAAATGTGTAATAACGTCATAATCGCGTAAGAGCGGTTGTATGAAAAACAATAAAAATGTATGTCGATTTGCATCCTCTTAAGTCAAGAGTGAATAAGTAGGTTACTTCTAGGCAAGCATGCTCCATCGTCGACCACATCGTCGCTTTCCAGCAGGTGAGATAGCGGTCAAGCGCGAACCTAACAAGAATTTAAAAAAAAACTAACCGGTAAGGAATTATGATAGCCACTCTGTGAGCAGATTTGCAGTCCTCGGGCGCATAGTAACCTCCGGCTGCTACATCGTTATTTTGCTCCTCCAACCATTCCAGATCTGGTTCACTAACGCCCACGAAAATTGGATCTATCAAAAATAAAAATATTGATATATATCTCAGAATGCATTATAAACTGAGGTTGGAATTAGGTACAGTTATTCATGTACTTGCATCGAAATGTTGATATTAATATGGATCTTCTTAACAACTGATAAACATATTTACGTATATATTTTTAAATACATTCATATTATACTATAAATTACACCCAGACACAGAACAAATGATCATGCTCATCACACAAACATTTGCCCTGGGTAGGAATCGAACCCACGACCTCCGGCATAGCAGTCAGGGCCACTAACCACTAGACCAACATGTCAGTCTAGTAATTGGGCGAAGAACCTAATAGCGCAATGCAGGATTTTTAATTTTAGTTCTTATGTGATAACATAGATGTCGCTACAGCTAATATCCAACACCTAATAGTCACAAGATAAACCGGTTAAGTACGAGTCGGACCGTCCGTAGCAACAAACGGCAGAAAAACACGTTTGTCGTTTGGAAGCCCCAAGTAAATATTAATTTAACTCTGTTTTTAGTATTTGTTGTTATAGCGGCAACAGAAATTCATCATCTGCAGACGGACGGACTGCGGAGTCTTAATAATTGGGTCCCATTTTGCCCTTTGGGTACGAAAACCTAAAAAGTCCAAAGTTTAACGACATTTACGGTGTTTAGACCCAACATTGTTAAACTTACTTGTAGAAGTGTTTGATACGCATATAGACATGTTCCTAGGATACCTCGGAGTTTCATCTGCACCTAAAATGAAAAACAATAAAATAAATAAATCAAAGCGAAATACCACTTCACTAATTAATCACGAAATCTCAGAAACTATAACACCTACAAACTTAAAATTTGGCAGGTAGGTTACTTATAGGGAGTAGACATCCGCTAAGAACGGATTTTACGAAACTCCACCCATAAGGTGGTAAAACGGGGGTTGGAAGTTTGTATGGAGAAATTGACTTTTACACGGGCGTAGCCGCTGGCAGAACTAGCTTCTGTAGTACTGATAGCGGCACGAATCTTGAGCGCTCGGCGAAAGAGCGGGGATCACTTTGCGCATCGTACAATATTGGCTCGCCAATCACTACAAGGACTCCCCGCCCCCGCTCTTTTCATACTACTTAAAGAGACCCGATATTTCACTTCTGCGTGCTTCTGCGCAAGTAGAACTGTAGAAGTCAGCGCTCAAGATCCGTGCCGGTATCAGTACCTAAGATCCGATTCTCAACAAATATTTTTATCAAATAGGTATGTTACAATTTTGCAATTTAATGTTGACATGACACTTGGAATTCCTCCTGTATCATGAGTGCGTTCACAAACATTTAAACTTCCGTACACAGGACACCTAGGCCCAGATGAACTATCATTATTTTTAGTTAAGAGCATCCAACCAGTACCTAAATAATACATTTTCACTGTTTATTATACAGCCGTTCTTACGCGATTATGACGTAATATACACATTTTTCATTAGATATTTTGGCAACACAGATATCTTGTGAATATTATCTAGGTTTCTATTGAAATCAATTTATAAATTTGTGCAAAACTAATCCAGTAAAGACCTCTGAAAATCTGCTAATTTGAATGAACTTTGACCTTTCATAATGTACTGAAAAATTTAAATAGTCAAAAAAATATAACAATAGAATCCTTGCAAATTTAATCAAAATTCTGAATTACAAAAAAAAAAATTCGTAAAACTTTTACTGTTAAAAAA
This sequence comes from Mythimna pallens, assembly GCA_961205895.1. Taxonomy (NCBI): domain Eukaryota; kingdom Metazoa; phylum Arthropoda; class Insecta; order Lepidoptera; family Noctuidae; genus Mythimna; species Mythimna pallens. Next base: position 5,602,263 of record OY540843.1, read on the forward strand.
AAAACAACTTTTTCAGGAACAAGTTTTGTGAAATATTCGCACCAATGACGGTATTACAGAGTGCCTGCAGAGCTTTCTGTTGTTATCTCTCTGTTTTCGCATTGTATTTTTATCAAATATTGCGTTGGATTGCGTTGGATGAACCGGTAAGCTTTTAAACCATGCTCAGGTTGACAATAGAGCCCTAAAATAATAATAATAATGGCCCTCTAAATAGCCTATTCTCTCACTAAATTGATTCCTAGTTCCCAGGGGATGGCCCTCTTAAGAAAAGAGTTATCAAAGGAGTTAACTTACTTAGATCTTTGAACAGATGTTTCATCGATTTGAACCAGAAGTATGAGGAGTTGTAATCAATTTCATAATCTGAAAATAAACAACAGAATATGAAGTGAGTAACCCACACAAATCACTAGCTATGGCGCAAAGTAAAAATAAGCGAATATATACAACTGAGTCCAAATCAAGTTTAGAGAAATGTGGAACAGCGTGTAAAGTCTCGCAAACTTCCGTTGAAAAGGGTGAATACTCTTGTAGCGACATCTATGGCGTCAGATAAGAACTAATCCTGAATCGCACAATTAAAGTTCTCAGCGTAATTAGAACATATAGAACAGCCCGAAATCATCTAACGGGCAGTTGCCTACCAGACATAACACCCGTCTAGCCGGAGGATCCTCCCTTTTCAACGGAGGTTTCCAGGACTTTACACTCTGTTCCGCCTACCTCCAAACTCTGAAGGGTGTTGTGTCTGATCCAGGCAACATCCGGAAAGTTGATTCCGTAATGTTGTATATGTTTTAATCGCGCGCCGATCTCAAATTATTATTATTTCTTTATTGTCAGGCAACTAAGGCCCATAGAATACCGCGCCAACAAATCTGAGGTCAAGGCCAGTACCACGATACAGGACTTTAAATTTTAGTTCTTATGTGTCGTTATAGATGTCGCTACACCAGCCGGGAGCAAGCCAGCAAAATTAATAGCCACACGGTTCGATCAGGGTCAAGCAGAGCTTGCCAAGGCGCGGCCTAAAGGGGTGACCAGACGGTTGCAAACTAACATCCCAACCATGGTGACCTTGCTAGTTTCAATCTGTGTACACAGCAGTTGTAATCCATGACCTTCAACGCCCTTGGTTGGGAGGCGCGTTTTCCCAACCACCGAACGTATTGGCGCGTGGTTTACATCCATGTAGCCGCAACACAAATCAAACACATAAACAAAGGTCACCTTGGTTGGAACGCTAGTTTGCAACCGTCCACCACCGACCATCCTAATGCAACCGAGTACCGAGAATCCGTTGTGCCGCAGTAAGCACGTTAAGCCGAAGCTCCCAGCTGTTATTTGTAGATTTTTCTTTGACAGTCATTAAGGATAGTCAGAAGCCAGAAAATTTGACACCAGTCTTACCTCGGGGTCCCGTGTTATCCTGTTAATGGGTTGTGGAGGTCAGATAGTCGTCGTTCCGCGTAAAATGGCATGGTTTGACTGGCAGAAGATCCCAATTTAGTTTGGAAAGGGCTTGGCTAGTGATTCCTTACCTTTTCAATCTTGTCACCCCAATGATTTAGCTAGGGATACTGATTTACTCCTCTCCCCTTTCCCTCGTGTTACTAATGAATATAGTACATATAGACTGACTGAAGTACATCTTCACTCGAAAAAACGCCGTCAAAAGCCCTCCCGTGCCGTCTCGACGAACCAGACCTCGTTGTTTAAATATTAAATAGATTATTTTTCACACCTAATTTTTTTTACTCCTATCACACAACGCCGTCTAGTCCCAAGCTAAGCAGAACTTGTGTTATGAGCACTAGACAACTAATAAACATTACTTATTTATTTCTAAATACATACCTACATATTATAGATAAATTACACCCAGACACAGAACAAATGATCGTGCTCGTCACACAAACATCTATTCTGGGTGGGAATCAAACCCACGACCTCCGGCATAGCAGACAGGATCACTAACCACTAGGCCAACAGGTCAGTCAATTAGCTCTTGACTTGTGGAGCACGGTGCATATGCTGGCTTTGAAAATGCGAAGCAACTACTACCTGGATTGTCACGCAATTTAACATGTTACATGAAAAAGTCCTAGGACACGGTTGTACGTAGTTCTAGATAAAACAATAATTCATAAATACTAACCCATAGACAATTCCGATCCATTAATCAAGGGATACTTATAATAAGTTGATCGATTCTTTGGATGCCATTTACGAAGTATATTTGCACTATACTTCCTAACTTTTCCAGGATTTTGCAGTACATTATAATATACGTAGACGTGAAAATAGCAATCCAGTACAATCAGCATAGCTAGTATAAATATCCAGACGCGGCGGGTAGAATAAATGGGGTAGGTTCCATCCATTGCTTTTTTTTCACCGGGTACGTCCGTGGAAAAAGGTATGGCTACCTGCAAAAAATATAGAACTAATTAATTCATTAAACCCCAAGCGAACGCACGTTCGCTCTCTCATTGCCTTTCTCACAGATATGTCAGGAGTTCGCAGTCTCATTGTCTTTCTCACAGATATGTCAGGCGTTCGCAGTCTCATTGCCTTTCTCACAGATATGTCAGGCGTTCGCCCTCTCATTGCCTTTCTCACAGATATGTCAGGCGTTCGCTCTCTCATTGTCTTTCTCACAGATATGTCAGGCGTTCGCTCTATCATTGTCTTTCTCACAGATATGACAGGCGTTCGCTCTCTCATTGTCTTTCTCACAGATATGTCAGGCGTTCGCCCTCTCATTGCCTTTCTCACAGATATGTCAGGCGTTCGCTCTCTCATTGTCTTTCTCACAGATATGTCAGGCGTTCGCTCTATCATTGTCTTTCTCACAGATATGACAGGCGTTCGCTCTCTTATTGCCTTTCTCACAGATATGTCAGGAGTTCGCTCTCTCATTGTCTTTCTTACTCTTTGACATATCTGTGGTCTTTCTATTGTGTCTCTAATTACGGTAATCGAAAGGTTAAATCTATGACTTCTCCTTTCATATTAATTTATTTAAAGTTCATGTTCAGTAGTGGTATGTAGGCGGACTTAATGCAACAAGGCATTCTATACCAGTCAACCTATGGGTTAAAAAAGATTACAATGTGGTAGATGTGTACAATAAATAAATAATAATAGATATATCAAACAGAATCAAGTAGGTATCATTAAAATAAGTTGGTTATAACAAAATACATTATATAGATGCTAAAATTACAAATTAATATAAAGGTGAATGCTCCGGGGCCTAGCAGGGTCCAAGCCTACTGGGGCCAAGGATCTGTTTCTGAAAGGAAAGTTCCGCCCCGGTACGAAAGGCAACGAAGGAACAGGAGTGAGTTTTAAAAAAAAATTGTAGCTCATGTAATTGAAATTTTCGGAAGTTTTTTTTTTTGCAATTTGCAGCTCAGTGTGTGGTAGGTAACAAAAAATATATTTGCGGTAATGACATATATCTGTAATTACACTACTATACTCATTTAAACCATCATCACAACTCCCTAACTTGGATACTAGGTAAAACGTCAAGTTTTTATTAAAATGACACAGTTTAGCTCTTCAGAATTATGTTAGAAAAGGGAGTTAGTGATAGCGTGACGAGTGACAGGACAGAATGTAAAAAAAACGTGTTGCGCCGACCCCAAATAAAACGGGACAAGGGCAGGAAGATAAGGATGATGATGTTAGAATTATGTTAAGGTTGTAATGAATATATTTGTGTAGATAAATACATGTCATACCCGCAACTATATTTTTTTTTTACCTTACTATCCGATACGAAACTGCAAATTCGTTTGTTTGTTCAAGCTATTTCTCTGTGTAATGCGCTCTCCCAGGAGATCAGGATGGCAACAAGCCGATTAAAATTCAAAACTAAAGTTCGAGAGTTAATTCGTAAGAAGTTGGCAGTAGTATCATCACAGCGTTTTTGTTTTCTAATTGTCGATTTGGACAACTGTTTGACCATTTTAGTTAGGTATGTCGTTTATTAATTTGAGTATGTGTTGTATAATTGTATTATATATATGGTTTATTAATACTTATATCTATTCTCGCATTCGTCTTCTCTCTCTCGTTTATTGCACCATCTGTTCTGCGAGCAATGTGCCCGGCCCACTGGGTGAGTACTTTAATATTATTAGGTGATCCTTATGCCACCACAATGTAATATGTAACAATGTAGATTTTCTAAATGGCTTAAGCTCAATATAAGAGTTGGAAATTAAGTAAAGATATTTACCAAGCTATCAATGATCATACTAAAATGATTCCAGTTAACCAGATACAAGTACAGAAGTCAAGGTCCCGGAGATTGGCTCACCCTCAACGATTTTGACAGTAGGAAGGATTCTCTACAAAACCCTAGGAAACAGCCCGAATTAAAAACAAAAAAAAAACTGAATTAAAAAAGAAACTTGTTAACAATGCTTCGCGTCCTCATCATATTATAATTTCGAAACAAACTGCTGAATTTTTCAACAATTAGAAATCGATGTATACGACTTAAAAAATTGTGTGCGAAAAGAAATGTCAATGTGACTCTGCGGTTATTCGCCCAAGTCTATGAGACGCCAAAGACAATAGAAATGCATGAAACCAAAGCAAATATGATCTCTTTTTTTATTAAATTAAATGTCTGTGAACTAGCTGAGCTGGTTTGGCTTATTCGTGGATAAAAGATTACAAATACACACGGCAGGCAGAATGGAAGAAAAAGATGTGTTGCGCCGACCCCAAATAACACGGGACAAGGGCAGGAAGATGATGATGATGACGGCTCCTGAGTTGCGTTTGTCGTTCGTCCTTCGTATTTATTACACATATACACTAGCTGTTGCCATCGGCTTGGTCTGCAGGCAATTGTCCCAAGGAAACATACTCCCGGGATAAAAAGTAACCATAGGACGTAGTCTACCAGTACGCCAAATTTCATGCAAATCCATTCAGACGTTCGAGTGTGAAGAAGTGTGAAGAAAACATACATATACATACACTCAGAAACTTTCGTCTTTTTATTATTGTGATTATCTATCTATCTATTTATCATCATCATCATTTCAGCCGAAAGACGTCCACTGTTGGACATAGGCCTCCCCCAAGCGTTTCCACAACGACCGATCTTGTGCGTCTCGCATCCACTGCATTCCCGCGACTCTCACCAGGTCTTCGGTCCACCTTGTGGGAAGCCTTTTAACGCTGCATTTTCCAGTGCGCGGTCGCCACTCTAGAACATTTCGGTCCCATCGACCATCCGTGCTACGAGCAATGTGCCCTGCTCACTGCCACTTTAGTTTGGCGATTCTTCGGGCTATGTTGGCAATTATCTGTAGTTGCGTACAACGACATAGCTGTAAGTGCTGTGCCACTGGTCACTGGTTCTTTAATAAGTACTTCTCAATCATAGATACTCTCTGCAGAGACTGCATGGAAAAGGATGGGACGGTAGAATTCTAAGCTGCCCAGTGCCCACGTACTCTCCATCATTAACACCAGGAAGTTACTGGCCTTCTTTGAGAAGCTGGTGTAAATAGAATTAGTAATTCGATTCTCACCAGCTCAAGGAAGGCCACTGATTTAGCACCCAATCGGATATAAACGTCATAATGGCGGGACCAACTCTTGTATCCGAATGATTCTACCACGTATATTTAGTACGTTTTAGTACTATTTTGTACCCTTCCTGGAATTTTTGTACCTCACACTGTGTAAACGGAATTTCATGATATTGTTGGTCCCGCCATTATAACGCGTTATAATGGCGGGATAATGCTTGTACGCCAAAATTATAATGAATTACAGTATTCTGAAAAAATAGTATTTAGTACGCGATTTTTATAGCATCACTAGCTTCTGCCAGCGGCTTCGCCCGCGTGAAACTAGGTTTCTCCATACTTACTTTAGACCCCGTTTCGTTCCTTTAGGGGGTGAATTTTTGAAAATCCTCTCTTAGTGCTCGCCTACGTCATAAAAGTAAGCTTTGTGCCAAATTTCACGCTCCTAGACCCAGTAGATCCGGCTGTGCTTTGTCAGTCAGTCAGTTTCTCCTTTACTTGAACGTGTCTTCTCAACTTTTGGGATTTCCCACAGTAGCTATAGTAGCTGATAGCCCTGGTTGATCTCTGTGACGTCAAATCCGACCCGTGGAGTTGTGCTTCTGATAGCTATATTTAGGTGATATCACAGATTATTTTGCACTCTGGCCACCGCGTGTATGAACTTTGACAGGTTAGGACCTTGTTTTCTCTGAACTGATCATGTATTATCACAACTTGGAACTCAAACTGATAAACTGTATTATCATTGTTTTGTACCTTGTACTGGAAATTTAACGATTAATGTTTAGCTTAATTTTGGTGTGTAAGAAAGATGTGCGTGTGGTGGTATGGAATAGGCGATCTTTTTTATAAAATGTTAAATTTATACGAAAAACAAAAAATTTGTTAAAGCGAGTACTTCACTGCCATGAAAACAACTGGCCTAGTGCGAGTCGTACTCGCACACGAATTGCGTACTACAGTATTAAAATCGAGCATAACGCTGATAACGTTTTTTTTTCAATTTATACATAAACCAGTGCTTGACTGTGATCCCACCTGATGGTAAGCAGTGATGCAATCATTGATGGTAAGGCGCACTAGTTTATTAAAACCCTATTCATCTTGAAGACACCTAAATTATAATTGGACGGGAAGACCTCAGCAGGCAAATCGTTCCAGTCCTTCGATGTACGCGGTATAAAGTACGAAGCGAAACTCTTAGTCCGGACCGTTGAAGTTTCAACAACTCAACGTAAGGGTGGATACTCGCCGTGCGTCGGGTTGTCCGATGGTAGAAAGGAGATGGCGGAATAAAGTCGTGCAATTCCCGCGTATCAGTTTTTCCTATAATTTTTAACTTTATTATATTTTGTTGTAGTAGAAAAACATTTATGAAAATTTTAACTCTTGGATGGACGGACGAACGGACAGCGGAGGCTTAATAATAGGGTCCCCGTTAACACTCTTCAGGTAGGGGAATAGTAATTTTTTTAAAATTATAATTATTAGATAAAACCCCCATCTATTTTTGGAGAGATTAAACCTACTTTTAATAAAGATCAATCAATTCACACGTACAAGAAACTAGAAAAATAAAATACTAGTAAAATTAGATGGTTTGTTTTCAAATCGTCGGTTACAATATACAAAGTATAAAAAAGAGATAGTGCCGAAATTATACAACAAACACTGTTAAATCTTTATTATTACAAAATAAATATTCCAAATTCATTACTCTAATTTGTTACCTTTTATAGATGACAAATTCATCTTTAGATGAATAAACGATTCTAAAGGAAAGAGGAACCGGAAAAAGCGATTTGTAAAACAATATAACATTGTGTCCGGACGCAAGAGAGGCACTTTTGGCTACTACATAGGACAAAATTATTCCTTAAAAAGCCCAAACATCTTTTTTCTTAAAAGGTAAAAAAAAAACTAACGTACACAGTTATTCTTTCAGCAAAATTAAACAAGAGAAAATTAAAATTTTCGACAATTATATATATATTTATATAATTTACCGAAATGCATTTTCGCTTGCGCAATTAAAAATAGGGTCTGTTTCACCTCATCTGAGGAATAAAGTTACCGGTAAATTCTTTGGCAGTTTACAAGTTCTGTCACATTTTCGAATTTAACCGGCGAGTAAAGGCTACTCAGATATTCTAAAACATACCCCTAAACACACTGAAATTAAAATATTAATACATTGAATAATTCACAAATAGATTTAAGTAAAAAGAGTTTGATTAAGGGCTATATTTCAGCGGGACACCATGGCGGCGTAACTGGTCGAGCCGCCGTGGTGTCCCGGTGAAATATAGCCCTAAGGCTTAACGGAAATCGAGTACCCATCGGCATATTAAAAATTATAATGCTGGGTTTAACAATCTAAATTCTCGTTGTCCATAGACTATAGTTTCACCATGTAAACGAAGTACTCTCTGCATGACACTCTTCATGTCGAGTTTCATTTTCGTAGGGTTAACGTCCGCTAAAATGTGGGTGTACAGTTTTTCTTTTGCGACTTTCAAAAGTTTGTATACCGTGGTGAGAAGTCCTTCCTTTTGGCAACGTATTTTGGAGAGCATGAGGAGCAAATTTCTGTAAAATAAAAAAAAAGGTTTATGTTTTACGTGTTTCTTTAATAATTAATTGGGGATTTGATTCTTCATCGGAATCCATTTTGCCACTGGCTCATGTACTAAAAGAGCTGCCCCCCTAGCCAAGTTACGACCGTTTCGTTTTCATTCTCTTGTGTCGAACGCCTCGAGTAGGCCACGCCTTCGATTCCTTTGTTCTGACGTTATCTCAACGCTCAGTCACGAGGATCGAAACGGAACGGTCGTAACTTGTCTAGGGGGGCTCACCATGACAGCTATAGATTTAAGCGATGTGCCACAACTGCAAACATCGCAACACGTTGCTTTGCCACAGACAGGATGGCTGCAGTGGCATCTACCATCAAGAAAATGCCATTTGTCTGTATGAGCCTAAACAGCACCTTTTTAGAAGATATATAAATAAAAAACCGTGCAAGTGCAAGTTGAAATTGCGCACTGAGGGTTCCGTACAAACTTACCTATGAAAACAGTTGATTCCCGAATTGAATTATAAAGACTCCGAATCGCAAAAAACTTTTTTTTTTGTGATGTTACTACAAATTTAAAGTTTTCAGATTTTTTCCTATACCTATACTCATGCCAAATATCAGGATTCTAGGTCAACGAGAAGTACCCTAGGAATTTTGATTCCCTTGAGAGTTTCGAAATATACGTTTTTTTGCGACATAAACAGCCGTACCTTTTTTTTACGTTAACTCAGAAATCTGATTTTTTCACAGCTTCAAGGGGCCGTAGACCTGAGTGTATGGTTTTAATTTCAACACCACACGTTCTCGAGGTAAAAGGTCTTGACAGACAGGCGGACAACAAAGTGATCCTATAAGGGTTCCGTTTTTTCCTTTTGAGGTACGGAACCCTAAAAAAACATAAGAACTTAAGTAAAATTACCGTTCTTTTCCCAAAGCAGTGGAAGTGTGAGGCAGTGTTGCATACCGGGCTATGGAGCCGTCATACCGTGACACGGGTAGGTTTTTAGACACAAGTCTGTAACAAAAAAATAAAAAAAAGTCAGAGGGAGAGAAATAGAGAGAGACCAAGCAAATGTGTTCCAAATTTTCAATCAGCGACGACAAAAACTGCTAGCTGGTGGCGATTACATGTAATCTCGATTATTCCGACTGAAGAACTTATATCCATGGTCAAGAAATAAATAATAATAATAATAATATGCCACAACCATCACACAACGCCGTCTAGTCTCAAGCTAAGCAGAGCTTGTGTTATGAGTACTAGACAACTGATAGACATACTTATATATTTCTAAATATATACATATTATAGATAAATTACACCCAGACACAGAACAAATGATTGTGCTCATCACACAAATATTTGTCCTGGGTGGGAATCGAACCCACGACCTCCAGCATAGCAGTCAGGGCCACTAACCACTAGACCAACAGGCCAGTCAAAAATAAAAAAAAAAAACATCTGTCAATCAGACAGACCTTGAGAGACCGACCGACCGTGTGAGTCGGAGTGTGTGTTTGTCAATCTGTCTCACGAACATCATAACGAATTACTTGCGTAGTATGTTTATTTCTCGTTATCCACTCATCGCCCAGAAAATAAGGTCTCACGATTTTCTCTGTGATCGGCCTCCTGAACCGTCACGCATTTTTGCTCGATCTTACTTTTAAAACAGGACGAACATTCGCGATTGTCATTGAGGAAGTTAAATTGCTTTCTAGGATGACATGATAAAGACGACGCCTATAGTTACCATAAGCGTTAACATTGGTCATATCATTATCATAATTTCAGCCGAAAGACGTCCACTATTGGACATAGGCCTCCTCCAAGTGTCGCCACAACGACCGATCCTGTGTGTCTCGCATCCACCGCATTCCCGTGACTCTCACCAGGTCGTTAGGCAACCTTGTGGGAGGCCTTCCAACGCTGCGTTTTCCGGTGCGCGGTCACCATTTTAGAACCTTTCGGTCCCATCGACCATCCGTTCTACGAGCACTGCGTCTTGCCCACTGCCACTTAAGTTTGGCGATTCTTTGGGCTATGTTGGCGACCTTGGATCTCCTGCGGATATCTTTATGCCTGATGATTCACATTGATCTACTGCGTATGTATCTGGAAAATGCCTCACCTGGCATGGAAATCATCATCTTCTGCGCCCCAGTCCCAATAAAAATTTGAATAGCCGTTGGCTTTTCTATAATCTTTCGGAGTGATTGCAGTTACACCACCAAAAATTTTAGGATATGGTAGACTGAAAACAATTAAAATTTACATTATTATCTTTTACTTTTCACAGCTGGTTCGCGCATAATGATGGTTGTAAATTTTGCCTCGCTTTGAGCGGGACAAAATGGTTTCGTGAGTTATTAGCCTAAACGTATAAGAAAGTGTCAGTCTTCTTAGCTTTAGTTCGAAAAAGAGATGGAACTATACAGGACTTATCAATAGAGCCACCTCAACATCTTCACGGTCACAATGCCTTAAAGAAAGTTCAGCAGCAATTAAATAGAACAAGCTTAAGAAATCTTCTCTCACGTGTAACTGAAGGTTTCAACGGCAGCTGCCAAATGTGTGGGGTATTTAGGACAGGAGTACGGGATCCTCTCGTCTTCGGGTACCAGGTCCACGTCGTGGAAGATCAGACAATGCCAGGTGCCGAAACGCTGCGTCTCCAGAAACGCGATGTTATACAAAGTGCCTTTGTTGAACTTTTCTGTACCTATAGAAAATTAAAACGATGATAAATTGATAAAAACAAATATTTGTCACAGCAAAAATATTGTGCTTCCATGACAATCGAGAATCAGTGAAATATTAGTTTAAAATAAAATTAGCTTTTTCTTATTTAAATTATGAAATAAAAACGGTTGAAAATCAGTTTTGAAAGCATGAAAGTTAAATGATCGCAGCATACGTGCTATGCTTTTGCTACGCTCCTTGTTACGTACGTAGCACGTAGCAACGGTGTAGCTTGGCGCGTAGCGTAGGTGCCTATTTGGCGTAGCCGTGAGACATAATGTTATAGTTAGTTTTTAATTCTCCTTATTTTTATTTTTTTTAATGTTTAATTTTAGTTTTTTAATCAATTATTTGTTGATTAATGTATCATGGTTTGCCAAATAAACATATTTTCTTTCTTTCTTTCAAATGAAAATATAATAATAGGTACAAAAAAAAAATCTTCTTTCCTTGCTCTGATGATGATATCTGTTAATAGCTTATTCTAATGAAGTAATAATGCTAATAAAAATTAATCTAAATTCATTATTATAAGCAACTGCATCCGACTGCGGGATCAGATCATAATTAAATATCTATTACACTAAACACATAGATTTCGAATCAAAACTTACCATATTGTTCTATTATAAATATCCTGTATTCTAATAATTGTTTCTTTAGTAATGGATGAACGTAGCGAAGAAAAATTGCAAGATTGACTAGACGATTTCTGAAATTAATTAATAAGAATTCATAACGGCTTCACATAAAAAAGATCTTCGTGAAAAATTGCGTAAAAGAGAAAAAAAGATTGGCTATAATTCCAAATCTATATATATAAAAATGATTCCCTATTGCCCTTGGTCACGCCATCACGTGTGAACGGCTGGACCGATTTCACAATTTTTTTGGTGGTAGGGTAGAGTAGAGTAGAATAGGGTAGAGTAGGGTCCTGTGCGTCTCGCATCCATCAGATTCCCGCAACCCTTACTAGGTCATCGGTAATAGCTGGTGAGCCGGAATCCTTTATGTAATCTACCGGGGTCGTTTGACGGTTAATCGATATCGCCCGGAGATTCTTAGGTCCCCAGATCCCAGGGTTGCGCCCACGCCCGTTCACACCAGCACAACCACTGGAGTCGCCAGGCACTTGGAGCCTGACTCTTGCCGTTCTGGTGGTGGCGAGGTGAGGTTGGCTTGAGTCCCGACAGATTTTGATTGGAACCCCGTATACACCCCACTGCCATTCCTCCTCGCAACCGATCAAAGCCGAGGCGCGAGTGGTCGCTGCCGCCGATTACCTCCACGAGGATACGGCGGTACTCCGCCCAAGCTGGGCACACTTCCACCATATGCTTCACCATGTCCTCCGGTTGGTTCACACTCGGGCGTTTCTTCCGCCTAAATTCGATGCAGGAACCTCCCGAACTTACCATGTCCGGTGAGGACGCCGTGACGCCTCTCCAGCCAATCCTCAAAGAGGGGGACTTACCGCCATAATTATGGTGTGCCCAACTCTATCTATACTTGTTCTAATAGCGACTGGTCGATTTTGACAGGCTGTGGCAGTTATGTTGATAAAGCGAGATCGGTCAAATGTCACCACGGTAAGTTACATAATTGAGCAACACGCCAAACAATAAAATTATATTATAAAGAATAAAAATCAGTGTTCGATCATTCAAACTTAGCGCGCATTATCCATTTTATGGCAGCCACAGTGGCTCTTCAAAGACAACTATGCAACGTTTGGCGGACAATATTTGAAACGAGCTGTTCAGTACAGGACCGGCCGTTATGGCGACATTTGGGGTAGGCCTATGTCCAACAGCAGACGTCTTTCAGCTGAAATGATGATATGATGATGATCATGATGATGATCCACACGCCTATGAAATGCCAGATCAGCTGAGAACATCGCCGCAGTTCGAGCAAGAGAATCCAAGGTCCGTATTTTTTTCCAAAACGATGTTGATAAGGTCGTCACCGTTAACACCGAGTGCAGCAGATCAATAAGAAACCATTTATTTGGGCCCAAATGAGATGGGAATTTGGGAAAAATTCACACCACCAGTTGGCGCCACTTAGCCGTCACGACTTTTCGTTTAAAAACGTAGGCATCGTTTTCACACCAAACGTATAGTCCGCTGCGGCGCCGACTGAGTATACTCACTGTCAGCCCCAGTGCGAATGTGGACTCTCTGTCTGAGGTCTGTAATAAGTCGACAATACGCTATAGCGTAGAATGCGTTACTTGTGTGAACAAAAGATTAGGCTTGCTACGCGCAGTACAATAATCGGACATCGGGAGAAGGGACGACGCACTACGTAATCGCGTTTAGTCGGTTCGGTGTGAACGAGAAGTAATAATATAAATATGAAAAAGCTGTAAACTACGTAACGCGAGCTCACAGTTAGCGGCCGACAATACGTTTGGCCATAAACATGCCGTATACATGACGTTGACGTTGATGTCTAACTAAAGTCATTAACATAGGTGTTTTGACAGTAGCTTGAACCTGACGCCTTAGTGCTGCTACCTAGTGAACGTCATTTTAGAACACCGTCATTGATCAATATGGACACGGAGAACTTGTGGTTCCAGTAGGACGAATTAAGGTAGCCATACACGCTAGGGTATACCTGAAAGGTTTACCTGCACAGTTATACCTGTCAGGTAAGCTTGTGTGGAAACCTGCACAGTACAACTGTACAGGTAAACCTATCAGGTATTATTAGCATTATGTATTATTAGTACCCTAGCGTGTATGGCTACCTTAATAAACGATTTTAGAGGAGGGTTATCATCTCTTGTTGAGGTGACTTGAATTTGCTAACAAGACCATGACCCTCACCAGACATTTTCTTGCAGGAATTCTATTCAGGTTTATACTTATAAGATTTTCACAAACCAAACCTAATAACCATTCTGAATTCGAATATATCGGCAAGCTTACCGGTAAGGTATAATGATGGCCACACGTTGAGCAGCGCGGCAGTTCCTGGGCGCCCAGTAGCCGCCGGTGCTCACATCGGGGTTTTGTACAGCCACCCACTGCAGAGAGGTTTCATTTTTACTCACTTTTATTGGCCCTGATGATAAGTTAAATACAAAACCACGTTTAAAAAGACGAGCGTATTTGTTATATTAAAAACTAGCATCGCCTGCGTGAAAGTCGAAAATGTTCCGTAAGGTAACTTCCGGAACAAAAAGTACTGTAAAGCGGGTTAACTTTGCCCCTGGGGTATAACTTTGGCACAAGCTTATTAACCAATAGAAACACAGTAAACACAGTTTCTCATGTTCCTATTGGTTAATAAGCTTGTGCCAAAGTTACACCCTTACCCCAATTTGCTCTGTATCTTATGTCCTATTTCAGGGCCCGTTCTATCTGTATGTTAGGTTTCAATAAAATCCATTTAACGGTTTGTGCGTGAAGGAGTTACAAAAAAAAACAGACATATCTTTCCTATTTACCCCGATTTTTCTACAGAGTGGTTTATGCATAATATTTCAGAGGTAATATAATCTGTTATTAGAATGTACCCGTTGTGGTTAATGTTTTTGCCACGATGCCTAAAACCCAAAAACATACATATTTGGTCACTTACCCAAAGGAGCCTCATCCAATTTGCAAAATGGCGTCTGTTTGGGATACTTTACGTTTTCTGTGTCACCTTGAAAATAAAATTATATTATTTTTAATACATTTCACCAAAAAGCTAATAGGAGAAACTGACTGATTGACTTAACAACGCACAGCCGAAACTACTAGGAGTAGGAGCGTGAAATTTTACACAAAGCTACCTTTTATGACGTAGGCGAGCACTAAGAGAGGATTTTTCAAAATTTACCCCCTAATCGGATGAAACGGGGGCCAAAGTTTGTATGGAGAAACCAACTGCGCGGGCGAAGCCGCTGGCAGAAGCTAGTATATTATAAGTACGTATCTATTTAAAAATAAAACCGGGCAAGTGCGAGTCGGATTCGCGCACTGAGGTTTCCGTACATACTTACCTATGAAAACAGTTCAATTCCCAAATAGAGTTTTTCCGAATAGTAAAAGTTTTTTTTGTGACGTAACTACAAATTTACAGTTTTCAAACTTTTTCTTATACTTGTCATACCAAACTTCAGGATTCTAGGTCAACGGGAAGTACCTTATGAATTTTGAAATACACGTTTTTTGCGACATAAACGGCCGTATCTTTTTTTTGTTAACTTTTTGTTTTGTTAAGTTTGATTTTTTGAATTTTTCACAGCTCCAAGGGACCGCAGACTTAGTATATAGTTTTAATTTCAGCTCGATACCTCCACGCGTTCCCGAGATAAGGGGTCTGGTATCTGATAAAGGGACAGACAGGCCGACAAATAGACAGACGGAAAACAAAGTGATCCTATAAGGGTTCCGTTTTTTTCATTTTGAGGTATGGAACAAAAATGCCAAAAAAATTACTACACACGTGATCAAAACGACTTCATTTTGAATTCAATTTTAAGAAGATCCTGGTTGAAGAATTGAATAAATAAAAAAAGGATCTTATTGTTTTGAGTTGGGAAATGATCAAATGACTTCTCCCACTCTAGGGTGGTGAGCGTCTTAGGGTAGGTTCAGATGACAAGCGCTCAGCGCGCGTTGAACGCGCGTTGAATTTTTGTATAGTGTTCACATGGTGCGCGCTTGTCAGGCGTTAAACGCGCGTTGTTGAGGCCAGTTTGAGTTCTACATTTGTCGAAGATGGACGTAGAAACAGTTTTATCGGTGATTTTATACAGACGGCAGAAACGACACAACAGAAGACGGAGATATTGGGTTCACCCAATTTTGTCAACCAGGCTGACTGAAAGTCAGTACATTATTTTATATCCTAAGTTAAGGCAATTTGAGCCCAAATTCTTTAACTACTTCAGAATGTCCATCAAGTCATTTGATGACTTACTGACTCTCATAAACGATGAACTCGTAGCAGATAAAAACGCTGTGCGATATAGCATTTCACCGGAAGAAAAACTCATAATTACATTGAGGTAAGTTTTTTAATAATCAACATAATCTATAAATCAAATAAATCAAATCAACTTGTTTAGGAACAATTTTTTTAAAGAAAAAATAACATTTTGTTACTCGCAGAATAACTCTAACTCTGATTCATTGCTGACATTAGTTGGTGCTGGCGATGGAGTAGGTGTTACTGGCGATGGAGACCCCATTGCTGTAGTATAACCATAATGTGCAAAATTATTTGACACACTAGACTGCTGTGATCTATAATCATGATAACGAAAGCCTTCAACAGAAGCTGATGACTGATGACGCTGCTCTTGTGATGAATAATTTCTTCGTTGTGATACCGGGTAATTTTGATTTTCATATGTCTGTTGTTGTGGTCCTTGAAATTCATTTTGGTTTTGCAAAATTAAATTATAAATGGCAATTTTAGTTTGAAGTCGCCTATATTCCGGAATTTTTTTAATCTCTTTAACGAGTGACAAACAAAACAGCTTGTCTTCATCGTCATCTTCTTTTGGATGAGACACATTTTTCTGTGCTAAACTCTGCTCTAATATGTTTGCAAATCTTTCATCAGCAGGATTTAATTTTTGTTTTTTTCTTGAAGTAGATTTAGGACTCTTAAAGCCAGAACTTATTTCTACTTCAGCAACCTCTGACGAAGTTGATGCATTATCTGCATCGAAACTACTTTCTGTATCTTTGTTGGCAATTGATGCCTGTAGAAATCGTAGTCTATTATAATGAATATATGTCGAAGTTTTGGAAGCTCCTGATCCAGATTTGACAGTCTTTATTTTCTTCACCTCTCTCATATAATTATCCCGTAAACTCTTCCACTTTTTTTGCAGGGATGACGCTGAAAAAAAAAACAGTATTTAGTAATAGTTTATGTTTGTTTCCAGATATTTGGCCATTGGATGTTCATTTGGGACATTAAGCTACGACTATAGAATTGGCAAATCTACTGTGGCTACTATAATACCACATGTATGTGAAACTATTTGGAAAAAATTAAGGCCCGTTGTTATGAGTGAACCAACGAAAGAAAAGTGGTGTGAAATATCCACGATATTTGAAAAGAACTCAAAGTTTCCCAATTGTTTGGGAGCCTTGGACGGGAAACATATACGGTTAATCCAGCCTGAACACACGGGTTCTATGTATTATAACTATAAAAATTATTTTTCGTAGTTTTATTGGCGCTAGCGGATGCAAACTATTGTTTTGTGTGGGTTGACATAGGTGCCTACGGTAAAAACAGTGACTCAGGTATATTCAAGAATTCTTCATTGTACAAAAAGCTGACAGAAAGGTCATTAGATCTACCTGAGCCAAAGGCATTGTTAATACAAAATAGACCGACAACGTTGCCATATGTGATAGTGGCTGATGAAGCTTTTGGCATGATGGAGAATTTAATGCGTCCATATGGGGGAAGGTCACTAACTTATGCTAAAAAAATATTTAATTACCGTTTGACATTAGCACGCCGGTATGTTGAATGTACTTTTGGCATAATGTGCAATAAATGGCGCATTTTACACAGGCCGTTAGATGTTAACATCGGTTTTGCAGAAAAGATCGTAAAAGCGATATGTACACTAAATAATTATGTCAGAATCAGGGATGGCTACAATTTTGAAGACACACTTTATACGCCACCCCTGGAAAATCTAGCCTCACATTATACCGGACGTGCTGTGCGACAGGCGGATAATGTTCGAGTACATTTAACAAACTATTTCATTAATGAAGGAAAAGTAGATTGGCAGGATCGTTATATTTAACTTGTAACACAAACCGATTGTAAATGTAAATAAATATATATACTCACATAATATTTTCTTCTTTTCTTCATTGTCATGTCCTTCACAAAATATAAGGACGAGTTCTTCCCAAGCCCGTCTTCTCAAATTCTTATCTGAATAATCGCTACTTGTCATGTCCCATATCGCAGGACGTTTCTCTATTTCATCAATTAATAATTCCGTATTAAAAGCTTCGGTTTCCATTTCGGACGATTTTCGGACGAACTTGACGAACCCTAAAATACGTCTATCCGCGTCGAAAGCGCGCGCTCAACTGAACGGAAACATAGAAAACCAATGATCTCAAAGCGGCGTTGACGCGCGCTGACAACAGTCGAGCGCTAGCGCAGCGTTGAACGCGCGCGTTACTAAAACGCGCGTTAGCATGTGTACGGCCTGAATAAAATGTATGTAGTTGTAAACGCGCGTTATCAAAACGCGCGTTGAGCGCTTGTCATCTGAACCTACCCTTAGACTTTTGTTGACTCACTTATGACACTCATTTGCTGTTTGCATTTTAGGGTTGCTGTATTTTTTTCAAACGTTCCCACAGCCCTATCAAGCATCAAAGCCTACTGGGCTCATGGGGGATGCGAAAGAGAACCCCGGGGCCCTGGACCGAAGGCAAAGATGGAATAGGAGTGGGTTTCTAGTCAGTAAAAGTATGACACTATGTCAAGCTCCGCTCAGGAGCGGGGGATGTCATTGGATGATGTTCCCACCGAAAAAAAAGCCCTAGCAAACATTAGCCCTACTGGATCCACTCAGTTTTGCTGACATCTCTCTGAGGCGCATGTGGGACACTACTCGCCGTTGACTCGTGGTGAAAAGGGACAATAATGAAAAAGTTAATTACCTAAATTTTTAAACTGATGTTTTCTTCTTAAAAACCAGTGATATGAAGAGTTATGTTCGTTTTCGTAATCTGCAAAAGAAATAGTAGATAAATTTAGATTTAAACAGTCGCACCTTGACTGCAATGAGACACCACACGTGTCACATTGCAGCCAAGGCGACAGACTAGTGTAGTTATGGAGCCAAGAGTGCAATGACACGTTCACGCGTATCAAACGATTCGAAGATTTTGAAAACTACAAAACCTACCCATGTCGAAGTCTGTGTTTCCTAATAGCTACAATCTAAGGGTCTTAACTCAAGACTGTATAGGTTACTTCTAGGCAAGCGTGCTCCATCGTTGACCACATCATCGCTTACCATCAAGTGAGATATTGGTCAAGCGCACGCCCATCAATCACTACATAGTATAAAACAAAGTCACTTCCCGCTGTCTGTCCCTATGTATGCTTAGATCTTGTAAACTACGCAACGGATTTTGATACGGTTTTTTTTAACAAATAGAGTGATTCAAGAGAAAGGTTTATATGTTTAATACATGCATAATATAGCAGAGAAACACGTCTTAAATAAACAAATTTTTTGCGCTTACATTGCTAACGCTGGCTGAACCCTACGAGATAGATCAAAATAATGTACTACAGTATTGTAAACCATAAAAAGATGTACAAAAAAGTTCATGATGGTATAATAATGTTTATCTCTTAAGGATAACCCACAATAACAATTTTTTATCCTTTACTTTTTACGAGAAATAATGGTTTATTTACGAAGCGATTTTAAGCAATACAGCATTAATCCTTATCCAATTAAGTACCTTATTCCCACAGCCTTAAATGACCTTGGTCCTACTAAACCCCTAAAGTTTTGCTTACATCTCTCTATGGCGTGCGTGGAACACAAGCTAGCTATTGCTCGTGGTCCGGAAACCCGCATCTACGAGCCAGTTATCGCTCATACATTGTGCTTTTAATATAGATGAATATGGCCCTTTACAGCATATAATTGAAATTAATATTTTCGAAGATATTACAGATTTCGAATGCAGGGACATAGCGGTTGCGGTAGTACCAGCATTGCACCCGTACGAAGCCGGGTCGGGTCGCTAGTAAATTATAAAATAAATAAATCTTTGTAGACTCTTGTTTAACATGATCTAACTTGGTTAAATTAAAAAAGCACTTACCCATTTCGGTGTCCATACCATTAGTCAACGGATATTTATAAGAAGCAATGTTCTTTAAATCGTTGTCACCAGTTTCAGAGACAACATCTGGCGATGGAGTAACCGGACTCATGAAATTATAATAATGCTCCAAAATGAAAACCACTAGTAAGGTAATTAGACATCGAAATTGTGTGAATTGGAAATAACAATCCATTGCTTCGTTTGAGAGGGTGAGCTCTTATGACGAAAGTGGCAGTACTGTAGTGGATAACTAACTATCGCTGTTCATGATCTTTAGATAGAATATTATTTTGTTTGTACTGGCGTTGGACCCCAGAATCTGAGAAAATAAATACTGCTGTAGGGAAGATTTCTGAGGAAATAGCTTCTTTCCCAACAACCCGGTTTTGCTCGAAGGGGTCAAGGGTGAGCGCGGGCCCCTGCGACAACAACTGATAAACGGTTATCAAACTGTTCCTTTTAATAAGTGCCCAATTTCGGAAATTCAACATTGATGATGACCGGTAAGAAATGTGTATTGAATAAAACTATTGGGTTTTTTTTGGAAAAAAATTTAAACAGGATCTGCAACTCGCATTGCAGATCCTAAATTTGTGACATTTATATTTTCTTTCTTTTTAACAATAAATGTCAAAGTGTTTGGCGGACTGCGAACTTCATGAAGTATTTGTCATTGATGCATATTGTCTATGGCGGAAAGTTGGAGCGCTTCCGTGCGTGGGTTTTAGGGTTTGCTTGTTGCTTCAAAGACACCTTATTCACTGTAAACAAACAAAATTATTTATTACTACATACTTCACTACTACGATGTGTTTTTTTTAATAGCCTATACTGTCACACTGCTGAGCAAAGGCCTTCCCGAACTTCTTCCAGGTATTCATTTCTTGAACCACCTCGAACCAGTCCTTGCGGTAGGCATCTAGGTAACTCGCCACCTCTTCCGAGGGTGACCTCGGCGGCGTCGTCCATCTTCAAGCATTCACTTTGTGGAGCCTCTTGCCTACCGGTCAGAGTGCATGCGACTTATGTGACCCGCCCAATCCCATTTTAGTCTGGCAGTCTTTTTTCCTATTTCTATAATTCCTGTCTTTTGACGCAGCGTGGTGTTCCTCACTCTGTCGGCCCTCTTGACATCCAGAATGCTGCGCTCCTTTGCTCGGTGGGTTAAAAATGAGTAAACGATGATGATTAGATAAGTTATGAAAATGAATATCAACTCACATGTTGAAACATAAGTGGAGTTATTTATTGGATACAAATTATTTAAAACTGAAGGCTGTGTTGGTAACGTTTTGCTTGATTTAGTATCATCTTGAGCAGGATACCTTACAATGATGTTGGAACAGAATTCCATTAGTTGTTGAAACTTGTCCTCTGTTATACTTTTGATTTTATTGGATTGAGGATTTTTTTCTCTTTGATACACTGATTATATTTCCATGGTATAGCATATTTAAACTACATTCTAGGATGAAGAGGATAGCCACAACTCGCAAACACCGTCTGCGAGTGCTTCTGTAGTAACACATATCTTCTTTTAATTAACGTACACTTCAACTGAAGCAATAAAGGTAGCAATCGTTTCGCAAATACAGTCTCTTATAACATCGTAAGGTTCCTGATCGGTAGCTGTGGACAAATTATATTTATTTCGGTAAATTGATTCGAGAAAACACTTATAGGGTATATTCACATTAGCACGCATTAGTCGAAGCGAGTCGCGTCGCGTCTAATTTTACAACCATAATGCGTGGTGATGCGCGTTGTGGCGCGACAACGTTCACATTAGCTCGTCTGGATCACAGTGAACCAGTTCAGATACTTTTGAACATTCGTGAATAGCGCTCGAGCTTGACAGCTGACGCGTCATTATGCGCAAGTAACGCACGGCGATGCGTAAACCGGCCAACTGTAAAAGTTGTCCAGAAGGGGTGAATTAGCCGCGAAACGTTTCGCATATTAGGGCTATATTTTACCGGAACACCATGGCGACGTGACCTGTCGCCGCTATCAACGAAATGTATACAGCTCTATAGAGAGTTACTCACCTGGTGTCCGTTTGGTTGCGCAACCAATTTGGTGGCACGACCAGCTCGGACGCCAGTCTGGCCGCCAGTGACGCCCCCACCAAAGAGTATGTTAGGGCAACTGGTCGCGCCACCATGGTATCCCAGTGAAATATAGCCCTTAGTGAGATATTAGACGCCAATACATTGGGTTCACGAGCATCACTCGGATTCAAAATAAGTGCGAAAACCGCGTGCACTTCACCAGACTCTCGACTCTCGTGCTTGATGCACGCGTATTGCGCGGGAATCAAGATACTAGAGACGTTGACGACGTACGACCTACTTGAGTAGTTAACTCAGTTAACGCGCGAACTCTAAAGCAAAAGCGACCGCTTCGTTCAATTCCATTTTTCCCACTGATTAAATTCGTCTACAAGTGCTCGCGCGTTGGTACGCTCGCACAACAGAATCACCGCGATTCTGGAATGCCTTTTGGACAAGCTCTCTTACTAAAAGTTGACGTGCGATTCAATATAATTTGCACAACACAAAGTAACATAATAATGGCAAAATAGAAATGATTATGCTGTAGGCGAAAGACATAATGCTTCGCCAGGCTGTAACTCTGTGAGTTGAGTCTTATACATACGTCAAGAAAATAATCCTTAAAAACTAGATGAATTTTATACTTCTTTATGACTACTATATGATGGAATACGGGAGAAAACTCTAAGGTCTACCTATATCCATTCAAGGAATTGATAGGGTTGCGCGCTACTACAATTCTTTGGGTATGTTTGCGATACGCCTCCATCATGCGCAGGGTTCGCACTAAACTCAATAGCATCCTGAAAACTATAGCGGCCATGCGGGCCCGCCATATACTGAGACATTGGACCACAACGACCCGTCTTGTGTGTCTCGCATCCTATCCTCAGACCTTATCCTATGCGCGTGACGTCCGCAAGCCCGCGCCAATGGTAGCTGAAGATCGCCCTGTGATTCCCGACGCCCAGAGCATCTCCTGTGCCGTGGCTGGGGGCATCTCCTTCACTAGCATTGCTGCTTCGCATAAGGAGGTGACCGCTTCCCATTCTCTCTCGAAGGGCCGGGCGCGAGAGGAGATAAAGATGGAGATCCCACTGCCCACTAACACATACACTTAAGTTGGTAACCGTAATTCTCTAGCATTTATATTCAGTTCAGATACGATCGCTAAAAGAAATTTTGGGTGACTTTAAACCTTCTGGTGAAGCTCATATTGAGCAACCACATATCAATGTTATATGCCATCACCTAGCAATAAGCATTGGCCAAACTTTTGTCTTTTGCTGTGGGAGACGAGAAAATACCGCGTAGCTTTCAGAACGCAGTCCAACCGTGTTGGATTCGATGGTTAACCTCTTCCTCAAATTTGACAAAGACTATGATGGCACGGTTAGCGTAGTGTTTCAGCGATTGTCTGCAGCGCTGCGTGTCGCGGGTAGATTTTCGCACGAAATGAATATTTGAATGGCCTACAGATAGTTGTTGATATTGGTACATGGTGGACACCCCACCCGATGCAGATACAGCCAGACGTATAAAACTTTTTGTGAAAACTTTTTTTGTACACTACGGCTAAGGAGTGGAATCTCCTACTGGAGTTTGTGTTTTCTGATACAAAATAAGTCTTGAATTACGAGGTTACGTCTAGGCAAGCGTGCTCCATCGTCGACCACATCATCGCTTACCATCAGGTGAGATAGTGGTCGAACGTGAGCCAATCAATAATAAAATAAAAATAAATCTCATCCAACTTAGTCCACTCTTCCCGGCTTTTCACCTTCTCCAAGTCATCACACCATCGTTTCCTATTACCTACCTATTGAAGGGTCCAGATCCAGCCGACCCGTACCAGATTTTAGTGTGAGTACTACTAAATCCCACATGCACCGATTACGAAAAAAGATGGGGCTAAGGAATTTCGGCATAACTTTCAGGCAGTTAGCAAAAATATGCTCTTATTTACTGAATATAAAATTAAAATTATAAGTAACAAAAATGGCACGTAAATAGTGACATTTGACAGACGTGACAGGCAATAATATAGCATAGAGTAGCAAAGAGTTTTGTAAAGTTCCTCAGCCTAGTTAGCATAGCATAGCATAGTCGGCCCACTGTTGGGACTCAGGCCTCCTCTCTAGGAGAGGGAATGGGCCGTAATCCACCACGCGAGCCCAGTGCGGGTTGGTGGATGTCACATGTCTTCAAATTTTTGGTTCTAGGACATGCCGGTTTCCTCACGATGTTTTCCTTCACCGTTTTGAGAACAGTGGTGATGAAATAAATTACACAAAGTAATGCGCCTGGCTGGGTTTGAACCCGCGACCTACAACTTGTAAGTCGGGGCCGTTACCACTCAGTCAGGGCCGTTACCACTCAGTCAGGGCCGTTACCACTCATTCGTTACACTCGTTGCCTAGAATGGGGTATAGAACACCGCGCACATTAAACTGGCGCGCGACCGAAATCGGAACTAATCGTTTGCCGCAATTTTGACGTTTATGTCATGTGTCAGGTGTTGTGTTCTGTGTTTTAGTCGTTTCCAAAGTAAATAATCGTCATCATTATACCGAAAGTGATTAGAAGTGCTGGCAGGGATATTATCTTGAAAGTCAAACGTGCTTGTTAAGAAGAATGGGAAAATATCGGGGCTACGGTATCATTTTCCAAAGTTGGACCCATTTGTCAAATAATTTTTCGGGTGATCATAACAATAAAATTCCCCTACATATTCGTACCCGAGCGATGCCTGGTAGGAAAACAGAGTTTGTTGAAAATGGACTGCTACCTATGTATTTAAATCCTAATTAAGTGATATGAATTCTGCAAACTTCATGCGATGGATGAAAGAAAAAATAGTGCCAAATCTACAACCGAATTGGGCTAAACTGTACTATACCGGACAACGAGTTTTATGCTCATAATTTTATATTGGAAAGGTTTATGTCTAAAAAGTAATTACGCAAAGTCTCAATGTTAGGAAACATATAATTTTTGAGAAACAAAATAATGAAAATCGATAATTTTTCGTATTAATTGACGCCATTTTGACAGATTTCGTTCACTTTTTACTTTGTTTGTAATATTATGACAAAGGTATTAGTTCATACAGCCACAATCAATATTTAACAAAACGCAAATTTTCTTTTATTTACATTAAAAATGACGAATAATATAAGTAAAATTTATGTTACTACTTAATAAATAGTTTATTATAATTTTAGTGTTTAATTTATCAAGCTCTTATTGTTTAATTTACATGAAAGTATACAATTGCTACAGTGGGTGGTTAGGTTAGGGTGATTTTTTTTTTTAAAACCACCCAGAAAACTTTTTTTTCCAATCTAAATACATGAGAGTATACAATGGCTACAGTGGGAGGTTAGGTTAGGGTTATTTTTTTTTTAAACCACCCAGAAAACTTTTTTTTTTCATCTACATAGTTACATGAAAGTATAGAATTGCTACAGTGGGAGGTTAGGTTAGGGTTATTTTTTTTAAACCATCCAGAAAACTATATTTAAGTGCACAAATATTTGTAGACAATGGTAGAGCGCTCCCCGACAGCAAAATTTATTTTTTTCATTTTTATTTACATGAAAGTATACAATTGCTACTGTGGGGATATAGTCCAAGGGGTTTAGGGTGATTCTCCTCCCTAAAACCCCAAAATCTGCCCCAAAAATGCGTAAAATGTAAGATTTTGTGATTCCTAACCTCAAAATTTGAATCTTCAATATCTCCAAAAGTATGTGTTTCCTAGATTCGGGAGGGGGTTTGGGGGGTGCGGACCCCCCCCCCCTCCCCCCTCACCCCAAAAAACCCAATATTTCGTTGTCCGGTATGGTACAGTTTTACCCCATCGGTTTAGGTAATTAACTAAATGTAAACAATCTTGACGTCTTTTATCTAAAAGTTGTCTAAAATTTTTATCTAAAAATGTTTACAATTTGTTATTTACTTATTTATTTATGTTTGGTAATTAACTAAATTTAAATAACCTTTGTATGTCATTTATACAATTTTTTTTCAATAAAAAGACTAATTAAGATTGTTTACGGTTAGTTAACTACCTAAACAGATGGAGTATAGATATTCAATAAAATATTTACAAGGTTCTCGTGACTTTTTTTAATAATAATGATGCTAATGAAAGTAACCTCTAATTCAATCTATTTGTTTACTTTCCTTTAAGTACCTAATTAAATGTATTATAATTAATCGACGGGTCCCAAGAACAAAATCGTGTATGAAAAAATATCGATTGTATGACTTTTTGAAGTTCTGTGTATATAAAAGTTTAAAAGGTAGTGTTTGATTGCTTATTAGCATAGTCGGCCTTATAATGTTCCCACTGTTGGGATTCAGGCCTCCTCTCTAGGAGAGGGAATGGGCCGTAATCCAGCACTCGGGCCCAGTGAGGGTTGGTGGGTCTCACATGTCTTTGAATTTTGGGTTCTAGGACATGGCGGTTTCCTCACGATGTTTTCCTTCACCGTTTTGAGAGAAGTGGTGATGAAATAAATTACACAAAGTAATGCGCCTGGCTGGGTTTGAACTCGCGACCTACAATTCGTCGGGGCCGTTACCACTTGGTCACCACTGCTCCCATATATTGCTTGCTATAATATAGAATATAGATTGCTTATTATAATAAGTAAAAGAATATGAAACAAAAAAAAATTGTGGCATGCAGTTCTTAGTACCTATGTACAATAGGAATACGTAATAAAATAAATTTCGTCTTCGATTTTGATACGATTTTGTTCTTAAGGACCGTCGTAATAAAATCTAATTTGAGGTACGAAAGATTGTTTATAATTATATGAGGGAAAATAGATTAGCAATGCTGGAAACATTTAGCGCGCTCCCAGCGACGCGCCAAGTTAACGTGCGCAGGCTTATAATACAAGTTTATTTATTTATTTGAACTTCATGTTCATTAGTGGTACATAGGCGGACTTAATGCAACATGGCATTCTCTACAAGTTCCTTGCAGAAACCTAAAATAAAGACCACTGGGTATGCCACTGACCTTTATAAAAATATCGATATTTTAGTTTCGATATATTATCAAAATTTTGAGTCTATATATTTTGATCCGATATATCGATACAAAATATTCAATATTGAAAATCGTATCAAAAACGATTATTTAAAAAAAAAAATAATTTTTCAGCAAAATATTGAAATGAATTAAAAGCCGTAAAAGATAGGACTGAACGGAAAAAAAAAACTGTTCTATACTGTACTGTTATGTTTTTTCTTTCATTATAATGCCTGAAAAAATTAAAGTATATTGTTATTTAGTTACTTTTAATAAGATTACGTGTTGCACCAATCCCAAGTTATATAGGACAAGGGCAGGAAGAACAAGAAGTTTTATACAGATTCTCATATAATAAAATAATGTGAATGTATTACCTATTATTGACCTAGACTGAACTAAATTAATCATTATTTTAAGACCGAAAATCTCGGAAAATTTGACCGATATATGTCTTTTCCTCGATAAATCCAGGCCGATATTAATATTTTTATAAATATCGATCCATCTATAAATATTACTTATAGCATGGCTTGAACTAGTTTGCCGCTTGCCGCCCGCGCTCTCACTGTGGCCACTTGTATGAACTCACTATGGCGTGAGATGCCCGCGTTCCGCGTGTCGCAGTCCGCGCCGCTTCCCGCGCCCGCGTGCCCACTGTGGACACTCAAAGGAAGTTCTTGTGTTTGAGATTGCCGCGCCGCGCCCGCGCTTTCAGTGTGGACGAGCACTCTGTAGCCATTTGCATTATAAGCCAAAATTTGTTTTTGGACGCTCGCAAGTGGCGCTTCAAATAGGCATAAAAAATGACCTGTCAAACATATGGAACAGCCTAGAGGTCAGTGGGGTCGGCAAATTCCTTGTTTCTGATAGACTGACACTTGTCAAATTGTTGGCAGATGACACTTTGCTTTTAGCAGTGAAAATTATTTCGTATCATAAAAATTACCCAAAAATATCAAAATGATTCGAATTAACAGTTGGGAAATCATAAAGGCTTACAGCCTAAGGCAGTGTTGTGCCTGCCTCATAGTATCCGGGATTCATTCCCGGTACTTTTTATCTTCCACTCCAAGAGATATACATAAGATCCAGGCAGTGGTTCAGCAAACAAAGTCTTCAATGTTTCATAAATCGTTGGAGTAAACTGTGATATACCGCCTCCGCCTCCGCCTCCGCCACCGGGATTTTTTAGCAAAACTCATTAACAGGCTTCAACTTAAGTATATAGAAAAGGAATTAGAGGGATCTTCTTTATCTGTTAGTATTATCAACGAACCTACTGTTTTTTATTTTTTTACTTGTTATCCCGGCGATTTCACCCGAATCTTTGGTTACTGATCGGCTCCCAAGGCCTATAGCTTATGTTATATTAGTATAAACCCTCCTCGATAAATGGGCTATCCAACATTAAAAGTATCATCGACTTAAATTCTGGAGATAGACAAGCACGTTCATGAAAAATATTTGTCAAAATACTGAATAATTATAACAGAAGTCCGCTGCGGCGCTATATTGGCATTACGCCGTTTAACAGAACTATTAAAACATACAGCAAGAGAATTTTTAGAGGATACTTTTTTCGCGACCAAAATGTCTAAAACGCCATGAATTTCTTGGCACTTACTTACGCGTTTCATTCAACATAGTGTAATGTTCAAGGTGTATGTATTACACTACACCTGAGTCGATTGAAGTGAGTGTTCGGCACGTGTAATCTAGTGCGTAGTACATACACATCGATGAAAAGTATCTACTAAATATATCCAACACAAAGAAGTAATAAACATATACATACACGTAGGTACACTCACAAACTAGACACTCTTTGAAAATTGGCTTTAGAGGCGTCACGGCGTCCTCGCCTTCTGCATGACGCAGGTCCTCACGAGACATGGTAAGGTCTAGAGGTTCCTGCAACTGATGTGGAATAGTACAAAGGACATTTTATCAAGAGAGGATGTTCCCTTGGGATAGTTACCAACTTACCCTAATTTAAAAAAAAAAAAAATATTAAACTTTTTTACTTTCATAATTGTACCTATTACTATTTATATCTGTATGACACAAAGGTTGACTCGCAAATACCTCATTCCTACGCTCCTGAAAATATTTGTCCAAAAAGCATTTTAAAATACTATTATAATACGATTTTTTTTTTATTTTTTACAGTTAAAATGAGCAAGATTGTAACAAGACTATTTGGCCACCTCAATGAGGCCGCCGATAAGACTCTGCATCGGCACCCTGATACACAGTACTCTGGGAGATTTTGACGCCTGTTATCTTCGTGGTCGTAAACCGAAAGACTTCCTGAGTTAAAGGTCTCTCCGAGTTGTTGTCGATGTTCTTCAGAGCCCATGACGACTAATGCCAGAGTTCCTCAGGGGTCTGTTCTTTCTGCAACTCTCTTCCTGCTGCATATCAACGATCTGCTGATGCCCGGTATCTATGGCTATGCAAATGATAGCACAGTTGTAGAGACTTAGAGAGATACCTGCCAAGTGCTCGGGCTAGTAAGGATCTAATTCAGTCCGAGAGAGAGGCTATGGTAGAGTGTACTAATGTCTCACTTCAGGCAGTCTCCAAGCGGGGTAAAGCCAATCTGGTGGGATTCAACGCCGCCAAAACACAAGCATGTCAGTTCACCGCTAAAAGAAACCCATTTACCTTGGCTCTTGCTTTTCAGACTGTAACCCTGGAGTACAACCGACCGCCTACACCTCTTGGGAGTTGAAATTTCCTCAGACCTTAACTTTGGGCGGTTCATTGAGTCCAAAGCCAAGGTGGCTGCTAGGAAATTAGGTGTTCTTGCAAAGATCCGGCGGTACTTCATACCAGGACAGCTTTTAATGTTATATAAAGCAGGTCCGTTCGTGTGTCGAGTATTGCAGCCACATATGGGCTGGTGCTGCAAAATGCCACCTAGCAGCTTTGGACTCAGTGAAAAGACTTGCGAAGAGGCTAATTGGTGTACCAATTTAGTCCAATCTAAAAAGTCGGCAGGGACCACCCCAGCAAGCGTTGCTTAACTTTGAAGATGTGATGACCTGTGTGGCTGAAGTCACTAGACCAGAAGCTTCTCAGGCCGTGATTCCACCTTCAAGTAAATTGCATGCTAGTTTCATTACATTGCGGCCCACCGAGCTATAAATTATGATCTATCGGTCGTTCGCACGCCGCAATGTAATTTAACTTGCATGCAATTTGCTTGAAGGTGGAGACGCATTTTTAAACATTATAACAATTTTTCTTTTGTTCTACAGAATATTATTCCTCGAAAACACCACGCTATAAGGAAGATCTAATCTCCACCAAGAAAAATAAATCTCAAGTCGAAGAAACTGCAAAAATTCCACTACGCGGCCCTTCACTACATATTCTTTACAACCGAATTTGTACGAACCAAGTAGTGGACCAGACTGTGTTCCTGACTGAATTTTTATATATATATTTATTATAAAAATTCTTTAGACAAAGGCATTAGGTAGCTTATAAACCCAGTATCATATGAGCTTGCTTGTTGTGAATAACGCTGCGCATTCGATCCGAATCATAGACATATTATACGTTCCAAATAAAACATCAAGAATTCACCAAATTCTGGTGGAAATAATTCGGATCTAATCATCATCATCAACATTATCATTTCATCCAAAAGACGTCCACTGCTGGACATAGGCCTCCTCCAAGTGTCGTCACAATGAACGGTCTTGTGCGTATCGCATCCATCTGACTCCCGCAACCGAAGTTATCGGTCCACCTTGTAGGAAGCCTTCCAACGCTAGTTCTTCCGGTACGTGGTCACCATTCCAGAACCTTTCGGCCCCAACGGCTATCCGTTCTGCGAGCAATGTGCCCTGCCCATTGCCATTTAAGTTTGGCGATTCTGCTATGTCGGTGACCTTGGTTCTCCTGCGGATATCCTCATTCCTGATTCGATCACGCAAGGAAACTCCGAGCATAGCCCTTTCCATTGACCTTTGGGTGACTTTAAGCCTTCTGATGAGGCCCATTGTAAGCGACCATGTTTCAGAGCCAAATGTCATCACTGGCAACACGCACTGGTCATAGACTTTCGTCTTGAGACACTGGTATATTGGATTCTTGTCCAATATACCACAGTGTCTCAATACCGCGCAGCTTCCCGAACGCTGCCCAGCCGTTTTCGACGATTGATCTCTTTCTCGAAGTTAGACCTTCCTAACTGGACCGTCTGTCCCAGGTAAACGTAGTCGTCCACAACTTCGTATGTAGAGTTCCCGATCTTGATAGGAGTGGGTGCTACATGGCTGTTTACCATGACTTTGGTTTTGTCCATGTTCATTTTAAGTCCCAATCTTTCGGAAGCTCTACTGAGGTCACCAAGCATTGTACTGAGCTCCTCCGTAGTCTCAGCCATGACTAATATGTCGTCGGCAAACCGAAGGTGAGTGATGTACTCGCCATTGACATTAATGCCTAGCCCTCTCCATTCTAGAACCTTGAAAACATCCTCCATAGCTGCCGTGAACAGTTTCGGAGAAATAACGTCTCCCTGCCTCACGCCCCGCTGCAAGAGGATAGGTTTCGAGGTCTGGTCTTGTAGTCGGACTGACATGGTGGCGTTTTTGTACAAACACTTTATCACTTCGATGTACCGATAGTCAATTTGTCACCGTTGGAGAGACTGCAGTACAGCCCAAGTCTCAATCGAATCAAAGGCTTTCTCGTAGTCCACAAACGCTAAGCAGAGAGGCTGATTATACTCCTCAGTCTCCTTAGGTCCATAGTGCTGAAGCCTTTTCGAAATCCGGCTTGTTCGGGAGGCTGGAAGTCGTCGACCCTGCATGCCGAGACGATTCGTGATGACTCTGGAAAACAGACATGGCTCAGAAGTGAGATGGGCCTGTAATTCTTAAGCAGGGCATTATCGCCCTTCTTAAAGAAGAGCCCTTCTTAATTCGGATCTAATATAGTGAACAAATGTTTTTCTTATGCTGACTCAAGGTGACGATTCGACATCCGAACTAAAGAACAAACCTAACCGAAAAATCTCTTTACAATTTACCCAGGGTTTTCCCGGTTTACAAAGTACAAAAAAAATCCCTCTACGTTCATCTAGAATTAGACTAGAATAGTGGTCAATAAGGCAATGGAAAGGGCTATGCTCGGAGTTTCCTTGCGTGATCGCATAAAGAATGAAGATATCCGCAGGAGAACCAAGGTCGCCGACATAGCCCGATGAATCGCCAAACTAAAGGGCAGTGCGCAAGGCTCATTGCTCGTAGAAGGGATGGTCGACGGGGCCGAAAGGTTCTAGAGTGGCGACCGCGCACTGGAAATCGCAGCGTTGGAAGGCTTCCCAGTAATTGTACCGACGACCTGGTGAGAGTTAGGAATGCGGTGGATGCGAGACGCACAGGATCAGTCGTTGTAGAGACGCTTGGGGGAGGCTTATGTCCAACAGTGGACGTTTTTTGGCTGAAATGATGATGATGATGATGAGTGGTCAATGAAAATAACACTTTTTTGTTATTAAATTTGTTTAAGTGTTTGTATTCATTATTTCGAATTATATTCGTATTTGTAGCATATAAATTTTGTTAATGTATTGATTAATAAAATAAATAATTGTATTCCAAAACAAAGCATATGCATTTGTCATCAATCCTGTGAATATGAATTAGACCACGTATAAAAGGAGAAACTGACTAAGTGACTATCAACATACAGCTGAAACTGCTGGAATATGAATAATGGCGTGTGATAGCGTTTTGTGTCAGCGTTTAGTGGCCAGTGCGAACCACAAGAAGTGAGCAGCGACGATTTGTAGCGTGTGGTGGCGGCCACCAGCGTCAGCCATGTGCGGCAAGTCCTTATAAAATGTATGAAAACTACAGGAAATAAATAAATAATAGTAGCGGCCTTTCGTGGTTCTGGCCGGTGGCCCGTGTACGGCGATCCTTAGTTTTTTTAGATTCCTTTTTGCATCATCATCATCATCTTCCTGCCCTTGTCCCGTTTATTTGGGGTCGGCGCAACACGTTTTCTTCTTCCATTCTGCCCTGTCACTCGTCATACTATCACTAACTTCCTTTTCTTTCATATCACTCTTCACAAAATCCATCTTTTCTTTGGTCTCCCTCTCCCTCTCCATCCATCGACATGTAAACTCATAACTCTTTTGGTAACGTGCGTTTCATCCCTCCTCTTCACATGACCATACCAAGACAAACGATTCCCTTTCAACTTTTCAGTCACTGGCGCCACTTTCAAACTTCCCCTAATATACTCATTTCTCACTTTATCCATTCTCGTCACACCACACATCCATCTTAACATTCTCATCTCCGCTACGTGCAATCTTCCTAGACGACGGTTTCTTCTTCTTCTTTTCTTTATTTAGTTTCCTTTTTGCATATGGTGCACAATAAAGTATATAATAATTAAATAAATAGGATTTTGGGGGTAGGCGGAACAGAGAGTAAAGTCCCTCAAACCTCCGTTGAAAAGGGAGGATCCTCCGACTAGACGGGTGTTATGTCTGGTGGGCTACTGCCCGATAGATGATTTCGGGCTGTTCTATATGTTTTAAACGCGCGGAGAACTTTGATTGCGCGATGCAGGATTAGTTCTTATGTGACGCCATAGATGTCGCTACAGGATTCAGAGTAGGGCAGATACTATGCAGTGCCTGTGCCATCATGGTACCATTGTGAGAGAGCCATACAGGACGATTGGCATTATCCCCACCATAACATGTCAAACAGATTAAATGTTAATGTGCTGAGATATGGCTTAAATACCTATAGTTGTCGCACAAGCCGAAACGCTGTTGTCTCTCGTCTATAATAGATGATATTTAAAACAGCGTCTAATAATAATAATAATAATAAATCTTTATTGCAGACAATTTCATCCATATTTTACAAATTATATATATTATATTAAAAAACTAAACAATTTGGGCACGAATAAATGTTTTCAGGATGTTTGAGTCCTGTTTATTAGCAATGACCTGTAGGATGCTGTTAGTGCTACCCCGGACTCTGCTTAGCAAAGAAGCGAGCCGCTTGCGCACGATGGCATGGAAGCCATCTACCCTGGCCTCCGCAAACATACCGGAAGCACTACTAAACCGGGGTAACCCCAACAACATCCTAAATCCATTGTTATATTGGACACGTAGGGCATTGAACGATCGCTGCGTATAATTGAACCACAGGCCACACGTGTAGAACGTCTGACAGTAAGCTCTAAATAGGGTGACTTTAACCTGATCACTACAACGCGCAAACCTGCGGGCCAGCATATTACTTCGGATCGCCAATGCCCTACGTTCCCTTTCTATATCGACATCGTCGTCAAGGCCCTCAGTAACGTAGTGCCCGAGGTATTTAAATTGTTGTACCCGCTTCAGTTCAGTACCATTAAGTTTAATTGCAGGCACATATGACGGACCCTTACCGGAGGCCTTGAAAACCATGTACTCACTTTTCTTGGAATTATACATTAAACCATGCAAATGGCTATACGTTTCACATATGGCTAACAACTGTCTCATTGCGCTTACAGTCGGGGTCAGCAGCACCATGTCGTCTGCGTAACTAAAGTTGTTCATACAAACATTATCGACCCAGCATCCTACTCGAGTGCTGCTGAGCCCAACTATAAGCTCGTTCACGTACAAGTTGAAGAGCTTGGGAGAACTCAAACCACCTTGTCTCACTCCGCACTCCAACCCGTACACGTCTGAAATGCTGTTTGCCCACCTTACATAATTTTTCTGGTTTTGGTACCAGAAATGAAAAATCCGTTGCACCTGCGTATGCACGCCAGTCTTCTTGAGCTTCTCCCATAATACGTCATAAGACACAAGGTCAAATGCTTTGGAAAGGTCAAGAAAGCAAGCATACACAGGTGTACTTCTTTCCGTATAGTATTGAACAGTGTGCTTAAGACTCAGAATTGCGCTTTCAGTAGAAAGTCCAGCACGAAAACCAAACTGCGCGTCGTGTATGTTAAGGTGTTTATCAAGTTCTGAGTCAAGCACACTGTCCAACACCTTAGCCACCACTGTAGCCAAAGATATTGGCCGGTAATTATGCATGTCGGACAAATCGCCAGTTTTGTTTTTCACGATAGGTACAACAACCGTCTTCATAAGGTCCATGGGCAGGAATGAGTGATTCAGACATAAAGTGAAGAACATCGCGAGTACGCGTGGCAAATGAACGCCGGCGTACTTCAAATGCTCGATACTGAGCCCATCATGACCCGGTGACTTGCCCCTAGACATACTATTCACAATTCGGCGCACTTGTTTAGCTGACACATTATACAAGTCACCGGTCATGGTAGACCCAGGATCTCCACATGACGGACCTAGCGGCGACTTCGTAGCAAAATGTTCTCTAAACAGTTCAGCTATATCTCTGCTATCACTCACACCTCCCACGCTCACAGGGAGACCAGACTTATGGTTCAGAGTATTTGTCGCTTTCCAGAAGTCACTAAAATTTTTTGAGGCTCGACATTCTGAAATTATTTCCATTTTTAACTGTTCTTTATTGTTTTGACACCATTTTAGTTTATTCTTAAATACTTTTCGACTTTCACACATTTCCTCATATACAGTGCCAGTTCGTGGCCTATCCTGTGAAACCCAGTATATAAACTTACTCCTAGCCTCCCTGTGTGCTTCACATACATGCTTATTCCAACCGGTCACATGCCTTTTCTTCCTATGTGAGTGAAACTGAGTTTCACACGAGCTAATTGCCGAGTCTGTAAGTATCGCTATTATATCCCTATACATTTTATCTAAGTTATGTCTATGTTTCTTACAATTACAAATAGTATAACTACATTGTCTTAATTCAGCCGGAAAATCAATTAACTTAAGTTTATTATTGCACATTTTAGTATAGTTTTTTATCTGTTCTTTGTTTCTATAGCCCCAAACAGTTTTATTTTGACTACTATTACTACTTGGATTGTTTTTACATATAATCGTACTTAATTCACATTCAATGACTAGTGGCAAATGGTCTGACCAATACGTGTCATATTTTATAAATATATTTTTAATGGTTTGCCTAGCAGAATGACTAGCAACGCAGTGATCGAGCCATCTCATACACCCATGGACATCGCTAATAAATGTGAAGTTATTCGATACACTCCCCAGTACATCCATGTCCGCACAGGTCCACTGTTGGTCCTTACATAAACTAATTAGTTCGTCACCGAACAATTCGCCCGGATGTGCATTAAAATCTCCTAGCACGAAGATAGTTTCTATAGAATAGTTATCAACTATAGCACATACCTCGCCAAAGCACGTCGTGAAAACTTCTAAATTATCCATCGCGTTAGTTGGCATATAAACACTAAACACGAGAAATGCACGGTTATTCATTGACACTTTTATTGCACTGATACGCGGATTTTTGCACTCAATAACTGTCACTTCCTGGAACATACTCTTCCGCCACAATATTGCCACACCTCCGTAAGGTCTTCCTCTAAAAACACCATCCGAAATATCTATCGCTGACGTGCCGGTGTACGCAAAATCTTGATCAATAGTACCCAGTACTGGAATGTCATAAGGGTATAGCCACGTCTCTTGTAAGGCTATGATATCCGCAGAGCCACACAATTTTCTAACACAATCAATCGATCTTTTAATTGACTTACAGTTGAAACTGATAAAATTAGATGTAGTCTTTGTATTATTCTGTATATCCATTATTTATTATTTTGTTTCAGTTCACTACTCTTGTTATTACTATCAGCCCGGTCTTTAACTTTATTAATGTAAACAAAGCGCCTAAACGATACACCTTCTGGCCACAGGCTATCATTCAAAAACATTGCAAGCTTGTGTTGTGGTACAAAGATTTTATAGGCATTATAATTTCTTTCTTTTTTCATCATAATTTTCTTAATCGTTACTGACGTCTGTGTCTTAGATAATATGTAGTCTGTTATGTCGCTGTTGCTCACCTCTTTAGCAACACGGGATATAAATAATGGAATATTCATTTCCGCGGCTTTAAATTTCGACTTTGATTCCGAAGTAGCTTTTCCTTTACTTCCTGCAAATCTGTACTTTGGCTTTCTTCTCTGTACAATAGTCCATTCTTTGTTTTTTTCTTTAACTGGTTGCTCATTCCCGCTATCGCTTACAGCCTGTGGTATAGACTGCACCGTGTGACTCACGCGCTCGGGGCTCGCGCACCTGCGATGCACCTGTGTCGAAACCTCGGTAGGGTCATCTAAGTACGTATTAGTTTGTGAGAGAGAGACGGAGTGACTCATACTTTCCGCAAATGACAAGGATGTAGAAACTTCGCGCCGCTCACTTCCCTCCAACGAATGCGTCATTGCGTCGTTTTGCTTTTCTATATTGTGAGGTAGATCAGTTATTACAGATTGCGAAGTAACCGATGTTTGATATTTGCACAGATCAAATTGTTTTTTAAAATCATCCAACTGTTTACTAGTCACATAGCTTTCCTTAATAATCTTTAGTTCGTTTTGCAGCAACAAGATATCCTTTAAAAGTTTACTTGCATCCAGATGATCAAACGATATTGGTGGTAGTTTGTGCAGTTCCCTAGCAACAAATATGGGTACTCGTTCCGGATCTGTTTCCTTAAACAATGTTATAACATCGGAAAGATCTCTCTGAGATTTTCCTTCTCTTTTACGCGAAATTTTGCGTCTTGTAGTGGTGATCGAGTCAAAAAGCAAATTTTTTGCCGCTTCGATCTCTTCTTCCGAAAAGCTTGTGATGCACAATCTCATTAGGCTTTCCTCATCCATTACATCCATTTTATTTTGAACGTAAGCTAACACCTCACATATCACAATATTACAGTTATTACACTTAATTACTTTCGAGTTCGACGTCATTTTCCTAGCGTCGGCAAAATGAATAATGGCTACACAATAATAGTATCGTTGAGGTCGAATAAATTATAAATTTAAAAAAGCAAGAAAATAATACAATTCATATTCATCAAAAAT
Organism: Mythimna pallens; assembly: GCA_961205895.1. NCBI lineage: Eukaryota > Metazoa > Arthropoda > Insecta > Lepidoptera > Noctuidae > Mythimna > Mythimna pallens. Next base: position 5,640,123 of record OY540843.1, read on the forward strand.
TAAACTTTTTGCATAATAACAATACCCGACTTCACTGCAAAAAACTGGGCAAGTGCGAGTCGGGCTCGCGCCCTGAGGGTTCCGTACAAACCCGCTATGTACGAAACTTATCTATGTAAAGAGTTCAATTCCCGAATGGTGTCTCGAAGATTTTGACGAATCGCATTTTTTTTTGTTGTGACGTATTAACAAATATACAGTTTTCAGATTTATTTATATACCTGTGCTATATGACCTTGCTGTAAGCAAAATTTCAGGATTCTGGGTGAACGGGAAGTACCCTATGAATTTTGATTCCCTTGAAAGTGTCGAAATATACGTTTTTTGCAACATAAACGGCCGTATCTTTTTATTTCGTTAACTTACAAGTTTGATTTTTTCACAGCTTTAAGGGGCCGCAGACCTGAGTATATATTTTAATTTCAACTCGATACCTCCACGCGTTCCTGAGATGAAGGACAGACAGACAGACAGACGGACGGACAATAAACTGATCCTATAAGGGTTCCGTTTTTTCCTTTTGAGGTACAGAACCCTAAAAACACTAAAATGATCAAAATAACTTTAATTTCGGAAGTTGGTGTTTCTGGTATTGCTTGTTTTGTTATTTAACACCGAATTTTGAAAAAAATGGGACCAATCTGGAAGTATATATTATACTTTAAAGTAAAAAAATAATTTTAATAATTTTCCACCTCCTCCTTTTTTTGAAGTCGGTTGAAAATAAATAAAAATTGAAATAATAATAAAAAACAACTTTATTTTGGATGACTAACATATCATGCGGGTATACAAGAAAAAATCTTACACCTATGTTAGTAAAGTTAAGTACTATCTACTTTGTATACAACGTTGTTGTCCGTAATCACCTAAACTGAGTAGAATCGTAGTTCCCCACTATGGTCTACAGGGGCCTTACCATGACAAGTTAAAATGTCAAGCGTGCGAGCGAGAAAGAGGAATGTAGCTACACCCTATACACCTCCACCCCTTTAACAATTCAGTTTAGGTCTTCAAATGGATAAGATGAGGTAGGGCCTCAGGAGTTGGCGCTAACACGCACTCTGCAGTGCAAACAGGCTGATTTCTGACTGACTATAGCATGGAAGTAATCGACGTGTACTTCTGCGAGCATACCTGATGATCTGCAGAAGCGGGGCAGCCCCATCAACACCCTGAACCCGTACAGTTGCGAAATCTTTTAACCCTTTAACCACCTGCGCCGGCAAAAAACATTTATATATATAGCATAGCATAGTCGGTCTTACAATGTTGCCACTTTTGGGACTTCTCTCGAGAAGAGGAAATGGGCCGTAATCCACCACGCGGGCCCAGTAAGAGTTGGTGGATGTCACATGTCTTCGAATTTTTGGTTCTAGGGCAAGCCGGTTTCCTCACGATGTTTTCCTTCACTGTTTTGAGAGCAGTAGTGATGAAATAAATTACACACAAAGTAATGCGCCTGGCTGGGTTTGAACCCGCGACCTATAACTCGTAAGTCGGGGCCGTTACCACTCGGCCACCAGTGCTCCAAATATATTTTATATATATAAAAGGAGAAACTGACTGACTGACATATCAACGCACAGCCGAAACTACTGGGATTAGGAGCGTGAAATTTTGCACAAGGTTTCCTTTTATGACTTAGGCAAGCACTAAGAAAGGATTTTCTAAAATTCACTCCGTAAGGGGATGAAACGGGGGTCCAAAGTTTGTATGGAAAAACCTACATTCACGCGAGCAAAGCCGCGGGCAACAGCTAGTATATTATATATTATATCCTATTCGCCAGGATCGTGTGTTTGCGACTGGATACTCCATCTCGTTCAGCTCTTCAATCCCCATAGGTGACAGAAGAGGTGACGAGATGGAGTATTTGGTCGTGGATGTCCGACCCTAGCGGAATAAAAGCGAGATTGTTTGTTTGGCAGTTAAAAGGTTAATGACAATACGCTAAGTAATCATCCACCTGACAGTGAACTGCACAGCAGTCTTTTAGGCTATCAGTACTTCGTCTGTTTCTAATGGAAGCTTCTTCGGCATCTGAAACCAAAAACAAGGCTTGTTTTAGTGAGAAAATTTATTTATTATTTTCTACTTGCAAGTTGACAATTTTTATTTTTATTTTTAAAGGATGCCCTACACTGCACCCATAGCAGATAAGATGTCAGAGAGACGTATGCGCTGGTTCGGACATGTCATGAGAAGGGACGAAGAGTACCCAGTAAAGAAAGCCTTAGCTATCCCGGAAAGGAGAAAGAAGACAGAGGGTGCCCTCTAGCTACGTGGTGGACAATCGTATCCAAAAATCTGGAATGAGCTCAGCTGGACGCACAGACAACCCAGGATAGTAGTCTCCTAGACCCACGACACAGTAGTAATTCCTAGTGTGGGGCTTCTTCTTCTTCCTTGCCTTATCCCTTCATTCGGGGTCGGCTTTCCTCGTTTTTAGGCGCCAGGAATAGCTCAACCACTTCGCCATCCACGCCTTCAATAGATACAAAATATATGGACGACTTATCCAGTAACTGACCTCGGTAGAAATTGATATAGCGACATCTATACACGTACGAACTATGTCTGACGTCATTTTTTTTTTCAATTAAATTCCGTCATTTATTTTCTCTTCAAAATAGGTTTTCTTAACATTCTACAATATTTGTGACTTAAGAGGGTCCTTTTCCACTCTATTGTCAACGTCGAGCATTCTTTAAAAGCTTATTGCTTCATCTAACGCAATCCAACGCGATATTTGGTGATGAAGCAATGCGAAAAAAGCGAGATAATGCCTGAAAACTCTGTTGGCATTCGGTAATTCCGTGATTTACTCGAATATTTCACAAAACTTCTTCCAGGCAATACGTATTTTTTTTTAAAACCTTAAAAGTTTTTCAGAAATATTGTCGTCATTCAGAATCTCGATTAAATGTGCAAGGTTTCTATGGATGTACTTTTTTATATTTTTAATATTATGCACAATTAAGCACATTACGGAGGGCCAAAGTTCACGTAAAATAGCAGATTTTCAGAGATCTTTACTAGATTAGTTTAACACTTAGTGTTTTTATTTCTATAGAAGCCTATCTAGCTAACATCATAATCACATGACGCAGGTCACCGGACATAGTAAGTTTGGGCGGAAAAAACGCCCGGGTGTCACCATTATGTGGACCGCCCCCAGGAATGAGGAAAGGAATGGCAGGCGGTCGCCTTCTTCTGTGAAGTAGTAATGCAAGCGAAGGAGGCGGCCGCACGCGCCGTCCGGTAACCGTCTGGACCGAACCCAAGTCGTCGATGGCGCATAGTGTTCCCCGTGCGCCTCAAAGAGATGTCAGCAAACCGTAGAAGCCTAGCAGGGCCGAAGCCTACTGGGGCCTAGTGTTGTGCGAAAGGTACCCCGGGGCCTTGGAACGTAGGCTAAGTAGGAACAGGAGTGGGTTTTAGTCAGTAAAAGTCTGAGACGCCCTCCGGCTCCGCCCAAGAGCGCAAGAAGACATTGGATAATTCCACGTTAAATAAAAAAAACCTTTAACAAAAAAAAAAAAACTGTCTAAAAATCATAGCCACGGTACATTTTAGATAGTACTTACACAAGAGGACCGAAATTCAACTCTCAATTGACATGGCTAAACATGTAAATAATTGTATTCATTAAAACTTACCCCAGCAAATTTGTGCAAGGATCCTGGACAACGATCGACGGCATAAATTTTCGGCCCAGTGAGAATCTTCAAATTTTTCTTCGACTGGAAGCGCGGCAGCGAGTGTTGCCAGCATCACCAGCACAACAAGACACAGCGCTGACTTCATGGTTGTCTGAAGAAAATGTAAAAAAAGTAGTTGTAGTAGAACCTTTGATTGTCTGTTTGTAAGGGTCGCGTTACTTTTCACAATCGTAAATATGAAGCTGTACGTCCCATTACGAACTTACAATTTATATTTAATAAATAAATAGACAAACCCACTGGATCCTACCCTCTATTGTGATCTCTCTCTATCACTCAATGGTTTGCTGGAAGAAAACTCAACTTTGAGTTAAGCTCGCCTATGTACATGAACGTTGTAATCTACCTATTTTATAAGTTGTTTTAGTGTACAATAAAGAATTAAAGAATTAAAGACAAACACAATTTAAAATAATTAACATACTTTACAAATAAATAAACTAATAAATAACTTAATAGATATGGGTAATTCATCGAAATTTGATTCTTCGACTGATTCATATGGACAACATTTAATTTTTTTTTCAGCTCTATTTCGTATGTTCATATGAAAATAGGTATGCTAAAACACGGATTAAATACAGATTTAAACACAGATTGAAGTTTTAAAACAATAAAATAATTTTTATAAAGTAGACGTTGTAATTAAAATGCCACCTGAACCAAAAACAGATTAATCAGATGTTTATTTTCGTAATACCGAGATCTAAACCACCCATCAACCATCAGACTCTCATTATTACGAGTATTATCCGAACAAGTACGGTCAAGTGCAGCTTACTTCATATTAACCAGTATTATACGCCGGACACTTTTTATTTAATTATTTTTAAACACACTCACGTAGTTATAACAAATACACATTTTTTTTGTAAGAGGAAAATTCATTTCTTTTCGATATAAATATAATTTATAGTGATAAAACAAAAGGCAACATCGACCATTTTGTTCCGGAAAATGGCAAACAGACATGTTATATGAATTAGAAGAACAGACTTTATTATGTACCGTTTTGTTAGTTGGTTATTTCTGTAAATATACCCATAGAAATCAAAAATTTAGTCCCTGAACAATAACTCTTCAATATCTATAGATATATACAGGGAATAACGGAAAGGTTGCTTATTTTCGATATTTTCAGACTACTTTATGAAGAACTTCTTATTTACGTTCTCGGATAAATACCCTTTATATAAAACGCTCAATATTTTATAATCTGGCGCGAAATCACGCGCCTTCGCTTGGGGTTTGGGTTTTGGGTAGAATTACCCATATAATATACAAACTGAAAAGAAAAGCTTATACAAACATGTACAAAAATAATTCACTGGGCATCAAAAAATTTATGTCGCTGTCAACGGGAAAAGAGCCCAGAACACTGGCAGCATTGCCTCGTTGAATGGCAATACTGATTCGTTGACTAAAAGAAAATCCCAGCCCTCTGATCACGTGAAGAGAGCTGTTTGCTAATTAATGTCTCTAATAACTCAATGAACAAAAAAACAGTGGGCAAGTCATGAAGATTTTTCCGCATCGCAAAAAAAGTGTTTTTTTTGTGACGTAACTACAAATTTACAATTTTCAGATTTTTTCCTATACTTGTACTATAAGACCTTGCTTCATGCCAAATTACAGGATTCTAGGTCAAGGGGAATTACCCTATAAATTTTGATTCCCTTGAGAGTGTCGGAATATACGTTTTCTGCTGCCTAAACGGCCGTATCTTTTTTAGTTGGATTTTGCTTCAAGGGACTGCAGACCTGAGTAGGTTTTAATTTTAACTTGATACCTCTAGGCGTTCCCGTGATAATGGGTCTTGACAGACAGACAGACGGACGGACAACAAAGTGATCCTATAAGGACGCCGTTTTTTTCCTTTTGAGGTACGGAACCCTAAAAATACAATCTGAAGAGCAGCGGTGGCCCATTAGTGAGAGAGATTTCGAAATATACTTACTATTCTGTGTAGTGATCGAGTCCGCGTTAGATTGTACAATGCGATGTTCATACAGACACCAACAATTATGAGGGCGACTAATTCTTATCGCAACATGTTGATAACCCTAGACCACTTGATTTTGCAGAATGCTGTTAAACTTCCGCAAACTAAAAATAAGAGTACTCACACACTTAGCCTCTTATCCCATTGTTTTATGATTCTTCTCTAGACGTGTCTGTGCTCGGTAGTCGAGAGCTGAGTGGTCAGACTCCAGGTGGTTGTTGACGACGGACATCCAGGTTAGTCGGTCTTCCACGCCTTCTCGGCACAGTGTCGATGCATAAGACTAGTCCGGTGATTTCTTATCATTTGGGTACATACAAACTGTGCAATCATAACAAATATTAGGCCCTTATCTATGAAATGGCCGTTTTTTTAATATAGATTACTTTGAACTGTGTTATCCTCGGATTGACTTGGAATTATAAGTTCAAATAAACTTTATATTAAACTTTTGATATACAAAACTTATTTTGCGGCGTGCGAACTTCTACCACTTCTTGTAGACCTTATTTTCGATATTTACAGACTACTTTACATTTTGATAAAGGTGTAGAACCAAACGTAACTATTTTAAAGTTTTTATTTAAAAAGATAAGTTCACAGTACAGGACCAAAACACTTATATCTAAAATCGAGACTTCTTAAATCGAAAAGTATTAAATAATAATGTGAATATACTACAAAAAACTTAAAAATGAATATATATATTTACAAATTTGGTACGGCTTGTCATGGAAGATAATCCAGATCTATGTGCTGAGTGAGCAAAGAGGCTCGTCGTGTGCGCACTCCCGGTGGCGTAGCAAACAGTTTTCTCCGGCGACGAGGACCATCCACGCCTCCACCTCCTATCAGGAATCGGCTCGACACACCCGCTAGAGCCACTTGTTCGAGCGCAGTTGGATTATCCACCTTGTTTGTCAGGAGACGGTGCTAGTGAGTTAATAAAAATAATTTACGCCTGAGTTCTATATTGGTACATATAATTTTACAAAAAAAAAGTGCACTCAGGCATCAAAATACTTCTCCACATAGCAGTCATTCAAAATTGTGCCCAGAAGTCTGGCAGCATTGCCTCATTGAATGGCAATACTCGTTCCTTGGGCTTGTACTGGCAAAGAACGATCCAGCCCTCTGGTCACGCAAAGTGTCGATTAGTCAGTGTGAAACTTTCTAGAAAATAAGACGTGCACCTCAAATGGCTCAAAACTGTGATTATTTAATAGCAAGAACAAAGTATTAAGCCCCCCTGGCCAAGTTACTACTAGTGGTAGGTAGGTAGGCCACGCCTCCGATTCCTCATCTCAACGCTCAGTCACGTGGTCAGAACAAAGGAATAGGAGGCGTGGCCGACTCGACGCGATCAACGAAAAGAGAATCGAAGCGAAACGGTTGTAACTTGGCTAGGGGGGCAGATCTAGCTAGTAGCTAGTATTGTAGTAGCTGGGCTAGTATTTGTTATGATTGCAAAGTTTGTATATACCCAAATGGTAAGAAGATGTGAACAAAGAAATCTAGTGCAACGACAGTGACAAGAAGACGTATCGTATGTATAGATTGGCTAACCTGGATGTCCGTCGTCAACAACCGCTTGGAGTCTAATAATGACAATTCAGCTCTCGGCGACCAAGCACAGACACGAACAAAGACGATTCATTAAACAATGGGATAAGAAGCTGAGTGTGCGTGTACCCTTATTTTTTGTTGTTTGTAGTTCAGGTTTATCAGCATTCTGCAAAATCTGGTGACCTAGGGTTATCATCATGCTGAGATAAAGATTAGGCGCTCTTATAATTGTTGGTGTCTGTATGAACATCGCATTGTACAATCTAACGCGGACTCGATCACTACACACAATAGTAAGTATATTTCGAAATCTCTCTCTCTCTCTCCGTTATCTACCATTGGGCCATCGCTGCTCTTCAGATTGTTTTTTATATATATATATATATATATATATATTTGTCCATTTACAATCAGCCATCCAGCTATAATTAAATTTGTCTGACGTCATAATATGATTTTTGGAATATAGCACATCCAATGACGTGTCATCTCATACAGAAATTATCTTCAGCATTGCTATTCTGAAAAGTTTATTTGCGAAATCACTTCTGAATCCGCAGTGAAATCATGTGAAATTAAAGTTTCGTATTCTTAAATAAAGTGAGTCGATGTAAATCTTATCAAGACACAATTCAGCACTGCACTACTACCATAGAGCAATGTCACTTGGGTTCTCGGAACTCTTCTTCTGTTCTCGGAACACTTGGCCTTGATCTTGACATAAGAATAACGAAACTTGTACAGGCGAGATGAGAAGCGAAGTGAGTGTGACTTTCGAGATGATTTGCGAAATGACTTTCGAAATGATTTACCATTTACAGAATAGCACTGCAGATTCAAGCTAGTCTTGTCAATCTCAATCGGAATACGCAATGATCTGTGTTCATAAGTGCCCATTGCCACTTTAGTTTGGCGTTTCTTCATGCTATGTCGGTGACCTTGGTTCTCCTGCGGATATATTCATTCCTGATTCGATCACGCAAGGAAACTCCGAGCATAGCCCTTTAAATTGCCCTTTGGGTGACTTTAAGCCTTCTGATGAGGCCCATTGTGAGCGACCACGTTTCAGAGTCTTTACTGGCAACACGCACTGGTCTTGGACTTTCGTCTTGAGACACTGTAGTATGTTGGAAGAATATGTTAGAAGATACTGCGCAGCTTTCCGAACGCTGCCCAGCCGAGTCGGATTCGACGGTTGACCTCTTTCTCGAAATTAGATCTACCCAACTGTCTGTCCGAGGTAGACGTAATCGTCCATAAATTCGAGTGCAGAATTTCCGATCTTAATAGGAGTGGGTCCTACATGGTTGTTTATCATGACTTTGGTTTTGTCCATGTTCATTTTAAGTCCCAATTTTTCGGAAGCTCTACAGAGGTCATTGAGCATTGTGCTGAGCTCCTCCGTAGTATCAGCCATGACTACTAATATACTTATTGACTATACTTATTTATAAAACATAAATTTTAATCGTTTCGTCATGGAACAGCTATATTTACGAATGTGAAATGCAACGCCCCCTATTACTTAGGGTCGGCGCAACACGCTTTTTTCTTCCATTTTATCCTGTCACCTGTTACTTCTACGTCTATCAAAGGTTCTACAATTATTTTTTTGAACTTTTTTCAGACAACCATGAAGTCAGCGCTTTGTCTTGTCGCGCTGGTGATGCTGGCAACACTCACTACCACGCTTCCAATCGGAGAATCAATTGAAGGTTCTGACATGCTCAGACGTTATTGCGGCCGTAGCTTGGCTAGGGCACTTGCAATGATATGCTGTAAGTTTATAAAATATTGTTTTTGTTGTAAAAAATTCAAAAACAGCCCTTCAGCCTCGTTTCCGTCGAACGCCTCGAGTAGGCCACGCCTCCGATTCACACGATCCCCCAGTCTCCCTCGTTGCCTCGATTCCTCAGTCACGTGGTCAGAACAAAGGAATCGGAGGTGTGGCCTACTCGAGGCGTTTGACGCAAACGAAACGATCGTAACTTGGCTAGGGGGGCAGACATGTTGAGGTCGCAGTTTAGTTGGTGTTCTAAGGTTCTACCTACCCCTAAAAGGAAAAGGTGTTAGCTTATGTATGTTTTTGGTTAATGTTATGATAAAACAATGCTGTTATCATCATCATCATTTTAGCCGAAAGACGTCCACTGTTGGACATAAGCCTCCCCCAAGCGTTGCCATAATGACCGGTCCTGTGCGTCTCGCATCCATCGGATTCCCACGGCCCTCACCAGTTCATAGGTCCACCTCTAATAATACTTTATTGTTCTAAGTATCGTTTTACATTAATATGGGACACTAGATCCTGCACTAGGATACCCTGTGTCTATATATCTTATACTGCGGGAAGCATTCTGATGCTGCGTCTTCGGTTACGTGGTCGCCAGAACCTTTCGTCCTCATCGATCGTTTGTTCTGCGTGCAATGTGCTCTGCCCATTGCCACTTCAGTTTTGCGATTGGAGCTATGTCGATAACCTTGGTTTTCTTGCGGATATTTTCATTTCTGATGTGATCACGTATGGAAACTCCGAGCATAGCCCTTTTCATTTCCCTTTGGGTGACTTTTATTCTTCTTATGAGACCCATTGTAAACGACCAAATTTTGGAGCCATATGTCATCACAACAATAAACAACGCTGTATGATTTTTACATTACATTAAAATAAAATAAATCTATCGCCAAAAAAAAATATCCGGGATTCGAACCATAATCATTTTACGTGCAGGTCATAGAACGAGACCACTGCGCTATGGCGCTCGTTGGTTCCCGTCTAAAATAGGTGTTTTTATATTTAAACGTCATGATTGACTGCTTCCCTTTGTCGAAGATAGCGTGATGATTTTCGTCTAAGATACCTATTAATTTAGTAGTTAATTAAAAAAAAATAGTTTTTTTTTAGTTTCGTTGTTTCGGTTATTAATTTTTGGTTACTTTTTAGAAAAATATGAAGTAAAAATGTCTAGAATAATAATATGTTAAAAATATGTTAAAACTTTTAATTAAGTAATTTCATTATTGTAAGCGAAGTACCGTCGTATATTATATACAAAAAAGACGACAAAATACTCACAAAAAGTATTTCTATAGCTGGAGATCGAACTTAAGGCAAATGTCATTCAATATCGACATTTTTGAATATTGCTCACCCCTCATATAGCAAATAGCGTGATAATTTATAGCCTATAAGTTGCCCTGGCCTATATGCAACATTTTAACAGGATTAGTTCAGTAGTTTTTACGCCAATTAATACCATCGGTCTACAATTTAACTGTTTTATTATATAAAAATATATATGTATGAGACAGACACAGAAAAAATCATCGTGTCATCACAAAAACATTTGTCTTGTGTGGGAATCGAACCCACGGCCTCCGGCATGGCAGTCAGGGCCACTGACCAATAGACCAACAGGCCAGTCAGGTTTGATATTTGTGTCGTCACACATAGTTCGTCTGTGGTGGTATAAGATGACATCACTTTGCTCCGAAACCGGAGATCGATTTAGAAGAACCGTCCATACATCTTCTCTCAAGCGTTAATACCGTAACGAGTCTTATTTTTTGTTTCAGATGGCAACGAACAAGCTCTTACTAGAAGGAAACGAAGCATTAATGACCTAAGAGACTGCTGTGACATTGGTTGTACGCCAAACGATCTAGCTTCGTATTGTTAATTTGGTTTTTATTGAACAGACGTCTCTAATGTATGTGTTCAGGATGTTGATGGGGTAACCCCGTTCCTGCCCCCCTAGCCAAGTTACGATCGTTTCGATTGCGTCAGAACAAAGGAATCGGAAGTGTGGCCTACTCGAGGCGTATGTCGCAAACGAAACGATCGTAACTAGGCTAGGGGGGCTGGAGAGCATGGATGCTTGTAGAAGCCCACATCGATGGCTTTTATGCCATCATCAGAAATAGTAAATAATTGGCCTGTTTGCTCTCCAGAGTTCGGTTTAGTTCCAACTACATCCTGAAGACCATAGCGGGGAGGTACACTTCGTTTCACTGAGATGATTTATTTGATGATGATTTAGTTGAAAGATGCAATATGAACAATAACCTGATATCAAAAATAGATAATAATTTACTAACATAAAATTTATACCAAAATTTTTTTCTTCTTGTAAACTAACCCACATGACATGTTACTCTTACAAATTAAAGTTTATTATTATTATTATTACATTTTTTTTTTTTTTTATGAAAGTAATGTTTTTTTTTTAAATGGTACGTACTAGTGCTTGACTGCGATTCCACCTGATGGTAAGCAGAGATGCAATCATTGATGATGAATCGCACTAATTTATTAGGGAGCCTAGCACTCTAGTCTAGAAGACACCTAAATAGTAAATTGTATTTTTTTTTCTTTCTTATCTCCTCCTTTTACTTCTATTTATCACTTAATCCACCTTAACGGCATTCTTTAAGAGAATCTATCGCGCTATTATTGTATGTAGCCCTTAAATTAGGTGCTGATTTAAAAATTCGGTAGACGAGAGACAAAACCTTAGCTCAAATCTCCTACTTCAAAGTAATGACTTGAACTTAGTCAAAACAAAAATGTCGTTGCTGGTTTCATAGCCAAGCTGCTCATCATCATCATCATCATTTCAGCCGAAAGACCTCCACTGTTGGACATAGGCCTCCCCCAAGTGCCGCCACAACTAACGGTCCTCTGCGTCGCGCATCCATCGGATTCCCGGGACTCTCACCAGGGCATCGGTCTACCTAATGAGAGGCCTTCCAACGCTGCTCTCTCTTCACAAAAAGAATATTGGCAGACGTTGAGTTCCACAATTTTCCAAATTCATGAGTAATCTGCAGCAATGACAACTTAATTGCCTACTGCAAACATTTGGGAAACCTCGACAGTGATTTCATAAAACGATTCCAGGACATTTAATTCCTTTTACAAATCATCGTCAATCGCATCTTGGCCCATAGATTAATACCTTACAAACTAACATATATAATAGTAGATTATGCGATTAGGGGATAAAGCAATGTCTTTAAGTCGCGGGTGGCATGTTGAATTCCAAACGAAACGAAGGTTACTAATTTTAATCCCGAACGTTAGTGAGGGATTTATATAATTAACTCCCGAGCATTGCGAGGGAGTTAATAAAGAAACCTGAGTGAAGTGAGGAATTCAAGCCACCCAAGACAAAGACAGATTTATCCCCGTGTTGGATACTCTACTTTTAAATGATTGTTCTGAGACTTCTCACGCTCTGTGGTGGAGCGGAAAGACGTGTCAGACTTTTACTGACTAAAACCATACCTATGTTCCTTAGCGGTCTTGTGTTCCAGAACACCGGAGTTCTCTTTCGGAAGTCAACCCATGGCCCCAATATGCTTCGGCCCTACTGGGCCCCGACCGTTCTGCTGACATCTTTTTGAGGCTCACATGGAACTAAACGCGTCGTCGACGACTCGGTCACGGTCGGAAGGCGAGCTACCCATTTCTCGTCGTCCACAACCCCACACCTACGGAGAATGCAAAACCGTGGCTTTAAGTGCACAAATCCACGGTGAGCAGTTAGGTCCTTCCACGGAGCCTGTGGTTCCAGAAAGCTTCTGTGATTCTGGCCGGAGCCAGGCAGCCAGCCTATCTATACACCATACCATTTAACATAGCCATTTTGACTGGCCTGTTGTTCTAGTGGTTAGTGGCCCTGACCACTATGCTGGAGGTCGTGGGTTCGATTACCACCCAGGACAAATGTTTGTGTGATGAGCACAATCATTTGTTCTGTGACTGGGTGTAATTTATCTATATATGTATATATTTGGAAATATATAAGTATGTTTTTCAGTTGTTGACGGCGTTGTGTGATAGTTGTGGAATATTGTGTTATTATTTAGTTAGTCAGGACTTGCCAGGACCTCCACGCACAACGGATCGCATGGAAAGTTAACGTCGCTTTTCCAGTTGCAAACAACTTGGATCCAGCTTGACTTCAAGTTGCATCCAATTAATCTACTTTTTTCATTGTGGGATACGAACAACCGATTGATCATATGTATTGTAACCAATAGCCTGAAACTAGCTTGCAAGTGGAAATGTAGCCTACGTGTGTATGATGCACTTACTACCTATAATAATGACAAATTAAGTTTATTAGTATACACCTACATATTGGTTCACCGTTTTCCTACAAGACAGCGACAAGACAAGATATGCTTTTACACACTTTACTTTAAAACTCAAAATAGGTTGTTAGTATAATTTAAGGAAAACAGTTAGTCCATGACGCAATTCGGTGGAATTGAGTCACATAATCACTAGAGGTTACGACATTTGACGTGATTCACATGCATTGAATTGCAAGCAGGCTACCAAGAGGACCAGACTTTCGTCTTGACACCCTGATCCTGAAAGTTTCTGAAAGTGTTTTCATTTAAAGAAATACCACAAAATTCTGCTGGATGAACGCTAGCAAAGTCAGCGTTTACTCCCTTAGTCTGTGGTATAAACTAAAAATTTTTGTTTACTTCGTTTAATTCTGCGTCAGAGTGTTGGATTTATTTTAAATTGGTATAAATTCTTGATGGCGTCCACTTCAGCTTTTACTAAACCGACTGCAATAGCAGTCAGTGCAATATTGTGACTAGTGATTTGCAAATTAATTTGACCCAAACAGGAGGTGACGGAGATTAGGTACGTATGTCGTGTTTTTATAACTTATATTTTGACCTATTTATTTGGGTATTATTATCAACCGAGGCAGCAGCTCGCGACTCCACTCGCGTGAGTCAGCGATCGTAGCGTAATCCTGGTACCAAATTCATCTATAGGCACGCCATAATTATGGCGGTAAGCAAAGAGGAGCTTTGAGGAGTGGCTGTGTCCTGTGAACGGTCAAGACCGTTCATTGTGGCGACACTTGGGGGAGGCCTATGTCCAGCAGTGGACGTCTTTCGGCTGAAATGATGATAATGATGATGTGTCCTGTGTGTGTGTGGCCCTCATCATGTGGATGGTGACCTTCCGCATGACGCAGGTCCTTACCGGACATAGTAAGTTCGGGAGGTTCCTGCACCGGATTCATGCGGAAGAAACGCCCGGGTGTCACCATTGTATGGACCGCCCGGAGGACACGGTGTAACATAAGGTGGAGGTGTGCCCCGCTTGGGTGGAGCATCTCGTATCCTCGTGGGGGCGATCGCCAGCCACGACCTCTCGTGCTGGACCCTGATACAGGCCAAGGTCTGGAGCGAAAAGGAATGGCAGGCGATCGCCTCCTTCTGCGGAGCAGTAATGTAAGCGAAGGAGGCGGCAGCACATACGATGGATTTTCAGTCACTCCTCAAAGAGGGCACATATCGCCATAGTTATGGTGTGCCTACTATCGTACAATGTACGATCCTGATTCCTGGTGACCCGCTAATAGACCAGTGACGTGAGCAATATTTTCATCAAACTTTTTCCTTCTTTTAACGCATAATGTCCTATAGCATAGCAAAGCATAATCAGTTTTATATTGTTCCCACTGCTGGGACTCAGGCCTCCTCTCTGGGACAGGGAATCGACCGTCATTCACGACGCAGGCACAGTGCAGACCGGTGTGATCTAAGTCCTTGAATTGCACATAGCAGGGGCGCCGGCTTTTAGAAAACCTCATAGGTGCTCATGCTCATTTCATGACTCGAAAAATTGATAAAGTTTGAGAAGGGAAATGCACATTGATCAACATTTTGTTAACGGATACCGGCGGCATCAGTAACTGGCATCCGTTGCCCGCATCGTTAATAAATAATAAATTGAGACAACATCACATACATTGTCCTGGTCCCAAACTAAGGTTTTCCCTTGTACTATGGATCCAGGAACAATGAAGTTACCACAAACACCCAGACCTAACACAAATATCTGTTTCATCAACAAACATTTGTGTTGGTGCGGGAATCGAACCTTTGCGTCTCAACCGGCGCTCTAAACCACTGCGCTGAATGAGTCGTCGGGTAATGAAAAAACGCCCATCCCTAAAAGGCGATTACTGATCTGTTTCTTTATGTCTATTTTCAGGGGTGCTCGGCACCCACTGTTTATTTCTCATGGGTGCTCGAGCCCCACGCAGTCGGCGCCCCTGGCACATAGGATTCTTTAATATGTTCCTTTGGGACAATTTTCTACTTTCACACGGGCGTTGTAGGGAGCAGTTTGTTATCTTATAATCATCCAAAACCGTTCAGCCGTTTGAGCATGAAGAAGGAAGAAACTTACACGCACACACATACATAAAAACTTTGCCTTTAATAATATTTTTGTGATTAAAATGTAAAATACGTGGGACACTCAGAAAGTTTTGAGAAACTAAAATACTAACCACTATGGATAAAATATTTTTATTAAATCTTTTCAAAGAACTCTCCACCAGCCTTTATAAATAGTTTCGTGAGTTTAGACCAATTTTCGAAACATTTTTTCGAGTCCTCTGCAGACTCCTCTTCCACGGCCTTCTCGAACGCTGCTAGCGCGTCTTCAGGCGATGAAAACTGTATCCCTTTTAGCAGATTTTTTTATTTTAGGGAATAAAAAGAAGTCACATGGTGCTAGATAAGGGCTATAAGGAGGGTGCTCCAAGACTCTGACCGGTGCGGTGTCCAGAAGGTCTTTCGTTTTGAGCGCTGAGTGCGCGGGCGCGTTGTTATGGTGAAGCGGTACCCCGCGGAGCCCGGTGTTCGTTCGCTTCATTGCAGACAAAACTTCTGGCAGGCATTTTGTGGTATACCATTTGGCGTTGATGCTGCTTTGGTCTCGTAATGGAATTGAAATCAGATACCCCGTCAAAGTGAAGAAACTAGCGATCAAAATTTTCCCTGCGCTTCTCGATCGCTTCATTTTCTTAGGCGTTCGTTAGTTTTGAAACAGCCAAATTGTCGATTGACGCTTTGTTTCTGGATCGTATAGATAAATCCAGGATTCGTCACCTGTCTCAATGTCGACGAGCCTGCTTCAAATTTTTTAATCATATCACGGCACCACTCCACACGGACCTGCTTCTGAGCTTCAGTGAGGTTGTGCTGCACCGAGCGGCAAACTATCCTCCTCATGAAGGTGCTCGTGTAGAATCTTGTGAACGCTTCCCGAACCAATCTGCAGTGTATGCTGAATCTCTTCGTATATAATTCGCCTTTTTTCTTGAATTATTTTTTTTACTGCCAGCACACTTTCTTCCGTGACAGCCGTCGTAGGACGACCACTCCTTTGTTCACCCCCCAAAGTAAGGCGATCGCGCTTGAACTCGCTATACCAGCGGTAGATGGTTACTTTTGAAGGTCCTTTCATAAAAGTAATTTGTGGTCGATCAAATGACTCATCAGTTTTTAGGCCACATTTAAAATGTTCTCAATGCAGATCCATTTTTCCACATTTTTTTGAAAGAAAAAATGTGGAGGGAAATTCAAAATTCGACCAATGGTATTTTTATTTTTAAATAACCAAAGTTTTCAAAATAATGACAATTTACCAGTGCCTAATACATAAAAACTTTTTTTCGCAAAACTTTTTGAGTGACCTGGTAAATGCATGATTATAGCCGAGAATAATTTTACCTTCTCGCTGCCGATTGCTTCGATTTCAGTAGGTAATTTAGTAATGTTTTCTTTATTTGCAGATACGAGTCATTTACCAGAAATCTGATTAAGCTTGGTGCAGCTGTTGATTGTTGCCCGAGACACCGACTGCTATCTGCCTCTATACTGATAGATTTTCTGTGTGCGCCGGGACATACAAGGAGCTTTACTATGTTTAAGAAGCGCAGAGGAACATCAGGAATTTGTGGACAACTATATGAATCAAAACTCATAAGCTTGTTATATTTTAGAGCCATTAACGACAGCAGGATTACAAAATTTCAACTAGCTTCAAATATCGACAACATCGGAGCTTTCGACGATATTTGCTTCAAAGCAGAAGTAGAAGGGTTTGACAAACCTGTTTTGGTTTTCATACAGGCTAAACATAAAGAAAATGAGAAACAAACACTTACAATCGATTTGGCAACATACTTTAGCAGTTATTTAAAAATTCGATATATTTTCGAATCGAGTGATAACGACTCGTTGTTAAACGGTGCGTTTGATAGAACAGAATGTTTATTCGTTATATACACGACTGCAAGAAACGAATTTAGTAATGAATCGAAAGGTAAGTTCAGCTCTATTCTGAATGACTTAATTGATACGGGCGGTACGGCTAAACAACCTGACAGACACGAAAAGAATGTAGAAATTCTAAGCAAAATAGCTGTGAAACATCAAATATCATTCCTGGCGGAACGAATAGCTAAGTTAATAATGGGAAAAGAGACTTTTCAAATGTTGTCTGATGAGCTCATCCTGCGATATCATGTCATTTTGGCAGAAAAAGTGATCCATGTTTCAGAGATTAAAGCTGATGGACAACGGATTGCCTTCTTTCGTAATGACTTTTTTGACACAAATGATGAATACTTAATTTTATTCAAAAATGAATTGTACAAAGAGATTCTTAAAAGACGAAAAATAAAACCTGGTGATGTAACGTATTTATTGCCCATATTCTTAGACGAGCCAACTGATGCTTTAAGACTGAGTAAACTGATAGGAACTGTTATAACGTACAACAATGGTCAGTTAGAATTGAATAAAAAATATACAAAAGACTTCAACCAACAAGCTTTACATGAGGTGTGTGTTTCACGATTTACTGTTAACCAAGCAGTTGAACTAGCTGTAAAAGAAATATTATTATTTCAGGAGTTTAAAGTCCCAGCTGCTTTCGGAAATAAAGACATAACTATAAGAGGTAGCGATGAGAAAATAGAGAAAAGAATTAATCATTTAGCCGTAAGAATGAAAAATTTATTAGACAAGTGTAATCCTAGTTACATAGTCACTATAGATGACTCTTTAGATAAAGGATTACTGCAGCTTAATGGAGGTTTAGCTGGAGCTATTGGAAATATATTTGTACTTGATGATGACACAAAATTGATGAAGGTAACAGAGAACTGCGAATCACTAGAAGATATTGCTAAAAAGCTGTTTAAAAAATTGGTAGATGAAATCCACGATTTACACAAATATAAATTTAGTTTCAATATTCATAATTTCCCTAAACTTTCATTCAACTGCAGCAATTATGAAGAGAATTTAGCAAAAGATTTTTTGAATAAATTGCTACTTTATTCGAACCAAGCAAACGAGAAGGACGTGGAGAACATTTTAAAAAGCGAAATAGAAGAATACCAGCGTGATCACGTTAACTACTTCCAAGCTAAAACTGACGCCATATTTTCAAAATATCACGACGATATACAGAAGTGGTGGATGCAATCAAATGAGGCAGTGTATCTTACAAAACATGATAACAGATTTGAAACTGTCATGCATAATATTGTTAAAGACCCTCTGATGAGCTTAATAAAAGTAACATATATGAGCAAAATTAATCATTATAAATATACATTCACTGAAGACGCAGTGAAGTCCTTGAAATTACAGGTTCAGCATTCGACTGTTATCATTACAGAAAACAGTGTAGCAACTGTTGTAAAATTGTTTCAATATTTTAATAATAAAGAATATAACGTGTTAGATCTAGAGTATATTGTAGATCTGCCAACAAACGATCGTAACGCATTAAGAAGAGAGTTGAAAAATACTAATAAAGACAACTTTCTAATTATTGTATGTGGTAAAGTACATAACTCGGAAAATATAAAGAAAACTTTTGGAAACATCGTTGAAACTGTTCAAAACCAAAAAATAATAGTCATTATGAACGAAATGTCACTAGCAGTATTAAATAAATATTTTCCAAAAGCCAATAATATAGTCCGCGATGAAAAGAGTAGTCTCATTGACATGAGTGAAGAGTCACAGAAAAAAATCTTGAACAGTGCTAGACTTTTGTTTCAAGGCGAAAAAGTAAAATTAAGATCAATAGTCAATGCCAAAACAGTGGCATATGTGAAAGGAGATGTTTTGAATA
Organism: Mythimna pallens; assembly: GCA_961205895.1. NCBI lineage: Eukaryota > Metazoa > Arthropoda > Insecta > Lepidoptera > Noctuidae > Mythimna > Mythimna pallens. The sequence continues at coordinate 5,659,402 of OY540843.1, forward strand.
ATATAATCGATAAGGACGTAATTGTTCTTAGTGAACTAATACTCAATAAAAAATTTAAAGATATAAAACACTTATATATTGACAGATCCGTTACAAGGCTGGGCAAAGTCAGTGAAGTTAGAACTTTATTTGATTTAGCAGACGACATTGTACTTATAACAGCAGATCCCGGAATGGGTAAGTCAACTCTACTCAGTCACTTATCGCTTAAAACAAAAGAAGTTTGCCCGGGTGTCTGGATTGTAAGGATAAACTTATTGGAACACTCGAAAGATTTTAGTAAGTGGAAAAATTATGGCACAAACATAGACATATTAGAGTCTTTAAAGTTTATGTGTCAAATTATACTTCGTGGGAAACTAAGCAAAGAAAATAGAGTGGAGATTGCGTTGGAAGAACAAAACGATGTTGTGTACCTGAAACATTGTACAGCCGACCAGTGGATTGTGTTCGAATTAAAATTATTTCTAAATTTTTATTCTAACGGAAAAGTTATATTCCTATTTGATGGTTTTGACGAAATTTGTCCGCATTATACAAAAGAGGTTATGAAATTAATCAAAAGTCTCAGAAATAATCCTCGAAAGCAAAGAATCTGGATCACGAGCAGGTCGTATAAAGAAGTAAAAACTATTTTGCAAATCGAGTTTGGGTCACCTTATGAAATAAATAACTTCTCTTATTTACAAATAAGACAATTTTTAGAAACATTTTGGAAATTTAATTTGAAATTAGATGAGTTTAACACGACACAACTCGATAATGTAAAGAACTTCATTGAATACGTATGTAAACTGAAAGATATAAAACCAAGTTTATTCGTAATGCCTCTACACAGAGTATATTTAAGCGCTGCCCATTATCTGATTAATGAAATTAAATATACGTACATTCCTTTATGGACACGCAACAAAAATTATAATGATTGTATTCAGGTTATTGATCTAGTGCGATATAAATCCGATGTTGTCAACGATAGCATCGATGGGAATCCTTTTCATCTGTCACTAGCAGCTGGTTTTGTCGAACACCAATTAAAAAGTTTAACTAAAAGTACATGGAACCTAGAACAAAACAGTTTTGTCTTCTACGAGCAATTTTTGGAAACTAAGATGAAAACAATACGGTTCCAAGAAAAAAACGAAATGAATATTTATTATCCTGATATCATTTATACTTACGACAAAGAACTAGCAGATTTTATTTTGAAGCACAAGAAATTGGCGGCGTATGCCATTTTTTGCGATTGGCCATGGAAAAACACTAAACATGGCATACAGAGTCGAAAATTATTGTTAAGTATGGAAGACTTGAAAGAGATGGTACAATTTATACGAAATGGAGGAGGTAAGACGGGTCTTATATCCTCTTCTGAAGTAAACATATATCCGATACTCATACGCACAACATTCATACACAGGACATTTACTGATTACTTAGCAGTAGAATATGTTTGTGATTGTCTGAGAGATTTAAATAGAAACGAAAAACAAAAATGGATGGATTTCATATTTAATGTGATATTTTCACCGAAAATCCAATGTTCGCACGTGCACGTTATTTTAGATCATAAAATGAAAATTGACAAAACATTGATCAGTTTTCTGGATGACAATAAAAATGAGATTTTTAATTTGATAATGAAACAAGGACTACTTTATGCAGAATATATTGAAGATGTCAAATTTTACTACCCGGGACCGTATCGGCATTGGGCTTTAGTATACTCTGTGTACGAACAGTTACCTAACTTAATGTTATTTTTTGTTAAAATATTCGATTTTTACATAAACAAGAATAATTTGAACGATTTTCTTGATATTGTTAAGAGGTCCCATCTGTTATTATTAGCTAATAAGTATAAAAACAATGTTTTCATGATGTTTGTTTTCGATAAAGTTAGAGAAGTCGATAAATCAAAATTGTATTCTGTGCTGAAGAGTAATTTTTCGTATCTGCCTCATTCTACTGTATCTAAATTGGTTGAATTGAGTAGTCAAGAAATAGTCGATCATATAGCCGTAGATGACGCTTATGAGGAACCACCATGGTCAGAAACATTACTATGAAGACACGATAAATAAAAGGTTAAGGTTGTCTGGAAAAAATTGCCCTGTGGGATAAGACCGCCTATTGTACACTTATTTTTGTAAATGTTTAACCTGTGATAAAATCAAGGATAATTGTTAAAGAAGTGTTATTCTTTTTTTATTATTAATAAATCACTATGAGACTGCATTTAAATTTACTATATTTACTATCTACCTTCTTTAAAAAATTTGATTTAGTTGTAAGTTATATCATTCTTGTTTTACGATTGAATATTTTATTTTTGTTACTATGTAAAATCATGATTGTGATATTTTTGGCAAATAAATTATTACACGTCGTATTGGTATTATATTTTTATGTGAAAACTACTACAACTATCTTCTACCAGTGACTTTGCCGACGCTACGTCCGAAATGAGAATCTATACTTAGATCTAAAAATCCCCACCATCCAGCAGTTCATGAAACCCCTTTGCAAGCGTTTCTTCAATACTGCTGTGAAGCACCGCAAACCCCTAATCGCAGTGGCCGCCCGATACGAACCCTCTCGCATCTCCAAGATTCGCCGTCCTAGGCATACTCTCGTCACCCCCGACGACTTCATTACCCAGCTCCAAGAGAGCCGTAAGGAAACCAGTACATCGCAAACAATACAGACCGCCGTCCTTCCGTCTTCGCCGCCGAACCCCGCCGCGTCAATCCCGTCAACGTCCGTCCCGTCCCTTGCTTGAGCCAGCCCGCGCCGCGCCTGTAGTCTAAAATTCCCGGATAATAATAATAATATATCTTTTGATCGATTCAGCGCGTCCCTTGCTACCCGTGTGCCCAATTTCATCCAAATTTGTTCATTCGTTTGGGTGTGAAGGAGCAACGAACATACACACACATATTATAGTCCCTTTAAGTGGGTCCTTTTCCACTCGCCTATCGTCAACATCGAGCATGGTTTAAAAGCTTGATGCTTCATCCAACGCGATGTTTGATGAAGAGGCAATGCAAAATAAGAAAAATAACGCCAGAAAACTCTATTGGCATTCGGTAATTCCGTGATTTACTCGAATATTTTACGAAACTTGATCCAAGGAATATGTGTTTTTTTTAAAACCCTTAAAAGTGTTTTCATAAAAATTGTCGTCTTTCAAAAGTACGATTAAATGTGCAAGGCTTCTATTGATGTACTTTTTTATATTTTTAATATATGAGTACATTTTACAAAAAAAATTAGTTTATTTAGCCTAGATAATATCCACAAGATAGCTGTGTATTCAAAATATCTAGAGAAAGATGTGTACAATCACGTAAGACCGGTAGTATGAAAATGTACCTCGAAAAGGACGCTCTTAAGAGCCGGTTGTAGTCACAGAGTATTTTGTAGGAGTTTTATCCGGGTCTACGTCGATTTCGCGGTCCTGTAACAACGATTTTATTTTTATAAAAAAAAAAAACAAAGTAACTAAGAGTGTCCCTGGAGTTTCTTGCACATTCTTCTCCATAGAGATCTACGCTTTGGAATGTGCAATTAGCATTTATTTTTTTTGACTGGCTGACTTCTTGACATTTCAAAAGTCCCTGTAAATGGTTTATTTGAAATAAAATTCTTTTAATCTTTGAATTTTGAATCTTAAATCGTAAGTTAGGGTCTGATTCTTGCTTTTTTTTATCGAGCCAACTAATTTATATCATGTTCTGATTTTTACACAGCGCAGCGGTTGGTAAAAGTTATGGTCAGTTTAATAAAATAATTTTTCATGGTGATTTTTGGATTTTCAGAGCTTCAAAAAAGTACAAAAGTCCTCGGTTTTCCGCTCGGACCCGCTTGGCTACGCTTACACATTTGACTGCTACGGCTATTTCGAGGATTTTGATTGGCTAATTCATGTTTCACTAAACTCTGCTCCACTCAACTGCTCCTTAGCAGAAAAGTACCCTTACGACTGGCCAGACTTTCACCTAGGTTTGCCAGGTCTTGAAACCGAAAAGCCGGACAGACCAGCTAGTTTAGCCGGACATTTTGACATTTGAAAACAACAATAAATTGACTGATATAATTGGTAGTTTGCTCCGCTTGCGCTAGCAATCTAATCACAAATCTACATAATGGTTAAATTTAAAAAGCCTAACAAAAGCCGGACAGGCGATACTCCGCCTAATTTGGCCTTACACGCAACCAAAAAGCCTGACCGTTTCCGGCTTTATCCAGACGCCTGGCAACGCTACTTTCACAACGTTTCTTGTCAACAAATTCTAACCAAAGAAATCTACGACAAATACTAACAATGCGTACACATCCTTCTAGTGTTTAGAAAACAAAATAGATTCCTTATCATGTGTGTACTTAAAATATCTTCATTTCTTACTCGACATTTTAACAATGAACAGCTACGTACCTGTAAGGAAGATAATTAAAATTGTGTCTGCACAACGGAATCCCAGTAAGTTGTTTTTTTTAATTATATTTTGTATTGCAATCTACTCAAATGATATTCAGCGATACTATTATATATATTTGTATAAATCAAGCTTGCTCTGTATGTCCAATGACAAGTTCGCTTTATCTCAATCACAGTCTACAAAAATAGGTCCTGTGGGGTTTTCCCTTTTATCCTACATGGCATGATTAAGGGTCGCTCATTAGCTGTTTTGCAAGTACATTGGGGTAGTGTGTGATCCTTGATTTATAATTTTCCATCCGACTTTTATTTCATGCTTAACTGTTTTCATATTAAGATTGTGGTGTAATCTTTGATTAGATATATACCAAGGTTCATTTGCAATCATTTGTACCATTTTCGACTGAAACCTTTGCAGGATCTCACGTTACAGTTGGCTGATGTGCCCCATAACTGCAGTTCATATCACCATATGGGTTTCAGTATGGCTTTATAGAGTAGTAGTTTGTTTGTCAGTGATAGCTGTGACTTTATGTTTAGCATTCCATACATTTTTCGGACCTGTTGTCCCATTGCCAGGCGTTTGGTAAAGATATGCTTCCTCCATGTAAGCTTCTTGTCCAGGTACATACCTAAGTATTTTGCCTCATCAGCTTATGGGACTTAGACTTCATTTATTTTTACTGGAGGGCAGTTTGGCGTCGAAGTGTGTAAGTTACCTGAACAGATTTGGATTCATTAGCCTTAATACGCCAATCTCTTAGCCATCTTGCGATGTCATGAAGTCTGTTTTGGAGCTTCTGAGTGGCATTTTCTGGGAGTTCATCAGAAGAAAGTACTGCTGTATCGTCGGCGAAGGTACCAGTTATGTTTACATGTGAAATAGGTAGGTCTGTATTGTAAAGGAGGTACAGAATGGGACCCATAACGCTAGCCTGCGGTACACCTGCGTGGATTTCATGTAGCATCGTTGCTTCTTTGCCTTGCTTTATAAAAAAAAGTCCGTTTTCCAAATACGATATTATAAACTGGTATAATTGTATTGGAAGATTGTTTTTAATTTTGTACAAAAGCCCATCGTGCTACACGCGATCAAAGGCTTGGGATACGTCTAAAAATGCTGCTGTACAATATTGTTTACGTTCAAAGGCGGTTTGGATAGAATTAACGAGTCTATGTACTTGTTTAATAGTACCGTGTTTTTGCCTGAAGCCAAACTGATAATCAGGGACTAAATTTCTTTCCTTAATAATTAGTATAATCTCCATTACTTTTTATGTGATTGAAAGCAAACTGATGGGTCTGTAGGACTTAACATCATCTGGGCTTTTACCAGGTTTTGGAACCATTATGATCTGCACTACTTTCCACTGCCGCGGCACCGACGATCTCCTTAAGATAGAATTATAGATGTACATTAAAAATAACACACCTTCTTCTGGTAGTTCGAGTAGTATTCTTGCAGTTATCAGATCATATCCTGGAGCTTTATTAATAAATACTGCCCTGGTTGATTGAGGTCCGGTGCGAGAGGAAATGGGATGCGGCCGTTCGGAGCCCAGTAGGGCCAATTCTTGCTAGGGCCATGGGGAACAGAGTGAAAAGTGAGTATCCCACTCATGGTCCTAGAGCACAAAGGGCAACTGGAGGACCACAGGTGTGGTTTTAATCAACAAAAGTTTGACACGAAGTCATTATATAATTTCCTACCTTAATAAAAAGCTTTTATGGAAACGAGTTAAACTAAGCTGTTTTTTTTATATGGATGGATAGAACGTATCGTCATGGATGGTCGAGAGAGGTCTAAGTAGTATGTGCTGAGCTGTGTACCTAACTGTTAGCTTTACGTCAACAGGACACGAACGCCTATCTTCACTACAAGAATGCTACGACTCGTCTAGTCCCAGAAGGCGAAGCAGATGTAATCCCTGGATCATACTGTTCTTTCTGCTATCCGCCGTGATCTATATATACTGCCACAGAGCTCACTACCTGCCTCCATTGAATAGACAGATTTTTATCACTAAAATTCATTATGACGCGCCTTATGAAAAGAATAGTAAGTGGTCTTTTATTATTATATTTTTTTTATTTATATGAAATGACTGAAATCTGCGACTTCATCTGCCCGTGATTTTCTTATTCCAATAAATTTTTTTAATGATATAAACTAGTGCTTGACTGCAATCCCACCTGATGTAAGCAGTGACGCAATCGTCGGTGGTGAAGCGCACTAGTTTATTAAGAGCCTATTCTGTAAAGCCTTGAAGACACCTAAATTATAATCGAACGGGAAGACCACGGCAGGAAAATAGTTCCAGTCCTTCGATGTGACGCGGTATAGGTAAACGACAAGGCGAAACATTTAGTCCGGACCGTAGAGGCGTCAACAAAGTAAGGGTGGACACTCACCGTACGTCGGGTTGTCTGATGGTAGAAAGGTGATAATTCGGCAAACCGTTTTTACCCTCCTTATCGTCTCAGCCGAAACGGAATTAAGTATCAATTGCTGGGACCTCGTACTCCTCAAGCTTATAATTTCGAACACCCCCTTTTACGGGTTATTTTCAACTCATTTGATGATTAAAAGTATAGAGTGTAAGAAATCATTTAAATTTCATGACCACTTCAAAAAATTAAGATATTTAGTAAATTTGCATCGGTTTTTTTTAAATTATTGAAACCAGTGTATGACTGCGATCCCACCAGATGGTAAACAGTGATGAAATCGTTGATGATGAATCGCACTAGTTTATTAAGAGCCTATTCACCCTAACCTTGAAGTCCCCTAAATAATCTATTGATCCATTGTAGGGCGTAGAGCCGTAGAAATTCTTCTTGAATAGGATTATTCCCTTGGCTTTAAATGACCTCATTTATTTAAACAGCGTTGTCATTACAGAACTTGCAATCGACGTAACTCACAAGAAGAAAACATCAGTTCCTCCTCTTGCCAAGCCAAACACAGCTAACACCGTCCCAACAACGGCTGGCACGCAAACGAAATCATCTGGAGATTTCTATAAGTCGAACATTTTAAGTAAGGGTTTAGAGGTATGCGGAGTAATGTATAAAGTCCCGAAAACCTCCGTAGAAAAGGCAGGATCCTCCGACGGTGTCATGTCTGGTATGAGGGGACGGATTTCGGACTGTTGTATATGTTCTAAATGCGCGGAGATGACCGCACATTTATCCGAGTCGAACGCGTCGAACGAGTCGAAAAAAAAGAATCTAGAATTCTTCATACTGTAGTCCTTCCAGATTCAGACGATTCGACACGGTTAGGTGTGCGGGGTTTCATAGAATTTCTTATAAAGAATTCTAAAATTCTTTTTTTTTTCAATTCGTTCGACGCGTTCGGCGCGGCTAAAGGTACAAGTTGGTAGCCGACTGCACGCAGCAGCAGCAGATGACATGTCGTCACTTCATGTCGTCACGACACGTCGTAGCGTCATTTCGCTGCAGTCAAGATTTCGAACCCGACTGCAGAAGGAAACAGCAGATGGCATCCAGTTAGTTCCGAGTGCTCCGTGAAACAAGATGACGTGTTCAAAAATAATCGACGTGTCGTTGCTCCGGCGTCAGCGGCACTACTGATATGCGTTCGGACGACACTGCCGTCTGCCGCTCGATGACGCGTCGCTAGCTTGATGTCGCTAACTACGGAGGGAATTTCATAGAAATACGTAGAAACCAGTAGTGTCGCTGCGACACGTCGTCTGCTGCTGCTGCGTGCAGTCGGCTACCAACTTGTACCTTAAGTGTGCGTTCACCCGAAGAAGGATTTTGAATTTTAGTTCTTTTGTGGCATCATAGATGTCGCTACAAGGGCTTACCTAGCTGTAATGAATATTGCAAATTGGTCATTTATTATTATTTTTATTATAAGCCCGTTGTGTCACACTGCAGGGCAAAGGCCTCCCTTCCTTTATTTCACTCTTTTCTGTCTTTAGACACTCGAAATAAGAGGTTCTTTTTCACAGTAGTAAAAGTTTAGTAGGTAATGTATTTAAATCCCGTTCCCAAATTGCCCTGGTTACTAATCATTTCGGGCACTAGTTGTCTGACATGCAAGCTAAAATGGATCTATTTTGGTGTACACTAAGTTGTATTTTTGCTTCTTTCTTTTGTTTAGTTTTTATCTAACTACTGTTTTTGTGCCCTGTGTTGTGCTAAATAAATTCATTTTCTTTCTTTTCTTTTATCAAAATCACAAAAGTAGAATTGATGTCTGTTGTGTGTATTATAAAATTAACTTCGATTTCAGAATCAGGAGCAGATCTAAAACCAAGAAAGCACCCCGCAGTCCTGGATTTGCCTCTTTGTTTTCGGAAAAAACCTTACCGTAAGTGTTTATTTCATTATTTAGGTATATCTACATAATGTATAATAATGTGATTATTTAATTTAAATAAAATAAATTTTAATTGTATATTTGTATTATAAATTTTTTTTTTTACTAAATGCATAATGAAAATATATTTGATAAATATGAAAAAGGCAAAATTTTTAATTTTCTGTGCGTTTGCCTCTGTGTTTGTTCCTGTTAATTTCCGAAACGACATGACTGCATTCCCATCTGATGTAAGCAGTGATCTGATGCAATCTTTGATGATGAGGTGCACTAGTTTATTAAGAGCCTAATTCACTCTAGCCATGAAGACACCTAAATTATAATCGGACGGGAAGACCGCAGCAGGCAAGTTGTTCCAGTCCGATGTACGTGGTATAAACGACGTAACGCTTAGTCCGAATTGTAGAAGTTTCAACAACGTAAGGGTGGATACTAGCCTAGAACCAAAAATACGAAGACATGGGACCTTCACCAACCCGCACTGGGCCCGCGTGGTGGATTACGGCCCATTCCCTCTCGTAGAGAGTAGGCCTAAGTCCCAGCAGCGGGAACGTTATAAGGCCGTCTATGCTATGCTAGAAAGGAGATGACGGAATAAAGTTTTGCAATTCCCGCGCACACTCCAAATTCATTCTGATATTAAGAATGAAGTTATACGAAAAAAAAAAAAAACTTCTTGAAATTGTGAACTAATGGCATTGCGCTGTTTTACGTCTAACGCAGACGAAATCGCGGACACTGGCTAGTGTATAATAATAACTGTTTTAATTACATGTGGCTCATAATTCTTCTACATCTAATTAAGATTTAATAATTACGTGTTTTAGCAAAATTTGAATTAAAGATGAAGAGTGTAAGCTTGGATCAGAAAAATGTATACCCCATGGTGTTAAAAGGGGGATCGTATCACCCTGCGGATTGTAAAGCAAGGTTTAAAGTGGGCATTATTGTGCCATACAGGTAAGAAAACATTTTGTAATGTCTTACTACCCTCTTTTTTAAGGGGAGAGACCTTAAGAAATACCTCTTACAGTTTTCAAAATTTCTAAAAATACTCCGCACTGAATTATACAAAAAAAAAAAAAATTATAAAGATTTGAAGAACCTAAAAAGATGTGCCAAACGTACATCTTTTCACTACAAGATATTTGATAAAACCTATCCTTTATTTCGAGAAAAAAGAATTGCACATTTATCCCTCAAAAATCTTAGTTTTTTTAACTTAATTAAAACTTAAATCGACCTTTTCTATTTGCAGGATTTCCTAAATTTTAAACATTTTATAATTAAGGCTAAGTCTGCCAATGTCTCACTGTCAAACTGTTGGCACATCAATTTAGGTTCTTCATTATTATTATTTTTGTGTAATTCAGTACGGTATATTATTAGAAATTTTGAAAATTTCAAATTCCTTTTTGGTGTTTCTTAAGAACTCTCCTCTTAAGTGGAAGATCATCAAGTAACTTCTCCCGCTTTGAGTGTAGCGAGAGGATTTTTATATTGTTAACACACTCTAACAACGACGGATTTGGTCCTTAGTACCAAATTCGAGCGCGTGGTACTAAGTAGTATTAAGTCACGTTCGATCATGGTACTATAGGGTTACATAAAAGTGTAATGTTGAACGCAAGGTAGGCAAAATAACTATGCAAGCGAGACGTATTACGGACGGTCTGTTATGTACTCACTGGGTTGAACGAAAGGTTCTTCTTCTTCTTAGAAATTCCTTTCCTGGCTCAGTATGCGGCCATGGCAATGCCATCCACTGACGCTCGCGCTGTCAATCGTAAAAGTTTTGTTTTTAGTGTGAGTCCATCTATAAGTAACACCACCTTGGAGTCATGCGACCTTTGCCCCGGGAGAAGCTTAATTCTCCTGATGATTTTATCGAGCCATCAGAAAGCCTCTCGCCTGGAAATGAGTTACCATGGCCAACCTGGAAAACTCTAAACAGACTCCGCACCCAGGTTGGTTTTCGGATGGTTCCTATCTTCAGTGTTTGTGCAGCGTCTCTCCGCAGACCATGTCCCACCTTCCATCGTGCATTACATGCCCTGTTACCTGTTCACGTAGGGACCTATTAACAGCGTCAGTGGACGGCATTGGCGTGGCCGAAAGGTTCTCATTTGGGTTTATAAGACAATATACATCAAATCCAAGTTTCTCTGGCAGCCCCTGGAGATCCCATGACCTTATAGCGCAGTGCTCATATAATTAGGGGCAAATACCAACAGTATGAAATATACAGGAGAAGAGCCGGACGGACGGACCTAATCCGTCATACTAAGTTCGAGTGTGGGTTAACTCTGTAAGAACCACCCGTGTTTCTTCTGTTGCCTTTTTCGTTCCTGGGGCCCTACTAGGAAATGTAAAAATGTCAGGCGTGCGAGTGAGAATGAGGGATGGAGGTATACACACTATACATACCTATAACTCCATCCCTTTAACAGTTCAGTTTAAGACGTCAAATGGATCGTGGTGACTCTTTCAAACATTCTCGCAGCCCTAACAGACGTTAGGCGCGGGCTTGCGGACGGCGAGTAATGGATGGCTCGCCGTCCGACCGTCCGGTAACCGTCCGGACCGAGCCCAAGTCGTCGACGGCGCGTACTATTCCACGCGCGCCTCAGGGAGATGCCAGCAAATCGTAGGGGCCCAGCAGGGCCGAAGCATACTGGGGCCACGGGTAGTGTGTAAGCGAAACTCGGGGCCCCGGGATGAAGGCGAAGAAGGAACAGGAGCGGGTTTTTAGTCAGTAAAAGTCTGACACTATCTCTCGCCCGGCCAAGAGCGTGATTTGTCATTACATGATTTTCCCATCTAAATAATAAAAAAGCCATAACAGGTGTCACTCCCTTTCTAACCCTTTTCATCTATAATATTACAATCCATCCATTATTTTTTAGCATATAAAATATTAATTTGTAAATGATTGTCATTACAGAGACCGTATACGTAATCTCGGCACATTCTTGTACAACATACACCCGTTCTTAATGCGTCAGAAACTGGATTACCAAATATTTGTTATTGAGCAGCATGGTAAGAGCTTCTGCTTTTTTAAAATATTTATTAGCTAACTTGTATAATTTTATAACAATAAAGTTAAAAAAAACTTGCAATAAAAGGCTTCCGAATAAATCTTAATTTTAAATCAAATCAATTATCAAATCAGTTTATTGCAAACATGTTGTACAGTGGTTGGAAATAAAATTTTCAAACATGCACCCTGTAAGGGAACATCTTATGTAACTTAGTCACTGATTTAAAACCCAGGCAGGCTTATTACTCTGTGTAATTTATTTAATCACCACTGCTCTCAAAACAATAAACGAAAACATTTTGAGGAAACCGACATGTCCTAGAACCAAAAATTCGAATACATGTGACATCTTACAGTCCACATTGGTGGCCTACGGCCCATTCCCTCTCCTGAAGAGGAGGCCTGAGTCCCAGCAGTGGGAAAGTTATGAGACTGATTATGCTTATACGTAATTATCTTAAATTCAATATCTCCCTAGCCTTTTTCTAACTAGCCCACAATTATGACGGTAAGTCTCTTTGAGACGTGGTTGGAAAGACCTCACGGCATCCTCACCTTCCGCATGACGCAGATTCTCACCGAAAACGGTAAGTTCGGGAACTTCCTGCAACGGATTAGTGTGGAAGCGACGAGCGGGTGTTGCCACTGTGTGGACCGCCCAGAGGACACGGTGCAGGTGTGCTCCGCTTGGGCAGAGCAACGCCGCGTAATCGTGGGGGCGATCGGCGGCGCCGATCTTTCGCGCCGAGCCTTGGTACAGGCCATGGTCTGGAGCGAAGAGGAATGGCAGGGGGACGCCTCCTTCTGCGAAGCAGTAATGCTAGCAAAGGAGGCGACCGATCGCATGAAGGCAACGGTCCTCACGGCCCAACCGCCGCCGGGATTCCGATCCCGATTTCCGGCCACCGTAGGCGCAGGCTTGCGGACGGCGAGCAACGGGTAACCGTTCGTCCGACCGTCTAGTAACCGTACGGACCGAGCTCAAGTCGTCGACGGCGCGCACTGTTCCACGCGCGCCTCAGGGAAATGTCAGCAAATCGTAGGGGCCCAGCAGGGTCGAAGCCTACTGGGGCCATGGGTAGTGTGAAAACGAAACCCGGGGCCCTTGGACGAAGGAACAGGAGTGGGTTTTTAGTCCAGTAAAAGTCTGATACTATCTCCCGCTCCGCCCAAGGGATTTGTCATTGGATGATTTTCCCACCTAAAAAAAAAAAGTCTAATCAGATGCGACTGAATACCCGTGTTATACATGGACCGTCTGCCTATCAGACCTCCATAAACCAGTTACTGGGCTACACGCTACTCTTTGTATAGACAGATGGTCAGACTTTCTAGTGTCTGAGTACCTTGTCTTTAACGATAGTCAAAGATCTGCGAAAAACACCTGGGTCCAACGGCTTTACGTGCTTTCCGAGGCACAGGGTGTCAGTAATCTATATATATAAAAGGGGAAACTGACTGACTGACATATCAACGCACAGCTGAAACTACTGGGATTAGGAGCGTGAAATTTTGCACAAGGTTTCCTTTTATGACGTAGGCGAGCACTAAGAAAGAATTTAACAAAATTCACTCCCTAAGGGGATGACGTGGGGGTCGAAAGTTTGTATGGAGAAACCTACGTTTACGCGAGTGAAGCCGCGGGCAGAAGCTAGTGTTCTATATAAACTTAGAAAAGTAAATATGAATTGAAAAATTCACATCGGCACTTGCTCGATTTCGAACCCGCAATTTCATATATGAGAGGCGGGTGCCTTAGGACTACTGTCCATGGTTGCGTAGCATCATAGACGCGTATTCGCCTGCTCACAGCTTACATACAAAACTATGAAACTATCGACGAAGCGGCAACGACACGACGGAACAACGGCGGTTTTATTTTTTATTTTTTATTTCTCTCATACATTTTTAACATTTGTTTAACATATTTTTAGCTCGCCAGACTTTATAGTTTCACTTCTGTGACATCATAAAATATTATAAATATGGCTTTGCTGTCTCAGGATATATCATAAGCATAAAAGCATAATCAGCCTTTTAATGTTCCCACTGCTGGGACTCAGGCCTCCTCTCTAGGAGAGGGCAGGATATATCATTTAAACTTAATACTTAATTTATTTAAGCTATATATTAAATATATATAAATAAATAAGCTATATATCAAATATATAATATTTAAGCAGGCGTATAATCTATATATATAAAAGGAGAAACTGACTGACTGACATATCAACGCACAGCCAAAACTACTGGGACTAGGAACGTGAAATTTGGCCCAATGCTTCCTTCTATGACGTAAGCGAGCACTAAGAGAGGATTTTCCAAAATTCGCCCTCTAAAGGGATGAGGGGTCCGAAGTTTGTATGGAGAAACCGATTTTCACGCGGGTGAAGCCGCTGGCAGAAGCTACTGACGAATACGCGTCTAAAGCCATCACGACACTAAAAGATAATTATCTCAAATTATTAATTAAAAAATATTATAGGAACCGATCTATTCAACAAGGGTCGCGTGCTGAATGCCGGCTTCAATGAAATGATGAAGTTCAACACATTCCACTGCGTGGTGTTCCATGACCTAGACCTGCTGCCTATGCACGAGAGCATCTTGTACAGCTGCCCGACGCTGCCCAGGCACATGTGCGCAAGAGTCGATGATACGGAGATAAAGAAGTTTGAGTAAGTCTATAAAAACTGTTGTATAAAACTGTACCGCACACACACGCACCAACACACCCTCACACACACGCAAACACAGTCACGAGCATGCGTTATATCTTAATTATTAAATAAAAAAATATATAAAATTGTATTTTGATGTGGAAGAGCGGAGTCTCCTAATACAGGCATTACATGCTTAAAAGGAGGCTCCAATCAACTACTAATGTAAACTATTTTGTTAAGAAATAAACATTTTGTTTTTTTTTTTTGTTGTTGCTTATAAAACTAGGTACCCTGTCCCCGATTGAAATCCTATACACACACACAGCCCTGCGTTCAAAAATAACCAGAGTAGGGTAGGGTCGTTACTGTAACCTGAGTTCAAAAATGCTTCGAGTTGCAACACAGGGTCGTTCTTTTATAACTCTAGTAGCTACCCTAGAGTTAACCCAACTAACTCTAACTCCGAGCAGGGTAGGTTGGTGTAAGCGGCAGGAATGACAGTTGCTTGGCATTGACAGCTGAACTCTACGTTTGCGTTCAAAAATGCGAGCGTCGAGTATCTACCCTGATGACGTCAGTAGAGTTAGCTCTAACCTCATTTTTGAACGCAGGGCTGAGAGTGGAGTGGAGTACAGGGTCTGATAAATGTTTTTTTTTTTTTGTTAATCAAGAACGCCCCATTAGCTGAACGGTTTTGGACACCAGTAGACTATGGCGTACCATAATTTTCGACTTTCGAGCGAGTAAAGTCGTCGTTTGACTTTCATACGAGCAAAGCCTCATAAGATAATTTTCGAATTTCATGCGAGCAATGTTCCATGAGATTTTTTCTTATTTTTATTTGTATTACCTACTAGCTTTTGCCCGCGGCTTCGCTCCCGTCAACTGACTACTCTACCCTACTCTACCCTACTCTACCCTACTCTACCCTACTCTACCCTACTCTACCCTACTCTACCCTACTCTACCCTACTCTACCCTACTCTACCCTACTCTACCCTACTCTACCCTACTCTACCCTACTCTATTCGAATTTTTCTCGCCGTAACAACCATCCTTGAACTTCAACGAACATTTAAAAAAAAGAATTGGCCAAATTGGTCCAGGCGTTGTTGAGTTATGCGCTTACCAACACATTTTGCGATTCATTTTTATATTATAGATATTTCTAAGCACTATATTGACTAGTTTACACTGTCCTCGTATATCTATTAATATTGTAATATGGAAATTTTGTAAAAACAGTCATGTTTAGGGTTATGTACCTCTAAAGGAAAAAACGGAACTCTTATAGGATCACGTTGTTGTACGTCTGTCTGTCCGTCTGTCTATCTGTCTGTCAAAACCGCATAAAGCTATCGAGTTAACGTTTAACGGAAAAAAAGATACGGTCGATTATATCGCAATAAACGTATAAGTATTTCGATACTCAAAGGATTCAAAATTCATATTATCATATTCATAGGGTACTTCCCGTTGACCCAGAATTCTGAAATTTAGCACAAAGTAAGGTCTTGCCGCACATGTATAGGAATAAAACTGAAAACAGTTTTGTTGCTACGTCACAAAAAATAACTATGCGATTCGGAAAAATCTTCGAATTTCCATTCGGGAATTGAACTTTTACATATTATGTAGGTAAGTTTGTAGGGAACCCTCAGTGCACGAGTCCGAATCGCACTTGCCCAGTTTTTTTTTTTTTTAAGTAACCATGGAGTTTGGAACCGTGCACTAGCTCGTGACGTTTTTTATGTGCCCATGTAAGCCTATCATTATCATCATCATCTTCCTGGCCTTGTCCCGTGTTATTTGGGGTCGGCGCAACACGTTTTTATCTTCCATTCTGCCCTGTCACTCGTCCTATGTGAAATAAAAATATTTTGAATTTGATTTTGAAGTTTGAGATAACTTTTGACTTTCATGTGAGCAAAACCTCATGAGCTCATTTTCGACTTTCATGCGAGCAAACCATTTGTTTAAAGCTAATTGTTCATAAAGGGCCTATTACACTACTCGATATTCAAACAGTCTGAGTCGATGTCGCGTAGTGTAATAAGGGTTAGACTGGTCTTACTCGGCACAAAAAAATAAGACGTCAGTCTGAATATCGTGTGCTGAATATCGCGTAGTGTAATAGGCTCTTTAGTCAAGTCCGTGAAGAAACGCGGTAAAGTGTAACTCACCACCACTTCGTACTAACAGTGTACTTGTTCATAACATATCATCATCATCATCATCTTCCTGCCCATGTCCCGTGTTATTTGGGGTCGGCGCAACATGTTTTTTTCTTCCATTTTGCCCTGTCATTCGTCATGCTGTCACTAACTTCCTTTTCTTTCATATCACTCTTCACACAATCCATCCATCTTTTCTTTGGTCTCCCTCTCCCTCTCCATCCATCCACATGTAAACTCATAACTCTTTTAGTAACATGCGTTTCATCCCTCCTCTTCACATGACCATACCAAGACAAACGATTCCCTTTCAATTTTTCAGTCACTGGTGCCACTTTCAAACTTCCCCTAATATACTCATTTCTCACTTTATCCATTCTCGTCACACCACACATCCATCTTAACATTGTTCATAACATATACGAGTTAATTTAATTAAATCCTGTTTCAGTCAAACATACAAGTTCCATAACCTTTTCGGTGGCGTGATTTCGATGACAAGGGATCAGTTCGAGAGAGCCAACGGTTTCTCCAACCTTTACTTCGGATGGGGAGGTGAAGACAACGACCTGTTCTATAGGTAATAACTGGGGAACCTCGATGAGAACTCTTGGAGATTGAGAGGGAATGTTACCAAAACAATATCACCATGCTAAGGCTGGAGGGGGGGATTCTCCAGTGCTCTGGTCACGTAAAGGGCAACTGAAGGAACACAGGTGGGTTTTATTCAGTGAAAGTCTGACAATCCCTCTCGCTCCACCGAGAGTGCGAGAAGTTATTTGAGGTTTTCCCACCCCCAAAAAATGACTAGTTACCTTGTTCGTCCAGTGTTGTTGTGTTGTGCAGTAATGAGCATGTAATCATAATTTCCAAGCCAGGCAAAGTGTCACTAGAGCCATTTTTTTTTTAGTTTGGCAAATCATCTAATGACAAATCCCGCTCTTGGGCGGAGCGAGAGATAGTGTCAGACTTTTACTGACTAAAAACCCTGTTCCTTCTTTGCCTTCGTTCCAAGGCCCCGGGTTTCACACTACCTGTGGCCCCAGTAGGCTTCGACCCTGCTGGGCCCCTACGTTTTGCTGACATCTCTATAAGGCGCGCGTGGAACAGTACGCGCCGTCGACTTGGGCTCGGTCCGGACGGTTACCGGACAGTCGGACGGCGTGCCATCACTGGACCCATCAGGTAATTTACAGTAGCAGTTCGTTACCCCGATTTTTAAACAATTGATGGACGACGAATGGCTTTTATTACAAGAGTGAAACTTACATATAAGTTCTCGTTTATGTGGGTGTACTATTAAGCACTTCTGCCTCTTCTTCGGAGTATAATAATATAATATAATATAATAATATATTCCACAACTATCACACAACGCTGTCTAGTCCCAAGCTAAGCAGAGCTTGTGTTATGGGTACTAGACAACTGATAAACATACTTATATATTTCTAAATACATACATATATAGATAAATTACACCCAGACACAGAACAAATGTTCGTGCTCATCACACAAACATTTGTCCCGGGGTGGGAATCGAACCCACGACCTCCGGCATAGCAGTCAGGGCCACTAACCACTAGACTAACAGGCCAGTCACACTCGAGTATACAATCGAGATGAAATCCCCAGTACCATATTCTAAATATTTTCAGTAAATTATAATTTATATTAAACAAGCATTGAGTAGAAATTTGTTTGATAACGTAATAATATAACAATACGAATACCTTAAAGATTAGCCAAATATCTACACATTTTTTTTTCGGTGGGAAAATCATCCAATGACAACCCCCGCTCTTGGGCGGATCGCGAGATACTGTCAGACGTTTACTGACTAAAAACCCACTCCTGTTCCTTCTTTGCCTTTCATACCAGGGCTGAGTCTTCCTTTCAGAATCAGACCCTTGGCCCCAATAGGCTTCGACCCTGCTGGGCCTCTACGGTTGCTGACATCTTGAGGCGCGCGTGGAACACTGCGCACCGTCGACAACGACGACGACGCCTTGGCCTCGGTCCGGACGGTTACCGGACGGTCGGACGGCGAGCTACCCATTGATCGCCGTCCGCAAGCCCGAGCCTACGGTGGAAGTACACATAATAATGCAAATAAAATAGTTCTTAACTAAACCTGCGTATTTAAAAACAAACATACAATAAAGTTGGGTTACTTTAGCCAACATTAAACACAATGTCCCGGTTTTAATAATCTTGGGTCAAAGTTACACCTCAGCGCAGAGTATCCCGACTTACACGGTACATCTATATCTTCCGTATATATAAAAGGCAAAGTGTTGACTCTCTTACTGACTCCTCAACGCCCTGTCATCAAATCCTTAAACCTAAAACGCTATAATGTACTATACAAAGATCTACGGCACCCAAGTTGCTGTGACGACTGATGAATGATGCGGCCTTCTGGCGCCAGATAGCTGCGAAGCCACTTGTGTGAGCTTCAGCAAACATTCCTGACGCGCTACAGGAACGTGGAAAGAAAAAAGCACCCTGAACGCTTAAATTGACCCTCAGAGCATTCTATGCTCTGTGGGTGTAGTCAATCCATAAACTTTCCTATACAGTCAAGCACAACACGCATATATAATACAAATCGCAATATCGACTGGTCTACACTGTTCTTACATAATGTCTATTAATACTGTAATATGAAAATATTGTAAACAATCACTTTTTTAAAAGAGTAACCATGGAGTTTCTTGCCGGTTCTTCTCCATAGGAAACGACCAATTTGGAACCGTGCACTAGTTTCTGACGTTTTATAAGTGCCCATGTAGGCCTATGTGAAATAAAAACTTTTGACTTTAACTTTGATATGGGCTCGAAGTGTGACGCGGAGTCTTTAAAAAAATGGTTGTTATTCTGCTGAATTTTTTTTTTTTGTTTCAGGCTTAATGCTGCTGGATATCCAATTGTGCGATACAACAGTTCTATTGGCGTGTACCTCGTGCTGCCACACTACCGAGAGCCTGCCAATCCATTCAGGTAACATTGCCTTCATTCAGCCTTCCTAGCTATAACGTGTCATCGCCATCACGGTGCAGTTGGGAAAAAGGGATAGTGCTATTCGTTCTATAACTCGGTCTCTCTCTCTCACACAATTAACAGGAACTGAGACTCTTAACACGATCCATTTGACGACCTAAACTGAACTATTAAAAGGATGGAGATAGCTCCCTCTTTCGCTCGCACGACTGACTTTTTAACAATTCATGATTCGGCCCCCGGGTCTGTGAGATTGTTAAGGCTGCCAGATTTTTAGGGTTCCATAGCCAAATGGCAAAAAACGGAACCCTTATGGATTCGTCATGTCTACCGAATAACTGAATAGTTTGTGCGCGAGAGACACTTCGAAAGTGGTAAAATGTCCCCCCCCCCCCGCCCCGTAACTTCTAAAATAAGAGAACGATAAAACTAAAAAAAATATATGATGTACATTACCATGCAAACTTCCACCGAAAATTGGTTTGAGCGTGATCTAGTAAGTAGTTTTTTTTTACACTTCACAAATCGTAAACCGCAATTTACCTTTCAAGTTTTTACGGAACTATCAGGGCGCGAGTCCGACTCGCACTTGCCCAGTTTTTTTTAAAGAATTATCACGGTGCTGTAATGCAGAGCAACAGAAGTGTCTTCCTTCAGTTGAATTAAACTGAAACATTAGGAAATAAAATTAGCATTAAAATTAAAATGAGTTTACAGTAAGATTTTTCAGAATCCCTTCTAAATATAACCATGTATAGCATACTATAGTATATATTACGTAAAACAACATATGTACTATGTGTAGACTATGTATGGGTAGGTATATAGCTAAATCTTCTCGTATATGTGTGGAAAATACTCATAAGTATGTAGGTACTCTTTTCGTATGAACGTTCTAATTCCATGCTAACTATACCTACTTAGTACCATCTGCTTGAAATTAGCATGCGTTTGTGCCACGACATAGTATAAGTAACTTTTCGATTACTTAGTCTGTACTAGGTAATCGAAAAGGTTAGACCGTTATGGTCCAGAAGGAGGCCGCTGAGCGGGATCGTGAGAGGACCGATCCCACTCGTAGAAGGAGGCGGCCAATCGCCTCGACGCCTAAAACGCTGAAACCCCGCTTGCAATATTTAAGGCAGGCGGGACTCCGAGGTCGCGGGCTCTCAGAGTGGGGACTTTGTCCGCCCACCAAGTGACTTCAGGAAAGACGGTGGCACAGTGATCACGTGCCACCGAGCTCAACGAGGCTAAGGGGAGACTTCTCATAGTCTCCTCAGAGATGTGCCCTAACAGGCGTTGCACAGAGGGGGTTCCGGGGTGGTTTTTTAAGAGGTCACGGGGCCCTCTTTCATGTGCGGATGGTGATCACTGGGGTGGTTTTAGTGAGGTAAAAATTCCACACTCCCTGGTCTTTTCCCCAAAAATCCAGGCGCCTTTTGAAGGTTTCCCCCCGATAACAAAAAAAAAGGTAATCGAAAAGGTTAAAGTCTGTACTTTAACCTTTCGAATAAGAAAGACAATGAGAGAGCGAACGCCGCGTTGGCTTGGGATTTAATGAATTAAGGACTGATTTTTCAATCCTCAAATAAACAACCAACCTTTATTCGATGGATAGCAGGATTTTGAGTTTTTCAATGGAGTAGTTAACCCATCCGTGTCCCTCCAGTTGCCTAAAAATACGCGTGGAAGCCCTAGTTGCAGTTGAGTAGGATAGATAGCTACCTATCTATCTACCTATCTATATTTATATACTAGCTGTCCCGGCGAACTTCGTACCGACAATAGTAAGGATAACGCCATCTAATGGCAGCATAAATAACCATTTTATAATGACATTTTGATTAGAGATGGCATTGTATTCGATTTTTTTTTTCGTAAGTTTTTCCATATTTTCTGACCGTTTAAACCTTCCCTGGATTATCACGAATATTTCAAGACCAAAATTAGCCAAATCGGTCCAGCCGTTCTCGAGTTTTAGCGAGACTAACGAACAGCTATTTATTTTTATATGCATAGATATATCTTTATAAAAGGAGAAACTGACTGACCGACATATCAACGCACAGCCGAAACTACTAAGACTAGGAACATGAAATTTTGCACAAGACTTCCTTTTATGACATAGGCGAGCACTAAAAGAGGATTTTCTAAAATTTCCTAAGGGGATGAAACGGAGGTCCAAAGTTTGTATAGAGAAAACTACTTTCACGCAGGTGAAGCCGCTGGCAGCATCTAGTCTCATACATGTGTTTAGCTATTCTTATTTTAATAGTATAAAGCTGAAGTGTTTGTTTGATTGAATGCGCCAATCTCAGGAACTTCTGGTTCGAATTGAAAAATGATTAGTTGTGAGTTGCCCATTTATCGACGAAGGCACTACATACAGGCACTGCAACCCATCTGAGTGGAACATTAACCAAAGACGCGGGTAAAACCGCGGGGTACAGCTACACATGTATTATAATGCGAGTATTTTTTACGGAGTGACTAGGTACCAGCCCCCTAGCTAAGTTACGATCGTTTCGTTTGCTTCGAACGCCAAGCGCGAGTAGGCCACACCTCCGATTCCTTTGTTCTGACGCCATCTCAACGCTCAGTCACGTGGTCAGAACAAAGAAATCGGAGGCGTGGCCTACTCGATGCGTTCAACGCAAACGAAACGATCGTAACTTGGCTAGGGGGCT
Source organism: Mythimna pallens (assembly GCA_961205895.1). Lineage (NCBI taxonomy): Eukaryota > Metazoa > Arthropoda > Insecta > Lepidoptera > Noctuidae > Mythimna > Mythimna pallens. The sequence continues at coordinate 5,681,767 of OY540843.1, forward strand.
GTTACATTTGCTTATTTCGACAAAATAAAGATATTTATAGTGCTGCAACTCAATACTGCGAATTATGATCGTTTGTAGCTTTCCTTACATGAGCGATACTCACATGTATAACTAAATAGATTTCAACCATCGACTTATGTACATATATATCGATGATTTCAACTGACAGTGGCTCTATTACCCGTCACATTTCTGGTTTGCCGCAGATTCCTGAGACATTCCTCCCTGAATATTATTAGTTGGGTCGCTGATATTAATTTTTGTCCAATACAATACAATACGTAGGTAGATTTACTTATAGATTGTTGAATACATACATAGTTGTACTATGGGAGATTTGGCCTAAGGGAGAGGTTGAATATTATCTCTGCCTAAATTATTTGATGATTTCCAACCCAGAAAAACCGGGCAAGTGCGGGTCGGACTTGCGCACTGAGGGTTCCGTACAAACTTACTTATAAACAATTCAATTCCCGAATTGAGTTACGAAGATTTTTCTGAATCGCAAAAAAAGTTTTTTTTGTGACGTAACTACAAATTTACAGTTTTCAGATTTTTTCTTATACTTGTGCTGTGAGACCTTGGTTCATGCCAAATTTCAGGATTTTACGTCAACGGGAAGTACCCTATAAATTTTAATTCCCTTGAGAGTGTCGAAATTTACGGTTTTTTCGACATAAACGGCCGTATTTTTTTTTTTCGTTAATTTAGAAGTTTGTATTTTTCAGAGCTTTAAGGGAGCGCAGACCTAAAATTCTAGTATTCATTTCAACTCAATACCTCGACGCGTTTCCGAGATAAAGGGTCTTGATAGAAAGACAGACAGACGGACAACATAGCAAATTACAGAACCCTAAAAATCTCGCGTCACAGTGTTTGCTATTGAACACCTAAACGGCTTGATCGTTTTTTTTTGTGTATATATGGTAGGTCTGAGAATAGATTGCATGCTATTACCTCTTACCCCCACCTCCCATTATGAATCGCAATTTTAGTATTTTTGTTTCCATTTCTTTGATAATTTATTTGGCAGAACGACGCTTACCAGGTTACCTAGTACTGTATAAATTTTACTTATACTGCTGTTATTTTCCGATTAATTTAGTAGCGGTTTAACCCGATTAATTCTATCTCCTGAGACCCTTAAGAGCTCTTAATTCGAACCATTTGATAACTTAAACTGAACTGTTAAAGGGATGAAGCTATACAACATTATTTTTAGTGCGAAACCAGAATAGAGTCTGTTCAGAATCAGTAACTGAATCGATTCCAATAATTTTAAACAATGTTATATTTTTTCCCAAAAATATTTAAAAAAGGTCACAAGTTGGACACCACCGACACTAAGTACAACCTGTACAACACAGGTCACGGCAGATCATAGCGGGCATTATGCGCCAGCTCTCAGTTGGGTGCGGTGCAAACCAACCCCTTAGTCGCCCGGATGGCCTGGTGACCAGTTCACATAACAAGCTTATAATTTTGTGAAATTTAAAATAAAGAAATTTTGTACATAGATTCTTTACATAAAAATACTAGACACGTGTTTCGGGTTTCGCATATATTAAAACTAATGTTGTATAGGGTTTACATCTCCACCCCTCTTTCACGCTCATGGTAAGGCCCCTGGACTCGTCTTTCTGCCTCGACGCTTTTCTGATGGCCACCAGATGTTGATTCTGACTTGAAGTTTTAGTGGATTTGAATAGTGTACCTATTGGCCCAAAAAAAGTTGATTGTTACGGGACAGCCAGCAGATGTGAAACATCTTTGTGTTTATATGCGCGCACACATTTAAGAAAGTCGAGAGCGGTGGCTTAGAACTCACAGCATCATGCCGTTTGACGTCACGGCATTTAAGATGATTTTATCAACTGCTAAGGTGCACCTATAGACGTATCACATCAAAGAAAAAATTTGAAATAAGGGCATCCAACTCGACATATATTTTCACTGTTTTTCACAAAACCGCTCTTACGCGATTATGACGTTACTACACATTTTTCATTAGATATTATGGAAACACAGTATCTTGTGGATATTATCTAGGCTTTTATTGAAATCAATTTATAAATTTGTGTAAAACTAATCCAGTAATGACCTCTGATGATGAAATCTGCTATTTTGCATGAACACACTTCATAATTTACTCAAAAATTAAAAAAGTTAACAAGTAAGTATAACAATGGAAGTCTTGCAAATTTAATCAAAATTCTGAGTGACGACAATTTTTTTTAATAAAAAAAAGCACGTATTTCCTGGAACAAGTTTTATAAAATATTCGAGTAAATCTCGGAATTACCAAATGCTAACATCTCGTTGGATTGCGTTAGATGAAGTAACAAGCTTTTAATCCATGCTCGATGTTGACGATAGGCGAGTGAAAAAGGACCCTCTTAATTCTCTACTTCCACTCAAAGGATCGAACGTGAAACTATCTAACACTGTTGTCTCTTTCTTCAGGCACCACCTTCTCAGCAGGGCACTGGAACGATACAAGATTGATGGACTTTCTGACAGTGAATACTATGTGGTTTCTACGAAATTTCGCCCACTTTGCACTCATATCGTTGTCAACATTAATCCTAGAGATGACAATATTACCGATCTTAACCATAAATGGAGTAACCCTGGGTATAAGTTTTATTAAAGTGTTGCCAGAGTATGGTTTTTTATTCCCCATTGTCATCTTTCTGCTCTTAACCCTTTAAACGATTGCGTTGGATTGGTCCGACGAGTGTTTTCGTGTCCTATTCGCCATGGTCGTGTGTCTGCGACTGGGTACTCCATCTTGTTAAGCTCTTCAATCCCCATAAGTGAAAGAAGAGCTGACGGGATGAAGTATTTAGTCGTGGATGTGTGAACCTGGCGGTTAAAAGGTTATGAAAGTAAGTAAGTAGTAAGTCTTATTTAAGATACGTTACTTTTTTGTGTGTACAATAAAGTTTATTCTATTCTATTCCAGTCCCATGTTACTTAAGGTCGGCGCAAAATGTTTTTTTTACCATTCTATTCTATCAGCCGTTACGTTATCACTGACTTCGTTCTCATTCATATCACTCCTCCCACAATCCATCCATCTTTTCTTTGGGCTTCTGTCCTTCTCTAGCCGTTCACATGTATATTCATAACACTTTTAGCGTTTCATCCCTCCCCTTCACTTGACGATACCAAGACAAACGATTCCCTTTCAACTTTTCAGTCACTGGTGCCACTTTTAAACGTCCCATAATATACTCATTTTTCACCATATCCATTGTTTCACTCCTTACATCCATTTCAATATTCTCATCCCTACTACATGCTATCTTATTTTCATCTGTCTATTCTCGTTAAAACGTTTCGTGCGTATGGTGATGATGAGGTCTATACGCACGAAACGTTTTGAGAACACAATCATAGTGCGTACAGCTAAGGAGTGGAATTCCTTGCCGGAATCTGTGTTTCCTTATGGCTACAACCTGGGAATCTTTAAGTCAAGAGTGAATAGGTATCTTCTAGGTAAGCGCGCTCCGTCGTCGCTTTCCATCAGGTGAGATAGCGGTCAAGCGCGAACCTATCAAGAATAAAAAAAAAGTTGCGTAGGTATGAAATCTGGTATAGGTCACAAAGATGTCCATATGCGGAAGAGGTGTTAGCAGTAGGTAACATTGTAATCTGTACCAATCAATGTTCCTTAAAATTTTCTTCAAATGTCACTAGTGCAAAAGCAGTCCATAGCAAGAAACAGCGAACAAGGAACGGATTCAGTAAAGAGGAGACCAGGTGACTTCATTCCTCATCTCTTTGGTAGATGTCGCTGTGTGTATTGCGATTTTTTTTTATAACGATTCTATGAAAAACTTTGCAAATGATAATAAAGGTAGTTAATTATTTAGTACGATTGTAAAAATAATAGATATTTTATTATCTCGATTAAAATTGAAACAATTAAATACTAAACTTTAACGCATTATAAATTCTCTGCGCAAAACCGAACGTACTGCATAGTGTTGCCATATTTAAATAGTTTCCCATAAATACGGGACCATACCACAATTGTTAACTCATGTAAAAGTTTTTATGTAAAACAGAATAGGTAAATGGTTTTACTTGCGACCTAATAAGCACTAATAATAAGAAATAATAAGCGACCCTAGTGGGTCGCTTCCTAAATTGCAATTTGCTACAGATATTAGAATAGAGTCAAAGTTTAAAATAAAATAGTAATTTAATATATTTCCAAGCAGTCGACTCTTTGTAAAACTTGCAAAGTTTTGGTAATAAGTTGCTGCAATGGTAGGTAAAAATATTTTCTGACTTGGTAACACCGCTTCGTTCTTGCACGATGGCATGTAAAATGTCAATTGTCAGTTGAATATTGCGGTTTGCGGCAGGTAGTGACGGATGCTGCTTCTTGTGGATTTTCCGCAGTGATAATAATCCTAATATTCGCACTTTCACCAGTTTAATTAACTTCACATTGTGTAATAAACAGTATTCTAGTATCGGTATAACTGTAACAACGTGTTTGTATTAAAACTCGGCGTAAAAATCCCTAAATTCGTGTAGGCAGTGTTTTTTTCGTCAAAGACTTGTTTTTTTGTGTATTTCGTTCCTGATTTTTGGCGCTACTTGTTTGGAAATTCTAAGTGGAGTGAATACAAGGTAAGAACTATACTTGTGTAGATTTGGACACCTCCTATATTGTAAAATAACGCTTGTTTAAGCGTTGGTCTATTTATAGAAACTTGATTTATAAATGTAGGTATAAGTATGTAAATAGAGTATTTAATGAGATCGCTGTTATTTTAATCTAGATTTAAATTCTAGAACTTGACATAGGTACCTAACATATTTACATGAAATTTCAGTGTAGAAAAATGTAATTGATGCAAATGTGATTTTTATGCATTTTGTAATAGGTAGGAAGTAATAAAACAAAACTCGTAAACTCACACATTGTGATTAATTCTAATTTTATTACATTAGTACTACTAAGATATGCCTATTTGGTAACTAAAAAAATATTCTCTAACTACTTTAAAATGTTTGCTGTTCATAATAGACACCATTACTTAAATGTTTCAGTATTTATTTAAAGTAGAAAATAATAGTTTAAAGATGAATTTTACTATTTTTATTTTTTTTCTAAAACTGCACGTAGAATAAAATTTAAATGATCTAATTTATTTTCCCAAAGACCTTGAAAATAAACTAAAAACAATAGGCCCAAAAGTCTCTTGACTATGGTTGTTACATAAGAGTACAATTTAGCACTCCAATATTGATATGACCTCGGCAAGACCGCTCTTATTGTCTTGAGGATGTGCCCATTGAAGTGATTGCACTATAATTTTGTATAAATATTTCCTATGTGTGAATATGGCACAATGTTCTACTTTTCCTTACCATTAGTCCTGTTTATGGTGCATGGCCAGTATTTTTCAAAATAGTATTCAAAAAAAGAAAGTAACATTATTGATTTCCTGATTCAAAACAATTAAAAAAAAAAAAGACGGGTTGCACTCCGGGAGTGCCGGCAGAAGTGAAAACTTGATTATTAACGTTGAGCATGTTTGATATTTTGGAATGGTTAGGGAATAATTTTGCACCAATTGCTTTATCAGTATAAAAGTACTATCATTTATGTGGTAGAATACAATATTCATTTATTGCGCTATCGTACACAAACATGACAATTTATATTACATTAAAAATTTAACACTTTAAAACTATTACAATTATTTTACATTAAAAAGTTTATCTTCCGTCTTACGCTTTTTCGATCAGGTCACGTGTCCTGACGCGAGTTTAAGATTTTATACCCATTACAGAAAAAGTGCTCAACGCCGCTAAAGAAGTTTTCACTTCAAAAAATGTTTTTTTCTGTTTCTATCTTTATTTATGACGCTGATTTAAAACAACAATAATCAAGACACTACAGTCTAAAACATTCTACAAACATATTATTCAATATTATATTTTTATCATTATTTAATTTTTTTCAAGGCATGGATATAAATCAGAAACAATTACAAAAAAAAAATACCTACAAAGAAAAAAGATAATCAGCTGTACTGTACAGTATCACACATATACATACATTTTGTTTGCATAGTTTGACAAAATCCGGGGCACAGCTGTTTTATTGTATGAATCATTAACTTAATCAATTCCTTTCATGCCTTGTAAAATATTTGGATGATGATAAAACAGACAGAAATTTTTAGTACCTATGTGACCTGTACAAATAGTTTGTTCATGACTAGTAAATGTTGCATAATAATTCCATAACATTTGAAGTTATAGGTAATCAATGGTGTAATTCTGCTGTGTTGCAGTATTGTCTTTTATTGCAGAGTACATTTTCAATAACAATGTGATATTGCACTACATTATCGAAATAAAAAAATACTACTGATTTTTTATTTAAGTAATATTGTTATCTAGTACACATTGCTGTGTTAACAATTTAAGTAAGTTGATTAGGTGTGACGGTGACATTTCCCATCTAATATTTAGTTATTTAGTAGGTACATCATATCAAACTTAAATATATCACTATTTTAGTTTCCATCATGATTTTACAGTTTTGGTACAAATTAGCATCCAATATTACTCTAAAAATAGCCATTATGAACCATCTCAAAAAGTACCTCTGTAATAAAATTTGAACTTTAACACTTTGAAATAAAGACTAGTTCTAAAAAGCAAGTTTGTTCATTTGCATATTATATTATTTGGTCATCTTAAATGTAATAAAATGCGGACTTGTGTTTGACCTCATCTGGCTTGGTGTCGCCGTGACGTCAATTGAGGTCGTCTGTATTGACATAATACTGGTAATGCATTTCCCACGCCATTACCCGTTAAAAAGAACACGATTATATTAGGTTCAGTAACAAATTCATTGTTGAATGAACGTCACGTCATAAACGACCAAAAATTTTAGACTAAGTGACGCTCATCAATCATCAGCGTCAGTGTATTTTTTTGTTGTTGATGGTTTTGCTTAAGGCATCCAGTACACGGTCTTGCAGGCGTCAATCAATTCCATCAATCATGAATGATGTTTAAATGACGGAATTTTATTTTTGCCATTAGTTTTTCGTTATGCAAACGTCAATCATCGCATTAGACGGTAGGCTTTTCGTCAATCAAAAAAATTTACTGTGGCAAAACTGACAGCGAAACCTATCGTGTAATGGACGCCTAAGCATTTAGCCAATCAAAAAGTATAGTTACGTTTAGAAAGTGTTTAGTTTCTGATACAGAATAATAGCAGTTTTTTGCGGGTGTAACACATTCTAATGTTTTTGCAGTATTTGGCAGATATGTGACGAGTCAGCCTTCTCGGCAAGTTTCGCTGTGGTAGTCCGGTACTACAATAAAATTCTCAGCTCCATTTTACAGAGATCGCGCTTGTTTTAATGATTCCACATATTGTCCAATTGATCAGACACTTGATATAACAAAACTACACCTAAATTACATCACAATATCCAATAGGAATCAATTCGCGAATAATTGCACAATCTAATTCCGCCAAGTCCGTTCCATCATCGGACCACTAGACGTACGGCATTGCGCCACCGGTACATGGTAGACATCCCATACGCACAAAACGTTTTGAGAACACATTTATTATGCGTACAGCCAAGGAGTGGAATTCCTTGCCGGAGTCTGAGTTTCCTGATAGCTACAACTTAGGGGTCTTTAAGTCAAGAGTGAATAGGCTGCTTCAAGGCACACTTCGTCGGCCACATCATCGCTTACCATCAGGTGAGATGGTGGTCAAACGCGAGCCTATTATTAATTAAAAAAAAGTTAGAACAGCCACTAGTTTCACTCAAAAACATACCGCCAAAGACTCCTACGTAACAGTTTTGACCTTAAGGTCTTTTTACATAGTATGAAAAGGATGACAGCAGGACAAAAATATACATCTCTAAGATGAGAGAAAAGGATAGGCAGCTACATTGTATGAATCTGACAGCTGTCACCCGCACCATTCAATAGCAATTGTAGTGTAGTGACTTGACGAAGTGTGTACTAGTGAACACTTACTTTCTCTGACCTAAAATAATAATCGTAAACAATAAACCATTATATGTAGGTATATATGTACATACGCTATGTATATATTGCTGTAGTTATCTATTTTAAAATCACTCACACAGCTAACCCGTACTGATCCGAGCTGGACGTGGAAACCATGCCAATTGATAGGATATGACGTTTTTTGTGACATCAAGGGCCGTATTTTTTATTTCGCTACTTCAGAAGTTTGATTTTTTCACAGCTTCAAGGGACTGCAGATCTGAGTATATCGTTTTAATTTCAACTCGATACCTCCACACGTTTTCGAAATAAAGGGTCTTGACAGATAGACAAACAGACGAACAACAAAGTGATCCTATAAGGGTTCCGTTTTTTTCCTTTTGAGGTCTATTCTGTCAACTGCCACGCTATCACTGACTCCCTTTTCTTTCATTGAATATTACTCTTCACACAATCCATTCTTTTCTTTTGCCTCATTCTCCCTCTCCATCTGTCCACATGTATATTCATAACTCTTTTGGTAACCTACGTTTTTTCCCTCCTCTTCACAAGACCATACCAAGATAAACGATTCCTTTCAACTTTTCAGTCACTGGCGCCACTTTCAAACTTCCTCTAATGTACTCATTTTTCAGCTTGTCCATTCTCGTCACTTCACACATTCATCTCAACATTATCATCTCTGCAACATGCAATCTTTTTTCATCAGTTTTTCTCGGAAAAATGGGACTAGTAAAAGCGCTAAATTCTAGTGATGAGAAACTGAGTTACGTCATTCATTACGTAACTCCCACGATCTGGGATTTCTCATTAACTCACATTGGAACATGTTGCGTTGGCTACGCAGTACGTAGATATGCTACTCGCCTTTTGGTACGAGTGAGGAGTGCTAGAGTGTTCTTCTTCATCAGACATGTACGAAGATGTGTCTAAATACTTACTGTGTAATGTGATGGTTTCCACCAAAACTGCAGTGTGAGTAATAATATCTAGCTTCGTTAGCCCTATCTCCTCACCAAAGTTGCGCAGAGCCAGGCTAGGAAAATAAAGTGACTACATTGATCGTATTATTTCCTCATGCATCGCCTCACTACTTCGCACATTGCTTGTGGACAAAAATCCTAAGCTTTTGATTAAAATTGTTCTAAGGATATAGTACAATTTCTATAAAGACACGTCGCCATATTTTTGCGAGCCGCCTGTCCTTCAAGATTCCATCAGAAAATCGCTAAATGTCGACCTTGCTAGCTCCAAACTAGGGCTACGACTTGCCAGAACCTAAAAGAAAGGCCAGACATTCTATTAAAATACAATGGCCTGACATTCTATTACATTTATCATCGAAGGAATTTCTAAGCTAGACTTGGACAGCTTAAGAAAAAAATGTTTTTAAGGTGATTAATTTATATTCTACCATGTTATATTTACTAATATTAATTGACCTTTTCCTTTCCAGTGTTCCTTTCTTCCTATCCTCAAGAACGAAGTATCTACTTCATTATCTGGATCCCTGAATTCCTCAAGTTCATCAACTTTGTACGGAGGCCCTATGGCTGGGTTTAAACTAAAATTATTATCATTGTTAATTGTTATCCTGGCAAGTGTTTTGACGTACAGCATGTACATTTATGTTTTTGAAAGGCTGCGGCTACGTAACAAACATTTGCTTGCATTTGGCAGTATGTTCACGTACTAAAATCGCCATGTATCAAAGAAATGTTGAATTAAAAACATGATTATTATCCTTGATTTTTTATTTCTTTCATAAAATCGGAGTTTATGGTGTAGATTTGATTTTAATGATTTTATAATCAGCAACATTCATGTGAGAAGCGATTAATCGGATAACTACTATGTATCTAATATTAGTATTTGCTAAAGCAACGCATGAGTACTTCGTTAGCTTTAATGTTTATACATGGAGTTTTTTTTAGTTATGTGCTAAACAACGCACCATGTGTGGCATGGATGATAATGGCTGTTGGTAATGTATATCCATTCTTCCATAACTGTTCGTATCATTGTTTCGAAAACGTGATTTTTATCCTAATGACGCCGCAGTTTCGTGGACGCGTTCGGATACGAAAACGTGTTATGTGGTGCGATTTTTTTTATTTATTAGCAATCTAGCGACGTGCCCCGGCTTCGCATAGCAAAATATATGTATACAAAAATCATCCCTGTTTATCGCTCTTTCTAGTGGTGGAAACTGTATCTTTATGTGGTTTATGAGGAGTTATAATAATAATAATATTTCATAACTTTCACACAACTCCATCTAGTCCCAAAATAAACTAGAGCTTGTGGTATGAGTACTAGACAACTGATAAACAGACTTATATTTCTAAATATATACATATTATAGATAAATTTCACTCAGACACAGAAAACATGATCGTACTCAACACACAAACATTTGTCTTGAGTGGGAGCTTGAATGTCCACGACCTTTCGGCATAGCAGTCAGGGCCACTAACCACTAGATCAACAGGCCAATCAAGTAAGCTAATAAATAGATAGACAGACGCGGAATGCGACTTTCATTAATACTATTACCTATTAGTGATCCCCCCCTTTACACGGGTGTTAGAAATTTTTAATATTCTCGATTTTTTTCTATTTTAATATGCGTTTATATACGTAAACTTTCATCATTAATCAGTATTTGCGTTTATAGCGTTTGTAAACACAGACCGATAGCGAATTTCACTTTTTCGACACTTCAGTCTATCAGCGGAGATCATCAAGATGCTACAGTGGTTCCTGCTAGAGACGGGATAGACTTTCTATACAATCCTTGTGTGTGTGTGTCATTGTTTACTCACAGTAATTAATAACCTTTAGTTATTATGACTGCTTATGACAGCTGAAAGTTGTGCTCAGCGCAATTGCTCGGAAATTATTTGCAATGGCGTTTGTAATCGCTGCCGGCACGGAGTTCCGTGCCTTGATGATAACAAAACCAATTATAATTTGCAAGCAGCTACCAGCGGCTTCGTCCACGTGCCAATGGTAGATAATTATCCCAAGGGAACATATTCCCGGGATAAACAGCATCCTATGTGCTATTCTAGGACATGGTCTATCCATGTAACAAGCTTTATCGAAATCTTTTCAGGCATTCGAGCGTGAAGGCGTAACAATCACACTATCACAAACTATCTCCTTTATTATGTTAGTGTTATCGTAAGATCCGATAAAGATGAAAAGTCAGGTTTTTTGTATTTTTCACCGTAAAAATCTAACTGTAAGGAATTATGTTTACCCGTAAGATTTCATACTCCCGTGTGCGGCAGAATTACATAAACTAATTCCGCCAAACCCGTTCCATCATCGGATCACCAGGCGTAAGGCAATGCGTCACCGGTACATGGTGGACATCCCATCCATACGTACATAACGTTTTGGAAACACATTCATTGTGCGTACAGCTAAGGAGTAGAATTCCCTGGGAAAATCGAGCTACCCATTTCTCGCTGTCCGCAAGCCCGCGCCTTCGATGGGCGGAAATCTGGATCGGAATTCCGGCGGCTAGAGCGCGGGTACCTTTGCCTCGCGCGTGCACGTGCGGCCTCTTCCTTTTGCGGCATCGCAGAAGGAGGCGACCGCCTGCCACTCCTCCTCGCTCCAGACCATGGCCTGTACCAAGGGCCGGCGAGATTTTATATATAATATTCCACAAGTATCACACAACGCCGTCTAGTCCCAAGCTAAGCAGAGCTTGTGTTATGGGTACTAGACAACTGATAAACATACTTATATATTTCTAAATACATACATATATAGATAAATTACACCCAGACACAGAACAAATGATCGTGCTCATCACACAAACATTTGTCCTGGGTGGGAATCGAACCCACGACCTCCGGCATAGCAATCATATAGACAGATAGATGCAGTGGCAGACTTTAGGGTACGCCATAATTATGGCGGTAAGTCCCCTCTTTGAGGAGGGGCTGGAAAGGCATCACGGTGACCTTACCTTTCGCATGACAGGTCCCTGCCGGAGTCTGTGGTTCCTGATAGATACAACCTGGGAATCTTTAAATCAAGAGTGAATAGGTTACTTCTAGGAGACTATATCGTCGACCATATCGCCGATTTCCATCAGGTGAGATATTTGTTCAGCACGAGCCTATCAACAAATAATAAAAAACCATGTCCAATTTAGCAATCAAACTTTTATGACTGCAGTCATAAAAATTGATTTGGGTTGTCTTGTATCAAAGATGATTAAGAATCAAGTTTGTTACCCTGAGGCCTTACCACGAGTTCTTAACGCGATCCATTTTACGACCTAAACTGAACTGATAAAGGGATGGAGGTATATAAGGTGTATAGCTCCATTCCTCTTACGTTTTTAGTCAGTAAAAGTCTGACACTATCTCTCGCTCCGCCCAAGAGCGAGGGATGTCGTTAGATGATTTTCCCAACGAAAAAAAAAACACGTCATAATGAATGAGTCAGTGATTTGGCAGATCTATCTTAACCATTAGAAATGGAAATCATTTCCGATTCAGATCCATGTCAGTGAACTTAGAAAAAACAATAGAAAATGGAAGAACTTAAATTAAATAAGACAAAATCGCCAAACTTTTAGCAACTACAAATCTTTAATTAACTTTCTGCCAAATCTTTAATTAGTGTTTACAAACGGTCTGTTTTTCTGTTTGACAGTTTAATCTGTCGTTCGACTTTCGTTAATTTCTAGCGCCATGATGTTCATTAGCGTAAACGTAAAGGATGTCCGTTTCCAAGACTGAACTTAGGAACCTGGCCAAACATAAAATAATAGTCTGTCACTCAGGAATAAAGCAGCTTTCTATCACCAAAAATAAAATTTGACAAACGAACCAATACTTTCAAAGATTACCCCTTACAATCTAAAAACAAACTTTACCTGTATAATATTAGTAAGTATAAGTATAAAAGTATAGATGACGGCACGATAATCCCAGTGGTTGAACCATTGACTGTTACGCTGCCTGTCGCGGGTTTGATTCCTGCACGGAACAATTTACATGACCTACGGACAGCTGTTCCGGGTCTGGGTGTCTTGTGCATGTCAGTTTACATATTTGTGAACGCACCCACTTTATAGGAGTAATTACTACAATGCGTTCCAAATAGGAATAGGATCGATTGCCATGTTGTGACGTCACGTCATACTGTCAAATCGAAGAATTATTGTGATTAGCAAACAGGAAATTTTTAAAATTTAATTTATTTACGAACTGTGAAAGAAAATAGCTTAATCCAGTTCTTAAATTTTGCTCAATTTGTTGCAATTTGACAGTATGACGTGACGTCACAACATGGCAATCGATCCTATTCTTATTTGGAACGCATTGTAGTGTTTTTTTTTTTTAAAACTGTAATAATGTTAGGCTATTATTATTATTGTCATGTCAGCCGAAAGGCGTCCACTCTACATCCCTCAAGTGGCACCGCAACGACCGGTCCTGTGCGTCTCGCATTCATCGGAATCCCACGACCCTCACCAGGTCATCGGTCCATGAGGGACCTACACTTAGCTTAGGTAGTACGCACAAAGAATGACAGCCTTAAGAGCTGCTCACTTATCTTGACCAGAGATGGGGCTTACTAGAGCAAACTCACTGCTGGGGTGATGGTGAATATTTCCAAAATGTCGCCTTAGCCAGAAGCGATGAGAAGAAATACTGTAGTGCAGTACTAGATAGCATGAGTTTGACAAACCTCTCCGTCTCCTTTTTTTACGTGGGAAAATTAAATGACTACTCGCGCTCTGGGTGAAGAGTCAGACTTTTACTGATTAAAACCCACCTGTGTCCCTACAGTTGCGTTCCAGGGCTACGGTAATAGCTCTCGAACATTCCCTAGTAGCTAGGCATCCGCTATTTTCGAGGCACGCGTAGAACACAACGCTCGGGATTCGTCTTTACCGGACGGAGAGCTATCTATTGCTTGCCGTGCGCAACCCCGCGCCTACGGTGGCCAGGAATCGCCTTGTTACTTCCGAGGCCAGAGCAGTCTGCTGCGGCACCCCTCCGCCTGACTGAGTTCAACTATGATTATTTCTACTAGTTTATTTTTATTGTTATTATATTTATTTGTGATGAGCCCTTAGGCTATGAAAAATCTGTTCTGTGATGCTGTTATGCGGAGTAGCTTCCCATTAGAAGCGTCAACTCATCTGCTGACCAGAGCTACTGTCTGTCTTCTAGCTCTAGGATCTGATGACGTTTTAGTCGCCTCACATACTGATTCGTGGTGAGCTGCCGAGCGAGTTCGTTAGGATGACTGATTAGCCGCTCTTTGTATTTAGCTGCCAAGCTTCGAATTTCCTATTTGATTGTTCTCATTTGAAGGTGCTCGTGAACTTCATTGTTGGTTATGTACCATGGTACTTTCGCGATTGTTCTGAGAATCTTGTTTTGTTATTTCCACTCGTAAAAATGAAAAGAAGGTTAGCTTGTAATAAATTGTTCTAGTTAAGTATATATACAGCAAACAGATTCTATTTGCGTGATCGGTAGTGGAATGTTTTGCTCCTGTTGTTTCACCTTGATTGCAATGTGTTTACTTACTCACCAAGTAGGTAGGTATTCCATGAGATATAAGTATATTTTTGTCATGTTCGTACTATTAGGACCAATGTTTTCCTAAAGGGGTGACCAAACGGTTGCAAACTAGCGTTCCAAATTCGTTTTTATATAGAAATGTTTATAGGAGTGGACTAAGCCAGCACAAAATAATAATACTATTAGTAATAATTAGAATTAAGAACTAAAATGTGTGTCCGACACGGGAGCACCACAACAGCAAAGAAAAATATTGTATTCAAATAATAAAAAAACTTTCAAACACAGCGCAGACTATCATGTTCGCGGTAGAATAGAAAGATTAAAAAAAAAAAACTAGCGTTCCAACCAAGGTGACCTTGGTTTATGTGTTTAGTTTGTGTTGCGGCTACATGGATGTAAACCACGCGCCAACACGTTCAGTGGTTGAAAAAAAGGCGTCCCCCAACCAAGAGTCTCCCAACTAACAAGGTCACCTTGGTTGGGACGTTGGTTTGCAACCGTCTGGTCACCCCTTAAGTGGTAAACAATCTATGATTAGCATCAAACACTTGCCTACATAGGTGTTGACATTTTGGAACAGGTGTGGACTGGCGTGACATGTTTTATAATAAATGAGGTAATCACTTTAAAGTTCGTGTAAGATTTTAGACACTAGGTTTTCTCGTGGGGTCGTTTACGTGGCCTCCTCCCTCCCTTATCACCACCATGTCTCCCAGAGAACAGGTGGTTTCGGGATAAGAAGAAGCCTATATGGCTTTCTAGGATAATGTAGCTTACTATCAGAGAACGGATTTTCGAATTCAGATCAGTGCTTTCAGAGATTGCATTTAAAAAAAAAACATCTTCCTGCCCTTGACCTATAATAAAATAAAATCGACCAAGTGCGAGTCGGCGCACAAAGGGTTCCGTATCATCCGTAGGAAAAAACTAAAAAATGATACTCGTACCGGAACTTTGACCTTTAGGTTTGAAACTGCCGACTATCAGATTCCTCGTAGGCGGTTATGAGCCTTTCCTTTATCGCCGTGTATTGGTCCGTCTCAGGTGGGTTGTACAGGAGGTCAGCGATCTGCTGGGACCCCCACTTAAATATTTATTTTATCTATTCTGTTTTTAGTATTTATTGTTACAGCGGCAACAGAAATAAATCATCTGTCAAAATTTCAACTGTCTAGACAGGTCATCATGGTTCATGAGATACATCCTGGTGCAGACAGACGAACAACGGAGTGATAGAAATAGGGTCCCGTTTTTAGCTTATGGGTACGAAACCCTAAAAAAAAATTTAGTAGGTAGGTATACATAATAGGGAAGTAAGTACTTTTGTTTTGAAATAAGTTATCTAGCGTCTGAGATTGTTAAGCCTTACCAACAGCCGCCTAAGTAATTAACAATGAAACGTCACGCTTACAAATGAGACGGCGCAAACGTTGTCTTGAGTTAAATAGTGAAGCTGTGTCACATGCAAACTGCTGAGTAATTAAATCATTACCTACACCGAGCCGTAATGGCGTCTTAATGCTCTTACCGACGTTTCGTGGCCATGTGGGGCGTTTGTCTTCCTGCTTTGAAGCTGGTGGCACTGTTATATGGGGAAGAATTTTCTGAATAATGTTGATGAATTCATACATGCTGCTAATTTTATTTTTGGTTGCGAGTAAGTATCATTATATTTGATACTATAAAAGAACTGGGCAAGTGCGAGTCGGACTCGCGCACTGAGGGTTCCGTACAAACTTGAAAGGTATATTGCGGTTTATTTATTTATTTGTTACGGCACTCCAACGAATAGTTCGCAAAAACATTTACAAAAGAATAATCTTAACAATAAACAGTATTACAGCGAATTCTTCACTTAAAGGTGTGCACAGCACTCACAGAATTTAGTAAACTAATTATTACATTTTGAATCAATTGTACATTTAACAAATAATAATAAGGTAGAATAAAGAACAGAATCAATAAAATAAAATAATTTACGATTTATGACGTATTAAAAAAAAAACTACTTACTCGATCTCGTTCAAAAAAATTTTCGGTGGAAGTTTGCATGGTAATGTACATATTTTTTTTTAGTTTTATCATTCTCTTATTTTAGACGTAACAGGGAGGGGGGCTCATTTTAACACTTTGGAAGTGTCTCTCGCGCAAATTATTCAGTTTAGAAAAAAATTATATTAGAAACCTCAATATCATTTTTAAAGACCTATCCATACCCCACACTCAAGGGTTTGGTGAAAAAAAAAAATTTGAGTTTTAGTTCTAAATATGGGGAACCCTCAAAATTTATTGTTTTTTTTTCTATTTTTTGTGAAAATCTTAATGCGGTTCACAGAATACATGTACTTACCAAGTTTCAACAGTATAGCTCTTATAGTTTCGGAAAAAAGTGGCTGTGACATACGGACGGACAGACAGACAGACATGACGAATCTATAAAGGTTCCGTTTTTTGCCATTTGGCTACGGAACCCTAAAAATGCAGTAGCTCAAAGGGCTGTTGTTCAAATTTATTTTCTTTTTCTCCGCCCCATTTGAGCGAGCTAAGGTCTTAGACAATACCGCCTCGTCATCTGTAATAAATATCTATTTTTGAGTGACCATTAGAATGCGGGTGCATCATATTCTAATGTTTTGCAATATTTGACAGCCAGCAAATGTATCGAGTCTGCCTTCTCGGCAAACTTCGCTGAGGTACCTAGTCGTCAATCTAATATATAAAATTCTCGTGTCACAGTTTTCGTTGCCATACTCCTCCGAAACGGCTTGACCGATTTTGATGAAATTTTTTGTGCTTATCCGGTATCTATGAGAATCGGCCAACATCTATTTTTCATCCCCCTAAATGTTAGGGGTAGTCCACCCCTAACATTTTTTTTTATTTTTTAGACAAAGGAAATTATTTATATGGCAAAACAACGTTTGCCGGGTCAGCTAGTACTTTAATAAAATTCTCAGCGCCATTTTGCCGAGATCACGTCTGTGTCAATGATTCTACATATTGTCCAGTTGTGTTATACAAAACTACGTTAAGGGCCTATTCACTACGCGATACGTCTTATTTTTTGTTCCGAGTAAGACCGGTCCAACCCTTATTACACTACGCGACATCAACATCGACTGCCTGAATATCGAGTAGTGTAATAGGGCCTTTAATTTTACATCACAATATTCACTAGGAATCAATGTGCGAAAAAATCCCGCCAAAAATCTTTCTTTATGAAAAAAAAAACAGTAGGTGTCCGAAAAATCGATAATTATTTAGCAAATGACAAAAGTTTTGTTGAAAAATATCGATACAATATGTAGGCAAAATTTTTTGACATTTTGAACATTCCTAACAAGTAGTTTTCTTAAATAACCTATTTATGTAGCGTAAGGAATGAAACCTGCAATATCTTTAGTAATCTTACTTGAGCACAGGAGCTTCGGCTCTGCAACGATGCTTTTGTACGCTGCGCAGTCGTCCTATTGTTATTTTGTAGACGGAGCTTTCCAAATAAAATAAATCGTCCAGGTTTCATCCTTGTTCCGAGTTCTAGGATGCCGTAATAAATGAAACTTAAGGTCTTAGTGTAGTGTATATCTACAACAAGAAACTCAATAAATCATCATCATCATTTCAATCGAAAGGCGTCCATCCATTGCTGGACATAGGCCTCCTCCAAGTGTCGCCACTATGAACGGTCCTGTGCGTCTCACAACCATTGCATTCCCGCGACTCTCACCAAGTTATCGGTCCACCTTGTGGGAGGTCTTCCAACGCTGCGTTTTCCGGTGCGCGGTCGCCACTCCAGAACTCCATCGACCATCCGTTCTACGAGCAATGTCCCTGCCCACTGCCACTGATTTTGGCGATACGACGACCTAGATTCTCCTGCGGATAACCTCATTCCAGATACCACGCAAGGAAACTCTCAAACTCTTAGCCATAGACTCATTAAATAGATAAAGAATGTAATAATTGTATTAAATATTTTATCGTTATAATATTTGCTGTATCTATTTGGTGTCATCTCCGGTTATGTACTGCGCGGGGTTTACCGACGTGGCCGCTGGTCGTATGACAGCTGTGAGAGAGCGAAGACGTAGTGCGTGAACTACTGAATATTTGTTTATATCTAACTAGCTTCAGCTTCAGCAGCGTGAAAGTATGTTTCTCCATACAAACTTTGGACACCCGTTTCATCCCTTAAGGGAGAGAATTTTAGAAAATCTTCTCTTAGTGCTCGCCTATGTCGTAAAAGGTAGCTTTGTGCAAAATTGCATGATTCTAGTCCTATTAGGATGTGAATTGATAATATGTCAGTCAGCCAGTTTCTCTTTTTATACAAAAGATAGATTATTTAGTGTACATTGGGAAACACCTACTTACCTTATTTATGGACTCTCAATTGCTCTTCATGGACGGTCATGGCCTAGCATTATAGACTATTTTTGAAGATGCCATCCAGCGGGGCAATTCTACCAGCGTTCTGGGCACTTTTCCCATTGACATCGATGTGGACGAATTTTTTGATGCACTATGAGTTTATTTTCTACCCGTTTGTACATATTATTATTTTTAGTTTGATTAAATACCTATTAAGTTATAATATTTAATAGTTAAGATGTATATGTATGTAGGTATCAAATTATTATTAAATTAAATTCATTAAACGTCCTTGACCTGTGCATAATTAAGAAATAGCGCACACGGGCAACTTTGGTCTTCGCAACTAATTTATTTCTCACATCTCATTACGGATTCGTATGAAAGAGCAACAGAGACAAAAACATGTTGTTGGATAACCAAGTTGCTAAAATATTAAATTATTTTAGACAACAATTCAGTATTTATTAACGCTGCTTATTGCTCGAGCTATCAAGGTGACCACAGTCCCAGCTCTTTGTATCATTTAATTAATTAACTTTGAAAATTTTAAGTAGGTGCATAGGTTGAAACCCGGGGCCCTGGGTCGAAGGCAAAGAAGGAACAGGAGTGGGTTTTTAGTCAGTAAAAGTCCGACACTATCTCCCGCTCCGCCCAAGAGCGAGATTTGTCATAAGTTGATTTTCTCACCCAATAAAAAAAAGAACATAGGTACATTGAATATATTTGTTATTTTCTCTCGACGATAACTACTGATTTTTTGCAGTTTGTTCAACTTCCCATTACAAAGCTAAACATAAAATCTAAAACAAGACTTGACTAACTAACAATAATAAATAGGTGAAATTCTGGTTTCTTGATCTAGCATAAAAACTAGGGATGGGACGAATAGTCGGCCTCGAGCGCTGAGAAATCGACTAGTCGACCAATACCTGTACCATGACGTTTAAAGTAAGATTGCTTCATTCTTATTTCGAGTGTGGGTAAGAGATGGCGCTAGAGAACCTGTATAGCTCTGTCTCTTACCCACACTGAAATAAGAATGAAACAATCTTACTTTGAACGTCATGGTTACCCCACAGGTCAATAGTTGGCTTATAACCACAAAATTAAACCAATTACATAAGGACGTAGCGTATATTTCAAATAATTGATGTTAATTAGCAACAAGGAAAATAAATATTTACCTGTTTCTAAAAAAAAACCATTGTACCTAAATATAATAATAATT
Organism: Mythimna pallens; assembly: GCA_961205895.1. Lineage (NCBI taxonomy): Eukaryota > Metazoa > Arthropoda > Insecta > Lepidoptera > Noctuidae > Mythimna > Mythimna pallens. The sequence continues at coordinate 5,701,981 of OY540843.1, forward strand.
TATTACAACTGCACACACAAATATTTGCACAGTACGATGTTTGTGTGTTAGTTAAATATCGAAGATCAGACTTCATATTTTCATCTCAAGGCCGAATAAATCTGTTTTGATAGACGCTTTCGTTAGGGACAACGGTTTTAAAGACGGTCTGAAGTGTTCCTAGAATTTGTCTATGATTGTCAATCTGATATAGGTAGGTAATAAAGCTGAAGACCGTTGATCCGAAATATCTCATTTGCATTTGATAGCCCAATTGTTGAGGAGAGTTATAGGGTGTTTATATTAACATCACGCTACGACCGTAAGGAGCCGAGCAACAAGAAATGGCAGACAGAACGCTAATCAAAAACGTAATATAAACGCGGTCGGGTGTTACCGCGGAGAACAACTAATTCTAGCTACAAATAAAACGATCCATAACACCTGCGATTATGTTTGGTTTCTCACCAGATTCAGTCTAGATTCAAGGAGAAACTTGTAATGGTGCGTCCAGACCTCGCGAGCGGTGCATTCGCCAGGTCTGGACGCACCATAAGAAAAAAAACTGGGCAAGTGCGAGTCGGACTCGCGCACTGAGGGTTCCGTACAAAATTGAAAGGTAAATTGTGGTTTACGATTTACGACTGGCGCATTCGCCAGGTCTGGACGCACCATAAGAAAAAAAAATGGGCAAGTGCAAGTCGAACTCGCGCACTGAGGGTTCCGTACAAAATTGGTAAATTGCGGTTTACGTATTAAAAAAAAATACTAGATCTCATTCAAAACAATTTTCGGTGGAACTTTGCATGGTAATGTACATCATATATTTTTTTTAGTTTTATCATTCTCTTATCTTAGAAGTTACAGGGGGAGGATACACATTTTACCACTTTGGAAGTTTCTCTCGCGCAAATTATTCAGTTTAGAAAAAAATTATATTAGAAACCTCAACATAATTTTTGAAGACCTTATCCATAGATACCCCACGTATGGGTTTGATGAAATAAAAACTTTTGAGTTTCAGTTCTAAGTATGGGAAACCCCAAAATGTATTGTTTTTTTTCTATTTTTGTCTGAAAATTTTAATGCGGTTCACAGAATACATCTACTTACCAAGTTTCAATAGTATAGTTCTTATAGTTTCGGAAAAAAGTGGCCGTGACGTACGGACGGACAGACAGACATGACGAATCCATAAGGATTCCGTTTTTTGCCATTTGGCTACGGAACCCTAACAATGGGTACGATTAGACATAGTGTTGTTATCTATACGGCCTGTTGCTTGACGTATAGCAGCTTGATTGACGTTGCATGACCACAGATAATAAACTGCATTATGCACAGTGCATGGAATTAGTAGATATGTGTTACATAGGTCCTTGGCACAATATTGCTGTAAGCGCAAGGAGTTTCATAAGCATCTCATTTTATTCATTATTTCTTTCTTTATTTTCATTATAATGGATAATGTTGTGTGTTTTTCTAGCATTCTTTTGTCAAGAGTCCATTGCGTAATTAGGGCCTCCGATTGAGCGCTATGACCAACGACCTTGAGAAAAATTTAGCCATAAACGTGACTCAAATTTAATAAGGATGCTGGCTATTGGTAATTGAAGTCTAAAAATATGCAAGCATTGTTCATTAACTCAACATTTTGCTGAAAATTGCAGTACTTTCGGTGTTTTTTCTCAGGATAGTCAGCTAGGAAACACCAGCCTCATCTAGTTTAACGTGTCAAAAATTTTACGTGTAAAAATGTACAAAAACAAAAAATGTGTTTTTAAAAATTATTAAAAACCTAATTGCAAAATAAATATCATTAATCATTAGTACTCAGAAGGACCATGCAGACAATTACGGAGCGACAATGCGACGCCGTTTTTATTATAGAAATTTCTCAAAGTATCTGTAAATAAAAATTAAAAAAAGCGCTGTGCGACTGTCTGTTAGTCAGCTAGGGTACATCTTCTAAACTATGCAATGGCTTTACTAGAAAGAGCGATACCTTTTTTTTTTGTTTTCGGGAGGAAATCTTCCCGTAAACAAAAAAAGGCGCCCGGACTTTGGGGATAAGTCCGGGGAGTGTGGGATTTTTACCTTTACATAGAGGGGCGCCGTTGATACCTAAACGAGGAAGACTAGTGAATATAATGATAATGTCACCGGAAAATTGCAAACGCCGTTACATTGTAAAATATCGCGAGAAATTATAAAATATTTTTTCTAAATAAGACACGGTTAAGTTGGAAACTAAAAATATATCGAGAAATTATGATGTAATACAAATTTATTACAATCATACGGAGTCTGTAAGTTTCCAGTGACATACCATTTACCTCTAGATTAAGTCCTTAATTTATAAATATTTTTTAAATGAAATAATATTGTTATCAGGTATGTATAATTTGCAGCCTCGTGAAACCGTGGCGGGTTCTAGTTAAAAATAAAACAGTTTTAGAGAAAAAGTGTCATTGTCGCTATGTCGCATTTTACCTGTCTGCAAGAGCCTTGATAGTTAGACGAGCTTATCTCCGACTCGCAGCTCTTCAGAACCTAATTTTAAAGTTCCGTCGAAAATTAATTTAATAAAAGCTGAAACTTTATTATCCTGAACCTTCCTGAAAGACCGAAGTTTCGTGTTGAAATCTTATTAAATTCAGTCATGTAGTTATTCCGATTAACAGCAGTTGACAAACTCGCTTCTGTAACTTCATGGCTGATTTGTATGATAAGGTAAGATATTTCTTCTTTTATTTTGAGTTCCGTACGCAAAGAGTAAAACGGGACCCTATTACTAAGACTCCGCCGTCTGTCTGTCTGTCTGTCCGTCTGTCACCAGGCTGTATCTCATGAACCGTGGTGACCGTGATAGTGATGATGTATTTCTGTTGCCGCTATAACAACAAATACTAAAAAAACAGAATTGTCCAAATATTTAAGGCTTTTTGCTACGGACTGTACGGAACCCTTGGTGCGCGAATCAAACATTTTACTTAAGCGAAGTGAATAGGCTCTTAATAAACTAGTGCGCCTCACCATTAACGATTGCATCACTGCTTACCATCAAGTGGGATTGCAGTCAAGAGTGAATAGGTTATTTCTAGGCAATCGTGCTCCATCGTTGGCCCAATCATCTCTTACCATCAGGTGAGATAGTGGTCAAACGCGAGCCTATCAATAATAATAATAAAAAAAAACAATCGGGATGATTAGGTTTCTACCTGCAACGCGTTAACGGTCACTGGCAAAATTGTTGAAATGTAGGGAAATTATAGGTGTTTTTACCCGATTGCCCTAGAAAAAGGAAATGTTTTTGGCAGATTAAAACTAAGTTAAGAATGCACACTTTTTTAAAACTTCAAGAATTATTCTTTAAATAAAACCTCCTTCATAAGCAGTACCAAAAACTGAATGCTCCATTTTAAATGTCAAATCCCATCTAGTCTATGGATATGGTTTCTCGGTTCCTCTAATGCTACGCCATCCATTATCGTGTGTGGCCAGCCATTCCAAATAATTTATGATACATGCTGGCAAAGCCGGTCAAGTCTGGAGCCGGCTTCAAACCGGACCGGTGACAAATCCGGAATAAATCCGGCACCGGAAGCCAAAATGGCCGGTCTTCGTTAGACGAATATTCAGGGCAGGGCAGCCGAAAATATTTCGATTACTTACAAGAATTCTTACCTGCAGAATTGGCGTACCTAAATATGAGGAAATGCCTTTGATGTAGGCAGGTATATAGGTCCTTTTTTAGTTAAATATTTCATGTACAGGATAGAAATAAAATAAAGGAAATAAAGATGGGAGTATCATTAACTATGACGGACTTTTATTGCTTTATGTATTCGAAAACCGCATCAAAATTCGTTGCGTGATTTACCTAGTTAGAGTTAGTGAATAATATGTTAAGAATAACTTCAAATTGGCAATAAGTTTACGTACTCTTGACAGTATATTAGCATTAACCATTGTTTTCCATACTAACATACCTCCCGCGACTTCGTCCGCATCAAATTTGTAAAACAGGACAATGCCATTTGGTTGGAATTTCAAGCTGTTCAGTTTTTGAAATTGCATGTATTGTGTGTGGATGAAATTTTTGCACACGGCTATGGAGATCTTTATCGTCTAGGAATTAGGTAGAGTTATTCATGTACTTATACCGATTTAATACAGCGAAAGAATAAAGTGAAGCATATTCTTAAGTCCCGAGATTAATTTTAAAGAGCAGATTTTTTTATGACACTGTCAGAAATATAGCAGAAAAAAATTCTTCCTGCATTAATGACGATGAGGAGGAAGTGTATAAATTTGTTAACCTCGCCTCAGTTGACGTAGAGAGATCTTTTTCAATGAAAAATACTAATAAAAATTGTATGTTAATTATCTTTGTTTTATTTGTCTTATCTATCTCTGAGGTTTTTATTATTATTTATTTGTAATTTAGTTGGCCACAAGGAATTTTTCAATAGCAATCCCTGGTATCAACATTTCGATGCAAGTACATGAATAATTCTACCTAATTCCGACCTCTGCCTATCACGCGGGCGAAGCTGTTGGCAGTAGACTTTTAGGTACGTAATGGCACTGTATGCTCCGTTTCCAATGAAGTCATATGCAACCATTATTATGCCAACCTTACTCCGTGAATCATCTTCAACTTAGAATTCATTGAAAATATCGGACGCGACATGCATCTTGAAATGTTTCCTGTCTGGTGTATGAAGAAAGAGAATTACTGAATTAGAATATCTTTTTGGCAATGTAAGTTAATATTTAGGTTGCATAATAATAAAAAAAAACCTCGGTTTTGCAATTCTATTTTGTAGTGAAAGTAATCTGCAGGAAGAACCAAGTTTACCGACGTAAAATAGCCCGAGGAATCTCCCAACTTAAGTGCCAGTGGGCAGGTCACATTGCTTGCTGAATAAATGGTCGTTAGAACCAAAAGGTACTGGAGAGGAGAAATACGCAGCGTAGGAAGACCTCCTACAAGTTGGCTGTCTCTGTCATTTTGGCGATGCATGTTGTAGGTCTATGTCTTACAGTGGACGTCTTATGGCCACCCACGCCGTCTCGCACCACCCTAGAGCAGGTGTACTCATATTGATGATTTCAACCTCAAAAAATAAAACGCAGGCCTCGCAATAAAAAAAAGTAGACGATATTAAGATTGAATAAAATCTGCCCGGGCTGACGATTGTTCAAAAGACTTACCTTGGCCCTCGTAAAGGGCAACTGATGGAACAATCTAGGTTTTAGCCAGTATATAAAAATCTGTCCCTCTTGATTCAATCAAATCATCATCATCATTGAGATATCATTTGATGATTTCATACGTAAAAAAAAGTTTGAATTGAATGCAGAGAATACTCTGCATCACCCAAAGTTGACTGGTAGAAAATGCCTAAGGCCCAATAAGTGCGCCTCTGTACTTTTATAGGGTCGTGACTCGTGGGGCTCTTTGGACCGGGACCGCAGTCGTTAGGACTGCGGTCCCGGACACGTCAAAAACGATTCTTTTTTTTGAGTAGTATTTTGGGACTACAAGGAAATAGTACATTTTGATACAAGTGCAGAAAGTTTGTCATTGCGACCGAGGCGGAATACTGTGTAATGTGTTATGGTGCCGAGGGCCGCAGTGACAAATTTGCACGTGTATCAAACGACTTTTTTCAATACATTTTTTTTTTTTTTTTTTTTTTTTTTTTTTTTCGGGTGGGAAAATCATCTCATGACATCCCCCGCTCTTGGGCGGAGCGGGAGATAGTGTCAGACTTTTCCTGACTAAAAACCCACTCCTGTTCCTTCTTTGCCATTTGTTTTCCAGGGCCCCGGGGATCTCTTTCGCATCACCCATGGCCCCAGTAGGCTTCGACCCTGTTGGGCCCCTACGGTTGCTGACATCTCCTTGAGGCGCGCGTGGAACACTACGCGCCGTCGACGACTTGGGCTCGGTCCGGACGGTTACCGGACGATCGGACGGCGAGCCACCCATTGCTCGCCGTCCGCAAGCCCGCGCCTACGGTGGCCGGAAATCGGGATCGGAATCCCGGCGGCGGTTGGGGCGTAAGGACCGTTGCCGTTGCCTCACGCGATCGGCCGCCTCCTTTGCTAGCATTACTGCTTCGCAGAAGGAGGCGACCGCCTGCCACTCCTCCTCGCTCCGGACCATGGCCTGTACCAAGGCCCGGCGCGAGAGATCGCTGCCGCCGATCGCCCTCACGAGGACACGACGGTGCTCTGCCCAAGCGGGGCACACCTCTACCGTGTGCTCCACCGTGTCCTCCGGGCGGTCCACACAATGGTGGCACCCGGGCGTCTCTTCTGCACGGATCCGGTACAGGAACTTCCCAAACTTACCATGTCCGGTGAGGACCTGCGTCATGCGGTAAGTAAGGACGCCGTGAGGTCTTTCCAGCCACTCCTCAAAGAGGGGACTTATCGCCATAATTAAGGCGTGCCCAGCACTGGGTTGCGACAGTCGCCGTCGCCATTCCACCATGAGATCCCGCTGGAAGTTTTTCCGCCATGCCGCTACTTGGCGCGGCAGCGGAGTTTCGCCCCGGCGTTGCATCTCCATGCGCAGATCATGCATACGTGCAAGGTCTTTTGCCTGCAATTCCCACGGTGGTTGGTTAGCGAGGAGGCATGCTGCTTCGCGGGAAATCGTGCGGTATCCCCGCACCATCCGGATGGCCATGACCCTCTGGCTTGCGTTCAGCTTGGCTGCCGGTCGCTTTCTAAGAGACGGCGCCCATACCGGTGCCCCGTAAAGGGCCATGGACCGAACGATTCCTGCATATAGCCTCCGGCAGGAGGCGTCTGGACCCCCTAGGTTGGGCAGGAGCCGCTTGAGGGCAGCCCCTGTGCGATCCAGTTTGGGAGCCAGACGTCGGAAATGCTCCTCGAAGTTCCACCGGCTGTCGAGGACAAGTCCAAGGTACTTCATCGTCGACTCGACGCCGATGTGAACTCCTCCTACCGTTAGTTGGGAACCCGATGGTGGCGCGTTCCGAGGGCCGTGGAAGCACATGGCTTCGGACTTGTGCAATGCCACCTCGAGTCCCAACTCTTGGATCCTCTCCACGACTGTCGCAACCCCGCGAGTCACTAGTTCGACCGCCGCCTGGTATGACTCTCCCCGCGCCAGGACCAGCGTATCATCTGCGTAGCAGACCACGCTGACCCCGTCAGGGAGATCGCCGCGCAGCACGTAGTCGTACGCGATGTTCCACAAGGGTGGTCCTAGTACCGATCCCTGCGGAACACCGCACGACATCTCTCGCCGTTTCCACTCTCCCAGGTTTTTCAATACACTTACGAAATGAATAAATGGGTGTTGACCGGCGACTCGTGACGGTCGACGCGTGCCCAGCCTGATTCGATAAATGTAATAAAATTGTGACGGGGAGAGCACGCGCACTTTTCTGCACTAGTGCGGAAAACAGTCTATTGCGTGCCTAAAAGCGGTGGGATAAGAGCGGGTTTTCGAGTAAGTGCATTGAAAAAGGCATTAAAGAACAGTTACTAAAAAAAACTTTGTTTATTTTATCTGTGGTCCCAAACTACTACAGAAAAAAAATATTGGAAATAGGGACCGCGGTCCCCGTTCAAAGAGCCCCACGACCCTATTAAGTGCATAAAGTAAAATAAATAAGGAGCAAAATATTTTAAATTATCGTTTAAATAAGAAAACAATATTGGAACTGCTTAAAAAGTCTTTGAGCTGTAATTTTGTGCAGTCAATCACAGCTGTTTATTTCACTTTGAAATGTTTCCGTTTTGTTTCGTAATAAAACGCTCGAAGTTAGCATTATTTATAGCCCTGTGTACTGTTCTAAATCTCATAGAAAAGGCTGTATTTTTCACGTTTTATCGTTCGTGAAAGTAACGTACGTTCTTATATAAAAGCTAGTAGTGTTGTGAAGAAATTCAGCCACTATTATCATATATTAGGTGTAGTGTTTGTATACTTGTCTCGAGTTCACGAGCAGTCGTTTGCGGGCCGTTGATGAAGAAGGACGTATTGAACCTAACTTCTGGTGATGTAACGTGCCAATGTGTGGACCCCCTGTGTCAGTGCGTCCATTACACTAGGTGTCCCTCGCGGTTTCACCTCTGTCTTTGTATTTACTGCTCTGCTTCTAATGGTCGTAGCTTGATATTATATTCTTTAGTATTTCTCGATAGATGGATAACTTTTAGTTTGAAACAGTAGTTCCTGAAATTAGCTTGTTCAACTAAACAAACTCTTCAGTTTTATAATATTTAGTATAAAATAAAATGCCCGTGCATAAAATAATATTTTTTTATATTTTTTTCATTGTGTTCGGCTTTTAAGAATCATAGTGAAATAGCCCTTCCTCAAAAATTGAGCTATCAAAAACAATAAAAATTAAATTACGTTGAAACAAACAAACTTAACTTTAGATTTATTTTTTTAAATGCAATATCAGGGACGACCAACTCCAAAAATGCGAAATCTGTCTATCTGCAAAATACATTATTTATAACACTACACACCTATGTAGGTATATATATTTCGCACGGCTTTCCCTATCACACATGATCTGCCGTAAATCCGAGAGCATTAGTGAGAGCTATATAAAAAATAAAATTGAGGGAGTGCACGACGTAATGCGGGTCTTTTCAGCTCCTAATATTTACACGTGCCTTATTCTTGTGAAAGGCAGCAAGTAATGTAATAAAGGCTGTATTGAGTGAGTGTGATGTCTCTCGCAGTAAGACGAGAATTTGTCACCCCCTTTTAAAAATATGAAGACTTCAATGTCATGTCGTTCGTGTACGCACCGTTGTTAGGAATTTGCTGACGATGGAGCTGATATGTTTTTTTTTTGTGTTGTCTACACAATTGGGTATCATACTGTATTTAGTTTTGTACAATATTTTACTAAACAACAAATAACACAAAAAAACTGGGAAAGTGCAAGTCGGACTCGCACACTTAGGGTTCCGTATAATCCTTACCTATGAAAACAGTTAAATTCCCGAACTGAGTTACAAAGATTTTTCCGAATCGAGAAAAAGTATTTTTTTTTGTGACATCATTACAAATTTACAGTTTTCAGATTTCTTCCCATAGTTGTGCTATGAGACCTTGCTTCATGCCAAATTTCAGGATTCTAGGTCAACGAGAAGTACCCTATAAATCTTGATTCCCTTGAGTGTCAAAATATACGTTGTTTGCTACATATAAGGTCGTATCTTTTTTTTTAGTTAACTCAGAAGTTGGGACCGTAGATCTGAGTATATGGTTTTAATTTCAACTCGATACCTCGACGCGTTCTCGAGATAAAGAGTCTTGACTGACAGACATACAGACAGACAGACCGACTGACAACAAAGTGATCCTATAAGGGTTCCGTTTTTTCCTTTTGAGGTACGGAACCCTAAAAAGAAATCTTTTTCTGAAAACAGTATCGAAATTGGTTATTAAATGAAGCAGCAATTAGCATTTCAAATGTTGGAATGAGGCAGAGTGGGGGCGAGGTGGGAACATCTCGCTATCCCTTTTTTACGCACGTAACCTAATGGCGGTGACGTCACATTTTAGTTTGTGCATCCTTTGTCTGTTACTTGATCTTTTCACAAGACTTCAAAGTTGTCCTAACTTACTTAATTTTTACCGAATTAATTAAATAAAAAGTTGGATGTAGTTTTCATTTATTGGCATTTTATTTGCGTTAATCTCTCAATTCTTTTGCGTTTCTCGTATTTTTAAACTAAGATTGCATCTCAATCACAGTCTGTTCATACATATCTCTATTATAATTTTTCTAAATCTTTACATTGATAGTGGCTGAAATTAATTTTATGACTTGATTTTGAACATTTTTATTACGATAATACAGCAACATACTTACAAGTATACAAGATGGCGGCTAACTACTGTCATATATGGTCTCTAAATCTTTTATCACACAATTTGGTTGACATTTCACTCCAAGGGCGTTGTGGTTTACGCAAAAGGCGAGATCCCTTTGTTTAGTAGTGGACATGTTAGACACTTACCTTTATTGAATGGCGATATTGTTGTTCATTTAGCTATACAAGTACATCCCACATATGTAAATAGAGAAGACTTAGGCCTTCGGTCTACGGACGCGTAGCTTCATAGGCGCGTATTCGTCATTATACGCTTGGTGTACGAAGCTGCAATGACATGTCGGCACGACGCTGCCGCTTTGCACACAGTTTCATAGTTTTGTATGTAAGCTTGACGCAGGCGTAAACCAGAAAAGAAAGAAAGAAAGAAAACATTTATTTAAGACTCGCACAGGACAAACAAATAAAATAAAAAGTAACTATTTACCTAATCTATAAATACTTAACTTAAAATAAAAAAATAAAAATAAAAGAAAACAATATTAAAAGATAAAAATAAAAGACCTGTGCGAGTCCAAAAAGGCTCCTATCTCAGCATATGCTACGATATTTAACAAAAAGTAAACATCAGGCGTATAGTGACGAATATAGATACCGGCACGGATCTTGAGCGCTGACTTCTACAGTCCTACTAACGCAGAAGCACGCAGAAGTAGATATTGGGCCTCTTTAGTGATATGAAGAGAGATGCGGGAGCGGGGAGTGAAATCCTTTACAGTGATTTGCTCGCCGATATTGTACGATGCACAAAACGATCCCCGCTCTTTCGCCGAAAGCTCAAGATTCGTGCCGCTATTTATACGCGTCTATAAAGCTAAGCGTCCGTGTACGTCAAGCCTTATCTACCTCACTAACTATTAAGTAAGAAACACCTATTACTCACGAAAACATAATCGGTTGTATATCTGCTACTTTAAAAAAATATCCTGATAATTTATCGGCAACATATTTAAAAATAAATCTGACAGCCAATACTTGACAACTATGTATTTGCTTTTTACAAGCTCTAGATAAGGCTGACTGACGCTCTTGTCGTTGCCGTTTGAGATTTACGATAACAATGTTATCTCTATGTAAATACTAGCTTCTGCCCGCGGCTTCGCTCTCGTGAACGTAGGTTTCTCCATACAAACTTTGGACCCCCGCTTCCTCCCCTAAGGGAGTGAATTTCGGAAAATCCTTTCTTAGTGCTCGCCTACGTTATAAAAGGAAACCTTGTGCAAAATTTCACGTTCCTAATCCCAGTAGTTTCGGCTGTGCGTTGATATGTCAGTCAGTCAGTTTCCCCGTTTTATATATATAGATTATAGATAATGTATTACGTGTCGTCAAATAAACTCTGACGTTTTCTCTGATAGTGGCGCTGCTTGCATAGACAACTGTCATCGATATGTCAAATTCGGTACATTTGATTTTAGTTCCGCTTTTTGCCGCGTGTCAGGTTAGGTTGGGCAACATGTTTGTTATTGGATATATCGTTATGTTGGATGTATTGTTCATTGACAGGGGCGTTTGTGGTATGTTGTACATGTGTTTGTGTCTGTTAGTTTGTTTACTTTGTGGTTAGCTGTATTGTAGATTTTAAAACGAATTGAGAGGTTACAAAAGTCGCGCATGTTTTTCGATGACGTAGCTGGATGTCAATAGCAAAAGCAAATTTCTCTTACTTCAGCACTATTACTTATAAGTACTTAGATTTCTATTTGTGCTAATTTAGAAGTATATTGATACACGGAATGAGATTCTGTATAGGTACAATTCAGATTATCCCTTTTCACTCTCTTTAAAGGTTGAATTTCCCAAAACCTCTTATGGGACCAAAAACCACACAGCACGTGCATTACATCGTCCGACACGATCACGCTGGGACGAACATAGACATACAATGCGTTCCAAATAAGAATAGGATCGATTACCATGTTGTGACGTCACGTCATACTGTAAAATCGCAAGAAATTGGGCAAAATTGAAAAACTCAGAGATGAGCAAAATTGAAGAACTGGATTCTGATTAAGCTATTTTCGTTCACAGTTCGTAAATAAATTAAATTTCAAAAATTTATTGTTTTGCTCACCATAATAATTCTTCGATTTGACAGAATGATGTGACGCCACTACCTGGCAATCAATCCTATTCTTATTGGGAACGCATTGTAGACCTCCTTATTGCTAATTTCAAATTTGCTAAAATAAACAGTCCGCTTGCCTTTAATTTATTAACATGATTCTTAATAATACATCCCCCCCGCGAGGGGTATGTATTATTATTACATAATTGCGCATTTTTACGTAAAATCACCAAAGAATATAAAAATAAACTTTTTTTGGATTTTTCTAGGAAAAACCAAGATATTATAGAAACCAACATTTTTGGCCAAATAAATTTTCGTACAAACGTACAAGCACGACAATTAAGCGTTTTTTAAGGTCATTGAAGTTGTACAGACGTATGTACAGTCGGCGCTCGAGGGGATAATATATTTCTAAATATATATTATAAATAAATTACACTGAAACACAACAAATGATCGTGCTCATCACACAAACATTTGTCCTTGGTGGGAATCGAATCCACGACCTCCGGCATAGCAGTTAGGGCCACTAACCACTAAAGCAACAGACCAGTCGAAAGGAAGCCTTGTGCAAAATTTCATGTTCCTAGTAAGTATAGTGTATATGTCGTGGCCAGATCAAAGAAATTGATCATTTCATGATATGGCCAACTAAAACTGGCCAGATCGTTTAAACGTTAACATTTGATGATATGTCAATCCTCGTTTGGCCATATCATTGATGTAGGATTTCTATTATAATTAAAAGTCTAAAGAAAGTAGGCCAAACGAAGATTGACATATCAAAGTTTAAAGATTAAAATGATGTGATCATTTTAACTTGGCCATATCATGAAGTGATCAATTTCTATGATCTGGCCATGACATATATATTACTTACTGGGTTGAGGCCAGATAATAATTCGCTCCATATAAAATACTATAATAATAAAAAAAAAACATTATTGGTATGGCACCATAAAATTATTTAACAGATTGCCAAATTGTATTAAGGATCAGCCCTTAATAAAATTCAAAAAACTCTTGTCGTCGTTGCTGATAGAGAAATGTTGTTACTCTGTTGCCGATTTTATTAATGATGAATTGTAATTTTTGCTTACCTTCAACTCTGTATCTAGTTTTTATAGTCTGTAAGTAAACCTATATTTTTGTATGCCAACCGGCAGAATGTACTGGGTACACATATATCTGGTATAACACCATTATTGTAACACCTGCATTCAATACAAATAAAGAAATTATTATTATTTTATTTTTATTTATCTCAGGACCCTGAGGTCCTGGACCTTTGGAAGGCGTACGAGGAGCCAAAGCCAACTAGCAGAGGCCCTTTAGATAATTATAATGGAACATGATACCAACCGACGATTATCCCTGTACGCGCTATGCTAGTGCACCCAAGGACAACCCCCGGTTGTTGAAAAACTATTGCGACATATGGAGAACAAAGACATTAGGGCTATGGTTTTTGGAGTCTTAAGTGGACTGGTAACATGGAACTATGTTGAGACTATGGCCTCTGCCTGAACAACGTTATTAATATCTGTTATTGCTATTATTATTATTATTAATATTCAGCTGCGTCCGGTTAGATTAGTAGCCAACTTCAATGTACCTAATTAGCAAGTTTAGGTAAATTGATTAAAGTACATAGTATGAGGAAAAAGCTATGAATTAATATGTAGTTTCTAAGCTATTCGGTTGCTTTTATCCCTAACACCCATCCTTACGTTGTTGAAACCTCTACGGTCCTGACTAAGCGTTTGGCCTCTTCGTTTATACCGCGTACGTCGAAGGACTGGAACAATTTGACTGTTGCGGTCTTCCCGTCCGATTATGATATGGGTGTCATCAAGCCTAGATTGAATAGGCTTTTAATAAACTAGTGCGCGTCGTCATCAATGATTGCATCACTGCTTACCATCAGGTGGGATCGCAGTCAAGCCCTAGTTTATACCAATTATGTTTGTGTGTTCAGCACGATCATTTGTTCTGTGTCTGGGCGCAATTTATCCATGATATGTAATGTATCTATGTATTTAGAAATATATAAGTTTGTTTATCAGTTGTCTAGTACTCCTACCACATGCCCTGTTTAGTTTGGGACTAATTCGAATATATTATTAATCCGCTGCGGGATCATTCGAGTCTCCGCGATCCTGGAACGCAAAGGGCAACTGAAGGAACACATGTGTTTTCGTAAGTAAAATTCTGACACTCCTTTTCGCTTTACCCAGAACGGAAGAAGTTATTAACCATTTAATAACTTCTTCCGTTCTAGGTAACCCAACCTAAATAAAAAATAGTAGAAGAATTTAATGTGTTCACTACCATTTATTTATTTAATTAAAAATTCATGTCATCATCATCATCATTTCAGCCGAAAGACGTCCACTGTAGGACATAGGCTTCCCCCAAGCGTCGCCATAACGACCGATCCTGTGCGTCTCGCATCCACCACATTCCCGCGATTCTCATCTGGTCGTCGGTCCACCTTGTGGGCGGCATTCCAACGCTGCGTTTTCCGGTACGCGGTCACCACTCTAGAACCTTTCGGCCCCATCGTCCATCCGTTCTACGAGCAATGTGCCCTGCCCACTGCCACTTTAGTTTGGTGATTCTTCGGGCTATGTTGGTGACTTGGCGTGAAAATTCATGTACACAAATATATTATGTGGGTATAATAAAAGACGAGAAGAAAACAGAAAAAATACCATTGTTCGACAACTGGTCAATACAAAGTTTCTCATAGATATTGTTTGGTTAAACTGAGAATATTATTCATTGTCATACATCTGAGTATCATTTGATTCACGCCATTTATAACGATAATAGCACTCCTCACCGTACTGGGTTTATGGCTAATTCTTACACTATCTCTACCATAAAACTCTGGAATGTGCTTCCCCTTGACATCAAAATAACTAAAAGTAAATTTTCCTTCAAGCGTAAAATTCGGAACTACTACTTGAAGTCCTCTCAACCTTAGTTCGGTCTTCGTCATAATTGTTATATTTTAAGTTCTCATAATTACAATGATTTCATATTTATCATAGTATTTATTAGTTTATTATATTAGCATATATACGTATTTTATTATTACAAGCCACTTAATTTAAGGATACCTACTACATTCTATTTCAAATATCTGTTATTTATTTATTGTGCACACCTACCACAGTGTTGTCTTTTTTAATCCAATGGTTGACTGGTAGAGAATGCTTTGTGGCTTTAAGTTCGCCTATGTACCACCACTGTACATGAAATTTAAATAAATAATATACTATAGATATTGATTCATTAAAACTTGATGCACTATTATACTCCATTCGCATTAAGATTAGACACTTAACAAACTTTTTTCACACTCGGTTCAACTGATTTTGACCTCTATTTCGTAGGTACAAGGATGGCATTCAAAGCAAAAAGAACCGGGCAAGTGCTAGTCGGAGTTGCGCGCTTAAGGTTCCGTACAAACTTACCTATGAAAACAGTTCAATTCCTGAATTGAGTTACGAAGATTTTTCTGAATCTAATAACTACAAATTTACAGTTTTCAGTTTTTTACCTACACTTGTGCCAAATTTCAGGATTCTAGGTCAACGAGAAATATCCTATGAATTGATTCCCTTGAGAATTTTGAAATATCCGTTTTTGCTATATAAACGCCCGTATCTTTTTTTTTCGTTCTGAAGTTTTATTTTTTTACATCTAAAAGGTACCGTTAACCTGAGTATATAGTTTTAATTTCAACTCGATACCTCCACGCGTTCCCGAAATAAAGTGTCTTGACCGACAGACAGACAGACGGGCAACAAAGTGATCCTATAAGGGTTCCGTTTTTTTTTCATTTTGAAGTACGGAACCCTAAAAAGTGGTTACAATACAAACTTTTTACTGCACCTGTCATTTGTGATGTTACCAGCTCTGATATCTATGCTCTCAACGCAAATGAAGTCAAAATCGTTTGAACGGTCAGTGAAAAAAGTTTGTATGTTGTTGCGAGATGAGTGTAGCGATGGAATTGAAGCGAAACTAGGCGTAACATAGGTACGCCCTTAAGCTAGAGTGTAAGTACCTAAGTAAAGAGAGAGCATGATTTTGAATAATTTTACAGTGTGTTACATGTGGTTGTGCCTTTTTACCCGATTGCAAGAAGGGTAATGTTTTTCGCGCGTATTTTGCGATATGTATGAAATGGAAATAAAATCTAAAATTTTTAAGGAGTGCTCTAATTAATTATATAAAATTAAAGTCTGCCACACTTTTTCACTCCGTACCATAGATTGTTTATTTTCTGTTGATTATTATTAAGTAAATCGGTTAATTTCGAAAAAACCTGAAACCTAACAGAACTTAGCAAATAAAATAATAATAATAATTTTCATACAACTATCACACAACGCCTTTTAGTTCCAAGCTAAGCAGAGCTTGTGTTATGAGTACTAGATAACTGATAACCTAAATATTTCTAAATATATACATATTATAGACAAATTACACCCAGACACAGAAGAAATGATCGTGCTCATCAGTCAAACATTTGTCCTGGGTGGGAATCGAACCCACGACCTCCGGCATAGCATTCAGGGCCGCTAACCACTAGACTAACAGGTAAGGAAAATGGTAGGGAAGCAGTAGTCGAAGACGGTACGGTAGCTAACAAACGAAAGAACACAATATTTCGTCAAAGGAGACTTTGTTCCACCAACACAATCTCGGAGACAAACATTTCATTCCAACTTTACGTTTGCAGTCATCTCTAATACGAGGATGTTATTGGTTTTGAGATCGAAACTTGAAAATAAACTAACAGTTCTAACTGCTAGTGTCGGTAAAATAGAAGTCGAATAGGTACTTATTTGTTCCATACCTCTAGCTATTGTGTACACTATGGTTCCATTTTCGAACAAAGCCAACTCTAAGAAATGGCCACTAGTACTCAAAACATTGTTAACTGTCTAACGTTTGGTCTTGACGTCTCATTTCAATAGTTGCCAGTATTAATGACTTTTAAATGGGCCAACCAAAAAGTATTACAAACGCGCCAAAACCTAGCTTCAAATAAAGTAAAAAACACGCGGTGTAGCTCGAAAATTCAAAATTCTCATCGTTAGTTCAGCGGCAACGAAATGCTAACTAGCACACTTCATTGTGTGAGATCGCTTGCCCGCTCCAGCCCTTGTGCCAAATCGTTAAAAAAAGTCCTGAATCAACCGTTCAAAGCGTTGAAGTTGCTTTGAAGCCATTTTTCGCGTCGACTCCGGTCTATAGGGGCCAATTTCCCGTGTTTAATCCAGGCACATTCCCATTTAACAATGGAAATTTCTAATAATTGGACGTCTAATATTTACTTTAAAAAATGTGTGTTAAGCTTAAAAACCGGTCAAGAGCAAGCCGGACTCGCCCACGAAGGGTTCCATCTATAAAAACGGCAAAAAAAATCGCATTTGTTGTATCCCTCCCATAAAAAAATATTTTATTCTGTTATTTAGTATTTGTTGTTATAGCTGCAACAGAAGTACATCATCTGACAATTTCAACTGTCTCTATCATGGTTCATGTGATACAGCCTGGTGACAGACGGACAGACAAACGGACGAGCAGTGGAGTCTTACTAATAGGGTAACGTTTTAACTTTTGGGTACGGAACCCTAAAAAGGACCAAAGATTTTTTTGCTATTCTGCCTGTTGGTGCACGCTTGTCTAGAAGTACCTAACTGATTCACTCTTGACTAAAGACCTCAACGTTAAATCGCTTGTGTGGACTTAAAACCTATTTAACCTACTTTCCTACTCTATAAATTACAGTGAATCAGTTTATTGTTTAGACTCATTAAAACTCAACTGTATTCATGAATATTAAATTAATAATATTTAAATAACTACTTCATTGGTTTGCACACATAGCTGGTCGGTTCTATTTAGAATAATATTATTGTATAGTTAGCAATTAACTCAGTACCAATAAAATGATATGAACACTGGCATCAAATAATTCGAATACAAGTAAATAAGTTAAAATAAAAAGCCATTTCATTTCGCCGTTCGATTTTCAAATTTTTCCTTACTTGAAAATTCCAACATGGCGCCGGCTTTAGCATTTAACCACAAAGTGGCGCCAAATTGCAAAATGCAGCTTTATACGCGCTAAATCTTTACATTACGAGCTTTGTGTGCGCTTTAATATTTACAGAAAGTAATTACAGACAGGCGGGAACTGCAAAAGGGAAAATAAAGATCAAAATAATGAGTATCTTTTTTTGATGATGTTTTAGGGTTCCGTACCCAACGGGTAAGACGGGCCCCATTACTAAGACTCCGCTGTCCGTTCGTCTGTCTGTCTATCTGTCTGTTCGTTTGCCACCAGGCAGTATGTCATGAGCCGTGTTAGTTAGACAGTTGTTTTTTTTTTTTAATTATATTGATAGTTTTAGTTTGTACTTCTGTTGCCGCTATAATAACAATATAATAATAATAATAATAATAATAATTTATTTATTTGCTAGAATGTAGGTGTACAAAGTAGTATGATCTTAATTTTAGTTAGGCCCATTTACATTCTACCATAACTTGTGGTGTGCAAATATTAATACAGTGCAAATATAATAATTAATTTAAAATGTCATAATAATGTGACATCAGAGGTTACCAATACCTGCTATCACTATAAAGTAATTTAATGGTCCATGCACATTGATAAAATGTCAAAGTAATAAAAATCAAAGTCACCAATATCTACTATCACTATCAAATGTCAAATTCTATAATTATAATAATTTTAATGTCCTGAATATTATAAAATGTCAAAAATATGGTAATAGTAATTGTCAACTTAAAAATAAAATGAAAGCATTTATTGAACTTCACATGAATTTAAAATGTCAGAAACAAAAAATCTAAAATATTAAATGTCAGTTTAAAAAATAGAATAAAAATGTAAATAGAACTAAAATTGCCATTACTTTCCTACTTTGCGTTCGTTAAATGACATATATTCATTGACACTGTAAAAACATTTTTGCGTCAGCCATTGAATCAACTTTTTTTTGAACATAGGTAAAGGTAGTTCTTTTAAGGCATTTGGTAACAAATACTAAATAACAGAATAAAATAAATATTTAAGGGTAGTAGGTTATACAACAAACGTAATTCTTTTTGCCACTCGAACTTGGCCGGTTTTTTTTTATTAGTTTAATTCGCCGTTCATTTGACGGCCTAGCAGTTTTACTAAACGGTGCCCTTACGGTGCCATTCAATTAGCCGCCTGAATTATGTTTAGCAATTTAATTAAATATATATTTAAGAGAAGCTGTGGCAAGTTGTAAAATTAAATTTGATTTGCGTTCAATAATGTGCCGACGGTGGCCGTAACGTAAGTAAAATAAGCCGACGGAGCTCCGCTGGGGTCACCTATCCTGTCCGATTCGGGATGGCCTCAGCATATTATAATATTATAATATAATATTATATTCCACAACTATCACACAACGCCGTCTAGTCCCAAGCTAAGCAGAGCTTGTGTTATGGGTACTAGACAACTGATAAACATACTTATATATTTCTAAATACATACTTATATAGATAAATTACACCCAGACACAGAACAAATGATCGTGCTCACCACACAAACATTTGTCCTGGGTGGGAATCGAACCTACGACCTCCGGCATAGCAGTCAGGGCCACTAACCACTAGACCAACAGGCCAGTCAAGATATACATATTGTTAAGACTGTTGCATGAATTATGAATGGCCTAAGCATTAGCCAGCAACTTCATTAAAATATGTTGTATAAGACGCATCGGCTGCATATATATAATTAAGGCCGCTAGATGAACGACGCCGTTTAGTTATAAGACTAGGCTCTTATAACTAGACTAGCTTCTGCCAGCGGCTTCGCCCGCATGAAAATATGTTTCTCCATACAAACTTTGGACCCCCGTGTCATCCCTTTAGGGGGTGAATTTAAAAATATCCTTTCTTAGTGCTCGCCTACGTCATAAAAGGATGCCTTGTGCAAAAATTCACACTTCTGGTCCAAGTAGTTTCGGCTGTGCGTTGATATGTTAGTCAGTCAGTTTCTCCTTTTATATATATAGATGACTGATTAGCTGTTTGGCTTCTTTTTAGGTGGGAAATCATCCATTGACTTCTCGCGCTCTAGAGCGGAGCGAGAGGGCGTGTCAGAATTTTATTGACTAAAACCTACTCCTATGTGTTTTAGTCAGTATGGCTGCGATAATTAAGGCCTACTGTCCAGGGAAGTTGACGAAGCGGCAACGGCGTGTCGTTGCCGCTTCGTCGATAGTTTTGTATATGTTAGCTGTGAGCAGGCGAATACGCGAATATATGAAGCTACGCGTTCGTAGACAGTTGGCCTAATTATATACCAATTTTTTTAATATTTTTTATACTTATCCAATTTTGTAAACACAATACAAAAGAAATATAATTTTACAATTAAATAAAATGTCAAACGTCAATAAAAAAGTAACCCGCCCCTGATCGTTCCCGGTGCAAAAGTGCCTATAACAGTGGTCGCATTACCTCGCTGAATAACGATGGCGATCCTTTGCACCAAGAACGACCTGGACCGGGAGTCATCCGTTGCCTCTCCGAGCACAATTTTTTTTTTATTAGTACAAATACTTAAAGGGCTTATTAGAAAAGGTCTTGTTATTATTTATGTTAAGTCTCAATAAATAATATTTATAAACAGCAAAGTTATTAGCGTTTGTTTATATCCCAAAATGTCACTCAATTTATGGAAATATTGTACAGGCTAATTATGAATGAATAAATTAGGATCGAAATGGAAAAGCACTGCGCGTAGTAATTTCTAGTAGCAATTGTTATGAATGATTGATTCTATTATGAATTTACCAATTATGAGAATTTTCGTGGATAATTTTGGGATTCCCTTTTTTTTTTACTTTTGACTACAACGGGTACGAATAGAGCCCCATTTCTTTTTGTACTAATTAAAAAAATAGGGGTGTGTACTTTAGTTACATTAGATAAGACCTTAAAACAATATCTAGTCCAAATCTATGATAACAAATTATTTTACAGTAGAATAACCGGCAACTGGTATCGCAAACATGGAACCGATACCACGTAGGGATATCGCTTTTCCAATATCAGCTATTTACAGGTACTTAAAGCTTATACGAATTGTCAATAATTAATATTAGTTGCCGATAAGATAGGTGGAGATAAAATAAGTCGACAAAAAGCCAAAAGCGTGTTGCAGATAGTCTCGTCGATTCCGCAGCGTGCTGTTAGAAACCGGTCTAGGTCACTCTTTTTAAAGGACATTTCCTTATGGCTGTGAGAAACAAATACACTTTATTTAACTTTTATATCATTATGAGTAGTGGTGGGCTAGTGGTAACGGCCCCGATTTACAAGTTTAGGTCGCGGATTCAAACCCAGGCTGGCGCATTACTTTGTGTAATTTATTTCATCACCACTGCTCTCAAAACGTTGAAGGAAAACATCGTGAGGAAACCAGCAAATCTTCCTTTAGTCCTAGAACCAAAAAATTCAAAGAAATTCACCAACCCGCACTGGGACCGCGTGGTGGATTACGGCCCGTTCCCTATCCTAGAGAGGAAGCCTGAGTTCCAGTAGTGGGAACATTAAAAAGGCTGATTAAGCTTATGCTTATTGTATGTGGAACTAGCAAATAAAACTCAGCACAACCCAGTAGAGGATTATATTCTATAATATTCTTAGAAACTTTTCCTCAAAGTATAAATTTCCCTTGCGATGAAAATTTCCGCAAGTGAAACTCGGCTGAAACTGGCTGAAACCTTTAAAAAACTCTGTAGAATTTCGCAAAAGTTGAAACAAAGGAGGCAACTCTTACTTGAACGCGCACGTAAGTAGACTTGTAAAATATAAAAATTTGCATCAAAAGGTAGGCTTCCAGTGGCTTAAGGAGGCCTAATTGAGGGGAAGCGAGGAGTAGAAATTACTTGGTTATAGTTAATTATGGCTTGTTAAAACTGACGATTATTTATAGAAGTCAACAGACCACGCAACTAAAGGCCTGGGGCCCTATTCTGCTATATTTATAAATTCGTCATTCCAACATGATTTCACTGGTAGTTTGCTAAAAGTTCGTAATCTGTTAATTCATAATGGCCGATCATTGATCGATCGGGTGTTCTCGTAATAGAATTGTGATATGAGCTGTCTTATAACGAATTAAAAGAAATGACTGCACAGTGACGTTCTAATGGGAGGTCACAGATCAAAGGAACTGACAAAATTTTAGCAGATTACCGTATACGTCAGATATTCATTTGTCTTTGTAGACGAGATTACCATTCTGTGCCATTTCTTTCAATGGGGTGTCAGTGGTTGATCATTGTAAAGTCATAATGACGCCATTATATTAGTAGATTACCAAACTTGTCAAAATCAACAATTATGAAATCAATGATAGACCATTCTGACAATATTGTAGCAGAAGTGAGGCCCTGGTCACATTATCAAGTTGTGGCCTTGCGGTGTTGTTTAGGCGCTGCGTCGTCAAAAATTTTGCGGTTAGTCTTCAACCAACTTTTTTGATGAAAAATAAAATGAAGCCCGAATGTCAGGCAAGACAAAACTGGACAATTGGATAGATTGTCTGAAAAGGTTCGTGTCGCCATGTGACTTGGTGGTGCATGGGGTATAGGCAGTTGCTCTATGTAAAAAAACCGGGCAAATGCGAGTCGGACTTGCGTACTGAGGGTTCCGTACAAACTTACCTATGAAAACAGTTCAATTCCCGAATTGAATAGAACAGAATATCACACGGGACAGACACAACACAACGGTTATAAACACAGAGTAAAAAAGAACAAAAGTAAAAAGTGCGCCGAGCGTGCCCGCACCGAAAGGGTGACCACCTCAACATTTGCTGGGCGTTAGACACCCAGTTTTCAGTTGTCACCCCGCAGTGACGCACGGACTAGGGTAAACATACATAATACTCGTATGTAATAAAAATAAATATTAATGTTGTGTACCTACTGGAGTATAATTTTATTGAAATAAAATACATAAATTACTTGATAAATAACAACACAATATTATACAATAAAATTTGTACCACATTGGATAAAACGATAAAACTATGAAATTACTTGGTACCCACAATACTTCAATAAAAAACATTAGCCGACGCGCGGCGCGATGATCAACGCCATGACACATGTTATAATCGAGACACCGCTGCACCGACCCGATAATTAGCAGTCACCTAGGACTAATACCATAATCTATATATTTAAAAATGAATCCCTATTTCCCTTAGTCATGCCATCAGGCGTGAACGGCTGGACCGATTTCACTTTTTGTTTTTATTGCGTTCGTTATTGTCAGGAGAAGGATCTTATGAAAGAAAAAAATATCAAAATTGGTAGTAGGGTAGGGTAGGGTAGGGTAAGGTAGAGTAGGATAGAGTGGGGTAAAGTAGAGTAGAGTAGGGTGGAGTACGTTAGAGTTGGGTAGAGCAGAATAGAGTAGTCAGTTGACGGGAGCGAAACCGCGGGCAAAAGCTAGTTATAAATAAATATAAGAAGCCAGCAAAAACAAAAAGAAAAACATGGCCTTCTAGAAAATATTTTCAAGTGCCAGTAAATCAAACTTGCTAAAGTTATTTGAATAAACTTATTATGTGATTTTTTATTGTAATTGAAAAGGAGTAGGACGGAAACAAATAAAAGTGATGTGAAACCATAAGGTCAGCAAATCCTAGGGGCCCAGCCCAGCAGGGTCGAAGCCTACTGGGGTCATGGGTTAAGTGAAAGTGAACCCCGGGGCCTTGGAACAAAGGCAAAGAAGGAACAGGAGTACGTTTTAGTCAGTAAAAAAGATGTGATGATGATGAAAAAGTGTTGATGATCTAGACCTATTCTCTACCAGCGTCACTAAACTTAAGAAAATTATATGTACTAGATTTTTCCAAAGTCAATTATATTATATCTATGTACTTGCTCCAAGCGTCTTTAATTCTTTCTTTTTTTTTATATCTGTCTACTGTCTCTTCTCTTGCTCTAATACTATTTGTGAAAACTTGTAATTGGCCTTCTTTCAATATTTTTCAACTATCTGTATCCTAGTTGTAAGTTTTCCGAAAATAATAAAATAAAATAAATAAAATGTCTGACACGCCCTCTTGCTACGCCTAAGAGCTGGAGAAGTCATTGGGTGATTTCCTACCTTAAAAAAGCCAAAAGACGTCCACTGTTGGACATAGGCCTCCCCCAAGTGTCATTATAACGACCGGTCTTGCGCGCCTCGCATCCATCGGCTTCCCGCGATTCTTGTCCACCTTGTGGGCGGCCTTCCAACGCTGTCTTCCAGTGCGTGGTGGCTACTTTAGTCGTGCTATTCTCTAAGAAAACAGCCTTGAGCGCAGCGCTGACCGCAGCGACGAAATCAAAATACTCAATCACTGGTGAACCTTTCGGCCCATCGACCATCTGCAGAAAATATTTCATACACGATAATCTCGTAAATGTTGACTCTTGTTCAAATATTGATAGCCTGTGCGCCAATAATTGCGGTTTTATTATTAAGTTTACTTTTACTTGAAGTTTACATTTCGCCGGGAATGGCAGGCAAACTTCGTAACTTACGTAAACGAGAAATTCATAAAACAAAAGCATTTGAAATGAGCAACTCACGCGTGTCTGTAAATTGAACTTGAATAAATAATTCGAGTTCGCATCGTCACTTAGTTTCAACTTTAGAATCCTGTACATATTTTAAGTTAATTTCACGAGAACTTCGTTATTAAATAATGTATTCTAGCCGTGTTTGGGCTTATTAGAGTTGCCCAAATCTAGTCAATAGGTATCCTTACTGTTGAACTTACACACTATTTAAATTTGGTAGAGGGGGTTGCCAGGTCTTCAAACCGAAAAGCCGGACCAGCCAATTTAGCCGGACATTTGAGTAAAATAGCCGACAAAAAATGTCGGCTGGAAAGTTTAACTCGACTTTTTTATTATTGACCGTAATATATTTTTTTATTCTAATGAAACAACAATAAAAATTGGCTGCTATAATTACTAGTCCGCTTACGCTAGCGATACTGACAAATAAAAAAAAAAAATCTAATTTAAAAAGTCTAACAAAAGTCGGACAGGCTAGACGTGTCCGATGACGATCAGACTAGTCGTGACTAGTCACGACTAGTCACGACTGTTGTTGTTCTGGACGAGGCACACTGTTGTTGTTTTTTTAATGTTTATTTTAAGTTTCTACTTGTTTGTTTGTGTGCCAAATAAAAAGGATTTCATTTTTATTATTTTTATTTTAAAATTGACTATCTGGCTTTTTAACCTTGTTAGTTAGGGAAAAAATAATTTTAACCGATAATAATATTGCTTTAGCCCCACACAGTTTATATTTACACAGTGATACTATGTGACACATTTATTAAATTCAGGAATTAAAAGTCGGATGATTTTGATATAATGAGGGCCATGTGTTGCATTGAGTATGTGCAGCGTCATCTTATCACCGTATGCGTCCGGATTATTTTTATTATGCAGATGTAGGCGTTTTATGATAATAGTTTCGACATGATATAAACGATGATTTGTAAAATTGTAAGCTTTAATTGTAAATATTTTGAGATTTTACTAAGTAAATAAAAAAAGTCTTGTTTTTCTTGGCATCTAAATTAACATACAATAATAAGTTTTAGACTAGATGTTAGTACTTCTGTATCTATCTGTATGTTGTATTAATTTTATTCCTAAGTACCTTAACTATTAGATTCATTGATCTTAAACTATTAAAAATTAATTATCTGTAAGAACCACAAGGACACAGGACAGGGGCTACAGGTTAAGGCCTCCTCCAAAGAGGTCCAGTCTTCTCTAGACTGGGCTGTTTGCGTCCAGTTTATTCTGACAATACTATAAGTGTCGTCTTCCCATCTAGTATAGGGTCTCCCCTTTTTGCCTTATTCTTGGGGGCCCAGCCATGCCGTTACCTTTTTCGTCCACCTGTGGTCTTGTAGACGCGCATCATGCTCGGTACATTGTGATTTTAGTATTTAATAAATATTATTTCTTATTTACGTTAAAAATTTGAGCCTGTCAGTTGAGTTTGTTGGTTTTCAGGGCCCCTTTCGATCAAAAACTTGTATTCGAAGACCAAAGGACATTCTACCAACATTCTTTGATTGTTTTTTTTTTATGGTTTGATTTCCTAATTAAAAGTTGAGTGTTACTAAACAAATTTTGTTAGTGAAAATGCACACAGTACAATACAGTCTACAACATTTTCAATTCGATTAAGTAAGCTGGTACTTACCATGGAATGATCTGTTCGATTTCGTCCCGATTCGCTAGAATCGTGTCGTGCACATTATCCATTTCAACTGTCAAGCTAAGTTCGAAAATCGAATTCTCATTATTGGAAACATAGACAAGTAGACAGATCCGTCCAATCAACAATTCGCAAGCTATTCAGTCCTCTGATTTATCGGAGGAATGCGAAATGAAATACGAGAGGAACGTTCAATGGAATGCGCACATTGTCATGACCTAAGCCCCGCCCACTGACTGCCGCCATGTGTTAGCTAACTTTGAAAATGGAATCAACTTTTTTTCTTTTAATCCCATACATTTTGGGCGTTCGCTTTATCGCCAGACAAACACATTTTATGTGACTGGCTGGATAAACTATCCAGGTCACTTATAAATTGAATAGTTTGAAGGTCCAGAATTGGTATTTGGTGTTATGAGTTTACAATATATTTAGCCATTGAATAAAAACCTACAGCCTAAAGTGAGTGAAATCTGAGCAATTTCTGGAACCCGTGACTACACTCACTGATTTAGATGCGATAGGTGGACAGTAATACTTTTGCAAAACAATTAATATTTTTTCACGCAAATTACGGTCTCTTCGGTCTTAGTACCTATGTATTTTGACCGATTATTCAAAACAAAGAGATTTATTCATAACAAAGTTTGAACTTGAACTTCTTCAATCTATAAAATAAAGCATAAAATAAGATGATAATGAGTTTTTACTATTAATCACAAAATATAGTTTGATTTTGAACCTAACTGTCTTAAAAATAAAGCTTGAAATAAGACGAAAACTTATCAGATTTTTGTTATAATCTTCAATGAGGAAATGTTTAATTTAACAACACATGGTGAAGATGTATAAAATTAATGTAAACGATCAGCGCTTTTGACGAGCAATAAAATAAGCGAATTTAGTAAATGAAGTCGGTGACATATAGGTACCTACATACTGCTATGTTTAACTTTTGCGTTACCTAGATGATTTATTGGATTATTTCAGGCTTTTGGATGTGCCTACTTACATTTAGATTGATGAGATCTGCAAACAAGTTCAAATTAAATTCACAAGGCAACGTAAATTCGTAGTTGGTTCGGACATTCTATCTTTAGTATAATTAAATTAAATTCATATAAAACATATTATTTTGATCACGTTTACCTAATTCTACATTTACTAACTACAAAACACCTAAATATATTTACACAAAAGTAAGGCGGCAATATAAGAAATAACGAGTCTCTTCCTCAAAATACCGTGGGCCAAAACGGTTTTTTTTTAAAACCATAGTAAAGTAGAGAAGGCATCAAGAAGGGGTAACAAATTGCCGCGAAAAGGGGTCCGTGAAGGCACAAATATAGCAATTACCAACAATTAAGCGCTAAAACGTAGTAGACGCTTAAAGTACAGACAGCGCTACACCGCTTGATTATTCATTGCATCGTTTAGTGTTGATTTGTTGTGTTCGTTCTTAATTTAAATGGACAGCAATTTGATTTCCTCGTTAAAGAAATGTTAGCTGTCATGTACAGGCCGATTTGTAATATAACTCTTTAGTTATAGGGAATAAGACTAAAGCCATTGGAATTAAAATCTTAGATTGTACCGCCTGCGTACATAAACTATAGCACAGTATAGATATATATGGAACAGTACGGAAACTACCTACAAATATTCGAAACGTCACACTCACACAAACATACGCATTGACGAGACTCTTAAGCGTTTCTCGCGGTCCTGTCAGTAGCGAATGCCGCTTAGGAGTCTCGTCGATGCATATGTTTGTGTGAGTGAGTCGTTTCGAACATTTGTAGGTAGTTTCCGTACTGTTCCATATCTATACTGTGACTATAGCCTGTCACTCAGGAATTAAGCAGCTTTCTATCGGTGAAAAAATTTTAGCAATCGGACCGGTTCTTCCAGAGATTACCTCCCACAAACGAAAAAACCTTAAAACAAATTTTACCTCTTTATAATATTAGTACTTTATCATGTTATGAGCTTGGTCTGATATTAATTTACTGTCACCCTGCATACGTCCTCCAAACCGGCTTGTGAAAAATTAATTAAAATCTAGGTATGTATAGCACTTACAATAACTTTAGAATTACCTTATGATATAGGTCGCACCTCTTTTTTTTTGTTACTAATTAATCCGCGAGGTCGGTGTACACCTCGATCTCACCTGATGGTAAGAGATGAATGAGTTCTGCGATAGAACGATCTCAGAAAATGTCTGCTCACACAGATGCTTGCAGAGAGATTCATACTTTTTAGGGTTCGGTACCTAAAAAGGAACAAATGGAACCCTTATAGGATCACTATTTTGTCCGTCTATCTGTCTGTCAAGACCTTTTATCCGCCTTTTATACCAGAATCCTGAAATTTGGTATAAAGCAAGGTCTTATAGCACAGATATAGGAATAAATCTGAAAACAGTAAATTTGTTGATACATCACAAAAAAATTACTTTTTTGCGATTCGGAAAAATCTTCTTGACTCCATTCGGGAATTGAACTATTTACATATGTTTGTTCACTGCGCGAGTCCGACTGCCCAGTTTTTTCTTTTGGCTTCACAATGTTTGTGCATTTAGCCAGTGTTAAGTTAAGAAAGTAAAAAAAAAAAATTTTTCCTTTGAAATGCGGACGTAACAATTTTATATCTCAATATCCACTAGAAATCGATTTGCGAATACTTAAAAACTGTCATTGATTGAACTTCACAAACAAATACTACTGGTCTATAGTCAATGCTCACCCATGACTCAGCAAGTCTATGTTCAATTCCACATTTGAATCGAGAATCACGCTTAAAAATCGTTCTAGATCTCGTTTGTAACGTTTCAACTCGCATCGAGAATACAGAATAAGTTTTGTAAGTATACTACTTATGTATGCAAGTTGTGAGACCACTCGGCTAATTCTCTGAGCTGTTTCCAAGTTGTTGAGTCTAAAGCAGTTGTGTTTCAAGAGCTATTGTTACTGAACGATAAAGATCATGGATCTTGCAAGGATTGAGACTTGATGGGATTTAATTAAACATGTGGAAAGTGGGTCTTCCTTATTCTCTCACTTTAATTCGATATAAAAAAGTGACTTTTAATTTATCAGCAATCTTTCAGCAGATTTGATCAACTTTGTTTTTCAAGTTTCACAAAGTAGGTAAGAATATTTATTTATTTAAATGAAGTACAGCCACATCACATACATTTCCGATTAAAAAAAAAAAAACAAAATGACTTATGCACATAACAGTTAAGGCGTACATAACGCTCACGACAATCATTTTGCTGCTTAATAACTATAATCTTACATTTAACATAAACTCACTCTATAGTCAGATTAGGACGAATAACTTAAAAAAAAACTTAAATAAAATACTTTTTTTTTTTTCGGGTGGGATAATCATCTCAAGACATCCCTCGCTCTTGGGCGGAGCGCGAGATAGTGTCAGGCTTTTACTGACTAAAAACCCACTCCTGTTCCTTCTTTGCCATTTGTATTCCAGGGCCCCGGGGATCTCTTTCGCATCACCCATGGCCCCAGTAGGCTTCGACCCTGTTGGGCCCCTACGGTTGCTGACATCTCCTTGAGGCGCGCGTGGAACACTACGCGCCGTCGACTTGGGCTCGGTCCGGACGGTTACCGGACGATCGGACGGCGAGCCACCCATTGCTCGCCGTCCGCAAGCCCGCGCCTACGGTGGCCGGAAATCGGGATCAGAATCCCGGCGGCGGTTGGGGCGTGAGGACCGTTGCCGTTGCCTCACGTAAACAAAATTTTTTTTTTTTGTTTAAGAATAATTAAAAATGCTTAATTTTTATACATACATAATAATAATAATAATAAAGTTTATTTGTTTACATACAGTGTTACAAAGTTAAATGTGACACTGGATCCCGCACTAGGATACCCTGTGTCGCAGGATCCAGTCTCTTTCGACAGACAATATTTATTATTTTTAACAATATAATTTAGTAAAGACCAAAGGTAACTAAATGCATGTATATTATGATGAGTGTTAATAAGTGCGAAATAAATAATAAGGTGTGTGCAATGTTAATGAATATATTACAATTTAATAGTTATTTGATAAGAGGTTTTCCGTTTCGGCATAGTTAAGTCCTAGCAGCCAAACTTGAACCTGCTTCTTGCACTCAAACTTTGTTAATGGAAGGATGTTTAATTTTTTTATTAACTCTTTCATACAGAAAAGGCCCAATGCATGAAAAAGCTTTATTGCCAAATTTAAGCTTACAGAAAACTCTGTTCCACTTAGTAGTTTTTTTACTTGTTACATAAAGGCAATGTCCTGATTCTGACACTGAATCGCCCGGCCCCAAACTCTTGAACCAAAAATATTGAAATTTTGCATAGAGATTCCTTTTACACAAATATAAAGTAAGGATTTTATGAAAAATCTAAAACCGACGAACGGCGAGTATCCACCCTTACGTTGTTGAAACCTCTACGGTCCGGACCAAGCGTTTTGCCTCGTCGGGACTGGGACTGGAACAATCTGCCTGCTGCGGTCTTTCCGTCCGATTATAGTTTAGGTGTCTTCAAGGCTACAGTGAATAGGCTCTCAATAAATTTGGCTCCTCACCGTCACCGATTGCATTACTACTTACCATTAGGTAGGATCGCAGATGTTAGCGTTCTGCTTCTTCGTGCCCTTATCCCATATCATTTCTCACACAATCCATCCATCTTCTCTTTGGCTTCCCTCTCCCTCTCCATCCAATAGAAAAAAAAGAATAATAATAATATTCTAACCAGAATTTGGACCTGAAATTTTCTGAATATCGTACCCTTATTGCAAAAACCAACTATCTGCAATTTTTACCCAAATTAAAGTTAAATCCATTCATCCATTCGTCTCATCAAGATGAATCTACAGGTAAAACCGGTTATTAGCTACGACACTTATTTGCAAAAATAGCTTCGTCAAAAAGTAAATAACTTACAAATTTGATTGAATATAATAGTAATAACATAATATAATAATACAAAAATTTTGGTGCATTTAGTTGGTTTTTGCAATTAGGGCACGATATAAAAAAAAACAGTAGCCTTTGTAATTTCCTCCTCAACTTCTTTATCGTTTTTCTTTAACTGCATAAAACTTTTGGCAAAGGAAACTCTTGGTACTTAAAAAGTTTTGCTTGAAACTTGGTCAGTGAAAATGCTTAATATTACTTACGAAGTTATCACATACACTATCACGTTAAGTACAAGAGTATAGAGCACTCATTTTTCTTTTTAGGGTTCCACACCCAAAGGGTAAAAACGGGAGCCTATTGCTATCACTCCGCTGTCCGTCTGTCTGTCACCAGCTGTATCTCATGAACCGTGATAGCAGGACAGTTGAAATTTTCACAGATGTTGCCGTTATAACAACAAATTAAAAAGTTGCTCCCATACAACAAACCTGATTTTTTTTGCCGTTTTTTTTTTCTGCGAGTTGTACGGAACCCTAAGAGCGCGTGTCCGACTTGTACTTGGTCAGTTTTTAAGTTTTGATGAAACTTGCCAACTTATGCTGTTCGTAGATTTTTGTTATCTCGTGTTTCCAGGTGTAAAAAAGTTCGTTCACGATTTTGTGGCTAGATTATTTAGTCAGCAAGTTTGTAAGCGTGACTGAATAGATAGACCTATTTTTATTTCTACTTTACTTTTACTGTTTTTTTTTTCTGTGGTTTATCTTCAAATGACTCCTTACATCCTGGAGCGTCAGAATCTGACTAAAAACCCTCCTCCAGTGTTCCTTCGGTTACTCTTTGCGTTCCAGGGCCACGGTAAGGCCTACTGTCCATGAACGCATAGCTTTATAGACGCATAATCGTCAACACGACGGCACAACGTTTCTGCTTCGTCGACAGTTTCATAGTTTTGTATGTAAGCTGTGAGCAGGCGTACACCAAGCGTATAATGACACATACGCGTCTCTGAAGCTACGCGTCCGTAGACAGTATACTTAACTCTTTCGAACAATCACGATAGTGGATTTCCAGTCAAGTGGGTGACACGGCTCAGATCATTATAAACATTATTTGTTGACATTGTGCAAAAATATTGCTAACCTGGATCTGTCCAGCTCCCCTAGCCAAGTTTCGATTCTCTTGCGTCGAACGCCTCGAGTGGGCCACGCCTCCGATTCTTTTGTTCTGACCACGTGACTGAGCGTTGAGATGACGTCAGAACAAAGGGATCGGAGGCGTAACCTACTTGAGGCGTTCGACGCAAACGAAACGATCGTAATTTGGCTAGGGGGGCTTGCTTGATCACCTTTTTCATACGAATT
Source organism: Mythimna pallens (assembly GCA_961205895.1). Classification (NCBI taxonomy): domain Eukaryota; kingdom Metazoa; phylum Arthropoda; class Insecta; order Lepidoptera; family Noctuidae; genus Mythimna; species Mythimna pallens. The sequence goes on from OY540843.1 coordinate 5,734,580, forward strand.
CTATTACTACTAGAGCGGCCAGATCTTTTTCTATCACAATCAAATAAAGTTTCCTTGTACCTACCAATAACCCGGTTCACAAACATTCAACTAAAACCAAGCGGATGGAGAGTTTAAAAAATTGCAGTCAGCTCCATACCTCTAGACTGGCCTGCTGGTCTAGTGGTTAGTGGCACTGACTGCTATGCCAGAGGTCGTGGGTTCTATTCCCACCCAAGACAAATGTTTGTGTAATGGGCACGATCATTTGTTCTGTGTCTGGGTTTAATTTATCTATAATATGTATGTATTTAAGAAATATATAGATAAATATGTTTATCAGTTGTCTAGTACTCATATCACAAGCTCTGCTTAGTTTGGGATTAGATGGCGTTGTGTGAAAGTAGAGGAATATTGGCGTAGCATAATAGCATAATCAGCCTTTCAATGTTTCCACTGCTGTGACTCAGGCCTCCTCTGTATTAGAGGAAATAAGCTGTAATCCACCACGCGGGCCCAGTGTGGGTTGGTGGATGTCACATGAATCAAATTTTTGCTTCTAGGACATGCCAGTTTCCTCACAATGTTTTCCTTCACCGTTTTGAGAGCAGTGGTGATGAAATAAATTACACAAAGTAATGCGCCTGGCTGGATTTGAACCCGCAACCTACAATTCGTAAGTCGGGGCCGTTACCACTACTCTACCATTGCTCGTGGAATATTATCCCTATGTTATGTTTGTTTACTTGTGTAGTGCTATAGCACTTCATTTTAATGTCACAAAAATATATAACAAAAAAAAAATGAAACTGACGTTTCCTCCTAAAATTCTGATATCGTGCAAAAATATTGCTAACCTAGAAAGAAAAGTAGTGCATTTCCTCATGACATCTCCAAGCCTACCCAACAAATATACTCCCTACTTTGTTATTTACCATTTATTCCTCCAAGTGTTACTCCACGATATACGAGCATCCTCAGAGGCCCGTCCAGAGACAAATGTACCCATTTACAACAGACGCCCACGATCCCAAACAATATTGATATACCCTCGCTTATGTCACCACGTTTGCTACGCCCGGAAATATGATAATGTCCCTTGAGGTTTTTTAGGGTTCCGTAGTCAAATGTGGACCGATGAGCTAGTGAGGGTCGTGGGAATTCGATGAACGCGAGACGCACATGTCGTTATATCTCAATATCCACTAGAAATCGATTTGCGAATACTTAAAAACTGTCATTGATTGAACTTCACAAACAAATACTACTGGTCTATAGTCAATGCTCACCCATGACTCAGCAAGTCTATGTTCAATTCCACGTTTGAATCGAGAATCACGCTTAAAAATCGTTCTAGATCTCGTTTGTAACGTTTCAACTCGCATCGAGAATACAGAATAAGTTTTGTAAGTATACTACTTATGTATGCAAGTTGTGAGACCACTCGGCTAATTCTCTGAGCTGTTTCCAAGTTGTTGAGTCTAAAGCAGTTGTGTTTCAAGAGCTATTGTTACTGAACGATAAAGATCATGGATCTTGCAAGGATTAAGACTTGATGGGATTTAATTAAACATGTGGAAAGTGGGTCTTCCTTATTCTCTCACTTTTTTCAATAATTCGATATAAAAAAGTGACTTTTAATTTGCCAGCAATCTTTCAGCAGATTAGATCAACTTTGTTTTTCAAGTTTCACAAAGAAGGTAAGCATATTTATTTATTTAAATGAAGTACAGCCACATCACATACATTACACATTAAAAAAAAAACAAAATGACTTATGCACATGACAGTTAAGGCGTACATAACGCTCACGACAATCATTTTGCTACTTAATAACTATAATCTTACATTTAACATAAACTCACTGTATAGTCAGATTAGGACGAAAGAACTAAAAAAAAACTTAAATAAAATACTTTTTTTTTGACTAAAAACCAACTCCTGTTCCTGTTTTGCCATTTGTTTTCCAGGGCCCCGGGGATCTCTTTCGCATCACCCATGGCCCCAGTAGGCTTCGACCCTGTTGGGCCCCTACGGTTGCTGACATCTCCTTGAGGCGCGCGTGGAACACTACGCGCCATCGACTTGGGCTCGGTCCGGACGATCGGACGGCGAGCCACCCATTGCTCGCCGTCCACAAGCCCGCGCCTACGGTGGCCGGAAATCGGGATCAGAATCCCGGCGGCGGTTGGGGCGTGAGGACCGTTGCCGTTGCCTCACGTAAACAAATTTTTTTTATTTTTTTTTATAAGAATAATTAAAAATGCTTGATTTGTATACAATACATAAAGCCAATGTCAACATTGAAATTTTGCATAGAGATTCCTTTTACACAAATATAAAGAAAGGATTTTCTGAAAAATCTAAAACCGACGAACGACGAGTATCCACCCTTACGTTGTTGAAACCTCTACGGTCCGGACCAAGCGTTTTGCCTCGTCGGGACTGGGACTGGAACAATTTGCCTGCTGCGGTCTTCCCGTCCGATTATAGTTTAGGTGTCTTCAAGGCTACAGTGAATAGGCTCTCAATAAATTAGTGCTCCTCACCGTCAACGATTGCATTACTACTTACCATTAGGTGGGATCGCAGATGTTAGCGTTCTGCTTCTTCCTGCCCTTATCCCATATCACTTCTCACACAATCCATCCATCTTCTCTTTGGCCTCCCCTCCCTCTCCATCCAATAGAAAAAAAGAACAATAATAATATTCTAACCAGAATGTGAACCTGAAATTTTCTGAATATCGCACCCTTATTGCAAAAACCAACTATCTGTTAGTTTTACCCAAATTAAAGTTAAATCCATTCATCCATTCGTCTCATCAAGATGAATTTACAGGTTATTAGCTACGACACTTATTTGCAAAGATAGCTTCGGCTAAAAGTAAATAACTTACAAATTTGATTGAATATAATAGTAATAACATAATATAATAAAACAAAAATGTTGGTGCATTTAGTTGGTTTTTGCAATAAGGGTACGATATAAAAAAAAACAGTAGCTTTTGTAATTTCCTCCTCAACTTCTTTATCGTTTTTCTTTAACTGCACTTAACTTTTGGCAAAGGAAACTCTTTTTACTTAAAAAGTTTTGCTTGAAACTTGGTCAGTGAATTTTCACTGACCAAGTTTCAAGCAAAACTTAATATTACTTACGAAGTTATCACATACACTATCACGTTAAGTACAAGAGTATACAGCACTCATTTTTTTTTTTAGGTTTCCGCACCCAAAGGGTAAAAACGGGAGCCTATTGCTATCACTCCGCTGTCCGTCTGTCTGTCACCAGCTGTATCTCATGAACCGTGATAGCAGGACAGTTGAATTTTTCACAGATGTTGCCGTTATAACAACAAATTAAAAAGTTGCTCCCATACAACAAACCTGATTTTTTTTGCCGTTTTTTTTTCTGCGGGTTGTACGGAACCCTACGAGCGCGTGTCCGACTTGTACTTGGTCAGTTTTTAAGTTTTGATGAAACTTGCCAACTTATGCTGTTCGTAGCTTTTTGCTATCTCGTGTTTCCAGGTGTAAAAAAGTTCGTTCACGACTTTGTGGCTAGATTATTTAGTCAGCAAGTTTATAAGCGTGTCTGAATAGATAGGGCACCTATTTTTATTTCTACTTTACTTTTACTGTTTTTTTTTCTGTGGTTTATCTTCAAATGACTCCTTACATCCTGGAGGGTCAGAATCTGACTAAAAACCCTCCTCCAATGCTCCTTCGGTTATTCTTTGCGTTCCAGGGCCACGGTAAGGCCTACTGTCCATGAACGCATAGCTTTATAGACGCGTATTCGTCAACACGATGGCACAACGTTTCTGCTTCGTCAACAGTTCATAGTTTTGTATGTAAGCTGTGAGAAGGCGTACACCAAGCGTATAATGACAAATACGCGTCTATGAAGCTACGCGTCCGTAGACAGTATACTTAACTCTTTCGAACAATCACGACAGTGGATTTCCAGTCAAGTGGGTGACACGGCTCAGATCCTTATAAAAATTATTTGTTGACATTGTGCAAAAATATTGCTAACCTGGATCTGTCCAGCTCCTCTAGAAAAGTTTCGATTCTCTTGCGTCCAACGCCTCGAGTGGGCCACGCCTCCGATACCTTTGTTCTGACCACGTGACTGAGCGTTGAGATGACGTCAGAACAAAGGGATCGAAGGCGTGGCCTACTCGAGGCGTTCGATGCAAGAGAATCGAAACGAAACGGTCGTAACTTGGCTAGGGGGCGGCTAGTTTTCTTTCACTGCTTTGATCACCTTTTTCATATGAATACTATTAATACATGGGCGGCCAGAGCTTTTTCTATCACAAACAGAGAAGGTTTCATTGTACCTGCCAATAAATAATCCGGTTCACAAACATTTGATTAGCCAAGCGGATGGAAAGTTTAAAAAATTGCATTCGGCACCATACCCCTAGACTGGCCTACTGGTCTAGTGGTTAGTGGCACTGACTGATATGCCAGAGGTCGTGGGTTCTATTCCCACCCAAGACAAATGTTTGTGTAATGAGCACGATCATTTGTTCTGTGTCTGGGTTTAATTTATCTTTAAGAAATATATAGATAAATATGTTTATCTGTTGTCTAGTACTCATATCTGTTGTCTAGTACTCATATCACAAGCTCTGCTTAGTTTGGGACTAGATGGCGTTGTATGAAAGTTGTAGAATATGATATATTATTATTACCTACTTTGTGTAATAACAGCACTTCATTTTAATGTCACAAAAATATATAACAAAAAAAAAGGAAACTGACGTTTCCTCCTAAAATTCTGATATCGTGCAAAAATATTGCTAACCTAGAAAGAAAAGTAGTGCATTTCCTCATGACATCTCCAAGTTTACCCAACAAATATACTCCCTACTTTGTTATTTACCATTTATTCCTCCAAGTGTTACTCCACGATATACGAGCATCCTCAGAGGCCCGTCCAGAGACAAATGTACCCATTTACAACAGACGCCCACGATCCCAAACAATATTGATATACCCTCGCTTATGTCACCACGTTTGCTACGCCCGGAAATATGATAATGTCCCTTGAGGTTTTGTAGGGTTCCGTAGTCAAATGTGGACCGATGAGCTAGTGAGGGTCGCGGGAATTCGATGAACGCGAGACGCACATGTCGTTATGGCGGCGCTTGGGGGAGGCCTATGTCCAACAGTGGACGTTGGGACCCTATTACTAAGGCTTCACTGTCCGTCTGTGTGACACCAGTAGATCTCATAAACCGTGATAACTAAATTGATGAAATATTCTTAGACGATGTATTTCTGTTGCCGCTATGACAACAAATACTAAAACCCGGGCAAGTGCGAGTCGGACTAGCGCACTGAGGGTTCCGTACAAACTTGCCTATGAAAACAGTTCAATTTCCGAATGAGTTACGAAGATTTTTCCGCTCCGCAATTTTTTTTTGTGACGTAGGTAACTACAAATTCACAGTTTTCAGATTTTTTTCTATACTTACTTGTGCTATGAGACCTTGCTTCATGCCAAATTTAAGGATTCTAGGTGAACAGGAAGTACCCTATAAATTTTGATTCCCTTGAGTGTCGAATTACACGTTTTTTTGCGACTTAAACGGCCGTACCTTTTTTTTTCGTTAATTCAGAAGTTTGATTTTTTGACAGCTTCAAGGGACAGCAAACCTGAGTATATGGTTTTAATTTCAGCTCAATACCTGTACGCATTCCCGAGATAAAGGGTCGTGACAGACAGACAGATAGAGGTTCCATTTTTTCCTTTTGAGGTAGGTACAGAACCCTAAAAACAGAATAAAATAAATGTTTAAGTGGAGCTACCATACAACAAACGTGTGTTTTTTAGTTTAAATGTAACATAGTGTCTAATCTTGTATAGATAATTGTACGGAACCCTTGGTGCGTGAGTCCGACTCGCATTTGGCCGGTTTTATAGCCATCGTCGCCTCGTTGCGTAGTAGTTTTATCATTTCATTTCATTATCAGTATTGTTAGTAATGCAATCGTAATAAAACTCATAAAATAACCATTATAAATTGAATAAACATTACTTACACGTCGGTTACTATGAATACGTAAATTATAAAACGCTAATGTGTCTATTATGAATGAGGGCTTGTGGTTAAAATATAACATGCATGATATACTCTGATTGGAATTGAATTAAATTATAAATTTTGGGAAATGTAGAATTAGCCTTAAAGAAATTAAGATTAATTCTACATTTATTTATTTGTGTATACTTTATTGCATACTAAGATTACAAATTTACAAATGGAAACCTTATACTTAATACAAAAAAAACACATACAATTGGCGGATTTCTTCCTGGCAACCCGGATTTGGTGCAAATATAAAAGTAAGCAAAACTAACAATACATTTACCAATTTTAATTTTATGATTAAACTGATATTATTTATTATTATGTTTTTATGTTTAATTTGATTTAATTACATAAGTCGCTGAGCCCTTACATGGTCCCTAACTGTGCCTTCGTTTTAAGTAACAATTTATTCACATTATGGTATGCAAATCAAAGAAAAAAAAAATAAGAACAGCCGCAAGGGTTGATATCCAAAGTTAAGCAACACTTCCCGAGGTCAGTTTGTGGATGGGTGACCACCACACAACAAGATTCCACCTTGCTTCGTTACGTTTAGTCAGGTACAAGGTTTGAAACTAGTTTCGCCAAATTGTATCACCATGTAACTATATTACTGAGCTGTAGAGATCATTCAGTCACTCCATGTAAAATACTGATATTTAGCACCATCTATTTTGACTGGAACCGATTAGTAAAAAATGTGTTTATGAAATTGTATGGCCTTGGAGTGTGTTTAATGCTAATTATCATCCACTAACCTGACACTGTAGATATCGGTTATTAACTCAGTATTATTAATTAAATGAGCAACGACTTGTTATTGTGTCAATGATAAGGCCAAATGAGACATCGACACGGTAATTGTAAACAGCCTAGTCTCCGTGCCTACTAAGTACCTTACCTTACCCTATAGTAGGGTGCCTACCTTGTAGTTAGCTCCCAGCTGCCACATACTCATAATTCAATCCAGGAAAATTCATTGTAACCACTTTCCTCGTAAATATAAACTTCATTAGGGTTGAATCGATCTGTCACGTAGACAATTAGCGGCGAAGGAACAAATGACATTCAAGCTGATAATCAATTAATTTTTCAATACGGTTACTCGAAGATCTGCTCTTATCCCTACAGCTTTTACGAACGCAATTTATTTTTTCCCGCACTAGTGCGGAAAAATGCGCAAGCTCGGATCCACCGCAATTTATTGTATTTATCGTATCAGGCTGATCGCTAAGCGTGTCGTGGGGGTCCACGAGTCGCCGGTCCATTATTTATATCTTCATATGTGTATTGAAAAACGACGTTTGATACACGTGGAAATTTGTCACTGCAGCACTCAGCTCCATAACACCCTCGCCTACGGCTCAGGCGAATTCCGCCTCGTATACAATGACAAACTTTCTCCACTTGCATCATTTCAACTATATCAAAAGCTTCTTAGATAGGTACTGACCTAATGTTAGAAGTCAGCTGGCGTCTATAAGGACAAGAAATACGAAACCTCTAACATTATATCCTTTTTTATTGTTATGGCTTCGCAAAAGCATTTAGCCAATCAAACATTGTCAAGTACAGATACTATTCAGTCTTTGAAACTGAATACAGTATCTTAGTCATCCATTAGAATAATATGGTCTAATGCTTTTGTAGTATTTGACAACAAATATAGGGTGACTGGCAAATTAGTGTACAATACTTAAACACGTGATTGTGCTCATGATAACAATCAATTTTTATTATGGGAGCAAAGCCGAAATCGCGAAAAAATATCAGCTGTTCAGTACATTAGGCAAACATAAATGTACTGAACAGCTGATTTTTTTTCGCCATTTCAGGTTGTGTTCCCATAGTAAAAGTTGTTGTTTATCATGAGCACAATCACGTGTTTAAGTATCGTACACTAATTACCAGTCACCTTATATATCGAGTCAGCCTCCTAGGCAAGTTTCGCTGAGGTAGTGTCAATGCTACAATAAAATTCACGACTCTATTTAACTGAGATTAAGCCGGTTTTAATGACACAAATTGTACAGTTTTGCAGACTCTTGAGATACAAAACTGTACCAATTTTACATCACAATATTCTTTAAGAATCAATTTGCGAGTAACTAAAAATCCTCTGAAGTTTATTTCTAAAATAAAATCCTGCCAAAACATCATCATTTTCACTGGCTTGTTGGTTTACTGATTAGTGGCCCTGACCAGAGGTCGTGGGCTCGATTCCCACCCAAGACAAATATTAGTGTGATCATTTGTTCTTTCGGGGTTTAATTTAAGTATCTAAAATATGTACATATTTAGAAATATTATAAGTATGTTTATCAGTTGTCTAATCATACCAAAAGCTCTGCTTAGTTTGGGACTAGATGGCGTTGTTTGAAAGTTTTAGAATATTATTATTGTATTACTTCACTTATAACAGGCTCGTTCTAAGGGTGGAATTCACCAATAAAACTAATAGCGTTTAAACGTTTGACTCGCATAATTGTGTTTAGCCGCTGTCACTAGTGTCACTTGTCTGTATTTTTCTTTTGTTGTATTTTTACAAGTGACACTAGTGACAGCGGCTAAACGCGATTAGTTTTATTGGTGAAATCCGCCCTAAATCTTGACATTATAAACCTAATTTACGTTTAAAATAATTATGTGTAAATAGGTTTAAGGATAATTCACATACTAACATAAAACGTTTAAGAATAACTGGAACGTTAAAAGATTCGTCGTCTCACCGCTAAAAAGCATTCGCGAAATCGAGACAAGAATTTGACTGACGCACAAATATGACATAAGCCGTTAAGAATTCCCGCCATAAAATCGTCAGACCGTATGTCTCTCTGTGGTAGATCACGTCTCTATTTAATTTTGTCTTTGGTTTTACACCTTTTTAATGTAATGAACGTATTAATGTTTCCGTTGCGTTGGTGCATTTATATAATTTTATGAGGTATTCCTAGAAGCTTTTTAACTTTGTGAGTGAACTTTGTGTGAGCTCACTGTATTCGAGAAGGAAGGTTGGGAACCTAACACGAACCTAATAATATTTCTAAGCTAAATCTGAAATTATAACAAGTTGATTAACAAATTAGATTTTGCCCAAGTATTTTATTAAACAGCTGATTAATCCATTTGGCCGCGACATGTCCACAATTCATATATCTCAAAATAAATAAATAAAGAAACAAAACCAGAAATACCAAAATTTGTTTTTTTTTTTTAATGCTTATGCAAATCAGTGGCTGTGTACTTTGTCTTTCCTCTGCTTCCTCTATTGTCACCAGCTATCATCCGATTAGTTACATGTGCACTGCGCATGCGTGACTAACTAATGCAACTAAACGACAGACATTTCCGCTGACTACTTAGATCTATATAACCTGTCAGTGACAGTTACTGCCGAGCGAAAAAGCCACGGCCATTGTTATGTCATTTACAAATTACATTTATAAACAATATTTGAAGCTATCTAATTCATAATACAATGAGGAACTATAAATTTCTCAGACAAGTAAGAAAAAGTCTGAAAACCGTAGCCGTAGTTACACCACAAAATACTTAATTACTTTTTTTTAGGATGATTGAAAAGGAGAAGAATGTGCAAGAAACCCCATGGACAAAGTGTCCATGGAGTTCTACGCTTTGGAATGTGCAATTAGCATCATTTTTCTGACTGACTGAATTCTTGACATTTGAAAGATAAATGTTTTATTTGAAATAAAATGCTTTGAATCTTTTGATTCGGAAAAATATTCGAGGCTCGATTCAGAATTCGAATTATTTACCTACATAAAATTCAAAATTCAATAGTTTTAATTATTATTTCACATAGGCCTTATTTGACATTAATTCAAATTATTATTCCACATAGGCCTACCATGGGCACATAAAAACGTCAAAAGCTAGTGCACGGTTCCAAATTAGTCGTTTCCTATGGAGAAGAACCGGCAAGAAACTCCATGGTTACTCTTTAAAGAAAAAATGTATTCTTACAATATTTCCATATTACAGTATTAGTAGATATTATGTAAGCGCAGTGTAGACCAGTCAATATTGTACTCAAAAGTACAATAAAAATAATCATAATAAAAAGTGAGTCGTAATAGGAAGTAATCTAAGAATTCGCGGAGTTTACAGTGTTCTCACATAGGTATTTTAAACAACCCTCGTTGTGTTCGACTCACCCTTGACCGGTTTTTCTTTCATATCATATTCCTCACATATTCGATCCATCTTTTCTTAGGCTTTCCTTCACGTCCTTTCTAAAGTATGGTCGAGAAACCTTTTTTTTTCGTTGTAAGATGAGAAACCATGGGAAATACAATATGGTTAGCCGAAACATTGTTGCAACAAATATGTAGGTATCTATGTCATACAAAAATTGCTAGCACGACCATCGTGAATCAGTTTTGATGCCAGATTCGATACTGGCTATTCTATCGGGCACGAAAACAATTCATAACTCGCATAAAATACGTGATATGAATAATATGTTCCTACGTATTGTAGTGTTACTTATTTTGACTGCTAGGTCACCATTCTTTTTTTCTTCTAAACAAAAGCGTTACCCCCACGCTAGGAATTACTCCTGTAGCTGCGTTCATAAATGTGAAAACTCACTTAAACAAGACACCGAAACTACTATCTGTAAGCCACAAAAATAAGGATTTGTTCCATGCGGGAATCGAACCCGTGACTCGCAGCGCAGCAGTCAATAATATAATTTTCCACAACTATCACACAACACGCCATCTAGTCGTGCTATGAGTACTTAGTAACTGATAAAAATACTTATATATTTCTAAATATTATAGATAAATTACACCTAGACACAGAACAAATGGTCGTGCTCATCACACAAACATTTGTCCTAGGTGGGAATCGATCCCACGACCTCCGGCATAGCAGTCAGGGCCACTAACCACTAGACCAACAGGCCAGTCAAAATATCTCAACCACAGCGGCAACCGTGCCATCAAACTGCTGGTGTTATGCAGTATAACATCATGTTGGACTAGAAGCCGACCTCAAGGGAAAAGGATGGGTAGATTTTTTTGTTAGGTATTCAAAATAGGTTTTAGTATTTATTCTTTACAGGCTGGTGCCCGCGACTTTGTCCGCGTCAAACTCGTAAAACAGCACAATGCCAAAAAGATTTTTTGCGTGGAACAATATTCTTTTACTAAAAAGAAAGTAGTTTAAGTTATTCCTTACAACATCAGCTGTTTACATATTATAAGGTTTAGTTAGGTACTTTCTTATAAAATATCTTAGAAATATATATGTATGTTTATCAGATGTCTAGTACTCATAACACAAGCTCTGCTTAGCTTGAGACTAGACGGCGTTGTGTGATAGTTGTGGAATATATTATATTGTATTATATCATCATCATTTCAGTCGAAAGACGCCCACTGTTGGACATAGGCCCTCCCCAAGTATGGCCATAACGACTGGTCCTGTGCGTCACGCCTCCATCGGATTCCTGCGACTCTCACCAGGTTATCGGTCCATCGTGTGGAAGGAAGCCCTTCCAACGCTACATCTTTCGGTAAACGATCGCCACTCCAGAACCTCTGCAAGCAATGTGCCCTGCCCACTGCCACTTTAATTTGGCGATTCTTCGGTCTATGTCCGCAGCCTTGATATTATATACATTAATTCCTGATACGATCTATTCATATCGACGGTTGAAAGGCTAATTGATCTAAGCGCCATTTAAAAAAAAAAATTTAAACCTGACTCAAACGACGGAGAAAAATTTGCTGATTCCAAATGTGTATTTAACTCAATATTGGAAAAAATGTCGTTTAGATCAATTAGCCTTTCAACCGTCGATATGCATTTAGTAATAAAGGTCTATTTTGATTACTAACATACACTTTTTTTTTTTGTGGTTGTATATATGTATATGTCTCTCTCTCTTCCCTCTTCTCTTTCTAAAAAATCCTGCAGCCGTAGGTTTTGTTTTACTTACATAAGGTTTTATTTTCAATAAGATTACTTGTACAGGTAAATTCCACAGAGAGACACAAGTACTTGTTTTTTTCCATTACCTTGATCATTCTTCAAGCATGCATATTGCATGATCTTTACTGTAAATCAATTGTTTACGACGTAATTTGTTTTCCTTAATGCTTTGATCTTGAAATGTTTCTGCAAAAAAAAAAATTGACCAATAAAAAAAAACAACAAAATTGTGTTTCTATGAGTACTCTATTTACAAAGGTTTTGACAGTGTGTATAGACTTTTTTTGAGGCTAGTAATCATCCAGTTACGTGTCCCGCACTAGGGTAGAGCGAGAGAATGTGCCAGACTTTTATTGACTACTTGAAACCTGTGTTCTTCAGTTGCCGTTTGCTTTCTAGGACTACGGTTTCCCTTTCAGAAATTCCTGTATGGACTCACGTGCACATTGTTTCTGTAGCTCAACATTTCTGAGGTCTCGAATTATAAAATAAATAAACAAAATAAATAAGTTTAAGAGCTATGAGGAAACATAATGGTTTAGTACCACCTAAAAAAAAACAACATGATATTTTATCCAATTTTTTCTTCGTTCTGATTTTATTAGTATATCTAGCTTTTGCCCGCGGCTTCGGCCGCGTATATAAAATATAGCCTATGGTCACTCAGGAATAAAGCAGTTTTCTATCGGTAAAAAGTTCCTACAAACAAAAAAAAAACAAACTTTACCTCTTTATAATATTAATATGTAAATAATATAGTGTAGATGAATCATAACCATAAATGAATGCATGTCATCTGAAAATCCCCGTATTATAAAACAAACCACAGTGTAGTCTACATATATTGTGTTAACCACTAAGTATTAATTGGCTTGTATTGTAATCCGATTACAACGGCATTATCGTCAATTGACGCGTCGCAATCAGACAAACACTTTATGTAATTTTACCAGTAGGTATGCTGAGAACAGCCACCATTGTCCTATATTCGTTCTACGAATTTATGTTTGTGGCGTCACTGGTGCCTCTGTATTGTGACTACTCTGTGTAATAAATGGAGGGGATAAGAAAGAGCTTGTGAGTCGACACACAGTCGCATGGGACATTCGAGGTTAAGGAATGTTTGCCAAAGGGGGCAAGGGGAGGGGGGTTTGCTAAGGAGTCTTTAAGTCAAGAGTGAATAGGTTACTTCTAGGCAAGCGTGCTTCATCGTCGGCCACATCATCACTTACCATCAGGTGAGATAGCGGTCAAACGCGAGCCTGTCCTCTTCTTCTTTGTCCAACACTCTTCCCAGTTTAGCTGGGATCAGGCCCACGAACCTCCATAATAGTAAAAAAGTCCGGTTCCTTGATGGATAAAAATCCAACACTTACCGAAAATCCTCCGAGCCTCAGAAACATTTTTCGTCTCGGGTATCATCTGTAGAGCTATGAAAATCTTTTTTTTTTCGGTGAGAAATTCTTCCAATGACATCCCCCCGCGCTTGAGCGGTGCGGGAGGGTGTGTCAGACTTTTACTGACTAAAAACCCACTCCTGTTCCTTGGCACCAGCTTTGCCAAGAGGTACCTATAGTGTTACTGTGTTGTGGATGTCTGATAGGTAATCACTCCACTTAAAATCCTGGTATTCAGCTGCATCCGGTATTTATTCATATAACAATTCGCATTGTGTTTGAATTATGTCGTAAACTAGCAAAAATATTACAAACTGTCATAGACGGCATATCGTATATATGCCGTCTATGACAGCTTTTGTCAGTGGCTTCGCCCGCATGAATATAGGTTTCTCCATATAAACATTAGACGCCCATTTCATCCCATTAAGGGCTGAATTTTGGAAAAACCTTTCTTAGTGCTCACCTACGTCATAAAAGGAAGCCATGTGCAAAATGTCATGTTACTATTCCCAGTAGTTTTGGCTGTGCGTTGATATGTCAGTCAGTCAGTTTCTCCTTTTATATATATAGATTAACACTAAATAAACACTAAGCATAAAAATAATCAAGAAATAATAATCAGTAACCAATAAATAATAATCGATTTGTTTATTTTTTAGTAAGATGCAATAAATACTGATGGATAGATAAAATCATTTATTTATTGAAACACAAAACATACAACAAAGCACCATTAAATAATAAATTATGTTTATTAAGTAAGTTGGTTAAAAACAACACTTTTGCACGTCAACTTAAACTAAATGAGACCATAAAACTAAAAGAACAATTAAAAATACAATGAAAACTCTGCCACTTAGTCCTTACCAGCGACGGCGGGATGGCTAGCTACCCATTGATCGCTATCCGATCGGAAATCGTCCTGCGACTCCCGAAGACAAATTACCTAACCCTGATATACGAGTATCATTTTTAATTTAATTAACAACAATAACTTTATTAATTATTTTTTTATAGCTCTGTTCCTTGAATTTTTTTCACTACAGAAAGTAATTGGGTGAACGCTAATTCACATAATTATCTGCCCCGAGGTCGGCTTCTCTTGAGTCCTAATTCACATTTCATTACTAACATTTATATCACTCTACAAAAAAAAAAAAAACAAAACAGCGATCAGGCATTGCATCTTTCTGAAATTTTGAATTTCCATTTCCACACACAGTCTCGTCTCAAGCAATGGTTTAGCGACTATCGTCATTGAGCATCAAGCGTCATATTTTTTCCATTCGCTTTACGTCATCGCGTCCTTGATATAGACGCGACGTAATGTTGCTACTTTATACATTTATGTAAGTGATTGTATTTCCTCTTTATTTATTTATTATTGTTTTGTTTTTTTCAATTGTGACTGACCGATGATTTGGGCTTGGTCCGGACGGTTACCGGACGATTGGATTCTGGAGCATTGTCGTCGTCGTCGCCGTCGTGATCCGCGTCGGACACCGCTGGTGGTGGAGCTATGGGCCATGGGAGAGTGTTCCCCTCGCGCAGGGAACAGAGTGCTCTCCATACCCTCTACAATCTGGGGCTGGAGACTGCGTTAGCGGGGAGCCCAGGGGCGGAGATTGTTCCGCACCACCTGGTAGGGGCGTCCTCACAGGTCTCCGTTTAGAGTCCCTAGCTACATGTTGCGGGCCTCCAATTTGGCCCGCTTTGTCTCTGCTCGGAGGGTACGCTTCGCCACTCTGTATCCCTCGTACAGTTTTCTGGCCAATTTGTAAGTTAGTCCTAAGGTTGCGTCTTTTCCGCCAAATAAAATGTTTTGTTTTCTTTCTTTCTTATTTTGCTGGATCCTTGCGATGACATTAATGAACGACAAATAAGGTCAAGATATTTTTCTTACAATATTTTCCAATATGATTTACTCAGGATAACTTTATTATGTTTCCACTAAAAGCTTTTTGAGACGCCAAACGAAATAAATAAGCATTTTCAGTGAAGTTATTCGATTACCCGTTATTTCAGGACAACATTTTAATTAAGAATTTAATGCAAAGTTCCTTTATCGTTTTTATTGAAATAAATCTTATTATAACATAGACATAATAATCATAACAGAGATTTTATCAAAAACAATCTCGTGCCTGACCTTCAGGGCTTTTCGTTAATAATGATAATAAAAGTTTTCTCGTTTGTTTTCTGTATTAGGCACTGTTCAGACCAAACGTATTGTCGGCCGCTGACTGTGAGCTCGCGTAACGCAGTTTATCACTTTTCCACTTAAATTAACTTCTCGTTCACATCTAACTGACTATACATATGCTATTACGTAGTGCGTTGTTGCTAACTCTCGGTGGCCGTTTATTGTATTACGTTTAGCAAGCTTACTCTTTCACACAAGTACCGCATTCTACGCTATAGCATAGGTATTGTCGGCTTGAAAGAAAGAAAAAGAAAGAAAGAAAAATATTTTATTTGGCACACATGGATACACACACTGTAAAGACCAAATTTAAGATAATTAAGAAGGAAAAAAAAACAATGTGTGTCTCACGGCTGCGCCAAATAGGTCCAGTTCAGAAAAAATGCCAGACAACTCCATGGTAGTCAGTGGTAGTTGCCTGACGCCGGTTTCCAACTGAACCTTATTTAGAGTGATCGGCAGTTATGTACTTATCTGCAGACTGACAGTAAGCATACTCACAATCGGCGGCGGTTATTACGTTTGGTGTGTATGATGCCTTAGTTAGAAAAACACGGCAATATGGCGGCTGAGATAATATTACCAATTGTAATAAGGAGATGATTGATGAGCGGCCAGTGACGCTCGATGTACATCGCGTATACAATTTTATTAATGTAGGTATAAAGATAAACAGAAAGAGAAATTTCTGACTAAGTAATAACAGTCGTAAGGGTCGATCAATTCGAGCCAAGGTCAGTTCGAGGATGGGCGCCTCCTACGTGCCTCGTATCTAGTTCCTCCTTACCTAACATGTCTTGATGAAACTCTGGACCACTCCTCTAAATTCAACTCCATCTCCAATCATCCAATTGACTGTTATATGTATTGACATTAATCGAGGGATTTTTCCGTTGTCACAGTGACAAAGTCTAGAAGAGTCGAGTGAAATAGATTTGGTATACTTATTCACCTTTATCACAAATAACATTTTAAACTCGAAAGTGTTCTAAGTATATGTTTATAACTTCTTTACGCTCGAACGGCTGAATGGATTTCGATGAAACTTAGTACACGATTAGACCATGAACTTTTTTTTTCGGTTGGAAAATCATCTAATGACATTCTTGCTATTGGGTGGGGCGTGAGATAGTGTCAGACTTTTACCGACTAAATACCCACTCCTGTTCCTCGTTGCCTTTCGTACCAGAGCCGAGTCTTCCTTTTAGAAGCAGACCCTTGGCCCTACGGTTTGTTGACATTTCCTTGGGCGCGCGTGAAAGAGTACGCGCCGTCGACGGTTACCGGACGGTCGGACGGCAAGGTACCCATTGCTCGCCGTCATGCATGACGTAGGTCCTTTAGGTGGAAGAAACGCCCGGGTGCCACCATTGTGTGAACCACCTGAAGAACACGGTGAAGCATATGGTGGAGGTATGCTCTGTTTGGACGAAGCACCGCCAAGTCCACGTGGAGGCAATCGGTGGCAGTGCTCCGGGTTTAGGCTATGGTCTGAAGCGAGGAGGAATGGTAGTCGGATGCTTCCTTCTGCGAAGAAGTAATGCTAGCGAAGGAAGCGGCTGCACGCGTGAGGGAACAGACTTCCTCACGCGCTAGCCGCCGAGTCCCCGATACCGATTACCAGCCACAGTAGACAGTGGCTTGCGGACGACGATGTGTAATGGGTAGCTTGCGGTCCGGCCGTCCGGTAATCAATCGGACTGTCCGCGCTGCTGACCACGCGCTTCTCAAAGAGATGTCAGTAAACCATAGGGGCCCAGCAGGGCCGATACCCGCTAAGGTCTCGGGAATGTTCTGAAAAGGAAACCCGTGAGCTAAGAACGCAAAGAGCAACTGAAGGACACAGGTGTGATTTAGTCAGTAAAATACTGACACGCCCTCCCGCTCGTTATAATAAGTCATTGGAAAAAAGCCTATATAGCAAATTTCAACCTAAACATTTGATTAAACCACTCCAAATTCATTACGGGAACTCAATAAACGGTAATGACGTAATACCGGGAGTGATCCACTCAATTCCAGCTTACGATATTGTCACCGACTACACAGTAAGTAAACTGTGTTCCTTGGCAATTTCCTGGTTTAATTTGAACACGTTAAAGAGCAGGGTTCCATTTGTGAGATTAATTTGTGAAGTAAGCGGATTTGAAGTTAGAGTTTCTACCACGAGCTTTTAAGGCGATCCATTTGACGACTTAGGGCTTTAGCATAGCATAGCATAGTCGGCCATATAATGTTCCCACTGTTGAGACTCAGGCCTCCTCTCTAGGAGAGGGAATGGGCCGTAATCCACCACGCGGGCCCAGTGCGGGTTGGTGGATGTCACGTGTCTTCGAATTTTTGGTTCTAGGACATGCCGGTTCCTTACGATGTTTTCCTTCACCGTTTTGAGAGCAGTGGTGTTGAAATAAATTACACAATGTAATGCGCCTGACTGGGTTTGAACCCACGACCTACAACTCGTAAGTCAGGGCCGTTACCACTCGGCCACCACTACTATTATGTTTCGATCGCGTTAACGTAAAAATAACCCGAACTCAACGCATAGACTATAAATTATTTTTAATAAATTTCAGAAATGTTTACTTCGCTAATCGGGTCCAGATAACGCATTCACGGTCATACATAGTACTCTTACATAGTCCTAAACAAATAATTTTGTAATCTTACATTAAATTTGTAAAACAGTACGCTATCGAAACGAAGAAACCTTCAATTTAATCGTATCACTTGAGTATTGCCCGAGGCATTTTGATATCTCATTACCGTACCCTGGAACATGTGATTACCCTGGCACATATCATTACCCTGGCACATGACATTACCCTGGCTTGTGAAACCGCTGTCTCGAGATACTGTGACACTTAGACTCCTAATCTGCATATTGCCGTTTTAATACAAGCCGAAATGCTTTTTGTTAGGTAATTTTAGCCTTGAGCGCGCTTCACTTTAATTTAATCTTAGTACTCGGCGCGCAATATAAGAGAGGATTTTTACTTATAAATGAGAGTTTTAGTTTTTACTTTTTTTATATTTATCTTGTTTAGGGTTTTTATTAAAAAAATAAATGGGTTTTATCATATTTTGCCTTAACAAAAAAAAAACCGTGAATGCTTCATTTCTTGCTATATTAAATTGTGTTTTATCTCTATCTATGTACCTACCGTAAATTTCAAGAAGAATTATAAAAATTACAAATATTTACTTCTTAACATAGTGTATAACAAAAAAGGGAGAGAGTTTGAGAAACGTGTTTCGGGTTTCGCATTAAAACTAATTTTGTATAATTTTCACCCGTGCGATATGGGTGGAGGGGTGGTTCACTAATTCTGTATCATAATCATTTATTTGTCAGAACATAGTAGGTATGGACATGGTCTTAAGGTGGGTCTATGCTAAAGGAGCAGAGCACGAGCGAAGCATGAGCCGAGCTCAAATTCGTGTAGCGTGGACCGTCTCTAGAGGAGCCCAGCATGAGCGACACTACACGAATTTCAGCTCGGCTCGTGCTCCGCTCGTACTCGGCTCCTCTAGCGTAGACCCAACTTTAGGTTCAAACATTTAGTCTATATTGAAAATGTTACATTGTGGTAGTTCTTACACCTTAAGAGGCCGTGCATAAAATTCACTCGCTAGAGTTTAGGTAAATTCGTTGCAATGATATGTTTGTGTGCATCATTCATACAACTACACGCACACACGCGTAAAAATCGAGCTTCGTGACCGCTTAAACAATTTTGATCCTTTAGAAGATATTATTCTAAATTACAAAATTTTATATTAAGTAAGGTTTGTAAATAAAAGTCTGAGACGTGTGTATACTTTATATTTATCACAATGTACACCAAAATTATTTAATTTTGTGTAAGATGGATGTTGACAAATTTAGAGATTTAACAAAAACGATAAATCCAAAACAGATGATAAAATTATATTTATTTATATAAATGGTTGTAAAAAAAAACACTTTCGATACGTCAAAAATATGTAATAGATTATGTGGCGTGCAGTGTCTTTAAGTCGCGGGCGGCATGTTGAATTCCGAACGAAACGAAGTTATAATCCCGATCGTCAGGGATTTATATAATTAACTCCCGAACATTGCGAAGAAGTTCATATAGAAACCTGAGTGAAGTAAGGGATTCAAGGTGCTCAAGACAAACAGCTTTATCCGTGTTGGATACTCTTCTTTTTAGGGTTCCGGACCTCAAAAGGAAAAAACGAAACCCTCATAGGATCACTTTGTGGTTCGTCCGTCTGTCTGTCTGTCAAGACCTATATGTATCTCGAGAATGCGTGGAGGTATCGAGTTGAAATTAAACCACTTAAGTCTGCGGTCCCTTGAAGTTGTGAAAAAATCAAACTTCTAAGGTAACGAATAAAAAAGATACGGCCGTTTATGAAGCAAAAATAACGTAAACGTTGATACTCCCAAAGTAATCAAAATTCATAGGGTACTTCCCGTTGACCCAGAATCTTGAAATTT
This sequence comes from Mythimna pallens, assembly GCA_961205895.1. Classification (NCBI taxonomy): domain Eukaryota; kingdom Metazoa; phylum Arthropoda; class Insecta; order Lepidoptera; family Noctuidae; genus Mythimna; species Mythimna pallens. Next base: position 5,754,718 of record OY540843.1, read on the forward strand.
GACATAAAGCAAGGTCTCATAGCACAGGTATAGGAATAAATCTGAAAACCATAAATTTGTTGTTACGTAACGTCACCAAAACAATACATTTTTGCAATTCGGAAAAATCTTCGAGACTCCGTTCGGGAATTGTAATTTGTACGGAACCCTCAGGGCACGAGTCCGACTCACACTTGCCCAGTTTTTTGGTTATCTGTGAGATAATTAAGAGACTAATTACTAAAACAAAATATATATTAGAGATATATAAATATTATTTACAAGTTAATCTTAACTATTACTCGACAAGTTTTAAGATTTGAAACAAATATAATTCACTACTCTCAAGTTTCTATAGTTTTAATTATTATAAATGCGAAAATATGTTTATTTTTGTTTGTTAGCTTTTCACGCCTAAATCAATGAACTGATTATCCTGAAATTATACATATTATATGTTGTCTGGTGAACAAAACCGGTTACAGGGTAACTTTCCTCCCGAAGAAGAGTACTGTCCCGAGGAAAATAACAATAACGTACTTATGATCCCTAGATACTGCCACGTGTCTTTCAAATCTTAATGGAAATCGAAATTAACGAAGCCGTAGGCAAAAGTTGGTTATTAAATAAATTAAATAACCCTTTTCTGAAACACAAATCGTCATCTTTGTGTCTGTTTTATCAAAAATTATATTATAACTAGCAAATATTTTAATAGTGCAATGTCACCATAAATCATATAATACATTGTTACCCAAGGGGTGAGATAAACTTATTTAGTCCCGAAAATACGCTTGGACGCCAATAGTTCGAAGAGATCTTTAACCCGAAGTAAAACACTGTGCTTTTCATTACGAATATAAATAAAGTAAAAATAAAAATCTGAGTCGTCCTCAAAATTTGTCGTATGACTAAAGTCATACGACAAATTTTGATTATATTACTTTTGATTTAGGCGGTAAAAGGTTTTCCACTACTGCTTTAGCCTCTTCTCTTAAGAATCAGGCGTTAAATCCATATCTGATTCTGATGAACTTATCGTGTTAATACAAATCTCATATAGCAGAGATTCAACAGAACTCTACAACTCGAAAAAATAAATACAGAGCCGATTGCCGCTTTCACGCCAATTTTTTTTTCTGTTGCTGGCCGGCTATTTAGCCTTTATTTTTATCATTGAAAAAATGGTAAATATTTTTACTTTTAACTTCCTTTAAAAACAGTCGCGATCGGCTGACTACTATGTAGAACTAAAAAAGTTATGAATTTATAAAAGTAGGTTTGATATTAATTTACACCCTGTGCGTAACACAAAGGTTATAATTACCATGTTTAGATCAAGTTCACACATGTTGTCAACATTTGTAGTATTCATAGTCATTTCAAAATTTTCATTATCAATTTACTAAAAAATAGCAACATTTGTCCCGCTCGTATCAGCCCCACATGTCGTTTTTCTCACCGAACACGCTAAGTTCGGAAAGTTCCTGCACCGGATTCGTGCGGAAGCGATGCCCGGGTGTCGCCACTGTGTGGACCGCCCGGAGGACACGGTGGAGCACACAGTGGAGGTGTGCCCCGCTTGGGCAAAGCAACGCCGTGTCTTCGTGGGGGCGATCGGTGGCGGCGATCTCTCGCGCCGGGCTTTGGTACAGGCCATACTCCGGAGCAAGGTGGAGTGACAGGCAGTCACCTCCTTCTGTGAAGCAGTAATGCTAGCAAAGGAGGCGGCCGATCGCATGAGGCAACGGTCCTCCGATTTCCGGCCACCGTAGGCGCGGGCTTGCGGACGGCGAGCAATGGGTGGCTCACCGTCTGACCGTCCGGTAACCGTCCGGACCGAGGCCAAGTCGTTGACGGCGCACACTGTTCCACGCGCACCTCAGGGAGATGTCAACACATCGTAGGGGCCCAGCAGGGTCGAAGCCTACGGTGGCCACGGGTAGTGTGAAAGTGAAACCCGAGGCCCTGGGACGAAGGCAAAGAAGGAACAGGAGTGGGTTTTTAGTCAGTAAAAGTCTGACACTATCTCTCGCTCCGCCCAAGAGCGGGATTTGTCATAGGATGATTTTCCCACCCAATAAAAAAAAAGCCCTACATGTCGTTTCCTTTTTCTTTTAGTGACGCATTGATAATGATAATTGAAAATGCGTCTCTTTCTTTCGACCCATTATCTACAAAAAAAATGATTTCGAAAACTAGACCTTGAATTTCGACCTTAAGTAATCATAAGAAATATCAACATCCTGTACATAGTGTATAACACTGGATGATAATATAGCTGCCATTAAACATTGTAGATTTCATTAGTAAAATAATTTTTGTATTTGGGTAGTAGTAAAGTAATTCCGCAGATAACCTTTACAAACAAACATACAACCGTTACCTCTAATTAATATTGAAGTCGAAAGAAATTTTAACAATTTTCATAAACAAAAAAAGTACTTAAAATAAACTATAATAATTAATGGATCAAAAAGTGGTAGTCGGCGTGCAATCTTGGGAATATTTTCATGTTATATTCGCGAGCAGCTGCGAAGCAAAGTAACGTGTGCTCACGCTGGGAGAGCCCGGTCGTTACTGACGCGATCGAGTTTGCGCGGTCGATAATATAGTTCAATTTGCTTGTAATTTACGAAATGAAGATATTGTTTATTTATAAAATAAATTTTAGATTCTATTAAAGGGATTTCTTAAGATTATTGTGCAATTTTTAAATTTTCTTAAATGTGTTGCTAAGGTATAGAAAAAAATACTTATTTGTCCAGATGTTTTCCAAGAATTGTGTTTCTTCAACATTTTTTTTCTGCTATATTTTCTATTAAAGTCAATAATGTTTTCAACCCATCTGCCAGTAGACCATATAATGATGTTACTGATATTTTTTTTAATGTTATAAATCAGTTGTAGTTTGGTGTAAAACGTAGCCAAACGTCACTCGCTCGTTACTTTTGCGCGAAAAGGGTTTTGAATATGGGTAATTGCTATTAATACACACATTATTTTAAAAAAGTAATCAAGCCAACTGAGAGAATAAGAACTTAACTTTCATAATCTAATAAAAGAAGGTTTAAATTCTTCTTGCTTTTCTCACAAACCATGATCAAAAAAGTTCAAAATGTGTTGATTTTGTGCACGGAGCCTTAAAAAGAGATGTCAGTCAAAATAAAATCATATAAATAATAATTGATTGAAAAGGTCAATGTATAATTTAAGTACTCATTTATATTGAATTAATTATAATATAGGTAAACAGTTGTAATTTATTTCTTATCACAGAAATATAACTTAAAATTACTGACAAAGAATGTCATAATATTCACCCATAAACGAAGAAGTTGTCATAACTAGTTGGGGCACGCTTAACATTCATATAACGTAGCATTTTTCATTTTATTACGAAAAAATACTCGTTATATTTATATGCAAATATCATAGTTATGTTCATAGTAAAGCTAGCCGGAGCCAAATGAAAAATAGGCACTGCATATTGCTTTTGATTATTAACTTAGCGAATACTCGAAAAAAGGTTGCTATAGAATTAATAATTCGCTTTTTCCGACTCAGCGCTTTTTATTAAGTATTCATTCCTTAGATTAAGTTGAAAAACTGAATAGGTAATGAGTGCAGTTCCTTTTAATCTGCCTGGCGTATATTATTAAGTACCTACCTACCTTTTTTCTTCAATTTCAATTTAGATATTTTAGTTTTCAGAAGAGATTTAAGTAACAGAGTTTCCTATTGAAATTGTAGGCATTGTTGTATTGTGTTTGTGCCTTGTGCTGTACCAAATAAATTCTTTTTCTTTCTTTCTAAGCATAGCATAGCATATTCGGCCTTACAATGTTCCCACTCTTGGGACTCAGGCCACTTTTTTTTTCCATTCTGTCCTGTCACTCATCATTAACTACTTTTTCTTTCATATCACATCTCACACAAACCGTCCATCTTTTCTTTGGTCTCCCTCTCCCTTTCCATCCATCCACATGTATACTCAAATAAATATAATAAAGTATTTATAGATAAATAAAAAACCTGAAGGTTCACGGGTGGAATTGTAATCTGTAAAAGTTTGACACTCCCTCGCGCTCCACAGTGAAAGTTATTTGATGCCTTCTTACCCTATAAAAAGAAATGTCATTGAGTGTGAAGTTCACAAATAGACTTTTGAAAACCGTTTGTAATTTACAATAAAACAGAAACAAAACTGCAATACGCTACTACTTCTAAATAAAACGTAGACCCTCGGGCCATTCCCCATCCAATAAACTAAATAAAACTTTAAACACTCATGTTCGAACAGCAGAAAAACATCGATTACGTTCCAAAAAAACATTGGTAAGTTCTTTGCAAAGTTATAAAAACGTCCCTTGGTCCCTTGGCTCTACGAATGATTCCCTCGCCTCCGATTACTGAGCCCTCAAACAAGTTAAAACGTCATGTCATTACCATTATTCTTGTCCGGTCTTCATTAAGGAAAATAGAATGTCCTCTTTTCGCTTAATTCTCCACGTTTTTCCACAAGTGCTATAAAAGTTTATCGTATGTTAATATGGTGTTATGTTTTTAATTTACCTGGTGTTGCCATAAAAAGCAATGACACAGTCATTAGGGTTGCCATCTACGATTTAAATAGTTTCGAGGTGTGATGAGATTTTTATGCTGTCGAATTAGGTTAAATGTCTTTATTTGCGTTTTATGTGTGTGTTATGTATGATGAAATAGACTTGGTAGTTGGTAGTAGGTATTCGTAAAGACTGACAGACTATTTTTTTAGAACTCCTGCTATCTACATTATGTAATCGCTATACTTACTGCATACATGTATTTTTTTTTAATTTGATATAAACTGGTGCTTCACTGCGATCCCACCTGTCCGTAACATATATAACATATGTTGTAACTTCAAGAGTAATGTTAATAATTTTCTAGTTACATAGCTACTGAAATTAAAGAGTATACAGGGTAAGTTTTAATTTAGTGGCATTACTTAAAGGGGTGAAAGTAGAAACTCATTATACAAACAACTGTTAGTAAGGCCTCAAAATAATACAAAATACAAACTGAGGAGCGAGTCCAGACGTGTTCAAAGAATTAAGAAATTCGGTCGGTATTTTTTTTTTTTGTAAAAATCTTTTTACAAAAAAAAAAATAATAATTACCGAATTTGCTACAAAAAAAGAGGGCAAGTGCGAGTCGGACTCGCACTGAGGGTTCCGCACAATTTTACCTATGAAAACAGTTCAATTCCTGTATTGAATTACGAAGATTTTTCCGAATCGCATTTTTTTTTTGTTACGTATCGACAAATTTCCAGTTTCCAGACTTTTTCCTATACTTGTGCTGTGAGACCTTGCATTATGCCAAATTTCAGGATTCTAGATCAACGAGAAGTACACTATGAATTTTGAGTCGAAATATATGTTTTTTGCTATATTAATGGCTGTATCTTTTTTTTCGTTAACTCAGAAGTCTTATCTTTTTTACAGCTTCAAGGGGCCGCAGACCTGATATATGGTTTTAATTTTAACTTGATACCTCCACGCGTTCTCGAGATAAAAGGTCTTGACTACAGACAGACGGACAACAAAGTGATCTTATAAGGCTTCCGTTATTTCCTTTTAATACCTCAAAAGGAACCCCAAAAAAATATAACAAAAAAAGGTTTTTTTTGTGGCAGTACATTTATGATTATAATAATATCTATAATTCCTCAAAATATAAAAAGCAGTCGATTTCAGCGTTGGTCCCGCAGTCAAACCTTTTCATATTCATGTGAACTTTCACCCCTCTGAAGGATTGCTAATGTATTAAAAGTCAACCTGTATAGTGGATTAGCATTTTGCCGTCCCACGCATGTACTGAATAGTCATTTGAGCAGGGGCTTAGCTACCGCCGTATCAATGATAAGGGGCCCCCAGTCTAAAGGGGCCCCGACATGTGAAAATTCGTTATTTATTATCTACATCCTATTATTGATAAAAGGCCAGTAGTGAATGATTACTATATGATAGGATTTTCTAATAGTCTATTTCTCTCGCGTCGCTCGTTTTAGCATTTTATTAATTTAAACTTTATACTACCTACATGTGAGCAGTGGTGGCCGAGTGGTAACGGCCCAGACTTACGAATTGTAGGTCGCGGTTGCAAACCCAGCCAGGCGCATTACTTTGTGTAATTTATTTCATCACCATTGCTCTCAAAACGGTGAAGGAAAAAATCGTGAAGAAACCGGCATGTCCTAAAACCAAAAATTCGAAGACATGTGACATTCACCAACCCGCACTGGGCCCGCGTGGTGAATTACAGCCCATTACCTCTCCTAGAGAGGTCTGAGTCCCAGCAGTGGGAACATTAAAAAAGACTGATTATACTACCTACATGTACGTCATGTAAAGAGGAGGGAAGAAACGCATGTTACTAAAAGAGTTATGAGCATACATGTGGATGGATGGAGAGGGAGGCCAAAGAAAAGCTGGATGGATTGTGTGAAGAGTGATATGAAGGAGAAGGAAGTTAGTGATAGCATGACGAGTGACAGGGCAGAATGGAAGAAAAAAAACGTGTTGTGCCGATAACACGGCGCGAGGGCAGGAAGATGATGACTACATACATGGGCGGATTTAATGCAACAGGGCATTCTCTATCAGTCACATTTAATGCAACAGGGCATTCTCTACCAGTCACATTTTCTACATGAGACGACAATCAAAACTTAACCTATCCTAATACATAATGCTCCAATAAACGATTTCATCATCAGTTTCTCGGCCTATCGTGACTCTGTCGTGCTGTCTCTAGGCACTAATTCTATGCTAGCAGTACCTATTTTGTACAAAAAAGTACCTATTTTGTAATACCATCAAAAATGTTGATAACAGCCCCTTTAGGACTAACTACGCCACTACTTAATATCTTCAACCCTAATACGAACATGGGCCAGATATTTTTATTTGAAGGGTGGGACATATCACAGCTTCTCCCGCCCTGCGCGCCACAGAGAGTATCAGACTTACTGATTAAAACCAACCTGTGTTTCTTCAGTTGCCCTTTCGAACCATCCCGCAACCCTGAGGCATCGGTTTTAGATTTGGACTGGCTCTGACTGTATCCTGTAACACAGGGAGAAATCATTAAGTACCTTCTCCCCTTCAGGGTGGAGCGAGAGGGTGTGGCAGGCTGACTATAACCCAGTGTTTCTTCAAGGCTGTGGTAACTTCGAACAATCCGCAGCCCACAGGTGCTCTGCCTAGCGCAGGAGTCAGAGCTTCATTATTTTACAAAAATATACTACATAAGCTAATAAGTAATTATAGCATAGCATAATCAGCCTTTTTAATGTTCCCACTACTGCGACTCAGGCCTCCTCTCTAGGAGAGGGAACGGTATTCCACCATGTGGTCCCAGTGCGGGTTGGTGAATGTCACATGTCTTCGAATTTTTGGTTCTAAGGCATACCGGTTTCCTCATGATGTTCTCCTTCACCGTTTTGAGAGCAGTGGTGATGACATAAATTACAGCAAGTAATGCGCTTGGCTGGGTTTGAACCCGCTACCTACAATTCGTAAGTCGGGGCTGTTAACACTTGGCCACTACTGCTCAAATAATTATTGTACACCTTTATTGTACACCTTAAAAAAACCGAGTGAGTTCCGTCAATTCTGCTAACAGATGAAATATTAGTGTGATGAAGAAATGTCTGCAAACCCTATACCTTATTGGGCCCCGTAGAGCCGATGCCTGCTTGGGCCATGAGGGAAAAGTATCTGAAGGAACACAGGTGTGGTTTTAGTCATTAGAAGTCTGACACACCCTCGCGCTCTACCGTAGAGCAAGAGAAGTCATTAGAAGATATGATTTCTCACTTTAAAAAAGATGCGCCCTTAAAATATTAATGTGATGCTCTGTTGTTAGTCTTAAATTGCTGTTTTATCGCTCCCAGATATTAAAATATTTTATGAAGGAAATGGGAATTTTATTGTGCTTTTCTTCTAATGTACAAAATGGCCGAAATATGGTTTATTTCAACGTCATCGTAACTTGGTTCAGCTTTGATGTTTCTGCTTTTTAGGGTTCCGTACCGTATCCAAAGGGTCCACCTGTCTGTCACCACGCTGTATCTCATGAACCGTGATAGACAGTTGAAATTTTCACAGATGATGTATTTCTGTTGCGGTTATAACAACAAATTCTAAAAAACAGCTACCATACAACAAACGTTTTTTTTTTTGCGTTTTTTTTTTGCTTTGGATGGTACAGAACCGTTCGTGCACAAGTCCGACTCGCACTTGGCCGGTTTTTTTTAAATTTAGTTTTTAAGTAGGTAAACTGTACAGTACTGTTTTATGGAATAATTTTCTATCAACATTTGATATAAATAATGTATATATCTATAGGTTGTTATTTATTCTACATATATATCGACGGTTGAAAGGCTAATTGATCTAAACGACATTTTTTCCAATATTGAGTTATATACATTTTCGAAATCAGCTAATTTTTCTTCGTCGTTTGAGTCAGGTCTCAATTTTTTTTTAAAATGTCGCTTAGATCAATTAGCCTTTCAACCGTCGATATAATTATGTAGTTTTGTCTGTACGACATGTATCTACATATTTTTAAAATAGGTAATTTTGGTTCTCCTAAAATAACCAAGAATTATTATTACATAGCATCCAACCATTTTCGAAAACCGAGTTTCAGCAATAATAAAATTGTACGGATACCTATTTACGTAATTGTCCGGTTATCAATAATTTCCCTCTAATTACTTTATCGGTACGTCACGTGTCTGTCAAACGGGCACGCGAACCGTTCATGTCTGCTACAATAACTATTATAGTAACTCGGTTGATGTTCCAATCAACTGTTGTGCTGTTATATGTTGATTAAATTAACAATTCATGCTAGTTGCAATGCTTAAGGAGTAGGGCTTCAGCTCCGGAATTCCGGTTTTATAAAATTCCGGAATTCCGACTTATTTCAGTATCACTTGTAATTGGTGTGATCAAAACCGGAATTTCGACATAAAAAAAATATTTTTCTCGTTGGTTTTTTTAAGTAAGAGGACAATAAACAGTTTTGATTTGGCAAGTTTGAAAAGAGTGGACATGGTAATTTTCGAAAATGGCGGTGACAGAGGACAATATCTTACTAAATGCATTCAATATTAAAAAATAATACTGCTTACTATTGTAGAAGTTGAACACGCCTTTTCAGCATTTTCCTATATTTGCAATCGTGTTAAAAAACCTCTAAAGGACGTCAATTGGAACGCATTGACTTTTTTAAATTTTGAAACCAACAAAACTCGTAAATAAATAATAGATTCAGTTCTTATTTAGTTAATAGCTATTTAATTATTTTTTTCCTATAAACTAGCCCTTCGTCACATGAGTAAATCTACTCATGTGCCTTTCTTTTAGATAATATCAGTTAATCAATAAATATGTCTACCATTTTGTATAATAGTTTTAAAGGAATCCTCAACCTCCGGAATTCCAGAAAAAAAAAAAAACTTCCACACGGGTAGTGTGAAAGTGTAAACCGAGGCCCTGGGACGGTGGTCAGTAAAAGTCTGACACTGTCTCTGGCTCCGCCCAAGAGCGAGATTTGTCATATGATGATTTTCCCAGCTAAAAATAAACCTCCGGAATTCTGGATCTGAATTATTTAAACTTCGAAAGAAAAACTTAAAAGTAATTAGTCACTTCTACATTCGCAGTTTAATAATAAAAAAATTGTAATGTGACGTCATGAAACTTATGGCTTCTCCACCCATTGTCACACTTTGACGATCACCTCTCCTCCCCCCCCTTAACGTATGACATGATTTATGGAGAGTCCCTAATTATTTATTAGGTACAAAATTTGTGATTTGTTCTGTACTTATGTGTGTTTTGCCTCGTTTACTAATGATCCTAATAGGTTACACGTACGTTAATAATACTAGCACTTTTCCAGCGACTTCGTTCGCGGGAAATTTAACACCCATTATACAGTAATTTTGAGGGTAGTTTTGAAAAGCTATTTTAAATGACAGTATTTAATATTCATTTTGATAAGATGTTGTGCCTAGTTTCAAGCTAATTAACCCAAGAATATAAGAACCCTCCAAACAATGTTTGAAACCCTCAAAATTGTTCTATTAAGGGTAGTTTCGAAAACAAATCCTAATAACAACCTTTATCATTTACTTAGGTTACTGTTTGTGCCAATTTTCGAGTATATTGGGACACGTGACGTGATTTTGCATACAAACGAAAAAAGGTTGAATTTCCAAAAACCCCTTAGTGCTCGCTACGTCATAAATGACTATCACTGCTTACCATCAAATGGGATTGCAGTCAAGCACTAGTTTATATCAAATAGAAAAAATATAAAATAAAAGGAAGCCTTGTGCATTTCATGTACTTTGGCCCAGTAGTTTCAGCTGCGCGTTGATATGTTACTTAGTCAGTTTTTCCTTTATACATACTATGTATAGATTGATGAATGAAGATTTATGGAAGCTATTGTTGTGTGTTGTGTGATAATGTGTTAAATATATTGATTGATTAACATTTCCAGCAGATCCGGAGTACAAAGTAAATAATTTCAACTTTCCTGAAATATTATGAATGCTGTATTTTCATCAGAACATGTAAACACGTTTAATGAAAAGTCTATAAATTGAGATGGGCAGGAAAATAAACAGATAACAGTATAGCGATGCAGTGCCGGGAAACCCTCGAGTTTCTGCAGATAAAACTACATACATATCTGTACGTGTCATGGCGGCTGTACTTGTCAAATGAAATATGCAGAAGCTGAGCTCGGCCGTGTCTTCGTCGGGGCGATCGGCGGCAGCGATCTCTCGTGCCGGGCCTTGGTACAGGCCATGGTCCGGAACGAGGAGGAGTGGCAGGCGGTAGCTTCCTTCTGCGAGGCAGCAATGCTAGAAAAGGAGACGGCCGATCGCGTGAGGTAAAGGTTCTCACGCCCCAACCGCCGCCAGGATTCCGATCCCGATTTTCGGCCATCGTAGGCGCTGGCTTGCGGACGACGAGTAATGGGTGGCTCGCCGTCCGATCGTCCGGTAACCGTCCGGACCGATCCCAAGTCGTCGACGGCGCGTACACGCCACGCGCGCCTCAAGTAGATGTCAGCAACCGTAGGGGCCCAGTAGAGTCGAAGCTTACTGGGGCCATGGGTGATGCGAAAGAGATCCCCGGGGCCCTGAAAAAATGGCAAAGAAGGAACAGGAGTGGGTTTTTAGTCAGTAAAAGTTTGAAACGATTGTTTCAAACTTAAGAGTGGGTTTTTTTTTACTCTTGGGTGGATCGGGAGATATCCCGATCCGCCCAAGAGCGTGAGATGTCATTAGATGATTTTCTCACCCGAAAAAAAACCCCGTTTATTTATGTCTTCGTAACTGTATTGAAAACTGTCGTTTGATGCACATGGGCAATTGTCAAATCGAGCACTTCAACTAGAGCGTGTATTCCGTTGGCTGTAATGACAGACCGCGATTTAGGTACCTACCGTCATTTTGATATCGGTACCCATTACGTCAGTTACCTCTGTTACGCTAGCTATATTTTATTTTTGACTGACCTGTTGGTCTAGTGGTTAGTGGCCCTGACTGCTATGCCGGAGGTCGTGGTTTCGATTCCTACCCAGGACAAATGTTTGTGTGATGAGCACGATCATTTGTTCTGTGTCTGTGTGTAATTTATCTATAAAATGTATGTATTTAGAAATATATATAAAAAAAATATCAGTTATACGTAGTACTCATACCACAAGCTCTGCTGAGTTTGGGACTAGATGACGTTGTGTGAAAGTTGTGGAATATTATTATATTATATATTTGAACCTATATATTTCTCCGGATTAGTGAGCCAGCTCATAAGCCTAAACACGAGACCACTGCAATCCTATCACATAAATTGGTACAATAAATAAACATAGATTACTTAGATATCTTATCTTAATAAATGCAGAAAATCCTCATGCTTCATGAAAGCAACTTTATCACAATATCAATGGCAAGGGGAATTGGTTTCATTCGCTATGTCTGTCTTATTACTCTCAATGAAATCGATTCCTTTGAGTCCGAGATTAGACTTCAGATTAAAAGATGAAAGCATTGGCGGTCCGTGTACCTACATGGACGACCTTTTTAGATTCTCTGCTTTTTTTTTTATAAAAGTGTTTGATCTATACTTGCAACAAACATATAAATATAATTCAAGTGTCTGTTTGTACTCGTAATATCAGAATAACATTTTTTTTTTATTCAATGCTTATGGTTCATATTCGATACCTAACAATTTTTTTTTATTTTTTATTTTTAGTCTGTTTGTTCCGGTTAATCGCTAGAGCGGCTGCACCAATTTTGACGGCACTTATACTGGTAGATAGCTAATGTTATAAGGAGTAATATAAGCTAACGCTTATTTTTAAAAAAAATAGGATTCTGCAAAAAGAAAACTTCTTGAAATTGTAACCAAATGGCACTATGCTGTTTTACAATCCTGACACGGACAAAGTAACGGGTATCTGCTAGTTATTTTTATATAAGTTAGTGATAAATGTGTAAGTCTGCATGTTTAGTTTGATGTTTAAACTAGGTAACAGGATTTAAAAAAAAAAACAACTATATTAGTGTTATCTATATGTATATATAAAAGATTGAGCAGACTAATAGACATGTCAACGCACAGACAAAACTACTGGGACTAGGAGCGTGAAATTTTGCACAAGGGTTCCTTTTCTAATTAAATTATTAGGATTTTTCAAAATTAATCCCTTAAAAGGATGAAATGAGGGTCTAAAGTTTTGTATGGGGAAACACGCGAGCGAAGCCGCTGGCAAAAGCTAGTCTATATCTTAGAATTACATAAAAGGTTCAGGTTCTCACCGGACACGGTAAGTTCGGGAAGTTCCTGCACCGGATTCGTGCAGAAACGACGCCCGGGTGTCGTCACTGTGTAGACCGCCCGGAGGACACGGTGGAGGTGTGCCCCGCTTGGGCGGAGCAACGCCGTGTCCTTGTGGGGGCAATCGGCGGCGGCGATCTCTCGCGCTGGGCCTTGGTACAGGCCATGGTCCGGGGCGAGGAGGAGTGGCAGGCGGTCGCCTCCTTCTGCGAAGCAGTAATGCTAGCAAAGGAGGTGGCCGATCGCGTGAGGCAAAGGCAACGGTCCTCACGCCCCAACCGCCGCCGGCATTCCGATCCCGATTTCCGGCCACCGTAGGCGCGAGCTTGCGGACGGCGAGCAATGGGTAGCCCGCCATCCGACCGTCCGGTAACCGTCCGGACCAAGCCTAAGTCGTCAACGTCAGCAAATCGTAGGGGCCCAGCCGGGTCGAAGCCTATTGGGGCCATAGGTAGTGTGAAAGCGAAACCCGGGCCCTTTGACAAAGGCAACGAAGGAACAGGAGTGGGTTTTTAGTCAGTAAAAGTGTGACACTATTTCACGCTCCGCCCAAGAGCGGCGGGATTTGTCATTAGATGATTATAAAACCTAAAAAAAAAATAGGTCTATACATGAAAAGTCTATTTATACATAAAAAACTAGTTTGTGTATAAAAAAAACATAGGGTATACAATTATTTGTAGTAAGTATACAAGTATTTCATAGGTGTATAAAATATTCGGATAAAAATAATCCTATTTTTAGCTCTATATTTTTTACCTACATTCCTGTGGAATAATTTCCTTTATTCACAAGACGATACCATTGGCATAAGCTAGTGGTGAAACATACAGATTTTGTTGTGTTACTAATCAATTTTTTTTTAATTCTTTATTTCAGGTAATTACTGCATTTTGATCTGATACGAAAAGCTCGTGGCATGTGAGTAATTAATTTCAATAAGCCAAAAACATCGCGTTCAAATATTCGCATAACTTTACAATAACCTTATCAAATGGTTTAATATACCGCACGATGTTTTAATATTATACAACCAATAAAAATTCTGAGGTTCTCCAGCCAAGCCACAGCTAGAATAAATTGTTTTATTACGGAGTTCCTGTGCCTACCTTTCATAATCAGATCCGCTCGATGGTACATCATAGCCAGAATGTATCTAAAGATAATTACAACAGACCTTCCCTACTTCTGGCTTTATCATCAGATTAGTTCGATGTATCCGCTCCCCCTCTTCCTTCAGTCAGTCATTGACTACACGTATAAACGAAGCAATTTTTTGTTACTTGTTCCGACAGTTCTGATATGATCTGATGAGGAGTTCCGTTCCATATCTTCGAAATTCACCATCAGATCATAACAATATTTCTATAGGACCAATTCAATAATATTAAAATTAAAAAAAAATCTAACTTCAATTGGCCGAGAAATCGGTGAACATACATAAAAAATTCTAAATATAAAATAAGTAATAATAATAAGTACAACCGAACATATCCTTTTTGAAGTCTGTTAGTAAAAAATATCTCAGACAAGTTCCATGTTTGAAAATCCGCTCCAAATAAAAAAAAAAATAGCGACGAAAGTCTATATAGCAAGAGAGTATCAGTATCAAAATAAATTGACAATACAGAAAACAGTCGTACAAGACTACAAGAGCTAATCAACCCTCCGGCTGCCGCTACTTTTATTCTTGTCTCGTACAACATTTCTAGAAGCACGTCGTCTGTAATCTTGTGTTGAGACATGTAGTGGATATGTAGTGAACACAGACCACAGAAACTTGTGCTGGGCGCTATTTCGCAGCCAAAAAAAGTTTTATGTTTTTACGGCATTGTCTAAATAAACAGTGCAAATTTGTTCAGTAACTAAAGTAAGCTTAATTGGAGTTTTTATTTTTTTAATGTTTAAAGTAGAAAAGTAACTTTACCCAAAATCGCAAATGAAAAGGTTTTCAAATTCGTTCAATATTAATCAAGTTAGAAACCTTTCAAATCTGGTGGAAGGGGAAACTGTCAAATAAAAGTATAAGGATGCACATACTGAAATGTGACGTCACCGCCATTAGGTTACGTGTTCTCAAAAGAGAGCGAGATATTCTCACCATACCTTACTTATGGAATGCTAATTGCTACTTCATTTAATTACCAATTTCAATGCTGTTTTCAGAAAAAAAAATCTTTTTAGTGTTATTTGTTATTTACTTAGTATAAAATATTATACAAAAATAAGCTTAGGCATTTAACCAATTAGCCTTTTAATGTTCCCACTGCTTGGTCTCAGCCCTCCGCTCTAGGAGACGCAATAAACTGTTAAATGCATATGATATCATAATTATGCCTTCGAAAAATTTGGTGTTAGGACATGCCGATTTCCTCACGGTGTGTTCCTTCACCACAATATTATTTATACCAAGTTGGACTAAATACAGTATAAACTATTTTTTCGATTTCTTATTTATATAATATTACCGATAACTTATTTACTATTTGTTTAAGGAATTTTAGTTTACCTAAACTAAAATTCCTTAAACAAATTAAAAATAAGTACTTAAATAAATACACGCTATGAACATAGGTACCGACTATATTCATTTATGT
The DNA here is from genome assembly GCA_961205895.1 of Mythimna pallens. Classification (NCBI taxonomy): domain Eukaryota; kingdom Metazoa; phylum Arthropoda; class Insecta; order Lepidoptera; family Noctuidae; genus Mythimna; species Mythimna pallens. Next base: position 5,770,217 of record OY540843.1, read on the forward strand.
TGTAGCGATATCTATGGCGTCACATAGGAACTAATCCTGCATCGCGCAATCAAAGTTCTCCGCGCGTTTAGAACATATAGAACAGCCCCAAATCCTCTATCGGGCAATAGTAGCCCACCAGAAATAACACCCGTCTGGTTGGAGGATCCTCCCTTTTCAACGGAGGTTTGCGGGACTTTACTGTCTGTTCCGCTTACCTCTAAAATGTGTAACCACTAAAGTAATATAACTGAGATACAGCTTTCTACCTCGTTTAGGTAGAATGGTATAATCCAATTATTGTAGGTACCTTTACCTTTAGTTTGAACCCTTATGTAAATCCGTTAATACAACAAACAAATTCAATTCAATTTCAAACAAACCAAGCAACACGTCCGATAAGGACCAGTTCTGTGTTGTGTTCCACGTGCAAAGAGATGTCAGCAAGGCTGCTGGATTATTGAAAGAGTTACCACGTTCCTGGACCGTAAAGGGCAACTGAATGAACACAGGTGGGTTTTGGTTAGTAAAAGTTTGATACTGGGTATTTCGCTCCACCTAAAGTGTAAACCAAGCGTGTCAGTGAGCAAAAACCTAAATAATATTGCGAACAAATGATTTGGAGCTTTAAGAAAAATATGCCTGGTAAAACCATTATTTTTTGTCTTAGCGCTATTTTTATATTATTTTATAAACTAGTGCTTGATTTCGATCCCACCCGATGGTAAGCAGTGATGCAATAGTTGGTGAAGCGCACTTGTTTATTAAGAGCCTATTCACTCTAGCCTCAAAGACAGCAAAATTATAATCGAACGAAAATACCGCAGGAGGCAAATTGTTCGAGTCCTCCGATGTACGCGGTATTTGAAATTGATCTGAGAAAATGTGAGAAACTGAGTGGGACAGCATTAAGAATTCAATTTCGGAAGTCACCTTCTACGTACCTCAGGCGCCTCCTTCTGCGAAGCAGTAATGCTAGCAAAGGAGGCGGCCGATCGCGTGAGGCAACGGTCCTCATGCCCCGACCGCCGCCGGGATTCCGATATGTCAGCAAATCGTAGGGGTCCAACAGGGTCGAAGCCTACTGGGGCCACGGGTAGTGTGAAAGCGAAATCCTTTAACCCTGGGATGAAGGCAAAGAAGGAACAGGAGGGGTTTGTAGTCAGTAAAAGTCTGACACTATCTCTCGCTCCGCAAGAGCGCGATTTGTCATTAGATGATTTTCCCACCCAAAAAAAAACCTTTACTTACCTAGGTACATTGTGTGTATTGTTTATCTATACTAATATATTAAAGGTGAAGTGTTTTTCGTTTGTTTAAAGGCTCTAATCTCTAGAACTACCGAATTACGAATAGTACAGGCTATATATATAATATTTCGCTACGACCCACAGAAGCGGAGCACTGACCAAAAACGCGGGTGACAGATACTTTTATATTTTCCTTATTTCATACAAATAACATTTTTTATTATTATTTTATTGTAATTATAGTTAGTATTTTGAAATGTAAATAAAGTTGTTAGGTTTCATTTTAATAGCCAAATATATCAATATATTTCCTTAAAAAAAAAAAACATTTTTAAGTGTCACATCTGGCGCTAATAAACTCCTTTTCTTTTGGCGGGGCACGAATATTTATTAGTAATAGCGTCTCATTGCTGCACGCTGCCGGAACGGAGATTCCTTGTTCTATGGTAAAGAAAATGCTACTGCAGTCGTCGCCTTATTAGCTCTCCGTTGAGATTGAGTAAGACCGTTTATCGAAACCTTTCTGAATGTACAGAAAGCTTTTTTTTTTAGGATTCTGTACTGTTCAAAGTGTAAAACGTTACCCAATTACTCGGGAATCTGGGCACGCCATAATTTTGGCGATAAGTCCCCTCTTTGAGTAGTGGCTGGAAAGACCTCACGGCGTCTTTACCTACCGCATGACGCAGATCCTCACCGGACATGGTAAGTTCGGGAGGTTCCTGCACCGGATTCGTGCAGAAGAGACGCCCAGGTGCCAACATTGTGTAGACCGCCCGGAGGACACGGTGGAGCATATGGTAGAGGTGTGCCCCGCTTTGGCAGAGCACCGCCGTGTCCTCGTGGGGGCGATCTGCGGCAGCGATCTCTCGCGCCGGGCTTTGGTACAGGCCATGGTCCGGAGCGAGGAGGAGTGGCAGGCGGTTGCCTCCTTCTACGAAGCAGTAATACTAGCAAAGACGGTCCTCACGCCCCAACTGCTGCCGGGATTCCGATCCCGATTTCCGGCCAACGTAGGCGCGGGCTTGCGGACGGCGAGCAATGGGTGGCTTGCCGTCCGATCGTCCGGTAACCGTCCAGACCGAGCCCAAGTCGTCGACGGCGCCACGCGCGCCTCAAGGAGATATCAGCAACCGTATGGGCCCAGCAGGGTCGAAGCCTACTGGGACCATGGGTGATGCGAAAGAGATTCCCGGGGCCCTGGAAAAATGGCAAAGAAGGAACAGGAGTGGGTTTTTAGTCAGTAAGAGTCTGACACTATTTCGCGCTTCGCCCAAGAGCGCGGGATGTCATGAGATGATTTTCCCACATGAAAAAAAAAACCTATCACAAAGACTCCTCTGTCCGTTTGTCAGCAGGCTGTATCTCATGAACCGTGATAGCTAGACAGTTGAAACTTTCACAGATGATGTATTTCTGTAGCCGCTATAACAACAAATACTAAAAACAGAATAAAATAAATATTTAAGTGGGGGGGCTCCCATACAACAAACGTAATATTTTTGCCGTTTTTTGCTATGGACGATCCGGAACCCTTCGTGCGTAAGTCCGACTCGCATTTAGTCGGGGTTTTTTTATTTTGTTGACAGTTAAAACTAGGCAATCCAATCCCGCAAGCGTTTAGCTTAAACCACCCGATGGCAGAAGCTACGAGTACAATAATAATAATAATTCTACGCGCCTGTACCTACTAAGAAAATAATATCGAAGGGATTTTGACAATTCCTCGCTCAATAAGGCAGCGTATTGGGATCCGAACTAATGATGATTGAAGAAGGATGACAGTTAGATAATAGGAATATGGGCGACATTTGACGTTTATACATCAGAAGTGTCGAAAACAAAGCCGACTTAACTGAATGAATAATGGAATTAATCCTTCAATCCGGTTGCGTGTTTCCACTGAGCGGAGCGGAGCGGAGTTTAGCGGCGCGCGATTTGTTGTAACACAATGCTCGAAATCTCCGCTCCATTTTAGTGGAACCAGTATAAGCGGAGTGAAGTAGAACTTATTGGATTTTTATATGAAGTTATTTAATAATTTTTGTAAAATATAATAGCCGTGGCATACTCGTACAAAGTGAAAAATTAAATAATCTGTAATTCGGATTAATGACATCCATAGGGGTAAGTAAACAATTAAGAAAAATATATATCTACATATGTAGGCAATTAATACATAAGTAAACTTACTATCTCTCTATTTTAAATTATTTAATTAATTTATGCATGAATAAAGTTAAGTATATGTCAAAGATAATTAGTACTAAAAGTTGTCTATAATCATGTAGTACATATATTATATCGATGATAATCATGATAAATTTCACACAGGTTAAAGTGCATTTAAAACATATAAAAGGAATCTAAAAAAAAAAACAGAAGCGCCTGAGCTCGTATTCTTTATTCAAAAATAAAAATATTCTAGAGTGACAGCTATTTCTCTACAAACTCGAATGTGAAAATATATCTCCGTCACACTAATCTAACCCTCACAACGCTCGCTGCAAATCTCAGCGCATACAGTTCACAGATTTCAAAAATAGAAACTCTTTTCTCACGTATTGCTCATAAAATACATTTCTTGGTTGCATTGAGGTTTCTGTAAATAAAATAGCTAGTTTCGGTTTAGATCGGAGGAATAAGCACGTTCTCGAGTTTTTGGCAAGACTTTTTGAGTGAAGTTCAGTGGCTGTTTTAATAATTCGCAGAATGATTCCACTGTGTTGTAAAATTAGTGTATTTGGTGTTGGAATATAACAAAAACAAATCTATCCTACTTCAACACTATGGCCTTTCTCTTTCTAACCAATAAATATTGTATTTAATTGGTCTGAGCCCCTTGTCGACACTTAACTGAAATCCCTAGTATGGTTACAGTTACTGTATTCCTTTAGCCTTGCTTAGAAGCACACGTCTCACGTAATATTACTGAAACACACCTTCCAATATAAAGTAAAGGATTAATAAATAGTTATTATTCAAATCCTTAAAACCGTGTTTGCTTTGGTGTCCACCTTAACCCCAACAGGTTATGGGCCCAGAGCGCTAAGCCAATGTGCGAATAAACGAACATTAAATATAAAAACATTTTGTGTATCAAATTGAATAAAAGGGACATTAAACAATTTGCTGGTGATAACTACGTTTGTCGAAATTTAGAATTCAAAAATTATTAATTGAATTACCTACTGAACGTTGTTGGCGTTGAAGTTCAGGTAGAAACAAGTACTAAGTGAGTGAAGAAAAATGCGTGGCGACGCAGGTGTCTTATAGTAAAAAGTTGCTGAATTTGAAACTGGTTAGAAACACCATACTAACCAAATACTTTCAAGAATTTGATAACATCATCACTGAACCTATGGCTGCAGGTGCAAAAATTTGAATCCGATAAAGTGATCCGCCGTTTTCAAGACTCTACCAAACGAGTACGGAGGAGTGGCATTGTCACCGCAATCGAGATACTGACTGAAGACAACGTGACGTCAACTTTGGAAAACGAGATTGTAAGATCATGATATCAAACTTACAAGGGATGTATGTGATCTTTGCCTAAAAGTACTTCAGGCTGAAACTTACGAGGCCACAAGTCACACCTTCAAAGAATTCAAGAGATGATCGACAAAAACAAAAGTCAATAAAGAACAATTTGGAACCCAAGAAACGATACCTCTAGCAAAAAAGGGTGATTCGAAGAATTGAAAACAATGGAGCCAACAATAGAATGGTATAGTTGGTTACTTTAAAAAACCAAACTTCTAAAATACTTTTGAATTTACTTTTATAGCGGGCCGTGATATGATGGAAAAACGAATTTACTTTTGTTTGGGATTCTGGAGCAGATCATTTGAAAATCAAGATAAATTGACAGTAAACTTCACTGAACATGTGAAGCCAAGAAGTGATTCGGTTGCTGTACTGGCGCGTTTATACTAGCGGCGAAGAATTATCAAGTGACCAGTAATTCGGGCGTACCAGGTATACTACAAAATGTTGTTTTTGTGATGAAGATGGTAAGCTGGTAATAAAGGGTAAGTCTTTGAACCACCTATTCAGCGGTAACTGGTTAGTGCTTCAAAATGCTTTAAATAGCGTATGTTCGTCACAAATAGTATTTACGAATTATTGTGGAATAAAATAATTGCAAATCAGAAAAGTGGAAATAAAATGAATGAAACTATTTTTTTTGATAATTAAAGAATTTATAATATTGTACCTAAAAGTACATTGTGTAAAGCTTGATTTGTATATTGTGACAAATAAATTTGTCTGTCATTTAATAAATTGGAAACAAAAGGTTTGAAACGAGAAGTCGTTTAATCTCAAGTGCACACAGATGTTTGCGGTCCTAACAGTTTTTTTTTGTTCGTCTATTGAAGAGCAAAAACTATGTTGTGATTTTAAGAATAAATCAGATAAGTTAAGTTTAGAAAACATAAGTTAAGTTTCGGAACTATGTTGCAAAATGTGAAGTTCATTTTGGTCTAAGAATTGTTAACTTTATGTTGTGATAATGAAAGGGAAATTATATCCAGTTAATCAAAAAGGTTCTGAGCTTGAGAAGGTATTGGTCATCCCTAAACAGTGCCGCATACTCTGGCTGTAAATGGTATTGCCGAAAGTATGATGAACAATGATAGAACGGGTCTACATAAAACAAAAGGTTCTGGAATCAGATTGTTCTGGGGAGCACTGAGGTAAGATTATACACCTGATGATGAGTTATGGCATAATAATAAGCCAAAACCGTACATTTTAAAGTTTTTGATTCTACTGTTTACTAAGTTAGTAAAAGTCTAAAAACGAAATTTGACAAAGATGTTGTCAAAGGGAATTTCGTTGATGATGAATCAAATTTAATGATTATAAGGTGTGGGATGTGGTAGACCAAAAATGTTTGTGGGAGTCAGAGATGTGAAATGAATAAGATTAAGTTCTTATTAAATAGGCCAATAAAAGTTGAGCCTGAATGTGTTATCAGCTTTAAATAGCATAACTTGGTAACTTTGACTTGGTACACCCGTTTGAAAGGAGGTGTGGATCTGATAAGAATCAATCAGTTTTTAAGCAAACAAACATAAAACAATACCTAGCATAATTGCAAATAAATCTGTTTGGGAAACAGAGGAGAGCTCGAGATTGTTATATCACAATGGAAATAAGTTAACTTTATTTTAAGATCGAGAAACATTACATAGTTAGAGACAACATGGTAGGATGCAAAACTTATTTTCTGTTTCGTTTAATGAATACGATGGCGATAGTATTTTTGATAATATGTTATTGCTTATTGTGTGCTGGATAATAATAATAAAAAAGGTAAATGCCGATATGATAAGCATTTAAATGAAGAATGTTTTCAGTAATTGATTCAACTAGGACACTATTGAAAATGATAAATAAAAACTGTTACTAAAAACAGATAAAAGAAATATTAATTCAATTAAATTAAATCGATTGTCAATGAGTACAGTTGAAAATTGGTTGTAAAGCGAGTTTAATATCTCGTGGTTGTAGTCAGCTATATGTTAAAGAAACTTTTGTATCAGTTGAAAGAATTGCAAGTTTTAGTTAAGTCGTTATGAATCAATGTAATTTCTTGGTTAAGCATGTGGATATAAAAGCATAATTTTTATTGGGAATCTGGATAAAGTAATTTTAGTGTATGAATATTGCTGAGGGTATTCTGGCTGACAATTAATGGTTTGTACATTAATGAAGTCATTATATGGATGTATGTAGTTTGTATACTGTTGGTTACTAATGTTTCATTGAGCTTAGACAAAAAGGCATTTAAGTTTTTAATGCAGGTCATGAATTAAGTCTGGTAGTTGCCCAGTTACTGGATTGCGGAGGTCTGATAGGCAGTCGCTCCTACTAGTATTTAGTCGCATCCGGTCAGACTGGAAGCTAGGGAGATGATGATGCATGAAGTCTGGTGCCTGGTTAATGGCTATAGTTGGCTCACCATTATAAGGTTTGTTATTTATTATATTGGTGTACAATAAAGTATATATAAATAAATAAGGGACTTAAACATAACCGATGAAATGTGGGTGTACTATAGGTGCACTTCTGCCTGACCTTTTAGGTAATATAGGCGTGATGTTTATGCTATAAAGAACGAAGTTTTACTTAATGTCTATGTTATTGCATTTTAACAACTATGTTATAATGTGTAACGTAGTAGTTGAGTAAAACATACCCAATCAACATTTTTTTTTTTTAAATCATTGAATAATAATATATAAAATGTTTTCTGTGAATCAAAAATAAACAGGTCAGAAAACATAATTACTTTAAATCAGGAAATGTAGATAAACAACAGTTCTCGAAAAGTTTAACTTGAGGGATGCTTGAGGGGCAATAAGTTCGCCAATACACTCTTTGAAAGTCAAATATAGGTAAAGATTATAAAACATCACACAGAGTTCGTGTGAAATTACAAGACCCCTTTGTAGAAATCTTATAAGGTGCTTGAATCATTCTGAGCTTAATCTTAGTTTTTCTGTTTACATCATGATTTGAAATGTAAACAAAAACTATTTGTAATGGTTCCACTGAGGTACAAGACCCTTTGTCTTGAAATATTTAAAAGGAACTATAAATCTCAAGTTAATTTTTAAACAAAACGATTTTAAAATTTTAAGTGGGTGTTTGTTAATTGTGACTGGAGTGGTAATATGAATAAATATAAAATGTACTGTGGGTTATTTGTATAAATTATTTAAGCAATATACAATTTGCTGGCAAACAAAGTGGCAGCAAAGAATGGCAAGATAGTACACAGTAGTAATGCAGAGTATGGTTTAATGTAAAGCAGTAAAAGATACTGTGATTAAAGTCGTTGGTGACAAATATTACTTAATATAAAGTATTATTTAGCGATTACTATAGCAGATGCTGTTTTTATTTATGATGATAATAATAATAATAGATGCATTGCGAATAATCCTACCAGTCACAAACGAACACATAGATATTAAGTATCAGGTTGAGAGATATGTTACTAAAATATTTTATTTCCACAAGTTACCCAGATAGCTGGTATCCTGTAAAATTGTCAACAGTGCGTTTTACCTAGATAAGAATGAAATTCGGGGTGACATTGTAAATACATGAAAGGTGCCTAAGAATATGTTATTATTATTATGTTAATAATAAGAGCTTGGTTATAATAAGTTGATGAATAAGATTCATAATTTCAATAATCAATTAAATGATTGATTGGTCTGATTAGGTTTTACTGGGTTTTCCCTAATCCTGCGCAACGAATGTTGGACCATGATGATATTGTATTCCCAGAAAGAAAAAGGAAGGTGTGTGTTTTTATTATTGTATAAAGATGTTTGGTATAGTATTATGTAATAGATATTACACCGTGATTAAAGAGAAAACGATTTATTTTTGAGGGGGACGTGTTGGAATATAACAAAAACAAATCTATCCTACTTCAACACTATGGCCTTTCTCTTTCTAACCAATAAATATTGTATTTAATTGGTCTGAGCCCCTTGTCGACACTTAACTGAAATCCCTAGTATGGTTACAGTTACTGTATTCCTTTAGCCTTGCTTAGAAGCACACGTCTCACGTAATATTACTGAAACACACCTTCCAATATAAAGTAAAGGATTAATAAATAGTTATTATTCAAATCCTTAAAACCGTGTTTGCTTTGGTGTCCACCTTAACCCCAACATTTGGTCTCAAGTGTCTACACATCTGGACAATATGCGTAATCATTAAAACAATTTTGCGATTCCAGTAAAATGAAGCTGACAATGTTATTGTATTGACTCCCTCAGCGATGCTTGCTGAGAAGGTTGACGCGATAAATTTGTTGCCAAATATTGCAAAAACATTTGAATGTGTTACACCCACATTCTAATGAAAATTAAAGTGACTGTATACAGTATCAAAAACGAAATACTTACTAAACTTGACACTGGCTGAATCCACAAACAGTGCGAAACCAAAAGAAAAAAAAACACGTGTTCGTTTGAGGGTTTCTTCTGAAGCGCTGTTTTAAGGTGAAAGCATTAGAATAGCCCGCAAAATTCAAAGTTTCTTATTTTTTTGCATTTTTAGGTTACGTTCATGTTGTATGTTTATTAAAACATGATTGGCGGCCGTATTACATAATTATTTCTTTATTATTAAAATCATCAATCGTCTTATCCTATTGTATTCTTATACATTTTCATGAAATAGCCATTATTGTTTTTTTTTTTCTGTAAGTGATGGTATACATTTAAAATATTTTTTAATTTTGAAATTTCTATTTTAAGTGACTTTTACGAAAATTATTTTTAATTTGTTGCAAAGGCATTTTGTGTGATTTAATGATAATGTGTGCAGTCATTATCTATGCTTGTGTTATCCTTGTCTTATTAGCATATTAATTTGTGAATAATGGCAACACTGCACTGTGACAGCTTCTGATGAATGATGCGGATTATGAATGCATTACATGATGCATTGAATTAGGGCATACTTTTTGTTTTAATGTGTTAAAATGGTATAAAATACCAATTCTAATCAACCCCGATTATATTTTTAGTAAAAAAAAAATATTTTTAAGTAATTAAAAATATATCGGGGTTAATAAAATCGTTGTTCTAATCGACCCCGAAGTAGTTTTTAATTTTAAATGTAATTATGTCATTTTTTTTTCACTAATTTGAAAAAAAGATTGCACGTAGCGGAGATGAGAATGTTAAGATGGATGTGTGGTGTGACGAGAATGGATAAAGTGAGAAATGAGTATATTAGGGGAGTTTGAAAGTGGCGCCAGTGACTGAAAAGTTGAAAGGGAATCGTTTTTGACGTGACAACGTCTTATAAATTGGTTTGCCGGGTGACACTTCAAGAAACTGCGTTACGCTCCGCTCACGTTATGCGCTCACAATGAGAGCGAGTGAGAGGCACGCGTCCCTTCCACTCGGGCATGGTTAGCCCGCCTAAGAGCGAGAGAGACAGACATAAAAAGTCCTACTATACGAATGAATATTCACATTAAAATTATTTTACCACTCAAAGTCGTTGTCACGTAAAACTTTCGCCCGTATACCGACTTTACAGGCAACCAATTTTTTTGGTATGGTCATGTGAAGAGGAGGGATGAAACGCATGTTACTAAAAGAGTTATGAGTTTACATGTGGATGGATGGAGAGGGAGAGGGAGACTAAAGAAAAGATAGATGGATTGTGTGAAGAGTGATATGAAAGAAAAGGGAGTTAGTGATAGTATGACGAGTGACAGGGTAGAATAGAAGAAGAAAACGTGTTGCGCCGACCCCAAATAACATGGGACAAGGGCAGGAAGATGATGATGATGTTAGAATAACGATTTTATACAGTTTAAATAAAAAAGCACTTAAAGATTTAAAAAAAAATAGTTAAAATCCGACGATGAATTCCACCTCTGGGGTATTCATGGTATTCGTTTGTGTTTCGATGTCAGTGACACGGTGTGTAGAACCTATCTACAATTAAAAATAAAATTTAGCAAATAAAAAAATTGCATGCATATTCCCTATTAATGCGTGTGATCCCGTTTTGTTTACGACCGGTATTAATACCGCACGCTGCACACTGGATCCCGGTATTTCGCGGTCCTGGTAATAGCGATCTCGAAATACCGGGATATAGTTATACACAGAAAGGTTGACTTGTAGAAAATGCCTAAGGGATTAAGTCCGCCTCTATACTTTTGTGTGCATAAAAAACAAGCAAGTACTCTTTTCTTTTATTCTATACCAAAAGAAGCATAAAAATCTCCTCAGAAACCTCCACTAAATAACAACTATTATGCCCACCATTTCAACTGAATAATTGCCTACCGATTCACATTTACCGTAAACATAAAACAAATCTGTCCTTTTGAAATCCTTGTATGAATTTTAAAGTCAGCTAAGCTGGCAGAATGCATACAGTGTGGGTTGGTGGAGGCTGGGGGCTTCAGTAGGGGCGTAGCTACCGGTGTACCAGCCATATGAACAAGACGGAGCCCCCGAGCTGCCGGGGCCTCGACATTTAAAACCAAAATTATGTAAAACGCTGTCCACAATCTCAAATGTATTTTCAAGGGTCAAAGGTGATCCTTTTTCTTAAATTACTTTAACTTTATTTGTTATAATTGCAGCTTAATCTATTTGATTTAGGTTGCTTCAATAGTCTAATTTGCTACCGTAGCCCTAACCTTTCTCTTAGTAAAATCTTCATGAGAACAAGTTCTTTCGTCCTCGTCAGGAGACCTTAATTTCGAAGCTGGATTCGCTCGTTTTTCATCTTCGTGACTCATGCTTGTTTATGCTATCCAATTCAGAACTGCCTATTTTATTTATTTTGTAAGTAACCGTTACTCTCCTTTTGAAGTTTGCTAAAGGCAGATAAAAAGTGCCACCAATAAAGTTTTAAATAGGGCCTTAGGACCTATAGAACTAGCTACGCCACTGGCTGGAGGTACACAGTTCTTCGTTAACAATAGATAAGAGGAGGCTGGAGTGCCCGGGGGTACTGAAGAGGGAAGCGGGGGAAAGAGAACGGTTCATTCATCAAAACTCTGCCTTGCGTCATGAGGTAAGGATTTGCAGAAGGCCTGCAAGGATGCAGTCTTGGACTAATAAGAAAAAGTTTCTATGGATCTGTAATGCATTTTTTTACCTTCTATCTGTCTATCTCTTTGTTCCGGCTAATCTCCAAAACGGCTTGACCGATTTTGGACTTCACTGGCAGATAGCTGATGATATAAGGAGTTACTTAAACTGTGCTGTTAAATAAGTTTGACAGGGACAAATTTGCGGGAAAGTTTAATCTAAAGTAATTCAGCTGTTTTGTGAAGTTGATTTTCTGTCTCGCCATCTCTCAAGCTCTGACCGGGCTTCAAGAACCGCAGTCCAAAATTCTTTGTCAGCTTAAATGCATAGCGCGCCAGTTTTAGTTTCAGAGTTAATTAAAAAGTAAGTTTAGAGTGTAGCGTATGTTGAAAAGCAGTTTGTTTTTAAGCAAAGAAAAGTTTTTTTTTACATTGCTGGGTGAAAACTCAAAGAGCTAGTTGCAAGTTATGAACCAACTGCCTGTGTTCTGCCGTTTTACCCGTGGTTTAATTTAAAAGAAAAAAAAAATAGTTTTAGTACCTACTGCTATTTCTTTATTCGTCATTTTAACTTATTAGATAAATTTTTAAATATTTTTTAAAAACAATTAAAAAATAATCGTTTAAAAATATAAAAAAATAGTCAGTCAGTGTCGAGCTACAGGTGATTAGGGCTCCAGAGACAGGTACGTATCTGTAATGTAAATAATCAATTAATATTGTTCGCATGTTTTATTTTGGTTTTTAAATTTGATTTAAGGAAGAGTCACTTTTACTATATTTAGGCGGCACTGATAGGATAAAACACTAACTTCTGTAATACAGGTTCTGTTATATACCTAGCTTAGAAGTCAGAGCTTCTTTTGCTGTGTAAGATAATAGAGAGCGTCAATTAAAAAAAAAAACAGGTGGGTGATGGGCCCGGGAGTCAGACTCGCGCACTGAGGGTTCCGTATAACTTACCTATGAAAAAAGTTAAATTCCCGAATTGAGTTACGAAGATTTTTCCGAATCGCAAAAAAACTGTTTTTTTTTTGTGACGTAACTAAAAATTTTCCGTTTTCAATTTTTTCTTATACTTGTGCTGTGAGACCTTGCTTCATGCCAAATTTCAGGATTCTAGGTCAATGGAAGTACCCTATGAATTTTGATTCCCTTGACAGTGTCGAAATACACGTTTTTTGCGACATAAATGGCCGTAACTTTTTTTTTCGTTAACTCAGAAGTTTAATTTTTTCACAGCTTCAAGGGACCGTAGACCTAAGTATATAAGTTTTAATTTTAACCTGATACCTCCACGCGTTCCCGAGATAAATGGTCTTGACAGACAGAAAAACAGACGGACAACAAAGTGATCCTATAAGGTTCCCGTTTTTTTCTTTTGAAGCATTGAACCCTAAAAATGATTAGATTTGAATTAGGTATCCTTAAAAAGAAATCGGACTACTCACGGTCGCTATATGATGTTACAGCCTAAACTTCTACAAGAATAGAACGCAAGTGCAATTTTTTTTTAATACGTAATAAATGTATATGGCGGCACACTAGGGCTGCTCTACTGCGTGTCGCGGGTTCGATAAACCGCACGGATCAAAATATGTCATATCGATATAATATAAACCGCACGGATCAAAATATGTTATATCGATATAATGTAAACCGCACGGATCAAATATGTCATATCGATATAATTTTTCCTGGTGTCCTGTGTCTGTGAGTTTATAAGTTTGAAACAAAGTTTTCTATAGAGAAAAAATATTAGTTCCAGAGTTAAGTAACTTATTCAAACAAAAAATCAAACCCTTAGCTTTTTATATTAGTATTTATGTACATTAATTTAAGTGGCCTATCTACACTGTCGGACGGAATAGAGTGGATAGATTAATTTTATCGGTAATGTATATCGACTGTCGAGTACCTTCCTCAGATATGGTTGAGGAAAGTATTAATAAACTAATAATAAGCATTGTGCCGATAGTCGTGTCAGCCAATGACTTAATAGCCAACGAGCCTCGACCAACATGAGCTTGATAATTTACAAGTTACCAAATTTTGAATTGGGTAACTAAAAACTTGTTTATTTTGTACTAAACAACAATTAACACTAAAAAAAACGTACATTCAGCCGAACATAGAACCTCCTCCTTTTTGTAGTCGGTTAAAAATAAATCTTTTTCGAAAAACCGCATCAAATCTATATATAATAAAACAAATACCACTCACTGATTAATCACGAAATCTTAGAAACTTAAAATTTGGCAGGTAGGTTCCATAAAGGGTGTAGACATCCGCTAAAAACGAATTTTACGAAACTCGACCCCTAAGGGGGTAAAACGGGGGTTGGAAGTTTATATGGAGAAAGCTACTTCTACGCGGGCGAAGCCGCTGGCCAGTTGGTTATAAAATGAGGCAGCAATTAGCATTTCAGATATTGATAGGTATGAGGAAGAGTGGGCACGTGGTGGGAACATCTTGATGTCTCTTTTCTACGCGCGGATCCTAATGTATAATAATATAATATTCCACAACTATCACACAACGCCTAGTCTCAAGCTAAGCAGAGCTTGTGTTATGAGTACTAGACAACTGATAAACATACTTAAATATTTCTAAATACATACATATTATATATAAACTAGCTTTTGCCAGCGGCTTCGCCCGCGTGAAATTAGTTTTTTTCCATTCAAACTTTAGACTCCCATTTCAACCCTTTAGGGAGTGAATTTTGGAAAATCCTCTCTTAGTGCACGCCTACGTCATAAAAGGAAACCTTGTGCAAAATTTCACGGTCCTAATCCTTGTAGTTTCGTCTGTGCGTTGGTATGTCAGTCAGGCAGTTTCTCCTTTTATATATATAGATTACACCCAGACACGGAACAAATGCATGCATGCACCTCCGGCATAGCAGGGGCCACTAACCACTAGACCAACAGACCAGTCATGGCCAATGGCGGTGACATTGTAGTTTGTGCATTCTTTTTCTGTTACTTGACAGTCCCTTTAAACCAGATTTGAAATGCTTGTATGTAAGTTATTTAATTATGAGCGAATTTGTAAAATATTTACAATTAGCGATTTTGGATAAAATACCTATTCTTTTTTTTTCAAATAATAATAAAACAAATTGAGTTAAGTACCTACCCAATTCCTTCGCGAGAAAACTGAATGTCGCCAGAGGGCTTTAATTTAAAAGGGCTATAATTAGTTACATACCTGGCCCAATTAACATCGATAATTAGTCCGCCTCTAATTTGTAGCCGCTTGAAAACCTAGGCGGGCGTAATGAAAAGCACTTGTAACCAGAGTGCGTATGAGTAAATCAGGGAGGGATGGGAAAATGGCGGCCTAAATTTCTTGCTTTACAGATTAATTGAGCATTTTGGCGAAAATTTTCGCTTTATACAACGTTTGCCGTAGGTAAATACTTTCTACAAGGCAGGGGAGAATATTATACAGTCTCCTCATGGATGTGTCGTATTAGGCGTTGCATAGTGGGGTTCTGAAATGGTCTTTTGACAGGTAACGGGGTAACCTTCTCTGATGGTAATCACAGGTTTCAGTGAGGTAAAATGGGATTTTTACCTCACTGAAAACTCCCCGGACTTATACCCAAAGACCGGACGCCTTTTGAAGGATTCCCCTCTAAAAAAAAAAAGTTAAATGCTTTCCATTTACTCACTTATTCATCTGATGTCTGAAAGTATTTGTAAAATTCAACACCAAAATTAATAATATTGTAGGTGAGTTTATTTCAACAATAATGAGACAAAGCCAGCTTCCTTCGGTTTCAGTCAATTATTTCGTTCGTCGCGTCGTCCGGTTTCAGATAATTATTTTCGTTGGAATCTTACGCCGGATGAAAATATGATGAAATTAGAGCAATATTCGTTTTCAGTAAGGTTGATAAGCAAAGAGAACAACGGAAGATCATCAGAGGTCATACCGCGAGCTCTTAAAGCGATCTATTTGACGATTTAAACTGATGATGAAGAGAGAAAGGGATGGCGCTATATAAGATGTATAGCCTCATACCTCTATCTCGCTCGCACGATTAAGATTTCAACATGTCTTGGTAAGGCCCCAGTTAGAAACATAGTGTTTAACTTTAAGGCCTGCGCATTCGAGAGACAATCTTCGGCGTACTTTTTTGGCCTTCAAAAGAGGTCCCTTACAATTTTATAGATTAACGCACACAACGGATTAAAAGTACCGCACACGATAAGTCTCCTAAACAACTGAAGATATCGATAGACCCGACTAGACATAAGTACGGAGGAGTCCTAAAAAAATAGAACTAACGTGAACGCGTTAAGCGCATGAAAATATCTACACATTAATCGAGCTGCAATGTAAGGATAAATCCTTTTTTGCGTAACGTAATCTTAGAATATTTGCTTCCATAGTTTTTTAGGTGGAAAATCATCCGATGATTTTTTACGCTCTAGGGCGAAGTGCGAGGCCATGTTATACTTTATTGACTAAAACCACACCTATGTTCCATCTTTGCATAACGTTCCAGGACACTAGGGTTCCCTTTCGGACAATACTGCTGCTTCCAGCGTGCGCTTCACTGAATTTGCGAGCAAAAATATTCGCGCGCCGTGTGCATTGACCCCGTGGCAAGTTTTTTGCGGACACTTTATTCACGATTTGAGGATTTTTGTCCTCTGCAGTCAAAAGTCCGCGCAGGCCTAAACTGTGTCATACTCACGCTGTATCATGCTCTCATTTTTAGATAAAATTACTCATTAGTGGCCTTCACACTATTCAGATTCAAATAATGTCAGTCTAATTGTAATTCAGGGTCGTTTTGATAAGAATCTGTGTGTTATACGACACAGCCTCACAGTAAAACCGTTCACGTTTTGTCAAACTGACACAAGGCTGAATTTTTTGACATAACATGTGAATATTGTAAAACGGATGCGCTGTTCCGTGCCCGATTCGTTATCTGTTGTAGGTTGTAGGTAATGATTTTTATATTTTTAGTGTGATATTATTTAGTCATTATTCTTAAATTTCATACGTTTATAAATGAATGTTCATTTATAAATGAAGGACGTTTAGGCGTAGGTTTGCGGACGATGAGCCATGGGTAGCTCGCCATCCGGACGTACGATGACGCGTGCCTCAAACCATTATAAGCAAAATTGTAGAAGCCAGCTAATTGCCGAAGCCTGCCAGGGCTGCGGATTATTCTACCGCAGCTTTCGCAATAAAGGGCAACTGAACTGTCGACAGCGCGTAGTGTTCCACGCGCGCCTCAAAAACGTGTCAGCAATACCGTTTGGTCCAGTTGGCCACGAGAATTTTTATAAGAGATACCGTGGTTCTGGAACGCAATGTTTTAGTCAGTAAAAGTGTGACACGCCCTCTCGCTCTACTCTTAAGCGAGAAAAGTCATTGCATGATTTCCCACCTCAAAAAAAAATCTAGTCGTTGGCCCTCCTCAATCTTCATCTTCCTGTATTGCAAAGTATAATAGAAAATTGTTCCAAGGGCACGTGCTCCCGGGATAAAAAGTGTACCATATGCTATTCCAGGATGTGGTGTACACGTGTGCCAAATTTCATCCAATTCCGTTCAGCCGTTCGAGTGTGAAGAAGTAACAAAGACACACTCACAAACTTCGCATTTTTAATAGTATTATTTATTATAAAACTAGTATTTTTCGAAAATAGAGACCTACGTCCTGAAAAATACAATTTAATTCATTAAAAAAACACTGCTCTTTTATACCAACCCCTATTTTTCAAAGTTTATCCTTCGTTCTTTTGTTTTCAAGTAGGTCCCATATTTTTCACAGTCCGCCTTCCTGGCCCATAGCGCCATAGATTACATTGAACTAACTAATGAGTTTCCGTACGCCGCATTCGCTGCTAATTACCTCGTATTTTATGTTTAAGTGCGAAAAATATTCACTAAGTATATTTGTTTAGAATATTCATAGATAAAGTGAAAATGAGTATATTAGAGGAAGTTTGAAAGTGGTGCCAGTGACTGAAAAGTTAAAAGGGAATCGTTTGTCTTAGTATGGCCATGTAAAGAGGAGAGATGAAACGCATGTTACTAAAAGAAATATGAGCATACATGTGGAGGAATGAAGAGGGAGAAGGAGACCTAAAAAAGATGGATGGATTGTGTGAGGAGTGAGATGAAAGAACAGGGAGTTAGTGATAGCGTGACAGGTGACAGGATTCTCTTGAACTTCTTTAAATACATATTTCTCTACTTACATATATGTGTAATAGATATAGTACTGTTTGATATAAGTGGGGAAAGTTGGTCATTGCGACCGAGACGGCATTCGCCCAAGCCATAGGCGAGGGTTTTATGGAGCCGAGGGCTGCAGTGACAAATTCCACGTGTATTTGGTATCGGGCTACTCAGACCAGACACAACACCCATCTGGCCGGAGGATCCTCCCTTTTAAACGCAGGAATGTGGGATTTTACACCCTGTTCCAAATACCTCAAAATACTTAATAAATCTACACTAATATTATAAACAGGTAAAGTTGTTTTTGACTTCCCGGGTCAAATTGCAACAATTCAAAACCGATTGCGAAAATTTTTTCATCGACAGAAAGCTGCTTTATTCCTGAGTGTCATTATTCTATATTTTATGTATGCGAGTGACGCCGCGGGCAAAAGCTAGTATTTTATAAATGTATATTATTATAAAGCTTAGCCTTTTAATAAAAGTACTAACACAAATGTCTATGTCGCACATCAGAAGTTAGTCCAAAATTTAATAGAACAGTACCCTCTTCAGTTAATCGATGGTTTATTTCAAGAAGTCCTTGAGGCGTGACAAATGACTGACATTAAGAAATCAATAGGTCAACATAATATATGTAGACGATGACTGTGCACTTGTGTGATAGGAGGGTCTGGTGCTAGTTTGAACAGCCCTTGAGAACGCTTGGAGTATGAGTCATGTTCCACTAGCTGCTATCAGCGGCTTCACCCGCATGAAAGTACAAAATTGACCTAAAGTTGTCAAACAATAAAAGGTCCGTTTTGACATCTGTCAAAACGAATACTTAAATACGCAAAAAGAATACTCGCAATGTATTCCATCATATTATTTGACGCGCAAAATAAATGTAGGTATGTATATATTTTTTTAAAACATTGTAATTAATTGTTATTTTATTGTTTCTTTCAGTTTCGTTCCAAGTTACATTCTAGGCTGTTTCTCAAATGTCAAAACGGGCCTTTGATTTTTTAACGAGTTTAATATTTCCCACTTTTTACGACACCGATACGAGTATACGAGTTCCAACTCATGTTCGAACTTCAACATTTAAGTATAAAGCTAGAACTACACAGCGCACACGTGTGCCACACACGCCGATCTAGGCGCGTCGGTCTCCATACATTTTATAAGGAAACTAGACTTGTAGAGCTACACTTGACCCAAGCCACGCGACGTCGTTCTACGTACAAATCAGGCTTGTTACACGTGTGCGTCGTTTTAATGTAGTTCTAGCTTTATATAGTTCCCACACTAGGAATAGATAACTAAATCGTGGGTGCATTCACAAACATGTGAACTTAAAAACACAATTTTTAAAAGAAGTTAGCCTAATATAATTTAAAGTAGACTATGTAAGAATGTTTTTTTACTTGTTTGCGGACCTAAAGATTAAAAAAAAAAAATGTTATCGACAATAACGTACAAATATAAAAAACTCATTTTGTATAGTTTCGATGTTGAGATGGATTCATGATAGCACAAGTTTAAACCTTAGTGGTTTTTGGTTGCTATTTAACTTAGACTATCCTGTATTCTTTTGTATTAATAAAAAATAAACAAAAAAAAAAAATGTACACAAACAAGCTTTTGCAAACACAAATTGTCTATAAATAAATCGGAATGTATATTTATTTAACCTACTGAATAAATGTTATCGTGTTAACTTAGAGTTAGTTAGATAGTACCTAATGTCGATACAATGAATGACTTCTTTGATTTTGATTGATAAACTGTACTATATACACTACTTTTTCTTGATATTCTTAGTGTCAATACGGTGATTGATTGCTGATGTCATAGCAAAACCGAAAAAAAAAAGCAAAAAAAAAACCTTACATCTGTTGTTTTTGTCGTAAGTATCTCCTGCAGTGTATTTTTTAAGGTTCCGTAACCAGAAGGATACCAACGGG
This sequence comes from Mythimna pallens, assembly GCA_961205895.1. NCBI lineage: Eukaryota > Metazoa > Arthropoda > Insecta > Lepidoptera > Noctuidae > Mythimna > Mythimna pallens. The sequence continues at coordinate 5,790,217 of OY540843.1, forward strand.
ACCCTATTACTAAGCCTACGCTGTCCGTCCGCCCGTCTGTCAGTCTGTGTGTATTTTGCTCGATTTTAATATTGTAGTACAGAACCCTACGTGTGTGAGTCCGACTCGGACTTGGCCAGTTTTTTGTTTACTTAGGTATGCTTATTTGTAAGATAAACATACACAGCATCTGCCTACGAACAAAAACATGAGTTTTCGCATCAATCACACTTTGGAATGTGAGATTGTCAACGTCTATATATGAAACAAAATAATTATTGTTATCATCGTGCTCATAGGGTCGACGCACATTTGCCACCGACCACAACCACAAAACGCCGCCACCGGCATATTTCCTATAGGTTTCATACATTTTATATGGATTCACCGTACACGGTTGACGCCGGCGACCGCCACACGCTACAAATCGCTTCTGCTCGCTTCTTGTCGCCCGAACCGGCCACTAAACGCCGTCACACGCCACTCGCACATTTAAACCTTCTTCGTCAGAGTCCATTATGATACTGCGCGTATAGGTTAAAAAAAGTGGCAGCCACCGACCACAAGTAGCTGTCACGCGATTCAGCATAGCTTCTCGTGTGACTGTGGCATATGGCCCATGTGTGGCGACACCTATTGCCTTCGTGGAGTGTTTTTATTAGTTAGCCTCTGTTGTATTGCTCGGTCAGCTCAAGGTAAAAGTTTTACTTCTAACTTACTGTCACCTCTGGAACCAACCTTAACTACTTAATCCTTTTTATCCCCTCATAAGCTATTTATCGTTCACCTAAGTCCAGCCAAGCCAATACGTGAGAAAACATCTGACCAAGGCACCGCCAGAGCAAATTGGATCGTGTCCCTAAATCCTTAAAGTTAGTTATGTCTTGCAGAACGGCTAAAGTTAGTTAGTATCAATTTTAGGAGCCATAACGTAGTTACGTTGGCCTTAAATTCACTTATTGCTACATGTTAGGGATGGCGATTCTTCCTTAAGAAAATCTATTTTTGAATCGATTCGAAACAAAGTCTAAAGAATTGATTCAGTGGTGAATCGAGTTCTAAAAGAACGGTTTTCTAAATATTAATCTGTTCAGTTGCTAAGTCCTAAAGATCACAGTACAGATGATACTACAGAGCATATGTTTTAAATGGCTGGTGAGTAATTGGGTTTACAACATTTTATCTTAAAAAATAACTCGAGGAAAACAGGTTCTTTGAAAGTTTTTAAATAATTATAATTATGATTGCACAGAATCGATTAAAAATACAGAAATGATATTTATTTTTAAAATAGGTTTTAAAAAAACTTATACACGTCAATTTCTTCGTTTATTTAAACTAGATTGGGCCGGAGTTTTCTAGCTGACTACCCTGAGAAGAAACACCGAAACAAACTTTGAGGTCAAAATTTCTTTTAAAGTCTATACAGCAAACGTAAAATGGTCAAATCATATGAGAACCATGCAGATTAGTGTCTGAGATGGGCTTTTGAGAAAGAATTATACAGATTTGAGTGGACCTGTCCACTCAGTGCAAGCATTTGTCAGTATTCGTAGAGCTCAACTCAGTACTACTTAGGAGTTCAATTCGATTTTCTTGACCTATAAAATCGATTCTTCGACTAATCGATTTTTGTCGACATCCCTACTACATGTTACGTGTTTCTCTGCAGATAGCTGTTATATGTAATTTTAAGCTTGAGTGGTTCTGTTTTTAGGGTTCTGTAGCTAAATAACAAAAAACGAGCCTTGAATTTCGATCTGCCTCGCTCTTTCTTTTAGACTTAACTGTATGCAGTTGTACTACGAAGACGTATCAACCTGACCTTCACAACCCACTAACTTGGTGGGAAATCATCAATCACCATCTCCCGCTCTGAGTGAAGCGAGAGTGCGTGTCAGACTCTTACTGACTAAAACCTACCTTTGTTCCTTCAGTTGCCCTGTGCATTCCAGGGTCACGGTAACTATTTCGAACATTCTCGCAGCCTTAACATAATCAACACATCGGCTTTACTGGGCCTCGTCCATATTACTGACACAACGCGCTGTCGACTAGAGCTTGATCCTTACGGCGAGCAATTAGTAGCTCGCTGTCATGGCCGTACCATTACATTTCAGTGTGTGTATACTTATTTTAAGTTATTTGTCAGTTTTAATTTTAAATAAATTTGAAAGCTTCTTAATTTACTCCACATTGAATGGATTTGAAAAACTCTTTCTATTTGTGATTTTGAATTTAAAATAATATCTGTTACTTTTTAATAATAAAATTGAACCAAGTACCACGAGTCCTTTTCTTCTCAATGGTTCTCTTTTCCCTCAAAGTATTTGATTGGCCCCAGTAGATGGCCACGTTTATAGCGGCGTCAGTGGTAATTTTTAAAGTCCTCCAAATGATCTTTATATCATGAAATCCTGCATGGGGTGCATAAAAGGATCCCCCGAGCTGCTTACCCTGGACAGCCAGCACTCGGTAACGCAGAGTCTAGCTGACCAATCCTTTCACCAGGATAGCACATCCAAATTACCACAATGTTTAATTTTGTACATTATTTAGTATATGCGTAACCTGAATATAGTTCGTTCAGAATCAATAACTGAATCGATTTCAATAATTTTTACACCATTTTATTAGTTGGACGCCACCAACACTGAGGTCACGGCAGGTTATAGCCGGCATTAGACACTAGCGTACAACTGGATGCGGTAGTAAAACAACCTCTCAGTCACGCGGGTGGCCCGGTGATCATGTATTTGTGCGGCCAACCAGGTAACATAACAAGCTTATAACTTTGTGATTTTTTGTACTTATACGTGTTTCGAGTTTCGCATATACTAAAACTAAAGTTGTATATAAAAGGAGAAACTGAAATTTTACACAAGTTTTCCTTTTATGACGAAGGCCAGCACTAAGAGAGGATTTTTCAAAATTCACCCCCTAAGAGGAGAAACGATGTCCAAAGTTTGTATGAAAATAGGTACGTAGGTATCTTCATAAAAACTTGCAGAAGCTAGTTGTTTTTAATAATAATAATAATCATTTTATTTTCAGGCATCAGAGGCCCATACACATAATACATACAATAATCTTAAACAATAATAAACTAATACATATTATAAAAATAAAACTTATTTAACTATTATTAAACACGTAATATAGTCGGCGTCGTGTTGAGCTGCGTGGTATCGCGTAACCGTCCTCGGAAACGTCGGTATACGACACCTTTCGGCCAGAAGTCCTCTTTTAAGAAGGTCTGTAGCTGTTAGGTTGGAACTCGTACCACGAACGACTTGAAGTTGACGTCGTGGCGCGCTTCCAACCTTACGACCCTCAGAGTCCAGTTGGTCTTCACCTTCAAATACTCCACGACTTCCTCAACCTTCGTGTAGTGATGCTGGCGCGAAGTGTATATGTGTGCTGCGTCGTAGGCACAGCAGGACTCAGCAGTATGTTCGGACCACTCGTTTTCGTGTTTATACTCCGGTCCGTAGTAGCGTATTGGATTACCTACGATCACGCGCCTATATTGTTAATATTGTTTTTATAAACATTAAACATAATGGTTAAACATCGTCTTGTTAGTTCAACTCTCTATCTTGTTTTTATAACTAATAGTTCTTAGATAAACTGTTTATAATGCTTGTTAAATTGTTACAGGTACATTCGTGGTTTTAATGAGAGTCTCATCTCGGATACAATCCTTCTATATACCTAAGAGATACCTGCCTTGGTAAGAAGAGTAATAAAAGCTACCATTTAGACTGGCCTGACTGACTAGTTTAGTGGTTGTTGGCCCTGACTGCTATGCCGGAGGTCGTTGATTCGATTCCTATCCAAGACAAATGATTATGTGATGACCACGATCATTTGTTCTGTGTCTGAGTGTAATTTATCTATAATATGTATGTATTTAGAAATATATAAAATTTAAGTATGTTTATCAGTTGTTTAGTACTCATACCACAAACTCTGCTTAGTTTGGGACTAGATAGTGTTGTGTGAAAGTTGTAGAATATCATATTAAGTATATTTAAGCGGGAAATTAATAGGGATATTTAATTTGTAAAAAACACAACCCTATCTTTGCTGTCGTGCAGTCGGATAAATACACACAAAAAATAATAATACTTTTTCAATATGCGTACTTTATGAGTACATTATCAAGGGCCAAAGTTCACGCAAAATAGCAGATTTCCAGAGGTTATTGGCTAGTTTTACAGAAAATGTTTTGATTCCAATAGAAATCTAGATAGTAATCACAAGATATCTGTGTTTCCAAAATATGTAGAGAACGATATTTAATGACATCATCATCACATAATAAAATAAGTTGAATGGGATAAGTACTTACGGATAGTAAGTTACGGGTTGGCTCTTTTTTTAATTCTTTATAGGTTCGCGCTTGACCGCTATCTCACCTGATGGAAAGTGACGATGCGGTCGACGATGGAGCGAGTTTACCTAGTAGCAACCTATTCACTCTTGACTTAAAGATTCCCGGGTTATAGCCATCAGGAAACACGGATTCCGGCAAGGAATTCCACTCCTTAGCTGTACGCACAATGAATGTGTTCCCAAAATGTTTTGTGCGTGTAGGTGGTAGGTCCACCATGTACCAGTGGCGCATGACCGTACGCCTGGTGGTCCGATGAGCCTTAAGTCCTTAAATATCCAGGTTTTTGTTCACTTGGGGGACACCAGGGTTAAGATCATTATGTATTTACCTATCTGTTGTCTGGTAGATATTACTGTCAGCGATAAGACCGCCATTGTACCTATACGTGCTCATAGATTTAAGTTTATTTATGAGTTGTGTTTACTTTTTCAGTGTACAATACAGTTTATTTTATTCCATTCTATAGTTAAGTACTGAATACTGAAGAAGTTATCCGAGATAACAGCAATATATCAGTCTCCATGACTACCTACTCGCCCAAGTCTCCAAGTCAGCTAACACATAATTAAAACTTTAATTATGAAGTTGTTTCTCAAAAGTTTTCCATGATTCTCACTCAGTTTATTTCCCAAGTTTAGCAGATAAATTAACAAAGTTCTCTGACGTCATTATACTTTTAATTAGAAAAAAAAAAGTAATTTGTGCCGTCGAGATGGCAGCGAAAATTTATTTTTTGTATGCTGTCGTAATAAAAATGGCGACATTTTGTTATGATGAGTTTGGCAAACGGGTGTAAAAGTAAATTAACTTTGAAGGACAGATAACTTGGGCGGAAATTGAAAAGTTTTCACTTAGGATATATAAGCTGTTCTTTGGCCTGCGGGATTGTTTGAAAGTGTCATCGTGGCCTTGGAACGCAAAAGGCAACTGAAGGCAGTTGGTCTTTAGTCAGTCAAGGTCTGATACTCCCTCTCTTCCCACAGAAGTTATTTGGTTTTTCACACCCAAAAAAATGGCCAAAAGAACAGAATTGTATTAAATCTACAGGTCAGTGAGCGCTTACGTTCACTGACTTTTAGAGACATAACTATCATTTAATTTTGACAAAGGTTATTAAAGGTTATTATTTACAAAGCGTATCACTTCAATATTATTTAATCAATGCCATAGTGCAGGTGAAATTCCAAAGTAATAGCTGTATAACTATAAGCGTACATATAGTATCAAATTTCACGTGTAACAACAATCAGATAATTACCGCAAGCAAATTTTGGCGGTAACTCCGCCAAAATTCTAACTGACAGCTGTCAAAACAAACAGTCACCGATCTAATAATATCCTGACATTCTCGACACCATCACTAAAGGGTGGCCAAGCGCTTACTAGAGAGACTGTCGACATTTGCCAAGTGTCACTTGGACGCAGCTTCGGCACTGGATTTAATACAATGCTTTTGAAATATGTGTAATGTAAAAGTACAAAATAAGATACAAGTTGTGGATTCGTGGTGTGAATAATAAATGTTAGTAATTATCTATATTTGCTGACCTTGTTATAGGCACCTACGTGCATAAAAAATAATCGATATCTCCTGCATATTTGCGTGTTTGCGTGCTGGGTCACATTAAATAACTTCGATACTATATATTTTTTTTTATTATATAAACAATTCTTATCGAATTACAAACACACTATCTTTATGTTTAAATGGGCGATGACCATTAATTTGTCATTAGCACGTACACTGTTAATTTTAATAACTTTATTTATACCTAATTGTATTTTGTAATTTTGTTTAATCTACATAACACGAAGGCGACAAATAAAGTTTTTGTTTGAGTCAAAGCTTGCATGTCAATGGGCTCCAAACTTTGTTAAAATATGCGAGTGACCTCTGTTTTCCCATTATCGGCCTGCCACCTTCCATCGCACGACATCAATCGCGTATCCCTGTACTTAGCAATTCCCAAAACTATCCGAAGGGATCTTCAGATGATGAAGATTAATTACTCCGGGGATCCCTTAAGGCTCCCTAAAATAGTTACCTTTGTCACAAGTTAGGCGTGTATTCTCGAAATCGCGATAAACGATTATCGGTATTTATAGATTGTGTTAGGCGATTAGTTTGGCTTGGCGTAATTTATTCGATTATCACAGGAATTATAGGGATGTGGAGTTGATTTACAATGGTTTGTTGGTTGTAGCATTAATTTCCCCGAGGGCAGAGTGCGCTTGAGAACATTGTTCTAAGGAGTTGGCGTGATAATTACATGTATCATTATTATGTAGGCTGCTATTATTATAATATGATGTGGCTTATATGATTTTCGTAACACGATGTAATCCGTGAGATTATGCAAAGCTAATTTCGTTCGAGTTATTTATATATACTGGTGAATCTAAACACGTTAAGGAAAAAAAATACAAATAAAAAATAACAGATAAGTTAACGACTTACCAGAATTTTGCAAAACAAATATATAAGTACCTATAATTTTTTTTATTAATAATATATATTTATAAATAATGATATGTTCGTTATTTAAATAACAAAATTAATTTTAAAAAAACTTAACTGCTCCAGCTGCTGCTGCTGCTCTGGGTAGAGCGAAAGGATGTGTCAGACTTCTCCTGACTGAATTCCACCCATGTTTATACAGTTGCCCATTAGTTACAGCTCTGTAGTCCGGGGGCCCCCTTGATACGGCTGATACGGCGCTAGCTACGCCCCTGCCTTAAACCCTTTTTTGCATACCTCTATACTATATAGGTACTCGACATAATAGCAAACGAAGACGATTTTTAAAGAATCGCCATACTTAAGTGGCAGTGGGTAGGGTACATTGCACGCAGAAAAGATGGTCGATGAAGCTGAAAGGTAGCGTAGGTCCAGAGAGTAGCGACGGCGAACCGGTAGACGCAGCGTTGGAAGGCCTCCCACAAGGTGGCCCGATGACCTGGTAAGAGTTGCAGGATTATGATAGATGCAAGACGCACAGGACTCGTTTGTGTGGTCACGCTTGCGGGATGCCTATATCCAGTAGTTCGGCTGACATGATGACCTAAATGTTAACAGATACTTGATAATAAATGTATATGATAACATATTAGTTAGTAAGTAGATAACAAGCATTGATTCAGCGACTGTTCTGAAACATAAACAATGGCTGTGTGTGTCAATCATAATCGCATCAGGCAAGTTATCAGCGCGGATGTTAACAATGAGTAGTGGGCGTAGTGACATGCGGTTATCGGTTACGAGACATGTGGCAGAGAAGGGACAGAAGGTTTGCACTCAGCGAAACAAGTTTATTTTTGCTAAAAAATTGAAAGTATAGTTTGTTTGTGCATAAACCAAAGGTTTTCTGGTAGAGAAAGCCTAAGGGCTCCTATACACGATGCTGCCGCCGTGGCGACACCGCACCGCCACCGAGCCTCTTGGTTGTGTATACCGCACCACCACCGCTCCGCCATCCGCCAGTGTTTGACTTTGCTTATTCCATTACTGGCCGCCAACGTAATGCGCTTGTATGCGCTTAGTTTCTAGTAACCTATCATGGATAATTTTGATTACTTAACGTACATTACTTTAATGTATTAGTTACTAATAACTATATATAGTGGTATGGTAAAATTAAGCGGCGCGAACGCGGGGGCGGAGCGACGGCGGCGCGGGAGCGGTGCGGTCGAGAACGTATACACAGCATAGAGGTGCGGTGGCAGCGCGGTGTAAGCGCGGCGGCGGTATCGTGTTCAGGAGCCCTAAGGAATTAAATTCGCCACTGTATTTGTGAGCACATAGATAAAGAATCAAATCTATAAATATACATAAAAGAAATAGACTAATATATCAATGCACGGCCAAAACTACTGGTTCTAGTAACGTGAAATTTGGCACAAGGTTTCCCTTTATGATGTAAACGAGCAGTAACGCAGTGGTTAAAAGGAGGAAATTCATTTGTATGCATAAATAGTAACCCAAGTAAATAAGCAAGGTTTTCATTATTCGTTTTACAAAACTACCCCTATAAAATGATTTAGGGGGTGATAAAGGTTGTATGGGAGAATCTTATTCCTTGGGTTAATTAGCTTAAAACTCGCTACAAATTCTAAACAAAAAGAATAGTAAAAACTGTCATTCTTAGTTTTCCAAAACTTTCCTAAAATACGGTTTAATGGGTGTCAAAGCATTTATGAAAACGTCGCAAACGAAGTTGCTAGCAAAGTGCTAGTTTATAAATAAATAAATACGTAGGTATGTACACCATTTACATTCAATGATTGAGCACGGCACGTTCTCCGCGCTCTCGTTCTACCCAGAGTTGAATAAGTTATTTCCCATCCGAAAAAAATGCCATCATCTACTACACCTATCTGTCTCAAATCTGCCTGAAAGTTTGTTCTTCAATTAAGGAACAGTATGTATAAGAATGTGCCAAATAATGACCAAATTAACCATAGATATTGTTTGCCAAGCTAACATAAGTAAAACTTCTACAGTATCCACTCCCGTTATAACAATCACATAATCCATCTAGCGTGTTTATGGCCTTTTCTCAAACAAAAAAAAGGTATTTTATTTTAATTAACGATGGATTTGAAAACTGAAGATGTGGCTTCGGCCTAGAATCGGAAGCAAAGACCATATTTATAAATAAGACTATGGTTGCATGGCTTTACCTTTCCCTGTCAAAATGGGAAGAAAAAAAAAAAGTATTTTATTTTAAGACTGTTGGCCATTTAAAATGCGCTACCGTTGTGAAATTGAAATATTCCTTCCATGTAAGCTAAAACATGATGCATCATCGATTCACTAAAACGTGCAATTATTACACTAACATGGAACGCTGCTAGTCGCTTTAACGAAAACGCTTTCCAGTAATATATCGCTAAGTTCGAAGTAAAGGGTTCTTATGCTTTGGCATGCGCAATTTGTAACTGTAGCACGCTAAGCGATCTGGAACGTTTTCGCTCTGTAAAGTTATGGAAGTGAGTGCAGGTGAATTATTTGTTCTTTATTTGAAATGAATTTTAACATTTGCGTCCACGTGGAAACAACGAGCATGCGATTTGGCACGCGTCTGTAACTAAGGGTGCCTGCGTTCATACTAATATCTTAGATTCAAAAGTATTCGAATAGGACTTTTCCACAAGATGTGTTTCCTTTCTGGTTAATTTTTTTTGCTTTGCCCTGTTTGTGCATATAACCAGTGTCTAGTTTAGAAAGTAAGTATGTATTTGGTTTTTTTATACAGACTACAGTCAGTTTGTTTTCCATTACAATACGAATGTAATACATTCTAATGTTTTTGCAATATCTGGCAGAAAATTGATCGAGTCACCCTTCTCGGCAAGCTTCGCTGAGGTAGTCAACACTTCAATATTTCATTTCCAAATCGCGCCTGTTTCAATGACTTCAGATATCTTCCAAGTGTAGACACTTGTGGTATAAAACTACATCAATTTCATATCAGAATATCCACTAGGAATTAATTTGCGAATAACTAAAACTGTCATTGCCAAAAAAACCCACACGATGTTCTCCATTGTTTTGAGAATAGATAATAAATGAAAATTTTGTTACTGTTTTTTTAAGGTAGGTGACTAATGACTTCTCGCTCTCTAGGGTGGGGCGAGAGGGCGTGTCAGACCTTTACTGTCTAAAACCACTCCTATGTACATTCAGTTGTCTTTTGCGTTATAGGACCACGAGTATCCCTTTCATATAATTACTAGCTTCTGCCAGCGGCTTCGCCCGCGTAAAAGTCAATTTCTCCATACAAACTTCCTACCCCCGCTTTACCCCCTTATGGGTGGAGTTTCGTAAAATCCGTTCTTAGCGGATGTCTACATCCTGAAACCTACCTGCCAAATGTTATGTTTGTAGGTGTTATAGTTTCTGATATTTTGTGATTAATCAGTGAGTGGTATTTCGCTTTTATGTAGGGTGACTGGTAATTAGTGACCGATACTTAAACACGTGATTGTCCTCATGATTACAAACACCTTTCCCAAAGAAACTTTTTAATATACCTACTCATTAGTTTTACTTATGACAATAACAAAAATTACCAGTCACCCTATTTATATAGATATCGTAATCATGATCAAAAGTGGGTCTTCTGCAAATAATTTGTCCAATCGTTGTAAGTGTTATCTACTGTTTGCTTTCTACTATGTCGGTTTATGTTGAACCTGTCACGATTTCAATTACATTATAATGTCATGTTATCAAATATGTAACTGTGCGTATAGTTTCATTATTCATTGAGCGGAACGAACGTGGAATATTGCTCCATTTCTAGGGGGTCTAGTTTTGAAATTAGTATTTATTTATTTATATGTCGGCGCAGGATGCCTCATAACGGTGAAGGAAAACATCGTGAGGAAACCGGCATGTCCTAGAACCAAAAATTCGAAGACATGTGACATCCACCAACCCGCACTGGGCCCGCGTGGTGGATTACGGCCCCTTTCCTCTCCTAGAGAGGAGGCCTGAGTCCCAACAGTGGGAACATTAATAAGGCCGACTATGCTATGCTATGCTATGCTATGCAGGATGCCGATCATCATTGAAGCTCTGTCCAGGTACTCTGTTATGTGGGCGATGGCTGGGTATCGAGCTATAAACAAACTATTCCAGATCACACAACTGATTTATTATGATGCAAGCTGTACGTATTCACTTCACACAACGAGCAGTGAGACAGTCCCCGAGACTAGACGTTGTACGCACGGTTGCCGACAGAGGAAAGAGCCACGGACTTCTGCAGTCGGCACTTTTCATCTGCTCGGTTCGTGCAAACGTCAGCGCGGATTCTGTCAAAGTGGCATGTGTCACTTTTCACTTAGCTCGTTCATTCGTTCTTAAGCTTCCGTACTATTGACTTCACCGATATTATACTCGTATATACTTTATTATAAACAAGAATATATAATTATACATTTGAGCAGTGGTGGCCGAGTGGGAGCAGTGGTGGCCGAGTGGTAACGGCCCCGACTTACGAGTTGTAGGTCGCGGGTTCAAACCCAGCCAGGCGCATTACTTTGTGTAATTTATTTTATCACCACTGCTCTCAAAACGGTGAAGGAAAACATCGTGAGGAAACCGGCATGTCCTAGAACCAAAAATTCAAAGACATGTGACATCCACCAACCCGCACTGGGCCCGCGTAGTGGATTACGGCCCATTCCCTCTCCTAGAGAGGAGGCCTGAGTCCCAACAGTGGGAACATTAAAAGGCCGACTATGACTATGACATTTGAGCCTTATATTTAAAAACATACAATTGGCGGCCTTATCGCGTTCCGCGATTTCTTCCAGGCAACCTGGTATGGAAAGAGATTGTCTGGACATAAAATGGGGTTGCACTTGGGTGTATTACAAAATATGCTAAACAATTGGTGAAACTTGATTATTGAAAATTAACTTGGAAATTGGGTATCTTTGCCTTTGGGCAATATTTCACCGGGACACCATGGCGGCGCGACCAGTTGCGTAAAGTTTGAGGTTTAGCATAGTTTAATTTTAAATTGTGGCTTTCGACCACTGGGTGATCATTGATTTAAAGTACCTACTCGTAGCAAGCTAAAATATGATTCGCGAAAAGCTTGGAATTTCAAACTTTCCAATTGATTTAAAAAATCTATTTAAGTATTATGATTTATTTTGATTTCTATAGAAGTTTCTAATTTTTAAGTTTCTATCGGAAATACTGAGTTTTCTATGAGAAAGCTTGCTATTTTAGATTTTTATGACTACGCAGTGCTACAAATTCAGAATTATGATATATTTTTATTTTGGTAATATTTTTGGCTTGGATACTAAGTCCTTTAAGTTACGTCTTCGTATGAATAGTTAATTTGTTTACTATTAGAATATGGATGTACACATTCTAATGTTTTTATAGTACTTAGCAACAAATGTATCGGAGTCGACCTTCACGGAAAAGTTCGCTGAGGAAAATGGAGCTGAGATTTTTATTGTAGTGTTGACTAACTACAATAAAAATCTCAGCTCCATTTTACCGTTATCGCGCCTGTTTCAATGATTCCACGTATTTTCCAGTTGCACAGACAGTTGAGATACAAAACTATATCAATTTTACATCACAATATGCACTAGGAATCAGTTTATGAATAATTAAAACAGGCTAGAACTTCACTTTACTTCAATCCCGCCAAAACTCCCTTTCTTTTTCTCGACTTCAGATCCCTGCTATAAAAATAAAACCTAAGTGGTCGGGCCAAAAAAAATTTAGGAAGCACTGATTCAAAGCATATAAATAACGACACAATTTCCTTAGGCTTTTTCAAATCCAAGATGGCTACCGAAAAACGCGTCAGTGCAGATCTCTTTTGGTTTAATGAACTCAAGAATAAGATTGTAAACAATGTTTCTGGAGTTTATATTATTATTCATAAATTATTCTAAGCACCATAATCTGTTTATTTGGGCTGGCTTAGCTGCCGTCCTCATCTTGAGCTGAGCCTTTCATAATCTGTAGCCGTGGGTGGGTTGTTATTTGACTTATGTAGGACTAAGTTCTACTGGCGGCTTTGCTCGCGGGAAAATAGAAAATTATCGCAAGGAAACATTCTTCCGGGTTAAATCCTCTGGTCTACCAGTGTTGCAAATTTTATCTAATTCGTTCAGACATTTGAACGTGAAGGAGTGAAAAGCATACACACATATATAAAAAAAATCAGCTTTTTATGTAATATGTAATATTAACAGCGGCTTCGCCACTTTAGGGATAAAACGTAGATATCATTTGTGGTTTTTTTTTTCGGCTCTTTAAGCCATAGCACCTGTCCGTGTAGCTAGAACTACATTAGACCCACGCGTGATTTGTGCGTAGAACGACGTCGCGTGGCGTGGATCTAGTGTTGCTCTACAAGTCTAGTTGCCATATAAAATGTATGGAGACCGACTCGTCCAGGTTTAGCGTACGTGGCACACGTGTGCGGTGTAGTTCTACCTTCATTTTTAGAACTTTGACAGCCGTTACGAATAGTCAGAAATCAGAAAATCTGAGTCTTGCCATGGAGTAATGTGTTACCTAATGACTGGTTTATGAAGATCAGATGATGCAGTATTCAGCTGCATTCAGCTCTACTGGAAGTCGATACCAACATAATTGGGTAAAGGCTAACACACAGGCAACGTTTTTAAGCAGTCGTGCAGACAAATTGGAGGCGTTACCGATTGCAGAGATTCGAAACGAAACGGTCGTAACTTGGCTAGGCCTGCAGATATTAAAAGACAAATAAATAAATATTATTCCTACTACCTTTAACTGATAAATCAGTACATATCCGTGGTGTTACCAGACTAAATAAAGCCGTCTTCAACACGTGTATTAAGTGTTATTAATACATTAATTCTTCAACACAACGGTTGAACGCGACCACCGAGATTATCCGATAACTATGAATATTTTAACGTTAATACTAGTAAATTAATTTGCTGTTTACGTGGTTTCTATAGAACCTACCAGAAATATAATGCTGATTGACATGTCCAAAGCAATCAAACACGAAATTGAATCACAAATTAAGTACTTACTTTATTTCGTCGTACTGATAAAATATTTATATTCTTTAGAACTTATATTTTTATACATTAATTTTATAACAGCACGCATTTCAGCAAATATGTGTTAACACACCAGCGTCATTTTTAACTTTCGAATACAAACAAGTATTCCAAAATCAAATACCTTTTCGATTAGAGCTATTATTTTTAAAGAGTAAGGATGTGGCGACAGAAATCGAATTTTAAATCGATTAGTGGTGATCGGAATCGACTTATAAAAGCGATTCGGGGAATCGCATTACGGGATAAACGATGGTGCGTCTTAACTGATCTCCTTCGTCTCGAAGGCTTTCCAAAGGGTGCATTTGTTACGCTGTAACGTTATGGTACGACCCTTATTTGTTATTTGTCGGGAAACGGAAATATATACCTGTGTATAGCAGATTTCTTAACTAGCATATTAAATGCCGCAAATTGAGCAGGTACTATAAGCTAAGAATACTTCAATGCTAAAGAATGTTACATTTTCAGGTTAAAAACAGAGTTTACCAGATACGCAACTTAAACTCTAAAATCTTTGCATTTTTGTTTACAGTGTGCAGATCCAAATGACTAAATACCAGTTTAGTAAATTATCAACCAAATTAATAACTCTATTCTTGGATATTAATTACAGAATTCTCATTATCATAATAAACATGGCAACTCTATTTTCGTCACAGTAAATACCAACTTCAGCTGTTAAATTAATAAAAAGCAATCTCGGACGAATCTCGTTTTGTATTTTTTGTTACGTTTCTGCGAGACTTTCATAAAAGTCCGTAGGTATTATCCCTTGTTTAAAATTTGAAAAAGCCTCCGCTCGTTTCAAAATTTCATTCACCGACGTTCAGTAAATCGCTTAGGCATATTGTACACTGCTTCATATAGCAATAGCGACGTCATTTTTTAGGCTTTTATTCACTGACGAAATCAAAGCTTTTGGCATTCCCTATAAAAAGCGTTGAAGCACTTTAAAAAAAAAAATCGTGCTTTATATTCGCTTTTCGTTAAAGCGACTGTGTATAATCTGTGAGCCAGGTATTTTTTTTATTGTTCTTATTCTATGGTTTGAGTAAACAAGAGGCTGAATGGCTCTGTAAGTTGCGTTCTTTTCATTTTGTTTAATAAAAACATTTTGCAACCATGTTTGTAGTTTGTAGAAAATTAAAAAGACTATAAGTGAAAACGCAGTGCACACTAGACTACTCTTGGCACTTAAAAGTTGACCCTACCTACAACATTTTCTGAAGAAACGTAACAAGCCGCAATGACGTCCACCCTTCAATGTTACCAGCGTAAAATATGAGAAGCAGACATACCATAGACAAACAAAACTCGTTTGCAAACTCCTCTTGAACACAGTGACAATATTGAAAGCTTTTTATATGTCAACAGTGGCGAGTACTCTTGTCAAGTATTTGCTCTAGTACGCGAACTTCAGAGGGCTACGGATTTCATTACGGGTGGTTGTGTTACTGGCTGGGAGAGTAAATATCTGTTTGCAGTCGGTACAGGGTATTTGAATTTTAAATATTGAATGCATTGAGGTCCGCCAATAAATTCTGGTCTGAATATTGTATGCGTGATTCCTTGTTGGATATTGGGTTTATATATCCACTTTTGGTAGAATTATTCCTATTATCTTTACATGAGGTTTAAGAATATTTCGATCAGTTCAAGAATATTTTCGTACAAGAAATAATTTTATTTAGGAAAAACTTACTGTAGTTTGTTTACCAGAAACTTAATGAACAGATAATAAAATATATTATTTGTATTCAACATTTTTTTTTTTCATTAGTCCTGGCTGTATATATTTGTTGTCTTTACTGATGTGGGCGCTGCCGCTGGTCGCAACTCGTATGACAGCTGTCAGAGAGCGAAGACGTAGTGCGTGGACTAGTGAGCCGATATTTATTTATATTTCATTATCTAGAGTACATTAGGACACCACACTTACCAAATATAATTCAACTGTGTCATACATCTTCTTAGTTAGTTAATATTTAAATCATTTATCTACATGACATAGCATAGCATAGTCGGCCTTGTAATGTTCCCATTGTTGGGACTCAGGCCTCCTCTCTAGGAGAGGAGTGGGCCGTAACTCACCACGTGGTCCCAGTGCGGGTTGGTGAATGTCTTTTTGGTTCTAAGGCATTCTGGTTTCCTCACGATGTTTTCCTTCACCGTTTTGAGAGCAGTGGTGATGAAATAAATTATACAAAGTAATGCGCCTGGCTGGGTTTGAACCCGCAACCTACAACTCGTAAGTCGGGCGCAACCTACAACAACACATAACAAAACAACAAAACATATGCACATAAACTTACGAGTTGTAACTCGTAAGTTTATGTACATATGTTTTGTTATTTACAAAAATAAATTACACATATTGCTCACCGTATTTTTTTTTGGATAGGTCCTCATTTGAACACTATCTCACTTGATGGTAAGCGATGATGTGGCTGCCGATGGACCACGCTTGCCTAGACCTAGTAACCTATTCACTCTTGACTTAAACACCCTTAGGTGGTAGCTATCGGGAAATACTGACTCTAGCGAATTCCAGTCTTTAGCTGTACTCATGATGAATGTGTTCCCAAAATTTTTTGCTGTTTGCTTTGTTTTTTGTGTTTTTTTTTGTTGATCTACTAAATAAGTCGTTACTACTGCCATTAGATTGTGTACTTTACTATCTAAGAGCTTAGTCAGAATTCAAAAGCACAAATAACGTCTGCAAACCATAGACAGTAAAATCCATATCTCTATATAAACAAATTAATATGCTAATCGATAAGCTGCAAAGGCATGACGTCATAAGAAAACAGAAGTATAGATGTTTATACTTATTTCATTCTATCGAACTTGAAAATGGCCGAAACTACTCTCTTTCGATAAAGCAATTACTTTGAGGATTTAGCCCGTCCACGAGCGTCATCGTATTTTACAAACTTATATCAAATACTGCTGTTATTCCGCCGATTCGCCCGCTTTGAGCCGAGAGAAAAGTTTTTAAATCAATGAGAAAGTTAGAGTTGATCCGCCGTGAGTCTTTTTAGGCGGCTATTTGTAAAAGGGGATTAATTAAAAGTCTAGAGCTACCTATTCTGTAGACCGTATTATCCAATCTTTGTGACATAGTAGATTAACTTCAAAGGTTAGCCGCGTTTAAGAAAGATTATATTTTTTCAAATCACTCCTCCGCAATCCGCTTATGTCCCTATTGCTTTTAGGCACGCAATTTACTGTTTTCCGCACTAGTGTGGAAAAGTGCGTGAGCTCACCCCTGCCACAATTTATCGTATCAGAATGGCCGCCGCGCAGCCCCCATGAGTCGCTGTTGAAAAGCATATAAAATTGTAAGACTATGCGTACATGTATATTTGGATGTTAGTCAATTACGCCTCAACATCTGTACAGATTGGAATAAAACTTGGTTCACGATTAGATCGTAACTTGGAAATACGATAGGATGCTTTTTAACCCAGTAATAAGTTCTCGGGAGCTAATTTTTGAATCGTACGCGGGTGAATAAAGTCAAATTCAAAAGTTTTTATTTCACATAGGCCTACATGAGCACTTATAAAATGTCAGAAACTAGTGCACGGTTCCAAATTGGTCGTATGGAGAAGAACCGGCAAGAAACTACATGGTTACTCTTTAAAAAAAAAGTGGTTGTTTACAATATTTTCATATTACAGTATTAATAGATATTATGTAAGAACAGTGTAGACCAGTCAATATTGTACCCACAATAAAAATAATAGGAAGTAACCTAAGAATTCGCGGTATCTATAGTGTTCTCACATTCAAAATATAAAAAAAATATGTATGTAAAATAGTTAATCTTATTGGTAAGTATTTGACTAGGCAGGTATCTTATTATTTTGTAAATTCGTATCTAATATAGTAAACCAAAAAAGGTTTACTAATACCTACACGTTTGGAAGGTCAAGCTCAGACGTAGAAATTTCGTAGGAAAAAGGGAGGCATTTGTGATTTGCCCAGCTGTGGAGCTCAAATCATTACAATGACCGTGACTGGACACAAAAGAATCACATGTTAATTAAATACCTTCGAATCGCCATTATCCCTTAAAAAAAAGTTAATAAATCCTTTTTCTTCCGCCTTCTTATCTCGGCAGTATTTTCCTTCTTTAGTCCTCTTTGGTGTATTTAATTTCTTAATCTTCATATTTTAATTTTTTGTAGTAGTAAACTGTATGCACTATGCACAATGTTTAATTTTATAACTGTATGTACATTTGCTTTTTAGGGTTATAGGCTGAAGGGTAACCTACGAAACCCACTTACTAAGCCCTTGGCTATACGTCCGTATGTTTTTTACCGATCTATATCTTATTAACCGGAACTAAAAGTTAAATATTTCACAAAATGTGTATTTCTTTTACTGCTAAAACTATAAATATAAACCCCTTTAATTTCCATCTCCATTCAAAAACGGAATTTTTCAGTTTATAGTACAAAACCCATGAGCGAGTCCGACTCACACTTGTCAGATTCATGTCTTTTCGCTTCGACAAATGCTGAAATGTAATTGGCAGAATTATTTTCGGGCCTGACATTTGGCTGGGCCATCCAATCAGCGCGCTTGGAGAGTGACAGCCGTTAATCGGCAAGCGATGACGAGGGAAAACGATTGGAAGCTTACGACCTTAATAGTTCTTGGAGACTTTCCCTAATAAAAGAAGATTTATGTTAAAATAACTCAATGTTAAAGTGTTGAGATGGCAGTTACAAATTGTAAAATGCCTTTTATGTGTCTGCGAGGTCAAATACCCTTTCCCTTAGTTATTTTTCATCCAGATCGACTAATATTTGACATAATATAAGTCAAATGAAGCAGTGGTAGACTTGTGATAACCTTAACGAGGAAACCGGCATGTCCTAGAACCAAAACCTTCGAAGACCAATGATATCCACTAACCCGCAACGGGACCGCATAATGGATTACAATTCATTCCCTCTCCTAATGAGGAGACCTGCAGTGAGATTAAGGTAAGTCAAAACCATAATTCCAAAACTGGAGTGCGAATTATGATACAACTATTTCTAAATCGCTTCACAGAATTAACACAAAACAAACGAAATGTGGGCAGAGCTATCCAAATTATTCAGTCTAACTCTATAGTCTACGGGAAGTGAGTACAACTGTTATTTGAGCTGGCAACTCCGAACGTTCGAAACTTGAAACTGTTGAGCGTTGAATAGTTTCGGAAGCTAACTGTATTGTCGTGTCAATATGATTTGGTCTTTGAAAGCTGGAGAGGATTAGTGTAAGCGTCTTTAGAAATAGGAGATTATTTGGCTGTTTGAGAAGCGTTTATTGACGTTTATGCGTTTGTTGTATGATATAGTTGTTTGTGATAGATAGTAAAGGAAGCATTTTCGACATTCAAACTTACTAAGTAGTTGGTACTTTCTTGTTCTATTCACCCTTTTTCGGGGAACGAAGTTCTGCCGTTCTGGCTGGCTGGTTACACTCATCCCTGATTAATGACTTAAGAATTTTATGCGTTTATCGTTTACGTCAAACACTAACCTAAAAAAATTAAGCATTTAAGTAGGATTCGATACGTTTTTAATTCCATAAAGTTTTTTTATATCTACGTTTACTCTAGTATACTCTTAATGCTATCTGTAGGTTGGTCTCTTTTATCTACGGTATGGGGAGTTTTCGGCGGGATTTTTTCCTAGTAGATATTGTTATGTAAAATTGACGTGGTTTTCAATCTCAGTTGTCTACAAAACTGGACAACATATGGAATAATTGAAACAGTCGTGATCTCGGTAAACTGGCGCTGAAAATTTGATCGTATCATAGACTACTTCAGCGAAGCTTGCTGAGAAGGCTGACTCGAGACTTTGCTGCCAAATACTGCAATAGCATTAGAATGTGTTACATCCGCTTGCTAATGGAAAACAAAGTGACTATATTATACAGGGTTACTGGTAACTCGACGTATTCTTTGCAGGACGTCAAAGTAGGGTTAAAATGCAACCAATTAAGCCACCAAATGTTCTACCAGTAACAGTAACCCTGTATATCTATATTCTTATGGTAAACGAAGAAACTATTAATACGAAGACGTGTCTTAAAGGACTTCGTATCCAAGCCAAAAACATTACGAAAAAATTTATCAGTGATACTACTACACAAATGGAAAAATGAAAAAACACATTAAGAATCTCATTCACATTATTAAAGTTTACGGCGGCGACGTTTGAATTCAATTTCAAAATTCGAACGCCATTTTGTATGATGTTCTCTTTTTGAACGCACATCGAATCGAATCCTTAATTAATACAACTTTTAATTGGACAAATTTTCAGTTAAAAATAGTAGGAACATTAACACCTGATTTGTTAATCGTTTATGTTCCGCTTGGTTACCATTAACGTACCTAGTTTTAAGGGAATTGAAACTTTCTAATTCCCTTAAAACGGAACAGAAAACCCGAAAACTGTAGTTTGGCATAGTTTTAGGTCAGTTTGTAGCATTACTGTGACCACGGTTTATTTGGACTGTGGTTAGAGTAAACTTTAATTTAATGTAATTAAATTTGTTATGTTTTTACAGTTTTGTCAGTTGAACAATAGTTAGATTATTATGTAATATTATTTTCTGATAGTCTTATCAGTGGCATGACCGGTTATAATTCGACGTGGTGGTGTAAACCACCTCCTCAAGTTACCTACTTGTACTATAATACTAGTATAATACTTACATACTTCAATTCAATTAAAAACTTTATTACTGAACACAGTAAATATTTTTAAATTTCTAGTCAAAACGCCTATCCTAATAATTTAGGCATGCAAAATTATCGAATAATCTCATTGAAATTTATATATATAAAAGTGAAATACCACTCACTGATTAATCACGAAATGTCAGAAACAATAACACCTAAAAACTTAAAATTTGGCAGGTAGGTTCCTTAAAGGGTGTTGAGATCCACTAAGAACGGATTTTACGAAACTCCACCCCTGAAGGGGTAAAACGAGGGTTGGAGTTTGTATGGAGAAACCTACTTTTGCGCGGGTGAAGCCGCTGGCCTAGCCTACGACGTATTCTCAGACCTACCAAGTATACACAAAAATAAAATAAAAACATAAAAATCAATCAGATTACAAACACCGACACGAGATTTTTATATTTTATGGTGCGTTAACACGTGGGTCCGGCCTCGGCCAATCGCCATTGTTTAAACGGGGTTTCCCCGTTTAAACAATGGCTAGGGATGGCGATGGGCCGAGGCTGGGCCTACGTGTAAACGGGGTATCAGATTATGCATTTGCTTTTTAATAGTCCACAACTATTTTATTCAATACTTTAGATTCTATGCTACCAATTAAATCAGTCATGAACCATTGACCCTCTTCTACGAAGAAATTTTTGACATTTTAGCATTGGTAAAGTGAAACTGCACTTTTGACCCTTGATTGTACATTAAAATCTTTCCTCTAGCGGAAAAACATGGCAGTTTATTATATATCTATATTGTAGCCTTATTACGTTTGGTACGCAACCGTATTACGAAGAAAATTACGTGGAGCACAACGCAAAAGAATTTGAGAAAAATCCCTAAATGCGGTTAAATACCTCTGCGTGGCAGAAAACATGCGTACCGTTTACCACACACATTACATGAAAAACGCTGAAATAAATGTCTGTAAAACACCTTTACTGAAGCGTTATTTACAGAGATAACGATTTCAGATCATACGCAAGCAAAATGCGGTGTAGACGGGAGGAGAAAGGTGGATCGAGTGGCGTCTAAGTGGGAAATAATATTGGTCGTATGGCAGTAATTAAAAAAAATAAATTCAAATATTATTTTTAACTCGAAAACCCTCTCTTATCCCACGGATTTTAGGCATGCAATAGACTGTTTTCCGCACTAGTGCAGAAAAGTGCGCGTGCTCTCCCCGCCACAATGTTATTATATTTATCGTATCAGACTGGGCGTGCGTCGACCCCCACGAGTCGCGCGTAAAACCCCGTTTATTAATTTCTTCATAAGTGTATTGAAAAAAGTTTGATACACATGCAGATTTGTCACTGCAGCCCACGGCTCAATCGCCTACGGCTCGTGTGGATTTCGCCTCGGTGGCAATGACAAACTTTCTGCACTTGTATCTCACATACTATAGGCCTACATTGGCACTTATAAAACGTCACAAGCTAGTGCAGTAAGATAAGTAGGTAAAGAGAAGCCTTTTTTTAAGGTGCGAAATCATCAAATGTTTTCTCTCTCTAGGGCGGAGCGTGGCGTGTCTGACTTCTACTGACTAAATCCACTCTTATGTTCTTGTTGTTTTGCCTTATGTTCCAGGACCCTAGAGTTACCTTTCGGAAGTCAACACATAGAGGTAAAAAGGAGCCAATCATTTAACATTACTGAGAGGTGTAGCGACATCTATGGCGTCACATAAGAACTAATCCTGCATCGCACAATTAAAGCTCTCCTCGCGTTTAGAACATCCCAAATATAGAGCAGCCCAAAATCATCTCTCGGGCAGTTGCCCACCAGACATAACACCCGTCTGGTTGGAGGATCCTCCCTTTTCAACGGAGGTTTGCGGGACTTTACTCTCTGTTGCGCTTACTGCTAAATAGGTATTTTGGTTCTTCTCTATAGGAAACGACTAGTTGGAACCATGCAGTTGCTTCTGACGTGTTCACCGTATTAAAAAGCTAAGTCAACTTTCTGATATGGTGTTTTTCGAATAATATTTTTCAGAATCTTAATCTGTAGATTCTACTTACCTATAAGAAAAACTTGTGAGTTTATGTTACTAGATATTGTTCAGAAATTAATAATAATAATATTACACAACTTTTACACAACGCCATCTAGTCCCAAACATAGCATAAGCATAATCAGCCTTTTGTTGTTCACACTGCTGGGACTCAGGCCTCCTCTCTAGGAGAGGGAATGAGCCATAATCCACCACGCGAGCCCAGTGCGGGTTGGTGTATGTCACATGTCTTCGAATTTTTGCTCACGAGGTTTTCCTTCACCGTTTTGAGAGCAGTGGTGATGAAACAAATAACACAAAGTAATGCGTCTGGCTGGGTTTGAACCCGCATCCTACAGCTCGTAAGTCGGGGCCGTTACCTCTCGGCTACCACTGCTCTCCAAACATAATAATATAACATAATTCTCATAGCTGTACGATTCGTGGCTAGCCCTTTAAGAATGTAAGGCTACGCGTAGCCTCTAGGGCAACAAATTAACCAATTTGAAATGAAAATATATAGGAGGATCGCTTTCTTTTTATTTTTTGTTGTAGGACCTTTTCCTCTCTTTTTGTGACCATTTAGGATTAAAATAACCTTTCTTGAATGAGCTGTATCTATTGTTAACAAGAAAACCACAGCATATAATAATTACATGGAAATGTATATCAAGGATAACTTTTTTATTTTAATAAGCCATAAAGTACATATACATACCTTTTTTGAGGAAACCTCAAAACTAGACCAAACGATGCCAGGGTTTTTGCACAAAAAGACTAAGGAGTGTGTGTGATTTTTACCTCACTAAGACAAACTTTGTAATCAATACCAGCACATTAAAGGACCTCCGTGACCTCTTAAAGACCACCCGGAATCCTTGCTGTACAAAGCCTGTTAGGCACATCGCTGGAGACACTGAAAAAAAAAGAAAGAAAGAAAAGAGGTCTCCCTTGAGCTTCGCCATGCACGGCAGGACTGCTACAATCTTTCTTGGAGTTACTCCATAAGCTTACATTCGACACCGCTACCGGCCCACGCTGAAAACCAGCGCTGTGAGCTCATTGTATTGTGCGTGAGGCCGCAGCTTTATGCTGAGCGTTCGGCTGTTTTGCGCGGATGTGACGCATATCTTCCCTATCTATTGGTTATGTTTGTTAGCTACTTTTAAGATTGCGTCATTTCGCGTAAATAAACTGCTTTTCTTTCTTTTTTTCTTTACATGCCGGCCACATGCCAAACATACCGGGCCTTTTGTTTAAGTGGAAAAATTACTTAACCCATTCACACTCCATGCCCACTACCCTTTAAAAAATTCCGCGGATTTTACTCCCTTTAAAAAATTCCGCGGATCTTACTGAGCCTTTGTCTCTCATTTTCAGGTCATTAAGTTTCAAAATAACCTTTCAGTGGTAACCTTTAAGTAGGTTTAGTACCTATTGTTAACAAGTAAACAGCAACCGCGGAAAGGAAATTTGAATGTCCCAGGATAATTAATTAATCTAAATTCAGTTCCAGTCTCCATTTTAATCATTGATGTAAGCAGGAAGCAAGAATCGATTTGAACCTTACAACACCAATTTACAATTGAGGACCGTATCAAAGGAACACTGTTAATAAAGCCATTATATTCTGGTCCTTTGTACGCATTGTTTGATAGAAATAAAACATTTGGGGATCATGACCTTTGAGGTATTTCGCCGTTTTACAAATCTCGGTGTGGGTTTAGATTAAAAATGTTGAAGGTGCTAGTAATGGAGAGTCGTGATTCGTGATCGCCTAGTGGTTAATATTAACTAATATGTACTTAAACTGTATAGTGAAACGACTTGAGTCATGAACAAGACTATATTAATACAAATTACAATGACTGTCTTACACAAAGGTTAGTTTAAAACTGAACAAATAACATCTTAATATTTGATGGAAGCACTGGGTCTTGCTACAGTTCCCATGTTTAAGTCAAGAGGTTAACGGATGTTTTTTTGTCGGGACTCGGGGTACCGCAGCCCGAGCACTTGAACTGCCATGCCGATCCCGTGACGTCACCCAGCATTCCAACGCCGTCGCCGTCCGTCGATCACCCTCAGCCTCGCCAGCACAGCGATCGCCATCATTAAGAAACTCGCCTCTCATGTACGTGGTTGCGTGTTCGAAACCGGGCAAGTACCAATGTGAATTTTTCAATTTGCTTCTGACGCCCCGTGCCTCGGAAAGCTCGTAAAGCTGTCGGTCCCGGTTATCATTCGTTGATTTTTAACAGTCGTTATAGGTAGTGAGACAACAGAAAATCTGACCCTCAGTCTAACCAACGTGTATCATGTTACCTACTCAGTAACTGGGTTGTGGAGGTTTGATAGGCTATCGCTCCATGTAAAAAAAATACCAGACCCCAGACTAGTTTTTTTTTTTTACGTTGTAAAATCATATAATGACAAATCCCGCTCTTGGGCGGAGCGAGAGATAGTGTCAGACTTTTACTGACTAAAAACCCACTCCTGTTCCTTCGTTGCCTTCGTCACTTGTTTCTTTCACCACTCCTCTTCGCTCCGGACCTGTACCAAGGCCCGGCGCGAGAGATCGCCGCTGCCGATTGCCCCAGACCCAGACTGGTTAGGAAAAGTTAAGGAGATGATGATGGTCACCAAGTCACCACCGTTATATCAGGTGGAGGCCGAGATAAGACTAGTCTCCAGAACTGTTTTATTCTTCTTCGTAACATTGGTACTGTTCAGAACTGGTTGACTACGGGCGAACTTCTGAATTGAGTATTTTGATTTAAGTATGACTCAAATCTCAAGCACTTAAGTAGAGCAAAGTTTTTATAAATACACAACTTCAAATGCTTAAATCACCGAGTCGTCGATAGCGCGTAGTGTTCTATGGGCGCCTCAAGGAGATGTCAGCAGAACCGTAGAGGCCCATCAAGGTCGAAGCCTACTGGGCCCATGGGTTGTGCGAAAGAGAACCCCGGGGCCCTGGAACGAAGGCAAAGAAGGAATAGGCCCTCCCGCTCCGCCCAAGTGTACTGTTAAATCCGCTAGTATTGATTAGTTCATCAAGTCGCTTTTGCATAGTACAGCACATAATTGACACTTTTACGAAAATATTATGTAAGTTGGTAACTATATTAAAAAAAACCGGCCAAGTGCGAGTCGGACTCGCGCACTGAGGGTTCCGTACAAACTTTCCTATGAAAACAGTTCAATTTCCGAATCGAGTCTTAAAGAATTTTACGAATAGCAAATTTTTTTTTTTTTGTGACGTGACTATTACTTACAGTTTTCAGATTCTTTCATATACTTATGATAAGGCTTGCTTCATGCCAAAGTATTCTAGGACAACGGGAAGTACCTGCCCTATGAATTTTCATTTTTTGAGTGTCGAAATATTTTTGCAACATGTCCGCTTATGTTGCAAAAATATTTCAACACTCAAAAAATGAAAATTATCTTTTTGTTTCGTTAACTTACAAGTTAGATTTTTTCACAGCTTCAAGGGACCGCAGACTTGAGTATATGGTTTTAATTTCAACTCGATACCTTCACGCGTTCCCGCGATAAAGGATCTTGACAGACAGACAGACGGACAACAAAGTGATCATTTAAGGGTTCCGTATTTTTCCCTTTGAAGTACAGAACGTAACGAACGTAAAGTATTATGCCAAATATTACCAATTATTCCTTATAATTAAATTTTATTTTTTCTTTCTCAAAATAGAATATTTTCATTTCACAAAATCCCGCTGCGGAAAATAACGAAGCTTACTACAAACATCATCTCTATAATTCACTGGAGCTTTGTAGAAAATTGCTCGCGAAAATAGCGTCGATTTAGCTCAACTAGAATGTGTGAAAATCTTGAGTAAGAACTTTTTCGTGAACGCCGAACAAGAGTTTAAAACTGGGCTGTATGGAGTTGTCGCTTGAGTTACGAGAAAAAAGAAAATTTTTAGGCATCCATCTTGTCTGCCGAACGACGTAAGTTTGTCGTTGCGGGCGACTTTACTATTACTTTTGTTGAATATTGCAATTTAAAGTTTAGATAAGTTTTCTTAACATGGGAAGAAAGAAGTAAGAAAATCATTCGTTTGTGGCTCGCACAGGACAACAACAATAAAATAAAATAAAAGTTAACTAAACTATAAATAACAACATGGGTATTAATATTGGTATAATAATTTTTATTTATTACACTTGGTTCCTACTATTAATTTATCATTTCACTGCTTAAGACATTGTATTATTTTTGTGAAATTATATTCGATTTTTGTATTGAATTTTTTTTATGAATTTAAATTTGTATGACATTGTATCTGAATTTGTATGAAATATCATTTAAGTTGAACGATTAAGTTAATGAGCTGACAATTTTTAACTTTTTTTAATATTCTCCTTATTTACTATAAATTATGAATATTTTGCATGCTGTAAGGCAAAATGTATTGGGACAATTAACAATTATAACACCTTATATGTATACCTACGTTATTAGCAAATAAATGATTATTATTATTATTATATTTTACTAAAATCTACCGTATCTAATAGGTACTTATGAGAGATAAGAAAAAAAAACGGAAAGCCAGAACGCAGTGTTAGAATACTTCCTAAAAGGTGGACCGATGACCTGGTAAGGGACGTGGGAATCTGATGGATGCGAGACGCAAAGGAACGGCCGTTGTAGTGACAGCCTATGTCCAGTAGGTAGTGGACATCTTTTAGCTAAAATGATGAAAAAACAACTGCGAAAACCAATTAAAAGTGTTGATGAAATAAGTACAAAAAATAATTGTAAAAAAATCGATGTAACATGTAATTTAAAAAAAAAACGTATTTAAAGAAATGAAAACCTGTTATTTATACTTCGAAATGAATACAATAGTGTGTCAATACAATAGTGAATACGATATTTTTTGACATTATTAACATGATTTCCGATGCATTACAGCGTCAGAATTAATTTAATTGAAAAATAATCACTATGAGAAATTGAAGAGGTATTCATTCCTCTTATTTTGAATGAATATTTTCCAGCATCAGTTCTGAATGATTGAAAAATGTATTGTGAGCTGAGATCAAAAGGCTGAAAAACAACCGAAATTGATCATGCCGCACTCATGACTACCTAATATAATGTATTTTTTAAATATTTTGTGAAATAAATTTTCGGAAATTTTTGCCTGTTTGCGTTTTGCTTTGTTCTAAGTGTGTAATTATGATAACAACATGGGGATTGTTAAAGGGTTATAAAATATTTTTTATAAATTTTGCAGTTCATAATTAAAGATGAAATTTATTTTTTCATTTTAAAGGGAAATTTCGTCGTAAAAGTGCATTTAACCCAGTTCTTTACCACGGATTGATTTAAATAGATTCTTTTTAAAATAATAATATTTTTTCAATACACTTACTCGAAAACCCGCTCTTATCCCTACCGCTTTTAGGCACACATTTTACTGTTTTCCGCACTAGTGCGGAAAAGTGCGTGAGGTCGCCCTCAGCCCTGCCATCATTTGTTTTATGTTTCGTATCAGGCTGGGCAGTCAGCGGCCCCGATGAACCGCGCGTGAGCCCCAGTTGATTTATTTACTCAAAAGTGTATTGCAAAACGTTGTTACATACACGTGGAAATTTGTCACTGCAGCTCCGGGATCTATAACACCCTTACCTGCGGCTCGGGCGAATTCCGCCTCGGCCGCAATAACAAACTTTCTTCACTTATCAAAATGTACGTATAACATCTGACTCAGACAGTAAACAGATCCACATTTTGGTTTAGTATTATCATAAAAAGAACTTTGTAACATAGAAAATCTATAAAAATATGAAACGTGTGGGTAATACAGACGTAAAACAAACTATTTTTTTGGAAACTGAACCAATAATTTTCAGCTACCGACATGCTGCAGATTAAGCCCATAAATACTAAAATGTCAAACTTATAATGTATCCAAAGTGATTTATAGGGCGATAACCGAGCAATCAATACAATATATAATTACTTTTAACTGTAATTTAAACATTTAAATCGAGTGGTTAACTGGAAAAGCGATTAATTTCGTGATTGATAACACAGATTTAAATACTTATAGCGAATTAAATTACCCATTAAAGCGTTGGAATCGCAGTTAAGTGGCTAAAGTGCAAAAGGTTGTGGATTAAAATAGCAAGCAACTTTTTATAACAATAACAACAGTCGAAAACAAAATAATGTAAGAAAAAAATACAGGTCAGCAAAACATAGTATTAGCCTTATAGTATTCCCACTATTGGGACTTAGGCCTAATCTCTAAGAGAGGGAGTGGGCCGTAAACCACCACTCCGGCCTAAGTGTCACATATCGTCAATTTCTTTTTGCTCTCGGATATGCCGGGTTCCTCATCATGTTTTCCTTTATCGTTTTGAGAGCAGTGTTGATGAAATAAATAAACCAGCTGTCCCCTACGGTTTCTCCTGCGTCTTTCGTTAGTGCTCTGCTCCTTTTAGTCTTAGCGTGATAATAATAGCGTAGCTAAATGGGCTATTCAACACTAAAAGATTTTTTTTCAATTCGAATCAGTACTGCACGTTCAAACGACCGAAGAAACTCTTAAGCTTCATAATATTAGTATTATATATTAAATCCATAAGCTAGATATTTAGCCATGTATCACAGTTTTCAATGAAGCCAGTCTACGAATAACTCAAGCGGAAATGCCAGTAGAAGTTATCGAGCCAAGGGGTTGAAAGGTGCTCTTGTGTAGAACTATTCACCATTTGCACTAACCCTTGTGCATAGTTTAAGGGGATAATAACGGCATGCAATAGACCTGGAGACTATGACTTTCACTCCTATATTGGAATTCTAAGTGATATTAAAGTTGAGCATACATTTTGCTAGGTACTAGAGCAGCATGTTCGAGTAAGAGGTGTTTAGTCGTGAGTGAAAAATTTTAGTAGAGCAGTTTTCATGCCGTTTTCACGACGTAAAAGCTGCTCTACTAAAATTTTATATCAATTTGTGTTACAGCGTGACTGGTGGAGAAACTTAGTAGGACTAACTCAGTGCATATATGTTCGTAACTCGACAAAATGGGAGTGATAGCTGATATTTTCTGTGATTTCAGGTTTGTTATATTCACTGAAATGAAATAATTTATTTCCTAGGAATGTACGTACAAAAATAAGGTGTTAGGTAAGAGAAAGATCCAATACAGTCTACCGTGAGGCATGCAAATTTTTTATAGTTGTTAATATAATTATATTTACTATTTTAACACGGGCAAAGCCGCTTGCAGCAGCTAGTGAAGTAATAAATGCCTTTAAGGCCACGTTGATGTTATAAGGAAGGGTAAATCTGCCCGAATGTCATTATTTGCTTACCGCCTCTAGGTATCCGAATCCCATAACAATCGGACCTACTTTGATTGATTGAATTTCCAGCTTCCCGTACATCTTATCAGTGTGTAGATCATCTGGATTAGGAAAGAAGTTTTCGATTCACTTACTCGAAAACCCACTCTGATCCTTACTGCTTTTAGGCACGCAATTTACCGTTTTTCGTACTAGTGCGGAAAGTGCGCGTGGTCGACCCCGCCACATTTTTTACATCTATCGTATCAGACTGGGCACTAAGCGACCCATACGGGTCGCGCATCAATCCCCGATTATTTATATCTTTGTAGTTGTATTGAAAAACGTCGTTTGATACATGTGAAAAGTCACTGCAGCCCTCGGCTCCATAACATTTTCGCCTACAACTCGGGCGAATCAGACTTTGTCCACTTGTAAAAACAATTCGATTCCCGAATTCAGTTACGAAGATTTTTCCGAATTGTAAAAAAGTTTTTTTTTTTGTGATGTAACTACAAATTTACAGTTTTTTGATTTATTCCTAAAAGTATCTATTCAGGATCGGTCGTTGTGGCGACGCTTGGGGTAGGCTTACGTCCAACAGTGGACGACTTTCGGCTGAAATGATGATGATGATGAAGTATCTATACTATAAGAACTTGCTTTATGCCAAATTTCAGGATTCTGGGTCACAGCTTCAAGGGGCCTCAGACTGAATATATGGTTTTAATTTTATCTCGATGCCACCACTCGTTTCTGAGATAAAGGGTATTGACAGACAGACAGACAGACGGACAACAAAGTGATTTTATATCCTGCTTGACTGCCATATCACCTGATTGTAAGTAGTGATGTAATCGTTAATGATGAAGCGCACAAGTTTATAAAAAATAAATACTCAATTGTTCTAATTTACCTTTGATACAACGTTTTTGATTAATACAAAACTCCTTGCCTGTATTATAATTTACCACTTATTATTTATTATTTTATTGTATTTGTATTTTTCTGAAATTGACTATTATTATTATAATAATTTGATTACAAAAATGTCGATATCTTC
Organism: Mythimna pallens; assembly: GCA_961205895.1. NCBI lineage: Eukaryota > Metazoa > Arthropoda > Insecta > Lepidoptera > Noctuidae > Mythimna > Mythimna pallens. The sequence goes on from OY540843.1 coordinate 5,821,337, forward strand.
ACATCAATTAACTCGAAGACTTCTTTCAGAAAACTCAGCAAAAAATGTAAAGTAATACCTATCTTATTCTCCCCCTGTATACTTCCAACCGCACGTCGCCAACATTTTGACATTGACAGCCTTATGTCTTCAATGTAAGGATGTTTTTCGCAGTTAAAGAGTTCTGTTGATTGTACTTTCAGTAATTTGATAGACTCTCAGCAAGTACTTTGCGGTCTCTTGAAGACTGAAGGGCCCTCTCTATGTTAGAACCGAGAGTTCTTAGATGCGTAAACTTATAGGTCGTTGTTTTAACCTACTTTTGAAGAAAGGGACCATTTTTATTTTGATATAAGCATATTGTCTTACAAAATATATACACATTTATAAAAATATATACAAGGTGTTTGGTACATCGTGTGCAAAACTGAAATGGTCGACTGGAGGGGTCATCTGCTATCCTTTCAGACCCTTAAACATTTCTCATGCCCTGTGCATTTTTTTCATCGAATTTTTATTGTTCTAAAATCATCATCTTCCTGACCTTGTCCCGTGTTATTTGGGGTCGGCGCAACATGTTTTTTTCTTCCATTCTGCCCTGTCACTCGTCATGCTATCACTAACTTCCTTTTCTTTCATATCACTCTTCACACAATCCATCCATCTTTTCTTTGGTCTCCCTCTCCATCCATCCACATGTAAACTCAAAACTCAAGTCTCAAATAAATGTCAATTTCATTTTCTTTCTTTCTTTCTCTTGACTTAAATAGATATAAGTTGTTGTTGCTATCAGGAAACACAGTTTGCCCAAATAGGGATTATTGTACCGATGCAGCGACGTAACGCCTCTCACGAGGTGCACCGAATGGCTTGGTGAAAGAATGCGGAGGTCCACTTTCTGTAGACGTCTCTCAGCTGAAATGATGATTACTATGATGAATTTTGTGCAAGTTAGTGACATATTTATATTACCTTTTCTTACGTAAAGGTCATCGCAGATAGAGGTCTAATGATAGCCTGAGTCACCGTTATATTTATGTTAGTACAAAAAGTTGAGCAAATCGAGAGAAAAGTCAAATTTTGTTACAGTCTTTATTAGTTATAAAAGCTGAGCACAAAAGTTTCTATGTAAGAACAAATTATACTAACGCACAAAAAATCCTGGCAAACTAAATAAGCTTTTAGTCTGACTCAGAACCGCTAATTCTCATAATGGAAACGTCTGGCAATAAATATACCTTATTTTAGGCTAAGATAAAAATAGACCTTATTTTAGGCTAAGATAAAAAGTACACCAGGGTTGTTGGTCGATTCAAAGAGGCACCGTGGCCCAGAAAGAAAGAAAAACAAATTTATTTATGCGAAATGACGCAATCTTAAAATTAGCTTAACATTATTTTTAGAATATGCGAAACCTCAATACGGTTTGTTGAAAATCAGTAACGGAATCCATTCCAATAATTTTTACACCATGTTATCCGAAAATATTTAAAAAAGGTCACAAGTTGGACACCGCGTGATATTAAGTAAAACATAGGTCACGGCAGGTCATAATGGGCAAATCAACTTCTCAGTCGCCCGGATGGCTTGGTGACCATGTATTTGTGCGGACAACCAGTTAACATAACAAGCTTATAACTTTGTGATTTTTCATGATACAGTTATGGAATTTTGTACATAGATTCTTTACATAAAAATACTAGACACGTGTTTTGGGTTTCGCATATACTGAGACGAATTTGTATAGGGAAAATATGCGTCTGTAAATGCGTAAATAATGCGACGAAACCACCGGTTTTCAGCGTGGACCGCTGTGGTGACGACACAAAGACGTCGAAACGGTACAGTGTAACTTAAGTAACACAAAGGGCAACTGAAGAAACCCAGGTGGGTTTTAGTCAGTACAAGTCCGACAATCCCTCTCACTTCATCATAGCGGGAGAAAATATTTGATGGTTTTTACCCTCGCTCATCTACGAGCGTAAAACGTCTGCTTGAGGGTGCCCTCTTATAAGTTTATACTCTACTAGCTGCTGCCAGTGGCTTCGGTCGTATGAATACTGAAAATTTTCCCAAGGAAACATACTCCCACCATGGTTAGCCGTGGTCTATCCTTGTGTCAAATTTCATCCAAACCCGTTCAGCCGTTCGAGCATGAAGAAGTAGCAGACATACATACACACACACACAAACTTTCACCTTTACATTATTATGATTAGTGTGAAGTATGAGGAATTAAGCGAGAAAGACTACACTAGACCGACGCACACGTGGACCACGCGTGATATGTACGTAGGGGTGCGTTGCGTGGCGTGGATCTAATGTAGCTCTGCAAGTCTAGTTTCCATATAAAATGTATGGAGACCGACGCGCCCAGGTTGGCGTACGTGGCACACGTGTGCGCAGTGTAGTTCTACCTTTACTTCGGTGTCGTGAGTGCGTTCAGAAACATGTAATTAAACAGATGCTATCGTGTGTCTTTGTATAATGATCGTTATGACAAGAGTCATAAGGGCGATTACAAAATGCTAACGCGATTCAATGAAGTATGCTCTAATGCGATCAGCGTGCGGAAATGGTGATAAATTGGTTCAAACCCAGCCAGGCGGATTACTTTGTGTAATTTATTTCATCACCATAGCTCTAAAACTGTGAAGGAAAACAGCGTGAGAAAACTGACATGTGCTATAGAAGAAAAAAAAATGGGGACACTATACTCGCTAAAAAATAAAAGGCCCGTTTTGACATTTGAGAAATACCCTAGAATGTAACTTGGAACAAAACTTCATAATTAATTACATTGTGTTTTAAAAAAATACATTTTTTTTTGTAGCGTTTCATGATATGATTAAGCAAGTATTCTTTTTGCGGTGTTCAGTCGGCCTAAGTCCCAGCAGTGGGAACATTTATAATTATCTCCCTAACCTTTTCCCGTGGGAACATTATTAGGCTGTTTACGTATGTACCTATGTTATGTAAGTGAAACGGATATAAGTCTCTACAATTTTAGAAAAAGCCTAGCTAAGTAGTCTTCTTATACAGTCTGGAATAACTTAGTCAGACATGTTTACCAAGACAAAGTGGAGGCTATAAATTCGCAGACGAATTGCCTTGCTGATCTGGGATAGACGGAAAACCGTCTTCACTTTGATATTTATATGTGAACTGTGGGTAGGAATGGGTATTTTAAAAGTAAAAAAAAAATACAGACGACTAAATTCAGCCTCGTAAATTCAACCAAAAAGATTGCATGCAGTCGTAATCGAAAATATAGCTATCGAAACGTCCGGCCCTGTAACTCAATCGCGTATGATGGTTGTAAATATTTACGCCTGACATGCATTTTGCATGTATTTGAATGAATAAATAAGTTAATTATGAATTTATTCATACGATGTACAATGTTATGTCCCTATTTGGTGCCCTCGATAACTGTGTGATTTTTAAGTTTAGAATGTATTTAGTTTTTGAAGCATAGTTGTAATTTTATTTTCTATTAGAATTCAGATGTCACACATCCTACCACGGGTAGTGTGAAAGCGAAGCCCGAGACCCCAGGATGAAGGCAAAGAAGGAACAGGAGTGGGTTTTTAATCAGTAAAAAAAAAAAACACATCCTAATGTTTTTACAGAATTTGCAGCAAATGTATCGAGTTAGGCTTCTCGGCAAGCTTCACTGAGGTAGCAATTGCTTACTACAATAAAATCTTAGCTCCATTTACCCAAGATCGCTCCTGTTTCAATGATTCCACATATTGTCCAGTTGTGAAGACTCTTGAGATACAAAACTACACCAATTTAACATCACAATATCCACTAAGAATCAATTTGTGAATAATTTAAACAGTCACCGAACTTTACTTGAAAAAAAAGCCGCCAAAAGCACATTTGTCGTTTGTTCTCGATTGCCAGTTGAGTTTTGAATTTCGAAAATATTTTTTTTTTTAATTTTGATGAGCTCTTCGTGTGTGTAGGTTTATTTTTCTTTACAAAAGTCGCTACAATGAAAGTGTTTTTCTTGTGGTTCTAGTTGATGTTGACTTAGTAAAACTAGGCAGACCACAACTGCTATCAAATATTCCGGTTTACTATGAATACTAAAATACTTGAACCCATAAGCGGTTGGCATCCGGGGTTAGAACACCGTGCAAAATAGATATTAAAGCGTTATCGGTCTGTAAGGTAAAATGATGACGGCCCGAAATAATTTCGGATCCTCGATAACTTGCCGATAGTTTAATATTGGATTTCTTGCTGATGCTACCTATAAATTTGCCTTCAATATGATTTGGGTAAATGTAGACTTTGTACGATTTTGTCTGTCTGTCAATTTATCACAGGTTCTTATTTCAATAACTAGATGTAGAGTGTGTCTGCGCAACTGGACAATATGTGGAATCATTGAAACAGGCGCGATTTCGGTAAAATGGAGTTGAGAATTTTATTGTAGTGTTGTCTACCTCAGAGAAGTTTGCCGAGAAGGTTGACTTGATAAATTTGCTGCCAAATACTACAAAAACATTAGAATATGTACGTCCATATTCTAATGGTAAACAAATGAACTATTCACACAAAGACATGGCTTAAAAGACTTAGTATCCAAACCAAAAACATAAACAACAAAAAAAAATTGTAAGTAAATCTTTTCAATGCTTAAACGAATATTTGTTTGATTAATTTACTTTTACTGGTGAAAGAAACAGGAAAACACGATTCTGTTTTAAGGAAGAGAGTTGTGATTAAATTCGTGTACCTTCGAACTACGTCCCACGCATGAGGAAATATCACAATTGCGCCCTACTTTACTTACAAACAATACTAGAACTAAACTGTTACATAATAGAAAAAAAGTCATTAGCAACCAGCTACAGATCCATTTTTACTGAGATTTTATCGCCATTACATCATTACTAAAGAGAAAAGCATGCACGGGATTTTGCCATCTCTGCATTTAGTAATAGGGACTGTATTTCTTTTTTCAGATCTTAAGCTCTGGTTAAACATTTGCCGCAAGCAGTTTTCCCGAGGATGTTAAGATGATTGACAGGCTTAGTAGTGTGAGCTCATCCTTCTCTAGGCTGACGTCATCAGGGCTTCGAAGCAGTCTTAACTTGCACGATAAGGCCTCATTAGTTTCGTAATCTTATGTTTTTTGAGGAAAACGCTGCTTAAGGCCTTATCTGGCAATCGAACCTTTTTAGTCTCTGATTTATCGCTTACCTACTAGCTTCGGCCAACGAAGTCGCTTGCGTGTAAGTGGGAAAATATCCTAAAATAACTTAATCACACTTCTACTATAAAAGCGAAAATTTGTATGTTTGTATGTCTGTTACTCCTTCACGTTCGAATGGCTGGATGGATTTCGATGAAACTTGGTACACAGGTATACCATGTCCTAGTATAGTACATATGATACTTTTTATCTCGGAAATATGATCCCTTGGGACAATTTTTCATTTTCTTTCGGGCAAAACCACTGGCTACAGCTAGTAAATATTAATAATCAGTCTTGTAATTTTACCATTGCTGGACTCGGGACTCCGCTCTAGGAGAGGAAAAGGGGCGTAATACACCTCGCGAGCCCAGTGCAGGTTGGTGGATGCCACGTGAGTTCGATTTTTTTGGTTCTAGGACATGTTGGTTTCCTCAAAAATGGTTATATTTTCTATAACCATTTTTGAGGGCAGTGGTGATGAAACAAACAACATAAACTAATGTATCTGCCTCGGTTTGAAACCATGGCCTACAACAAGTCTTTATGCGGGGATTAAAAGTATTATATGTCCTATTCCAGGTTTATCTAAGTTTTTATCGTTCAGTTTAAACGTAAATAAAAACTTGAGACACATCGACAAACAATCTTTCGCATAAGAATTGATTTCACGGACAGCCGCTTTTCGCTTTAGGTCATAACAAGTCTAACTTAACCTTTAAGCGTCAATTAGGTTAATCTGTTCTAAACGGCAGATTAACCATCGGTGTGACTGACAGCCGCTCTGTTTTAGGCCGAACTACTATACTTCGGAAACTGAACAATTTGCACTCCTCAAACCACTTTAGGTCGGGTCGTTTAGTAACAAGTACTCTCCGAGGTATAGTAAAAAGACATAGTTTTCGAACAACAGTCACATTTTCCCCTAACTACATATTTTTATGGTCTGTAAAAAACGTTTAGGGAACGGTGTTTTGTGTGGCAACACTGACGGTGTTGTCAGTTGCGAATATTTATGAAGGAGTGGTAATAAAGTAGTAGCGTTGGTATTGGTACGAGTATGATGTGTTCTTCTATTTGGCGCAAAGGCTCTTTGTTTAGTTTTAGTGGGCGGTAAACAAATTGCTGTCGAAAACTAGGAGGTTTTTCGTGCTAACAGTTTTAGTAGCTTTTAGGTGTCATGACCTAAGAAACATAATAATAGGTACGTACGTATTGGGTAGTTTTTGGCGATTTTTTTTCTTGTGTTTCAGTGCCCGTTGTGATGTAAAGTTAGTGTAGTTTTGTAGACACTTAACTTGACAATAATTGCATTCATTGAAACAGGAAAAAAGGTACGATCTAGGTAAAACAGAACTGAGAATGAAATGAAAAGGGCTGACCCGATATATTTGGTGCCAAACACTGGAAAAAAATGGAACGTGTAAAATCCGCATTCTAAAGTAAAACATAGTTACTTTAATCTGTATCAATCACTTTCTAATCAGAAACCATTTGAAAATAAAATAATTTAATAAAAAAATGTACAGGTCAGTCTTTTTTTTTTCGGTGAGCAAATCATCTTATGACATCCCCCGCTCTTGGGCGGAGCATGAGATAGTGTCAGACTTTTACTGACTAAAAACCCACTCCTGTTCCTTTGTTGCCTTTCGTACCAGGGCCGAGTCTTTCTTTCAGAATCCGACCCTTGGCCCCAGTAGGCTTCGACCCTAATGGGCCCCTACAGTTGCTGACATCTCCTTGAGGCGCGCGTAAACCAGTACGCGCCATCGACGACTTGGGCTTGGTCCGGATGGTTACTGGACGGTCGGACGGCGACCTACCCATTGCTGACCGTCCGCAAGCCCGCACGGGTCAGTAATATTATGTACAATGCAGTTATGTTTAAAACTGTACTGAAATATAGTTAGAAATAATTGTATCGAAATATTATTTTCAATATACTTACTCGAAAACCCTCTGTAATCCCTACCGCTTTTAGGCACGCAATTTATTGTTTTCTGCACTAGTGCGGAAAAGTGCTGGCGCTCAGCCCCGCCACAATTTATTCTATTTACCCTATCAGGCTGAGCGCTAAGCGATCCCCACGAGTCTTCAGTAAACCGCCGCTTCAGTATATCTTCATAAATGTATAAAAAACATCGTTTGATACACGTGGAAATGTGTCACTGCAGCACTCGGCTCCATGGCGTCAGTCGCAATGACAAACTTTCTCCACTTGTATCAAAATGTACTATTTGGTTTTCGTTAGTATTTTTTGTTACAGATTTGGTTCCGGCTGCAAATCGTCTTTCGGTCACTCACTAATGATAACCACCTTGAAAGTAATGAAACCTAACCTAGCGTAATTGCTAAACAAAAAATTTATCAGCTCTTTTTAATTAATATCGTTATTTCTCACTACTTCTAATTAATATCCCCCCCACCAGCACTAATATCTCAGTGACACCGTTCAATAAGTTCGATTCATTCATTCAGTTCAATCAAGATCTTAGTAACATTCCATTCGTTCACCAGCTGGGCTGCTCAATCGTAAAACCATTAATTTCCAAGACATTTCCAAGTTTAGATTTTCATCTGAATGAAAAATGAATCGACGCAAATCTTACTTTTGAGAACCTAATGTTGCTAGTATATTTTATTTATTGTTCGTGTTTCTATATCTGCGAGCTAAATTGAAGTTTAACTAGTTGTGTTTAGGTTTAAATTTGATTGTTTTTTTTTTGTGTGTTGTGAATGCTTTTAGTGTTGCCTGTTTTTAGAAATGAAAGATGAGGATTTGTAAGGGTGCGATGGTATCTTTAGGGTATTTCTAAGTGTGTTGATGATAAATGAAAGTTGTCTTGTTTTTTGCTACGGTGATAATACATTGTATCACTTGCAGGCCGAGATAAGGAAAACTCGAATTTATGAGCGAAATGCCGACGAGAAATATCAGCCCTGTCAGCGCTTCTTAAACCTAACCATTCTTCTCTTAAGGGGGATGCAAGATAGCCCGCTAGATGTCACGTGAATTTTCTCAAGTTTTTTTTGCATTTTGCTGGCCAGTGATAAGTTGTATGTTGATTATAATGAGTGGCAGACATAATATGTATATTTATAGATTTATAATCATTAAAACCATCTAAGTATATAGTCATAGTATTTTATTGGTAAGGGATTCTTACAAATCATATACAGAATGTTACATTATACATAGTCAGCAAATGATTACATAACATTGTCAAGTAATAAAAAAAGTCAAACAAATAAAAGAAAATACAAGAAAACAAACAAAGTCAAACCCTCTCAGTTTGTCTTACCCAATAAAATGACTTTTCTATGACTGATTTATTCAATATTTAGACTCGCCTGTTGGTCTAGTGGTTAGTGGCCCTGACAGCTATGCCGGAGGTCGTGGGTTCGATTCCCACCCAGGACAAATGTTTGGGTAATGAGCATGATCATTTGTTCTTTGTCTGGGTGTAATTTATCTGTATGTTGCAGGGATATGATAAAAACAGAGATTTGGTCAATTCCCTAAGTGGTTTAATCAAATCACGGGGGATGTTAAAATAATAACACAATTTTATCATTTCCCTAAACAAATATAGGGATTTTACAAATACCAGAACTGGTTATCTAAAAAATATATATCTATATATTTTTTTTTATGGTTTTCCGTGTTTTCGTATTTTCACCGAAGCCTGCCCAAAATAATTTTGTTTCATTATAAAAGTTAAATGTGTCCAACAGATTAAATGTGCTATAAACATCAAAGGTCAAGGCAAAATCTATAAAAGGTCAGTCTATTTATATATCAGCTTAAACACAGTCGAAAAACACGCATTTTTCCTTCTCCATTTTATCGAATCCACGTAAGGGTTGGTTGTAATTAGTGTTGCGTGGCACGTGTATTAGCGGTCAATCGAGCCGATTAAAGGGCGATAACATAACACTTGAACTAACAGAGGTTTAAGTGAAAAACAAGGACATTAGCGCCTTTTTTTTGATTTGGGAAATCATCCAGTAACTTTTATCGCTCTTGGTGGGGCGAGAAGGCGTGGCAAGACTTTTACTGACTAAAACTCACCTGTGTTCCTTCAGTTGCCCTTTGCGTCACAGGGCCGCGAGAACTCTTTTGAACATTCTCGTAGTCCCCTAGTTCACACCATTACTGGCGCTATATGCTCTTAATAAACTAGTGAGCCTCACCATCAATGATTGCATCACTGCTTACCATCAGGTGGGATCGCAGTCAAGCACTAGTGGAGGTGGATACATTTTTTTGTTTTTTCTTAGTAGGTGTATATCTTTGGTACTTAGTTAAGCAAAGCTTCCCTTGGTCGGTTAGTGGATGTGTGAAAATCTTAACATACCGGGATTCCTCTATACCTTGGAAAGCACATCAAGTAGTTGGTCCCGGCTGATATTTCTACAAATGACAACTGGGACCAACGAATTAAAGGTCTACCATATCCTTAAGATAATTAGAGGAAAGATCCTATACCTTTAAGATACAAGATACTTCTTCGCCCAAAGAGTTAGCATTGCCATTCAACGTGGCAATGCCTCCAGCCTTCTGGGTACATTTCCGGATGACAGCGATGTGGAGGAGTACTTCGACGCCTGAGTGTATTTGTATTATATGTTCATAGTTCGGTTTAGTATAATTAATTCTTATTTTATTAACTTCCTGGTTTTTGTTATTAAACGAATAAATTGGTAATATCTTTAATATAATTAGAGGAAAGATCTTATATCTTTATGATAATTAGAGGAAAAATCCTATGTATTTAAGGTAATTAGAGGAAAGATCCTTTATTTTTAAGATAAATTAGAGGATATGAAGTTTCTTGCCGGTTCTTCTCCATAGGAAACTACCAATTCGAACCTTGCACTAGCTTCTGACGTTTTATAAGTGCTTATGTAGGACTATGTGAAATAAAAAAACTTTTGACTTTGACTTGACTTTGACTATGATGCGAAGGGTGGCTCGTCATCGACAGCCGCTGTCGCTGGTGGCTCCGCGCGCGCGACATGCTGCGCGAGACGCAGCCGAGCTCGCTCCGTACTCTCATCCTCATCGCCGAAGACGTCGACATAATTCTGTCGTATTGTGAGTAGTAGTTAAAATATAAAATAAGGGAATATCGCATTGGGTCTAGCCTACATTGATTGTAAACGTTAGAAAAGAAAATTGCCAGTTTTTGCGATTAGCTAGAAACTACAAAATCTGCCACTAGTCTTGCCAAGGGGTACTTTGTTAATCAATTTTAGATTGAGGAGGTTAGAGTGTGAAGAAGTAACAGAAAAAACACACCTACAAACTCTCGTCTTTATAATAGCATACAGCATAATCAGCCTTATAATGTTCTCACTGCCGGGACTCAGGCCTCCTCTCTAGGAGAGAGAATGGGCCGTCATCCACCACGCGGGTCCAATGCGGGTTGATGGAAGTCACATGACTTCGAATTTCTGGTTCTAGGACATGCCGGTTCCCTCACGATGTTTTCCTTCACCGTTTTGAAAGCAGTGGTGATGAGATAAATTACACAAAGTAATGCGCCTGGTTGGGTTTGAACCCGCGACCTGTTAGTCGTAAATCGGTACCATTGGTACTGTGCTACCACTGCTTTTGACTTTATAACATTAGTGTGATTTTCAGCCGCACACCTGCAAACATTTACCAAATTACCCTTTCTAATTAACTCTATATTCAACACACTCCAGTCTAATAGCCGTAATAGATGATCCATTATACGCGACCCTTACCAAAAACATGAATTTCGAGTATTACCATCATGATGTAAACTTGCTAAGAGAGATTTTACCAAGTCCTCTCAAAAAGATCCTTAGTGTATCCTTCAGCTGTAGTGTACTAATGGACAGTCTTGGGTGTGTTCTTGTGATGGCACAGTTTTGAGAGGAACCCTGAATGTATAATTTGGACCCGGAAATTATGGGTGAGGGTGCTACTATACTTTAATTGTGGTGTTGGCTTAAGTGGCTTATCGTCTTAAGGAGTTTGTGGAACTTTTGCATTATTTAGTGGGGTAATATTGAGGTTATTATCTAGCCCTTTACAATGTGTTGCGTCAAGGATTTTGAAGATGTCTTCCTCACTTTGATTTGCGCTGTCTCGATCGTTATCATTGTTTGTACCGTCAGATTAGTCATTTTTTGAATTTAGTCTAGTGTGTTTTTTAATCTTACTTATACCGCCATCTATACAAACATACATGGGTACATATAAATAATGAAGGGTCTGTATGTAACATAAAAATATTTAATATATCAAAGTATATTCGATAATTATAACAAAAATGTTTTTTTTTTACATTTCGGTCTAACAGCCTGTCTGATTGTTCCAGCTAATCTCTGGTCGAAACAGCTGGATGGATTTTCACGGGATTTTTACAGGTGTTGTTATAAATAATAACTTAGGCCACTTTTGCAAACATTGGTTTCCACAGAAAAAAAAAAACTTTTAAATTGTGTCCAGTTGGCATTGTAATGTTTTACGAATCCGACGCGGACGAAGTCGCGGGTATCAGCTAGTTTCTAAAACACACAACTCGTAAGCCAAACCTTAAATTATTTTACCAAACTGTTCATATAAAACTGAAGCACCAAACTCAATTGATATGCCATAACAAATCTAATTCATTTAATTTAAATGTGTCCACATTCTGATGCTGATTTAGGACTCAAAGAAAAACATTCCGTCACTATTTAAGCAAATTAAATATATGTGGAAGTTGGGGCAACGTCCCTTTAAATTAATTCTAAGGGCGAATAGGCAGAGGTCACAAACAGTTCACATGGAGATGAATTACTCAAATAAGGTTCCTCACGCGACTTCACAGGATGTCACATTGGCTAAACGGAGAGTCTGATAGTGAAATCGTCAGTGTTATTTGGTTGTCAAATGAGATAACCTTTATTAACAGTTTGGGATTCAGACTGCCAGCCATAGTTAAGGCGATGCAACTCGACATACATTTTCACTGTTTTCTATACAACCGCTCTTACGCGATTTTGACGTTACTACACATTTTTCATTAGATATTTTGGAAACACAGTATCTTGTGGATATTATCTAGGCTTCTATTGAAATCAATTTATAAATTTGTGTAAAACTAATCCGGTAAAGACCTCTGAAAATCTGCTATTTTGCATGAACTTTTTTAATTTTTGAGCAAATTATGAAGTGTCAAACTTCAAAAAAAGAATTAAAAAAGTATAACAATAGAATCCTTGCAAATTTAATCAAGTTTCTGAATGACGAAAATATTTTTCAAAAACTTTTAGGGTTTAAAAAAACACGTATTGCCTGGAACAAGTTTTGTGAAATATTCGAGTTAATCACGAAATTACCGAATGCCAACAGAGTTTTCAGGCGTTATCTCTCTTTTTTGGATTGCGTTAGATGAAGCAATAAGCTTATAAACCATGCTCGATGTTGACGATAGGTGAGTGAAGAAGGAGCCTCTTAACCGTATCATTGAAGATGACTACGACTTCGAGAAAATTAACAAACCTAGGATAGTAATAGTAGTAATAATAGTAATAGATAATAAATAAACGAAATAATGATACAATAGTTTTAACGGTTTTTTAATTTACCGCTCTAAGGTAGAGCATAGGGCGTGTCAGACTTTTACTGAGTAAAACCCACCTGTGTCCTTCAGTTGCCCTTTGCGTTCTAGGACCACAGTTTCCCTTTCAGAAATTCCTCGTGGACCTAGCGAGCATCGCATGAAATACTGCGCCATTGACGTTGGGTTCGGTCCTTACCAGACTGACGGACGGCAAGCTACCCATTGCTCGCTAGCCTGCCTGACGCCCGGGGAGACTCTTGTGACAGCGGCTAGGGCGTGAGGATGTTCGTTACCTCACAAATCTCCTTCGCTAGTATTACTACTTTGCAGAAGGCGACCTCATTCCATTCCCTGTCGCTCGGGATCATAGCCTGAACCAGGCGATACATCGCCGCCGAAAAGAATTAACGGTAACGTTCAATTCTTTGTAAACAAATCTACAAAAGAAAACAACACACTGTCTTAACCCCCAAAAGCAGTATAAGGAAGTACTGCATCTTGCAATAATTAATCCACTGCAGACATGTAGTTGAGAAGAATCTTGATAGCGGTAATAAAATAAACAGCTTCATTTATGTGGGTCTCTTTTATTGCGGGGACATTAACTAAAAGGGTCCCCGGGTAGTGTTGAGAGCCATGTGACGTCACGTTTATCCGTTTGATGTATTTTAGTTATCGCACAAAGTTTGTCGTTCGAGTGAATGAGATCCACGCAATCAGTCGGCGGAAATTGTGCCCCTAACTTTGCCTCTTCCAGTTCCCCGGACTTTGGCACCTCCTTTGATCCTTTTAGCATTTGAAGAGGAAATCAATATCGACGTGTTGTTTAAGATTACGGAAACGTTTGGGTAGGTAGTATAATAATAGGTATATAATAGTTTCCTTGGTCGTTGGGGAAGAAAGGTTGTGGATTGGCGACCACGTACCGGAAGTCGCAGCGTTGGAAGGCCTCCCACAAGGTGGACCGATGACCTGGTGAGGGTCGCGGGAATCCGATGCACGCGAGACGATTTTTTTTTTTCCTTTTTCCGGGTGGGAAAATCATCTCATGACATCCCCTACTCTGGGGCGGAGCGCGAGATAGTGTCAGACTTTTACTGACTAAAAACCCACTCCTGTTCCTTCTTTGCCATTTGTTTTCCAGGGCCCCGAGGATCTCTTTCGCATCACCCATGGCCTCAGTAGGCTTCGACCCTGTTGGGCCCCTACGGTTGCTGACATCTCCTTGAGGCGCGCGTGGAACACTACGCGCCGTCGACGACTTGGGCTCGGTCCGGACGGTTACCGGATGATCGGACGGCGCGGCACCCATTGCTCACCGTCCGCAAGCCCGCGCCTACGGTGCCCGGAAATCGGGATCGGAATCCCGGCGGCGGTTCGGGCGTGAGGACCGTTGCCATTGCCTCACGCGATCGGCCGCCTCCTTTGCTAGCATTACTGCTTCGCAGAAGGAGGCGACCGCCTGCTACTCGTCCTCGCTCCGGACCATGGCCTGTACCAAGGCCCGGCGCGAGAGATCGCTGCCGCCGATCGCCCTCACGAGGACACGGCGGTGCTCTCTCCGGGCGGTTCACACAATGGTGGCACCCGGGCGTCTCTTCTGCACGAATCCGGTGCAGGAACCTCCCGAACTTACCATGTCCGGTGAGGACCTGCGATGGACGTGAGACGTACAGGACAGGTCGTTATGGCGACACTTCGGGAGGACTATGTCCAACAGTGGACGTCTTTCGACTGAAATGACGATGATGATGTGATGAGGTTTCTATCGTCCTTTCCACAACAGCTGTAATTATGCATCTTCTTCTCCATGGTCTTAAGTTACTAAATCTAAATGACACCCTTTATTACATGCAGCTACAATTATGCGTGGGTAGAGGATTTGTCAGAAGCTATAGAGCATGTAAACCGAGATTCGGATGCTATCAACGATTGGTCCGATCGATTTGGGATGTCAGTAAGCCCCTCAAAGTAATATATAATAATAATATTCTACAACTATCACACAACGCCTTCTAGTCCCAAAATAGGCAGAGCTTATGCTATGAGTACTAGACAACTGAGAAATATACTTATATATTTCTAAATACATGCATAGCATAGCATAGTCGGCCTTATAATGTTCCCACTATTGGGACGCAGGCCTCCTCTCTGGGAGAGGGAATGGGCCGTAATCCACCACGCGGGCCCAATGCGGGTTGGTGGATGCCACATGTCTTCGAATTTAATACATGCATACCTATTAAATATACTTGAATTATAAACAGATACAGAACAAATAATCATGCTTATTACACAAATATTTGCTTGGGTGGGAATCGTACCCACGACCTCCAGCATAGCACTCGGGGCCACTACCCACTGAACCAACAGGTTAGTCAAATTTATGGGAAATCAACCAAAAAACTTTTACCTTATTTGTGTTGTGAACAGACTTTATATTGCCAGTTAACCAAACATACTAAAAATAAATTACTCTGATTTTCACGAAAAACAATGAGAAAAGGAAAACGCGTTTTAGTTGAGTTATATAAGGGTCAGCAAAATACTCAAGACTTATGGCTTAGAAGATTAGTCTTCGTAATAACAACGGAAACTTCTTGAAGCCCTAATAACAACTGGGATTTATCTCGCAAAGACGAGCCAAAACATACTATTTCATGGATATAGAGGGCAGCTAAGGGTAGAATTTCGATGGTAAGACGTGAAGAAAAGAGTAGTCACTGCCTTTCAATATTGGCATAATATTAGTATGTATAATATACTTATAAATTGGACTTAGTTGTGTCAAGTTGAAGGGTAAAATCTACAAGTCCGTGATAAGACCTGTCATACCGTATGGATCAGAATGTTGGGCTGTGAAAAAGACGGATCAAAAAAGATTGCACGTAGCGGAGATGAGAATGTTAAGATGGATGTGTGGTGTGACGAGAATGGATAAAGTGAGAAATGAGTATATTAGGGGAAGTTTGAAAGTGGCGCCAGTGACTGAAAAATTGAAAGGGAATCGTTTGTCTTGGTATGGTCATGTGAAGAGGAGGGATGAAACGCATGTTACTAAAAGAGTTATGAGTCTACATGTGGATGGATGGAGAGGGAGAGGGAGACCAAAGAAAAGATGGATAGATTGTGTGAAAAGTGATATGAAAGAAAAGGAAGTTAATGATAGCATGACGAGTGACAGGGCAGAATGGAAGAAAAAACATGTTGCGCCGACCCCAAATAACACGGGACAAGGGCAGGAAGATGATGATGATGACTTAGTTATGTAGGTTTATACTGAGCACTGGATCGTACCCTCGAATATATTTTCTCTCTATAACTCAAAGGTTTGTTGGGAGAAAACTCATTGCTAAGTTTGTACATGAATTGTCAAATAATTGTTTTGACTGGCCTGGCCTGACTAGCCTGTTTGTCTAGTGGTTAGTGGCTCTGACTGTTATGCCGGAGGTCGTGGGTTCGATTCCCACCCAGGACAAATGTTTATGTGATGAGCACAATCATTTGTTCTGTGTCTGGGTGTAATTTATCTATACATGTATGTATTTAGAAATACATAAGTATGTTTATCAGTTGCCTAGTACTCATAACACAAGCTCTGCTTAGCTTGGGACTAGGCGGCGTTGTGTGATAGTTGTGCAATATTATAATATACTGTGTCATAAAGAATTGAAAACAGTGAAATAATGGAAGCACTTATTGTCCAAACCCATCGTTCGGACAATAAGTGCTTCTACCTATGGCTAGAAAAAAAAAACGATTAAAAGCAAGTCGTATAACTTAAATGATTTTATTAAAGACAAGAAATTATAAGTGACATACGTATTATCTAATTGTGACATGTTAAAACTGCAAAAGTATTTTTTTTTTTTGAATATGGAATTGAATTGTGAAGCTTTATTAAGGCGATGCAACTCGACATACTTTTTCAGTTTTCATACAACCGCTCTTACGCGATTATGATGTTATTACACATTTTTCATTAGATATTTTGGAAACACAGTATCTTGTGGGTATCTATGCTTCTATTGAAATCAATTTATAAATTTGTGTAAAACTAATCCAGTAAAGACCTCTGAAAATCTGCTATTTTGCATGAACTTTGAAACTTCATAATTTACTCAAAAATTTAAAAGTCAAAAAAGTATAACAATATAAGCTTTGAAATTTAATGAAGATCCTAAATGACGACTTTTTTTTTTCAAAAACTTTGTAACTGTTTTTAAAAAACAAGTATTTCCTGAAACAAGTTTAGTAAAATATTAGAGTCGAATCACGGAACTACCGAATACTAACAGAGTTTTTAGGCGTTATCTCTCTTTTTTCGCGTTGCCTTTTCGTCAAACATCGCGTTAATTAACTAAAAGAAAAATATACCGTACACCGATGATAATCGCGTGCTCAACTTTACAATCAAAAGTTGTCTTCAAAATTTTCCAATTTATTCGGTTGATGGTATCTCCAAAAATGACGTCACTCAGTCCCCATCTTGAATGATGAATAAGGTCCGAACAATCGAATTACTTACCCAACATTTAGTTTCCCTCCTAAGTTATTTCTCTGAGTTTTCCTTGTTCTTCTAGTTCTCGTTAACACCTAAATAGGGGTGTCTAAATGAGGTTTGTGGAAGAGCTTTCTTGTATTTTCTGTAATACAGTTTATAGCTTTTTTTTTTTAATTCGTTCACGAGTCGAAGAATTTCATTTAAATATATGTAACAATACGTCAATCAATCTACTTAACTTTTTCCCCAGCAGATTTTTTTTATTTTTTATTTATTTCTCTAACAGTTATAGTTGTTTTTGAACATAATTTGCCTAAGAATGCTGCGTTCTACAGTTTTTACCTAACCACATAGGGCGAATTATGTATTACTTAATATGTGTATAATATTCAGTTTCTAGTCCTTTAATTTTGTAGCAAATAGATCCTTGTTATAGTAAAAGCAATACACGGACATTTTCAGTGCGATTCTAAATCTTAATAATAGTAACTGTCAACCCTACGGATGTGTGGCGGACAATGGCGCTCCATAGGCATCCATTTTGGGCCAGCCAACAATGGACACACTTTTCTATACATAGGTACATTACTTACAATAATTAGGTTGCTTATATGAATAGTGGTCGAAATAACAGGAACTTTCTAGGTATATAATAATCTATATACATAAAAGGAGAAACTGACTAACTGTCATATCAACGCACAGCCAAAACTGCTGGGACTAGAAGCGTTTAGAAATTTTGCATAAGGTTTCACGTTTCACGAGAGTGCTCAAATAAATATATATGTTTTTAAAGAAACCTAACCGACTAAAAATTAATTAAACAGGGCTATTTAGCTTTGTGTCAATTTCATGTCATTCTTACATAAATTTTTCTCCCGTTAGAGCGTGCTCAAAGAGCAATTCTCAAGGTTTCGCCCTTTTAGATTTTCTACGCACCAGCTCTACATAGCATGCAATTTGCTAACTATGCGGCAATTATTTATTTTAAGTAATACTATGTATTACAAGACAAGGTTTGGTTTGCGTAAAACCTCAAACCAGACATGCCTTTACTAAGCGTTTTTACGTGTTCTTAGGACCTTTTCTATATAATAGGGTTGACAAAGTACTAAGCTTCTATAGTGTAAGGTATAAAAAAATATAGTAAGATGTCAGAATATTTAGTGATACTCAATAACACAGACACAGAACAACTTCTAGAAATTTTGGCATAATGTTATCTGATCCCCTCGTTAATCTAGTCATGATATTTTTGTTCTAGGTAAGGAAAATCAATTATTTGCAACGGTACAGTGGACACAGGAAATTGATCAACAAGTAAGTCTTTGCACAAGATACATAATAAATTGACAACTCGCTTGCCGCAACGGCTAAACGATTGGCTGCTATGACTACGTGTCGCGGATTTGATTCCAGCACAGAACAATTAATATATTTTTACACCACCTGCTAGATAATGTCCTTTTATATCATGCAACCATCACTTAAAACAAGTCATTCTGTCCTTACGTAGATAATGTAGAGCGATCCCTAGGGAATAATGAGATTTGAATTTGGAACGTTAAAACCCATTATTTGAAAAAAAAATCGTTAAAAAATTAAGTGAATTAGAATGTACTTTTAGATACTTGTAGATTTACTTGCATTTCAACGCCAGTCTTAAACATAGCACAATCACACACACCATCACACTTTACACAGTTTTTATTTATTATCTTTTATTTTATTGTAAAGTAGAAACTTATTCTTTTATTAAGGTTAGACTTACATCGTGCCTACTGGAAAGACACCAAAAAGAAACAACCGTATCCGATGTAACAGCAGAACACTGACTCCTAAGTCACAGGTCTTACCTAGTTTAGGAGGCAAGGTCCTAATATTAGAAGATACCTTCCAAATTAAATGTACCTATATCTGTAAGTACAAAGTTAATTTGTGAATAAGGTTAATTCACAAAGTCAAGACGAGCCCGTTCCATCATCGGACCACCAGACGTACGGCGATGCGCCACCCATGGTTGACATCCCACCTATACGCACAAAACGTTTTGGGAACACATTCATTGTGCTAGCTAAGGAGTGGAATTCCTTGCCGAAATCTGTGTTTCCTGATGGCTACAACCCGGGAATCTTAAAGTCAAGAGTGATTAGGTTACTTCTAGGTAAACGCGCTCCATCGTCGACCGCGTATTCGCTTTCCATCAGGGGAGATAGCGGTCAAGCGTGAACCTACCAACAATTTAAAAAAAAAAAATTGTTTCAATAACAAAGTTATTATTATACTTGTCAATGGTTGGGGGTGAAGCTTTAATCGTTCTATGTAACTAATTTCTATGCATTGATTGGCTTTTTCAATGACAGGCTTCTTATTTAATAAATTGTCACAAATAAATAAATATATAATAATATAATAGCGGTATCTTCCCGTCCAACATACCACAGTGTCTCAAGACGAAATTCTCGGAGTTTCCTTGCGTGATCGCATAAAGAAAGAAGATATCCGCAGGAGAACCAAGGTCGCCGACATAGCCCGAAGAATCGCCAAACTAAAGTGGCAGTGGGCAGGGCACATTGCTCGTAGAACGGATAGTCGATGGGGCCGAAAGGTTCTAGAGTGGCGACCGTGCACCGGAAGACGCAGCGTTGGAAGGCCTCCCACAAGGTGGACCGACGACCTGGTGAGGGCCGCGGGAGTGCGGTGGATGCGAGAAGCACAGGATCGGTCGTTTTGGCGACGCTTGGGGGAGGCCTATGTCCAACAGTGGACGTCTTTCGGCTGAAATGATGATGATGAAATAAATAAAGTGAAACATAGCACATTAGCATATAACATTTTTATTTTTGGTGAACAATAAATAATATATCTGTCTATGTATCATAGAGCAGCTACCGTGTAGACTGTCCCTAATGTTAATTGAAGGCCTACCTCGCCTCGACTGAAAATAACTTTCAGCGTGGGTTGTCTCTTACCTATTTCGTAGAAAACATCTTTGATTTCCGTTGCCTTAAAGTATTTTTCCATTCGTCGCCGGATTTAACCTTGATATTAGAATTTCATAAAGAGCAGAAAAGGACATAGAACTAAAGTGACATAACATTCAATATAGTCATCATCCCCATTTTGTATTGGGTAGTAGGCTACTTTTTTTATTTTATTTTTTGAAAGAAGTAAGTTTATTCATAATTGCAAATAGGGAAAAATATCAGGAACGTTCTAAATTTTTTTTATTCGGTGTAAACCAGTGCTTGACTGCGATCCTACCTGATGGTAAGCAGTGATGCAATCGTTGATGGTGAGGCGCACTAATTTATTAAGAGCCTATTCACTCTAGCCTTGAAGGCACCTAAATTATAGTTGGACGGGAAGACCGCAGCAGGCAAATTGTTCCAGTCCCTCGATGTACGCGGTATAAACGACGAAGCAAATCGCTTAGTTCGAACCGTTGGTGTTTCAACAACGTGAGAGTGGATACTCGCCGTACGTCGGGTTGTCCAATGGTAGAAAGGAGATGGCGGAATCAAGTCATGCAATTCCCGCGCACACTCTCCAAAAT
Source organism: Mythimna pallens (assembly GCA_961205895.1). Lineage (NCBI taxonomy): Eukaryota > Metazoa > Arthropoda > Insecta > Lepidoptera > Noctuidae > Mythimna > Mythimna pallens. The sequence continues at coordinate 5,842,171 of OY540843.1, forward strand.
GCAACCTGTAAAATACCGATATAATTAAGTAAGTTAGAAATCTTTCCATTCTGATGGAAGGGAAGTGTCACTGTGTAACTAAAATGTGACATCACTGTTATTAGTTTACTCAAGTACAAAAGAGATAGCAAGACGTTCTTACCATGGCAATACTCTTCTTCATATTAATATTTTAAATGCTTATTTCGACTTCGTTTATGAAATTAAGCAGAGTTTTGTTTTTATGTTTCTTAAATTATGATTCTTTTTTCAAATAAACATTTATTTTCTCTCTCTTCTTCTTCTTTCTCTTTCTTCTTCTCTTTATTTATTGTACAGAAAATATTTGATTCTGTTTACACTTTCATCATGATAAAACTGGTATATCTCTGTGTCTTTCTATCCAATTTTTTCTGTAAAGACATCATCATCATCTTCCTGCTTTTGTCTCGTGTTATTTGGGGTAGACGTTTTTTTCTTCCATTCTGTCCTGTCACCCGTCACACTATCACTAACTCCCTTTTCTTTCATATCACTCCTCACACAATTCATCCATCTTTTCTTTTGCTTCCCTCTCCATCTACCATTACAGACCGAACCCAAGGCGTAGGCGGCGCGTACTGTTCCACGCGCGCCTCAAGAAGATATCATCAACTGTAGGGGCCCAGCAGGGTCGAAGCCTACTGGGGCCAAAGGTCTGATTCTGAAAGGAAGACTCGACCCTGGTACGAAAGGCAGCAAAGGAATAGGAGTGGGTTTTTAGTCAGTAAAAGTCTGACACTATCTCCCGCTCCGCCCAAGAGCGGGGATGTCATAAGATGATTTTCCCACCGAAAAAAAAAATCTACCATTACAGGAAAATCAAAATCACGACAAAACCATTTATCAACGCACGCGGTTAAACCTTCCTGTATTTAAAAACTTATCATCGCGTCGGAAATACCCGTTATCACCAATCGTAACTGAAGTAAGAGATAGCTGAATAATTTAATAATATATTCACGCATCCGTACGCATTCATATGTTCGCTGAATATATCATGTAGGTTACAGATAACAAACTTCCGCTAGCATTCAACTAATATCGTTTCCTCTAGCTAATAATAGAAACAGCTGTGTTATAACGTTGTCATTAACAGCCCCCCCTAGCCAAGTTACAACCGTTTCGTTTCGATTCTTTTTTCGTTGATCGCCTCGATTAGGCAACGCCTCCTATTCCTTTGTTCTGACCACGTGACTGAGCGTTGAGATGACGTCAGAACAAAGGAATCGGAGGCGAGGCCGACTCGAGGCGATCGATTTAGAAGTCAATAGAATCTGTAATCGACAAGATCGAGTAATTGACAACACTGACTGTATATATTTGCACGCTATGTTATGGCAGGATATGCTAAAACAAATTTACTGTAACACCTTATGTACCATATTCTAGCAAATAAATATTTTGATTGATTTGATTGATTGATTGACAATTGAAAGGAAACGGTTGTAACTTGGCTATGGGGGCAGATTTCATACTTAGGACTATGTTGCTCTACGAAATTTTTCAAAAGCATTACATGGCCTTGAAATACTAAAGGCAATAGTTAAAGTCTGAGATTCCCTCTCGATATCCAGATATCCGCAGGAGAACCAATTTTGCCAACATAGCCCGAAAAATCGCCAAACTTAAGTAGCAGTGGGCAGGGCACATTGCTTTCAAAACAGATAAACACTAGACGTTTGGTGTTGCGCCATCGGTGGATATCCTACCCATACGTACAAAGCGTTTTGGGAACATATTCATTATGCGTACAGCTAAGGAGTGGAATTCCCTGCCGGAGTCTACGTTTCCTGATAGCTACAACCAAGGGCCAAGTTTCTTTAAGTCAAGAGTGAATAGGTTACTTGTAGGCAACCGTGCTCCATCGTCGGTTACATCATCGCTTACCATCAGGTGAGATAGTGGTTTAACGCGAGCCTATCAATAATAATAATTTAAAAAAAGATGGTCGATGGGGACATATTTGGACAAAAGGTTCTGGTGTAGCGACCGCGCACTGGAAGAAGCAGCGTTGAAAGGCCTCCCAAAAGGTGGACCGATTGTTGTGGTGACATTCGGGGGTGGCCTATATCCAGCAGTCGACATCTTTCAGCTTTAATGATGATGATGATGACTCCCTCTCGCTCCACCTAGACTGGAAGAAGTAATTTCCTAATTACCCACTGAAAAAAAGGTACACATTCCGAGTTAGAAGAACGTACACTTAACGCTGTAACATTAGAAAAATCTAGATTGTCCTATCGTTTTTTTGCTCTTTGCTGTCAGCGGCTTATTTTAATATCTATATATATTTTGTTTTTTTTTTTACTTTTAGGGTTCCGTACCACAAAAGAACAAAACGGAACCTTTATAGGATTACTTTGTTGTCGGCCTGTCAAGACCCTTTATCTCGAGAACGCATGGAGGTATCGAGTTGAAATTAAATCTATATACTCAGGTCTGCGGTCCCTTAAAATTGTGACAAAATCAAACTTCTAAGTTAACAAAAAAAAAAGATATGGGCGTTTATGTTACAAAAATCGTATATTTTGAAACTCTCAAGAGAATCAAAATTCATAGGCTACTTTCTCGTTGACCCAGAATTCTGTAATTGGGCATGAAGCAAGGTCTTATAGCACAGGTATAGGAATAAACTTGAAAAAAGTAAATTTTATGTTACGCCACAAAAAGAAAAAAACATTTTTTTGCGATTCGGAAAAAACTTCGAGACTCATTCGGAAATTGAACTATGTATTTACATAGGTACCTGCTACGGAACCCTCAGTCCGCGAGTCCTACTCGCACTTGCCCAGTTTTTTATTTATATTGTTCTTACATAATAGAAGTGACAAGAAATACAGTAACCGAGATATTTGAAATAAAATATAACGTGATAAAAAAAAAATGGTGTCCATGGAGTTTCTTGCACATTCTCCTTCTGCGATTAGCTTCTTTTTTCTGAGAGACTAACTTCTTGACAATTTAAAAGTAAATGGTTTTAATTTAGAGAAATGAAAAGAAATTAATTGAATTTTAGAGGATACTTAAAACTATGTATTTTAACACCAGATTTATTTATGATGGTAGAACTTTCTTCGCTGAATCACTTCTCTTCAAAATACAATTCTAAATTCAACCTACACATTCTCATTGATAAACCCGAACATAGCCAGTGTATCTTAGACTGTTACTTCCACTTGCGGCTACCAACCACTTGGTTGAAGTCATTACGGCTAATGGCTATGTACAAACTGGAGGTCTAATAGCTGTAAAGTCCATCAATTAATTCAGGTTAAAGGTACATGTGTGTTTATTTACTCCCCCAATTCGTAATTTCATAGTTCCGTCAAAGTAAATGTTTATTGGGTACAATAAGCGTAGGTATACAACATTAGGTTTAATATATGTGGAACCCGAAACACGTGTCTAGTATTTTTAAGTAAAGAATCTATGTACAAAATTTCATAACTGTCACATTCATCTTTCAGCCCTTGACCCGTGTTATTTGGGGTCGGCGCAACATGTTTTTTTCTTCCATTCTGCCCTGTCACTCGTCATACTATCACTAACTTCCTTTTCTTTCATATCACTCTTCACACAATCCATCCATCTTTACTTTGGTCTCCCTCTCCCTCTCCATCCATCCACAAAATTTCATAACTATCATGAAAAATCACAAAGTTATAAGCTTGTTAGTTACCTGGTTGACCGCACAAATACATAGTCACCGGGCCATCCAGGCGACTGAGGGGTTGTTTTGCTCCCGCATCCAGCTGTGTACTAACATTAAAATGGCCGCAATGACCTGCCGTGACCTGCGTTGTACTTAGTGTCGGTGGTGTCCAACTTTTGTCATTTTTTTTTAAATATTTTTGGGAAAAAATATTTAAACATGTTTAAAAAATTTTTGAAATCGATTCAGTTACTGATTCTGAACAAAATATATTCGGGGTTCGCATAATTATACAAAAAATAATGTTGCATATTTAGTAAGAGTTAAAAATCTTTCAAATTCTCGGCATTTCTGTATAATAGCTTCTACCAGCGCGTGATAATAGGTTTCTCCATACAATCTTTGGACCCCTATTTCTCCCCTTAGGGTGAGAATTTTGAAAAATCCTCTTTTGGTGCATGCCTACGTCATAAAAGAAAACTGTGTGCATGCTCCTAGGGCCTGTGGTTTCGACTGCATTGATATGTCAGTCAGTCACTTTTTTATATATATAAAGATTAAACCTTAATCTTTCGTATGAATCACTCTGTCTATTAGTAAAACCGCATGAAAATTCGGTCATTAGTTTTTACGAGAAACACTAACACGCCTCAAAATTATACCTACTGATGATTCAATATTTCCTCTCCACATCGCAGTGACAACAGGCACAAAATAGATAGATACAGATGTCAATCTACATCAAAGCGCGCTCGAGCAACGCATCTCGGCTCAATTCAGCTCAATGCGAGCTTGAGTGCTTTCCGTTTGAGACACGCGTCTGTGAACTTTTTTGTAGAAAAATGGGTCAACAAAAAAAACCTTATTCTAACTGTTCAGTGGATTGTTGTTTAAATTCAACATTAAACAGTGAATAGGCTAGGCAGTGTGTTTAGGCTAGCAGTTGTTTCAGAGAGGTAAGTAGATATTTGCTTGTATTTTGATGGTTTGTTTTAACGTAACACAAAACAGGCCCGTCGCCGTGAAATAGAAGATGATTTTGTGGCCATGTTATATTTTTATAATTCAGATTAGGTAGGCATTTATCACCGTGCCCGGTCACATTCGAACAGTTCGTCGCCACGTGCTGACCCTAGCGCCATCACCGAGAGTAGGTATGAAAAGTGAAGTATACATGAGATTGACTTCTGCGTAATTCTTCTCTTCTTCTGACAGGTGCGTAATTATGAATAGAATATAGAATTATATGTAAATGAGAATGATATATATCATAACAATTGCTGCAAAATACTGACAACCTGACAATGAACTGTTCTAATTACGCCGCATCGTAGACTAAACATTAAACAATTGTTATATAGAAATAAACAAAGTTGTCTTGTAAACGAAAAATACCGACTGAAAATCTAGTTCACAAGCAATATTAATTCTTGTTAGCACATTGTGTCCTACTGTTGGACAAAGGCTTTCTTCTCCCTTTTCCACACACGTCTGTCCTCGGCCATTGCGCACACATGCAAGCAATACAGAGTAACCAAGTTCGTTGAATCTTTTAGGAGGTAAAAGTGTACTCCATACTCATCCATAGGGGGAGGTCCCCCAGTACTGGAAATTTAAAGACCGGAAGTTTTTGGTAATTCTAACGGCCCGTTCACGACCTTGCCGCTCTGAGCGGTAGCTAATCGCAGGGCGGCGAGCAGTAAGATCAAAAGTATGAAAATGTTTGAAACATGCCACGAGACCCCGCTCATAGCGCCGCGCGCCCGATTACCGATGCCGCCCCGCTCGACGCGCCGCTCGCCGCTAAGACCGAAGTCGTGACCAGGCCGTTATATTTGTTTAGCTTATGTAAACCTTTTGATAAGAAATTGTCTGGTCAGAAAAGTGTCCTCTAATTTTGAACAGGTAAAGTAGGAACATAAAATGATTTTTAAATAGAATTCAGTTTGAGTTACACTTTTTCTAATAAGGAACTGTTTTTAGTATTTTTTGTGTAATTTTCCTTATTTTCGAATGTCATTTGAAAAATATGTCTTATGGGACATTAGAGGCGACAGGCACAACGAATATGGTATTATAATAATAATAAAAAATGGTTCAGAGATTTTTTTCACTTGACGTTGTTGGTGTTGCCAGTTATTATTATTGTAAAAAAAGTGTTATCTAATAAAAATTACATCATATTACAATAAAACATGTATCTTATTATTATTTAAGTAACAGTATTTAAGTTCAGTCAACAGGTTATTTTTCAATTACACATCTTACAAAGTTTCTGAAAACAAAAGTATTGCTCATCGAAAAGTATCATAGCGCTCTGGTTCCAAAGCGAACTCACACTGGCTCCCGTGTAACGCTACTCGTGCCGCCCATGGTAAAGGTCATCTGGGGCCATCAAAAGTAAAAGCTAAGCGCTGTTGATTTCGTCTAGGACACCTGCTCTCTCCAGTGTTTAGAGCCGTCCTTAGTTGGGGGAGCTCCCCCTAAATATAAAGAAGTTTCAATAACCAATTTTATTATTCAAATTCCTTTCTTTTTGTTGAGTTATACGAATGACTGCCTACCGGTTTGAGTGCCGGTATCTTTTTTTCGTACCTTCCAAAATATTATCTACTAGTGAATTAAAAGTAAAAAAAAAACATCAAATTTTTTATTTATTAAGGGTCAAACAAAAAGCTAAATATATTTTTTTTTTTACTAAACAAAGAAATGGGTAAATACCTGAAAGCAGAAACATTAATTTATTCAAACGAAGCACCTAAACGAAAGCTTTTAACCTAACATACAAAATAGTCCTCATACAATTATTCATTCGTCATGTCAGTCCCTAAAAAGTAAAATTATGTATTTTCCTCAAAACACTGAGTAACCAAAGAGGTCCTTCTGAATGAAATGCATGGGACCATGACATTACGAGGGGAAGAAATGTAAGCATGACCTTCCCTGAAGGTCGACGGTCTGAGTGAATCGTTGACGGAGTGCGACTGCGGAGACATGGAGAATGAACTGAGCTTATGCAGGTTCTTAAGCTGTCACCTCCACAAGACTGCACGAAATTATCGTCTTTCCTCGTCATTCTGTAACAAATTAATGAACGTGTCTCCACCCGGCGATATATATACGAATTGTCTCAGCGATTTGTGATACTCATGTGTAATGTCATGAAAGCGATCTTGCTTGTGGAGGCGGTGCCTTACTGCCAAAATATTTGGGATGGACCAACTGACATTACGGTAGAGAATATCGACTCCATATGGATTTACAAGTACTCTTTGACAATCTTTTTCGCTAATGGAATGTCATTTTGTCTAATAACTCGATTAAGACGTGATTACAGTCAGTTAAGTATGGGAGATTTACAAAGAATTCTTACTGAAACACGTTTACAGGATCTTCATCACTTAGGCTGCGGGATTGTTCAAAAGAGACACTAGCCCGACGCAAAGGGCAACTGAAAGAACACAGGTGGGTTTTAGTCAGCAAAAGCCTGATACGCCTTCTCGCTTCACCCAAAGTGGGGAAACTTATTTGATGATTTCCCATCAAAATAAGGGTCCTTCGTCACTTCAACCTACGAAAGGGAGACAGGTATTTGGCCGCACAATCCCTTTCTGTAGAAAAGCCAATTTTATGATGGTATTACTCAGTCTATTCTCCTTGTCTATGCGCGCCCTACTTGTGAAGGGGACCGAACGAACGAATGATTTTCGAGGAGGGACGGTGTAAATCGTTCACGAGCGAATAAACTATCTTGTCAAAGGTGAGGTATTGACTTGAAGCAGTTGAGGCGATAACTGAATTGCCTCCCAGAGGCTGTTTACGCATTTTTGGGTTTACGCCTCCTCTGATCTTTGTTGACAATGCCTTTCTATCACATTGAAATCTTCTGTATACTGGAATCATTCGTGCGTAGCTGCTTTTCTGCAAAGAAGAGAAAGGAGACGGTCTTGTTAGTGTATTCGGTGTTATTCGCAAGTGGTACTGCTGAGTATGAAGTCTAAGGTTCGATTCCTGGGTTAGTCAAAGTGTTATTGGGTTTTTTGATCTGGAATTTCCTTGCAGCCGCCGGTCCCAGTTTGGATTTATGCCCAATTGGTGGTAATAGGCAAACTCAAAGCATTTTCAAATAAACGATTTACTTTAGAATTGTCAAGAAGTTGGTCAATCAAAAAGATTATGCTAATGGCACATTCCAAAGCGTAAATATCTATGGAGAAGAACGTGCAAGAAACTCCATAGACACTCTTTGATATCATGTTATGTAGATATTACAGAAATTCTCTTTACATTTCTGGTCGCATTTGTTATGTGAGAAAAATGTCTATAAATAAATTAAAAAAAAACTCTAAATATAGAAACGTTCCCGAACATGACGCGTGTATCAGCACCACTTAGCTAAACAATTTTGATACATACACGCGCTACCATCAGCGACACATTTGAGTGAGCATGACTTACTCTTAACTGTCATGATGATTGTGTCGAAGTACCTAATAACATAAATTGCTCCATGATACTTCACCATTGCTCAATTTATACAATTTGAACTACTTTTACATTATGCAATTAGTACTGCTAAATGTAAAAAACATTATTTATCGATGATTCTAACACTAACTTTTTGGTTGATTGAATGCTTTTGAGAAGCCAAAATAAAAACTGGCCAACTGCGAGTCGGACTCGAGCACTGAGGGTTCCGTACAAATATACCTATGTAAATAGTTCAATTCCCAATGGTATCGCGAAGATTTTTTCTAATTGCTAAAAAGTAGTTTTTTTTTTGTGACGTAACATCAAAACTGTTTTTAGATTTATTCCTATAACTGTGCTATAAGACCTTGCTTTATGCCAAATTTCAGGATTCTGTTCCAACGGGAAGTACTCTATGAATTTTGATTCCCTTGAGAGTGTCGAAATATACTTTTTTTGCGACACAAACGGCTGTATGTTTCTTTTTGTTAACTTAGAAGTTTGATTTTTTCACAGTTTCAAGGGACTGCAGACTCGAGTACATGGTTTTAATTTCAACTCCATGCAACCACGCGTTCCCGAGATGAAGGGTCTTGACAGACAGACGGACAATAAAGTGATCCTATAAGGGTTCCGTTTTTTCCTTTTGAGGTACAGACCGCTAAAAAATCGAATGTCATGTAGATCCTATTGTTATCGAACCATACCTTTTGCTATACCGTTAGAATAAAGAGAGCGTCAAAATATTTTTCTTTGTTTCTTTTTTCTTTCTATCTTTTTTCTTTCTTTCTTTTTTCTTTCTTTCTTTTTTCTTTCTTTCTTTTTTCTTTCTTTCTTTTTTCTTTCTTTCTTTTTTCTTTCTCTCTTTCAAAGCTAGAACTACATTAGACCGGCGCACATGTGGACCACACCTGATTTGTACGTAGAAAGACATGGCGTGGTGTGGATCTAATGTTGCTCTACAAATCTAGTTGCCATATAAAATGTATGGAGACCGACGCGCCCACACGTACGTGCTATTGCCAGCCGCTTCGCCCGCATGACAGAAGAAAGCATACGCTCGTGATTAAACGTATCCTATATGCTATTCCTGGACATGATCAGAAACACAACGCACATTGTCTCAAGACTAGTCATTATTGGACGTCCGCAAGCTCGTGCCTACGGTAGCCGGGAATCGTCCTTAGACTCATGTCGGGACATCGCTCGGGCGTGAGGATTATATGTTCACCTCTATCTCCTTTCTCTTCTCCTTTGGGGAACGCATTCTTGATTGAAGTTGTATGTATATCTATTTTAGGTACCTAATTTTCATTATTAGCTACGAACGAAACTCGATCGAATGACGTACAAATTATAACCGTTCCAAATTAGAACTTTTCTTTGAACCGTAAATAGGAAACGGCTTTTCAATTTGTCGGTTCACAAGTTTGATGTGATTTCCTTATTTAGGAATTCTATTTCATCGTGTATCGTCTATAATATAAATCAGGAAAGCCTTTCAAAATTATTGGGACATGATTGGTACGTTACGAAGGACATAATATTTATATCGAAAATATAATATTTTTGAGATGTTTTTTCCTTACACGTCAAAGCAATCTATTTTACTTATTTTTTTGCTGATATCGATCTAGGGAGTTCCATTTATATAAGTACTTAAAGTTAATGCTTCTCGAAGATACAGGGCGGACTTCATCTCTATCTTTTGTCTTGATTAGTGTTTTGTCATAGTCTAGTGCCTGGGGCGTTAAAATCATCAAAACCTTGGATAACAGTTACTGTAAACTAAATTTGAAAAACAAATAATCATGATAATATGTTTAACCAATAATTAATTAATATGTTAGTATAAAAAAGTTTACCTATGAAAAAATTGTGATCTTGATTTTGAAAAATAAAAATTTTGATTACAATGGTTTAGCTTTCTCTGGAACTAACTAACACTAAAATATTTTAGTGTTAGTTTACTATAAACTATATAGGGTGACTGGTAATTAGTGTACGATACTTTAACACGTGATTGTGCTCATGATAACCAACAACTTTTACTATGGGAACAAAACTGAAATCGCGAAAAAAATCAGCTGTTCTGTAGATTTATGTTTGCCTAATGTACTGAACAGCTGATATTTTTTTTCGACTTCGATTTCGGCTTCCATAATAATAATTCTTTGTTATCATGAGCACAATTACGTGTTTAAGTATCGTACACTAATTGCCAGTCACCCTATATAAATATTATCACGCTACGACCAAAAGGAGTGGAATAGTATCCAAAGACATGGGTGACATATAAAGGTGCTATTCGAACCTCGGCTGCAGGCTGCGGATGCAGGCAGCACATGCGGCGGCTACACGAAGCCGGCTGAAGATGCAGGACTGGTTGGTAGTAATAATGTAGTGAAAACCATACGGTTTTTTGTGAAAACCATTTCGAACGCGGCTGCGGCCACACGTGCTGCCGAGCTTCGGCTGCGAGTGCTGCCGCGACCTGCAGACGCAGGCGATCGCAGACCAGTACCAGTACTGCGGCCGCAAATCGATGCGTACGTAGTTACGTCATTCAAACCTGTTTAGACAATTCCGAAATAATTGCTACTCGATGCCGATAGCGCTCATATTGGATTGAATTGTAGATTTGCGACTGGCAGCATGCAGCCAGCCTCGGAACCACTCCCGGCTGCGGATGCAGGTAACGACTGCGTGTCATGCGTACCTGCATTTGCAGTCTGCATCCGCAGCCTGCAGCCGAGGTTAGAATGGCACCTTAAGGCTGTACAATGTATTTGTGTTTTAAAATTAAGTTATCGTACATACTCGTACCTGAATACATGTAAAAATACAAAATTTTTGGTTATTTGAACATGCAGATTATTGCCCACTTCAAATATTTCCATCGGCTTCAGATATCTGAGTGATAGGTGATATTGAAGCAATTATTTTCGCTACATTGTACACTTGCTTTTTTACGTTGGTATTACTTTATTGTTCTTACTTTTTATATTTTGTTATTGTTCTTTTGTATTTTGTTTGTGTCTTGTTATAAAACAGCGTAAACTGCGTCTCTCACATGTAAATGAGTACCTAAAATAAATGTTATAAGATCACATTCATTAAAACAATTATCTTTTCAACACCATCTCATGGACTCCTAGGAAACGTTGAAGAGAGGTGAGTTTACACTTTATAGTCGGTACATTGCGTCGAAAGATTTATTACCGCTACGGGTCTATTTCGCTTGATATATTATTCAAATGGATTCTGAACGAATTCAATATTTCAAGGAAATTCTGTCATTAGATTTTGTCGGCTACTTGTCTACGCTATCTTGCCATTTTAAAGAAATATATTATTGAAAATGTCACTTTTAAATGTAATGTGGAATATATTTCTTCTTTTCACGTCTCTCAGATAATCCGCTAACTCTTCCTTAATTAGGGAACAGATTTTGTGACATTGTTGATTTTTAATAAAAAAAAAAAAACAATAAACGAAGAAGATTTGTGTATATGTCAAAGCCATTTCGTATAATACGCCGTATTACAAGATGACGCGTCAGATTGAAAACGTCGCTTTAAAATAATGCGGACAATCGGACATACACCAACTCCCACATTCGAAACCATTTTCACTTACCTGTACCATCCCAGAAATCTCTAGCCCAACTAAGTTCGAAAGAGTTACCTTAGCACTTACTAAGAGCAACTGAAGAATCACTGTGGTTTTTAGTCAATAAAAGTCTGATACTGTCCCTCGCTCCTCCCAGAGCGGGAGAAGTCGCATAACACGTTGACAGCGGTGCTAATTTTTACATTATATACATTCCTCTGGTACGAGGCGTTTAAGACCTCGTTTGAAAACTATCATTATAACAGCAAAGGGCTTATTAGACCCCGTATCAAAGTAGATACACCACTGCATTCTGTTTTATACAGCATTTTAGGTATATATTCATCTCATATATAAACTATAACAAATTGAACTCACGGCTCTGCACGGCAGAGAAGACTGTTTTTCTTAGTCGCATCGCAAGGAAGACACGTACGAGGCCTAATAGACCTCGTTCCGTACTGAACGTGTTAATGATTTTCTACGAACAACAAAAGCCACCGTACCCATTTCAATCATTCATTGTAATATTTCCTCTTTACCTTCGACCCAAATACTTTCACCATAGAATCACAAGTGATCCTGTAACTCCATTAAACTTGGTTCGAGTTCTAATAACGACTCGAAGTATCCCAGGAAGGTACGTAAACCTTTCAAGTTATGAACTTTACACCAAGTTGCTGTACTTATTTATATTATAACTTATTTATTTGAGAGCCAATGCAATGAACATTATATTTAACGTCTTTGCTAACTTCGGTGGAACTTGTAGCGTTAAGTTGCAGAACCAATAAAGTGTGTAAGTTATACTGTGGTTCTTTTTTTAGGTGGGAAACCATCTAGTTGACTTTCTTCGCCTTGCGTTCCAGGGCCCCGGGTTTTCCTTTCAGAAGCGAAACCATGGCCCCAATAGGCTGTGGCCCTGCCGGGCCCCTACGATTTTGCTGACATCTCATTGAGGCACATGGAACACTACGCGCCGTCAATGACTAGGGCTCGGTCCGGACGGTTACCGGACGGCCAGCTACCCGGTGGCTGGAAATCGGGATTGGGGTCCCGGCGGCTGGGGCGTGAAAAAGACCGTGCCATCACGCATGCGGCCGCCTCCTTTGCTAGCATTACCTACTACTTTGCAGAAGGAAGGTGTACTACAGTGGAGCAAGCTTTGTTGAGCTCGATGATACTTTTAATGCAAAGTTATCATATTCCATTCATCTGTACCGATAATAATCTAAATAAATAAAATAAAAGTCGTCCCAAAGTGTGTTAGTGTTGCCAGAAAACTGAAATATCTATGTTAGTTAGTAACACTTAAAGCCCACAACACAATTCGCGCGGTGGATTGCGGCCCATTTCCTCCATTTAATTAATTTGCTATACATATGTATGTATAATAAATTAAGTAGAATTTATTGTAAATAAATAAGGCTCATGACTATGTTAGTAACACTTCCCACTGCATTATGTTTAGCTTATGTACCTGTGTACCTATTTCTCCTAACCGCATCATTCGTGCTTATCCTGTTACCTACCTGGCATTCCTATATGATATTATTTATTTCCTGTTCACTCAGTTTCATTGATAAGTTGACTCCTCCAAAACACAGTTTTTTTCCATATCTTGATCCTGCTTAATGCTATTCTAACGAAAATTTGCGAGATGGCGAAATGCGGGGAGAAATACAGACTAATGTGATCACATCATTTTCCCGCCGCGTTTAGCGTGGTTTTGGTGGAAAATGGCAAACAACACAAAAAATTGAGGTATGTATGTCAGTGACGCTAAAGAGGTAAGCGTGCGAGGGATGCGAGCGAGGAATGTGTCTGTCGGCGCACAGCTGAATTGAGTCTGCTACGCTGCTACGCATCTTCGCGCCACTTAGCTTCACATCTTTTGACCGCCCTTTCCTGATAGTTTCATTTCATTTGTCTGACGATGTCTAGCTGACATTAATCAATATCTTGTGTGTTATATAGGATAGGATCCTCCGACCAGACGGGTGTTATTTCTGGTGGGCAATTGCCCGGCAGATGATTTCGGGCTGTTTTGTGTGTCCAAATCGTACGGAGAAGTTAAATTGTGCGATGCAGGATTAGTTCTTATGTGACGCCATAGATGTCGCTACAGGTAGGTACCTAGTTGTACCAGCAACTTGCATCGTTCGTTAGAAATGGCCCGCAATAGCCAAGACACGGGTGGAAAAGGCCTTTATCCAGCCGTGGGACATAGTAGGCTAACTACTACTATTTTCAGTCCCATGTCATTATCGCCTAATGTAAAAACGGCATTTCATAGCACAGCTTTGATGGAAAGAGCCTGGTGGGATATTCCTAGCCCCCAAAATGTCAATCCCATCTTTACCTTAACCACTCCTGTTTTCTGATTGATGAGTTTACAGATATTGCTAATTATCCGCTATTAATCAGCCTTTTAATTTCCTCACTGCTGGGATTCAAGTCTCCTCTCTAGGAGAGAAAATGGGCAGTAATCCACCACGCAGGCCCAGTGCTGGTCGGTAGATGTCACATGTCTTCGAATTTTTAGTTCTAGGACATGCCGGTTTCTTCACGATGTTTTCAGAGCAGTGGTGATGAAATAAATTACGCAAAGTAATGCGTCTGGCTGGGTTTGAACCTGCGACCTAAAACTCGTAAGTCGGGACAGTAACCCACTGGGTTATCACTGCTCGCCTCCGCCACTAATTAGTTACACGGTAACTTCGGTGATCAGTCATGCATTATCTTTGTTAGGGGATGATATTCGTCCCTTTTTGTCGGGTAAATTATGTGGGTGCTAGCTGATTATTGCTGTTTAAATTTGCCTGTTGATGTTTGCTCGACAAGAGGGAGGAGGGGGGTTATGGTTAGACATTGTTGGGTTATTATGAAGCCGTGTAATGTGGAGTGGTTGATCATAATTTTGTGGTTTAGGGATGTGTGTGACAGTGATGGAGCTATTTAAGACAATTTGCATCATCCCTTTTTGAGGGTTTCGTATCTGAAGAATGCCAATGGAGTTCTATTATTAAGTCTTTGCTGTCTGTCCGTCTGTCAGCTGTATCTCATAAAGCGTGGGAGATAGAGAATTGAATTTTTTACAGAATACGTATTACTATTGCTACTACAACAACAAATAATAAAATTATAGATAGGTTTTCTCTATTTTGATGTTGTTTTTTTAATCGATTTTATTATTTTACTACGGGACCCTTCATGTGCGAATCTGACCACTGGACCAGTTTTTTATACAAAACAGTGATCGCTTCGTAATACAATAATTAATACGATTATTTTTTCATGAGTAAGTCGTATTTAAGATGAAGTTTAAAAAATATGAAAATATATTATTGCTAGGTACTTCAGAAAATGCTCATATTTATTCCAATACTTGTATCTACGTCCTATTTGTTAGTCAAATGATAGAACATTTCGCTTCAATATTATCTTCAGCAAAATAAATTATTCACAATTTCAAAGCACTCTAAGTATTTTCAAACATGTTATTTAATTCCGCTTTGATTCAGCAGTAATGGGATTTTCGGACACATTCAAAGTCTGCCTTTCACTGCAATATTTGCATATCCCGCGGGTTTACTCGAGTTAATTCAAACAACCTTCTAACATACATATGACATTTAAAGCATTTTAAATACTAAAGCAAAATTAAGTGAAGCGTGGTGTACAAAGCTTTTTCCCTATGTATTTATCTTCGATTAAAGTATTGGGAAGTTATTGCAGTAGCCTAAGTAATATAAGTAATTTTTATTAGAAAGTTGGAATTCATAATAATTATTAATAGTCTTAACATAGTTCTTGGCAACCAGTCCACTTAAGTCTCCCAAAACTATAGCCTTATTTTCACAATAGTTTCCCATCCCATTTTGCGACATAAACGGTCGTATTATTTTTTTTTGGTCAACTTAGAAGTTTGATTTTTTTCACACCTTTAAGGGTCCGCAGACCTGAGTATATGGTTTTAATTTCGACTCGATACCTCCACACGTTCCCGAGATAAAGGGTCTTGACAGACAGACGGACAACAAAGTGATCCTATAAGGGTTCCGTTTTTTCCTTTGGAGGTACGGAACTATAAAAAGATAAAAATATATATCGCCCTCTGTTAAATAGGTGATATTTATAATAGGTGATATGCTAAACGGCTGCGGCTGAAAAAACATTGTATGAAATTTGGCAATAATACATTGTTTTTATCCCTGGAGTATGTTCCCTTGAGATAATTTTATACTTTCACGCGAGTGAAATTACTTCTGCAAATTCAGTTTAAAGGGCTAACAAACATGATTGTATCCACACTCAGTAAGAGTTGCGTCTCGGTGTGAACTGACTCTTACTTTCGACTTTATAATATTACTAGCTTCTGCCAGCGGCTTCGCCCGCGTGAAAGTCGATTTCTCCATACAAACTTCCAACTCCCGTTTTGTCCCTTTAGGAATGGAGTTTCGTAAAATCCGTTCTAAGCAGATGTCTACAGCCTATAAGGAACCTACCTGCCAAATTTTAAATTTGAAGGTGTTATAGTTTCTGAGATTTCGTGATTAATCAGTGAGTGGTATTTTGCTTTTATATTTAGATTTTGATAAGCTCGCGTTTGATCACCAGCTCACCTGACGGTAAGTGATGAAATAGTCAACGATGGAGCACGTTTGCCTAGAAGTAGTAGGATATTCACTCGTGACTTAAATAGCTGCAACCTAGGGGTTGTAGCTAATGGAATACATAGACTCCGACAAGGAATTCCGCTCCTTAACTTTATACTTTTTTATTTTATTTTTTTTAATTGTAAGGTAGACAACAGGATCTGATATGACTCAAAATACAACCACCAAGCACAGTCACACAGAGAAACACACCATCAAACACACACCTTCACACCATCACCAACCATCACACCACCACACAGACCATTACACCATCACACTACCACACACCATCACACTCACACATATACACAACACATGTAAACATACACAATCACACAAAAGCAAGTTTGCACTAATTGTGTACCTTTTAATTTTAATTTTGTTGCATAAATAATTGTTGATGTTCCACAAACGAGCGAAGACACTGACTTCTGTAACACAGGTACCTCCTAGCCCAGGAGTCAGGGCTTCAATTGAATATGTATCAGTCTCTTTATGTCAATAAAAACATTATTATTATTATACCAGATGAAAGTGTTTCCAAAACGTTTTTTGCGTAGATATAACCAAACTAGACTAGCCAAAACAACTCCCAATTCCTAATCTAGAACCCAAATTAAACTAACGAACGAAGAGCCTAAGAATACATCCAATTTCCATGTTTGGTACAAATTCCTTCGTCCCAGCCAGGCCATCTCATTACTATAGGGGCGAGACGGTCAGAAGTTTTCACATGTAAATAAATGTTCTAGAAAAGGGCCTCAATAACTTTTAGAGATAACAAACATAGTGGAGAAGTTGCTCTGTAGCTTTCTGAACTTGGAGGGACTTTAATAAAGAGCTCATTTACATGAAGGAAACTTTTTCCATGCGAGTAGGGTTACCAGCCCTTCGGATAAAGCTGGACAGAGCCAGGCTTTTTGGTTTCGTGTGTGACCTGATGATTACACGGCGTCCGGCCTATCCTGCTATTGTTAGGCTTTTTAAAATTGCTCATTGTTTTTGGGGTTTCGTACCTTGGTCAGCAAAAACGGAACCTGTGAAGGATCATTTTGTTGTCCGTGTGTCAAGACCCTTTTTCTCAAGCATGCTTGATCATCATCACCATCATCGTTTCAGCCGAAAGACGTCCACTGTTGGACATAGGCCTCCCCTAAATGACGCCACAGAAAATAGTCCTGGGCGTCTCGCATCCATCGGATTGCCGCGACTCTAACCAGGTCATCGGTCCACCTTGTGGAAATCCTTCCAACGCTGCGTCTTCCGGTGCACGGTCGCCACTCCAGAACCTTTCGGCCCCATCGACCCCCAAATTTAGCAAGAAGCATGGTCTTACAGCACAAGTAAAGGAAAAAGTTCGAAAACCATAAATTTGTAGTTACGACACCAAATAATTCTTCGAGATTGGATTCTGGAAGTGAAGTATGTAAATCATAGGCAAGTTTATTATACGGAAGCTTTGGTTCCCAAGTTCGACTCGTAGTTGACTGATTTTTTTCTTACATTTGGCATGTGATGGTTTAGAGATTCGCATGCCTCACCTTCTGTCACTAGTGCACAAGCGAGCGAAATGAATATTGAATTATTTGAAAAATTATAAAAAAGACACTTTATTGCTGTTTCATTACAAATTAAGATATTATGCTAAATAATAAAAATACCTTGTTTTACTTTAAAAAAAATCATAATTTACTAAGATTAAAAATTAACTGTGTTCGGTCTTTTTACCCAAATGTCCGACTAAATTGACTTGTCTGTCCGGCTTTTCGGTTTTAAGACGTGGCAACCCTACATAATAGTGTCGTAGGTGAGACTTCTCGTCGGTTATCTTAGCTGTATCTTTATACTCAGGCAAGAAAACTCTATATCATTGGGCTTAAACATTGTGTCAGCGTTTTTCTGGTGTGTGTGACAGTTGATTGTGGTAATCTTATCCCTAGAACAAAAAAGTAATATATCAACAAAGGAGAATTCTTGTTCCTCATCTTTGACTTGCCTATATTAGCCAACCGTAGTAAACAATGACGAGGAACAGAGCTCCCACCTTTCTCTTACCTTTATTGGCTGGTTTGAGAGATGATCTGCAAGAGCAAGCGTGTCAGCGCTGGGTGTTCGACGCCCAGTATATAATGCTGAGCTGGTAACCCTTTCGATGCGGGCATACTCAGCGCAATTTAATTGTATGACTAGGTGCTGCATACGGCTTCGCCCGTTTCATAGTAGAAAATTATCGTATTGGAACATACTTCTAAGATAAAAAGTATAAGAATTGTGCTACGGGCGCGTCGTGGTGTTGTCACTTTATGTAAATGTATTTGTCACCTTATTTATATATTTTTTAATTTTTTTTTTTTAAATTATAATTCATATTATGTATTTTTATTTCCTTTTTCTATCCAAATCTTTTTGTATACTGTACCGTTCCGGTCTTTCGCGTCTTTATGTCGACACCGCCACCGGCCAACGCTGAAAACCAGCGCTGTGAGCTCATCGCAATATGCGTGAGGCCTCAGCTTTATGCTGAGGATGTGACGCATATCTTCCCTATCTATTGATTATGTTAGTTAGCTAGTTTTAAGATTGCGTGATTTTGCGTAAATAAACTGTTTTTCTTTCTTTCTTTCTTTCTTAAGAAGTAACAGACAAACAAATAATACTCACCCACAAATCTTTGCCTTTACAATACTTGTATTAGTGTGATTCTTCATACTTTTATTTTTTTTATACTTTTACTTTTTATTATGCGGTCGCTGTGGTCGAAATTGGCTAGATGGCACGATTATCATCATCATCATATTTTGAGTTTGTTATCATTGAGCTGTGTGTGTAGAATAAATATTCTATTCTATTCTAAACATATTATATAGATTACAATGTTATTGGCTTATCTGCGCCTATCTTTTTTAAAGTCAAAGCAATGGTCGCCTTTCTTAGTAATCGTATTGTGGTGTACCATAAAGTTTATTCATTCGAGAGTCATCTATTCGAGTTAGTTAAGAGTAAGTTATAAGTTTAAATTAAAACTACTGCGCCTCACCACCAACGATTGCATCACTGCTTACCATTAGGTAGGATCGCAGTCAAGCACTGGTTTATACCGAATAAAAAAAAAAAAAAAAATTAAAAACCTTTCTTTACCTACACAAAAGTTTAATGTATAACTAGATAATTATTGTTACATTTTAAATAAGCAAGCGGTATTATCACACAGATAAACCCTGAGAAGTTTTCGCTGTATGGCAATAAAAAAACTGTAATATAGATTAAGAAATTTGGAAAAAAATAAAATAAAAATAAAACTTACCATCAGGTGGGATCGCAGTCAAGCACTAGTTTAAATTAAATAAAAAAAAACTTGTTTTGTGTAAACCATGATAAAGGAACTGGAAACCCAGACTATTCAGCCTGAAATACGCAAGTTTCCGAATTGAATGGGAATAGCCATGTTTCTGTTAATCTATACATTTAATGCATTCTATACTAATATTTTAAAGCCGAGTTTGTTTGAACACACTAATCTCAGGAACTACTGGTTCGAATTATGACAACATAGCGGAAACATTTTCATTTGACGGTATACGTTTGGCTGACTGTACGTCATCAACACACATTAACTCCATAATTATTTAACTAATGCAACACTGAGCTGTCTTGTGGGGAGTCAAACCCACGTAACGCGAGTTTAACCCTTCGTTAGACAGATCACTTAAGAGCGCTCAACCCGCGATACTATTATGTGATTACACATCTTTCTCGACATGTTTTGGAAACACAAATATTTTGTTGTTATTACCTAAGTTTTTATTGAAACCTATGAAAATCTGCTATTTAAATGAACTTTGGCCCTTAATTATGTACTTACAATTTGAAAAAGTAAAGAAAATATATTTATAAAGCCTTGCACATTTAATTGAGATTCTAAATGACGTTTTACAGAAACATATAAGGTTTTTAAAAAAAACACCCTAAAACTAGTTTTGTGAAATATTCGAGTGTGTGTCGGAATCGAATAATAATCGAAAGCGTTCGGGCGTTATCTCTCTTTTTTCGCGTTGCCTCTTTTGAAACATTGCGTTGGATTACGTTAGATGACACAACAAGCTTTTAAACCATGTTAACTTGGAGATAGACGTATCGGGAAGGGCCTTAACGCAGGTTAGGGCGGATGATACAGGGTTACATTGTTAAGAAGATGACCAGAAAATACCACAGTGTTGTCTCTTTTAACCCAAAGGTTGACTGGTAGAGAATGCCTTGTTGCATTAAGTCCGCCTATGTACCACTATTATACATGAAGTTTAAATAAATAAATAAATAAAATACAGTAGTATCTGTACTAATATTATACAATTGAAGAGTCTGTTTGGTGGAACGTGATAATTTCAGAGGCTGTTGCTTTTCGAATTGAAGAAAGCTTTAAGCTTTTTTTCGCGAAAGCGAATATTCAAAATCAATATTCACGAATGCGAATGCGGATATTGACTTTCAAACAAAGTGCGCGCAAAATGTCATACTGGTTTGACATTTCATATCAGCCAATTTTGTACCGAACATAGCACAGCCGGTACAGACTGATTGTACGAAGCTCACAAATCACATTAAGTTCATTCGAAAAGATTTTTTACGAAAGGAGGTTTGTTAGTATTATTGTATTTGTTAAATTTAAGTGATATAAAAACATGACTATGACTCCAAACTTCGCTAACATGTTGTTTCACAAAAAAATAGTTACACTAAAAATGTGATATGCAAGTTGATTAGAAAATATTTGCATAAATAATAAGCTTAATCAGCATTTTCATGTTCCCACTGCTTGGACTCAGGCCTCTTCCCTCTTTTTTTTTTTCGGTGGGAAATCATCTTATGACATCCCCCGCCCTTGGGCTGGGCGGGAGATAGTGTCAGACTTTTACTGACTAGAAACCCACTCCTGTTCCTTCGTTGCCTTTCGTACCAGGGCCGAGTCTTCCTTTCAGAATCAGACACTTGGCCCCAGTAGGCTTCGACCCTGCCAGGCCCCTACAGAGGCCTCCTCTCTTTAGGACACGGAAAATATTAGAGTAAATATAAAACAGTTAAATCATATCAGTTGTATTGTCATTCTATTTCCATTCAATCAATATAATTATTTACTTTTTGTTTGTCAAAAAATGTGCGAATATTCGCGAATGCGAAGCCGAATATTCATTACCTCACTACCATTGGCTACATAAAATCACGCTACAACCCACTGAGGCGGAGCAGTACCTAACTAAAGATGCGGACGAAACCGCAGGGGACAGCTAGTCTCTATCTAAGTTGAGGGTAGTCTATAACTCTCGGTATGATATGAAATTGAAACTAGGAAACTGGGAACTCGTAAAGTGGGACGTGACTTTGGTCATGGTTACAAATAGCTTAATTTATACAAGTAACAATACCAGTAAAAGCTGACCCTGCATTTTATGGAAACTCCGTACTACGCTAGGTCAGTTTAAGTTCAGAGTGATCCTTCTGACTTGGCCTACTGTAGGCTCAGCAAACTGCAAAGTTCATGGCATTGAGCAATATTATAGCATAAGGGAGTAGTTATGGCCGTGCTCGTAAAAAAATGGTGTTTCTGATTTTATTTCTTTTTTATTTAAAACTGACTTCTAAAATTAAAATTATTTTAATTTTTATTGTAAAAGTTTTTTTTTTATTTTGTGTCAAAGACGTTTTTTTTTAACGTTTTGTCAATAATTTTGTAAAACGCAAAACTTGGTCACTGGGTAACTGACTAGGTACCATTATAGACATACAACATTTGTGTAACATAATAAACGTATGTAAACGAAGTTTAATCACAATCGCCTACTGAATCAATTTCAGCTACTTTTAACAAAGTTTCATTTTGTCTTTTTTAATGCTAAAAATTCTTGAGAATTATTCAATATAACGATATTCATTTTTTTTTTATTATTATTTATTCTTTTTCTAAAATAATTCTTGAGAATTATTTAAGGAGTAAAAAATTGCCTAATTGAATTCGAAAGAAACCTTTATTACGTCACCAGCGTGTGAGTGTGTGCTTGCGTAGATCAGATACCAATACAGATTCACTACCAATGTAGTGCTTCGATGCCAATATTATTTGCCTACTATTAAGATAACTATTTTCTTAAAAACACTTATGTTATAATTTAATTTTCTATTTGGGGTATGCGTAAGGGTGTGAATTATTCCAGTTACATGTTGTAAGTATATTTTTTAAAACACTACTAAATTAATTGCTCAACAGACAAAGCACTGTCGTAACCGTATCTTCTACTACAAACAAGATTTAACAATTTTTTTTTCCCTAAACAAGTTAAATTATACGAAAGTTCATCATTTTTACCGATGAGAAATCCTATCTATCGAACGCTCGCAGGGTCCGGGTTGTCTGTTTAAAATAATCTTTGAACTCATTCCCACCTCGTTTCTTTATTTTCATCGTTTCATCATTTTCTTGGAGCCCTCAAGGTAAATCAACCACATCCTAAAAGCGACTAAAATCAATCGCCTTAAAAACAATAACCGGACCGACTGTATTAATATTCTTAAGTCTCCGTCTTTAAGCTCCTTTCGGCGATTTTAATCTCAGATAATCCATTATCTCGTCAAAATTTGTTTCAACAAGTTCGCAACTTTTTCTAACAAACGTATAGAAACATGACAGAGTTTGTTTCTTATTTACAAAGCCAAATAAGTTCGAAGGCATTACAAGAGGATTAATCTTGGGACAGCACAAAACTTGCCGATATATTTTGAATCATATTACTCGTATGTTAAAACTTCTTTATTTACAGTCGAAATAAAGCTTTGGAAACTCTACAGGATTTTTTATTTAAAACAGAAGATATGACGTAGTTTTTAGTCTTGATTTGGCCTCAACGACGTCGTATCCAAAACCAGTGTCTAAAACATGTTCAGGCGGAAGAAACGCCTGTGTGTCACCATTGTGCGGGCCGCCCGGAGGACACGTTGGAGATGTGCCCGCTTGGCCGGAGCACCGCCGTGGCCTCATGCCTGCCGGGCCTTGTTTCAGGCCATGGTACGGAGCAAGACGGAATGGGATGCGGTAGGTTCCTTCTGCCAAGCAGTAATGCTTACGAAAGAGATTCCGCGACTTTGAGGGAACGGACATCCTTACGCTTCAACCACCGCAACAGGAGACGCTTTGGGCTTCGAAAGTCGCAGAAATACTTACAAACGATAGGAACTTATACAAATAGAAAAGCACAATTATTTAAAAAATAAAAAACACTAGATGAGAGCAGACCTCCTGGGGATAAAATGTCCAAAATGTACGACATATACGTTACCGAAATGCCACGTGGTCAATACAAAACATTTTGTGCTTTTTACAATCATTATTGCCGATACAATGTTACTAGATCATGATATGGTACACCATATCATGATCTATTAATTATCTGATATAATAAAAAATTTATATCTTCAAGACAAGTTAAGTTACACAAGATTCTAATAAACGTTTACAACAGTAGGTAGCGACACTAGTACCGCAAATTTTCTTACAAAGAACCAAAAAAATTCTACACGTAACATCTGCAGATGGTTTACAAAATAGAAGTATTCTATTTTGTTAGTCGTATTCGATATATCCCAACATTCAAATAGGCTTTTATGTTCCCCCCGTTTCCATGACAAATGTGTTCAATATGCCAGCGCGTTCTCTCAAGTGGCGGCCTCAGGTAATCTACACGAATGTGAAATTAGACGGGCGATCATGGATCCGTTGTGAAAAGAGGATAGTGCTATGCTTCCTGTATAGCTCCGTCTCTTTCTAACAACGAAATCATAATGGTTGTATGACTCTGTTCGAGAACCGTGAGAGTTACAGCTATTGTAAGGAGTGATGTCTAAGCTTCTAAATAAGATGTTAAGCTTGTAAGGCAATGTTCTGTAGATACATATTTTGTAGGACTTGTGAGTGCCATGTTTATTCGTACAGACGTCATGTTATGGAAATGTTACTTTAGTATTTACGAGTGTTATACAACGTGGAGAAGACAATCAAGCTAACGACAAACTAAGGCCCTACCACGAGCTCAGTCAACATAAGTTTTCAGAATAATAAAAGCTGCTTCTAACCTGGTGCTGCTGAATTCCTGTATTTTATCTGAAACTACTGCCCACCTACCATTTCCCCCTTCCCCCTTTAGATGTATAGTTCACTGTTCAGTACATTATTGTTTAAACATGGAAACTGCAAACTCCTAACATTTGCTCCACCTCCTAAAACTAGCAGGCAAAGTAAGCGCAAACCATTTGTTAACCAAATACTTTCATCTCTAAAGAATGTTCTGACAACTCCTACAGTGCAACTTGCACGTTCAGCCATTTTGATTTATGTTCCGTTTTCAAATTTAGCTGTTGAGAAGTTTCGCTGCTTGCGGCTAACAAAGTACTTGTGTAGTCTGTGGTGTACTTTAAATTAGGAACTTAATTTAAATTAGGAACTTTACTCTCTTAATAGTGATGTCGCTGATTTTAATTCCTCGAGAATGCTAGTGTAGAATTCGTAGCTTGTGTTGTTTTACATTGTATTATGACCAAGTTCATCTACATCCAAGTTTTATCTACATTGTGCTCACTTAATAGAACCAACAAGAAATATGTAACCAAGATTTATGTAACTCATCATATTATTTAAAAGACATGGACACTTCAATGGAGTTTCTTGCACGTTTTTCTCCATAGAGATCTACGCTTTGGGTCGTGCAATTTAGATTCACTTTTTTTTTGACTGACCGACATTTTGACAATTCAAAAGTGCCTGTAATTGGTCTATTTGAAACAAATGTTTCTGATTTCAAACTAAAGCAGCATCATTTGGAAGGCCTTTTCTTAACTTACGGTCGGTTGTCTTAATATAACTGGATGTAGCTGAGTAGGTACTGATATATCGAAAGGAGATCACATGAGTTATTTTCTTTATAGCTAGCAGACTGGCTTTATACATATACTTTTAAGGATTTTGAATTTCAGGAATAAGTTTGACAATTTGATAGAAAAAAAAAATTTGTTGATTTTTTTCAGTAGTGAATTGACTTTTGATTTAAAAAAAAGTTATAACGAAAATTATATAAGTTATTACTGCGAAGTCCGGTCTTTTTCTTTTAAAAACACACAGCCCGAACCCAACGCCTACTAGAGCTAGAACCCTTTTTTTTTTAAGGTGGGAAATCATCCAAATGACTTCTCGCGCTCTGGGTGGAGCGCGAGGGCGTGTCAGACTTTTACTGACTAAAACCACACCTGTGTCCTTCAATTACCCTTTGCGTTCTAGGACTACGGGTTTCCCTTTCAGAAATTCTCCGCGGTCCTAGCTAGCGAGCATCGGCCCTGTTGGGCCCCTACGGTTTGCTGACATCTCGTTGAGGAGCGCGAGGATCACTACGCGCTGTCGACGACTGGGCTCGGTCCGGTTAGTTACCGAACAGCCGGACGGCGAGCTACCCAGTGCTCAACGTCCGCAAGCCCGCGTCTACCGTGGCTGGTAGTCGGGGTCGGAATTACGGCGGCTAGGGCGTGAGGACCTTCGTTCCCTCACGCGTGCAGCCTCCTCCTTCGCTAGCATTACTGCTTCGCAGAAGGAGGCGACTGCCTGCCATTCCTCCTCGCTCCGGACCATAGCCTGAACCAGGGCCCGACGCGAAAGGTCGCTGCCACCAATTGCCTCTACGAGGACACGGCGGTGCTCCGCCCAAGCGGGGCACACCTCCACCGTATGCTCCACCGTGTCCTCTGGGTGGTCCGCACAATGATGACACCCGGGCGTTACTTCCGCCAGAATCCGATGCAGGAACTTCCCGAACTGGCCATGCCCGGTGAGGACCTGCGTCATGCGGAAGGTGAGGACGCCGTGTTGTCGCTCCAGCCACTCCTCAAAGAGGGGACTTACCGCCATAATTGTAGCGTGCCCAAGAGCTAGAACCCTACAGTACTATTGATTGATAGGTATGAATCGACTGCAAACATTGAAAGTGTATTCTTTTTGAAAATCTTCTAAATATTTTTTTATGCAAACCACTTTTTTCCACAACCAAAAAGTCCAGCTGTGTGATTTATCCAAATGGAAAAACACTTTTTTAAATTAGCAAAAGTTACAAAAATCTTCGTCGACTAGTACAAAATAATAAAACCAAGTAACATTTTTGGCCTGCAATGCCTAAAAGCCAAAAGCCGAGGACAATGCCCGCTTGCATGCTACACTGACATGAATCCGAAGCGACAGGCCGATGGTCGCTAGATGGCAAAAAATTACCGCTGTGTTGTGTAAGAAACTATAGGTACCGATAGGCGGGAAACACGACCCTTGGTAAAAAAATATGCTGCTTGGTAAATTCTATTTAGAAAACGGTTTGTTTAGTCTATTGCTGGCGATTCTTCCTAAAAAATGTCGATTTTTTAATCGATTCTGAGCGAGATCTAAAGAATCGATTAAGTAATAAATAGAGTTTGCAGGTACTGAGTCCTAAATAGCATGGTACAGATTATCCTATAGGACTCCAGCTCACTTACAGTAAGTAATCTGCTGTACAATATTAACATAAAAAATTGCCTGAATGTGTTTAAATAATAATGTGGTTACATTCCGCAGGGAAAAAATTGAATATTGATTTCAAATTGCTAATATCGATTTCAAAAATCGATCTTAAAGACTATAAAATCGATTCAACGATTTCGATCGTTCTCATATCGCCGTCCTTAGTTTAGTCCTAAATTGTTGGGGTGTTTTACAGGATGTTTTTTGAAGAGTGTGCCCGGGAATTAAATGACTTGATTCTGCCATCACCTTTTTACTATTGGACAATCCGATGTACGGCGAGTTAGAATTCTAGAGCAAAAAATACTCAAAAAGATTGAATATATACTAGTAGATTGTATTTAGTAAAAGAAAATTCAGTACAATAGGTTTGACAATAAGATGAAAAAGTTTTACCTTTGCGTTGTTGGCACCTCTACAATCCAGATTAAGCGTTTCGCCTCGACGTTTATACCGCGTACAGCGACGGACTGGAACACCATCCGATTATAATTTCAGTCTTCAAGGTTACAGTAAATAGGCTCTTAATAAACTAGTACGCTTCACCATCAACTATTGCATAACTGTTCACTATCAGGTGGGATCGCACTAGTACTAGTTTGTATTCTTACGAAAAAAAAAAACATCCGTTCCTGCTAGCTACAGGAACGCAAAATGGCAACTAAAGGAACTCGGGTAGGTTTCAGTCAGTACCTAAAAGTCTGACACTCTCTATCTCGGACATCAAATTACTCTCTCTACACTCGGGGCGGGAAAAGTTGCAAAAATTAGGAAACTTGTTGTACTATGTTCGTTGTAAAAAAAGCGTTCTGTGCCTAGCAAATCGACAACTCAGGCTACTGTTATACCCATGGGTAGTCCGAAAGGGAACCCCGGAGTCCAGGAATGCAAGGCTTAAAAGGAGCAAAGGTGTGATTTTAGTTCAGTCAGTAAAAGTTTAACACCCTCTCGCTGTGCCCTAGAGCAGGAAAAATCATTGGATGATTTCCCACTTTAGCAAAAAGGCTACTGTTTTATGCAGTGTGGAAAAATAAGTCGGGTCCTAGAGGGAAACTACCTTAAATCCTTAAGTTGGCTCATTTTACTCAAAGGAGACATTCCTTTATTTTTAAAAAGACACAAAACTGCATCCAAAGATTTTCTAAAACTCGCTTGCCTCGCCCGGGACTCGAACCAATTAAAATTAAACAAACACTCGCTATTTTATTATACTAATCGATAGGATTGTTATTCAGGATAAAATTTCTCTAACAAACATTTGGTCTTAAAAACTGTACTAACTGTACAAACCGCATCGATTAAAAACAAATTCATTTTGTTTTGTTTTTTATTTGGCAATGCAATTAGACACTACGTACTATGTTAATAGTATATGAAGTCTATCTAACAATATTGGTTACATTTCAACACGT
This sequence comes from Mythimna pallens, assembly GCA_961205895.1. Lineage (NCBI taxonomy): Eukaryota > Metazoa > Arthropoda > Insecta > Lepidoptera > Noctuidae > Mythimna > Mythimna pallens. The sequence continues at coordinate 5,870,575 of OY540843.1, forward strand.
GCAGTGTGTACACCGCGCTGCGATGTTTTCATAACTTTTTAGTCGTATGCGCATTGGAGCATGACAAGTGTTAGGTCATAATATTGTACATTTGTGTTTTATTTTGTAACAGTACAATATCGTTACGAAGCAAGCAATAGGAGTGCCTATTGCTAACTAGCTTCTGCCAGTGGCTTCGCCCGCGAAAGTAGAATACTACATTTTGATACAATTGGAGAAAGTTCGTCATTGCGACCGAGGCGGGATTCTTTCGGAATAAGGGTGTTATGGAGCCGAGTACTGCAGTGACCCACGTGTATTAAGCGACGTTTTTCTAAACAAGAAGAAATAAATAAACACGGGTTGACGTGTGTCTCGTAGGGGCCGCTAAGCGTCCAGCCTAATACGATAAATACAATCAATAGGGCTGAAAACAATTAGTTGCGTGCGGGCCTTCGAGTAAGTGTATTGAAAAATATACAGCCTATAATCTATGCTGTATATTTTTCAATAACTTACTTACTTACACTTACTTATTTTATCATTGATAAGGTAGGATTATAGGATGGTTATAGTATGACCATGGTATGATGCGGTGTCGTGGTGTACCCTTAAATAGGTACTTATATAAAAAGTGGGAAAGTAGTGGTGGCTCAGTGGTAAAAGTTCAAACTTACGAGAGTTGTAGTTCGTGGCTTCAAACCCAGCCAGGCGCGTTACTTTGTCTAATTTATTTCTTCACCACTGCCCTCAAAATGGTAAAGGAAGACATTGTGAGGAAACCAGCATATCTTAGAACTAAAAATCAAAAGGATATGTGACATCTATCAACCCGCACTGGGTTTCCTATGTTAGATTACGGTCCTATAATAATTCCCTCACTTAGAGAGGAGGCCTCAGTCCCAGCTGTGGCAACATTGTAAGACTGATTGTGCTATAGTCATATTCTACGACTTAATAAATATTATTAGCTGTTACCAGTGGCTTTGCCTTCGTGAAAGTAGAAAATTGTCCCACGAGAACATTGTCCCAGGGTAAAAAGAGCCCTCCCTCACGCCCCAGCCACCGGGATCCCAATCCCGATTCCGGGCCATCGTAGCTTGCGGAAATGTGAAACTGGCCGTCCGACCGTCCGGTAACCGTCCGGACCGAGCCCAAGTCGTTGACGGCGCGCAGTGTTCCACGCGCGCCTCAAGGAGATGTCAGCAAAACCGGGGCCCAGCAGGGTCGAAGCCTACTGGGGCTATGGGTTGTGCGAAAGAGAACCCTAGGGCCCTGGAGCGAAGGCAAAGAAGGAACAGGAACGGGTTTTAGTCAGTAAAAGCCTGTAGTAGTAGTAGAGTAGTCATTAGATAATTTCCCACCTTAAAAAAAGGGTAAAAAGCGTCCTATTTTCTATTCCTGGTCATCTTCTACTCGTGTACCAAGTTTAATTGAGGTCATAAACACACACACACAGTCACAAACTTTGACCTTTATAATATTAGTGTAATAATAGTATGAATATATAAATGGTTCACATCTTCCTTCCTGCCCTTGTCTCGTGTTATTTGGGGTCGGCGCAACATGTTTTTTTCTTCCATTCTGCCCTGTCACTCGTCATGCTATCACTAACTTCCTTTTTTTTCATATCACTCTTCACACTATCCATCCATCTTTTCTTTGGTTTCCCTCTCTCTCTCCATCCACCCACATGTAAACTCATAACTCTTTTAGTAAAATGCGTTTCATTCCTTCTCTTCACATGACCATACCAAGACAAACGATTCCCTTTCAATTTTTCAGTCACTGGCGCCACTTTCAAACTTCCCCTAATATACTCATTTCTCACTTTATCCATTCTCGTCACACCACACATCCATCTTAACATTCTCATCTCCGCTACGTGCAATCTTTTTTCATCCGTCTTTTTCACAGCCCAACATTCTGATCCATACAGTATGACAGGTCTTATCACGGACTTGTAGATTTTACCCTTCAACTTGAGGGGCATCCGTGGGTCACAAGTGGATCACATACAAAAAAAAAATTGATTACTTTAATATTAGTTTTATTTCTTTCAAGGATGAATGATAATATCTAAATGTAACGAGAAATTAGGTCACACTAATAAATTATACAGAAACTCTAATAGAATAATAGTCCAATCAACACTAGTAATAATAGTCCAATCAACAGTAGTAATTTTCCTAATGACATTCAGAAATTATCATGATAACTATTACATTTAGCAAGAAGCATGAAGATGCGTATGAACTAGTATTTGGCTATATTCCATCCGTAGTATGATTAAACATTTAAAAAGTGGTTGCAATACAAACTTATTTGCTTTGAATACCATCCTTATGCCTACGGAATAAAAGTCAAAATTAGTTGAACGGACAGTAAAAAAGGTTAGTTTAAATGTTTAATCTTTTTGCAGTGATGTGTGAGTATAGTGTACTGTAGAAATAGGAAGATATTGAAAGATTTGTACGAGTTAAACTGTAGAATTTATTTCTAACTCTACCTACCTACTGACCTACAAACTACTGGAGAGATGGGAGGATGAAATAAAACGAATTGCAGGAAGTGGTTGGATAACTAAAGCAACAGATAGAGATAAATGGAAAATCTTGGAGGAGATATAGAGGAGAATAACGCCAGATAACAAACTATAGCAATATACTGAATAATCTCTAACTTCGTTTGGTTACGGTTGGTAGACATCATTCTTTTTGCTGTTGATTTATCGCACAGATTTTAAGATATGGCCAAGGTTTCACTTTTGGCGAAAAGAAAAAAAAATACATGCTAGCAATGTACGAGAAAAGTTTCATTCCCATTTGATTAGTAACCGTAACAAATATGTCTATACTGAGTTATAATCATTAAAATCAATACAACCCTCAGTACAGCTAACCCTATTGAGTAACTTTTTCATAAAATAATTCAATGGGATTTGACGAACTGAGAGGGTTGTACTGATGAATTTAATAATTATAATTCCGTAAATAATTACTTGTTTCGGTCGCAAATCATATTTTAGTGAATATACAACCTGTCAGTGACATACAAAATGGAAAAACTTAAGAAAATTTAATTTCGTTGGCTGCCTCGAGAGCATTCACCTTAATGTTTATTTCGTTTTCTCCTTGTCCCAGTCTGCCTGTCTAAACCCTCTTAAGAGGTACTTATGAAAGACACTCTACACCACATAGCACTCATCTCACTCACAAGCCAACTTTCACAGTACACGCCTTACATAATCATCATCATCATTTCAGCCGACAGACGTCCACTGTTGGACATAGGCCTCCCCCAAATGTCACCATAATGAACGGTTCTGTGATTCTCGTATCCATCGCATTGTCGCGACTGTCACCAGATCATCGGTCCACCTTGTTGGAAGCTTTCCATTGCTGCGTCTTCCAATGCGAGGTCGCCATTCCAAAACCTTTCTTCCCCATAGAAAATCTGTTCTACGAGCAATGTGCCCTGCCCACTGCCACTAGTTCGGTGACTCTCGACCTTGCGATGCGATCACGCAAAGAAACTCCAAGCATAGTCCATTTCCATCGCCCTTTGGGTGTCTTTAAGCATTCTGATGAGGTCCATTGTAAGCAATGAGGTTTCAGTTCTTGTATAATATGACAACTTTAATAATTATTGTTTCAAAACCTACAAGACAACATATGAATGGCAACACAAAATTAGCTCGCCAATGATGTCATTAAAATTCCACCCGAGAAAATCATTAAACGAGGGCAATAATTTAGTTAAAAATAACTGCCTGTACAAACAGTTGATTTTCTACCACAAATCCCAAGATAACGTTCAAAATTATCATGATAAAAGAAACCAACTTCGGCAAACTCCAAAAATAAATAATTTTCTTTAATTTATTAAAATGTCTTTCGGGACAGCCAGGACTTTAATTCTGAGGGACACAGAAATTATACAGAAAAGTTTCGCGTATAAAAAAGGTCTGAATTTAGGCCCTAGGCTGTATACTTGGCCTTGTCATATTTTAAAATGAGTTTTGTCTGACTGAATGGCTGAAATTAGGCTCATTTGGGAGCAGGTGTTCCGTTTAGTTTGAAACTTTGGAAGGCCATTTTACAGTGCTTTCAAGTTTATTTAGCGAGTTCAAAAACTAAGCTAGAGTAGGTTTCATTATACTGCCTAAATGTTTAAGTGTCTACGAAAAGAAGTTACCCTATTATAATAATAATAATATTCCACAACTTTCGCACAACACCATCTAGTCCCAAACTAAGAAAAGCTTGGGCTATGAGTACTAGGCAACTGTTAGACATACTTAAATACTTCTAAATACATACATATTATAGATAAATTACACCCAGACACAGACCAAATGATCATGCTCATCACACAATAATTTTTCCTGGGTGGGAATTGAACCCACGACCTCCGGCATAGCAGTCAGGCTCACTGACAGACTTGTAAAACAGCACAGTGCCATTTGGTCAGAATTTTAAGAAGTTTTTTTGCGCTGAACCTTTATTTTTTTTCATACTTATTGCTCCTTGCACATCATCACCCATGTACCAGCGAAAATACCGTCGAAATCGGTCCAGCCGATGTTGGCAGTACAGACACTTCAATTTTATTTATATGTATGGATTTTTATAAACATTGTCACTGGATATCTACAATACTAGAGTATCACCGGCGCTGACCAGGGCTATGGGATTGTTCTAAAGAATTACTTAAATCCTAAAACGCAAAAGACTAGTGAAAAAACACAGGTGGGTTTGACACTCCCTCTCATTCCACCCAGAGCGAAAGGAATTATAAAAAAAAAACGTTTTTTTATACACTCCCTTAATTTCTTTGACCTGGCTACTCCAAGTCCTCTTACTCATTTTTTCGTCTATAATCTAAAGAATCTGAAGAAATCAATCTCAAAGCGTACGCTAGAGTAACTCGAGAACTAGTTCAACAACCCTCCACTCTCAGAACACTAGTATGCGACCTCCTTTGTCAACTACCTTATATCTTTATTATAGAGCGCTGAGGCCACTACTGGTGACAACACTACAGGTCCCTATAGAGAAAGTGACATAGATAACGTTTGTCGATGGTTTTTGGCGGGATTTTTTCGTGTGAAGTTCAGTGGTTGTTTTAATTATTCACAAATTGATTCGTAGTGAATATTGTGATGTAAAATATGTGTTGTTCAGTCTACACAACTCGACGATATCTGTAATTATTGAAACAGGCGCGATCTCGATAAAATAAGATGAGAATTTTATTGTAACTTATTGATTACCTCAACGAAGCTTTTGTTGAAGGGTGACTAGATACATTCGCTGCTAAATACTACAAAAGCATTAGGTAGGTTTTTTTTTTTATTTGAGAAAATAATCTTATGACAAATCCCGCTCTTGGGCGGAGCGAGAGATAATGTCAGACTTTTACTGATTAAAAACCCACTCCTGTTCCTTCATCCCAGGACCACGGGTTTCGTTTTCACACTACCCATGGCCCCAGTAGGCTTCGACCATGCTGGGCCCCTACAATTTGCTGACATCTCCCTGAGGCGCGCGTGGAACAATACGCGCCGTCGACGACTTGGGCCCAGTCCGAACGGTTACTGGACGGCGAGCTAGCCATTACTCGTCACCGAAACCGAAACCGGGTTGCTGTATCCTCTATAAAAACTTAACTACTTTTTTTTCAGCCTACGCTACTGTGGCTTTGTCAAAACTTTTGAACATGTCATGTCTGTAAGTATCACTACTAACACATGTATAAACAGACGTCCCGTGACAATAATAACTAAGTCAGCTGAAAGCAAAGCATAATCAGCTTGATAATGTTCCCACTGCTGGGACTCAGGCCTCCTCTCTCGGAGAGGGAATAAGGCGTAATCCACCACGTGGGCCTAGTGCAGATTGGTGGTTGTCATTTGTCTTCGAAGTTTTTAGTTAGGATTTTCTTCATTAATTTAATAATTTCAGCCAAAAGACGTCCACTGTTGGATATAATATATCTTACTATAGTAAGTCGGGGCTGTTACCACTAGGCCACCACTACACTAAACTTGTACTTAGTGCCATTGTGTGCCCACTGTTGCTTTTAGCGATGGCGTCTTTAGTCGTAGCGCGGCATTCTAGGCTTGATGGTTTTTATTATTATTCTCCTACATTAGCTGCCATTTACTCGTATATCTATCAAAGATAAAATTAAAGATCAAGCTCAACATTTTTTCCGTACTTATTCCGACATTTTCCGTCTAAGAGACTCCAAAGCTTTGCACGAAGGCATTGTTCAAATCATACCAATACTATAAAGGCGAAAGTTTGTCTGTGTATGTTTATTACTCCTTCATGCTCACACGGTTGAATGGATTTGGACCATTCTACCTAAGTGCCAAATTTCACCCAAATCCATTTACATTTTCATTTTTACTTATCACATAGATTTTTTTATCCCGAAAATATGTTCTTATGGAATAATTTTCTACTTCAGAGCGAGCAAAATCATTAGCGAAAGCTAGCATAATAATAAAACATGGTACAAGTAGAACGAAAATTTATGATCCATGCAAATGAGAAGTCCAAAGAATCTGGAGCAAAACGTCTGAAGCTTTTAGTACAGACGATATTAACCCATTTAACAAAACATAATTTATGTCCCCATCATACAAGATACACACCACATGTACGAACACAATTGAAACAAATACTCCAGAATAACTCCTAATTTTCTACTCTATATATTTTGTGCCTTTTCTGCCTGATTTAACTGTTTGCCATGGTAATGTAAGGGGTGGTCCAACCCCGCGATTTCACGTACGTATATACGCACCGGGTGCTGATTTATTACCTGGCTCGTGTAAGGCTCTGTATAGACCAGCGACATTACGACTTTTTGTATCGTTTTATCCGGTAAAAGGTAGACAGAATCTGCGGCCAACTACAGAATGCTGATTTGTTGGAAAAAGCTTTTGTTGTGTAACTTTTGTATGTCTATTCTGGTTTAGTTCCTTTGAGGAAGTTAACGAGGTTTCTCTTTACAGCTTTTGTGTTTGTGCCTTTTATTGCGCTATGTTCGCCGTGTGGTCGGCGTTTACTGAAAGAAAATCATTAGGAAACAATTAAGCTCATTTCTTTTGTATAAAAATGTCCTATTCGTGTTGCAATGATTTATATTAACTACACTACACGTTTTCATTATAAATTTCTAGATCGTTAAAATAAGTACCACACATAACTTTATAGTAAAAACAATAAAAAAGCAGTATAAAAATAATTGAAAATATTAATATTGGGTATAATTAATGATAGGTATGTCCATTGTCCATCAAGGTCACCGGTAATAAATCGGTATATATCGTATATTCAATTTCCCATCGATGGCGGGAATCAAAACAGGTGGACCTGCCTTCATTTACTCCATTATTTTATAGTCTAAGTTAATCAGTAGTTCGAAGTGGTCGTTCCATAAAACGAAAATCTAACGGATCCTATTGTAGCAATCGATTGAAACTTCTAGAAATCAAGTGAAAATAAATAACAAGCGACAATCACCAAGCTGGTTAGAGGTAAGTATTTCTATTTCAAATAAGCCCCAAAGGTGACATTCAAATTCAATTATATTATAACTAGTGATTTGATAAATTCCCGAGAAGCGAATTAGTATAAAAATAACGATCGGAATCCCGCAAGGTAGTTTATGGGGCCCGCTTCTATTTCTTCATTAAATTAACGATATGTGGCAGTTATGTTTTACAGTATAATAATTTAGGCGTTGTTTCAAAAGATACACCTTTTTTATCGAGTTATACGAAGATAAATGAAGAGATAAGCTGTTTGTTTTTCATAATTATGAACACTCCCTCAATTATAGATCGTCTGTATACGAAAGGACTAAAAAGGGGGTATTAAAAGTCACTATAAACTTTATTTTTAAAGAAGCAATGAAAAATCGTCTTCAATATTAAAAGCGATAAATTATAGCAGAAATATACGAGTATTTAGACTGCGGCACCTGACGGTTGCATGACAGTTGCTTATCATGCAACAAGTAGGTAATGTATCGGTTATTACACTATTAATATTAATCAGACATGCAATATTATCGGTGTTCAAGGAAATGTGGACCATTGCTATGTTTGTGACCTTTATAGTTCAGTCACTTCTTTAGTATTGTCGTGAGGCCTGATAGCCAATACCAGTTTATACTTTTTGGCAAGGACGTAGGGGCTCTATATTTTTTTTATATATATAAACTAGCTTGTCTTGGTATGTTCATCTAAAGAGGAGAGCTGAAACGCATGTTACTAAAAGAGTTATGATTATACATGTGGATGGGTGGAGAGAGAGGGAGGCCAAAGAAAAGATGAATGGATTGTGTGAACAGTGTTATGACAGAAAAGGAAGTTAATGATAGCATGGCGGTTGACAGAATAGAATGCAAAAAAAAAGTGTTGCGCCGTCCCCAAATAAGACGGGACAAGGGCAGGAAGATTATGATGATGATGATGATATAAACTAGCTTGTGTCAACGGGTTCGCCCGCGTAATAGTAAGAAATATATACTCGTACATATGTCACTCAGTGATAAAACAACATTCTACTGGGGAAAGAATTTATAAAATCGGTCCACTATTTTTTGAGTTTTTTACTACAAACTATAATATCTTTCCTCTTTATAATATTGCTATAGATACAAAGGTTCACAATCTTTACCCATTTACTGGGTTATGAACGTCAGATTGGCTAATGCTCCATGTAAATTGCTGCTATCCAGCTGCGTTGAGTTGGACAGGAAACGGTTCCCAACATAGCTGGGAAAAGACAGACAGACATTTATATCAAAAAGTCAATAAGAATTCTATACGTGGCAGAAGTTTGCTTGCAGCTGTCCAAGTTTGTATGTTTCTTGCCTCTCCTACTTATGACTTAAGATCCTAAGTCCCCTTGCTGGGCTAGAGGGCATCCACACATACCCCTGTTATGTAAAAAAGACGTTAAATCGCCTAACCACTGCATCATCAGTATCATCTAAAAATATATTACATATACAAAGAATGAAATTTGCAACGATTGCACACTTCATTCTTTAAATATTTTCTTACCGGTTTGTGCCCGGTATACACGCACGATTTTTACCTTTTAAGTCGCCTCAAAACGTAAAAATCGTGCGTGTATTCCAATTCATATGAACCAAACTTTATATATTTGATATACTGCTTTCTCTCTCTCGCGTAACCGATGCGTTTTGTTTCCCTACTGCGGTCACGGGGAGGTAATGATTTTCACAATAGGTTACCCTCGATGTAACATTAGAGAGTCAACTTGCGGTTACCAGGTTAAGTATTGGAAGAAAGAAAGAAAAACATTTTATTTGCGGCAAATGAATCAATCTTAGGACTAACTGTTAGTCTGTGGTTAGTAGCCCTAACTGCTATTCCGGACTTCGTGAGTTCGTTTCCCACCCAAGACAACAGTTTGTGTGATGAGCATGGTTATTTTTTATCCCTTGATTTTAATATTACAGCTTATATCTTTAAGGGTCTCCATATGAGATCTGTGAATGCATTCATCCCTCGAGATTAAACTGATATCTTGCAAATTTTTCCCAAAGTGCCATTTTTACGTCTCGAGGGGTACGGTTTTTTTAAAAAAAAAAAAACTGATGCAGTTCAAAAGTTGAATGAGCGGTTTGTCCGCCACGTAGAGTCACAGCGATACCCGATGCCACGACGCGACGGTTGTTGCCGTGCTTAATCACTATTTTGCTACTGCGTTATTTTAAATATACGATATCTCCTAAGATATTTATCGAAATCAAATGATGTAAAAGGCAATTATGTTCAAAACAAAACACTTAAAATGAATATTGTAATTATTTGGATAAGGATTAATATTATGTTTATAAAACACCTTCGCAAATAATGCAATATTTTTGGACAAATTTGATTACTATAAAAAAGGTTATAGTGAGCCAGTCTTAAAAGATAGACATATGCTGTCGCGAACTTTTTTTTAGAACTTTTAAAGGGGAACAATTTTGTAGTATATTATTTTTGTTTAACTTTAACCGTTTACGCAGCGCACGCAACAGAAGCTTTCAAATGGAATCATTTTCCTCGGTTTTTGCAACATTTTTTGTCGATACTCCGCTCTTATTGGTCATAGCGTAATGTTATATAGCCTATAGCCTTCCTCGATAAATGGGCTATCATACACTGAAATAATTTTTGAAATCGGACTAGTAGTTTCTGAGAGTTACGCGTTCAACCAAACAAACTCTTCAGCTTTATAATATAAGTATAGATATGTATATATTTAGAAATATTAAGTATGTTTATCAGTTGTCTGATCTGATCTGAGTACTCACAGCAAAAGCTCTGCTTAGTTTGGGACTAGATGACGTTGTGTGATGGTTGAGGAATATTGTGGTGTGAAGTCACGCGTTCATCAGCACATCACGTATAGCACATAGTTCAAGTTAAGATAGATGAAATGTGTTCGTAGCTTTGTAAGCATATTGTCACATACGAACTATGTACGAGTTTAAATATATGCCACTAATTAAAGGAGAATCACCAGTTGACTCATGGAGTAGTGCACATCACGTCTGTTTACTTAACCCGCTCTTCCCCCCACATCGCATCGCGACCCTGACAGTCGGCTGCCAGTCAGCTGAACATCGCATGGTGACCCTGCCAGTCGGCAGGACAACGTTATAGTTGCCCGACCGGAGACTTCAGTCAGCTTCGCGTCGAGTCGCATAATATAGAAAAAAACGTACTTTAAACATTCTATAGAAAAAGCATGCTCCACGTCTGTCACGTACGTATTGGTGTTTTTTTATTATTATTTTATTTGGAAGATATGGTGAGCTTATCTTGGTTGGGAGGTACATTGTTATCCTTATGGGATTTGAACGTACTGATATAAAAGGGAGATTTAGGGGATTTAAAGTATAGACGAAAATAAACAAGGAAATATTTGAATTGTTATTTCGTTCTCGATCAGTTATTTTTCTTTAAATTGTTTACCAGCCGTTATATTAGACTGGCCTGTATCTGAAAAATAATATAAGTGATTAAAATATGATTTTTTAGAGTTTTGAGATAGGGATATTTTTAACTGTGCATCAAAAAGTTTATTCTTCACTAAAAATATTAATTGCGCTCCGAATATATTACCTATTTTGTTAAATTTCGTCACTAGCGTGATTGTGAGTGTGTACGATAACGAAACCAATGCACTACCAATATATTGCGTCGATGCTCACAAGGATGGACATAACATTATCAAAATTTGGCTATGATGGAGCGACACAGTGAATATTGTGACAAAGCTCCTTAATAAAGATTTAAAAAATATATATTTGCCTACAATTAGAATTACTAATATATTTAAAAAAAAAACTAGCTAAAAGCATTTAAGTAAAATTTCAGTGCTTATATTATCGCGGGCTTGCGGACGGTGAGCAATGGGTGGCTCGCCGTCCGATCGTCCGGTAACTGTCCGGACCGGGCCCAAGTCGTCGACGGCGCGTACTGTTCCATGCGCGCCTCAAGGAGATGTCAGCAACCGTAGGGGCCCAGTAGAGTCGAAGCCTACTGGGGCCATGGGTGATGAGAAAGAGATCCCCGGGGCCCTGGAAAAATGGCAAAGAAGGAGCAGGGGTGGGTGGGTTTTTAGTCAGTAAAAGTCTGACACTATCTCCCGGTCCGCCCAAGAGCGTGGGATGTCATTAGATGATTTTCCCATCCGAAAAAAAACTGCTTATAATAATATAAGCATGTTATTATTTTATCACTTAATTTTATAATTAAGTTGTGTTCATTATTCCAGTTACAAGTCTTACATGAAAGCAGATAAGTAAGAATATGCTACACTTACTGTGCGACTGTGCAGCACTAGGCTCCAAAAGACTAGAGTATCTGGGCCAACCATTTCCAAGACCAGAGGACTATAGGCTCAGCCCCATCAAGGCCATACTGGGAGTTATGACGAAGGTGTACGGAGGGCTGGGGGTTGAGTAGAAGGGAGGGGGATTAGCACAAAAGATCCAGAAGGATCGAAGTGCTCTGGTTTAGGGCCAGCCCCACTATAAGATAAGATAAGATAATGTACATTTTTCTTCATATATATTTACCAAGGCATGCATTGTATATGCGGCCAAATATAACCAGAAATCCTTAAATATGTACTCAAAACATAAACTAGAAAAATACGAAAACATTTCTATTTTTCGCAGTAGCTGCCCACGACATATATACAGCCGAGTTGCCAGTCATAAATAATGTATGTAGCGTTCCCAAAGAGTTGGCTATTTCCACAAATATTATATTATGTGTGTGCATCGGACGTAATACGCTTCTGCAAAATAGATGTCCTGAGTTAACCTCGTTTTAGAGTTGCGGGATCTTTCCAACGAATTACCGCAGCCTTGGTAGTTTGATATGTCTTCTCACCCCCCCAGAAAATGGTTCAAGGGAGATGCCAGAGTAGTTAGCAAGCAGTGGTGGCCGAGTGGTAACGGTCCCGACTTAAGATTGTGAATCGCGGGCTCAAACCCAGCCATGCGCATTACTTCACCTTTTCATTATTGGCAGTAGAAGCTGCCGTGGCATACTTCTACGTAACGTGGTATACCGTGGCAAAGCACTGGAATACAGCGGTATCTAAGCGCTTAGTTTACGCTAACATGTGACAAAATCCTTTGCCGAGCAGTGCCGATCTGCGTAGGCCTTGAGCAAGACAAGTGTATTTTTACCGTAGTAAGCGTAGACAAAAGTTGTTTTTACCGTCTTGCTACGCCGTAGCAATCACGATGACGTAGCCTCTACGCGGGCCTACGCTTTCGTAGCAAGCAAGTGATAATGCAATGTGTTATTATTTTAACATTTCACGTTCATCAGACGTATATTCTGACTGCAGAGATGAATAATTAATTAATTTAATAATTAAAATAGTTGCATTTATTTTTGGATGGAGTTTTAAAATTAGTTTAGTGTTCGCCTGCACCCACGCCACGCATGACGTTCACTCAGGGACGGGGTGGGAGGGGGGTGTATGATCTTGATCCAGCAATGGGCAATGTGTTATTGGCTTTTCTGTTTGTTTCTCAGCACGAGTCAAGAGACAGAGAGAGAGAGAAGAGGGAGGGGGAGGGAAGGGGAGGGGGAGAGAGGAGTCAGGTATGCCTGGTGGATGGCAATTATAATAGATTTGCCTCCATTGTACGAAACCTGGATAACTGAATCCAAGGGATTTAAACATTGTTTTTTACTTTTGCTTTTCATGTACACAGTTTTCCAAATAGCCAAGTTCAAACTGTCGTTGTCTCATTTACAGAGGACCCCGTAATGAAATTCGAATGTTTGCAAACAAACATGTCGCTTTACTAGGCTTCTACTACTACTACTACTACTACTACTACTACTACTACTAGCTTCTGCCAGCGGTTACACCCGCTTAATAGTAGGTTTCTCCATACAAACTTCCAACCCCCTTTTTACCCCCTTAGGGGTGGAATTCGTAAAATCCGTTCTTAGCGGATGTCTATACCCTATAAGGAACCTACCTGCCAAATTTTAAGTTTGTAGATGTTGTAGTTTCTGAGATTTCATGATTAATCAGTGAGTGGTATTTCGCTTTTATATATATACTAGCGGTCCCGGCAGACGTTGTTCTGCCCAAAAGCGGGATTTAGTAAAAATAAAAATTACCCTACTCTACCCTATTCTACCCTACTCTACCCTACTCTACCCTACTCTACCCTACTCTACCCTACTCTACCCTACTCTACCCTACTCTACCCTACTCTACCCTACTCTACCCTACTCTACCCTACTCTACTCTACCCTACTCTACCCTACTCTACCCTACTCTACCCTACTCTACCCTACTCTACCCTACCCTACTCTACCCTACTCTACACTACTCTATCCTAAAAAAAAAAAAGAAAAAAAAAAAAAAAAAGTACCCTATGTCCGTCTCCTGGTTCTAAGCTACCTCCCCACCAATTTTCAGCCAAATCGGTTCAGCCGTTCTTGAGTTATAAGTGGTGTAACTAACACGACTTTCTTTTATATATATAGATATAGTATTGTATATATATAGATTTAATGGAGTGTAATACGCTAACAAGCGGTTCAATCTAAAATGAACATTTAGTAAGATAAGAACATTAGAATAATTATTATATAGTAATAGTCCTTTTCTTCATCTTTGATATCACTTGTTTCGATTCAATTCTTATTATACCTACTTAAATGAATTTTAAACTTTATCTTAAACCTAAAATATGTCAACGCAATCTGTAGCTAGATATATATATGTGGAAGCTTGTTATTAGCAATTTTCATTACTTATGTAAAAAATTATAATTGTTATTAGCCTGTAAGCTTTCTTTAAAAATAAATAAATAGTTCTGACTTCCCGGTTTGATACACAGGCGTGTCATGTTTAAATAGTTTTCAAACAAGGTCCCCAACTGAGTAATTCGGTAAAAGTTAATTATGCGACTGAGTTAGTTTCCTGTAGGGAGGCATTTAATAAAGCCTTCAAATTTATATTCACTTCTAAATGCTTCATCTAAAGTTAATGTTTCCACGTGTTCTTGTGTTCTTAACTTTAGTTTTGTTTAATTTGAAGTCGTATTAACATACTAGCTGTTATCTGTGACTTCATTCGCGTGGAGCTTAAGTACAATATATTTTTTTAAGGGGAGGTATGGAAACCTCAAAAGGAGAAACGGAACCCTTATAGGATCACTTTGATATCAGTCTGTATGTCTATCTATCAAGACCCTTTATCTCAAGAACGCGTAAAGCTATCAAGTTGAAATTAAAAACTCAAGTCTGCGGTCCCTTGAAGCTTTAAAAAATCAAACTTTTAAGTTAAAAAAATATATACGGCCGTTTATGTCGCAAAAAACGTGTATTTCGACACTCTCAAGGAAATCCAAATTCATAGAGTACTTCCCGTTGACCCATACGTCAAAAACAAAAAAAAAATATGATTCAAAAAAATTCTCGAGACTCCATTCGGGAATTGAACTATTTACGTGGGTGAGTTTGTACGGAACCCTCAGTGCGCGAGTCCGACTCGCACTTGCCCAGTTTTTTAAAAGAGTAACCATGGAGCTTATTGCCGGTACTTCTCCATACGAAACGACCAATTTGGAACCGTGCACTAGTTTCTGACGTTTCATACGTGCCCATGTAGGCCTATGTGAAATAAAAACTATTTTGAATTAGTCTTCTGGTTTGGGGCAATCGTATCAATAAGTATCATACATACCTCGCTTTATAGGATTTGTTTTTCATCCTTAAGGTATTATAATATCCTAAGTTAATCCTTGTAACGTCAACTGTCTGTCTGTAAAAATCCCGTCGAAACCGTTTCGGAAATTAGCCGGAACAGACACAAAAGGTCCTAGTGAGGCCCGTCCCTCACTGGGACCGGACGCCACGGTACTGGCCACTGTTGGCCATGCAGTCAACAATTAATTTTATTGATGTAATGACATGGCCACGCAGCCATGGCGCCCCAGTGAGGCACGGCCCTAACAACTGTCAAAGCATATACGCTAAGATATTACGTATAAAAAACTACTTCAGCTCCACAAGCTAAGCTGATTTATTCGTTGTTACTTATCTCAGCCATTTGTGTACGACCGGCTTCAGAAAAAACCACACCTATCTGAGCATGTCGTGTCTTTAATATCGCCAAGATAAATAAATACTGTGATCATCAATCACTTTCGATGAGTTATTATACCGTTATTTTCTCAAAACATTTTTACGAAGATTGATTTGCCCGAAAGAACGACTATGTCGAAAAGATGGTAGGTCGAGCGAGACAGAATTAATTCACCTAGAGAAGACACTAGGGGGGTTTTTAGGCTGAGGTGAAGACAAGCCTCACGCCGTGGCCCCCGCCCCGGGTGTCAGGAGTCCGTGGGCGATCCCTAGTTACCGTAGGTGCGGATTTGCGGATGGCGAGCAATAGGTAACTCGCCATCCGGTAAGGACGACGCGACGGCGCGTTGCGTTCCACGCGCACCTCAAAGAGAAGGTTGACAGGACCCGTGAATTGTTTGAAAGAGTTTCCATGGCCCTCAAAGGCAACTGAAGAAAAACTTTAAGTTTTAGTCAGTAAAAGCTTGACACTTCCTTTTGCTCCAGCCAGACCGTGAAAAGTCATTCGATGACGTAAAAAAAGGGAGGGGGGCTTTGCTCAGTAGTATTAATCAGTAATAACATTTAAGTAACCTATAATAATGTAGCAATTTACGAAAAAAAACTGACATTTTCTTTTTTAGGGTTCCTTACCCAAAGGGTAAAATTGGGAGCCTATTACTAATACTCCGCTGTCTGTCTGTCACCAGGATGTATCTCATGAAACGCGATAGTTAGTTGAAATTTTCACATATGATGTATTTATGTTGCCGCTATAACAACAAATACACTGTATAAAAACATAGTTTAAAATAAATTGTTTAAAAAACGTTGGATTTAGGGTAATGGTACAAAATCCTTCATGCGTGAATCCGACTTCGAGATTTGGCCGGATTTTTTTTTAGATTTTCAAAATGTTGACGCAAATGATATCACAATCTAAAAAGAAAACTTTTACCGCCAATCTTAGCTAAAAACCAAAACTCCCTTAATCGAAAATCAATTACTAACACTTAAAAAACCGGGCAAGTGCGATTCGGACTCGCGCACTGAGGGTTCCGTACAAACTTACTTATGAAAACAGTTCAATTTCCCAATTGAGTTACGAAGATTTTTCCGAATAGCAAATTTTTGTGACGTAACTAAACGTACACGTACGTTTTTTATTTTACTCAGAAGTTTGATTTTTTCACAGCTTCAAGACACCGCAGGCTTGCGTGTATGGTTTTAATTTCAACTCAATACCTCATCGCGTTCGCAAGATAAAGGGTCTTGACAGTTAGACGGAAATCAAAGTGGTCCTATAAGGGTTCCGTTTTTTCCTTTTGAGGTACGGAACCCTAAAAACGTGTGGAAACTAATTCCTTCCGGCATCATTACTTTAAAATGACTCCTTGTTGCGTGACCGGCAAGGCGCGTCGCTTTTCTTCCTAATTTATTATTATATTTATTTCTTGTATCATTTTAGCGGCGGTCGTTAGCGACTGAAGATAAGAAGCATTAGGTGATTGAATTAATATTCTCTTTTGTTTATTACCTACTTTTAGGGAATTGCTTTCGAAAAGGTTTTTTTTGGTGATAAAGTTTTTTTATGAGGGTTTAACAAGTACTTGTAGTTTTTGGGGATTAACAGCTAACTCATTGGGACTGTTCGTTAATTCTCAAACTGGAACTTTCATTTTGAAGTACAGCGTAGCAATAAAAGTACTTTATACTTTTTTTAAACATTACTGTCATTTGAGTGTCCAGTAACAAGTGTGTTTTTCTTTTCAAATACCTTTTTTTCAAAACGCCATCTAGTCCCAAACAGTGGGTGAAAAATCGTCAAATAACTTCTCCCGCTCTAGGTGGAGCGAGCAGATTTGTACTGACTAAAATCCATCCTTCAGTTTGCCTTTGCGTTCCAATGCTGCTGTGACCCTCTTAACTTAAACAATCCTGCTGCCCTATCAGGTACTTACTACGAGTTATGCCTCATATGTTATTATAACAACGCATCCCAAATATGTATAAACACTTTATATTCAAAACATTATACTAACACCTATCAGTTATTGCAATATGAACCTTATTCCTAAGTCAACCTAACAGTCTGGTGTTATGATTAGTATTCTAAACAGCTTTACTTTCCTAACATAATATAATAATATTGTACTTCCAGTACTAAGTCATAACAATCATTGAGTTGTAGAGATATTGTGTCAAGTGAAGAAAATATTCTCACTGAGAACTTGTGCGTGACTAACATTTTTTTACCTAGGTTATTATAGTGCCAAGATATTATACAACATTATATTTAGTATATGCGAAACTGAATATAGTTTGTTCAGAATTAGTAACTGAATCGATTCCAATAACTTTGACACCATGTTATATTTTTTCCCAAAAATATTTTAAATAGGTTATAAGTTGGACACCACCGACACTAAGCACAACACTGGTCACGGCAGGTCATAGCGGGCATTAGGCGCTAACGCACAGCTGGGTGCGACAGCTAAACAACCCCTTAGTCGTCCGGATTGCACGGTGGTGTGTAATTGTGTGATACAGTTATAAAATTATACATAGACTAGCTTCTGCCAGCGGCTTCGCTCGCGCGAAAGTAGGTTTCTTCATACGAACTTTGGACACCCGTTTCATTCCCTTAGAGGGTGAATATTCGGAAATCCTCTCTTAGTGCTCGCCTACGTCATAAAAGGAATCTTTGTGCAAAATTTCACGCTCGTAGTCCTAGTAGTTTCGGCTGTGCGTTGACATGTCAGTCAGTCAGTTTCTCCTATTATATATATAGATTCTTTACATAAAAATATTAGAACTGTGTTCCGGGTTTCGCGTATACTAAAACTAGAGTTGTAAATAAATTTGTCTGTAGTTTCTTGTCGGTAAAGATATTGTTTGTGTCTCTGATACTGAAGGTAGTTCTTTTGCCGCATTGATAATTTGTTTTTTATTTGAAGTGGGAAAGCATCTAATGACTTCTTTCGCTATGGGTAGAGCGAGAGGGAACGTCAGACTTTTACTGACTAAAACCCACCCGTCAGTGAGTGAGAGTGTTTAAGGTCCCGTTGGCACCTTTCGGTACAAAAAGAACTACCTAATTTTATTATTCAATGGTAGAATTTTTCAATGGTGCAAGCACTTAAAATGTTCATTTATTTTATAATTTTTTTTTCCCTTTGTTCCCACACAAGTGATACGCTAGTATTATTTATTATTATTCTTTCTGATATTAGTATGTATTATTATCAGTACAAGGAAACTGAATTTATTAACAGTAGTTATACAGTTATTGTTGTGTCGTGTAGTTGTTGTGTTGTGTTTTGTGTAAATATTTAACGACTATTATTTAATGTTTTTTTTTAATTATTAATATATATATTTTTTAAACTTGTTCTTGTTCAAACTAGCTTTATAAATAAGGTCTAGCTTTTAATATTCTCACGTAAGTAAATATTGTATTTCTTAAGAGAATTAACTTATCTCAAACCTCGTATTGATTATATCACATCACATTAATATTATAAATGCGAAAGTATGTTTGTTACTTCTGCAGGCTCGAACGGCTGAACGGATTTCGATGAAACTTGGTAGACAGGTAGACCATCTCTTGGTATAGCACGTAGAATATTTTTTATCTAGGGTGTATCTTTCCTTGAGTCAATTTCCTACTTTCAGGCAGGCAAAGCCGTTGGCAACAGATAGTTTAAAAATACTAATAATAAAAAACTTTGATTGAAATATTTAAATGTTAGTAAATTAGCACATAACATATCATCTGTCTGTCTGTTTGCGACATACCCACTCAAAAACTACTGAACGGAGTTTCATGGGGTTTTCATCAGCAGACAGACTGCAAGCATCAACACAGCTCGAACCACTGAATTGATTACGCTGGAAGGTACATTGTTATTATGTACTAAAAAAGGACATCCTAAAATTCATGAAAGGGGGACCATAGTTTATAAGGAAAAATCTATTTACACGCGGACGAAGTCAGTGTCGGATGCTAGTAAGTGAATAAAAGGGAAGCCAGTTTACCATTACCGGTTCATAAATCCAGAGTAACGTCACCATTTGCACCTAATTCTAGTCATTTATCTTCCTAAACTTACTATAGACTAAATCTATCGTTTATAACATGTATAATGGTCCCGAATGTCAGTTCGATCTTTCAAGATATCTCTGGGGATTATCAGCGACATCGACTTGATAATTATGTCTAGTGAGATATTATTATTATTATTATAAAGACATATGGGTATTTGCATGTGCCTATTTTGTAATATTATCCAATATTTTATACTAAACAACAAATAACACTAAAATGATTATTTTTCTTCTAAAAACCAAATATTGGTTTGGGGAAGTGTAGGGGCGTGGTAGGAATATCTCGCTATCTCTGTTCTCGGCCCAGCAGGGTCAAAACCTACTGGGGCCAAGGGTCCAATTCTGAAAGGGTGACTCGGCCCTGGTATGAAAGGCAACGAAGGAACAGGGGAGGGTTTTTAGTCAGTAAAAGTCTGACATAAAAAGGGCGAGGAGTGGATGATTTCCCACTGAAAAAAAAAACCTATGTTTGCGCACACACTTGTCCACTATAATATCGCCTGCGTACTTGTTTTATCTCTGTTGCTCAATAGCCACCGTGATCGAAATTCGGTCATTAGTATAATATTTATATTATATTAGTTCGTATTTTAAGTCTAGTTTATTTTTAACAACAAGATCTGAATGACCTAAGAACGCGACCTAAGTTCTCTTTATAAATCTTGTCGTAATCCTAGTTCCACGAATTTTTAACTCGTCATTTGCGCATCCGTTACACAGTGCTACATAAAAATAGAAAACAGAACTTCTAAAGCAAAGTAATTTTGAGAAGTTGCGATAAAAATTGAAAATTCGCAAACGTTTCTTTGTGACTGTACCAAACATGGATCTAATAATAGGGCACTGTTACAGAATGGATAAGCATAGAAGGTTGACTTCATACAACGAGCGAAAACACGCACACACGGTTCATGTACAATGAATACAAGCGCACTCGCGACCGGCATTTGTTTTAGGTGGATAAACGCTTACCGACTACGTCTACGTGATAATAATAATATAATAAATTATTTATTTGCGTAAATAAGGTAGGTACAGAAGATTGACAACATAAATAAAATTGATCCCTTATTATGCCTTTAATTTCGGCGTGCAAGTATGAAACATAGTAGTTGAAATTAAATTAATTATTGATTATAATCATGCACTCATTACACAGATTTCCATTCCATTAAAATTAAAACTGTATTGTTGAATTAATAAAAATAATAATCATAAATGTCAACAATAATCATTTTAAATAATAATAATTTAAAAACCGTGCAATGTTAAAAACTTACAATTTATAGCCTAAAAACTCATGTACACTATAAAAACACATTTCAATCAAAAACCTCCTCCAGATAGCCGTAGAGGTAACTTTACAGGAGAAAGAAAAAACTACATCCTGTAGAATTTTATTACGGAACTCAGTTATGCAGGTATATTTTAGTTTCCAATGTGGATACGTTTACAGAAGAATTTTATTTAGGTATACCTATTTCAAGTTATTTTGGTGAAAACGTCACGTGTGAGGAGGAACGTGTTAGGTTTTTGCAAAGGCACTTGTGTTTTTTTATGAAGGTCTCATTAATCAATCGTTGATGGTATGACGATTCCCTTGAATTTATAATGTTTCCATACACTAAAAAAAAAATAAACAAGAAAATTCGTTTTGCTGGTTTTTATTCATAAATATTTATTTATAATTGTGTCGTATAATCGTTAAAATACACAAAACAAAAATCGACACTTAATTTGATGGCAATGGATTACAACGAACTTGAAGCGTTATTAAAAATAGGATGTCTTTTCTGTATTTATCTATTCTGTGGTACAGTCGAGCTCGGCAGTACATTACGTATGCGGCTGGTGTCCGATGCCAATGGAACTTCTTTTCCACCCGAAGGTACCGGTCCTGTGAGACTACCAGATTATATACACCGAGGAACAGTATTGTGATCAGATTTGGAGTCAAGAACCGGTAAATATGGGAGTAATGGGTTTCTTGGATATCGTGACTTGCTCCTATTGAACAATATCTTTGAATATCGTCATAATCTTGAGACTCAGCCCTAGGATAGAGATAGAGATAGTGTCAGGCTTTAGTAAAAGTCTGATACTATCTCCCGTTTCTTCACGGGATTTGTCATTGGATGATTTTCCCACCTAAAAAAAAAATATAGGAGAGATAATCATGCACCTGTGTGATTTATATTTAGCTCGCCGTCCGATCGTCCGGTAACCGTCCGGACCGAGCCCAAGTCGTCTATGGCGCGTAGTGTTCCACGCGCGCCTCAAGAAGATGTCAGCAACCGTAACGGCCCTGCTGGTTCGAAAGAGATCCCCGGGGCCCTGGAAAAATGGCAAAGAAGGAACAGGAGTGGGCTTTTAGTCAGTAAAAGTCTGACACTATCTGACAACATATAGCCTATGTCATTCAGGAATAAAGCAACTTTCTATCGGTGAAAAAATTTTAGCAATCGGACCACTACTTCCAGAGAATACCTCCTACAAACAAAAAAAAACAAATTTTACTTTTCTATAATATTAGTATGGATTGTCATTTTTCTGCTTGGCTAAATTCAATTGACAACAGATAGCAAAATTATTTTATATACGAATATATACACTTCTCTGTCTCGTAAATATGCTATGTGGTTTCAGAACGAAAATAACAGACACAGAAATATGCTGTAAATTATTGACAGGGAGATATAACGTATGAGAATATAGTATTGGGATTTATAGCCACGTATTCACTACGCGACAATCGTTACGTTACATTGTGTCTGAGAAAATGGCAAACCTGTCCTAACATTCTTCAACGTCGCTGGAGATAAGTTTGGAAAGCTATCAAAAGTCGCTCGACGGTGTATCGCAATTGTCGCGCTGTGAATACGCAGCTTTATCAACAATTTGCGCTGACGATGCTGCAGCTGCAAAATAGGGAAGTTTTATATCGTTATGTATATAATTCTTCTGTAGGTGTGTTTGTCACCTAACTCCATCTAAATGGCTTGACCGATTTGGATGTAATTTTGTGTCTATATTTGAGTGGGTCCCTGGATAGTTTGAAAATACAATTGGGCCCGGTAGGCGGCGCTACAATCGGGTACCTACTATTTTTTTTTTTTTTTGATAAAATCTTGCCTGTTTTCGGGCAAGATTCGTCTGCGTGGCCCCAAAAGTCCCGTTATAAAATGGTTAACTTGTGCCAGCGATTTAGAGGCGCCTGAAAGTAAATTTCTCCATACAAACTTTGGACTATCGTTTCATACCCATTGGGGTTGAATTTTGAAAAATCCTTGGTTATTCTTTGTATACCTACATTATAAAAGGAATCTTTGTGCAAAATTTCAACATTCTAAGGGTTTGGGCAGGGCCATGATTAGTGAATGACTGAGTCAGCACTTGCCTTTTATATCTAAGTACACGTTTGATAGGAAGGTTATTTTTGGCGTTTAGTATAGGTAATGCATAATATCAGCGTGCCATATTTATTGAATTAAAACCGTGGTGAGAACTGAATGAATTATGGTTATCCTTCATCACGCATTGGGTACGTTACATTTATTTTAATATTGAGTTATCGGGACTCAGCATCGTTACTGTGTCGGCATTCAAAATTCTCTTAGCAACTACAACAATGTAATTAATTTGAAGGGTATTCAGAAATTGGATCAATATCTAAATTAACTTCACCAAACATTACAGGTAAGTTTGGTTGTAATATATTTAAAGAACATTGATGACTAGACAAGGTACTCGTATATTCAGAATTTGATGTTGCGTATCGGGGTGCCAACTAAAAACCAGCGCTGGGTGTCTAACGCCCAGCAAATGCTGAGGTGGTCACCCTTTCGGTGCGGGCACGCTAGGCGCACTTTGTACTTTGTTCTTTTTTACTTGGTGTTTATAACCGTTGTGCTGTGTCTGTCCCGAATAAAAGTATTTCTATTCTATTCATTCTATTCTAAACATAAGGTTACATAACCAGGGCCTCAAGCCTCCTCTCTAGGAAGGGATGGCAAGGATCGTAATCCGCCACTCGTGCCAAGGGTGGATGGGTGGATGTCATGTCTTTAAATTTGATTCTAGGACATGCCGGTGTCTTCACGATGTTTTTCTTCATCGCTCTGAGAATTTATTTATTTATTTATAAGATGATGTTCAAGGCGTTGTACAGTAGAAACTCTAAAAAAATACATTTAATAAAACAATAATAAACTAATAACAAATCCATACACATTGAAGAAAATAAAAAAATCAAACATATAATTTAGAAATAAAAAGTAAATACAGTATATACATTAAAACTAAAATAATATATCCCACAAAACAAATGAAACTATGTTTACTTATTTTTCATCCATCTTCTCACAAAACTTTAGACATTCACGACACACATCTATCCATCTCCTAGCAAACAAGTCACACTCCGGTGTTAGAGTGTAGTGATGAAATATTACAAGAAGTAATGCGCCGCCGCTCGGGTGAAGGTAGAAAATTATCATAAGTGAACATTTTCTTCTTCGCAGTCGGTACACTCTTGCCAGAGTTGTCGTGGTCATCACTTTGAATCACGATGAGTGATCATCCTGGTAATACGACGCCATCGCGGACCCCAGCTTTCCGGGTACATTCGTAAACCGAGCACTTAGTTACGGCCTTGACCTGGTCTGTACATCTCATTGGTGATATTCCACGTGACCTGGTGCCCTCAACTTTGCCCTGCACTACGAGACGCTCTATGGAGTCTTTGTCACGACGAGATACATGGCCGAAGAAGGTCAAAATTCGCGACTGCACTGTGGATGATAGGCGCTGCCTGATGCCGAGTTCTTTTATTAAGGAATCATTTGTACAAAACACTGTCCAAGATACTTCCAGCATCCGTCTCCAGCACCACATCCCAAACGCGTCAACTTTCTTCTTCTCGGTTTCACGAAGAGTCCATGTCTCCGACGCAAATGAACATACTTCTGGGATGAAAAGTATCCTATATTCTATTCCAGGATACGGTCTACCCGTGTGCTAAATTACATTATCATCTGTTTAGGCGTTTAAGCGTGAAGAAGTATCAAACATACACACGACATAAGCTTTCGCATTTATAATATTAGAAAGAAAAATAGAAAAAGAGTTAATTTACGTCAAACATGGTGCATACCTTAAAAAATAAACATAAATATCAATAACGACTTATAATACAAGTGGTAGGTTTATGCGTCATAAACAACGCGAAACGGCCAGCGCTCAATAAAATGCTGGGGCTCGTGTAAGACAGAGCCTCAGCGCTGATTTTCAGCACCAACCGTAGTCAAGGTGAGACATTGATCAGCCAGCAAGGATTACATATTATATACTTAAAATCACTGAATAAATAAACCATATTAGTGTCGCATATACCAATCCAGTCAGTTTTGTACTGAAAAACAACATATTTACAGTTTCAGTTAGTTATTTAGGCTTGTCAAAAATGCTTTTTAAGAGCTTCTGTTTTGTGGAAGAATTATTATTAGTTTTTTTTTTGCTTGTGGTAATCACAACCTTGTGGTTACCAAATTAAATTAAAACTTTATCATTTGATAAGGTCACCACAATTTATTATTGTGGTGGCCTTATCAAATGATAAAGTTTTCCTTCTTGTTTATTTCATATTTTTACCGTATGCAGAAATTATCCTTCCCTGTTTTATTTTCCCCTAACTCCAACCATTCAGTTATTTAATGACCGAACTTGAAAATAAAAACAGCAATGCTTTTAAAAATTCACACATTTATTAATAAAATTCAAAGATATAAAACTTTTAACAGTCTATTCGAGGGACTGAAAAAATATAAAGAATTTTTTAAATTTGTTTACTGCAAAGATCTTAAAAGTATCTTTCTTTCCGGCGTTGGACATGGTAGATACCACAGACCATTGAAACGCCTCGGTGGCTACTACTGAACATATTTGTCTTATGTCGGATGACAACATTGTCATCCGACATAAGACATTGTCATTACGAAATTCTCAATACGACATTGTCATAACGACATTTTCAATCCGATATTGTTAATACGACGTTGTAAATACGATATTGTTGATACGACATTGTTAATGCGATATTCTCAGTACGACATTTTTAATACAGCATTCTCAACTATTTAAATAAAAAATCAAGCATGTCAATGAGTGTCACCATCACTCATAGGTATTGACGGCTCGTGATAATACTGATTAAGGTTATGACAACCAGGCTGCGGGATTGTTCGAGAGAGTAACCGTGTCCCTGGCTCGTAGAGGGCTCTGAAGGAACACAGGTGAGTTTTAGTCAGTAAAAGTCTGACACGCCCTCTCGCTAAAACCAAAGCGGGAGAAAGTTAATATTTCCCACATCAAAAAAAGGTTATGACAGCAAATTGATCAGGTGTCCAAAAAATTAAAATGGAGCTGTTCAGGCCACATGTACTGAATGTTGAAACCGAATTGAGCAAAAGAGCGTGCACCATCGTAGACCACATCATCGCTTACTTCTTTCTTATGCTAACCTAACAAAAATATTAAAAAAGTCGCTACTAATCAGATACTGGGTTCCTGCCTAGACGATGGCCAGACGCAACAAAATACAAACAATATTCAGGACAGACGAAAGGGGGAAGGTCTTGCTCTCCAAAGCAAATGGTGTCTTCAATAACCTGAAGAACGGTTTAGATCTCTATTTATCTAATTTTAATGCATTCAGGCTTCAATTACGACTGCCACGCTTTTGCAGCACAACAGGAATGTTTGCCAAAGTGCGCACCGGCAACTTTGACGCAGTATGGCGTAAAAATCTTGCCTTGATGTTTCGCAAGTTGCACGACAGTCCTACACTCGATAGCTGCCTACATACATACGTGCATAGCCCGCTTGTGCGTATACTGGTCGATTGTAAAGTACTAACATAGGTTTTGTTACTAAAACTGTGAACCTTTCTAATCTTAATTAATAAATACATAATTATTATGACTTGACTGGCCTGTTGGTCTAGTAGTTAGTGGCCCTGACTGCTAGGCTGTCCCGCAAACCTCCGTTGAAAAGGGAGGATCCTCCGGCCAGACCGGTGTTAAGTCTGGTGGGCAACTGCCCGATAGGTCATTTCGGGCTGTTCTATATGTTCTAATCGCGTGGAGAACTTTAATTGCGCGATGCAGATTAGTTCTTATGTGACGCCATAGATTTCGTTACAATGGGAAAAGTGTAAATGAAAATTCCCTTTAGAACTGATAAAAAAATCCTAGGTCTGTATATTGACTGGCCTGTTGGTCTAGTGGTTAGTGGCCCTGACTGCTATGCCGGAGGTCGTGGGTTCGATACCCACCCAAGATAAATGTTTGTATAATGATCACGTTCATTTGTTCTGTGTTTGGGCGTAATTTATCTATAATATGTATCTAGAAATATATACGTATGTTTACCATTTGTCTAGTACTCATAGCACAAGCTTTTCTTAGTTTGGGACTAGATGGCATAATGTAAAAGTTGTGGAATCTTGTTATTATATTATTACAGTAACTGCCAGAGCTGCATTCCATGGTCTATGTGGGTAGCTATAGAGAGCGAATCTCGGTTCAGACGCAATGCGGTAACCAACCGTCTAGATAGGTCTTTATACTCAGTTCATACAGAATATATCGCGCCGTATATTTTGTTGTTGTTTTGTTATTCATATTTTTACTGGTATTTATATTTTTTGGGTAATATGACTATGTTTTATTGATGGATTGAGAAAATACACGTTGGAAGGACAAATTATTATCGTTACTTGTCTGCTTTTAGTCAAGTTTCTTAAGGGTTTTAGTTCGTCTCAGTTGACTTTAATTCTAATAAGATTTTAAAAAGGGAATTTAAAATAGGAACAACCTTGTAGAGGATGAGATTGTCCACCAGTAAAAAAATTAAGAAATCGGTCCATTCCTTCTTCTAAAGAGGAGGCCCGAGTCCCAGCAGTGGGAACATTAAAAGGCTGATTATGCTTATTATTTATGCAACCTAAACAAACAAATATACATACAAACATTGCAAGTTACAGTCGGCGACAGGAGACATGGCAAGGATTTGGCATGGTGGTGGAAAGTTCGTGCTTCATGCTTCGTAAAAAAAAATGGTTGACTGCTTTTATGATTATTTTATCAGTATTCTATGGTTATTACTATAATTTATTTTTAAACAAATGTCGCTTTTAAAAATAGTCAAAAAAAGCTAAAGGAATTCGTGAAATATTATAATATTATGAGCGTTATAAATAATATATATAAAGGTTTTGAAGATTATTATACATACCAAAATACTTTTTTGGGTTATTGTTAGGTTTCATAGACATGGACACTAAAAAAAAAATCAATAATAACAACAGTTTTTGTACTTTTTAACCGACTTCAAAAAGGAGGAGGTTATATGTTCGGCTGTATGTATTTTTCCACCGGAAGCCTAGGTCATTGCGCAGATCGCACTCAGAGCCATTAATATTAATATCATCTTTTAATTATTTTTTTAAGCTTTTGTGTTGTGGGCAGCTCATTACTCGTTATGTGATAATTATGCATTCAGGTTCTTATCACAGACTTGCCAAAGATCTCTGTGATCGGTTTTTTTCTATTCTTTTTTTTCTTCGGTGACCTAAATACAGTATTCAGTTCAGAACTTTTACCTTCCTTAACTATACGTCTTCACATACGTTATCTACTGCTGAGTAAATAAAAGATTTTTATTTAGTAGTTTTATTAGTTCTACAACCCACTAAGAACACGTAGTGAGGGATAATAGGGGTCATAGAATTATCGAGAAAATGTCGGTTTTACAAAAGTACCACCTCGGCGTACCCTTCTTAATAGGAGAGCCGTGGCGTGTTCGTGTTTCGAAGATAAAAACGTGTAAGCTGGCGTAAATAAGAGGGATCGAGTTGGCATTAAAAGGGTCTACTTACTTACACATAAACATATTGAGCGAGTCTACATACTTTAGTGAATGGATGCCCGTCGATTTTTACTCGACTACTCCAGAAAAAAGGGAAATGTTTTTACAGACAACTATTAACTCGCTACTGCCTGCAGATTCGCCCAAGTCATGGTAGAAGATTGTCACAAGTGAACACTCGTGTGCCAAATTCGCTTAGAAACTTTCGTATTTTCACGCGGGCAAAATCACTGGGCATTTGCTAGTAAATATTTTTTATTGTCTATTTCTTACATTTCATTAGTATCAATCAAAAAGTCATAGTATTTTTCTTCACAATCCACAGGCTAACATTTCAAGCCAGATTACCAGTTTTTATTAATAATGTAATACAATATTGGTGGACATCCCACCCATACGCACAAAATGTGTTGGGAAAACATTCATTGTGCGTAAAACTAAGAAATGAAATTCCCTGAGGAAATCGTATGTTTCCTTTTGGCTTCAACCTAGGAGTCTTATTATAGGTCACTCCTAGGCAAGCGTGCTCTACTATCGACCACGTCATCGACTACCATCAGGTGAGATAGTAGTCGAGCACGAGTCTATCAATACAAAAAAAAACCCGGGCAAGTGCGAGCCGGACTTGCGTTGAGTTCCGTACAAACTTACCCATGAAAAAAGTTCAATTCCCGAATTGAATTTCGAAGATTTTTCCGAATCGCAAAAATGATTTTTTTGTTGTCTACAAATTTACAGTTTTCAGATTTTTTCCTATACTTATGCTACAAGCTCTTGCTTTATGCCAAATTTCAGGATTCTAGGTCAACGAGAAAATTCATAGAGTACTTACCCTATGAATTTTCCATGGGTAGTGCGAAAGAGAAACCCGGGGCCCTGAGACGAAGGCAAAGAAGGAACAGGAGTGGGTTTTTAGTCAGTAAAAGTCTGATACTATCTCCCGGTCCGTCCAAGAACGGATTTGTCATTAGATGATTTTTACATCTAAAAAAAAAACCCTATGAATTTTGATTCCCTTGACAGTGTCGAAATACATTTTTTTGCGACATAAACGGCCGTATCTTTTTTTTTCGTTAACTCAGAAGTGATTTTTTTCACAGCTTCAAGGGACCGCAGACCTGAGTATATGGTTTTAATTTCAACTCAATACCTCCACGCGTGCCCGAGATAAAGGGTCTTGACAGACAGACAGACGAATGGACAACTAAGTGATCCTATAAGGGTTTTTTACTTTTTGAGGTGCGGCGGAACCTTAAAAAATACTTCTTACTTTGAAACGCTTTAATATTTTTTTTTTTTTCTATTTCAGGTAACATATCAAAATTGAAGTCCCACTCACCCAGTGCCCAGTGCCCAGTGTCCCAGTGGCCAGTTGATTGTTAAAGGTAAAAAGATTTGAAAAAAAAAACCTATAAATAAAATATTCGTCCCGTTAAAGTTGGGTCTGGCAAAGCGACGTCCAAATCATTTTTAAAGCCTCTCGGCCAAATACTTTTAAATATTTATGTTGTTTAAGGAAACAACACTCACTAGGAATGAATTATTCTGGGTTTTTGTCAATCTGTATCTTGTTAGGAGGATTTTTAATATACTAGCTGTCTCCTGCGGTTTCAGCCGCGTTTTAGGCGCTGCTCCTCTTCAATGGGTCGTAGCGTGATGCTATAACAATATAGCTTATACAATTGAGTATTTGCCTACGCTTTTTTTTTTTTATATTTTTTCTTAATTATTTATTGTGCACAACACTTCAGGCGAGCTTAACTCAATAATGACAATAAATAACAAATAAATTATGAATAATTTATACTAAACAACAAATTAGACTAATCTTTTTCTGAAAACAGATGAAGCAGCAATTAGCATTCCAAATATTGGTTTGAATAAGAGTAAGAGTGTGGCGGGAATATCTCGCTATCTCTTTTGAGCACACGACAAAAATGAACGAATAGCAAAATAAAACGAATGAACGAATGGCAATAAATGAATGAATGAATGAATGGCAGTGACGTCATACGTTCAGTAGTACATTCAAATTGTGTATCCTCATACTGAAATTTGTCAGTTTCCCCTTCCAAGAGATTTGAAAGGTTTTTAACTTGATTAATAAAGAACGAACTTGAATTTTTGACAGAGCGATTTTGGATAAAGTTAATTTTTGGTACAAACAATTAAAAAAGAAAAATCAAGTACCCAATTTGTTATGAACCTTGTCCATACAGAATAACGACTGGTAGTTCCAGATTTTGGAGCGGAAAAATAAACAAAAGTAACGATTTCGCTTTATTATATTAGTATAGACGGATTTCTAAATTCTTATGTTTTTTTAATCATCAAATGACTCTTCGCGCTCTAGGTGGAGCGAGAGGGCGTATCCGACTTTTACTGACTAAAACCCATCTGTATTCTTTCAGCTACCCTTTGCGGGCCTGGGGGCCATCATTTCTGCAGCACTTTTCACGTTCAACCTTAATATTTAACATAATAATGCGTAACCGAGTGTAGAAATAACGTTATAAAGTAACATTTTCTCATTCTTATTTGGCTCTGCGTTCTAAACACAGTTCTTTATTCAACAAAAGCTAAAGATAAGTAGCTAAAACCATATTTTCACACGAAAATTTATGATATCTTAACATCTTTACGAAAATAGGTATCAATTTAAGCGTTCTGGAGGCCGTTATGGTGATAAATGCGGTGATATTTGGCCTAATGTGGCTGCGAAGGCACTAGGGCACGCTGGTCGGCAAACTTGCGATATTACGCGCCTGACACTAACGATTTTCTTGCCTAACTTCTTTGTTACAAAGTTCTACTGAGAAATTTACGAAATTTTTCATGATTTCAACATTTATGGAGTTTTTAATGTTTTCAGGATTTTTTTAAATAAGCATAATCAGCCTCATAATGTTCCCACTGCTAGAACTCAGACCTCCTCTCTATATAAGGCAATGGGCCGTAATCCACTACGCGGGCCCAATGCGGTTTGGTAGATGTCACAGGTTTTAAAATTTTTGGTTCTAGGACATGCCAGTTTCCTCATGATGTTGTCTTTCAACGTTTTGGAAGCAGTGGTGATGAAATAATTTAAAGAAAATAGATGTTTTTTAGTGCTTCAACACAAAAGTACTCTGCCACTTTTTCTGTATTTTTTATATCTTTTTTTTTTCTGAAGAAAACAAACTGATAAAACATATAAATTTTGACGACATTGCATTGGTAGAACTCGAAGCAAGGGTTTGAGGTACATTCTTACTACAATTTTCATTTTTATAACGTTAGTGTGATCTAACCAAAATATTAAAACGAACAAAACAGATTTCTCACATTTTCTCTCCAATACACCATATTTTCATAAACCCGTTTCAGTTGACCGATGTAACCACCTTTCAGAACTCGTAACTCATAGCGACCGGGCTCGCATGGCGGCGGAGAAAGCCCGCATTTTCATATGAAACTGCTGTAAATCTTAAATATTATTTATCGCTGAAACACTAGCGTCTTACGGTTCTGGTGGTGGTTTTATTAATTATTCTGTATATATCTGGGAAAACTAGTTGTCATGTTTTGGAATTTAAGAGATAGAATTTTTCTACTCAAATACTAGCTTGAAGCTTCTTTCTTCAAGGTGGACCGACGACCTGGTGAGAGTCGCGGGAATGCGGTGGATGCGAGATGCACAGGATCGGTCGTTGTGGCGACGCTTGGGATAGGCCTATGGCCAAGAGTGGACGCCTTTCGGCTGAAATGATGATGATGACTAGTGTACGGTTCACGTACAGGCAAATTGGTAACGCCGCGACCTACTTTTAAGTACTGGTTTTATTTATTTTTATACTTGTAATTATAATAATTTTAGTTGACCAATAGCTGCCGTAGCGCTATTACCGCGGATTAGCATCTATCTTAACTTAGTGTAACTTTTGCGAAAGCCATACAACTGGCTTCTAACGGTTTCACGTGTGTGAACGTAGAGAATTATTCCCAGAGAACATACATCCAGGATAGAAAATAACCTATTGGCTATTCCACGGCATAGCCTACCCATGTGGCTTTCAACGAAATTCGTTCAGCTTTTTTGATCGTAAAGAAGTAACAAACATACATAAATCTTTAAAAAAAAAAATACAACTTTCGTCTTTATAAAGTGATGTAGGTACACGTATTTTTTGTTTTAATAAATTCTTGAGTGTAGTACAAATAAACACTTTTTCTCTTCATCAACGATACAAATAACTCTCATATAATTTAAAAAAATTGTTCCAGTCATTAAAAACCCCGTCCTCAGACATCAAGCACCTAGAACTATAATTAGCATTCCATGTAACATGGAGGGCCAAACGTCTAAAGTTTGTAACCTCATATTACATTAGCTCAATATTCCATTAAAATTCCCAGCGTATGTAAAGTGCTTTCACGACAACACTAGTACTTTGATATTCAGGTCCCAATTACCCTCTTCAAACGTCGTGTAACGTGGCACTCGAGGAAAAATATTTAGACGGCTAATAAGGCTCAGTGACCTTTTAAGAAGCCATGCCTTTTCGTGGGCGTATTGTCAAAGACTTTCAGTAATTACATAATTCTAATTAATTCTTCTTATTTGTACAATCCTTGTGGAGTGGTCATGGGTCGTTTGATAAGTTGGTTGTGGTTTGTACGAGACTTCTCCATCTCTCTCTATTCGTCGCACTGCGTGTACATTTGATAAGG
This sequence comes from Mythimna pallens, assembly GCA_961205895.1. Lineage (NCBI taxonomy): Eukaryota > Metazoa > Arthropoda > Insecta > Lepidoptera > Noctuidae > Mythimna > Mythimna pallens. The sequence continues at coordinate 5,903,954 of OY540843.1, forward strand.
GACCACTTCGAGGATGATTTAATGAAGTCTGTGCGCTGAGTGTGATTTATTTTTACGTTAACGTAATCTAAACGTTTACCTCGTTGGGCTATTTGATTGGTCAAGAGCTTGGAGCGGGCCAATCAGAGCGCCAAAAGTCATAAACGTGTCGATTACGTTAACGTAAAATAAACTCGCACTAAGCGCTCTGTCCATCGGTCAAGAGAACGTTGGTCTTGAGGTCCTACCACGAGCTCTTACAGCTAGGGTTGCCAGGTTTTCAAACTGAAAAGCCGGACAGACCAGCCAATTTCGCCGGACATTTGAGTAAAATGGGCCGACTTTTTTTTTTAAAGTCACCCTCGACTTTTTTATTTTGACCATAATAGGTATATATATACCTATAGTACATATTTTTTTAGTTCTAATGAAACAACAATAAAATTGACTGCTATAATTGCTAGTTCGCTCCGCCTATGCTAGCGATACAAGATAAAGTAGAAGACATGATAAATCTCTATATCATGTCTTCTACTTTATCTTGTAAAAAAATGTCTAGTTTAAAAAGCCTAACAAAAGCCGGACAGGCCGGACTCCGCCTGATTTGGCCGGACACGCAACTAAAAAGCCTGACCCTGTCCGGCTTTTTCCGGGCGCCTGGCAACGCTACTTACAGCCCATTCACGACCTTGCTGCTGTGAACGGTAGCTAAGCGTGGGGCAGCGAGCGTTAAGAACAAAAGTATGAGACACCGCTTATAGCGCCGCGCGCTCGCCTACCGATGCCGCCCCGCTTGCCGCCTCGCTCGCCGCTATGACCGACGTCGAGAACAGGCCGCTAACGCGATTTATTTGATAACGACCTAAACTGAACTGTTAGACTCTGAATTAGCTCTCTAACTCTTTCTCGCTCGCATGACTAATATTTCAACATGTCGTGATAAGGCCTGTACTCTTCCGCATTCCAAAGAGCTTTCATTGCAGAAGATATGTCCAAACATCTTAATGATTCGTACTTGCACAATCGATGGATGAAAACATAAGTGCGGCGAGCAGACCATTTTACATCTCCAGCATCTCAAAGGCCTAATTAATTAATTGTAAAGCCTTAAAGCTCTCGCTTTAATCTTTTTATACAATAACTTAAGTGATGTTGACACAATTTCTGAACGTCAAGGTTGGCGTATGCTGCGCTGTGTGTCGCGTGTTCGAAATATGTTTTTTGGGACATAAACGCCCGTATTTTTTTTTTTCGTTTACATAGAAGTTTGATTTTTTTACATCTTCAAGGTACCCACAGACTTCAGTATATGGTTTTAATTTCAACTTGATACCTCCCTGCGTTCCCGAGATAAAGGATCTTGACAGACATACATACAGACAGACGGACAACAAAGTGATCCTATAAGCAGTCAACCAAATCAGCGCCTTAGACTCATCGCATTTTGCGTGTGGTCATGGCATTATATTGAGCGTTAGGCCGTTTTGCGCGGATGTGGCGCATATTTCTTTCACATAATATAATTATAATTTGTTAGTTCTAAATTTGCTCCTTGTTCCGCCAAATAAAATGTTTTTCTTCCTTTCTTTCTTTCATAAGAGTTCCGTTTTTTTCCTTTTGTGGTACGGAACCCTGAAACCATCATAAAAGTGTGTCTAACATTTATTTACTTGCGCATAAAAAACGCCTTTCCATAGCTTAGACGAAATGAGTAAAAAGCGATGAATATTTAAGAGGGAGCCCTCGCAAATACGAAAAGGCCGCAATAGCTTAGGATAAAGTTTTTGTTTGTTTAAGTTGACAGGCGCGGGCTTACCTGACCACTGCCACCACAATAACACATATATGTGACAATGAATAAACATATAAAGAAGTTCCAGCGTGCAATTATTAAGCTAGAACTACATTAGACCGACGCACACGTGTAACACGCCTGATTTATACGTAGGACGACGTCCCGTGGCGTGGATCAAGTGTAGCTCTACAAGTTTTGTTTCCTTATAACATGTATGGAGACCGATGTGTCCAGATCGGAAAATTACTCTTCTCGTTTTGGCTGGGTGGAATGAGAGGGCGTGTCAGACTCTTACTGGCTAAAATTCACCTGTTTTTAACTATCGTATCGTTACGATCATCTTTCTATCTATATGGAAGGAGAAAGTGACTGACATATCAACGCACAGCCGAAACTTCGACTGGCCTGTTGGTCTAGTTGTCAGTGGCCCTGACTGCTATGCCGGTGGCCGTGGGTTCGATTCCCACCCAGGACAAATGTCTGTGTGATAAACACGATCATTTGTTCTGTGTCTGGGTGTAAATTTTTTATAATATGTATGTAGTAGAAATATATATACTAAGTATGTATATCAGATGTCCAGTACTCATAGCACAAGCTTTGCTTAGTTTGGGACTAGATGGCGTTGTGTGAAAGATGTGGATTATTATTATTATATCAACGCACAGCCGAAACTTCTGGGACTAGGACCATGAAATTTTGCAAAAGTCTTCCTTTTATGACGTAGGCGACCACTAAGAGAGAAAAGTTTACCCCCTGACAAGATGAAACAAGGTGGATTGGCCTGGCTGGAGAAGCCGCTGCATGTCTCTGAAATTAACTTAGACGAAACCCTGTGAACCTCAACGGTAGGAAAGGCACAAACACTCATCTGAGATTTAATCAGGAGTTGACGGGATTTACCGGCAACGGAGCACGTCAGTCGCACGCTGGTGCTGGCCGGCCAGTTGTTACCACGAACTCAAAGATTTTCACCACTATTCACCAGGTCACGCAGGATTGATCGTAAGCTAATCAGTCAGTGAACTTCTGGCAAGGTATTAGTTTTACATGGGAAAAGGTTAATTTTTTCACGGGCACGTTTTTTTTCATGGTCGCCTGACTATGACGCGTATATTTTTTGAATGATTTTTTAGTTCTTATTGGGGCGCGCGCGTCGACCAATGGGGAGCCGGACACGCGAGTTTTTTCAGTCCATGATGGCGGTAAATTTGAATTACAGAGGGCAGCATTTTGGATAGGAAAATAAATCAGGACTTGTTTGATGCCCGTATATCATCCGTATTGTTTCATCATCATATTTCAAAGTTTGTATGGAGAATCACGATTTAACGCGGGTGAAACCACTAGCACAAGATATAGAAATACCTAATATTTGCATGCCCGTTACATGACTTTATCAGTTCTAATCACTGACAAATATATTGAACTAGCTATCTTCTGCGATTTTATCCGCATTTTTAGTTACTACTCCGCTGCAGTGGGTTGTAGCGTGTTGTTATTTAAGGTAGAACTACATTGCGCACACGTGTGCCACGTACGCGGTCTGGTCACGTCTGTACGCGTCTCCATACATTTTATATGGAAACTAGACTTGTAGAGCTACACTAGATCAACGCCACGCAACGTCGTTCTACATACAAATCAGGCGTGGTCCACGTGTGCGTCAGTCTAATGTAGTTCTAGCTTTATTCTTTAGCCTTCTTTGATAAATCTTTTTACACTTATTACAATTTTTCAATTCGAACCAGTTGAAATTAACGCGAAACCAACAAACTCTTTTTCAGCTTTATACTAGATACCAGTGTATTTTCTGACCATCTTCTGAACAATGTAACTCTGTAGGTACCATCCGCCCTAACCTGCGTTAAGTAATCTGTCTAACGAAGGGTTAAACTCGCGTTACGTGGGTTTGACTCCCCCCACAAGACAGCTCAGTGTTGCTTAACTTAAATATGGAGTTAATGTGTGTTGATGACTTACAGTCAACAAAACGTGTGCCGTCATAAGATAACGTTTTCGCTATGTTGTTAGTTTTCATTTCTACTGCGTGCTTAATACATTTTTTGAGCCAATGCTAATATACATATAAATATATATATGTCGTGGCCAGATCATAGAAATTGATCACAAAATATCATCATAGATCATAGAAATTAATATAGATATGGCCAACTAAAACTGGCCAGATCGTATAAACGTTACCATTTGATGATATGTCAATCCTCGTTTTTCCAAATCATTGATGTAGGATTTCAATGATAATAAAAGGTCTAAAGAAAGTAGGCCAAACGGAGATTGAAATATCATCAAACATTAACGTTTAAAACGGTCTGGCCAGTTTTACTTGGCCATTTCATGAAGTGATCAATTTCTATGATCTGGCCACGACGTATATGTATTTTTAGTAGGTACAGTGCGATATTTATTTGGATAAGAAATGAAACATAGATAGGACAAGAAAAATAAAAACACTTAACTAATTAAAACTACATATTAACAATAACTCCTACCTAAAATCATCATCATATTCCTGCCCTTGTCCCGTGTTATTTGGGGTCGGCGCAACACATTTTCTTCTTCCATTCTGCCCTGTCACTCGTCATACTATCACTAACTTCCTTTTCTTTCATATTACTCTTCACACAATCCATCAGTCTAAATAACTCCTACCTAAAATATGGCATCAAAAAATTCCTCCGCATCACTGTCGACTGGAAGTGTGCTCGAAAGACTGGCGGCATTGCCACATTGTATGGCAATGCTTAATCTCTGACCTAGGTAAAAGCCAGCCCTTGGGTCACGTGAAGTGTCAACATACTAATATTATAATAGTGAAAGTTGTATTTCAGATTGTATGTGTGTTTGTTTACTCCTTCACGCTCCAATGGCTGTACGGATTTAAGGGGTGACCGGACGGTTGCAAACCAACGTCCCAACCAAGGTGACCTTGCTAGTTTCAACCCGTGTAGACACCTTCCGCATGACGCAGGTTCTCACCGAACACGGTAAGTTCGGGAAGTTCCTGCACCGGATTCGTGCGGAAGCGACGCCCGGGTGTCGCCACTGTGTGGACCGCCCGGAGGACACGGTGGAGCACACGGTGGAGGTGTGCCCCGCTTGGGCAGAGCAACGCCGTGTCCTCGTGGGGGCGATCGGCGGCGGCGATCTCTCGCGCCGGGCCTTGGTACAGGCCATGGTCCGGAGCGAGGAAGAGTGGCAGGCGGTCGCCTCCTTTTGCGAAGCAGTAATGCTAGCAAAGGAGGCGGCTGATCGCGTGAGGCAACGGTCCTCACGCCCCAACCGCCGCCGGGATTCTGATCCCGATTTCCGGCCACCGTAGGCGCGGGCTTGCGGACGGCGAGCAATGGGTGGCTCGCCGTCCGATCGTCCGGTAGCCGTCCGGACCAAGCCCAAGTCGTCGACGGCGCGTACTGTTCCACGCGCGCCTCAAGGAGATGTCAGCAAATCGTAGGGGCCCAACGGGGTCGAAGCCTACTGGGGCCACGGGTAGTGTGAAAGTGAAACCCGGGGCCCTGGGACGAGGGCAAGGAGGGAACAGGAGTGGGTTTTTAGTCAGTAAAAGTCTGACACTATTTCTCGCTCCGCCCAAGAGCGGGATTTGTCATAAGATGATTTTCCCACCTAAAAAAAAAAAAAAAAAAACCCGTGTAGACAGCAATTGTAATCCATGACCTTTAACGCCCTTGGTTGGGAGGCGCGTTTTCCTAACTACCGAACGTGTTGGCGCGTGGTTTACATCCATGTACCCGCAACACAAATCAAACACATAAACCAAGGTGACCTTGGTTGGAACGCTAGTTTATAACTGTCTGGTCACCCCTTTAGATAAAATTTAGCAGGCGGATAAGCCTTGTACTGAATCGAAAACTAAAAGCTACTTACCAGCTGCTGGTAGCAACTTCGCCCGAGTAATAGTAGAAAATTATCTGGGAACATACTTGCACGTTAAAAAGTACCCTGTGTGCTATCTCAGGATATGGACAAGGTACCCGTGTGCCAATTTTCATCCAAATGCCTTTTTGAGCGTAAAGAAGTATCAAATATGCACCACTATTTTTTAATTAGTACAAAAAACAATGGTGCTCTATCCGTACCCGTAATTGATCATATTTGTGAAACCAAAAGTAAAAAAGTTTTTTTTTTGTGACGTTACTACAAATTTACGATTTTCAGATTTTTTCCTATACTTATGCTATGAGACCTTGCTTCATACCAAATTTCAGGTTTTTAGGTCAACAGAAAGTGTCCTATGAATTTTGATTCCCTCGAGTGTCGAAATACACGTTTTTTTTGTTAACTCAGAAGTTTAATGTTTTCTCTGCTTCAAGGGACCGCAGACTTGAGAATATGATTTTAATCTCAAGTCAACACCTCCTCGCGTTGCCGAGATAAAGGGTCATGACAGACAGACAGACAACAAAGCGATCCTATAAGGGTTCCGTTTTTTTTTTTGAGGTACGGAACCCCAAAAACATAGTGTAATATAGTTGTTGTGATATTCATTTAAGTGTTGTCTATTTCGGATTGTTGTTTATGTTTTTGTTTTTTTTTTCGTTAATCGACCATTGCTATATCACTTTCCGCGGCTTACTTCTGAGGCAAAAGAGGGTAACACAAGTAACGTTATATGGCAAAGAAAATGCCTTGTTTTACCCCAATAATATATCGGTAAATGTGCCGATATCTGTGATTGTACGGATCCAGTGAAAGCTTTAGAGGTCGTTTTAGGACTTCAATTTAAGAGGACTATAGGCAGAGTAGCCCGCGAAATTCAAATTTTCTTAGGTTTTTTGCATTTTGCAGGTCAATGTCTGCATAGACATTGACACATATTTTGAATATATAATAAAATATTTCTGGGCTGTGTAAATATGTGTGTGTGTGGGTTGTGTAAATATCGGTGTGTGTTTGTGTGTATGGGTTGTGTAAATATATATGTGTGTGTGTGTGTGTGATTTACGACCTAAACGCGTATCCATTTACGGATATTAATCATTAAAATCATCAATACAACCCTCTCAGTTCAGCCAACTCTTATTAAATGTCATTTTTCGGTTCCCTCGCGATGTTTTCCTTCATCGTTTTGAGAGTAGTGATGATGAAATAAATTACATATAGTAAAGCGCCTGTCGGAGAACATACGAAATATGTATAACTAGTAAGTTACTCTGACTGCTGAACATAATAGGCACGAATATTATAAGTATTAGTAGTGATGTTTCTGAATGTTGATCAGAATTGCTAGAAGAGCTTTGAAAAAGAAGGATAAATAAAATTTGCACGTGGTGGAGATGAGAATGTTAAGATGGATGTGTGAAAAAAGAGTTATGAGTTTACATGTGGATGGATGGAGAGGGAGAGGGAAGCCAAAGAAAAGATGAATGGATTTTGTGAGAAGTGATATGAAAGATAAGGGAGTTAGTTATAGTGTGACGGGTGACAAGATAAAATGGAAGAAAAAAAACTTGTTTCGCCGACACCAACTAAAACGTGTTGCGCCGACCCCAAATAAAACGGGACAAGGGCAGGAAGATGACGATGAGTAGTGATGTTTCTGCTTGAAACCGGGGTGGCGATATCTTGCTATTTACCTTTAATTACTATGCAACTCTCCAGATTCCTCGGTTCGTGATCAATCGTTACATCTGTGTGGAAGACCCCTTAAAGGGTGTGTTTTCAATGAAATTGAGCTAAACAGAGTGTAGTGGAGAAGAACAGTGAAAAGTGACAAGTTTATAGCGACATCTATGGCGCCACATATGAACTAAACTACGATATCCTGCATCACGCAATTAAAGTTCTCTGGAAACATCTCTCGGGATGGCCTGGATCAGACATAATACCCTGTCTCATAGGAGGATCCTCCCTTTTCAACGGAGGTATGTGGGACTTACACAAACCTACAAAACTCTGTACCGCATACCTCCGATTTTTTTTCCATTGAAGCGGAGTGGGGCAGTGGAGTTTAGCTACCCTCAGCTCCGTGCTTTCCGCTCGGCACCTGACTCCATTCTGTCTTGCTCGAGGCTGCGTGTTCATTAGTTTTATTTGAAAGTCCGCTCAGCTCCACTCAAACTATTTCTACTGATGCGGATTGTAGACTTCGACCACTGTGATTAGAATTCACGGTTTGGTCTTCTCCACTCCGCCCAGGTCCGTGTCAATGGAAACGCACACGTAGTCTCCAAAATATAATAAAAACACCCACGCTTGTAATTGGAAAGAATGCCTAGCAAAATTGTTAGCAACGTTGGCAAAATGGTATTTAAATTTATTTTACCACCACGCCATGTGTTTGCTTTTAGTTTTGAAAGCCAATTAAAAATAGCTTATGTACGGTTGTGTCTGACTTCAAAGAGAATAGTTGATTTTCTTTTAGAGGTTGTTTTCGGTCCGATATTTTGTTTGTTTTTAGAGTGTCGTTTTTTTTTTGTTTTTAGGTGGGAAATTATCCAATGACTTCATCCGCTCTAGGGCAGGGGGCGTGTCAGACTTTTACTGACTAAAACCCACTTCTTTGTACCAGGACCCCGGGGTTCCCTTTTGGGCTACCCGTAGTACCCATGGCCCAAGTAGGATTCGGTCCTGCTGGGCCCCTACGGTTTTGCTGACATCTCTATGAGGCGCGCGTGGTGCACTACGCGCCGCAGAAGGAAGCGACCGCCTACCATTCCTCCTCGCTCCGGACCATCGCTTGTGTCAAAGCCCGGCGCAAGAGGTCGCTGCCGCCCATCGCACCCACGAGGACACGGCGGTGCTCCGCCCAAGCGGGGCACACTGCCACCGAATGTTCCGCCGTAGTTGAATGCCATAAGATTGAAAAATGTAGAAACCTCGGATGCTGGTTCCACTGGATGGATTATCGTAAAACCTTTTCTATTGCACTGTTAGAGCGTCCAACACAGGATATTACGTTATTAGTCTTTCTTCAGATATTTTGGAAACACAGGTATCTTGTGGACATTATCTAGGTTTCTATTGAAATCAAAACATAAACTTAGTTAATAACTAATCCAGTAAAGTCCTCTAAAAATCTGTTATGTGACGTGAACTTTGGCTCTTGATAATGTACTCATAAAATAAATTATTTAATCGAAATTCGACACAGCGTATGTTTACGTAAGTTGGAGTCATTACCACCATATTGCTCTCTAAGAACTACACACTAAGTTTTATTATTCCTTTATGTACTTCATCTCTTGTAAAAGCATCCGTTATTCTTCTTCCTGCCCTTATCCCATATTACTTGGGGTCGGCGTAACACGTTTTCTTCTTTCATATCACTCCTCACACAATTCATCCATCTTTTCTTTGGCCTCCCTCTTCCTCTCCATCCATCTACATGTATAGTCAGACCTTTTTTAGTAACATGCGTTTCATCCCTCCTCTTCACATGAACATACCAAGACAAACGATTCCCTTTCAACTTATCAGCCACTTTCAAACTTCCTCTAATATACTCATTTCTCACTTTAACCATTCTCGTCACACCACACATCCATCTCAACATTCTCATCTCCGCTAAATGCAATCTTTTTTCATCCATCTTTTTCACAGCCCGTTTTTCGTAAAAGCATTTCATCTATATATATAAAAGGAGAAACTGACTGACTGACATATCAACGCACAGCCGAAACTACTGGGATCAGGAGCGTGAAATTTTGCAAAAGGTTTCCTTTTATGATGTAGGTGAGCACTAAAAAAGGATTTTCCAAAATTCACTCCTTAAGGGGATGAAGGGGGGTCCAAAGTTTGTATGGAGAAACCTACATTCACGCGAGTGAAGCCGCGGGCAGAAGCTAGTAGAATTATATATCAAAACTATAAGAGTCAGCTGAACGTAAAATCCATTTTCAGAATTAACAGGGTTTTCGTCAACTTTTCCCCTATACACATTAGTTTTGGGCGCAAGCTGTGGACTTTGTTCGTTCCATTACCGACTGCGGTTGGGTAAACGCTTGCTTTTACTATTTAATTCACGTTCCGTCTGCCACAAAAGTCCAGAGGTAACGAGTTGTTCGAAGTTAGCATCAGTTGCATGTGAATAAAAAATCACTCGGTTGTTTCCGACGAATTTGCGGGTTAAGGTAGTTTGTTTCTCTTTCATGGTTTTGTTTTCTCGTTTACTTTTCCTAATGATGCGTTCAGATCTGGCAAATGTGCCGCTCGCGAGCCGTTTTTGAGCTGCTTGCGAACTGCGCGCGTGCATTTCATGTTCGTAAAAAGCGCGCGCGGCGCAGGGACTTTGTACGAACGAACGTGCGCGAATTGTACGTCGTTTGCAAGCGGCCCGTGAGCGGCTCGCGAGAGTCGCATACGCCAGGTCTGGACAAACCATAAAGTTCGTTTCGAATGATTTCAAAGTTCTGTCTACTATCACTGAATACCTAGTTTTACATACTTACTTACCATTACCTTTTTTTGGTGGGAAATCATCAAGGAAATAAACCCGCGTGAGGGAGTGTCAGACTTTTACTGACTAAAACCCACCTGTGTTCCTTCAATTGCCCTTTGCTTTCCAGGGCATACGGTAAGTCTTATAAACAATCCTACAGGCCTGGCAGGTATCGGCTCTAGGCCCCGTCGGTTTTGTCGACATCTCTTTGAGGCGCGCGGTAAACACGATGTGCCGCCGACCTGGACCTGGTCCTTATCGACCGGCGAGTTATTACTCGCCCGCGGCTTCGGTGGCCGGAAGTCAACCTAGGCGTCTGTTGCGGTGTCTGTGGTGTGGGCTTGAGGATTGTCTCCTCCTCGCGCTTTCCATCACCTCCTTCGCTTACGTTGTCTTGATGCGTAGAAGGAGGTGACATGCCAGTATTTACTAATCAGTATTCTGTTGTCCACATCCCAATTTATTTGTAATCAGCGCATCAAGTCTTCTTCCGTAGGTACATCTTTGTTTCTTGCCATTAAGAACACATTCATTATGCGTACTGTTTAAGAGTGGAATTCCCTTCCGGATCCTCTGTTTCCTGTTAGTTTCAACCTAGAATTTTTTAAGTCAAGAGTCGACCACATCTGATGATGCTTGCTATCAGGTGTACAAGCGTGAGCCTATCAATAAGAAGAAAACCTCCTTTCTTTCCATATCATTTTTGAGAGTGCATTTTGGAGGGTGAGTTGCATTTTGGGGAGTGTGCGCGGGAATTGCATGACTTGATTCCGCCATCTCATTTCTACCATCGGACAACCCGACGTACGGCGAGTATCCACCCTTACTTTGTTGAAACTTCAACGGTCCAGACTAAGCGTTTCGCTTCGTCGTTTATACTGCGTACATCGAAGGACTGGAACAATTTTCCTGCTGCGGTCTTCCCGTCCAACTATAATTTAAGTGTCTTCAAGGCTAGAGTGAATAGGCTCTTAATAAACTAGTGCGCCTCACCATCAATGATTGCATCTCTGCTTGCCATGAGGTGGGATCGCAGTTAGCACTGGTTTATATGAATTTAAAAAAAAAACACCTTCCATACAAAGGCACGCAGGATGGTTTGTATGGAAGGTGGTCTTTGATCTTCCCCTTTTTTTTTAATGTTTGGAAATCCTCATTGATGTCCTCCACCCCGGGACAGACGCTGGATTCTGTCTGATTCTTAGTGACTAAAACCATACTGTGTTCTGCAACCTAGTTTGCAGCCTGGGTGCTGGAGAGCTTGTTCATTTCTTTTTGCTCCTCCAGCCAGGTATTTACCCGCATGATTAATGCGGACCTTGTCATCCTCTGTGGCTGCGTGCAACCGCATTCCTCTAGAGAGGCGCAAAACTGGCCTCGGGTCTCACTATTTAGGCAGCAGATTCTCCCAGGCCTGCAGGTCACAGTCTACGGTGATTAGAGATCGTTCAGCTTCTAATTTTCCCCTACCTCTTAAACCAATTACATTCTTACCCAAAACTGAACCAATACCGACTCTTACCAATAATTAACTACTTTGTGTATCAAGTACAAATGGACATCTATCATTAAGCACTATAGATAGTTCACAAAACTATTCGTCAAACAAAAACGATAAACTCGAACTAAAGCTGCAAACTGCACCCTCCGATCATTTTAATCCATCAGGAAAAAAAAACCAAACTGCAAAAACTGAGCATTGTCTGAAACTCTTTTCTTCGACAACAATAGATCATTTGAATCTCAAACGAAAAGGAAACGCTGATGTCCCGAACTAGTCCAAGTAATTGCATTTTATCTAATAAAACCCCATCGTTCGGAGCATGTTTGTTTGCTCAAGACGAATAAGACCCAAGGGACTTATCTAGAGGCAAATGGTCGGGAGGGAAACCTTTTATATCCAACGTTTTAGTAGGAAAAGTCTTTGTAAGAAGTGTTTTAGGTGGCTGTTAGTGTCTAAAGGCAGAGATACTATTTGAGAGATAGGAGGATGAAATAAAAAGAATAGCGGGAAGCGGTTGGTTGTTTAAACCAACAGATACAGATGAGATAGATATGGAAAATCTTGAAAGAGACTCATAAATATTTTAAGCACGTTAGATAGTTACAAATAATAAAGCTATAATAATGACCGCCAATGGCCTTATAGCCAAAAATCTCGACGACCATTTTTTTTTTTTCGGTGGGAAAATCATCTTATGACATCCCCCGCCCCTGGGCGGGGCGGGAGATAGTGTCAGACTTTTACTGACTAAAAACCCACTCCTGTTCCTTCGTTGCCTTCGTCCCAGGACCCCGGGTTTCGCTTTCACACTACCCATGGCCCCAGTAGGTTTCGACCCTGCTGGGCCCCTACGATTTGCTGACATCTCCCTGAGGCGCGCGTGGAACAATACGCGCCGTCGACGACTTGGGCTCGGTCCGGACGGTTACCGGACGGTCGGACGGCGAGTTACCCATTGCTCGCTAGGCTTGCATTGCTTGGTCTAGTCAAACCGTTTAGGAGGAGTTCGATAACAAACACTGTGACACGAGATTTTTAAATATTAGATTTTATTTTCTATCACAATAAAGTGTTACCTAGTATTTAAAAGAGTAACATTGGGGTCCGTCTACACCAACACATTGTACATTAAGGTTTAAATTAATCAATTTATAATAGAGCGAAACATCTTAAGGGTTTTAAAATCAAATGTTTTATGTTTATTTAGTGATTATCTAGAGGCAAATGGTCGGGAGGGAAACCTTTTATATCCAACGTTTTAGTAGGAAAAGTCTTTGTAAGAAGTGTTTTAGGTGGCTGTTAGTGTCTAAAGGCAGAGAGACTATTTGAGAGATAGGAGGATGAAATAAAAAGAATAGCGGGAAGCGGTTGGTTGTTTAAACCAACAGATACAGATGAGATAGATATGGGAAATCTTGAAAGAGACTCATAAATATTTTAAGCACGTTAGATAGTTACAAATAATAAAGCTATAATAATGACCGCCAATGGCCTTATAGCCAAAAATCTCGACGACCATTTTTTTTTTTTCGGTGGGAAAATCATCTTATGACATCCCCCGCCCCTGGGCGGGGCGGGAGATAGTGTCAGACTTTTACTGACTAAAAACCCACTCCTGTTCCTTCGTTGCCTTCGTCCCAGGACCCCGGGTTTCGCTTTCACACTACCCATGGCCCCAGTAGGTTTCGACCCTGCTGGGCCCCTACGATTTGCTGACATCTCCCTGAGGCGCGCGTGGAACAATACGCGCCGTCGACGACTTGGGCTCGGTCCGGACGGTTACCGGACGGTCGGACGGCGAGTTACCCATTGCTCGCTAGGCTTGCATTGCTTGGTCTAGTCAAACCGTTTAGGAGGAGTTCGATAACAAACACTGTGACACGAGATTTTTAAATATTAGATTTTATTTTCTATCACAATAAAGTGTTACCTAGTATTTAAAAGAGTAACATTGGGGTCCGTCTACACCAACACATTGTACATTAAGGTTTAAATTAATCAATTTATAATAGAGCGAAACATCTTAAGGGTTTTAAAATCAAATGTTTTATGTTTATTTAGTGATTATCTAGAGGCAAATGGTCGGGAGGGAAACCTTTTATATCCAACGTTTTAGTAGGAAAAGTCTTTGTAAGAAGTGTTTTAGGTGGCTGTTAGTGTCTAAAGGCAGAGAGAGACTATTTGAGAGATAGGAGGATGAAATAAAAAGAATAGCGGGAAGCGGTTGGTTGTTTAAATCAACAGATACAGATGAAGATATGAAAAATCCTGAAAGAGACTCATAATTGAGATCCATGAATTCAAAAATATAATTATTAAAAAAATATAAGTTAAATATTTTAAGCACGTTAGATAGTTACAAATAATAATGCTATAATAATGGCCGCCAATGACCATCTGTCGAAGTTGTCGTTGCGAGGTTAGATCAAGGGCCTGATATTCTCGTAGAAGGCAGTACACCTCGATACGGCTCGCATTGTGAGGAGGTTCCTGTCTCCGGAGCCCTAACCAGCAGTAGCTTGAACTCTGCTTCCAACACTGGTTTTTTTTTTTGTGGACTATTTTTAACTTTTTTTTATGTGTGTCTTAAAAATATGTATAGGTACAAAATGAATATATGGAATAAAGAAACGTCTCCTAACAGCCTACAGTGTGTCTATAATTTATGATGCCTAATAGACTATCTTTCAAACAATCATTTCTTTCACAGTCAATTTTGACAAATCGTACTTAAATCTACAACAAAGCTTTTGTCTTTGAGAGCACTGTTTTGTCTTGAGTACAAGCGATGTCTCATTATGATCAAAAGTCGATCTTAACTTTGATTTGTTTTCATGTTTTATCTTAGTGTTTTTATCTTTTCTGTGCCCATTGTTGGGCCAGTGTTTGTGTTTGTCGAACACGGTAGAATTGAACTCTCTGGCTCCATCGAGCGGCAAACGAATCGTGAAGCAAGTGATATTGCAATTGTTTGAATTGAATTGGTATTCGTAAGACGTATTTCCGGAGGAAATCTTTGAGACGGATGAATTGTTTCAAAATTCTCGCTGAATTAGAGTAGAGAAGACAGACATTTTTTTATTGAGTTGAAGTCTGACAATGTTCTGTCTAAATGAGACATGCTTATCTGAATTTCGAAATCAATCATTTTCTTTGCTTGCTAAATTAAATACGATACGATTCGTTAGACATTCAGCTTGTATATTACAGAAAGAAGACAAAAAAAATTGGGCAAGTGTGAGTCGGACTCGCGCACTGAGGGTTCCGTACAAACTTGAAAGGTAAATTGCTTGCTGCTACTTACTAGATCTCATTTAAACCAATTTTTGGTGGAAGTTTGCATGGTAATGTACATCATATATTTTTTTAGTTTTATCATTCTCTTATTTTAGAAGTTACAGGGGGGGTGGCACATTTTACCACTTTTGAAGTGTCGCGCAAACTATTATATATATACTATACTCAGTTTAGAAAAAAATGATATGAGAAACCTCAGTATAATTTTTTAAGACCTATCTAACCTCCAAAATTTATTGTTTTTTTTTTCTATTTTTGTGTGAAAATCTTAATACAGTTCACAGAATACATCTACTTACCAAGTTTCAACAGTATGGTTCATATAGTTTCGGAAAAAGTGGCTGAGACATACGGATGGACAGACAGACAGACATGACGAATCCATAAGAGTTCTGTTTTTTGCCATTTGGCTACGGAACCCTAAAAATGTAAATATTGTACATTTGAATAAGAGAATCAATGAATTTCTTCGCACAAGCGTGAATCAAATACGCCACGTACCATGTGTCGCAAATGTAAATCAAAAAGCTTCGCAACAGGCGAGATTGGGCGTTGTGTTCTGATCAAATGACGGGAGATAATCAATCCTCGATGAATTTATTCGAATTATTCGATGCCGACCAGATAGGTCTCCGTTTGACTTGCTAATCAATCGATTGTCCTCTGTTTGTAAGGTTCATGTTCCAATTCCGACGTTAAAGTGAGCTATTTGCATTTTTGTTTGACCAAAAGGAAGACGTAAATCTTTTCCTGATTTATTTGACGTACTGTCTACTATGTATTTTTGTTTGACTACGCCATAGTCAGCATATACTGATGCTATGACTCGGGCTTTCACTCCGTCGGAGGTAGTGGGCTGATCCACCATGCAGGGCCATGTGCGTCTGTCGATACCACACATTTTCGAATTTTTGGTTCCAGATAAAGAAAGAAAGAATGAAAAAACGTTTATTCGTGACTCGCACAATCGTATAAACTAAAGATACACAATAAAAAAAAGAAAGGTATAATCAGTGCGAGACCAAAAAGGCACCTAACTCAGCATATATAATAATATACCACAACTTTCACACAACGCCGTCTAGTTCCAAGCTAAGCAGAGCTTGTGTTATGTGTAATAGACAACTGATAAACATACTTATATATTTCTAAATACATACATGTATAGATAAATTACATCCAGACACAGAACAAATGATCGTGCTCATCACACAAACATTTGTCCTGGGTGGGAATCGAACATATGCTGCGTTATTTAAAACGATAAATAAAGCAGCGCTGGTATTCTGTTAGATCATATTGGGTTCCTTACAATATTTTCCTCTGCTATTATTACTTCGAATATGACCAAATAAGATTTCGTCAAAATTTCTAGGCTCTGTGATGTCCTGCCAGGCATGCGGGATTCTTCGAAAGAGCTACTGCGGCCTAATGATGCAAAAGGCAACTGAAGAGAGCACAGGTAGATTTTAGTCACACTCCCTCTCTCCCTGCCTGGATCGAAAGTAGTTATTCAGAGATTTTTTACCCCAAAAAAAGGCTCTATTCTATTCACTAACATTTCTTTTGTTAAGAAAAGCCTCTTTGTTTCTCTCTATTGGAATATTTATCTATTAAATTATATATTTTGTATTAATAAGGGTCTGGGCATCTGATATTGAGAGCTATTTCTGTACCGTAATGAGTGTAAGCCCCTCTGAAGGCAGCAGCCTAAGTTCTACGTAAGTACTGTTAAGGAAGAGATTGTTTCGTCTTTGCTTTTATATTTAGAGTGCTATTTATAATGTTGAAGTCTTCGAAGAGTAAGAAAATAGTAGTAATTTATGTAAACTAATATTATTAAGAAGGAAGATATTTATAATTTAGTTTTTTAATTAATAAATTTGAATTGAACCGATTTCACTAAATCTTTCACCTCTGAGTGACATCGGCTGTATATTTTGTACTGTCAAGTGGGCAAATTCGCTGGCAGAAGCTAGTTTTTAACACACAAAACGCTAGATATGAGATATCTCGTAGATGATTTATTTACCTCCACACCTACGAGAAAACTCGTAGTAGGTATCTCAATACGAAAATACGCCTTTCGTCAACATCGAGCATGGTTTGAAAGCTTGCTGCTTCATCTAACGCAATCCAACGCGATGTTTGATGAAGAGGCAATGCAAAAAAAAGAGAGATAGTTAGCCTGAAAACTCTTTTGGCATGCGGTAGTTCCGTGATTTTCTCGAATATTTCACAAAACTTGTTCCAGGAAATACATGTTTTTTTAAACCTTAAAAAAAAAGAGTTGCATCCCTTAAGTAATATTATTCTCAGAAAAACAGCGATGTTTTGACAGCCTACATGAATGTGTAACAAACAAAAATAAACTAGTTTTTCAAGTAAACAAGACGATACTCATTTTATAAAATTAGCAAGGCATTGTTTTTTAAACTGGCTTTCGCTAGGGGATTCTCTCGTGATTGTCGAAATTTGTCCCACGGGACCGTATCTGAGCGTACTGTTTCACGCGCGCCTCAAGGAGATGTCAGCAAATCGTAGGGGCCGAGCAGGGTCGAAGCCTACTGAGGCCACGGGTAGTGTGAAAGTGAAACCCGGGGACGAAGGCAAAGAAGGAACAGGAGTGGGGTTTTAGTCAGTAAAAGTCGGACACTATCTCTTGCTCCGTCCAAGAGCGCAATTTGTTATTAGATTTTTTTTATTTATTCATTTCATCAACAAATTTACATTTGTGTCGAATGGTTGAAAATTTAACAATATAATAAAACATTCAAAAAAAAAAACAGGCTAATAATTAAAGAAGAAAAAAAAAAAAAACATTTTACATAGACATGCTGGTACAATAACTTGCCAGGTAAAAATAAAATAACATTCCACATTATTTGTCATCACATTAATAACATAGTTTAAATACAATAATAAAAAAGCTAAATGTCAAAAAAAAATTAAATAATGTCAATTGTGTGAGTAAAGTCAATAAAAATGTAAATAATGTCAAAAAAGTAGTAAAAAGTAAAATAAAAAATAATACAATGTCAATAAAACTGTAAATAATGTCACAAAAAAAAATTTTAAAAGTAAAATAATAAATAATATAATGTCAATAAAATTCTAGTAATCAAATGTAATGACAAAATTTCGAATTTAAGTACGCGTAGTTGGAAGTCAATAAAAATATAATAACTTACAGAATTAGTTTCAACTATTATTATTGGCACAATCTTTGAGAAACTCTTCTATGCTGTAATAACATTTCTCCAACAACAATGACTTTAATTTTCTCTTGAATTCGTTTGAATTCATACCGTTTTTAAATTCTACAGGCAGTTTATTGTATATATTTACTGACTGCACTCTTGAGGCATGTTTAACGACATTAAGCTTAGGCTGTATGAGATTAGGTAGATCCTTTCTTCGCGTTTTTATTCTGATATGTCTCTGTTCTTTTGTCTCAAATTTATGAAGATTTTTTACAAAATGACTAAGCAGGACCAGAATATAGAGGCATGGCACTGTGAGAATGTGCAGTTTTTTGAAGTGATCTCTACAAGATTCCGTTTGATCAATGCGAAGCATAGCTCTCATGGCTCTTTTTTGCATAACGAAAGCAGCATTAATGTTGTATTGGTAGCTATTGCCCCAGAACTTAATGCTATACCTAAGCCTAGATTCTATAAGGGCAAAATATACCATTCTGAGGTGATTTTCGCACCTGAAAAGAAAAGCTACTACGATAAAAAACCCGTTTTCAAAATTTTATTCAAATTCGTTTAGACATTGAGATGCAATTGATAAACTAATTTTAATCTAGATCTATCCAGACTTTCTTATTTAAAATATATATCTTTTTTTTTTTTTTTAAAGGCGGGTGGGCCTATCACCCACCCGCCATGACCACTGTCTTACCTGATGGGAAGCGACGATGTGGTCGATGATGGAGCACGCTTGTCTGGAAGTAACCTATCCTACTCTTGACATAATGACCGTCCTTTTGTAGCTATAACAAACATAGACTCCAGCAGGGAATTCTATTCCTTAGCTATACGCACAATGAATGTGTTCCCAAAACATTTTGTGCGTATGGATACGATGTCCACCATGTGTCCGTGGCATACCGCCATATTTCTGGTAATCCATAGATGGAACCGTATTAACGGCATTTAGTTTTTCAATCCCGACGCACACTCCTCGAAATGCGCCGATAGAAAACCGACAAACTAGTAACTCAGCGTCGAACTTCGACGAATGCACCAATGATATTCTTGGCTCGTTTTTCAATTGACTCAAGCGATCATGCTGGTATCTGGCAGATCCTACCTTGATAATATTTGAGGTACTGTTTCGGCGTGAAGTACTGTCTACCTCTTTGCTAGCTTTCCCATATTTTTTACAGCCAGCTAAACCTTTGCCTCGAATCCAAAACATTGTCTTATGACAGTTCCGATTCTCCTATTTATCTCCAAGCTGTTCAGAATCTCAGACGTCTGAATTATGTTAATATCTCTGTGTCTGGCACAGAATATTAATATTTATGGTATGTCAGTCAATTCAGTACGTTCTGCATGGCGGGTGGCAAGCCAATGAAGCGCGAACGGGAGGTTTCCACAAGTCACGTCGCGCCGTGAACGTTACGCGTCGGTAAGCATATCGTCTCTAAACGCACACGATTTTAATATGTTATCGCGACGAGCGTATGTTGTGTTGGAGAAAAGTATAAAAAAGGGATGTCCTGTAAAGTGAAAATGTTTGCTATCGTCTGGTTGGAACGATGAAAATCAGGGCCAAATTATTTTACTATATAGAAAAATACATACTTTCTTTTCGAGTTGAGAAACCATTAAATAAAAGAGAGTGACAGACTTATACTCACTAAAACCCACATGTATTATTTCAGTTGCCATTTGCGTTCCAGGGCCAGAAAATTACACACTGAGTTGCATAGGCTACTTTTTATTTCGCAAAAGCATACGGTTGTAATGCGATGGGTCACAGCAGCTAGTAAAAAAAATGTGCAGTTCGCCGTGCGGCCGTCGGTAAAAGCTGAGGCTACACTAGAACGCGATGCGAACGGCGATACACGAGCGATTAATATAAATAATTGAAATTCACGTTTATGGCTACACTGTACGCCAAATATTACGTCATATTTGATTTTTGTAAGCGATTGGAACAACAGTACTGTAATCATAGCATTGGCTACATCAAATTATCGGCGAAAGCGAAATTAAAGCGAATTTATTCGGTAATTTCACACTTACGCGACAAGTTCAACAGTGCTACTTAATATGTCTGGGGCTACATAACGCGTATCGTCAACGGCGACAGTCATTGAACCGTTTCGTTTCAATTCTCTTTTCGTTGATCGCCTCGAGTCGACCACGCCTCCTATACCTTTGTTCTGACCACGTGACTGAGCGTTGAGATGACGTCAGAATAAAGAAATCGGAGGCGTGGCCTACTCGAGGCGATCGACGAAAAGAGAATCGAAACGAAACTTTTTTAACTTGGCTGGGGGGGCTGCAAGGCTAGGAAAGAAATACGTTTAATCTTTATGTCGAATGTACCACGTCTTTTTTTGCTATTATTTGATTGGCTAGCACTTGATCACTATCTTTAAGTTGTATTTTTCAGTCGGTGAATGGTTAATCGTATTTATTATCAAAACCTTTATTGTACACCTCATAATGTGGTCAGGATAAACATTTGTAAAAACTAAGTATACAATAGGCGGTCTTATCGTACACGGCAATCACCTTAGGATAGGCTGAATGAAAGGAGATAGATCTGGGACGGTCAGTGTAGAAATATCGTAAATAATATTAATTCCACGTAATAATAAAAATACATATTTTTTTATTTATACTACTTTTACAGTTTATTCTGTGTTTCGTGAGTGTGTCCTTGACATCACCAGCCCCCTAGCTTTGTTCTGACGTCATCTAAACGCTCAGTCACGTGGTCAGAACTAAGGAATCGGAGGCGTGGCCTACTCGAGACTTTCGACGCAAACGAAACGGTCGTAACTTGGCTAGAGAGGCTGACCCTATCTCCTGAAAAATAATAAATCACAGCACCTAGTGTTCTTACTAGCGCAGTGAATTTTTATTTTTTAATTATCGTAGGGACGCCGAAAAGGCTCCTATAGGTATCATTGTATTTTCATTTTAAGTTACTCGTTAGAGATTAGTTAACTTTTTAATTTCATTAGGTATGTTGTTTGTCCTGTGTGAGTCAAATAAATGATTTTTCTTTCTTTTTAACGTGAAAACCAGCGTTAGACACTGACTGTTTGACATTCATGCTAAACTTGACCTATTTTGGTGTAGCCGTGACGCACCAGTTGTATTTTTGCTTTTTTTTTTGTTACGTGTTTACCTATTATGTGTGTACCTAGTATTGTTCCAAATAGCTTAATTTTCTTTTTTTCTTTTGAAGGTAAAAGAGTGGATTCTGTTCTTCGACTCGTTTCTCAATCATCTCTGCAGTCTCTTCTACTTTTTAAACAGACAGGTAAATTAAATCTTTATCACCTTTTTTTTTTACTAATGACTTTTCACGCCCTTTGGTGGAGCGAGAGAGCGTGTCAGACTTTTACCGACTAAAACTCACCTCTATCTTTCAATTGCCGTTTGCGTTCGAAGACGACGGCTTCCCTTTCAGAAATTTCCTTGGCCATAGCTGGTATTGGCCTTACTGGGCCTTGGGCTCGGTCCGGACGATTACCGGATGGTCGGACGGCGAGCTACAAGCCATATCCTATCATATCCTTTGGAATTTTACACAGTAATTTTATCGCTAATAATGCCATTTTGTCTATCTTTAGGTGTACCTATTAATCTTAATGACAATATTATTTAATTGTTTTACTATCTGAGAATTGTTGTCAAAGCTGGTAAACAAAAAATTTTCCTGCCATCTACAATCGATTTAGCAAGAATCTCATTGTTATAGCCGTGACGAGGCTTTCGGAAAATTGAACGGAACCACGTACATAAGGAGTGTGTGAACATATTTTCATAGTAAATATGGAAAACTGAAAGATGTGAGAAGCGAAGCAGATGTTTCATGTTCTAAAGGACGTGCTTTCGTATCTGTCTCGGCTAGCTCATGTTCCTTTGTTTCAAACCTTCCTAGTACCTAGGTACTCGTATGTTTTCGACGATATTTCAACAAACTGAACACTATAGAGTTGGTACTTTTCATTTTCGCTTGAAATATTCTACAGGTCCGTCTAAAATAGTGTTTTACAACACAACTAAAAACTAAAATATTCGTTTAAAAACTGTTTTTTTTTTTTTACTGTTGTTTCAAATGTGAAAGTATGATTGTTCGTCAGTCACACCTCATCGATTTGGATAAACCATAGAAATATTTTTCTTATATCTATGGGATAAACCGTGGTACTTGGGTAGATTATGACCTGGACCCCTAGCCGTTACGACCGTTTCGTTTCGATTCTCCTGCTTCGAAAGCCTCGAGTAGGCCACGTCCCGATTCCTTTGTTCTGACCACGTGACTGAGCGTTCAGATGACGTCAGAACAAAGGAATCGGAGGCGTGGCCTACTCGAGGTGTTCGACGCAAGACAATCGAAACTAAACGGTCATAGCTTGGCTAGGGGGGCTGGATTAGCGTATTGTATTGCACGCTCGCCTCCACGGGATGTCACCAAGATGAAGAGGTCCTCGCAAAAGGGCAACAGAAAGAACACTGTAGTTTTTAATCAGCGAAAGTCTAACATTCCCTCGCGCTCCATCCGAGGCGGGAGAAGTCATTTGATGATTTTCCACTGAAAAAAACAGGATCTCTGTAGTAGGTACATCAAAAGATTTGTAGCGAGAATTTTTCGAAATAGGTAGTTAACGCACCCTCGAACGCAAAGGGCAACTTGTAGAGAACAATAAAAGTCTGACACCACCTCTCTATCACTTCACCCGGAGCGTAAGAAGTTATTTCATAATTTTTCACAAAAAAAAAACGAGTAAAAATCTTCATGCTGCCCACGCCGCGAGCAAAGCAAATTTAGATAATAAAATACATCTCATTTCACGGTAAAATATCCTCCATAAACCTCTATAGGTAAAAGGCCCTCTTAAAGCCTGGTACAGACTGTTGTAACGTAACATGCAAGGTAACACGAAAGGAGCTGTTCATAAGTGTGGACGCAGCGCGCGCACGAACCGAGCATGGTCAGGGGTCAAAAGTGCAGTTGCACTCTACCAATGCTAGTGTCTAAAATTTCTTTGTAGTAGAAGTTTCATAGTTTACAAATAGTTTAATCAATACTATAGATTCTATGCTACAATTCAAATCAGGCATTAACTATTGACCCCCTTCTACAAAGCGCGCGCAGTGTGCACAGTTCGCGCGCGCAAGGCGTCCACACTATGGAAATTCTGTTACATTGCATGATACATTGCGACAAAATGGACGGTAAATTGTTTCATTGCGTGTTACATTGCATGTTACGTTACAGTAGTCTGTACCCGGCTTTACAACAAAAACACAATTTTTTCGCTCCATATCCGCTCCTTAACTGGCCATTCGTGCTTAATTACATCGTGTCCGCGTAAACGAAACGCACCTTAACATCAGCGATGTGATTCCTTACGATGTTAAGCATCATTGATCTTAACTGCCAGGACATAACTGCCTTTGTACCATAGAGTAACGGAGAATGGCAGGTCAAAGAGGAGTCTCGAGTCCACGATTCATGATTTTTCCGTGTAGGGGCAGGATCTAGACGCGTACCACGAGGACTCGGGCGCAGCAGTGGGACAGTATGGCTAGGAAAAAAACCGGCCAAGTGCGAGTCGGACTCACCCCTCTGTAATAAAAAACGGCAAAATAATCACGTTTGTTGTGTGGGGTCCCCTTAAATATTTATTTTATTCCTTTTTTTAGTACTTGTTGTTATAGCGGCAATAAAAAAATATCATCTGTGAAAATTTCAACAGTCAACTATCACGGTACGTGAGATATAGCCTGATGACAGACGAACAGCGGAGTCTTTTGGGTCTCTTTGTATCCATTGGGTACGAAACCCTAAAAAGGGGAGGAACTTGATACTGGAGCCACCACCACGCTCATTTGAGATTCATTATTATTGAAAAAGCATTAATTTGGCGCCACTGGACTTGACCATTCAGGGCTGGCCCCCTTCCGCCCTCTAGATCCGAACCTGTATTGTCAGCTGTCAACATGATGTCACCATTTCCTCGTACAATGATACAATTCACGTTTTTACTTTCGATGCGACGGAATCTATCGTTAACTAGGTAGCACTTGAGACTACGTAAAATGTAGACCCAATCTTTAGTTATCCTATACTCAAAATCCATCAATACTTTTTCTGGGTTTAGGAGTAAAAACTTAACAAATAAACAGACAGTTAAACTTGTTAAAAAATAAAAGGCCCGTTTTGACATTTAAGAAATACCCCAGAAGGTAACTTGGAACGAAACTGAAAGAAACAATAAAATAATAATTAATTACATTAAGTGTTTTAAAAAAATACATACTTTTTTGGCGCGTTAAATAATATGATGGAATATATATATTATTGTACTGTATGGACTTTAAAAGAGACTTTCTGAGTTTGTTTCCGTGTTTCTTCTCAGGGTAGTCAGCTAGGAAACACCGGCCTCATCTAGTTTAAAATAACAAAAAAAAAATAGACGTGTAAAACTGTTTTATAAACCTATTTGCAGAATAAATATCATTTATCTTTGCGAGTATTCTTTTTGCGTAGGTATTTAAGTATTCGTTTTGACAGATGTCAAAACGGGCCTTATATTTTTTGACAACTTTACTTAAATGGATGTCTTGTAAAAACGCGGACAGAGAGGAAACTCTGTACTCTGTGCTATAAACCGATTTCTTGGCAAGTCAGGAAACGTTCAAACGAAGCGAAAGGGAACAAGGGTCTGAATTTCCGAGTCCTAGATTCCGGTAACAAGGAGTTACTGATTTATCAAAGACTTGATTTCTGGATGTCTACATTTTGTTACACGAATCGATTTGAATTAAAGAGCAATTTAACTTAGGAATTTGGAAGAAACATCTTTAAATATACTTTTGGTTTGGATACTAAGTCCTTTAAGCCATGTCTTCTAATGGAGTAGTTACTTTGTGTACCATTAGAATACGAATGTAACACATTCGAATGTTTTTGCAGTATTTGGCAGCAAATGTATCGAGTCAGCAATCTCGGCAAGCTTCATTTTGTCCAGTTGTGTGTGTGTGTTGTTATCTACTAGGAATCAATTTGCGTGCTATTAAAACAGATACTGAACTTCCCTATAAAAAATCCCGCCAAAAACGGCAGCCATTTTGAAATTCCATTATCACAGATTCACAAGACAGTTGAATCAATAGTTTGAGAGACAGACCGGCTGCAAAATATTATTTTAGATTAATATTCATCTTAAGAATAAACATGTTCCGTTGATAGTAGATAGTTGATAGTTCTAAGTTCAAATACTTAGTTCTTTACAGTTGAGCCCGCATTCACTTTGATAAAACTTTGAATATACTGGAAAATAGGCTACGCTCATCTCTGTTACACTTTCTTGTAATGGTTTATTGGTGGTTTTTATCGAGTGAATTTTAGCGGCTGATTTAATTATTTGCAAATTGATTCTTAGTAGATGTGTTTATGTGAATTTAGTGTCATTTTGTTTTTAAGTGTTTAGAGAAAGAGAGAAAAATATTTTATTAAGCAACTGGACAATATGTGAAATCGTAAAAAACGGTGCGATCTCGGTAAAATGGTGCTGAGAATTTAACTAATATTGACTGTCTTATAACCTCAGCTATGTTTGCCGAGATGACTGGCTTGAAATTAATAAAAAGTAAAGTGTCTGTAGTTTGAAACATTAAGAAAGAAAGAAAATGAATGTATTTGGCACAACACAAACAATAGGAAAACACGAAACAAAATAATAGCAAAAATTCAATTGTATGCCTCACGGCTGCACCAAAATCGGTCCAGTGCAGCATGAATGCCAGACAACTAGTGCCTGACACTGATTGTTAACTGAACCTGAGGTTGTGACGGAACGGACGTAAAACAGTTTTGTAGTGTAATATGCATAGCGGTGATGCACCGCTTAAACCGTTCCGCTTATCTCCGCTCCGCTCATTTTCGCGCAGCTCATTTTAGTTTTGCTTTTTCCATCTCTGCCGATGTAAAATTGGCCTAATTGAGTGTAAGAATGACCTCCTTATATTTATATCACCGTGTCTATCTATAATATTACTAGCTTTTGCCAGCAGCTTCGCCCGCTTGAAAATAGGTTTCCCCATACAAACTTTGGACCCCCGTTTCATCTCTTTAGGGGGTGAATTTTGCAAAATCCTCTCTTAGTGCTTACCTACGTAATAAAAGGAAACCTTGTGCAAAATTTCACGCTTCTATTCCCAGTAGTTTAGACTGTGCGTTGATATGTCAGTCAATCAGTTTCTCCTTTTATATATATAGATAATTCATAATTCAATTTTGTCCCTTTTTATACTTCCAATATTGATACCAGGTACTCATAGTATATTGTATTTCACGAGCGTGCTTCAACCATTGTAAATTGAACCTTATAGTATCGATAATAAAAACGTTTATAGCTATAGATACAATTGAATAAGTATTGTAGACCATCTTTCTCTACAAACAAATATGGGAATTCCTTTTAGTTTACGGTACTGTTTAAATATTTTTCACTGACTATTTGATAGTTATATTTGCTTAGGCAAATAGGTTTAGACCGTAAAGTAAAAGGATGTGAATTACATGGAATTTATGTAAAGCATACGAAATAGTACATTTTGATACAAATGGAGAAACTTTGTCGTTGCTACCAAGGCGGAATTTTTGCAGGGATGGTGTTATGGAACCGAGCGCTGCGGGGACCAATTTCTACGTGTATCAAATGACGTTTTTCATTATACTTACCAAGAAATAATGGGGGTTTTGACAGGTGACACGTGGGGGCTGTACGACCCGTAGTAGGCTAGGCTATACGATATACAATAAATTGTGGCGGGACGAGTTTGCGCACTTTTCCGCACTAGTGCGGAAAACAGTCAATTGCGCGCCGAAAGGCGGTAGGAGTACGAGTTGCTTTTCGAGTAACTGCATTGAAAATATATTTAAGTCACGTTCGAAACCGGACCAGCCTGTAAATTGGATTTAGTTTGTTTTTCTCCTCGCTTTGTATAAACTCAGTCGATCACATGAAAAGAGGTTTCCGGAAAAGTTTTGGTCTTTCACTAAAGTTTGTTAAAGATAATGAAGTTTCATCTGCAAGTTTATATCTGAGAAATGGAAATGCGAGATATCTTCAATCCTATCGACTTCCACGCTAGGAAAGACAACACTGAATAGATAAGATGGTTCATAATCTTTCGGTAATTGACGATTTAATATAAAGTCAGTTTTTAGGGTTCCGTGCCCAAACCATAAAAACGGGACCCTATTGATATCACTCCGCTGTCCGTCTGTCTGACACCAGGCTGTATTTCATGAACCGTATAATGTATTTTATCTATAGGCCTTAGTTGCCTGACAATAAAGAAGTAATAATTGCTAGACAGTTATAACAGACGATGTATTTCTGTTGTCTAACAACAAATACTAAAACAGAATAAAGTATATATTGAAGTGCGGCTCCCATACAACAATCGTGTTTTTTTTTTTTGCCGTTTTGCTACAGACGGTACGGGACCCTTCATGCGCGAGTCCGACTCGCACTTGGCCGGTGTTTTTTTTTAGTGGAATATCTTCAAATAACTTCTTTCGCTCTGTAGCAAGAGGGAATGTCAGACTTTTACTGACTAAAATCCATCTGTGTTCCTTCAGTTGCCCTCTGCGTTGTAGGGCCGCAGTATTTCTTTCAAACGAACTAAAGTTGCCTGGCAGCTATTATATAAAAGGTAATATTTATATAAAAACTAAGGAGGCTAAAACTTCTTCTTTCAAAGTTGTGTATTTTTTTTTTCTGTGCTCCCAAACTTGTATCAACGTATAATAAACTTGCTAAGTTATCACTTAACCCCAAAAGGGTTGTTCACAAGTTATATCTTGCGGTATCGTCCGTCCAATCTGAATAACAAATAGGCTGGCCCATTTACAGCCTCTGACTTAGTGATGAGTTGGGAGATAATAAAGGATTTTGGTTAAATATAAGCTCATCAATGAACAGTCGCCGTCATATATTGTTAACATTTTTGAAGACAAAACTTATTTACGCGGTCGTGAAGCGACGCGGTGCGATCAACCGCACGTGGGTGCAATGCGGCGATGAGTGAAGCGAAGCGGCTGCGAACAGATGGTTTGATATTTTTGGAGCTATATAGTGTGTATAGCTCTATCTCTATTTATTGCTCACAATCAATAACACATAATAACATAAATAAATACAAACATAAATCAATGGACGACATAATTCTCCGCCTCGTGAATTCCAATATTTATTAATGAAATCAAATCCCTAACCACAGCAAACAAACACCGCTCCAAATAACGTCATCAAATTACCGAAAAAATAAACAATCGGCGATAATTTGACTAAAACGAGAAGCAATTTAATGCAAAACAATTCAAGGGAGATGAAAAATGGCATTGCAAATCGACACAGCGCCAACCAAACTTAATTTGCATGAAGAAAGTCAAAAAGTTGCCATTGACCGTGCCGTGGAAAGTTTTATCACAAATGGCAAACATTTTAGGCTTGGGGCTAACATTTTAGGCTTGGGGCTAACGGGCTACCGACCACAGCCACTGATGGCCAGCGACAGGGACTTAACATACTTTTTCATATATTTTGTATAGACGCGCCGCACACGTGTAGCCGGTGGTGGCCACTCGCTACAGCAGTGTCCGCCACTGGCCACTTGTGGTCGCTTAGGCGACACCTGCCACTGTCGCACTGCTCCACCCCCACACAGTAAGTTAACCGTTAGACGTTCGACGTATCGCACGCTTCACCATGGAGCATGACGCCTCAATGGAAACTTTCTGTGTCGAGTCCATCATCCAACAGTCCATCGTAAAACTGCGCAGCAAGAAGAGGTTTATAAAATATGACGGCTTCCGAACACTGGTGGCTAAAGCTCGCTTCTAACACCGGTGGCTGTCGCTCGCTTCTAACACCAGTGGTTGTTGTCGGTGACTCGTTTGCACAGAGCCTTAGGGAAGCGACATTCAAAATGGCCGACTCCCCATTTCTTTTATTCCATAATCTGTAATTACGTTTGTTATAAATTTTAAAACCGAATTTGAGAACGTTATAATTCCGGTAGGAAATGTTTTAGCTAAATTAGGCGGCACAGGTGTGCGGAAATATGGCGGAATAAATAATATGTCGTAGAGATTGCAGTTTAATTATGGTAACTCTTTTTAGAAATTGTGGAAGCCATAAACACACTTAGAAATCTAAATATATTTTAATTTTAACACAACCTACAACTAACCTTTGAATTGATTTCAAATTACGTTGAAAATAGAATGAAAGAGTTTCAGTTTATACTGATTCTATTTTAAGAGTAGTTAATGGTATTGTTTATGGTTCTGTGAATGTCATCCATTGTTTTGCAGTCATTAGCACTAAGTGACTTAGTAGTAACCCTTACATTGAAATAATTGTTTTGGGTCGTAATAACCTGCAGGAAATTGTCTTATCCAGAATTAGTCTTCTAAATTACCGGCTCACTACAACCGGCTTTAAGAAATCTATGGGTAGCTGTCAAACTGACAAAGAAGAAAGTGCCATAGACTAGTCGACTTGACATTGACAGGTAAGCAACGGCTAATTAAGAAGCTGTCAAACCCTCTTTCGATTTTCGTTCGTGTTACTATTTGACATTAGGACTTCGAAACTTCTTTCATTCAATATTGTGTGTCATTTTCATTCAAATTTTATTTACCTACCGTTATTAGTTGTTTTGTTGTTCATTATTTATGAATTTTATTTTAATATCTTCTGGTAAATGGTTAACACAAAAATAGCTTTAAACCAGCTATATATTATCTATCATTAGAATTTTCATAACATTTGATCATTATAATAAGAAAACTTTTCACTGTTCTGACTAATTGCGACACCGCATAATTTTGTGTGCTCAAACGGCTGAATGGATACAAATGTTTAGCACACGGCCAGAAATCGCATATAGGATACTTTTATCCCAAAAGTATGTTCTCGTAGGACAATTTTCTACTTTGACACGAATGAAACCGCTTACTGAAGCAAATAAAAAAAAATCAACTGCCTTGCGGTCGAAAGTCCTGAAAAAAATCAACTGCCGTGTGGTTGAAATTTCTGGAAAAATTAACTGCCGTGCGATCGAAAGTTCTGGAAAAATCAATTGCTGTGCGGTCGAAAGTCCTAGAAAAATCAACTGCCGTGCGGTTGAAAGTGCTGGAAAAAATCAACTGCAATGCGATCGAAAGTGCTAGAAAAATCTCATTGTACATAAAATAGGTTGTTATCAGTTTTCCTTCTCGATTTATTGAGAAAAATTACATAACGGACTATCCCAATTACGATATGGCAAGTCGCCAAGCAATGCACGACATATTCAGAATAACAATGCAGGCCCAATCGAATCATTCATTTCCGACGATAAATAATTTTCTATGTTATGTGATTACCACGGAACGAGCTTCTTTTTAATGAGTCTTGTACCCGAAATCCAATGTTTTGTCCTTTTATTGCTGTCCATGTCGTAATGGTTTTTTTTGCGTATTTTGTGGTAGGTTTGTATAGATAAATAGATATAATCTTTATTGTACACCACAAAAAACAGTAAGAGGTTAAAATTAATACGACCGTGAGTGTCACTATGGGTAAAATAAATTCAAAATGACGAATTTATTTTACCCATAGTGACACTCACTATTGGTAAAATAAATTCAAAATGGCGGTCGAAACTACATACATCAATGTTGTCCATGCGTTTCTTTCGAACTAATCTGTACACCGGAGCTTAAACTATATTAAGATATGAAGCATACATAATATAGAATCATATAATTTACGCTCTAAATTCAAAATATACACTGGCATTTAAAAAACGTCAAAAGCAATTGATTGTTTCACTCAACAGATACTCTTTAAAAAAATATATTGATTTTTACAATATTTACTTTATTTTTTTTATTAAAGGGCTATGCTCGGAGTTTCCTTGCGTGATCGAATCAGGAATGAGGATATCCGCAGGAGAACCAAGGTTACCGACATAGCACGACGAATCGCCAAACTTAAGTGGCATTGGGCAGAGCACATTGCTCGCAGAACGGATGACCGTTGGGGCCGATAGGTTCTGGAATGGCGACCACGTACCGGAAGACGTAGCGTTGGAAGGCCTCCTACAAGGTGGACGGATGACTTGGTAATGGTTGCGGGAGTCCGATGGATGCGAGACGCACAAGACCGTTAATTGTGGCGACACTTGGGGGAGGCCTATGTCCAGCAGTGGACGTCTTTCGGCTGAAATGATGATGATGATATTTTATTTTATTCTATAGGAATAACTAACAGCAGTATACAATACAATAATATCGGCACTTAGTCAATAGGAGTAACATATTACACTAATATCAACGTTATCCACAGAAATATTATAAAAAATAGCTGGCTGATCAAATTTAATTGTTAGGAAGACAGAAGGATACAAATAAAGTAATTTAGCTCTTTATGGACTCCGTAAGCTGTAATCATAGCAGTATAGTAGTGATATTATAGTAGGTACTAATAGATACAATGTTGACTACAAAATAATAAGCAGGTACCGGCCAAATATCTACAGTAAAAATAGGATCGATATTAAAATAAATCTATGAGTCCACGGAGTACAAAGTGTTTACGCATTCATATTATGAAAAAGAAACTTTATAAAAAAAGCTATTAATTATTGTTCAGATTTAATAAAACACTAATGAATTTACTCAGTGGTCTGAAAAATGCTTGAATAGCAAATGGTAATTATGAATTTGATTAAGCACACAAAACGGTTATCCATACCCAAAGCAACAGTCACAGATTAATGATGATAAAATAAAACAACATTTTGTATTCAAACAGTTATTACGAATAATAATTTATTCAGCGGTTTCGCCCGATGTTTTTAATATGAGCCAAATCCGTCAATATGAAATGACCCGGCTTAATTCAAATGATTTTCACGTTTTAACAAATGAAGCTGGATTTTAAGTGTGTTATTATCAATGCAAACGATATCGACAATGATTGGAGAGAGGTTCAATATCGAATTCGCGCCGTCCAATCAGTTATCGGGATCAGAGTTTTATTCAATTTCAGCAAAACATAATTTATGCGAAACTTGTTCGGAATGGATGTTTGCTTAATAAATTGGACCCGATCCAATAAATAGGAAATTAGAAATTGAATTACGCTGTTAATGGTTTAGGTAAAATGTAGCTTTAATATTAATAAGTTAGACGCTTTATTTATGTAGAATTATTTGATTGGATTTGATAGCGGTCGATACTACAAATTTAGAATTCAAATTGCAGTAAATAGTGATAGAATTCACACTACAATTGCTATAGGATGGTGTGGGTGACAGCTGTCGGATTTAAACAAAGAAATTAACTGTCGAAGCGGGAAGCGAACTGTCAAAAGTTAGTGACTGCAGGGGCACCATAAACAAAATGGCGGCGGAAATATTACTTTTTACAAAAAAAAAACAAAAAAAAAAATATAGCAGCGCATAGACTATAAAATATAATGCGTTCAATTTATAGAAAATTTATCCAAGAACGTAAGTAATCAAACTTGTTCATACAAAAGTAGTCTCTAAGTATTGAAAATAGGGCCTACAATGAAGTGGGAGAGAGCGAACACCGGCGTTCGCTTGGGGATCCACCGAATGGCGCGATGACATCACGTGCGAACGCCGGCGTTCGCTTGGGTTTATGTAGGTTAAATGTATACTACCAATAGACAGAACACAGCGAATCAAATCGTAATCCGATACTTATTACCTAGTGGTCATAAGTCACTCAGTCTAGTATGATATCCCTATACGTCAAGTCGTATTTATATCCGCTCAATGCACTAAAAGAAACTCATTTTCTGAGAATATATGCCGAACTGCGCATTACGCTATTGCAAATATTGCTATGGTAAAATTACTGAACCTAACTTCGGTTTATTTTCGTAAATATTTTTGGTATTTACGAAATATTTAATTAGAATTCAATTTTTATAAATAGTTCCAGAACATTTTCGGATTTTGTGTTAGCGCCATCTATTGCTGAAAAGCTTAACCTTACCATTATCACACACTGAGGCTCAACCACGAGCTTATAACGTGATAAATTTTTCGACCTAAACCGAACTGTTAAAGGTATGGAGCTATATAGGGTGTATAGCTACATCACTCTTTTTCGCTCGTACGACTAACATTTTAACATTATCATGGTAAGGTCCCTGGCCACCTACCGAGCGATAGTTAAATAATTATAAATTTTAGCAAATTTAATTCGCGTGTTTGCTATTCAAAACCAGATGGCACCACTGAGGCATAGGATGGCAATTTTTCTAAGACATTTTTTCTGATAGCCGCTCTATTGCATCTCTTTAATCTCTGTGGATTTATACAATGTAGAGCAGCTACGTGTCCTTTTCACACATTTTCGACCTGCTGTGTAACCCATGCTATGTAAAAAGAGCCTTCCTTAGTCGTTTCAGGCAAGTTAGAACACTTATTTTTTCTTCTTTTCGGCTTCGCACGGGGCCAATATCATGTTTATGTTTTATTATAAATCAAAGTTAGGGAAACAGTAATACTAATAAAGTTTTTAGTTTAAAACGGAATTTAGGAAAGGAAGGTTATATTAGTTATATAGAATCAGTATATTATAATGAATGTGAAGACAAACACTACTATAAAAGGCAAAACTTCAATGCAACCACAGAGTAACATCACGACTTTTCAACAGATAACAAAAATTAATAACGAACCACAGACAATCACAAACCGTTGTGCAAACTCGTTGCTCGACAATGTCCTGTCTATGGTAAACAGCAAGTTCATTTGTATTTTGCAGGCTGACAACTCTATCGCTATCGACTGACTTAGCTGTGAAATCCCAGGATATTGGTATTATTGTGCAGATGATGTGTGCGGGTTAGGGCAACATGGATCAT
Source organism: Mythimna pallens (assembly GCA_961205895.1). Lineage (NCBI taxonomy): Eukaryota > Metazoa > Arthropoda > Insecta > Lepidoptera > Noctuidae > Mythimna > Mythimna pallens. Next base: position 5,938,119 of record OY540843.1, read on the forward strand.
GTAGATTGGCATCGGGTTATATGGCACTATATGTGGTTAATGTAGTTAATGTAGCATTCATGATTGCTATTCAGGCTTTTGATTTGAGGTGTAGTTCTTGTGTGTCGAAGGAGAATAATGTTAAATCTTTCTAATGCTTAAATATCGCCAACTTTACACCCCCCCTAGGAAGTTACAACCGTTTCGTTTCTATTCTCTTTTTTTGTCGATCGCCTCGAGTAGGCCACGCCTCTGATTCCTTTGTTTTGACGTCATCTCAACGCTCAGTCACGTGGTCAGAACAAAGGAATAGGAGGCGTAGCCAACTCGAGGCGATCAACGAAAAGAGAATCGAAACGAAACGGTTGTAACTTGGCTAGGGGGGCTAATTGATTCCTAGTGCCAGTGCCAATGTACACATTTAATAACACTATTCAAGTGCTTGCAACACTTAGAGACAATCACTAAATAAACATAAAACATTTGATTTTAAAACCCTTAAGATGTTTTGCTCTATTATAAATTTATTAATTTAAACCTTAATGTACAATGTGTTGGTGTAGACGGACCCCAATGTTACTCTTTTAAATACTAGGTAACACTTTATTGTGCACAGCAAACCGTAGGGGCCCAACAGGGTCGAAGCCTACGGGGGCCAAAAGTCTGCTTCTGAAAGGAAGACTCGGCCCTGGTATGAAAGGCGACGAAGGAACAGGAGTGGGTTTTTAGTCAGTAAAAGTCTGACACACCCTCGCGCTCCGCTCAAGAGCGATTGATGTCATTGGATGATTGGATGATTTTCTCACCGAAAAAAAAATCTACACCAACACTACTACTTACAAATTTCATCTCAGATCTTGGATATATATGTACTTATATCAGTAATCATATAACAGGAGTACATAGAGCTAATTAACATTTCACAACGTTGGTTGCTGGAACCGGGTGTTGACATTAAAATGCAGACGACGATACCGCGACATGGCTTCTGAAAATATTATGAAATTTTCGAAGGGTCACATTAAAGTTGTGAGAAGATGGTTTATTATTTAATGGTTTTGAGTTTCACAGTTACGTCTTGGCCAATTTTTTTTATCGTTGTGGTTGACAGTCTTTTTTATTTATTAAAGCTTTATGTAACATAAATGTACAAAGGCGGACTTCATGCCGTAGGCATTCTCTACCAGTCAGCCAAGGGTGGTGAAGAGAAAATTCGGCAGGTGCATAAAAAAAGTAAAGATTATTAAGAAAATAAGGACACTCAAGTATCTATGTACATATACCTACAAAGTAAACATATATGTGTATTTAATATATAAAGTAAAAGAAAGGGGTTTTCGAGACGCCTCCACTATTTGCAATCGTTACGATTGTTTCTCTTGAGCTATCAATTTTCACATTGTATCTTGACCTTGAGGCCGTAATAAAATCGACAGGACTGTACGAAAATTTTGTGAGTGGCCCACCTTTTTTTTGAGGTGGTATATCTTCAAAGAACTTTATCCGCTCTAGGTGGAGTAGTAGGGTGTTACAGACTTGCTGACTAAATTACACTTGTGTTCCTTCAGTTGCCCATTGCGTTCTAAAGCCATGGTAACTCTTTCGAATACTCCCGCAGTCCTATCAGTCATCGGCCATATTAGGCCCCGTCCATTTTGCTGACATTTCTTAAGCTCTACGCTGGAGAAGCCGAGCACACATTCGTGTAGTGAGGACCGACTTACAAGCCTCGAACGAGCGCGCTTCGAGCGTTTAGTTCGTGCTCAACTGTGATCCGCCTATTGTCGGTTTTTAGACGAACACAAAGGCTGTGACAAAGGGCTTCGTATCACGTTCGAGGACTGTGATCGTTGGAGACTCGTTGTACGTCCACACTTGACACGACTAGTAGAGCGGCTCGGCTCGTGCTCAGCTCGTGCTCGGCTCCTCTAGAGTAGACCCACATTTAGAGACCAGACCATTATGATCCTTACCGTCCGCACTCCCAAATGTTTTCGGCTTTATTTGGAAAAACCTTTCGCGGAATGTCACGGTTATATATTTTTTGGACAAATAAATATGTTTCTTTTTTAGTTATTATATATTTTCCTGTTTCCTGTCAGTCCGACAGTCGTCACGTTTTCATTAATTTCCTTTTCCTTCATAGTAATATCATTCGTCATAGAATCCACACGTCTTTTTATACCTTCCCTTCATCCATCAACATTTATTTCATAAACAATTCACTTGAATATATATCAACACTTAAGAATGCTATCATCGAAGCTTATTTTTGAGCGAGTTGCTGGCCTGTCGATTTTCTACCGGTTGCATTTCGGGGAGTGTGCGTCGGAATTGCATAATTGAATTCCGTCAAGCCTGTTCCTTCATCGGACCACCAGATGTACGGCAATGCGCCACCGGTACATGGTGTTCACCTACCTAACCTATACACTCAAAACGTTTTGGGAACACATTCATTGTAGTACAGCTAAGGAGTGGAATTTCCTGCCAAAGTCTGTGTATCCTGATTGATAGCGACAACCTGGGGGTATTTAAATCCAGAGTGAACGGGCTACTTCTAGGCAAGCGTGCTCCTACGTCGATCATATCATCGCTTACCAACAGGTGAGATAGTGGTCAAACGCAAGTTATCTTTATATATGAAAGCGAAATACCAATCACTGATTAATCCCCAAATCTCAGAAACTATAACACCTACAAACTTAAAATTTGGCAGGTAGGTTTTTTATAGGGGGTAGACATCCGCTAAGAACGGATTTTACGAAACACTACCCCTAAGGAGGAAAAAAGGGGGTTGGAACTCTGTATGAAGAAACTTACTTTTACGCGGGTGAAACCGCTGGCAGAAGCTAATCAATAATAAAAAATAAATAAAGGGTGGAGTAAGAGGGCGTGGCAATCTTGTGCGGAATAAAACCCTGTGTCCTTTAGTTGCCCTTTGGGTTCTAGGACCGCGGTAACTTTAGAAAAATCTCGCAGTCCATACCTAGGCATGTCTTTGATACTGTTTAATTCCTAACAACAATACACAACAATTTACAAGTTCTTATTAAGGAGCTACAGGAGCTAATCGAGAGTTTTATAATGCAGTATAATTATGATCCACTGCCGTGTTTTGACTGACCTGTTGGTCTAGTGATTAGTGGCCCTGACTGCTATGTATGCCGGAGGTCGTGGGTTCGATTCCCACCCAGGACAAATGTTTTTGTGATGAGCACGATCATTTGTTCTGTGTCTGGGTGTAATTTATCTATAATATGTATGTAGAAATACATAAGTATGTTTATTAGTTGTCTAGTACTCATAACACAAGCTCTGCTTAGCTTGGGACTAGACAGCGTTGTGTGATAGTTGTGGAATATTATTATTATGATCCACTGCAGTAAACAGAATTGGAAAAAATATATGTTATTCTTTAGGATAAAAGCTTGATAGATAGTGTGTTCAAAAGAATTAAGCTAATTTAGTACGATAGAAAAAAAATCACGAAGATATCTCTAAAAATGACTTTTATAATCAAATATAAAATAAATAATTTTATTATCAAATCTGTAGATTTTTAGTAAATCGATAAATAAGCTGTATTTGCAAACATTGTGTCTTTCTGTATAAAATAGAATAAACTTTATTGTACACCAAAGAAGTAACAAACACAACTTATACATAAACAACATCTCTTCATCTCATTCTTTCTCTTTCTTGTTTTCTGCATCTCTTTTGTATGCCATCCAAGAGTGGCGCTGTATTCTTCTTATATGGGCATGCAATTCGAGATACATTTTTATACGACTGCCCAAAAAAAGGAGTGTTATGTTTTCACCGTTTTTCATACAACCGCTCTTACGCGACTATGACGTTATTTACACAGTTTTCATTTGATATTTTGGAAACACAGTATCTTGTGAATATTATCTAGGCTTCTATTGAAATCAATTTGTAAATTTGTGTAAAACGAATCCAGTAAAGACCTCTGAAAATCTGCTATTTTGCATGAACTTTGATACTTCATAATTTAATATACTTAAAAAATAGAAATGTCAAAAAAATATAACAATAGAAGCCTTGCAAATTTAATCAAGATTCTGAATAACGTATTTCCTGGAACAAATTTTGTGAAATATTCAAGTAAATCTCGGAATTACTGAATGCTAACAGGGTTTTCAGGCGTTATCTCTCTTTTTTCGCGTTACCTCTTCGTCAAACATCGGATTGGAGTGCGTTAGATGAAGTAACAAGCTTTGAAACCATGCTCGATGTTGACGACAGGCGAGTGAAAAAGGTGTCTCTTAAATTTCATGTTCACGATTGTGTCCAAATATAAATTAATATCTTAAATCTTTTCATGAAACATAACAAAAGACGAGTATAATTTATTACGAGATCGCATCTGGCCGGCTTACAGCGAAAGATGAGATAGTTTTTAAAATTGCAGTGCATTCCTTCCACCCATTTTGTAACTAATCCATTCATTTTACAAGAAAATCTTAGTGCTACTAACGTGAGTATTATACGGGAACGGGAACGCAGGGCGCTAGCAGTTAGATGCAATATGTTGGCTCACAGTTTTGCTCGTTGTAGTAATGAGGTCAAAATTAATTTATTTAAAGCTTTTTGTCAATCATTCTACACGGGTGGTCTGTGGGTCAATTATACGCGGAAGGCTCTAGATGCCCTGCGGATCCAATATAATAATGGTTCCAGGGTGCTGTTGGGGCTGCCTAGATCCTGCAGTGCATCGGGCATGTTCGCTTTATCGCGTGTAGTTGACTTCCACGCTATAGTAAGGAAGAAGGCTGCCTCGTTGCTAAGCAGATCTAGGACCAGCACCAATGGCATTCTTCGAACCTTAGCCGATAAACATGATGCGCCAGTGATTAAGCACTGGTTGCAATTGTTAGCGCGGTATTAGTTTTTTTTTTTTTGGTGGGAAAATCATCTTATGACATCCCCCGCCCAAGGGCGGGGCGGGAGATAGTGTCAGACTTTTACTGACTAAAAACCCACTCCTGTTCCTTCGTTGCCTTCGTCCCAGGGCCCCGGGTTTCTTTTTCACACTACCCATGGCCCCAGTAGGCTTCGACCCTGCTGGGCCCCTACGTTTTGCTGACATCTCCCTGAGGCGCGCGTGGAACAATACGCGTCGTCGACGACTTGGGCTCGGTCCGGACGGTTACCAGACGGTCGGACGGCGGGCTACCCATTGCTCGCCGTCCGCAAGCCCGCGCCTACGGTGGCCGGAAATCGGGATCGGAATCTCGGCGGCGGTTGGGGCGTGAGGACCGTTGCCTCACGCGATCGGCCGCCTCCTTTGCTAACATTACTGCTTCGCAGAAGGAAGCGACCGCCTGCCACTCCTCCTCGCTCCGGACCATAGCCAAGGCCCGTCGCGAGAGATCGCCGCCGCCGATCGCCTCCACGAGGAAACGGCGTTGCTCTGCTCAAGCGGGGCACACCTCCACCGTATGCTCCACCGTGTCCTCCGGGCGGTCCACACAGTGGCGACACCCGGGCGTCGCTTCCGCACGAATCCGGTGCAGGAACTTCCCGAACTTACCGTGTTCGGTGAGAACCTGCGTCATGCGGAAGGTGAGGACGCCGTGAGGTCTTTCCAACCACGCCTCAAAGAGGGGACTTACCGCCATAATTGTGGCGTGCCCAGCGGTATTAGTTTAAGTTTTTTACTAACCCTTTTTGTTGATAAGTTTTTTACTAACCATTGGACCCATGTAGTCTTTAAATAAATTGTTATTATTATTATATTTTTAGCAAAGAACGTTTTTCGCTAACCTACTTTGGTCACAGGAACACAAATGGTTTACTCGGTTTTGAAATAAGAGAGGATGTTCGGTATATAAGACATGATTGGCCGAATATATTTTTTATGGTACCATCTAGGGCTTGACTGCGATCCCGCCTAATAAAGACAACTAAATTATAATCGGACAGGACCGCAGCAGGCAAATCATTGTTCCTATCTTTCGATGTACGCTGCTACAATTATAATGTCATCATCTTTTCAGCCGAAAGACGTCCACTGTTGGACGTTTGTCCAACAGTAATACATCAGATAGTTTAAGTCACGGTATTTGCTAAAATTAGACAAATCCATTAAAAAAAAAATAATTAAAAAAATACTCTTTATTGGACTTAGATACAATTATTGCCTCAAAATACACCTTATTCTTGGGGCCGTGGGTTAAGTGAAAGGTGCTCTGGAACAAAGGCAAAGATAGAACAGGGGTGGGTTTTAGTCAGTAAAAGTCTGACACGCCCTTTCGCTCCTTCATTTCAAGTCAAGTCATTGGATGATTTTCCACCATAAAAAACCTAATTCTTCATGACTTTAACTTTATAGCGACCGCAGACTTAAACACTATATAAGTGTTTAAGTATAGCACTATTTCTTTACCATGGGAGCGAAGCCGACGGATAAAGCTAGTATTATTAATATAAACCAAAATAATTACTTAAACAAAATGCCGCTGCTAAAATAAGCCTAATAAATTAATGTTAACAATGCTAATAAAGTAGAAAATAAACCTTTAAGCTTGCCTACTAAATCTTACCGGTATTAAACTTTACAACCTCGAGATGTCCGAAAAATACTACCGCGTTTTAAAATGTATCATGACCTGTCTTTTTTTCTTTCTCATTTTTATCTTAGTTCTATTGCTATCTCTCTCTATCTCGCTTTAACGAAGATTTTATCGCGGTTACTTTGTGATTTCTTACCCCCTCGCGTGTGTAGGAGTATTATTATTACATAATTGCGCGTTTTTAGAATTAAACTCACCAAAAAAAAATTTTTTTTCTAGGAAAATGAAGATATACAGACCAAATTTTTCAGCCGAATAAATTTTGTACACCCGTGTATACATAACGACAATTAAGCGTTTTTCCAGGTTACTCAAGTTGCACAGACGTATCATGTACAATATTCGCTCGAGAGGATCAGACGGCAAGGGAAATAACTAAGTATAACAAGTATTTTTATCGATTGAAGTAGCAACTGAATCTATACCTATCTGAATGATCAATTGGTTAAAAATAATAGTTACTTTTGCATGTCAATCATCGAGATGGCAATGTGTTTTATTTATTACACAAAAACACTTAAAAACGAAAATAACAAATACAGATACAAGAGCACAAATCATCGTCTTCCTGACCTTGTCCCGTTTTATTTGGGGTCGGCGCAACATGTTTTTTTTCTTCCATTCTGCCCTATCACTCGTCATGCTATCATTAACTTCCTTTTCTTTCATATCACTTCACACAATCCATCCATCTTTTCTTTGGTCTCCTTCTCCCTCTCCATCCATCCACATGTAAACTCATAACTCTTTTAGTAACATGCGCTTCATCCCTCCTCTTCACATGACTACCAAGACAAACGATTCCCTTTCAATTTTTCAGTCACTGGCGCCACTTTCAAACTTCCCCTAATATACTCATTTCTCACTTTATCCATTCTCGTCACACCACACATCCATCTTAACATTCTCATCTCCATACAAGAGCACAAATGTGTCGCTTTATTTCAAAATAAATTTTATCCTAGCTGACGTTCGATAGGAGAGTCGGATTAGAGATGTAAAGAAATAGATTATGAAACTTCAAATAGACTACTCTAACAACTAAACATACACTGAAATAATAATTAATTAAGACTTCTGCCGAAAAAAATAATAATAATTAGTCTATGCTTGGTCTTTAATAATATTTTTTACAACTATCACACAGCGCCGTCTAGTCCCAAGCTAAGCAAAGCTTGTGTTATGAGTACTAGACAACTAATAAACATACTTATATATTTCTAAATACATACATATTATAGATAAAATTACACCCAGACACAGAACAAATGATCATGCTCATCACACAAACATTTGTCCTGGGTGGGAATCGAACCCACGACCTCCGGCTTAGCAGTCAGAGCCACTAACCACTAGACCAACAGGCCAGTCAACTTTGTTTATTATTTACACACCGAATAATATCTACATACTATGTAAATTAGTTGAATTATGTAACCAACTAGTTACTTAGTTTAATTTATAAACAAAAAAAAATGCCTGTGTTTGAAGAGCAACATCGAAATAAAGCCTTTCTCTAGTCTTTTTGAAGTGTATACTGTTAACATAGGCAATAATCTATATATATAAAAGGGGAAACTGACTGACTGACTGACATATCAACGCACAGCCGAAACTACTGGGATGAGGAGCGTGAAATTTTGCACAAGTTTTCCTTTTATGGCGTGGGCGAGTACTAAGAAAGGATTTTCCAAAATTCACTCCCTAAGGAGCGGGGGTTCAAAGTTTGTTTACACCTACATTCACGCGAGTGAAGCCGCGGGCAGAACCTAGTCAGATCATATAGAACCATGTACCATGCACTCATAACGGGACCTCTTTTCGCTACATAGTTCTTGTCCAAAAGATAACTTATATGACGCACTTATTTCCTGACATTCTAACTTCCATATATTTTTTATGGACAACCATTGACGATTATCTCTCACCTGACGCTAACCAATGACGCATATAAAGACGTAACACGCACACCCAAGTAACCTTTACCACAACTAAATTCAGACTTCGAATTTAAAACTTAGAAATAATAAATGAGACACATGGCGTTGAAAATTGGAAATCAAAAATCTCCAATCCGTTAACCTTTGCATGTGTGGCGTATCGACAGTAGCATATTACTGAGTCGTTGCAGGAAGCCAGACAGACTGACAGACAATCCTATTGCCCTCTATGCATTATTTACAAGCGCACTTCAGAATCGTAGGAAACTAGATTACTCGGTGAGAGCTCGTTAGTGGTTAGAGGTTAAGTTTTATTGTGTTGGCAATAGTGAACATAGAGGGACGTGTTTGTGGTTGTGATGGATATTGCATGGAATTAATAAATACAACGGTTGTTGTTCTGTTTGTGACTAAGACTTAATTTGATTACAAGGTGAGGTAGTTTTATTTTTATTCTGTGTTAAATCTGCGATCAGCGTTTGAGGAACTATGAGCAAATTTGGGGAGTGCACTGTGTCAGTTTGAGTGCGTTCCCCGTTGGGAACGTCTGCTCATCGTCTATCTATATGGTCTCTTTTCGCTTCACCCGGTATTTCAAGGTGACGTTTCGGATTTCCTTCTTTATCGTGCGCATTTTCAAAACAAACCAAACACATATACCAAGGTCACCTTGGTTGGAACGCTAGTTTGCAACCCCTCTGTCACCCCTTTAGTCTGTAAGACTCTGAAACGCCCTCTCGCCCCACCCAGAGCGCGAAATTTGATGATTTCCCACCCATAAAAAAAAACAAAGGTTTACCTACTCTTGTGTTGCAAGGGTCCATACTGTTCCAAATTTAAAATCAAGTACAACAACAAGTCACAACTTCACACTTAGCAATTTCGCAACAAAGTTCATTTGTCGCCTTTATTTCTAAACAAATAGTCGTTGTGAAAAGCTTGTCGTCTAAATCAAAGTGGGGAAAGAAAAACTTCAACAGTCCACGTTTTAAAACAAGGGGGAAACACGTTATTTTCCCCCCATTGTACGTGGCTCGCCCGAGGTCTTGTGCCCGACATTCATTGTGCACTGTGAATAGTCTTATCGTTAAAAATAGTAAGTTTTAAGGGACTCGGTTTTGTTTTTATTGTAGAGAAAATTGTGGTTTGTTATTGTTGTTAGATAACGGTTTGTTGGTTTAAGAGTTTAGGAAAAATCCGATTATATATAAGAACAGGAAATTCTCATCTGAAATTTTGATACAAGTGCAGAAACTTTGTTATTGCGACCGAGGCGGAATTCGCACGATCTGTAGGCATGTGTATGATGGAGCCATGGCTGCAGTGACAAATTTGCACGTGTATCAAACGACTTTTTTCAATACACCTTTGAAGAAATGAATAAACGGGGGTTGACCGGCGACTCGTGGAGCCGACGCGCGCCCAGCCTTATTCGATAAATGTAATAAAATTGTGGCGTTAGACACTTTTCTGCACTAGAGCGGAAAACAGTCTATTGCGTGTCTAAAAGTGGTGGAATAAGAGCGGATTTTCGAGTAAGAATATTGAAAAGTCTTTGTTTGGCGCGAAACTCTTTCAAAATGGAAACATTACCTACTGCGGTGAGCAGTCCATTTTATCCTCAGTAAACCCCTCCAGCATCATTTGAAGAGCGTTAATCTTGGTGATTTTGTTGGATCGTTACCCTACGATCCATCAAAGTGTCCTTTAAAAAACCGACCAAGTGCGAGACGGACTCGCGCACGTAGTGTTCCGTAGCGAAAAACAGCAAAAAAAATAACTTTAGTTGTATAGGAGCCCCCTTAAATATTTATTTTATTCTGTTTTTTAGTATTTGTTGTTATAACGGCAACAGAAATACATCATCTGTAAAAATTTCAACTATCATGAAATATAGTAGTAAATAACTATCATGAAATACAGCCTGGTGACAGACAGACGGACAGCGGAGTCTTAGTAATAAGGTGCATTACCCTTTAGGTACGGAACCCTAAAAAGTGACAGATATTTTCACGGCCCATTAAACCTACAAAATATTTAGATACCTATAAAATTCATCTTCAATAAATTATCCCTAACAAATTCTAATTCCAATACGCAAAGTGTCCCACAAGTGAATAATAGATAGGGATCGTTTCTGTAGGACCTTGTGAACGGCGCAGGTGGTGCCATCTGTCACCTTACCCGTAAACTGATCGGCCAACATTATTTGAATTAAATGATAAAAGATATTTATTTTGCAAAACGGTTTTTTTAAAACACTTTTACACGTTAATTTTTTGTCAATTTAAACTAGATGAAGCCGGTGTTTCCTAGCTGACTATACTGAAAAGAAACACCGTGAAGGTAAGCGGAACAGAGAGTAAAGTCCCGCAAACCTCCTTTGAAAAGGGAGGATCCTCCGACCAGACGGGATGTTGTGTCTGGTGGGCAACTGCCAGATATCATCTATCTGACTGTTCTATATGTTCCAATCGCGCGGAGAACTTTGATTGCGTGATGCAGGGTTAGTTTTTTTTGTGACGCCATAGATGTCGCTACAACCGAAACAAACTCAGTGGTCAAAGTCTCTTTAAAAGTCCATACAGCAAACATGTAATGGTCGAATCATATGATAACCATGCAGGTTAGAGTCTGATATGGTCTTTTGAAGAAAGAACCACACAGTTCTGAACGGACCTGTCCAGGTCCAGTCAGTGTAAGCATTTGACAGTATTCGTGTAGCTCAACTCAGAACTACTAAGGAGCTCAACGACTTGACGAACAATACCAAAGAAACGACATTTAATTTTTTGACAATTAAATCTTATTGTTTGCCCAGTATTTTCTGCTGTTTTTTCTTTGGCTCGCGTTTGACCACCATCTTATCTAAGCGATGATGTAGCACGCTAACCTAGAAGTAACCTATTCACTCTTGACTTAACTTTTCGATATTTATAGGAATAACAGAAATGTTACTTATCTTTGATATTTACAGTCTACTTTATGATTAACTTTATTTACGTTCTTGAATAAACACCCTATAGATAAAACGCTCGATATTTTATAATCTATGCGGATGCCAGCGTTTAACCGAAACGGCGCGAAATCACGCGCGAACGCCGGCGTTGCTTTGGGTTTAAGATCCCTAGGTTATAGCTATCTGGAAACACAGACTCCGGCAGGAAATTCCACTCCTTAGCTGAACGCACGCGGTTATAAGGTTGTAATGGAAACGAGTGATCATATTTTAGACACTGCTTTTGCTCATAGTAATAAACAACAATCAATTTCTAAAAAAATCTGGGCCTACAATATTGATTTTGATTAGCTTATGACCAGAATGTACGAAAACTCTTTGGTATTAAAAAAAAAACGTAATTATGATTGCGTAATTATGAAAGCATCTAAATACTTTTTCCACAGTCACTTTGATTTCAATTAAAATGGTAACACATTCTAATGTTTATGCTGTATTTGGCAGCTAACGTCTGAAGTCAACCACACACAATAAAATTCTCAGCTCCATTTTAATGAGATCACACCTTTTTCGTTGATTCTACAATTGGCCAGTTCTGTACATATTTGAGATACAAAACTACACCAATTTTACCTCACAATATCCACTAGGAATTAATTAGCGAATAATTAAAACAACCATTGCAATTGTCACTTGACAAAATTCATCTACGCGTAAAAACTCACGGAGTCGTGTTAACTTCAGTTTAACCATACCTACATTTTCCAAAGGAGTAGCTTTATTCCGTGTAATAACATTATGAAAGGAGAAAATTCAAAGAAAAATAGAAGTATTTATTAAAATACGTTGAAAACCAGCGCCGTAGACTCATCGCATTTTGCTGAGCGTTTGGCCGTTTTGCGCGGATGTGACGCATATTTTTTCTATAGGTACGTATAATTGTTATGTAGTCTTAGTTTATATCTGTTAGTTCTAAATTTGCGCCTTGTTCCGCCAAATAAAATGGTTTTTCTTTCTTTCTTCTTTCTTTCTAAAATACTTGAAGAGAATAATTAATTTTGATGACAGTCTCAAACGTTATATTGCTGACAAGAATGCACCCTAAAACCCAAAGAAATACCTCCATACTCAATACTACTTTAATGAAATACCAATCTTCATTGGTCTTTAACGGAAAAGTCCACATGAAACTTGCAACAACAAGGCATTAGAAACCAAACTCTGTGTTCTTCCAATATAGTTGAATTTCCTTTGTCTTTTTTGAGGAAGACTACGTGAAACTTTTGACACAACAAGCCATAAGAAAATAAACTCTTGCCTTTTATTACAAAGTTTAATTTGCTTTGTCAGGTTGTCAGTGTTTCGGACATTTTCATTTGCGAATTCCTTGTATCTTTTTCTTGTTCGTGATTTATAGCTACTTTAATGTTTTGATGAGATTCCTCTGCTGTTGAAAGAAACGTACTTCATATGTTTTCTGTTACTTTTTATGTTGGATTAAATAACTGTACGAGATTCTTTGTAGTTAAAGTACTCATGAGTTTTTTTTTCTTGTTAAGAAAAGAATATGGACATTCCATTATAATTTGTTGACGTTTTGATTTATTTATTTGTGTCCTTATTTTTATCCAGAAGATTATCTGGATGAGGATAATTTAGACGATTTTTTTTTTACCCGATCGTCTCTTTGGTGACAAAATTGGTTAACCTAATTCTGTATCAGACAAAAGAATAACTTCGTTATTAAAAGACTAGCTTCTGCCAGCTGTTTCGCCCGCGTCAAAGTAGGTTACTCCATACAAACTTTAGATCACTGTTTCATCCCATCACATTAAGGGATGAATTTTTAAAATTTCTCTCTTAATTATCAAATAAAAAAATAATGTTTTTTTTTTAATAATATAGAGCCATGTAGTCCTGTCAAGACACTAATGAGATGCGTGCACACGTCAAGATTGCGTGTTTTTAGAAGAATATTGTGGTAAACTACATTTTCTCACTGAAAAAAAAGTGCTCTCCTCTGAACTTTCAGTTTCAATTATTTTTGTGTAGGTAGGTAATGTTTATATAATACTAAAGCATTATTTGAAAGAATATGATGCCACTAACTGCTGCCATCGGGTTCGCCTGCGCATAATTATTACTTCCCACCTTAAGGCGTATAGTCCTGTGAACATAATCGTACTGCCGCCTAGACAGCATACAAACTTTCGCCTACATACTACATAATATTAGTGTGATAGCAAAGACAATTAACTATTGTCAATCCAAGATATAAGCTATCGACAAGCAATGGGTAGTTCGCCGTCCGGCCGTCGTGTAACCATCCGGACCGAACCCGAGTCGTCAATGGCACGTAGTATTTCACGCGCCTCTCAAGAGATATTAGCAAGAAGAGATGTTAGCAAAACCAGCAGGGCCGAAAGCCGGGATCCTGGAACGCAAGGCAAAGAAGAAAAATAGATGTGGTTTTAGTCAGATAAAGTCTGAGGGCTGACGCTGCGTTAAGCGGGTACCCGCTCGGTCCCATACAAAAGATTTTCCTACGTAATAACGCATTAAAGTTCTCCATCGACACGACTACATGCACACCTTTAAAGTTGAAATAGTGACACTGCAGGTAATAATTTAGTTTCCGCTACGGGGACCTTCGCACACGACACACGCGCCTCACTCGACCGTTGCCCACTTGTGCGTCTGCGCTTGCGCCTGCTTAACACATCGTTGGCCCTCCCGCCATATAGCAGGATAAGTCATTAAACGATTTCCAACCTTAAAAAAAGTATAACCTATCCTGGTGCGAAATGCCATCCATATCTGTTCAGCTGAATAACAAACTTAGGTACACACACACGTCACACAACATCACCATTACACACACATACAATCTTTAGCCTTTATAATATTAGTGTGATTAAATCCTTGTTATTCTCAACATAATCATTATTTTTCAAAGTTATCAGCCGAACCAGCACGCAATGTAATCAACAAAAACTATAACACCCGACAATGAAAGCTCGTCATTATCTTTTACTCACCAAAAACTACTTAAAATAACAGTTTAATAAATATTAATGATGACGGCGAGGGAATTATATAAGAGACCCTACCACGAGCTGTTAAGGGGATGCAATTCGACATACATTTTCACTGTTTTTATACAACTGCTCTTACGCGATTATGACGTTATTACACATTTTTCATAAGATATTTTGGAAACACAGTAGGTATCTTGTGGATATTATCTCGGCTTCAATTGAAATTAATTTATAAATTTGTGTGAAACTAATCCAGTAAAAACCTCTGAATATCTGCTATTTTGCATGAACTTTGACACTTCATAATTTACTCAAAAATTAAAAAAGTCAAAAAACTATAACAATAGAAGTCTTGCAAATTTAATCAAGATTCTAAATAACGACATTTTTTTTAACTTTTAAAGGTTAAAAAATAAGCACGTATATCATAGATCAAGTTTTGTAAAATATTCGAGTAAATCACGGAATTACCGAATGCTAACAGAGTTTTCAGGCGTTATCTTTCTTTTTTCGCGTTGCCTTTTCGTCAAACATCGCAGAGGATTGCGTTAGATGAAGCAACAAGCTTTTAAACCAAGCTCGATGTTGACGATAGGCGAGTGGAAAAGGACCCTCTTAACGAGATCTATTTGACGACTTAACCTGAACTGTTAAAGGGATGGAGTTACATATGGTGTATAGCTTACAGGTGTCTACCTACCACAGGCACCAGCGAACCACAACCAAAAAAATTGTCAGCAATGGTTCTTAGTGTAAAATTGTCTGTATTTTTTGGCTTGTGGTGAGAAATAAACTTTTTTTAGGGTTCCGTACCGAAAGGGTGAAAACGGGACCTTATTACTATGACTCTGCTGTCCGTCTGACTGTCTGTCCGTCTGTCAACAGGCTGTATCTCATGAACTGTGATAGTTAAACAGTTGAAATTTACACAGATGATGTATTTCTATAGCCGCTGTAACAACAAATACTATAAAACAATAAAATAAATATTTAAGTGGGGTTCCCATACAACAAACGTAATTTTTTGATAGGAATCCCTTTGTGTGCGAGTCCGAACCGTATTTTGCAGGTTTTTATTATTAAATAGGTCCATCTCTCTTTCGCTGCGTTGGAAGGCCTCCTACAAAGTGGACCGATGACCTGGTAAGGGTTGCGGTAATCCGATGTAGGCGAGACGCACAGGGCCGTTCATTGCGACACTCGGGGAAGGCCTATGTCCAAAAGTGGACGTCTTTCGTCTGAAATGATGATCCCTCTTTGTCGCTCGCTCACCTGAGTTTTTACCACGTCATAGTAAGGCCCTAGGCAGCGTAGTGGCGACCACAGCGCTGTGATTAAAGTAAATGATGGAGTAAAACAGGCCGGCAATCATTTTATTGCGAGCTGTGGAAAAATAATGGAAAAATCTGCTGGAAAAGTAAAAACGTTGCCTTTATATTTCTTAATGAGTAACTGTAAGGCCTACTGTACACGGGCGCGTACCTTCATAGACGCGTATTCGTCACTATTCGCTTGGTGTTCGCCTGCGTGAAGCTTACATACAAAACTATGATACTCTGTCGACGAACTATGAAGCTAAACGTCAGTGGACTTTAGGTCAAACTGTAAGTAGTTTTTTTAGGGTTCCGTACTTAAAAAGGAAAAACGGAAGCCTTATAGGATCACTCTATCCGTCCGTCTGTCTCTCTGTCTGTCTGTCACGACCCTTTATCTCGAAAACGCGTGGAGATGTCAAGTTGAAATGAAATAAAACATCTGAGTTAACGGAAAAAAAGATACGGCCGTTTATTGATGTCACAAAAAACATGTATTTCAACACTCTCAAGTGAATAAAAAATTTGGGTACCCACTGTTGAACTAGAATCTTGAAATTTGATAAAGCAACGTCTCATAACACAAGTATAGGAAAAAATCTAAAAACTGTAAATTTGTTGTTACGTCACAAAACAAAGCAGCGAAACTTGGGATACAAAACTACACAAATTTTACATCACAATATACATTAGGAATCAATTTGTGAAAAATTGCAACAGCCACTGAACTTCATTCAAAAAAATCCCGCAATAAACTCCACTGTGAGCTGAATTCTATAACATTTAAAAAAAATATAACACTCCATTTTTTCTGTACTTACCTGTAACTGCCTACATAGTTATGTTAGAGAAATATTAAAAATAATAAAAGTAATAAAACGAACACAATAGTCAGTTATTATAAAAATATAGTTGCAACTGTTTGTATTTTCTCTTTAAAATTTTCCATTTCGCGTTATTAAATTTTTCTTTAAACCGAGTTCAAAAACCTCGGGTCAAAGGAGCGCCATCTATTGTTTGAAAAAGGAACTAAATCCACGAACGTTTCATTTTCTCGCTCTAAGGAGGTCGATTGTCCTTCAGACCGGAACGCTGTAATGCAGTTTTATTTGCCTCTGGACTTGCACACGTAATCCTAGCGTCGCCGTCGCCAGCCAGCCGGATCTGATCTCATTTTACTGCTTGCTGTGCCCCACTGTTCAAAGACTACATGTTTAGTTTTATAATGTGATTCTTACTTGCTTTTAAAACGTTCTTTTTCTAACGAATTTCGGACATTATGGAATGCCAGAACATTCTACAATGTCCGAAATTAGT
Source organism: Mythimna pallens (assembly GCA_961205895.1). Taxonomy (NCBI): domain Eukaryota; kingdom Metazoa; phylum Arthropoda; class Insecta; order Lepidoptera; family Noctuidae; genus Mythimna; species Mythimna pallens. The sequence continues at coordinate 5,955,264 of OY540843.1, forward strand.
CAATAAAATTAGGCTACCTACCAAACTCCTTGTCGCGTCTGTGTTTCAAAATAATTTTTCTTTTTATTGATTGTTTGTTAATTCTTGAAAGAGATAATGCATTTTTAAATTAATCAACTTAATTTTTTCTGCAATACACATGAAAAACCATTTTAATTGTTTTTTAAACAGTGATGATGTAAATTTTCTTTAGTAAGAGTTGTTAATGAGAAGAAGAATGTAACAGTAGATTATGACATCTATTTTTTATTACCCGGTTTAAAAAAAAATATAGGTACTGTCAGTTGAAGTGTCAAATATCGCCGCTCAATTTTTTTGGCGCCCTTCCAACTTATTTTTTATGTGTCAAGGGAAATAAGATTGTTCAGCCAGTAAGTTGGCAGAACGTGACCTCCGACGTTTTACCTGGACACGCTAATTATTCACTGGGTACACAGTATCGGCAGCGGCTAGAGACTGGAGTTTTGGTGGGATTTCTCCGAATAAAACTCAGTAGCTGTTTTAATTATTCGCAAATTGATTCCTAGTGAATATTGTGATGTAAAATTAGTGTTGTTTTGTATCTCAAAAGTCTGCGCAACTGCACAATATGTGCATTTTCCCACTATGTCGTAACGGTTAATTTATCTTCGGACGACTATCGTTTCTAGCTGTTCCCATTATAACAATTGTTTGTCGTGGCCGCGACAGAGTGTCGCAATAACGACGTATGTTTCACCGTCGTGGTTTACACTTAACAATTTTGTTACATTTAACGACTGTCACTACAAAAGATGTTGTAGACGACAGTTAATCGTGTTGTCCTATATGTGAACACCTTCAATTAAATATATAAGCCACTTCGCTTAAAACTACATGATTATCTGTCGTCACGACAAAGTGGGAACGCGGCTTTAGTATTGCATCATTCATAATTAATACATTCACAGCAAATTCAATAATTATAATTATAATAATGTCATAAATTAAAATAAATCAAAACAAAAATAAATATACCTACGAAAATAAATAAAGAATTACGAATAAATTTGCGAATAATAAAAACAGCTACAGAACTTAACTCAAAAAAATTCACATATAATTTGTATGGAAAGTTGTGACAACGCCGTCTGTATCCACTTCGATGGTCTGTGGTGCCCTTCCTAATTGGAGTTCCCTGTTACCTCGGCTTCGATTGTTATTCATTGTTACTTTAACTTAAGTTGCTAAGCTGCGTAAGAAATGTATTGTTAGATCTCTGACCTTTGTTCATGTTTGATATTGTTATTAATTCACTAATTAGTCCCGTTCTTTGTTACAGGTAAGTTGGCGAAATATTGGTGGAAATTCAATGTTGCCATTTTAATGTTCGTGGAATTGGACCGTTTTAATGTTGGTGGAATTGGAAGATTAAAATCAAAGTTCGAATCCAACAGAATCGTAAACTTTTATTCCGAATTGTACATCTGGTCTTCATAAGTCTTTAAATAATGTGCTTATGACGACCCTATTGATGTACCTACCATCAATAGGGACGTCATAAGCACAAAATAGATTGGTCTATTTTGTGTCACAAGTCTTCAAATAAGGGTACAACAACAGGGTCATCATAAGTCTTTAAAGAAGAGTAGGTACATATACACCTATCAAATTTATCTAAACATTTAGCAGAAAATTATGTTTTTTTTTTGGTGGGAAATCATCCTATGATTTCCAGAGGGCGTGTCAGACTTTTACTGACTAAAACCTACTCGTATGTTCCTTCTTTGCCTTGCGTTCCAGGGCCCCGGGGGTTCATTTTCACTTAACCCTTGGCCCCAGTAGGGTTTGACCCTGCTGGACCCCTGATGATTTGCTCATGCCATCTCCTTGAGGCACCCATGGAACACTACGCGCCGTCAACGACTTGGGCTCGGTCCGGACGGTTACCGGACGACCGGACAACGTGCTACCCATTACTCGCTGGCAGAAAATTTAGTTAGGAAATGGTTACAAACTATTCTTGAAAATTAGACTTCAAAACTCAAAATAAATCAAAACATTTTTAACATATACTGAGATCTCGCTTGTTGCTGTTGTTGACAATACCACGTACCTGTTGTCTAGTTGTGTAGACACTTGAGATAGATAAAAATACACTTTTTAGTTACGGTACCACCACTAAAAAGTACCCCTCAGCCAAACTTAAATACCTTATAGACAGAGTGCATCTCATGATAATTCTAATAATCTCAAACACAGTTAAATTATATTAATTTATTACAGAGTTCCGGTGCCTAACTTCAGGCTTCATCATCAGATTAGTTCGATAAATTCCCCCTCTACTTTCAATCAGTCATCGACTACACGTAATTATAAACAAAGCAATTTTACTTGTTATGACGGTTTTGCTGTGATTCAATGAGGAGTTCTGTTCCATATCTTCGAAGTTCATGATCAGATCATAACAATATTTTGATAGCGCCAACTTGGAAGCATAAGCTTTCAATCACTAGCTTCTGACGTTTTACAAGGGCCCATGTAGGTCTATGTGAAATAAAAAACTTTGACTTTGAATAAAGAAAAAAAAATTTCAAAATCGGTCCACAATTGACTGAGAAAAATACATTCAGCCAAACATAAAACCTCCTCCTGTTTGAAGTCGGTTAAAAATATCACCAATTTAAAATCATAATATTCATGAGGAATCAATTCGCGAAAGAATTAAAACTGCCACTGAACTTCACTCGAAACAGTCCCGCCAGAAAACCAGATTTGACGTTTAATCGTCTTTATGCTTTTTTCGGTAGGCAAAGGTAACCTCCGCGTTCTTCCAAGAATTCTAATCTGATTCGATTTTAATTTAATTTCCTTAACTTTACGAAGTATCCAGAGCAAAGTACTTCCCACCTAATTGTGTCGTCCGCTTCTGGGAAACCTTCTCAACTTCCCTAATAACTTTAACACGTCCTGAATGCATATCAGATCTTATGGTTCGTGGGAATCTGGACCGTTTAGCTTTGATGTAGACGGCTACTGTGTGTAGCAAGTATGTGATAATAAGCTTAATGTCCAGAAGGCCTACCACGAACTCTTACTCGATTCATTTGACGACCTAAACTGAATTGTTAAAGGGATGGAGCTATATAGGGTTTATTGCTCCATTCCTCTTTCTCGCTCGCATTCTTGACATTTTAACATGTCATGGTAAGACCCCGGCCCTGGTATGCCTGCCCCCCTAGGCAAGTTACAACCGTTTCATTTCGTTTTTCTTTTCGTTGATCGCCTCGAGTTGGCCACGCGTCCTGTTCCTTTGTTCTGACTAATTGAACGAGCGTTGAGATGACGTCAGAATAAAGGAATCGAAGACGTGGCCTACTCGAGGCGATCGACGAAAAGATAATCGAAACGAAACAGTTGTAACTTGGCTAGGGGGGCTGTTCTGTCAACGGGTTCGTGGTAGAACTGAAACTGTTTTAAGTGTTCAACATTGTGTAAAATACGGTTTAGAAATAGTTTTCGCGAGAAATCTTTACATATAAAAGGAGAAACTGACTAACTGATATATCCACGCACAGCCAAAAGTACTGGGACAAGGAGCATGAAATTTTGCACAGGGTTTCCTTGTATTACGAAGGCGAACACTAAGAGAGGATTTTTCAAAATTCACACCCTAAGGAAATGAAACGGGGTTTCAAAGTTTGTATGGAGAACCTATTATCACATGGGTGAATCCGCTGGCATAGGCTAGTCTGAAATAAGACATAATGAACGATTTTAAACGAGTGACTGCGTTCTCATTATATTGAATGGTTCATGAGAATCTGGACAGTTCAGCTTTGATGTTGATGAGTAAGTACTATACTATGTGATAATACGCTGAATGTCTTAGTATGCGCGTATTTTCGAATACATTCATTGCTTTTAGTAGAACAATCGGTTCGTGTAATAAATGTAAAACTATCTTCAGTGTTGCACTAAATATGGGGGAGAATTGGGTATCAAAACCAGAGCAGTGGTTTTCTAGAAATCTGAAAATACGACTGAAGTAGCTGTTGATCATCATAACGTCCCAAGCCTTTTTCCTACTTGCTAGCTTGTGGTTGGCTTCCAAAATACCCTTGTTTTAAATGGAGCAACTGCCTATCAGATCACCACAGCGCAGTTATTGGACAACACGATTCTCCTTGGATAGACTTTTGATATGTAACAATAATTTTGTACAATCTCTGGCCAGATTTTTTAGTCTTAACTTGAAAGCTTATCTATTCAGTTATTAAGCTATATTAATCATCATCATCATCATTATCATTATTTCAGCCGCAAAACGTCCACTGTAAGTTGGACATAGGCCTCCCCTAAGTTTCGCCTCAATCATCGTCGCATCCATCGGATTCGCGCAACCCTTACGAGATCATCGGTCCACCTTGTAGGAGGCCTTTCAACACGGATCCGGAAGACGTAGCTATATTCATATTAATCTTTTTTTCGACTGATATCCGCCTAGTACTATCCCAGATGGCTCTATCTTTTACATCATTCTCGCCTTCATCAGCATCATGCATGCATCATTACCCGTACCGAAGACGATGTAGCTAGAAAAAAAATTACAACATGCAGTATTAATTACAATTTTACTCGTATCTTGTAGCAGGCTAATTGAAGCTATTGTACTTGATCTAGATTCCTGTCCATCTACCTGGCTATTTCACAACTATGTTCGAGTCAGCTTCTAGTCCAATCAGGTGCACCTGCTAACTAGTGTTTCACACGGGGCAGCTACCCCACATAGTTACATATAAATTATAATATTTCTTGATAATAAAAACTAATTTCATTTTTATATAATGGTTTAATTTAATATTTTTATCAAAATTAATTAAGTTCGCATTAAGTAAGTAGGACATTTACTTATTTGTCGGTCGATCAGTGTGTATTACTTTCTCACACGGCCACTTTTTCGAGTCCATCAAATGAGCATGTGCACCCATGAGGTTTTCTAAAAGCCGGCGCCCCTGTATAGATCTCTATACCCCAATATACATGTTCTGAGCACGTCTTCCTTACCGCTAATATCCACCGTACATTCTGTACACAGCTTAGCTCAACTCAAGCAAATAGCACAAAGCGCTAACCAAACACAATTCTAGCCTAATGTGCCGTGATGACGTAAGCAAGGCGGAGTGTACACTAACGAGTGTGTTGCCATGTTCTTCCAGCTAAATCTTCCATTGTACCGTTTAACCGCGGTTTATGGTTGAGAATTTTAGAAGAGATGTTCCATGATTGATCCATGTGTGCCAAATAAAATATTTTTCTTTCTTTCTTTTAAACTGGAAATTCAAAACAAAATATTTTTATTTCACATAGGCCGACTAAATGCCCATCATTTATAAAATATCAGAACCTAGTGCATAGTTCCAATTGGTACTATGGAGAAGAACTGGTATGAAACTCCACCAATATTACTGAGGAACAGCTAGTAATATAATCACACTAATATTATAACGGCGAAAGTTTGTGTGTGCGCGTGCGTGAATGAATGTACTTCTGTTACTTCTTCACGCTCGAACGGCTGAACTGATTTGGATGAGATTAGGTACACGGGTAGACTATGTCCTGGAATAGTACATAAGATTTTTTTTAATTCCAGGACCATGTTCCCTTGGGACAATTTTCTATTTTCACGCGGGTGAAGCCGCTGGCAACAGCTAGTATTAGTATAGATGGATGTTGTTAATCAAAAACAAAGATATTTTATCTATTACGGGTTGTTTCCGGAAATTGGTTGGCGTGCGATGTGAAGGGATTAGAAACGTGTTGTGAGGAAAGGTTGAGAAAGAATGTGAATGACTTGAAGAGTAGAGAACGATCAAAGAAACGAAAGTTACCTCCATTCGAGCAAATAACACAAAGCGTAAACCAAACACAATTCGTGTCTAATCTACCGTAGGTGACGCCATCGTATGTGTTGCCTTGTTCCTCGTGACAAATCCCTCATTGTTCTGAATTAAACACCTGGTTATATTGTGCGGTGCGGTGAGAGGTTAGAACAGATGTGAACTGGACCTATTTTGGTGCAGCCGTGAGGCACACAACTACATTTTTTGTTTCATCATCATCAACATCATCATTTCAGCCGATAGACGTCCACTGCTGGGCATAGGCCTCCCCCAAAGGTCGCCACAATGAACAGTCCTGTGCGTCTCGCATCCATGGGATTCCCGCAACCTTCACTAGGTTATCGGTTCACCTTGTAGGGGGCCTTCCAATACTGCGTCTGCCGGTACGTGGTCGCCACTCCAGAACCTTTCGGCCCCAACGTCCATCTGTTCTGCGAGCAATATGCACTGCCCATTCTCACTTAAGTTTGACGATTCTTCATGCTATGTCGGCAACCTTGGTTCTCCTGCGGATATCTCCATTTCTGATTCGATCACGCAAGGAAACTCCGATCATAGCCCTTTCCATTGCCCTTTGGGTGACTTTAAGCCTTCTGAAGAGGCCCATCGTGAGTGACCATGTTTCGGAACCATATGTCACCACTGGCAACACGCACTGGTCACTGGAGACTTTCGTCTTGAGACACTGTGGTATATTGTATTTTGTTTCATGTTACCTAAATATTGTGTTTGTACCCGCTGTACCACCGAAGCGAGGAGGAGTGGCAGGCGGTCGCCTCCTTCTGCGAAGAAGTAATGCTAGCAAAGGAAGCCGCCGATCGCGTGAGGCAACCGTCCTCACGCCCCAACCGCCGCCGTGATACTGATCCCGATTTCCGACCACCGTAGGCGCGGCCTTGCGGACGGCGAGCAATGGGTAGCTCGCCGTCCGTCCATCCGGTAATCGTCTGGACCGAGCCCAAGTCGTCAACGGCGCGTAATGTTTCACGCGCGCCTCAAGGAGATGTCAGCAACTGTAGGGGCCCAGCAGGGTCGAAGCCTACTGGGGCCAAGGGTCTGATTCTGAAAGGACTCGGCCCTGGTGCAAAAGGCAACGAAGGAACAGGAGTGGGTTTTTAGTCAGTAAAAGTCTGACACTATCTCCCGCTCCGCTCGAGAGCGGGGGATAAGATGATTTTCCTGTCGAAAAAAAAATCCCGCTTTACCAAATAAATTATTTTTATTTCTTTTCTTTATATAATTAATTCTTCCTTTGGAAAACTATTGTCCTCATACATCTTTATACGTCGCAGTTTACCAACTGCAAATAATTTTATGATCGCAAAAAACGTAATTATTTTGTGATGTTACTACTTACTACGGATTTTTTTTCTTTTCTAGTTCTCCCTGCTTCTTGCTGAATGTCATGATTTTAGGTTAACGATCCTGTATAAACGGGCATAAACAGCCTTATTTTTAGATTGCGTAGACTTAAAACTTTTTTCAGTGTTCCAAGTAGGGGCAGCAAACCAGGAGGCCTCACGATGATGTGTCAGAATATCAAGTATGCGAGCGAGAAATAGGGATGGAACTATACACCCTATATAGCTCCATCCTCCCTTTAACAATTCAGTTTAGGTTGTCAAATGGATCGCGTTAAGCTCGTCAGCTCTCTGAGTATTTAATATTATATTTCTGTTTGATACCTCCACGTGTTCTTGAGAAAAAGAATCATAAGGTTTCAATTTTGCCGAATGAGGTACGAAACTCTAAAAATGTTCCGATCCGAGCCATGGTATACCTGTGTTCCCATAAAACTGTTTAGCCATTGAAGCGTGATTAATTAACAGCCATCCACGCAAGGTACCATAGTAACATCGTACTGCATGGTACCGTAGTGGACAAGAAGTAAGATTAATTAAAAGAGGTTGGCGATCCGAGATCCATTAATCGAAGAATTTTATGGGTACAGAAAAACGATTTAACAAATGATTCGATTCAGTGAATCGATCTTACACACTTGAAATTGAGATTCGATTTTGTCCTGCTGAATGCAAACACAAAAAAGTTTAAAGTTCCGATTTTCCTCAAGGAAATTTTTATGTGAATTTTGTACCTACACCCGATTACTCATCAGTCATGAAACACATGACATTGTAAGATCAACTGTACCGACTCAGTACCGACAGGATAACCAACGGATCTATCTTTAGGAATTCGATTTATTATTGAATCGATTCTTTAGACTTTGATCGAATTTGTTCAAAAATCGACCTTCGAATCAACGAATGATACAGGTATCGGCACGGATCTTGAGCGCTCGGCGAAAGAGTGGGGATCGCTTTGCGCATCGTACACATATGGCAAAAAAAATGTACACCTGTTTTATTTACTTAAAACTTTTTGTTTAGTTACTGTAATTGGTTGTTTAACCGTTGTAATTAATTGATTAAATAAATAAATTTTATTTTTTATTTTACCTACAAGGTACTAGGTAAAAGAAAAAATCAAATAAAGTAGTTGTACATTAAAAAAAAAAACGCGTACGCAAAGCGATCCCCACTCTTTCGCCAAACGCTCAAGATCCGTGCCGATACCTGTACAGACACCCATACTTAACTACCTATAGTTTAAATTGAATATAGTATTTCTTAACACAGAAGGTTAACACAGCAGTTAAAACGAGGAAATTGAGGGCATTTAATTACGTTAATGGATCATAAACTAAAGATCGCTAACTCGTCGTAAACGGAGTTAAATTACGAGACATATGAACTGACTCGTAACTCACGATTATTTGCGTTTGTTTAATTGATACATAGCATATAGCATAGTATAGTCGGCCTTCTAATGTTCCCACTGTTGGGACTCAGGCCTCTTCCCTAGGAGAGGGATTAGGCCATAATCCACCACGCGGGCCCAGTTTTGGTGAATGTCACATGTTTTCCAACTTTTGGTTCTAGAACATGCCGGTTTCCTCACGATGTTTTCCTACGAAAGCGAACTTTTACAACGTTTAAACCCCATCCCCTCAAAAGGTGCCAATAAAAAACCCGTTTAATACCCCTAAACCAAAACTTACGATGACGGCAGCGGGTACCAGCAGCAAATTGCTGAATTCTACCAATGCATGGGGGTACTTCACAAGCGACAGCTGCGACTTTTAATATAACTTAGTGCAATGTACACCGGCGTTCCGCTTTAACGCTGCGCTGTAATCCCTCTATAGGTGTCTAGTAGTAGTAAAAAGTGGATAGCGCTTTTTTGGCTTTATTGTCAGATTTTGCGCTGGCTATTTTTTTTTGTTTTGGGCGTTTTTTGTTGATTTTTTGGAGTGGCTGTTATATTAGTTATATAGATGATCTAGTGTTATCGTTCCACTTGTTATTATTTGTGTGAATTTTCATAGATGAAGCTTGTTATGTTGCTGTTTTTTTTTTTTTTTTTTTCGGTAGGAGTGGGAAATCCTCATGGACGCCCAAGCTGCCTCACAGACGAGCCAGTCTGGGCAGTGTCAGACTCCTACTGACTAAAACCGCACTCCTACCTTACATTTAAACCACGGACATGGCGTCCGTGCCCTTGTTTGGTAATTATACATTGTTTGCTTCTGGGCAACTCCACGTGCAAGTGGCGTCACTCCAGAGCACCTTTCAGCAATCATCACAATAAATCAATGTTGCTATGTTTTTGCTTGCTATGTCCAAAAATGCTTTCTAAATAGTAAGAAAAAATATATTCGTGCCTTTTTATATAAACTCACACAACAGGCTAAAAAGACCTCGCATAGATTATTATTTTACTTTAGGTTTACTTTTTATTATTTTATTAATGTCAAGTAGAGCCGATGTCGACTAATCTGCAAATATCTAAAGTAAATTTGAAAAGCAAGTGTGTATATTATTAATATAGAAAATGAAAAGGGACAGTAACTGTAGACCTAAAATTCTTTGGTTGATACACTTAAACTTGATAAGTTAGTACTGTACTGAGACTCATCTTCCTGCCCTTGTCCCGTTTCATTTGGGGTCGGCGCAACACGTTTTTTTCTTCCATTCTGTCCTGTCACTCGTCACGCTATCTCTAACTCCCTTTTCTTTCATATCACTTCTCACTGTCACAATCTATCCATCTTTTCTTTGGTCTCCCTCTCCATCCATCCACATATAAACACATAACTCTTTTAGTAACATGCGTTTCATCCCTCCTCTTTACATGAACATACCATTATTGTACTGAGACTAACAAAAAGTAAAAATACAGGCGCCTAACTCATAAGCTGAGTTATTTAAAACAATAAATAAACGCAGCGCTGGTGTTCTATCATGGCCCGCTATGATACCATGGACACACACACGGAACGTACATTTTGGTAAGGCCCTTCGTCACTGCTATGTCTATATCATTTTAAACTCCAATAGCCTTGATTTAAACTCCTAGAAATGTCCTTGAAGCCCCTAAAGCCTCCTAACCGCATGCATGCTAAAAGCCACAAAACATGGCTCCGGGGACAACAGCAAATACAATCACACTAGACCTGCTAATTATCCCCCCAAGTGTTCCAAACTAAGTCCTCGACAATACAAACATAGTCAAAAGTCAACAAACTGACATAAATTGCCGGAACTTCAAACTTGATTCTGAAGTTAGAAGCATGATGAAGTGCTGACGCGATGTCTCGCGTTTCTGAGTTTTTTAGGGTTCTGTACATGTAGGGTGCCAGCGGGACCCTATAACTTTTATGTTCCCACTGCTGAGACTCAGGCCTCCTATCTGGGAGTGGAAATGGGCCGTAATCCGTAAGGGTTGGTGGCTGTCATATAACTTCGAATTTTTGGTTCTAATATATGCCGTTTCCTCACGATGTTTTCCATAATTTATTTCATCACCACTGCGACTGCACTGCGAAAGCGGTCACTATAAGCTGTGAAAAAATCAAACTTCAGAGTTAATGAAAAAAAAAGTTACGCGAAGCGAGGTCTCATAGCAGAAGTATAGGAAAAAATCTGAAATCTGTAAATTTGTAGTTACGTCACAAAAAAAAATTATTGCGATTCGGAAAAATCTTCGTAACTCAATTCGGGAATTGAACTGTTTTCATAGGTGAGTTTGTACGGAACTCTCAATGCGCGAGTCCGACTCGCACTTGCCCGGTTTTTTTTAATTATGTTTATGATATGGAAATATTTTGACACATTTTTGTAGGAAAAGTTTCACAGCCTTGATGGTTTTATGGTGAGAAGCGCAACTTTATCGATGTAATTGGTATTTCCTTTCAAGGCATTGAATAAGCATAAGCAGCTTTTTAATGTTCCCACTGCTGGGACTCAGGCCTCCTCTCTAGGAGAGGGAATGGGTCGTAATCCACCACTTGGGCCATTTGCCGGTTGGTGTAATTGACATGTCTTCGAATTTTTTGGTTCTAGGACATGCCGGTTTCCACACGATGTTTTCCTTCACCGTTTTGACAGGACAGGGCATTGGTTCAAAAGATATCCAAATAGATCTAGATGGCAGTCGCTGTGACTGCCTTCTGGCTTCTACTAGTAAAAGGCTGTGACTGCCTTCTGGCTTCTACTAATAAAAGGCTGTGACTGCCTTCTGGCTTCTACTAATAAAAGGCTGTGACTGCCTTCTGGCTTCTACTAATAAAAGGCTGTGACTGCCTTCTGGCTTCTACTAATAAAAGGCTGTGACTGCCTTCTGGCTTCTACTAATAAAAGGCTGTGACTGCCTTCTGGCTTCTACTAATAAAAGGCTGTGACTGCCTTCTGGCTTCTACTAATAAAAGGCTGTGACTGCCTTCTGGCTTCTACTAATAAAAGGCTGTGACTGCCTTCTGGCTTCCACTAGTAAAAGGCTGTGACTGCCTTCTGGCTTCTACTAGTAGAGGTCCCGATTCCATTTCCAGGCCAAGTGAAGTGTAGAATACAAGAGAATAATATAATACTTTATTGTACACCAAAAGAATTACATTCTATGAGGCTCGTGTAGGTTACGCGTCGTCGGCCACTCACACTCGGTTTTACCGGAAGGCCGGACGGCGAGCTACACATTGCTCGTCGTCCGCGAACCCGCACCCACCGTGGCCGGGGATGGGGATTACCCTGCGATTCCCGAGGGTGGGACATGGACTTCAATTCACAACACTTAATTTTTTTAAAGAAATTATTTTGACAATTTCAGAAAATATTTCTACGGATACAAAGTGGAAGGCCCTCCAAACTTATTCTTGAGAGGAGGTTTTTTTAATGTAAGCCTCTTTTCACGAACCTCTCTTATAAACACTTATGTGGGTTGATAAATTACTTTTTCTTTGTGGTCGCCATGTGCTTTAGGGGAGTGGTATGAAATCCTTTTGACATATACTTTCTTTGACGTTTGATCAATGAGTTTTTGGTATAAGATGTTTTATGATTTTATTGTTAACGGGATAGTGTTTTGACTATACCGTTTTTTTTTCTTCGGTGGAATATTATCCAATGACATTCCCCGCTCTTGGGCGGAGCGGGAGATAATGTTAGACTTTTACTGACTAAAAACCTACTCCTGTTCCTTCGTTGCCTTTTATACCAGGGCCGAGTCTTCCTTTCAGAATCAGACTCTTGGCCCCAGTAGGCTTCGACCTTGCTAGGCCCCTACTGTTGCTGACATCTCCTTGAAGCGCGCGTGGAACGCTACGCGCCGTCGACGACTTGGGCTGGTCCGGACGGTCGGACGGCGAGCTACCTATTGCTCGCCGTCCGCGAGCCCGTGCCTACTGTGGCCGGAAATCGGGATCGGAATCCCGGCGGCTGGGACGCGAGGGCCGTTGCCTCGCGCTTGCACGTGCGGCCTCCTTTCTCCAGTTGCTAGCATTACTGCTTCGCAGAAGGAGGCGACCGCCTGCCACGGTACTCCTCGCTCCGGATCATGGCCTGTACCAAGGCCCGGCGCGAGAGATCGTCGCCGCCGATCGCCCCCACGAGGACACAGCAGTGCTCTGCCCAAGCGGGCACACCTCCACCGTGTGCTCCACCGTGTCCTCCAGGCGGTCCACACAGTGGCGACACCCAGGCGTCACTTCCACACGAATCCGGTGCAGGAACTTTCCGAACTTACCATGTTCGGTGAGAACCTGCGTCATGCGGAAGGTGAGGACACTGCGAGGTCTTTCCAACCACGCCTCAAAGAGGGGACTTACCGCCATAATTGTGGCGTGCCCAAGTAACAAACCTTTAATAATCTTATCGACAGCACCTCTGGCACCGCGGTTAAAAGATCGGCTGCTGCACTGCGTATCGCGGGTTCGATTCCCGCACGGAACAAATATTTCTATGGTCTACAGATAGTTTTTCCGGGTCTGGGTTTCTTATGTATGTGAGTTTATATGTTTGTGAACGCAGCCGCGATACAGGAGCGAATCCAAGTGTGGGATAACAAAAAAAATGGTTGTTCTTACAATGTTTCCATATTACAGTATTAATAGATATTAGGTAAGACAATAGGATAAGGCTAGGCAAAGAGGGAGAGTGGTAAGAACAGTGTAGATCAGTCAATATTGTACCTTTTGGGTACCATATTGACGCTCAATAAAAATAATCATATTAAAATAAAAGTGAGTCGTTATAGGAAGTAATCAAGAATTCGTGGATTCTACAGTGTTCCCACATTCACATTATAAAAAAGAGGCTATATAAAAAAAAAGACAACAAAAATATAAATAATTTTAAACTATCAATGAATAAGATTTTAACAAAATAAATTACTAACGAATTTAAAGTAGTTGAAGTCTAAATAATTTAAAAAATACAACGGCATATGTTAAAAAAATATATATGTATATATATTTTATAAAATATATATGTTTATATGTGTAATTTATAATTGATTGTGGTGTTTTAATATGGGAATAATTTCCTGACAAATAAAATGATTATTATTATTATATTAAAAATCTATTGGGATCTGTAACTAAAATGTTGCCAACCTAATCAAATTAGAAGTTGCCAACAAACGTTATTAAACGTCTGCTAATATCTTTCGCATGTGGTTTTAAGAACCAATGAAAACAAGAATTAACGTTCTCATTTATGAGATGAGTTTTCAGAAGTAATAACGTGAAATGAGTTGAAACTTGGCAGACTACGTAGATTCTTAGTTAGCTAGCTATTGTTATTCAAATTTGGGACTAGTTTCGTAGTTACCGATGTGCCACTACGAAGCTACGGTGGTACAGTCACCAAAATATCCTTGCAGCGTATTGCTCTCCGACCGGTTGACCGACGACCAGGGGCCCAAGTCTGCTATTTTTATAAATTCGGCATTCCAACAGGATCTCATTGTCATTTTGCTAAAAGTTCGTAATCTGCTAATTCATAATGAAGGATCATTGATCGTTCAATGGTCTCGTAATAGAGTTGTGGTAAAATGACAATATCGAGCTTATTAAAAGCAATGACTGAATTAAAATGCACAATAACGTTCTAATGGTAGATCACTGATCAAAGGAACTGTCAAAATTTTAGCGTTATTACCGTATACTTCAGACATTCTTTTGTCAGTATGTACGAGATTACCATTCTATGCCACTTTTAAGAAATACTTGAAGCTACCTCCCTGGTTACTTGTCTCTTTTGGTGACCGTACCTAGCTTACGTGCCTTGGTATGCGTGCGTCGTAGTGTCGTAATAGGCGATTAAAGGATCATATTAGATGTATAGGTAGCATTATCTAATTTCCCGTTAGTTATTACGACACGCTGCTTAAACCTGGGATTAGTAGTGTATGACCGATTAGTAAAATTAACTGGTTTTATTGGACAGTCGCGGCTATACTTGAGCTCTTAAGGTCTGTTAAGGGTCTACGCTAGAGGAGCTGAGCACGAGCGGAGCACGAGCCGAGCTTATATTCGTGTAGTGTCGCTCGTGTTCGGCTCCTCTCGAGTCGGTCTTTGGAGGTATGCGGAACAGAGAGAAAAGTCCCGCAAACTTTCAAACTGGTGACCCCGACGTGATACGTCAGAGCAGCCTTCGTGCAGCCATTACTTCATGACGTCATCATCACTCCTCAAGCTTTCGGGCAGCTGCCCATCAGACATAACATCCCGTCTGGCCGGAGGATCCTCCCTTTTCAACGGAGGTTTGCGGGACTTTACTCTCTGTTATTTGAGCTCGGCTCGTGGTTGGGGTCCTCTAGCGTAGACTCACCTTAACAGTTGCATAATATAGAATATTAACCATTTGATTGGAAAAGGAACCGAATAGGCATTGCAAAATGGCTGCTTGTCAAACGATTTTTCGACTTACGAGTTGTAGGTTATGAGTTCAAACCCAGCCAGGCACATTTTGTGTAATTTCTTTTCATCACCACTGCTCTCAAAACCGTGATGAAAAAAACATCGTGAGGAAATCGGCACATCCTAGAACCAAACATTCGATATGAGCACTGGACTCGCATGGTGGATTACGGCCCACTCCCTCTCCTACAGAGGAGTCTTGAGTCCCAACAGTAAAAACATCATATGACTGAATATACTATGCTATGCTAATTAAAGAAATAAATTCGTCCGTTGGTTTGTTTCATTCTTATGTTCTATAATGTACCTATAGAAAACTATAAATATGTAGGTATGTGTGTGTATATAAGTATATTAGTCACTCCTTCACGGTCGTTGGATGAAATTTTGCACATGTGTAGACCATGTCCTGGAATAAAGACTTTATCCTAGGGATTCCCGGGAGTGTGTTCCCTCGGGATAATTTTATTCACGCGGCCAAAACCGCCTGCAAAAACTAAAATAAAAAATCAATTAATAAATCATTCCGTCTCGTTTTCCTACCACACTATAGCTGGTAATACTGAATTCGTAGGCGTAGGCCTTATAACGATAAAGTGCTTAGACGGGATCGATTTTATTACTATCACATCGGGAAACTATAAAATCGTCGCCAAAGTATATCGATAAAATATAATGCAGGCCAAAACCTTGAATAGAATCATATCTGAATTTATATGGAACGTGTAGTCAGGGGCGCCGGCTTTTAGAAAACCTCATGGGTGCTCATGCTCATTTGATGACTCGAAAAAGTGGCGAAGTGTGAGAAGAGAAATCAGTAACTGGCATTCGTTGCCCGCATCGTTAATAAATTGAGACAACATCACATACATTGACCTGGTCCCTAACTAAGGTTTTCCGTTGTAATATGGAAACTAGGAACAACGAAGGTACCTACCACAAACACCCAGATCTAACACAAATATCTGTTTCATCAAAAAACATTTGTGTTGGTGCGGGAATCGAACCCGCGACCCTTGTGTCTCAACCGGGGCTCTAAACCACTGCGCCAAACGTGTCGTCGGGTAATGAAAAAACGCCCATCCCTTAAAGGCGATTATTGATATGTTTCTTGATGTCTATTCTCAGGGGTGCTCGGCACCCACTGTTTATTCCCTCATGGGTGCTCGAGCCCCGGAGCACCCACGGAGTCGGCGCCCCTGCGTTTATGACGACTAGCTGACTCCCACGGTTTCACCCGCGTCTTTTGTCACTACACTGCTCACGTGGCCCGTAGCGTGATGTTATATAACTTATAACCTTCCTCCATAAATGGGTTATACAACGCTAAAATAATTTTTCAATTCGTAAACACAAAACAAGATGAGCAAGAAGTTCCTGATATTAGCGCAATCAAACAAACTAACACGTTAGCTTTATAATGTTAATTGTATGGGTATAGTTAAATAAATCTATACCTACTAATATTAGCTTATATTATAACATTCCACGCTCTTGGGCGGAGCGGGAGATAGTGTCAGACTTTTATAGACTAAAAACCCTATCCTGTTCCTTCGTTACCTTTCGTACCGGGGCCAAGTCAACCTACCAGAATCAAACCATTGGCCCCAGTAGGCTTCAACCCTGTTGGGCTCCTACGGTTGCTGACATTTCCTTGAGGCGCACGTGGAAACTGCGCCGTCGACGACTTGAGCTCGGTCCGGACGGTTACCGGACGGTCGGACGGCGAGCTACCCAATGCTCGCCGTCCGCAAGCCTGGGGCGTGAGGGTCGCGCCTTCGCGCGTGCACGTGCTCCTCTTTTGCTAGCATTACTGCTTCGCAGAAGGAAGCTACCGCCTGCCACTCCTTCTCACTTCGGACCATGGTTGAAATAGCCCCCAGGCGGAGCCATTGGCAGAAACTAGTTTGTAATTTTAGTAGAAAATGATGACGTATACATTTATGAAGGTTACGTTACAGTTTTCTCAGTACTAACTAATGGTTTCATAGACTGAAATTAAATGAGTTTCTAAATGAGATGTCTTGGCTTTATAAAAGGAGTTATTACCTAACAATCGATAAAGACTGAGTCTTTAGTAGAAGCATTAGTTTTCTTATATAGCTGCTCTGGTGTGGTTAATATTTCTAAGAGACACATTTATTTATTTATTTATTTTTATGTACACACAAACACTTAAAAATGAAAAGAACAAAAGCAGATAGAAGAACACAAAGGTACTGTTTATTTCAAATGAAATTTCTTCCAGCAGACCTGCGACAGGGAGAGATGAGAGATTTAGACACAGTGTACACAATAAGTAAGAAAATTAAAAATATACTTTATTATCTAAATTAAATCATATAATACATAATTGTATATATCATGAGTATATAAAACACATAAATAGATATATATCGACGGTTGAAAGGCTAATTGATCTAAACGACATTTTTTCCAATATTGAGTTACATCGGAATCAGCCAATTTTTCTCCGTCGTTTGAGTCAGGTTTCAATTTTTTTTTTTAATTTTGCTTAGATCAATTAGCCTTTCAACCGTCGATATGTAAAAACATATATCTATAAAATATAACTTTAAGAGATGATAGAGAGGTAATGTCTTATAATAAGAAAGAGAAAATATGTATTGATTCTCAAATTAATAGTAGGAATATAGGAAATAAAAAATAGTTTAAAAATCTGTGCGAGGCCAAAAAGGAGCTTAAGGCAGCGCATGCTACCATATTCGAAAACAATAAATAACGCAGCGCTGGTATTCTTCGTAGAGGCGGGCTTGCAGACGGCGAGCAATGGATGGCTCGCCGTCCGACCGTCCGGTAACCGTCCGGACCGAGCCCAAGTCGTCGATGGCGCGTATTGTTTTACGCGCGCCTCAGGGAGATGTCAGCAATTCGTAGGGGCCCAGCGGGGTCGAAGCCTACTGGGGCCATGGGTAGTGTGAAAACGAAACCCGGGGCCCTGGGACGAAGGCAATAAAGGAACAGGAGTGGGTTTTTAGTCAGTAAAAGTGTGACACTGTCTCCCGCCCAAGAGAGAGATTTGTCATTAGATGACTTTCCAACCAAAAAAAAAAGCGCTGGTAGTCTTGTAATTCTATAGTCCTGCAGGCTGTAATTCCACGGACACACAGAACGTATTTTTTAGTTTTAAACGAATTTAGGTTGTTTATATTATACAATTTTTTTACCTGTTATCTGCCAAAGCCACCATAACTGAAAATTCTTAGTAAGAATAAATCATTTATGCAAAAAACGCAAACTGGCGCTTATGATCTTCTTTCCAGAAAGGGTCGATATATCACGAGAAATAGTACATTTTGATACAAGTGCAGAAAGTTTGTTATTGCGACCGAGGTGGAATTCGCACGAGCCGTAGGCAAGTGTGTTATGGAGCCGAGTGCTGCAGTGACAAATTTGCACGTGTATTAAACGACTTTTTTCAGTACACTTACGAAGAAATGTATAAACGGGGGTTGACCGGCGACTCGTGGGGGTCGACGCGCGCCCAGCCTGATACGATAAATGTAATGACGATGTGGTGAGGAGAGCATGCGCACTTTCTACAATAGCGTGCCTAAATGCGGTGAAATAAGAGCGGGTTTTCGAGTAAGTGTATTGAAAAAGAATTACTCTACCTAGCTCTAGCTTTGGCATATTAGCAACTAATTTACCCAAACCTAACCTCAATCCAAAGATACCAAATATCCATCGAAAATATTAAACAAATTATTTCTAAATCTACCAACAAGTAATTGAGGCAACATAAATTTAATCGGCCAATATTTTAGTATCCACAATATTATAGTTCTGTAGTAGTTTCGAAGCCGGGTATTAGTACTGCTTCCAAACCATAGAGCATTGAAAAGCTTCGGCGGCGACTATCTAAGCACTGTGAAAATGTAAGTTTTTGCGGGTTTTTTTTCAAATGAAGTTCAGTGGATGTTTTAATTATTTACAAATTCAACGCCAGAAAGTCTGATCATCAGTCTATCCAAGTAATATCGAGTTGCTCAAGTTGAAAATCTTCCAATGACATCCCCCCGATCTTGGGCAGAGCGCGAGATGATAGTGTCTGACTTTTACTGACTAAAAACCCACTCCTGTTCCTTGGTTGCCTTTCGTACCAGAGCTCCTCTCGCTCGAGTCTTCCTTTCAGAAGCAGACCGTTGGCCCCAGTAGGCTTCGACCCTGCTGGGCCCTACGGTTTGCTGACATCTCCTTGAGGCGCGCGTGGAACAGCACGCGCCGTGGGTTGTCGAGGTCTAATAGGCAGTCGCTTCATAAAAAACGCATATATTCAGCCGCATCCAGGTAGACGGGAAGCCGACCCCAAGCTAGTTCGGAAAGGGTTAGAGAGATGATGATGGTTTAGGAGAAATAAGCGAATTAACCGACAAACACGGAAAGCGACTTTTTGTTATACTACATAGATATGCCGCCTCTAGTCTTAAAGGCGCGGCGTTCCGCGCTCTGTGTCCCAAACAGTTCAGAGTTAGCTTCGGTTTGATTGTAATATTCATACTAACTATGCGCTCTGGCCGGAATCGTTGAATCAATTATAATTATTATCGAATTAGTTTTGGTAGTAGAACTTTGTCTGCTATGATACTTACTGGAGGAGAATTGAAATTGTGGAGCTGGTTGGAAATTTAAATAGAAGTATGGAATTTAGGACTAGCAAACTCCACTGGATTCGCGTTCTGTGCGTCTCGCATCCATCGGACTCCCGCAACCGTTACTAAATCATCGGTCCACCTTGTAGGGGGCCTTCCAACGCTACGTCTTCCGGTACGTGGTCGTCATTCTAGAATCTTTCGGCCCCAAGGGCCATCCGTTCTGCGAGCAATGTGCCCTGCCCGTGCTATGTCGGTTCCATACATGGTCGGAAATTCGAACCCCCCAAAAGTGAATTTAAAGAGTCACTTATTGAGTCCCATGGCGGCAGACCAAGACGAAAGGGGAGAAATGAACTTGACCCTTACCAGAGAGACTGGCCCGCAGTGGCACGAGACAGACTTAAGTTGAAAACGGAGAGGTAGGCCTTCGCCCAGCATTGAGACATAATGAACTAATTAAATTAGATAGAAAATTGCGATCAGTTTTAACGGAGTATACATTTTACAAACAATAAATTTTACCTCTTAATAACTATCTATCTCCTGGCAGCGGCTTTGCCCGCGTTAAAATAGATTACTCCATACCAATTTTGGACCCCGTTTCATTCCCTTAGGGGGTGAATTTTGAAAAATCCTCTCCTAATATCACCTACGTCGTAAAAGAAAACCTTGTGCAAAATTTCACGCTCCTATTCCGAGTAGTTTCGGCTGTGCGTTGATATGTCAGTCAGTTAGTTTCTCCTTTAATATAGATAGATTACAGACATTTTAGTAGTAGAATTGCACTTGTAAAATGCCTATAAATTATAAAGAAGTAACCTGTTTGTATAATTTACACTAGTCGTAAAAAATCATCTAATAAAAGTAGTTGTTTTACGTTGACATTTCTGTGAACGTCGTCCAGTTTAAATCCAGTTAAATTTTAACTGCTGCGTAATAAGCTCGACAGAATCCTAACGCACCGCACTTCATAATAAAGTTAAATGAACACGGATGCAGAACACACAAAACATTAATGTTAATGGGTCCCACACTCAGTGCGGTGTAGCTATTTTAACACTGGGAAATAGGGATGTACCTAGCGGAACTTGGTGGCCGTCTCCGCAAGTGCAGAATCCAGCTAGAAGTCGTACTTTGCAAGTGCGGAATTTCGCAAGAGGTCATGTCTCCGCAAGTGCGGACTTTCTCTAGAAATCGTACCCCCGCAAGTGTAGAATTCGGCAACAAGTCATTTCCCCGCAATCAAGGAATTCTCATAGTATTCGTACCTCCGCAAGTGCGGAATTCCGCTAGAATTTGCGCTTCCGCAAGTGCGGAATTTCTCAAGAAATCACGGCACCGCTTTTCTCACTTGCGGCATTTGTGTGTTTTTATTTAGACTTGCAAAAATTCTTTACTTTTCATCATGTCCTAAAAAGACGTAATCAATTACTCGTACATCACATAGACGGGTCTTATCTTAGTAGAAACTTCGAACCAAGTTATTCAGAAGATAAAACTCAGTTTTCAAGTAATTGCTCACATGTCACTACCACCATTAAATCCAAAACTACGTGAACAACTGTTTTAGGAGCCAGATTATTTTATGAGCCGCTAACAAAAACTAAAAAGACAATTTTTGTGAAAGACAGTTCGCCCTTTGAAAGCAATATAGTTAGATTTATTTTATGGGTAAATAAACCTTTTTTTTATTTTTTTCTTACTTTTGCCTATAAAGGCACGACATTAGTGGTAGCGCCAGCATTCGTGCAGCCATCAGAATTTTTTTTTCTTACGTTTTGCCCCACTCTAGAAAATAGTCCTCTACCGTGAGTGCGTTCACAATCATGGTAAACACGAGACGCCCACTGTCGGAACAACTATTTGTGTCTTTACAAATATTATTTTGTTCCGTAAAGGAGACGGACCCACGACATGTAGCGCAGCTGCCAGTTCTATGGAGGGTACCTCACCTGTCCAATTCATAACCAACTATACAATTTTAAGCAGCTTGACCATGGTGGCGCTTTTTATGTTGTCCTAGTCAGCCTATGCTTTTACCTCCGCATCTGCGAAGTTCAAGTTCCGCATTCCGCCCCTACTAAATAGCCTCCGTCACATCACAACTAGAAACGTCCGCAGCGAATCGCGGTGCAGCGTCGCGAATCGTGCGGGTTCGCAGTGAATGCGGCTGTGACGTCATCGTTGGCAAGCGTGCGTTGCAGGCGGGCTAATCTCTGGTGTATTGTTTTGCATAAATTGGCATATGCAGGTTTTTTGGGCTGTATTTTTTTGTCAGCTTTTGTAAAAATATGGTACTTACTATTCAGGAACAAAAGCTTTTCGTCAAATACGAAGGCTTTTCCATAAATAAATAATAAAACGAGCAATGGAGCGCAGCATTCTGGATGTCAAAAGAGCCGACAGAATGAGGAACACCACGCTGCGTCAAAAGACGGGGATCATAGACGTAGGAAAAAAGGCTGCCAGGCTAATGGCAAAATGGGATTGGGTGGGTCACATCAGCTGCATGGACTCTGACCGTTGGGCCTGAGCCTCCACAGAGTGGGTAACTGAAAATGGATGACGCCGCCGAGGTCGACCTCGGAAGAGGTGGCGAGACGACCTAGATGCCTACCGCAAGGACTGGTTCGAGTTGGCTCAAGAAAAGAATACCTGGAAGAAGTTGGGAGAAAGAAGCCTTTGCCCAGCAGTGAGACAGTATAGGCTATTAAAAAAAAAACTGACATTTCCAAAGAGCTTTCCAAACTTGTTCACAAAATTATTTCGTGGAATTAGAAATTACGACCTCTGTGGCGCATAGGGTTGTTATTGTTAAACCCAGATTAGATGACATAACAGACCAACCGATGTTCCTGCATTTGAAGCTTAGACTAATAACGGCTATGTAATCCGTAGAGCTTTGGCACTGCGCCAATAGAAAATATACAAGTTAAATTACATATTTTTTGCCCAAGTATATGTAGCTCTCAAATAAATATTTGATGTATAAGCTTCATTTGTTGGTTTCTGTCTTAAGATAAAATATGACGTTTATTTTGTTAGATAACTTATTCTGGAGCCCAGATTGTGAGTCACAAATTACTATTGAAAAAAATTGTATTTCGCAGCAGTATTCTATTTAATATGTAACAATCGCTTGACTGAAATTTTCGTCATTTTTTGTTTATAGGGTGACTGGTAATTAGTTACTGAAACTTAAACACATAACACGCATTCATGATTACAAACAACTTTAAACTTTTTTATGTTCTCATTACTTTTATCACAATAATAAAACAGCTGTTTAAATACGCGCACGCGCCTGCGACCGGCGACAACTCAGCTGTTAGCCGCGTGACGCCATCGTACCTACAATAGTGATAGAACACCCACGCAGATTGCAAACCCATAGGTGTATATACCTAATCAGTGATTGTACCTACAATCTAGTGAGTATATAAAAAAAGTTTCTTTGGGAAAGTGGTTTGTAATGATGAGTACAATCGCGTGTTTAAGTATCGGTCACTAATTACCAGTCACCCTATTATATATATATTACCATATTTGGTTTGTCTGACAATAGGTTGCAGGCTATTTTTTTGCGTTCTTACCCCCACCTCCAATTTTTGTCGTCTTTGATAATTTATTATTATATAGCGGAACAACGTTTACCGAGTCAGCTAGTTGTTATATGATATTCTAGCTAGACAAAATCCAGTAATGATAGTTCTCATTTGATGATTTCCCACTTCAAAATAGTAGATTATGTGACTAGGGGATAAGGCGTGTCTTAGAGTCGCGGGCTGCATGTTGGATTCCGAACGAAACGAAGGTTACGAGTTTTAATCCCGAACGCAGTGAGGAATTTATACAATTAACTCCCGAGCACTACCAAAACACACAACACTAATCCTTAATTCCATTCCTGTTATAACTAAATATTATTATTATATCTAGCCTATATTGTCCCACTGCTGGGCAAAGGCCTCCCTCCATTTCTTCCATTGTTCCCGGCTTTGAGCCAGCTTCTAAGGAAGACATTTAAGTCGTCCCGCCATCTCCTTCTTGGTCTGCCGCGACTCCGTCGTGCGATTTCAGGGCACCAACTTTGTGTTTTACTGGCCCACCGCTCGATCGCCATACGGCAGTCATATTCAGCCCAGTCCCACTTTAGCTGGGCATCCTGTTGAGCCACGTCAATGCTCTTCGTTATGGAGCGCAGTATACTGACCCTTTAATGCTGCTTGTCTTTACACTTACAGAACCTTTTACTGTTCTGTAAGTGTAAAGACAAGCAGCATTAAATACAATTTTTTATTTGGTGACGTCCATATTCCAGTCACATACATTGCCTGTCAATTTTACTGTACCCCTGTGCCATTAATTTCCTCATGTCTATAATGGAAGGTCGCTACCCACTATCCATTGACATCCGTCCGAAGCAATCGGAAGTGTTACCATTGACGGAGCCGGAAAACTACCCGAACCGCTAGCATTTTGGACTGACACTCCGATGCAGACGAACTTGTTAGATGCTCGCTATATGCGGAATACGAACATATTTTTTACCCGACCGCCTCTGAAAGAAAGTAATGTTTTTATCAACTTTTATGGTAGTAGGTTGTCTGATTATTTAATGTAGGTCCCACTCCTTTAAATTGTTATTTTAAGGGTTCCGTACCTTAAAAGGAAAAAACGGAAACCTTATAGGGTTACTTTGTTGTCCACCCGTCTGTCTGTCTGTCTGTCTTTCCGTCAAGACCCTTTATCTCGGGAATGCGTGGAGGTATTGAGTTAAAATTAAAACCAAATAGGTACTCAGATTTGCGGTCCCTTGAAGCTGTGAAAAAAAGTAAACTACTAAGTTAACGAAAAAAAAGATATGGCCGTTTATGTCGCAAAAAACGTGTATTTCGACACTCTCAAGGGAATCAAAATTCATCCCGTTGACCTAGAATCATGAAATTCGGATTTTAATTTTCAAAATTCAAAAATAAAATTTAAAAATAATCATTATTTTCGATTCGGAAAAATCTTCGTAATTTAATTCGGGAATTGAACTGTTTTCATAGTTAAGTTTGTATGGAACCCTCAGTTCGCGAGTCTGACTCGCACTTGCCCGATTTTTTTTATAGTTACCACTAGGGAATTACTTTGAAGGACTGGAACAATTTGCCTGCTGCGGTCTTCCGGTACGATTAAAACTACGTATCTTCAAGGAAAGAGTGAATAGGCTCTTAATAAACTAGTGCGTTTCGCCATCAACGATTGCAGCACTGCTTACTATCAGGTGGGATCGCAGTCAAGCACTAGTTTGTCTTTAAAAAAAAATAGACATAAACATACATACATAGAAGTTTGGATGACAATACGCGGTTATTAGTGATGCCATTCTAAGTCCAATATGGCGAACTCAGAAAAATTGTGATCTAATTATTAATTAAACTTTGGGTAGCAAATAAAAGGGTTTCCTGAGAATTAGCATAGCATAGTCGGCCTTATAATGTTCCCACTGTGAAACATTATAAGGCAAGGAAAATTATTTGTGATTGTTTTTTTTTTGTTTTTTGTGGGTCATTATTTGAGTGTGGTGGTGGATTACGGCCCATTCCTTCTCCTAGAGAGGAGGCCTGAGTCTAAGAGTTATTGAAATCAAAATAGCTTTATAGGCTTAAAACGTTTTTTTAATAAATCATTTTAATTTTTGTGGTTTTAATTTTAATAACTTGAACATCGATGCCTACATCCTCGGGCTGCGGGGTATTTCGAATTAGTCATCACGTGGAATGTAAGGGGCAACTGAAGGAACACAGTTGGTTTTAGGTAGTCTCAAGCTCCCTCTCGCTTGACCCGGAGCGGGAAAAGTTGTTTGATGATTTCCCATCTCAAAAAGAAAAGTTCTAAACTGATTCTCCTCTTTCATCTCGCACTAAAAAACATTTAGCATAGACCTTAAGGTGAATGCTCTAGGGTAACAAGTGAAATTCATATTTCCGTACGTTTTCTTGCAATTTGTAGATCAGTATCGAATAGTAAAGTTAAAAAAACATATTTGCGGTAATTACATCAACATCATCATTTCAGCCGAAAGACGTTCACTGTTGAACATAGGCCTCCCCCAAGTGTCGCCACAACGAACGGTGATGACAAATATGTGTTTATACTCATATATGCTTTTCCACCCCGTGTATTTTTTCGCTCATATACAGGGTGTAAAAAGACCGATCACATACCCGTTAACTACACATTCTGTACATATAACTAAGTCATTTTGAACAAAAAATATTGCTGGGAAACAAACTTTTTTTTCCATCTTTAAAAAAAATATGCTTTTTATTGCGAGCAATGTAAAGCGCGCAACTGATTGTGCCGGTGTGTGTGTAATAGGTACAGTGTATACGATAGGCGAGGCGCGGCGCGGCGGCGCCTCGGCGTCGCGCGCGTTTTGCATGGTGTAGGTATTAAATAGGCTCTTGGTAATTAAAAAAATCTGTTATGTACAATTACTTAAGTATACGAAATACGTACAGTTTTTAAATAGCCTGAGTACTTACCTACACTGTCCATCACTTTAGCTTTCATCACTGCACAGGTGGCCTCTCAACACTGACGAGCTTCGGTTCAAACTGCCGACATTCCACGCGGAGACAGATGCGCGCCCTAGCCCGTGTGTTTTCATGAACTCGCTCCAGGGACCAGGATCCCTTCTTGCGCTGACCACTGCTTAAGTTCATCACATCAATAATTTTCTGTCGCATTGCCGCAGCGGTCTCGCAGGGGCGGTCAAACACCCTATCTTTGACGTAAACCCACAATAAGGCGAGCGTGCTGGCCATGCGTTAGGCCCAAACCGTCCGATCCAGTTGTTTTCGAAAATCGTCGTCAGTTGCTCACGAACTGATCTCACAACATGAAGCGGCGCACCGTCGTGCTGGTACCACAACCCAAGCTTCTGAACTAGTGGCATCTCTTCCAAAGTGTCGGTTAGGTAGCCAGTAACAAAATTGAGGTAGGCAGGCCCGTCCATTCTCGGTGGCAAGAAAACCGGGCCTAGGATCTGGTTTCCCACAATGCCAGCCGTGTCTGGAAGCCCGTTTCTTGGGTTTGATTTGGATTGACGGAACACCAATAATGGGTATTTCGGCGGTTCCACATTCCATTATTTGTGAAAGTGCTCTCGTCGGTGAAAATTATTTTTTGGATGAAGTCTCGTTCCTGGCTCAACAGCCACCTGCAGTAATCCATGCGACGTATCGCGTCACGTAACGAGCGCTCGAGCACTAGCACACGATGGATTTTGTAAGGCCGTTGCTATCCTGCCTCAACACTTGTGTGCACATTAGAATGGGAAACCATGTGCCGAACGTGATGAACATGCCGCCTTCGCAATATTTTGGCTGCTGTTCGTACGCCCAATCGTGGGTTTTCCTGCATCACAGCGAGAATGGCCTCATCGAACGCTGGTCGTATTTGTCGGCCGCCTCCCAGAGAAATGGGTACTATCGGTTGGTTGTCCAGCAATCGCTGAACAGCTCTGGTGAAGATCCGCGAATCCGTGGGTTGATACGCGGTAGGATGCTTAATCCTGTACAGTCACAGAGCCGCAGTAGCGTTTCCATGAGCCATGTCGTAACAATAAATAATATTCACGTACTCGCGCACCGAATAAACATGAAAAGGCATCTTAACTCGCGATAGGTGCCTACAACTAAATGAATCCTGAAAAGAACACACTACACACACGAACATACAACGCACTCACAATACACCTACACTAAGCCTATCACTCCAACGCTTTCACTACTATCAGTCTATCACACAATACTACACAAACACAACTAATAACAGTAATAAGCAAAAAAAAATATCCACAAGTGCATTCGATGACGTAAGAAACCGAACTAATAACAAACACGTAGGTAAGTAAATTCGCAATAAATAAAATTCCTTTAAATTTATTTGCGGAGGGGGGTCGGACCGCTGGCGGCCTTTTTGATGCTTTGAGCACAGCCGCGCACCGCCGGTGGGCGGCTTTTCCCTTTCATAGAGCACGAGCCGCTCGCGTGCTACTGGCGCTAGCGACAGCCTGGTGTAATAACAAAATGTGATCTCATAGATTTAGGTGTCGCTCTAGTTATAAATAATTTCCTAAATTGAGTTTGAGTTCTAACGAGCATTTAGAGGCTTCATCAGTTTACGTACTTAAATTATTCTGTAGGTTGTCTCGTGATTACATTAAAAAAAATGTTATCAATGAACACAGATTAATGAAATTCTGACCGAATTCTGGTTAGTATTTGTGAAATAGCTAGCAAGTAGTTTTGAAGGCCGCTCTAAACACTAAAGACAAATTGTATCTCAGTTCAGACTGCTGCAGTTGTGTACGGAAGCGTGAGTAGCTTTGTTTTTTTTTTAACGTTGTGAAATCATCAAAATCATCTCGCGCTCCGGTGGGAGAGGGAGTTTTAGACTTTTACTGACTAAAACCCAATGTTGATCCTTCGGTTGCCTTTGCGTTTCAGGGTCGCGGTACCTAAATCTTTGGAACATTCCCGCGACCGTGCCTGGCATCGCTCCTATCAGGCCCCATCAGTTTAGCTGACAGCTTCTTAAGGCGCACGTGGAACACAACGCGCTGTCCACCAGGGCTTGGTTGTTATCGGACGGAGAGCTACCCATTGCTCTCCGTCCGCAAGCCCGCGTCTACGGTGGCCGGGAATCGATCTGTGACTCCCGACAAACTAACGACTTCACGCAGGTAAAACGCGCCGCGTGCTCGTTTATGTTTTAAAATGTAATTTATTAGGTGGGTACCTACTAAACATTTTTATAAAATGAGGTACCTACCTATCTACGACATTTATTTCCAATCATGCTTAACAGGATAGCTTTTAGTGCATAAGCCTTACAGCCTTATGCACTAGAAGTCATCCTCAAAAATGCCTACAATACTTACGGATTGTAGGCATTTTTGAGGGGCTTTATCGTTATCGTATTATCCGATAACTAGGTTGTGCAGGCCAAATAGGCAGTCCGGTTAGATTGAAAGGAGACCCTAATAGTTGGGAGAAACCTAAGCAGGTGATGATTAAGTGTATGGAACTTTGTGTGATTTTTCCGATAGCTTTAGGTAGGTACCTAATTCAAACATAATAAATGAAATTACGAAATTTACTTTTCCTTTATCATTGTGATCGTAAATGCAGCAATCACGTCGTTTTACCTGTTCGTATCACATCTTATTTACCTACTTAGTGAGGTTTATGTTATGCTTATGAACCTAGTGACGTTTATCAAGTTGTTATTTAAGAAGTTTAAATTGTAGGTAGGTACCTACCTAAGATTTAAGTTTAGTTTTTAGATAAGTAGAAAGTAACTTTTTTGCGATAAGAAAACATCAAATGTCCCCTCGCGCTCTGGGTGAAGAGAAAGGGAGTGTCAGACTTTTACCGATTTTTAGTCAGTTAAAAGTTTGAAACTCCATCTCTCTCTCTCTCTTTGTTCCTTCAGTTGCCGTTTGTATACCAGGGCCGCGTTACACCCGGGCGTTTCTTCCCGCTGAATCCGACACGGGAACCGTTCGAAACAACCGTGTCCGGCGAGGAATTTCGTCAGGCGGAAAGTGAGGACGCCGTGGTGCCTCACTAGCTACTCCTCAGAGAGGGAACTTACTATCCTACCTAGGATTTAAGTTTAGTTTTTAGATAAGTAGAAAGTAACTTTTTTGCGATAGGAAATCATCAAATGTCCCCTCGCGCTCTGGGTGAAGAGAAAGGGAGTGTCAGACTTTTACCGATTTTTAGTCAGTTAAAAGTTTGAAACTCTATCTCTCTCTCTCTCTTTGTTCCTTCAGTTGCCGTTTGTATACCAGGGCCGCGTTACATCCGGGCGTTTCTTCCCGCTGAATCCGACACGGGAACCTTTCGAAACAACCGTGTCCGGCGAGGACCTTCGTCAGGCGGAAAGTGAGGACGCCGTAGTGCCTCACTAGCTACTCCTCAGAGAGGGAACTTACTATCCTACCTAGGATTTAAGTTTAGTTTTTAGATAAGTAGAAAGTAACTTTTTTGCGATAGGAAATCATCAAATGTCCCCTCGCGCTCTGGGTGAAGAGAAAGGGAGTGTCAGACTTTTACCGATTTTTAGTCAGTTAAAAGTTTGAAACTCCATCTGTCTCTCTCTCTTTGTTCCTTCAGTTGCCGTTTGTATACCAGGGCCGCGTTACACCCGGGCGTTTCTTCCCGCTGAATCCGACACGGGAACCTTTCGAAACAACCGTGTCCGGCGAGGACCTTCGTCAGGCGGAAAGCGAGGACGCCGTGGTGCCTCACTAGCTACTCCTCAGAGAGGGAACTTACTATCCTACCTAGGATTTAAGTTTAGTTTTTAGATAAGTAGAAAGTAACTTTTTTGCGATAGGAAATCATCAAATGTCCCCTCGCGCTCTGGGTGAAGAGAAAGGGAGTGTCAGACTTTTACCGATTTTTAGTCAGTTAAAAGTTTGAAACTCCATCTCTCTCTCTCTCTCTCTTTGTTCCTTCAGTTGCCGTTTGTATACCACGGCCGCGTTACACCCGGGCGTTTCTTTCCGCTGAATCCGACACAGGAACCTTTCGAAACAACCGTGTCCGGCGAGGACCTTCGTCAGGCGGAAAGTGAGGACGCCGTGGTGCCTCACTAGCTACTCCTCAGAGAGGGAACTTACTATCCTACCTAGGATTTAAGTTTAGTTTTTAGATAAGTAGAAAGTAACTTTTTTGCGATAGGAAATCATCAAATGTCCCCTCGCGCTCTGGGTGAAGAGAAAGGGAGTGTCAGACTTTTACCGATTTTTAGTCAGTTAAAAGTTTGAAACTCCATCTGTCTCTCTCTCTTTGTTCCTTCAGTTGCCGTTTGTATACCAGGGCCGCGTTACACCCGGGCGTTTCTTCCCGCTGAATCCGACACGGGAACCTTTCGAAACAACCGTGTCCGGCGAAGACCTTCGTCAGGCGGAAAGCGAGGACGCCGTGGTGCCTCACTAGCTACTCCTCAGAGAGGGAACTTACTATCCTACCTAGGATTTAAGTTTAGTTTTTAGATAAGTAGAAAGTAACTTTTTTGCGATAGGAAATCATCAAATGTCCCCTCGCGCTCTGGGTGAAGAGAAAGGGAGTGTCAGACTTTTACCGATTTTTAGTCAGTTAAAAGTTTGAAACTCCATCTCTCTCTCTCTCTTTGTTCCTTCAGTTGCCGTTTGTATACCAGGGCCGCGTTACACCCGGGCGTTTCTTCCCGCTGAATCCGACACGGGAGCCGTTCGAAACAACCGTGTCCGGCGAGGACTTTCGTCAGGCGGAAAGTGAGGACGCCGTGGTGCCTCACTAGCTACTCCTCAGAGAGGGAACTTACTACTGCTAACATGGCGCGCCCAGCGCAAGGTTGCGACAGTCGCTGTCTTCAAGTTCATACCATACCACCACAAGATCTCGCTGGAGCTCTGTCTGCCGCGCCGTGCCGCGATTGGACGCGGCAGCGGAGTTTCCCTTCGACGGCGTTGCATCATCACGTACTAGGATTGTTGCCTGCAAAATCCCACAGTGGCAGGCCAGCATGCCGGCTCGCCTCGCAGGAGACCACGCGGTATCCCTGTATCATTAGGATGGCCATGACCCTTTTACTCACCTTTAGTCCGAGTGACCGAGTCTAAACCGGGGCCCCGTAAACGTCCATGGACTGCACAAACCACGGGGTCTACGCGAAGCGTAGACCCTCTGGCAGGAGGCGTCAGGACCTGCCAGATTGGGGAAGACCTGCGTCAGCGCAGCCGCGCTTTGTTAAGTAGGTACGGTAGGTAGGTACCTACTTTTAATTTCTACCATTTAATACCTAATTTAAAAATTAAATCAATAAACAAATAATAATCAACGTTTTTATTGAAAACGTAAAATCGTAAACTGTTCAATTCATAAAATAAATAAATTGTCCATACTGTCATCAGCTGAGCGCGTTTCGCATTTGTTCGTTGAACTCGGAATCTCGCACGCTAGTGTGCGCGCCACAGCCGCACAGCTGCGTCGAAGCGTGCGTAGTATTTTGTATTCATTGCATTTTTGTAACTTCAAATGCGTAATTTGCTATGAAAAATTAATAATTTTGATAATGTTTGTTCGGAAGAAAGTTTTCTAATGACACTTGGAATACGATTTTGAAAAAAAGTCAACTTTTTTTTTCTTACTTTGACCTTGAATATCTCTGGAACCAGTGATTTCCCAGGTATGTTCTAGAAGAAAAAAACTATCCCAGTGATGGGTACAATACGTAGTTTTCGTTTACGTTAAGGGTCTTTTTACACCCGATATACTTGTCCACCCTAAAGCAAAATGCCTTCATCCTTATGATTTCCTACAAAGCAACATTAACGAAACCGGAAGAGGACGGACGATCCGATGCAGACCAACTCGCAAAGTGCTCGCAATATCCCGCAGTGTATGATGTAACTTAGAAGTGTTAAATTGGCAAACGCAGTGTGGTCGAGCCTCAGTTAAGAGTTCAACCAGCTCGACAGAATTGCTATAGGGTTCCAAGAAATCTATTTATTTATTTTATGACAGGTACTCTCTGCACTAACAGTCGAAACCAACACATGCGGAGAGTCATTATTATATTACAATATAATATCTATTAAAAAAAAATACAAATCTTTATCATTACCTATCATTATCACAATTATCATAATTATCATTATCATCATTACATTATAAAAAAAAAATTGGTAATTAATTTGCAATTTAAAGATAAAAATAGAATCAACCGCCAAAACATTCTCTGCACCTCTCTAAAAACATTCGCACACTAGAGTGGAACAAGTCTATACAACCACAGCTCTGCCCCCCTAGCCAAGTTACGATCGTTTCTTTTGCGTCGAACGCCTCGAGTAGGCCACGCCTCGAGTAGGCCACGCCTCCGATTTCTTTGTTCTGACCACGTGACCGAGCGTCGAGATGACGTCAGTATAAAGGAATCGGAGGCGTGGCCTACTCGAGGCGTTCAACGCAAACGAAAAAATCGTAACTTGGCTAGGGGGGCTGGTCAATCTGCATATCTGTGTTTTTGGCGGTACGGTCAGCTTTGGCATACGAGCCTATCTATAATAAAAATAAACTTATTGTTTTGTATTTTGAATGTTGTGAGTTCACTCTTCATTTATATTTCTTCTATTTTTTTGTACTTTTAGTAGTGTTTCATTTAACGCTTTTACCTCCGATATCAGTTCCGATACTGACAAAACAAACTTAAAAAACTTCACTTCTGCATTCGGTTTCGACATAACCATTTTTGTTAAATCCCTACTTACACAGTAAGTATATTCTGATCGGTTTAGTCGCGGGATAGTTCGATGGGCTTACGTTTATCGCTGGGGTATTATAAACCCTAGGGATACTGTTTCCCTACTATATAGGAGATAATCTTGACACTGCACTAATACTTTTTTAAGGGTTATTTTTTTCAGTTGGTAAATCATCCAATGACTTCTCTCGCTCTGGGTGGATCGGGACGGCGTCAGACTTTTACTGACTAAACTACACTGTGTACTTCAGTTGTTGTTTGCGTTGTAGGACTACGGGTTTCCTTTTCAGATATTCCCCGCGGTCCTAACAAGCATCGGCCCTGTTGGGCCCCTACGGTTTGCTGACATCTTATTGAGAAGCGCGTGAATCACTATCTACGCACTGTTGACGACTGCGTTTGATCTGTTCGATACCCATTGCTCGAAGTCCGCAAGCCCGCGCCTACCGTGTCTGGTAGTCGGGATGGAAATCATTAAATACATTCTCCCGTTTTAGGTTGCACGAAAGGAAACAGACTTTTCCAGACTAAAAAAACCCAGCCGTGTTCCTTCAGGCTGCAGTGACTCTTTCGACCATCCCCGCAGCATGTCGATATCAATAAAACCTTCATGCTAAACAGTCGTTAGGTATATTTTGTATCCCAGGAGTATGTTCCCACGCGATAATTTTCTAGGTCAAAGCGGGCGGCGCCGCTGGCAAAAGCTAGTCTACACTAATATTATAAAGAGGTAAAGTTTGTTTTTTTGTTTGTCGGACGTAATCTCTTAAAGTACTGCTCCAATATGCGTATGGTTGAGCAGTGGTGGCCGAGTGATAACGGCTCCGACTTATGAGTTTAGGTCGCGGGTTCAAACCCAGCCAGGCGCGTTACTTTGTGTAATTTATCGTCACTGTTCATCACCACTGCTCTCAAACCGGTGAAGGAAAACATCGTGAGGAAACCGGACAATGTATGTGATGTTGTCTCAATTTATTATTTATTAACGATGCTGGCAACGGATTCCAGTTGCTGATGGCCGGTATCCGTTAACAAAATGTCAATCAATGTGCATTTTTCTTCTCACATTTCGCTACTTTTTCGGAGTCATCAAATCAAATGCACTAGACAATGCACGAGCACCCATGAGGTTTTCTAAAAGCCGGCGCTCCTGCTCCGGTGCGTGGTAGCCACTCCAAAATCTCGTCCCCATCGACCATCTGTTCTACGAACAATGTGCCCTGCCCAAGTGCCTACTGCCACTTAAGTTTGGCGATTATTTGGGCTATGTCGGTAACATTGTGGACTACAATAAATCATCTAATAAATTTAAAAATAAAAACAATCGGACTAGCCAAACAGCAACAAAAACTTCAAGGCGGAAGTTTCACTTATACAACTCAAAACTATGGAGTTCCTTCAATGCTACACTAGGCGGTGACAAAACCTTTATCAATGCTCATTTACCCACCACCGGGACAGTTTTCAGACCAAGTTTCGCTGGCACCCAGCCAGATCGTAGTCCACAATAATTATACTTGTTCGAAAGCACTGCGGCTGTATATTATCGGGATTTGTACTGAATTCCCAATTGTTTACAACGCTCTGTTGAATTTTAAGACAACTAAATATTTAGGGGAAAATCGGAGAGTGGTATCGAAGAGCAAAAAGTTATGTAGCGACATCTATGGCGTCACATAAGAACTAATCCTGCATCGTGCTGTTAAAGTTCTTCGCGCGATTAGAACATATAGAACAGCCCGAAATCTGTTACTCACCAGTCTGGTCGGAGGATCCTCCCTTTTCAACGGATGTATATGGGGCTTTACTCTCTGTTATACATACCTCCAAAGTTACATGGAAATCGGTGTGGTCATTATGTGGGCTGCAGAATTGTTGGAAAGAATTACCGTGGCCCCGGAATGCAAAAGAACAATCGGCAAAGGGGTGGGTTTTGCACAGTAAACGTCTGACAAGCCCTCTAACTCGACCCAGAGCGAAGAGCAGTTATTTGAAGTTATTCCACTTCAGAAAAAGGTCTAAACTAATTCGTGTCTTGCACTGAAATAGTACATTTTGATACAAGTGCGGAAAGTTTGTCATTGCGACCGAGGTGAAATTCGCATGAGCCATAGGCGAGTGTGTTATGGAGCCGAGGGCTGCAGTAACAAATTTGCACTTGTATCAAACGACTTTTTTCAATACACTTGACTCGCACCCAGCCTGATATGATAAATGTAATAACATTGTGGCGGGAGAGAGCTCGCACAGTTTTCTGCACTAGTGCGGAAAACGGTATATTACGTGCCTAAAACCGGCAGGATAAGAGCGTGTTTTCGAGTAAGTGGATTGAAAAACCTTTAACCTAGACTCATAGCTTGATCATCTGGTTTTCACTGACCAAGTTTTATTAGAACCTCGAGAACGTCTGTCGCCAACTTCTCAACTTTCGATATTAAGAATAGTTTGCCCTATAATGTGGGACATAAATATTACCGACATAGTGAGAAAGTTTGGTCTTATGTCCCTCTACCGGGAAAGAAAGGACAACGAATTAGGAAACAGTAAACGTATTGTTTACGCGATTCAGGCGAGATATTATGAACGAACTATGACTTTGAAATTCGGCTGGTGCAGTGAGTGTGATTAACGAGCCGTAGGAAAAAATAGATCTCGTCTCTTAATTTTTTAACCGCTTGCGTCGGATTACTCCGACGAGCGTTTTCGTGTCCTATTCGCTAGGATCGTGTGTTTGCGAAGAGCTGACGAGATGGAGTATATCGATGTGCAAACCTGGCGGGTGAGTGTTTGTCGGATATATTCGAGATTCACGGTTGACACAATACCAGATTAGTCTTCTAGATTAGCACGCACGATGCCACTGTATTCAGGAGACTGACACGTCTTATCTTATCTTTGTGGTCTGGTTTCCGCACATACTCCTTATCGGACCATTGTGCGTGGGCCAAGGCGGCCTTTACTCCAACCAGCCCACCTCATTCCAGAAACAGATGAGTCTCTTCAGTTTGCTTAGGGGGTCCATCAGTGAATTAGGTGCAGACACACTGACACATAATTTCACTCGATTTCCGAATTTTGATTGCGGACGCAACACGCACTCGGAAATATTATTCAATAAACGATTACGTGGGTAGTCTAGTCCCTCCCGCTCACACAAGTGTGACAGGCAAGTGCAGGACAGAGACGGGTTAGGAATACAAGAACTAGTCGAAAAAATGAATTAGTCGCGTATAAAAAAAAAGCGTCACCACGTATTGTGTAAACATTTTAAATGTAATTATACTATTATTATGGATTTCAAACAATAAGAATTTTTACAACAACCAAATAGCAAATAAAATTGTAAAAGTCAAAGCTATCCACTTTCAAGGCTATCCATCAAAATAAATTGTTTTCTAATACTAATAAAGGAAAATCTGTCCGTCCCTTCTTTTTTGAACTCCAATAAATCGTAATAACGGATTGGCATATAACCTTCAATATCGGATTCAGTTTATAGAGAATTTAGAGATCTTTCTTTTTCGTTATTTTTGTGTATGATTGCTACTACGATATCTATTGCATTATAGTAAATGTCACTTATACTTAGACCTTTAAATATCAATCCAGTGTAAATACATAAAACAAAAACGGGTCAAGTGCGAGTCGGACCAATTTTGTTTTACACAATTTATTTTATTCTGTTTTTTTTTGTATTTGTTGTTGTAGCGGTACTATGTAGGCATTCATTCAACTATACTATCTAAATATATAAAAGGAGAAACTGACTGACTTACATTTCAAGGTTTTCTTTTATAACGTAGGCAAGCACTAAGAAAGAATTTTTCAAAATTCAACCCCTAAAGGGATGAAGCGAGGTTCCAAAGTTTTTATGGAGAAAGCTACTTTCACGCGAGCGAAGCCGCGAGCAGAAGCTAGTTTTAATAAGTTGGCTAGTAACCGATTTTTTGATAGGATATAATATATTAAATTATTTTTAGTTATAAGTTCTCATCGTATTATTTTTGTTCTAGGTAAGGAAAATCAGTAATTCGCAACGGTACACTTGACGCCTGACATTGATCAACAAGTAAGTCTTTTCTCATCATTATCATTTCAGCCGAAAGACGTCCACTGTTGGACATAGACCTCCCCCAAGTGTCGTCATAACGACTGGTACTGTGCGTCTCGCATCCGTCGGATTTCCACGACCCTCACCAGGACATCGGTCCACCTTTTGGGAGACCTTCCAACACTGCGTCTTTCGGTACGTGGCTGTCTCTCCAGAACCTTTCATCCCCATCAAACATCTGTTCGAGCTACGTCGGTAACTTTGGTTCTCCTGCGGTTATCTTCATTTCTAATTGATCACACAAGGAAACGCTGACACAGCCCTTTCCATTGCCCTTTGAGTGACTTTAATTCTTCTGATGTGGCCCATTGTAAGCGATCACGTTTCGAAGTCATATGTCATCACTTGCAACACGCACTGCTCATAGACTTTCGTCTTGAGACACTGTGGTATATTAAGGACCTCTTACACTAAATTATTGAGATACAATAAACGTAATCACGGAGCTATATCGCAATATCGTCGCACACTACCCACCATTTCCTAAACTATTAATATCCTCAGTATTGACTGTTCTAACGGATCACTTGCGGAATCGGAACCGTTCGTACGTGATCGATGGAGCTCGGAATAGCTTCGAAGTCCTACACAATCAGGGTTGCTAACGTCGTTTTGACAGTAGATTTGTAGTTTTTTTTTTTTAATCTGTCAGTTTTTCTTTTTAACTATACACGCATAAAATAAAAGACAAGAAGGAAACAGAAAAAAGGTACAAAGGTTATCTTTATTTTTATACAAATCTTTTCCAGCATATCTACAAAAGAAGAGTTGGAAAAAACTGGTTGATTTTTATTTGAGACCTATAAATATACAGTTTTTTATATGGAAAAACTGGGCATGCGCGAGTCGGAATCGCGCACTGAGGGTTCCGTACAAACATAAGTAATTAATTCAATTCCCGAATTGAGTTTTGTTTTCGCAAAAAGTTTTATTTTTGTGACATATCTACAAATTTACAGTTTTCAGTTTTTTTCCTATACTTGCTACGAGACCTTGCTTCATGCCAAATTTCAGGATTCTAGGTCAACGGGAAGTACCCTATGAATTTTGATTCCCTTGAGAGTATATCGAAATAAATGGTTTTTTGCGACATAAATGGCCGTATCTTTTTTTTCTTTAACTCAGTCATTTGACTTTTTCACAACTTCATGGGACCGCAGACCTGAGTACCTATATGGTTTTATTTTCAACTCGATACCTCCACGCGTTCCCGAGATAAACGGTCTTGACAGACAGACGGACAACAAAGGGATCCGTTTTTTTTCCTTTTGAGGTACGGAACCCTAAAAATGAGATTGTGGATGTGATAATACCTAGAAATATGTTTATGTTATAATTGTTGTATATACAGCGATGTGGAGGAGTATTTCGACGCCTGAGTGTATTTTGTGTTTTTGTATTATATTTATGTACATAGTTAGGTTTTAGTATAGTTTAGTTATTATTTATGTATTTTATGTAAGAGAGTGTTTATTGTTGTATCTATCTCTAACTTTATACCTGTATGTGAATTTTTAGTTCAGTAACCTGATTAGATGTTTGAATGCACAATTCGTTGACCTAATTTTTTTTTATCTATTACTAGCTTTTGCCAGCGGCTTCGTTTTCTCCATACAAACTTTGAGCCCCGTTTCATCCTCTTAGGGGGTGAATTTCGGAAAATCCGTTCTTAGCCGATGTTTACACCCTATAAGGAATCTACCTGCCAAATTTTAAGTTTGTAGGTGTTATAGTTTCTAAGATTCCGTGACTAATCAGTGAGTGGTATTTCGCTTTTATATATATAGATTATTATTGATAGGCTTTTTTTTTTAAATGTGGGAAAATCATCTAATGACAAATCCCGCCTTGGGCGGAGCGCGAGATAGTGTCAGACTTTTACTGACTAAAAACCCACTCCTGTTCCTTCGTTGCCTTCGTCCCAGGACCCCGGGTTTCGTTTTCACACTACCCATGGCCCCAGTAGGCTTCGACCCTGCTGGGCTCCTACGATTTGCTGACATCACCCTGAGGCGCGCGTGGAACAATACGCGCCGTCGACGACTTGGGCTCGGTCCGGACAGTTACCGGACGGTCGGACGGCGAGCCACCCATTGCTCGCCGTTCGCAAGCCTGCGCCTACGGTGGCCGGAAATCGGGATCGATTAATAAATTGAAACTGAAACATTGAGCGCGATTTGATGAACGGTTCAATACAAACTGATTATTTCTGTCAATCTGCGTCAATGAAATGCTGATGGAGTTTTTAATATGTGGCGTTTGTTGACGTTACGTTTAAAACGGTTTATTTGCAATCTGGAGCAGAGTAAAAGCTTTAATTTTTTTTATTGCTTTTAATATTGTAGCAAAATATTATGTTTGTA
The DNA here is from genome assembly GCA_961205895.1 of Mythimna pallens. Classification (NCBI taxonomy): domain Eukaryota; kingdom Metazoa; phylum Arthropoda; class Insecta; order Lepidoptera; family Noctuidae; genus Mythimna; species Mythimna pallens. The sequence goes on from OY540843.1 coordinate 5,994,782, forward strand.
TTTGTATATTAAACTCTAACGTTTCCATTCTGAATGAGCTTCCATCAGATAAAGATTTTCGTTGATTGTGCAAGTGCGAACCATTCACTCGCCTGTCATCAACATAGAGCATGGTACAACAGCTTGTTACTTCATCTAACGCAATCCAAGGCTATTTTTGAGGAAAAGTCAACGTGAAAAAAGAGAGATAACGCCTGAAAACTCTGTTAGCATTCGGTAATTCCGTGATTTACTCCAATGTTTTACAAAAACCAGGAAAAACTTTTGAGTAAATTATGAAATGTCAAAGTTCAAGCAAAATAGCAGATTTTCAGGGGTCTTTACCGGATTAGTTTTACACAAATTTATAAATTGATTTCAATAGAACCCTAGATAATATCCACAAGATACTGTGTTTCCAAAATATCTAATGAAAAATGTGTAATAATAACGTCATAATCGAGTAAGAGCTGTTGTATGAACAACAGTGAAAATGTATGTCGAGTTGCATCCCTTAAAGATGTTTGGAAATATCATCCGCAATGGAAGCTCTTTGGATAAGCAAGATACACATGTCGATGAATTATATGTCATAGATATACGACCAAATTGTGCAGTTTTTTTTTCTTAAATAACATTTTTTGTGTGTCAATTCATGAAATTAACTTCCATCAGCACGAAGAATCACCAAACTTAAGTGGCAATGGGCAGACCGCATTGCTCACAGAACAGATGGCCGTTGGGGCCGAAAGGTTTTGGAGTGGCGACCACGTACCGGAAGACGTAGCGTTGGAAGGCCTCCTACAAGGTGGACCGATGACCTGGTAATCCAATGGATGCAAGACGCACAGACAGGACACTGTTTTTTTTTTTTTTTTTTATTTTAAGGTGGGAAAATCATCCAATGACAAATCCCGCTCTTGGGTGGAGCGAGAGATAGTGTCAGACTTTTACTGACTAAAAACCCACTCCTGTTCCCTCTTTGCCTTCATCCCGGGGCCCCGGGCTTCGCTTTCACACTACCCGTACAGGACACTGTTGGGATGACACTTGGGGGAGGCCTATGTCCAACAGTGGATGTCTGAAATGATGATGATGATGAACTTCTGATATGCGATAGATTTGTGTATTTCGCAATTAGGCTGCGGAACTCATAACTTAAACCATGTATTGGAATGTAATAATGAACCCAAATAATTGGAACCCCAATTACTTAGGACCAAAATATACAAAATAATAGTCAATTGTTTAGACAAAAGTTATGGGGCGGGCTTCGTTCTAGTAATTAGACAATTAATTACAATCGTAGCAAGATCCGTTATTCGGGGGCGACGCGACCGGTAATTAAAGCAAACCAAAACACTGCAATTTATGGCAACACCGACACGTAAATTAACGCGAACAACCGCCCGCGACCTTTGTCAATGATGAAATGTTGCCACATTTTAAATCCCGAACTCCCGGAATTGAACCTTAATTTCCTTTATTATTGACTACCCACATTTTAATTGGTTTATTTCGCTTTATATAAAATGATCGTTTCGGGAAATAAATACGAAACCGCTTTATGAAGTGAACTGCGTATTTTTTTTTGCGGATATAATTGTTTGGGAACAATAGAAGCTTTGTCGTTATATAGAGAACGCCGTTTTTGTTCGTTTTATAAATACTGTTTTCCACCAAAAATTCCTTCTCTGTAGGTACCGGTGTTGAATAATGGGGTTCATTGAAAGGTATATATATCATCAAAATAACTCCTCTGGTTAACGGGTTAATTGAAAGGTATATCATCAAATTACTTCTCCCGCTCTCTGTGGAGCGAGAGGAAATATCAGACATTTACTGACTAAACCCCACCTGTGTTCCTTTCGAGGAGTGGCAGGCGGTCGCCACCTTCAGCGAAGCAGTAATGCTCGCAAAAGAGGAGGCCGCCGTGCACGCGCGAGGCAATACTGGGATTCCGATCCCGATTTCCAGCCACCGTAGGCGCGGGCTTGCGGACGGTGAACAATGGGTAGCTCGCCGTCCGATCGTCCGGTAATCGTCCGGACCGGGCCCAAGTCGTCGACGACACGTAGTGTTCCACGTGCTCCTCATGGAGATGTCAGCAACCGTAGCCCAGCAGGGTCGAAGCCTACTGAGGCCATAGGTGAAGCGACAGAAATCCCCGGGGCCCTGAAAAAAATTGCAAAAAAGGAACAAGAGTGGGTTTTTAGTCAATAAAAGTCTGACACTATCTCCTGCTCCGCCCAAGAGCGATGGGATGTCATCAAATGATTTTCCCACCCGAAAAAAAGGAAAGAAAAACCCCTGTGTTCCTTTGCGTTCCAAGGCAGTGGTAACTCTTTCAAACAATTCTGCAGAGGCCGCAGCTTTGCTTCATGTTGTCTGCAAAAAACACCCTTACTGCAATCACCAAACCGCAAGGTGACGGTATTTTTAGAAAGCGAAGTGAAGTACGGCACCGTTCATTGCGGCGACACTTGGGGGAGGCCTATGTCCAACAGTGGACGTCTTTCGGCTGAAATGGTGAAGCTAACCGAAAATCAACTCAAATGTTACTAACAGAAGATTAAGGTTCTATCGGAATTTTGCCGTACTTATGTGTGTCAATCTGTAAGCTATATATCAGGGATCGATAGATATATATATCGATAGATATATCAGGGGTCGGAATTAGGTAGATTTATTCATGTAATGAATTCCATTCCATTTTCTTTTTATGCACCTACCATATTGCCTCTTCACCACCCTAGGTTGACTGATAGAGAATGCCTTAGGCATTAAGTTCGCCTCTGTACTTTGTGTTGCATGAAGATTAAATAAATAAATTCACGCGGGCGAAACCTCTAAGAGAAACTAACGTCACATGAAGGACAATAAAGAAGCTTTATAATACATCTCAAATCTACCACTATACCGTTTGAAATATTCTTTAACAACTGATATAAAGAAACTACACCATCAAATCGCTCCAGCATCGATATTGCACACTATATCGGTACTTCTGAATCTATGCTACGCCCATATTGGCTTTAAAGTTGCATTCGATTTCCCGAGCCAGCAATATACAATGTCCTATATCAGTGCATGTATATCTCTAGAACTTGAATCGATCCAATTCTGTTGAAATCGTTTAAGTCGAAAGTAAGATAAAGTTGAAACTCTCGGTTCGTGGGGTCCGAGTGCTCACAAGTTGTATAAAGATCTGTCAAAACGTCTAGTTGACACTTCGCGTGACCCAAGGGCTGGCTTTTACCTCGGACAGAGGATAAGCATTGCCATACAGCGTGGCAATGCCGCCAGTCTTTTGGGCACATTACCAGTCGACAGCGATGTGGAAGAGTTTTTTGACGCCATATTTTAGTTTTAGTTAGTTGTAATTAGATTAGGGTTTTTATTATTATTTATTTTATTTTATTGTAATTATAGTTAGTATTTTTAAATGTAAATAAACTGTGGCCCCCATTTAGATAAAGTTAATCGTTTATTTATACAATTAAATTTAAATGTTAACGTAAATTAAATTATTTGTATGTAACGTACATACATACCACATAATCAGCAATTTATTATATAGTCTTTGAATTTTAGGTCCTAGGACATATCGGGTTATACACAAATTTTAATAATTTTTTCTTCAGTTATTTTCAAATTTAACATAATTAAATTATGTTACATTTGAAAATAACTGAAGCAGGTACCCTAAGCACTTGTTTAGAATCGCTTGTGCAGAGCGAGAGGGAGTAAGATTACCGACTAAAATACACCCTTATTAGTTTAATTGCTCTTGGTTTTGAAACTGACTGTTTCGAAAGATCCTGTACCTGGCACAGTGGTAATTACTATGTCTGCTAGATTTTCTTTAAATCTCATCTAATGGAAGGTTACATTATTCCTATCACATCTATGCACAAAGCCATATTTAATCGGGCTGCTACTGAAGAAAGAAAGAAAGTAAGTCAGGAAAAAAATAAAAAAGGATGGAACGAAGGAAAGAAAAAAAAAGAAAGAAAATAAATTTATTTGACACAACACAAGGCACACAAATAGATTCTAGGTATTTATAAAAGGTATAAACGAGCACAACAGAAGCAAGAATAAAATAGAAAAAAAACTAATAAAAACTGAAAAGTTATTACAGAGACAGCTGTTTAAACCTCAACTACAGATTAATTACAATGAGTTCAACAATTAATTAATTACAACCTAGGGGAAGGTCAAGAGTGGATAGATTACTTCTAGGCAAGCGTGCTCCATCGTCGGTCACATCATCGCTTACCATCAGGTGAGATAGTGGTCAAACGCGAGCCTATCAATAATAATAAAAAAAAAGTTCCCCAACACGTTTGTATTGAAATGACACTGTTACTGAAAATAATAAACCTCCATAAATGTAATATTATTTTAAATTTTTGTTTTTATTTTACCTTTATACTCGTACTTAGGACTTTAAAGCTAATAAAGCCTCAGTAAGTGAACATTTTGAGTATTGCTCCGGATAATCCATTAAAATTTTCCTCGGGGCACTCGATAAATGAGACGTCACTTTAAATCTGCCAATTTGGAGGTAGGCGGAACAGAGAGTAAAGTCCCGCAAACATCCGTTGAAAAGGGAGGATCCTCCGGCCAGACGGGTGTTATGTCTGGTGGGCAACTGCTGATAGATGATTTCGGGCTGTTCTATATCTTCTAATCACCTGGAGAACTTTAATTGCGCGATGCAGGTTAGTTCTTATGTGACGCCATAGATTGCACTACATTGGTAAAATTGTAAATGAAAATTCCCTTTAGAACTGATGAAAAAATCCTAGGTCCCTTAAGCCCTGACTTATCCAGATTTCACTGTATATTGACTGGCCTGTTGGTCTAGTGGTTAGTGCCCTGACTGCTATGCCGGAGGTCGTAAGTTCGATTCCCACCCAAGACAAATGTTTGGGTGATGAGCACGATCATTTGTTCTATGTCTAGGTGTAATTTGGCTATATGTGTATATTTAGAACAATATAAGTAGGTTTTGTCAGTTGTCTAGTACTCATAACGCAAGCTCTGTTTAGTTTGGAACTAGATAGCGTTGTGTGAAAGTTGTAGAAAATTACTAGATATTTTATATAATAAAATCGGTCACTTCACTATAAAATAATATATTTATTACATTGAGTAATAAATTGAAATGTCCAAGATGTCAGTCAGTTAGAAAAATGACGCTGATTGCACATTTCAACGTAGATCTCATGGAGAAGAATGTGCAAGGAACTATGGACACTCTTTTAAAATTATGTTGTTAATATTTCTGCAAGAGGCAAATTGTGCGTCTTACCTCAACGGTTGCCGATCGAACAAGAGAGCTGTCACCCGCCATGATGCAACATCGACAGCTTTACTACAGGTAATCATAAATACGTTTCGGTGTTGCCAATACAATTAGTCGATTGCAATGAATAATCGAAAAAAAAAAAAAAGAAAATCTTTGTTAAAAAAACCAGAGTATATAATCTGATTACGTATTAATTTAAACCAAAAACTACTAATACTATTATCAGTCTGTGGTTTTCCGACTATAGAGCATACCTCTACATAATTTCCTTCCTAATATTACCAGAGACTAGTTTTTATCGTGCTCATTTGCCATTTTCGGCAGCTACACAAGTAACAACAGCTAGCAGTATGTATATTATTTATTTTCCTCTCGTATGTTATCAGCTTTATTTATTGTCTTATGTTTCCTTCTTTCTTTGCTGTCCATTCCTGGTAATTGTGTTATTCCAAACTTCTGCCGAGGGATATGATCGCAGGAATGACTATGTGTATTTATTTTGCCTCTTTAATAAGAAATAATTTTGGTGATAAGTAAAAAAAATGAACTGAAAATCCAAACTCAATATTCGCTAATGCGGACTATGTCTCTCATTTCGATTCTCGTCGATCGCCTCGAGTCGAACGTTTCGTTTCAATTCTCTTTCGTCGATCACCTCGAGTCGGCCACGCCTCCTATTCCTTTGTTCTGACCAAAATTTATTTACTATTATCTGTTATAAAAACATTATAAAGAAACTTGTAACTCTAGGTATATTCCTCCTTTATTTCCAAAATCATTTTAACGAGAACTATATTTACATTAATATGAAAAATGTTGCCATCTATGTGCGAATAGACTTTGAAGCCATCCAACTGATGAGCAGGTAAAATGAGGAGATGGTTTTAGACCATTAAAACGAAGCATAAAAAAAAAATAAAAAAAAATAAACTACATTAATATAATTCTTTTTTGGCGTGAGTAGGTACTAACCTACTCATCACACGCCGGGTATCCACTACTAATAAATAATTAAATAGACACAATATAGAATCACCGCATTCCTTTTCTATATTATATTTCCACTAAATAATTTCACCGACACTCTTGCAATTATTTTGTCTTAAAATGTTCAAACCATCTTAAAAAATATCTACAAATGCCATCTTAGCTTGCAGCTTCTAGGGTTGCCACAAAATTTTGTTTTATCATTGCGGAAGTCCGCAGCAATTACTTGGAGAGCTCCGATACCGCTTAACTTAATAAATCTTCCAAAACCCCGCCACCCTTTTTAACGCCAAACAAACAGAAAGATCATAAGTGAACGGTTTATTGTGCACCCTATTGACTGAGCATTAAAGATCAATTTATTTGTGATGGTTGTTTGTAAAATTTCGACATAAAATGAATTGGTTTGAGGTAACGAGGGAACTAAAATAAAATTCGTTTGCTTGTTAAAATATAGGATTACCCTATTATAAAGGTTTTTTTTTTTTCAGTCAACATCAGAACAAAAGTCTATGACCAATGCGTGTTGCCAGTGATGATATATGGCTCGGAAACGTGTCAGCTCACAATGGGCCTTATCAGAAAGCTTAGTCACCCAAAGGGCAATAGCTATGCTCATAGTTTCCTTGCGTGATCGAATCAGAAATGAAGATAATTGCAGGAGAATCAAGGTTAGAAGAATCGCCAAACTTAATTGCTAGAATAGATAGTTGATGGGGCCAAAAACGTTTTGGAGTGGCGACCATGTTCCTAAAGACGGAACGTTGGAAGGCTTCTAAGCCTGCCTACAAGGAGCAGACGACGCGGCGACGTAGAGTTAAATCTTCAATGTAAAAATATATTTTTTAGGGTTCCGTACCTCAAAAGAAACAAACGGAACCGGTATCGATTTGAAATGAAAACCATGTATTCGAGTCTGCGGTCTCTTAAAGCTGTGAAAAAATCAAATTACTAAGTTATGGCCGGCTAGATACGGCCGTTTATGTCTCAAAAAACGTATAATTCGACACTCTCGAGGAAATCAAAATTCACAGGGTAGGTACTTCCCAGAATCCTGAAATTTTGCGTAAAGCAAAGGCTTATAGCACAGGTATAGGAATAAATCTAAAAACTGTAAATTTGTTGCGTTGCAACAAAAAAAAAAATACGATTCGTAAAAATCTTCGAGACTCCATTGAACTGTTTACATAGGTAAGTTTGTACAGAAGGAACCCTCACAGCGCTCCGACTCACAATTGCCCAGTTTTTTATAACGACGTGATGTTTCTTTTCGATTATTCTCCATATGAAACGACCAACTAGAACTTAGCTTCTGACGGTATATAAGTGCCCATGTAGGCCTATTTTCAATAAAATAATTCTATCGATTTGCTAGCTGATTAAAAAAGAACGTAAAATATATGTGGCTTATTGATTCCCATCAACTCTGCAGCTTTTATTTATTGCCACGTTAATTAACCATATATTACACGCTTAACATGCGTATCAAATCAGTTCTGTTATAAACAATAAATTAATTAGTAGGTCATGTATGGATATTAACAGCTAACTATGTTTGTTTATTGATCATGGCCGGACATTTGTTATCATAAAATATTATGCGTTTATGACATTATCTGTGAATACTGCATACTATGTATGTTGTTTTGGAGGTAAGCGGAACAGAGAGTAAAGTCCCGCAAACTTTCGTTAAAAAGGGAGGATCCTCCGGCCAGACGGGTGTTATGTCTGGTGGGCAACTGCCCGATAGATGATTTCGGGCTGTCGTATATATTAAAATCGCGCGGAGAACTTTGATTGCGCGATCCAGGATTAGTTCTTATGTGACGCCGTAGATGTTGCTACATTGTCATGGGTTATGTGAAAATGAACCCTGGGGCACTGGAACGAAGGCAAAGAAGGAACAGGAGTGGGTTATAGTCAGTAAGACCGGGAGAAGTCATTGGATGATTTTCCAACTAAAAAAAAAAGTAGTTGTAGGAAGTTTTTGGCAGGAGTTCTTCTAGTAAAATTCAGTGTCTGTTATTTATAAATTGATTAGCATAAGCGTAAACAAATTGGTAATCAAATTTTTTACGCTTATGCTAATCAATTTAGTGGATATTGTGATGTAAAAGTGGTGTAATTTTGTTTCGCAAGTACCTGCGCAACTGGACAATATATGGAATCATTGAAACAGGCGCGATCTCGGTAAAATGGAGCTGAGAATTTTATTGTAGTGTTGACTACCACGGCGAAGTTTGCCGAGAAGGTTGGCTTTATACTACAATAACATTAGAATGTGTACATCCATCCATTTCAGCCGAAAGACGTCCACTGTTGGTCATAGGCCTCCCCCAAATGTCGCCATAATGACCGATCCTGTGCGTCTCGCATCCAATGCACAATTAATGAATAAATATAAAGATTGAATGTGTACATCCATATTCTAATGGTAATCAAATTAATTATTCGTACTAAGACATGGCTTAAAGGACTTAGTGTCCAAGAAAAAACATTAACAAAAAAAAAAAGTAGTTGAATGTTTATTTCACTAGCAATACAATAAACCTACTCATCAGACATCGGTCCATCTTGTGGAAGGCCTTCCAACGGTGTGTCTTTCGGTACGCAGTCTTCACTCCAGTACCTTTCGGTGCCATCAACTATCTGTTTTGCGAACAATGTGCCCTGCCCACTGGCGCTTAATTTAGCGATTCTTCGTGCTATTTCACTAATTTTGGTTCTCCTACGAATAAAGGCAACGCAGACGACGGACGTTTGTAATCAATTAACTCAAAAACTTCTAGACCAATTTAAAAAAAAAAATCTTTTACAAGTAGAATGCTACTTTATCACTAACTGACGTAAGTTATAAGTAATATATATTATCTACTTTCGCGCTTACGAAGCTGCTTGCATACGCTAGTGAAATAGAAAGACAAGTAGTGATAAAGGCTTGCCTCAACAATAACCCCATCCACCAGTAATCCGGGCCACTCCATCAACGTCCACGGCGCGGCCAAAATGATAACCAACCGCTCTCTATTCGTCCTCCGTCCTCACTGCCATCCCACAGGGATACCTCAACAAATAATAAACGAAACAATAAAAGCCGACATTATTACATTATCGCTGAAACAATCAGGAAGTTAATGCTAGCGCAGCAATACAATTAATGATAATACTCAATACCTATATTAATAAACCAGCTTTTGCACACGACTTCGTTCTCGTAAATATCCGTTATTGTTTACAAAGCCAGATAATAGCAGATAGTAATTATAATAACGCTTTTATTTAAGATCGCATAGTCGTTAAAAAAAGGTCTGGACGATCTACATTAATTTAAAACTACATAAAACAGTGCATCTTTTTTTGTTTTTATTTAAGGTATCGTCCAATAACTTATTTCGCTCTAGGGTGGAGCGAAAAGGTGTGTCAGTAAATTTTAGACACAATGGCGTTATTTCGACTACACGCAAGCAAATCCGAAACAAAAGCTAGTTAATCAATAAAATACAATTAACTCCTCATAGATTGTGTCTCGACTCAGTGCGCTTTAATTATCACCGATAAAAGTCACAAAGCAAAAACGTTTCTGTGTCAACTGGACTGGAAATTGCAAAGGATTCATGCTAGATGAATTAATAACTATGGTTTTCGATTTAAACGAACTGGCGCCATTTTGTGGCCGCCATTTTGACAGGTAATCACATCAATCTAATAAAATGTAAGGGTTTTGTTTTGTCTCGAAGGATTTGATTGAATTACGGATGGCGATAATAATAATGTTATACTTGCAAAACATTATTAGTATCGCAAGAATATAAAATTCAGACTTGAGTATATGGTTTTAATTTGAACTCGATACCTCCACGCGTTCCTGAGATAAAGGGTCTTGACAGACAGACAGTCGGACAACAAAGTAATCCTATAAGGGTTCCGTTTTTTCCTTTTGAGGTACGGAACCCTAAAATCAAGCTATATTACCTATTGGGTACCTATTGGGATAGTAACAAAAGGTTTTGAAAGTTGAATGCCCATTGTGTTATTTTTTTCAATGATCGTACCTAACATACAATCAGTTCACATCAGTGTAACTTTTCAGTTGGAAAGTTAGGAATATTAAGGCCTTTTGGATTCACAGATTTGAAACCACTGCTCCAGGCGGTAAGCTTGCCAGTGCGTTTTCGGCCTTAAAATTATAGCAATATAATGTAATTAACCAATCTTACCCATTTAGGGGAGCTAAATCGAAAATCCTCCCCCTAACTTAATTACATTCATAATTATTTTCTAATCCTTTCCTAGGGTAAACACGATCAAATTACGAACTCATTATTTCTTCTTACAATTATAATTACGCTTTCATGCGAAATATGGAAGGCGTGGCATATCCTTAAAATGAATTACAAGATGTTGCTCTTCAGTAACTTCTTATGATTCTGCTATTGAACTTTAAGGGCTATTTGGGACACCATGGCGGCGCGACCAGTTGCGCCGCCATGGTGTCCGTAAGCTATCAAACTAGACCCCATACAGACACCAGAGTCGCTACATCACACCGAGACAGTATCAAAATGGACCTTAGTGCACGCGTCCGAGTTGGTCGCGCCGCCAATTTGGTTGCGCAACCACACGGACACCAGATGAGTAAGTCTCTATAGAGCTGTATACATTTTGTTGGTAGCGACGACTGGTCGCACCGCCATGGTGTCCCGGTGAAATATAGCCCCTAAGCGATTCATAATAAGTGAACCATTTTAGGAATGTTATGTCAAATACGTAGACCTTTAAAGCTGCACAAATGATTTTTTTACGGATAATATATGAATTGCCAAATTATGACCATTTTGTGATTTGGTAAATGATTCATATTATTTTATCCTAATACGATTCTACTAAAGTGGCCTTTTTAGACTCGCAGTGGGACAAATAGGCAGAGGCGTAGCGTAGACTAACTTAGACGTGGGCGAAAGCTTGTCAGCGAGGCCTTTTTCTTTTATAAATTCGAAAACAAGACAGGGACACCGTCGCAACCCAGTGTTCGACCGTATAGTCGCTTACCATCTGATGCAATAGTGGTCAAACGTGAGCCTATAAGTTATAAAACAAAACCCTCGTTGTTAAAGAACTCTCGCGTACGCGAGGCCCCTTTGGGTGCGAAGCAATTTTTCTTCAAAATCATAGGCGTGGGCGAAGTGGGTCTTCGCCCACGCCTATGATTTTGAAGCAAATTTCTATTCCATCTCATCATACAATCGCAATGAACGAACGCTGTGAAAAAATCAAAATGAAAACCATCGTCATTGAATTGGTTCCTACGCTTAGTCACTCCGTGGAATCCGCAGGTCCAACTCCATATGTTCCACACGGTCCTTAAATAAAGAGCTTCACATTGTAGTTTGTGCATCCATTTTACAGAAAAAGGAAGCACAAACTGCAATGAGACGTCTCGATCGATCTTTGGTGTAAGTAACAGTACTTGACAGTCTCCCCTTCTACCAGAGTTTTCTTACTTATTTAATCTTGAACGGATTTGAAAAATTCTTTCTATTTCCGATTTTGGATAAAGTTAATCAATAGATCCTCCATCTGTTTAGCTAATTAACTAAATGTAAACATTCTTGACATGTCTTTCATCTAAAAGTTGTTTAAAAAATTATATAAAAATGTTTGCAATTTGTTATTTACCTACACCGATGTTTGGTAATTAACTTAATTTAAATAATCTTCGTATGTCTTTTATAGGTTTTTTTTAAATAAACAGACATATCAAGATTGTTTACGTTTAGTTAAAGTAACTACCTAAACAAATGGAGTATAGTTAGTTAGTTGCAGCCGGAGTCTGTGTTTCCAGAAGGCTAAAACCTAGGAGTATTTAAGTCAAGAGTGAATAGGTTACTTCTAGGCAAGCGTGCTCTACGGTCGACCACATCATTACTTATCATCAGGTGAGATGATGGTCAAGCGCAAGCCTATCAACAATAAATATAAAAATAAAGTTACTTTTTACTACACATAATTTTTAAAAAACTGGGCAAGTGCGAGTCGAACTCGCGCACTGAGGGTTCCGTACAAATTAACTTAGGAAATCGGTTCAATTCACAAATCGAGTTACGAAGATTTTTCCGAATCGCAAAAACAGTTTTTCTTTGTAACGTAACTACAAATTTATAGTTTTCAGATTTTTTTCTATATTTGTGCTATGATACCTTGCTTCATGTCAAATTTCAGAATTCTAGGTCAACGGGACAACCCCATGAATTTTGATTCCCTTGAGAGTGTCGAAATACACTTTTTTGCGACGTAAACGGCCGTATCTTTTTTTTTCGTTAACTCAAAAGTTTGTTTTTTTTACAGCTTCAAGACAGCAGACCTGAGTATGTGGTTTTAATTTTCATTTGATGCCTCCACGCGTTCCCGACGTAAAGGGTCTTGACAAACAGACAGACGGACGGACAACAAAGTGATTCTATAGGGTTCTGTTTTTTCCTTTTGAGGTACGGAACTCTAAAAATGAGTCGAGTACCCAATAATGTCTTTTAAGTCAGAAAAGTAAGTCCTCTAAACTTATTGGAAGGTTTTATACCCTCGTTTGGTTTACGAGTCTCATTTACGACACGTAGGTATGCTATGTCGTACACGTGTATGAGATGTACTGATCATTTCGATTTTTATGTGAACACGTATGGTGTTACGTTTTATATGAGGCGAGATTTCTTGATTATTCCTTTGATTATCTTTTTCTGTGTCTGTTTGTAATTTATTTAGATGCTTCAGTCTTTCATTTGATGACGTTTACAAAAGAAAAATTGGTTTTTCCAATGGCGTCGTCTGCCTGAACCGATTTGGAAAATTTTTTTTTTTTTTTCAAAGAGTATACTTCCCAGGTGGAGCCATGGTCTCAAGGTCAGGATAGGACGATGGGATCGTAAAGAAACCGAGGTGGGTTTCAAATTTTATAGGTCATGGTTACATTACTATAGAACTTGCACACTATTTAGGTTTAAGTGAGGGGTGCTATAACTAAAATTACAAAAAAAAAAAAGAGTTTGTTTTGTTTTTGGTAGGATATCTCTAAATATACCTACTCAGCATATCGCAGTCCAAAGCGAGACTTTTTTTTTCGATTGGAAAATCATCCAATGACATGACCGCACTTGGGCGGAGTGGGATATAGTGTCAGACTTTTACTGACTAATAACCCACTCCTGTCTCTTCGTTGCCTTTCGTAACAGGGCCGAGTCTTCCTTTCAGAAGCAGAACCTTGGCCCCAGTAGGCTTCGGCTCTGTTGGGCCCCTACGGTTTGCTGACGTCTCCTCGAGGCGCGCATAAAATACTGCGCGCCGTCGACGACTTGGGCTCGGTCCGGACGGTTACCGGACGATTTGACAGCGAGCTACCCATTGCCCGCCGTCCGCCCGCGCCTACGGTGGCCGAAAATCGGGATCAGGATCGCGACGGCTGGGACGTGAGGGTTCCGCCCTCGTCTCCGTTTCCTCGCCTTTCTTTTTAATGTTTTTTTTTCCTTTTTGTAGGAAATCATCAAATAACTTATTCTGCCCTAAGTGGAGCAAGTTTTTGTTTATTCAGTAAAAGCCTGACACTCCCTGTCAGACTTTTACTGACTAAAATCCACCCGTGTTCCTTCAGTTGCTCTTTGCGGTCCAGAGCTGCGGTAAACAAACAAATAAAAACAATATCGTGTACTTATATTTTTTATAAAAAGTCTATAAATGATTTTATTTGTCATATATATATTAGTTCTAATGCTTTTATGCTAGCATTCGGACAACGTGTACAAACAATGTCGTTTTAAAAATAGCTTTTTTAATGTACTTAACTCCTCAACGATCAAGCTCAAGTCCCTATCGATCATTCTACTTCTTTAATGACTTTCTAACCAATTTCAAAAGTTTTATCGTCTCCTACTGGGACCATCATCATAAGTAAAATCGATTGTGTCGCGAGTGTAGCATTTTCCATAAAAATATTCTTAGAAAGCCACTAAGAAAAGAGTAGCAAAAACGAGGAAAAGATTCTTAAAAAAAAAAAAATTCTAAAGAATAAATTACCAGTTAATATTTACACTGAAATATTGAGAGGTGTTTTAACATTTTTCTCTGTTTTTAGAAGAAAGATATTCCTTTTTGACATTATCATTTTACTGTTTTTTCGAGCTTCATTTTTTATCATATTAAAATACCTGTTATTAATAATGTGATTTCGTGGTGGCGATCGCGCCAGCAACTTCTCCCCGGGTCCTGGTTCACGCCATGGTAGTCCGGAGTGAGGGGGAAGGGGACGCGGTCGCCTTCTTCTGCGAAGCAGTAATACTAGCAAGTGAGATGTCTGCAAATGTCAAGCAATGGGTAACTCACCGTCCGGCCGATCCGTAAGGGCGGTCCCACACGCGCTTCAAAGAGATGTCAGCAAATCCGTAGAGGGCCAGCAGGCCCGAACCCCGCTAGGGCCACGTAGAAAGGAAACCCTGGTCCTAAAACGCAAAGGGCAACTAAAGGACACAGGTGTAATTGGTCATTTCAGTCAGTAAAAGTCGGATACGCCCTTTCGCTCCACCCAGAGTGGAAGAAGTCGTTGGTTGATTGTACATCACACGTGTACTTTATATTAGTGAGAATGAAATCACTTGTGATGAAAAAATGGGTAAGACTCGTATATTATTTGATTGTTTTCACAGTACCGCTCAACCATCGACGAACCAAGAAAAACATACTCTCCGAGTTGATTTTGCCTAATCGAGCGGAATGACCTTTTTCATATAGTACGTATTATTATTCTTTTTTTATCAAACCATGAAACAAGACAATGTTAAAAAAAAAATAACAAACAAGTTAGCCATATAGAGGATTTATTGTGATGTAGCTTCTATTGTTTTTATTCTTTTCAACTTGATAACCATGAAGTGGGGTGCATGTTTCTATTGTGATGCCCCGAATAAAAATTATAAAAAAAAAACCTAGCCCTCCTTCTGCAGGAGTCCGTCATGTTGGATTTAGAATGACATCACTTTAGCTAAGTATGCATTGCCGTCCAAACTTAACATAACTGCTCAATTTTAGCTTAGTCAGGTAACGGTTTAAAAACTATTAAACATACAGATACAAACATTGCTAGTTAAATAAAAGATTGTACAAACATTTACACTGTTATACCTACTTAGTATAGTATTATTAGTATTACCACCAGTCTTATAGACACATTTCCGAATGAGAGCGATGTGAAGGAGTACTTCCACGCCTGAGTGTATTTTGTCTTTTTGTATTTATGGAGGTTTAGTATAAATATTTAGTTTAGTTAATATTTAAGTCTTATGTATTTTTTCACCGATAGAAAGCTGTTTTATTCCTGAGTGATATGGACTATATTTTATGTACGCGGACAAAAGCTAATCTTTAATAGTAAAAAAAAACTGGGTGCGAGTCGAATTCGCGCACTGAGGGCTCCTTACAAACTTAATGAAAACAGTTTAACTCTCAAATTGAGTTACGAAGATTTTTCCGAATCACAAAAAAAGTTTTTTTTTTTAATTTATAGTTTTCAAACTTTTTCCTATATTTGTGCAAGGAGTGCCAAATTTCAGAATTTTAGGTCAACGGGTAGTAGGTACCCTATGAATTTTGATTTCCTTGCGAGTGTTGAAATATACGTTTTTTGCGACATAAACGGCTTGAACGGCCATGATTTTTTCACAGCATCAAGAGACCGCAGACCTGAGTATATGGTTTTAATTTCAACTCGAAATCTCCACACGTTCCCGACATAAAAAGGTCTTGACAGAAAGACAGAGAGACAGACAACAAAGTGATCCTATAAGAGCTCCGTTTTTTCCTTTTGAGATACGGAACCCTAAAAAATAACTTACATTGTTAAGTATAGTATTCATATTCAATAACCGTTTATCTCGCTAATATCTATACCCGAATCCAACTAGAAGGAAAGATAACTGTTTTAAAGACATCTCATCCTACCCACATAATCGAAGAACGGAATTTGAAAAATCGGATAAAAATTTCCCTAAAGGTACCAAATACCTACAGGCTCTTATCGGAGGAGGGTCCCCTGTTGACTTCAAATTGAATAGTAATCCGGGTTACTTTGCCGCGAAAATATTTGCACCGTTCTGTTTTCGACGATGATTTTCATTCATCTGTTGTTTTTCCTAAGTTGTGAACTTCATGCCTTGTTATCGTACGGGACGGAACGTTGAATAATATTTTTGTACACCACGGAAGTATTTTTCAGGTTTTGTTTTTTTTAGGGTTCCGTTGGCAAAAACAGATCTCTTATAGGATTACTTAGTTGTTTGTCTATCGGTCCGTCAGAATTACTGAGATCTGCTACCTCTTGGAGCAGTGAAAAAAAAAATAAACAAACATATATATTTACTTTTTTGGCGATTCGGTGAAATCTTCGAGAATCGATTCGGGAATCTACATAGGTAAACTTACCTTATAAAGCCCTCTGTGAGCGTCACCAACCTCGCACAGAAGCACATCACAATACACGCGCGCGCGTTGCGCGATTCCGACTCGCACTTGACTGAATTTTTTAATACTTAGCCAGGGGGTTAGGAGGGGTTCTACACTAGAAATTATTCCAGTATCGTAGTTGCGTTCATAAGCATGTAAACTCATATACAAGACACCGATCATTTAAATTTTGCGGGGTAATTGATAAATACTCTTATCACTGTAGCCAACACTTCAGTTAATCTAAAATACACACTAGAATTGAGGGGAAAATTAGAATTTATCCTCCACTCTTTTGCAACTTGCTTCCCTACTTTTTAACCCTCCTTTTTAATTAATAGGGATGGAACTTCATCAGAACCTTGTTGATCGACCCGAAATTTTATGGAAAATTTTACTTAAAAATAAACCTGTTCAACAGTGATAAATTGGAAAGTTAAGTGTCCATTTAATCCGTGTCTGATTGAGTTCATCAATTTTTGCCCTAGTTTCCTCCAATTGAGCGATCGAGTAGTATAGCGTGGTCGCTGCCAATTAGGACAACGGTGTAGGCACAATGCCAAAGGCTAAATGAATTAATGTGATTCTTTATGTTACTGTAAGTTGGCAGTCCTGGTTCCTGGAAATATTTTAATCCATTGTGTAGATCGGTGACCTATTTGCCGAGGCTTTTTAAGGTTCCGTACGTTAAGGGTGCCGACGGAAACCTATTACTAAGCCTCCGCTGTCCGTCCGTCTGTGTGTCTGTCAGTCCGTCTATCAGCGGGCTGTATCTCATAAACCCTAAGAGGTAGGATTTGAAATTTTCTCAGAATGTGTAGTTCTATTGCCGTTTCAACAAAAAATTATAAAGTCAAAATTAAAGGAGGTTCCCATTCAAAAAACGTTATTATTTTGTTGGCGTTTTTTTTGCCGATTTCAATATAGTATTATGGTACGAAACCCTTCGCCTACGTGTCGGGCTCGCACTTGGTTAGTTTTTATTAAAAAGACTTGTTTCACCAAACCTGTGTTTTCTACTTGACGTTATTTTTTTGCACATCAGCTTGTTTACTGAAGGTTTTCAGTTCACTAACGATATTGACCCACATAATGGCTGCCTGACTTACCTACAAAATGGCAAAGTTAGGCGCACGTTCATTGAGTAAATAGTTATTGATGGACCTCGTTTAGCGTTTCTACACTAGCTTCTGAAGTTTTATAAGTGCCCATGTAGGCCTACGTGAAATAAAAATATTTTAATTACAAGATTGAAAATAGCAAAATAATATAAAAACAAACTTAATATAAAAAAAATAGGCAACTTGTGAACCGTAAGCACTCGCTTTTCACTCTCGAAAAGTAATGTAAATATTGTATTTACGCAAAAAAAAATTTCAACACACTTATCCGAAAACCCGCTCCTGGGCACGTAATTCGCTGTTTTTCGCACTAGAGCTGGAAAAGTGCGCGAGCTTACACCCGCCACAATTTATTACGTTTATCGTATCAGACTGGGCGCTAAGCGTCCCCATGACTCGCGCGTATTGTATGTATTGATATCTCTGTAAGTGTAATGGAAATCGTCATTTGATACATGTAGCAGCACTCAGCTCCATAACACCCTCGCCTACGGCTCGGGCGAATTCCACCTCGGTCGCAATGACAAAATTTCTCCACTTGTATCAAAATGTTTACGCAATTTTTTTTAAGTTTCTCAATTCAGTAAAGTTCATACTATTATTTAAGGGCTTAAAATTGCATGATAAGTGAATTGATTGATGAGTGAAATACGCCGCTGTCACACTTTATTGTACTAATCGGTTGTCGATAAAAAAGAACGTGACAGCTACAATTTTAAAGTTGGCAACAAAAATAACGTCTGACATAATAAAGTCTCCAAGGAGGTGCATTAATGAGTTGGGACAAGTCTACAGAAAGACTTCCCAGTCATCTTGAACTACTTACCGAGTTTGGCAGCCTGCCCAGTGAAGACGGAATTTTTAAGATGTCCAAAGCTACTAATAATTCATAGCTGAATCAATACCCTTTTGTAAGAACACTGCTGACTTCCTTTTGTACGTGTTTCATGCTCATGGGTTTTATTTTCCGTGCTTTTCTTTTGACAAGGCTATCTTTTGTATCTCGGGAGTTTATTACTTTTAGTCAGCTGTTTTTTTTTAAATTATTTAATCGATTTATTAGTGTTCGATTGTTATTCATGACATTAATATTATAGAGGTGAAACTTTGTATGTATGTTTGTGTATATATGTATGTTTTGTTACTCTTCCATGCTTAAACGACAGATCGTATTTGAATGAAATCCGGAACTCGAGTAATCATGTCCTAGAATACCACACATGATACTTACTTTTTATGTCGTAATTCGTTTTTGGAAATTTTCTACTTCACGCTATCATAACCGTTCGTTGTTGTCTAAATAATATTTTCTTTTTTATGTACTTACCTGCCATATTGTCTCTCCACTACCCTAGGTTGACTGGTAGAGAATGCCTAAGGCATTAAGTCCGCCTTTGTTCCGTTTGTTGTATGAAGATTAAATAAATAAATAACCGCTGGCAAGACCATGTGGTATTTATATTGCCATGATAACATCATTTGTTAATTTGTAAATAAATATTCCTAAAAAGTTGCAACCCCTAATTTTAATTAGTTCTAATGCAATTTATGATTTTGTCATGTTTTGATCAAAACTTTCTTTTATCATTTATTGTTCAAATGCTGCGCACGCCTACCTCACCAAATTTTTTTTTTCAATTGAAATGTATCTTTTATAATGTTAAACCAGTGAATGAGTCGTTGGTGTGTCAATATGTATATATTAATAAATTAGAACCTACTCTAGTAAAAGAACAATAATACTGTTACGGATTCTGTGTAATTTAATTCCCTTTGTTGCTTTTTCACGTCCAAACCAATCTGCTGACCGAAATATTTGAAATGTTATAAATCATTTAACATTAATGTAATTAGGCCTAACATCCAATGAGGCACTTTGGGGCATTAGCGAATTTTGGTAATGTCGGAAACCGTAAATTGAGTTAAGCGGCGGTATTGCTTTGTGGAAATATTACGGAATTCCAAACTGGCTGATATGCGTATTGGTCGCTCTAGATAGTCTAAATTGCCGTTCGATCGTGCGAAATAGACGCTTTTGTGCGAAAATCGACTTATTGTTTCGGTTAGATGATATTAGAATTGTTTCGTACTGGTAGGAGAATTGACAACAAAATTAGCGAAAGCAACCACTGATTGAATCCCGAACAGCAGGAGACGGCGACGCGGTAGTCTCAGAAGGAGATAGCGGACGAGTTGGACTCCTAAATCTTACCTAAAGATTTGATAAGAAGTAGTTAAGGACAGAAAACACTGGATGAATCGAAGGGTAGCCTTTGCCCTGAAATGGAACACAGACTCATAAAAAAAAGAGAATTTAAATGAGCACAGCTGAAACTAATGGGACTAGGAGTGTGCAATTTCGCAGATTTCCTTTTATGACGTAGGCAAACACTAAAAGAGTTTTTTTTAAATTTACCTCTTAAGAGGGCCCTTCTCCACTCGAATATTTATATGTGTGTATCGTCAACCTGAGCATGGTTTGAAAGCTTGCCGGTTCATCCAACGCAATGTTTAATAAAAAGACAACACGAAAACAGAGAGATATTACCAGAAAGCTCTGCTGGCACTCGGTAATACCGTCATCCACTCGAATATTTCACAAAACTTGTTCCTGAAAAAAACGTAGTTTAAAAAAACGTAAAAGTTTTTGAAAAAAAAAAATGGCTTTCAGAATCTTGATTTTTGCAAGGATTCTATAGTAAGTTATGAGGGGTCAAAGTTCATGCCAAATAGTAGATTTTCAGAGGTCTTTACTGGATTCGTTTTACACAAATTTATTGATTGATTTCAATTAAAGCCTAAATAAGCACAAAATATCTGTGTTTCTAAAATAAATGAAAAATTTGTAATAACATCATAATTGTGTAAGAACAGTGAAAATGTATGTCGGGGCAAAGCCGCTCGCAGAAGGTAGTTTGAATATAGAACAGTCAACAAGGTACGTTCCGCATTGAACACGATCCCACGTCCATCCATTGACAAATTACTAATTACTCTGATGGACCTGCCTGGTACACAGTTGAGTGACGGCTCGACAACTGCCTGGCAGCTCATTCCATCGGCCAATATTAAAAAGTGATGAGAAAGTGGTGCCTTCAATTTTGCAGCAAAGGGCCGCACGGCGGCAGCGCGATCGTAGTCCTGCCGCTGCGCTGCTTTGTTATCCCATATAAATAAAAGACGCGTCACTGCAGCGCTACATCGCATCAGTTTATTTATTTATTTATTTATTTGTTTATTGGTTCACCAACAATTGTTTACACTGGTATTATGCTAAAGGTAACATGCAATAAAATAGAGTACAATAGTGTAACAATCACTTATAGGTAAACTCCGCATGCTTTAAGGATAAGTTGCATAATGAGAGAGAACAAAAAAAGCCGGCTTAACTAAACTAATCTAATCTAAAATTATTAGCGAAAACACGCGACATTTATGAGTGTCTAATCCAGATCGAGATGATATTTATAAATTTTGGTTTTTAATTGGCTTAAAGAGTTAAAATGCAGATCAATTATGTCACTACAACCATTAACCACCTTGCAAAATCTCGCGTAAGGAGAATTGGAGCCTAAAACCGTTCTTCTTTGCGGTGGACGCAGCGGTGTTATCTGGCTGCGAGGAATTCTTGAAGGTGCACGGAAATTGAAAGTGCTCAGTATTTGTGGACAGTCAATCTTATGAGCCATAACTTTGCACACAAACGTCGCGTCATTTAGACATCGGCGCTTGTCTAGGGAAATCATTTTGAAATGTCTCAATCTATTGTAATAAGAACGTATCTTCTTAGCTAAGCCCCTAGAAAACGCCAGATGCCAGAGAAAACGCTTTTGAACACGTTCTAGACGCAACGAATGTGCAGCATAGTGCGGTCGCCAAACCACGCTACAATATTCCAACACGCTACGAACCAGACTATTATAGAGCATGATTTTTGTCTTACTACTTCTAAACTGTTTCGTATTTCTTAAGACAAAACCCAGCATTTTAGAAGACTTTTTTATAGTACTGTCTACGTGTGGAATAAAAGTTAGTTTCCTGTCAAATGTAACGCCAAGATCCCTTATTGTGTTCAGTTCACCAACTTTATCACCTTTAATATAATAGCTATGTTCTACTAAAGTTTGCTTTCTAGAGAATTTTACATGATAGCATTTTCGTGCATTAAGGTGCATTGCATTGTTATCGCACCATTGAACGAGCCTATCTAGATCCCTCTGTAATACATAGGCATCGTCTTTATTTTTAACTATTTTAACAAATTTTAAATCATCGGCGTACATAAAGATATTTGAATGTAGAAAACAGTAAGGAATATCATTGATGAAGTAATTAAATAGAACTGGACCCAAATGAGATCCTTGTGGTACCCCAGATGAGATATAACGCGAAGTAGATTGAAATCCGTTCACCACCACAAAGAAAGACCGATCCACAAGATACGAGCTCAACCATGAAAGCAATGATCCAGTGATACCGTACGCTTGTAATTTTTTAATCAGTATGTTATGTGAGACTTTATCGAAAGCCTTACTGAAATCTGTATATATTACATTAGCTTGGAAACCTGCATCTATTGCTTCTGCCAACAGCTCTGTAAACAGTACAAGATTAGTGCTTGTAGACCTCGATTCAACAAAACCATGTTGTGCTTCACTTAAGTACAGCTTTAGATGGTTTTGAATGTGCGGGCAGATGAGAGACTCAAAAACTTTAGCAAGAGTCGAGAGAATTGATATAGGTCTATAATTAGACACCACATCATCATCATCTGATTTATGAATAGGCACAACCTTTGCCTCTTTCCATTTTGAAGGAAAAATGCCAGATGCTAAGGACTTGTTGAAAATAAGCGATAGAGGAGCGACCAACTCGGCCGCACACTCATAAATAAAAATAGGTGGAATACCGTCTGGCCCAGCGCCTTTACTACAATCTAGATTTTTTAACTTTTTATAGATGGTTTCTTGGTCTATAGTAGGACTAGACAAGCATAAGCTATAATTTTGAAGGTTGCTTAAGTTATCAGCGTTTTGTAAGTTATAATCGCCCTGAACCGGGCTATAAACAGAGGAAAAGTAAGAAGCAAAAAATTCGCAAATTTCTGTGCCATCTGATGATGTCCTTATACCATCCGTCATAGACATAGGGTAAGTGCTAGAGCCGCCTCGTTTGGATTTAACGTAAGTCCAAAATAATTTAGGGTTCTTTGTAAGGTCATCTTCTAATTTCTTTAGGTTTAAATAGTTTATTCTCATAAAGACAAAATAGCCACTTACATGAGAATACAAGATAATATAATAAACTTATTCTAAGGTCACCGATACAAAGTAGTTTAAAAATATTTAGTATTACATATATTGGTCAAGTATCATGATTCTATTCTCAACTAGCAGGATAGAAATATAGTTAGTGAGCAGTTCCTAAAATGTAATTTGACAGTTGAGATTTAAAACCGCTAAAAGAGGGTACATTTTTTATATAAGATGGCAAACTATTATACAATTGTGCTCCTTCATAGGTAATATTCTTTTTAGCATAGTTTGTTCGTGCCCTTGGCAGGACAAGTAAGCTAGGTCGACGAAGACTGCGTTTAGTAATTTGAAACTTTTTGGTAAATGTTATGGTGGTATGAATGGACCCATCTATAATCTTTCTAATTAAAAAGCAAGTGTTATACATGTAAAGTTGTTTTATATTCATCAACTTCGTATCTTCAAAAATTTTGCAAGTTGGTGTATAGTAAGGATAGCGAAACAGTGTCTTTATAATCTTGTTTTGCATTCTTTGCAGTTCCTGTAGCTTAGTTTTACCGGCGCTACCCCAGATTTCTATGAGATATAGTAAATGTGATTTAACAAGTGAATTGTAAATATTGAAACGTAGTTTCTTGGGTATACATTGGCTTATATTGCGGAGTGATCCAATTAGTGATGAAATTTTATTCTTAACATAATCAATTTGTTTGTTCCATGTTAAGGAATTTTCGATTCTAAGGCCTAGGTATTTTTCGTAAGTTTTTTGTTCTAAAGGAATGTTATCTATAGTTAACGGGTCATGCTGCGGGATTACTTTATTTTTGGCTTTAAAAATAATGTAACATGTCTTTGAAATGTTTACGGTTAGCAAATTATGTTGGAACCACTCAAACAGAATTTTCAAATGTTCTTGGGCTCGTGAAATAGCGTCATGAACATTAGTTCCGAAATAAAATAAGCATGTGTCATCTGCATATAGAGTTAAATGACCATGCAGCCCTAGTTCTGTTATACTATTAATATATATTAAAAACAATAATGGTCCCAATATGGATCCTTGTGGGACTCCGTATGTAATAGGTAAAGCACTACTTTGACCATTATCTATCTTGACTATTTGGAATCTATTTGTTAGGTAAGATTTGATCATTTTAAGCGCATTTCCTTTAATTCCAATGTTTTCTAATTTTTCTAATAGCAGTTTGTGACTAACAGTATCGAAAGCTTTTTTTAAATCAATAAATACACCTAAAACAATATTTCTCTTATCTATATTATCTCTGATTTTTGTTAATAGATCAATAGTAGCTGCAGTGGTATTGTTTTTAGCTCTAAAACCATATTGGCGTTCCGATATAAAATTTTGAGAATCCAAGTAGTCTAACAGGCGACTATGTATTATTTTCTCTAAGATTTTTGACATTATTGGTAGTACAGAGATCGGCCGATAGTTTCCGGGATCGGTTTTAAGCCCCGCTTTATAGATCGGAGTCACTTTCGCTATCTTTAGAGTGTCTGGAAATTCCCCGTCAGTTAAAAGTTTATTAAAACAAATTGCCAAGCTTTTTGAGATTAAATTTTGAACACCTTTTATAACTTTTGTGCTTATTCTGTCTATACCACTACTTGAATTCGGGTCAAGATCATTTATGATTTTAGTAATTTCATCAACACTACAAGGATCTAGTGTCAAAAGTTCTTGTTCATTTTTATTTTGTAACTTGAATGCACATTGTGAGGAGGTGTCATGATATTTTTTCGGTATTTTGTCTGCTAGTATGGACCCTATGGTAGAAAAATATTTGTTAAAAACGTCACAAATTTCATTTACGTTAGTAACTATGTTATCATCAACTAAAAGCTTTGAAGGAGCACTATTTTGTTTTATTTTGTTTTTGGCTAGACTATTTATAAGTGACCATGATTTCTTGGGGTTCTTAGCACAATTTGTAAAAAGTTTGTAGTAGTGTGAATTTTTCGTATTTTGTATTAATTTAGCAATTTTTTCTTTTGTTTCTTTATATTTTTTTTCTAATAATTCATTTCCTCGATCATTCTTGTGCTGTATCCATAGATAATTTCTTTGGCTAATTCCGGTTATTATATCGCTGTTAATCCAGTCCTTTTGGGGTAGGTTCAGAACCTTTTTTCTCGACACTTTATTTTCATTCACGCATTGTTTTATCCTTGATTCTAGTTCACAGTAGTTTGAGATATTTTCTATTCCACATGATTCCATTGAAGTGTATAGTTTTTTGTAATCTGTTATTTCGTAATTTATACGTACTTTGGGGGGAGGTTTCATCTTAGTTATTTGCAAGTATATTTGTTTATGATCTGTCATAGACGAATTGATAATAGTCATGTTGAAATGTTCATCTTTTAAATTTGTACAGACATGGTCTATGATAGATTTTTTTGTTAGAGAGTCTCTTGTACAGTAGGTTTTATGGATTTTGTTTAATATTTTGTATCCTGATTCATTTATTGTCTGTTTATACTTTCTTAGTAGTTTGTTTTTTGTCAGAAGGTCAATATTAAAATCTCCAAACACTATTGCTCTTTTCCGTTGTTGTAATTGCGTGTCATATACCTCCAAAAATTTTTCAAGGTTTGTATTTCCAGGGTTGTAGACAACGCCAATATCCAGCGCGAGTTTATCAATTTGTACCCATAGGTAATTGTTTCCATCTTGGTATGTTGATTTAATGAGGTTATGTTTTAGATCGTTATGCACGTATGCTGACACTCCTCCACCTCTACTATCTGTTCTATAGTTATAATAGTGTGTATAGTTATCTATATGTAGCTGTGTGATTTGGTTTTCATTCTGTATCCAGGTTTCCGTGAGTAAAACAATGTGTACTGTTGTAGATATAGATTTAATAATACATTTAAGTTCGTCTAATTTACCTCTCTTCCGTATACTTCGTATGTTTAAGTATAATAGTGATAAGCGTGATTTTCCAATTTTAATTTGTTGGTAATCGTTTACTACTTCGTGGGTTACAGTGTCAGCCAAGGTATGATTTATTACTGGTGGTTGGAGTTTTTTGATTCTTGTTTTATAATACTTGGAACACCATTGATGTATTTGATAGTTAAATCTATTTCCCCAGATTCTGTTCGACGTGTCAGTTCATCCCTTATAGCTAGAAAATATTTTTGTTGGGCTGGTGTTTGGTCTGAGAAGATTTTGATGCTATCGGGTATTTTTTCTTTATTGCGAAGTAGTAGCATTGCAGACTCTGGCTTATCATAGCAGACTTTAATTCTACGTGTTTTGCTAGCATTATACTTGCCGATACGGTAGACTTTATTCGGCTTTGGTATGTTCTCGCTTAATTTTGAGGTGATATTTAAAACCTCTGATTCATCTTTGAGTATTCTTTCCCGGGTACTAGTGGAGCTCTGCTCCGGTATGCCAACTATAATGATATTGTTTTCTCTTTTCTTACGATCTTGAATTTCGCGAATAATTTGTTCATTTACATATAGCTGATTTGTTTCAGTAGATTGCGGGCTTAATATCATTTTTTTACAATCAGTTTCAAGACTTTTTATTTTGTCTTCATTGTTTGATATTTTTATTTCGATTTGGCTTAATTGACTTTTCATGTTACCATGTTCTGAGTCAATTTTCGCCGATGTGGATTTTATATCTTGAATTTGTGCGCTAATGTCTGCTACATTGGAGGTGATTAAACTTCTTGTTTGTTCATGCGAAGCCCTCAGATCAGCCATCTCGCTTTTGACCGAAATGATGCTCTCGTTCATTTTATCCATCATCTGTTTGTTTTGACTAGTGTAATTTTCTAAAAGCGAGGTTATTCTTGATAAATCATTTCTTATTAGCTTTATCTCATCAGAGCATACACATTCCGAACCAGGTGGTTGTTTACGCTTACGATAAGTGACTTGCGCCTCACTTAGTTCCTCGTTCAATTTTGATAGATCCGGCTGTGAGCCTGTTCCCACGATGTACTCGGTGGAACATTGGCTCAAATGTTCCATGGACGCGGCAGCAGTTTTACGTGGAGATCGCGTCACACTCATTTTTTTTTTTTCTATTAAGTATCGTTTGCACAGAAACGTTTGTTTACAATAATTCAACTATGTAGCTTACTCTTGCGCAATGTTGCAAAGCGAACGCGGAGTCACTGTGCGAGCGAGTAAAAAAAATAGCAACTGTACTCGTTCCGCGGGGGCGAAGCGCGCCGTCCCGTTCGCTGGTAGGCGCAGTGTTCACTTTCACTTTTTTTAGAGTCTTAAATATCACAAAACTGTTCACAGCAAAGTGGTAATTATTTCGTTTATGTATAAATATTAGATTTGAAGAGCACTAGTTTTACAAATTTACCAAAAACAAAATACACGACTACTCTGTTCAGTGGTCGGTGACCCAAAAAAAGTTATTGTAGCAGACAGTTACAAATTGATCGCATCGTTTACTAATTATTTTTAATTCGATTTTATCCATAGAGTTTTTGTAAGTATTGTAACGTTTTCTGATTTTATTTTTTAAATTTAGCATTATTATAAGATTACGGTTAAACCAAGGCGGGTATTTCCTATTCTTCGGCACGCGAGTGGATATAAAGTTTTGTATAGCTGAGTTAATAGTGTCATAAAAAACCTGCACCATCTCATCAACACCGTGCTGTCCCTCAAATAATTCGCCCCAGTCGAGTTCACTTAGATATTTACGGATCGGGATGTAACTCGTTTTACGAAAGTTAGGCCTTCCACTCTCAACAATGTTATATGGAAGTTTGGATTCCTTATTGAGGGACACCACAATATCTAGAGGTGGGTGGTGCTGATCAACATTACAAATCGCATCAATACATTGGCTCACATTACATAAGGAATGACTACACAATACAAGATCCAGTATGCGACCAGAGGCATTACTAATATTGTTAAATTGGGTCAGCTTATTGACATACGTAAAGTCTAACAAAGCTTCACTATTACTGGGCAGTTTGAAGTTATAATTAGAATTACCGGTTATTTTCCAGTCAATGTTACCCAAGTTGAAGTCGCCCGTAATACATACGCATGAATCATTAAGCTGTTCCAATGTTGCGTTACAATTGTCCAAGAAATGTTCCAAATAAGAAGTCCGTACAGGAGGTGGCAGGTAAACTGCACAGAGAGCCATTCGGCGAACAGGCCCAGCGACAGATAGATCCAGATCCAAGACAACCCAAAGGTCTTCACAGTTACTTTCGAATTGCTTGGCGCGTTTAGAGTTTATACGTTTTGTAACAGCTATTAAAACTCCCCCGCCCTCTTTACCACTTTGTAGACTTGAGTTTTCTCTATCCCTTCTGTAAACCACGTACCTGTCATCGAATAGCTCACTGCTTTCTACGGAACTATTAAGCCAAGTCTCTGAAATAATGATTACGTCGTAGTTATTACAACACACATTTCTATAAACCATATGCGTTCTGTTATAAATAAATTGTAACTTAATAACAAAATATTATACTACTAAAGCCATCTATTGGTATATGAGTGTAAATCTGCCTACTCCTTTTTACTGTCTATGAATAAAAGTCAGTCTGTCAAAAACCACCAAGCGAGTTCATTATTTCATTAGGTTATGGGCCCAGTCGAAAAAGTAAAAAGTAATTAGTGTTTGTGATTTTCTTTTTTTTTGACTGTCAGTGCAAAAATGTCGTCAGGTAATTACTCAGTGAACGTTCCTAAACTAAAAGGACGCGAGAACTATGACGACTGGGCGTTTGCCGTCGAAAACTTCATGATCCTGGAAGGCATAGATTTAACCAGCACCACGGGGCTAACGGAAGCTGAAAATAAGAAGGCGAGGGCAAAAATAATTATGACAATCGATCCGTCGTTGTTTGTCCATATAAAAACCGAAGCCACGGTACAAGCTTTGTGGGCTAAACTGAAATCGTTGTTCGATGATTCTGGCTTTACGCGCAAGATTACTCTCCTAAGAAGCCTAATATCAATACGTTTGGAGAGTTGTGATAGTATGACCAGCTACGTTAATCAGATTGTGGAAACGGCTCAGCGATTGAAGGGCACCGGATTCGAAATAAACGACGAGTGGATCGGCGCTTTGTTGCTGGCAGGACTGCCAGAAAGATTTAGCCCAATGATAATGGCAATCGAACACTCAGGATTGAAGATAAGTGCTGATGCTATAAAAACCAAATTGTTAGACATGAGTTCGGAGTTTGAGGTTAAGTCAGAAGGCGCGCTAATTGCACAAGCACAGAAACGCCACCTACAGGCGCATAGTGGTAGTAGCAAAAATGAAATGAATCCGTCATCTGTCAGTAGAAATGTCAATGTCAATACAACTCAGAAAAAACAAATTCGTTGCTACCATTGCAAAAAGATCGGACATTTCAAGAGCCAGTGCCGCCTAATAAACAAAGACAAACAGAAATCAACTTCAAACGTACTGAGTGCAGTTTTTCTTGCGCGAGAGTTCAATCAAGACGACTGGTACGTCGACTCTGGCGCAAGTGCTCACATGGTGTCAAACAAGAACATGTTGACAAACATATCTTATGAACCGAAAGTGAAAGAAATAATTGTCGCTAATCGCACGAAAGTTTCAGTGTTGTGCTCTGGAGATATTCGGCTTACTACGCGAGTGAAAAGAATCACACATGAAGTAGAAATAAAGAATGTTTTGTGCATACCAACACTCACCACAAACTTGCTTTCAGTCAGCAGAATGATCGCAAATGGTAACAGAGTATCCTTCAATAAAGATGGATGTTACATTTACAACACTCAGAATGTTTGTATTGGTGAAGCGAGCTTGGAGAATGAAGTGTACAGATTAAACATTGAAAAGTCGAAGCAGCTTTTAGCGGCAGTTGCACAGACCACATGCAACACTTGGCACAGACGATTGGGTCATATAAATATGAATGACCTTGAGAAAATGAAAAAGGGAGCAGTTAAAGGTGTAACTTACCAAGAAAAACAGAATATAAGCAAATCAAGTTGTGTAGTTTGCTGCGAAGGCAAACAAAGCAGGCTGCCTTTCTCTGCTAGTACCAGCACAAGCAGCAGGGTCCTAGAAGTGGTTCATACAGACCTGTGCGGCCCCATGGAGAAGAAGTCACTAGGTTTGGCTAGATACTATCTGTTGTTTATTGACGATTACAGCCGGATGTGTTTTGTTTACTTTCTAAAGGAAAAGAGTGAGACTTTTAAGTATTTTCGTGAATTCAAAGAGCAGGTAGAGAATCAGCGGTCACAAAAGATCAAGATGCTGCGGTCTGATAATGGTGGGGAATTCTGCTCAGTGGAGATGGAAAATTACTTAAAGCGACATGGGATAATTCATCAAAAGACAGTTCCCTATACACCGGAACAGAACGGCTTAAGTGAAAGATACAATAGGTCAATTGTAGAAAAAGCGCGCTGTCTCCTGTATGACGCTTCATTCGACAAACACCTATGGGCGGAAGCTGTGAATACGGCAGTATATTTGAAAAATCGATCACCAGCAGCAGTTTTTGACAATAATACTACCCCATATGAGATGTGGACTGGCAGAAAACCAGATCTACAACATATTAGAGTGTTTGGGAGTCCAGTTATGGTCCACATTCCAAAAATGAGACGTAACAAATGGGACAAAAAATCGCAAATGTTACATTTGGTTGGGTATTCAGAAAACACCAAAGGCTACAGATTATATGACCAGAAAACAAATAAAATAATTGTGGCACGGGATGTTGTGGTCATGGAGAGTCATATAAATGACACAGTAGAGGTAGTGGTTGAAGAGAGGGCACCAGACAGAGATATAGAAAAGAATACAGGTGTTGAAGAGGAAAGTTCAATAAGCATTCAAGACAATGAGAGATCAGACAGAGAAGATCCAACATATATTGCAAGCGATTCGTCAAGTGATCAGGATGATGAATATAGTGAGTGCTTAATAACAGACGACAGTTTGGTTGCTACTCAGAGTGATGCTGTCATTCAAAAAGAGAAGCGTGTTCGTCGTGTACCAGAGAGGTACGGTTTTTCCAACATGTGTGTTGAAGACTTTACTAGTGAACAAATATCTCTACAGGACGCCCTCACGGGACCCAAAAGGAAGCATTGGTGCAGGGCTATGCAAGAAGAACTGAAATCTTTTAGGGACAATGACACGTGGGTTTTAGTGGATAGGCCGAGTGAGGGCACAGTAGTGAAAAACAAGTGGGTATTCAAGGAGAAATGTGACAGTAGTGGTAATGTGCGCTATAGAGCCCGACTAGTGGCTAAAGGCTTCACTCAAATTAAAGGTGTGGACTATAATGAAACATTTTCTCCTGTTGTACGCTATTCTACCTTGAGACTACTTTTTGCCTTGAGTGTTCAACTAGACTTAGAAATGAACCACTTAGATGTACCAACAGCTTTTCTAAATGGTAATATTGATGAATGTGTATTTATGGAAATACCAGAAAATTCTAATTTTAAAAATTGTGAGAATAAAGTTTTAAGGTTAAAAAAGGCCATATATGGGCTAAAACAGTCAGCTAGGGCCTGGTACATAAAAGTGGAATCCAGTTTGTTAAAGTTAGGTTTCAAGAAATCTAAATATGAACCTTGTCTATTCATGAAATGTCATAATAATTTGAAAGTTTATGTAGCTGTATTTGTCGATGATTTTTTTGTGTTTTACAACTGCAATAATACTTACAAAGAGTTGATAAATGTATTAGAGTCAGATTTCAAAATTAAAGATTTGGGTCAAACAAAAAATTGCCTTGGCATGGCAACAACATTATCATACTCGAACCCAGCGCGTTAACCTTTGCGGCTAATTTGAAGGATACCATGATACTGTCCTTCAAAATTTAATTTCATTATTAATCTATGCAAAGCATAGCATAGTCGGCCTTTTTTAATGTTCCCACTGTTGGGACTCAGGCCTCCTCTCTAGAAGAGGGAATGGGCCGTAATCCACCACGCGGGCCCAGTGCGGGTTGGTGGATGTCCATGTCTTTGAATTTTTGGTTCTAGGACATGCCGGTTTCCTCACGATGTTTTCCTTCACCGTTTTGAGAGCAGTGGTGATGAAATAAATTACACAAAGTAATGCGCCTGGCTGGGTTTGAACCCGCGACCTACAACTCGTAAGTCGGGGCCGTTACCACTCGGCCACCACTGCTCTCAAATTAATCTATGACTTGGAACAAAATGAGCTACAGGATCGTTTGAAAGAATTATCTCAGCCCTACAACGCAAAGGGTAATTGAAGGAACACCTGTGGGTTTTAGTCAGTAAAAGTTTGATATTCCCGTCGTTTATACCGCGTACATTGAAGGACTGGAATGATTTGCCTGCTGCGGTCTTCCCGTTCGATTATAATTTATGTGTTTTCAAAGCTAGAGTGAATAGGCTCTTAATAAACTAGTGCACCTCTCCATCAATGATTGCGTCACTGCTTAAGATCAGGTGGGATCGCAGGCAAACACTAGTTTATTTCAATTTAAAAAAAAACGCCCTCTCATTCCACACAGAGCAGTAGAATTTATTTGATTGTCACTCTCAAAAAAGATCTGGAAAAATAATCATATTATTTTAAGCTATCTCAACATTACCCATGTGTTTGATTCACATAAAATAAATGCCTTTAGGCATCGTAAAACAGCAACTGACACTCAATTGAAATAAGCATAAATCTAGTCTGATTTGACCTCTCAGGCCTCAGTGTACCGAAAACGGTACATCTCGTACCAGCTAACTTAACCTTATTACACAAAAATAAGATTTAAGTTACATAATATGAGGTTAATAAACGAATAAACAGAAGTTGTCTATATCGTGCTTAGACTTCCAAATGTTCAGATTGGACTATAATTACGTATTCCGGATATATTCCCGCGCACGCCATATTCAAACATGGCGGATTGCATACACGGACGCACCTGGGACACGCTGGATTGGCGCCAAAACTAATCCCCGTACAAAGATAAATCGCCATTAGATACGGCTCAGATGAATTTTATTGTTTTATTTTTATATTGTTTTGAATAAAAATTATATTGAAATTTATGTACTCATCTAGAATTGATAATAATTCTTTTACGAGTGTTTGTGTGTTTGTGTTGTTCTTTAATGTGTGTTTGTGTGTGTTGTTGATGTGTGAGTGTTTTGTGTAGTGTGTGTGTTTTTGTATTGTATTGCCTGCATCGAATAAATACTATTCTATTCTATTCTATCTTATGACATTACCCGCTCTTGGGCGGAGATAGTGTCAGACTTTTACTGACTAAAAACCCACTCCTGTTCCTTCGTTGCCTTTCGCACCAGGGCCGAGTCTTCCTTTCAGAATCAGACCCTTGACCTCAGTAGGCTTCGACCCTGCTGGGCCCCTACAGTTGCTGACATCTCCTTGAGAGTAACTAATTAGGCTGTGTCTTCAATTTAATTCTTTTATTCGTCTTCATTTTATGATAAAAATACGGTACCTATACCATCGTGGCTTTAAAGGAACCCCTTGAAGTATCGACGACGTAACGCCTCCCCTTCCTCTCAAACGTTCCCTCAAAGTAAAAGTACTAAGTGCCGACACATTTGAGAAAACATGTTTTTTCGAGATCGAGGGTATTTGAGAGCCGATTCTAAGCGATATTTCAATGGATTTCTGAAGCTTTATTTAGGTTCCTTTTTTGAAATCTTTCTTACTGGATGTTTATTTAATTAGAAAGCTTTTTTCGGAAAGGAAAACTTTCTTTATCCTTTTGAGGAAGAACGGCGTAAGCGACAGTGCGTATTTTGTAGAAAAAAAGCTTTTTTCTTACAATATATATACTATACTAGCGGTCCCGGCAGACGTTGTTCTGCCCAAAAGCGGGATTTAGTAAAAAAAAAAAAAATTACCCTACTCTACCCTACTCTACCCTACTCGTTAAAAAGTACCCTATGTCCGTCTCCTGGTTCTAAGCTACCTCCCCACCAATTTTCAGCCAAATCGGTTCAGCCGTTCTTGAGTTATAAACAGTGTAACTAACACGACTTTCTTTTATATATATAGATTATGATAGTATGTTAATTAGTTAATTACGGCTTGGCGACAGCATTAGCCAATCAAAACGTTAAGTCATACCATTAGAATATGGTTGTATTCGTACATATTCTAATGTTTTGTAGTATTTGACAGCAAATGTATCAAGTCTATCTTCTCGGCAAGCTTCGCTGCTGCAGCGGCTTCATTATACCGATATTACGCTTGTTTCAATGATTCCACATATTGTCCAGTTGCGCAGAGACTTGAGATACAAAACTTTACTATCATTAATTTTATAATTTTATATTACAATATCCACTAGGAATCAATTTGCAGACATTTGACTGGCCAGTTGGTCTAGTGGTTAGTGGCCCTGACTGCTATGCCCGAGGTCGTGGGTTTGATTTCCACCCAGGACAAATGTTTGTGTGATGAGCACGATCATTTGTTCTGTGTCTGGGTTTAAAATGTATGTATTTAGAAATATATAAAAACGTTTATCAATTGTCTAGTATATAACTAGTATATAACACAAGCTCTGCTTAACTTTGGGCTAGACGGCGTTGTGTGATAGTTGTGGAATATTATTATTATTCAATTTATATATTTTAAAAATATCAAAAATAGTTATTCGCCGGTGTCGGGAACAGGGTCCAAGCTACCGGTGGTTAAGGCTCCAGAGACAGGAACCTCCTCACAATGCGAGCCGTATCGAGGAGTACTGCCTACACTTCTATATTAGGCCCCTGATCCAACTGCGCAATGACATGTTCTACAGATGGTCGTCGAAGCTTATTGTTATTATTATTAATTAAACAAGCCAATGAACTCCACTCGAAAAAATCCCGCCAAAAACTCTGTGGTGTGGTTATTGATTATGCTTATTATTATTACGCCATGAGAAGGAAGCCGCTGGCACACGCCAGTCTGTAATATCACAAGCCTATTCCCTCCTTACCTAACTGCAGTAACTAATTAATATTGTACTACTTACCAAGTTCTGCTCTGCATTTAACTGGCATGTCGACGGAGTGATTACATTAATTTATAATATGACCGCATAAGGACTCCGCTGAGGATTGTATGCGGGAGTTGGAATAGGAGGCTGTAAGATGTGAAAGATTGTGTTGCAAGAAGTAGGATGAAAATAGTTATTTGTGCAACAAGAGAGCAAAGTTGTTTTTTGCTGCGAGTGCTAATTTTGAGTCCCGAGCAAGCGAAGGATTCTTTGATTAAATCACGAGCGTCAGCGAGTGATTCTAAAGTAGAATCCTGAGCGATGGGAGGGAATCAAAGGCACGAGATGCAAAAAGTTTTGCTCTCGTGTTACACACATAATTTTTCACTTCAGCAGCGAGAACACATATTACTTGGGAAATAAAATAATTAACAGTAATAGATTTAATAATGATTTCAATTAAAATAAATACTATCTCTGTCGCTAGTTTTGCTCATATTTTATAATTATTTTAACATTCTTAATCTTATTTGCCACTATTTTATTTCCGCTGTTTTAATAAAGCAAGTTCTAAAACAGTCAATGTTGAAACTAGAAATAATTATTTAAAGGTTAAATGCCAGTTTTATCTGCTGCTATAAGTACTCAGGTACTCTTATTTTTGTACAAATACTATAATAAATTTAAAATTCAATAATTTATTTATAAAAAAAAAACAATTTTAAATTTTACAAATGTTTTCTATTTATTTCCGAACGTGCTTTTCTTTGTGGTGGAATTTCAAAATCGGAATGAACTTCGAAATGGCATGTTTCTCACTCGTTTTTTTATAAGGGCGAGATAGAGACAGAGTACAGTGCAGTTCGAATGTTTCGAAGTGCGTGGTTAAAAAAAAATAATTAAAAAGTTACTCTGTCTCACGCAGTGAGCAAAATCGAGTTTTGCTCACTTTTTTCAAGCAGCAAAACCAATATGCAATAATAAGCAATATGTTTGAGCTGCTGTGGTGAAAATGATATAAATAATCACACTATTATTCTCACAGCTGGATTGCAGGCATCCTCTCTAGGAGACGGAATGAGCCATAATCCACCACCGCGGATCTAGTGCGAATTGAGGAATGTCACATCTTTTCGATTTTTTAATTCTAGAACGTGCCGTATTCTTAACGATGATTTTTCCTTCACCGTTTCGAGAGCAATGGTTACGAAATAAACTAGAAAGCAAAGCAATGCGCTTGGCCGGGTTTGAACCCATGACCTACAATTTGTAAGTCGGTGTGGTTACCACTGCTCATACACTAATATTATAATGGAAAAAAATTTGCATCACCTTTGCTGATGATCTTATTAGCTCGTTTCTATAACCTCAATTTATTTAAAAGAAACCACCCCACCGCAATGGTTTGCGCGAAAATATAAAATCAACTGTCCGCTTCCGCTTCGCTTCGCTCGTCGCCGCACCGCACCCACGTTTGTTTGTTACATTCGCACCGCTTTGCTTCCCAATCGCATTGAATCACCTACGTGGGACAGTGTGTAAGCTATAAAACTAGCTCTTCTAGTATTCATTCTACAACAGGGACACAGATTCACCTGCAATGCGTTATCGTGAACATGTTTCCGTTTACCTAAGTACCTTTCCACTTAACATAACATCTGGCAACTAGCATTTAAATAATAGGACCTGGCTAGAATTAGTTGTTCGACAGACTAATGTGTAAGGTAGTTTTATTGGTAAGTACCTTGACGAACTTATCTTATTTAGACGGACTAATGGAAGACGAAGTTTGGGCAACTTAAGTCGAGTCGTTATAAATGCTTGAGTATGGTAAATGGGATATTAAATGTAGGTGATTTGTTTTTAAGGTTCCGCACCCTAAAAGGAAAAAACGGAGCCCTTATAGTATCACTTTGTAGTCCGTCTGTCTGTCTGTCTGTCAAGACCCTTTATCTCGGAAACGCGTGTAGGTATCGAGTTGAAATTAAAACCATATACTCAAGTTTGCGGTCCCTTGAAGTTGTGAAAAAATCAACCTAATGAGTTAACGAAAAAAAAAGATACGGTCGTTTATGTAAAAGCGTGTATTTCGACACTCTCAAGGGAATCAAAATTCATAGGATCCCGTTGACCTAGAATCCTGAAATTTGGCATGTAGCAAGGTATCATAGCACAAATATAGAAAAAAATCTGAAAACTGTAAATTTGTAGTAACTTTACAAATAAAATCTTTTTGCGATTCGGAAAAAATTTCGTAACTTAATTCGGGAATTGAACTGTTTTCATATGTAAGTTTGCACGGAAACCTCAGTGTGCGAGTCCGACTCGCCCTTGTCCGATTTTTTATAACTTGAGCTTGGGTAGGTTGCGAATTTTAGGAAAAAAAAATGACGTAATATAGGAAAATATTACTTTAGTTGTTATTGATATTCGAAACACAGCATAATAAGAAGCCTGTACATATTCCTTGCATGGAACAAGTGGGCATGACGGATTTTTACTGACTAAAACTCAACTGTTTTCCATTAGTTGCCCTTTGCAGCCCAGTGCAACGGCTTCTCTTTCGAAATGACTTTTTTTAACATGTTAACTCACATACACAAAACACCCAGATCCGGAGCAACTATCTGCAGGCCATGGAATCGAACCGGCGACTCGCTGCGCAACAGCCAATCGCTCTACTACTGCACAAATCAGATCCCGCAGCCCTAATAGGCATCGCCACTAACGGGCCTCTCTAACATATCTAATAATTCTTATACTTATACCATAATACTAGTCAATCAATGTTGCCATGATTTCGTTGATACAATTGGATGTTTAGTGCTATTTATCCTGTAGAACTCCGTCTGCCTCTCACTACATAGTCATGTTAACATTGAGCATTGACACATCTTAGTACGGTCCTTTTTACTCTCAAATATGAGTAAACTCGGTTCTTACCCACCTGCTTGACATACAAAATCTCGAACATTCTCTACTTGTCCCTAATGAAAACCCCAAACAGCCCTCCCACAATTGTTGCCAGATTAACCCAGTTCCGAAACAAATGAATAACTTAACATCGCCACAGAGCAACAAGACGGCTCAGCGGCCATTGCTTGAGACAACACCATCACAAACTTAAAACCAACCAAAGGTATCAGTGATTCCCACCGTTTACTCATAAAAATTGACCCCGTCAATTTGAGTAAGATCTTTTTACATAGCATGGGTAGGATGATAGCAGGACGAAAATATGCTTCTTTAAAATGAGAGAAAAGGATAGGTAGCTACATTGCAATCTGACTGCTGTCACCCGCACCATCCTATAACAATTATTGTAATGTAATTGTTAAATTATTACATATTTGCTTCTTTATCTTAATCCATAATCGCAAATATAAAGAATTTTTCATATCCGTTCAATATTAAGCAAGTTAGAAACCTTTTAAATCTATTGGAAGGGTAACTGTCACGACACAGGAATAGGACGCTCAAACTGAAATGTGACATCATCATCATTAGGTTACGTGTCTACAAATTAGATAGCGAGATACCGTCCCACTTTTCCTCATACCAATATTTAAAATGCTAATTCATCATCATCATCTTCCTGCCCTTGTCCCGTGTTATTTGGGGTCGGCGCAACATGTTTTTTTTTTTTCATTTAAAATGCTAATTGATACTTTATTTAATAACCAATTTTAAAGCTGTTTTCAGAAAAAGATTTCTTGTTAGTGTTATTTACTGCTTACCATAAAATATTATATAAAAATGAACACAGGATAACACCTACCCGATTCTAGCTGTGTCTATTACAGTCAAAACTTATTCTCAATGCTCATTGCAGGTACGAATATTCACTGATTGCGGGCCTGTACCTTTCCGGATTAGAACGAGGCAAATGATAAAACTGTACCTACGAGCAGCCTTATTTTTGATTTACATGAAAAAATGAAAGATTAGTACAGCGTCTCAACTACATCACTGGCCGGTATGACAATTCCTAGCGCTATAACATCTCCGATCTCAGTAGACGTTCCTCAATCCTCAACCGGATCTAACTCAATTAATCTGAATTATAAATCTAATTAGTCAATCTGAGCTATATATTTTTTGTTACCTTCTTGAATTATTAATGCAGGTTAACCAATTTTAATTCATAGATAATTATTCAGTAATTAATCAACCTTAATTATTGCTGATGAAATTCAGTTTGGTGGGTAATATTGGAAATTGAATTATGTAAGAGCGGCCAACCCGAGATACATTTCCATAGAACCGCTTTTACGTGATTATGACGTTATTAAATATCTTTCTCCACATATTTCAGAAACACAGATATATTGTGGATATTATTATTATTATTATCTAGGTTTCTATTGAAATCAAAACATAAGTTTGTGTTATATTAATCAAGAAAAGAACATCTAATGACAAATCTCGCTCTTGGGCGGAGCGAGAGATAGTGACAGACTTTTACTGACTAAAAAACCTGTTCTTTCTTTGCCTTCGTCCCAGGGCCACGGGTTTCACTTTCACACTACCCGTGGCCCCAGTAGGCTTCGACCCTGCTGGGCCCCTACAATTTGCTGACATCTCCCTGAGGCGCGCGTGTAATAGTACGCACCGTCGATGACTTGGGCTTGGTCCGGACGGTCGGACGGCGAGCCACCCATTACTCGCTGTCCGCAAGCCCGCGCATCAAGAAAAGACGTCTGGAAATCTGCTATTTTGCGTGAATTTTGGCCCTATATAATTTACTCATAAATTAAAAAGTAAAGAATAAATGTATATTGAAAACTTCCGCGTTTAATCCATATTCTGGATGATGAAAACTTAAAAAATAACTTTTATGGTTTAAAAAAAAAACATGTATTTCCTGGAATCAGTTTTGTGAAATACTCGAGTGAGTGACGGAATTACTGAATGCCAACAGAGTTTTCAGGCGTTTTCTCTCTTTTGTCCCATTGTCTCTTCGTCAAACATTGCGTTGTATTGCGTTAATTGAAACAACAAGCTTTTAAACCATGCTTACGTTGATGATAGACGGTTCGGAAAAGCTGGTGGTGGTATAGTCATGTCGGGCAATGGCTCAATAGCCAAGAGCCTCGACCAACACCTTAGGCGGCTCGTGTTAGGCGACTGGATCAAGGACTTGATTCAGAAAGCGGTACTCCTGGACACGGCTCGTATTGATAGGAGGTCCCTTTCATTGGAGCGCTGACCGGCGGTAGTTGGACCCCATTCCCGATACCGGTGGGGTACAATTTTTTATATTGTTTTTTATGAGTTTTGTTTAAAAAAAATATTTAAAAATGTAATTTATATGTGTTTATAATGAATAAAAGAAAAAGTGATTTTTTTTCTGTGTAGGAAGCAATGTCTAGTGTCAAACAGTTTCGCAGCCGACTGACCTTGTTCCACTAACGAGCGAAATTAATTTGAACATCACAATTACTAACACGCAACACACATTTTGTTTTGTAACAAATTGTATACTAATTAATTGCATTACCTGGCAGTAAATAATACACGCAGTGCCACGAATAGAGAGAGGTGGAGAAGTCGCGCAAAATCCGCAACCAACCTACCAGACGATCCATAATCACGACCATTCCGCCAGGATTGTACGACTGAGAAGAAGAAGAATTACCTGGCAATAAATAATTAGTCGTCGGTTTCAGAAAAAGGCTTACACACAGGTATTTAGTAACAGGGACTATCCTGCTTCTTTCTGTCAAGCAGTACCTAAGGAGGTGGAGGAAATCGTGAGAGAGAGAACATCCTCACGAACTCCACAGGGTCACTGTAGGCGCGGGTATGCGGACGATGAGCAATGAGTAGCTTGCCGTCCGCTAGTCCTCGTCGACGGCGTGTATTGTTCCACGCGCGCCTTAA
Source organism: Mythimna pallens (assembly GCA_961205895.1). Lineage (NCBI taxonomy): Eukaryota > Metazoa > Arthropoda > Insecta > Lepidoptera > Noctuidae > Mythimna > Mythimna pallens. The sequence continues at coordinate 6,035,775 of OY540843.1, forward strand.
AGAAATGTCAGCAAACTGTAGGTGGCGTAGCGCCAATGCCTGCTAGGGCCATGGAGAAAAGTATCACAGAGATACTCGAAGTCCTAGAATGCAAAAGGCAACGGAAGGAGCATAGGTGTGGTTTTAGTCAGTTAGTCTTACACGCCCCCTCGCCTCATTTTAGAGCGGGAGAAGTCATTAGATGATTTCAGAAGAACCGTTACTCATTAAACCGCCATAGTCTAGTGAAAGAAATTTAAAGTTTTTCCTAAAGTACTTCATAACTTTATGAAAATTTCAACACGCACAAATACAACTTCGGACTTGATTGACGTTTACGTTACATTGCATCTTAAGCGTTAAGAAATAAAGTTTATTTTTCTGTGACAAGCTTTGCAATCTGAGGTAAAGTTTAGACTCCTTAATGAAGTCCGAAAATTAAGAATCGGAATTCGTTTTTAAGAAGAAAAAGGGATTTCAAAATTCAGAAGCATTGCCTGTTTCGCTTCAGTTGGAAAACAGCGATTACCAAGAAAATTATTGGCGATTGTTGGTTCCTTGAATTTTGATAATAGAACAAAATTCATTAAATCAGGGATCCCAATAAGTCAAACCCCGTTTTTTTAGGGTTCCATACCTCAAAAGGAAAAAAACGGAACCCTTATAGGATCGCTTTATTGTCCGTCTGTCAAGACCCTATATCTTGGGAATGCGTGGAGGTATCGAGCTGAAATTAAAACCATATACTCCGGTTCGCGGTCCAAAAAAATCTATCATTTAAGTTAACGAAAAATAAAGATACGGCCGAGTTATGTCGCAAAAAAACGTATATTTCGACACTCTTCAGGGAATCAAAATTCATAGGGTACTTCCCGAACTTGACCTAGAATCCTAAAATTTGGGCATTTAGTGGCTCGCGTGAAAGTAGTAAATTGTCCCATGTGATACACCAAGGCATAGTCTACCCGTTTGTTAAAATTTCATCCAAATCTGTTCACCCGTTCGACCATGAAGAAGTAACAAACATACTTACACAGACATACCCTCAAATATTTGTATTTATATATTAATATTAGTGTGATCTTACGGCCATAAAAGCTTGGTTCTCTAAAGTGACAGTGTTAAACAAGTTAAAGCTGGCTAGTGTGGCTCAAATTATTCCGAGATTAAAACTATCGTGGACAACTATACTATGACATTAAATCCACTATAAGTACAAAACCCATTACTTACTTTAACGACGAGTTATAAAGGCTATTAGAACCCTCATAAAGTTTCATTATTTTTAATACTTTACGTAATTTCCTAAAGGTGTTAACCCTTATCTGCGGGTTGACACTTGAGAAGCAGTGTTGCCAGACGTAACTAATACTAAAAAGGGATATTACTTTTACTGGCTCATAAATTACGTCAGATTTTATGGTCTTATCATTTCTTTACTAATTTATGGCTTTTTCTTATTACAGGTAAGGTTCATGGTTGTTTTTGGCGATAAATTGGTGTTCCTATTGATTACCGTGTCAGTAAGTTAATAGTATCTTTTTATTTTATTACCGCCTTCAGAAAGGAGGACGTTATTATAATCTGTCATAGTCCTTTTATTTCAATAACACACTTGGTTATAAGAAACCTCTTTGGTAACCCTATGGACTAACCCTCCTTTGCTTGACTTTCAATGAATATCAAACTAAAAAGTTGTCAAACTTCGTCATGAATTTTCAGTGGTCTCAAAATGTATTTTCCAAAGTACAAAAGTTTTACGATTATGCATGATTTTCACCTTGTAGACACTTTATTCTCGCTTAGTTGAGAAAGCTATAACTTAAATCGACTTTTTCTTGAAGTTTGTAACATGGTCCATAAATTTAAACAGCAAGGATAACAATATAACCTTAAAGTATGGTTTTCACGATTATGATCTCAAATTGAAATCTCTCAGCTCATTATAAACCTTAAAAAAATTAATTCTGCTTTTGCACTGCTTTTAAAATATTATTTTATGATAATAGTCAATAACACAACTTTTTTTTATTATGCAACATATTATTCACTGGTAACATTATTTCAAATACCAAAATGGCGACTGTCAAAAGTGACATTTTTTCGCGCCAAAGTTTCGCGCCAGTTCATAACAATATTGCGACATAGAGATACCTGCACGCATAGTTAGTTTTAATTAAACCCCTTTGTCGTGTGCCGACGCTTTAATCATTTAACTGAGCGTTATAAACGGCTTTTCATTTTCGAGAGACAACACACATGATGGGATTATCAAATTTTAATTTTTGTTTTATTTTTCGTTGTTTGTGTGGAAACTTTTTTTTGTTTTATAGAAGTCTTAAAGTAGACATTCGTGTAGTAATGATGTTTTGTACTTTACAATTAGTGAATACAGGATAGCTTATGCTGTCCAAATTGTACAAAAATCTGTTAAGTCTGTGTTTACTACTAACTACAACCTAGATGTCTATAAGTCAAGAGTGAATAGGTTACTTCTAGGCAAGCGTGCTCCATCTTCCATCACAGCATTGCTTACTATATTGTGAGATAGTGGTCAAATATAATTCTATAAATAATAATTAAAAAATTCTATAGGAAAAATCACTCTAGTTTTTGCCTAATTTTTACTTGCCTGGATAAGTTTACCAAGTTTGGTTTCCCTTAAGAATTTGAGTAGGAAAAATAAAAATACTAAGTCAAATCGGTTCAACCATTCTCAAGTGATGCGCTTACCAACCAACGATAATTTATCTGCATTTAAAAAAAGAGAAACTGACTGACTGACATAATATCAACGTTCAGCCGAAACTACCTACCAGGATTAGGAGCTAATTAATTAAGAGAAGTTAGTTAATATATAAATATAATGAAATTATTATCTACCTATAGGTAGATAATAATTTCATTATTACTTGAAAGCTCTCGTAACTTTACCACAGGAAGCTAATAGACCATTCAAATGATTTGGGTCAATTAACATTCACAGCCTCTTTCCGATAAAAAAGAACCGTTTCCTTTCCGGCAAAAGTTTTGAAATTTGAAATTTACGGGTAGATTAAAACCTCCTTCATTAAACTTTGGGAAGTTCTTATAAAGTTCTACCGCCAATTCTTTTGCGCTCAGCTGTAATGAAACACGCTATAAATTATTATTAAATATCTTCTCAACATGAACATCAAATTTTTAGATAGGCAAGCGTCAAAATTTTTGTACGGTTTTTTTTTAGGTGGGAAACCATCAATTTCAGAGATGGTTATACTTTTACTGACTAAAACTCAGTTGCGTTCTTTCAGTTGCCCTTTGAAAGAAAGAAAAATAATTAGAGCTCACAAATTATAAATACTCTTTAGGGAAAAATGCGCCATGTCCGCTCGAAACGGCCGCACTCTCAGCGTAAGGCCGTGACCACATGTATAATGCGAAGAGTTGAAAGCGCTGGTTTTCAGCGTGGGCCTTTGACGTTGTCGACACAAATTCGTCGGCGTCGTAACGGTATACTGTGCGAATGGATTTGAATAGAATAAGGCAAAATAAATTTTAGATAAAGTCATAAATGAAAATAAAGAGGAAATATTTATTAAAAAAAAATGTATATAAAGGATATGACGCTACGTCATTGTAATGAGACTGTGTATGAAAATGGAAATTAAAAAAGATGTAATGCATGATTGTTGTTTTGTTTGTGTTTTGTTTCTAGGCGATTTTTTGCATTCTAAAGCCCCAATGATTCTTGAAAAAAAAAATCCCACAGTTAATATTTCTGGACGATGGCGTTAAATTTTATTCCCAAATCTTTTATTCAAGTCGTTTACTGCTCTGCAGACACTATAAATTCCATATGTCGAAACAGTATTTTGCAATATAGACAGTTTCTTTGTGGCCAGCTTTCAGTTATTGAGTCATTTCTATTCCGAACTCAGTGTGAGAAAGCTCCACGTTTCTTTCCATTTCGAGAGAGTATCAGCTACTTATCATGCTTTAGTTTTTAAAAACTTGGCAACTGCGCAAAAGATGGCTGTCACGATTGATTTATGTAATATCTACGACTTCTATCCAAAAATCCAGACGAATTACTGCCTTAGTTTATTTTTATCGGCTCACTAGCATTTTACTAGCGACTTTAAAATCAAAATCAAAAATATTTTTATTTCACATAAGCCTACATGGGCACTTATAAAACGTCAGAAGCTAGTGCACGGTTTCAAATTGGTCGTTTTCTATGGAAAAGAACCGGCAAGAAACTCCATGAAGACTTCGTTCGCGAGAATGATTTCATAAAAAATCAACATCCTCTTAAACCGTGTTTTAAGGGTAGTTTTGGAAAATTAGTTTTAATTCAAATTTACCAATGACAAATTTATCTTTGACCTTTGTATCTGGATCCTAATTTTTTAGTTTTAATTTGACGTAATTAATTTATTGGAATGTGTTCTTTGTCTTAACTGTTTGGTTTTTTTTTTGTGTCTTTTGAAATTTTCTACCTTTCACCTAGTTATATGTGCATGCTGTGGTCTCCTGTAACTGAAGGAGCACACATTAAAGGACCCCATGCCTAGTGATTTCTACTGTATCTGTGTGAACTTTGTTGGGGATCCAAATAAATAAATAAAAATATTATTGTCAGTTTTTATTATTAATTTGATTAATATTTGTGCCAAGTTCCAAGTTTATTAACCCAAGGAATAAGGTTCTCCCATACAACCTTTAGTGTTGACCCAATTTGCGGAGTATATCCCAGATTGTTTTATAGATTCCGATTTAGAAAACCTTTTTTATTTACTTCGGATACAATTTAACTAAGTTTCAAGTATATGGGCCAAGAAAATAAAATTGTACAGACAAACCATTGACATTTTCCTCCTTTACGTCCCTTTAAAAGTTAATTTTCATAAGTCCCTTTCTTAGTGCTCACCTACATCATAAAACGAAAGGAAGCCTTGTGCAAAATTTCACATTTTTGGACCTTGTAGTTTTGGCTGTGCATTAATATGTCAGTCAATCGATTTCTTCTTTTATATACTTATAGATAAACTGTTCTCTTTGTTACGGCCATCTTTATAAGTAGTACTTTTAGTTCTAGGATATAAATAGAATTTTCTAAAGTCTTACATGTTATTGAAATATGTAGTTTTCAACGCTTCCAACACGTCTGATCCGGCACTTGAGCAATATTGCCATATTGCTTGAAGTTCTTTTCAACTCGTGCGAAAGGAGATCGTGCTCTTTAGAATACGTAATTGTCTGCAGACATTGACTATCAGTATAAGGCTGTATATTTATGTACTGTTGTAAAGCTTTTGACTGAAAGTTTGTGAGATCTGTGTATTGTATTATAAATACCGTCAGATTATAATCTATCTCGCGAAATTGTACAGTACTTAATCACAAAACAATAGCGCAACTAAAATTATTACACTAACAACTAACAACGGTTCTCAAAGGCCGTTTGTCCTGGCTCCACGACTGTTTACCAGTAACACCTATCTCCGTGTTAATTGTACCACAAACTAGTCGTTACGGCTAGTCGGTCCCAGCTGCATCTCTTTTATTAAACCCAAGTTCCATGTTTCTTGCTTATTCTGGTTTGTATTGTATTAAAATGCTTAATGTTAGCAGAATTTTATCTCTAGACTGCAATATACATGCAAAGATAATTTGATAAATAATACTGGCATATTCCAAGTACAAAAGCTATTTTCAAATTTAAAATGTAACGGTCTCGCTTCGAATTCTCTTTTCGAATTTAAAATTAAATCCGTCGTTCCATTTTCGTTTGATGTCTGCTGCAATTTTCAGCCAATATTGTCGAAAACCAGAGACATTCCCATTCGTTTTCCGAACGACATTGGAAACAAGCTAATTTGTGTATCAGTACAAATTCCCATGAGGGTCGTTTGGCAAGGAGCCATTTAAAAGTTTGCACATAATTTTTTCGTCTCGCCCCTTGGGTCCCACTGCTCTTGCCCTCGGACTTGCTGTTGGGCAATTAAACTTTTTGTCGGCGATAACTTCACTCGAGCAGGAATACATAAGCACGAAGGGTGAAAAGAAAGAAGAGACTATAAATAAATGAATTAAGAATGGCATTCCGTATTTGATCGTAACTTTGATCGAAATTGAAACATCTGCAAATCCTTAAAAATTCCTAAAGGGTAGACTAAACAAAGAAACCTTTAATCAAAAGCAGCGGTTCCCAACCTGTGGTCCACAAGAGCTAAAATATGATCCACGAAAGATTTTAAATTTCGAACTTTCTAGCTGTAACTTTCCAAGTCCGTTCCATCACGGAACCACTAGACGTACGGTGTTGCGCCACGGCTACATGGTGGACAATGCAGACATTCCACCTATACATACAAAGCCTTTTGGAAACATTTAATGTGCGTACAGCTATGGAGTGGAATTTCCTGTCGGAGTCTGTGTTTTCTGTTTGCTAAAGCTCAAGCTTGAATAGCTGAAGAGTGAATAGGTTACTTCTAGGCAAGTGTGCTCCATCGTCGGCCATATCATCGCTTCAACCATCAGGTGAAAAAGTGGTCCAATGCGAATCTATACATAATTTAAAAAAATTAAACGAACTGGTTTTTCGTTTTAAAGAACACGTGGTACAAATTTTGAAGTAATCATAAAAAGTTGTGGTCCTTAGTGAAAAAATGTTGGGAACAACTGATCTAAAGAAACCATTAAATAGTAGACCTTTGAAATTACGAGGATCTAATAATAGCCTTTCCACCGTACAAAATAAAAAAAAAACTCATTTCAGTAAATCCTGAGCTAGCGGTGTTCTCCGAGCGAAAGTATATACAGCTATTTTACTAGTAAATGGCTCACTTTTATTCCTCTGTTATAGCCTAACTTAGATACTTACTGCAATTTATATTTAATTATGTACAACATTTTATTTACCCTTTTTGATTAATAGGACATTAACTGCGAAGTTTGTTTCTAGAGCTTACTTTTACGACTATATTTAAGAGAATTCATACACACTTTAAGATGGGTGCCTCTTCTTTTACGATATACATACATTGTTGCGTTTAAAATGGTCTAGATAGTTTCGCCTCAGCGTCCTGTGGGTAATAAAAATGGGATTTGATGGCGAAACTTTTGAAGTCTGTTAGAACTATAGTGCTGCCAGCGGATTCGCCCTCGTGATAGCAGAAAATTGTCCCAAGGGAAGATCATCCGGGGATAAAAAAGTATCCTATGTGCTACTCCAGGATATGCCTACGCCAAACTTCATTCAAATCCAAAAGTAACAAACATCATACTTACAAACTTTTATAAGGTTAGTGTGATAATATACAAACCAAGGTCAAACTTAAGTGGCAGTGAGCAGGGCACATTGCTCGCAGAACAGATGGTCGATGGGGACGAAAAGTTCTAGAATAGCGACCACGTACCGGAAGACGCAGCTTTGGAAGGCCTCACAAGGTGGACCGATGACCTGGTGAGGGTTGCGGGAATCCGATGTATGAGAGACGCACAGGACCGGTCATGCCGGAGGCCTATGTCCAACAGTGGATGTCTTTCGGCTGAAATGATGATGATAATGATATATGATCAAAATCAATTTTAACTGCAAAATTGGTTAGAAGCAATTTTGGCCATTCGATAGAAAACTTTAAAATTAATATTTACAATATTTACTCAAACACATTTTAGGTCGATAGGTTTTTTTGTGACCATTTTTTAACAATGCAACAAGCGTGTTTTAACTTAATGACTTGGCGTGTCTTGACTGAAAGCAGTCAGAACCATTTTTAAGTAATTGGGAGTAACATAAAATACACGTTTGATACAACAGAACAACTAACTCAATACAACATAGCTATGAACAAGAAACATTCCAAAACTGATCAATTCCTTTAAATATTTTCTAAACGACGTATGATCCCCTCTTTTTCATTTTAAAATAAACTTCGTCGAGCTAATTTTCTATCAGCGACTCATCCAATCACTTCAGAGATAGACTGCCAATCGATCACACGTCAACGAGCCTTTCTACCTTATTATCATAAAAAAAACCTTCTTGCAAACCTACTTAACCTTTTTAAATATTCATGGCTGGATCCTACTCGGGCCATTTTCATTAGCGTCTAATAAATATGTACGCAATCTTAAGGTTGAGAAAATACGAATAAAAGCTACGTTTTTGGAAATCGAGAGGATGTGTCATCTGCCGCAGTAGATGCTTCGAGCGTCGGGTTGCGAGGCGATTCCCGCCCAAAGTAGGCGGCGAGCAATGGGTAGCTCGCCGTCCGGCGGTCCGCTGAGGATCAAGCCTTAGTCGACGGCGATTTGTAGATGTGGATGGAGCCCACTAGGGTCGATGCCTGCTGGGGCTGCGAAAGACTTACCGTGGCCTTGGAACGGAAATTAACTTAAGGAATATAGGTGGGTCTTAGTCAGTAAAAGTGTGACACTTCTGATCCGCCTAGAGCGAGAAAAGTTATTTTATTAAAGGGGAGGCGTCATCTGTTTCTTTGCACAATTCTATATGAAGGTGTCAATGCCTGATTGTTTGAGGGACTGTAATAAAGACGACGTGACGCTCGGAGCCTCTAATGGCTGTCATATGAGCATGTGGTGTGTGTTATAAGTTACAGACGGTTAACGTTTTGCTTTATTTTGTAGTTATTGTAACTAGAAACAAGTCAGCGGAATTTATATGCGCAACACATTTAAATAATGGCGCCCAACGCGGGACTTTGGCTTCTGTAAATCATTTGCAAAATACAGAGAGATACATGTATATCTAAATAGCCGCAACACAATTTCTAGTTAACAAACACTGCCAAGGAAATTTGATGTGGTAATAATGCAAATTATCATTATGAAGGCTTATTGGCGCCCAGCGACAACCTGACCCGTCTATAATTTACACCGGACAGCCTCAATCCATTGTCAAGGGAAATTACCTAGACGTCGTCCGGTCACATCCACTCCGTCATGCGTCACGAATCTAGAGCCTTCGGGACACGGAATCAGATTGACTTGGCAAACCTCAGCTGATCGATTAACCTAATGACTTACTAAGCCGTGTTGTCGTTGGGGATAAATAGAAATAGGATAATTAATTAACTTTGTATGGGTATGTTATCGTGTGTGAGTGACTTACTTCAATTTATATTTTTTCATTACTTTTTAAATTATTTATCTACTATTATGTGAACACAGTGTTCACATAATAGAAACGATAAGATATTATGAAACCAAGATTATATTTAACTCGTAATATGAGAGTGTTCATGGAGTTTCTTGCACGTTCTTCTCCATAGAGATCTACGCTTTGTAACTAATAATTTAGCTTCCCTTTTTTTGACTGACCGACATTTTGACAATTCAAAAGTGTTTGTAGATGGTCTATTTGAAATAAACGTTTTTGATTTCTGTACTTGTATAGTACCTATTGAAGTAAAGCTAAGCTGAAGAGTGAATTTAAAAATGTATCCAATTAAGATATAAAGTGACGACACTCGACGCCTGTTGGAGCGCGCTGCTGAGATTTTTCTCATTCTTGGTTCATATTCTTACAAAATATGATAAATCGTGGCACAACAAAATTTTAATTTATTTGCAATCTTGAAAATGCTTACATATTCTCTACACGACCTCCAAAAACAGCTTTCCATAATTTAAATCCTCAATTCGATTAAGGGTTGACGTTCGATAAAATAAATTTTCCGCTTTATTCAGGTAGGGTGGGTAGTTTATATAAATTGTCCGTCAACAGCGCCCAAAGGATACCCTCCTGTTGTGATTACACGTCTGAAGCCATTTTACTATTATGTACTCACTTATCAAGGCTATTTTGAAGCGAAAGCTTTCCGGCAAAGGTCTAAATTTGACTAAAAGCGTTTGCAAACAGTTTTTGTTGGATGATAGTTTCGTTTAACGCTGATAGAAGAAAGTTTAAAGTGGTTTAGTTGGGTGCGATAATTTTTTTGTCACCCAGATATAATGGATCGTTCGGCTTTCTTGAAGGTCATCGTAATCTAGTGCTTGACTGCGACCCTACCTGATGGTAAGTAGTGATGCAAACGTTGTTGGTGAAAAACTAGTTTATGAAGAGCCTGTGGCTACATCTATAACGCCATATAAGAACTACAAAAACTACGAAATTCTGCATAACGCAATTAGAGTTCGTAGCGCGAAATAAATATATATAAAGCTAGAAATCATTTCTCGGGCAGTTGCCCAAACCAGATATAACACCCGCCGTAGTATGGTTGGATGATCCTCCCTTTTCAACGGACGTATGTGGGATTTTACAAACCACATACCTCCAAAAGCCAATTCACTCTAGCCTTGCAGACACTTGAATGGAATCTATATTTTTAATACTTACTAATATAATAAAACGGAAGAGTTTTTTTTTGTTTTTTGGTTTGTGTAAACGCACTAATCTCTGGAACTATCAGTCGGAATGGAAAAAAATCTTTTGGTGTATGGGATAGCCTGGTTCATCATGAATAGTTCAGTATATATGACACAAGTGACAGAAAGCGGAATAGTAACCAAAGACACGGGTGAAACCGCGAGGGACAACTGTATCTAAAGACAATTGAATACATCAATCTCTGAAATAGCAACACCGAAGCTGTCATTGCCGTGTTGATTACAGGTGTCGAGTAACTCGATTTGGGGTCGAAATAAATCAAAACAGTAATAAACAGATATCAATCTAATCCCCTACCGCCACAATAACGTGCGGCGAGAGTTTCAGAGAATTCCCGCTCAATTTTGATAAATGTATTCCAGTGTTCCACCGTTGTATGATTCAATTCTATAGAATATTTGAATTAAGACCGTAGTTGGATCAGCGGGAAAGATGAATAATTGTGTTTGAATAAAGAATAAAAGGCCAACTCATTAAATATTCGCTGTATACACGGAAAACGTAACAGATGGGCTTGCAAAAAAATACACAATTAAAACGAAATGCTTTGTTACGTCCATACAATTTGTGCTTAGCAAAAACTTTAGAGTCCGGCCATGTACTGCTAAGCAATTATTTTATCCAAACAATTAGGGAGCTATACGGGCAGAATAAGTAAACGTTACCCTAACGCTACTGTGACCTAATCCCTGATAAATTCCCCGGTGCAGACAGGTTCGGATTAGAGAAAATCCTGGCGTTGTATCCTGATTGACCTTTTCCCAATCCATGGCTCTGTTCTACGCCTTTTTTTTAAGGTGGAAAATCATCAAATGATTTTTTTGCTCTAGAGTGAAAGGAGAGTGCGTGATAGACTTACTGAGTAAAACCACACCTGTGTTTATTTAGTTGCCCTTTTGCGTCCGAGGACCACGAGAATCTGGCAGGCATCGATCTTGCTGGACGCTTTTTTTTAGGTGGGTAATTATCCTATGACTTCTTCCGCCCTTGGGTGGAGTAGGAGAGCGTGTTAGACTTTTTTTTACTGAGTATAATCCACTCCTATGTTCCTTCTTTGCACTCGTTGCAGTGCCCTAGAGTTCACTTTCACATAACCCATGGCCCCAGTAGGCAAGACATCTCCTTGAGGCGCGCGTAGAAGGCTACGCGCCGTCGACGACATAGGCTTCGTCCGAACGGTTACCGGACGGCCGAACGGCAAGCTACCCATTGCTCGCCGTCCGCAAGCCTAAGCCTACAGCTGGGTCCCTTCGGTTTACTGACGTAACTTTAAAGCGCGCGTGGAACATTACCGTCGACCACTCAGGACCACCGGATAAAGGATCACCGTCTGCTCATCCTATAAGGATCGAGCCTTATAGGACGAGCAGACGGTGATCCTTTATTGCAGCCTTTCCTACGCCTGCAATAAAGATTCTGAGAGGAACGAAATTTTCGTGTAACCCCACTATAAAATTCAAAGGATTGGTGGCTGTGGTCGCACCATCTACACATGCAGGAACTTGCAAAGGTCTTTGATATGGAAAAAATGTTTAATTATCGCGTCTGATCGTCGGCATGTGGATCGCAGTTTGAACTAGACAAAGAACAGCCGGTGGCAGTTTATGGCCGATTGGTTTTCGATGACGCTACCTCCGAATTGTTTGCAAGCCTTGTTTTTTGAATCCAATTATAGAACAAGTTCAGTGCTTTCAAAAAGCTAGTGAACGTTAAAGCTATGGCTTCTTTAAAATTTATTGAACTGAACTCGTATATAGGATAATAATAATAATAATATTTCACAACTATCACACAACGCCGTCTAGTCCCAAGCTAAGCAGAGCTTGTGTTATGGGTACTAGACAACTGATAAACATACTTATATATTTCTAAATACATACATATTATAGATAAATTACACCCAGACACAGAACAAATAATCGTGCTCATCACACAAACATTTGTCCTTGGTGGGAATCGAACCCACGACCTCCGGCATAGCAGTCAGGGTCACTAACCACTAGACCAACAGGCCAGTCAATTGTGAACGCTGAAAGGTGCTTTGGAGTGACGCTAATTGCATGTGGAGTTGCCCGGAAGCAAATAATGTATAACTATCAAACATGGGCACAGATGATCATGTCCGTGGTTTAAATGTAAGGCAGGAGTGTGAATTAAGTCACTAGGAGTCTGACACTGCCCAGACCGGCTCATCTGTGAGGCTGCTTGGGCGTCCATGAGGATTTTCCACTCCTGCCGAAAAAAAAAAGTACAATACCAAAACCTCGATACCAAACTTTGAATTTTAGTTCCTATGTGACGTCAACGTTTGGACTGGGCTGTTGGTCTAGTGGTTAGTGGCCCTGACAGTTATGCCGAAGATCGTGGGTTCGATTCCCACTCAGGACAAATGTTTGTGTGATGAACACGATCATTTGTTCTGTGTCTGGTTGTAATGTATCTATAATATGGATGTATTTAGAAATATATAAGTATGTTTATCAGTTGTCTAGTACTCATAACACAAGCTCTGCTTAGCTTGAGACTAGACGGCGTTGTGTCATAGTTGTAGAATATTATATTATATTATATATATAGACATAAATAAACGGTACACATGCCAAATGGAAAACTGTTCCCTTGGTGATGGTCTTATCATAACCTAATGGGACGTAACGTATGGCATATTATTATATGATGCCAGTCCAGCGCTCTTGCATAAAATAGCCATCAGAATTTGTTACTGTTATTTATGTGAGCGAAATGTTTTCGTCTCATTTAGCTTTATGGTTGTTATTAAGCTGTTATGAAAGCTGTGTTTTGGTAGAATTCAAGATATTTATTAGATGACACTGTTGGCGCAGTGGTTGAACGATGGGCTGGTGAGCTGCGGGTCGCGGGTTTGATTCTCGCACGGGACAAATATTTGTATGGCCTACAGATAAGTGTTCTGGGTCTGGGTGTCTTGTGTGTGTGAGTTTACGTGTTTGTGAATGGATGCACGAAAGCAAATTTTACTGCCTTGTAGTGCCTTGGTACTGGCCAGGGTCCGGAGCGGGCAGGCGGTCGCCTCCTTCTGCGAAGCAGTAATGCTAGCAAAGAAGGCAGCCGATCGCGTAAGGCAAAGGTCCTCACGCCCCAACCGCCGCCGGGATTCCGATCCCGATTTCCGGCCACCGTAGGCGCCGGCTTGTGGACGGCGAGCAATGGGTGGCTCGCCGTCCGACCGTCCAGTAGCCGTCCGGACCGAGCCCAAGTTGTCGACGGCGCGTAATGTTCCACGCGCGCCTCAAGGAGATGTCAGCAAATCGTAGGGGCCCAGCAGGGTTGAAGCCTACTGGGGCCATGGATAGTGTGAAAACGAAACCCGAGGCCCTGGGACGAAGACAACGAAGGAACAGGCTGGGTTTTTAGTCAGAAAAAGTCTGACACTATCTCGCGCTTCGCCCAAGAGCGGGATTTGTCATAAGCTGATTTTCCCACCCAATAAAAAAAAAGTGTGTCAGTTGCCCTTTCAAAATCAATTTGCGAATAATTAAATCAATCACTGAACTTCACTCGAAGATATCCCACCAAAAAACCCTCAAAAAAAGTGTTTTTTTTGTTAATATTTTTTCTTGGATACTAGGTCCTTTAAGCCGTGTCTTCGTATAAATAGTTCATTAGTTTACCATTAGAATGCGGGTGCAACACATTCTATTTTTTTGTAGTATTTGGTAGCAAATGTATCAAGTCAACCTTCTCGGCAAACTTCACTGAGGTAGTCAACATTAAAATAAAATTCTCAGCTCCATTTTACCGAGATCGCGCCTTTTTCAATGATTCCATTTATTGCCCAGTTGCGCAGACACTGAGATACAAAACTACATCAATTTTACATCACATTGACTGGCCTGTTGGTCTGTTGATGAGCACGATCATTTGTTCTGTGTCTGTGTGTAATTTATCTGTAATATGTATGCGTTTAGAAATTTATAAGTATGTTTCTCAGTTGTCTAGTTACTTATAACACAAGCTCTGATTAGCTTGAGACTAGACGGCGTTGTGTGATAGTTGTGGAATATTTTTATATTATATTATGACAATATCCACTAGAAATCAATTTCAGTTGTTCAGAAGTTCAGTGGTTGTTTTAATTATTCGCTAATTAAGACAAACACTAAACTTCACTCGAAGAAATCTCACCAAAAACCCCACAAGAAAAGCTTTCTTCGTCTTACCACAGAACCAAATAATTACTTGAACGAACAAGCCGGGCCGATTGACCTGACACTTCAATAGTCTATGGGCTAATAAATTAACACCACTAAACGTTACGCTTACACCATAGACAAACATGCAATATAGAGGCGTGTCTTGTTTAGACTGGCCACTGGCCCTCCACACAATGGTCGGTAATACCTTAGTTGAAACTAGCAATGGCAAACTGAAGAGTTTTATACAACTTCATTGTGTAAAGTAGTTATGGCTTAAAATAAAATGCTACTTAACCAATAGGCATATATTTACTACTTTCTCGCAAACGAAACCTCTGGCAGAAGCTAGTATGCGATATACAACATTAGTTTTAGTTGCGAAACCCGAAACACGTGTCCAGTATTTTTATGTAAAGAATCTATGTACAAAATTTCATAACTGTATCATAAGAATCACAAAGTTATGAGCTTGTTATTTTACCTGGTTGTCCGCACAAACACATGGTCACCAAGCCATCTGGGCGACTGAGGGTTGTTTTGCTTACGCACCCAGAAAAAAGTATCTACCATCTTCATCTACATGTTCTAAAATTTTTCTTTTTTTTTTTTAATAAGTCTAAAGACTTTAGAGTAGAGCTGAAATTGTTTAAAAATATATTTTTGATAGAAAAATAAATGGATAGTTACTCAGGTAAGTATATTAAGCATTTTTTTGTTTTTTTTTCTAAATATATCAAAATATAGTGGTTCAGCGCATCAGTGCACTTAAAGTACAGACAGACGCCTCTGCAGGCCAAGTTACGACAGTTTTGTGTTAAATCTCTTTCTACAATCGATAAAGCCTCAGCGTAAGGACCATAAAACTAAAGGATGTAGCGATGAACATTGTAGGAATGATTACATTTCATTCTGTCATTTTGAACAATGTGAACTTGGCTACGAATTTTGTTGAGATGATGTCATTCCCATTCATTTTCTACCAGCGTTAACGATTGTAGATCGCTAAGCTTGCTGATATTTTGAAGAATTCATGCTGACGTTATAAGCAACTTGTAATATGTTTAGACACAATGGATCATTAAGCACTGATTTTCCTGTATCAGAGGGAACCTCCTCCTCAAGATGTCAGATACACCCCCCAGGGATAGATTACGTAAGACTGATGTGCCTACGCACCCTCTTGACAAATATCTTTGTTTGACGTCAGACTATTATTCATCTGAAGTCTGAACCATTGTACGTCTGTAAGACGTGTGTCTGAACTTTTCAGATTTATTCAGCTTGTTACTGAAGTTTATAGAAGTGTTTTTTGTAACAAGAAAATGTACGCATTATTTTTATTTGTAGTAGGACCTACTTTCTGGATATCTTTCGGATTTAAATTACATGTTTTATCGAAAACTCGCTCTTATCGTTACTGCTTTTAGGCTCGCAATGTATTGTATTTTCAATTCAATTTATTCACAGAATTCTAGACATACTGACATGATCATCTTCCATTCGTCCGCGTCACATCACAGTCAGTCATTTCTAAAAGAACGCAAAGAAAGTGTGAGGGACTGGAGGGCTCGTGCAACAGTGTGACACGCAGGCACAGCGAAGAATGTATGTCTCCTGATGCGGCTATATTTAACTGGGGCAAGTTGAGATACAATCAGTGATGTCATTCCGCGAACCCTGTGATGCCTCCAGGAAGCTTCTGTGCTTCTAGCTGGGTTACTTGAGACCCCAAAGCACAAGCTCCCGTGTATATTTATTTATCAAAAATTATTATTTATTTAAAAATCATTGTATAAACATTTTCTACCAATTAACCTTTAGGATTGTTCGAAAGACTGAGACTTACTGAGGCCCTGGAACGCAAAGAGCTATCTCAAGAAAAATAGATAGGTTTTAGACAATAAAAATCAGACACTCCCTCTCGCTTCAACCAGAGCGCGAGGAGGAATTTGATAATTATCCACTTCAAAAGAAAAAAAAAAGATAAAATGAAGTCTTTTATTTTAAATTAACCTCTTAAAGAAAACTGCGTAGATAATCGAGTTTCATTTCCATTTTCCAATCACATGAACACGAAATCTTATTACCTACTCACTTAGAATTTTCTCCAGCTATTCCTAGTGAGATTTTCTTATCGAAATTGATTGGCACGCGATTCTATTATCCAAAACACCGCAAATCCCCAGTTAACGTCTTTTCTAAATAGGAATTTGCCTTTACAGTTGACATTAAGAAAACAATTGGCTGATTTTCCTCGCTGTTTTAAAAAACTAGCCAAGTGCGGGTCGGACTCGTACAGGAAAGGTTCCATACTACAGAAACGGCGACGTAAAAACTTTTCTTGTTTGGGAACCTCCTTTAATTTTTAACTTTATTTTGGCCTGTTGGTCTAGGGGTTAGAGCATGATAATTTGTTCTGCGTCTGTGTGTAATTTATCTATAATATGTAAGTATTTAGAAATATATAAGTATGTTTATCACTTGTCTAGCATAGCTACTCATAGCACAAGCTCTGCGTATGGGACTAGATGGCGTTATGGAATATTATTATTTTACTAGCTTCTGCCCACGGGTTCACTCGCGTGGATATTGGTTTCTCCATACAAACCTTGGACCTCCGCTTCTTCCCCTTAGGGAGCGAATTTTGGAAAATCCTTTCTTAGTGCTCGCCTACGTCATATAAGGAAGCCTTGTGCAAAATTTCACACTCCTAATCTTATTAGTTTCCGCTGTGCGTTGATATGTCAGTCAGTCAGTTTCTCCTTTTATATATATATAGATTATTTGCTGTTGTAGCGGCTATAGAAATATCTACACATTCTGTGAAAATTTCAACTCTCTACCACTTACTGTTTATGATATGGAATACAGCCAGCTGACAGACGAACGTACAGATGGACAATGGAGGCTTAGTAATATTGTCTCGTTGGCACCCTTGCGTCCTCCTTGGGTCCTCCTTGCGTCGTATTCCTCAATGCTGAGAATCGTTTCATCACTTTCATGAAATTTCGTTCATCTGCTTCTGTCTCTGGTGGTGTGAAGAGCTATATAAATGGAACAATTTGCCTGCTGCGGCCTTCCCGTCCAACCATAATTTAGGTGTCTTCAAGACTAAAGTGAATAGGCTCTTAATAAACTAGTGCGCCTCACCATCAATGATTGCATCTCTGCTTACCATCAGGTGGGATCGCAGTCAAGCACTGATTTATATAAATTTAAAAAAAAAATCCGTAGAGTCAAGACCAATGTATTGGACTGTGCCCACGGGTACAGTAGATGGAAGTAAGGGGTACGGATCCCTAAAAAACGAAGATTGGTGATGTCGTAAAGGCGATCGCACGACCACGGAACCCAGGTACAATCGCGTTCTATAGCGGCTATCATGAATGTTCCAATTCCAACTTCGAGAAATTGGACTCGCTTTAAGTGCGAAATATATCCCGTTTCATATTTTTTATGGTGCCTAATAGCAGGCACTAGTGGAATTAAGTTATTTCTGGACATTAATAGTGGACATTAACCTGAATGGATGTCTGACAATGATTTATTGTTTTAACGCTTTGTAGACAATAACTTTTTTACAGTTTGACGTATTTGAGATCTATTTTTGTTTATAATTGAGCTCACTGAATATTTCAAACAATGAATAAAATTGGATGTCTGTTAATGGATTGCTAAGTACTTTGATAGAGCCTCTCAATAGTCATAGAGATATAAAATAGAGATATTCAGAGCCTAAATAATAAGATACTATATTAAGGTTGAAAAAATTTCCCACGTTATTCGTAGATTCACTTCGGGAATAAGGCAATATTTTCTAATACTTAATAAACAATATATATTCCATATTATTTGTTTCAGATTAAACGACTCAGATTCCTTTCCAATATACTATACATATTATCCTTCTTTTATCGAACATTATGTATATTCGATAAAATAATAATGGTATATTTTTATAGGTACAGATGTTCTCATAAAACTGAACACTTGAAAAAGATTTTTTTCTTTTTTATTTGCTTTGCTAAAGGTGTACGTTTCATGACTATCTCATGTCGACTATGGAGCACCCTTGCCTTGAAGTAACCTATTCACTCTTGACCTAAAGACTCCCAAGTTCATCAGCTATCAGGACAAACAGACTCCGGCAGGGAATTCCACTTCTATTGGTTTTTCCAGCATTCCAATTTTCTTAATGATCATTACTTTACTTCGAAGTTAGGGTTCCGTACCCGGATCCATACCCGCCAACAGGATTCTACAACTAAATCTCCACTATCCGTCCGTCCGTCTGTCTGTTCGTCCACCTGTCAGTGTGATGTATCTCATAACCGATGAAACAAGAGAATTGAAATTTTCACAGAATGTGTATTTCTCTTGCCGGTACAACAAAAAATAATATAACGAAAATAAAGTTAAAAATTAAGGGGATTTACCACACAAGAAACGTTATTTGGTCGGCGTTTGTTACTCAATTTTATTATTATAATATGGAAACCTTCGTGTGCGAGTACGAATCGCAATTGACCAGTTTTTATATCATACAGAGATTACTAAAGACCAAAGAATTTTGATTCTAATTTGTTGTAAGTAACAAACAGCGGGAAGGTAATCAATAAGTTCAGTCGAACACATCACGATGCTCAATCAGCAAGCAACTGAAGATGGGAATAATAGACTTTCTTTCATTAGACATTTTCACTCGTATCTTTTCAATATTGTCCCTAAAAAAGCTAATAAAACGGAGCACTCAAAGTTATAACGAAACGCAATATTTACAGAAATGGCGTCATTTCAACGTCGCGGTTGCAAATATTCGTCCTTAAAAAAATCGGGGTAACCTAAATTCTCGGCGTAAGCGTAAAACTCTGTTAATAACATAAATTAATTAACGGTAGGAAGGCAGGTTGAAAAATAACGCGTGTTTTACGAATACTTTGACGAAGTTTTTTTATTTTAATTGATATAAACTAGTGTTTGAGTGCGAAACCTGATGGTAAGCAATGATGCAATCGTTGATAGGTGCAGAGCCTATTAACTCTTCAGAGCTGCAGAGAGCAGTGGTGGCCGAGTGGTAACGGCCCCGACTTACGAGTTGTAGGTCGCGGGTTCAAACCCAGCCAGGCGCATTACTTTGTGTAATTTATTTCATCACCACTGCTCTCAAAACGATGAAGGAAAACATCGTGAGGAAACCGGCATGTCCTAGATACAAAAATTCAAAGACATGTGACATCCACCAACCCGCACTGGGCCCGCGTGGTGGATTAGGGTCCATTCCCTCTCCTAGAGAGGAGGCCTGAGTCCCAACAGTGGGAACATTAAAAAGGCCGACTATGCTATACTATTAACTCTTGCCTTGAAAACACCTAAATTATAATCGGATGGGAAGACCGCAGCACGCAAATTGTTCCAGTCCTTCGATGTACACGGTATAAAACGAATTCGCCAAACGACTGCCTCGGTGGTCCAATGGTCGCAAGTGGCACTGCGGAGCATGATGTCTGAATCATCAGATTCATCATCATCGTCATTTTAGCCGAAAGACGTCCACTGTTGGACATAGGCCTCCCCCAAGCGTCTCCACAATGACCGATCCGGTGCGTCTCGCATCCACCGCATTCGAGCGACTCTCACCAGGTCGTCGAGTTCATCATCAGGTTACTTGATGATTTTCTACAACAAAAAGGCTGGGAGTGGGAGTGTCAGACTTTTACTGACTAAAACCCACCTGTGTTCCGTCAATTGCCTTGACCGTCTCGAGACTCAAGGCGGCGTCGACGTCGCTGTTATGTAATGTGGCTACTTTAAGTTCAGGCGGATTATGGTGGCGATACGTTCTACAACGTGGCGCGGGCGTAGGGTGGCTATAAATTATGAAGAACCGATCCAAGAAAAGCTTGGACAGGGTCGACTAATCAATTTAAATTGTTCATTAGACTTCTTAAATAATAGCAGCTATTATGATTTAAACATATATTCCTGCAGTGACTTACTTTTTTAGAGGACTCATTAATTTCGCTTTATTGTGACACCGTTGTCGATTGTCACGCAATTTTTGTTGTTATGCAGCGATTATTGTAACTACAACTATGAAAACGGCGTATCGACAATGGACTCGTTTGTATATGGCCTTTATGTTTCTAAGCAGTTTTGATGAGTGTAAAGTGCGTATTTATTTAACTGAATTAAAATCTAGCTGAACTTTAGGTAGCCGCATTACATTACAGCGACGTTTTTCAATCCGGCGCGCCAAGTTGTAATACGCCGTGTTATACGAAATGGCTTCGACCCACCTTTCGAAGAATACAGACACGAGTGAATGTTATGCTAAATCGTATTTTTCAATTCAGTACATACTCGTTAGATTTTCTCGAATATACCTTGATTTGATCAGAGTACCTTACTTGATTTGGTCGAGTCCTACGCATTCTTTGATTTCTATTATTCTTGTAATGCCGTGATCTTATTTGTTCGTCAGACTTCTTTTGGGAGTTGCGATTGCCTTTGATCCTTTTTCTGGCCTTCCTGACCTTCATTATGATTAAGGAGGCGTGGGTGGGTACATCAAGACCTACTTGACTAGCTGCCGAATGAAGTCGGTGATTGAGAATTGGCCTAACGACATTTAGAGGTAGATCATAGACTGCACGACTGACGCGATTGGCGCAGATTGTGTGTTACATTTTTAATTATAATCTCTCATTATGTTATTTTTGTTCTAGGTAAGGAAAATCTTTATTCGCAACATTGGTTAACAAGTAAGTCTTTGCACAACATATATAATAAACTAGCTTTTGTCCGCGGCTTCGCCCACATACATAAAATATAGCCTATATAACTCAGGAATAAAACAGCTTTCTATAGCTGACAAAAGTTTTAGCAATCGGATCAGTACTTTCAGAGATTACCTCTTACAAACAAAAAAAAACAAATAAACAAACTTTACCTTTTAGTAATATTAAGGTACATTGACGACATGGTTGAGTATTAGCTGCTGCACTGCGTGTTGCGGATTCGATTCCCGTAAGGAACAAATATTAGTATGACCTACAGATAATTGTTCAGGTTCTGGGTGTTTGTAGATGTGAGTTTAAATGTTTGTTAATGTATCCACGATCCAACAGTCATTCCTAGTGCGGGGCAAAGTTTTTTTTTTAAACCTGTCTTTTTTGGATTGAGGTATTGTTCGAAAGGTTACCGTGGCCCTGGAACGCTTAGGAACACAGGTGGGTTTTAGTCAGTAAAAGTTTGACACTACAAGCCATGGTTTCCCACATTAAAAAATAAATCGAGCAACTGGGCTGTTGGTCGAGTAGTTAATGGGACCTGACTGCTAGCTCAACCTTTCTCATAAATTGCTCTATCCATTGGTGAAAACTGCATGAAAATCTGTTTAGTAATTTTTGAGTTTATTGCGTTTATACAGACAGACACGGTGTGCGACTTTGTTTTATAATATGTAGGGACTAGCTGCTGCCTTCGGCTTCACCTGCTAACGAGGGAACATACTTTCGGGATAAAAAGTATCATCTGTGCTAATCCAGGACATGGGCTACCTGTGCACCAAGTTTCATCGAAATCTGTTCAGCCGTTTGAGCGGACAGACAGACTTGGTCAGACTTTCTTATAACGCCTGTTGAGTGATATTGAAATAAAATCGATAAATACGTATACCAGAGACTGTTAATTGCTTGGCTATCAATAAATCGTCCAGACATTCCGTAGACACTCAATTACTTACATTTTAGCAGTCGCAGTCGGTCAATTGAGTAAAAAAACTTCGTCATACGGGTCATACCGAGATTGGGTGTGTCAATTGGTAATTGACCATTGATTCACTCTTATGGGCGTATAATTTAGAATTGTCACAAGAACGACAACTAAACCTGTTTTTTTTTTAGGTGGGAAAATCATCTTATGACAAATCCCGCTCTTGGGCGGAGCGGGAGATAGTGTCAGACTTTTACTGACTAAAAACCCACTCCTGTTCCTTCGTTACCTTCGTCCCAGGGCCCGGGTTTCGTTTTCACACTACCCATAACTTAAACCTGTGGAGTTTTTTATGACCAGCGAGAAAAAAATATCACTAATTTTATAAAGGCGATAGTTTGTGAGTCTGCGCGTATGTATGTTTGTTACTTCGTCACGGATCAACGGATTTGGATATAATTCGGCACACGGGTAGACCATATTTTGATTTTACATTTTTATTCCGGGAGTATGTTCCAACCCGCACCGGGCCCGCGTGGTAGATTACGGCCCATTCGCTCTCCTAGGGAGGAGGCCTGAGTCCCAACAGTGGGAACATTATAAGGCCGATTATGCTATGCTAACTACTACTCTCTAGACTTTTCAGCAGTTGGTCGAAAATTATTATTTTAGGGCGTTAATTCCTTGTTTAACTTTACTTTAAAATATTATATAAGTACGTAAAACTATCATAGGATCTCTCCTGCATATCTCAAAGGCACACAATCTCCAATAAATGTACCGTGGTTAAAAAGCTCTAAATTAAACTACACGAACCGGAAAATGGTTCCTGTACCGATTCTCGATACCAGAGTCATTGTCTTTTCTTTCATTTTCACGAGACAGTGGATAGGATCCCCAGGGATGCTATAAAAACGTTACTCGCCACTAAAACCTTATGATAGAGCTCTTTCCTATAAATCAAGCTTCAATCGCCTTTCTTATGACGACAGATTTTAGTACTATATTGGATTTTTATTGAATATCATCGACTTGGAAAAGTTTTAAGGTGTTACTGAAAGGTTCAGCCATATTTTATAAACTGCTAGGTCCTGCCAGTGGTTTCGCCCGCGCGCGCGCTCCAGAGGTAAAAAGGCAGGTCTATCCATGTGCCACATTTCATCGAAATCCGCTCAGCCATTTAAATGTGAAGAAGTAACACATACACACATACCTATATAAAAATAATTTTAATAGTGTAGCAGAACTTCTTTTAGTCCATAATAAAAACTCCTTAGTGTAGCGTTAATAAAAAGCATTGTATCATAATGTCATGTCACTTCCCTTTTTAAAACTTTCACCTTCAAATATATTATGGATTTTTATTTTTATTACGTATTAATTTATCTCCCATATCTCCTGCAAAACCCGCTTCAATATTAATAATTATAATATTAGCCTTTACAATATTAGTGTGACTTCAGCCCATGGAAATGAACAACTTTTTTATTTTTCACGGAAGTCATAGACGATTTCTTAACGATAATTTTCTATGAATAGTCAATTCTTTTTTGCGAAATGATTTGAAAGATTTCTTGGGAAAAGTTGTTCAGCTTCTAATAATATAAACTAGTGCTTGACTGCGATCCCACCTAATAGTATGCAGTGATGCAATCGCTGATGGTGAGGCGCACTAGTTTATTAAGAGCCTATTCACTCTAACCTTGAAGACACCTGAAATTATGTTCCGAGAAGTCCTCAGCAGACAAATGGTTTCAGTCCTTCGATGTACGACTGAAAACTTCCGATACGCCCTGTACACTCAAAATTATTTCGCATAAAACGTGGTTTACTATTTTATTTCCTGTATTGACGTTCTAACAAAGCTATCGCGTTACAACCTCATTCTCTAATTGTCCTTATCAAATTGTTCAGAGAGTAATTAAATTTTGTTTTCTTAAAGAGTTCTTTGTTTTTCACAAACAAACTATTTTTTTAAATACAATTTCTTACTCAAAAGGACGTCGCTACAATTGTTACGTTAAATAAATACACAAATGAGCAAAAGCAAAGCGAAGAACACTACAAAACAAAGCTTTTTGCTGAAAGAAAAACAAACTTCAGCACAAAAGAGAAATGTAATTCTTATTGCATCTGACTTACCTTTTATATTTCACAGCTAAATTCGTCATCTATTCTTTTCCAGCCTTAATAAAGATAAAATCTAAAAGATAAGGGTAAAAGAAAAAAGGTACGGTCCGAAAGATATACGGATTGTTGGCCGTAAACAATCGGGGTGGCTGGGCATTTAATGTTTCAGATTTGGGTAAAAGAAACATTTGTGCGGCGCAAAATTGTGGGAACAGTTCGAATAATGTTTGTTTGAATTTACCGGACTGTGTAGAGATATTACAAATTTGCTTTTTTCATAAATTTTCCTATTGTTTTATGAGACGTGCGTAAACTCATTTAATTTTAAAAACACTAAGACCATTGAGTCAGAGTGCTCATTAAATTGTTCGAAATATCATCAGCAAACAGCTAGTCAACTCTTCACGTGATCAGAGGGCTAGGGTTTTCTTTGGCCATCGAATCAACATTGCTATTGTATGTGGCAATGCTGCAAGCTTACTGGGCTCTTTTCCCATTGACAGCGACGTGTATGATTTTTTGGAAGACTATTAAATTCTCTATATACGCGTTTGTACATTGGAGTATCTGTTATTTATCTATATATTTATTTAAAAGAAGAAACTGACTGACTGACCGGACATAACAATGCACAGCCAAAACTATTGGGACTATTATTATTTTTTCACAAGGTTTACTTTTATGACGTAGGCAAGCAATTTTAAAGGATTTAACATAATTCACCCTCTAAAGTCTAAAAGGATGAAACGGAGGTCCAAAGTTGGTATGGAAAATCCAACTTTAACGCGGGCGAACCCGCTGGCAGAAGCTAGTTGTTTATAATTATACTAATAATTAATTAGGTATTTTATAAGTATGTAAATAGAGGAATTTATTTACTCTTTAGGTAAAATTGTGTAAATTCGAGTGCTTTCATCTACATCCGTTTTTAAAAACAAATGGTTAAAATTCAACCGTATTGTTACCTATGTAAAAAAAAACCCGTAACTCATTTAGGATTATTTTGTAATTTCATTTTGGTGTTTCTGTAATTCAGGAAACAATTTTCATTTTATAGTTAGGTACTTAAAATTCTGATACAAATGCTAATTAAAGTGTTTTCTTGATACTAATTTAATTAGTACGTGCACGACCTTTTACACCTTCCTCACATATATATTTCTATCCCCCGCGGTTTTGACCGCGTCTTTGGTTACTGCTCCGTTCCCTTGGGTCGTAGCGTGATGTTATAAACCCTATACCCTTCCCCGATAAATAAGCTATTCAACATAAAAAGAACTTTCAATTCAAATTCAAACCAGTAGCTCTCGAGATTTACACGTTCAAACAAACAAACTCTTC
Organism: Mythimna pallens; assembly: GCA_961205895.1. Lineage (NCBI taxonomy): Eukaryota > Metazoa > Arthropoda > Insecta > Lepidoptera > Noctuidae > Mythimna > Mythimna pallens. Next base: position 6,061,515 of record OY540843.1, read on the forward strand.
ATCTTTATATATAACAGGCAAAAATACAACGGTGTGCGTTATAATTATTTGTATGTGTTTTACTTGAAATATTCCACTTTTATACTCTATTCTATTCTATAACCAAAAGATTAGTTTCTTGCATATTCTTCTCCATAGACATCTACGCTTTGGAATGTGCAAAAGCATTTTTTTTTCTGACTGCCCTCTTGACATTTCAAAAGTGTCTGTACATGCTTTATTTGAAATAAAATGCTTTGAATTTATTTAAAAGAGTGCCCACGGACTATCTTGCACGTTCTTCTCCATAGAGGTCTACGCTTTGAAACGTGCGAATAGCTTTATATTTTTTATAGTGGTTTAATTAATAAATGCTTTGATTATGGTTTCCTAAGCCCGGCTTTTTGAATCCCTACAATAATAATGCCATTCTGTATCCTCCCACGACGCACTGAAGATTAAAAGTATCCTGTCTCCCCCGTTTCCCCTTCTAATGAGACGTAATTAAAGTTATACATAACTGTACAAAAGCGTGTACCTACAAGCTTTTTGTTTGAGTTACTTTTCAATTTAATATAATATTCTCTTAACTTTAATTAATAGTAGTAATATTTGTCATAGTATTTATTAGTTTGTTATTATTTTAGCCATTTAGGCTATGTCTTTATCGAACACATAAATATCATAAACTATTGATCTAATATGTATTTTATTAATATTCATACTAGCTTCTGCCAGCAGCAACACTTGCGTGGAAGTAGGTTTTTCCATACAAACTTTGGACCCCAATTCATCACCTTAGGGGGCGTCATAAAAGAAAGCATTGTACAAAATTTCGCGGCCCTAGTTCCAGTAGTTTAGGCTGTGCATTGATATGTCAGTCAGTCAGTCAGTTTATTATAAGAAATAATAATATTTAAATATAAATATAAGTACCTAATCTTCTGTTGATACTTAATTGTATTTAAAATATTATTTTATTATTGTGCAGATTTGCACACCTACCACAGTGTGTAGTCTTTGTTAACCTAAAGGTTGACTGATACAGAATGCCTAGCTAGTCGCATTAAGTACACCTTGTACCTAAGTACATAAAGTTTAAATCACACTAACATTATAAAGGCAAAAAGTATAATATAATTATGTGTGTATGTTACTTCTGCACGTTCAAGCAGTTGAACGGATTTAGATAAAAATTTACACACGTGTAGAAAATGTCCTGGCTACAGTCCACGGACGCTTAGCTTTCGTCCGTTATACGTCCTTTTTTTAGTTGTGGAAATTTTACCGGGCGGTCGAACGGCGAGCTACCCATTACTCGACGTCCACAAGCCCGTGCCTACCGTGGCTAGTAGTCGGGGTTAGAATCTCGGCGGCTGGGGCTTGAAGACGTTCGTTTCCTCACGCGTGCAGCCTCCTCCTTCGCTAACATTACTGCTTTGCAGAAGGAGGCGGCTGCCTACCATTCTTCCTCGCTCCGGACCATAGCCCGAACTAGGACCAGCACGAAAGGCGCTGCCGCCGATTGCCTCCACGAGGACACGGCGTTGCTCGCCCAAGCGGAGCACACCTCCACCGTATACTTCACCGTGTCCCGGGCGTTTCTTCCGCACGAATCCGATGCAGGAACCTTCCGAACTTACCATGGCCGATGAGGACCTGCGTCGTGCGGAATGTGAGGATGCCGTGTTGCCGCTCCAGCCACTCCTCAAAGGGGGTCTTACCACCATGATTAGGGCGTTCCCATCGTTATACGCTCTTACGTATGTCATGCGGGAATGGCAGGCGTCATGAAGCCTGCATGCAACAACGCGAGCACGACGTTCCCGCTTCGTCGACAGAGTTTCATTGTTTTGCATATTCGTCATACGCGTGGTGTAAGCATCACCACGCGTATGACGAATACGCGTCTATGAAGCCACGCCTCTGTGGACAGTAGTCCCGAGTTTGACACACCTTGTCGCTAGCAGAAGTTATTGGATGATTTTTCCACCTCAAAAAAAATAATTAGACTGAACTGTTTCATCACAACGTTACAAAATTCGATCATGGCGTCGATAAATACCACACGAAATCGTTGGTAAATAAAAATAGAAGCTTACCTTAATGGAATCGGTAAATATCTTCACAAAAATACAAGGAAACAAAAACAATTTTCCGAGTCAACATAGAATTTTATTATCGAGTTTCCGACATGTTATCAAGTGTACATTACCTATTGACTCCATGTCAATACAATTAGAATTATTTTATATGATAAAGATCTATAGTTTGGAAACTTTGGCCTTTTCAAACCAAAGGCTATTCACCTACAAATACTTATTTATTTAAAAGGAAATAAGGACGATTAATTGAACGACGAATTTTTATTCGAACGCATGACTCAACTCGACGAGTATCCACCCTTACGTTGTTAAAACTTCAACGGTCCGAACTAAGCGATTTGCTTCGTCGTTTATACCGCGTACATCGAGAGTCTGGAACAATTTGCCTGCTGCGGTCTTCCCGTCCAACTATAATTTGGGTGCCTTCAAGGCTAGAGTGAATAGGCTCATAATAAACTAGTGCGCCTCACCATCAATGATTGCATCACTGCTTACCATCAGGTGGGATCGCAGTCAAGCACTGGTTTATATCGAATAAAAAAAAAACCTATTCAATCACTTTGATGATGAACCAAAGTGATTGAACAGGTTTATTTCAACCGAAAGACGTTCACTGTTGGACATAGGCGTCAAACTTCGCCACAACGACCGGTCCTGTGCGTCCCGCATCCATCGAATTCCCGCGACTCTCACCAGTTCATCGGTTCACCTTGTGAGAGGCCTTCCGATGCTGTGTCGATCGACCATTACTCACTGCCCTGCCCGTCTCTCACTTCAATAACTTTGGTTATGCTGATTCTATTCGCGATACATTATTTTTTTCGGCAGGTTGTTGCATTTCCTATTTCCATCCCTTTCCTGAACATGCCGATGGGCGATCGTGTGAGCGAAAGAGACAGCGACCCGCGTAATCCAGTATGAAATGACATTTCGATGAGAATCCCGCAATTTTAATGGCTGCTATGTGTGTGTCGCGTTCTTAAAAAAAAATCGAAATTTAGTGTTTGTGCTACTTCAGGACGAGTCCCTCTGACCTTTTTTTAACCGATTTCAAAAAGAAGAAGTTCGTTTTTTAATGCATGTTCACCGATTTCTCGGTCAATTATGGACCGATTTTGAAAATAGTTTTTTGATTTAAAGCTTGTCAAATTTAAGTTGGTCCCATAGAAATATTGTTATGAATATAGTAAACTTCGAAAATATGGAACAAAACTCCTCATAGGATCACAGTAGAACTATCTTATCGTATACGTGTAGTTGATGACTGATTGAATGAAGAGGGGGGATATTATATCGAACTCATTTGGTGATGAAATTGGATGGCCTGGGCTTGGTTTATTGGAATTGTCATGCAATGTTTTTATGATTAAATTCTACAGGATCCTTACTATAGAACTTGCACATTATTTAAGTTTGGCTGAGGGGTACTTTTTAGTTATGGTAACTGAAAAGTGTAAAATAAAAAACTTTTTACAAAAAAAAATACGACCGACAACTTAAAAAAAAAACTAAAATGTTCAAAATAACTTTAATTTCGGAAGTCGGTATTAAATAACGAAGAGACAAAACTATTATAAAAACACCGACTTCCGAAATTAAAGTTATTTTGAACTGAGTTCCGTACCCCAAAAGAAAAAACGGAACCCTTATAAGATCACTTTGTTGTCCGTCCGTCTGTCTGTCTGTCTATCATGACCCTTCATCTCGGAAACGCGTGGAGCTATCGAGTTGTAATTAAAACCATGTACTCAGGTCTGCGGTCCCTTGAAGCTATGAATAAAAACAAACATCTAAGTTAACGAAAAAAAAAGATACGGCCGTTTATGTCGCAAAAAACGTATATTTCGACACTTTTAAAGGAATCAAAATTCATAGGATCCCGTTGACCTAGAATCCTGAAATTTGGCATGGGGTAAGGTCTCATAGAACAAGAGGAAAATATCTGAAACCTGTTAATTTGTAGTTAAAAAAAAAAAACTTATTTTCCGATTCGGAAAAATCGGCGTAACTCAATTCGGGAATTGAACTATTTTCATAGGTAAGTTTGCACGGAACTCTTAGTGCGCGAGTCCGACTCGCACTTGGCGGATTTTTTTTTACATTGAAGTCGGTTGTATTTATATTTGTATTTTTTTTTTAATTAGATATATAAACCAGTGCTTAACTGCGATCCCACCTGATGGCAAGCAGTGATGAAATCGTTTATGGTGAATCATACTAGTTTACTAAGAGCCTATTCACCTATTTTTTACCATGACTTGTCAATCCCATACCACGCACTAGCCGAATTTCAAATTGTTAGCAAGTTTTCGCCTGAAGTACGTAAACACTTTGTTTCTTTGTTTACTCTATATTGTCTTATTTACGAATTTCAGGCGTGTCGTCTTCCATCCATCTAGTTAAATAGAATTTATCACGATCCCTGTGATACATCTCAATCAGATACCAAACGTGTGACAATCGGATGAAATCTATATATCGTACTCTTATTACAAAAAACAACTAAAAAAAAAAAACGCACCAACAAAAAAAAATAAATACAAAATAGCTAGTAAATGCTACAAAAATTAATGTATTATTATTATATTATGTTATTACTATTATATTCATTCAAATTTGTAGGTTATTAACTTATTGCCGAAGCTATCCTTGTAAATAAGTGTCGTAGCTAATTCATCTTGATGAGACGAAATAATGAATGCGTTTCACTTTAATTTGTGTAAAAATTTCAGATAGTTGGTTTTTGCAATAAGGGTACGATATGTAAAAGCAAAATACCACTCACTGATTAATCACGAAATCTCAGAAACTATATCACCTATACTATATAACTTAAAATTTGGCAGGTAGGTTCCTTATAGGGTGTAGACATCCGCTAACAACGAATTTTCCGAAATTCGCCCCCTAAGGGGATGAAACGGGGGTCCAAAATTTGTATGGAAAAACCGACTTTCACGTGGGCCGCACGAAGCTGGTGGCGGTGGTAGAAGCTAGTATTACTATATATCTATGTATAATATTATACACTATGTAACATCATAAACGCACATCTAGAAATTAGTTTATTTAGAATCGGCTACTGAAACGATTTCAGCTATCTTTAAAGTAAGTAATAGTGAGGAGGAGGATTTCACCTATTTGTGGAAAATTTCTTTATTTTCGTCCCACACATCATTCACATATCAACCTTTCAATCCCTACTAACGGATTTCATTTTAAACCAAATCACAGTCCTACAGAAAAGGATAAACCAGTACCCGAATTAAATTAACGTAACATTTTAATATTCCAAGCCGATGACACGAAAGGAATTTCATTAAACGACTGAAAAAGCAGAAAGTGTTGAAAAAATCCACTCTGGTTAAAAAATTAAACATAAGAGGAAGGGAAAATTAAAATGATTCGGCAGCAGTAGAAAAGCTGGACTGGGGTAGTAATGCCGCTAGGCATATTTCTACTACATATAGACAGCATAGCATAGCAAAGCCAGCCTTATAATGTTCCCACTGTTGGGACTCAGGCCTCCTCTCTAGGAGAGGGAATGGGCCGTAATCCACCACGCGGGCCCAGTGCGATTTGGTGGATGTCACATGTCTTCGAATTTTTGGTTCTAGGACATGCTGGTTTTCTCACGATGTTTTCCTTCACCGTTTTGAGAGCAGGGGTGATGAAATAAATTACATAAAGTAATGCGCTTGGCTGGGTTTTAACCCGCAACGTACAACTCGTAAGTCGGGGCCGTTACCACTCGACCCCCACTGCTCTCTCATATAGACAGCATTACCTATAAACATACATGTAACACATATACTTACATTCTGAAAGTAGTGTGTTCAAAACCGCCAACTATATCGAATTCAGCTATTTTTAAAATTGTTAATAACCGAGAACATCGGTCGTTATGAATTTACATGTGGATGGATGGAGAGGGAGAGGGAGGTCAAAGAAAAGATGGATGGATTGTGTGAGAAGAGATATGAAAGAAAAGGGAGTTAGTGATAGCGTGACGAGCGTCAGGACAGAATGATGATGATGATGACCGATATATAAAAATCAAGAATAACATAACATAAAAAAAATACCATTTGTTCTGCGAGCAATGTTTGACGATTCATCGGGCTATGTCGGTAACGGATATCTTCATTCTTGATGCGATCACGTACAGAAACTCCGAGCATGGCCCTTTGAAAGATGGTCGACGGGGCCGAAAGGTTCTAGGGTGGCGACCGCATACCGGAATACACAGCATTAGAAGGCCTACCACAAGGTGGACCGATGACTTGGTGAGGATTGCGGGAATTCAATGGGTACCAGACGCACAGGACCGTCCGTGGTGGCCACATGGAGGAGATCTATATCCAACAGTGTACGTCTTTCGGTTGAAATGATGATGATGATAATGAAAAAAGTAGTGGTTTAGGAGTATAATACATGTATATTATAGTAGAGAAATGCCGAGAATTCTAACACTTTTGAAACCTGCTTGCGAAGCGAAGGGGGTGGATCGTTAGTTATTAACTTATTAGGTAGATATCACAAAAGAGTTTGCCAAAAAAGTTTGCCAGCCAGGGTTACATAGCTCGTCTTACGTAAGCGTTGTTATGTATCCTTAACATACACACATATATATGTATGTCGGGTTGGTAGTTCAATATCTGAATGTTACTGGACATTCGCAGTAAGCTGTTTGAAGTGTTAGTGCAGCATGATGGGCTGATTGGGCTGATTGAAAGAAAGATAGTGATGCTGTTGGAATTATTCACTCAATGGGTAGAGATATCGTTACTACGTACCATGAGTGATTAAAAAAAAGTTTTAATCGTTTTTAGTTGTGTTCGTGTTCGTGTCATTTTCTAAATAACCGACTGTTCCAGAAAAAAAACAAAAAGTTTTTCATAGGGAAAAGGTTTTTAGTACGAACAATTTTTCAATAATCGACGATGGAAACGGTTGGTCACCTTGTTCAATTCAATTCAAAAACAGTCTATTAATTAGTAGCTCTGAAACTTTAAACACCAAAGCATACAAAGTACGATGCGAAATGAATATATGTGCTTGTAAAAATGCATTTTTACTGTAATTCACGATACCGTAAATTAGTTACGTGTTATAATATAAAAACTGGGCAAGTGCGAGTCGAACTCGCACCCTGAGGGTTCCGTACAAACTTACCCATGTAAATAGTTCAATTCCCAAATTGAGTCTTGAATATTTTTCCGAATTGCAATTTCTTTTTTTTTGTGACGTAACAACAAATTTACTGTTTTCAGATTTATTCCTATACCTGTGCTATATGACCTTTCTTCATGCCAAATTTCAGAATTCTGGGTTAACGGAAAGTACCCTATGAATTTTGATTCCCTTGACAGTGTCGAAATATACGTTTTTTGCGACATAAACAGCCGTATCTTTTTCGTTCGTTATATTAGAAGTTTGATTTTTTCACAGCTTTAAGGAACTGCAGACTTGAGTATATGGTTTTAATTTCAACTCGATACCTTCATGCGTTCCCGAGATAAAGGGTCTTGACAGTCAGCCAGACAAACAGACAGACGGACAATAAAGTGATCCTATAAGGGTTACGTTTTTTCCTTTAGAGGTAAGGAACCCAAAAATTTGTTTGTGCAATCCGCAACTATAAGATTTTTAAGAAATATTTGTTCATTCGCTTCAAATCTATATTCTAGTGGTAATGTTTGAGATCAACGTGGCATCATACTACATCTACTAATATGTATGTAATTACAAATAAATGACAAAAAAAAACTTTTCTACGTTATCGCCATAGAAAAGATTTTTTGTCATTTCACGGAACCAGTTCTGGTATTTGATTAAATCCCTATATTTGTTCAGGGAAATGATAAAATACTGTTTTTATTTTAACATCCGCCGTGATTTGATCAAATCACTTAGAGAATTGATCAAATCTCTGTTTTTATTATATCACTGCGACATATAAATAAATTAAAAAGATAGACTTGGTTGGACTAATTCAGACTCTGGGCAGTTACTGATAAAGTTCAATAACTAAAGAATAGTTTTTGTCGTATTGTAATAGAGAAGTAGAGAGGTGCGCCATGACGATCGATTTCCTTTTAGCCCTAATTGATAGTGGAGTGCTTTTCTATTTGGATAATACGGTTTAGATTTGGATAAACTAATAAGAGTGCGATTCTGTTGCCATCGAAGGCAGAACTTAGATGAGGTTGAATCACAGTAATTTGGGGATTGGTACAAGTAACCTACCTGCTGCGGCCATCCCATCCGATTATAATTTGGGTGTCTTCAAGGCTAGAGCGAATAGGCTCTTAAATAATTAGTGCGCCTCACCATCAATGATTGCATCACTGCTTACCATCAGATGGGATCGCAGTCAAGCACTAGTTTATATCAAATTAAAAAAAAAGTGGTCCCATCCCCAGCTGTGGGTAAAGTCAGGCTGTGGATGATAATGATGATGACGATGATGTTTTAAAAGAAACAATCTGTATTAAATGGAGCATCGACTACTATCTTTATGTAAAACATCGTTGTAGTTTTGCACTACAGGCAAGCTCTCGACATTATAATGTACTATAATTGCGGGACTACTACTACGATAATACATAGTGAAATTTCGTTATTCCGTGTCATCATCATCTTCCTGCCCTTATCCCGTTTTATTTGGGGTCGGCGCAACACGTTTTTTTCTTCCAATCTGTCCTGTCACTCGTCACGCTATCGCTAACTTCCTTTTCTTTCATATCACTTCTCACATAATCCATCCATTTTTTTTTTTGGTCTCCCTCTCCATCCATCCACATGTAAACTCATAACTCTTTTAGTAACATGCGTTTCATTCCTCCTCTTTACTTTTCTCTTCTTTTTTATTCCGTGTAAGGCAAATTACAGGAAAGGTACAAAATAGTACTAAATCGGTACTAAAAACACGTGGTACAATCTTTTAATTAAACAAGATTTAGTCCCGTCATTATAACATTTATGATAAATACTATTTCCTAATACATAGCTGCAATTATAAAGCTACTATACTTGTCAGGATTGTGGGATTTTGTAGGATGTTTAGAAAGAGTTACCATGGCTCTAGGCTGCATAAGGCAACAGGGTTTTTGTCAGTAAAAGTCTGACACTCCCTCTCGATCCACCTAGAGCAGGAAAAGTAACTTGATGATTTCCCTCAAAAAAATAAACAGCTTACTATACACGAACGTAGAAGGGTATTATACACAAGTATTTATTTTCACAATTCTGAAACCCACGCATGTAAATTTTATTATGCGAACCCACCGCCCACGGTTCGTTGCGGTCTCGATATTTTATGTGTTTTGCTAAAAATAGGCTTTATTTACTTACTTCTTGCGGACGTACGAAGTTACAGATTATTTTTTTAAAAGGTTGGGTAACTGTAATGATATTGATGGCCTCGTTTTTATTATTAATATGCAACCGTTTATGTCGCAAAAAACGTGTATTTCGACACTCTCAAGAGAATCAAAATTCATAGGGTATTTCCCATTGACCTAGAACCCTAAAATTTGGCATGAAGCAAGGTCTCATAGCACACATCGCAAAAAAAGTTTTTTTATCATAACTCAATTCGAGAATTGAACTGTTTTCATAAGTAAGTTTGTACGGAACCCTGCGAGTCCGACTCGCATTTGCCCACTTTTTCAACTTAAAGATTACAAGCTTGTTGTTAGGTACTATCAAAAAAATGAACCAAGACTAACATAATTAATATTCAGCCAAAAAATCCCAAGTAGCAAAATGTAGTCCTGTAGTTGTTCTAGGAGCATATATTTTTTGCCCTATAGACATCCTACAAACGTTTATAGAACCGCATTTGGGCGCAGTTTATAGGACCATTACGCCCTGTGATCGTTGTGTTACAGTCCGGTAAAGTGTAGGTTTAATATCTAACATAATGAATATCCAGCCAAAAAATATCTCTACCACAGATCCATTAAACCTCCATTACAGTAGGCATACCCATCCAGATATCGCTTGCCGATTAATCGATTACTGTCCAGTACATTTAGCCGATTTTTCAGCAACACCCGTCGAGTAATGAATCGTAAAGGAGAGTGCGAATGGCAGCCTTTGACGGCGTACAACATTAATCAGGAGCTTCAGTGAGGGCTACGGAACTAAGAAGTGATACGGGTTGGTATCACATCCGATACGTTGCCTACATAAATTCTTTGGACGTGAATTGTAGTTATTCATTATGGTGGGTTCGGTGTCTATCTTTTCTTTCTTTCTTTTCGAACCTTGAGTCTATTTTTTCTTAGTTTCCCATCGGATATTTATCGTTTTGTATCTTTCAATTTAAAGGTATACGAAACAGGGTGTTAAGTCCTGCGATCATAGAACTCTGGGGCCCTGGAACCAAGGCAAAGAAAGAACATAGAAGTGGGTTTTAATCATTATAAGTCTTACACGCCCTCCTGCCCCGCAAAAGAGCGGGAGAATTCATTGGATGATTTCCTACCTAAAAAAAAAACTCCTGCGAATATTCGTTGAAAAGGAAAAGATCTTCCAATCAGACAGATGTTGCATCTTAGTATAGTTCAGGCAACTGTTCGATAGTTAATTTCAAACTGTTGTACATGTTCTATTTGTGCTGAAAATTCTCATAACGTGATGTAAGATTTTGAATTTTAATTCTTATGTGGCTGTATAGATGTCGCTACATTACTATTCACATTAACGTTTCAATGCGCTGATTACACACGGTCTATCGCATATGGGTTTTTTGCAAATTCAAAACACAAACAATTGGTAAAAGCACTCGTTTATCAAGAATTATCAAACATAATATTTTTTTACAATCATGAAACATTATTTTGAGACATATAATGTTACTTACTTATTCATGTTTTTAGGGTTCCGTAGCCAAATGGAAAAAAACGGAAACCTTATGGATTCGTCATGTCTGTCTGTCCGTCCGTATGTCACAGTCACTTTTTTCCAAAAAAGTGACTGTGACATACGGATAAAAGTATAGAACACCCCCAAAAAAACCATTAATTTTTGGGGGTGTTCTATACTTAGAACAGAAACTCGTAATTTTTTTTTCATCAAACCCATACGTGTATTTGTGGATAGTTCTAAATGATATTGAAGTTTCTAATATCATTTTTTTCTAAACTGAATAGTTTGCGCGAGAGACACTTCCAAAGTGGTAAAATGTGTGCCCCCCCCCCCTCCCTGTAACTTCTAAAATAAGAGAATGATAAAACTAAAAAAAATATATGATGTACATTACAATGCAAACTTCCACCGAAAATTGGTTTGAACGAGATCTAGTAAGTAGTTTTTTTTTTAATACGTCATTAATCGTAAACCTCAATTTACCTTTCAAGTTTGTACGGAACCCTCAGTGCGTGAGTCCGACTCGCACTTGCCCAGTTTTTTTTACATTCTTTAAGGGTAGGGGTTGATATAACATCCGATACGGTTCTTTCTTTATTTCTCTGGCCGAGAATTGTGGTTACTCGTTAAGGCAGATTAGATTTTCCATTGTTTTTATTTTCTAATCTAATCTTGAATTTATCTTTGGTATTGGTTTATCCGATTTATCAGATCTATGTTTTCTTTTTTTTTTATACGCTAGCGCTTGTTCGTTATATCACCTATTGGTAAGCGATGATGTGGCCGATGATGGAACACGCTTACCAAGTCTTTCACATACATACCAGTGACCCGCCTGGCTTTGCACGGGTGATAAAAATCTTTGAAATTCTCGGCTTTTTTCCATCACCTAAACCTTCCTCATGAATATTAGGGACAACCGCATTAAAATCCGTTCCGTAGTTTTTGAGTTTATGGCGAACCGACTAAAAAACGCGGTGGAGAGCTTTTGTGTCCTTCAGTTGCCTATTTCTCTGTTTTTTTTCTTCGTATTTTGAATAGAGCAGAAAAAAAATCATTTTCTGAAAAAAATATTACTATGTAAATCGATGTTCGATGTACACATGTTTTCGTGAAAAGAAGTTCTTGTAAATAACCTACCATTGAGTACATTACAATTTGCCACAAAATACATTTACGAGATATCTTTCTTAAGTACACAATGGAACTGCTGGAATAGGATTGCCGATAGACTTACTTTTATTACCATTTGTGGCAATAACGTCTTATTGAATATAATTCTGCCGCTGTCCGGATAAGCCCGGGTGGAGTACAATCGGGTAGGGTACGCCTGGGTGGGGTACGCCCACCTTTTTAAATTCATGTCGGAATTATACGGGAATCATTCAAAGCCCGGGTTATCAGGGCCATGTTTGGATTGCGTTTCTACCATTACGACATGAGTTAGGTCGGTGGAATGGGGTTTTAGTTTTGTTTGTCTTTCAAAGTTAGTAGTACGAGTTCGATTCGGTACCAGAAGAGGCACTTTCCAACAGTGGAGTTGGCAAATGGAGCAGAATTTAAAGTATTCGTTAGATGGTGTAAGGGGCCATTCATTTATTACGTAAAATGATTTTTACTAGTTTTTGACCGCCTCCCCCCCCCCTAAATAACAAAAAATAAGAATAGGCCGACCCCTCCCTCCCCGTGAGTATACGTTAGCTTGGTTTGATGTTTATTGTTAAAGTAACAATTAAATTTTTAGTAACATTTACAAGTGTGTCGTTTATGCAAACAAGTAACGTCTAGTTCACAAGCGGGGAGGCGCAGTGACGTTGCCATGGAAATAGTTTACCTATACGCATCCGAGCGCACATCAGCACTCGCGCGGTTACCCGCGCTTTTTCAATTCTTAACTTTGCGTATTTTTGTGATCTTACGTAAGAACAATCAATCCCTCTCACCCCCTTGTAAGAAAAAATAAGACATGGTCGACCCCCCTCTTATAAATCGTCTTACGTAATAAATTAATGGCCCCTACCCAAATTTTATTGGAAGGTTAAGTACAGACAAATGTAGGTGCAAAATATACAATACTAACTTCTGCCAGTGGCTTGGCCCGCGTGAAACTAAGTTTCACCATAGAAAATTTGGACCCGTTTCATCCTCTTTGGGAGTGAAATGGAATATTATCAAACCTGCGCTGTCCGTCCGTCTGTCTGTCAGTGGGCTGTACCTCGTGATCTGTAATAGTTAGACACTTGACGTTTTCAGAGAGTGTATTTCTACTAAAGCTAACACTAAAAAATTAATACCGTAAGTAATCCTTCAAATATGAGTCAACTTCGCATTAGACCGTTTTTTTTTTTCACACAGACTAAAAATACTTTATGACCTTTTATTTTAACCCAAGGGAACAAAATTTCAGGATAAAAAATCCTATTTGCTATTTCAAGACATGGTCTACACGTGTGCCAAGTTTCAGCGAAATATGTTCAGCCGTTCGAGAGTGAAGAAGTAACAAACATACACTCATAAACTTTCTTCTTTATAATATTAGTGTGATAATAAATATCTTACTTGTAGAGGGTTCATTATTATTTCATTAAGTTAGTAAAAATGAGAATACTAACTATAATAAATTATATTACACAACATAATGCCATCTAGTCCCAAACTAAACAGAGCTTGTGGTATGAGTACTAGACAACTGATAAACATACTTATATATTTCTAAATACATACATATTATAGATAAATTACAACCCGATACAGAACAAATGATCGTGCTCATCACAGAGACATTTGTCCTGGGTGGGAATCGAACCCACAACCTTCGGCATAGCAGTCAAGGCCACTGACCACTAGACCATCAGGCCAGTCGAAGAATCACACATAATTAACAGACAGAACCGCAAACATTTACCGTATTTTAATTGCTAGACACACAATGAAAGCTGCCTACATTTGACGCTCACATTTCTTCTTAATGAATAATTAGAAATAACTTGGCACATTTTCCGTTGTTCCCTAAGTTGCATACAAGACTGTGGACCAGGGGCCCAAATCTACTATTTTTATAAATTCGTCATTCCAACACGATCCCATTGTCATTTTGCTAAAAGTTCGTAATCTGTTTTATTCATAATGATCGATCATTGATCGGTCAATGGTTTGGTAATAGAGTTGTGGTAAAATGACAATATCGAGCTTTTTAAAAACAATGACTGCACAGTGACGTTCTAATGGCAGGTCACTGATCAAAGAAACTGTCAAAATTTTAGCAGATTACCGCATACGTCAGACATTCATTTGTCATTATGTACGAGATTACCATTCTATGCCATTTCTTTCAATGGAGTGACAGTGGTTGACCATTGGAAACTCGTAATGACGCAATAGCCGATTACCAAAACTTGTCAAAATCAACAATTATGAAATCAATTATAGACCATTCTGACAATATTGTAATAGCAGGCCTGAGGCCCTGGGGGGCCCATACCATGACGTGTTTAAATGTCATGTGTGCGAGCAAACAGCGACGGTACAGCTGTTGGAGTCGCACTGAAACGTCAATTTCAAAGCGTTCGTTGTGCGAGTCCCGAACAGTTTCCTGCCCCACATGTTGAAGGAAGACTTTTGGCCGCAGGGCGTGGTGTTCCGTCGCTTTCGTGGACAGGTGCCACAGAACAGCACAAAGTGAACATAGTGCAATGTGAAGTGTTACTAACATAGACCTAAGTCTTATTTACTAACGATAAGAATAAGAAGAAGAAATTTTATTTGCTCAAAAATGTGTATGCATACAGAATTAAAATAAAATAATACATGCATGCAAGATCTTAAATAAAAGTGGCTCACGACATGTCTGCCAGTTCTCATGGCGTGCAAATATCTCAGGTTCTACGAGTATTACATTATTATTATGAATTATTTATTTATATAAAATATATAATAACGATAAATTGTGTTTACTCTATATATGTTAGTCTGTAAGGTATGTATCTATCGGCCATGCAAGACGCTTGATAATAAATGATTTATTATTGTTATATAGCTCCATCCCTTTAACAATTCAGTTTAGGTCGTCAAGTGGATCGCGTTAATAGGTCGTGTTAGGGCGTCTGGCTTCTATTGGATTTATTCAAGAGATTAATTTCATTAGTGATCGTGCTCGGTGAGAAGTCAACGTTCATTGGTTGAATCTAATTTGCAGGAAGGCTATTGGAAATGCTAGGGTGTTTTATAATTTAAAATTAGTTTTTGCTTTTATTTTTACTCACTTAATATGCTGTATATAAGCGGCAAGTCCTAGAAAAAAAATTCGAAGACAGGTGACATTCACCAATCTGCACTGGGCTCGCGTGGTGGATTACGGTTCATTCCCTCTCCTAGAGAGAGAGAAGACCTGAGTCCCAGCAGTGGGAACATTAAAAGGCTGATTATGATTATGCTATTATGCTGGTATGCTGGTATGCTGTATGATATTAATGTTTTATAAGCTAATTATAGGCACCTTCCTCTTTTTTTTTTGTTGTGAGAAATCATGAAATGCCCGTCGACCCGTGTCGAAGGCGAAGAAAGAAAGAAAGCGAGAAACTACGATAAAAAAGGTTTATCACATTCTTGAAAATAAAAAATATAACTTCATAATATTTAGTAACTATGAACCGGGAGGAAGGGACAACTCCGAAATGAATAAAAATTTTTACACGATTGTCCCAAAAAAAAGAGTATTGTTCTAAATCTCGACGCGAATAAAGTCGCGGGTTTATTTAAACAGCTGATTTATTTATACAAAGCTAAAAAACACGATAAATATTTTGCGTCATATTCGATCCTATGTCAGAGAATAGGATTGTTTGTGCCATATTGCACTTTTGTGTGTGTGTTTTTATAAATTTCACTTAGTTTTATTCCACTTTGTCGCCGGTGAGGTACCGGACTTTTACTTCAATGAAATTTTTGATATATACGAGTATTATGTAAAACTTTTTATACTTTTCTTCAAGATTCAATATTAGTACATCGCGCTACAATGGTTTAAGTCCGAACTGAAAAAACTAGGCATTTTTTTGTTCTATTCAATTTTCAGACCTATTCTAGAACAACAAAATCCTTAAAAGTATATTTTACATGCCAGTTCGTTAACCTAACTCATGCGATATCCTTTCGATATCACAGTACCTATGTTCTATAAGCTTCTCCTGCGTGGCAGACTAAGTTGTGCTCTAGACTAAGTAAGCAATGTAAGTGTAACACTATAAGTAGGTAACAACAAGGCACTTATATTCAAGTTTTCCTTGCGACAGTTTTCGAACCAAAACGGGGAGGGTTGGCAAGTTCTAGAAAGCACTTTCTAGAAATTTGGTATCTATGTAAAATATAAACATTTATTTAAAGCTGTCACTGCATTTTACTTTAAAAAAAAGTTTGTTGCCAAGCTCGCTCATTAATTTGATTTTGTTTTCTTGGTAATCATTTTATAACTTCTCCCGCTATGGAAGGCTCAAGAGGGCTTTTCAGACTTTTACTGATCAAAATCCTTCTGTGTTCCTTCATTTGCCCCGTGCGTCCCAGGGTCGCGGTAACTCCGAACATTGCTGGACTGCGCCAGCTCATTCCGAACATGTCGACAAAATCCTTGATCTTTTACAATACTACTAATGTAAAAGACTGTATAAAGTACTTATATATAGTCAGCCTTATAATGTTCCCACTGTTGGGACTCAGGCTTCCTCTCTAAGAGAGGGAAAGGGCCGTAATCCACCACGCGGGCCCAGTGCGGGTTGGTGGATGTCACATGTCTTAGAATTTTTGGTTCTAGGACATACCGGTTTCCTCACGATGTTTTCCTTTCGCCGTTTTGAGAGCAGTGGTGATGAAATAAATTACACAAAATAATGCGCCTGGCTGGGTTTGAACCCGCAACCTACAACTCGTAAGTCGGGGCCGTTACCACTCGGCCACCATTGCTCTCAAAGTACTTATACTATATCTATATATATAAAAGCGAAATACCACTCACTGATTAATTACGTAATCTCAGTGACTATAATACTACAGGTAGGTTCCTTATAGGGTGTAGACATTTGCTAAGAACGAATTTCCCGAAATTCACCCCATAAGTGGTTGAAACGGGGGTCCAAAGTATATATAGAGAAACCAGTTTTCAAGCAGGCGAAGCCGCTGTCAGTAGCTAGTAATGTATATATCTATGTGGTAAAAAAATTATCATCTCCGTATAATATCACTTAATTAAATTGAACCAATAATTATATTTGTAGTATTCCTTAGGCTTAGCGTAGAGAGAATACTTCCCATGCCCCACGCTTATACGCGAAAAAAGAACGTTTTGCTTTTTTTATAATCTAATATAACCAGCACCAATACAACATAGGGTTACATAAACTAGGAAACCCAAACTTGCCACGTCTACGGCTCGTAAATAACGGTAACAGAACGGCTCCGGCCTGGCACAGGTAACAGCAGCCATTGTTCTCGTTTATAGCCGACGTCTGGACCGGCAGGCTACGTGGAGGGAGATATGTTGCCAGTTTATTTATTTTAAATTAATGCTTGACTGCGATTCCACCTGATGGTAAGCAGTGATGCAATCATTGATGGTGAGGCGCACTTGTTTATTAAGAGCCTATTCACTCTAGCCTTGAAGACACCTAAATTATAGTTGGACGGGAAGACCGCAGCAGGCAAATTGTTCCAGTCCTTCGATGTACGCGGCATAAACGACGAAGCGAAACGCTTAGTCTGGACCTCAACGGTCCAGACTAAGCGTTTCAACAACGTAACGTTAGTTTACTTTCAACTAGAGGATTTGGTTTTTGAAACGTCATCATCATCATCATCATTTCAGCCGATAGACGATTGGACATAGGCCTCCCCCAAATGTCGCCACAATATGAACGGTACGTGGTCGCCACTCCAGAACCATTCAGCCCCAACGGCCATCTCTTTTACAAACAATGTGCCCTACCCTTGCCACTTAAGTTTGGCGATCAAAGACATACTTAAGTTTGGTTTGGTTTTTTGAAACATGGTCGCTTGTAATAGGCCACATCAACAGCATATGGCATAATTAATTTTATAATTTTCCGACTGCTGGGAACCAGGCCTCCTCTATAGGAGAGGGAATGAGCCTTAATCCACCACGCGGACCGGTTATGGATTGGTGAATGTCACATGTCTTCGAATTTTTGGTCGGTTAGTGGAGAGCAGTGGTGGGCCAGTGGTAACAGTCCCGACTTACGTTATAAGTCGCGGATTCAGCCAGGTGCATTACTTTGTGTAATTCATTTCATCACCACTGATCTCAGTGAAGGAAAACATCATAAGGATACTGGCATGTCCACATCAACTGGCTTAAAGTCGTCCAAATGGCAATGGAGAGGGCGGTGGTCGAAGTTCCCTTACGTGACCGAATCTTGATGATGAATGAAAATATCGGCAGGAGAACCAAGTTTTTCGACATAGCCCGAAGAATCGCAAAATAAAAAAGAATAAAGTCGTGTAGAGTTTTTCTTACTTGTGTTTCTTGTTCTAAGTACAATAAAGTATATAATAGTTAATAAATAAATCGCCAAACGTAACTGGCAGTGAGCAGGGAATATTGCTTACAGATCTGCCGAAAGGTTCTGGAGTGGCAATCGTGCACCCAGAAGACGCAGCGTTGAAGGTCTTTCGCAAGGTGGACCGATGACCTGGTGAGGGTTGCGGGAATTCGATGGATGCGAGACGTATAGGAGCGGTCATTGTGGTGACACCTGGGCGAGGCCTGTGAATCCAGTAGTGGATATCTTTCGCCTGAAATGGTGATGGTCATAATGAAAGGAACCTTTTGTCCTTTCAGTCTGACCAGATTCACCTGGATTCCAGCTGAATTTGGCGATACTGGGCTAAGATCAATCAGTCACTGTGTAAAACGATGCCTGCAAGTTTGAGGGTAGATGTTGTGGCTTCTTCACGTACCAACGGTCAAAGATTTACTATATGACCAGCCAGAATCTACTTTGTTACGGGTCTGGTATGTATAAACGTTCACCAATCTCGGATCGACCTCAAAAAAGCTTAAAGTTGTGGTGAAATTGAATCGAAGTAAGGTTTAAAGTTCGTAATAATGATGGAATGTAATGTAGAGATTTTTTCTACTGTATAAATGCGTATTTTCTAGTTACTCTTGCTCTTGGTTCAACACTGCAGATTCTCGTAGCTCGTAACACGATTCGTAGCTTGTGTCGTAGCACCTGCTACGACGTAGCTCCTTCTGTGCTACGAGTCTACGAGTGACGCTACGTTTTGTCTACGAAAAGTGTTCTTGTGTGTAATATTAGTACTTTTGTCTCTAAACTAAATACTGATTGACATTAGAGAAAAAAAAACATGATTGATTGATTGATGGTTGATTGTGTTTTTCTGTGTATTAAATAAATCTATTTTCTTTATTTCTCTCCTACCTACTTAATACTTTAATTATAAATTTTCAAACAGCAGTTTCCACTGTAAAAACTTGATATCTACCTGTAATGTACCAGGAAAAAGAAACTTCAAATCAACACGAAGCGATAAATATCCGGGCCCAAGGGGTGTAGTGCTCTTTTCACGTTTTTCTTCGACAAACTTATAACTAGTTACGAAAGAAACTTATCGCAACAGTTATTTAGCAGTCAGTCGACTAGAAACCAGTTACCGGTGGTATTAATTGATTGTGTTATTGGAAAATGTCGTAAGCTAAATGATATTGGCTGGTTGAAAAGAAAGATGGCGGATGTTGGAGAGGGTTGGTACTGTATTGTTGGCTAATCTTTTCGTGATAGTAGAAAATTATCGCAAGCGGTAAGGCGCAATATGCGAGTCGGTCTCGCGCACAAAGGGTTCCGTACAAACTTACCTACATATGTGAATAGTTCAACTCCCGAATGATTCTTGAAGATTTCTCATATCGTAAAACAAGTTTTTTTGTGACGTAATAATTTTTTATTTTTATTTTATGATTTATTCCTTTATCGAAGTTTGATTTTTTCACAGTTTCAAAGGACCGCAGACTTTGGTGTATGGTTTTAATTTCAACTCGATACCGCTACGCGTTTGGAGATAAAGGGTCTTGACAGACAGACAGACAGACAGACGGACGGACAACAAAGTGATCCTATAAGGGCTTTGTTTTTTACCTTTTGAGATACGAAACCCTAAAAAAGTTCGAGTTTTGTTTTACAATTCGTGCTGGTTTCAAATTCCCACTTATATGGATACTAGCTACTGGAAAATTGTCCCAAGAGAACATACGCCTTGGTCATAAAGATATCCTACGTGCCATTCCAGGACATGGCTTACCCGTGTTTCAAATCTATATACAACATTATTTTAAGTATATGTGAAACCTGAATATAGTTTGTTATCGTATTATTAGAATCAGTAACTGAATCAATTACAATAATTTTTACACCATGTTATATTTTTTCCCAAAAATATATAAAAAAAAGGTCACAAGTTGGACACCACCGTCACAAAGTACAACACAGGTCACGGCAGGTCATAGTACACCCACCCAGCCTGTCGCCTAATGTCATCAAGTACATTAGGCGACAGGCTGGGTGTGGAAGTAAAACAACCCCTCAGCCGCTGGGATGGCCCAGTGACCATGTATTTGTGCGGACAACCAGGTAGCATAAAAAGCTTATAACTTTGTGATTTTTCATGATACAGTTATGAAATTTGGAAATCGATTTTTTACACAAAAATATTAGACACGTGTTTCGGGTTTCGCATATACTAAAACTAATGTTGTATATAAAAGGAGAAACTGACTGACTGACATATCAACGCTCTGCCGAAACTACGGAGACTAGGAGCGTGAAACTTTGTACAAGGTTTCCTTTTATGACGTAGACGAGCACTAAGAGAGGATTCCTCAAAATTCACTCCCTAAGGAGATGAAACAGTGGGTACAAAGTTTGTATCGAGAAACCTACTTTCACGCCAGCAAAGTCGCTGGTAGAAGCTAGTCTGTCTATATTCATCCGTTTAACTGTTTAGTCAATTTTAAATTAATTAAATATAATTTACTTAATTCAATTTTTTTTCTTTTCTGTAATGTAATTTTATTTATTTTTTTGTATTGTGCTTTTTGTTGTTATTACTGATATCATTTTAATTGTTATTATTTATTTTTTTCTTTGACTATTTATCCGTTGAAATTAATTAAAAAATATTATGTTTTTTTCAATCAAATGTTTTATGTTAATGTAGTGATGCAGCACAGGAATAGTTTTATGAAATGTATTTGTAAATTCCCAGTGCTTGTAATTTTGGCTAACCTAATAAATAAATAAAAAACATAGGTAAATACACTCACATACCTCCCTTTATAATTCTAATGTAATAGTATGTTCAGTTACTGGGTGTAAAGTATCTCTCGTTGTGTCGAATATATCTTTGCTACCTACCTTCACACAAACTTTTCAACTTAACCTTTTTTCGCAAACCTTCTCGCCAACTAAACCAATATTATTCCAACATCAATCTTCGAGAATAAACCATTTTGTCAATTTATCGGTCCCGATCAACTGGCTCTATTAAATAACTATCAGTTTCACTTTATGCAATCTTTCTACCATTTTCTAGGGTATGGTAACGTCACACACCATCCCTCATGACTTATCACCTGTCCCTCCCAGGGTTTAACCCCAGGGGACTATTTATGGGAAAGTCTGTCCCAAAATTGCTGATTTTGATTTAGCGTAGTCATATCTTTTAAAAGTGGGTAAGACGAATATTATATTCTGGGTAGGGTTGCCAAATTTTATTAGAATAAGTAGATTATATCTGATTTCAAAGGAAGTAAATAAAGAGTATAGACGTATAAAAACGAGTATCGTTTATTTAAAATTCTTTAATGGTATTTTTTGGTACTTTTTGCAGCACATAACAATTTTTCTTTGTTTTTAAAAGAATTATATGACTCCAAACATCCTAACTCTCAGATTGCATAGATCAGAAGCTCAATTTTAATCAATTTAAATAATAGGTATTCATAATATTTGTGTGACTAGCACTAGTATAGTAAACACTGTATAAAAATGAGTATTTTAGGGTCCTCTATTGTTAGATTACTAGCTTTTGCTAGCGGCTTCGCCCGCGTAAAAATAGGTTTCTCTATGCAAATTTTGGACACCCATTTCATCCCCTTATGGGTGGAATTTCGTAAAATCCGTTCTTAGCGGATGTCTACACCTTATATGGAATATACCTGCAAAATTTTAAGTTTGTAGGTGTTATAGTTTCTGAGATTTTGTGATTAATCAGTGAGTGGTATTAAGTACGCCTACATGAGAGGGAGACCAAAGAAAAGATGGATGGATTGTGTGAGAAGTGATATGAAAGAAAAGGGAGTTAGTAATAACGTGACGAGTGACAGGAAAGAATTTAAGAAAAAACGTGTTGCGCCGACCCCAAATAAAACGGGACAAGAGCAGATGATGATGGTACACCTACATGATATACAGTATATTACTCTATTTTGGAGTACGGTTGGCAGCCCTAATTAAGGGTGAACTCGTATTTTATGGTTCAAGGTCTTTTGCTCATAATAGTTTAGGAAAAAAGCATGTTATTTATAGGCAGATTACGTCTTTGTTACCTAACACAAGTACATTGGAAGACAAATTGATTAATCGTCCTTGGGTGTTTTCTGTGGTATACACAGAAATTTTTGTATTTTATCGCGTTAATTCATTAATTCTTACTGTATATTTATGCTTTTTAAAGAACAATTCTGATTCTGCCAAACTCGTTCTATTACCGGACTACTAGACGTATAGAAATCGTTTCGGAGACACTTTCATCTTGCATACAGCTAAGGAATGGAATTTCCTGATAACCTGACATAACTCTGACTTTTCGACATGTTTAGACTATTTTTATTGTTATTATTATTTATTGACTTATGTAGACCTTGACTTGTATATATTTTTTTTTAATTAATGGCTATGACGTATAGAACAAATAATTTCTGACATTAAATAGTTTAGAATTTTGCCGTTAATTATTGTTTTCATGTAATGCATGTTTGAGTAAATAATTGTATGATGTATATTCTCACTCAATTATATTTTGCACGCCATTAAGGCAAAACATGACAGTTATTCAACTGAACTTTATGTAACATCTTGCATTTATGTCTATACTTGTGTTTTAGCAAAATAAATAATCTTGTATCCCTGCCTGAGTCTGGGTTTCCTGCTAATTACAACCTAGGGGTCTTCAAGTAATTTTTTTTTTATTTCTACTTCTTCTGAGCTTACTTCTAGGCGAGTGTGCTCCATCGTCTACCAAAGCATCGCTTACCATCAGATGTTTGCCTCAATAATAAAATATATACACAGTAGACTAATGCTTTAATAATCTTTGACTTACCTTACTCACTAATGTTTACTTGTCAATTTTCCTTTTTGGATTATTAGTAAAACTTTGCACGCCTAAATTGGTAGAATACAGTAAACTGCACATTCACAATACATCCAAAAATTTATTGATATATTGTATTGTATTCAGAAAGAAAGCTTTTGACTTTGCTTTTTTCTTATTTCGTATTTAAATAAACATGAAAATCCTCATCATCATATCATTTCAGCCGAAAAACGTCAACTGTTGGACATAGGCCTCCCCCAAGTGTCACCATAACGACGGGTCCTGTGCGTCTCGCATCTGACGGATTCCTGCGGCTTTCGCCAGGTCATCGATCCACCTTGTCATCGGCCTCCAAATGAAAATTATACTAATCCTAGTAAATAGTATTTTTGAAATTTCAATATACAACCGCCCTAACAAATAAATGTTAAAGGTAAAAGTGGACTAATTAATTTAATAAATGTAGCAGAACTTAAAAATAGTCTACACATTACTGAAGTACTTTAATGTACATAAATATTTTCCTAAAACATAATCCTATTACGTCAGCGAACAAGCAAAGAAGATTAAAATATTATGTTTGCGTTACAAACCGCAGCGCATCAGTTGTGACGCTAGCACTTGACCACTGAGTTGAGGTCAATATTTGCTTCGCACATCATTTTCCTGTGTGTTTTCTGGTAGTTAGATTATAAATATTCGTAAGGTAGGCGCCAGAAAAATTTCTGAGTAAAGTACATTACTCATTCCTTATATTTCTTGACATTCTTTATTTACAAAACAAAAATAATAGATTTAAATCGACTTTTTATTCGATCTTTATTCCCAAGGCACGGTTTTCTTAAAAACCGATCGACCATTACCAACCTGCTGTCTTTTGTCGACTTCGCTACATCCTGTATGGACGATGGAGGTCCTGTACGGTATTTTTACAGACTGTAGTAAATGTTTTGACCGTATTGACCATAATATACTCCTACAGAAGATTTTTTATGCAGGTATTCATGGTAACTTATGCCGGTGGATAACATCTTACATAAAAAATCGTTCCCAGGGTGTCGTAGTCAATGGTGTTGTGTCGAATCGGCATGTAGTCCCTTCAGGAGTTCCCCATCTTGATCATTATTGAACATCTTTCAAGATTTTCAAACGCATAAATACTGTCGGAGATTGCTACTCTTTGCAACAAGATCTCGAAAGACTATAAAACTATTATCAGTTGAATAATCTGACTCAATATATCTAAATGTTATACTATTACATTTACTCGCAAAACCAGCAGCATATCCTACACAAACCTTCTAAAGAAAGACCAACTGAAACGTGTAGATTATATACGAGATTTAGGTGTGATATACGATTCCAAATTTACCCACGAGAAGCACGTAGATCATATAGTAAATAAAGCTAACAAAGCCATGGGGTTCTTAAAAAGATCTTGTTCCCAGTTTACAGATCTCAAAATAATAAAAATATTGTATATTTCCTTCGTCCGTAGCTCACTTGAATACAGTTCGCAGGTTTGGAATCCCATGTATGCCATCTATATCTCAAGATTGGAATCTGTCCAGCGAAACTTTACGCGATACCTGCAGTATAAGTGTAAAACCCGCGATCATAATTACGAGTCGAGATGCAAAAGGTGCCATTTACTACCACTTAGTGAGAGAAGGAATATATCAGATATCTCTTTCTTCGTTAAGTTAGCACAATCGTACATCGACGCCCCGCAACTTCTCTCCAAGATTAATTTACGCGCCCCCACTAGATCTGCTAGAATACCCTTTCTTCTTCTTAATGTTCACCGCTGCTACACAAAGTACAGACAGAATTCGTTCTTTATAAGATGAGCAAACTCCTACAATAACTTGATTGACTTTTCTGAACTTGACTTACTCACTACTAAGCCGCGGGTATTCAATCGAATTCTTACCAAACATTGGTTCGATAACTGTTTTATTTAGCACTGTACACGTTATATTATGATTGTGTCGTATTGTTAAAATCATTGTAATTTATCTTTTATTTTTCTCTTTCAAGCATTCTCTTCATAGCTATTTAAATGCGAAAACATGTCATTGGTTTATAGTTACATAATTTGTTGTTTTTATTAGTTGTTTGATCGTAATCCTTTACATTTTTTGGGTACCTACTCATAAATATGAGGGAAAGGTATGAGATATAGGATATTAGGAAATGATTTATAAAAAAAAAATGGAAATAGGCTCTTCTATTTATATAAAAGGAGGAACTGACTGACTGACATATCAACGCACAACCAAAACTACTGAGACTAGGATTGTGAAATTTTGCACAAGGTTTTCTTTTTCTTTTATGACGTAGGCGAACCCTAAGAGGATTAAACGGGGCTCAAAATTTTGTGTGTAGAAACCTATTAACACACGGGCAAAGCCGCTGGCAGAAACTAGTTTAAAATTATTTTAAAATGAATACCGCAAAATTCAAAAAACATTTTTATTGTGGCAAATACATCTTGCGTATCACGTTCAGTGTATCCATTTACGAAGGGCCTTTTTGGGTTGAACCCTAAAAAAGGATTACAAAATAATTACTTCATCCTTATCTTTAGGGTAATTATAATTAAAATTCAGACATAATCTTCCCAAAACTCAACTTACCAGAAAAAGTCCATTCTATCCGTTTAAAGGACCGTGATGAAAATAATAAGTACTTTTACATTAAAAGAAGAACCATCAAACCTTTTTAACTAACTAATATCCTGGTAACACGCGGTAAGAGTTTCGCCTCGTCGAAGGATTGGAACAATTTGCCTGTGGTCTTCCCCACCGATAATAATTTTGGTGTCTCCAAGATTAGAGTGGCTCTGGTGAATGAATTAGTGCGCCTCACCATTGACGATTGCATCACTGCTTACCATCAGATGCGATCGCGGTCAAGCACTAGTTTGTAACTATTTAAAAAAAATGTGTGTATAGTTTAAAAAATAACGATTGCATTACTATTGACCATCAGTTAAGATCACAGTCAAACACTAGCCGATATAATTAAAAATATAATTAAACAGTTCTATTTTAATGTATACTAGCGTCTGCCCGCGGCATCGCTCGCTTGGAAGTAGGTTTCTCCATACTAACTTTGGACCCCCGTTTCATCCCAATAGGGAGTGAATTTTGGAAAATCCTCTCTTAGTGCTCGCCTACGTCATAAAAGGAAACCTTGTGCAAAATTTCACACTCCTAGTCCCAATGGTTTCGGCTGTGCGTTGATATGTCAGTCAGTCAGTCAGTTTCTCCTTTTATATATATAGATAAAGGTAACGGGCCCAAGCCCGTTTTAAATAATATGTACATATGTTTTTGCCAAAATAAATTATTATTATTATCGGCCTGTAATAAAAGGTAATAGGTATGCTACATATAAATAGTGGTATATTTTCATTGCTTTGGCGGGCCACCCTTCCTTTAAATAAATATAACCCTGAATTTTCTGACCCTTTGTCCTTAAAATGGCGCTGAACCCTTTCGTGTGAATTTTTGAATCTTTCCGGGTAGTTCCGGGTATACAGTGAAATTATCCGGGTTCCGTCACATGTTTCACCGGAAATCAATTATTTGCTTAGAAAATGTTTTGTTTTTTAGCCTTTTTTACCCTTTTTTTTTGTTGGCAGTCATGTTGACCCTTACTTAGCGAAGATTGGTCGTTATTTTTTACGTTTCTCTAACCTTAAAAGTTTCCCTATTCTCAATTTCATTACTATGGGTCATCATCAAAATCCTTTTTTATGTTGTTAGTCGTAATGTAGGAATCTGATCAATTTGAAAGTACTCACTTTCGACGAGTAAACTGTAAAAAAATGGTATCTGCGGTGTTGCTTTTTTCTTATTAAGACAAAAATATCATAATTCACAACATGGCAAATTTTCTTTCACGTGTTAAAAGTGCAAATATTTGTTTTTTTTTTATGTTGTGGAATATGATGAATCATTTTTTGTAATAATTACCGTGGCTGTGGAATGCAAAGGTCAACCGAAAGATACAGGTATGGTTTTAGTCAGTAAAAGTCTGATACGCCCTCCTGCACCGCCCTAAAGCGAGAGACCTGTCAAAAAAAAAATGTGGCCTCTTTATACAAATTTTCCTAGAAAAGTAACCTGTCTATACTCATTACGAGCTCTACGATAAAACAGCATCACCGCTTACGTCTGCAGAATATCTATGTCTGAATACAGTTCGGCAAATAATGTCATTAAGGTAGCGACGCACGTTCCCAACCATTTTTTTCTCATCAGAAATAATTGCGCATTTTTAAATACGTTAATTTATTTTTGTACTTATCTCTTTGGCCTTACCGCTCTTTTGTTTTAATAGGAGGTTCGTGCTATATCCGTAACTAGCTTCTGTCCGGACCGAGCCCAAGTCGTCAACGGCGCGTATTGTTCCACGCGCGCCTCAGGGCCAGCAAATCGTAGGGGCCCAGCAGGGTCGAAGCCTACCGGGGCCAAGGAACAGGAGTGGGTTTTTAGTCAGTAAAAGTCTGACACTATCTCCCGCTCCGCCCAAGAGCGCGATTTGTCATTAGATGATTTTCCCACCTTAAAAAAAAAAAAAAATCCTTCAGCTAGCGGCTTCACACACGCGAAAGGAGGTTTATCTATACCATTAACAGGTCATTATAAACGTGTAAATTAAACTAGTTTTTATATAATTAGGTAATTAAGCCAATAACATACTTATATGTATATTATAGACTAGCTTCTGCCAGCGGCTTCGCCCGCGTGAAAGGTTTTTATCATACAAACTTTAGACCCCCGTATCATCCCTTAGGGTATAATTTTTTTTAAGTCCTCTCTTAGTGTTACGCCTATGTCATAAAAGGAAACCTTGTGCAAAATTTCACGCTCCTAGTCCCAGTAGTTTAGGCTGTGCGTTGATATGTCAGTCAGTCAGTTTCTCCTTTTATATATATAGATGAATTACACCCAGACACAGAACAATGATCGTGCTCATCACACAAACATTTTTCCTGGATGGGAAAACCCACGACCTCCGGCATAGCAGTCACGGCCACTAACCACTAGACCAACAGGCCAGTCATGTGAAGGTCGCCTTGCCATAAAAAACACAGGAATAGATTACAATAAAAACCGCGCAGTGTATTGAAAACAAAAACATCCATCCTACGAGAAATTACCATAAACAGTCCATAAACATCAGATCAGATATTTTTATTTCGATTCGCAAGCGAAAATTCATAAAAAGTAACATAAAACCAAATAACTATTTTTATTTTATGTGGTAGGTACAGTAGACTGCAGTCAGTGGTAACAAAACCAGTATGAGTTGGCGTCTTATTCTATGGAAACTTCTTATTACAAAAGGCCAGCCTAAAGTCCAAGTCTTACCCTTAAAGTGCGGTTGACTATACATTTATTTTACACAGAATTCTTAACTATAAAAATTATAGAAACATTGGTAATTCAGGATTAATGAGTATTATTGAGGCAATCGGCGGCGGCGCCCTCTCTTACCTGGCCTTGGCTTAGGCCATGGTCCGGACTGAGAGGGAAAGGAGATGGCCGCAACTGTGAGGTAACGTATGCCGAGGGAATGGGTAGCTCACCGTCCGGCCGTCCGATAAGAGCCGAGTCCGAGTCCGAGTCGTCAGCCCTCACGCCCTAGCCACCGGGATCCCAACCCCGATTTCCAGCCACCGTAAGCGTGGGCTTGCGGACGGCGAGCAATGCGTAGCTCGCCGTCCGACCGTCCGGTAATCGTTCAGACCGAGCCCAAGTCGTCAGCGGCATGTAGTGTTGCACGCGCCTCAAAGAGATGTCAGCAAAATCGTAGGGGCCAAGAGGGTTGAAGCCTACTGGGGCCATGGGTTGTGCGAAAGAGATCCTTGGGGCCCTGGAACGAAGGCAAAGAAGGAACAGAAGTAGGTTTTAATCAGTAAAAGATTGACGCGCCCTCGCGCTCCGCCCAAGGGCGCGAGATTTCATTGGTTGATTTCCCACATTTAAAAAAATGGGTTTTAGTCAGTAAAAGCTTGACACACCTTTCGCTCCGCCTTAAAGCAGGAGAAGTCATTTTATGATTATCCACCTCAAAAAAGGGCCGATTTATTATTCAGTAATAGTAATAAGTATTGTTGTATTAACAAATTATTAATCCTTGTTTCAGTTAAGAAGGGTGTAATGGCGCATCATACAAAAAGGCAGTGAAAAGAATGGGACAATTCCACCGGGCGCCTTCTCTGCTCATCACTTCCTCCGAGGTTGGTACCCCTACAGAAAGCTTCATAAGTTAAGAGGATAGCCATATTAGGAAAAGGGTACAAAATGGGTCAAATCTGAACTGACAAAATCGACTAATGGATATATGAATTCCTTCTTCTCCTTCAAGTCAATAATAAGCTGGGCCCAGGGGGTGGCTACATTAATTGCAGCTTCTGTGATATTTATTGAGTTCTCCAAAGTGCAGGTGCAAAGTCCATATGGGGCACTCGTGTGGCTGTTATTCTAAACAAAGGCAACTCGCATTAAAAGAAAGATATAAAAACACGTTTATTTAGCACAAAGACAGTGCGCTGAAATTCAAGTCTATTTTTCAGCTCCTACATAATAGTTAAGTACTTATTTAACCGATAAATATTCGTATCAGCAAGAAAATAAGTTTCGATATCGGTTACGAAGTATTTTGATCCCAAACGATTTAAAAAAATTAAAAATGACTAAAGCCATCATGACGTCGCGTTACCTACCTACATCGATTCTAAATGAATGTAAATTATCTGCAGGGAGAATTGCTAAACTTATGTCGTAGTGGACAGGGATAGATTGCTCTGATCCGATCCGATCGCAGAAAGGTTACTCGATGGGACCGAAAGGTTCTAGAGTCGCTACCGCGTACCGTAAGACGTAGAGTTGGCAGGCCTCACATAAAGTGGACCGATGACCTTTCGAGGGTCGCAGGAATCCGATGCATGCGAGACGCTTAGGACCGGTCATTGTGGGTACACTTTGAGGAGGCATTTGTCCAGCAGCGGACGTCTTTTGGACTGAAATGATGATGATCTTGGCATTTTTTTTTGCGACTGAAGCTGGGAGAGAGAGAGTAAATTTGCATCTTTAACTGGCCTGTTCGTCTAGTGGTTCGTGGCCCTAACTGCTATGCCGGACGTCGTGAGTTCGGTTCCCACCCAAGACAAATGTTTGTGTGATGATCACGATAATTTGTTCTTATCTATAATATGCGTGAATTTAGAAATATATAAGTATGATTATTAGTTTTCTAGTACTCATAGCACAAGATCTGCTTATTTTGGGACTAGATGGCAGTTATAGTTGTGGAATAATATTATTCTACAATCCGAAAATGCAACTAATAATATTTTATAAACATTGTTACCAAACAAGCTTTGTTCATCGAATACCCGTATCACGTTCCAAACATATGTACAAAATAAAATTTGAAACATAATTTAAAAATTTGCTTTCGACTACACACGAGTAGATAGGTACAGTCACCGAATTTTTATTTTGTCGGTTCGCTGCCACCAAATCGGATTCGTCCACAGTCCACTGGGAAATGCAAAAAATTGTAAAATGTTTCCCTCGACGCGCCGTGCAAGACCTTTTAATTATTTTGGTGTGTGTACTGTTTGTTTACTTTCGTTTATAATCAAGGATGATCCGACAGTCAGGGTATTATTAAGGTTTAGGGAATAATAAAAGGTATGTCTACAAAGAACTGTAGCGTCAGGAACATTGCAGTACCTACTGACAGCGTCATAAACTGGTTTTTATATTTTTATTGTGCAACAATATCGACTGGTCTACACTGTTCTTACATAATGTCTATTAATACTGTAATATGAAAATATTGTAAACAATAATTTTTTTTAAAGAGTAACCATGGAGTTTCTTGCCGGTTCTTCTCCATAGGAAACGACCAATTTGGAACCGTGCACTAGCTTCTGACGTTTTATAAGTGC
Organism: Mythimna pallens; assembly: GCA_961205895.1. NCBI lineage: Eukaryota > Metazoa > Arthropoda > Insecta > Lepidoptera > Noctuidae > Mythimna > Mythimna pallens. The sequence goes on from OY540843.1 coordinate 6,092,850, forward strand.
CCATGTAGGCCTATGTGAAATAAAAAGTTTTTGACTTTGACTTTGGTTACCTCTCCCCCCCCCCCCCTTTTCTAATGTATTCATATTTTAATGTGAGAGGGGATCCCAATTGATGCAGCTGTCTGTACCATAGCTAGAAGCGTAACGTGGACTAATCTAGACGTGGGCGAAGGTACATCAGCAAGGTTTTGTTCATTCAGTAGCTAATATAGCCCAAAATGATTGCAGGGATAATATCTTTTGTGTATACAAAAGCAAATCCAGGATATATTCATGATGATTAGTTATATTTACGCGAAAAATTTAGAATAAGTTGGAAAAAAAAATATTGAAAAGAATTGATCTGATCTTTTTTACATAGATTACAATCTGACGGTAATGACACTTGTCAAAACCTCGATCTTCGGTATCGGTTATCTAGAGAAGATTTTCAATTCTGTTAATTATAATGTTATAATTTATAGTACTCATTATGTATAATTTTTGTTAATGGTTGAGTATAAGAAATTTAACTAACGCTCTTACTTTAAGACGCTTTATCGCTTTACTTTTTACTTTACTTTTGAGGCCCTTTTATGTGCGAGACGTGAGCGAGGGGCCGCTCCGTCCACGCCCAGCTAAGCCACTAACTATATAGTTTGAAATACAGCAGCTATATAGTTGCTTTATTTCAAATCTACCTTGAAACAGCTACTTTGGCTTTAACAGTCTACACAGTCCGTATTTGAACCAATATGAACACACAATACGCCTACGAATCTATCTTTTTATTAAATGAAAGGCTTGGACACTAAGTCCTTTAAGCCATGTCTTCGTATAATATAGTTACTTTGTTTTCCATTAGCAATTATGTTAATATTGATGACGTAACATATTCTAATGTTTTTGTAGTATTTGGCAGCAAATGTATCGTCAACCATCTCGGCAAACATCGCTGAAGTAGTCAAAACTACAATAAAATTCTCAGCTCCATTTTACCGAGATCGCGCCTGTTACATTATTCCCACATATTTTCAAGTTATGCAAACAAATGAGATAGAAAACTACACCAACGTCACAATATCCACTGGGAATTAATTCGCGATTAAATTAAAACAGCCACTAAACTACACTCGAAGAAATCCCGCCAAAAACAACGGCACTATATTTTTTTTAAACCGCAGATTATTATCGTAACATCGGACCGGACTGTACGATGCTGTAAAAAATAGGTGTGACAAATAACCATTTTTCCTGTGGGTTGGTTTCGTAAAAAGAATCTGTCTAGCTACTGAGATAAAACAAGCGATGTCCAAGTCATTTGTCTATGAAGATAAGCAAAACCCCCATACCAAACTGGATGGATGATGCTTTTTACCATAGTTGGTCACAATTGATGGAGGTATAGAATCTCCGGTTTTATGGTGGAAATTCAATGGACGAACTGATGGATTTTATACTAAGCGTTTCACCTCGTATCGGCTATACCGCGTACTGCGAAGGATTGAAACAATTTGCCTGCTGCGGTCTTCCCGTCCAATTATAAAATCTATGTCTTCAAGGCTAGAGTGAATAGGCAATTAATAAACTAGTGCGATTTACCATCAACGATTGTATCACTGTTTACGATCAGGTTGGATCGCAGTCAAGCACTAGTATACAGCATAGCAGAGCATAGCATAATCAGCCTTTTAATGTTCCCACTGCTTGGACTCAGGCCTCCTCTCTAGGAGAGGGAATGGGCCGTAATCCACCACGCGGGCCCAGTGCGGGTTGGTGAATGTCTTCGAACTGGTTCTAGGACAAGCCGGTTTCCTCACGATGTTTTCCTTGACCATCTCATTTCTTGTTGTTTCTAGTATATATCATTAAAAAAAAGTATCTAAAAGGAAGATAATGTGCTCAGCGGAAAAATACAAGAAGATTTTCCTCATAAAGAACAACCTGCGGCGATTGTGGGAAATAATTTAGGATCATTATGTTATCGGACCGTTAATTTGGGAGATAGGAGCATTAATTACATTGGGTTCAAGACAATAGTAATAACCATACCGAATCTTTATACAAATGTATAAAATATTTCCTCTTTATGACTTTATCCCAAATTATTTTTTCCTTATTTTACTCAAATATTTGTTCCGCGCGGGAATCGAACCTGCGACACGCAGCGCAGCAGCCAATCGCCCCCTGCACCTGCCATGTCGTCCAACAATAAAATAGACTAAAAAAGTAGGTTCCTTAAATTAATATTTACCTTCACTAGAAATTCTCTTACACGAGTTACTGAACCGATTTTAAGCGTATCAGATTTGTCAAGAAAAAATCCCTACCTATCGCGGAAAAAAAAGCGGCCCAAACCCTTTTCTCGTTTCTCCCACGTGTGTTAAAATATGTGACGTCATCTGACAAGCGTGACGCTTGCTGTCATGTACAGTCGCCAAGTAAATTAACTGGGAGTAGGTACGATGTGGGCGTCTGTACGACTTTCCTTTTGGGAGCTATAAATACTTCAAAGAAGGGGTATATTTAGATTGGGATCTTGTCTTATTTGCATTGATGTAGGTAGCTGTAACTAAGACTGTCAGATTTATCTCAATGAAAGATCGTTAAATTCAAAAATAATGTGTAATTTATTTTGCTTCCGACTGCGGTGCCTTCCAAGAAGGTAAATGTTTTTGTTTTTATACGACCGGAGCGTAGACCAGCGACAATTTTATTAGGCCGTTATCCCACGTGCGTTTTACGAGCGTTGGCGCTTCTTCAACGTCTGCGCAGCGCCAACGTTGCGCAGACGCGACGTTGACGTCGCGAGTTTTTCTCAAGTACTCAGCAGAAATATAGCAGAAAAGAGTTCTTCTTGCATTAATGACGAGAAGGACACTTCCTGTATAAATTCCTAACCTCACCTCAGTTGACTTAGACTAGTAAGATTTTAGACGTTCAGAGGAATTCAAAAATTGTATGTTTATTATTATTTTTGTTTTATTTGTCTTATCTATCTCGAAGGGTTTTTATTATTATTTATATGTAATAGTGTTGGCCACACGGGATTGTTCATTAGGAATCCCGGGAAGATCCATATTAATATCAACATTTCGATGCAAGTACATAAATAACTCTACCTAATTCCAACCTCTTATAACCGACATCATCTAACAAAAGAATACGCTTCATACAATAATTAATAAAGAAAATCACTCCAAATTAATTTACTGACCTACGTTCCCTTGTTAATCTTTGAAGGTTTGTTTTATTTTACAAGTACAAACATATTTACAAGTTAAACATCTCCGTCGGCCGAAAGTTAATTACGAATTATCAAAATTAATCTTCCTAATTCAATTAATCTTGTTAGAATTTACCTTCATGTTTTCACCTGTTTCAATATCATGGTTTTAAAATTTACATAATCTACTTAAAATACTTATATAAGTAGGTACTTAACGAGAATTTTAATTTAAACCTGGTAACCGGATCAAATTCACTGGCCTGTAGGGCCAGTGGTTAGTGGCCCTGACTGCTATGCCGGAGGTCGTGGATTCGATTCCCACCCAGGACAAATGTTTGTGTGATGAGAACGATCATTTGTTTTGTGTCTGGGTGTAATTTATTTTTAATATATTGTATGTATTCAGAAATATTTAAGTATGTTTATCAGTTGTCTAGTACTCATAACACACGCTCTGCTTATCTTGGGACTAGACGGCGTTGTGCGATAGTTGTGGAATATTATTATTATTGGTTGTTTGTCTTCCTGTTCTGAAAACTTGCAATGAGATTATCGGCGGAATGTAAAATGTCATACTAGTATTTTAAAGGCGAATGTTTGTATGCATGCAGGGGCGCCGACTCCGTGGGTGCTCGGGGGCTCTAGCACCCATGAGAAATAAACAATACGTGCCGAGCACCCCTGAGAATAGACATCAAGAAACAGATGAATAATTGCCTTTTAGGTTACGTATAATTTATGATATTTCTTGATACTAAAAAACTCGTTTGATTTTTATAATGGTTTCATTTTACATTTTTATCAAACATAATTGGAGATTAAACGAACTTACCTGAAGTGAAGTTCTATCCAAATTATACGAGTTGCTTCGTCCGTAAAAATAGGCTATTAGCTTTGTTTCTCAAAGACTTTGTCTTATCTATATAAGTTAGCAACGCTTCAGCCGGACATATTTCCGGACGGTCTTTATAAAATGGGATATTAAGACAAGGTTGATCTGAGCCTGGACGAGAAGTTTTTATTAAACTATTTATCTTGATTAAAATGAGCTGACCATGGATAGTTATATTTTCTAATGTTATTTTGCTAATCGTCTGCACTCTATGTGCAGTTATTAGCATAAGCAAGGTAATGGTCTTTTTAGTTAATTGTTCTAGACTTAAATTACAATTTGGGTACAATTTCGATAGTGAATCTAAAACGATTGAGGGGTCCCAAGTGATATTATATTTAGGGACTGGAGGACGAAGTCTATAGAAACCTTTAAATAGCTTAGTGATACGGTCATCAGACCCTACTCTCGATCCTAAGATCAAAGACAGAGCGGAGCGATGACTGTTTAAAGATCCGTATTGTAAACCAGAATTAAATAATTCAGTGAGAAAATAAATTACCATAGGAATTGACGCCTCATGTACTTCAATATTCTGAGTGTTACAAAAGCTTACCCAGCGTCGAATTGCAATTTCGTATTGTTTAATTGAATTTTCAGACAAGGAAGCTATCATTATATCTAAAGCTGACGGTGGTACTCTTCTGTTCCGTAGTGCCGTCCTGATAACTTCCCTGCAATCAACGTGATTTTCGGGAGACGGTTGGTAATAGATAATAACACATTATCAGAGGGGGTAAACTGAACCAAATCAGAACAGAGAAGTTTTTGAAACAGTGGAAACCAGGGTTGCGTGGGCCAAAAAGGGACCACAACAATACCCTCGGCCTTATCAGTTATTATTTTTCTTAAAACTTTTAATATAACCGCAAAGGAGGGAATGCGTAGAAAAAAAGATTTGCCCAGCTTAGAGTAAAAGCGTTCACTGCAAATGCACCCGGGTCTCTATTCCATGAGATGTACTTGACACATTTGTTATTTAACCTAGATGCAAAAAGATCAATTTTAGGTTGCCCAAAGGCCTGTACAATCTTTTCAAAAGCATTATCTTTAATCTCCCATTCGGTATCGGGGTGAGATTTTCTTGACTCCGCATCTGCTATTTCGTTATCTTCTGAACTTATGTATGAAGCGAATACAAATAAACCACGAGCTTCACACCATTGCCACAGAGATTTTGTGATTTCAGTTAGATGTGGAAATCTTATTCCACCCATACGGTTGATGTACGAAATAGCAGTTGTGTTGTCAATACGTAATAAAACTTGACAATTTTTTAATCCCTTTGCGAATATTTGTAAACCCAGGAACGCTGCCAGGAGCTCTAAATGATTTATATGTTTAATACATTCTGAATTACTCCACTGGCCACTGGCGGTCTCCTCACCGCATGCTGCCCCCCACCCTTTTTTGCTAGCATCAGAAAATATTTCTAGCGAATAGCTGTCTTGTCTAATAGGATTGACTGCGTCATCAATTGATTTTAACCACCAGGAGAAATCATCCTGCAGGTACTGTGGTAAAGACATATGGCTATCGTAATTATTCGTTTGACACAATGCAAGGTATTTGCATCTTTCCATTTGCTTAGTATAAAGCCAACCGTACTGAATTGCGGGGCAAGATGAAGTGAGAAGGCCTACCAAGCGTGCAAAATGTCTTATTTTACAACGTGGTTTTAATTGGAACGATTGTAATTCTTGTTTTATTAAGCTTCGTTTTTCTTTAGGCAAGCTGACATGGAATTTTTTCGTGTCTATTAAGAAACCAAGGTATTTGCAAACGTTACTCGGAATCATGCAGCTTTTTTCCATATTAATAATAAACCCTAAGGTCTCTAGAATTTTTCTTGTTTGGAATATATTGTCTAGGCAATCTTGATAATTGTTAGAAATAATACAAATGTCATCTAAATAAATAGATGACAGATAGCCCAACGATCTCAATAGACAAATGACCGGTTTTAATAATTTCGTAAATACAAATGGGGCTGTGTTTAGGCCGAACGGTAAAACATTGAATTGATATATTTTACCCTCGTACTTAAAACGTAAGTACTTTCTATAGTTTGGATGTATAGGTACGAGAAAATAAGCATCCTTCAAATCAAGGGTGGACATGAAACTATTTTTTGACACTAGTTTTAAAGTTGTTCTCAGATCTTCAATTTTAAAATGTTCAGTTTTAATGTGCTTGTTTAAGGACTTTAAATTTAATATAAATCTGTTTTTACCATTAGGCTTTTTGATCAGGAAATAACTAGAGAGAAACTGTCCTTCCTCTGGTTTGCAATATGAAATAGCTACACTGTTTATAAGATCAGTGATAGCCACCCTGTATTGAAGGGATTCTAAAGAAGATAATGCAGGTAAACTAGGTTCGAATGACTGATGAACCGGTTTTGTAAAAGGTATCTCGTAACCTCTTATTCACGACAATATAACAGGATCATTGGTTATCAATTTCCATTGATCATAAAAAAATGATAATCGACCAGCGGAACGTACCAGGTTTAGCGCCGGGGGGCTTGGCGCTGCTGCAAGCGCGGCGGCTGTCGCTGTCGCGGGCGCTGTGACGGCTCCATCCTCCTGGCTGCTCCCGCTTGCCGTGGCACCGGCGGGAACGGAGGCCTCTGGTTTAAAGGCTGAGTTGGGGCCTGTTTTGGTCTCTGCGCTGGCATAGTTCTTCTAAATGGTGTGTTCATTTTCATTTCAGCGCCAGATTTGGATATGGCTTTTGCAGCTCTGATAGTATCGGTCAGTTGTTCACCGAATAAGAAATTATCGATTTTTGTGTTAAACAAATGATCTTTGATGTCTTTTTTTATTGTAGAACATATAAAACTACGTCTAGTCATAGACTCGTTGTGTTGTGAGTCACACAACAGTCGACCTGCCTCGATCAGTAATTTTATTACTGTCTGGTCCTTGTGATCCGAGGAGAACAAAGTATTGAGAGCTTCGCTAATACAAGAAATACTTGCTGCTACTTGTACCTGTTTATTCTCCAGAGCTTTGTCTTTTTTGATGAGCACATCAGATAAAGCAGCCTTTATTTCTAGATTTAACTTCGGCGCGTCAATCTTTGTACAGTTTTTAGGGACAAGATGTTTTTCTAGTAGTTCTTTTCTGGCATCCCTTGACAAGCCTGTCGTTGCAATGTGTTCCCAGTGAACAGATAATTCACCCCTAATATCTGGTCCATACATTTTTTCTTTGGTAGGTGTGTCACCCAAAAGATTCAGAATCTCTTCATTAAGTTTAGGGGGATTGAGCGCTGCTTCAACAGGCAATTCAGACTGGACTGTCTGTACTGCCTCTGTGGCAGGGAAGTCAGTAAGTGAGGTGGGCGTACCCAGTTCTGGCGCTTCTGCATCTAAAACCGGAACTGACTCGACTTCGGGCTGAACTTCCATTTCATCTGAAATATAATAAGTAGGTACCTGTTGTAGGTATTCGAGATACTTGCGCGGCGATAGTTCTTTAAAACTATGCACAACACTATTAAATAGCTAATCTGTACCTACGTATCTACATAAGCATTAAGTAGGTCATGAAGGTAGATAAAAGTAGGTCATGTGAAGGGAACATTCATTTCAAATGTACACAATCACTAATATGTAGGTAGGTATATAATTAGTTCAATGGGTTGGGAGTAAAAAATTATGTGCAGGTTACATCCCCGTAAGATGTACACAGCACTAATAAGTAACTAAACTATACCTACGTACCTACATAAGATTTAAGTAGGTCATTAACTAATGTGAAGGTAACATTCCTTTCAAATGTACACAATCACTAATATGTAGGTATATAATTTTCCCATTGAGTTATAAATCAAAAATTCTGTGTAGGTAACATCCCCAGAAGATGTACACAACACTTTTGGAAGCTGACTCCATGTTAGGTTATGATACGGATATAGTCCTTAAAAACTATTCACAATATCTTTCTTATAACATTTATAAGAAAACACTTCAGCTTACCTTCCCGATCCGATAGGTGAGGCGACGGAATAATATTCGTCGATGAGCTACTGCTTTCGGAAGAAGTTCGAACTCGCGACCGTTTGGCATGTTTTCTGATCTTTTTTTCCAATTTCCGAAGTTTTCTTCTTAAATAATCACCGTCATCGTTTTTGTGGCCACGTTTCGGCATTCTTATTTGAAAGTTTTAACGATAAAAGAAAGATTATTTTTCTCTTGAAGAAAGTAAGTGGTGATCGGCGACGCACTAAAACGCGAATGAATGACAGAGACAGGCATACCGAGACGGAAGACAAAATAACCACAGAATAAAAAAAAAATAAAAAAAAACTCAAACTTAGTGGATGAAAGGCGATATCTTAGACGTATTACTACAATGTTATTTAAACTCAAAGGACGAAGCAACGAAGTATAATTAGTAATTAAGGACGCAGTATGTAAGTGGGACATTTATTTATTTGTCAGTGGATCTTTCTCTTCTCACACTTCGCCACTTTTTCTAGACCATCAAATGAGCATGAAAACCCATGAGATTTTCTAAAAGCCGGCGCCTCTTTATGCATGTGTGTAACACGTTCACGCTCAATTTTATCCAAATCTGTTCAGCCGATGAAAGAACAACGGCGAGGAAATTGTTGATGAAAATTAAATGTCTACATAATGTCACCAATATTATTTACTACTATATAATAATATACTACGTTTTATCAAATCAAATTAATCGCCTGTCTAAGTATCGCTAAAATATCGTCATAATATGAAACTGAATTGATTAGATTTTTTACGATAATAACTAATCATGTAGTTATTTCCTTTTTTCATTCGACACTACACTTGCACTGAAAGTTCAAATTTAGTTGAACTTACTTAGTTGAACTACTAAAAGAACTTCTAGTCTTAAGCAACTCCACTTGCTCAGTGCAAGTGGAGTTGCTTAAGACTAGAAGTCCTTTTTATTATTATTGATAGGCTCGCGTTTGACCAGTATCACATCGCGAAGTAACCCATTCACTCTTGACTTAAAGCCCTCTAGGTATTAGCTATTTGGAAACACGTGGGAAAACAGGGACGTGGGAAAACAGGGACACGTGTGGTCATGTGGGAAATGTTACAGGAACGAATAAATTACTATATCTAAGGGACGCAGATATGATAGCGTTCTTCTTTTGTTATTACACTGACCAAAACTTTTACCAAGCCATCTTTTGTTGCAGGGATCTATGCTCAGTTGCCAGCACCGCATGCGTTGATGGGCGGCGGCGCGAGCGCGGGCGGCGGGCGGGCGACTCGCGCCCTGCGCCTGCTGTTGCTGCTCGTGCTGGCCCTGGCGGCCGTGGAGTACCTGTTCGGCTCGATCCTGGATGCGTCTCCCCTCAGGACCTATCTGTATACCCCACTGTATAACGCCACGCAGCCTACACTCAGGTAATTCAGAGTGAAATAAACTTATATATGAAGAATCTCTTTCTCTCTCTCATTTTTTTTTTCTCTAGCGTTTAAGAGAGCTTAATCGCTCTCTAAATGCTCAGAATCTTGACTCCGTTTGAAACTGTCAAAGATTTTCTCCATCTGCTAAGACAAGCAAGCCTAGAGGAGTACGGCGCTGATAAGTATCTCTAGTTGTTCTGATATTTGGCCCGAACACCATTTGAAGCTTCGGTCTTTACGTCAACCAACCTTTTTAAAATGGAATCATTATGACACTAATACTTTGTTTACCGGCCCCAGAAGTTTTCAATTTTGTTGAGGTTCCCAAGATATCTGAATTTGACATTTCTCTGATATTCGTCAAGCTTCATTGAGTCGGTAATTTTCTGGAGTTACAATGGAAGGGAAGACGGGTTTGTCTGACCTCAGATATAATGGCCAAATTTCGTTTTCATATCATACCATCATGTTAGTAAAGTTCTGTCCACAACGTTTACTAATTATGTGGTCTTTAGATAAAAGGCTGTCTTTAGATAAAAATCTTCACCAGTTTCTATTGCAATTTTCGCACTAGTAGCTTTAAGGCCACGCCAATTTTTGAGATTCCTTAACTTGATCATATCTTTTCCAGAAACGCTGAAAGAATACCTGCTTCTTTAAAAAGGTTCCCCCAAACGGATCCAATAAATATGAATTATGCTGATGGGTATCCTGAAACTATAATTCAAAATATAACTACAAATAACCACACGATTCCAAACAACGCGGCTCGAAAACCCATCGAACTTAACATCACGAAAACGAAGTCAGTGGAAGATGTGAACAGTCCTGTACAAAATGAAACTACACCTACTTCTATGCTGATCACGAAGTTACTGGATGGGGTGAAGAATGGGAGTGAGACTATGAATAAGAGTGATTCTGCTCCAGAATCCGAAATCCGCTCTACTCTACCGATGTGTGAGAGCGCAAGTGATTTAGGTAAGCTCGATGCTTTTTTTTTTATTATTGACTAAAGTGCTAGTCAATAATAAAAAAAAAATCGTTGCCCGCGAACTTTTTTTTCTGTTAGAGGTAGTCTTGAAATTCGAATAATGACAACCTTTATGAAACAAAAAAAAAACAAAAAGATCAAAAACATAAAGTTTGTCATTACTTTGGTTAACATTATTTGTGCTAATTTTCAGTAAACAGAATGAGATTTTGCATACAAAAGATATTCTTCCTTTTTGCCCCCTTAAAACTTGAATTTCCAAAAATCCCTTATTAGTGCACGCCTACATCACAAAAGGAACCCATGTGCATAATTTCACGTTCCTAGTCCCAGTAATTACAGCTATGCGTTGATATGGAGGAAGGAGGATGGATTATGATAGAAAAAATGTTCAAAACTTATGATAATTTGTCATTAATTTGTCTATAGGTCCCGTACCAGCCAACACGACCGACATGGAGCTGGATGAAGTGGAGAAGAAGTTCCCTGAGGTGCAGTGGGGGGGTCGTTATACCCCACCAAATTGCACTGCCAAACACAAAGTCGCTATCATTGTGCCATACAGGTATGACTGACAGTTTATCGTATAGGTTTTACTACGGCACCGAACATAGCAGCGTAGGGGGATACTAAGGGCTATATTTCGCCGGGACCCCATGGCGGCGCGACTATGGTGTCCGTAAGCTACCAAACGAGACACCATACAGACACTAGAATCGCTACACCACACTGATATAGTATCAAAAAGGACCTTAAATGCACGCGTCCGAGTTGGTCACGCCGCCAAATTGGTTACGCAACCAAACGGACACCCGGTGAGTAACTTTATAGAGCTGTATACATTTTGTATGGTGTCTCGGTGAAATATAGTCCTAAATGCTTTGAACCCCTGCTTTGAAAAATTTAACTGTCCTCAAGGATAGCAAAGATGATTTTAGGCTATGTGGTTAAATCAGGTACTTCAGGTAAGCAAGGTAGGACCAGAGTATAAAGAATAAAAGTGTTACTGCAATTGCGACTGGTTTAATCCTGACATGGCGGGCACAGCCGCCTCTACTCACACACCCTACAATATTTAAAACTTTATTTAAACTACTTTACTAACTTCTAGTCGATATTTTGACTAAAGAGCAAATTTTAATCGAATAAATTAACTTCAAACTATAGCCACCACTATGGATCCTTACAAAAACCAGATGAGAAAATGTGACATGATATGTTTCTGCTAACATTTTTAGGTTAAAGGAAGCTCAATATATTCAAGAACATTACAAAAATATAAAAAAGTGAGAATAAAAGAGTTATTTTTTAACATAGAGATGTCCAACTCTTGGGCAAAGGCCTCAGCCAAGTCCTTCCAGATTTTAAATTTACCTTGTTTTTTAAGCGCACCATAGAGCTCATTAGTGCTTCGACAGTCACTGCCTTTTCATGCTCTAGATGGCTGTGGCGTCACCCAAACATGAGTAACGCCTAGTGACTCAAGTTTAGTACTCAAAGAAACTAGGGATGGATTGTACGAATAATGAAATGGTTACAGAAGTAGTCATAAGGAAATTATTTCTTTTATTTTCCAGAGACCGCCAACAGCATTTAGCAATTTTCTTAAACCACATGCACCCCTTCTTGATGAAACAACAAATTGAATACGGCATATACATTGTTGAACAGAAAGGTAATTGTTTTTTTTTTTTACAATTCTGAACAAAAATATCCTTTCCCCTTTTAAAGGGGATAAAATCGAGAGGATCAGTTTTATCTCGTAGCCTCTGGTATTGCAGATGTATGCTTCTATGCTCCATTCGGAATAGGATTAGGACGTCTAAACAAACCTTTTCTACTGTTTTGTTAACTGATTTTGTCTTCTATTACGTACCCTATACTCTATTCAGTGAGCCGTGAGACAAAACGTAAACAAACCATATATAATACTACCAAATTAAGGAACGGTGTATGATGTTTTGTCATCGGGTGAGTTATAATCCGCCATCTTTTTCACTATCGATCAACTTGTTGATACGAGAGTGCCGCTTTCAGATATTTTCATTGAATTCTTGTTATTCGCCATAGAAAAAGCGTGCTAAGAAAACGCCAATGCAATGAACAGAAAAGGAGACTGTTATTAATGTATTCAAACGGGTCGAAGAAACATGTCAGAAGTTACCTACATTGTTTTCTTTGTTTACATTTTGTCTCAAGCGTTCCAGATGAATAGGGTATAGACATAAGGATGGCATTAAAAACAGAAAAGTGGTTACAATACCAACTATTTACTGCAGTTGCCTTTTGCCAGCAACGCAATAAAAGTCAAAATCGATTAAACAGACAGTAAAAGATGTTTGTTTAAATGTCTCATCTTACTGCGAATGGAGTAAAGGCAGCAGCGACTATCTCCTATAAGGCGGGCCTTCTGCTTTTTTGCTATTATTGATAAACTTGCGTTTGACCATTATTTCAAGTTACGGTACTAAGCGATGATGGATCACGCATGCCTAAAAGTAACCTATTCACACATGACTTAAAAACCTCTAGGTCAGGGATGGCGAACCTTTATCGATGGTGAAAGGTGTCAAAAAAAAATTAAACCAAAGCGTGCCGCCAAATGTTTGTTTCTTGCTGATTTATTGAAAAAAAAATAGAAACAAAACTAGATGCTATTTATTTAACTTTTTTGCACCCCAAAATTCGTAAAGCAGTCGTATTGTCAAGTGCTATGTATTTTATAAGTGAAAGTCAGTGTGATTTCTTCAATTGCTGCAAATTATCTAGATGCTAAGTAATTTTGTATTGGTGTGCCCGAATTTCATTGCCACGTGCTACTATTGGCACGCGTGCCATAGGTTATAGCTATCACGTTACAAAAACTCCGGCAAAACCTTAATAAGTACCCCAAATTAGTAGTAGTTCATTTTTTAGTTTTATTGTGCACACCTACCACAGTGTTGTCTCTTTTAACCCAAAGGTTGACTGGTAGTGAATGCCTTGTTGCATTAGGTGCGCCTATGTACCACTACTGTACATGAAGTTGAAATAAATAAGTAAAATAACAAATATCTTAAAAACATTCATCATCTCAGGTACGAAACAGTTCAACCGCGCGAAGCTGATGAACGTTGGTTTCATGGAGAGTCAGAAACTAGAGCCGGGTGGTTTCGCGTGCTTTATCTTCCACGACATCGACCTGCTGCCGCTGGACACCAGGAACCTGTACTCCTGCACGCGACAACCCCGGCACATGTCCGCTTCTATAGATAGGTTTAAATTCAAGTAAGTATGTTATTTTTTTTTAAATCGGTGTGTAGATACTTAAGACCACACGACAATAGTGAAAACTCCATCATGGCGAGTTTAATAATGCTAAATCGTAAACGTTCAGGTAAAGTCGGGCGACTCGAGCCGATCTTACCCGAACCAGCGTTACATAGCCGAGCGTGATGGCCTGACGGTTTTCTAAAATGACGTTCACCAACTGCCAGCACTAAGTCGTCAGGTCCAGGCACCGGTCAAAACTATGTTAATAACATTAGTTTAATTGGCGTCAACGCCATGTATGTTTTCAAAAATTGGCGCCAACTGATGGGTTGAATTTTCCTGAACCCTTATTCCCGCTAAAAGAAATGCTCAGCGGGATTAGAAAAAAATTCAGTCCAATAAAACTATTGATTAAAAAAGGACCATTATGTGCAGAGGAATAAACTTCTATCTAATAGTCTAATAGATATTTTATTTGTTCAACATATCTGTAAAATATCGTTCAGCGGCTGCTTCTTATTAGGCGCACACTATCTTTAGTAAACTTTTCAAGCCAATTTATCATAGTCACTATCAAAAAATTTACAGTTTTCTGTTTTTGCAGGCTTACTTTTTTCTGTTCTCTTAGCTTATTTTTTTTATTATTGGTAGGCTTGCGTTGTTATCTCACTTTATGGTAAGCGATGATGTGGTCAACGATTACTATTGACTTAAATACCCTTAGATTGTAGCTATCATGAAACACAGACTCCAGCAAATAATTTTACTCCTCAGCTTTAAGCAGAATAAATGTGTTACCAAAATATTTTGTAATTATTGGTGGGATGCCCACCATGTACCGGTGGCGCAATGACGTACGTCTATTAGTTCGATGATGGAACAGGCTTGGCGGAATTTAATTGTGCTATTCTAATGCACACTCCTCGAAATGTAAACCTTAGAAAACTGACAGCAACTCGACATCGATGCTCAATACTTTGAAGCTCTGACTCGACGAGTGCATCATTGCCGATGATCTACTTGGCTTGCTTCTCTTTGTCTCGATTTTTTCGATGATCGAGACTGTCTCGATTTTCGGACAGTACCTAATAAAATTTTATTGCTTGACAAAATACACTAACCGTTCCAGGTTACCATACAGCGCTATATTTGGCGGCGTCTCAGCCATGACTTTGGAGCAGATCCAAACTGTCAACGGATTCTCCAACAAGTACTGGGGCTGGGGCGGTGAAGACGACGACATGTACTATAGGTAACCATTACTTTATAATAATAATATTTCACAACTATCACACAACGCCATCTAGTCCCAAACTAAGCAGAGTTTGTGCTATGACTGTTAGACAACTGATAAACATACTTATATATATTCTAAATACATACATATAGATAAAATCTGCATGCATTTACTTGGCTACACGAACTGATAGCATCGCCAAGGTTGAGGCACGGGCCTTACAGTGTTCATTTGATATAAGATTTGTTTTTTAAACCTCTACAGTAGTTTACATTAGATCTATTGATGGTAACATTGATTGAATTTAAAAAAAATAAGGTTGTTCGTTACGGGACGCTCGACAGATGTGAAATATCGTGCGCACGCACTCACACAAGGAAGTCGAGAGTGATGGCATAGAGGGCCATCACGGCATGACAGCGTCATACCGTTTGCCGTCACGGTATTCAAATCGGTTTTACCAAGGCGTTCCTATAGATGTTTCACATAAAAACCAAACGAATAACGAGTAAAGTTACGTTCCAATATTCACAGTAATCCAAAGTAGAGGTTTTCTCTATCGCCATTATTGTTAAATTTTAATTATACTGTTGCAGATTACTCAAAAAGAACTATCACATAGCAAGGTACAAGATGTCTATCGCACGCTACGCCAGTCTAGAACATAAAAGATCAACGCCTAATCCAAAGAGGTAAGCCATTAGTGTTTAGTAACACTACTTACAAAAATAATGTGACATCATATTATAACACTACTTCTAACTTAGTCCTAACCTGTACGAATTCTTCTAAGCAGTTATTATTTAAATTGAGCTTTATTTTCCAAAAAGTTATGTTTCATAATAACAAATTAACCACGTAGACTCGGTTCTAAAGTCAGATTCGCATTAGGTTACAACTTTACAGTTGTTGGAATAAAATTCAAAATACAACAACAACGCGTAACTCCAAGATTCATGGTGAGACTACAATTAGAACTTGTTTTATAATGTGACAAATTCATTAATTGGATTTCAGACTGCCAGTGTGAGAGTAATATAATACATTGAGACGTATAGCATTACTAATTTAAAGAAATCTCGATAGAAACATGTCAACACAACATACATTGATTTTCAAAATACTCATTTCCAGGTACCAGCTGCTGTCACAAAAAGGCAAAACGTTTGGCAGGGACGGTTTGTCTACCCTCCGATACGAAATAGTGCAAGTGATGCAATACCATTTATACACGCACATCCTAGCCAATATAGACGAGCGCAGCTGATGGACATACTTCGCCAAGCTTTTGTTTGGCGAGGACCGGTAACACAAGTTCAGTGCAGAGACACTCATGAAAAAATTACGATCGTTACCCAGTGTTGTTGATCTCTTTCACATTACCGAATGACAGTTCACTAGTGTTGCCCGTGGAAAATTACAAACTTATGTGGTAGAATGTGCTTGATAACTACTGGGTGATTTTTGTACGGTGTTATTGAATGCGTGGGAAAAATCTTGAAAGTCTTGTCATTAGTCAATTGTAATTCTGCGACAATTATTACGATGTTATTAATATTAAACTGTTTAGTATATGTAGGTGTCGACTGCTGGTCATAATTTGTCTAATCATTCCATGATTATAATGTCATAGACTCGACTTGTAAGTTGACCCCATTTTTAATGTATGGCAACACTAGGAATTTGTCAACACTAAAATATAGGTGCATACTATAAAAATAGGCCTATTATCTACCTGTTGAATATTTCTTAAATGTCTGTTTTTATTTATTTATGCAAATTAGTGTCTAAGCTTTAAATGATTTGAGATTTTATGTATTTTTATGAAGCATACAATTATTTAAGTATGTATCTGTTACGAAAGTTTAATATTTTTATTTGTATAATGTATTTACTAAGATATCTCTCATAGAATGATTAAAATCAAGGTTCTTGTAGGTACTTTTCTCTCTTATTTTTACAATTTTTACTTTTTTTTATTGATCATCGCCGAATTTAGAATTAGAAACAATTTAACCGTTTATCTGGAATTTAAAGAATGCAATGTATAAATGTAAATTATTGGAAATTGTAGATAATATAATGTACAGACGGCCATTTTATTGTAATATTTAAAGTACAGAATGACAATATAGTACATAAAATTCAAACCTAGTATTATGGTTGCGCTGAGCGCGTTCATTAAGGTACAGTAAACACTGGTAATTATTAAATTAATAATGGTAGAATTATAATATTCTCATCAGCATGCGTTAGAAATACATGTAGATCGGTTATTAATGATTTTAAAGCTAACTATAGGTTTTTTTATAATAAATTTGCGGCCTAAGCATCAAAAACATAAATATCAAAATTATTTTCTTCGACTTTTTTATTAGTTAGTTTTTTTTTTAATTATTTGTAAGGTATACTTTCTCAATTCTAAAATGATTATTTTATGAATAATTTTATACTTATTAACCATACTCATCGTAATATTAAGGTCACAAAATTAGCATTTTTATAACATGCAGACCGCTGTAGGTTTTTTTTTAATATAAGAATATCCAAAACTATTTTGTATGAAATATCAATTAAAATAATACTGACTAGTATCTAGGCACTTAAGTGCTAAACAATATTCCAAAATGGTGTATAAATGTTTTTATTATAAACTAACAGTTATGTACTTACAGACTAAATAAATAAAGTTGTAAATAGCTTTTTTAGCTAGATAGGTAGAAAACTTATAAATAGAAATTAATGTCCTTGCTGTTCAATGTTTTGTTCAACTATCTCTAACGTACCTATGTAAGATAGTTTATTTATCTCTAAAACTACTATTCAAGTAGCTTATATCCTTTACAATATCTACAGTTTGACTAAGTATATAGTAATTTTTTCTGAATTACTTTTCAGTTTTTAAAATGTTATAATTATGATTAAGTGCTAAATGATTAATGCTGCTGTCAAACAACATACTTACATTGCTCCTTTTTCATTTATAATCATTAGATATTAATGAGTCAATGTAAGTCCAAATGTGCAGTATTGATCACTGAGCACTCGAGCTCTAAAACAAAAATTGATGCCAAACAACGATTCAATATTATTCATTCTTATTTTATAGACTCCTTGAATAGCCAAGTTCAACTATTATAAGGCCCGGGCAATTTTTTTATCAAGGCGTTGTGACCAAAGGCGCCATTTTTTTCATAATGTTGCCAGCTTCAACGATATAATTCTATGCCAGGGCCTTCACTGTCTAAGCATTTCTATTTCCTAATATTTTTTTTTTATTTTAGTTTTAAGGGATACAATGTGATACATCTGTTTCTGAGCGAAAGATGTAACCATTGCTCTGATACAGTAAGTTGCTCAAAGTGAAAACCTAATGAAATGTTGAATAATTTATAAATGTATATGATCATCTATTTTCTATGTTATTATTCTATTTTTTGATAGTGCCAAGATACATGGGCCGATATAAATGAGCAATGGCTCATCTTCCGTTAGGCCTCACGACAACAGGGGGGTTAGATAAATATCTTTTCTTTTAGCGTTCCCGCCAAACGCTAAGTACAAAATGTATGACAATGACATTACCTGTCACGCCACTTGTCACGTGACTTCTCCACAGGAAACATCATGACCGGAGTTTTTGGCGGGATTTTTTCAATCGAAGTGCAGTGGCTGTTTTAATTATTCGCAAATTGATTCCTAGTGAACATTGTGTTGTTAAATTGGTGTGCGTAGACACTGTGAAATCATTGAAACAGGCGCGATTTCGGTAAAATGGAGCTGAGAATTATAGTAGTGTTGACTACCACAGCGATGCTTACCAAGAAGGCTGATCCGATGGATTTGCTGCCAAATACTGCAAAAACATTAGAACGTGTTACATCCGAGTTCTAAAGGAACTCAAAGGAACTTAAAACTTAATACTTTTTAAATTTGACACTGGCTAAATGCACAAAAGGTGCGAAGCCAACCTAATAAAAAAAAAATACTTCACTTTACGGTTATACCTGTCAGTAAGTTTGTGTGGAAACCTGCACAGTTGTGCAACATACACGCTGCGGTTTACCCGTACAAGTAAACCTGTCAGGTATACCCTAGCGTGTATGGGCTACCTTTACACTACAATAAACATTTTGTATTTAGCGTTTGGCGGGAACGCTAACAAAAGTATTAATTTGCCTAAGCCTGCAGAACTGTTGAAACGATATGCCTAGTTTTCGTATCTACTTGTAAGTCTATATTTTAATTACTTATTCTATTTTCAATTTTTATTTTTAATAAGTACCTACTACCTATTAATTTAAAAGTGAAACGCTTTATTATTTACGTATTTTCGTTATAATACTTACTAAACATTCTTGGAAAAACCATTTTTTATACCCATTTTACTTAAGTAGATACCTATACTTAGGTAATTTTTTAAACGATGCTTTCCATAAGTACATAATTTAATAACTCTCAATCCTAGATTTTCTTTAGTAATTCGATTAGCAGATTAAAAGTCAATACTTGTGCTATTTTATATTATAAGAAGTAGAATTTTTATGCCTACTTGACTTGTACTGAATGTATGCGCGAGAAATACTTACCAAGGCCTACTTACTACATCACAATAATAAAATATTAAGCTATTGTAAACTATGAATATTCGCTTAAAATTCAGTACTCGCGTGTATAAGAGCTATACACGAGCGGCATGATGACAACGGCAGAGGTGACACTTGAAACACATGACAACCGCCGCTGATTTTCAAAGTTGGAATATCGATGCGTTAACAACTGCTGCCGACGCATCGACCAGTGTCGACGGCTGCAGTTTTTTCTGCCGTTGGCAATATGTCGCTCGTGTGTATGAGCTCTAAGGTAATTTCTTATAAGCAACATAGGTTTCTAGTGTAAATCCGCTTAGACACGAAAGGTCGTTATAATACCTGTCTACCTTAGTTAACCATAGCTTAGATCTTGAGTTACTTAAAGAAAAGTGATATAAATTAGTTTTTCTTTTGTCAAAATTGTTTTAAATAAATATGGTTTGTTTTATATAAACTTGATTGTTTGATTTCAATAACTCTTAACCTAACACAATATAACACAACACACACACACATACAAACACACACACAACACACACACATACCAGATGATTCAGAGCTGTTGTGTGAACTTATCAAGACCAGGGCCCTTACCATGAGGTGTTAAAATGCACCCTACACACCACTAATTTTTAATTAGTACAAATACTTAAAGGACTTATTAGAAAAGGTGTTGTTTTTATTTAAGACTCAATAAATAATATTTATAAACAGCAAAGTTATGAGCGTTTGTTTATATTCCAAAATGTCACTCAATTAAAATAAATATTTGTACAGGCTATTGATTATGAATGACTAAATGGCGATAAAAATGGAAAAACACTGCGCGTAGTATATTCTAGTAGCAATTTAAGCAATTAAGTATGAATTTTACCAATTATGAAAATTTTTCGTGGACAATTTTGAGATTTCTTTTCTTTTACTTTTGACTACACACATATGATCAGTAACGGGTACGGATAGAGCCCCATTGTAATGTACTAATTAAAAAATAGGCGTGTATAGTTCCATCCTTATACCTACTAGTTCAGTTTAGATCATCAAAAAGATCGCATTAAGAGCTCGTGGTATTGCCTCAGGTACGTAATAGTTAGGTAAAGCAAAAGAAAAAAAGATAGTCGAGATTTTAGTCAATGTAATAACCATCACAAAATATGAAAGTTAACTGTCACAGGAAAAAAAAACTAGTTGCACACTACTCTCACTTGACCACACAAAAAAAAGCGCTCACGAATCACGGTTATTAAAGTTGAAAAAAAAAGCGGGTAAATTTACTCTTATCATTATTAAAATTTCAAAATGGACGCAAAACGTCCTGGGATCGAACAGCTGGGATTTTGAACACAAAGATGGGTCGGTTGCTAAGCTGGAGAGATGCCCGAAGTCCGGCGGCCAGTTGTCGCGGTAAGCCCATTAATGGCGGACTTTCGCGCCAAGACGTGCGCCGTAAATACCAAGATGGCGCTGGCGTGCACGCTAATGTCAAATCCAACCAATTCCTTTCAGCTTCAAACTTGGTCCTAGAAAGATAAAAAATGCTGTTGGTAAGTATACAACACAATTCTATTCTGAAACGATGAGGGGAAATAATTAGGTACTTACTATATAGCAACTAACACTAATTGACGTGGTTAGATAATAAAGGGTACCTAAGCATACAATTTATCATAGATCCAGCAAACGCTGAAACCAGCATATTCTTGATTAACTTCGGGATCATAAAAAATACTAATAGGTCCTATGAAATTGCCGTTTTTTAAAACGGGTTGCTTTGAAGTCTTATATTATAGATTGACTTGGAATTATAAGTTCCAATAAACTTTTAAAAGGTACGTTATTCTTTTTTAAAAATTAGGTATTTATTGTTTTCAGTGTGTTTTGTATTTTCGATAATATGCAGTACATACAACCATGAAAGCTAATTTAAAAAAAAAATATTATATCAATGACACATTAGTTTTCTTCGGCACGGCGTTGCATCTCCATGTGTAAATCGTGCATGCGTGCAAGGACTGTTGCCTTCAGACCCCATGGTGGCAGGCTGGCCATGACCCTCAGGGACGCGTTCATTTTGGCCGGCGGTTGCTTTCGCAACGACGGCGCTCACACCGGCGCTCCGTAAAGGGCCTCGTTATGCTTAAGATAAGATTAAAAAAAATGTATGTTAATCCATACTGTAGCAGTACAGATGGAGGGATTTAAACTTTGTACGAAGAAATCTAATTTCAAGCGGGCAAAGCCGCTAGCAGAGGCTAGTATACCTACCCATAAAACGTATAAAACACCAAAAAAAATTCTACCGGTAACCGTTATGGACTTTCAAACCATCCAACTGATTTGCCCCAAACCGATGGTTAAGAACACAATGTACTTAGGAATATCTTTTTTTAAGCGTAATAGCACACGGTGCGTATCCGGTAGTACCTACCTAATAATCCTACTGACCAAATTTAGATCACGGTGGTCAATTTAAAAACAGATTAACCAAGTACGCAGCAGATATTATAGTTCACAAGGGCAAGCGTCTTTGCAGTCTTTGTTCTTTTACTCTCCGACACGACTGGGGACAGATCAGGCGCAGTACCAACAGCTTTACGTGCTTTCCGAAGCACCGGGCTATTACACTAGGTACCAACTTCCAAACTCTGAGCAGCTACAGAGTAATTCCTAGTGGAAAAACCCAATTGCACTTTTTCCCCGACCCGAGAATCGAACCTAGGACCCCACACTCAGCAGTGGCTGTTACTAAACTATCAGCACCACTAATTTAAATAAAATGGCAACAAACACAGACGACGGAGTACCAATTATTGTACTTATACTAGCGACCCGTCAAAGCTTGCACGGGTATTATAAATCTTTGAAGTTTTCGTCTTTTCTGTACTTTAAGGGCCGACGCTGCGTCAAACGGGCGCCTGCGCGCGTTCCCATACAAAAGTGCTCCGTCCCCGTCCCCGTTTTGCTACGTAATAATACATTAAAGTACTCCATCGACACTACTATATGCACACTGTTAAAGTTCAAATAGCGACACTGCGCAGGTAATATTCCGGTTTCTGCTGTGGGGACCGTCGCAAACGAAACACGCGCGACGTCACGCGACGGTTGCCCGCGCGGGCGCCCGTGCGTGTGCTAATATGCACCTAAACCTTCCTTATGTATCACTCTGTCTATTGGTGAGATCTGCATGTAGGGATTTCCTTCAGTATAGTTTTTGAGTTTATCGCGTTCATACAGACAGACGCATTGGGAAACTTAGTTTAATATTCGACATTGTTGGAGTAATGCACTATTTTTTTATTGTTGATAGGCTCGCGTTTGACCACTATCTCACCTGATGGAAAGTGACGATATTATCGACGACGGAGCGCGCTTACCTAGAAAAAACAGTTTCTAGCTATCAGGAAACACAGACTCCGGCAGGAAATTCCAGTCCTTAGCTGTACGCACAATGAACGTGTTCCCAAAACGTTTTGTGCGTACTCAGACCAACAAAAAATGTGCATATAGGTTGGCACTTTAAAGAATGTAGACTCACTTTTCTATTTCTCTCTCCTTTTCTTTTTCTTTGCTCCGCTTAGGTTTCCGAGTTGGCGTCGTCGCTCTGAATCTATAGTATTTCGGCATCTTTCAATATAAATTTTGAAAAAATGTTACGCGAACAACATTCACGATGATTCCAAAATGACATTATATTTCTGACATGTAACTTTTTTATTAGAAAAGTTTACGAACATTGGCCGGGATTTTAGGCCAGGATACATTCAAGAATTTTTGAAGAACTTCTGTAATGTGTAAGTGTTGATTACTCTATGACATAGCTCTATGATATATCTCATAGATAAAAACAATGCTCTGTGGATAAAAAGGCATTATTATTATTATCAATGCGAAATGTCGTATTTTTGTAAACGCTTTTTTTTATGCATTGTTTTTTCTTGAGTTTTTTTACCTTTAGTAATACAAGTTAAAAACATGGCGAGTTTTTCACTTCGTTTGATGTTGGTATTCATGTTCGCCGCTCTCGTCCTAAATATTTCGAATTATTTATTCGTTAGAGTTTACAACGCGGCTCGTCAAAGCCCATACAAAGCTGTGAGGTAAATATAAAATGTACATAACTACTAACTTTACGAAACCAAAATATACATTTTAATACACTCATCGTATCAGGCTGGTCGCCAAGCAGCCCCCACGACTCGCCGGGTAGCCTCCGTTTATTTATTTCTTCACAAGTGTTTTGAAAAACGTCGTTTGATACACGTGGAACTTTGTCACTGCAGCTCCTTATCTCCCCCGCTTGCAGCTCCGGCGAATTCCGCCTCGGTCGTAATGACAAATTTTCTCCACTTGTATCATAAAAATTTACTATTGTTGTTGTTGAATAAATCTCGTATAACTTTCTCCATTTTTCTCCGTTGTAGGTACCACTGGGTTCATGGGTATGTACATAAATACATAGGTATCTAATTAGTTTTGAATCGCGAGGAAACCGGCTAATGTATTAGAACCAAAAATTCGAAGATGTACTACTGGTACATCCACGAAGCCGCACTGGGCCGGCGTGGCTGTCTATAGCCCATTCTATTACACAGAGGGGAGGCCTGCGTATGAGAAATGAGAAAATTATAGCCTGTGTCTATCTGGTGATGACATTTCTTAGTATTACGTTAATATTATACCTACCTACATATACGAGTATGTGTCATGGCCAGGCCAAATTACGAAGATTAAGACAAAGTTCTAACCAACAGTGACCAAGCTTCCACTGACGCGGAGCTGGGCGGAGTGGAGAGGAGCGGACCGTGAATTAGCCAACCATAATGCTCGAAATCTCCACGTCATTTCAATATTTTACAACGCGTTCGTGTGACGCGGGACATGTTGTAGAACAATTTGACAGTGTTACGCGTCATGTTAGAGGACATTTTTGTCCCCTAGTGTATAGAAGGTTTAGAGTTGAACAATTCATGATGTGTTTAACTATTTCATGAAATGAACGTTTTTCATGACAGAATCAATCATTATAAATAATGACTAATCAAAATGAGTAATAAAGACCGACGTTATTCGTTTTTCAAAACTACCCGCAAAATGCGGTTATAAAAACTAACATCTCTTAGGTTATTGTCATTGTCGTCATCAAACGAAGTCGCTAGCAAAGTGCTAGTATTATTATGAAATTCAACCATTTCTTGAAATGGTCGATTACATCATGAAGTCATCAATACTAAGATTTGGACACGACATGCTCGTATGCAAGTGTCTGTGAGCCAAACACGATATTTATTTTTTGTTTACACATTATAAATTAATTAGGTAGGTATCTAAATCGTATAGCAGTATCACTGCTTACCATCAGGTGGGATCGTAGTCAAGCACTGGTTTATATCAATTTAAAAAAAAAAAGTAGTTAGCAACTTAGCAAGTAGCCCAAGAAGTAGTTGCAGCAAGGTTTAAGCAACGGAATATTGATTGCAGTACAACAAAAGCCAAAAATTACTGGGTTGACCCAAAGTTCTGGTCTGCAGTGGTTAGATGCGATAAAACAAACACATCGTGCTCAAACAACAGTCGTAGTAGCAACGATGGCGAATCAGCCACAACCACCCCGTCCGCTTTCATCAATATTATGGTGCCTAGAAAGCAAAAAACCACTGATGAGAAAGAAATCGAGAACTGCCCTGAATTGCCTCCTGGTCTTGGTAAGGATATTATTGTTGTCATTGGCTGTAGGGTTCCAAATATCACCTGCAACCTTGATCTAACTAACCCCTGCATCAACGAGCTGCAATAAACGTCTACGGTCACTTACTGTATCCATACAGTATAATAAGATGTACCGGTGCCCCGCCAAGAATAATACAATGCGTTCCACATAGGAATAGGATCGATTGCCATGTTGTGACGTCACGTCATACTGTCAAATCGCAAGAAATTGGGCAAAATTGAAGAACTTAGAGATGAACAGAATTGATGAACTGGGTTCTGATTAAACTTTTTTTGTTCACAGTTCGTAAATATATAAAATAATAAAAATTTCTTGTTTTGCTCATCATAATAATTCTTCGATTTGACAGTATGACTTGACGTCACAACATGGTAATCAATCCTATTTTTATTTAGAACGCTTTGTAAAAATAAAACATTGACCGTCATGGGACGCCCGCTACATGTGAAACATCTATGTTATTAGTGCGCGCATACATGAAAGTCGAGAGCTGTGACATAGGGGGGCATGACGGCATCATGCCGTTTGCCGTCACGACTTTCGAGTCGGTTTTACTGCCAAGGCGCGCCTATAGATGTTTCACATCAAAAATCTTGAAGGTTTTCTACAGAACACAATCCAGTTTTGACTTCACGAGCTTAAATTTTTGTGTATTAACTGTTGTAAGTATTCAATTAAGATTCTCCCTCTAATTAAATACACATACTTAAGTACTAAGATATACTTAACAACTCTGATCCCATCAGGTCCTGAACTAGAAGATCGATCACTGATCTCTACGAATTTCCACTACTTTACTAAAACCAAGATGGATGATGTGAAAACAGGTGGTATTTATCAACCGACAAACTGCAAGGCTCTACAAAGTGTCGCGATTATTATAGCCTACAGGTGAATATTTTTCATAATTATTATATTATAATAAAATGCGTATATGTATCCGTCTGTCTGTTGCCTTTTCACTTCTTAAATGATTTGAATGAATCTTGGCGGCACCCAGGTACATCACATCCTGGATACGGACATAAGTTTCACACCTTTTGTTTTTCGGTTGAAAAATCATCCAATGACAACCCCTTGCTCTTGGGCGGAGTACTTATACATATACTTATTTGTGCAGCTGTCCCTACTCAATAAGGTAACCATCTTTTAAATATAATATTTATTTTTCAAATGCAGAGGCTGCAAAAATTACCTAAATCCGTTCATGAATACTTTACACACGTTCCTGATGAAGCAACAATTGGATTACCAAATCTTTGTGGTGGAACAAAGTGAGTGGATTCTTTTTTTTTGTCCATGTAAGTAGTTTATAAGTATGCGGAACAGTGTGTAACGTTCCGCAAAACTTTCGTTGAAAAGGAAGACCTTCGACCAGACGTGTATCGTGTCTGGTCTGGACAACTGCACAATAGAACTCTGATATCGCAATGCAGGATAGTCTCTATGTGGTGATATAGATGTCGCTACAGTAGTTAGTACCCATAACATCACACCTGAAATTCCTGGAGGGTTAGACAGAGGAGAAAGTTAAGGTAAAAGTAAAATAAACAGGAGGAGATTATTTCTATTTCCATCAACCTACACAAATCCAGACTCTGGATTACTTCTGATTTTCGATGAACCTACCCATTATCACTGCCTCGATTTGGGAAACCTAATTCTATATTGTGTACCTAAGCTTACTTACCTGCTAGGGCTGCGAGAACTTTTGAAAGAACGCAAAGGGCAACCGAAGGAATCAGATGGGGTTTTCGTCAGTAAAATGCTGACCTTCCCTCTCGCTCCATCAGAGCGGTTGCAGTTTTTTTTTAATAATTAGTATAAACTAGTGCTTGACTGCGATCCCATCTGTTGGTAAGTAGTAATGCAATCGTTGATGGTGAGGCGCACTAATTTATTGAGAGCCTATTCACTCTAGCCTTGAAGACACCTAAATTATAATCGAACGGGAAGACCGCAGCAGGCAAATTGTTCCAGTCCCTCGATGTACGTGGTATAAACGACGAAGCGAAACGCTCGGTCCGGACCGTAAAGGTTTCAACAACGTAAGGGTGGACATTCGCTGTTCGTCGGTTTGTCCGATGGTAGGAATGAGATGGTGGAATCAAGTCATGCAATTCCTGCGCACACACTCAGATGCGCGGAGCACAGTTAGTTTGCGAACATAGTGGATACCCGGTTTTATACTCGTACATATTAAACTTTTTCTAGCTAACAAGAGTCAGTCGTTCAACCGCGGCAAACTCTTGAACGTTGGCTTCACCGAAGCCACTCGGTATCGCAAGGATGGGTTCCGCTGCATCATCTTCCATGAGCCACACATAGTGCCTGTAGACTCCCGGAACCTGTATCGATGCAGCTGGTACCCCAGACAGCTGGCCATGCTCGTCGAGAGACCTGTGAAGTATGAATTAATTCCAATAAATTGTAGTCTGTGGCATTAGTGCGAGCTTTCGAGGTGGATACCCCAAGGTAGCCCGAAAAATACAAATTTTTAGTTTTTTTTTTGCATTTTGCAGGTCAGTGTCAAGTTGTAGGTTGGTTAAATTATGATTTGCTTGAAATCGAATGCCACATATGTACACGGAGCGTCGTCATTAGATAACGTAAAATGGCGCGGCACGGGCGCCTGTGCCTGGCACGACACGATGTCGCTTCGTGCACATGTACGGATTTAACAAGGCAAACGTTGTTGAAGACTGACCGCGACATTTTTAACGACGCAGCGCTTGAACACGTTGTCGTTTTCAGAAACGGTAACGCTTTTAATCACGAGCAACAATAGTTACAGAAGTGATCATTAGTGTAGGTATCTGATGGACACCAAGTTGTCAGTTTGGTGTCCATCTAAGGGCCGAAACTGTGTTACGCGGCCGCTCGCGCGGTCCCATACGAAAGTGCTCCGTCGCGAGGAGTCGCACCCCGTGCCCTTTTTGCTACGTAATAATACATAAGTTCTCCACCGATACGACTAGATGCAAACCGTTAAAGTTGAACTAGCGACACTGCGTAGGTAATAATCCGGTTTCCGTAACGGAGACCGTCGCACACGACTCATGCGCGACATCACGCGATTAGTGCCAGTCGCGGGCGCACGCTGCACGCTGCAACGCAGCGTCGTCCCTTAGAATTTCGAATCGGTGGCCAATCATCATGGTGTGGGCGCTAGACCAAAAAGGGGTGGGCTCAGCCCACTCGGTCACAGTTATGTTATTATGAACTAACATTGTTCTAAAGCAATAGTTTCTGAAAGTCTTCTTATTCCCCAGAGCACCATATCTACCCTTAATTGGAGGTGCAATAGCCGTCACACCGGAGCAGTTCCTTAAGTTTAACGGATTTTCGAATGCCTACTGGGGAAATGATGCGGATTATTATGACTTGTACAACAGGTAAAAAGAAATAATAGCTCTTATTATTAGACGTAACGCAGCGACGCAAGTAAAGTAGGGTAGAGTAAGATAGAGTAGTGTGGAGTAGGGTAGAGTAGGGTTGAGTAGGGTAGAGTGGGGTAGAGCAGGGTAGAGTAGTGTAGGCCAGGGTAGACTTGGGTAAAGTAGAATATAGTAGCCAGTTGACGGGAGCGAAGCTGCATGCAAAAGCTAGTAGTAAGTATATAAAATTGATGTCTCTTTTTGCTTACAGAATAAATGCCTCAAACTATAACATTGAAAGCAGTTTACCTCATGTTGGCAAATATAAAACGATCAGAAAAGGTTTAGGTTTATGGACTAAGTAAGTTTACCTACCTACAACTGCACGTTTTTCCGCATTTAATAATTATTGCACCTACGTACTTATTTTAGTTATTTTTATTTATTATTTTTCCCGCAGATCTCAATATTTGACAACCCCATCTCCGCTTTATTTATTGGATGGCCTAACATCTTTGTCGTACACTGTTGATAGTTTAGAACTGAGGCGCTTATTTACGTATTTGCAAGTAAACATCGATGCTGTGGTAGAAACCAAAAAGAGAGCCAAAATGTACGATAAACTATTGAATCCGGTTACCTACCAAACCACACAACAAACGAATCAAGATACCTACCATTAATAAATAACTTAGCCAATTATACACGCATTTTTATTCCCTCCTCTCCGTTCCTGCCTCTGTCGTTGATACCCTCAGAGCAATAAAAAGTATAGACAGAACATTGCGCTCCTAAAAGTGTGGCACGTAATATGAAGCCGATCGGCAATATAAAGCCGGCCGCTCGGTAGTCTGCCGCTAGCATGCGAGCGCGTGTGACGTTGTTTTGTTGAGATAATAATTTTACGAAATTATGCCGTCCTGTGTCATAAACTGCTGCAAGAACAATTCCTTTTTCCAAAAAGAGGCTTCTGGGATTACTTTTCACAAGTAAATAACGTTTTTGCTGTATAAATTAAATAAAATCTTAAAAATATCTGAAATAATTTCTCGGAACACGCCATTATGTCGGTGTTGCAAGTTAAGAACATTATTATTCCCCAAAAATAAGGGAAGTCGCAATTTTTACGGACACTACAACAAAGTGTTTTTTATTTACTAGTACGGCGTCATCCAACATACGGTTACGCTGGATGACCCGCACTTAATCCGATTCCGAGTCGTTGGATATATATTATTATTATTATATGTAAGTTTTATGTGTTTTTTAATTAATAATAACACTTAATATGAAATTAAATTATTTTCATTAAATTATCTTTCATTTTATACAACCAAGATAAATACTATACTACCTACACAATAATAAAACTTAACCAAAGTATATCTCTCGCACTTGGGAGTCGCAGCGCAACGCTTGCAACATTTTTTTCTCTAGCACACGTGCAAATCTACGATGTCATACACCAAGTTACGCACACAAAGCCAAAACTAGTCCTCACTTTTTTCGTCGCTTTTGTTTACAACGACTCCGTCTACACTTTTTTATTGGTCTAAGTCAAAGTCAAAATTTTTATTTCACATAGGCCTACATGGGCACTTATAAAACGTCAGAAGCTAGTGCACGGTTCCAAATTGGTCGTTTCCTATGGAGAAGAACCGGCAAGAAACTCCATGGTTACTCTTTTAAAAAAATGATTGTTTACAATATTTTCATATTACAGTATTAATAGACATTATGTAAGAACAGTGTAGACCAGTCGATATTGTACCCTAAAGCACAATAAAAATAATAATATTTAAAAAAAAAAAGTGAGTCGTAATAGGAAGTAACCTAAGAATTCGCGAAGTCCACGGTGTTCTCACATTCACATTAAAAAAAAAGAAGCTATATAAAAAAAAAAAACAAGAACAATAAGTAATTACAATTATCAATAAATGACATGTCAACAAAAAGAACATTACTAACGAATTTATGGTGGTTGGCGTCTACTAATATAAAAAATATTGCAAAAGCAATGTGTAGGAAGAAAAGAAAAAATGTATATATTACAACAAATGTGGAGCAGTTAATAGACAGATGTACACAATATTATGAGTTACCAGGGGGCCACATGTGCAGAAGCAGTCATTGCCAAACAAGCGTGTCTTCGACATAGTCTTTAACCTTGTAATACGCTTTTTTAGTTAGGACACGCTTAATATGGGTTTTGAACTTGCCCTCGCTAAGTTCAGTCACCGCCTTTGGTAGCTTGTTATAAAAGCGTATGCTGTTTACTAAAAATGACTTGCTGGTCTTAGCTAATCTCCATTTGGGTAATACAATTTCGTGTTTACTGCGCGTATTTATGTTATGAAAATCGCTTCTAATTTTGAAAAGTCCTAGGTTTTTACGAACGTACAAAATACTTTCCAAGATATAAAGAGAAGGCAGAGTAAGTATATCGATTTCTTTGAATTTATTTCTGAGGGACTCGCGAGGACCCATTTTATAAATAGCCCGGATTGCTCTCTTTTGCAATATGAAAATTGAGTCCACATCAGCTGCAGATCCCCACAGTAAAATGCCATAAGACATAATACTGTGGAAATAAGCATAGTAAACTAACCTAGCGGTCTGAGTTGATACCATTATAATTTTAAGAGAGGATTTATAAACTACTAGCGACCCGTCCCGACTTCGTACGGGTGCAATGCTGATACCACCGCAAACCGCTATGTCCCTGCATTTTAAATCTGTAATAGTTTCGAAAATATTCGTTTCAATTGCATGGTCTAATGAACCATATTGATTTATATTAAATGCACAATATATTTAATTAGATAAGGATTAATGCTTAAAATCGCTTCGTAAATAAGCCATTATTTCTCGTAAAAAGTAAAGGATAAAAAATGGTTATTGTGTCAGACAGAGGGAAGCGACTTTGTTTTATACTATGTAGTGAAGACGATATGCGAAAAAAAACTTGCAGTCGTCGTGCTAAACGACTGCACAAACATCTCTTGCGACCTGAGACGCGGTCGGTAAGCGTCGCGTCGGTGGGAATAGAGTAGGTATGCAGTGGAGTCGCGTCCAGTTTTTTGAGCTTTTACTTTACTATGATATTTTAAGTTTGTGATAAAATAGTAGGTAAGTAAATTAATTATTCATCTTTACTGGGTGAAACAAATCTTTCATTTAAAGTTTATGATACTGAATTATTCTTCAAAATTCTTGTAATAAACAAGATTACGATTAAACTTTGGTAGCTTGTTTTGTGTCCGACAATCGGTGGATGCACCTAGAACTTTTAAGCCTTCTTTTTTTAATTCTTCTGAGAAGTACCAACCTAAGTATAACACAATGCAACTCTGGTGTATGTCTATGGCGTGTCTATTTAAACTAGTTCGTACTCCCTGTCCACTGAAAAGAAGCGGAAATTTTGTGCAATTCTATTGGTTAATATTTGTCCGTTTCTCCGCTCCATAGTCTCGCTCTGCTCCGGTGGACAAGCAGCCTAAACCACTGTACAGTCAGCAACAAAAGCGTAAAGCTTCTAAAAGACCCAAACATCCAAAACATCGCACTTGCTGTAGTGTGTTCTAAGTGTATCAACATTTTTTCTACTTGAACGAGTGCGGTGAATGGTCAAGAAGTTAGTTTTTTAAGGTTTAGGATCAAAAGATTCTATTCAAGCCATGAAGTATTGACCTTCATCCCTTTTTCAGCTACTTCCAAAACCTCTGGCCAAGTAGCTCCATGAAAAATGATAGCAGCATACTTAATACTCAATTCTTTATTGCATTCCACAATGTAAACTTAGGTTGCATAACAGATGACATCCGACTGTGCAATGTTAAGTTTTAAAATGTCATCCACGTATATAATGAAGAGAGTGGGTCCAAGGATACTACCTTGTGGCACCCCATAGGCAATCAGCAAACTCTCGCTAATAGTCTCCCCTATTTCGACCAGCTTATGTCGACCAGATAGATAGCTACTGTACTTTGGTTGTATGGATGGTGTGTGTGTGGTGTAGGTACTCACTGGGTAGGTGGATGAACAAATAAAAGTACTTGCTGAATCTCCAGGTATATTCCTCACACACAACACTACAACACTGTATATTAGAAGGCGCAAGCAAGCTAAGCACAAGCACTTATAATGTAACAGCTAGAATATAGTCTTTTCAAGTAAGCTAGGAGTTAGCGCGGGTATGTGTCGACAACTTTTTATCGGCGCGAGTGCACGTATATCTTTCTAGCAGCGTAGGTCGTGACTAGTGAGAAACAAATATATTAACAACGTGGCGGTAGAAGGAAAACCGTCGCCGGCGCGTCATCGACAATGCGTGTGTCCAATGCGTCACGTCATTCCGTACGTAGTGTTTAGTGTTAGTGTATATGTGTGTTGATATCTTGGAAATATATATATATTGATAGATGTAGGTAAATTATATATTGATTGTTTACGAGTAGTGAGTAAACTGTGTAAATATATGTGAGTCGCCCACAGTACCATTGTAAGGGCAGGCCTCTAACACCAAAGGTTTTGAGATTTTTTTGTAGTATAGAAATTGAGACTGTATCAAAGGCCTTGGTGAGTTCCAGGTAAACACTAGCTGAACGACGACCCCTGTCTGTGTTCGAGGAGAAAATGACAGTCACTATACTCACCGCTTGAGAGGTAGATTTCCCGCGACGAAAGCCATACTGCCAATCCGAGAGAAGAGAATTTCCTTCGAGAAAACCATCAGGGGCATTCTTGGAAGCACTTTTGTAGATAAGTGTGACGACAGCAGTTTTCCAGCTGGCAGGGACAGTACCAGTTTCCATATTCAGATTGCAAATGTATGATAATAGGTGCAAAGATGTCCTTTTTAATTTGTTTTAAGAAAAGGCCGAAATTCATCAAGACCTGGTGCGCTACCATCATTGAAATCATTTATGACATTACTAATTTCCTGATTGTTCGTAGGATGCAGAAACAGGTAGTTTTTGGCGAGTTTATAACAGCTACACTAAGGCCCTAGTAGGTTAGGCCCGGATGCTAAATTTGCAGTTACTAAAGCGTCATGGGGACCTATTGGATTGTGAAGATTAGGTTCTAAAACGAGAAAAGTCTAAGACAAGTTTCCATTTTAGTGTGGGGGAGAGCATGTAAGAATTTTAAAAATGTAAACAAAAAAACTGTCTGGACTCAACATGGAAATACTCGAGCGCGTCAGGCATTAATAGTGTATATGCGTTATGTATTTCTGATAACCGATAGGTATTAATCTGACGATTAACTAGTGGGGGCTGACCGTAAAAAGGAGTGAAAATTGCCAAAAAAAAAGTTATTCGAGCGTGTCAGATATTCTGAGTGAATGCTGGGTAAATGAAAAATAGTGTCCTATTTAAATGACTGACGATTTGGACGTAACCAAAGGTCATGACTGAATTTTGAAAATGTAAAAAAAAACTGAGCAAGTGCGAGTCGGACTCGCGCACTGAGGGTTCCGTAGAAACTTGAAAGGTTAATTGCGGTTTAGGATTTATGACGTGTTAAAAAAAAACGACTTACTAGATCTCATTCAAACCAATTTTCGGTGGAAGTTTGCATGGTAGTGTACATCATATAATATTTTTTTATATTCATCATTCTCTTATTTTAGAAGTTACAGGGGGATACACATTTTATAACTGTGGAAGTTTCTCTCACGCAAACTATTCATTTTAGAAAAAGATGACATTAGCAATCTCAATATCATTTTTGAAGACCTATCCATAGATACCAAACGTATCGGATTGTAGAAAAAAAAATTTTAGAGTTTTTGTTCAAAGTATGGGGAACCCCCATATTGTTCTTTTTTCTATTTTTGTATGAAAATCTTAATGCGGTTCACAGAATACATCTACTTACCAAGTTTCAACTGTATAGTTCTTACAGTTTCGAAAAAAAGTGGCTGTGACATACGGACAGACGGACGGACAGACAGACAGACATGACAAATCCATACGGGTTCCGTTTTTTGCCATTTGGCTACGGAACCCTAAAAATGTGAGGTTAAGATACTCGAGCGCGTCTAATTTTTATACAGAGAGTTCAACATGATGCCTCTGTCGTCCTAAATGATAATCTGACAATTATATTGGGGGTATTGTTAATCTGACATTTCAAAAATGTAAAAACGGTACATTGTAATATGATCATTAAAGATAATATAAATTGAAGTTTGTGAAAAAAATCTACAGTTCACTATCAAAATTAAACTAAATTCAATTCATTTTTCTAGGAAAAAACATTTTACAAAAAAAAAAACGGCTTCACAAAACAAAAAACAGAAAGGATCAAATTAACTTTAATTTTGGAAGTTGGTGTTTATTTATTTATTTAATCTTCATGCAACAAAAAGGTGCAAAGGCGGACTTAATGCCTTAGGCATTCTCTACCAGTCAACCTAGGGTAGTGGAGAGACAATATGGCAGGTGCATAAAAAAAAGAAAATATAATTTAGACAACAAGTATAAAAAAATTATATATAAAACTAAAACTAAACATAGGTACATACATAATTAATAAAAAACAAACAATACCGAGAAACACCGACTTCCGAAATTAAAGTTATTTTGATACTTTGTTTTTTTTTCTTTTTAGTGAATTCGGTTATTTTTTTATTGTAAAAAGTTTTTTTCCTAGAAAAATCTAGAAAGTTTTTATTTCACACTTTTTAGTTGCGATACACTCATAAACACTGTTAACCCAAACACTGTTAGGTTACATTGTTTTATTAAGAAGGTCCTGTGTCTAACTTCCGCTATCCGGCTCCATCATCAGATCAGTTCGATAGTACCTTATAGCCAAAGTGCATCTCAAGACAATTCTAATAAGTCCAAACACGGCTAGGTCACATTGATTAATTACGGAGTTCCAGTGCCTGCCTTCCGGCTCCATCATCATCATCAGATCACTTCGATAATACCATTTTCAACGTAACTATTCCGAACCATTCATTTATTTGTATTGTCATAGTCGCTTAACTATCTTCATTGTAATGTCTATGTGAGTATGAAGTTCCGTTGACCATTTCTGGTCTTCTTCATCAGTTCCACTTCATCAAATGTTACTTTTTGACTGTAAATGCTTTTTTTTAGGTGGGAAAATCATCTAATGTCTAATCACGCTCTTGGGCGGAGCGCGAGATAGTATCAGACTTTTACTGACTAAAAACCCACTCCTGATACTTCTTTGCCTTCATCCAGGGGCCCCAGGCTTTGCTTTCACAGCACCCGTGGCCCCAGTAGGCTTCGACCCAGCTGGGCCTCTACGAGTTGCTGACATCTCCATGAGGCGCGCGTGGAAAAGTACGCGCCGTCGACGACTTGGGCTCGGTCCGGACGGTTACCGGACGGTCGGACGGCGAGCCACCCATTACTCGCCGTCCGCAAGCCCGCGCCTACGGTGACCGGAAATCGGGATCGGAATCCCGGCTGCGGTTGGGGCGTGAGGACCGTTGCCCCACGCGATCGGCCGCCTGCCACTCCTCCTCACTCCGGATCATGGCCTGTACCAATGCCCGGCGCGAGAGATCACTGCCACCGATCGCCACCACGAGGACACGGCGGTGCTCTGCCCAGGCGGAGCACACCTCTACCATATGCTCCACCGTGTCCTCCGGACGGTCCACACAATGGCGGCACCCAGGCGTTTTCGGTGCAGTAACCTCCCGAACTTACCATGTCCAGTGAGGACCTGCGTCATGCGGAAGGTAAGTCGCCATGTGGTCTTTCCAGCCACTCCTCAAAGAGGGGACTTACCGCGCTAATTGTGGCGTGTCCAGCACTGGGTTGCGACAGTCGCTGTCGCCATTCCACCATGAGATACCGCCGGAGCTCTTCGCGCCATGCCGCGACTTGGCGTGGCAGCGGAGTTTCGCCCCGGCGTTGCATCTCCACGCGCAAATGGTGCATGCGTGCAAGGACTGTTGCCTCCAGATTCCATGATGGCTGGCCAGCAAGGAGGCTCGCCGCTTCACGGGAAACCATGCGATATCCCCGCACCATCCAGATGGCCATGACCCTCTGGCATGCGTTCAGCTTGGCCGCCGGTCGCTTTTGCAGCGACGGCGCCCATACCGGCGCCCCATAATGTAAATACTTAAGTTCTCAATGAAAATACCAAAATCACTATATGGTTGCCCATAATATTCGAGGAGTTCTCT
Source organism: Mythimna pallens (assembly GCA_961205895.1). Classification (NCBI taxonomy): domain Eukaryota; kingdom Metazoa; phylum Arthropoda; class Insecta; order Lepidoptera; family Noctuidae; genus Mythimna; species Mythimna pallens. Next base: position 6,129,728 of record OY540843.1, read on the forward strand.
CGATTCCTCATGGATCCCATTATCAAAAGTAGATTTTGAAAAAAAATGAGACTAATTTAGAAGCATATCCTATAAGTGGAAAAAAAAATTTACTAATCGGTCCTTAAACGACGGAGTTCCGAGCATTCTGAGGTATCAAACATAAAAAAAAAATATGATGTAAAAAATGCAACCGAATTGATAATCTCCTCCTTTTTTTTGAAGTCGGTTAAAAACGATGATATAGAGTAGAGATGTTACGGAGTTCCGGCTTTGGCTCCGGTATACCGAAACTTTCGGTTCATTTCACACCTCCGATTTCGGCTTCGGTTCCGATTGATTTGAAGCGGAGGTTATACCGGATCACCGGGCGAAGTGCGCGCCGCGCGGTACGTGCGGTACAAACAGGTTTGTGTGTGTGTGTTGTGTGTGTTTGTTCATTAGTTGTTACTGTTTTAAGTTACTTTTTGTTTGTGTGTACTAAGTACTTTCCATTTCTATTAAATCATAGCTAAGTAGAATTAGCATTGTTCCATATGATTTTCTGACGCGCTGTAGTAACGCGCAAAATCCCCACTTGGGCGTCTCTACTATCCTATTTGTTCCCCGTTCTTGTTTGGCTATCCAGGGGGGCTATTGGCTAACTTTTTCAATAACAGTTGACAACTAGCATTCGTTGCACACTAAACTTAGTTGTCAACTGACAATTTCATAAAATTGGTTTTGGACAAACTTCGGTGGAAATGTGGTGAATTATAAAAAAGATACGGGGCCTATTGCGACCATTCTAAAATTTTATCGACTATTATACAACTTCAAAAGCTTGCACAATCGCAATTTTAAAAGTATCGATACAATAACATCTGTCAAAACGTGTTACGGTGACTATCAGACACCAGTGGCTAATGCAGTTGGTCACTGAAGATAGGCAATATGAAACTAGCTGTTTAACAGTTCAATGATGCACATTGTTAACAAGTGATCATCACCTGAACTGTCGACAGAGTTACGCAATAGCCCCGCAGGATGTCAGTTGCAAGGTTCTGACCCACTGAAACAAAGTGCTCGTTGCACGTGTTGATGGAGATGTTACCGTTATTTTTATATTTCAGTAATTCTGGATTGTCGTTGGCTCTTTTAAGTTCTTGACATATTTCTTTCTGTTCTTTTCCGATTGTTTCCTGTTATAGTCGGCTTTGCACTGGCGCAGGATTTTGTTGCGTTAGTTTCTGTATCTGTTTCTGTGTCTAATTTTTATAGAGTCATTGTTTAGCTGCTAGGTAATCTGAGAGTGGAGATTGTCACGATGTCGAATAGGTACATATTTAATAAAGCCAGATTTAAACCACGGTTTTATGTTAAATCTGATGTTATGCTATTTTATTCGAGTGTTCACACACACGTTATGTCATTTTATAAAAGAAACATGACAGATTTCAGTCATGAAATGTAATTCAAGGAAAACAGGTAAAACGTAATGTTCTAACCATGCACTCTAAAATAAATATTGCTGGTGGTAGAATTAAATCTTTTTCAGCTGACAACATTATTTTAGACGTTGACAGTTGACATTAGTGATGTGCCGAGTCGCTGTTTTTATGAATCTAGTCAACTTGAGTCAGTTTATACGGTATTCGAATCATGACTCGATTCCACCCTTCGATCCCAGTACTCGAGTCCCAGACTGGTGATCAGGGTTTGAGTCCAGGATTCGAGTCCAGGACTCGAGTCCAGGATGCGAGTCCAGGATTCGAGTCCAGGACCCGAGTCCATGACTCGAGTCTAGAAATTCGAGTCCAGAAATTTAGTCTAGAAATTCAAATCCAGAAGAATCCGTTATTAATACTTTTTAGAATAAAAAGGAAAACTTCAGACAGCATGTAGGTTTAGGATAACGACACAACGATAAATAAATCAACAATTTTTATTGTAATCAAATATTACTAAGGATTATATTTAAAAAAAACATAGAACACACTAAGGAGGTATCTAGAAACTAGAAATGAGATCAAGTTTTATTTGTTTTATTACAAATCAAAAATAGATCCTTTTTTCTGTAATTGTACGCATAGTAAAATAAAGCAGGGTCAAACTTATGTTAGCATCATTTCATTTCTTAAGTAAACACAGTTCGAGTACGAGGAAGTCAACTTAACTCGAATGCTAGATTCGAGCCAGCTCGACTGGCATAATAAAATTGAGTCATCAAGTTCAGAATCGATTATTTCTGACTCGAGTCTTGCGTACTCGAGTCCTGGAATCAAGCCTTGCGTACTCGAGTCCAGGGATCGAGTCTAGCGTACTCGAGTTCTGGAATCGAGTCTAGCGTACTCGAGTCCTGGAATCGAGTCTAGCGTACTCATATCAAAATAAATTTGTACTTGAGTCAGCGAGTCCACAGCAGGAATCGAGTCTGACTCGAGTCAAGCCGTACTCGGCACATCACTAGTTGACATGAGTCAGGGAGGGTGTTTCTCACTCTGTTGCACGACTAAAATTTCTGTTTTGTTTTTATCTGACATATTCTATCACCACTACTCTTATTAAAAAAATAATATGTTGGTCTCTTTTTACTTGAAGATTTTAAAATAAAGTACCGTGTAACAGAGCGTGAAATTGCTTCAGCCGTCAGCAAATGATTATTGTAAAAAATATTGTATCCAATTTACATTTTGCTTGAGGAAAACGCTGTAAATTGTTAATTTCAGTGATTATATCGATAACATGATCAGAGCGTGAACTATAAATACGATAACAATGGCTTTTTTGGAGGTAATTAAAAGAACATTGATATTTAAACCAATAGATCGAATGGTTGTCTGATTGCTCTGTATATTTTGTTTAAATCAACAAAAAAATCCTGTTAAAATAGTACTTGCCGCTATAACTACAATTATATTTAAAGTTTACCCTTTCACACAGTACCAGCAATCCATTATGAATTTAAATATGAACCCCATAAATACTATATTTACTTCAAGAAATGTACTTGATTTTCAGTGGCGAAAGTTTTCATTTTTCGACATTCACAAGAACGTCGACAACGGAAAAGTAGCTGAATGTTTGCAAGTAAGTGTTTTCAGTTTCTATCTATAGGCTCCACCCCTAAGACTACTCACTGATCGCTATTTTGTGTTTATTATCACAATTATGTATATTAAAAATATCACCAACAACAGTTATGTTACTTGCTTCATGTTTAAGTAATTACGTAAAGAACTTGTCAACATAATCAGAAACATTTACTTACTATAGTAAGTCCCGGTAACTATTGTCTTACTGTTAAGTTGGTCCGATCCGAGCTCTGGTAATATGTGTTTTGGGCTGGTGTCCGCAACTCCACATCTAAAGTGCATATTTTGTGTGCAGGCAGGGAATCCTATATATTTTAGTTGTTATACACTAAGGTAGTTACTAGATAAATAATTGGAGTAGATAAATATAGAATAGTATATTGACCCTTCTACATTCATCTACATGTTTAATTAGAAAGATGGAGATACTTAGAAATTCTTTATATTTTATAGTAAGGAAAAACATCAAGGTTCAATGTTTATTTTTCGGGTATCTACGCAAAGATATTAGGAAATAATCAATGTAGGTACCTCATCATCATCATCATCATTTCAGCCGAAAGACGTCCACTGTTGGACATAGGCCTCCCCCAAGCGTCGCCACAATGACCGATCCTGTGCTTCTCGCATCCACCGCACTCCCGCGACCCTCACCAGGTCGTCGGTACCTACTTTAATCCAAATTTATCTGGCACCAGGTATATCAATATCCAGTGCCAATATGTAAAAATTTGTTATACATCATTTGAGCCCCCTTTGGCAAAAGCATAATCAGTGTTTATGTTAACAATACTTCAATTTATTACCATTTTTTTTGCAAATTAATCTATATAGTTATAAGGTAACCGTTACTAACTGACTGATTAAATTATCTATTAACACACACTGTGTGTGGAATAAAGTAGGTACCTACATTGATCGTTTCCTAATATCACACTCAGCGCATAGTTTGTCATGTGGTAAATTGAGGTTAGGTTAATGTAAACGAGAAATAGAGTTGATCCCAAAATACAACCCTGCGGTACCCCATAATGGACTTCATAGTTACTACTCGTATATTGACCTATTCAGAAACACTGTTTTCGCCTAGCAAGATTCCTCCAAAAGAGGTTCAGTTGCGTGCCTCTGATTTCGAGTCTCTCAAGTTTGTCTGTCATTAGAGGAACTAAAATAGTCTCAAGAGCTTTAAGTCGAGTAAGATTGGCAGGCATATCCTTCTTATATCTAGGTTTGTAAATAAATAATTGTTTAGGATATGCATTGTTCCTTCAGTATTATCTACCCTTCCTAAAAAAAACATAACTCTTTGTCTGAAAATAAAAGCTACAAATGCATTACTATTCTCCTCTATTCACTTCCAGGATACACATGTGACAGCAACAACTAGCGGCAATGGCCACGTGGTGCTGTGTGATGTCACGGGCTGGGCACACCTCATTTCCCGCTCCTGGGACGTTACTTCGTTCAAGGCTTACGAGCTGACCGTGTCGCTCGCTCAGCAACTACCGCATGACCCTTATCTTGTTACTATTGGTGTGAGTATATTAGATAGGAGTATTCTTTCAAACATAACCTGCTGTGTGGTGATCACGGTTTATTGTTTCTCATGAAAGTAGCTACAGCAAAAAAATACCACTTGTTATGTTACCTACTTACTACTTACCATTTTGCTTTGTTTGCCTATCATAGTTCTAGTCAGAGATAGTCATCATGTGCACGCCAACTTACTTAATCTTACCTTTCTGAAGAATATTACAAACAAGAGAAACGAAATAGAATGAATTAGCAGCACGGTTGGTGCACTTTTTTTTCACTGTATTTTTTTTTTGTGTTTTTGATTGCACATCGAATAAATACAATTGTATTCTATAGTAGTTCCGAGTTTGGCTGTTTATTTAGATGTGAGTTTACATGTTTGTGAATGCTATGCTGCGTATTGGACATCTCTCTTCGGTAACTTCGTAAAGCTTCGTACTTATTCGGCAATGTTCGGTACGCAGTAATATGTCTCACTCACACGTTATCTTATCTTATCTTATCTTGTTGTGGGGCTGGCTTTGAAAACCAGAGCACTTCGACCCTACTGGATCTTTTGTGCTAGTCCCCCTCCCTTCTACTCAAACCCCAGCCTTCCGTGCACCTTCGTCATGAGTCCCAGTATGGCCTTGATGGGGCTGAGCCTATAGTCCTCTGGCCTAGGAAATGGTTGGCCCAGATACTCTAGTCTTTTGGAGCCTAGTGCTGCACAGTCGCACAGTAAGTGTAGCATATTCTCCTCTGCCTCTCCACAGATCCTGCAAGTCGGGTCGCTTGCTAGTCCCATGTTGTAGAGCTGTTTGTTGGTGGCATAATGCCCCGTGAAGGCTCCTGTGATTATTCGGAGCTGTGTTCTGCTGTACCTCCATAGTTTTTGGGTCCATGCCTTATCTATGTCATTAAGGAATAGCTTTGCATGCTTCTGGCCTGTTGTGTTGCGCCAGTGTGTGCTGTGTATTTCTAACGCAGCCCTTTTCAATGCTTGGTTGATGACCCTTGGTGAGAGTCCTATGAAAGGTTCCGGTCCTTGTAGGGGTGTCTCGGATCCTTTTCTTGCTAGAGTGTCGGCTCTTTCATTGCCTTCTACTCCTGTGTGGCCTGGCACCCAGATCAGTCTGACCTTGTTGCGCCTACCTAGCCGATTAAGTATTTTAATACAGTTTAGTACGAGCCCAGAGTCCACTCTATTGCACGTGAGTGCCTTAAGTGTTGCTTGGCTGTCGCTTAAAATGTAGACAGTGTCCCCTTCGGTGCCTCTGTCTAGTATTTCCTGCGCACATGCGATTATAGCATAGGTTTCTGCTTGGAATACCGTCGCCAGTTTGCCCAAACTTAGGCTGAGATTGCAGTTGTCGCTATGTACCCCCGCTCCTGTACCGGTGTTCATTTTAGAACCATCCGTGTACCATACCTGGTTTTTCCCTTTGTGGGGTTTCATCCCACCTTTCCATTCCTCCCTACTCGGAATGTATATCTTAAACTCCTTTTTGAGATTTTGAACGGTATGTATTTTTGTCACATCCCATGTCCATCATCCAGTCAAGTTCCCTGTTTGGTCTTGTGTTTGTATGGTTTGTTTTGCATCCGGAGTTCGTCCAGTGCCCCATACTTCTAAGCCTATGAATGGCCCTCCTCGCCTCTAGTTCCACTTCAATGTGTAAAGGGGTGAGATTGAGCATCGTTTCCATCGCCGCAGTTGGCGTGGTTCTAAATGCTCCTGTAATGGCCATGCAGGCAGTCCGCTGTACTTTGCTTAGGGCCTGTCTGCAAGTTGCCAGCTTGGTTCTGGTCCACCATACGATGCTCCCGTATGTGATCAGCGGTTTCACCATCATGGTGTATATCCATTTGATAACCTGGGGTCTAAGGCCCCATGTCTTCCCATAAGCAGAGCGACACATGCCAAATACTCTTAGAGCCTTGTTTGCTGTCGCTTCGGCATGGCTTTTCCACGTGAGTTTGCTGTCTAGAATTACTCCTAGATATTTTACTTCTGTGGACAGCTCTAGTACGGTGTCGTAGAGCTTTATGGCACCCATTGTTGTTAGGTCCCTCCTTCTGGTAAACGGGATAATCACCGTTTTGCTTGGGTTGATGGATAGGTGGTTGAGTTTACACCACCTTTCAACCATGTTTAATCTCTCCTGTATGATCCCCGACACAATGTTGGGAAATTTTCCATTTACAAGTATCACGAGATCATCTGCATATCCAACCGTGTACGTTGGTCCTTTGTTCAATTCTATTAGCAGCTCGTCTATCACCAAACACCAGAGCGTTGGCGAGAGTACGCCTCCCTGAGGGCATCCTCTTGTGACATGCGCCCTTTTGGTCTCACCTAGCAGTGTTGATTCTATAACTCTGCCCTTCAGCATATTGTCCATCCAGTCACAAATGGTAGGGTCTATGCCATGTTTCTCTGCAGCTGTTCGTATCGTTCTAAAAGTAGTGCGATCGAACGCGCCTTCTACATCGAGAAAGGCTGCTAGGCATATCTCTTTGCATTCTAGCGCCTTTTCGGCACGGCTTACGACCTGGTGTAGCGCCGTTTCTGTTGACTTACCAGGCTGGTATGCGTTTTGCATCCTGTGAAGCGGTTGTTTTTTCAGCGCTCCCTCCCTGACATGCCTATCTACAAGCTTTTCCAGAGTTTTTAGGAAGAATGATGTCAGGCTTATAGGTCTGTATGACTTAGCGTCCTCATAGTCCGCTCTTCCTGGCTTGGGAAGAAAGATTACTTTCGCCTGTCTCCACGCCTTTGGTATGTAGCTAAAGGCGATGCATGCTCTATATAGTCTACCCAGATGCGGTTCCAGTATGTTCCCCGCTCTTTGTAAAAGGGCTGGGTACACTCCGTCTGGTCCCGGGGCCTTGTATGGCTTGAAGCTTTCCAGGGCCCACTTTATGCCATTCTGCCCTACTACCTTTTTCGCGGCGTCCCAGTCGGCTTTCGTTGTTTTTGACTTAATGTCGTCTAAGCTTAACGAGTCCGCCGTGTCGGTAGCTGCGAATGAGCCGGGAAAGTGCGTTCTGAACATTATCTCAAGGGTGTCACCTCCCGACTCTGTCGGTTTGCCACTCCCATCCTTGATGGATGTCAGTGGATTCACCTTTGCAGTGGCCATAGCCTTCGACAGCCTCATGCTATCTGGAATGCTGCCAATGCTGTCGCAGTGGTCCCTCCATGCCTTCCTTTTGGCCCTGCGTACAGCCTTGTTATATTCCGTTAGCTTTATAGCATACATCTCAAAATTTTTGAGAGCCTTAGCACGATTGAAGGCGGCCCTAGTTTCCCTCCGTAGCCTAGCTAGGTCAGAGTTCCACCATGGTTCCTTTCTTGTTTGTACTACCTTTTCGGGGCAATTATTTGTCCAAGCGCTCAGAACGGCTTCGGATATTCGCCCCGCCTCAAATTCTACATCAATTGCTGAATTCAGCTTTCCCTTGGGGTCCCCAAGTTCCACTTTCAAGTCTTTCGTGTAGGAGTTCCAATTGGTGTGTCTTGGGTTCCTCCTTGTTACCAGTTCCTTTTTCCATCGGGTACTGTACTTGAAGCAAATATACCTATGGTCTGAGAGTGAGATCTCGTTTGGTACGTGCCATTCGCTTATGCGGTTACTAGCCCTATTAGTAGCTACTGTTAGGTCAATCACCTCCGCTCGTCTAGCATTGACGAACGTGGGCCTATTGCCATTATTTATAATTTGTAAAGGTGAGCTTACCAGGAAGTCCAGCAGTCTTTCACCTCTCCTGTTATTGCCGGTGCTCCCCCAAGTGACGTGGTGTGCGTTGGCGTCGCAGCCTATGATCAGGTCCAGGCCCTCCCGGCTGCAGTGTTCCACGAGTTCCCTCAGGTTCGCTGAGATGGGGTCCTCGGCTTCATACGGCATGTATGCGGAGGCTAGTATCAGCGCTCCGCCTCCCTCCTCCTCTCTTAGAGGGACCTTGATGGTTGTCAGGTCCCTGTAACAGAAATTGTGCAGGGGAATCGCATCTAGGCCATTCCTGACATAGATGCAAGCCCTTGCATTTAGGTCATGACGTTGGTAGTGTACAATACCTCCAGTCCTGCCCAGGCCTCTAATCTCCCCTTTGTAAATGTAAGGTTCTTGTATTAGAGCTATGTCATATTTTAACATGTTTAGCTCGCGCGCCAGAAGGGCAGTCGCAGCCTTATTGTGTTGTAGATTGATTTGTACAAACCTTATAGCAGCCATCTTATTTCCTGCTACTGCCTGTCCACCCCCGCCTCCCTGTCCTCATCTGAGTCCGGGCAGTTGGGGTCCAGTTTGAGGACTGCCAGTCCCGCTAGGTCCCCCGCGCACGTCGATGGTGACGACGCGCGGTCCAGTTCCATCGCTGGATGGTAGTCCTCGTAATTTTCTGCGCCGTCGCTGGCCCGCTCTTCAGCGAGGAAGGCATCTTCCTCCGAGCTTAGGACCACTTCCTCGACGCAGGCCTCCTTCACCTCCCCACTAGGGGCGTCCGGTGCAGCCGAGGTCGCTGGGGGTTCCTTGGCCTGTTCCTTGGCCTGGTCCTCCCTCCTTCTATCCGCGTCCTCCAGCAGTTTGAACTGGCTCGGCCCCAGTCCTAAGTGGAGTGTGTAGCCAGCCTCCCTGATGGCGTCCGCGGATACCTTGTCCATAAGGACAATCCGGCGTGTCGTGGTTGGCTCCACGTCAACCTTCAGCACTTTCCACCCATCTGTGTGCAGTGCCGGGTTGAAGCGCTGGAGCAGCCTCAAGGTATTGGCGAGGTCGGCGCCCTTGAAGGTCTTAGACTTCCACGCCATCTTGATCGGCTTCGGAAGGTCCTTTGCCTCCAGCACCCGCAGCTTGGTGCCACTGACCTCCCGGCCGTCGACGGCGCGGAGCCACTTAACCGCGTCGGGTCCCTCGCAGCTGACGTGCAGCGCCCCTCCGACCATGTTCCCGACATTCACGCGGGGCAGTGGATCCGGGGTCTCCATCAGCAGCTTCCACAGAAACTCCTGAATCGGACCCAGGGTTCCCGCCTCCAGCGCTTGGTCCGGGTGGGACGCGTGCACGATCGCCATCTTCGTCCCCATGAGAGCGTCCTTATAGGATCCCTGGGTTTTGACCTTTTTAGTGTCATTACCCGGTTCCTTGGCCTCATCACTCACCTCACGTGTCCTTTTGACAGGTACCGTATTACCCCCTGTCGTTGCAGCCTGTCGCTGCAGGTTTTTCAACCTGCGCTTAGCGCTGCCGCTCAAGCGCCGATGGTGCGGCCCCGGTGCCTGCGTCGCGGAGTCCCCCGCTCCCGTCCCTCCACTGGTCGTTCCCTGTACAGGTTCCGTCCGTGGCGGAGGTGTCGGTATGCCCCCACGACCCGGCAGCGGTGCCCTAGCCCCAGAGTGCCCTTGGGCGCCACTCCCTCCTTGCGGAACCCCCATACCGGTTTTCCCCCGTCCCTTGCAGCCCTTACGGGTCACAGTGGTCCAGGAGTCGAAGCCCGATACGGGTACATCCTGCTTGGAGGCAGCGGCCCCCCTATCTGCTAATGCCTTAAGCTTAGTCCCTGTAGTCAGGTCCACGGCCATTTGTGACACGCCCTTTACGGTCTTGTCACCTTTTTTATTTTGTGTATTTGTCGAATCCATACCTTTTTTTATTATATTTTCATCAGCCCGGCTCCTCACCCACCATCGAGCCCTCAACATCGGGGATGCTTTAAAGCACCAAGGTTACCGAGCTGATATAGTACCCGTGAGTGAGTTGTCCGCGAGCTTCCAACAGTCCACATCTGCCCCCCACAATAGGTGTCAGTGCGTACCTGCCTTCCGCTGCGAACCCCATCACTCCCGAGTACTCACCTGACGGCCGTCTGACCGGACGTCGCAGCCGATTGACCATGATTGGCTAGACCATGGCCGCCCGTTTGAGGAGAAATCCAGACCAAAGTGGCGTGTTGCCTTCAAGGGGTAAATACAACCCGACCCCTCTCAGGCTCAACCACCAGGACTCCTTCATCCCCCCGTACGGGTCACCGCGCACGGCACAAACACGCGGGAGGTCATTAGCTATCCACCATCTTCCCTGTTGATGATGGACACGCAGAGACATGACCTCTCCATCCCTGCATTAAAGCGCCCGATGGTTTCTGTTACGTCTATTTCTTAAGGAACTAGACCAATAACGGGGCGGCAACCACGAGAAGGATAACCACCAGACTGACCTTAAGGATCTGTGCGACTGTTGCGCTCTCCCTTAAAGCCCACGCCCCCTCACATCCTCTGAAGGAGTCCGTGAGGTAGGCCAACCTCTATGCTACCATGTGAGTCATGTCGTTCAGTAACCGCAAAAGCACACAGATTGGCCCGCCCCAAAACGCACTCACACGTTAGCATTGGTGTTATTTTCGTATCCCTGTCTCTGTCTTGAGCACAGGCGGTGACAAAAGTTTTCGTTGGTTGTTATTAATAAATTGTTAAGTTTTTTGTGTAGTGTTAGGTTTGTTTCTTTAATTCATAAGTTATTTTTGTAGCTTTCTGTCTCCAAAGTGTTTTAATATTTATTTTATTTGTACTTGGTCCCTGTATTAGTAAATTTTATTCCGAATTTGGTTTAAAAAAATTAATGTCATTAACAGTTTTTTTTACGAGTGTACATGCGCTAAAGTTCGCAGAGCCTATGTTCCAGGGCCGTCAAGTTACGTTGACCGTATTGTAGGCATTTAGTTGAATGGCCAATGTAGTCTACATACATATTTGTAGTGTAAAAAAGTAGAGTAACAATCATACTGTGATTTCAGGATGATGAAGCAGGTGTGAACCCACTGATCAAAGTCTGGGACTGGTCCCGCAGCGACCGGCACGGCAACCCCACCTGCGCTAGAGTGTCGCGCGCGGTACCATCGCACATGAGACCTACACCCGCTACAGCTCTTGCCGTGCACGAGAATAAGGTAACTTATATTGTTAAAAAAAAAAACAATTCTGAGGCCTATTAGAATATTTACGGAAATTAAAAAACAAAATAGAGCCTCCATGATCTGTTAGTAGACAAGTGCTACTACTCTATAAAAGATTTCCTATTTGACAAATCACAGCTCCTATATATTCCCCTGCAGACATGATGCGTTTGGTGGCCCACTCATGTGTTCCTACCTTAATTCATTTCTTTTCGTTTTATCTTTTCTGTATTATACTAGCTTTTGCCCGCGGCTTCGCTCCCGTCAACTGACTACTATATTCTACTCTACCCAACTTTACCCTATCCTACCCTACTCTACCACTCTCCCCCACTCTACCCTCCGATAAAAAGTATCAAAATCCTAAGTCCGTCTCCTGGTTCTAAGCTACCTCCCCACGAATTTTCAGCCAAATCGGTTCAGCCGTTCTTGAGTTTAAATAGTGTAACTAACACAACTTTCTTTTATTTATATATATGAGAAATCTTAAAAATTTGTATAAATACCTGTATGATTGCCCTAAGGCGGGATGTAGCTGATCACAATTTAATAGTATTTAAGACCTGTATTATGTGCAAACCTAAGATCCACAAAAAAAAAATTGAAGTTGACTCCAAATTTATTAAGTGGTTGAAAGCGAGTACCTACCAGTGCAGGCAGATTAATTTTCCATTAATTATTAAAATTCCACTCATTCATTTTCATCATCGTCTGTTTTCAGAGTCTGCTGGCCGTTGGTTTCCTCGACGGCTCAGTATCGTTGTTCCGCGGCGTCATCGCTCGACAGCGCAGCGGGAAGATGAGGACCTTGCCTGACTCCGGGACCAGCCCTATTACTGGACTGGCTTTCAAGTGAGTACAACCACAGCAGGGTTGAAGCCTATTGGGGCCATGGATGATGCGAAAGATCCCTGGGGTCCTGGAACAATGGCAAAGAAGCATCAAAATTGGTTAGAAAATAAAGCAGCAACAGGAATTTCAAATATTTGTAAAAGGAAGAGTGGGAACATCTCGCTATCTCTTTGGTACGCTCGTTACCTAACGGCGGTGACGTCATATTTCAGTGTGTGCATCCTTTTTCTATTACTTGACAGTCTCCCTTTCCACCAGATTTGAAAGGTTTCTAACTTACTTAATTTTATATGGATTTGGAAAAATCTTTCTATTTGGGAATTGGATGAAGTTACTTTAACATTCAATTTTATTTTTTTGAATGAATTTATTTCGACACAATTTCTGTTTTGGAATCCATTCTACTTGTATCCAAAATACTGTAATCCTCTCCGTTCTTTTGATTCTCTTTATAATACTGGTTAAAATAAATTTTTATTAGCCCCTCGAGCGCTTGTCTCGTTATCGCAAAACGTTGTAAGGCTAAGAACTCACGAAGCGGTTTTCGCCCGCGCTCACCGCGGTGGGGAAACAGCTATTTTATTTCTAAACTCACGAGACCGGAGTTTTGTGCGGTTACGCAGGTGTCGCAGTTGCGATTATTACCCGCAAACTTGGCGGGTGATTATTACAAGATGGGCGGTTAATTATGTAACTGTAATACAATATATTATGTCATTTGGCCAGGGGAGCAGACAAGTTGTTCGTGGTGTCCCGCGCCTGCGTGATGGTGATCTGGCTGGGCTCGGAGCGTTGCGTCACCCTGGACGCCATGGGCGCCGCGCCCGCGTGCTGCGTGCTCGCCGACAACCATCGACTCACTGTGGCTAACAACGAAGTAAGTGTTACATCTACAAGCTGCATGGCGGACAGAGCTCCGGCGGGATCTCATGGCGACAGCTACTGTCGCAACCCAGTGCTGGGCACTGCATAGATAAGGCGGCTAGCCCCTTCTTTCAGGAGTGGATGGAAAGTCGTCACGACGTCCTCACCTTCCGCATGACGCAGGTCCTAACCAGACATGGTAAGTTCGGGAGGTTCCTGCACCGGATTCGTACGGGAAAAACTTCCGGGTATCACCACTGTGTGGACCACGAGGACATGGTGGAGCATACGGCGGAGGTATGCCCCGCTTAGGCTCACTGATGCCCCCAGTGAGCATCAGCAGAGTGAGTGACGGCAACGACTTCTCGCGCCGAACCCTGGTACAGGCCATGGTCCGAAGCTAGAAGGACTGGAAGGCTGTTGCCTCCTTCTGCGACGCAGTAATGCTAGCGAAGGAGGAGGTCGCACGCTTGAGGAACGAACATCCTCGCACGCCTCAGCCACCGAGACTTGTGAAAATTAAAAATTCTTATATATTTAATCATATATATGCCACTTTTCGTTGTAATTTTATAACTCAAGAACGGGCTCACCTTCCAAACCAAATGTTTAGGCTTTATTCGGACTATTTAGTAGATGGTTTATGTGAAGTTTGCACAAAATCGGTCGAGAGGTTCTTCTTTTATCACATCGTAGGGTAGGTAGGGTAGGTAACTAGGTAGGGTAGGGTAGGGCAGGGTAGAATAGTCAGTTGACGGGAGCGAAGCCGCGGGCAAAAGCTATTTAATTTATGTAAGTAAAGAAAAGGGGAAATCTGGATGTCTTCAAATTCTTTCGATCTCTCAGAAACAATTTCCCCTAAATTTAAACTCTAACCACTACCCTAATTCTACAGGCTCTATACTGCTACACGACCGAAGGCCGAGGTCCGTGCTACGCTCTAGAAGGCGAGAAGGTCCGCCTCGACTGGTTCCGTAGCTACCTGGTCATCACCACCAACGAGACTCCCAACAAGTCAGCTGCATCCACCAGTACTGCACCAGCCCCGAAATCACACCACATCACAATTCTGGACATACAGAATAAATTCATCGTTTTTTCGAAAACTTTTGAAGAAATTGATGCTGTTTTAACTGAATGGGGCTCGTTTTATATACTTACGAAGAATAAGGAGATGATATATTTGGAGGAGAAGGATTTGCAGTCAAAGTTGACGCTGCTTTTTAAGAAGAATTTGTATGATGTCGCTATTAGGATAGCCAGCAGTCAGCATTATGATGATGCAGGGTTGACGGAGATTTATAAGCAGTATGGAGATCATTTGTACAGTAAGGTATGTAGGACATTATTTATCTATTTATATATGTCGTGGCCAGATCATAGAAATTGATCACTTCATGAAATGGCCAAGTAAAACTGGCCAGATCGTTTTAAACGTTAAAGTTTCATGATATGTAAATCCTCGTTAGGCCTACTTTCTTTGGACCTTTTATTATCATAGAAATCTTTTATCAATGTTATGGCAGAAAACGAGGATTGACAGATCAAATGTTAAGCTTTCAACGATCTGGCCTGTTTTAGTTGGCCATATCATGAAGTGATCAATTCTAAGATCTGGCCACGACATATAAATTTAAATCTAATCTGCCGACAAACTGTACTGCAGTTTGGCAGAAGATAATGTGAAAATATTTATGTAAATTTTTTTGAATAAACAAAAAAAAAAAAAAAAATTAAAGTGTCTGTAATATCAATTTGGTTTTTACTAAATGAAAGTATATTCGATATCTATAACAAAATTGCAATTATTTTAATTTTTGTTGTTTGATTTTCCATTCAAAAATAGTGCCGACTCGTGCTTGTTACAGAGCATTTTGGTTATTTATCATGATGTATGAATGATACTTATTTTGCAAATAGGTTTTATAAAACACTTTTACACGTCAATTAGCTGACTAAAGAAGAAACACCAAAACAAACTCGGGTGTCAAAAGATTCTTTTAAAGTCCATACAGTGGATAACGTTATATCCCCTCGAGCGCCGATTGTACATACGTCTGTACAACTTGAGTGACCTTGAAAAACGCTTAATTATCGTATTGTACACACGGGTGTACGAAATTTATTAGACCGAAAATTTTGGTCTCTATAATCTTCGTTTTCCCTAAAAAATATGTGATTTTACGTAAAAAATCGCAATAACGTAATAATAATACCCCTATATGCGAAAAGGGATATTTTCCATTACATATTTGCTGTAATGCCTCAACTCAACCCTGAAATGGACCAAACCTTTCTTGTTTCGATATATTTTGTGGCAAGGTACCTTTTGTATACAAATTGCATTCGAACTTGGCATGGAAATTAATAATTTTGTATTATTGACAACATAATATACATAAGCAGCATACATAGCATAGTCGGCCTTATAATGTTCCCACTGCTCGGACTCAGGCCAGTGCATTGGTGAATGTCACATGTCTTCGAATTTTTGGTTCTAGGACATGCCGGTTTCCTCACGATGTTTTCCTTCACCGTTTTAAGAGCAGTGGTGATTAAATAAATTACACAAAGTAATGCGCCTGGCTGGGTTTGAACCCACGACCTACAACTCGTATATCGGGGCCGTTACCACTCGGCCACCACTGCTCTTCATGCAGCATACATTTGCAGTTAAATAGTATTATGAGCACCATACAACTTTTTCTTTTACAGGGTGACTTAAAAGGCGCTATCGACCAATATGTAAAAACGATTGGCTGGTTAGAAACCTCGTACGTTATCCGCAAGTACCTGGAATCACGACACTTGGAATCTTTAGTACAATATTTGGAAGAGCTTCATAAGAAGAAGGGCTGTGCCACTGAGGACCACACAACTCTGCTACTGACGTGTTACATGAAGATAGACCAGCATGATCAGCAAGGGAAATTGAAGGAGTTTATTAATTCTAAGGATAAAATCATTGATTTTGATGTTAATGTTGCTATTAAGGTATGTATGAGTAAATTTAATTTTTTTTAAAGATTTAAGTTCGACACAATTTCTGTTATGGAATCCGTTCTACTTATATCCAAAATACTGCAGTCCTTTGTTATTTCGACTTGCTCTTTATAATACAGGCTAAAATAAATTTTTATTAGCCCCTCGAGCGCTTATTTCCTTATCGCAAAACGATGTAAGGCTAAGAACTCACGAAGCGGTTTTTACCCGCGCCCATCGTGGTGGCGAAACAGCTATTTTATTTCTAAACTCACGAGACCGGAGTTTTGTGCGGTTACGCAGCTGTCGCTGATAATCGCAAGATTATCACCCGCAAACTTGGCGGGCGATTATCGCAAAACGGAATGGATGTTAATGTTGCTATTAAGGTATGTATGGGTAAATTTAAAAAACCTTATACAACTTTTACATGCAGCGACTGCTTATCAGACTTCCACAACACATTTACTGGGCAACACGATGCTCATTGGATAGACTCATGGTCAGACTTTCTGACGTCTGACTACCTGTAACGACTGTCAAAAATCTACGAATGACGACGGCTACCAACGGCTTAACCATTGCCCATGGCCATGACGACACAGGCGGGTTAATTGTATGAATCTTAAATTCTTAATATTAGGTGATGCGGCAAGTGAGCGTAGACGACGCGTTGTCCCTGGCCGCCAACCACAAGCGTCACGACTGGTACCTGAAGATGATGCTCGAAGACAAGAAGGACTACCGCAAAGCTTTGGACTATATCGTCGAGCTGGAATTCGAGGATGCTGACCAGTACATGCGGCAGTACGGACACAGGCTGATACAGCATGAGCCTGAAGAGAGCACCAAGTTTTTAAAGTGTTAGTAGATAACTATAAATGCTATAACTTTTAAAGATATATCACGTCCACTAACTCGCACTAGGCCCGCGTAGTGAATTATAAAATAATAATAATTTCTTTACTCTTTCGAAAAGTACAAAAAGCAGTGACAGATAGCATAGCATAATAAGCATAATCAGCCTTTTAATGTTCCCACTACTGGGACTCGGGCGTCCTCTCTCTAGGAGAGGGAACGGGCCGTAATCCACCACGCGGGCCCAGTGCGGATTGGTGAATGTCACATGTCTTCGAATTTTTAGTTCTAGGACATGCCGGTTTCCTCACGATGTTTTCCTTCACCGTTTTGAGAGCAATGGTGATGAAATAAATTACAAAAAGTAATGCACCTGGCTGGGTTTGAACTCGCGACCTACAACTCGTAAGTCGGACCCTTTACCACTTGGCCACCACTGCTCTCGGTGACAGATAACATTACATTAATTGTTAGACTGAGCACTGCTCATATCTTGGGTAGTCGGCGGTCCAACGTTGTATTAGTGCAGTTATAGAATATTAACACTGCTGGTGCATAATGTGTATTACGCATAACCATTTTAGCTATGCATTATTAAAGTGGCACTAAAATAGGTATGTGTAAGTTAAAGAATTTTTTTAAAAAGTAGGCCGAAACAAGTAATGAAGAAAAAGAGAGCAAAAAATAAATTTTACATCACTTAACAACATCGATAAGTTGATTAGGGCCACATAAACTGGTACAATTTAAATACTCACCAAAATGAATATTTGTTTTGCCCCTAAGTTTAGGTTCCAAGTAAAATGTATATAAACTTCATATAAAATAAAACCCTGTTATCCCCTTCGTGTTAGATTACTTTAAACCTCACAGACAGAAACAGGAGGACCCCGAAAGGGGCCTCCGTCGACCCTACCCAAACCGTCTAAAATTAGCTTTAAAGGCGTTTAATAGTAGATTATGGTTATGGGGATAAAGCAAGTCGCGGGCGGCATGTTGAATTCCGAACGAAACGAAGGTTGCTAATTTTAATCCCGAACGTTAGTGAGGGATTTATATAATTAACTCTTATATAAAGAAACCTGAGTGAAGTGAGGAATTCAAGCCGCCCAAGACAAAGACAGCTTTATCCCCGTGTTGGATACTCTACTTTTTACACCATCTGTAAGATAATTAAAAGACAATTTAGTAAAACAAATCATATAATAGAGAAATATAAGTATTATTTACGAGTTACTCTTAACTATCTCTCAAAATGTTTTGAGATTTGAAACTAACAAAATTCACTACTCAAAGATTCTATAGTTTTAATTTTCTATAACGCTCGCGCTTGTTCATTACTTTTTTTTTAGAATTTTTTTATTCTGTTTTTTTTTGTTAGTGGCCTGTTTGAAATTTGAATAAACTTGTTTGATGCACTACATTTTAATTCACATAATGTTGACGGTTTTCCACGTTCCAAATTCAAATCTCATTATTCAAGCAATAAAGCAAGTCATTTTGTCCCTAGGGAGTTAATGTAGTATGAGCGATCCCTAGGGAATTTGGAACATCAAAACCTCCGCTCCGCCCCGCGCACGTCGCCTCATGCCACCATTTTGTTCCTAAAAAACGTTCGTGCGCAGCCTTCTGCGCGAAGTTCGGGGTCGCCAAAATAGAACGGCCGTATTATAACCATTTGGTTTAGTAAATTGTCTTTTAATTATTTCACAGATGGTGTAAAAAGTAGATTATCCAACACGGGGATCAAGCTGTCTATGTCTCAGGTTTCTATATTAACTACCTGGCAATGCTGGGGAGTTCATTATATAAATCCCTCGCAATACTCGGGTGTCAATTATATAAATCCCTCACTAACGTTCGGGAGTAAAACTTAGCAACCTTCGTTTCGTTCGGAATTCAACATGCCGCCCGCGACTTAAAGTTGCTTGATCCCCCAGTCACATAATCTACTATTATGGCATGCTTTGCCATAATAGTAATAGTTGAGCATTTATCCATTCGGGCAGGTGTTTCGAATTTAGGTAGTAAAATAAGCATTTTTGGTAGGCTTTTAAACACAAGCCCTTATAATCTCGTATCTCGGCCACAGTGCTGTGCACAGACTACAAGCCGCGCAGCTCGCCGCTGGTGGACGAGGCGTCGCTGGCGGGCGGCGCGCGGCAGCCGGACTACGCGCTGCCCGACGACTACGTGCCCATGTTCCTGAGCAACTCCGAGCGCCTCATCGAGTTCCTCGAGCACATGACGAGGACACAGAACAACTGCTCCAAGCTTGTCTTTGATGCGCTCATTGAACATTATATACATGTTTGGTAAGTGGTTATAAGACCTTTTAAACAGTCATAGGGCCATCCTGGAACGCAAAGGGCAACTGAAGGAACATGGGTGGGTGTTAAGTTATAGTTTGTCATTCCCGCTCGCTCCACCCAGACCGGAAGAAGTTATTTGATAATTTCCCAAAACAGAATGGAAATGAAAAAAGGCCTTTTAAATCATATAATTTAGACTCTAGGTCGTTACTTTAAGGCATTTATTTAAAATAAACCATTTACAGGAACTTATGAATTGTCAAGAAGTCAATCCATCAGAAAAATGAAACTAATTACACATTCTAAAGAGTAAATCTTTATGAAGAAGAACTAGCAAGGAAATAATAAACAAAACATACATACAAACACAGTATTACAAACATTTTGTTTATTTTTTGTTCCTTCTATCATGTTAAATTGTAATTTTTTAAAAAATCTGTTTTTAACGAAATTTTTAAAAAAGTCTGTTTTTAACGCCATCTGTTTGCTACGTGCTAACTTTACAGATTGTATTAAAAACAGTCTTTTTGCAAACAAAATTAAGTTTAGTGACGGTATTGATTTAAAGGTGCGATGTGACAACAATGCAAATAAATTAATTAAAATAAGCAATTCAAAATATAACAATTCAAGCAGGCCCCTGGCAGTTAAGAGATGACCAGTCTCAACTCACGGCTTCACAAACATGTTCCAATAATAATAATAATATCGTTCTGACCGAAATTAGATCATGGAAAAATCTCGACAGAGATCAACCAAATCGGTACACAAGAGACTACTGTAATCCAGGCGCATTACTTTGTGTAATTTATTTCATCACCACTGCTCTCAAAACGGTGAAGGAAAACATCGTAAGGAAACCGGCATGTCCTAGAACCAAAAATTCGAACACATGTGAGTAGGCCTGAGTCCCAACAGTGGGAACATTATAAGGCCGACTATGCTATGCTATGCAGCCGAAAGACGTCCACTGTTGGACATAGCCCCCCCCCCCCAAGTGTCGACACAACGAACGGTCCTGTGCGTCTCACATTCATCGGATTCCCTGTGCGACTCTCACCAGGTCATCGGTCCACCTTATAGGAGGCATTCCAACGCTGCGTCTTCCGGTGTTGTGTCGCCAGTCCATCGAGCATCTGTTCTGCGAGCATTTCGATCATTATGCTAGAAATGTAAAGAAATTCCTCATTTGACTAACCCTTTCCATGTATGTATGTCGGCCTAGCGTCCGCAACTCCACGTCCAAAGCGCGCATTATGTGTACGAGTAGAACAAGTGTGTTTTTCGATCGACCCCAGCTAATTAAGGAAGGCCAGCAGCGCCTTAGTATTACTGATCACACCGCGCCCTGTATCCAGCGACCGCTATCCAGCTTAGAAGCAGATGAGCTGCTGTCTTGTCTTTCTCCATGCAGACTCTGCACAGTAGCCTGTCTGTAACTCCTATGACCGAGAGGTGCTTATTAAAGAACTTGTGGCTAGTTGTCAGTTGAAGTTTAGGTAGTCGTAGAGCCTGTTTTTTTGTGAAAAGTCCTATTGGGAAAGCTCAATGTTTCAGTTTCTTTATGATGGTATTGAATTAAAAAGTTTCTAGGCAAACATGCATTTTTTGTAACAACTTTTGTAATAGGATCTTACGTCTTGGCCAATAAAAAAAATATTCCGTGTTTTTCTTTTTCATATTAAGTGTTCCTCTTCTACAGGGCTAAATCTCCGGAAAGCGAGAAGAAAGAATACGAGGAAAAAGTCCTCCGCTTACTAAAGGACCCCGACGCTAACTACGACAAGGATCAGACGCTGATCATCTGCCAGATGCTAAACTTCCAAGCAGGCGTGCTGTATCTGTACGAGGAGAACAAGCTGTGAGTATACTCTACTGCATTTCACTCTTTAGAGAAGTATAAAGTGGAATGTCTGAATTTAGTAAAAACGATTTCCTTGACTCAATAATGCTCTAAAACACTAAAAAAAATTAAAAAATGCTGAATTCAGCACTATCTCCAGAATATGGTCAACGATAACTAGGCGCAATGCATCGTGTTTCCTCAGGGTGAAGCAGTAGACGAGCACACGCTAGCTAAGCAGCTGCGCCCGCCATAGTCATTTCAGCCTCACCTCATATAGCTCCATCCCTTTAACAATTCAGTTTAGGTCGTCAAATCACGTTAAGAGCTCGTGGTAGGGCCCCAGTATCACAGCAAGTGGCGGTGTCGTATAATAATAATATTCCAAAACTATCACACAACGCCTACTAGTCCCAAGGTTAACGGAGCTTGTGTTATGAGTACTAAACTACTGATAAACATACGTGCTCATCACACAAACATTTTTCCCGAGTGGGAATCGAATCCATGACCTGCATAGCAGTCAGGGCCACTAACCACTAGGCCAGTCGAATGTTTGATATTACGCACCACCTCAGCACCCAAATTTCTCATCCTAACTGAGACCTGCAAGTCACACGACTATAATACAGTTTGTTGTCTTCATAGCTGGCAAGCTCAGGTAGCGCTGCACCTACGGAGTGGCGATGCGGAGGCGGCGCTGGCGGTGTGTCGGCGGCGCGGCGAGCAGTGCCCGCGCGTGTGGCTCGACGTGCTGTGGGCGCCGCCGCCCGCGCACTGCCTGCCTGAGCTGCTTAATGTTATCGGTAAGTGTGAGCCACATTGCGCACTGAACGATGTGCCGGCGGCGCGGAGAGCAGTGCCCGCGCGTGTGGCTCGACGTGCTATGGGCGCCGCCGCCCGCGCACTGCCTGCCTGAGCTGCTTAATGTTATCGGTAAGTGTGAGCCACATTGCGCACTGAACGATGTGCCGGCGGCGCGGCGAGCAGTGCCCGCGCGTGTGGCTCGACGTGCTGTGGGCGCCGCCGCCCGCGCACTGCCTGCCTGAGCTGCTTAATGTTATCGGTAAGTGTGAGCCACATTGCGCACTGAACGATGTGCCGGCGGCGCGGCGAGCAGTGCCCGCGCGTGTGGCTCGACGTGCTGTGGGCGCCGCCGCCCGCGCACTGCCTGCCTGAGCTGCTTAATGTTATCGGTAAGTGTGAGCCACATTGCGCACTGAA
Organism: Mythimna pallens; assembly: GCA_961205895.1. NCBI lineage: Eukaryota > Metazoa > Arthropoda > Insecta > Lepidoptera > Noctuidae > Mythimna > Mythimna pallens. The sequence continues at coordinate 6,152,185 of OY540843.1, forward strand.
CGATGTGCCGGCGGCGCGGAGAGCAGTGCCCGCGCGTGTGGCTCGACGTGCTGTGGGCGCCGCCGCCCGCGCACTGCCTGCCTGAGCTGCTTAATGTTATCGGTAAGTGTGAGCCACATTGCGCACTGAACGATGTGCCGGCGGCGCGGAGAGCAGTGCCCGCGCGTGTGGCTCGACGTGCTATGGGCGCCGCCGCCCGCGCACTGCCTGCCTGAGCTGCTTAATGTTATCGGTAAGTGTGAGCCACATTGCGCACTGAACGATGTGCCGGCGGCGCGGCGAGCAGTGCCCGCGCGTGTGGCTCGACGTGCTGTGGGCGCCGCCGCCCGCGCACTGCCTGCCTGAGCTGCTTAATGTTATCGGTAAGTGTGAGCCACATTGCGCACTGAACGATGTGCCGGCGGCGCGGCGAGCAGTGCCCGCGCGTGTGGCTCGACGTGCTGTGGGCGCCGCCGCCCGCGCACTGCCTGCCTGAGCTGCTTAATGTTATCGGTAAGTGTGAGCCACATTGCGCACTGAACGATGTGCCGGCGGCGCGGCGAGCAGTGCCCGCGCGTGTGGCTCGACGTGCTGTGGGCGCCGCCGCCCGCGCACTGCCTGCCTGAGCTGCTTAATGTTATCGGTAAGTGTGAGCCACATTGCGCACTGAACGATGTGCCGGCGGCGCGGCGAGCAGTGCCCGCGCGTGTGGCTCGACGTGCTGTGGGCGCCGCCGCCCGCGCACTGCCTGCCTGAGCTGCTTAATGTTATCGGTAAGTGTGAGCCACATTGCGCATATATAATAATACATAGCCGTAAGCCTGTAGCCTGTAGTCCAGGGCTCTACGGGATTGTTCGAAAGAGTCACTGCGGCATTGGAACGCAAAGGGTGAGCCTATCAATAATAAAAAGGTAACTAAAAGAATAAAGGTGGGATCCTATGAGGAGTTCCGTTCCATATCTTCGAAGTTCATTATCAGATCATAACAATACTTCTATGGGACTAACTTGAAAGCATAGGCTTTTAATCAAAAAAATAATTTTCAAAAAAGAAGTCGGTTAAAAAGAGTCGGCACGCGTACTTGGTCCGAGGGGGCACACGATCTTCAAATACACACTTACGTCGTATCAACACATTTACGTCGCTAAATTTAAACTACATAAATAGTCCTACTGGTACTACTATATAAGTTACATGCAATAATGCTAAGTGTGAATATAATTTGCGATTTTCGTGATTTACGACTTTTGAATCCTAGCGGATGGACGTGCGCGAGTACGTCTAGCAGTCTGATGTATGATGTACGAACATGCGAATGTGATTTTTTCAAATGATTTTGTATTTTTTCCACAGCAAATGAGAAGTTACTGTCACCTATTCTAGTCATCGACTGCCTCGCTAGCACACCTACATACACATTAGGAGATGTTAGAAAGTAAGTATACTTTAGCGTACTTAGTTTTAAAACTAAGTTGCTTTGGAGATATAACTCTTAAGTGTTTTACACATGGTTTAGTTTTGATTGTCACTAAATAAGTAACAGGCTCAGTTGAGGAGGCATCATTGTAACCAAGCTATTTCGTAACTAAGCCGACCCTTAAGTCGTCTTCTAGTCCAGCCAAATACCAGAATTTTACATTAAAACAGTAAAATCCTCATGAAGATTCACACCTTAGGGTGTGAATTTTCGAAAATCCTTTGTTATTGCTTGCCTCCGTCATGAAAGGAAACCTTGTGCAAAATTTCACGCTCCTAGTCCCAGTAGTTACGGCTATGCGTTGATATGTCAGTCAGTCAGATTCTTCTATATATATATAGATTATACACTTAGGCCGCTATCCCACTGGCGTTTTACGAGCGTTGGCGCTTCTCTCTTGCGCAGACGCGACGTTAACGTTGCGGTTTTAGGTGTAACGTTGACGCTGCGCAGACGTTGGAAAAGCGCCAACACTCGTAAAACGCCAGTGGAATAGCGGCCTTAAACTTTCCTCATGAATCACTCACATACAGACAGACACGGTAGAGAACTTTGTTTTATAATATGTAAGGTTTTGTTTCACAATTCAGGTACCTAACAGACGTCTTAAAATCCGAGAATGAAGTAATAATGCGAGAACAGCAACTTGCATCAAAGTACCGCACCGAGAGCGAGCGCATGAGAGAACAGACCACCGTGCTGCAGAGCCAGCCCGTCGTGTTCCAGTCCTCGCGCTGCGCCGTCTGCAACAAGCCGCTGGAACTGCCCACCATGCACTTCTTGTGTCAGCACTCCTTCCATCAGAGGTGAGCATGAGAGAACAGACCACCGTGCTGCAGAGCCAGCCCGTCGTGTTCCAGTCCTCGCGCTGCGCCGTCTGCAACAAGCCGCTGGAACTGCCCACCATGCACTTCTTGTGTCAGCACTCCTTCCATCAGAGGTGAGCATGAGAGAACAGACCACCGTGCTGCAGAGCCAGCTCGTCGTGAGTTCAGTATCAGCGTACTACAGACCTCATTTTCAGCGCAGACGCATAACATTGGGTCCGGTTTACCGCCTCCATACATTCTTATTCTGCAAATAAATAATTAACTACCTACATAAAATTCACTTGTGTCAATTCTTTCTACCAAAGGTGAACTCGCTATCAGAGCATATTACAGAACTCATCTTTCGTACAGTCGCAACACTAAAGGTGTAACCAGACGGTTGCAAACTTGCGTTCCAACTAAGTTGACCTTGGTTTATGTGTTTGGTTTGTGTTGCGGCTACATGGATGTAAACCACGCGCCAACACGTTCTGTGGTTGGGAGAACGCGCCTCCCAACCAAGGGCGTTGAAGGTCATGGATTACAATTGATGTCGACACAGATTGAAACTAGCAAGGTCACCTTGATTGGGACGTTGGTTTGCAACCGCCTGGTCACCCCTTAAGCGTTCGGATTACCACTTCTACACATTCTTATTCTCTAACAATTAACTACCCACCATTCACTTGTGTCAGCACTCCTTCCATCAGAGGTGAGTGTGCTATTATTTGATCTTCAACGTAGTCACGTTGAGAATGCGGTCGGAGTATCGCTTCCATGAATTCTGACTCTTCAAATAATTTAATAGATTCTCAATATTTGTCAAAACACTTCGTATATGGAATGGAATCGGTAAAAAAGTCAAAGACAAAAGTTTAATATATCGTTTGGTAATAACGTTGAAACTTCAACGGTCCGGATTACGCGTTTCACTTCGTCGTTTATACCGCGTACATCGAAGGACTGGAACAATTTGCCCGCTGCGGTCTTCCCGTCCAACTATAATTTAGGTGTCTTCAAGGCTAGAGTGAATAGGCTCTTAATAAACTAGTGCGCCTCACCATCAATGATTGCATCACTGCTTACCATCAGGTGGGATCGCAGTAAAGCACTGGTTTATACCAAATAAAAAAAATAAAAAATAACGATACATGACTAAACGTATTGGAGTAAATATTCAAAATAAATTGTAACAATAAAAAAATGGCTTTCACTTATGTGTCGTCACGGATTCAAACCCCGCCAGGCGTTTTACTTTGTCTAATTTATTTCATCGCCATTGCTCTTAAAACGTGGGATATTCCCATATCGTGAAGAAACTGGAATGTCCTTGAATTAAAAAAAATTGATGATTCGTTGAATGTGACACCTACCAACACGCATTTGGCCCGCGTAGTGGATTACGGCACTTTCCCTCCTATATGGAGAAAGCTTGAGGCCCAGTAGAAGGAACCTTTACGCTGTGGGGTAATCGACTGCATAATAATGATCTGAGCTGTAATATTAACCCTCATTTTTTGTCCACAGCTGTTTCACGACATACGCCGAGTTGGAGAATGAGTGCCTCGTATGCGCGAGCGCACGACGCCGTCCAGACTCACAGCCACATGTCGCGGAGGCTCTACATGCGAGACTACACAACGAACATGACCCGTAAGTAGTTATAATAATAATATCATTTGCTAGCTTCTGCGAGCGGCTTTGTCCTGGTGAAAGTAACTTCCTCCATACAAACTTTGTACCCCCGTTTTACCCCCTCAGGGTTGGAGTTCTCCCTTTTTACCCCCTCAGGGGTGGAGTTTCGTAGAATCCGTTCTTAGCGGATGTCTACACCCTATAAAAAACCTACCTGCTGAATTTTAAGTTTATAGGTGTTATATTTTTTGAGATTTCTGCTGGGTGGGCAGTAAAAGTCTGACACGCACTCTTTTTAGGGTTCCGTACCTCAAAAGGTAAAAACGGAACTCTTATAGGATCATTTCGTGGTCCGTCCGTCTGTCAGTTTGTCAAATCCCTTTATCTCGGGAACGCAAAATTCGATACCTCCATGTATCGAATTTTAGAAGCGTCACTGGTGGCCGGACTAGCGTCCGAGCTGTTCGCGCCACCAAATTGGTTGCGCAACCAAATGGACACCAGGTGAGTAACTGTCTTTAGAGCTGTATATATTTTGTTGATAGCGGCGGCTGGTCGCACCGCTATGGTGTCTCGGTGAAATATAGCCCTTAGAGACAAGGTATAAGTTATAACGTCAAGTTTATATTAACATTTTGCCTCTTCTCTAAGTATAATTGTGTAAATACATACATGTCATTACAGCAAACATATTTTTCTTTACCTTGCTATCCCATACTGAACTACAAATAAAAAAAAACTTTCAAAAAAATTAATTTCGCGTAGTACCCGCGACCATTCCTCAAACTTTCAAAATATTTCGTCATTAAATCAATACCTTCAGAGTTCACTATTCACAAACATATAACTGTCCCTCTTGATAATATCAATTCAAAAGTTTTACTTCTCTAAATAATTTATTTGTTGTGCTTAACATGACATAAAAAATGTATCTTAAAGTTTATTTTATTTTTTTATTATTTTCAATTCCTTTGAAAATGTGAAATTATTTGTTTATTTATTCATAAAAAGATCATTTTAACTTTATGAAATCGATAGTAAAACGTAATCAGCTATACTCTGAACGTAACATTGACTGAAGTATGTAAGTCAGTTGGTTGCCTGCGCACGCGCAATCATGTCGTCTTATCAGCGCAATCGCATTTAATTCACTACAGTATTAACGTGATAACGTGGAACATAGTGTAAAAGTGAAAAACATTAAAACATGTATTTATCGTTCATCAAGTCTATCAGTATTGCACCATTTTCCTGGTGTTTTCCTAACAATACGGAAGACAGGTACGGGTGAGTGATTTTTAATTGGATTCGTTTCATTCTGGCAGCCTATAATGTGTTTTTGTAATGACATTTACCGTAGTAAAAGTGATTAATCAAAAGAAATTGCAACATTTGCAATTTATAATTATGTGAATATATTTATTTCTGAAACAATTTATACTTTTCTGTGAATAAACATTGGTATCATAAAATAATAATAAAAGAATAATGGTAATAATTAAAGAGAGAAAAAAATATTTTATAAATCAAGTTTAAAAAAAAAAACATTTTTAATATCAGTGTTGACATCTGGTATGAAGGAAGCTTGAACTCCAAGGATAGCTTTGCAAATGTCATCAAAATCGGATCAGCAGTTTAACAGTGAAAGCGTAACAGACAGCCATTCAAAATTACTTTCAAGTTTATAATATTAGTATGGATTATTGAATAAATTTTCAATCGGCAATTGTTCCATATACAAAGTTGTATATGGAAAAATTGCAATTAGTTAACTATAGGTAGGTAAAGAATCGTGGTTTTGTTAATACCTATCGATAATGTTATCGATAAAATTTACTACATTATTATCACTCCCTTTTAAACTATATCGTGTTCTAGTTAAATCGTTACTTCGATGGTAAAATGTCGTCACGAAAATATCGTGAATTTTAAAAAAGAAAAACTAAAACTGTCTAGTTTACTTTAATTAATAATTTTAATCACATTCATTATAAACACTAACACACACACACACACACACACTTTTTAATAAAAATGACACTTTTCCTTTATACTTAACATGTCATTTTACAAATCTCTCCCGCTCATAATCTTACAAACATAAGATTCATGTTTATGTGCCGCAATGGTGTAGTGGTGGCCGAGTAGTAACGGCCCTGACTTACGAGTTGTTGTTCGTTGCTGGGTTCAAACCCAGCCAGGCACATTGCATTGTGTAATTTATTTCATAACCACTGCTCTCAAAACGATGAAGGAAAACATAGTGAGGAAACCGGCAGGTCCTAGAACCAAAAATTCGAAGATATGTGATATTCACCAACCCGCACTGGGCCCGCGTGGTGGATTACAGTCCATTCCCTCTCCTAGAGAGGAGGCCTGAGTGGAAACATTAAAAAGGCTGATTATGTTATGTGCCGCAAAATGCGATTATGTTTAAAAGGGTGTGAGCCTGGAGATCTGTTATACAGGTCTCATACAGGTACCTAGTTCAGACCCCAGCTTTTACAAAGGTTTTAGTCTTTAGGCAAAATTTCTTTATGTAACTACAATAAAGTATATAATAAATAAATAAAGTTGTGTTACAATGTACCTTTATGAGAGAAATAAATGATATTCATTTATTATGTTGTTCACGGTACCGATACCGTAAACATAATAAATCAAATCTTAGATTTGTTGGCCTTATATACTTGCTGACTCGGCAAACGTAGTTCTGCCTAAGGCTGCCTGTCCACCGGAGCGGAGCTAGGCAGCGGAGTGGAGAAACTGAGAAATATTAACCAATCGGATTGCACCAAATCTCCGCTCGGAGATTTTGGTTAATATTTCTCAGTTTCTCCACTCCGCTGCCTAGCTCCGCTCCGGTGGACAGGCAGCCTTATAAATGATCAAAGAAAGTCTTAAAAATTAGTTAAGCCGCTTCGGAAGAGTTCGATAACAAAAACTAACAATAAGATTTATGTAGGTATTAATATATTAGAAAATTATAAAGTCGAGAAGTTGTTTAGACGCGCTAAGCACAGATGGCTTCTGAGATTAGCATGTCTAAACAACTTTCCAGTTCGAATCGTAAAATCCTTTTAGTATGGGATTGCCCATTTCTCGAGGAAGGCTATAATTATGCTATACTAGCTTCTGCCCGCGGCTTCACTCGCGTGAATGTAGGTTTCTTCATACAAATTTTGGACACCCGCTTCATCCCCTTAGGGAGAGAATTTTGAAAAATCCTTTCTTAGTGCTCACCTACGTCATAAAAAGAAACCTTGTACAAAATTTCACGCTCCTAATCCCAGTAGTTTCAGCTGTGCGTTGATATGTCAGTCAGTCAGTTTTCCCTTTTATATTTATAGATAACAACCACCGCCGGTTTTACCCGCTTCTTTACGCGGGCGAAACATTAAGAGATAGCAAGTAATTAATAACCTCGGAATAGGTTACCAACCATAGTTTAAATAAAGCCATTCAACCATGCTTTTCTTTTATAAACGACAACAAAAACAGTAGTTATCGCCCTTCACCCAAATAGGCGGTTATAAAAAGTTGTTATCGTTCACAGTTAAAATTACCATAAAACATAATTATTATTAACTAGTGCGACTGTTATATAAACATACAGCTGTAATAACATTAAAAATATAGCAAGCACATTACACCTATCTAAATATTTAAGAACGGCTGGTTAAAACTGTCGGCTTCTCGAACAAAGGTTGCAGGTTCGAACCTAGGAGGTTTTGACTTGTGACTGGTTCGTAATTTTAAACATCGTTGATCAGCTTTTGTAGCAGAATGTCATTAAAACATTAATACGGGTCGCACATTCAAGGCCAAATACATCATCTCGTCAGCTCTTCTGTTACCTATGGGGATTAAAGAGCTAAACGAGATGGAGTCTAGGTACTCCATCTCGTTTAGCTAGCGCAAACACACGACCCTGACGAATAAAACGCGAAAACACACGTCGCAGCAATCTGACACTGGCGGTAAAAGAGTTAAAAAGTTATACAATAGGATTAGCTGATATTGATTTTGAGATTTGAGGTTGAGAAATCATAAAATAACTTCCCCCGCTCTTATTTGGAGGAAGGGAGTGAGACAGAGGTGGAGAGAGGAGTGTAAAACCCACCCGTGTTCCATCAGTTTGCCTTTACGTTGCAAGGCCACGATGTCTCTTTCAAGCAATTCCGCTGGTTTGGCAGGCATTGGCCTTAGTGGGCCCCGTCCGAAATTCAGCGCATATTTGATTTATCAATTTATTTAAACTTATATTTAATATGAACCCACGACGTACAACTCGTAAGTCGGGGCCGTTACCACTCGGTCACCACTGCTCTCATACGCCAGCCATGCGCATTACTTTGTGTAATTTATTTCATCACCACTGCTCTTAAAATGGTGAAGGAAAACATCGTGAGGAAACCGACATGTCCTAGAACCAAAAATTCGAAGACATGTGACATCCACCAACCCGCACTGGGCCCGCGTGGTGGATTACGGCCCGTTCCCTTCCTAGTGAGGAGGCCTGCGTCCAAGCAGTGGGAACATTATAAGGCCGACTATACTATACTATATTTATTATGAACCTATAGTGTCCCATGGCTTGTCCTCTTCCATTCTTCCACTCTTTTCGGTCCTTAGCTACTTTTGACTATATTATACAGTTAATTAATAGACTTTACATACAGTGGTAAATAGGCGGATTTAATACAGCGAGGCATTCTCTAACAATCAACCGTTGGTTTATAAAATACTACAACTGTGGAAGGTGTGCACAATAAATAAAAATATTTGAAATTTAATTATGTAGGTATATTAAGATTAGGTATTTATAATAATAAAATACATATACGCTAAAAGATAAATATCAAAACATTATAATTAAAAGAACTTAAAATATAATAACTATGACGATAACCAAACTAAGATTGACAGGATTTTTACTCTCAGCTTTTTTGATATCAAAGGGAACACATTCCAGAGTTTCATGGTAGAGATGCAGAATTATCACTGAGCAGCCATTGTGTCTTGCGACAATCGCAACGTGAACCTTGTTTTGGTTAGCAAGGCAATGTACGAACCCCATTCCAGCTGGTGTTGTGTTTAGCCGTGTTTTATAAATATACTTGACACTACGCGGTCACAATGGTCATTGTTGAATGGATTTGAAAATATTTCAAAGGAGACACTCAAATTACATAAGTAATAATAATTATTATTTAGTGTGCAAGTTAACCCCCCCCCCCCCCTCCCCCCTTTTATCGATGTATATTAATAACACTGTTCAGGCAGGGACCATTAGCTTGAGCCTATATATTTGTTTTCCATTTGTCGCAATAGATTTCTTATGTGTACAGCGTGTACAGGGAAAATCGTCGGTTGGTAGTACGTTCCATAAAAAATGTATAAGAGGCCTCTGCGAGTTGGCTTCGGCCCCTCGTACGCTTTTGAAAGGTCTAGGTCTCCTGGGTCCTGGGATAAATAAATATATGTGTATATATCAGCCATTACATTCCGTAGTAAATTCATTCAGCCGTTTGAAGTGCGTGTGCGTGAAGGAGTAACAAAAAATCACACAGACATCATACAATGAAGAAAACGATTTATTTTTTCAGACATACATCCGAAATCAGAAATAAACAATTATTATTTCATTGATTAGCTATTTATAAAAGGTCTTTAACATAAGAAAGACTCAACATGAATATATAGTCTCAAATACCCTTTTCACTATACAGTTACGCAGTAGTCTCGGAGTACTACGGCCGCGGTCTCTTCAACAAGCTGACCGTGGTCACAGAGAGCGGGGCGGTGGAGCCTCCCGCGCCGGCCGGGCCCGCTCAGCCGGCCCCGCCCGCACCGGCGCCCGCAGCGCAGTCGTACGGTCCTGGAGCTGAGGCCAAGTTGAGGCAAGTGGAAGGACAGAGCAAGCAAAGTGAGTTGAATTAACATGTTATTACTTTTTTCATTTAAAAAAAATACAAACTGTCGTCTAATATACGAGTTAAAAAAAATTTTGATTCATCAGTGATATTGCATAGTAAAGACATACTCATACTTCGGTAAATTAAACTATTAATAAAAAAAGCATATAATATATCCCTAAGAGATAGACCATACATACCACTATACCACCATATATACCATTGCGAACTTTTTTGTAAACCTTTTTAAGATGTACAATACTGTAGTACATTATTTTGATCTATCTCGTGGGGTTCAGCCAGCGTCTGCAATGTAAGCGCAAAAAAAAAATTTTATTTACGACATCACATTAGAAACCTCTAAAATTATAGTGTTTCTTTACTTATTATACATATAAACCTTCCTCTTGACTCACTCTATCAATTAAAAAAACTGCATCATAAATCCGTTGCGCAGTTTTAAAGATCTAAGAATACATAGGGACAGACAGGGGGAACCGACTTTGTTTTTTACTATGTAGTGATTAACTCCCAAATACCTATAATTGAAGAGTTATTTGATGATTTCCCACACTATCAAATTATTTTATAATGATAAAAAATCCTTGCATTTGATAATATGTTTTTTTTAATACTACCAACATTTGGCAAAATTATATATGAATAACATTTTAAACAATTTTCCCAACGTACTATTGAATCGACACCATTAATTAATATTCCTTTATCAAATAATCTAACGAATTTTCCATTAACAAACGCGATAGTTACTATATTTAATTTAATTGTGAGATCTAAATCTAAACTAACCGTTTTAAATTATTATTATTTCCAGTATTCATATCTAACACAGTAAAACAAGTTGCACCAAAGGGCACTACCATCGTACCGGTCCCAGAGGGTAGGATGAGGCTAATCGAGCAACAACGATACAGCTCCAGCCTCGAAGCAAACTTAAACAAGCTGGAGCCAGTCCACAAATCATCCCCATACTCCTCACCAATCACTGCCAAAAGACGATTTGAAGAAAAACCTAGAAGTACCGGAGTATCGCCTGTCGTTCAACAAAACATTTCTGCAGCCATAAGCAACGGGTCGAGCAAAAATCCGTTCGAAGACGAGACTTACGATGAAGCGAAAAACCCTTTTGCGGAGGAAGCTACGGAACCGACGAACCCTTTCAGTGAAGACGATGATTATGACAGTAACTACAATCCATTCTCATGAACCGAGTGTTAGTTGATTTGTGATAAACTTTGAAGTGATCTGGTTCATGTGGTGAACAAAATAGCTGGCTGTGTACTGTTCTACCCTACGTGAGTACAGTCACGAGAAAATGAAACGTACTGAATACTGAAATTGTATAATAGTATATATAGCAATAATTTCGATTCTTGCTTTGTATTCGGGACGTTCTTTTTTTTAACCAACGCTTGTCCCCTGGAAAAATAATGCATATATATCGTTTGTTTTTATTGTTATTACTGCATTCATTTTAAATATTTCAAATAAAATTAAAAAAAGAAACATTTAAAAATGTAAATAAACAGTATATTCTAAATAAATTACACCCAGTCACAGGACAAATGATCGTGCTCATCACAAACATTTGTCTTGGGTAAAAAACGAACCCACGACCTCCGGCATAGCAGTCAGAGCTATTAACCACTAGGCCAACAGGCCATTCGAAATACAACACTGTCACACTTTTTTATATTGATCGATTGTCGGTAAAAAGTAAGAACATCCCATTTATGCTTAGTTAAACACCATAATATTGAACTTGTAGTCGGCCATAAGATTTGTTTCCAAGACTTTCAATCAAAGTTATCAATTTAGTTGAACTATGTATTGCCATAAATTTATAATATAGGTTTTTAGAGAATTAAAAGAAAGAAAAATATTTTATTTGGCACACATACATAGATACACACAGTGTAGAAACCACACGTAGAAAGTTAAAATTTAAAAAAAAGAAAACGCAAAACGTAACGCATGTAATTGTGAGCCACATGCGCAGGTGCTAATATTTTACGTATTTATTTCATCTCTTGCATTGAACTCCCGAAGTATATGTATAAGTACAGCATAGTAAAATATTAACCAGCGGATAATCTGCTTGCTTCTGATCTCAGCCCTGTGCTGGGTTGCGGTGTTGTTCGAAAGAGATACCGTGGCCCTAGAACCTAAGGGCAACTGAACAAACTAAACTGGTTGTCGCAAGGGTGGCGGAAATACAGTCTGCGCGCAATAGTTCGTAAAAATCACTAAAGCAATGCCATCTACAGAGCTAAAGGTGTGACCAGACGGTTGCAAACTAGCGTTCCAACCAAGGTGACCTTGGTTTATGTGTTTGGTTTATGTTACATGAATGTAAACCACGCGCCAACACGTTCGGTGATTGGGAAAATGTGCCTCCCAACCAAGGGCGTTGAAGGTCATGGTTTACAATTGCTGTCTACACAGATTGAAACTAGCAAGGTCACCTTGGTTGGGACGTTGGTTTGCAATCATCTCGTCACCCCTTTAGTCCGCGCCTCCGCTCCCCTCGCTTGCGTCTCCCGCGCCTTGAGCACCAGATTTATTAAATATAAAAATGTAGGTACATCGATATAAATTAATTTAAAGCTCAAAATTAAAGAATATATATAGTCACGCGTCGCGCGTCGTTCACAATTTTATTATGTCAACAAATATTAAAAACATGGTTCCACAGAATGCATGCTTTTGCATTGGTTAGATATAAATGCGAAAATAACTTTGTCTGTTACACTTGCATGGTTAATAAACTAATGAACCGATTTTGATGAAATTTGGTACGGAGTAAGCTTGAACCCCAAGAAAAACACAGGCTACTTTTTTATCTGGCTTCTTCGCGTCCGCAATAATCGACATTTACGCGAACGAAGTCGCTAGCAAAAGCTTGTATGTATATATATAGATAGCACTATTCATGAAAAAAGAAAATTATAATTTTAATGTTGTACTAAAACTACTATCATAATATTTTATTTTGATACATAGGTCTGATAAGTCTAAAATCACTAACTTTTATTGCTATTGTTTTTCACTTTAATTTTGACTTGCACGAATTTATTTATCAAACAAACTAGTCAAAACAATAAATATAATATCCCCTTTTTATTATTGTGTCTCGAAATGTTATAATATATGAAAACATTCCTTATTTAGAAATTCATTATGATTTGATGTACATAATACTTATATTAAACAGCGTTAGTTCATAACGGAAACTGTATTGTTTTTTAAGCTATGTACGAGTATATCCATTTTGTATCATGATTATAATAATGTTATAGTCAATATATAATTTAAGTTATGGGTATGTTGTGTACTTATTTTTTCCCTTCATCATCCTCAAGTATAAAATTGAATAACAATAAAGTCTTGTGCTACCTGGAACTGGTGTGTTATGAAATTAGGGGGCACAGTAGTGCCCCCGCCAAGGCGAGCAAAAAAGCGGCGCGGCCGTACCGTCCTATTCTCGATTCAGTTCAGGCTATTTTCGAACCCCCTATAACTTCGTTGTGTATTAAACTAGAAGCCTGAATTTTTAGTAACCAAGCAGGCATTGTATAAACACGGTATATTCAAGATCTCATTCAATTTGAACCAGTAGTTTAAGAATTATAACTAGTCAAAGTTTCTTAAATTTGTCTCTCACCGACTGATCATCAAAACTAAGGCAATTCTAGCAGACAGAAGCTTCAAATTTAGAATACAATTACTGTTTAGTGTATAAATCTAATACGTATATAATACGTATTACTTGTGAAATACATTTTGTTTTAATGCGATTGCCAAGTCAATCTATTTATGTTTAAATAAATAGATTGACTTGGAAATAAAAGATTTGTAATATTGATATGGTCACTATAAGAAGTTGATGTTGTTGCTGTTGACGTTACGTTACGTTATTTTACGTTCCCGCAGCCCTAGGCCTTGACCATATTGGGTCCCCCTTCAGTTTGACATTTTGTTGAGGCGCGCGTGGAACACTACGCGCCGTCAACTCGAGCCTGGTCCTTACTAGACCACCGGACGTCGAGGCACATTGCACATCGTCCACAAGCCCGCACCTACGGTGGTCGGAAATCGCCCTGCGACGACTCCTGACGGCGACTGGGGCGTGAGAATGTCCGTTCTCTCATGGTTGTGCCCATCTCCTTTGCTCGCATTGCCGCTTCGCAGGAGGCCATTTCCCTTTTGCTCCGGACCATGGCCAGAACCAGAGAAGTTGCCGCCGCCAATCGCCTCAACGAGAACACGGTGATGCTCCGCCCAAGCGGGGCAAACTGACACTCATAAAACGTACCTACGTTTCAAATGTGGTTCACAGGTGTGCACCTAATTACTTATAATGGTAATTATAGGCGTTTTTTGTTTGTTTTCTTTGCTAATCGTACCTACCCCTTTTTTTGGTAACTTTTTATGACACCAGATCAAAACAGCATGACTTTTTACTGGTTTTCATGTAGCATCAACTGAGGACAGCAATGTAGCAAATTTTACCAAGCGGCCTCCTAAATCTTTATAATTGATAACAAATTGAAACTAGAACTAAAAGAAGAGGAAGAAGCCTACTTACGGTACAGCGCTGGCAGGACCCAACACGACAGGACTACATGCACACCGTTAATGTTGAACTAGCGACACTGCATAGGTAATAATCAGTTTTCCGGGACGGGGACCTTCCGTGTGAACATGCGCTTTGTGACACGACGGGTGCCCGTCACGGGCGTCTGCTATACCCCGGGTGCCCTAATACATAATAGCTATTCTTTAATTAATGTATGATAATAAATTGGTATTGTTTGCTGATGTTATTTTTTTTAAATGTAGCTACTTAAGAGTAACTTTGGCTTTGTTAAGGATAAGTAAGTACCCCATGTAGTTGAAAAATTGAAATCTTTAATCACTTGGCTATCTTGGTAATCAAACTCGGATATATTAATCATTGATTTTGCCTATATTAGTACCATTTAGTGGTCAGATTATTCATGCTTTAGTATATTATTAAGTACATCTCAAATATTTTATCTAATTGTGTGCATTCTCAAATCATTCTAACTAAAGATATTTGTGTTTACTACAAGGTGTGGGGTAAGAAAAAAGAAAACAACGATTTGGAAATTTTCAAAGCATTTTATTTATGACCTTTAACACTGTGTATAATATATTTTGATAGTACATTTAGAGCAATGAGTAATATTACCAATCATTACATTGTTCTTATTTTCATAAATTGAATGAAATTTATAAATTATATATAGAATATATAATTTGTTTTCAATATCATTCTCGCCCAACAATCAACAATCACTATCGAAATCACTCGAGCGCCGGCCGGTGACGTCACGCGTCCGGCGGCGCCCGCACCAGAACAACGACGCACACCAAATAAATTAGTTGAGAAACAAACAAACGTAATGAAAACAACAGCTAGTCCTATAAAAATAGCAGTATAGCTTAAACAGTATACTCTATAAAAAAATATAATCCAGCGACCGCTGCATCTCTAATTTAAAATGTTTTGTTTCCATAGAATTACAACAACTAAACGCGAATCAGCAAACGAAACGTCAGAGGAAATAAAAAATAGCTATAAAATATATGTTCATAGCCGCCTCGACACACCCGTGGTTTTATCTTGCTCGCTATTACTCTACGTAAACACCATTTTGCTATGCAAAAATACATTACCCTATTTATTTCGAAAAACGGAAATAAGTAATATACAAACTTTGGAATGTAACGTAAATACAAACAAAAAAATGACTAGAAAAGAAAGGTATTAACAAACATGTCATTCAGCTTGAGATCTCGTTCATTCTTTACAATAAACACACCTATTGAAGAAGTTACACAAATATTAATTTTGGTGAAGAAGTACTTGGACAATAGTAATCTGTTAGATTCTTATATTTTTAAGAGCGTTTCGTGTAATAAAGCACACCGCCAAATTATTGAACCAGTACACGAATGAAAAATAATTTACCAATATTTGACGTTGTGCTATACAAACTGAAACGGTACATAATCATTTAATAATCTCGACGACAATTGTATTAATTTCAATTTCAAGAAATATTACCTATAACACACAGCATGTCTAAATTTTGGATAATACTTTTTGTTCTTAAACTCTACGTTATTATATGCTAAATTATTATCAGGATATTCTCTAGTGTTAGCCGAATATTTTATGACTACAGTTTAGTGAGTAAGCCGGTGTGACTGGACTTTTAACTGGAGAAAGCTATTTTTTTTTAAATAATTTTCTGTAACCCATGTAAGTACCAAAGGAAGTAAAATATTTACAACGACTAATAAGTCTTAAGCTTACAAGTTTGTTACATAACTATGTATGCTCGATTTCGAATGAAAAATAGTCACCTAGAAGCAATAGTATAGTGACAATAATTATTATATTTATTCCACATTTATCAAAGCGGTAACGAGAGTAAACAATTGCTCGGACTTCCAACAGTGTTTGAGATAAAAGGAATGCCTATAAAGATCATCCATATAAAACTACAGTCACATTCATTTTCTACCTACGATGATATTGATGTCGATCTGTATAAATATATGTGGACTATGGACTGACGACGGTGATGGGACAGGGGAGGGGTGGCAGGGGAGGTAAGGACAACGTAACAATGAAACACGTATTAACACACTACTTTGTGATTGTTCGCAGCACAGCATGGGGCTACTCTATCACATACATGTACCTACACGGTATATGACTAGAACGTACGGAATGCTCCGAACGGAATCATCGGTAATCGAGAAATCATCGAGATACACCTGAGTAACATCATATTAACCTACTTTATACATCCCATATAAAGAATTTGAAAGAAAACATCGTTACACAAAACAATATCAAGTTAAATGATATTACCAACTACATTCTGTAGCGTAAATGATTTATAATGCATAGTCTACATTTAACTACAAATATTTAATGTATTTACAATCGATACTAAAACGTGAAACGATTACGTATGACGTCATACGAGTTCGGACTACCGCCACCACGGCCTTTTGAGCCTCAAAATATAATTTTATACTACCGTTCGGGTCATACGTATATACAAGGTAAATTACATTAATAACGTATCCAACATTAGAAGAAAATTTATATAGTTCAGTAATTTTGTCTTTTCACAAGTAAAATGTTTTTTTTTTTCTTTAAATTCTTAGGTATAGTCATGTTACAAAATGGAGTCTATCACACATCGCCGATATTATTTGTGCGCAACACATATTATTGTTTTTATTGCACAGAAGTTGTACGTAGACATACGCATTACACTTTCTACAAGATGGCCGATGGACCACGATAGGTAGGTTACATAAATGCTGGTATTATACTTTTAACGTGTCGTAATGTATTTTGACTATATATTTTAATGGAGTTATGTTAGTATCGTGGTCCAAAGTTGCCATTACAAAAGAGTTAATAAAAAGAAGAGCTTTAAATAGGCCTTGAAGACATTGAAACAGCTCGTAATCTCAACTAGACGTACATAATACACAGTACGTATTTATATCAATGTAAATATTATCTTTACCCCGTTCCTGTTATGATCAGTGCACCGGTTTGGTCCCGTCTCGTTCGACCCTCGCACTAAACTATAAAACTCTAAACTTCATGATTAATTGACCAGTTATCAGCTTGATATTTGGCACTCGAATATTTTTGGTTAAAATAATAAAATCTCTTTTCACGATTATAATATTACTTTGTAATATAAATAGGAATTAAGCTACATCAATATTGTATAATTTATGAAGACATTTTGTTGTTTTAATCAGAAATATGTAAGTCCAATGTCTGTGCCAAAAAAACTGGTTCTTTTATTCAATTAGCAAATTTAATAAATAAAATATGCACATATATATATAATATCTATTTACGTATATATCGTATATCGCATTAAATGCAGCTGCTTCATATAATACTGATAATAAAACTTAGATATGCTAAAATAATTGATTCATTTGCATTGTCCTCTGACTTTTATTCGTATTATCTTGTGGTCCCAGAGTTGACGGAACAAAATTATAATTTATAGAAATAGTTAACTTCGTATAAAAAGTATGAAAATTCTTGCTTATTAAATAGTGATGGCTGTAAAGCAGCAAGTCTTGTTCTTCAATCTATTATCGAATTAGGTACACCACTATTTACAACTTCTGTTTTTTTTGGCCACTTTGAATACGAAATAAACTATCTCACTAAATACGATATAAATGGACCACAGTAAACAAAAGCTCTTCGTTGAGCGCTCAGTGACTATAGAATGTCTATGCCCCACCAAACCAGTCACGGATATATTCCTTCTTTAAACGATTAGTTCGCTCGGTCTTTGGAATTAAACCTTAATTTTCAATTACTTAAGGGATATTTTACAATGTCTAGCTTATGTAGCTAAAATCAGCGTTAGAAAATACTTTATTCCAATCTTCATGCATATCATATATTTAATTCAACATATATTCGTGCAACTGTTCGCACAGTGCGATCTAAGATGATAAATAGCGCTGTTAAAATCAGCCTAAAAGTACATCTCTGGTACTTCATTTGTACTACCCTAACCATCCGCTAGCGTAGTCAGTCTGAATTTTAACTATTTAATATAGGATACGCAAAAAGATATCACATTTTGTCGAACACTTCTGAACCATAGAGAATTAAATTTATTTCCATCAACTTACATAATATTAAAATAGGTAATGACGGTAATATTATGTAAGCACATTTCTTGAATACTTTCCAGATTAATCCAATCATCGCCAATTTACATATACACACTTTACAATTCAACTCACAATGTTTCAGAAGTCTTCACCTGCTCCAATCTTACATTTAAAGCTGCCTATGTTCATCACAATGTCAGTTTAATTCCACAAACCGTGCGTCTGAGCCGTTTCAATACCTCTGCAAGGCTTTGTGAGCGAGCGCCCCGTGGGAGACGCACTTAAAAAACGAGGATAGACTCCATGACGAGACTGTCTCATGGTGCCGCCGCGCCGCCCGCCTTGTCGCCGCGCCGCGCTGACCGCGACCTGCCCGCACACAACTTCAAGCGTGTATATTGACAGGCCCGACCCAACGGAGGGACCGCATGTACTACGCGGACACGACAACGCTTGTCGCACTGACTGACCGACAAGAAACTTTGGTAGGATGAAGGGTCATGTGGTTAAAGTACTAAGCAAGAAAAAAGTTTGACCACAAACATGGTCTGTCGACTGATCGTGCGGGCAAAACTTTAACCAAGATGAAAATTTGACCCCAAAACTGATCGAATAGCCAGTTACTCGATCAAAGTTCTAAACGAGAAGAAAGTATAACTGGAAAGCTAGTTGGAAAATGGGACATGAGGCCAATGATCCAACCGTAGAATGTTTTTTTTTGCAAAACTGGTCAATAAGAACCGTGCATTAGCTTCTGACGTTTTATAAGTGCCTATGTAGGCCTATTTTAAACAAAAATATTTCGGTTTTGGTTAAATGACAAATCATGTCAAACTTTCTTTTTGGTCGAATTTTCTTTTTGGCCAATATTGCAGCCGGCCGTGCAACAAATTGTGGTGATATCCGCGTAGTGTGAAGGTCCCTAACCCACTTACATACAACAGGGAATTTCTGACACTACTGGCTGAATAGGCTTAATACCTTTGCTTAAAAAAAATGGCTGTAAAGGTCGAGTACCTTTGCCTAAAAGTTGACAGTAAAGGTTTTACCTTTGGCTGTAGGGGTTGGTGCTTTTGCCTCAGTGGCAGTATGGCTTGGAGTCTTAGCCCAAAAATGAAGAGATAAGCAGAATATGATTATTTGGTAATATTAAGGTCTTATGAAGTAAATTCAAAATAACTGTCATACTACGGTCTGGGCATGCATGTTTGTAATATGAATGGAAGGATAGTGAATGTAAAAAAGGGGGGTAACTCACCTGATTTGTCCAGCAAGCAGTGGGTTGATGGCATACAGCCAGTCGTGCACTTCCTTATCGCCGAGTGTTTGCAGCAAGTAGCCGCGTTCCTTGCTCACCACGCTGCAACAAGAACATATATGATAAAGTTTATAACTGAAATCTAATTCTATGGGACTAATATCGAATATTTTTATTACAGTCACGCGAGTCTTAAGAGGCATGCGGATGAGCATTGTGAGTAAGAAACAACGTACTACTACGCGAATGTTAATTAAATTAAGGCAAACGAAACATAGGAACAGGGAAAGAGAGGAAGCCGTTCGATTTTACCTATTGTCTTATAATAATAATAATATAATAATATTCCACAACTATCACACAACGCCGTCTAGTCTCAAGCTAAGCAGAGCTTGTGTTATGAGTACTAGACAACTGATAAACATACATATATATTTTCTAAATACATACATATTATAGATAAATTACACCCAGACACAGAACAAATGATCGTGCTCATCACACAAACACTTGTCCCGGGTGGGAATCGAACCCACGACCTCCGGCATAGCAATCAGGGCCATTAACCACTAGACCAACAGGCCAGTCGAAAAGTTATAGATTTGATCCTCAGTAGATGTTGTTCTATATCGGTCATCACGATGTGGGCATGAATTGGGCAACTTGCATTTCAAATGTTGTTATAGAAGAGTGGGGCCGTGGTTTTTTGGGAACATCCTGTGATCTCTTTTGTATACACATAAAATCATAGATATTATTTTCAGTGTGTGTTTTTCTGTTTTCTGTTAATTGACAGTTTCCTATTTAACAGAACTGAAAGGTTACTAACTTACATAATATTGAACGAATTAGATTTTTTTTGTATTTGCTATTTAAAAAAAAATACTTTTTGATACAAATAATAAAAAAGTCAACTACCAACTACCAACAACTACTTTGTTTATAAGGTTTTTAATTGTTTCAATAAAGTTATTATTATTATTACCAACTAAAAAAAAAGGACATGACAGTGACGATTCGTGCCTGATCGATAACAGCTAATAACCACTTTTCGGTCCCACGCTCTAAGCAATAAGGTTGATTGTTCACTGGTGTACCTGAAGGTGTTGGGCATGCGGACCATCTGCTCCTGGTCCTCGGAGTACTCCACATGCGCGTTGGCGAGGTTGATGACGGCGCGCTCGATAGGGTCGCGCTCGTCGCGGTAGATGAACACGTAGGGCCGCCGAACCACCTAAACAATAACACATATTTATAATAAAATGCTGATCACACTTCTTCTTTTCAACTATACATTAGGAACTGGAACAGTCTTGCATAACTTGGATGTTTGAAACGCTGATTTTAAGCGTAATTTGAAAAATGTCATGTGACTTTTATTTTACGCTTGAAGGTATTACCACTGTCAATTAAAAACAAAAGCTACAGTATTTCACATACCAGCCAGCGCTTCTTCCAGCCATGAGTGCCGTGCTGCAGCACATTGAGGTGTCCCCGCCGCGCCACGGCCGCGGACACGCGCACCTCCTCGCAGTCGGGCACGTAGAGCGCGGGGCCCAGCGCGCCGGGGCCCATGGCGCCCAGGGCCCCCAGCGCGCCCAGCGCGGCCCCGTGCGACCCCGCCCAGCCCGACATCGACTTCTCCAGGAGGCCGCGCTCCGGGGAGCACAGTCTAAAGAGAGAGGTAAAGTACAAAATAAATACACCAACATCTGGTGGCCTGTTAGTCTAGTCAGTGGCCTCACTGGTATACGTGGCGTGTACTAGTACGTGGGTTCGATTCCCACCCAAGATAAATGTTTGTGTGATGAGCACGATCATTTGTTCTGCGTCCAGGTGTAGTTTATCTATAATATGTATGTTTTTAGAAATATTTATATATTTCTAAAAATATAAAGAAAAGTATGTTTATTAGTTATCTAGTACTCATACCACAAGCTTTGTTTAGTTTGGGGCTAGATGGCATTGTGTTGATGTCGTTGTTGTAGTTGTTGTAAAAGTTGTGTTGTTGTGTGTTGTTGTTACATATGGTAGTAGCAATAAATATACATGAAGCTTATATTCCTTGAAGTTTGAGGTGTTCAACCCTCATATAATAGGGCTTGGGTTGAAACTCAGCCGGGCGCATTACTTTATGTAATTTATTTAGTTTCTGCTATCCGATTTCATGCAGCAAAGCGATGTTCAGATTCCTACCACGAGCTCTTAACGCGATTTGACGACCTAAACTGAATTGTTAACAAGATGGAGCTATATAGGGTGTATAGCTCTATCCCTCTCTTTCGCATGCACGCTTGACATTTTAACACATGGCACACGGCCCCAAGTGTCCATACAATTTACTTGGAAATAACCCTGACACTCTCAAAGTACAAAAAAAGCCTGACCGCCGCAAAATAACAATGTGTGTTAGGTACACATCATTCACATTCAACACATTAGTCATCTAAGTCTAATCTTGTAATTTTACTATTTTTATTCTAATTTTACATTTCTAATTATTATTTTATAAGTTATAATTTTAATGATTGTTACTAATTTTAAATTCATAATATTAATTCAAATTATGACATATTTATTATTTTCACTCTAATTTTTTAATTCAGTTTTAATTCAAATTAACCAATGACCAATGTTACCCCTTTGACCTTTGTATGTCGACCCTCATTTTTTAGTTTTTATTTGACATAATTTATTTGTACTTTTTTTGTGATTTTTGAATTTTTTACCTTGTTATATGTGCATGCTGTGGTCTCCCGTAATTGAAGAAGCACACGTTAAATGCCTAATGATTTCTATTGTATCTTTGTGACCTTTGTTGCAGATCCAAATAAATAACTAAATGTGCGATGCGAATCAATTCGGAAGTTCATGCGATGCGTCGTCGCAGATTTTTACGATGCGATGTCGTATCGCAGTTTGATGTTTGGGCCCTATTAGTAGTTAGGTCCATGTATAGTGACTCTCCCATTTCAATCCAATGTATTCTAGCAAAATAGTTTCCTACATCAAATAACGATCAACTACTTACTCGAAGCTGCTGGCGCTGTGTATGGATGAGAGCAGGCTGGGTGTGGAGATGTCTGCGGAGACACCCTCGTCTACTGGAGTGGCGGGAGATGCAGCGGCTTCCACTTCCTTGCCTGAGGCTCCTATCCTTCCTGTGAAAAGTAGAAATAAACTTTAAAGTTAGCTTCAATGCTGGGACACACGATTAAGTTTAATTATCAACTTTATTTTTTAACCCCCGAAGGAAACGAGGGGTGTTATAAGCTTGACGAGTCTGTGTGTCTGTGTATCGGTATGTCTGTGGCTTTTAAATAACAAAGTGTAAATCTCCATTGAAAAGGGGGATCTGTCTGGTCTGGGCAACTGCCCGAGTTTTCCGACTGTTGTATCTGTTCTAATCGTGCGGAGAACTGTGCTAGGTACCACAATTGATTTTATCTTACATGATTTTGCGCTTGTTTTTTGAACAATTGATAAATATCGTAGAATCTGAATAAAGATCGTATTAATCCAAATACAATATAATAACGCGTTCAGGATGCTGGTGGGGCTCCCACGCTACTGTAGTGCATCTGCAATGTTTGCTCACGCGCACACAGAGCAGCAGTGTGGGAGCTCCCACACTGCTGCGGGGCCGCCTCGCTGACGTTCCGCACGCGTGGGAGCGCATCCTGAGCGTGCTCAGCCACAAGCTGGACAGCCCCCTTCTAGGGCACTGGGTTCATACTCAAGTGCGTGAGCCAGAGGCCCTAGAGGGCGGCAAATACTTAAAGATTTTTTTTTATTTAATTATTTCACAAGTGAATGTGACGCAGTGTACCTTGTATAAGTTTGATGTACTTGGTGGCGAGTTCCTTCTCGCGTATGGTCATATCCCACGGCTCATACACCGACTCGTCTCGCGCGCATTCCGCTGCCGCCTTCGCTGCCATATTGCAGACCTCCTGGAACAACGTTCATCACATCATTCATCTTACAGTCCATCGCAAGCTTGTCTAGTAGATAATAATCGCTGTCAGCGATAAGACCGCTACTGTACCCATAGATTTAAGTTAGTGTAAAAGTTTTGTTACCATTTTGGTGTACAATAAAGTTTATTTAATTCTATTTTTAATTTCATATCTAAGGTATCGTGCTGTTCGGCATATCAAAACTGAGCCAGGAATTGTAACAGGTCTTCAAAATGGAGTACTTTTTAGTAGAAAATTTTGGTTGTATGGATGGTGTGGTGTAGGTACTCACTGGGTAGGTGGATGAACAAATAAAAGTCCTTGCTGAGTCTCCAGGTATATTCCTCACACACAACACTACAACACTGTAGATTTGATCAATTCCGACAGTAAAATTGTAGTTATCAGTAATTTCTTTGCCGCAAATAATACAGTGTCCCGTGTTTAAATTGCTTCTGATTGTTTTTATTTACTAAAACTTCGAAACAACCATTTTTATGTCTTAGCAGATTGAACACGATTGCTGAGTTTTTTGGGTTAAATGTTTGTTTCTGGATGTTTAAGTGAAATCTGCGAAGCGGATATTGAGTTGAAACAGCATCAAATTAAATTGTGCAAACACCTCCTAACTAAGCCAATGTTTCAATTTATTATACGTGGGGCATACTGAAAGTTGCTGGATCTGGCCACTTACAATAAAAGAATGAAAAAACAATTATAGAATTCGAAAATGGAATTATTTGCGAGCATGTTACTTTTTAATTTGCGAGACTGTCATTTGTTTTTTCATTTGTGGGTCCTTTCGAAGATTGTGGGTCGCTATCAAAATGAATTTAACTCGTGAATATTTTCGTTGTGGCTTAAGTCAACAAGAGACTTGCCAGAGACTTCAATTGGCATTTGGTGATGAAGCACCATGTCGCAGCTCTGTGTATCGTGGTTTGAAGAATTTAGACGTGGACGTGACCATCTCTATGACGAAGTACGTGAAGGTCGGCCGGCGACTGAATGATACAGCACGACAACTTATTGAAACTGACAAAAAAATTACTTGCTAGCAAATTCGTGCTTTCTTAGGCATTGGAATCAGCCAAGTGCAAAACATTTTACATGTACATCTGAAGATTCGAAAGTTTTGCACTCGATGTCTACCACATAACTTAAAGGAGGACCAGAAACGACTGCATGTCCAGTGGTGCCGTAAAATGATAAAAATAATAATAATATTCCACAACCATCACACAACGCCGTCTAGTCTCAAGCTAAGCAGAGCTTGTGTTATGAGTACTAGACAGACTAGACAGACATTGGCTGTCTATAATATCGTGACAGGTGAAGAAACCTGGGTGTACTGCTTTGAACCCGAAAGAAAGAGCCTGTCGGCAGAGTGGGTATTTCTTTTTGCCAACGAAATTTATGAAAAGTCGAAGTGTTGGTAAAAATGGTTGCTTCTTTTTTTCGGCAAATCAGGACATTACATCAAAGGACAGTGACTGGAGATTGGTACGTCAAAACTTGCTTGCCCAGAGTCTTAGAAAAAGTTCGCGAAAATTGTCCTCGAAGCAATGTACTCCTCCACCACGATAACGATAATTGATAATCGATATCCTCACATTCCGCTAAGGTAACAGAAGCCTATTTGAAGGCTTCAGATGTGGAACTGACGACGCATCCGCCTTACAGCCCGGACCTTGCACCTTAGGAGTTCTTTTTGTTTCCAAAAATTAAAAATAAACTTAGAGGCATACGTTTTACAAGCCCTGAATCGGCGGTGAATGCGTTCAATAAAGCCATTGACGAGGTCCCTAAAGAAGACTGGTCCAACTAAGTTGTGCAGTGGTTTCAGCGAATGCAAAAATGTATTAATTTCGAGTAGAATATACTTTGAAAAACAATAAATGTAGTCTTATTTATCAGAATCCAGAAACTTTCAGTATGCCCTACATATATATATATATATACAGTTACGAGCTATTGGCACTACACGGCCGATATTAGTTTGGATGTAGTTTACCTTCTCGGTCTTGGTGAAGTCGTTGGGCGCCACGGTGTTCTCGTGTCCGTGACGCAGCCGCTCGCGCAGCGCCAGCAGGTGGCGTGTGCGCCCCACTTGCTCCAACCGAGTCATCTTCTCCAACTCCCACTGCCGATCAAAAACTACGTGTTATTTACGTGGAAAAACAGGTATAATATGGCTTGGGTTGAGATTGGAGTGGATGGATTTCCTGGCAACTATAACATAGCATAGCATAGACATTTTCTCTTCACCACCCTAGGTTGACAGGTAGAGAATGCCTACGGTATTAAGTCCGCCTTTGTACTTTTGTGCTGCATTAAGTTATAATAAATAAATAAATAGGCACTACGCTTAGCGCAGGAGTTAAGGCATCACTATTTTTGTAAAATGCTAGCTTTTATCAGCGGTTTCGCCCGTGAGTAAATAAGTTTTTCCATACAAAATTTGGACCTCCGTTTCGTTACCGGTAGGGTGACGTCTGGAAAATCCTCTGTTATTCTTTTTCTTATACACAATAAAAGGAACCTCTATGCAAAATTTCAGCGTTTTCGGTCTAAGGGCCGAAACTGCGTTAAGCGCACGCTCGCGACGGGCATCCGTCGCGTGACTTTGTGCAGTGTCGCTAGTTCAACTTTAACGGTGTGCATGTAGTCGTGTCTATGGAACACTTAATATTTATGACGTAGCAAAAGGGGTGCGGGGCCCGGCTCCCCGCAACGGAGCATTTTTGTATCGGACCGTGCGGGCGTCCGCTTAATGCAGTTTTGGCCCTAAGGGTTTGGACTAGGCGTTGATGAATCGGTGGTATAGTCAGAGTTTTGCCTTTTATAATATATATAAACTATTTGTGTAAATAAAGAATTATTATTATATTAAGATCAACAAGGTGTTAAATTTAGAAAAAAACTTCTCTATAAAATCATCTCCAAAAAGAATTTTCTCATAAAGTTGTAGCATTTGACTAGCGTGCCATTGACCATTTAAACTGCATTGTTTGAAGTAAGGCAATTTGAGTGGCAATACTTATAACAATGGAAGAAAATGATGCGGTTTTGTTATTTACTTCGATGATAATACAGGTCCAAATAATCGGGAGTTATTTAGTCTGTTTATTTTTTCTAGCAGCTAGCTAATCTAGAAAGTAATTATAGTGAAGTATACCTGGTGATCAAATATAAGCGAATCCCCGCGCGGCCTCCAGCCGTGTAGATTCTCTTCTCCTCGCACGTACGTGCCGCTCGTGTCCAACACACGGCGCTGGCGACGTTGTACTCCTGTACAACGAAACAATTAAGATTTTAAATGCATTTTTTATGAACTTTTTTTGTTGAGAGTTGGTTGAGAGAGTCGAACGCGCTTGTCAGCGGCGCCGCACGCAGAAAGTTAGTTCGCGCGCGCGGCACCAACGACAGCTACGACGACCTACAGATGTAGCTTTTTTACAGGAAAACATCGACGCAGAGTTGCTAGCCTGTCAGTTTTTTATCGTTTACACTTCCACAATTTAATTCCGCCAAGTCTGTTCGATCATCGGACCTTTAGGCATCGTTCAGACCATACAGACATACGGGAATACATTTATTATGCGTGCCTTAGCTGTAAGGAGTGGAATTCCCTGCTGGAGTCTGTGTTTCTTGATATCTACAACCTAAGGATCTTTAAGTCAAGAGTGACTAAGTTAATGATGTAGTAGAAGAGCACAGTACCTGGCTCCAGGGCTCGGTGCAGACTGAGCTCGTAGACGCCGGTGATGTGGTCCGCGCGCGCGGCTCGCGAGCCGAACAGTGCGCGGCGCAGCGAGCGGCCCGTGCGCGCCTCGCGGCCCACCACCACGAGGGACAGGTCCTTGGTGATGATAGCGGGCCGGCTGCAGTTGTCCACCTAACGGACAAAATACATGATATAGGTTAGTGGTAGCCAACTAGTGTGATCTACCAATTACCAGCGCGAGCGAGCTCAAAAATTTTAGCACAACTCTTCGAAGTGGTCCATATCGTAGATAGTCTTAGAATAGTAAAAAAATTGAGCTGAAAAATCGGGTAGTCAAAGACAAAAGAACGAGTGAAATATCTCAAAAATTTGAGCACATTGGCTCGAATACGTTCGATTTTCTTTTGACAAACAGACAAAAAGAAGTTAGAGGGGCGACCACGTGGTAGAGTCGAATGGCTAGTTATCTGTCGCTTCGCGTAAAGTAAATAGCTACTGATGCCAAGATTGATTGGATTAACCGCCGAGATCGACCGATGGGCCAACTTCCAATATTATCCTTTTCGTCTATATAATTAGTAGTTTAAAGGCATCTTTTCAAACAACAAGGCAGTCCAATTGTCTGCATTCGAGCCACGTTGTCTTTGCCTCAATCGAACGAGGAGAGTCACGCGAACGCCGGCGTTCGCGCGTGACGTCATCGCGCCATTCGGTCGAAAGCCAAGCGAACGCCGGCGTTCGCTCTCTCCCACTTCATTGTAGGCCCTATTTTCAATACTTAGAGACTACTTTTGCATGAACAAGTTTGATTACTTACGTTCTTGGATAAATTTCCTATAAATTGAACGCATTATATTTTATAGTCTATGCTCTGCTATATTTTTTTCGGTTTTTTTGTAAAAAGTAATATTTACGCCGCCATTTTGTTTATGGCGCCCCTGCAGTCACTAACTTTTGACAGTTCGCTTCCCGCTTCGACAGGTTAAACTTGATTTTTTAACTGATTTATTTCTACTCTTTTTTTAAATAAAAAAAACTTCTTCCACTCTGGTTGGAGCAAGACGGAGTGTCTCTGTGAAACTTTTACGCACTAAAACCAACCCGTGTTAGTTTACTTGCCTTTAGCATTCCAGGGCCAGTAACTATTTCAAAAAATCTCTCAGTGGTTCGACTGTGAACTCGAATTTTAACTTTTTATTTCATGGTGTGTACGTATGACGAAAAATATATGAATTTCTGTATCAACATACATGTACTCCCTTAGCTCCGCAATAGAATAATATAAAATAAGCTAGCTACATTCTATTAGATTCATGTTTTTCCATTCGACTGTTTTAGAATGGAATTTCTCGCACAACATTTTCTCTACAGATTTTACGCAAGTTGAAACGTGCAACTGTTTTTTTTTTTTGACTGGGCTACCCAGTCAAAAGTCATTATAAATGGTGTATAATTTATATAAATGCTTTGTGTTATTAGTGTACTGACCTCTAAGTAAGCGCTGAGTGTGATGTACACAACTTCTCCGTTGGCGCTGACCCTGTTGAGTAGCGGGGATCCGTGCAGGCTACTGTCCCAGGCCGCTTCGAACCTTATATGGATGGAAAGGACATTTAAAAAAAATATATTTCTGTTTGTTCCACAAAGCAGATTTCGCCAGTCCCCAGTTACTAAAGAAATCTAATTATTATTACTAAAAAAATCTTATTATTATGTCTGAGACCTTACTGGAACAATTGCACATGAGCATTTTAGTTTTTAAATTAAAAATGTTGTTCAGTACTGTAGCGGGTAATCATGATTCTGGTAATGATTTTAATCGTTCACCGAATATCATACTTCACTCAAAATCACAATGTTTTATTAAAATCTCAGACCCATGATATGTATTCTAGAAACTGCACTTTGTATACTTAGGCGTGTTAGGACACCTAAAAAGTTCATTAGACAAAAATTTTCAGATGTTTCTTTTTATTATAACCTTGACACTAGAAATTAAGGATTAATTACTAGTGTCATTACCAGAGATCGGAATAACGTAGAGTTATTCATGTACTTATACTGATTACATACAGCGAAAGAATAAAGTGGATATGCCTCAAATCCCTAGATTAATTTTAAAGAGCAGATTTTTTTATGACATTATCAGAAATATAGCAGAAAAATTTCTTCGGCGGAGGAAGTGTTTAAATTTGTTAACCTTACTCAGTTGAGAATTTTTTCAATGAAAAATACTAATAAAGATTGTATGTTAATTATCTTTGTTTTATTTGTCTTATCTATATCTCTGAGGTTTTTATTATTATTTATTTGTAATATTGTTGGCCACACGGGATTTGTCAATAGAAATCCCGGGAAGATCCATGTTAACATCAATAATTCGATGCAAGTACATGAATAACTCTACCTAATTCCGACCCCTGATTATTACGTGAGTGTATTCCGTGCGGCAGTCGAACCCCTGACAAGTAGCACAGCAGTCAATCGCTTAACCACTGAGCCGTGTCAAACATTTTGTACCAACAGTCTTCTAAATTATTCGTCATAACTACAGTTTACAATATTTTCTCCTCACCTGAACACAGCCCTGTCGTCCAGCGTGGGCCTCTCTCCAGGGAACAGTCCGAGGGACAGCGCGCCGTCCTCGTCGCCGTCCGTCGTGTCCTCGTTAGCTTCGGGCGAGTTGCGGATGCGGCCTGCGACATCACATACTATTGTGACAAGTGGACTACACGTGAAAAAGTGCAATGAATTTGGAGTGAAATGAAAACTAGAGATGGTTTTGTGTATTTTGGATCATTAAAATTGGCTATAAAATAAAGCAACAATAAGCATTTCAATAACATAAGGTACGTGGTCGCAACATATCGCTGTCTCTTTTCAACGCACCTAACCTAATTGCGCCATAACACATTGTAGGGAGTTTATCTTTTTTCTGTTACTTGACAGATGGAAATTACCTTTTGACAAGACTTGTAAGTTTCCTAAATAAACTAATATTGATTGAGCAAATTTTAAACAATTCTATTTGCGGTTTTAGATAAAATTACTTTTTGATGATGCAAATAGTCAAAAATAACAAATATATCCAACTGAATTAAGAACAACTTTGCTTAGAATTTTGTGCCCCTTAAATGTTGGCACATTTATCTTCATAATATCGGTCACACTATTCTTTAGACTTTGTAAAGCTTGGGTTACTATATTAGGGTGTTTTAATTTTTCAACGCCATACAAGTTTGAAATATTTGAAATCTGTAATTTCCACATATATTAACAGATTGGCATTTCAGTCTTTAGGTTAACACTTAAAAATAGAAAATTGTATCTTATTGTTTAACCGACTTCAAAAAAGGAGGAGGTTATTTTAGATATGTTTACTAGATTTTCTGCAAGCTGCTCATGGCTGAAGTTACAAAGTTAATCATCAACATACCAACAACGAGCTCCCTCACGTCAGTCCACTGTAGGTCCTGCGAGGGCTCGTGCAGGATGGTGATGCGGATGCGGCGCTGGATGCCCTGGTGCAGCAGGAACAAGCCGCGGCAGGGCAGTTCGTCTGAGTGTTCTACCACCTGGAGATGGAAATGTAATAACATTATTATCAATATGTAGGTTAGTTTAATTACAGGTCTTCGGGATTGTTCGAAAGAGTTACCGTGACCTTTGCAAAGGGCAACTGAAGGAACCGATCAGACCGGGAGAAGTCATTCGTAGCGCAGCAGCCAATCGTTTAACCACTGCACTGATCGTGTCATCGTTATTTATTGAACAGTCATGATTCTACGGGTTAGTTAGATTTCTCATATCCGATTGATTTTTTTCAAACTTAGCTCATTTCTAGTTCCCATTAAAGATATTTTTGAGCTAAAGATGGAGGCGACCGCCACTCGTTCCCCCGCTCCGGACCATAACGTGTATGTGTCTCCGGCCGGTCCGCACAATAATGACACTCAGGCGTTTCTTCCATCTGAATCAGATGCAGGAACCTCTTGAACTTACTATATCCGGTGAAAACCTACGTCTTGCGGAAGGTGAGGGAACCATGATACCTCTTCAGCCACTCAAGGGACTTACCGCTATGATTATGGCGTGTTCAAAGTTTTTACGTGGTGCGCTGCGAATTCCGTCGTCACTGTGAGTAACTTCACTACCACCTGCGACTAGATTGTGTACAATCGCTATGGGCGAGGCTTTATCGTTTTGTATAATGTAGTGAGGGTATACTCACAGCCGGCACGTACTCCCCGCTGGGCGCCAGCTCGCAGATCTCGAACCACACGAGCAGGTCGTGCTTGGAGTGCAGGTGCGACGAGCAGCACGGCGCGGCCACGGCGGCGGCGCCCCACTTGGGTGAGCGCACGGGCGCCGAGATGGGGATGGAGGGCGGCAGCATGCGGCGCGGGGGGGTGCGCCCTCCCACTCCGCCGTCTTGCTTAGCGTCCTGGGGGATAGGCAACGTTAACATTAAAAGTAGATCTTGTAACAACAGCTGCTGGAACTGGAAACGAAATAACCCACCCGCATAAGATTACATCGCGTTGTAGATCACGTCGGGGTCACCAGTTTGGAGGTATGCGGAACACAGAGTAAAGTCCCGCAAACCTCCGATGAAAAGGGAGGATCCTCCGACCAGACGGGCGTTATGTCTAGTGAGCAACTGCCCTATAGATGATTTGGGCTGTTCTATATGTTCTAATCGCGAGGAGAAATTTAATTGTGCGATGCAGGGTTAGTTCTTATGTGACGCCATAAATGTCGCTACAGGGTATTTTATTGGGGGAGGGGCCCCAAGGAAATAAACAATCTTGTTGACTTAGGCATTTCAATTCACACTGGCGCAGAGTCGGAGAAGTAATTTTTTCGGTTATAGCATATTCATCTCTATTTTCCTATTTTTAAGAATGTTATGGTTACAGTCGAGTAACTTCACGCATCGCCGTGCGTTACTTGCACACAGTGACACGTCAGTTGACGGGCATGAACGTGATTCACGAATATTCAAAATTCGAACTAATCCAGCGCTGTAATACAAGCGCGCTAATGCGGGCTTCGTCGCGCATTGTAGTCGTCACTAGGTTTGGATCCTAAGAATTAGTTGGTAACATGACTTTTAATCAATGATTTGTCATGCATAAAAAGAACTCATATCACTTAGTCTTATAAGATTTATAATAAAAAAAACCTTACATATCTATACCACATTGCTCTAGACACTGTTTAGAACATTCAACTATCATGAAGAGACGGGGCTCCAAGTGCAAGACGCTGAGTAAAAACTTTTTGATTACCTACCTTACGACTTTATACGCAAATAAACCTGTCTAGGTAACATCACAACACCAACTCATTTTAAAGCAAATTTTTCCAATGTCAAATATATTTTATCTGTAGAATAAAATTGTCAAGTGACATTTTTTATCTGCGTCATCAATCTGTCAAAAACTTATACAGATAATTATCTGGATTTTAAAAAATCAGCTCGTAGGTACCGACCAACCATGCACACATATAAATGACACCATTATAGTAGAATATTACGTACAATTCCGCTTACCTTGTGGAGAGGGTGTTGTTGGTAGTGGCCGAATACTTCGAACACGATCGGCTGCGTCTTTATATACTCCACAAACGATTTTGTTACGGGGACTGTGATCTGTCAACAAAGAACTTGGGTTTGGAAATGTTGGTTGGAGTAGGACCTATTCTTCATAATAAAATTCATCCGCCGCCAGTCAATATGCATTTAAACAGAAGGTGTGAAATTATTTTCTACATAAATAGCTGAATTGTAATATTCAATTGGCATAAACAGCAATGCCAACGGTTACAAAGGGCCTTGTGATTACTGATTATTTATAGGTTATATTTAATTTTGGTAATAAAGGAAGGTAAACAAAATGGGCACTTACATTTTGCACATGGTAGAATCCCAGCGGTGTGTTCTTTCCCGCATTCTTGACGGGCTCTGTCGAGAATGCGTCTTCGTTGCGGTGTAGGAAGCTGAAACAAAACACAATCATGACGTAATCCCCTTTCAAAATGACATGAGTGATCATTCAACGTCTTGCTATCCGAGTAAAAAGTGGATAAATTACATAACTTTTCATATTGACTCACAAGTTAAACGTAACCAAGGAATTATGACTGTTTTTTGCAGTTCCAGTCAAAAATTAAGAAGCTCAGATGTTTACGAAGTTCCTTCACATGCCAAACAACTTTTTACCGTATTCCTAAAACGATAGAACTCACTTGAACTGGCAGAAGACATCAGCGTAATCAGTAGACACACTATGTGCTTGAAGCACGGTAACTCGGAAGGTGAACTCTTTGCCAAGAGTCAGGTGTTCGGGAAGTTCTTCCTCCTTCAATTCGGAGGCCAGGGAGCTGTCGCCCCGGCCACTGTCTGCATCGCATTCACCCATTGCCAGTTCTGTTGGAGAAAAGAGTCATTGATAAACGTAAAAGTATATTTTGAACGACAAACAATACGAACGCGAATAATGGCGTTACTTTCATTGGACGAGTCTAAGGTGGAATGAAAAAAGAACAACATGCAGAAAACTCTTATTGTTATTACAATATAACTCGGAATCGTTGAGATTTGTGCCTTCATTTTAGGTCTTCTTTTAATAACCTTTATTTAAGGAGGGTGTGTATACAATGTACGGTGAGGTACCTTCATATTAGGTTATGAGGCGCCAATTTATCTTTCTGTTTTAGCTCCTAAAAGAAGAAATAGGTGCCAATAGTTAGCACTATACCCCTTTATGAATTAATAGGGAACACCCCAAAAATAACCACAGACAAATATGTCTGTATTTATTTTTGTAAATTATTCTATGCGAAACAGTTCATGCATTGTTTTTCTGTTATTCGACAGTTCCGTTTCAATAATAAAAAAAATAAGACCAGGGAACTAATATAGTAAATTCACGATCCTAGTATGCAAGATCACGTTAGCTTCTTAATAAATAAAATATATATATATATACATGAACGGTGAGGTGACTCCACGTAGGAGTGAGTGATGAGATGCAGTGAGGTGAGGTACAGTAACGAGTAAACTGCTGTACTTTAAGGCGGAGCTAGTTGGCTATTTTAGACAGAACCCCACGCTTAATAGACCAACTTTTTTATTTTTTATAAATCAGTGCATGACTGCGATCCCACCTGATGGTAAGCAGTGATGCAATCATTGATGGCGAGGCGCACTAGTTTATTAAAGGCCTATTCACTCTAGCCTTGAAGACACCTAAATTATAGTTGGACGGGAAGACCGCAGCAGGCAAATTGTTCCAGTCCTTCGATGTATGCGGTATAAACGACGAAGCGAAACGCTTAAACCCGCCGTACGTCGGGTTGTAATGTCGTAACTAACCTTCAATCTTAATATTGGAATCGGGCACATCCGTGATGCGCTCGTCGAGGTTGATGGCGTTGTTCTTGTCCACCGCCGACAGCTTGGCGCGGCGCGCCGGCGTCACGTCGTCGTCGAACGAGATCTTAGCTGACTGCTTCACGCCCGCTGCGAATTCTGCGTTGTCTACAAAATCGTTTCAAGAGTAAGAATAGGAAAGGAGAATTATAGACGGGTTCTGGACGGGAATGTTTGGGGCATGTGGAAGCAAAAGTGAGCATGAAAGAGGAGAGGTAAATGTTTTTTTTTTAGTATGTACTTAATTTTATAGATCAGACTGTCTAGTCACATCATCTGATAATAAGTTTCTTTTTCTTAAATGAAAGCTAACACATTAAATGAAAAGTTTATTACGAAGTTTACTCAAGTTCTTATCTTTGAGTGTTTTGTTGTTTGCTTCCTATTCCGAATAAGATAAAGTTTTTTTTACCCAAAAACTGTCAATTTTTCTCTTGACATATTGTTTTTTAAATTAGGAACTTTGATTTTTGAAAATCAGCGTTGGGTGTCTGACGCCCAACAATTGCTGAGTTGGCGACCCTTTCGGTTCGGGCACAATCAGCGCAACTATATTGTAAATGAACTTTTTTTTGTGTTGTTGTTGCCTATTGCACTGTATTGCCTGCATCGAATAAATACTATTCTATTCTATACTATTCTATTCTATTCTATTTTGTTGGAATAAAGTAAGTGATTAAAAAATTACTTTAAGGTTTAAAAATCAGAAAGGTGTAATTAATATAAGCATATATATTAATTTTGTACAAGCATTACTAATATTTTTGGTCCTTTGATCCTATCTAATACAATACATATGTGACTAATTCATAATTATTATATTTGATCACACCACTTCAGAATATTTACAGTTTTTATTTTCTTTTCAACAGTCAAAAGACCAAAAACTTACATTGTCTCTTATCAGAAAATGTCATAGATGTAGATCTAAACTCGATAGAGGTAAACTGGTGGAAAATTCTTAAGGTGTTAAGTCCGTCTCTAGACATTTGTATGCATTAAGGTCGAAAAACACAATTACACGTGCCTGTAGCTGGCACAAAAGTATGCAAGTAGCGTGCATGGCATACTGACATCCACCAATCAGAACTTGTGGTTCATTAGCATGCAAGCTACTTGCATACTTCTGTGCCTCCTTTCGACTGTCAAGTGAATACCAGTAGTTCACTTAAGAAAAGGCCTCTGCATTTAATTGAACTAAATAGTTATTTCTCTCACAATTTTAATATGTTGTTTTTTAAATGTTCGAACAGTCGAAAGGTTCTTCAAATAACTAAATAGTAGTGTACTCACTCTTCTCAGCGTCAATAACGGCCTGCACGGCCACCCGCAGGTACCCCTTGACGTCTCCTTTCTCGTTCACAATGGCCACCTTGTGAATGAGCGGAACCGGGTACAGCAGGTTCGATAAATATACGAAGCTCCTATGGGAACAAAGAGAGAATTTAGATCAAGAAATCCTTAATTTATTTATTGGTACAAATATATATAAAAAACATGGTTGTGCGTCAATTTAAGGATCTCAGATCAGCATAATATCATTGGACACTCTTGATAATCCCACCAAAAGCTGATAGTCAATTGAATCCCACCGATTCTTTACGCTCGAAAGTGCAGAAGTAGATATTATTAGTAAATTTTGATATTTGCTCTTTAGAGCTTTAGATTGTTAAAAGACTAGACTAGACTGGTTTATATCAATTAAAAAACTAAAAAAAAAACTTCCGGATTATTGTTAAAATAACCATTATAAAATAATGGTGGCGCCTTACACCAATTACTTGGGCGCAAATATAAAATTGTTTGCTATTATCCCAGATGCAGGAAATTGATTCAAAATGATTATTAGACTGTATGCATGCGGGGTTTGAAAAGTACGTGACCTTGTAAATGCGACTCGAATTATTATAATAGCTTGAGGAAAGTCTGATTATGCTTTAAGTATTTATTTGTATCACCGCTAGTACCTTTATAGATAAAAAAATACACATATACTAGCGGTACCGACAGGCGATGTCCTGCTCGAAAGATAACTTTTCGTCAGAAAAAAAAATTTGAGATACCCAATTGCAGAGCTACCTACTGGGTTTAATTGTATGTATTTTCAAATCATCCAGGGACCTACTCAAATATACACATATTTCGTTCAAATCTGTCAAACCGTTTAGGAGTAGTTAGATGACAAACACATGTCCAGAAGAATTATATACATGGCTAGGTAAAAAAAAGACAAGATAAAAATATACAATATAGGAACAGATATTATTGTTTTTTTTTCTTGTTTTGTTGCGGTTAAATTCTTTCTGTATTTTAAAGAACGTTGTGACTTGGACAACGCTTCCAGGTCGCAACGCTCGCTTGGACAAATCATTGTAATGCGTAATCTTGGAGAGAAGTTGAATAATGAAATGAGCTTACCGTCCAACTAGACGGAACCAAGGGAATCTGTCGTAGAAGGGATCGCCTCCGGTGACTGACTCGATGTTGTGGTCTGGCGATGTGGGAGACAACTCGGCCTCATTGTGGTACATCTCGCGCATGAGCTCCAATCTTTGTCTGGTGAGTAAACACGGTATTTTAGACTTTATTCCAATTTTTATAGGAATGAGAATTGTGTAACGAATGTAATGATATATTGAAGTGTTTCTTGGTTTATTATTTTTTCTTTGTAGTTTTGGGAGCTGAGCTCTAAATTTTCTTGTTCATTTTGTTGATGTTTTGTGCGTGTATGTGCGGAAGGTATTTCTACAAATACTACTGTTTGTGAAGCGTTGTGTCACACGCCATTTTAAAGGACCATAAATGTGGGTTTATAGTAGTGTAATGGTGGGTTCCAAGTGAAATTAGATATAATAAAAGTATCCCAATAATAGCGATGATGAAAAAGAGATACTTTTAATACAGCGTATATTAACAATGTTCATGCAATACAGGTACATATAAAGGCGTTAGCACATTGCAAGCCGGGAAATAATTCAACTCTGAAACACAAAATGTAAACGTTTTGCAAAATAATAAGACATACAGAAAATAATAGTATTAATCACATCTCTGGTGGGTGCCATATAAATTTTCTACAACGGTCATTGACCCTCTTACATTTATGGGCATTCTTAATTTAAAAAACAGACGACGTAAAGCTGTCTCGAATCGATATCTATCACGATCCTTTACATTTTCTAGTAATTAAACAGCTGTGCATTGTTTGTTTTTCGGGTACTTACGCAGAGATATTAGGAATAGGTCAATTTACGTTATGGGAAATTTATCTGGTGCCTACTTTAGAACTAAATAATTATGGATTTACTTAAAACAGAGTGTAGGTATTTACACATACTATGCGATAAAATCAGAAACACTTAATTGTTAAAGAATACATCAGGTAAGGTGCTACGAAGATTATTAAATTACCCAAATCTAAGGTTCTAAAACTGAAATGTCATAATATTTTGATCGCATAGTACTTAACAATAATACGGTACAGAGTGTGATGAACAATCAAACAAAATGACAGTACTAATACACATTAGCACATTGGCATTGACATTTAGTTTTATTTTAGACTTAAACATTTTCATGTGTCAATATTTTGGTCCATCGTTTTATCTGATTATTTTCTTAAATAAAATGGCGGTGAGTAATCTATTTCCATACAGGTGATGTCTTTAACACATTTAAAGTACACATAGGAATGAGATTCAAGATCTACTGTGAGACATTTAGGTAATAAACTCGTGTTTGATACCAAGCGTGAAGTCAAACTAAGTTTTACATAATTGTTCGTAAGATAATCACACTACATTTGACACTAGGGCCATGGGGGAATAGTACGAAAGGGATATTCGTGGTCCTAGAACGTAAAAAGCAACTGTGGTTTTAGTCAGTAAACGTCCCCTTCTCGTTCTCTAGAGCGAGAGAAGACATTAGATGATTTATCACCTTAAAAAATATGTTTGACGCTGCATAAATATTTATGCTAACGCTAGTTTAATGACACGCTTAGTACCTATAATTAGTGTTGCAAAGGCATAAGTTTTATATCAAGTCCAAGCTACACGAGAAGCGCCATGTAAATAAATCTACCTAAATGATATAATACACAAAGCTATCATAGTAGACAGGAATATAATAGCTGCAGATCACAATTAAAACAATTCTAAATTAAACCTTATAACAATGACGAAAAGAAACAAAATAAACAGTTGATCTGCAGCAACTATATTGTAAGTACATAATTAGTGGTAAGCTTCGTAAGCCTTGTAAATAATGTACAATTTACGATAAAAATACACATATTTCTCAATTCTACTGCCACAGTCTATGTTTGTGTGTATGTACATGTTGCAAGCTGTCAGTGCGCATGGCACACGTAAGTCCTCAGTGCAACAACACTGCCATGGCACAGGCATCCTTCGTGCACAGCCTAGTCAGCCCTAAGCTCTGCGTCCCTGGTCTGTCTGTCTTTGAAGCCCGATACGTCTTGATTTAATTTAGCGATTTAACTGGACAACTAAGTCAATATGGCTTTTATGAAGTACAGTGCAAAAATAGGTAAGAATTGAATGTTGGTGCAATTAATTAAACTTTAATATTCTCATCTTAATGAGAAACTTATCTGTCAATTTACGATTGTAAACAGTTATATTATTGGACTATGAGAACAAACCGATAGTTCAGTTGACACAGGAAAATCGTTAAAATGAATGTCGACGTGAGTATGGGCTTAAGCAAGGCGCAGGTCGGCGTTCACAAACCTGGAGGGCAGCAGGTTGGCTAGCGAGAGTCGCGTCTGCTGTGCACACGCGGATATACAGTGCAGAATGTCACCGGGCGGGGCCACGCCAGCCTGGCCCAGCGTGTGGCCGGGCATGGCCGGCAGTGGCGGCGGGGCGAGCACCAGTGGCGGCGCTGCCTCGTCCTCCGCGCATGCGCTCTCGTTCATGTTGTATATCTGACGCATGAGCTCCAGCCGATGGCTACGGACAATACAGCCATGTAGCCCGCCGCTGCCCTACCCGACCTATGTCTGACCTATCTGGGGTTTTGAGAGGATATGCCTCTTTATATGAGGGACAAAATCCTCATGGAGCTTTTCCCAGAAAATGTAATGCTAAATAAAAAAATAAGAGATCTAGAACATTCTAACACATTTTTCTATTTTCAAAATAAGAAACTATTGTTCCTACGTTAACCTCGTAAGGAGTAGGCATGCCCTCTCATTTTGATCGAGCAAATGATCAGAAATTCATCACGCGAACTTCAGGATTATTAAAGGTGACAGGATAATAAATATGGTTGAAAATAGAAGGTTCGCTTTTACTAAGCAAAAATGTATTGCAAAAACATGTAATGAACTCTTTCCATTTGCTAAAGTAATGATTTCGTAAAATGAGGGAATCTATCGTAACATTATATATATATAAATAGCACGTGAAAATGGAAAAT
Organism: Mythimna pallens; assembly: GCA_961205895.1. Classification (NCBI taxonomy): domain Eukaryota; kingdom Metazoa; phylum Arthropoda; class Insecta; order Lepidoptera; family Noctuidae; genus Mythimna; species Mythimna pallens. The sequence continues at coordinate 6,192,564 of OY540843.1, forward strand.
TAAAAAAAAAAATAAAGCGGCAAACAAAACAAGCTCTAATAGAAATGGGATAGACATTGCAACTATACATTTAGTCCTATTATAAGAAAGTGTACTTACCGAAATACCCACCCAGAATATATATACAATGTCTATAGTACAGATATAACCAACCTTATATACAATTACGTACATAAAGAAAATTCTCAACACGGCACCAGCAAAAAGGGTTTTTATTCAACTTTCGAGGAATAACATATTCGGACGTAAAGACCATAAAACAAAATGCAACAAAATTAACGAAATAATGAATGTGAAGTCATATTTATACATAAAAGGTTTCATAATGAGAAATAAATGAAACAAAACTTTTAATACTTAATACTCGAAATAATAATTACAGTTACGAGAATAATATTAATGATTGTAGAAGATTTAGGCCCTATTTTGAAAACGAAACAATACTCATTATTGTAAAATTAGTGAAACAAATATTTAAGCGCTCCTAGCGTCAGCTGATCGATTCACTTTCTTTGCCGAGTCGCGGGGTAGTTCTTGAATTAAAAAGAATATGATGGTGAATTTACCCAACGCCGATATTATGTTAATTTTTTTTTTATTCTGGTTACTTTTTTATCTCATCTCTTGTTTATTAATTTATATTCATAATCCATCTTCACTTAGACCAACATATTTCAAAATTTCAACTACTAAATACACCATACTAAGGTTCAGTCTCATCATTCTAGCCGAAAAGACTTAGATAAAGTATCATTTAATCAGCAAAAACGATCTCACAATATCTAAGATGTATGGGATAGACATGTACCCTTACATTTCAGAATTTAGACAATATAGTCTACCACGGACACACGAAAGTCTATACTAATCTAACTAGCCCTACTTCTGTTCCTCCATCAATCAGCCCCTACCATCCAGTCCTCACTTACCGTAACTTCTCCAGCGTCCAATAATGCGTGGCTCCGTTCTTAGTGTCAGTGACCTCGACGGCGACGACAGTGGGGGCCGAGGGGCGGTACTCGTCGTCGGCGTCGTCACGGGGGGCCAGCTCCGCCGGGAGCGGCGAGTAGGGCGTGTCGGTTAGAAGGGTGAACTGGAACTGGACTTTCTTGCGCAGTTCTACTGAGATTGCGTTGGCCTCCTGTTGGGAATGAGAAAGGGGGCCGAGTTAGTTACCTGAAACTGTAAATGGCTGTTTGGAATTCCAGCTAAGAATTTAATACGTTGATAAACAATTGAATATTGGTGGACTGGACGGATTTTTTTCACACAACGCTATCTAGTCCCAAACTAAGCAGAGCTTGTGGTATGAGTACTAGACAACTGATAAAAATACTTTAAATATATGTATTTCTAAATACATACATATTATAGATAAATTACACCCAAACACAGAACAAATGTTCGTGCTCATCACACTAACGTTTGTCTTGGGTGGGAATCGAACCCACGACCTCCGACATAGCAGTCAGGGGCACTGACCACTAGACCAACAGATCAGTCCCGCAAATTTGCCCGGCAACATTGAATTTTTTGTTTATATTTTTAATTAAGAAATCATCAAATAACGCTTTCCGCTCTACATGGAGCGAGAGGAAGTGTCAGACTTCTATTAATTGAAACCTACTTGTGTTCCTTCAGTGGCCACGGAACGCCTCAGAAACTCTTTCAAACGATCTCTCACCCCTGGCAACATTGCTTGAAGTACAATACTTTTGCTTACGTGTGAAATATGTATCCAGCAACACACCATTATGTTGCTGTAATAATGCTGTGCTACTTTACAAAAAAATATGGGCTTAATAACAAAACTTTTGTCTACAAATCCTCCTTTGGCAAGGAATAGTTACGTCTACAGCGACTGTTGGTAATAGAAAGCTAACTAATATTAACCCTTTGATGGCGAGCTAAAGTACTTTTGATAGTAGAAATTACATTTTTCGCTTTGCCTAGCCATATTCAATTATGTTAGATCTACTCTCGTCTTCATTTTTCGCCAAACATGAAAAATATAACATGTAATGTTATGCAAACGATAATTATGTGTCGAACTTGCCTTGAGGAAGATAGCGTTGCCCCAGAGGTCGTCTCTCAAGGAGGTGAACTGATGGTACTTCCACTTGCGGAAGGCCCACGCCGCTAGACCCACCTCGCGAGCCGACCAGCACTCTGTCTCGAACAGTGGGTTCACTGCATGGAAGAAACAATATTGTATATATATAAAAGTATACAAGTTAACTTCCAGCTGATTTAACACAACATAATGTATCAATGAAATATACCCACTGGTAGATCCTGAAAAAAAAACCATATTGTAAATCTATTGCTTGGTTCCAAGCAAGTATCTCATTTAGTCCATTGATGCCATGACGTGGTCGATTTCAAAATTGCTTTATCATTTATGACAATTATTTCCAGAAAAAAATATTTAACTCTCTCGCGTTTATTCCACCAGGGTCACACATCTACGACCATATACTCCGTCTCGTCAGCTCTTCTGTCACCTATGGGGATTGAATAGCTAAACGAGATGAAGTACCCAGTCGCAAACACACGACCTTGGCCAATAGGACACGAAAACACACGTCGGAACAATCCGACGCAAGCGGTAAAGAGTTAAAGGAGTTTGAGAATATGGTTGTGAATGTCACTAAAACAAATACATTTAATCATTGTATGTAATGCAAAAGCCAATAATTATCTTGAAGTGGTATGGTAATGCAGTATTGAGAGGTCACTTTGCGGATAATACTGCAATTATTTTCAGCTACAGGTAATGATGGACTTACCAAATATGTCTTCATCGTTATGGAAGTCTTCCGGCGTGTACGAGCTGTACATGGACATGGTGACGCTCTGCTCCTCCACCTGACGCTGCAGAGCATCGATACGGGCTTCGTAGTTCTAGAACGAGCATTTCATGAATGTAGATGTTATTTGGAAATTAATTCATATCAGTAGAATATTTAGGAGACGATTTGATGGGCTGCAGGCTTGTTCGAAAGAGCTAATAGTGACCCTGGGACGTTAAGGGCAACTGAAGGGATGCAGTCAGTAAAAGTCTGGCATTACCTCTCACTCCACCCAAAGTGAAAGGAGTTAATTAATAATTTAAATCCATAAAATGAGACGATTTGGTGAAGGTATCAAGAAAGTAGGACAAAATAGATAGACACACTTTTAACTGTTTTGTAAAACCATGTGAAAAAAGAGATTTAAACTTAGAAGTGGATCTGTACTTGGGTGCACTTCAGTACACTTCGTAAAACTCTGGAATCTTTTTTTTTTTTTTATTCGATATAAACCATTGCTTGACTGCGATCCCACCTGATGGTAAGCAGTGATGCAATCATTGATGGTGAGGCGCACTAGTTTATTAAGAGCCTATTCACTCTAGCCTTGCCTTCAAGAGGCACCTAAATTATAGTTGGACGGGAAGACCGCAGCAGGCAAATTGTTCCAGTCTCTCGATGTACGCGGTATAAACGACGAAGCAAATCGCTTAGTTCGGGCCTTTGAAGTTTCAACAACGTAAGGTTGGATACTCGCCGTACGTCGTTGTCCGTTCGGCTGTGTGTTGATATGTCAGTCAGTCAGTTTCTCCTTAAATATATATATAGATAAGTATGGATAATAATATTCACTCAATACACCTGCCGTATACTTGACAACATACATAAAAAAAGATCGTCTCGAGGCCTTCACAAGAAGTGTTGTGATGTTAGACAGAGGTATGGAGCTATACACCCTATAAAGCTCCATCTCTTTAACAATACAGGTTAAGTCGTAAAATGGTTCGCCTTAAGAGCTCATGGGTTGGAGCAGCCAACTTTGGGTTTGAACCCAAAGTTGGCTTGTAAATCTCACCTTGCGCTGCTCTTCAAACTGCTGATCCGCATGTTCCTTCTCCCTGCGGAACTGTTCCTCGAGAGCCATCAGCCTCTTCTGCATCTCGGCCTTCAGGTCGATGCCCTGCTTCTCTAGCAGCTCGCACTGGGCATAGTCCCAGTCCACGTTCTTACCATCGGCGTCGGTACTGCCGGCTGGGTAGAAGAATGTTTAATTTAGCTAGAGTTTTTGTCAATTTCGATAAAGATGGCCCATGCTAATGAAGATTGGCCAAATACGCAGGAAATTATAGTGTAAACACAGGAGTACTCTCTGTTCCTTTAGGTAGCTATTAATTTAGACGTTTCATGTCGGACCGCCGCAGTATGTTAGCAGTCCGACAACAAGCGCCAAATTGAAAACGTATATGTCTGCCATGCGTTTGTATGCCAGTGATGCACTATTCAACACCGAATTGTATACTTGGTGCTTGAATATTGAACCAGGCCCATAGTGAACGGCCTTTTTTTGAGGTGCCTTTTCTTTGATGCCCAATGAATGCTTTTTATATGCGTTTTTTTACTCAAATACCTAAGGTTTTGTGATAATTTCGACAGGTGCAAATAAAAGAATCATTTTGCGATTTTCTGATAATATTGCAGTAACTTACTAAAAATTAATATTCTAAGACATGGCAGATGAAGTTGAAGGAGAATCGTTTGTCTTGGTATGGTCATGTAAAGAGTTGAGATGAAGTGCATGTTACTAAAAAAGTTATGAGTATACATGTGGATGGGTGGAGAGGGAGACCAAAGAAAAGATGGATGGATTGTGTGAACAGTGATATGAAAGAAAAGGGAGTTAGTGATAGCATGACGGTTGACAGGATAGAATGGAAGAAAAAAACGTGTTGAGCCGACCTCAAATAAGAAGGGACAAGGGCAGGAAGATGATGATGGCAAATTTTCATTCAAGTTTTTTTTTTTATTCTTCATAGGTTCAAGCGTGAACCTATCGCTATCTCACCTGATGGAAAGCGACGATACAGTCGACGATGGAGCGCGCTTACCTAGAAGTAACCTATTCACTCTTGACTTACAGATTCCCGGGTTGTAGGCATCAGGAAACACAGATTCCGGCAAGGAATACACAAAAAAAGAAAAAAAAAGAAGAAGGAGAAGAGAGAAGTATCAAAAATGAAGATATAATTGTTTTATTTTTCAATAATATTTTTGTAAAAAAAAAACAACTGAAAATCGCAAAATTGCCAGTATTTTTTTTTACTTTACTCCCAGAAAAAACATTGAATAAAACTAATAGAACTCACAATCGTTATCAGCATTGCTGGCAGTGTCGGAGAGTTCCTTGTTCTCCTTATTGACCGGCTCCTCTCGCGGCTGTCCGGGGTGCGCGAAGCGGAACACGTGGTTCTTGCCCAGGATCACGCGAGACCCAGACTTCAGGATCACTGGTTCGGTGACCTGGAAATAAAGGACTTGTTAGTAATGGAGTAGTGGCATAGTGTTTAAATACCGTTAAAACTCTGAAAAATAACTTGTCTGATCAAATTATCCTAAAATTGAAATTTTTGAAACATATGAAAGCCTCACGTAAAGAAAGCAACCTGAATACGTAACTAGAACCAAACCCAGGGGTATGGGTTCTCTATTGGTAATTGGGTATTATTTTTGTACAATCTATACATAAAAGCGAAATACCACTCACTGATTAATAATAAAATCTCAAAAACTATAACACCTACAAACTTAAAATTTAGCAGGTAGGTTTCTTATAGGGTGTAGACATCCGCTAAGAATAGATTTTGCGAAACTCTACCCATTTCATCCCCTTAGGATGAAATGGGTGTCCAAAATTTGTATAGAGAAACCTATTTTACGCTGGCGAAGCCGCTGGCAGAAGCTAATATTTTATACTAAGCTACAAATAACACAAAAAAGTTTTTTTTTTCAGACTACAGCATCGAAATTATTTATTAATCGAAAAAGTACTATTTCAAATATTGGTATGAAGAAAAGTCGAAGCATTGTGAGAATTACTCGCTCTATTTTTTTGTACACACGTAGCGTTATGGTTGTGACGTCACATTTCAGTGTGAACCTCCTTATCTGTAACTTGCGGTTCCTCTTCCACCAGATTTGAAAAATTTCTAAGCTATTTAATTTTAAATAGATTTGAAAAAAATCTTTCATTTCCCATTTTTTTGGTGAAAGTTATTTTTTAATACACATACTATGACAAAAAAAAGTTGAGGATGTGTTAAATATATGAAAGTTATCCGTAAGAAGACCCACGGTAAAGGAAAAGCGAGTTTCTATCACTGTATACATTCTGTCTGTATATATTCTGTGTTTCTGTATTTAATCTGTATATCAATCTGTTATCCCTCACCTCGCGTCCATTGACATAGATGAGCGCGTCTCGATGGGGGATGAGTAGTATGACACCGTCCGTGTTCTCGAAGATGCAGTGCTCGCTCAGGATGTGCGAGCCAGACAGCTGGATGTCTTGTAGGACGTTGGCTTCCGAAGTACCCACGCGAGTCACACCTAGCGAGAGAGAAATATGATATAGATTTTGAGATTTTATGTTCTCAAACGAAAAGTTCCTTTTTAATAATGTTAATTTAAAAAAAAAAAACATTTTTCATAATTGTATGTTAAATAATTAAATGTAATTGAGTAGGAAACGTTTTATACTAACATTATAACCAATTTTAAAATTTCTTTCACAAGTAGAATGCTACTTTATTACTGAGTGACGCATGTATTCCCTACCATTACAATGGCGAAGCTGCTAGTTATTTATTTATTTTATGACAAGTATTCTCTGCACTAACAGTCAAAAACACATCACTTAATACAAATCATTATCATTATTAAAGTGTTGTGAAAGCTCCCACATCGAACTACTTTAAAAATTGGTTGGACAGACTAAACATCTCCAAACTATATGAAACACGCATCAGCTAATAGCTGCTAGTGTCTTACCAAATAATTATAATTATCATTATCATTTTAGTTGACTATAAACCAATAATAAATAAAAGAAACAAGCAATGAATATGTCTTTCCTAAGGTAATTTCTAATAGAAAAGCACACTGCGGTCATTAGAATTTGATGATTCGGTGTCCCTATTCCAATTGTATGCCCGTACCTTGAGTTCTTAACGCGATCGATTTGAGGACCTAAAGTGAACTGTTAAAAGGAATGGAACTATACAACATTATTTTTAGTATATGCGAAACCTGAATATAGTTTGTTCAAACTCGGTAACTGAATCGATTCCAATAATTTTTTCTCCATGTTATATTTTTCCCCAAAAATATTTGAAAAAGTAACAAGTTGGATACCACCGACAGTAATAAGTACAACACAGGTCCCGGCAGGTCACAGCAGGCACTAGGCGCCAGCGCTGGGCTGGGTGCGAGAGCAAAACAACCCCTTAGTCGCCCGGATAGCCCGGTGACCATGTATTCTTGCGGACGACCAGGTAACATAACAAGGTTATAACTTTGTGATTTTTCATTATACAGTTATGAAATTTTGTATAGATCATAGATTCTTTACATTAATGTACTAGACACGTGTTTCGGGTTTCGCATATACTAAAACTAAAGTTGTATATGGTGTAAAGCTCCATCTTTCTTTCTCTTTCGCACACTTGACATTTTAAGACGCCATGGTAAGGCCCCTGAAGAGATAGTTGTCAAGCTGACATGACAGTTAACGCGTAAAGATAAATTCAGCCTAAAACTTCCACAACATATTTTTCTCAATGTCTACCATTAACTTACCGTCCTTTATGTAGTAGATGAGACACTCGGACAGATTGGGGTCCTCGTTCAAGTTGACGAGATGCGGCGTCTTCTTGGGCGAGTAGATGCCGACCGTGATGCCGCCCTCCTTGACGGCGAGCCCCATCTCCGCGAACACTGCCTCGCGCTGCACACGGATCTGTTCGGTGCGCTTCAGCTTCTCTTCCCAAGTCTCGTTCAGTTCTGTTGGTGAAAAGAAATTGATTTAATACAAATTCCAAATGAATAAAGCCGTCTATCGCGGTATTCTCAGTTCAATGGACACAGGTGTTTTCCAAATTGCGTCACCAGTATCGATCATCTGAATCCTGATGCTAATTTGGATATAATATGGTTATAGTTCTGACCCTAACCGAATGTTAGGGTCAGAACTATAGTCTGTAATAAGACTGTCCCTTTTTAAGTGTTCTTCCAGAATATCCTTAGGATCTTGAGATTAGCGCGTTCAACCAAACAAAGTTCTCGTTTAGCTTAATATTATCTATATAATACTAGCTATTGAACGCGGCTTCCCTCCCGTTAATTGACTACTATATTCTACTCTACCCAACTGTACCCTACCCTACTCTACCTCACTCTACCCTATTCTTCCCTAATCTACGGGATAAAAGTATCCTATGTCCGACTCCTGATTCTAACCACCAATTTTCAGCCAAATCGGTTCAGCCGTTCTTAAGTTATAAATACTGTACCTAACACGACTTTCATTTATATATATTATTGATATATAGATAGATAAAAGTGAATTCCTATTTCCCTTAGTCAAGTCATCATGCGTGATCGGCTGGACCGTGTTTGTTACTGTCAGGAGAAGGTTCCTAAGAAAGAAACAAAACAGGAAACTACGACGGCTTTTTAATCTTCGCGCGTTTGGCAGTTCATAGCTAAGACAGGACAACGTCTGTCAGGTCAGCTAGTACCATTATAGATTCATTAGCCAAAAGAGCTAGGGTTATCCCTAGCTCTTTTGGCTTGTTGGCTCTTGTGCTAAGAGTGAACGGGTTACTTGTAGACAAGCGTGCCCCAATGCCAACCAAATTATCGTTTACCATCAGGTTAGATGGTCAAACACGAGCCTATAAATAATAATGAAAAATGAAGGTAGCTCATTATTTAACTTTCTGAGCCTGCCTGTTCTTTGTTCCAGGAATAGTTATTAACTAACTAAGGGCGTTGAAGGTTATGGAATACAACTGCTGTCTACACGGAATGAAACTAGCAAGGTCACTTTGGTTGGGACGTTGGTTTGCAACCTTCTGGTAACCCCTTATGGATAACACCTATCTTTGTTATATAAAAATGACTTACCAGCAATAAGTTTCTCAGAAGCCTGAAGCTGATCTACCGCCTCTTCGGCGATAGTCGTGGCTGCTCGGGACAACTTCGGGGATAGCACCTCTGCTTCACTCTTCTTACGTTGAGGCGACGAGTTGTTCTCTTCTCCTGTTAACATCGTAACAGAAAATAATATTAGCTTTGTTGAGACATAGACAATTTTATAGCTTAGGGAAGGATGGATATATTATTTAAAGTTAATTTAGTCATTTGTATACTTATAGACTGTCGGACTGATTTCCGCACTTTGTCCTCGGAGAACCATTGTGCCATCATCGATCGATCGGAGATAGGTTTATTTTTTGAGTCGCAATGTATTGTCATCTCCTTTTACGATTTTATATTTACTAAAGAGTTAAATACACCTACTTTTGGTTATGTCGGTAATATAACTTTTAAATAATAAAAAAAAATGATACCATCAATATCATCTTTTAATTTGAAGCATGCTTTTATATATTTACTTAAATAATTTTCGATTCTTAAATCGATATCTACGATTTTCTATTCAAATTTAATACTGGATAATTGTCTATAAAACACGTTAATATTGCACTAAGTGAGTTCTAGTGCAAATTAATGTGCGAAATCACATTTTAAATTCTCATCGTGCAAACTATTTTGCACAGGTAGACAAATGTCCACAATTAATGATTTTAAAAGTGATTACAGGTACTACACAAAATAAATACACCAAAATTATTCTATTCTGACACAAATATAATGGGAAAACATGCAAGGCTTCTGAAGCTAGGAAGCTTTTATAGTAGCAATGCAATATATTCACAATATAATAATCGATTGGCGACCAAGGAAAAATTTAGACCTTAGTATGATGAGCTGGGAAAATGTTGGACCAACATAGTTCATCTTCCAATGCCAATGTTTGTGATATGGCCGCCAACGGACGGTTTGATACCCACCCGATTATACAATCGATTTTGAAGATGTGTTAAGTAAATTAGAATTAAATGAAGGACTTAATTAGTGTTATAGGTAACATTGACTCGGTGTTATGCCAGCTTAAATGTTGAACATTTTTGTTGAGTTTATAACAGTAGATAGAATATATTTTAATATTTTGTTTCATAGTGCAAAATGGCGATCAAAATCAATTGTTCTCATAATGCGGGACTGAGCATTTTAGAATAATAATATTTAATCGATAAATACATTTTATATGCGATAAATAAAATGCTCAGTAAAATACATAACAGCACACCAATTATTATTTGCTACATACATACACTATCTGTATATAACCATGTTCAATAGTGTTCCAGACCAACACCAATAGAATATAGTGATAGAAAAGCGCAGTTATATATATCTATAGTCATATATATTTATGGTATGACCCACACCATAGTTCATATAATATTTTTATGTATTCGTGAAGTGATATACTATATATTTTATGCCTACAAACGCCACAAGCGCTGGACAAGGTGCAAAATAAATTGCTTTTTTTCATTAAAGTGTCAGGCTGCCAGATCAATTTTATAAAAAAAAAGTTTGCATATTTTTTCCGTGTCTGGCAACCCCGATTCAAAATGGAGGCCAAGCGTACAGGTGGGGTGTACAGATGCAAAAATGCGCAAGCCTCTTTATTATTGTTACTTACTGGTAGGCTCTTGTTTCTTTTCATAAAGGACTTTACCATCTGGTCCTAGTTCGTGTGGGTTTTGGAAACAGAATGAAGTTTTAGTATCAGGAATATGAGACTGAGTTCACTGGCTATATTTGTGGCGGCTATCGTAAGTGGCGTGGCTTGGTCGCTACGAAAGTAACGCTCACACTTGACGGTCCATCATCACAAGAGTAACAATCTAACTCACTTAGAAAGCCAAGAATAAGCTATTTTGATGGTCGCTAGACAAACTGACAGGAAATTATTATGACAGCAATATCCCTAACTTCATTGGTCGATAGTACTTTTTAGCTTTAGATGGCCACTAACTAAATTAAACTAATGTATAGCACTACAGCTTTACTGTATCAATAATTTATTTAACTCCTTACATGTATGATAAGCATTGAAATAGCATTAAAAGGTGATAATCATATGTGCTTTTGGCGGATGGTAGGCCTCGTTATCATCTTGCCAACTGCTTTAATAGGATAGGAAAAGATCAAGAAATCGCTACAATTACTAAAATACAGCTTTTTAAATAAGTTCGATATTTTAGTTAAGTAAATTAACGTACTTGTTACAATAACCCCCGCGATTCTGATTTAAGCATTTAAAGTTGAGTATTTCTCAAAAATCTACTTTAGCCTGTCAAAATTGGCGTTTACGTAGAGTTGACACGTACTTAACTTAAAATTATTAAGTTTTTTTTTTAAGAAAACCATTTAAATTTGAGTACTTCTTACTCTACATATCTTAACCCGAAAATCTTTCAAAGTTTGGCATTTAAGTATGGTTTGAACATTTTAATACTCAACTCAGTAACTCGCCTATAATCTTAGATATTTTCTCAGAACTTGAATAAATCGTCAGTTTGCCTACCGACCACAAAACAAACTTCAAGGCCCCACACACACAAAGACCTACCTTCTTCCACTTCGATGCCCTCAGCCTTGAGCAGTTCTCGCAGCTTGAGGATCTCTTCCTTGAGCTCTCTGATAAGCTTGGCGTTAGCATCCTCGTTGACGACGGCCTTGCAGACGATCTGTTTGGCGCGGTCGGCGTATCTGTGGGTGAGAGGTGGGTTACAAATGTGGCATTTACTCCAAATCTATACTAGTCTATCGTAATCTCATAAAGCTAAAGAGTTTTTAGTCTGTTTGAACGCGGAAAAGAAGTTTGAAAGTGGCGCCAGTGGCTGAAAAGATGAAGGGAATCGTTTGTCTTGGTATAGTCATGTAAAGAAGAGGGATGAAACGCATGTTACTAAAAGCGTTATGAGTATTCATGTGGATAGATGGAGAGGGAGAGAGAGGCCAAAGAAAAGATGGCTGGATTGTGTGAAAAGTAATATGAAAGAAAATGCGACGACCCCAAATAACACGGGACAAGGGCAGGAAGACGATGTTTGAACGGGCTAAAATCAGAAACAACTGGTTCGAATTTTTTGAGTGTTCGATCGACCATTTATCGATGAAGACCATATGGTATTACGCTACGACCCACGAGAACAGAGCAGTGACCAAAGACGCGGATGAAACCGCGTAGACAGCTGGTAAAAGAATAAAATTGTCAAGGAGAAGTTGAAGAAAGCTGAAGTTTGTTGCCTATTCCAAAACATAGGTTCCTATGTAGGTGAATGGATAAGAACCTTCATGACACCTTTTTAAAAGGCTCTTGTCTTCAAAGGTATTTTGTAAAGTTAGCAGATTATGAAGGTATTTTGTTTAAATCGGGTTAGGGTTGTTTTACCAGAGGGTACGGCGTTCGAAATCACAAGATACTTTACGCATAATGTTTGGAAAACCAGTCAAATTAAACTGGTATCTAATTTGTACATGTTGTAAATATATATAATCAGCCTTTTTAGTTTTCCCACTGCTGGGATTCAGGCCTCTTCTCTCTAGTAGAGGGAATGGGCCGTAATCCACCACGCGGGCCCAGTGCGGATTGATGAATTTCACACGTCTTCGAATTTTTGGTTCTAGGACATGCCGGTTTCTTCGCGATGTTTTCCTTCACCGTTTCGAGAGCAGTGGTGATTAAATAAATTACACAAAGTAATGCGCCTGGCTGGGTTTGAAACCCGCGACCTACAACTCGTAAGTCGGGGCCGCTACCAATCGGCGATGTGGGCTCGTGGGCCCATTTAAAATGGAAAGGGAAAGCTAAGAGATAAACAAAATTGGCTTTGTCTATAATTTTTGTGTAAAATATATTTTTGTGGTGTTTCATATCCTTTTTAAAACCTAACACATCAATTACTCGGTATTTTACTTTGACACTAGTCTAGTTTCTATGCTTACCTGAGTGTGCTGAGAGTCTCATCAAAGTTAATATCGGCTGGCGAAATAGCAGCTATCATGGCCGTCTTGGAGTTGCCTCCGAGATTCTCTCGTAGCAGCCACGTCAGCACCGAGTCACGGTAAGGAATGAAGTCTGCCTTCTTCGACTTCTTGCTCTTTGACGCCTGGTGGAGAACGACATTTGTTATGAAGCACAGGTAGGAGCGAAGCTGACGAAGCCATCGGAAGATATCAGTTTGAGGATAGTTGAACTATGGGTATGTTGTCCATTTTAAATGCTACAAAGACGAAACTGAGTGCCTATTGGCGAGTTTATTTCATGTTAACACGATCGATCGTCTATGACGTTCGGCGCTCCGATTGGCTCCTCAGATCAGAGAGCCAAATTGGATTAACGTTTTGATTGTGTTAACGTTAAAACTATTCGCACTCTATGAGTAGGTACTCTATGAGTTGCATTACCAGTGAGCTCCCTGGTTACTTGGACAAATTTGACCTTTCGTGCGTTTTCGTACGAATTTGTACTGCAGGATAGCCAACTTAAAAAAACTACTTGTATACAATTTTAAATTAAGATATTTTCTTTAATATAACTATAATAATCTAACTTAGCAATATTGTATTTATGGCAACATCTACTAAATCTTTAACTGAACAAAAATGCGCTAACTTTTGCACTTTTGCCTTTTTTCATCAAATTGTCGCATATCATACTTTATTGAAACTCCACTATCAAAGTAACAAATATTGTGTTTTTAGTGTTATAGGTTGACCCGGACACATCCCTTTAAACATTCCCATTCATGATTTGTCGAATCGCGTCAGTTTAGGGATCAATTGATTAGTTCCCAAAAAAAAAAACAATGTTGATATTTACGTAGTTTTTCACGTTCAAGTCATACCTCCAGAATACAGTAACTGATGTTGATAGAGTATGATTTTAAAAACCTATCTACATTTCAACTTTTTAACTAAAAAATGGATATTAACAAACCGCAACAAAAATTAGCCTTAAACAGAAATCCTATAGAATCCATTCGGAAACGCGTCTAAAGTGCACCTAGGCAAGCCCCGCTAAATTATCTACTTAAGCATTCAAGAACTATATTTTACTAGAACTTATTGAACGTAAAACCTGTTAAATGCACTTTCATAGGACACAGATATTTTCCGATAACTTTTTGTACGAATAAGGCATGATCTAAGTAATGTATCGTAACTTAGATCAAGCATACTTAAGCATAAGGCCACGTACAGACGGTCATGCGGTGACGCGCTTTTTAATCTTTAAAGCTTTTACTAAAGCGTTACTGCATGGTGGATTACGGCCTGCTCTCTCTCCTAGAGAGGCCTGAGTCCCAGTAGTGGGAACATTCCAAGATTGATTATGCTGTGCTTATAGGAAGCTTAAAATAGCCTTTATTGTATGCACATAAAGCACATAACTTACCATCGCACGATCGTCTGAACTAAGGCAAAAAGCCAAATATTGCATGTGAACCAATGATAAAAGAAATTTGTTTTAAAATATTCCAAATTTAAATTGAATCGAAGCAACGGTAGCCGATTGGCTAAGGCGTTCGTTAGGCATGAGTTCGAAGCTCACAATGCGGTGAGCCCACTCTTAGCACAAGCATATTTAGCTTATTTTTAAGCGAGTGTCCCCACAGTTACGTGACGAAAAGAAATATTAGGAAAAACCTCTGTGACAAACAGACAAAAGGCTACCTTATAAGGTTTAATTTTAAAGTTAGAAATCCAAAAATGACATCTACAACATTTTGACAGTCCAACATGATCCATTGCTTGGTATGTTTAAACAATTCGTTTATTCGAACGCAAAAATTACGCAATGGACATTATCGAAATGTCAAAATGGAAGCGCTTGTCATTTTCAGTATATTACGTAATCGTAGTGCAGATCTATCATTACAACATACGCAGATTAAGTTGCAGAAAAAACTAATAGGTAATCGTTACGAAACACTAGGAACACTCGCTACAAGGGGGGGTTAACAAAATATTAGTAATGTGCACACACACTCCTAGTATTCTATAAGAGAAACCAAACTCACCGACTATATTATAATTTCCACGGAGATACGGGGCATTAAAACAAACGTGAATGCTTTGTTAGTTTAGCATACATCTACTTATAAAGCACGGTCCACTAGCAGATTTGGTGGTGCAAGTATAGTTCCACTACCGAGTGAAAATGCAAAATGACGGATTTAGAAAGAGATGACGTTAGACTGTATAGCTCCATCTCTTTTGTGCATTGGAACATTAACTTTGAAACTGTTAAAGTCAGTATTACAATCAGACGCTGCGTCCCTGATATATTATATAATTATCAGGGAAAATATTTTTAAAGGTCTATTCTACAACCATATGTGTATGTGAATACCCCTTTAAAAATATCTCTATACAATACAATTTGCGAAACTAAACTTGCTTAATCAAACCTACTAGTGCACACCGAACTTTATTTATCTAGGAAATAGCATCAATCAATCAAAATTATTAAAAAATCTTGAGGTCCGTTGGAAATTATTTACTTAAAACTATTTTAGTATATACAGGTATCTAAACACAACACCCAATTCAAGATAGCCAAGTCCGTAAAATAATTAACCCATTAACCGCTTGCGTCGGATAAATCTGACGAGTGTTTTCGTGTCCCATTCGCCAGGGTCGTATGTTTGTGACTGGGTTCTTCATCTCGTTTAGCTATTCAATCCCCATAGGTGACAGAAGAGCCGACGAGATGGAGTATTTGGTCGTGGATGTGCGACCCGGAATAAACGGGAGTGTTATCGGATATATCCGACGAAGGTTAAAAGGTGAAACAAACGCACCCCTATACGAAAACTCCGATAACACAAAAAGTGCCCGTTTGGAGTAAATGACGTTTTTAAATTCCCGAATCGAATACAATGCATTCCAAATAAGAATAGGATCGATTGCCATGTTGTGACGTCACGTCATACTGTCAAATCGAAGAATTATTATGGTGAACAAAACAAGAAATTTTTAAAATTTAATTTATTTACGAATCAGAATCCAGTTCTTCAATTTTGCTCAATTTCTTGCGATTTGACAGTATGACGTGACGTTACAACATGGCAATCGATCCTATTCATAATTGGAAATGCGTTCGTACACGGAATTATCGAATAACTCACGTAACAACACTGTAAACAGTTTTCAAAATAAAAATTTGATTACTCCCACTACAAGACTCGGTAACTATTAAAATGATTTAGAAACACTCTTTAGAAAATATTACCTTTGAATATGTATTTTTTGATTTCTGATTTTTCCTAAATATTAAAAAGCAGTTTTTCGTCATTTCTGATAAAAAAAAAAACAGGTTTTTTGAGTTACCGGAGTGTTCATCTAAGAATGCGATTAATCTTATGCGACAATGTTGGCTATCTTTGATCAGCTAGTCAGTTCAACCACCAATTATTCCGACCAACTGATCTATTTTCGCAGCATTAGCTATTCTTTCATTTCAGTATAGCAAGTGCCGAAAAATCATATAGTTTATGTTAGTTTCATAGTTATCTAGCATAAATTTGTTACTCTACACAGAATTCGTATAGAAGAACTAACCACCAACAGCCAACTCTGAAAACTTATTCAGGTATTAGTGATGACACTCATGATTTATGGCACTAAGAAGTTCTATCACTTCACGCCAACTTGTCATCAGTCAATGTCATTGCAAACTCATTTTATAGAATGTCATCACTGTTAAAATTAGTACATCCATTAATATAATCTACGTTGGACAACTCTTCGCAAAATCAAAGACTTCTAATGATGATTACTGGCATAGATTACTTTAACAGCAGGAAATACATATTAGATGTCCTTTGCTTCGTGTAGTCACTGAGCTATGCTTACGCGACCAAAGAGGCAATTCCCGCAAGTAATAATCTTTACAAGCTTTTATTTAACTTACAATGTTTTACGGGTTTTGAGATGGTTAAGGGTTGACCAGACGGTTGCAAACTAGTGTTCCAACCAAGGTGACCTTGGTTTATGTGTTTGGTTTGTGTTGCGGCTACATGGATTTAAACCACGCGCCAACACCTTTGGCGGTTGGGAAAGTGCGCGTCCCACCCAAGGGCGTTGAAGGTTTACAACTGCTGTCTACACGGATTGAAACCAACAAGGTCACCTTGGTTGGGACTTTGGTTTGCAACCATCTGGCCACCCCTTTACCAGTTACCACTAAGCCTAAGATACACTAATTGACCAAATGTCCACCAACATGACAGACAACGCTGTCGAATTGTCCAGCGACATTTTTTTTATTTGATATAAACTAGTGCTTGACTGCGATCCCACTTGATGGTAAGCAGTGTTGCAATCGTTAATGGTGAAGCGCACTAGTTTATTAAGATGTCCTGTGTCATGTGAATACGTTGTAAAATATAGGGGGAAAAGTTGCGAGACACTGGGCACCGTTGCAGTGTCACTTAAATTGGCGATGCGCATCATGAGTATACCTATGTAATTTGGATGACGATACGTTGATAATGATACCATGGCGCTGGTCTAATGATGAAGTCGGATAATGGCCATAGGAACTACTGAGCGCAAAAGGATTGACCGCATCGTTTTTGAGCTCTTTGACTCTGTCTTGTCGAGTACTATACCCCACGATAAAAGCTCGTAATAACTTATTAATTACGGGACTTTGCTCACTGCTCAGTTGAGACCAATTAAAATTTTGCCTGAAGAACTGTCCTCTAACACAGAACTAATATACTACCAACAAAACAAAACAAATGAACTCACAATCTCAGCGAGCGCAGAGATGACTTTCCCGAGGGTAGTGAGGGATTTGTTGATGTTAGCGCCCTCCTTCAAACGCGTGCCCTTGGCGCCTGTGGAGTCTGCTCGCTCGGACCCAGCTAAGTCTACGAGGGAGATTTTGGACACCTGAAAGTGGGGAAGATGGTAAAGTTATTACATTTGGCAGTAAAAGGCCGTCTATAAGCAAGAAGAGGCCCAGCGTTGGGACTATAGCTAACTGTCTTTTTATTTTATATACGTAACCAACAGCGATACATAAAATATGTTACAGAACCGTAATGGTACGGACAAATGTCAAAACGAGCCTTTTATTTTTTGACAACTTTAGTTATCTAAACCCAACTGAAAACTTAACACAGGATGATATCTAGTTTTAGCCTTTTATTTTATGGAAAAGGCATAACTATTTGTTTTCAATAGATCCATGTAGGTGGTTAGTCTGCGGAATTGTTCGAAAGTCACCGGAGCCCTGGAACACAAAGGGTAACCAAAGAAACAGAGGTAAGTTTTAGTCAGTCTCTCCCTCTAGCTCCTATCAGAGCAGGAAAAGTAAGTTGATGATTTATAAGGGCATTTCTTACCTTCTCCGACATAAGGTTGGTGGTCTGGTCATGCCTCTGCTGTGTGAAGAATATGGTGAAGACAGCGTGAGAACGGGACGACGTCTCGTTCATGTTTGTGGCTGCCACAGTTCTGTCAAATTTTAAGTTGAGTGATGAGCGTAATGAAGTCGCAGGGAATATACATGAGAAAAATATTTGTTACCCAACCAGTTTATCAATAAATATACAAAAATATAATACTAACGGTGGAAACAACATCAAAATTGGTAGAAAAGCAAACTAGAGACAAATATATCTGTCTCTCTCGCCAATACAATGTTTTCTATGGCCGCCGTTCGGGCGAGATAGACTTTGACATCAAAGTCCATGTCGGACTTCTCTTTCTTATTATCAGCTTTGAAGCTTTATAACTTCGTTGTTGATGAAGAAATATTATTAAAAAAATTATTTACTTTAAAGAAATTGTATGCATATTTCCTATTGCCAAGGATGGTACGATGACACGATGCGTTCTTGTCGCACGATTAATTCAAACATACAGATTTCTTTAGTGTCCTAATGAGGATCAATCACATAATAGCAAATCCAATTTTTTACTAAGTACATCGTATGTGTAATCATTTACTGAGCATTTTTTTTTAATTATTAAAATCCGTCAAGAAATGGTGGATTTATTAAATTTTTTCTGAAGTAGCCGTACTTGAAAACGCGCGCTCTCGCTGGACTGTTTACGATGACGTCATCTATCATGATCCTTGCGACGAACAACTTCATCGTATTCATTTGCAGTTGGAGACCGATCATGACAGATGACGTCACAGCGAGTCGCTTCATTCTCGGGCGCGTTTCTGGAATTAATACACTAAAATTGCTGAATCTTCGTCATTTTTGGTCCGATTTAAGTAATTTTTTCACAGTATTTACTGTTTTTTTTTACGCTGTAAGCCTGCATACTCCACGAAAATCATGACTGATCCTCATTAAAGCTCGCAAGCCATCACACGAACACAGGTAATGTAATAAGGATCGTGTTTGATCGTCCGATCATCAGTGACAGATTAAGACTACTTGGTGCCCTAAGCAATCTACGCCTGTGGGCCCTCCTATCCGTATGTCAACTAGAATCGGTCTTTAAACCTTTACCGCCTACAACATTAGTTTTTTGTAAAATAAGGTGATGAGATGTAACGTACCTTTGAAGTGGAGTAGGTGCGACAACAATTAAAATCAAAGCATAACTTATTTATTAGGGGTTAAAGTATGAAATTGCCGATTTGTACTGAAAAGTTGAAATTCGTTTTTTTTTTTCATTTAATATATTTATTTAATCAAAATAATTACCATTATTATCTATACATTGCTGCCATCTAATAGGAAGGTCATTTATGCCTTTGAGATAGAACTCTGGAGATCTAGATTCGACAAACTGTGTGAAAGCAATTTGTACTGCCTCCTGAGAAGAAAACTTTATTAAGTAGAAAATTGTCCAAATCACGACAAAAATGGCAGACCTTTGGAGGAAGATCTGGTGAACACGGAGGGTGACGAATGGTTTCAAATGGTTAAAATAGTTTCTCGTGCTGTATGAGGTCTCGCGTTATCATGGAACAATAATGGTGAAGATTGATTCATGAGTCGGGGCTGTTTTACTGCTAGTTTTGCTATCATTGTTCGGAGTTCAGTGCAATAGACATCTGCTTTTATTGCTTGACTAGATCGGAGAAAGCTATAGTGAATAACACCATGCTGAGACCACCAAACAGTTACCATTACCTTTTTATTGGTAAGCTTTGCTTTAGGACACTGTTGCAGCGTTTGATTTGGGGTCAGCCATTGCATTTTTTGCTTACGGTTACCGTAAAGAATCCACTTTTCATCACATGTCACAATTCGATTAAATATTCCTTCATTTCTGTATCGATTCAACAAGACAACATAAGTTTCAACACGCGTTTCTTTCTGCAGATCAGTCAAATCGTGAGGGTGCCTCACGATTTGACTTTTGATATTTTTTTATTGTTGGTAAGGTAACGTTAAACCATGCCGCTAATTCCTGGGTAGTTTGGGTCGGATCGGCTTCCACCATCTCTTTCAATTCATTGTTATTTACCTGTGTGGGCGGTCTTCCACGTGGTTCGTTCTTCAAATGAAGTAAGTAGAATTGATAAAGATTAATAAAGTATCCATCTTTCTTGTCTAAGCTGAATAAAAAACCACTGAATGTCGATAATCGAATGTTGTACATGTTTAACCGACTACCAAATAAGGAGGAGGTTATCAATTCGGTTGTATTTTTTTAAAATTATGTTTGTTACCTCAGAACTCCGTCGTTTATGGACCGATTGGCATTTTTTTCCCCTTAGAGGTTATGCTTCCAGATTGGTTTTACTTTTTTCAAAATCCAGTTTTCATGATGAATTCATGAGGAATCGAGGGAACTCCTCAAATATTATAGGCAACCATAAAGTTATTTTGGTATTTTCATCGAGGACTTAAGCATTTACAGTCAAAAAGTAACATTTGATGAAGTGGAACTGAAGAAGAAGACCAGAAATGACCAACGGAACTTCATACTCCCATAGATATCACAAGTAGATAGTTAAGCAACTATGACAATACAAATAAATAAATGGTTCTGGTTATGTTGAAAATGGTATCATCAAAGTGATTCCATTTTCCATGAATGACGATGATGGAGCCGGAAGATAGGCACTGATTACTAATTAATCAATGTAATCTCAATGTGTTTGGGCTTATTAGAATTGCCCTGAGGTTCGCTTTGGCTATAAGGTACTATCGAACTGGTCTGATGATGAAGCCGGAAGGTAGAAGGTAGACACAAGACTTCATAATAAAACAATGTAACTTAGCAGTGTTTGGGAGAATAGGCAATCTGGTTGTAAGTGTATCGCAACTAAAAAGTGTGAAATAAAAAAAAATTGGTTTGGAAGTCGGTGTTAAATAAGAAACAAAAAATACAGAGAAACACCGACTTCCGAAATAAAAGTTATTTTGATACTTCTAGTGTTTTTTAGTGTAGTCGGTTATTTTATTTTTTGTAAAATGTTTTTTTTATAAAGAAGAAAGAAGAACTTTATAGGTACCTACTATGTGAAAAAAGTTTCACTCAAAAATCTCAAACCATGAAGGTTTTATGTCAATTCGAAGTACCTATTACAATAAAACGGCAATTTCATACTTTAACCTCTATTATTACGTATGCATAGAAGCCGGCCGGCACAATTACTCAAAAAACAAAACATTTGATTGAAAAAGATTTGCGGGGGGGCCGCGGGGTAGGGGTGGTTTGTGATTACCTGATCGCAATTCCGGTCCATTTGAATTGCCGAATGCACTAGCGGGCAGCGAGTGGGCAAGTGGGAGCGGGGTTATGACTAGGTGACTCTATGTCAACTTAAAACCCGTTAGTCCTAGAAACTTTTTTTGGTGACATGAGAGTGATACGTGATACCCTAAGGATGGTTTTTTTTTTGCTTCTTCTGGTGCCCCCCAGACGTGATGCCCTAGGCAATTGCTTAATTTGATTAAGGGTTAATCCGTCACTGCCGATCATATAATCAAATATACCGATCCCTTTTGAGCGTCCTATTTGGTAATGCGTCATAGCGCGAGCACGGCAAGGCGAGGGGCATCGCGCGATCTATTAGGACGCCCCTTTAAATCATCGTACGACTATTTTCGTCGCACGACGAGAACGCATCATGTCATCGTACGATCCTTGCGAATTAGGACGCCCAAGAGTATTACAGGCACCTTTAATTAAAATGCGTTCAGATTTTTATGAACGATGTAAAGCTTTTGATTCCTAATAATATATTTTATGGGACCCCAATTCCTGAAAAGTATCTTACAGTAGTATATTAGGGTCCCCTTTTTTAACTTTTTTTGAGTCGACCGGTCTTGTGGTCAAACCTTCTTATTATTATTAATTTTTTTTTAACTTAGTTATAATAATAAATATAATAAGACCACCCTGGCAAAATCTTAACTGGAAACAAAAACGAATAAGAAAAAAAACTAATCCTCACCTAGCTTTGTTACCCTCATCGATGAGGTCATAAATGTCCTGGTACGACGTGACTGCGAGCTTGCTGAGGTCCTCCACGTAGGGTCCGAGCGCTGGATGCTCACGCACTCGAAGGTTTCCTTTGTTCTTGGGGTTCAGGAGATCGCGGACTCGCTCGCAGTATATCTCCATGTAGGATACTTCCACCTGTTGTTTTGGGTAGAAGAACATATTACATTACAAAAGTTAATGTTAAGTTTATAAATAAAGTATCAGAGGAGAGATCGTGAGGAGGGGAGGTCGTGGGTTCGATTCCCACCCAGGATAAATGTTTGTGTTGAGCACAATCATTTGTTCTGTGTCTGGGTGTAATTTATCTATAATATGTATGTATTTAGAAATATTTAAGTATGTTTATCAGTTGTCTAGTACTCATAACACAAGCTCTGCTTAGCTTGAGACTAGACGGCGTTGTGTGATAGTTGTGTGAATATTATATTATTATTATTATTGCTGAGACTGCGGGATTGTTCGAAAGAGTAACCGCGGCTCTAGAACACAACGGGCAACTGAAGGATCACGGGTCAGTTTTCAGTTGACAATAAAAGTCTGAGATGTCAGCAACCGTAGGGGCCCAGCAGGGTCGAAGCCTACTGAGGCCACGGGTAGTGAGAAAGTGAAACCCGGGGCCCTGTGACGAAGGCAAAGACGGAACAGGAGTGGGTTTTTAGTCAGTAAAAGTCTGACACTATCTCCCACTCCGCCCAAGAACGGGATTTGATTTGTCATTAGATGATTTTACCACCATAAAAAAACCTTCCTCTCGCTCTACGCAGAGCGCAAGAAGTTATTTGATAATAAGCTGCTGCCAGCGGCTTCGCTCGCGTGATAATAGAAAAGTATCCCAAGGGAATATACTCCCAGGATAAAAAATATTCTATGTGCTATTGCAGGAGATGGTCTACATGTGTACCAAGTTTCATCAAAATCAGTTCAGCCGTACAAGCGTGATGAAATAACAAACATACACAGATACACTCATAAACTTTCGCCTTTTGAATACTAGTGTGATGTCCCACCAACAAAAAAAAAGGAAAAAATAAAAAAGAAATAGTTTAATAAAATAGCTAAGGCTCAGTATTATATTATCAGGCTGTTAATCGGATATGATCAGTCAATGTACATTATGTACCCTTCTATCAGTTTGCAACGTTTGAAAGAGTTACTATGGCCCTAGAAAGCAAAGGCCAGCTGAAGGACACGGGTGTGGTTTTAGTCAGTAAAAGTCTGATACGCCCTATCGCTCCACCTTAGAGCGCGAGAAGTAATTGGATGACTTCCCACCTCAAAACAAAAGGTATTACTGCGGGAACTTTTGGAAGAGTCACCGTGGCTCTAGAACGCAATAGGCAAATGAACGAACACAGGTGAGTTTAGTCTGTAAAAGTCTGACACTCCCTCTGGCTGCCTTCTAGAGCGAAGGAAG
Organism: Mythimna pallens; assembly: GCA_961205895.1. NCBI lineage: Eukaryota > Metazoa > Arthropoda > Insecta > Lepidoptera > Noctuidae > Mythimna > Mythimna pallens. The sequence goes on from OY540843.1 coordinate 6,216,405, forward strand.
TCAGTCATAACATTGACATAAAGTTAAGAATCCTGTTATAATAATATAATATAATATTATTGGTTTATTTTAATTTGAATTTTATATAATTTATTTTAATATTTAATAATAATATCTGACTGACTGACGGTGTAATAAGATTCAATTTAATATAATGATAATCTAATGACAATTCAATGCAATTTTAGTAATGTAATTATAATCCGATGTAATTTAAATTAATTTAATGTTAACATTTCATTTGCAGCAGTAAGCAGTGGTGGCCGAGTAGTAACAGCCCCGACTTACGGTTGCGGGTTCAAACCCAGCCAGGCGCATTACTTTGTGTAATTTATTTCATCACCACTGCTCTCAAAACGGTGAAGGAAAACATCGTGGGGAAACCGGCATGTCCTAGAACCAAAAATTCGAAGACATGTGACATCCACCAACCCGCACTGGGCCCGCGTGGTGGATTACGGTCCATTCCCTCTCCCAGAGAGGAGGCCTGAGTCCCAACAGTGGGAACATTATAAGGCCGACTATGCTATGCTATGCTAACATTTCATTTTATGATATATATCGTCTGTATGTGTATAAGTAACTAAAATGAGTCTTTGGTACTTGAAATAAATAGATAAATAAATAATAATATAATATTCCACAACTTTCACACAATACCATCTAGTCCCAAACTAAGCAGAGCTTGTGATATGGGTACTAGACAACTGATAAACATACTTATATATTTCTAAATACACACATATATAGATAAATTACACCCAGACTCAGAACAAAATGATCGTGCTCATCACACAAACATTTGTCCTGGGTGGGAATCGAACCCACGACCTCCGGTATAGCAGTCAGGGCCACTAACCACTAGACCAACAGTCCAGCGTGTTTTCCAATAAATAGGTATTATTGAAAAACCAATATTTAATCGCGACCAATTTTAAGGCAAGTCTAAATAATTCAGGAACAACAGTTTCTCTTGCTTGTGAAATACTACTCGTAATTACATAAAAGGATATTTCCTTCTCGTATTTCGGAAGTGTTATTAACCTTAAATAAACTCAATTTGCATTGCTAACGATATAATTAGAATTAATATGAATATTTATGAGAGTTGAATCCTACTTGCTTCACAGAGTATACGGTATATTTTGGACTTTTTGAAACATCTGTCACTGGGCGAAGCCTGTACAGTATAACCCGCGAAATTCTAATTTACTTAAGTTTTTTTTTGCATTCTGCAGGTTTGTTTCAAGTCAGAGGCCCCTCGCCCACGGCGACTTTTTGTAGCGATGCTGTAGCGCGTTCGCATCGATACATTCGCGATGCTGTAGCGCGTTAGTAGCGCGTTGGCATATTTTCTATAGCGCTTGCAAATGCGACTAACGCGCGTTAGTAGCGATGCTGTTGCTACAAAAAGTCGACGTGCACGAGGGGGCCTTAGGTTGATAAAAATTTGATTTGCGACCGTGACATGCATTGATTTACCGAATTATAATTAGCAATACAACTCTCTCGGTTCGTCTTACACAATTGAATGAATATATCATGAAAAAGTAAAATATGTATTTCTCGGACTACGCTTTCACCTTAAGGCTAACTTTAATTTCGCGACTCTTCTTCCCTTGTGTTGCGCGGACCTCAAGTAAAATGGAAATTTTATTTGAAGCCCGCGCAACACAATTTTTTCTTTCATTCTGTCCTGCCACCCGTCGCGCTATCACTGACTCCCTTTTTCTTTTATATCACTTCTCACACAATCCATCCATTTTTCATTTGGCCACCCTTTTCATCCCCATCCATCCATAATTAAGTATGTATAGTCATAACTTTGTTATTAACATGTGTTTCATCCTCCTCTTCACATGACCACACCAAGACAAACGATTTGCTTTCAACTTTTCAGTCCCCAGCAGCACTTTCTTTCTCTCATATACTTATTTCTCACTTTATCCATTTTCGTCACACCACACATCCATCTCAACAGTCTTGTCCTATATTACATGGAAATGAATTATATTATAACAGGCCAACTATGAGACCATACTATACATCCCACCCTACCCTTTCAGAAAACACTGGCGTGTACAGTAATGCATAATTCATAGGCAATCCTCAGTAAATAAATAAAGCACAGTCTAACAACGTCATACGGTGTTCTGACGTGGGGGTTGAGGAGAGAGGTGGGCGGGGTGACGCGGTTATTTCTAGGCCCCTTACGTAACTATCCGTTTTAAAACCGTTTTAACAGTACACTTATGTACAATGCGTTCCAAATAAGAATAGGATCGATTGCCATGTTGTGACGTCACGTCATACTGTCAAATCGAAGAATTATTATGGTGAGCAAAATAAGAAATTTTTAAAATAATCAGAATTCAGTTCTTCAATTTTGCTCATCTCTGAGTTGTTCAATTTTGCTCAATTTGTTGCGATTTGACAGTATGACGTGCCGTCACAACATGCCTGTAATGTTCCACTCCTAGACAAAACTCGTCCTCTACTCGTTACATTGTTCCCGGTTTTGCTCTACAGTACTAACCGAATATTTGAGGTCATCGGAGGAGGTCTGTCTGATGCGCCTGAAGAGATCCTTACAGATCTGTGGTATGATGCCCTCCTGGCCATCCTTGCCCGTGCCCATCATGGTATAGGACTTGCCCGCACCAGTCTGCCCGTAAGCGAATATGCATATGTTGTAGCCTGTGGAAGAATAGATATTAGTACTTAGTGCTTTAGTAAGAAGGTAGAATTTTGAATGTTGGATCACGTTTTGATTAGATGCACTTTTGTTATGATTGGAATGCTTAGCACAGATTTCAGTTATGGGCATTCACTTTTTAATTATCTTGGTTAGTTTTGTATAGAGTGCTGGCTCAGTGGTATGTACATATTTTAAGATTTCTAGGTCATTTATTAATAGGTTTTTAATTTATTTTCATATAGCTACTTTTTTATGTATATGTGAAAATAGTGTAGAATTACGCTAAAAAAAAGATATACTGTTTATCTGATGGAAAGAAAGGAAATTTCCATATGTTTATTATTTTAATCTTCGCATAATTGACTTTCTAATGAAACAGGTTTGGAACGCATCGGTAGGATGGTTTCAAAGACTTTAACGGACATAGGTGGAAACAATTTTCGTGTTTCATATTAGCATTTCGATTCACTTTATTTTTTCGTTTTTGTTTTTATTGTACTTGTTTAGTGCTTCGTTGAGTGGTCCACACAGTCTTCTCATATCTATTAAAATCTATTATAATATGAAAATATTGTATTTTTTTTTTTTAAAGAGTTAGCATATAGTTTCTTTCCGGTTCTTCTCCATTGGAAACGATCAATTAGAACAATGCACTAGCTTCAACTAACGTTTTATCAGTGCCCATGTAGGCAGAAAAATAAAATATTTCAAATTTGAATTTTGAACCCTTTATAACTAAGTATAAGAACTAATTTTGTAAGACTAGTTTTACATAGCACGCAGTTGTTTGATGTTCTAATTCCAAGTAATGATTACTTATAAATCAATAGATATTATCTTCTATAAAAACTCAGAATATCAATTGCAATGCAGTTTTAGATTTATTTTTAAACTACATAAGGGCTTATTACACTACCGATATTCAGACAGTCTTAGTCGATGTCGCGTAGTGTAATAAGAGTTAGACCGGTCTTACTCGGAACAAAAAATAAGTCTGAATATCATGTGCTGAATATCGCGTAGTGTAATAGGCCCTTTACTGTGTGGACAAATATCGATTTAATTGGAACCAAGTAAGTGTATAAATAGCGCTACTATAAGTTAAGGGCATCACGACAGTTTCATTGATACGAACGTGTGTATGAAATTTCAATGGAAGTTTAATTCATTTTTAACTAACTGCCAGAAGGGCAGACGCCAACAATATTGCTTAGTATTGATAGGCCTCATCTATTCACTTTAATGTTTTAACATATAAAATTCTCGTGTCACAGTGTTTGTTATTGGACTACTCCGAAACTGCTGAACAGATTTTTATGTGTTTGTAAATTTAGTAGGTCTGAGAATAAGTAATAGGCTATTTTTTACCCTCCTACCCCCAGCCTCATTTTCTTTTGGATTATTTATATGGCAAAACATCGTTTGCCGGGTCAGCTAGTGCATCCATGTTTTGTCATCGGATTTGCATCAAGCAAATTCGAGGAAGAGGTTTACTAAAATATTCACTGTTCCTTGTGAAGCATCAGCAGGCTTAGCCAAGTTTATAATCTACAATCGTTAATGCTAGTAGAAAACTATTTAAATGTATGCAAATGACGTCACCGTAACTTTAAGGAAGTCAAGACAAACAAATAAGAGGCGTTACCGGTTGTAGAAAGAAATTCGAAACGAAACAGTCGTAACTTGGCTAGGCCTGCAGGTTCACAATCGCAAACGAATTAAAACTCCTTTCAGTAAATAAAGTAACAAAACCACATCACGAAGTAGATCACAGAGATACTCCGATCTGAGATGCACTGATATGGCGATTCACGAAAAGAAAGTGCAATTATGAGTGTGTAGTTGGTGAAAGTAGGAAGGTAAGTCAGTATGATGGTCGTTACCGTCGAAAGCATGCTGTAACATTTCTTCGCCAATGTCTTTGTACACCATGATTTGTGATGAGAACTCTGGGTCACTTGGCTGCAACAAAAAAAATATATATTAAAAACAGTCATTCAAAATTCAATCACCTAGAGAATAAAATGAACTAGTGCGCTCCTCCATAAACGATTGCATCACTGCTTACCATCAGGTGGGATAGCATTCAAGCGCTGGCACATTCATTATGCGTAAAGCTAGGGAGTGGAATTCCCTGCCAAAATCTGTCAAATCCTTGGAGGAGGTCTATAACCGTAAGGGACCTTAACCAATTGGAATTATATTATTTACCCGTTTTTATAATTACTATTTTTTTGTTATTTTGTTTTACAAAATAATTGTTAAAAAGTTAAGGAAATAAATGCTATACTATTATATTATAACCCATACTACATAAGTAACAAATACATGTACTCAGATCTGGGTTTAAATACAATTAAACAGGAAATTTCACATTACAGCAGGAACTATCAAGATAGACTTCGAACTCGCAAAAATTTACTGGCCTCGAGGCTAAAAAGGGAAGGCAGTGTAAAACACACAAGGCTTAGGAAGCACAGTGTCTCCTCTCTTACCAGCAGATTCAACTGAATCGGAAACCCAATAACAGAAAGAGCACTCATTGGAGTCTCTTTCGAGCTACCTTCCGAAATTCCAGTACCTACTATAGTACAGCCAATAGAGTGGTAACACTCATTGTGTTGAACACAGAACGCCATACGGCAGAAATGAAAAAAAAAAAATATAGGGTTCTTGAAGTCAAGAGTGAATAGGTTGCTTCTAGGCAAGCGTGCTCCATAGTCGGCCACGTCATCGCTTACCATTAGGTGAGATAGTGGTCAAACTCGAATCTATATAGAATAAAAAAGTATATCATTTAAAAAAAAGTAAGTACGTTTATCCAATGGATGCAAAGTGAATAAAGTTATGTGTGATTTTCGATTTTCTGATAATTATCTACAGTAACTTACTAAAAATATTATAATACACAACAAGGCAAATCTTCGCTTCTATTCTATTTTTTTATTAATGGCAAGTAGAAGCAATGTTATTTATTCTGCCAATTTCTAAAGTAAATTGAAAAAGCAATTTTGTATATCATCTATATATACTACTCACTGATCAATCACGAAATGTCAGAAACTATAACACTTACAAACATAAAATTTTACCTGCCAAATTTTCCTTACAGGGTGTAGACATCCGTTAATAACGGATTTAAGGAAATTTCACCCCTAAGGGGGTAAAACGGGGGTTGGAAGTATGTATGGAGAAATCGACTTTTACGCGGGTGAAACCGCTGGCAGAAGCCAATTATTAATAAAGAAAAGAAAACGGGACAGCAACTGTAACTAGGCAAACAAATCTTCGATTGATACAGTTGCACTTTATGGTTCTGTACTGGACTCTTTCTCTCTTCTCTTGCTCTTTTTTCAATCAACTTGACAAATGAAAAAACTTAACAAAATTTGAATTTTGCAAGCAACCATTTTTTTAGTACGGAAATCAAATAACGACATCTCCCGCCCTTGGGCGGAGCATGAGCTTGGGCGTGTCAGACTTTTACTAACTAAAACCCACTTCTAGTTCCTGCGTTGCCTTTTATTCAAGGGCCGAACTAGTGCGTAAAAGAGCAAATTGCGTGGTAAATCTTTATAAGGGATAAGAGCGGGTTTTCCAGTATTGAAAAAATATTTTAATAAACTTAAACTCAAATATGAATTAATTTCAATACATCGCCCCCAATACAATTATCGTCTTTAGCGTTGTGATATCGATTTTAATTCGATTTTTAAATGACATGCACATCAAGCTTTAAATGAACATTTGTCCTAAAATGTTGTGTAATCTTGCAATAGAATTTTGCCGTAACTGACGTGGTTTTTTTTGTACCTTTTATAATAATAAGGAATAAAATTCCCTTGAGCTCCCAAATATTCAGGATTCACTGTATTTATAAAGTTAAGTATCTGTTTATCACGTAAAAAATCCATAATATTTGGTGTGTGTGTGTTTCATCCCCCAATTGAATTATGAAATTGATTGCCAATACGAAACCTTGTGTCGTTGTGAAATTAGACCATAAACGTAGGTACCACGATTGCACCCAAACAGTAGAAATAGCGCCTCTATTACATAGTTATAAGAACGGTTTTCGTAGATCATGTGTTATGTATACAACGTACAAATTAATCATAACAGCGCAATCTCCGTGCTATCTACCGCATGGACGCGGTCTCTGCGGTTTTCCTTCATTTACTGGCAACGATTCTGAAATTTTCGTATAATTATTTGATAATTTGTTTTATGTTGTGAAGTATTGATTAGTGTTAAACGGTCTCAAATTAATTTCAAACACCAATTTAGCGCCTTCCGCACAATTATAATTCTAATCGCTAGGTTATTTTTTAGAATCAACTAGTTACCTTGAGACTACGCTAAGATAAGCATAGTCTCATAATAATAAATACTGTGACATCAAAGGAGATTGCATGAGAAATGTACACTGTCAGCGGCGCGCAGACTGGTTGGACAAATATACTTTTAAATGATTTAATGGGGAAGGAAACTTTTCCCATACATTAATGGCATGTATTTTTTTTTCTTTTCGCCAAAAATGAAACCTAAACCCTGATAAATCAATAGCAAAAAGAATTATGTCTATCAACCGTAACCAAACGAAGTTAGAGACTATTTAGTATATTGCTATGGTTTATTATCAGGCGTTATTTTTCTTAAATATTTTACTGTAATTATAGTTAAGTTATTTTTAAATGTAAATTATTCGTTTTTAATTAATAAATGCTCATTCAATAAAAATACTGTATGACTGATATTTAAAGTTTCTCATTGTTAAATATAGTTTTATTTTCGGTTTTTATGGTCAGTACACATTAAATAGTGTCAATCACTATCACAACACAAACGCGTATCTTTTCGATTCGTTTGTCACTTGTTTTTTTTACTAGTTTTAGTGAAAAACTGCGAGTGTGAAAAATATATAACAGTAATAACCAATTTAATCAATTTTATCAATGGTAAGCTCAAAATATCATTTATTATATTTCCATTTCATTATAATATAACGAATATAGGTGACGCCTGAAAAAATATACTATTTTTTTTTTATTTGATATAGCTACACCAGTGCTTGACTGCGATCCCACCTGATGGTAAGCAGTGATACAATAGTTGATGGTGAGGTGCACTAGTCTATTAAGAGCCTATTCACTCTAGACTTGAAGGCACCTAAATTATAGTTGGACGGGAAGACCGCAGCAGGCAAATTATTCCAGTCCCTCGATGTACGCGGTATATACGATGAAGCGAATCGCTTAGTCCAATCACTATCATTGCTTCTATACGTATCTTCGTTCGGTTATGGTTTAAATACCTGGTTCTTTTTGCTATTGCTTCCTCGTGTTGGCCTCTAACATATAACCTAGGTTTCATTTCTGGCGAAAAGAAAAAAGTAAATCAAGCGAATAGTTTGCATTGGTCTTTATAATAGGATTTAAATTTGATAGGGAAATCATTGATTGGTTTTAAGTCAGTTTTATAGATAAACTATGAATCAAGCATGCCGAAAATGTAATGCACTACAGTACTTAAGCCGATAATAGGATACAATTATTGCACAATTAGATGAACCCTAAAATTACATTGCCATCATCATCAACTTCTTGCCCTTGTCCCAAGTTATTTGGTGTCAGCGCAACACGTTTTTTTTTTTTCATATCACTCCTCACGCAATCCATCTATTTTTTCTTTGGCCTCCCTTTTCATTAAGTAATATGCGTTTTATCCCTCCTCTTCAGATGACCAAACCAAGATAAACTAATCCTATTTATTTCCACAACTTTCACACAACGCCATTTGGAGCCTTACCAAGCAGAGCTTGCATTATAGATAAATAAATTAAATAAAAATTTGAATTTTTCAGTAACTGGCACCACTTTAAAACTTCCTCTAATGTACTCATCTCTCAATTTATCCATCCTCGTAGTCGTAACTCCACATATCCATCTCAATAAAATTCCATAGCCAATGGACTATTAATCCGATAACAATATAGCCCGTATCCAATATGGCTGCCGTCCAAAAACCGAACAAGCAGTAACGTTGGCGGACAATCGCATTAACAGCTAGAACCGTTAACATGCGAATTGATCGACTAACTAGCACGATGATGAGGCCGTAAAGTCATTATGAGCTTTAGGAAGAGTACTCATTATTATTATCATACCAGCTTCTGGCAGTGGCTTCGTCGTGTGATAGTAATAAATTATTCTGAGGGAACATACTTCCGGGTTAAAAATTATCCTATGTGCGCTGTTCCAGGATATGGTTGACACGTCTATTATATGTAAATCTGTTCAGCCGTTTGAGTGTGAAGGAGTAACACACACGCACATACTAACTTTTACATTTATAATATTAAGCCGTAATATAACTGATTATATTAGGAGACAAAATGTCCCCCAACATGACGCGCAACGCTCAATTTACGTGATACTGCAACGTTGCCCAGTGTCCCGCAACTTGTCTCCCAACATTTTGTACCGTATTCTCGTAACACGGGACATGTTAGACAATTAGACAGTGTTGCGAGTCATGTTGAGGGACATTTTGTCCCCTAATGTAGGTATCTCGGGGCTTTAGTGTAAAATTAGCTCGTGGTTTACAACTTGCTGCCCGTACTGAGGCATCATCGTGTGTGTGGAATCTTTGTGGGAAATGCTGACCGGTATGGTCATAAGCTCTTAACATAGTCAACTAATTCAGCATTACACTGGAATTTTAATGAGAAATATTTTCTTACAACAACACACCAAATTCTATGGTCGCCCGTTATGGGTTCAACTATATATTATTATTATTTTTTACTGTCCTAATCACTCTTTTGATTTCTGGGTCAAACAAATCAGAAATATTTTTACAATCGACTCGCTAAATAAAACAAAAATCTTACATTTCAGGCAAAGTACATTAAAATTACAATAGTTCTCCAAAGATGCTTAATATCCATACAATATTAAGACTTTTTTGCTGACATGTAACTATTTGGCACAGCCGCGAGGCAAACTTTTTTTCGTTTTAAGTTTGTTTATTTGTTCCAACATTTTGTGCATCTGTGTGCCAAATAACCATGTTTTATTTCCTTCTATATAAAATTTCAACGTTATCAAGAGTAAATCAAGGGCATTACTGACAAGGCTGCTATCGATTATCAGTTACAATTGTACTGGAGTTCTCCACTTGTGGAGACCACACGCACAACACACAACAAAGGCCTCGCGTACAATTGTACATAAATATGCAATCAAATAATTATGCATGTTGAAATACTCGTAATTAGTAATAATAGAGATTGTTGGCCTTATTTTTAGCCTTATTGTAGCCTACAGGATTTTCAATAAATAATACTTTATCAAATTAATAAAGTAATATAACAATATTTTATTATTTACATTATTTCTTAATTATTTTTTTTTATATTTCATTGTTTATGGCATGTCTGTTTGTTCGAAAGAGTCACCGCAGACATGAAACGGAATTTAGGGCAACTGAGGGAACACGATGGGTTTTAGTTGGTAAAAGTTTTACAATCCCTTTTGCTCCACCTAGAGCGGAAGAAATTATTAGGAAGAAAATAGGGGTACATATTTTTTTTCCGTCGGCAACCGCGTGGACAACACTAGTCTGGGAACTTCTATCGTGACCGTGAGCAAGGTTTAAAAGCTTGTTGCTTCATCCAACGCAATTCAAAGCAATGTTTCAAGAAGTTTATTTTTTCAAGTGGTACCTACACGAAAAAAGAGAGATAACGCCTGAAAACTCTGTTGGCATTCGGTAATTCCGTCATTTACTCGAATATTTCACAAAAAATGTTCCAGGTTTTTGTTCAAAAAACAAGTATTTACTTGTTTTTTTAAAAACCTCAAAAGTTTTTAGTAACAACCATATTTTACTCAGAATCGAAATGTCAGAACGCCATGTTTATTTGTAAAAAAGGAAAAGCAAAGACAAACCCATTTAACGTAGTCTCTGGTAGCCCTGGACCAATGAGCACTGCTGAATTTCTAATGGATGAGTATTTCCCAATGTGTACATACATTTGTAGGTAGTGCAAAACCAATAGCCATCAGAATCTCGGACTTTGATTAACTGCGGTATCGCATCTCCGGTGCAAGGAAACCGGAGCCACGGGGAGCCAATCTACTTACAAGTACTATTGATCCAACGGCAACGCGATTGGTTCCACAACGCGTTTGAGCGAGGCTCTCTGCGTAAATGTTTGATGTCGTATCGATTTTATGTAGGTACATTTAGCTGTTTTGGATTGAGATTTTTAAAATCAGAAGGATGAAGCTAAAGACGAAATGAGCACACGTATGCAAGGTATGCTGCGCATAATGACATGTACTCTTAAAATTACTTAAAAAAAAATGACTTAGATACATTCTTGGCCTACTCAACGCTAGCACACGTATGGCACGCAACATCAGTTCTAACGATCCAGATCGCTGTAAGTGTGCACACCAACTCTCCGACGTTGCATCGCGTACGTGGCATACGTGGGCTCAGTTGTACTTTAGCTTTATTGCTTATGTTTTGTTAAGCTGGCAAAGAGCAGGTTGCACCGAGAGTTACGTTAAAGTTTTGTCAAAAAACGTCATTATTTCTCATTTGCTCCCTTCGAGCGATATTCTCCTTATAGAAAACGAAAAAGAAAAACAAGATACCTATTTTGAATCTACTGTCTATAATCTACAGTGTTCGGTTGACATTTCGAGAGTTTTCTCTTATGAAGCTATTCGTTAGCATGAGACAAGAAGGCCCTAGCGTCCGAGCTGTGCTAGGTCAATAGGTTTGAAAAAAAATGTTTATTATATACTCATAGACAACATTAACAAAATATATTTTTTTCGAATGACTTGACTTAGCTAAAAAAAAAAAAAATCACTTGTTTACCCTACAACGGTTTTGATCTTTAGAAATATGTTTACCCAAAAACAAATGCTGGTTAAGTGTTCTTCAGAATGTACATCGCATATGTAAAACAGTCAATATTTCGCAAATAAAATGGATTTAAAGGTCAGCGGGGCTCTATCCGGGCGCAGCTGGCCGGAATTAAGTACGAGTATGTGTCTATTTAACTCCGGCCAGATGTTCAATGGACTACACGCCTTAAATAGGTTACCCGTAACCATAGCCCTTAATCGCTCGAATTTCAGCGGTTACTGTTATAGGCATTTAAGACGTCACTTTAATCATTGCTTAATTTTCGCGACCTGTATTTCGCTTAACCAGAGATTTAGTGGTTAATGAAGAACTGATTATCGTTAAAGTTAATTGGTGCAACTCGCTCTTAATTTTGCAAAATTGCCCTAACTCTGACTTACGATTAACAAAGAGCTATATTAAAAAAATATGATGCGCGGAACGGCGAATAAACCGGACAAAGGCAAAATAATGATGATTGAATTTTAATAGCACATAAATGCATTAACTTATTTCAAACAAATGATTAATAAAAAATCTATTTACACACAATTCTGTATAATAAATCTGTAAAAGTTTTTAGTTGTGCACGAATCACGTAAAAAGTTCGAAATCGATGTAGATAACTTTTATACATTAAAATTGTATGTAACTTAATATATTACTTAGGCTTTGTTTCATCGCAATCGGTTGACTATATCGAAAGATATACTACAGTCATTGACGAAGAGGTGGTACGAAGTTCGCCGGGTCAGCTTGTTATCAATACATTACTCATTTCTATGGATGAAAGGCAGGAAAACAATGTAAATTAATGAATAATTTTTTGGGAATGATATTTATTTCCTGAAATGCAATGGCCTAATAAAACAGACACTAAGAGGGAAATTAAAATATTTTTTATTTAACCAATTTGTTACTGAGGCGGCAGAATTTAAGGTAGAAAATGTGACGATGTATTTTTTTTTAATTGTTGACTAGCTTTTGCCCGCGGCTCTGTCCGCGTACATAAAATATAGCCTGTGTCACTCAGGAATAAAGCAGCTTTCTATCGGCGAAAATATGTTAGCAATCGAATCAGTACTTCCAGAAATTACCTACTACAAACAAAAAAACAAACTCTACCTCTATTTAGACTCGCGCTTGACCACTATCTCACCTGATGGAAAACGACGATGTGGTCGAAGATGGAGCACGCTTGCCTAGAAGTAGCCTATTCACTCTTAACTTAAAGATCCCCAGGTTGTAGCTATCAGCAAACACAGAGTCCGCCAGGGGATTCCACTCCTTAGCTGTACGGACAATGAATGTGTTCCCAAAACGTTTTGTGCGTATGGGTGGGATGTGCACCATGTACTGGTGGCGCATCGACGCCGTACGCGTGCTGGTCCAATGACACTCCCTGCCCCCCTAGCCAAGTTACAACCGTTTCGTTTCGATTCTCTTTTCGTTGATCGCCTCGAATCGGGCACGCCTACTATACCTTTGTTCTGACCACGTGACTGAGCGTTGAGATGCGGTCAGAACAAAGGAACAGGAAGCGTGGCCAACTCGAGGCGATCAACGAAAAGAGAATCGAACCGAAACGGTTGTAACTTGGCTAGGGGGGCTTAAATGCAACCGGTAGAAAACCGACCGGCTAGCAACTCACACACACATATATCTCATAAGTCTCTTGCTAACCTTTTAGTAAACATAAGTCATGATGTTATGTTACATTTTGATTGTAGCTTTATTTCGATTCCTAAACTGGTACGGATGGAAGGTGTAATTTGACCTATCAAAATATCGAATTAGTACAAAAGATAAGATACTTACGTTGTGAGACCAGTATGAGAAATCAAAGTTGAAGCTTTTAGCGCCATCCTTACTGCCAGGGGGTGCCTTCGGGTTTACTATAACTGTAACAAAAGAAAATAAATCTTTAGTATGAAGTATATAACCAAAAGTATAAAGTCATACAGTTGCTGTAATAAATTCTACGTATATTCTACAGTTCTAGAGGATAATCAGTACTGTAATATTCAGCTACGTCTTACCTATCACTTTGGGTGTAGTACGGTTGTCCATAGCATATAGCATAGCATATTCAGCCCATGTTCCCACTGTTGGGACTCAGGCCTCTTCTCTAGGAGAGGGTATGGGCCGTAATCCACCACGCGGGCCCAGCGTGGTTTAGTGAATGTCACATGTCTTCGCATTTTTTGGTTCTAGGACATGCCGGTTTCCTCACGATGTTTTCCTTCACCGTTACATACATTCTCACAAACAAGGTATGACAAATATTATTTTCTTAACCCTTTAACACGGGATGCAAATTATTAGAAAGTGTTATCGTAGCCCTTTCATAGGGCAACTGAAGAAACACAGGTGGGTTTAGTCAGTAAAGGTCTGACAATCCCTCCCGCTCCTTGCAGAGGGGAAAATGTCGTTTGATGATTTCCCACTTAAAAAAAAAAGATATTGTTGCAAAGAATACACATGCGTTTTGTTGCCATTTGAAATCACATCAGTACTTAATTATTAGACGAAATAATATGAAGCTCTTTATCGTTGTAGACGTTGTTACAGACAAACTAACAATAACTTGATATTACAGAATATGGCCAAAGGTAGGGCTCCTTTTTAATCTAGATATTTATAAAAATGAATCCCTATTTCCCTTGGTCAATTCATCACGAATGAATGGCTAGACCAATTTCGCTAATTCTTTTTTGTTTTGTTTGTTTTTGTCAGGAGATGGTTCTGATGAAAAAAAAAAGGAAAGTTGTGCAGGCATTATAAAAAAAACTTAATGCCTATTAAACGTTTACACATTTGACAGTACGCACGTTTGACAGTAAAATCATAGCAAAAGACAGGACGACGTGTACTGTAGACACGTCGTCCTGTCTTTCTCATCATCATCTTCAAAATCATCATCATGTCATCATCTTTTGTTTTCAGATCAGCTAGTAAACATATAATTTAACCGTACCTTTTAATGGACTACTTGCATCAATCATAACACCATGAATCACAGTGCTTCATTAAAAAAATTGCCGTTACAAATGGGTCTGATGTTTAAGTTCGAACCAGACACATAAGACTGGGTCGTAAAGAGCCCGGGTGGCACCTAGACTCATAATCCAATTCAAGTCCATCATTAACCAGCTGTGTCGACCACTAGACGAGGCACTCTGTTCCTACTATCCGCACATGAACTAGGAAAACCGCATTTAAGGTTTAGAAATTAAGGCCCTGTAAAACTTTATGTGCGGTCGCCAGTACACTCTGAGTTGTAAGTTACTAGTATCCATCGCACACATTAATTACGAAATCCAACCTTACTGCTTTGAAAACTAAGAGTTTCTAAAGTCAAATAGTAAACATGGACGAGTAGCAGTACTAATAAAAGTTGAACTACGAAATCCGCCTTTACAGCTTTGAAATAAAGGCACTATTTAAGTCAAAAGTAACCAAGGACGTGCAGTTGCCAGTATATTTCACGTTTCGCACAAATGTGAGTAGCCGAGGCGTCGCGACGTATCGACCGTCGTCGTCGTCACTCGCCTGTATGCAGTAAGGACTGGTGTACACGAGCGAAAGAGTGCTTTGAAAAGAATGCGTCAATGCTAGGACTGCAATGAATGCCGTGATTGCTTGGTTTTGTGTTGCTTTCGGTCAATTCAGAAATGCAAGGTCGGTTTTAATTCCATTATGTTTTGATTGAGACATATCTATATTTTTACTGACAATCAATATTTCAGACAAAGGAGAGACCCTTTCATGTCCAGGTGTATGTTAAAAATAAAAAAAAATTTAGGACCAGCTGGACTCATTACGTAGTTACTTAGGTACGCCAAACACACCGAGTGAACTTTTAAAGTACCTAGGTGTTAGTTTCCCATGTCATTAATTCTTAGAATTTAATCCATATTAGCTACAGTATCGAATGGTGCAGTAATGCAAGACCAGCCTTATGTTTCCACTGCCGGGTCTCAGGCCTACTCTCTAGGGGAGACGAAGGGAATAGGCCCATTGTGGGTTCATCGGAATCCATTAATCAATTATGCAATAATACAGTGTTTTTTTATCAACTATTACTGGCTACGAATATTGACTTTACAAAAATCCGATGATGCCGTTTTTTATTTTTTTCGTAATCGGTCTCGTGGCGCCTTTAATTATTATAATGTTATTTTTAAATACTCAGCAAAGTTTCAGAGTTGGCCCATTTGAAAAATTCATCCTGTAGATGCGATTCTAAATAACTTGACCCTAACTTATAGACAACCTTGCCTCCTTCAATACCAAAACGTAGGTAACTTAGCCTATCAAGTCTAAGTTATCTAGTGTTCATAACAGACTGAAAAGGTTAATTCTAAAGCACTACTTAAAGTTTCGATACCGCCTATCTATTCACTTAACCCCGACTTAGAATCACTTAAGAGTTGGGACGAGTTGAACCAACTTCAAAGTTAGAGGCAATTGAATTAGGCGTATAACTTGAAAGTCAATTAGTCTAGACAGTAGAAATCTAAATTGAAATTTGTTTTCAGGAAGCTATTGGTTGTAACAAAAGAGAATTCTTTTAAAAGGATTGTGTGGCCATCTTAATTTATTATAAATTATTGATAAGTTCGTGATTGATCTCTATATCCCCTGATGGTGTGGTCAACGATGGAGCACGCTGACCTAGTAGTTACATATTCCGTTTTTATTTTAAGACTCCCAGGTAAAGACCTGCCTGAGAGCAATGGCTCTTCTACGTGATTGTTCGATAGAGCTACTTTGGCTCTAGAATGCAAAGGGTAATCAAAGAAACACAAGACGCTTACCATCAGGTGAGATAGTGGTCAAACGAGCCTATCAATAATAAAAAAGGTGAGTTTTTGTCAATAAATACCTAACAGTCTAAAACTCCCTTTTACTCCGCCACTTGATAATGTCCCTACAAAAAAATAGACACCTGCTGCAAGGCATTTTATTCCTTAGCTATACACACACTGAAAGTATTTCTAAATTGTTTTGTGCGTAGTTACAGGTGGGATAGGATGACCACCAAACATCGCATGGCTGCCATCTTTAAACCACAAAGCCAACCAACATGAACCAACCACCATCCATTACACAATAACATTAATCCGAAATAGCACATAACCCACAAGAAATCAAGCTCGTCCTCCACAATACTTAATTTAATAACCCTCCCCTAGCATCATAAACTTGAATCGTAAAATAGCGTATGAGTCAAGCGCGCTTCCCCGCTTCTATTGTGCATCGGGGCTTATATGTGTGAGTCACAGATGCAGCTCTGCAATATGTATTGTGTGCCAACATATTAACTATGTACTCAGGGTAACTGTCTAGGTCTTGGCTGGCTGTTTAAGGCCCTAGCTCCCGAGCAGTGCCATAAAACAGTGACTTTCTGAAGTCTATTCCTCGGTAACGGCTGGTTCAATAGATTTAAAAAAAAAATTGTTTATATAGGTATATGTACAACATTATCAACATATGATTTTCTCGTATGACTAATTCTCTTACCAAAAAAAAAAATACGACATATTTTTCGCTTATTTTGCCTTTCGAACGGTTTGAATCTTTAAAATATGTTTACCAAAAAAAACTGTTTTAAGTGTTCTTCAGAATGTACATAGGATATGTAAATCGATCAATATTTCGGAAATAAAATGGTTTTAAATGTCAGCGGGGCTCTATACGGGCGCGGGCGGCAGTACGAGTATGTGTGCATTTAACTCCGGCCAGATTTTCAAGGGACTATACGCCTTAATGTTAACGCGGGGAAAGCAATCTAATAGAGAGCTATGCTATAACTCTCTCTCTGTTTCCAGACGTGTTTTTAAGAAAATAAAATGTTCATATTTTATAGCAGCCCCCCTAGCCAAGTTACAATCGTTTCGAATTCGATTCACTTTTCGTTGATCGCCTCGAATCGGCCACGCCTCCTAATTCTTTGTTCTGACCACATGACTCGAGGCGATCGACGAAAAGAGAATTGAAACGAAACAGTTGTAACTTGGCTAGGAGGCAGGAATCGTTGGAGATATACTAGTAATTAAATACATATCTATAAACTATGCTGTTATATTGCACATTCAAGGCGACTACTAACTTTCAATTTCGATACAGTTTTGCTTTATGTTGACATTTAAGCAATTAAACGCTTAATCTAATTAATTTGACTGGCCTGCTGGTCTAGTGGTTAGTGGCCCTGACTGCTATGCCGGAGGTCGTGGGTTCGATTCCCACCCAGGACAAATGTTTGTGTGATGAGCACGATCATTTGTTCTATGTCTGGGTGTAATTTATCTATAATATGTATGTATTTAGAAATATATAAGTATGTTTATCAGTTTTCTAGTACTCATAACACAAGCTCTGCTTAGCTTGGGACTAGACGGCGTTGTGTGATAGTTGTGGAAAAAAAAAAAAAAAAAAAAAAAAAAAAAAAAAAAAAAAAAAAAAAAAAAATCATCATCATCATCTTCCTGCCCTTGTCCCGTGTTATTTGGGGTCGGCGCAACACGTTTTCTTCTTCCATTCTGCCCTGTCACTCGTCATACTATCACTAACTTCCTTTTCTTTCATATCACTCTTCACACAATCCATCCATCTTTTCTTTGGTCTCCCTCTCCTTCTCCATCCATCCACATGTAAACTCATAACTCTTTTAGTAACATGCGTTTCATCCCTCCTCTTCACATGACCATACCAAGTCAAACGATTCCCTTTCAACTTTTCAATCACTGGCGCCACTTTCAAACTTCCCCTAATATACTCATCTCTCACTTTATCCATTCTCGTCACACCACACATCCATCTTAACATTCTCATCTCCGCTACGTGCAATCTTTATTTAGAATTTTAAGGTTCGCATTGAAATAAAAAAAAAACACATTCGTTTGTAATTTTTCAACCAATAATGAAATTCCGAAAAATTTCAATAAGTAGTTAAAAAATCACATGAAATTTACCCATCTACAACAAAACTGCAGTGTTGCACTAAGCTATATGTCCGGATACAGACTTATACAGTTGTACTGTCCATATCTCCCAGGGGTGAGCAATCACACTGAGAGCAATGCCGTTGTTATTTATTCGTTGCTTTATGACGCTGTTTTATAGAAAGGAAATAGATCATTCGTTTTGTTTGTGTGAGTTAAGTGCACTGCTGAGTTGGAACCCTAATATGACGAGCCTTCATGATTCTGGCGACAAAGAGAGACGGAGTCATACAAGACTAATAGTATTATGACTTTTTGAAAACGGTATTATGATGGTATTGGCAGTTGGTGGTATGGCTCCTGATCTGTTGTTACATCGATCAAAGTCAACTGTTTAGGGTTGCAATAAAGCTGTTTAGGGTTGAGCCACTGAATTGCACTTTTCTGTCACAGAACCGTCATTTACTACTAGTTTCTGCCAGCGGCTTCGCCCACTTAAAAATAGGTTTCTCCATACAAACATTGGACCCCCGTTTCATCCCTTTAGGGGGTTATGCAAAATTTCACGCTTCTATTCCTAGTAGTTTAGGCTGTGCGTTGATATGTCAGTCAGTCAGTTTCTCCTTTTATATATAGGTATAGAAGAATGATGTCAATCGATGACGCGGTCAACAACATCCTCTCTATCTCGCTCTAGTAAATAGTAAATGACGATTCTAAGTTCTAAGAGACAGAAAAGGAAAGAAGCATAGGACAGTGCGATTTGGTGCGGCCAGATGTAGCTCCTTATTTCCTCTCTCTTCCACGAATCAATAATCTGCTGTGAATAATTATCAATGCAACTATGAACTAAAACATAACTACTGAATTCAAGTAAGTGCTTTAATTAAGTAAAAAAATTCAAAGATTTTAAAAAATTGTAGTTTCTGATATTGTCACATAACAAAAGGTATTAAAATATGTGAAATAAAATATCATTTCTCAAACATAGAAACATCTTTCACCTAGTCATAAACAAAAACCTGCCTTTTTTATCTGGGAGAAATTATTAAACGGCACCTAGGATTTTGGGGACAAGAGTGTGGGATTTTTACTTAACTAAAACCACACCGGTGATCATCATTATCACATGAAAGTGGTCTCGTGAAATCGTGACTCTCAAAAGACCACCCCGGAACCCCTTCTATTAGCAACATATAAAAATCATTACATACTCGTACATAGACGAACACGTCAGTCAGTTTTTAGATATCTATCGCACCTTCAGCTTAAAGACGCTAGTTTCGGTCAAGCCGAATATTCAGCCGCTTTTTGACCGAAGCCGAAAGTTTTGTTGGAACCAGTTTTTTTAGCCGAAATTGGCCGAAACCAGAACCGAATATCAATCAATACAAACTTCTACACAAACGCTTCTACTTTATATTGACATAGAATGCAACACTGCTACAGTAGGTAGGTATTAAAACGCAGCAAGGGTAAACCCGCCATGTTGTCGGAACTGACGAGAGGCTTCCGCCATCGGAAACCAGCCCGCATCGAACGCTTCAAGGTCGCACAGACAAAGCATTCGATTGTCGCAGTGTAGAATATGGATAGATGTTGTGAGTTCTGCATAAATAATGTTCTTTGTATATAGATAAAGAATGTATGAATAGTTGTTTGCATCGATGAAATGGAAAATGAAAAATGAAATCTTCTTTACTATTATTATTATAGGCTCGCGCTTGACCAATATCCTACCTGATGGTAAGCAATGATGTGGTTGATGATAGAGCACGTTTGCCTAGCTAAAAGTAACCTATCTAACACTTGACTAAAGACCTCCAGGTTGTAGCTATGAGCAAACACAGACTTTGGCCAGGGAATTCCACTCCTTAGCTGTACACACAATGAATGTGTTCCCAATACGTATTGCACGTATGTCCAACATGAACCAGTGGCGCATCAACGTACGCCGTACACATTGTAGTCCAATAATAGAACGGGCTTGGCGGAATTAAGTGATACAACTCCGACGTATACTCCCCGAAATGCAACCAATAGGAAACCGACAGGCTAGCAACTCGGTGTCGAACTTTCGTGATTGTAATACCTATTATTACTATTGTAATAATAGGTAGGTGGGCCTTGCAATAACTATTAGTGCACTCTACCAAATTTTATTACCAAAGTATTAAAATGCCAAAGATTAAGCGATAATCAAGCATATACCAATTCAGGGCATGAGGTCACAAGTTAACAACCTGTGGCAAATATTAAAAAGGAAAATGAACAAAACAACTAAAGTTGTAAAACAAACAATAGCTACCTCAAGAAATAACAATATATTTCTAGTACAAAAACCAACAAATTACCACCAGAAAGTAAGTCGTAAGTCACTGAACTGTACAAAAAAACATGAGTGTCATGAACTTCGCATAACGGCCAATAATTGGTTGTTCCATTTCATTTTACGAGCTCTGCTACCAAACAATCGCCGCGTTTCATTGCGTTCAGATGAGAAATGGTTATAAAAGTAAATGGGGTAGCTAAAAACGAAGGGTCAAAGTACCAAGTGATTCACCAGTGGAGGCTTGTGATTGTGAAAGCATGATGTAGAAAATGTGAAAGTCGCATGCTGTTCTGGATGCTTTGGTGGTCATGCAGAAGGAAATAATGAAGATCATGTGACAAGAAAAATTAACAGGACTTTATAATAATTAAAGAAAATATGGACATAAGTACTAGATTCTGTCAGATGTATCATTAGCGAGATCGTAGAAAATTATCGTAAGGAAACATATTTCCGGGTTGAAAAATAACCTATTTCCTTTTTATGGACATGATATACCTGTGTGCCAAATGACAAACAAATCTGTTCAGTCACAAATTAGATAGGTAGAGAAGTTAATCTACATACAAAGAGCGCTCAAGCAACGCATACATAGACACCGCTCACGGACACGATATCTCAGCTCGGTTGGAACCAGCGAGCGCGAGTACCATCCGTTTGAGACACGCGTCTGTGAACTTTTTTGTTTAATAATGGAGCAACAAAAAAAGTTATAACTGTTCAGTGGACGGTTGTTTAAATTGAACAATTGGTAAATTATCGTTTTTTAAGCTACCAGTTGTTTCAGAGAGGTAAGTAGGTATTTGCTTGTATTTTGATGATTTGTTTTAAAGTAACGCATAACAGTTAGTTAGATAGGTAAGTACGTCAGTGGTCACCAGCCCCGCGCCGAAAAGAAAGCGAACATGACCATGTAATATTTTTACAATTTATATTAGCTCTCGGACGGACCGGCACCGACGCTAGCGCGACCGTCGAGCGTAGGCATGAAAAGTGAAGTACATACATGGGATTGACTTCTGTACCTATCTATTCTGTGGTTCAGTCGTATAAGCGTGAAAGAGTAACAAACTTACACGCACATATTTAACTCTGTCAAGTGTGATAGAGATGGATTGAGTAAAAGTTGATTAAGAAAAAAGTGAACACCTTGATCACTGCTTATGGAGATATTGTACAGAAGAATAAAACTTTTTGCGACGACCCCAAATAAATGAATAAGGCCGAAAAACAAAATTCTAGTTTAAGGCCTTAAATAAAGCTGAGGGATTGTTTGAAAGTGTAGGGAACGCATAGGCTAACTGAAGGAACACAGATGGGTTTAAGTGAGTAAAAGTGTGACATTCCCTCTTGTTCCCCCGAAAGCGGGAGGGGTTATTTGATGAATTCTGACCGGAAAAAAAGCAATAATAAAGATATGTTAGCCTAGTCTTTGTCAACAGAAAGATCAATAAACAATAAATCATGAATGATCGGTAGATGATGGCACATGCAAGGCCATCATTGTTTGTTGTTTGCAGTGCTAAAGTACTCATCATCATCATCATTTCAGCCGAAAGACGTCCACTGTTGGACATGGGCCTCCCCAAGTGTCGTCATAACGAACGGTCCTGTGCGTCTCGCATCCATTGGATTCTCGCGACCCTCGCTGGGTCATCAGTCTACCTTGTGGGAGGCCTTCCAACGCTGCGTCTTCTGATAAGCGATCGCTACTCCAAAACCTTTCATCCCCATCGACCATCAGTTCTGCGAGCAATGTGCCCTGCCTACTGCCACTTAAGTTTGGTGATTTTTCACTACAGTACTACAGTGGAATTTTCTTCGCAAGTGGGATATTCATCGTTTTTAAAAAGCATTTCAAGCTCTTTTTGTACTGAAAACAAAATACTGGAAAGCTTTTGTTCTCTCCTTCAAAAAAAAAAGATTTACTTCACAAATGATCGCTCATTCCCGAGAATTTGAGACGTAACGTAATTAACGGTGACTAATTGCTTTGATGCTTCAGGAGCCTTCAGAAAGAATTTTTACGTCATTTTCAAAGAGAGAAAAAAATACTGTTTTTATTTTTCTCGCAAAAACCCAAGTTGAAATTCGTTTACGGTTGATTAGATTTTGCGCTAATTTAATTAAATTATTTATGAAGAAAATTGTGTTTCGTTCGTGTGATAAGTTGTTTTAATTTAACCTTTTAATATCAAATAAGGTTTATTTTGGCAAGAGCGTTTTTACTAGCTTGTGTCAGCAACTCCGCCCGTGTGATAGTAGGAAATACACGTCTATGTCTCGCAATCAGAAAGTGAAGAAATTTCAAAATCTGTCCAGTAGTTTTTGAGTTTATTCATTACTGATAAAAATAGAAATAAAAAAATACAATTCTTTCCTCTTTATTTTATTTCTAAAATAATAACTATCAGACGAATCGTCTCATGAACATGATACATAATTTCAGACCTTGATCAATATTCAACCTAAATGCTCATTTCAGCATAAATTCTAGCCAAGAACAGGGTTGCGTGCGGCCGCATGCTTAACATAACATGCTGTGTGCCGTAAACTATATGTAGCTAATATATTATACTCTAATTCGGCATTTTAAAACATTTTTTAATGTGAAACATTTTTAATATATCGACCCTTTTTAGGAAGAATATCGTAAGCGACATTTTGGGTTTTTTGCAGGAATGGGTTTTCTATTCTACAATTAAAAAAGTATTTATAATAATATCATTCTAAAACTACTGAGGGGCTATTCAAGTATTACGTAAGACTACAGGGGATGGGGGGTGTAGATGGTGATTACGTCAGCAGTATATATTTTTTAGTATTTTAAGAGGATTCGATTGTGCCTCATTCATATCATTTTAGTCGATTGTTTCTCATTCCTGAACTGCAAATTAACATCTTTACATAACGTTTTCTAAATTAAAAATAGGAGCATAGACGATAGAAAATACGGTTAAAAAGGATAGAAGTTGTTCCATAAGTCTTGTAAAATTCTTAAAAGGTGTTTGTTTCTGCCACCCCTACGAATTCGTCTATTATTATTTTTTTATTATTAATATTATTATTCGTCATTTATACTTACATGTATCTATCTATCATAAGTCTTCGTTACCTTTTAGAGCAGAACTGCTAAAGCGAAACTAAAGAAAGTAAATACAGTTAAAGAACAACAGTTAAAAATATAATCATTTTTATTATTGAAAAGGTTCAAGACGAAGACACGAAATAATAAGCAATATCTCTTACAGAGCCTGAAGCATAGAATTTTTCATCAGAAATAAATTGAATCCACACTAGTATAATTGAAAATAAGGTTACATTTAAATTTATCTTATGAAGAGAAAGCTTAGGAGAACAGCTTGAAAACTCCCTCAATTCCTTACAGTACGTCAAAGTTCCACAATGCATTATCAACTTAGACCACAGTACCACAGATGAGGGTACAGCAATATAAGTGGTTAACAATTTTAACGAGCGCAACCGCACCGCGTCTCGACACGTTTCGGACGTAACTCGTAGAAAACGGCAACTTAATAAAACTTTATGTGACATTATGGTTTTGTTTGTGTACATGTAATCAAAACGCCAAACACGTACTCTATTAAATAATAAGCCACTAAATCTATGGAGTTGGTTGTTAATTTAGGTTGGGTGCGAGAATTTTGGAGAATGTCTTAATTTATGGACGATACAGGACACATTAGAAAATCCCAAAACTAAAATCAATGAAACAGATTTAAAACTACACGAACTTTCTTAATCTGATAAAGACAATGAAACATGACATGGGTTAGGCCAAGCTGTTCTCGATCTAATCAAAACAAAAAGAAACAACTTGAAATATTCATCCAATCAAATCCATTCCGGAGTAAATGAAATGAAGCCACGCGAAACATTTAGAGGCAGGAAGCGAAACTGCGGTGAATTTATGAGAAGCATGGAACAGCCCATGGACAAGGTTTATAGACCATTATGGGGTTTATAGGCCATTGAAACGCATAGGTATACGATGGGGCGTAGGGACGGAATGATTTTCAGATTTTGAACACCTGGCCACGAAATTCAAGGCTGGGAAGGGTTTACAAATGACTCAAGCTAGTGAGGGTAGTCTTTTGTGGAAAAGTGTGACTCATGTTTTTCATAAGAACACTGCTGAATTTGCGTGGTTTCATTGCTTCGAATTCGTACTTCATAATAGTACACAGAGAATATCATGTTGCAAATGCTTCGACCCCATGTAACATGGGACCTAGAAGATGTATAAAATGTGATTATTAGAAATTCACAAGCAATGACCGCTTTTAAACGCTGTCTCTGAAAGAGCCATGAACATCGTCAGTAGATGGGTGTGAAAGCTTTTACAGTGTCCATGCTAATGCATATTAATGGTATCCGAGCTTAATACTTAGTATGACGCATGTTATGACGTCATGCCTTACCCATTACGAGCCGTCGCTTTACCACCCATGTTGTCGACTCGTGACAATGAACTTGAAAATAGCAGATCATACGGGATTATTGTATTTGGATTCGATGTAGAACTTCATGATGGTTAAGATAGTGCAACTTCCATTAGTTGGAAAGAATTCAACATTTATTTGATTTTATATCTATCTATATATATCAAAAGAAAAACTGATTGACTGACATATCAACGCACAGCCTATTGGGACTAGGAACGTGAAATTTTGCACAAGGTTTAGTTTTATGATGTAGGTGAGTACTACGAGAGGATTCCCCAAAATTCACCCCATATAGGATGAAACAGGAGTCCAAACTTTGTATGGAGAAACCTACTTTAACGCCGGCGAAGCCGCTGGCAAAAGCTAAATCTATATAATGATAGTGAACGAAAAGCCGAGCAGTGGTGGCCCAGTGGTAACGGCCCCGACTGCAGAGCAGTGGTGGCCCAGTGGTAACGGCCCCGACTTACAAGTTGTTGGTCGCGGGTTCAAACCCAGCCAGGCGCAATCCTTTGTGTAATTTATTTCATCACCACTGCACTCACGAAACGGTGAAGGAAAACATCGTGAAGAAACCGGCATGTCCGAGAACCAAAAATTCGAAGACAAGTGACATCCCATTCCCTCTCCTAGAGAGGAGGCCGGGGTCCCAACGGTGGGAACATTATAAGGCCGACTATGCTATGCTAAGAACGAAAAGCCGATGTCGGTTTTTGTATCAATGCGTTAAGTAATATCTTGGAAGCTGTTATTATAAAAGCAAACTATTACACAAAACATGCCTAAACGAAGACACTCAGTAATGTGCGAGTACATCTGAACGCTTGAGAAAACATTACCGAAAGGGAAACGCACATAAATATATACGTAGTTTAACACTAACGAGGTTCGAGCTCGTTAGGTGAGCGTACTGTACAGAAATGGGAGTTCCCTCGACTGTGACGACATATTCAGGCCAGTTGCCGAGCTGTTAATAGCAGTAATTGGTTTACCTATGGTACGTCCACAACTCTTTGCTGTGAGAAATATCTGGTTGAAGTTAAAGGTAAGGATAAGATTTGAATTTTCTGGACTAAAGTCGTTGAAGGTCAAAGATGGTAGTGAAATTGGTTAGCGTTAGGTAAAATATACTGCTCATACATATGTAATCATCCTTATAACGTTTCCACTGCTGGAACTAGACCTCCTCTCTAGGTGAGAAAATGGATCATCATCAACAACGTGGGAGCTGTGCAGGTTGCTAATAAACATAGAAGAAAATTTTTAGATACTAAACTACTAAAATTAAATATCTTTCAAATCATCTTCAGAGTTATCTGCGTTTATTTCAAAACCAAAGTGAACAATTCTAATAACTTTGCTTTTACAACCAGTGTCTCATTACCTTTGAAAAGGACGTTTCAAGAGCTTTAAACTTTTTTATTAAATAGTGAAGTGCTCTTGAAATCGCGTTTTATCGTTCATTATCTGAAATTCCGATACGGCTCAGAGACTTGAACTAAGGGCAGAAACTAAGTGAAAACTACTTATTTTACGACACTTCAAATATAAACTTTTATTTAAAATATTTCAAAAGGCAGAATCTTTCTTTTCTTCTAACGACGGTAGTAATTAGAGAGAACATATTTTAAGGAATTGTAAGAAAACTCAGACAAAAGGTTTCACTAACGAATTCTATCAAGCACCTTTATTTATTCGCATTGTTTACCATTACAACTCCGCTGTTTCTATAAACTCCTAAATTCCAGTATCAAATGTTAAATAAACTTAGTTTTCTCTAAGTCTAACAAAATTACTGTACTGTGTAAATAATTTACAAGCGGAGCAAAATTTTTAACGAAGTAAAATGACCTTTACAAGATAAATTCCAGAGTTGAATATCCAATGAACGAACAGAACATATTAAATTGTGTGAGGCCAGGGTAATAAATTTAAAAGTTGCTACAGCTCAAGTATGGCTCTCCACATGACTACTCGAGTGAGGCTTTCCCTCGAGATATTTCCAGAGAGCCCTCGAAAATTACATGTTATTTTTCTAACAAAGAACGAAATTCTGCTAATAAGGAGGGTATTTTCTTTAGTGATGAACATTCTAGGAATGCCGCAGAATATTCGCGTTAAACACTATTATGTTGAGAATTTGGGACGGGCTAACCCAATTTCGTTGAAAAATTTTTGACGGACCTGTGTATGGGAAAAAATTCAGACATGGGCTTAAAGGAGCCCTTTTAGTGACCCTCAGGAATTCTGATGATTCCGTTGTTCCTTTTACTTACAGTCAAACGATTTTTAAGGTTAGTAATATGATATTACCTTTTTAATACTCTTCACATCCCTATTAGTAAACAGCCCGATTGATTTCTGCTGACATTGCTGCCTTGTATGGTTTCGTTCGCGACCTTCTAACGGTACTTTGCGCACACTCTGTAGGTACTGCGCACATAAAACTCCAAAATCTTTACAATTATTTTTATTTTCACTTTTAAAAAGAAAAACATTTCAACAAAAAACTTTTGTAATTCAGCTTGTTTAGAATTTTATTGAGATTTATAAGACCCTTATTTCTCTAAAGACGTAGATGGAGCGTCGATATTTATTTTAAAGGCACATTAAGCGTAAAATTCAAGTGATATATTTCTAACATTAATGTAGTGTAACTAAACTGAGTGAAGTTATAATGGCTGGCAATTTAACGATTAATGGGTTCATGAGTTATTTGAAAATGAAATAAAGAGAAATATAATGAAGTTTATCTTTGAAATAAATGTGAAGATTTTAAGGCCCATTAGTTATTTTTTATATAAAGCACATACTGAAGACAAGAACCCAAAATCGTTTCAAGTCTATGAGATACACCTTTAACGCATA
This sequence comes from Mythimna pallens, assembly GCA_961205895.1. Classification (NCBI taxonomy): domain Eukaryota; kingdom Metazoa; phylum Arthropoda; class Insecta; order Lepidoptera; family Noctuidae; genus Mythimna; species Mythimna pallens. The sequence goes on from OY540843.1 coordinate 6,244,641, forward strand.
AATCAATTTCCATCAAAGGGCCGGCTGTCTCAGCCTTTATTTTCACCACTTTACAGGTAACTAAAAGTAAAGGGCGGGGTTTTACTGCAATGTAAAAGTCAATCTTCGTTATCAAGAGCTGCGTGGACGGTGGCTAATTTAAAAGCCGTTCAAGGTGACTTGGATAATAAAAACCACTGAAGATTTAAGATGTCGATTGATAGACAATAATAGTCTTTGTCTGACTGATATTAATTAGTAGGCGTAATCAAACAGTGATTAATATAACCTTCTAGTAACTTTCATCTCTCTCCACATAAAAGATTCTTTTTGCAAAATAGCATATTATCGTCATTTAAGAAGTAAAGTCTAATATAGGCCATATACGATAGGTTTTTTTTAAAGAAATTTGTCTAGTAAAGAGCTTATCGACACAATCTTTACAGTCCATATAAAACATGTTATGAACAACCTAGACGGTTATTACATCGAGATTGCTTTTTATATCACAAAAAGCTCATTACAATCATTATCTAATCTCTGATACGTGTTATTGTTATATTCGATACATAAATCAGGCGATATGGTACTCAACATTGAACATATGTATTGATAAAGAACAAAAAGATCAATAGAACACATTTTCATTTGTGTAGTTAGGAGTGGACTGAGGATCATACCCTGGTGTACGCCGAAGATAGATAAAATAAGAGTGTACGTTCATGAAATATGACAGAAACTCTAAATTCGATAGTTTCTTTATTTCTGATATACTGATTAGTTTTCATTTTAAGTGTTTGTGGTTCATCATGTTTGCCATCACCAAATAACCCTATACTAGTTTTGCCTTGAACCACATGATTCAAAGGCTTTTCTTATTGCACGTTTTTGCTTATATGTTTTTTGGATGATAAATCATCAAATAACTCTCCTGATTAGGGAGGAGTGAGCAATCCTGCTTATACACCTACTTGTTTTTTCTAATATTTGGTTAAAACAGATATACTACTTCGTTTACTATGGTAATACGAGTGCCATGTTGATCTTATGCTCACACTTTTAATGGTATTATATATTCTAGTAGTCGAAAGTTGTGTCATTGATTAATTTATTTTCAAAATCATATTGGAATTCTTACCTGTAGTATTCCCGGTCATTTCGATGATGCATTTGCAGTCCCGGGCGATCTCCCGGGAGTTGAAGGGGCGAACCCTCACGGCCACCTTTACCGAAGACATGGCGGCTGTGGCTTCTTGCTCGCTCCTCACAACTACTAGTGCATCGGTACGGGGCCGGATTTACAACTGGAACAAAAAAATTACGTTAGGATATGGAGAAAACTTATTATATATTGATTTTTTGGATTTTGGATCATTTGAATAAAAGTATGATTCGCCACTTATTGCAGGACTTAAGGCTTTATTGATATAAACTAGTGCTTGACTGCGATCCCACATGTTAATGTTACTACAGTTTTCAGTTATTAATATTTTATAAGGTATTGTTGATTTATCACAAACAATAGATCTTGAAGAAACAACTCAGCGGATGTCAGGACCGAAAATTATTATCTCTTTCTGAATGCAATGTCTCTCCACCGCGCTTGTTTCTCAAGACAGATAGAACAAAGATGTCAGCGTACTGCCAGCAAACCGTAAGGGCCCAGCAGGGTCGAAACCTACTGGGGCCATGGGTTCACTTCTGAACGGAAACTGGCAATAAAAGGCCTTGGAATAAAAGGCAACGAAGGAACTAGGAGTGGGTTTTAGTCGGCAAAAGTCTGATATGCCCTCCAACCCCGCCCAAGGGCTGCAGATGTCATTGGATGATTTCACACCTAAAAAAAAATCCACGCCTGTTTACGTTTCTATACAATTTAAAACAAATCTAATGCATTAATGAGCGAATAACATCCAAATTTCAAATGCATTGCCGAAAATATGTTAAATGAAATCAATCACGATATATAAATTTATACAATTTCAAAGACGTGAAATCAATCCAATTTTATTTTAATATAACCCAAACGTTAGCTTTCGGTGATTGAAAATATTTCTCGCATCTATTTGAATAGTAGTCTAGGTCATACGACTATTGACCTTTGTTTTAGGCGCGACTAAGGTCAATAAAGGTTCAAAGATTTGCAAAGCCATTATAATAAATTAGCCAAAACTTAAGTCACGTAATAGCAATTACTAAGGTTTTATCATCAGCTGTTAGAAAGAAGAGTTGCATTCACGAATGGGTAATGGCGTCATAATTAGGCCCAACGACACGGTCTTTGTCCTCAATTGCTTTCATAACTGACCTAATCTAATCGGCTACTGCCAAATCGATAGACAATTAGGTTGCAATCGAAATTAGGCCTTCTTTGTACAGTTATTTACTGTTGAATTTAACCTAATGCGAACCGTTCGTCTACGCCCTTCTGTCACAGACCTTAGCGTTCAGTGTTACCCCATCTTCGATCGCCTACATGAATGACATTAGAAATATTCAAGTGTGAATTTCTTTTCATTGTATTACTTTAACAAAACGTACTCTAGAAGTGGAAGGCGATTAGGGAGGGAGAACTTTTCCATGCAGTGGGAAAGACCAGACTAATAATAATAAAGCTAAATATACAATAGTTATATATAGGTACATATTATTATATAGCATATGACTGGACTGGTCTAGAGGTTAGTGGGCCTGACTGCTACGCCGGAGGTCGTGGGTTCGCTTCCCACCCAGGACAAATGTTTGTCTGATGAGCATGATTATTTATTCTGTGTCTGGGTGTAATTTATCTATAAAATGTATGTATTTAGATATATATAAGTATGTTTATCAGTTGTCTAGTACTCATAACACAAGCTCTGCTTAGCTTGGGACTAGACAACGTTGTGTAATAAATGTGGAATATTATTATTAGTTATAGCTCGCCGTCTAGTAAGGACCATACCCGTGTCGACGTTGTATTCCACGTGAACCTCAAAGAACTGTCAGTTAAAGTAGACAGGGCTCACTATGGCCGATACCTACTAGGGACTGCAAAGGGAAACTGAACACAATTGGGTTTTAGTCAGCTCTTATCCCAAAAAAAAAAGTTAACAAATGTCAGATCTTCCAATGCTATTAAAAATCATGTCATCCAAGCAATCATAATTTTGTAAAGAGTCAATAGAAACACGCAAACGGTAAAGACGTTGCCGTGTTAGCCAAAACACTTCGGTCCAAAAATATAATTGAAATGATAAAGTAGAACACTCACACAGCTGTTATAGCACTTAGTATTTTATCTTTAATAACAATCTGGAATACAGCAGTACAGCTAGATTTTAGCTAAGTGGCACTGCGTTAAAAATTAGTGCTTAGATTTTTTATGAATTTTATGGAAACTACATCGTGTCATGGAAAACAGATAATATTTTCTGAGGCCGGATTATGTCTTTATAAACAAACTCATCCTCTCAAAACGAAAGGCATATCAAAAGGAAAAGACCAACATCGTTTGAATACAATTATTCAAGAAACCGAGAACTACGCATTAAATGGTCCTAAGATCCGGTTCAAAGACGTTGAAAATAAAATAAAAAAAGACAATGACAAGAAATATTCGCTTAAAGGAGAAATAAAAGTCGTAGAGTCGTGGCATAATGAGGTTGTCGCGTGGGAGGGTCGTTGGGAGGCAAATGCTAACTCCTCCAGGCGATTTCACAAGCTATAACAATTATCCAACGTTCTGGAATTACTGGAAATGTTTCTGTGACGTCATTGAGACGTTGCCGTTGATGGCGTTCGAGATTCAAAACTGTTGGCATTAAGGGGTGCAAAGTCTGAATAGGGTTTTGTTCGGTATACGCATCTTGTTCTTAAGTCATCTTTTTCAGTGCTGAATTGTTTTCTTTTTCGTTTTTGCAGAAGTTATTTTATTTAAAACAAGAGAACTTAGATTTATATAATTAAGTTATTTTGCAGCTTTAGTATTCCAATGCCCTTTTGTGCCACAAATGTTCAAAATATTATGGGTGTTTGTCACTGATGATCAGCTTAAGAGTTGCTTTTTATTTACGATTACTCTTTATTTTCATTTTTAATAAACAAATAACATTGAAAATTAAATTAATACTACTTGAAACCGCTAATATGTTTAAATTTACAGTATAATTTTTTTATTTCAGAAAATTATAACCTAATAAAAATCTATTCAATGTTTACAGTTACCACCTTCCAAACGTTAATTGACATTTAATGACAATATTATCGATTTACGAATAACAAAAAACATAATTATATTTGTGATGACTTTTCTTATGAGAATTGATGTTACTGGCCAGAATGCTTTTGTGCCTTTCATTACGGTTTATTTTTTACGCGTTCTACGTTCGAATCTAACCGTTGCTGTTCGAAATAGCGAACGTCACGGCCAGCGCATGCGCTGTGACCGTTGCGCGAGCGTCTCAGCTGATCCGTTTTTTGCTCTACTATGGTATAAGTGGAGTTTTGTGTTAGTATGACTAATGTCAGGTTATTTACATTTGTTAATGATTTGGTAATCATTATTGTTTGAGCAGGTAACAGATTTTTATATAACAACTGTGCGTAATTTGTGCGTAATGCTCGATATACATTGTTATAGCCAAATAGCGCGTAATTTCGAGTGAACGCTCTCATTTCAATGTGTGTTTGATTAATTAAAAGAATCTATTAGATGGTTAGAAAGATAAATCAAAATAAAGAAATTGATGCATCAAAGAAAAGAATTTAGTACCGATGTTTAGTACAAATTATTTTTTTGTTTGTTTACAATCTAATATTGTGCAATGGATTGCAGTCTTACCTACAATACAAAATAATTTTTATCCAATTTAGTAAATAAATAAAACTGTTACCTACTCTTTTGGGGTATCCGATTATATAATTACGAAACGCAGCACAAACAATTATTATAAAAAGCCGATTATATTCACTTGCACAACAGAACGATTTCACTGAAATACCCCGGCGGAGTACTATGCACAGTAACGCATAGAGTCATGACGTAGTTCACAAAACTCACAGTTGCTCCCGCGAGCGCCGCGTACAAAATGGTGAATGTTTTCCTGAAAACGATCCTCGCGTGCCGTAATTGGCCGCGGTCGAGTGCCCACCGAGCGTATCGAAAGCGTCGGCCACCACGGCCACTGCACTACCAACGCACTTACGTAACACCCACTGCAACCAACATCTTCCAAAACCCTCACCTAAGCTAACAACGTACGCGAGATCGAAGGGGCGGCCATGAAAAAACGTGTCGCAGAGATGACTCACCGCGCGCACTAGCGCCACCTACAACCCTCCGAGATCGCAGATCGGTATCCGGGAAAAGCACATCGGAAGCCTTTAACCTTGGGCACTGCACTCGGCGCGATTACATGAGGCGTGAACGGATCCGCTACGGACTTACCCGAATCCCCGTGCGGTTGCGACCGATGGCGACGATTCGAAACGCGATTTCACAAGGTTTGTTTTCCAAGAGCTGGGAGCTCGGTCAGGTAGCAGCGCCGGCCGACATGGCGCGTCGCGTGCGGTTCCGCGGTGCGACTGCGGCCGCCGCGCGCCGCCGCCGCCGAGTCGCCGGAGAGGCCGCAGCGGCGCATGCGCGCTGGCGGACCAGCCTTCGATCTAACGCCGCCATGCGCGCTGTGCTTCGCGCACCTTACACCGCAAATAACACAATCCTCACTAACCTGACTATTCCAACTGCCCCAGAGCTGACCAAGCGTGTTCCAATTGACACTAATTGCTATTGCTATAAAATGACCACATCTCATATTACATTAGTCCATCTACGTAGCAAACATCGACACTCAAAAGAACCCTTTTGCGACGGAATCGTATTAGTTAAGGTTCGTCGCAGTCTCCGCCTCCCCTACACTCCCACATATGAAGCTATTTGCTCAAAAGCTTAGGGCGTGATGAATTATGGCAACGTCGTCTTAAATAAACATTTCATATTGACAAAGTACAAGAAAGGTTACCAGGTATCTAATTGAAAATGCAAACAAGAGGAAAGGGCCGACCAAATCTGGAATGGAAGTCACTGAGATTATTCTGGGCACGTACGCTTTGATTCCAGTACTCTTGATCAACTTGATCGGTGACCTGTCTTGAATTTTGATGCAAGCAATTAAAATGAAGCAGTATTATGATCTCTAGCTATGTCTTCAAACCAACCCTTAGATATACAATGAACCAGGGTTGCGAAATTGTTCGAAATAGTTACCGCTGAAACGCAAAAGGCAACTGAAAGAATACACGTGAGTTTTAGCCAGTAAAAGGTTGAAACTCCTTCTCGGTCCATCCAGAGTGGTAGAAGTTATTTGATAACTTCCAAACTAAAAAAAAAAAAAACAATTTCAATGAAAAACAGGCATCATCGGCTTCACAGCAATAGCTTACACTAACCTTTGGTCCTTACCAAAATAAATAAATTGAAACTCTGAACACAAGAACGATGCAATAACAAAACAAATCAGGAAATGATCAATCACAAAAGGAAACAAGACTCCCGAAGCTAAATTATTCAGTACCCCCTGAACCCCCTCGAAAAGTCCGCTGACGCTAGTAGACACCATAAATCATTTCGTTGGCGAATCCTGGGTCAAAGGACCAGACAAACTACGCACTTACATCGTGGAGCTGAACGAGCGGTGACGCAATTGAACGGATCGATTCCACTCACACCAATATCTGGACCTGTGCTGAAATACATCGCTTACAAACCAAGACCACCTACATCTAATCAATAGGTACATAGAAACAGCTAAATATAATTAAGAAATGTGACGGTTTTCAGTCAGTCTATGCACGCCTACATTCTAGAAAGATGACGCATCCCCGCTTCAGGCGTTGACGGCGAATGCATTTTCGTATCGTACATTCTCGAAAACTGTAGCTTACTTAGTTGAATCTTAGTATTTCAAAGTGGGTGAACTAAGTAGAGTAATGTCTAACACAGCAATTAAGTTATTGTTAAGAACGAAAAATGTTTTTGAGTAAGTAATGCACATTGCAATTAACTTAGTTTTGAAAGAAAGACCTTCTATCGAATACAATTGATAAATAGTAATAGTATCGATTGACATTACTGTAGCCATATTAGGCGAAATGCCTTTTGGGCACGCATTACAACGTAACACAGTCATAAACGATGTTTATGAAGGGACCCTTGCCACGGGTCACCTCCCTACGCGAACCTTTTTTATATTTTTCATGTTATTGGTACTATGCAATACCATTATGTAGATTTCTTTATTTAGACACTAACTTGACTCTTGGGTTCTGTGAGATAAATGTCCAGAACGATCTATATTGTCACAAACGTATTGTGTAAATATATCGGGGCGACTATAAAACTTTATGTATGTCATTTTTTTTTTGTTATATTTAACAAAAAATATGACATACCAATGGCCTCTACCAAGATTGGTCATTTGTCACTTCGCAATCGTCCTTTTGTTATTTCAGCTCTTAACGCGATCCATTTGACAACCTAAATTGAACTGTTATAGGGTTGGCGCTTTAAAGGGTGTATAGCTCCATCCCTCCTTCTCGCTCACTCGACTGACATGTTAACACGCCATGATAAGGCCCCAGAAAAAAATAAAACCTTTAAACGATGACATTTCAAGTATGAAACAAACGTTCCACTACTTTACGGTTAACCTTCCAGTAAACGGTGGTTAAATCCAAATGCGTGGACTCAACAACGCGTGAGAGTATTTTACGAGTACATCAAACGGGACCTTCGAATTCCTTGGCTACCCGCGGATTTTCAATGTCAAACAGAAGGAAAAGAATGGCGTTTTATGTTGGCTTAATGGACCAAAGGGTTACTTACGTCGTCGTTAAGGGAACATCAAAAGCTCTTTTCATTATCATCATGTGACATTTAAACGGCTTTCCCAATTTATTTTCTTTGTGACCTTAAGAAGCTGTGTTTATCTTTATCAAACCTTTCACGTCGTAATAGATTTTGTTTGTACGTGACGATTTTATTTTTGCTTTAGTGGCCTTACGATGACGTGTTATAATGTCAAGACGCGAGCGGGAAACAGGGATACTGTGCTATACACCCTATATAGCTCCATCCCTGTAACAGTTCAGTTAGGTCGTCAAATGGATCGTGTTAAGAGGTCATGGTGGGGCCTCAGATCAAGTGTTTCTTATTTTGAAAAATTTCTATGGACCTCAACGTCATAGTTCTATGGCAAAGGTCATTGAAACAGTTAATCTTCTTAATGGAGAAAATAAAACTAGATTAGACATAAGATAAGTAAACAATGCGCTAAAATGAGCCCAAGATGTGGGGGTCGTGAATGGGGTTAACGGGAGCCTTCAATCTTATTCTGACGTCGGCTAAGCTGTTGAATCACGCAAGACCCATTTTCCGAAAAATACACGGGTCTGAATTAAAACGTAGATAAATAACAACCATTAAAAAGTAAAGTGGGACCAGGGTATACATACAAAATGTTACTAGATTAATGCACACTCTTAAACATTCTAATTAGAAAATTAAGTTACAGTCATAATTAAAGAACTGGCATTTTACTTAAATGCAATTTGGTAGTGTTTTCTTATGATTTTACTTATCTTATTTGTAGGCAAATAATATGGAAATCTAGGCTAGGGCTATGCTCGGAGTTTCCTTGCGTGATTGAATCAATGAAGATATCCGCAGGAGAACCACGGTTGCCGACATAGCACAAAGAATCGCCAAACTTAAGTGGCAATGGGCAAGGCACATTGCTCGCAGAACAGATGGCCGTTGGGGCCGAAAGGTTCTGGAGTGGTGACCGCGTACGGGAAGACGCAGTGTTGGAAGGCCCGCTACAAGGTGGACCGATGAACTGGTGAATCATCCGATTGATGCGAGACGCACAGGACCGTTCATTGTGGCGACATTTAGGGGAGGCCTATGTCCAGCAGTGGACGTCTATCGGCTGAAATGATAATGATGAATATGGAAATCTACACATTCTATTGTATTTATATATTGATGTATGCGTTCACAAACACGGTAGTAACGTAACCAAAATTCATCAACAATTTCAAGTTTTTTTTTTTTAATAGCTGATGTACAGTCAGGGGTCAAAAGTGCAGTTCCACCTTACCAATGCTACAATGTCTGAAATTCCTTTGTAGAAGAGGATCAATGGTTCAAGACTGATTTAATTGCTAGCATAGAATCTAAAGTATTGAATAAACTAGTTGTGGACTGTTGAACTTTCACGACAAAGAAATTTTAGACACCATTGGTAGAGTGCAACTGCATTTTTGATCCCTGACTGTATATTCAGTAGTCGATTCTGAACATATTATTTTCAGGATAATTATGCTTTTATTATGATACCTTCATATTATTATTTTTTTTTAATTACAAATCTTTACGAAGAAAAAAATTATTGAATTGAAGAGAGCGAATATGAATTAACTTGAAAAGTATGTGTAGATTTACTGTAACCTTATTGGTCATACATAGCTTATATACATATACATAGCTTTGAGCTGTTTGGGTTATACATAGCTTTGAGCTGTTTGGGGTCGAACCCCTTGAATCATGGAGTCCGTGTGTACGTCAGTTTTTTAAAGATGTCTTTCACTGACTTATTGACACAACGTAACCAGAGGGCTAGCTCGTTCTTTACCCAAATATTTTACATTGCCAAGCGTAGCATCTCACTAAGATTGTTTTTTTTTTTTTCGTGTTGAAAATCATCTACTGACGTCCCCTGCTCTTGAGCGGAGCGCGAGATAGTGTCAGACTTTTTCTGACTAAAAAAAAACCCACTCCTGTTCCTTCTTTGCCATTTTTCTAGGGCGCCAGGGATCTCTTTCGCATCACCCATGGCCCCAGTAGGCTTCGACCCTACTGGGCCCCTACGGTTGCTGACATTTCCTTGAGGCGCGCGTGGAACACTACGCGTCGTCTACGACTTGGCTCGGTCTGGACGGTTACCGGACGATGGGACGGCAAACTACCCATTGTTCGCCGTCCGCAAGCCCGCGCCTACGGTGGTCCTGTATCATGATTGCGTACACGTAACTCACATACACAAGACACCCAGGCCTGAGACAACTTTATCAGTAGGCCATATAAATATTTGTTTCGTGCGGGAATCGAACCAACGACACCCAGCGCAACAGCCAATCGCTCAACCACAGTGCCAATCGTGCCGTCATTTCTCGTCATAACCATTTTTGTTTCAGGGACTTCGACCGCGTTTTCTCAATCTTTTTAGGCTTCCGTACCAAAGGGTAAAACGGGACCCTATTACTAAGACTCCGCTGTCCGTCCGTTTGTCTGTCTGTCTGTCACCAGGCTGTATTTATGAACCGTGATAGCTAGACAGAAATTTTCACAGATGATGTATCTCTGTTGCCGATAGAACAACAAATACTAAAAATTGATTAAAATAAATATTTAGTTGGGGCTCCTGTACAACAAACCGTTTTTTTTTTTCGTTTTTTGCTACGGACAGTACGGAACCGTTCGTGCGCGAGTCAGACTCGTACTTGGCCGGTTTTTGTAAAGAATTTTAAAAGACAAAAGCGCAAAAAAATCTAGAATAAACTTTAGTCATTCCTCGCTTTCTTCGGTCACATAAATAAAGAATGACATTTATAGACTACAATTAAAATGTCCAGATACAAACAGTGATAAACGGTCTTCCTCGCCCACGACGTTAAGGGTGCGTTTCCACTAATGCGGAGCTGGACGGAGTGCAAAGGATCGGAACAGTGGCTAATCGCAGTGCGCAAGTTGGCTCATCTCCACTCCGCATCAGTGGAACAGTGTAATAAACCAAGATCCCAGAGCTGTCTGACATCACTTATTTTCACATGGATGAAACCTTAGGTTCTCAGTAGCGTCTCATGTGCTTTGAATACCTGTGTGCTTGTAGAGCTTCTCCTTGGAACCCCTGAGCAGGTCCCAGGTGAGAAAGGGAACTAAAAATAAGAGTAACTTAACTTAAATTTTTATGATTTTTTAGTAGATGTTTTGTAGAATATTATTCTAAAGTAGTATCATAAGTGTCAGACACTTTCCATGGACCAAAACTTCTGTCAGACAATTATAGCTCAAAAAAAATTAAAATATTGGGGTCTCCCAAGGGGGAGCTCCACAAGTACACAGAGATATTCAAAGCACATGAGACGCTACTGAGAACCCAAGGTTTCATAAATTTGAAAATAAGTTATGTCTGACAGCTCTGGGATCTTAGTATATAAGTGAAGCGGAGCGAACTTTCAAATAAAACAAATGAACACACGGCCCCGAGCCGGACAGAACGGAGTCGGGTGCCGAGCGGAGAGCACGAAGAGGAGGGTAGTTCAAATAGTCACCGCCCCGCTCCGATTCAATGGACACACTTGCCACTGTTCGCGTCTCTTCTTCGCTCTACTCCGCCCAGCAGTGCTATCACGAACGCAGTACAGAATTGATTCCCATTTTGACATACTTAATTAATCTCTCGTTTTCGTCAGGTATATTTCCTGATGCCCTGAAATTATCAGTCGTAAAGCCGCTGTACAAAAAACACGATAAAAAGGACGTCAAAAACTATCGCCCGATTACTCTTATTCCCATATTGTCAAGGGTTCTCGAGAAATGTATGCTCAAGAGACTTGTCGACTTTTGTAGCAAATTCAATATTATAGCAAACGAACAGTTTGGATTCCAAAAGCAAAAGTCAACCACTCAAGCAATATTTACTCTTGTGAGCAATATCCTGAGTAAACTAAATAATAATAAAGTAACAACAGGTCTTTTTTTTCAACCTATCTGAAGCTTTTGATTTTGTAGCACATGATGTATTATTGAGAAAGTTGGAAATCCTGGGAATAAGAGGAGTTGCACTGCAGTGGATTTCGTCTGACATAAGTGATCGAAAGCAATACGTTGTTACAGACAATGTAAATGAAGACTTACTTACTTCCTACTGCTCTGATTCTAAGATAAATAAATGTGGCGTCCCTGAGGGAAGTGTACTAGGTCCCATATTGTTTTTATTATATATGAATGACATACCACCGGTGTCTAATCATAAATTTATACTATTTGCAGATGACATTTCAATTATCGTGACATCTGATAAAAAATCGATTTCTGATCATGAATTAGATGTTAATCATACTATTGACAAAATTTTACAATGGCTACAGACTAATAAATTAAAAATCAATTTAGATAAATCAAATTATATTCAATTTAATAAGTCAAAACATGCCAAATACAATTTTAAACTTAATGTTGACAGACTTAAAGAAGTAGCACAAACCAAATTCTTGGGTGTGCTCATAGATCAAGACTTAAACTGGAAAGGACATTTAGATGATTTATGCAATAGGATTAATAAATTTACTTACGCCCTCAGACAAGTAAAGAACGTAACAAACGTAAAAACGGCAATCACTACATACCATGCATATATCGAATCAATTTTAAGTTACTGGCTTGTTATTTGGGGGAACAGAACGGATAAAGACAGAGCATTCGTTGCACAAAAGAAGTGTATCAGGGCCATTTGCGGACTTCGACCTGACGAATCCTGTCAGTCATATTTTAAGAAGTTAGGTCTGTTACCACTTCCTGCACTTTACATATACGCAATCTGTAACTTTGTCTATAGTAATAAGGGATTGTTCAAGAAAGCTTATGAAGTAATCTCTCGTCCAAGGGATCCAGACAGACTTCTAACAGAGGATAATCCTAAATCATCCAAGTATGCTAAAAGCTGTTTTGTGATGTGTGTACGCATTTACAATAAAATCCCGAAACAATTAAAATGTATAAATAATGCAAATTCATTTAAAAAGAAGTTGTATAAATGGCTGAATGGACATAATTTCTATGACATTAATGATTTCTTTGACCTAAAATTATAATATTGTCCATCTATTTATTTGACTCATTTTACTACTTACTGTTGTTTTGACCTAAAATTTTTGCATGCAATTGACACATATACTGTGTAGCTAAACATGTGGACATTGTATTTAAATAAGACTAACACCATTCTACCATGTTTAAGGCAAATAAAGACATCTTATCTTATCTAAGAGGGTCCTTTTCCACTCGCCTATCGTCAACATCGAGCATGGTTTAATAGCTTGTTGCTTCATCTAACGTGATGTTTCATCAAACGCGATCTTCATCAAGAGGCAATGCAAAAAAACTAGGCAAGTGCGAGTCGGACTCGCGCACTGAGGGTTCCGTACAAACTTAAAAGGTAAGTTGCGGTTTACGATTTATGACGTATGAAAAAAAAACTACTTACTAGATCTCGTTCAAACCAGTTTTCGGTGGAAGTTTATAAGGTAATATACATCATATATTTTTTTTAGATTTATCATTCTCTTAATTTAGAAGGGGGAGGAGGACACACATTTTACCACTTTGGAAGTGTCTCTCGCGCAAACTATTCAGTATATAAAAAAATTATATTAGAAAACTCAATATCATTTATGAAGACCTATCCATAGATACCGAAGAGATATACGTATGGGTTTGATGAAAAAAAAAAAATAAGTATGGGGAAACCACAATTTTTTTTTTTTCTATTTTTTGTGAAAATCTTAATGCGGTTCACAGAATACATCTACTTACCAAGTTTCAACAGTATAGCTCTTATAGTTTCGGAAAAAAAGTGGCTGTGACATACGGACGGACAGACAGACACATGACGAATCTATAAGGGTTTTTTGCCATTTGGCTACTGAACCCTAAAAAGAGAGATAACGCTTTAAACTCTGTTGGCATTCGTAATTTACTCGAATATTTCACAAAACTTGTTTCAGGAAATCCTTTTTTTTTAACACTTATAAGTTTTTCTGAAAAATTGTCGTCATTCAGAATCTCGATTAAGTGTACAATGCTTCTATTGATGTACTTTTTTATATTTTTAATATATGAGTACATTATAGAGGGCCAAAGTTCACGTAAAATAGCAGCTTTTCAGAGGACCTTATTAGATTAGTTTTACACTGTTTACAATGTTTTGATTTCTATAGAAGCCTAGATGATATCCACAAGATAGTTGTGTATCCAAAATATCTAGAGAAAAATGTGTAATAAAATCATAATCACGTAAGAGCGGTTATATGGAAATGTACCTCGAAAACGACGCTCTAACGTGATCCATTTTACTACCTAAACTGAAATGTTAAAGGGATGGAGCTACATAGGGTGTATAGTTCCATCCCTTTTTCTAGCTCGCACGCTTGATATTTGAACACATCATAGTAAGTCCCCAGCTCCGCTTTCGTGGAAACGCACCCTTTAAACTGAAATACGTCAGTTGTGTGCGTATCAAGTTCATCTATGATCAAAGCTACGTCGTAACATGTATATTTTTTAATAAAAAGCAAATTCTAAGTAACAATGAGCTACCAGGCTTTGTTTTTGTTTTGAGGGTGTGAGCGGGTACTGCGCAGTTTCTTTTAAACAATAAATAGGCCGTTCTTTTTTGTTCCCGACAATTTTACTGCTGCGGTCTTGCCGTCCGATTATAATGTAGGTATCTGCAAGGCTAGAGTGAATAGGCTCTTCTTATACTAGTGCGCTTCACCATCAACGATTGCATCACTGCTTACCTTCAAGTGGGATCGCAGTCAAGCACTCGTTTACATCAATTTGAAAAAAAGCTATCAGTACAAAGTGAGTACAAGTGACATTATGCCATGCAAATTTTAAAAAAATGGTAAAACATTATTACCCCGATTTTACAATCATTTTTATTTTTAAGACCAAATGTTTGTTAGAGAAATTTTATCCTGTATAATAATCCTATCGATTAGTGTAGTAAATTTGATTGTTTTTTTTAATTTTAGTTGCCAAGCGAGACAAGCGAGTTTTAGAAAATCTTTGAATGCAGTATTGTTTCTTTTTAAAAATAAAGGAATGTCTCCTTTAAGTAAAATGAGTTAACTTAAGGATTTAAGGTAGTTTCCCTCCAGGGCCTGATTTATTTTTCCACACTGTATAAAAGCAAAATACCACTGATTAATCACGAAATCTCAGAAACTATAACACATATAAACTTTAAATTTGGCAGGTAGGTTCCTTATAGGGTGTAGACATCCGCTAAGAACGGATTTTATGAAATTTCACCCCTAGGGAGATATAACGGGGGTTAGAAGTTTGTATGGAAAAACCTACTTTTACGCAGGTGAAACCGCTGGCATAAGCTAATAATAATAATAATAATAATAATAATTTATTTTTAAGATAATACAATCCATTTTTGTCATTGCTGTGTTGTTAATAAATATAGGAATTTATTTATTTACTAAAACTTCATGCAACACAAAGGTACAAAGGCTAACTTAATGCCTTCTTAATGGTAGTATGTTTAGTGGTTTTAAAGAATAAGTAGGTACATTCATTATCTTACCTATCTTCAAAACCAATAACAACAACATTGATCACATCACATACCACATCAATACACTTCCACGTCAGATTTCCTTTGTCTGATTGCGTCGTTGCACCACCCTGAGGGGTTGTATAGCAAATATTGGTATGAAATTGTAGTACCGCCTACCCCCGCAATCCTCAATGGGATTCAAACCCATGAAAGCGCAATACCTTCAAGTTTTGGGTAGAAATAGAAACGTAAAACGTTGCCATCGGAACGGAACATTTAAAATATAAACGTAAACTTTGCCATCGGAACGGAACATTTGAAATATAAACGTAAACTTTGCCATCAGAACGGAAAATTTGAAATAGAAACGTAAAACGTTGCCATCGGGACGGAACATTTGAAATAGAAACGTAAAACGTTGCCATCGGAACGGAACATTTGAAATATAAACGTAAACGTTGCCATCGGAACGGAACATTTGAAATAGAAACGGAAAACGTTGCTATCGGAACGGAACATTTGAAGTAGAAACGTAAAACGTTGCCATCGGAACGGAACATTTTAAATAGAACCGTAAAACGTTGCCATCGGAACGGAACATTTTAAATAGAAACGTAAACTTTGCCATCGGAACGGTCATTTGAAATAGAAACGTAAAACGTTGCCATCGGAACGGAACATTTTAAATAGAAACGTAAACTTTGCCATCGGAACGGTCATTTGAAATAGAAACGTAAAACGTTGCCATCGGAACGGAACATTTGAAATAGAAACGTAAAACGTTGCCATCGGAACGGAACATTTGAAAGCGCATAAAAATATCTGCCAGCGGCTTCGGTCCCGTGAAAGTGTTTTTTTTTATTGCATTCATGTTGTTTACAAGGTCTTCTAACATAAGTTTCGTACATGAACCCTACTAGGGCACCGCAACATACGTATTTATACTACTATTTACTACTAAGTAGGTTTCTCCATACAAATTTTGGACTCCCGTTTCATCCCCTTACAGAGTGAATTTTGAAGAATCCTCTTTTATTCTTTGTATATATCATAAAAGGAATCTCTGTGCAAAATTTTAGCGTTCTTGGCGGGTTTGGGCTAGGCGTTGATGGGTCAAACAGTGAGTCAGGAATTTACCTTTTAAACATACAGATGCAAAACTGTTCAGTAAAACTAGGACTACGGAAAAAAGTTAATTTTAGTATAGAAAGAAAAGAAAGAAAGAAAATGAATTTGTTTTGTCACAACGCAAGGCACACAAACAATATATGTAAACACAAAACCAAACAAAAGAGGCAGGCCTCACGGCTAAGTAGATCTGTCAGTCTATTTGGCGTATACCATTTTTAGGCGTTGTGTAAGAAAATTTAATCTAAAAACAATAAAAACGCTATTAAAATTGTGAAGTCACGCCTTCGCATGTTTAAAGACCATTACGAAGCAGAGCAATTAAAACAACGTCCAACGTAATAGCCATGTAAATTCATCTGAAACTTTTCAATGTAAAGAACCTTCTTGCTGCTGATCAAGGAATTTCAAAACTTTGACTAAGAAATATTAAAGTTTACGTCTATAAGTTTTTGGTTTAGGAAAATTACTAGTTTCTGTAAGCGGCTTCACCCGCTTGAAAGCAAGCAGAAAATTATCCCAACAGAACATACCTACTCCTGGGTAAAAGTACCCTATTTCTATGTGCTATATATACCAAGATATGGTCTACCTATGTGCCGAATTTCATTCAAATTCGTTCAGCTGATTGAGCGTGAAGAAGTAACAAATAAACAAGCTTTCGACTTTATATTTTAATGTGTGTTGATTCTGCAATTTTACAATTAAAGCTTTTCACTATTGTTGAGTACCATAACCTAATATTTATCCTGCAAAAAAACACAGCTCCTATGGGATTTGTTTTTGGAGCTTTACCGTCGCATAAAGCTAGATTTTTCAATCTCTGAAACAAAAAGTCTGACACACCCTCTCGCACCACCCAAGAGCAAAGAATGTCATTGAATGACTTGCCCACATAAAAAAATCTCTGATACATAATATAATAATAACACTGAGTATAATCATTATCAAAATAAATTGGTGTCTCAATTAACATGGAATCATTAAGGAATATCGTTCGGAAAACGTGGTCTTTCTAGCTTCGTAATCAGCAATACTGCAAGCATTTACAATATGATTAAAAACATACGATAGAAAAAAAAAATTAACATCATCGGTTCACTAGCCTTTTCCCAACTAGCTTAGATTCAGCTTCCAGTCTAACCGACCGTTTTTGACCTCCAGAACCCAGTTACTGGGCAACACCATACTACTTAGATAGACTTTCTGGCGTAGCACTAGCTGTAACGACTGTCAATGATCTACGTATCACAACAAAGCACTAAACAGCATACAAATCGATAAACGGGTGCAGCATAATTATTATATTTACGCTATATTCCTGGCTTTCCTATTAGGTGCTAAAAAGTTCACGTACTCTTGAAGACAAGAACCTTAATTAAACGTCAGTTTTGTAGCCGGGGCCTCCATGTATCTAGCTGGCTGCTGTTCCGCCCATGTGACGTTCTTGTGACATAACCCTCTGCCTCGGGCATCGCCCACGTTCACTATATATTATTAACGCGTCGTTTTTCAAGATATTTTTCTTCGTCTTTCCACCAAAGAAAAGTTTAGTTTTTAAACGTTCAGAATTTGAAATTTTCAGTTCAAAATCGTGCCTAACTAGAATCACTAAACACGTAAGTATCGATTTTGTTTCAAAACTCGATTAATTCGTCGGGAGCTTACACGAAATCAGAACAATTTAAACCCTGGTCCTTCGAGATGGTTGTTTTGCACAAAGTGCACCAATAATAAACCTAATCGAACCATGGTTGCAGCTACTTGAAAACTTTCCGTCTACAGAGAATTGAGGTGTTCTTCAGCAGTTCAGTTTGTTGCCCGAAACTTCACCCTGTTTGTGTGGTCTAAACTAGTTTGCAGTTTGCTCCCGAACACAATCCCCATAAGACGAGAACGGATCGTTAAAACAGCTTTATTTTGTTGAAGAGAACGTAGTTGAATTTTATTTTTATGGCCTGGAAGTCAACCCTGTTTCTAGTTAAAATCCTCGCGAGCAGATTCCGACATAAAACTTCGTCTACAATATGTATCCTACACTTCCATATTCAGCAAGAAATTCAGAAACAACATCTTCAAGAGAATATTTTGATGGATCAATATATTTTCCTGTAACATTTCTGCAAGATTGACAAAGACAAATGGATGTTCGACCTTACGAGGTCTGTAGGGTCCCAAGTTCACGATTGTTACATGAATATATGTATACCAAACGGTAGAGTATGCTCAATTTGCAAATAAGGCTTTAATTAGATACCAACGAGTTTGCCGCTTCAATTAGGGACTTATTTAGTTGTTCCTTCGCCTGTGGAACTACGTTTACGTATCTAACGATCGTGGTAACTGTCAAGGGGTTATTCATAGGCCTAACAAACTCAACAAGAAGTCTCAAACTTGTAGGACAGACATTATAGTTAGTCGTTACTGTACTCTAAGTCTTGTGTATCGTTATTAAAGTAATAATTCCATCTTGTGGAGTGCTGACATGGAAGCTCACAAAGGAAATTATGCGCGAAATTAAATTGTGGGCTACGTTAGGTGCATACATTATTAAAACACGAGACAAAGTGTTATACGTGAAACGTATTACCCTACTCTATTTAATTACTGTCACATAAACAATTTATAAGGCTTTACTTGTGTTCTGAGTATTATAAGATTCTTCGCCACACATTTTATTCTTATACGATTGCAGCACTGCTTACCATCAGGTAGGATCGCAGTCAAGTACTAGTTCATATTATTAAAAAAAAAAAATCGGGCTACCTGGAGAATTCATCTTGTAATTTTGTAGCCCCAATATTCCCAGGAGTATTTATACGTGGTACGTCTTAAAGCCAGCATTTTGAATTCTTTAGGTCGAAGTACAATATTTTATGTTTCTATCCAATAAGGGAACATATTTTTAGTTCTTTACTGAGATGTCTTGGGCGGGCAGACAACTTCAGCCCACCTACCTCATGAATATTTTAATATTTAACAGTGCGGATGCCTTGTCAAAGGATGTCGGGTTTTGTTTGTATACACGCTAGTCGCGACACATCAAAGACGCCGATGATGTCAGCATCGAACCTGATTGATCTTCTTTTAATGAGTCAGATTTTGTGATGACACTTCGGTAATATTTATGTACCTGAAGCTTAGTGACATGAAATATTTGTTTGCGTGTTATCAGATAAAAAAACACTAGAATAAACATTACCAGCTTTTTCAAAGAACCTACTCAAAGAAAAAAAATTTAGTTCGCCTTAGAAAATTAATCTTAAATTTTTTGAACAATAAAATCGAAAAGTATGGAACCCCGTAACAAATTAACAATAAAACATCTAAATAGCTGTCAAAACAAACTCCTGAACAAAACACGAACATAACGAATTACCAAACTAAGTTAGAAATGCAAATAACTGAGTTTAACCCTTTTGCCCTTAATGTTACGAAATAAACGTTTATAACCAACGTTTTAACTAAAGTAGTGCAAGTTATCGTGCGGATCTAAACGAGCAGTATTAGATCCGCGTTTGCAAGAACATGCTGGATCATGTTCCAATTTATTTTAATGATAAAAAAAAACATACCAGCTCCGAGGCGTTTAAGCGGCCAATGCCAGAGAGACGATATTATCAAAATAATACATAAGAATGAGGGTACACCAGTGCGAACTTTGCACATCTTTTGTGGGGTACAAAGGGTACAAACTTGCGTTATGTTATGTTATATGACATGAAACGGTGGTGACAACGGACTGACATACGGTTGCAGCAATTCCGGAAGATTTCATATCAGTTACTCAAGAAGTCCATGCACTTCCAATAACGATATAGCTAACATTTTGCGAAGATATCGCTGAACAAAAAACAACATACAGTCAACCTGAGATCCTCCCTCGTTTTTGGAAGTCAATTAAAAAGTTTACATAGGTACAAAACGTGTATTTCACCGCACTACTTTCACGCGGGCGAAGCCGCTAGCAAAAGCAATATTATAAGTAGAAGATAGATTAGGCACTACAGATAAATCTATAGTACAATAGCATCAAACCACACATAAGATACCCTAATTCGTGAACCCTAGTTTTATTGTCATTAATGACACATTGTAAGTGCACTTAGTGGGTAGCAAAGCGTCTACAGTCCCTGTCAATGCGGACAATCACTGCTCTGCACAAAAAACGAACAAATTGATACGTGAGCGATCAACAAGTGACAAGTACACAGTTTTTGTGCTCAAAGATGTTCTGTTGAACCGTAACACAAACTTACTCAATAGATTCTTGACATAAGTACTGATGACAATTTTATTATGATGTTTTTATAATAACAGTGTATTTATAGTGAATAATGGGGTCTATTTCCGTTACTTTTAAGCATAAAAATAAGAAAGAGAAGGGAGTGAACTATAGCGTGATAGTTAACTGGGGAATGTGGAACGAAAACGTGTTGTCCTAGTAACATGGAATAAAAGCAGGGAGATGATTGGCCAAATCGCGGCAGTAAGTCTTCTCTTTGAGAAGTGGTTACTGCGTCGCACTTGCCGCCTGACGCAAGTCTTCACCGGACATGGGTTTTTCGGGAGGTACCAGTTTTGTATCCGGTGGGAAGAAACGCCCGGGCATCACCATTGTGCGGATCACCCGAAAGACACGATGGAGTATACGGTGGAATACTGCACAGCCTGGGTGGAGCACCAAGATGTCTTCGTCAAGGCGATCGGCGGCGTTGATCTCTCGCGGCCGACCCTGGTTCAGGCCAAGGTACAGAGCGAGAGGGTATGCGAAGCAGTAATACGAGCGAAGGAAGTGGTGAAAACCATGAGGGAGGTCCTCTACCGCTTACGCCCTAGCCGCCGTCGCAAGAGAAAGGCCCGGGCGACGTGAGTCAATCACCAAAGACGCGAGCTTGCGGACGTCAAAGCAATGGGGTAGCACGCCGTCCGGTAAGTAACAAGCCTGACTCGATGGCGCGTTGTGTTTTACGCACGCCTCTGAGAGCTATCAGTAAAATTACTAGTAGATATTGCTCTTTTTTTTACTTCCATTTTTTATAAAATAAATCAAATGGAAAAGATAGATTAAGCGCAGTAGATTCTATTCACAACATAAGGTAATTGTATCAACACCCTAATACGTTCAATAACATACGAATTTATCAAAGAACACGGTCCAGTTCCCAGTATTTTCGTTTTCAGTAAAAACCCGCACCCTTTTTTGCAAGCTTTCATTTCATCCGATCCTCATACATTCCCGGAACTCGTATAGAAGTTCAACGACCCGTTTCCTGTCAAACAAGTTCACAACATGACATCTCAAAGAAATTTTCGGGCATTAAACTTAACAAGGAGATAATAGGAACGGATTACCCAAGTTCCTTCACCCAAAAAGGATAATATACAAAAGGTATATACCAAACTGATGAAACCCGACAAGATAATTTCGTATACTTTTTTACTGTTATATTATTACAAGATGTTTGTGGGAAATAAGACTTGAAAAGTAACAATAGCCTTTAAAGTAAATATACACTTTTGCGTCAAAAAGTTCGTCGTCAGCCGGATTTTACCTGAAGCCTAACTTTTTATCACGATTTTATTCGGCTTGTTAGAAAATAAAGAACTCAATCGTTTTTGTTGGTATCTATTGAATTTATCAATATTGGTAAGTAGGTATTGTGTAAAAATTTATGAAATCGAAAAGTAGATTAATTCTCTTAACTGCAGTAAACCTATTTCTAATATAAGCGTTTTTAGTTTCATTTTAACCATTCCATTCAGTTATTTTGAGCGCTCAGCTACCGAATTGCCATTAAAGCACATATTTTATACTAAAACGTCTAGTATTTTATTAATATTTTATCTAGAATAAAAGAACCAATAAAATTCTTGCAGCAACATGAGTAGATCCACTGACAATTGTACTCGTCGTGATAAAATAAATTTGAAGTATCTCAAGACGAGTAGGTGTCAATCCCCCTTGGTTTGGGGAGCGTTGGACCAGGGGGCAATGGCCATGTGTCCCACAGACGTTAACGATCTCTCTTGATGTGTCGGGGTGATTCGCGGCCGATTACTTTACATTAAAAGGGTCTAATGGAAGCTGGGTTGAGGTTACTAAAAGTCGTTTTGATAAATTATTTTAATTTCAGTATTTAGATTTATTCAGATTGGGCGAGAATATTCTGCCGCGTCGAAAACTTAAGGTGATCCTGTACAGCTAGATGAAAATTACGATCTCTTTAGCCTTTTTTTAGGCGGAAAATGATTATATAGTGTCTCCCGAAAACTTCACTTTATAACTTCACAGCCGATAAAAGGTTTTTAGCCAAGAACTCGGTTTCTGGCAATCAGAACTTTGCCTTAACTATAACAATTTAATTTATGCATTATGCGTAGACATCCTAGTCATTCGCAGATGCTGAAAATAGGTTGGTTTTAAAACGTAAAAGATTTTAGTTTTTATCCAGAGAGTTATTTGTTTAAATAAGATTTCTGGTCACCTACTAGGCCTAAATTAACTAAAAGTCACGTTCACCGTTCGAATCGAATGGAGCTTTTAAGCTTGTCTACTATCAAGTGGTTTGGGGTATTATGCGTATCGGAGGACTGTTTTTTGTTACTTTGATAGTACAAAAAGCGCTGATTATCAGTCTAAGTTCAATAAAGTTCAAATTTTAATTTAAGAAGATGTTTTCTAATCCACCCTTTTTTAGGGTTACGTACCTCAAAAGGAAAAAGCGGAACCCTTACAGGATCACTTTGTTGTCCGTCTGTCTGTCCATCAAGACCCTTTATCTCGGGAACACGTTGAGGTATCGAGTTGAAATTAAAACCGTATACTTAAGTCTGCGGTCCCTTGAAGCTGTGAAAAAATCAAACTTCTGAGTTTATAAAAAAAAAAGATACGGCCGTTAAGAGAATCAAAATCATTGGGTACTTTCCGTTGACCTAGAATCCTGAAATTTGGCATGAAGCAAGGTCTTATAGCACAAATATAGAAAAAAATCTGAAAACTATAAATTTGTAGTTCGTCACAAAAAAGTTTTTTTTTGCGATTTGCAAAAATCTTCGTAACTCATCTCGGGAATTGAACTATTTTCATAAGTAAGTTTGTACGGAATCCTCAGTGCGCAAGTCCGTCTCGCACTTGCTCGACTTTTTCCAATTGGAAATCATTAAATAACTTTTCACGCTCTGGGTGAAACGAGAGGCAGTGTCAGACTTTTACTGACTATAACCCACCTATGTTCCTTCAGGCGGTCGCCTCCTTCTGCGAAGCAGTAATGTTAGCAAAGGAGGAGGCCGAACGCGCGAGACAACGATCCTCTCGCCTCAGCCGCCGGTATTCCGATCCCGATTATCGGCCACCGTAGGCGTGGGCTTGCGGACAGCGAGCAATGGATCGCTCACTATCTGACCGTCCGGTAACCGTCCGGACCGAGCTCAAGTTGTCGACGGCGCGTATTGTTCCCAGCGCGCCTCAGAGAGATGTCAGCAAATCGTAGGGGCCTAGCAGGGTCGAAGCCTACTGGGGCCACGGGTAGTGTGAAAGCGAAACCCGAGGACGAAAACAAAGAAGGAACAAGAGTGGGTTTTTAGTCAGTAAAAGTCTGACACTATCTCTCGCTCCGCCCAAGAGCGCGATGTGTCATCAGATGATTTTCCCAACTTAAAAAAAAACCTATATTCCTTCAATTTCCATTTGCGTTTCAGAGTCGCGGTAACCCTATTAAACAATAAGCCCACGATCTGTTTAACCTAATTGAAACATTGCTACGCCACCAATTCTTATACAGCAAAAGAAAACAACAAATAATGAAAAAAAAAGCATTTACTCGTTTCTGAAAACAGAATTTTCCAACACATTATTATTATATCTCACATGAGAACAATATTTACAAAACGAATAGCTTCAGTACTGAAACAAAATAATTGCACACCGAGAATATAATAACGAAACACTGGGAATATCTCGTTCAATATGGCTGCGTTAAGAGCTGAATAAGCCAGAAAATGTTTACTTTAATTTCGTGTAGACTAGAATTTGTATAGAGAGAGCAAAGTAAACACTAAATAACTGGGTTATACAGGTCTGTTGTGTGGGTGAGCAGGACGGGAGGGAGAAAGGTCACAGCATCACGCAATCGATACGGTCGAATATAGACACAATATCGGACGGATATACAGGATGAAATCATTTCCCCACAAGATAGCCTAAAGGTCTTTCCGTTATTACAGATTTGTTCAAACACGACCTAAGAAATTGATGCAGCAGTAATCTTTGCTGGATTTAACATTTCTCTGTGATAAAAGGAAACCCAGATCGGTATTTTCCTTCTTTGAATTGAACATGATTTCTTTTATTTTGTTTTGTGTAGGCGTATTTTTTCCCTTCATGAAATTGTAACTTTTTCCCGAGACTTCAGTGTCGTGGTTTATTCTACTTCATCATCATCATGTCGTGGTTTATTCATGCTTTTTTTTATCAGGAAAAGGTTTTTCTAAACTAGATGTACTTCTAGATATAAGATAATAAGAAAAAAAAGCATAAAAACTTGTACAAATATAGTGAGACCCTGACTCCTGTGCTACACATATGATAATCTGTCTGTGTGAATAAATATGTTTTCTTTCTTTCGTTCTTTTTTTCTAAAATGCGCACAAATAATTGTTCCTCTTTATACAATTTAGATTTGGAATGAAATATAATCTATGTGGATACTGTATTACAAAAAATCAAAAGTCAAACAGGTAACCCGTGGTCCTAAAACGCAAAGGGCAACTGGAAGAAAATAGGTGTGGTGTTAGTCAGAAAAGTCTGACAAACCCTCTTGCTCCGCCCTAGAGTGGACGAAGTCATTAGATGATTTCCCACATAAAAAAAGAACAGCTACGCCAGTAAAATGACGTCTACGCAACCGCGTAGCGCATCTACGCACCTCGTAGACACATGCTACGCCGTAGGCGCGGCCTGTTGCGTCATCAGTATTTACAATTCGCAATATGCATTTTAGGGCGCCTTCAAATTAGCCGCAAAGTGCCACGCAACGGCACTTTGCGGCTAATTTGAAGGCGCCCTATATTATTATTTAGGTAACTTAAATTATGTATCTGTCTTAATCAAATTTCCCTAATTTTGACATCAATTGTCACTGTACTTAATGAGATTATGACCTGAATTTGAAGTTTTATAAGTACATGAATTTGCCTTCTGTAATAAAAATTAATGAATGCTACAAATTTATAGGCGTGAACACACGCCTATAAAATTGAATAGTCGACTCTAGCCAACTATAGATCTTCCCCAAAGGTCTAGGGGTAATTCAACCTGCTGCCTACTGCCTAGGGCATTCTCAAGACCGTTAAAACTTTGTAATTGGCACGTAAGCAGTGGGAACGTTTGAAAGAGTTATGATGGCCTTAGAACGCGAAGATGAAATGAAGGAACTTAAGTGAATTTTAGTTAGTAAAAGCCTGACACGCTCTCTAGAGCAGGAGAAGCCATTTCTTGATATCCCAGTTCGTTGACGTGGCTCAGAAGACTGGGCTGGACGTGTCTGCCGCATGCCAATCGACCTGGCCCGTCTGGCCCTTAAAATACAAAATTGGTGTCCTGAAATCGCATGAAGTGGTCGCGACAGACCACAAAGGAGATAGCGGGACATCTGCTTTGTGGTCTGCCGCGACCCCGACTCTTCCTTAGAAATTGGCCCACAGCCGGGAACAATTAGGAAATGGAGGGAGGTCTTTGCCCAGCAGCGGGACAATATAAGCTAGATCTAGTATATAAAAATCAGTCAGTGTTTGTTAGCGAACTCCTCTGAAACGACTTGAACGATGTTTATGTTTTTTTTTTTTTTGTATATTTAATAAGCCTGAGAATAAGTCGTAAAGGATTTTTCACCCTCCTACCTCCATACCCTCGATTTCTTAATTGCGATTTTAGATTTAAAAAAAACCAATATATATGTCATTTACTGTTTAATATAATATTAAACTTTAAAGATTTTTACTGTAACATATTGCGCAAGTTTTCAAGGGTACAGTTTACATATATATTTATTACGTTCTTAATTTCTTAAATATACAAAGCGTGTTAATATCATCTATCATTCTAAGTTTCGCAGAATAAAGAGCAAATATTAATTGGACATAATCTTACATGGAATAAATAGCTTGTAACAAAGGCTTTATTCTGAGTAATAATTATTCTCCGAAACCTTTAGATTATTTTGTTACGTAAAATGAAAGTTAAAATAACCCTTTTGCGTAACTTTTTGCGACACCGCTTTTAGATAGCGGTTGACTCATGAAAAAGAAAGTTATAAAATGAAGCCGTCAAACAAATTATGTGCGTCAACAAACCTTCCAGTTGCCTACGTAACTCCAGGCCTGAAATAGCTACGTCACATGATATGCGAGCCCATTGACAAAAGCCGTTAGTGAACTCTGACATTTCACAGATTTCAGCCGAGATCCGGCGAGGATGACAAAGGGGAGCGACGCGGAGCGCGGATCATACAAAGCGACACGTTATACTTTTATAAAGACCTCAGGTAGGAGGGCCGTGTTGAATTATGATGCTGTTACTTATGTTTTCTGTATAGAACCGTAGTTCTCAACTTGTTGTGATCTGCGAACCACTGGCAGAACGCAAGAGGGGTAAATTGTTTTTTTTTTTCAGGTGGGAAATGATCTTTGATGATGACTTCTTCCGCTCTAGAACAGAGTGGGAGGGCGTGTCAGACTTTTACTGACTAAAATCCAGTTTATGTTCCTTCTTTACTTTGCGTTTCAAGGCCCCGGGTTTTTCATTCAGAAGCGAACCCATGGCCCCAGTAGGCCCTACGGTTTTGTTGTCATGTCTTTGAGGCACGTGTGAAACACTACGCGCTGTCGACGACTCGAACTCGGTCCGGACGGTTACCGTACGTAATGCGAACTGATTTTAAGTTTCTAACAGAAATATTGTGATTTATACGATAATGCTCATTACTTTGGATTTCAAAGAGGAGAGGTTTCTTTTCTATTAAAAAAATAAGGTCAGACTTCTAGTTCCTGCTAACAACATGGAAACCAAAGTGGTCACCATCACCAGTTAACAATAATTTGAGAACGCCTGGTACAGAAGGATATTTTTTTTATATTAGTCTACACGTTTTCTATTTACGTTTTGTAACGCAACATAACATCAAACCAGTATCTCCTAAAGAGCTAGTCAGAGGCAAATAGTGCACGTATATTTTAGAAGCTGTTTTTTTTCTTTTCTGGACTTGTCAGCCCTGACAGCTTGACGTGGCAAGCAAAATTATCCTAGAATTCTGACAACTCATTTGGTGTCACCGTATTGTCCTATGATTGGACAATTCGAGTTAGTTAACACGTGACACTAATCCGATGTGCCGACAGTCAGCGGCGACATCCCTAATCTCACGGAGTTCCTTTACACACTTCTGTGGGTTCAAATGAAAGCAATAAATATACCGTAACCACAAGTTACGAGTTGTTTTCCACACCATTACATTTAAAAGCTTAGAAATCCCATTCTATTTGATTAAAGTAGAAATAGGTTCGTAAATGTAGAAGAATTTCCACTTGGATTTATCAAAAGGATTTTTGTTTCGTCTATTTTTGACACGTTTTGTAGCACATGATACACCATTCAGCCATTTGCAAGCGGCACATGCTGCGAACGGAAATCTGAATGTATAAATAGATCGGTCCTATATGGAAGTTACATCAAAACTGCACGTTTGAAAAGTATAATTCTGTGTTGAAAATGCTTGCTTAACCTTTTGACCGACAATCACAAATAGAGGACAAACTAATTGTGTCCAAGAGGTCAACTGAACGAAAAGGATTCTGCTCTCAAAGCTAACTGAGCTCTCATTATTCCACCTTTCACAAAAGCTACAAACCAATTATTTGGTCAGAATTTAGTTTAAAATAAAACCACTCATTAAGCACTCTGGCAGGCACGTTCGCTTCAGCTGATGAAAAATAAAACAAAGACCTTCTTAACAATTCAACTATTAAACTTAGTCACACTAATCAATCGAAACAAAGAGACAGCTCATTGCATAAGGGAAAAACGAAATCCATTTAAAAGTTAATCTAGTCCCAAAAACCACCAAAATCCCACAATCCTTGCTGTTGTATATGTTCTAATCGCGCGGAAAGCTTTACTACCGCAATTCAGGATTTTTAATTTTAGTTCCTTTTTGGCGTTATAGATGTCGCTACAGAAGAACCCAATAACACAGCTCGACCTGTGGAACAGGCCCACGATCCATCATCATCATCATTTCAGCCGAAATACGTCCATTATTGGACATAGGCCTCCCCCAAGTGTCGCCACAACGACAACGTCATCGGGCCACCTTGTGAGACGCCTTCTAAGGCTGCGTTTTCCGATGCGCGGTCGCCACTTCAGAACCTTTCGTTCCCATCGACCATCTGTTCTGCGAGAAATGTGCCACGCCACTTCAATTTGGGGATTCGTCGGGATGTGTCGGCGTCCTTGGTTCTCCTGCAGATATCTTCATTCCTGATGCGATCACGCAAGAAAACTCCGAGCATAGCCGTTTCCATTGCTTATGGATGACTTTAAACCTTCCCAAGACCCAGAGTTCAGCTTCGGTATAATCCCAATTACGACCAAGATACTAATGGGACAATCACTAACTTAGATCCATACTTCACTAACTTAAGATCCATAGTTCTTATTAAATACGCACGCCATATATATGCAAGGACCCTACGTTCTATACAACTATTTGTCATGAACCTAATAGCCTAATCAGAAGGGTTTGTAGTCCAGATAAAGTTACAAACATTATATTGCTATAGGCTAAATAATATGGTATATTTATTGATCAAACATAGATTAGGGTACCAACGGCCTGCGATTCTCAGGTTCTGATTTGACAAGAACTAATTTATACCCGAATATTGTATCGACAAAGCGATCATATGTATTATTTTTCGTATATGCGAAACCTGAATATAGTTTGTTCAGAATCAGTAACTGAATCGATTCCAATAATTTTTACACCATGTTATATTTTTCTCAAAAATATTTAAAAAACGGTCACAAGTTGGACACCACCGACACTAAGTAAAACAACCCCTCAGTCGCCTGGGTGGCCCGGTGATCATGTATTTGTGCGGCCAACCAGGTAACATAACAAGCTTATAACTTCGTGAGTTTTCATCGTACGGTTATGAAATTTTGTACACAGATTCTTTACATAAAAATACTAGACACGTGTTTCAGGTTTCGCATATACTAAAACTAATGTTGTATAAGTATACTAGCGGTCCCGAAAGACGTCCTTCTTGAAAGCTGGCCACGCACAAAATTACTTTCAAATCGGTCAAGCCGTTTAGAAGGAGTTAGGTGACAAACACACGTACAGAAGAATTATATTTATACATAAAGATGGTTCCAGGGCCGCGGGATTGTACGAAAGAGACACCATGGCCCTAGAACGCAAAGGGCAACTAAAGAAACACGGGTGAATTTTAATCAGGAAAATTGACACTCCCTCTCGCTGGAGAAGTTATTTTATGACTACCCCATAACCCATGACCCACCCCTAAAAATGGTTCGACTACTGCTGAGGTGTGGAATAAAAAGCCATGTTGCTTCGAACGACCAACAACAAATTGAGATTGTAGGCATGAAATTGTGAGCAATGGGTAGGTTGCCGTCCGGAACGAGTGCGAGTCATCGACGATGCGTAGTGTTCCACGCGCGCCTCCAAGCAAAGCAGGGTCGAAGCCTACTCGGGCCATGGATTGTGCGAAAGAGAACCTCGGGGTCCTGAAACGATGGCAAAGAAGGAACATAGGAGTAGGTTTTAGTCAGTAAAAGTCTGACACGGAGTGCGAGAGCTCCCGCTCCGCTTGATTGTATGATTTCTCAACTAAAAAAAGGCATATGATTGATGATAATTATATCGTCGAAACAAAAAGGTCATAATATTCAGTACAAGTGACAAAACTTTTAATAACTATTGTTAGTCTTTTCTGTGTTTGTTTAAGAAGAATATTGAGCCGAGTAAATATATTAAGTTTTGGCTAACTTTGGATTACTTACTTCCAAAGTCGTGGGCGTTAGTCGAATCTTGTGTGGGTGTTACTTATATTTGTATGTATTTTCTTCTGGTGAAATAATGAGTAATATTATGTAATACCGTAATCTACGAGTATATATAAAAATGAATCCCTATTTCCCTTGGTCGCGTCTATGTTCGATTCAGCCTGCCCCTTGCTGGTCTTCCTCAGCGAGGAAGCCCTAAGCCGAGGTCCGTACATCACACGGAGTGCCCTTAGCGTGTAGTCACTTCGTTTTAAGTTTTTGTAAGTCCAGGATAGAGGCTTTAATTTACATTAAAACTAATTGAAAAATTACACTGAAATAAATTATAATAAATTAAATTGAGGATTGCATTGAAATAAAATAAAATTAAAAATTACAGGAGAGTCCTGTTAAACAGACGACAACCGTACAGGTTAATTTGAGAAAGACCACTCATAAAAAAATAATAATAAAAAAACTGCTTGCTCGCGCCAAAACTTTGTAAACGACTTTACCGATTTCAATCAACGTTTTTTTTTTTAAAGTTTCGTAGAAAATTGGATGATTTCAGAAAATTACGGCTAGTTAACTTTCACGCATCTGACAGTTCGCACGTTATACATTCACGAGAGCGAAGTCGATAACAGAAGCTAGCAACAAAATACTTTGGAAGAATCAACTATAGGTACTTATCCTAAAAATCTAAATAAATATTATCTCAAAATTATTCAGCTTTTAGATAGCAACCATCTCTAACAAGTCGGATTAAATCGCATTAGCAAAATCCCAATATCTTCTTATGATATTTTGAGAGCAGAAAGAAAAACAAGATTGAATCTTATTTTTCTCCATAATAGTAAAGAGAAATAATATAATCATAATAGTTCGAACATTCTAAGAAGAAATATCTTTTCTTTTACAGACATTATTCCTTTTATATCAGTCGTTCGATCTTTCTATGTAAAGCGTTTCCGTAGTGCATCTTCAGAGGCACGTAACCCAATAACGCATAGAATTTAAATTGTAAAAGCATATTGAAGTGCTTTAAGAGGACTACAGGACCTAAAGCGCAGTCACTTTCGGGCTGCATACAAAAGAAAGAGATGCACAGACATAATGCTTGCAATTAGCGATTAACTAAAAATCTACAGATTTGATTATGAACTTAAAACACTATAACGGTAAAACGTAGCTTGTAGAATAATCTGACAAACAATCAGAATGATTGCCAGTATATTACTCTGGTTTTTATTCAATAAAAGTATTTTTTAGAAGCATCTTCGTGATTTTTTTCTATCTTATCTACTAAATTAGCAATATGTATTAGTATTATGTTGTGAACACACAATCTATCTAGATATCTTTCTGACTCTGTTTACTGCAGTGGATCATATACTTTTTTCGCATTATAAAACTCGCGGTTAGCCCCAGTAGTCCTCTTAAAGCATATTGAAACACAGTTTGTTAACTAGACACCCCCGCACGAAATGTAATATTCTATTTATCTTAGCAAAAAAAAAGTACGTGAGAGGATCTATAAAAAAATATAGATATAGATAGACTGTTACTAAAACTAAAGTAGAACATCGTTGCACTAGCAAGTTATGAAAGGGGACAAAGTAAAAACCAATGTTGTCATAGATAGGCACCGTCTTCTTAGTTTACGTCAGTACCCTGCGCAGATTGTTTGCACTATTTTAAAATAGCTGAACCTAACGGCCACGTTGAGCTACGAAGAATTGTTTGATTCACATTCTAAGCAACTGTAGCCACGTGAAAGAGGAAAATTATCGCAAGGAAACATATACTCGGGATAAAATATATCCTATCTGCTATTGCAGGACATGGTTCGATTCAAATCCGTTCAGTCGTTTAAGTGTGAAGGAATAACAAACATACAGACATATACACATACGTACAAAAAGAAGAAGTTTGTAAAAGAAGTGTGCAATTGGCATTCTTATCGCACAAGCTAATCTCTTACAGACAACATTTCGATGCGACTTAGACAAAATTAATGTAGGTACTACTAACTCTAAAAATCAAAAACTACAAAACCCATTTCTTTCCACATTTAGTAAGTCAAAACCCTAAGAATGGGAGCAAACTCTTTAATGGAAGAACAGAAAGGGACCAAGCGAGTAAAGATTAAGAGTAATGCATTTGTCACATTACGGGACCTGAATTTGGGACGCTATAAAACCTCGGAGTAGGCTGTCATGTCGCCGTCGCCAATATTGCCACAACCACATCAGCGTTATAATGAATACTGTTATATTTCGCTGTAGTTTGTATTACGTTAATATGAAACATGTAGGTCATGTTATCGTCTAGCAATTTTAATTTCTGAACAGATAAAGCAACGCTTTGATCCTCTTCAATGTATGCAACATAATAATTATGTATCACTTATGCACATGTTGTGCATGTATACTCCATTGAAAAAATCATAACAGACATCCAATCCATGAAGTTTTTGACCTAAACTAGGCCTTGATTCCTAATACAAGCTCGCAGCAATAAATCCTCTCATTCAGAATATTGAAATATCGAAAACCTGAGAAAGGGATTCCTAATATCTAGACCTATTTTGCTTTCAAACTGTAAGATCGATCGTCCCCTATCGAAGGAACGAAGTCTCGAGCGAGTTTGATAATTAGAATTTACCAAATCTACAAATCTTCGGATTTAATTTCAAGATAAGTACTTAGCGCTTTTTAGATTATTATTTGAAATGGGGAATTTGATGGTTCACCAATATTTACTAAAAAAAATTCATCCAGGGTTGGAACGCAAGGTAGCATTACCCCCTACAAACTTGGCAAAATATCAATACACTTCTTAACACAACACAAGCACAAAAATGAAATTCTACCACAGCTTCAAGATTCGTTGAAGGACTATACAGCCTTTTATCAAGTTTCAATAGCAAAACAAATATACCAACCAGCCTACACATAAGAAAAGCTAATGTAACAGGCTTACAAGCCAATCGATCTTCCGTAGTATGGTCGTACGTCGATCCATCACACTGGGCTGACGGACACATCATTCGATGTGTATAACCCTTTAGCATAAAAACATGAGGATTTGATGGAAAAGCTTTTTAACCTTCACTATATAGAAGAAAGTCCAATGACACTAGAAAGCTGAAGGGCGTTTTCCTTAAGGTTGGGGACACGTGGGCCACGTACGCCAATCTGGGCGCGTCGGTCTCCATACATTTGATATGAAACACCAACGGTCGGAACTAAGCGATTTGCTTCGTCGTTTATACCGCGTACATCGAGGGACTGGAACAATTTGCCTGCTGCGGTCTTCCCGTCCAACTATAATTTAGGTGCCTTCAAGGCTAGAGTGAATAGGCTCTTAATAAACTAGTGCGCCTCACCATCAACGATTGCATCACTGCTTACCATCAGGTAGGATCGCAGTCAAGCACTGATTTATATCGAATAAAAAAAAAAAAAAAAAAATGGCAACTGAATTGTAGAGCTACATTAGAGCCACGCCACGCGACGCGAATCTATGTAAACTCAGGCGTGGCCTACGTGTGCGTTGGACTAATGTAGTTCCCGCTTTAATCTCGAAGGATCGAATAGACAAGATGATGCAGCTATGTCTCCCTTCAATCTGATTTTACAACACTCACGGGAGATGGGACCGTTCATTTCTAGATTCAAGGAGTTTAGTCGTTGTAATTAATTTCTAGGCAAGCGTGCTCCATCGTCGGCCACATCATCGCTTACCATCAGATGAGATAGTGGTCAAACGCAAGCCTATGCATAATAATAAATATATATCCTTGCAAATAATACGCATCAAACAAATTCACGACATTAAAAAATGACGTCATATTACAACTCTTCGTCAATACAATTGATTTGGATCAACACCAAGCTCATTTAGCCTTAAGTAAGGTTAGCAAAGGTCAGTGAAGTGGGCTCTCAACGCCGATCAGTAGAGAATACAATAACGGGAAGGCTAATACCTTTTGACAAGCTAAGAGCTACCCTGACAGCTGAAGAGTATTAATTTATCAAGACGACTGTACCGCCATCAACGGATAAGCCTCCTTGTTCCCGAGTCGATCACAGTAAGCCATCAACATTCATAATTGTGGGTGAACAATTAAGGGTGAAGCCATGGGAGTTTCAAGGACGACGAGTCTTTGTTGTCATCGAGCTGTTTCCTGTGACTTGGTCTGCGTTTGTTTTGTATTTCATAATTTTTAAGCTATGTTGGGCTGAATGTATTTTTTTACCACAAATATTAAAAGGGCGAAAGTTTGTATGTATGTTTGTTAGTTCTTCACGCTCAAACGGTTGAACTGATTAGGAGGAATTGTGTCACACGTGTAGGTTGTGTTCTGGAATAAAATATTATTCCGGGAGTATGATCCCTTGGGATAATTTTCCACTTTCACGCGGGCGAAGCCTCTTACAGAAGTTAGAAGAGATACCTCCTGTCCTCTAGGTCCCAGGTTAGCTGCGGATTGTTAGGAGTTACTGTAGCCCTCGCAATAAAGGGCGACTGAAAGAACACTGTGGGTTTTAGTCACTAAAAGTCTTACATTCCCTCCCACTGCCCCAGAGCGGGAGAAGTTATTTGAGACAAAAAAGAAGGTAGTTACGTAAAACACAGGAGTGATGCCCGGACACAGTGACACGGGGCCGCGACAGACCACAATTGAGATAGTGAGACGACCTGGATGACTTCCTTAAGGGCTATATTTCACTGGGATACTATGGAGGTACAACTGGTCGCGCCGCCATGGTGTTCATAAGCTACCAAACTAGACACCAGAGTCGCTACACCACACTGAGGCAGTATCAAAATGGACCTTAAGTGCACGCGTCCGAGTTGGTCGCGCCGCCAAATTGGTTGCGCAACCAAACGGACACCAGGTGAGTAACTCTCTATAAAGCTGTATACATTTAGTTGGTAGCAGCGACTGGTCGCGCCGCCATGGTGTCCCGGTGAAATATAGCCCTAAGAATTTAAAAGAGAAAGCGAGGAACCGCGATTGTTGGAAAGAATGGAGGGAGGTCTTTGTCCAGCAATGGGAAAATCTGGCTAGCTAAAACATAATAATACGCCAGAAAGAGGTATGTCTGTCTTCACAGACACAGACTCTCGCATATGTAATATGGTTGTTGCGTAATTTGATGATGTTATCCTCTGTGATATGCCCTTAATTCAGGGTTGTTTATAACCACGCTACTAGGTAAGTAATATATTCAATTTCCTACGAATTGTCTCTTGGGTTTTGTTACCACATTAAAAATGATGAACGACAATAAATAGAACTTGGCAGTTTACACAATCCCGCCATTAATTTTCATTGAGCCAATAAATCGAATTATTTTCAAGCAAGTTTGTCATTTATCAGTTCCATTATGGAAATTGCTTATGAAACATTTTCATCCGTGTCGATTTCTTCAATAAATAGAATATTACGGCGTATACCTCCATTGATTTTTCGTTCAATAATTGCTTATTTTGTTTTTATTACACTAATATTATAAAAGCGAAAGTTTGTGTGTATGTTTGTTACTTATTTACGCTCAAACGGCTGAACGAATTCGGATAAAAATTTGGCATACTGGTTCATGTCACAAAGAATACTTTTTTTAAACAGTATGTTCTCTTGGGAAAATTTTCTAGCAGCTAGTATTGTGTAATATCGAAAGAGATCGTACGCAGCTATTGCTCTTATAACTTGCAAACTGGTAATATAACGATACTTTTTAAGGTTTATGCTTTATATATAATGGGTGTTCGTATTTGATAGGGAAGTCTAAGGTCAGAGAAGTCAGGTCACCCGTCAAGCCGCTAGGCGGTATAAATAAGTTTAAAATAAAGTACTTCTAAAAATATAACTGATAATATAAGTATAGAAGCGTTTCATTTCATTTCCGCTCTCACAGAAATAAGCGAGAATTTGGATCCAGCACGAACTTTGGCACGAAACTCGAACCCTTTTTGGCTAAAAATTTGTTTGTAGACATGCCATATCTGACAGGAAACTGGTTCAAGGTGAAGCTAAACAGTGATACGAATCACGTTTTTTTACGAAAACGCAGTGACGAATTACACCTACTGAGGCGCCGTAGGGGTTGTGGGACCTTATCAAATCATCTTTCATTGTCACACTCAAGAATTTGACGTTGATAAATACAATATTTGGTGGTGTAGTGGTCGAGCGATTGGTTCCTGCGCTGCGTATCGTGGATTCGATCCCCACGTGGAACAAATATTGAATAGCCTACAGATAGTTGTTTCAGGTCTGGGTGAACTGTGCATGTGAGTTTATATGTTAACGCACCTACGATACAGCCCCCCTAGCCAAGTTACAACCGTTTCGTTTCGATTCTTCACGTCAAATCGGCCACGCCGCAATTCTTTTATTGACGTCATCTCAATGCTCAGTCACGTAGTCAGAACAAAGGAATAGGAGGCGTGGCCGACTCGAGGCGATCAACGAAAAGAGAATCGAAACGTGGTTGTAACTAGGCTAGGGGGGCAGAAGTAATTCCTTGCGTCAAATTATGTTAAAAATAATAAAGATTTGAAAAATAATGAAGATGAAGGTGAATAAAAAACTGATCAAGAAGACGGGAAACAGTAATTTTAACCATATGTTAGCCACCCGCCCCAGCTTCGCACGGGTGTTAAAAATCTTTATAATTCTCTACTATAATATGCATTTGTTATTCATCTAAACCTTCCTCAAAATCATTCCATTTACTGATGAAAACTGCATGAAAATCCGTTCAGCACTTTTTGAGTTTATCGCGTTCATACAGACAGACCGGGTGGGCGAAAATGTAGGAATATAGTCCTCTATCCTTGTTTTCTAAATAATATTTCCTGTTTCTCAACATATTGTCTCTCCTCCACCCTTAGTGGACGGACTTTAAATACTTTAGGCATTTTAAAGTTCGTCTGTATACCCCTGTGTTATATAAAGATTAAATAAATAAAGACTACAACGACATGCTTGTAACAACCATAAATATTGGGTAGAAGATCAAGTTATGTAATACAATCTTCAGTATAATGTATCAATGGTTAGCTTAAGAAAATTGGTTGCCATAACGTTTACAGAGAATGGGCACTTAGGTTTGTCATACTTTTTTATCACTTACAAGTAACCCGCCCCAGCTTCGCTCGGGTGTTAGAAACCTTGGAATTCTGTCTAATATAATATAATAATAATATAATATTCCACAACTATCACACAACGCCGTCTAGTCCCAAGCTAAGCAGAGCTTTGTTATGGGTACTAGACAACTGATAAACATACTTATATATTTCTAAATACGTACATATATAGGGTGACTAGTAATTAGTATACGATACTTAAACAGGTGATTGCGCTCATGATAACCAACAACTTTTAATATGGGAACAAAACTGAAATCGCGAAAAAAAAAAAGCTGTTCAGTACATTTATGTTTGCCTAATGTACTGAACAGCTGATATTTTTTTCGCGATTTCGGCTTTGCTCCCATAATAAAAATTGTTTGTTATCATACGCACAATCACGTGTTTAAGTATCGTACACTAATTGCCAGTCACCCTATATAGATAAATTACACCCAGACACAGATAATATTTATCTAGTATACACCTAAACTAAACCCACCTCACAGATTACTCTGTCTATTGGTGAAAACTACATGATCACCATCCGTACAATAGTTTTTTGAGTTTATCGCGTTCATACAGACAGATAGACGCGGTGACAGGACCCTATTTCAATGTAAGGATATACAAAAACAAAGATATGCTACCTGTCGAAAAATACCAGCCCCCCTAGCCAAGTTACAACCATTTTGTTGCCTCGAGTAGGCCACGCCTCCGATTCCTTTATTCTGACGTCATCTCAACGCTCAGTCACGTAGTCAGAACAAAGGAATAGGAGGCGTGGCCGACTCGAGGCGATCAACGAAAAGAGAATTGAAACGAAACGGTTGTAACTTGGCTACGGGGGCAGACCTGTCAGTAATTTATGTGGTAAAAATATTAAGAAAAATAAGAGTTAGCAATTTTATCACCTTAATGTCAAAAAGGCGCAAGTTTGT
Organism: Mythimna pallens; assembly: GCA_961205895.1. Classification (NCBI taxonomy): domain Eukaryota; kingdom Metazoa; phylum Arthropoda; class Insecta; order Lepidoptera; family Noctuidae; genus Mythimna; species Mythimna pallens. Next base: position 6,283,304 of record OY540843.1, read on the forward strand.
TTATATGTATGTATTTGTGTTAGTACATTTATTACTCCTTAACGCTCAAACTGTTGAACGGATTTGGATGAAATTTGGGTAGAAACTAGTGAGTAAATAATACAAGGCAAAGAAAAACAAATCCATAGTTCATTATTATCAGCTCAGCAGCTGGTCTAGCATTAATTACATTCTCCATTAAGGATCGACCAAAATCGGTAAAGTTTAATTAGTGATACGGCTCCTTCGAATTTCGGTTGACTTTAGCTAAAGGATATTTCAAGATAAACTTGCTTCAGTATCAAGGAGCAAGTTTGGCTACCTAAAAGATCCTTCAGAAGAATTTCAATACGCTTTTACCGAAAAGAGTCTTATTTGGAATTCTGAATCCTACGTTTCGTAAATGGCATGGACGAGAGTCCTGCGTTGGTGCCAAGAAAAATAAGCACAGAAACGAAGCCTTTTCATGATTTTTAAAAGAGAAAAATGTTGTTAATTAACCGAAAGAGGTTACCATCGATATCAGAGCAACCCACTCAACAGTTAACACAACTAGAGCTGAGCCTTCAAGTGCTAACACGTTAAGCACACCCCTATCAAAAGCTTGCATTCGCTTCGTGAATCAATACCCGTTCGTAAAAGTTAGTCATTCCGTGTTCGCTTCCCAAGTTGCTTAAACTGTATTTATACAGTATATAAAAAGCTACGAACTGAAATGTATTATTTTCCAACCATGTCCATATTTATGCAGGGTAAAATGGGCTGGGGAAATGGCCTGTCACATGGATAGTGGTTGGTTAGAAATGACCAAATAATTCAAATTCAAAATGATTTATTTTGTGAACACAGGTGATTACAGGTGTTTTCAATATTCATAATATGTTGATTGTACAGTCCATGTCCCGCCGATAAGCATACAAAAATTTGGTCAAGTACAGAATGCACTAAAAAAAATTTTAAGTATGTATATAATTTAAACAAATGTCAAAATACAAAACTTTTTGTCATATTAATAAGCAGAATTAAATTGTCTTATATAAGAAAAAGGTCAAAATAGTGGAAAAAACAGATTTTCAATATATTACATAACATATATAAAAATAAAAAATAAAATCCTCATGCTCTGGATGGAGCGACAGGGTGAGTCAGATTTTTACTGACTCCCCCCCTCTTTTGAGGTGGGTACTCATACAATGTCTTCTCTCACTGTAAGGTCGAGCGGAGGGCGTGTCAGACTTTTACTGACTAAAATCACACCTGCGTCCTTCAGATGCCCTTTGCGTTCTAGGACCACGGGTTTCCTTTTTAAATCCCCGCGGCTCTAACGGATATCGGCCCTGCTGGGCCTCAACGTTTTACTGACGTCTCTTTGAGGAGCGTGTGTAACACTACGCGCTTTCGACGACTTGGGCTCGGTCCGGAAGGTTACCGGACGGCCAGAAGGCAAGCTAACCATTGTTCGTTGTCCGCAAGCCCGCGCCTGCCGTGGTTCGTTTCGCATTTCCCGCAACCCAAATTTTACCAACCCTTGTAATTTATAATCAGTTTGTCTTACTCCATATAATTTTCAAAACATAAAAACAGCGGACACGTTATCGATCTTGAAGTTCAGCAATACCGAGATACTCTAGAGAATGAAACCGTCCAGACATTCGACTTTTGATACAAGCATTAATTTTAAATTCTCCAACACAGCGTTGTTGCATTCGAAGAAAGCTTGGAATACCGTGTAAACATCGAAAGAATACATAATGTTAAGGAAGGGTTTAAATCTCTTCGGAAAGCTTTAATACCCGCGAACAGAGGCAGTGGCGTAACTATAGGGTGGCAAGGCTAGCAAAATGCCATAGGCCCCTGGCCCGGTGGGACCCCCAGTCCAAGAGGCCTTGAGCCCAGGATCATAAGAAAAGGATTAATTTCCCATGATATTTTGCTTACCACCTTATAAATACGCCATTGGGAACTCCACCTTCAGAGACGAAATATAATAGTCCTCGTGTATTAGAGAACTTGCCGATTTATCTATATATATGAAATGAGAAACTGACTGATTGACATATCAACGCACAGCCGAAACTACTTAGGCTAGAAGCGTGAAATTTTGCACAAGCTTTCCTTTTATGGCGTAAGCAAGCACTAAGAGAGGATTTTCAAAAAATCACCATCTAAGGGGATCAAACCGACCCGCCTTTAATAATAAAGAATATTTTATGTTTGTACTTCAGTGATTTGTCCAAATTAAATGACAAAGTTGACCATTTTCCTGGGGCCCTATCTAATGATGTTGCCACGGGCCTCAGATGGTATAGTTACGCCACTGAACAGGGGTTTTGTAAATGGAAAGTTTCACACGCTCTAAAGTATCAGGCCATAAGATAGCCTCTGGCGGCGATTATCCTTGTTACCCTAACCATTTTTACCCAATACGTATAGTGTTATCTGTCTTTATAGTGATTTTATTTAATGTTTCCGTCGGTAAAAGGGTTTTTCAGGACAATATCAGCCCTCAAGGCTCAAAGAACCCGAGCACCCTCGAGCCGGGCCGTTATTATACGAGACATTACAATTCATGAGATAAAAACATCCATCTGCACTGTTTGTGAACATTTCATAATGCTCCCGAGTGCCTTTTCGCAGACAGCATACGTTTTAAAAGACAATTTCTTTATGCCTAACTAATTTAATTTTTGTACTGAATGATACATAACCACAAAGAAATAACTTACTTAAGTAAAAAAGCTTTTCTACTAGATTTTTGGTGCGCCGATTACAGAAAAAATAGTTTTTTAAAAATTCTTACGCATCTCAATTTGAAATTAGTTTTTTTTTTTAATTTCTTAAGAAAAAAAAACTTTAGATTGAAAGCTTAAGGTCAACTTATAACTATGATATAATACACTTGAGGCTACCTGATAATAGATCAGCTAATCAATTAATAAATGGAATACAAAATAAATAAAAACACCTTGTTCTTAGAAAACCAACAACTTTACATTTCAACTACTTTCCTGATGACTAACCTGAGGAGCGAGAAACATTTAGATTTAAACATTTATCATAAAGAAAATGGAGCACAGGAATCAAAGAAAGTAATGAATATCAGTATGATGGCTGACTGCTGCTGCTGAAAGAGTGAAGATCCAAACCAGACCCACAAGAGAACATCGCTCATCAAAAGATTCGCAATAAAAATTACATTTTAATCACATTCTATAAACCTCTGTAGTATTTAAAATGTTGGTCGACAAATAAAAAGAAAAAAACTAACTTGTCACTTATTTTTACACTTTAATTTTTTTTTACCTAAATAAACCAATTCTTACGTGCATTTCTATAAAAATATGTTGGAGTTGTAACTCAAACATAAAAAAAAAAAAATTAATTAGTTTCTGTTGAAAAAAACTAATTTCAGATTCATGTTCAAGACCCTATAAATCAGCACTGAATTAAAAAACAACAAAATAAAAAAACAAACAACAATTTTGTAGGTCTGTAATTTTCAGAGCCGCCTTTACCTTGTCTGTGGAAAAATAGCACGCAATGTAAGAAAATAAATGTTTTTTCTTTAATAGAATTTGTAATTGTAATGTTGGCTCTTATTTACAACTAGCTGACCCAGCGAACTTCGTACCGCCTAAAAGTCAATGAATGTAGTATATCTTTCGATATACTTAGTCAACCGATTTCGATGAAACAAAGACTTAGTAATATATCAAGATACACAACATTTTAATGTATAAAGTTATCTACATCGATTTCGTACATTTTACATGATGCGCGCACAAATAAAAACTTCTACAGATTTATTATATAGTATGTATAGATAGAATCTAATTGAAATATATTTTATGGAGCATATAACTTTATTGGAAAGCATTTAAAGATCTTCAAAAAACAAAACTCAGCATAAAGTAAGATTTCGTATTTCAAGAGAACTTTTAATATAATTTAAGAAGTTTGTTATTTTGTATTTCAATAGATTTTTTTATAGTCAAACAAAGATCCTGTACAAAAGATTTTATTTTTATTTTATAAAGAAAGATGTATGAAAACCACCATAACATTCATCAAAATTGTCGGAAATGAATGGGAAGTCCAGGCCGTGAAAATTCAAAACAAAGACGAATTTCAGTATACACAATTTATCGTAAGTATGAACAAAAAGGAGCCGAGGAAATATCAGAATCGTTCACATCGATTGACGTGCGACGAGTCGGCGCCATTGGTCAGCGCTTGTGACGTCACGAGCGGTATCGACCCGCCGCCCACGGGCGCGCATGCGTTGCCGGAGCGCTCGCACGCGATTGGTCGACGGATCTGTCGCCGGATTGACGTACGTAATGAATTAAAAGGATTCAATTGAAATAAATTTTAGAACGCGCATAACATTTTTACCTGACAGTGTATTGCGATTTGATTACCTAGGTTTTTGCTGAACGACAGACGTGAGAATTATATTTAGATCCTAAAGAAAGGTTTTATATTGCGCTAAGTATTTTATATGAAAAATAATTTCACGACTAAAATATAGTTACAAAAATTTAGGGTTGCCTCTTTAAAGAAGTTATCTTATAGACAGTAGGTATTTATTCTTCAAATATTCAAGTAAAAATACATAGGAACACCACTAATTTACAATCTCCTTCAAAAATAGTGCCAATTCCTATGCAAACGACACTGGTGATCGATTCGCCTCAAGTCCCAAGGGCAAGGTCTAGTCGCAGACGGGGTGTCAGACAAACAGGCTGGACACACAACACCTACGGAGATAACTGAGACGTGACATGTGTTAACGGCTTTTTTATTTAGCATACATTGGAAGATTCTGAAAGCGCCTGAAAGAGGATTTCGCTTTATAAAAACACACAAGAAAGTACGGGCTACTTTTAAACCCTCGTTTTAAAAATTGGTCCTACTATCCGTGTTTGTATATATTCTAAGTGAGGCTTTCAATGAAACATCGGTTTGCAAAGCTTCCAGACTTCTGTCAAACGATAATAATTTTTTCGAATAAATAGGTGTTAACATTGGAAACATAGAAAACATATTTTCAAACACGATAGATGTTGACAAAGATGGCCTCGCGTCACAGCTGTCAGCATATTTTGGGTACACCGCAACAGTAAAATTGTTTGATGTGTCTGCCGCTACAAAGGCCACAGTGTAACCCTAATCCTAGGGTTTTGTCCGGGCCTGTTCTATAATCCGACTTCATGCAGAACAAAAGGCTGCATATATCGCAGATAAAAGGACCCACAATGGGAACTGTCCAGGCTCGTATTCAAGAGATCAACCTGATGGCCCTTGAATGTAAATGCGACGCCCGCATTGATCCCGAGCTCGATTGCTGATCTCCTGGCATTTTAATTACCGAATTATTTCGAGTGACGGTCGATGGTAATCTATTAACGATTGGGGGAAATTTCCTAAAGTTTCTCTTGATGGCTTTAAATGTCGTGAAGTAGAAAACATTTCAAGGTTAAATTCATGCTTGTATCCGCTATTTGTGTGTAAGATTAAATAATCGATTTAATTGGTTCCTAGTGCACATGTTAATTTTAAAAAGGTCATCTACAGAAGAGCTGGCATGAATAAACATAACATATACCCCCCGTCCCCCTTTGGTTTCCCTTAATTTTGATTACATAAATTGAGTTCGTTTCAGTAGATAATTGAACACAACTCGACCCGAGCCTAGACCTCAACAAACCCCAAATTGTTATCGAGCAATTTCTATGCAAAATATGAAAATAATAAAGGCCCGAAGAGGGAAAGTAAGGCTTAGAAAAAAAATCGTATCGTTTGAATTATCTTGGCACCACATGTGAGGGATGATAGATGAGCCTTTTCATTAGGTACAGCTACATATATTACCGTCTGCCATCGTTATTATGAAAGAATAATAAATAAAAATAACAATTTGATATTGCGTTTCTTCATAAATTGCCTGACAAGATTTACAAACCAGCGTAATTAGATTAAAAGTAAATCTTCATAGCTCGTCTTAAAGCTATGAAACAAAATGTTTCGATTACTCTTTAAATTATCGTTGCCTATAGGAATTTTTATAGACTTTTCTTCTTAGAGAATTGATCCCACAATGTTACTGGAATCAATTTTCAAAAATGTTATAAGTAGGTACATGAAACATGTGTAGTAGAATTGTTACATTTCAACGAAAGGCGCTTCAAGTTTCGACTTCCAGATTGTAAACACAATTCGATACGCCTGGCTGATTTCGATTACACGAAAAAGTTCATATTGATATATATGTAGGTACTACACTGGAGATGTAACTTTGATAGAATTAATTACAAAAGGTCCCTGGATTTTACTACTAAGAAATTCTCTGAAATTAATTTAAATATTTTTTAGCAAAGAAATCTTGAAGAATCTGCTAAAACTTTGAAGTAGTTTTAGCAGATTCTTTAAAATGACCAAACGGATTTATTTATCAGCTTATAAACATAGAACCTAAACAAATAAAACTAATCCACATTGTATCTATTTTCCCAAACATCCCGAAGGTGGTCGGAATAAACAAGCCAGGGGTTGGAAAGGGCACAAATTCGTAGCTAACGTCTATAAATCGAGCCAAATGCTCGCGTCCCACACATATTCTCCTCACGCATCTTGAATTACTTCAAATTTCAGAATTCAGACGGTATTTTTCTGTGTGAAGAGCATTATTTAACCTTTTGGGTTTTATTTATAGGTCACATGCAAATGCTGTATTGATGTATGAGGAATCTCGCTCTTGAATATTTTTTATGGCTGTAACCATAATATCATCGAAGTAGACAAAAAATTATTCTTGTCTTTTGTGTTATTCCGAACATTCCATACAGCTTTCAGTAAACAGGTAAGTAGACTTTGAAATTTAAGCCATTATTAGTAAAAAAAATACAAAGAGATCAAACATAAGATTCTCTTTGAGTAGTAATTCTTTTGTATTTAGAATTGTTTTTCATTTGAAATAAAGGCTACAGCAGTCAACAAGAAATATTTACAGCATTAAAGTGCTACGTTCACAAATTTTTCACATGAAAAAATACAATCCGTCTACATCGTCTACGTATTCTTTTTAAGAGATTTTTTCCAGTAGGTACTAGTTACAGTGAAATGTTAAAGTCAAAATAGTTTCGTTTATTTGAACAACGTCGACTTAAGTACGGGATACCATCAGATGGAAAAGGCATTTAAAAATCTGACAGCTTAATTTGAAACGTAAGTAAAGAAACAATAAAACAATAAGTTGCGAAATTCGAAATTGACATACCGACACAAACAACTCAAAATTCCGCCGTACTGCCTAAGAACCAATTACGAAACTTTTTAAAGTTGATTTATGAATAAAAACACAATATTGTGTAACTTTTGAAACAGTTTTATGATACTATTTTACTTTAAATCAAATTAAAGGACCAATATTGTAACAATGAATATGTACGAAAGTTGTAAAACCCAAACAGGTTAGGCGTGGTTTCCATGAGATTTTCCTCGCTTCTAGGGAACTACAAGACGTAGCAGTAATCTTAACAGAAACCCAGCTCATTTCTTCAGTCTGTTATAAAAATATGATATGACTCCAAAAGAGTAAATATTGTGACATCGAAGAAGATCGCATGGGAAACGGCCTTTATAGACATAACAATAGGATTGTACAGAGTAGGATTTGAATTTGATATAAAAAGAATCAGATTATTTTTAAAGGTGTATGCTTTGCTGTATGATTTGATTTTAATTGATTACCTTTAACTACCACGTAACTTATGCTATTTGAATATAGCGTGTATCATGGTTTTTAAACAAACAATGTTACAGGAATCTGGAAAATACAAAGTATTCAAATTTTGTGCCCACAGTTTGTTTTCATCAATACCACATCCCGAGAGCTTACGCCCTGAGTCTCATTTAGGTTACACTTTTTAGATGAATTTGATGAGGCTATGTGATAATTTAATAATTGTGGATGAAGATTAGATTGTAAGGGAAGATGCATAGAAACAATGAATGAACTGTATGAAACATATTAAGGCAAGAAAGTGGATGACGAATGATATAATAACTAAGAAATAAATTAGAAAAAGGAAACATAATACGGCTAATTTAAATGAGTTATAAAAATAATAAGAGAATGATGACTCTGGTGGCAAGCACAACAGGAAAATGATAAAACAAATCATATTGCACTAAGATTTACCCAATCACAACAAAAACCGCCACGACGAAGAATTCCATTATCTCAAAGGTACAATCAAAAAACGATACAACAACAGTTATGTGAGATCGTTATGAAAGGTACGTTTGTTGCTTCAACAATGCAATAAATAACGCAGAAGGTCTCGGAGCAATCAAGTGAGGCACTCTTCGCTGTTGCATTTCTTATTGGTTATAACATCCTGCAGAATACATTGGGGAAGTCACTCGAGAAGACGATTATAATAGAAATGAGCTTGTTTGTCTTAAGTTAGAGAAGTAGTTGGTAGGTATAAATTTCGATGGGTTCAAATTAAATTGATGTGACCGTATTTGAGACATAACCAGAAAAAGTATCTTCTCCTACTAGATGGAACGACGATCTTTTCAGGATAGCTGGCAGCTGGATGAGAGATACGAGATGGATGCTGTTCGGTTGGAGAAGTCCCAGAAGTGGACAGCTTATCATCATCATCATCATCATCTCATTTCAGTAGAAAGACGTCTACTATTGGACGCCCTCAAGTGTTGCCACAACGACCGATCGGCTGCGAACGTTGCGTCTACCGGTACGCGGTCGTCACTTCAGAATTTTGGTTTTCTTGCAGAAAGAGTGGAAAGAAATCTCATTTTAGATAAGAACAATGTTTCTATTTGTGCAGAATAAAGCAGGGTGAATTGTATGTTATATAAAGATTTTTCTTAAAAAAAAAAGGTTTTTTTGAGGAATGTATCTTCATTCCTGATGCGATCACGCAAGGAAACACTGAGCATAACCAGGGAAAAAAGGCAGAAAATATATTTGTGAAGAAAGAGCTTTATATAATCGACTTCGACATACAATTCTCCCTACTTTATTCCGCACAAATAGAAACATTGTTCTTATCTAAAATTAGATTTCCTTGCACTCTTTCTAGAAAACTAGACAATAACAAGGCGGACAAAGGAAGTTTCCAGAATTGGCATCTCAGCAAATATCGAACTGTTTCCTTTGTTGTGCTTTACTGAAAATTTACACGTTTTCATACATTTTGAAATGTAATCTGGATTCGTAGTTGAACTTTGATATAAAATTGAGTTCAGTGCTCACTTACTATGAAATACTGATACCTAAAGTGCAGTGCATAAAAAATAAGCATAATCAGCCTTCTGTTTCCACTCAGGCCTCCTATTTAGGAGAGGAAATAGGCCATAGACGGCCACGCGAACCCAGTGTCGATTGGTAGATGTCATAAGTTTTCAATTTTTGGCTCTAGAACATGTCAGATGCCTGAAAGTGCAGTGACAAGTAGTAAAATATACAATATTAAGATAACTAAATTATAGAACAATTTCAAAAAAGGGTATTTTATGCAACCGGGACTGGTAAAGGAAATTTTACATAAAATTGTTTCCAGTGTTTACTTATAGAATATTGATACTTAAAGGGCAGAAAAAAGGAATAAATATAAAATATTGAAATAACTAGATTTCACACAAGCGTTACTTTCTAAAGTAAAAGAAAATATCAGTTAAAATCTTTCAGTTACGTCTGCGTCATACTCATGAAAACAAACCGTAAAATGCAAAGAATTATGGTACAATTATTTTAACAGGATCCCGGGCCCTCTCGCAGTTAAAAGAAAGAAATATTTTTTACAATTTCGAGATAATTTCAGACTAGCTGATGACGCTGAGTTCGTTTCAATGAACTATGTGCACATATACCTATTTGCACTTCACTTGATTGGATAAGCTTCTTTTATATTATATGTTGTTGTGTGTCACATTTATCTCTCAAGTCTAAATTTAGGGTGTTCTGGCTTAAAAAAAATACTATTGAAGCCCTTATTATCTTTACTAATATAAACTTTATATTGAACATCTTTAGATAGCACGTAATGTTAACTAAAGTTCCAAAATGATAAGTAACTTCAAGAAACTCGAGAACTTTTGTATTTGCTTCATTCCCAACTACGGTTGCTTTTGAGGTCCCAAAAATAGGTCGAACAGCTTCAGAATACTGATGTCTGTCGGACTGGAAACTCTAATATTTTATACAACGTTGCAGTCGGTATTACAAGTTATAAATTCAGTAAAAAAGATAAGGATAAAGAAAACAATATACCAGATGACAAAAACGAACGAACGAAAATTAAACTCTAAGACACATCTAAATTCGAAGCTTAAATTACTAAAAAGATTTATTTTGAGACCCAGCGAGGGGTGCCTCTTCGCATAAACGAATTGAATAAGAATATAAATATGATTGAAAGGAGACGTACGAATTCGGATATTTTCGCTATTACATAAACTAAGTAGCCGAAAGACTAAAATATTTTACGAAGCATCGTCTGTACTGGAGTCACCTTGGACGCAACTGAACACGGAATACTTAATAGATACCATAAGTTAGGACATTTATAGCTCTATAAATTTATAATGAAATGGGACAACAAGTTCATATGAAATATTTCGTTTTTACATAACAAAAACACAAATGTAACCGTTTTCATTTCAGTTTTCGACGACAGCTCTGCGTTGCTATCAAGTTTTTTATTTGAAATGCATTCATTATGCTTCTCGACTGTTCTTGTTACTAATTGGATTATGAAGGATCGTGTTTGCTCATTTTATAGAAAATAACTTTTTATTGCGAGGAGCATAAGTCCTACAATACCATCAAATGCTCATGATGCTCGGTACTTTATACTTGAGTAAAGAACGAGTATCTACTTAAAGGAATAGGCCTTGGTTCTTTGTGGAATGTCAATAAACTTCATTAGGATATTTACGTTTAGTCCAAAGAAGGTCACCCAAATTCGAACAACCCCTTTTAATCGCCCAGGCTAACCGAAACAGCTGCCCCAAATAAAAAGACTATTCCAAGTGGTAAATGTAGCAGAAAGCCAGAAATGTAGTTCAATAGTAATGTTTTAGACAGTGCGATGGCGCCACAGTGTCGCGGGTGACCGCCAATCAACGCGAACAATCGACTCAACCCCCAGAGTTTAGAAACACGCAACTCTATTTCAAAGAACGCTTTCCGTCAATGCAGTTTATATTACTAATCCCTCTATAGGTATCCGGCTCGAAGGACAACTTTTCTCTTTTAAAACGGAGACATAGTATTCGCGGTTTTGTAGGGTTTGTATGTTTTATGTTTGTATGTAACCTATTCCTAATTCGACGTTCATAAAGCTCCAAAGCAACTCTTCACACTCAAACGATTGATCGGATTTAAAAGAAATTGTAGACCATGTCCTGTTACAGGACATAGGATACTTTTTAGCCCTGGATAATGTTTTAGATGATAGTATTATAATAAATAGGTATTGTTTGTTAGTAGGAGGTAATATCTGAAAGTAGTACATAGCTCGATCACAAAAAAAAGCTCTGTTAGAAAGATACATTATCGCCAAGTGCCAGAAGCTACTTAATATCCTGGAAAATCCATGGTGCAACATGCGACAAGCCACGGAAATGAAACTACTTGGAAAAGGCGATACAAAATATTATTATAAGCTTGGCAATTACTGGATTATCTACTCAATCACATGTTGATGAACTACATGGCTGTTGTATACCCTAGGGGCTCAAAAAAGGACTATACTTACATGGTACAACATAATTATATTACAAAGTCAACCTTGATGTTTGTGTAGGAAATGTTGCCTTATTGTCATTTAATATTCTAAATTATATAAACTGTAGAGGGAATGTTTGCGTCGAGGTCGACTGCGGTGAAGGTGGTGGTATGATCATATTTGCAGGACAAATTTGGCCAGAGATCACCCAGGACAGAGAAAATTGGAAAGGGAAAGCTTCAGCTATGTGAGATACTCGTACAACGTAAGCAAACAAAAGTAATATGAATTATAAGTATTACATAAAAAATCTTTTATTAACTCAGCTAGTTACTTAATAAAAGATTTAGTATTACATAAGAAATCCGATCATAACCGGCGAACTTCGTACCGCCTAATAGTCTTGGGAAGAGCAACGCCGTGTCCTCGTGGGGGCGATCGGCGACGGCGAACTCTCGCGCCGGGCCTTGGTACAGGCCATGGTTTGGAGCGAGGAGGAGTGGCAGGCGGTCGCCTCCTTCTGCGAAGCAGTAATGCTAGCAAGGAGGCGGCCGATCGCGTGAGGCAACGGCAACGGTGCTCACGCCCCAACCGCCGCCGGGATTCCGATCCCGATTTCCGGCCACCGTAGGCGCAGGCTTGCGGACGGCGAGCAATGGGTGGCTCGCCGTCCGACCGTCCGGTAACTGTCAGGACCGAGCCCAAGTCGTCGACGGCGCGTATTGTTCCACGCGCGCCTCAGGGTGACGTCAGCAAATCGTAGGGGCCCAGCAGGGTCGAAGCCTACTGGGGCCATGGGTAGTGTGAAAACGAAACCCGGGGCCCTGGGACGAAGGCAACGAAGGAACAGGAGTGGGTTTTTAGTCAGTAAAAGTCTGACACTATCTCTCGCTCCGCCCAAGAGCGGGATTTGTCATTAGATGATTTTCACACCATAAAAAGAAAAAAAAAAAAAGAAAAAAAAACCGCCTAATAGTAAGGATAACACTATCTACTGGCATTACCAAAACAGCATAATTCATTTTATAATGACATTTTAATTTGAGTTGGCGTTGTATTCGGACTTTTTTTCCATTTTTTTCTCAACGTTTAGACCTTCCCTGGACTAGCAGGAAATATTTCAAGACCAAAATTAGCCAAATCGGTCCAGCCATTATAGAGTTTAAGCGAGACTAACAAACAGCTATTCATTTTTATATTGTATATAGATATAGATTTACACCTACAACTTACATTCTAAAAAATATACGAAACCAACTCAACCTCTACCTGCAATTTATTCTTATCCTTTAACCGCTTGCGTCGGATTAATCCGACGCGTGTAATCGTGTCCTATTCGCCAAGGTCGTGTGTTTGCGACTCCATCTCGTTTAGCTTTTCAAACTCCATAGGTAAGAAAAGAGATGACGAGATGGAGTATTTGGTCGTGGATGTGCGACCCTGGTGGAATAAACTCGAGAGTGTTTGTCGGATATATCCGTTATAGGCGGTTCAATTCATTCATTTTTTTTTTATTGTTTTACGTCCGTTGCGTCACAACCACAGGTTCAGTTGAAAACCAGCGTCAGGCACTGGTTGTCTGACATTCATGCTGAACTGGACCTATTTTGATGCAGCCGTGAGGCACACAACTACATTTATGCTTCTTTTTTTTTTTTTGTTTCGTGTTTACCCTAAACTGTGTTGTGCCTTGTGCTGTACCAAATAAATTCTTTTTCTTTCTTTCTTTCAAAGGCAGATATTGCCCAACGTTATCGGAAAGTAACTCACGTTGTTAACATTACAAGATTTAAAAGCTCTAATTACTGCGTAGGTAAAAAGATGTCGTGATAAACTACAATAAAACCAGTAATGCTTTATTGTGCTATTCTTAGGGCATTTTAAAATTATAACTGGATTATTTAAGTTAATTTAAAACATTAATTTGGTTATCTTGAATTATTAGAAAAAGGTTTAACGACTTTGTATGATATAAATGTATAAATGTTATATATAGTTATGTAAGTGGGTATTTTATTTCTTAATTTTTATATTATACTTTTTAACTACAGTTATTTGATAGTTTAGAATTTAGATTAAGATTTCACATATTCTTCTTCTCTTCCTTCCTACACACTATTGTCTACATTTTTTTTAATCTCTCCTTTCGCAGGTCTGCCGGAAGAAATTTCTTTGGAAATAAGCAGTACCTTTACCTAATGTTTATTTATTTATTATTTATTTATATATACTTTATTGCATACCAAGATTACAAATTTACATACTGATATTATTATTATTTTAATGTTTATTATCTATGTATTATCTTTTTCTGTTTTATTAATATTTTAAATAAAATAAGGCTATGTACAAACGGTACTAACGAAAACTTGCATCAAAAAGATGTCAGTATCAGTGATGGGGCCCGGTAGAGTCGACGCCAGCAATTGCTGCGGGATAGTTCGAAACAGTTACCGCGGCCTTGGAACGAAAAGTGCAACTGAAGGAACACAGGTGGGTCTTAGTAAACAAAAGTCTAACACTCCCACTCGCTCCAATCTGAGCGGGAGCACTTATTTGAAGACTACTAACGAAACATTGTTTTTTCACCATGTTTAGAAAAGTACCTAATTTCCTCTCCCAGAGAGGTGGCCTAAGTGCCAGCAGTGGCAAGGCTGATTATGCTTATGCTATGATAAATGTCTGGCAAGCTTATTATTGCAAAACAAAGGAAATCTCGAGAGTCGAGACTGAATAACTCTGATACACAGACACTACATAAGTTTTTTAAAGCTATTAAACGAAAGTCCTATACGCTAGGTGAATTTACCCTTAATAATATTTTCATATTACTTTAAAATAACAAAGCAAGTTTGGCTCCTAGAAAACTCAACCGAGTAAACACTAAACAGTTACTCACAGAGTCAGTCTTCCAAAGAGAATTAAATTCAAGTTAACACCCAACCGAGGACGGGAACGCTATAAACTCTATAGCTAATCCCGTCGACCCGACCATGAACTATTTCTTCAACGCCATTAATAAGTAAAAAGGTACTTTAACTACGTCACTTATAAACAACATACATACTGTTTACACAATTTACATTTATACACACCCATGTAAACATGAGTTTAATTAACCGCACAAAAGCCTGTGTAATTAGGACTTCATGTAATGGTAAATTGGTCAATTCAAACTAAGTTAAGATTAATTACATCGTTTGTTTGTAAAATCAGCAAAATGATCAACAAATTATACTAATTAGAGTAGTCTAGATGAGTGTCCCTGAAGCTTACAGTAAACGCCTTTTAATTGGTAGATTAATCAAACTAAACGAGCTCAAGCATAAGAAAAATTTTTAGAATTTCTAGAAGAAAATTTCTTTACGGTCGACTACTTATAAATAACACCAAGCCAGCCATTACTCGTAATAAAACACCATTCTAAGCCTTTATTTATCTTATGACGCAACGTATCATTAAATCCAAAATAACTTCAATACATGCGTAAACTAAAATCATAAAGGGGCCGCGACTAATTATAATAATAAGTGGATCACATGCAGCCCACTCATAGAACTTACTTGGAGCAATATGGCGCCCAGTCGTCGCGCCTGTGACGCACCATCCGATTAAAAAGATGAACCAGCGTCTGGGAACTCCTACTGTTTATTTACAATTCTCAAGATTAGACGCCTTGCCTGGAAAGTCACCTTCACTTTGTAGAAGACGTCTGATTCAAGCTTTTAGTAATGCTGCACTAAAACATGACGTCATAAATAAATATAACGTCATTAATGACGTAGTAATTTGATGAAAGTCCTAAAGTGACGCAATAAGGAATATGCATACAATTTTTTTATTTGCTAAATTAAATATTTTTTAGCTCTGGCTACTTCAAAAAAGTTAGATTAGCTTCAAAGCTGTTATGAAAGAGAAGTCCGCCATGGTCTTTAACGTCAAAGGCCATGACACCCATACGGCCACTATAGAAAACAGAGTCTTGGCGAGAAAGACAGATACATTTGTTTAAATTATTGTTATATCTCGTCACTTTCCTTACTTGTTGTTGTGTCGTTACTTTCCTATCAATTTTGATATTGTTCACAATAACTATTCTTTTCTTACATATTTATTGATAAACTAGTTGGTTAACAAATATTTTTTCAAGCATATATTGGCATTATAGGCCAGACCATGGATTTGCACAAATATTCTCAAAGTTGTGTCGGGGCTACCCCTATGAATCATGCAAGGACTTCTCTCTTAGAAATTCAGATACAATTTTACATAAGTTTCCAAGTTAGTATACTTTTGTTTTGCGAAGACAAATTACAGAAAAAGTTCTGTTCTTTGAAGCTTTATGAGATAAACGATAACAGGAAAATACGACACGAATCTATATTATTGTGTTCCCGAAATGTACTGGAGACGAAATGGACTACCTACTGTGAATCGTTTACAAGAAGCATGCGGAACAATCTTCCTAGATTGAGGAAGATATAAGATAAATCACTGACAATAAATCAGTTATTTTGATTATAACGTAACTGATTTTTATCCTTTTTGCAGCAGAGGTGTTCATTAAATACCTAATTGGGTGGATAATATTGTTTGGTAGGTAGGATAGAAAAGAATGTCTAGATAATAGTGACTTTTTTTGACAAGCTTATATTTATTGTGCAATTAAGAGGAAAAGAAAAAAGAAGACATTTAATTAGCAGTTTAGCACACAGAAACACACAATGGGGAAACAATTTATGTTAAAAAATTAAATTAAAAATAAAAAGCAACAACATAATGGCTGTGCCAAATAGGTCCAATTTCTGTAAGTATTTTTGTTTTGGGCAAATCTTACAAATGCATTTTGAAACAGTAACCGTTAACCGATTCTGCTAAAATGTGGTATATCTATGTAACTTGGATGACAATGCATTAATATGGTACCAGGAGCTGGTCTAATGATGGAGTCAGATAATAGCCATAGGAACTACAGACTACAGAGCGCAAAAAGATAAATCCCATCGTGTTTGAGCTCTTTGAAATGGTCTTGATGAGTATATACGGCGCAATAAAAGCCTGTTATGAAAAAAAAAATATTCATTGAAAACTTATTTGCAGTAACAATGCCTGTACCAAAACAAAAGAGTAAGTCTAGTGATAACCAGAATGCCACTAACTCCATATTAATCTATTTTAAGAACATCCTATTCACAAAGAGAATTACAATAACTAAAACCCGCAATTTTTTTTTTTGTTTTATTACTGCACTGCAACGACTATTCGCAAAAACATTTACAAAAAAATAATCTAATCAATAAACAATTATAATAAAATATTAATAATAATTTATTAATAAGACAACATTTGGTCCACAATATCTGTTAGTAATTCTTATATCTACGTTAGTTCATCATTAAAATAAAATAGACTAATAAAATGTTCAATAAATTAAAATGTCTAAATTACAATGTCTGTGAAACTTAAAATGCTTATATATCAGAACAATAAAATAAATTAAAATGAACATTTTTAATTCACTACGCTTGAAAAGGTTAAGTATTAATAGAATCCCTATATCAAACTTGCAGTGAAATGCAATATGAATTCCGTGAAACTGAAATGAAGTTGAAAGCGGGCGTTGCCGCGCTCTACATAAGCATCTGGAGCTTACAGTTTACATGATTAGTGTGCATACGTTTGACCTTCTTAATTAAGTCTACTGTTTTAACTATGCATGTATATTCTAAAGAGGTCATGGTCCTTTGCAATGACATCAATAAATTCCCAGATACATTAGGGGACAAAATCTCAAACAATTTTTTTATTTTTATTATCACACAACGCTGTCTAGTCCCAAGCTAAGCAGAGCTTGTGTTATGAGTAGTAGACAACTGATAAACATACTTTTATATTTTTAAATACATACATATTATAGATAAATTACACCCAGACAGAACAAATGATCGTGCTCATCACACAAACGTTTGTCCTGGGTGGGAATCGAACACACGACCTCCGGCATATCAGTCAGGGCCACTAACCACTAGACCAACAGGCCAGTCAAAAGTATGACGCGCAACGCTGTCAAATTATCTAACAGCATGTCCCGCGTCACGTGAATGCGTTATCATATGTTGGAGTCAAGTTGCAGGACACTGGGAGACGTTGCAATGTCACTTTGATTGACTTTTTGTCCCCTAATGTATCTGAGGCTCTTGATTATCACAACTTCACTTCAAACGTCCACAGCTGGACATAAGCCTCCCCCTAATGTCGCCACATCGACCGGTCAGTTGTGTCTCGCTTTCAGAGGATTCCCGCGGCCTTCACTGGGTCATCGCTCTACTTTGCCCTTGTGTAACAAAGCTTCGTCTTCATGTACGCGGTCGCCAATCCAGACCGTTTTAGTCCCATTAACTATATATTCTGTAAGCAGTGTGCCCTGCCATTTAAGACTGGGGATTCTTTGTTCTATGTCGATAGCCTTGGTTCTTCTGCTAAGAACATGGTGGTTTAGTGAATTCAAAATCAAATCGTGATCTTTATATGGCCACACCTTATTTCTTAAAGCATTATTAGCCCGTCATTATATTATATTTATCATTTATCCAACTCAAAGAAAAAAGAGGAAGTTCTTTTGAAACCGTTGTTGGCCCTTTATCTGCCTGTAACATTGCAGCTCGCAGACAGACAGACGAAAAGTAAAGTAATTTACAACGTTTAATTTGTAATCATTGCAGATAGCTTTTTAGATCTAGTCTTAATCTATTACATATATTATATTGCAAAATATGATGATATTTCGCTATTTATTAAAAAAAAGGTTCAATATGTAGTAAGACAAGTAATAATATCTTTATTGATCAAAAACATTGTAATTACATTATGACAATTTACAGAATCGATTACAGTGTACGAAGACTGCTACAAATTGGTGAGTGAGGTGATGTATTCCTAGCTATGTTCATATATAACCTGTGTTAAGGAGTACGGTGCCAGTCCCCAAGGAAAGAAACAATAAAATCGTACACAGTATGCATTATAGTACATAATAGTTTGCTACAAATAAATCTTAATAACAAAATGTGGTTAATTAAATAAAACAATAATTTTAACTCAAAACAAATAAATCATGTAACTTGAGGGTAGGTGAGTATTTTTTGTGTCTAAGTGTGTGCTGTGCGAATGTATGTAATATTTCCGCCACAGGTTACGACAAGTCAAAATATCTACGCAAAATATCCAGGCAAAATCTCCTATTTCAAGCCAACAGCGTTCATGCAGCATCCTGTCCCAATCAATCGAATTGTCTGCGGAGGAAATTCAGTTTTAAAGTCTAAAATTTGTAACATCCGTAGTGCATTAAAGGTTTATCCTTGTTTTGCCTGTGCGTCGGTTTTGCTAACTTTAGGATTCTATTTCCCGTTTTGACTAACAATAGGCACTTAAATGAATACCAAAATATTATTACACATAAAGTATTTTCTTAGCGATAAATGACGATGACAAAACAACACAACACAACAAACAACAACAATGACAATGATGATGGCATGATGATGACGATATGTGCGATGTAGTTTTGGTGTACAATAAAGAATATATCTATCTATCTGTAAATCGAGCGTTGAAAATTCATTCTATTATTAATAAAGATTAACCGAGTGGTAATGAAAAAGGGCATAAGTCATGCTTTGAAAAATCGTAAAATAAGAGCGATAATCGATCGAACAACGACATAACACTAGCAAACATAAATGGCCAAAGAGACGAATTTAATGAACCATCAGAAAGTTCATTCATCAGAAATATCCTCGTATATAAAAACTTAAACAATTAAACTTTAGTAGTATCGTGACAAAGATAGGGAACGTCGTGCTGAGGCTGGCCGAGTTAGGGTTTTATCGGGCCGCTTCGTTACAAACAGGTCAAACCAATTGTTCGCTCCCGGGTCGTTTAATGATCAGCCACTAGTAATACTGTAAACTATTATTTTATATTTTACTCTGGCTTTCAGCCAAACAATCCTAGAGAATCAATATGAAATCGGTTGCTAAGTACAGCATCTTGTATCGTTGATTAATTTTAGGTTTTTTTTTGGTGAGAAAATCATCTTATGACATCCCGCGCTCTTGGGCGGTGTTTGAGATAGTGTCAGAGTTTTACTGGCTAAAAACCCACTCCTGTTCCTTCGTTGCCTTTCGTACCAGGGCCAAGTCTTCCTTCCAGAATCAGACCCTTGACCCCAGTAGGCTACGACCCTGCTGGGCCCCTACAGTTGCTGACATCTCCTTGAGGCGCGCGTGGAACAGTACGCGCCGTCGACGACTTGGGCTCGGTCCGGACGGTTACCGGACGGTCGAACGGCGAGCTACCCATTGCTCGCCGTCCGCAAGCAAGAGTTTGTAGAGAGGGAAAAGTTGTTTGATGACTTCACACCATAAAAAGGTATACATTTTTAGCTCTAAGCTGTTTGTCAGAACAGGCAACACAAGGCCGGGCAACTTGGCGTTAGAAAGTGGGAACACCGTATCCCCAGTAGGAAATACCTTTGTATGAAAAAAATATTTATTATCTAACCAGTGTACTAATACTAATAAGGTGCTAATAAGAATAGGTACTAATTATGACAACAATATCAAAATTGCTAGAAAAGCAAACGAGATATAACAATTTTTAACAAATATGTTTATCTCTCTTGCCAGGACGTTGTTTTTCTATACGGCCATACGGGTGTCATGGCCTTTGACGTCAAAAACCATGTCGAACTTCTCTTTTTTATAACCAGCTTTGAAGCTTTATAACGTCATTTTATTTTATCGTTTCGTTGTTGATGAAGATATTATAATTATTTTTTTTATAATAATATGCTTACCAGAACTAAAAAGTATTTTTGACTGGCCTGTTGGTCTAGTGGTTGGTGGCCCTGACTGCTATGCCGGAGGTCATGGGTTCGATTCCCACCCAGGACAAATGTTTGTGTGATGAGCACGATCATTTGTTCTGTCTGAGTGTAATTTATCTATAGTATGAATGTAAACATACTTATATATTTCTATATACTCGTATATAGAAATATATAAGTATGTTTACCAGTTGTCTAGTACTCATACCACAAGCTCTGCTTAATTGGGAACAGATGGCGGTATGTGAAAGTTGTGGAATATTATTATTATTATTATTTAATTTAGCAAATAAAAAAAATGCATGCATGTTCCTTTTTAGGCACTCGTATCATTAAAGGAAGACTATGAGCCTCTATGATGTCAATTCTCCTGCTAGGGCTTAGGTGACGTTTGAAAGAGTGATCATGGCCGGAGAACGTAAAGGGCAACTGAAGGACATAGATGGGTTTTAGTCATTAAAAGTCTGACACAGTCTCGTTCACCTTAGAGCGAGTGAAGTCACCGGATGATTTGACACCTCAATTTTGTTTTCCCATTGCGCGCATAAACGAGCGTATTATTTTGCTCAATAATAAATTAATTTAGGTATACAATCCTATAGTGTATTGCTGACGACCTAGGCGACTAATTGCCTACGTCGTAAACAAAGTTAGTTGGATAACTATAATTTAGGTCACTAACTATATATTAAATTGTATGTCCATTTAGTACCAAACTCGAATACAAGCCATATTGTCGCAGACGTCAAATTCTTTTTTCTTATCATCTTCGATCGAACTTATGGAAGTGACTGTGCGAACCATCTTTTCGAAGATTCGACTAAAAGTGAAAGCTTGCATGACTCATATAAGCTACAACGTATATACCTCGGCAGAGCCTCTATAGGGTAGTGAACTAGGTGATCAAAAAGTATCTACCCAAAATAGCAAATAGAAAGAATTTTTTAAATCAGTCTGAAATGAAGTATGAGAAATCTTTCAAATTTACTGGAAGGGAAAACCTTCAAGTAACAGAAAAAGGATGCACAAATTGAAATGCGACATCACCGCCATTTGATGCGCGTACAAAAGAGATTGACAGATGTTTCCACGTACCTCCCATTTTTCTCTTACGAATATTTAAAATGCTAAAGTTTGTTTTTTTGTTTGTAGGAGGTAATCTCAGGAAGTGAAATTGAAAGTGTGCTTTATTCCTGAGTGACAAAGGTTATATTATAATGTACGCTGGCGAAGCCGCGGGCAAAAGCTAGTGTAAAATAATAAGGAAAATACCCAAATATTAGGCTCAAATATTTCTTACTCCAAATACGTAAATTCTCCGTAAATCTATTATAGAAACATAACCAATCGTCATGGATCGAATTTTGTATAAAACGTTCGAAAAGACGCGCCGTAACTCAGCCTGGCAAGTATCGGTCCGGTAAGTTCATCCCCAGAGGCTGCCGGTCCGGTCGTAAACCAACCGTACAGCCCGGATGCCACCGGTAAATACCATTAATAAGACGGCTCTCGATTGGTTTAGTTTTTAATGTTAATATTATCGACTCTCCGCTACATAGGACGTAAACGTTTTGAGGAAATTGACGTTTTGATGCATTCTTACTCAGTTTTTCTAGGTTATTTGATCTATATATTTGAAATTGTGTTATGACAAATAAAAATATTTTTTAGAACCCAAAATTTCCTTAAAGCTCCAAATCATTTGTTCCCAAAACTTTTTAGTTTTTTGCTTATTGCCAAAAATATTAATAATTACACACAGAGACTTTTTAATAATTAAATGTATTGTGGAATTAAATATTTGCACACCACATATAAAGGTTGAATGTAAATGTGTCACAAAATAAAATAAAAAACCTACGTTCATTTAAACTAACTAGTAACAGAGCTTGAAAGCAGAAAATATATTATTAACAATTTTTAAAATCGGTCCTGTTTTTGAGTTTATTTATTACAAACATAAATCTTTTTTCTAAGATAATAATAAGTATAGATAATATTTGTAAGTTAATTCTAAAGCCCGTATTTTGATTGAACTCATCGTCATGACGATCGTGCAGTAAAAACGACTGAAAAAAAATGTACAAACTATGTAACAAAAAGTTAGTAATAAAAAACCTTTCACAAAAAAAATACAACCGACTTCAATGTAAAAAAAAAACACTGAAAAGTACAAAATAACTTTAATTTAGGAAGTCGGTGTTTCTATAATAGGTAGTTTTGCCATTCTTTATTTAACAACGACTTCTGAAATATAAAGTTATTTCTCCTCTTCTTTCAGTCAGTCATCGACTACACGTATAAACAAAGCAATTTTACTTGTTATTACGATATTTCTATGCAGATTACGATATTTCTATGGAACCAACTAGTAAGCTTAGCCAGTCAATAAAAAAAAACTTTCAAAATCGGTCCACAATTGACTGAGAAATCCGTATTTGTCATTAGATGATTTTCCCACCTAAAAAAAAAAAAACATACATTCAGCCAGACATTAAATATATTTTAAATCTCTTTGCATTCAGCCGAACATAGAACCTCCTCCATTTTGAAGTCGGTTAAAAATGGATGATAATTTATTAAGTTTATTCTTACCACACCTCAAGCAAACCCCTCTCTTACGCAATTCAGAGCAAAAACATACATATTTCAAGAGAGCAGGTGTACCAGCACCGTCTTACTACGTAACACGAACCCAATTAGTCCCCACAGATAGGCTTTCGCTAACCGCTAATTAATATGTCACAGCATTCATTTATCTTCACAGAATTATGTCGTCTTCAGAAGACTTCTTAAGTTTAAATGTTACTAATTTATTTTGTGTCACTCGTTTTTGTTTATAATGGAGTGTTCTATCCGTATATACACGCATAGAAGAAAAAAGGCGAGAATTTCAAAGATTTTCTAACATTCGTGCGAAGCTGGGGCGGATGGTTAGTCTAGGATAAATAGAACACATTACCTTACTTATTCTCTGTTACAAACTCAACGTGTACACGTACTGCAGCTAGATAGCTTACATAGACATGAGCACAAAACCGCAGGACTACATCGGGTATCAGGAATTCCTTGACCCAGTTAGAAGAAACGGGGTCCCTTGCAGATGCTGAGTCGATAAGCGACGAGGACCAATAGGAATACACTATGTCTATCTATATATCTATGTATATATAAAAGAAGAAACTGACTGACTGACTTAAAAACGCACAGCCTAAACTACTAAGACTAGGAGCGTGGTTTCCTTTTATGACGTAGGCGAGCACTTCTTCCGCTTCCTTAGTAGTCATGTGTACAATAATACTAACAAAATTTTAAACATATACCCCTTGTGCAAATCCAAATGCAAAGCAAAAATAATAAATTGGCTCCTTGATTTAGATTATTCTGAGACAGAAAATATTTTAGCTGTCTTAAAATAAATTATTTAGTAAATTTGTAGACAACATCTTTATACACACACCTACAATCACTCTAACAAACAAACTTTCAGACACACACTCAACACACACCATACACTACACACTCACAGACACACCATTTTTTAGTTTTAGCATTTTTCCTGTTTTATTTTTTAAATATAAATATTCCTCTCTGTACGTGAAGGCTTTGATGTTTACAAATTAGTACTTTATAGTATTGTTTTAAGAGGGTGAGAGCCTGGAGATCTGTCATACAGGTCTCGAACCCACTACAGACTCCAGCTCTCACAAAGGTTACAAATTTGATTAAAATAATATGTTATGAACCAATGTCTGTACCTTTTGAGAGAAATAAATCGATATTATTATTATTATGGTTTTTTAGGCAATTTTTCTCAGGCTGGTGCCTGGTGTTCTTTTAGAATCTCACGGGTATGAACCAAGGTGAGATCCTAATTATTGGTTTAAGGTGGTAAAAGACTTTGAACTGAATTTAAATTATTATCTAAGTCCAGTTGTAAAAATTTTCTAACTATACGACAAGTGTTCAAAATAGCCGCTTTTTGTAGTGTTAGGTATGTGTATTTTGATAGATTGAGAACATTAAAACTATTGAATATTTGTTTTGGAATAACACCTGTTGCTGATATTATTATTGGGACTATTGTGACTCTATTCATTTTCCAAACTCTTGTGATTTCCTCTTGTAATTCTGTGTACTTCCTAATTTTTTCCGTGATAGTTTTTTGAATGTTATTAGTGTTTGGGACTGCTATATCAATTATGTAAGCATGTTTGTTTTCTTTATCAACAAGTGTTATGTCGGGTCTATTGTTATATATAGTGTGATCTGTAATTATAGTGCGGTCGTAATATATTTTGTAAAATTGGTTTTCTAAAACAGGTCTTGGTGAATATTTATAATATGGTGTGTATGCGTCTTGCATGAGTTTAAGTTTAATTGCGAGTTTTTGGTGTATGATGTTAACAAGTTGATTATGTCGGTGAGTATAATCGTTCTGTGTCAATGTCATACAAGCACCAGTAATATGTTGAATTGTTTCCGGTTTGCTGTGACATTTTCTGCATAAATCATTTCTTAATGTACTATCTTTTATTATATATTTTCTATAATTTTTGGTATTAATGACTTGGTCCTGAATGGCCAACATAAACCCTTCTGTTTCAGGGAACAGCCCACTTAGTTCTAACCATTTGTTAGAAGCTTCTTTATCTATATGTGATTGTTGTAAATCATTGGGATGTCTCCCATGTAGCTCTTTTTGCTTCCATTTTCTCTTTATCTCTTCTATATGTTGCACTTTATCTAATGTCTCAATATTATCATCATCACTAAGGTTCAATGGTGTATACTGTTTATCTATCTCTATAATTGTTTTGTGTAAATTACTGGTATGTTTCTTTCGCCCGAAAAATTGTTTTAGATTAATTATTTGTCTTTTGTGGAGATGTGAAATTTCGATCAATCCTCTTCCTCCTTCTTTTCTGGGCAATATAACTCTTTCTATCGCAGATTTCGGGTGGTGATATCTGTGTTGTGTCAGCATAGTTCTTGTTTTTACTTCGAGACTATGTAATTCTGTGTTAGACCATTTTATTACCCCGAAAGAATAAGTAAGTATTGGTACCGCGTAAGTATTAATGGATTTGAATAAATTTTTACTAGATAGATGCATTTTGCATAACGAATGTATTCTACTATTGTATTCTTTTTTTAATTTATCCTTAATGGCCCTATGTTCTAAAAGTCGAGCTTGATTATACCCTAAATATTTGTACAGTTCTTCGTCTTTAATTGCTTCTATTGTTTCATTAGTATCTGTCGAGTAGTTTCCTCCTACAATTTTACCTCTCTCTATATTTAGTTTTCGGCATTTGTCTAGTCCAAAATCCATTCTTATGTCTTTCGAAAATTTTGTTGTAATATTTAATAAATCGTGTAAATTTGAATTTTTATTAGCATACATTTTTAAATCATCCATGTATAATAAATGTGTAATTTGGTGTAATATTGACCTACCATTTTTAATGTCAAAACCTAACTTAGAATCTATTAGTGATCGGGAGAGTGGATTTAGGGCTAAACAGAACCATAGAGGGCTTAATGAGTCACCTTGAAAAATGCCTTTTTTAATCGCTACTTCATCCACGGTTATGTTTGCTTTTTCAGTTTGTAACATAAGTGTAGTTCTCCAGGATCCCATTGTACTCTTGAGAAAATTTATTATTAAAGGATTAATTTTATAAATATTTAATATTTCGATCAACCATGAGTGCGGAACGCTATCGAAAGCTTTTTTATAATCTATGTATGCTACGTATAAGTTTTTTCTAGATCTCTGAACATATTTTAAAATAGTGGAGTCTATTACTAGTTGTTCTTTACATCCCATATGCCCGCGCCTACAACCTTTCTGTTCTTCTGTTAGGATATTATATTTTTCAGTGTGTTTAATAATTCTATGGGTAATACAAGATGTAATGATTTTATATAAAGTTGGTAAGCAAGTAATAGGCCTGTACTGTGAAGGATCCTGGGTTCTATTAGATTTTGGGAGCATATAAGTGATTCCTTTAGTCAAAAATTCCGGAATATTTTGGTTACCTTTTAGAATATTACTTATCTGTTCTGCTATAGTTTTATGAAGTGAATGAAGTCTTTTTATCCAAAAATTGTGTATACCATCGACTCCTGCTGCTTTCCAATTATGTGTTTTATTTATAATTGTATTTATTTCAAGCGCATCTATATCTTCAAATGGCATTTCGTTTATAGTTTCTGATCTAGATACTTCCTCTTGAATCCATTTAGCGTTTTTATTATGTTCCGTACTGTCTGACCAAATTCCTTGCCAGAATTCTTTTAAAGCCTCTTGAGATGGAGGGTTTAGGATTCTTGTATCATTGCCTTTAAGTTTTCTATAAAATTGTTTTTCACTTACTTTAAACAATATATTGTTATCTTTTCTTAATTTTGCTTTTTTATATCGTGCTAGCCTATGGCTCTTAACCAGAAGTTTTTGTTTCAATGTGTCTAAATGATCTTCTATTCGTTTGTTAAAGGTTTCATGTGTACTGTGTTGTTTAGTATTATTGATAATCTGTTTGACTTTTTTTTCCAGTTTACTCGATGTGTTACCGTTTTTGTACTGTGTCAGTCTATTTATATCTTTTCTCAATTGCTCTATATCTGATTCTAATCTTTTTTGCCAAGGTGGATCATTTTTTACTCTATTACTTTTAAAACTTCTGTCCGTATTTATTTTTAATTTAAAGTAATTTGCAATTGAGATAGCTACGCAATAAATTAACGAATGTGTGTCACTTAGATTTTCTAGAGATGTAAGCCTCGAAGGAATAATATTTTGATTAAAAATATTAATTATATCGGATAATTTGCGAGATGGTCTCATTTTTGGTAGTAACGGCCTACAAGTAGGATTAATTCCATTATATTTTAGCATATTGGTTTCTAATTCGTTACTTAATGTATTTACTAATGATGAATCAAAATCAGTACTATTTTGTGTCTCAATTAATGTCGGATTATCTAAAATAGATTGAGTGGTGTTTTGTGTAGGTGTAGGTACACTTGAATCTGTAACAAAATATTCAGACCCGGGACTCGTGTCGGGTTCCAGGGAGATGTTATTATAGCTGTTTATGTGTTGTGTAAGGTTTATTGTTTCCTCTTCTTCTTTCTTCAATTGTTCTGCTATTTCAAATCTAATCCTACTTAAAGTGTCGTCCGTTAATAACTTGTTTCTGATAATGACCCTTCTTTGGTCTGCTATCCTTTGCTCAGTTACATTCATTTCTGGGTATTGTAATTTAAATTTTTCAAATAATTGTGTGCAGTACATAGTTCTGTCCTCTTCAAGTTTTGTAACATGAAAATAAGTACGCATGATGAATATGTTCATATCTTCAGTCCATTTCATGCGTACTCTGGGTTTTCCCGCTTTGGTGGTCGCAGGCTGAGTAGCTGATGCCGCCTGCGAAACATCCAAGGCGGATGTAACTGCTCTATTGTCACTATTGTCTAGTCTGTCTGTCGGTTCGGCTGTAGTATTTTTGTCGGGGAGAACCCGCCTGCTCAGTCCCCCACCGCCGATGGGTCGTATGCTGTGACACCCAGCATCGGCCCCAGGTGCGCCCCGACGATTGCCCTCGGGTAGCGGTCCTATACGTAATCTCATTGATCTAGTCTCCATTTTGAGTGGGTTTCCAGAGCCACGTTAGCCACGCCAGTAATTTCAGCTTCGTGTGTCCGCCCCCTACGTGATTAGATGGTCAATCAGGACGTGTGGTTGTTTAGGGGGCTTATTATTATTATTATTATTATTACTAAGAGAGGATTTTTCAAAATTCACATCCTTAGGGGATAAAACGGGGGTCCAAAGTTTGTATGATTGCCATCATAGAAGCTAGTTTGAATATAAAATATATAGAAACGGGGGATAGTTATCAATGTTTTACCTATACAAATTTTATTATATATAGCATTAGCATACTCAGCCTTATAATGTTCCCACGGCTGGGACTCTTTGCTCTAGCAGACATTGTGTCTCCTAAATTCAATGATGAAGTAAATAATAACAAATGTTTATGTGTGCTCCGCACACCTCCACCGTAAGTTCTACCGTGTCCTCCGGGTGGTTCACACAATGGTGACACCCGGGCGTTTCCTCCGCCTGAATGCGATGCGGGAACCTCCCGAGCTTACCATGTCCGGTGAGGACTGGCGTCATGCGAAAGGTGAGGTCGCCGTGACGCCTCTCCAGCCACTCCTTAAATATTACCGCCATGATTATTGCGTGCCCAAAATGCAGGCTAGATACAATACATTATAGTAACAGTCGATGTGGCTATGTTTGTGAAACTCTATATCTAGCATCAGTTTATCTTTCGAAATGGTAGTTTTCAGAATTATGGAAATTATAGAAAACAACGTATTGTAACGAAACAATGTGACTAAGGAACCTTAGGAAAAGAAACGAAAAATAAATATCAGTTTTTTTTAAGTTGGGAAATCATCTTATCACTTTTCTCGCTCTAGGGCGGAGCAGGATTTTTACTGACTAAAACAACACTTATGTTCCTTCAGTTGCCTTTTACGTTCCTTGACCTGTATCATTTTGTGTGTATCATTTTCATACTTTTCCCCATGACCCTTGCAGGATAATAAATATCAGTAAGTTTCAAATAAATCAACTCAGTATACCGTAGCAAACTGAGACGAAGATAATCGATAACATAATACAGTTTTCCATAAAAAGTTTTCAAGTCCTCAGATAAGCTTTTAGGAATCGAAATTATGTTCAATCGTAAAAACTCAGTCTTATTCCAAACTTATAACATAAGCCTAGATTAGGCTAGAGCTAGACGAATAAACGAATATTTTCTTTGCTTCGTTTTTGGGTAAGACTTAACAATAAATCGGAGTCACACTAATATTATATAGGCAAATGATAGTAAGTGTGTATCTTTAAGGTAAACCAGGTATACATGCCCCAGTCGGGAACGTGCCCGTGCAAGACACGCATTTAAAAGGTGTTTATTTGAGCCGATCTGGTTAGTTTATAAGTATGACAGCGGTAAGCTACCAATTGCTCGCCGTCACCCTGCAACTCCCGCCATCTACTGGGGCGTGAGAGATGCCTCTCTCTTATGCTTTCCGCTACCTCCTTCACTCGCATTACTACTTTGGCTTGCTAAACTAATCTACACTGTTTAATATACATAGATATAACCTAGCCTAACTACCGTTCGCTCTCAATAAGGTTAAGTTGAAAACCAGCGTTAGACAACTATAACAGACTACCATGTCTGGCATTTTTGCTGAACTGGACCTATTTGGCACAACCGTGAGACATATTTCGTCATTGTTTTTTTTCTTTGTTGCCTTAAATTTTGTTTTTACAGTGTGTGTATCCATGCGTGCCAAATAAAATATTTTTGTTTCTTTCCTAGCTTGGAGAAGGACATAGGAAACGGTTATAAACATAAAACGCGGGTAAAACTACTGGCAATAGCTAGTTCTCAATAAAAATTCAATATAAGCCGTACCCTTAAACATAGACAAGCTACATCGCCAGACAATTACCAGTTATACACACATAACCAAATTAACAGGGTTGTCTCTCATTGTGATTGAAACAATCGCGGTAATCAAATAATGGCTCAGTAACCAGCATAACGACGCACTCACACAATGGCAGTGTATGGAACAATGACACCCCTTGCCGAGCTTGGATTTGATTAAGTTGTTACTTAAGGGGGTCCTTTTCCACTCGCCTATCGTCAACATCGAGCATAGTTTAAAAGCTTGTTGCTTCATCTAACGCAATCCAACGCGATGTTTGATGAAGAGGCAATGCAAAAACAGATAAATTACGCTTAAAAATTCTGTTGGCATTCGGTAATTCCGTGATTTACTCGAATATTTCACAAAACTTGGTTCAGGAAATACGTTTTTTTTTAAAACCTATTAGTTTTTTAGAAAAATTGTCGTCATTCAGAATCCCAATTAAATGTGCAAGCCTTCTATTGATGTACTTTTTTATATTTTTAATATATGAGTACATTATAGAGCGTCAAAGTTCACGTAAAATAGCAGATTTTCAGGGGTCGTGACTAGTTTAGTTTTACACAAATTTATGTTTTGATTTCTATAGAAGCCTAGATAATATCCATAAGATAGTTGTGTATCCAAAATATTTAGAGAAAGATGTGTAATAACATCATAATCAAGTAAGAGCGGTTGTATGAAAATGTACCTCGAAAAGGACGGTCTTAAGTACTTGTCTCGCTTTTAAGTACTTAGTACATACTGTTATTAGTGCTGTTCGGGTATCATGCGGGTTGCGGCATTCTAGAATAATCGATACGGTAGATCTCTCCTAACTCCAAGCTGTCGTTGTGGTAATTATTTTAAAAGAATGAGAATAACCCCTTTTTTGAGGTGCGAAATCATCAAATAACTTCTCTCACTCAATTCATCCGTGTTTCTTCAGTTGCCTTTTGCGTTCTAAGGCCGTGGTAACTCTTTGGAGGTTTGCGGAACAGAAAGTAAAGTCCCGCAAACCTCTGTTGAAAAGTGAGGATCCTCCGACCAGACAGGTGTAATGTCTGGTGGGCAACTGAAAAATAGATGATTTTGGGCTGTACTACATAATAATAATAATATTCCACAACTATCACACAACGCCGTCTAGTCCCAAGCTAAGTAGAGCTTGTGTTATGGGTACTAGACAACTGATAAACATACTTATATATTTCTAAATACATACATATATAGATAAATTACACCCAGACACAGAACAAATGATCGTGCTCATCACACAAACTTTTGTCCTGGGTGGAAATCGAACCCAACATAGCAGTCAGGGCCACTAACCACTAGACCAACAGGAAAATCTATCAAATCTGGTGGAAGGGTATACTATCAAGTAATAGAAAAAGGATGCACAACCTACAATGTGACGTCACTGCAATTAAGTTACGCGCATAGAAGAAATATAGCGAGATGTTCCCACCACGCGTCCACTCTGATAAAGCAGCTTTCAATCGGTGAAAAATTTTAGTTATCAGACCAGTACTTTCAGAGATTACCTACAAACAATTAAAACAAACTATACCTCTTTATAATATTAGTGTAGATTTTGTTGCTGTTAACAGAAAAAGATTTATACTTAGTGTGTAACATGTTGTTAAGTACAAAAATAAACACAAGCAAAGTACCAAATTATATAGTCATGAACATATAACGTCAGCTGACAGCATTATAAACTAATCCATTACCTTGCGTTAACATAATCTGGGTTACAAACTAGACTGACGGGTAATGTATGTGGCAGGCATGAATTACCTTAATATAGTGACAAGTTGGGAGCTGTCACTGTCTAAGAACTAAGTTATGTGCTAACAATGCTCTTGTCTGTCATCATACAAATTCATGACGCTATAATGAAAGACAATACTCAAGTGCGAGTGAACATAATAATATTTATTTATTTCATAATTTATGCACATAAAGGTACAGAGGCGGACTTAATGCCTTAGGCACTTTCTACCTAACCTTTGGGTGATGCAGAGAACAATAGTGGTAGGTGCAATAAAAGAGAGAGAGAGAAACGGTGAATATGAAAAAGATATATAAATGAATCGCAGATACAACAATATAGGTAACTATAATACATAATTTAATTAACTAAATATATATCTATATATACATATTACTAAAAAAAAATTGGTCCAAACCGACAAACAGAGAAACATTAACTTTGTGATGATACTACCGCCAACTTCTTACGAATATTGCTAGAAGAGAGTACGGTAGATGGGTTAAAATTTTAAAACATTGTAATTAGATTATTCATTTTATTAAAAGGAACTTTATCCTATAATGCAAATAGAAATATTTTTTCAAATCCGTTCAATATTAAGTTCAACCTTTCAAATACGGAAGGGGTAACTGTCAAGTGACAGAATAAGATGCATGCACTGAAATGTGACGTCACCGCCATTAAGTTACACGTGTTTAAAAGAGAGCGAGAGGTTCCTGGCCTAATTCTCCTCAAATACTGGTAGTATTTGAAATTCTAATTATTGCTACTACGTTTAATAACCACGTTTTATGCTTTTTTAGAAAAAGATTTTATTTTTATTATATTTTTTATAAAATATTGTACAAAAAGAAACACGGTATAATGCGAGTAACTTCTGGTAATGGACACAAAGTACTAGAATAAGACATCTACCGCCATGCACCAAAATGAGTAGATTTACGACTTTACATTGACGACATGACGAGAATTACGGTAACCTCTCAATCCATAAAAAATATAGTATGTGTAAGCACACGTACAAGGTAAGTGCTTAATGAAAAACGAGCCAGCTTTGCTCATGACAGACTAGACCCTATTTAATTTATTGTGATCCTGTCCATCTCAAGGTTGTCTGGCAGGTATCGCTGTAAGCGATAACACCGCAATTGTGTCTTGAATATTTATGGTTCAACAAATGAGCTTTGCCAAAATTTAAGTCTATTTTTTTTTAATTCCCGACAGAAATATTTGAATTCTAATACATCAGCTAAAGAAACAGAATCATATTAGCAAACCACAAATATCTCATAAAATAAGTGCCTCTCAAACAGGCGAACTAATAAAAACTTCCATAAAAATTACCATACAAGCCTTAGGCTTCACTCAAAATAATGAAACATTAATCAAGTTAATAGTCCTAAAAGGAATAATAGCCTGAAGTGATATCCTAAGAGGATTTAGAGCTCTTTTTGAAATAAGGCCCATCACGTCATATGTGTGTAGATTAAAACCTTATTTTAGATAATCTTTTTATGGTATCGAACTTACCTTAGTGAAAACTTCGCCTTATTAGGCTGGTGACATCTGTAACAAGAATTACATATTCGTTAATATTTTGAAGTAAGTTCATTAGACGAGCAGTGGCGGTCGAGTGGTAACGGCCCCGACTTACGAGTTGTAGGTCGCGGGTTCAAACCCAGCCAGGCGCATTACTTTGTGTAATTTATTTCATCACCACTGCTCTCAAAACGGTGAAGGAAAACATCGTGAGGAAACCGGCATGTCCTAGAACCAAAAATTCGAAGACATGTGACATTCACCAATCCGCACTGGGCCCGCGTGGTGGATTACGGCCCATTCCCTCTCCTAGAGAGAGGAGGCCTGAGTCCCAGCAGTGGGAACATTAAAAGGCTGATTATGCTATGCTATTATGCTAAGTACATTAGGAGAAACGCAAGACTATCTTGACTATACATATAACATAACACGCGCAATCGCTTCCTCTTATCACTGTTATCATGTTTTCGTTTTTAACTGTATTCAATTTAGTCGTCACTTATTTTTCATAGCCTATGTATCTATATAGCACTACCGTCGCACCCTAGCTTAGCACAGGTGTTAGAAATCTTTGAAATTCTCGACTTTTTGCTACAATATGCATGTATTTTACATCTGAACCTTCCTCATTAACTATTGGTGAAACTGCATAAAAATCTATTCGTTAGTTTTTGAGTTTATTGCGTTCATATAGACAGACAAACGCGGTGATGGTCCTTGTTTTACAATAGATAGATAGATAGATAGATATATTCTTTATTGTACACCAAAAATGCAAATTACATTAGGAACTTAATATACAATATGTAAGGATGTATATAAGTATCTTTCTTAATTTTAAGCAATGCCAATGATTTTTAAACCCTGTAAGAATAATGCCGGGAAACCTCATAATACTACAGAATTAAGTATAGTAGTAGAATTAGTATCCTGAATCTTATTGTCCGTAAAGCAACAATAGAAATCCCACGGTATGACCTACTTACTTAAACTTCCCTTTATCAAGTACTGGCTGAGGCTTATAAGTAGAAGCTACGATAAGAGGAAATTTACTATCAGTACTGGTACCTATAATAATTTTCCCCAAAACCAAAAATATCTGGTTAGCAAAGCAGTTTTCATATTATTATTGTTGACCCTAATTCAGAACACATACAAATTCTCGCGTTTCTAGGGCTGCAGGATATTCCGAAAGAGTCACCGTGGCCCTGGACAGCAATGGATAACTGAAGGGACACTCCCTCTCGTTCCATTTAGAGTGGGAGGGGTTATTTGATGACTATCCAACTCAAAAAAAAAATAAGAGACAGCGCTCGCCGTCTCTCTCTCGCATCGGAATTATGACGATTTTAAAATACCACGATAGAGCCTCTGGTACGATTACAAAGTCTTTCACAGATAACTACTCGCGCGCAGAGGTTATTGTTATTACATAATTGCACGTTTTTATGTAAAATCGCCAAAAAAATAAAATAAAAAATATATTATTATTGGAACGAAGTTCCTTATCGCGCGTTGTGAAAGGGGGCTAGACAGAAAAAATTCTTACGAAAAGTTGTCACGACACTTTCTTACGAAAAGTTGTCACGACACTTTTTGCTATAGTAAGCTATTGTAAGCTGTGCGGCGTCGCATGTTTCTCTGTCTGTCTCTCTCTCTCTTATCCTCTGGGCTGTGGCCGCCATTTTTTTCGAGTTGAAGTTTTCGAGGGTGCTTAAACCGACAGTGAGGTCAAAATGTAAATCCAAGATGGCGGCTATGAAAGTTTTCAAATTTTTTGACATGGATGCGTTTTCATGGTAGTCGAAGGGGCACAAGCCGAAAAGGTCGGGGGATAGCAGTCAGACACCTCTCAAGTTTTTTTTAATATATAATTATGTATTGTATGATTTAATTTAGATAATATAGTATAATTTTAATTTTCTAACTTCTTTGTATACACTGTGTCTATATCTCTCATTTAACTCTCCTGTCGCAGGTCTGCTGGAAGAAATTTCAATTTAAATAGGCAGTACCTTTGTGTTCTTTTATCTGCTTTTGTTATTTTAATTTTTAGGTGTTTATGTGTACATAATTAAATAAATAATAAACAAAAAAAACTTTTTCAGGTTTTTCCAGGAAAAACGAAGATATATATATAGAGACCAACCTTTTTGCCGATTAAAGTTCGTGTGTGTACAATACGACATTTAAGCGTTTTTCAAGGTGACTCAAGTTGTACAACCATATTTACAATCAGCGCTCGAGGGGAAAGCTACCTATACTACATCCAGGAAATTGAAGGGCTTTTGAAGTCTCGGGAGTTTTGCTCGTGAAAATGCTAGTGGCTAGTAGCTAATGTAATTCAACACCTTAACCTCCAGGGCTGCGGATTATGCAGATTATTCGAAGGAGTTACCGTAGCTCTCGCAAAAGGGCGACTGAAGAATCACTGTGGGTTTTAGTCCGTAAAAGTCTAACAATCCCTCCTACTGCACACAGAGCGTGAAAAATCATTTTATGATTTCCCACGTAAAAAAAAGTAGCGTTAATCTACTTCGGGCAATTTTTTAATATTAATCCTTTTCGTTCCGCAGTTCCGCTTACGGTATACCGGAGCTACCCGAAAGCGAAGTGGAAGTGTATGAGGTAGCAAGTAAGAAAGCATTGAAACGTCCCAGCAGTATGTATCCGACCACCACATAAAAAGACGCTAACACCCCAAAAGAATTTCCAACAGCAAAGAAAATTCCCACAAAATGTAATGAGAAAATCGCGATGCGGTACACAAAGTGCAACAGTGTTGCTGCAACGTTTTACAGCTGTTAGCGAGCACGTTGCAGCAACGTGCTGCGTACGTAACCGGATTAACGGTAAATAAAATATAGGACGGAGGCAGGAGTGTTTGAACTAAGTACATGCTATGCAATGAAAATGTTAGCGCCATGAAAAGGCGGGGTTTACAAAACGGACTTAGCACCGCTCCTTGCTATGTATACACTTGTATACATAGCAATATGTGTAGCGCTCCCACTCCAAAGTATGGTGGTTAAGTATTACAAGTACATGGATGCAACTACATTAGCAGGTATATCGCCTGTTAACAACTTATTATGCGCGGAATATCTATGTCTGACATAATCGTTGACTCTTTAAAAGAGGTTTTCTTATTATTTTCACCACCCACTGCAAAGAATTTGTAAGCCGCAATCGGGAATTGGGGCATTGCAAAAATTACGAAATTCAATACGAACTGTCATCCCCCCTCTTACTTTCCGTAACTCTTTCTTAGTACATAAAAAGCAGTTCTCGGTAAAATTTCATATTCGTACACCAAGTGGTTTAGTCTGTGCATATCTATCCGTGAATGAATGAATTTAAGCATTTTACTAAGTAGATTTATTTATAGGTAAAGCAAAATTAAAAGTGAAAATATTCTCCTTTCCGGCTTTCCTCTCAAATTGGAAGAAAATTCCATGTCATAACGTATTAAGATCGTATGAAACAAAGCAGACTGCCGCGGGCGTAGGCACCTCGTAGCACGGCTACGAAGTTGCTACGCCTCTACGACAGCTTTTCACATAAGGTGTTACGAACAGCTACGAATGCGTTCAGTCGGCCATATTGAAAATCAGTCAAGCTAATTATGCTTTTTTTTAACTACCATTTAAAAAATCAGCCATTTCTTATATTTTGTCGAGTTATTGATTTATGGGTAACTAATGCCTACAAAAAAAAATGGTGGTAAAGTCATGTTGTGTAACAAAAGACACTAATATCCCATCAAAACATAATAACCACCTAAAATATATATTTTATAGTCTAAAGATACCAAGTGATTTTGATAAAACAGTTTATTGTATACGCCACAGAGACATAAAACTTTATACCCTCTTCAGAGAAAATGTGACTAATAAAAAATATTCCCATAAAATTTAACACAAAGGAGTCTATCAAAAATAGGCTATCTAGTTTATAAGTAAACAGTACCTAACTGATCTACATTTTGTGTCTAAAGTGACACTTCAATACATAGCAAATACTGAATATCTAAGGCCGCAAAACTGTTATCAACATAATTTGTTAACCAAATTAAATCTCCAGCCAAAGTCACTGATTACAATGGCGCCGACCATCTGGATCGTCCTGACGTGTATAATGAAGGTGAATACGCAATTACTTATTCGAAGGATGTAGAACGCATCCCTTGTGCTGACAGACAGCCATTAGTCTTACCAGACCACAGTTCCTCAATGGCAGGGGAGAGGAGCGGGGCGCAGAACGCGGGCGGAGGGGGAAGCATCGAGCCCCTCGTATATTCCAATAAAGAAGGACAAGACTCTAATAACGCGACCCGAGTAAGCTCCCAAAACGACACCTCAGACTTTCAAACGAGAACTTTCCTTAAAAGCGACCCTATATCACGGTCGTAAAGTCGAAATTACATCAAACGGATGCCCACTCAGTAATAAATACAAAAACAGAACCGCACGTCCGGTGAAGTTTTTAAGAGAAGACGACGTAGGTGGAATATTAGGTGAGTACAAGTAATGAAAATTTGATAACACGCGTCGAGAAGAATTACACGGCTACCAGGCGCCCAGAGCAATGCGCCGTGAATATAAATAATATGATTAGTCCTCGTACTAAGCACAGCCGACAGCTATTTTTTCCAAGAAGTACTATGTTTACTACCCAGCGAAAACCGCCTCCACGCGCTACGTTTGGCAAACCACGCATGATCAAATATTCTAAGTAAGTAGGTACATCTCTAAAAGGTATTGATTTTTAGCATTAGGAGTGTATAAGAGTTTTGGCATTTGCTAACCTGGCACAATCATGCTTTCAAGGCTGAAATGGAAATCATATGCAAATAGTATAGCAAAAAATCCCACTACGATAGTCTCATCCTCAAAACTCAAAAGCAGCTGGTTTTCTAATTTTTATTTTTTTGGCATAATGTTTAGTTTGAAGATGCGGTAAAAAAAAATACCTAGACTATACTTCCAAGATCTTGGTCGTTTTCGAATCACGTTTAAAATAAAAAGCGATCGTCAACCTTACCTCTACTTTGACCTTTCATATTTTTTTTCCGTATTATAGCCAACTTACGTCAATAAAACTAATGAATCGAATTGTATCGCAAAACTTGATTGTTTTAGATTTTTTGTAACTCAACCCATTTTTGTATAAATCGATAAAATGCTTCCTATCTATATACAACACTGGCTGCTGCCAGCGGCTGCGCCCGTACGATAGTAGAAAATTATCCCAAGGGAACATACCCCCGGTATAAAATGTATATATATGTATCATGGCTATTCCGGTCCGTTACGTCACAACCTCAGGATCAGTTGAAAACCAGCGTCAAGCACTAGTTGTCTGGCAATCATGCTAAACTGGACCTATTTTGGCGCAGCCGTGAGGCGCACAATTGTATATCTAATTATTTTTATTCTCTTTTGTATGGTTTCGTGTTTACTTATATTGTTTGTGTGCCTTGCGTTGTGACAAAATAAACTCATTTTCTTTCTTTCTCTTTTTATTCCAGAACATGGTCCACGCGTGTACCAAGTTACATCGAATTTTGAATAAGTAACAAATCATATTCCACAACTCAGATAGTAAAAAATCATTCAGTATTCCCATACATAACCAGGTTCACGACGAGTAGTATATTATGCTATATAATATCACGCTATGACAAACGGAAGAGGAACAGTAAACAAAGACGCAGTTAAAACCGCGGGGGACAGCTAGTTTGTGCAGTCGCGAATCTCTTTCCTTTAGGACATTCCACGTCCTTAAGTCTGCTCATATTTAAATCTTGAATTGAAAACAGCTTTTGATATATTCAAAGAACAATAAAATTCCACCATAAAACTCTGGAATGTGCTTCCCCTTGACATCAAAAAAGCTGAAAGTAAATTTTCCTTTAAGCGTAAAATTCGGAACTATTATTTGAAGTCCTCTCAACCTTAGTTCGGCCTTCGTCATAATTTTTATATTTTAGGTTCTCTTAATTAAAATGATTTCATATTTATCATAGTATTTATTAGTTTATTATATTAGCATATATACGTATTTTATTATTATACGCCACTTAATTTAACGATACTACATTCTATTTCAAATATCTGTTACCTATTTATTTATTGTGCACACCTACCACAGTGTTGTCTTTTTTAACCCAATGGTTGACTGGTAGAGAATGCCTTGTGGCATTAAGTCCGCCTGTATACCACCACTGTACTGTACACGAATTTAAAATAGATAAATAAATAAATAAATAAATAAACAATATCTAAGAAATAAAAATGTTCATAAAAATTTTAAACATCGATTCCGTGTGACCTACTTCTCAAATAAAACAATATGACGCACCAGTGAAGACCTTGACTTAAATAGACCAGGAACTAATTAATTAAATAATCTCATAATCCCTCGGAAATCCGCATAGCTTTAATATAACTAGTTGCAATATTTTATTTTATAGCTCGATGCGGAAACTCACTGAAACTTCAGTAAATGGGATTTTACAAAAAAAAAAAAAAAAATCCGTCACTTTAATGACAAAATTAAAACTAACTTCTGTCCGCATGATATGTTCATTAAAAGTCAATTTAAAGGTCCTATCCTTCTGCTACACATATTATAACTGCCTATCAGAGGCTCTACCACGAGCTCTTAACGCGATCCATTTAACGACCTACACTGAACTGAAGTATAGCTCCATCCCTCTTTCTCGCTCGCTCGCCAAACATTTTAACAAGTCATGGTAAGGCCTCTGATCGCGATAAACTCAAAAACTGAACTTAACTGAACTTAGCTGAATTTAACTGAACTTATCATGCGCTTTTAATCAATACGCAAAGTGATTCATGAAGAAGGTGCATAACACTCGTATATAGAAGGTAGGTAGAAAAAGGCCGAGAATTTCAAAGATTTGTAATACGAAGAAGAAAAAGCCGAAGCTGAGACGGGACGCTAACTTATTGTACGGATAGTGCTTTGCTTCAAGGTTTCCATCAAGTTACGGATTTTTAAACTTGCCCACCTAACACGGAAAACATTCGATGCAAAACAAAAAGTGAATTTCCGAAAAATTTGAGATACCGCTTTTTGGCTTCCGAGGGTAGAATATCTTTGGTTAAAGTTTCTACCGAGGATTTTTACGTCATAAATAATTTTAAGGAGTCAAAGCTAAATTAAAACGAACTTGTTCAATGGAACCTTTTGCGTAGCCTCGAATTCAGCTTTAATGGAGAGAGCCTTTATTAAGTTTGCAAAGATGTAGGAAGGTACCTCCCCCGGTGGGAGGAATGTGTAAATTTTCTTAAGCATGCTAATGGCTTGAAAGTTGCAACCTAGGTGCAAAATTCAGCAATACTTTAGGCAAAATGCGCTTGTAAATTACAGGATGACAGGGTTTAAGGCATTTTGTTGGTATCATCATAATTTTTAATGTGAATGCTCCAGGGTAACTCAAATTTTCGTCCTTTTTTTGCAGTTAAGTATCGGTTAGTAAGGTAAAAAACGTAATTACACAATTGTACTCATTACCATGAAACCTCAGATATACGCTGTAACGTTGCGCAGTGTCCCGCAACTTGCCTCCCAACATTTTACAACGCAATCACGTGATGCGGGACCAGTCGTTGGACACAGCGTTGTGTGTCACGTTGAGGGACATTTCGTCCCCAAATTTATTTAAGGCTTAACTTAGAGAAGAGCAATAATGTGCCATTTTCATTAAAAAAAAACTTGACGTTTTATCTTGTCTCTAAGTTAGAGAGTTATGATAATGGTTTTAATGAGTATAGTTGTGTAAATACATGCATATCGCTACCGTAAATATAATTTTTCTTACCATACTATCCGATACTGAGCAGCATTTTTTTTTAAATATATTTATATAAACAAGTGCTTGACTTGATCCCACCTGATGGTAAGCAGTTGAAGCTGGAATTTTTATAGTTTTTTTGGAAATTGCAATATCAAAAAACTTTCAAAAATTTGAGTTTTGCGGGCTTCCCTGGCGGTTCCCCCTTAAGCGACAATATGTTTGTTGCAAGAACAAGCTCGTTCAATTAAGCCCTAACGTCGGTCGGGTAGTTAAATTTGCATCAAGTGTCCGACGGGCACCGCCAAGTCGACCCTCGCCACGACTTGTCACGAGTCTCTAATGACTTAGATAATGAAGTGAGCTCGTTTGCTTACCACCAACTATAGTCTATACATTTTTAATTAACATTTTTAAGGAAACGTTAGAACTTGACACCAGACTTGTAAGAGACGTATGACATTGCAGTGATTTAGACTAAAATAGAATCAGATAGTAGATGTGAATCTTACAGGGTTAAATAACTGCAGGTACGTTTAAAGTGGGACGCGTTAGAACGCAAAGGGCAACTGAAGGACACGCTGTCACTGACTCCTTTTATCACTCCTCACATAAACCATTCATCTTTTCTTAGGCCTCCTTCTCCATTTCCATCCATCCACATGTATCTTCATAACTCTTCTAATGACATGCGTTTCAAGCTTATCTTCGCATGACCATACCAAGACAAACGATTCCCTTTTAACTTTTCAGTCACTGGCGCCACTTTCAAGGTGACAGACGACTCATCATCAGCTTCCTGCCCTTGTCCCGTCTTATTTGGGGTTGGCGCAACACGTTTTATTTCTGCCATTCTATCTTGTTAACCGTCATGCTATCACTAACTTCACAGACGACTATTACTACAAGAATTGCACAGTTCCCGTAATTTCAGGTGGGATCGCAGTCAAGCACTAGTTCATATGAAATTAAAAAAAAAATGCCCACATGAGCAAAACTGCGAAAGACGTTAGCCAACAGTCATTTTAGTCCAGTCAAGACACTAATAATGAGACACCTGGAAACAGTTATAAGTATAAGCATGAGTATAACCAAACTTATAATTTTCCATTGCTGGAACGCAGGCCTCCTCAGGAGAGGGAATGGGCCGTAATCCATCACGCGGGTCCAGTGCGGGTTGGTGGATGTCACGTCATGTCTTCGAATTTTTGGTTCTAGGACATGCCGCATGCCGGTTTCCTCACGATGACACAGCTATATCTACCAACTTCGAACTTCAGAACCAATAACTTCGTGTAACACTTCAAATGCATTGCACGGTCTCATTGACAATTCAGATGCACTATATTTAACTGGAAAGCCCTAAATTGTACAGCGGGTGACCCAGTTAGTGTTTCTGACAAGCTTACTAATGTACCTGTGTTTCTACCATTCTGCGAATAGCTGATTCTCTGAATTTCGTGAACTGTTTTGGCATTAGCCTGATACATAGGCATATTAGTTATGTATCAATATACGCATCTTTATGTGTCAAAGAAAATGGAATGAAGAATGCTCATCTTAATTTAATTTTTTTCCTGCAACTTCGCTCCCAAGTCACCTAAAGGGCAATGGAAAGGGCTATGCTCGGAGTTTCCTTGCGTGATCGAAACACGAATGAGGATATCCGCAGGAGAACCAAGGTTACCGACATAGCACGAAGAATCACCAAACTTAAGTGGCAATGGGCAGGGCACATTGCTCGCAAAACGGATGGCCGTTGAGGCCGAAAGGTTCTGGAATGGCGACCACGTACCGGAAGACGTAGCGTTGAAAGGCCTCTTACATGGTGGACCGATGACTTGAATTGATTTGACTTGACTTGACTTAAATGTTGCGGGAGTCCGATGGATGCGAGACGAACAGGACCGTTCAATGTGGCGACACTTGGGGGAGGCCTATGTCCAGCAGTGGACGTCTTTCGACTGAAATGGTGATGATGATGAACTTCGCTCCCATGATCCATCCTGCAGACATGCATTTTTTTCGAGATAATTAATGTAGTCTTTCCTATACCTATAATATGATCAACATGTAACATATTAAACGCACATCCTGAAAACAGTATGTTCAGAATTGGCTACTGAATCGATTTCAGTTATTTTTAAAACAGCTGATGAAATGTTAAAGGGATACCGTGATCCTGGAACGCAAAAGGTAACTGAAGGACACAGGTGAGTTTTAGTCAGTAAAAATCTGACACGCCCTCTAACTCCACCCTAGAGCGCAGAGTCATTGGATGATCCTAACTCAAAAACCCGTAATATAACGACCTACACAGTCTTCACATTCACAACGTAGGTGGAGGATTTTACTTCGAATATAAACCTGAAATAACTTGGAGGACACGGTGGAGCATACGGAAGGGGTGTGTCCCGCTAGAGCGGAGGACCACCGTGTCCTCGTGTGTGCGATTGGCGACAGCGACCTTTCGCGCCGGGCCCTGGTACAGGCCATGGTCTGGAGCGAGAAGGAAGGGCAGGCGGTCGGCTCCTTTGCGAAGCAGTAACGCTAGCGAAGGAGGCGGCCGCCACAGCACGCGTAAGGCAACGGCCCTCACACCCCAGCCACCGAGATCCCGACCCCGATTTCCAGCCACTGTAAGCGTGGGCTTGCGGATGGCGAGCAATAGGTAGCTCGCCGTCTGGCCTTCCGGACCGAGCCCGAGTCGTCGACGGCACGTAGTGTTCCTAGCGCACCTCAAGGAAAGATCAGTTAAACTGTAGGAGCCCAGCCAGGTCGAAGATTACTGTGGCCATAGGTTCGCTTATGAGAGGAAAACCCGGGGCGCTGCAATGCGAGGCAAAGAATAGGAGTGGGTTTTAATCAGTTGAAAGTCTGACACGCCCTAAAAAAATGATGATGATGATGATTTCCCACCTAAAAAAAACATGAAATAACTGTTTTAAAAGCTGATCCCAGCGCTTCAGGTAAGACAAACAATA
Organism: Mythimna pallens; assembly: GCA_961205895.1. Classification (NCBI taxonomy): domain Eukaryota; kingdom Metazoa; phylum Arthropoda; class Insecta; order Lepidoptera; family Noctuidae; genus Mythimna; species Mythimna pallens. Next base: position 6,327,567 of record OY540843.1, read on the forward strand.
GCCAAAGTAAATGTGAAATATAGCTCACTACTGCGAGATAAAACAAGGTTTCCTCGCAGTTTGTATATTCAGGTTACCGTGAAAACCCTGGCTGAATATTATTACGTAAAAACCCATTTTCAAGAAGGGTTTTCTGTAATTCCAGAACTACAGAGCACGGACACACCTCGGCGGACACTGCTAAAGATGGTATTGTTAAAACTTTCAGCGTCACCGTTTGCTAGTAGAAATTGATGGCCCGTCACAATTGGGCACTGAACTCACTTCTATTTATTATTCGTTTCTCAAATTAACTTACTTAAAAATCGCAATGAAATAACTTTTCAAAGCGCTTCAAAATTAAGGCCTTTAAAATTTAATTTTAGAGGAAACTGTCAAATAACAGAAAAAGGAACCATAAACTGAAATAATAATAATATTCCACAACTATCACACAACGCTTTCTAGTCCCAAGCTAAGCAGAGCTTGTGTTATGAGTACTAGACAACTGATAAACCTACTTATATATTTCTAAATACATACATATTATAGATAAATTACACCCAGACACAACAAATGATCTTGTGCTCATCACACAAACATTTGTCCTGGGTGGGAATCGAACCCACGACCTTCGGCATAGCAGTCAGGGCCACTAACCACTAGACCAACAGGCCAATCATGTGTGTGACATTACCGCCAGTAGTTTAGGTGCATACAAAAGAAATATGGAGATGTTTCCACCTCAGCTCCACTCATCCTCATTCCAATATTTGAAATGCTATTTGCTGCAATTTTCGTATGTTTAAAAAAAAATGTCTTTACAGTGTTATTTTTTTACCTATATTGTATAAAAAAAAACACAGAATAATACCCGATTCTAACTATGGTATTAAGCTATAGTCTGAATCAGTAAGTCATTATGACAGCTAGCTTTGACATTAGTAGCTTCTATGTATCCACGAAAATATTAGCAATGAAGTTTCTAGTCGCTTCCGATGCGGCGTTCCATGTTCTATGGTTTTCTGTAATTCAGAGTACCTACAATACATATATCCGCCGGCGATCTTTTAGTTCTCAAGTAAACAAACGTTCTCCAGAATATAAGATAATACAACCTTTCAAACAGATAAATTAAATAAAGCTCGAACAAAAACATTTCTTTCTTCGATGAAGATTACGTTATTGTTTTACTAAATTCGGAAAACCACGAAGCGGCTCAAGAGGATTATGATGAGAAACAAAGAGGACCATGAGACGTGACTTAAAGATTTTTAATATTAAGTAATATAAGTCTAACTTTATCGAAGTTTATGGATTACTTTGTCTTTGTAGTCGACAATCATAAAGACTACTTTAGGAAACTTTAAAGTCACTGCTAAAATATGGTAAACTGTATAACCCGTGTCGAATTTAAAAATTCGGGGGGGAAAATAGATTCCATTTTTACCAGAGTATGGCTAACCCAAAACGTAGAGTTATGATTATAGTATGTATGTTTGTGGGGGCGCATGTTACACTGTAGCAAATGTTGCTAAACCGATTTTGATTAATGAGGTATCAACCTGTCTACCGATGGCTCGGGTGACAGGCTGTTTTACGAGTATAAGAATAAAATCAATATTTTTGTAAAATCAGTAATTTTATATAAATAAGTGGGGGGCTCAATTTTTTATTTTTTTTTGCAGTGTTATCGATTGGTATGCCAAATGAAAGAGTAGAAAAAAATTGAGTTAAAATATATGTATAAATACATCAAATGACAGAAAATTACATTTTTATTGCGGTTTTGACAACTGACTGTCGTGGTTTTTTCCGTAGTCGTGATTTAGTTTTAACCTTGTGTTACTTGAGCTTGTTATATCACAGACCGGAGATTAAAATGTCTCACAATATTTTATATAAAAAGTGCACTTTAGTGAATTCGATGACAGCGTTAACTTCAAACTGAATGTACTGTTTATTTTTATTTTTTTTCTAAGTACTACAAACTGTATAGAGAACTGTGAGACACCTGCCGATAATAAAGATTTCAAAACGTATAAAAATGTTAAACTTATAATATAGATAGATTTTTTTTTTCGGTGGGAAAATCATCTTATGACATCCCCCGCTCTGGGCGGAGCAGAAGATAGTGTCAGACTTTTACTGACTAAAAACCCACTCCTGTTCCTTCGTTGCCTTTCGTACGGACGGTCCGGACGGTTACCGGACGGTCGGACGGCGAACTACCCATTGCTCACCGTCCGCAAGCCCACGCCTGCGATGGCCGGAAATCGGGATCAGAATCCCGGCGGCGGTTGGGGCGTGACGACCGTTGCCTCACGCGATCGGCCGCCTCCTTTGGTAGCATTACTGCTTCCCAGAAGGAGGCGACCGCCTGCCACTCCTCCTCGCTCCGGACCATGGCCTGTACCAAGGCCCGGCGCGAGAGATCACCGCCGCCGATCGCCTCCACGAGGACACGGCGTTGCTCTTCCCAAGCGGGGCACACCTCCACCGTGTGCTCCACCGTGTCCTCCGGGCGGTCCACGCAATGGTGTCACCCGGGCGTTTCTTCCGCACGGATCCGGTGCAGGAACCATCCGAACTTAACATGTCCGGTGAGGACCTGCGTCATGCAATATAGATAGATAAAGAATAAACTTATGGTAAACTAGACATACATGAAAACTAAGACACGCATATAAAATTTGGTGCTTATTTGGACCGAACAGGTTAGTTTATAAGTATGACGGCGATGTAAACTATACAATGAATGTAATTTTAAATGCGTGTCTTAAGGTAGCCATACATGCTAAGGTATACCTGACAGGTTTGCCCGTACAGTTGAGTTTTACAGGTAAACCGGAACGTGTATGTTGCACAGCTGTGCAGATTTCCACACAAGCTTACCTGACAGGTATAACTGTACAGGAAATCCTGTCAGGTACACCCTAACGTGTATGGCTACCTTTAATCTTGCAAGGGGGCATATTACCGACTGGAGCACGTATGCTTGGTTTACCCTATATAAAATATATGTATATTAGGTTCTGCCCGCGGCTTTGCTCGCGTAAACATAGGTTTCTCCATACAAACTTCGGACCCCCGCTTCATCCCCTTAGGGAGTGAATTTTGGAAAATCCTTTCTTAGTGCTCGCATACGTCATAAAAGGAAACCTTGTGCAAAAATTTCACGCTCCTAGTCCCAGTAGTTTCGTGCGTTGATATGTCAGTCAGTCAGTTTCTACTTTTATATATATATAGATAAAATAAAAAATCGACAAATAAATAAATTATTGGCGAAGCTATCGTTGCGCGGTTGGTTCGAGGGTCTGATCAGGCCTAATAAAGAAGGTATTACTCGATACGACCCGCTTTGTGACATTCCTGTCTCTGAAGCCCTAACCACCGGTATCTTGGACCATGCTCCCTTAACCGGCTGAATACTATTTGTTATATTTTGTTTTCGTTTTTTTTTTGTACTTATTTTTCAAGATTAAGTAGTTTGTGTATAGAATAATAAATACACGAAATATACACTAAATAGGTACAACTGATTACCTACTCGCGTTTAAATTTATAAATAAACTAGCTTTTACCCGCGGCTTCGCCCGCGTACTTGAAATATAGCCTATGTCACTCAGGAATAAAGCAGTTTTCTATCGGTGAATAAATTTTAGCAATCGGACCAGTACTTCCAGAAGTTACCTTCTACTAACAAAAAAAACAAACTTTACCTCTTTAAAATATTAGTGTAGATGAATATCTAGTGAAAACCTATCAACCAGCAATGCTTTTGAATGAACCTGCAAGCCTCGAATTCCCATTTCCCAAGAATTTCATGGAAAGCGATTTATTGAAACGAAATGCACTACGAATTTCGTACAAAGAACTCTCTCGGAAACGAAAACGCATTTAAAAGTTCACCTATTTGTTTTGTCGTAACAAATACTAGGAAATATTTCAGTTCAAAGTTCGTAGTTTGTGCATAGCATAGCCACAAAATAGATAGATACAAAAGTCAATCTACGATAAAGCGCGTCCGAGCAACGCACACACAGACACCGCTCACGGACACGATATCTCAGCCCGGTTGGAACCAGTGCGAGCGCGAGTGCCATCCGTTTGAGACACGCGTCTGAGAAGAAAAAAAAGTTATAACTGTTCAATAGACGGTTGTTTAAATTCAACATTAATTGGTAAATTATCGTTTTTTAAGCTATCAGTTATTTCAGAGAGGTAAGTAGGTATTTGCTTGTATTTTGATGATTTGTTTTAACGTAACGCGTATTTAGTTAGGTAGGTAAGTACCTCAGTGGCCACCAGCCCCGCGCCGAGAAAGAAAGCGAACATGACTTTGTGGCCATGTAATATTTTTACAATTTATATTCGGTATTCGTATTTATCACCGCACCCTAACGCTACCGTCGAGCGTAGGCATGCAAAGTGAAGCACATACATGAGATTGACTTCTGTACAATCAGCCTTATAATGTTCCCATTGTTGGGACTTAGGTCTCTCTCTTGGAGAGAGAATGGGCAGTAATCCCTAGTGCGGGTTGGTGGATGTCACATGTCCTCGATTTTTAGGGTTCCGTAGCCAAATGGCAAAAAATGGAACCCATATAGATTCGTCATGTGTCTGTCTGTCCGTCCGTATGTCACAGCCACTATTTTCCAAAACTATTAGAGCTATACTGTTGAAACTTGGTAAGTAGATGTATTCTGTGAACCGCATTAAGATTTTCACAAAAAATAGAAAAAAAAAAACAATAAATTTTGGGGGTTCCCCATACTTAGAACTGAAACTAGGCCTCGCACAAGCGAGGGCCCTTTAAGAACGAAGTTTTTTTTTTTTTATTGGGTTCGAAAATCGACTGTTGCCGATTTCTGGTTTTCAAATTTATGAAAGAAAAGGCCTCGCTGATTTGAATTCGCCCACGTCTAAATTAGACGCCTCTGCCACTCGGCCACCACTACTCACTCACTGCTCGTAGTTTGTGCATCAGAAATAATTCAAGCAGGATGAAGGAGCAGACGGGAGGCTCGTTTAAAAACCGGGTGTAGTTTTGAAACCCCATTTTACGAGGTGCACCACCCCACTAGAAGCTCCCAGCGACGGCACACGTCTCAAATGTTATGTTTTATTGCACCCCGCTTAACGGGATTCAATTAATATTTTCTCAGTTGGCAACACTGACGAAGGAAATGGATTTCCGTTAGAACAAAGGTTTTAATTAAATGTCAAACGACTATCTCTGTTCTGTTACCTTGTGATGATTAATGAAGGAGTTACACGTGTCATAAATATATATATTTACTAGCTTCATAGCCCGAAGAATCGCCAAACTAAAGTAGCAGTGGGCAGGGCAACATTTGTCGTAGAACGGATGGTCGATGGAGCCGAAAGGTTCTAGAGTGGCGACCACACACCGAAAAACGCAGTGTTGAAAGGCCTTCGACAAGGTGGACTGACGACCTGGTGAGAGTCGCGGGAGTGCGGTGGATGCGAGACGCACAGGATCGGTCGTTGTGGCATCGCTTGGGGGAAGCCTATGTCCAACAGTGGATGTCTTTCGGCTGAAATGATGACTAGCTTAGGCTTAGCTGCTAGCAGCTTCGCCAGTTTAAAAGTAGATTTCTACATACAAACTTCCAACCCCCGTTTTACCCCCTATCGGGTGGAGTTTCGTAAAATCCGTTTTTAGCGGATGTCTACACCCTATAAGCCACCTACCTGCCAAATTTTAAGTTTGTAGGTGTTATAGTTTCTGAGTTTTCGTGATTAAGTAAGTGGTATTACGCTTTTATAAATATAGATATATATATTGTTATCTCAAGACTTGTGACCTTTACCTACCTTCAATTTTGGCTGCGGTATTACGATGTACATAAGCTATGAGATACAAGGAACAAAGCTCCTAGAAGCCTATTCTGTTCGAGAACAAAGGTAAAGGAAGAGGTGGGTGTTTCCCGAAACCAATTATACTAAGACAAGGCAGCGTCACTATTTTGAGAACCCGATAATTAAAATTGACTGCTATGTTGTGTAAATATTTGTTTAGGTTTTTTAGGTGGGAAATTATCTAATGACATCTCCCGCCCTTGGGTAGGGCGTGTCAGACTTTTACTGGCTAAAACCCACTCCTGTTCCTTCTTTGCCTTCGTTCCAGGGAAAAATATTTTTAGGTGGAATATTATTACATGGGGGCGAGTAGGGGTTTAAGACTTTTACTGACTAAAACCTACCTGTGTTCTACAGTTGCCTTTTGGTTCTAGGGCCACGGTTATTCTTTCGAATAATTGCACAGCCTGGCAAGCATCGACCATAGTGGGCCCCGACCGTTTGTTGACATCTATTTGAGACACGCGTGGTGACGAAAAATATCGCGATTAAAAAATGAAAGATAAGAAATTTTTCATTTACAACCTATTCTCATACCTACCAAATATAAAAAAAAAAATCATTAAAATCGGTCAAGGTCAAAATCTGGCGCAATAGAAGTATTTATACTTATATATTAGGACTCGAATAAATTTTTAGTCGTCATTGCAGATGTTACTTCTGTAAAGCATTTTCTTTAAACCCTGAGCGAACGCTCTGAACGTTCGCTCGGTCATTGTCTTTTTATTGTGTCTCTAATTACTCTACTCAATAGGTTAAAAACACGTTTTTCCACCTAACCATACAATTACAATACAACGGACACTCTGACTGGCTACAGATATAGTTGTAGCAAGTCATAAAAACACTGGGAAATCGCACAACCAGCATCATCACCTCACCTTTAAAAGCTATTTTTAAACCCATAAATGGCATGTCTCTCTTTTTTTAAGAGATTAGTTGTGGATATTATATAACTATTATAACTATGAATCCCAGACATACACGCAAAAGATAAACATGTAAAACGAGTGTCATAACTCACTAGGGGGCGTATTTTACAGACATTACTGCACTCGTTGGTAAAATAATTAATACTGTTGGTTGTTACACTATGAAAGAAATACAGAAGGCCTAAAAACATTAATTTACGTCAAAATATTTTTTTTCCTTACTTTCCGCACTTTCTTTTTCAACGCCTTCTAGTCCCGAACTAAGCAGAGCTTAAGTTATGAGTACTAGACAAATGACAAACATATTTATGTATTTCTAAATACAAACATATTATAGATAAGTTACATCCAGACACAGAACAAATGATCGTTCTAATCAGTCATCCATCACATAAACATTTGTCTTGGGTGGGAATCGAACCGACGACCTCCGGCATAGCAGTCAGAGCCACTAACTACTAAACCAACAGGCCAGTCAAATACAAATGTAAAAAATAATTAAGATATTTTTTTTATAGCTTAGATCACGTTCCAAACATAATTTTTGGCGACTTATCTTCGTTTTAACAGAAAATTCAGTAAAAATAAAATTAAGCTGCCGGTACCAAAAGAACTTTTTCCTTTGCGCTTACCGCTGTACCTAAAACAAAACTGCTTAGATACCTATCATCAGGGAAGTTGTAACAGTCGTAAGTCAATAATGGCTATTTTACACGAAAACAATATAACAATTATAAATAATTATAAAAACAAAACATTCGAACATTTTTGGAAGAAGTATTGATGAGCTTTTAGTTTTCTGATTAGTTTAAAAGAAGCTCATGATTTTTCTTCATTCATTGCATCATTTTTCAAACCGCCAATAGTATTAAGCTAGAACTACACTGCGCAGACGTGTGCCACACACGCCGATCTGGGCGCGTCGGTCTCCATACATTTTATATGGAAACTAGACTTGAAGAGCTACACTAGATCCACGCCACGCGATGCCACTCGACGTCGTTCTACGTACAAATCAGACGAGTTACACGTGTGCGTAGGTCTAATGTAGTTCTAGCTTTTATCTTCACACCGTCAAACATGACTTACCTACGCAATGTAAAAACTCGGATATTTTGCAAAGCCAATTTTTCTTTTCTTACCTTTAATATTGGAAAAAGACAGGTACATTAGGGGACAAAATGTCGCCCAAAATGACGCGCAACGCTCAATCTACGTGATGCTGCAACGTTGCCCAGTATCCCGCAACTTGCACCCCAATATTTTACGATGCAATCTCGAGACGCGAGACATGTTGGGCAATTTGACAGCGTTGCGCGTCATGCTGAGCAATTTGACAGCGTTGCGCGTCATGTAGTGTTGCCCAAATGCAAGAACAAGACGAGACTTAGCCAGTCTTGGTCTTGGTCTTGCGCCAATACACCTGGTCTTGGTCTTGGTCTTGGTCTTGCGCTCCCAGTCTTGGTCTTGGTCTTGGTCTTGCAGCAAGAGTCTTGCAAGTCTTGCAATTACCTATTAGTCTATTACTATTTATTAAAGTTTACTTTAAATCTTAGAAAAACGTATTAGAATTGGAACATTGTGAGCTTGAATTAACATAGCCATAGTAAAGATCAAGCAGATTACTAAATAACTGAAGATTTGATAAGAAATTCGAAAAATCAACTGACCTATATGTCGTTTTCCATGGAAGTAACTGTTTCTTAATAAACATTTATGATTTATAAGCTTACATTTGCTAAAACATGTAAAAAAACAAATTAATTACAATAACTTGACTGTATTTTAAAGAACAATACTTATCTGTCTAGAAAGAGATTGAACCCTCAACTTATAAGAAATTTAATAAAAGAGTTTTACGATTTATCATTTATTTGAATAAAAAATAAAATACAACACAAATCAACAGCTTTATCATTAGGTTATGATACTTTATATATTTTTTTTTGACCAAGAATTAATACAAAGTAACCATCTGGCTGACTCATCACTTAACCTATTTCTATGTTTTCTAATTACTAATGATGCTTTAGAAAATAACCTCTCAGCAGGTACTGAAGTTGCAGGTATTGAGAGAAAATCACGGGCCATTTTCGATAAAATCGGATACTCTGTCTCATGCGTCCTCCACCAATCTAAAATGTCTTCCGAGCTGGCAGTTCTTGGTTTTCTCAGGTACTCCTCCAACTCGTCTATCACTAAGCCTTGAAGACAAGATCCAGATGACGTCGAGGGACATTCATAGAGTTTATCAAAGTCTATTACGTCTTCATCTTCGTTACATACTTTATTTTCTTTTTCTGGTAATTCCAGAGATTTGTTCAGTGAGTGTAGACTTTTATATTCTTCATAAAGTTCATTGAACTTGCGCAGACTTTCTGTTTTAAGTTGCTTCCCCCACATTGTCAGGTCAAAAGTCTGAGCCTTATGCCTTGGGTCTAAAATTAAAGAAGTACAATAAATCCAGTTGCTCTTCTTGTAATGTTTAAGCATTTTGTCTCGAGCTGCTTGGAAAGCTAGAATGAGCCTTTCATCCACTTCAGATCGATTAGGTTTCTCATCTAACTGTTTTACCATGGATTCAATTTTATCTAGCAAGAGATTGAATGATACAATGACTAGCGGTAATGTAACATATTTGTCTCCACCAAGTTTTGTACTTAAAAGTTTAAAGTTTATTAGAAATTTATGTAATTTTTCGAGTACCTGCCATTCATTAGCTGTGATTTGAAAATCATTTAATTCGGTGACAGAATTGCACAATATGTCAATGCCCACTCTCACTTTTAAACCAAATCCAATCATATCATGTGTGGAATTCCATCTCGTTGGACAGTCAAGAATGGCATTTAGATTTGATGGCACGCCAGCTGCTTCACAAGCAGACTGAAACTTCTTCTTCACTATCTCACTTCTTTTTATTTTACTGGAAATACTGCGTAACTTTGTTACAGATGTACGCGAGTCAGCAATATTTGGTGCAGATTCTTCATCTTCCTCATCCTCAGTTTCGTCTGCATAGTCTTCGTACTGCTGATCTTGCGCGTTAGTGTCAGACTCACAGTGTAATGCTAAGGTCTTTAATAAATCTTGTACACCAAGGTTTAAAATGTGAGCAAAGCACCGGAAATGTTGATTGTCTGAATCAAAGTGTGGCGGCAGCTGTTTGCCCAGTTCATACATAAATTTGGTATTTGCAGTTGCGTTGTCGACCGTGATACCTTGTATTTTATCAATTATGCCATATTCCAATAAACATTCATGGAAAATCGTTGCAATATCTTCCCCAGTATGTCGACCGCGTGATGGTATAAAATCAAGAACTACAGATTGATACTTCCATTCGTTGTCTATATAATGAATAGTAACCCCGTAGTAACTCCTACCAGCAATTGACGTCCACCCATCAATGGTAAAAGACATTTTAGATGATAATTGTTGAAGTCGTTCCTTGAGATTCAATTGGAGCTCTTCAAATCGCTCTTTGACTTTCCTTCTAAGTGTAGACCTTTTAGGAAACACCATATTAGGGCAAATACGTCGAAAATATACTTGTGTAGCTTCGTCATCGAAAAATGAGAAGGGAAGATATTTTTTCACCACCCAATCAACTGTAGCTGTCGTGATGTTGTCACTGCTGTTTTCCGACTGAAACAAAACAATAAATCTTGTGTTATTATTTAAAATATACTAGGTTTGAGCGTATAAGAGGAGGAGGTTTGTTGTTGTTAAATCGAGAAAATCGTTAAATTGATATTTGTTATATTAAGGTTGCACTGTACTGTAATTTACCAAAATAAAGTACTTAGTTGTTACTGGCCGATTAAATGAAAATATGGGTGTTTATAAAAAATATTTAAGACGATAATTACATACTTAATATGTCGCACCCCTAGATGAAAACTGTGAAAACACCACTAACTCAAAAATACTTACGTAAGTTAATGGCGTTTTTGAAAGTATCGCATGAATAGCTACGCGGAGTTAAAATTCTTTTAACTGTTAAAAAAATATTCTTACCTGTCCACTTCTTCCAGCGGTTACTAAAAAGCTTGTGATATCTCCACTTAATTTTGGTTTAACAGGAAGAAATATTTCTGATTCCTTTTTGTGGAAAGATATTAGATGTTTCCTTAAGCCTGAAGTGTTTCTGTTTTTCATTTTTATTTCAATCTTTTTATGTTGGCACAATTTACAGAAGGCAGTTTGGGATGCATGAATTATTTCGAAAAACTCCTCAAATTTGCTTTTGGGTCTTTTAGATCTGTGACTCAAACTCTCGTTACTCGGACTAGAATAATTTGAATCTTCGTCACTCATATTAAATTGTACACGTGATACGTTTTTAGAAAACAACGAGAATTAGTAAAAACAATTATTAAGTTAGACTCGAAGCACAGCTCAATTGGAAATGACTGGAATTAAAATAATTCTTTTATTTATAGTACGTTTCCTTGCTTTTTACCGCGCCGCCTCGCCACGTGCCGGCTCTATGAAAAGGATGCCGCCGCAAATCAAACAATGCCGCGTGCGGCGTACAAACACACACTAAATATTACCTACTTGTACAGACGCGACGCGTGAATAAAATAGAATTAGTGCCAATCACTATTCTTTACATATAAGTGAATGTTTTGGCGTACATCTATACTAATATTATAAAGCTGAAGAGTTCGTTTGTATGTTTGATGACAGAAGTTTTAAAATAAATAAATAAGTCCTGAACGTCACTATACCTCCAAAGTTACTATTCCTCGTGGACGAAGTCGCGGGCACAGCTAGTAAATACTTACTCTCATCATCTCTCTCAGAGATATTCGGGCTGGTAAGTAATACAAAACTCTTATCGCAGGCTTTTTATTTTATTAGTAGGTAAGTACCTACGCTTTTTATATTATTTTATTAGTTTTGTAGAATTTTTTTACACGTTTCAAGTATATTTAAAAGTGGCTACAATATTTATTAAACGGGTGATATTTGAACACTTTTTTGCTATTTTTTCTTGTAAAAACTTAAGAAATATAATGACTAAATGTACAATAATAGTACCTAAGTAATTAGTTTAAAACCATATAAGTAATCAATATTATAATATATACTTACTAGAATGAATTAATATGACATCTACTACCTATCCTTACCATTTTATCCTAATCATAATACTACTTGCGTGATCAGTATAATGTATTCATTTTCATTCTAAGCACTCTGAAACTTATTTATTCTTTGGAACACATGTAGGTACTCTACTAGGAAATTATTTTGCATGAGTATACCTACGCCCTATGGCGGCAATCAAATAGTGTCAAATGTTATGATTTCGGCGTGGCGGCAACGATTGTTTTAGATTTCAAAAGAAGCTGCCGGCGCGTGTATCATAACCATGTACTTCCGAAAAGCGGCAAATTTCTTTGAGAAGTAAGTACAAAACCTTTGATGCCGCATTATCAAAGTGCCGATGGTTAAAACATAACTATGCATGCACTCAGTTTGATTTTAATAGATATTTTTTTATTCGCTATGTTTATGGTATTAGTCGTAATGCGCATAGGTCCAGTTTTTCATATTCTTTGATACAGTTTTTTGCGTCTCATAGAATTCCTAAGCGTACCTACCTATACACCGAACTGTTACACCTAACTACTCAGTGAAATAGCGCTAAGTCCTAGCTGCAAGACGCAAGAGTCTTGCAGGCTATGTCTTGTTCTTGCTCAAGTCTTGCACGGTCAGTCTTGGTCTTGGTCTTGCTAAAAATACGCGGTCTTGTTCTTGGTCTTGGTCTTGCAAAAACGCAAGAACAAGACCAAGACTGCAAGACCAAGACTGAATTTGGGCAACACTAGCGTCATGTTGGCGGACATTTTGTCCTCTAGTCTATGAGGCTTTACACGTTCGCATGTTACTCTACAAACTTATACACGCTTTGGTCGAAGCAGGCCTTCTCTAGTCATCTACTCCGCGATAAGCGCCGTGAAAATATTCCTCCCGACATTCACGTTGTATTGTCACGCGATGCGACTACGACGTAGATACCTACATAATGGAATATGAGAGAAAACTCATTTATTTCCCACTGAAGACCCGCGACAAAGCGTCTACTCTACAAGGCGTATTATATATGATGGCAAAAATATGTCACTGGCATAACGAGTTGGGATTTTTGAGGAACGGTCCATGTTAGGGCACGCAGACTGTTATATAGAAAAATACCTATTAAAACCTACCTATGTATAAAGTATACTATATTTAAATAAACTAATAATTAAAAAGACGAGGAAGAGAGAAAAATGAGGAGAGTGACGCTAGAATCCACTGAATACGAGATGCACAGGATTGTTTGTTGTGGTAATGATTATGGGATGGGCTGAAATCCACTGTTGGACTTATTTCAGCATTATTATCGTCTCTCTGCCCTTGTCCCGTTTTATTTGGGGTCGGCGCAACACGTTCTTTTCTTCCATTCTGTCTTGTCACTTGTCACGCTATCACAAACTCCCCTTACTTTCATATCACTTCTCACACAATCCATCCATCTTTTCTTTGGCCTCCTTCTCCATCTCCATCCATCCACATGTAAACTCATAACTCTTTTAGCAACATGCGTTTAATCCCTCCTCTTCACATGACCATACCAAGTCAAACGATTCCCTTTCAACCTTTCAGTCACTGGCGTCACTTTCAAACTTCCTCTAATATACTCATCATCTTAACATTCTCATCCGTCTTTTTCACAGCCCAACATTCTGATCCATACAGTATATAGTATAGTACAGGCCTCATCACGGACTTGTAGATTTTACCCTTCAACTTGAGTGGCATCCTTGGGTCACAAGTTGTTCCCGTCGCCATTTCATCCATACTGCGTTAATCCGATGTGTTGAAATATATTATACATTTTTTTTCTGACTAGTTTTTGGCAACCTGTACAAGCAATGTTATTGACCTTGTATAAATCCTGAAAAGTGCAGGTGGTTGTGCAATGTGCAGGATGGTCAGCATAGCAGGAACAATCTTGCTCGGGGAGATCCCCGAGCGGCGTTAAAAGTATTGTTTAGCGATTCTAAACGCCCCAGGCGCACTCTGGACAGTTAGTACTCGGTAACGCAAAGTCTTAGCGACTAATCATTTAACCACGAGGACTCAAACTCAAAAACTGCGTTATTCGGATCCCTAGCGAATAACAAACTATATAAAATATCTGTCAAAAAAAATACTTGCGACGTGGCACAACTTAATAAACGGTAAGTAAGAACTGCCATTACACGAAATAAACACGTTAAGGACCTCTTTATAATAATAAAGATAAATAAGAGAACATAGAGGTAAAACATACCATAAATATTAAAACGCAAAACATGCGGGTTATAAAATGGAACTCGAATCTAACTTATATTTTTAACAACTCATATTCCCTGGGACCAATACTACTCGTCAAGACAAACTTTAATTAACGGTTATAACTTCTGTTAATTAACTTGTAGATTTAATTAGGTACATGAGCACATTTCTCATTTATTTTTTAATAAGTTGTTGTTACTACTCCTGCCTGTAAATAGTTTAAAGCCGTTGGGAACGTATTTAAATTAGACTAATTACGTAGTCTTGAAACGAATTTATGAGTATTTCGACTGGCCAGTTGGTCTAATGGTTAGTGGCCCTGACTGCTATGCCGGAGGTCGTGGATTCGATTTCCACCCAGGACAAATGTTTGTGTGATGAGCACGATCATTGGTTCTATGTCTGGGTGTAATTTATCTATAATAATATGAATGTATTTAGAAATATATAAGTATGTTATCAGTTGTCTAGTACTCATAAGTTATGAGTACTAGACAACTGATAACATACTTGGGACTAGATGGCGTTGTGTGATAGTTGTAAAATATATAAAAAAAAAAATGTTAATATTATCCACCTTACGTATGTGTTGGTACAAGTGTACGATGTGGCGTCGAAACAAATGTATGCTCGGATGTTGCATACAATTGCAACATCCGAGCATACATTTGTTTAGGACGAGGTTTAAGAACAAGGTGGAAAATGTGTGGACAAGAAGGGTTACGGGATTTTATGAGAGTTACCGCAGCCCTGGTACTGAAACAACCGAAGGAGGTCTGTTAGGTGTCTTCAAGACTAAAGTGAATAGGCTCACTATATATAGCTAATAGACTAGTGCGATTCACCATTATCGATTGCATCACTGCTTAGCTTCTGGTGGAATCGCAGTCAATCACTAGCGTATATCATTAAAAAAAAAACACAGGTTTTAGTCAGTAAAATTCTGACGCTACATCTCCCTACACGCAGAGCGAGAGGACTCATGCGATGATTTCCCATTAACAAAACAAGGGTGAGAAAACATGTTATTCAAATCAAATTTTAAAATCCTTTACTCAAATTTGACATACAATCAGCGGTTTTTGACTATCAAAGTTACAGAAAACAGTCCTTTAATACGCATGCCCCAAACCACTAGCTAGTGTACAAGTTTGAATGGTCCATTCGAGTCGAACGTGACGTTTATTAATTTGGGTCAAATAGGTGACCAGAAAATTCACTTAGTCCAAATACTTAACTGAATAAACATCAAAAGCTTTTACGTTTTAAAACTAACTTATTTTCAGCATCAGCGTAGGACTAGGATGCCTACGCACAACACATAAATTAAATTGTTAAAAGGCCAAGTTCTGATTGCCAGAAACCGACTGAATGGCTAAAAGCCCGTTTTATCGGCTGTGAAGTTATCATCAAGAACATAACGTGCAAAGTTTAAACATTATTATGAGGTCCTAGTATTGTGAAGAACTTTTCCAAGTAGTTATTGATATTATGAAGGAATGGGTTCTGCCCAAAATGGACACATAATGCATTATTTTCCTAGCCTAACACTAGTCTGTAAACCTGTAAAAATTTGCCTGTGGCGGTCTTCCCGTCCAATTTTAATTTAGCTGTTTTCAAGGCTAGAGTGAATAGGCACCCAGTTACCAAACAACGATTGCATCACTGCTTACCATCGCAGTCAAGCACTAGTTTAGGTAGTAAAAAAACAATAATAATATAAGCTCATCAAAATCTAATCGAGGAGTTTGGATCAATCGAGTTCAATCCGAAATAGATAAATAAGGTGACCTAATTTACATAATTTACATGAATAATATTTACTTGTATTTTAACCAATTTTTTTTTAAATATAAATTGTTGTAAGGAACCATTTAGTACTCCCACCATGTCTGGACAGTACTTGGTCCAAACTCGGTTTACTCCTTTATGATGTAATTCTAGAGATGTTGATTAGATTAATTTAAAGACCATCGATAACTACATTGTTTATCAGATAGGAAGTTGCAAAGAACGAAGATTTTTACTTTTAAATCATTATAGTCCTTTTCTCTTTTATAAAAACGTAGCTCAACACTAGGAATTAGACCTATGTCGTGTGCGTTCATAAACTCTCATACAAGAGACACTGGGCACGCCACAATTTTGCCAGTAAGTCCTCTCTTTGAGGCACTCAGGACAGACAACACTTGATTCGTGCGGAAAAAACGCTCAGATGTCACCATTGTGTGGACCACCCGGAGGACACGGTGGAGCATACGGTAGAGATGTGCCCGGCCAGGGCAGAGCACCACCGAGTCCTCGCAGGGGCGATCGCCGGCAGTGATCTCTCGCGCCGGGCTTTGGTACAGGCGAGGAGAAGTGGCAGGCGGTCGCCTCCTTCTGCGAAGCGGTAATGCTATCAAAGAAGACGGCCGAACACCGTAGGCGCGGGCTTGTGAACGTCGAGCAATGTATCTCACCTTCCGACCGTCCGGTAACCGTCCGGACCGAGCCCAAGTCGTCGACCGCGCGTAGTGTTTCACGCGCGCCTCAAGGAAATGTCACCAAAACCGTAGGAACCCAGCAGGGTCGAAGCCTACTGGGGCCATGGGCTGTGCGAAAGAGAATCCGGGAGCCCTGTTTTTATTAATGTTTTTCTGTCAGCACGTCTCTTTATTCCGACTAATGTCCGTAACAGCTGGACTGATTTTGACGACTTTCTGGTAGATACGATACGGGAATCGAACCCGCGACACGCAGCGCAGCAGCTAATTGCTAAACTACTGCGCCACAAGTGTTCCTCATATTGTATCTATCCCCATTTTTTACGAATAAACAAGAGCAAAGACACACTCTATCGAGGAAGCTTCAGTGATTGAAATGTCAATCTCCCCAAGAAATGGGTAGCTCAGCGAGATAATAATTTCCGAAGCAAATTCCTAGTTCATTCACCGGCGGCGGCCATGTCTGTTAACCCTTTAGAAAATAATATCTAGCCCCTATGTCTGCTAGATCATTGATCCAAGGACATGGGCAGAGCAAATTGTTTAATTTTTTTAAAGTTTTTACTGATAGTCTCACGTTTGAGCACTTATCTCACCTGATGGTAAGCTATGATGACTGGCCGACCTTGGAGCACGCTTACCTAACAGTAACTTATTGCCCATTTTGGCCCAGTCATGTGCTTTCGTCCTTAAAGACAATTATCGTAAGCATTATGGATTGTCGTGACGAGACTCCCACATCCATTCCACCGTCACTGCACATTCCAGGTATTTCGCCGGTGAGATCGTTGGCGAGGTCAAATCAGTTGGTATAAAAATAGACTTGAAGGGAGGATTTTAAGGGAGCCCTCGACGACCTCTGGACCAGACGTCACTCTACGGAGTTGGAGCCATTTTCAGCGAGGGCTGGGCTGAGAAACTGAATCAAAGTAGTAGGTACGCCTACTACTTTGGTTCAGTTTGTTGGCAGATATATATATCCTGCACAGTCCCATTTCAGTTGGGCAGACTCTTGAACCAATGCACCAACTCAAATAGCTATCCTAGTTTTGGAGTGCAGATAGTATTTATAACTAGGTACTTACGAATTAAAAACTCCTAGGCAGGTATTTATCACACTAATTTGAATGAAACTTGGCACACGGCTAGACCATGTCCTACAATAGTACATGGGACTTTTTATCTAAGTTGTTGTTGTTGTTGCTGTTGTTGTTGTTATGTCGTTGTTGGATGTGTTTTTGTTGCAGTTGTGTGTGTTGTTGTAAGTTGTATTTTCAACTTTCCGCGGGCGAAGCCGCTGGCAGCTGTTAGTTTTATATATAAGGAAACATCCATTCCATACTGTAATAATTATGGAAGGAAGGAAAATAATATTTAAATAACAACGGGTTTCAATTTCCTTTACCTTAAAATGAAATACGTAATTATAATTGAAACATATTAATTAAATTCATTCATTTAAAATAGGTAAGAGTTAGATAAGGAATAACAATTATTTAAACATAAATAAAAAATAAAGTCACGATAGATAATTACAGAACATTATATTTTTAATCAGCTTCAGCCCGCGGCCTACCCTGATAATATTATAATATGTCCTATGCGCTAATAGGACACGTCTATTTAGTCCATCTATTCAGCAATTTAGACGTGAAAACTAACACATACGTTTATAATATAACTAATATTATAAAGGCGAAATGTTGTATATATACGTGTATATTTGTTTTACTTCTCTCTCAAATGTCTGAACGGATTTAGATGTAATTTGGCACATGGATAGTTCATAAAATATTCCACAATAATATAATATTCAACAACTATCACACAACGCCGTCTAGTCTCAAGCTAAGCAAAGCTTGTGTTATGAGTACTAGACAACTGATAAACAAACTTATATATTTCTAAACACATAAACATATATATTATAGATAAATTACACCCAGACACAGAAAAACTGATTGTGCTCATCACACAAGCATTTGTCCTGGGTGGGAATCGAACCCACGACCTCCGGCATAGCAGTCAGGGCCACTAACCACTAGACCAACAGGCCAGTCTAACCATGTCCTAGAATAACCTCTAGGATACTTTTATATCTGGAGGACATCCCCTTAGGATAGTTTTTTGCATTCACGCGGGTGTAATCACTGGCAGAGTAATATGAAATTTCAGCAGACAAGCTTTTATAGAATAACATGTAAGTACTCTCCTAGAGGACCACGTACTATAGTCGGTTAGTCTGTGACACACAGTTTACAAACGGACAATAGGAAAAGTTTTTATCAATGCCATTTTACTGGCACTCTCTCAACTCAACCCTAGCTTGCAACGAATATCATATACCCAGAAGTACCTACACTACCTACGCACAATAGTGTATCAACATCCGCAGCACTTTGTATAGCAAGCCCTGCTACCATCCTTGCTGACTGGCGGACTGCTATGGTACTAACACGTATTTTGTGTCGACAAGAGACACCGATACAGGTCAAAGAAACAATAGCTTGATGATTTGGACTATTTCTGATGGATCGAAGAAGAACACAAAGAAAATTGGAAAAGAATGGAGGTGATCTTTGTCCACAACCACAACAAAGATTTAAAAGAGGTTTTAAAACTACAACGTCCTCGTCCTAACGCGTATACAAAGTATATAAGACAAAAAGCCTTGGGGTTCAATTAGCCCCCCTCTCCCCGTCACTGGAGTGCATTCACCGACCAGCGTCGCCGGATCGCGTGTGGCGCCGATCCCGATAAACCATCGCAGAGGTAGGCGCCCCACAAACCTGCCATAAGTTTTAAAGACAGTGCAGTTGTGCAAAAAATATTATTGCCTTATAAATTGTTGAATTACGTGTGCTAAAGTAAACTACGTTGCCAGGAAGCTCTGGTTGCATACAGTGTCTCGACAGACCCTCAGACTGACAAACGTGTCATTACAAATTGATGAATAAAACTACAGTCCCAATCCCTTTCTGTTGCTCAGAAACACCATTCACCAACTACAAATTGTGAAAGATCGATTGCTGTTCGACCAAATTCGCAATCATAAACATTGTTCACTAGAGCGAGCAAAATTGCTTGCAAAAAAGACAGACCTTTCAACCAGTTGACAGATCTGAGTCAGCCCTGAAAGTACGATTTTACTGTCCTGTACTGTTCTCAAGGTTAAGAGGGCTGTCATTTTGTAGCCTCCACGGTTTTCTGAATTGAAGTCGCCTCTCTCCTCAACCCACGGTGGGTTGAACTAGAAACTAGAAATATTAAAACAACAAAGGTTATTCTTATTTTAACCAATACACACTCCCTCTATTAGAGAGGAGGCCTGAGTCTCAGCAGTGGGAACATTATAAGGCTGATTATGATTATGCTATGCTAACCAATACACCAACTCGTCCATAAATAATTGTGCTCTTAGCTTTCTGTTTTTTAACTTAGTTTCGGTTCCATCAAATCGATCAATTGGGAATCTTGTAGCTTATATCTGGATCAGGAACGTCGGAGAAGCAAAGAAAAGTGCTTGCCGCATTCATGCGAGCCTTATGAGTAAACTTTCTTCCTTAGCTCTAATCACTGGGCTGTGTGATTGGATTGAAGACTTCCTGAGAGATCGGTCCATCGGAGAGACAGCTCGTCCGGTCAATTGGATATTAAAGCAGGGGGATCCCTCAAAGGTTATCTCATCATACGCACCAAACGTTTTGGGAACATCATTGTGCGTACAGCTAAGGACTGGAAACTCTACCGATGTCTGTAATTCCCAATAGCTACAACCAGGCAGTTTTAAAGTTAAGAGTGAACTATCTTCAAGGTAAGCCTGCTCCATCGTCGACTATATCATCACTTACCATCAGGTAAGATAGTGGTCAAACGCGAGGCAGGCAGGAGAAATTATAAAAAAGTTAAGCAATTAATACTGTCACATCATGGTCACCCTATTCTAACGCACGACCTATCTCTATAACTGGCATATTTCTTGCAATAACCTCTCCCTACCTGCCACGTAATTAAATTCATGCATTGTGTAATTTCCATATTGAGGCAGGTCCTGTTTGAATATTTAGGTAGTGTACCTACTACCTTCCTTCAGTGGTATTGTAGCACCTATTAACGAACCAACCAAAACACGGTAAACTTATCGCATTTATTTCTGACGCCAAAGTGCACTGAGTTGCTGCGGGAACGTTTGAAAGAGAGAAATGAAGGAACATAGGTAGGTTTTAGTCAGTAAGTCTGACACGCCCTCTTACCTAAATTTAGAGCGGGAGAAGAAATTCGATGATGTTCCACCTCAAAAAAAAAATGGTCCGAGTTCCAGCCAAGCTGCAGGATTGTCCGAAAGAGTTACCATGACACTCCCTAGGGCAACTAACGGAATACAGGTCTAACACTCCGTCTTGCTCCACCATTTGGAGCGGGAGATGTCATTTGATGATATCCAACGTAAAAAAGGTGGAATAAGTTCCGGTTTTTAGGACAAAAATACATCTGTATCTGGTGTTGAGGTCGACTAGTTACCATCAGAGCCACTAACCACGAGCTCTTAACGCGATCCATTTGACGACCTAAACTGTACTGTTAGGCTGAGGCATACACTAGACTGCGATGCGACCAGCGATAGGTACATGATGAGCGATTAAAACAAATAATTGAAACTCACGTTTACAGCAACTCTGTAAGCCAAATATTACTAGCGATCAAAGCTGGCGATATTTGATTTTTGTAAGCGATTAGGACAACAGTGCTGTAATCATAGCATCGGCTACATCAAATTATCAGCGAAAGCGAAATTTAACTCGTTTCGCTCTTCCGCACACGCATCACAAATCACTGGCCACTGCTTCAGCCCTAAAGGGTTAGAGCTATATACTCTTATACAGGGTGTATGGCTCCATCACTCTTTCTCGCTCGCACGCCTGACTTTTTACGTCATGGTTAGGCTCCAGTTATATGAGTGGTCTTTTTGCTTGTTCCCCAGTCTTTCAGCTTGTATCTAGGAAGGCTAAGGCTACATAACAAAACGCTATAATTCACGGGAGCAAAGCAGTAACCAAAGACGCGGATGAAACCGCGGGAGACAGCTAGTCCTAGATAAACTGAATTAAGAGCAACAAAACTTTAAAGACAGATCTTAATATTGTAATCAAAGATTGATTTATCACCCCAGCAACCAGCAACAAACACTTTAGTAAGACATTTTGTTTTTTGTGAAATCAACCAATAATTTAAGGAAATAATTATAGCTTCTACTACTTATGAATAGATAATTATCCCAAAATGAAATACTCCTGGGATTTAATAAATATATCCTATGTCCTTATTGCATATTACCGTTTGGCTTTAAAACAAAAGGAAACAGACCTCTTCTGGGCTCACCTATTCCATTATAGACCTCATCTATAGGTTCAATGAAGGTCTAGAACAGGCTCACTAGGAAATACAATAAAGAATATTTACAAAATTCAATTTTAAAAAGATCAGTAGAAAATAGAAACATTTTAATTGTTTTATTGCACAATGAAACTGGAACAGAAAATTCCTTATTCATCTATGGCACTTCAATTCCTGCAGTTAATTAGCATGAATCATTCTAAACATCTGGTTTAAGTATGTAGCATTGGACAATCTATAACTTGCTCTTAGTAGTAGCTATGAGTCAACTTAACAACTACAGGACAAGAATAGCATAAATAATTGAATGATTATGCATATGATATAATATGCACATGTGCGGTAAAACATTCTATATTTGAATTAAATTATTCATTCATTCTTCTGTGGCAGGTTTACAAAACAATTCTGTAATAATTAATTGATAATATGAAATATAAAGTACTGTTCATTGGGTTTTAATTCATCATAAAACCTCTGTACTTTTGTGTGTATAAAGAATTAATAAATAAATAAAATATTAGAAGGAAATTGATATGTTCTACTTAGAAACCAAAATTCGAATATGGAACATCCACCACACTGGGTAAATGTAATGGATTCAGGCTGCACACTCCATCTCACAAAGAAAAAGCCTGTGTTTCACCCGTATGTAAGTTGTAAGCTGATAATAACTTTGTCCTGCGGCTGCTTGAATAATTACAACTCACAAGGAATTCAATTTATAGATGAGTCTTCCCAGAGAGAGAACTCACCCATAGAGGACCGTTTGCAGTATAAACACCCCATAAATCAAAAAAATATTTTGCTTTATATTAACGTTTTCTTAAAATCTTTTGAAGCTCTTTCTTGTGCTGCTCTAGGTAGTAGTGTTTTCTATAAGATTATTTAAAAAAAAATATAAAAGAAAATTAAAAACATTTAGAGCATAATAATAATTTACAGTTCATACAATGTCAAAAAGGTAATGTAACAATAACACATTCAGATGTTTAATAAACAAATAAAATATTGTAAGAAATATAAAAGATAAAATACTGTATGTGCACTAATTAAGTGCAATGACATGGAAAAACAATGAAAAACATGAACGCGACTTTGCCTAACTATGTTAGATGCTGCAAATAAATGTAAAACCTAGATATGCATTGAGCATAACTGCTGGTCGATTTCAAAACACTGAAATGTCGACCTTCGAGACTTTTCGCAACAATAACTAAATATTAACTAAAAACGTACCTTTCTCGTGGTTGCAGAGTGCACGCACAGATAAACTATTTATTAAATGACTTTCTCGATGCTCTTACTACCAAGACATGAACTAAGTAGGTAACGTCTACAGCCTGAAAAATCAATAACAGTGCCCCGAGCTTATTCGCCCGTTCTTTTTTATCAAAGTTACAGCAAATATAAACATTATTCTAACTTACCTCTCCACAGGTATGAAGGGAAGATCTTCGGGAACCCGGGATTGAAGTTAATTGTTCTCAATGATTCAGAAAACTATTTTTATTTATTTATGTTTCACCACAAATTACAACAAAGCAGACTGACAACCATCTGATTTGACAGATGTTTGACATAAGCGGCCCGTTACACGAAATGAAGTTCTCAAAGTTCAGTTGCCTCATCAACGCTCCGTTTCATTCAAGTATTTAAATTAAACCACATGGACTAACCAGTTTCTATCCTTTATGTTAATTTAGAATTTCATTCTATTGTAATAAAGAATTGATTGATCAACAGCACTACATAAAATACTGCTTTATCATATTCAAACATAGACTACGGATGTGAGAGACTGAGGAGCCAAATTCGATCCACAGTGACTTGTGTGCACAAGTCGACTCCGTGGGTGCTTGGGGACTCGAGCACTCATGAGAAATAACTAGTAGGTGCTGAGCACCCCTGAGAATAGAAATAAGGAAACATATTTGTAATCGCCTTTTAGGTTACGTATAAATTATAATATTAAATGCTTTAATGCGTACAGCTAAGGAGTGGAATTCCCTGCAGGAGTCTGTGTTCCCTGATAGCTACAACCTAGGGGTCTTTAAGTCAAGAGTGAATAGGTTACTTCTAGGCAAGCGTGCTCCATCTTCGGCCACATCATCGCTTACCATCAGGTGAGATAGTGGTCAAACGCGAGCCTATCAATAATAATAATAAAAAAATCTTGATAATAAAAACTAGTTTAATTTTTCTAAAATGGTTTCATTTTATATTTTTATCAAACATAATTAGTAATTAGGTACGCAGTATGTAAGTATAGGACATTTATTCATTTGTCGGTCGATCAGCGTGCATTTCTCTTCTCACAATTGGCCACTTTTTCGAGTCCATCAAATGAGCACGAGCACCCATGAGGTTTTCTAAAAGTCGGCGCCCCTGTGTGTGCATGCTATAAAGAACAGTGCTTGTATAGTTGCCAGGAGCACAAAATAGATAGGTACAGAAGTCAATCTACATACAAAACGCGTTCAAGTAACGCACACACAAGACACCGCTCACGGACACGATATTTCAGCCCGGGTGGAACCAGTGCAAGCGCGAGTGCCATCCGTTTGAGACACGCGTCTATAAACTTTTTTGTGCAAAAATGGAGCAGCAAAAAAAAAGTTAAAACTGTTCAGTTTGGACGGTTGTTTGAATTCAACACTAATTGGTAAATTATTGTTTTTTAGGCTACCAGTTGTTTCAGAGGTACGTAGGTATTTCTACTGGGGCCATAGATAGTATGAAAGTGAAACCCGGGGCCCTGAGACGAAGGCAAAGAAGGAACAAGAGTGGGTTTTTTGTCAGTAAAAGTCTGACACTATCTCCCGCTCTACCCAAGCGGGATTTGTCATTAGATGATTTTCCCACCTAAAAAAAAATGTTTTAACTCGTAACGCAGAACATTTACGTAGGTAAGTACCTCAGTGGCCACCAGCCCCGCGCCGAAAAAGAAAGCGAACATGATTTTGTGGCCATGTAATATTTCTACAATTTATATTAGTTATTCGTATTTATCACCGCAATCGAGCGCGCTCGGACGGAGCGGGGCGACCCTAGCGCGACCGTCGAGCGTAAGCATAAAAAGTTAAGTACATACTGACATACATGAAATTGACTTCTGTACGTATCTATTTTGTGCCGGGAGCGTAATTGAGAATTATTATTACAGATATACCGTTTGCATGCTACCACACAGTTGCCGGTAGCCTCATTCGGGCTTACTACCTACAGATATTGGATGATTGCTATACAGCGAGTAGTAGCGTATAGGTACTTTGTTAGTTCTAACCTAACACGTCGACATCAACCTATTGTACGTAGGACAAGCTTAGGGCATCTTAGGGCCGACGCTGCGTTAAGCGGGCGCCCTCGCTGTCTCATACTAAAGTGCTCCGTCCCGATAAGCCGCGCGAGCAACCGTCGCGGAGAGCCGCGCCCCACGCCCCTTTTGCTACGTGATATTAAAGTCCTCCATCGACACGACTACATGCACACCGTTAAAGTTGAAATAGCGACACTGACCAGGTAATAAACCGGGTTCCGCTACGGTGACAGTCGCACACACTTAACGCAGCGTTGGCCCTTAGGGTCTATAATTTTAGGGTCGACGCCCATACATCGCTATCGGTATTCATCCCCTTTCTTTCGCTTCGTTCAAGGATTTAAGATAAGTAAATAAAACACAATATTAAGGAAAAAAAAAATGTCTAAAACTTATTTTAGCATCACATGAATCTAATTCAGGGCTTTAAGTTTTCACATGTTAGTAACAAAATTTAAAGCTGTCTAGATTGTTCCAACCAAGTAAAACTGAGATGTTGAGATTAATAGTTTTAAAAGTGTTTATACTGCAGATTCGTATCGCTTCGAGACGTCTCCCCAGTTCGCCACGTCGAATATGGCCTTTACGTAGTCCGCCCTGACGTTTTTGTACTGTAGGTAGTAGGCGTGTTCCCAGACGTCGATACCGAACAAGGGTACAAGACCTGAAACGAGAAACATGCCGTTGAATGAGACAAAAAGTAGCAAGAGTCGTGAAAAAAGGTTGCGAAGCTCGTATGACGAGCAATGAGTGCGCTTCCCTTGATATTTATGTAATCATGAATTAGGTCAAGTTTTTCAATAATTCAACATATCTTATCGAGGTTTGTAATAAGACCTTGGAAATCCACTTAAAATAAGTTGCAACACTACTTTAATCATGGTAACTCGAGTCAGCAAAAGTATGACATTCCCTCTCGCTCCACCCAGAGCAGAATATTTATTTGATGATTTGCCATGTAAAGGGGTCCCAATTTTTTTTTTTGCCCCAGAGCTGTTGGTCACCTACCTACGCCACTGATTGTAGACTTTGCTTGGAATCAAGTATAGTTAAATGAGAAAAGACATGGGTTTCCGTAATCTTCGTGTTTCTAAATTCACCACAGAGGCACAAGAGCTTTGTGCTATGCATTCTAAATAAGAATAGAATACCTCGATCTGTCAAATGTTGATTGAAAAGTACCTACGGTTTGCAAAAAAAACTTATTTGCGTATCAATAACGGTTTCTTTTTTGCTTTGTATTACTGAGCTTTTTTTAATAATTTTAATCCTAATTACCTGGTCACTTGGACCTTTAAGTCAAGACTGAGTCTTAGTTAAATCCAGGTAGGGTTGCCAACCGTACTCTATATTATGTTGGCGTACTCTATAATCTATAACACTAAAATACTCTTTTTTACACAATGTTTACTTTACTAGTGCTAGTCACGCATTTATGATAAATATCTATTATCATAACCAAAAGTCGATTTTACTAAGAGAGTCTTTACGGTCACGAATGTGAAGTGGCGGGAAGAGAGGAACAGGGCTTCATTGAAATTCTGCACAATTCGCTTGCTTCTTCCATTTGCCGCTATTCAAACACTTCACACAGTGACGCAGAGATGAGGAAAATTGAAGAACTGGATTCGTATTAAACTTTTTCGTTCATGATTTGTAAATTAAAAAAAATAATCCTATTTTGCTCTCCCTACCCAATTTCTTCGATTTGACAGCTATAACGTCACAACATGGCGGAAAATCGATCCTATTCTTATTTGGAACGCATTGTGCTGTCGCGCCCTGTCGTTAGCTTTTTCATCACGCGTTCGTAATTCCGAATATAGACCATGATTTCCAAAGCGGCTACCTTTCTTGAGAAGTCTGTACATATTTACCAGTGGTTGCTTGTAAAGGATCCTGGTTTAGGCAGGTGGCAATTTGAAGTTTTTTTGCTTGTTTGTTGTAACCCAGCCAACCCCAGCCGGAGCCCTGCACGCCTACAGATGCCGTCGCAAGCTGGTTCTTCATGTTATCCCATGATCCAAAGTCCCTAAAAATAATTGAAGGAGTTAGAAAAAAAAACTTGTGTTTAGCTGGTTTTGCACAAATAACGATTACGCATTATAATATTAATGATATTACTTTTAGTAAAATAAAGATCAACTAGTAATTTTCGCACACCTGTTTCAATAATGCGTATCATTATTATTTCATAATTGGAACTTATCGCCAAAACTGAACTCTTGGTAAATTATCGGTTATTTTGCCATTTAATTGTATAGAGTTACAGACTGTTCTCAATTAACACCTTTGCGGAATGAGTGTTAATAAACAATAGAAGTTTTGTATCATGATGACTAAAGTTTGTGAAGGTGTCAATTATGTTTATCACAATGGACTCTTAATAACATAATTGGTGAAGTATACTGAGGTGCCCATTGTCCATTCCCTTATATGGCACAGAGACGGACGAAACGAAAGACATACTTACTATACGCTAGCTTGTTGCGCTAGCTACACACAACCTGAAGCTCGCGGGCCGCATGTGACCCGTCAAGCGTATCTGAATCCTGCAGCCTAGCCCAATATTGATGCTATCATTCTATATTTATTCAATATCTCAGTAGCAGTTTTACTGTACGGAAGTCTGCTCACTAGTTCACTCCTTAACGATGAGTGGATTAACGATTCTCATTGATGTATACCACAGTATGTAGCAATTTTATCGAATACTGTCCATTTGTCAAAAATTTAAAATTCCTATTCATAGGTACTATTAATAATATGTAGAGTTTCAATTTATGTACTGTAAGTTATTTCGGCCCATCGTGATAATAGTACGTGGGGCACACTGAAAGTCTCTGGATCTTGCCACTTGCAATAAAAAAATGATAAAATAATTATAGAAGCTGAAAGAGATTTCTTTAGAAATAAGCATCACCTTTGTACTATTCTTCTGTTTCCTTCTTCTTTTCTTCTGTTTATTATTGTGTGTACATAAATTGTTAAATAAATAAATAAAATAAATAAATAGAATTCGAAAATGGAACTCTTTGCGAGCATGTTACTTTTTAATTTGCGAGACTGTAATTTGTTTTTCATTGTGGCGTCCACGGATACCGAGGAGTCATTTCGAAGATTTGAAAATGAATTTAACTCGTGGACATTCTCGTTCAATGATTTTCGTTGTGGCTGAAGTCAACAAGAGAGTTGCCAAAGACTTCAATTGGCATTTGGTGATGAAGCACCATGTCGCAGCTCTGTGTATGAAATAGACGTGGACGTGCTCATCTCTATGAGGTACGTGAAGGTCAGCCGACGACTGCCGTTACAGACTCGAATATTAACACCGTACGACAACTTATTGAAACTGACAAAAAAATTACTTGCCAGCCAATTTGTGATTTGGTAGGCATTGGAATAAACCAAGTGCAAAACATTTTACATGTGCTGAAGGTTCGGAAGCTTTGTACTCGATGAATACCACATGACTTAACGGAGGACCAGACACGACTGCGTGGCCAGTGGTGTCGTAATATGATAAAAAAGTATAATAGAGGACTTTTTTTTTATTGATGTAAACCAGAGCTTGACTGCGATCCCACCTGATGGTAAGCAGTGATGCAATCATTGATGGTGAGGCGCACTAGTTTATTAAGGACTGTCATTGACTGTCTATAATAACGCGACAGGTGACGAAATCTGGGTGTACTTGAACCCGAAAAAGAAAGCCAGTCGGCAGAGTGGGTCTTTCCTTTTGAGGACTTGCTGACAAAAGTTACGAAAAGTCGAAGTTTTGGTTAAGAAGTCGCGGTCCCATACAAATGTGCTCCGTCGCGAGGATTTGCGCCCCGCGCCTTCAGCGAATGCAAAAATGCATTAATTGTGAGGGTATATATTTTCAACAACAATAAATGTATCGTAAGTCTTATATCTAGTCTTATTTATCACAATCCAGAAACTTTCAGTATGCCCTAAGTAGAATTGCGATGTGGCTCAAAAAGAAGATTAGGTCAGAGCCTACTGGGGCCATGGGTTAAACGAAATAGCACCCCATGAGGCCCTGGAACAAAGGCAAAGAAGAGTTGCATTGTGAATATAGTCACGTAAATATTTTTAATAAGTGCTAATATTGATAGTAGGTGTAAAACCTATAAATAAAATGTCTCATTAACTAGCCCAACTACTACACAGGTTATCTCAACCATTGACGTAAAGCGGTAATTTCCACAAATTAAAAGCAAAACAATACATTACCAATATAAACAAAGTGAAGTAAAGCTGATAAACTGTTAAATCAATATTTAGTGCTTGGTGGGGATAGCAGTTTTAATAATAAAGACAGTCTTGGTCATAATAAAGTACTGATAGAGAAGAGTAAACAGTGTGTAACAGATATGGGCCGACATATTTTTATTTAGATACTGCTCCAGCCCATGGAAGTGCACAACTTTTTTTCGTTTTTCGTTTCATGGATTTCTCAGTCAATTTCCAAATAAAATAATCAGTTTTCTGTCCAAAGTCAGCTGACTAAAATTAGTATGAGAAATTAAAATTTTTATTTCAGTATTGACTAGGACCTTTTGAAGACAGTTGTATAATACTATGGGCAAAAGCAGTAATTAAAATATGACCAAGCATATTCACCAGTCTCCATTTTGGACTAGTGCTGAAACCACTGCACTCATCCAGTTCCAATTGACGAAAAGATTGTGTTATTTATAAGTTCCTTGCAAAATTAATACCATTTACCAAACTTTGAAGATGAGATCACTACCCATTTCCATTACACCCTTTAAAAGTAAAAAACAAAACATAAGCATGTTGATCTGCCATACAGAGAAATAGTGCACAATTTGATTGACTTTTATTACATGCACAAAATAACAGTAACTATATGCTGATTTGATCAATGTTAGATATCTCTTATCTATGCAAAAAAATAGATGAGTGGCAGTTTTTGCACACAACTCTGTCCAATGTTACAGATAAGAATATTGGATGTTATTACAGTACAGTAAAATAAGATATAACATTGAATTAGACACAAACATAAACGCAAATAAAATAGAAGAAAAGCCAAAAATCAACCAAAAGCCAGGTGTTCAAGACCTGAAAAAAGAATGTTTAATTTCAATTACTTCTCTACAGCTTGTGTGAGCGCACCAGAAGGCTTCCCACCATTGGGGGACAGGTTCTGCCAGAAAATGGTGTGGTTGATGTGACCACCACCATTGAACTTCAGCCCTGGCGCTAAGTTGATGATTGTGCCGATGTCACCTGAAGATACCATCATAGTAATTTAGAATATCACAATCAAATAATCCAAACATTTTTTATCAGGTTTTATGATATGATTTCAGAAAGTCTGTGCAGTTTTTAAACACAAATTTAACCAATGTTACTCTTTATAACATCAGCTATCTACCATTGAAAGTTCTGTCAAAATTGGTTCACCCATTTCAGAGATTAAAACTAATTGCCAAATAAAGGATAATTTTAAAAAATATTGTTTTATGTACTATGTACACACATAATATAGATGTAGTACATAGCTACAACATTGAGTTAATAGACGCTTGAATTTTATTTATTTGTATGTTTAGATTGCAAAAATATTTCAATGAAATGGAAGATACTAACCAGATTAATGTGACTAACATACCAAGACTAACATTAACTTCTAGGCAAAACCTTTATTACTTTACACAATACTAAAAACTGTAAATCAAATAAAAATAAAATTTATTTACTTAGCAAC
The DNA here is from genome assembly GCA_961205895.1 of Mythimna pallens. NCBI lineage: Eukaryota > Metazoa > Arthropoda > Insecta > Lepidoptera > Noctuidae > Mythimna > Mythimna pallens. The sequence goes on from OY540843.1 coordinate 6,358,647, forward strand.
AGCTTCCTTAAAGGCTTCAGAAGGATTAGTAGAACTTGGAGTAAGGGTCGGCCATAGAATAGAATGGTTCACATGCCCTCCTCCATTAAACTTTACCACACTGAGGAGACCAATAATCATGTTGGTGTCTGCTGCTGCCAAAGTTTAATTATACAATCTAGGTATGAGTATTAAGATATTACTGGCAGCAATTAAATATAAAAAGTAGTACTTTTGGAGGATTCAAATAGAAAACAATTTAAAGGATCAGTACCTTTAGCCTGTGCCTGAGCCAGTTTCTCTTCAGCAGCATTGAGGTTGTTGACGTATGTGGCATGGTGCTTGCTATGGTGCAAGCTCATTATCTCCCTGCTGATCACCGGCTCCAAGGCGCTGTACTCATACGGCAGCTCTGGGAGAGTGTGCTTCATGCGAGAGGCGCCCACAGACATACTGTGAACAGTTCAAGAAGTCAAATCAAGAAGACAACTTACTGCAATGTAGCCGGCCGGACGTAAGGGGCAATGTTCTTTTACATAATTAGACCATTTAATTTAATATAGGTGCTGGTAATTGGGCAAACGAGCCTTACGTTAGACAAATAACGAGTGAAGTAGAAAAAATAATGACCAATATAGATCATGGTTCGAAATTACGTGAAAATTAATGATTTTATGTAGGTACTTCTGCATTATTTATAATATACTTACAGCGTAAGCCGGCGAATAGGAAACATTATGAAAGGCAGTGAATAAAATGCAAAATATACTTTAACTAAGACACCGGCCACCGATTGCCCAATATATTTAACAAAATGCAGAATTATGCAACAGTGAAGTACCGACAGCTGCGTAGCAGAATTATTTTATTTAATATTTATATTCTGTCAAAGTGACAAATGACAATCAGTGACATTGACAAGTGTAAATAGCCTATTCTTCGTGTTATTTTAGCATGTGCATTGTGGTCTTTCTCTTTTACACTCATGCAATGATCAATTTCGGAAGATAGATTTTCCGCCAACTTATGTTGAAAAGAGCAGAAGTTTCTTAGGATTTTCAAACGCGACTTCACGCGACTTTTAGAAACCATAGAGTGAAATGCAAGTTTTCTTTTCCCAACGTGACACTGGCAGAATAGTCGAAACCGGCTCAATTGCCAAAAAAAAAAAAAAAAGTTTTCTTTTTCGAAGTGACGGAAATATTGACATTCTCGATAACTGACTGATTGTGATGTCTTTTCCACGAAGAGATAACCATTGGATGGAAAAATTATTCAAGTGGATTTTTTAGGAAAATTAATTATATCTATTTGAATTCGATGTTTTTTTAATCTCTATATATAGCTAAATAGATGGAATTTTTTCAAGATCCTGTAATCATATTACGGGATCTTGAAAAAATAAAATTGGTGAATAGACTTTAAAAAGGAGGAGGTTCTATGTTCGGCTGAATGTATGATTTTTTTATTTATGTTCACCGATTTTTCGGTTAGTTGCGGGTCGATTTTGAATTTATTTTTTTTTGATAATGATAAATAAACACTGAAAGGTGTAAAATAACTTAAATTTTGGAAGTCTGTAGTCTTATATAACAAAGAGACAAAACTATTATAGAAACACCGACTTGCAAAATTAAAGTTATTTTGCACTTTTCAGTGTTTTTTTTTTACATTGAAGTCGATTGTATTTTTTTTTTTTGTGAAAAGTTTTTAACATCAATCATCGGTCGACGGTCGAGTACCAGCCAGATGCCGAGGCCGAAGTTGCTTAGATCGAGAGTTGCCGCCGCCGCCGCCCGTGCCGATAGACGAGACGTCACGTAGTCTGCTGTTTTTGCACTAGTGTGCGACGTGTGCGTACATGAGCCGCGCGTACGTGAGCCCATCCTGTGTTCGTGTGCATATTGTTACGAGACGACGAACGTACGACAGTGCTGTGTCTGTGCTGTGAAGTTTTTGCCGATATTTATTGTGATCACATGAATTGCTACTATATTTTTCTTCGAAATTAAAACTTTTCTTAGTTAATTAGGTGTACAGTTGAATAATCAGACGTAGTCTAAGTGTTTCCAGCGTAGTATAGACATTGCTATAATAAGCGGTGCATTTGTTTATTTATAGACAGTCGCAATTTGCAGTCATGTAATTATTCCTGTGGCGCTAAAATGTCTCAGAAGGATACTGCGATACATTTGTTAGCCGGAGGGTGAGTATTGGACCGCTGGGGGTCCGTGATATGATAAACACCATTATTTGTAGTACGTTATCACGACTTATATATCTTCATAATCTCGATGGCTACAGAAATCAGAAGTATTGGCACATGTGGCGAGACGCTGTTTACGCCAGCGTTTTGCGCTGTGCCTACGCGTGGCATACATCTACCTAAACATCTATAATTTTATAATTTTTGATCATATTACTTATGAACTTTGAATATGCAAAGTTGAAAGCCAAGTTTCATATTGACTTTAGAATTATCATCACAAACATTGTATCATTAGTTTTCAGTTACTCAATCTTTATTTGTTACATAAATGCAGACAGCAAACCACCTTGAAAATGTAGAGATAACACTCCGTAGTACTATAGTACTATGTTGTTGTTACAAGTTCATATGAACCATTACAAGTCATTTTAAAATAAAATTTAATTTATTGTAAAAAATACGAATCAGTGTTATTTTAAAACAAAAAATAATGATAATTGTTAACTTTATTGTTATCACACAATCTAGAATGTATTTCATAATTCTAAACGACAGTTACATTAACCCCATCTATTAACTTTTGCACAATCTTTCATCACAGTTATGTTTACTATAAGTATGTATATTTGTAGCACAAACAGAGTATAGATTAGTAAATGTGAAAAGTTGACCAACATTTTAGTGCTCAGACAGACCACTCTTTTTGTAGCCATCTAGGTACTGATAACAAAAAAAGAAATTGTTGAGAATATCTTCATTCAGCTTTTGATTCAATATTATGTTGATATTTATAAATTAACTGTACAACTACCCAATATTACTAATGTTTGTTTCATCAACATTTACAATTATTACATGGAAGATATACAGACATATTGAAACAGAAAGTAAAACATACAGTGCTATTTTTCTCTGTACCTAAAAGTTGTAATTGATTCTAATTGGTAAGGAAACTCTTAAATCATTATTATCATTGAATTTTAAAGACAACAACCAAACTTATACTTTATTATGAAATTTAAATATTTAATTGTGTACATAATTAAATATTTAAATTAGAATGGGATTATTGAATACTAAATACTGTGCACAGACAAGATAATATACCAGCCAGGTATTTATTTACTTAAAATTTAGTTATTCTCTACCAGTCAACTTAGGGTGGTTGAGGGATATTAAGCCACTAAACAAAATAATCTCCTTTTCAGAGTGGCCGGCACAGCTGGAGCTGTGGTGACATGTCCATTAGAAGTAGTTAAGACTCGACTCCAGTCTTCAAAGGGAGTAGGAATATCACCACCATCTCAGCCTCCACCATCTGATAGCACTAACAATGCCAGGAAAATCTGCTCGAAGATTCCTAAACATCAGGTTTGCTATGTTTTAACTTAATTATTTTATTATTAGTACCTATAATTTTTATAGTACTTTTTTGCAAATAATACAAACATCTAAAACTGAGAAATTTTAGAGAACATAAGAATATAATAAAAGGATAAAAATAATAATAAACATAGCAGATTATCAGGGAGCTTTAATCAATTGAAATAACATTTATCAGGGCCAGAAAGTTAGTGATAAATATTTAGAGATTGACATTGTTATATAACCTAAATAAGAAATATTTGATTTTGCAGTAAATCAGTTAGAAAAAAATAGTTACTCCAACAGCATTTTATATAGGAAAGCAAAACGAAAAATGTAAACAAATAGCTACCCACATTTTTTCAATACTAGCAATAATTTACTATACTACCCACATTTTTGCAATACTAGCAAATATTCATAATGACTACCCACATTCTTGCACCACTAGCAAACATTGACTATAAGTCTATAACTACCCTACTACTACTATATATTACTAATTATATAATATTATTTTAATTTTTATTACAATGACCTTTATTAAGCTGACATTTTTAACATAAATATATTCTTTTTAAATTGCAACGAAATTCAAAAAATTGCAAAAATTTGCATGCCAATGTGATGGCAAAATATGGAGGACCATGTTATAAAAAAAACACCTATGTACTAGCTATACCCATGTTTGCAGAATAATGATTATGATTATGAAATACCCACATTTTTGCAAAACTACCAATAATCTATATATATAAAAGGAGAAACTTACTGACTGACATATCAATGCACAGCCGAAACTATTGGGACTAGAAACATGAAATTTTGCACAAGGCTTACTTTTGTGGCGTAAGCGAGCACTAAGAGAGGATTTTTTAAAATTCACCCCCTAAGGAGATGAAAAGAGGGTCCAAAGTTTGTATGGAGAAACCTACTTTCACGCGGGCGAAGCCGCTGGCAGAAAAGCTAGTTTTACTATAAGTAGGTATTTATAGAATCCACATTATTATCTTGTGTAAAATTGATTGTATCAAAAAAAAGGTCTTGGCCTAAAATATAAACAAAGAGTCGCAATATTGTAGTATCATTGTAATCAACATAGCCCATGGCCATAAAGTTATCCTTAGAGAGTTCAGTCACTGTTGGGAAGCTTCCAATTACTTGATATTGTAAACATTCATTAATATCATCAGTTTTGTAATAACTGCTTTAATTTTTGAAATAACTAGCTTCTGTCAGCGGCTTCGCCCGCGTGAATGTAGATTTTTCCATACAAACTGGACCCCCGTTTTATCCTCTTTTTTTTAGGTGTCGGTAAAAGTACCCACTCCTATGGTTCTTCTTCCTTTGCATCCCAGGACCTCTTTTGGGGTTCTCTTTCGGACAACCCATGAGCCCGTTTTATCCCCATAAGGGTGAATTTTGGAAAATCCTTGCTTAGCACATTTCAACGTCATTAATGACTCTGCGTGCTAATTTCAGCGCAATCCGTTCAGTGGTTGAGCTGTGTGTTGATAGATCAGTCAGTCAATGACGGTTTAGTCAGCCATTTCGCCTCGCGTGAAAATAGAAAACCATCCCAAGGGAGCATACTGGCGAGATAAAAAGTATTCTAAGAGCTCCAGGTCATGATTTATCTGTGTGTTAAATTAATTCCAAAACCATTCAAACGTTTGAACGTGAACGAGTAAAAAACATTCACACACATTCATAAATACAAACTTTCGCCTTCTTCTTTTTTTTTTCGATTCGATGGTAAACTCGTCAAACTGTTTGAGCCCAATAGGGGTGGCTACATTAATAGCAGCTTCGGTAGCACTCATCAAATCCTCCAAAGTGCAGGTGTATGGGCCTTTCGTCTATATAATATTAGAGCGATAACAAAAAAGCCGGTTCAGAATGTTACCTGACCAAAAAAAAAACGAGAATTGCGACTTGTTGTCGACACATACTTGCAATAAAATTATACACCGGATCTTTAAACCAATAACGGTTGCCATATAAAGTAGACAAAAATAGCTAAGGCTATGATGTCGACCGATGACCCAATGCATCATTAATGTTTACCAAAGTCAACTGCACTTGGATCGATAAAGGCTGTTTGTTGTTGGCTCGTAAATTACTTTACCGTGCACCGTAGTACCTTCGATCAAACTTAGGGTTTATTCCTTACTCAATGTTATTTACAGTAACAAAACATTTTACTTCTTGAACGTTAAATTGATATTGATATTATCATGGTAATTTTCCTCATGCCGTGTGGTCTTTTTCCCTATTTATTGTTTAACTACGCCTTATATAACTTATCTTACCTAACTTGTATATTTTGTGGCTTTATGGCCGGTTGCGTGTCATACGCACCTGAATGCGTGCTAAAGCTTATTGAAATGATTAATCTTTTCAAAATAGGGTGGTATGAAATTTCGGATATTGATACGAATATAAAAATCATATTATACCGATTTCGGATACGGTTACGCATGTGAATGTATTTCGGATCGGTTAGTTTCGGATACGAATATTAAAATTATAAAATAATATAAAATACAAATACCAAGATTTGACTTTTAGTTCTAGTGTAGAATTAGATAAGGTATAATTGGTTTTGCCGGGCGAAACAAACAAAAACCTGTCACAATCTATAGTTTAAGATATCCGTGGTTTAGACTTTGCCTTTATCCAAAACTTTTATACAGGTTTCGGTTACGGATACAGATATTTTTTTATTTCGGATATCCGATAGTTACGGTTACGGAGCTTCATAACATCCCTGGTGGTAGTAACTATAGCTGAGACATCTTTATGATGACTTCAATCATGCAATACTTTGGCTTCATTACTCGCCATTTTATTCATCTATTCCGTCAAAAACCAATTAAACCTTACCGTACCTTTGTGTTTCATGATGTTTTAATAAATAAATAAATACAAAATTATCTAATGAATTGACTATAACTATGTTTTCTGTCTGGCAAGATATTTCTGCTATCGGACATTTTCCATTACTATACTTAATACATTAGTCATTAGTCTGACCTTCAGTCTATCCAAAGTACTCCTTGGATAGACTGATGGTAACTGGGTTGTGGAAGTCTGATAAAGAAAAGAAAGAAAGAAAGAAAAAACGTTTATTCGTACCTCACACATACAGTAAAATTAAAAAACAGTAGAATACATTGGGAGTAAAAAAAAAAAAAATATATATATAAAATAAAAATTATTGTCTGATCTGTGCATTCAAAAAAGCGCCTAACTCAGCATATGCTGCGATATTTAAAACGATAAATAACGCAGCGCTGGTATTCTGTTAAGGCCTGCGGTGATGCCACGGTCACACTCACGGAGGTTAAATAAAACTATATAGGTATCGAAACAAAACAATAAACACAAACATTGATAAAACAAAATTGGAAAAATAAATATATAATAATAAAAAATAATATAGGCAGAAGCTTCATGTAAAACACAGGTATTCAGCCGCATCTAGTTGGACTGGAAGCCGACCCCAGGCTAGTTGGAAAAGGCTAGAGAGATGATGATACTTTATACCTATCTACATAAAAAAAGAATTTGATTTGATAGCGTTAAAGAATTGAAAAAAGTGATATTAAAGTGATATTAACTGCTTCTAAACATATAAACTAATAAATATTAATAACTTAATATATAAAAACTAAAAATAATATTAAAGAATTTGGTTAGTTAGTTGATTGGTTCGTCTAAGTTTTACTTTTCCGAAGAAGAAAAAATCCAATTATTTAGGTAGGGGTGTGTTCCATGTACCATTGAAAATAGTGTATTCAAATGTGTTCTTCTGTTCGATTCTGACAGTAACGTACATAATTACTTTTGTGAGTGCCCCAAAACATCGATTATTTCTTTTGTAGTCTACTAAAAAAATGTTTTTAAAATTATAAACAAGATAAGATCCCATCAATGCAAATTATTCGTTTGGTTTTGTCGTCACAGTACGGGTTAATATAAACAATTTGAAAGTTTCAGTGTATACTAGTTATCTGCGAGGCACATCTAGCAGTACAATAATACTGTGCCACAGGAATATAAGCTTCAAATACCAAACTACTAAAGATCAAAGCCGCTCGAGGTCCGCACGGTGTGACCCTCTCACGGAGGGGAAGGCCTCCTCTCATGTCTCAGTGGTGCAACGACATACTTTGATTATGTTGTGTACCCAACTACTTTCTTTATTAAAAAAAAAACTCATCGACCACACCGTGTACTTATTTGTTATTTCAATAAGTCTGTAGGCCGCAGGATATTGTTTAAACTTATCAATACTATTATAACAATTTTTATCAGCGTTATCATCAAAGCTATCGACAAATTATGTAATAAAAATATCAATATTAGTCGTATACACGCACTGGTACAACGCAAAACAATGTCAGGAAATTGGTTTCGTGATGGATGTTTTTATGATTTGATTTTTTTTATTGCTGTCCCTTTCAACGAGACAGTACAGAGAGCCAGAGAGCCTTAAAAAGTACATTTTTGAAAGATTTGTCAATAAATATAAAATATATTGCGGGATTGACACTTAAGCTTGTCCTAAATCGAATATCTATGTAACATTTACCAAACCGCGCTGGACCCCCGTGTGGGGTGGATTACGGCCTATTCTCTTCCCAAGAAAGGAGGCCCGAGTGCCAGCAGTGGGCACATTATAAGGCCGATTATTATGTTTTTCATTTTAGACATTTGAGAACCGATATCGATTGTCAAATGTCTGTCTATCAGCGGATAGAGTGTCGCTTTGTTTAATCTAACTACCCAAGGTTAAAGTAAAAATTGAAAGCATCTTTCGAGAACTACACAGACGCACTTCCTTCGTATCAAATATCTAAACTCTTCAGTTTGTGTTGAATGAAGTTAACTCTGTTGATGCATAATTCCAGTGTCTTGCACAAGGTATATATAACTTCTAGCATTTCTTCGTCTTCCATGAAATCTTAAACAGCGCTATCATTTTAGCAGAAAGACGTCCACTCAGCCAATGACGTTTTATAATTTGTATAGAGAAATGAATATACATCGCCCGGAGAACGCCAATTCTTCATGTCGAAAAATTTATTCTAAATGCATTTATCCTGGTATTTACGCATGAAATTATACGTTTATGTCTTGTCTTTCATAGTGATAGTAGGTATATAGTATAAGCTGTCACTAGTTGGTGCGCGACTACATGGGATGTGGTCAGTTACCTTCATTTTATGTTACCATATCTGAGCGCGAGCAAAAAGGCATCTAGAGATATTACATAATTGCAGTGGACATCTTTCTGCTTGGAACCTAATTCCAGCCCAGCCAGCAGACTCAAGCCCCAAACGTCGCCAGATAGATCGAACCGGACTTGTCGCATCCATCGGAACCCTAAGAATTCCGGATTCGGCATAGAGCCAAGTGAACCATTGCTTGTTTATTTAATCGATCGCTCTTTAGGAACAATGAAAGCTTTAGGAAATTTGAATTCACCATTGTAAATAGCTTGACAGTTTCAGACTGGAATATTGTACGGACAATGCCCCCCCTATTTTTTAATCTGTATCTTATCAGGCTACCAGCACCGTATCTTCTTTGGTAGGTCTGTGATTAAGATAAATACCTGTCAAAAAAATGCGCTTTAAATTAAATCAGTCATACAACAGTTAAAATGATAACTTGATAAGATAATATACATGTGTACTACGATTGCTCACGTGCCAAAATGTTACATTTTTACTTTAAAATTATAAATATCCCTTACCTTACATATTGTAAAACAAAGTCCCCTTTCTGTATAAACGCGATAAACTACGTATTTTTATGCGTTTTTCACTAATAGACAGAGTGATTCATGAACCTTCTTTATGAATCACTCTGTCTATTGGTGAAAAACGCATAAAAAACGTTTAGGTGTGTAATACATGCATATTATTGTAAAGATATCGATATTATTGTATAGATTAAAATATATATGTATTTATTGTATATTGTGAGAATTTTAAAAATATCTAACACCCCTTTTCAACAAGCTAGGGCGGGTCGCTACTTAATCATAGAATTACACAATTAAATTTGAAGTTTTTATTATTATTACAAGAACATGAGTAGGCGAACGCAAAACGTAAATACTTGAAATTCATTGAGTGCTGAAAATTCATGTGTTTTCAGTAATTTAACACGTGTCAGGTGTCTATAGATTGTTTTCAATACGATATGACATCATAATTTCATGTCTGGTGTTCAATCCTAAATGATAATCACCACTAATTCAAATATCGATTTTATTATAATATTGATTTTTGTATGATCATTTGTATTAAAAAGGGCCTAAAAGAAGTTCGAATTATTTCAAAGGACATTGGTCGTCGTCCATACATAGCTCGCCTAAGATCCAACAGGGAGGTGTATTTACTCTTTGGGTTTTAGATAATGTATATATTCGATTAAATCTAAATTAAAACAACGTACACTTTTGAAAATTCTGAAAAAATATAAACACTCGGATTTTGAGGTTATAATTACGTCAATAAAATCATTCGGTATGTAGCAATAACTTAGCATTTATTACTGAATGACATTACTACCAAATGTCAAATGTTGTCATCTGTAATTCGTCAACTGTCAGTGTCGATATTATTGCTCGTTTCAAACAGCGCTTTCAATCCAGTTTTTTGATAAGGCTTATTATAGTTCCGCGACATCATAGCGGACTGTTTGTAACTAAAAATCATTATCGTATATCAAGAGTTGAGAATACTGACGCTTGTCTGTGTCAAACTCTTATTAAGAGTGCTGTTACAAAGACTTGGCTGTATGAGCTATAATACCTAAAATAATAGAACTATCACCGAGGATTATGACGGAAGCTAAGGACGAAAGTGAATACTTTTTCAAATGTTTTCGAAATTAAAAAGTGTCCGTTCTATTAAAATATAAGTAATGTATTAAAAGAACTAGTAATTATAGTAAATATTTCATGCGTGTTGGTCCATAGGCCATTTTTTACCATGTCCTTTGATAATTATCTCGAACTCTAAATTCAAATGAAAGGTCAAATAAATTGGACCTTTATTCAATGTGATAAACCGTATAAGAAAGTATATTTATTACGCTACTCGATCATTTTCGTAAAAGCTGAAAAAAGTTCCAGTAAAAAAATACACAACATTCTTTTATTTGTTACTCCTGTACAAAATGATTATTAAAAGGACATTGTAAAAAATGGCCTATGAACCAACACGGATCTTAGGCGAGCTATGTATGGACGACGAGCAATGTCCTTTAGCTAAAATTGTAGTACCTATCTATTAAATTCCTTATGAGGCTCCATTTCCACTCGCCTATCGTCAACATCGAGCATGGTTTCAAAGCTCGTTACTTCATCTAACGTAATCGTAATCCAACGCGATGTTTGACGACGAGGCAATGCTAAAAAAAGAGAGATAACGCCTGAAAACTCTGTTATCTTTCGGTGATTCCGTGATTTACTCGAATATTTCACAAAACTTGTTCCAGGAAATACGTGTTTTTTTAAAACCTTAAAAGTTTTTGAATAAAATTGTTGTCATTCAGAATCTTGATTAAATTTGCAAGGCAATTGTTATATTAATAACATTATAATTAAAACTTAAAGGCATGCAATTCATGCGCTTAAGTTTTAATTATCATGATAATGCAGTATCAAAATTTAAAAAAAAGCGGGTCGATAAAGGTCAATTCCAATATCAGATTAATGATTTTTCAACTTGATGTTTGACCTGGAAATAAACCATCCCCGCGTTTCGAGTCACGATAACGTCGCTGTTAGCGCCTTAAGAAATCTTACTTGGAAAGAACGACTTACGCGCGACGCTAACTTCGATGGTATCGTGACTCGGAATGCGGGGCATCAAAGACACAAACACACAGTTATTCTGTCACATCAATTGCCACTGTGTTGCCAACCCTTCAAAATAATGTTTATAATGATACAAGCTTATATTTCTTCCACTAACATAAAAAAAAAACGGGAACTGTAAAATATTACTTCGTGCTCAAAAAAAAAAAACACTTTCAGCCTGTCTAACTCAGATTACTGTTCAATTTTTTAATTATTTTAGACCCAAGCTCCATACATTTATTGAACGTCTTTTTAGGGTGATTTCATAAAAATACTGTAGACATCAATTTATTCCATCATTTATTCCACGATAAAAAACCTCTATCATTGAAAAAACAGTTCTTAAATATAAATTAGCGTCGATTAATTATAGTACTTACCTACTAATTCCGTAGAAAAATCAATTACGGCTCTGCCGAACTGTCACAATGATTTTCGAAACTACCCTCTTTAAGACGGTGTTCTTATTTATCACTGATTATTTACACGATTTATTGTTCATTGAACGCTATTTTTTTATTCGTAAATCGAAAACTGTCAAGAGATTAATCTTAGAAAAAACAACATTTAATAGCATTCATTTTAATCAGTCCAAGCGATGAATACACGCTGGTATGTCGAGATACAAATCTTTTATCGATTTAAAATGATAGTACGATCGTTAATACAAATTACTGCGCATTATTTTACATTTCGTTGACTTACATAATATTAATTATGCACGTCCAAATGTTTAGCTAATAGTGTACACGTACTAAAAATAGAACATAATCAGAAGAAAATATTGTTGCATACAGTGTTATAATCATTACAGCGGTAGAGATAATGTGCTATCGGGGTATAATTGCAGGAAATTACAAATACAAACACGCTAACTTCTGCCAACGAATGTAAACAAAACAGCTATTCCTAAAATACAAAATTAATTAAATTCTACCTAGTCACCTAATGATAAATATGTTTGCCACACATACCTACAAAATGTTTTTGATCACCAACGCTTTTGTAAAAGAAGACTTGTTGAAGGCAGCGTATAGCCGATCCTATTTTTTGAACTAATTAACATCAACATAAATCAAGAAGGAGTTCGTGAATTGGAAAATTGATAAACTACGTTTTAGAACATATAGTTACATACATATATTATTCTAAAAGCTAGTGATGATATGATAAAAAATGTTTACAATGGAAATGAATGAAATAATGCTATCTATCAAGTTTATCAATAAATAGGCAACGATAGAATACTAGCTGTGTAAATAAAATCAAAATATATCAAAAGGCAAACAAGACCATTGTTTAACAAATAACTGTTTTTCTCGCAAAAATAGAGTTCTCATTCTAACTTATCAGTTTTATCTTTATAACTTCGTCGTTCGATGAAGATATTCGTAAAAAAAAATAGTTCAAAAGATATAAAACGTATTTGATATAGGACCCACTTAAAAAAATGATGTGCATATTTTCGAATTATCACTTGTAAAGAATTCAATAATAACGCGTATACTACGTATTGCATATTTTGTTGCTAATGTACACAAACTGCGCACTTACTATCAGTGTGTCGAATTTTTTGCCGTAAAACTATTGTATAAACCGGTTCACGATACCTAATCGTGTTATTTAATCGGTTTTTATATTCGCATCACCAGCTGACATAAGATAACGTCATAGAAAAACAATTTGCTCGTTACCTACTAAGCAATAAATTAATCAAACTAATCGCTTTCTGTAAATTTTTGTCTCCTTGCTAAATTGAAGCATTTTTGCAATGACGCCCATAGCTGCTAAAGCATAAAAATTGTAAACGTGACTTTTCATAAAAGACGTCATACTCATGGTAACAACAAACAAGTTTACTTTATCAATATCAGCGCCAGTCAAAAAGAAATGATTGAGCCAGTGAGTGGCCCAACATTGGCATTTGTCCAACCAACAATACAATATAGGTACTCCGTCGACATAATGCCAGATTCGTCGGCAGAAAAGCAGTCTTCATTTATAGACCCCACCCTAACTTCCGTGCCTACCACCTAGGTCACTGAAACCATTAAATTGTGTCTATTGGATCACCAACATTTTTATGTAGATCGATTTCATTCTGCGTCTAAATCGATCCAGATAGCTTGCCACGCTAGGCCAGATCAATTTATTTACGCAAAATATACCAAGGATGTTTATAAATATATGTCCAAGTGCAGTGACTGGTATTCGCGTTCGCTATCGGATGATAGATTGCTGAAAACAATTCCGATGTTAGAATGCCAAAGTCGTAAAAAATGTTTCTCTCGTTTCCGATATCTTCCCAGATTCTAGAAGTATTCGAAAATAACCATAGAAAACTAGGCCAGGCATTTTCTTGCCGAGATAATTATTTTTTCCTGACTTGTTTACAAGACATTGCGATCGGAGCAGTTTCAAGATGGACGTATGTTTTAACCGTTTTTAAATGAGTGTAGTGCTCAAACTTCATTTAACACAGCAAAATTAATTTAGCGTGATATTGTTATGTTCACGTTTTACGGCGTAGCTCTATAAGATTAATAATGACGTTGTACAATGTCATTATACATACTGAAGCTAACGGCGCTCAAGGCTGTTCTAAAAGAAGAATTATGCATAGCAAGTTGAAATTGCAATAAACATTCATTGGCTTCGCCATGCATACCTGACGATACACTTTCGCTAACAATGGTAGATATAAATTACTTGAAGTAAAATTGGGACATCTTCGAATGTATTTCTGGGTCAGCTTAGACTTGAATGATAAGTCCAAATTTCAAAATATGCAGTGTCCGAAGCAAGAAGCATTTGGAACTGATAAAATGACTAATACGATATAGTATCGTCTCATCTGGCCTGGATCGAATCAACTTCCAAGGCTTCCGAGATGATTACTCTGTTGTTTTCCACAGTTTGATTGATGAAGGTACCTAGATATATATTTGCGCTGAGATATTTTTAGCACTCACTTTAATCATTTATCGTACCCACATAGTTCATCTTCGCTTTCCCAGAATTTAACACTTAACGGGTTTGTCTTGGTGATAATATGCTACTAATATAGCCTTGACGAAAAATCTTAGTCCTCTGGCCATATCCTGATTCACTGCTCTTTCTCAAATGTTTATCCGAAAAATTATGACGTCTACGATGTGTATGCTTATATGCTTATATGTTAAGCATAGAAGCATACATTTACGCAAATACCTATAAATATGTAGGATGATTAAAATTTAGTAGTTGACAATAGTTATTTGTGCAACAAGAGAGCAAAGTTGTTTTTTGCTGCGAGTGCTAATTTTGAGTCCCGAGCAAGCGAAGGATTCTTTGATTGAATCACGAGCGTCAGCGAGTGATTCTAAAGTAGAATCCTGAGTGAGGGGACGGATTCAAAGGCACGAGATGCAAAAAGATTTGCACACATAATTTTTCACTTCAGCAGCGAGAACACATATTACTTGGGAAATAAAATAATTAACAGTAATAGATTTAATAATGATTTCAATTAAAATAAATACTATCTCTGTCGCTAGTTTTGTCTTATATTTTCTTCTTCTCATATTTTACAATTATTTTAACATTCGTAATCTTATTTGCCACTATTTTATTTCCGCTGTTTTTTTAAAGCACGTTCTAAATCAGTCAATGTTGAAACAACAAATAATTATTTAAAGGTTAAATGCGAGTTTTATCTGCTGCTATAAGTACTCAGGTACTCTTATTTTTGTTCAAATACAATAATAAATTTAAAATTCAATAATTTATTTATAAAAAAAGAAAACAATTTTATATTTTACAAATATTTTCTATTTATTACGCATTTCCGAAAGTGATTTTCTTTGTGGTGGAATTTCAAAATCGGAATGAACTTCGAAATGGCATGTTTCTCACTCGCTTTTTTATAAGGGCGAGAAAGAGACAGAGTACAGTGCAGTTCGAATGTTTCGAATTGTATGGCAAAAAAAAAATAACAAGTTACTTTGTCTCACGCGGTAAGCAAAATCAAGTTTTGCTCACTGTTTTCAAGCAGCAAAACCTACTTGTTTGAGCTGCTGTAGTGAAATTTTTTTTTCATTATTGTATCAGAAAGTAACTACTTACATATCCAATTTATAGGAACAAATTTTGAAATCCGTTCATTATTAAGTAAGTTAGAAACCTTTCAAATGAGGTGGAAAGGAAAACTATCAATAAATATAATAAATTTGCGCATACTGAAAAGTGACGTCACCGCCATTATAAAATATTTAAAGAGATAATGAGTTATCTCCACCACGCCCCCCTCTTTCTCCTACCAATATTTGAAATACTAATTGCTGTTTCATTTAATAACCAATTTTGATGCTGTTTTTAGAAAAGAAAGATTTCTTGTTTTGTATAAAATTTTGTACAAAAATAAACACAGGCAAATATCTGATAGACGAATGAAGTTTCCTGTGTTACATTTAGTATTTTCGGTTTAGAAATAATATTGTTCTGTATTTTACAATAAAAGAATAATAGAGAAATATCTTACTCCTCTGGTCATAATATCGTGATTCGCATATTTTAATAATTCTCTGCTCTTTCTCAAGTGTTTATCCTAAAAATTATGCCGTCGATGTATGCTTAATATTTACACAAATAACCTATAGTTCTACATGGAAGTTTTCTGTGTTACATTTTAAAGATAATTTATACTGTCGTGTATTTTAGTTAAGGTACCTAGGTATATTGTTGAACGACATAAATTCTACCGAAGAGCTTAACTCGGCTGTTGGTATCAATGAGTTGATTCATTATTCGGTGCCTATTTCCGTTAGCCAACGTACATATTTACCGCTGAGTATAATAGTGTTCTTAGGGATAAAAAAAAACGTTTCAGCTATGATTTGAAACGTAAATATTTTAATTCTGGAGCTGGCAGTATGGAAACATTTGGCCCTAACATTTGCGTAGGTCCCATTGTTTCCATCACTTGTGGAAAGCGCACCTAGTTATTTGCTTTTCTCGGTATGTTTTTAGAATAGAGAACTTTGTTGTAACAACATTTGGTGTTTTTATTTAATAAGAATGTCAATATTTGCGCTAATCGAAGGTCACACACATTCAATGTCAGCTTTTAGTTTAATAAAAATCCTTTACAAATAATGGAATGTAGATGTAAAAATCAATGTGTTTTAACAGAACTGTTCATTACCCATTTGCTTTACTTCCGAGTCTGCTAACAACCTAGAACAGTTGTCCTTGAACGCATGCGTGCTCGACACAAGCGATGGTTATAATAAATTGGCCATATAATACAGGAGGCCAAATGGGGCTACAGACGTACGATGGGCGCGATGTTCGCATACAGCAAGCAAGCTGATCGTATGCTGATGTCGTACAATTGTCAGGTTCAGCAGTGTGCGCGGGCGGGACATGCCAGGACGCCGTCCAGGATGAGTCTTATACAGTGCATCAGGTAAGATGTTACTTAATACGCCGTTTGTGTGTCATGTCTTCGTGAGCATGTGACGTTTTATGTGCTTCATTATCGGGATTTATTATCCGTCCATCAAACGCGACGCAATTTTCTACCCACCTATTTTTGGACTTATAAATTGAATTTCCGACACAAGTACGATATAGCTGTGTGAAGTGTTTGGTACTATCTGTGTTATTTTGTGTGGATTGTCATTTTGGCTTGCAGCCACTCAGTGATTGTGATTGGGGCTTCTGCGCTGCTAAGTGTACAATAGACGTACGTCTTGTTGACCTTTAATTTAGCTGTTTACTTATTTGAACTGATGTCACCAGCACGATGATAGTCAAGTGCGTGAAATACAAATGGAAAAACAATTCCACGCTCATAGAAATGAAGATACAAAAATTCATTTTCTGTGTATTTAAATAATCAAGCAACGGCAAACAGAAGAAGTTCAAACCGCTTTCAACTAGCGCTGTTATCAAGTGTATGTTAATAGATAACAACTGTTATGCCCAAGTGTCACGAGAGCTGAACGTGGCCGGATTCGCGATCACGACCCCATTGGTACGCTCAGTGTTTGCAGATTAGCTGGCTGCTGCCAATACCGGCTGATCGCTTATCACTTTGCAATTTTTATTAGAACACTGTCTCAAATGTAGGAACGAATACCTCCAGCGCAGAACACACACATTAAACTCCAGCTTTCCCGAGGTTGTGGCTCGACCTCAGCCGAACTAATTATTTATAGCTTGTATGTTGACATTACAATTTTATCTCAAAAGACGAGATATCCATTTACGTCACGAACTGACTCAATTATCACCGACGTAGGTGCAAAGGTGATTTACTGACAAGAACTTATTTGTTTCCAGACACATAGTTCAGACTGAGGGCCCTAGAGCATTGTTCAAAGGTCTAGGACCCAACATAGTTGGGGTAGCACCGTCCAGGGCCATATACTTCTGTACATACTCTCAAGCAAAGGCGATACTGAATCAAAACATATCACCGGACACTCCGATCGTACACCTTTCCGCAGCAAGTGCTGCAGGTAAACCGTTTTACATTGTTCGTGTAATATTTATACTATTTACTCAAGTTTCTGTCAGCATTGCTCTTTTATATTATGAGACATGGAAATACATATTATAATAAACATTGTGTTATCGAATTGTCTTTCTCTCGTTCCCCTGCCAATTTATTCACGTCGGCTTCACTAATCGCTATGATTATCACGCACTGGTTTCAAGAGAAATCTGTTTCAGGTTTTGTGTCTTGTACAATGACCAATCCTATTTGGTTTGTAAAGACGCGGCTACAGTTGGATGGACAGAATGTGACTGCAGTGCAGTGTATTAAGAGGATATACGCCAAAATGGTACCTGAACCAATTTATTGAGATGACACGTTTATCAATTAGCTTCTGAACATGTTGCTCATCATGTTTATGTCAAAACACTATATTCAGCAAGGGTGATTGATTTTAGGGCATCAAGGGCTTCTACAAAGGAATAACTGCTTCGTACATGGGCATCAGTGAGACTGTGGTGCACTTCGTGCTGTACGAGGGTGTGAAGGCGAGACTGATGGCAGCTAGGAGTGTTGATGGAGTGCCCAGTGATCACCGTTCTCCTCGAGATTTCCTCGAGTTCATGGGAGCCGGTGCCTTCTCGAAGACAGTCGCTTCTTGTATTGCATATCCACATGGTAAGCATCAATATACTCTAGTACAAATTCTCCTTCATATAACAAATTGTGCAACTCTTCCTGCTGCATATTAACGTACTGCTGATGCCCGGTATCTATGGGTATGCAGATAATAGCACAGTTGTAGAGAGATACCTGCCAGGTGCTCGGGCTAGTAAGGAGCTAATTCGGTTGGAACCAGAGGCTATAGTAGAGCGTACGAATGCCTCACTTCAGGCAGTCTCCAAGGGGGGCGAAACCAATCTGCCAGGATTAAACGCTGCCAGAAAACAAGCGAGTCTATTCACCGCCAAAAAGAGCCCGTTCACCTTGGCTCCTGCTTTTCAGAATGTATCCCTGGAATGCACCGACCGCCTTCAGCTCTTGGGAAGAGGCTAATTGAGGATCCAGATTTGATTAAGTCCAATCTACAAAGCCTCGCGCACAGGCGCAGGGTAGCCAGCCTTTCGGTATTTTACAGGCTACATTTTGGAGATTACACGCGGGAATTGCATGACTTGATTCCGCCATCTTCTTTCTACCATCGGACAACCCGACGTACGGCAGGTATCCACCCTTACATTGTTGAAACTTCAACGGTAAGGACTAAGCGTTTCGCTTCGTCGTTTATACCGCGTACATCGAAGGACTGGAACAATTTGCCTGCTGCGGTCTTCCCATCCAACTATAATTTAGGTGTCTTCAAAGCTAGAGTGAATAGGCTCTTAATAAACTAGTGCGCCTCATCATCAGTGATTGCATCTCTGCTTACTGTGGGATCGCAGTCAAGCACTGGTTTATCAATATATCTTCTATATATATAAAAATCAATGCCACTTTTCGTTGTAACTCAAGAACGGTGAGCCCGTTCTTGAGTTATAACCTATCCAAACCAAATATTTAGGCTTTGTTCGGACTATTTAGTAGATGGTTTATGTGAAGTTTGCACAAAATCGGTCACATTTTTTGTAATAAATGAATTCAATAAATGGCGGATTATTTTGTTAATGGGGATTTTGCTGTCAAATTGAAACTTGTAGGGTAGGGTAAGGCAGGGTAGACTTGGGAAGAGTAGTCAGTTGACGGGAGCGAAGCCGCGGGCAAAAGCTAGTAAAAAAAAAAAAAAACAAATTATCTATATATTATTATTACTTTACATCCCCACAACCAATCCTTACTGCCTGCCTTCTGTGGTGTTTGTTCGAGTCATTTACTATTTTCATGCGGTTTTCGCCAATAGACAGAGTGAGTGGTGAGGAAGGTTTACAGTTTCAAAGAGTCGCTAGTTAATAATAAATATTAGTCACCTTTATCTTGTTTCCATTTCAATGTGACAATTAATTTTCCTGCTAAGTTGATGAACAGCAAACATTTACAAACTGATATGATAATCAAATCAAGATGCATGAATTATCATCACTTGCTAATGTTCTTAATTAGCAATGACTTTAAAGGAGTCAGCACAGATCATTGGCTCTTCACCAGGGATAAAGAGATTAGCTAGAGATTAAAAACAGGAGGTCATTAACATATGCATGTGTAAGTAAACTGATGTGTCACCTTATCTTGTGCCTACCTACATGTTCTGTCTGCCTGATAGCAGGAGTTAATGGCATCTTTATGAACCGTGATGGTTAGTGCAATTTTGAAGATGTGACGCATGTTTTTATGTTGCATGAAATGTTGTCTAGACCACTTAAAATTGGTGATTTTCCGGTAATTAGAAGAGGAAGAATTATCACGAAACTTAACGATATTTAAGACCGATCATGATTGTATTGTTCACGGAGTTTCGGCTGTGCGTTGATATGTCATTCAGTCAGTTTCTGCTTTTATATATATAGATTATTTATTATCTTCGTCGACATTGTATCTTAAGATAAAATATTATAGTATCTTAGCCGTGTGCAGCGCCCCTTAGTGAACTTCACTGCGGGTGACGTAACCTGCGACAAACTTAATATTTGCGGTTGGTACAGTAATCGGATCGAACCGCAAAGTTAAGTTTGTTTTTTATTGTCCTTTTTACTTTTCCGGGATAAAAAGTACCCAGTGTGGTGCCCAGGATATTAAAGTATTACAATAATTATACCAAGTTTCATCGTAATCGAACCGGTAGTTTTTGCGTGATGCCTGTACAAACAAACAGACAGACAAAAATTTTTTAAATCACATTTTCGGGTTCTGTAACACCCCCTGCCATTTATTTTTTTGATATTTTCAATGTACAGAATTTTCACTTCTACATATTTATTATAAGTATAGATTGTACATTGGTGTACAATCTATACTTATAATATAACATAAAACTACAATAGGAACTTAAAATTAAAAGGGTGTCACAATGGGCGGTATTATCGCTAAAAGCGATTTTTTACAGAAAACCTAAAATAGATAGAATAGAATAGAAACTTGTTTATTTTTGCAAAAAAATAAAATTACTTTGTAGACAGCGAGTTATTCCCAGCACTTCGTCATACCAATATTTGAAATGCTAATTGCTGCTTCATTTAGTTACCAATTATGATGCAGTTTTAGGAAAGATTTATTTTTAGTGTTATTTATAGTTTAGTATAATATCATCATCATCTTCCTGCCCTTGTCCCGTCCTATTTGGGGTCGGCGCAAAACGTTTTTTTCTTCCATTCTGCCCTGTCACTCGTCAAGCTATCACTAACTTCCTTTTCTTTCATATCACTAATTGTTTAGTATAAAATATTGTAGAAAAATAAACACACTCAAATATCCAATTGTATTTCATTTCCAGAGGTAGCAAGAACGCGACTCAGAGAGGAAGGTGACAAGTACCGCAAGTTCTGGCAGACGCTGCACACAGTCCTCAAAGAAGAGGGATACCGAGGAGTCTATAGGTAAGTGCATTCTTATCAGGAGACATCGTCCTTGGTAACTGTGCCAACGTTTACTAATCACTTCTTTGTCGTTTCAGGGGCTTAGGCACACAACTAGTACGTCAGATACCAAATACGGCAATCATGATGTCAACATACGAAGCCGTCGTGTACCTTCTAACCACACATTTTAATAGTTCGTTTTATGAGAACACCTAGCAAACTGCTTAGGTAGTCGTTAGTCGTGTCCGAGCCGCGTTGAACGCCAAAACATTAGTTTCGTAGCCAACATTAGATGACAACGTTCTCGAATGTCCACGTAGAGAGACATCGTGCATGCTTGTGGCTGAGGAATTACGAAACCTGTCCAATCCCACCTGTCTCCGTACGGTTGGAAATAAACGTAAGACCTTTTTCTCAAATATGATAACAAGTTTAAGGGCAGAAATAATTGGTCACCCATAAGGAGAAGACTTCTGATTGGTCAGTTTTGGATAAAGCAAAATATTGATCATTGTAAGTCTGTCAACGGTTTGAAATGTACTTACAAGGTGATACTACTAACGCAGATAAGGTACGATTCCTTCCGCTTCTTAACCTTAGGACCCAACAGCAAGTTTTCCCTATTTTGAAGTACTTTCATACTTAGTATTTATACAATTATTTAGTGATTTTTATTTGCAAAGTGTGTCAACAACCTAATCATACTATCAAAGGCTAGCTATTAAAATATAAATTGGTGCAATTTTCCTGTTTTTGTCATTATTTAGTATTTTAGCGTTGGTATGACTGAAAATATTCTCATTGTTGAGCTTAGCTTAAGATAAAAGTAATTTTGCCTGTTTATTAATCAAGTACCTAATTGCTTCTAAGATAAATATTGCGATCAAAAATGTAATATATTCATGAACGATATTTACGAAATCAGAATTATTTTGGAAGTCATTCATATTTTAAAATCTGCGCAGATGAGTATTTTGTTGAGAATGGAGAAGTTTCATGAAGTTGATACTTATATACATTAATAAATCAGTGTGAACATTTTTGAAATCCATCATGATAAATTATTGTACGCTCAACGATTGCATTCTCTCACTCGAGAGGGTCGTCATTTGATCTAAACGAGATCACTGCACCATAAATGACTCGATTGCACAAAAGTCGCACGCGAGTTCCCGAGTTATTCTTGGTTATTTTACACCAAATGGCTTGTTTTTTATTTATTAGTAGTATTTTTTTTAAATCACAGAAGAGGGTCGTTTGACGTTACACACACACCAGAGCGCCGCCGGCGCCGCATGAATCGGAAATATTCTTGCAAACGCAACTTTAAAGTTGCATAACTTTTTGATTTCTTGAGATATTTTAATGGTTCTTCCATATTTTTGTCACATTTAACTTAATTTTTTTAAATGGTTACTTCTTCATTCAGACTTGACAGTAATACCAACCAGCAATCTGAATTAATTTAGTCATTAGTTTCTAGTTTTATTAAGTGCTTGAACCATGTAAATGCCTTAATCATTTCTTTAGCATCAGTCATAAGATGATGATTATATTAAATAGTATGATAACTTTTGCTGATATAAATGCACATAAGTCAACTAACTTGTGCCAATATAAAAAAAAAAAAAATGTTATTTTGGGAACTTTGGTTAGAATTATTGCTTTTTTGATGTTTTAATGTTGTATTTGTGTAAGTCTACAGTGTCAAAACACGATTTTTACAAAAAAAAAAAAAAAAGATTTTATCAATTCCACTGTTAAATATGGACTAGTCAGTTGTTAGCCGATATTAGTTTTCTGGAGATTACGTCCACTTAGACTTGAGTTATAAACTAATTAGCAAACACAAAGTAATAAGCACAAAAGTTTATTTTTATTCATAAATCCCTATATTCCAGTCTCAGCACACAAAATAGTAAAACATAAGCTGTGATATAAAGCTTGTAAATATTAGTTATGGAAAAACGAAATATAACTGTCGCACATAGTTCCATCTAACGTACTATTGAAATGTGTACATAGTGGTCTATTCATGCTTGTTATTATCCTGAACGTAACAGTGGGCTCTGAATGTCGCGCTCATTAACCTCAGGGTGAATGTCAGCTGCGAACTTAGCTTTTATTTTAATCATATGTTAAAATACAAATTTATTTACATTTATAAACCATGATGATTCACTATCAATTTTTGGTAACTGAATGACTAAGTGTGAATGTACCACTATTTCAGAATTGTGTTAATTTTTTATATAGATTTTATTGTCTGGTAACACTAATTGTGTAGGATGTTGTCAGTCATTTGTTATGACTGATATGATTGTTAAATATTCTAATTATATTTGAAGTTAAAAGTGATTTATAAATTAAGCATAATAAGGTTTCCAGACATAGGCAGGTAAATCTTTGACGGTTATGTTAATTTAGAGGACACATTTGGACATTTGTCGGACTGAGTATAAAGTACTATTATTTGTTTAATAAATAAAATATTTAAATAAATATAATATTGTTTAGTTTTATTTAACCATAATAACTTACTTACTACAAGTTTTATGTGACAAACTATTCATCATCTTCCTGCCCTTGTTTTATTTTATTTGGGGTTGGCGCAACACGTTTTTTTCTTCCATTCTGTCCTGTCACTCGTCACACTATCACTAACTCCCTTTTCTTTCATATCACTTCTCACATAATCAATCTATCTTTTCTTTGGTCTCCTTCTCCCACTCCATCCATTCACATATATGACAAACTTTTACAAAAATAAATTAATATTTCATTATTGATAGTAAAAGACAAAATAAAAGAATAATGAATACCAAATTAACAATAATTTATTCCAACATCAACAAAAACACATAGTTAAATAAAATTAAGAAAGAATAGGTTTCAAAAGAGTTCTGACAGCTACATTTGATATTCCAACCCAGACATGAGATGAGATGGAGTTTGGCATGTCGCTAGGGAACCTCAGAATTCCAGCCAAAGGAAAGAGATCTCCTTTCAGGGCAACAATGGGTTCCCTCCTGAACCAAATTACAGACAGAACCGTCATAAGTGCTAAACCAATTTGAAGACCCATCCTTACAGTACTTTTTACTGCCATATTCTTTCCTATACGTGTCTGTGAATCATCTTTCAGCTGATTTTCAAGTTTGTTTATTTTCCGTTGTAACTTGGAGTATGCCGCAAACTCATCTTTCATAGATATACCCTTCTGTTCTGCTTTGAGCTTCACAATTTCAGACCATACGGTCCGCTCTTCATTGGATGGTCTAACGAAACATGCAGCTATCTACAAACAAATTATTATAATTAACCAACTTCAAAAAGAAGGAGATCCTATGTTTGGCTGTAATATATATTAATGACTTATAAACTTGACATATTTACAAAGAATCTGCTATGCTGTACGCTCATAATTTGTTTGTCTGCTGTGGTGCACTATTTATGCAAAGACACTGACACCTCCTAAGTTAAAGGATCTTCCTAGTTTAGGAATCAGGGTTCAAACTTTTGAATTGACTATTGTGTAAGTTTTTTTTGTTACTATACATTTCTGTAAAATTTTTACTACTAAAATATTAGGTATTATTATTGTTACTAAAAATGCCTCGGATTCTTTTCGCAGATCTGTTTTTTTTTTAATAAGCAGCGCTTCAAGTGCTCTTGCACCTATTTGTTCATTCCGTTTTTAACTGTTTGTGTATAAATAAAGAAGAAAAACTTACCGGTTTCACTAACTGAGGGACTAATGCACTGAGCGTACATAAAGTAAGAAAATAAACCAAAAGAAATCCATTTATAACCTCCAACATTTTGTTCACCGAGATACTATTGACTATCTACTAGCTGAAATATACAAAATTATTGTATAAAGAGACGTAAACAATGGTCAGATATGTTATTTACGTATCAAGCACATCAAATCAATAATAAACAAACTAGTGAACTTCAACTCTCAATAGCAGCGAACAGTAGTGATGTGCCGAGTACGGCTTGACTCGAGTCACACTCGATTCCTGCTGTGGACTCGCTGACTCGAGTACAAATTTATATTGATTCGAGTACGCAAGACTCGATTCCAGAACTCGAGTACGCTAGACTCGATCCCAGGACTCGAGTCCAGGATACGAGTCCAGAAGTGTAGTCTATAAATTCAAAACCAAAAGAGTCCGTTATTGATACCTTTTAGAACAAAAAGGAAAACTTCAGACAGCATGTAGTTTAGGTTTAGGATAATGACACAACGATTATTTATCAACCATTTTTATTGTAATTAAATATTTCTAAAGATTATATTTAAAAAAAAAACATAGAACATACTAATGAGGTATCTTTCTAGATAACAAATAAAACTTGATCACATTTCTTGTAGAAACTAGAAATGAGATCAAGTTTTATTTGTTTTATTACAAATTTAATACAGATCCTTTTTCGTGTAATTGTACGCTTATAAAGGGTCAAACTTATGTTAGCGTCATTTCATTTCTTAAGTAAACACAGATCGAGTACGAGCTAGTCAACTTAACTCGAATGCTAGACTCGAGTCAGCTGGACTCGCATAATAAAATCAAGTCATTGAGTTCTGAATCGATTCTGTCTGACTCGAGACCTGGAATCGAGTCTTACACTCGAGTCCTGGAATCGAGTAATTCATCATTATCCTAAACCTAAACTACATGCTGTCTGAAATTTTCCTTTTTGTTCTAAAAAGTATCAATAACGGACTCTTTTGGTTTTGAATTTCTAAACTACACTTTTAGACTCGAATTTCTAGACCCGAGTAATGGACTCGGGTCCTGGACTCAAATCCTGTACTCGAATCCTGGACTCGAATCCTGGACTCGAATCCTGGACTCGAATCCTGGACTCGAATCCTGGACTCGAATCCTGGACTCGAATCCTGGACTCGCATCCTGGACTCGAATCCTGAACTCGAATCCTGGACTCGAATCCTGGACTCGAATGCTGGACTCGAGTCTGGGACTCGAGTCAACATTCGAATGGTGGAATCGAGTCATGATTCGAATACCGTATAACCTGACTCGAGTTGACTCGATCCACAAAAACAGCGACTCGGCACATCACTAGCGAACAGCGATTGACGTGACGTGAGTGAGTACGACTTGATTCGATTAATCGAATTCAATTTATTTTAATTCGAGTACGCCGATTCGAATCCAGTATTCGAGTCAGGAAGATGCAATTTTGTACTCGCTAACTCGATTCTAATAAGTGAGTCCAACTGACTCGAGTCCATTATATGAGTTAGGTGGACTCATTCGTACCCGATCTCTGCTTACTTAAGAAATAGAATGAAAAGGTCATTAGAAGTTTCCGTTTTCGTGGCAGCGGAGTTGAACTCTAAAATGTGGATGATTCGTTAATGGGTGCTAATCTCTAAAATAGTGAGCAATGATTTTCAACAACTTCAAGTCATAGGTTTGGTTCAAACTATAGGTTTTCAAGAGTATTCTCGTGCGCTTAATCCTAATTACGATCTACCTTTGCGGAACATTCTTTCAGATAAATTGATTCTGGAGCTTATAGCAACCAAATCTGGAGTGATATACTTATGCTTTAAGAACAGGTTTGTGGACTGGCGATAGCAGAAAAAATTAAAATCATGACCTTGACTAGGTGTACGCTTCATTAGTGAAAACAAATGTCTGTATCCGTTATCCACTAGGATAGTTAAACATAGGCTATCTTTTGAAATTTACAGACTTTAGTTCTGGACTCGAATTTTTAGACGTGAGTCTTGGACCTCGAGTCCAACATTTGAGTACCGGCTTAGAGTCAAAACTCGAGTCCGGTACTCGAATACTGATCCGAATACCGTACAAATCGACTCAAGTTGACTCGATTCATCAAAATAGCGACTCAGCACATCACTTCAACTCTCAGTTTTGTTGCAAAGTCATAGTCAATGTCACTGTCAGAGTGTAATTTTTTTTTTAAGTGTTTTGTCTTGGATACTAAGTTTTTTAAGCATGTCTGCGTGTGAATAGTTCATTAGTTTACCATTAGATGGCAGGGTAGACCGAAGCAAGAGCGATCGAGCTTGTATTATTATAGGTAGGTATAGGGAATAATGGAAATGTTTGCTGATATTCGATATTTATAGACTACTTAATGAAGAAATTTTTATTTACGTTCTTGGATAAATACCCTTACATAAAACGCTCGATAGTTTATAATCTATGCGGACGCCAGAGTCCGCTTAGTGTTTAACCAGATGGCGCGAAATCACGCGCGTTCGCTTGGGTTTTGATTGTCGACATAACCGTCCCGCATGATAGGAGCCACCGGAGACAGTGAAAACTGAAATAGATGAGCAAACTAAGTATCTTAAGTAGCTTTAATATATATACTCGTATATTTTTAATTTGATATAAACTAGTGCTTGACTGCGATCCCACCTGATGGTAAGTATGATGTATTAATTTTTCTATATACAACTATTGACGACTATCATATTTATTAAAATCAAAAAAAAAATTAACGATCGTCAAAATACAGAACTATCAATTGTTATTATATTAATCCCCAAAAAATTCCCATTAGGTTCGAAGTCGCAACGTGTGTGCTAGAGTAAACTACGATTTACTGCTCTATTTTTATTTTTTTTAGTAGCCAAACAACAATTGGTTTTCCTAAAAATTGTTAAAGTACCCACCACCATAATCTAAGGTAAATGTAACAATTTTTTATAGGTTAGTATCGCATGCGTCATAAACATTAAGTGTTAATATAAAATTGTGGCCTTCGGCCTCATTCGGGTTCATATAAGGAATATTTGAGTCTAGCATCTTTCGTTTCCGTGTCACATCTATGTGGGTATATGCTACAATCTCCCACCATTATGACGTATTTCCGCTTTCGTTCACCAGGTGGCTGCAGCGCGCCAACTCGTTCACCATTGGCGTCCTGTTTTTCGGACGGTTCACTTTTAAAGTTAACGTTGTTAACCTTCGATACTTTACTAAATAATAATATAATAATAATATTCCACAACTATCACACAACGCCGTCTAGTCCCAAGCTAAGCAGAGCTTGTGTTATGGGTACTAAACAACTGATAAACATACTTATATATTTCTAAATACATACATATATAGATAAATTACACCCAGACACAGAACAAATGATCGTGTTCATCACACAAACAGTTGTCCTGGGTGGGAATCGAACCCAAAATTCGGTATATGCTTAAAAGTTTATTTTTTATTACAATGGCGGATAGTGTACGTAACCGCACTAGCTTCTGACGTTTTATAAGTGCCCATGTAGGCCTATGTGAAATAAAAAATTTTGACTTTGACTTTGACCGCAACGAATCCGATTCTTCATTGGATTCGTCAAGTTCAAGTTCCTCGGAGTCATCACAGTTGGAGACTGAACAGGTGGAAAAATCCCGTAAGAGGATAAGGCGAGTAAGAAGAAGAAAAGTAAGCGTAGCCGAGGACAAAGCAAGGTAATCAAAAAGCTTGCAAAACAGGTCAGTGATTTGAAAAGTTTATATTACTACCCTCAATATCCATATTATGAAAGTCATGAATGTGATAACCCAATATATGGTGATACTTTTGAATCAGTGCAGGAACAACCAGTTCCGAAAGGGCACTTGGAACCAGGGTCAGATACTGCACAGTTTCAATCATTTGATTTTGATTTGGCAACGCAATTAAAGGAGCCAGCTATTACGACTACTCCTTCAAATCAGTTGGAGTTATTAAATTCCATTCAATATTTCAATAATGATAATTGGAATAATGTTAGATTTATGGAGTCGCAAAAAGTTTATAATGCTCGTCTTGGATATGTTGACCTTGAATTAAACGATGAAATCAAGTCTTTAGAAAAAGTTTGTCATCTACCGTCGGCAGATAGATTTCTAGATTTGTAACTCGCGCACTTGTAATGCAAAGCAATGCAAGACCTGCCTAAAACCTTGCTGCAGCAAGGTTTTAGGCAGATAATTGACTGGGTCAAGGTTTCCGGCAACGTGGATTCAGATAAGTTGGCATTCAAATTTAAAGAAGTTTTTCTGGTGATTATCCTAAGATTTCACGTGATTGTTTACAGTTGGTTTGCGGCCGTAGAACCGATATAGTAGAACAAAGGCGCGAAGTATTCATTAAACAATTAAGGGAAAAATCATTAAAGCCATGTTTGAAGAAGATATAGCCATCAAGTGAATTTTTGTTTGATAAAGTACCTTTTAGTGAATTTGCGGTGTCAATAATTTTTTTTATACAAGTAAAGTAATTTTTTCTGGGCAAGAAAAGAAAACCCCTAGACCCCAAGCGGCGTACCCTGGACCTAGCGGATATAGATCGTCCAGTCGACCGTCGGCACTGACGATGAATTAAATAGATTTCCTTTTCCACAGAATGTAGAATCTTTTTATAATTATCACGCGATAAATCCAAAATTTTTTCGTCCTCAAACAAGGGGACAGCTGGCTGGTCAACGGCCTTACCAGTCCTCTAGTATTCGGAAAAATGAACCGCAAAACAACAACGTACGAGGAAGGGGTTTGAGTAAATTTAATAGAAAGTTCTGACTCGGAACAGGTATTTTGGGGGGGTTGCATACAAAATCATGTTACGGAATGGATAAGTTTGAGAGCACCAGAACCATTAATAAAAATAGTGAAGGGGTATCGAATTCCATTTCGAGAGAAACCGCCTCTGGTCTCACCAAGGCAGGTGAAACGTTGCAATCTTACTGTACCATCTCCAGAGATGGACATAGTAATTCAAAATTTTATACAATAGAAAATTTTAGAACATAACTCCGAGTTTTGTATCAAATTTCTTTTTGATTCGCAAAAACGACGGAACCTACCGTCCTATTTTCAATTTAAAAAGTTTAAACAATTATCTGATAATAAGTAAATTTCGTTTGATTTCGGTAAATCGGATTCCAGATTTCATTCAGGAAAGGGATTGGATGGTCAAAATAGACCTTCGGCAAGCTTTCAACAATGTAAGTTTAGCACCTGCTCACCGTTGTTTTCTACGTCTACTATATCGAAACTGATTACTACAAATGACTTGTTTGCCATTTGGCCTGGCGATAGCGCCCAAAGTATTTGCATCGCTGACCAACTGGACAGCCGAGATTTTCAGGAATCTAGGCATTCGTGTAGTGGTTTTTCTCGACGATTATCTTTTAGTAGCACAGGACAGAGCGACACTAATAAAACACGTCAAAATCGTTCTCCAAATCCTGAGCCGGTTGGGTTGGCAGGTAAACAGGGAGAAGTTGATTCTAGTCCCGCAAAGTAAAAATAATAGAGTATTTGGGTTTGATATGGAGTCCCTGGACAAATCAAAAAGGTTAACCAGAAAACAAGATTCGAAGTATACAAATAGTGTTGGTGAAGTTGCTTCGACGACAGAAGGCGTCTCTTCGAGAAATGCAAAGTATCATAGGCGTTCTAAATTTTGCTCGACTGGTAGTTCCAATGGGTCGCTAAAATTTTCGTCATCTCCTAGCTTATTGCCATATCAATCGACTTATCCCTTGCCTGTGGAGGTGCTAACAGAACTGAAATGGTGGAAGGTTCACTGTGTGGAGAAGTCCAGGCTTCATCCGCTACAAGCAAAAAACTTTTAAATCAAAGACGCAGCAGATACAGGTTGGGGGGCGGAGTTGAACGGTCTTCACATTTCGGGCACCTGGACAGAAGAAGAAAACGAATCGGCTTCACTCGAATCAGAAAGACATGTTAACTATTCCGAAATGTTTATTAGAATTCGCTCCGTCTTTGAGTCACACCTCTCTTCTGTTGCAGTGCGACAACAAGGCAGTAGTAGCGTACTTAAGAAAAGAGGGGGAAACAAGTCGCAGACCTTGATGACGTTAATATATCAGATTTTCAAATTCTTCAAGAGTACGATATTCATGTACTTCCCCATCACATTCCAGGCAGGTACAACAACGTGGCGGACGGTCTGTTAGTCACTCGAAGTTACAGGAATTGCATCTGCTCCCCGAGTTCACCAGCATAGCCTTTGCGAAGTGGGGTGTTCCCCAAATAGATCTGTTTGCATCCAGCACAGCTCACGTAGTACCTTGTTACGTAACTCTAGATCAAAGGGATCAGCGAGCATGGAGGCACAACGCGTTCGCATTCAACTGGGATTTTCGTCTAGCTTGGGTCTTTCCTCCTCCGAATTTAATACTTCGTGTACTGATGCATCTAAATCAGGCTCGAGTTGTATTTCTGATAGTCGCACCGAGGTGGTCTCGAGCATTCTGGAGAGCAGATTTGAAGACAAGAGCGATAGCGCCTCCATTCACTATCCACAGGTTGTCGAAGGTACTCGTAGACCCGAGGACCGGGCAACCACCACCACGTGCGAGGGAGCTGTATCTAGAAGTATGGAAATGTAGGTGTGGTCTGAATCTTTAGGAGACTGGTCTGAAGAACAAAAGTGTTTACTCAAAGAAGGTTGGAGATCGTCTACTTTGAATACGTATAGACCAGCATGGCAGAGATGGTTGAATTGGTGTTCCAGGTTTAGTGTAAATTTTTTAGATCCTACAGGTTGTGAATAGGCTCGACATTTGGCAGATTCTTCTTTTCGAGTCGATGGTAAACTCGTCAAACTGTTTGGGCCCAATAGGTGGCTACATTAATAGCAGCATACTTGGCAAAATGGGGTTTTATAGACCCGTCGGATATTCAATGTGACTGCGGTGCTCCTGTTCAAAACATGAGCCACATACTAGAATGCCCCAAGTGCCCATACACCTGCACTCTGGAGGATTTGATGAGTGCTACCGATGCTGCTATTTGGCAGATTTACATATAAAAGAAAAATTGTCTTTTCGTACTATTCTTCTTCATAAATCTGTTGTCTACTTTATGCAATATACTAAAAGCGAGGTCCGTTTAAGTTCAAATATTTTGGTAAAACAAATGATTAAAGCTATAGCATTGCGTCAGCTTAAGAAGTGTCCACCCCCGGTCTGGGACCCTCAATCGTTGATAGGTTGGTTGGGCAGTAGATCTCTTCAAAGTCTATTCGAAATTTCAAGGGTTTGTGCAGTGCTACTGTTGTTCTGTTCAGGGCGAAGGATACACGACTTAACATTACTTAGCGTGTCCCCAGACAGATGTATAGTAAGCGAGAATAGCATTATGTTTTGGCCGCATTTTGGTTCGAAGACGGATTCCGAAACACATGTACAGTCAGGTTGGAAGTTGTTAGGTAATCTTGAAAGTGTGGCGCTTGATCCAGTGTTCTGGGTTAAAAAACTCATAGACACTGGGAAACAGCGTCGGTTACTTAGTTCTAGTGATAGATTATTTATTACAGCATATTATTATGGAAAAGCTAAACCAGCTACTAGAACTATTTTGGCAGGTTGGGTTAAATCTAATTTGAAGGAAGCAGAAATTGAAGCGACTCCAGGTAGTTTCCGTTTAGCAGTAGCTTCACGAAGCTGGTTGGATAATGAGCTTCTTGATGAGATAATGGCACGGGCTAATTGGAAATCCGGTAATACTTTAAAAAACATTATAGGAGAGAAGTGATCCCACCTTAAAGTAGCTCCTTGATTCATCTTTTTCAGCCAATTAATTAATTCTTAAGATTAATTAGAATAGATATAAAATATGATGATTATGGTAAGTTAATTCAAATACAATTACACTACCTACATACAATTACAATAATTGAGGATATTTTATGTGATATGTATGAATGTTTTTGTTTAATTTGTAATCAAGGGTTAACATTGTAATTATCTTATAATTATTATTTTGCTTTAAAATATAAGTGTTCTAATCTATTTGATGTTTTTCTACTTATTCCATAACGGTTTAGTAATCTAATTTAACTTTTATCCTTTGCAACACATTGGCGTCCCGTTCACCAGGCGATAACAAACAAAACCTCAAATATTGCTTATATGACTCCGAATGAGGCCGAAAGACACAATAGCAGCGTTTTACCTTCAAATAAAACGCATGTTGTGTCCGGTGACTCATTCGGGGTCATACTTTAAAAGATTTTGAGACCACAATGAACGAGTTGGCGCGCTGCAGCCACCTGGTGAACGAAAGCGGAAATACGTCATGATGGTGGGAGATTGTAGCGTATACCCACATAGATGGGACACGGAAACGGAAGATGCTAGACTCAAATATTGCTTATATGACCCCGAATGAGTCTCTGGACACAACATGCGTTTTATTTGAAGGTAAAATGCTGCTATTAATATCTAATTAACTAAAACTAACAATTTTAAATTAACATTACATGTTTTTTAAACCATGCCTTTAAAACTATAAATCAAAGAGTATGTAAAGTTGACGCTTTACATATACTTAGTATAATAGACATTTTCTTTTTTTTTATGTATATTCTATTTTAAGCCAAGACCCGCCCTTGCACCCATTTAGTGGGCGAATAAATGACTGAACACATCAACTGGAATTAGTCTGTATTTGAAACAAACGTAAGTTTGCGTACCCCAGGACTCACTCTGCACCCTAATATTTTGCACATCTTTGAGTTAAGACGATCCTGTCACTGTCAAAGTACTTTTTGTTTATTCTAGATTTTGTTTTATTTTGATTTTAGCGTTGATTAGGCTAGTATCGTGATTGAATCTGCATATGTTACATTTTCCAACTGGTAGCCCCTCGACGCATTTTCAAGGGCCTTCCTCTTTAGCTACTGACTTCTCAAAATTTTTGTGCCCTGTTTAAGATAAGAGCCACAACACCAGCATATAGACTACATGTTTTAGCTTTCTAAGTTTGCTCTGTAAGATAATTTATATTCATTGGTACTTAGTGCGCTATTCTGATGCAATCCAAATTTGATATCGATGCTCTTTGTCACGCTCGCTGCACTTATTCCAACCGATACCTACATTTCTGCAAGTTTATAGATTGAATGAAGAAAGAAAAAAATATTTAGTTGTTCTGTATTTAGAGTTTGGTTTCCGCAGTTAATCCTTTGTGCGTGCGCCATAGCGGCCATAATTTGGCAGTCTTATTCCTTCCAGCTCACCTCCCTCCAAAAGCAAATCTGTGGCCTTACCATGACGTGTTAAAATGTCAAGCGTGCGAGCGAGAAAGAGGGATGGAGCTATATACCCTAGCTCCATCTCTTTATCAGTTCAGTTTAAGTTGTCAAATGGATCGCGTTAGGAGCTCGTGGTGACCTGTGGCCTCTCAGGTTTTTCAGGGCGTTTGTAAAGGATTTCGGGAATCCTAGGGTTCGTATTCGTGTATCGGTGACACCTGTGCAGTCAAGGGGCACATACGCAATTACCTGCTCTTTTTTCAAGCATGCTCTGTACAGGGGAGTATCTGTGATGCCTATTGTGCGGCAGTTCCTGGTGACGGTCCCCGCCATCAGAAGCTAACGACCTCTGTCCATCTGTGTATTTAGTACTTCGTTGGTTTTAGTCTTCTTATTTACATCGCTCCGAGATTTCGAAGTGAAAAGTGCTTGTTCTAATGACGACATACAACACTCCTTCGAAGAAATAGAATACAAAAGAAGGTATTCAGGTTTTGAATGGGCCTAAATTAACTGATTTAAATGCTTAAAAAGGAGAGTGTTTTCAATAGTTTGAGATTAGGGGAATTTTCGGTAGGAGCTACGGGAAACCCAAAATCAGAAGTAGGCAACACTCTAGTGCAAACTTCAAGTTGACAACTTGACACATTTACAATAACCCTGCGTTCCGAATTGCGTCAAAAGCGATAATATTGAGAACCCGACCAACGCGCAACGTCACAATTATTACTCAATAGCCCTTTTATTTTGTGACTATTAAATTTGGTCGGATTCGCAGTATAATCGCTTTTGACGCAATTCGGAACACGAGGTAAATAAACATTCACTCTTTAGTCTGTGATAAACATGTGTATGTATTGATTGACCTAAGCCAGGTTAGCCAGGTAAAGCTTAATATTTATTGAAGTGTGAAGAAGAAAGAATAATTAAGTTAGTAATCAATCATGGTGGGTGTTTATTTCAAAAAGAAGGTACTCAGCGTTGTACATTTGGAGAGTTATACAAGCTACAAGGAATACCTGGAGACCCATAAAATAAGAGTGCCCATTGATTCTTTTATTTGCTGCAGCATTCAGAAGTTCGTTAACAGCAATTTCGTTTCTATTAAATTCATTCCAATAAGGACTGAACCTGAAAATCAAAAGCCGTCGGTTACTTTAGTTGAGGGTGAAGGCGAAAAATTCAACTTTCTAATAAATGAATATGATATTCCTTGGACGGTGGCTTTATGTGAATACCCGGTAGTTATGGTTGACGATATTATAATAACTGGTCTATGTGCAGCAACCAGGCAGATCTGTATGTTCAGAAATTCTCATTTATTGCCACAAGAACATGAAGATGGTCTTCTTGGCTTTCGCCAGACTTGCCTCCAAGCACCAAATGAGGTTTCAGTATGGACAAAATTCTGTGAAATAGAAATTATCAGGGCAGTTCAAGAATTATTAAATGGTAATGATATCAAAGAAGTGCCAGAGCCTTTAGTACGTTTTGAAGATCACATGAGGCAGCCTGTCAGAATTCACAATGTGTATAAAGTTGCACAGAATTTAAAGAAAGTAAGCTTAAATGCTGAAAAAGAAGCAAAGTGTGAGCAACCAACTAACAATGATGTTGCAATTCCACAAGCTAACATTGAACCAGAAACAATTATTTGTGGCATGGCATTCTCCGCATTTGCTGAAGCAGCAGAGGAAGCTGAGCGAAAGGCATTGTATAAGCAAGAAAAAAATGCTGTCCTGCAAGAAAGTGCTGGTCAAATTGGGCAAATAGTAAAGCCTAAGCCTAAGCATGCAATAAATATTGAGCAACAAGTTGATGCTGACCAAAATAAGCAAAAAGCTGAGCATCATATCTGTGCTGAAGAACAGGGAACTGCTGAGCAAACTAACCAAATAGCTGAGCAACAGGTGACTACTGAGCAAAAAGTAAAGTCTGTGCTTGAAACAAATGCTCAGAAACAGGTAAATGCTGAGCAAATAACTGAACATCAAACAAATGGTGAACAACAGGAAAATGCTGAGCAAAAAGTAAAGTCTGAGTTAGAGGATAAGCATGAAAAAAATGATGAACAACAAGCAAGTGCTGAGATACAGGAAAATGCTGGGAAAACTGAGAAAAGATCAAAGTCTAAGCATCAGAAAAGTACTGATAAAGAAAGTGAGGAAGGTTCATCCAACACAAAGAGGACATCAAAAACAAGAAAATGGAAATCTCACAAAAACAAAGAAATTGTAATAGATTGTTCCACAAGAGTAGAAGACCTTGAAGTAAACCATGAATTTGCTGAAGGCCCGTATTTGACATTAGCTGATCTAGTCCTGCTGCCAACATATCATGTAATAATACAATCTATCGGGGAGGCACAATTTGAATCTCTGTTGCCATTTACTTACAAATGGTATAAAAATTTGACATCCATTAACTATATACAGGAAACTTTTATGTCCCTCATGAGCCACTTTAATTTAAAACAGCTGCCAATGAATAATATGGCAATACCAACAGCTGATGACGTAAGTCTATACAAGTGTGACCCAAAGAGGCACAATCCCAAAAAGAGGAATTATACCAACAGTGATGATATTGAAAAGGCTCTGAGTTCAATAACAGAGGGATTGGAAGTCCCGATGTCAGATAATGAGTATCAACATACTTTTAGATGGCTGGATATACCCGAGCCTGCAAATCCGTTTGCTGGTTATCTTCCTAACACAAGAGTCCAAAGGAAATCAGAGCAATTACAGAATTTGGCATTACCTGTGCTAAAGATGGCTACAGATGGAGATGTAATTGTCGACTTTTGCTGTGGCACAGGACATTTAG
Organism: Mythimna pallens; assembly: GCA_961205895.1. Taxonomy (NCBI): domain Eukaryota; kingdom Metazoa; phylum Arthropoda; class Insecta; order Lepidoptera; family Noctuidae; genus Mythimna; species Mythimna pallens. The sequence continues at coordinate 6,395,959 of OY540843.1, forward strand.
GCATCCTTCTTGCTTATCTACTGCCAAGGTGCACTATAATATTATTGGAGAACAAAATAGAGTCTCTATGCAGAGCTAAAGAGAGAGTTCAAAAGATGAAGTTGAAAAATGTGTATTACTACCAGTGCAACCTGGACTTCTTTACTGGTGAGTTTGATATAGGGATTGGATTACATGCTTGTGGGATTGCCACTGATTTGATTTTGGACAAATGCTTAAAACAAAATGCTAAGTTTGTCTTAAGTCCATGCTGCTATGGAGCTATACATGGGACATGTAGAATGGAATATCCTAGAAGTAAAAAGTTTGCCAATGTGCCCTTTGATGACTATTTGTACATTGCACATGGTGCTGACCAGACTCACAAGGAGCATCCTCTAGCTGTCAGAGGAGCAAGATGTATGGCAATCATTGATTCAGACCGGGCGCGCCTGGCTGAAGAGTTTGGATACAAAGTCACACTCATGACTTTGAAGCCCATTACATGTACACCTAAAAACAATTTATTAATAGGGATATCAACAGAAAAATGAAATAAAAACAAAAAATTTAACAGATCATTTATTTTATTAACAGATTTTAAAAATGTAGAATTCTTACCTACTAAAACAATAACTTGTTCTCAACCTTCCCAAAAATAGGCAATTTCAATAACATTCTGTTCTTACAAGTTAACAAAGTTCAACTGATTCTGATTTTAAAGCAAAATCATTGGCATCAAATTGTAATACTTTTAACTAGTAAAAGTACTATTTTCTATTTTTATATATATAAAATATAATATTTATAAATCTAATTTACTTTCGCATAGACAATGGCAGTGCGGCACGGGATATATATCTGAAAAAAAAAAATTAAGTTTACTACAAATAATATTCTAGTCATGTAAAAAGGGACATCGCCGATAACCTTCAGACATTCTGGTATTCCAATAAAAATATTTTTTTATTTGATATTCATGTTACCCTTTTAACCAATAATAAGTTGATTTATAAGCCTAGTATCAATTAGTAGTTCTGGAAATCAATTAACAAAATAGAATAAGTAAATGTTATTTGATGTTCTAAGTGTCTATTCATTATCTTAAATAATAAATTGATGTCTATTATACAATATCATTAAGTAATTCTGGATGAACAGTGATTGAAATGATTGTTTGGTAAAATTGATGTTGTTTATTGTTCAAGATTTATGATCCCATCCTTTAGTATTAAATGGTACTTCTGTATAGACCAATAAAAAAAAAAATTAAAAACAAAAAATAAATCAGAATAAATGTTATTTGATGTTTTAAGTGTCTATTCTTTATAATCTTAAATAATAAATTGATGTCTATTGCACAATATCAATTAAGTAGTAATTCTGGATGTACATTTATTGGAATCATTGTTTGCTCAAATAGATGTTTGTTTGTTGTTTTAGATTTAAAAGATCTAATTAATTATGAACTTAAATAATAATTTGGTGTCTATTGCACAATATCAATTATGTAGTAATTCTGGATGAATATATTTTATTGAAATAATTGTTTGCTCAAATACCTAGATGTTGTTTTAGATTTAACAATCTAATTAATTATAAACTTAAATAATAAGTTGGTGTCTATTGCATATCAATATTAATTAGTAGTTCTGGATGTATCAAGTAATTGAAAATTGTTTGTTACCAAGAAAAATAAAAGAAATAAAAAAAAAGATGTGTTTGGTGTCCACTCAAATTACAAACTTAAATAATAAGTTGATGTTTATCGCCTAATATCATGTAGTTATTCTAGATGAAGGATTGTTGAATGTTTTAATTATTTGAAATTATTTGAAAAGATGAATCAATGTTATTTTATGTTTTGTCTAAAATAATATTTATATTGATGTGGTTTTGAGCAATATTTGATGAGTTATTCTGGGTGTACCAATTAATTCTTTAAGGTAGAACTACATTGCGCACACGTACGCCGATCGATCGTACATTTTATATGGCAACTAGACACACCACATTAGATCTACGCAACGCGCAGCTACGTACAAATCAGGCGTGGTCCACGTGTGCGTCGGTCTAGTGTAGTTCTCGCTTTAACCGCTTGCGTCGGATTGGCCCGACGAGTATTTTGGTGTCCTATTCGCCAGGGTCATGTATTTGCGACTACAGGTACTCCATCTTCTTTAGCTCTTCAATCTGACAGAAGAGCTGAGGAGATAGAGTATTTGGTCGTAGATGTGCGACCCTGGCGGGATAGATGCGAGAGTATTAATTTGTCGAAAATATCCCAAGTAGGCGGCTATAAGGTTATAATATAAATAATAAAACTGAATACAGCTAGGTATGTTGTTTGATGTTCAGTGTATTCAATTATAAACTCAAATATTTATTTTAATATTGCATATTAAAATTATATCTAGAAATAACAATAGTTTGATATAATGCCAATATAAAAATATTAACTGGTACCTACAATTTCAAAATACCGTCAAACGGGGTGAATAGGAACAACAGTTTGGTTAGGTTTTTCACTTTAGTATATATATATATTATTGATTTTTATCAAAGCATCCGTTTTTACTACAATTAATGAATAAACAGAAGTACTTAAAAGCTGGGAAAAATTGTTAATTAACGCGAAGATCCCCTTCAAACTTTTGTTCCTATTCACCCCTGCGTTCCTATTCACCCCGTTTGACTATATCTATCATGTTAGATATTTTATGTCTATTCAATTAGAAGTGTGTGTCTATTGCTAACGAAAGAAACGTAATTCTGGATGTCTGAATATTTAAACTTAATGTTTAGTTAAAGAATGTACTTGAATTTTGGGAGGTTGGCAGAGGAAGAGTGGGAGGCTGGCAACTACAGGGTTGAAAAAAATGAAGTTGATTCATTAAATGAATGTTTGTATACGATCTGGATGTGCCAAAAGAAATGTTGATGTTGATAAAATAAATGTTGAAAAATAAATTGTATTTTTACTTGACTAGCTGCTGTCAGCGGCTTCGCCCGTGACAAAGCAAAATGTGTCTAGCACGCCACGGTCACGATTACATGACACAAATTATTGTTTTTCTTATTTATGTTGTGAGAACACGCTTTTGCTTTTTTAACGTTACGATCAAAAGAATAAAATGGAAAAATAATAATAATGATTCTCTTTTTTCGTCAAGCCGTTTGAGCGTAAAGGAGTTGCAAACACAGAAAAACTTTCGCCCTTCATAATATTACTCTGTGAAATACCTGTACGGAATCGCTTCTGTTGCCCCACGGCTGACCCTGTGTAGCGTGGAATTCCCCATCGGGCTCTACGCGACCAAAGCCGCCGTATTTCTTGCTGTCGGAACACAGGACCGCCTGAGAAAAGGAACCAAATTAGACAGTTCAGTATTTCAATAAACTACAATACTTATTATTATTATTATTTGATAAGACACTAGAAGCTATTAGCATTCAAATAGTTTGGAGAAGTTTAGTCTGTCCAACTGATTTTTAAAGCAGTTCAATGTGGGAGCTTTCACAACACTTTTCGGGAGCCAGTTCCATGCTGTTACGATACCGTTAGGTAGAAATTGCTTCAAATGCTTCTTTCTGGATACATTTCCTCATAGCTTGAGGGAATGTCCTCGTAAATGTTTGTTAGTATTCAGTAGTTTGGTGGCTTGAAGATAATTATTTTCTGTTCCTGTGGCAAACTTTAAAGAAGGTTAGAGTTGATAAACTCTCAATAAACTAGTGTGCCTCATTATCAATGATTGCATCACTGCCTACCATCAGGTGGGATCGCAGTCAAGCACTGGTTTATATCAATTTAAAAAGAAGGTTTTTGTCCACCAGTAGAAGACCATTTTTCGGTTGAAATGATGACGAAATCGAACTTTATTTAGGGAAGTTCGAAAAAGCATATATTGTTAGATAATGTCAGTATCGCCGATTAATCAGAGATTTCGATACGTTGGTCTGACCAAATCCGTGCTGCACTGGAGACTACAGTCTGCTAAGGCATCTACATCGCCGAATATAGGACAACATGGCGAAAAAAAGTTATTCGTTGAGGTCAAGACCCGTATTGAGGATAAACAACGCAAGGAGTATAACTCGGAAAAGTTTTGAAATAGATTTTGGCGACAGGTTTTACTTCTACAGGTTTTTCCACGCATGTCACAGTTCATGTGACATGTGTGGAAAATCGTAGCTGATGGTAAGCGATGACGGGTCGGTATTAACCTATCCACTCTTATTTAAAGCCTCCAGGCTGTAGCTATCAGGAAACAAGCTCCAGCGAGGAATTTCACCAATTTATTTGTCGATGTCCTTTATATTATTATTATTTTACCTTGTAACTGCCAGGCACGTCGACGCCGACCCTGTAGTCTGTAAAGCTCTGGTAGGGGTGGAAGTTGAACACGAACAGCAAGCCGGCGCGCTCGAACGAGACCACCTTATCGCCTTCGTGCTTACACGACACGTACGCCTGGAGGGAAACAGAAGATAATAAAAATTTGAATACAAAAATAATATTTACTTGTAACATTTAATATATATGTATAGGTATATAAAAGGAAAAACTGACTGACTAACATCAACGCACAGCCAAAACTGCTGGGACTAGGAGCGTAAAATTTTACACAAAGATTTTTTTTATGATGTAGGCGAGCACTAAGGGAGGATTTTCCAAAATTCACCCCCTAAAGGGATGAAACGTGAACGTAGTGGATTCAAAGTTTGTATAGAGAATTGTAGCTAGTCGTATAATATGATCGCAACGATTCGAAAGAAGACGTCTCAAGAATGAATGAACACTAGAAATATCTCATACTAACCGGTGCAGAACTCAACCAGCCAAACTTGTCCTCTAACTCATTCATATCCTTATCGAACTGGTTGAGGAACTTGTACTTGAGCAGCGGATCGTCCACGAGGTTCCACTGGCGCCGCGCGTAGTGGTACGAAGAGTTGTTGCCGGCGCGCGGGAAGTCCAGCCACTCGGGGTGCCCGAACTCGTTGCCTAACGACAAAAAAACGATTTATTACGATGTTTTCTTTTCGTCAGCCAGTGGCGTAGCGAGTGCTAATGGGGCTCTATGTCGAATATTTTTGCAGTTCTTTTTTTGTACAAAATAGGTCCTACTAGCATAGAATTAGTATCTTAAAAGGCCTCGAAAATGAAAATGAGCTCATATATCTTTACTGTCTCTAATGAAGAATATGAAACTGAATGCTGTGTACAGTAATTATTGGACTTCAGCTTTATGTACTGTATGTTGTGTCTGTAGTCTGTCACTGTATTTATTAAAATTAAATATTGAATCATTATGTAATTTATAAACAACCTAGAATGAGCAGAGTGAGCTAAAAACTATTAGCCTAGCAGCCTATCATATAGATATTATTTATTCACCGGCCTCCTACCAATAAGAGAATTTAAGATTGTGGCTGAATTACGAATTATGGCACATGTAGCTCGTGGGCCCTGTATCATTGATATGGCTGATACGGCGGTAGCTACGCCTCTGTCGTCAGCCATGGTAGTTCTAAAGCATTGCACTGTTGAAAATAGACTTCTCCAAACACTAGCCATTTAATTAAAGTAAATAAGCCATAAAAAAATATATATATGCAATAACTACTACACTTATATTTAATTTAAGTAAATATGGTTTGAATGACCATAGATTGCTAAGAATTCCCTTGACCTTGGAACGCAAAGGGCAACTAAAGGAACACAGGTAGGTTTAAGTAAAAGTCTGGCACACCTTGTCGCTTTACCAAGAGCACGTGATATTATTTGATGATTTCGGACTTCAAAAAATAAAATAAAAAAATCTTTATGTACTATTCTAATTTACAATTGTATAGAATGATACGGAACCGGCGCGAGTCCAACTCGTTTCTGTTTAAGCATCTTGTTCGTAATCAAACAAAAAGATGAATGGTGAAGACAAGTTCTTAACTAAAAGCTTATTGTTGTAATCACTTGGCTTGGCAGTCTTATCATCATCATCATCATCATTTCAGCCGAAAGACGTCCACTGCTCGACATAGGCCTCCCCCAAGTGTCGCCACAATGAACGGTCCTGTGCATCTCGCATCCATCGGACTCCCGCAACCGTTACCAAGTCATCGGTCCACCTTGTAGGAGGCCTTCCAACGCTACGTCTTCCGGTACGTCGCAGAACAGATGGCCGTTGGGGCCGAAAGGTTCTGGAATGGCAGTCTTATACCTTATTTTAAATTTAACTGGTTTGGAGGGATGCGAAACAGTGTGTAAATTCGCTCATGCCTCTGTTGAAAAGGTTCTTTCGTCCTGGCAAGTGTTATGTCTGGTTTGGGCAACTGCCCGATAGATGATTTCAGGCTGTTGTATATGCTCAAATCACGCGGAGAAATCTCATTGCGCGATGCAGGATTTCGTAGTTTAGTTACTATGTGACGTCAGGATGTCGCTACACTACTTTTAGGCATATTTTATCTGTTTTAAACTAAAAAGCCAAACCTATAAAGTTAAGGTAGGCCTCGCCAGCGAGCGCGTGCGTGATGAGCCGTATCATGCAGTGCAGCGCCAGGCCGCGCTCCACGACGGCGCTGGGCTCGCTCAGCGTGGACATGTGCGTGTACATGGCCGCGTCCATCAGCCAGAATGCTATGGTTTTGTCGCCTACGAGAGCCTGGAAAGGAAGGAAAATTTGTTGGTAATGTTAAATTATTCTATGTTCTATTCATAAATGATCTAGATCACAAAGATCTGAATGGTATATCAACACTATTTCTTTTTTAAGTCATCATATTACTACTCCCATTCTACGGGGAGCAGAGAGGGAAAGTCAGACTTTTACTGACTAAACCCTGTACTCCTTCAGTTGTCCTTTGGGTTCCAGGGTCACGGGATCTCTTTCCAATGATCCCGAAACCCTATGGCAAAATTATGTATGCTAAAAATGCGATGAGTAAGTAAATTTTTTTCCGACTTCAAAAAGGATTGAAGCGTTTGATAAGTTTGTTTTAATTAAGACCTTTTTGGAGAACCTGCTTTAAACAGTTTAGCAGCAGCAGGATGTAGGACTTTCGTAAATTTAAATGTTTAAATAAGAAAAAATAATGGTTTGTCATTCTTTTACACAGCACTAGCGGTCCCGGCAGACGTTGTTCTGCCCAAAAGAGGGATTTAGTAAAAAAAAAAAATTACCCTACTCTACCCTACTCTACCCTACTCTTTTCTTTGCTATAAACCACACGGAGCCCGAGACCTTTCCAACGAATGCAAAACCGTGGAAATCGGTTCGTGCGTTATGGAGTTATAGCGTCAGGAAGGAAAACCCGACTTATTTTTATATAGTAGATAGGAGCCATTAATCAATATGAATAGGTACATGATTTATCGCACAGAGATTGTATATGGACGGGAAAGTGATTACCTAATAAAAGGAGAGACATTTTTAAGCGAAAAAAATATTAGACACTGGGTAATATTTATAAAAACTAGTGTCAATTAGTTAAACCTTCACATACCTGATCGTGGCTCTCAGCATAAGCCACGGTGCCCTCCATCCACCTTCTATTGGTCAGGGTGTGCACGATGTGGCCTATCTTCCAGTCCTCATCCTTCACCTCTTTGAGCAGCTTGATCCACATGTCGGGGATGGCCATGCCCAGGCGGTAATCGAAGCCGGTGCCGCCCTCGTTCACTGGGCGGCAGGACGCTGGCATGCCTGATACGTCCTGAAATGAAACGGGGGATTTGTCCATCAGGGTGTTTATTTTGTGTTATGTTGTGGTAAAAATGTTGCGCCGACCTTAAATAACACGGAACAAGGGCAGGAAGATGATGATGATGATGATATAGGTAAAAATGAAGATATCTGCACAGGAGAACCAAGGTTGCTGACATAGCACGAAGAATCGCCAAACTTTAAATGGCAATGGGCAGGACACATTGCTCGCAGAACAGATGGCCGAGGGGCCGAAAGGTTCTGAAGTGGCGACCACTTACCGGAAGACGCAGCGTTGGAACTTATACTCCATTTCAAATAAGATTAGACATTTTACCAAACCTTTTTTACAGTCTGTTCAACCGGTTTTAACCTCTATCCCGTAGACATAAGGATGGCATTAAAAGCAAAAAGTGGTTACTTAATACCAACTATTTATTGCAGCAGCCATTTACCATACCATCAACGCAATAAAAGTCAAAATCGGTTGAACGGACAGTAAAAATGGAGTACAGTCCCCCTTAGTCATCTCAACGCTCAGTCACGAGGTCAGAACAAAGGAATAGGAGGCGTGGCCGATTCGAGGCAATCAACGAAAAAAGAATCGAAACGAAACGGTTGTAACTTGGCTAGGGGGGTTTTCTAGATACTTTCGAAAGTTGATGTTGAAAGAACTTCAGCCTCGAGTAAAAATCTATCGATTGGCACTTATGAGAGTGTCACATGGTCCCGAACTTCAGCTGGTGAAATTCGTAATTTGACAATCTACCGATACAATTTTTCATTCTTGATAATTTTATTCTTTTATAAGTCCCTATATGTCTGTTCTAAAAAAAAAGTATGTATTTTTTTCAACGATATCTTCGCTTAAGCTGGCGCTTTACTATTGTCTCACCAGATGGTAAGCGTAGCGCTCGACGATGGAACACGCTTACCCAGAAGTAATCTTTTTACTGAAGGTAGCAGCAGCTATCAAGAATCATGGAATATGCCAATTCTCACCTCAGCAATAGTGATAGCCCTGTTATCAATCTTGTGCACCATCTCATTGGCCAGCATCAGGTAGACCAAGGCCTCAGTATCCACGCCTAGGCCGTAGTACTCGTCGTAGTGGCCAGAGAAACCCTCGCCGATGCCGCGCGAGTGGTACAGCATTGAGGTCACGCCGTCGAATCTGTAGGGGTAGAGGGGTCGGTTGTAACAGGGTATGGTTGAAACAATATAAGCGAACATCATTACTTTGTTCCTCTAGAACAGCCGTATTCAACCTTTTTTCTGCTGGGGCCACATAGGGGTTCTACCATTGTCATGTTTTTTTTTTGTAGGTGTGAAAATCATCCAATTAGGTGCTCTTGGACGGAGCGAGAGGGCGTCTCAGACTTTTGCTGAATAAAAATCCACTCCTGTTCTTTCGTTACCTTTCGTACCAGGGCCGAGTCTTCCTTTCAGAAGCAGACTCTTGGCCCCAGTAGGCTTCGACCCTGCTGGGCTGGCTAAGCGGGGCATACCTCTGCCGTGTGCTCCACCGTGTCCTCCAAGCGGTCAACACAGTGGTGGCACCCGGGCGTCAATATGGGCCGCAATAACCTTCAGTAAAATAAAACTTTATACTTAATAATTTTTTTTTTAGACGTCAACTAACTGCTTTCGATAATATTACTGAGAAATGTTTGAAAGGCCACATGACCGCGGGCCGCAGGTTGAGTATGGCTGCTCTAGAAGGTAAACTTGTTTTTTGTGGTAGGAAATCATCAAATAACGCCGCTCTGGGTGGAGCGAGAGGGAATGCCATTTTTATTGACTAAAGCCCATCTCTCTCTATCTCTTCTGTTGCCGTTTGCGTTTCAGGACTGCGGTAAGTCTTCAAACCATCCCACAGCCCAGTTGTTCTCTTACCTGAATCCATCAAACTGATATTCTTCTTGGTACCACCTCAGGTTTGATAGCAGGAACCTTAGTACTTCAGTTCTGAAAACAAACAACACATTTTATTGGAAGGACAATTATATGCAAATATTTATTTTTTAAACCTTTGCTGGATTAAATACTAGTGGCTGTATTTAATCCAGTAAAGGTTTGGTGGTTGGATTGTGTCACCAGTAGCGTAGCTAGGCGTGGGTGAAGCGGCCCCTTGTGCACGGCCTCGTACCCAAAGGGCCTCGCGCCTGGGAGGTCTTTTTAAAAACGAGGGTTTTTTTTTATAATTGATAGGCTTGCGTTTAGCCACTATTTCACCTGATGGTTAGCGAGGAAGTGGTCCAAAACTGGATTGCGACCGTCGTTTTCGAATTTATAAAAGAAAAAGGTGTGGCTGATGCGCATTCGCCCACGTCTAAAGTAGTCTAGGCTACGTCTCTGTGTTAGGTAGGTAGAAAACGATTCCTTTTTCCAGCATTAGGGTCTAGATTAGGTACTAAAACTTACTCAGAATAATTGAACAGCCTGCTGTCCCACAGCTGGTGGGTGCCTCTGACTCCGTCGTGGAAGAAGCAGGAGTTGGTGCCGTCGAACTCGTTGAGGCCGTCCAGCGTGTTTTTGGAGGCGTGGGAGTGCACCACGTCCAGGAGTACGTACAGGCCCAGCTCGTGCGCGCGGTCAATTAGCTGTTTGAGCTCGCAAGGCGTGCCGTAGCGACTGCAGATGAGAAGAAAAGATGGTATTATCATCTGCATAGTCTTTCAGGAAAAGACTTTGTCTTGTTATTGTTGGCTGCCAGTATTCGCCATGGAGCCTGCTACCTAGCTAACCTACACATCCCACTTACTGGGTACTCTATTATCCCTTCGTTAGACTGGTTGTTAAAATGGTAGGACCCTAGATTAAAGAATCACACTTTCACAATCATGGTTGATTCTAATTTTGTGATTTTCTTGAACGAAAAAAACCTAATATTTTACAGGTTTATTAATTTATCTATGTTTGCCCCACGGCTTTACACACGTGGAACTATACGCTGAACAAAATCTTGGCCAGGATGTCATACATTTTGTTGACATCTCCTTTGAAGAAATGCACTATATTGATCACAAGCGAGTTCATACTCTGACCCACACTTAGCCGATTTTTGCGTAGCTTTCCTAAGGTCTAGTATAACCTTGATACCCTAAACAATTATAGGTTGGTGTTTGGTTGATAATTAGATATGTAGTTAATATCATCATCATCATTTCAGCCGAAAGACGTCCATGTTGGACATAGGCATCCAAATGTCGCCATAATGACCGGTCCTGTGCGTCTCGCATCCATCGGATTCCCGCGACCCTCACCAGGTCATCGGTCCACCTTGTGGGAGGCCTTCCAACGCTGCATCTTCCGGTACGTGATCACTACTCCAGAACCTTTCGGCCCCACCGACCATCTGTTCTGCGAGCAATGTGCCCTACCTACTGCCACTTAAGTTTGGTAGTTAATATAACAAGGAATTATTTTGTAGACAAAAAGTCACTATTTTCTTTACCGAGTACATTGTATGAAACAAAAATGTTTTCATCAAAAATCACACAACGGACTTTGATGCGGTTTTGACTAATATAAAGAGCAATAAATGAGAGTGGTTTCGAGTTTCGACGTTGTATCATTTGGAGACTGTGAAGCTGGAACGGGTCATTAGTTCTCATATCATAAAAGAGTTCTAGAATCAAACAATAATTACCTGCTGGCGGCGAAGAAGCTTGTGACTTGGTAACCAAAGGATGCGTAGTATGCATGCTCCATTATGGCCATAAGTTGTATGCAGTTGTAACCTGGAAAATATAATATTTAAATTATCTGCAACTGGCACAAGAAAACAAGCTTAGTATTTTGTTTATTGAATATAAAAAAAAAATTGTTTGATTGGCGGATACAGCCGCAAAGCAGTTACATAACTAACTAGCTGTTCTCCGCGGTTTCACCAGCGTCTTTGTTTACTGCTCCGCTTCCGTGACGTTATACAACGAGTAACAGAAAGGGTATAGTCATATGGAAGGGTGTGCTACAGACCATCAAACTGAAGAACTTTCTCCATGGGACCACCATCGTAATCGCGAAAAAATAATCAGCTGTCCCATACAAAATTCCAATACCTACTCGACCAAATGTATGAGACAGCTGATTATTTTTTTACTATTACGATGGCTGTTACATGGAGAAAGTACTTCAGTTTGATGGTCTGTAGTACACCCTTTCATATGACTATGCCCTTTCTGTTACACGTTGTATATCCTATATCTACTGGTAGTTCTAGAGATTAGCGCGTTTAAACAAACAAAAAACTCTTCCACTTTATTATCTAAATTCTAATATATAAAAAATTCGTGTCACAGTGTTTGTTATCGAACTACTCTGTAACGGCTTGACTGAATTCGATCGGAATATAATATAATATTCCACAACTATCACACAACACAGTCTCAAGTTAAGCAGAGCTTGTGTTATGAATACTAGACAACTGATAAACATACTTATATATTTTTAAATACATACATATTATACATAAATTACACCCAGACACAGAACAAATGAGCGTGCTCATCACACAAACATTTGTCCTGGGTGGGAATCGAACCCACGACCTCCGGTATCAGGAGGACCCCTGACCTCCGGTGGTCAGGGCCACTAACCACTGGACCAACAGGCCAGCCGAATGATTTATTACTTGCCGCCTCTGTCTTTCTCAATTTACACGTACCACGTTTTACTAATATCAATCAAGCTGATAACATATAAAATAGTGTGCTTACCTTGATTCTTAATCCTAGGCAGAACATTATCTCTAAACTCGTTGTATGTACCGACTTTACCCTCCGCTGTAGCGATGCCGACGTGGCACTCGTAAATACGAGGAGACTTCGGCTTTGCTACTTTTTGGTGCCTAAATTGATATGGCTGAAAGTGAAAAAAACAGGAAAAATTTTAAGACAACGTCTGGAAATTAAATCTTGTATGTTTAGAGTCGTTATTGCTTTTTTTTCCATGGGGAAATCATCGAATGAAATCCCCCGCTCTTGGGCGGAGCGGGAGATAGTGTCTGACTAATAACCCACTCCTGTTCCTTCGTTGCCTTTCGTACCAGGGCCGAGTCTTCCTTTCAGAAGTAGACCCTTGGCCCCAGTAGGCTTCGACCCTGCTGAGCCCCTACGGAGAGTCGATTGCTGGAAATATCCGTGGATGGCGTACTTAGCTGGCCGAAATATGGTCCTATAACGCAAAAGGGAATTGAAGAAACATAGGTGTAGTGTTAGTCAGTAAAAATCTGACACAGAGCGGGAGAAGTCATTATTAGATGATTTCCCATGTCTACACCACTAATTTTTATTTAGTACAAATACTTAAAGGGCTTATTGGAAAAGGTCTTGTTACTATTTAAGTAGTCTCAATAAATAATATTCATAAACAGCAAAGTTGGTACGACGGCATAGTCACAGCATCTCCAAGAGATCACTGCCCAGCTACTATCTGCCCGTCGTCGTCATAACGATACACCGTGATTGCACATTTCAGTTGGCGTACTCCAAGGTCCTACGTGCGTACCTTGTTACCTGCTACCCCAGCTGCTCAAACAAAAGCAATTAGCATTTATTTATATCCTAAAATGTCACTCAATTTATGGAAATATTGTACAGAGGTACAGCCTATTGATTATGAATGAATAAATGACGATCAAAATGGAAAAACATCTGCGCGTAGTATTTTCTAGTAGCAATTATAACCAATTATGACAAATTTTCGTGGACAATTTTGGGATTTCATTTTTTTTTTTACTTTTGACTACACAAATATGACCAGTAAAAAAAATTGTGGTATATATTGTTGACGTATCGGTAAATAAGATAAACACCTGCAATAACTACATAATAATAATATAGTTTAATATTACTTTATCTCGAAGGCTTTCTATAACGCGGAAACACAATTGGATTGATTGTTACTGTTCGCGAAGTTGATGTCTCAAATACCAAGTATTGCGCATTGTGTATTTATTTAAAAAATATTTTTAAGTGGTATATCATCAATTACGTAATTTATTATTGCACATACCAGTTTTCTAAAAGAAAATTAGGACTTCATATTTTGTCTCAATCAACATGGGGGCGTTAATAAACGTTAACTCAGAAATAAGTTGGTGTCGTATCCGTGACGATCCAATGGTTAAGGCACACGCCTCTTATACATGAGGTTGCGGGTTCGAAACCGCGCAAGTACTAATGTTAAGTAAAGCCGTAAGTCCGGGTTGTCATTCATAGATCTTTGACAGTAAGTAAGTAAGTAGTCAGACCCCAGAAAATCTGACCATCAGTCTATGAAAAGAGTATAGTGTGTTGTAACTGGGTTGTGAAGGTCTGATAGGCTGTCGCTCCATGTAAAACCCGGGTATTCAGACGCATCAGCCAAGTTACAATCGTATCGTTCACGCCAAACGCTTCGAGTAGGCCACGCCTCCAATTCCTTTGTTCGGACCACGTGACTGAGCATTGAGATGACGTCAGAACAAAGGAATCGGAGGCGTGGCCTACTCGAAGCGTTCAGCGCGAACGATACGATTGTAACTTGGCTAGGGGGGCTGATTAGACTGGAAGCTGATACCAAGCTAATTAAAAACCGGCTAGGAAAATGATTATTTTGCTTTAATTAACATGGGTGTTCATAAATGTTGAAATTAGGTACTTACATTTTCAGGCCTGTAAATAAACTGTTGGTACGTGAATCCTTCAAAAGGTTTGACATAACTGGCCCAAGGGGATAGCCTGTACAAATTCTCATTGACTATAAGCTGCACACGGCTTCCGTGTTTTAGTGGACAGGACCCATCGGGGTTCGCTGCTATTGTTAGCTCCCATTTGCCGAATTCCAGTTTCCTGAATGCATGACTCTTTGAGTTCCAGCCATCTGTAACGTTATAAAGAACTATTTAGCTGCGTTTCTGTACTGCAGTGTTAAATGCGCTTCGAATCCTCTCGACATTTTGTTTTTTTAATTCATATAAACCAGTGCTTGACTGCGATCCCACCTAATGGTAAGCAGTGATGCAATCAGTGTTGGTGAGGCGCACTAGTTTATTAAGAGCCTATTCACTCTAGCCTTGAAGACACCTAAATTATAGTTGGACAGGAAGACCGCAGCAGACAAATTGTTCCAGTACTTCGATGTACGCGGTATAAACGACGAAGTGAAACGCTTAGTCCGGACCGTTGAAGTTTCAACAACGTAAAGGTGAAAGCGGGATGAAGCTATACACCCTATATAGCTCCATCCCCTTAACAGTTCAAGTTCATGGTAGCACTGCAGGACGGCCACCAGTCAGTATGCATTTAGGCGGAAGTTGCGGATCTATTTTCTAAATAGTGGTCTCTTATAAAGTAAAAGAATGGGGTTTATGAAACCCGTTTCTTTTACTTTATATAAATATGTATTATGTTTGTTTTCTTAATTTTTTTTTTTATACACTTGCCATGTTTTCTCTGCACCATCCTTGATTGACTGATAGAGAATGGCTAAGGCATTTAGTCAGCTTTTGTACCTTTGTATTGCATGAAGTTTTAATTAATAAACAAACAATTTGGCTGTTATTAACAAGTTTTACGATAATACAAGATCAAAACGGACGTGTATACGGGCCCGCATTGCACGTGATGACGATCAATAGTCTTTTATTGACCCCAATCTATCTAAACAATATTTCATGTGGCATTTTGAACTCTACATAGAAAGCAACAGAGCTTAAAATTATGTGAAAAAGTTTTGATGCCCGTAATCTATTTTGAGAGAGCATGCACATATTGGTTGGGTATTTCTTATTCGAATGGAAAGAATTGTTAACCGTCTACAAAAACGGCACTGTTTAACAAAAAACATTCTTTTCTATCCGCTCTACCGACAAAATTTTGATAGAAATACCAAAATGTATCAATTAGCCAAGAAGTGCTTTGCATTTCGGCCAACGAATCTAGCGAGTCAACCAGCATCACAGAACATTTTTTTTTTCATATCAGCAATACAACGGGCCTTAAATATCTCATTTACTACCGATAACTTACTGAATTCTCCTTGCAAGTGCAAGGTATGCGCCCCAGGGGCCCATTCCCGCCAGGTCACGGACCCATCGGCGTTGTACTGCGGCCCGAAGTATTTATACCCCTTTGTGAAGCCGTCAAAGCCACCGTCCCAGGAATCGATCCTGTCCCATAGGTCTTTGTAACATCCATATCTGAAATTGAGAAGAAATGTGCTTTTAATGGCCAGGTATGAGCTATTTTGCTTGATTTCAACAACGTTCGTATATACTTAGTTATCATACATGGTGATACGTTGTTGATTAAGCCATTCATACAATATAGTGACCACGTGACAAAAACAGACTTAAGCCACCCCAACTTGAACACGTTAGGTTCGAAGGAGATAACGGGGGCCTCTACAACTCCACCTACAACTTAACTGATTAATAAATTAGCATACTATTGCCGGCTAGCCACTTAGTTTACCTTTAAGGTCTCTAGCTATTACTCTAGACAGAAAATGAACGTAATTAATGAATATCGAAGTTCCAAAGCGTGTCTAAAGTTCTGCATTTCGATATCAATTGACCTTCGATTTGACATTGGGAACGTCACAACGTATATCAAGCGCTCGTAGCGCTGAATCAATCAACGACATGCTTTCCTAAGACATAAATGTCGGTACACAAATATATATAGGGTACAGATGCGGCAAATAGACGTACAACGATTTATTATCTACTGCTTTCTAGATAAACGACTAGAAATATTCAAAACAACATTCACTTACGATTCTCTATGGCAAAAAATATAAAGCGCTACATCGCTAGATTGTCAACAATTCGTAAACACGGAAGGTTAACCTTAAATTGAGGCAAATATTACTTAAAAGCACTGTTTTCTCCCAGAATTTCACTCAAACTTTACTATAAATGGTATTAGGGACACTAATGGCTTACCTGCGTCGTATTTCCCGTTCGTATGGCTTCAAATAACCATCGCGTTCGAATAATTTTTGTATGTCGGGCACGGGAACTTCCATCGGGTCCATAGCTGAATAGTTACCACCCATTATGTCTATATAATCTGCTTGTTTGTCAAAACCGGTACGAACTGCGCAGGCGCTTCACAACCGCGCGAAATGGTATCGCCCGTTTAAATGATAAAGCGTTGTTCGATATTATTATGAACTGTAGACAAGTTTATTACAATTTAGATAAAGTTCGGGTCATCTGTGCCACGATAGACTATGTTTCACTTTTGTATTTGAAGTTATATGTTCACGGGCTAAGCATTTGTTTAAAAAAATATAGTATCAATCCCTGTTGTAAAACATTATTTGATCTCGTGATATGTTATCGTTAGTTTACTTACTCGCAATTTTTATTCGCAGTAATTGTATGAGATTATGATTAACTCATTTACTAGATATTGGTACTATTCAGGTTTCTTCGAATATTCACTTGAAACGATTACTATACACGTGTATAACTCATACTACAAAATCTAGTGAAGGATAAATAAATTACCTACATATTTAGTACGGAAAATTACCATATTGACCGACTTGCAAATTAGCTTAATCACTTTATTTATAGTCTACCCACAGCTTCGATCAAGATACCCACACATATTTATTTTAGTCGGTAAATGTAAAATTCGTCGCGACTATCTCAAATACTAGACAGTATAAGCAGAGATACGGGCCCGTCACTACAACTAAGTATATAAGCTCTCCTATCTCTTATGTAAGCCAACAAAACATGTGTAAGTCGGTACCTAATATGTTATCGCGATTAGGTACCTACTTGTTAAGTCGTAACTAGTCGTAAGTAGGTACCTATATAAGTGAATATTCTATGATAAATCGCTAACTTAGATTAGTATAGAGAGATAATGTTTTTGTTTACTATTTGCTATTACCAACCAATCGTAAGGAACATTAAGAAAATGTTACGAGGGTTCTTAGATTAGATGGGGGCCAAGAACTTGACCTTAGGGTACTCCTCCTTTGAATTACTTTTACTTCTATTGAATTCTTTGTCATGCTAAACATAACGCGCTAGGTGATATTGGTTTTGACTAAATTACATTATAGATTTGACGGAAGTTTTCTGGCATGTATTTTCAATTAATTTTTTAGGCAGGGTCCAGGCAGGCAGGCAAATGCCATTCCTAAATAAGAGTCCTAGGTACTCTTATTTAGGAATGGCATTTACATTTAGGAATTTTTCTGGACAAAACCTGAGCATGACTGCGCTGGCAGCATTATGATGAATTAATCAGATAAATCGAATAAGTTACATGAATGTGGTGAAAAAACAAAGAGGCTACATGTTTAGAAGAAAGCCAATAAGAGAGGGCCGACAAATACAGCGCTCAGAAACTGAACTAGTTCTTATTCTCCTAGTCGCTTAAGTAGAACCGGCTGATACTGCGAAGTCTAGTGCCCGCATTAGTGCATCTAAAGGTCAAAAGACAGCATAATTTTGAAGTTTGGTTGATCGATCTTTAGTCAGGGGCAAGCGGTAGTTGTTTTATTCTGAAAGACGAGACGAGAATGATACGAAGAAAGTTGAAACTCCGCTTTCTTCGTGCGGCATAAAGCGGATCTATTCAATTCTAAAAGCGAATTGGTCGCGTTAAACACCTGGACGTGGAGTATCCGAATCTAGGAAGTTTGGCAAACAAAAAAGGTAGCCTATGATGAAGCCATTTCATATGTAGGTGATGTAGCCGTTTGAGAATATGGAAATTTTACTCATACAGTAAATAAACAGTGTTTATTGGCTAATGGCTAACAACCAACGGTTAGCGGGTGTTTTGAATCTGATTGAGCTTACTCTAAATGCAGCTATTGCTCTAGCATTTGACCAAAGAGTACTTATGTAAATCATTCTAGGCAAGCGTGCTCCATCTTCGGCCACATCATCGCTTACCATCAGGTGAGATAGTGGTCAAACGCGAGCCTATCGATAATGATAATAATAAAAAAAAAAACATTTAAACAAAAATTCAGTTTGGTGTAAGCACTCAAGTCACCGCGCGTGACTTGATTACTTAAACCAAACTGAAATTTTGCTCTTCAAAATAGTGGACCATCACTTAATTCAGTGAAATGCTAAAGGGCATAATACTAAAGCAGCTAAAGTGGGACAGTAGTTTTATGTCCCACTTTAGCTACTCAGTTGTTTCAAAATAAAGGTTAAAAGACATGGATTCCCTGAGCTGCCACTCCTCCTCGCTCTGAAACAGGAGTGGATTTTAGTCAGTAAAAGTCTGACACTATCTCCCGCTCCGCCCAAGAGCAGGGGATGTCATAAGACGATTTTCTCACTTGGATGGAGCTATATAGAGTGTAAAGCCCCATTCCTCTTTCTTGCTCGCACACTGACATTTTAAAACCATCATGGTAGGGCCCATGTAATATTGAACAAAACAAGCAAAGGGACAGCTTTGTGACTTCTCTTATACACTATTAAGGTGATACCACCAGAGTATTTGAAATCCTCATTAACCTTTCGAATACTGTAGTTAGAGACACAATAGAAAGACAATGAGATAGTGAACACCGGTATTTGCTTGAGGTTTAATGAATTATAAGATTGAGGAAGCGGTTGGTTAATTTAATGGAGAATATTTAATTTTACAGTTAATAAATATCATCAAATCCTTGTTATCAGAGAACTGCTAACACTTAGCACAATAACCAAGTCTATAGTGAATGATTGGGTCAGCTGGGCAGCTTAGGATCAAGCAGTCAATTGAATCGTTTATTTATTCAAACTTCACTAGTAAGAAATACTGTACAAAGGTAGAATGAATGCCATAAGCATTTTCTACCATACCAGCATAGGATAGAAAAGTAATTTAAATAAATAATTTAAAAATATGTACAGCGTTGCGCCACCGGTACATGGTTGACATCCCACCCATAAGCACAAAACGTTTTAAGAACACATTTATTATGCGTACAGCCAAGGAGTGGAATTCCTTGCCAGAGTCTGTGTTTCCAGTTAGCTACAACTTAGGGGTCTTTAAGTCAAGAGTGAATAGGCTACTCCTAGGCAAGCATGCTCCATCGTCGACCACCGGTCAAACGCGAGCCTATCATTAATAAAAATATATATATATATAAATAATTATATGAACTCATCAGAATAACTTCTTTAGTTTATGTGTTGACTTTTTATGACACAAAGATATAGGAATAAATTCAAACTCCACCACATTTCTACTTACAGGTATACTGACTACTATAAAAGATTTTTACTTGAGACGTAGACACTAGGAAATAATACAAGAGAATATGTGATAAATTAATAATATTTATTGAATAAACTTATCTATTTAAAGCTAAACTACAGAAGTATAATATAAATCAAAATATATCTGATCCTGTCCTCTTTGCCCTGCGGACAGCTTCATCGGGCTGCAGCTTCTCTTCCTCTGATGGTTCTTTGGGGTATCCTTCTTCATCCAACTTGCCTTCTTTGTAGTCAGTTACTATCTTCTTGCTGTACACAGCGTCAAACAGTTGCTGTGGCGTGAATTCGCTCTGTATTACATTTGCAGCCTTGTAAGAAACATATGGCTTTAAATCGAAGCCTTTCAAGTCAGGGACAATGAGCTCCGGTATCATTTCTGGCACAGTTACGAAGCGGCCATTCAAGTTGTATCCTACATCACGGACTCCTCGTTTATCAACCTCCAACTGTCTATTCTCAGTCATCTGCTGTTGGCGATGAATACGGGAACCTCTCTTATTAGGGATTACAAACTTTCTGAAATTCCTCTTGCCTTCTCTCGGAGCTGATACAGAAATGCTCCTTTTCGACGCGAAGTTGATCAAATTTGTTATCCTAGACATTTTTTCAAAATGATTTTTGCTATTTTTCAACAATTTTCTAGGTTATGCTTATGTCATTATTGACTTATTATGATTTTTTTGACATTTTGAGTTTGACAGGAATAGGGTTGCAGTAAACGGTAGTTTCCGGAAATAACCATAATTAGTTTATGGTACATCCGAACAAACGGGGTGAATATAAATTTTTACGTTATTTAACAATTTTTGCCAGTATTTAAGTACTTCTATTGTTCATCATTTGTAATAAAAATCGTTGCTTTGATAGGAATCAAGAAATAATAAAACTATTGTATAATTATTAAACCAAAGTGAAAATGTTAATCAAAGTTTTGTTATTCAGCTCGTTTGACGGTGTAGGTATTTAAACAAAAATGAGAAGTTGTTTATTTCATTTCATTTTTGCTGCCCCCGTCATAGAAGAATTTTATTCACTGCTCTCACCCATGCATTTAAAACATAAATCTACTAATCAGATATAAACAGATAGACCCTGAACGACAAATTTGTAGGTCTTGCAAATATTCGTTCAGTGTAGAAATTCAACCAGCAACGCATTAGGAATCATTTTATCGAAACATCAAAAATTCTCGTGTTTTCTGGATCAGCTTGCATACTTATAAAACCGGTCGATCTCATACAACAAGAAACAAAATTAACCAGCATAGCTTTTTTTCAAACTCAGCGAGCGTGAAAAAAGTATTTTGAAGGCAAGTGAAACAAAATATAAATTCGCATTCATATAATTTATAGTAAACCTATATACATTTATTTATCCTTCTATTATATCATGGAACACCAATACAATTACATACATACAGGAAACAAAAGAAGTGAAAAAAATATTGTATTATTGCAATGAGAATAAACGCATTGCAAAATTAATAGGTACCATGGCTTTTGTAAAATAACGCCAACCATCTTGTGTAACGTCGCCGTCGTATCGAGTGTTGAACCTATAATAGATGTAATTTACATAAACCGGTGCTATTTTTTCTTTTGGCAATGATAATTTTAATATTACAAACAGCCAAGGAACTTATTTACTGTGATGTCACATTAAAATTAAAATAATATCGCGATTTCTTTTGTACACTTTGCTAAACAATCCCTATACATTAAAGAACAGCTGAAAGTAAAAAATCTATCATCTATCTACATTTTGTGCTCCCATTGAACACTAGCAGTATATCTATAGACAGAGATACTCAACCTTATCCTCTTGGAAAAGCACATATATAGACGAATATATTTTCTAAAGAATTTTATTATCATTTTATTTTTTTCGCTCAAACCGATTTTAAGGAAGTAACATAATTTTAAGATATAAATCGCGAGATGAAGCAAAGGTAGAGTACCGCTGATTTAGGGTGAAACTAGCCATTTTAGCCAACTCTATTCTTTTATATCTAACTAACAGATTTTATATCTTTATATTTTATCAGTTTGCTGTTTAACATTGGCACTGTTTCATTTCAGTTAGCACCTTAAGAGTTGTTCGCATAACACAACATGTTACTTTTATGTATGTTTCTAAGAATGAGATTAGTATATATTCGCTACCCAATCCGTTTGTCTTAGTGAATTCTATTGTTTATTGATTGAGCAGTCCGTTATAAAAAGATGAAATGAAAACTTAGATTTTAATAATATTGGATACTAACTAAAATATAGAAAAACCGAACATACCCGAGAAAGACATAACACATTTATTTTTATTGTCCAAGGGAATGTCAAAAACAACATTAATCGAAATCAGTATCACATTGTTAGCCAAATAGTTATAAACATTTCAATCGTATCGAAAAACCGTAATTCACACACATGAACCGAAACTTTTCGCATAAAGACATTCTTTGTTCACTAATATTATTATTTTTAAAAAGTATTATTAGAACAAGAGAATGAATATAGTTTTTATCATAAAACTTGATTTTATTTGCAAAATTTTGACAAATTGCACTAAATTTTTTTTATGAGAACTCGACGCGGTTTCGACACCAACTAACTCTCTTTGAACTCCTTGCAACGATTCCATTTATTGAACGTCATTTTAATACATAATAGATATTGGCATTTCGCTTACAAACAAAGAAGTAAAAAGTTCTTTCACTTTTATACAAGAACACTTTGGGACACTGGGCTTTCGCTGGTCATGTGTCGGCAGGTCTCTCATCGTGATGGTTCTGGTCCAATTCTTCTAGATTGTCGCTGGACGAATGGGTCATGTCGCTGAGTTCGTCGATCTGCTTTTGTTTTTTCCGAACGTTCCAGTGAAGGCACTCGGCTAGAGAGTCGAACCAGTCGGAGATTTGGTCTTGTGCGCATATCGAGGGCACAGGGTACACCGACGTCGTCACGTATAGACTGTGGAGGAGAATTACATATTTTTTAGTATATGTGTCTGGATATAAGTATAAATTTGCAATGAAAAAAGAATTGTGCAATGCAGTCATCAAGATATTTGTCGTGAAGGTGGTCTTTAAGTAGGTAGTGAGAAAATCCTGAATAATATTAATTATTGGCGAGGGTAAAAAAGGGACCAAAACAATATCTATTACTTTTCAAGTTATCTTTTACGTGGATAACAAGATTATTATAACAATCATGCAAGAGGAATGTTTTTATTCGCACAATCACAACTTAATCGTAACAACGTCTTTTGTACAAAATTGTGTAATAATAAAAAGTTTGGCAAAACCACGGAGTAGTCAACAAATGGAGTGTTTATACGCTTAAAGATTGCCACCGCAACATATATGTTCGTAACTCAAAAAATGAAGGGAACAGCTAATTTTATACGGAATTGATCCCATAAGTACCAAAAGTTGTTTGTATATATGAACTGTAACCCTGCCAAACACGGCCATGAATTTAAAATATCCCTTTTGGACTACTTCGTGATTTCTGAATTATCAAGTTTGATGTAGACAATTAATGTCAAATATCATCCATTTTGTACAAGAACCGTTGATGACATATGAGAGCATACAAACATGACATAACATCACGCCTGTATGTATATAGGGGTAAAAGGGTTAGGCAGAGATGAACACAACACACGTAAATAAACGATGACATGCATTGTGATATGATAAAGATAGGGCTGGCCGAACCTTTGCTGATTCCTCTTCTACAGTATAAGGACCATTGGCGCCACATTTTGGAACTGATATATTTCGTTGCGACGTAACCTTGCAAGAGAAGGTGATATTATCGAGATTTAAAGAAAGAAAAAAAAAAGTTAAAATCGTATCAATACGAAAAACACGCTCCGCTTCAAAGTTACGTCACGCAACCGGTAGGCGCAGCTTGCCAACCGCTCCCGAAGACAAATGTATCATTTTTGGAATCAGAAACTTACGGTCAGCCCTGTCCTTACATGTCAATGATTATGATACTTACAACTATATGGGGTTAATGTTAAACCATGACTACTTTATACATGCAAAGCTGAAGCAATAAGCAAAATTAATCTAAAAATATATTTTTTTTTTTACTTAAACACAATTTATATGGTAATAATACTTTTATGAGACCTAATAAACTGTAATTACTAAAAAAAATTAGATATTTATGATGAAACCTTCACCAAATAAAATCTAAATAACTGTTCCCGCTTTAACACAGACTTCGATGTTTATGGTAAGAGAAGTAGTCTATGACTAATGAATCTCACTCTATGAGTACGATTTGAAGCATAGATAGGAGACGGAATTTTAAACATTTACGCCAAGGCTCAATTTTAAGTTAAGCTCGCCTTTCTTTATAGATTTTAACAATGAATAAAAAAGTTTATTTTGTGTACAATAAGGACTTTATATTGAAGTGCTGTGGACGATATTGTTTAACTTCTGTTGGCCAGCCAAACCAGATGTTTTAATATACAAACATGTTCAGAGTCAAGATAAAGTAACCCAATGTCTGTCATTAAAATCATTAATTCATTAATTTTCTTTTATCTGTCATAAATGTTTGAAATTTGAAATATTTGAATTGAATTGAAACTTCCTCTCATCTTTTGCTCATTTAAGAAGCCCAAAGTTAATCCTCCATTGTATATCTACTCCTTGGCATGCCGTCTCCATGTGCAGTGTAATGACTAATGATACGAGTGAATGTCCTGTTACCTATCGCCGGGCCTGAGGGTGACCTGCGAGCGGCCGTCGAACGAGACACTGGCCGCACAACGCGCCTCTAGCGTGGGCGTTATCTGAAACAACCCCCAGAGCTCAGCTCAATGCTATAACAAACGTATACCTATCATGGACCTAATTGGATATTTTTCGGAGGGAATATTAATATTTACTTTTCGATTAAAAGAGAATTCAAAAAGGGAATTTTAAAGGATCAATCACATAATAGCAAATCCGATTTTTACTAAGTACATCATAAGTGTAAAAATTTATAAATAAATAAAACGTTTCTGGAATAGACACTAAAATCGCTGTATCTTCGTTATTTTTGGTTCGATTTAAATAATTTCTGCACAGTATTTATTGTTTCTTTAATGACGCAATAAGTACTTCACAAAAATGATGACTGATCCTCATTAATATCAAATAAATTCCTTCAATGCGCTTTTAATGTTCGATATACGTACAGATACTAATTGATTGATTTGAACCAAATTGGACCTTGAATAGGTTGTTGCATAATACATTTGTAAAGTTAATGGTAACGGGTGAGTTAACCCTAGTGTAGTTACTCCCTAGTACAATTACGCATGCTCTTATAAGTACCTATATAAAACTAACTAGGACCAATAGTCGTATTATCATCATCATCATCTTCATGGCTTTGTCCCATGTTACTTAGGGTTAGCGCAACACATTTTCCTCTTTCATTCTATCAGTGGTAAAATACTAATATAATATTGAAATAAACGCAACTAGATTACACCTAGCAACTCTAAATACATATTGTTACTTGAACTATACAACAAAGATTCACTTAGACAAGGGTATTACAGACTAAATACAACATGCGGGTATATAGGTAACTATGTTCTAAGCGTATAGCGGCGTGCGTAGCGTTACGAGGTAGGCAGAGAGTCGGGTACCTATCGCCGTGCTGCAACGCTTGCCGGTTGCGACCGTCGAATGAGACCCACATGGCGTTTCTCGCTTCCGGGGACAGTGCGATCTAGAATACAGCTTTACATTAACTGTGGAAAGTATTTAAGAAGGTATGCACTCTCTACCTATGGCGGAAGTTTAGGGGAGACCTGTGAAAGAACTGTTTTAAATTCAGTGGCGTAGCTAGATGATCAATGGCTCTGGGGCAAAAAAAACTTGGGCCTCTTTTTTACATAGGAAAATGTCAAATAACCTCTCCTGCTCTGGGTGGAGCGGGAACGAGTGTCAGACTTTTACTCATGGTTAAAATAGTGTTACAAAGAATTTTATTTACATTTCGAAGGTGGAAGAATGTCTCATTAGTTTTGGTTTTGGCCCCCCCCGAGCTTGGGGGCCCCAGAGCACTGTTTCGCCTAGGCCTTCTTTAGCTACGCCAATGTTAAAAATTTTAAAACAAATTTGTCGTCTATTGCTGCAAAAATCGTTACTTTACAATAAAAACTGTGTGTGTTAGTTTTGATGTTTCTAAAAGTCATAACTGTTTTCTGTCGCTACGTAACAAACTACCATTAAAATAAAATCTTGTTTACGGTCTTACTACCAAGTATGTTTCGGGGTGGCTGGAACAATGACAAACAACAAAAAAAAAACAATGCATAAAAGAAATTGAATTTAAAGTTTCTTCTACTTTTATTTCAATTGTCTGATGTATGTTTAAAAAATTAAGGCTGAATGTACGTCATAAAGCTAGAAGGTAAACTTTTCTGGGACAATTGGATAGTTTCAATCTCAGTGAAGTTTCAGTGTTGTCAAATGAGGTTGAAACAAATATTAAGCCCCTGTCTTTGTAGTGGTGACCCCAACTTACAGAGTTGTAGGTCGCGGGCTCGAACCCAGGTGAATTAATTTGTGTAATTTATTTCATCTCCACTGCTCTCAAAACAGTGAAGGAAATCATCGTGAGGAAATCGGCTTGTCCTAGAACCAAAAATTTTAAGACATGTCCGCAGTGGGCCTGTTCTCTTAGAGAGGAGGCTTGACATTATAAGGCTAATGCTACGCTAAGTCCTCGTTCAACTTCCAAAATCAGACTTTCCCGAAACAAAACGTAACACCGTAAACAAGTATAAATATAGACATATTTACCTTAAGCTCGACTCCAGCCGGCACCACGATAGGCCTGAAGGAGAGCGAGTGCGGGCAGATGGGGGTCACCATGATGGCCGGCACGGACGGGTGGATCATACTCGCGCCCGCCGCCACCGCGTACGCCGTGCTGCCCGTCGGCGTCGACACTATCAGGCCTGGGGGGAATATCGTGCTGGGCTTACAGAGGCTATACAGCATTGCTATTCTGAAAAGTTTATTTGCGAAATCACTTCTGAATCCGCAGTGAAATCATGTGAAATTAAAGTTTCGTATTCTTAAATGAAGTGAGTCGATGTAAATCATAACAAGACACAATTCAGCACTGCACTACTACCATAGAGCAATGTCACTTGGGTTCTCGGAACTCTTCTTCTGTTCTCGGAACACTTGGCCTTGATCTTGACATAAGAATAACGAAACTTGTACAGGCGAGATGAGAACCGAAGTGAGTGTGACTTTCGAGATGATTTGCGAAATGATTTACCATTTACAGAATAGCACTGCTGCTTACTTTTTCCAAATAATCATCAACAAGGTACGCGATAGATATGCGTCATATCCGTGAACGGGCGCTGTCGGTTGAGACTGATCATTTCTTAGTATTTTTTCTTAATTTTTTTTTACATTGTCATCACATAATAGTAACAAGGAAAATGTAACCGATATATTTGTAATACATAACATGATTAAAAAGAGTTTCCATGGAGTTTCTTGCACATTCTTCTCCATAGAGATCTACGCTTTAGAATGTGAAATTAGCATATTTTTTTCTGACTGACTGACTTCTTCTGATATTTTAAAATTGCCTGTAAATGGTTTATTTGAAATAAAATGCTTTGAATCTTTGAATCATCTCTACTGCTGGTTTAGTTTGTAAAAAAATAAATATTATGAGCAGTGCAGTAACTAGCGTTTTATACGCCGGGCGGTGCTAGTTTCAAGTGAAATACAAATAAAAAGGACTAGCTATAAAAAAATTGCGCCCCTCCAGGGACTGCGCCCCTATGCCTGGGCACCGCCGACACCGCCCTGCCCTAATTACGGCACTGATTATGAAAGATGCCGGGAAAATCTAGTCTC
The DNA here is from genome assembly GCA_961205895.1 of Mythimna pallens. NCBI lineage: Eukaryota > Metazoa > Arthropoda > Insecta > Lepidoptera > Noctuidae > Mythimna > Mythimna pallens. Next base: position 6,423,794 of record OY540843.1, read on the forward strand.
CGCTTTGAACTGCCAGTAAAATATCATATTGTGCTAGTTGAAATAAGGTCAGGAACAAATAAACTCCGATTACACTGACAGAGAGACGAAAGGGAGGTCTTTGCCCTGCAGTAGGACTCATAATAATAATGACTTGACCGAGCATTCAAGCGGACAGAGGCACACAGTTAATTTTTCAACTTTAATTCAACTACAAAAACGTTGATAGTTGTTTGGCAGTGGGAAAGTAATGCACTGCGCTTCTTTAGATCCGTAGTTGGGGCTAAACAACCTTTTCTTTCCAATGTATATAAAAGGAGAAACTGACTGACTGACATATCAACGCACAGCCGAAACTATTGGGAGTAGAAGGGTGAAATTTGCACGAGGTTTCCTTTTATGACGTAGGCGAGCACTAAGAGAGGATTTTCCGAAATTCACCCCCTAAGGGGAAGAAACGGGAGTCTAAAATTAGTATGGAGAAACCTGCTTCCGCGCGGGCGAAGCCGCTGGCAGAAGTAGTAGTTTTTTCATAAAGCGGTAGAAAACTTCAAATCTTTTCATGTTTTTGTGGATTACTATCATAGTTTTTAAGTACTTACTAATATATATCTGTATATAGGGTGACTGGTAATTAGTGACCGATACTTAAACACATGATTGTATTCATGATTACAATCAACTTTTCCAAAGAAAGTTTTTTATATTCTTATTAGTTTTACCACTATAATAAAACAGCTGTTTAAAAACGCGCGCGCGCCTGCGACCGTCGACCGCTCAGCTGTTAGCCGCGTGACGCCGCCGTACCTACAATAGTGATAGAACACCCGCGCAGCTTGCAAACCCATAGGTGTATGTACCTAATCAGTGAATGTACCTACAAACTAGTGAGTATATCAAAAAGTTTTTTTGGGAAAGTTGTTTGTAATCATGAGTACAATCACGTGTTTAAGTATCGGTCACTAATTACCAGTCACCCTATATAATGTGTAAGATGGACGGTCTGAAATAGTGTTCTTATTACTATAAATCTTACCATCTCCTTGCACGGAGGTGATATGCTTCCCATCCAGGAACAGATCGATGTTTGAGAGGTACGGCGAGGGTCCTCGGTCCACCACCACCTCGTTCAGCACCAGGATGGTGGTGGGTTTCTTCTTCTCCTTGCCGTCTTTGTCATCGCGACTCTTGCGTAGTACCACGCATTGGAGACGCGATCGTAACGTTAAGGCTGCGTGGCCTGGAAAATATGGAAAGAGAGACTTCTTTACATCACACTAATATTACAAAGGAAAGAAAGTAAAACTATTTATTTGCGGGAAATGACGCAATCTCAGGCTTCCAATACACGGTCATGCAAGCGTCAATCAAAACAATCAATCATGAATGATGTTTGAATGACGGAATTTTATCGCCATATGTTTTTCGTCAGTCATAATATTTGATTGTGGCAAAACTGACAGCAAAACCTATCGTGTAATGGAGGCCTACTTAAGAAGACTAGCTTATTAATTATAAACATTTTATAGGCGCACATAGGAAAAAGATGCGCCACGTGCGCTCAAAAACGGCCGAACGCTGAGCATAATGCTGTGTGTGCTGTGGCCGGTGACGGTGTCGATGTCGTGGCCAGATCATAGAAATTGATCACTTCATGATATGGCCAAGTAAAACTGGCCAGCATTGCTATTCTGAAAAGTTTATTTGCGAAATCACTTCTGAATCCGCAGTGAAATCATGTGAAATTAAAGTTTCGTATTCTTAAATGAAGTGAGTCGATGTAAATCATAACAAGACACAATTCAGCACTGCACTACTACCATAGAGCAATGTCACTTGGGTTCTCGGAACTCTTCTTCTGTTCTCGGAACACTTGGCCTTGATCTTGACATAAGAATAACGAAACTTGTACAGGCGAGATGAGAACCGAAGTGAGTGTGACTTTCGAGATGATTTGCGAAATGATTTACCATTTACAGAATAGCACTGCTGATCGTTTTAAACTTTAATGATATTTCAATCCTCGTTTGGCCTACTTTCTTTAGACCTTTTATTATCATAGAAATCCTACATCAATGATATTGCTAAACGAGGATTGATATATCATCAAATGTTAGCGTTTAAACGATCTGGCCAGTTTTAGTTGGCCATTTCATGAAGTGATCAATTCCATGTTCTGGCCACGACATCGACACAAAGACGTCGGAATGGTATCGTGTGCTAATAGATTTGCTCGCCGATCAAGTCTACATCTTGTAGAAGACACAAATATGTCGCAACCAATTTCTTTATTATTATATTTTTTTGTTTCATTCCGCGCCTCGTAACGTGATTACGACGTAAACATTATGTAGTTTTAAAAAAAATAAAATTGTGCGTTTTCTTCATAGTATTAACACTTTCGCTTCCACATCCGCAAAGATTTACTTTTGACGTCTGTTTCCGCTTCCGCTTCCGCTAAGACACTTCCGTTGCATCACTAGTTGATACATTTAACTAAGAGAATGTGCTTACCTTCTAAAACGTTCATGACTTGGTCCTGGAAGTTATTGAACTCGAAAGGCGTGAGGAACCCGAGCGAGCCCAAGTGGAATGCCATCACAGGAGGCACTGATTGCTGGAAACAAAGTGGAGACAAGGGATAAAATAAGCTTTGCCGTAAGTTAGTGTGAAAGTTTCAAAAGTTTACAGAATTTATTCGATATATATCTATCTATATATATAAAAATAAATAGCTGTTCGTTAGTCTCGCTAAAACTCGAGAACGGCTGGACCGATTTGGCTAATTTTGGTCTTGAAATATTCGTGATAGTCCAGGGAAGGTTTAAACGGTCAGAAAATATGGAAAAACTTACGAAAAAAAAAATCTAATACAACGCCATCTCTAATTAAAATGTCATTATAAAATGGTTATTTATGCTGCCATTAGATGGCGTTATCCTTACTATTGGCGGTACGAAGTTCGCCGGGACAGCTAATAACTATATATAAAAGGAGAAACTGACTGACTGACATATCAACACAGCCGAAACCGCTAGGATTAGCCGCGTTAAATTTTGTACTAGGTTTCCTTTAATGAAATAGGCGAGCACAAAGAGAGGATTTTTCAAAATTCAACCCTTAAGGGGATGAAAAGGGGTCCAAAGTTTGTATGAAGAAACCTTCTTCGACGTAGCCGAAGCCTCTGGCTGAAGCTAATCTTCCTATAAATGTATCAATGACATTGAAAACGGAGTTGCGTGACTGGACACTTAAGGTATTTTAGCGCACCCAGTGAAGTAAAGTTTACCATACAGTTTTGCCATGGTCCGGAGCGAGGAGGAGTGGCAGGCGGTCGCCTCCTTCTGCGGAGCAGTAATGCTAGCAAAGGAGGCGGCCGATCGCGTGAGGCAACGGTACTTTCGCCTCAACCACTGCCGGGATTCCGATCCCGATTTCCGGCTACCGTAGGCGCGAGCTTGCGGACGGCGAACAATGGGTAGCTCGCCGTCCGACTGTCCAGACCGAGCCCAAGTCGTCGACGGCGCGTACTGTGTCACGCACGCCTCAAGGAAACGTCAGCAACTGTAGGGGCTCATCAGGGTCGAAGCCTGGGGCTAAGGGTCTGATTCTGAAAGGAAGACTCGGCCCTGGTACGAAAGGCAACGAAGGGACAGAAGTGGATTTTTAGTCAGTAAAAGTCTGACTCTATCTCCCGCTCCGCCCAAGAGAGAGATTTGTCATTAGATGATTTTACACCTAAAAAAAATACCACGACGCATAGATGGCGCTACACACGTGTATAGGCTGTAAATTGCATCATTATTGAGTAAAACTTGTTAAATCTTAAATACATTCACAGACAGATAAAATAGCCTAGCGGTTTAGGTTGTGTTGTGTGGCCCTAGAAGATTGAAATATTTCACAAGAATTTCATATTTCATAATGAAGGTGAATACTTTGGAAGAAATTTTCTAAATTCACCTCCTAAAGAAGTTTGTTAGTAGGGGACGGAAGTAAGTACGTAATTTTTGCTGACGAGAATTCCCTTCGAGCACATCATTATCATAATTTCAGTAGAAAGACATCCACTGCCGGACATAGGCCTCCTCAAGTGTCGCCACAATGATAGCCCCAGTGCGTCTCGCATCCCGTGACACTCACCAGGTTATCGGTCCACCTTGTGGAAGACCTTCCAACGCTGTGTCTTCCAGTACGCGAAGACCGAAGAGTATAATCTGCCTTTCCGCTTAACCTTTGTGGACTACAAGAAAGCTTTCGACTCGGCCGAGACCTTGAACTGTACTGCAGTCTCTCCAACGGTGCCAGGTTGATATTCTATACATCGCAGTGCTGAAGTGTTTGTACAAAAACGCCACCATGTCAGTCGAACTTCAGCACCATACTTGAAACCTATCCTCCTGCAGCAGGGTGAGGCAGGGAGAAGTAATTTCTTCAAGCATACAGCTTATAAAAAATTTTGTGAAAATAATAGTTGCTATAACAAATCCACAGTTTTATCTATCTTATTTTACCTGGAACAGCGAGCTAGCATGCAGCAGCGTGCCATCTCCGCCCAAACAGATGATGAAGTCGATCTTGTCAGTCAGATCATCAGTGCCAGCTCTGAAGGTCATCAGCCTCTCCTTGATTGAAGAGAAGTCGCCGTACTCGGCCAGTAACCTGTCATCCAAGACTGCTGCCTCCACGAATACTACCATGCTTTTGTCCTGGAATCAATCATATAAAAATATCGTTAGACATGTGTAACTAATTCTCTGTGGTATTCTGGTTGGCAAATGAGAAGTTCGAGAGTGTCCTGGCATAGTGTTGATACCGAGGAAGATTGTATTAAATTGTTGTTGACAGATTTGCTAGATTCAAAGTTGTTTTTCCATAACGAAATTGTAATATCTAGCCGGGAATTTGGATTCGTGCCCGCTTAAAAATAATAGGTTGGTTCCGTGTTACATAATAGATAATATCAGCCAAATTAAAAGCTAGCTTTTCAGTTAAAAATTCTTTTGAATTTGTCAAAATTGAACATAAGTTTTACGCTCGGGTCTTCATCTTCGTTTTACCGACTTCGTGCCCCTAGTGGGTATATCAGACTGATTAATTAAGGGCGAAAAAATCAAATTTTGAAATAAATATCACTGATTTAATTATTAAGAAATAAAAATATCTAAACCACTATAAACTGCACTAGTTGGTCAGTGGTGCAGAATTTTGACCAGCGTTTTAAATACTCCAGGGTCACAGAATTTTAACCTTTTAAATTATTTTGTTGGATGAGATGTTGACCATTTTAAACGTGTATTCCCGTTCGTCCCACCAACTTCGTCCATCTAGTGGGACGAACGGTAACGTTTATTTTTATTTCCTATGGTCCCACCAAATAATAAAAAGTTCTAAAAAGATATATTGTTATCAATTTGAATCTGTAATCACTGCATTATTTCTGCAATCATATTTAAATCTAAACTTTAACTTTTAAATTATACTATCCACACTTGGATATAATCCATAATAGTTTTTTTTATTCGAATCAAAGTACCTACTTATTTAAATATTTTTATTTGTTACATTAACATTCTCCTAATGTGTCTGTGGTGTTTACATGAATAAACTTGATGGGCATACGTCGTTCATACGTTATATTGAAGTTGTTATTGGCAGACAATCAAATTCTGCTGAATTCTTCAGATGCATAATTCATTTGAACACATACACGTGTCCATAGCAAAGAGATAGAACAGACTTATTACACATGCATATTGTATTGTTTTTGACATATCGAGACGTCACGTCACGAATCACTGTCGACGTGGTAGCAGAAACAACAGACTATTCTATTTATTTATTTTATGTACACACATAGATACGAAAAAAAATACATTATTATAAAAATTGTACAAAGGTACTGTTTATTTCTAAAAGAAATTTCCAGCAGACCTTTAATTTGTTTATTATTGATTATTTTGCTCTGCTTAGTTTGGGACTAGGTGGCGTTGTGTGATAGTTGTGTAATATTATATTCCCTTTATTCATAAAATATCCATATAATTTAAACATTTTTAAATATTTTTGTTTTTAACAAAATAATATTTAAAAAAATAAAACATTTAAAAATATAAAAAAATAGTAGGCCACCGGCATCGGGAACAGGATCCAAGCTACCGGTGGTCAGGGCTCCTGAGAGAAATCTCTTAATACGAGCCTAATATTAAATTATTATATTTATTCGGATAACGAATTTAAAACCTATTAAAATGGAAATTCAGAAAATGGATTGTGTGAGGAGTGATATGAAAGAAAAGGGTTAAAGTTAGTGATAGCGTGACGGTTAACAGGACAGAATGGAAGGAAAAAACGTGTTGCGTCGACCCCAAATAAAACGGGACAAGGACAGGAAATTACTTAAAGAATCTAATGTCTTACTTGAAATTTAGACATTTTTAGGGTTCTTTACCTCAAAAGGAAAAAACTGAACCCTTAAATATAGAATCTTTGTTGTCCGTTCGTCTGTCTGTCTGTCAAGACCCTTTATCTCGGGAACGCGTGGAGGCATTAAGTTGAAATTAAAACCATATACTAAGGGACCGCAGATCCCTTGAAGCTGTGAAAAAATCAAACTTCTGAGTTAACAAAAAACAAGGATCCGGCCGTTTATGTCGCAAAAAACGTGTATATCGATTCGATACTCTCAAGGCAATCAAAAGTCATAAGGTACTTCCCATTGACCTAGAACCCTGAAATTTGGCATGAAGCAAGGTCTCATAGCATAAGTATAGGAAAAAATCTGAAAACTGTAAAGTAGTTACGTCACAAAAAAAAACTTTTTTTGTGATTCGGTAAAGTCTTCGAGACTCCATTTGGGTATTGAACTGTTTACATAGGTAAGTTTGTACGGAACCCTCAGTGCGCGAGTCCGACTCGCACTTGCCCAGTTTTTTATTTATAATAATATCCTTGTGACTTAAGATCGAGCAGTGGTAGCCTAGTGGTAACGCCTCCGAATTACAAGTGAGTACGAAAAACAGTGAAGGAAAACATCGTGAGGAAACCGGCATGTCCTAGAACCAAAAATTCGAAGACATGTGACATCCACAAACTGCACTGGGCCCGCGTGGTGGATTACGACCCGTTCCCTCTCCTAGAGAGGAGGTCTTAGTTTATAGACATTATGAGGCTCATTATTTTGTTTATGTTATGTTTTTTAACTTGAGATCTAGCTTGTTTCTTCCTTTCAATTCGAGATTATGCAAAAGATCCATTCCCGATTTTATCACTTTCATAATCTACTTTGCTAAAATACGTGTCCGATCCCCCCATCCATATTCAATTTGCCTCTGTGTCATATGTGACATTCTCGAACGAACTAGTAATTAATTCTTTGAAACACTGTGATCGTTCCCCTTACCACGACAATGGACGAGACTCATTAACATTGTATGAAGTTCGATCAATAATCGCACGACGCGCCATGGCCGGCCATGTGGCCATTTTTTATCGTTTATTCAATTTGATCTATTATATCCACCGGTGACTGGTAATTTACGTCTCTGAATATTTGATGTGCGGTTTCAAGTTCATATCAATCAATACATAATCGAATGGTCTTATCTACAAGATAGATGATTCAAGAAAAAATGTGACGAAAATAGTCACATATATTCCTTTGTCATCATCATCATTTCAGCCAAAAGACATCCACTGTTGGACATAGGCCTCCCCCAAGTGTCACCATAACCATCGGTCCTGTGCGTTTCGCATCCATCGGATTTCCGCGACCTTCAGGTCATCCGTCCATCTTGTGAGAGGCCTTCCACCGCTGCTTCTTCTGGTACGTGGTCGCCACTCTAGAACCTTTCGTCCCCATCAACCATCTGTTCTGCGACCAATGTGCCCTGCCCACTGCCACTAAGTCTGGCGATTCTTCAGGCTATGTCGGTAACCTTGGCTCTCCTGCGGGTATCTTCATTTCTGATGTGATCACGCAAGGAAACTCCGAGCATAGCCTTTTGGGTGACTTTAAGTCTTCTGATGAGGCCCATTGTAAGCGACCCCGTTTCGGAGCCATATGACATGTCATCACTGGTAAGACGCACTGAAGTCTTGAGACACTGTGCTATATTGGACCTACTACCAGTCTTCTGGGCACGTATTTAAGTTTCGTATTTATATAATAAAAATAAAACATAAAAGAGTGTAAATAGCCATATTTGTTTTCAATAAAAAAATATTTCTAAAGTAGTTAAAGATAACGATGAAGACAAAACTAAAGAAATGCACTGAATGAATGTAAAATGTCATTGCCGTGTCAATTATAGCTTGCAGTTCCGCTCTTTGGGTTGGGGAAAATGGCGTGACGGAAGACGCATACCGAGACAAAACCAAGTAGATAATGATAAAGAAGAAAGTTGATATTGTCTTAGAAAATGTTCTAATTGTTCTTAAAATAATAATAGCAGTGCTACCACTAACGCGATCCATTTTAAGACCTAAACTGAACTGTTAAAGGGGAACATAGGGTGCATATAAATTTGACATAGGGTGTATAGGTCTAGTGTAGGACCTATACACCCTAAATAAAAAAAACATGGATAACCGTTGGATGGATCCAAGCGCGGTCGCCGCCTGATATTTTGGAGGGCATCACTAATAATCCATACTAATGTCTGTTACGCTATCACGGTTAAACTGCTAAACCGATTTTGATGAAATTTGCTACAGAGGAAGATTAAACTGCAAGGATGGACATAGGCTAATTTTTATCCGTCATCGACTGCAACAACCAACATTCAAGCGGACGAAGCCGCTGGCAAATTTAATAATACAATATGTCGAGTAAATTAGATTTTATTGCACAACCATATTGTTTATGTTTTGTAAATTTATAGATTTTTCAATTTTACGTGTATTTTGGGGAGGGGGGTATCATGCCCCCTGTGACCCTCCCCTTCAGACCACGCCTGGCTCCATTCCACTTTCTTGCTCGCACGACTGACATTTTTAGACGTGATGATAAAGCTTAGAACTTCATTAGACCGCCGCACACGTGTAACACGCCTGATTCGTACGTAGAACGACGTCGTGTGGCGTGGATCAAGTGTAGCTCTACAAGTCTAGTTTCCATATAAAATGTATGGAGACCAACGCGCCCAGATCGGCGCGTGTGGCACACACGCCGATACGCAGTGTAGTTCTAGCTCAAGTCCCCAGTAAGAAAAGACAGCTTTTAGGCGCATTATACGCCCAGATTGAGTTTTACACAGCTTTTTTTAGGGTTAGGACTTTAAAAAGGATATCGAAATCTTTATTAAACAACCTTTTGTCTATTTGACGAGGTTCTGGAGATCTGAGTAACTTAGGAAGCCCCTGTGATGCTCAATCATATAATATACCATTACCATATGGCTCTTAATAAACTAGTGCGCCTCACCATCAACAATTGCATCACTGCTTACCATCAAGTGGGATCGCAGTCAAGCACTGATTTATATTAATTAAAAAAAACATGTCTTATTGAAAATAAAAATAAATAAAGTTGATAGGAGCAGTGTTGGAAGGCAAGATGGACCGATGACCTGGTGACAGGCGCGGGAATGCAATAGATGCGAGACGCACAGGACCGTTCGTAATGGCGACACTTGGGGGAGGCAAATGTCTAGCAGTGGACTTCTTTCGGCTGAAATGATGATGATGATGAAAGTAGATAGGTAGACTCCATTTTGACAATGCGCATCGTCATTGCACACTAGAAATCCTACAGGATGGATTCCTATAAAAAACTAGGTTTTCCGAGCGTTGTACACCGTAAACAAAATAAATTGGCCACGCAATCAGATGGATTTGCGCATGCACATGGCCAATCTGTATCAACGTACCGCTAACAACTTTTGGCGTACAAACTATACTTAGGGCAGGGGTGAATCACCTTTCATTGTAAATCATTTTGTATGGATGGGGCACTTGTGTTCCGGATTCAAAGTAATATTATGACGCTCGCTGTAGCCTTCTTTATATGTGTAAATATTAATTACCTCTAGGATCTTGTTCGGATTTGTTGTGTGTATGTATCATGCAATCGCAACTCTGATGAGGCATTTTTAATCATTCCCGAAAAGACAACATTGAAATCACTGTTTTACCAGGGACGTTATGGATCTCCGTAACTGTAACCGAAACTGATATAAAAGTTTCGGCTAAAGGCAATAAATGACAGGGTTTTTGTTAGTTTTGCGCGGTCGAACAAATGAAAATCTAGATTAGAAATAAAACTCAAAGCTTGATAGTTTTTTATTTTTATAATTTTAAATTTCTAATATCCGTAACCGAAACTAGCGGATAATCCGAAATAATTTCTTATCCGTAACCATATCCGACACCGGTATAATATTGTTCCTTTAGTATCGAATCCGTACCCGTATCCGAAATTTCATATCCGATCCATAAAATCCCTGTCAGGTAAATATTTATTAAATTACACTATAAATTGATGTTAATCAACTGCATGATAACTTAGATATGTGTCGCGAGATCGTTCAAAAGGGTCACCGCGGCCCTGAGGGCTTAGCTAAGTTGACAATCTACAATCGTTAACGCTAGTAGAAAACTTCTTGATGGGAATCATATCATCTCAACGTTTGGCATTCCCGTGAGTCTCGCTCCACCCAGAGCGGGAGAACTTATTTGATGATCACCACCCAAAAAAAATTGTCAAGGTTGTAGATTTTGCATATCATCCTTACTTTGTCTTTTCATTCCAACTTGTACAATGTGATTTAGCTATTTACAAAGTATTTACGAGTATGTACTTTCGTCTAAAGTCTATATAATTTTGTTTAGTAAATTAATGTTTTACGGTGGTCATAAAACGACACGATTAAATATGTTAACGATCTAAATAATTCAGAAATAATAAACCAAATGTTAAATGATAGAAACAATTTCTTCAACTGCTGCAATAAATTATTTCTTTAAACTAGTGCTTGACTGCAACCACACCTGATGGTAAGCAGTGATGCAATCGTTGATGGTGAGGCGCACTTGTTTATTAAGAACCTATTCACTCTAAGCTTGAAGACACCTAAATTATAATCGGACAGGAAGACCTCTGCAGACTAATTGTTCCAGTCCTTTCGACGTACGCAGTTTAAACGACGATGCGAAACGTTTATTCCGGAATTGAGTGTTTTCAGAAAAGTTTCCGTTCTGAATCATTGACAATGGCGAATCGAATTTTCCAGAGTCACAGTGTACTTTGTTACAAACACACGACATGAATTGATCAATGAACTAGTCTACTAGCCTTTTATCTTTATTATTTTATTAATATAAACACAAACGCTAGATAATGTTTGTTTTTGTAGATCATCATCACGTCAGATTCATGTGGAGTACAACGATTAATAAAGTTAAACCTAGTGATTTCTGCCTAGTACCTAGATGGACTTTGGATTATGATTTATTTAATTACATACAATCATCAGTACCTGTTTAGTCGTACATGTGCTTTAATATAAGAGAGCGCGCCTGGCGTAGAGATGTCATAATGAGTTTGCTAATATAATTTTCAGTTGAAATCTATTGAACTCCTTTCAATGTGGTTGACCTAGGAGAGGTAATAGCAGTTTCCCACTGAGTGTACAACGCAAGGTCTACTGACCGCAGTAGGCCTTTGAGCCGGATCTTTAGGTACTTTAGATCCGGCTCGAAGGACCTTTTTTTTGTAATTAGTTCCTTCCCCTATGATACGTTTAACGTATTATATCATTTGATAAATAAAAATGACAACGACGGTTTTCTATTCTTTAGTTTAGGACCGCCGCCATAAGTTTCCCAGGACCAAAACTAGAACCAAGTCTATGTACTGTATCTGCTCACACTTCTTTTTAAGTATCCAAGCTCAACTTACATGAACCAGCCAGTGCACCAGCTGCACAAAGGGAGCCAGGATGCCAGCGTCGTGCACCTTCTTGATGACCAGCACTGTCAGCGGCGGCTTGTACCATGTTAGCCGCTGCGACGCTGGGTCCTGGATCTGCCTGTAATTTTGGAAGGAAAATTTTAATATTTAGCTTAGAAAGTCCCAATTCTGAGTCAATATAAATTGTTGAAAGGCCTCTCTGCCAACGATGTTTGACGCGCTATTCTTGGATAGTTTTGAAGGGTAATTTAAATATATATAAATTTATTGAAAGATTCCAATCTTACAAAGTCAAACTGTTTGTAAAAGATAATATATTATTTTATTACAGAACAAGGAAGGAAACTCTTGACTTCCTAATTACAAACATTTCAGTATATATTATTTATTATCAGTCAATTTTCATTCATTTGTGACGTATTTTAGTATTATAAATCGTCAACCTTGATTATTAACTGGAACCGTAGTGAAAAAAGTAATAAATAATAATGTGATTTAACGTGAAGGTAACTTCAAAAATAAAAGATTTAAAGTAGGTAGTAATAGTGGTAAGGCCGTTGTGCTGTTGCTGCCAAACAATCGAATGCTTTGACAGAAATCAAGACCAAAAAACAGTTTTATTAATAAAATTCGTACTACTGGTTGAAATAAATATGTACAAGCTAATTCAAAGAATAGTTTAACAAAATGTTGAGTGTTAAAATTCAAACACTTTCAGAGTTTAGAACAAGTTAATTATCATCTCCGCAAAAATATCGGCGAATAGGGACGCCTGAGAGAATAGGAACGTCTGGGTGAATAGGGACGTCGGAGTGAATAGGGACGACGGGGTGAATAGGGGCGCCGAGGTGAAGAGGAACAAATATTTTAAGGGCATTTTCACGTTATTTAACATTTTTTTAAATAGAATATAAATACTTAATTATTCAATAATTAAAATAAAAGTAGATGCTATACACCCCTGTTTTCCTATTGACCCCTTTTGACGGTAGACTCTCTGACGTAAATGAAAAGTTTGACTTGGCGGATACAGTGGGCCACCATTATCCTCAAGGGGGTGTTGCCTGTAATGTCCTTAGTATCAGGATAAGGTTTGGCGGGGTGGTACGGCGCTGCGTATCGCGGGTTCGATTCCAGCTCCGAACAAATATTTGTATGGTCTACAGATAGTTGTTACGGGTCTGGGTGTCTTGTGCATGTGAGGAGTAATTCCTAGAGTGGGGCTACGATTGATTTAGAAAACTGGACAAGTGCAAGTCGGACTCGCGCACTGAGGGTTCCGTACAAACTAAATTATGTAAATAGTTCAATTCCCGAATCGAGTCTCGGACTCGGAAGATTTTTGCGAATATAAAAAGTATTTGTTTTTTTGTGACGTAACTACAAATTTTCAGTTTTCAGATTTATTCCTACACTTGTGCTATAAGACCTTGCTTCATGCCAAATTTTAGGGTTCTAGGTCAACGGGAAGTACACTATTCATTTCGATTTCCTTAGGAGTGTCAAATGTACGATTTTTGCGATATAAACGGTCGTATCTTTTTTTTTGTCAACTTAGAAGTTTAATTTTTTCACAGCTTCAAGTGACCGCAGACTTGTTTATATGGTTTTAATTTCAACTCGATACCTCCACGCGTTCTCGAGATAAAGGGTCTTGACAGACAGACAGACAGACGGACGGACAACAAAGTGATCCTATAAGGGTTCCGATTTTTTCTTTTGAGATACAGAACCCTAAAAAAGGGTGTTTTCTCAAACAGAATGGCTGAAGCTTGGTCATTACGCAAGCTCAGAGCGAGTTAGCGATTTGAGACCCGGGTCCAGGGTTTCCTCATGACCTTTCACCGTTAAATATGGGGATGATACTCACATAACCATAGCAGAGTTTTTCATTATCCTTCCGCATGGTCCAAATTGCTGTATTGGTGAGGGTGCGTTCAGGGACCGCGTCCTTCTGCAAAATAATGAAACAGGCCGTTATAAAAAAATGTTAAATCACATTTAATATGCAACAAACAGGTTTTAAAAAACACTTTTACACGTATTTTTTTTTGCGTCAGTTTAAACGGTGTTTCCTAGCTGACTAACCTGAGAAGAAACACCGAAACAAACTCAGAGGTCAGTCTCTTTTAAAGCCCATACAGTAGTCATATAAGAACCTTGCAGATTAGAGTCTCAGGTGGTATTTTGAAGTAAGAAACACAAAGATTTGAGTGGACCTGACCAGTCAGTGCAAACATTTGTCAGTATCCGCGTAACTCAACTCAGGATTATTAAGGAGCTCAACGACTTGAATGTTATTAATATGCGTGTATGCTAATCTATAGACTATTCTACTGTTGCACACTATAGTGTATATTATTATAATATAATTTACATGTAATCAGAAAACTCTGGAATTGCTAAACGTGTCTGGAGAAGTTATGACGTCTATTGTTGAAGTAAACATTGACGTCTGGTTTTTAAAACGAAAATGAGAACAAAAATGGGACGTAGGTTTTAAGAAAATTACAACTTTAATGTTTTGGCGGATGACTATTATTATCAACACTTGGAATGCGTTTTATTTTTTCCTAAACGACAAATAACTTAGAAAAATAACTTTTTATGAAAACCGCATAAAAATTGGTAACAAAATGAAGCAGCTCATTTCAAATATTCATAAGAGGAAGAGTTGGCGCACAGTGGGAACATTTCGCTATCTCTTTTCTACGCGCGTAACACGCACTTATTGTAGTGACGTCACATTACAGTTTGTGCATCCTTATTCAGTTACACACACACTTGACAGTTTTCCCCCCAAAAGATTTAAAAAGTTTCTAATTTACTTAATTTTAAATGGATTTGTAAATATTTCTATTTACGATTTTGAATAAAAGTTACTTTTTGATACAAATAATTAAAATAAGCCAATTACCCAATTATGAGGTGTCGTTGATGGGTAAACTGTTCTGTTAATGAATACATTAAGTCTTTATGATATATAAGTTTTTGGTGACGTAGACGTATGAAAAACATCACACGTGAAATAAACGTGACAAAACCATTAAACGAAAAAAAAAAACTAGTAAATAAAAACGACCTCTGGAGTCAAACTGTTGTGAATATTCAACAAAAACTTGTAATGTTACGCGGGTATTGTTGTTGGTATCAGTTTTGAGTATGTCTAATTTATTCCTACATCAATTCTCTTAGTGGAAATCACGTATTACTTAGTAAAACTTTTGGCAATAAAAATAACTTAGTAGTTTGTTGTGTTTAAGAGCGTCCTTTTCGAAGTTCATTTTCATACAATCGCTCTTACGTGAATATGATATTATTACACATATTTCTCTAGATATTTTGAATACACAGCTATCTTGTAGATATTATCTAGGCTTTTCTAGAAATTTAATCATAAATTTGTGTAAAACTAATCTAGTAAAGACCTCTGAAAATCTGCTATTTTACGTGAACATTATGGAGAGCCTAACTCTATAATGTACTCGTATATTAAAAATATAAAAAAGTACATCAATAGAAGCCTTGCACATTTAATAGAGATTCTGAATGACAAATTTTTTTGTATATTCGAGTAAATCACGGAATTACCGAATGCCAAGAAAAATGGTCGACCATGGAACACTCTTGCCTAGAAACAACCTATTCACTCTTGACAGGGTTCTTTAAAACCCTAGATTGTAGCGATCAGGAAACTCCGGCAGGGAATTCCTTTCCTTAGCTGTTCGCACAATGAAGGTATGTTTTTATTATTTTATCAATTAAATAAATTCAACACTTTTAAATTTCACACAGGTCTACAACTATATGGGCACTTATATACACGTCAGACACTAGATCACTAGTGCGCGGTCCAATTAGTCGTTTTCTATGGAGAAGAACCGCCAAGAAACTTCACGGCTGTTATTTTTAGTCCTTTTAGTATCTGGAAAAATTCTCTTTTTAAATTTTCTAATGACAATATAACGTTCTAGCATAACATATACTCTGTAACCTCTATTTTAAATAATTATTCTTATCTAGTGTCCTTAGTTGGAATTATAAAGAGTTTATTATCATGTGCTGGAGTAACTGGTTACTCATAAAAAAGTGCATACTATTTAATTTAAATGGTCTTTTCATCCGCAAAGTTACATTCCGACCTTTAGGTAGCAGCGACTTTTGCACATATCGGGAATGTGACCGGTTATTTTGTGTCATCATTGCTTTCATAAATATTATAAATACTCGATTGGAAAACATATTTTTTTTTGTGCAGTTTTTGCGGGAAAATATAACGGCAAAATTAATCACTAATATCTACCTAGTAGAAATCGATTGTTAATTTTACTACTGTTAACTACTGTTTTTCAATTTCAATAACAACAAAATGAATAAAGAATTTTATTAGTGTTTCTACAGTTCATTAGTAGTGATCGATCTTTAAAGGTTTTATTTAAATAAACTAAGAAGAATAAAAACTATTATAAGTATTTGAAAAATCGAAGGTGGAGGAACAAAATTAATTCTAACCAATACCACTGGCCACCAAGGCGGCAACGGCGGCAGAAGTGCAAGGGAAAAAAATTAAAAAATTTGCCCAGCTGTGGGACATAACATGCTTCTTAACGTCCCTGTGACCCTGCATATAAGTCGTACAATAATTGAAAAAATAAGATATTTTTTATTGTAATTTGAATTACTAGTCGGGTCTTAGGCATGGACACAAGTCGACAATAGCTACATGCAACGGAGGCGAGTTGTGGGTACATAAAGGAATTAGTAGTATCTCCTTATCACCAAAAGTATATTTTTTTTAATAGCCTTCATAGTTTCCCTTTCAAAGGCCTCCCCTTCTCCTTCCAAACGTCTCTGTCTTGGACGATTTCTGGCTAAGTTTGCCCCGCCAACATGATCAGACCGTTACATCACCTTCGGCGAAGGCGTCCTCCCTCAGGCGTCCAATGGGTGATGATCCTCACCCATCTGTCTGAGTGCATTCGTACGACGTGCCCAGCCCACTACTATTTCAGCCTGGCTGTTTTATCCCAAATAGTATATTACAATACATCGAAAGTGTTTTCAAAACACAAATAAATAAATAGCAAGCACATATACCTGAACTTAATATCGTTGCTATAATGATTCCATTGAAGAGCCGTACGTTTGTCACGTTAGAGTCAAAATAACGAACTAAATACACAGACATGAACTACGACAGTGATACACTTATGTTAATTTATTTGATTCACATACAGGCAGTTCTCGTTTGTTATACTTTAATTTCGTGCTTAAGAGGACTACAGAGATCCTACCACGAATCATATTTACGAAGACCAAATATGAAACGAACACAGTTGTTGAGAAGTCGATCCAATTTGTTTAGAAGTTCTTGGGATAGATCAGAGTAACAAACTTCAGCATAGTCAATTATCGGTAAAACAAGTGATTGGATCAATTTTAACACGTCATGGTAAGACGCCAGGACCTAAAGAGAGGTTACTCTTGGACAACATACAAAAGAAAGAAATGCGCATAGATACAATGCTTGCAAATATGAAGCATTTTAGCGATTTACCAAAACGCTAAAACGTTGCTTGTAGAATAGTGTGATAAAAGATCAGAAATCAGAATTATTATGCAAGTCCGGTTTTTGATCGATTTTTTAGTCATCTTCGTAATATTTTTCGATCGTATCAAATTAGCTGTATTATGTTTTGAACACACTACGAGGATCTATCTAGCATTAATCCTGAAGAATAAAATATATTTTTCTGATTCTGTTTACTGCAGTGGATTATATATTTTACTTTAGTGCATTATAAAACTCGCAATTAGCTCCTGTAGTCCTCTTAAAGTTTAAACCCGTTTAATTATTTTCTACCTCAATTTACATTTAGCGTAAATTCCAAGTCATTAATATAATTAAAGAAAAAAAATGCTGTTGTTTTTATCATTTAAATAAATGTAAAATAGCTTTAGCCACCTGATAGACAAAAACAAGTTTTATAAAAACATAGTTGTGTCAATTTTGTTTATTAAATTAACGTGGTGGTAATAAAATGTTTGTAGCATTCCAGCTAAGATATCGTCAATGTTAGAAGGCTATTTTATGAAAATCTGCTAAATAAAATGCTAACGCAAAATATAAATAATACCATTTATAGTATTGACTGCAAATATCTTGAACGAACGCACTTGTGTTATAATAATATCTTTAAACACTTCATTTTTAACAATTAGTATTAATTAATATTGTTATCCTTGTATATTGTTGTTGTTTCCGCATTTAAAGATAATATAAATAAAAAACATTTGTTTTTTGCTAATTTTGAAATACCTGAGCTAAGTCGATTTTTTTTTATGTTAATTAAAAATACATTAGTCTATTAAGACATTAAAATATTGTTATGGATGATATTTTATGTTGCATGTTTTAATTTTAAATTTAAACTTCACAACACGCTGTACGACATTTAAATATCTATAAATACAAAACATTATGCACAAGAACTAAAGTATTAACCTTACTGGCATTGTTAATGAGCAAAACATGACAGTCAGCACGACGGCGTCTTCAAAAACATTAAGGAAGAGAAAAAATACCATAAAAAAGTGTTTACCTCTACTTACATAGTCACTCATAACAGCGTGTCTTCACATCATTATATTTGATTTAATAAAGAGGAACTAAACCCTAACATAATTACTTAATGAAACAATAGAATAAAAAAATATCGACCTGACTGAAAAAAATACAAGTCCATGAACGTTCTTTCTGAAGAAATATCGTTAAAGAAAACGAATTTATGAAAATTTTTTTGGAGGCGGAGGAACCAGGAGGTGTACTCTTCTGTTGAAAGACCAGACAGGTGATATTAGATGGCGGATCACATCCCTAATCCCATAGTGAATCTATATCCTTCTCCAGGCTCCAGGTTAAGCATGAAAACTTATGCGAGATTGTTCGAAAGAGCTTCCGCGGCTCTGGAACACAAAGAACATAAAGTCTGACACTCCCTCTCGCCCCATCCTCCTCCCCATACACGAGAGGAGTCATTGGATGGTTTCCCATCGAAAAAGAAGACGTGAACACGTAAAACGCAGCCGTACTCTCGCATTTATAATATTAGTTCGGATTCCTTCGGCAAAACAATCAAGATGTTTTGATTTATTGAACTACAGACCTTTTTACACTGTAATTGTTATGAAGTCATTATCTCAAGATCGTTTAAATGTTTATTAGTTGTTGTTTACAAGTTTTTGTTATTACATTTATATGTGCAATAAAAAAATAAACTCAAGATTCGTGTAGTGTCTTTCGTGAGCTCGGCGCGTGTTCCGCTGTGTAGACACACCTTTAGATGTTGTGATTTGTCATTGGTTTTTTATTATTGGATAAGCCCAGTATACCGGGCTTACCGAGTTCCCATCACAGCTTCCGAAAGCCAGAATTTCAAAGGGGAGACAATTAGAAAAGCGGAGAGGTAATGAAGTTATAATCAATAGAGGTAAAAACTCAAAAACTGCTGAATGGGTTTTCATGCAGTTCTCACTAATAGACAAAGTGATTCATGAGGAAGGTTAAGATCTACAATACATGCATATTGTAGTAGACAAAAACCGAGAATTTTAACTATTTCTAACATTCGTGTGAAACTGGGGCGGGACGCTAGTCTAAGACAGAATCAGGTCAATTGGCACAAAGGGACGTTTACAACTAAAAGCCCAGGTGCCAAGCACTACGGGTTAACATTAATGTGTCTTTGACCATGACTTAAACAGTAGGTATGGACGAGTTCAAAGTATACATTGCTTTTGTCCAACTTCTATACGACAAGTGAATCTGGATAACTGGAAGCTCAGGGAGGTTTAATCTAGGATTTTTTATCACTTATGGAGGCAATTATTTACACAGTTTTCCAGTTTAAAGTGATATTGTCTCATTTACAGAAGGCATCGCGAAGATATTCGAGTGTTTCCGAAATCCCAAGTATAGTACCTCTATGTTTGGGACTTTTTATCTCTGTATCCTAAACCTAAGATGCATCTAAAATTATATATCTTTTTCTTATCAGAGAGGTTTTTTAATGCTGAAGTGTCGGGAATTCTGTATCAGTAGCTTGAAAGTTTCACACTGTATATCAAGAGTAAAATAAAAGTGTAAGACGAACTTTGAATTTCGAAGTATGTATTTATTATTTTATTGTATGCACTGTGTCTACATCTCTTATCCAACTCTCCTGTCGCAGGTTTGTTGGAAGAAATTTCATTTGAAATAAGCAGTACATTGGTGCTCTTCAATCTGCTCTTCTATCTGTTCTTTTCATTTAAATGTTTGTGTGTACATAAATAAATATGTAAAATAATTTTGGCTTTTGTAAATAAGGACCAGTTTTGGACATACGAAATTGGTCCTCATGTACGAACGTCACTGAATTTTAGTACTTTTCGATTACCCTTACTTATTGAATTAAGGGTACAATAGTCGAAAAAATTGTTAATATGTTTGTTTACCTTAATAAATATAATTAATGTCTAATGTACGTATAGCTAACACTAAAATATATTTCGTTAAGATGCAAATGGAAGTACCTTGTGTATAGTCCTGTAAGATCGCCGAAAGTCAATTAAATCATAAGATGTACTCGTAGTGAGGAACGTTTTTAGTATTTGGACGAATATAAAAAGAAAGATGAGAGAGATACTAGAACTGTGATAACGACTAATAGACGAAACGATTATTGTCTACAAGTCTCAAAGAGCTGTCAGCAAAATTGACGGGATTGTTGCAGGATTGTTTGAAAGAGTCACAGCGGTCTTGGAACGCAGGAATATGGTGGGTTTTAGCCAGTAAAACTCTGACACTCCCTCTCGCTCCACACAAAGCGGAATAAGAGACACCCAATTAATTTGAATGAGGGGAAAAGCATGACATTGAACGGCAAACAAGTGATGTGATTGGTATCTGGTAATAATGCACTCTTCGAGTCAAAACTTCAATCAAAGTCTTGAGCATCGTTGCCGAGTTGCTCACCTGTCGGTATTTTACCCGTTGCTTTTAGGGGAGTGTGCGTCAGATTTGCCTAGCTTATATCCGCCAAACCCGTTCCATAATCGGACAACTTGACGTACGGCGCTGCGTCACCAGAACATGGTGGATATCGCAGCCATACACACTAAACGTTTTGGGAATACATTCATTGTGCGTACAATTTGGGAGTGAAATTCCCTGCCGGAGTCTGTTTCCTTAGAGTTACAGTTACAACCTAGCGGTCGTCAGGTCAAGAGTGAATAGGTTACTTCTAGGCAAGCGTGCTCCATCGTAGACCACATCATCGCGTGAATCAGGTGAAATAGTGGTCAAGCAAGTCGTGTTAGCCAATGGCTTTATAGTCAAGAACCTCAACCAACACCCAATGAGGCTCGGGTTAGGCGACTAGATCAAGGGCTTGATTCAGAAAGCGGTACTCCTGGACACGGCTCGTATTGTTAGGAGGTTCCTTTCTCTGGAGTCCTGACCGCCGTTAGCTTGGACCCTGTTCCCGATACCGCTGGGCTACTATTTTAAAATGTTTTTTTTTTTATAAAAATACAATACATACACAATATCTAAAAATGTAAATTATATTGTAAATAAAGTAAAATCTGTTTTTTAATTAAAGATAATGATTTGACAATTCGAATGTTGCATGTTTTTTCAATTTCATAAATAGTGAGGTACCGCAACCGGCATTGAACAATAAAACCGAAAATATTCGTAAAAATAGTTTCGTTTTAAAATGCAACTAATTATGGTATTTTTTTGTATTTTCTGAAGGTAATTTGATAGATGCAAATGTCTGACACATAAAATAAAATATAATTTAAGCCTAAGAATTGAAAGACTAGCAAAAGCTGCGCCTTTTTTCAAACCTAGACAAAAATATAGAATTACTCAAAGTGATATTTTTATTAGTTTTAAAAACTAATAATAGTTAAAATTAAACAATTCTATGTCCTCTTTTTGTACTATTTTCGCATGGATCTCTTATAAAATTGTAGCGATAAATGAATCGAGTATCGGTTTTGAGTCGAGAATTCACAGCTTGACGACCAATGGGCACGCCATAATCATGACGGTCAGTCCCCTCTTTGGGGAGTGGCTGGAGAGGCTCATATACTGGAGCTCCCTGGTAAAAGAAAGTAGTTAAGAACTCATGATTGTCAACTGGTTTTCAACCGCGCTCGCCACGGTGGAGGAAACACGAGAAAACGGTGAAGCTGTTTTATCTCAAAACTCACGAGACTGGAGTTTTGTGTGGTTACACAGCCGTCGCAGTTGGGGTTATCGCTTGAAAACTTGGCAGATGACAATCGCAAGACGGGCGGTTAATTATTAGTTGAGCTCCAGACCGCCGTGTAATGCAACAGCTGACATACACCAGAAACGAGTTGTTGCATATACTTACTTCGCATAAGAATTAAAAAAAGAAGGTCTATAAAGTTCTGGGTGCATCAATCGATTTTGGATTTCGCATCGGATTTTTCTACCCCCTGAGGGCCACTGCGGGTGTTAAAAGACCGCAGAGAGTGCGGGCGCAACCTTCCGAGTCTGCGGGTGACCGTGGCCCGCACGATTCTACTAGTTGCCCGCCAGTGCAGCGGGGAGCAGGATACATATATCTCTAGCATTCTACAGAAGCTGCGGGCCCGCAACCGCAGCGGACACGGGTAAAACAGTTTTGTGAGTTCTTAGTATAAGTAAAAGTCCGAGTGTAAAAAAATATGGTAATATTTTTGAATATTTCTAATTATTTCATCTATAATTCATATTAGACTTTACTATAAACAAACACTATCGCATCTTGGGCCTACTTTCCTTAGAGGTTGTATTATTTAAAGAACCGGTATAAAAAATCGAATTTGGAGACATCACTTTTATCAAAAAGCAGGCAACATATTTCTGGAGTTTGACATTTGCACTTGTCAAATCATTATCTGAGATTAAAAAACGCACTTTAAATTATAATAAAAAAATACAAATGTTTCGGTCTTCAAAAGAACTATTATAATAAGCAACGAGTCAAATGCCAAGATGGTTTCCTATCGTACTTTGATCCATCGCATGAGGCTATTAAGAATTAAGCTCCATAATTATTTGAAGGTCGAATGATTTGGATGTTGTACCTGAGATTTGAAGCAGATTTTGATGTTGATCGTATTTTAAAATTAACAATAAATTAGGGTAGAAAGTCCCAAATAAGATGGGACAAGGGCAGGAAGATGATGATGAATAAATTAGTGTCGTGTCTGATAACATTATAATAAAAAAAAAAATGCTTACAGAAGAAATCGCAAGTGTGAATACGAGTTGAGAGAAAAATAAATACCTACAAAATTATGGGAAACGCTGACAATCCAAAAATACTCGATCTTATCAAAAAGATAGGAAATTTAATCATGATTATAAGCACTTGAGTTTACTTACAGATATTAAACTGTCATACATACTGATCTAAAAACATAGTTAAGTATATAGTTTTGTATATTTATTTTCCGTCTATGACATAGTTTTTTTATCATTTCTGAACCTTTATTAGAGCTCATTTTTATAATAAATACAACAACGCTAATTGCGCGGTTGCATACTACTAATAACTAAGAATTTAAAGTGAACTACCAATTAAATTAATTTGCATTGTTATGTGTAATTATTTTGTAACATACCTACGATCGAAATATTCTTCTCTTGCCCTATCGAGTTCGGTCTTTCCGGACTCATGTGAGAATTGACGTCGTAACATTTTGAACACGATACACTTCACTGTTTTAACACTGTCATTATTAACAACAACATTTCTATGAGTAGGATGATCCCGATTTTGAATAAAATATTCCACTTTAAGTTAAGACATAGCTGCAGTAACTTCGAACGTTTTCCGATTGGTGGGGCACGATGGTGGGGCGCGGAGAGGCGCGCGCGCTGATGCCGACTGCGCTGCGCAGGAGTCCACACAAGCCTCAGCTCGTCCCAAGTGACAGTTCTGACCTTGGCGTGTTCGCGCGATTATCGTGAGCGGTGCACGGTGGTTCACGAACTGTTACTTGTAAACTTGTAAAATAAACCTGATCTTATCGCTCGGGAGCGACCGTTTGTCCGAGTTCATACGCGTTCCTAACGTCAAACAGACTATTTCTAGTAGCGACTTGGTCCCGTTGTTTCTGTATCTAATCAATTATCACATGCATGACGGTGCGGATATTCATGATTGTTATTATTTGTAATCTGTGTATCAATGATAGCTTGTTGAACATTTTTCAAGAAGTTAACGATAGATTACACTATCTGACCAATCAAACATTTTAGAATCAAAATGAGATGCGAATAGGAGAGCATGAGGTTGATAAGGGCCGTCAGCTCCTTCAGAAGCTTCCCCGACATCTGCGCGCGTCTACTAATTTACTTATATTGGAATTAATTTATAGACTTTAACCTCTAAACATCCAGCAAGTAGCAGCGTGGGGACATACACCCGGCATCACCAAGAGGACGAAAGGCCATATTTACTCCTCAGAATCAAGGAGGTCATAATTTAATGGTAAATCTAGTAATCCGCCCTTACTTCGCTTTGGTGCAAATTGTATACATTAACCTTCCTCATTTATAGGTCTTTCTATTAGTGAAATCCGCATCATAATCTGTTGCGTGTTTTGGGAGGAATTACTGGTTAAGCAGACAAAAGCGGAAAGTGACTAATTTTTTTTACACAAAACTTCAGTTTATAAAATTTAGCCTAATAAATAATTACTCATTGTCAATATAATCGAATAGATTAGTATAAGGATTAAGTTCTAATGGGAGTGGCGCCATATATGCTAAAACATAGGGTCTACCAAGTTCGGCACTGGATGTTGTTCGTCGTTTTTGTCCTAGTATGTCTTAGTTCGTGCACGTTAACAATAATCTTGTGACTTTCTGGCAATAAAGTTTGCTACTAGCTTCTGCCAGCGGCTTCACCCGCGTGAAAATAGGTTTCTCCATACAAATTTCCAACCTCGTTTTACCCTCTTAGGGGTGGAGTTTCGTTTATAAGGAACCTACCTGCCAACTTTAAGATTGTAGGTGTTATAATTTCTGAGATTTCGTGATTAATCAGTGAGTGGTATTTCGCTTTTATATAAATAGAAGATTCCTCGTATTTGTTTGCCCCTGTTTGAAGCCGGAGCGGGTCGCCAGGATACGACTGTATGAAAGATGATAATTATGGGCTAATTAATAGGAAATATTGAAATAACGACGGCTACTGACTTTTACATAGATCATCTAAAAGGTGACATCCTTCCGCACCTACCCTAAATAAATTAGCCTAATGAAAGGAGGATGACAATTCAACTACAATCGTAAATCAAAGTCTACCTTCAAATCAAGTAAAAGCTCACGTTTTAAATAAATTGTTCCTTATTAGCATATTGTTCGTGGAGACCAAATGAGTCAGCATTGTTAATCTGTGCCGGGTCGACATTGACCGATATACCTGCTCGACTGACCATTGGCTGACCGAGTTCGTGAGTAGACCCGTACCGCAGTAAAAAATAAAAGTTTTTCAGTTACCAAATTCGTTTCAGTAGATGAAATCGTTGATTTCGTGATTCAATGGAAAATATTCTGATGCGTTTCATTTTATAAACACAGAAAACCGGAAAAAAAATAAAAGACGATATCTATAACATGACATCACTAGTAAAGCCACAATATAGGCAAAAAATATAGTACAAAACTTGCAGCGGACTATTATGAGTAAACTTAAAAAAAAAAACCAGTGTTTAACATTACTATAATATTACTACAAAAATATAATTCGTGGATACAAACCAAAAAAAGTAAATTATGGAAAGTTAAAAAGAGAAGAAAATATCAGCATAAATTATTTGTATTGTAGGTAAGTATACAAACGCATGTGCTCTATGCATGCTATTAAGAAACGTACTGACGTCATAGACACTAGATACACAGCCATATAAAACGCAGAAAAAACGAAAACTATAAAATTCTGACGTCACCACGGTCCTTCGAACTTTAAAAAGCAGTAAACATACAGGCTAATGTATGTGGGTTATGGAAATAATTTTCCTGGCCAATAACACTACGGCCAAGGCTGTTTTGAGCCGGTAGACTCGAGTTAGTGTCAACACGGCAACATTGACCGACATAGAACATCGCGCGTTACTAGTTTCATCATCGAAACGCCTCACCTTAATGATTTGGCGAGAGAGGGGTGCCCAAGTTACGTCATACATAAGTGAAAACATGGCAAGGAAGGCGACAGTTCGAAATTTTAAGACTTTCAAGAAATCAAAATTTTTAACGACGTACATTTTTTGACGCCGTTTTTGGAAATGTGGCGTCTACCGACGACCAAGATGGAGAATGAATACATGATTATTAAAGAATTAATATCCTTATAGTATAAGCACGTATAAGTTTTTATTTCAAAATCAGAATCAGCATTATAATGTTCCCACTGCTGGGCTGGGAGTCAGGCCTCCTCTCTAGGTGAGGAAATGGGCCGTAACACACCACGTGGGCCTAGTGCGAATTGGTGGACATGCCGGTTCCCTGACTATGTTTTCCTTCACCGTTTTTCAGGTTTTCATTTATTGTAATATATTATTAAGTTTTGTTGTGATCATCTAGTTGTTCTCATATGCTTATATCGTTAAGGTTTGCTGGAAGAAATATGTGTATATTACCTGTCCTGTTTAAATTATTATTTAAAGTTGTGTGTACCATAAAAATCCTTTAAGAAAATGAATCGTTAACAGTGACCGAGCACGCTTATCAGCTGATTTCCTTCCAAGCGGAAGTAAATGAGCTGATAAGAGTTTACCTAAACAACTGCAAATCCTTGACCAGAATACTTTATGCATTAGGATTTAGTACATGGTCTTCAACTTTATTGAAACAAAACCAAAGACAATGAGCCATTCTGGCAAAATTTAAATCACTAGGAATTGGACATCAGCAAGACCATAAATAGCTTAACATTTTGGTTAATCTAGGTTTAACGAATTTATTACTCATTAAGATCATAATTCACTTAATAATGAGCTTAAGTAAAAATAATAAATACAATATAACATACATAGCTTAGCATAACATACATTCAGTCAGAAAAGTATCGGGAATGATTTGTTTATGGTTCCAAATTCAATTTTTTTTTCTTTTTTTGTTTTTGGTAGATTGGCACAACTGTTTTCCATTTTGGCGCGGAGTTTGAGTTTCTGTTATTTATATTAAATACAGTGCTGTTTTTAGTTATATCATAATTATGTAGTGTGTATTGCGAATTTCATAATGGACAAAATCATCGAACAAAGAGTTTGTCTTAAATTTTGCATTGCCAATGGAAAGAAAATTCTTGGATTTTGCACCACGATAATGCGCCTTCGCACAAAGCTATCATTGTGAACGAATTTTTGACCAAACACTCAATAATACCATCGAGCAACCACCATATTCACCAGATACTGCTCCAGCCGACTTCTTTCTTTTTCGTAAACTCAAATTACCACTTCGTGGCACCCGTTTTCAATCGGTAGAAGGAGAATTCGCGACGAGAACTAAAATCAATTCCGGAAACAGCATTTAAAAAATGTTTTGATGATTGGATTATTCGTTGGCGTAAGTACCTATATCGTTTCTGAAGGAGCATACTTTGAAGGTGATAAAAAAAATTTGGATGAATAACAAACATTTTGTGTATTATTGATCTTTTCCCGGTACTTTCTTGACAGAGTAGTATTATTTGGTAGATTTTTATATAATTCTGCTTTTTCTAGTGTTTCCTAAACTATGATAGTATGATTTTTTTAAAGTTTTGCAACCTCGACAGTATTTTACTGAATCTCTATGTTTATGATATCCTGTCTTCATTCTAATAATATTGTTAGGGATTGGCACGCAATGGCTTCTTCTTCAATAGGACATCTCTATTTGCCATTATAATATGTACAACTTAATTTTCTTTATAATGTTCCCACAGCTGGGATTCAAGTTTCCTCTCTAGGAAAGGAAATGTGTTGTCAATCAGAATCTCGATTAAATGGGCAAGTTTCCTATTTTTTTTAAATTTATGAGTATATTATGAAGAGCCAATGATCACGCCAAAAAAAAAAAACTGATTTCAAAGGTCTTTACTGGACTTAGTTTAACACATTGATTTCAATAGAAACCTACATAATATCCATAAGATATCTGTGTTTTCAAAATATCTAAAGAAAGATGTGTAATAACGTCAAAATCACGTAAGAGCCGTTGTATGGGAATGTGTCTCGGGTTGGTCGCTCTTAACTAAACAAATCAAAGAGTGACTGCTTTTTTTTATTGTTCGGCTCGCGTTTGACCATCATCTCACCTGATGGTAAGCGATGATGTGCTTGACGATGGAGCACGCTTGCCTAGAAGTAACTCTTGACTTAAAGACTCCTATACTCCACTCACAATAGCATCAG
Source organism: Mythimna pallens (assembly GCA_961205895.1). Lineage (NCBI taxonomy): Eukaryota > Metazoa > Arthropoda > Insecta > Lepidoptera > Noctuidae > Mythimna > Mythimna pallens. Next base: position 6,452,157 of record OY540843.1, read on the forward strand.
ACAAAAGAGGTTCATAGAAGCAGATATGCACAACATTTATTTTTTGAGATAAATTTAATCAATTTTACTAATAATGGTTTTAATATAAAATTTTAACATTACCTACTTAGATAAATTTGATTATTGTAAGGTAAGTACTTTTTTTTTTTTTTTTTTTTTTTTAGGTGGGAAAATCATCTTATGACAAATCCCGCTCTTGGGCGGAGCGAGAGATAGTGTCAGACTTTTACTGACTAAAAACCCACTCCTGTTCCTTCGTTGCCTTCGTCCCAGGGTCCGGGTTTCGTTTTCACACTACCCATGGCCCCAGTAGGCTTCGACCCTGCTGGGCCCCTACAATTGCTGACATCTCCCTGAGGCGCGCGTGGAACAATACGCACCGTCGACGTCTTGGGCTTGGTCCGGACGGTTACCAGACGGTCGGACGGCGGGCCACCCATTGCCCGCCGTCCGCAAGCCCACGCCTACGGTGGCCGGAAATCGGGATCGGAATCCCGGCGGCGGTTGGGGCGTGAGGACCGTTGCCGTTGCCTCACGCGATCGGCCGCCTCCTTTGCTAGCATCACTGCTTCGCAGAAGGAGGCGACCGCCTGCCACTCCTCCTCGCTCCGGATCATGGCCTGTACCAAAGCCCGGCGCGAGAGATCGCCGCCGCCGATCGCCCCCACGAGGACACGGCGTTGCTCTTCCCAAGCGGGGCACACCTCCACCGTGTGCTGTAAGGTAAGTACTAAACATAACTGTTATTCATTTTTTTTATTTTTTTTATTGGCGTATCAACATGTTTCCTCCTTATAAAACATATGAATTGTACACAATACAAGGCAACACGATAATTATTTAACATTCATAGGAATAGAAATAACTAATATTATATAGTATAATGAAAAACGTTCCAGGTACTGACAACCTGCCCTGCTTCAAAATGGTGAAGGGGCCATTGACGTGTTAAAATGTTAATCGTGCGAGCGAGGAAGAGGGATAGAGCTATACACCCTATATAACTCCATGCTCCATCCCTTCAACAGTTCAGTTTAGGTAGTCAAATAGAACGCGTTAAGAGCTCGTGACTGATCATTCACCGAACCTAATAACAGGTCTAAAATCATCATCATCATCATCATTTCAGCCGAAAGACGTCCACTGTTGGACATAGGTCTGCCCCAAGCGATGACGATATCCGCAGGAGAACCAAGGTCGCCGACATAGCCCGAAGAATCGCCAAACTGAAATGGCAGTGGGCAGGGTACATTGCTCATAGAACGGATGGTCGATGGGGCCGAAAGGTTCTAGAGTGGCGACCGCGCACCGGAAAACGCAGCGGCCTTCCACAAGGTGGACAGACGACCTGGTAAGAGTCGCGGGAATGCGGTCGATGCGAGACGCACAGGATCGGTCGTTGTGGAGGTCTAAAATAACAGGAGCCAATTCAAGAAGCTAGTAAATTCCGCAGACATGACGGGTATCGATATTTAATGACAATAAAAAACCAGAATTGTTAATTTGAAGCATCTACAGGTGACTACGGAGTCAATGGCTACTGGTAGTACTTGAAATTATGTTACACTAGCGACCCGCCCCGGCTTCGCACGGGTGCAATGCTGTTACCACCACAACCGCTATGTCCCTGCATTTTAAATCAGTAATATCTTCGAAAATATTCATTTAAATTATATGCTGTCAAGGACCATATTGATCTATATTCAATGCACAATGTATTTAAGGTGCTTAATTGTCTATGGATTAATGCTGTATTGCTTAAAATCGCTTCGTAAATGAGCCATTATTTCTCGCGAAAAGTAAAGGATAAAAAATAGTTATTTTGGGTTAACCAGAGATAGACATATACTATCGCGAATTTTTTTGTAAACATTTTAAGTGTACAATACTGTTGTATATTATTTTGATCTATCTTGTAGGGTTCAGCCAGAGTTTGCAATGTAAGCGCAAAAAATGTGTTAATTACGACATCACATTAGAAACTTCTACAATAACCAGCGTTTCTCTACTATATTATACAAGTATCATATAAACCTTCCTCTTGAATCACTCTATCTATTAAAGAAAACCGCATCAACATCCGTTGCGTAGTTTTAAAGATCTAAGCATACATAGGGACAGACAACGGGAAGCGACTTTGTTTTATAGGTACTACGTAGTGATACGTTTGCGGAATTCTGTTAGTATATTCAATTTGACCCTGTACACCGAATATCAGTCAAGAAGAGGTCGAGGCGCATGACCCACGTCCCTTAATCTCCCGTCAAGTCATCACTTGGACGCAAGTCCACGAGGTTATCATAATGTGACACATGGTGTGAAGATAACGCCTACAATCTGGTACTCTTTGTTTACAGTGAACTACAGTGTAGTTAGATTAAAATGGACGATTCTTAAAATGTACAGAAATGTCGGATCATAGAAAATGAAGTGGATATCGAGGATGACTCTTAAATGGATGAAAAATCACACATCATCTAACCGACGGTGGACGCCATCATGCGCGTGCGAGCTCTCACGATGGGGGATGCGGTGGCCCAAGGCAGGTGTGTCGTCGAAGGCGCGTATTGTTCCACGCGCGTCTCAGGGAGATATCAGCAAATCGTAGGGGCTCAGCAGGGTCAAAGCCTACTGGGGCCATGGGTAGTGGGAAAACGAAACCCGGGGCCCTGGGACGAAGGCAACGAAGGAACAGGACTGGATTTTTAGTCAGCAAAAGTCTGAAACTATCTACCACTCCGCGCAAGAACGGGATTTGTAATTAGATGACTTTCCCACCTAAAAAAAACATCATCTAACCGGGATGGTGATAAAATCAAAACCGTTTTATCTTATCGCTGTGCCGAAGTACTTGTATTGTTCTAACATTATTTGCTCAGATATAATAAGAGTATTGAGCGATAAGGCTCAGTGAAATTCTAACTACAAGTTGTTCTATCTTACGAATTGTTGTTGTAAATGTACCATGCATCCAAAGCTTTGATTTTCTATTTCATTCAAGAAGGCAGATTGATCTTGGTGTGTGGATGTATGTGTAGTTCATCATGTACACTTTTTTACCGTGTGCGTAAGCTTGAAGCGTTAAGGGTGACCAGACGGTTGCAAACCAACGTCTCAACCAAGGTGACCTTGCTAGTTTCAATCCGTGTAGACAGCAGTTGTTGGGAACCTTCAACGCCCTTGGTTGGGAGGCGCGTTTTCCCAACCACCGAACGTGTTGGCGCGTGGTTTACATCCATGTAGCCGCAACATACCAAACACATACACCAATGTCACCTTGGTTGGAACGCTAGTTTGTAACCGTTTGGTCACCCCTTTATGTGTCATAGAAAACGCTTAGGAACACAGAAACAATGTAAGTATAGATACAATTTGAAGAACGTTAACAGTTTTTTTCTTCGGTGGGAAATCATCAAATAACTTCCTTCACCCATAGGGCTTTTTTTGGGTAGCGAGGAGTCCCCCAGTCCACAGACTTTTACAGTTTTTACTGACTTAAACCCACCAGTGTCCCTTCTGTTGCTCTTTGCGTACTCACACAACTGGCGGAAACGAACTACTTATATCATATTCCTAACTAACTTCTGCCAGCGGCTTCGCCAGGTAAAAGTAGGTTTCTCCATAAAATCTTTGGACCCCATTTCATCCCCTTAAGGAGTGATTTTTGGAAAACCCTCTCTTAGCGCTGGCCTGCTTCATAAAAGAAAACTTTGTACATAATTTCACGCTCCTAGTCCCAGTAGTTTTGGCTGTGCGTTTATATGTCACTCAGTCAGTTTTTCCTTTTATATATATAGATATATATTCATTTATTAAACATTTTTTTCTCTGTTCCCACGGGGTATCCCAACTGAACTGTGATATTTTCAGGGATGGAGAGCAGCCTATAACACGGAGGAGTAGTGTGACTTTCTTACACTGAATGAATTTTCAAAACCGAATAAAGTACTTAATTGCAAAAAATTTAAGAAACATTTTACTTATACAGGTGTCTTTTTTACGTGGAAAATCCTCAAATGACTTCTCCCGCTCTGAGTGGAGCGCAAATGAGTGTCAAACTTTTACTGACTAAACCCCACAGTGTTCCTTCAGTTGTCCTTTTAGCGAGGGCTTCTTCTTTTCGAATCGATGGTTTTCTCTTTCCTAAGAGTTTTTGGGCCCAGTATGTTGCCACGTTTATAGCGCCGTCAGTGGAGTTTCCTCCAAAGTACAGATGTTGGGACACTTTAAGCACTCTAATAAGTGGGCCATCGTATGATCAGGTCCCAGATACCCAGTGCGTATTGGAAGGATCTATAATCCCCCATTTTCCAGGTTATATTTGCAACGGCCTACACGGGTGCGCAGTCTATAGATTGCTTTCCATAGAGGTCACTGAAAATCGCGTCCGGTTGGTAGATGTTCCTGGGGTTGAACAAAATCGCGCAGTGGTGAGAGGTGTTGCCCCCACAACTTACCTCACCGGGGGCTACGGAAACGCCTTCAAACAGTCCGCACCCCTGCACGAATTTTGGTTTCATTTGGATCTGCACACGCATCTTTCAACACGGCATAATCCGTAACAGCATGATTTTGTAAATTGACACTTCACACCAGTTTAAAATAAAAATACCGGAATTCGGTCCTATGGAGTTGGGCGCAGTACCGAACTACCGACTTTCACTTTCCATTTGCGGTGACATGACAACGTCGTCAGATAGCTACGTCTTATAAAACAATGCTCAATTCACTAGGAAGTCATTAAAAGAAGGAATTATGAATACTTATGAATGAGAATACGAGTAAGGTGGTCTTTTCCCTAGGGGTTAAAAGAATTATTATAGGCTAGTACTACATATGCAGATGGTTACTATGTATATGTCGTTGTCAGATCGTAGAAATTGATCACTTCATGATATTGCCAAGTAAAACAGGCCAGATCGTTTTAATGATATTTTAATCCTCATTTTTCCTACTTTCTTTAGACCTTTTATTATCCTAGAAATCCTACATCAATGATATGGCCAAACGAGGATTGACATATCATCAAATGGTAACGTTTAAACGATCTAGCCAGTTGGCCATATCATGAAGTAATCAATTCTAAAATCTGGCCACGACATATATAACAGAAAGGACTAATATAGATAATCGTTTAATTTTACGTGCGTCTATGACGTTCTGGCGCCAAACGGGGTAAACGTTTCGGTCGCGTTGACGTAAAAACAAGTCGCACTCAGCGCATAGACATCCTCTATGAGATGGTTCGAAAGAGTTACCGTGGGCTGGCGCTGGACCGCGAGAGCAGGAGGAGACATTTGATAACTTTCCACGTTAAAATAAGATAGATTGCTATCTTTCTTTTCTGTCTTATCTATGATAATTACTTTGTTATTATCTCATTATTGTAGTCACTGGGGCAAATCTTGTTGTTCCATACATCTTTATTTAACCTCACCTCCTTTCTAAGCTTTTAGTCATCTTTTTCGCAATCCGTCAATGATGAGAACCAATTATTGATGGATTGCGAAAAAGACGGCTGAATAAGATCTCTGTCTACGCGTTTATCCATATACATATATATATATATACCATACATCCTCCTCCCATACATATATATATATATATATGTCCTCCTTACATATATATATATATATGTAAGGAGAAACTGACTGACTGTCATATCAACGCCCAGCCGAAACGACTGAAGAAATTTTGCACAAGACTTCCTTTTATGATGTAGGCAAGCACTAAGGAATTTTAATTTGTTTTCACCTAATGGGGTGAAACGGGGGTCCAAAGTTTGTATGGGAAAACCTATTTAAACACAGGCGAAGCCGCTGGCAGAAGCTAGTCTATATATATGGATACTCAAATCTTTCCTTAGAACACGATAGTAATCTACGAACAAAAACAAACAAATAAAACATTAAAAAACAACAGAACATAATGGTCGTTGTGTCCGTGTCGCGTCCACTCCATTATCAATGTTTTTTTTTTAAATAATACCTTACGTATAAATTACGATAAGGCAACGATGCTTTATCATACTGTTAAATAAACAATGATTTGTTTAACGCTTCAGACCATAAAACGGTAAAAACAATAGGTATATCATTACCAATATGTGTTTTACATAATACATATGTTATGCAACTTTGTAATACATAATATGCATGAAACTGTATTACGTATTACCTACATGAAAAAGTACCTTGCAAAATGTTACTAAATAATTGATTTCAGAACCGTAATGCCAATCTCTGGAACATTAGATGGACAACTGAATTTAACATCAATTCATTTTAGTTTTCACACATTAGGTTATTTCTAAGCAAGCGTGCTCCATCGTCGGCCACATCATCGCTTACAATCAGGTGAGATAGTGGTCAACGCGAGCCTACGTACAATAAAAAAAAAACATGACAAATGTCACATTTTGACTAGTTTTTTTTTATTGACCTACTGTGTCCCACTGCTGGGCAAAGGCCTGGGCAGAGTGGCCGATCTCTAATTAGAGTGCTTACATACTCCAAATAAAAGATGTAACAGTATTATAGCCTTTTAAGCTGAAAATCAACAGCGTTTTCATAAGAAACCCAGCAAGTGTGAAATAGGCTAATGAAAGCAAAATGATGGGTTTAAAGTTCTAGCTAACAATAAATTAAATTAAAGAAATGTTTGATATCAAAAAATAAAGCCAACAGGACTAATAATTTAACTTCTCTATGGTAACCAACATGTACAAACATAACTGAGGTAAACCAATAAAAGAGTCATACAAGGTTACACCAGTTTTGTTGGACTATTATTGATTTTTTTCTTTGTCCGATTATTATTGTTTTTTTCTGACCAGCTAAATAACTAGCCAAATTATCAGATGCTTTATATACATAAAACGAGAAACTGACTGACAGACTGACATATCAAACTACTGGCACAGCCGAAACTACTAGGCCTAGGAACGTGAAATTTTGCACAAGGCTTCCTTTTATGATGTAGGCGAGCACTAAGAAAGGAGTTTCAAAAATTCAGCCCGTAACAGGATGAAACGGGGGTCTAAAGATTGTATGGAGAAACCTACATTCACGCAAGCGAAGCCACGGGCAAGAGCTAGTCGATGATATATATTCAAAAGATATTTTTGACAAAAAAATAAATAAATTGTAGCCAACCTTCAACGGTTTAACATTCTTACGTAGATCCAATGCAAAACAGGTTTAAGGAGCAATGTCATTTAATAAAAATACAACTTAGAAATGCTGCGGATTTTCATTAATTTGTATGAATCTAATAAGTAAAAGAAGGTTAGATACTACTGAACTACTGACCGATCAAGAATCAATCATGAGATTAAATACCTAAAGCGCAATAGTACCTAGATAATACATAAATGAACACGCAGACAATGAACTGAACTTTTTTCGTGTCAATGGCACAGTGATTACTTAGAGACAAAACTATAGTTTTATCGAGTTGCTGACGATTTGGACACAACATGTTTTTAATAATTTTTTTAATTTATGTACACACACACACACACACAGAAGATATACTATTATAAAAATTTGTAAAAAGATACTGCTTATTTCAAAAAGAAATTTCTTCCGTCTTGTAAACAATAGTGTGCAACTCGTTTTATCGAACTCTGCGCACGATTGTAGCTACCGGTCATTGAAACAGTAGCGCAGCTGTTCTTACCAGCTAATACCGAGTCAGTAGCATTAGCAAGAACATAGTGAGGATTTTTGGTATAAACTAGGGATATAGATATAGTTGGGAATAGCTTCTTCGATATATCAGTGAGCCGATATAGTTTACATGCTTTGCAGACTGAAGCAGCAACGGTGCGGTCATATCGACTGACCGGTCTTGTTCTTGGATCGATAGCCGATGAAACAGACGAGTCCTACAAAAGAGATCGCGTAGCGTGTAACACCTCCCAGCAAGATAGGCCTTAATATAGTAAAGGTAGCTGGAACAGCCTGAATGCGGAAGGCTTTGGATTGACTGTCGTGGTGCAGCTTGGGAGAAACCTTTGTCTAGCAGTGAATTGCGATAGGCTGAGTTCATTGATAGAGGTCCAGTCGTGGTCAGAGTCAGAAGATATTGAAGTTATATAACGCCAATTAATTAAATTCATAGCTGATGGTGCATCGGTAAAGCCACATTCATGATTACGGCACACATGCCACGATTCTGACAGGTGTCATTCTTCGAGTACAATAAAATGATCTACTAGCGTCTACACACGACGGCAAATTGATACCTTCCATAAATGGAGCGGACGTGTATGAATTGTAGACTACAATACCTTCTATATACAAGCAAGACTGCTATAATAGTGTGCAAATAGAAATATGAGGTTCTTCTATTGCTAAATGGTTTCCGTGTTAGGTATTAAAAGATGAATAGAATTTAGTTTTTCTAGGGCACAATTTTGTTGGTACTTGCAGATGAATTAAGTTTCAAAGAGCCAATCAAAAACAATGAACTTGTGGAGAAAATGTATAGAACTTCTGAAGTTGTTTTCAAAGTCTGGAAGAAAATATGTTGCCCCGAACACAAATAAATATGAATAAGGGCAAGATAATGATGATGATGAAGGAGTTGTTTTTCAGATTATGCAATACTCAGCTACGTAGCAAGGAAAAGGTAGTTACGGTTCCACCCAGGTTTTGAATTTAGTTCATCAATCATTCTAAGATCATTTAACAACGTTAATTACATTTGTAAAAACTTAGATGTTTGAAAGCAGGATATATCTAGCGGTAATTACTTAGATAACAATACAAGTGAATGGATGAGAAAGGCTAGTCTTAGAAAAAATATACAAGATAATTGTATTTTTTGTGAAAGTTAAAAACTGGTAGACTGAGACAAAGAGTTTGCTTATATACACAAATAGCTATTTAGGCGGTCATGGTCTAGGGAACTTGGACTAGATTGGAACAATAGATTATAGAAAAGGTATCGATGGTTAAAACCCCAATAACTTGAAAAAAAAAGGCAATGTTTTGGAATGTTTATTTTCTGCTTTCATGACGTTGAACCACCAATTAATATTAATGCCAAATTTCGAGTGTATTTAATTAATTTATGTAGCTTTTTTGTAATTATATAGGGATCGGCTTCCAGCTTAAGCAGATGCAGCTGAGCATCTTTGTTTTACAGAGAACGTCTGCCTATTTGGCCTCCATCACCCAGTGACTGGGTAATATAACCCTTGGCTTTTGTGGCTTCTGATAATTAACAAATTTGATAAATGAACCGTTTTAAAAAAAAAAACAGAACGGCACAGTCATTATCTTATACAAAGTTCGATAAGAAACTATTATCAGAAAATTAAGGAGAGCCAATCAGATTACCTATTATCGGCATCGAAATTGGAACGGTACGACAAGAAAATTGAATAATCGATATCGATTGAACGACCTTAAGTGCAGCGATTAGGTGCGAGACGACGGAATTAGAACTTTGATGACTTAACAGACTAAGCGGCGGTACGAGTGACTCAAGTTGATGACTAACTTAAGCTGAGGCATTCTAATCTAAAGGATCACGGATAATTTTTGGGAAATAATGCTGCAAGGGGCTATTTTGGGCCCTAAAATGTGGACCAACAACAGCGCCTTGAGGAAATCCTATTTTATTGTGTGTTTTGTTTAGAAAGGTATTCACAAATGCTGTACTAATAGCTTTCCCTCTCTCTCAAGCGACTACTTCAGTGAAGATTTTAAAAGTAGAGAAACTGCTGTAAGTCGTATAGCGCAGTGCAGATTGTATCATACAAAACACTTCGTATATGACCTAACGTAGTTCACATAACTAAAAATATTAAGACTAGGTTTAGAAAACATTAATTGAAAATAGTACTTGGCTCTTTAACTGGCCGGAAATTATCTAACTAATTGCACAATTTATAGTACGACCGGTGCAAGGCGTAGTTAAAGGTACACTTATTCAGATCCTTATCACCCACGCGAGTGCGTCAGGAGATGCAAATAATATGCTTGGTCTAGCATTTATAAATGATGCGTGGTATTATTTAACGCAGTGTAATAATAAGTCGCCAAACCGCTGCTGAAGTGTCCGGCTAAACATAGACAGGCCAAGCGTTTGTCTTCAGGTTTGAATTGGACCAAACATAAACACTTTTATTTATAAAAGTGGCTAACCCATTGACTAGCAGATTATAAGTTCAAATTGCAGAAATAAGGCCAAAATATTTGAAGACTTAATTACTATTGGTGAGTTTTTGATTTGAGTATTTGAATTATGAATGTGTCAAATTCCACATAAACTGAAATCAGGAATATGACAATTATTTTGGTAGATAAATTTGTGTAGACAGCAATATGGGAAGCTAAAATATAATAAGCTTGTACTGCTTTCGTACTAAAATTAATTGCCAGAGACGAGAAAAGATTAGACTCGCCTGTCACCAAAGCCAAAGCTACAATGAGTCACAGACAGGCTATAACTAGACAGGCAGGTTAAGACTAGTCAAAAAGTATTTGTATTTAGGACCTGGATAATTAAAAATGTCTTCTATAGTACCTCTATGTCCAAACCGTAGCCAGGCACATAGTCTTGTCTGCTTGTAATTCAACACACCCTAATGGTGCCTAAGCAGGTTGTGCAACAAATGGGCGCATTACGAAATCGTTATATACTCTGCATACAAGGCTTTAAATACTTAAGACATAAGCATCGGACTCGTGTATTGTACATTAATATTTTATGGAGGTACATAATTGCGGCTATACTTACATAGAATACACAATATTTTAGTTGTACAATTCTAAAGCTAACATTTACTTTGCGGAAACAAGCTATCATATATGTACATAATTTTATTCGTGTATTAATATTTAACAAGGACTGTCGAAATACCAATTAGTAATAATAATATACTTGCTATTCTTACAATTATTAGCTACTTTGTAACAAGCCAATTTAACAGAGTTCTTGTGTGTTCAACGGGCATAAAAACCTGCAATTTTATGAGCTACGATATTGCTTATTATGTCTCGTCTAAATTGAAATGTTGAGTGGCAATATATATGAGTTATTTGCAAATTTTCTGTATCAATTTTGTTTGCCATTAGCATTATTTTAACGATTGTGTGAGTTCAGTCATGAATAATAATAAGATTTAAGAACAGCATCATTTTTTTTACCTTCCATAGTTCTGGGAATACTGAAGTTAAAATGTAGAGATTTCTTGGTATGTCTCTTGCTTCGTTGATTGAGATTGTAAATGATACGAGTCTAAATAAATTAGATAACTGAAGACAAGACACATCCTGACATAATAGTTAGTGCATATGATTAATTCTACCTATTGCAGGTACCTGTTACTCGATATACTAATTGATATAGGGATTTTTGTTTAAGAATAATAGCGTCGAACACCATATTATCCAGCCGCGAAATTTTTTAATATTTTGTCCTTACTTAAACAAGGCAGAAAGGTGGATTCACAATTTATGATAATGATAAAAGAAATCCCTGGAATTGAAATTTGAATAGCCCATTAATTATATTGACTTCAATTAATTTTTGCGTCAACAGACACTGCAACTCATTTAAAATTTAAAATACTAAGTATTTTAGGCTTAGGCTTTCTCCACGATGAGATCAATACTTGTATTACACATTGCCACCTCACAATCCAGTTACAATAAAACATATAAATTCCACAAAAAAAAAAAACTAATTGTAAAGAGTAACAATAGCAGAGCGGAGTGGATTTAGTACGATTACGCGGTTATTGCATAGTCACGGATATGAAACTTTGCTTACTGCAGGAAAGCAAACATTGCTCAATGGACGGACGCCATTCTGACATGTGAACGTTATGATTTCCATGCTGATATTATGCTTCCACACGTAACATTAAGCAAAGATCTAGGGGACAGAAATAACAAAAATGCCTTAGGTGGTAATAATAAAGTTCTGATCGTCAAAACAACGAGAGCTATTTCTCTCTTTGTTTTAACGGTCAGAACTTTTCGATTGACGTTTCGATTAGTTACTTTTTTTTTATTAGGCTTCCAGTTTTCATGCAAATATGCAGGGAAAGTGCTAAAATCAATTGGATTCAAAGAAAACACAAAAGCAATGGAGCGGACAGTGTATCTTAATTATGTAAATGAATACTTAAATCAACAGCTCGAGACCACCGACTTCATTTGCGAAATCATTAACATTCTTTGACTGGTTAATGACATAACAGTTTAAAATATTATAGAAAAGACATAGCTCGTAACTAATGATAACATTCTTCTTAATGAAGTCGTGTTTCCACAATTCCATGGACGTATCTGAACGGGAAAGCCTGTTTGAAACAGGATCGACTTTCTACAAACCATAGCCTCGACCGGAGTGAACTGAATTGTTCTGCCTACAATATTAGCATCTATTCGTATTCTTCTTGGTGCGTTATAACGTTGGTATGCACCAATGCAGTGTGGGTCATCGTGTAAAAAATTGAAGTTTACCATCGGATATGTTAATGTGCGCCTCTTTTCTCAAGCACTGCTTATGAGTCATAACTATTGTTTGCAGCTTCCCCTTTTACTGTTCGAGTAGCAAACTCTACAAGTAATTTGGTAAAACATTTGAGTTCGCTAAGCGGCTTGGACTGTAATGAATTTTTCATCATTATCATCATCATCATTTGCCTGCCCTTGTCTCGTGATATTTGGGGTCGGTACAACACCTTTTTTTTCACTATGCTGTCGTGTCAACCGTCACGCTACCACTCCCTCCCTTTTCTTTCATATCGCTCCTCACACAATCCATCCATCTTTCCTTTAGCCTCCTTCTTCCTTTCCATCTATCTCTATGTTATAAATGTTTATCACTTACAATATTAATGCTTTTAGATTTACCAAAATCAAGTTCAGCTTTAACCTCAATTTGAACAAGGGTAACTAGATGGCAGTACAACCCCAAAGTATCAAATCATCACTACAATTTTAATTACTGTAGCAATCATAACATTTGCAAATGTTAGTTCACAACTTAGAATATATTGACCAAGTTACCGAAGGTTGAAGCCGCAACGCATCAACTGTTATCTGGGTCGGAACGGATGTAAAGACATAAGGTACCGAGTGAAACCATAGAACTACTACCTACAGAACCGTCTGTCGGTCTACGGAAACTTGCATTAACTCGATAATATTTTCATAAAAGAGAAAGGTCGTTAAATCAAATCAAATATTGGTCAATATGAGTGTAATATTATTTTGTGTGACATATACTTGCATATGCTATTTGAAAGACATGTTAAACAGGTATATCTGGAACATTGCTCCAATCGCGTTAGCCCAGAGTCTAGAATGTAACGGTATTCGATATGTACATATATAATTGCCTAGGAATTATGACATCGAAAGGGAGTAAAATCCATGTTTAGGTCATGCGTGCTTCATGTTATTTCTTTGCGTTTCAACCGAAGTCCGATTTACATTACATTTAAAAAGTTTTCCATTTAAATTTAAGTTTTTAATTTAAAGTTTTACATTTAAAAAGTAATTTTTCAAGTTGCTTAAGAAAATCTTCTGTGGAAAATGTAAAAAAGCGAGACTAAAAACAATTCGCTTCAAACATGGATTTTTGGTAACGCTGTAACTCGCAGTAATATCCAAACTAAAATAATCGTGTATGTACTCGTTTACGTTGAGGCATAAAATTGTGTGGCATTGCAGTTTTAATCACAGTCTAATACGTCGGACACGACACCTGAGCTAATTAGGTCATTTACTCGCTGCATGTTTCTGCAGTCGTTCGGAATTCACAGCGAGTATGACATAACAATAATAAAAATGCTATTAAGCTAATTGTTTATGTCTTCATCGAGGCTTCTGGTATTTCATAGAATGCTCATATCAAGAAAGACGATAAATTACATATTAGTAGAACTGATAAGGTTCGGCCGGACAAACTAATCATGTAACAAATAGCACGTGGAGTATGCCAGTGTTTGGTATACACTTACGGCCAAGTACCAGACCTTCGTCGCCGGTGCGCCCTGGGCTGAGGTTCGGGCGCGTGCAGCAAGGCTTGCGGGATCAGGCTCTTGGTCGGTTTGCGCCTTGTCAGTCGGTACTCCGGCCTGTCGGCCGAACTTTTGCACAGTCTCAGTGTCGACAGCTCACTCTCCGAACCACACCACAAGGAATCCATGGACAACATTGTTTCACGCTAGTTTTAACACATCACTAAACATAAATTCTGTTCAAAAGTTTTCTCACGAGCAGCCTTGGAATCTGCACTGTTGCAACAGCAGTAATTTAAGACGACCGATCCAACGAACTCGATAAGTTACTGGAGGGCCTTTAAAGTTCTTCGAGACCTCTTCAATTCTTGCAATTTTTAGAAGAATATTTATGTGTAAAATGTTGCAACCGACGATGTTTTGGTGCGGCAACCTTCTTCTGAGGAATCGGCGCGCGAAATCGCGTTGCAAAATTCGAACACGTGAGGCTTACGAGCCGTTGGAATATTGCAAGGCTTTCTGCGAGTCGTGAATTATGATTTTATTGTAGCAAGTATACGGAAACGGTTTGCGGTCAGTATCGCGCGAAGCGGATCGAAGGACCGCGAGGCGAGCGTATCGTGAGAGCGCGGGAGCCGTGGCGGCGTGATGCGGCCGACTGACGGCCAGAGCGCGGCGAACCTCCCGCCACGACCACGATACCACCGAATGCTCAAAAATTGCAAACAAAAGATGTCTGGACGCCGTTATCGGCGATAATGTGGCGGCCACAAGGAGGGCATCATGCTTGATCACGTCGACTTTGTTGTGATTTAAAAGAAATTATGCTAATCTACTTGCCTGTAGCACACGTTCTTATTTGCGGGAAGTGAGGCATGCCTGATAATTTCGAAACAAAACAGTTGGCCTTTGAAGATGTTTAGCGATAGGTATTTAATACGTGGATGAAATTCCGCTGCTGCAAGGATTATAATTTTATGGTTCATTTTAATAATTACATCGCAAAAATTTTAAATTAATAAAATCCCTCTAGTAAGGCAAACTCAATTGATTCAGTTCTGGTGAATAAGAACGCACTACAAATATTAGGATTAAATAGTAGTAACGGGGAGGGAGACTAAACACGAATTAGGCCACTGAAAATTTTACTTTTAATAGACACTACTGTTAATTTTTTACGATTTTTTCAACGAAGAATATTTGAAATTTTCAGATTTTAATTTCGCAATTCTCCATTTCCCAATTTTAGAATTATGTTTCGCTGAGACCCCGAATGATACTGAAAATCACCTTATATGCTCACGCATTTCTATCAATTAAAAATGTTATTTGCTTCCTCTCCAAAGTTGGATATAGAGCCATGTGTCCATGAGTTTTAAAAGTATACTCTGTAAGGTACAAACCCTCGTTCAAGTGCGGAAATGTCGTCCATTTGTCCGTCACAGTGGCCGGGTCTATGGCGCATTCATCGCGTGTTTTTTATCGCATTATGGATAGCTGTAGAAGGGCCACTGCTTGATAATGCAGTGCTTTGTGGCTTAAGACTGTTTTGTTCCGCTGGCCTCACATTGTGTAACATGGGGTAACTAGACTTCGAATTCTACTATATTCCATGTTGCATGATGTTAAATACTATCCTTGTGTAGTCCTTGATCAAATCAAATCTTTTTGCATATGTTATTTTTTTTGGATTCTGAATTCGATGACTCTGAATGTTCTGTTCTACGATTACTTTGTTTTTCTCTGCTACAATGAGTACTTGGATCCTTTTAAACTCGTTCATAGTTCCGAGTAGGTCTTCTGTTACTCCATCTTGCGCAGTCAATCGCATGCCACCCAAGCATGTTTTTATTGCCACTCGATAACCCGATCGGCACCTTATTTAACATTCAATTACGATATATTATGCAAAATTCTTTCTTTGTCAAATTTTTATAAGCTGATTCCACAAAATATAAGGCTAATTATGCCGAGTGAAGTCTGCCGCTTCGAATTAATTAATTAGTTGTTCGTGTACAATCTCCATTTCTGTTACAACAGTAAAAGAAGATAGTAGTCCGTTTCTAACGATCCGTTAAATAATGAAAGTGTTTGGTTTTAATTAACAGCTACAAGCCACGCAGCAGACTAAAATAATACATCAAGATCATCGTTGTGCAAAGAGGAAAAGTCCGTAATTTTCTTATGAAGATGCAATTTATTATACGTGTCAACATGTAATATTTGCACTAAACTTATATTCAGCTATAAAACTTGCTTACCTTAACAATATACGTAGGTGTATATGTATTATGATAATTTATTTATATCGTAGGTACCTTTAATTTTATGTCATGACATTTATGTCTACATGGAAATCTTTTGACAATATAATAAGTATAATTAATGTACGTAATAACTGTTTATTAAATGTGTTTCAACTTCCAAACTTATGTTATGCAGATGCTTATGTTTAATTTACAGTGACGACGTATCCTCTGCATGTTTCTTCATTTTTGTTTTCGGGCAGTCATATTTGCTTAAGTAGCATAATTTTAATCAAGAATTTAGTATAATGACATGTCCTTCATTTCATATTACTCATAATGACGACTAGGAGGCCTTGGAGACTACACACATTCATTTTTAAAAACGCAACTGAAAGGTACAAATTATTTCTGATAGGAAAACGGTTACACAATAAAATAGGTACTTTACCTCCATCGCATAAGTGATGAGGGTGAATAGAGTTGGTACACAGCCAAGAACTTGTGCTTTCCTCCTTCATATTCATTATTTACCCTCATAGATGCATGGGACGACAGGAGTGGAATAAATATTTCATATATTAAGCGAATCTAGGATATTTTGCTGTGAATGTAAATCTTTATCTTAGTTAATTGGATTATAATATCGAATTAACGTTATCTTGTGTTGCCAAAAGATATGGTGAACCGTATAAACATAGCATCATGATGGCTTACGTGACATTACCAAAGTAAACTATGGCTATGAAGTGAATAATCAAACGCCAACCAGAAAAATACGGGTGAATTACGAAAACAATTCATGCGGATAAAAATTGGGTGCAGAAGTGGAATGTATCGATCGATACGATAAGGATCGGTTCGAAAAACAGGTTTCAAATCAAGGCTACAACGTGACGAAATCGCAGGCAAAAGTCGAATTGTAATTCAGGAGCAAAGGCAGGCTGGGGTTTGGTAGAAATAATAAAGATACCTGTTGAATTAAAGTGTTGAAGTCATTGAAACTTGTTGAAATCGCATGGCAGGAGACCATAATAAAGAATTAAATTTGCATTGGTTGATGCGGGATGCCGTAAAGCATGCAACGCATGCTTATCATTTCTCAATATTTCCGTTTGAAATTAATTTTGAATTAAGACTTTTCGAATCAGCTAGCCAAGTTGTGTAAACTCTCCAGCATTCCGTAAACAAACATTTTCTCGGAAAAAGATCATTAACGGCGTGCAGTTTGAGCTTAAATTACAAGCTACACGCAAGCAGAATTGAACCGTATCATAGCCAATATCCACGACATTCTCGTTAACAGTCTGGTTTAACACTATAAATCCACATATTCCAGCCATGCCGTGAACAGCATGACTCTAATTCGAGTGTAGGTCAAGCGTCATTGTCCTAAAAGTGGTACATTCCTGGCGGGTCAACCGTCAGTGAGTCAGACTCAAAAACTTGAAACAGTAGTAACCGCCTGACGGTTAGTTTGCCGAAACCGTGTCATAGGACTCGCGTGGGCTTTAGGGGGGACATTAGACTCCGCTGATACGAATCTAGTGTTTTTCATTGAAGGCATCAAGTCTGTAATCTGAGCACGACCGGAATGTCTAATTCGTGCTTGAATTTATGAATTAAAAGGTCCAAATTTTTTTTTGGTCTACGTTTCTGCTGCCCTTGAGTACTGTATTTTACGTTCTAAAAGATCTCTTTCATCCAGAAGGTTTTTATGGAAGGAGCACAGACTAAATTCGTTGTAATAACGTATTTTTTACTAAAATAATAATGCTGATGATTCATAATCGAAGACTTTTGAACAATTTTAGTATATAGTGTATATGCGTGAAAAACAGTATGGAGGTAGATACAATCAATGAACATCGGGACGATTACGATCGGGTGTCTTAATCGTAACGAAAAGTCGTCCTTAGTAACAAAGGACCAATTAGAGTTTTGAATAATAGTTAATAATTTCATAAGATAAATGAATGGAAGTTTCAAAAACATAAAGAAAGTTAGGTAGAAGTTAGGGAGATTTAAAAGTTTTAAGATGTGGACGATAGATGGCGCTACTCTGCCAGCAATCTCGATTTGAGTTGGGTAAGTAAAAGGGTACAGTGCGTCCCTGAATATATATCATAAGTGGCGATGTGGCGAAATATAGAACTAGATTGAAATGTACGGATTTTCGCGTTTAGTTGGTTATTAGATCTACCAAAATGCGACGCCGTAATTTATGAAAATGTTTTAGAACCATAAACTGGGCATTATTTTGAATGAATAAATTATTTTTTTTATAATTTGCAGCCATGGGTCCCATTGTGCATTATTTCTTATTATTTGGTTTAGTAAACACACAAAACACACACAACACACACACAAAAGACACACAAGCACACAATTAAGTTACACACACAAGACACGCACAAAAAAAGAAAGAAGAAAAAAAGAAGATAATTAAGTTTTCTTTTTAAATTTAATGAGATGTGGTCATGTGGTGTTAAATTCTGCCATACCAGCTGTTCATACAATACCTATAAAATACGTAGAATTGAACGCAACATAAACAGAACCGCTTAAAAATCGATAACTTTTGATAAATTGAACTGATATCGCACGACGGAGTCGCGACAGACCAAGAATGAGATGGCGGGACGACTTAGGTGTCTTCCTTAGGAACTGGCAAGACGTGGCTCAGAGCCGGGAACAATGGAAGGAATGGAGGGAGGGCTTTGCCCAGCAGTGGGACAGTATAGGCTAGATATAATAATTTGATAAATTTCATTTTACCAAAACAATAACATTTTACGATTTATGTAAGTAATCATCATAAAATAAATAAACCAATGAAAGATTTTTCTTTTAAAAAAAAGTTTATGAAATAAACTTTGTTTCTGTTTATAAATGCAGATTAGTGACCTCTAGAAGAGGAAGTTATAAATAAAGGGATAGTAATGGAACAACCTCGAGTAGGATGGAGTGATCCATGAGTCACATTTAACTACACACATATTTTATAACAAAGAAAGATCTTACGTACGAGATTACAGACCTCTCATCTTCATCGGCGGTTTCTAAGCTGGTAGTTGGACGAGTCTTCGAAGGTTTAGTCAAGAATTTAGTACTATCCATCTTCAAAACACAATATTTGCAATATTTTCCACAAACATATCATAATATTACTCATTTCTTATAATAGTCACATTCGATAGTGATATCGCCATTATTTTTACTACGCGTCATTATAAAAACAAACAGTTTAAATATGTATTTGTATTAAATTAAAACGTAATTTTAGGTTACAATACGCCCGTGAAAATTACGTTACATTGACATTTGTTTTGACACAGCTGACAGTTCAATCACCCCAGCTGCCAATCAAAAAATATCACTGACTTAGAAATGAGTCTTTTTGCTAGTATTGTTTCGTGCTTTATAAATAAATTTAATTTTATCATTATTATTCGTATTTAATTAAAGAAAATATCATAAAATGAGTAAATGCTGAAATTAGTTAGTTATTACTATTTTTCTTTATAGTTGCATACATGTCACGCCATCTAGTTATGCACGTTAAATACTAGATGGCTGTTTTAGCAGAGCGGCGCGGCGGAGCAAATAGCCAAATACCACAGTGGCACGGTACATTGTCTCAATTCGATTAGCGTTATTCAGCTTACGTCTAGAATTCGAAAACAAGAGGTAGAAACTTCAAAGTAGGTAACGATTAATAGAAGGTTCATACCTGAATGTATTAAGTTTATCAACCAGATTGGTGAGCACAGTTTTCCGGAGGGGTCCAGGGGAACCTCCTGGCGAGCTCTCTTTGGATTCAGCCGCTAGTGCGCGCGCCACCATCAGATCTTGCTCGTTCATCCTGAAAAAAAAAACAAAATTACAACTATCAGTTTATGTTTGTTTAGTTATTTGTTTATTTATTTATTTTAAATTATTTATTTATTTATTTATTTATTTATTTGTTTATTTATTTATTTATTTATTTATTTGTTTATTTGTTTATTTATTTATTTATTTATTTATTTATTTATTTATTTATTTATTTATTTATTTATTTATTTATTTATTTATTTATTTATTTATTTATTTATTTATTTATTTATTTATTTATTTATTTATTTATTTATTTATTTATTTATTTATTTATTTATTTATTTATTTATTTATTTATTTATTTATTTATTTATTTATTTCTTTTTTTATTATTAGGATCGTCAACATTACATGCACTGGAAACTTACAGGATCAATTATAAAACTCTATTCAAGTGCTGCAACACTTAGAGACAATCACAACATTAACACAAATCATTTGATTAAAACGCATAGGATGCCATGGAAAAAATAATAATTAGAATTATCAGTAATAACAACACGAAATACAGAACAAGAAATAAAAATGGAAATTGATAATTACATTACATCATAGAAATACATGTCTAATTGAATTAAATGATTGAATTAAACTAAATTAAATTAAAATTTAACTATAAAAAAGAATACAATAAAATTAAATCAAATAAAAATTAAATCAAATAGATTTACATGCTTGGGATTGGTAAGTCAGGATACATTTCTTAAACTTTTGTTTTTTGTCATGCAGAATGTCGATTTTAATGTTGATGGGCGGCGGGCGCTGCGTTGCTGTAAATACTTTACAATGCGTTCCAAATAATAGGATCGATTACCATGTTGTGACGTCACGTCATACTGTCAAATCGAAGAATTAGTAGGGTGAGCAAAACAAGAAATTTTTAGTTCTTCAACTTTTTTATCTCTGAGTTCTTCAATTTTGGCCAATTTCTTGCTATTTGACAGTATGACGTGACGTCACAACATGGCAATCGATCCTATTCTTATTTGGAATGCATTGTGTATTTAAGTAATTTTTTTTTGAGTACCTAACGCTATTAAAAATGCGGATTTCAGCTGATTTCTTTTTTCTTTTCATGAGTAATTTGATTTCAACTAGAAAAAAATTAAGTTACGTTTTTTTTTTTTAAAAAAAAAACTTCAAATTATGATTAATTTCCATCGTGACCACATCGTCACTTTTTATTAGGTGAGATAATGGTCAAGCGAGGGCACAAAAAAAATCGCATCACAGGACCGGTACACAAATGTGGCGACACTTGAAGGAAAGCAGGTGTAGGTGGACGACTTTTGTCTGAAATGATGATAGTGGTCATATTTACTTTGGTATTTAATAATTTATGATAGTAACAGTACATATACATCACAAATTTTTAATTAGTCTGATTAGAAAAGTCTTGTTTTTATTTATGTACAGTCTTAATTAATAATAATTATAAACATCAAAATAATTAGCGTTTGTTTATATCTCAAACTGTCACTCAATTTATGGAAATATTGTACAGGCTATTGATTATGAATGAATACTTAAATGACGATAAAAATGGAAAAACACTGCGCGTAGTATTTTCTAGTAGCAATTGTTATGAATGATTGATTCTAGAATTTACCAATTATGACAAATTTTCTTAGACAATTTTGGGATTTCGTTTTTTTTACTTTTGACTACAAAAATATGATCAGTAACGGGTACGGATAGGGCCCTATTTTTTTGTTCTAAGTAATTAAAAACTAGGGGCGTACCTATAGACAAGGAAGTAAATCAACTTGAACATTTGGCGTCACCAGTCTCAATAATAGATATTTATTTATGTAAAGTAGATACATGTTTTATCATCTTTGAATCACACGTGTCTATGTAAGTATATTTAAATACATACAGTAAGTACCAACTTAAATATTTATTATCATTTTTAACGCCTCATAAAATATATTGGTCTTTTACAAACCATAAAATACATAATAAAAAGTCGTACTATGATGTCCCATGTTGATTATTTATTCACAACAAAGTTAAAGATTCACGTGTAAATGAAAGGATTCCGTTGTATCTTCCTGTCATAATGTACCTACTGGGAGATGATGTACTTGAAGGAATGTGAATAAATGGAAGGGAAGACCTTAATTTGGCCACGGATTTATAATATTTCCCGCCTTTTCAACCTACCGGTTATCATTAGAGGTCACATCTCATCAATGTAGGTAAAGCAACCAAGAGCAACCAATAAGAAAGTAGTTATCTTATAAGCAACCAACCTACCAGACTTGAAATATCTCAGAATTGGGACGATATTAACCACCAAGAAATAAGTCGAAACAAACTCGGATCACTAACCTTTCCTCACACTTCCAACTTTAACTTATTAGACTAGTTTTTTGACAATTCCTTTTTTAAGCAACAATAGGTAAGTTACTGCTACTGTCTAAAATTTGAACCAGCCTGCATTGACCTCACGCACGGACGAACTGATTGCCTGAGCCTTATCTGTGACATCAGTTTTCTCTGTTTGGCACTACGTCATCTCTTCAACAATGCTATTGAGTAGTATACGCTCGTATAGCACACAAATAGACGCGGAATTATTTAGGATGATGAGAATATTTCTGGTTTAGTATTATTAGGTTTAGACATGTCATCCCCAAGGCGAGGCCTTGTTTTCGGGCTTACTATATGTTTGTTGTTTTGTGCTAAAATATAGATTTAAGTACGTATTAATTGGGCATCGTGGGATGCGCTTGACAACCGGACCACTAGTTGAAACTTTTGAGGAGAAGGCTTCCGCGCAGCTGTGAGGTGATACAGGCCATCAGGCTAAGGCTACAGAATTGTTCAAAAGAGTGACCATAGCCTGACCTCCAAGGGCCTCTTAAGGCAAATGTTGGAACACAGGTGGGTTTTAGCCAATAAAGTCTAACACTCCCTCTGGCTCTACCCAGAGCGGAAGTAATTTGAAGACTCTATTGGCCTGCACCTTTGTGTAGCAGAATACCTTTACTCTCTCAAAATATCCTTTTTGGACAGCCAATGGTCGTAAATTAGAGTATCTGTGAGTAAGACTTTTGATAACAAGTTGCAGATTAAACTACGCATCACGCATTTTATGTCAGCTTAAAAATAAAGAAAGGAGATCAGAAGCTGTCCAGTTCCTGTGTAGAACTGAGCTTTGGTGGGTGCACTTGGCCAGCGCGAATGTTAGAAAGAGTTAACGTGATACAGGAACGTAAAGAGCAACTGTAGAAACACAACTGGGTTTTAGTCAATGAAAGTCTGACACGCCCTCACGCCCCACCCAGAGCATGAGAAGTTTTAATGATTACAAACTTGAAAAAAAAGATGGGCACTTATTTGACTGTCACCACTAATGACCATCACCCAGCCTGGCCTTATTCAACATGCTGGGGTCATCTTCCAGTCTAACAGGATGCAGCTGAATAGGTACAAAGATTTATCATGAAGTGGCTGCCTGACTGATCTCCATAGCTCAGTTATTGGTTAACACGATACTGCTTGGGAAGACGGTAGTCCAGCCGTTAGATTTTTGGGCTTCTGAACATAGGCAGAACCTGACATGCCTAATTTTTGTGTGAAGTTATTACAGTATTTTAGCGTCCTTCATTGGCTTTTTAATCGGTAGCACAATATCCTGGAGTGGGCGCTAGGCTATAGCGGGGACACGGCCCACTGAACCCCCTCCCCCCAATATACGCCTTTGCTTCGGATTTCCGTAATGAATTAAACGTTTCTAGTCTTGTAAGATACCAGCATATTTAAATCTGAATGTAGTTAGACTTGTGTCAAGGCCTCCGCTTTCCTGATGCTCCAGTTTGCTTCCATCACCTTGAACGTGCAAAATTTCGATATCTCTTATTGGTCAAATCTCGAGACAAAATCGCAAGCGAGAACTAGCATGCGAAATATATTGGGATCCTGTTCTTTGGCCAAGGCGAGCACGTCGTGTTCGTGTCTTTGTAATTACGAAGTACGAGTTAGTGATCGTGTGAGCTGGCCATATCATAGCTGTTCTTGCAATTATCGAATACGTGTCAGTAATCGATAATCGTTTAGGTCGTTCGTTAGTGATTAGGAGTTTGCAATAGAGGTGCTATTTGTTTTAATATTGTGTCTGCGGTCATTGTTGCGAAAATTTCATCTGATTGATCGTTTTGGATTTGTTTCGCGTTTTGAATATTCTTTTGTGTCCTTCAATCTCCAACTTTAGGTAAACGATTATTTAGTGAAGTTTTCGTAGAATTAAACATGATCAAATAAGAAGTCCAGGTTCAGTCAGGCAAAATTAAGTATACACTGCCCCCGCAGCCCCTACATAAGTGTCTGAATTGGGTATTTTGAGCTAAGGACGTTTCAAACTCCACTTTAATGCCAAATTTAGACAGATTTTCCAGCTAAAGTAGAGTTTGAGAAATACGGAACTACAAATTCCTAAATCAGAAACCAGGGGTTAGTCAGTAAAAGCGTTACAGATCCACTCCACGCCATGGATTTCCACGCCGAAAAAAGGCAATAAATTATACACCGAGGACATTTGTGCGCTAAAATTATATTCACGTTTATTTGTATATATTTTGGGCCTCTTTTGTCAAACAAATCAGTAATGGAAACCTCCATTATGTTAAATGGATATTAATAGCTGCGAGCACGTGTTTACATTAGTCATACAAATCTTATACAAAAAGTTGTCGCTATATTAGCGATGCGAAATCAGTTGTATTGCTCCCAAACAATCATCATAAATGACGCGATTTCGAGCGATTGAGTAGGTCGCAGTTATGGACAGTGTCAATCGATCAACAAGAACTTGGAAATTATTAATTGATTTACTATTCATGGTGTTTGCGAACTTCCATTAGGTACTGCGGAAAGCGAATGGAAGTAGCACCCGCGTATCAGGGGTTTAGTACCCTGGTAGCACCTGCGTAGTAACCTCGTAGCACTGATTAGTTCACGAGCCCGTCATTTGTAGGCACGCACGGCCCACTTGGCCCCATCTATATAAGCCTGTGAGTATGTATGGCCACAAATAGAGATGAATTTAAGAAGAAGATACGCTACGGTGACGATAAATTAGTATAAGGGAAGGAAGATAATGATGGTAGCTACTATGAAACATCGGGACCAGGTCGCAAACGTTTAAATGAGTAAAACAACACACTTATTTGCCCCCATAGACGTTATTCTGTCAAAAGATCTAACTGTCTAACTGTCAACGTCAAATGTTTATTTATTATGACAATTAAATTAGGGGGTCGGGTACTACGCATTGCAACTCTTTTGTTACATAGGTGCTACGCGATAACTACGTAATGCTACGCGTCTGCTACTCGGTTACTACGCAGTGCTACACATTTGCTAAACAGGTACTATGCGGTTACTACGTAATGTACAAATCTGCTACCTGGGCACTACGCAGTACTATTCCTTTACTACGCAGGTGCTACGCGGCTACTACGTAAGACTATGAGGTTGCTACACAGTGCTACTCCTTTGCTACGCGTGTGTGACGCAGAGCAGATATCATGCGGAAGCTAAGCGGTTTATACTGCTGTGGTACGATGATGCTCCGCGTCTGGTACGCAGTAAATCTCTATGCGATGTCGTTTACCGTATTTGTTTTGTGTGTCCGTTTAAATCTTCAAATTAAACAATGGATCTAATGCGGTTTTGACCATAATTCAGAGTGTTTTATTTCGGAAGGTTTCTAATTATAAAATAATATTATTAACTAGGTAATTCTTGTGGTCGATTAAGCAGGTATTATGTTATCAAAACCGGTTTACAAAACAATGGCCTTTTGTTCTACTAATTATGTTTTAAGTACATTGATCTTAGGTTAAAATTGGCAACAACACCTAATTGTACGTGTTTATTTTACTCTTTGAATAAAACAAATCTTTTATTTCCACAATTATAAAATGATAACAAAAGATAAAACCAAGTGCGAGTCGGTCTCGAGCACGAAGGGTTCTGTACTATCTTACGTACGTAAACTTAAACATTTATGTTATTGTTGTTATAGCGGCAAAAGATAGAAATCATCTGTGAAAATTTCAACTGTCTAGCTATCACGGTTCATGAGTACAGCCTGGTGACAGACAGACGGACAACGGAGTGATAGCAATAGGGTTCCGGTTTTACCCTACCCAATAAAAAAAACCCTTTAGGTACAGAACCCTAAAAAGGGCAGGTGTAATTACTTTAACACTTAGCTAATGAATCAACAAGTATGTATGATAAATAATTATGTACATACATAATGTTACAAGTTATGAAATCAAGGAAACTGGTGTAATAGGTAGTGATCGATTAGCATTACAACAGCTCCATGGATCCTCGGTTAAAAGAGACGGCATTAGTTATTTTCATCTCTGCCCCTATGTACCATCGTGTTGCCTATTTTTTTTTAGTTCAAGGGGGATTTTTTTCGGTGGGAAAATCATCCAATGACATCCCCCGCTTTTGGGCGGAGTGAGAGATAGTGTCAGACTTTTACTGATTAAAAACCCACTCCTGTTCCAGGGCCCCGGGTTTCACTTTCACACTACCCGTGGAGTTCAAGGGGATTCGGTTTTTGCTGAACTGGATCGACCTATTTGGCGTAACCGTAAGACAGACAATACTAGTTTTCGTTTCAACATGTTTTTCTACACTGTGTACTATTTGTATCTGTGTGCCAAATAAAATATTTTTCTTTCTTTTCTTTCTATTTATGATCGCATGTAATTTTTAGGATCTGCGAGGACGTTTGAAAGAGTTACCGTGGCCTTAAAACAAAAAGGGCAAATGAAGGAATATAAGTAGGATTTAGTCAGTAAAAGACCACCCTCGAGCAACAGAAGTCATTTGATGACTTCCCAACAAGAAAATTAATAAATTTTCAGGACAAAAATGACATTTTTGCAAATAAATCTGCTGACTTACACATTTCTAACTATGACTAGTCATGACAGCAAATCTCTTCAAAATAGGGAAATTCATACCCTACTCTCTCAAGGGTCCTCAAGATCAAGAGTTACCTACTCATGTGTCTAGACAAACGACCTCAATTTATAATTAAACTTCAGTAATAATGGAGCAGGCGTACTTATTATATCCACCTCCATTAATATCTAATGTAGTCTTTCATGGTAAATAATACTCCATTATATTTTATCTGTTCAATCTTATAAGCTAAT
Organism: Mythimna pallens; assembly: GCA_961205895.1. Taxonomy (NCBI): domain Eukaryota; kingdom Metazoa; phylum Arthropoda; class Insecta; order Lepidoptera; family Noctuidae; genus Mythimna; species Mythimna pallens. Next base: position 6,479,462 of record OY540843.1, read on the forward strand.
ATTGTGCTGTTAATAAAAAAGGACAAAAAAATAAATAAAAGGGATACTATTTTAGAAGCTAATTTATCAGTCTATTATCATAATAATCCAGTCTTATCTTCTCACTCACAATCTGTACAAAATCAATAATATTCTACCTACCTTAAATCGAAAATCAACTTTCGCACCTCTTTAGTAAACACACTTACTACAAAACACTACTTACTTTATTATTTTATTTTGTCTATATCACTTAAAAAAAAATTCACATAACCACAAACACTGTTCGAAATTCGAATCACGAAAATCAAAAAAAGAGCCGAGCTGTGTTAGCCATGCGTGTGCGCGTTTAAAACATTTGTATGACAATGCAGTGTGTATTTTTCGCTCTGGGGTCGACAGCGTTCGGTCGTAGGCTGCGATCTGAGAGCACCATCTGTCAATGAAGTAAGCCACGGTCGTATTGTAAAGCCTCTCACTTGTTTCCGAGTGCAACGATCAATGGGTACGATATATAATCGAAAACGATGAATGGAAAGAAATCTATCAATCATATAAGATACCGGTAATCTGGTATTACTTTTCATTTTTAATATTTACAGGTATTAATGACATGGTGGAGATTAATATATATAATATGAAAGACATTTTCAATGATAATGTGATGTTACGCAGATTAACCGAAATTATGATTGTTTACTGTATAGGTACTTTTACATTGGTTTTGTACCTCCCTACTTCGTGATCTGGTCTCTCCAGATTATTCAATGTGTTTGTCTGAAGTGTCTTAACTATTCTGCGATAAGTAATTGTCATCTTTAAATCAGTTTTTTTCTTGTTTTAGAGGGATATCATCAAATGATTTTTCCGCTCTGTGTGGAACGGGAGTGTCAGACTTTTACTGACTAAAACCCACCAGTGTTCCTTCAGTTGCGTTTTGTAGTTCTGCGTTCCAGGGCGTTAGTAGCTCGAACAATCCCGCAGGTCTTTGAATACTTACCTCTAAATATTCTCGCTAGTAGGTTCATCATTTAACTCATTTACGTACGCGTAGGCTCCCAATTTGACGTGTTCATTATCCGTAGCCTCAGTAACTACTGCTGCGAACTGAGTCGGAGAACATTGTTTCGTTTTTTTATTGATATAAACTAGTGCTTGACTGCGATCCTATCTGTTGGTAAGCAGTGATACAAATGTTGATGGTAAAGCGCACTAGTTTATTAAGAGCAATATTCACTGTAGCTTTAAAGACGTTTCTGTGAAATTGTTTCTTCGTAGTCCTTGTTTGTACTTTGTGAATTGAATATTCATTTAATAACATAATATAATAAAATATTTATTTATTTCTCTTCCACAAAGGTGCCTTACAAACTAACATTACATACGTAGATACAAGTATTCCTTTGTGGGAGACTGGCATCTGCACTAGGAAATCCTGTCACACAGATTACCACAGACTGTGTTTTTTATTATTTTATTATAAGGTCCTTTGGAAAAAAATCAAACTACTAAAATAAATAAAAAAGAGAAACAACAAAAGAAAAGATTTGTCGGCTTATTGTCAAGTGCTGTAAAGTTATGTGTGTGGATGGGTTCTTCCACGCATCAAAGCTTGCAGGTCTAGCAAATTCTGGATTTGAATTAATTTCACAAACGACCACTCGCGCCGGGCCCTGTACCAGGGCCCGGCGCGAGTGGCGCAAGTGGCCATGGTTCGGAGCGAGGAGGAATGGTCACCGGTCGCTTCCTTCTGCGGAGCAGTAATTTATTTATTTATTTAACAATTTATGTACACACACTAATAAAAGAAAAGAAGAAGGAAACAGAAGAATGGTGCCAAGGTGATGCTTATGCTTATGGTAATGCTAGCGAAGGAGACCACGTCCCAGCCGGCGGGACCCCGATCCCGATTTCGTTCCACGTGCGTCTGAAAGAAATGTCAGCAAAACCGTAGGGGCCTAGCAGGGCTGAAGCCTACTGGGGTATGGATAGTCATAAAGGGAACCCCTGGGTCCTGGAACCAAGGCAAAGAAGGAACATAGGTGTGGTTTTAGTCAGTACAAGTCTGACACGCTCTCACGCCCCACCCTAGAGCGTGAGAAGTCATTGGTTGATTTCCCACCATTGAATAAATCCTGCGTTAACTACTTGCAATGACAAACTTCACCCATTTTTATCAAACTATTCTATTTTTAACCAAGCGGATTCATTATTCAATGACGCTATTGTAAATTCATCTAAGGTGTTAATATTTTAAATTCTCTGATATCATTTGTAGCTAGAACCGTCAAATTACTCGTTTGTAACAAAAAATAAATTAACTTTTAAGCGGATTTTGACGATGGTCATTTAGTTGTATTCTGAAGTTTCAAGGTTCATTCTAAAATTATATTATTATATTGTGTTTGTTTTTTCTGTATCTACGTAAGAAAATATATTTTTCTGATGATTCTGGGAATCCCCATGAATTTATTAATTTTGTTTGTTGCTTGTTTCGAAGAAAAATTAAAAATATATCCTGAAAAATGATCCTACTGATTACTTTCAGATGTCCAGTCGTAGTCGGATTTTAAAAACTACCTACTTATTTTTATTTTTTAAATTGTAAGAAACCTTCAGACTAATAACATTATAATAACAACAATAAATAACTACTTATATTGCTAATTACAAGCTTCCAGTGATAGGTATATTACTTATATACCTATCTATAATTTATAAAAATATTACTTGCTCAAGTTAATACTGTTCTATAAACTGTAAATAATTTTAAACTAACTTATGGAATCTATTGTACAAAAAATGGCTTTGTTAGGAGCTTCCTAACTAATGTTGCCAAATCCAATAAGTGAAAATTCGGGATAAAAGGTGAAAATAATCGGGATTTAATCAGACTTAGCCTGTTAGGGAGCGAAGGTAGCAAAACTAAATGAGGCCGCTTCCTTAAAATTAAAAACTTCCTTAGAAAGACTAAGATTTCTTTTCACCATTCAAAAGGAATACGAGACTTATAAGCATAAAAGTTTGATAGTCAAAAGCGGCTATGATGACGTCATCGACGACCATACACGACGACAATGAAGTTTTTCCCGTCAAAATGAGTGATCTAACAGACTAAGGAGGTTAGTTGAAAATCAGGGCTATTGGTGTTCCGATTGAGGGTTAATCGGGAGGTGTCACTAGACCCTTAGAAATCGGGACACCTGATAACACTATGCCTAATTGTGCGTACATTGGTATAAACAATATTAAAATTATAGAAGCTCATTCTATAGTCCTAAAATACCGACTAGAACACTAATATCTGCCCGGTTTTCATTATTCCAGTCCAGCGATCGAATCCAGTGCTGGATTGCTTACTGGAAAAATGTAAACCGGCAAAGGAATGCACTGAATCCAGTTAGCATTCCAGTCCAGTAATTGGATTGGCGGTCTATTTTTGAATCCAGCGCTACCAATCCAGTGCAACTGGAATAAGTCGTTGTTTCTATAATAGTTGCCTCTTCATTATTTAACACCGACTTCCGAAATTAAAGTTATTTTGCACTATTTAGTGTTTTTGGGTTCCATACCTCAAAAGGAAAAAACGGAACTCTTATAGGATCACCTTGTCGTCCGTCCGTCTGTTTGTCTGTCTGTCTGTCAAGACCCTTTATCTCAAGAACGCGTGGAGGTATCGAGCTGAAATTTAAACCATATAGGTACTCAGGTCTGCGGTCCCATAAAGCTGTGAAAAGATCAAACTTCTGAGTTAACGAAAAAAACAGATACCTTCGTATATGTCGCAAAAAACGTGTTTCAAGACTCTCAAAGTCTCAAGGGATTCAAAATTTGGTACTTCCTGTTGACCAAGAATCCTGAAATTTGGCATGAAGCAAGGTCTCATAACACAAGCATAGGAAAAATCTGGAAACTGTAAAAGTGTAGTTAGTTAAGTCCGTTGGAAAAAATTTCGTTACTCAATTCGGGAATTGAACTGGTTTTCTTAAGTAAGTTTGTACGGAACTCTCAATGCGCAAGTCCGACTCGTAATTGCCTGTTTTTTTAATTATTATTAATAGGTTCGACTTGACCACTATCTTACCTAAGCGATGATGAGTCGACGTCGACGATGGAGTCCACTTACCTAGAAATAACCTATTCACTCTTGAATTAAAGACCCCCATGTTTACCTAGCTCTAAGTAGACACCGTCCCTACAAAAAGTACTTTAACGCCTTCAACGTATCTCCTACGTATATGGAAAGACATAAAGATAAATAAGATTGAAAACTCTAATTAACTGTCATCTAAACGCCTATAACACTAAATAATCTCTGTTTCTAAGACACACAGGCTAAGCAGTAATTGTAGCCTTAGATTGCCCAATAGATATTGATCTACATACACGACAGCAACCTTCAGAGCAGCAGACATGACCCAGCCCAGACTGGTTCACATTTCATCATTACGACACTTTCGAATGGAAGTTTTGCGAATTAAAATGTATGTATGAAATAGAGCATTAAAAAGTGTTTTATCAGAATACCTTAGATTCCAAAAGATACTATTTAGTATTTTTTCTTTTGTCACGGAAACGAAGACGATACAGTATGTCACTTCTAGGTAATAAAAATGTACCACTTCTTAACTAGAAGTGACGTCACATACCGCCCTCGCCTGAATTTTGAAATGTTATATCTTTGGCGATCCATGGTCCGGAGCGAGGGGCCTGGGTGGTGCTCGCCTCCTTCTGCGCAGCAGTAATGCTAGCGAAGGAGGCAGCCGCACGCGTGAGTAAACGGACATCCTCACGCCCCAGCCACCATAGGGGTGGGCTTGCGGATGTAGAGCAATGGGTAGCTCGACCTCCGACCGTCGGGTAATCGCCCGGACCGAGCCCGAGTTGGCGACGGCACGTAGTGTTTTTGTTACTATTATGGTGTACAATAAAGTTTTATTCTATTCTATTCTCTATTTTTTTTCTTGTTTTTGTGTAGCATCAAAAATAGATGAGAAAACACAGCTAATTTACAAACAGTCTAGATTCTACTCTGTCTTAATGTAAATAGACACTTATCAGAATCCCACGCACGGCACAAGATTTATGTTTTAAAAATCTGTGTTGTCCGAACCCAAAAATATAACCAACTCTTGCGCGCATCAAATGACTCAACTGGAATCAAATCTGGGATTGTTCCATGACTTCCGATGAGAGAGAGAGAGGTAGCTATATATCACTATCCCTTTCTAACATCGGACTCATGATGATGACGTCATGGTGGGCCCCTGATCTACATAAATATTTAACAGAATTTTTATTTTTGACCCCAACTTAGTTCAGGAATAGGCCGGACTCGGACTCGATTGAATTATTCAAGGACATATTTTGATGTCCTATTAATCTTTCTTTTTCGACACCGTTATCAAGAAAAACCAAATAGAAAAATAGCTAGAGTAACTTCATGCAAATGTGACTGTCTGTCACTTACTCCAAATTAATAACAAGATATTATATTTATTTTTAAACACCACGAATGGCGCCGGGCCACTTGGACCCTCATAAATTGTCCTTTTTAATGAAAGGGCCGACAGAATTCTAAAGAAACGAATAACTTATGCGATTTCTAATCGCAGGACAAAAAACCGAACTGCAACACGTGCAGGCCAGACAGGTCGCTGGGAGCGTGAGGGGAGCGAGGGAGTGAGAGTAGAGTACTCGGCGACGATAAGGCACTTGGCTTCGGGGCAGGATAGGGTTCGGACGTCCAGCAGGAACAAAGCTAACTGACTCAGTAGATATCATAGGCTATGTCCCGTTGTAATTCTTAGGAGTGTTAGTATTGTGATTCAGTTAGATACGAATGGCCACAGTCCGATTGACTGGTCTAGTATTTAAAGTAGCAAAGTGTGTGTGTCTGATGGTGCGACTGGGTGAGTCATTCATTATTCTACATTATCCTAGGCTGATATTGTGTTTCTATACACCGACTTGCGAGCGGAGCCGCGGGAGAAGCTAGTTGTCAAATGTTCTTATAACTAAATAGACAGAAATGTGTTGCTGGGGAGTTTGTTCCTCCACTTCTTCTTTCCAGCTCAAACACTAGGAAGTGGTGAATGGAGGGGCGCTTTTGGGGCTGTCTATATAGGCATTTCAAAAGAGTTAAAATGTACAACTCTATTTATGTTTGGAGCGACGACTCCCGTCTATATTATTTATTAGTATTTACGTTTACTCTTGAGTTTATACTCTTTATCTGCGACCATTACTTCGGTCAGATACGAGCACTGTATCTTGCAGATGTACTTAAAGTACAAGGGTGCACATCCTGGGGATGGGTTGATCATATCTATTACATATTATACAGTCCAAGGACTGTTAGGGACCATGCTCAATAGGAGCATGATGTCGACGTCTTGCACTGGAACTAGCATGCCCCGTTGCTGGACAAGGACGGTCGCACGGTTTGCAGCAGGGAAGGTTGCTTCGTCACGTATTACAGTTCGAGAGAACTGCTAGGGACCATGCTCAATAGGAGCATGTTGTTGACGTATTGTTGCTGAAAAGCCGCATGCGTCGCTTATGGAAATGTTGCCCTGAGTGCTATGAGTTCGGATGTGAGGTACCGTGCGAGTAATTGTTGACCAAACACCTGTTACGCTTGCGTAAGGGTTGCTCACCATGATCTAATCTAATTAATCATAACTTTACGTCCCTTAGTTATATTGTATCCTTCTAAAACCACTTCTAATACATTTCATACTATGAATTCCAAGGTCTCACTTAACAATTCTTTCAACCCTTTCCTTGTCCGAACAATGTGATAAGGTATTGGACCACTTCGTACTTATGGAATTCATCATTACTTGTCGGTGGGGGTTTGACCAAGTCTCTGGATGAGAACCACAAGGGTGGGCGTAGGAGGAGCTCACTTTCTACCCCTTAGGGGGTAACCGACCTTCATACCTTCATGTAGGAAAATTCAGGAAAATGAAAATTTTATCAGCCTAGGGTATTTTAGGAACAGTCACACAAACAAAACGAAAGGTAAACTAGTATATTTGTAGAAAAAAAAAAAAAAAAATACCATACATATTGAAGTTCGATCTTCAAAATAATGTCCCTACGTGTTTTTTTTTTTTTTTGAACTGCGAAGATGGAATCGAAGTCAACATTTTTTTTGTCTGTTTATTCTGACATTAAAAGTTAGTACGAGTGTTTACCGAGAACTCGTAGACAATTTGTAATGCTAATTTAATATATGCTGCTAAATTGTTCTTCTGAAACCATTAACGTTTAGTTGTGAAAAGATAAAATAAATCAAATAGGTCCATATAAAATTATCTAAAAAATCAGGAAAGGTAGTTGAATTGGGGCAGACAAATGATTGTATTCAGTCAAACAGAGAACTCCACTGTGAATCAAGCTGATTCTAAGTCTCTTATTGATCTGACTGGCACATACTGTTATCTCACATATCATAAGTACTTTTAATAATATTTTATTTTTATTTTAGACAAGCCCACATAACAAAAAAAGTTTATAGGATGTTAGTAACAATTTTAGCTTATATTATAACCTATTGTTACGCCGTGAAACTTGAAAACGCCGTATCTTCGATGAAATCAAGAGTAGCATCAAATCATTAAAACGCATTGCTGTGCGAAACTTTTAGAATGGAAGTACGTACGGCCTGGGGCCTGGCAAGTTCTAGAAAAGTCCGCCATAAAGTACTTACCACTATTATTATTAATTAAGGTTTAGCAGGTAGTTGATAAAAGAATTCGTTCCTTCTGTTATTAACAATAGAGTCGAAATTCGTGTTAAAGCATATTTGCAATAAAAATTATTTATAGCCCCGCGATACGACTGCATTGTTCTGGAATGGCCTTGAAACGTCTGTATCTAGAATTTTCCTGGCTCTGCGTATAAATACGTGTCCCCGACCGGAAGTGAGTCAGTTTGTTTTCGACTGCGAGACAAGAGCGAAACCACCTAAGTGTGTAAAGTGATATTACCTAACGACCTAATCAACAGTAAAAGGATTTTGGACTCATAGTGATTGGTTATTCGTTGATTGGACAAATTTGTTATTGTTTGTGGTGAATAAAGTTCTCTGCTAGTAAACCGGCGTTTAATTACTCACGTTCGTAAAACTATGTTAGTACGTATACACTATTAAAGACAATATTGCTTTGATAAGATGCCTCACTATGGGGCTCTCGTTATATATTTCAGGAATCACTTTCAGGAGGCTGGTGTTACTGCCACGCAATCTGGCGAGAAAAATCGCACTCTTTTTGTGTATGAGAGCTGAGAAGCTGTCGAATCGAGCTTGAGCAAACATCTACGAAGTACTGCAATAACGTGCTATTATTATGAAGGCGAAAGTCTGTTTATGTTTGTTACTTCGTCACACTCGAACGGCTGAACCGATTTGCATGAAGTTTGGCACTCGAGGATACTATTTATTTATCCTTTTTTTACGTGGGAAAATCATCCAATGACATATCCCGCACTTGGGCGGGAGGGTGTGTCAACTTTTACTGACTAAAAACCCATTCCTGTTCCTTCTTTTCCTTCGTTTTAGGGCCCCGGGTTTCACTTTCACTCTACCCGTAGATACTTTTTATCCTTGGTGCATGACCATATTCCCTTAGGACAATTTTCTACATTCGCTGCAGCAGCTAGTGTAAATTAATAACAGGCACTTGTGACATTATGTACCTGTAAAATCTGCGTCTCTCACAGATATTTTCTGAATGAAATAGATTCTTACTTTATGTACTATACTCAACCTTCTCTTCTGTCCTCTATGCCCTAAAACGAAACAATCTAAATGTGATTTAACATTTAGGTATACATACCTACATACTTAGCCTTTGACCAGGGAGCAGGGAACAATATTCCACGTGGTTTTGCCCGCGGACAGTTCAGAAGCTATTTAAGTAATAATAAACGTTTATAATTTCAGACCACAATTAATCCACAATAGTATTAATAAAAACTGAAAAAATAAATTAGTGTCCTTAGAAATGTTATAATTATAATTTAATGTCATTATGAAGACCGAAATATTTTTCTAAAAAAAGTCTTATAAATTTCTCAAAACTCACTTTGATTGCGAATTACCGCTTTTGGGCTTCTAACGGCAGTACTCTCATGAAATCGACACGAAGAAGATACAAACACTTAGTTTACTTCTCATTTTATGTCAACTTGGGTTTTAAATAGAGGCCGACCGAATATTCGCTTCTGGTATCGGCCAGTTTCGGCCAAAAATACTGGTTTCGACCAAAATTAGCCTTTCTAAGCTGACGGTGGTGATAGAGGCCTAAAAACTGACTATCTATATGATTAAATTAGTTTTGCAACCTACTCTATTTAGATTTCAAAGGTGTGAGAATTTTTCGCTAGTTCAAAAAGGATTGTTTATCAGGTGTCGGGGGCCCCGGGGCACTGTCCTGCCTGCCCCTTTGGCAGCTACGCTAGTGGTACACTAGTTTTAGCTTATAATCCGTTTAAAACGGGTAAAGTAGCTGTATAGACAAGTGTACTACAGACTTATCGCAGCTTGAATTTTACAGATACATGATTTCATGAAATAAGAAGTGTCAACTTATATTGCGTGTGCCACATGTCACACTGAATATAAACTTCTCGTCTTTCGTTTACTTTTACAGTGTCAGATGCGGCAATGTTAGCAATCAACTTCTTTGGCCAGTTGGTAGTACAGTGGTGCTACCACAAGCTCTTAACGCGATCCATTTTACGACCTAAACTGAACTGTTAAAGGGATGGAGCTATATAAGGGTGTATAGCTTTCTCGTTCCCATGACTGACTAAAATGTAAAACACCTCACGGTAAATCCCCAGTACTGACACAATCAATCCATCTGCCTACCCTTTCCCTATGTTGATGTCGCCTTCCAGGCCAACAGGATTTAGTTGTACCAGTATCTTAAATGGTGCGAATACCTGTCAGACGGAGGTCAGATAAGTACTCGCACCAACCGTGCAGGTACCGCTCGTGGGTGGAGGAGACAACCCAGTAACAGTCACGATACTCCAGGCAAGGCTCTTCTCAGATTTCTTGGCTTCTGAATATACGTAGACTGTCAAAAATCCATTTTATTAGGGTGGGAAATCTAAACATATCTTCTCTGCTCTGGGTGGAGCGAGAAGGAAGTGTAAGACTTTTACTGACTTAAACCCACTCGTGTTTCTTCAGTCCGTGCAGGAATCGAAACAGCGAAACGGTCGGCGCAATAGTGGAGCGATTGATTGCGGTGCAATAGGTAACGTATTTCTTTTAGGGAATACAGCTAGTTGCTCAATATTTTTGGATTGGTAAATAAAACAATTTCATAATTTATCATTAAGTACATAATATTTATTTTATTATAAAAATACATGCATAGACAGTTGAAATTCCTACATATCCCGTGTCACAATATTTCAAAGCGACTGTTACATTCCGTAATGGGTCAGTCCATCCTAATTGACACTGCATAATACTAATATTATTCTAAGGATATGCCCGTCGGGCTTACGTAGTACTACAATTAAGTTACAAAAAAAAAATCTATCCCTCTAAGTACTTTCGAGTCTACAGATTAAACTAACAGTAGGTACTAATTACTTTCACCATTTTAAAGTAGGACTTAAGCAAGCAAGATAGCACAAAACCTTCATAAAACATAAGATTGCGATATAAATCCCGGCATACCTTGTAGTAGCTAGAGTGAAATTAACACAATCATAAGTAAACAATAAAGAACTAAAGTAGACGTTATTTCATTTAAAAGTAATTCTTAATCGTAATTAGAGCTAGAATAAGGAATATAGAGTAAACTGAATGTCCGTAGTAATAATGAATCTAATGGACTATAAGTAAATAAAGGCTACAGTGAATGGGTTATAAACTAGTGCGCTTCACCATCAACGATTGCATTACTGCTTACCATTAGGTGGAATCGCAGTCAAGCACTAGATATGTCATTAAAAAAAAGTCTAAAATAACTTGGATACTTTTACGTACTACTTACTTTTACTTAAGCCCTTTTATTCATAAGCAGTGTAACTTAACGCTCGGTAAGTATTGTCCTCTCATTATAATTAAAAGGAAATAAGTGAGAGGTAAGATATGTATCAAGCTTCTAAGAGCGTCAAGTGCTTATGAATAAAAGAGTAATATTAAAAAAAAACAATAAAAGCTATTTCATACCTACTTTTAAAAAAAGAACACAAAATTATTATGTACCTAAAGATGAAATTGATGTTGAAGAATTCCACTCGTTCAGTCTTATGATAAAATTGTTGGAAGATTCACACAGCGTGCTTCATCGATTTTAAAATAATTTATTTTGTACGAATTCAATTGAGCTTAAAACAGATCGACAACGTGTCTGGCAACACTGGCTTAAAATAAAAAAGAGATGCTTAAATATTAGTCTATGCTTAAAACTATAATTGGCTATTGTATGGCGTGCATACTTTTTAAATTCATTCGGTGAAGGGTCACTCACACCAGTCTTTCTGTAAAGAGATCGCTAGATGACTCCCGAAACACCTTGGCGTGGCGTGCTCTCCTAGTCCATGGTTTTTCAAGTCCGTGGACTGTAGACCTTGGGTCCGCGGGCTTATTGCCCTGGTAATGCTGCTACGGTATGATGGGCGGCAAGACGCAAGCCCAGACGTGGCGCCTAAAGCTGCGCCTCAGCGGGGCTCTGCCACAGGTTTGACGGTAGGGTGTCATAGTGAGATGGGACGGTGACTAATGCATCAGCCGTCGTCCTGCTTATTGAGCAGTTCTGTAACAATACAAAATAAAAATTATAACATTTGTTGTGATCATCAATAGCTTTTTCCGTCTATATTACGATCGACTTCCAGTCTACCCGAATGCAGCTGGGTACCAAGTGACTGCCTATTTGAACTCCAAAATGCGGTAACTGATTAACACGATACCCCTTGGCAAGACTTTGTGTCATAATTTTTGGCTTCTACCTATCCTTTAAGACTGTCAAATATCTGTAAACTAGGGACTCGCCCCAGTTTCAACCATGTGTTACAGATACCGACACGGATCTTGAGCGCTGACTTCTACAGTTCTACTTGCGCAGAAGCACGCAGAAGTTTTTTTTTTTGTGTTTGGCCTCTCGCTGGTCAACTGCTTAACCGGACTTGCCTGTGGCGGCCTCGATTCAAGAATCAAAGCCTCCAGCCAGGGCTTACTTAACTAAACTTAAAACTAAGCGACTACACGCTAAGGGCACCCCTTGTGGGGTACGGACCTCGGCTTAGGGCGTCGCTGGGGGAAGGGGCAGCAAGGGACGGGTTGGATCGAACAAAGATTTTATTATTATTAACGGGGAATTTTAAAACTACGGCTCAGCGACGCGGGCTGGCTCGAGCAAGGGACGGGGAGCACGCAGAAGTGAAATATCGAGTCTCTTTAGTGGTATGAAAAGAGATGCGGGGGCGGGGAGTGCAATCCTTGTACTCTGATTTGCTCGCCGATGTCGTACAATGCGCAAAGCGATCCCCGCTCTTTCGCCGAGCGCTCAAGATTCATGCCGCTATCTGTAAATATCTTTAAAATTCTCAGTTTCCTCTACTACAATTTGCATTTATAATACCTTTAAACCTTCCTTTTTACAGTCTGTTTATTGGTGAAAACAGCATGCAAATCACTTCAGTAGTTTTTCAGTTTATCACTAACAGTCAGACGTGGTGGGTCGTTTTATAATATGTAAGGAAGTAGCTTTTTCCAACTACATTATGTAGCAGACAACTTCCAGTCTACACGGACTAGCTGCGTATCAAGATCAGTTGATACACACAGACTAAGCTGTAGACATCTGTGTTTTGTCTAGTGTCTATGGTGCAGCACAGTTATGCCCGGTTCACACATGGCACGACAGATTGCCATATTTTATCAGATTGCTATATTTTGTTGTGCGTCTATTTGAGCATAATAAACATGTTTTCTTTCTTTTTTTTTTAGGTGTTTGTTATAATATCGTTGTTATGAAGAGATAGTATTATCCGCTTACGTAAGATAGCACGTTTGTAATTAAATTACTGATTACAATTTTCTGCTAATAGTATTGATATTTTTTTATCAACAATTTCAATCCCATCATGCATACGTGTAGTTTTTCATCGGACTTCATTATTTGATGATGACCTTTCCGGTACTCCTATACACAATATTAAACTAGTGACCTTATTTTAGAATTACTTTAAAATTAGAAATAAGTGTAGGAATTGACTTGAAGTAGCGGAGCTTCTGTCAGTAGATCCATAGGCTCCTATTACTATTATAGGAAGACCTTATAGGTACTCTTTACTCCACTCTCAAAATGTGTGAATTATATTTGAAAATATCATATCACACGACTAAAGTTTTTAATAATACAATTTTGATTAAATTGTATCATTAGAAAGACACGTAACGCCATCTAGCGACCTAAACCAATTTTGACCGTCGAAAGTTATTGTATTTTTTTCCTCGGAAACAGTACTTTTTTTAAATAAATGTGAAAAGTTAACAAACTTACAGTCGTATTTATAATATTATATCTAAAATATCTAAAGTTAGGATTACATAAACTCACCCACGATTGTGGAAAAAACGTGTTCTCAAAGCTTGCCAACAATTATTTTCGTGACTTTTTTTTATCTACTTCATCACCAGATACAATCTAAACGTGATGTGAGCGAGACTTTGGTACAAAAGGATGAGCAGCCATATAAAACTGAACTGGATAAAAAATGCATGGTTACAGGCTCGCTATGATATTACTTAGGTACTATTTATCCAAGTAAGTACATCAAAGACCGACTAAAGGTTTGGTTTCGGCCTAAAAGTCTGTTTTCGGCAAGAGTTGAATATTCGGCTCGGCCGAAACTAGTGTCTGAGACGTCTTTGACTGGTTGTAATAGACATAAAAACTGACTCGTTCGTCTATGTAACCCTATTGTACCTACAATATCTCAGGCGAAATAAATAATTTATGTTTATGTATGTTATAATTTTTTACTATAAAATACTAGATTATATTTATTCGATTATCTAGTATTTATTAAAGTTATAATTACATAACTAAGCTTTACTATATGAGAATTATATAGTTAGGAATAACTGTATCGAAGTTTTTTTTTACAGTTTTTTGTTACCATGTCAGTTTCGTCCATCCGTAAACTATTTAGGTTTGAAAAAAATATATGTTTATTATAGATTCATGCAAAACATTATCGACATAAGATGTTTTTGTGCGATTAATACTTTTGTTTAAAAAAAAATATTTAACAACACGATATTTTTACGCTTGTTTTCCCGTTTTTGTAACGTTCCGTAGTCATATTGAGATATTGAAAGTTGTTTTTGTCTCTGATAGGTGCTATAATAACAATACACTCTACTTCTAAAAAATGCCCCCCGCAATGACATGCAAATTGTTTCGTATAGGTGTAAATATTTATATATTTTAATCTTTGCTCTTTACATCTATCTAATAAAAATAAATGAGTAAACTAAACAAAATATTTACCATATAAAGCAACTTGAATAATAATGTAACATTTATGTCGCCAGTTTTTTTTTAATGATATTAACTAGTGTTTGACTGCGATCGTACCTGATGGTAAGCAGTAATATATTCGTTGATGGTGAATCGTACTAGTTTATTATGAGCCTATTCACTCTAGCCTTGAAGACCAATTTAGGTAATCGGACGGGAAGAGCGCTGCAGGCTAATTGTACCAATCCTTCGATGTACGTGGTATAAACGACCGAGGAGAAACGTTTACTAACTCATAAGACTGGACAGAGGCGGCCTGCGCCTGGTGACGGGGACCGTCACCAGACACTGCACACTGAATAAGCACCTCCACATATCACAGACAGTCACCTGTGCAGAACATGTTTGGAGGGGGAGGAAACAATTGCACAAGTGCTCCTAGACTGCACAGGTGTCACTGAAATACGCACACGAACCTTAGGATCCCCGAACTCCCTTATTGATGCCTTGAAAAACCTAAGAGGCCTAATCTGTTTTTGGAGAGAGGTGGGCTGGTTGGAATGAGCCCACCCAAGGTTAGTGCCGCCATGGCCCACGTACAATGGTCCACATAGGACTAAGTGCGGAAACCATACCTAAATAGATAGAACGTTTACTAACTACTTACTTTAATGTCAATCACATGTTCGATTTTTTGGCAATGCAACTGAAATATCTGTCGGAACAATGTTCCAATTACGCTTACAGCTAAAAATGACGTCAAAATACTATAGGTACTATTACAATACATATACGTGTTTCCGGGTTTTTCCTCGCTATTGGCACTGAAGCAGTTCGAGTTCTTATTGACGTTATCATCTCACAAATAATGTGAATGCCAAAATCTTGACCAAGTTAACATGTTATCATCATTTCAGCCGAAAGACGTCCACTGTTGGACATGGGCCTCCCCAAAGCGTCTCCACAACAACTGATCCTGTGCGTCTCGCATCCACCGCATTCCCGTGACTCTCACCAGGTCATCCGGTCCACCTTGTGGGAGGCCTTTCAACATATTATACTTATTTGGATAACTACAGTTTGTAAAATATTGCTACTGTATAATTTTCTTTTTCAAATTCCTATACCTAGGTTTTCATAAAAAAAAATCCGTTGTCATTATTTTTTTTACCTGGTATTCTAGAGCACGCGAACCCTCGCGGCTACGGCTAATTTTACGAAATATTCTAAAATGATGCTCTATCTCTTCTTTATGAATTTCGACTCAAGCTAAATTTTGTTTTCGGACCATTGAGTCTATACTTTTATGCTAAGTAATTGACCGAAAGTATCGTACGCTTACCTTGGGCTGCTGTCGGTGTGTGTCCACGCATTCGACAGGTAGCTTGATCATCTCCACATTATATTTATAGCCATATGAAGTAAGCTTCACGATTGTGTGAAGAGGGACGTTCATGTATGGAAGTTCATCTGAAAAAAAAAACAGGCGAACGGTTAGAAAAAACCGGCTAAGTGCGAGTCGGACTCGCGCAGGAAGGGTACGGTACCATTATCAATAAAATCATGTCTTTTGTATGGGAGCCCCCTACAACGCAACGAAAATACATCATCTGTGAAAATTTCAACTGTCTATCACGGTTCATGAGATACAGCCTGGTGACAGACGGACGGACAGCGGAGTCTTAGTAACAGGGTTCCACTTTACCCCTTGGTTACGGAACCCTATAAACAAAATAGATTTTACTTTGAAAATCCTCGAAGCTGTCACTACGATAGTTTCACAGGCTACATACGTGAAAGTAAAAGGTAAAAATGGGACTTTAGCACTGACGTCACAAGTCATTATCTTACCAATGACTTCTAGTATAGTACTATCGTATCAGTATGCAATTAATCCAATTTAAGTCATCAGTACAGGATAAGAAAGTAATGCGATTAGCTTCGAGAAAAAGGGGTTATGACAACCAAGTAAGAGGCTCTAACTAGGCATTGTAGCTATAAATATAGGTAAAACTATTCAAAATGTAAGAGTGATACTACGGTAGCATTTGTCAATCCCACACATTTTGGACTTGTTGACCCTCCTTATTGCTGATAGGATAGAATCAAAGGTTTGCAAGCTCGGGTTCGAACACAGCATTGCCGTGCCCCTAAATTTATTTATATATATTCGAATGGCCTGTTGGTCTAGTGGTTAGTGGCCCTCGCTGCTATGCCGGAGGACGTGGGTTCGATTGTCACCAAAGACAAATATTTCACGATCATTTGTTCTGTGTCTAAGTGTAATTTGTTTATTTTAATATTTATGTTTAAAAAAATATATATGTATGTTTATCAGTTGTCCAGTACTCATAGCTTTGTTTAGTTTGGGACTAAATGGCGTTGTGTGGAAAAAAAATATATCAAGGAAAAGTTTCCTACCAAGTTTAGCGTCCAAGAAGTATCCAAGCATACATCTTAGTACGGCCTGATGACCGACCACCACGACGTTGTGCTCATCCTCAAGTGCTGACAGGGCTGGTCGCAAACGGGTCATGATGTCGATGTAAGACTCGCCCCAAGGGTACCGGTAGCGGAGTTTGTCCTGGTCACGCCATGCGAACTCCTGGGGGAAGCGCTCCTGCATCTCTTCGTAGGTCAGACCCTCGCAGATGCCCTGGAGAAGATTTAGAAAACGATTGTTGATAAAAGAAATAATAGTATTTCTAGGTTTGGTTGCGTCATTTTGTAAGTAGTTGCAATCTTTGCATGAGATATAAGGCACATCACATTTATTTGCCTTTAGAATACACAAGGTAAGCTAACTTCAGATAAAGCTGGAAGCTCATATAAAACCTCGACCTTTTTTAAATATTTCTGCGTTCCTCTTCTATTATGCGCCAGACCTTTGGTTATTTTTGGTTATATATACCTGAATAAGGTAATAAGTGAATTTCTTGAAACTAATATGTTTACCCACAAACGTGAATTTCGCTCCATTCTCTCTCCTAGGGAGGAAGCCTCAATCCCAGCAATAAGAACACAAAAAACCTGATTATGTTTATGCCATGCCAATTTATTATTATTATTATATTTAGCTTCATACGTATACTTTGCCGCTATTAACATGGATTTATCAGTAGCATTGCCTACAAAACGTGCCACGTTTGAAATGTCAATGCGTATTATGTTTAGGTTTAGAGAGTTTAAAGTATCACCTCATTGAGATACACGTGAGTGGCCACTTAATGATTTGTGAAGTAATTAATCACTGCGTCTTTTATTTGGCACTAGATGATGTCTAACTGTATCTGTTTATGTACATTTGCACTTTGAAATCGTTTGTACAAAAAGGTATATGTTATCACTTAATTTGCAAACACCGGTACTTTATAATTAATCCGGTAAAATTGTAAACTCTTTGTTTTCAGTAAGATTTGCGTACATTGTAAATTATCTTTGCGTGAGATTTATTGTAATTATTTGATATGATTACTCATTTTTGATAAGTGTTTACACTTTCGTAAGATGTATGGCAATCCCACGGCGGTGTTTGCATTTATCCTGTGACATAGGTACTTAATATATAATTATATCGATAATAATAATAAAATCTCTTAACCACCACTTTGGTCGAAAATGAGTTATATAACTTATTTTCGACCAAAGTGGCGGTTAAATGATTTTACCTTTCTACTGTCGATATGCTGTGAATGTTTATAAAGTTATAAATCCTTGTTAAAATTAGGCTCATGGATCATAAAATGCCAGCTGTCATAAAATGTTGGATGTTATTGTCCTACCTTATAAATTCTACAACAAAAAACAGTTCTCTACTGTTTTTTACAAGAAGAATGTTTTGTGGAAGTTTAACTATTTCATCGTGACGAACCATTCAGGGAACGTTTTAGTCTATTTATAACCAATTCAATGTCAAAGTTACTATTCTATTCTCTGTGACTCACAAAGGCCACAATTAATAGAATTCGCGGTTTCAGAATCTCAATACACAATGATAGTTCTTTTTCTATGTTAATGTAGTTCCTATCGACTATCAAAAGACGTCATTTGATGTAGGTTGAATTGACATACGCAGTATATTAAAAGTAACAGCTGTAGCCAAGTATCAGGGTTCAATTATCTGTTTTATGGATTCAGTAATTAGACGTAATTTATGTGTCGTCAACAGTGCCGATGTAACCATTAGGTTACATAAAGATTTGATCAAGATTTTTTAAATCAAAATGATTAGATAATCAATTTGAAATGGATCCAAGTTTTTTGCTCAACTCGTAAGTTGCGAAGGTTACAAGATAACTATCTGAATATTGTGTTCCTCCTTTATTTTCCGGTATCAATCAAAAGCAAATAAATTAGCTTCTGCCAGCAGGTTCAATTGCGTGATGGTAGAAAATGATCCTATAGATGCATACTCTCGATATAAAAAGTACTAAGTATTCTATATCCTATTCCGGGACATGGTCTACTCATAAACCAAATTTTATCCAAAACCATTCCGCCGTTTCAGGTTGACCTCCTGATAAAACTTTTCTAATATCACCAGCAATTGCGTTATCACGAAATGGTGATATCGAGATATTTATAGAAGGTCACCGAGTTGAAAGTTCTTCATAAACACAAAACGGTAAACAGATTTTCCTATAAATATTTATTTTAGATCTGCGACGATCGCGCCACTCCGGTACCCAATCGATATCGGGCTATTAGCTCTATGATAAATTGATAACATCATATTTACGTGATGTACTAAAAGATAATATAAGTAATAATAGGTGATGTCAGAAATAAATCTGAACGATAACAAAACAAAGTACGAAGAAAAGTTACAGATTGGAAAATTACAGCTTTTTCCCCAGAAAATTAAAAATACAAGAATAAAAAAAAAACAAAATATGTAAGTACCAGAAACGTAGTGATCTACCAAGAATTTTTCTAATATTATCCCTACGGTTAACAGGGTGGGGTACTGCAAGGCAATATACTTTGCCCAGTGTTGGCGTTAGTGCTCTGTATTTAGCTGATACGTCTCGACCTTAGGCAATACTAATGAATCAGTTAGAAACAAATATTCATTACCATGGAATATACGTGCATTCACTTCATCGGATTTCCCAGAAACAAATTCTTTGTTTATTTTTCAGTTCTTGTTTAAATATTTCCTTCTTTGTGACGTTGATGTATTCGAAAGCTTTTGATAGATTAACAAATGTAGATAGTAACCGAACCACCTGCTTAAAGTAGAATACGTTGTTTTCCATAATTATCTTTGTTTCTAGATCATGTTTTTCATTTATTATTGATTGTCAAGGCTGATAAACGTAAAAACACTTAGCTTTTAAGTATTTTTGAATGATTGTCACTTATCCTGTCACAACTCAGGTTAGGTACTTTAGGTACTGTCATTATCTGTGACGTGTCAGCATAACTTGCTTGGGGTCAGATTATAAATTATATTACGCAGTATATATAATTTTATAGATATAATTTTGTGTACGTGCTTGTGATACGTCATCGCTTTTGTTATGATTTGTATAAACAAAACAAATGAATATAGAAGATGAAAGTGATGAAATACCACGAAAATTAAAAAAAAAATTACACAATAACAGTTGAAAAACGACTATTAATCGTCAGCTGCAGAACATAAGTTTATGATAAATAGAATCAGTCAAGAGTTCAGTTTGATACAGATACCGGCACGGATTTTGAGCGCTGACTTCTACTTGTGCAGAAGTAAATATCGGGTCTCTTTAGTGGTATGAAGTGAGACGCGTGGGCGGCGAGTACAATCTTTGTACAGTGATTGGCTCGCTGATGTACGCAAAGCGATCCCCGCTCTTACTCCGCGCACTCAAAATTCGTTCCGGTGTCTGTAATAGGCTAGATAGACAGGACATTACTAAATTTTAAAACCAACAAAATACTTACAGCATCTAATTCATTCAACGCCCTGACAACTCTCTTCGGGGCCCTAATATCGGCAGCAGTCTGCTTAGTGCGCCACCTCTCAGAGGTCCACACAGTCATATGATCCCGGCAAGCCAAGGCGTTCATATGTTCGGCCAGGGCGCTGGCGTAGAGCAGACCCCGAGGTGACAGCGATGCGTCTCCACCGATGCGGCCTAGCACGTTGTACTCACTTTCACCGTGCTGTTGGGAGAAATAAAGAGAAATTAGACTTCTTAGAGAAAACGGTTTATTAATGAACGAGCCCATTTCAGCGGTTTCGCCCGCGTGAAATTAGGTTTCTCCATACAAAGTTTTCGACCCCCGATTCATCCCCTTAGGGCATGATTTTTGCAAAATCCTCTCTTAAAAGGAAGCCTTGTGCATCATTTCACGCTTCTAGTAGTAAGTCAGTTTCCCCTTTTATATATATACATAGATAGATTTGTCAACTGTGTTCTCTAATCGGAGAGAGACTAGAGTACACAAGAAAGGGAATCACTTAAAATATCGTTGGAACAACTTGGGTGAACTTGGTAGAGTGCTCTACAGTGCGCTTCAATATAAGCATATTTGTTAATACTGCGATTTCGAAATTATTAGCGATTGCAAAGTGTTACATCCCTATCTCTATGGATATGTATAGCCAAGGTGTTGCACAAAATATCAGGAAATACACATATTAACTAGGTATAATTTACTAGGTCAGCTGACGTAGTTGGCACCCTAATGGGATTTCTTGCGACATTGGAAATGGCTGCACTTGTGCAAATGACGCGCGTGCGCGTGCGTGGCGTTATAATATTGAATGTAATCCAGAATCATTACAATTTGTCATATCATAGCGTTAATTTAGAAAAGGTCACGGCACACGCACAAGTAAGTTTTGTCATTACAACCGAGGCGTAATACGCGCTTGAGTCGGAAGCAGTAAAATTTGAACTCTGTTTATTAGATTATAGAGTTTGTGGTTCCAAAATTTGATAATTATCGAATTCTGAATTCAAAATACAGAACAAGATATGAAAAATAAGTGTCTGATTAATTTATAAATCGGCCAGTACTTCGATTGAAAAGATTAGGAAGTAGAAGATAAGTAAACGAATTCTTGTGAGATTATTATAGTTGGAGATATCTCACACAAAATCATCTTTTGCAGTTAGATGTGAATGGTGTGATGAGGAAAAATATTGCGTCATTAAAAATATTGTATCCTTTCATACATCCACGCCATAGCTGTATAATGTAAATAATGTTCCAATTTCAAATCACAAATTTGTTTATTGATTGAAACCGCATGGCGGGAAAATGGCGACGATTTGCCGTTCCCGCTCATAATAAATATAGACTTGGGAAAACATGTTTGCTTAAAACAGAAGTCTAATTAGAATTCAAGATATAGCACTTGTTTACACGGATGTTAGATGACACTATGATAATAAGATGATTTATCTATTGGGAACTGAGAGCCAAGTTACTGATTGGTTGCTCCATGGTTACGTAAAGAAATCACAATTCTATTGTGCCTAGGGATCAACAGACAACTTTCGAACTACAGACAATTTAATTGGAATTGAGTCGGTCTGTGAAAATGTTTGGTGTGTTTTTTCTGTGTGGAATCAGGGTCAATAGAACCTGCTAATAAAGAAAAATAGTTCATATACACTTACCCTAGTAAAATACAAGGTCTGAGGCAGACCCCTCATGCCAGACAAGTACCCCAGAATCCCCGACTCCTTCTGCCCAGCAACGCGATGCGCCGTCACTGTCTCCCCAACATTCTCAATCCTCACAAAACTAACGGTCTCCAACTCCGCATCAATAGGCTCGTACTGCCTCATGTAATGCTCCATCTTCTTCCTGAGGTCATCAACTGCGTCCTCCTCACTCATGGACTTGTAGTCCGCGGAGTAGTGAAGGATCTCAATGATGTTCCTTTCTAGGAGTTCCTGGTCCTCGCAGACGCACTCTATGAAGAGGATCCTGAAGCCCATGTCGGAGAGACAGTACTCGCTCAGCTCGCGACGCTGTTCGCGAGTGATATTTGTGCCGTCGAATATCTGGAAGGAAGGAACATGGGTTTAAGATCAGATGGAATGTTGCTTGGGGAAAACGGCTTTCTCGATTTCTTTTCTAAACACTTAGGTGACAACTTAAGTAGAAAATATTGTACCAAGCTGAAGAATCAAATAAATTGTTTGTCAATTGTAAAGTAGGGATCTAACGGAAGTGGTTATATCAAAACCGATTTCTTTAAATTTGGACAGAATGGACAGAAACTTGTTTGGTCTATAAGTTCCGAATAAAATCGGAATCGGAGTTGTAAAATCAATCAGAAGTTTCGATTTTTCGGAATAGGAATAAAAACTGCGTAACATCTCTGATATAAACTAAAGTAATGTAAGGTAGGTTTAAGTGAGGCCTAACTAAAGCGTCATTAAAACCATTAGCTGTCTAACCCGAGGTTAATAATACAATTACCTACAGGTAAAATAGGCATCAATAAATTAGCTTGTAATTAAAAATTGTTTGCAAACAAAGAACAGGAAATACATCTAAGTAGAAAAAAAAACTATGGCCTGTGAAAACAATACGTGTTTTACGTAAGCTTAACAATTTAGTCATAGTTACTATATCTAATCAATTTTGAACTGAACCGATAAATAGCTTATTTCCTGAAAATAAGAACAACTAACGTCTGTCTAAATCTTGAATGAATCATTTCTTTAATCCACGGGATGAAGATTGAAGAGTTCATTCATTATCTATTTATAACCTTAGTTATTACTCAGAAATATACTAATGTGTTGATATCTTTTATTGCGGAGACATTGATCTGAACACGTGTAGTATTTTGTGTATAACTTCCACGTGTATAGGGCTACACAATACATAATATGAGAAAATTACTTAAGTTTACTATCAGTCCTCGTCTAGACTAAACTAAATAATTCAAAATAATTCTACAGCCTATTATTCACATTTGAGTGTCGAAAGAGGGGCACTTAAGAATAATAATTACAAAAGCATCAAACATGGGGGACAGGGGGTTAAAATGATAATGATTACGTAAGTCCCCAAAGACCAAAACAGTGAAACGAAAAACAAAATTTTGCAAAGTCTTCAGCAGTTAATTAACGAAGCTGTACCTACTGCGTACAATCATAGCCAATTGGCTAATTACGTAACTTTCAATATAGAAGCACGTGCCTACTTTCCTATACAATTACACTTCGAACACGATCAATCTTCCAATCAGTCGTATCGCCATACAAAAGGTACAACCAACTATAATATAGCAATTAACTACATCACGTTTCTATGCATTTGATTCATTTGATTATAAAATGTTTCAGACATCAGCGTCCTTGCTGCAGTTAGCAGGGTTCCGGGTACGGCCACGGATTAGTTGCGTACTTGTTTATGGTCTTTATACTTCCGTGATAAACAAGATTCGTAAAATGCTAATTAGGTACAACACGGATCAAAAGACTAAGTGTTACGAATTTAAAGTAGTACCCAACTCGGTTTTAGTACAATCTTGAAGTAGTACCCAAATCAAAAGATTTTTCAAGTTTTTTTTTTTTTTGGGAAAATGTAAATAGGCCATCTGCAGGCATCATAGCAAGACTTGCACCTCACATGATTAATAATTTTACATGAAATAATTTTACTGTGGACAGCTTTTCTTTTTTTTTAATTGAAATAAGCTCGCGTTTGATTACAGTGCTATCTCACCTGGTGGTAAGCGATGATGCGGTCAACGATGGAGCTCGCTTGTTTATAATAAACTATTTACTTACCTACGTATTTGAAACATCTATCTGCTTTGTCAGTCCTCAAACGATTGAGAGCAGAACCGAATGATGTTTTAAGCTAGGCACTTTTTGTGAAGTAGCATGAATATCATTTGTCACAATCAAGATAAAAACATTTTCTCCATATAAAATAACTTGGGCACAGTCGCAGCATAAACAGATATTCAACTTACAGCGACACTGTTTCCATCCTTGAGCCACAGTACGGCATCCTGCACAGCCTCTCGGGCGCTCTGGCGACGAATCGCGGAGCCCTGCGCGTTGTCCGCGCGGAAGATGTCGTGGCTGCCGTACAGCAACATGTGGCGGCGACGATACTCACTGCAGTCGAACACTGGAAACCAAGAAATTTGTTAGAAACTAACAAATGTATTCGGCTCGAAGGACCAAAAAATTTTTAGGTAAGAATTTGGCGGGTGCTTGTACAGGATGGTCGGACGTAACATATTATTTTGTAAAGAACAAAGTTTATGACATAAAATCAATAGAATATAATAGAATCCTATGCTCCCTCCGTTATTATTACGTGGTACGTAGGTATTTACATTAAGCTAAGCGTTAATTTATATTACAAACACTGCTGTTTGTCAAACCCAGGAAACTACCAGCCTTACATTATGTAAACGCTTGCATAATACATTTTCTAAGTAGCTGCAATGGTTGCCTATATTTAGAAATAAGTCATCCATGGAACAAAAGTATTATTTGTAAAAAAAAACCTTTCCTACGAGTATTAATTTGCATTGGTATGTGAACTTTTCAAGATTTCTATAGTTTTTGCTTCCCTAGCTAGTCAAAGGTCTACCCCGTGCTTCTCCTGTGCTTCCTTAAACCAGCTTTCTCCGTTCGGATCCGAGCCGTCGTGTCGTAACTAGTACTTAATAATCTAAAATATTCGATATTACAAATCTGTACCGATAACATGATTATTCTGACCGTGACAATATTGCACAATCGATATTGTTTTGTCTACGTCTGCAACTCATTATGCAATGCTCCTTTATTTATTTGTTATTACAATCTAGATCAAGTAGAACCAACAAACAAGTATAGCCGTATCATTCCTTGATTGGAGTTCTCGTGTTCTTCAATTAGGCCACTTTTTATCAAGATGAAACCCACAATATTTAATCAGTTATAAAGATATTCTTGCGAGTCGTCGTGTTGTATTCTGTTAGAGACGAGACCAACGTTTCTATCTGGGTCAGGGCTGGTTTTGTGTACCTATCTGTACGCACGGTCTGCGCTTATGTGATTTATTTTATACCCATTAACTGGTATATAAACAGCCATTTGTTGACACTGCTTGTAAATAACACGATTCTGTAATTGGATCAGACAACGCTATTTATAATCTGATATGTCAGGAATACTACTAACTAGGTAGCGGATAGACTATGTAATGAAGAACAGTCGGTGTGTTTCGTAATAACTGATTTAAATAAAATTTATTATTCAATAGCCGCGTGTCGGCTGATGGTTTTTATTAGAGTATTGTGGGTACCACGTAATTTTATAGTTTTATCGATTTGTCCAATGTGGTACCAATTTCATTTTATAGTATTGTGTTGTTATTTATCAAATATTTATTTATGTATTTTGTTTCAATAATATAAATTAAATACAAGTATTATATTTATATATGTTTACCCTAGTCCGTGCGTCACTGCGGGGTGCCAACTGAAAACCAGCGCTGGGTGTCTAACACCTAGCAAATGCTGAGGTGGTCACCCTTTCGGTGCGGGCACGCTCGGCGTACTTTGTACTTTGTTCTTTTTTTTTTACTTTTTGTTTATAACCGTTGTGCTGTGTCTGTCCCGAATAAATGCATTTCTATTCTATTCTATTCTTCTTCTATTCTCAATAATATCGTCATATTTTTGAGCTTACGGCGAAAAATTTAAATGTCCCTAATCTAAATCGTACTCGGCGGAAGGATTTAAATTATGAATAACATTGTTTAAGTTTATCTTATCTTAAATCATCAGTAATTTTCGATAAAAGGTACCTATTTTCTTTGTAATTCATCGCAAGTTTCATCACCAGGAAAATCCAAAATGATCTCACAATGATATTATAAGCGCCAAAAGTTGCTTTAGAAAAACCGAGAAAAGTATCAATCAAACTGTATCTACCAATTTTTTATGTGACTGTGTGCTTAACGTCAATAAATATAAAATTACTTAAACCCCTACAAGGATAATCGTAATTTACAATGTTATCATCATTCATCATGGCTACAGAATTCGAAACAAAAAGTTTTTTCAGACAGTTTCAATGACACCAATTTTGACTCAAACGTTAGTCTCCATTTGGGCTTTGTTAATCTCGTGATCTTCAGTTCCAACAAAGTATAAAAGAAGTCAATTGACATGACGTCAAAGCACTAAACATAACCATACAACTTCTTTATTGACTCGTAAACAGTCAGAGGTCATAAACCATAATTACTAAAGTCTGGACAATTTGTCAGAACACGCCTTCCTGATACTGTTAATTAATGGATTCTAAAAGTTCTGTTAGACAAGTTCCAACAAATAAAGGGGGAGAGTAACCATAATCTAATTTAAAAATGTGCATAAGCAATTTATACAGGAAACGTCGGAATGTATGACAAACATGAACAGCTTTTGTCCAAATATTTTCATATTACGTTATGCCCAAAAACTAGAAACTGCCCAGAAACTAGAAAAAGTGTCTTCTTGGACGTCACAGACTTGCTATGACGTCCAAGAAGACATTTTTTCTGATGAAGGTATTCAAGATAGATAGATATAATAATAGCATAATCAGCCTTTTAATGATCCTGCTGCTACGACTCAGGCCTCCTCTCTAGGAGAGGGAATACATATGAGATAGATATACATATGTGTACACGACCATTCCTTTGTTGTTTGTAAGTAGGTACTACAAGTATAAAATATTTACCTTTAGTGCTCTCCCCATTCCAGTTAAGATGCCTGGCGAGTCTGTGCGCTAGCTGACTCTTGCCGCGAGCAGGTAGACCCACCAGCGCGATGAGCAGTGGCGCAAACTGGCTGATGCGACGTGAGCGCATCGATGCTAAAACAATGACAAAAGAATCATAATTATCATATCATTAGGATTCGTCGAGCGGATGCGAGCCTAAGGACCAGAAATTTTAGTAACTGACTAAATGTGTGACATTCAATTCAAGTCTGATTAATGAAAGAGAATGATGCCAAAATAATGTAATCAGAACATAGACGACGCTTTTATTAGTCCTAAATTAGGTACAGAGAGTACATGTATGTATAAATGTCATGTTTAATGATTTTATTGAACAATCAAACATTATACAAGCAATAAACAGTTGACTAGCAGCATATCGTGGGTGTGTCCAATTAAATTCTTCAAACGTTCTAATTTCCAATAATAGAACTTCTAGTCATTCTTGTCCAGATTATTTAATTGATTGCCACAGACAGACATTCTTCAGTTAAATATTAATCGGTAACATTAACCTCAGTTGCGAGTCCGGGTCAGAATCATGATAATATCAACAATACTCATGCAATAGTTAAACTGTAAACAACTCTTCAAGATTTCTCATGACATGGGGATTTACATTTTCTTTAATCGAACTTTTCCTAGAATGGAAAATAAAAGACGGAACGAAAATAATATTGGTAAAGTGTGGGTTGGCTGCACCACTTGCATCAGTAATAAAAACTTGCAAATTAAGGACACTTATTCTTAATGCACCTTGTGTGTTGCATTAACCGGAACGGTAAATATTTGATCAGTTTTTCAGGCTTGAAGTAAATCGTTGACATAAATTGATAAAACTAAAGAAGATAGTAACTGGATCACTCGCTGAATAGATCAAGGTCTAACGATGAATAAACCCTGCAAAGATACAGACAATCTTCCTAAAAAGATATTGTAAGATTACGAGCATAAAGACAGATATCAGTAGGTAAAGATACTTGACAAATTGTAAGTGGCTTAAAGAATGAAGATATATTCAGTCTGACAGAACTGTATTATAGCTCTGTCATTACACCTGAGCGGTTTGTACAAGTGGCTTTTATGGCTGTTGATACGGCACTAACCGACCAATAAAAATGAGGCACGCCAGACACGCCTTCAACCTTGCCTTTGTCTTAACAAACAATGACATC
This sequence comes from Mythimna pallens, assembly GCA_961205895.1. NCBI lineage: Eukaryota > Metazoa > Arthropoda > Insecta > Lepidoptera > Noctuidae > Mythimna > Mythimna pallens. Next base: position 6,507,857 of record OY540843.1, read on the forward strand.
ATACCGATTTAGACAAGAGAGTATTTTATAATATATTGAATTTTTTGTAATCCTTTACTCGAACGCATTTACCTAATAAGATGTAATTAATGCCGTAAAAAGGTTGAATGATGCTAATGACATGTTTACTTTTAAAATTTTTAATTTTTAAAGAACTTTTATTATTTCTTTCTTTTATTTTAAGACCTTTTTGTGATAAGAAATGGTAGCAGAATCTTAATTTTTTTTAAAAATTTACTTTTTCTCTTTCAAACCAGCGTTATCACTTACCTACTAATGAAAATGATTGATAGATAAGCAATCGATTTTACATGCATTAACAAGTCTAATTGTGTTTTCTATTTGTTCCATAGTTGCAACAGGAATGCGTGAAATTTTTACATTTGTTTCAACTAATTAATGTGTCACATGTATTTCTCAATTGAATTCCTCACGAGTTTTTAACAGCCTTTTATTTTTGTTTTCTCTTAACCGGCGAGGCTAATTTAAGATTGAAATAGTGTCATAAGTATAACAGAAACTTTCGTTTCACAACTGCCACCAAGGCCCCATGTGCAGGCGTGGCATGCGGTACTCGGCGGCGGCCGCGCAGCTGCCCGAGAGTACGGACTTTGTACCGCCAAGAAAACGATCGAGATCCGACGACGCGTGGACCGATGATTAGATTACCGATGGAGGCGTGTCTCATATCTACTACTTTTAAATACTCACAAATGCATCCTATTCGTGACATGGCGCGCAGTCAATGAACTCGTTCAAAAAACTGTCTCCCTGGTCACGATCACGACTTGTCTTTGTTTGTTCATTATGACAGTTCGTGAATTCTACAGCAATGGTTCAGTTTAAAAATTTCACCGTTATGCTTGACATTCGCCTATTTTGTCAAGACAACTTGGAAAATTAAGAAACAGGAAAAACACCTTTCGCCAGCCTTCGGACTGACGGAATGTGTTTATGTCCCTTCATACAATTTTATCCAAAAACAGTTTTTAAAGCATTTTTTCTGGTCCTTTACCCCAAGTGCAAAAATATAACGGTCTTTGACTCCAAACATCAGATGATACTTGTGAGCTTAATTTGGCTCAAATTCAAGATGTTAAAATTAATCATTCTTGTTTTATATTTTAATTACTTTGCAGTAGTTTAGCTGAACGATAGCAGGTTAGTTATATAATTTAGCTTTATTTGTACAAAGTCTGCGATGTCTGGAAACTAGTCTTGTGTTAATATTCTTATAAGTCTTGGTAAATAAATGTCTGTCTGCACTTTAAATTTCCATGCTGCTGGGCTGGTAATACGTGTATCTTTGACATCTATTGTATACGACACTATATAATGGATAGATAAATTATACACGTTCTGGGATTTTAATGGCGGAAAAACTTGTACTTTTGACATTGAACATAAGTGGTTGAAATGTGGTTTTCATACATTATACACTTATTGAAGTTTACAATGTGGCACATGACGCAGGCGTGAGAACTGTCTCAGTTATTAATAAAGAGTGGATTGACCTCATCAGACCACTTGACTCAAATCAATTAGATAAAAAGGATAAAGGACTAAAGATAAACTTTGGCAACAAAAATCGATGTTTTTTGTGAAGTGATGTCAGAACCGAGCGATGCCAGGATGCAAAAATTGGTGACATTGAATAATGATGAGCATTTACATGCATTGAGAAACTATTACGACAAAATCACAACATAAATTGTTGTGATTTGAAGTCTTGACTGATTTAAGTAACCAGTCAAGACTTCTAACAAAAAAATATGAAACACCTACGAAAAACACGAAACAACCAACAGACACATAATAAAAAGAATGTGCCATATATAGTAAAAGGAATGACGTTAATTACAAGCAAAGGTAACACGTTTATTGGCTGTAGTTTTCCTAGATACGACAAGTCACGTTGTCCACCGCATGCTTATTATGAAACGGGAATGAGTACTCCATAGATAAATTACGCACAACAGATAGTAGGTAATATACACATTTATTAAAGTAATATCGAACATCACACGGTAAAATTCCAGAAAGCTTACAAATGTTTTTGTCTGGAAATGTAAAAATACTGACGCTACAAACTGTATAAATACTTCAATAATTTCATTGTTCTAAGTAATGCTAAACGAGATATTTTTTCGAAGAGTCTAATGTATCGACAGTTTTAAATTATTTTGGAAAGATATTCGTACACATATATAATTTAATATTGCAATCGAATTGACCTTGTCGCTAAACGTTTTCTAGGATGCTAAATAATTAAATAGTGTTGGTGTTACCAGTTGCCATAGAAATTTCGATTTGCATACGATTGATTTGAAACTAAAGGTTGATAATCTATGTATTCCATCTTTGTAGGCGAAATGTAAGCTCATTAACCTAAATTAAGTACATTGTATTTGTTTTTAAATTATAAGCTTTGGCTTTTTGTTAGTTCTATTCGTATTCGTATTATTTGTGTTGAAATACTAGTATTTCAACACAAATATTACTAGGCTGGCAAATAATAATTTCGCAAATAAAAATTTTGTCATTGGAAATACATAGTAATGGCTTCCTTCCAACAAACGTTAGACTTCTCCAGTTAAATAATTAGATGCCCATGCGAAAAATAACTTTAGAATTCCAATGTCGAACAGTTAGTTTATTTAAAACGTAAATATTTCCAATATTATTTATTTAAAAATTTTTGTTCATATTTTTTCAGTATTGTTTAAAGTTGGGGTGATAAATGTGGTACGCAATAAAGTGATTGTCATAATGCAACAAGTTGAATGGGTGACGTGTGTAGCATGCACTACATGCGTGAAGCTATTAAAATCTTATTGATTTGAAGTCATCAGGTCAAGTCATCAAGTGACGTCATTTGTTAGAACTGACCCCTCTTCCACATCTATTGAGATTAGAATGAAAATAACAACTGACATGACAGATTTATCATTAATTCTCAACAAAACAAGAGTCTCATACAATAATTAATTATTCTACGCTATAATCAATATATGTGAAAATATTAGAAAGAACTTATAGGTAAAGTATTGATAAATTTAATATTGTTTATTACAGGGACCATTTTGCAAATAAAGAACAGCAATGGACAGTAAGTGATGTAAAAATTATTTATTTTAATTGTCATTTTAATGATCAAGTGGAGGAGCGAATGGAAAACAACTGGCAATCAATAAATGGTCCTACTGTACCAACGGTTCAAGTAAAGCAAAACGACGTAATAAAATATGTTATTGATATTTCAATTGAATTGTTAATATAAAACGAAACTGTTATGAAAACACCTGTATCATTGAATTGGGTTTCATTGATAATCCTGCTACATCAAGTTCAATAGCCATCAAAATTGTAACACTAACTATCATAGACCTAATAAAAAAAAGTAAGCTTTTAATCTTGTCGTATTGTGGAATGTTGTCATCAATTGTAGTAACTCTTTAGTAGTAACTTTTAATTTTTAATTAAATAGTAGTAACTCTTGTTGCTACCCAGATAGGCCAACGCCCGTCATTCAATGGATTTGTGTGTTTCGTAACATAAATATACCTAGTGTAATAGGCATTTAGCTTTGTTAATCAACGTGCCCTCAAAACATCGATATATCTTGAGCAACGATTGCTTATTAATAAGATTAAAAATATATTAGATTGTAATGTTTTTAAATCGATGACTACATAATTTCAAGTGCTCAAAAATGTTTTTGCTACAACAAAGGTTAAGAACCTGCTAGGAAGCATGATTTCAACGTATAAAATTGTTCTTGTATATGTTAAGAAGTATTTATTTTATACCAGTGCATAATAAATTAAATAAAATTTATGCGGCATCTTGTGCTCCTATAAAGAAATGATAATGTGTTGTAAAAAAACAACTTTATCTTGGTAAAGCTAAACTTATACGTATTACTTTAGTAAAAGTCTTTGTGCTAACGTTTGTAAACATAGTAAAATAGTTTGATAATGGACATAGCAACACTCCCACTGATTTCGCAGGGGGCAGATAACATAGGTACACACACGTAATATCTTACATCTAACATTATCAAAATTATTGATGAACTTTACTTTGTAATTAACTTTGATAGAGACACTCCCTTTTCTATGAAAAAATAATGTGCTTATCTTATTTAAGTTATGTCATTATGTCATCATGCTAAGCAAATAAAATTGCTTGTTGTTCATCCACTAGCTATATTTATATGGTCAAGTTATACACAATAGTAGGTAATACATTCTTTATCAAGTTTCAGCATTTTATAATTTTCATGCCAAATTGGCTTTATCGATAAACTTGCTTGTACGGAAATTATTCTTGCTTACGTCAAGCCAGCAAAAATGTTATTATTATGATTTTTTTAATGCCACAAGTTCAAACTGATTTGAATGTTTGTTTCCAAAGCAACGGACCTAATCGGAGGCGTGGCGCTGACGTCACAAAATGGCGCGATTACTGTTTTTTAACTGACGATTCAATACTGTGGCAATGATATTTTTAACACATAATAATATGTCAAGTGTCATTGAAGTAAAAAAAATATTTTACAAATAGATTCTTGTACCTACCTACTACATACGGATTCAGAAAATAACGTACAGTTTTCTTAACAATGAATTTTATTTTTATTATCTTCCATGTTTTATTTGATAAGTATGACCAACCATCTACGGCCATCTTAAAAGGTCGGGGACCCACGATTTGTAATATTGTTTTAATTTCTCGTCACTCGCCGTGAATATGATCGTCTTAATGAATATTGGCCTTTAATTACAGACATCATTTTACCAACACGTGGCAAGATCATAACCGTATCACAAGTCATGATCTTATTTTATAAGGAAATGGCTCTAACTCATGATATTACTGACTGTATACGTATTCAATATTATTGTAAAACATTTTATAAAATTATTTCTATGAACTATCTTGTCATCAATTTAGCAAGGCTGGTGATAGACAAAAAAAATGTGCCATGAGAGACGAAACGAAAGATTACAATAACCAGATAAACTTCTTGACACGTTTAACAATCATTCACAATGCAGATTGCATCTAATTAATATTCTAAATGTGAAAAGTTATTCTTAGTAAAGAGCAAAGTTCAATGCGTCTATTTCTTTCAATCCCAACGCATGCTAACAACGAAGTGACGGCCGACCGAGAGGCAATTGACCGTTGCACTGTCTAACGCAACAGATTAAACAAATCGTTGACTTTTTATAACCGACACACATTCGAGCTACTTCTTAGAAACTTTGCTGAGAAAAAAGAAAATTGAGAAGTAAAAAAAATATTGTATGTTGATGAGTGATCCGTTTTTCAGAACAGTCATTAGAGTTAAGAACTTTAGACGTTTGGCTGACGGATTTGTGTTTGCGCCAACGGGGTCATCCAGCCTTGTAACCGACATCATTGTTACGATCTAGAACAGTAGATCACCTCACTGAAAGTGGTGAATCACCTATTCATCATTTATCACCGTGAGCTTAAACAATTGGTCCTTCGGTACAATGGGGAAATCAATAGTCTTGACCGTGGTTGAGTGATTTACAACTGTTTGCTCAATTGATTTACAGCTTATATTATGGTATAGAATCTGAATTTATGATGTTAATCTAAATTAAGTTTCCAATAAAGCCGCTGAAATCAATCGCGACTAAATTAAACATGCCAAATACGTTTCTAATTTCAAAAGATGAAAATGACAATATGAATAGTGTTTCAAATCAAAATCTCGTAATTCCTAAATGGCTGATGTTCCGAGAAAATAAAAAAGATAATGAGAGAAGTACCCACAGATAATGTCCGCCATCGTCGAGTGGTATAATGAAACTATCGATTGCAAATTTGCAATGCATCATAGCAGATAGTGTTTATGGCAAAAATCTAATATATCTAACTTAGCGTCATCACGCAGACTAATCGTGAAATTATAAATATAGCGTCCAATGGTTTCTCCGAAAATTTTGTCAGACCAGACTGAATGTAACTGGCGCTTTGCCATCAAGATCTGCAGTTCTCCGGCAATTGCCATGAAGTCATGAAGAGTTACTCAGAAATGAACGAGGTAGCCTTAGACTGGTTGCCAAGATATTAACAATGGTTTGAATAAGCTTTAGCAGAGGCAGGTAATGAGGTAACATGTCAAACAATACGGTTGTTCGTGGGATTTTTTATAAGCTCAAAATTCAAAACAATGCATATTAGAATATGAATGTGGAAAAATTAATTGGTGCGTATAATGCACAACACCCATTGTGTTCTTGAGACCATTTCGGAAAAGTCTGGATCGATTTTTTTAAAACTAGATCATTTTAACTAGACTGATGTATCTTTCACAATCTAGAAACAATCTCTTTAATTCCACGCTTGAAATAATCAAAAAGTAACTTTATGGATTCATTAAATTGCTACTTAAGGTTACCGAATAAAGATGGCGGAAGACTACTTGTTTTAGCACTTGAGTGTTATTTATACGCTTGGAAGCCTATTCAAGGAGCTTCGCAGTTCAGGTTCTTTTTGTACATGGTATAAAAACAAAGTTCAAAACGGTGATTGATATCTTGCTATCTATTCATACTATTGACCTTCCCGGTGACAACTAAGTAGGAAGCAATCTTAGAGAACGGTCCAACAAGACTAGTGATCAATTATTCACACAAATACCATTTTATTTCTGCTCATTCGGATTAATAAGTAGTTGCATACGTTATTGCTGGTGACATGGAAAATAAAAATGCAATGCAATCTCGAATAAATCTTAACGTATCAGCAGTTCTTAATAACGTAATATTTATTGTTATTGATTTAGCAAAACAGACTTCTAACAATATTTACGAACTTACTATTTAATATTTCGGCAATAAAATCAAGAATGTTATTGAAATGTATGTCAATAACAGTGCACCTAATTCAGATACTCTCGCAACGAACGGAGGCGTGTTCATGGGTTTAGAAAACATTGGTAAACAAAGTCGTGACTAAAGAATATCTCAGGTGACCGACAACAATATTGTCACATGAAGGTGCCTGAAATCGTGAGCACAAAACAAAAGAGACCTTTACAAAGCGGTTGTATACGTATCCAAAAACCTTAAAACAATAAACTCACCGGTTGCCAAAGCTCCGTGAAAGATCTTCTCTTTGTCCTCCATCATTGTGTGGGCGGTGCTAGCTCCTGGTGCCATCACGATTCTTCTAAGAGACGGTCTCCTTGCTAAAGCAACGATATGTTTGACGCGGTGCTGCTGGGGCGCTCTTCGTCGACGCGAGCGCACTCTGTGAAGGCCTGTAGGCGACTGTCCGCTAACTCCACTCGTTATCACTGAGCGAACCTTATCAGCTCCGCGGCAGTGATTGCTGAACAGCCATATAATAGCTGAATAGATTTTGCAGTATATTAACCAAAAATACAAGTACCAATCGCCCTGGATGCTGAGTAACGCCATCAATAGCGATCTGGAACAACAAGAAATCGGGTGAAAATTTCAGGAAACGGTATTTTTGGAAGAATTTCATGATACAGCCAGACATCGCAGGCGCCGCATCCGCCCGCCGGATGCAGAGGCCAGAGAGGCGGAGCTGTACGAGGGATACAGAGCGGCGAAGCGCACCCTCCGAGCGGAGATAAAGCGGGCCAAGTTGGAGGCCCGCAACGTGTGGCTGGGGACTCTAAACGGAGACCCATGGGGACGCCCCTACAAGTTGGTGCGAGACAAGCTCCGCCCTTGGGCTCCCCCGCTGACGCAGAGTCTCCGGCCCCAGCTTGTGGAGGGCGTGGTGAGCGCTCTGTTCCCCGCGCGAGGAGAACACTCTCCCCCGCCTATGGCTCCGCCACCTGCGGTGTCCGACGTGGGCCACGACGGCGACGGCGACGACAATGTTCCAGAGGTGACCGAGGTAGAGATGAGTGTGGCGGTACGAAGGCTGAATGCCAAGAATACCGCCCCGGGACCCGACGGCTTGCCTGGAAAAGCCTGGGTCCTGGCCATGGAGGAACTCGGGCCTCGACTAAGGGGGCTCTTAAGCGCATGCTTGGAGAGGGGCCAGTTCCCACTTCGCTGGAAGACGGGGAAACTGGTCCTCATCGCAAAGCAGGGGCGCCCTGCGGACTCACCGTCTGCGTACCGGCCCATCGTGCTGCTCGACGAGGTGGGCAAGCTCTTTGAAAGAGTTATTGCAGACCGCCTCGTCGCGCACCTTACACGGGTGGGGCCGGATCTGGCGGACGGCCAGTTCGGCTTTCGCAGGGGACGCTCCACGGTGGACGCTATCATGCGCGTGCGAGCCCTCACGACGGGGGATGCGGTATCCCGGGGCAGGTGTGTCTTGGCGGTGTCTTTGGATATCGCCAACGCCTTCAATTCCCTGCCCTGGAGTAGCATTAGGAGGGCACTCAGGTATCACCGGGTGCCCGACTACCTCTGTCGTGTGATCGAGGCCTACCTGACGGACAGGTTCATCATCTACCCCGGTCACCAGGGAGAGTGGAAACGGCGAGAGATGTCGTGCGGTGTTCCGCAGGGATCGGTACTAGGACCGCCCTTGTGGAACATCGGGTACGACTGCGTGCTGCGCGGCGACCTTCCTGACGGGGTTAGCGTCGTCTGTTACGCGGACGACACACTGGTTCTGGCACAGGGAGAGTCGTACCAGGCGGCGGTCGAACTAGCGACACGCGGGGTTGCGATAGTCGTGGAGAGGATCCAGCAGTTGGGACTCGAGGTGGCACTGCACAAGTCAGAGGCCATGTGCTTTCACGGCCCTCGGAATGCGCCACCACCGGGTTCCCAAATAACGGTAGGAGGAGTTCATATCGGCGTCGGGTCGACGATGAAGTACCTGGGACTCGTCCTCGACAGCCGATGGAATTTCGAAGAGCACTTCCGACGTCTGGCTCCCAAACTGGATCGGAATGGGGCTGCCCTTAAGCGGCTTCTGCCTAACCTAGGGGGTCCAGACGCCTCCTGCCGGAGGCTCTACGCAGGAATCGTTAGGTCCATGGCCCTTTATGGGGCGCCGGTATGGGCGCCGTCGCTGCGAAAACGACCGGCGGCCAAGCTGAACGCATGCCAGAGGGTCATGGCCATCCGAATGGTGCGGGGATATCGCACGGTTTCTCGCGAAGCGGCGAGCCTCCTTGCTGGCCAGCCACCATGGTATCTGGAGGCAACAGTCCTTGCACGCATGCACGATCTGCGCGTGGAGATGCAACGCCGGGGCGAAACTCCGCTGCCGCGCCAAGTTGCGGCATGGCGGGAAGAACTCCGGCGGGATATCATGGTGGAATGGCGACAGCGACTATCGCAACCCAGTGCTGGACACGCCACAATTATGGCGGTAATTCCCCTCTTTGAGGAATGGCTGGAGAGACCACATGGCGTCCTTACCTACCGCATGACGCAGATCCTCACCGGACATGGTAAGTTCGGGAGGTTCCTGCACCGAATTCGTGCGGAAGACACGCCCGGGTGTCGCCACTGTGTGGAACGCCCGGAGGACACGGTGGAGCATACGGTGGAGGTGTGCCCCGCTTGGGCAGAGCAACGCCGTGTCCTCGTGGGGGCGATCGGCGGCAGTGATCTCTCGCGCCGGGCATTGGTACAGGCCATGGTCCGGAGTGAGGAGGAGTGGCAGGCGGTCGCCTCCTTCTGCGAAGCAGTAATGCTAGCAAAGGAGGCGGCCGATCGCGTGAGGCAACAGCAACGGTCCTCACGCCCCAACCGCCGCCGGGATTCCGATCCCGATTTCCGGCCACCGTAGGCGCAGGCTTGCGGACGGCGAGCAATGGGTGGCTCGCCGTCCGACCGTCCGGTAACTGTCCGGACCGAGCCCAAGTCGTCGACGGCGCGTATTGTTCCACGCGCGCCTCAGGGTGATGTCAGCAAATCGTAGGGGCCCGGCAGGGTCGAAGCCTACTGGGGCCACGGGTAGTGTGAAAGCGAAGCCCGGGGCCCCGGGATGAAGGCAAAGAGGGAACAGGAGTGGGTTTTTAGTCAGTAAAAGTCTGACACTATCTCTCGCTCCACCCAAGAGCGAGATTTGTCATTAGATGATTTTCCCACCTTAAAAAAAAAAAAAAAAAAAAAAAGCTTCAGGAAAAAAAAAGCTTATTACTTTTTATTTAAATATTTTATTTAAAACTTTGTACTTTTAATTTTTTAGGAAAGACTAGATTACATGAGTGAAAATAAAGGCTTTAAATAAGAACCTATTCATAAACAAGTACAACTTGTTTCAATTTATAGAGCGCATTCTTGTTTTTATAACATATAAAATTTAACATTCGTAGATGCTGGCTATTTTTTTTTTTAAAATATCCTTGGAGAAGTTCAATACATCGAAAGACTAAAAACGAGTTGAAAATTATATGCTTCTATGGTTTATTATTCTGTCTTCTTAAAACAGGTTTACTAACAAATCATTCGACAAAATAGAGAATGATATTAAATAAATTAGTGATGATGCAATATCAGAAACCTTTTCATTTACTTAAGAATGAAATTTCTGCTATATACAGTATCGTTATCTTCTTGTTATGTGTGTTTACAGTTTACAAAGTGCTTTCTCAGTCATCATTTTCCATTCATATATATCCGCTTTTTAATAGCTTCCACACGCCTCATTATATTAATCTAGAAAACATTCCATTAGTCATTTGTCAACTTTGGACAGTTGTGCCACTAATGAATACATTTTTGTGTTGTATACAGAATCCCTGTTTTCTTTCTCAAGCTTGATGACAGGCCAAGGAATCTCGATTCCAAGTCGCAATGTTTTCCAAATCAGCATAACATGCAACATGCTGCCAGAACCAACCTACTGTCAAAAGCACCCCTCACCCGCACAATATGTGTACTTAATGAAGTGCATGAGAGGATCGACCTATTTTCGAGCCATGAGAGTGAAATCGCAAGAGTTTTATTAAATTTTGTTAGTTTTATTTAAATATTAGTTAAGTCTGATTTTATATTGTATTTACATATAGGTTACGTTAAGTTTTTTTTTTTTTATAGTTAGTAGTCTAAATTGTAATAGAAGTTAGTAGTGTTTTAGATTTTTAAGAGTTAGGGTAAGAGTAGTACTTTTTTAATAATTATTTTTTTTTTTTTATTTGGTAACCATTATTGAATTAGGTTCAGCCTGTAAAGATAGTGTGTGTATATTTAATAAATAAATAAATAAATAAAAAATAAATAAATAAATAAAACATAGGTACCTATACTATACACAATATTATTCGTCCGAAACACAGGTTAAGCTATTATGCATGCCCCATGTACGAGGCAACTCGTTTCACTGCTTACGTCAATTGGATAGGATCTTGAATTTTTAACACCAAGCCAAACAAGAATGTTTAAAAGATAAGCAGATATTTTAAAGAAATGAATTTGCCGACTACACGCCGAAAGCCTATATTGCGTTATACACATGTATGTTTCTTTCTGTTTCTTCCAATTATTTTTCAGGTTCAAATGACACGGTCTAGATTTATCAATATCAGTTTTCTTAAGAAATTGCCCTTATAAATTCAGAATTTTTCTTTCGCAGTTCTACTGGAAGACCTTACCATAAAAATAAGCAATTCCTTTGTAATATTAATGTATATTTATATTATATTACTATTTTCATGTTTCTATCTATACGTCTATACCAGATACTTAAACCAATATTTTATAGTGGAAAGATTTGTATGTTTGTATTTGTGTTGAATAAATTCAAAAACTACTGGACAGATTTAAAAATTCTTTCACCGTAGAATGCTACTTTATCAGTGAGTGACATAGGGACGCCGGTAAAGCCACTGGCGGAAGCTAGTGAATACATAATAAAGTAAATAAATGTTCTAAATAATTTTAGAGCAATACTTATAGAAAGTCGATCAAAAGCTTCAAAATCTTTCTTATCTACATTAATTACCGGATATAATTATGTAACACACAACAGCTACTGAAACATAATGCTGACATATGAGTCGTATAATAATTGCAACGTCGTATGGTAATGTTAGCATTAATAGGTACAGGTAAACCTTCATGTAATAGATCCTGTTGCTCTACGTCAATAGAAAACAATAAACGACTGAGTGTACTTGCGCAAAAATTTGATTTTACATACTTGTGGTAATTGTGGTTAAATTGTCATCAGTAAAATCATAGTTTTTATTGACCTTTTTGTCAAACTGTCACGTACACATAAATATAGTAGGTAAGTATTGAACTATTTCCCTATTAGTATTTATATAGTCATCATGTCTTTTATGAATTAATGATTCAAGGTGAATTTTATAAAATCATTCATGTTTTCATGGGTTTTCCTATTTACAGTTTTTTATTGCCTGTCTGTTTAAGTCTCAATTAAAGTTTTAGGATCTCCTTTAGCTAACTCTTTTATTACTCGGCTGCTTTTTGGATTACTGCTTAAAATTATCATCATTACATTTCAGTCGAAAGACCTCTCTTAATGGATACACGCCTCCTCTAAGCATACTCTATCTACATCAACCAGTTGTATATTCATCGCATCCTCAACTAAACAGCCATAAATATTTCGTGTACAGTTTCTGTAGAAAAGTCAATGTTTCTATTCACCCACTCCGTTCTGTTTTTCATTCATATAAACTGAACTAGGTCGTCTGTAGGGGATATCGTGAGTTGTGCGTAATACTCGAAAACACCTCAACAGTAAAATAGGTTTCGTCTGTAGTCGTGTCGACGGTATACCAACCAGATTTTTTCTGGCCAGTGTAGGATAAGATAAGACGCTTAAAGACGTAAATTTTTAAGCTTATCTATGCTACCTCGTTGCCATTGGGAAGTTAGGATAGTTTATTTACGAAGCGTTTTTTTTTTTTAGAGTGGGTACAAAAACTCATTATGGAATTTATATGAACTAGTGAGCGTGTTTGCAAATAGGTCACTAAGCTATTGGATACGTTTATAAGTTACACTGTGAGCAGTGAAAATTTCTTCCTAGCTGCACTAAATGTGCGTAGATTTTGTTTAATTTTTTTCGTTTTCTTGTTCAATTGTAATTGTGTTATTTCATTGTGTGTTTGATGTGGTAAGTGCAACCTTTTTTTTAACTCGCTGTAGGATTATTATATAGTAATAATCCAAGATATTTGACACCTTGTTTTATCATAAGAGCATACTGTGATTCTAGCTGTCGTGATGATCAAGTCCAAAAAATTATGAAGGATGATCGATCTGAATAGTATTATTGCCCTAACTTATTAGGGATATCTAAGAGACCAATAATTCTCTTTAGGCCTATTTTTTTACTCATGTCGATGTTACGGCTAAATTTTGTTGGCCAAATACTTTGTCACTTCCACAGCAGCGTCGATGGCAGCGCATAGATCGTTTTAACAGCAAAATTCTTTTGCAAGCTGTACAAAAAGGCTTCGGTATATATTCGAGATTTATTACTTTTACAAGTAGTATTCGAAGCGTCTTCTTCTGTATCTTAAGCCAATAAAGACATAGAAGCCGCACACCTGATTTCAGTGTTGAATATTTGTCAAATTCCGATTTTTATAGGTTCTCAATTTAGTAACTGGGGTATGTGCTCTATGGTTCTTAACATCTTTTGATTTTGCAGTTGCTATTGTTAACAACCCAATAAAGTTCAGCGTCGTTTCGGTTGTTGCTATATATGTGTTTACATTTATGGCAACAACCAAAAATCAAAATGTCAAATAATAAATTATAACTTTGAATTCATTCTTCACTGTTGCTTCCTATTGGATTATCGCATAATTTTTTCTTCCTGCAAGGATAAAAGCTGCGCCTCTTTATTAAAAAGGAGGCTGCTATTTTGTAGTCGTCCTTTATTTAATGTTTCTGCATACGTTACGATTTCTTCAGAGGTGAAGCAGAGCATGAACTTACAAGGTTGACGAGTTAAGAATATTAATACGCCTTTGTTTGTAGTTTGTATTATAACCGGCTGTTTGTTTGTTTATATCATCATAATCTATGTGGTTAACGCTATCTGACTGACTCGTCAAGCAGCCATTGTCCTTAATTATAGTTTAATTGGCATATACTGCATGACAATTATGAATATGCCAATTTCTGCGCTTCAATGGAATAGTTGGATTTCTAAAAAACAGTGCTACTAGACAGTGCATATTGATTTGAACGTGAAAAATGTGTGTTTCAAATGAGATTTCTTATTCATTTTTGACTTGCTATCGCCACCTGTGTTACGAGCATACGATTAAAGCTGACATTCATACGTTCTGTTAATGGTTTATGTTAATTCCACGATATTGCAAACTTCGCAACGTTCTAGAAACATCACAGCGGACTAATTAGCATATTATATAAAACTATACACAAATTGTTATTCTTACCTGCTTCGGTGACTAAATTCTTCCTTCGCAATAATGGTCCGAGGATGTGTGTCTTATAAAATGCACCAAATCGTGGCGCATAGCAGTGCGCCCGTGGATAGCGATGAACGTTTCAATACACATTCGCAATAAGTCCCAGTAAACGTATAATGTCAACTTTTTAACTAAAACTCTCCCCCAACATCGCACAGGAAATGTAACACAGTAATTATACAGCTTTGTATCTTTAGTCCAGCGTTCCAAAATATCGATAGCGTTGCCTCGTCTTTATTTCACTCCGGATCTTAATTTGTTCATTGTAACTCGCCTAAAGCGTTTTTGAGCAGGTAAATATGGTTGGTTTTGTTAGTTTGAAGCACAATAGAAGTGTTTACGTAGCCGCACAGTGTGATAACGTGGACTGTTGACTGGCGTTGGGCCGCAGCGTGGCGAAAGCGAGGCAAGATTATTATGTATGGAAGGGAGCCGTCAGCGGGACTGCAAGCGGACTGGCTTCGTGTGGCATCGATTCTCGTTCGGCCGCGTTCGGCGGCGCGACGGGTGGTGGGAGCGTTTTGGCATGCTGTTCTTTTCTGTTTGTACTCTGACAACATTGTATTTTGAAATAGCTGGGTATACAGGGGATACACCATCGATAGTGTTATCTACAGGGAAAACTTAACATGGACTAACTTAAGGCTGAAGCTCCATAATTTTACAGCGAACTATCAAGTCGTATGAGTCGTATCATATTATCATTTTATACAACCATCAATTGGTCATGCCATGCAATGGGCATTGGAAATAATCGATCCCTCATAAAGCCAATTAATAATTTATCAACCTTTCTAGAAATTACCGTCAGCATAACAAATATAACATTGAATGGAATAATTATCACCAAAGTCATTGGACCTTTATAAATCGATCACGCCGTTAATTAACGCTACATTTGGCTATCAGCAGAGTTATCTAGAAAAGTACTGGGCTCAATTCTGAATTGGATATTTTTCCCGTACAATAATTTCGGTACAATATTTTTACAAAACGAAAACAACAAAGAGAAACGTTTTTTTCTAAAAACAGCATCAAAATTGGTTATTACAGCAATTAGCATGTCAAAAATTGATATGAGGAAGAGTATGGGCAGTGCCGGTTTTAGCACTATCGGTGCCCTAGGCGAGATTTCTATGGCGCCCCCCCTCTGTCATTGAAATTCATAGGAAAAAAAAAATTACCGACTTCACTAAAAAAAACACTAAAACGAAATCGAAATCAAAATAATTTTAATTTCGGAAGTCGGTTATTCGCGTAAAATGTTTGTTTCTTAATTAACACCGACTTCCTTCTTATTTTTATTTTGTAAAATGTTTATATTTCACACTTTTTAGTTGCGATGCACTTCTAGCCATAGTACCTATTTCTCATGACAATTCCAATTAACCCAAACACTGCTAAGATACATTGTTTTATTTTGAAGTTCCCGTGCCCACCTTCCACCTTCCGGCTCCATCATCAGATCAGTTCGATAGTACTTTATAGCCAATGTGCATCCCATGAAAAATCTAATAAGCTCAAATATGGCTAGGATACATTGATTAATTACGGAGTTCCGGTACCAATCTTCCGGCTCCATCATCATCATCAGATCGCTTCGATGATACCATTTTCAACATAACTATTCAGGACCATTCATTTATTTGTATTGTCATAGTCGCTTAACTATCTTCATTGTGATATCTATGTGAGTATGAAGTTCCGTTGGCCATTTCTGGTCTTCTTCACCAGTTCCACTTCATCAAATGTTACTTTTTGACTGTAAATGCTTAAGTCCTCGATGAAAATACCAAAATCACTATATAGTGGCCTATAATATTTGAGGAGTTCCTTCGATTCCTCATGGATCCCATAATCAGAACTGGATTTCGAAAAAAATGGGACCAATCTGGAAGCACATCCCTTAAGAGGAAAAAAAAAAAATTTGCAAATCGGTCAATAAACGACGCAGTTCTGAGGTAAAAAACATAAGAAAATTCAACCGAATTGATAACCTCCTCCTTTTTGGAAGTCAGTTAAAAAAAAAACTGGGCAAATGCGAGTCGGACTCGCGCACTGAGGGGTACGTACAAACTTACCATTGAAAACCGTTCAATTCCCGAATTGAGATACGAAGATTTTTCCGAATCACAAAAAAAGTTTTTAATTGTGACGTAACTTCAAATTTACAAGTTTTCAGATTTTTTCCTATATTAGTGCTATGAGACCTTGCTCAGGGTTCTAGGTCAATGGGAAGTACACTATGAATTTTGACTCCCTTGAGAGTGTCGAAATGCATGTTTAAAAAAACAAGGGATTTATCAATTATAATTTTAAATTTACAACTATGAACATTACAGTAGTACCTAGTCGTTCAAATGGCAAACTACAATTTATAAAACTCTACATTTAAACTAAACAAAGATAAATAATATTATAAAAAGTATAGAAAACAACAATCATCATCATCATGATATTCCTGCCCTTGTTCCTTATAACATGGGATCACCGCAACATGTCATAATATTACATTTTTATTTTAATATGAATTAGCGGGACAAGACAAGAAAAGATACCAAATTAATGTACACTTTTTCTAAGTATGACCCACAATCTACGAGTATGTTCGCATAAAACTGTCAGTGTGTCTATTTTTATCGTCAGTATCATCATAGTGATAGATTCAACAAGCAAACAACAATCCATTTTTAGACTCCCCCTCAGAGTGTCGCGTTTGTCTTCCCCAATAAGCTGGCCCTGGCCACAGACATTATTACATCACAGCATTATCCGTCTTCTCATGCTCCTTCTATTGGAATATGGTGCTGCAAAATGCCATCTAGCAGCTTTGGACTCAGTGGAACAGCGTGCGAAGAGGCTAATTGGAGATCCAGATTTGGTTTTATTTATTTGTTACGGCACTCCAACGAATAGTTCGCAAAAACATTTACAAAAGAATAATCTTAACAGTAAACAATATCACAGCGAATTCTTCACTTAAAGGTGTGCACAGCACTTACAGAATTTAGTAAACTAATTATTACATTTTTATTACATTTTGAATCAATTGTACATTTGACAAATAATAATAAGGTACAAAAAAGACAACAGAATCAATAAAATAAGGAATTATTATAAATCAATCAATTAAATAAATTATGTCAAATTGAATTAAATTACATTAGTATCTATTAATTAAATGATGTCAGATTAAATTATACTACAATACATTAAAAATATACTAAATTACATTAAATGGCAATCAATTACACTAAATTAAATTAAATAGGTTAAGGCCAATCTACAAAGCCTCGAGCACAGGCGCAGGGTAGCCAGCCTATCGGTATTTTACAGGTTGCATTTTGGAGAGTGCGCGGGAATTGCATGACTTGATTCCGCCATCTCCTTTCTACCATCGGACAACCCGATGTACGGCGACTATCCACCCTTATGTTGTTAAAACTTCAACGGTCCGGACTAAGCGTTTTGCTTCGTCGTTTATACCGCGTACATCGAGGGTCGGGAACAATTTACCTGCTGCGGTCTTACCGTCTATAATTTAGGTGTCTTCAAGGCTAGGGTGAATAGGCTCATAATAAACTAGTGCGCATAGTACTAGGTGGGATCGCAGTCAAGCACTGGTTAATATCAATAAAAAAAAAATGATCTGATGTGTCGATATTATAATGATAAATGGGTTTTTTAAAAACACTTTTACACGTAAATTTTTTTCTGTCAATTTAAACTAGATGAAGCCGGTGTTTCCTAGTTGACTACCCTGAGAAGAAACACCGAAGCAAACTCAGGGGTCAAAGTCTCTTTTAAAGTCCATACAGCAAACATGTAATGGTCAAATCATATGAGAACCATGCAGGTTGGAGTTTGAAATGGTCTTTTGAAGAAAGAACCAAACAGATATTCTGATGCCAATAAGATAGGCTGATGCATCGTCGTGGACACATTGTTTAAAGTCATCTTGGCCAAAAACAATATTATCTTCTCGTATTACTTGTTTCGTATGATTTCACCAAGAGGCAGCTTTTATTAGCACATTTAAACTATTTGCTTAGCACACAATATTCTAGTTATCACCACTACGTTTGTATTATTTAGTTAGTCATAACATCAGCACCATTAGGAACAATTTTTTTTAGTTCTCGCCATTGATGTTAATACGTAGCGCTCTTCAGTCAAGAACTTTAAAGACATCCTATATTTGTAGCTGTGAACAGTTCCAGAGAGATAACGTCTCTAGTCTCTCACCCTGGTGCAGGAGGTCTGATCCTGATGTTGGACTGATATAAAGGCGTTATCGTAAAAACATTTGAACACTTTTATATACCCATAGGTAGTCAATCTGGCGCCTTTGAGAAGACTACAGTGCAGCCCAAGTTTCGTAAGTATTTCACAAACCCTATGTAACTTGCCTCTCGCAAGTTACACTATTCGGTCATCTATATAACCTGCTGCAGCACTTGTTCGGGAGGCAGAAAATCTGCGTGGCAGACGATTCGTGATAGCTTTGGAAAACCACATGTAGACATGACTCAGAATAGAGATGGGCCTGTAATTCTTTAGCAGCGCCTTGTCGCCCTTCATAATGAAGAGAACCACTACACTCGCTCCATGCCGTTTTCTACTCGACTAGGCGGAATTAATTAGCTTCTAAAATGCCTTAAGGACCTGTTCTTCACTCGCCTTCAGGAGTTCTGCCACCACGCAACGCCTTGTTGTTTTTAAACTGCTTCAGAACCATTCTTATCTCGTATAGGCTGACATCCGGGATGTCTCCGATATAATGATTTAGTTCAAGATCAAGTATTCCTGTTGCTTCATTTTACGGCCGACAACAAACAAAAACATGACATACTATTAGAAAACTTTATAATTGACTTATTACAACTTAAATCGCCAAACTTAAATGGCAGTGGGCGGGGCACATTGCTCGCAGAACAGATGGTCGATGGGGCCGAAAGGTTCTGGAATGGCGACCACGTAGCGGAAGACGCAGCGTAGAAAGGCCTCCTACAAGGTGGACCGATGACCGCGATGATCTCGCGGGAATTCGATGGACATCTTTCGGTTGAAATGATGACTTATTACTGAACGAATATTTAAAAAAAATACTTTTACAAATAATACACCCGAACAAGATACCTGTACCATATAATAATATTCCACAACTATCACACTACGCCGTCTAGCCCCAAGCTAAGCAGAGCATGTGTTATGAGTACTAGACAACTGATAAACATACTTATATACAGTGACGGATTAACCCTTAATCAAATTAAGCAATTGCCTAGGGCATCACGTCTGGGGGAGCAGCAGAAGAAGCACAAAAAAATCCATCCTTAGGGCATCTGACGCGGCAGAAACAGCTCGCAATACCAATGTTGCATTTGGAGACGACGTCTAATAAACGCACTGTGCGATTTTGGTTTAAACGCTTTCGTGATGGAAACTATAATTTGAAGAACGAACCACGTGGAAGACCGCCCACACAGGTGAATAACCATTAATTGAAAGAGATGGTGGAAGCCGATCCGAGCCAAACTACCCAGGAATTAGCGGCATGGTTTAAAGTTACCTTACCAACAATAAAAAAATATGAAAAATGGGTGCCTCAT
Organism: Mythimna pallens; assembly: GCA_961205895.1. Lineage (NCBI taxonomy): Eukaryota > Metazoa > Arthropoda > Insecta > Lepidoptera > Noctuidae > Mythimna > Mythimna pallens. The sequence continues at coordinate 6,527,876 of OY540843.1, forward strand.
GATTTGACTGATCTGCAGAAAGAAACGTGTTGAAACTTATGTTGCCTTGTTGAATCGATACAGAAATGAAGGATAATTGGATCGAATTGTGACATGTGATGAAAAGTGGATCCTTTACGATAACCGTAAGTGAAAAATGCAGTGGCTGACCCCAGGTCAAACGCCGCAACAGTGTCCTAAAACAAAGTTTACCAATAAAAAGGTAATGATAAACCTTTTCGGTGGTCTCAGCATGGTGTTATTCACTATAGTTTTCTCCGATCAGGGGGGCTATTGGCTAACTTTTTCAATAACAGTTGTCAACTGTCAATTTTCTAAAATTGGTATTACGTATCACACAAATGACTAACAAACTACGGTGGAAATGTGGTGAATTATAAAAATTTACGGTGCCTATTGTGACTACTCTAAAATTTTATCGACTATTATACAGCTTCAAAAGCGCAATTTTAAAAGTATCGATACAATAACATCTGTCAAAACGTGTTACGGTGGCTATCAAAGGCACCAGTGGCTAATGACGTCACTGCAGTTGGTCACTGAAGATAGGCGATACGAAACTAGCTGTTTGACAGCTCAATGGTGCACATTGTTAACAATTGATCATCACTTGAACTGTCAACAGAGTTACACAATAGCCCCGCTGGTTAAGCAATAACGGCAGATGTCTACTGTGCCGAACTCCAAAAAATTATAGGAAAACTAGCAGAGAAACAGCCCCGACTCATGAATCAATCTTCACTATTATTGCTCCATGATTGCGAGACCTCATACAGCACGAGAAACCGTTTCAACTCTACAGCATTGCTGCTATTGCAAACTGCAATTTGAAACCATTCGTCATCCTCCGTATTCGCCAGACCTTGCTCCGACGGACTACCATTTTTTTCGTGATATGGACAATTTTCTACTTGATAAAGAGTTTTCTTCTCAGGAGGCAGTACAAAATGCTTTCACACAGTTTGTCTAATATAGATCAACAGAGTTCTCTCGCAATGGCATAAATGACCTTCCTATTAGATGGCAGCAATGTATAGATAATAATGGTAATTATTTTGATTAAATAAATATGTTAAATGAAAAAAAAACGAATTTCAATTTTTCAGTACAAATCGGCAATTTCATAATTTAACCCATAATAAATAAATTATGCTTTGGTTTTTATTGTTGTCGCACCTACTCCACTTCTAAGGTACGTTACATCTCATCACCTTATTTTACAAAAAACTAATGTTTTTCGGCGGTAAAGGTGTAGCGACATCTATGACGTCACATAAGAACTAATCCTGCATCGCGCAATCAAAGTTCTCCGCGCGTTTACAACATATAGAACAGCCCGAAATCATCTATCGGGCAGTAGTAGCCCACCAGACATAACACCCGTCTGGTCGGAGGATCCTCCCTTTTCAATGGAGGTTTGCGAGACTTTACTCTCTGTTCCGCCTACCTCCAAAAAGGTTTAAAGACCGATTCTAGTTGACATACGGATTGGGGGCCCACAGGCTTAGATTGCTTAGGGCATCAAGTAGTCTTAATCCGTCACTGCTTATATATTTCTAAATACGTACATATTATAGATAAATTACACCCAGACACAGAACAAATGATCGTGCTCATCACATTAACATTTCTCCTGGGTGGAAATCGAACCCACCACCTCCAGCATAGCAGTCAGGGCCACTAACCACTAGGCAAACAGGCCAGTCAAATGAATTCTAACCACTTTAGGATTTTCCATAAAGATAATTTAGGCAACTGCTTATAAACTCATCGCTACCTAAGTCGTTATCATTTATAAAGACATATAGGGGCCTCTTTAAAAACCACCCAAATATATAAAATAAAAAAACTTTTTACAAAAAAAAAACCGACTTCTCTAAGTTTTTTATTACACACTTTTTAGTTGCCGATACACTTATAATATATAATATATAACCAGAGTGCCTACTTCTCATTACAATTTCAATTAACCCAAACACTGCTAGGTTACATTGTTTTTATGAAGTTCCTGTGGCTACCTTCCACCTTCCGGCTCCATTATCAGATCAGTTCGATAGTACCTTATAACCAAACTGCATTTCATGACAATTCTAATAAGCCCAAACACTGCTAGAATACATTGATTAATTAGAGAGTTCCAGTGCCTATTTTCCGGCTCCATCGTCATCATCAGGTCACTTCGATGATACCATTTTCAAGATAACTATTCAAAACCATTTATTTATTTGTATTGTCATAGTCGCTTAACAATCTTCGTTGTGATATCTACGTGAGTATGAAGTTCCGTTGGCCATTTCTGGTCTTATTGATCAGTTCCACTTCATCAAATGTTACTTTTTGACTGTAAGTGCTTAAGTTCTCGATGAAAATACCAAAATCACTACATGATTAATTTAATTTTAATTAATTAATGTTTAAGGAGTTCCCTCGATTCCTCATGGATCCAATCATCAGAGCTGGATTCTGAAAAAAATGGCACCAATCGGAAAGCATATCCTCTAAGAGGAAAAAAAAATCTAATCGGTCCATTAACGACGGAGTTCTGAGGTAACACATAAAAAATAATAAAAAAATACAACCGAATTAATAACCTGCCCCTATTTTCTGAAATCAGTTAAAAATAAAATTTGCTACAGGCTCCGCGCTAGCTTGATCCGGCACAGACAAAGGAGTACCTTTGTTACTTTGAGGTATTTATAGAAAACCAAATGGAAATTATATGACTGACATCAGACGTTATCATTTGTACTACATATCTATCACAATATCAATTCAAGATATCAAGACGAGAAAACTAAATAATGGAAGGTAAGTCTGAAGATATCAATTAAATATGCTTGCTTTTAACATCATTACTATCATTTTTAAGTACAGTAAGGTATTTCCCTCGACTTGCAATGTAAGCCAAAATGATAATATGTAAACTTTTTTTTTTAATTTGCTCGCCCACTACGCCAACCGACTTGAATTTGTGGAAGAGATACCACAATTTGGCAAATTTATAACACATGCGATCAAACGCTATATTTAGCGAGTATTAACAGTAAATAAATAAAAAACCGGGCAAGTGCGAGTCGGACTCGCGCTCTGAAGGTTCCGTACCTACAAAGTTATCTATGACAAAAGTTCAATTCCCGAGTTAAATTACGAAGATTTTTTCGAATCACAAAAAAAGTTTTTTTTTTGACGTAATTACAAATTTACAGTTTTCAGATTTTTTCATATATTTATGTTATGAGACCTTGCTTCATGTGAAATTTCAGAATTCTAGGTCCACGGGAAGTACCCTATGAATTTTTATTCCATTGAGACTGTCGAAATATACCTTTTTTGCGACATAAACTGCCATCTTTTTCTTCTCAGCCAGCTTCAAGAGACCGCAGACCTGAGTATATGGTTTTAATTTCAACTCGATACCTTCACGCGTTCTCAAGATAAAGGGTCTTGAGAGACCGACAGACGGACGGACAACAAAGTGGTCCTTTAGGGGTTTTTTTAAGTGGTAAAATTATCTAATGACAAATTGCGCTCTTGGGCGGAGTGGGAGATAGTGTCAGACTTTTACTGACTTTAAACCCACACCTTTTCCTTCTTTAACTTCGTCCCAGGGCCCCGGGTTTCACTTTTACCCTACCCGTGGTTTCACACGTAAACAAAAGCTTACACGTACTTCAAAAGCAAAAAACGGAACCCCTAAAGGTATTTAGGGGCTCGGTTTCTCCTTTTGAATTACGAAACCCTAAAAATTATTAAGGTAACGCAGACTGACATTATGACTACATGACAAAAACTCGTAAGTGGGAAACAGAGAGAAAAAAACCAGTTACAATGTAAGTATTTTTTTCTTTTGGCTTCGCATGGTTTGTACATTTAGGAACTGTCAAGTTTAAAATGTATTTAGTTTTAGCTAAGGAATACAGTCTTCGTTGCTCGTTAAAATTCTGATGTAACCATATTTTCTAACGTTTTTGCAATATTTGGTAACAAATGTATCGAGTCAGCCTTGTCGGCAAGTTTCACTGAGGTAGCCAATACTACATTAAAATTCTCAGCGGGCTTGCTGACGGCGAGTAATGGGTGGCTCGGCGTCTGACCGTCCGGTAACCGTCCGGACCGAGCCCAAGTCGTCGACGGTGCGTACTGTTCCACACGCGCCTCAAGGAGATGTCAGCAAATCGTAGGGGCCTAGCAGGGTCGAAGCTTACTGGGGCCACGGGTAGTGTGAAAGTTAAACCCGGGGCCCTGGGACGAAGGCAAAAAAGGAACAGGAGTGGGTTTTTAGTACGTAAAAGTCTGACACTATCTTTCGCTCCGCCCAAGAGCGCGATTTGTCATTAGATGATTTTCCCACCTAAAAAAAAAAGCATCAATTTACTGAGATCGCGTATTCCAATGATTCCAGATATTGTACAGTAGTATAGACAGTTCAGATACCAAACTACATCAAATTTACAGCAAAACATCAAGAAATCAATCATACATAACATACCTATTGTAAAACAAATACTCCTACCACGTCTGTCTGTCTGTCTGTATGAACGCGATAAACTCAAAAACTACTGAATGAATTTTCACCAGTAGACAGAGTAATACATGAGGAATGTTTTGGTATATAATACTGTGTCAGTATGGACATAATGAACTGTGAACTGAACTGATGACTGTGTGTGTGTGTGAACCAGGGGCGCCGGCTTTTAGAAAACCTCATGGGTGCTCATGCTCATTTGATGACTCGAAAAAGTGGCGAAGTGTGAAAAGACACACTGATCGACCGACCTATAAATTAATGTCCTTCTTACATACTACGTATTTAATTACTAATTATGTTTGATAAAAATATTATAATTTATACATACCTAACCTAAAAGGCGATTACTGATCTGTTTCTTTATGTATATTCTCAGGGGTGCTCGGCACCCACTGTTTATTTCTCACGTAGTCGGCGCCCCTGGTGTGAATTGTGTGTGGACATAAAGTAAGAAAAAATCGTGTTGCGCGATAATACAGGACAAGGGCAAGGCTATTATTTACTATAGAGAAAAGTCGGGTATTTCAAAGATTTCTAACATCCGTGGGCAGCTGGAGCGGGTGAGCGGGTCACTAGTTTGCAAATAAATTAAAAAAGACCCTGAAGGTTTAAAAAAAAATGCCGCCAGAAACCGGTTAGGTACTACTATTGTCTATATTTTAATTCTTACCATCTAACTGCGTCTACTTGCCTATTAGTGTTTACCCGACTGGCTCAGAAAAAGGGTAATGTTTTTCACTTACGTATTTTTTCGTGACATAGTATGATATGATATTATGTAGCTGATTTAGGCCACAGCGACCGCATTCCTTGCCTCCTCATGATGGTTGTGAACTGAAATCCATGATCTTTTTGACGAGGTATGGAGCTATAGAGGGTGTCTCGCTTGCACGTTTGCCATTTTATCATGTTATGGTAGATGTACTGCTCTGTTATGGGCCCTCTTGTGACTTGCATATACAACTTTGGCAAAAAAAAAAACTCTTTAAAGGATTTAGTTTTGTAGTTTATCGGTCTACACAACTAGACAATATGTGAAATCAGCTATAGTTCTCCCAAATCTTTGTACTGATCAGAGACGTGGTGACGTAGTAATTTGGGTATAAATAATGGCTCGAGAATACGATTCTATTCTAATTATATTAAATGGCAATCAAATCAAATTACAAATTGGCATCAAATCTGCCATTGAACTAAAATAAATGCCACCAACTGCATCAGGCTGCGTGAAACTGTGACTGGTTTAAAACTTTTTAGTACGGTACTTAGCAGTAATTTTTTTTTAAATTGTCAAAATGACTTCGTTTTTATGGGCCAGTGTGATATCTAGAGAGAGAGTGCGGTGCCCGTGTCCTGAGCATGATCCACGTAGAGACCTAAGTAGACCTAATCAACGCCACTATTGACTCTAGAAAAATATTATAGGTAGGTAACGTAGGAAAAGCGCAATTCGCACTCAAATAAATAAAAACTACAGGGGACTTACCATGACATTTAAAATGTCCGTTGTGCGAGCGAGAAAGAGGGATAATAATAATATATATTTTATTACCAAAAAATACATATTTGACACAAAATATAAAGTACCAAAAAAACTTGTAATAATAGTATCAATTTAATTTGAATACCCTGACTCCTAAACTAGGAAGATCCTGTATCTTACGAGGCAGTGTTTTCGCATAAATAGTAGACGAACAAATTATGAGCGTACAGCGTAGAGATTATAGACAAGATGTGGACTAATGAGGTAAGAAATATATAAGTAGGTATATACCGCTCCATCCCTCTAACAATTCAGACAAATAGATTGATCTAATGAAAGGCTTATCCATGCTTATATGGTGCATTAGTTTCAGCCACCAGCTTCGACCTCGTGATAGTAGAAAATTATCCCAAGGGAACATACTCCCGGGAAAGTATGATATATGCTATTCCAGGACGTGTCTACACGTGGGCCAATTTTTATTCAAATCAGTTCAGCCGTTTGATCGACAAGGGGTGACAAACATACACAAACACACACACAGACTTCCAGCTTTATAATACCACTAGCTGCTGCCAGCGGTTTCGCCCGCGTGTTAGTAGAAAATTATCGCAAGAGAATATGTACGTATGCTTCAGGAATAAAAATTATCCTATGTGCTATTTAGTCCTAATATGCTATTTACAATTTTTGTCTGGGCTAATTTAGTGATAAAACTTACCCTTGTGAGCTTTGATCCCGAGTAATTTTTTTTCCAGGTGGCGGATCGATGAGGACTTTTTAGATTTCATTTATAATGGCCAATCATACCAATTTTCAGCTGGGTGCGAATTGTTGTACGCGACTAAGGGTGGAATTCATCAATAAAACTAATCGCGTTTTAACGTTTGGCTCGCATAATCGCGTTTAACCGCTGCCACTAGTGTCACTTGTAAAAATACAACAAAAGAAAAATACAGACAAGTGACACTAGCTAAACGCGATTAGTTTTATTGGTGATTTCCGCCCTAAATTGACCGGACTTATTCCAGATCATGTCTATTATATGTACTAAATCATTTCACCCAAATCCCAGCAACAGTTTCAACGTGAAGGCATAAAAAATATACACACAAAATTTCGCTTTTATAATATTAGTCTGCCAGTGTTTCAATAATTTATTTTTATACTTGGTAACCAAACTCGCACCCTGATACAGTTAGGGTCAATCAAATACGGAGGATGCGACTATTTTCGTCCCGAACAATGATTGCGCCTTGTTAGTAATCAAATGTAATCATCTTATTCGAACATACCTTTTATGGTGGACAACAACGATGACTCTCATTTCTCCTGCCTGTTTTATGTGAACTATAAAAAAGTACTGGTTCGTAATGATACAGCATGTCATGTCATGATCAAAGACTTTTTTGGAGGCAGACAAAAAATGGAGACAAGTTATTATTTTTTTGATCAGGTGCTTGGTTTGTTGGTTGGGCTAAGTGAATGACTGTAAAAAGTAACCACGTCAAATATTTGTGAATAACATCATCAAAAGGTAATCTATGGTCCAAATGGGTGAGTAGGGTACCTACAGAATTTACAATTTCAACAACAAAATTACAAAAGCTGTGTACAGGTGACGATCAAAGACCAAAATCGATGAAAGAGCGAAAAAATTGTTGTAACCTATTTATTAATTCCATCAACCATAACCTATCTTTCGCGATGTGGCTTCCTCAGTTGTCCTTTGCGTTTGAAAAAGCTCTGAACGCAAAGGGCAACTGAAAGAGACAGGTTTTTAGTCAGCAAAACGCTGGCACGCCCTCTCATTCCAGCGTAGAGCGAGATTAAATTTGATGATATCAAAACCCCGAAAAAAAAATGTGCAAGTAAAATAAGGTCCAGAACATGATTTACTGGCATGTTTCATCAAAATCTCTTTTTCCAATACGACATAAAAATGTAATAAACAGATACAGGTTAATTTCGCATTTATAATATTAATATGAAGGGCGTCTCCAGTCGCAAGCGACACGATCTTCCCTGCTGTGTGAGGTGAATACAATGCCGTTACCATCATTTTATACGCCCGGTTCGACCTTCTATTTTCTGCGCTCCTAGATATAAAAATAGAAACAAAAAGGACTAGATATAAATTCTTTGCGCCCCTCCTGCGATTTTCTAGGCACCTCTGGCTCTTCCCTATTTACGGCACTAGATGGTTAAAGAACCTAGTTCAGCAATATTAATTGAGCGCAACATAATTATTTATTTACAGAGTTTGTTTATGCACAAAACAATAAATAATGCAGTAAGTACATCAGACAAAGGCAATCACTACCTATGTCCTTGCATTTGCCGATTGCATTTCGAACTGGATTGACCTTAACACGAAAGCGATCGATGCCAATATGCTGCAGTGTTACTGGTGCACCCAACTATTTGTTGTTGTGTGTGAAACTGTTGGCGGAGCAGGACTCAGGTAAGTTCTGTGTTTCATATAGTTCCGTTTCATCACCACTGCTCTCAAAACGGTGAAGTAAAATATCGTGAGGAAACCGGCATGTCCTAGAACCAAAACTTTGAAGACATGTGACATCGCCATTCCCATTCCCTCTCCTAGAGAGGAGGCCTGAGTCCAAACAGTGAGAACATTATAAGGCCGACTATGCTATGCTATGCTGTTTCCTCAGGTGTTAAAAGTAAACCGCATTAGAGAGGTTCTTTTTTACGTTGGATATTATCAAAAGGAGTCTTTTGATAGTCTGCAATATCCACTTGGCCCACTGATTCAGAACAAGATTTATTGCGAAAATTTTATTACACTAACAAATATCAACCTGAAGGTGCAGAAGTAAAGCTACTTCATGTAAACCCAGACTATTCCTATATATATATAGATACTTAGGCCATACTGAAAGTTTCTAGATTCTGATTAATAAGACTAGATATAAGACTTACGATACATTTATTGTTTTTCAAAGTAGGTATATGGGCTCGCAATTAATGCATATTTGCATTCGCTGAAACCTCTGTATAAAGCAGTTGGACCAATATTCTTTAGGGACTTTTTCAATGGCTTTATGGAACGCATTCACCGCCGATTCAGGGCTCGTAAAACTTTTGGAAACAAACAGAAGTCGCAGGATGCAAGGTCTGGGCTTTAAGGCGGATACCTTCAAATAGGATTTTGTAACCTTAGCGGCATGTGAGGAAGTGTTATCGTGGTGGAGGAGTACATTGCTTCGAGGACGTTTTTTGCGAACTTTTTCTAAGACTCTGGACAAGCAAGTGTTGTGTTGACGTACCAATCTGCAGTCACTGTCCTTTGATCTTCAAGCGACACTGTAGTGTAATGTCCTAATTTGCCGAAAAAAAAGCAAACATTTTTTTACCAACTCTTCGACTTTTCTTAACTTTCGTCGGCAAATCTTTAAAAGGAAAAACCTACTCTGCCGACTGGCTTTTTCTTTCGAGTTCAAAGCAGTACACCCAGGTTTCGTCGTCTGTCACGATATATAGACAGACAATGACTGTCCTCCATTAAACTTTTTTATCATTTTACGGCACCACTGGACACGCAGTCGTTTCTGGTCCTCCGTTAAGTTCGGAAGCTCGATGGATACCATGTGGTATCCATCGAGTGCAAAGCTTCCAAACTTTCAAATGCACATGTAAAATGTTTTGCACTTGGTTCCAAATCCAATTCTGGGTAAAGCCTTCGCCTTTGTCCGTGCGAAATCCTTTATAACTTTTACATACTTAAAATAAAGGATAAGAATGTGCTCCATTTGTTCGATATTGTCGACTCGTTTAATTTCGTTCACTTTTAATGTGATTCGTCTATCGACTAAAGGCAAGCATCATCTTTAAAAAAAAAGTCAAAAATAAAGAAAGTAGGTAGGTTATTGCTTTCAGTTTTTCTTCGACTTGTTGATTTTTTAACCCAATTTGCACAATTGATATGTATGAAAGTCTGCTTTTTGATTTGTAACAGCGCTCTGGGAATTTTCTCTGACAGGATTAAACTTTTACTAATAAAGGGTAAGTGAAGTCTGTGTTCCTTCAGTTGCCCTTTAGCGTTCAAGGGCCACAATCGAACCATCCCTCCGCCCTAGCAGGCATCGGTCCTAATGGGCCCGACTGAGAGCCTGCCTGGATCCATGATACCACAAAACGTTTTCCATAAAATAGAAGTTATATTACGTCCAAACTAGCCACCAAACTTTTTAATTTCTGTCAAACCGATGGCATTGACTATGAGCTTTACAGTCAGAAATCTTTGGTTTTTTTTTTTTTCAGTGGACCTTACTGAACGTTTGGAACCAATTATGATACAATTCCGAAGGATACTTAAATAATAATTAGCGAACTTGAAATTAACAAGGTCACTGAAAAACTTGCATTACATCCGTTTCCTTTAAATTTGGAAACGTGTAATTAATTACGATAAATATTACGTAAGTATTGTCGTTTTCATTCTCGTAAGTATATATATAGGTAGTTATATACATATAAACACTTAAGTGTCTGGTTGTAATATCAAAATATTATAAATACAAATAAAACAAAAAAAAATAATGTATGTCTGTTTGTTCCGACTAATCTCCAAAACGGCTGCACCGATTTTGACGGGACTTTCACTGGTAGATAGCTAGTGTAATGTATAAGGAGTAACATCAGCTATCTTAGGCTACTTTTATTTTAAAAAAAGAATGCGGGTTGGTTCCCGGCAAACAAAAAACTTATAGACATTGTGACCGAACTTATTGAAATGTGTGCTGTTTCAAGGGTCACCGCACACGGGCCACCGGCCACAATCACAAGACGCTACCACCGGCATATTTCCTATAGTTTTCATACATTTTATATCGATTCGCCGCACACGTTTGATGCCGGTGGCCACTGCTCGCTTCTTGTGGCCCGCTCCAGCCACTAAACGCCGACACAAAACACCGTCACACGCCACTCGCGCATTTAAACTTTCTTCGTCACAGTCCATTATGATACTGCACGTATGGGTTAATAAAACTACCAGCCACAAGTGGGTGTCGTGCGCTTCAGCTGTCTTTGTGCCGCTTCTAACTTCTCGTGGCGGCGTTTGTGACTGTGGCATGTGGCCCGTGTGCGGCGACCCCAAGAGTTTGGTACAGACGAAGTCGCGGTCACCAGCAAGTTTGCAATAATAACGAATGCAACAGCCTTGTAAAATGTGTATCAGAGATTCATTATCTGCGTGTATGTTAGCACTGACCCCAAACGCTATTATATATTGACTAGTTAACATACATCAGGGCCTCAGGGGCATTCGATCTGAGCTGTTTCTTCAGCTTTCAGCAGGATTTATGATACGTTAAGTTTGAATATGAGGTCGTTTGTTTTCTATTTACTTACTTAAATCTCGAAAATTGTGAAGCCTGAGAGATATACTAAAGATCTCAGGTATGTGTGAGGTGTCACGTCTTATCAGTGAGCCCTAATTCAGGCCATGGTCCGGAGCGAGAGGGAATGGGAAACAGTCACCTCTATCTACGAAGTAGTAATGCGAGTGAAGAAGGTGGCGGAAAACGTCCGAGAGAGGATATCCTCACGCCCCAGCCGCCGCAGAAAACGCCCGTCGCGCGGCGTCGAGAGTTGCAGGGCTATTCCCGTCCACCGTAAGCGCGGGTTTGTGGACGTCGAGTAATAAGTAGCTCGCCGTCAGGAAAGGCCCAAGACCGAGTCGACGTAGCGTTGTGCTACGGAACGGACGAAGCCCACTAGAGTCGATGCCTGCTAGGGCTGTGTGTGCCTGTGGGAACAGTTAAAAAAGTTACCATGGTCCTGGAACGCAAAGAGCAGCTGAAGAAACACAGCTAGGTTTTGGTCAGCAAAAGTCTGACACTTCCTCTTACTCCACCCAAGGATCGGGAAAAGTAGGTAATTTGAAGATATCACACCTAACAAAAAATCTATAACACTCTAAGGTAGTTATGTAACTATGATGAATGCTAAGCCACGCATGCTCAATGATATGATAACAAACAAGATTTGTTATAAAATTAACAGCTTTAGTATAAGTATCTATCCAGTCATGTGTGAACTAGTTTTCTATTCAAAAGCAGTTTTTCCTATAAATGTATAGCGGATAGTAAATATAGTCCAACTGGTCCCGTAGTCGATAAGCTGTTCTACCTTCATCGTACCTGGTGGAACTTAAGTAGGTACTTAAGTAACTAGATTCAATGGACAATCACAGAGTTATCTCACAATTACGTCTACCGTTGTATTTATAAACATTATTGGGTACCTTTAATCTACGTGCCACTTAATTTGCTGCTTTTTTTTCCCTACAATCTGGCGTTCTGTGGCAAGCCCAATGATCAAGGTCAAAGCTAATCTTGGATCACCAAAAAAAGTCTCCTTTCACCCAATCAAAGTAGTGGACATCGGGCCTAAGTGAGCAAAGCGATTTGTGCACCGGTTTTAATAACATCAACACCTAACCCTACTTTTTGCATTTAATAACATCTATAGTAGGTAGGAATCATTGAAGTGCATGATAAGTTCATTTTAGTTAAATCTCAGCAGAGTACATTTACATGTGCGAAGTAACACACGTGCTAAAAATTTGTGAACGGAATAACGGTTCTTCAATTTAGTGCTGTTTTTTTAGTAATATTGTTCATATATACTTGAAGAACAACGGTTAATTTGCCGCTGCCCACACGTGCGACAAACTCCTTCATTGTATTATCATGAAGTTTGGATTCAGTTTGTTTTTAATAGGTATGTAAAAATTGCGCTAGATTTAAATAATATTAAGGTTATTTATTTGACCTACGTTGTTATTGTTCTTATCTAATTCAAGCTACCTGTTTTCTAAAAGTGAATACCGGTTTATCTACTGCTAACCATAGAGACACATTACGTCTACATAATTCCTGTTTTCTTATGACTTCCTGGTTCACAAGTACCTAACCCATAAAGCCTAAAAAATCGTGTACTATTAGGGCCGTGTCTCACCGGAACGCTACAGCGGCGCGGAGCGGTGTAGCCAAGTGATGACGTCAAAAAAATGTATGGTTGACTGTGTGACCAACAGTGGCCAGGCGAGGTACACACCATATAGAGTTGCATGGAATTGCTTGGGTTCGCAAGCTAGCTTCGTAGTAGCACCGCCATGGCGTCCTAGTGAGGCAGTGAGGCATGGGCCTTAGGGTTGAGCTACATCTGACCACGCACCGAATCGCATTTTCCTATGCTTATATCCTTTTCTGAGCGTGTTGCCGACCGCCTCGTCGATTCCGTTGCAAGCGATCGCACTCCCGCTCGCTTTCTCTTTCTGGTTAATGACGGTTCTAAGTGATAGAAAAGGATAGAAGCATATCAAATTGCGATTTGGTACGTCCAGATTGTAGCTCAACCCTTACCGTCCTCCTCAAGGACGGATCGAGAATTTGTGGGATCCTTATATATTTTAACATAATTATGTATATAAGGCCCCCAGGCCTCATTATAAACAATGGCAAACAGTGGTGGAACTATGGCCCCCCGGTCCAACGGGGCCACCAGTTCGAGAGGCCGCCAGCACAGAAGAAGTAATCCAACCTATTTCACAAAAAGTATTAAAACTTAAATCACAAGCAACGTGACGATTTTTCTGGGGCCCCATCCAATGAATTCACCACGGGCCTCAGATGATACAGTTACGCCAATGATGGTAAATAAATATCTGATCCAGGTCATGGTACAGAGTGAGACACATGAGCGAAGGAGGACAGAAAGCGTAAAGGTTAGCCGCAGAAGACACCCTGGGCGTCGGAAAACAGCGAGTTCGCGGAGTAATGGGTAGTCGCCGTTCGATAAGGACAAGTTCCATGTCAATGGCGCGTTGTATTACACGTGCCTCAAAATGCTGTCAGCAAGCCTGCTAGTGCTGCGGGATTGTTCGAAAGAGTTACCAAGGCCCTGGAACACACAAGGGAACTGAAGTAAAAGTCTGACACTAACTCTTGGCCTTTCCATATGATATCCAATCCCTAAAATAAGTATTTGAGTTGCTCTCGCTCTCTTGATTCTTCACTTTTTATTCATAAAACAAAAGTTACTCCTATTTTTGTGTAAATGTAGAAGAACGGTATTACGTGTGAAGGTGGTACACATTCACATTCCCTTAACATAGTTGGTGAAATTTGGCCTGCGTTCAAAATAAATTTTAAGAATTTTAAGTTAACCATATCTAGTAACATGATTAGTTGGAAGATTCTCAGGTAATGGGACTATTTTCCTTTGATCAATCATTATTAAAGAGGCACATTTTGCGAAAAATAGAAAATCGTTTTTCGACAAAATGGCAATAAGTTTGATTAATTAATATGTGGTAGTACTATTAGCCCAGAACCCAAATTCCCAAGCCAAAATTCTCGATCCGCCCCACTACGTACGCTACTTTCATCCAGTACAAAATGGCAAAAGCTAGTTTGTAAGGTAAAGAAACGTGTTACTCAAGTTTAGTTATTTTAAAGATGATGAAAAAACGGGTTATAACGGTTCTAAACTTTTCTAAAGGCGAGCTTTTGTTCATATTTTAGCAATAACGAAACGTAACACAAACGTCAATGTCTTTTAATCAATGTCATTGCTCCAAATGTCATTTGATTTTGGCGTATTATGAGACCAAATTTAATAGGAAGGAAGAGACCCGGTTATCCTGTTCTATTGATCGTCATTAACAATGCAACGTCTTATCATTATTATCAAAAATACATGGACACTACATTAGTTTTATTTCATATATTCAAGACTGAAAACGTCCACTATATAATTATTAGAATTTACTGATACAGTGTCGAAAGGCCTACGTTAATCGTAAGCATAGTTAGGTTGTACTTTGCAACGATGACGTGATTCCTTTGTAATGAAAATCAATTGCGCTTCTTGCGCTTATAAATAAATTCTGTTCAAGGTAGGTAGGTTGGGTGGTAATCTTTTGTTCATCGAAAACTGTGTTTACTGGTCAGTATAACAAACAAAATGCGTTTGTAATTTAAATTTATTAACTAATAACTTCTGTTTATGTGATCATAAATATTTGTTTGTATTTTAAAGCTGCAATAATGGGAGAGGAGACTAAAGCACAAAAAGTTCGTCTTGAACACTGGATGAGTGACCTACCAGCTCCAATCAAAGATATGCCTCTAATATTTCTTGCTATACCAGGTAATACTTGTTTTATACAGAAACCTTATTAAATATTTTTTCTAATTTCTCCTTGACCCTTGACCTAGATATCTATTTATTGAGCCACTAAGTATAAAGTGGCCAGGCCAAAGGTCATGAATTTTAAAATGTAGGAAGCTCTTAATCATAATTATTGCACTTTTATTTAGATATTTTATGGTTTTTAATACATTTATATTATGATTTTTAGTGACTACCTGTGGAACTATAGAGGAATATTTTTAAGCTGATATCATTATGCTAGCTATACTTTTGTGCACTAAAAGCTTTACATTTAATTTGGTATTGAAGTATCTCCTGATTCTTTTTTGAATATTTTGTAGGGAGCCATGACTCCATGACATATGGCATAACAAGGTCTAGTGCCATTGCCCCAGATGCTGAACCAATACTCAACCGACTGTACCCATTATTCCGAGGTACGATTTTACGATGGACCATAACGCAGGCCAGTGACACTTGGCACCAACTTCTCATTGGCATTAGGTATCTCTGAAGTAACAATTAGCACATTTAGCACTTATACTAACTAATTAATTTATCTTTCACCTAACACAAAAATAGTTTCATGAAATATTCAAGTGCACATTAAAAATCTTCTCACTAAATAAAATAAGTGTTAAGTCAGCTATTTTCCAAAAAAAATTCCTGCACAAGATTCTAAAAAAGTTTGTACACTTTTCAGATACTTCGACCTAAGACTGGCTACTAAGGCTGATGAAGAAAATAGTTTTTATTTCACTCACGGATTATATGGTGAAGAAATAACTACAGCTCTCGCTCAAATCAAGCAGTTTGTTGACACACATCCTGGAGAGGTATTTATATAATTTTTTGTTTTTTTTTTACTACAAAATCCCTATTGCCATACTGTCGCTGAGACGCTAATCTTTTTGCCACATCATGGGCTATTCTCGGCTCACGTGTGCTACCATAAAAGTTAGTCAAATAAACTGCAAAGTTATCTTATTATGCGCAAGAAATTCTCATTCATTAGATATATATCTAAAGGAGTTTTAAAGAGAATGGTATGTTAACCACTTCGCTACTTGTTTCATAAGACCTAGAACACATTGTGATACTTAAATATGCCACTTAAAAATCTACTACACCATATGGGTTACTTTCAGGCTGCCCCATCCCTCTGCTAGGCAAAACCCTCACTTAATCTCTTCCAGCTTTTTTAATCCTGGGCTAATGTCTGTTGTCCAGTGTCTCCGGCTATACATAAACTTAAACAAACTTCAATAATTTTCCAGGTGGTCATCCTAGACTGTCAGCATTTCTACAACTTCTCTCGTCAAGACCATCACAGACTGAGAGGGTACCTACTGGACCTATTTGGGCCACGACTGGTGCCTAGACAGATAGATCTGGAAGCTATCACGCTCAACTCGCTCAATAGACTGAAAATGCAGGTATGTTACTTACAGCTCACTTAGAGGCTATTCATGGTCATTTCTAGATTCTAGTATACGGAACTAAAACTTATGTGGCTGTCACAGCCTCAACATTGGCTGAGTTGGACAGGTCTGGACGAGGACTCCCAAAGAAATATGTATAAAAAGTGATGGAGTCATTTGTGTGTATTTTTTTGTATGGTGTACGGTGGGATGATCGTTTCATCTTTTCACATCATAGCATATGCATTTGGTCCGTAGGGGCCCATTAGGGCCGAAGCCTACTGAGGTCATAGATTTACTTCCGAAAATGAAACCCTGGGTCCTGGAAGTTTTAGTCAGTAAAAGTCTGACACGCCCTCGCGCTCTGCTCTAAAGCGAGAGAAGATATTGAATGATTTTGCCCTTTAACAAAAAAGGATAGACATTTGGTTATTTTATCTAAATGTGAAAAAAAAAACTTCACAAAACATTTATTTTCTGTAAAACGCAACTCATACAAGTTATGTTTTTTTTTTTTTAAGCGTTTCCCTTTCACAGAGAAGTGACCTGGTTATTACTGTTTACCAATTTTTCATGAACTCCAAATAACCTGAATGGCTAGTACAGCAGGAGTGGCAAACGTATATTATAACGACATGATTAAGTAAGTTAATTAGGCCTAGGTAGGTACTTCAGTAATAGATGAGCTGCCAAGCCTAAAATTCTCTTAACTACCCATTTTATTAATGTTTTTATTACCTTGACTGAGTTATATGTTTTTAACTGAACCATTAGTGAATGCTTATGCTTTTACTTACCCATTATTGTGGCCATTACAATAAATTGAAACCCATTATACTTCGTAAACCGCATTTCTATAACTTTAATAGCTAGCTTATTGGATTATTTTAATGATGTAGGTACATAATTCATTTTTTAGGGTTTTGTACCTCAGTCCGTAAAGATGGAAGCCTAAAGCTAGAACTACATTAGACCGACGCACACGTGTAACATGCTTGATTTATACGTAGAACGACGTCGCGTGGCGTGGATCAAGTGTTGCTCTACAAGTCTAGTTTCCATATAAAATGTATGAAGACCGATGCGCCCAGATCGGCGTGTGTGGCACACGTGTGCAGCTTCTAGCATTATAGGATCACATTGTTGTCCATCTGTCAAGTCCCTTTTTGTTAGGAATGGGTGGAGATATTAAGCTGAAAATTAATATCAAATACTTAGGGCCTTGGACCAGTGACTAAAACACTAACTTCTAAGTCAATGCAATATAAAATTACGAAGCACAAACAGACTTCCTTTATGACTGATATTTTGACAATCTCAAGGGATTCAAAACATATGGGACACTACCCGTTGATCTAGAATCATACCACCCACCACCCTAGGTACCTTGGTACCCTAGGTTGACTGGTAGAGAATGTCTAAGACAGGGATGGCGAACCCTTATTGGAAAAACGTGCCACTAAATATATGAAAAAAATAATGTGGTCACGACGTGCCGCCAAAGAATCTTAACTTTGTAATTTAATGGGCAAACTTTGAAACTAAAAACTTAATTTTGTAATTTACAGTTGTTTTGTTATTTGTTTAATGAAATAGAAGTAAAAATAAGTGTGATTACTGCTGTATCAAATCACCTATCTTACTCTGTCGTGCCCGAATTATTATGCCGCGTGCCACTAATGGCTTCATAGGTTCGCCATCCCTGGTGTAAAGCATTATATCCGCCATTGTACTTTTGTGTTGCATGAAGTTTAAATAAATAAATAAATAATCCTGAAAATGTCTAAAAACCGTAGATTTTTATTTACATCTTAAAATAATATTTTTGACTATTTACATGTAAGTTTGTTTGTACGAAATCCTCAGTGTGCGAGACCGATTTGTACTTACCCGATAACTTTTAATCGATACTTTATGCTTGGTTTTGTTTTTTTTTTCTGTTTCATATCCTTTGTCTGTTATGTTTACCTTTTATTGATCATTCTCGTGCCCTTATTCCAATGTAGGTAATTAGTGTCGACGCAGTTTTTTTTAAATTATTATTATTGATTGGATTGCGTTTGACCACTATCTCACCTGATGGTAAGCGATGATGTGGTCATGTGGCCGACGATAGAGCACACTTGTCTAGAAGTAACCTATATTAAATTTCTTCGTATTCCTTCTCGTCATCAATAATCAGTCCCCTTTCTATCCATTTCCGTACGTGGGACGAGAAAAAACCGCGCAGCTTCCCGAACGCGTTTTTTTTCACCAGGTGATAAATCATCATAATATATGACTGCTCCCGCTCTGGGTGAAGCGAGAGGACGTGTTAGACTATCACTGACTAAAACCCACATGTACTCCTTTAGTTGACCCTTACGTTTCAGGGCCACAGCAACTCTTTCTAATATACCCGCAGCCCTAGCAGACATCGGTTCTTTCTGTGGACAGCGCGTTGTGTTGTGCATCAAACAGATGTCAGCAAAACCGAAGGAACACCTCCGCCGGACGGCGATCAACCCATTGCTCATCGTCCGCAAGCCCACAAGCTTTCCAACTCTACCCAGCCCAGTCGGATTCGACGATTGATTGGTTCCTTCCCTCACTCTAATAGCCTCACTGCATTGTATTAATGACACAGGATAGTTAGAAATTTCTTTTATTTTGCTAAAAGCCTGTCCTAAGCTCGTTCTATTACGAAATTTTTTCCGCTCGTTTCCAAAAAGTCTAGTAAAAAAAGAACGATTTCACAAAATAAATATTCGGCATCGTTTTTTTTTTTTAAATTGATACAAACTAGTGCTTGACTGTCATTCCACCTGATGGTAAGCAGTGATGCAATCGTAGATCTATATTATCCATATATAGGGTGCTTGGTGCATCGTGTGCCAAATTGAAATGGTCGACGGGAGGGGTCATCTGTTAAGCAAAAATATTTTTAAAATCATAATTTTGAATACCTATTAGTCTTATGTGACTCGATTCACAATTCTAGCGAAGTCACAAAGTTATAAAAAGATTTTTACGGCATGTGGCACATCAGAGAATTTTTGAGGGAGTTGGAAGAATCTGGTCGCTTTTGGTTAATTTTTTATCGCCAAGTAAATAGCTGTAACATAGACAGCTTTATTCAAGTCCAAAACTTTGCAAGTAAATTTACAAAAAACTAGATAGCTAATGTCTAATTTTAAATTTAAAAGTACTCTGATACAATACACATCTAAATAAAATTAAAATTCAGAGTCTACGTCATGTATATATATATATTTTAATTTGTATTTGAATGAAAAATTTGGGCCTTATTTTCATAAAACAATAAAAAGTCGATGAAAAAAAATCCATAGGGCATGACAAGTATTCAGGGGTCTGAAAGGATAGCAGATGACCCCTCCCGTCGACCATTTCAAAATGACACACGATGCACCAAACACCCTGTATATAAAAGGAGAAACTGACTGACTGACATATCAACAAACAGCCGAAACTACTGGGACTAGGAGCGTGAAATTTTGCACAAAGCTTCCTTTTATGACGTAGGCGAGCACTAAGAGAGGGTTCTCCAAAATGCACCTCCTAACGGGAGGAAAAGGGGGTCCAAAGGTTGTATGTAGAAAACTAACTCTACACGGGCGAAGCCACTGGCAGAAGATAATAATAGTAAATAAATAAATCAAATAAACTCATCATTTCAGATAATAGTAGTGTACCGCAACGAGACGGTATCGTCGACGGGTGAGTTCTGGCAGCCTCAGATGATGCCGTCGCCTTGGCCGCAGCAAGACGGCATCTCGGGGCTCCTGAACTATCTGCGCAACGTGGAGAGGCCGCCTAGCACGGGGTTCGTGCATCAGGCCGTGCTCACCCCGACGCCCACCTTCATTGTTCTTCGGTAAGGAATACTTTATCAGTAAATATCAAATAGTTCGTTGTGGCGACAGTTGGGAGAGGCTTATGTCCAACAGTGGATGTTTTTCGGCTGAAATTATGATGATGATGATAAAATATCAATAAGTCGAGTAGATTAATTAATTGCCTGGAAATTTCAGTACTTTATGTAACCTAAAAAATTACTTTTTTTTTAAGTGGGATTTAAGTGACTTTTCGCGCTCTAGTATGGAGGACATGATAGACTTTTACTGACCAAAACCCACCTATGTTCCTTCACTTGCCTTTCGCGTTCTAGGGCCGCGGAAACTTTTTCTATGTTGAGCCACACGATGACTGATAAATGCTTGCACTGTGTGGACACGTCCACTCAAATCTGTCGTCCTTTACTTAAAAGACCACCTTAGACATGAACCTGCATAGTTATCACATTATTTGACCATTACATGTTTACTGTATGGACTATAAAAGAGACTTGACCTCTGAATTTGTTTCGCCGTTTCTTCTTAAGGTAGTCAGTTAGGAAACACTGGCTTCATCTAGTTTATAATTGACGTGTAAAAGTATTGTTTATAACTAATTTTAAAAATGACTACTATTTCAAATATTAGAAATTAAACTTTTAATTGGTTTATGAGACCGCCCATTGATACATGCATGTAATTTTAAGCACCTACTGTTTTTTTTTTTATAGTGTAAAATATAAAGTATATACCTATCTAATATGAATTAAACAAAAAAATAGTGAGATGAGGACACAGTGGCTTCAAAACAGGTAGGCACGGAGATGAATTGATCAGCTAAACTCATTTTAAAAGTTCATCAGACCACGTAAACTAGAAAGAGGGACAAATAAAAAGGCCTTTGCCCTCTAGTAGGACAACACAAGCTTAAAATAAATAAATAATACAAACAGGACATAATAAATATACATGTTTGCGCTCATCACAGTGGTTGTGACGAGCGCATAACACGCGATACGTGTGAACGATATACGTACATTACCCGGTTTTTAAAGCGTGCGTGCTGTTAAGTCGTTTCATTAGGGTGTTCCATGTTTTTTTTTTTTTCTGATTTTCATTTGACTTTGCTCGAATTCTTGATACCATGAGTGGCACAGTGTTCTCATACAAAAAATCACCATAATCGGTTAATATTTTGAGGTTGCACAACACCAATAAGTACGTCATCAGTGAAGATTAAATTTTTAATTTTAATATTATTATTTTTTACATAGGAAGGAAGTAAGTTTTACTAGACACAACAACACAGTAGTAACACTTACTAAAAAATAATAATATTAAAAATATAACCTACACTGATGACGTACTGGCTGTATGAGAAAACTTTATAGGCGTTGTGCAACCTCTAAATATTAACCGATTATGGTGATATTTGGTATAAGAACACTGTGCATGAGTGGTAGGTATCAAGAATTCGAGCAAAGTCAAAAATCAAACATTTCAAAAACATGAAACACCCTAAGTTTCATGGAAGCATGGAGATTTACGGTGCGTCACAATTCTTTGGCCTTTTCATCAAACCCTACAGGACGCATCCTTGAGTAGAGGTGATGCAGTGGTGACGGCTCTGACTTACGAGTTCGTAAGTTGTACGTCGTGGGTTTAAAACCAGGCAGGCGCTTTTCTTTGTGTAACTTATTACATCACCATCATTCTCAAAATGGTGTAGCAAAAATTCGTGGTGTAGTACTGAAACTAAAAATTATAAAATATGCGATATCCAACAAAAACCGCACCTGGCCCGTGTGGTTTATTACAGCCTGTTCCTTCTTCAAGAGAGGACGCTTGAGTTCCATCAGTGGGAACATAGTAAGGCTGATTATCAGTGGTCGGAATTAGGTGTACAGTTATTCATGTACTTATACTGATTTCATACAGCGAAAGAATAAAGTGGATATGCCTCAAATCCCTAGATTAATTTTAAAGAGCAAATTTTTTTATGACACTATCAGAAATATAGTAGAGATTAATTAGGTAGAAACCTATTTCAGATCTCTGGTTATCATCATCATTTCAGCCGAAAGACGTCCACTGTCGGACATAGGCCCCAAGTGTCGCCACAACGGCCGTTCCCGTGCCTCTCGATTCTGGCATCTATCGGATTCCCGCGACCCTCACCAGGTCATCGACAGACCTTGTGGGACGCCTTCCAATGCTGCGTCTTCCGGAATGCGGTCGCCACTCTAAAACCTTTCCGGGACCATCCACTATCTATTCGACGTTTTCAATTAACATGTAGAGAAGCGCAGCCGCTGCAAGAATATTTCGCGTCGTCCAACCGATCAAGATGTTGTTTAGCAACAGTAAAGATTCTAAAATTTCAGGTGGATATCAAGCTTACGCGAAAAATGTGCCGTCCCAGTGGTTAAAGATGTGTTACCAGAACTGGCCAAGTTCTCCCCGGGCCGACCCACAAGCAAACGCAACAACGTGTCGCGCTCGCCCGTCAACGTCGTCATCGCAGACTTTGTGGACATGAACAACGCCATCTTCCCGCGGACCATCATAGATCTTAACATGAAACTATTAAGGCACACAGAATTATCACACAGTGGGTAAGGACCATTCATTGTAATTGTAAGTTCAGCTTGTTATTCTTATGATTTCGCCCATATTGAGGCGATTGTGTCATTTTATTTACTAAAGTACCTGAAGCTTTTTTACGCGTTTACGAGTTACAAGTTTTTCTGTGATAATGAAATCATATTTTTTTATATACTTTCAGTTATTCATAGAATTGTATTGTATGTATTAGTATTTTACGATTTTTATGTTTTACGCCATTAGAAATAAAACTTACTGTACAAGTGCCTGAAATAAAAGTAGTTGTATTTCATATGACACGGACATTGTTTAATTTTTAACATTTTCATAATTTTTATTAACTTCTGGTTTTACCAAACACTTTGTTACAGAAATCGTCTAACTGTATCCTTTCACATAAATCTCTGAATGACCATTTCTTCTGCTGTAGCCCCGTGAGCTCCGCCTGGTCAAGAGACGAGAATAATTTATCGGATAGTTCGTCGGAGATCTCGATGATTCGGCAGATCTTGTCCAGACGTGACAAATCCTCTAGAGAGTTCGTTAAATCACAGATTTGAAGTACTTGAGACTTCCTCTCATTAATTTCGAATGAATTGGTTGAGTCCGTGGCGCTGGTGCTATCCAATTTGTCGTAGAGGTCGGGTTTGTTTCTCGTGCTGTTAGCGTTGCTGACGGTGGTGGCGGCGCCGGGATTGCAGCACCGTGAGATCTCCTCCGGTACTATTACCACTGGCCCGGAAACCTTTTTGCTGAAACTGTCTAAAATCTGTTTATTCAAAATTTTGCGACGCACATCAGCTTCCACGTTAGATTTATCGCTGCTTACATTACAGGACTCGGAGCTCGCTTCCGAAATATTTTGTTTTTCATTATTGACTAACACGATATTTCGCTTTTGTAGTTCTTCGTCAATGATACGAATATTGTAATCCTTTTTGTGTAAATATTTATCGAATTCTTTGTACGGTTTCTCTACTGCCGGATAGGGCTTTTGATTGTTGCGTTCTGCTTTTTCAGCGGGCACTTGGGGTGATCTAGTACCTTCTGTGATTTTAACTTCTTGCTTTTCTTCCACGTAATCTTTAACGACATTACTCGAAGTCTTTGGAGTGATAACTTTCTGCTCCTTCACAATACATTGAACTATTGGTTCTTTAGAAATGCTATCCATAAAATAGTTGTCAGTCTTATTCATTTGACCCTTAGAACCTACGGTCGTATTAATAAATTTACTGTTCACTTTCTTCGGCGAGTCACTCGCCTTAACTGCCAAGTTATTTTGAACTGTAGCCTTTTGACAGAAATTCTGTTTTACAAAACTCGTTACTAATTCACGAGAGGGGATTAAGACCGGTTTATTACTACTAATTACTTTTTTAACTGCGTTTGTTATAATACTATCTGAATTGTTATCGTTTCGTTGAGTAATGCAACGGCTCCGTAGTTCTTCTTTGCTACGGTCAGCAGGAGAAGTAGATAACAAAATTTTGTAATCACCACAAATGCCGAATAATGGATTATTTGCTGGTGGATTATTTAAACTTGCAATTTTAGTTGTGGACTCCATCGATGCTCCACTAGCGCCCAACTTAACTCCTTCTAGAGAGCTTTTTGTCGCAGGCCCAAGTTGCAATTTGTTAGCATTTGACTTCTTGAGCAAATCTTCGGTAATGTGCACCATCTTAGAGAATTCTCTCTTGACAGTCTCCAAAGTTTCTTGAGATTTCATGCCATCGGTGTTATTTGTTGGTTTTGGTCCAAATGCCATGCAACTTTGGAAGAACGAACTTCTGTTTTGCCTTGCAACATTCTTTTGTGCATCATTATTATCATTCCATATTTTGAATAGCTCATTTCCCTTTTTAGCGTCTCGATTGGCCGCAGGTACTGTAGCGGCGCTGTTCGCTGAGCTATATGAAGACAACGGCTTTCTTAAAACCACTGGACGAATGATTGGTTTTCTTTTACAAGTCTCTTGAGCTGAAGTGCAGCACTTAGCGACTTCGGTGCTGCATTCTATCGTTGCTGTATCTTTGGAGCCACGCTCAGTTTGTTGTACCTCGTCTTGTTTCTTCGAAAGCTTTGCTCGTACATATGTCATCTTACACGGAAGTCTGACCGGCTTATTAAATTGCCTTTCGGAAAAGAATATGGAGTCTAATACCCTGCAAGCGTATGAGTACTCATTTTCGTACCAGCATATGATTTTGTAAAAGTTTGGTTTCAGTTCTAAACTGGAGTCTGCGTCGAGGATGCACGAGTGACTGTCTCGGCTAAAGTCCGAGGAGACCGCTTCTTCGTTTGATATTTTTATGATGTTTTGAAGAAATGTTCTGCCTGCTTCTTCTACTGCATTGACTATGTGTTGTAGATTTGTGTTGGTTTCTAGTCTGTGTGGAGAAAAAATCAAAATCAAAACACTACAAAAATAGTACTATCAGTTTTAAAGTATCTGCGGTTCCCATAGATTTATCGATCGTTCTACAATGTCTAAAATAATTGTTGAGTTACAAACTACAGAACTACAAAACCAAAGTTGCCTCAAGAGCCTTATACCAAAAAACAAGATATTTAGAACCTACTGCTTATAAATTAGCCAGCCAGGCGCATTACTTTGTATAATTTATTTCATCACCACTGCTCTAAAAACAGTGAAGAAATACATCGCGAGGAAACCGGCATGTCCTAGAACCAAAAAATTCGAAGACATGTAACATTCACCCCCGCATTGTCCCGCGTGGTGGATTATGGCCCATTCCCTCTCCTAGAGGAGGTCTGGCAGGGCCTGGTGGAGGCCTGAGTCCCAGCAGTGGGAACATTAAAAGGCTGATTATGCTATGCTATGCTTATAAAATTTACGGTGTTCTGCTGACATTTCGAACGTCGTCTCGTATGAACCTAAGCAGTATCATGCGATATTTAAGATTAGCATAATTTCTGTAAACTGTTTAAAATAAATACCTACTAAAGAACACAAAGTATATCACTAACGTACCTGACAGTCATATCGAGGACCGACACATTGACGATGGGAACTCGGAAAGCCAACCCGGCCATCTTATCCTTCACTTGAGGAATGATCTTGGCTAGAGCTTTGCACGACCCAGTCGTCGCCGGGATTATATTCTGATGGATGCTCCTGTGGTCGCGCCAGTGCTGCTAAAGGCAAAATTGTTTTGTAAATGTTCTGAGTAGTGAATTTTGAAATAAAAATATATCGAATCCTGCTATAATTTATTTATTTATTATAACGGCAGAACAATAAATATTTCATAAGAAACATTTACAGGAAATTTAATCATATTCATTTTTAAATCATCACAGCGATTTTTTCACTTAAATGTGTGCACAGCATTTTAACCGCTTACGTGGTAATAATCCGACAAATATTTTTGTGTCCATTTCGCTGGTTACGACCAAATCCTCTCATCTATCATAAATTTATTTCAACATCATAATATCCAACCTTTGGTAGAACAAGAGCACATTTGTCAAAATACTTCAAAAATACACTTTCCCCTTTGGAAATAAGTACTTATTTATATTATTAGTAATTTATGTACCTTCAAACACCACCAGAAGGAAATAGTGACTTTATTTTTGGCGTCTTTTTTCACTCTCCTCACCACTGCTCACATTTGGCGTACTATTTAAGTAGGTACGCCAAATGTTTTGTTTTACCAAAGGTGCGCTCTTTTCGTTCATTCATGACGTAAGCACGACATACCTTACTTACTTGGGTTGCTTCGGTAGACTATTCGTAAGTATAGTAAGGCAAAACAGAACCCTACGAGTATGTAGTAGGAAAATGTTCCCAAATGATAATAAGAAGAACTTTCTTGCATTTTATAAGTTTCACATATCTTTGATTGTTTTACTGAACTTTATATTTGTTAGACTTTTTACCAATTTCGACTGCTAGAAAAAACAATTTATTTTTTATTTACTTATGACATGTTTATTTATGTGTTATTTAAGAGTGAATGTCATGACCTTCGCGATATTTCAGTAACATTTAAAATTACAGTTATCGCAACCCACGGATGCCCCTCAAGTTGAAGGGTTACAATCTACAAGTCCGTTATAAGCTCCTACTGTATGGATCAGAATGTTAGGCTGTTAAAAAGACGGATGATAAAATATTGAATATAGTGGAGAAAAATATGTTGAGATGGATGAGTGGTGTGACGAGAATGAATAAAGTAAAAAACTAGTATAATAGAGAAAGTTTGAAAGTGGCGCCAGTAACTGAAAAGTTGAAAGAAAATCGTTTGTCTTGGTATAGTCGTGTGAAATGGGGGGAAGCAACGCATGTTACTAAAAGAGTTAGGAGTATACATGTGGATGGAGAGGGAGGCCAAAGAAAAGATCGATAGATTGTGTCAAAAGTGATATGAAAGTATAGGGAGTCAGTGATAGCATGACGGTTAACAGGAGAAAACGGAAGGAAAAACCGTGTTGGAAGAATGATGATGATTATGCCGAGAACATGACTTTTTCAAGCGAATTTGATTTTCGAAATATTCTAAGTCTGTCCTCAAAACTGTATGTAACAAACTGGGATGGGCCTCAACTAGTGAAAATGTGACAAAACTATATTAATTGAAAAATAACTAGATATTAGAACTGGTAAACTTACAGACTATATCGGGGCACGATAAGTAATAAATCCGCAATTTATTTATTTTTGAACTACGAAAATGGGATCGGTGTATGGCATTAGGCATTCATTATTGTCATATAGTGCACGGAACTAGCAAGTTGTTATTTCTCTCACACAAAAGTATACAATTATTATGAGTTGCTTACTCTCCCCCTTAAACACAGTCCATCCAGAGGCTTGAGCGAGGGTGTCATGGCGTGTATGCTGGTGATGAACCCCTCTGTCACGCCGTAGTTTTCTTCTAGAACCTTTACTATGGGCGCTAGGCAGTACAGCGTGCTGGATGCACATGATAGGATCTTTTGTTCTGCAATGTAGACGTTTAGTGAGTGACTATATACAACCTTTTTTGAGACTATAAGAAGATGTAAGGGTCGGCGCACACAAGCCACCGGCCACAACCACAAAATGCCGCCACCGGCCATACCATATTTCCTGTAGGTTTCGTACATTTTATATGAATTCGCCGCACACGGTTGACGCCGGTGGCTGCACAAGCTACAAATCGCCGCTGCTCGCTTCTTGTAGGCCGAACTGGCCACTAAACGCCGATACAAAACGCCGTCACACGCCACTCGCGCATTTAAACCTTCTTCGTCAGAGTCCATTATAATACTACGCGTATAGGTTAAAAAAAGTAGCAGCCACCGGCCACAAGTGGCTGTCGCGCGCTTCAGCTTCCTTTGAGGCCGCTTCTAACTTCTCGTGGCGGCCTTTATGGATGTGGCATGCGACCCATGTGCGGCGACACTTAAGCTCTGTTGCAAAACACCGGAAAAACATTAATAGTGCCTAAATCTTAGCGATTGATCACTGAGGAATTCCCAAAAAAAAACATGTTTATCAGTATATAAACATGTTTTTTTTTCGGGAATCTGTTATTTGTTTTGTTTTCATAAATTATACTAGCTACTGCCAGCGGCTTCGCCTGCTTCAAAATAGAAAATTATTCCAAGGAAACATATGTTCGGGATGAAAAGTATCCTGTGTTTGCCTTTAATCCAAATAAGTTTAACCGTGTGAAGGGGTGAGAAATATACACACACATAAACATTAAAAGCGAACCTTTGTAGGTAGGTCTACAAAGGTTCGCTTTTATAATATTTGTATGATGTATATCGCAGCCAATCTGTGTAATTGAACCGCTACGTTCACCCGTATTTGAGGCCGAATGATAGCACGCCTCATATCTATAGGTCAAAATATTTGTCCCGATGCGGTGACTGAACCCACGACCCTGAGTTGTATTTCAATATTTTCACTGTTATTTATGTAATTTGCGGCAATCAAACAGACGAATAGTAAGTAGTCTCAATCACCTATGGACATCTACTATGCCAGATGAATCTGAAATGGGTAGGTACCAGAGAAAATGCTGAAATGTCTGTCACGTCTGTAATATGACATCAGCCATAGCTTTCATCGCAACGCTCGCTGCTTAATAATGAATAGTTATGCTACCTTGGCCCTTGCCTCCCTAGCCAAGTTACAACCGTTTCGTGTCGAATTCTGTTCTCCAATCGGTAACGCCTCGGTGTCAACAATTGTAGAAAACGACAAGTTGGTAGCCATGTTGACGCGCCTGAGTCGGCCGCTCGTTCTTCATTAAGAAAGCATGTAGCGTTGAACATTGTAGAAACGATAACAATTCATTCTATCATTTTGAAAGATGTGAACTACGAATTTTCCATTTGTTTGTTCAGACCACGTGGCTTAACGTTGAGATAATGTCATTCCCATACATTTGATTAGTTTTCGATTAGCGTTAACGATTGCAGATTATCAACTTGGCTAGGGGTGCTGGAACATACATGTGTTTTAGTCAGTAAAAGATTGACATGCCCTCACGCTCCACCTAGGGCCAGAGAAGGCATTTGATTATTTCCCACTTAAAAAAAACAAAAAAAAAACTGTGGTAGCACTTTCCTGGACTAC
This sequence comes from Mythimna pallens, assembly GCA_961205895.1. Taxonomy (NCBI): domain Eukaryota; kingdom Metazoa; phylum Arthropoda; class Insecta; order Lepidoptera; family Noctuidae; genus Mythimna; species Mythimna pallens. The sequence goes on from OY540843.1 coordinate 6,557,532, forward strand.
CAATCAAAAACTGTAAAGAACAAAGAAATAAAACAACTTTGCTCATTGCTCAAACGAATTCAAATTACACCATTTGCGCCAGTATAATTAGGACGCTTGACCCTTTCAATTGTATGCAAACGCAATCATCAAATCATTCGTCTGCACCGCTAACAAGCTACTAATAAATTACCTGCATTCAATTTGTTATCATTGACGCCCAGAATTATCATGGGAATGTCCGCACTGGGCGCTGTCACTATCACCCGCTTCACACCGTCACTGGCCAGGTGACCCTGATGACAAGGAAAATATACGTGCCTGTGTTAAATGCCAAATGTTTGACTGGACTGGCTTCAACATAGTTGGGGAGATGTACTTGCACTTAATACGTAGATACGCCACTACGAGTATATTCCCAGTCGCCCTCACATGTATTGCCACCAGGTGGCAATCGGGAATAGTTAATTCCCAGTCGCCACCCGGGGTCGACTGACACACTTCAAATCGCTGTACATTCCGGCGTGGATCGTCAACCCATCATCACTACCCGTCTTACGGGCAATTAAGGGGTTAGCAGTCAGACTTTTCCAATGTGGTTTATAAGGATATAATTGATATGAGTATTATTAGAGACAAACAAACAAATTTTCTTCTTTGTAGTTTGCTTTTAATCACTTATTATTTTTCATTACAAAAACCTGGTATAAATTCTTATCACAGATATAGGATCTTCTTTATCATCGTTCAGCATTGCTGGACTTAGACCTCCCCCCAAGCGTTGTCATATCGACCAGTATTGTACTTCTCTCATCCAGCAGATTCCCGCGACCTTTGCCAAGCCATCGATGGATTCACTGCAATACAGAGTGAAGAAGGCAGTTCATCATCGTCCATTGCTGGACATAGGTCTCCCCCTAATGTCGCCACAATGAACGGGCCTGTGCGTCTCGTATCCATCGAATTCCCGTAACCTTCACCAGGTCATCGGTCCACCTTGTAGGGGGCCTTCCAACACTGTGTCTTTCGGTACATGGTCGCCACACCAGAACCTTTCGGCTCCAACGGCCATCTGTTCTGCGAGCAATGTGCCCTGCCCAGAAGAAGGCAGTTAATAGAAGTTAAACGTGAGAAAAGCAAGTTTTTGGAAAGTTTACCTGGCTCACATGGGAGTCGATAGATGTAATCTTTATACATGTAGTTTAGTTTCAGTGGTAAAGAAGTATACAATACCTACCGAAGACTTTTCAAGACAAGTGAACATCCCTGAGGCCTCGATTACGTATTGCACCCCAGCAACCTGCCACGGCACTGTGTGTGGGAGCTTGTCGCGAAATACTTTAATAAGCCGACCTGTCACGGAAAGAAAATGTTAGTTTTAGCCATCTCTTGTACTAGACTGAGCCCGAATTGTCGACGGCGCGGCGTTTAGTGTTCGACACGCGCCTCAAAAAGATGTCGGCATACCATAGGATGTCAGTTTTCACACCACCATGCGCAAGCGGTGCGCGTCCTTGGTGCGCAGGGTGTGGGGCAGCTTATACAGTTCTAGCGATGATTGCTGGCAGATTTGATTGCCCTTATATCGGACATTGCTGTAGCAGACATGTTGCTAGCTATGCCCGATAGTGTAATATGTATATTCTTATGTGTGTGTGTTCTGTTTTGTGATTGTTGTATGGGTGCTATTAGTTACCTGAATTAAATGCTTTTTATTTATTATTTATTTATAGGGTGGGCCCCTAGGTAGGGCCGATGCCTGCTCGAGACATGGGGAAAAGTATGAAAAAAATACTCGTGGTCGTAGAACAGGCAACTAAACGAACATGGGTGTGGTTTTAGTCAGTAAAAGTCTGCCACGTCCTCGCTGTACCATACAGCTGTAGAAGACATTAGATGATTTTCCACCTTAAAAAAAAAACATCTCTTTTAGGTACTGAGACCCTTAGCTTAGCTTCTAAGTAGGTACCTGTCTACATTAAGTCTTTCGAATGATTGTGTTTTGTAGTGTAACTAAATTAATTTTACAATTGTAGAAACCAGCGACTAGCATCTTGAAAACCATGTCTTCAGGAGTCGACTCTTCGCCTCGTAGAGATTTTAGATAATCTAAATAGTTAAAATAATTTTGAGCCTGATTTAGAACGAATGGCCTAATATTGAGGTAAGTATCAGGGACGCAGCTACTGATGTATTGACAGTATCATTTAACCCGGCCCCAACGTGTACAAATAATTCGTAACACACGTTATCCACTGGTCATCACGACACCGTCTTTCACTGTCTCTGTGCTGCCAGTTCAGTGCAAATACAAAGCGTTCCAAATAAGAATAGGATCGATTGCCATTTTGTGATGTCACGTCATACTTTCAAATCGAAGAATTTGAAGAAGAAAAGAAAAAGAAGCAAAACAAGTTTTTTTTTTTATTTAATTTATTTACGAACTGTGAACGAAAAAAGTTTAAGTAATCGGATTCCAGTTCTTCAATTTTGCTCATCTCTGAGTTCTTCAATTTTGCCTAATGTCATGCGATTTTTTGAAAACACATTGTAGGTACGTAGGTACAGGTAAGGAGTGGAATTCCCTGCCAGAGTCTGTTTCCTAATAGCTACAATCTAGGTGTCTTTAAAGGATTATGTCAAGAGTGAATAGGTTACTTCTAGGCAAGCATGCTCCATCATCGCTTACCATCAGGTAAGATAGGGCTCAAACGCGAGCCTATCAATATTAAAAAATAAAAAACTACTGACGCAAGAAGACGTAAGGTCATAGGTGTAGTAACACATCGAAGTGATAAAAAGATCGACCGCGCCCTCCGATCTTCCTCTATCTTATTGGTTGAAATGTCATTCATAGGTTAAAAAAGTAGGCGTTTTCATGTTTAAACAAAACATACGATAAGAAAACTTAAAAACAAGTTGCGGTGAATATTTAAAACGTGTTACTGGTAAACAACATGATTTGAGCATAGACCCACTATCTTCTTTTCTTAAATTATGAGTATATTATAAAAATAAATTGATGATCGTTTGTCACGTTAAAACTCAAAAATAGCTTGACCGGTTTTAATCAATGTTATTTGGTTTTATTCTCTCTAATAGGTACTAGGTTGGTTTAAATGAAAAAAAGGGACAATTGAAAAAAATCAAGAACATGTACTTTTATGACCTCTTAAAGGTGGGAAGTACCTACTGATTTCACGAGGGCGGAGCTCTCAGTTGCAACTAGTAGAATATGAATTCTAACCAGCCAATCGCATCTTTGACTTTTATTTAACCTGGGATCCGCCGATAATTCTCTTCTAGAAAAATCATGTCACCAGTTAAATATCATCAGATAATTGCCGGGTGAGTTTCCACTGAAACGGAGCTGGGCGGAGTGGAGTGTCCAGTTGCTCAGTGGTCGCTGGATACAGAGCAAAGTAGGTAGGTACTTCGGAAACCCATCCTCCTTGAAATGACCAGTAACAAAAAAACGCTGCTGGCCTTCTTTGAAGAGTTGGGGTGGCACTACTGAGACATTTGTCCCACCCGTACGCAAAATACGCGCTTTAATCGTGGAGTTGCAGACATCAGCCCGAAATACAAATACAAGTGGTGTGGAGAAGAGCAGCGATAAGTTTCAAGTGTATAAGTTCTTTTAGTTTTATTCTTACGGAATTCTATCTTAAAACACCAATTTACAGCAATTTGCTGTAGGTATAATGTTCCATTGTACACCGATATACAGCTTCTATACAGCCTAGAGTGTACACATGCACCTTTATGTAGTTGTTATACAGCTTGTTGTTTCCATTGAAGCGGAGAGGGGCGGAGTGGAGTTGAGCTACTCTCCGCTCGGCACCACAGCTTGCTCGAGTCCGTTCTGTCCGGCTCAGGACTGAGTGTTCATATGTTTTATTTGAAAGTCCGCTCAGCTTTCCACTGATGCAGAGTTGGAATTTCGAACACTGTGATTGGTCAATACATGATCCCCTCTTCTCCACTCCGTCTAGCTTGGCGTCAGTGAAAACGCACGCTGAATGGGGACTGGATGGGGTGTAGTAGATTACCTACCTACGTCTAAAAAAACTGAATAGGTTGGTAGGCGCTGATAACTTCAATTTGAAGTCTTCCTAACCTTACGAAGGACTCATGAATAAAGACTCGGTAAGTTATTGTGTAATCAGCATCATCAGAATAATTATTATTATAGAGGGGGCCCGGCCACTGCTGAACAGAGGCCTCACCTATCGCACGCCGCTATTATCTCGATCCACAGCTACTCCATTTCAACTGGCTGTCACCCTGAAGATCGTCACTCCACCTAGCCTGACGACTCCATAAATTATATAATGTAATCTAAATTAATTAAAGAGATAAAACTGTATGCTTATCTGTAAGAAGCTAAGGCAACCTACGCAGGTACGAGTACTGAAGCGATTTCGAAAATTCTTTCATCGACAAAATGTTAGCTACACTATCGCTCTGTGTACCATAAACTACGTTTAATACAGGTAAATATATAGGTACAGTTCCTGCGAGAAAGACGAGACAAAAAAGCTAGGTTCTACCCGCGGCTTTGTCCATGCAAAATTTGAAAATGATCCCCAGGGAACATACTCCCGGGATCTTATAAGCTATTTCAGGACACGGTCCGTATCCGTCTAGCCGTTCGAGCATATAAATAAGTAACATACACACTCACAAACTTTCATCTTTGTAATATAAGTTTGATAGAGACTGTACCATCGATATTGACTTCATTCTCCGTATGTGTGATGTTCCCTTGGAATTTGCCATGTGTGGAGTCAAACTTTATTAAATAGCAGATGTACTCGATGTCGATCGCAGGGTCGTTAATCGCAGATAACTGTAGCAATCAAAGCGGAATACATTAGAATAGGTAAAGTCGTATGGGGGTCACTAGTAGACAATAGAAAACTATAAATCTTACATAAGTATTGAAATATGAGATATTCAACTACGTAAGATATCAAGATATGCACCCACACAAGTAGTTGCTACTTATAATCTACACACCAATGATGAAGAATGAGGTATTTGGACGTGGTTAGATCGGGTTCGGCCCAAATAGCTCATTATCTTTTCTATCAATTGTCTTTTAGTCTGATGCTGACCACTGAAGTATCACTAATTAGTAGGTAATGTACTACTACCTAAAAATGAGCAAAAGATATTTTACCTCAATGTCGGGATTCTGAAGACAAGTTCTAAATATTACCCTGCCGATTCGGCCGAAACCATTTATTCCCACTTTTATAACCATTCCCGATGAACTTGGACTGAATCATTTAATTAGATTTTGATTAATCACTAATGATGAATATTTACTTGACGATACATGTTAGATGACGTTTTGAATTACGCGCTACAATGATATGTAAAAACCAATATAGTAGATCTATATTTACAAAAATGAACTTTTTCAGATGAATACAACATAATTGTTAACTTGATAAATACAAGTCTATCAGCTAAACAATATTTATTTTTACAAAATATGTAAATGATAAAGAAAACCGGTTTTTTATACCTTTTTTACCGGTTAATGAGAATGCAATCACTAGGTTTCATAGACTATCGGCGAGATAATAGAGGAGGGAATGTAGACTAAACATCAAACAAGAACTGTAAGTAGGTAACAAGGCCTATGATCCGCGATGAACGTCTTTCGATTGAAAAATCTAAGCCCATTATTTGCAGTAAATGCGGTCCAAGAGATGATAACATTATATTTTTAGCGCAAAGACATATTTTGCCATAAGTCAGCAAGATGATATTTTGAATGATGATGAAAAAAATAGTCCCGTAGTTTGTTCATTGAACATACACGAAAAGCATACTGTCTTCGTCCCGCCCTAAGAAGTGAAGAGTAAAGTTTATCTGTCGGATGCTAGACTTTAGCCTTAATTATTAACTACATCACTTCAACCACCCACTTGAACACGACAAAAGGGAGGAACGATGCATACTACTCTCATCTTACAAAAAACGCAGACATTCCTTTAGCAGTTACACTAACCTCTATCAAATCTCCCACTTCTTTCGTGAGATAGATTTTATACTCTCTTACGCACAATAAATAGCCAAAACTGTCATTCATAGTCATAAATAAATTCTGAGAGATATATAAATGCTATCAATTGTCATATTTCTACTTTTGCGTGGCGCCTTCGCCGTCTGGAGGCTATGGACAAATTAAAAAAGTGACACACTATAAAACGATAGTGTAGCGATCGACTAAAAGTCAAATATGTTTTAGGTTGAAAAACGCTATCGAAATTTCACTCTAATATTATTGCTATAACTGTTAAAATGTCAAATTGCCTAGCACCTCTGGTTGCCAAAAATCCTGGATATCAGACACGAAAAGCACAAAAAATCTAAAGTCAGTTCAGTTATTTTGTCTTATACAACAACCTAATAGGCAAAAACAAAAATAACGGTTAATGTAAACGGACTGTATAAGCTTTGTCATATCTGCATCATATTTACTTGATCTATGATTCATTGATCTTCTGGAAATTGTCTATTATACAACGCCCGGTCCTGCCTTGTCCTTCAGCTGACATTTTAAAACTCCATCTCGTGGAGAGCATACGTGGAGTTACTTATTTACTTGTTTCTACATAAATTTATTCCGGTAAGTGTTCACAAGCAATTACATGTCAATTAATTTCAAATACCATTGTCTTTCCGGGGTTACTTTAATCGTAAGTAGTGTGTTGCATAATTTGCTGCGTTTGTTTCTTTACCACGTAGCGATGCCTACGTGATTTCGGCGATTTAGATTATTTTAAGTAGGTACACATTAAAAGTTTTGTTTCGGGTATTGCAGTTGGTTAACTGGTTGATCGATTACACTGTTACTGTCTTTCTATCTTTTGGCTGCTATTTCTTTTGTATTTCGTTCATATTTTATGGAGTTATATGGGTGACCTCTACATGACCTCCATACCGGCCGGTGTTCGATCGTCCTACACTAATTACAGGATGATCTAACTTTGCAACAAACAAATACAGTGAATAAATATGTGCAACAGAAACAGGTAGGTAGAAGCCGGTACGATTATATCATAGGCTTCCGGAATTTGCTATTTATATTTCGGTAACTGACCTACGAGCAAGCAAACAGCTCTGCCAAATGAGTCTTGTTAGAATCTCGATGTATTGAAAAGATTTGCTGCTTTAGTCCATTATTTGGCAAAGATTTATTTGCCAGCCATTATTTGGCAAAGATTTATTTGCCAGCCATTATTTGGCAAAGATTTATAAATTCCTCTTTTTATAGGTCTTTTCCTTTGAATTAATTACTTTTCCCATTTTGACGGTTATTTTTTCTGTGTGCTATCGAATAGGTGATTTCAATATCATTACTAGCACAAACTACCGGTACCGTATAATTATATTATAATATTAAGATTCAAATAAGCGGTCCTAACAAATATGTCTCCTATGACCTTGAAATACACTGCGGTCGCTGGACGCCACTTAACGGCATATAGTAAAGTTAATACAACCTACGTCGGCCCTTCCTGCCGTTGATTAAGGAAATTAGGGCATAACTTTGTATATAATATTACCTGTTTTGCAAAAAATTGCACCATGTATTTCCATAGTTTGTTCACTTCTCAATAATCACTTTGAGGAAATGCCGACTTTTATGTGATTCATCTAAAGGCGTCTGATTGTGGTCACGTAATATTTGTTTCATATGTCTGCTACTTATAGTTTTGGCATACAAACAAGATTTTTTCATAATAAATAAATGCCAAACACACAAACTATGTTGTAATCAATGCATAACATGAGGGTATTTTTAAGTTTCCATACGTTTTGTGATATTTTTTTAGAACATTTCTGTGATTTAATCAAAAGTATACCTGTCACCAAAATATTTTGTACAGACTTCTGCTGGCAGTAGTTAATGACCTTGCTAGGTGTCCTGTCACGTGTATTTAATTAAACTTAGGTACCTACTAATTATAATTAACTGGTTTTTCTAGCTTAGACACACCTCTCGAAAGAAAAATACCTGCTCTCAAATGGTTTCCAATTAACACAGTTATTTATGAAATTATACAATATGGATTAGTAGGTAATCTTAGCAAAATCTAGTCATGATATTTGATACATCATTATAGATCACGTATTAGTGATAAAAATTATAACTAGCTTTTTATCAGTGGCATTTAATAGAATTTCGGCGTTATCTGTGTGATGAAATCAGACTGCACACATTTATCAAAATAATTGTACAGTTGAATGTACACAGATAGTTACAATTATTCTCTATTTTTCATTAATTGGCTTTATTATGATGTTTAATAATTATTTTTGTTTTTTTTTTTTTATTACAGACATGTCCAAAATCGGTATCAACGGTTTCGGCCGCATTGGGCGTCTGGTCCTTCGGGCTGCCATCGATAAGGGCGCTTCAGTCGTTGCTATCAACGACCCCTTCATCGGCCTTGACTACATGGTCTATCTCTTCAAGTACGACTCAACCCACGGTCGCTTCAAGGGTACAGTCGATATTCAAGATGGCTTCCTCGTCGTCAACGGCAACAAAATCTCCGTCTTCTCCGAGAGGGACCCTAAGGCTATCCCATGGGGCAAGGCTGGCGCTGAATACGTCGTGGAATCCACTGGTGTTTTCACAACTATTGAAAAGGCCTCTGCTCATTTAGAGGGTGGTGCCAAGAAGGTAATCATCTCTGCCCCCAGCGCTGATGCACCCATGTTCGTGTGCGGTGTCAATCTTGAGGCATATGACCCATCTTACAAGGTCATCTCCAACGCTTCCTGTACAACCAACTGCCTCGCGCCCCTCGCTAAAGTCATCCACGACAACTTTGAGATTATTGAAGGTCTGATGACCACCGTACACGCTACTACCGCTACCCAGAAGACCGTGGATGGACCTTCAGGAAAACTGTGGCGTGATGGACGTGGTGCTCAGCAGAATATCATTCCCGCCTCCACCGGCGCTGCCAAGGCCGTCGGCAAAGTCATTCCTGCTCTGAACGGAAAGCTGACTGGTATGGCTTTCCGTGTGCCCGTTGCGAACGTGTCAGTTGTTGATCTCACTGTCCGCCTGGGCAAGGCCGCCAGCTACGATGCTATCAAACAGAAGGTCAAGGAGGCTGCAAACGGCCCTCTGAAGGGTATCTTGGGTTACACTGATGAGCAAGTTGTGTCATCTGACTTCATTGGTGACACCCACTCGTCCATCTTCGATGCTGCTGCTGGTATCTCTCTCAATGACAACTTTGTGAAGCTCATCAGCTGGTACGACAACGAGTTCGGATACTCCAACCGCGTTATCGATCTCATCAAGTACATCCAGACCAAGGATTAAAATGTTAGATTGCTTAGAGATAAATGTTGTTATGAATGTTTAAGAATATGATTTTGTCGACTAGATCGACCTTTATAGTTTAAGCTTAAGTATAGCGGACAAATCTAAATTATTATTTAACCACTTTGACAGTGGTTTATTACACGTATAAATTATCACGTTTATATATTTAATGCAGTATCGTAATTAAATCAGAACTCAGTAAATGTTACGAAATTATTTTGTTGTTTGGTTTCTCCTTTACCTATGTAACAATAGTTTGTCTTGTATTCTAGTATGTCTTGTCTTAATATTTTTTGGTTTGTTCCATAATCGGACCTCTGCAGTATTTTATCGAATTTGAACTTGCAACGTGATCAGTGGTATATACAAGAGTAATGTTCCTACTTATTATCTATAATAGCTGGTGTCTGCGACTATTCGCATCACTCTTAAAACTTTAAACGGCACAATGGCATTTGATTTCCAATTTCAAGATTTTGTTTTTTGTGCGGATCCCAAATATTTCTTAACTAAAATTAGCCTAGTGGTCTATCACACGCACAAACTTCACCACAGTTTTGCCTGCATAGGCTGGTTTGTACACGGAACATCGTGTGAAACTATGAGTTTAAGCAACCACACGAACGGTGTTCCATGTGTGAAGCTTGTGCGTGTGGTTCTACTACACGGCTTACAAGATCCTTGACTACTACTGAAACAGAAAGTCCTATCAAAATCTTTCCGTTTGTTTTGGACATTAGCCTAAACAGAAAGACAAACTTAAAAATTGCATTTGTTGTATGTATAAAATATACTTGGTGTCTGCACTTTGTAAAAAAATATTTTTTGATATTACAAACAGACATAAATTTTAAAGGACAAACTATAAAAAGACAAGTGTACAATGGTCGGTCTTTTATTTTATTAAACGTTGGTTAGCGTTTGAGCACGCATCACTTCTATGGGTAGGCCTTTGATTATATAGGCATTCCACAAACGAACAGCTTGAATTAATTGTGAGATTTGTCAAAGAAGCAAGTGGAATGCATGCTTTATCACGCTTATAGCACTATAAGCGAATTTATAGCTGTCATATGAAAAAGTGAGACAACACCTGATAAAAAATTTTTTAAACTAATTCCACTGTCTTTGAGGTGGGATGGGAATCTAACTAATAATTTCTCCCACTCTGGGTGGAGCATAATTGTGTCGAACTTTCCCGCAACCCCAGCAGATGTCGGCCTTACTGAGCGCCTTCGGTTTTTATCTTTGAGGCGCGCGAGGAACACAACGCGCCGTCGACTTAGGCTTGGTCCTTACCGGACGGTGAGCTACCCAGTGCTTGTCTTCTGTCATTTTATTTTCCATAAGAATGCGGATGTAAGGGCCGAAGGACGCCAACGCGATTCCATACAAAAGTGCTCCGTTGCGGGGACACATGCGGGAAGCTGGGCCCTGTGCCCCCTTTTTGCTACGTTATAAAAGTAAAGTTCTCCATCGACACGACTACATGCACACTGTTAAAGTTGAACTAGCTACCGAGACCGTTACACATGCGCTTTGTCACGCGACGGTTGCCCGTCGCGGGCGTTCGCTTAACGCAGTTTCAGCCTCAAGACATTCTAATATTTGTGCAGTAAGTATGTGGCAGCGAATTAGTGCAATGTATCGAGTCAACCTTCTTAGCAAACTTACCTACGCGACCCTAGATAAAACGATTTTATTTATAAAAGAAAGATACAAAAATACATCAATTTTATAGCGCAATATCCATAAGGAATGAATTTTCGAATAATTATAACAAGCACTAAACTATTAAAATTTAGTGCTCGTTTTAATAAATTAGTTATACGAAGAAATCCCATCAAAAACTTTCGAAGGTTACTTTTGTAGTTTAGACCTGTGATAACATGATGCAAGCTCAAAATGAAATTGTTATCATTATATATGTTAAATAAAAAAATAGTATTCTATGAAATAAGACCAAACTTGGAATAATATACCTATTATATAATATCATCGAATTGTTTAGTGGTAGTTCCTTTGTTCTTGCTCAAAAGACTGAACCACATGGCTTGAAATTCAGGGCTATGCTTGTCTGCAATATTCCAAGTTATTGGCTGTAATTTTCTTAAAACAGATGATGGAAATTCATGTATTATATTTTACTTGCGTGTGTATTTCATTCGATTAAAATACAATTAGATTCTCATTGCGGGGCTACTCTATTATCGGTTTCTGAACGTGAAAGCGAGCTCTAAAATTTTAATGGCCGCATCAGGCAGCTGTCTGTCAGTGACATTTGGTTTGCTTCGTGTAAATTTTGTGATGTACAAGTTTCGAATCCGTCTATTTATCAATGAATATGGTGTACATTAATAGATAATGGTTGTTTATGTTGCCTATTTAATAATAAACTAAAGACACTGTGTAGAAGTCCATAATATTGTTATTTTATTACTATAATGGAGGATCTCAATTTGACAGAAACCGAAATGAGATATTTCGGTGATTTGTTTTTATGTTGTGACGAGGAATCCAATGGGAAAATACCGATTTTAAAAGCAACAGAATTGTTCCGTTCATCAAATGTACACAACGATATCCTAAAACAGGTAATTAGTGGTATAGGTTAGGCGTACGATAACACATTTGGTGAATGAGTGATTATGAGCACTAATTATATGTTACAGATCATGGATATAAGCGTTGCTCCTAATAGCTGTGCGTCACTAAGTCACATGAACAGAAAACAATTTTATTCAGCACTGAAACTAATAGCAGCCCATCAGACAAACATTACTGTAAAGCCAGAGCTTTTGTCTACTCCAGTTGACTTGCCTCTGCCGAGGTTTACATGGGCCCTTAACTCTGAAGCGAATGCGGACTTGATACAGTTATCAAACTCACCTCATGATCACCAACATCACTTGAGTAAACGAGAGAGGAATTTTGGTGGAACCCTTGCATATGAACCTATAAGACTGTCATCCAACCTGTCAGACAGTGATGTCCCGCAGGTGTTGTCTCACGATACTACTGAAGGATTAAGTACAGACTCTGAAATTGAATCTGAAACATTGTCACAGCAATCAGGATCTCGTGGGGTGAGTTTTTGATGCTTAATCATTTGTTTATAGAAAAAAAAGTGATTATTTAAAATATTGATTATGAAGGAATATATCATTACACATAATGCAATTCTCCTAAAAATGTTTAGCTCTTATTTGACAATTATACACATTATACTGTACCAATCTTTATTGATTAGTAGAAACAAAATCGGAATTAAAATGAATTTTTATCCTAGTACCCTCTTTTCGGCAGTTTTTTTGAGCATGCGCCATATTATTTCACATTGTTTGCTAGTGTAGACTATCTCTAGTCTGTTACTATATTTTTTATTCAACTCTAATAAGAACCTAATTAAAAAGTGATGATGTCTAACTAGAATCTATATATAGGAGAAACTGACTGACTGACATATCAACGCACAGCCGAAACTACTGGGACTAGGAGTGTGAAATTTTGCACAAGGGTTCCTTTTATGATGTAGGCGAGTACTAAGAAGGGATTTTTAAAAATTCAGTCCACAAGGGTATGAAATGGGGGTCTTCAGTTTGTATGGAGAAACCCATGTCACACGGGCGAAGCCGCTGGCAGAAGCTAGTATGTAAATATAATGCCAATAAATGTGAGCACTTCATATATGCCCCAGTTTTGTGGTGTGGAGCAGTGCTCTCTCTGATAGCAACAAAAAACACTCTGGGCTAAAAATAACAAGTTATCTAAAAGGTATTGTTGGTACATCATTACCGGGTAGGTCATTGGCCATTAATTCATTAAACTCCAAGTGAACCCCGGTGTTCACTCTCTCATTGTCTTTCTATCGTCTCTAATTACGCTATTCGAAAGGTTAATGCCATTTACCCATTTTTCTTGGTCAACTTGTAAGCTTTAGGTGGCAAATAACAGAGTGTGTAGTTTTTTGTATATAATTTTTATTATTTTACCAATCTATGCTAAGGGCTATGGCTGGATAAATAACTAAAATGATTTTATAGCACCAAGGTACAGCAATAAAAAGTGTATACAGTTCCAAATATCTTCAGTCTTTGATGCACAATTGATTTCAAACAAACTAAGAAGTCCTAAAAAATATTGATTGTAGGGAAATAAGCATAGCATTTCTTTAGATGTGGTATGTATGGAAAGAAATACTTATTTACCTACATTTTGCAAATGAATAATTATGGCGGGAATTTCTGAAAAGGAAATCCGTGGTCCTAGAATGCAAAGGGCAGTTGAAGGACACAGGTGTGGGTTTAGTCCGTATAAGTTGAGAGAACTAGTATTTACATATTTTTTTAATGCACTTGTATTATAAATATGTAAAACAAATGTTATTGTTTTTTATTACATTTAGTGTCTCATACTGTGATCTTAAACTGATTATTGATATGGTTAAAAGGATTTAAAAAAATTACTTACATAATTAACAATTACAAAAATGCTTCTCCCTAATTCTTTAAACCCCAAGCGAACATTGTCTTTGTGTCTCTAAATAAGGTATTTAAAAGGTAAAAAAATGCATTTGCCTTACGACTTTATATGTGGGAGGTGTTTAAGTCCATACCCTTCCGTTGCACACAGGAAGAGTTTTCGGATGATATACCACAACCAAAAAAAAGGCATGACTGGAAATATTTGTAAAAAGATTTTGATTGATATATTATGACTTAACTACAAGATAAACAGTTGTCTTTTTTTGTGACAACATCTTTATCAGTCAGGTTAATAACCAGCTTGTAGCGTAGAGTGCAGGTCGATAACAGAACCATGTAACATCTGTACTCGTCTCTTTAGGTCAGGTACATACTGAAGCTCTTTGTTCTTTTATTCGAATGATATAAATTACCCTGTGCACACATATGTAATGTTGTGTTGTAAAATGCCATAAAATTTTGTGAAAAAGATTAAAATAATAGTGATTTTGATTGATTACGACGAAAAACGCACGGTTGGCGTATTGGTTGAGTGTTTGCCTGCTGCGTTGTGTGTCGCGGGTTTGAAACTGTCCAAATCATTTAATTTCATCAACCTCATCATCATAATGATTACCTACCCTCATTCAAGTTTATTTGGGGTCAATGCAGCATTCTTTGTTCTTCTATGCATCTTCTTACTGGCCACTTGGCAATTTTTCGCGCCATCCCAGTTTCATCAACACCATATTATGCGCCACATAAGGGTGTTTTTAATATCGAGCGGATATCATCACGCACGCGGGAAAGCCCCGCGTGCAGAAAATTTTAAAATGCAAAAAAAAAACGCGTCCCACGTGCGTATTCCACGCATTACAATATATAGGTACTTGTATGAAATGGACATTTGCGGGGGTTACGCTTTCACATTTGCGGCAATGCCGAATGCTTGATCAAAATCGCGTGATATTAAAAACACCTGTCTATCGCTAGAACCTGCCTGCGAAATTAGCCAGAATCGCCATTTCAGTACTGAATAGTTTCAGAGGGTCCATTTTTGTACTTTCTTAGAAATTATTTTGAATAAGTACTGCATGATATTTCTTATTAGCTGGTGCTTGCGACTTCGTCCGCGTCAGACTCGTAAAATAACATGTTGCCATTATTTTAGACAGTTTCAAGATTTTTTTTTTTGCCCAGAACCGTTAGCTCTGTCAAAATCGGTCCAGCCGTTTCGGAGATTATCTGGAACAAACACACAGAAAAAAAAGAAAAAAAAAAATGCATGTTTGGTAAACTACCAGTCGAACTTAGCTGCGGCTTGCTCGAAGGAGTCACCGCAACCCTCGCAATAAAGGGCAACTAAAGAAACACTGTGAGATTTAGTCACTATAAGTCTGACGCTCCCTCTCGCTCCGGGAGCGAAAGAAGTTATTTTATGATTTCCCATGTAAAAAAAAATAAGGTGCAGAAGCAGAACATGGTAGGTGCAACATAATGGAAAAAAATAAATACCAAAAAATTCGAAGACATGTGACATTCACCAACCCGCACTGGGCCCGCGTGGTCGATTACGGCCCATTCGCCCATTCCCTCTCCTCGAGAGGAGGCCCGAGTCCCAGCAGTGGGAACATTAAAACTGCTGACTATGCTAGGTAAATATTTACAAATAAACAATGTTATCGTGAAAAATGAATCCAACAAATCAACTGAGGTAGGTAATGATTGCATCAATTGCATCATGATCAAATAGTAATACAAATGTAATGAATAGACTTCTTTATAGTGTTTACTGTGATAATAAAACTTGTACAGTTTACTTATTAAGAAATCGTGGCATCATACACTATCAGGTCCTTGAAAAAATCGTTATAAAGAAATAAGAAATGACACAAATATTATCTATCTATATTCTATACATATACATTTACTAGCTTTTGCCAGCGGCTTTGCCCGCGTGAAAGGAGGTTCCTCCACACAAACTTTGGACCCCCGTTTCATCTCCTTAGAGGGTGAATTTTGAAAGATCCCCTCTTAGTGCTCGCCTATGTCATAAAAGGAAACCTTGTACAAAATTTCACGCTCCTAGGCCCTGTTGTTTCGGCTGTGCCCTGATATGTCAGTCAGTCAGTCAGTCTCTCCTTTTATATATATAGATAAAAGGAGAAACTGACTGACTGACATATTAACGCACAGCGGAAACTTGGAACTAGGAATGTCAAATTCGGCAAGAGCCTTTTATGTTATAGGCGAGCACTAACAGAGATTTTTCTGAAATCCCCCCCCCCCCCCCCCCCCCGAGGATGAAACGGGGGTCCAAAGTTTGTATGGAGAAAACTACGTACACGCAGGCGAAGCTGCTGGTAGAAGCTGGATGTCACATATTTTCTTTTTAAATCTTCATAGAAAAACGTTCCTGACTGTTGTGGACAGTGTATGTAAATCATTATTTAAAAGCATTTTTTTTTTTTAAATATGGAATAACTGTATATGTAAAGTGTAAAAACTTCACACACTCATGGTTTAAACCCGCATCAATCATCAAATGAGATCATTTTAATTTTCAATCTAATGTCCTTATAATCGAACGGAAGAGTTTTTATGTTCGTTAAAACGCACTTATCTCTGAAACTATTACTCAGATTGCAGAAATCAGTCTGTATGAGATAGCCAGATTTTTGAGGAATAGTATAGGCTATAGGTATTATAACATGCTAGCACACTGAACACATTTCTGACATTGACATTTCATCAGAATTCCGTTCCCTATTGCAGCGCCATCTATCGGGTTCAATTTTATTTTTAAACCGTCCTGGAACCCACTCAATTATACACACAGTTTTATCCAAATCGATCAAGCCGTTTAGGAGGAGTTAGGCGACAAACACACGTACAGAAGAAATATATTTAGAAGATAACATCACGCTTTGACCAATGGAAGCAGAGTAGTAACCAAGGGAAGCGGGTTAAACTGCGGGGTTATTTAAAATTGATATGCCAAACCACAAATAATGTAGTTTCCCTCCCTCGATGCTGTGCCATTAATGATATTTAGTCAGACAGAAATGCTAATTATCCTTATCCAATAAATAGCCAGTGCCAATTACAAATTATTGCTGTGCGCTATATTAAAAAAAATATAAGTAAAATAGATTGATGTCATGGTATATATATACCTATTAACTCTGTATAAATTCTAACAGAATAGTTCTTCACCTATATTTACGAAACGAAGAAAACTATTTTCATCACGCTCGAAACACGTAATTTACTGTTTTTTGCACTAGTACGGAAAAGTGCGCGATCACCCCACGCCACAAACAGGCTGGGCGCTAAGCTCCCCACAAGTCGCACGTCGACCGCGATTTAATTCTTCGTAAGTGTAGTGAAAAACGTTGTTTGATACACGTGGAGTCACTACAGCACTAGGCTTCATAACAATAATTACTGGTGGACACTGTGTTAATTGTGAACACTTAAAGAAAATTTTGAAACCAAGCTCATTATTTCAAAAAGTGAAATAGTAATTAATTACATGTTTATCATATTAATTATTTTTAATATAAGATTTATTTTCTGTTCGTAATTGCTCCTTATTGAATTTATTTGTTTTTTATTGTTAGATTTACTGTTCTGACTTTCCTCTCAATCTCATTCACAAGAAAATTTAAGAAAACATGTATATTATTACAATGATGCCATTGCCAAGAAATTAGGGCCTTTCTGTCGAGTAAATTATTGACAGTATTTTACTCGACAGAAAAGCCCTAATTTTAAAATACTGTTAATAATTTACTAGAGGGCTGATAATGTGATATAAACCCTAAAACTTTACTGTCCGTAATTACACGTTGTCTGTGTTAACCCCCACAATTCCCCATTATTGATAAAAAAACGGGACGGGAACGGGAAAACCCCAAAAATATTTTGGGCAACCAAGATCAAACTTAGGCCTTTTTAATATTCTAGAGGATTGCGAGCGTCCTCAAAGCATAGTGAACCAGCGCGCAAAGAATACGTTACGGGCGCGCAACGAACACTCCGCGCATGCGCAGTGTTTTTTTTGCGGACGCGCAACGAACACTCCGCGCATGCGCAGTGAATTTTTTGCGGACGCGCAACGAACACTCCGCGCATGCGCAGTGAATTTTTTGCGGACGCGCAACGAGATCCGGCAACGAGGTGCGGGTCTCCGGCGTCTTCGAAGTAACAAAGCCGTGCCTCCTCGTCGGAATCCATTTTGTTACCGAGTGTATTGTACGTCGTTAACTTGCTACGAACACGCGTTGAAAACATTGCGAATTTGTCACGCGTCCGCGACATCTTCGCTGTGCAGCCGCGACGTGTTCGCGACACATTTGCTACGCGCCCGCCACGCCCCGCCCCGCAGCTGCTCGCAAACCGCTAGTCTGTTAATGCCCTTAGGGTCCGATAATTAAACATAGCGCATATGCTCAGTTGCCTACTAGACCAACATCATCTAATACCTACCAGGAGCCTTATATGACATGTTAAAATGTCAGACTGCGAGAAAGAGGTATGGAGCCATACACCCTTTACAGCTCCATCCCCTTTAACAGTTCAGTTTAGGTCGTCATATGGATCCACGAGGGTAAGGCTACGTCTTTAATTTTATCTAAAGATTAAAACAAAGCAGTGAATGAACAAGGTCGTCTATCACAAAATGGCGTATCAATATGCCATACTTGTCACCGGTACAGTTTTAGTGAGCTCTTGACCTTGCAGGTGTGCTGTTAATTTATTGATACATATTCATAATTAGATCAGCTCGTACGCGTGTGTTTACGACGATAGTTTTTACTGACACTACGACGAAATTCGCTTTAATCGGTAACTATTTGCTTATCATGAATATCGACAGTTTGATAAATGAGAATAGTAATACAACAGAATACAGTAATTAGGGAAATAACAACGTTATTTCCGTATTTGTATCCTGTGTATTGTCGTAGAAATGAGTTTTGGTTCCGTTTTCGTATATTTAGCAGGAGTTTTTACGCCTCTAAAGTCGCAAAAACGTGAGATTAAATACCTAGCTATTTCTTACTCCAGACATGGTAAATAAATTTAAAAAGAAATAGGAACAGTAATCGGCATATATTCTTCTTACTGATGGGTCTCATACTGTCTCTTGTCTCTATGAGGCGTTACGTACCACGGCGCTGATTGGTGGACGTTCACATGTTTGAATTTTTGTATAGCCTATGGTCATATTCGTACCTTCTTCGGCTTCGAATTTTCGAGTCTCTGGTGGGGTTTGTCACCATTAGTGGATTCAATACAAACTACAAGCGCGGGCGTCCCAAATACACATTTCTGTGTTCTTCCTGCTTTAGTTTTATTGTGTGTAGAATCGCAAAATATACCAAAATATGTGCAATCTGAATATATTTTATTATACATACTAAAAATATTTTATTATCCAGTATACTAGTTACATTTGTATACCATCTCTGCATATTCCTGTAGCAAAAATAAAATGGCCAAAATTTTACATTGATTTTCCGTGCTAGTATGTTAAAGTATCAGTCTTCAGAAATAAACGGGTTGTTCGACATAGCTTGCTGAAGTGGCAATGGGCCAACCATTTTGGAGCAAACGTTAATAATTATTTTTCTTATTTATTTACAGAGAAGAGGACCCAAGACCGGGTCACCGTGGAGTACAGCAAGCGAAAGTCCAACGCCGACTAATAGCGTGGCAGAGCGAGTGCACCCGGTGTGGGAGCATAGTGCTACCGGCCGGGGGGTATGGCCAGCTAACACCGGAGAAGAGCACACGAGACTACTTGGTAAGCGACACGTCCTATTAACTATTTTAGCCTTATTTATGAAAGTCTCTGTGATGTTAAGCAACTGATTTGCAGATTTTAAAGTTTATTTCTGAATGGCACTACCTCTTTTATAGGTCTCTTTCTTGGGTAACTTTGTCCGAAATCGCAAACAGAAATATTTTTTTTGATTCCGTTCAAAAAGTATGTTACAAATCTTCCAAATCTGCTGAAAAGGGAACCTGTCAAGAAGCAGAAAAAGGATATTACGCGCGTACAAAAGAGATAGCGAGATTTTCCCTCCACGCGCCCACTCTTCCTCATACAAATATTGAAATACTAATTGCTCCTTCGTTTTTTCGTAACTAATTTTGTAGCAGTTTTCAAAAAAGGTTTTATTTTTTGTGTTTTTGGTAGTTTAGTACTAAATATTTTACAAAAATAAATACAGACAAGTAATTAGCACCAACTCTCCATTATTCTTTCAATACTCTTAAATAAACGCTTTTAGCAAATAAAGTTATTCTCCATTGAAAATAGAGGAACTTCCGTTATTTTATCGAATTATCTAAAGTTCCTAGACTGGTTATCACGTCGGGGTCACCGATTTACTACTATATCACCTGATGGTAAACGATGATGCGGTCGACGATGGAGCACGCTTGCCTAGAAATAACCTATTGACCCTTGGTTCTTAATTTGAACTAAATCTTTTCCTTGTTGTTCAAGTTGGTATACAATAAAAGTAAAATTGAATGTTTAAAAAACGTTATGAAGCTGAAGTTTTTCTTGTAACAATACGTAGCGCGTAAGTTGATCGTCTGGTTTCTAGGTACAGTGACAATTGGCCTTAATTAGCTTTATTTTCGTATTTTGGCTCTAGATAAATTAGGCCAGTTTTTAACGCTCATGACTCACTTTTTCATACAATCTTGAAGTCGAATTCGTCCTTCACTAATATAATGAGGTGTAAAATTCTTGATTAAATATCGACATACCTACTTGAAATGAAGAAATTTCTAGGTATCACGCATGAAAAACTCACGCAGACTGTTCAAGGAAACTTAAGAATTTGATGGATTTCTGATTAAATAGCTTAAAACTTAAGCAAGTATAGTTTTATGCTGTTAGTTTTATGTGGCTGTGCGGCATTGTAGTCTAAAGCCTGTTTGAATACAAAGCCTGGTCGCTGTTAGTCTATCTGTGCTCGTTGAGCTATGTCGAGAGGGCGGTCACTTCCAACATCTTCCTGTCAGCAGTACAATACGATCATTACTGCCTTAGGAAATAATGGTAGCCTTGCAGGTTCATGATATCTTAAATTTTTGGACTGATTTAGTGTCGCTGATAAACGTCTTTTTATAAATATCATACATTCATTGTCATCATCATCATCATCATTTCAGTAGAAAAACGTCCACAGTTGAATGTAGGCCTCCCCCAAGCGTCGCCATAACAACTGGTCCTGTGCGTCTCGCATCCATCGTATTCCCGCGACCCTCAGCAGGTCATCGGGGTCGAAAGGTTCTAGAGTGGCGACACCACGTTCCGGAAGACGCAGCATTGGAAGACCTCATGCATTCGACTGCTAACAATTTTTGTAATACCTAGCGCCCATATAATTATGATCGTTTAACTCATAAATTACTTTATTTAATCGCAGGTACAGAAGAAGAGTCATCAGATCGTCACTCTTCAGAGGAGGAAGGTGATGGAGTAGACGACGTCTGGGCGATTAGCGACGCACAGGCGCGGCACTATGCTGGACAGTTCGCGACGTTGCGGCCCGAGCGGGGCATGCTGTCCGGTCAGACCGCTAGGTAACTAGTGCACTATGTATGTGTGTAGAACATCTGGGCGATCAGTGACGTGCAGGCGCGGCACTATGCTGGACAGTTCGCGACGTTGTGGCCTAAGCGGGGTTTGCTGTCCGGTCAGACCGCTAGGTAACTAGTGCACTATGATTGTGTGTGTAGAACATCTAGCGAGACAGCAGAATAATAATAATAAAATCTTATCTATTAGATAAATTAAAATTAACCGACCCGAGTCAACCTATCAAGAGTAAGTGAAAGGTTGACTCGGGTCATATTTTTAGTTTTAGACCACCAAATGGACAGCCCATTTAGTTGATCAGATATACTGAAATGATAACAAGATTTTTTATGTTTGAGCAATGATAAAACATTGTTTTTCCCTCAGGTTATTTTTCGAAAAATCACACCTATCTGTTCCCGATCTCCGGAAAATATGGCAGCTCTCAGACATCAACAAAGATGGCATGCTAACACTGGAGGAGTTCAGCATAGCGATGCACCTGATCGTACTGCGGCGGAATAACGTGCCCGTGCCGGACGCATTGCCCGCCGCGCTGGTGCCGCGGGTAGACTCGCGATACTCTGCCCGACAGGTCACCACCGACCTCGTGGACCTGGGATCAGACATGTTCAGCTCGGGCACCTCTGCAGATTTCAACTTCGCGCCCAAAACCGAAACCATCATCGACCCCTACGACGCCACCAAAGCAGTAGTAGTACCCAAAAAGCCAGAGGAACGACAACCCTCACTCACCCCGCCGAAAACTGAAGCCCAAGTCAATAATAAAGAATGGACGAAGTTTGTCGACTCACCTACATCGAGCGTGTCCAGCCCCGGGCCCAAGCCAGTTAACTTTGACTTTCATAAATCAGCCGTGGAGCGCGACCCCAAGATCTTCCACCCGGTGGCCGTGCGCGTCACGCCCGACAACAACGCGCTGCCGCTGGAGCCCGACACGCGAGCCTCCACGTCCCCGCGCCGCGACGACTTCGCGCACGCCTTCGAGCTGGCCAGCCCCAAGCGGCTGCACTCGCAGCCGCCCGCCGAGCCGCCGCCCAACGGCGCCGAGATCAAGTCCATCCAGCGCCCGCAGCCGCGGAAGCCCGTCAAGCTGGGCGTGCTGCCGCCGCCGCCCGCGCGCGACGCGCACGACGAGCCTGCCTCGCTGCCCTACGCGCCCAAGAAGGAGCCGCCGCCGCCGCCGCCGCCGCGGCCGCTGCGCAACCACGCGCGCTCCAGCTCGCTGGACCTCAACCGCCTCAAGGGCGCGGCCGCCCCGCCGCCGCAGCCGCCGCCGCGCGCCTCGCCGTCCGCGGCCGAGCCGCCGCGCCGCCTCGTGAACCAGCGCAGCGAAGGCGAGCCCGCCTTCCCGCCGGACGCCTTCGCGCCGCGCGAGTACGACGCGGACGGCTTCGGCTACGTGCGCGAGGACGCGCCCAAGATGCACGGTGCCTTCGAGGTGTACCGCAAGCCGCGCTCGTGCTCGCCCGAGCCGGACGTGCGCGCGCTGGCGGAGCAGAACGCCGTGCTGCACCGCGTGTGCCGCGCGCTGTGCGCCGAGCTGGCCGACGTGGCGCGCGACCGCGAGGCGCTGCAGGTGCGCCTCGACAACGCCGCGCTGCTCTAGTCACGCACGCCGCGCACGCCACGCACGCCACGCCGACCGAGCCACACGCACGCCACGCCCATGTTATTGTTTCAAATATGTAATCTCATGCAATGTGAATCGTTTATTATGTAGTATTGTTATCGTATATTCGGTGAGACTAATTATTTGTATGTGCCGGTGTTTCTATTCGCCCCTCGCTGATCACCCCGTGTCACTAACTGCCTCGAGCTGCCTTCGCGTCTACATTCTGCTTACGCGCCGTGCTCTGACGCATACTTGTGAATATATGTTTTGTGAATCGAAGCCTGTGTTAGCGTTGTGCAGTATATTTTTTTGTGCTTTTTTACATTTTTGAGCATAAGGGGTCCATTTACATTTTATTTCTAGAGGCTATTTTGAAAATAACTATATTATTTAATAGAGCCACAGTATTTAACGTCTTTGTACTAATTTCCGTAGTCTCAGTAGCATTTAATATGATTTGGTCACTATATTATTTGTATACATGTAGTTTATTGTATTGTAATTATATATATACCTATATGTAATTAAATTTATGACAACGTCACTCCAGTACATTTCTTGAGTTAGCAGTGTTGAAGACTTATTAGTGTGAGTTCGATAGGGCAAGCGTTTTTGGGCTTATTTATAACTAACAACAACCATTTTAAAAGATTTTTATAGATTATAAGAAAACGTCTTACGCCAAAACACGAAATAGTCTTCGATGAAGTGAAAGAATTTACAATAAAGTCGTTTTTTTATATTTACTATCCAAACTTGATCAATGTTCAAATCAATTGTAAGTACCAAAAATATGATTTAAATAATTGATTTGAAATTGTCACTAATTCTAGTGTTTTCTAAGTATATTATAGAGTAATGTATTATTCAGTGGTTGTGCTTGCTTACTCATTTTGTCAGTACTTCCATTCATATTTTGAAAACCAGTTAAAAGTTGAATTGGATTGTCTATGACTTGAGATTTCGTTTATAAAAAAAGTTACAATAAATAAAACATGTTTTGTAAATCTAAATCGGCAAAAGGCTAATATTATAAGACTAAATGTTAATATTTGTATCCGTTGACGATATTTTTTGTAATTTTTAAAACTATTGAAAACTAAATAATTCGTTGATAGAGGCCAAATACTTGAGAATCTATAAGATTCAGTAGTTTTCCCAAATTTTCTTATTCGTTTTATTCGTACCGTGGCATTTATAATTTCATAGAATACGTTTGTACAATATTAGAAGTTAGTGTAACTCCAAAATGTTACTGCAGGGTGGCGCTAGTGTTGCTTGTCTAGCATTCCTTATTATAATTTGCTTTGTCGTCGTTATAAGTGTAAAATTCCATCAGACGGAGGGTGTATTTGTTAAAATTTTGTGAATGTTGTATTATACATTAGCTTAGCGAATGTAAAAATGTCAAGATGTAAGAACTAAAGAGAAGGGCGATGTACAAGACTTGAGAAGTATGAAGAGTACATAAGAGAGTTATTTGTAAGTAGATATCGACGCATAGGGGGCCCGACCCGGGGCCCCCTGCAGATGTTATAAACTATCAGATATATTAGCAACTGAAATATGTGTTGAAATAAAACTTGTATTATAATAAGATTATTGTAAAAGTATTTATCTTTCATTTGAGTCGTAACTTTAAGTATATGGTCCTCAGTTAGATCGCAGCCTCATCGCACTGTAAATATTTTGATTCTCAGAGAAACGTCTGTCGAACGCTTTATAACCCCACTGATCTACATTTTGGTCCAATTTTTGTACTAATTATAATGTTCACCATTATACCTATTTATGTTTCATAAAATTTATACAGTAATGCTTAAAAATACAATGTAGTAAATTATGTACAATAAATTTATTTCAAATTTGTATTAGTATTTGTATTTAAAAGAAAGAAAGAATAATATTTTATTTGGCACACACAAACAAATTGACGACATACATTTGAATGATGAGACCTTACGACTATTACTACGAGGGTTATAGTTAGGCACTATAGTTCAAACCTTTAATTACGACGGTGCCATTACCTATTATAAAATAAAAAAGATTTAAAACAAAGCGTACCGCCAAATATAAAAAAACCACGTTGCATCCAAAATTCGTAAAGCAGTCGTAATATTAACAGTGCTATGTATTTTTTATATATATAAGTGAAAATCAGGGTGAATTCTAGTGTAGCAAAATATAATTAATTTTGTATTGACTGGCCTGTTGGTCTAGTGGTTAGTGGCCCTGACTGCTATGCCGGAGGTCGTGGGTTCGATTCCCACCCAGGACAAATGTTTGTGTGATGAGCACGATCATTTGTTCTGTGTCTGGGTGTAATTTATCTATTTATGTATGTATTTAGAAATATATAAGTATGTTTATCAGTTGTCTAGTACCCATAACACAAGCTCTGCTTAGCTTGGGACTAGACGGCGTTGTGAGATAGTTGTGGAATATTATATTATATATATTATCATTGGTATGCCCAAATTTTATTGCCACGAACCACCATTGGCACGCGTGCCATAGGTTCGGCATCCCTGGGAATACACTATGGTATAGTGTACGAGTATTCAGGTTAAGAAAATAGTGACCTCATCGTTATCACTCAGTTAAGCCAGACTCTTTGACCAATTAGATTCTCAAGTAAGTCCTTTAGATAGTAAGGACGCGCTTTTGTCAATTTTAAAAATTAATATCTCATGTATTCGTAAAAGTGAAAATTCTGACGATTCTGATTAAATTAGTTAGAAACCTTTCAAATCTAGTGGAAGGGGAAACTATCAAGTAACAGATAAAGGCTGCACATACTGAAATGTTACGTCACCGCCATTAGGTTATGTGCGTACAAAAGAGCGAGATACTTCCACCTCACGTCCACTCTGCCTCAATTTAATATTTGAAGTACTAATTTTTCCTTCATTTAATATCAATTTTGATGCTGTTTTCAGAAAATGATTTTAGTGTTATTTTTTGTTTAATATAAAATACTGTACAAAAATGAACAAATAATAATACCCAATATTAAAATAATTCATATTATTATTTGAAAATACTATGCTGTGAAAAGCTAATTTTTATCCTAGTATGAAAACACCTTTACTATACAGTTGCACTGATGACTCACTATTTTCCTTACGTGAACAGAAAATAGTAAAATTTGACTACACGGACAAAGGTGAGAAATAAACCTGATTCATACCGGAGGGACTGCCCTGCAATGGCCGCAGACAGACGTGAGTGGAAAAGGGAGAGGGAGGTCTCATACCATAAGCTCTGCTTAGTTCGGGACTAGATGACGTTGTGTGAAAGTTATTGAATATTATTGTTATTACATAGCAAATAAACTGGGCCCACCCCTTACTTTGGAACTCTGATTAGATTTTCTCAAAAACTATAACATCAGGAATCGGAAACTGATTGGGATTAGTCAATTAATGATATTACAAAGAGTCGTTTTCCAGATGCGTTATACGTTTAATACGTTAGTAAAAAAAAAAAAAAAAACTGGGCAATTGCGAGTCGGGCTTGCGAACTGAGGGGTCCTTACAAACTTACATATAAAAAAACAGTTTAATTTCCGAATTGAATTTCGAAGATTTTCCCAAATCGCAAAAAAAGTTTTTTTTTGTGACGTAGGTAACTTTACAGTTTTCAGTTTTTTTTCCTATACCTATGCCGTGAGAAAGGCTTCATGCCAAATTTCAGTATTGTAGGTCAACGGGAAGTACTCTATGAATTTTGATTCCCTTGAGAGTGTCGAAATCCACGTTTTTTGCGACATAAACACTATCTTTTTTTTTCGTTAACTCAGAAGTTTGATTTTTTCACAGCTTCAAGGGTCCGCAGACTTGAGTATATGGTTTTAATTTTAACTCGATATCTCCACGCGCTCCTGAGATAAAGGGTCTTGACAGACAGACAGACGGACGGACAACAAAGTGATCCTGTAAGGGTTTTTTCCTTTTGAGGTACGGAACCCTAAAAAGGCGGAAACAAAGAAAACAAAACATTTAAAGTTTCTGGTTAGTATTCAGTATTCCTTCCCCTTGCTCGAATAACTACCAGCGTCCTCGTATATTGGTCTCGCAAGCCTGCTTACTGATCAAATCTTGGGGAATTGCATTCCACTCCTCTTTAATTGGAATTCGCAGCTCTGGAAGCCTTGTTGGAGCAGGTAGCGGGATCAATTCCGACGTTTCAGCTCTTCCCATAAGTGTTAACGGATTCAAGTCCCGAGTTTCGAGCTGGTCAGTCCATCATATGAAAGCTGACGTCGCGTAGACACTTGGTCATTACATGAGCAACATGAGGCCGTGTATTACATGCATATTATCTTGCGGTCCCTTAGGACAACATGGACTGAAGGATTTCAGTAATGCAGCGATAAGAAGTCTATCCACGTATACGGCCTGTCGTCGGTTCGTTGAAAACTAACGAGATGTCGCCCCAGGCCTTAATAGATCCTCCTCCATAAGCAACAGTTTCCTCGACGCAACAATGAGAATAACGCGTTCTCCTGGGTGATGATCTTTCGAAATCGATCACTTGCATTTAGACTAACTAGTGAAGAGTACATTATCCCCAGTGGCGGCCTTAGGGGGTGGTGAACAGGGCAATCGCCCAGGGCCTCGCTCTTACAGGGGTCTCGCACAACAACAACAAGAAAATTTTAAAAAATATAGAAATTTTTAACCTTTTTTTATATTAATTTAAAACTTTTGATTTTGATCCTTAATTACTTATTAAGGTTAAATATAACGGTAAATTAAAATAAAGTTAGTTAACTAATTCATTCATTCAAAACATAATTGAAAAATTCATTATGTACACTGAGAGATTTTTTTCACGAAGGGCAAAGGGCCTCGCAAAGACCTGCGCCCAGAGCCACGCAATGGGTAAGGTCGCCTCTGATTATCCCACTCTGCTCTAACTACTGTTGGTGGTTAGGTGGACTACTGGGCTACCGTTAATGATAGACCTGATTACCTACAGCTTTCTTTCTTTTCTTCCTTTTTTTAAAGTTACCCTAAACTAGGAATAACTCCTATGTCGTGTGTGTGAAAAAAGTAGCAAAAACAAACGCGTCTAAGCAAATGATGCACAAAAACTAAAGATAAGAACAAGAAATATCCGACTACCCTCATTGTAGAAAAAAAAGAACGCTGAACGCGAACTCTAGTCAAACAGAGCAAATCGTTAGCATTGTTGAATTTATGTTTATGAGAATTTTAGTCATCATGAAACGCTTTTTCTGTAGGCATAACTTATGATCGTTGTAACATTTATACTTTTTGTGTAAATCGAAACACTCCAAAGGTAGTGGGTGTCCCGGTTTATTTGCTGTTCAGTGTAAAAATAATTGGCAAGACTACTTAATTGACGCATAGCACTAAACACTTATTAAACAATTTCATTACTTATTTCCAAATGAAGATCAGAATTGAGTATCTAATTTAATCAGTTTTTCATATCAACCGCGCGATATCGAAGTTATCGAAAAATCGATACTGGATAAATGAAACCGCATCACGAGTCGGAATCTACCCTCAGTGATAAGGTGCGGCGGTGATAAGCGCGCGCGGACAGTCGCACGGACACCGGACACTCCAGACACTCGGTGACTCCTCGGCCATTTCTCTCCCTTTCCCGCCGCTACAGTGTAGCGCATACCTGCGGACCTTTTTTTGTGATGGTAGTCCCCCCGCGGCTCGCCGGCATCGTCCGCCTCGCCTCGCACACACCGTGTTGACGCGACTCGGGACGCACGCTCGCTGTAGCGCTTCCGCGGCGCTCGCGCGTAAACATTCACGACTACAATGCGATCTTTGATGTAACGCCGGATATGTCCTCTCCGAACATGAAGTGCATCGTGGCCGTTGTTTTTACCGTGACCCTAGTGACCGGAGTCGCCGCCGAGGCCTCCGTGCGGACATGTGAACCTATTAAAGTGGCGATGTGTAAGGACATTGGATACAACCAGACGGGGATGCCAAACCTGGCGCGGCATACCTTGCAAGCGGATGCTGACGTGACGCTGCAGACGTTCAGCCCTCTGGTGCAGTACGGCTGTTCCTCTCAGCTGCATTTGTTCCTGTGCTCCGTGTACGTGCCCATGTGCACCGACAAAGTGGCGCTGCCTATTGGACCCTGCAGAGGGTTATGCGAAAGTGTTTACACACGATGTTACCCTGTGCTGCACGGCTTCGGTTTCCTCTGGCCTCCAGAGTTGGATTGTTCCTTATTCCCTGCGGAGAATAACCACGAACATATGTGCATGGAAGGACCAGGAGAGCGCTCGCCGCCTATGGGGACTGTTCCTCTGGATATGGGGAATGCAGGTGGCAGAGGAGCGTGCCGAAGACTAATCAAGCCCAACAATTGGGTGTGGGTGAGAGGATCAGCTCGCTGCGCGCAATATTGTGACGCAGAGGTGCTGTGGGACGGTGGAGAGCGGAAGGCTTCAGAGGTGTGGTTAGCGACATGGGCGGCGTTGAGTTTCGCGTGTACTCTGGCGGCTGTGGGGGCTCAGCTTGCGTGTGGAGACAGAGGGGGAGCCGGAGAGCGGGCGTTGGTGCTGGTGGCGCTATGCAGGTGCGCCGCGGCGGCGGGCTGGGGCGTGCGGGCCGCTGCCGGCCGGGCTGCCGCTGGCTGCGCTAAAGACTCCACTTCACCAACACGCATGCTTCTTGCACACGATGGACTAGCAAACCCTAATTGCGCAGTCGTCTTCCTGCTGCTATATTACTTCGGACTCGCTGCTTCGGTTTGGTAAGTCTGTTTATATATTTCCTATAAGTTACCGACACCTACTGAAGTATTGCACAGCATCCGCCTCCTTACTCAACGTAACTCTTTAGCAACGCACTACAACACCCACGGTTGATCTTTGTAGCACTTTAATGACATTAATACCCGGGTTTTTAGCACGAAAATCAACTGGGTAAAATTTGTCTAACGCATGTCAACTAATAGGATGGAGAGACTAAAATAACAACAGCCAATATCGGATCATTTGACATATGAGTTTTTTTTAAATCGTCGATTTTCGTTCAATAATTTGGTGTAATTAAATTTTAGAAAATTATTATTATTTCTATACCGTGCTTTAAGCTTATGTATTGCTTAAAAAAATAGCTGAATCCTACGTCAAAATAGTGACATTCCCTAATGGGGACCCTATATAAAATTGGCAAAAACGTTGCAGTCGGTACCTGGCCAAAGCAAACAAAACAAGCGAGCCTTTTAGCAAAAAATTGGCAACAATTGACGCCTCTGAGCGGGATGGACAATGGATTTCTTGTATTCCGATTTGGGTAGGTACCTGTCCATATTGTATGGACCTGTCCCAAAGACGTTTGTCGCCGATCAATTATGTTTTGTCACTTGTCGTGTTATAATGTCCTTCAATCTGTCGCCTTGGCTTTGAACAACCTGAATACAACGCCGAGGTTTCTTCAGTTACAAAAGCACACAGATCGACTTTCATCTTTTGTCAACTAGAAATGCAAAGGCTTCGAACTCTTTCACAGTTCGCGCTTTGTAATACAAAATCAGAAATTATTGTGATTGTTTGTAGTCGGAGCCGGGAAGCTTACACAAAGCTATTTCAACTTGAATGGAGTTAACAGGGTTCAAACTCCTGTACTAGATGGAATACTTATTGTTTTCTTAGTAATAAGTCATGCTTTCAAACGGTTAGACACAAATGGAACTAGCTCTTTGTCTTGTTCTTAAGTAATAGATGCTACCGTAACGAAATCACTTTAAAATCTTGAACAAGACAAATACTTGGCAATACTCCGTTGGAATGTTAACTGTCTCTTCTATAATATCCGGATTTAGGTACGTAATTAGTTTCTGATTTCCTCGCAAAATGTGGATAATCTGCAATTACATACCTAAATGCTGTTATACTGGATGTCATTTCTAACATAAGTTCTTTACCTCTTTTCGCGGGATGGTTCGAAAGAGTTAAAAGAGCAGCTGAAGGAATAATTAAAATATTGAACACAACACAATCTAAACTCTAAACTTTCTAAAACTGCCTTTAGACCGGGACACAAGAATTCCATTTTTCAATTTCACATAACAGTGAGAAGATAAATCACCACCATTTCGGTGTAAGACTATTTCCTTAGAGATCGAGAGAGGAACATCGAGGTTGTAAACTAAAACGAATTGGGAAATAAAATAAACGAGGACCAATAAATCACGGGGAGGCGAGGACTGCGCTCGCGCCGCGCCGCCCGGTCGGTGCGACGAAACACGGTTCGTGTACGTGCGCCCTAGCTCCGTAAGTTTAACGCACCTTATATTGTACACAGTTCAAAGAAGGACTGACATCAAACTCGGAAAGGCTGCAACATTACATAGCTGAACTGAAACCGGAATTTAAATTAGGACGTTAGGGTACAAACTTATACTTTTATGTCACAAGTCCAAGCCCATAATGAGACAATTAGTTCTAAGAATATCTTCCCCATTCAGTTTGTCGTATAAAGTGACATTTTTACTGCATAGGAAATGAGTTATGGTCGTCTTCCACAAAAAAATAATATGATGCAGCTGTAAGACTTCACGTGGTTGTAACAAAATACATTTAGTTGACGAGGACACAGAAAAACTAGCCCTGTACAGTCTGCAAATCAAACAAACTGTTGATTTTCGAATATAAATCTTATTCGTGGAACTGTAAGATACAATGAGGCAGCAGTAAAAAGCTTGTAAATCTGTAGCGACATGGTGGTGCAGTAAAAACTCGCCGTATTCCATTTCTACATAAATATTGGTTTAACTGCCCATACAGCAGTTGCGATCCAATGATTGGTATCTGAGAAATATTAGCGATTGACTTCTTGCGGCAAACATTAAACATTTTGTGCTGCTAGTTTTTTTGTAAAAGTTATCGTTCGTAGACCATGAGGTATTCGTATAACCGGTAACCGTTAAAAATGATCGTCTACTTTATTTAGACAGTACTTACACTGCAAAAAAACAGCAACTACTTACCTACAAATAAAGTTAGTAACTGATGGGGTTGTAAGTGAAAAATTTGCTCTTGTCTCTGATTTACCAATTAAAAAAGAAATGCCAGCCGACGAACATATTCCTGCCATTCCAGAAATTCGTTTTGTTCTTGCTTGCGAAACCAATGCGCTAATGAAGACATTTTTCGAAATCATAACACGTTTAAGAAAGTAAAGCCTGATTCTTTAAATGGTTTACTAATTGCGTTAATAAACGCTAGTTGTTTTATACTTTTCATGGTGAAATTATATCTCTGGTACCTACAATTGTGAGCGATATATTTTTATTGCAAACGTTTTATATGTTTCACTTTTTAGTTATGGTAGGTAAATAAGTTACATACCTAATTAAAGCCAACATGCTCATGCGGTCCATTAACAAAAAATATACCTAAATAGATAATCTAAATAACATGGATTACGAACGTAACTGGTGTGGGGATTTTAGAATGAACTTTACAATTCTGCATACCCCTTGAGAACGTACTGGCGTGATGTGATAATTACATATAATGAAATCATACTACGTATATACCCCTATTTTTTAAGTACCTGTTACTCATCATATTTATATAGTGAAAAGTAAAAAAAAAACGGAATCCCAAAATTGTCCACGAAAATTTGTCATACTTAATTGGTAAATTCATAACTGAATGAATTATTCATAACAATTGCTACTAGAAAATAAGTACTACGCGTAGTGTTTTTCCAATGTTTTTCATTCATAATCAATACACTAGCATATCATAGCCTGTACAATATTTCCATAAATTGAGTGACATTTTGGGATATACACAAATGCTAATAACTAGGCTGTTTATGAATATTATTTATTGAGACTTCCTGAGGATCCTTAATTAATAACAAGACCTTTTCTAATAAGCCCTTTAAGTTTTTGTACTAATAAAACAATAGTGGTGTATAGACAATCGATTCTAAACAAAAAAAAGAATCACCATATTGCTGAACAAGGTTAAAAAGAAAAAAATCTTCAGTCAAATTTAGAACCTCCTTCAATTTTTAAAGTTGGTTAAAAAGTCATCTTTATATTGTAGTAATTTGTACCCTATTAATTACTTTTAATACGTGTCGTTCCACATCATAATTTACCTGCCATTACAGACAAATGGCGAAATTAAAAAGAATTATGAAAACCGTTTTTATTCTACAGTAAATTTGTTGTTTACAATTACGCGCGTGCTTGAATTTATAGATGTTTAATACTTGAATACCAACGGTTTTAGTATTAATTAAAAAGAAGCTGACATTTTGACGAGTTGACATTCAAGGCTCAAGTACCACCGACAATACTTTGATTGCTCTAAGGGTTCCAAGTTCGTAATTGAATTTTCTACTATAGGCTCTAGGTAGCCCATAGTAGAAAATTCAATTACGAACTTATTTAATACGATATTAATGTTAGTTAAGGTTACGTCGATGAGCTATTACTGCTATTAGCACTATTGTTAATAACAGTTTAAATGGCTATTAAATTTGAACAATTGCTAAAGATAAATAGGAGTTTCCTGTACTAAAGTTCTTAAAGTGCATAATTCCCATACTCCAGGCATTTGTTTAATTGCTTTTGAAAGCTCTCATTGAAAAGTTCCTTGGCGCATTTGTTTTTTAACTCATTGTAATATGTATTAGTTACTCTCGGACTTGGTTGAAACAACTACCGTTGCCTTAGAAGGCAAAGGGCAAATGAAAGAACACATGTGGGTT
This sequence comes from Mythimna pallens, assembly GCA_961205895.1. Taxonomy (NCBI): domain Eukaryota; kingdom Metazoa; phylum Arthropoda; class Insecta; order Lepidoptera; family Noctuidae; genus Mythimna; species Mythimna pallens. Next base: position 6,591,328 of record OY540843.1, read on the forward strand.
TTAGCCAGTAGAAGTCTGACACGCTCTTTCACGCCATTCTAGAGCTGTAGAAGTCATTTGGTGATTTCACACCTCAAAAAACAAAACTATACTAGGACTTTTAGTCATCTTGAGTATCTTGGACAGTAAACAAGCGAAAGGTGCGCTACGGGCGGAGCTAGAGGGATTGTCAGATTTTTAACGTCTAAAACCCTAAAGAGTTCTTTAAGTTGCCCTTTACGTTTTAGGGCCGTGGTGATTCTTTCTAACAATCCCACGGTCCTGATAGCATTCCACGGCTTCAGTATTTTGCTTCAAACTATCAACTACATTTTTTTTTTAGCCTGTTCCGCTCCACTCTTGAGCAAAGGCCTTTCTCCACTGATTCCATCTTTCGCGATCCCGCGCTTCTTCTTACCATTTCTAGCGAAATCAGTATAGTTCGTCCCACCACCTCTTTCGTGGTCTGCCGCGATCCAGACTCACTGTTCTAGGGCACTAACTTTCTGCTACTTTTTTCTCACAATTTGTCGGGCATGCGGCAGATATGTTCTGCCCAGCCCCATGTTTCAGTTGGGCAGCCTTTTGAGCCGCATCAACTATCGTGGAATAGTTGGTGTGGTTCAGAAGGGTTCAGGAAATTTGGACTTTTGGATGTTAGTCAACGACCAAGTTTATGCGCCATACGTCAAGACGGGTTCTTACATATTAAAATTCTACTAAACCGTTACTGATTAACCACGACATTAAGTACGAAGTCTATTCATCAGTACAATGAGAACTCGCAATTAATCTGCCATTTAAAGTATGTTTATCTCTTTAATGTGCAAATTCGCGCCTTGTTTAAGGTTATTAAACTTATAATCACTCAGTTTGCGAACGTTAACGCTTCGGCGAGGTTGATGCTGCGTTATTTTGTCAAGAAGGATCTCTCATGAAATAAATTTGCCTTTTTATTTAAATGGAACATCATCAAACAACTCCCGCTCTGAGTTGAGCGAAGAATACGTAGCGTACAGCGATGCGCCACTGGTACGTTTTGGAAATACATTCATTCATTAATTGTACGTACAACAAATGAGTGGAATTCTTTGCCGGCCTCTGTGTTTCCTTATCCAACCTAGGGATCCTAAAGTCAAGAGTGAATAGGTTACTTCTAAGCAAGCGTGCTCCACCGTCGACCAGATCATCGCTTGCCATAGTGCCGTAGTGGTCAAGCTCATATTGAGGTTCTGTTCCTACTGATTCAAATAAAAATAATGCGTTGATCTATAATTAGTTTGGGCCTGAGTCATCACAATAAAATCCCTGTTCTTTTGAAAGTTCCGCTAATTTTTCCATGTACATAGAGGAATTAGTACATATTGTACATATCTCTGTACAACATAGCTCTGTTCTGTTCTGTTTAAGAGCGTCCTTTTCACTCGCCAATCGTCAACAGCAAGGTTAAAAAGCTTGTTTCCTTCATCCAACGTGATGTTTGACGAAAAGGTAACGCGAAAAAAGAGAGTGAAAGCCTGAAAACTCTGTTAGCATTCGGTAATTCCGTGATTTACTCGAATATTTTACAAAACTTTTTCCAGGAAATACCTACGTGTTATTTTTTTTTTAGGTTTTTGAAAAAAAAGGTCTTCATTTAGAATCTTGATTAAATTTGCAAGGATTTTATTGTTATACTTTTTTAATTTTTGAGTAAATTATAAAGTGTCAAAGCTCATGCAAAATAGCAGATTTTCAGAGGTCTTTATTGGATTAGTTTTACACAAATTTATAAATTGATTTCAATAGAAGACTAGATAATATCCACAAGATACTATGTTTCCAAAATATCCAATAAAAAATGTGTAATAACGTCATAATAGCGTAAGAGCGGTTGTATAAAAAAAAGGGAAAATGTATTTCAAGTTGCATCCCCTTAAAGTCTTATTCTGGCTAGACTTTGCGGAGTATATTCCCCGGGGCTTCAGACTGCAACTGCTACTGCTTTTGGTGACCTTAGAAACAAAAGAGCAACTAAAGGAATACGGTGAGTTTTAGTCAGCAAATGTCTGATACTTGCTCTCGACCCACCTCGCCTTGATGATTTCCCAAACTCGAAAAAAAGGAGACTTCGTTTATTTAAATCCTAGCTAGCTCGATTGATGCAGATCATCTAATGCGGTTTTCCATCTGTATGATTTAACTGTTAACCAATCGTCACCTTTGCCAAAGCTCCATCGCATTTAAATTCTCTCAGTTTACCATTAGTCCCATCATCACCTACGCGAAATCTAAAGGCATTAATGTATCGTTGATTCCAATTTCGTCACGGCATCGCTATCTACTTCCACACACGCATCTAATATTTAAGGAGGACACACACCCATAGCAGTTGTAAATCTCAGTTTATGGCGGACATTATTAATTTCTTAGAAAGCCACATTTTTGTTACAAAACTGACTCGTTATGATAATTTCCTGGTGATTTATACGACGTCGGTGTTCTTTGATTGTGTTAATGTTAATCCTGGACACATTTTTAGTGAGAAAATATTGGTCGTGTTCGAAAGTCTGTGTATTTGGATGCTTATATTTTTGTATGTTTGTTTATCATAATACGACTCGAACGGGAAAACAGATTAATTAATTAATTAAAATTTTATACTTATTAAGAAACATTGTCTAAAGCCTGAATGCCTTGGGCATTGTCTACCAGTCGACCTTAGGGTGGTGCAGAAATAGAACATGGTAGGTGTAACAAATATAATAATATAAATAAGTTCATACCAGAGTTACATACATATCATATGAAACTTGTTAATCAGGTAGATCAGGATTAGGACAAAAAAGAAGAAGATTAACTTTTACTTATTATATTATTATTTATTTATTATAAATAATAATATAATATAACAAGGCATTCCCTACCAGTCAACCTTTGGGTTAAAAGAGACAACACTGTGGTAGGTGTGCACAATAAATAAATAATAGATATATTATTTATCTATATATTATAGCTAGCCCGTATTGTCTCGGTGCTGGACAAATGCCTGCCTCCATTCTTTCCTCGCTTTTTTTCCAATCGCCAAGGAAGAGAAAACACATTCTTGCAAAAAACGTAAATTGTCGCTTACTATTTTCTTCCAAATAAAAAGGGTTCTAGAATTGTATGTTATTTTCTTGTATTTCATTAAGATATTGTTTAAATTCATCGATTTAGCGATGAATTTAAAATCCATCGTCCCCATGAAATAATTCTCGTCTTTCAAATGGACAAAGTCGCTTGCCAAAGCCAGTACATAATAAACAAAACAGAAATAGCTTACTGCTACCATTTCAGTGTTTAAGTGCGTAGATTATTATATCGGAGATAAGATCAGGAGATATTCGAAGTTGTAAATAACATCGTTCATTATCGAGGATTTCATGCAATCAATCACCTTTGTAATATAATCCTTGTGTCCATTCACACCGACGATATTGGTATTATTATACTGATGAATATTGATCTTGGTTACAAGTCAGAAGAAGAAGCCAAGTTACAACCGTTTTGTGTCGAATTCCGTTCTCCAATCGGTAACGCCTCGGTATCAGCAATTGTAGAAAACGATAAGTTGGTAGCCATGTTGACGCGCCTGAGTCGCCCGCTCGTTCTACAATGACAAAAGATGTAGCGTTGAACATTGTAGAAACAATAACAATTCATTCCATCATTTTGAACGATGTGAACTTGGCTACGAATTTTCTATTTGTTTGTTCTGACCACGTGACTTAAAGTTGGAATGATGTCATTCCCATACATTTGATTAGTTTTCGACTAGCGTTAACGATTGCAGATTATCAACTTGGCTAGGGGAGCTGTAGCAAATCGCGAGTTTTATAATGCGCAGAAATAATATGATCCAATGCAGTAAACAGATTCAGAAATATATGTTATTCTTCAGCATAAATGCTACATAGTGTAACAAATCTGAAGATTTTTAGTAAATCGTTAAAATGGTTCGTATTTTGTAAGCATTGTGTCTTTACGTATCTCTTTCTTGTGTATGCAGTCCGAGAGTGACTGCGCTTTAAGTTCTCTCCCTTAGCCAAGTTACAACCGTTTTGTTTCGATTCTCTTTTCGTTGATCGCCTCGAGTCGGCCACGCCTCCTATTCCTTTGTTCTGACCACGTAACTAAGCGTTAAGATGACGTCAGATTAAAGGAATCGGAGGCGTGGTCTACTCGAGGCGATTGACGAAAAGAGAATCGAAACGAAACGGTTGTAACTTGGCTAGGGGGGCTGTAGTTCTTATTATGCCAAACTTTTGTTTTTATTATGTAGCTTTCACAAGTTTTTAATCAGAATTTGTATGTATGGATTTTTATAAACTTTTATTTAACTTGCAATGTTAGTATGTTTGTTAAGGGCAGATCTTGAAAATAGGTTTTGCAACAGTTACCCTTAACCGATTGAGCTGATATTTGGTAAACTTATATAACTTGGATGATAATGCATTAATATGTTACCATAAAGCTGGTCTGATGATGGAGTCGATTAGTGGCCATAGGAATTACTGAGCGCAACAAGCAGAGCGTTTAGGAATGATCTTGATGAGTGCTATACCAGGTAATAATAGCTTGTTATGAAGAAATTGATTTTCATTGAAAACTCATTAATTTTAAACATACCATTCTTTTTTGAGTTGGTAAATCATCTAATGATTTCTGTCGCTCTACGGTGGAGTGCGAAGGCGTGTCAGACTTTTACTGACTAAATCCACACCTATGTCCTTCAGTTACCCTTTTGCTTTCCAGAACCACGGGTTTTTTTTTCAGAAGTCAACCCATGACCCCATAAGGCTTCGGCCCTGTTAGGCCCCTATGGTTTCGCTGACATCTCCTTGAGGCGTGCGTGGAACACTACGCGCCATTGAAAATACCATGACGCTTAAAGTAAGATTGTTTCATTCTTATTTCCAGTGTGGGTAAGAGATGGCGCTAGACAACCTGTATAGCTCTGTCTCTTACCCACACTGAAATAAGAATGAAACAATCTTACTTTGAACGTCATGGTAACCCTGTACGTTAAAAAGCTATCCAGCAGTACCCTACGTAATACTACACTCTCAATGACCTAGTATCACAAAGCTTTCGATGCCGCTAATAACAATCGAGCCGAGTCGACGACTGTTCACCGTTCAATAACAATGTGCGTAACCACCGCAGCGCCAGTTATAGCATCAATTACAAGCAGTTATCGCGTTTTATTGACACATGAAAGAGGCCGATTTAATTGTTTGCAGCGTACGGTGGGGCAGGGCCCAAAGGCTCGATGCTCCGAGGCTCCTCTTGCCTCTAAACTAGCCTATTAACATAATAACAGATCGCCTGGCGCGGAACTAGTTAGTAGAGCGACTCCGGCGCATATTGTGGTCGCAGTGTAATGAGAAACGTCAAATTGGTTTTGTATTCATGCGCTGGAGCAGTGAGCTTGCGCTACGGACGCACTCCGTTAGCATTCGTTCAAGTTCAGTCAATATTTGAGCCTGTTCCTGCCTTTATAGTCATTGCATTTTCGCCTTGAAGATCGATTTCAGTATTTTTAGGGTTCCGTGCCTCAAATATAAAAAATGGAACCCTTACAGGATCACTTTGTTGTCCGTCTGTCTGTCTGTCAAGCAAGACCCTTTGTCTCGGGAACACGAAGGGGTATCGAGTTGAAATGAAAACCATATGCTCAGGTCTGCGGTCCCTTAAAGTTGTGAAAAAATCAAACTTCGAGTTAACAAAAAAAAAAGATATGGCTGTTTATGTCGCAAAAAACGTTTATTTCGACACACTCAAGTGAATCATAATTCATAGGGTACTTATGTTTACCTAGAATCCTGAAATTTGGCATTAAGCAAGGTCTCATAGCACAAGTATAGGAAAAAATCTGAAAACTGTAAATTTGTTTTATTTTTTTACGATTCGGAAAAATCTTCGTAACTCAGTTCAGAAATTGAACTGTTTTCATAGCTAAGTTCCGTACAACGGAACCCTCAGTGCGCGAGTCCGACTCGCACTTGTCCGGTTTTTTGTGGTTAACTTTGCAGTTTTAATTTTCAAGTAAAAACCAATTTACCAAAGACCCCTTAAACATCATCTTGCCACATAAATTAAATAAATGCTAATTAAACAAAACTAACTTAAGTCTAGCAATATTCATGCAAGCGCTTGCGTTGTGGAGCCTTTAAACGTAAAAGTAAAAGCTTTTGTGTAAAGAATACGAACTGCAAGTTTTCCGTGCTGGAAATAACAGTAATATTATTTTCATTTAGACGACATGCCATGGATACGGTAATAAACATAATATGCATTCCAACTGTTGTTTCGTAACACTGTTGATATTAGGTTTTCTCCGGCAGTGAGCTTTCGTAGCATTGTGTTGTCTGTAATTTGCAATCTCTAATTATGTACTACGAACCCATAATAGGTAATGTCTATTGCGGAATAGAAAGCCACAGTACCTACTTGTTATTAATTTATTACTCGTTCGATAGTTTTCAATAAGCAGTTTCCGCAATTTAGTAAAAACATAAAACTCATAAGTCTTAAGCCGTTATTTATAAATAATTGTTGTTGCTGCAATTTCCTCTAGTTACCGTCCGTTGCTGGTCAATACGAAGGTGTATAATCTGGGGTCGGTTCATAATTCCTTGTTTATTTTAAATTTCCGTGCTGTTCGATGTAATCTCGGCACGACAGCGCCCCGCCTCGCGCCGCCATGCTCGTTAATAGGGCTGCCACTCGTTATTACATTTTATTATCGATCAATAACCCAGCTGTGATTGTTGTTAGAGATAACATTGACAACCGACGGCGCGGCTAAGCTACAACGTATTGTAAATATTATTACAGGCCATATTTTCTTATTGACGTTGCTGTACCAAAATTTTCGAGTTCCAAAGTTGCCTTCGTAGTCGCCCGTCCTATTACCGTCATACACAAAAGTTCCAGCAATTTTTGGCAGTTTAACAAAACCAACATTGAAAATATCGATACAAACTCCTGCTGAAACTGTTGTGGTGCAACACTATGGAGGCAGATTCGATCCCACTGTGCGCCCGCACCGTAATTGGGATGCTAATCAGATGCTGAGCTGTCGCCATCCTGCTCCATCTCGGGGCATGAGGTGGTGCCGTCTCGCTCTCGTGCCAGAAAGGAGTGCGTCGTAGGCGGCGGGGTCTTCAATCATCTGGCAATAAGCGAGAAAGACGCGCTTCCCTCGGGCTTCGACTTCGGCCCGCCTGATATGTAATCACCGTAGTTTGCGCTGGCAGAATAATTTTCATTTTTAACAACCTGGCAGAACCACGTTGTGGAATGACGAGATGGATCCGATAGTTGTTTTTATTTTAAAAACAACAATTTGCTGTAATTTTCATTATACAGTTAAAAATTAATATGTAATATTGTAACGAGCCAATAAGTAGAGCCGCTTATGGCAGCCAATAAAATCTTGTTGTAAAAAACGCATTTTTGAGAAGTCACAAGTGTCTTTTTATAGGCCAGCTATAAATTCTATTATGGGTTCTTTGATCGTTCCGATGCGAAATCGTTTAATATGTAGTTGGAGGATGGACTCGTCATGATTTTTTTTTTTTGGTGATTTGATTTTGTGCTAGAAAAACAATGCACGCGCGGTGAGATGGGTCGTCAGAGCCACAAAGCGATGTTTACCCTGACCGGATTACAAAGGAGCCGAGGAGCGAGGATTCTGCATATCTGGCTCTCTGATCGGCGCGGGCGCAGCGCTGCTGAGATCGTATCGAGCGATCCTCATTATTGGAACACGCTTTGTTGAGTACAAATAGTTATACACAGAAATGTGAGAGGAGATATATAGGTAGAAAAAAAAAAGTAACAAGAAATTTTGTTACGTAGGCTCGTAGTTCAATTTCTTTTGAAACATAATTTCTGTTACTCCAATTATCAGGTTTATTGCCTCATGCATCGATAATCTCATGTTTATTATATGAGGGAGATGATAGCGTTAATAAACTGGCGGTTGAAACATTGTTGAAACGCCGCATGGATGAGCTTCGCATAGTTGCATCGCAAGCCGTGTTTTTTCAAGAGATAAGATTCTTGAGAGTCATATACAAATATAAACGTTAATCCAGCTATACAGCCACATAATTTTCAGGCTATCTCTCAAAGCCCCTGACGAGATCAGTAAAATTATGATAGATACATTTAATCTCGAAAGTTAAGTCATAAGAAATGCTGCCTGCGTCTCCTAAAGCAAAGTTATTTTACGAGAAACATTATGTTATCTCAGTTGGTGCACCAGCGGACTTGTTAGCCGCGATCCACGGCTTAGATACAAGAACTGGTCCCGGACTCGCCTGCCACGATCATATCGCCGCCCATTGTTCCCCGTCACTACATTACGATCATGAATGACTGTCACTTTCTATTTTTACTTCAGATTTTGTGGGTGTCTTGAAGTATTTTTACAGCATCTATTTCAGGGATTCATGAAAGCTTTAAGACGTTGTTTCTTGTAGACAATTTGGCACAGTTTAGACTAGTATTCATTCATTCAACGGTGGCATTTATTTCGTTTATATGTTTGATGTTTTCGGCATTATACAGGTAGAATGGTCGTTTGAAATGTGTTTTGTGTCACATTTTCAACCGCTCTGACCTACTTGCGTCTCTTCAGATCATTTTGAAAGATATCAGATCATGTTTCTATTTTTCCTGTCCATCTTTCCGACCATTCTTATGTGCCCCTGTCAGAGAGAAGTTTGTTCCTCTAGCTCAAGTAGTGGGTGGCCGATCATTTCTGAAACCCACCTCGTTTGTTGGTTTTCGTTGATGGATAGCCGTGTAATTATAGCCGATTATCTGTCTACCCGTCCGCCTCAGGGAAACTGGGTAGTCTGGTGGAATTTTAAAATTGTTGTTAATGCGTATAGTCAGTTATGGTAATAAGCTTATTATCGATAGCTGTTCCGCTGGTCTCCGTACTGGTTTATGGAGTTTTATTGATGAATAATTTAAAGTGAAGCTGTAATTAAATTTACCATACTTGTTAAGTACCTTACTGATCAGGGTAAAGGCTTGTTTGCCTTTTCTTCTATCTCCTGGTGGTCTATCATTAGCCTTTTCAACTAGTCCATCTTCGCTTATAACTCGAACAGGCACTCTAACTTTTCCAGTCCTAATCATAATAATAATATTATAAAGGAAAAAGTTTGTATGTTTGATACACCTTCACGCTCAAACGGTTGAATGGATTTGTGTGAAATTTGGCACACGGGTAATCCAAGTCCTGGAACTACACATAGGATACTTTTTACTCTCGGTGAATATTCCTATGGAATAATTTTCCACTTTCACGCGGGGAAAGTCGCTGGTAGAAGTTAGTTTTTCAGTCTATTGTGAATAAATGTGACTCTCTCGATACATTATTCTGCATGTGTCATTAATGAAATAATGACTTCTCTCGGGAACGTTCCCAGGTGGTCGCTGACTCACAGCTCTTAGTGTGAACACAACACGGCATTCTACGTGGTCAGCGGAAACTGATGACCGTGTAATGTAACCACTGTTTGAAACAATGTTATCGGGCTGCAGGTGACCGCGTACTGTCTGGATAACTGACATCATGACCATGCAACTTGTTTGTATTACAGGTCCTAAAAAGTAGTAATGCGAAAGAAAGAAAGAAAGAAAAACAGTTTATTTGCACAAACATGACACATAACTTAAATAATAAGAATAATAACATACATATATAACAAATTATACAAATAAGTGAAATTATGTGATCTTCTTCTCTCATTAATCTGACGTTATTAATTTCTGACTGAATTTTATCCATTGCTACTATAGTCATTTGATATTGCTTTCCAGCCTGATCTTATTGGAACGAAGTTCCTTATATATATTATTATTTCTTTATTGTGAGGCAACTAAGGTCCAAAGATAAAATACATAATATTAGAATCTTACAAAATACATAATAAACTAATACATAATAAAATAAAAATATCATAAAAAATAAACTTACTAACATATCAACACACAGCCAAAACTACTGGGAACAGGTGCGTAACACTTTGCATAAGGTTTCCTTTTATAACGTAGCTAGGCGAGCACTAAGAGAGTATTTTCCAAAATTCATCCCCTAAGGGGTTGACACGGGGGTCCAAAGTTAGTATGGAGAAACCTTTCAAGCGGGCGAGGCCGCAGGCAGAAGCTAGTCCTCAGATAAAACACAGGTTCCAAATTCAAAACTCGTGGTTACCTCAACGGATGCGTGTGCGCTATTTAGCGCCTCTTCTTCTAAACGAGCTCTCGCCTGCGTTGTCTTTTAAAGTTTCTGTACATTCTTAAAAGCCAAAATGAACCGTGAAAGGTTCATTTTGACACCACGTGCGCAATCAAACACTGCGCTGTTAATTAGTTGTAGGTACTTTAAGATGAAACGTTTCGAAATCATCAAAGATTCCGTTACTCCTAGCCAGTGGCGTAGCTAATACCAGAGAAACCCTGTACCAAAAATTATTGAAGTTTTTTTTCAAATCAGAACAACTCGAACTTGCGATATGTCTGTGATGGCCAGTAGATAACATATTACGAATTATTGCACACTTCGAGGCCACTGTAGGCTGGGGCCCCGTATCACGGTGATATCTACGCCCCTGCTGCTAGCTTTCTATAAGCGCAACGATAACTAATATTGTGTCCTATTACCTGCCTCGTTGGTCTCGTGGGGTCCTGAGCTCGATTCCCGGGTTGTCCAAAAAGAGCTTTTGGGTGTTTCTAATAAAACTTGCTTTGTTGCAGTCTGGAGTTTGGAAACTGGTGGTGTGACACCCCAATGCCTCGAAAGGCACGTAAAGCCGTTGATCCTGCGTGTGATCTCTGTCCGGTCGGTCGTGTTGGATTACTGTTCCATCGGACTATCGGAGTACAGATACAGGCATGGATCTTGAGCGCTGACTTCCACTTGCGCAGAAGTGAAATATCGGGTCTCTTTAGTGGTATTAAGTGAGACGCGGGGGCGGGCAGTGCAATCCTTGTACAGTGATTAGCTCGCCGATGTGAACGATACGCAAAACGACCCCCACTCTTTCGTCGAGCGCTCAATATTCGTGCCGGTCCAGGAAATGAGAGTGCGCCTATGTTTACGCACACACTTGTGAATACCTCCTATATATCTCCTGCGTACTTGGCTAACTCTGTTGAGATTGGCCACAGTGAAATTCAGTCGGGAGGATTATTGTTTCCGTTTTTATCTTTTTACAGCCTCCGATGTCTCGTTAACTGATTTATATTTCTAACTTACAAGGTTAAGTTTGTTCTCAGAAAATGCAAAGATTTCTTTGTGTGCGAGTTTGTTCGTTTTTTCAAAATACGAAAACGAGAAATGTTACGACGACGCTCGCCCAAATAAATGGACGGGGAGCCATTGTGTGGGTTTCGGGGAGCAGGTAGACTTTTTTTGCCGACCATACGGCCGTACAAGCGGCGAAAAAAACGCGTAATATATTGAAGCCGGCTGTTTTTAAACAGTAGTTGTGTGCCGGGGAGTTGGGGGACAGTTATTGTAAAAAGTCGCCTGAAAACCTCATTTCTTTTCGTATTTGGTAAGACAGGTTTTAGGTGGTGGTGGTTGGCAGTGTTGGTTCAACAGACCGTACCTTGTTAGCTGAGTCAACAAACCTCGCGAAAGAATTTAATTGCAGAAACAAAGTCTCCTCAACATTCCCATACAATTCGGAGCTATAAAAGTTCTCGGCACGCCCACACGCAACAAGTCAAACTGCCGTTGCACAGCAATGGGTATACAGAACCATTGCTCGTCTTGCATCTAGGAAGCCATTAAACAGATTGTCGTTACAAGTAAATCATAATTTCAAAAATAGCAAAGGAAGTTAAGCTGAAGCTTCCGTTTAATAACAAACGAGGATCGCGTCCTAAACAAACACAGATTTCCATTAATGTCCAACGGACGGACAGACTTAGCCGTATATATTTATTGATTTATTGATCGTAAGGAGAAATCCCGCCGGCCGTAATTTAAACGGGCGTCTAAAATGCCGGCCATGTTTTGGAGCCGGACAGGGCAATGTTTAGACATGTTTATGATAAAATAAAAATACCCGCCGTATTTACGTGTGCGTGCGTGCCATATCTATGTTTGTGTTATATTTTGATTCGATCTATCAGTTGCTGGTGTGAAATATTTGTTCAGTAGAGTATTGTTTGGGTATGTTAAAATAAATATGTCAGTCAACCATCGAAAACTAGGCGCCCTATTGCTAAAGAAATAAATATAGTGTGTTTAAAAATATTGGGCATTATAAATAATTGTTTATTTAGCTTACTTTATTACTAGATTTATTAGCTTATGAAATATCTTCAGGAATACGTACTACGCAAATAACGTTTGCGTCCCGCAACCGAAATGATTAAATAAACTTTCTTGTTCTATCTTAATCTTATTTTAAAGGTATATATATCTAACTAGCTTCTGTCAGCGGCTTCGCCCGCATAAAAGTATGTTTCATACAAACTTTGGGCCCCCGTTTCATCCCCCTAGGGAGTGAATTATGGAAAATCCTATCTTAAAGGAAGCTTTGTAAAAAATTTCAGGCTCCTAGTCCCAGTAGTTTCAGCTGTGCGTTGATATGTCAGTCAGTCAGTTTCTCCTTTTATATATATAGATTTGTATCTATTTCCAGTATTCATATAAAAAAAATAAGTTCAATCTAAGCCACTCGACTCCACCCCATCCCCTGTTCCAAGCGGCCACGCTAAGCAGATGTATCTTCTCAGGGATACCTGCATCCACCCGCTATCTCCCCTTTGACTGCCATCGCCGTTCCTTTCACACCATAAAGCTGTCCCGTATGGGGAAAAGAGATAAAAACAGCGCTACAAATTACATTATTACTTTAAGAATTACGATTACGTATGGACTTACGAAGATGAGGCTTTTTTGGTAAAAGCGTTTTTCAAATGTTTATTTTAATTTTGTAGATTTCAAATATTTTGTAAATGATGCCATAGACAGTGTGGTTTCTAGACCTCATAATGTAAGATGATATCAAAATTTTATTTTCAGCACAACGTAACTATAATTTACATAAAAACAGTTAAAGTATTAAATAATTTAATAGTTCTATACTGATAATAATGTGTATAGAAAGAGCTCATTGAGCAAACCACAAATATTAATCCAAATCACTGTTAATGAAAAAAGTGCCCAGAACGCTGGCAGCATTGCCACGTTGCATAGCAATGCTGATTCGTTGGCCAAAAAAAAGCCCAGTTCCTCTGGTCGATATTACAGAAAATACAAAACATAAAGAAACCAATAAACAAGAATAAGAATAAGAATAAGAAATTTTATTTGCTCAAACATGTGTATGCATACAGAATTAAAATAATACATGCATGTAAGATCTTAAATAAAAGTGGCTCACGACATGTCTGCCATTTCTCATGGCGTGCAAGTAATTTCGAAAAAAGAATAAAGTTAGAACCTTTAATATAAAGTTTAATAGAATTTATAATTCTAATCTAAGTCAATCAGAAAATTTCCCGTGTTTTAAAAACGCCAACTTCATAGGTATTATTTTCTGCGAAGTATGTCATGTTTATTTTAATGGACGTTTCTGTGTAACTGGAAAAATAAAAGATGTTAAAGGCTATCCATGTTTCTCACCTTTCCTTTTACAGTTAGGTATTGTATTAAGCCAAAGAAGAAACATTTAATCGTTTATTTTATTTGGTTAACGTACTCAACTGCACATTTCAGAGAAACCTTTAGAAGTATTCGATGCCATTTTTAGAAACAAATGAAATTGTTTAAGCAACTTAGTTGGCTAGCAATTTAAATTTCAAATCTCTCGATCTCATAAGCATGTAGTTACCCACGTATCCCCGATAGCCGCGCAGGCGCAGCATCACGCATCTAACAAAGGACAAGATAACCAGTTTATTTACATCGCAACTATAAGAAAAGGCTCGATTGTATGTAAAACAAGCGTCGTAAACGGACCATAAACTTTGTTATAACGAGCTTCCCCGCGCCCCGCACCCCGCACCCAGCGCCCGCATCGATGTATACCTACAGATGCCCAAATCGAATGTTACTTATCTCGATTCTTAATTTTACACTTTTAAATGTCGACACGTTTTACTTACGCGGGATTAGCCTTTTTTTGATATGGTTTTTAATATTTTGAATTACAAATTAGTTTACACCACTACGGCATACTGAAAGGATTATGGTTGTAGTAGCTTCTAAACTACAGAGTAACCAGAACTCTTTATTAAAAGAGCCCTAGGTTGTAGCTCTCAGGAAACACGGGTTCCGTCAGGAAAATCTACTCCTTAGCAGTACGCACACTCGATAATTCTGAACAAATTGTATTTCATTTTTTAGTCAGTTATTAATATATTAGTTATAAAATGTATGTTACTTCTACTTGTTGAAATCATTAAGTTAATTTGTGATTCGTGCGTAGTATACCACAGTAGGCAAGTTAAAAAACACTGCTTTGGTAAGTGAACAATAACATTCGCACGAAACAGGTAGCATGTTGCATGCTAAATCTTATTAGCAGCAACCACGTCAAATCAATTGGATTGGTATTCATTTATTACATAATGATTCACACCTGTACTGAATCTGTTATGGCAATGAGAAAATCACACAAAACTTCAAATACTTAATTTATTTGCGAGTTTATTCGAGATAGGACTTACCACAGCCCTGGAACGCAAAAGACAACTGAAAGAACAAGGGTGGGATTTAGTCAGCAAGAGTCTGACACCACCACCAGAACGGGAGAAGTTACTTGATGATTTTCCACCTGAAAAAAATCAACATCACTGTGTCTTCTGGCACGTGGTCGCCACTGTAGATCCTTTCGGCCCCATCGACCATCTGTTCTGCGAGCTATGCGCCCACTGCCACTTAAGTTTGGCGATTCTTCAGGCTATGTCGATAACCTTGGTTCTCCTGCGAATATTTTCATTCCTGATGCAATCACTTAAGGAGCCCGTATATTCCCGATATTTTGAGAGAATCAATTATGAAATAAGTAAAGCCTGGTTTTGGAAGCACCTCCAGCTCGTAAGTCGTGGTCGTAACAACTAGGCCACCACCACTCCAAGATCCAGAATAGATTACCTACAAAATTTAAATCTTTCCTATCCGCTACGCTTTTCCTACTGATAGGAAAGCGTGCCTTATTGTTTTAGTAGCTCGAGGGCGCATCGCACCTGTAGCTAAAGTAATTCACTTACTGGGAGGTTCTATAACAAATTACAATGGCGTGTAAAACTGAAATAGTGTGTAGTGAGCGTTAAGGGCGATGTCCGTGACGAATGGTGATATGAGCCAGAGAGTTTACGAGGCAGATTTATTAATTTTAAACGCTTCGCGCGTTTTGGTGTGCATCCGTCAAGCAGCACAGTCAGCGGGGTGAATAGGAACGTAGGGTAAATAAAAACATAAATTTAAAGGGTATTTTTACGTTATTTAAACTATTTTTCTCATATATGTGATCTTTTTTATGCATAAATTGTAATCAAACAATCGATGTTTGCTTTGTTAGAAATAAACAATATAAATATGTCTACACATAGACATATATAAATATGTCTATGTGTAGACATATTTATAAACTGGACATCCCACACATACGTACAAAGCGTTTTGGGAACACATTCATAATGCGTACAGCTAAGGAGTGGAATTCCCTGCCGGAGTCTGTGTTCCCTGATAGCTACAACCTAGGGGTCTTTAAGTCAAGATTGAATAGGTTACTTCTAGGCAAGCGTGCTCCATCGTCGGCCACATCATCGCTTACCATCAGGTGAGATAGTGGTCAAACGCGAGCCTATCAATAATAAAAAAAAAAAACTTCGAATGCTGTGTACAGTAATAATTGGACTTCAAGTTTATGTACTGTATGTTGTTTTAACTGTGCTGATTGACTTATTCTGTAATCTGTTACTGTATTTATTAAAATAAAATAAATAAATATTAAAATCTATATCAAAGTTTTGTTTCTATTCACCACATTTTTTTCTACGTGGGAATTCATCTAATGACTTCTCCCGCTAGGGCGGAGCGAGAGGGCGTGTCAGTCTTTTACCGATTACAACTCACCGGTGCTCCTTCAGTTGTCCTTTGCGATCCAGGGCCATGGTATTTTTTTCGAATATTCTCGCAGCTTACTTGAAACTGACCTGACTTACTTGAGACAGTTGACTAGAAGATTATTATCCTCCAGCCAGCGGTCTCAATTTAATGATACCGGTGCTGAAATATCAGTCACTAAAGCTTTTCCATTATTTTATTTTTTTTGATAGTTTCGGGCTTGACCGCTATCTCACCTGATGGAAAGCGATGAAGCCATTTGGCGGTTTGGTTCTGTGTGTTAAGTTGTAGGTTCATCAAATCCTTTATGGTGCTGCAGGTGTCTCAAGCGACCACATCGCTGACCATCAAATGAGTTTGTGATCAAATCTTGGCTAACTATAAAAAAAAAACGAAATATACTCACTAAAAGCTTGCAGTATTACGAACAAATTGTTTTTTTTTTATTCCATAGCATTACTTACGCTCATTACTTCTGTACATTTGTGTTAACGACAATTTTATACTGATGTAAGCCTGTTGTACTTCAGACTGGGTGTGTACAAGCCTGGTTCCCTCGATAACGGGTCATGTCTCATGTAAGTAGGGTTACCAGAGCAAATAAATAAATAAAATTCTCGTACTGATAAATTCTGCAATTTATACGAAAACTACCTAGCTGACTCTGTAAACGTTGTTCTGCCATAAAATTGTTAAAGGAAAGAATGGGGAGTGGGGTTAGGAGCGTAAAAATAGTTTACGTCCTATTCTCAGAGCTACTGAATATACGCACAAAAATTGGTCAAGCCGTTTCGGAGGATTTTTGTTACAAGTACTGTGACACGAAAAAATTATATATTGGATAATCTGATACATCATTTTATACTGATTAGTAGAATCATAATATTTTTTTATTTTTTTTATAAGTTTTTGATGATGAATTTATTATATCGACTGAACGCGAAACGAGCATTATAAAAGTGTAGATTGTCATTGTTATTTTTTATTAAACATATTTTATTACATTGATTTATTTTAATTTCTTTTTTAACTATTTGGTTTATTCCGCACGAGTTTTAATTCCCTCGACTTACGTTGGTACTAAGACCTATAATACCGGACCGATTCATCCAGTTTTGAATTGACAAAATGTTGGTCAGTCAAAAAAAGTGAAGCTAAATTGCACGTTCCAAAGTGGAGATCTCTATGGAGAAGAACGTGCAAGAAACTCCATATACACTTTTTTGTGGCAGCCCTAGATGTAAGCCTAAACATATGTTATGCGGTATGCCTGACTAGTGACTAGTTGACCAGTCCGATCGTATCGTCGTCTATACGTAATTACGATTGCTATTGCCATGTTTTATTACTAATGTGTGTTTGTGTTATAGGTTTTAGATTTTCTTTTACATAGTTAAGATTTCATGTTAACGCTATAATACATTGGGCACGCCTTAATTATGGCGATAAGTCCCGTCTTTGAGGAGTGGCTGGAAAGACCTCACGGCGTCCTTACTTACCGCATGACGCAGGTCCTCACCGGGCATGGTAAGTTCGGGAGGTTCCTGTACCGGATCCGTGCAGAAGAGACGCCCGGGTGCCACCATTGTGTGGACCGCCCGGAGGACACGGTGGAGCACACGGTAGAGGTGTGCCCCGCTTGGGCAGAGCACCGCCGTGTCCTCGTGAGGGCGATCGGCGGCAGCGATCTCTCGCGCCGGGCCTTGGTACAGGCCATGGTCCGGAGCGAGGAGGAGTGGCAGGCGGTCGCCTCCTTCTGCGAAGCAGTAATGCTAGCAAAGGAGGCGGCCGATCGCGTGAGGCAACGGCAACGGTCCTCACGCCCCAACCGCCGCCGGGATTCCGATCCCGATTTCCGGCCACCGTAGGCGCGGGCTTGCGGACGGCGAGCAATGGGTGGCTCGCCGTCCGATCGTCCGGTAACTGACCGGACCGAGCCCAAGTCGTCGACGGCGCGTAGTGTTCCACGCGCGCCTCAAGGAGATGTCAGCAACCGTAGGGGCCCAACAGGGTCGAAGCCTACTGGGGCCATGGGTGATGCGAAAGAGATCCCCGGGGCCCTGGAAAACAAATGGCAAAGAAGGAACAGGAGTGGGTTTTTAGTCAGTAAAAGTCTGACACTATCTCGCGCTCCGCCCAAGAGCGGGGGATGTCATGAGATGATTTTCCCACCCGAAAAAAAAAAAAACGCTATAATACATTGTAATCTATCTTGGGAGACATTTGTTTTCTGTGACAGTTATTTTATGCATAAACTAACTTTGAATCCGTCAGTTAATTGGTAGGCATGAAATAATGCGTTGACTGTTGCCAACGAATATATTGTACTTACCAACTTCCAGAGTTATTTTTTTTTTATAGAATCTGTTCAGCACTCTTTGGTTCAGCTGTTCAGCATCATTGTCGATTAAATTCCTTGTGTAATATGGATGCCGACAGGAATCTCACAAATACCCAAATATTTTATCACAATATTAGGCCAAAGAAAATTTGGATGGATTGTGTGATGACTTCAGTATGAAAGAGTAAGATATGAAAGAATGTGGTATAACGTAGCATAATAGCATAATCAGCCTTTTAATGTTCCCACTGCTGGGACTCAGGCCCTCTCTCTAGGAGAGGGAATGGGCCGTAATCCACCACGCAGGCCCACTGCGGGTTGGTGGACATCACATGCCATCGAAGTTTTGGTTCTAGGACATGCCGATTTTCTCACGATGTTTTCCTTCACCGTTTTGAGACTAGTAGTGATGAAATAAATTACACAAAGTAATGCGCCTGGCTGGGTTTGAACCCGTGACCTGTGGTGTAGCGTATTTTAAGAAAAAAAAATATGTTGTCTATGATTAGCTAAAAGCTGAACTAAAAACTCCCCAATTCTTAGTGACGTTCCCACATATTGTTTCGATACACATCTCTTACCACACATACTTAACACGGCCATTAAAAGCACACCTACTAAAAACGACTCGATAATCATTATAATAGTTCGTTGTAGTTGGAAAGTGATAAACAACGATAACAATCATCGGAGGCGGTTACTTTGAACTCTATTTTGCATCTCCGAGGCGGCATCTGCACGTCAAAGGAGTAATCATGGCCTCCGTGCTTCGGTTGATACTGAGGAGTGAGGACGTACCTCCCGTGGGTGTTAAGATGTAGCTTATTGACTCTCACATAACAGATTTGGTTGTACAATCAGTTTTTTACGAGCCTGGTTTCGAAATTTTTTGATTCTTCGTCTCGTATCGATAGAATCGGAAGCTGATCGAATGTCAAATATTTTGAGTTGGTTGGTTGTTGGAGTATGGTACTTGAGTATTTTCTGGTTGTCAAACCATTTGGATACCGTTTTAGTGGGTAAGATTTCAAAATGCTCATTTTGTGTCGTTTTTCGTTGGAAGATTTGGAAGCTGATAAAGTATTTATTTATGTTGAGTAGGTAGGTGATACACAAAATCTAATTGAAATATCATGTAAATAAAAAAAAAATTAACTAAGTATATATTAAATTATAAATAACAATTATTTATTGTATAAATGAAATATCGAAACAAAAAATAGTATTGAATGTATAAATTAATATGAAAATTGCATGTATCGACCTATTTTATCTATTTGAATAATTTTTTTTAAATATTCTTCCAAGTTAAAATATTGTTGTAATGTATGATGCTGCGTGGAATAAAAGGCTTTTATTTTATTTTAGGTATGTAATACAATCTACACTTCTACACTAATATTATAAAGGGATAAAGTTTGTTTTTTTGTTTGTTGGAGGTAAACTCTGAAAGTACTGGTCCGATTGCAAACTTTTATCACCGATAGAAAGCTCCTTTATTCTTGAGTGTCATGGGCTATTTTTCAAAACTATTTCGTTATCCGACTTCCACGCGGGTGAAGCCGCGAGCAAAAGCAAGTCAGAAATATAGTGTTGCTAACGTAGGAAGAAATGCTTGAGGTTTTTTGGCATCGGAAAATTTGGATCCTGATCCAATATCAAATAGTTTTGAGTTGTCTTTGAAATCTTTGATGTTGAGTATTTTTGTTTGTTATTTTGCTGTTTCTTTGATAATTGTTAGTGAACGGAAGTAAATTAAGTAACAGAAAAGTTCAAAGTGCTTTATTGTGAATCAAAAGCCTGTCAGATAACTGTTTTTTCAAAAATAATTATGCTTTGAGGCAATCAAATCTTCGTAGATTCGTAGCCAATGAGGTAAGGGCCGGGTTATGATTAACTAGGATCTGTTAAAAGATCACAGAAGATGAAAAATTAAATATATTTTATAGAAAGATAAGAAATAAAATATTTGATCAAACACACAGATATTTTTGGCACAAACTTCAAAGGTTACTTTGACAGTGTGGAGTAGAAATACAAACAAGCCCACACACTAAGCGCCCTTTGAAATTTAATATATTTGATCAATAAATTGATTACTGATAATAAAGTAAAATACATAGTAAAGTTTTTCCTTTATTATTGTTACATCCATAAATGTTTATATTTACTAAGCTTTTTAATACCACAAGTATCTACTTAAATGTCAATTCGTGTCATGTTTAAAAAAAAGCATAAAGGCTACAAAAATATAATTCACAAGCGCCCAATCAAATTATCGAGCGCCATATTAACGATATGACCGTACATTTTTTACGCTACCACGCTCGGTGGTATCTCAACGAAGTGTGTTGTAATAAGTTTGGACACGATCGACGGCTCGCCGTGTTAGCGCCGTCACAAACACCAACGATGTTTACCCAGCGATAGAAGGTGTTTATTTGTTCACAAGCTAATTGGTCGCTGGAAAACAGAGCTCGTAATGAGATTGGAAAACCAGTATGGAGAAAAAGTGCGTCGTGACTTATTTTGTTTTGAAGATTGGTATTTTACAATATCGATGTTGGTGCTGTTGGACGAAATTGAGGTTGTTCAATGAGATTTTTTATATTTTAAAAGGTAATTTGACGACCGCATTATGTATATACTCGGATATAAAGGAGAAACTGACTGACTGACATATCATAGCTGAGACTACAGGGAATAGCATGAAATTTTGCACGAGGCTTCCTTTTATGACGTGAGCGAGCAATAAGAAAGGATTTGCCATAATTCAGTCGGTAAAGTGTTAAAACGGGTGTTCTCACACGAGCTAAGTCACTGGCAGAATTTTTTAGTATACATAAAAATATATTAATAATAAATAATTTTTACTCTACTTCAAAATATACCTTGCAACATTGTGTTGAACTTTTTGTTTATTTATATTCATTTCTTCCAAAAACCTTTGCTCTTTCAAGAGCTGTTAAAATTAAATGCACGCTTTTCAAATTTTGACAGACAGCTCGTTTGTGCCAGAGTATTCTTTATCAAAATGGCCGCCCTGCACTTTGATAAATAAACTGATAAAAGGATTTTGTTGGTAACGGCTTTAAGACACACTGTGTGGGGTTAACTTTTAATTTTAACACGACGCAAGAAAGTACCTAACATTTTTTTTTTAATTTCCACCCAGCGACTTCTCCCGTGTAAAAGTAGAAAATAATCCAACATATTATCGAGGTAAAAAGTATCCCATGTGCTATTTCAAAACATAGTCTACCCGTGTGCCAAATTTAATTTAAATTCGTTTAGCCGTTTGAGAGTGAAGGAGTAACAAACACACGCATAAATATAAAATGTTACCTTTACAATATTAGTGTTTTTTTTTTTATCTACTGTATAAAATGTTAAAAAATAAGATACTATTAATCTAATGTTTGCAAGGAATTTAGTTCACATTTATAAAAACAGTTTATATGAAATTTGAATGTCCTAATATTTTTGAATGCGTTGATGTCTTTTGTAAGGGAGGACCTCACGCGTAACCGGAAAAACGACACACACCAGAAAAACAATAATTTTCTAGTTTAACTATTATAAAACAAGTTCCTAGCGATATTTAACATTTTAACGACAAAATTCTAATGAGGCTGCCTACCTAAGTCCTATTTATCTAATAAGAATCTACTAAAAAACATGATTAGTGTTATATCTATAATAACATGTCTCAAAAAGACGGCTAGCTAATAATTATGGAACGATAGCATCTCATAAAAATGCGCTTGTAACATACTTTATAGCTACGATTAGCTCTGCGCAACGAAAAACCAATTTAAATAAATTTCAAAAAGGCATTTACGAGAAAACCCCATAGCGAGCCTCCACACCAATCTAATTTAAACCCTCCTGTTTGACTGAAAGGTTTATATCGGAAAAACGACAAAAAACCTGCGCCTGAGTCATTCTCGTTAGTCTGACGAGTTGCCGCGGTACGTGTCTTATAAGTGGCGATGTTTGTTTATTTAAAATCACACCTTAACTAAATAAAAATAGGTTGCATAATTCAATGTGTAATTATGGTGGTTACGACATTTTTCAGTGAGTGAGTTGGTCTTGTTAGTAAGCTTATTGTTACCGGTGTGACTTCCGTCCTTGTCTAGCGCGTGGCGTGGGTGCGCGTGGGTGCTGCTGTCTCTTTCTAATCGTTACGGCAAGGTCGGCTCGTTAAAAGCTCTTAACGAGAAGCGATGGAAAAGCACGAGCCTCACTGAGGTGCTCAAACTTTTTGTTACATTTTTTTTTCACTTTTTTTTGTGTAGAATGTTTTCTATATTTTTTCTGTGACGTTTCTTTACAAACCGTGTAGTCGATAAATGCTTTTTTTATGTACCTACATATTTGGTTTTTGTTGCAATTCGTTACTATGCACTGCTTGCCGTGTAACAAATATTTCAATGTAATTAAACACGTTGAATGCTAGCTAGAAAGAAAAAAGAAAAACATTTATTTGTGACACGCACAGGACAAACAATAAAAAAAAAAATGAAAAACTAGTTACGAGATATCTCGTAGTATAAATGTGGGTGATAAACAAGAATTACACTGTGGTTTCTTGTAAATGACTTCTAAATTGAATTTGGACTAGATTCCTACAAAACCCGGGGTCCTGGAACACGAGGCAAAGGAAGAACATAGGAGTAGGTTATAGTCAGTAAAAGTCTTAACACACCTGCTCCGCCCTTTTTTTTTTAAAAAAAAAAAAACCTGCTCCGCCCTAGAGCGGAAGAAGTCATTGGATGATTTCCCACCAAAAAAAATGTAGGTACATATAACATACATATCTTATAAATAAACAAAATCCAAAAACCAAACTTCAACTTGAAATCTCTAAACCTTGACCATCTCAGTCTTCACCCGCTCGGTATGTTCCGCGCGTGTCTCGTTCACACCTGAATCTTGCGCATATCTCCATCCCTCTCTAACACAGCGCTATCTCCCTCGTGTACTGACACCATCCCGTCACGCCACTCGGGATAATCGTCTGAAGAAAACACCTTACCTTTATATTCGAGTAAGTTCCGCGCTGCAATCAATTTGAATTCTTTATACATTTTTTTTTTGTGTTAGTGACTTTGTTTTGAGGAATTTTGAGACAGCTGATTTTGTAGACTGAGGTAAAAGTCTACCATAGGTCACTATCTAAGTTATGTAAAAGTTAAGGGATGTGAACCAGGAGTCCTGAAACACAGGCCTAGAGCCTAGCTTAGGCGCCAGTCTCCTACAACATATAATTCTAACTGATTTTTTGTATACTCATTAAACTGTTTGATGTAAACTGTATATTGTAGTGAGTAAATAAATTATTACTATTTACATCATTTTTTTTTTGAGGGTAGAAAATGATTAAATAACTTCTCCCGCTCTGGGTGAAGCGAGAGAGTGTCTGACTTTTATTGTCTAAAACCCAACTCCTTCAGTTGCTTTTTGCGTTCCAGGGCCACAGTAACTACCATGGTAACTCTAAAACTATCCCGCTGCCGTCCGCATCCATCTCCATGTGAAAATGTCAAGTCTGCTCCGAACCTCTTAAAATCTTACATTATTTTCTCCGCTTCTAATCCTAGCTACTTAAATCTTTTTGCTAAGCCACACGCTCAATAAATTATAATGATTATGCAATAGCAATAAAAAGTTATAACAAGACAAGCTACCAATTAAATCCTGTCAAACTAGTACAGGAAGCTCATTAAGACGTAGATAAAAAACGTCAATACATTACTAAAGCTTGTAGGTAGGTATGTATAGTTGTAACATTTGTAAGTTAGCACTTCAACGCGGCTTCGCCCCAGCTTCCTATCTCCTAAAGACGTGTACTTTTTAAGAATAAAAAGTAGCCTTCGAGCGGATATAGTTATTTGACAAGTGTGTTAGTGTGGGACTTCTCAAAGAGTTAGCCTGAAATGGCAGAAGGCTAGTAAAATACCGAATTTACCCTGCAATAGAACGGTAAATGATTCATTATCATCATCTTCCCGCCCTTATCCCGTGTTATTTGGGGTCGGCGCAACACGTTTTCCTCTTCCATTCTGCCCTGTCACTCGTCATACTATCACTAACTTCCTTTTCTTTCATATCACTCTTCACACAATCCATCCATCTTTTATTTGGTCTCCCTCTCCCTCTCCATCCATCCACATGTAAACTCATAACTCTTTTAGTAACATGCGTTTCATCCCTCCTCTTCACATGACAATACCAAGACAAACGATTAATAATATTTATTTTGCAAATAGGTTTTTAAAAACACATTTAGACGTATTTTTTTTTCTTTTATTTAAACTAGATGAGGCCAGTGTTTCCTAGCTGACTATACTGAGACGAAACACCGAAACAAACTCAGGAGCCAGAGTATCCTTTATAAGTCCATACAGCAAACATGTAATGATCAAAGCGGTATACAGGCTCATAACAAAAAGAGACCTAAATATATCGTCAACAAAAAAATGTAACATCAATCGATATTTGTTGCAAAATGTAAAAGTATTCACACAATTTCAATAATTTTAAATTTGAAAAATAATGTCATATCCTGTTAAACAGTTTCAAAGTGATGGCTACAGTAACGTTCTTGTTTATTATAGCGAAGGCAATGCTCCTGGGCCGTCCCGAACAGAAATAAGAGAAAAAACGTGGTATTTCTGTAGAAAACGACTCGACCGATTGCCTCGTTGAGGCTTCAATCGATACCCTCTCGAACGAACTTCGTATTTGTACCGATTCTTATAAGTATAACCGATTTTATATTGCACGCGCTTATTTCGAAAATTCGCTTGGTAGTACATAAAAATAATTTTGTATAAGCGACTTGGTTATTATCGAGTTATATTTTGAAGTGTTTTCATAATATACGTGTATGGTATGATAATGTCGCAGTATGTGGTGTGAAAGGTAATATAATCACACTAATGTTAAAAAGCCGAAAGTTTATATAATGTTACTCTGTCACACTCAATCAGAATTGGATTAATTTGGCTCACCGGCAGATCATGTCCTGGAATTGCACATAAGATATTTTTTAACCCCGGGTGTATGGTCTCTTTAGATTACTTTCTACTTCATCTCTGGCTAAGCTGCTAGTAGAAGCTAGTATTATAAGTGCGAAAGTGTCTGTCTGTTACGTTCTCACGGTACAAACTTGGCATACTAAACGTAGTTTTTATTATTCCGGCATGTCCAAGAACCGAAAATTCGAAGACATGTGACTTCCACCAACCCGCACTGGGCCCGCGTGGAGGATTACGGCCCATTCCCTCTCCTAGAGAGGAGGCCTGAGTCCCAACAGTGGGAACATTATAAAGCCAACTATGCTTTATTCTAAAAAAATACCTATTTTAGGATATAATACTTTTCATCTCGGTAGAAACTTCCTTTCCAGATAACATAGCTCTTTTTTCACGGGTAGAAGCTTGCTAGCTTCTCTATTATGTAAATTCATTATGCATACAGCTAAGGAGGTCTATATTTCCTGATAGCTACAACCTAGGGGTGTTTAAGTCCATAATAGGTTACTTCTAGGCAAGCGTGCTTCACTGTCGACCACATTATCGCTTATCATCAGGAGAAATGTAAAACAGTAGTCAAACGCAAGCCTATCAATAATAAAAAATAAAATGTAAACTTGGCGCAAGTATAGGTTACTCACCTTTGCGCAAAAGCACACATTCGGCGTTCAACAAGCACCAAAGCTTTTCTATGTGACTATTTACTTGCGAAGAAATTAATATTCAACAGCTAAGTCAACGCTTGCATAAAGCAACACGATTTTACATAGGTACCACGGCTAAATATTCCAAGTTTAGTTGGATGTAACACGTACGACACTGTCCTAAGAATAAGAGGCATATCCGATCGTCTTATAGAAAACTAGCTTTTGCCAGCGGCTTCGCTCGCGTGAAAGTAGTAAAGAAGGTTTCTCCATACGAACTTTGGACGCCCCTTTCATCCCCTTAGGGGGGTGAATATTGGGAAATCCTTTCTTAGTGCTCACCTGCGTCATAAAAGGAAGCTTTGTGCAAAATTTCACACTCCTAGTCCCAGTAGTTTCGGCTGTGCTTTGATATGTCAGTCAGTTTCTCCTTTTTTATATATAGATTTATTATCATACACTAATCAGTTAAACAAGGCGTATTTAGTTTTTTAGGGTTCCGTACACAAAGGGTAAAAGGGGACCCCTCACTAAGACTCCGCTATCCATCCCTCTGACTGTCTGTCGGTCACCAGGTTGTCTCTCATGAACTGTGATAGGTAGACAGTTGAAATTTTACAGATGATGTATTATTATTGCCGCTATAACAACAAATATTAAAAAAAAAACAATAAAAGAAATATTTAAGGGGGCTCCCGTACAACAAACGTGAGTACGAAACCCTTCATGCGCGAGTCCGACTCGCACTTGGCCGGTTTTTTTTTCTGAGTTGCCATACTCTAGTTATATTAGAAAAAGGTCAAGTTTCTCTGAAGAATTGTTTACATTTTAGAGCTTTAGATAGACAGAATAGTCTTTTCATGAAAGTTTCTATACCATTTTTTTTATACAGACAATACAATTCTAGAAAACTATTCATCAAATCTATTTTTCCGGTTAGTATTTTGATCAGATACGCCCTTTTTGCTTATTACGGCAGAACATGTTTGTTATGGTCAACAAACCGTGGCCCAACGCGGCCCATTCGAGTTAGATGAACAACAGCCATTATAACAATTTAGAAGATTATATCGTGTCGACGGACCGATCAGTCAAAGAGTTAATCACCGTGCCGAAAAACTATGCGGTGGAATTAAGCGGTGAGCACACGACTGTTGTTAGGAGCTTGAGTAGGCGCAACAGCTTGAATGAAACAAAGATGAATTTTTCAGCTGTTTTTTTTTTATTGGCTTCATGAAATGTAAGAGTCGCCACTGCCCTAGGACGCAAAGGTCAAATGAAAGGAACATGGGTTGATTTTAGGCAATTTTTATTGCCTAAAATTTGCCTTTTTTTTCTAAAATAAAAAATGAAAATCATCTAATGACAAATCCTATTCTTGAGCGGAGCGGGAGATAATATCAGACATTTACTGACTAAAAACCCACTCCTGTTCCTTCTTTGCCTTCGTCCCAGGGCCCCGGGTTTCATTTTCATACTACCCGTGGCCCCAGTAGGCTTCGAACCTGCTGGGCCCCTACGATTTGCCTACATCTCCATGAGACGCCCGTGACTAGGGCTCGGTCCGGACGGTTACTGAACGGTCGGACAGTGAGCTGCCCATTGCTCGCTGTCCGCAAGCCCGCGCCTACGGTGGAATAAAAGCCTAACACTCTCTCGCTGGATGGATTCAGGAGTTATTTGATAATATTCCACCCCTTCTTTGTATAGAAGTCACCAATTCACTAAAATCTTGACTTTAATACCTTCAGGATACAACTCTAAGGACACATAGTCTCCGCCAGAGCATCCCACTTCTGACCCGCACACACAGTAAAGGAAGTATTCTCCAAACGTCTTGTGATTACGGGTAGGAACTCCAATATAAACCGGTGACCCCTCGCCAACACACCTCAAAAATAACCATTTTAACGGCACTCAAAATTCGAAATTCAAAATCGTTTTTATTTCAGATAGGCCTACATGGGTACTTATAAAACGTCAGAAACTAGTGCACGATTATAAATAGTCCTATGGAGAAAAACCGGCAAGAAACTATACATATATGCTTAGGCTCCACTAATAAACAATGACAGCTGTGTTACAGTAAGTTGGTAGTCAATTAGCTAAACCTTCCGTTTCTCTGAGTGTGTACATCAACTCGTTTGGAACTGGCCTATTTCTACTTCCAGAATTACTTGGTACGTGAGACAATTTTGTATTTCACTCGTCGTGGATGACTCAGAAACAGTTAGAGTGGTAATAAATAGAGTGTAGAGGCTAGTAAAGAGCATCTGTCGAAATAATCTGTGATGTAAAGTCAGTTCTTGTATTATTTATGACGTTAGAGAACAGTGATGAATGAGGCCTACTGTGCGAATGCTCGCCTCATGTTTCTGTCCTACTTTAAAGCATTAGTAAACTCCGTAAGACTAAAGTCTCAATCTATTTTATGAATAGATCATTTCGAATACTTACAATAAAACACAACTTTAGATACTTTTTAATTTGTGTTTACCTCTAGGTAACCATAAAAAAAGGTAAAATAGGTAGATAAAATTGTAAACTCTTTTTTCTAAAAAAGAGTTTACAATTTTACGAGATTGAAAATTAATTTAATTTGACATACCGCTAAACAAACTGTGGGCTAAAGTATCACAAAGTTGGTGCCCTGAAACAGTGCGACGGGGTCGCGGCAGACCATGAAGGAGATGGCGCGATGAACTGGACAGATTCCACCAGAACTAGTAAAAGGAAGCGCGGGCGCGCGTAGATGGAAGGAGTAAGGGGAGGCCTTTGCTCAGGAGTGCGACAGAACAGGCGAATTAAAAAAAATACCGCTAGACTTTTATGTAAGTAGTAAGTTTTTTATTCAAATTATTGATAGGCTCGCGCTTAATCACTATCTAACTTGATTGAAAGCGACGATGCAGCACGCTTACCCCCATGTTGTACCTATCAGGAAACACAAAGTCCAGCAGCTAATTCCTCTCTTTAGCTGCACGCGCAATAAATGTGCGTAACGTTCCCTTGAGATAATAAAAATGCGGGCGATGTCACGGACAGAAGCTAGTCCGATAGAAATTCATATCTACAGGGGTTACCGACATCTCAGAGCGAACTGGAAACTTCTCCAATCAATGGTTGAAAAGTAAAGATAAAATAAATTCTACTTGAACAGCTATTTCAAAGCAGCACGCGCAGGCGCAGGCTCCTAACAGCCCACGTGTAATCGGCTTTAGTATGCCGTAATAGTTTCGAACGAGATGTGTACGCTCACGGCATTAAAAAGCTCTTTGAAATATCCGTCCATGCCACTATAAAACTAGCCCAGTCATCCACCGACGAAAGGAATCGTCTGTCATTCAATTCGGTACTTTAAAAACCTTAAATCTTGTATTCTTGTTATTACAGATGAATTTACTAAAGCACATGAAGTGCCTGACAGGGCCCCTCGTTAAATAAACCTTTGATTGGAATTGAAATTGCTTTCTGAACGCTATTTGGGGAATTAAGCAATTTGGTTGTTAAAGAACTCGATTTGAATGCTTTGTGTGATGTAAATAATGTTAATCTAATAAATTAAGCGTGGAAATATAAAATGGTTATTGTTTTCCTTTATAACAGCTTCTATTATGTTACCTCGTTTAATTTCATTCAACAAAATTGTTCTCTAATTTGACTTTAGTTGCGTAAATAAATAATTTATCCAGCGTATCAATCATCTCATCATCGTCTTGTTTTCATCTAATTTAGTTATTCGGTAATTATGTTCGTTTCCTTGATAGCTGATTAACAGCGCGGATATCCTGCCGTCGACGACTTTATTTGACAACATTTTGGCGACTTGTTTGAAGTCGGTAATAAAATAACAGATTAAAATAATATGGAATTTTAATTTAATTGGTATTTGAAAACTGTATTCACTAATGAAAGTTTTAAAAGTCGTGTTGGGTGATTATATGACGGTCTATTTCAAATAAGGAGGTCGTTTAGAATATTTACGATGGTTGCGTAAAAATGTCTAATTGCTTGGATATTTTCCTTTCAGCATGTGCTTCATTACGTATTTCTTGACAGGTCCATGTATCATATTAGAAAATTAGCTATTTTATGATCGAACAGCTGAGATCACATGTCTACTTCAGCGCAGGTAGCACTATCAATCTCCAAGATAATTATAAGCTGAAGGCTTGTTAAGAAAATTGTTCAGTGCCGACCGCCATAGCCTGATGATTGCAAACTTTAATTATTTGCTGTAAAACATGATTGAAAAAGTAATTGTTTATTGGAGTAGCTGATTGGATTCACAGGATAATAAACAGCTCTTTCACTGATAGATGTTCGTGTGGGGCGAATTATTTTAACAAAAAGTTGCCAATCACACCTTATTTTTTAAGATGGGTGTCAATAATCAAATAGCTTTTTGCGCTCTGGGTGGAGCGAGAAGGGTGTCAAACTTTTACCGACTTTAAACCCACCTGTGTTCCTTCAGTTGTCCTTTGCTTTCCGGAGCCGTGGTGCTCTTTTGAACAATCCTGCAGCCCTGTGTATCCTATTACACCTCCGTTTACACCACCTCATTTTTAGCAGACTTATAATCCTTTCCAATCTATTAGCTCTTTGTATCTTTTGCATTGAACCAAAAAGACTCCAAAACAAAAGGTTGCTCAGCATATCGAACTCGCTTACTATTTCGTGCAGCAGAAGTAGGTACCAACTCGTAAAGGGTTGCAATCTATAAAATCAAGGAACCAGGACAATAAACGTAAAATCTTCGGATTTCGGAGCTAAGAACCTAGACAAATCATCTTTTTTTTAATCTATAAAAAAAAATAGTTCAAATTGTTATAAAACAACTTTTCGCCTCGCCATCTGGGGTTACAACACAAAATTTAAATAAAATCTTGATTTGTTTAATTCTTGAAATAAAACACTGACTCCCGGTGGTGGCTATCTATGGCTTAAAAATTGTATAACCGGACTACAAATATGACCCCACCCGGGCGCTCTTAAAACTAGGAAAAATCTGGAGAAAACCTGGACGGATGGCAACCCTGTACTCGTATGAAGTTCTGGTCGCCAATCAGCGCAACTTGGTAAAAGAAAGAAAATGTAAATGCGAGTGTTTTGTATGCGCAGAGCCTGTTTCGTTAACCGTGTTCAGTGCCCATTATGTAAATATTAGGCTGTCACGAGAAGACATGGAACATACGAGTTACGAGGTACGGACGGCCTTTGTTGCTATAGATTGGATCTTGGCGGTAAAGTGCATCGTTATGTTGTGAACATTGTTTTCTTGTAAGTACTGTAGGAAAGTTCAGAACTTAGTTTTAAATTAAAAAGTGGTTTGTTCCTCATCTGGTAGGTCCATCCCAGACAGAGAGTGGTTACATAGATTGAGGAGCTCAAAAGTACATCATTCTTTAAAAAAGTCTTTTTATTTTAATGTTTATCACCGCAGAACTTGTCATGAACATATTTGGAAGTTAATTGTTTTAAGATGTTCTCTGGCTATAACTTAAGTTACCATCGAACTGATCAGGTGATGAAGCCGGAAGGTAAGAACGGGAAATCCGTATTTCGGATTATTGGAATAATGCAAAGTAATATAGTATTTGCCTGAAGGTTTCCCAATATGGATTCTAATCGGTCCTCTATACTAAAACACCACTTGCCGAGAATAACAGGGTGTGTACAATTAAAACCACGGTACATCATCCCACTCACCACCACAGTTATAACTGATCCCCACCAACCACACCAACTCCACATCCGCTTGCAACTTACATCATCAAGGTAATTTCGACTTGCTAGAACAAGATTCTCGTCATGCTAACAAGGTATTATGCCCACTGGCGTAGCTACCAAAGGACCAGTCGGGGCGGTGCCCCGGGGCCCCCAAGTTCGGGGGCCGCAAACCTGATTAACAAAGCTCTTATTGAAGTAGCCAAAAATTCTCCCACCTTCATAATCTAAATAAAATAAGTTGCAACACTAATTATGGCATCTCGGTTTAGTCAGTAAAATTCTGACACTCCCTCTCGCTCTACCCATAGCAAAAGAAATCATTTGATGTAATCTCTCGTAAAAAAAAAACCTGGGCAAGTGCGAGTCGGACTCGCACACTGAGGGTTGTGCTGTGCAAACTTACCTATGAAAACAGTTCAATTCCCAAATTGAGTTACGAAGATTTTTTTTGTGACTTAACTACCAGTTTTTTAGATTTTTTCCTATACTTGTGCCATGAGACCTTGCTTCATGCCAAATTTCAGGATTCTAGGTCAACGGGAAGTACCCTATGAATTTTGATTCCCTTGAGAGTTTCGAAATATACGTTTTTTGCGACAAAAACGGCTGTATCTTTTTTTTTCGTTAACTCATGAATTTGATTTTTACACAGCTTCAAGGGATCGCAGACTTGAGTAAGTTTTAGTTTTAACTCGATACCTCCACGCGTTCTTGAGATAACGTGTCTTGACAGACAGACGGACAACAAAGTGATCCTACAAGGATTCCGTTTTTTCCTTTTGAGGTACGGAGCCCCAGCTTTTTTTTTGCCCCAGGACTGTTAGTCGTCTAACTACGCCACTGATTATGCCCCCGTTCTCTTGCGAGGCGTGCTTGCAATTTGCCATCATAAAACAAACTTAATTAGCCGACACAGCCATAAAAGTCTTGTCAAGTTGTCGTTGCCTAACAAGACCCACGACTGGTCGCCATGTTACTTCGAGCAATCAATCAATATTTATAACATCGCATTAACTGTACAGAAGGAAATTGTTAATAACAGCTTGTGTATTTGTTGTATGATTTTAGTTTTTCTTTTCGTCCTGTGCTCATTATATGGTGTATAATATAGTATATAGTAAATAAATACATAGCTAACTGCTAGGACTTTTTTAGAGCTGAGTTCTGTTGTATGTAAGACAATTTTCTATCCAAATAGACGAATAAGTGGTTCAGTTTCAAAGCTGCTGAAATGTTCGAAAATTCGGTCCTAGAACGCAAAGGGCAACTGAAAGAACGCAGGTGGGTGAAAGTGACAGTCCCTCTCGCTCCACCCAGAGCGAGAAAAAATATTTGATGATAAAGATAAAAGAATTTTAAATATGTATTTAAAAAATAAATACGTAACAATATGTACATAAGAAACTATATTGACTGACTATTTATACTAAACCTTACTACATTTAATCGAGTAGGATATACAAAGGTACACTCTTTGTTCTTTGGTATGATGTACCTAGTGTGTAAGCTTTTTACAAAATTTTCCTTGATCAACAGACCTCTGACCTTTTCCATAAAATACGTTGGCGTTATAATTAGGTAGGTAGGTACCTAATGAACGTATAAACTGAAGGAAGCAAATTAAACCTAATTAATCGCACTAAAAACAAGATAACACGCTTTACACCCCTGCCATTCACGACAGGGGAATCAATTCATACTTAATACCATTTGGCAACGGCTAACTACATGCCAATTTACCTGAATACAAGCAAAAAAAGTCTGTAACCCACAAAAATAAAGTTTAAACTTGTGTAACATAAATAATGCCTTATTTGAATTCCCCGCACATTGTATAAAATGTTCCATCATTTATTTTCCTTTCGAAAAACATCAATCATATGCGATCTCAACACTTGATCGAATATCCATTCCATATCATGACACGACCAGTGTAATTAGGCCTCTGGGAGGTCATTAATCTCCTTCACTGACACCCAGTTATACGTGCAACGAGGGTCGAAGTAAACTTGTCAGATGGTTATGGTGGTGCGTTCAACTCTTGCGGCCATATTTAGCCACCTGCTGTGAACTTGTTTGCCATTTTGGGCCATTGAGTATGGAGTTCAAAGGTTCTCACATGCTGAAGCTTAGAATGGAGTCCTTATGTAGCGACCATTAGAGTGGTCTTAAATTCAGTATCTACATACGATCTATGTTAAATGTTAGGGTTTCTAAATAAGGGTTAACGATGCACATTCTCAGACAAAACCACACAGTTAGGACAATAATATTGTATAACAGCCAAACGAACAGTTGCAGAAATAGCTTTTCATTTTGGAGCACCGCGCTTGCATAACTTCAGGAACCTGACGGTGTTTACGTCAGCAGCTCGTATTTATCCTTATAAATAGGCTCATAATACATTTGAATCTCATTAATATCATACACATATCTCTGTCAGAGGCGCAACAGAAATAGTGCATCCTGTTTCGTGCGCGCGCGCAGACGACGAGCTACGCCGACTTGCGCCCGAGTGTCGAGCGCTCGAATCGGACGGATAATCGATTTTACGAGCTCCCGAAATAAACCGAGTCCCTTCGGCACAACATGCATCATCGACGGTCACATTCTGCAGCCAGCTTGTGTTGTTCTTTTACTAAAGGGAAATTGTATGACTGGCCCTCCATATGTTGTTGTAAGAAACATGCGTAAGCGCACTGATTCTAAATTCGAATAATGCTTCAATTCTAAGGGCTTGCTTCACAAATACACACTAAGCGCTACTCAAAAGTTCTATTTTAATGTTCAAAGTTGATAGAGACAGAATTATGAGTGATAACATTTTCAGTCACGAGCAATAAGATATCATTGTTACATATATATTCCATCAATCTTAACTTCTGCCATTCAAGAAAGATGTGTACAACAATTGGTTCTAAATTATCTATTTGATGATTAGGTAATTAAGAACCATTTGTCGTGTAATTATTTCTTGAGTAACAGAAGTTAAAATAGATTGAAAATGTGACAGAGTATATGTTTATCCTATTGCTTGTGCCTGTACTTAAGTCTAGCTACAAATCTTGTAGTGATTTGTGGTGCAAGCGGTAAATCATAAACGTATATATTAGCTCAGCTATTTAACATGACATCACTGTTCAACCAGTTCGTTTAATCAAGAATTCGATCAATATATCGGACGCCTTTTATGACCAAATGATCTACCTGCAGAACGACTAACTACGTGGGCGAGTCCATTCAAAGGAACGCAATCAAAAACCAAAATAGGGAAACGTAAGTATTTCAATACTATCCAAATGATAGAAAACGGTATTGTAGCAGAATAGCGTCCCGTCTAAGGCAATAAATGGGTCCGTTCACCCAAATAGTGCCGTGGGTGTTGTGTTTTATTGTTACGAGCGGGTTAACGAGCGTCGGGCACTCTGCCATGTGCCCGCGCCGAGGGCTTCAGCGGGGAATCTCGAGCTTCACGAGACAGACTTACCCTTGGGCATGCCTGAGTAATTCACGGATATCTACGCCTGACCTCACTACGATACATAAATTTATTCTTCTTCTTCTCTTTCGCTTTAACTCTCTTCCCCATCATTCTTTAAATATAGGTCGGTTTTATGTAAATATGTTACATTTTTGTTCGATCGTAGATAGTCAGATCTATAGTTATAAGTAGTAGCAGGGTCCAGCGGACCTTACCTGATGGAAAGTCCGTCCCACGAGTTTCCTACTTTCGTCAGTCTTCCCTATCACAAATAAAACATGTTAACGATTGCTTATGAATTACTTTTTTTAAATTCTGTTTCAGATCATGCATTATCATTATATTATGCATTTCCATTTAGAAACGATTCAAGTTTTTATAACTGTCATACATAACTGATGCCTTTACGACGAAATGTTAGTTTTTTGGGACTTTAGGCAAAGAGCTTTTGTCTGGTGAAAGTTTTTGATCACTATAGTGGAGAATTATTCGAAGCTGGTGAAGGAGACTTTACAAAGGAAACAAAAAAAATTACAAGGTACATATTTGTTAGTAGGTATTGGACAAAAAAACAAATACCAAACTATTCGGTTTATACTTTTCTAAAACACTCAACGCATCTGACAAACACGGAGCCGACTCTCCACCTTAATTTTTTAAAGCATAATTTACAGTTACTGTCCGTCAATCATGCCTAGCCATTTGACGTAGGTGCACTTGTAGACCCGAGGTGTCTCGCACTGGCAACACCGACATAATATGTCATGTCGACATTTACGACTACCCGACATTTTGAAATAAGAATACTAATGTAATGGCCACATGTGTGGCCTCGTAAACATGCCAGTATGTGCACACTCCAGAAAGTTATTAAATATCCCATTACTAATTATTTTGTGGCGAAACATGTGCTTTTTGCAGAATACTTTTTGCTTCAAAATGAATTTTGATTGCACCAGTGTATCTCTGTATTTTCATTAACTAACTTGGAGATGTGAATATTTAATTTTCATATTTACGAAGGTCCGTAGGGTAAAGAAGACTGCCTCTATGTACAAGTTAAAAACAATGCTCTAAAGAATAGAGCTTTAGAAAACTCTGTGAGCTACCTACTCGCAGCTAAATACAGAATATTTGGTATATAGACACAATCCAAAAAACAGCAGTAAATTAACGAGTATGTAAAAAACACCACCATTTACCACAAATGATTGTATTCAGGTGCATTTCAGAAATCCAATAAAATAAAATGTCAATTACAATATATCAGTTATTTCACTCCCATAAACATACAGTAAAGTACGTGTAAATAAATATTGACGTAACGACTTTACGGACACTATCGGAGCACCAAGCACGGCACATCTCATTACTTCATTACAATGCATATTCATGAACATCATAACCCTATAAATATATATTGCATCGCGTCTCGCTCTTGTCAAATAAATTATATATTTTTACGGCGTGAAACCAATCGTTGTGGAGATAGCGTTATCGTTTAATGGCCACTTGAGCCACAACACGACGCCACATGAACACAAAAAGAAATAAAAAATGTTCTTAAAAGCGTCCGTCCGTTCGCGACTGTAATAACATTTGCATTTCCTTGCGCTTGCGCCGAAGTCCGCAGACAAGCGACTCGCACGCCTCCACGTCGAGCTCGCGATAGATCCCAATGCTTTATTGAGCCATAAATCGCACTCCAAGTACTTTGTACTAATATGCTAAAAGGTTTTTGTTTTATTGCGATACTGATTGACTGTCATAACATTTACAAATTCGATTACTTCAAAAGTAGTAAATTTAGTTTCAACGCTTGCCGTGTGATCTTTTAAACTAAACTTTTATGACCGTTTAAACTTCTAAAACCGTTGCATGGTGTGTTCGGTAAGTACTTGAAGGGAATGAGCCTAATTATCACAATGCAAATCGTACAAACATTAGTAAAATGTTAGCCAACATGTGCCGGCGGCGGAGGCCGGATCAAACATACGAGCAAGCGAACAAACACCTCTGTTTGGACTATCGCCACTTTCGGTTCTGTACAAATAGGGCCCGTTGTTTGTTCAAGTGCCAGTGACACGCCACTGCGGAGATCGTAGTCCAGCCTAACAATGACTCTAAGAACCCTTTGAGTCCCTCTTTTGAGAGTTATCTTGCAATGAACAGGAAGGGACGGAGAGGGTCTTGTTACAGTGGTGGCGGTTCAAAAAAGGCGACACCTTTCTCGGCCATAGTGGGAAGGATTTACCTGTCAGATGTTTTAACGAGCTAAGTAAGGGTTGAGAAAGGCTATAATTTACTCGAGGCGAAGTACAAGAAGAGCGTTTACGAGGTTTCGAGAAACACGAGATCCCAGCATTGCAGCAGGTCGAAAATAAAACTAGGAACTCCGGCAAGCAGGGCTCGAAAATTAACGATTTATCGACCAGTGGCGGAGATCGTAAAATTTAAATTTATAAGTAGAAAAAGATGAAAACAAAGACTTTTTATGATAGTATAACGAGTCCCAACTCTCAGCGGCATCGAATTACACTGTCATGTTGATTACTACCACTTTTTTGTTGACATCAGCGGCCCAACGAGTCTGGTGTAAAATTACATTGTTGCTGCATATAGAATAGATCGGATTACTTACTTTTTTTTAATAACGAGGTAATCGAACTTAGATT
The DNA here is from genome assembly GCA_961205895.1 of Mythimna pallens. NCBI lineage: Eukaryota > Metazoa > Arthropoda > Insecta > Lepidoptera > Noctuidae > Mythimna > Mythimna pallens. The sequence goes on from OY540843.1 coordinate 6,629,359, forward strand.
TGAGAATTCTTCGCAAAAATCTTTCGCACGCTAAATCCACTAAATTGGTGTCAGGTTCTAATTGCCCTTTTCGTGTGAATAATTTGTGTTATTTACAAATTGGTCACACATAAAATAAACAGGTTTATGTATTGTTCGACAAACGGAACTGGTTTTCCAAATATTTTCTTAATAACGCACATAATTACACTTCTCGGTTCTATCTCGTGCTAAAGATAACACTTTTGTGGAAAAAATACCTACAATATCTAGTGGAGTATGAAACTTCACTAGTAGTGTGAAACATATCTACTACAGATATCCCACGCGAAAAGTTCAGTATTGTTATATCTTTGATCCGAGACCATAAAGCGTAATTTTTTTTAAATTTTCAGCGTTCGCTGAGATAGGAGTTTTTTTTTTAGTTTTGATATATTATGTTTTATTTTATTTAGTCTGTATTCACAATTAATTAATAGATATTATTTGTTATTTGTCTTGTGCGAGTCACAAAGTTACTACTACGGTAAGAAAAGAAACACATTTTGTTTATTTGTTGGAAAAGAAGAAAAAATGCATTTGTTTTTCAAGTATTTTTTTTAATAGTCTAAAACAATCTTAAAAAATTGATTTGGAGCCCATCGGTTGGATGGTTTGAAAGTCTATGGGCTATAGGTAGAAACAATTTTTATGTTTTATTTATTTTAAAGACTGCGAGAGACACAGAATTGTCATATCTGTGGAAAGACAAAAGAATTTTACTAAAGGCCAAAAGAATATTATCACAGTTAATATCATGTAGATCTATGAACAGCAAAAACGACATAGTAATGGTACAATTTTCAACAATCGTTCCATAGACACACAGTCTAGACTAAGCACATGTAAAAAGTTGTTGACATCGTAAAAATAAACTAACATTACATGAAAAAGTACGTGTAGGATAGTCGATATCGAAAAATATTGATAAGCAGTTATCTAACACGATCTATATTTTACAAGCGGACACTACCCGCTAAATATAATCTTGATAGTAATTCCTCTGTTATCTTAAGCCGGGAACAGACTGCTGCGACGTAACATGTAATGTAACAGAATTCCCATAGTGTAGACACCTTGTGCGCGCGAACCTTGCACACTACGCGCGCGAACAGGAGCCCAAGTCTGCTATTTAAAAAAATTCGTCATTCATACACGATCCCATTGTCATTTTGCTAAAAGTTCGTAATCTGCTAATTCATAATGATCGATCATTGATCGGTCAGTTGTGGTAGAATGGCAATATCGAGCTGTCTCGTAACAAATTAAAAGCAATTACTGCACAACGACGTTCTAATGGTAGAACAATGTTCAGAAGAACTCTCAAAATTTTAGCAGATTACCGCATAGGTAAGTACGTCAGATATTCATTTCTTATTATTTACGAGATTACCATTCTATGCCATTTCTTTCAATGGAGTGTCAGTGGTTGACCATTGGAAAGTCATAATGACGCCATTATATTAGTAGATTACCAAACTTGTCAAAATCAACAATTATGAAGTCATTAATAGACCATTCTGACACTATTGTAATAGCAGACTTGAGGCCCAGAGCATTTCAACTATGTGAGTAGGTACATGCTCGATTCGTGCGCGCTGCGTCCATACTTATGAAATGCTCCTTCCATGTTACCTTGCATGTTACGTTAGGTATAGCAGTCTGTACCCGGCTTCAGGTCTCTGTACTTCGTTTATTGGAAGACACCTGCTCTTTACAGCTGTTTATTAGACCTTGCCCATTGACTGTTTAATTATCTTAATTACTTGGCGAACCATCATTGATCTCGCTTAGTTGATTCTGGACTTTTTAGTTTTCGTTTTATGGAAGTTTTAATTAATATTTTTTGTGAAAGCCGTACTATGTCCCACTTATTTCATGACTCATTAATTTTGACATAATATGTATATTGGTAGGTAGGTAGGTACTTAAAATAATTATCTTAACCGTTGCCTAACTTCAATTCGTTTTTGAGTTTTAACAAGACGAACTAAAAGCAATAGATTTTTATGTATAAGTTAGATTATTATATGGCGCTGACTGATGAATAATTTTTTTTTTCACACAACTATCACACAACGCTAGTCCCAAGCTAAGCAGAGCTTGTGTTATGAGTACTAGAAAACTGATAAACATTCTTATATATTTCTAAATAAGTATATACATATTATAGATAAAGTACACCCAGACACAGAACAAATGATTGTGTTCATCACACGAACATTTGTCCTGAGTGGGAATCGAACACACGACCTCCGGCATAGCAGTCAGGGCCACTAGACCAACAGGCCAGTCAAATTAGCTGCAATGATGCTGCTTATTTTATTCATCCATATATTTTTCCTAACCTACCGTAAATAACTATCGCCAATGAGTTCAAAATTAAACACAGTCCATAAACCTCCATAGCGCAAGAAAACAAAAAGTCTGAATCTCCAAACCAAGTGCACACTAACGGCATAAAACCTTAGCAACCTGTCTTGGCTCATCTTGTTTATCTTGCATGTGCATTACGAGTATTACGACATGTGAACTCCAAACCTGCGCCGGCGCACGAGTCTCAGTAGCGTATTCACACGTACTAGTAGGTACTTGTCAGATCTAGATCAACGGTAACGGCAGCCAACACCGGGTCGACAAGTAAACTGAACTGGCGCCAAGCGCGATGTCCATCAATTTGTAGGTAGAATCCTAGATGGGGAATATTTTGGCCCAGTTATAGTGACGTGAGATATTTTACTTAAAAAATTGTTATTATGCAACATGTTGTAGGTCTCCGGACAATGTGACGAATATTTTTTAGGTTGAATATCATGAAATGAGCCCTCCCTCTCTGGGTGGAACGAGAGCGAGTGTCAGAATTTTACTGACAGCTAAAGATTTGACATTTGACAAATCCTATAAATCCCAGGCAGAAGTAAAATCTGCTTAGCTAGAACTATAATCTCTTATATCTTCCATTTGTCACAGTACATGTAATCTACAACCATCGTCTACAATATCTACTGTATTCAGGTTGTATCGTCTGGAGTTTCATATCACAATTCTCAGTGGAACATTCTAGCCACAATCACTAACCTACTTTTTCCACTTTTTCCAGGTGGGTGGTAGTGGCAGGGGCCTGGCGAGCGAGCGTGATGCGTCCCCCAACGCCCGCAGCTGGCGCCCGCAACAACCGTCACTCTTCGCTGCTCCAGCTGGCAGCTTGGGGCGTCCCTGCAGCGTTAGCAGCCGCTGTGCTGGTCACCAGGGACGTTGATGCTGATGAACTTACCGGTAAGATCCTTTGGGTACTCCTTTTATAAGACTTTTGTAAAAATTTCAGCCTATAACGCCCCAAAGCTGGGTCACGGGTCTTTGCTCTGTAAGAGAGAATAGGCAATAATCCATCATGCGGGATCAGAGGGGTTACCATGACGTTCAAAGTAAGATTGTTTCATTCTTGTTTCAGTGTAGGTAAGAGACAGAGCTATACAGGTTGTCTAGCGCCATCTCTTACCCACACTGGAAATAATAATGAAACAATCTTACTTTAAACGTCATGGTAAAGGTCTAGTGCGGCTTCCTGTTGACATTAAAGAGAATTAACAGAATGCGAGTCTCACATTCTCACATTGTGTGATCAGAGACAGTAGCCAGTGACTACTTACCCACAATAGTTTGTTCCGTGATTGATTGAAACTAGAACTAAATGAAAAGACTGTTATAGTTCGGTTACTTACTCTTAATTTCATTGTTACGAGTAGATTGCGTATACAGATAGAACACAATTTGGTAGGTAATCAAAATCTCTGAAGGAACTAAATAGGTACTGCTTAATACACATACGGGACCCACGAAACATCCTTTACGCATTTCGTCACCATAAGTCTTTCTGATTTCTGACGATATATAAATTCCAACCGAAATAGTTGTAAGATCTGACCTGTTTCGTCTGTGTGTTTTATGACTCTATACAACGTAGGTACCTGTGTATTTATCTGTTTTTTAAAACAAATAATTTTCTGACTTATTTTTATTTTTAAATAACTTTATCCAAAATCGCAATAGAAAGAATTCTTCAAATCCATTCAATAATACGTAAATTAGAAACCTTTCAAGTCTAGTGGAAGGGGAAACTGTCAAGTAACAGAAAAAGGATGCACATATTGAAATGTGACGTCACCGCCATTAGGTTACGTGTGCACAAAAGAGATGGTGAGATATTCCCACCACGCCCCACTCTTCCTCAAACCAATATTTGAAATTCCGATTGCTGCTTCATTTAGTAACAAATGATATCTTTTTTGGTTAGTAAGTATAAAATATTGTACAAAAATAAACGCAGGTAAATACCCAACTAAAAGGAATAAGGGAGGAATACTTATCTCATCTATATATTATATAAAAGGAGAAACTGACTGACTGACATATCAACGCACAGCCAAAACTGGTGGGACTAGAAACGTGAAATTTTGCACATGGCTTCCTTTTATGACGTAGGTGAGCACTAAGGATTGTGGAAAATTCAGCCCCTAACGGGATGAAACGTCTAAAGTCTGTATGGAGAAACCTATATTCACGCGGGCGAAGCAGCTGGCAAAAGCTTGTTTTATCTAAATTAAGTAAGGAACCAATCAACAATAGTTGTAGGTCACTAACTTGTCGGAATGTCACCTCCTATTTCTTTTAGTGACATTCTTCACAATGTTGATTGCAATTGACAGTTGGTGAACACTAATGAATGAGACAACTCCTGTTTGTTAATACCAAATCAATTAAACACCACTACGACATATTATTAGTACCAAGGCATCATATTTCTCGAAAATGTGACAGTTATCTTCTACGATTTATCGTAGCGACAACGCTCGTTTGGCACCTCATTAAAATTAAGTTTACTTATAGAACTTTAATTTACGATTTACAATTCTGATACTCAGACGACTTTTACACACCATCATTGGATCCGATCATATGTTTTTATAACACCTCGGTTCTCAGTAACTGGTAGTTAGGGACTATGGTAGTTAGGGACCGGTTCGATAGTTAGCGAGTGGATAGTTGATCGCATGAGGCAGGTTTGTAGCAACAGAAGGTAGAATAATAAGTACATGTACCAGAAAAAAGAAATGTCAAGAGAGACAACGAACGCGAAATCTATTGTAATTCATGCAGTTAAATTTGCCATAACGGTCGTTAAACCACCTTCTGATATTCTCTTAATATCTAAAACGAAATTAAATACATAGGTAAAGCTATCGACTGTCGCTTAAATATGATATACGAGTATATCGTGATCCTTTACTTTTTCTATTAACGAAAAACTGATCATAATTTATTGTTCGTGTACCCACGAAGAAACATACAAAGTGTATTGCAAATTCATCTGGCGCCTAACATAATTAACTTTTTCTACACGAAAGATACAGTGAGGATAACTTGCTAACTATAGCTAGACCTGACCAAATCTCTATACCAAATCCTGTATAACCTGACTATAACGAATAAGTAGTCGCAACACATGTTGTTTTTCTCGTTGCTTGGCCATCTTTAAATGGTCATGTTAGAAGTTCAACGCTTCCAAAGGAGGCTGCACTATTATAGGTGATTCACCATATTGATATAGTTATTTATTGGTCTCCATATCCTCTGACTTTGATTGATCGAACTAGATCGGAAAGTGTTTAAAATATAGATATGCGTTGTCTTTTGCTATATTTTTAACTTTATGTGAAATTTTTTGTCGAAAAAACGAATGTAGGTAATATTCAGTAATCAAATATGATAACCCTAAAAACTGCAAAGGAAACTCGCCAGGCAGGAACAGCACACAATATGAATCTGAGTCCATTGTTTGTTTCTGAATCAATCAATAAGTCCTAATACACGTCCGTAGCGAAACAACACAAATGCAAGAAACGTTCCTGTTTTAATAGTCCTTTCTTGTTTGATTGGCGGCATTTTTCAAAGCGATTAAATCTGGTTCGAGTGCGCGGGAGCACGTATTCATGCTGTAATGGTATTGAGTGGTTTGTATGGAAGTACCGGCTCATTGTAATTTTGTTCGTGTGCTAAACGAGATTCTGACTCGGTTTGTGCTATTAGAGGAGATGTGGAGATTATTGTATGACAATAAATAACGTGGACTTGCCTACTTATTGCTGGGGCTCATTTAGCTGAATTAGGCGGCGAGCTTAAGAACACTTCTACACTATTCGTAATAACGGGACAACTTTAGATTATGATAGTCAGGAAGCGGTCTCGTAAATTCTTGTAAATATCATTTTAATCTTTGAAAGAAACCGCGGCTTGCCCTATCTGCTGACCTAGAGGCGGGTATTTCGTAAAGATACACGGTATCGGTATCAGTAAATCCTGAGATTTGTCGTCGAATCGTACGATATGCCGCTATTTCGGGTTCTACAATCATACCGTGCTACTGGCGGCTTTTAAAGAACATTCAAAAGTAAAACATAAATTTTTCGTAGCGAATTGCACGTGTACCTTTTGCTGGAAGCATCTTTGCGTCACCCTAATATTATAAAGGCAAAAGTTCGTGATGGTGTGTGTGTGTGTGCGCGTATGTTTGTCACTTCTTCACGCTCGAACGGCTGAACGGAATTCGATGAAACTTGACATACGGGTAGACCATGTCCTGGAATAGCATATAGGATAGCTTTTTATCCCGGGAGTATATTCCCTTGGGATAATTTTCTACTATGACACAGGCGAAGCGACTGGAAGCAGCTAGTGAAAGATAAAATAAACTATCGTTGCGGTAACTTTAAAGAATAAAACAGTAGCTTTAGATATGAAAAATCTGTAAACAATGTAGCGACTGTAGAGCACATTAGTTATCAAAAAATCCCCTTATCAAATAAGCCAGAGGTGATTAATTATAAGGGACAAGCGAACTACACAAAAACACCGCAACGCAATGATAACTTTAGTAAAAAGGAGGATTCTTTTTATCGTTCCTAATCAGGTGGTCGGTAATACTTGGATCGGAAAACTCGGCCTTTGTGGTTTGGCGTGATACAAAGATGCGGTGCCGACAAAGACTGTCCTCTTTGAAAGTGGCGAGTTTATATGCGTAGCTTTATAGAGATTTACTGGGCGCTTGGCAAAGATAACCGTCTTTCCTGAAGGTTTGAAGACAGTCGAGGTAGTTGGATTTGGTAAATTTGGAAAGTTAACAGATATCTAATTTCTTCTTGCTTAGGTATATACTAGGTACTATAACACCGAGTATGTACTCGTACTTAGATCAAGTTTTCTACTCTCCTGAAATTACACCCTACCTATAATACGTCTATGATAGCTATATTCAGGGGCGCCGGCTTTTAGAAAACCTCATGGGTGCTCATGCTCATTTGATGACTTGAAAAAGTGGCGAAGTGTGAGAAGAGAAATGCACACTGATCGACCGACAAATAAATGTCCTACTTACATATTGCGTACTTAATTACTAATTATGTTTGATAAAAATATAAAATGAAAACATTATATAAAAACGAAATTAGTTTTTAATATGAAGAAATATTTATGTATACGTAAACTAAAAGTCGATTACTGATCTGTTTCTTGATGTCTATTCTCAGGGGTGCTCAGCACCCACTGTTTATTTCTCATGGGTGCTGGAGCCCCCGAGCATCCACGGAGTCGGCGCCCCTGGCTATATTGATATAATTGAAGTGTCTTTGTAAAGTATATTTGATATCTATAAATATATATTTTTTTAATTTTTGTTCTGGATAATCTTCAGTTCCCGTTCTGTCACCCGTCACGCTATAACTATCTCCCGTTTCTTTCATGTCACCCTGCACATAATCTAGCCATAATTTCTTTGGCCTCCCTCTCCATTAATCCACATGTATACTCATAACTCTTTTAGTAACATGCGTGTGATCTCCCGTCTTCACATGACCGTACCAAGATAAACGATTCCCTTTTTTCAGTAACTGGCGTCACTTTCAAGCTTAGCATTCACCATAATTATGATTCTTAAAAAGAATTACTGCGCAACCAATTGTTCTGAGTTCGAAGCGGTCAAAATAACACATTACGACTGTACACATCAACTTTTAGTTTCCTTGATTCGGTTTATACATATACGTACGAGTATCTAATCAAAGTTGCTCGGAGTTTACTTGCGTAATCGAATCAGGAATGAGGATATCCTGCGGATAACCAAGGTTACCGACATAGCACGAAGAATCGCCAAAATTAAGTGGTAATAGGCAGGGCACATTGCTCGCAGAACGGATGGCCGTTTGGGCCGAAAGGTTCTGGAATGGCGACCACGTACCGGAAGACGTAGCGTTGGAAGGCCTCCTACAAGGTAAACCGATGACTTGGTAACGGTTGCGGGAGTCCGATGGATGCGAGACGCACAGGACCGTTTATTGTGGCGACGCTTGCGGGAGGCCTATGTCCAGCAGTGGACGTCTTTCGGCTGAAATGATGATGATCTAATCAAAACTCCCTTACTTCTGTAATATAAGTTACAGAAGAAAGAGACTTATTTACTCGTACCTACCCAATTACTAAAAACATCAACATTTCTCATAGGTATCTCATTCCCATTTTATTCCGTCCTCTTTACGGGTTCCAAGAACCGTTTTATCGATTGAAAGAGAACAACGAGCCAATCATCACTTATCAAGCTGAATTATAGGGACATTTATTTAAAAATATTTTACTGACTGTTTAAATAAACTTTTGGACATAAATCATGTAATACCGTCCGCTGTCGGCTGTAATAAATTCGTGATCGGTAAAAACTGTACGGTTTATTAAGTATATCATGCTAATGACAACATCGTTATGATCGCAGTGGAAACCAGTATTTTGGTTATTTATTTTAAAAAGTTTACATGGACCGTTTTTTAAATAAAATTATAATAATAAATGTTCTTTTTTATTTTTATTGAAATATTTATTTAAAAATATAATTTATACATGTTTTAAGTGAATAAAGAAATAATAATGATATTTTTATTAGCAAAAATACAAATTTGACATATAAAGTACCAAAAAACTGTCACACAATAGTCAGTTCAAAATTTCTTTTAAACTAAGATTATGATGGTGTATCTTAGGAGTCAATGTGTATATTACTAGTGCCCTACCTCAATCATTGAAATTCTCGGTAGTTCTCTACTGTAATCTGCGTGTATTATTCATCTAAACCTTCCACGTGAACTACTCTGTTTATTGGTAAAAACATTTGAAAATCTGTTCAGTAGTTTTTGAGTTTGTTGCGAAAAGACAGACGTGATGGGGGCCTTTGTTTTGTAATATGTAAGGATGCGCATTTCTGAATTTGATATTGCATAGTTTCGTCTTTTTTGTCAATATCAACTCATATTTAGGTACCTATATCACTGGATATAGGTAGGGAAAACTGGAGAGGGCATTTAACTTACTGAAGTGGCGTGCAAGCTCATCCATCACCAAGTTTCTCACTTAAGAAACAATTTATTAGTCTTTCACTACTTAGCTGCGAGTGTCTATCTGATAAATAGTTTCCTACGTTAGTCCGCTATCTGTTTATCTGGACTGTGGATATATTATAAAATCCTCTTTCGTTTATTTTTATCGCCATTATGCGAAGTGCGAGCGAAGTGCCACGCGGAGCGATTCTCAGGCATATTGCAGTTTCAATCATGCCACGAGTATTGTGCTTTTATTTTTATTATTTCCATTCCACTTCCATTATGGCGGCCGAAAGAAATGCTCGACCATTATTCGAGCCGTTAAATACGACACCTTTCCTCCTCGCACGCTCGTATTTCAATTTTAAATCGGCCCTTTTTAACCGCCTTATTAATGCAAGCCTTTTTTCTCGCCGTATGTTTGTGTAGGTGTTCGCTTTGAGAACCGCTTTAGTGGAAATTGGAATGTTATTCACATCTATAAAGAGCACTCGAGAAAAAGAATTCGGTATCCGCTAACCTCTACACCTCTGATGTCGTTTGCTAAAAGTTTTTTTTTTGTTTGTTTCAGGAACATGCTTCGTGGGTAACCAATCCAGTAAGTCCTTACTGGCGCTGGTTATTGTTCCCGAAGCTATCTGTCTGCTGCTCGGCTCCGTGTTCCTGTCATCGGGCTTCCGAGCTGTCCTCCGACGACCAGCACCCGTGCCAGCCCCGTCTGTGCTGCTGAACTCGCCGCCTCAGCCTCATCAGGACCAAAGTGTGCTGAGACTAGGAGCGTTTGCGGCACTGTACGCCGTGCCCTCAGCATGTATACTTGCAACGTGGGTGTACGAGTACGCATGGCGAGACGAGTGGCTCGCTGCTCCTGTGCCTTCAACAGAACCTTCGACGCATCCAAAACCAGCGTTCTGGGTATTCCTGTTTCGAATATTTGCGACACAGATCCTCGGTGTCATGGTGGCAGTGTGGATCGCGACGCCAAGTCTTAAGGCTTTGTGGAGAAGGATTGCTGGGCCGAGGAAGCCTCCGATGGCGAAGTGTCCGCCCGGGCCGCCGCCCACTCCGCTGACTATGCACTGTTACGCGGCGCACCCGCACACCCTGACGAGACATCCCCACAAGTACGCTACGTACAGGCCTCCGCAGACGCATTCGTATAGAAAACCTAGACACTACCACTACTCAGCCGGTGAAACTATTCTCTGACGAGCATAATACTCACAATTTTGTTTTCACAAACTTTTAAAAAGACGGTTCAAAGACAATTTAGAGAGGATGGACCTCCATTGCTGCATTTAATTTTTGTAAAATGTGTGTATGGATAGGTATGGGTGAACTAATATTCAAGTGCCATTAGTTATGTAATTAATATAACTGAGGTCAGAATGGAATATGGCCTATAATTATTACTAAGTATTTATAACTGTAATTACTATTTTTATAGTGTTATAAATGATGCATAATTAATGAAGAATGACTGATAAGTTGGTTGTTTGGTTTGCCTATTGAAAAGTCGTGCCTCGCATTTGATTGTTGTGACTTGTGTGTAAAAGTTATATAGGGATCAATAAATCGCCGTAAAATACCTATGTATGTATCTGAATAAAATGGTTGTTTTCAAATGTATTAATTTACAAGTATGAGATCAATCCGAAAAATTGCCTATAAAAGAAATATTTGACTTTATTATTTGTAAATAGTTTAAGTATAACGAAATGTAAATACCCAATTTTCAGGGTTAGGTAGTATCTACTCTGGATTGTAAATACGAATATGATTTAAGATTAAGTATTATTAACGTACGTCTTCATTTTATTTTTACACCTAATAAAATTAACACTGTCTGCTACTTGTTTATTTCTGGATTTTAGTGATTTTTTTTTCAAGATTTAACAAGTCGAACCAACAACCATCAATGATTGCATCACTGCTTACCATCAGGTGGGATCGCGGTCAAGCACTTTATAACAATTTAAAAAAAAAACAGTTAAATATCTTCCTGAAATTGAAATATTTTTAATGTCATCACAATTTGAATGTATAATAAATAAATTATTCTGTTAATTGTCAGTTCTCGCCCTCCTAGTGTGCCTTACATACAATAATATTACGCCTCTGTCCCCGAGTGACAGTCAGTGAACAACGTGTAAGCATTAGTATGTACAGTACGGCCGAAATATTTTGATCGCTCTGAACTTCGAACAATTGGCTGCGCACTAAATCTTTTTAATAATCATTTTATAACGAATGCGTAATTTTTCAAGTATTTCGGAACGCTAAGGTCAGAGTGACCAACATATTTTGACCGTAGTGTACCTAGCCTCATTACGCTAGTTCTGTCTCAGCTGTTATTGGGTAGTCTACTACCATTGGAAAGGCTAAAACAAGATATTTATCTATAGCGAGAAAACCCACCTCCTCATTGCCAAAATATTATATAAGTATATAATGTAAATAATGACTGAAAATATTTGATTGTGAATATTAAATAAGTTCTATTTATATAAGTATTGTAAGCAATAGAACGTAGTGGCTAATGAGTAGATTTACAATAAAATATTATAAAAATATTTTTGTTTAATTTGAAATTTCAACACCCCTAGAGCCTTTTTTTTTTTTTTTTTCGGTGGGAAAATCGTTTTATGACATCCCCCGCCCTTGGGCGGGGCGGGAGATAGTGTCAGACTTTTACAGACTAAAAACCCACTCCTGTTCCTTCGTTGCCTTTCGTACCAGGGCCGAGTCTTCCTTTCAGAATCAGACCCTTGGCCCCAGTAGGCTTCGACCCTGCTAGGCCCCTACAGTTGCTGACATCTCCTTGAGGCGCGCGTGGAACAGCACGCGCCGTACCCCTAGAGCCTTACTATGTGAGGCGTACGAGCGAGATACAGGGATATGTATACCTTATATAGCTCCATCTCTTTAACAGTTCAGTTTAGTTTAAAACTCGTGGTAGGGCCTCAGTTCTTCAATTTCTTACGTGGGACGGAACGGAAAATATTTGGTGACAGACTGGGTCTACCGCAACATCCCTATTCGCAAAGATGGCGGACCTTAACGTCTATCGACAGGATTGGTCCACACTTGCCCAAAATAAAAAATAAAAGGAGGTCTTTGCCCAGCATTAGGACACTAAAAATAAATAATAACTCTCCTTACAACAACAGTTACACCCGCAACCGTCAAAGGTGTAGTGTTTCAGGGGCGCCGACTCCGTGGGTGCTCGGGGGCTCGAGGCTCGACCCCATGAGGTTTTCGAAAAGCCGGCGCCCCTGTAGTGTTCTACTTAATATGTACACACAACTGCATACGTAGGTAGGCACCTCTGGCTATGACCAGGGCCTTTTAGAAATATGCGAAATATGACATTGAAAAAGGAGAATCCTCCTACCAAACGAGTCTTAAATCTGGTTTGGGCAACTGCTCAAACAATGGACTGTTGAGAACTTTGATACCGTGATGTAGGATTTGTGCGAGGTCCTAGGTCTCTAGATAATTGATATGAGTAGCATAGGTATATGGCGCTATAGCCTGTGATTTAGCTTGGGAGACTGATTTACCCCCTCCCCCTCCTCTTCTTCATGCAACCTTTGAAAATAGTACTTACATCATATAAATACAAATCGGCTTAATTGGATGTATAAAAATTGCACGAAAATACTAAGCAAGTTCTTCAAGCTCTTTACAATTATAATCTTTAAAACTTTACTAAACGTAACATTAAAATTAGTGTAGGGTGGTAAATTGGTTGAAAACGAGTTTACGACTTGTCATTTAATTACTGATAAGGCATGAAATGCACTGGTGAGCTAGATTCGGGCTTACTGGTTTGTTATATAATTTACTCCCTCAAGGGTAATTACCCCAGGTTGGGAACCGTGGTGTTAGAGTCATCATGATTTCAGTGTGACAGAAAGACGATGTAGCGACATCTATGGCGCCACATAAGAACTAATCCTGCATCGCGCAATCAAAGTTCTCCGCGCGATTTGAACATAATTCTATAACATTCCGAAATACGGAGAATAAAATAGTATCCCACCGGTATCGGCTTGGACCCTCCAAGCTACCAGCGGTCAGGGCTCCAGAGAAAGGAACCTCGTAACAATACGAGCCGTGTCTAGGTGTACCGCTTTCTGAATCAAGTCCTTAATCCAGCCGCCTAACGCGAGCCTCCTAAGGTGTTGGTCGAGGCTCTTGGCTAAGCCCTTGCCCGACACGATTATCGGCACAATGATCGCCGAGTGCACATTCCACATGTCGACAACCTCGCGAGCCAAGTCAATAAACTTGATTTGTTTATCTTTCTCGGCGTTCACGAGGTTCTCGTCATGTGGAATGGATATGTCGACAATCATTGCACGCCTCTCGCTTCTGTCCACCACTACTGGTTCGGGCACATACCTGTAGTACGGCACCTCCGATTATACAAGAGAGTACTTCAGAGCAAGTTGCTGATCGATAATCCTGGCTACAAGGTTGTGTCTATGCAAGTATTCCCCATTAGCTAGACGAGAACAACCAGAGATAATGTGGTGGATTGATTTATCCGGTCGTTGACATGCCGGACAGATGTCGTGTCGTCCTTCACAATAAATCTCCGGTAATAGGGCAGTTGCCCACCAGACTACACCCGTCTGGTCGGAGGATCCACCCTTTTCAACGGACGTTTGCGAGACTTTACTCTCTGTTCTGCATACCTCCAATACTATATACCTAAGCACACCTACACACACACACACACACACACACACACACACACACACACACACACACACACACACACACACACACTACCACACACACACACTACTCCACACACCCCACACTACCTCTATATATACAGACAAATAGCACTGTCTCATTGTCTCTTTTTATCCGACTTCAAAAAGGAGGAGGTTCTATGTTCGGCTGAATGTAATTTTATTTTTTTATGTAGATATGTTCACCGATTGTGACCCGATTTTGAAAATTTAATTTTGGTTGAATTTCATTATTTTTATTTAATTGACGGATAGGGTCTTCCGGTGAGTGTGCAGGGCAAAGTAGAAGCAGTGGACATAGCCAACACTTTCAGGGAGCACTTTCAGACGGAGCAACGAGCACTAGTGCAGAAGGAATTGCCCCAGGTTGCGGGGCCTCCACGAGCCCGTTAAAATAACTTCAAGGGACGTATCGCGAGTTTTGCAGAATATGTGTAAGGGTAAGTCTACTGGACACGACGGACTCAGCGTGGAGCACCTGAAGCATGGGGGTCCTCACGTGTGTAGGGTGTTGGCTATGCTTTACACTTTTTGTTTATGTCATGCGTATTTGCCTGACGATATTATGAAGGCGGTCTAGTACCGATTGTGAAGAATAAGATTGGAGATGTCAGTGACAAACACAATTATAGGCCATTTACATTGGCTACTATAGCTGCCAAGGTGCTTGACGGTGTGCTGAATGGTTATCTTTCTCAGTGTGTGTTACTCGAAGACGCTCAATTTGGGTTTAGGCCAGGGCTCTCTACTGAGAGTGCCATATTAGTCCTGAAGCACACCGTCAGGTACTACACTGACCGTAAGACGCCAGTATATGCTGCCTTTTTGGACCTCTCAAAGGCCTTTGACCTTGTAAATTATGGCAGGCTATGGGAGAAACTCAGGGAGAACAGAGTGCCTGAGGGTGTTACTAATATATTTAAGTATTGGTACCACCATCAGACTAATTATGTAAGGTGGTCAGGCTCCTTTTCAGATGCCTATCAGTTGAAGTGTGGTGTGAGGCAGGGGGGATTAAGCTCCCCTACCCTCTTTAACATTTATGTAAGGGACCTCGTCCGGGGGCTCAGCAGTACCAAGGTAGGCTGTTCTATAGATGGTCAGATTGTGAACAATTTAAGCTACGCTGACGACATGGTGCCGTTGAGCCCGTCGACTGCTGGGCGTCTGTGAGGAGTTTGCTAGATCGCACGGATTGACATATAATGTTAAGAAGAGCAAACTGCTGGTGTTTCGGGCGGGGCGCATGACGCCCTCTTGCGTACCGCCCGTTAAGTTGGGCGGAGTGGCGCTAAACAGGGTCAGCCAGTTTGTGTACCTTGGGCATATAGCTAATGAGGACTTGGCTGATAATCCGGATGTGGAGCGGAAACGCAGATGGCTGGCGGTTCGGTGTAACATGCTGGCCCGCAGGTTTTCAAGGTGTAGTAGGGAGGTAAAAAAGACGTTATTTAAGGCCTATTGCCAATCCTATTACACCTGTAGCCTGTGGTGTGTGTAACATTTATCCTTAAGTTTATTTTTTATGTATTTTTACTAACACCATATGGACACTAGTCTGAAAATAAAGATATCGAATTGAATTTACTTTCGGCTTTTTTAATGTCAAGTTGAAGCACTTTCCAGGGTTTTATGGTAGAGACAACGTAAGAATTAGCCATAAACCCAGTACGGTGAGAAGGAATATGAAGAAGCTTGTTTTGGATGCTCAAAGGTTGAAATTATGAGAACTGCCCAATATTTAAAAATATTGTTTTAAATAATCAGAGCATACGTATCGTTCATTATAGGGAAGAGTACAAAGGGATCTGAGGAATCTCCTGTGACGGATAGGCAGCCATTTTAGTTGAAAACGAAAAGAAGAAATGTGATTATATTTACGAAGACTTTGTTGAGAAGTCGATCCAATTTGTTTAGAAGTTCTTGGAATAGAACAGAGTAACAAACATCAGCATAGTCAATTATCGGTAAAACAAGTGATTGGATCAAAGTGGTTTTAGTGCTTGATGGAAGGAAATTCTTGAATCTATAGAGAGATCGAAGCGTGAAGGCGACTCTCTGGCTAACCTGAGCAATATGCTTATTCCAGCTTAAACTATCGTCAATATATAAGCCTAGGTCTTTAACGAGTGGCGAAAAAGGAATAACTGTATTGCCGAAAAGAAGCGGCAGAAGTCGGCTAGTGTCCAAGCTACGTAAAAAGTATGAACTACCAATAAGGATAGCCTGGCATTTACTAACATTGACAGTTACTTCAAATCTGCTTGACCAATCACTAATCGCCAGAAGGTCAGCATTCATTAAGGAGATGCAGTCATCGAGGTTGTCAAGGTCAGTTTGCGCGTAGAGCGGTAGGTCATCAGCATACAGATGGAAAGAGCATTTGAGGATAGCTATGATAGAATTACTAAACAAAAAAAATAAGAGTGCAGGTCACACCAGTCAGAAAGCTTCTGATCAGTACGTACCGCTTGCCGACGTCCACGAAGATATGATGAGAACCAATTCCGTGCCGACTAAGAAACCCCAATTTAAGACAAGATAGCCAGAAGGATGTTGTGAGCAACGGTATTAAAAGCATTGGAGAAATCTATTAAAATTAACACCGTTAACCTCGAGTTCTCCAGGCCATTCCTGACATCTTCTGTAACTTTAGGCAAGGCGGTGGCTGTACTGTGACCAGGACGAAAACCTGATTGAAAAGGGGATAACAGTTTATTCCTAAACACAAAGGATGATAATTTTTTAAGAGCAACTGCTTCCAGGATTTTTGACAGAAAAGGGAGAATGGAGATTGGTCTGAAGTGATTTGTTAAAGTGGGGGTGGGAATTTTAGGAAGAGGGATAATGAAAGCTTTCCGCCAGCTTGTAGGAAAAATCCCAGTCTGGAGGGAGAAAATCATGATGCGTGTGATAGTAGGGAGCAAACTTTTAAACATGAGGGATAAGATGGTTCTGCTGACTCCATCACAGCCGCAGTGAACGTTTTGAGGATCTCCGACTCGGTCACTAGGGAAAAAGAAAAAAATGAGGTAAAATTGGCGTGGAAGTTACATCAAGAATAGTACTATTTTTGACAGAAATCGCAAGCATAGCTGACGATGAAAAGTGTTGATTCAGATCATTTAAAGATACACTAGAGGGAAAAGTATGAGAGGAGGACTTTGTTATGCCAAGTAATTTGAGAAACTTCCAAATATCAGCCGGTGAAAAGTCGAGGACATTTTCGCATATGTATCGGCGTTTAGAAGCCCTTGCCATCTGGTTACAGCGGTTTATAGTCAACTTGTACAGGTTCCAGTTCTCCTTACTGCGATCTCTTCTATATTTTCGAAAAGCCCTGTCACGCCGTCTCATCGCCTTGGAACTCCAGGAGTAATCCATGGAGCCGGGGGGCGCTTGACACGGACGGCCCTCAGTGTCGCATGCGCATCAATGAGCTTAAGTATAGTCCTATTCAAAATCTCCACCTTCTCATTCACAGTCGCTGCTTGTTGGACATCGACCCAATCAACAGCACTTGCATCACTGTTGAGCTTGTCCCCGTCTAACCTCGCAAAATTTCGCAGGAACACTATGGCAAGCCGCTGTTTCGGTGGCATAATTTTATACGTTAAATAAACAAAATCATACCTCGATAACCCAGGGACCGCAATCTGCCCATGGTTAGCAACCAGATTCACAGTAGACGCGAGCATGAGATCAAGCTAGGAATCGTCAGTATCTAGATTGTGATGAGTCGGATTGAGTGAGAGGAGTGATAGACTCGACGATTCCAGGATTGCTCTATGCTTGCGCGATCTGGTGTTATCCTTCACAAGATCGGTGTTAAAATCACCCATGACTATGAGATGTTTGTACTCTAAGGAAACAGAATCAAAGAGAGAATCCAGATTGGAGAAATAATGGCAGGTGGGCAGTATACTACTACTACTCCAAGAATTGCTCTTACCCCTTTGAACTCATCAATTTCAAGGAGTAAGTAATCCGGGTTGCCGTTTGCGACTGCCGGCGAAGAGAAAAGGATCTTGTAAGGGATGTCGCTGCGTAAGTAAATGGCAACCCCCCCGGATCTTTTTCCTGTGCGATCATTGCGAATTAGGACAAAACCGGGCAGGCTGTAAAACGTAGATGATTCTGGCTTGAGCCAACTCTTTGAAACTAGGATAGCATGTAAAGCAATAACACACTGAATAAATCTAACATCTCAGAGTGATGTTGAGGATACTCTGAGCGTTCACATGACATACATTAAAACAATTTTTAAATCCCTGGAACTCACTAGTCAAGAAAGAATTGATTGAAAAGAATCACTCTACCACGAAGTCGAAGCCGAATCTGCCAGTGTCACTGGCAGAATCGGCTCAATTGCCATAAACAAAAAAAAATATGACAAACTGGTGTTCCGATATTACTGCTACATATATTTAGCATAATAATTTCTGAACTTTAGCAGGCAGGCTATATTTGTGTCTCACTTAAATATGCTAAAAAAGTAACAATACAGAATTCTTTTGTTCATCCATTTGACAGTTTGTTACCAAGCTGAAATTGTTAGCTTTATTTTAGAACGAGTGGTGTTATTCCACCATATTTCTATGTTATATCGACCAAACGACTATTTTTTATAATGTCCTCTTTTACTCAGATTTGTCGATTGAGCAATTACTTCGTTGGTAGTTATAAAAGTGTTCTACATGGGAGGTAAGATTGAGGTTATGACGCTTGGGTTATTGTTTATTTTAGAAATCTGTAACCATCTAACATGTTTATTTTAGTTTGAGATTTCTGAATAAAACTTTTCAGTTTAACTATCGTAGTATAAGTTAGGTTAAACGCTTTAAATATGAATACCTACACGTTGGTAAACAAATCAAGAACTTAATACAGCCTTTTAATTTTTCAGAACAAACTGGCTGGCCCCTGTTCAAGCATGTAGCTATACGAGGAAGTCTGCAGAGGAGAGGCTAGGCTTAGACAAGCCAAAGCGGCCCCTAACTCCATTCTTTAAATTTATGACACAGATGAGGCCAGCACTCTTGGCCAAAAACCCAGGCATATCTTCCAAAGAGGCCATAGCCTGGACATCTAAACACTGGCAGCAGTTAGATTTAGAAGTAAGCTAAAATCTGTCTAACGACAACATCAAACTTGTATTCCCTTTAGTCACCATGCCTGTTGAAGTATAAAGTGAAACCAACTTCTGATTTCTGTAATAAATAATACTGCATAACTTGGGAATCAAACCAAACACTCCAACACATTAACCACTAAACCAATTATGCAGAAAGCAACCCTAACCTCTTGGGCTTGCGGATGGCGAGCAATGGGTAACTTGCCATCTGGACCAAGCTCAAGTTGTCGACGGAGTATGGTGTTCTATGTACACCTCAAGGAGATGTCAGCAAAACCGTAGGTGCCCAGCAAGGTCAAAGCCTACTGGGGCCATAGGTTCTGCGAAAGAGAACCCGGGGGATACTGGAACAAAGGCAAAGAAGGAACAGAAATGGGTTTTAATCAGTAAAAGTGTGACACACCCTCCCGCATGGCCAAAAAGAACCCTAACCTCTTATATTCAATTTTTTCCTTGCAGACCAAAACTCAAATGGGCAAGGAATATGAAAAAGATTTAGAGGACTATAAGAAGATCAAGGCAATGTACGAATCTTCACTAACAGACAAGCAAAAGGAAGACATCAAAAGGGTAAAACTTGAATTAGCTGAGGCTAAGGAGAAGAGAAAATTGAAAGCTGTAAGTATTAGGAATTAGGATTACATTCATTCTGAATATAGAATTCTAAAAGTTACCACGAATCATTTTTTCTTAATTATTAACCTTATTTACATCTTTACTAAGGTTATTTTAATACTTTCACAGAAAGCTACTATCACTATTTTTAAAAACGTTTTAGTAGTCATAAATGAACTGTTTTCTCAATAAACTTCAATTACATTACAATAGTAATAAATACAATTTTCATTTGTTATGTTTCAGGAATACAAAGAGCTTGGGCGTCCGAAAAAACCAATGTCATCTTATTTCCTCTTTATTCAATCTAGAAAGGAAGGATTCAAAGGCAAAGACTTAAAACAATACCAAGAACAAGTAAAGAAAGAATGGCTAAAATTAACTGATGCTGAAAAAGCTAAGTTTGATAAACAGGCTGCTGATCTAATGGCTAAATACAGGTACGTTTCTTGAGAATGTGAAGTCAGGCTTAGTGCTTTATGCCAAAAGGAGTAGATGCAAGATCTATTGTTATGGACACCAACATTTTGTAGTTATAGATCTTTTGCAATTTTGATCCAATCCACTGCTAGCCATTGGATTGGTCCAAAAATACCTCACTATACAAATTGATGGCCTAATAGTTGGATCACCTTTACAGTCTATTTCAATAATTAAAATACAAGTTTATAATAAATATTTTTAAATGTTAAATCATCAAATAACTTTTGCTCTCTTCTTCTAAAATCCATTTGTTTGTTCAGCTGCCCTTTGCGTTCCAGGGCCATGGTAACTCTTTTGAACAGTGCTACAGCATAAAATTATAACCTTTCATTTCAGAAAAGAATTAGAAGCATGGGAACTCAAAATGATTTCAATGGGTCGCATGGATTTGGTCCGCAGCAAACCTTTACGAGAGAAGAAGTCAAAGACAGTTGCAAAGAAACAATAGGAACTCGGGTGCTCTGACGAACCAGCTGACTCTCTGCCTCACAATAGCGATAAGGACATTATTGTACAAAGTATTGATAAGCATTCTCCCACTAGTCCAGATTCGAATAAAGAAAGCATAGTTCCTCAAAGTGTTTTTTCTCCAGAGTCAGATCGTCGGAGCACGGGTGATGTAGCCTCTCCAGCTAATGCGCCAGTTCAGAGCGACCAACCTAACCAGAGTAAGAATAAGAATATCTTCAGTAGTATTAAAAACTTTTTTAATCGTTAAGTTTAGTTTTGTAGATTTTGACTTCACATCATGCATTTGTTGTAATGTTTCTGTTTTTACGATTGTATTTTGTTCATGATAGAATATAGTTTTATCGATACACATTTATGTTTTTTATTTTGTTGCCATCCTTACTTCATTGACCAGGGGTTGTTACGGTCGTCAAAGACAGCAGCAAAATGCTGTAAAGTGTTTCTGCATAATTTGAACTGCACACATCATTATTTTGTACCAAAATAGTTTTTCATTTTAATGTTTGGACTACACACTTCATAACAATTATTACAGTCAAACGGGATGAAAAGAAATGCAGGGGTGAATGGAAAAAAAACTTTAAGATTTTTACTTTGATAAGTTTTAAATACCATTTCTATAATTTTGAGTACTCAAATACTGCAACAATTTTCAATAACGTGACAACCCTCATTAAAGTTTTGTTTCTATTCACCCCAGCGGTTCTATTCACCCCTTTATACGGTATTACTTGTACTATTTCTTATTCTTTGATGGTATTAAATACCGGTTAATTAATTAATGGTTTTTTTTGCAGCTTACTTTCGACGCCTATGGAATCACTGAGAGAAACACATAATACCATTCATAACCATTTTTTAATTCCAAGATGTTACAAAATATAATTAAAATAAACTTTTATTTTATTTATAGTTGTTTAACCTTTATTTACAATTGAATTAAGCTGATACACTAAACTATTCACAGGTATTTTAAAGTGGAATATTATCTAGTTCAAAGTACAGATCAAGATATAAACAACAAGAAATAACTATTTATATATTATCTATGCATGCATGTTTTGTATGCAAGCGATTGCCATATTTTAATTATTACTTATGAAAAAATCTGTGGTTATTACAGAATTAGCAATAGGAGAAGACATTTTGTAACAATTTACCTCGTGGATAGTAGCATGTTAATATTTAGATATGCTGTCTCAGGCCTATGTTCAGCATTGTATGTTATATATTTACACATAAGGCCTATATTTACAACCTGCTGTAAGCTAAAAAAAATACATAGGCATAGTAGTTTGGCAGAGCAAAAACAGCATTTATAAATCTTTGGTTTTACCTAACATACCAGCTTAATTCTGAATTGTAGTTAAACAATAAATATTCCATTACCAAAAACCCATTTTAAAAATATAAGATTGAGGGATTTCAATTAATATTACATTTTTGGGACATTACTATTATTTTTAATATTATTGGGATCAGCTGTATTTCAAGTACTATCTCAGCTGATCTTAGTTTTTTTTTGTTATTAAATTGATACATGACTAATAAGTCTAAAAATATTAAGGCAGTGTTATAATTGAAAAGGGTTAAAAAGTCAACAAAACCAATTAATAATATTTCATAAAACAATTGTCTACAAAAGGTTCTAAAAGTCACAGACTGCCATACATGAAAGTGGTTAGTATATTTTTTTAACAACTTTGGATATAGTATTAAATTTCAAGATTATAAAATATACTCACAAGTCCAGGCCACGGAAATAGGTTATACAGGCCATTATAATTCAAAGGATATATATTCCTTTATCAAAATACTATATGTTAAAAGTATAAAGCATGAAAATAGTTTACTAATTTGGCATACTATTGAACTTTCTTTACATTATTTTGATGTTCTCAAGTATCAGTTTAATTATATATATTGCTTTCACGCATTCTACTGAAATAAATACAATTTAAATGCAAGAGAGTAGTAAAATAATCTAATTACTTACATAAATATCATACACAAACTGAATTGATCAAAAATATATAAAATTATCATGAACATAACTAAAATTGTTTCTGTTGCTATTTACAAAATTGATTCTAATTTAAAACTAAAAATGGCAATATGTGACTAAAACGCACACATGTCACATCTTCTCACTTATGAATAAAGGCACAAGCAATCAAAATATGGAACATAGTGGAGCACCTTCAAAATTCAACCATAGAGTTAACTTACACAACACATTGAGATTTTTTAACAAACATCTGTTGAATTTTGAACACTACCCCAATTTATTCTAGCCAGCTATTGTTAGAAACTGCTCAGTCAATTTAATGCCCTCAGCTTGGGTGCAAATGAAGTAATTACTATGTAATTAAACCATCCTTCAATGTGATCAGTAGTGATTGTATGCAAATTGTGGTAAATAGAAATACACAAATGTCACACGATATTACACCCATACATTGGGTCAAGTAAATAAGTTTTTGCACTCTCCGAGAAGATACAATGTGCAAAAGTTGCAATGCATTGGCAAATTTAGAATTACTTCTTTGTGACGGAAACCAAATCAGCTTTGTTATAGCATAGATGAGTACTGGTAAGAAAAAGTAAGTACCATCAAAAGTGATCAATGACAAACTATACAGTAATTGAATTAGAAGTGACAACAAAACTACGTCGTATTTGTTGTTGGTGAGTTTCTCCCAGGGGGATGATGTTGGCGCTGGCTCTGGTGCCGGTGTCGCGAAAGGTGCCAAATCACTGGGTACCTCTCTATCGCCTGACGCGATGTCATGATTGAGTGATGATAACAACTCAAAAGAATCGGTTTCAGGGATGATCACACCATTGTTGAGCGAAGTCTTGCTACTGCTATTTACCGAAGAATGCGAAATCTCCGGAATTGAATCAGGAATTATGTTTCTGACCGGAGATTCTAGAAAAGAAACAATGTGTTAGCAATGCCTATCTCACGTGTTCTGTGATATGTCACTAGTATAGAATTATTTATAATACCTCTAGGACCCTCGTCGTCACATTTCCCGGATATAAGTTGGAGTCTATTGTGAGAATTTTCTAATATTCTCCTTCTGCGAGCTTCGCGACGAGCTGCTGCAGCATCAGCCATGTTGACATTTATCTAATGACCACAGACTAGTGAGGGTGATACAGACAGCAATCTTAGAACAAATTTTTTCGACCGTTTTACCGTCATCCATAGACTAGCCGCGTCATCTCTGATTATGTATGACGTTTCTTTTTTTTTAAACTGCGGCCAAGATCACTGCTTATAATGGCAAAGGAATGCAACGGATACAGCATGAGTACCATATTTTTTTTTTTTTTTTCAGGTTGCAGGAAAATAATTAAAACGTTTATTAATTTATTTATACATTTATTTATTGAACAATAAATACACATCCATATTAAATAATAATATTATAAAGAGGAAAGATTTGATTTTATGTTTGTATGTTACGATTTAACTCAAAAACTACTGGACCGATTTTCAAAATTCTTTCACCAGTAAAAAGCTACTTTATCACTGAGTAACATAGGCCTATATTTTCTATTTTCACGCGGGCGAAAGCCAGTTACTAATAATTGCATTAAATATGAGAAAAAAAAAAAATTTTTTGTTTGTATGTTACGAATTAACTCAAAAATTAAACTGATTTTTAAAATTCTTTCACCATTAGAAAGCTTAGAAATATAAATTAGAAAGCTGCACACTGAGTAACTTACAATCAAAATATTGTCTACATAAGTCATTAAAATCTTTTAAACAACATACCAACCATGTAACATTATGGAACTCAATAAAGTACCGAGTACCTATTAAATAAAAAATATTTCACCTGAGCGAGCCAAAGCGATCAGCTAATAATTAATAAAATTGCATTAATGTATGCAATTTTATTAATTACTAGCTGCTCGCCTGGCTCGCTCGGGGGAAATATTTTTTATGTAGAGTTATTACTTATTAAATAATTTATTTTTCAATTTCTTTTTATATTTTTGAAACGCTTTTAGTTGCATAGCTGGTAAATTTTGTGTACGTAACCTATGAATATCCGTGCCCTTTAAAATTTTATTTATAATATTGCACCAATTAATAATAGCAAACCTCACAGTTAATAAAATTAAATGATTGAGGATAATTGCCTTGTTTTCTGTACAATCGATAAAATTAAATGAATACTTAGACAAAATGATGTCTTTTACATTTAACGCTACATTATTTTTATGGGCATTGCGTTCAAAGTATTCATTTGTCTCAGTAATCACTGTACCAAAACACCTTACTACACCTTCGGATGGGTAATTTAACCTTTTTTTTGCCAATGTATATTCGCGGTGGTTTATCCAATCGTGGATGTTACTTTGGTCACTTGTAAGACTACTTTTACAAGAAATACATTTAAGTTTCATTTTGTCGAAAATTTTGCGTACTACCCATCCAGCAGTGTAAGCACGCGAATGGACATTCAATCGTTCTCTTCGAGCCTGTTCTACGATCATTTCTATGTTTTGACTTGTAACTGAATGACCCGGCTCGACCATTTCTTTTACTTGTTCAATAAATAATGGCTGTAAATTTATGATTTGGTCTGCCGGATCATCCTCACAGTTGAATGATTGGTGGTGGAATTTTATGACTCTAGTTATCAATAATGATTTAAAGGTACAATTGAAGCTGTGGCAGGTTGGGACATTATTTCGGTAGTTATATGCCCTTACTTGGCCAAAAAAGTTTTCAATTGGATCTGAATTGAAATATCTGGGTCTCATAATTTTTAAATTATGGTTTTTAAAAAACTGCCATAGCCTCATGTAGCTTTTCAGTGTAACAATAAAATTTAATAATGAAGGTACTGACTTCTCCTTTCCATTCAAATCTAAATATTTAATTTTCTGTAACTTATTTATAGCTTCTTTCCAAAACTGATGATGAGCAGATTTTTCTTCCATCGCTGTTCTTAAATTTTTTCCCTTGCTTCTTTTAGAAAATCTTGCAGCTCCGTTGACGCTGTCGAATAATTGGTCAAAAAATAGAACGATCTCCGCTGTATTTAGCAGTGTGCTACTGACGGGTCTTCCATCAGCATAATGGGCTGAAATGAATAACTTATATAAGTACTTTATTGTTTCCTTTACTATATGTTTAATAATATTAATAAGGGAGGGGAGTGAGACTAATGTTTAATTCTACTTAATACATTACCACGTTAATGTATAAATGTAAATAGAAAATGCTAATTGCGAGGTTGCGGTAAAATATTTATTCTCATATGAAGTTACTTACAGAATTTTGCTGTATATGATAAGGCTGCAGATACAGTTGTGCTGAAGACCTTCACACAATTTTTAACCTGAAAATTAAAAATACAGCTTTTAAGTATAAAGAAAAAAAATGCCATGTTATAATTTAATGGTCAATCTATAGCAGAATACAAATATCTGGATTAAATAAAACAAATTACAAATATACCTTCATTTTCTTAATCTTTTCTGGAATAACATGTTGATCACTCAGTTTATGAAGAAGTCTGGCTTCAGTGTGATGACAGTCTGTTTCATACACATCTACTATGTCTTGCCATTTAGAAATTTTTCCATTGAAAGTTATATTTTTACTTGAAAAATTATTTCTCAGACCCTTTATCAGGTGAGAGGGGTCATACACAATACTCAGATTGACTCCACATATTGTAACTGTGCCATCTGAAAATATAAAACATTTTAAACCAAATGACAAACAAGTACCAACAAGTTTTACAGTTGGTAAAATATCGTAGCACAGTCAAAAGGATGGTATCACATCTTGGTGACGAAGGTCCCTCGAACGATTCTCGATACTTTAAACCTGCCTACTGCTGAGATCAGTCAATTCATGAAAACAATTTTACCCTTAATGGTTATCATCTGGGTATAATGGGAAAGTTACTTGAATTATCCTAACCTGGTTCTCGATCTGCAAGTATTTGGTCACGAGCCGTGTCTGCTTTTAGGCTTCTTAGTGCAGATTGAAAAGAAGCGCCTTGGTCACAAATTAATGCAATTGGCTTCAGCCCACATCCAATTACAGCAGAGACAACTTCTTTCAAAATTATTTTGAGTTCCAGCCCTGAGGTAGCTCCTTGGCAGTAATAATAAGCCACTGGTTGCTGCCATTTAAAAACTGCTCCTCTCAGCATAAAAACGAGGGCATGGTCAGCAAACTGTTTTTTTTTTGTATTTAACTCTACAAAGCCATTAATGGTGTCCTTATTTTTATTGTAAGTTAAGGCAGTTTCTAGTGACATTTCATCAAAGATCACGGAACACATTTTTTTATTGGTCTGCCATGTTGCAACCTGGAAAAGAATTAAAGTAATATAAGTAAACATTTTTTCAGATCCAAAGTAGAAAGTTTATAGAGTATTGTTTCCATTAAAAACTACAAATATAGTACAAACCTCTTTTTTCATCAATTCAAAAACTTGAGGGCAGATTCCCGTCTCAATGTTTAATTTCGCAACCATTTTATTCAAAGTAACCCTTGATGGTAGTATAAATATTTTGTGTAAAAATCGATAACATTTGGGACTTTGCTTCATTATAGATAATGCGATCAGTTTTTCTTCTAATGTAAATCGACGCCCTTTCTTATTTCTGGTGCAAAGATTAATCTGCATTTTAAATATTCTTTTTGCAAATGGGTTCATGTGTGCTGTTAATTTTTCGAAGGATGTTTCCTTGTTAAACTTCAAAGCTCTCTTGACTCTTTTGTTAAAGTTTATTTGTCTTTTAGCCTCTTTGTACTCTTTGTATAACATTTTGAATGTTCGCGATAAATCTTTATATTTACTTAATACCAGTTTTTTGGATTATTTCAGTTTTTTTAAATTTTTGAATTGACTCAAATCTGAAACATAGAAAAATTGTCTATGTAAATGTATAGGCCAGGGATGGCGAACCTAGGGCACACGTGCCAGTGGTGGCACGCGGCAAATGAATTCGGGCAGTGTAAGATTTACAACATATAGGTGATTTTTGACGTGACAACGTCTTATAAATTGGTTTGCCGGGTGACACTTCAAGAAACTGCGTTACGCTCCGCTCACGTTATGCGCTCACAATGAGAGCGAGTGAGAGGCACGCGTCCCTTCCACTCGGGCATGGTTAGCCCGCCTAAGAGCGAGAGAGACAGACATAAAAAGTTTATTTTACCACTCAAAGTCGTTGTCACGTAAAACTTTCGCCCGTATACCGACTTTACAGGCAACCAATTTTTTTTTTAAAGCAACAACTACGCTAATTTTTACTTTTGTTTAATTATATATATACAGTTGTTCGTTTGTTTATATTATAATATAATATAAATAACAACTGTAAATATAACACTATAGGAATTTGCTAACTAAGCATTTAGTTTCAGTTTGTCCATTAAATTACTAAAGCAAGATTTTTTGGTGGCACGTCATGACCACACTATTTATTTTTTTCTCAGGGATGGCGAACCTTTATTGGAAAATGTGCCACTAAATATATATATTTAGTGGCACGCTCTCCAATAAAGGATAATAAAGGTTCGCCATCCCTGATATAGGCCATGGGAGGTAATGTCTATCTAGGATACACTTTGTTTATTTTGATTGAATTACCTGAGTTTTTATTAGTTGGTGGATTTTGTGAAACTGCTGGTAAAGTTTGGAACTCATGTGAGCTGGAAGCAATGACTTCTGAAATAATCAAAGCAAATAATATGAGAGTTGAGATTTGAATAACATAGAGTAATTAATACACATATATTCTAAGAAATTAGAGAACAGTAGATTTATTACCTGAAGTCCGACTTCTTTGTGTACATTGTGGTTTCCTCTGTAGAGGAAACTCACTGGAAGTGGAAGCAATCGCTTGAATTTCTGAAAAACAAAACAATAAAACCGCTCGTTTTATTGTTTTGTTTTTTAACAATTTCAAAAGTGTATTTACAGAATTTTAATTAAATGTAATAAATACTTGAATTTAAACCTTAAAAAAAATAGTATCAAAACCAAAATCTATTTATAACAAACCATTCAGTGGTTCCTGGGAGTAAGTGTGGTCAAAGTGTCTTTTACGGGAGTATGAATGCTCTTTCTCAGGAGACACATTTTCTGAAATCAGACAAATAAATTTCAGTATCCATGAAACAGATTTCAAGCATCAGAAATTTGTTCACATGAAATATTGTTTATTGATTCCGCGTCGCTCGCGTTCGCTTGGGGTTTAATGAATTAATTCAGTCACTAAATTAGAACCTGAGACCAGAGTGAATTAAGTTTCTAAACCAGCATGGTACTACCAGCGGAGCAAGAAATAATACATCTAAAAAGTACCATCATATTTATCGAAAATTTCCTGAGATGCCACTCCACTCAACATCTCTTCTTCCATAAACAGGGAAGGATAGGCCCTGGCATATAGACGCGACGTAGGCGTAATAAACCTCTTTTCAAAGTGTTTTTGACAAATTTAAAGCTTCGAAACTTGTTCTGGACGTATAGATTCCAAATCATCACGGTTCAGACACTTTAACCACTTAGCGAGTCTTTTCTTATTAGTCGGAAAATGGTGCAAACAGGCGTCCTGTCGCGAAGATTTACAAATATAGCACGTGTTATTCATTTTCTAAGTAGCAGATTTTTTGCTCACAGAACACCTGAAAAAAAAAACAAAAAGATAATTAATGAAAGTTTAAATATATAATATCCAATAAATTGGATAAATCATTTTGGACTTATGAGCATTTTGCAGAACCATGAACTTATTAACTTCATTTTCGTTTAAAATGTAAATTTTTCTATTTTTATTGTTAAGTGACCTACCGGTGGTTTTATAACAATCGATTTTCCATTATGTCTCATTCTCCATTTCTTAAAAGATTAACTAATTATTATGAAACAAGACAAGAAACTAAAACACAATCAGAAAGGTTTATAGTGACTATTATATTGTTAGCAAAGAAAGATTATTAATAAATATTGTGATTATAATATACATGCATAATTTACTTTATAATTCGTGGTGCAAACAAAATTTATGAAACCGGTTCCTTAACATAGAAATATGAACAAATTACGCTGAAACAGGGCCATAGTAACATACCAGCAAGGTTTAACAGCAAAGCTTTTCGAGTAGTAGACGGTTGCAGCCTGGAACTAGTGGACTTGTAGTTGGTGCTGAAAATAAAAACAATTTTTATTAATTTATTCACAGACACCCTCCAAAACAATTTGTTCGGAAATTAAAGGATAGCATACCTTCGTCGATATGTACTTTTTTACGGCAGATTTATACATACAGTTAGTATGAAGTTATGTTTAAAGCATAGGTGTTTTTTGATACAAAAGTATTAATTAGTAGACTAGCTTTTACCCGCGACTTCGTTCGCGTAGAAGTCGAAAATGTTTCTAATTGGTTTTTTAATTGATTTTGTTTTATTATAATTGTCCACGACCGGGCGTAAATTTGGAAATATTATTTGTATAGTCAACATTCACCATCATCGGTTGCATTTCGGGGAGTGTGCGTTGGAATTGCATAACCTAATTCCGCCTAGCCCGTTCTATCGGGCCAGCAGGCGTACGGCGATGCGCCACCGGTACATGGTGGACATCCCACCTTCAAGCACAAAACTTTTTGGGAATACATTAATTGTGCGTACAGCTTATTTTTTCGGGTGGGAATATCATCTAACGACGGTATGTCATTAGATGATATTCCCACCCGAAATTAAAAAAAGCTTTTGGTCGAGGCGGAAGATAGTTACAGACTTTTACTGACTAAAAACCGACTCCTGTTACCTCTTTGCAATCTTTCCAGGGCCCCGGGGATCTCTTTTGCATCACCCATGGCCCCAGTAGGCTTCGACCCTGCTGGGCCCCTACGGTTGCTGACATCACCTTGAGGCGCGCGTGGAACACTAAGCGCCGTCGACGACTTGGGCTCGGCCTGGACGGTTACCGGACGATCGGACGGCGAGCTACCCATTGTTCACCGTCCGCAAGCCCGCGCCTACGGTGGATTGTGCGTACAGCTAAGAAATGGAATTCCTTGCCGGAATCTGTGTTTCCTGATGGCTACAACCCGGGAATCTTTAAGTCAAGAGTGAATAGGTTACTTCTAGGTAAGCGCGCTCTATCGTCGACCGCATCGTCGCTTTCCATCAGGTAACAATTTAAAAAAAAAAAAAATATTTAGGTACATAACGTTATGATAAATAAGAATTATCCTCAAAGCCTTATATTATTATTATTATGTAGGTAACTATAATAATTAGCACCGTAGTCAACATTTTAAAGTATTTCTGCGTAAAAATTGCCGTTTTTTAAAACGGGTTGCTTTGAAGTGTTATATCTTTGGATTGATTTGGAATTATAAGTTTAAATAAACTTTATTTTAAAGGTGCGTCATTTTTTTTCCCGAAATTAGGTATTTATTGGTTTTTTTGTGTTTTTATTTTCTGTAATATCGCGTAATATAGCCCCTAATACCCACGTATTGATTTTCTCTGAACCAGATCTCGAAAAACACTCCTGGCGTAGATTGATTCCTACGGGCTAAAGGGACAGGAACAAACGTCCTTGGGCTTTATTAATTGTTACCACAAAAGGTATCTTCACCGGAAAGGTTAGTGAGTCGCCTTTTTTTAATTTTAACACCACCAAACTCCAATTTTTTAACTACTCTCAAATGCTACAAAATCATATCAAATTATAATAAATATTCATCCATGGTGATCCTAGATACGTTTTTTAAGTGGGATATGATCCAGTGACTTCCTTCTGTTCTGAGGAGGAGCAAGAGGTTGTGTCAGACTTTTACGGACTAAAATCAACCAATTGCCCTTTGCATTTCAGGACCATGACATCTTTTCCAAAAAATCCTGAATGATAAAGGTGACATCTCAAAGTAGGTTGAGATGCCACCTTTACGTTCATATAACTTTTGAATTATTATAACAACAAAATCGAGAATCAATTGAACAATGTTTTTAAAGTTACTACTTAGTAACCATATTCATTTCATTAAGATACGAGAAGTGTTTCCTCAATCCATTGGGACATCAAGAATCCCCCACGAGTGCCCATGCCCCATTGGCTGCTGCAGGAGAAGACAGCCGCTGGGGTATTAAAGCCACCTCCTTTGCATGCACCACTTTTAACGTTTTACTCAAATTACAGATAGAAAACACCCACAAAAAAATATCCCCAACAATATTAAGAACTAGCTTCTTTCCGCGGCTTCGCCCGCGTACATTAAATATAGCCTATGTCACTCAGGAACAAAGCACCATAAATTTTTTTCACAAATAGAAATTCTAGCAATCGGACCAGTACTTCCTGAGATTACCTCCTACAAACAAAAAAAAAATAAAAAAACAAATTCTACTTCTTTATAATATTGGTGTAGATATATAATAGTAGGGACCTAATAACAGCATTAGCGGACGGCACTGCCGTGGCCGAATCCGTATTCGGCCACGGCAGTGCCGTCCG
This sequence comes from Mythimna pallens, assembly GCA_961205895.1. Taxonomy (NCBI): domain Eukaryota; kingdom Metazoa; phylum Arthropoda; class Insecta; order Lepidoptera; family Noctuidae; genus Mythimna; species Mythimna pallens. Next base: position 6,661,787 of record OY540843.1, read on the forward strand.
TAGCCCAGTGGCTACGCAAGGAATTTAACTAGTTTTGACATCGATACGCTAAGAAGAAGAAGTGTAGATAAATATAATTAGTTACATACCACTGAGAGGACTGTGTTCAACAGTTCCTATTGTTGTAGCGCGTTAAACAGGATTCAATAAGAGAAGAAGCTTCTTGGGATTGGAGTAGATAGTGAGCTATCTGGAACCAATGAACTTGTAGTTGGTAGGTACTGAAAAGCAAAGACGAGATTATCATAAAAAAAAATTATGAACTGAAATTCAATATTAAAAGATAATGTTATCTGCTGGAACATAGATATACTCTGTTTAAAAGACAGTGGGCTGCAATCAACCATTCTGGCCCAGTACTTAAGTGGTTGGTGAATTTCACAGTTTTTTCACAATATTTTCCCACACTCTTTTGAGAGCCATGGTGAAACCATAAATTACCCAAAGTAGAGGCATAGCCCATAACCAACAATTTTTACTTATTAAAGCATAATAAACAACATACTCATGTTTTAACCTATAAAGGACAGGTCAAACCAGATTTGTGAAGACTTTCAAAAGTTATTATAATATTTGTTTAAGTAGGTACCTGAAATATTTTCTGTAGGTAAAATCAAGGTGGGACCAGCCAATTTGTTAAGTCTATTCTTTGTATACAGAAACTGCTTCTCATAGTGCCAACAGCAAATCTTCAAGTGTTTTGGACAGTAGCACTGTCTAGACTCGCAATATCACCTCAATACTCTTCACCCAAATTTGGAACTTTTCTGCAAATGTTTCAGGATTTGGCAAGTAACATAGGTACATCTGAAAATATACAGACAACTTTATTGGAACATCAGGCCATGAAAAAGGAGAGGTTTTTCCCAATTTTACTGGGTCTCGCTTCCAGTTTAACAGGTTTTAGATAAATTGAACATGATGTAGTGTCAGAAATTCTGATTTCTAAAAATCAGACAAATCAGATGTACAAATCACAGCTGGGACCAACATCATTACATAAATCTTTATTACCTGAATCCTGACGTTTTTGTATATGTTGTGGTAGGAACGTTTGGTGCTATAGAGGAAACTCACTGGAAGTGGATGCATGCACATTTCTGAAAAACAAAACGGCAAAATGCATTTAAAAATAAAGCAAGCGTGTTTAACAACTTCAAGTTTCTTGTACACAGAATTATATTATAATAGTATCAAAACAAAAATTTACTAATAACAAACCTTTCAGTGGTTCGAGGCATTTAACAGGACTCTGAATACTCCTTCTGAGGAAACCCATTTTCTGAAATTAGACAAACAAATCAATTTCAGTATCCATAAAACTAGATTTCAGTTTGAAAAGATAATTTATGTTACAATTGCAAATACTTTAATCCTGTTCCAATTGCTAAACTTTTTGTAGTTTAAGGCTGCTTTTCCACCAGAGATGTGCAGCTATGCTGCAAGGATGTAATAGCTATGCTGTTAAATTATGTGACCGTTTCCACTGATACTAAGCTATGTAGCAGTGCGAGTAAGATGTGCTATGAAGATCTCCCTTAGCTCGAACTAAGCAATGTATCTATAGCAGGGAAGCGGTACATAATTACACCACTCGCGACCATTCATAGCACGCATCCATAGCAGTAGGTATAGCACGCATCCTTCCATATAAAGAACATATATTAGTTGAATCCGTTTCCACCAGTGCTAAGCTATGTGCACCAATATGATTGGTGGATATCAAACGCATCCATAGCAATGTAGCATTGCACATAGCACATCTCTGGTGGAAAAGCACACTATTAGTAGTGTTGAATTACTGTGACAGGGTCTTTTATGGCCATTTGAAAGTTAGGACTTGAGTTGTAGAACTTAAGACTAGAGTGAAGGAAGTTTGAAAATTAGCCAAGCAAGAAGTAATAATTTGATGTGTATTTACCAGATTTTGCTAAAATGCTATTCCACTCAAAATATCATCTTCAAATCACACACATCTTGAGTAATAAAGAAAAGATAGGCTCTACCGATAACTCTTTTCATTACTTTTGCTTTTCATCACTTAGCGAGTCTTTTACACGGCAAATGGGGCAAAATAGCGTCATAACACGTAGATTTATAAACACAGCACTTGTAAGTCATAATAAATTTTTTAACTTTATTAAAAACACTAGAAAATTAAATAAAGATAAATGAAAAAAAAATGGCTGCCAGCCTTTCCTTTATTCCATCGGTTTAGGTAGATAGCTAAACGTAAACAATCATAATATGTCTTTTTAATAAAAAAACAAATCGTATAAAAATCATACAAAGATTATTTAAATTTAGTTAATTACCAAACATCAGTGTATGTAAATAACAAATTGTAAACATTTTTAGATAAAAATTATAGACAACTTTTAGATAAAAGACACGTCAAGATTGTTAACCAACATATGGAGTATAAGTCATGACGTATTGTTATGACGTACATTGTACGTTATATCAATACGTCATGACTTTGCTTTCGTCATGACTTCGGCAACAGAACGAGCAGAAACGTCATACATAGTCAATTTTAATAGCATTTAATATGGCGGCTACGTGACACGTTTTTTTGTATGAAGATTACCGGCCGTGCTAATGACATTGAATGACATTTCTATTTTCTCCATTTAATATTATTGCCAGCAAAAGTTTTAATTTTTTTGGAAATTAAAACCGCATTTAAAAGAATGTATTTTATTGAATAATTACGCTCATCCTACCTACTTCATTTTTATTACCTCACTCAACAAGTTTTTTTTGTTTTTTGAAATTCGATAAATGTTGAAACACACGATAAAAAAGGTACTCAGTGAACACACGATTGTAAAATAGACTGAAGTTTTAAAAGGGTCATAAAAGTATAAAAAAATAGGCAGTCCGAATCAAATGTTTTTTTAAAATTATTTTATAACATTTAACATGAACCGTAAAATTATGATTTCGGTACTATAAACACCACTATTATTTTGGCAACCGGAAGTTTGTGTGTTGTCTGTTACCAGTAACGCCAAGGACTTTTGTTTGGCGCCTTTACGGGGCCGGTCGGTTTTTACTGATAAATTCGTCAATTTACATCAAACAAATACAAGTTTCTATTAAATATAATGGCTGACAAAGGTGACGGAGGTAATTGTATTCCGAATCAATGTTTTAACCAATGGTGCTGATGCTCTTTGCTGACGCTTGAGCTTGACAGCCAATGATTTTTTGGTTATCAAAAAAGACTTCGTAGAGAATTTGTAATTTTTGTCGTTTGTAGAAACCTTTGATGATGCCGTTGAAGAGAGGGTGATTAATGAGGAGTACAAAATATGGAAGAAGAACACTCCGTTTTTGTATGATTTGGTGATGACACACGCTCTGGAGTGGCCCTCGCTAACTGCCCAGTGGCTTCCAGACGTGACCCGGCCTGAAGGAAAGGACTACTCGGTTCATAGGTACGGAAATCTTGTTCACATTTTGAATAGTCAGTTTAGGTCCTTATACCTGATGAGGCTCCTTGACACATCATCTTGAGGAAAGTCATGTCAATAATACCCTTGTTATCTTTCATTGCTTACATCTTACAATATTTATTCCGGTTGCATTTATTTGATTCAAAAAACATTTAGAACAAAAGTTGAACAACTTCTTTTGTTCTTTTTTTAAAAGTGGTATTGGCTGCATGGGTAATTGACCCTAAAGTGTTGTGTATATACTCTTTTGCCATTGTATTATTGAGCTACCTTTGTGTACCTGCTTAAGTTTCTTCGGTTTTATGTAGGTTGATCTTAGGCACACACACATCAGATGAACAAAACCACTTGCTGATAGCCAGTGTCCAGCTTCCCAATGAAGATGCACAGTTTGATGCTAGCCATTACGACAATGATAAAGGAGGTATGTAATATGATCTCGTATTATCACTTGATTCATAATATAAAAAATGCTTTTAGTAGTAGCAGCAGCTTATATCTTGCGACAATTGAACTCAGACTGTATATTTTGTATTTGGAGACAACAGACTCAGAAAATGATAACTTGAGCTGTTTAGTTTTCTGGATTACTAGCCAAGGCTTCAATTCTTACAGTTTTACTAGATGTATAACAGTTTGTTTCAAAGAACTTTTTTGGGATCCATAGTGTAGGCATGGTTTGCTGTTGTTTTAGAAAGATTTGCTACTGCACCATTATGTGTAGCCTAAAACTAAAAGGTGTTTGATGCAAACAGGTTTGCAAAGACTGAACAACACTACCTTCAAAAGAAAGGTCATTGCACTTTTATTTATATATTCTATATATATTTTGGATCTACCCATCTTTGGCTGACATTTTAAGCATTGTTGTGAACCTGACCAGTTCCTGCAACATTTGAGGGGTTAAATAAGTAGGAACATTTCAAACTAGGCTACTACATAGATACAAACACAGAAATTGATGCCTTTTTTTTGAGGGTAGGAGCCACTGTACAATTTTAGAATTACAAATAATAATACAAACAAAACAATACATAGATATACCTACATACATAAATGCAAACATACTTATATACATCGGGACAAAGTACTCAAAGTGTTCACGAAGGTATTGTGGAGAATTAGGATTGTGCAGGATAGGGTAGAGAATAGATAGGATATGGGTATCACGCCGACGCCGAATTGGCAGCCACCTCAATCTGGTGTGAAACTTGGACATATGGTCATATTTCCTTTTACTAAACTTCAAATGTGTAGGTACTTTTTTTTTGGGTGGATAACCATCCAATGATTTCTCCCGTCTTGGGCGGAGCGCGAGGGCGTGTCAGACTTTTACTGACTTAAACCTACTCGTGTTTCTTCTTTGCCTTACATTCCGCCAGGCCCCAGGTTTTCCTTCCAGAAGCGAACCCATGGCCCCAGTAGGCTTCGACGCTGCGAGGCCCCTACGGTCACCATTGTGTAGACCGCCCGGACGACACGGTGGAGCATAAGGCGGAAGTATGCCCCACTCGGGCGGAGCGCCGCCGTGTCCTCGAGGGGGTGATCGTCGGCAACGTCCTCTCGCGCCGGGCCCTGGTTACAGGTCCGGAGTGAGGAGGAATGGCAGGCGGTCGGACTCCTTCTGCGAAAGAAGTCATTGAATGATTGGCCCACCTTAAAAAAAAAACTCGACTCCATAACATTTTCTGATTTGTCCCCAAGACCACTTTTGTACGACGTAGGTATTTGCTAGTAGTTATCCTAATATATTGAAATATCGGCACGGTAATGAAATTTCCAAAAAACTTACTACTAGTCTGTACATTCACTAACGATTCCCCAAAGTATTCGGCAAAAATAAAGCAAATAAATAAACATACCTAATTTTATTAACAATTGTAATACGCTCACATACACACAGCCGCGTCAATCCCTCACTTGTTTTTGTCAAACAGAGATAGCAATATTCCACGAACGAATTTTGAACACTCATCAACTTGCATTTGCACGTGTCATTCGCCGGGCTCATAATAGCAAAATATTGTTAATTTCAGAATTTGGTGGCTTTGGGTCAGTGTCAGGTAAAATTGACATTGAAATCAAGATCAACCATGAAGGTGAGGTGAACAGGGCACGCTACATGCCACAGAATCCCTGTGTCATTGCCACCAAAACCCCTTCCTCCGATGTGCTGGTCTTTGACTATACCAAGCATCCATCAAAGCCTGAACCTTCTGGTGAATGCCATCCTGACCTCAGGTATGTTCACACATCTTCATAATATATAGATATAATTCTTCTGTATTTATGTTTGTCACCTAACTCCTGCTAAACGGCTTGAGTGATTTGGATGTAATTTTGTATTTATATTTAAGTGGGTCTCTGGATGGTTTGAAAAACCAATTGGAGCTGGTAGGTGGTGCTTGCTATCATCGGGTTCTTATTTATTTTTTTCTGACACTTTGCCAATTTTTGGTCAGTACAACTTCTACTGGGACTATTAAGGGCCTATTACACTACGCGTTATTCAGACAGTTATATGTATTTCTATGTTTCTGTTTCATTCCTTTACACAACATTGGTGTAAGTTGCTCTTTTTCTTGTGTGACGCTACATAGACTAAGACTGTCTGAATAACGCGTAGTGTAATAGGCGCTTTAGTATAATATAATATCAGTGTCCATCTCATACGACTGTTTTCGGCAGAGAGCTGAATATGTTTTTTGTGTGAGCTATTTTAAAATAAATAAATTGTTTAGTGTTAAAAGTGAACTTAATAAGAAAAAACTGAGACAACAAGTATAAATAAAATAAAATAAAATAGCCTTTTATTCTACTACCACATCTAACAATATATAAACACATTTTAAATGAATTAACTATACATCATATATAATTCCTACATAATAATCATTGAATTTTACTATTAAGTAAAATAGCTTTCTTCCTGCAGTTTCACCCATGTATAACTTTTTTAACTTCACTAAACGATTTTTTTAATTTGACCCAGTAGTAACTGAAATGTGTGATGTGTGTATAAAGCTGAAGAGTTTGGTGTCCAATAAACAAACTCTTCAGCTTTATAATAATATTATAGATCTATTTCATGTGACTAACAGAAACCAGATTCAAGCAATTGAGCCCCAACATACTACTATCAACCCGTGCACATATCTAATTATGCCTTGGGCAGCTGATTGTCAAACGAATTGTTTGCTGTGAAATATTAAACACTTACACCACTCTACTCTATCCACAGATTACGGGGGCACCAAAAAGAAGGTTATGGGTTATCCTGGAATCCCAACCTCAATGGCTATCTCCTGTCAGCAAGGTTTGTGTTATTTGATTAGTCTTCTTTTGACTGCCGTGTTGGTCTAGTGGTTAGTGGCCCTGACTGCTAAGCCGGAGGTCGTGGGTTCGATTCCCACCTAGGACAAATGTTTGTGTGATGAGCACAATGATTTGTTCTGTGCCTGGGTGTAATTTATCTATAATATGTATGTATTTAGGAATATTTAAGTATGTTTATCAGTTGTCTATTGTCTATTGCTCTGCTTAGCTTGGGACTAGACGGCGTTGTGTGATAGTTTTGTGTGAATATTATATTATATACTACCTTTTGCCCGCGGCTTCGCTCCCTTCAACTGACTACTCTATTCTGCTCTACCCAACTCTACCATACTCTACACTACTTTACCCTACTACCAATTTTTTAATTTTTTCTATCATAATATCCTCCTGACAATAACAAACGCAACAAAAAAAAAAAAAAGTGAAATCGGTCCAGCCGTTCACGCGTGATTGCGTGACCCAGGGAAATAGGGATTCATTTTTATATTAAATAGATAGAATAGATTATAGTTTATGGCTACCTGAAGCAAAAGCTCACTTTGGGTCTATTACACCCAGATCTTGATTATAAAGCCGGGTACAAACTGCTGTAACATAACATGCAAGGTAACATGAATGGAGCATTACATAAGTATAGATGCAGCGCGCACGAACCGAGCATGTACCTATTCATAAGGTTGAAATGCTGTTTGCGCGCGAAGTGTACACGGTTCGCGCGCGCATGGCGTCTACGGGAATTCTGTTACATTGCGATTATGTGGACGGCAAATTCTTTCATCGCGTTTTACGTTACAGCATTCTGTACCCGGCTTTAGGGCGTTATCTCACTGGTGGTTCACCAAGGCGGTGTAGTCTGGTCGTGACGCCAAAAAAATGTATGGTTAACTCAATGGTTGCCAGGTGAGGTAGATGCATTTTCTTGGCTACGCGAACTGGTATCATTGCCATGGCATCTCAGTGAGGCACGAACCTTACCCTAAAAGATGCTGCGTGCCTTCAATCTGTTAATGATATTTCAACTTTAGCCATGTCAACTTCTTATTAACAATGCAAAAAAAAAAATAACAATCTACTATTTGAAATGTAGTGTTGTTTCAGTTGTGTATAAATAATGTGAGATAAGCACTTTTACCAGCAGAGAGTAATCCGTGACTTTGTTGGTCATCTAAAGTAATATCGTTCTTTTCTAGCTATCAACCTAAATTCGAGTTCCAAGTTCTATCTGAATTGGAAATCTACTGAATTCGGACGGACGTACCTAGAGCGCAAGTAGTGCTACGGCTACTTCAGACTTTTATATCTCAGAATCAGATTGGATGAAGTTCCTATAACTTAATGTTTATTCGACAGTGACGACCATACAATTTGCCTTTGGGACATTAACGCGACACCAAAGGAGGGTCGCGTCATCGAAGCCAAGTCTGTGTTCACGGGACATACGGCGGTTGTGGAGGACGTTGCGTGGCACCTGCTGCACGAGTCACTCTTCGGCTCCGTCGCTGATGACCAGAAGCTCATGATTTGGGATACCAGGTAAAGAATTCTTACTAATTAAACAGCATTCAGTAGTCTCTGTTGGACATGGACCTCTCCAATTGCATGCCACATGTCTTGATCATATTTAAATGCTATAATATAAAAATGGTGATTCTTATTAGCCTTTATGTCTCATGCAATACAATAGGCAATATACATGCAAATATAATACAAAAAAATTGCTAAATTAAATACTTTATCTCTGGTAAAACCAATTTGAAAAAAAAAAAACTTCATCAACAACCAAGTTTAAAGCTTCAAAGCTAATATGAAAGAGAAGTCCGTCTCTCTTTCTCTCTCTCGAGAGAAGACTTCATCAGTCGAGACTTTCTCAGCTTGATTTTTATATTCAGTGTGCCTCTTCCCATGCAGTGATCAGTTCCTGTTTTTACTATGTTGATTACAAAGCCATCAGTGTATATTAATTTACTTCATGAAGTCAATCTCATTCTCAGTTGTATCATCGGCTCTATACCTGGTTCACTTCCAGTGCTCTCGCTTTCCTCTTATATAAAATTGGCCAGTAGGCGACCCCGGTGGTTCCGACGTCCAAATCCAAATTGCCCCACTCGCAGCTAACAAATGCTCACTTTCGCACTGAAATCCCACATGACCATAGTGAAGTAGGTCAAGTTTTATAACCATGTAGAGCTCTCCATGTATCCTCATACATGGCTTCGAATTCGTCGCCAGGCTGATGTGTCGTAATATTACTACGTCGGAGCGTAAACTTATAAATATTTTTACAGTATACTGAGTATAAGGTACGCCACCCTAGTCGACACACTTGATATTTACCGCATTGGCACTGACACCACCCTGGGACTGCTGGTCAACTTCCCAGAAAATATTCATCATCATTTCAGCCGATAGATGTCCATTGTTGGATATAGGCCTGCCCCAAGTGTCGCCACAGAACGGTCTTGTGCGTCTCGCATCCATCGGATTCTCGCACCCTTACCACGTCATCGATCCACCTTGTAGGAGACCTTCCAACCTTGCATAGTCATCAGTTTGGCTTCACGAAAGGAAGGTCAACGACGGATGCAGGAGTGAAACTCATCAGTCACATTTTGGAATCCTGGGAGAAGTCCCAGGATGCTATTGGCATATTCTGTGACCTCTCAAAAGCATTTGACTGTGTTGACCATAATACTCTGATCCGTAAATTACATCATTACGGAATTCGTGGACGAGCTGCTGATCTTGTTTTTTCCTATTTATCTTACAGGCAGCAAAAAGTATCCATTAATGGGGCGACGTCTTCGGGGTCTTTAATAAAGATGGGCGTGCCCCAGGGTTCAATTCTTGGCCCTTTTCTTTTTCTAGTTTATATTAATGACCTTCCTTATATGATGGCTAATTTATCCGATATAATTCTGTTTGCTGATGACACTTCTCTTATTTTTAAAGTGGATAGAAAAGATAGGGATGTCTTGCAAGTCAATGAAAGTCTGACTGTTCTTTCGAAATGGTTCGCAGCTAATAATCTCTTATTAAATGCGAATAAAACTAAATGTATGAAATTTTCATTACCAAATGTCCCTCAAGTTGGCGTCAATCTAATTCTAGACGGCAACAAACTTGATGTTACTACGGAAACTGTGTTTTTAGGTATAACTATCGATTCTAAACTGCAGTGGGGCGCTCATATTAGAACTCTTTCAGGTAGATTAAGCTCAGCCGCATATGCAGTACGAAAAATAAGGCAATTGACAGATGTAGCCACCGCTAGGTTAGTTTACTATGCTTATTTCCACAGTATTATGTCTTATGGCATTTTACTGTGGGGATCTGCAGCTGATGTGGACTCAATTTTCATATTGCAAAAGAGAGCAATCCGGGCTATTTATAAAATGGGTCCTCGCGAGTCCCTCAGAAATAAATTCAAAGAAATCGATATACTTACTCTGCCTTCTCTTTATATCTTGGAAAGTATTTTGTACGTTCGTAAAAACCTAGGACTTTTCAAAATTAGAAGCGATTTTCATAACATAAATACGCGCAGTAAACACGAAATTGTATTACCCAAATGGAGATTAGCTAAGACCAGCAAGTCATTTTTAGTAAACAGCATACGCTTTTATAACAAGCTACCAAAGGCGGTGACTGAACTTAGCGAGGGCAAGTTCAAAACCCATATTAAGCGTGTCCTAACTAAAAAAGCCTATTACAAGGTTAAAGACTATGTCGAAGACACGCTTGTTTGGCAATGACTGCTTCTGCACATGTGGCCCCCTGGTAACTAATAATGTTGTGTACATCTGTCTATTAACTGCTCCACATTTGTTGTAATATATACATTTTTTCTTTTCTTCCTACACATTGCTTTTGCAATATTTTTTATATTAGTAGACGCCAACCACCATAAATTCGTTAGTAATTTTCTTTTTGTTGACATGTCATTTATTGATAATTGTAATTACTAATTGTTCTTGTTTTTTTTTTTTTTTTTATATAGCTTCTTTTTTTTTTAATGTGAATGTGAGAACACCGTGGACTTCGCGAATTCTTAGGTTACTTCCTATTACGACTCACTTTTTTTTTTTTTTTTTTTTTAATATTATTATTTTTATTGTGCTTTTGGGTACAATATCGACTGGTCTACACTGTTCTTACATAATGTCTATTAATACTGTAATATGAAAATATTGTAAACAATCATTTTTTTAAAAGAGTAACCATGGAGTTTCTTGCCGGTTCTTCTCCATAGGAAACGACCAATTTGGAACCGTGCACTAGCTTCTGACGTTTTATAAGTGCCCATGTAGGCCTATGTGAAATAAAAATTTTTTGACTTTGACTTTGAACGCTACGTCTTTCCGTACGTGCAGCAGTTGGGAGTCGAGGTGGCACTGCACGGCCCTCGGAACGCACCGCCACCGTGTTCCCAAATAACGGTAGGAGGGGTTCACATTAGCGTCGGGTCGACGATTAAGTACCTGGGACTTGTCTTTGACAGCCGGTGGCATTTCGAGGAGCACTTCCAACATCTGGCTCCCAAACTGGAGCGCGAACTGCCCAACCTAGAGGGTCTAGAAGCCTCCTGCCGAAAGCTCTACGCGAGGATCGTTTGTATGGCCTCCAGATATTTTTTTCAGTTCTGGATGTCTTGTGTTTGTGAATGCATCCACGATTTAGGAATAATTTCTAGTGCGGGGTAAATAAAAAAAAACACAAAATTTCCTGTCTTTTTATTTAATATATTTCTCATTCCAGATGTAACAACACCTCGAAGCCGTCACACACAGTGGACGCGCACACCGCTGAAGTAAATTGCCTCAGCTTTAACCCTTACTCCGAGTTCATACTAGCTACTGGCAGTGCTGATAAAACGGTGCTTCATTTTTCACATATTAATAAATGTCTGATTTTAGTCCGCTTGACCGATAACGGCAAATCTCAACGAAGACCCAGGCATTAGCATGGAATGTATTATATTAGTGCACAAGTGTGTATGTAAATTCAGTTGCACTATCAATCTCATAATGAGTTGGATGGCAATCCAACACAACTGAAGAGAGATCTGCCACAGAACCAATGGGTTAATGTGCTTTGCGAGGTACGGGGTGTTACCCCAGTTACTTTGAAAGTCTGGGTATCCAAAAAAAATCTAATGGAAAAAATCAAATTACACTTTCACCCGACCGCTCGACGAGAATCGAATTCCCTGATCGCTTAGCAGTCACACTTGCAAAAAGGTCTCATATCTAGAGGTTGGATCCTTGAGTCAAGGGTGGATTGAATGATATATTAGTCCCACCCGTACGCAAAATACGCGCTTTAGACGTGGAGTTACGGACACCAGTCCAAATTACAAATACAGGTTGGATAATCTTATGTTGATTTGTTGGCCATGCTAGACTGTCGCAGTGCACTGAGATAAGCACATAGTTGCATGCATACGCTTCTCCGTGTCTCATTTCTCGCTTTGTAAAGCTCACCGGGAGCTCGGGCGTCACACTACGTTCCGCAGGGACAAATCTGTACAAATGTTATTATACGCATTCTCTCCTGTAGGTGGCGCTATGGGACCTCCGCAATCTGAAGCTAAAGCTGCATTCGTTCGAGTCACACAAGGACGAGATCTTCCAGGTGCAGTGGTCGCCGCACAACGAAACAATCCTCGCCAGCAGTGGCACGGACAGGAGGTAATACACAAAACATCTTGAGACCAAAGAAATAAAGATTATTTTTTTGTGGCATCTTTGCGTTTGGCGATTATAGCCAACCCGCAATGAGTAAGCGTGGTGATGAAAGCTCTATGAGAAGGGCTTGCAACAGGAAAATAATAAGTTAATAAATATTATTATTTTAATTATTGTGCAAAGATTTAAAATCAAGACATTTAACAATATTTAATTTTTAGGGATTTGTCATGTCTGTCTGTCTGTCCGTCCGTATGTATGTCACAGCCACTTTTTTCCGAAACTAAGAACTATATTGTTGAAACTTGGTAAGTAGATGTATTCTGTGAACCGCATTAAGATTTTTACGCAAAAATAAAAAAAAAGCAATGGGGGTTGCCCATACTTAAATTTTTTTTTCATCAAACCCCTTGTGGGGTATCTATGGATAGGTCTTAAAAAATGATATTGAGGTTTCTAATATATTTTTTTTCTAAACTGATTAGTTTGCGCGAGAGAAAGAAAGTGGTAAAATGTGTCGTCGTCGTCGTCCCCCGCTGTAACTTGAGAATGATAAAACAAAAAAAATATATGATGTACATTCCATGCAAACTTCCACCGAAAATTGGTTTGATCGTGATAAAGTAGTTTTTTTGTAATACGTCATAAATCGTAAACCGCAATTTACCTTTCAAGTTTATACGGAACCCTAAGTGCCATCTTTTTGTACACCATAGTCAGTTTAAAATGATTTTGCGCAAGAGACCAATAAATAATAGTATCAGTTGAAACTGTTACTTTCTGATTCGTCAATCGAATCAAAATAGTCGCAAACTCGGCCTTATATAACATCACATTCACGAATACCTACCAAACTGAAATTTGATAAGTAAGAATATTGTTGCAGGCTTCACGTGTGGGATCTGTCGAAGATAGGCGAGGAGCAGACGGCTGAAGATGCAGAAGATGGCCCACCAGAACTACTGTTCATCCACGGAGGTCACACAGCCAAGATATCAGATTTCTCATGGAACCCCAATGAGCCCTGGGTCATCTGCTCCGTCTCAGAGGACAATATTATGCAGGTTTGTAAATATTGCTGCATTTGTGATTAAAATTAAAGTTACAGGCCCGCGTATGATCTCGCTAGATTACCTAAACTCAATATTTTTATACTCCGCAATAAGATTAGACATTAAAACAAACTGAAAGTTTGTATTGTAATCACTTTTTTTGCTTTAATCCTTATGCCTACGGAACAGAAGTTAAAATCGGTTTAACCAACAGTAAAAAAGGATTTGTTTAAATGTCTAATCTTTTTGCGAACGGAGTATATTTTGTTTTTCGTGTGCATGAGCATTATTATGTCAAGGAAATCTCAAGGCTCATAAGTTACTTGCTGGGTAAATTGTAATATAGAACGAATATTGATGTGTGACGTTTAAGGATGCACTAGTCGGCGACTCAGACGGGCAGAGTTAAAATGCATGGTATCTCATCCAACGTGAGAAGCTAGTGCATACACGCCATTGACTTATATTCTAGAGATAAGCACGTTCATGGAAAATATTTGTCAAAATACTGAAAAGTTAAAACAAAAGCTCGCTGCGGCGCTGCATTAGCACTACGCCGTTTAATAGAACTATTAAAACATGCAGCGCTAAGATAGTTTTTAGAGGATACTTTTTTCGTGACCAAAATGTCTTAAGCGCCATCAATTTCATGGCACTTACGCGTTTCGTTCAACATAGTGTAATGTTCATACACCTTGAACATTACACTATGTTGAACGAAACGCGGATTACACTATACCCGAGTCGATTGAAGTGAGTGTTCGCCACGCATAATCTAGTGCGTAGTCTCAGATGACACACGCATAATTCATATGATTATTTATAACTTGAAAAAACTGCTGAATAAGTTCAAAATAATGGAATTTTTTGAAGATATTGAATTTTGACTGTTTTATTACCATTCCATATATATCGTTTCCTCGTTATGTAGCCCTTAATGAGGAAACATTTAAATATAATTTTTGTTGGGTAATGAACTGCTTGCGTCCGTAAGATTTACTTGAGTTCTTACCTCCCTACACGCGTCCCCTTGGTAGTGCTAAACGAGCAGTAAATGCGGTGGTAGGCCAAAGCATCGGCTGCCGGCTTAAAAGTACACCACCAGACAAAGTCAGCCGCCAAGAGATCCGTCGTGTTCCGGCTTGATGTCTGGTGAAGCCGTATGGTAGAGAATGGGTCTGAGCAGTTGTATTGTGATGTGTACCGACTATGATGCGCCAATTGTTGTGTCGGACGTTTAATCGTGAATTTCGGCAGTGTAGTCAGACAAATTATGTCCGACGCTGGTTTTACGATAAACCATCAGTGAAAAGCGATCGATCAAACTCTCGCTATTCTAACCACTCCGTTCTCCGAAAACTATAATAAATAATCCGCCATTTTTGTGCAAGTTTAGAATAGTCTAAATCAGGGCTCTCCAAACTTAGAGGCCTTAGGGCGCTTGCCCACGGCGACTTTTTGTAGCGATGATGTCGCCCGTTCGCATCGATACAGTCGCGGTGCTGTAGCGCGTTGGCTTCTTTTGTATAGCGCTTGCAAATGCGACTAAAGCGCGTTAGTAGCGATGTTGTCGCGCAATTACGAAACGCGCGACAGCATCGCTACAAAAAGTCACCATGGGCGAGGGCCCTAAGGGCCATATTATTTTTTCAGTGTGTTTCAAGGGCCAAAACAGTTGCATTTTAATTACTATTGGCGGGCCTGATTTATGACACTAGTCTTAAGACTGTTGCGGTCCGGATTGATGACACTAGTCTTAAGGCTGTGGCGGGCCGTAGTAGTTGGAGACGCCTGGTCTAGATCAAGGTATTATAATTATAATATGTAACAAACGAGCTCAAAAAAAAATGCACGTCATGCGAGAGTGCTACAAAGCGAACGCCTTCACGAATGGCGTTCGTGCGTGAGTTCGCGCCATTCTGTTAAACACCAAGCGAACGCCGGCTAGATTATGAAACATAACGCGTTCTATTTGTGGGAAATTTATCCAAGAATGTAAATACTTATTTAAGTAGTCTGTAAATATCGAAAATAAGGTCTACAAGTGGGAGAAAGCGCACGCCGCAAAATAAGTATATATGTATATCAAAAGGCATAAAAAGGGGATCAATTTACCAAAAAATGGTATAATGGCATATAATTCGATAACTATGCTCACGCCCATACAGAAGTCGCCGTATGATATTATATGAACAAATTATGAGGTTATGAATATGAAACAAATTTTTTCATATGCCCACAATCCGCTGACTTCAGTAAGAAGCCATTGGAGATTTTGTGGCGCCGGATTAGAGTTGTTAATATAAGTTTAGGCTTAGACGCACTAATATATTGAGTTGTGTTCGGTGCGCAGGTGTGGCAGATGGCAGAGAACATCTACAACGACGAGGAGCCCGAGACGCCCGCGTCGGAGCTGGAGTCGGGCGTCAACGTCAACCACGGCTAGCGTACGTACGCGCACACTACTCGAGACCTACGTCACCACTCCGCAACGCCCGACTACTTCCACATTTCAATTATGGACATTTTTTTCCTAATGAGCTCTTTCATGTTCGAATTTTATATCATCTTGTACGTCTTTACGTTACTGATGTTTTGTACCGACAACCGCAAGTCTAAGGCAGAATCAAACCTAATGGCGGCTGGGAGCATTCTGCCAGTCGCTGCGCAGAGACAAAATAACGTGACAGAGCGGGGGTGAGGGGTGCGGTACTGCGCAGCGAAAAGCGTACTTCACAGACGTCGTAAAGTTTGAATCGACTCATCGACTCTTATTTATTTCGTTTCAGTAAGCAAAGTTTTTATTCCAGTCTTACTGTAGACGCTCGGTCGATCATACAGTCCAATTTTTAATATAGTTATGTTGAGAAAATTTTATTAATGGAATGTGTGGCACAATTAATTTTGTCACTGTATTAATGAAATTGTTTTCATGGTCACCAGACACACTTATCATAGAGCGCGCCATATTTTGTTAAGTGGTAGAACAAATATGTTCTAATTGGGTCACGTGAAGTATTGCGAACCTATCTCGTCAACATGTAACGTCTTCACTCATTGGCGATTTCTCTCAACATAATCTCCAAAACGCTTTTATACAGACGCAATCCTGCAATACATAGTAGTTAGAAAAAAAAATAGAAAAAAAAAAGAAAGTAAGTTTTTATTTTTATGTCGGTTTAACTTTGCCACTATTAAAATTAACAAGAAAATGGAAGAGCTCTAAATAACTTGTAATTTGGATCTTATGTCATATAAAATAGATGTAAAAATTATTGGTACGGTCAACAAGTACATAGAACTGTACTATGTTAGAAGTTAAGAAGTAAGTGCGCTGCAATCATTGTTTGCGGTGACTTTGTTGTTGATAAAAATAAATTGAATATTTTTGCATAATCTGAGAATTATTTTTGAATCCACATTTTGTACTTTAAATTATACAGTTAAGTTTACTCGTATGCTTTGGCTAAGTCCATTGGTAGAAACAGTAGATGTATACGTATTCATTTTGCTTTTATTTAATTATCTTTCTGGCTTCTGTAAAATAGACGGCATTTCGTACTGAAATCCAGAACCCCTTGCAAACAAATTAATTTAAGTTTCTACAAACAGATGTTGAGTGTACATTATAATTTAAAAAAATCGAAATATATTTGGTTGGCAGCCTACCTCGCTAGTAGATAGATACACGGCGGTTTGAACCTAGTTAGAATCTGGAAAGATGTCACATTAAAAAATAAATGATTGATTAGCTTGAGCTGTAAAATTAGTTTTTATTAGACATCCTTTTCACACGTGTACGTTCAAAATTATTCCACTGGAATGACCTATTGGGATAAAAAATGCCTTAATCCAGATCAAGGCCTACCCGTCTGCCAAATTTCGTCCAAATCCGTTCAGACGTTGAGGGATAATTGATTACTAAACAACCAAATTCTTAAGGACTTTCACATTAGCATGTTAAGTTTCTGCCTTTGGACTAGTCAAAATGGAAAGGGTCCAATTATTTGCGGTCTGTATGCACAAGAATCTCACAAACACTGTTGAATGAACTTTTAAAAATATTTTTATGTATAAAAAAGTTACTACACTTTATTTTCGTACAGACCACTGCGAATGCGTATAGAAAGTGTGATATATACTGGTGCGACATGAAGAAACCAGAATCCTGTAAATCACACTATGATAGAGACACTTTTTGCAAGCCGTGACATATAAATTCCATTTTAATTTATTATTTCTTATCTGATAAGTCACAAGATATGTATCTGTTGTAACTGTCATTATTATGATATTAAGGGCCTCTTTCACAGCCAAATGAGTATTTCTATTGACATATAATGTATAATTAGATATAATAATACAATTTTCCCGTTAAAAACGCGTAGTTTGTAGCATTTGATAGCTTAGCTATCATAGAGTCAATACGCAATACGTAATCAACTTTTTAACCGCCTACATCGAATATATCCGACAAACATTTATTCTGCCGGGGTCGCACATCCACGACCAAATACTCCATCTCGTCCAGCTCTTTTGTCACCTATGGGGATTGAAGAGCTAAACGTGATGGCCCTGGCGAATAGGACACGAATACACTCGTCGCATCTATTCGACGCGGGCGGTTATAGGGTTAAATCAACAATTTGGTAATATTGATATGCTGAGCTATCGAAACGTAGTAATTCGATGTAACGTGCATGTTCAGTGTTTAGTATAACATAACTTTAATAGCACAAAGTGAAAGAAGCTCTTACACTGGTGACGCGACTGACCGACGGTATTTAATAATGTTAATGCAGTAATGGAATAATTTTAAGCTCTGCTAATTACCTATTATGATTAAAAGTATCGTAATTATGATCCTTGTTTTTGTATCTTATTGAAAAAAATCCGTCGTTTTAGATATGAAACTTTAACTATCCTCTACGTCCCGATACTATTCTGCATGTCTCGGTGTGTGTCTATGTGTATGTAGATACATCGCGTAACGAGCACACTACGTCATATCTAAAATAGTTTTGTCTAGACGCGTGAAGATCGAGTCTACGTTAATTTAGTCTCAGCCAATCTCTTGCGGTGAAAACATGAGATTTTTAATAGTGATATGTCTCATCTGTGCTGTCTTAGGACAGAGCTACGGAAGCCCATATAAGAGTTCCTCCCACCACACTTCCTCCCGCTCCCACCCCTACCAGCCCCATACTATTTCCCATCGCACTACTTCCCGCGCACACACTACCTCTCACCCCCACATTACCTCTCGCCCCCACGTTACCTCTCGCCCCCACGTTACCTCCCGACCACACACTACCTCCACGCCCCACACTATCACCCGACCCCACACTACCACCCGACCCCACACTTCCACCACACACGCTCTCCATATCCAACACACCACACGTGCTTCCCGTATCAACAACACCAGACCCTCATCCATCGAACGCCCGGTTGTCCAGAAAAAGGTTCACGCCGAGCAGGTACATCCTATCTCAACAAGGAGTAATTCGACAACTGGTTCACACTCTCCTTGGATAGGAACGTCTGGTAACAGAAACAGCAGCAATGTGCCTCGCACAGAGCACAACAGAGTGGTTAAAAATGATTCGTTGAATACTTCACATCCAGTTTGGACGGGAACGCCTGGCAACGGAAACAGCAGCAATGTGCGGCACACCGATCACAACAGAGTGGTTAAAAATGATTCGTTGAATACTTCACATCCAGTTTGGACGGGAACGCCAGGCAACGAAAACAGCAGCAATGTGCGGCACACGGATCACAACAGAGTGGTTAAAAATGATTCGTTGAATACTTCACATCCAGTTTGGACGGGAACGCCTGGCAACGGAAACAGCAGCAATGTGCGGAACACAGAACACAAAAGCGTGGTTAAAAATGATTCGTTCAATACTTCACATCCTGCTTGGACGGGAACATCTGGCAACAAAAACAGCAGCAATGTGCGGCGGCACATAGAAGAACGAAGCGTAAATCCAAATAATTCGGTGATTGGTTTATACACTAACTGGACAAGAACTTTTGGCAATATAAACAGCAGCAATGTGCGGTACACACAACAAAGCAATAATTCGATGAGTGGCAACAAGTATATAATTAAAAAAGAAAAAGAATACGCGGTACAAAATAACCCAAAAACGGTAATTCAATACAACTACCGTCCGCCGCAGCAGATACGCTATGGACATATGTACTATCCCGTGTATCAAGGACAACCGCCTAAATATGTGTACGAGTACCAAAACTCTGGTAGTAGATTCAACAATTTGCTGACTGGATTAGCGCTGTACAACTTGGGTTACAACAGTTACCATCATCATCACAGGTCTTATAAAGAGTATAATAGTGCCTTCGGAGAGATGTGCAAGCTGGGTATAAGTGATCGTGGCATGTACGGGGAGACGCGTATAAATTGTGACCTGATGTCAAGCTTCATTTGGGAGAACCCGACGAGCACGGCATGGAACCCGCAACACGTTCTGAACAAAACAACGGTGACAAATAACACTGTGGAGGACGCTCTGAAAATCAAGGGCCCTTCTGTAGAGGTGACTCCGGGCATGACTTGTTACGTGATTAGAACTTGGGGAGGTATTACTCTTTTGCAGAAACCTGTGGATTGTGGACTTCTACAAGAGTACGCGAAAAGCTCATTTCATCGAAATGTTGCACTATGTTTGATACCCTTCAAGACGATAATTTTTAACCTTCTGATAATATTGTATTTAGTGAGATATTAAAATTAATCAGTAAAAGTGGTCTTTAAATCCTACTTGTAATTTTTGTCTGTTTTTCGTGATTGCAAAAATCTGAAAAGTGCCAACTGTCTGTAACTTTAAATAAAAGAAAAGCATACTATACGGTTCTATTTTCAACTATAAACAAGAAAGAAGCCAATCTGCACATGTAGTGGTTGAGTCGCAAAATAACATGTTGCTGACGAAAAAATTTATCTACCAAAATAGTTCGAGTTGAAGGTCAATTTGAACCATATGGCGCCAAAACATTTGGCAAAACGTAGTGTATACACACTACGTTTTGCTTTCGTGATGGTGAAAATTGTTTAAAGCAATTAGACAGTCATTCGTATCAATTCGTTCAGTTCTAAATAAAGAGCATCCAGCTACAAAGCAATTTTTCAGAATATTCGGCTACACAGCCGAATATTCTGAAAGGCCAGGCCAGGTCATGTCGACAGTAATACTGGTTGGTTATACAGATCCAGCTGGCAGCATGACTGGCCTGTTGCTCTAGTGGTTAGTGGCCCTGACTGCTATGCCGGAGGTCGGGTTCGATTTCCACCCAGAACAAATGTTTGTGTGATGAGCACGATAATTTTTTCTGTGCCTGGGTGTAATTTATGTATAATATGTATGTATATAAAAATATATAAGTATGTTTATCAGTTGTCTAGTACTCCTAATACAAGCTTTGCTTAGCTTGGGACTAGACGGCGTTGTGTGATAGTTGTGGATTATTATTATAGCTTAAGAGCCCGGCGGCATATGACATTCTTAACGCGAGTTCAAAATTCGTTCGCGGAATCTTTATTTATTTAAACTTCATGTACAGTACTGGTAATATTGCTATCTCTGTTTGACAAAAACAAACGAGGGATTGACGTGATGCGCAGCTGTCTATGTGTGTATGTGAGTGGCTATTGAATTGATGATTGATAGAAATTAGGTATGTTCATTTGCTTTATTTTTGCCGAATACTTTTTTTTTAGGTGCGAAATCATCCAATTACATCTCCCGCCCTTGAGCGGAGCGGAAGGGCGTGATAGATTTTTACTGACTAATACCACTCCTAGTTATTTCGTTGCCTTAAATTCCAGAGCCGGGTTTTCCTTTCAGATACGAACCCATGGCCCTAGCTGTAGGCTTCGACCCCGCTGGGCTCTTCGGTTTGCTGACATCTAATTGAGGCGCGCGTGGAATACTACGCGCTGTCGACGACTTAGGCTTGGTCCGGACGGTTACCGGTCGGACGACGAGCTACCCATTGCTCGCCGCCTGCAATCCCGCGCCTACGGTGGCCGGAAGTTGGGATCGGGATTCCGGCGGCTGGGACGTGAGGCGCCTTTTTTTCCAGCATTACTGCTTCGCAGGTGATGGCCGCCTGCCATTCCTCCTCGCTTCGGACCATGGCCTTTACCAAGGCCCGGCGCAAGAGATCGTTGCCGCCGATCGCCCTCACGAGGACACGGCGGTGCTTCTGCCCAAGCGGAGCACACATCTATCGTATGCTCCACCGTGTCCACCGGGCGTTCCAAACAGTGGTGACACTCGGGCGATTCTATCCATGTGGTGATTTTGGAAACGACTATGACAAAACAAATGAATAAATGTTTCTGAATAGTTACGTTGAAAATGGTATCATCGAAGTGAGTTGATGATGATGATGGAGCCGGAAAGTAGGCACTGGAACTCCGTAATTAATCAATGTAACCTAGCAGTGTTTGGGCTAATTAGAATTGTCATGAGATGCACTTTGGCTATAAAGGTACTATCGAACTGATCTGATGATGGAGCCGGAAGGTAGGCACAGGAACTCCGTAATTAATCAATGTATCCTAGCCGTGTTTAGGCTTATTAGAATTTTCATGAGATGCACTTTGGCAATAAGGTACTATCGAACTGATCTGATGATGGTCTTCCGGTTGGAAGTCGAATAAAACAATGTAACTTAGCAGTGTTCGGGTTAATTCGAATTGTCATAAGAAATAGGCACTCTGGTTATAAGTGTATCGCAATTAAAAAGTGTGAAATAAAAAACTTTTTACATAAAAAAACAACCGACTTTACTAAAAAAACACAAAGGATCAAAATAACAATTTTCAGTAAATAATTTGTAATTTATAAGGAATAGAGGTATTTTTTTATGTAATGGTATTTTAATTATAGGTACCTATCAAAGACATTTTGGGGATGAAAGGCAGTACGGTTAAAACCGAAAATGCGTGGCAAACACCTGAAAACCATCGCTCATGAGCCTAGGTCCGCCCGCGTGCCACCACTCCGTAGAGCGCGCACGAAACGTCTTCGTCCAACCGCAGCTCGCCTACGTTCCCGTCAAAACGTAAAAGGTTACGCCGTAATGGCAAGTACTAGTTATTTCAATTCGATTGATTGATCACTACAGAACTCGATTTTTTTTTTATATAAAAACAATCTATCAAAACACAATAAAAGTGACAGTCCTATTGCTTCAATGGAGCGTAGGTGATTCTTTTATCAACTAGGCTTAGTTTCTATACTGTTCCATATTTATACTGTATGTATGGTGGAAATATGCACCAACTGCAAATGATTTTGGTATTACGTTTGTATGGATAATTCATCCGTCGCCGTGCTCTTAATATTTATTCTTAATTAAGCACACTACTTAAAATGTCTAGTAAGTTTTATAGCTGATTTTAGGTGATATCTATTACAGTCCAGTAGGCTACTGGTCTATAAAATTATTGAAATTCTACAGCAGCCACGTCAAACATGGAAAATGTACAGCGCACAGCACCGCTCCGCCTCACTGGAGCCTGCAGCATCATCCCGACTCACTGGGACATCATCACCCCGACTCACTGGGACATCATCACCCCGACTCACTGCGACATCATCACCCCGACTCACTGGGACATCATCACCCCGACTCACTGGGACATCATCACCCCGACTCACTGGGACATCATCACCCCGACTCACTGGGACATCATCACCCCGACTCACTGGGACATCATCACCCCGACTCACTGGGACATCATCACCCCGACTCACTGGGACATCATCACCCCGACTCACTGGGACATCATCACCCCGACTCACTGGGACATCATCACCCCGACTCACTGGGACATCATCACCCCGACTCACTGGGACATCATCACCCCGACTCACTGGGACATCATCCCGAGTCACTGGGACAGCACCACCCCGACTCACTGGGGCATCACCGCAGACAGACCCACTGGAACCAACTTACCACTGGCCTGGCACGCATCAAGAGCCATCGATCTCCGATCTCCGGAGGGGAATGATGTAGCGACATCTATGGCGTCACAAAAGAACTAATCCTGCATCGCGCAATCAAAGTTCTCCGCGCGATTGGAACATACAGAACAGCCCGAAATAATCTATCGGGCAGTTGCCCACCAGACATAACACCCGTCTGGTCGGAGGATCCTCCCTTTTCAAAGTAGGTATATGGGACTTTACTCTCTGTTCCGCCTACCCCCAGTGTTGGGGAAATTTTTTTTTCTTCAATAAAACTCAAAATTGCTGCTTGCTAGTCAAATATATTGTTCGGAATGATGGACAAAGATGGAGTGCTATGACGTACAAGTAAATTGAACCTTACATCTAGTTAACGTGATGTGAGACGTTGCGCCGTTGATCTGCTCAGTAAAACGAGCAGGCGTTTGATGACTCTAAGCCAAGCTCGAACAACAGTGTTGGGTTAACCCGTCAGATGCTTGATCGCTGATCATTGTGATTTATTTTAGTCATGATTATATTTTTCAATCAATTGATTTTAGTTATGACTAATTTAATCATGATTGATATAATCATGACTAAAATAAATCACAATAATTACTAAAAAAAACTTGCATTTCAGATCGCGGTTTTTGTTTTTACTTTTTTAAACTTTATTTTTGTTCGAATTATTTAAGGTTTTTTTTTAAGAATGATTAGTTATTTCCTTTATATAATGCAGCTATATAACCGACTTTAAAGTAAAAAAAAAACACTGAAAAGTGCAAAATAACTTTAATTTCGGAAGTCGGTGTTTCTGTAATAGTTTGTCTCTTCGTTATTTAACACCGACTTCCAAAATTAAAGTTATTTTGCACTTTTCAGTGTTTTTTTTTTACTTTGAAAAACACTTAAGTCATTAACAGTATCATACTTTGCATTTAACTTTATCTTAGCTTCTTGGGAAAGTCTACTTTTTAACACAAAATTAATTAAATTTTGTTTACAAGCGCTATCCTTCAGTAGAGAGTTATAGTATTCAATGTTATCAATCAGCTGTTTTACACTAGTTTCCTCATTCGTCATAATCGGTAATAAAGTTAAGGCAGTTTTCAAATCAAATGAATTCATGTTTGACGACGTTTCTAATGTATCACTTTCACACAACAATAAAATATCCTCTCGTAATTCTATAAATTGTCGGCAACAATTTTCTATTAATATAATATCTTGGGCACTATAATGTTTTTTCTTAATATTTTCTTTAAAATCAATTAACCAAATTTCATACTGGTTATAAATTGCATCAACCTCATTTAATTTATTTTCTAATACTCTTTCTGTTCTTCTTTTCGGTCCTAACTTTATTAAATAAATTCTTATCTTTTTTAAATCATTATATAATTTTAGTATAGTATTCATACCTTATTACCACCATAACGTAGAGGGATTTTAATGTTCTTGTAATACGAGTACATCATTAAACAATAATATGCCAAAGTCCAAACTTCAATCAGCGCATTGTCCTTATTTGGTAAGAGATGTTCGTATTGGAATGTGTACGCGATAAACCTTTTTTTTTGAAGTGAAAACTTCTTTAGCGGCGTTGAGCACTTTTTCTGTTATGGGTATAAAATCTTAAACTCGCGTCAGGACACGTGACCTGATCGAAAAAGCGTAAGACGGATGGAGAGTAGACAGCTATCCCCTCTCTACGGCGCGGCGAAAATGTATGCCTGGGCCTACTGTTTCGTTTAGGCAGCGCTGGGCGCTTGCGCGAATGTTCGTGTATGTTACAGCAACATAAACTTCGCAGACGATAAAAATCAACTATTAATTGAATTTTTAAATAATGAATTTGGTTTAACTATGTCGAATGATCGCAATCTTAGCACAACGAAATACAAAACTACTATTGATGCGGTCTTTATTAGACATTTAAATAGGTTCGAATCAAAACTGTTCGTTTCTTACTTCAGCTACCATAAACCTATCGTATCAGTTTTAGAGATTGGCGATGATAGTTCTGGTAATGATGATGGTGAAAAAGTCGTTGAAATTATGGATGAAAGTTGATTTTTCGGAGAGATAAACTTTTTAATGTAAAATAATTGTAATAGTTTTAAAGTGTTAAATTTTTAATGTAATATAAATTGTCATGTTTGTGTACGATAGCGCAATAAATGAATATTGTATTCTACCACATAAATGATAGTACTTTTATATTGATAAAGCAATTGGTGCAAAATTATTCCCTAACCATTCTAAAATATCAAACATGCTCAACGTTAATAATCAAGTTTTCACTTCTGCCGGCACTCCCGGAGTGCAACCCGTCTTTTTTTTTTTTTTTTTAATTATATTTCTGTGGTTTTTTATTATTATTATTATTATTTTTTTTATTTGAAACACTTAAGAAACGCACCTTTTTATATCTTATTTTTATTCACTTTTCACGCACTTTTTTTTTTATCACCTTTCTTTTTACACTATTTCTTCTTCATAAGCTTTTGAAGATGGCTCCGTGGCCCCCAACCGCATGCGTCGACGGAAAAGAGATCTTCTCATAGTCGTCCTATTTATTTCGTTGGTGATCCATTTTTTATGGCACCTTTTATACTGCCGATACACGAAGCCCAATACGCCGAGTAGAAGTATAAGCAGGACGCAGGTCAGAATAATGTTGGATGTGGACATATGAAAGCGAAGTTCGTCTACTGTGGCTTGGTTACTGCCAGCCGCCGCATTTTGGACGATCAGGGTCTCTTCTTTAGACTGTTGCTTGCCCATTTTCGTGGATGATTCGTACACTTGCGTAGACGTCTAGTCCGTGGGCACAATAATTCAATAATCGTTCCATGGTCACAAATATTTTACTTATTGAATAATTTTGAGGCACATTACAAGTCACACCTAACGTCTCAAGTTCGCGTAGCGCGTGTAGATCGCTTTGGCAGGGTCGCCATGTAAGGTGCGGTGTTGATGATAAATGAAACCAACGAGTGCCAAAGTAATACTGAATTATATTAAATAAGATAGTGCATATAAATGGTTACAAAAGTGCATAGATTATAATAATATAGATCTTAAAGTAGGTACTAATACTAATTACTTAATCCAACCCTCACAACAGCCCGAAATAATCTATCGGGCAGTTGCCCACCAGACATAACACCCGTCTGGTCGGAGGATCCTCCCTTTTCAAAGTAGGTATATGGGACTTTACTCTCTGTTCCGCCTACCCCCAGTGTTGGGGAAATTTTTTTTTCTTCAATAAAACTCAAAATTGCTGCTTGCTAGTCAAATATATTGTTCGGAATGATGGACAAAGATGGAGTGCTATGACGTACAAGTAAATTGAACCTTACATCTAGTTAACGTGATGTGAGACGTTGCGCCGTTGATCTGCTCAGTAAAACGAGCAGGCGTTTGATGACTCTAAGCCAAGCTCGAACAACAGTGTTGGGTTAACCCGTCAGATGCTTGATCGCTGATCATTGTGATTTATTTTAGTCATGATTATATTTTTCAATCAATTGATTTTAGTTATGACTAATTTAATCATGATTGATATAATCATGACTAAAATAAATCACAATAATTACTAAAAAAAACTTGCATTTCAGATCGCGGTTTTTGTTTTTACTTTTTTAAACTTTATTTTTGTTCGAATTATTTAAGGTTTTTTTTTAAGAATGATTAGTTATTTCCTTTATATAATGCAGCTATATAACCGACTTTAAAGTAAAAAAAAAACACTGAAAAGTGCAAAATAACTTTAATTTCGGAAGTCGGTGTTTCTGTAATAGTTTGTCTCTTCGTTATTTAACACCGACTTCCAAAATTAAAGTTATTTTGCACTTTTCAGTGTTTTTTTTTTACTTTGAAGTCGGTTATATTTTTTTTAGGAAAAGTTTTTTATTTTACACTTTTTAGCTATCGTACCACCACTAAAAAGTACCCCTCAGCCAAATTTAAATACCGTATAGCCAGAGTGCATCTTATGACAATTCTAATAATCCCAAACACGGTTAGATTGCATTAATTTATTACAGAATTCCGGTGCCTAACTTCAGGCTTCATCATTAAATCAGTTCGATATTTTTCCCCTCTACTTTCAGTCAGTCATCGCCTACACGTATAAACAATTTTACTTGTTACGACGGTTCTGCTGTGATCCTATGAGGAGTTCTGTTCCATATTTTCGAAGTTCATGATCGGATCATAACAATTAATCATTAACATTTCTATGGGACCAACTCGGAAGCATAACCTTTCAATCAATTCGAAAAAAAAATTTCAAAATCAGTCCACAATTGACCGAGAAATCGGTGAACATACATAAAAAAAAATAAACAACACATTCAACCGATCACATAACCTCCTCCTTTTTGAAGTCGGTTAAAAACGGACTAGCACCGGTGTGTAGTTTATAGTTGCCGACAATGCTGAGTTCTTGGCCTATTCCGATTTAAAGACATTAAGCTCGTATTATTTATGCTAAGCTCGTATTTGGCAGATCCGTCCCAGATTTGTGAGCAGTATTCCATACATCATCGAACTTGTGTTTGATAAAGGTTGAGCAGTTATTCCGGAGTGAAGTATCTACCGTCTCACCTTTGCTTTGATTTTGAATATTTTGGTAGGCAATAGAGTACTCCTTGCCACGATGGTAAACTCCAAGGCGGATATCAATGTACGCCCTGGTGCTCTAGATATTTGGCACGTTTACACAATGGAAAGATGGAGCCGAGTTTCTTTTTTTTCGTTTGGAAAATCATTCAATGATATTTTGCGCTCTTGGGCGGAGCGAGAGATAATGTCAGACTTTTACTGATTAAAAACCCATTCCTATTCCTTCTTTGCTTTTCATACCAGGGCCGAGTCTCCCTTTCAGAATCAGACCCTTGGCCCCAGTAGGCTTCGACCCTGCTGGGCCCCTATGGTTGCTGAAATCTCCTTGAAGCGCGCGTGGAACACTACGCGCCGTCGACGACTTGAGCTCGGTCTGGACGGTTACCGGACGTTCGGACGGCGAGCTACCCATTTCACTCCTCGCTCCAGATCATGGCCTGTACGAAGGCCCGGTGCGAGAGATCGCTGCTGCCGATCGCCCCCACGAGGACACGGCGACGCTCTGCCCAGGCGGGGCACACCTCTACCGTATGCTCCACTGTGTCCTCCGGGCGGTCCACACAATGATGAGACTCGGGCGTTTCTTCGGCACAGATCCAGTGCAGGAACCTCCCGAACTTACCATGTCCGGTGAGGACCTGCGTCATGTGGAAGGTAAGGACGCCGTGTTGCCTTTCCAGCCACTCCTCAGAGAGAGGATGGCCTCTTATTTTTGTAACGCTTGCTGGCTTGTTGGACACTTATCTCTAAATAACAGCTCCCGTCTGTGTACCCAAAGGTAAAGCCTTTGGGTACACAGACGGGAGCTGTGACCAGATCATTAATGTGTATCAAGAACAATGTTGCTGAGAGCACGGATCCCTCATAACTCCTGAAATGTTGGTACTACGGCATAATTGACCGTTTGAGCAGCTATCGATAACTAATAGGATGGACTCTCAGGAAGTCTGCGTGATTGAGATTTAAAGTATCGTTATCTTTGTTTTTAGGTATATCCTATCGGCTGAATTCCAACGCAATTTAAAAATAAAATGTTCTAAAAGTTCAGGTGTTACGTCACGGTAAAACGCGACATTGTCTGGATATCTAACTGGGTCGCAAATTCACGACCCCTGCGTGTCGTGTAGGTACATGCCGCGCCCAGTGCGTCACGGTTAATGTGATTGTTTTGTGTCGGGGAGTGACCAGTGACTACCTAGTCGACGTTAATTTAGTCACACTTAAGGAGTCGCGACGGCAACATGAGACTGGTTTTTATCATTTTGTTTCTCGCGACGTCCACTGCCTCGGGAAGCAGAGGTGGTCATTCCAGCCACCGAGGTTCCCCCCACACATACCCTACGTCTCATGGTTACTCAGGATATGGTTCAGGCAGTGCGCACAAATATCCTGCCTCGACTGGATTGTCTGGCAACACTAACAGCGGCAATTATGTAAGACAGACACAGCATCAACAACACAACATTGTTCATAATAACTACAGCCCAAAGACAGAAGTTCATCACCACTACCACTACAGTCCGCCGCAGCAGATAACCTACGGGACTCACGTTCATCCTGTGTACCAAGGAAGTCCACCGGTCTACGTGTACGAGTACCGAGACTCTGGCAGCAGATTCGACAACTTGCTGACTGGACTAGCGCTGTATAACTTGGGTCGCAACAGTCAGTTACATCACTACAACTCCGATAGACAGTACAGTAGCACCTCGGGGGAGATATGCAAGCTGGGCATAAGTAAACGAACCGGCGAGTACGAGGAGACACGCATCGACTGCAATCTGATGTCGAGCTTCATTTGGGAGGGCACGACGAGCTCGGCGCAGAACGAGCAACATGTTGTGAAGAACACCACGGAGGTGACAGTGACGCGGACTGTGAACGGAAGTGGCAACTGTTCAGTGACGACAATGACGATGACAAGCAACACTGTGGAGGACGCTCTGAAAGTGAAGGGCCCCTCTATAGCGGTGACGCCGGGCATGACTTGTTACATGATCAGAACCTTTAGAGATACCACTGCATTCCGGAAACCTGTGGATTGTGGACTTTTACAAGAGTACGCGCGAAGTTCATTACATAGAAGTGTTGCGCAATGTTTGATGCCCTTTAGGACAATCATATTTAATTTCCTCATAATATATTTAGTAAGATATTAAAGGTAAATTAAATTAAGTCATGAAACCTACTTACTTAAATAGGGTTTGCATTTTTTTAAATTGGTCATATAATGTTAAAAGTTACAAAAATATAGTTTTAAAAATATGTAATTACTCAGTTAACCTTTATCTAATGGTGGGTCACAATACTATATATTTTTCAGCACACTTGCTCAGAAAGTGAGTAAAATTGCACTACACTTAGGTACATAATGGCATTTGAAACCAAACTGTGACTTTTTGATTACTATTATGCACTGGTGCGGTAATGTAGATGAAACCTTTTGTTAATGTTAAACCTCTGTTCTTAAAACAAATTTTTAAATACGAAAAACATCACATTTTTTTTAATGTTTTTGGCTTGGATACTAAGTCCTTTAATCAAGTCTTCGTTTGAATAGTTAATTGGTTTACCATTAGAATATGGCTGTACACATTTATATGTTTTTTGTAATATTTGGCAGCAAATGTATCAATATCAAGTCAACCCTCTCGGCAAACTTCGCTGAGGTAATCAACACTACAAATAAATTCTTAGCTCCATTTTACTCAGATCACACCAATTTCAATGTTTCCACATAGAATATTGTCCAGTTTTGCAGACATTTGAGATACAAAGATACACCAATTTTAGATTACAATATATACCAGGACTTTTAATAATTAAAATCGCCATTAAACTTCAGTGAAAGAAATCCCGCAAAAAATTCACATTAGGTTACTGTGTTCAATAGTAATTTGTGCTTAACATGCTTATTTCATGCAATTCGTGTTTAAATAAATCATTTTAAGTACATGTTTAATAAATAAAGTTTTTCTTTGTAGCTAAGTAACCTCTTCATTTTTATTTTTTTAAAACAGTCTTTGGCCGCCATGTTATCACGGGTTTTTGGCATGATTTTTTCGAGTGAAGTTCAGTGACCGTTTTAATTATTCACAAATTGATTTCCACTGGTAAAATGAAGCTGAGGATTTTATTGTAGTATTAACTACCTCCGCGAAGCTTGCCGAAAGTCTGACTATACTTTTGTTGCCAAATTCGGCAAAATACATTATAATATGTTGCATCCGCATTACATATTTATTACTGATGTCGAGGCGATATTATAGTCTAAAGACCTTAGCCTGCCCTAATGGAGTAAAGAAAAAGAACAAAACAGATTATATTTTTTTACCGTCCTTTCTTCACAAGTGTGTTGAAAAACGTCGTATGATATACGTGAATATTGGTGATTACCGTCTACCAAGTACCGCCTCAGCGTTAATCACCAACATTATACACGTGTATCATAATAATGTACTATTTTGAGTGTTTGTGCTCGACAAATGTATTGTGATCGGTGAAGACGCAAATGAAAGGCTTCTGGTTGAATTATACAGTTATTACATTGTATGAAGCAGTTTCTAGTACATTTTATATATAAAATTACGTCTCGACTTTTATTGAAATCCCTCTGACTACCTATATTGTTTTTTCATCTATCAATCCTAAACTTTTTAAAACATAAATCTTATAAGTATATCTAGCCAGCTTGTTAAGTATTAATGTGACCGCCATGGTCGCCACATGGTGGTTTGTTTGTGCGATTAAAGCTTGTACGACAAAACAGTACTGCGACTCACCTTATTTCTTCTTTTCAAGGAGATGTTAGCAAATCGTAGGGGCCCAACAGGGTCGAAGCCTACTGGGGCCACGGGTAGTGTGAAAGTGAAACCCGGGGCCCTGGGACGAAAGCAAAGAAGGAACAGGAATGGGTTTTTAGTCAGTAAAAGTCTAATACTATTTCGCTCCGCCCAAGAACGGGATTTGTCATAAGATGATTTTCCCACCTAAAAAAAAACTTATTTCTTTTAAAGATGGGTTTCATTGTTTCCGACTCTGTAAAGCGTTTCTGTAAAGTTCCATACAGGTAATATTTGTTGCTGTGAATGTTTAAAGTCCATTGTAAGTATCTATCAACGGGATTATACGAAAGAGTTACCGCGGCCCTGGAACGCAAAAGGCAACTGAAGGAACACAGTTTTTGTCAGCAAAAGTCTGACACTCCCTCTCGTTCCACCCGGAGCAGCAGGAGTTATTTAATGATTTCCCATCTCTAGATGAGCTCTGGAGTATGTTTTACCACCGAGCTAACTGGTCAATGTCCATTTTTATTTTCATGACGAATTTGTCCTATCACCGGTAAATCACCCACGATGGCGACTTCATTTATCATCATAAATAAGTTTCTTAGTTGCCTGTGCGTACAGGTAAGGAGTCTAGGTGATTCTCTGGCGGAGTCTGAGTTTCCTGATTGCTACAATCTGGAAATCTTTAAGTCAAAAGTGTGTAGGTACTACTAGGTAAACATGTGCCATCGTCGATCGCTAGCCATTAGGTGAGATAGTAGAGCTTATTAATCCTAATAGTTATACTGCTGAAGAGTTTTTTTGTTTACTTGGTTGAACATGTTAATTTCAAAGACTACTGGTTCGAATTTTAAAATATATTTTAGTGTTGAATAGCAATGAAGGCTTATATAACATCACGCTATAACCCACAGATGCGGAGCAGTAACCAAAGACGCGGATGAAACCGCGGGGTCAGCTAGTGCGCAAGTTTTTTGGTGTAACTCTATCCAACGGCAGTTTTGAGACAAGCTTCTGCCAGCAGCTTCGCCCGCGTAAATGTAGGTTTCTCTATACAAACCTCCAGTCCCCGTTTTACCCCCTTAGGGGTGGAGTTTCGTAAAATCCGTTCTTAGCGGATGTCTAAAAGGAACTTACCTGCCAAATTTTGAGTTTAAATGTACCTACAATAATATACCTACTAGTACTACCTATTTAGCTGCATTCTGTGAGACAGGAAAACTAGCCTTAGAACATATATAAAAAAATTATTCTGTGCAGATTGATTTTTAAATTTTTTGACCAGGCAAATTGATTTTTAAACATCATAACTCCCGAAAAGTAAATTATAAAAAAAATAACGCATAGAAACTATTATTGCTTGCTTGCGTTGGATTGATGCCAGAATATTATTTAGGTATAGTTACGAAAAATTCAGCGAATGTAAATGTGATTTCAAGGATTTGTGAATCTGACTGTGAATTAAAAACAAAATATGATTCCCATTACACCTCTGCTCCATACCTCTGGTGATCTGGTGATTTTTCTTCGAGTAAGACGTGTTTTATCCCAGCCAGAAAATGTCGAAAATAGTACTAATTTAAATCTTATACATAACTAGCTTTTGCCAGCGGCTTCGCTCGCGTGAAAGTAACTTTCTCAATACAAACTTTAGACGCCTGTTTCACCCCCTTAAAAGTTGAATTTTCAAAAATCCCTTCTTAGCGCTCATTTACGTCATAAAAGGAAACCTTGTGCAAAATTTCACGCTCCTAGTCCTAGTAGTTATCGCTGTGCGTTGATATCTCAGTCAGTCAGTTTCTCCTTTTATATATATATATATATATATACACACACTTACTATATATATATACTTTTATATACTCTATATATATAGAAGAGCTCAGCTTTTCGCGCACATTTTCAAATTTCTTGCACCCGTACTGTTAGTTTTTTTTAAAAAAAAAAAACCTGCTGGGGTAACGTTACCGCAGACCAGTGTTGGGCAAAATTTAGTTTGATTCATGATTAATGACTAAAGATTAAAATATTCGATCATGGTTAATAACTAATTTTATGATTGCTTACCGTTCAAAAAATTCCAAAATAATACTATTAATCTCTAGATATAAAAATCAATTCCACTTTTCGTTGTAATTTTATAACTCAAGAACGGGCTCACCTATCCAAACCAAATGTTTAGGCTTTGTTCGGACTATTTAGTAGATGGTTTATGTGAAGTTTGCACAAAATCGGTCGAGCGGTTCTTCATTTATCACATTTTTTGTGGAAGGGTAAAGTTGAGTAGAGTAGAATGGAGTAGGGTAGGGTAGAGTAGAGTAGAGTAGGATAGAGTAGGATAGAGTAGGGTAGGGTAGGGCAGGGTAGAGTTGGGTAGAGTAGTCAGTTGACGGGAGTGAAGCCGCGGGCAAAAGCTAGTAAATTATAAATATGTCGTGGTCAGATCTTAGAATTAATTCACTTCAAAACTGGCCAGATCGTTTAAACGTTAACGTTTGATGATATGTCAATCCTTGTATGGCCATATCATTGATATAGGATTTCTATGATAATAAAAGGTCTAAAGAAAGTAGGCCAAACGAGGATTGACATATCATCAAACTTTAACCTTTAAAACGATATCATACTATTAAAAGATTATTGAATCTATTGTGAATATAATTTTGAATGTTGTGTACTAGTTGTGTGTAGTTTTTAAGACCATTGTGATTATGGCATCTGCCAAGGCGAGCCAAGCGAAGCGCAAGGGCACTACCTACCTTTTCTGGAAGTGTTTCGCCGTTTTTTTGAACCCACATAGAGTTGGTTTCCGATGTATCAGATAGTTCATATTCTCAGGATATGATGTCAATAATATAAAAATTTTACCTTAAAATAAAATTTGTATTATGTTTCCTAAGACGTCCGAAGTCCATTATGAGAGATCTGTTTGTTATCTCCTGGTGGCTTGCTTAGTAAAACGCAACAATGTGAACAATATTCCTATAATTGTATAAGAAAGAATATAGGACACAAAAGAAATCAGCATTGCTTAGTTATCTATAGTAAAACTGATTTCGTTCTATTAATGAAATCGGCGTTTAACAAGACTGCATTGATATTTCGTAAAAGTTTGTTACTGCACAAGTTAAAAAATAGACTTTAGTTTGAATATGTATATTAACGGGCTACGTAATAGTTACGTGATGAAATTGCTGACCCACATTGGTAAGTACCGGAAACAGTGTATATTCAGGAAATAGTGTTTCATCTACTAGTAGTAGTAGTTGTTTGACGAGACTCGGTTGTAGGTAAAAAATATTTTTTCAGGGAATCTTGATATTTTGTTAACCATCTATTAATGTTCTTTACAAAAATATAGCATAGCATCTGTCTGGAAAAATAATAACGTGTAATTAAATATTTAAAGCCAAATTCCGGATGCAAGGCTGTTGGAACTTAATTGTCCACGAAATAATTTTGAGTTACAATCAAAGAGATTCGAAGTATGAAGTCTGACTCAATGCTAGCAATAATTTAGTAGCCACGTAGCACGTATGCACGTAGATTTGCAAAATTTCAAAGAAATGTTTTGTAGAGTTAATCAGAAACTGATGCTGTAGCTTGTTTGTCAGTGAGAACAGCACACTAAGCTAAAATAATCATTTGATAAATATTGGACTATATATATATATATCAGACGGAGTGGGTGGTGGTCCCAGCCCCCATCTGCAGTTTTATTTGGATGTATAAGTGTTGAAACTTTCTCTTACACCAACCAAAACTTCCTAAACCTCACTTTACCAGTTTCCTGCTAGGGAGTCGTAACCAAATTGGTCAGGTTTCCAGGTGTAGGCCATGAACTTCACCCAGATGCGCGGTGGTGACGTAACACAAGTGGCAAAAGAGTTAGTGCAGTGTAGTCACGTCGCACAGCAGATCTCGTTCTGTATTGTATAGTCCCAATACATGGGGACAGATATCAGACGGCCCGTCGGTGTTACTTACAGTTTTGTCCTCAAGATTTCTTTCTCGCCAATGTAGTAGTCCGCGTAACTCGTCTGCAAACTATGTCGAATGACTTGAACCTCTCCCAAGACGATTACTGTAGCTACGCACGGCAAGCAACCTTCCCCGGAGGGTGATGAAGGTCACAAAGTTGAGATACCCTCAGAAGCTAGGTCTGCTTGAGGGATCAACTGCCGTCTGCTAAGCGAACCGCTGTAGCTACGTACGGCAAGCAACATTCCCCGGAGGGTGATGAAGGTCGCAAGTTGAGATACCCTAAGAGGCTTGGCCTGTTTGAGGGATCAACTGCCGGCTGCTAAGCGAATCTACAAACACGGTCTTCCTTCTTCTTGATGTTGGGTTGCGTGTTCTAAATTTTCTGAAAACCTACACAAGACATGTATGACAATGCAACTTTCCTGAAGGGTGATGAAGGTCACAAAGTTGACATAGGTACCTTAAAAAGTGTTGTGTTGCACCTGTTTGTGAAACTGCCAACTGCTTCGCGAATGAATAGGCTCTGATGGATAATGAGGTAAACCCTTTACAGTTAGTTCGAGTGTCACAATCTTCAGGAATTACATACAAGGTTCGATAATGCAAACTTTCCCAGGCGGTGATGAACGTCACAGAGTTGATGTACACCAAGAGGCGTTTGCTGAGCAAGTCCATAGGCAATGAAGGATAATGCAAAACCATAGTCTGGTAGCCAACACTCGGAAATGGACCACGTGTCTTATAGAAATTTCCAGAAGCTTAATGCATGATACGGCAAGCAACCTTCCCCGGTGGGTGATGAAGGTCGCAAAGTTGAGATACCTTAAGAGGCTTGGCCTGCTTGAAGGATCAACTGCCAGCTGCTAAGCAAGTGAATTGGCACTGACAGATCATGCAAAGCTAAGTCTGGAGACAAACTCTTGGAGATAAATAACGTCAATTTCCAGAAACTAAATGCAAGCTATGACAATGCAACCTTCCCCAAGGGGTGATGAAGGTCGCAAAGTTGAGATACCTTAAGAGGCTTGGCCTGCTTGAAGGATCAACTGCCAGCTGCTAAGCAAGTGAATTGGCACTGACAGATCATGCAAAGCTAAGTCTGGAGACAAACTCTTGGAGATAAATAACGTCAATTTCCAGAAACTAAATGCAAGCTATGACAATGCAACCTTCCCCAAGGGGTGATGAAGGTCTCAAAGTAAAGTTACCCTAGAGGCGTTGTGCCTGCTCGAGGGTCTGACTGCCAGCTTCTAAGAAAGTCAATAGGTATTGACAGATAATATGAAGTTTTGCTGGATGCAAATTCTTGGAGCTGGATAACGTCAATTTCCAGGAACTAAATAGAAGCTACGACAATGCAACCTTCCCCAGGGGGTGATGAAGGTCACAAAGTAAATATACCCTTTGAGGCGTTACGCCTGCTTGAGGGTCCGACTGCCAGCTACTAAGAAAGTCAATAGGTGTTGACAGATAATATAAAGTTTTGTCTGGAGGCAAATTCTTGGAGCTGGACAACGTCAATTTCCAGGAACTAAATGGAAGCTACGACAATGCAACCTTCCCCAGGGGGTGATGAAGGTCACAAAGTTAATATACCCTTTGAGGCGTTACGCCTGCTTGAGGGTCCGACTGCCAGCTACTATGAAAGTCAATAGGTATTGACAGATAATATAAAGTTTTGTCTGGAGGCAAAATCTTGGAGCTGGATAACGTCAATTTCCAGGAACTAAATGCAAGCTACGACAATGCAACCTTTCCCAGGGGGTGATGAAGGTCACAAAGTAAATATACTCTTTGAGGCGTTGCGCCTGTTTGAGGGTCCGACTGTCAGCTACGAAAGTCGAAATGTCAATACAGATAATTCAAAGTTTTGTTTGGAGGCAAACTCCTGTGAGCTACGGCATTGCAACCTTCCCCAAAGGATGATGAAGGTCATAAAGTAGAGATACCCTTTAATGCTTTGCGCCCGTTTGAGAATCCAACTGCCCACTGCTAAGAAAGTCACTAAAGATTTTTAAAAACTTTGGATGCTTATATATGGCAACCAGACTTGTAGAGCTACATCAGGCCCGTGCCACGCGACGCCAGCCGAGGGGACGCTACGTACCACTCAGGCGTCGCCCACGTATGCTTCGGTCCAATGTATTTCCCGGTTTATGGTGATAACTACATGAGATTTAATTAAATTATTCGTCTTAAAATAGGACCAGGCAATGACCAGTTAGCCCAAGTACAGAGGTATCTAATGTTACGCAGCTCAAGCACTACGTTACACGTCGGCAGTCCAGTTTGGAACTGACGAAAACTCTTCTAGCGCCATGGCATGACCAAATTCTAGACATGTAATTTGTAGCAGTTGACTTTCTTAACTTATTCGAAGAAGAGACAGTGCTCTTTGTGAAATTCGCATCTCATGATTGTAATTTACCTCAGAAGGGAATCATAGAATTAAAACAATTGATAAATCAACGCAATAACAATATTTATTATAAATATCAAACACGATTCAGTATATGTTAACACACTGTTTTACTAACCTTAAACTTATCAAGCCGGTGCCTCGTTCAAGACTGCCTCATGCCGGCAACTTGTTAACTCACAATTCAATTCAGAATCGAATGATTTGACAACTTGACAGTGACATCTAATGATTTGAAATTGACACAAATGACACAAACGAAACTCGACTATAACAAGACTTATCCATGGACTGTTCACTATAGTGTTACAAATATAAATCTACCCTCACTTGGACAAGTCTTGTTACAGTCGGCCATCCTTCAAGAACGAGTCCCTTCGTTTCCTATTATTACATAAGCGTGTAATAGTTTCAGTGAGTTTGTACATTCTATTTATCAAACAATAATCTTCAATACAATTGCATATAACTCTCTCTCCTCTTTTATACTTGCAAAAATAATCTGTACATAATTAGGTTAAGTATTATTTTAACAAACAATATAATGAGTCAGTTTTTTTATCGATTCTTACAACATAACTATTCTAGATAACCAAAATAAAATAAAATATTTTAGATATTTTCATTTATTTTATAGCTTGAGCGATGTGAAAGCTACTTCCTTCGCTATCATACCGCTTCAGCCGCAATGTTTTGAACCACTCATGGGCGGCGAGTTCATACGCCAATCCTGCCCAGTTCAAACATTCTCAATTATTCTACTCTATCTATTGCCGAGCAAAGTGAGGCTACTTCCTTCGCCATCACTCCGTCTTCGGCAGCGATACTTGAGCCACTCCTGGGCGGCGAATCCCAACGCCAATCCTGCCCGACTCAAAGTACCCTTGCTTATTTCAAAGGGACTGGTAAGTTCATATACCAGATTTTTCAACAATTCTCACTTAATCCATAATAATATCTATTGCCGAGCGAAGTGAGGCTACTTCCTTCACCGTCATTCCGTCATCGGCAGTGGTACTTTGAGCCACTCATGGGCGGCGAATCCCATCGCCAATCCTGCCCGACTCAAAGCACCCTCACTTAACATCTCTAAAGGACTGGCAAATTCATATGCCAGATGCTATCTAGCTAGTACATCGCAATCATTCTAATTCATGAGTTACAACACATGTACATATTATGTTGAGTTACTAATCAAATATATCAAAAATCACACTAAATATAATAATTCATTTTAATTGATTTCACTCTCATCGTCATTTTCATCGCTGGACGAGCAAGCAGGGGCATTAAAACTCAACCACGGATAAATCTTGTCAATAGCAACAATTGATTCGTACTTTGCTCCTTTTCTAGTTAAAGGGGTGTCTACAACGAGGAATCGATCGTTTGGTAAAACTTTCTTTATTCTGTAAGGACCCTGACATTTCGCTTCTAACTTTTTAGATTGGCCCGGTGCCGATACTGCTGCCCTTGCTATCCTAACCAAATCGCCCTCCTTATAATTCGTGGCTTTTTTTCTGTGTTTGTCATACCGATTCTTATTTATCTCCTGATTTCTTTTAATTCGTTCACTCGCTTCAGACCTAATTTCTCCCAAAGTTTGATTACTACCCTGTCCTATGTCATCAATTACGTTGTTTAATAAGCCTTGGCTCGGGTTTGCTACCGTCCTACCTAACAATAGCTCAGTAGGTGTTTTTCTTGTTACGTCATGAACTGTAGTGTTAAGTCCTAGCTGAATGTCAGGTAGAAGTTCGTCCCAACAATTTTTGTTTTTACCGTGAGCCATGGACCCAAGGGATGCAAGAATCGTCCGGTTATACCGTTCGACTTGTCCATTTGCTCTCGGTGTGGCAACAGAATTGAGGATGTGTTTTGCACCAATCGATTGCACGAACGTCTTAAACTTCTTGCTAGTGAAGCTCGTGCCTCTATCCGTTATGAGCCGCGAGGGAGATCCGAAGTAACTAAAGAGAGTTTTCAATGCTTTTACGCTCTCCTTGGTTTTTGTACTTCGAACCGGTGAGATACTAACATACTTGGTAAAGGCGTCGACTATCACGAGTATGTATGTGTATCCTCGCTTACTTCGAGGAAACGGACCCAAGTGGTCCGCATGTAAAGTATGGAACGGTATCTCTATTTTGGGAATTGGATGAAGCAATCCCTCTTTGCTTCCCGAAGGTAGTTTGTGGTGAGCACACTCAAGGCATGCTGAAACGTATTTTTTTATAAATTTTCGCATCTTCGGGAACCAGAAGAGTGATTTTATTCGGTCCAAGGTTTTCTCGAAGCCGAAATGCCCTACATCATCATGGTTAGATTTCAGGAGTTGCCAACGGACGCCTTTCGGGACTACCCACCTAGTAACACCCTCACCTAAAGTTCTAAAGACTCGCCCGTTTTTGATTGTGTATTCCTTATGAATACCCGCTATCTTAGACGTTTCCGGGTCTTCAAGAACATCTTTGATACGTCTGATTTCTTCGTCAGAAGACTGAACTGTAGAAATCCAGTCCTCCGTACTGACCGACATAATATCTAGAATGTGAATATCATCTGATGGCACTGACACTGGACCCCTACTAAGCGCGTCAACGTGTGACATTCTTTCACCAGGACGATACTCGATATCGCAGTCGAATTCTAAAAATTGGATCCACCACCTAGATATGCGAGGTATGAGATCTCTCTTAGTGAAAGTAGAACGTAACGCGTTGCAATCGGTTATGATAGTGAACTTCATGCCAATGAGATATATGCGGAATTTATTCAAAGCACAAACGACTGCCAGCGTCTCTAGCTCAAACGAGTGCAACTTCATCTCATCGGCTGTCGTTTGGCGACTAAAGTATGCTACTGGCCTCCAGGGATTGGAATCTTTTCTTTGTAATAAGATGCCTGCGACCCCGAATTTGCTCGCATCGGTGTGTAATTGGGTTTCAGCATTGGGGTTGTACAAAGCCAGGACAGGTCTTTCAGTTAGGTACTTTTTAATGGAATCGAAGGATTCCATTTGTACTTTTCCCCAGCTCCAAGGGATGTCCTTTTTCAAAAGGTTTGTCAATGGCCTAGCAATTATTGCAAATCCTTTCACAAACCTTCTAAAAAAACTTGCGAGTCCAAGAAACCTCCTAACCTCATGTTGATTTTGGGGAGCAGGGAACTTGGACACCGCTTCAATCTTTTGGATCCCAGGTCTGATACCGTCTTTATCTATTTCGAACCCAAGAAAATCAATACGTTTTTGGAAAAAGTGACATTTTTCCATTTTAAGAGTTAATCCTGCTTCACGTAGGAGGGCTAGCACTTCTTCGAGGCGTGTCAGCCCTTCCTCAAAATTCCTTGACGGTATCAGAATGTCGTCCATATAAATAACTATATATCCGACTTTGGTCTTACTGAGGATCTTGTGGATCGCCCTCTGGAAGACTGCAGGAGCGTTTGCCAACCCAAAGGGCATACGATTATACTCATATTGTCCGTCGGGTGTGACAAACGCAGTTTTCTCTTTGGATTGCTCCGCTATGGCAATCTGATGATAGCCTGAGGCCAAATCAAGTGAAGTGAACACGGATTGACCTGAGAGCTGATCCAACAGGTCGTCAATTCTTGGCAGGGGATAGTGATCTCTTTTGGTGCGACTGTTGAGGGCGCGATAGTCAACACAGAGACGCTTTTCACCTGATTTCTTTTTGACTAGGACAATTGGACTGGCGTATGGAGAGTTGGACTCTCGCACGATACCATGTTCGATCATATCAGTGACCATGTCCTGAACTTGTTTACGCTCAGAGTAAGGCAACCGGTATGGCCTATAAACGACAGGGGTAGAATCCTTAAGGTGAATTTCCATTTCCGTAACATTGGTGAAGCCCAAGTCGTGCATACCGGTAGAGAAACAATCCTTATATCTGTCAAGCAATTTGACGCATTGACGGTTTTGATTTTCCGACAACTGATTCCCGCAATTAGGGGTGACAATCACGTGATTATTCAAATCATTTGCGACGCTTAAAACATGTACGTCTAAATGACTCGACCCTACAAGCTGGGCGCGTGTAATGAGTGTGTTCTCCTTGAAGCATACTGGGTTCGAACCAATATTTTGCACTAATAAATGACATTCAGAATTACGAAGTTCATACTCTCCCGGTAACAGGTAGTACTCATGACCGGCGCAGCCTCTTACCGACCCACCTACATAGATATTTCCGGTATAAGCAACATTTGACCTTACAGGGACAGATACCATCTCACCGATGTCCACTGTAACATCACAAGTTGTACAAAGATGTAATTTAGAATGGATATTTTGTTCTACCCGCTCAAATATTAGATCTGTTGGAGTTTTAATTATTTTAAGTGTAGGTCGTTCAGTGAAACTATGTCCAAGCAAAACGTCATAATTAATTAAGTGGTCATCTACAATAAAGACTTCAACGTCCCTTTCCGAGATACCCTGCACATCTATATTCACTAAAGTACGTCCTAGTGGTAAGTATGGTACATTCCCTAATCCTCTTAAATATGGGCCATCAACGCTTTCCCAAATCAATCCTAATCGAGAGGCATTATTTTTACGAATTAATGTTGCCTGACTACCTAAATCCAACTGGCATACTGTAGCGATTCCATTGATATTTATCATTACCTTGTACTTGTCATTACTATTTTCAGTGTAAGAAACCTCAAGGACCTCTTTATCCTTTGAAGTATTCTTTTGGTCCTTTAATCTAGGACAGTGGGAACTGTCGTGTCCCATAAAATGACAGTTATTGCACTTGACTATTGGTTTAGGGCACTTAAAACTAGGATGACCAATACTCTGACAATTAAAGCACTTAATTGACCCTTTTACACCACTATTTTTATTCGAAACCGTATTATTTTCTGTATTCTTTACCGAGCTAACTGATGTAGGGGTAGGGCGCTTATCCTTATTAAAATCTGACGGATTCCTATTATGAAATTTAATGGTTTTAAAGAATTCAAGAACATCTTCTGGTTTATCGAATTTTGCTGCTTGAGCACCTACACGAACTCCCCTGTCTTCGACCCCATAAAGTAAACAATCCACTGCTTGCTTTCCAAATATCTTACATCTGTTCAGTAAATTAATTTTCCCAAAATAATAGAGTTCATAAGATTCTCCAGGGCGTACCCGTCTATTGAGCATATCTGTCAAAAGTTCTGCATAGTTTTCGGTTGCAGGAAATGATTCCTTAAGCATCGACTTCCATTCAAGCCAAGTATGCTTGATAGAGGGCAGACCCTGGAACCATGTCTTAGCCAATCCGGTGAGTTTAGGCAGGGCATAGTGAACCGTTTGCTTATCGTTCCAATTATAAATCTCGGAACATTCATCCACTTTATCGAGCCAGATATTAATAGTTTGTTCTTTCGACATGGGATCGAAGTCTGGAATAACGTTATTCAGAGTCGAACTAGAAAACGATTCACGATCCCCTGCTTTAGACTTAAAAAGTTTTAAGAAAAAATCCTCAAACAGGTCCGTAGTCATAAATTTAGTTTTCTTGTTGTCATGTGTTTCATGTGGTTCATCTCTGGATATGCGTTTCGCGGGAGTGATTAAGGAACGGCACTGATGCGAGTTTTTATCGCTAGCGTTTGTCTGCCCACGATGGCTCGGACCAGGTTCAAGCGTCCCTAAACGCCTACGCGATCTGTTCCGTTCCGTTAATCTTTCCCGTTCTTTCCGTACCTGATTTTCAAGGGTTCTCAATTTTTCCCTCTCCCTGGACAGCTCACGTTCCTGCTCGAGTAGCGTTCGCGCGCTGCTTGTGCTTCGGCTTCTCAGCTGACGATGTGTTGTGCTACTGTGCCGTCGATCACGAGCTGGACTGCGCCCTCGAGCTCGTTGTGTTCGTTGTTGGCCATCACCACGGCCACTGCGACTGCGGCTACGACCGCGCCTCCCGTTTTCCTCTAGGTCTCGTCTTTCATAATTGCAAGAATGATTGCTGGTGTGTCGATAATCCGAATTGAGTTCTTTGTCGCTCATTTTCCTGAAACTTGGAACATTTTGTTAATGTATTATGTAGAAATCTTGCAAAACAAAGTCACAAAATTAAAATTTCAACGTAGGTATTTCACTATGATTTATAATTATTTACTAGTTAGTCTGATATGTTTTTAATCCGTTTGCATCACAAAAATGGCGGCACATTTTGGGTTTCTTTATTTATCTCTAGTTATTGTGTGCAATATAGTTTTCTTTAAAACTTGTATTTCTATTCTAAAGTGGGTACCTCAACTAAATTTATAAATTACGGAATAAGAAAATAATTAGCCACGTGTTTTTTTTTTTAATCAGTTTTCATCACGAAAACATTCAATGATTTTATAACGATTTTATCATTCCTTGAAGACAATCATACTGAATTACTATTTCAAACTGATATTTCAATTAAATGTCTATCTATTATTATAAATTTATCCATTAAAAATACGTTCAACGGTTTTTTCAAACCAAACCGCTAAACGCATCTGCTTCAATCGGCCAAATCGGTACTCACAACGTTATCATATTACATCAAGCCACACGTATTC
Source organism: Mythimna pallens (assembly GCA_961205895.1). Lineage (NCBI taxonomy): Eukaryota > Metazoa > Arthropoda > Insecta > Lepidoptera > Noctuidae > Mythimna > Mythimna pallens. Next base: position 6,706,714 of record OY540843.1, read on the forward strand.
TTATTTTCCTACTTGTAATTGCGTTGATTTCAGTTTTTAAACGAATATGGTTCTATTTATCGGCGGTCGAGCTCGTGGGGTGGTTCACCACAAAACAAAATGTCTTGCGTATCCCACTTCTGAGATGTAATTTACCTCAGAAGGGAATCATAGAATTAAAACAATTGATAAATCAACGCAATAACAATATTTATTATAAATATCAAACACGATTCAGTATATGTTAACACACTGTTTTACTAACCTTAAACTTATCAAGCCGGTGCCTCGTTCAAGACTGCCTCATGCCGGCAACTTGTTAACTCACAATTCAATTCAGAATCGAATGATTTGACAACTTGACAGTGACATCTAATGATTTGAAATTGACACAAATGACACAAACGAAACTCGACTATAACAAGACTTATCCATGGACTGTTCACTATAGTGTTACAAATATAAATCTACCCTCACTTGGACAAGTCTTGTTACATGATAGGCTAGGATCAAGCTCCACCTCTCAGCACGTTTGTAAAAATGAGGCGTAGCTTTTTCACTGGTTTTTGTTAAAAATTAAAAGTGGTGATAGTGGATAAAGCCACAGGCATGGAAATCAATTTGACATTAATTTTAGTTTGCCCGAATAAGGCTCCCTGAGCTTACTTCTGGTAATTGTACATTTTCGGCTCCCCCTTTCTTTTGATCATCAAAAGTTGCGAGATTAGATGATCCTTTCTGGGCTATTTTTATTGCAAAAAGAAGAGTGTTTTTATGTAGTCGAGAGGTACTACAACTTCTTTATTTTAAAAGTTTAAAGATCGAATAAAATGTCGTTTTAAAAATTTTGGCAGGTACTCCGAAAAAAAAATTAAAAAAACTTGGTTCAAATAAATTGTCCAAATATTCAATATCCTCATCCAATTCCTGCATTGTATATGTCCAAAAGGCAAGATTCTTACCCAAAGAGTCAACTGTTTTCATCGAGGCTATATGATGATGATATATGAACCTCGAAAAATACGAATTGCTCGGCAATAACATTTGCAGGCGCCATACTCGAACAAGGAACATTCGGTCAAAATAAAGTAGTAAAATGACTTACCAGATATTGTACTTCAAACCTATTTTGTGATCGGGTCCGGCGCCGTTTAACGGAGGCTTCATCATCTTCATTCGAACTTGAATTCAAATCTGATGAACTTGACTCAATAGACGCATTCACGCGTACATTAACACTTCTACATAACTGAGCCGAGTAGTAATTAATGATTACTGACTACTCAAACGCCCACGAAGTTGTTAACGGTCGTCCATTTTAAAAACGAACGAAATAATTTTACATAACGGAAAAATAAAAACGGTAACTTTCTACTTTATTCTCGAAAGTTAAAACATTTTAACAAAATGGAGGTTTGTATGTTTTCTAAATTCAAAATCTAGCGACATGCGCGTGGTATGAAAAAGGACGCAACAATGATAAAGGAATGGTGGCTTGCTCTGCGCTGTTAGTTAGTTCCAGGTGCGGCCACGGGTGGCGCTGAGGTCGATTTACGTAGCGGAAGTAGGACTATCTAGCGAATAAACGTGGAAAAAGACGATGTACTCTCTCATAATGGACTTCGGACGTCAAACGGAACACATAATAGACTAATTAAACTTACAAAGTCTCAATTGAATAGCTATAACACTAGATTTTATTGATATCTAAAGTACACCGATTTCGTCACTGACACATTCACTAATACACTGACACACTGATGATAATCAAAATGTTTGGCTACTTCCTGAAGTGCTAGAAAGCTGAAATTTGGTATGTAACCTAAGTTTAGTATACAACCAACAATAAAATTCATAAACTTAAAACTTTCGCCCCCCAACCCCTAAAATGGGGGGGGGGGGGGTGGAAGTTTGTATGAGGCTTCAAAATACTACTTCCTGAAGTGCTAGAAAGCCGAAATTTGGTATGTTAACAAAGTTCAGTATACAAAAAAACACTACTGTGCCCAGATAAACTTATAACTTTCGCCCCCCATCCTCTAAAATTGGGGGGGGGGGGGGGTGGAAATTTTAATGAGACTGCCTAACAACTTACAAAAAGAACTGAAATCCCACCAAAAACATTTCATGTAAAATGTTGCCAAGACCACATAAGGTTTGCCCTGTGAAAAAAATATCAGATCTCATGTAGGTAGAGCCAAGCTACACGGCCTAACTCTACCGACCCTAACTTCACAAATTCTATATTATCAGTAAAAATGGATGGCTTGGCTGTTTCGTTACTTACTTCAGAAACTAAATATTCGCATCACCTCCACGACGGTAGCGAAAAGTCAAGCACTCTACATGAGATCTGATATCTTATTCACAAAAAAACTGACTGACAACTTCTACAGTTCTAATAGAAATAATAAACAAAAAATACAAAACAGTAACTAAAATCCTTAACAAAATAGTTATAGAAAAAGATTAATTGATTTTATCATTATAATAATAGCTTATTCTAATAGAAGAACATGTGTTTCAAAACTTTCTATATAAAATTTGAATTAAAATAGCTTTTTCAATTTTTAATAAATATCACAAATCTGCGCCGGTCGCTTTCGCAGCGACGGTGCCCATCCTTTTTTTTGGGTGGGATATTATCAAATGACTTCTCTCGCTCTGGGTGAAGCAAAAGAGTGTGACCCTTTGCAATGCCCTACACCGTATTATCTTAGTAATTCATTTGTAAATACTACTGATAATACTAATAATAATAACTGTAGGAAAATAAACATAATGCAATCGGTACATCCTCTTGCCGGATTTTCCTTACTTGCATACGCTCTTATAAATAAATGAATTGCGTAAACATATGTATTTATAAGGGCATATGCAACTAATCCTTGTTGACTTCTATTACCATATAGAAATGGTGTTTTTTTTTGTGGTCAGAAAGACTGCGTTTATATAAACCCTAGGCGGGAAATCAGTGTTCAACAGTCACTTGCGTCGTCAAGATGAAGCTTAGCTTTGCAGCACTAGTTTTCTTGCTCGCCACCGTCGCGGGTAGCTTCCGTAGCCCTGCTAGACGCGTGAAAACTCGTCATAACGAAGGTTACCTTACTTCAGCTGCAAAGCCAGCTAATCTGATTAGAGGTAACATTGGTAAAACATATCAACAGCAACACACACCTACTCCCAAACCGAAGATCCTCACTGGCAAGTCTAGTAATGCAAAGAGTAACGAAAATGGAAGACAAAACATGGTTCAGCCTACTCGTTCTCCTAAAACGAACCCGCCTATTGGAAAATCAGGAAATGCAAAAAGTGGCACAGATGGACAGACAAAGCAACAACTGCTGAAACAAAAAGACGCTATCCAATATACTACAACTCCTAAATCAAACCCTTCTACAAGAAAATCGAATAATGCTAAAAGTGGCAAGATGCTGCAACAACGAATGACTTCTACTTTGAAACCTCCCAAAGCTAGAATGTTGAGAGATTCACCGTTTGACAAAGATGGAAAGACGCAGGACCAGCAAGATGCAACCGAAAATACTCCTAATCCTACTTTGAACCCTGGCAATGCTGGAAAGTCGGGTAATTCAAAGAGTGGCAAAGATGGACAGATAAAGCAACAACAAAATCCGGTCACAAATTATACTCTTACATCTACTTTCAAACCTCCCACAGCAGAAAAGTTGGGCAATTTAAGCAACGTCAAAGATGGACAATCACATCAAAATGAGTCTCACCAAACGTCTACCGTAAAACCTTTAACTGAAGAGTTTAGTAATTCTAGTAGTGGCAAAATAAGAGAGACTCATCAACAACAAAATAATTTCAGTTCAAGAACAGATTTCTATCACAACTATGTTTATCGCCCACCGCAGCAGATAAGCTACGGTTCTGCCATCCTTCCTGTGTATCAAGGACATCCACCCATCTACGTATACGAGTACCGAGACTCAGGCAGCAGATTCGGCAACTTGCTGACTGGATTGGCGCTGTACAACTTGGGTCGCAACAGTCAGTTACATCACTACAACTCCGATAAACAGTACAGTAGCACCTCGGGAGAGATATGTAAGCTGGGCATAAGTAAACGAACCGGCGAGTACGAGGAGACACGCATCGACTGTAATCTGATGTCGAGCTTCATTTGGGAGGGCACGACGAGCGCGGCGCGGAACGAGCAACATGTTGTGAAGAACACCACGGAGGTGACAGTGACGCGGGCTGTGAACGGAACTGGTAACTCGACAATGACGATGACAAGCAACACTGTGGAGGACGCTCTGAAAGTGAAGGGCTCCTCTATAGCGGTGACGCCGGGTATGACTTGTTACATGATTAGAACTTTGGGAGCTATCACTGTTATGCGTAAACCTGTGGATTGTGGACTTCTACAAGAGTACGCACGCAGCTCACTATTTCGTAATAACGCACAATGCTTGTCGCCTTTTATGTGGACAGCATTTAATTTCCTTATTATTTTTATTGCCAGGAAATATTGTGAACAATTTATGTTATAAATACTATGTTTAGTAATTAATAATAATAAACTAGTAAGAACACGGATACTGTTTTTTAATTAATTACCTACTTATTATTTGCATCTCCTTACGACATCAATTGACAACCAGGATAAGTGTTTCATTACTAAACGCAAACAACATTCCAATCGGAGATTTGTCCAGCAGATTCGGGGTTACTGTTTATGTCAGTAATGGTCCGGTTATCGTTATTACTAGTTCGTGTTTGCTGCGACACATGGACGCTAGCCAACTACTGCCGCTTGTATTCGACAAAATACAGTCATATCTCTCTCTGTCCACACGTTAAGAGGGCCATTCTTGAGCCGTTTGTCGTCAATGTAGCATGGTTTGCTTGTTCTTTCATCCAAGGCAATGTTTGATAGAGGCAACGCGAAAAAAGAGAGATAATTGTAATAATAATCATTGTAATTTATCTTCTTTTTTTTTCTCTTTCAAGCATGCTCTTCATAGCTAATGCGTAACATTTTCATTGGTTTATAGTTGCATTGTTTTTATTAGTTGTTAATACTGTTTGTTTTCGATTACAATAAAATAAAATAAATAAATAAAATAACGCCTGAACACTCAGTTGGCATTCAGTAATTCCATCATTCACTCGAATATTTCAGAAAACGTATTCCAGGACATACTCATATTTTAAAAAACCTTAAAAGTTTTTGGGAATATATTTCAACATTCAGAATCTAAATCAAATAAGTATGTAAGATTTCGATGGTTATATTTTCTTTACTTTTTTAATTTTCGGGTATATACATTATGAGCAGGACAGCATGTCGGAATTAGGCAGAGTTATTCATGTACTTGCATCGAAATGTTAATATTAATATGGATTTCTAATGAAAAATCCCGTGTGGCCAACAATATTACCAATTATTTATTGAATTAAAATAATAAATGAATGTATTTCTAAATTTTTTATGCATTTACAAAAGTAAACTAAGTATTTCAAAGACACCCAGTATTAGGAACAGACTAGGCATTAAACTTACTTGTTTCAAATTAAGACAATGTAGGATATATTCCAGCAGTAGAATATATTAATAATAATAATAGTCTTTATTTATTATTATTATTATTATCCCATTTATTTATATTTAAATACATATTTTTTGCATTTTTAAATATTTCCTTAAAAAAGCATTTAAAAATATAAAAAAATAGTAGCCCACCGGCATCGGGAACAGCTATTATTATTAAATTATTCGTGTGTTTTATTTTATTCGTGTAAATAAATCTCTTATTCAAAATTTCTCACTTGTTTTATTGTAAAAGTAAAAAAAAAATATTTTACCGCGTTCACAAGCAGATACATAAACATGTGAAGTATACTATAATTACGACATAAGTAGGTACATAAATTTTGATACAATGTTCCTGTTTCAGTTTTAATACGTTAACAGTACACCAGCAGTTTCTTTTTTCCTTTTGAGTTATGACACCTTTTCTTAAAGTAGCAATAACTTGTCACTCTGAGTGGAGCGACAAAGTGTCGGGCATTCCTACTGACTAAAACCCACCTGTGTTCCATTAGTTGCCCTTTGCATTCCAAGACTATGGTTAATCTTTTGAACAATCCCACAGCAGGTACCGTACCTAAGCTAAAAATATTACTTGAGTATAATTTCAAATAACATATTATTTAATTCCACAAGTCCGCAGCACCAGAAACCGGTAGGAATTAGGTAGAGTTATTTATGTACTTGCATCGAAATGTTGATATTAGTATGGATCTTCCCGGGATTTCAAATGCAATCCGGGATTTCCCGTATGGCAAACAATATTACAAATAAATAATAATAAAAACCTCACAGATAGATAAGACAAATAAAACAAAGCTAACATACAATTTTTGAATTTTTCCGAACTTCTAAAATCCATTGAAAAAGATCGCTCTACGTCAACTTAGGTGAGGTTAGCTTTATACTACTACTACCTCCTCCTCGTCATTCATGCAGGAAGAATTTTTTTCTGCTATATTTCTAATAGTGTCATAAAACATATCTGCTCTTTAAAATTAATCTCGGGATTTGAGGCATATCCACTTTATTCTTTCGCTGTATGAAATCAGTGTAAGTACATAAATAAATCTACCTAAAGCTAGGGTTACATTACTGTGTCGGGGTGTGCCGTGGCGTAGGATACACCAAACAATCTGTTTAAGCCTACGTGACATCACAACAAGTTTTGTAGGCAATCAACGACGCCTGAAGGCGCCACGACACGACACAACACAGTCATGTAACTCTAGCTTTCTTCCGACATCTGATAATTACGGACTTGACCGAACCGCGACACGTGTACTACGCATGGTACCTACGCGAAATTGGCGAGACCGCAACTCGTGTACCACATAGGGTACACTAAATTCTTAATTTTTTATTGTACACAAAAACTTACATGGTACACGGTGATACTTACAGTTTAATTACAAAAGGCGAGCTTAACTCAACAATGAGCTTACATAACTAAATCTAATATATAATTATATTCTAAATACTAATATATATTAATATTATGTCAATTATGAAAGGAAGTGCTCTTTAAGTATCCTCTTGAAGACATCCAGGGAAGGGCTGTCGCGAAGGGAGTGTGGCAGAGAGTTCCAGAGACGCACTGCAGTTACAGAAAAGGAACCGCCATAGCGGCTGGAAGTGTGACGCGGCGTACGAAGGAGAAGAGAAGAGGTAGTGCAACAGAGTTTACCCCTAAGGACCAGATACTCAAAGCGTTCACAAAGGTATTGAGGAACTTCAGGATTATGCAGGATAGTGTAGAGAAGAGATAGTACTTAGACTGTTAACATTTTAAAATAATAGGTACTTAAAATTAATTATTAATTAAACGTTGATATTTTTCGAGAAAAGCTTCGGTAAGTTTTGCCAGCACTCGTAGTATTTCGCGTCGAGTTTCTGACAGGTCTCGGCGCCCCACTTCGTTATAGCCAGACTTAGCGAAGACTCGAACATGAAGGCCTGGAAAAACACACGAAATAATCTCTAAACATTGCTTCGTTTAATTGTTTGATGTCGTAAACTGAGTGGCAGGAGGAAAAGGCACTTTTACATTTTATCATATTTTATTATTGCGAGTCGCGTTTGTATATCGTTCCGGTTGGGAGCCAAAGACCATAGACTAAAACTTGCTTAGGTATTTAGCATAGACAATACAACAAATATGTCAATGCTACAGCAACCCAAAGTCTAGATTTACAAAAACAATTTGACGTGTACTTAAATTCAGGCTTTGCTCATGGGAGTAAGCAGAAACTACAGATCGCATCCGCCTGGTTCGGCCTACAATTTTTTTTTTTTGGTTGGTAAATTATCAAATAACTTCTCACGCTCTAGTTAGAGCGAGAGGAAATGTCAGGCTTTTACTGACAAAACCCATTTGTGTTCTTTCAGTTGTCCTTTGCAATCTGCAGGATTGCAAAGGCCCTGGCATCCTTATAAATATACTCCTTGTACTTCGTTTATGTTCATACTAGCTTCTGCCAGCGGCTTCGCCCGCGTGACATGGGTTTCTCCATACAAACTTTAGACCCCCGTTTCATCCCCTTAGGGGCTGAATTTAAAAAAAAAATCCTTTCTTAGTGCTCGCCTACGTTATAAAAGGAAGCCTTGTGCAAAATTTCACGCTTCTAGTCCCAGTAGTTTTGGTTGATATGTCAGTCAGTCAGTTTCTCCTTTTATATATATAGATAATCTATACTTTTTATTATACTAGCTTCTGCCAGCTGCTTCACACGCCTGAAAGTAGGTTTCTCCATACAAACTTTAGACCTCCATTTCATCGCTGTAGGGGCTGAATTTTGGAAAATACTCTTTTAGTGCTCGCCTACGGCATAAAAGGAAGCCTTGTGCAAAATTTCAAGGTCCTAGTCCCAGGAGTTTTCGCTGTGCGTTGATGTGTCAGTCAGTCAGTTTCTACTTTTATATATATAGTTAGGTATCCATGTTTCGCGCATGCTGGTTACGTATACAACGCACCATCCATTAATTAATTAACCTACCCTTAACCTTTCCAAAGACAAGGTATTGTACTACCCAACTAATAAGATCTATATAAGTCCTTTTAGGGTATACCCTCCGGCGTGTCGCAAAGGCCATCTCAAAATCAATATGACCTATCTATCAATGCGTCCTGCCTAGGGTTTTCGGGGAATTCATGCAGTAAAATGAATAATGATATGATGGAATGTTATAATAATGACTCTAGGAAAATTGTCCTAAGATAATTACCCCTTTTCTAAAACATAAAGTACATTTTATAAGACACTAGTAACGTGTCTAGTCTTTGCAATAACTTCAATGGTTATTTTTTGTATGTTTGCTACTGGAAGCCATGATATCTATCCCGGGATCAACAAGCAGTATTAATTAGCCGTTGGAATACTGCTTGTCTAAAATCTCACAGTAGTTTTTGACCTCACCTGAGTATTTACAGCAATTTTCTGCGGAACCAGTTCTCCATTCGAGGCACCGTTAAAGCACTTGTCATCAGGCCCGTGTGGAGTCATCATGGAGTGGAGTGATGCACCACCGGGCAGAAAACCTCCTTCCTTCGCCTCGTAGGCACCCAGAATGAGGCCCATGAACTCACTCATGCAGTTTCCTGGAACAAGGTGATTCGAATGATAACTTTTACTGACTAATAAAAAAAATTGAAAACGTTATCAAAATTCATTCATTCGTTTCGGCAGAATCGAATGCAACGAAGTGGACAACGGGAATTCAGAGGCCCGAATGTCTGATAGACCAAGATCCCAGAGCTGTCTGACATTATTTATTTTCACATGGATGAAACCTTAGGTTCTCAGTAGCGTCTCATGTGCTTTGAATACCTGTGTGCTTGTGGAGCTCCTCCTAGGAGTCCCTGGCCACGTACCAGGTGAGAAAGGGAACTAAAAATAAGAGTAACTTAACTTAAATATTTATGGCTGATTTTTATAGATGTTTTGTAGAATATTATTCTAAAGTAGTATCATAAGTGTCAGACACTTTCCATGGACCAAAACTTCTGTCAGACACTTTAAAGCTCAGAAAATAAATAAATGACCTTTACTTATTTTTCCATGTTTGATTTTTAAATAATTATGTTATTGAGGTAACTATTACAAAGTTATATTTCAGTAGTCAGACTAATTGTAGTGATCAAACATCCCCTAAACACAAAAATTATTCAGCCGAGAGTATGAGCGCGAGAGCACGCATGCGTTTCAGAGCGAGTGAGACAATTGCATGCACTGACTGGATGTTTGGGCACTATAATTTGTCTGACTACTCAATCAATAACACCAACGACCCAAAAACATAGTGATTAAATAGGATCATGATGATGAAGAGGATGTTGGGTACAGAACCAACTTATGAATGGCCCAAGTTTTAACGAAATTGATAAGAGAGAGATATACATATATATTATGTTGAAGATTTTATATAATGCTTGAAGTTAATTAACATATAAAAAATCTTATAAATAATTTATTTCATTAAGGTGTTTAGTCCCTTGAACAGCTGGCCGGAGATAAATGCACACATACTTGTACTGCCGCCTGCACCCGCATAGAACCGCCGACCTTCAAAACCATTCTTTGCAAAATATTGATTGGTTTACTATATGCTTTGTACATTCTGTAGAATTAAAGAGCATTTTTTTTTCGTGTAAACATTTTTTTTTCTTTTACATTTTTGGCTTCTATTGTACCATTAAACCAGAATTGGTTTATATTGGTACTCACATTCGCATAACAACACTGCTTAATCAGTAATGTTAAACAAAGATGACAACTCAATTGCGATAATACAGAAATTCAAATACTCATAAAAAAAAATCATACACCATTGTGGCACAGATTACTGAATAGTTACTACATTGTGGGTAAAAAATAATCGCACAAGTTATAGAAACGTAAACATCTATTAGAACGTGGACTTGAAGGTACGTGAATAATTTACACGTCACGTAGGTATATAAGGAGCGTTGCACTATTGGTCGCTCATTGTCATTAGGAGATAATTTCAAGTCAATGTATACAGGTGGTTTACTTGCTATTAGTATAGTGTCTATTAACTATTTTATGAACTTTGATGTTAATCGTGGTTTTTTATATTGTGTAATCGAATTTTATATCATTTTAATTAGTTTTGCTGTAGTGATCAAATATCATTTAATCTGTATTTGTTTTTTTTTTATTTGTATTATTTTGAAATTGGGACTTTGTGCCTGAATAAATAAATATTATTGTAAGTATACTCAGAAATAGTTTATAGTTAAGCTAAGTTGTTTATATAGTCGTGATAGTATTTTTTATATGTTTGTTTATAATTTTTAGTATTTATTTCTTTTTTGATATTATTCGGGAGTTCATTAATTAATGTGGGAATCAGATATTTTATAGTTCGCCTTCCATAGAAGTTTCTAGCCCGAGGTACGATTAATGTATTACTGGTGATACTTCTGGTGGTTATTTTATGAGATATGGGTTTTTGATTGCTTTTATTATTAAATTGTTCAATTAAGAGGGTCATGTTAAGTCTGGTTTGTACTGGCAAAATTTTACAGTATTTAAATAGTTCTATAGCGTCTTCTTTGAATTGGTTTTTAATTTTTCTAGGTACTATAAGTTTCAAAAGTCTAACTTGCAGTTTGGAAATTCTTTCAATATACGATTTAAATGTTCTTCCGTAGCTCATGATGCCGTACGCTATTATTGACTCCGCTAAAGCAACGTACATGTTGAGTAAGATTTTAAACGGAACTTTAGGTTTTAATATGTAGAACTTTGCCAGAATGGCTCGCAACTTATCAGAGAGTCTACGTGAAAGCTCCAGTTGAATCGGTAATCTACAACTAATCCCAGGTTTTTTTTTTTATCATATTTCTAAAGATCAAAGAGTTTGAAAGGAGTAGGGAAAACAAGCGAAAAAATAACACGTTATTAATATATTTTTTTGGCTAAAGTATTTGTCATACGAAAAAATCATATTTATTTATTTTTGATAATGTAATCATATAGAAGAATCTATATTATTATTTTTTTCGAATCCTGTTACTGAGGCTTGTTGAGTAGGCTTCAGAAAGTCACTGTTTTATGGCACTTATTGGAAGCAAGGGCCTTAATCATACCAGATACTTTTTCCAGCTCAATAAAATGTGTAAAGCGGTAAATCGGAAGCCTCGACTATTTTAAATTCCTTGTTTTTCCTTGTAGTGCACTTGGATAAATGATAAGTAGCAGCATTAAACCAATTCCCCATAAAATGCGTTTGAAATGAGAATAGGAAAGTGACCTCGATCTATGGCGTCCAGTACACGGTCATGCAAGCGTCACGCGTCTGTCAAAACCATCAATCATGAATGAAACTTGACTGATAATATAACTTACTTCATTCATGATTGATGGTTATGATTGACGCTTGCATGACCGCCTATTAAAATAAAGTTGATTGAAAAGTACCGTTTGCAAAGAAAACTTATTTTAAATCTAGGTGAAGTAAAAAAAAATATTGTTTAATCTAAATTAGTTATATATTATTGTTTAAATGTCATAATTAGTTTAAAAAAAGATTATTAAGTTATAAAAAGTTTGTAAGTTAGTTGTAGTGTTATAAGTAAATTGTATTTTTTGTTATTTTTTAAACTATTCTTATTATTTCAAAAACTATTTTTTAACTAGTTATATATTTTATTTTAGTTTTTTTATCCATTCACTACTCAGACACTTCACATAGACACAGAGATGAGCAGAATTGAAGAACTGGATTCTTTCGTTTATAACTCGTAAAAAAAAATATTTTAAAAAAATCTTCTTTTTTCAGCCTACTTAATTTCTTCGATTTGACATCGCACAAAATCGTGTTTAAATTATTTGACTTTCCTTGGTAGAACTTTGGCAGCTTGTACAATACGGCCGACGTAACTTAACGGCCGTGAACATAGGCGCTGCGAACTTAAGCGCATGTACACTCGTAAAAAACAGTTATTGACATTAATTTTTTTTAACTTAAAATTTTTAAATTTATTTATTAACGCCAATGCTAACGTGTGAGTGAGACATATTACTGCGTACCGAACATTGCCGAATAAGTACGAAGCTTTACGATGTTACCGATGAGAGATGTACAATATGCGTGTCTGATGGTGTTGTTTAATCGATTTTTTTTCAAATCGATTTAAATTAAGTTATAAAAATATATTTATATTCAATTTTTTATGGAGGTTTATAAATATTCTCAAACAATCGTTATTCTAGTAGTTGTTTATAAATAGCTGTTATTTAACAAAATCATGTCTTTTAACCAAGAAAATAAAATTTTATTCGTTTTTTTTTTTTCATTAAAGTCGAAATCTCGTTTACTAACGACAACATTCACTATGTTTGTAAATCTATTTCCTTCAATATCTCATAGAAACAGAAATAAATAAATTCCAAATCGATAAAAATCGATTGGGATATTTGATTGAAAAAAATAAAGGGTCGATTGTATTTACATACAGTCAATCTCTAGCCTAGACCTCCGCCCAGCGCACGTCGCCTTATGCCACCATTTTGTTCCTAAAAAACGTTCGTGCGACGCCTCGCCAAAATACGCCGGCCGTATTACATTTTTCTTTCTACGGATTTAGAGGACTGTCTGCATCCACTGGCTTTGCTTGGTTGAACAAATGTGAAAAGGCAGTGTTAAGAAATTCTTTATACCACGAATTTGCAGGACTGTCTGAATTCTCTGAATTTTCTTGGCTGAATAAATTTGAAGAGGCCGTGTTAAGTACTTTTTTATACCACGGATTTGCAGGACTGTCTGAGTCTTCTAGATTTTCTTGGTTGAATAATTGTGAAGAGGCAGTGTTAAGTACTTCGTTATACCACGGATTTACAGGACTGTCTGAATACTCTGGATTTTCTTGGTTGAATAAATGTGAAGAGGCAGTTTTAAGTACTTCTTTATGCCACGGATTTACAGGACTGTCTGAATCCTCTGGATTTTCTTGGTTGAATAAATGTGAAGAGGCAGTGTTAAGTACTTCTTTATGCCACGGATTTGCAGGACTGTCTGAGTCTTCTAGATTTTCTTGGCTGAATAAATTTGAAGAGGCAGTGTTAAGTACTTCTTTATACTATGGGTTTGCAGGACTGTCTAAATCCTCTGGATTTTCTTGGCTGAATAAATGTGAAGAGGCAGTTTTAAGTACTTCTTTATACCATGGATTTGAAGGACTGTCTGAATCCTCTGGATTTTCTTGGCTGAATAAATGTGAAGAGGCAGTTTTAAGTACTTCTTTATACCATGGATTTGAAGGACTGTCTGAATCCTCTGGATTTTCTTGGCTGAATAAATGTGAAGAGGCAGTTTTAAGTACTTCTTTATACCATGGATTTGAAGGACTGTCTGAATCCTCTGGATTTTCTTGGCTGAATAAATGTGAAGAGGCAGTTTTAAGTACTTCTTTATACCATGGATTTGAAGGACTGTCTGAATTCTCTGGATTTTCTTGGCTGAATAAATGTGAAGAGGCAGTTTTAAGTAATTCTTTATACCACGGATTTCGAGTTTTCAAATTAGGGGAAACAGTAGTTGCAGTCAAATATTCTTGCTTTTGAGTCTTCCTGTCTGTTGCACTGGTGGAGTTCCTCCGCTTTTCAGAATCAAGTTTCAATATAGGAGAAAACGGTAGTTTGACTCTGATTTTCTTGCTTTCGAGTCTTTTTAGTCGAGGGTTTCCGATATGGAGGAATTGTAGTTTGTATCCGTTTTACTTGCTCCTTTCTGTTTGCAGTTGGTCCACGTTTTCTATCTTCTAAGTTGTTTTGGTTAGCCAATTTTTTATGGGGTTCCAAATTCGGAGACGTATTAGGTAAAATAAGTTTTTCGTGTTTCTGTGTCTCTCCATCCTTGGCACTGTTTGATTTACCATTTTTTTTTATTTGCTGGTTGGATCAAATTACGATTATGTATAATGCCGTGGTTCTGACGTTCCAATTTGTTTTGAATCACTTTAGAAGACTTGTCTCCACTTCTAATGCCACGACCCGCTATGGTGGCCACAAGGAACAATAATACTATGAATATAAGCCTCATGTTGACAGCGAAAGCGACTGATGAAGAGTAAGTTGCCGACAAAGGTTCTAAGTTTATATACTCATCATGGTTTAATTACTTGACCACAAACTCGACCATTATCTGTCGTGTTTTGTCGTGTCTGTGTGTTTGTGTGTGTGTGTGTGTGTGTCTAAATAATTTAGGTACCCATTTTACGTGACGCAATGATATATCACCAATGACGCTTGTTATTTTATATATCGACTCTGTTTAGGCAGAACGTCGTAAGCGATAGTTTGTGGTTTTTATAGAAATGTGTTTTGTTCTCCATAATTAAAAAGTATTCATAATAATATCACTCTAAAAACTGGCCAAGTGCGAGTCGGACAAGCTCACGAAGTAATCACACTTCCAAAATAATCACATTTGTTGTATGGTAGGCCCCACTTAAATATTTGTTTTATTCTGTTTTTAGTATTTGTTGTTACAACGGCAACAAAAATACTTCATCTGTGAAAATTTCAACTGTCTAGAAATCACGGTTCATGAGATACACCCTGTTTATCGTGCTCACGGATATCGATCGTGCTGAATAAAAAAAATGTTCAAGAGATCATTCCCTATACATAAGAAAAGAGTATTTTTGTTTTCTGTAACTTTAAAGCTTGGGTATAAAACTTCCAACGCTTGCATAATTATCCTGCACCCCTAGCCAAATTGATAATCTGCAATCGTTAACGCTGGCGAAATGTATGGGAATGACATCATCTCAACGTTAAGTCACATGGTCAGAACAAATGAATAGAAAATTCGTAGCCATGTTCACATTGTTCAAAAAGATAGAAACGTTCGTAGAATGATTTGTTATCGATTCTACAATGTTCAACACTACATCCTTTGTTATTGTAGATCGAGTGGCCGACTCAGGCGCGTCAACATGGCTACCAGTTTATCGTTTTCTACAATTGCTGACACCGAGGCGTTACCGATTGGAGATCGGAATTCGACACGACATGGTTGTAACTTGGCTAGGGGGGCTGGTCTCGATCTTTAGTCTAAAATATCCCGCTGCCTGGAAAAAGGCTTTCATAAGCTTATTTGATCATCATAACAAACAGCTGAGGTGTCCGAGTGGTTAAGGAGTTGGACTCGAAATCCAATGGGCACTGCCCGCGCAGGTTCGAATCCTGTCCTCAGCGATATGGAACTTTTTGTCAATATGATTCCGGATCGTTGGTTGGGGCCTTTAGCATTCAATCAAATATCTATCAAATCTAAATCAGTGTACGAGCCAATAGGTAACGCTCATACACCAAATAAATATATTACACTTAATTAATTAATTAAAAATTTAATTACCCAATTACCTAAAAAAAAAAATGTTGTGACTACACCTGTATAGTGAATATCGGTTAATGCGGATATGAAGTTAAAGTCAGGGAAAAAGTAGCCTAAGTCCTATCTTTGGGTTCAAGCTTATTCTTTAATCAAAATCGGTTCAATAGTTTAACCGTGAAGGCATAACGATAGATAGAGTTACTTTCACACTTATAATATTAAGTAGTTAGGTATCGATTTTAATTTTTGCAGATAAAGTCTAACCTCATGCTCTCTATTTATAAAACAAACTCTTTTAACAACCTCCACTCTGGACAGTTGTGTAAATAGTAATAATCAGTACCTTACGTATCCACTTATAAATGTATATGTTACCGGTTAAAACTGAATTAGGATGGAACTAGTTTCGCTTAGGTCAAACCCGAAATACTAGTTCAAGAGCGAGCGAAGCGAGCTCGGAATTTTAGAGCATCTCTTGACACGGACAGGTTAGGTTAGATGGCTAAAACTACAACGTATAACATAATAAATGTACATAATGAAAGTAGTATGTTCAGAATTGGCTACAGAATCGATTCCAGCTGTTTTTAAAATTGGGAATTTGAAACCCCTAAAATAATACTTGATTATTTTAGGATAAAAAATTTGCCTATTTTGATAAATTCTTGATAAATCAAGATTGCGTCACTAGTGTTTGTGTGTGCGTGCGCTACTAGTGGTGCGTCGATTCCCATAACGATTGCGTACAATTAGGATACTTAAATAATTTCTTGAAAAAACAAACTTTTTTAAGTGCATTGAAGTTTCCGTGCTTGGACTATTATCGTGTTAAGTTTTTTAATTAGAATAAGAGAGAGCATTATTGTAATTTTAGTTCCATTTTAGATATATGCCTACAAAGTAAATGGTGCTCTCCATTATCATGAATGAATTCGAGACTCGTGTCCATAGCTGAGGTGTCCGAGTGGTTAAGGAGTTGGACTTGAAATCCAATGGGTTATACCCGCGCAGGTTCGAATCCTGTCCTCAGCGAATATTTTGAACAAATCCCAAATATTTTTTTAGAATTTAAGGGGTCCATTACACGGTCATGCAAGCGTCAATCAAAACCATTAATCATGAATGAAGCTTGACTGACCGTGTAATGGACCCCTTTTCAACCGTTTCGGATACGTATTGCGATTTGAGCCGTAACAAGCCGAAAAATAGGCGAAAATTTTAAAAATTGCATCTGTTTATTTATAACATTGCATAACACTTATGTTATAAAAGTTTAGTAAAAAAAAATGCAATTTTGAAATTACAAACGGGCACTTTAATTTTATTTATTTGTATAGACTGGGTTAATTGGTTCTTGAATGCATTGAATGATTGTAAATTTAATGAGTAATTAGTAATGTAGGTATTTAATTGTTAAACTTAATTGTTACTGTATTTGATTTTAATTGGTATAAAATTAAATTTGCTTTAATTTAATTTATTCTAGTTTGTTTTTTCATTTAATTAGAATCGGAAATTAAAACAATACACAAAAACTAGCTTCTTTAAGCGGCTTTGCTCGCATGAAAGTCGGTTTCTTCATACAAACTTTGAACACCATTTCATCACCTTATGGCGTATATAGTCGGCCTTATAATGTTCCCACTGTTGGGACTCAGGCCTCCTCTCTAGGAGAGGGAATGGGCCGTAATCCACCACGCGGGCCCAGTGCGGGTAGGGGGATGTCACATGTCTTCGAATTTTTGGTTCTAGGACATGCCGGTTTCCTCACGATGTTTTCCTTCACCGTTTTGAGAGCAGTGGTGATGAAATAAATTACACAAAGTAATGCGCCTGGCTGGGTTTGAATCTGCGACCTACAACTCGTAACTCGGGGCCGTTACCACTCGGCCACCACTGCTCCAAGGCGTGAATTTTGGAAAATCCTCTCTTAGTGCTCGCTTATGTCATAAAAGGAAGCTTTTTGCAGAATTTCACGCTCCTAATCCCAGTAGTTTCTAGGCTGTGCGTTGATGTCAGACCAGTCAGTCAGTTTCTCCTTTAGATGAACAGTTTTTTGCGTCCGTTTCATTCATCTACTACGGTTTTCCCGTCCGTGTCTTCAAGGCTAGAGTGAATTGGCTCTTTATTGCGCTTCCCCACCATCAACGTTTGCATCACTGCTTACCATCAAGTTGGATCGCAGTCCACTACTTTACATCATTAAATAATATATAATAACTTATGTACCTAAGTAGTTAGGTATTATTACTCACTGTGATAGTACGGTGGTCGGAAGGTGTGCTCCTGCACGGACCACCTCGGTGGGAAAATGACGAAGTCGGCAATGGCAACACCTGGCTTCGTCGACTGGCAGGTCAGCACCGTGAATATCGATGGGTCCTGCAAATTAACACACTAATCACCACCCATAGTAATCACATCACACTAATATTATTAAGACGAAAGTTTGTGTTTGTTACTTTTTCATGCTAGAACGGCTGAATGGATTTCGATGAAACTTGGCCCATGGATATAAAATAATTCTTGATTATTTTAGGAAAAAGACGTAAAAGTATACATAATTAGGTATAGAAAAGATGAATGGATTAGGTATGTGAGGATATGAAAGAAAAGATAGTCATTGATAACAGGACACATTGGAAGAGAAGATCGTGTTGCGTCGACCCCAAGTAACATGGGACCAGGGCCGTAACTATAGCCTTTTTAAACGCCTGGTGCGAGCTTCCAGAATTACCCCTCAAAAAAAATATCTTTCCCGGCTTGGACAATAAAAAGAAAAATGACTAGAAATAAAAACAAAATACATGTGACGTGATGCTTCAAACACACTACCCACTATTTACCTACTGTGGGTGCTGATGGAGTCCTGATCACCTATAAAATCGGCAATGCTGGTAGGGCGCGTCTAAAACCATATTATTATGTACACGATAAATAATATATGTATTTTTTTAAAGCTACTAACTACCAAGTATGATCCAAAATTTGGCCCTGGTTTGATAATTCCAGGCCTGCGCCGTGTGCCTAGGCACAACTGGCACTGTCCTGTTTACGGCA
This sequence comes from Mythimna pallens, assembly GCA_961205895.1. Taxonomy (NCBI): domain Eukaryota; kingdom Metazoa; phylum Arthropoda; class Insecta; order Lepidoptera; family Noctuidae; genus Mythimna; species Mythimna pallens. The sequence goes on from OY540843.1 coordinate 6,725,681, forward strand.
CTACATAAGAATAGGGCAGGAAGATAGAATACGAGGATAATGACTTACACAATGGTCGTAGAGTACAGCATTGATGACCATGAACTTGCCGAGATCATACTTGTACGGCACGTAGTTGCCGTGCCAAGCTACCACGTCAAATGGCGAGTGGGACTGCTCCGCTACGAATAAGGAGCCCTGGTACTTGTTCACTATCTTGAAGCCTGGAGAAAATATCACACAATATTATAAATACGAAAGATTGTATACCTATGTTTGTTAGTCCTCGCTCAACAGAATTGAATGAAATGATGGCACTCAGGCAGACTATGTCCTATTCAAGGAAAACCCGTGTTTCTACAGTTGCTCTTTTCGTTCCTGCGCTGTGATGACTCCTTTGAATAATTTTAAAGAAAGAAAGAAAACATTTATTTGAGACTCGCACATGACAAACAACAATAAAATAAAAAGTACCGATTAATTCCTTAGCTGCTATTGAATTAAAAATTTACAAGGGTAAAAATAATGCAATCCAATCACATCTTGTGGAGGAACTGTGGTTAGAAACTTTAACAAAATGAAATGCTCTGACAGTAACCATCTGATGGTATAGTGCCCCTACACATTTCAAAACGGACTGTCTTCAATTCTGGTTTGCTGATGAACGATGTCAAGCCGTATATAACTGAAAAGAGGTGGTGAAAAACTAACAATATGTGTACTTACCAGGTATTTCTTCATCAAAGTAACGTGCAACAGGTGTGAGGAAATCTCGTGGGTTGGCTAGTCCATTGGCTCCTATGGGTCCGAGGTCTGGCAACTTGAAGTGTCCATCGAAGACTTCGAGAATGTATCCTCTGAAATAAAATATTAGGATACATTATATCAGTCTGTTTTTTTTTTTTAAACAAGTAATTTAATAATTGTTTCTATAATAGTTTTGTTTCTTCGTTATTTAAAACGGCTTACAGATGTTTCCATGATATCAGATTTTTATAAATAATTTTCTGCCTACCCTGCGTAAAATAATTGTGTACGCCACTGGACTTCGCTATATTTAGGGTGGAGCGAGAGAGTGTGTCAGACTTTTACTGACTAAAACTCACCTATGTTTTTACAGTTGCGTTCTATGGGTTTCCTTATCAGAAATTTCTAATGGCCCTGGCGGGCATCTGCTTTGCTGGGCCCCTACGGTTTTGCTAACATCTCTTTGAAGCGCGCCTGGTATATTATGTGGCGTTGAAGACTAGTGATAGAGTAGATAAGCTGAACCTGTACCTCGTAGGTCCATCGACAGCCACAGCGAACCTCATTCCGAGCTGGATGACCGCTATCTCGTTGGGTGCCACTGTCATGATCCCGAACTCTGTCGTGATCTTCAGTGTACCTTGTTGAGGAACTGAAATAATGAAGACAGACATATTATACACTAGCTGCTGTCAGAGCGTGATAGCAGATAATTATCGCGAGATAAAAAAGTATCCTATGTCATATTCCAGGACTTGGTCTATCCGTGTACCAAGTTACATCGAAAGCCGTTCGACCGTGAAGACACTCCCAAACTTTCGCCTTTATAGTTAATTACGATCACATAGTATCACAACCTCCCTCCCGCTTTTCTGTCCAGCTACAAAGACGGGTTTTATACAACCCCTACTTTTTTGCTGAGGGCAGGAAATTACTAGCTCGCCGTCCGACCGTCCGGTAAACGACCGGAACGAGACCAAGTTGTCCACGGCGCGTGGTGTTCCACGCGCGCCTCAAGGAGATGTCAGTAACTATAGGGGCCCAGCAGGGTCGAGGCCTACTGGGGCCAAGGGTCTGATTAAGAAAAGAAGACTCGGCCCTGGTACGAAAGGCAACGAAGGAACAGGAATGGGTTTTTAGTCAGCAAAAGTCTGACACTATCTCTCGCTCCGCCCAAGAGCGGGGGACCGAATTAGATGACTTTCCCACCGAAAAAAAAGGGGTAGGAAATCACCAAATGACTCTTCTCCTTCTGGGAGGAGCGAGAGGGCGCGGCAGACTTTTACCGACTTAAAGCTAGGAACAGAACCACAATTGACCACAACTCATCGACCAGCCAAACTTCGATTTGCACGTGATCATATCAACTGGACTACAGAGCACAGGGAGTTAGTTCTTTTTAGTTTTGACGTATGGTTTTAATAGACGCCGTAATGTCATGTGACTCCCAGGTGAAGCGTCCAGTCTCAGTTTCTTCAGTGGTCCTTTGCGTTTATTTATTTATTTATTTCATACTTCATGCACATAAAGGTACAGAGAGAGGTCCAGAGAGGCGGACTTAATGCCTTAGGCATTTTTTACCAGTCAACCTTTGGGTAATGCAGAGAAGAATAGTGGTAGGTGTAATAAAAGAGAAATAAAAAGGCTAATATAAAAAAGATATACAAATGAATCACAGATACAATACCATATAGATAAATAAAATATATAAATAATATAATAAACCAAATATATACACTAAAAAAAAAAAACAAAAATTGGTCCGAATCGACAAACAGAGAAACATTAATGTTGTGATGATACTACTGCCAACTTCTTACGAATATGCTCGCGAACCTCAATCTTGAATCTTAATCCACTGCGTTCCACGCATGCAGTGACCTTAAACTCTTTCCAACATTTCCGCAGCCCTAGCACCCATACCTTATCCTGGGCCAAGATAAATAGCAACACTTACCAATAAGCAGATCTCCATCACTGCTATAGAACGCGCTCTTGTCCATGGAAGTGTTGCACAAATAGACGTGGATGGCGAGTCCATTGCGTGCCCGAGGGTCGCCAGCCCCGCAGACAGTGTGCAGACCAGCCACGAAATCCACGGACTGATTTGAAGGTGGAATGTCGAATGGAAGCCAACGCGACTGCGAAGTAAAACGATTTGATCATAGGAAAAGGGCTTTGGAAATTCCAAAGTTATGATGGGTATCAGCGGATATCTATGCGTATCAGTAACAAATGATAAACGTTAAAATAAAATATAACGTTACTAGCTTCCGCCAGCGGCTTTACCCGGTTGGAAATAGGTTTCTCCATACAAACTTTAAACCCCCGTTTCATCACCTTAGAGGATAAATTGTGGAAAATCTTCTCTTAGTGCTCGTATGTTGTAAAAGAAAGCTTTGTGCAAAATTTCACGCTCCTAGTCCCAGTAGTTTAGGTTGAGCGTTGATATGACAGTCAGTCAGTTTCTCCTTTTATATATATATATAGATTATCGTTGGTCGTTGTAGTGAAACCATACGCTTACCTGGTTAGGATCGGGTTCCTGTTCATTCCAGTTATGGGTAAGATATTTGGCGACATCCAACTTTTGGAAAGGCTTGTGAATCACGGAAGGTCGAATTCTGAAATATGTTAAAAAAAAACGATTTTACGGTTACGGTACGGGAATTGTAGTAATGTAGGTAGCATGAAACCTCAGTAGCGTGGTTAGAAAAACTGTGCTTTGTTGTGGTCAAGGTGGTCACAAGATAGGCTCGTCCCCTTTCAAGCGAGTACCTTACTGACAATCTTCCTTATTCTTAGGACAATACATGCGTGATATGCCACTTGCCAATTTTACAGAATATCATTCCATGTCGATGGATGGATAGTGAAAAAGAGGCCAAAGAAATGAGGATGGATTGTGTGAGGACTTGAGGAGTGATTATGAAAGAAAAGAGAGTCAGTGATAGGACAGAAAGAAAGAAAAAAACGTGTTGCGCCGACCTCAAATTATACAGGAGAAGGACAGGAAGATGATGATGTTGATGATGATCTTACTTGTTGTGTATTGGCTGACTTGAGACTGTTGGTAGTCTCAAGTGCCATTGATGATGATATATATTTGAAACTTGTCAGTCGCCATCCGGAGGTTGACCGGAGCAGTTGTGTGGTGTGAATATATGCGTGTACCGTAATAATATTCCAATAAGCAGTACAATAATACTACCTGTACAACCAAGAGCGTTTGTTCTCATGTCTGGGAGCAGTAAAAGCAGTTCCGGACAGCTGCTCAGCATACAGACCGTAGGGGCACCGCTGAGGACTGTTCTGACCTTCAGGTAGTGCTCCAGGCCTTCGTGGATCCTCCGAAGTGAACTCAGAGCCAAAGCCTGAGAGGTACTGTAGGAGATTCAAGTTTAAGTCAAAAGTTCCGAAAGTGCCCCATAACACAATTCTCAATTCTATGGTTATTAGTAAATACATAAGGTCTATTATTCAAAAGCTTAAATTGGATGATAACTATTTTTTTTAATTTGCGTTGATGGCACAGTTCCGTATGGTGTCCGGACGTAAAGAATAACATCATCCTATCTCTTCCCGTGGTTGTCGTAAGAGGCGACTAAGGGACATACCAGAGGGAGAATGGGCAGCAGCATCCTCTGTGCATTACAACAACCTTTTTATTATGGCATATGGCACATTATGGATTATGGCAGCCCCCTCCACCCCCCCTCCCAAAATAAAAAGTGCCCGGACGCCCGTCTACCCTTGACTTCGGTAGCGGTCAAGGCCGCGATGAGACAAGGGGTGCGAAAAATCTCCGGATGAGATCCGGCTATCCATTTGGAAGGCCTCCTACAAGGTGGACCGATGACTTGGTAAGGGTTGGGTTTTTGAATTGCGGCTAGTACGATATCATTACTCCGAACACATTTCGTCTTGGTATTTTTTCCGCGGTTAGAACCAATCAATCAATACGTTTATTTGCTATAAATTAAGAGAGAACAAGCAATACCTAGTGTACGGTACTGATTTAAAATTGGAAGTAGGTGAGTTTTTAAAATGCTTTGGTTTTTTTTTTGGTGGGAAAATCATCCAATGACATCCCCTGCTCTTGGGCGGAGCCAGAGGGCGTGTCAGACTTTTACTGACTAAAACCCACTCCTGTTCCTTCGTTGCCTTTCGTACCAGGGTCAGTCTTCTTTTCAGAATCAGACCTTTGGCCCCGGTAGGCTTCGACCCTGCTAAGCCCCTGCGGTTTACTGACATCTCCTTGAGGCGCGCGTGGAGCAGTACGCGCCATCGATGACTTTGGCTCGGTCCGGACGGTTACCGGACGGTCGAACGGCGAGCTACCCATTGCTCGCCGTCCGCAAGCCCACGCCTATGGTGGCCGGAAATCAGGATCGGGATCCCGGCGGCTGGGGCGTGAGGGCCACACTCTCGCGCATGCACTTGCAGCCGCCTCCTTTGCTAGCATTACTGCTTCGCAGAAGGAGGCGACCGCCTGCCACTCCTCCTCACTTCGGACCATGACCTGTACTAATAAGGCCCGGTACGAGAGATCGTTGCCGCCGATCGCCCCCAAGAAGACACGGTGGTGCTCTGCCCAAGCGGGGCATAAATCTACCGTGTGCTCCACCGTGTCATCCGGGTGGTCCACACAGTGGTGGTACCCTGGCGTCACTTTCATACGAATCCGGTGCAGGAACCTCCCGAACTGACCATGTCCGGTGAGGACCTGCGTCATGCGGAAGGTGAGGACGCCTTGATCCGGTCACGCCTCAAAGCAGAGCGCGAGGGTAGGTCAGAATTTTACTCATTAAAACCCATTAAGATACCCTTTACATTGCCGGGCCACGGACCCACGGTAATTCTTTTTTCGGTCCTTTACTTTCCCGTTGCATCACATTCACAATCTTATTGATTAAGTAACCTAAGTCAATATAGGTACTAACTTACAATCTATATATATAAAAATAAATAGCTGTTCGTTAGTCTCGCTAAAACTCGAGAACGGCTGGACCGATTTGGCTAATTTTGGTCTTGAAATATTCGTGATAGTCCAGGGAAGGTTTAAACGGTCAGAAAATATGGAAAAACTTACGAAAAAAAAAAACGAATACAACGCCATCTCTAATTAAAATGTCATTATAAAATGGTTATTTATGCTGCCATTAGATGGCGTTATCCTTACTATTGGCGGTACGAAGTTCGCCGGGACAGCTGGTATTCTATATATACTTAAAGCTAACTTAATACAAGTCTCACAGAACTGGTTCCAAATAATCTTCAACAAAGTTTTAAACAGGTCGTCATTTATAAGTTCCCGGACAGTTTCTAAAAGCCTGACTGATGATTCGGACACAGTAACTATCCGAATGGGCACATTTAAAAATTTTTTTCAACGATTCGAACACAATATATTCGGACTCCACCTTTGTTGAAAATTCGGATACTGTGTCTGAACAGATTGTGTACGAATAGTCAGTCAGCCTTCTATTTCTATTATTAATTAAAGAATAAAATAATAATTTCAACCTTACCTTAAGTTCTTCCATCTTGATTCTTTGATTAACAGACGAGAGGATTGAAGCAACAGCGGGTTCAGACTAGGCCAGTATGGCAAGTCTCGATGTTTACTAGTTACGACTGCTATGCAAATGTAGCCGGTTTGTTTATGATAAAGAATGGCATTTACGTATATTGAGATACAGATAACTTGGTAATAATATTGTCATGTATATGATAAATTGTAATCTTGGCTTATGTTTTGTATGATAATAAAAAATGGTCTTATTTGGTCTACCTACCTATCGGTATTTGGAAGATTGATGAAAGTAAGGATCCTGTAAAACGTAGGCAGGTAATCGAACCTAGCTGCGGATTGTTAAAAGGAGTTACTGCCCCCTTAGCCAGGTTGCAACTATTTCGTTCCTATTCTCTTTTCGTCGATTGCCTCGAGTCGGCCACGCCTCCGATTCTTTTGTTATGATGTCATCTCAACGCTCAGTCCCGTGGCCAAAACAAAGGAAAAGGAGGCGTGGCCGACTCGAGGCGATCAACGAAAAGAGAATCGAAACGAAACGGTTGTAACTTGGCTAGGGGGGCTGTAGCCCTCGCAAAAAAGGGCAACTTTAGGAACATTGTAGGTTTTAGTCAAAATTTTACACTCCCTTACGCTCCACCCTGAGTGGGAGAAGTAATTTGAGCTCAAGATTCAGGAAATTTCATTCAACCTTCGACCGGATTTCTATGACGGTGGCCAACGGAGATTAGCCAAGTACCTACGCAGGAGATATAGTGATATAGTGCACAAGCGTGTGCGCATACACAGCCTAGGTGCACACTCTGTTCCTTTACTCTCATAGTACGATGGGACGACAAACTGACACGGACGGAGAGAGATCAGCCACCCTGGCCAAGTCACAACCGTTTCGTTTCGATTCTGTTTTCGTTGATCGCCTCGAGTCGGCCACGCCTCCTATTCCTTTGTTCTGACCACGTGACTGAGCATTGAGATGACGTCAGAATAAAAGAATCGGAGGCGTGGGCGACTCGAGGCCATCGACGAAAGAGAAACGAAACGGTTGTAACTTTTCCAAGGGTTGTAAATTTACATACTTTCTGAGGGAGGTATCACACCACCAACATCCAAACTCCGGGTAAGTACAGAGTAATTCTTAATACAAAAACCTAATAGCGTTTATTACTCTACCCCGGGAATCGAACCCAAGACATTATGGTCAAAAGTCGCGCTTGTGACTACAACACCAACCAGATAATTAAGAGAATCGAAACGGTCGTAACTTGGCTGCTGGATGAACAAGTTGTTGGCATTTTCTGTCTGGAATTTCTCAGTAACAGCCTGGAGCCTGGACTTGTCCTAGGCGGATGGGAATAGCATAATAATATAGCATAATCAGCCTTATAATTTTCTCACCGCCGGGACTTAGGCCTCTGGCAGAGAGAATGGGTCGTAATCGAACATGCGGACCCAGTGCGGGTTTGTGGTTTCCTTCACCATTTTGTGAGGAGTGTGATGAAATAAATTACACAAAGTAACGCGCCTGCCTGGATTTGAACCCGTGACGTGTACAACTCGCAAGCCGGGGCCGTTATCACTGGGTTAACTACCACTGCTCTCTGATGGGAATAGCCTGTCTCCCTATTAGTTAAGTAGGAACATTTAACTTAAACTAGGTAGTTTTTTTATTTATTATTATTGATAGGCTCGCGTTTGACCACTATCTCACATCCGATCTCACCTGATGGTAAGCGATGATGTGGCTGACGATGGAGCACGCTTGCCTAGAAGTAACCTATTCACTCTTCGCTTAAATACCCCTAGGTTGTAGCTTAGGAAACACAGACTCCGGCAGGGAATTCCACTCCATAGCTGTACGTATAATGAATGTGTTCCCAAAAAGCTTTGTATGTATGGTCATGGTGGAGTGGTGGGTGTGTCATGTTAGTAGAAATATCAGTGCGCCTATAGGCATCCAATTATGTTATCATATCATTTATCTACCCACCATATCCTATAATTCCATTCATTTTTCACCTGTCGTATAATTTTTTAGAGTTCCGTACTTACCTCAAAAGGAAAAAACGGAACCCTTATAGGATCACTTTGTTGTCCGTCTGTCTGTCTGTGGAGACCTTTTATCTCGGGAATGCTTGGAGGTATCAAGTTGAAATTAAAACCATGTAGTCAAATCTGCGGTCCCTTGAAGCTATGAAAAAATAAAACTTTTACGTTAACGAAGAAAAAAGATACGGCAGTTTAAGTCGCAAAAAACGTATATTTCGACACCCTCGAGGGAATCAACATTCATCTTTCCGTTGATCTAGAATACTGATATTTGGCATGAAGCAAGGTCTCAAAGCACAAGTATAGGAAAAAATCTAACAACTGTAAATTTGGTAGCCTTTGGGATTTAGTTTAAGGTTCCTACGGAATATTAATAGGTAGCTAATATGGACAATAACACAAAAACACGAAATAACACGGGACAAGGGCAGGAAGATGATGATGAAGTAATATGAAGAATAAATACATACACAGGACATTGTTTAGTTATAAGTACCTAAGTACTTTAAAAAGCCACCATAATTTTATGTTGGTGACACATCATACTTGCGTCAACTCTTTAAAATAGAGCCCTTCCTTATTCTAACGAGCCATAATCGCCTTTTGTTTTTAACCGCAGTAGCAATTTTGAAAAATGAGCATGAGCGCCATCACGTAGCCCTTGGCCTTATGTGGCGGGTTTTTTATGGTGCCTACACAGCCTTCTCCTTCGTCAGTATTATTTATCTATTCTGTTCTACTACGCAATAAAATGCTGCAATAACACAAACAACTTAGTGGCTATTATGTACCGACTATGTTTTTTATGAGGTTAGGTATGTATGTATATGTACCTTACCTACTTATGTAACTACTTACTATTCTCAAGTCAGCAAAGTTGTGGCAAAGACCTTCGAAAACGTGCATCGGTCAATTTTTTTTTTTTTTGTGTGGGTGTTTGTGGCCTCTCGCAGGTCAACCTAGGAGGCTGTCGGCTGCTTAACCGGACTTGCCTGTGGCGGCTTTAATTCTAAAATCAAAGCCTCCAGCCAGGGCTTATTTAACTAACTTAAAACTAAGCGACAACACGCTAAGGGCACTGTGGGGTACGGACCTCGGCTTAGGGCGTCGCTGGGGGAGGGCAGCAAGGGACGGGCTGGATCGAACAAAGATATTATTATTATTATCGGGGAATTTTTAAACTACGGCTTAGCGGCGCGGGCTGGCTCGAGCAAGGGACGAGGAGGACGTTGACGGGATTGTCGCGGCGGGCCTCGGCGGCGAGCGGTCAATATTACAAGTTTATTTTTCTTTTAAACAAATCACCGGATTATTACTAACTCCGTAAATAAAACTCTCAATATTTTGTTTATAGATCATTTCAAATACAATTAACCCCAACAAAATTCGATTAATAAACCTAATCTCGTAAAGTTACTCAGCTTTAGCTTTACTTTTGTTTATATGTACGCGTTAATCTCAGGAACTTCTGGTTCGACCGACTAAAATTAATTGTTGTTCATCGAAGAATGCAAGACTATATAACATCACGTTCCGATCAAATGGAGCGGAGCAGTAACCAAAGACACGGGTAAAACCGTGGCAGACAGCTAGTAACCGTGGCAATAACAAAACTGCGTCATAGATAATTTAGTAAATAATCTTAGCGAGTGCTTCAATAATATCGGTCGGTGGAGGTGTGTATACCGGTATAATAACATTATAAGAACTGGTTTCATTCCGTTCTCTAGAGCTGCTTAAAATTCCCGTTTTACAGAAGCGAGAAAAACACTTCCATAAACATAGTTAATTAGGTATTGCTTAATGTGATGTAATATGTTTTGGAGCATAATGCAACGTTCGAGAGCTTAAATTTGACCACGTTCGATACCAATTCCGAAAGTTCGGAACTTTGGATTGATTTTGCACTTTCGTTTTCGATAAATTTTAATCGGAACTTGTATTTGAGGTACAAACAAGTTTATACTTAGGTGCGGAATCTCCCTCCCCCGTGCCTTCTGACGGTAAGGTACTAATTGGCGGCAGGAGACATGGCAAGGATTTGGCGTAGTGGGGGAAAGTTCGCGCATTCTACACTTCGTGAAGAAAAAATGGTCGACTACTTTTATGATTATTTATGTACTCTTTCACTCAGTGACGTAGCTTGGGGGCGGCAGTGGGGGCCACGGCCCCAGGCGACATACAAAAGGGAGGCGCGACAGGAAGCACCAATTTATTAATTTGGGAAATATACAAAAATACTTAGATATTCGAAGCTCTCCAATATTCTAAAAGTTCATGCGAACAACTTAAAATTTTTTAACCCCCAAGACGAATTAAGAAAAAGCATATTTTTTATGAAAGATACTGGGTTATCGTACGAGAATGAACTGAGGCGAACAATGTTCACTTCAGTAGACGATTATACGACGATACAGAGTGATTGCTGAAATTCGTGATCGATTTCAACAGCTGCAAAATCTAGCGCAAAAATATGCTTTTTTAATGCTTGCAGTAATGCTGAGGTCGGAAGAACTTAACCTAAATCGAGCTCCTCCGGACATAAATATAGAAGAGTTTCGACTTGCGCGCGCACGTCTACAAGCCTTCATAGGAACAGACCCAATTTGAAAAAAGAAACTCATTAAGTCTGGCTCCCAGGGCTTATTAAAATATATTATTCATATACTTAGTCATAATGTTAAGAATTTTTTTAACCTCTGCCGTAACCAATGCTAGTTGTGAAAGAATCTACTATGTCCACCTGATTAACAAATTTAGCCATTATTGCCACAGAAAATAACATAAATGTTGATATAGATGGTTGTGTAAAGGCCTTTGCGTTAAAAAAATTACATTTTTAATCAAATTTTTGTGCAAAGAAATACTCTAGCTTAGGGATCAGTGCAGGTTTCATCAAAATAAGTTGACGGATTTATTTACTGATCTCTTTGATGTCGATATTAAGTCTACAGTGAAGGCTGCAGTGAGTCTATTGCTTTTTATTAATCCAAATTCATCTCAACTGCTGTTATAAATATCGTTCAATCCCGGATAAAGGTCATATTTGAATTCTGAATCAAGCTCTTGATTATTACTGGCAATAAATACTTTAATAGATTTTTGTTTGTTTTTATTATTGCATGTAGGTACCTAGTGTTAAGTTAATTATTTTAATAGATGAATTTCCTGGGAATTTCTGATGTATGTATGGTACACAATATGTTCCATTTGAAGCAGCGGTATATGTTTATCTTGAGTTTTAATAAGTTGTACGAATTACTACTTACGTTCCGTAAATAAAATGTTTAGTCTGTTAATAAAACATTGGGCGGCGTATTTCCGATCGGCCCCAAGCGGCGAAAACCCATGCTACGCCACTGCTTTCACTTATTATTTTGTTTCGTATTTGGAATTCTTCATTTATACTTATCTGATTTATTGATTAGTTTTAGTAGTGTTTTTGTTTATTTACCTCTTCTGTCTCCGGTCTCCGCCTCCGATTTCGGTTCCGATAAATCAAAACTAACCGGATTCGAAATAACCACTTCGTTTACATTCCTATTACAAACCCTGGCAGGCGCTTTACTTTTTGTGTAATAATCACCTGCTCCCAAAACGATGAAAGATCGTAAGGAAATAGGCATGTTCTAGAACCAAAAATTTTCCACCAGTCCGCACTGGGCTCCGTGGTAGATTGCGGCCCATTCCCTCTCCTAGAGGAGGCCTAAGTCCCAGTAGGGGGAACATTATAAGGCTGATCATTATGCTTATGCTTTATACCGGGTGTGTTTCTTAGGGAGAATTTTCTACCAGCTCGCGGGCAAAGCCACTAGTGGAACCTTGTGATGAATAAGTTAAATCATCATCGTTTGACGGAAATTGGGTCCATCAGTGAACCCAATTTTTGTCACGAATCATTCTGTGCGACTCGCATTTATCGCATTCCCGCGACTCTCACAGGGTCATTGGTCTACTTTATTTATCTAACTTCTAACGCTCCGGTCATCCGGTGTGCGGTCACCACTCCAGAAACTTTCGGCCCCATCGACCATAATTATATTCTACGAGCAATGTGCGCTGCCCACTGCCACTTAATTTGGCGAATCTTCGGGTTATATCGGCGATCTTGGTTCTCTCAGATATGTTCATTCCTGATGCGATCACACAAGTCACCCAATGGAAAAGGCTATCCTTTCCATTGGGTGACTTTAACGGTAGATGCGAGACGCACAGGACCGTTCGTTGTGACGACACTTGGGGGAGGCCTATGTCTAACAGTGGACGTCCTTCGGTTGAAATGATAATGATGATGATGCTTTTAGATACATGATTTAAAGAAAACCTTTTGAGCAAGAAATATCATCAAATCTCTATATTATACTAACACCAAGGCAGACCCAGAAAAATAAGCTTACCAACCGGGTTTGCCCGCCTAGTAGAAAATATATGCTTTTCAGTGATAAAGTACTTATCAAGCGAGAACTACACTAGACCGACGCACACGTGAACCACGCCTGCCCCCCTAGGCAAGTTACAACCGTTTCGTTTCGATTCTATTTTCGTCAATCGCCTCCGATTCCTTTGTTCTGACGTCATGTCAACGCTCAGTCAGGTGGTCGGAACAAAGGAAGAGGAGGCGTGGACGACTCGAGGCGATCAACGAAAATAGTATCGAAACGAAACGGTTGTAACTTGGCTATGGGAGCTGATTTGTACGTAGCGGCACGTTTCGTGGCATGGATTTAATGTCTAGTTGCCATATAAAATGTATGGAGACCGACGCTCCCAGATCGGTGTACGAGGCCCACGTGTGCGCTATGTAGTTCTACCTTCATTCCACTTTGGCAAGAATTTTTAAAATAGATTTTTTTATTTTTTTATTCTTGATAGGTTCGCTCTTGACCGCTATCTTACCTGATAGAAAACGATGATGCGGTCGACGACGGAACGCGCTTACCTAGAAGTAACCTATTCACTCTCGACTTAAAGATTCCCGGGTCATCAGGAAGCCATCAAGAAACACAGATTCCGGCAAGGAATTCCACTTCTTAGCTGTACGCACAATGAATGTCTTCCCACAACGTTTTAAGTAACGACGCCGATGGCGACACCGGCACCCGGCCGGCCGTGACGTCGTCGTTGTTTTTATAGTTCCAATAGTTTTAAGTTTATTCTTTACAAACAAAAATCCGAATCTTTCCTTATTATTATAAAAGTATAGATTTGTGACTTATATAGTTACTAATTATTTATTTTTAAATAGATTAACAAGGAAAATCCAAAATAAAATATTAAAATATCTTTCCGCAAATATTTATTATAATATTGTTTTTATGAACAATAATGTCAAGCGATATTAAATTCGAATTGCCTATTATTAACTGATTTAGGACATTTCTATGCTGTTATACTACAATGGTTATGCAGCGTCGTGTCTCTTCAACGGTTACGGGAAATATATACAAAATAGAGATTTTAAAGTTCTTTGGAATTTAATTAAGTAGGCCTAAGTAAGTCATATTTGATACCCAACGTATACTTGTTCACTTATCGCCAGCGATATCGTGAATCGTGAGGTGGGCTATGTAGATAAATATTCTGAGAAACACCAAAACAATATAAGCTGAGAAAACGCCTGTTATACAATTCCTAAAGGCACTATCAACCGCATGGAAATTACATTAGTAACGTCAAACGAGGTGAATAGGAACGCAGGAGTAAATAGGAACAAAAATTTAGTTTGGTTTTTCGCATTGGTATATATTTATACTAACTTCTGCCCGCGGCTTTACTCGCGTTAATGTAGGTTTCTCCATACAAATTTTGGACCCCCGCTTCATCCCTTTAGGGAATGAATTTTAGAAAATCCTTTCATAGTGCACACCTACGTCATAAAAGGAAGCCTTGTGCAAAATTTCTTCCTCCTAATCCCGGTAGTTTCGACTGTGCGTTGATATGTCAGTCAGTCAGTTTACCCTTTTATATATATAGATAATTGATTTCTATCAAAGCATCCGTATTTATTACAATTAATGAATAAATAGGACTTAAATGCAGAGAAAAATTGTTAATTAACGCGAAGATCCCCTTCAAACTTTTGTTTTATTCACCCCTGCGTTCCTATTCGTCCCGTTCGACTGTATGAGTTTAAACAACTACCCACCGGTTAAGTTATTTAACAGGCCTTCGGCTAATTGGCCGAAGGTTCAGGCCTTATATAGATATGAAAAAAAATATACATCTACGTAATTCTGGCAAGATCGGCAAACAAGAGCCCATCGAAGAGACACTCGCATTTGACAAGAAGGGTAGGTAATGATAAAAATTACATTTTAATATTACAATAGCTTCTACATTATACAGCGTTAACATTATTATTGTTCTTAATAATACTTAGAGTATCTACCGGAAGAGGATAGGGTATATAGGGCCAAATTAAATTGGTTAGCGAAACCCCGTAGATATTTCGGGTATCGATATTTATTTACTGATTACAAAACAAACAGTCAACTCATTGTTTCTAGAAACTCGTTCATTACCATCAGACGTTGACAGGAAGTCAGTTATACTGTACTTACTGGCTTGCGGACGGCGAGCAAAGGGTAACTCGCCGTTTAATAGGGAATGATCAGGTGTAAGCAGATTTTACGGGGCCCGCTAGTACCGACGCCTGCCGCAAGGGCTGCAAGATTGTTTGAAAGAATCTGGAACCCCAAGGACAAATGAAGGAATACTCCTGGGTTTTTGTCAGTAAAAGTCTAACACTCCCTCTCGCTTCACCCAGAGCGCAAAAAGTTATTTGATGATTACCCACGAAAAACAGAAAACATACATGAAATTATGAGTATTTTTTTTTTGTTTTATAATCAATATAAGAAATCGACATCCGTCACGCCTACAAAGTTTTTCTAGTTCATTTAATTTGAGACTGTAAAGTTGATATTTGCTTTTAGTACGCACCTGATTTTTATGATACAGAAAATAACCTGTTTTTCATAATTTTGCTTCACTGTCTTTTTATGAAGAAAGTCTGATATCTAGATTTCTAGATTTAGGTCTACTGTCCACAGACGCGTAAGTTCATAGACGCATATTCGTCATTACACGTCATTTTTGCACATTCTTCTCCATCATTCGTCTGACTGACTGACTTCTTGACAAAGTGCTTGTAAATGGTTTATTTGAAATAAATGAATTTTATTTTATTGATTTAAAGGTAATCCAGTTCACTAAAATCAGATGCGTTTTCAAGAAGCAAATTAACATGTACAGTTTAGACATTACACAATAGAACGGAAGAAACTGTTGCGATTTCCATATAAAAATAATTTAACAAAATAAATAACCAACAGTAATATAATCATAGCCAATTTATATAAACATTGATAAAAAAAGAAACGAGATTTTGATTTTTGTTAAAGTATGTTAGGTACTTGTTTTGTTATTGTAAAGGTGGGTTTACGCTAGAGGAGCAGAGTACAAGCTAAGCACGAGCCGAGCTCAAATTCGTGTAGTGTGGATGAGCCGAGCATGAGCGACACTACACGAATTCGTTTGTGCTTGGCTCCTTTAGCGTAGACCCATCTTTATAGCGAATTGTACCAACTAACTTTAACGATAACATCAGTTATCAGGCGTCAAGCAAATACATGTTGCACCATTTTAGCAATGGTTAAAATGACACCACAAATAACGATAACATTAACCGCCCAAATTCGGGCGGTTAAAGATTAATAGTTACCTAGAGTTAAAGCAGATGTCAAACAGTAACGTAACTAACTAACTCAAGCTAAAAATTGGTTGCACCAAGAGATACGTTACAGTTTCCGTCAAAGTTAATTTTAACATGACATATATTTTACAGAGTAATGATACTGAGATATTTAATTTTGGTTTGTCATCTGCTTTAACGGTAACTATAGCCATTAACCGTCAGAATTTAAGCAGTAACTGTTTTTGTGCCAATATTTTAACAATTGCGCTAAATTTGTGCAATCTATATTTCGCTTAACTAGAGATACGAAGGCTGACGAGGCACTGGTTATCGAAAGTTAGTTGATGCAACCTACTCTTATTAAATTTATTTTAAAGATATTACTTTACAGTATGAAACAAAGTTTACAAAAACATGCATTTTACATTTTTTCAATAATACAACAGTAAATAAAAAAATAAATTGTTAAAAGAATATGTTTATCACGAACTGATCTAACATGTGTATTTAATAATTCAATATAAGTCTTCAAATAAGTTCTATTCGATTAATCCTCGTATAATATTCAAATAATTATCTAATGCTAAAAACATCTAATATTATGCATTAACAACAAACTTAATGGTAAACAACACAAATCACAGTTACGTAGCAAATAGAGTAAAAAAGGCTATTTTTACATAGAAACTAGAATAATATAAAAGAGTTCCATAAATATAACGGCACCCCTGAATACCCCGAAGGGTTCGGCAGTCATACTGTACACGTACACCAGGCATAAAGAACCACCATAGTATTGGAAAAAAAAGAGCTGCCAAAAATATAAAAGCCAAATTAAACTTCACAGTCTGTACCTCAGCTCAATAGGAAAAAAAAAGTCCAGTTAACTAAACTACCCGCGATCAATGACACCGTAATCAGCTGTGTATTTACATGATATTATAATGTAGATGCAGTTATTTGAAATTATGTATTCGGAATACCTTGTACAGTTTTATTATATTTATATATTGATACATGATGTAAGCTTTTCAAATTAATTTAATTTGATCTTTTATAGTTTTTGGTTAGTTCGAAATTCAAAGTTTGTCGGAGTTGTGGTGCCAGCACCATTCCAGAGACAATAATTCTCTTTAGTTTTAAACCAGTGGGGGGCGTATTATATATCTGTTGTTATTACCCTAATTTGAAGTAAAAATAGCCTTTAGTATAAGCGCAATCACATACACAACAAAGATGCAGGAAAAGTTTATATATCCATAAATATTAAAAACTAAGCAATAAAAATAAATCGGAACACGATACATAGAAAAAACATACTAAAATAGGTATACAAAGTATTGAAGGTTATAATATTTATTCATATCTATATTTTTATTCGGATACTTTTGTAAAAGTATATTATTATGGAATTTAAATTTGCAGTTATATTTATGTTTTATAATGTCGCGTAATTTTACCTCTATGATACATTTTGAAGTAAAAATGAATTACTTACGTAATAAAACCATGATTTAATTATTATATTTACTCATTTTGCTGTATATGAAATGCTGAAATGCAGTTTGAAATCAGAAAATATTTTTTAAAGTATAACACAAAATAATAATATCAGAATATTTTTTATGTGTCATAAAGATAAAATTACGTGACGTCACAGTCCACGATGCGCTAATACCTACCCTAAATATACATTAATATCACACGGCCTTACAGCGGCCTAATACACATACGAAATGATATACGATTGATATATTTGGTAACGAGCGGACAACCCTCAGAAAATTGTTCTAATAGCATAAATAACTTTTTGAGACCTTTTCAACGAAATATTAAAGCTTATAAAAACCATCACTCTAACCCCGGGAACGTTCCATTTTTGAACAAAACGAGACAAACATTTAAAACAAAACCATTAAAATTAGCTTTAAAAAAAATAAAGCTACAAAAGGTTTGTAGTAAAAAAATTTTCCATTTTTTTTCCATACAAAATCTAAAACATCACACGAAGCATACTTATTCTGTAAACTTGTAAATCGATATCCGTTTGCAACGATTCTCGAGTTTACGATCATCGTTTAGGATATAGTTTCGTAGACCAAGTTTCAGAATAGCGCAAATTCACAGTACACTTAACCACAGCTTTCTCCCCATCACTATTCCTTTTACAATACTAATAAGAACGCACTTTGTTCGGAGACTGCACTAAAACTTACCTTTAGTGCTTCTTCTAAACAAGTATACAAGAAATAGATATACAAAATATAATTACATATACATTTGGGAAATGTGACCAGACTGGATAGAACATAAATAATAGTATTTTAATATAATAATTATTCAAACTATCAGCGCCTTAGCGATCAACTCTGGCCGATTAAAATATAATGATTATTATTATTTCATTTAGAGCTAAATATTTATATTTCTCTAGTGTTTATATGAATGCTACAAATGTTATGTTCTAAGCTAATGTGTACTATCAAAAGAAAAAGTGTGATAGCTAAAGATGCATACGTTTTCGTATAAATAGAAAACAGGCAAGATGGTCAATCGGCATTTTAGTTTTCTTTTGCTGTCTCACTTTTGAACTTGATAGTACTTTTGTTGATGACTTTTAAGGTTTTTTTTAAGTTTTCTAACATTAATATAAACACTGCAATAATATCAGAGTGGAGTATTGTGACCTAATACTATTAAACGTGAGAACATGTAACTACGTAATAGCAGTATACAACTGGAATCGATATATTAATAATTAATAATATTATCATCATAATAATACATAATAAGAACCATAGATAAACAATAACGGTAAATAATACTTATTGTTAACTTGTTTTTGGAGCAAACGACAACAGAAAATCTTTCAATACTCTTTGGTAAGCAATTGAAGCTAGGAAATGTTTGGAATGTAATTTTAAAGATCTTTTATTAGATGCAAGATTTTTTTGGTAATGTTCTATCGTCGTCTGCTTCTAAAATCAAGAAAATTATAAACGAAGAAGCGTAAAAGTTATAAACGAGCGAAAACTTTACCGTGGAAGCATAATTATATATTACAATTTAACTAAATTGTGCTCGCAGGACGCTTTTTCTGTCTCACAGAGGAAAGTTATTATTTTATACGCTAATTCTGAGTATTTCAGATTTTTCTTTAGTAACTAACAACACCATATAGTCGACCATAAGCAAGGATTTCGAAATATTCCAGAAGGTAACAAGGATAAGATGTGTTTTTAATACTTAAATCTCGCTGGCACGTTCTCTTTTTGAACGTCGGCGGATGCCATTTACTTCCATTTTTTAAACCCGGAACAAGTCTTAGGCTCGAGGTTACCAGAAGTCACTAGATACTTTTACTGCTTAACGAATTTAAAATATTTTTCTGATTCTATCAGTTATTTGAAGATCACAGAGACAGAACAATGTTTTTTAAAATATTTTTCTGATTCTGTCAGTTATTCGAAGATCACAGAGACAGAACAATGTTTTAAATATACTTAAAATATACTGAACGTATTTAATGATTTGAGGTGACATCGGGGCCTTAGTATGTTTTTGACGATATGAATGACTTAATTGCTAAAAGCCACTAAATGGTGTTATTAGGAATTATAGATCTTAATATTTATTATGTAGTTCACTATATCCTCTATGTTGAGTAGAACGAGGCAAAAAAGCGCTTAAAATTACAACTAAAAATTCACATTTCCTATTATTGTTAAGTCTAAAACTGCCCTAACTACAAACTAGTGGTAAGATCCAATAACTAGGAACCATTTGCATCTTCATGCCTTTAAACTTATAAGCCTCATATAAATACTTGTACCTTTACATCAAAATTTTAACAACATTTTTTCACTAATTTGCTTCAATTTATAATTTACTTCCTCATACACACAAATAAGTACCAGCAATTGCAATGTTCGATAACATAATTATCGATATCAATCATACGAGTCGTAGTATACATCCCTAGGTCGTGCTTTGTAGTACAATCTTACCACTAGTGGTGTAGCTTCACGATGTGCGGTCGCATTACTGTGCGGTCGCATTACTGTTGCGGTAACATATGCGACCATGCTGCCTCGTATTTTGTGTGAGCTGAACAGCACGCTGATTTTGTGGCCTCAACCACACTTAGCGGGAATGGCTCGCACTGTAAGATAAAATGGGAAGTTGATACTTGTATTGTAGCCGTGTTTGAGAGCTGAAATTAGTTTTGAAGTGTTTATTAACTTGAACGTGTAGTGGGTTGATAAACTCGATTCGATAATAATGAATGTTCATCGATATACAGGGTTATTTGTAAAACACCAACAACCTCGCAGGACTGTATTACTATCATCATAAACAACAACTTTTGTTCTATGACTTTTTACAAAACATAATACATTTACAAAAAAACAAACCTTCAATATTTCAATGTTCTATCTAACATATTTCAACTCTGTATTTTGCTGTAACCACCTACGCCTCCCGCGCACGATCCCCGATCCCCTCCGCTATTGTACTATCGCTTGTTTCGCATAGCATTTAAATATTTTTATTTTCGTATGAAAATCTGGTGAACCAATGTATGATAAATTTTTAAAAGTCATAGAACAAAAGTTGTCGTTTATAATGTTCTTAAAATAGTCCTAAGAGGTTGCCGGTGTTTTACAAATAACCCTGTATATGTACTACGCACTAGATTACGCTACCGAACACTCACTTCAATCGACTCAGGTGTAGTGTAATCCAGACAACTTGAACATTACACTATGTTGAACGAAACGCGTAAGTGCCACGAAATTCATGGCGCTTAAGACATTTTGGTCTCGAAAAAAGTATCCTCTAAAAGCTATCTTAGCGCTGTATGTTATAATAGTTCTATCGCCGCAGCGAACTTTTGTTTTAACTTTTTAGTATTTTGACAAATATTTTTCATGAACGCGCTTGTCTATCTCTCACAGACTTATATTGACTAGATTACGCAAGTGTCATCGTCTCTATAGAAACCAAGCGTGTCATTATTTTTTCACCTACTGTGACGTCACATGAGCGATTTAGTGATGGGAACACCCCGTTCGTGAGTAAACGATTCAAAACGATTTAAAGGCCCCGCCACGTTCATCGACAGAAGAATGATAAACCTCCAATTATTTGTTTTCTTATCACTGAAATGTTAGTCATTTTAGTTTTTGTCATTATAACTTTTTCTTATTGTTATGTTGAACCTAATTAGCCTTATCATGTACTTTGTTGTAGGAAAGTTACAACATGAATATGAATATGAAAACCCTAGAAGAAATTTTATCTGCAAAAAGAAAAGGCTTGTGTTATTTTTTATTTTATTTTAAATTTAGAACACTTTAAAATCAATATATAAATAATAAATGATATTAATTCTGTAAATAGGTTTAAAAAAAAAAACACTTTTACACGTCTATTTTTTTTCGTCATTTTAAACTAGATGAGGTCGGTGTTTCCTAGCTGACTACCCTGAGAAGAAACACCGAAACAAACTCAGGGGTCAAAGTCTCTTTTAAAGTCCACACAGTAAATATGTAATGGTCAAATCACATGAGAACCATGCAGATTTGTCTGAGATGGTCATTTAAAGAAAGAACCATACAGATTTGAGTGGACCTGTCCAGTCAGTGCAGGCATTTGTCAATATTCGCAAAGCTCAACTCAGAACTACTATGGAGCTCAACGACTTGACGAACAATACCAAGGAAAGGACATTCGGGGCCTACCCGAATGTCCTTTCCTTGAAAATACTCAAATTGCCAGACATACGTTAAAATTACTGAAATGGAAAAAAAAAGCAATCAACATAGTCCTCACGTTCACAATAATAAAAGGAAATATATAGTTTACAAAATGTAATACTTAGTAAAGTAAATATTTACTTATGTCAAAAAAAAAATGAATTAATTGAAGAGAAAAAAAAATGACAAATTGCAAAATAAAACTAATCTACAATGTCAGATTGTATAAAAAAAATACACTATGATAAAAAGCACAATTGAAAATAAAAACAAAAAAAATAAGACAACAGTTGTAGTGCGTACTGGAGCAGGTCAATCCCAAGCCTTTTCGTCCTCAACATAGTCCTATAGGTCATCAATATTACATAAACAAATAAAATAAGTCCTATTTATCCAATAAACAATTAAAATAAAAAAAACGAAGTTTCATTACATTATGTTTGATAATACTTATTGCCCCTGGAATAAAATGAGCTTGTTGTACAATTGTCTTTTTGTAATTGCATGTTTCACGTGCTTAGTTAAATAATGAAAACGCACATCAATATATGTACTTGCCACTGCCTTAATTAATTGTACTAAATGGTTTTCTGTTGGTGATTGATCAAATTGATGAATAGAAATGCTACTAAAAATGTTACTATTTACAAAAGTACGTAGAATCTTATTAATCATCAGGAGTTTACTCAGTGATGGCTTGGTGCAGAATTTTTGTGATTTGTCAATTGTTTGCCGAATTTCTAATTCTGCTACTCTGCAAATCTGAACAGTATCTTTTGATGGGTAAACAAGACCTCCTTCATTCTTGAAAGTAATAAACTCAAGTGTATGATTGGTATGATCTATACCAGGTTTTGGTAATGACAATGCACTGCTACATTCTTCGCATTTGATAATTTTTCCAAGTGCTCTTACCACGTATCCAGCAATATATGTTATAATCTGCTCGCTAAATTCAGTCAATTGAGGCAGTGTACTGCAAAAACTATCAAAATCACGGATACTACTTATATTAAATTCCCTACTGCCTGCTTCGTCATCAGCAAGTGAGGCTCGGGTTGTGGTAGAATTTATTGTTTGTACCGCAGAAGAACAATTTAGTACTGAAATTTGTTCTAATTCAACACAATTTCCTTCGTTGCTATTTTTAATTTCAACATGACTTAACATTTTCTTGTAAAAAGACTCAAATTGTCTACATGTAGGGTTATTGTTGCAACCACCATGAGCCCGTACATTGCAAAAGAACAATTCTAGATGATCTTGACTAAATCGGTACATTGACATAAACTTCATTCTTTCCTCCTCAATCATCTTCTGAAACAGTACTTTCGTGCTTTTTATACACACTAACAAACCGACGAAACCTGTTTTTCTACCACTTTTAATCAAAAAGCCCCCTTGTGTAGTCCGCAATCTTTTGATGTAATTTTCCGCCGTATCCAAAAATTCCATTATTGTTGTCTTGTTGCTCATGCTAAGAGGCTGTTTATAACCAAATTGTTTTAAGTTTCTAGAGTTGAGTACGTCAAACAGATCATTAAATATTCGTATAAATTCCGCTGTAGCTGAAGATTCTTTAAAATCAGGAATTTTTAATTTTTCTCTACAAAAATCAAGAGATTTTGCAACACTGTTGCTGAGAAGTTGGGTAGCCAACTTAACCTTCATCTTTTGATTATGAAAATTTATGTGGCAGTTACGTAACCTGTTCGCTAAATGGAAATATTCTGTAGATTGAAGTTGATTTAAAAGTTCAAAATATGCCCATGAGACATATTTACCATTACCGTCTATAATATTTCCATAAGACTGAAAACAATTCCTAACCAACTTCATCATATGACAAGCGTCTAAAAAAACCGCTATTGGTTGTTTTGTAATAGGGTGTTTAAATGTTGTATTCATCTGTTCGTTTGGTTCTAATTTGCAACCCAATATTTTAGCCATTGTTAAATTCGACGGACATCCATCAAAGGTAAGGCCGCATACGACTATATTTGATTCGTTTAAATGCCTCAAGGATTGCACCACTAGGTTCGCTTTCTGATGACCAGTTGCCCCATCTATCAAAAAGTATCCAATAGGAACCTGTAATGTAAGAAAATCATTTAAAATATAATGAGAGCTAAAACAAAAATCTCATTTAACACAACAAATCGTATCACCTTCCAGTTAGCATTTATTCCAGTGACTAAAAACACCAGTGCTTCTTTAGCTTCAGGAGCTTCATCGGTATCCAAAGCGCCACCAAAATCTACATAACCACGGAACTGTTTTCCATCCCATTCAATTTTTTTCTTGATTGCCATTTCATCGATCATAAGACAACAATATAAGGGAAGTTTCGATTTATCCGCTATTAATTTCAAAGCCATTAATGATTCGGTTGTAAATCCAGGTCTACCATTTATACATTTATACCACTTTTCAATCGTGTGAGGATGTGGTAAACACAAATTAAAAACGTTTCGGACATAGTTGTACGCTTTGCTGGAATAATAGTGCAAAGTTAGTGCAAAACTCCGAAGAGCCGGTGAATACTTCGATGTACTGACTAGGTTTGCGTTGGCCATCTGTCTGGAGTAAAGTTCTTTAGTTGTGACATTAGTTGTATTTAGTAACTTTGCTTGCTCATCGTTTATAAAAGCCTTATTTTTTAAGCTCTCTATTAAAGACACTAAATTGAGAATCTTTAGGCCTTTACGACGATTCTGTTCCCTCAATCTTTTTATTTGCTTATTTTGCTGTTTAATTTTTTGTTGAGCAAGATTCAGTTTGTGAACTAATTTTCTTTTCTTCGGTAAAATTAACGATATGTCCTCATTTGACGTAGACGGTTGGTAAATGTCCTGTAACACGAAGTAACTATTAAATAATCCTCATAATATTAACGTCAAGACATCAACTTTTGCCAACCCGTTACATTTAGAATGAAACAAGTGTTAATCGATTCTTGTAAGATAACAGTGATAATAATAAAGGTACCTTTTCTAATTTTCTTTTTGGCGTGCTACATGGCGAAGGTTCGTGTTCTGTAAAATTTTGGTCTATATTCTGTACAAACAAAAAATAAATGAAAAATATTTTTAATAATTCCTGGAAAGGAAAAGCAAATGAAAAATAATGTGTAAAACTTGCGGCCGATTCGATTCACTGACACCATTCTTTATTCCTAAAATTCTAACAAAAAACCAGGAACAGTTTCGATTAGATGAACACTTTTAATTTGGATCTCCCACCTTAAATAATACTAATAAGAGTTCCGGCATCGAGAACATCTAAATACTTTACGTTACTTTACATTCGTACGATTTGTACAAGGCCTCCTTCAAGGTGGACCGATGACTTGGTAACGGTTGCGGGAGTCTGATGGATACGAGACGCACAGGACCGTTCATTGTGGCGATACTTGGGGGAGGCCTATGTCCAGCAGTGGACGTCTTTCGGCTGAAATGATGATGATGACTTTACATTCGAGCCTAAAGTCAATCCACTAACTTCAGCATTAGTTAGCGCCTTCAATATATCAATAGTAGGTATTGCGTTGGTAGTCAGGCATCGATACTTTTTTGTTTCCGTAAAGCTGCCTTCATTAAAATGAACAGAGCAAATTCGACTATATTGTGTCGGGAACCAATTTTCACGCCCCGTCACTTCAATCCATTTCTCTTTAACTTTAGGATCACTTGGAAATCTGTAAATATAATTAATAATATTCTAAATTGAAACATTGCAATAAAATAAAAATACCTGACACAAAATACCGCAAACATTATCATTCCTCTGTTTCCAAAATCGAATAGAATCGAGAACAATTGTACGGTGTGTACAACACTATTTGCTATAATTGACCAGAAAAATGAGAATAGCGTCTGTACCACAAAGCTGAGTGACAAGTGAAAATATCGATCATTTTAAGTTTTCATTGCGTGTTTCAACAGGCAAGTCCTGCTTCTGCCTTATAACCAAAACGGCAATGTATTATGAATTACTTGATACACACTCAGTTACATAGTGTTCATGGTAAAACCACAATGAACACAAAATAATTGATTTTGCAACAAAAAAACACATAATTTAATAACAAAATGACTTACCGATGAAAGGAAACGTTTCCATTATCTCGTCCAACTTTTTTTGAGTAGTTTTTACAACTCAATACCGCACAATTTGGCATTTTCTAGTTTTTATTTGACATTTGACATCAAGAACGTTCGAGCGCAGAATGAATGAAAATGACGCTGAATGAAGACAATATGGCACCATTTTTACACGCGAAGTACATACACATACGTAATCTAGTCAATATAAGTCTGTGCTATCTCTAGAATATAAGTCGATGTGAATGGTTAACCAAGCAACATGTTTTGCATAAATGGAAGGCATATTCATCCTATAAAATGGAGGCTAGCTAAAATACGTACTGTGAAATAGTCACTATGAAAAATACTCTTTACCCTGTTAACCGTCTATGTCGGATATAACCGACAAAAATTTGGGTCGTACATCCACGACCAAATACTCCATCTCGTCAGCTCACCTATGGGGATTGAAGAGCTGAACGAGATGGAGTACCCAGTCACTAACACACGATCCTGGCGAGTATGACGCAAAAACACTCGTCGAATCAGTCCGACGCAAGCGGTTAATGGGTTAATGATTATTCTGGATTTATAAATGTTAATAGGTAAGCTACCGTGAGCGCACAGAAGGCCTGCTCGACGGCCGCGATGAACCGCTCCAGCTCGGAGCTGCTGGCCAGCACCAGCGCCAGGCCCGCGCCGCGCTCGCGAGCCTCGCACACGCTCCACTCCTGAATACAAACAAAACTATTCAAACAAAAGCCTACTTTTTTTATTCCCTATGAACCTGCTTTGGAGGAGACGTGAGAGTTTCATACTAGCGCACATACGCCTGTCCACTCAACACGTGGCACCATTCATTTTAAAAATAAAGTGTCTATTACAAAGAACTGTGAATCATGTGACTGAGTAAAACAAAACTTCCTGCTGTAAACATTGAGCGAAAAAAAAAAATTTATAAAGAAATATATTATTGTTATTTTTAGATTTGAAAAATAACGACCTGTTCCCACATTCAGTAGTCAGACAGCTTTTAGTCCATCATAAAATTCTTTAAGATTTTTTTCCTACATAATCGTGATTGTTAGATACTTACACTTTATTTTGCCTTTTTTCATGAAAGATTTCTCACTTTTTAGACTTACCAAACAACACCAATTTTCATCAGTGTCTGGGATCTTAAAAGCAGTCAAATTCTTGATAGATCCGCAAGCAAGGATCTCGATGTCCGTCCGCATCTCTTCAATGTATTCTGAAACAAGCGAGTTTCATGTTAGTAGTTATTCCACTTGATACATGATTTCAAAATATCTGAACAAGTTCCGTTTATTTTCAGATGTCGTCGTCGGAATGAAATCCGCGAGTTTTCTGTCAACTAACCGAGGCACGGGGAGTGGGGTACTACGTTCTGATTGGTTCGTTTGGTACAGGGGAGCGGGGTACTGCCTTCTGATTGGTCGAGACATCCGATCTATAATCATATGTGTTGACAGACTGACGACTGTTATTAGACGTCTAGTGGCTGTAAGGTCGTTGGCATGGCGTAACAAGCTTGATTGGATTAATCCCAAACGCCCGAATAACTTCCTGTGATCCAACATGCATCGTTCACTTGGCCGCATCCACTATATTTGAGTATGCGAGGACCCTCACTCATACATACTAAGTGAGAGAGTCCACTTGGGGAATTGCAGTAGACAATGCGTTTTCGCAGGAATCAAATTCGTCCAATAAAAATAATTATCTTAAAACTTTATCCTAATTTATCTGGTGTCCATTAACCACGTCTTATTACTTCAGAGCTTATCATAGACAAGGATTTCATGGCGCGTTGACCGCTTTTGAGCGGTGTTTGAATCGTTTACGTGTTTTTAAATCGCGTACGCATTTTTAATTAAGTACGATCGGGAAAGGCGTGTACAGCGTGAAAGTGCCAGGGCGTGTGTTACGGAGTTTAAAATCATCAATAAAACCCTCTAAGTTCAGCTAACCCTATTAAATGACTTTTTTTATGAAATAGTTGCAAAATGCACAAAACTTGAGAAAATTTGAATTTGGCGGGCTACCCTGTAACATCCACCGTAAGGGCTATATTTCACCGGAACACCATGGCGGCGCGACCAGGCGCCGCTATAACAAAATGTATACAGCTCTATAGAGAGTTACTCACCTGGTATCCGTTAGGTTGCGCAACCAATTTGGCGGCGCAACCAACTCGGAGGCGTGCACTTAAGGTCCAATTTGATACTGTCTCAATGTTGTATAGCGACTCTAGTGTCTGTATGGTGTCTAGTTTGGTAGCTTACGGACACCATGGCGGCGCAACCGGTCGAGCCGCCATGGTGTCCCGGTGAAATATAGCCCTTAGTGTTGTATGGTGTAGCAAGAGGCGGCGCGCGAGCGACGCGCGCGCTCTGTTACGCCCTCATACTTCTGTATTTGTTGCCATATCACATTTTTTTCGTCCAAATGCACTGTTTACATACCTTTGAGCAGCGCCTCAGAGCCCCTATCCTTGAGATAAGCGGCGGCTCCCGTCACAAAGGCGAGGTCGAGTGTGTCGCGCAAACTGATGACCTCGTGCGGTGTCACTAGTACAGTGCACGCAGGTGGGGGCCCAGGCCTCTCGCACGATCTCTTGGCACCGTCCTTCTCTTCGAGAGCCTGGAAGAAAGGGATAGCAGTAAGTTTACTGTAGCAGTCATCATTCACCTAGCCTTTTTCCATCTATATTCAGGTCGGCTTCCAGTTTGAAGCAACAGATTGCAGCTGAATACAGGTATTTTACATGGAACAACTGCCGCATACTGAAAGACGCACCGTTGGAAGGCCTCCCACAAGCTGGACCGACGACCTGGTGGACCAAGACGCACAGGACCTTTCGTTGTGTAGACACTTGGGAGAGGAGGGGGGTTATGTCCAACAGACGTCGTTAGCTAAAATGATGAATGATGTTGATGAACAACCCGACGTTTCAACCTCTACGGTCCGGACTAAGCGTTTCCCCTCGTCGTTTATACCGCGTACATCGAAGGGCTGGAACGTTTTGCCTCCTGCAGTCTTCCCGTTCGATTATAATTTAGATGTCTTCAAGCCTAGAGTGAATAGGCTCTTAATAAACTATAAGTGCGCCTGACCATCAACGATTGCATCACTGCTTACCATCAGGTGGGATCGCAGTCAAGAACTAGTTTATATCAATTAAAAAAAAGAACTGCTTATCAGAGCACAGCCTGGTTACCGTCTCTTTTTATGCGGAGATCATTAAATAACTCCTCCCGCTCAGGCTGGAGAGAGAGAGAGAGAGTCAGACTTTTGCCGACTAAAACCTATCAGTGTTGGTCACGTTAGTATCTAGCAGATCCATCTCAGAGATGAGAGTAGTACTCCACTGAGAGTAGAACTTGTGCTTGATAAAGATTGAGAAGCTGTTTCGATGTGAAGTACCGATTCTCAACTTTTTGGCAGCCAGTTGAGCCTTTTTCTCGATGTAAGAATCAAACTTAAGGGTAAATGTCAACGTAACCCCAAGAAGCTCTGTTATCAGTACGGTTACACCTCGCCTTGTTTCATTAAGCCCGCATATGTATAACTACTGTACATGAAGTTTAAATAAATATTAAGGTACCTGCGCAGCATGTAGCAACAGGCTCTGGAGCCACGAGGACGCGGTGGCGTCGTCCGGAGCCGCTAGTAGGAGTCTACTATTATCCGCCAATGCGATCTCGAAGCAATGTGGCCTTCGTGAGGCGTCTAGATGTCTTCGTACTCCTAGTACGGAGCGGAGGGCGATGTTATGTGGTAAAGGTGATGTTCCATCTGAGGAGTGGGAGCCCCAGTGTAGAACGCCGGCTCTGAGGAGAAAGAATAGTTGTGTGAGAATGTGGTCAGAATGTGGAGAGAAATTTATTATGCAAAAATGCAATGGCTTTCTTCAAGTTTTTATGACGTAAATTACCTTTACCGGTTTCAGAAAGGCAATAATGCGAAAATGCTTTAAGATCCGACTTTGCACCTTTTTTCCAATAAATTTGTAAACAAAATGCATTTCTTCTACCTCCACACAATAGGCATGCAGAGCATACTTGGAGAAGGAGGAGACAATTGCGCATGTGCTCCTTGACTGCACAGGTGTCACTGATACATGCGTGCGAACCCTAGGATCCCTGAATTCTTTTACCGACACCCTGCGAAACCTGGGAGGCCTGATCGGTTTTTGGAGAGAGGTGGGCTGGTTGGAATAAGCACACAGAAGGTTGGCCGCCATGGATGTGCGGAAACCATACTCCGATAGATAGATAGATGCATTTCTTTTTAGCGTTGTAGCACATTCCCAAGTTTCCGCTAGTACGAGATAAAACTATATTTATTTACCTGAGCAAGAAGTAACAGGGCTCGAACCGCCGGCTTTTGTCCGTCCTGCACATGAGGTACCCCTCTAACGGCGGTGCGAAGGCGCCGGGCGCTTCTATGAGCCGGTCACCAGCGTCGCCAGAGCATACCCGTCCGTAGAATAGAATTTGTGGTATCTAGAACAACATTGTTTTGGATGCTAATTAAGACTTCTTTTTATAGCATTATTCGCTTCTAAAAATCTACATTGCCGTCTAAATTATTAAGCCAGATATCAATTAACGAGCGTCTGAATGATACGATCTTAGCCACTAGTTATCTTCTATGAAAACCACTCTGTGGGTAGTTATAAAAAAATTAGCCACGAAGGCTAAAGCCTTTCAACCAGACCTGTTCGTGTCGGAGTGCTTTACAATTCCGAGTTCGCTTCGCTCGCTCTTGGACTAACATTTAGGGTGGAATTCACCAATAAAACTAATCGCGCTTTAACGTTTGGCTAGTATAATCACGTTTAGCCGCTGTCACTAGTGTCATTGGTCTGTATTTTTCTTTTGTTGTATTTTTACAAGTTACACTAGTGACAGCGGCTAAACGCGATTATGCGAGCCAAACGTTAAAACGCGATAAGTTTTATTGGTGAATTCCGCCCTTAGTTGGCGTAAATAAATAAGTGTTTATATGGCTAGACTTATAATTTGTCGTTCCTTTTTTTGGTCATGTTTTACTTATTTTTGTGCGAGATTTGAAGGATCAACAAGGACATTACAATAGGGCAGCTCTACATCGACATGACTTAAAATGTTATGTCCCCAGGCCCTAGATGACTCGCGAAGTGTCTTAAGCTTCAAACGTCACCAGTCTACATCTTTATCCGACGTTCATCATTTCTGGCAACACAGTATCTCACCAGTTTTGCTGGGGCGGACACGCTTTCTTTTCCTTCAAGGTTGCCAAGACATTACTTGATTGACTATTGAAATGTGTGACGAATCGTTCTAAGTTTTACACGTGATTAGATCAAAATTGAAGTTCCGTAGGAATCTACGACTTAGAGAACCACCTCTATAATTTATTATAATAAGATGTAATGTCGCTTAAGAAAGCACAGTTTTAAGGAGGCTACAAATTAATGCAGTCTTGGAATCGATTTTGATCTTTTCAGTTGGCGTAAACAGCATTAATGTCAATGTTCGTTATAAAGTTAAAAACGCGTTTGCTAAAAGCAAGTCAGATAACAGAAAAAGGATGCCCTAACGGAAATGTGACGTCACTGCCAATCTACCATACCTCTACTCTTCCTTATATCAATATTTGCAACGCCAGTTGTTGCTTCATTTAACAACCAGGACCTGTACCGGTACCAGGACTGTTTCATTCTTATTTCAGTGTGAGTAAGAGATGGCGCTAGACAACCTGTATAGCTCTGTCTCTTACCCACACCGAAATAAAAATGGAACAATCTTACTTTGAACGTTATGGTAACCTTCGATGCTGTTTTCAGAATAATTATTTTTAGTGTTAATTGTTGTTTAACATATTTTTTTTTTATTTAAAATTTGGGTGCCTTCACAAACATGTAAACACACATACACAAGACACCCAGACCCGGAACAACCTATACACCATACAAATATTTGTCCCATGTGGGAACCGAACCCACGACACGCACAGCGCAGCAGCCATTCGCTCAACGAGTGCGCCAACCGTACCATAAACCCAAGAAAGTTCACAATTATTACTTCATGCTCTTATTCAGTCCACTATTTAGCATAATTATAAACAATTTTATCGCGCGTAATGAAACCGCATAAATTTACGTAATTATGTTTGTTTTTTCATCAAAAATTCAATCAATCTGTCGAGTGTTTTTCCAGTCTTATCGTTGTGAGCTTCCAATCTCATCAGATCCAGCCGAACACCAGTGGTTTACATGGAGCCACTGTGTACCAGGGGCTTTATCATTATTTATTTATTATTATTACTTAAGATTCTGTACTATCTCCTACTGGGAGAGGGCACTGGCTCTTGTAACACAGGTTTATCACCTAGCACAGGAGTCAGGGACTTCACACTATTTTGTAACCACTTTCTTGTGTAATAAAGATTATTATTATTACATTTTATTTGTTCAAGTAACTAGGACTCATAATTACACGTAACGCAGAACATAACAACGTAACACCAACAAACAAACAACATTTAAATATTTCACACACACAGTTATCGATGACTGCAGGTAACATGCAAGTCACTGCAGCGCCTTATATTTAAGGACAGTCGAGCCTGTCGGCTATCATCATCAGCACACTGTTGGGGCTGCCGCGCACCCTGCTATGTTATAATGTCAAGCGTGCGAGCGAGAAAGAGTAATGGAACTATACACCCTTTAAAGCTCTATCCCTTTAACAGTTCAGTTTAGGTTGTCAAATGGATTGCGTTAAGAGCTTTTGGTAGGGCGTCTGATCTCCAAAACCAATTTTCTGGGTAAGGTCCGCACCTAATCGTACGTACTTTCGTATGTTTCTATCCTTTTCTGTCACTAGAGCGAGAAAGAGAGCGTGTTGCCGACCGCCTCGTCGATTCCGCCGCGTGCGATCGCACTCCCGCTCTTCAGTAAAGGACGGTTCTATGTGACAGAAAAGGATAAAAGCATACGATAGTGCTATCAGTGCTGACAGATGTAGCTCAACCCTAAGACGATACTCTCTGGCAAGTTTTTTTTTTTTGAGGTGTTCACGGTAACTCTTGAATAATCCCGCAGCCCATCCTTTGGCAAGTCTGGTGTTAAATTTTCGAGTTTCTGACCGATTAATAAAGAACCTCCTTCTTTTTGAAAGTTGTTTAAAAAAAAACTACAAATAACAGCCGGGAACAACAATCCACGGGCCGAACTCGCCACGTGGAATTTCTGAAAAGGAAACCTAGAACGCAATTGGCAACTGAAGGACACAGGTGTCGTTTTAGTCAGCAATAGTCTGATACACCCTCGCTCTCCACCCTAGGGAGGGAGAAGTCACGGGATGAATTCGCTCCTCAAAAAAAAATACAGGTTGAACTCTGTAAGCAACGCTTGCCTAGCCCCTCGAACCAATTAGTTCTAAAAGGAAACAACTTTATCGACAACCTTATCTTTTTATTAGGCTAGCAACATTATTTAGAAAATACGGCTAATCCTACTAATATTCTAAATGCGAAACTTTGTACATATGGATCTTTGTTACTCATTCACGCAAAAACTACTGAATGGATTTCGATGAAACTTGATACACGGGGAGACCATGTCCTGCAATAGCACATAGGATACTTTTTTTCCCGGGAGTATGCTCCCTTGGGATAATTTTATAATATCAAGCGGGCGAAGCCGCTGGCAGTAGCTAGTGACCGAATAATCCATAAAAAAATTCCATGCTCATATAATATTATGAAACGATAAAAGTTCATTATCATAATATTGTGTTTGTATCATAGAGCGAGGTCAATTAAACATAAAATTCATAATTATTAAGATAGAAGGTCGGCTACCTCGAAAACTCGAATGTTGATGAACAAATAGAGATCAATTGAATAATATCAACTGAATGAGAACAAAAGAACTATTGTCACATAAATATTTTGAACATGTAGCGACATCTATGGCGTCACATAAGAACTAATCCTGCATCGCGCAATCAGAGTTCTCTGCGCGTTTACAACATATAGAACAGCCCGAAATCATCTATCGGGCAGTAGTAGCCCACCAGACATAACACCCGTCTGGTCGGAGGATCCTCCCTTTTCAAAGGAGGTTTGCGGGACTTTACTCTCTGTTCCGCATGCCACCAAACTGGTGACCCTCGACAAAGAACGTCAGCGCAGCCTTCGTGCAGCAACTACTTCGTGACGTCATCATCACTTCCTCAAGCTTTCGAGCACCGAGCCATACAGCCAGCACCCACGGCTTTAAAGGGTATCCTGACCACCAGCATGCCTACCTAGTCATACCTGGTCATCACCCTCAGCCTCATCAGCGACCTTGGCTAAGCACACAGCACCTTCGGCCAGTCACATGAAGAGCCACGAAGAACCTCTCCTGGTCGACGCAAGCAGTCAAGCCACCACATCGCACAGCACCGCTCCGACTCACTGGAGCCAGCAGCATTACTCCGACTCACTGGAGCCTGCATCATCATCCCGACTCACTGGGACATCAACACCCCGACTCACTGGGGCATCATACCGACTCACTGGGACATCATCACCCCGACTCACTGGGGCATCATCCCGACTCACTGGGACAGCAACACCCCGACTCACTGGGGTATCACCGCAGACAGTTCCGACTCACCGAGAACTATGCGGCAATCGGTTCCGACTCACTGGAACCAACCTACCACTGGCCTGGCACGCATCAAGAAGCATCAAGAACCATCGATCTCCGATCTCCGGAGGGGAGTGATGTAGCGACATCTATGGCGTCACATAAGAACTAATCCTGCATCGCGCAATCAGAGTTCTCTGCGCGTTTACAACATATAGAACAGCCCGAAATCATCTATCGGGCAGTAGTAGCCCACCAGACATAACACCCGTCTGGTCGGAGGATCCTCCCTTTTCAAAGGAGGTTTGCGGGACTTTACTCTCTGTTCCGTCTACCTCCAAAAACATATTATTTAAAGACGAACACGTGGGCCACGCACGCCGATCTGGGCGCGCCGGTCTCTATACATTTTATATGGCAACTAGAATTGCAGAGCTACATTAGATCCACGCCACGCAACGCGCCGCTACGTACAAATCAGGCGTGGTCCACGTGTGCGTCGGTCTAGTGTAGTTCTCGCTTAAATGTGGTGCGAATGTAAGCAATTAACAATGAATACTTAGCTAATTGTGGGAATGTTCGAGTTACCGCGGCCTTTAGAGTATTTTTTTTACGTGTGAAATCATCAAATAACTTCGCCCGCTCTGGGTGGAGCGCGAAAGAGTGTCAGACTAAAACCCACAGTGTTCCTTCAGTTGCCCAATTGCGAGGGCTGCGGTAACTCCTTCGAACACACTTATAACACATTTAATAAATTACACCCAGACACAAAACAGATGATTGTGCTCATCACAAACATTTATCCTGGGTGGGAATCGAACCACTAGGCCAACAGTAGTTCCTCAAAAATCTGCTAAAAATCACCTTGAAGGTGTACACATCGGTAGTTGTTTTATATTTTTCCTAATAAACAAGGGTCATATCTAGAAAAACAGAAAGCTAAGATACATACCCGCCTCTCATGCCTCTGCCTGGCCACCGCGGCTGCTAACTCCCTGCATCCAAGCGGTATCATAGCCGGTGGACGTTGGATCCTTAACGGTGACGTCCGCGCACTCCACTCGAGGGAAGACGCGAAGCGAGCCCCTAAGCTAGCCTCTCCAGTGACGATGGAACACGCTATGTTGCCGGCGATGTCTAAGATTTGGATGTACTGTGCTTCTGGGCCCACCTGTGGAAAATTACACAGTAAGGCCTTCTGTCCACGAACGCGTAGCTTCATAGTTACGTAGTCGTCATAGTCCGCTTGGTAAAGCCTGCGTAAAGCTAGAACTACATTAGACGGACGCACACGTGTCACACGCCTGATTTGTACGTAGAACGACGCCGCGTGGCGTGGATCAAGTGTAGCTCTACAAGTCTAGTTTCCATATAAAATGTATGGAGTTCGACGCGCCCAGATCGGCGTGTGTGGCACACGTGTGCGCAGTGCAGTTCTAGCTTTAAGCTTACATGCAAAACTACGAAACTCTGTCGACGAAGCTGCAACGTCACGATACAATGATGCCGCTTCGTGGACTGAGTTTATGCAGGCGTACACCAAGCGTACAATGACGACTACGCGTCTATGAAGCTACGCGTCCGTCGCCAGTAGGCCTTAAGAATCTGGTCTGAATCTTAAGCAAGCACAGGGACCTCACCATGACGTGTAACATAACATAACACAAAAGGCGTGCGAGCGAAAATGAGGGATGGAGCAATACACCGTATATAGCTCCATCCCTTTAACAGTTCAGTTTAGGTCGTCAAATGGATCGCGTTAAGAGTTCGTGCTAGGGCCTCAGACTTCAAACAATCAAGATTTGTGGTGCAACTTGTGAAAGGCTTACACGGTGTCCTAAGGCTTGACTTCTTATGCTGACATCGGCATCGGTCGCTGATGTCGGTCGAGCGTACCGTCGGTCGCTGATGTCGATCGAGCGTACAGTCGGTCGCGTATGACAAAGTAGTAACGAAGCAGCGCGAATGGAACAGTCTGTTGATACACTATTGCGGTGGCCTACGTGACCAACCGCATTGGTGCGGTGTGGCAATGAGCGAAGCGAAGCGGACGCGATTAGTTGGTTTGATCAGTTGGTGGCGTGTTTAAATAAACTGCTGATGAAGCGGTGATTTTATGCGTACATAGGACAAAGCCGCCTCGACGCGTTGTATTATTGTGATCACTTCGGATCGCTTTGCAATCATATTCGCGTTGGATCCCTTAGGCTCTAATACAAGGATTCCCTAACATATTTTTTTCGTGCCCCTTTTCTGAAATAATAAATTATAGCCTAGATAATAAATTATAATGATTTTAGGTTACTTTCAGAATGTAAAAGCATTAATAAAGTAAGTATGCGCGAATAAGTCGAAGCCGCGTCCGAATAAACGTGCTATTCGTTAGTGCTCGCCGTTATTAGCGTATAATAAAAATGTAAGCTCTTTTACAAAAATCTTCGTAATTTCTTTTACCAACTTTGTCTTAAATGTGTAAGGCAGAAACGCTGGTAATGTGTAAATTAGTTCTGTAACCATACTAGCCCACGTCTCCCTTTGCAAATTTCTACGCCCCCTTCGGGTGGCGCGCGCCCCCCCGCTTTGAAAACCCTTGGTCGAAGAGAACATAGGAAAATCAAAAATTGTGTTTACGCTACGACTTCCCGAGCTCTCGTATTCGCTATGTATACCTACAGTTTCCTTCAGGTTAATTAAGAGAAACGTGGAGTCTCATTAGAATATGAGGCGGGATACGCAAGGAATGGTCATAAGAAGTCAATATGGATGCTTGACATGAAAAGTGGATCTCTGCAACCAGACTTTCAGCCTTTTTTCTGCCTTGTCGTAGAAAAACTAGATATTCATATATTATGTGAAGTGACATAATTAGGGACCGATTATACGTGTTTTTGGAGAATTCGGTAATCCAATGCCTAACCATTGCGACAATCTGCCTGGCTGAATTTCTATCCACGAGCTCCATAACAATCGATTTGGTCAAAGAAAACAAACATTAAAACACAATAGACATTACAAATGAATGTGCAGTTATCTACATAATGAGGGACATTGATTTAAATATTATAAACAGCTTGCGTATCAAAAGGTCGTATTATTCATATCAACTATGAGCTAATATGTCTGGATAATATTATCGAATTGTTTTAATGAATCATTAAAATCATTAAGATTTTATTGACCCAGCTTTAATTGCATAAACAACTACACTTCTCAAGGTTTAGATACATAATTAAATATAGAGCAGAGCAGTTCTAATGTGCATATTATGGCACGTTTCCGCAAATTACGAAATATCTTCAGATCCCTGTAGTTGTTACTAGATACCGTAAGAAGATATTACGATACCAAATCCGATGAGACGAAAAAGAAGTCACCATTCTTATACAGTTATACTTACAACAATAGCATCCAATTCGTTATGAGGTAGCCGGCACAGCATTTCGTACTCGGTACCCCCAGGCTTCACACTCGCGACATACAGCGCGTAGTCAGTGATAAAAACCAGCAAAGGAGTCCAAGACCCATCCTCCATGCTGTATGGAGACTTTACTTTCATCATCTGAAAGAACACCAAAGACTTTAAGAAGGTCAAAAGAAAAAGGCTAAAAATACCTCTTGAACATTTCAAGCGATAAATTGACCTTTCGACCGATGATTAAAATGGTTTTCAAAACTTTTTCGCTAAATTAGTACCTTGTACAAAACATCGCGTAATCAAGGTCGTATTACGGTGAATGAAATTGCCGTGCGATTTAGTAATCAAACATAATTACCCTATTTAAAGTTTCGTTCGGATACGAGAATATCTGTAGCCTAAGCTTTTCATTGCACTCAATGGCTACGTTATCTTCGAAACTATCGAAGTAGGACGGCTCGTCCGCTGTCAGCAGCCTCACAGACAACCTTTTGTTCTCTATCACCTCTTTGTCTATGAGCCTCGACATCCTGTCAGCCGACACGTGGAATGTATCAGACACCTCTTTCAAGGGTAGTATTATGCTAGGAAAATGTTTCTCCATTCTAAGCTTGAATTGAAAGAACTTATTGTTCTTGATTTTCAGTTCAAGGTCTTTTCTTTGACATACATTCTTCAAATATCGGTTCAATAGCGCCGACTTGTTAGATTGTAGCTTTTGATTGCCGGGACTATCGAAAAAGTCGTCATTGAAGTCTTCAGCCCCCTTCAAGGTTGAGTTGTCAGTGTTTGAACAGTTGTCGCTGTTTACTTGTGGCGGCGGTTCCTCGCTCGCTTTCTGCACTGTTGACGCGGACTTACGACTGTACCTGTTTACATTCTGCTTCTTGGGTGAAGACAAATGCTTGGAAATGCCATTTTTAGCTTCAGTCTCATCTTGGATATTTTTGTTGAATTGCCTCTTGGGAGTTGAAGTCTTGCTTGAAGAGTCAGTATCAGTAGATTTATTGAGGTCGATTCTACTTGTGCTAGTCACTAGCTCCTTCACTGGTGTTGTTTCAGGAATAGGGACAAAAGTCTCTTTAGGTGCATCAAAAGCAGTTTGGAATGTATCATGGACATAGCTGTAGGAGACTCCCTTGTGTTCATAGACAGTGCTTTCACAGTTCACAACATACTTGCTAAGTGGTGGGAGATCAGCTTTGTTGGGTTTCTTATCAAGTTGAGCTTTCATGTTGAGTGTAAGTTTATGTCTTGGAGATCCTTCATTGGGAGTTCTATCACCAGCCACTGTTGTTTTTGAGGGTGTTGTAATTTCTTTAGGTTTTGCAGTGTCTAGTGGTTGGCCATTCAGATTGATTTCAACAAAGTCATCTTCATCCTCTGCCTGGAACCCTGAGTCTAAGCTTTTGGACAGCTTCTTATTATGATTCACATCACAAGGTAAAGCTTCAACCACATTGTTCAATTCCAAACTGTTTTCAGGCAAACCTTTTTCTGGAGCAAAATTGAAGTTAAAGTTTTTGTAAAAATTCTTTAAAGAATCTATAATGTTGTTAGCATCAAGGAGGTTTAATACTTTGCTATGTGATTTTCTTTCCTCAACAATACTTGTAGTAATGTAGCGTTTTTTCTTCAATACAGATTTGACTGTATTTGGACTATGTGAAACTTCAAGAGGCATTTTCATTCTATCGGTGGACTGGTCAATATCGGCTTCAGAAAAATATGTTTTCCGCATAAATGCAACATGACCATTGTTTTCAAATGCATCACAGGAGTATGACTTCTGAGCTTTGTCACATTTCCGATGCAACATTGAAGTTTCAGTTTTATTTGAATGTGATGAGGATGAGTCACTGGATGAGGTTTCAGAGTCGCAGCTGAAATTAGAATCTGAGCTGTTTGAGTCACATCCATAAAGCTTACCAGTGAGCCTGGGTTCATTATTGTTATCTTTATCATTATTATTGTCCTGGATTTCCTTTTGGTAGTTTTGACAGTACTCAAATATGCCACTCTGGTCATTTTTAGAGTCACCATAAGTTAGAATATCTGACATTGTCTGTTGAGCAACATCAGCAGCATATTTTGGTGTTCTGTCTCCTGAAGCACACCATGAGAATCTGTCAGTCACTATGTTATTCTTTTGCCTAAACCTATCACAGTATGAACTATCTGGTCCATATGATACAAAACCTCTTTCAATGTGAATATTATCAGTTTTTGTGTTGTTTAAAATATCTTCATGGAATGAAACCCTTTTCTTTTGAGAACTTGGTCCACTTTGTGACTTTTTTCGACATCTTCGCCTGTACACAATATCTTCTGATAGAGATTTCTTTGGTTCATTCCTCAAAGCAGGCTTTCGAGATTCTTCAGCACCTTTCTCACTTTCTAAAGCTTTTAAAACTAAATCTGGCAAGTTTTCATAGGGTTTCTTGTGTGATTCAATGATTAGTTCTGGCACAATGTCATCAGGCACACCAATGTTCTGATTATCGATATCACTGCGAGTCATGATACTACTGGTGGTACTTTTGATCATGTCCTGAGAACATGACGGCGGCGCGTCGTAAACACTGTCACACGCTAATTCCTCGGCCCCTATGAGACTGTGGGACATAAGCGCCTGGCTCGTGGCCTCCGAGGCCTCACTATCTAAACACAAAACACCAGAATCACCGGGCGTATCGGCCAAACTACTCGTTGTACTAGAAATCAAGTGAGTGTTGCCTTGAAGACACAGCTCTGTGGGCTTGCCCGCGCCTTCGTCCGCACACTCCATCTTCGCAAATTGCACTGTATCTTCAACGCCGTTTGTTGCCGCTGTCGCAATAATAGTGTCGTCAGTTTTATGACGACGTTTGCTTTTATCGATCTCGTTGCCTTTAATTTCTGTAGCCTTGTCTGAAGACATGATAATTTCTGACACTTGACCGCTAATCCAACAGTTTTTTATTACTTAGGAGCGTTAATATTGTCTCACTTTAATTAATAAACGTACTCATTTTGACATTTATTTATAAAATTCATTTATAATACGACACAAAACATGACGAATACACAGCAGCCATATTTAAGATTTTGACATTTATTTTGTTTTTTTTTTTAATTATGTTGTAGAGTAATAACGACACAAAGATTAATTTAACGTCATAGTCGATGTTAAAGTTAATTGTTAAAGAGAAAATAAATAGAGAACTTCACACAGACAGACATTATCACGTGGAAAAATATTTGCACCACCTGCACTGCACCTGCACCACACGCTATGTTTATGAAAAAAATTATATAAATATTATATTGAAAATCTTAGTTGATATTGAATCCCTCTATCACTGGTCCATAAAAAATAGTCGATCTTTTGATAACTTCTCTAAAAGCGAAAAAAAAACCATAGACTTCGGTCTGTCAAAAGCACGTCAAAAGTTTGAATGAAATGCGCGATTAGCCGATCTAGGAATAGGTTATATTTTCAAATTAGAGGAATTGTTTTGGCCATATTGATGTATTTACTAAAATAATATAATGGAGACTAAGAAGACTGCTGTTTTCTTATCCCTACTGTGTTTTCTTGGGTGCACTTGTGAAGGAGCTAAAATAAACACTCCAAGGGTGTTGTTGCCTTGGTTTGAGGATTTGAATATTAATTTTACCTTTGAAATCATTGAAGGAGGTTGTTACACTTGGTAAGTCTCGCAGAAAACTTATAATTGTGTATATTTTTTTAGATTTGAAGTTCAAAAAGATAATATAAAATCTTTTTTTTGTAGGAGTTTGTCTCGCGATGACATCATAGATTTGGAGCCGCTTTACGATGATGCTATGGGCCACTGTTCCCGAGCGGCACGCGTCTCTGTCTCCAAGTCATGTGTACCACCTGGCTCGGTCATCATTCTCGCCGAGGAGGTCAACACGGGCGAGGTAAAGTTCACCCTCGCGAAATGGCGGGAAACTACATCTCATTTTCATTGAACTGTTTTCAAATTCAAATATTTTTATTTCACATAGCCTACATGGGCACTTATAAAACGTCAGAAGCTAGTGCTGTTATGTAGTGTGTGTTGTTTACGTAAGGTTAATAAATTACCACTTTATCAGATTTGTTTGCAGTTATCATTAAAGTGAGTATGTATTGTGAACAGCTGATAATAGAGTAGTGGTGTTTATGTCATGCAAATTGTTGCAGAACTGTATTTATACATACTTCCATAATTATTGTTTCTCTTTTTACATTTAAGGCAATGCAATGGTCATAACTGGTTAAACTGTTCCAGATTTAACCTTTTAGAGAACCTTAAATTATTATAAAACAAACTCTACCACCGCTTCTGTCTGTCTGTTTGCAATAAACTCAAAAATGACTTGAATTTTTATTAGATTTTTGCTTATAGATCGAGTGATTTATGAGAAAGGTCTATGTGTAAAATACATATCTATATATATAAAAGTGAAATACCACTGAATGATTAAACACAAAATCTCAGAAACTATAACACCTACAAACTTAAAATTTGGCAGGTAGGTTCCTTACAGGGTGCAGACTTCTACTAAGAACGGTTTTTATGAAACTCCACCCCTAAGGGGTAAAATGGGGCTTGGAAGTTTGTATGGAGAAACCTATTTATACAGCAGATATACCTATGTAAAGATGGGGCAAGTCACTAATATAACAATAAAGAATTTTAACACTTTAAAATATCAGATAAGACGATTACACCATTATGTAATATACAATCACACAAACTTGTAATAATGCAATGTTTTTTTTATCCAGATTCTCCGAGGAGATGTAGACATAGACAAGATAAGGTCTCTAAAAGTAATAAGTACAACATGGAACCTGTTCTTGGAGGAAGCCCCAGAGGCCTTTGAAGTTGTGGCCTATGATGACCAAGGTATGTTCTCTTAATCTTCAATTACCTTTTTTTTTTAACTGAGTAATGGTAGACGGTGCAATGAAAGCAGGCACACTTAAAATAAAATCTTCAATATTATATATTAATTATTTCAGTTCAGTTAAGAGATTTCACCATGAGTATTTGTTACATTTTTTCTGGCAAAGATCAACTTCGGTGAAGTACCAATTATCAAGGAATATCACATCACACTATTGTATTGTATATTGTGCTGTTATCTGCAAATCCACGACTAAAGTGCGTATTTTGCGTACGGGTGGGACAAATAATTCATTCAATCCATCCCAACTCCTCAAGGAAGGCTAACAGCGACTTGGTGTTACTGACCATTTCATGGGAGGGTACCTGGGTTTCCAAAATACTTTGCCCTGTATCCAGCGAGCACAGGACAGCTTAGAAGCAGATGAGCTGCTGTCTCATCCTCCTCCATGCAGGCTCTGCAGAGTGAACTGTCTGTAGCTCCTATGACAGAGAGGTGCTTATTAAAGGTCTCGTGGCCAGTTGTAATGACTGTCACTTTACTGAACACATTACACTAATATTAAAACAAAAAAAAGTTTGTGTGTATCTATGTGAGTTACTTCTTCATGCTTGAATGGTTGAACGCATTACACACTCAGGTAGACCATGGCCTTTTAATCCCATAAGTACCTGTTCTCCTGGGATAATTTCCTACTGCCAAATGTGGGAAGCCACTGACAGCAGCTAGTTTAAAACAATAGTGAAATGTAGTGTCTTTTATTCTTATGACAGTAATCTAACAACAAACATGCATTTACATTTCTAGGAAACACATTTTCAACTCTTGAAGGAATAAGCTTCTCATGGACTATAGAGAATCTTGGCAGTAATGTTGGTGAAGATCTTTTAGTAACGTAAGTACATTATTCTGTTCTACAATTTTTTCAATATAATTCAATAATCCGAACATTCCAATAATCTGGCACGCTCTGGTTTTTAATATTGTTGGAGTAGTGAGATTCTTCTGTACTAGTATCTGGTCAATGAGGACATTTTTTCACATGTTGGGAACCCTGAAAATAGTGCTATTTATGACATGGATAAGTAGCATCAGAGAAATTAGATTTATAGCATTTTTTTTATGGTACAGCTTGTATATCAGGTAACAAATAAATATCTATCATCATATACAAAAAGGCTGGGGAACATGAAATCAGTCAAATACAAATCCATGTTGACTTTTATATATATTTTTTGTT
Organism: Mythimna pallens; assembly: GCA_961205895.1. Taxonomy (NCBI): domain Eukaryota; kingdom Metazoa; phylum Arthropoda; class Insecta; order Lepidoptera; family Noctuidae; genus Mythimna; species Mythimna pallens. The sequence continues at coordinate 6,769,733 of OY540843.1, forward strand.
TTTTATCCTGTCCAAAGACATTTAGCAATAGTTATATGGTGTTCTTAGTGATCTTGCAGAGTATGGATCCCTGCCCCACTCGTTCTAAACTATAGCTTATTCAAGCCGGTAATTTCTTAAGTAGATCTTCGGGAGCCCTTCTTTTCAATATTGAGAAAGTCACTGGATTAGTCATAAGCTCCATTGCCAATTGATATAAATAAATACCTACACACTTTTTCCTATAAAGTATTCGTTTCTAACCCCCCAGGCTAGTAAGATGGCGAGACACGGACTACGAAGCACCTCGCGGGGTCGCGGAACTCGAAGCCCGAGGACTTCGCGCTCATTCTGCCCTTCTATACGGTCAGGCCATGGGCGAGTCTAAAGTCACCGTATGCCTTGGAGACATATGCACGAATTTCAATCTGCAGGTCATAGCTAGTGTCGTGTTGATGCCTGCCACGGCAAGCATCGCGCCCGGTGATACACTGAAATATAGGTAAGTTATATTTACACTAGAGATTACGCCTGTATCGTGGGTGTCTTCATAAACACGTAAATTTACATACCCCAAACAAGCAATGACTTGTTCCTCGCGAGAATCGAACTCTCGACAATTATAGAAGTACATGTTTATTTACATTCAAATACAAATAAAATGAAGACCAATAACAAAGTTTCACTTAAGTACAAACTTTTTCTTTGTTTATGGCAATGAAGGTCTAATTTCAAATCGTCAACTAATTATTTTCGTTAATTTGTGGTTTCTTAAGGGCCTGTGCACACCACGTTTTTTTAGACGCGATCCGCACGCGAGTCAGACGCAGCCTGGGCTGTAGCCTTTAATAGGAAAAAAGCGCGCCGTCGACGCACTTTTCCAAAATGCGTGACAACGGCACGTTTAAAAAACGTGGTGGCGCAGGCCCTAATGTACAACACGATGCAAGACTCGCAACGATAGATAGGAATCTTAACAGGATCTGTTGGATCAATGATTGAGTTATTAATATTTAGGTTTGTAACCTAATTGAGAATGTAAAAATCAATTGTAAAAATGTAAAAATAACTGTATTTGTGGATAATAAAAATATTAAAAAAATATTATTATTATATATTATTATTATTATTAATAAAATCCTATATACAAATGTAAAATAAGTGATGCTTCTTCTATAAAGTGATTATTTCCTAGGGTCGTTCGAGCACGCGCAGGCCGTCTTACCGTCCAAGACATCGCCGACACTATGTACTATTTAAAAGTACCAGACACCAGCATAGCTTTACTAGAAGATACCATCAGCCTGGTCAGAGGCACGGACATCGGAACAACAAGCGTATACCTCATGTCTGGAGCAACCGAAGTTGCTACAGCTACGCTAACCGTTGCAGAGGCACACAGCATTCGAGTTACATTACGTCCCACAAGCCTTCTCATTAAAGGAGAACCTTTTGTAGTGCATTGCATTGTGTTAGATGATAAAGGACATGCATTGACAGCTGGTGACCAGATTCTGATAAGGTTAGCGGTGGAAGGAGAGGCTAATGTTGATCTTTTGCGGTCCACGGAGAATGGTACCTTGACTGATGCAGTTGCACAGAATGCTGGTTCTTTGACTATCACTGCGAGGTTGCATTCTATTGCTGGGAGGATTGTTTCGCGAAAGGTAAGACCTCTTACCACATTGCTTTATAATACAAGTACATAGCATAATCTGCCTAATAATCTTTCCATTGCTGGGACTCAAGCCTCCTTTAAATGGAATCAAGAGCTTGTTATGTGGGATTGGCTCATATACTCACAACAAACTTTTACTAATATTTTTCTGTGTTTAGGGTTCCATACCTCATAAGGAAAAAAACGGAACCCTTATAATTAAGTAGTAATTAATTGTCCGTCTGTCTGTCTGTCAAGACCTTTTATCTAGGGGATGCGTGGCGGTATTAAGTTGAAATTAAATCCATATACTCAAGTCGGCGGTCCCTCAAACTGTTAAGTTAACGAAGAAAAAAGATACAGCCGTTTATGTCGCAAAAAAACGTATTTTTCGACACTCAAGGGAATCAAAATTTATAGGGTACTTCCCGCAACTTTAGCATAAAGCAAGGTCTTATAGCACAGGTATAGGAATAAATTTTAGTAAATTTGTTGTTACTTCACAAATAAAAAAAAAACTTTTTTTGCGATTCGGAAAAATTTTCGAGACTGGGAATTGAACTATTTACATTGGTAGGTTTGTACGGAACCCACAGTGCGCGAGTCCGACTTGCATTTGCCCAGTTTTGTTTTTAAACAATTTCTGCCTTGTTGGTATCAAAATTTACTGATATTACATTTCTCTTTGTAGGTGGAAGGACAAGTAACAGCCATTGCAGTGGATCCATTAGAAGTTGTACCACCACATCTTTATGTAGCATGGACAGAGAAAGCGCAGTAAGTAACTACATAATTCCAAATTCAAAACGATATAAAATGTATTTGACTGTATTAAAAATATGAAGTATGCTGATAAAGACTAGAAAATTACTCTCTAACTTTCTTTGGAATATTAAAAGAAAGGTTTATTCTTTGATAGAGTGAGGGGGTATACCGCCGTTTGCCCTAATTTTATTTACCTTATTATCTTTTGCCATAATAGTCAACAGCCATAATATTATACGACGTAATATTCATTTGCTCTACTCTTATTTGCTGTATTAGTCACGTGCTAGAAGCTTTGTTTCCCATAAAGTCACTTACCATAACATCATTTGTCATAATCATTGTAAGTCCTAATTATCACATGCCATAATTATCATATGCCATCGACATTGGGTATGTAACGGTTGTTATATCAGGAGAAACTTGATGCAATCGGGACTTTAGGGCACTCCGACTCGGATAGGTTAGGTTAGAAGGGGATGGCGGGGTCGTGTGAGCGAGCGAAGCGAGCGAATAGACCCCGCCATCCCCTTCGTGGTTATTTTTTTATAAACCACACAGAAGTAGGAGCCACGCGTAGCGGGGCTCCGTCAACCAAGCCCACCATCAACCATGCATAGAATATTTTAAAGTTTGGCTAGGTAATAGACCTAGCCAAACTTTAAAAAAACAAATTTGGTTAAATGAAATTCGGGAATATGATGATTAAGGCATATAATCTTCGGGTAAACAATAGACAACCGAGTGAGGGATACGTTACGCACGCATTTGTCGAATAACTTGACCAGTAAAAGATGGTTTTAAAAATTCAATTCACAACGGAATGGGAATAAACAGACAACCATTATATGACATTTGTTTGACACCTTGAGACATAATGTCTGTAATAGATTAAGCATAGCATAATCAACCTTATAATGTTCCCACTGCTAAGATTCAGGCCTCTCTGGGAGAGGGAATGGACCGTAATCCACCACGCGGGCCTAGCGCATGTTAGTGGATGTCACATGTCTTTAAATTTTTGCTTCTAGGATTATGCCGGTTTTCTCACGATGTTTTCCCCTACTGTTTTGAAAGCCATGACGAAATAAATTACACAAAAAAACCGCAAGCATAGGTTTGAACCCACGATGTCAACTCGTAGCTCGGTACAGTTACCACTAGGCGACCATGGCTCATGTACTAACCCTTTTAGGAATTCAAGCATGATTTTATTATTCCAAAAATTATGTCTATTTTATTTTCCAGGGAAATAAATCTCAAACACATCGGTGGAGGTGACGAGCCGGTCGTGTGGTCGGAGATAGAGAGCGAGGTAGCAGCAGGACCTCTCTCTCTTACGTCCGACGGCGTCGTAACGATTCGGGGGACCGGCGAAATTGGCGTTAGGGTGCAGTTGAAGAAATACCCACATGTTAAAGCTATTGGAAGGTAAGATAGAGAAAAAATGTACCAACATAATCATGTTGGTACATTTTTATCGTTAATATTAAAATAATAATATTGTTTTGTATTATGTTGGTGAAAGCTTCTGTGCGCGGCTTAGCTACTGTGGTCTGCCCTGCTGGAACCGTCTATTTAACCCTCAGATACATAAGGGGATTAAATGTCTCTCTACATGACGCACAAAGCTATCAAAAGTTAGTAAATGATATTTATTTACAGAGTATTAGCAACTCCATTCGAGATGCTTCAAGTATCAAGCTCAGGATTCGCTCGTGTCGGCAAACCTCATCACCTACATATAGCGGTCACAGCAACTAATCCTGAAACCGGCGAACTTTTCAACTTTCATACGTAAGTAAAATTACAAAACAAAATCCGTTTTAAAGTTGTCAAAAAATAAAAGGCCCGTTTTGCCATCTGTCATAACGAATAAAGTGCGTTTTTTAATCCCAGATAATGATTTGACAAGTGCAAATGTCTCCAAAAATATGTTGCCTGCTTTTTGATAAAAGTGATGTCTCCATATTCGATTTTTTATACCGGTTCTTTTAATAATACAACCTCTAAGGAAAGTAGGCCCAAGATACGATAGTGTTTGTTTATAGTAAAGTCTAATATGAATTAAAGATTGAAATAATTAGAAATATTTAAAAATATTACCACATTTTTTTACACTCGGACTTTTACTTATACTAATAACTCACAAAACCGTTTTACCCGTGTCCGCTGCGGTTGCGGGCCCGTAGCTTCTGTAGAATGCTAGAGATATATGTATCCCGCTCCCCGCTGCACTGGCGGGCAACTAGTAGAATCGTGCGGGCCACGGTCACCCGCAGCCTCGGAAGGTTGCGCCCGCACTCTCTGCGGTCGCAACCTTCCGCTACCCCTGAGGGCCAATGCGGGTGTTAAACACCCGCATTGGCCCTCAGGGGTAGAAAAATCCGATGCGAAATCCAGATTATAGACCTTTTTTTAATTCTTATGCGAAGTAAGTATATGCTCGTTTCTGGTGTATGTCAGCTGTTGCATTACACGGCGGTCTGGAGCTCAACTGATATTTAAGCGCCCGTCTTGCGATTGTCATCTGCCAAGTTTTCAAGCGATAACCCCAACTGCGACGGCTGTGTAACCACACAAAACTCCGGTCTCGTGAGTTTAGAGATAAATCAGCTCCACCGTCTTCTCGTGGTTCCTCCACCGTGGCGAGCGCGGTTGAAAACCAGTTGAAAATCATGAGTTCTTAACTACTTTCATTTTTTAAACACTAAATATTTTTTTTTATATTGTTTCTTTCAGTTTCGTTCCAAGTTACATTCTAGAGTATTTCTCAAATGTCAAAATGGGCCTTTTATTTTTTAACAAGTTTAATAAAGTAGAGCGTGTACCATCATCCTACTTTAACGTATTTTCGTGATATCTGTCGCTGGTAAAATTTTATCTATTTTTCCCAATATCTAGAGGTACACAAACATCATACAAATAAAAAAAAATAGAAGAATAAATTAGTAATTGTATTTTAGAACTGTTAATAGTTTACATTTAACTTTTCGTGTATTATTTTGGCAGATGCAATTGTGGGTCGTTTGCTGTAACATTACTGGAGGGTCCGGAACCACAGAATGTGACTGTAGCAAACTGGATGCAACCTATGGGTAAGTTGGGTATTAGGACTCGAGCGCATCAAGCTGGTATCTGGCAAATCTAGTTTCTTATCAATATTAATCAGCTTTTTTATATACTCTCGACGCGTTTGTGTTTGCAGATGGTGCTTGCTGCGTATTAGAATGCGCTTGGAGCACCCGTGGTGTGTCTACAGTGCGCGTATCTCGTGGCCGCATCGGCGACACCACTCGCGTGGCGGTGCGCGCGGCGCCCAGCTTGCTGTGGCCACTGAATGCCGCTGCGCTGCCGGGCGCCACACTCCCGGTAAGTGTCTACAGTGCGCGTATCTCGTGGCCGCATCGGCGACACCACTCGCGTGGCGGTGCGCGCGGCGCCCAGCTTGCTGTGGCCACTGAATGCCGCTGCGCTGCCGGGCGCCACACTCCCGGTAAGTGTCTACAGTGCGCGTATCTCGTGGCCGCATCGGCGACACCACTCGCGTGGCGGTGCGCGCGGCGCCCAGCTTGCTGTGGCCACTGAATGCCGCTGCGCTGCCGGGCGCCACACTCCCGGTAAGTGTCTACAGTGCGCGTATCTCGTGGCCGCATCGGCGACACCACTCGCGTGGCGGTGCGCGCGGCGCCCAGCTTGCTGTGGCCACTGAATGCCGCTGCGCTGCCGGGCGCCACACTCCCGGTAAGTGTCTACAGTGCGCGTATCTCGTGGCCGCATCGGCGACACCACTCGCGTGGCGGTGCGCGCGGCGCCCAGCTTGCTGTGGCCACTGAATGCCGCTGCGCTGCCGGGCGCCACACTCCCGGTAAGTGTCTACAGTGCGCGTATCTCGTGGCCGCATCGGCGACACCACTCGCGTGGCGGTGCGCGCGGCGCCCAGCTTGCTGTGGCCACTGAATGCCGCTGCGCTGCCGGGCGCCACACTCCCGGTAAGTGTCTACAGTGCGCGTATCTCGTGGCCGCATCGGCGACACCACTCGCGTGGCGTTGGTGAAAGTTATTACAGGCCCTGTTCTCACTAGATGGCGCTGATACTAAACATTTTATTTTGTTTTTGGTGTATGGGAGCTTTTAGTCGTCACAAATCTCCTTTGGCTTTGCCGTAATCGAAAAAAAAAAAATGGTATTTGCTAAAATCCAACAATGGTATTTAATAAAACCAACTCAATCTTAATATCGACTCAATGACAGTTACTAACCTATCTCTATTTCCCACAGATCCTAGCTGAGGGCGAAGCGCTAATCCCCATATCTCACGACAGCCGCGTGGCCGAGATATCCTTGCGAGACGGGCCCCCGCCTCACAGGTACCCTGATGTTCAGCTGTTCACCTTCAAGTGTCGGAGGGTTAGTATTGCTTTATAATTATTATTTTATGGGCAGTCATTATTAAACTTGACCCTTTTCTCACAAATGTAATTTGGTACTTTTCAGACTTTTTTCTAAACAACAAATAACACTAGTAAAACGCTTTTTCTAAAAATAACATTAAAATAGGTTATAAAATGACGTAGCAATTAGCATTTTAAATATTCAGATGTAGATATGTCGTGGGAATATCTCGCTATCTCTTTTGCACATACATAACCTAACGACGATGACGTCACATTTCAATGTATAGATCCTTATTCTGTTATTTTGACCATTTGCCTATCCACAAAATTTTAAAGTAGAAATCTTACTTAATGTTGAACAGATTTAAAATATTCTTTCTGTGGACGATTTTGGATAAAGTTATGTTTTCAAACAAATAATTGTTCATCCATAATCGCTCCTTCACGCACGTCTGCATACAATGCGCTAGTGTGGTGGGTGTGAGTGATTGCAGCCTAACTCGTTCGAGATTTACCCACATTTCTTTATTTCTTTCTTTTTTCTTGATAACTATATTTTTTTTCTTTTGTATCATTCGTCTATTACTTATTTATTTCTCATCACACTTTAGACAAACAAATAATCTTATGACTATTTATCAAACTAATTATCAACATTATATTAAGATGTATTATATTATTTAAGTACGCATCACCGCTATATATTAGACTACGAAACGGTTTGCGTCCGTTACGTCACAACCTCAGGTTCAGTTGAAAACCAGCGTCAGGCACTAGTTATCTGGCAATCATGCTGAAATAGACTTATTTTGGCTTAGCCGTGAGGCACACGATTGTATGTTTTTTTTTGGTTCTCTTTTGTTTTGTTTTTTCTTTCTTTCTAATTAAAACGACAGGCCAACTACCCTAGTTGGATAAAAAAAAAATGTCTCATTCTAAACTCAGTTTCTTTACGTCTTTATTCTCCTACAGAAAGGTGAATCCCGTCTAGAACTGACATCACAAACGGACGAGGAACGTGAATCAGTATCACTTGAAGTTAGATGCGCCCCGCACGTGTCGCGAGTACGTCTCGAGCCACCAGACACTCCTGGCAACTGTTCTATACCTCCCAAGTACGTATTATGTATGTCTATACTACATTTGCAATAAGATTCGACTTTTAAACAGACCTTTTTAACTCTTCGTTCAACCGATTTTGAGTTCTATTCGTGGAAGAAGTCTGCAAAATCAAATCTATGTCTATACCAATCTCCTCGTGGGGGTAATCGGCCTTGGTACAGGACATGGTCCGAAGCGAGGAGGAGTGGCAGGCGGTCGCTTCCTTCTACGAAGCAGTAATGTTAGTAAAGGAGGCGGCCGCACGTGCACGCGCGAAGGGGCGGCCCTCACGCCCCAGCCGCCGGGATCCCGATCCCGATTTCCGGCCACCGCAGACGCGAGCTTGCGGATGGCGAGCAATGGGTAGCTCGCCGTCCGACTGTCCGGTAACCGTCCGGACCGAGCCTAAGTCATCGACGGCGCGCGTGGAACACCACGCGCGCCTCAAGGAGATGTCAGCAAACCGTAGGGGCTCAGCAGGGTCGAAGCCTACCTGGGGCCAAGGGTTTGCTTCTGAAAGGAAAACTCGGCCCTGGTATGAAAGGCAACGAAGGAACAGGATTGGGTTTTCAGTCAGTAAAAGTCTGACACACCCTCTCGTTTCGCCCAAGAGTGGGGGATGTCATTGGATGATTTTCCCATAAAAAAAAATGTCTATACCAAACTTGATGTAGGCCTTGAAAATTTAACAGAGTTACTTTCGTATTTTTTTATTTGTAAGGATTAGGCTCGGCAATATTGTGATAGAATATACTATATGTATTTATTTAACTATACAAATGTTAAAGAATATAGATATGAGACAACATAAATTGCATATCCATTCTACGAATAGATTTTTCGTATCAAATACATCTATTTGTTTTTGTCGTTAACTGAAGTTTTTTTTTTTTAATCTTTATTATTTTTCGCTGTTTGTTCTTTAGGCCAGAAATAATACAGTCTTACTAAAACTGCAATACAACTTATTAAAAGAAGCCCTTTTTTTACAGAATCTGGCTTCGTCCTGGTCAAGAATTAGCAGTGAAAGTCACACTCCTAGACGCGATAGGTCGCGAACTACTCGACGAGAACGGTCCTAAGATGTCATGGGAAATTGAACCTCATCACCCTGGCATACAGTACAAAGCTACTAACCGACTGTTTGTTGAACCACATCCTGAGTATGTGCCTGTACCTGTACCGAATAAGTTTTATCAAGTAAGTATCATCACAGAAAAGATGAAAGAAAGAAAGGAAATAATTCCCGATTTGTATTAAAACGAGTGTCACCGCTTGTCTCCCACTCTAACTCCACTACAAGCAAGAAACCATACGGACGCGCATTACGCACACTAACAGACCACGCACACTTAGATCGCAAGGTTGCTATTGGTTGTGTCATACATGCAAAAAAGCAATTTAGGGCGACTAAAAGGTCGATAATTTATATTGATGAAATTTCAAAATAACTGATAAACGACATTGTCCTTGATATATAGTTTTTACGGGGCAAATAAAAAAAACCCAGGATATCGAGCGGCGAGTCAGGAGCAACTACGCTACGCTCCACGCGTATTTGTTGCGGTTGGCACGTCATTGGCCAATTGTTTGACGAATTACGTCACATCATGACTCTTCCGCTGACAATTGGACCAATCATGGGTTAGATACAGAACACACTATTTTCCCATGGGGGTAGGCAGTTACTACACACCGCCACGTGCTACTATTCTTTCAATTATCTTAATAGTGATCGAAACACAATTTGCAGCTGAAACCAAAACCGACGTGGTAGCAGAAAAACTGATAAAAAACATTATAAGACATGCTCAAAACCGTGCATATTTACACTATACATTATATGTTTAACTGGCCTGTTGGTCTAGTGGTTAGGCCCTGGCTGCTATGCCGGAGGTCGTGGGTTCGATTCCGACCCAGGACAAACGTTTGTGTGATGAGCACACTCATTTATTCTGTGTCTGGGTGTAATTTATCTATAATATGTATGTATTTAGAAATATTTAAGTATTTTTATCAGTTGTCTAGTACTCAGATCACAAGCACTGCTTAGCTTGAGACTAGACGGCGTTGTGTAATAGTTGTGTGAATATTATATTACATAATATACCATCACATCAAACATCACGTCTGATGTTGTGCTCAGTCGCGTATTGCGATGACACTCTATCACTCCTGTAATATTGTAATGCAATGTTCGGGTGTATTTGCTACAATGCAGAAATGCATGTTATACATAGCAGCAAGTGATGTGATGTTACCGACTGACGACATGCAACTTGATGTAATTTGAAAGAAAAGTAACACCAGCCTCAGAATTTCACTTGAAAAAATTCTACCAAAAACCTCGGTATTAAAACTTCATAGTTATTCCACATTGTGCAACGCAACGCAATTTTTACTACCACACAAATATGAATCTTATCTAATCTGGTATAAAGTCGAAATTAAATACGACTTTCCGTTATTGTGTCTATCAAATGCTTCTGTTTTCAGGTAGTATTAACTGATGACTTAGCCATCGGATGGACGGGTGTGTTGAAAGCGAGCATTCCTGACGCGACTGCGTCTATTCAAGCCAGAGTCGTTGCTCCGTTGAAGTGCGACCCGGTCAAGGTAAAACATTTTTTTTTATTATTGATTAACTGTTACACGCGACTTCGTTCGCGTGACTTAGACTCGCGCTTAACTACTGACTACTATCATACCTGAATGACTGAATGGTAAACGATGATGTGGTCGACGATGGATTATGCTTGCCTAGAAGTAACCTATTCACTCTTGACTTAATGAAAGAAAAAATCATTTGATTGTGTTTCTGTGTGTAGGAATTTGAGTTAAAAGAATTACATACTTACATTTCTATTTTGTCTCAGGTGAACATAGCCTGGGAAAGCGAGACAGTAAGCAACATAGCTCACATCACGGGCAGCAGCGGTCGTTACGCCGTGGAAGCTCCCAAGGGCGTCGCGGCAGAGGTGGACGATGGTACGCTCGCAGCCACCGTGCCCGGCCCGGGCTCCTACGACCTGCTCGTCACTGATATGTGTGTGCAGGGGGAGAAGCAGCTAATTGAGGTGACCCATAATCTTGTAGTCTAAACTCTGATGTCTGATTTAATAAATTGTTACTATTACATTACTTTCTTGTAAAACGGCGTGATGGTTTGAAATCATCATAAATCATGAAAAGTGTTAATCCTTCCTATATCACTTGTCTTCAACGTAGTCTTTTATTTTGTAATACGCTTTTTTTGATAAGGATGCGAGTTTTGAACTTAGCTTGCCAAGCTCTGTAACCGGCTTTGTCAACTTATTATAAAAGCGTATGCTGTTTGTGAGGAATGACTTGATTTGCTTAGGGAATAAGGAAACCCTAACATATCGACGGTTGAAAGGCTAATTGATCTAAACGACTTTTTCCAATATTGAGTTATACACACATTCGGAATCAGCAAATTTTTCTCCGTCGTTTGAGTCAGGTTTCAGTTTTATTTTGAAAAAATGTCGCTTAGATCCATTAGCCTTTCAACCGTCGAGTGTCCCAATCACGTCGGGCCGTGCTATTAAGTTTTGTGTTTTAAAGTCTACAACTAGTGTGTCTAGTTTATTGACTGAGTATATTGCAATAAACCATAACTAACAATATTAGATGTTGGGATCAGCTCCTCGGCATATTTATACAGGAAACAAAGAAGTGACGTTATAATAATACTTACTGACTCTCCAAACGTTCTTATGTCCTCTATATTTTGTAAAAAAAAAACATGGGTTTCCATTGTACAATGCCTTGGATCTGCTCCGCAATGTTGTACTAGTGCGTGAAAATAAATAAGTAAATGATTAGGATTATGTTATAGAAGGGTACTAAATCAAAACCCTACCAAACCCACCAAATCTACACAATTTTTTTACTACGTAATTTAAATACGTAATTTCGGAGGAATCCGATAATAAAGACTGTTATACAAGATTTTTGTATATAGTAATATTATATATGTTACCATTCTTAATCTACCTTTCCATCACACAGGTTCACATCGAAGAAGTATTAAGCGTGGAAATATCAACATCCCGAGCAGTGGGCGTTGGAGCATGCGTACCCATCTCCGCGTTAATAAAGGGCGTCTCACACCGGTACTTGTCAGCGGGCCGAGCACCCGAGTGGCGCGCTACTGGCTACGTTGTCGTGAAAAATGGTACTTTGTGCGGGCTGAAGGAGGGCACGGGGAGGGTGAGGGCGCTGTTTGCTGGGGTTTGGAGCCCTGAAGTCGAGGTGAGGATGCTGATGATAGTTTTAGACTACTTGCTCAGAGTAACTGTCATGCACAACACTGGATCGATCTTAATAAGCCTTTCTTATAATAGGCTATATACATAGCTATGTAGGCTTGTCTTTTTTTTTCGTTTTTTTTTTTATCAAAAGAAAAATCTGTCTAAGTCTGGAGACTACTATTAAACGCTATCTATCTATACTATGCGTTCCAAATAAGAATAGAAAAGTCAATAACCTCGATCTGTCAAATGTTGAGTGAAAAGTACGGTTCGCAAAGAAAACTTATTTGCGTATCAATAAAGGGTTCTTTTTTGCTTTGTATTACTAAGTCTTAGTTAAATCTAGGTGAAGTAAAAACGTTATTGTTTAATATAAATTAGCTAAATATATTATTTTAAGTCATAATTAGTAAAAATAACAACTATTTTCTTTGTTATTTTCATTGTTAGGAACAATTCGCCTTCTTCTTCCATTTGCCATTACTCAGACACTTCTCACAGTGACACAGAGATGAGCAAAATTGCAGAACTGGGTTCTGATTAAACTTTTTTTTGTTCACGATTCGTAAATAAATTAAATTTTTTAAAACTTATTGTTTGGCTCACCCTACCCAATTTCTTCAATTGAACAGTATGACGTGACATCACAACATGGCAATCGATCCTATTCTTATTTGGAGCGCATTGTACTAACATTTATAATAAAACGGAAAAGGTATTTTGTTTTTTTAAATACCCTAATCTCAAGGACTACAAGTCTATTGTAGTCGTGTGGGATAGCCACGTTTATGATGAATTTGTAGACTTTATAACATCAACACGCAATAATCTAATTTAGAAATAAAAATCAAATTATTTCTATTAATAGATTTTAATGTAATGTTATGTTACGGTTAATACTGCTTCTAAAGGTAAAGCATATCTGAGTGTCATGCGTGGGGGCTAACTTAGACCAGCTTGGCGCTTACCTTGAGGAGACAGACCTCTTTTATAATTTTAAAATGCTAATATACGTAACCGAAACTATACCGAACTGGCGGATAATCCGAAATAATTTCACATCCGTTACCGTATTCGAAACCGGTTTAATATTATTCCTATATCTATAATGAAAGCGCTTTAATAACACACCAGTTAATTTTATAAACTTTTTTACAGGTTCTAGTATTCCCACCGCTGGAAGTGGTCCCATCGAAGGCGCGCGTGCCTCCGGGCGCCCGGCTGCAGCTGCGGCACGCGGGCGGCCCGCCGCCGCACCTGGCCGCGCTGCACTACCAAGCTACGTCTGGACTTACTCATGTCGAGGTCAGAAGCCCTGCTAGCTCTTAACACGACCCATTTGACGACTTAAACTAAACTGTTTAAGGGATGGAGCTATATAGGGTTTATAGTTTCATCCCTTTTTCTCGCTCGCTCGCCTGACATTTTAATACGTCATAGTAAACGGAGGCTTTGTGTGGATTAATTTAAACGTGGGCGAAGGCACATCAGCGTGGCCTTTTTCTTCATTTCGAAAACGAGATAGCGACTGTCGCAACACAGTGTTCGAACACATCGTCGCTTATCATCAAGTGAAATAGTGGTCAAACGCGAAACTAGAAAAAAAGCCCTCATCCTTAAAGACCCCCTCGAGGCCTCTTTGGGTGCGAGAAGGCCCCAGATTCGAATCGACGGCGCGTTGTGTTCTACACACGCTTCAAGAAAATTTCAGCATGATTGACGAGGTTATCGAGAGCCGATGTCTGCCAGGGCAGCGGACTTGTTCGAAATAATCACCGTACTGGAACACAATACACAACTGAAATTACATGGGTGGGTTTTAGCAGAGGCGTAATGTGGACTAATTTAGACCTGGGCGAAGGCACATAAGCGAGGCCTTTTTTTTGTAAATTCGAAAACGAGACAGACTTACGCAACCCAGTATTTGACCACATCATCGCTAACCATCAGGTGAAATAGTAGTCAAACGCGAGCCTAGCAATTATAAAAAACCCTCATCCTTAAAGACCCCTCGCTTGTGCGAGGCCCCTTAGGGTGCGAGGTGGTGAGCCGGGGCCTCTTCGCCCACGCCAAGCTAAGCCATTGGGTTTTAGTTATTAAAAGTCTGATACTCCTCTCGCTCCAGTTATTTAATAAAACATACAACATCAAACTTATGACAAATGGGCAAACTTAAGACAAATTCGAAACCTTTGGCTATGGGTTAACTTATGCTGATGTTTAATTTATTTACCTACCCGAAATGAGTCGGACGATGATAGCATAGCGTAATCAACCTTATAATGTTTCCACTGCTGGGCTTCAGGCCTCCTCTCTAGGAGAGGGAAGCCTTTAATTACCAGAATATAAATAATTTGTCGCCAGACGCAGTGGTTGAGCAATTTACTGCTGCGCTGCGATCGCGCAATTCCCGCATGAAACAAATATTAGTATGGCCTAAAGTTGGCTCTGTCGAGTCCTAGTGTGGGGCAAACGTGAAAAAAAAAAAACAATAGTAGAGAATGCCTTGTTGCATTAAGTCCACCTATTTACCACTACTGTACATGTAGTTTAAATAAATAAATAAATAGTCAATATTTTTTTAAAACCATGATTTCTTGTTTTCATAGGTGACATCGTCAGGTACCGTTCACGGTTTGTCGATCGGGACTTCGAGAATCAAGCTAGTGGCTACCGATATTGCTAATGTTGAGATGGCCAGCGCTGAATCTGAGGTTGAGGTAAGATTTCGGTATTATGTATTTTTTTTAGTTGTGTTCTTGGTTCATACATAAAATGAAATTTTTTTTATTAAATCTGCAAATCACATCCGCATGGAGAGGGATGGGGTCGATTAATATTTTATCTACCATTTTTTTAAACTTACCTTTTGTGATAACTAATATGTAAAAGTATGGAGGATACCCCGATTATAGAGGGTAATTGCTGAATATAGATAGATAGAAAGATATATTCTTTATTGTACACCAAAAATGCAAATTACATTAGGAACAAAAAATAGAATATATTGTCTATAATTTTGTCAATTCTTTATTTTTTTTATTACTCATGATTGCTTATTCTGCTTATCTTCATCATTTTGGGTTGTTGTAGTTGTTATTGTTATTATTATCTCTCTATTTATCTCACGTATAATTTACATTTTTAAATATTTCTTAATAAAATAATCTTATGAAATAGTAGATAATCCGCCGGTGTCGGGAACAGGGTCCAAGCTATCGGTGGTTAGGGCGCCAGAGACAGGAACCTCTTCACAATGCGAGCCGTATCGAAGAGTACTGCCTTCTGTATCAGGCCCTTGATCTAGCTGCGCAACGACAGCTTCGATAGATGGTCATCAAAACTTTTGGCTATAAGGCCATTGTTGGTCACGACAATCGGCACAATGACATCCAAGTCCACATTCCACATGTCGACAACCTTGTGTGATAAGTCGAGATATTTGATTTGTTTCTCTTTCTCAGGTTTCACGTCATTCTCGTCATGTTGGATAGTGATATTATTATTATTAGTTAGGAGTAACTGTTTTAAAATCCATCTAGCAAAATACATACATTAAGTGTTGATAAAAAGCTTGAAAGCTTATAAAAAGAAATCGTACGATTCAACATTTTCCTATATAGCCTGATATAATAATCTTAAATTCTAATGCGCCTCAAAATAAAAGAGACTTGCCAAAGTCGGCCCGTGGATGGCCGTGGGCCAGGGCCTCTTCGCCCATGTCCAGCTACGCTACTAAGTAATAGTAAGGCCCCAGGTTCGAAACGACGGCGCGTTGTGTTCTACACGCGTTTTCACTACGGGGACATTTGTTTCGCGACTTTGTTACTCGATACATAATTTCTGTTATCTGTACATTGTCGCACGATGTCACTTCTAACACCTACGGGTCGCGGGACTTGCCGCAAGTCGGCGCTCTGCGGGCGTCCGTGTCCTTCGACTCTCCGTCACTCGCGACACTCGTGTCGCTTTGTATTCTTTGGACCAAACTACTGCCATTAGTAGTGTGGTCCAAAGAGAGTCTCCTCAGACGACAAACTAATCACCACTGGATAATGTGAACAAGACAAATGTCTAGCGATATGGTCCCACAAAGTCGCAGAGACAGAAATGTTCGGCGATATGTCCCTGCGACATGTTTGACACATTTGCTCCTTTTGACGTTCGTAAAACTCTTACATTACTTGCAAAAAATGTTGTTAACAGGTTATCCCTATATCAGGGGTCCGCGTAAAGGCAGCGACGCAAACACTGTTGGTAGGATCTCCCAGCCCGGTGTGGATAGAAGCAGGAGGCCTGAGCGCGGGCGCACTGGGCGCGCTGCAGCCGCCGCCGCGCGTCACGTGGACGCTGCGCGACCCTGCCGCCGCCAGGCTGTACACTACACATGCTGATGGTAAGTGACACAGAGCCTGCTGCTGCTGGTAGGCTCTCCCAGCAGAAGCAGGAGGCCTGAGCGCGGGCGCACTGGGCGCGCTGCAGCCGCCGCCGCGCGTCACGTGGACGCTGCGCGACCCTGCCGCCGCCAGGCTGTACACTACACATGCTGATGGTAAGTGACACAGAGCCTGCTGCTGCTGGTAGGCTCTCCCAGCAGAAGCAGGAGGCCTGAGCGCGGGCGCACTGGGCGCGCTGCAGCCGCCGCCGCGCGTCACGTGGACGCTGCGCGACCCTGCCGCCGCCAGGCTGTACACTACACATGCTGATGGTAAGTGACACAGAGCCTGCTGCTGCTGGTAGGCTCTCCCAGCAGAAGCAGGAGGCCTGAGCGCGGGCGCACTGGGCGCGCTGCAGCCGCCGCCGCGCGTCACGTGGACGCTGCGCGACCCTGCCGCCGCCAGGTTGTACACTACACATGCTGATGGTAAGTGACACAGAGCCTGCTGCTGCTGGTAGGCTCTCCCAGCAGAAGCAGGAGGCCTGAGCGCGGGCGCACTGGGCGCGCTGCAGCCGCCGCCGCGCGTCACGTGGACGCTGCGCGACCCTGCCGCCGCCAGGTTGTACACTACACATGCTGATGGTAAGTGACACAAAGTCTGCTGCTGCTGGTAGGCTCTCCCAGCAAAAGCAGGAGGCCTGAGTTCCGGCGCACTAGGCGCCTTACTACAAGTTAACACCCGTTTCACGTTTCAGAACGTGTTCTACAAGCACAATATGTGATGTGCTAGTCTAAAGACGTAACGTTCTCTAGCTGATACTTGCAGTTCGCGCCCTGATCGTGTCTTCTGTTTCCTGCGGATTTCATAATGGTTACCGTTCGCTGCTTTATAAGCGTTTGACGACACACAGACGCATACAAACCCATGAATTCACGTCGCAACAATTATGATTATGATAAAAATGTGCATGGTCCGATTAAGGATCAGAATATTAATTCATTAAACCCCATGCGAACGAGGCGCGTTTGCTCTCTCATTGTCTTTGTATTCGAAAGGTTCAGTTAAGACCTTCGTAGTGCAAGTAACGTTAATTTAGCCGTAGGTAGGTGTTAATCTAGCTTAAGTAAACATCTACCTTTCTTCGAAGGACGGCCAAAATACTTACATTTGTACATTTTCCTCTCGCTCTGGTTGAGACAGTTTCAGACTTTTATTGATTGAAACCCACCTGTGTTCTTTCAGTTGCCCTTTGCATTCCAGAGTTACGGTAACTCTTTAGAACAATTCCACAGCCCTGACAAATTTTGTACAGCTAAGTTGTACTGACAGTTCTTTTACCTTACGTATATGAAATATATGTATTTACCATTTTTTTTTTTATAGATATGCTCGAGAGATCAGTTGCCGAAGGACTTTCGGTGCGAGTGGTGCCATTGAAGCCAGGAGTAATTACTATTGATGTTAGAGTCAGAAATATGGGACAGGTGAGTCCATAATCTTATTGCAGTTAAATCAGTTTTTATAGAGATTTTTCTCCTAGGCAGGCACTTTGTGGAATGTATTTCATCACCACTGATCTAAAATATCGTGGGGAAACCGGCATATCCATTTTTGTTTTTTTTTTTTAACCAAAAATTCGAAGGCCTGTGACAACCATCCCGCACGGTGCCCGTGTGGCGGATTACGGCTCACTCGCTCTCCTAGAGAGGCCTGAGTCCGAGCCGTGGGAAAACTATAAGGCTGGTTATAATATATTATGCTTTGTAATAAGTTTTTATTTTATTCAAACAGTAGTTCAGCAAAATTAACTACTAGATGGCGTGCATTTAAAAGTTATTAGGCTGGATTTTGTAGAAATTGTAATTATGTCGGTATATGGTACCTGTTACGGTTATATTATAAAAATAAAAGGTGGTATTTCAGGTGTTAACTATTTAATTGACTTATTATTTTGGGAATAAAATGAATGTCAAGAATGCAATGTAAGACGGTTTTATTTTACACGGCCAAGTGCGAGTCGGACTCGCGCACTCAGTGTTCCATACACATGAAAACAGGTCAATTCCCGAATAGAGTTACGAAGATTTTTCCGAATTCAGAAAATAGTTTTATTTTGTGAAGTTACATCAAATTTACAATTTTCAGATTTTTCCTATAGTTGTGCTATGAAACCTTGCTTCATGCCAAATTTCATGATTCTAGGTCAAAGGAAAGTACCCTAAGAATTTTGATTCCCTTGAGAGTGTCGAAATACACATTTTTGCGACATAAGCGGCCGTATATTTATTTTTCGTTAACTTAGAAGTTTGATTTTTTCACAGCTATATGTTTTAATTTCAACTCGATACCTCTACGCGTTCTCAAGATAAAGGGTCTTGACAGACAGACAGACAGACAGACGGACGGATAACAAAGCGTTCTTATAAGGGTTCCGTTTTTCCTTTTGAGGTATAGAACCCTGAAAAAGTACAATTAAAACAAAAATCATTTGACGTGTTGTTTTCACTCTTCCTGAAGTTCTTGTCCAGAAACTACCGCTACACAGCTGCTGCGAAACCATATTTTATAACATTTACTGTAATGATCATTCAATTTCAAGTTTTTTCTTTTCTTAAACCTATTTCTTCCACGCAGGCAGCAGAAACCCGTTCCTGGGACAGCACAATCGAGATCTTAGGTGTATCCGAGATCCGGGCATCAGTTGAAGGTCAATCCAAGGAGTTATCTGCAGGAGACCGACTTGCCTTAGCTGTGAGCACTGTGGTGAAACTGAAGTCCTTACCTAGAGGAAATTGGAAGGCTTATGGTGATGGTGCATTTTCTGTGAGTGCTGGTGGAGAAGTGACGGCTGTGAGACCTGGGTATGGAGTTATAGTGGCACAGCATAAGGATGACAGGAACAATATTTATAGGGAGACGGTGAGTGTTCTGATTTGTAATGGACAAGAGTAGATTATCTTAAGTTGTATAAGTTTTTTTTAGGCTAGGTTTTTAATGTTTAAAAAGTGCTTTTTCTGTATTCGATTTGATGGAATGAATACCAATAAAGGGTAGAGGAGGTAGGGCTAAAGAAACCATGAATGGTTTGTGTAAGGAGTGATATGGAAAAAAGAGTTAGTGATAGCGTGACGGTTGACAGGACAAAATAGAAGAAAAAAACGTGCTGCACCGACCACATGGGATATGGGCAGGAAGATGATGATGAAAACCAATCTGTTGTATTTATTAACAGACTAAGCATACGCAGAAAATGTTTCACATTTTGTCAATTTCGTTTTTTCGTTATGATTAATGACAGGTTTTTGAATACTTTTATTTTCACAGGCCATTCACGTTGAAGTAGCAGTGCCAACATACTGCACAGCGGAACCATCAGGCGAACTCCATGAGACTAGTGTTCGCTTGGTGATGAGGAACTCTGTAGGGCGCGCGCTGCTGGCGCCGCACGCCAACGTGTCTGCAATAGCTCCACTAGCTGCGCACTCGAGACCTGCAGCTTCTAGTGACAGGTATACAACTCTGTAGGGCGCGCGCTGCTGGCGCCGCACGCCAACGTGTCTGCAATAGCTCCACTAGCTGCGCACTCGACACCTGCAGCTTCTAGTGACAGGTATACAACTCTGTAGGGCGCGCGCTGCTGGCGCCGCACGCCAACGTGTCTGCAATAGCTCCACTAGCTGCGCACTCGAGACCTGCAGCTTCTAGTGACAGGTATACAACTCTGTAGGGCGCGCGCTGCTGGCGCCGCACGCCAACGTGTCTGCAATAGCTCCACTAGCTGCGCACTCGACACCTGCAGCTTCTAGTGACAGGTATACAACTCTGTAGGGCGCGCGCTGCTGGCGCCGCACGCCAACGTGTCTGCAATAGCTCCACTAGCTGCGCACTCGAGACCTGCAGCTTCTAGTGACAGGTATACAACTCTGTAGGGCGCGCGCTGCTGGCGCCGCACGCCAACGTGTCTGCAATAGCTCCACTAGCTGCGCACTCGAGACCTGCAGCTTCTAGTGACAGGTATACAACTCTGTAGGGCGCGCGCTGCTGGCGCCGCACGCCAACGTGTCTGCAATAGCTCCACTAGCTGCGCACTCGAGACCTGCAGCTTCTAGTGACAGGTATACAACTCTGTAGGGCGCGCGCTGCTGGCGCCGCACGCCAACGTGTCTGCAATAGCTCCACTAGCTGCGCACTCGACACCTGCAGCTTCTAGTGACAGGTATACAACTCTGTAGGGCGCGCGCTGCTGGCGCCGCACGCCAACGTGTCTGCAATAGCTCCACTAGCTGCGCACTCGAGACCTGCAGCTTCTAGTGACAGGTATACAACTCTGTAGGGCGCGCGCTGCTGGCGCCGCACGCCAACGTGTCTGCAATAGCTCCACTAGCTGCGCACTCGAGACCTGCAGCTTCTAGTGACAGGTATACAACTCTGTAGGGCGCGCGCTGCTGGCGCCGCACGCCAACGTGTCTGCAATAGCTCCACTAGCTGCGCACTCGAGACCTGCAGCTTCTAGTGACAGGTATACAACTCTGTAGGGCGCGCGCTGCTGGCGCCGCACGCCAACGTGTCTGCAATAGCTCCACTAGCTGCGCACTCGACACCTGCAGCTTCTAGTGACAGGTATACAACTCTGTAGGGCGCGCGCTGCTGGCGCCGCACGCCAACGTGTCTGCAATAGCTCCACTAGCTGCGCACTCGACACCTGCAGCTTCTAGTGACAGGTATACAACTCTGTAGGGCGCGCGCTGCTGGCGCCGCACGCCAACGTGTTTGCAATAGCTCCACTAGCTGCGCACTCGACACCTGCAGCTTCTAGTGACAGGTATACAACTCTGTAGGGCGCGCGCTGCTGGCGCCGCACGCCAACGTGTCTGCAATAGCTCCACTAGCTGCGCACTCGAGACCTGCAGCTTCTAGTGACAGGTATACAACTCTGTAGGGCGCGCGCTGCTGGCGCCGCACGCCAACGTGTCTGCAATAGCTCCACTAGCTGCGCACTCGAGACCTGCAGCTTCTAGTGACAGGTATACAACTCTGTAGGGCGCGCGCTGCTGGCGCCGCACGCCAACGTGTCTGCAATAGCTCCACTAGCTGCGCACTCGAGACCTGCAGCTTCTAGTGACAGGTATACAACTCTGTAGGGCGCGCGCTGCTGGCGCCGCACGCCAACGTGTCTGCAATAGCTCCACTAGCTGCGCACTCGACACCTGCAGCTTCTAGTGACAGGTATACAACTCTGTAGGGCGCGCGCTGCTGGCGCCGCACGCCAACGTGTCTGCAATAGCTCCACTAGCTGCGCACTCGAGACCTGCAGCTTCTAGTGACAGGTATACAACTCTGTAGGGCGCGCGCTGCTGGCGCCGCACGCCAACGTGTCTGCAGTAGCTCCACTAGCTGCGCACTCGAGACCTGCAGCTTCTAGTGACAGGTATACAACTCTGTAGGGCGCGCGCTGCTGGCGCCGCACGCCAACGTGTCTGCAGTAGCTCCACTAGCTGCGCACTCGAGACCTGCAGCTTCTAGTGACAGGTATACAACTCTGTAGGGCGCGCGCTGCTGGCGCCGCACGCCAACGTGTCTGCAATAGCTCCACTAGCTGCGCACTCGACACCTGCAGCTTCTAGTGACAGGTATACAACTCTGTAGGGCGCGCGCTGCTGGCGCCGCACGCCAACGTGTCTGCAATAGCTCCACTAGCTGCGCACTCGACACCTGCAGCTTCTAGTGACAGGTATACAACTCTGTAGGGCGCGCGCTGCTGGCGCCGCACGCCAACGTGTCTGCAATAGCTCCACTAGCTGCGCACTCGAGACCTGCAGCTTCTAGTGACAGGTATACAACTCTAGGTACACAGTGGGGTCAACAGGTACACAAAAACAAATGTATACCTTCGGTTACTCCTTAATTACTATATAAATAATATAAAAAACATAAATCCAAATTGTAACTTAATCATCCCTATTAAATACTACTTTATAGGTTGTAACAGTGTAGTCGTCCAGTATACAAGAAAACAAGTCTAATTTCCGTGTCAAAGCGTTGTGCGTGTTCTGCACGATTTAATCGCGTCTGTGCTATGATTTCATTGTTCTGCTGTTAAGGGAACCTACAAGGTAGACGGATAACTTGAGTGAGGGTCGCGGGAATCTGATGAATATGAGACGCACTGGACCGGACGTCGGAAATGATGAAAATGGACAGTGCTAATCATCCTATATAGACTACAGTCAAAATAAGGTTCAGTCGTAAAGTTTGAAAACCAGCGTCAGGCAACTTCCCAGCATCAGGAACTAGACCTTTTTGGCGCAAAGTTGCGCCAAATAGGTCTAGTTCCTGATGCTGACCTGTTGGTCTAGTGGTTAGTGGCCCTGACTGCTATGCTGGAGGTCGTAGGTTCGATTCCCACCCAGGACAAATGTTTGTGTGATGAGCATGATCATTTGTTCTGTGTCTGGGTGTAATCTATTTATATCTATCTATATATATAAAAGGAGAAACTGACTGACTGACTTATCAACGCACAGCCGAAACTACTGGGACTAGGATCGTGAAATTTTGCACAAGGTTTCCTTTTATGCCGTAGGCGAGCACTAAGAGAGGATTTTCCAAAATTCACTCTCTAAAGAGATGAAACGGTGATCCAAAGTATATAAGAAAAAACCTACTTTCACGCAGGCAAAGCCGCGCGCACTAGCTAGTGTATATATATAAAAGGAAAAACTGACTGACTGACATATCAATGCACAGCCAAAACTACTGGGACTAGGAGCGTGAAATTTTGCACAATGTTTCGTCTTATGATGTAGGTGAGCACTAAGAAAGGATTTTTCGAAATTCAGCCCCTAAGGGGATGAAACGGGCTCTAAAGTTTGTATGAAGAAACCTTTCACGCGGGTGAAGCCGCTGGCAGAAGCTAGTATGTATGTATGTATTTAGAAATATATAAGTATGTTTATCAGTTGTCTAGTACTCATAACACAAGCTCTGCTTAGCTTGAGACTAGACGGCGTTGTGTGATAGTTGCGGAATATTATTATTATTAGTTATGAAACACATGATATTGTTATTATTTTATTTTGTTTTTTAAATTTCTATATATTGAACGTATTTATTTTTCTATTTTACAAGTAGAAAACCAGGTCATAATAATAAAAAATCATAATAGTATTATGATGTTTTGGCTACATCATTTAATCCTAAACAATTTAATCAATATTGCTATATAAATATAAATAAAAATACTTTTTTTATTTTCCAGTGTCCGAGGAACAGAGCTGCTGATACCAAACCTAGATACTGTAGGCACATTCATGACCTTCCAAGGGTCTGTGAGTGGAGTCACAGTTAAGGACGAAGTCTGGGTTACCGGAACTGATTTACGAGCTGACAGAGTTGTTGGTAAGTACTGAACTAATTTAGTAATTAAATAATAAATTGATCAGTAGTTTCATACATTTGTTCACATAAATCACAGGGCAGCATCAAGACAATATTATATTGCGAAGTGAAGTGTTACATAGTTATGATTTACTAACAAAATAATTAAGTATAATTATGTCTTTAAGGTATTTATTTCAGGAAACAGTACCCACCCCTGTTTTCTCAAATAAAATGATTATTATTATTATTCACTTTATTCATTTAACATACATATTAATTAAATTTTTAAATATTTTTTTAACAAAATCATATAAAAAACATTTGAAAATATAAAAAAATATTATTATTATAAATCGACAAATGTTTGCTGCATATATTTTTTTTAAGCTGTCAGTATTGAGCCCATAGAGGATTAAGGTGAATCTTGGGGATAGTGTTTTGGCTCTTCAATATGTTTTTATTGAGAGTGTTTTGTTTTTTATTGATTTTAAACAGACTACTTTTGGGTACGTTACACCAGTCAGAACTCAGAAAATATCGTTTGTTGGCGAGATCTGACGGACACTGACCGCTGACACTCCGTCCCGCGCGCCTCTCCCCGCTAGTCCTCTGCCGTGGCCACACACGCTTGTCCACGCGTGAACAGCGAAATTTAAAAAAGAAAACAAAAGAAAAATCAAAAGGGTTTTCGACAGTTTAATTTTTGATAGATAATGTTATGTCTTCGAAACACCGGACTTTTGGGCGTGTTTATTATACTACCACTAGCTGATTCGGCATACGTTGTTCTGCCATATAATTTGTCAAAGAAAAAAATGGGTGATGGTGATAGGAGGGTAAGAAATAGCCTACGATCCAAATATACACAAAAAAATATTGGTCAAGCCATTTCGGAAGAGTTCGATAATAAACACTGTGACATATAATAGGTACCTATGAAATTGCCTTTTTTTTTTTTTTTAAGTCATCTAAACCAAGAACACAAAGTTCTTTTGTTAGAAGAAAGTCGTAGGTATACGTCATTGATATTGGTTTCCCTTTGAAGCGCATAAGTTCTATGTTGAAACTCTTAATATGAAAAAATGATTTTTTTTATTAGCTATCATGGTTATAAATACAGCGATATTATAGAAAATACAAAAGACAAAAAAACCAACAAATACCTAATTTGGAAAAATAATAACTAGCTTTAATTTAAAGTATATTTGAACTTATAATTCTAAGTCAATCCAAATATATAACACTTCAAAGGAACCCTTTTAAAAAATGGCAATTTCATAGGGAAAGACCTATTATTAGATTTATAAAATGAATTGTATCGTATTATATTCCATTCTCGTCGCCCTGTATGATCGTTTACCTTCTTTCTACATAAAAAATCGGTTTTCCAGTGACTGGCAGCTGGGGTGTTTGCCTTGACGGTGTTGGCTGGAGGTCTCCCGCCGGCGTGTCAGTGTTTGCTGGAAGTGACGTGTCCCTCGCCGTAGTGACGCACGACGCTCCCGCCACGCACATGCTGCGGCTGGACCGCCCGCACAACGTCTTCACGCTGCATCAACTGCAGTTAGACAAGGTATGTGAAATACATCTATAACTTTTACTTTATGTTTACTAACAATGTGTTTTAATATAAGTAGTTATGTATGTTAGTCTGTAATGTATTTATGATATAGGTACTGTGTTACCGTTACCTGATATAAATTGATTATTATTTCATTTATTTATTTGTATGTACAGTCAGAGGTCAAAAGTGCAGTTCCACCTTACCAATGCTAAAATGTCTAAAATTTCTTTGTAGAAGAGGGTCAATGGTTCATGACTGATTTAATTGGTAGCACAGAATCTAAAGTATTGAATAGACTTGAGGACTATTGAACTTCTACAACAAAGAAATTTTAGTCACTAGCATTGGTAGAGTGCAACTGCATTTTTAAATATTTTTTAAATAAATAATAAAAAGGAAAATAAAATATTATTAATACTAGCTGCGGCCACCGGCTTCGCCCTCGTGATAGTAGAAAATTATTCCAAGGGAACAAACTCCCAAAATATAAAGTTTTCTATGTGCTATTCCAGAACATAGTCTACCCGTATACCAAGCTATTTCATCGAAATCCGTTCGAGCGTTAAAAAGTAACAAACACACACACAAACTTGCGCCTTTATAACATTATAAGCGTAATTTAATTCATTAATTTATATTAAGTAATATTACGTTTATATGTGAGGAGTAATCTTGAAACTACTGAATCGATTCTGAAAATTGTTTCACTAATATGAAAATGCATTATTCCAGAGTGGTATAAGCTATAAATTTATTTTTATATATAGTTTTGCGGGTGAAGCCGTTGGCAGAAGCTAGTAGTCTGATAAAATAAAATTGTAAATTTAAAATTAGTATATTTCATTTCACCATTGGTGTGGCGAACTATTTTGTACGTACACCTCAAGCTCACATAATCGCCACATTGCCATTGTTATTTGATACAATGATAGTTGCTGATCAGTAAGCAGGCCCAAACTTTGCATGAACACAGCATAAGGTATTCGACAAACCGTTCATGAATGAGTTATGAACGGTTTGTCGAATACCTCGCGTCGCTGTCGAATACGCTCGCGATTGGCATACGCGACTTTCTCAAAATCTTTACTAATTGAAAATTTTACACACAGATGGAGTTCCTCCCCGGCGAGTGGCCATCAGCGTTAGTCCCTCTCTCCTTTACCGCATCAGGCCTAACATCGGGCCCCCTGATATGTTCTGAACAACAACGCTACGCGCTAGAGGGCGCCAGCATCGAGCTGCCTTACAGCTGCAGGACTAAGGCGCCGCACAGCGCCGTGCCAGTGTTGAACGTTATTAATGGTTAGTTACATTATCAATATCATCCTGCCCATAACCCAATTTATTAAGAGTTAGTCGCCATTCTTATCTTAGCAATCACCCAATTTGTAGCCATAATAGGGTATTATACTCATTTTTGAAAATTGTCTCAATTAGACTCTATAGTGCTAATGTACCATTAAAAAAACACAATTTTTATTCTGTCGCTAAGTACTCTAAAAATGCATTTAAAATTTACATTTTCAAACGTGATTAGTTTGACGAAAATGCCGAACACAGTGGACGCCATATTTACTCTGTGGTCGTGACGTCAGTAGGCTGTGTAAACAAATGCGCTGTTATTCAGTCAATATGGCCGATCAGTTGACGGTTGACAGCTGTCACTTTAGTTTACACAGCAGAATGACATAATAACATGGTGACTACTATTTCATGGTGATATATTACAAATAAAAATACTGAAAACTTTAAATTCAATTTTAAAATTTATTTTAAAATTGCTAAGCTATCTTAATAATATATTTTTAGATTTTTTCCCATATAGAGTAAAATACCTACACTATTTTAGTCTCTTTCTTCTACTACTCTTATAATATTTAGAAGGTATGCGAAGGTCCAGTTGGGTAGGTCTAACTTCGAGAAAGAGATCAATCGTCAAATCCGATTCGGCTGGACAGCGTTCGGGAAACTGCGCGGTATCTTCTCGTCCAATATACCGTGTCTCATGATGAAAGTCTATGACCAGTGCGTGTTGCCAGTGATGACATATGGCTCCGAAACGTGGTCGCTTACAACTCGTAAGTCAGGACCGTTACCGCTCGGCCACCACTGGTTTTACTAAAATGTAACTACCCACAATCATGCTGAAGATTTCTCTTACTACATACATCATAATAGTCCACCTACCTATCTGTCTTTAGTAACTATGTAGCCATTTTTTTAGTTAAGTTCACTTTTCGTACGCAATATAACTTTTCGTATTTTATCAAAACACTTTGTTGTCCACCCTTTGAGGAGACTGAGTATACTTCATGGAGAATCATTTATACTGTTTTATTCTATTCCAGGACAAATGGGCTGCAAAATAATCCCAGCAAAGCCAATCACAGAAGCCTCAGAGGTGGAACTCTGCGCTGAATGGGGAGCGTACCGCGCGTGTACCAAAGTGTTGCTACTGCCTCAAGTGCGGCTATCCACGAACAAAGTGTCCTTACTGACCCCACCTACGACCTTCACTGTCATGGGGCACCCGCAAGCACTCAAGTTAGTTAGGTTGACCCCATCGCCGGGGTTGAAGCTGGACACTAGTGTTGATAATGGTGAGTAACAGATAAAACTTGCTCTTGTGTGTGGTTTAGACTGTTGTAACGTACAATCCCTAGGTCGCTTCATCCCCTTTTGCGAAGTAGCACTTGTACAACGTTATGAAGGATATTCCTGGCGTTGTACAGTAGAAACTGACAAACTAAAAAAATACATTTTATAAAACAATAATAACAAATCCATACACATTAAAGAAAAAAAATAAAAATAAAAATCGACGATTCTGTCGCAATTCCTGGAGTTTATTAAATGCTGGCTCTTGCCAGCGGCTTCGCCAGCTTGATATTAATACTTCTCACCTTTATAAATTATAGCCTGTGTGTTAATCCAGAATAGAAGCTATCCTAGTACTAAATTTCATCTAAATTCGTTCAGATGTTTGAGCGATACATACATACTATTGTTATGGTTTCTAACTAACACTGGCAGAAAAAAATGTTCGTGTCATCACTTTCCACAATCATAACAAACTGTTAATTATTATTTTCAAACCTTGTACTAATAATGCTTCACCTTTCCACTCAGCAGGTGCAATGCTCGTGACAGTAACAAACGAAGTGTCAACGTGCGGCCACGGCTGGGTGACCGTGCGCTCCAAGCTCACCGACCAGGAGCTGCGCGTCGACGTGCAGAGAGAGTGCGACGTCGCGTGTGGCACGCTATTGGGCGCCCTGTTCTCGCTGTTCAAGCCGTACTTGTCCACTATAGTCACAGTGGCCGCGGCTGCTGTTGCGTATTTGTACAGTAAGTCTTCATATACTATACTTCAATATGCTTGACGTCATCTTGAGTGCAGGAGATAGTTGAATCGGCAAATATCCTAAGTTAGGTCGCCCTCAGACTAGGTGGAGCGACAATCTTACCTGGGAAACTATTAGCAGCTAGATGAAGGGTCGCCGAAGATCTTGTAGAATGGCGCGCGAAAGGAGATGGATGGGTCCAGTAATGGTCTGCCATAGTCTACCGGTGATTATTTGTTAGTTAATCTTAAGTAAGGAAAGAGTGCGACTTCTTGTGATGTTGTCGCTGCTACTGCGGCTGTTATCGCGTGTTTATATTTTTAATGTTTTCGCGTGCGAAACAAGACGATAGCATATCAAGGTTGCTTAATACGATACGCTCATTGCTAGATAGCCATATACTGCTGGAGGTACTAGAGGCAGGAAAAGCTGAAGCGTATCATGTGCTTGCACCACACTCATTCATACTCTTCAAACCTGAGCATTACGCGTTTAATGGTAATAATAATTAGTAAATTAAAGCGAATATGTGTGTTCATAGAGCGATATTAAAATATCTGAAGTTTAGCTCTATCTATTCTGAATGTAAAATGTATTGAAAAAGTAATGTAAATAATTCAACAAAATTATATTATTTATAATAAAACCATTCTTCCACAGTACAACAAAGAATGCAGCGTAAGTCTCAAATCCGTATGCCAACGGATCCCAACGAGACAGTTCTACCACCAGAGTCGCCTCCCGCACTAAATCGTTCCCGAACCTGGTCCAGAAGCCCCTTCGCATCGAGCGGCCCCACGGCGCCAGTGTACGGCGACGCCAGCATGCTGCCCGAGCAGAGCTTCTCGCCCAACGCTACGAGGAACTCCATGTTCCTATAGCAGTTGGAAGACGAAAGGGTTGCCAGGGAAAGAGGGGGGATCGCCCTATATGTAAAACGATTTTTTAGGCTTTTGATTACGGATGTTTAAAGAAAGGCCTGCTTTTGATATGATGCGCGGCTGGATGGCCGGGTACCTACCAGAATGGTGGATGAAAAAAATTAAATGCAAATTAATTATAGACCATGGAAATTTCAAATGTCGTAACGGTATAGATAGCAGGGATCTTGAGCGCTGAGTTCTACAGTTCTACTTGCGCAGAAGCACGTAGAAGTGAAATATCGGTCTCTTTAGTGGTACGAAGAGAGATGCGGGGGCGGGGAGTGCAATCCTTGTATAGTGATTGGCTCGCCGATGTGTACGATGTGCAAAGCGATCCCCGCTCTTTCGCCGAGCGCTCAAGATTCGTGCCGCTATCTATAACAATGTACTTTTGGATTGTCAATGCTTGGCTCTGTACCGACAGTTCAAAAACAATTGTACAACGTCGATCACATTGAATATGTTCAGTAGTAATAAAATTAGGGCTATTATACTCCATTCGCAATATGATTAGACATTTTATTTTTACATTAAACCAACCTTTTTACTGTCTGTTCAAGCGATTATGACTTTTATTGTGTTGGTGGCATGACAAATGGCGGCTACAGTAAATAGTTGGTATTGTGACCTCTTTTTTGCTTTCAATGCTATCCTTATGTCTACGGTATGGAAGTCAAAATCGGTTGAAAGGACAGCAAAAAATTTTTGTTTATTGCGAATTGAGTATAAAAGATAATAAAATATGTAGTAATTGTAACAACAAGTCTGTCTCGACATCTTTTGATCTGGCAACCCGACAATGATATTGTTTCGCCGTATCGGTGTACTGTAATGTTAATTAGTTAATAAGGAGACTTCAAGTGAAAGGATGATGAAGAGAGTACGTACCAAATTAGCGGATGCGCGCTGGTTTCGCACATTTTCGTTGAAAGCCTATTGTCCAAAGACGTGTAGCTTCATAGACTCTGTCAACGAAGCTGCAACGACACGACGGCACGAAGCTGCAGCTACGTCGACAGCTGCATAGTTTTGTATGTAAGCTGTGAGCAGGCGAACACCAAGGGTCTTGTGAAGCTGCATGCCCGTAGGCAGTAGGCCTAAGTCATCATTCTCCAAGCGTTACGTACCTTGGGATTTCGAGCAACACGCGGCCACGATCGAACGTTCGACCGGTCGCAATTTTGTCCGAAGTTTTTTACGAAAAACATTGCGGCCGGTTCTTCGACCAGTTGTGAATGTAGCCGCGCAGTTTTCGACGTCCCTGAGAGCTCATACACACGAGCGGCATGTTGCTAACGACAGAGGTAACTGCAGTCGTCGACAAGGGGGCGGCGGCAGCCCTGGCCCTATAGTGACACTGGACACACACGACGGTTGCCGCTGATCTTCATTTGTTGTAATGTTGACGTCCGCCGTCGAGCGTCAGCAGCTGCCGCCGACGCGTCGAAGGCTACAGTTATCTCTGCCGTTGGTAACGTGCCGCTCGTGTATTTGAGCTCTTAGTCATAGTAAGGTAAGTATAGTTTTTAAGACATAGTCATTGAAAAAATCTTGACTAAGGCCTGAATCACATTTATACCTATCAATTCTTATTTCCTATACGCAAGCTTATTTGTCCAAAATTTTTAATAGATCATATTCTAATAAATGTGATTTAAGCCTAAAACTTCCTTAGACTAAGGCAACAATGTCATGTGTAAATTGAGGTTTGGCAACAATGTCATGTGTAAATTTATAAGTAGTTAAATAATGATCTGTAGCAATAATTCAGTCGATGACATTATTCTGGTACTCATTTTAGCGGACCAATACGCAAGTTCGCGCAACGCCTTTTCCGGACAATAAGTCGGTTATCGTAAATTTGAAACATTGAATGCCGATTACGAATATATCCGTATATGGTTTCTTTGCAGGACGTCGGCTACGGGTATATACGTAGGACTTCTATAGGGGAGGAAGTGTGCGGGGTGGGTACGTAGCAATGATGCAGATTGTACGTAATTACGTATACGTATTTAGCCGTATGCTGGCAACCAGGGTGCGTTTTTTTTTCGGTGATGCCATATACGGATATATCCAAATAATAAAGGCAAATGTGCCGTGTAGCCAATTTTGGCATTCAATAGGTTAAGATTTACGATTACCGACTTTATGGCCCTTGCAATAAGTCAGTAATCCCGAAACTTAGTTGTAGGTGCGATTACTGATTTATTGCCCGTAGACATCGATACATTCTTTGAAAATAATCACCGACAGTATATTACTTCGTAAGTGTGTGAAGTCACACTTATGAACACGGAATAGAGAGAACACTGGAAATAGTAAGTAGGCGTGACAGTGTCGCCGCTGGTTAGTATCGCTTTACGCACTCGCTGTTCAAGCGCTCTCATTCGCAACCTAGACTGCGTCAACGTACAATTTAAGTTAAATAATATTAAAATGCCTTATTGTGCCATATTGGACTGTAAAAACCATAGTCTGACTAAAAGTCCAACTCATGGAGGTGTAATAAAATGAAAAAATAAAATGTTGACAAACATTGCTCAAGATATACAAACAAAAATTGTCCTTAATGTCTTGAAAACAAAGTTGATTTTCTTTTCCCGGTTATTAGCCTTTCTGGAATATTCGGTTATCTACCTATACTTTTGACGCTATCCAAATAGTGCGTGACTTTATCGACAAAATCAATCGACATGTATTATGTTGCCTTAAAATAAAAGTATTTAAAATTATGTATGTAAGTAATTATAATGCAGATAATTATTACATTAATAAAGTTAATAAAACAAAAATTGTAGGATGATATTCGTGATTTAATTTTAAATACATCTAGGTAAAGAATTAGGTACGACATAGCAGTGGACGATGACGATGATTTCAGCTGAGATGATGATAATGATGATAATTGTTAGATTTTATTTTCCTTCCTTAATAATTTCAGTTTTCCTAATGTTCCAATTTGTAAAGAAAGAGATATGGATCTACGCTACTGGGAGCAAAAAAAAATACCCTTTTTACTACGTTTAAAAATTGTCCTACGAAATATCAATTTCATTATTTTGATACTATCACATTATCGCATACAATATTTTTTTTCGCATTATATGTTTTAAATATGTTTTCATACTATCGATATTATTTCGACCGAATTAGGTTACATCACTATTTGAGTAGCAACCTGCATTCGTGTCAGTGATACGCCATTCAAATACCACCCTTATTTTTACATAGTTACAGTTCATACTGGTAGTCCAATATGTATTTCTTTCTTGTTTTTGCCAATTTGATTTTTAGATAGTTGATGTTAAAGTTGCATTTTGTATAATATTTTTTTTGCATTTCGTTTACGCCCTTATTTTTTTTTAGCCAATCGTATCTTCGGATTTGCTGTAAGAGTAAATCGTAAATGTGTGACACCGGTTCTGGTACAAACATTTTCTCAAGCTACTTCCAGTGTCCTCTCTATTCCGAGCTTACGAAGTAATATATAGTCATGTGAAGAGGAGGTACTCGTATGAAACGAATGTTAGTAGAAGATTTATGAATATATAAGTGGATGGAAGGAGAGGGAGGCCAAAGAAAATATAGATGGATTGTACGCGAATAATAGCGTAACGGTTGACAGCACAGGATGGAAGAAAACAAAATGTTGCGCGGACCCCCAGTAACATGGAACATGGTCAGGATGATGAGGCACCGAGAGCATTCATCGTTCAAATTTGATTTGCAAATGTGAAACGTTGCGAGAGCTTTAGTTACGCTGCGAACATCCGTTCGCGAACACAGCGATTAAGCTAGAACTGCATTAGACCGAGGCTCAAGTGAACCGCGCCTGATTTTTACGTTGAACGACGTCGCATGGCGAGGATCTAATGTAGCTCTACCAGTCTAGTTGCCATACAAAATGTATGGAGCGGTCTCCATCCACGCGATCCAGATCGGCGTACGTGACACACGTGTGCGCAGTGTAGTCCTATCTTTAGAGGTTGTATTTATTTTGAATTTGGATTCGGGGACTCCTGATGTGTACCTGACAGTTGGACATAGGGGTTTGTAAATCGATGTTGTACTCCAGTATACACAAGCATTTAGTGAAATAGGTATTAAAACAAGTATTTACAAAATGCTAGCTGCTGCCAGCGGCTTCGCCCGCGTGGTAGTAGACAATTATGCAAAGGGAACATATGTTTGAAATGATGATGAACCATCACGTTTGCGATACTTCGCTAGCTAAATTAATTAGCCTTCATACAAATAGTGCGAGGGCTGAAACTGCGTAAAGCGGACGCCCGCGCTGTCCCATCCCATCCGTCACGGGGAGTTGCGCGTCGCGGCCGTCCGCGCATACGCAGTTTCGACCCTGAGGCTGCCAAACTAATTCCAAATTTAGTATTACATATTATTAGTGAAACAGCAGGAATTTTTGGGAACCGAAAGAACAAAACACAAAATTACTACGTATTTGCTTTATTGTTATCGTGTTATTAACAAAGCTGTGCTTAAAATTAAATGTTACATTAAAATTGAATTTCAAAATTGACATAAGAAAACGTTACTCTCAAATCGATACCAAAGTATCATGTTTGATTTTATTATTGGTTATTAAATTGTTGTAAACATACGTAATTGGTTGATCGGTGTAGTATAGTGGTTCTCAACCTTTTTTTTTTACCGGAGATCTGGTTTCTTTGTTGTTAGCAGGGACCAATAATATAGAAGAAAACTTAACTTCTTAATCTGAATAAAAACTTATACATTCAAAGTGCGAGCGAGAGAAAAAGCAGTTCGCATCAATGTAAGTTAAAAAAAAGTAAAGAAAAAAAATGAAAAAAAGAAAGAAAAAAAAAAAATTTTTCTTTTTTTTTTCTTTCGTTTTAACGCGTGTGCGTGTGTGACGTGGCGTCACAACATGGCCATCGATCCTATTCTTAATTGGAACGCATTGTATATACGTCCTCCAATATAATGTTTTGGCTCTTAAAGACCATAGGTTGGGAACCACTGCTTGTGTAATAGGTATTATGGTTTATTCGCTTCGCTTTTTTAGGATCCATGAAGTTGTAAATAGTCCAGCTAACATAAGATACAAATTTGACGCAGTTAATATTAATTATTCATTAGAAAAATAACATAAAATTGACGACAGAAAATCTGGACATCACGTCCAAATGGTTAGTTAATAACTGCATTTGTTATGCTTAGTCTAGTGATAAATTAATATATGTAATAGAAATGTAAATACAATTTGTAAATAAGATCTCAAAGAACTAGAATTAGTTTTGTTTTATAAGATTGTATTCGCATTTTAATGCAACTAACTATTTGTGACGTATTGTAAATACAAACACATGTTTTTACTCGACTGTGCCCCAGGAGGGTATTTTTTTTTTATAATGAAGTCTAAGTCATTTTTTAGAAGTCAATGATTGTTAAAATACTTAAATAAAAATATGTGTTTGTAACCTGTACTCGGTATGGGGTTTCGAAACTTGTGATGTGTGAAATAAAGTATTTTTGTAAACTTAAGTTTGTCTTTTTATTCAATACTAGCTTTTGCCAGTGTGTGAAAATAGAAATGATCCCAAGGGAACATGCTTTCAGCATAAAAAGTATATTAAGTGCTAATTCAGGACATAGTCTACCCGTGTGTCAAATTTCATACAAATTAGTTTAGACGTTTAAGCGTGAAGGAATAACGAACCAACATACACGTACACATAGATACAAACTTTCGCCTTTATAATATTAGTGCGACTAGTGACCCGTCCCGACTTCGCTAGGGTGCAAACTATGCACATAAACCTTTCTCGTTTATTGCTCTCTGTTTTAGTGAAAACCTCATCAATCTGTGGTGTGTTTTAGGAGATCTTAGCGGGTAAAGAGAGGCGGAAAGTGACTTTGTTTTATATACAATGTAGACTAAAGGCGGAATTCACCAATAAAACTAATCGCGTTTTAACGTTTGGCTCGCATAATCGCGTTTAGTCGCTGTCACTGTGTCACTTGTCTATGCGCTTCTTCTTTCATGATATCATTCCTGCTCATATTCCTCGTCCAACCTCGGTCAAATGTCTTCTTTCTTTTGTGTTTACTTGTTTTATATTTAAACTATGCAAATTTATTGAAATTAATAAAATTAAATTGTAACTACTTTTTTTTTTCTTTTTTCTCTCTTTGTTTCACTCTTACGAGTTTCAGTCATGTACCATAGTCTGTGGTCTGGTCACAATGTCGGTCTGCGTCTGCGAAGAAATTCTTTTATTTTGAACTTTAATTTTTAGAGATATATATTTATTTTACTGTTCATTCGCGCTAAATACTCTCCAGCGTTTGATCGTCTATTAACAGTTTGCACGTGTTATTGGTAAAATTGTGGTGTCTTTTCCGCAAATGCCATAATGAAAAGTTGAAGTTGTATTTTTACAAGTGACACTAATGACAGCGGCTAAACCTAAACGCGATTATGCGAGCCAAACGTTAAAACGCGATTAATTTTATTGGTGAATTCCGCCCTAAGCAGACTACGTTTTATTCCTACATTAGCTTTATAACATAGATTTCTTTAAATAACATAGAAACTGATTGGCGATAAAAGCAAAAAAATAGGGAACTATAATAAATGAATACTTAAATATACATAATTTTTTTTCCTATCCTTTTAGGAGTCACAAACTCACAAGTTTAACCACCAAGCACCAACTTCCGGACAAGCTAAATTAATCTACTACATAAGCAAGAAAATACTAACCTATATTTTAATTTGTTACTAGCACTTAGAGAGTGTTTTGACGAACGAATAACGACAGTCTTCTTGTTTAATTTTGATTTGAATTTATGCCAAGTTTATTGTTTATTAACCCAAGAAATAAGAATTATTATCATCAACCATACAATAAAATTGTTCAATTCGGGGTAGTTTTTGAAAACATTTGTTTTCATTTGACAGCTTCTTTATTATTTATTTAGGTTATTATTTGTTCTAACTTTCAAGTAGGTAGGTATGTCGACACACTGAAAGAGATTTTGCATACAAAGGAAATTCCCCCCTAAAAGAGGTTGTATTTCCAAGCGCTCGCCCTCTTTTTTTTATGGAAGCCATGTGCAAAATATCGCGTTTCTATTCAGACTAGTGAGTAGTAACAATAATAAATTTTCGAATACTAATTAGAACAGCCAGCCATGGGCGTACCCAGGGGGGGAGGGGGCAGGGGAGGGCAGCTGCCCCCCCTTGGAAATCTCACAGAACATGTATGAACTCGCCTAATTACTAATTAAAGTGCAAACGGGGCCTTATGCTCTAACTTTTAAATAAACCGCGCAGTAGACACTGGCAAAATGCACGATGCAATTGCCAAAAAACCGCGCGCTACGATGGCGGACGTACATTACCGAATCTAGCCGAGCGTTCGAATGCTCGGCTGTATTCGGTTACTTCGATAAGGAGTTGCGAGCCACTAGCATTTATTTGATTTGACATAGTCAAATTTACTTTTATTTATTTAATTACCTATAAAGCAGGATCATTTGCGGCGGTTTGCCCTACACACTACACTACATAAATACCTAATGTTTCATGTAGGTGTGTTTGTGTAGTGTGTATGACAAAACAGCCGCCGACGATCCGATCTAAAAAATCTGACTTGCCCCCTCCTACGCCAGAAGCTGGGTACGCCCATGAGAACAGCCACTGAATTTCATTTGAAGAAATCCCGCCGAAAACCCCCGAATATAATCAATAAATATCAGTGTTGTTATTCATGCTGAAGTCTCCCATAAATATTGGAAGTTAAACAAAAACTTAGACATCACTAAAAATTAACAACCTAAATTAGTGTACTTTTCACAGCTACTACATAACCATAAACGAATGATTGTATTGCGGTAACACTAAAAAATCTATTGATGTATTGAAATCTCTTTCCACAAATATATATTATGCATATTTTTGAGATTACTAAATCCAAAACTCATCGAACAAATCGAAGTGGTCATTAGAACCAGTAGCAAAAGTTTCTACTCGAGCCGGGGAAAGGTTTAAATTTTTTCTTTCTACAAAACATTTCCTTTCTACATTATAGTTCCAGTCAATAATATACTGTGATGATTCAGAATGTACTTTTTCAACAAGAGATTAGGTTTGAATACTGGCTTAGGCTGAAAACAAAAAAGAAAATAGAAATGGAGTTTAATTTTCTCTAGGAATTTCTCAGTCCGTACTCATAGATATCCACTAATTCCTAACTTAAAATAAAACCATAATTCTATTGACATATATAAGGTAGCCTCTACTTCAAAGAATGTACATGTGTTTGTAAATAAACTTGCATAATAACCTCGGAAGTTAAGTAATCTGTTGCATCCATTGAGCTTAGCTGGCTAATCCATGATCGAAAAGTCAGGAGTGTATAATAATTATTATTGTATCTAACGTTAAGGTTTAATTAATGACCGCTATGAAAAAAAGCATTGTGGCTCCGTCCATATCTAGGTTTTTATTATAAGTATTTTTTAAAATTACATTTAATCTCCTACTGCTCCTAACATCTCCAATAAGTCCTCTTGCGGAGATTTTGGAATGTCTGGGATAAAAGTAAGATCAGTGTTCTTTATTTTAAAACTTGTGTCTATCGTTTCAAATTGTATGTCAGTGGTTATTTTTAAGGTTTTTTTCTTTGAACACGTAGTTCCAAATTCAATGGGCAATTGTAACTCAACTTTATTCTTGCAATTCGTTTTCTCTATTGAAGATAAAAGACAGTTTATTTCATTTGTATCGGCACATCGGTTTTCAAACTCTTCAATAGGATTTTTCTTGTTGTCGTACTTATAAATATTTTCACCTAGGTTATGCAAAAGGTTTGTACTTATTGTAGAAGGTAAATTCAAAGTTCCGTCTTTTCTTTGAAGACCTAATCTCATTAGAACTGAAATTTTAGTATGAAACTCTGAAAACCAAATTATAAGAGTATTATTTAGACATTTATAGTCATCGTCAGTGAATTGATGACATAATGACTCGAATCTTCTCATAACTTGTTCAATAATACATTTTGGGAAAAATTGCGGCATTAGCATGGCAATACTTCTCAAATGACGGCGAGTGATATCGAAAATACTTTGATTTGTCGCTACAGATAATTGCCATTTAAAGATCATCGTCATGAGATCCCATAATTTGCTCATGGAATAATCATCTAGTTTCATTATTGAGGAGGTGGATATGTCTTGAAGTAGTTGTTTCATGAGAGCGTGAGCGGCCACCGGCTGTGGTGTAAATAACTCATCTAACAGTTTGGGATGAAGTAATACTGTCGCTACATCGGTGAGTACTGAAATAAATAAAAATTAACATTTCCTAGTTTAAAAATACTAGAAAAATAATACAAATATTAGAAGAATAACTTCTCTAAAATTATTTTCTGCTTCTTGCACTAAGTTCTCATTTAAAACAACAACTTACCTTTTTCAGATTTGTCCAGAGAAATATTCTGGGCTTTCAGCCTCTGGTCTATTACGAAGATCATCTCACATCCAAGATTAACAGCTAGAAAGGGCGTAGCAAAGTGCGACATTTTCACAGCACTACTTTCAGTAACATCCATGAAACACTGAAATAATCAATAATGTTTCCATTTCCTAACCTCACCTTGCCTATTGATTCTATTTACGAAAAACTATTGGAGAACATAAAGAAAGATGGTAGAACGAAAGATATTTCCCAAGACTTTTTAAAATTGTTTGCACCTTATGAGAAAGTATTTTATGTGTATAAGATGCTAAAAAACTACAATCTTATACCACTTATTTATAAAGAAGATAAATGTGTAAATTCGTCCATACATTATCGTAACCTTGGCAACAAGGCCTATCAACGGGCCCAGTTCTACATAGCATGGCAATACTATAACTTGGCAATGATGTATGCACCTGATGAGACTGAATGTTACAGTATAGCTTTGTCTAACAGGTCAGCAGTGTTTGCTAGTTTAAAAAAATACAAAGAATGCTTAGCTGATATTGAAATGGTATTTACTCGTGCATATCCAATGTCAATAAAGGATAAACTTTATAAAAGAAGAAATATGTGTGAACAAGCTATAAAGAATGATGAATGTCCAGATTCCCATGAAGAGGATGAAGACATAAGAGACATATTTACCTTTAAGGGTACCAAAAATGAAATATATGTAGATGCAAGCTCTAAGCTAAGAGTGAAGTATACTCCTGAAATGGGGAGGCATGTTATTGCAGATGAGGACATTAAAGTGGGAGAAATACTAGTACAAGAAGACCCATATGTTAGAGTGCTTCTAAAAGAACAAATTATCTACACTTGTGCTAATTGTTTTTCAAGGGCATGTAATCTATATCCTTGTCCATATTGTTGTATGTCCATGTATTGTAGCAAGATATGTGTCTTAGAAGCATGGGAGCAGTATCATTGTTATGAATGTCCTTTACTTGCATTTCTACTGAATAATTCAAATTTCACAAAACTGGAATTGCTTGCTTTGAGAGCCACAATAAAAACTAGGATGGATCATCCAGATTTGAATAGTTTATTTCTCTCAGTAGATAATACGGAAGCATACAAAGATGCTGAAAATTTAGGATGTAAGAAGACAGACGATGGAAAATTGGTTTATAGTTCGAAAAATTATGAATCAATTCATACTTTGGCTACAAATATTGAGAAAAGAGATGTATCAGATATGTTTCAGAAGGCTGTCAGTGCAGCTGTCCTTTTGCACATCCTAGCTGTAAAAGAATTTATCAAAAATGATGATCCGGAAATAGAAAAAAAAATTAAGATATATACAGCAAATACATTAATGCGTCACTTGATGACAGCTCCGACAAATATGCATGGCATTACGGCTAATATTGAAGATGAGGATGGGAATTATGTTGATGAGATAAATATAGGTAGTGGGGCATATCCATTCCTAAGTTTGATCAATCATTCATGTTCACCGAATGTGGTGCGTTTCACCAAACTCGGCTTTAGTACAGTGACTTTGTTTGCTCTGAGACCTATCAAAAAAGGACAGCAAATTTTTGATAATTATGGGTAAGTTAATTCTTTTTAATATTTTATTTACGAAGCAGTATATCATCCATCATTCACACAATTTTCGAGCCATGTTGTTCAGTCAACTTAACCCAAGGTGATCATAATGTTGGTTTCTGTATTGAGTAGGTACTTGGAGCTTACTACTTTAATATAATAATATGTTGTCCTGTTTGGAAATAGGTTTTTCATCAGAAACAAAATTGAGAACCCGTTTGCAGCACCATCTACCGGGTCCAATTGTATTTTTAAACCATCCAGGGACCCATTCAATATACACAATTTTATCCAAATGGTGAAGTTGTTTAGGAGGAGTCGAGTGACAAACACATGTACCTATAGAAGAATTATGTATATAAAAAAATATTTATTGGAAACCATATGCATAAAATATATATTTTAAATACTAATTTTGTAGAATTCTATGCTGGGCTCGCTTTCCAGGCTATAGTTGCCAATCAGGTACTTTATTTGCCTGTGCTATTTTTGTATAATTTGTGACCTCGATAAATAACTTTTTTGTGGGTAATAATTTGATAATTTTCGCCATGTTGTGCACTTCGGCGATTTGGATTTTGGATGGCGTCACAGACTGGTCTCCAGTGTAGCACGGATTTGTTCTAACCAACATATCAAACTCCTGGCTCTGGGTCTTTTCCCATCTCCTTTTCCTGTCAGCAGTAACTTTTCCAGGTTATCACCTCTCTTTCTGGCAATGTGATGAAAGAAATCAAAGATCCTTTTTCATCAACAAATAACACTATCTGAGGTATTTTTTTTTTTAATAAGTCATCAATATTCGTATACAATGATGCGACAATTATAATTTCAAATTTTCTTTAAGATGAAGAGTGGGCGCGTGGTGGGATCATCTCGCTATCTCTTTTCTACGCACATAATCTAAGGGCGGTGACGTCACATTGTAGTTTGTGCATCCTTTTTCTGTTACTTGACAGTTTCCCTTTTCACTAGATTATTTTTATTGTACTTTTTAGTACAATATTGACCGGTCTACACTGTCCTTTCATAATATTTACTTATAAATATTTGAGAATGGAAATATTGTAAGAACAAAAATTTTTTTAAAAGAGTAACCATGGAGTTTCTTGCCGGTTCTTCTCCATAGGAAACGACCAATTTGGAACCGCGCACTAGCTTCTGACGTTTTACAAGTGCCCATGTAGGCCTATGTGAAATAAAAAACTTTGTACTTTGACTTGACCAGATTTTAAAGGTTATTTTGCCCACTTGAATTTGGGGACTTCAAATTCTTAATACAGTAATAAGAGCTTAATATCGATGACCAACAAGGATTTCAGGCCAGTGCATGTCTTCAAAGTACTAACATGATCAGTTTGCATGTCTCATACATAAACTCGTATCTTTTTTCTTAACACTGTATGAAGACCATGCCTAACTTTCGAATGCTTGTGTAATTAACACTAGGTACTTCGAGACGCTTCGAGATGAGAAGGAGATGTCGTCAGATTGCATCACGAAGATCCTACCCGTCGAACGCGTCGCGTGCACCAGGTCCTCAGCAAGCAGTGAAGCCCTAAAAATGTACCTAGACCTGTTTTTGGCAACATAAATAGACTTCTAGTGCCTTATCTTTGCTTGATCTAACTATGCATGCATGTGTAGGAAGCCCGCATGAAATGCTTGCGCATAGTAGGTGTCTCGCGCCTTTCCCCTTTTTGAATTAAAAATTTGAAGTTGATTACATAAATTATTTACTTATTAAACTCTGAACTAAAAACCTGGTTTCACACGTTCTTAACTTGGCTGTTTTAATTATTTCTATTCCTTAGTGTTTTTTAAAATTGGAATCATTGAAACAGCCCCGATTTGGTAAAATAGAGCTGAGAATGTTATAGCAGTATTGGCTATCTGAACGAAGTTTGCCGAGAAAGCTGAATCGATACATTTGCTGTCAAATACTGCAAAAATATTAAAATTTGTTGCATCCGCGTTCTAATGAAACTAAAAGTGACTGAAACTACTTAAATACTTTCGAAACTTGACACTGGTTAAATGCACGAAGCCAAAACAAAAAGAAAAAACAACTCCAAATTCTCAATTCCTTCCAGTTCTTACCAAACAATGTCATATAATAATATTTTCGTCTTTATAATACATATTAG
Source organism: Mythimna pallens (assembly GCA_961205895.1). Taxonomy (NCBI): domain Eukaryota; kingdom Metazoa; phylum Arthropoda; class Insecta; order Lepidoptera; family Noctuidae; genus Mythimna; species Mythimna pallens. The sequence continues at coordinate 6,812,714 of OY540843.1, forward strand.
TATGATTAGGTAATTGCGAGATGACAGTATTTGACCATAGAAATAGGACCATTTATGGACTGTTCAGTGTTTAAAAAGTAACAAAAAGAGTTAAGACTAATGCCAACTTGCATTTTCTTTTTCAGAGCACATCATGCTGTTCATACCAGGGAGGCTCGCCAAAACATACTACGATCTCAGTACAAGTTCACCTGTTTCTGCCAGGCCTGCACTGAAAACTTTCCACTATACCATGACTTAATAACCGTTTCAAATGTACCGGCCAATATAGTTGCAAACATTGTTCATTATTTGAATGGAGATGTCATTGAAGAACTCCAGAAAGCTAATAGAGGGCGTGCAAAGCAGCTCTTCAAGCCCTTGTGTGAGTTAGCTACGGCCTTAGACCCTTATATTCCTTGCAAGGAGGCAGCTGAATGTCAGGAGGCACTTAAACAATGCCTTTCCATACTTTCAGGTGTGCTCACTAAGGAGTATGCCAAATGTATCCAGTTTAAAGTCCCTGCACCCACTGATTTAGAAAAGCCGTCTAATATTACTAGGTTTTTTTGTGGATATGCTGCGGCTAACCTTCAGAATGATATGTGAATGGTCTATAATTTGCTTAATTTATTTGGCAGATTTTTGTAATTTAACGAGCCCACGAGTAACTTAGTTTGGCATTTTCATACAATCCCGGAGACTTGAAGTGAGAACAAATTAGTTTTGGAGAGTAAAGTTGCTCGTGCGCGCTATTTCTAACACTTTCGATGCCCAGAACCTTGCTCCTACAACCCGCCTCCGGAGTCGTTCTTACCTAGATATTGTGATTATTATGTCTATTTGTTGACTTGTTCACGGCCAAGATCTGACAGGCGAGACAAATCAACGTAAGTAAGTAAGCATACTTTACTTTTTTTAGATGGGTCCTTGATACCGAAAGTGTTAAGACTTTGCTATTGCATTAAGCATGGGCCACACGGTTGCAATCTAGCGTCCCAACAGAGGTCACTTTGGTAGGAGCCTAGTTTGCCTCCACGGATTAATAATAATAATAATAATAATGGTTTATTGTTCAGGAAAAAAATACACTTTTACATCGAATACTTCCCTGGTCTCCACACTAGGATTCCCTGTGTCGTGGAGACCAGTCTCTTTCACCATGGTTCAAGAAGAAATAAAGTAGAAAATAAAAATACAATGTAACACAGATTATGTAGAACATAGGGTATGTTAGAACTAAATAAATCACCATTTATGAGAGGTGTCCATGGCATCTAGCAGAGTGTGTAAAAAGTAAGTTGTATGGTGTTGGTGCGTGTATGTGTGTGTGTGGGTGCGTTTGTGTGAGGTGTGTGGGTGCATGTGTGTACGCGTGTCATGTCTTCAAGAACTGATTGTGTTGCGGGTACACAGATGAAATCCACGCGCCAACAGATTTGCAAATTTGTCAATGCAGTTGGAAAAACGTGCCCGTCATCCAGACTGCCATCCAAGGACTTTGAAGGTCATATCAAAATTTCGATTACATCTGTTGTATACACAGGTTACAACAAGTAAGGTCACCCCTGTTAGGAGTGTTGGGACGCTAGATTACATCCGTGTGGACCATGCTTTATTTTGTAGAACTCTAGAGATACTCTTGCTCAGCAACGGTTTTCTTTGTTATTATAGAATGTTGTGTTTTGGTAAACGTATTTATTTTTTTAAGAAGCTGGTCGGACTGTCATTGCTAAGAATATTGATATTATTGGCAAAGTTGCCTGCCATAAATGAAATACGAAGTATTATTTTCGTTTCTCATCTTTGCACAAAATAGTCATAACTTAAAGAAAAACTATGCCAAAACCTATGTTTTGGCACGATAAAGAAAAATTAGGAAGTGTTATGCTTTTGTTAATAAAAAAAAATACTTTACACGTTTCTAGTCCCATATAGTATATTGTTAAAATAAGTTAAAATGTATTTATATTTATTTAAAAGAACAAAATCGTAAGACTTGGATGTATCAGGGATATTGAGTATACAATCTTCTGGATCACAGGATCAAGTAATTAGTGGCTTAGCCTACTCTTAAAAAGTAATGTAGCGCCATCTATAACGACTCATAGAATTTTAAATACAAAATCCTTCATCGCGCGGTAATCTTTAATACCGTCATACAGGATCGAAAACTGATAAAACAAGGGCTAAATTATTATTAGATACCAAAAATACCCCTTTAGGGGGAAATTTGTTATTTACATCACGCAAGTACAGTTTCACAGTATTCATACTAAGGTACCCGCGGGTATTAAGGCCTGTCGGTTATCAAGGCCTAAATGACAAAAATCGTACGAAATATAGTAGTTGACGATCAAGGTTACACTCACACATGCATAGTGCGTATACAAGTCACTGCGAAGCGGCGGACGCGCTCTGTCACTGCCCCCCGCGCCAGTTTCGCCGATAAGATTGTAAGGAGCGGTCACGCAGCACGAATTATTAAAATTGGCTCCAGTAAAACGTAAGTAATTTTTGAAATATCATACTTACATACCGGTATTAGCTGTGTTTTTATTAATTAGTGTATGCTTGCCCTACCTTACCATATTAAGTGATGTGTCGTGATCGAAATTTTATTTATTTTGTTTTCTGTGCGTACGTGGTCGGCGGATATTAAGGCCTATAAAATTTTGCTATAGGCCTTATTATACTCCTATTTTTTAAACTGCTTAATATGAAAGGATTTATTTTTAGAATATATGCATGTGTGTGGGTATGTTTAAATATCTAATTAATCTCTGATTGTTTTTAGTTATTACCGTAACGATGCCTCCCAAACGAGCATTGTGGTCAGAAGACGATCTGGTCTCAGCTGTTCGAGCAGTACAAAGAGGATCTATGAGTACGTATACGGCTGCAGAAAGATATAAAGTTCCTAGAAGAACAATCAGAAATCATCTACAGTCTGGCAATTTAAAGAAAACTTTGGGACGTAAACCTATATTAAATGGTGAAGGCGAATCTCAACTTGTGCAAAGGATAATCCGGTATTCTGAAATGGGCTTGCCTGTGACACCAAGAATATTGCGTCGATTGGTATATAAATATTGTGAAAAAAATAATATAAAGCACAATTTCAATAATACTGCCAAACTCGCAGGTAAAGACTGGTTTAAAGCTTTCATGAAAAGGCACAGTGAAATATCGGTAAGAAAAGCTCAGTTCATGAACCCAGCTAGAGCACAAAAACTCAATAAATTTATTGTCAATGACCACTTTGAAAAATTGAAAGATATCTATGATAAATTTGACTTAAGTGATCACCCCGAGAGAATATATAATATGGACGAGAAAGGATGCCGTCTCACTGTCCACCACCAGCAAAGTGTCCTGGCCAAAAAAGGGGCTAAAAGGGTTCATTTGCAGTCTTCTGAACATGCTGAAAGTGTAACTATTGCAGGATGTGTTAATGCTCTCGGTACTGCCATACCACCTATGGTCATATTTAAGGGAAAACGTTTGAAACCGGAATTATACGATAATTTGCCACCGGGATCTTTGGTCGAAAAATCAGCAAAAGGGTATATGACCAATGAACTTTTCAAAACATTCTTAGCACACCTGGCTCGATACAAAAGCGCGGGGCCATGCCTTTTAATATTTGACGGAGCAGCATGTCATTTAGATTTGTCCATAGTGGATGTCTCTGACACCCTTGGCATAAATTTGTACTGTTTACCTTCCAACACAACACACGAACTGCAGCCTCTCGATAAAGCCGTCTATCGATCGTTTGAGCATCATTGGGATGCTGAAGTTTTATCATTTTTGGACCAAAATAGAGACAAAAAACTCACCAAAGCTCGCTTTAATATCATTCTTTCAAGCGTTTGGTCGAAATGTATGACACACAGTAATATTACAAGTGGCTTTAGAGCGACTGGCTTGTATCCCTTCAACCCAGAGGCCATACCAGAAACAGCTTTTGCTCCTTCAATTTTATCAGAAGCTCCAGCACCTGATAGGGAACAAGAGAACGTACCAGCTCTCAATCATCCTCAACCACAAGCTCCAGAATCTGGAGATACAACACCATCTATTTTATCGGAAGTCTCAACGCCTGATCTTGACCAAGAAAATGTACCACCTATTGATACTTATCAACGGAAGACCCCAGAAACTGGTGATAGTTCACCATCAATTTTAACACAGATTCCAATACCCGATATCCCTCGAGGAAATATTACCCCAGTTGATTGTGGTCAACCGACGACTCCAGAAGAAGCTAAGCAATCACCAGCAATAGCGTCAACATCAACAGGGCAAACCTCAAGAGATCCAACCGTGCACCGTAACTTTTACCACACAGTTTATGGTACAAGCTCTAGTTCAGAGGAATCTGATGATTTGCCACTCATTCAATCAAAAAGAAATGAATTTTATGATCTACTGCCTACGCCTGTTAAAGTTCAAACGAAAACACCGACTATCAGGCGTAAAGCCATTAATTATCGAGGTACCCCAGTCACAAAAGATCTGTTTGATAAATATAATGAAGAGAAAAGAAAGACAAGTAACAAAAGGAAAAAAAATAGTCAAGAGGAGAATTTCAGTGAAGGGAAAAAAGATAGAACAGAAAAGAAGAAATCTAAAAAGACTTCAAATCCAAAGAAAGATAAAATCGTATCTGCAAAAAAGTCAACCGCCATCAAAGCCACACAAAACCAAGTGAGTTGGTACTGTCATGCCTGCGAAGAAGACAGAATGGATGATGCAATGAGGCAATGCTCGCGATGCTCAAAATGGTATCATGAAGAGTGTGTCGGGCTGTCGGCAGAAGATACTGATGACTTTCAGTGTCCTGATGGTTGCTAAAAGTGGCAATTTATTTAATTTTCTAAGATCATTATGTTCCTATTGCCTTAATTATATGATTATTGATCTCAAAAATACCAATTTATAGAGTTTAAGTGCTTTTTTTATATAGTTTAAAGTATAGGCCTCTTTACCCTACCCTAGTAAAATAAGGCCTACAGACTGAGTTTATAAAAAAGTTTATTATTGTTTAAGTTTTAAGCAGGAGATGCTAATTTTTGTTAAAATTCAGGGGTAATTTAAGTACATGACTGATTAATAATAAAACTTGTTGATTATATTGGATATTTTTCATTTTATCACAAAATTCCCTTAGCTAGGCCTTAATACCTTCAGGTACCTTATATTGAATTGTTTTTCTATGCTTTTGCGATCTAAACTAAAAATGCTGGTGCAATTTTTTATTACATAATTATTATACGAGGTGTTCAACACGTTTAGCGATTTAATCATAAATTATTATTATTTAGTATACAAGTTTCTAGATTGCAATAGAAATGAAATGTATTCAATGCTACAGTATTCCCAACTATAGTCGGTTGAAGGGCGAATAAAAATTGTTTTTGTTCTGAACCATATTTGTAAGTTAAAATAAAACTTTGATGTTATTGCAAATTATATTATGAGTGATGTAGCTATAAGCTAAACACGATGAAATATCATTATACAACATTAGTTTTAGTTTATGCGAAACCCGAAACACGTGTCTAGTATTTTTATGTATAGAATCGTACAAAATTTCATAAGTGTATCATAAAAAATCACAAGGTTATAAGCTGGTTAGCTGGTTATGTAACCTGGTTGTTCGCTAAAATACATGGTCACCGGGTGACTGAGGGGTTGTTTTGCTCCCGCAACCAGTTGTGCGCTGTCGTCTAATGCCCGCTATGACCTGCCGTGACCTGTGTTTTACTTAGTGTCGGTGTCGTTTTCATGTTCAACTTGTGACCTTTTTTTAAATATTTTCGGGAAAAATATAGCATGGTGTAAAAATTATTGGAATAGATTCAGTAACTGATTCTGAACAAACTATATTCATGTTGCACATATACTAAAAATAATGTTGTATAATTTACAGTGTAACCTGACCTCGCATTGGATACACTTTCCGTACAGTGACAGGTCAATTTATACTGAAATTCTTGAACCCAAGTAGTGACAGCGTCGTTTAGACAGTTGATGTTTATTATAATTAATATTGAATGTTTTTTATAACAGTGCTAGTTAGTAGCCTGTTCATTGTTTAGATGTCTAAGTTAGATTTAAGAGCATATTTCGTCCCCGTAGAGCGAAAATTAACTAAGTGACAAATTTAGGTAAAATGAGATATTAATGCCATGCTTATTACGATTAACATACAATTAGTATGAGGGGTGTATTAAATAAAATATGTTGGTGTTTTCTTATATGAACTGTGCTTTCCCAAGAGAATACGTAAGCGTATATAATTAGTTATACACTGACTTATTAAAAACGAATTATTAGGATATTCAGATCGGAAATTCACTAAATGATCTTAGTTAGTCAATGTAGGATAAAGTCAAAAGAGCGACAACTAACTGAGTGTTTTTAGTGATAAAATGAATAAAAATTTCACAGTAATAAATAATTACTGACTTTTAGTGAGTTTACACTCGTAATAACATGCTAAATACATTAGTTTTGGCATCACCAAAACTTTTTGGTTATTTATAATTTACCTAAATTTAATCAACTTTCCAAAAAATTGTTATTGCACGCATCTTGGGTAGTTGTTACTGACGCATCCGTGCCGCGGCGACGCGCCACCCTACTGCGACTGTCATTAGGTATCACTTTGAAAAAGCCGGTTCACAATATCGTGTTTGTAAAGATTTTTTTCTGAAAACACTGTGCATTTCTAATGGACCTGTTAATAAGGCATTGAAAAACAAGGATGAAATCGGGACTTATATAGGTAAAGATAAACGTGGATATAAAACACCTATAATTAAAACTAAGTAATCCAGATGCAAAGAAGCAAATAATTGACCATATTAATAGTATTCCGCGATTCCAGTCCCAATATTGCCGTAAGAAATCTAAAAGGCAATACTTGGATTGCAAGTTATCCATTCAAAAATGTATGAACTATATTAAGAAAAAGTTCAGTCTGAAGGTGCGAAACCATGTTCTTTGTTAGTTTTTGGCACTCAGTTTAATTTATCTTTTTTCAAGCCGAAAAAAGACTTGTGTTTATCGTGTACAAGATAAATAATGGCTCAGGTCACATAGAAGACTTAAAAGAAGAATACGATGCCCATGTTCTATGCCCAAAGAGAGATCTATTAGCGACCCCTCTTATTTAGTAGTTACAGAGGATATGCAATCTGTTTTACAAATTCCGGTCAGTGATGTTGGTATGCTATATTTTGCAAGAAAGCTAAACGTACAAAATTATACAATGCATACAGCGAAACCTCCAAACGATGCTCATTGCATCTTGTGGAATGAAGTGAATGGAAAACGAGGAAGTGTTGAGATAGCAACTGCAATTAAGAGGTGGATCACACCAATTCCTGATACTGTCCGATAAATTACAATGTATAGTGACACATGTGCCGGTCAAAACCGATACCATTTTTTAGCAGTGTTTCTCCTTCATCTAATTTAAAGGCAAGATAATAACTTGGATGTGTTTAGGCAAAAATATTAGGAAAGGGCACATCCACATGGAGGTGGACTCCATACACGATGCCAAAGAAAAAGAACAGAGACATAAAGCTGTACACTCCATGATCGATTCGAATGTTCGAGATCGAGTCTCGTTATATCACATCTGTGACCAAGATAATCTTAATAGACTCATATAAATATATATATCTTATATCTCTCGATATTTTCGGGGTCGCTCTCAGTGAGTCCGCCTTGAAGAGTTGTTCTCGTGACTGGTGTAGTCTCACTGAGGGTGTTCCTCAGAGTAGAGTTCTCTCTCCTCTTCTTTTTTCTATCTTCATGACTTTGTTACCAGAGTAATCTCTTCTAGTTTTCATCTTTACGCAGATGACTTGCAGCTTTACCGACATTTTACTGTAGCTGACGCAGATTCTGCTATTGCTGCCATGAATCATGACCTAGCCTGTATCAGCGCTTGAGCTAAGTCATTTGGCCTGTAGATCAACCCAACTAAACCACAGGCCTTGATCATAGGCAGTAGATACGTTCGCAATACGGCTGTAGTTTCTTCTCTGCAGCCTTTAGTTCTCGATGGTGTCTGTATTGACTTCACCGAAACTGCAAAAGATCTTGGTGTTATTATTAACTCCAATCTTTCGTGGCGTGCGCAGATCAATGTTTTTCCTTTTATTCACTCAAATGCCTCCAGGGTTTCTTGCCTTTGAAAAAGAAAATCTCAGGTCCAAACACTTATTCAGCCGATTAAAGATTATGCCGACGCCTGCTGATGCTACTGAGGAGCTATTAAACAAGCTTAAGCGACTGCAAAACTTATGCATTTGGTTTGTTTTTGGTCTACGAAAGTATGATCATGTCTCTCATGTTCGCAAGGAACTCAAGTGGCTCCCTATCCGTCTTCGTAGGAACGCTCGGATTTTATGTTTCCTCTTCAACATCCTACATAACCGGTCGCGCAGAGAGGAGGGATAAGATGGGTTCATCTTATCCCTCCTACCTGCGCGACCGAGTTTTCTTACGCACGCCCTAGCGACGCACCGTGCAGATCACATCTAAGATCCCTTCTTAAATCCCCTCCTCATAAATCCAGCTACTGCTCCTACTCTTTCTCTGTCCATGCAGTAATGTTGTGGAACTCTCTTCCCCCCAGCATTTGTCCGTGATTTGAAAACTATTTTATTACAAACAATTTTTTTTATTTTTATCTCTAAGACTCAAGTAAAAGAGAACTATCTTTCCTCTCTTGTGTGATAATCATATTATATATATCATGTATTTACTTTTAGTATAAGGTATTTATAGTCATATAGGTATTTATTAGTTTGATTTAAGATTTCACAAACTCTTCTTTACTTATTTCTACACACTATAGTCGCAGGTCTGCTGGAAGAAATTTCTTTTTGAAATAAGCAGTACCTTTACAATAAACTAAATTTAATTTACAATTTTTTATAATAAGATACCTATCTTCTTTTGTATATTTGTGTGTAGGTACATAAATATTAAAATAAAATAAAATAAATAAATAGATAGTAAGAAACGCATAATTATAAATGATGTACGAATTAAGAAATAACTAACCTACTTAAATATTATAGTTAACATAGTTTTTTCAAGTAATATTTAACTAGAGGATGTTAAGTTATATCCAAAACCGAAACGAATAAAGCGAAAAATAACTAACTTGAATTTTACTTAATAACTCATTACATTAAGAAGTTTCATAAAATATATGATAACTAATAGAAAACTATATACAAATTCAATTTATATTAAGTCAAAAGATTTTTATATCACATCAATTTTAAAAGTTATGATTTTTTATTTTTTTTACAACTTTAGACGTCAATATCTCAGAAGTAGCCTATTGTATGTTAGTTAATTTTCGCTCTACGGGGACGATTTGATAGAATGCTGGAATATGGAAACTTACCATTTGACAATATCAATCAATCATTATCATACTCATTAAAGCCGAAAGATTCGTCTCGTCCATTCTTGGACTTAGGCCTCCCCAAGTGTTGCCATAACGACCGCTCTTCTGCGTCTCGCTTACCAGGTCATAGGCCCACCGTGCAGGTGGCGTTCCAATGTTGCGTCTTTGCCCAGTGGGGCCGATGCCCGCTAGCTAGGACCGCGGAGAATTTCTGAAAGGGAAACTCGAAGTCCTAGTACGCAAAGGGTAATTGAAGGATACAGGTGTGGTTTTAGTCAGTAAAAGTCTGACACGCCCGAGAAGTCATTTGGATGATTTCCCACCAAAAAAAAATAAATAATGTTGCGTCTTTCAGTACGTGGTAACTTCAGAACCTTTCATCCCCATCGACTATCTGTTCTGCGAGCATAACAATCTGCCCACCTACAACAATCAATCAATCTGCTCAGTTTATTTCCAACTGTTAGGGTCGGCTCCCAGTCTAACCAGATGCAGCTGAGTATCTACATTGAACTGCCTAACCACCATAACTCAGTAATTGGGTAACACGATACCCCTTCTCAGACTGGTGTCAGTTTTTCTGGTTTTTAACTATGAGGATCCTCCATTTCAATGGAGCATTCCCTACGTTCCACCGTGTTCTGCATACGTTTGTAGTGTATTTTTTTTCTAAAGAAACTGCCCCATACTTGTTGTGCCCTATATTTTGATGACATAATTTGCAATCGAAAGTGTCGGTCGCAAATCGTATTTTAATGAACCTAGAACTTGACACTGACCTGTAAAATGCAAAACACTTGTGAAAATTTGAATTTCGCGGGCTACCCTGGAGCCTTAAGCCACAGCTGTTCTTGTTCCCAATTAGCAGACGTGAGATGGCGTCGTATCGGGTTTAACGCGTGTGCTTACGAGTGTCAAGGCCCGGGTTCACTCCTCTACCTCTCCTTGCTCTCTAAAGTGCTGCAGTTGAGGTCCTGTTTCGAGTAGAATAAATTATAAGTAAGTTTTGGTTGATGGTAATGGACTATGAAAAATAATGGTGTATCTACTAAAGGTACAGTACGGTTAAAATATATTAGCTACTTCTTAACTTAGGCGTTCCGAATTATGCGCATATTTGAAAAAATACGCATTCACTTAGATGTTTCTTGAACAGAATTACTGCGCAGCCAATTGATCGAAGTTCGGAGCGGTGAGGATATTTCGACCGTACTGTACGTCTGCCTGTATTCCCGGAAGGGATAAGTTCCGGGAATACACGCATGCTGTTTTGAAATATGTCTCTAAATGGTAAGTTTTCTAATATCCAGTAACTTTTTTGTGTGTAAACGTAATCTTGTATTTAAGAAAGTGTGTGTGTTATTTGTGGCCAAATTAAATATATTTTGGGTTTAAATTATACTTAGAAATGGTAACAATTAGTGCTCAGAGTCTAGTGCGAGTTTGTTTTACATTAACGCAATCGACACGTCTATGACGTTCAGCGCTCTATTGGCCCGCTCCAAGCTCTTAACCAATCAACACTCCTAGCCAAGTTGATAATCTGCAATCGTTAACGCTAGTCGAAAACGAATCAAATGTATGGGAATGACATCATCTCAACGTTAAATCACGTCGTCAGAACAAACGAATAGAAAATTCGTAGCCAAGTTCATATCGTTAAAAATGATAGAATGAATTGTTATTGTTTCTACAATGTTCAACGCTACATCCTTTGTTGTTGTAGAACGACATTGTAGAACGAGCGGCCGACTCCAGGCGCGTCAACATGGCTACCAACTTATCGTTTTCTACAATTGTTGACACCGTGGCGTTACCGATTGGACAAAGGAATTCGACACGAAACGGTTGTAACTTGGCTAGGGGGCAGAAATCCAAACGCGGTAACGTTTCGATTGCGTTAACGTTTAACCCGCACTCAGCGTTATGAGGTCTTTTTATACAGATCTGATTTTTGAATCCTTATTCTTAAAAGAAAATTACACTTCGTTTGATCAGGCATTCGAACTTCGAACTTCGAAATATCAAAAGGACCGCAGTACAAAGAATTTTCTGATAATGTTGTAAAATAAAATCTCTGTTTTATAGTCATCATCATCATCATCATTTCAGCCGAAAGACGTCCACTGCTGGACATGGGCCTCCCCCAAGTGTCGCCACAATGAACGGTCCTGTGCGTCTCGCATCCATCGGACTCCCGCAACCAACGCTCCAACGCTATGTCTTCCGGTACGTGGTCGCCATTCTAGAACCTTTCGGCCCCAACGGCCATCCGTTCTGCGAGCAATGTGCCCTGCCCATTGCCACTTAAGTTTGGCGATTCTTCGTGCTATGTCGGTAACCTTGGTTCTCCTGCGGATATCCTCATTCCTGATTCGATCACCCAAGGAAACTCCGAGCATAACCCTTTTCATTGCCCTTTGGGTGACTTTAAGTCTTCTGATGAGGCCCATCGTAAGCGACCACGTTTCGGAGCCATATGTCATCACTGGCAACACTGTTTTATAGTACCTACAAAAAATATTGAGCGAGCGTACTTGGGGACGTTTGTAAACCTGTACTGACTTTGTGTTTCATGATTATTATTTGGATCTGGAATCATCCACTGCTAACTTCTGTGCATCTTTCTGGCTACTGATTATCTCAATCCTAGAAAAAAAAAGTTCATGGTTTTTTTGTTTGTGTTGAACTTGGAATCCAACGCGCTTTTGCATAGCCCTGGTTTCTTTGGCCCAACGTTGACCACCATACGTTCAATGGCGCATCATCATTTATGATACAGATAACAAAATTTCTTATTCTATTTTATCTGAAAATGTTTAATCTACGGTCCTCTCTGCGCTTGCGGTCGAAGGAGAAGATGGATGGTTTTTAAACCATCCGTTCTCCTGAGTCGTCGTCCTTCTGAGTTCGAAATATGGTCTGATGAAACAAATATAAGGCCTAAATTGTAAGCTATTGACATCATAGATGTTAATCTCATGCAGCCTAGAAGGTAGCTAGAAGAAACTGGTGTGGAGGTTTAGTATTTATGCAGAGTAGTCTTATATAGTTCGCGAAAGAACTAGGTCGCTAAAGCTCTCCCACGGGCGAACTAATCACAGCGACTTCAGTATATAATCGTCAATCTACAAGTTTAGAAAGAATACTTTAAATTTTAAACACAGAAAACATAATTTTAGTGTTAAACTACTAGGAGTACCTACAAGATTATTTAGCAAACTAAAAGAGCGAACTAATTCGCTTTAGGAGCTGCGAACTTAAACAGACGGCTCCAGTTTGCGAACTACTCGAAGACTAATGCAGAGCAAATTTACTAAAGGTGGGTTTACACTAGAGGAGCAGAGCACGAGCGAAACATGAACAGAGCTCAAATTCGTGCAGTGTCGCTCTACACTTCAGTCCACACTACACGAATTTGAGCTCGGCTCATGCTCAGCTTCAGCTCGAAGCTCGGCTCCTCTAGCGTGAACCCACCTCAACGTTGAGTAGAGAAACGTATGAACGAACAAAAAAGAATGGTGCTGGAGTATTGTGATGATGTAGCTGGGATTTTCCTGTTAACACTTAAAATAGGTTTTAAAGACAAAGTCGTATCAAAATTTATATTATTTTAATCTCAAATAACATGCACAGTAAACAATAGTATTAATAATACACATAATATTAATAAGCACAAGTTTACATGCGCACTTGCGTCATCATTGATGTTTATATAAATATGTTTTCAGATCTGTGTGTTTTACTGTATTTTTTTAATAACATATACGTGTTTATATACTTATATTTAAGAATATTTGGATTGTAACAGCCATACATTTTTGTATTTAATTATTTGACTACTTCTCATTGATTCTGATTTCGGGTTTTGTGTGATTTAAGCTAGAACTACAATGCGCACACTTGTGCCACACGCCGATCTGGGCGCGTCGGTCTCCATACATTTTATATAGAAACTAGACTTGTAGAGCTACACTTGATCCACGCCAAATGGATGGTCTATTGTAGTTCTAGCTTAAAGCTAGAACTACATTAGACCGACGCACACGTGTAACTCGCCTGATTTGTACGTATAACGACGTCGCGTGGCGTGGATCAAATGTAGCTGCTAATATGCTAATAGAAAGAATGAGAGAGGAACGCCGGCGTTCGCTTGGGGTTTAATTAAAATATGCCACTGAATAATCAATGTTCGTTAAAGACCCTAAACCTGGGTTTTCTTTAAAAAAAATATGGTTCCTATTGTTTTTGAAAACGCGTTCTCTTCTAAAAGAAGTAGTCAAGTAAATTAGTTTTACTTTTTGACAAACTATTTATCTAAACGACAAATTAAGTATAGCGTTATCTATTTATTTATACCTTTGATAGTATTACATCTGTCATGTTTGGCAGGGCTTTGATGTATTAGTAGGTAAGTACTAAAAGAGCAGTCAGTCAGGTTTAATAACAAGTAAAAATGTCAGTGTACTTATCATTATTATAATAATAAAGAAGGAAGACTTCACTTGAAGAAGTTCTAATTAAATTAGCTAGCGGAACTTGTTAGGTTTCGATATCTCTCTTCAAAACAAATGATTTTCCACGAAAAATATATTTAAAAAAAGTATAATTTCAACTAAGCTCATTGATTACGAAATCAAAGACCGCTGGAAGTTTATATTTGCAATTTTCGTTTAGAAAATAATAAATAATATTTTTTTGAATTTTTATGTCGCATTTGATGCAAATAAATAATCTCGTTAGTACCTATTTCTCGTCTCATATCCTTTCTTATTACTTCTATATAGAAATTCGTTTGCTAATTTAATTTGACCTTACTTAAACAAGGCGAGTTACCATGACGTTTAAAGTAAGATTGTTTCATTCTTGTTTCCAGTGTGCGTAAGAGATGGCGCTAGACAAACTGTATAGCTCTGTCTCTTACCCACACTGGAATAAGAATGAAACAATCTTACTTTAAACGTCGTGCTATCCCACCAGGGGGCCAATCGCGCTAATTTCAAACGTTTGCAAACGTTTACGATTACGTTTCGGTTCGATTGCGGCTGTGGTTAGGTTTCGATTCAGCTGTTCGGATTTTGGTATTGCGCTATAAGTTCAAATGCTAACCAAAGTTGGAACGTTGCGTAACGTCAATCGTTAGTGATGCCCTTTTAGTTTGTGACTAACCGAGTGTTTAGTAATGAATTTACACGTGTGCACCTCTAGTTTTGACAGCTGAAAGCGCGGTATGTACTTGAAATTTTGAAGAGGTAAGCGAGATTTTACTTAGATAAACATTCAAAATTCAAAGACTTATGAAGTATGAACCACTTATAAACTTGGACAGCCACTTTAATTGAATGTTGTAATATCTGCAGTCATGATTTTTTCATGGAAATGGAAGAGCGTCGCAGATGCAATACGGTCCGATAAATGGAGCTGATGGTGCATTTTCTGGAACAACATCAAGACCTTGCTCTTGGACGAGTTAGGTCTAAAGAGGCTCGTCAAGTTGCAGCACGCTTATGGAATGAGTGTGCCCTAAGTCTCAACGTGGAAGGACTTGCCCGAACAGGGAAAGAATGGTCCAAGGTGAGAATCATCGAGGCAGATAAAAGTGGATGTTATACGCCGAGGGTTCCTAAATAAAATAATATTAGTGTTTTATTCTTTTTAGGTACCTATTGAATGACTAATAAGTGCCGGGTTAGGGCAAAGTTAATTAGCATAAATGCTAACCAACGAGCTACTGGTGGTGGGCTTGTAATGCTCCTACTTTGTCACCTTTGGAAGAAAGGACAGCCAATATCTTAGGCAGGGGTGTTGGCCCACTAGCTGATGTTAGGCAGGACCAATTTGCCTCAAACGATGTAAGTTAAATCTTTAGCTATTTCCAAATCCACTTTTGTAAACCATTGTTTTATCATGCTTAATTTTACTAACAATGCTACTAAATAATACTATGCATTATGTAGGATGATGGCACAGTGACAGTAAAAGTGGTTGATGAACCAAAATTATTACATGACATTGAAGCATTATCAGCAATATAACTTACATCTCTTACGAAAACAATGTTTATGCTGCCTAATATTAGCAATATATATAAGTTTTATTAATATTATATTGTATAACATTATGTTTACTTTATTACAGTTTGACTGACCACCCCCCATACATGCTATCTGCATTACCAGTGTATGTGCAGACGCTGCCTGTGTCCCCTGTTCCCAGCATCGTGGGAGAGACAGGCTAAATACAAAACTCTCCAAGGCACTGTGCAGGTTTGTTCAATAAAATTGCTTAAGCTAATAAAACAGAGTACTATCATGTTAATTTTTAAAATGTAGAGATATACTTTTACTGGACCAATCTTGATATGGTTTTCTTGCTATTTCATGTTTCAATGAAGGCTGGTTTTATGATATTAAGTAAATTAAATAACCACTTACTAAGCGCTATTTGTCAGAAACAACATAATAATAAAACTTTTATTTTGTTCCAGTATGGCCGGTATAACCCCACCCAGATTAAGAGTACTATTAGTTACTATTGTTAAATAAATTTTGTTTTTATAATATGTATTTGTTTATTATTGTTTAAGATTATATTGTGTATTTTTTCTATGGGCCTCTGATGCCTGAAAATAAATGTTTATTATTAACATTAATATTATATTCTTGATTGTACTTTAATAAATAGAATGATATCTAAATTAATTTTGTTTGGTTATCCTGAATTTGATATTTAGCACTAGACTCCTTTGCCATTCTCCATCATTTTATCTGAATAAAACTATGTTGTGATAATGTTTACATACATAATTAATTAAAATGACGAGGCGTTAGAAATATAAATAGCCTTTATTCACAAATAGTATGATAAAATAGGACAGAATATTTATTAAGAGGAATAACATGCAAGTTTACACAATAAGTGCAGCCTTCAACAAGAACAGTAATGGTATTCAATAATAATTAGATCTAACCTGTACCTCGGGTGTCATAAGAGCTAAATTATTTTATTATTTTTGTTAATATTTGCTAAGAATACTTATTTATAGAACTAATCAAAAACCATTTTAATGACAAAAAACTTAAAACACAAAATAATTACAAAAACAATTAGTATGAAAAGTAGAATTAATTAGGATAATTGGTTTCTCCTATTAGCCCTGTGTGCTATATTTTGCAGAACAAAGCACTCTTTCACTAATCTTGCAGCAGTTACTGGAGTGAGTAGTGTAGCTTTTTATCGACCAATGCACCTGCAAGGACAAACCCTTTTATTATTATTCATTAATTTCAAAGACAAATGATTCATAATTATGTTAACTATTATAATAATGGTATGATATCCAAAGCATACCTAAAGCGAGCTTTTAAAACACCTCAGCGTTCCGCCTCGCGCGTCAGCGTTAGCGGCCGTCAAGTGCAAGCCTTGGTAATATTGTTCTGGAGTATCTGTCCTTGGTTTTGAGATAGGTATCATTATTCTTGGTCTCAAAGGGGTCTGAGTCTCCTGCAATAACCAAAACAGAATTAAAGCGTCTTAAATAATAATTATACATTGATCAGAAGATTGGAACATAAATTGTACTCAATTTAAACATACCCAAAAGATGCAAATGCATACACATTGAACTTTATTAGTTGTCTAATTTGTGGTTATTTTTATAAAACAAAAAAGGTTTTTAGTAAGTGTTAATGCTGTTTATGACTTTAGAGAGGAATCATCACAAAATCATCCCTTACCTTGGTTTCAACATCCAAAGCTTCACAACGTAGGACGGGTGGCATATAAGGAGTCGAAATTAATTCACGGGTTAATTGATCTCTTCACCAACTATCGATCACTGTATGAATCACACCTAAGTCTAGCTTTTAAGTTTTTCCTTTTGGTTTCGGCTCGACCCACCGCTACATCATATTCATAAGATTTCTCCAACAAATCTATGTAAGCGTAGACATGGTAATGTTGTATTTTTGCAAGATTTTCACTCAGAATCACTTCACAACAATGACAAAACACTCCAACGATTCACTAACGATCCTAAAAAAGTAGCATCCCATCAACTTTTACGTTTGACAACGGTAACGTTCCAGCTACGATCGCGGTGCGTCTCAACTTGCTGTCAAATTTTTAGCGCGATACGAAATGGTCAAAAAGTTGAGATATGGCAGCGGTTCGGTTGCGATTTAGTTGAAAAAAAATAGCGCGATTGGGCTCCTGGTCCCATGATGCATAAGATCGAAACTGTGCAACTGTTTTTTTTTTCTTAAATTACCTGCGGATACCGGTAACTGTCTGTATCACAATAATCTATGAATTACAATTATACTAATACTTTCTAGGTACTTACTGAATGTTTTGTATTCTACGTGTTTCCGAATAAAATATATGAAAACTGTCAAGTGTATTTTTATTACATACCATAATACGTTATTTTAAAAATATCCCAAAACGAAGGAATTAACAAACAATCAGTATAAAATGAATAAATGTATTTAATTAAATGCGTTATTTACTACACAACACAATTTTTAATAAATAACTCGTTAAAGAAATGGAATAAAACATAAAACATTATAATGTACCGTAAAACAGTACAACTTTGCCCAGATTTCTTTCGATTTTGTAATCCGCACTGTATAATTTAAATAATAATGTTACTTTTAATTAGTGATTGTGCTACAACATAGTCAAATGTACATAATGTTCTTTGCATAGAATATATAAAATATCAAATAAATGTATGTATAAGTGCTAAAAACCTCATTTTGTTCAGCGGGTCAAATTTATAGTACTTTTTACAAGTTTGCCCATTTTGTAGAAACTTTCGTATCTTCGGTATTTCTTGCTTTAAGAACATAGACTTTAAGGGTCATTCTAGAAAAAAAATGTCAATCTATCACAGGATTTAATTACTTTACAAGTAAACGTTCTTATTGCCTTTCAAATTTGAGTGGACAAAATCGAAATCGTTTTTTTTTGTGGATTTGCATACAAATAAAACGATGAACGAATGAAAGAAAGTGATAACCCTATGTCACTTTCTATTGCTGATTAATATGGTTACGCAGGCCTAGGACTTGTCTCAAATTTAATTTAACATTGAGGTGACAACCGTAACGGTAACATTTTTGGTGGACAAAGTCGAAACAACTGCTTGAGAAAGACGAATTTGACATTGCCGACAATCATATTTTCTAATTTGAGAGTGATTTAACGTTGGATATCCGATTTTTCTTGTTTATTTATTACAAACTAACAATCGTTATAAACTTATTTACCTATTGTATTTAAAAATCGGGTTACAGAAAAAGTTTTTCACACTAATGTCCCGCAAATTATACCAACAACTATGACATTTTATTACAGCTGTGTTAGAGTGAAATTATGGAAAATAAGTTACGCAGTATTGTCAGGGATGTATTTGATGATATGATAATTTCTTCTTTAAATTTAATAAAAAAACAACTAAATAATTTTGTCTGTTTTTTGAATATTTGTGAAAAGTAAATTGCTGGAGAAACTCAGATCAATTGGGCAATATTGTAAGGTTTTACGGTAGGTATTTTATTTGCGGTTATACTTAACAGAGGTAGTAATTACAATTCTATGGTGCCATTTATTTATTAGGTAAGACGATTTTTACTAGTTTTTCACCTCATCTCCCAAGAAACAATAAGAATAGACCGACCCCTCCCCGGGGTGTTTAATATTTATTACGTAAGAATCTAAAGGAAAAAATGTTATAGATTCGAGTGGGGGACAGTGTAGTCATTTTATTTTTTAGAAAAAAAAAAAGAACTTATACTAAACGTCTTGTTATTATTTATTATAAAATCAGCACCAGTATCATATTAGAATTGAAATTATATCAAAGTTATACTGATAAAGGACTTTTATTTAGAGTTTACCGAAATCATAAGTTTGGGGCGGGGCGGGAGATAGTGTCAGACTTTTACTGACTAAAAACCCAAGTCTGTTCCTTCTTTGCCATTTTTCCAGGGCCCCGAGGATCTCTTTTGCATCACCCATGGCTCCGTAGGTTTCGACCCTGCTGGGCACCTACGGTTGCTGACATCTCCTTGAGGCGCGCTTGGGACACTACGCGCCGTCGACTCGCTCGGTCTGGACGGTTACCGGTCGATCGGACGGCGAGCCACCCATTGCACGCCGTCCGCAAGCCCGCACCTACGGTGGCCGGAAATCGGGTTCGGTATCCGGTGGGTGGGGCGTGAGGACCTTTGTCTCACGCAATCGGCCGCCTCCTTTGCTAGCATTACTGCTTCGCAAAAAGAGGCAACCGCCTGCCACTCCTCCTCGCTCCGGACCATGGCCTGTACCAAGGCCCGACGCGAGAGATCGCTGCCGCCGATCGCCCCCACGAGGACACGGCGGTGCTCTGCCCCGGCGGGGCACACCTCTACCGTATGCTCCACCGTGTCTTCCGGGCGGTCCACACAATGGTTGTCACTATTGTATTCGTTCGAGCGTTTCTTCCGCACAAATTCGGTGCAGGAATCTCCCGAACTTATTATGTCCGGTGAGGATCTGCGTCATGCGGAAGGTAAAGACACCGTGGTCTTCCTCAAAGAAGGGACTTATCGCCATAATTATGGTGTGCCCAGCACTGGGTTGCGACAGTCGCTGTCGCCATTCCACCATGAGATCCCGCCGGAGGTCTTCCCGCCATACCGCGTCGTGCCCCAGGAGTGGGGTACAGTTTAACAGCCATAGTATATCAAAACGGGGTACACTACAACAATAGAATAAATACACAATAACCGAAGTAAGATATGAAAAACAGAAAACTTTACACCTCAATTATACTCTCTAACATATGATTGGTACCTAAACAAAATCAAATATAAATCCATTTACAACATTATAATATAATCTTTTCTTAACTTTGATTAAAATGCCTCGGTATTTTTATTGGGAATGAGTAGCAATCAAATCAGCCTGATGTTCTTGTGTTTTCCAGAAAACTTAACAACAACTTAGTATTTGTAGACTTAACATGTTACACTATAAAAATTCGTTAAAATTGTGAAGGTTAGAAATAAAAAAAAACCTAGTTTACTATTTGATCAGCACCTAATAAAAGATTGACAGTACCTAGTATATCTTAACTCCCCAGAAATTATTATTTATATTCCAACAAAAACAAAACTTCACTACCCAAAATTGTCACAATTTTTGTACGATAAATATAAAGGTATTCTTCCGTTAACCCAGCGATTTGATGTCCGTTGGCAGCTATTTCAGATGGCAGCACATGTGATCGACAAAACACGCAAAGAGGTGCCATAGATAAGTTAGGAACTGGTATCTAACTATATGGTAGCGATGAACGATTAGGATGAATGTATAGGCGTCCATTACACGGTCATGCAAGCGTCAATCAAAACTATCAATCATGAATGATGTTTGAATGACTGAATTTTATCGCCATACGTTTTTCGTCATGCAAACGTCAGTCATCGCATTACACGGTAGGTTTTCCGTCAATCAAAATATTTGACTGTGGCAAAACTGTCAGCAAAACCTATCGTGTAAGGGACGCCTTACAAAAACAAGCTCTGCATAGCTTGAGACTAGAAGGCGTTGTGTGATAGTTATGGATTATTATTAGATACTAGCGGTCCCGGCAGACGTTGTTCTGCCCAAAAGCGGGATTTAGTAAAAAAAAAAATTACCTTACTCTACCCTACTCTACCCTACTCTACCCTACTCTACCCTACTCTACCCTACTCTACCCTACTCTTTTCTTTGCTATAAACCACACGGAGCCCGAGACCTTTCCAACGAATGCAAAACCGTGGAAATCGGTTCGTGCGTTATGGAGTTATAGCGTCAGGAAGGAAAACCCGACTTATTTTTATATAGTAGATTAAAAAAAAAGTGTGTCGTTTACGCAAACAAGTAACGTCTAGTTCTCAAGCGGGGAAGCTGCAGTGATGTTGCCATGAAAATAGTTAACCGGTATCCCGCGTTGTTTCAAATCTTAACTTTGCGTGTTTTTGCGATTTTACGTAAGAACCCTTGTAAGAAAAAATAAGACATGGTCGACCCCTTGCCCCCTAAATCGTCTAACGTAATAAATGAATGGCTCCTTAGTTGTCATAGAGATAAATACAACATTGTACCAACAGACAAATAAAAAAAAAAAACAATAAGTAATACTCATAATCAACAAATTGGTATTTTAATTTTTCAATAAACTAGTATCGAAAATGGTTATATCACATACTAAATGTATTTAGTAATACCTACTTATAATCTACGCAGTGCGAAAAATAATCTTTGGAAATGTTTCCTTTAAATTTAGTAGATAGGTACAGAAAACAATTTTTTTCGAGAAAAGTATGAGCTTCAGGAAACCTCGTCTATCTTCGTAAACAGGTACCTACTATAGTTTTGTTTTTTTTTAGGTGGGAAAATCATCTAATGACAAATCCCGCTCTTGGGATAGTAATGTACCTACTTTAGTAATGTAACTATTACCATGATCACATAATTGTATCTAGATTATAGAACTTTATGCAATTTATAAATCCTTTGAAACTGAAATGCAAAAATAGCGATTAGGGAACCCGATATATTAGAAAACATGGCAATGATAGCTGCACTGCTGTAAAATGCAGCAGTCCAAGTACTTAAAAACTTTGCCCTGTGTTGCCCTCGGAAACCCAAAGATAACCTAAGCCCATACTCTTTCCGTTTGAACTGTACCTATGCAAAGCAAGTACCTACTTACACAAGCAATTTTCGTAGTCGATTTCTCCTACAACGTAGGCCTACAAAGCTTAGCCATACTCGAACAAAAAATATGTTGAGTCATTTTTGAAACAAACTGTAACTTGTATGAGACAAATCTGTTGCAACTCGCATTGAAGATTTAATTTTTTTGCTAACATTGACACTCTATAAAGCACAGTATTAACTATTATTTATTATCAACATTGGTTTATCACCCATAAAATTCTACACTAAAATAGACTACTTAAGTGAGTAAAAAACTCAGCTTACATCCATTCGAATGAGTATTTGCATAAAAATAACGTAATAAGTACGTAATACCAGTTTAAACTATACTTAGTGGCTGCTGCATTTGGATGACCTCTACCAGGGCCTTCGTTTTTAGATTCTGTAATTGAGTCTTCATTGAGTACTTTAATTCGACCATCTACTTGCGTATCTACAGGGCTGTACTTTAACAAATAGTGTAAAACACTATCTAATTCATTGTAAGAAAGTGTCTTTCTTGGCAGTTCTACAAACATACTATAACCATCCCCACCGTCTGCTAAGAATGTGGGCATCATCATTTTATATTCATAATCATCTTTTATATCCTTTAATTTGTAAATTCCACAGTTGGAGCACACTGCTTTAGCCTTTACAACACGAGAACCGACTGGTCTCGATAAATCGTAGGTAACTTCCATGCCAGAGACTTGTTGGAATTGTCCAGTACTATCTATAGCGCGCCACGTGGACACAGAATGTTCTAGACTCTGTTTGAGTATTGTTCCATTCATTGTGAGTATTGCCAACGTGTCTGAAAATGGTAACACGTTAATCCAATCGCCTCTAGTTAAAGTGAAGGGTGTTCCTTCGTGGTAAATTGATGTTCGAATCCGTCCTCCTTGCACTATTGCTATATTCACATCAGGATACTGTTCGTGATATTCTTCTCTGGTAAAGTTCAACATGGCATCAGCAATGAAGTCTCCTAAATTGCATTCTCTCAGACGACAGCCAGTTTCATTTAGATAAACTACTGAAGTGCCAACCGCTTCGTTATTTATACGATCCATGTCTATGCGATATTTGTTAACTGTTGCCAAAAGTTCCGGATCCCTTGGTATTTCCTGGTTCAATAATATAGGAGTTCCTTCGCATTTTATAATTTCACCTGCTGCGTCAAAAACTAAATGTAACTTTCCCATATATTTAGTGTAAGCATAAGCTTGGGCGACTCTCACTATTCTCCCATCTGCTTGCTCTACTTCAGTGGGGTATGGTCCCTCAGGGACTTCAGGTTTTTCTGAAGTACTATCAGCGTTCCAAAGGAATGTATTGGAATGGCCTCCAATAACCAAGTCAATATCTTCGACTTGTCTCGCAATTTCTAAGTCTGTCACAAATCCGGAATGTCCTAAAGCTATCAAAATGTTTACATTTTGTTCCTTCATCTTTTTTACTTCTCTTCTAATGGCTGGAATTTCATCTTCGTATTCAACATCGTTTCTAGGAGCGAGATCTTTTGTATTTGGTGTAAGATATCCTATTATACCAATTTTAACATGGTCTTTGACTATTACTATTGATTTGTATAAATTCGTTTCGTTTTTTAGTTCAGGAACTTTGTCTAAGATGAGGTTAGCTGCTACGACAGGTGAGCTCAAGTTCCTAATAAATGGAACTACGCCATCCACAGCTTCGTCGAACTCGTGGTTTCCGAGAGACTGAAAGGAAAAGTTAGTGTTTTGTTATACTGTTAGTATAATACAGTATTTGTCGAATCAGGGATTGCACTTTAATAATTATCTCATAGTTTTCATTAATTTTTTTTATTGTACTTTTTTTGTTTGGCTTTCTCAATAATATGTAGGTGAATCAAATATTTTCATAACTCTCTTCTTTTAAGCATGACTGTTTATGTGTAATGTAGCTAGACATTCAGTTTTATTAAATAACTTATTTATAGGCCGATAGTTATTTTGTCCTGTGTGTCTCGCATCCACCGCCCCTCCCGCGATTCTTACCAGGTCGTCGGTCCACCTTGTGGGAGGCCTTCCAACGCTGCGTTTTCCGGTGCGCGGTAGCGGGAGTGCGGTGGATGCGAGAGAGACAGGATCGGTCGTTGTGGCGACGCTTGGGGGAGGCCTATGTCCAACAGTGGACGTCTTTCGGCTGAAATAATGATGATGATGATGATAAGGTATTTTATGTTTAGAGGGAGGAAAATAAAATGCACAATAATATGGGTTAAAAGTATTTATTTATTATAGTAGTATCTACATACCTATCAAGAAAAGTGACCAATTTTTTCTTATTTATATTGGTATTCTATATTTACAAAATATTGTCCTATTATGAAAGTAGTTTTTGAAGACCAGCCTTCCACATATGTAGGTACGTAAAAGAAACCGTGCGAGTGAGCTTCTAAAATGGAATCAGGATCAACAAGATGCTCGTCAAGCGTTGCCAGGCGTTCGGATAAAGCCGGACACAGTCAGGCTTTTTGTTAAGTTTTCGGCCAAATTAGACGGTGTCGGGCCATTCCGGCTTTTGGTAGGCTTTTTAAAAGGAAAAAAACGGAACCTTTATAGGATCAGTTTGTTGTCCGTCTGTTTGTCTGTCTGTCTGTCAAGACCCTTTATCTGGAGAACGCGTGGAGGTATCGAGATTAAATTAGAACTATATATATTCAAGTCTGTGGTCCCTTGAAGCTGTGAAAAAATCAAACTTCTGAGTTGACGAAAAAAAAAGATACGGCCGTTTATGTCTCAATAAAAGATACATATTTCGACATTCTCAAGGGAATCAAAATTCATAGGGTACTTCCCGTTGACCTAGAATCCTGGAATTTGGCATGAAAAAAGGTCTCATAGCACAAATTTATGAAAAAATCTGTAAACTGTAAAATTGTAGTTAGGTACGTCACAAAAAAAACATTTTTGCGGAAAAATATTCTTAACTCAATTCGGGAATTGAACTGTTTTCATAGGTAAGTTTTACGGAACCCTCAGTGCGCGAGTCCGATTCACACTTGCCCAGTTTTTTTTACATTTCTTAATTTTTTCCTTCCCCTTGCTTTGTATCGTGCAAGCGACCGGACTAGCACTGTAACCGCAATTACAAATTGCAAAAGATTAATGATTAATATAACATAATAATAAAAAAGATTGGTTCATATAATTTTATTGTTGTTTCATTAGAATTTAAGATTTACCTATACTAGCGGTCACGACAGACGTTGTCTTGCCCGAATGTTAGCTTGTCGCTTTTCGTCAGAATAAAAATATCGGAACCCGATTACAGCGCCACCTATCGGATCCAATTGTATTTTCAAACTATGCAGGGGCCTACTTAAATGTACACAAAATTTCATCCAAATCGGTCAAGTCTTTTAGGAGAAGTTAGGTGACATATCTTGTATATGAACAGATACAGAATAAGAATAAGATACAGAAGAATTTAAAGATGGTATGATAAAAAAGACTTGTTTTACTTTAAAGAAAAAAGATATCATGTTATTCTGAGACTAAAAGTAAAGGAGGTCCGGTCTTTTTAGCCAAATGTCCGGCTAAACTGAATGATCTGTTTGGCTTTTCGGTTTTAAAACCTGGCAACCCTATGCTCGTGTAATTCGCCTATATCTGTGTGATGTCGGTATCTGCAAATTCCAGCCAGCCTTCGGTTCATATTAATACTAAGAATCCAGCAGCATAAACTCGGTGTAGAAGGGGATAGCGCTAGTCGTCTTGTATAACTCCGTCTCTCTCAAACTGTAATTATGATGATTTTAAGATCTCCCTTCCCGCCCTAGTAAAATAGAATAGGTATTTGTGCCTAATTATTTATCTATCGTAGGTGGAAGCTTGTTTGTAGGCACATTTGCTGAAATTGTACTTACCTATTACTACATCCATAAAATTATAATGTGGTATTCAGGTTTCCATAACTAGGATAAAGATAAGTAACAGATAAAAGATCTGCCTTTTAGTATTTGTTCATCCTAAATATTTCACCTTCGCCAGTAAACCAGAATCCAATGGCAAAGTACCGTACAACTTTGCCCAGATTTCTTGCGATTTCGTAATCCGCACTGTATATTTTAAATAATAATGTTACTTATAATTAGTGATTGTGCTACAACATTGTCAAAAGTAGGTAACGTTCTTTGCATAGAATACCAAAAATATTTAGAAAATGTATATTAATGTGCTAAAAACCTCAATTTGTACAGCGGGCCAAATTTATAGTACTTTTTACAAGTTTGCCCAATTTACTCTGTAAATTACAGAATAGGGTTATTACTAATAACCCTATTCTGTAATTTACAGAGTAAATTGCACAGAGCAGGTTAAAAAAACAATCTATCATAGGACTATATTACTATATCAGTAACCATTTATATTGCCTGTCAAATTTGAGTGGGCAAAGTAGAGAAGTAGATCAATATGGTTATGCAGGCCTACTTATCTCAAATTTAATTTAATATTGAGGTGACAGCCCTAATAGTAATGTAATCAGTTGGCGTTCACGTCGATCGACCATTCAAACTTGGTCTGATATTCTGAATCATTCATTCAAGATCTCCATCAAGAATCTGCCTCATAGTTAAAAATTAGTTTTTCTTGAGTGTTGTGTTTACGACCATTACGATAGGGCATATAATTAGTAGACGGGAAGGTGTCTTTGATATCGACGCACAAACGAATACCACGGATCCAGCACATGATTCTGGACCCCCCAGTGGAGGAATTTTTCGACGGCTTTCTTCCTAATTTAAAAAAATCTGTACTTTTTTAAAATTTAAACTGTTTAAAATTGTTATTTTAACCGGCCCCGATCATATTTTGTAGTAAAACAAAAAAAAAGTAATTTATATAAAAATTTATTAATTAAAAAGTCTTCGAGGTAGATAAAATCGTTATTTTAATCAGCCCCGATGATGTTTTTAATTTTAAAAATAATTCATTCATTTTGTTTCACTGTAAATGTTAGAATATCATGTTTATACAGTTTAAATTAAAAACCGTAAACTCAAAAAAGTGGCGAAGTTTGTGAAGAGAAATGCACACTGATCGACCAACAAATAAATAAATGTTCTACTGACATACTGCGTACTTAATTACTTATTATTTTTGATGATTATATTTATCTTATTTAACCTAAAAGGCGATTACTGATCCTGTTTCTTGATGTCTATCGGAGTCGGCGCCCCTGTTATACAGCTTGTTATTAAAATCGAAGTAGGTACGTATGTACCTAACCGCAACAATTAATAGGCATTTTTAATAAAATTCAATACTCTTTCTGAGGTAATATGATAAAAAAACATTTTTAACTAAGATTTATTTCAATTTATCGCTTGACGACTCTATCAATGTCTCGGCGAGACCTTTGCAAGGCGAGGAGCAGCGAGTGGAGCGTGTACATTCACGACATTCATTTGCCTTAGTTCTATTCGCCATACTTCATTCAGTCACGCTCGCCGCTCGCTTCTTCTGACTCGTGGTCAAAAATCCAACTCGAACCGGAGCGCTCCCGAAACGGGCCGAGACGGCTCGAGCGGGACCAAGCGCTGTAAGTACACTCTCGCGCTCGTTAGATCTCGTCATGTTTCGCCGAGAGTGTAAAAAATTTGGTTTCCCCTGATAACAAAAGCGTCTGGGTTTTACCCGAACACTTTTAAAAACTCCTGGCGGACGGCCACCGGACACCCTTCAAACAAGGACAAATCCGGGGAATCCCAGACGGATGGCAGCCCTAGTCCAGAATCATGTACTGGATCCATGGTATTCGTTTGTGCGTCGATGTCAAAGACACCCTGTATAACTAAATATATAGGTAGATACATAGTCTCTTACGTACGGAGGTATTTAATTCCAATCATAGTTTACATAAAACTAAATACAAATAAAAATAAGTCGTAGACAATATTTTATTAAGTTAAAAAAAAAAAATTGTTAACAACGTAAGTTGATTCATACTTACATTACATTTATTGCCTTTACTTATTTATTTCTTCATCTTAAATTTATCTTTACAGGTCTTTTTAGGTGCATCTGTACATGTACTTATATACAGTCAGGGGTCAAAAGTGCAGTTCCACCTTACCAATGCTAAAATGTCTAAAATTTCTTTGTAGAAGAGTGTCAATGGTCCATGACTGATTTAGTTGGTAGCATAGAATCTAAAGTATTGAATAAACTAGTTGTGGACTATTGAACTTCTACAATAAAAACATTTTAGACACTTTAGCATTGGTAGAGTGCGATTGCACTTTTGATCCCTGACTGTACATTCGTTCGCGGTCTCACAAAGGCGGATTGGTCTTGAATGTGTTTACATATGCTTTTTCCTATGCTCGGAGAGCTCAATGTTATAGAAATTAGCACATACACAATATCTAAGACCGACTTCTCGAAATAGATCATCTATATTATAGGTATAGTATACTTATTCATAGTGTTGACATTTTAACTTTGATAGGTACGCAAACCTTCTCAAACAATTGGTATTCAAAATAAGATAAATATAATTAACATTTTTTTTTTACAACTGTCACTCAACGCCGTCTAGTCCCAATCCAAGCAGATCTTATGTTATGAGTACTAGACTACTGACAAACATACTTAAATATTTTTTTAATACATATACATATTATAGATAAATTACACCCAGACACAGAACAAATGATTGTGGTCATCATACAAACATTTGTTCTGGGTGGGAATCGAACCCACGACCTCCTTCATAGCAGTCAGGGCCACTAACCACTAGACCAACAGGCCAGTCTCAATCAATTGTGTATAAAATAATAATTAGGTAGGTATACAGCCCATAAATTATATGAACATATTGTACATTAATAAACATAGCTAACTAGCTTAGAATGTTATTGGATCAAAGGTAGAAAAAAACAAAAGCAAAAAGGATTGAAATAATTTAAAATAAACAAACTAAAATCTTAATACCAACATAATAAGAAAAGGCTAGAGAATAAGAATTAGGTTATATTATTATATGTATAATCTAACTACAAAGAGTCAGGTAACTATGTTTTAGGCTGTGTATATATATGTAATTACTTATCCACTTTGATCATGGTAAGTAGGGCACACATACGTGGCAGATAATATGTTTATAGATATACCTACCGACATCTTATATGTATTCACAACATGACGCAACCATGTCGAATCAGGGCGTCCAATTACGATTCGCTAATTACAAACCTTTGCTACGCTAGGATAATTAACATTGGACAATCTAAATTATCATGTTAGTCATGTTACATCAACTTTGGAGAATCACCCTTAAAATTATACACTAATAGCATCGTCTGTCTAGTCTCCTGCGGGTTTCGCCTGCGTGAAAGTAGAGAATATATCGCATACGTGACTCAGTGATAAAGCAGCATTAAACTGGTGAAAGATCTTTAAAATCGCTCTTGTAGTTTTTAAGATTACCTGTGTTATACTTCTTTAATATTAGTATAGATTGACTTTTACGGTAACGAATTCGAGTACGTCAAAATCTACTATCTATAATGCGCCGTGCAGGCACATAATGAAGTAGACATCGCTTGTGTATTGTTCCGTACATAGTGAGTATTGTCAATGATTGTCAACGAGTCCCAAAAAGGCAGTACATTCATCCAGTCTCGTTTAGCCAAAATTAATAATAATAATAATATATATATATTTTTTTTAATGATCGCATGCTTGAATTAATTAATAATATATTTACTTCAATAGTAGTTCAATAGTAGGTGTAGTTTATTATTACGTCAGTGATTAAGTCACCCTTAATTGCATTCTCTTCCTATATATTCGTTTTTAGCTTAGTTACCTGAGACCCCCCCGACCCCTAGTTGTCGTTTACTCCCAACTTCGTTCATAGAAAGCGATTGACTTCTTTTCGATATTTATTCACTGTTTTTTAAAAGGTCTTGGCATATCCTGATCCAACAATTGGTGTTACTTGCATTGTATGATTTCGCATACTGTGTCAACTTTACCATTTACAGTGTTAACTTGGATAACTTGGGCTCCTGCTCAAGACACCTTGAATTTTTTTTATCACTTACCTATTTTTAGTCTTTTTATTTATACAGTTTCCCAAATAGCCAGATTTAAAATGAAGTTGTCTCATTTACAGAGGGCCTACTTAATCAGATTTTCACTGTATTTAGTGTAAGCATAAGTTTGTACAACTGTCATAATTCTTCTGTCTACTTACCCTACTTCTGTGGGGTATGGTCCTTCGGGAATTTCAGTATTCTCTGAAGAGTTCCAAAGAAATGTATTAGACTGGTCTCCGATTACTAAGTTAATATCTTCGATTTCTCTCGCAATTTCTGATTCTGTCACAAATCCGAAATGTTCCAGAGCTACTAAAATGTTAACATGTTGTTCTTTTATAATCGTTTTTTTTATTTGTTTCCATGATTTTTATTTTCTTATCGTTTAATACTTCAGCGACAGGTGAGATCAAACCGATGATGCTGTCGATAAGCAGTTCTACATCATCGATTTCATGATTGTCAAGCAAAAGTGAAATTAATTTTATTAAGACACAGATTAGTACATTAATAAGCACATATATTTAAGAACTATGTAAATATTTGACACCAATACAATAGTTCTAATGCTTAGATTTGATTGAATTTGGTTACAAAATGTTTTCTCTTTAACAGGGGACACTATACAGGCACGCGAAAAGGATAATGATAGTATTGTGAAAATAAATAGACAATTTATCTCTTGGTATATGTATCACGAATATGTAGATACATATAAATGGAAATAAAGGAGTATTCATTAACTACGGGATGTAACTAGTGTGGACGTAGTAGCAAAGATATTTTACGCTTTAGGTGCCTAGCTAGAAATAAATAAAACTAACCAACATTGTACATAAAAATATTTATTTAACAAAAAGGAAACAAGTTTAGGACACAATGTAGTCAGTCATTTAGTAGGTAATAATAATATTATGCTTAGTACTTTATTTGATCAATAATTACAACATTAAATTCATTTCAGTCGTTATTAATACAAAATTTATTGCTATTACTCAATTTGTACTATGTAACAAAGTTTAAACTACAAATATAGTAAGAAAGGCTATCAGAATTGATAATAATGAGATGTTTGCAACATATGATGACGAACTATTGCTTTTATCTTCAGTGGCAAAAGTGATCCGCCCTTCAATTTGAGGGTAAATTATACCATGATGTGAAACATAATATTCAGTACTCGATAATTCATTGAAATCTAACATTTCCTTAGGTAAACCGATGAACATGTGATAGCCATCCCCACCCGTAGCAAGGAAACCAGGCATCACAACTTTGTAAATATCTTTAGGTAATATTTTTGAATACTTTGGAATGTCGCAAGCCCAACATCTGGCTTCGGCAGAAACCATTCTAGATCCAGATGGCTTAGAAAGGTCGTATATAACTTTAATACCAGAGTACTGAAGGAACTCACCGTCTGTAGCAACTGATTGTTCAATCGTTCGTAAAAGCACGCTTCCGTTCACTGTTATAGCCGCGGCTTTGCCATCAAAAGGCATTACTGCTAGTAAATCACCTTTAGTTACATTGGTTGGCAATTTATCACGCACGATGGATGTCCTTATAGCACCTGATTGAATAATAGCAATCGGGGCATCAGTCCAATGTTCACCTCTGTATTCCGATGCGTACTTGTATACCATTGCATCGGTTATCAAGTTACCTATGTTGCACTCTTCAATTCCACATGTTCTGGAATCTAACGCAATAGCAGTAGTTCCAATTACTTTTTCGGATATATTAAGGACATTGTCTCTGTACCTGTCCAAGATTTGAAGGACTTCTGGGTCTTGTGGCACCCTCTGGTCTAAAATAATAGGAGTTCCGTCTGCACTGATTAGTTCACCTGTAGCATCGAATACTAAATGCAATTTTCCCAAGTATTTTGTATAAGCATACGCTTGAACAACAGGAACTCTCCTTCCAGAAGCTTGTGTTACATAAGTGGGATAGGACCCTTCTGATTGTTCTGAATCTGGGCTAGTGCCATTCCAGAGGAATGTATTTGAGTGTCCACCAATAAGTAAATCAAGACCTTCAACTCCCTTTGCTATTTCTAGGTCTCTGTCGTAACCAGAATGTCCGACAGCGATAATGATGTTAATTCCTTGAGATTGCAGTTTCTTCACTTCTTCATTGAGTGCTTCAATTTCGTCGGAATACTCAACATCATTTGGTATAGCTAATACTTTGGTGTTAGGAGTCAAGTAGCCTACTAAGCCTACTTTGTGACCGGCAACATCAAGTACTACAGACTTTTTAAGGTTGGTTTCCTTGGCGAGTTCTGGCACTTTATTTAAAACAAGATTAGCGGCTAATACTGGGCATGTCAGATTTTCTATAAAGGGTGTAAGCCCGCTGACTCCGTTGTCGAACTCGTGATTTCCGAGAGACTGAAACAAAAACGTGTGATGTAGTAAGGTTTAACTCACTAACAGCATGCACTTTTTAACTAAAAAAATCATTAACGTAGATACCAAAATAAATAGTTCTATATTTATTAGGGTCAGTTCACGCCTGCGTAATAAACTCGCGCCTGTTTTTCCGGTCACTCTTTGTTTGAATACGCCAACGTCAGAATTCAATAGATATACATAGGTAGGGGCTTCAAATTTGGAGGTTCAAAGCGAAAATTTAGCACTTGTCTATCCATTGAAAGTTTGAAACACGAGGCTGTTAGCTTGTTTCATACGCGAGCGTGTATGTATGCAGTGCAACATCATTCAATCATCGTGATTACTTTGTTCGGACATATTTTGTGTCGGAGCTCAATTGCAGTTTTATTGATTGGTCGGTGCGGTGTATTACTGTAGGTAGTACATAGAATGTATGTACAGCCTATGTACTGTCTGTTAACGATTTTTGTTACGCGTCTGCGATCTGGCGAATTTATAAATAGCTCGCTGTGAGTGTAACTGTGTAGTTTTTGTTGATGTAGGTGCCTATTGGATCCTGATCCCCTGTTGTATGTCGTTTTTATTAACTCTTTTTTTTTGTTTCTATCTGTCTTCCATTTATTTTGTCATTAAAAAATGTCGTTGTAACGATATCGTCATTTCCATAATAGCGTTTTATGGGGTGAGACATTGAAAGAAAATGAATACAAATACATAATCGATACATTCGATTTTGTATAATTTAAAATAAAGAATTAATAACTCATACAAATTATAAAATAAAATGAATCTCATATAATCTATATATATAAAAGGAGAAACTGACTGACTGACATATCAACGCAAAGCCGAAACTGCTTGGACTAAGAGCGTGAAATTTTGCACAAGGTTTTCTTTTATGACGTAGGCAAGCACTAAGCGAGGATTTTCCAAAATTTACCCCCTATCGGAATGAAACGGGGGTCCAAATATTGTATGGAGAAAACTTCTTTCACGCGGGCGAAGCCGCTGGCAGAAGCTAGTCTATATATATAAAAGGAGAAACTGACTGACTGACATATCAACGCACAGCCAAAACTACTGGTACTAGGAGAGTGAAATTTTGCACAAGGTGTCCTTTCATGATGTAGGCGAGCACAAAGAGAGGATTTTCCAAAATTCTCCCCCTAAGTGGAGGAAACGGGGGTCCAAAGTTTGTATGGAGAAACCTGTTTTCACGCATGTGAAACCGCGGGCAGAAGCTAGTTAACTATAATACACACTTCTTTCTAAGAGTAATGTCAAAAGGTAAGGTACTAAATAAAGATCTCAAAAAGAATAGGTACACAGTTTAATCTCATATAAAGTAACATTAAATTATAAATAGTAATACTGATATGGAAAATGTAACTACGTGTAATACCTTAGCGTTATATCGCAATAGGGCATGGCTATAAATATGGCAGTTTCTAACAAGAATAAAAAGGAACCATTATACTAAAGTACTTACCCCTGAAAAATATGTAGGTAGAAATTATTTTTGTTCTCATAAATTTTTTCTGAGTTTGAGCTCATGACCACCACCGAATAATACATTTTGATACAAGTGGAGAAATTTTGTTCTTGCGACCGAGGCGACGTTTGCCCGAGTCGTAGGCGAAGGTGTTATAGAGCCGAGGACTGCAGTGACAAAATTTCCACGTGTATCAAACGACGTTTTTCAATACACTTACAAAGACATAAATAAAGGGAATAGACGCGCAACTCGTGGGGTCCCTTAGCGCCCAGCCTGATACGACAAATGTAATAAAATAGTGGCGGGGCGGGCACTCACACTTTTCCGCACTAGTGCGAAAACCAGTAAATTGCGTGCCTAAAAAAAGTAGGGATTAGACCGGGTTTTCAAGTAAGTGTATTGAAAAAGTAATTTCTATCTACGAATTTAAATCATGATTTCAAAATCTAGATTTCAATATTAATTAAGTGTGAGCAGGACGTTTTTGTTCGCGTTATCAATAAAGAGTATTTAAAGAATCATAGAACAAACAAGTAAAAAAACAGATAAAATGGACAATTTCAAATACGCTGCTGAGTTACGCAACTTCTCAAGGTTATTGATGATGATCCGTCCTTCAACAGCTGGATACACTGGGCTGGTAATCTCAATATATTCAATTGTACAATTCAGCTCATCGTAAGGTAAAGGAGTTGAAGGTAGACCGTCGAACACGGAGAATCCATCACCTCCCATCGACAAAAATGCTGGCATCAAAATTTTATACTTTGCTGTCTTATTTAGAATGGAATATTCAGGGTTCAAGCATTCACCGCAACGCATTTCAACTTTTGTGACTCTCTTCCCTGGTGGCTGACGAAAATCATATTGAACCTTAATTCCGGACATTTGTAGAAACTGTCCCGGGGCTCGCGTCGGTTTGTATCTCCAGACTGAGTGCTCCAGCATCTTCCACACGTCACTGCCATTTATTGTTACTTTTACTATGTTACCATCAAAAGGCATCACACGTAACAAATCCCCTTTTGTTATGTTTGCTGGTGACTCTATATGAGTAATGGAAGCTCTTACGCCACCACCTTGTATTATAGCAACAGGAGCATCACTCCAACCGACTCCCCTGTACCCTGAAGCGTATTTATGTACCATCGCATCAGCAATCAGGTTCCCCATATTACATTCTCTCAAGCGACATGTGTGACCATCTAATATGACTGAAGTTTTACCAACAACCTGTTCCGTTATTTGCTCCATGCTTGCTTGATAGCGATTTACAATTGCTAGCACTGCTGGTTCTTGTGGTATCGAATTATCTAACAGTATGGGATTTCCATCAGAAGTAATGATTTCGCCATTTGAATCAAATACGATGTGTAATTTTCCCAGATATTTGGTGTATGCATAGGCTTGTACTGCGGGAACTAATCTACCAGATTTTTGTTTTACTAAGGTTGGATATGGTCCTTCTGGTTTTTCAACATCAGGACTGGTCCCATTCCATAAAAACGTGTTAGTGTGACCACCTATGACTAAATCGATATCTTCCACCTTTTCGGCTATTTCCAAATCTTTGGTAAAACCAGAATGTCCAAGAGCTATAAGAATATTCACGCCCATAGTCTTAAGTTTGGCAGCTTCTTTTTGAATTGATATTACTTCTTCAATGTATTCTACATCATTTCTAATGGCTAATACTTTAGTGTCTGGAGTTAAGTAGCCAATGACACCAATTTTAGTGCCATTAATATTGAACACAACAGAGTCCATCAAGTTTTTTTCGGCTTGTAGTTCTGGTTCTTTAGTAAGGATAAGATTAGCGGCAAGGATTGGACATGTGAGGTTTTCAATGAAAGGTGTTAGGCCAGATATGCCGTTATCAAATTCGTGGTTCCCCAGGGACTGAAACAAAGGACAGAATAATGTAGCATGCTGCTATCATATAACAAGAATCATGCAAAACTCTACGTAGACATGCATAAGTAGGTATTATATAATAGTAATACATGCAACAATGATACATATACAAATACATAGAGGTTAGTGCAACAAACTACAATGGTTGGTTAGTAAAATAAGTATAATAATATAAGCGGCATAAAGATTACACCTACAAATAAAATTGTTAATAAAGGAGAAATGAATCAAATTGATATATGTATATTTGTAGTATGTGCGGAACATTTCACTGAAGTTTTATTCAAGTTACTATTTTAGATGTGTATCATCATGCCTACTAAAATATAGATACTTACTAAATAGTCCCATTTAAATTATTTTGTGTCACGTTTTTTTAATTGTTATGGTAATAGTTATTAAAAGGTGTGTAGTTTTTTGCCCGGTGTAAATATAAAAAAAAAACATAGTGATTTAAATTGATAAAATAAATATTATTTCCATAAAAACGTGTTAGTATGACCACCTATGACTAAATCGATATCTTCCACCTTTTCAGCTATTTCCAAATCTTTGGTAAAACCAGAATGTTCAAGAGTAATATGAATATTCACCAACTGATAAAATAAGTAATAATAATAGGTAAAAGATGAAGGTATAAAAAAGAGAAAAATCCTTTGTATAATATTTGTATTGTGTATTATTTAACAGGTACTTACGTAAATACAGATAAAAATTAGGAAAAACTATTAATAAGGCGAAGTTCCCAAGCTAAGCTAAATACGACTTAGGTTGTCACTATATTAGGCCATTCTTTTATATCCCGTTCATAGATATTTTAAGAATATTTCAAGCCTTTTATCATAAAAAAAATTGTCCTTTTTTATATTCCTCATTAAAATAATGTTTTTTTTTTTCTAATTGTGATGATTCGTGTGTATCTATAGTTTCCCTCTTTATTTTTCTTGTTTGTATAATTAAAATTCTTTTTTTGTTCATTGGTATGAACTTGTTTGGTCACAGTAAAGCTGAGTCACATTTTCTTTATTATCATTTCCCATAGTTTCATTGAGAAGAAAAAACCCAAAAGAACATACCGATAAACATCATTCAGGAAAGGTTTCCTTTACATTTTAAACATTGCCTCCCTGTAAATAGTAAAACTCATAATTAAAATCGACTTAACTGTCAACCACTTCCGCGCTCTGTAATATAATACGCCCTTCTACCGCAGGGAACAAGGGACTATGACTTTTTATGTATGCCTCTGTGCTTTGAATTTCATCAATATTTGTATTATTTATCGCCAAGTCATCGGACATAAAGAAGCCGTCACCTCCATTCGCTAAAAATGTAGGCATCAATATGGTGTATTGTTTTGTCTGATTTAGGGCAAAAAATTCTGGATATAAGCATTTGCCACATCGCAGGGATACCTGCTTGACCCTTTTATGAGGAGGCTGTCTTAAGTCGTATGTTACTCTCATTCCAGACATTTGTAAAAGCTGTCCCGTAGGGTACAATGGATTGTACTGGTGTACAGCATATTCCAGCATTTTCAATATAGATTGCCCACCTATTGTTACTTTAACTATGACTCCGTCAAATGGCATTACTCGCAAGAGATCTCCTTTTGTGATATTATTTGGTAAATTTAGTCGTTTAAATGAAGATCTTATCCCTCCACTATGGATGACAGCAATGGGGGCATCAGTCCAACCATGGCCTTTATAGATAGAAGCATACTTATATATCATTGCATCTGTTATAAAATTTCCCATATTACATTCTCGTACTCGACATGTGTGACCATCTACAAATACTGAAGTATTACCTATAATTTCTTCAGTAATTTTACGAACATTCTCATGATAGTAATTTACAAGCTCCAAAATATTTGAGTCTTGTGGTATCGTGTTATCCAAAAGTATAGGACTTCCATTAGAACTGATCATTTCACCGTCAGCATTGAAAGTGATGTGTAATTTACCGAGATATTTTGTGTATGCGTAAGCTTGCACTATAGGAACCAATCTGCCAGACGTTTGTTCAACTATAGTTGGATAAAGTCCTTCGGGATCTTCCTCATCAGGTTTAACCCCATTCCACAAAAACGTGTTCGTATGACCACCAATTACTAAATCGATGTCTTCAACTTCTTTGGCAATTTCTACATCTTTTATAAAGCCTGAGTGTCCAAGAGCAATAAGTATTTTTACTCCTTTACTTTTTAGAATAGCCGCTTCTTTTCGAATAGCGGCGACCTCATCTATGTAGTCAACATCGTTTTTTATAGCTAATAATTTGGTTTCAGGTGTTAGATATCCTATGACACCAACTTGTATGTCATTAATGTCAAAAACAACAGACTTCATTAAATTAGGCTCAGCTTGTAATTCTGGCTCTTTTGTAAGAATGAGATTAGCAGCTAGAACAGGGCATGTAAGGTTTCTAATAAATGGAGTGAGTCCAGGTACGCCGATATCAAAATCGTGGTTTCCCAGGGACTGAAACAAAGAATGAATAGATGCAGTAAATAGTAAACGGGT
The DNA here is from genome assembly GCA_961205895.1 of Mythimna pallens. NCBI lineage: Eukaryota > Metazoa > Arthropoda > Insecta > Lepidoptera > Noctuidae > Mythimna > Mythimna pallens. The sequence continues at coordinate 6,851,295 of OY540843.1, forward strand.
AAAAATCATGCAAACATACAAACATTACCGTATTGAAATGTTAACTATTTTTAGTAATTCAATAATGATTGCTTATGATGTTAATGACGAAAGGGATAATTTTATGTCTACAAATATAACAATCAATCAAAATTATTTAGTAAAAGTTACAATACCTATTGATCGCGACACGAAGTTGGGGACCCGATGTGCGTGCACCAAACATGTTTCGCTCATCTTCGTTGTAGTCATGGCCGGTAGTATCCAAACACTGATCAGATGAGCGGAGCACACTTGATACACATAATGGAGACCCAACTTAATGTTAAGACGAGACTACGAACTATGATTTAGTTTTTTAAAACTTGTTTTAACGTGAACCCAGTTTTTAGTTTGGGTAAAATATTGCTTTGAGTTTAAGCAGTTGTTGTTATTAGTAACAATGACATTCACAAACACATATTAAAAATGCCAACACTTATCTTTTTATTCTTTTCTTAAATTCTGAATTTCAAAAAGAAATACATGCGATAAGCAATTTTATTTTACAATTGCAAGAAAAGCTTTACTAGAAACAGGCAATTCATTCACAGTGTCCTGTTTTAAATAATCTTATTGGTAGAAAATGTTTAAGCTCGGTGCAAGACATTGCATTTTCATATTAAATAATTATGCAAATCAATCATCCAGTTAAAAGTCATGCTTGTTCAAAATACTTACAACTTTAAATTTGGATGTCCTATCACTAGATAGTAGAATATTCTTCTCTTTATATGATTCACAATTATAAACGGTAAAATAAACATAAACACTATTATATTTAAAATGTGTGTATTTATTTAAAAAATGAACATATAAATATCTATAAATATGCATTATGTATACATACAATGTCTCATTCCAAATGAATTGTAATTATGTCAGTTAGATCAAAGCAAAGAATACTAAAGCAACTAGGAGCAAGGAGGAACTTAGCGCTGTTGCTGAACTAGGTTCACTAAGTGGCTGGAAAACTATACGCCCTGCCACTTCTGGGTATAATGGAGTTCTCAACTTGATAAATTCTTCTGAGCTCGTTACTGCATCATATCCAAGATTAACGGTTGGTAGAGCAGTCAAAAAAGTATATCCATACTGTCCGCTGGCTAAAACTGCAGGTAGCAATATTTTGTAGGTTCTCCCATCCTCAATTTCATAAAATTCGGGAACTGAGCAGTCCCAGCAACGAGCAACAGCACTTATTAACCTTCGCCCTGGTTGTCGTTCCAGCTCATAAACTGCACGTATTCCAGAAAACTGTAGGAGCGTACCTCGGGAACTTTCTATACCATGAGCGCTGACGGAAAATTCCAGAAGCTGTTTGAGGACTACTCCGTTCATAGTCAAAGACACAAGATTAGTTTCTAAACTTAAAGCCGAAAATAGGTCACCTCTTGTTACATTAGCAGGTCGATTGGATGGTGCGATTGAACCCCTAATTGCGCCGCTGAAGATGACGGCTATAGGGGCATCAGTCCATCTTTCTCCCTGAAACCTTGTAGCGTAATGATACACAATAGCATCAGTAATAAGATTTCCGAAATTGCATTCTTCCTTATAGCAAGATTCACCATCCAAAACGACTGAGGTATTTCCAATGACTTCTGCGTTTCTTGAAGCAACCTCAGAGTTATAAGTTTGGACCATATCCAGTGATGCTAAATCTTGAGGGACCGACGAATCAAGAACAATGGGATCGACGTTGTATTCCAAAAGTTCTCCATTAATATCGAACTTGGCTTTGACGCTACCAAGGTATTTGTTATAAGCTGTCGATGGAATTATTGGAACTTGCTTTCCTGATTGCTGAGTTACAACTAAGGGCTGATGATCAGAAGCAGTGTCTTCATTCCATTCGAATGAATTTTTATTACCAGCAATAACCATGTCGATACCAGCGACTTCTTTCGCTATTTCCCGCACTTTATCTAGAGTCGCATGACCTAAAGCGATTATGATATTTACTTTTGAAGCTTGAAGTTTTTCTACTTCTTCTGTAACTGCTAGAACTTCATCGATATATTCAACATGGCCAGAGCTATCCAAGATACTGTTTTCAGGAGTCAAGTAGCCAACAATTCCAACTTTAACACCTTGTATGTCAAAGACGATAGATTTTTGAATATTAGCTTTTCCTTCAGCTGATTTTATAATGACATTGCTGGCTAATATAGGGGTTTCTATGTTTTCTAGAAAAGGTAAAATCTCCAAGGTTTCCGTATCGATTTCGTTGTTTCCGAGCGACTGAAAAGAGAAAATACATGTTGAAATTAGTGTTATGAGTATAATTATTTTAAATTTTAGGATATTAGTCTTGTTAGTTCGCAGTTATTTACTAAGTAAAATATGCTTTTGTATATTTTACTTAGTAAATCACTGTAAATAATAGGCAAGATAAAAGTAAGTTATACAGAAAAAGGGTGTTAACAGACGTACCTATTTGACATACCCATCTCCTTCCATCACCATTACCATCTCCAAAGCAGTGTTATGAATGCAAATACAGAGATATCATATGCTGTTATATTCCTATAATTGATGTTTAATTCTATTCTTTGTTAGTTGGTTATATGTTTTTGTTAGTACCTTAATATCTTATTGCTAAGTTAAATGTTAGTGACTGATTGCTTATGTAAACATAGGTACTTACAATACTGATTCACAATCTGGTTCAAGGGTTCAACATTACATTTTTAATTTTGTTTCTGATTTCTTTACGAATATTTTAATCTTCCTTCCTTTCGATTCAAATGATATTGCTAGAGGCTCCTAAAGTTTTATCATTTTCTATATCAGGAAAATATCAGATTTCATATCTTCAAGTTGATTTAAAAGCAAGTTCTAAAGAAGCATTTGAAAAAAATAAGTAGTTACCTAAATTGATTTGGAATAGCGAGCAGGTAGATAATCAAAGTTCATACTAACTTCTACATAGCTGATAATAAATTCTAGAATTGGGAATTTTCTAGTTCTTTGTTACGTAGGTGTTTAATTAATTAATTAAATAGTTGGAGTCCACTTCGTAGTCCTACACACATTAAAAAAAAATTGGAACTGGCATGAGAAGAAACGATACAACACAAAACACACAGTATGATTGATAACAAAATACAGACAGTACATGATTGACAACACAAGTAGTGCAGGCAGGGGCGCCGGCTTTTAAAAAACCTTATGGGTGCTCATGCTCATTTGATGACTCGAAAAAGTGGCTAAGTGTGAAAAAAGAAATGCACACTGATCGACTGACAAGTAAATAAATGACCTACTAACATACTACGTGCTAGATTTTATTATCAAGAAATATTATAATTTATACGTAACCTAAAAGGCGATTACTGATTTGTTTATTGATGCCTACTCTCAGGGGTGCGCTGCACGACCCACTGTTTATTTCTCATAGGTGCTCGAGTCCCCGAGCACCCACGCAGTCGGCACCCCTGAGTGCAGCAATTTTCTTTTTTTCGGTTATAATTTTGATCCGCTGTATCTGTCTCTGAGATGTAATGTTCACATTATGTTCTAGATAAATCTATCAAACGCTACGAGGTATTATGGTCCCCGAAAAATCGATCAATTTGTCCATCATTGGGCTACTATGTGGCTAATCGTATTATAAACCAAAAAAATTATCAACTGATTAGGTAATATAAAAAAAATACAAATGACCATATAACTATATTCTTGAAAGAGTGACCTGTTTTCTATTTTAAATTGTGGATTCATGAAAGTTTCAAATTCGAATTCTGCAGCAATGGACCGGTGGTAGTTTTATTATTAATGAGAAATAGCGCTTCTATGTTACATTGGTTTATGACTATTAATTTATTGAATATATTGATTTTACTGTGCATTTTCGCTACACTCTTTTGATTTATAGATACCTAATGACACATATAAAATTAAGGTTATGTGCAATATCAACCTCGTTATTAGAGGCAAATTAATAGTGGAGGTGGAAAGTTCCACTCACTCACTTATCTATATAAACTTTTGAAATGACAGAAATGTAGCTTGATGAAGGATCTAAAATTGTATTAATACTTTATAAAGAGACATTCATAGTTAAACAAAGATTCCACAAGATTAAGGAAGTTTCTGTTCCATCAAAATGATGTATTCTTTTTTTTTTGTTGATAGTTACATAATAAATGTGAACACATTTATGTTGCTATTGTTCCTGAAAACTACAAGTATCTCGGACGAATAGTAGCTTTGAAACCTTGTAATAAACTAAGCATATATCAGCGGTCAAGCCGTTTTGGAGGAGTTTGGTAACAAACACCGTGACAAGATATTTTTTATATATAACAGATTTACCGCACGATAACTGCACTATTGCCGCAAATTTTAACGTCAAACAAAACAGAAGCCACAAAAATGTTGAGGGTCGAAATCATGGTAATCAACGTTTCATAAATCCGACCGAAGGGACGCTCACAGTACGAATGAATGATGGACGAAAAAAAAACGCGTTGATGCCATTGGCGGACAAAAAACGGTACAACGTTCGTTTTTGCGATTTTTGGTACTCACTACAGCGTCAGGTTGCAATGCGTTTACGAATTCTGCGGCGATCTTCCACTTGTATATGGTGAACCATGCCGTGCCGGTGTATGTGTCTCCTGCGTTGAGGTACAGGACGGGGGGCCCCTCGCCGGAATGGGCCGCTCTACGGGCTTCCTTTACACTGGAATTGAGAAAGGTTCTGGTCAAGTAGAGTTCCCATTATTTACAAAAAAAAAATACAATTAGGTATATTTATTTCATCTATAACATCTGTGTGAGTATATATAAATTGCGGCAGCTCCAGTAACTTGCAATAATTGCATTGGGGCTGCCGCCAATTTATTTATTAAAACATCATGCAACACAAAAGTACAAAGGCGGACACCGATCGAGCTTGTATTATTATAGGTACGTATAGGGAATAACGGAAATGTTTTCTTATTTTCAAAAACTTTTTATTTACGTTCTTGGATAAATACCCTTTAAATAAAACGCTCAATATTTTATAATCTATGCGGACGCCAGTGTTGGCTTGGTGTTTAACCGAATGGCGCGAAATCACGCGCGAACGCCGGCGTTCGCTTGGGTTTTGAGTGAATGCCTCTCTACCAGTCAATCTAGGGTGGTGAATAGAAAATATGGCAGGTGCATAAAAATATAACTGATTGTTAAGGTAATAAGGGTTCAAATGTATGTATAAATACAAAATAAACATAAATATATAACTAGCTTCTACCAGCGGCTTTGCCCGCGTGGAAATAGGTTTCTTCATACAAACTTTGGACCTCCATTTCATAACCTTAGGGGATGAATTTTGGAAAATCCTCTCTTAGTACTGGCCTACGTCACAAAAAGAAATCTTGTGCAAAATTTCGCACTCCTAGTACCAGTGGTTTCTGCTGTGCGTTGATATGCCAGTCAGTTCCTCCTTTTATATATATATACTAGCTTCTGCCCGCGGCTTCACACGCGTGAAAGTAGGTTTCTCCATACAACCTTTGAGCCCCCGTTTCCTCCACATAGGGGGTGAATTTTGGAAAATCCTCTCTTAGTGCTCGCCTACGTTATGAAAGGAAACTTTGTGAAAAATTTCACGCTCCTAGTCCCAGTAGTTTTGGCTGTGCGTTGATATGTCAGTCAGTCAGTTTCTCCTTTTATTTAAATAGAGATTAAGAAAAGCCCCCCTTTTTTTAAATTATATATTTTAAAGAAAGGGGTTATTGAGACAACTTCACTATTAACTTCAATTTATTTTTCTTCCCTTATCAGTCTATACTCCAGTTTTATACTCCATTCGAAGTAAGATTAGAACTTTATACAATCTTTTTTTAGTGTCCCTTCTACCGATTTTGACTTCTATTCCGTAGGCATAAGGATGGCCATACACTGGGCCTAAATATTTTTAGGGAAAAGAAAATCATCAATTTGAGGATTAGAGGATTTTAGTTTTGCGAGTGAAAAACATCTATGGAGGCTATTTCTGTGTCTTTTTATGTATTAGTGGGTAGTTAGCCCTATTACAATCTTGCTAAATGTTTTTATAATGTTAGTTATTGTATTGGCCAGCCGATGCGAGATTAAGAACAAGTTAGTAAGCTGGATATTAAGCAACTGTTCGTATCACTTTTAGTTTTTTTTTACTACCTGACCCGCCGAACTTCATACCGTCTAACAGTCAATGAATATAGTACCTATATCTTTCGATATAGTCAACAGATTGCGATGAAACAAAGCCTAAGTAATATATCAAGTTACACACTATTTTAATGTATAAAAGTTATCAACTTCGATTTTGTACATTTTACGTGATGCGCGCACAACTAAAAACTTCTACAGATTTATTAGATTATGGATAAGCTTGACCACTATCTCACGTGATGGTAAACGAGTATGTCGTCGATAATGGAGCACACTTGCTTGGAAGTAATCTGTCCACTCTTGACTTAAAGACCCCTAGGTTGTAGCTATCAGGAAGCAGACTCCGGTAGGAAATTTCACTCCATGTGCATCAGCTTCTAAAAACTTTTGACTTAAAAAACTCGTATTTTAATGGTAGCTGTGCTAAAGGGTAAGTATTAGTACTTCAAGGTTACTCACACATGAGCAACTCTCGGGAAACCACCGTAGCATTTGCCAGCCTCTCGATCAGCGGTCGTGCAGGTTCCACTCAGCTGCGACGTCTGTTCGAACCTCGCGTGCATGTCGTTGTTGTGCAGGATGAGCAGTTCGAAGGTCTCGCCGGGCGCCTTGACCACGCTACCCGAAGACAACGCCGCCACAGTCAGTACTGCTGTTAGTAGGACTTTCTGAAAAACAAAAAAAGATCATTTTTAGATAGATCCTGTATCTATATCTAATTCAGTACTGCTTAAAATTTCTGAAAAGGAAACTCGCGGTCCTAGAACGGAAGGGCAACTGAAGGACACACAGGTGTTGTTTTTGTCAGTTTAAGTCAGACACTCCCCCACCTCAGTCTATAGCGGGAGAAATCATTGGATGGTTTCCCACATAAACAAAAAAAAACTAATAAAATTGAAGAACTTTCACTAGTAGATATTTTAGAAAAAGAATTAGGGTTCCGGGAAAAATATTTTGAAATTGGGACGAAATTGCACTGTACTGATTTACAAGTCTGACGCGGACAAAGTCACGGGCCCAGCTAGTGCTATAAAAATATTTTAGAGAGCAAAGGGCAACTGAGGAAACATGGGTGGGTTTTAGTCAATAAAAGTCTGTCACTCTCTCTCGCCCCACCCAGAGCGAGATTAGGTAATATGATGATTACACACACTAAAATAAAAAGGAAGCATATTCCAGAGTCACTATTCACATGCTGTTATACGATTTCAATTACGGGTTACGGTATACGGTATACGGGTTGGTGGATGTCACATGTCTTCGAATTTTTGGTTCTAGGACATGCCGGTTTCCTCACGATGTCAAGACAAACAGTCGTCATCTCAACGCTCAGTTACGTGGTCAGAACAAAGGAATCGGAGGTGTGGCCTACTCGAGGTGTTCGACGCAAACGAAACGATCGTAACTTGGACTTCATCTTGTTTAAACGATGTGTAAAAGTGTTTTTAAAAAACCTATTTGCAAAATAAATATCATTTATCATTTAGTAATTGAATCGATTCCAATAATTTTTACACCATGTTATATTTTTTCCCAAAAATATTTAAAAAAGGTCTCAAGTTGGACACCACCGACACTAAGTACAACACAGGTCACGACACGTCATAGCGCGCATTAGGCGCCAGCGCAAAGCTGGGTGCGGGAGCAAAACAAGCCCTCAGTTGCCCGGATGGCTCGGTGACCATGTATTTGTGCGGACAACCATAACATAATAAGCTTATAACTTTGTGATTTTTCATGATACAATTATGAAATTTTTTAAATTCTTTACATAAAATTAAACTAGATACGTGTTTCGGGTTTCGCATAGGTACTTATGTATACTAAAACTAATGTTGTATAGCTCCGTCCCTTTAACAGTTCAGTTTAGGTCGTCAAATGGATCGCGTTAAGAGCTTGTGGTAGGGCCTCAGGCCAATGCTATGTTGAAAGGATGCTATCTTTTTGTTATCATTGTCATTTACTCGAATTAATATTTTTGAATATTTGAGCGTTTACAAAAAAAAAAAAAACGTTTGCGTACTTTTTTCATTTATCGTGTCCATAGTCCGTTTGCTTGAAGTTAAGTACTCTTTTATGTGAGCAAACAAGCTGGACAGAAGACAAGACCATAATCCCGGCTTCTCTAGGTAAAACGGGGGTTCCGTATACCTCTAAACCTGCAATGGGCCCACGTGATGGGATAAGGGTCACACCCTCTTACTGAGAGGAGGCTTGTGACCCAGCTGTGGGAGCGTTACAGACTAAATTAAATATACTAGAATATTATTTAATCTGCCTTATTTTGCATATCGAGAACTTGACTATATGAACTTACCTACTATTAACATTTCCTAAGCCGCTAATTACGAAACGGCTTACAGCTTATGTATAAATTATAATTATGTGTTAGTACGTAAGCCATCCACTAATTAATAGAGGAGCTTACTCGTATATGTAGTGACGCGTAGGTAGGTACTAATTACTGGCTATAGTTGTTGTGTTTTAGCATGGCATTAACGATGTTAACGATCACTTCATAATCATGTTTTCACGTTGGACATAGGCCTCCCCCAAACGTTGCCACAACGACTGGCCGTGTGCGGCTTGCTACCATCAGATTCCCGCAACCCTTACAGATTCTTTCGGTTCCATCGACTATCTGTTCTGCGAGCAACGTGCACAACCTATTGCCACTTAAGTTTGACGATATTTCAGGCTACGTCGGTAACCTTAGTTCTCCTGCGACTCCTGCGAATATCTTCATTCCTGATGCGATCATGAAAGGAAAGTTCGAGCATAGTCCTCTCCATTAATACTTTGGGAAGTACCTTTCTTAATAGACCTAGTAGTCAAGAGCCTAAAGGAGAAATGTCTCAAAATTGGGTTTTTACGAAAGGTCAATGACAGCTGTATTGCCATGCTGAAACGAAACAACTATAGTACTTACCTATAGGTACTAGGTACAAGTATAATGCTGACCTAGCCGCAACTGTGCTTGTTTCAACGTATGTATGTACATTTTTGTGTGCGTTTTATCGACGCACACGTTATTCGGATTTGTTCGGGTGTTGCCGCCATCAGCCCTTGCGTACGTGCGTATTAACTAGGTATATAGTAGATAATATTATATCTATTCCATAGATAGATTTCGACCACATCGAGTAACAAACTGAAAGCTTTGCTTATTGATTCAAAGGCCGATTTCTAATTGAAAATTTGAAGTTAATGTGTCAAACTCTACTTTAGACGGCTAAAGTCTACACCACTAGTTTTTAATTAGTACAAATACTTAAAGGGATTATTAGAAAAGGTCTTGTTATTATTTAGGTAAAGTCTCAATAAATAATATTCATAAACAGCAAAGTTGTTAGCGTTTGTTTATATCCCAAAATGTCACTCAATTTATGGAAATATATTGTACAGGCTATTGATTATGAATGAATAAATGACGATCAAAATGGAAAAACACTGCGGGTAGGTTTTTTTTTAATGATGGGAAAGCCATCTAATGACAAATGTCGCTCTTGGGCGGTGCGGGAGATAGTGTCAGACTTTTACTGACTAACCCCCCCCCTCCCCCCCTCGTGTTTCACTTTTACACTACCCGTGGACTGCGCGTAGGTAGTATTTTCTAGTAGCAATTATTATGAATGATGAATATTTTATTAAGAATTTACCAATTAGGTATGACAAATTTTCGTTGTCAATTTTGGGATTTCGTTTTTTTACTTTTGTTTACAAAAATATGATCACTAACAGGTACGGATAGAGCCCTATTGTTTTATTTGTGCCTACGGATTAAAAGCTAGGGTGTAGAAAATCAAATATCTACTTTTTTCTTTCTTGATGATCGGAAACCATCAAATTACCGCTAAGAGTGCAGCGTGAAATAGTGTTAGACTTTTACTAACTAAACCTCACCCACGTTCTGTCAGTTACCCTTTTCGTTCCAGGGCCGCGGTGACACTTTCAAAAAATTCCACTAGCCTACATTGACAAATGCTTAGCTTCAAATTCTTGATTCAGGGGTCAGGAGGCTTTCAGTTACCGTGGCCGAAATGCAAAGGGCGGCTGAATGAACACAGGTGGGTTTTAGCCAGTAAAACGCTGATATTGCCTCTCTCTCCACCCAGAGCGGGAGGAGTTATTTGATGATTTCCCATCTAATAAAAGGGTTAACTTTCAAATTTATTGCAGTAGTGGTTGGTGCTGCGCCAACAACCGCAAATAATTTTAGACATTATTTTTTATTTTAATTGCAGTAAAACAAAAAAAAAAATACCCACAACTAAAATATGGCGTCAAAAAATTTATCCACATGGTTGTCGACTGGTAATGTGCCCAAAAGACTGGCGGCATTGCACGCTGTATGGCAATGCTTATCCTCTGTCCGAGGTAAAAGCTAGCCCTTGGGTCTTTAAGTTCGAATGAAATTAATTAGGAAACAAGTTGAAAAGTAGAGGGACACTATACAAACGCTACCTAATTTTTTTTTTGTTTTTGACTGGCCTGTTGGTCTAGTGGTTAGTGGCCCTGACTGCTATGCCGGAGGTCGTGGGTTCGATTCCCACCCAGGACAAATGTTTGTGTGATAAGCACAATCATTTGTTCTGTGTCCGGGTGTAATTTATCTATAATAGGTATGTATGTATTTAGAAATTATGTATAAGTATGTTTATCAGTTGTCTAGTACTCATAACACAAGATCTGCTTAGCTTGGGACTAGACGGCGTTGTGTAAAAGTTCTGGAATATTATTATTATTATTTTAGTAACCGATTCCATTGTTAGAGTTCAATACCAAGCGGATGGGTTTTTAATATATAACAAAGAAAAACTTATATCTAAAACACATACAGTGGGCAGCCTTATCGCATTCCGCGATCTCATCCAGGCTGGCGCGATCTCATGGAAGTATCCATTGCAGTAGAAATACATATACGCCCAATTTTTTTTTTTAATCCAGCGCTATGTCTAAGCGACAGATCGCAGGACAAAAGACAACATTTTAGGGAATTACATCTTAGATAACTAGGACGTTGAATATTTTTTTTACAAAATAAAACCCACGCATTTTTACTTAATAGGAATTTTGACTGAATAAACAGTATTGACCGTAACATAATTATACGAATGCGGTATATCTTCGCATCGCCTCAGGTGCTACGGGTAATTATAATTTTACTTTTATGCTTTATTTTGTTCTCTGTGTTCTTTTGTTAACATAAATTCTAATCATCATTTGGACTTGAAGTTGGTATACTGTAGGCGTTTTCCTCTTTATCTTTGTTTCTATATCTATATGGATTTTTAATAAATTATATAGGTAAGTATTTTATTTTCTTCTGTGAGAGTAACAAATAAATGTTTTTCATTCTTTCTAAGCGAAGTTGTAATGGCCTTCATTAGTCGAATCACAGATATATATAAAAAAAACACTGTTTTCTGGTATCTGTGAGTCGAATTGTGTATGTCCTATGATCTCATTCCTCTCAGGTGTTAAATCCGAATACACAGGAAAAGCTTGGTATGATTCTTTTCGTTAACGCTATTGGAGCTGTAATAGTAAACAGGTAAATTGAACAACAATTCAATAAATGCACGGGGAAAATACAGAACAGATAATATAATTAATTGTGTGTCCGTCGCTAGTTTGCTAAGCAACATCTGATTTTAGCCGCCAAGCTATTCAGTAAAAATACTTTGTCGTCAAATAAAGAGCAATTAAAACTGCTGTTGTTGTGTGTACTGTGTTGTGTTGTGTGTGTTAATAATTATTTATTACACCAGAAAAATACATGTTAACACAATTTGTCTTTATACAATTTAAATTTACAAGAGACAGTCACAATTATTGTGCGTAATTTTGCACCTACTGCCGAACTAGACTAGATGCCTGTATTTCTGTGTTATCAGAACTGTGCAAGTTAGATTTGCCAAGTGACCATGTCTGGTAACGAAATGGACTTAATTCTACAGTGAGTGATGAAGTTCACCCAGCGACTTTGCCTGTAGGATTTATTATCTTCTATGTTCTGACCGTAGCAGCGTTTTTATACGGAGTGACATCATGGTGTATCTTGAAAAAGTTTCGCAATTACAGAAACTATGTGTTTCTCAGTACAATTTTAGCAAACCTATTACTCTTGACTTGTGGATTCTTCACCATGGCGAACAAATGGGTGTACCTAAGTATAATTTTCTATCTATACACAGTAAAGCATTACTGGTTGTTAGTTATAAGTCACATGTTTTACGTTGATTTTGTAAAAGTTTTTAATGGGCATATTAAAAAAATATATTTGAAGAGTAGTATCTTTAGTTGGGGGGTGCCTCTTATACCAACTATCGGAACTTTATTCTTTGGTGCTTGGAAATCAGAGATTGGTAATAAATATGTGGGCATCATACTCTTGATCCTTTTTGCAAGTTTGATTTTACCGTTGATAATAAACTGTATTTTATATATAATAATTCTGTGTTCACTTTGTCGTAGTTTCAACACGAACGCACCCAAAACTGCTAATACTGGTCGTCGCTTGTCTTTAGCTACTTTAATTTTTATATTATGTGATGTTTCGTTGTTGTCTAGTTATGTAATAATGATTGTAATGAGTGGACGCTCTCCAGGCTTTATAGTAGAATTGTTATTACTGTTTTGGAATACTCTTGCGTTGGAAGTATTTTTGGTAGTTGGTAAGAGAAATAGAGAATTGTGGTCAGAGTATATTGTAAAGCAATCAGCAAGGTACAGGAATCCCAATAACATCAACACCCGAAGAATTTCTCCTAAAATTTTTGTTACCCACCCACCGGTTCAGGAACTTACTTAAATTACATTTATTACTGGATTGCTGATGTGATTTTAGAAGGTATTTGTTAATATATATTTAAACATAAAATGGTAATTTTCTAACACATGCATTACCTGCCTAAAAGCAGGCTCCAATCATATATATTGTAAAAATTTCAACTCGCTTTACCAATAAACTTTTATTACAAAAAATCTTGTCTATAATAATATAGTAAAGGAAAAAATCATGTATTTTTGTTTGTAATTAATGAATTAAAAATCTACTGGATCGATTTTAAAAATTCTTTCTCCGGTAAAATGCTACTTTTTTACTGCCCTGTGTTCAAATTAGAGCTTACAGTTAACTCTAATGACGTCATCAGAGTAGGTACTCTGGTCTCGGATTTTTGAACGCGAATGTAGAGTTCAACTGTCATTGTTAATCAAGTGTTATTTATGGCTGCTTACACCAACCTATCCTGCTCGGAGTTAGAGTTAGTTGGGTTAACTCTCGGGTAGCTACTCGAGTTTTAAAAGAACGACCCTGGGTTGCAACTCGAAGCATTTTTGAACGGTTGGAGTAGCGACTCTACCCTATTCTGGTTATTTTTGAACGCAGGGCTGAGTGTTATGGCGGTGATGTGATTGGACCGACGATGGAGCATGCTTTCCTAGAAATAACCTTGACTGAAAGACCCGCAGGTTGTAGCTATCAAGAAACACAGACTCCGGCAGGGAACAAACAACAACAATTCTACCCTTTAGCTGTACGCATAGTAGTATTTTAAAAACATTACAGAAAACTCATCGACATCCACCTGTCCTTATCCCAAAACGATTGTGCCGCAGCATAATTTGACTGGCCTGTTGGTCTAGTGGTTAGTGGCCCTGACTGCTAAGCCGAAGGTCCTGGGTTCGATTTCCACCCAAGACAAATGTTTGTGTGATGATTTGTGAGCACGATAATTTGTTCTGTGTCTAGGTGTAATTTATCTACACTAATATTATAAAAAGCCCGAACCTGAGACCTGGTGATGGTCGTGGGAATCCGATGGATGCGAGACGCACAGGACCGATCATTATGGCGACACTTGGGGGAGACCTATGTCCAGCAGTGGACGTCTTTCGGCTGAAATGATGATGGTGATGATGAATATTCTAAAGCGGTAAAGTTTTTAGTTTGTGGGAGGTAATCTCTGAAAGTACTGGTTCGATAGCTAAAATTTTTTCATTGATAGAAAGCTGCTTTATTTCTGAGTGATATAGGCTATATATAAGTACGCGGGCGAAGCCGCGGGATAAAGCTACTCTATAATATGTATGTATTTAGAAATATATAAGTGCGTACGTTTATCAGTTGTCTGGACACAAGCTCGGGACTAAATAATTTCGGTCCTTTATATTTTGTGACTATCAAATTTGGTCGGATTCGCGATATGATCACTTTTATCGCAATTCGGAACAGGGGATATCATTGCTGTTAGCCGTCACCTTAGTGATAGAAATTGTGGCGGACTAACCCCTGTTAGGAGGTGTTGACGGTAGCGGGTTGTACCCTGCAGCTACCGAGCCCTCGGGACAGTTCAACCCGATTTTTGACGTACGCTGCCTTACTGGTTCGCTGGTCACGTACGCCACCACGCACCCCTGAATGCGTATCTTCTATGGACGACGGAGCACGTAGGAGGACCTCAGAGCGGATACCGAAGAGAAATAAAACACGTTTTTCGACTAAAAGGTTCTTCGGAGTTCGGCTTGAAGCTTTTCCTTTGTGTTCTTGACTCTTCGGTGGCACGTTTTTGACTGACCTCGGACCGAAAAACGGCCCGTCTTATATACCCCGCTAAGTTCTGTTAACGGGAACCTCGTATTTTGCTCTAAATTTACTTTCAATTTCGCTTTATTTTCGCTTCAGCCGAACCCTTTCTGACGCCGTATTTATTTATTGTTTCACAAAACCATGACAATATATACATCAAAATGTCTGTTACAATCTCTACTTTTACATGAAACAATAATATATCACATATATTTGCACATAAAAAAGTTTCTAGAACAAAAACTGTCAAATATTCTAGTTCGACCACATTCTTGAACACAAAACTTCTCATATCTTTTCCAATAAGATTCTAATTAGGATTCTAATTGCTATAATATCATTTTCTAGACAGATCCTAACTAATTACATAATGTTCTTGCTAATTAGTCATCAAATAAAAAGTCTCATTTTCAAATTCTAATTACGTAAAAGATCGCGAACATTTGAGAATTTCAACTTTATCTAAATCCTTGCAAAATGAGATCAATTGTTACTAATAGCTTCTATTAGACTAAAAAACACTAATTAACAGTAATAGAATATTATCAACAAGTAATAACACAAGTTAAATCCTTATCATTACTACAACATATAAATTTCGCGATTTCTTCACCAAGATCGATTTTTCTTACAAAAACCTTTTAGAATCTTATATATATCGTTATTCCCGACCTCACTAATTAATGAAGGTGCTAATTACAGACAGAATAAAGACAATAACACAAATTGTATTCTGCCAACCACAATAAAACATAAAAATCTTTAGAAATACGATAGATGCTACTTATTTATACACTTAAATTAGCAAAACTCAGTCTTTATCAATTAAACCTAATGAGTTACTAACTAATTAATCCAAATAAACATTTAATAAGTGAAAACATCCTATCCTAAGCATATAAAACATGACAAAAAACTACTTGCGTGTTAGGTGGTCTCAACCACTACTTGCGCCCTGGTGCCGACATGGGACCCTCGTCGCCGACAGTCTCCCCCTCGTGCGTCGCACCATCCTCCAGTCTCGGCGATACTCCCGGCACCAACAACACCACCCGCGAGCTCGGCCGTCGCAGCACACCGCCTCTTGTCTCGACGTCGACGATCCTGATGCGCCCGTCTGGTCCAGGATACACCCGCAGGATTCTGCCGCGTGGCCAGGTGCATCTCGGCAGGCTGTGGTCGACGATGAGCACGATGTCACCAACTCGCAGGTCCGTGGAGCTAGTTCTGCCCGTGGTCTTCCTCGGCAGCAGAGTGGGCAGGTATTCACGCAGCCAACGTTGCCAGAAGTGGTCGGCAAGTCGCTGCGTAGCCTTCCAGGTGTCCCTGCCCACGAGCACGTGATCTTCAAAGCTGCCGATTCTCGTAGCGCCGCATGATCGCCCGATGAGGAAGTGGTTTGGTGTGAGCGCTTCTTCTTCAGGGTTCTCGGAGATGTGGGTGAGAGGTCGAGAGTTAACTGTGTGCTCGGCCTCTAGGAGGAGAGTGTGAAGTACCTCCTCTCGAGGATGTCGTTCCTTGAGTGTGGCGTCCAGTGCGGTTTTGATGGATCGCACCAGACGCTCCCATGCACCGCCCATGTTGGGTGCACCAGGCGGGATGAACTTCCATTGCACGCCGATCTTCTCTGCTTCTGAGACGAGGTCTTCATTTTTCAGCGTGTCGAGCGCTTCTTTCAATTCTTTGTTGGCGCCGACAAAGTTGGTCCCGTTGTCTGAGTAGATTATCTTCGGCATTCCTCTTCTTGCAGCGAACCGTCGTAGAGCCATAATCATGGAGTCAGTGGAGAGCGAAGGAGCAAGCTCGATGTGCACTGCCCTGGTAGTTAGGCAAGTGAAAAGCGCTCCCCATCTCTTCTCGTGTCTTCTTCCCACGGTGATCGTCATTGGTCCGAAGTAATCAATGCCGGTGCACGTAAAAGGAGGTGTTCCGTGCATCAGCCTCTCAGCAGGTAAGTTGCCCGTCGGTAGTTCCTGCGGTTTCGCCTTCTTCGTTTTGCACCACTGGCACTGATGCTGAACCGCCTTGATTGCTGACCTCAATCCTAATACCCAGAAGCGTTGCCTTATCTCGTTCATCACTGTCGCATGATTCCCATGATTGAAGCGACAGTGGAAATCTTCTATGATGAGTCGCGTTGTCTTGTCCTTGCTATCGAGCACGATGGGTCGCTTATACTCTCTTGACACACCCTGTATCGCGTCGATTCTTCCTTTTAGGCGCAGGAGTCCATCTTCTAACACTACGTCGAGCCTTTTCAATTTACTGCTGCTCTCGAGTTGTTTCCCTTGCTGAAGACACTTGATCTCTTCTTTGAAGCTTCTTTCTTGGCTTCCCTTCAACAGGAGAGTTTCAGCTTGCTCTAGTAGGTCTGCGTCTAATGGAACGTAACATTTTTCTGGTTTCTTCGAAGGTCGAATATTCTTCTCAATTGTCTTCGCCTTCTTGCCTTGCGTCATTTTCCAGGTTGGGTCTTCTTGGTTGACGAGGACCTGTTCTTTCCTTCTGCAACGTTGTATGAACTGCAGTACTCTCGCTGTAGCTCGCCAGAGTCTCTTCCAGGACGAAAACCTCTCTGGGTCAGGTGATGGGTGGCTGATGCTAGCTGCTGCCGCGACGTCTGTGATCTTCTCTTCACCGGTGGTCTCCTTCTTGAAGGTTCTTGGTGCAGGCCAGTGTGCTTCTTCTCTCTTCAAGAAGTCAGGACCAGTGAACCAACGGTGATCGCAGTCGAAGTCTTCCGGCACGTCGCGCGTCGCATCATCTGCTGGATTCTGAGCCTTAGGTACCCATCTCCATTCCTGTGGTTTCGTTAGATCTTCTATCTCTGCCAAACGATGAGCTACGAAGGTCTTGAACGTTCTTGGGTCCGTCTTGATCCATGAAAGCACTATGCTGGAGTCTGTCCAAAAGGTCTTCTTCTGCACCTTCAGATCCATTTCTTCTTCCACTGAGTGTGCTAGCCTGCTTCCTAGGAGGGCCGCCTGCAGCTCAAGTCTAGGTATTGATACCGGCTTCAATGGCGTCACTCGTACTTTCGCCGCCACCAAGCTTACGTGGTATGTCCCTTCTTGATTCTTCGTTCTCCAATACACGGTGGCTGCATACGCTGTCTCGCTTGCATCTGTGAACGTGTGCAGCTCCCCCTCGGTGCGATGTGGCGCTAGACACCTCGGTACCTGAAGGTCTTTGAGCAGCTTCATCTTCTCCAGGTAAGTCTTCCATGTTTCATACTCCTTTTCTTCTATTTCTTGATCCCAACCGATGCCACTTCTCCATATACTTTGAAGCAGCTTCTTGCCTTGGACGAGAACTGGTGATGCCAACCCCAATGGGTCGAAGGTTGACATGACAGCGCTGGTGACTTCCCTCTTGGTCGGAATCTTGAAACCCTTTGCTATCTCTTCTGGTGTGTTTCGAAGATTCGCCCTGAATCCGATGGAGTCTCTTTCTGTGAACCAACGCAGTCCAAGTGTCTTCTCTTCTTTCTCGCCAAGGTCTACTTCTGTCTTCTCCGTTGCTTCGTTGTCCGTGCCTTGCAGCAGTTCAGGTTGATTCGATGCCCATCCCCTGAGTTCGAAGCCCGCCTTCTTGTGAATGAGGTCTACCTGCGCTGTCACTCTTCTGAATTCTTCTTCTGTATGAAAGCTGTGCAGGTAGTCATCCATGTAGTGGTTCAGCTCTACTGCTCTTACTGCCTCTGGATACTGCTCCTTGAAGTCCGCTGCATTCCGATTCTTGACGTATATGGCTGTGCAGGGAGATGATGTTGCACCGAAGACCACTGAAGTCATCCGATATTCCTTCGGTGCCACGTCTCGTCGATCACCTCTCCACAGGAACCGTAGACTGTCTCTATCTTCTGGCCGGATGCGAACTTGCAGAAACATTTCCTTGATGTCGGCTGCTACTGCTAATGGTCCTTGTCGAAATCTCAGCAGCACACCGAAGAGCGATTGCAGTAGGTCTGGCCCTGGTAACAGAGCGTCGTTGAGGCTCCTTCCTTTGCACTTTGCTGCAGCGTCGAACACGATCCGAATCTTCTTTTTGAGCGGATGAACCACGGAGAAGTGAGGTAGGTACCAGGTCTTCTTATTTTCTTCTTGTTTGGCAGGTGCTTCTTCTGCATACTTATTGTCGATCAGGTGCTGAATCTGCTTGCAATATTCCGTCTTCAACTGAGGATCTTTATCCATCTTCTTCTCGATGTTGAAGAGTCGATTCTTCGCTGAAGTGTAACTCTCAGGCATGACTTCATCTTCTTGTTTCCATAGCAGTCCAGCTTCGAAACGACCATCTTCTAATCTTCTGCAGGTCTTCTCGAGGATGGCCAGTGCTCTTCCTTCCGCATCTGTCGTAGGTCTTCTTGGTTGCACACCTAATGCTTCTATTGCGAAGTGTTCCTTGATGGCTTGATGCATCTCTTCTTCTGTTGTGCTGGCATGAAGACACTTGTTGGCAAAGTGCACTGGTCGTATTCCTCCCGTGTCGAACCCATGTAGCACCCAGCCAAGTCCCGTTCTTGAGGCAACTGGTTGACCTGGTCTTCCTCTTCTTATTTCTTGAGTCACGATGA
The DNA here is from genome assembly GCA_961205895.1 of Mythimna pallens. Taxonomy (NCBI): domain Eukaryota; kingdom Metazoa; phylum Arthropoda; class Insecta; order Lepidoptera; family Noctuidae; genus Mythimna; species Mythimna pallens. The sequence continues at coordinate 6,870,629 of OY540843.1, forward strand.
GCTCCCAGTTGTCTTGACCAATGAGCAGCCGTGGTGACTCCCCTTCATAATGTAAAGAGTCGGCGATCTTCTTCAAGTGTGAACAGTCTTCTATTCTCTTCTTGTCCAAGAACTGAGGTGTCAGCTTCAGATTATCGACGGTCCGGACTCTCTTAAGGGTCTTCCTTCTTCCTTGGCGAATCCCCTTCACCATCAGGTCCAATGTCTGCGAGTCCTTCTTCCTGATAAGCTGACCTCCCACTGTTTCGATGATCAGTTCTTCAGTCTTTCCTTGAGCGCCGATCTCCTGTGCCACCTTCTCATCTAGCAGTGACACCGTTGACCCTTCATCCATTAGAGCCAATATCCTTTTGGATCCATGCGACCCGAAGACTTCAACTGGTACTATCTTCAGGTACGCCCTTGCATTGTTGGCCGCATTCACTGATGCCATGACACTTGCTACTTCTTGCTGTGTCTCGTTGTTCCCCTCTGAGGTCCTCTCTTCCATGTTCACATGCAGCAGATGATGGTGCCACCTCTTGCATTCTTTACACGGCGGCTTCTTGCAGTTCTCTTTGCGATGTTTCCCTTGTAGACACTTGAAGCAGACGCGACTCTTCTTGACCAATGCCCACCGATCTTGCACCGACGCCTTCAAGAACTTCTGGCAATCCAGGAGGAGGTGTTCGCCCTGACATATGGGGCAAGTCTTCTCGCTGATTCTTGATTCCTTTTCCCTGAAGTTCCCTTCCTTCTCTTTCGTTGAGTGCGTCGCTTGTCGATGAGTCCTCTTGGTCCATGTCTTCTCTTCAGAAGTCGCGAAGGCTCCACATTTGTCCGCTTCAATATTCAAGAATCTGGACACCAGCGTCAGATCCGAGAACTCGCCTTCTTCCGTTGCTGCAGTGAAGTCGTACCACCTAAACTTGAGGATCGTAGGCATCTTCTCAACTATTTGCTTCACTATCTCTGGTGAATGCAGGTACTGCGGCTTCTTCAATCCTTTGATGGCTGCTACGCTGTTGTTAATCTGGCTCGCGAAGACGCAGATGTCCCTTGGGTTTTCTGATATCCTTGGCAGCGTCTTGATCTTGTCCAACTCAGCCAGCACCAGCGCATCAGGTCTTCCATATCTTCTTTTCAGGGCCTGCATCACTTCCAATGGAGAAGCTTCTGAAAACAGCAAACTCTTGATGGCTTCTCTTGCATTGCCCTTCAGTGCTCTTCTTAGTCGAGCCATATTCTGTACTTCGTTGAACATTGGTGCCGTGTCTTCATAAACAACCTTGAAAGCTGTCCACTCGCTGCTGTTGCCGTCGAAGTATGGTAACTCGTGGATGTACTTCGGCTGCTCGGCTGATCCTCCTCGTGTGGCAAAGGCTTCCTTCAACGCACTTGTCAGCGTTTGCAGCTCGATCGTAGCACCTTTCGTTGAGGAGTTCTCTTCAGGCTTCACTTGCAGCTCTTCTGATGGACGCTGACCTCGTAGCTCGGGTTGTTTGTCGTTACATTCTTCAAGTACTGAAGACTGGATCCAGTTCTGCACCTGTGCTGTTCGTTCTTCCAGGTCTTCATCCACGGAGTCATCATCATCGCATTGCGCCATCTCCAACCTGACGCGTGCCAGCTTCGCTGCTGCTTGTGCTTGCTCCAGTTCCAGGCGTGCTAGTTCTTCTCTGGCTTCCAGCTCGCGTCTTCTGGCTGATGAACTCGTGGTCTTCGTGGACCTGGCTCGACGACTGACTCCCATCGGCTTCAAGGTGGCAGCAGACCTGGCAACACCCTTTGCCTGACCATCTTCTGGAGTCTTCTTTGTCGTCCCTTTCGGTGCGGCATCTTCTTTCTTCTGATCGGTAGCACCGGTCGCCGCTGTGGTCGCCGTTGTGACAGTAGCCTCCGTCGCTGAGGTATCTTCCGTTCCCGTCGTCCCTGAAGAAGTTGTACCAGTGGTTCCTGTTGAACCCGTTCCCGTTGTTCCTGATGACGCAGACGTGACTCCTTCTGACCCGGAAGCTTCCTCTGTCTGGTCCCTCTCGGAGGGGCGAGACGTGGGGCGTGAGGGGGCATCCTTCTGCGATCTCGTTACGGGGCCCATCTTCTTGAATCTTCTGGCTTCTTCTTCTGTCTTCTTACAGGGATCCGGCTCAAAGGACCATAAACTGTGGCGGACTAACCCCTGTTAGGAGGTGTTGACGGTAGCGGGTTGTACCCTGCAGCTACCGAGCCCTCGGGACAGTTCAACCCGATTTTTGACGTACGCTGCCTTACTGGTTCGCTGGTCACGTACGCCACCACGCACCCCTGAATGCGTATCTTCTATGGACGACGGAGCACGTAGGAGGACCTCAGAGCGGATACCGAAGAGAAATAAAACACGTTTTTCGACTAAAAGGTTCTTCGGAGTTCGGCTTGAAGCTTTTCCTTTGTGTTCTTGACTCTTCGGTGGCACGTTTTCGACTGACCTCGGACCGTTTTTTTTTTTTTTTTTTTTTTTTTTTTTTTGTGTGGCCTCTCGCAGGTCAACCTAGGAGGTTGTCGGCTGCTTAACCGGGCTTGCCTGTGGCGGCCTCAATTCGAGAATCAAAGCCTCCAGCCAGGGCTTATTTAACTAAAACTTAAAAACTAAGCGACTACACGCTAAGGGCACCCCCTGTGGGGTACGGACCTCGGCTTAGGGCGTCGCTGGGGGGGGACAGCAAGGGACGGGCTGGATCGAACAAAGATTTTATTATTATTATCGGGGAATTTTAAAACTACGGCTCAGCGACGCGGGCTGGCTCGAGCAAGGGACGGGGAGGACGTTTACGGGAGTGTCGCGGCGGGCCTCGGCGGCGAGGACGGAAGGACGGCGGTCTGTATTGTCTACGAACTGTACTTGTTTCCTTACGGCTCTCTTGGAGCAGGGTAGTGGGGTCATCTGGGGTGACGAGAGTATGCCTAGGACGGCGAACCTTCGAGATGCGGGAGGGTTCGTATCGGGCTGCCGATACTATGAGGGGGTTGCGGTGTTTCACAGCAGTATCGAAGAAACGCTTGCAAAGGCGTTTCATGAACTGCTGGATGGTGGGGATTTTGAGATCTAGATGTAGATTCTCATTTCGGACATAATATGGGGCACCGAGAATTTTACGGAGGGTCCTATTTTGAAGGGTCTGCATCCTATGGAGGAAGCGGGGCTTGGCGTGTGCGAAGATTGCACATGCATACGTCATGATCGGGCGGATTACTGCCGTATAGAGGCGCAGCTTGCACTTAAGTGACAGTTTGCTGCGGGCAGTCATGAGATAATGGAGCCTACCTTGAGCGAAAGCGGCTCGCGAGCGAGCCTGCTTTATGTGCTCGGCGAAGGACAAGTGCTGATCGAGGATCACTCCGAGGTACTTGGCTTGCTTCTCCCAGGGGATCGGCTTACCGTACATGGTGATCGGAGGGGGAGGGGGGACGGACTTCCGCTGTTTCGAGTAGAGAACAGCTTGACTCTTATCAGGGTTAACCTCGATCCTCCATTTCCGGAATTATTGCCCAAAATGTTTGCGGAGGTTTGGAGATTGCGAGCGATAACTCTGGGGTCACGACCGGTGTAGTAAATTGCCGTGTCGTCGGCGAATAGAGCCAACTGGGCCTTTTTACTTTTGGGAATGTCGCTGGTGAACAGCGTGAAAGCTAGGGGGGACACTACCGAGCCTTGAGGGACTCCAGCTCGAATGGGGTGGGGGGAGGAGAGGGCTCCCTCGATTCGATAGCGGAAGGTGCGATTCGACAGAAAGTCTCGCATGATGAGCACGAGACGGTCTGGCACACCGAGTTGATATAGCTTATATAATAAGCCATTGTGCCAGACCTTGTCGAATGCTTTCGCTATATCGAAATACAAGACACCCGTCATCGCATTACGCTGGAAGCCAGCGCTTAGGTGCTCTACGATGCGGTGGACTTGGTGGACGCATGAGTGTTCGGTACGGAACCCGAACTGCTCATCAGGAATGAGACCCTTGGATTCGGCAAAATCTTTGAGTCGCTTATAAATAAGCCTCTCGTAGATCTTACCGAGAACATTGAGGAGACTGATGGGGCGGTAACTGGTGGGGTCCGACTTGGGCTTGCCTGGTTTGGGGATACCGATAACGGTGGCCTGTTTCCACGCTTGGGGGAAGATATTATTGCTTAATGCGCCATTGAAGATAGCGGTCATTAGCATTATAAGTTGGGGGGGGAAGAGTTTGAACACTCTGTTCGTGATACCGTCGGCGCCGGGGGCTTTCCTTGGTTGAAGTTTTTTGATGATATCCTCCACCTCGTCGGGGGTGACGGGGGCCAGAGGGTTATCAGGGTCTTCAACGGGAGGGAGGGAGGCTCTACGTTCGACTTCAGCGTCCACCATGTCGATGTGGGCTTGGTCTACTAGTTGAGAGCTAGGCGAGCATTGGGCTTCGAGGCTGTCGGCTAGGCATTCCGCTTTTTCAGAGTTGTCGAAAGCGACACTCTTATCAGGGCGGGTGAGCGGAGGCATAGAGGACTCTTCAGTGGAACGTAATTTCCTCTGAAGTTGCCAGAAGGCGAGATGGGTAGGCTCGAGTTCACTGAGCGTCTTGTCCCAGCGGGCGGAACGCAGCTCGGTCATGCGTTTCTTTACAGCACGCTGTAATCTACGCATGTGAGCCTTGTTAGCGTCGCAAGGAAAAGCGCTGTATGCACGGACGGCTGCGTTCTTCTCGGCCATCAGAGCCCGTACATCGTCCGGGATTTTCCAGCGAAGGTCCTCCTTCGCAGGAATCTCCCTTGAACGTTCGTTCAGGACGGATTGTACGTGGTCTGTGAGCGAGTCGATTGCCGCCGTCGTGTCAGCGACTGAGACTATGTGGTCGGGAATAGAATCCAATTGAGGTGACGTGGTAGATTTCAGCTTTTCGCTTACTTTCTTCCAGTCAGTGATCAATTGGGAAGCGGGGGGCTGGCCCGGGTCGAGATTGCCCGAACGGGAGCCTAGGTGCATAATCACGGGTCGGTGATCGGAGTTAAGCTCGTGTATTGCTTCTATAGATTGCAACCGGAGGTTGACATTCTTAAGGAGCGCTACATCGAGGACGTCGGGGCTATGGTTGGGATCATGGGGGAAGTGAGTGTGACACATCGGGGCGATGATGTCAAAGTTAAGGGATGCACCAAGGTTGAACACGACCTTTCCCCTAGGGTTGGTCGTACTACTGTTCCAGGCGGGGTGTTTAGCATTGAGATCGCCCGCTATGATAACGGAGTCACTCAAGCCAAAGAGGGCAGTGAGGTCGCTAGTGAGCGCGATGGACTCGTCTGGCATACGAGACGAGGAAGTCGGAGGGGGATAGTAGGCAGAGACGACAGTGATCGGTTGATGACCAGTCATGCCTACTCGGCAGGCCGAGTATTCTAAGAAAGATCGGGGCGCGGGAGGAGCTAGAGGGATACAGTACAGTTCCTTTCTATAATAGATAAGGGTGCCACCACCGTGACAACGAGATCTATCGTTGCGAACTAGACGATAGTTGGCAATTCTAGGATCTTTACGGTGGGGTTTGAGGAATGTTTCCTGGATGAGGAGAAGGTCTAACTGATGGTCGCGGAGGAACGTGGCGATCTCATCTCTCTGATTGATAATGCCGTTGGCATTGAAGAAGCCTAACTTTAGGGATCGCGGTTTGGTACAACAAATTTTTTGTTGTCTATCCATTTAGGGGTACGGCAGGTAATTTGTCGAGTTCGACTGCGACCGACTCGTACTTAGTGAATAGCGCAGCGCGCTTGGCTAAGTCGGGTTGGCCAGTGACTTCCGCTAGGGTTAGCTCGTCAGCTAAGTCCCTAGCGTCCTGCGTCATAAAGATGCGATAGTTGTCCAGGATAATCTGGCCAACTGATCTGCGTGGGAACGCAGCTGAAACTTGGGGCGCGTTTCGGGGAGGTTTAGCGGCCACGGGGGCCACAGAAGCCGGGGGAGGCGCTGGGATGGGCTTAGCCATTAGCGCTGGAATTGGCTGGGAAGCCACCAAAGCCGGGAAGGCTTTCTGATGGTTTAGCTGATTCCAGGGGGATGGTCTCTGGGGTGCGAGACGTTCGGGGGGCTGGGAAGAGGGGACTTTCCCGGAGGGTGCTTCCCTCTGCTGGCGAGCGGCAGCACGCTTTGCCAGCTTGGGAGGGATTTTGGGGGCTTTGGGGCAGCCCCGGTAGTTAGCCGGGTGCCCGGCTTGGCCGCACAGCACACAGCTGGGAGGCTCTGTGCAAAGAGTGCGATCTTTGGGACGGGGGCAATCAGAAGTGCCGTGCTCACCCAGACACTTAACGCATCTGGGTGTAGCGTAGCAGTTCTTCTGAGAGTGACCGTATAGTTGGCAGCGGTGACACTGCCCAACTATCGTGGGTCTGTAGGGCTTCTCGATGGAGATGCCGGAGAGGGAACAGATCGACTTGATCTTGAAGATGGGGTGGTGCCCGTCGGTCGGGTCGCACACGACAAGGATCATGTCGTATACTTCGCTACCTCTCGCCTTGTGAAGGCGATGGACAGCGGAAACGGGGATATTTTGGGCCAGGAGGTCGGCCTTAATGTCCTCGGCGGGGATTTCCTTCGGGACACGTCTAATGACCACTCGGGTCGGCGTGTCCTCAGGGAGGGAGTAGGTGTGAAAGGAGATTTTCCTTTCACGAAGGACTTTGGTAAGTTCCCGATAGTCAGTTGACGTCGGGACTTGGACTTTTATGCCTTGTTGGCAGGAGCGGGCGTTTGTATAGTTGATCTTGCGATCACTACACATTTTGGACACGTCGGTCCATTTACCCTTGTCCTGGATGTACAAGGGCGGAGGGGGGCGCTGCTTCTTCGTCTGAGTGACAGAAGCGGAAACGGAGGGGGAACAACTAGCCTGCGAGGCGGGGGCGGGCTGGGCAACAGGGGCGGGCTGGATAGCGGGGGCGGGAGAAGACGCAACGGTCTTCTTAGCTTTGGTGGCCTGAGCGGCCTTCCTGGCTTTCCTCTTGCCCCCTAGGACGACTTGGAAGTCGTCCTCGGAGGAGGAGGATTCAGGGGACTGTTCGGAGTCCGAAGAGGCTTGCGACGCTGAGTCGCTAGCGGGGACGGAGGTGTCCATTGCCTCATTGGCAAAGTGGGCTACCAATAGGGGTGGCATATCCGGGGGAGGGCGGGGGCAGGGGGTCGGCGGGGACGGACCAGAGTCCGGGAATGACAATACGTCACTGAAGTCAGTGACGCTCGATGGGACGGTGGGGGGGGGGCCTCTAAATGAGGCGATTTTCTTGCCATACTTGGCGAGGATATCGGGGTCCTTGAGGAGGACCTCTTTGACGAACGCTAATATGGTAGCGTCCGTCATGGTTAAAAGGGGACTTGGGATTAGGTCACATGAGTTGGAAAAAACTCATGTGAAAAACTCCTATCGGTCCCTACGTCCCCGGGTGGACGGGCCCGGGGGTGTGTGACCCTCCCAGTAAGGGTTGTGTACACTGGGAGGTGAGTACCTAATGGTGTGCCCTAAGCTTGTAAACCGATCGCCAGTCTTATTGTGCGATCGGGCCCTACCAGGGTCTGGTGCGAAGGGATAGACACCCCAACCGACACCAGGTGAGTAGCTGAAAGAGAACTCGGAGTATTAGATTTGACTAGGAGCTCCCCCAAGGCCAAAATCTAGCTCCCGACTCCAAATGACTGCCTAGCCCTGAAGGGGTTCGGCGGGTGTATTGGGGCAACACCCCCTTGGTTTTGTTGGCACCGTGAGGTTTCCCACCAAGGACCACGAAACTGTGGCTTTTCCCTGAAGGGGCACAACGTTTATCGACTATTTCCCGTTAAGGAAACGTATATCCTCCACTGCCTTGAGAAAGGCGGCTTCGGATCGCTGGTGCGGTCGGGGACCACTGATGACGTCACGGGGTGACGTAACGACACGGAGCACGGAGCGGGCGCGGAGCACAGAGCGGCACGACCGTTCGGGGCGAGCGTCGAGCGGAGAGTGGATTGTGAATGATGTGAAGACCTCGGACCGAAAAACGGCCCGTCTTATATACCCCGCTAAGTTCTGTTAACGGGAACCTCGTATTTTGCTCTAAATTTACTTTCAATTTCGCTTTATTTTCGCTTCAGCCGAACCCTTTCTGACGCCGTATTTATTTATTGTTTCACAAAACCATGACAATATATACATCAAAATGTCTGTTACAATCTCTACTTTTACATGAAACAATAATATATCACATATATTTGCACATAAAAAAGTTTCTAGAACAAAAACTGTCAAATATTCTAGTTCGACCACATTCTTGAACACAAAACTTCTCATATCTTTTCCAATAAGATTCTAATTAGGATTCTAATTGCTATAATATCATTTTCTAGACAGATCCTAACTAATTACATAATGTTCTTGCTAATTAGTCATCAAATAAAAAGTCTCATTTTCAAATTCTAATTACGTAAAAGATCGCGAACATTTGAGAATTTCAACTTTATCTAAATCCTTGCAAAATGAGATCAATTGTTACTAATAGCTTCTATTAGACTAAAAAACACTAATTAACAGTAATAGAATATTATCAACAAGTAATAACACAAGTTAAATCCTTATCATTACTACAACATATAAATTTCGCGATTTCTTCACCAAGATCGATTTTTCTTACAAAAACCTTTTAGAATCTTATATATATCGTTATTCCCGACCTCACTAATTAATGAAGGTGCTAATTACAGACAGAATAAAGACAATAACACAAATTGTATTCTGCCAACCACAATAAAACATAAAAATCTTTAGAAATACGATAGATGCTACTTATTTATACACTTAAATTAGCAAAACTCAGTCTTTATCAATTAAACCTAATGAGTTACTAACTAATTAATCCAAATAAACATTTAATAAGTGAAAACATCCTATCCTAAGCATATAAAACATGACAAAAAACTACTTGCGTGTTAGGTGGTCTCAACCACTACTTGCGCCCTGGTGCCGACATGGGACCCTCGTCGCCGACAGAAATATTTCCAACATTCCATTCCGAAATTGTTTTTATGTTTAGGCCTGGTCAGTTCTACTGCGTTATTATTTTTGGAAACTGATTTTCGTGTCGTTTGATACACGTGGAAATTTGTGATTGCAGCACTCGGCTCTATAACACCCTCGTCTGTGGCTCGCGAATTCTGCCTCAGTCGCAATATCACACCTTCTCCACATGTATCAAAATGTACTATTGTTGAGTTTCTATAGGGACGGAAATCACTATTGACATGTCGTCGACTGAATAGATCCACCTAGTTGTTACTGTGGAATATATAATGATATATTATCAAAGATATAGACTTATAATATGTAGGTATATAATATTTATGTGTTTATATGTATATTGTATTTTATATATAATAGCTATATTATATCTATGTATAGTCTAGTATACAATTTTAATCTAATATTTACTTTATTAATGTGCAGTACACCGCAGACAACACCTTCTTCTATTTCAATTTCTTACAGTCCATCCTAAGGTTGTCTGGTAGATATCGCTGTCAGCGATAAGACCGCCTTTGTGCCCATAGATTTAAGTTAGTGTAAAAGTTTTGATACTATTTTGGTGTACAATAAAGTTTATTCTATTCTATATAGGTTAGTATTTTTACTTCAACCCGTAACATAACTGACTGGTAGAGAATGCCTAAACCATTAAGTCCGCCTTTGTACTTTTGTGTTGCATGAAGTTTTAATAAATAAATAACATAGATCCTTTTGAACTAAAAATAGCGCACACATCATTAATGAGGACCATTGCATAGCGTTCCAATATGACGTATGTAGGTAGGTATTCTGTTACATTAATGAAACGGAAACACTGGCGTAGCTACCGAAAGGCTAGGCGGGGCAGTGCCCCGAGGCCCCCAACTCGGGGGGCCCAAAACCTCATTAGAAAACCTCTTTATTGGACTATCGCAATTTTTTTCTAAATTTGAAATCTAAATAAGACGGTTGCAACACTACTTTGATCATGGCAATTCGGTTTAGTCAGTAAGTCTGACATTTACTCATGTCAGGAGAGATTATTTGATGATTTCCCATGTAAGTAATGGGACCCCAGTTTTTTTGGCCCAGGGCCACCTAGTTACGCCACTGAACGGAAATTATACCCACGGAATGGTTGCCGTCCGTTCAGCCAATGAAAATCCCGTGAAATTTCCTTTTTTACTAAATCTATACACGCGCGGCCGGGTATTCGAGGTCGATTCGATAAACTAATTACTTTTTGCCGCGTTATATATCGGGTAGTAGCTGGATGAACGTTGCGGGATTGTTCAAAAGACTTAGGTACTTGGAACCCGATGGTAACTGGACGAACACAGGTGGGTTTTAGTCTGTAAGCGTCTGACACACAAACCTTTTCCACACCCTCTCTTCTCTCTTTTCTCCTCTTCTGGGTTGTGGAGGCCATATAGGAAGTCGCTCCAAGTAAAATACTAGTGTTCAACTACATCCGGTTTGAATGGGAGTTGATCCCAACTTAGGGCCTTTGCACACCACGTTTTTTAAAAGCACCGTTGACGCGCGTTTTAAAAACGTGCGTCGGCAGCGTGCTTTTACCCAATAAAAGGTCTTTTGGCTTCGTCTGACTCGCGTGCAAATCGCGTCTGAATCGCTAAAAACAAACGCGCGTCAACGGCGCGCTTAAAAAGCGTGGTGCGCACAGGCCCTTAGAGGGGGAAAGGCTTGGTGGCCCAGTAGTATCACCCCTGACTTTCGAGTTGTACATCGTGGGTTCAGATCCGGTTAGGCGTTATAGGGCCTGGTCACATTACCTCGCCGCAACGCGGCTGTTTGTGTAATTCATTTCATCACCACTGCTCTTAAAACGGTGAAGGCAATCGTCGTGAGGAAACGGGCATATACTGTATAGATACAAAAATTAGAAGACATGTGACGCGCACCAAACCACGCTGTGTCCGCGTGGTGGATTACGGCCCATTCCCTCTCCTAGAGAGGAGGCCTGCGTCCCTGCAGTGGGAACATTAGGCAGATTTTTAAATAGCTGGACTAAACTGACAGCAGTGGACAATGCCCAGCTGTCAATGAACCATTGTTATAGCTGTCACTTTAGTCCATCCAATTAAAAGTATGGTATAGATGATAATGCATCATATTTCAAGCTTTTGCACAGATATAGAGAATAGTGCAATTATTTTTTCATTTACTGCGCTACGTCGACGCGAAAAGTGGTTAGACCGGTTCAGCACTAATTGAAATTGAGCCCTTCAGGGATTATAGCCGTGATTGTATATCTCTACACACCTATAAGTCTGTACAGTTATGCTCCGCTAGTTAGTCGCTCGCATTAGCCTCGCGCGGACAGCAAAATGAACCAAAATGAACGAACGAAGTGAATGGTAGACAGAATGATTTAATTATTTTGTGGTTAGGTTAGTATTTTGTTATCGATCAGGAACTGGTATTTTTCTACAGATAAACAGGTGTTTGATGTTTGTATGTTTTTCTAACACAATATAATAAATTATCTGTTTTTAATAAATAATGACTGCACGCCTGACGGTAATATAGTAGCAATATTTTGCAGCGAAGCGTCATTACTTGTAGTCTTATGTAAGGCGCCTATAAATATGTTAGTGTTAGATGCATTGGAGATTTATCATAAAAATAGTTCTATGGATTTTTCGTTTTTTTTCGTAAAACGACCGATGACCGATGCGGTAATTGCATCGGTCATTTCGTCCCAACGCTCCCGTCTGCCGGTGCTTTTAAATAACTAGGTTCAGCTGGGATAATATACTTTATGAGGTACTATATGTAGCTACCATCATACCATCAACATATCAATGATTGGCTGGCATTCTTGGTATTTTAGTAACAAAATAAGTGATCGTGACTCTAGTCTATAACGGTTGCAATCTCTATCAAGTAATTGATCAGTTTATCTCGATGCTCTCCAATTGTTTCAAACGGTTCCGCTTCATAGTAAAACTAGTAGGTAGCTTTAAAGTACCTACCTAAAGAGCTCTAGAATGTCCACTTCGTGTAATTACAGCGTGATTAATAATTTCAAATCGTGATGGGTTTGCTACAGGATCAAATTCGTCACACTAAAGGCTTAGAAAAAACATTAAAGTTTGTCGAGAAGTCAAGTTAAGTTCCACATGTTATGAAAATGTCCCTGGAATTACGGCGGCCCTGGAACGCTAAGAGCAACTGAAGGAACACGGTGGATTTTTGTTAGTAAACCTCTGACATTCTTTAGAGCCTGAGGGGTTATTCAATGACAGGTAAGTCATCAAAAAAAAAAAAAAAACGTAACGCCGTGATTGTACCTCCATAAATGAATACTAGAATAATGTCACCTAAGTCTTTTATATTTAGGGTTCCGTACTGTCTGTCAAGACCCTTTATCTCGGGAACGCATGGAGGTACTGAGTTGAAATTAAAACTGTATACTCAAGTTTACGGTCTCTTGAAGCTGTGAAACAATAAAGGACATTGGGCAAGTTACTATGGCACTTGGTTGCGTAACTTTTGACACAGTATAGTAGTGAAAATTAGACACAAAAAAGGGATAGTGTCATGCTTTAAAACAAGGTTAAATTCAAAATGATATATTTAGGAGTTTTTGAAAAAAACTTTGTTGTATTTGAGTATTGAGGTTATGTTACATCTCAAAACAATTCGTTTTAAAACCTTGCATTTGGGCCATGGAATCAAATGCTTCTCTGATTTGGCGGCTAGGCAGTGGGTGTGCTAATAAAAAAGAACAATTACACAACGCCACATATTGTTTTAAGTCTAGATTAAATCACCATGGAAGTAAAAACGTTTTAACAATTCACTTCACAGGGACACCCAAAATGAGTCAAATCGCTCGATGTAGTAAATGAACGAGGAAGAATCCTAAAACTCAACTCGACACGAATTTACATTTGTTGGCGGAGAAAAGCTAAAAACAATATTCTCGGCTTGCCGGCAGTTAACACGGTAAACGATATTTTGTTTGACATTTCATCGAATAGTGTTGTGACACATAAATTGACTATGGCGTTATAACATTATCGATTATATCTTAATTGTTTTATTTTTGCCCAGAAATTGTTTTAACGAAAGAAATATTAACATAATTAAAGAAAAATAATAATTACAACTCTTAATATTTTTTAGTTGCGAATGTAGATATTTTTGTTTACCCACAATTTACGTTAATATTTAATCGATCGATTATAACTGAGAAAGTAGTCGCTTCACTATAATGGAGCTAATGACGTATTTATTGTATTAAATACTAATTAAAATGAAAATAGAAACACCACAAATGATTTCAATGAATTTAAGTAAAAACTCAATAAAAATAATAGTTATGAATTATACAATAACTTAAATGGCCATACGCGTCAAAAAGTGAATTTATAAGTGCCCGATCTCCTTTCTAAGTTAACGGAAAAAAAATAGATACTGCCGTAAATGTCTCTAAAAACGAATATTTCGACACTCTCGAGAAAATCAAAATTCATAGGGTACTTTCCGTTGACCCAGAATCCTGAAATTTTGCCTAAAGCAAGGTCTTATAGCACAGGTATAGGAATAAATCTGAAAACTGTAATTTTGTTTTGTTGGTACGTCACAACAAAAAATAAAATTGCAATTCGGAAAAATCTTCGTAACTCAATTTGGGAAATGAACTTATATACTTCATAGGTAAGTTTGTACGGAACCCTTAGGAGGCGAGTCCGACTAACACTTGCCCGGTTTTTTAAATTAACATGCAACCTAGATGATTCTTAGACCACGGACGCGTAGCTTCATAGACGCGTATTCGTCATTCATTATACGCTTGGTGTACGCCTGCGTGAAGCTTACATACATACACTAAGAAACTGTGTCGACGAAGCGGCATCGTCGTGTCGCCTTGTCCACGGACAGTTAGGCCTTAATCAATTCGAATTCATGACTGAACGAATGACGTGCAAATCGGTGCCATTAAAAAAACATTTAATGAAAAAACAATTGTCAGCATGAAAACATTCCAATTATGAATTTGCATTGCGATGAAGTAGAATGTTTCATATGTCAAGCGACTTTGTGTTGAGATTGTGTCTATTTGTATCAGATAGACTTCAAAACTGGCTTTGTACTTATAACATAGCTAGTGAGCTATGTTATAAGTACGGTTACAGGCCAGTCGGCCTGTTAGTTTAGTGGTTAGTGGCCCGGACTGCTATTCCGGAGTTCGTGGGTTCAACACCCAGCACAAATGTTTGTGTGATGAGCACGATAATTTGTTCTGTGTCTAGGTGTAATTGTTTATCAGTAGTCTAGTACTCATAACACAAGCTCTGCTTAGCATGAGACTAGACGGCGTTGTGTGATGGTTGTGGAATATTATTATAGCGCACAGAAGCCGCGATCCATCTGACGACCTAAACTGAACTGTTATAGGGATGAATGGAGCTATTTAGGGTGTATAGCTCTATCACTCTTTTTCGCTCGTACGCTTTACATTTTACAAGTCATGGTAAGGACCCCGGTCCAGTTCGCACAAGTGCAATTCATTAACGGGTTAGAGGTAATTAATGAGATTTTACAAAAAAATAAATCAATGACCAAGAAAAAAAATCAAGTGATTGGAGCTTCAACTGCTCATACTCCTGTACCTCTGAAGACTTCATGAATGCCTAATTGGTTCAAATTAGATATATGAACGTTCACGATGGTAACCTTCATATAGGAACTTCTTTCCTTTTTTAGGGTCCCGTACCTCAAAAGGAAAAAACGGAACCCTTATAAGATCACTTTGTTGTCCGTCGGTCTGTCTGTCAAGACCCATTATCTCGGGAACGCGTGATGGTATTGAGTTAAAATTAAAACCATACACTCAGGTCTGCAGTCTCTTGAAGCTGTGAAAAAATCAAACCTCAGAGTTAACGAAAAAAAAGATACGGCCGTTTATGTCGTAAAAAACGTGTATTTCACAACACTCTTAAGGAAATCAAAATTCATAGGGTACTTCCCGTTGACCTAGAATCTTGAAATTTGGCATGAAGCAAGGTCTCATAGCACAAGTGTAGGAAAAATTCTGAAGACTTTAAATTTGTAGTTAAGTCACAGTAAAAAAAATAAATGTTATTCGGTAAAATCTTCGTAACTCAATTCGGGAATTGTACTGTTTTCATAGGTAAGTTTGTACGGAACGTTCAGTGCGCGAGTCCCGACTCGCACTTACCCAGTTTTTTTTACCTTAATTTGATTAATTTCATTTTATAGTTGGTGGACTTTAAAGTTTAATATTTTGAAAAGGGTTTACTGAATCGTTATAATCTTAATAAAATACTCTTTATAATCTTCTATTGCGGGATATATTAAAGGAACGATTCAATGAGTGGGAAAAATAAACCCCTTTAAAGAAATATTTTCAATATTTTATATTACCACTTTGTCGACGTAATTAATGAATATAACCATGCCAATACAGGTCTAAGACTCTAAGCTGGGCCGTGGACGAGCGTGAGAAGATATTTGATGATTTTCCACCTCAAAAAAGGGTTCCTTTAGGAACACAGAACCCTAAAAAGTAGAGAAGGTGAACAGTCTTTAATAAATATTAAAATTTATTTTTACTGTTGCTAACTAACTCACTGGAACATCACAGCTTATCATAAAGTGGAGACAATATCCATATACTATCCACGTGTGTGAAAGCGAAGCCCGGGGCCCCGGGATGTAGGCAAAGAGGGAACAGGAGTGGGTTTTTAGTCAGTAAAAGTCTGACACTATCTCTCGCTCCACCCAAGAGCGAGATTTGTCATTAGATGATTTTCCCACCTTAAAAAAAAAAAAATATCCATATACTATAAATATAGGAAAAATAGGTTTAATAAAAAGACGATATAACTAACGTGCTCTGTTGTTATGCAATTGAAGCAATTGTCCTAGCAGAGCATCTGCCCACATCCGACCCTATGTTATTTTAAGAGCCAGTCAAAGGAAATAGTTCAAATAGCGCTCATTGTACTCAATTCTACTGTCCATACCAGCTATAGTCAGCTAGAGGGTGTTTTTCAAACAAATAAGTTAATTTTTGTACACTTCACTAATGTTCCCGAACAATTTAGCAAGATGTGAAGTGAAGTAGAGGTGGCCCAGTGGTAACGGCCCTGACTTACGAGTTCAAACCCAGCCAGGAGCATATTATAGTAGTACCTATAATTTATTTCATCACCTCTGCTTTCAAAACGGATGAAGGAAAACAACTGGTATGTCCAAGAACCCAAAATTCAAAGACATGGCATGTGACATCCACCAACCTGCACTGGGTCCGTGTGTTGGATTACGGTCTGCGGCGCCGTCTTTTAGAAAACCTCATGGGTGCTCATGCTGATTCGGTGACTCGAAAAAGTGGCGAAGTGTGAGAAGAGAAATGCACACTGATCGACAGACTGATTTAATAAATAATAATAAATTGAGAAATCATCACATACATTGTCCTAGTCCCAAACTAAGGTTTCCCTTGTACTGTGGAAACCAGGAACAACAAAGGTACCACAAACACCCAGACCCAAACAAATATCAGTTTTATAAAAAAAAAAATTGTTGGTGCAGGAATCGAACCCTTTCTTTTCTTTCTTTCTTTCTTTCTTTCTATCTGTTGCGTCTTAACTCGTAATTGCCCAATTTAATTATGCCAAGCCAGTTCTATCATCGGACCACAAGACGTTAGTACTATGGTGATGTTTCACTGGTGCATGGTGATCATTCCACCCATACGCTTTTTTTTTTCGGGTAGGAAAATCATCTAATGACATCCTCCGCTCTTGGACGGAGCGGGAGATAGTGTCAGACTGACTAAAAACCAACTCCTGTTCCTTCTTTGCCATTTTTCCAGGGCCCCGGCGATAGCTTTCGCATCACCCATGGACCCATACGCTTTGGTATAAGTACTTTCATTGTGCGAACAATGAACGAGTGTCATTTCTTGCTGGAGTCTGTGTTTGTAGCCCACACCATCGCTTATCATCAGGTGAGATAGTGGTCAAACCCAAGCTTCACAGTAATAAGAAGTTACTTTCTAAAATTGATAATAATTTAAAAAAAAACAGTCTTTATCTTCTTGACTTTGTTCCATAAATTATGTTGTTGGCGCCACACGTTTTTTTCTTCCGTTCGACTTGTCATCGTCACGCTATCATTGACCCTCTTTTCTCACAAAATAACCATTTAATAAATTTATAATATCCTCAGATATATAGCCCAAACACTGTTTCTTTGTGTATTTGTTTCCAGTAGATTTAGCCACAATACATCTTCTTCATAAAATCCATTTATCTTTCTTCTGGCCTCCGTTTTCCTTTCCGTACATTCATGTATATGTATTCATTTTAGTAACATACATTTAATCAGTCACCTTCTGAATGCTCCAGTTAGTTAGTAGGTATCATAATATAAGAAAACAAAACTTAGAGAAGAGTTAAAATGTACCTGTCTAATAAAAAATATTACGTTTTACCTCGTCTCTAAACGCGGGCTTGCGGACAGCAAGCAATGAGTAGCTCACTGTCCGACCGTCCGGTAACCGTCCGGACCGAGCTCAAGTCGTCGACGGTGCGTATTGTTCCACGCGTGCCTCAGGGAGATGTCAGCAAATCGTGGGGGCCCAGCGGGGTCGAAACCTACTAGGGCCACGGGTAGTATGAAAGTGAAACCCGGGGCCCTGAGAAGAAGGCAAAGAAGGAACAGGAGTGGGTTTTTAGTCAGTAAAAGTCTGGCACTATCTCTCGCTCCACCCAAGAGCGGGATTTGTCATTAGATGATTTTCCCACCTAAAAAAGAAAAACCTCGTCCCTAAAGGGTCTATTACACTACTCGACATTCAGACAGTCTTAGTCGATGTCGCGTAGTGTAATAAGGGTTTGACCGGTCTTAGAGCCCGGGCACACGATGCGTTGCGGCGCCGTATCGCAAATAGTTTAACGAATCGGGGGGCCGTACAAGAGAGGCGGCGTCGCTCGTGTGCCCGCCGATTCGTCGAAATATTTGCGGTGCGGCGCCGCAACCCATCGTGTGCCCTGGCTCTTAAGGGCCTATTACACTACGCGATATTCAGCACACGATATTCAGACTGTCTTATTTTTTGTTCAGAGTAAGACCGGGCTAACCCTTATTACACTACGCGACATCGACTAAGACTGTCTGAATATCGAGAAGTGTAATAGGCCCTTTACTCGGAAAAAAAAATAAGACAGTCTGAATATCGTGTGCTGAATATCGCGTAGTGTAATAGGCCCTTAAGTTAGAAAGTTATGATATGGTTTTAATAAGTATATTTGTGCAAATATATTTTTATATGTCCTTACCGTAAATATATATTTTATTACCTTACTATCCGATACTGAACTAAAAATTGCAAAAAAACTTACGAAACTAGAATTTCGTGGACTACCCAGGAGCATTCACCTTTACAAGACAAATGAATCCCTATCATATAGTACCTGCACCTACTCATTAATTAACAAAAAGAGAGTCAATCAGTATTGATTGGCTCTTTGGTTATTTGATTAGTTCCCCACGTGGTAGCTCCACGTGGCTACTTCTAAATATAATATCTGTCTATCTTGCCGACGAAAGTTTTTAACAAGAACACGGTAATAAAAAACATTGTCTCGTGTATTTTTAACTAGCTACATTATAACCCCGTCCTCAGCTACGAGAAAATCTCAGTAGGTACTTTTGAGAACCTTGATTTTTTGTGACGATGTCTAAAATCTGAATAAGACGCAACAAAAATAGAGCAGCGACGTACATTTACTTCACAATGATGAGAATGTTTAATTTTAAATGGACTCCCTTTACACTTTCATACATTTTATACGTTGACCGTTTGTAAATACGAGGACAGAAGACTTTTTCGAAGAAAGCACTTTGGATGGTATGGTACAATCAAACGGACGGGCATGTTTACAATTTATTGTTATCATAACCATTATTTCGTTGCAATAAGGCCGTTTTCTGTAGTTCAAATGTTAATCCTCAATGCAGTTGACCGTACGAAACTAAAAACGTCAGTCACAATGGTCACAGCCTCACAAACTACGTATTGTGGTTTTTAGGGCTCCGTACCGAAATGGTAAAAACGGGACTCTATAACTAAGACCGTCTGTCTGTCACCAGGCTATGTCTCATGAACCGTTATAGCTAGACAGTTGAAAATTTCACAGATGATGTATTTTTGTTGCCTCTATAACTACAAATACTAAAACAGAATTAAATAAATATTTAAGTTTGGCTCCCATACAACAAACAATTGTATTGCTGTTTTTTTACTCGCTATTAATAAGGGTAACAGGTAGACACTTGAAATATTCATAAAATATATTTAGTTGTAAATTAAATTAAAAAATAATTAAATTAAAATTAAATTAAAATAAAATCAACATTTAACGGAACCCTTGATATGCGAGTCCGAGTCGAATTTGGCCATTTTTTTAATTTCACACAGCATCAATGTTTACCTTGTTATACTGGTAATGACCGTGCTGTAGTTACACTGTGGTTAAATTTTTTACCTCACACTTGAGTTAATAAGTTTCTGAGAATCTCAGGTACGTTGCGTGAAGGCATCCTTTACAATTAACCAAAGTTTAAAATTCGGCAGTTCAATGAACGACGGGCGGCTTTTTTGTGCAATGTCTCGTCTCGTGGGCAAGCATAATTTTGTGAGAATGAACGGTCAACTGAGAACGGCGAGAGAGTTTATAATCCATTGTTTTCTGTTAAGTATATTATCTAGGTTTTACCCGCGACTTTGCCCGTGTAGTTTAAACTACAAGTGCAGTGAAATGTTACTAACGTAGTCATAAGTCGTATTCATTAACAATTAATTGTATTTAACTTACTTTATATATATGTTAGTCTGTAAGGTATTTATCTATGGGCCAAGATGCCTGAAAATAAATGATTTATTATTATTTTGATTATAAAAAGTCTTATGTCCTAAATCAGACAATGGGCTATCCGCGGACATTCAAAAAGGTAACTGATGGTAACCTCCCACAAGATAGACCGATGATCCGTTGTTGTGGCGACACTTGGGGGATGACTATGTCCAACAAGGGACGACTTTCGGCTAAGATAATGAGGATGACGAAATGATGGTTAGGTGTTACTTTCACAATTACGATATTAACAATATGGGTACCTAGTTTTGTCATGCAAATTAGTAGATAGGTGTTTTAAATGATTAACCAGTACTCCTAATAATAGGTAACGTTATAAAAAGCTTTCTGAAATTCTAATAACCAAAACTTAGGAAGTCAGTGTCACTAGGAGACCACATCGCGTTAACGGTGTGATTATATCCTTATTTATAACTACCTACCGAAATTTTTTCATTAGCCTTGCAAGATGAGTGAGTGAAACAATAAATTGTATTGTATCAGCAAGTATCAGCTTAAATGCTTAATTTTTCGGCAGTAGATAACTACTTAGGAAATGAATAATCAAACTAAACGATAACGACCGCAGATCGGGTAAATACTGGAGTTAACAAGATTCTAATTCTGTAGTCTTTAAATACTAAGTAGGCATATATCGATACAATCTTATTGATATTATTTTTTTTTATTTCACATAGGCCTACATGGACACTTATAAAACGTCAGAAGCTAGTGCACGGTTCCAAATTGGTCGTTTCCTATGAAGAAGAACCGGCAAGAAATTCCATGGTTACTCTTTTAAAAAAAGTGGTTGTTTACAATATTTTCATATTACAGTATTAATAGATATTATGTAAGAACAGTGTAGATCAGTCAATATTGTACTTTAAGGTACACTAAAAATAATCATATTAAAAAAAAAGTGAATCGTAACAGGAAGTAATAAAGAGACTATATAAAAAAAAGCAAGAAAAATATCAATGAGATGTTAACAAAATGAATTACGAACAAATTTAACCTTTTGAGTTTAATGAACTAAGGTAGTTGAAGTCCAAAAAATTTAAAAAATATTGCAAAAGCAATATGTTAAAACTTAGATGGAGCAGTTAATAGACACAATACTAATGAGTTACCAGGGGGCCACATGTGTAGAAGTCGCCAAACAAGCGTGTCTTCGACATAGTCTTTAACCTTATAGTACGCTTTTTTCGTTAGGAAACGCTTAATATGAGTTTTGAATTTTGCCACGCTTAGTTCTCATAGTAAACAGTTAAATACTTAATTGATAGTAATTAGTAAAAGCTTATTAGCTTAGTAAAATAACTGATGGTAACCTCCCACAAGATAGACTAATAACTTGATGAGGGTCGATGGATGCGACCGGCACAGGACCGGTCATTGTGGCGACACTTGGAGGAAACCTATGGCACATAGTGGCCTTCTTTCGGTTAAGATAATGATGATATCGAACTTATGGATATGTGTTGTTCTTTCTTATCTTTGAAACATATGTAACCGTTTAGGGCATGGAGTATTTGCTGACCTGGTGTACCACTGGTAGCCACGTCACACTATACTAATGTTAAAACAAAACAGTTAACTTTATAACCTAATCATTAGCTTAATAAAAAGAGAGAGAGAATGCATAATTAGTGCTTATCCCTAGCCGTGTTCACTGGTGACCAGTGGCGTAGCTAGTCCTAATAGGGCACCATATCAAATATTTTTGAAGTATGTTTTTTTTGTGTAAAATAGTTTAGTAGAATAGCTATTTAGCTTGCATAGAAATAGTGCCTTGAGAGACCACGAAAACGAAAATAAGCTCATTTAATGGATCGTTTAAGAGGCACCTACTAATATAGGTTGAGTTTTTATTGTCGTCGATGACCTAGTAAGGGTCGAGGGAACCCGAGGGAACTAGGTTGACTGGTAGAGAATGCCTAAGGCATTAAGTCCGCCTTTGTACTTTTGTGTTGCATGAAGTTTTAATAAATAAATAAATAAATAAATAAACCTGATGAATGCGAGACGCACAGGACCGATTGAGGGAGGCCTATGATGATGGTGATGATCAGATTATATTGATTTCTCCATGCAGGGTAAGCCTCTCATAAAAACGAGATTGATTTCTACGATAAGTCGATGTTTCTACGCTTGAATCTGCTGTATCTTCATTTTCTACATTACACTTTACATCAAACATTTCGTAATCAATAGTTGTTGTTAGTGTTTCAGGCGGAAGGTTTGACATTTCGATAATGTTATGAACGTCAGCGGTTGCTAAAACTTTAATCAGTTGATTGGTACAATAATAATTTATTTGATAAAGATAGGATATCTTATCCGTAAATTGGGTGATCAGGCGGGTCACGTCAGCCGCATGCACGGTGACTGCTGGGCAAGAGTCTCTTCGTAGTGTGTTCCTGCAGAAGCGCTGGAGAAAAATGCATGCCATGATTTAAGGGCAATGGGACAGTAATGTCAAGAGTTAAAATCCGTAAATAAATTTTATTGTTTAGTGGCATGATATACGTGTGATCCAGTAATGAGAATTTGTATTTGCTTGAAAAATTAACTCAATCAGAACATTATACCTTCCTTTAAATTTTGAATTGAGTATTAACATTAGTAACACTACCAACATTAACAACAATTATTAACAATTATATTAACAATTATTTAATTGAATCCGGAAATACCGGAATTATTTTCCGGAATAATGGCTTATCCATGTTATTCTTTCTTTGTGCATTTATGATACAAATACCAAAAATCAATCTGCCAACTCTGATCACTAGTGATGACATTTCTGACTTTATTGATATCTTTTAGTTTTGTGAATGGAGCTATACTCTTGAGTGATCGCACCTGCTTTTGCAGTAATCTAAACCAATATTATAAAGAGATAAAATTGGTTGTTTGTTTATACAAGGTAAACTCAAGAAGTGCAAATCTGATTACAGAAATTCTTTTATTCATAGAAAGTTAAAGACTATCGCTAAGTTTCATATCGAATTGAAAAAATATGCACAGCTCCCGCAGGATAAATCTAGGGAGTAGGGCAGTTGGAAAAAGACTAGTAATGACGGAGATAGAGCCTGTAGAAAACCCTATATTAGATAAAGTTATTTCTTGTGGTCGATAGGGACGAAAGGTTCTGGAATGGCGACGTACCGGAAGACGCAGCGTTGGAAGGCCTCCCACAAGGTGGACCGATGACCTGGTGAGGGTCGAGGGATTCCGATGGATGCGAGACGCATAGGACCAGTCATTGTGGCGACACTTGGGGGAAACCGTGAGGTGGAAACAAACCTCACGCCCCTGGCGTCAGGAGTCGCAGACCGACCACTGGCCACGGGTAGCTCGTCGTCCGGTAATGACCAAGCCCGAATCGACGGTATGTTGTGTTCACTCGCATCAAAGAGATGTCAGTAAAAATATAGGGGGCTACTTAAGCCCGACGCTTGCCAGGGCTGCAGTTTGTTCGAGGGAGTCATGGCAACCCTCGCAATAAAGGGCGACTGAAGGAACACTGCGGGATCCTTAAAAGTCTGACACTACCTCCAGCTCCTCCCAGAGCGGGAGAAGTTATTTGACGATTTTCCATGTAATAAAAGAACTTTAGAGCAGTGGTGGCCGAGTGGTAACGGCCCCGACTTACGAGTTGTAGGTCGCGGGTGCAAACCCAGTCAGACGCATTAGAAGCATTACTTTGTGTAATTTATTTCATCACCACTGCTCTCAAAACGGTGAACGGAAACAACGTGAGGAAACCGGCATGTTCTAGAACCAAAAATTCAAAGACATGCGACATTCGCCAACCCGCACTGGGCCCGCGTGGTGGATTACGGCCCATTCCCTCTCCTAGAGAGAGGAGGCCAGAGTCCTAGCAGTGGGAACATTAAAAGGCTGATTATGCTAAAAGAACTTACAAAGGTAATAATAACAAGGTAAAACGAAGATTAGACAAATTATTTAAATCTTTGATAAGATTATAAGCTAATTTATCAGCAATTAAACGATGCATATCTCACAATTAGAAATCGCGCGTTAGGACTCAGAAATAGTAATTAAGAATGATGTTGCAATCGCTTCGATATGAGTTTTCTTTTGATAAGAATGCAGTTGAATGTTTTATTTCAAAACAGAAATTGCCAAACAGGAACAACAGGAAGTGCCTGATCTGGAACGCAACTTGCGTCACCGCCAGTCACTTGAGTCTCACCATGCACACTGCCTCTGCCGCCGCTGAAGACGCCTGCTCTAAAAAAAAAAGGCTGAAGTAGGCTTCCTTGGATCAGCTTTATAATTTGCAAAGTGTTTTGTGGGGGATTTGGGCCGTAGGCTCGGGGAGGCAACGGTGACTCCCGGTCCAGGTCGTTCTTGGTGCAAAGGATGGCCATCGCTATTCAGCGAGGTAATGCGGCGAGTGTTATGGGCACTTTTGCGCCGGGAACGATCAGGGGTGGGTTATTTATTGTCGTGTGACATTTCATTTAATTGTTTAATGCTAATTCTTTTGTATTGTGTTTTAGTGATTATTTGTATTAAAAATAAATGGACTACTAAACAGAAATTATACTAACAAATAGTAATTTGAGGCTAGGTAACAAAATCGCAGACTAAGATTTAGCAAGAGTACGGTAATGAATCAAATAAACCGTTGTGCAACGAATTATTTTTGCTGTTGTAGTCTGAGATGAATCTCAAATGCCTGCCTGGAAAAATTATAAATGTAAATATTGTGTAAGGAATAATCTATACTTTCTATTATATTCGCCCGCCTGAAATTAGGATTCTCCATACAAACTTTAGACCCCCGTTTCATCCCTGGGGTTGAATTTTGGAAAACACTTGATATATCGTCAAATATAACACCCCACCACAAAGTAGTCAGTCATTGTTCTCAAATTAATGGAATAAAATTGTATAACAAATTGCCAACTTCATTAAAACAGGAACTGTATAGTAGTACTTTAAAATCCAGTCTTAAAGAGTTTCTTTTAGAAAAGTGTTTATACTCAGTCGGAGACCTCTAATTTGTGTGGGTATTTGCAATTATGATAATTTTGAGATTTAAATTATGAAAATCTTTTATCATTATTATTGTATTTGTAATAATTATGACAATGCGGTGATTTTATTTGTTTTAGAATTTAAATTAATCTAGTTTTAAGGACATATTTATATTTATCAATCTGTTTGACACAATTATGTTATTATGAATAAAGATACTATTAGTAAACCCTCTCTTAGTGCTCGCCTACGTCATAAAAGGAAGCCTTGTGCAAAATTTCACGCTCCTAGTCCCAGTAGCTTTAGCCATGCGAATGTCAGTCAGTCAGTTTCTCCTTTTGTATCATCATCATCATCTTCCTGCCCTTGTCCCATCTTATTTGGTGTCGGCGCAACACGTTTTTTTCTTCCATTCTATCCTGTCAACCGTCATGCTATCACTAACTTCCTTTTCTTTCATATCACTGTTCACACAATCCATTCATCTTTTCTTTGGCCTCTCTCTCCCTCTCCACCCATCCACATGTATACTCAGTTTCTCCTTTTATATATATAGATACAACAAATATTTTTACATTTTAGTTAGTAATGAATAAACTCAAAAGCTTCTGGTTCGATTTTAAAAATTCCTGCACCAGTATAAGGCTTTTTATCACAGCCCTGCGTTCAAAAATAACCAGAGTAGCTTCGAGTTGCAACCCAGAGTCCCTACCTACCCTAGAGTTAACCCAACTAACTCTAACTCCGAGCAGGGTAGGTTGGTACAAGCGGTAGGAATGACAGTTGCTTGGCATTGACAGTTGAACTCTACGTTAGCGTTCAAAAATGCGAGCTTCAACTCTCTGTAGATACTCTTATCTACCCGATGACGTCATGAGAGTTAAAATCTCATTTTTGAACGCAGGGCTGAGTGACTTTAGGCTATATACATATTTTCTATTTTCACTTTTGGGAAGCCGTTACCAGAAGCTGGTAAATTCTAAATTCGGTTAAGTAGTTTTGTAGCATCACAAACAAATACACTGTAACCAATAATATTAGCTCAGGGTTATTACTACTCAATAATATTTTGTAAATATGTTACTAATGATCTGGCAGAATGCCAGTCAAAGCTCTTGGAAATAGGCGTGCTCAAATCGTTTGGTTGTTATGACATTTTGTTGCTTGGAGAAAAAAAGGAGTCGTATCTATAATTTAGAGAGTGGTGGTGGAGCGTGAGAGAGTGGTTTGAAAACCACTCTCTCATGCTCACGCTCCAGCGTGAGATAGTGTCAGGCTTTTACTGAATAAAAACTCATTCTTGTTCCTTCTTTGCCTTCGTTCCAGGGCCCCGGGGTTCTCTTTTGCATCACCCATGGCCCCAGTAGGTTTGGACCCTGCTGGGACCCTACAGTTTTTCAGAGAATGGTTGGTGTTGACACTGTACATTTTTTCATCATTCATCCAGCACGGGACACGAGATGCGAAAGCACAAGGAACATGTTGTGACGAATATTGCGGGGCCCCTCGTACACAAGGCATGTGATGTTGTAAACTTTTGTCGCGAATATCTGCCCCCCTAGCCAAGTTACAACCGTTTCGTTTCGAGTCAACCACGCCTCCTATTCTCTTGTTCTGACCATTCGACTGAGCGTTGAGATGTCGTCAGAACAAAGGAATCGAAGGCGTGGCCTACTCGCGGCGATCGACGAAAAGAGAATCGAAACGAAACGGTTGTAACTTGGCTAGGGGGGCTGGTAGAGCATGATCCGTACACAAGATTTTGAATGGCAAGACATGAGTTGTCTATTCCGTCATTGTAGGCGTATCACTGAGCTGTAACACCTCGCAATGCACGAAGAGAATTCGGAATTGACAACATGACTTCATAAAATGGAGAGTCATCAAAAGAAGAAGGCTTGTACGTGATTCGAGAAGATGAAAAATTATATGAGCCGACTTGAGAACTTCCTACGTATTTTTTGTCGGTTAAAATGAGTGATGCAATCCAAGTCTCTTAACGGAAGCGGAAACGGAAACAGATGTCAAAAGTAAATCTGTGTGGATGCGGAAGCTGAAATGCAAACGGAAGTGTTAAAATTATGAAGAAAAAGCACAATTTTATTTTCTTAAAACATCAGAAGGTTTACGTCGTAATCACGTCACGAGGCGCAGTGATGCACAGAATGAACCAAAAAAATAAAATAATAAAGAAACTCGTTGCGACACGTTTTTGTACCCCCCCCCCCCCCGCGCCTCTCCCTATGTGTCCAGTCGTCCACACGCCCCCCACCCCCGCGCTCCTAGCTGTATTCTTCCGTTTAGAGTTCTGTTATAAATTTTGCGGAAGCAGAAGCGGAATCGGAACTGAAAAAGCTTGCGGAACTTCTGCAGAAGCGGAAGCTCAAGCAGAGGTCTGTTGCAACACTAGTTAAAATATTTGTATAGACGTGGACAAAGCAAAAGGGAATATACAAAGATTACAGACTGAAGATCTCTTTTAATGTAACTATTAAAGTTAACACGTGTTCTTTTGTCAGTTTGGGAGAGGTCATTCCAAGAATCTATTAATTCAACTCTTGATCCCTCACATGACATCAATGTGTGTGCCTCACTAACGACATTTTAATAACCTGTCCGATCGTCCTGCGATCAGCAATCTAATAGCCTAAAATACATCTACTTCAAGTTACATCCTGGCTATAACACTTCTTGAATACTTAATGCCATCGGGACGATCAATGGGTCATCGAGATCGGCAGATTTTGCATTATTGAAATGAGTTATCGCATAGATTAAAATCTTTTCTAGGAACATTTGTTAGTGCTGGATTTTCCGAGGGATTAACAATCTGTAAACGTATCTTACTAAGAAGCAACGCATTTTAATAAGTGCTTAGTAAATGGATTCAATGATCATTTTTTTACTAGGGATGTATCGGAAGTGGTATTATAGGAACCAATGTTGCCGACGATGGAGTACACTTGTCTAGAAGTAACGTTTTCACTCTTTAATTAAAGATCTCTAGGTTGTTGTGTGTGTGTTAACAGGAAACACAGACTTCGGCAGGGAATTCCACTCTTTAGCTGTACGCACAATTAGTGTGTTCCTAAAACGCTTTGTAAAATGGGTGGGAAGTCCATCATGTACCAGTAGCACAACAGCTGTCTAATGTTCCGATGATGGAAAGGACTTGTAAAATTGCAAATTTTTAACTTAAGTAGTGCCCTACTCCAAATGTTTTTAGGTGCAAACCTTAGAAATATCACGATATAAGCATTTATTATAAAGTCGCAATAAAACCATGGCAACGTAAGTGCAATCAAGTTGAAAGAATCCCAGGGGCATCACGAGTTACCGCTTCAAAGCTGAAAAATAGTTCCCTTTGAAAATGTAGAATGTTCTTTACTACAAATTAAAGCCTTTGATTTATTCACTCTCATTGTAATTTTTACTCTAACCATAGTGAAAGAGGGTTCATAACTCTTTGGCAGTGTAATTGTTTTTAGTATTTATACTAAGTGGAGTGTTTGCAAGACTCTGTGGTCGTGGTCTCGCTTCTAGCTAGTCTATGGAAGCTCTATGCTCTGGTGGTTGTCTATTAATTAAATTCTTAGCCTACTTAGAGGAATGTGAACTATGGTTGGCACGTAGACGAAATACTTCAATCCAGTGTTTTTTTAAGGCTGCGGGAATGATTGAAAACGGTACCGTAATCCGGGGCTATTTTGCGACTACATTTGTTATCTTGGGTACAATTGTATGTGTTAATAAATAAATAATTAATAATAATTGTTCCGCATGACGAGAACCTCGTGAAAGCCGAGAAAGACAAACAAATCAAGTATATTGATTTGGCTCGCGAGGTTGTCGACATATTATTATGGGATGTAGACTCGGCGATCATTGTACCGATAGTCGTGTCAGCCAATGGCTTAATAGCCAAGAGCCTCAACCAACACCTTAGAAGAGTCGCGTTTGGCGGCTGAGTCAAGGGCTTGATCCAGAAAGCGGTACTCCTGGACACGGCTCGTATTGTTAGTAGGTTCCTTTCTCTGGAGCCCTGACCGCCGGTAGCTTGGACCCTGTTCCCGATACCGGTGGGACACTATATTTATATTTTTAAATGTTTTTATTTTTATTATTGAAATATTTAAAATTATAATTTACATGTCACAAACTTTTCCTACTCTGGGTGGAGCGAGAGGGCGCGTCAAACTTTTACTGACTAAAACCCACTTATGTTCTTTCATTTGGTTTTTGCGTACTAGGGCGACGGTAATTTTTTCAAATTTTCCTGCAGAAAAATAAAGCTCACGTTGTTGTCTTTGCGTGTTATTATTAAATGCAAATATTTGTTTAATTTTGGTGTGGAGAGCAGTGATGGCCGAGTGGTGTTGGCCCCGACTTATGAGTTGTAGGTCGCTGGGTTCAAACCCAGCCAGGCAGCCAGCTTACTTTGTGTAATTTATTTCATCACCACTGCTCTCAAAACGGTGAAGGCATGTCCTAGAACAAAAAATTCTAAGACATGTGACATTCCACCAATCCGCACTGGGCCCGCGTGGTGGATTATGGCCCATTCCCTCTCCTAGAGAGAGGAGGCCTGAGTCCCAGCAGTGGGAACATTAAAAGGCTGATTATGCTTATACTTATGTTTACATAGGCGAACGTAATGCAACAAGAAATTCTCTACCAGCCAACCTTTTGATTAGAAAGAAAGACTACAGTGTGGAAGATGTGAAACAATAAATAAAATAATATCTAAATGTCATTAAGATTAGCTACTTATAATAATAAAATACATATAGGTGATAAAATAATAAATTAATAATACTATGATTAATATAAAACACTAGATTATGCCAGCGGCTTCGCTTATGTCACTCGGTGATTAAGAGCGTTTACTCGAAATTACGCGCTATTTGGCCAAAAACCGTGATTTTCAAACTCGTTTATATCCATTATTGATATATTGTACAAAGATGTGATTTACCAATAACATTAGGAAATATTCTTGTCTAAATAGTTAAGTAGGATTTTATTTAAATTAATAGCACACTTGTGAACTATATGTAAATAAAGTTTTTGAAATTTTACTTTCAGTGGCAATTTCGAAGCTTGACAACTTTTACAGTTCTAATAGAATCAATAAATAAAAAATACAAATCAGTAAAAAAAAATGATGCACAGTTCGGTTTTAGACCTGGGTTGTCCACCGAAACTGCTATTCTGGCGCTCAAGCACACAGTTAGGTACTACACTGACAGAAGTACTCCTGTGTATGCTGCCTTTCTGGATCTCTCCAAGGCTTTTGACCTGGTTAATTATAATATCTTGTGGTCAAAGCTGTGGGAGAATGCCATACCCCATGAGCTGATAAACCTCCTCGAGTATTGGTACAACCATCAAATTAACCAGGTCAGATGGTCGGGAGCATTGTCTGGGGAGTATAGGCTGGAGTGTGGCGTGAGGCAAGGTGGCTTCACCTCCCCAGGGCTTTTCAGTCTGTACATCGATCAGCTGGTCGAGGAGCTTGGCAGCACTGGTGTCGGATGCTCTATTGATGGTAAGATTATTAATAGTATCAGTTATGCTGATGACATGGTGCTGCTGAGTCCCTCGATTGATGCACTCAGACGGCTCCTTGGAGTGTGTGAGCGATACGCCACGGCTCATGGACTCCTGTACAATGTCAGGAAGAGTGAGCTCATGGTGTTTCGTGCTGGTTCCAGAAAACCTAAGTCGGTTCCTCCAGTTTACCTGTATGGGGTAGCGCTTGAGAGGGTGTCTCAATTTAAATACCTTGGGCACGTTTTGAATGAGGATCTGAATTTTTGTGAGAAAAAGTGTTGAAATTTGGAGAGAGAGAGAAGAGCGTTGTCGGTCCGATGTAATATGTTGGCCCGCAGGTTTGCTAGGTGTACTAAAGAAGTGAAATTTACACTGTTTAAGGCCTACTGCCAGACTTTTTACACCTGCAGTCTGTGGGTCACGTATACGCAGAGGGCCTACAATGCTCTTCGAGTTCAGTATAATAATGCTTTCCGGGTGTTGTTGGGGCTTCCACGGTTCTGTAGCGCATCAGGCATGTTTGCTGAGGCAGGTACGGATAGTTTTGAGGCTATCATGCGCAAGAGAATGGCGTCCTTGATGCATAGGATGGCCTGGTGCTGAGGGAAAATATATGAATTGAGAGGGGATGATTTTTTTAAAGTCAATTTATTTTGTTTTAATTCATTTTGTTACTAACATAGTTGCATAAGTATTTCTGTTACTAACACATTATTTTTTATATCCGAAATAAAGTATATTATTAGTAACTAGAATCCTTAACAAAATAGTTATAGAAAAAGATTCATTGATTTAGTTTACTAATTTAGAAAATTAAAATAAAAACATTGTCAAATTATTAAGAAATTATGGGTAAATAAAATGATGATTTGCACTGATTTAACTTAATTTTATCATTATAATAATAGCTTATTCTAATAGAAGAACATGTGTTTGCTGATATCTCCTTGAGGCGCGCGTGGATTAGTACGCGCCGTCGACGACTTCGGCTCGGTCCGGACGGTTACCGGACGATCGGACGGCGAGCTACCCATTGCTCGCTGTACGCAAGCCCGAGCTTACGATGGCCGGAAATCGGGATCGGGATTCCGGCGGCTGCGGCGTGAGGGCCGCGCCCTCGCGCGAGCACGTGCAGGCCGCACGTGCTCGCGCCTCCTTTGCTAGCATTATTGCTTCGCAGAAGCAGGCGAACGCCTGCCACTGCTTCTCGCTTCGGACCATGGCCTGTACCAAGGCCCAGCGCGAGAGATCGTTGCCGCCGATTTCCCCCACGATAGCTACGTGGCTAATCCGGCACTGCCCTCCATCAACTCCCCGGCCCGGTAACTCCGTCAGCCTATGCTTACTGACTCAAGACTGTGTTCAATTTACCACAGCTGCCTATTTCAATTTTAAGTAGTTAGACTTACGTAGGTAATGCGCATACTGCATCAATACTAACTCTCCCGTGTTAAAACCAGTTATATTTGCAAACCGGTTACCAGAGGCCCTATTACGATCTCTTAATTCCAGTCAATATACGCCCTAAACTGAACTGCCTGCTTATCCGTAATGAAATCTTATTGCCAGCCAGTCAGTAGTCACGTGACACTTGACCGACATCTGCACGGATATTGGCTGGGAATTCCATATTATGAGAGTCAAACTGACATTTCATACAAATATGACGGGATCCATAATGTATACCGACGTATTGCATTAGTATTCTTGCAAATAAATGCTGTTCTATTCTATTCAAAATTGGGATAAGAAGGGAAGTGCCGAAGAATATCTCTTCGAACCGGATGACAGTATTAGATACTGCTATGCTCAACGAACTTTTTATGACTAATTCTCTATGCACTGGTTTTTAGGGTTCCGTACCCGAAGGGTGCCAAAAGGGCCCCTCTTACTAAGCCTCCGCAGTCCCTCTGTCTGTCCGTCCGTCTGTCAGCTGTCTCTCAAAAAGGCAGAGAGTTAAAGTTTTCACAGAATGTGTATTTTTATTGCCACTACAACAATAAATAATAAAATTTAAATAAAGTAAAAATATTAATGGGGTTCCTATACAAGATTTTTTTTTCCTCAATTATTATAGTATTAACGCTGATGAGCTGACAAGGCGAGGGTTTGACACGGTGGTCTTCGGACCGGAACCCATTGTGCCAACATCCTTTAGTCAGCTGCGTGGTTGGCTACGAGAGCACACAAATGCACAAGCGGGAAGGTGGTGGTCAACCAAACCATGCCAAGCTTAAATAGAACCTTAACCAGCAACCTTCGGCGACTGGACAGAGGCAGCCTGCGTCTGATGGCAGGATCCATCATCGGACATTGCTCCCTGAACAATTTTTCACAATGATTATCACAGATAGCCCTCTGTGCAGAGGATGCATGGAGTCAGAAGAAACTGTCGCGCATTTGCTCCTCGAGTACACAGCCGTCAGTGAGATAAGAACACGGACCTTGGGAGCACCGAATTCACTGATGGACGCCCTGAGCAACCTGAAGAGCCTCATCTATTTCTGGAATGAGGTGGGCTGGTTGGAGTAAAGGCCGCCATGGCCCACGCACCTTGGGTCGATA
The DNA here is from genome assembly GCA_961205895.1 of Mythimna pallens. Taxonomy (NCBI): domain Eukaryota; kingdom Metazoa; phylum Arthropoda; class Insecta; order Lepidoptera; family Noctuidae; genus Mythimna; species Mythimna pallens. The sequence continues at coordinate 6,903,690 of OY540843.1, forward strand.
AGGAGTATGTGCGGAAACCAGACCACAAAGATAAGATACTCGTAAGATAACTCTGGGTGGAGCAAGAGTGTAGTGTCTGACTTTTACTGACTAAAACCCACCCGCGCTCTTTCAGTTACCCTTTGCGTTTCAAGGCCGCAGTGACTTTCAAAGAAATTTGCAGTATTTTTTTAAATAAACTGTTGTGTACATAAGCGTTCAGATACATTGTAATTTTAAATTGTAGGTAAATAATGTTAAGTATTGTATGTTTAGTAAATCGCATGTTTCCGACAGGTACATAGTATAACTACATACCTAAGTATGATAATTTCGTGTTGACACTTTGCCTTCACTCTGATAACATTGATGTTATCAAGAGATAGGGAGATTATTATACAATGTGTATTTACTATTTTTATTTTAATGAGGGAATTAATGTACGGTCGATCGCACAAGTCGTTGGATACAAACAACGGAGCCCTAAGGGGTGACCAGATGGTTGCAAACCAACGTGACCTTGCTAGTTCCAATCCGTGTAGACAGCAGTTGTAATCCATGACCTTCAACGCCCTTGATTGGGAGGCGCGTTTTCCCAACCACCGAACGTGTTGGCGCGTGGTTTACATCCACGTAGCCGCAACACAAACGAAACACATAAACCCAGGTGAACTTGGAACGCTAGTTTGCAACTGTCTGGTCACCTCTTCAGCGATTTTGATGTTCTAAAAGCGCTAAGAACTCTAATACCGCGACCCAGGATTTTGAATTTTAGTTAGACCGATGACAGAGTTTCTGGCCGCAGACCCACGCTCGACCTCGACCTTGGTATAATCATCATCATTTCAGCCGAAAGACGTCCTCTGTTGGACAAAGGGCTCCCCCAAGTGTTGCCGCAATGAACGGCCCTGAGCGTTTCGCATCCATCGGATTCCCGCAACCCTTACCAGGTCATCGATTCACCTTGTAGAAGGCATTCCAACGTACGTGGTCGCCATACCAGAATCTTTACGGCCATCCGTTCTGCGAGCAATGTGCCCTGCCCATTGCCACTTTACCTTGGTATGAACGGACGAAAATATTATTATATATCATACCAAGTTCGATCGTGTGACTTTTATTCGCCAAATATCCAGGCAGGTACAAACCTCCATGGACAAACATAAACAGTAATGATTTTTCACCGCGATTTCTCCAGTAAAACTTTCGACAGGCGCAGTTTTTGATTTCCTGTACAACGCTGACTGCATCTTTCGTAGCGTACAAACAACTTGCAATTTGTGGAAGTGTGTCTGCAGTCCATTTCCTATTTACGAACACTGGTGGATGCCATTTCCTTAGTATTCGACGCTTCTAGATAAGCAGGTTACTGTTTCTTTTCATTTCAGTATATTGTGTACGTGATTCAATAATGGTTTCTGTGTCTTTCGACTTGGGAGAATTTTGCTATGGTACTACCTATTTTGTATTTTTTTTTCAGATACAGGTAACGAACGACTCGATGGTATACAGGGTGTAAGGGACCGGTCTCCGCAAACTTTAACGGCTTGCTTAGTAGACGAAAATGAACAACGTTCCACAAGATTTTTTATCAGGACACGAAAAAAAAAATCGGCCTCTCCATACAATCAAGTTTATAATTTTGTAAGGAGAGGCCGATTTTTTCATACAAAAAGGGCTGACCCTTTGATCGTGAAGCGTTTAGCTGTAAGCCAAATTTCATCCAAATCCATTCGGCCTTTTTAGTGTGAAGGAGTAACAAACATACATACACACACACACATACAAACTTTCGCCTTTGTAATACAGTGTGATGTGATAACCTATTATTTGAAAACCAAACGTTACGTACGATTTAGATTTGTTATAAGAATCTTTTATCCAGAATGGAATTTAACAGATTGTGGCTTTATAAAATCGGGTAAGATTTTAATCCATAGACTTACAAATCAATATGGAACACTTGACTTCGTAATTTGAACAGACTTGTTTATGTGTAATACATGCGAATAAAATTGACTTAACCCTACAGTGTTTAGCAATTAGTGTACGATACTTAAACACGTGAATGTGCTCATGATAACAAACAATTTTTACTATAGGAGCAAAGCCGAAATCGCGAAAAAAAAATCAGCTATTCAGTACATTAGGCAAACATAAATGTACTGAACAGCTGATTTTTTTTCGCGATTTCAGGTTTGTTTCCATAGTAAAAGTTGTTGGTTATCATGAGCACAATCACGTGTTTAAGTATCGTACACTAATTACCAGTCACCCTATATATCAAAATTCGATCCAAGTGGTATCATTTCGCATATAGTAAATTAACAATTATATATTTAAGTGACTAAATAATACAAGATGCATATAAATCAACCGTTTTTTAAAATGAATTTGAATATTTTAGTGTCGAAAAAATTTGTAGAGGTAAGTTTATGTTTATACTTGTTATTTTATTTGAAGTATGTAATTTTGTTGATAAATAGTGCATAAAATCACCACGTGGGTCATACAAAAACCGGTCAAGTGCGATTTAGGACTCGGGCATGAAAGGTTCCGTACCCTCCGTAGCAAAAAACGGCAAAAAAACACGTTTATTTGTATTGAGCCCTATATAAATATTTATTTTATTCTGTTTTTAGTATTTGTTGTTATAGTGGTAACAGAAATTCATCATCTGTGAAAATTTCAACTGTCTAGCTATCACGGTTCATGAGAAAGACAGCCTTGTGACAGACGGACGGACAGCGGAGTCTTAGTAATAGGGTCCCGTTTTACTCTTTGGGTACGGAACCCTAAAAAAGCACACTGCAAGTTTTTTTTTTAAATTTCCGAGAAATTTGTATATATAAAAGCGAAATACCACTCACGGAATCGTGAAATCTCAGAAACTATAACACCTACAAACTTAAATTTTATAGGGTGTAGGACTCCACCCCTAAGGGGATAAAACGGGGGTTGAAAGTTTGTATGGAGAAACGTACTTTTACGCGGGCGAAACCGCTGGCAGAAGCTAGTAGCATTATATTTGCCAGCTCATTAATTTTTTTGGAACTTAAAGAAAAATCATATCCTTTACGTTTAAAAAACATAATATTAATCTGCGAACCATTATCCGATGAAGCAGTCCAGCTTACTAAACTTCTTGCCGTACGTGACAACACTGCTAACAACACAGCATAGGACCAAATATGTAGAACCGATCCTTTCCGATGTCTGACGATGATAGGTACCCATAGACATTCCGATACCCGTTCTAGGTTACGGTAGATCCGATAGTGATGGGAAAGACAGCTTGACGTTTGTGACGATGACAATGTTGGCATCGTCACAAACGTCAAGCTGTGTGTGGCTGACACGGAAAGAGAATATTAATATTTTTTAATGGTTTTTTTTTTTCAGTGAAATTATAAGTAGTAAGCTAGGTTCTGGCAGCGGCTTCACCCGCATACTAGTAGTTAATATGTATGTATCTTATGTCATTCGGCGATAAATTAGCCTTCTACTAGCATAGCACAATCAGCCTTTTTTAATGTTCCCACTGCTGGGACTCAGGCCTCCTCTCTCTAGAAGAGGAAATGGGCTGTATTCCACCACGCGGGCCTAGTGCGGGTTGGTGAATGTCACATGTCTTCGAACTTTTGGTTCTAGGACATGCCGGTTTCCTCACGATGTTTTCCTTTACCGTTTTGACAGCATTGGTGATGAAATAAATTCCACAAAATAATGCGCCTGGCTGGGTTTGAACCCGCGACCTACAACTCGTAAATCGGGGCGGTTACCACAAACTACCACCTACCTATCTACAAACTTATCTGGTCAAATCTACGGATAAAAGTAGTTTATACTAAAGACTGACAGCTAACCCTAATGTTGACAGCAGGGTACAGTTTGAATATAATAAAGGAAATTATGTTTGCGATTTTCTCTTCATAAGAACCTTTTTGTGACTTCAACAAATATTTTAAAAACTAGTTCGGCCAAATTGATTCTTTCTTGAGTTTTACGCTTAAAAATATATTTACATATAAGAAGATGGATAAAGATAAAAGTTGATCATAAAAACACATTTGTGGGAGACAGATTAGAGGTGATCGTATAGAAGTACCCTTGACCTTAGAAGATCAGCCCCTCTAGCCAAGTTACAATCGTTTCGTTTCGATTCTCTTTTCGTCGATCGCCTCGAGTAGGCCACGTCTCCGATTCCTTGTTCTGACGTTATCTCAACGCTCAGTCACGTGGTCAGAACAAAGGAATAGGAGGCGTGGCCGAATCGAGGCGATAAACGAAACGGTTGCAACTTGGCTAGGGGGCAGAACTCTTAATAAATGACTATGGCGTTCAATAAACATCTAGATTTTTCCAACACAGTGACGATCGATTTTGACTCCCATCCAGTCATAAAAACAGGTGAAACTATATCCTTGTAAATTTAGCAAAGAAATTAACACCTTCCTCTACATATTGGGAGGAAGGTACAAACTAATGATGGCGCATTGCCTCTAATTGGCCTTTTAAGTACTTATGACGTATAATAGTCTAATTAGAATTATTTTTCGAAGTAGGTACGAGTACATAGTAACTGCGAATATTGGTTTCGCAATCAATAAAATTGTAACTTAACTAAGTATGTTAACTATGTATATTATCATTGTATGTCGTGTTAAATATGTTAAGAATTTTATTGTAATTGTTTATAGCTATTTGGGACAAGGACAGAAAGATGATAATGTTGTTAGAATTTACCTATCCACAATTAAATATTTGCGCAAATTGAAACTCACTAGTTCAACTCAATGGTTTTCGAATTTAATCGAACTATTTATTTTTTATTTGTTTTATTGAACGTTTTAAATAATTCAATTGTAATCATACTTTTTTGGTATTTCTATTTCTTTTTTGAAATCTGTTGTTAATTATGTTGGTAATATAATCAACTGGCTTCTGCCAGCGGCTTCTCCCGCGTGAAAGTCGGTTTCTCAATTCAAACTGTGGACCCCCGAAATTCATCCCCTTAGGGGGTGAATTTCGGAAAATCCGTTGTTAGCGGATGTCTACACCTTACCTACCAAAGGAACTACCTGCCAAATTTTAAGTGAAGTGGGAGGACTTCCCGATGATGGTAGAAAATCACTATATGACTGGATGCAGCCGTAACCAGCCACCGGGCCACCGCGAATATCGCGGAGGCGCATCAGTGGCGCGGTAGCCCCATCAGCACCCGCGCGATTGTATTGAACGCGCAGATCATTGTATGTCCGCTGCGTATAGTTAACCCATAGGCTACAGGTGTAAAAGGACTGACAGTATGCTTTAAAAAGCGCAACTTTGACATTCCCCGTACACCGCGAAAACCTGCGGGCCAACATGTTGCATCGGACAGACAGCTCTCTACGCCCTCTATCAATATCCACTCTGTCCTCAATGACCCAGTGTATAAACAACTTTTCAGTACAATTGTAATTTTACCACAATTTCACGGCCTTTACTAACAATAGTATTACGTCAAACTCATACACTAGTCACCATTATTATTGAAATATAATTCACCATAATATGTACTCACTTTTATCTATTTATAAAAGGTGATGTGACAATGTTGTTGCTTCACAATATTATTTGAGTTAGCATTGCATAAAAACATGTATTCCGTAATGTAAACAAGGTGTTTTTTTGCAAACATTTACAAATATTAATTCACAAAAGTACGCAATTAAGGTGACATTAAATTAAGGGCACAATTAGCAGGGTTTAAATAAGATTATAGGGATGCAATGAATGTGGTTATATTGGAACCGAATTCGGTTTATCGAAACCGAAGCGGTTTCAGAAGCTTCCAAACGAAACTACTAAAACTGATCAAAAACTCGGATAAGTATAAATGAAAAGCGAATTCACAACATTCCAAATACGAAACAAAACAAGAGTATTGTAATCAATAAAAAAAACGGAGAGAGGATGGCATTGGTTCTCTAGTACGGGTACTTTTTGTACCCTATTCGGTACCATTCGAAATTGAATTTCCAAAACCATCTTTAAATCTTGTCGTCACATACGGTCATATCCTTTTGTCAGTTGTGAACAGCATCGCGGTCGCGTCCTTAGCGTCTATGCAAATTGCCACAGATTATAATTTTCTTTTTTTTAAATTTATAATTCATATGTATCTTTATTTCCTTTTTCTATCCAAATCTCTTTGTACGCTGCACCGTTCGGGCGTCTTTATGTCGACACCGCCACCGGCCCGTGCTGAAACCCAGCCCCCCCTAGCCAAGTTACAATCGTATCGTTCGCACTGAAACTGGTCCGAACAAAGGAATTGGAGGTGTGGCCGACTCGAAGCGTTTGGCGTGAAAGATACGATTGTAACTTGGCTAGGGGGGCAGCGCTGTGAGCTCATCGCATTATGCGTGAGACCGCAGCTTTATGCTGAGCGTTTGGCCGTTTTGCGCGGATGTGACGCATATTTTCCCTATCTATTGATTATGTTTGTTAGCTAGTTTTAAGATTGCGTCATTTCGAGTGAATAAACTGTTTTTCTTTCTTACTACCAGGATAACTTATATTTTGGATCACTAGTAGTAGTAGGTTACAATTTATAATAGGGCAAAGTACTAATTCCACGTGCCGAACTCACTGTCAAAAGCTAGTTAGACTATAATAATTATATTCACAAATACAGACATAACCCATATGTTATCGTTAAAGGCCATTATCTACAGCTCCAATACAATTTCGATGACAAGTGAGCTTCCCCGGGTATGGTTGTGTGTGTAATCGATATGCCCACGTCGTTACGATGCCTCGTAGAATCGAAGCCCGTCGCTTTCGGTTAGTGATGGATCCGTCTTGAGATGTATTATCGATATTAAAATATTAGGTAGACTGGAGTTATTATATTTGCTACGAGAGGTTTTAGTTATAGATTTATAAACATTCTGAAAAAGTTATATTAAAATGAAAACTATGGGCTTCATCAGCCCTGCGTTTAAAAATAACCAGAGTAGGGTAGAGTCGCTACTCCAACCGTTTAAAAATGCTTCGAGTTGCAACCCAGGGTCATTCTTTTATAACTTGAGTAGCTATAGCTACCCTAGAGTTAACCCAACTAACTCTAACTCCGAGCAGGGTAGGTTGGTGTAAGCGGCCATAAGTGAAGTGTCACTTATGGCCGCTTGACATTGACAGTTGAACTCTACGTTCGCGTTCAAAAATGCGAGTGTAGAGTATCTACTCTGATGTCGTCATTAGAGTTAACTTCAACCTCAAATTTGAACGCAGGGCAGAAGGTTTAAAGTCACCAAAACTGCAATGGAAAGAGCTATGCTCGAAGTTTCCTTGCGTGACCGAATCAGGAATGATGATATGTCCGAAGAATCGCACGTGGTCAGAACAAAGGAATAGGAGGCTTGGCCGACTCGAGGCGATCAACGAAAAGAGAATCGAAACGAAACGGTTGTAACTTGGTTAGGGGGGCTGGAGTGGCGACTGCCTGCCGGAAGACGCAGCTTTGGAAGGCCTCCCACAAGGTTGACTGATGATCTGGTGAGGGTCGTGGGAATCCGATGGATGCAAGACGCATAGGATCGGTCGTTATGGGAGAGGCCTATATCCAACAATGGACGTCGATGATGATGATGAGATGGAGTGTGGCAGTTTTGCCAATTGCAAGTGAATTTATTATTTTTAATTTATTTTGTTTTTAGTCTATGGGAGCTTTATGAAGTCAAGGAAATGCTAAAATCCGACATTCCATTTTATTGAAGTTGGTCAAATTAGTGCCTCAAAATCTACTAACTCTGACGGTTCATCGCTCTATCTATAGTGCTTAAGTATAGCGCTATAATTATTATCTTATTCGACGGCACGGTTAGCGTACCAGTTGAGAGATTGGCTGGTGCGCTGTGTATCGCGGTTTCGATTCCTGAACGGAAAAAATAACATTTGTATGACCTACAGATAGTTGTTCCGAGTCTACCCAGACCCGGAACAACTATCTGTAGGTTCTTTTTTATGTGAGTTTACATGTTCGTGGACGCACCCACGATACAAGAGTAATTCCTAATGTGGGTCAACGAATACCTAAAATTTTTAAAATATTGTTTCATAACTTATTCAGCCTGCTTAACCTTTTTCTCAACTAAGTGGGGTGCGCTTACCGACACCACACACACTCCTGAGTAATTCCTGCCCCCCTAGCCAAGTTACAACCGTTTCGTTTGAATTCTCTTTTCGTTGATCTCCTCGAGTCGGCCACGCCTCCTATTCCTTTGTTCTGACCACGTGACTGAGCGTTGATATGACGTCAGAATAAAGAAATTGGATGCGTGGCCTACTCGAGGCGATCAACGAAAAGAGAATCGAAACGAAACGGTTGTAACTTGGCTAGGGGTACAAATGTGGAGTAACGTTTAAAAAAAAAGCAGCATCGCTCAGGGCCGGAGATTTCACCGTAATTTTGAGATAAAAAAGTCATTTTGTAAACATATTCGATTTAAAGTAATATTTTCCTCTAAGTAGGTACTCAGCACTGTCACAATGAGGTAAAAATTTCATATTTTGCATCATGGAAAGTTTGCAAGAGAGTTTTATCATACCGGCGAAGTGTAGGTACCTAATTCCATATTACCTAGTTAGCAGGCACACTCACCGGTGTAGGTAGGTAAGTACTTTATTCTCCTATAGGGAAATAAAGGCATAATGTTACGAAACAACAATCTGTAGTACCTTTCGAAACACATTAATCCCTTTATATAAACTTCATGTCTAGCTTTTATAAACAGGAGACAATCTGTTTTCATTTTTCCAAGACCAGTATTATCAGATCGGAAAATCGATTGAGCGTAATTTCATCTGCGAGACTCAAGTCGGTACCGGCTTAGCTCGGTAGTCTACGTAGATATCGATATGTATATGTCTACCTGTTACAAGTCAAAGACACTGCAATATTGCACTAGGCAAGAAAGTACGGAATACCCAGTTCGTATAACGCGTGTAAAATGTGGGAGTAGATATAATTATACAACATGGGAATAGAACAATGCACATCGTCAACGTAGTGTTCCAAGCGCACCTCGAAGTGGGCTTCGGCCCTGCCATGCCAGGCCCCTACGGTTTTACGAGCATCCCTTTAAGGCCCGCAAAAGCCGCCGTATCGTCGTGGAGGCGATCGGTGGTGGTAACCTCTCGCGCCATGCCCTGGTTCAAGTCATGGTCCAAGGTGAGGGGGAATGGCAGGCGGTCGCCTACTTCTGCGAAGTACTAATGCTAGCCCTCTTATTTCACCGTAGAGCGAGAAATGTTATTGGATGATTTCCCACCTTAATAAAGAGGTATGTTGTAGTCAATAAAATTCTGCTCCTTCTACAACGGGAAGAGTTATTTGATGAATTCTATACATTAAAAAACGAAAAAAAGAAGGTAAGTACATGAGAGGTCTATTCATCAGTGCTCGGCCAGACTGGCATGGCTGGGAGGTGCGTGGAGCGGCGTGGGTGCGGCTGCGGCAATGCACGCGTGTTTTTTGGCAAGACAGGTAGCGCGGTGCGGGGAGCGGCGCCGGTGCAGGGACAGGGATTCCGCTCGCTCCCCGCGCCCGCGTGCCCACTATGGACACTTAAATGAAGTTCTTATGATTAAGATTCGCTCGCCCCGCACCCGCTCTTTCAGTCCGGCCGAACACTTAAACCTTCTGAACTTCTCAGCATGATGACTTTGTCTTACTTACGCCAATGTTAGTTTCGTGTGCATTTCGTTTTACGGCTTATAGATAAATAAGAGTTTGAATGACTTTAGTTATACCTAACTGTAATGCGACTCCGATAAATGCAGTGACTGCATTTTGTACTATTATTTTCCTTTGAAATAATTTGTTCATCGGCACAAATGTGATGACTACGGACATTAGGTATAGATTATATAACCATGAAAAGAAATTATAGTATTTACCTTTTACTAATAAACGATTTTCACAAAAATAACATCCCAAAGCGTACATCTTTTTGGAGAAGAATGTGCAAGGAACTCCATTTTTTTTAAATGTTAGAAATCATACAATGACTTCTCTCGCTCTGGGGCGGAGCAGCAGGACGTGTCAGACTTTTACTGACTAAAAAGGAGTACGGGTTTCTCTTTTTGAAGTCATCTCACGGTCACTCTTTTAAATCATGTTACACGTGCAGACACGTGTTTCGGGTTTCGCAAGTACTAAAAATAATGTTGTATAAATCACAAATATCTCACTCATGTGGAAACAATTTAAATTAAAAAATATAAATAATTGTATAGAAATTAAAATAAGCTACTTGTAGTTAAGAGATTACCAGACTGTCAACTGACAGTGTCCGTTCACGGACATGACATGTGTATTACAAACACACAGCTCAAACATTTTGAAGGGATACGAATGATCCTGACTATCAGCATGGCAAACTCCCAACTGCCGTACTCGTTTATGTCAAACAATCATAATAGTTATAAGTTCATATTTTGTGTAGGTAGCTACTCACACTACCATAAGGGCCTATTACACTACGCGGTATTCAGACAGTCTTAAGTCTATGTATTTCTATGTATCTCATCGTTCTGTTTCATTCTTTTACATGAAATTGGCGTAAGTTGCTCTCTTTCTTGTGTGACGGTACTTAGACTAAGACTGTTTGAATAACGCGTAGTGTAATAGGCCCTTTATACTTACTTCACAATACCTACCTACTGACTTTGACAGCTAATAATTTAATTAATATCCAGTTTGTACCTGGAAGTAATTAGTTGCGAATTAATGAGGTCGAAACCTCATTCGTAATATAGTAAACTTATTTTTCATTTTCACTTGATGTACCAACAATTCAAAAACAATAAAGATATTCTACTAATTTAATAACTATTTCTTTAAAATAACAGATTTGAGAAAATTATTTAAAAAAATTTCAATGATAAAAATGAAAAATAATGACTTAATAGCTACAGAAAAAAAAAAAATTGGTGGGAGAGCGGCAATTCGATCTTTGTGTTTTCGAGTTACTTTTGTTTTTATTAAATCTCTGCTTTATCAGATTTCATTCGTTACTTTATTTAATCCTAATATATCGTACATAATCTAGTTTTAAAATAATTTATTCAAATAGTTACTTTTTAAGTTGTTTGAAATATTGTCTTCTTTTTAAATTAGTTTCTAATTCTGTTAGTGTTTTCTTTTTTAAAAGATTGTTGTAAATTGATAGTCTGAAACACAGGTTTTCATTAACCTAGATCAGGCAGGTCTACATTACTGTTAGAATTACTTTTTTTTTTATCGATTGTAATTAATGTAAATCATAATTTTATTACGTTATACTTGAATAAAATTTTATTATTATTATCTTTATTCATTCATTATACATATTAATTAAATTTTTAAATATGTCTTTTTTTAACCAAATCATATAGAAAAAAAAAACAATTAAAAATATAAAAAAATAGTAGTCCGCTGGTATCGAGACAGGGTCCAAGTTACCGGTGGTTAGGGCTCCAGAGACAGGAACCTCCTCACGATGCGAGCCGTATCGAGGAGTACTGCCTTCTGTATCAGGCCCTTGATCCAACCGTGCAATGACAGCTTCGACAGATGGTCGTCGTATTATTATTATTATTATAATTTTATTATTAAGCAACACGATAAGTTTATACGACGCAGGTTTTTATTTTTACTTTCCTTGTATTCGTAACTAGCTTCTGCCAGTGACTTCGTCCGCGTGAAAATAGATTCCTCCCACACACTTTGGACCCCAGTTTTATCCCCTGAGGGGGTGAATTTCGGAAAATTCTCTCTTAGTGCTCGCCTACATCATAAAAGGAAACGTTGTGCTAAATTTCCCGCTCCTAGAACTTTTAGTTTCGACTGTGCGTTGATATGTCAATCCGTCAGTTTCTCCTTTTAAATATATAGATGAAAAGCACATTTAATCCCTCGAACTATTGGCGACCTCGCTACGCTCGGACGCCAAACTCCTTATCGGGACTAAATAAGTTACTTTCACCTATGTAATTGGAGATTCTATAACCATCATTTTCAGAATTAATTATCTGTGGATTGGCGCGCAATTCGAAATTCAAATAAATTTTATTCGAAAGACGTGTTAATTTAATTTCAATTTCAGTCATTTGTTTTTAGATAGTTTTTTGTTTTTGTGACATTGTGGTAGTTTTTGGCGCTAAGGATAAACTGAAAATTCGTACAATTTTCGAATATGAGTTCCTACGTGGAAATACCGCTGCGATAACAACACGAAACATTAACGACGTGTACGGGCATAACACTGCTTGCATAAACACAGTCCATTATTGGTTCAATCGTTTTAAATCTGGAAATTTTGAGTTGAAGAACGAGCCTCGCGGTCGGCCGGTAACTATTGTCGACAACGACGAATTGAAGGCGATAGTGGAAGCGGATCCATCTCAATCTACGGCTGAGCTTGCTGCGCGCCTTGGAGTTAGTGTCAAAACAACATTGAAGCACTTGCGTCAAATCGGAAAGATAAAAAAGCTAGATAAGTGGGTGCCACACGAACTAAGCGACCGACAGCGAGATTTACGTCGAAGCATGCATAGCACTACTGAATCGGCATAGAAACGAGGGAATTCTTAATCGAATTGTTACCTGCGATGAAAAGTGGATCCTGTACGACAACCGTAAGCGTTCGTCTCAGTGGGTGGACCCGGGTACAGCACCTAATCCGTGCGCTAAAAAAAAGATTACTTATAGGAAGATGATGGTGACTGTCTGGTGGACCAGTGCCGAACTTGTACATCACAGCTTCTTACCGAATGGCACAATAGTGACGCCAGATGTCTATTGCCAAGAATTGCAAACAATGATGGAGAAGCTCGCAATTCAACAACCAAGACTAGTCAATCGCTCTTCCCCATTGCTTCTCCACGACAACGCGCGAGCTCACACTTCACGACAGACCATCGCAAAGCTACAAGAGTTACAGCTGGAAGCAGTCCGTCACCCACCGTACTCACCGGACCTTGCCCCAATAGATTTCTACTTTTTTAAAACATTTAGACAATTTTTTAAGTGGGAAAAAATTCAACACTCGTGATGCAGTACAAAACGCTTTCGCTGACTTCATCGCCTCCCGTCCGGCAGACTTCTATAGTAAAGGGATAAACAAACTGCCATCAAAATGGCAAAATTGTATAGATAATTTGGGCCAGTACTTTGATTAGCTGAAATAAAAAAAATACCAAAATTTTTATATTTTAAAATTATCATACAAATCTCCAATTTCATAGGTAAAGACCTAATATTATTATTTACATTCATTTCAGGTCCTTCAAAAATGCCTGATTGAAGTGTATGCACTACGTAACGAATCACATATTATATTGCGTGTCACTAAATACAAATATTTTGTCTCTGTGCTTTATCAATATGAAACAAAAGCCAATGTACGTTCCAACGGACTCGAGCCATAATGTGTCAAAATTACGACGAAACTGAAATAAAATGTCCATGGAATATCTCGTTATGTCACAGGAAATTCAACATAACACAAAGCAGTAACGCTTCAGGGCTGAAACTTCATTCTGAAATTGTTTGTAAAAGAAAACGCATTTATTACATACTATTATCATATTCAGAAGTAAGTGAAATAGGTGTTGTAGAGAAGGGGTTCCGGGTGGTCTTTTAAGAAATCACCGGGTCTTTTTCATGTGCTGATGGTGGGCCAGTAAAAAAATCTGACACATTCACTCTCACTGGGAGCAGTGGTGGCCGAGTGGTAACGGCTCGACTTACGAGTTCGTAGGTCGCGGGTTCAAACCCAGCCAGGCGCATTACTTTGTGTAATTTATTTCATCACTACTGCTCTCAAAACGGTGAAGGAAACTATCGTGAGGAAACCGGCATGTCCTAGAACCAAAAATTCGAAGACATGTGACATTCACCAATCCGCACTAGGCCTGCATGGTGGATTACGGCCCATTCCCTCTCCTAGAGAGAGGAGGCCTGAGTCCCTGCAGTGGGAACATTAAAAGGCTGAATATGCTATACTATGCTATGATGGTGGACCAGTAAAAAAGTCTGACACATCCACTCGTTTTGCTCAGAGCAGGAGAAGTTATATTTCATGAACTCCCACTTAAAAAATTCTCAAAAGTACAGGTGCCTTAAAGATTTTACGTCATTTCTAAGTGGACATTCTGATAAAGTATATGAATACTAGCTTCTGCCAGCGGCTTTGCTCGCGTGAAAGTAGGTTTCTCCATACAAAATTTGGACCCCCGTTTCATTCTCTTAGGGGATGAATTTTGGAAAATTCTCTTTTAGTGCTCGCCGACCTCATAAAAGGAAGCCTTGTGCAAAATTTCATTTTCTTAGTCCTCATAGTTCCGGCTGTGCGTTGATATGTTCATCGGTCAATTTCACCTTTTATAAATATGTAGGGATATGTTAACTTAGTTACCGAAAAAAGTAATAAATAAGCACCTACATACACCTTTTTAATCCCTGGAAACGAAAAACTGTACACACACGCGTAGCTGCGGGGCGTGGTTGCTACCAGGTACATAATTAAAGCATATTTCATTTTCATTTGTAACACAATACGCGATCAAGCCGGCTACTGATTTTCCAATATTTTGTTTGAACCAGGTCAGCGGAAAACGGAATGATTCTCCGAAAAACAGTCGATACCAAGCTTTGTTTATTAAAAACCTTTTATAGAACCAAACGCAGGTAATATCGGGTTTATTTTTTAAAATCCATTTTCCCTGAAGGCTTTAATTCGAGTACCTATTGGAAATGTTGGAATAAACTCGCTGAACTACGGACTACCATTTTTATAATTAAAGTCCGAACCAATTATCCATTATTAAATTCATTAGGTATAAAAACCTATGCGTTGTATTTTGCAGGTACGTGGGCAGCCATTTTATTATGCAATACTATTTTTAATGCTAGCCATTCGATTTTCCTTTTGTAATTATTGTTTTTTAGAACTAATTGGATATAGCTGAAGCTATAAGAACATTCGCGGAGATAATTATCTTCGTCTAAAATACTAGATTTGGTATAAAAACAGCATGTTAATGAACAGGTAAATGTGTTCCATTGTTGAAATTTCGAAACAAATAAAGACGTTTTGTATTTATGAATCATTTGATCTTTAAAGTCAAGGTCTTCTGCAAAATATCCTTTGTTTACTAAAATTCTTTAGTTATAGTCAGATACAGCACTGTTTTTGTAACTAAACTAAATAAGATAAGCTGTAATGCAGTTTCAAATTAAGAAGTGCTTCGAAATTCGAGTAAATTTCAGTAGCTATTTTAATTATTCCCAAATTGATTCTGTGATGTAAATTTGTTTATTTATTTATTTAAACTTCATGTACAGTAGTGGTACATAGGCAGACTTAATGCAACAAGGCATTCGCTACCAGTCAACCTTTGGGTTAAAAGAGACAACACTGTGGTAGGTGTGCACAATAAATAAATAGATAAATATCAAGTGGAATGTAGTATCATTAAATTAAGTTACAATAATAAAATACTTATATTTATATTACTATTATTATTTGTAATACTATAATTGTTGTAGTTTTGTATTTTAACTGTCTACACAATTAGACAACATGTGGAATCATGGAAACAAGCGTGATCTCTGTAAAAAGGAGCTGACAATTTTATTGTAGTATTGGCTACCTCAGCGAAGTTTTCTCAAAAGGCTGATTCGATACTTTGATGCCAAATACTGCAAAAACTTACAAAAGCAAATGATGACACTATAGCTAAAAAAAAAACTCTCGACCACAGACAAAGCTAAAATCAATCATGGCCTATTTGACAAGACAGTAGTCGTTTCCAAGATATCAAAGCATGAAGCTATCTCCGGTTTCATTGTCATTTCTACGGAGAGAAGTCGACAAGAAGTTGGATTGATTCCGATCCAATGTAATTGGATTAATGAACGTAACACTGTTCCCAAGATCAGAATCTGAGTCGATTGTCGGTAAAGTCTTGAATGGGTTATAGACAATAAAAAATGATGACTAGTTTTTACTTCAAAGGTGAATGTAGATAATTTCACTAATATTTTGAACTACAATGCAGTCCAAATAAGAATAGGATCGATTGCCATGTTGTGGCGTCACGTCATACTGTCAAATCGCAAGAAATTGGGCAAAATTGAAGAAATGGGACATGAGCAAAATTGAAGAACTGGATTCTGATTAAACTTTTTTCGTTCACAGTTCGTAAATAAATTAAATTTTAAAAATTTATTGTTTTGCTCACCATAATAATTCTTCGATTTGACAGTATGACGTGACGTCACAACATGGCAATCGATCCTATTCTTATTTGGAACGCATTGTAGTTGCTGCCAGAGTCTTCGCCTGCGTGATAAAATAAAATAATCTCAAGGGAACATACTCTCAATATAAAAAGTCATGTGCTAATCCAGAACATGATTTACCCGTGCACCAAACTTCATCGAAATCCGATCAGCTAACACACACACACACACACTTTCGCCTTTTATAATATTAATAATATGAATGGTTTAACAATTTTGAGATAAAATCGTTCGTTTCTTCTTTATTAAATTCTTCGTAGTACTAAGGTATAAAACAAAGTCGCCTCTTTAAATACTTTTTACTTTTAATTACTTTTTTTTATGACAGTGGGGTTAAATACAATAACGATTTTATAGACTTTAAATTAAAAAAAAGTATAGATTTAAAATTGGAAAAACGCTGACGAAAAATTCCACCACTGGGGGTTTTAGAATGATGTACTGGATCTATGATATAGGTTCGTGTGCCGATGTTTGTGGCACGGTGCACATTATGTACATTAAGTATACATATACTCTTTATAAACATACATCTTTATATACATATGCCTCATCAGAAGGCTCAAAGTCACCCAAAGGGCAATGGAAAGGGAGTCGGAGTTTCCTTGCGTGATCGAATCAGAAATAAAGATATCTGCAGGAGAACCAAGGTTGCCGACATAGCACGAAGAATCGCCAAACTTAAGTGGCAATGGGCAGGGCACATTGCTCGCAGGGCAGATGGCCGTTGGCGCCGACCGCGTACCGGAAGACGAAGTGTTGGGAGGCCCATATATATATATATATATATAATTCTTCTGTAAGTGTGATTATCACCTAAGTCCTCCTAAATGGCTTAACCAATTTGGATGTACCTAATTATATGTGTATTTTAGAGTGAGTTTCTGGATGATTTGAAAATACAATTGGAGCCGGTAGGTGGCGCTGCAATCGGGTTCTTACATTTTTTTTCCGCCAAAATTCCAGTTTTCAAGTAGGACAGCGTCTGCCGAGACCGCTAGAACTTATAGATAAATGTATGATCAATAGTTATTTGTAAAAGAAGAGACTTCAAGATATTAATCTGGAAGCACTAAATTAAATATAAAAAAAAAATATTTCACTAAAATAAAGTTAAATTGTCGTTAAGTGTCTTAATTATAATCCAGAGAAAATGCACGGATTCTGTAGTGTAGGTCACGGAAACACAGTTTTTTTTTTAAATATTGATAGAGCACACAACACACACTTCACTAGCTTAGGCATGATCAGCCTTTTAATGTTCACACTGCTGGGACTCATCTTCTCTGAGGGAATGGATCGTAATCTGCCATGCGGGCCCAGTGCGCGTTAGTGGATGTGACATATCTACGAATTTTTGTTTTAGGACATGTTTTTCTCATGATGTTTTTTTCACCGCATTGAGAGCAGAGGTGATGAAATATATTAAAGGAAGTAAAGCGCCTGCCTGGGTTTGAACTCACGGCCTACAACACGTAATTCGGGACTAATTACTACTGGTCACCACTGTTCTCAAATATAGAATCTTAGATTATTACACATTCTAAGGCTACAACTTTGTTCGAAAGAGTTACTATGGCTCTATCAGAAACGTTTATTTCAAACTAGCTTGTGCCAGCGGCTTCACACCGCAAAAGTCGGCTTCTCCATACAAACTTTGGAACCCCGTCTCATCCCCATATAGGGTGAATTTTGGAAAATCCTCTCTTAGTGCTCGCCTACGACATAAAAGGAAACCTTGTGCAAAATTTCACGCTCCTAGTCCCAGTAGTTTCGGCTGTGCGTTGATATGTCAGTCAGTCAGTTTCTCCTTTTATATATATAGATAGACCAATTACAGGCACTTTTGAATTGTCTAAATGTCGGTCAGTCAAAAGAAAAACACAAGTGAAGCTAAATAGCACGTACCAAAGCGTAGATCTCTATGGAGAAGAACGTGCAAGAAACTCCATGCACACTCTTTTAAATCATATTATGAGTTACTTAAATCTTGGTTACATCTATCTATCTATTTGGGTATGGTTTCCGCACTTTGTCCTATGGTGGACTATTGTACACTAGGCCAGGGCGGCCATAACCTTAGGTGGGCTCATTCCAACTAGCCCACCTCTCTCCAAAAACAGATTAGGCCTCATAGGTTTTACAGGGCATCAATAAGGGAGTTCGGGGATTCTAAGGTTCGTGTGCGTATTTAAGTGACACCTGTGCAGTCTAGGAGCACATGTGCAGTTGTCCCCTCTCCCTCCAAGTATACTCTGCACAGGGGACTGTCCGCGATGCCTATTGTGTAGAGGTGCTTATTCAGTGTGCATGTGTGGTGATGGTCCCCGTCACCAGGCGCTGGCCGCCTCTGTCCAGTCTTATGTGTTTTTTGGTAAATCTTGGTTACATATTTCTTATCGCTTCTAAATATGTGTGCTCTAGAACACAAAGGGCAACTGAAATAACACAGGTGAGTTTTAGTCAGTAAGAGACTAAAACCTAGCAAGTTTTCACCCCCAGAGCGGAAGAAATTGTTTAATAAATTTCCATCTCAAAAAAAATATATTTCACCCTCAAAGTCTAAGAACATGGAAAATATCTCTCATTTTCAATATCAAATCGAAAATGTTGCAACGTTACTCGAGTAAACCTCATCTCGGGTGATTTCAATTTAAAATCGATTTCAACCAGAAGTAGCATTAGGCGACCGGTTGAAAGTCGAGTGACAAGTATAGTAAGCTAGTACAGTAACTGGGTCAGCCGGGCTAGGTAAGATGCATCGATCTTGCATGTACGGAGGTTTCTTAAACTGAGTAATGAATTTACACAGAGTAGAAATGGCTAACGCTTTACACACATCTAACAAAGAGTAAAATTGTCTATAACCGATTTCAAAAAGGAGGTTTTATGTTTAGTTGTATGTGTTTTGTTTTACGTAAGTAGTACTTATGTGCACCGATTTCTAGGACAACTTTGAACATTCAACGATTTTAAACATTCTTTTTTTTGGACTTTTCTTAGTCCAATTGAGTTAATGTTGCTTAGTCTAGTGTAGTTTTCTATACTAATATTATAAAGCGGTAAAGTTTGTTTTTATGTCTTTTTGTTTGTAGGAGGTAATATCTAAAAATACTGGTCCGTTTGCGAAAATGTTTTCACCTATAGAAAGCTGCTTTATTCCTGAGTGACATGGGCTATATCGGGTGAAGCTGCGGGCAAAAGCTAGTATTTAATATTGTGTTGTTGATTTGTTGTGTTGTTGATGGAAAAGGTAGAAGTTTCATTTTTTTTTTTATATTCGTTGCTTTGGGAATTACTTCTGTATCGTGTGTATATTCACATACAAGAAAGAATGAAAGAAAGAAAGAAAAATAGTTTATTTGTACAAAAATATACACATAGCTTAAAAAAAAAATCATACATATATATATAACAAATTATACAAAAAAGTAAATTTATGCGACACATTCGTGCAAAATGGCCAGCATTCAGCAAATACTTTAAAAATACTTTAAGTACATCGCAACAAACATCTTTATTCATCTCATGGAAAAGTCCAGCCGTACATTTCTTATGTTTTTAAAACTGACACAATGGCTATTAGCAAAGAGAATTATTAGCAAGTTTGAAAGTGGCGCTAGTGACTGAAAAGTTGAAAGGGAATCGTTTGTCTTGGTATTGTCATGTGAAGAAGAGGGATGAAACGCATGTTACTAAAAGAGTTATGAGTTTACATGTGGATGGATGGAGAGGGAGACCAAATAAAAGATGGATGGATTGTGTGAGAAGTGATATGAAAGAAAAGGAAGTTAGTGATAGTATGACGAGTGACAGGACAGAATGGAAGAATAAAACGTGTTGCGCCGACCCCAAATAAAACGGGACAAGGGCAGAAAGATGATAAAACAATGGCTATTAGCCATTACAACAACCTGTATCTTATTTACTTCGAGCATCGTTTATTTAGCAAAATCTTTTGATTGTAATTGTCATTATTCTCCGACTTTGATTAACCTACATACATCAGTATAATCATTTTCAGGCACACAACATACAAGTCGGGACATAGCTAGCTGATGTCTATCCTCTGTATATAATATACATACATAGGTGCGCGTCTATGTGTTTGTGTACGTGTATGTAATGATGTCGGAAGATGTTACAAAGTGATCAGTGTAATTGGAGGTCGCTACATAGATAGACCTACTACATCTTGTATCTTTGTCTGTGTGTGTATGAGAATCGAAGGGGGAATATCTTCGATTTGATCTACGGTTTATGTTGGATACATTCGAGTATGGTATATTGTTGACGATGTTTTTGTATGGACATGCGTTATTAATTAATTATGAACGATAGTTTTTTTGTTTTAAAGCATAAGTATAAGCATAATCAGCCTTTTAATGTTCCCACTGCTGGGACTCAGGCCTCCTCTCTCTAGGAGAGGGAATGGGCCGTAATCCACCACGCGGGCCCAGTGTGGATTACTGAATGTCACATGGCTTCGAATTTTTGGTTCAAGGACATGCCGTTTTCCTCACGATGTTTTCCTTCACCGTTTTGCGAGCAGTGGTGATGAAATAAATTACACAAAGTAATGCGCCTGGCTGTGTTTGAACCCGCGACCTACATCTCGTAAGTCGGGGCCGTTACCAGTCAGCCACCACTGCTGACTGTTATAAAGAAAATATTTTTATCAAGATATTGTAAAAAATCTACGTGTTTTTTTTTCTGGCGGTGTCCATTCTTTGAGAATTCTCCTTAAATTAATTCGTAAAAGGTTAATAATATAATAAGAATAATAATATTGGTTTATTGTTCACATAAAAACATGATTAAATTAGATCACGTGTCTCTACACTAGGGTTCCCTGTATCGTTGAGGCCCGTCTCTTTCATCATGGTTATAAAAATACAATGTAACACATACCTTCCTAGATGTATTTTTTTGGGGCGTAAGGCATACTGTCATTGGTCCACGGACACGTAGCTTCATATAAGCTAGAACTACATTAGACCGACGTTGCGTGGCGTGGATTAAGTGTAGCTCTACAAGTCTAGTTTCCATATAAAATTTAAGGAGACCGATGCGCCCAGATCGGCGTGTGTGGCACACGTGTTCGCAGTGTAGTTCTAGCACTCGTGAGTCACACACGCCGATCTGGGCGTGTCGGTCTCCATATCTTTTATATTGAAACTAGACTTGTAGAGCTACACTTGATCCACGCCACGCGATGTCGTTCTTCGTACAAATCATGCGTGTTACACGTGTGCGTCGGTCTAAAGTAGTTCTAGCTTTATTAGACATTGCCGCTTCGTCGACCGATTTTCATAGTTTTGTTTGTAAGATGTGAGCTATGCCCGAACTATTTTGGATGGAACTTGGTACACGGATTGACAGACCATGTACTGAAAAAAAAAACACTTACTTCGGTAAATATGTGTCCTTGGAATCGGACTTTCACACGGGGGAAGCCGCTAAAAGAAGCTAGTCTAGCTAAGAATAGCTAAGCTAGCTAAGAATGATTGAAAAGCAGTCTTGTTATTTGGTAAAAGTAAAGCTTAAGATTTTATAACTAGATTTATTATCCTCTCCAATTTTATGACAAAATCTCCTATTATGCAACGTCCTAGCTTATGGATACGCCGTCAAAGGACTGGCTTTGACATCCTATATGGTTGCTAGGCAACTGTAGGTGGAGTGACGTCATGTGAAGAAAGGGGGAAGGGGCAGGAGGTTCTACCTACGTTCTACCTTGTGTGCATTATTGCATCGACAGGTTTAAGGAAGGGACCAAGAAATACGATGCATGAAATTGGAAGTTGGAAGGTATATTCTGGGAAAAATGGCGGTAGTAAAGCTAGGTTGAAGGATAAGAATAAGTTTTCACCACAGCAGCTCAAACAAGTAGGTTTTGCTGCTTGAAAACAAAGACAAAGTAACTTTTTAATTATTTATTTTTTTAGCTATGCTATTCGAAACATTTGAACTGCACTGTACTCTGTCTCTTTCTCACCCTTATAAAAAAGCGAGTGAGAAACATGCCATTTCGAAGTTTATTTCGATTTTGAAATTCCACCACAAAGAAAAACGCGTTCGGAAATGAAATAAATAGAATATCTAATTGCTATTATACAAACTTTGGACCCCCATTTTATTGCCTTTGGGGGTGAATTTTGGAAAATTCTCTCTTATTATTTGTAGATATACATCAAAAAGGCACCTCTGTGCAAAATTTCAGCGTTTTTGGTCCATGGGGGTTTGAACTGCGCGTAAGTGAGTCAGTGAGTGAATAAGGACTATGCCTTTTGTTTAGTTAAAATAAAGTAAAAAATATTAAATATGGCGTCGAGCAGGAGCTTTTGATGATTTACCACTAAAAAAAACCGGATAAGTGCGAGTCGGACTCGCGCACTGAGGGTTCCTTACAAACTTACCTAAAACACTTCAATTCCCGAATTGAGTTACGAAGATTTTTCCGAATAGGAAAAAAAGATTTTTTTGTGACTACAATTTCAGATTTTTTCTTATACTTGTGCTATTTGACTTGGTTTATGCCAAATTTCAGGATTCTAGGTCAATGGGAAGTACCCTATGAATTTTAATTTCCCTGAGAGTATCGATAACTCTATGCGTTCCCGAGATAAAGGGTCTTGACAGATCGACAGGCAAATGGACAACAAAGTGATCCTATAAGGGGTCCGTTTTTTCCTTTTGAGGTAAGGAACCCTAAAAAAAGCAAGGACGATTTTTTCCTTATTTAGTGGCAAATCATCAAGAGAGTCGGCTTTAATTTCGGAAGTCGGTGTTTCTATAATAGTTTTGTCTCTTCGTTATTTAACACCGACTTCCGAAATTAAAGTTATTTTGCACTTTTCAGTGTTTTTTTATTTATTTTGAAGTCGGTTGTATTTTTTTTTGGTAAATAATTTTTTATTTTACGCTTTTTAGTTATGGTACCACCACTAAAAAGTACCTCTCAGCCAAACTTAAATACCTTATAGCCAGAGTGCATCTCATGACAATTCTAATAATCCCAAACACGGTTAAATTACTTTAATTTATTACAGAGTTCCGGTGCCTAACTTTAGGCTTCATCATCAGATCAGTTCGATATATTCTTCCTCTTCTTTCAGTCAGTCATCGGCTACCCGTATAAACAAAGCAATTTTACTTGGTACGACAGTTCTGCTGTGATCCTATGAGGAGTTCGGTTCCATATCTTCGAAGTTCATGATCAGATCATAACAATATTTCTATGGGACCAACTCAATACAAAAAAAAATCCGAGAAATCGGTGAACATACATAAAAAAAAAAATCATACATTCAACCGAAAATAGAACCGTAGTTTTTGAAGTTGGTTAAAAATAAATACGCGGCAAAATATTTTGTGTTATCAATTAACCTAATTTATGAGATATTCTGATTGAAATACTACGAGACTATGTTTGCAGATACCTTAAAACTCTACTCATGAATGTATGTACCAAACTGTAATTATGTGAAGTAGAGCGCTATCTTCGGCTTATCATATCTGACAAGTAAATTACAACATGCCGTTTAATTATATGACTATCTATATATATATATAACCGACTTCACTAAAAAAAAACACTAAAACGATCAAAATAACTTTAATTTTTTAACACCGACTTCCGAAATTAAAGTTATTTTGATCGTTTTATTGATTTTTTTTTAGTGAAGTCGGTTATTTTTTTTTGTAAAAAGTTTTTTATTTCACACTTTTTAGTTGCGATACACTGTAACGAGTCGAAATCGTCTCGCCACATAATTCGCTTTTAGGCGATTTCCGAACCGATAATGTGAAGGCGTTCCTAAAAGGTCGTGTAGCCAAGTAAGGAAATCTTTTTTAAAAAGTGAGCTGTCAGATTTGTATCTTGCACTTTCTGACCCGACGATGTATTAGCGAGCAGCCAATTTTTGTTTCTGCCAAATTATTTTTTTAATCGGCTCCCATAGCCGCTAATTTGTGCCATATAATGGCCTAAAAGGAAAGGAAGAAGTCCATCCTCTATTTTCCAATAGGATTGCTACATATTTTCCGGTAAGAATTCATTTTTCGATTTCTACATGATGCATGACAACGCATGTGGGTTTTCGTTCCCACATCTTATATCTCATTGTTCTTTTACAGTTGAAGTGATTTTTCGCCCACATAATTGTTTTGATGTTTTGAGGCGCACTCAACATATTACCTACAAGAAAAAAACGGTGAGTTTTCCCCTCAAAATTAACTACGTGACCTCGTGTTTTCAAAAAGTCATGAATCTAATGATTTCAATCGCTTGTTTCAGCCGCCTGGCGTTTTTTTTATTTTTTATTTTTACTTTTCTTTTCCTCGAGATTGGAGTCCCTTTGGACTGGTCTGCATTGCCCCGCCTGGATTAGGTTTAATTTATTCTTTCCCTATACTTAAAACAAAGATGCAACAATACTATTTAGTTCTAATATTCTAAACAATGTCTTTTATTAAGTATCTCATGGGTATTTATGCCTGGTCGTGAACTGCGGGCCGGATAAATTAAAGACTAAAGCTTGACATATATTTTTAATCTTTTATTTTCCTCACATGGCCTCCCACCAGAAGATTAAAAGCCTAATTCTCTCCGAATTGTTGTGGAATCCGAGTTTTGTTTTATTTAGGATGTACCTGGCGCCCGAATTACCCATTTAGTTATCGGTACATCTTCAACCGTCTAGTAACACACACATTTCATACCCAATACATTACAACACTTATAGACAGAGTACTTATTTCTCATGACAATTCCAATTAACCCAAACACCGCTAGGATACATTGTTTTATTATGAAGATCCCGTGTCCACCTTCCACCTTCCGGCTCCATCATCAGATCAGTTCGATAGTACTTTATAGCCAAAGTGCATCTCTTGACAATTCTTATAATCCTAAAAAAAACGGCTAGGATATATTGATTAATTACGGAGTTCCGGTGCCTATCTTCTGGCTCCATCATCATCAAGATCACTTCGATGATACCATTTTCAATATAACTATTCAAAACCATTATATGTTTTGTCATAGTCGCTTTAACTATCTTCATTGTGATATCTATGTGAGTATGAAGTTCCGTTGGCCATTTATGGTTTTCTTCATCAGTTTCACTTCATCAAATGTGAACTTAAGCTTTTTGACTTACAGTCAAAAGTAAGCTTAAGTTCTTGATGAAATTACCAAAAACACTATTATGGTTGTCTATAATATTTGAGGAGTTCCCTCGATTCCTCATAGATACCATCATCAGAACTGGATTTTGAAAAAAAATGGGGCCATTTCGGAAGAATATCCTTTAAATGGAAAAAAAAAATTGCTAATCGGTCTATAAACCGGTTCTGACATAAAAAAAAAATACAACCGAATTGATAACCTCGTCCTTTTTTTGGAACAAGGTTAAAAAGAAGAAACTGACTTACTGACGTATCAATTCACAACCGAAACTACTGCGTTTAGGAACAGGAAAAAAAAAACAATGTTTTTTAAATTGGGTCTCTAATACACGTACATATGCATACGAAAGGTTAAGAGGAATGAATCTTAAAACATTATCACGAACGAAATCGCTGTTAAATTGCTAGTCTTAAGAGGCTCCTTTTTCACTCGCTTAACGTCAACATCGAGCATGGTTTCAAAGCTTGTTACTTCATCTAACGTAGTCCAACGCGATGTTTGACGAAGAGGCAACGTGAAAAAAAGCCTGAACATTCAGTAATTCCGTAATTTACTCGAATATTTCACAAAACTTGTTCCAGGAAATACGAGTTTGTTATTCTTTAGAATCTTGATTAAATTTGCAAGGCTTCTATTGTTATATTTTTTTGCCTTTTTGTTTTTTTGAGTATATTATGAAGTGTCAAAGTTCATGCAAAATAGCAGATTTTCAGAGGTCTTTACTGGATGATTTCAATAGAAGCCTAGATAATGTCCACAAGATACTGTGTTTCCAAAATATCTAATGAAAAATGTGTAATAACGTTATAATCGCGTAAGAGCGGTTGTATGAAAAACAGTGAAAATGTATGTCGAGTTGCATGCCCTTAACTTATTGATGTTAGCTGAATCTGTAATAAACGAGTTTTATAATGTACTTACATACTCCTACATCGCCAGCTATTCATAAAGAGGAATAACCCAAAAGTAGAGTAAATGAAATTGAATCTTGTGACATAACATTTTATGATTGTATTTTCAATTGCTTCATTCAATATAATAATAGTATAATTCAATTAGAAGCCTTTCATTTGCATCTCCCCTATCACAGTAGGTACTTATGCCATCATTTTGACTGCGACAACAGAAACTGATCTCCCTATTGAAATTCAAAACGATACGTCCTTTTCATTGTCAACAATTCATTGACAAATATTGCGTTGATTTGTCAACCATACATATAAAGCACGATTGCTTTATATGTATGGTTAAAATCGATATTTTAGAGTAGATATAGGATATAGTTATTTATTAAATAAAAAAGTAAAAACTTAAATCAGGGGATAACATTAACGGGCTATAATTTTATTTATTTATTTTTTAAGGTTCCGTACCTCAAAAGGAAAAAACGGAAACCAAAGTGATCCGTCTGTCTGTCTGTCAAGACCCTTTATCTCAGAAATGCGTGGAGGCATCGAGTTGAAATTAAAACCGTATACTCAAGTCTGCGGTCCCCAGAAGATGTGAAAAAATCAAACTACATTTCAACACTCTCAAAGGAATCACAATTCATAGGGTAGTTCCCGTTGATCCAGAATCTTGAAAGGCATAAAGCAAAGTCTTATACAATAGATATAGGAATATATCTGAAAACTGTAAATTTGTAGTTACGTCACAAAAAAAAATCTTTAGCTACAATTCGGAAAATGTTCGTAACTCAATTCAGGAATCGAACTGTTTTCATACGTAAGTTTGTGCGGAACCCTCAGGGCACGAGTCGCAATTGCCCTGTAATAGTATCTTTATAATACAAATAATAAATAACTATATTGCTAATTACAAGCTTCAAACTAATTCTCACTAACTCACAACTAACTTTGAAGAGACTAAGATTTGAAACTTAGTGCCATAGTAACTCTTATTTTGTTCATCATCTTCCTGCCCTTGTCCCGTGTTATTTGGGGTCGGCGCAACATGTTTTTTTCTTCCATTCTGCCCTGTCATTTGTCATGCTATCACTAACTTTCTTTTCTTTCGTATCACTCTTCACACAATCCATCCATCTTTTCTTTGGTCTCCCTCTCTCTCATCCACATGTAAACTCATAACTCTTTTAGTAACATGCGCTTCATCCCTTCTTTACATGACCATACCAAGACAAACTCTTATTCTGTTCAAAACTTTTATATTTATCTACTATCTACCTATCCATCAATGTAACACACATAGCTATAGGAAGGTCATGATTTGCGCATGGAGATGCAACGCTAGGGCGAAACTCCGCTGCCGCGACAAATCGCAGCATGGCGGACAGAGCTCCGGCGGGGTCTCATGGAGAAATGGCGGCAGCGACTGTCGCGACCCAGTACTGGGCACGCCACAATTATGGCGGTAAGTCCCCTCTTTCAGGCGTGGTTGGAAAGACCTCACGGCGTCCTCACCTTCTTTCGTTCGTTTCGGTTCGGGAAGTTCCTGCACCGGATTCGTGCGGAAGCGACGCCCGGGTGTCGCCACTGTGTGGACCGCCCGGAGGACACGGTGGAGCATACGGTGGAGGTGTGCCCCGCTTGGGCAGAGCAACGCCGTGTCCTCGTGGGGGCGATCGGCGGCGGCGATCTCTCGCGTCGGGCCTTGGTACAGGCCATGGTCCGGAGCGAGGAGGAGTGGCAGGCGGTCGCTTCCTTCTGCGAAGCAGTAATGCTAGCAAAGGAGGCGGCTGATCGCGTGAGGCAACGGTCCTCACGCCCAAACCGCCGCCGGGATTCCGATCCCGATTTCCGGCCACCGTAGGTGTGGGCTTGCGGACGGCGAGCAATGGGTAGCCCGCTGTCCGACCGTCCGGTAACCGTCCGGACCGAGCCCTAGTCGTCGACGTCGCGTATTGTTCCACGCGCGCCTCAGGGAGATGTCAGCAAATCGTAGGGGCCCAGTAGGGTCGAAGCCTACTGGGGCCATGGGTAGTGTGAAAACGAAACCCGGGGCCCTGGGACGAAGGCAACGAAGGAACAGGAGTGGGTTTTTAGTCAGTAAAAGTCTGACACTATCTCCCGCCCCGCCCAAGGGCGGGGGATGTCATAAGATGATTTTCCCACAGAAAAAAAAAAGCTAAAGGAAGGTGGGCCCAGGATTTGAAACCTACTTTTTTAATTGATTTTGCAAAAAACGACTTTGTTTCATATTATGTATATGTCACCGGCAATCTGTATGTGCCACCATTGTGTGGACCGCCCGGAGGACACGGTGGAGCACACGGTAGAGGTGTGCCCCGCTTGGGCAGAGCACCGTCGTGTCCTCGTGAGGGCGATCGGCGGCAGCGATCTCTCGCGCCGGGCCTTGGTACAGGCCATGGTCCGGAGCGAGGAGGAGTGGCAGGCGGTCGCCTCCTTCTGCGAAGCAGTAATGCTAGCAAAGGAGGCGGCCGATCGCGTGAGGCAACGGCAACGGTCCTTACGCCCCAACCGCCGCCGGGATTCCGATCCCGATTTCCGGCCACCGTAGGCGCGGGCTTGCGGACGGCGAGCAATGGGTGGCTCGCCGTCCGATCGTCCGGTAACCGTCCGGACCGAGCCCAAGTCGTCGACGGCGCGTAGTGTTCCACGCGCGCCTCAAGGAGATGTCAGCAACCGTAGGGGCCCAACAGGGTCGAAGCCTACTGGGGCCATGGGTGATGCGAAAGAGATCCCCGGGGCCCTGGAAAACAAATGGCAAAGAAGGAACAGGAGTGGGTTTTTAGTCAGTAAAAGTCTGACACTATCTCCCGCTCCGCCCAAGAGCGGGGGATGTCATGAGATGATTTTCCCACCCGAAAAAAAAAATAAAAAAAACCGGCAATCTGTATAATCTCGTATTCTATATAATACCTAGGCAATGTATATGGAGATTTAAAATCGAAATTAATATCTATTGTAAAAAAAGTATAATTGAATTATTCTTTAAACATGAAAGTGATTGTAATTATGAGCGTCTTACGTAATCAGGTTGAAGGCCCAATACGTCAATCAATGTTTTGTCTAGAAACTAACAATTTAATTAGTTGATTGTTCAACATCGTTGACGAAAGACCTCGTCAAAATCATTAAGATCTTAAACGTTTATTGCCGAACAAAGGCCTTGTAATGGAAGCTTAAATTAAAGATCACAGAGGGGTCAAACAGGAACGTTATATGGAGTGAATAGGCTCTCAATAATAAACTAGTGCGCCTCACCATCAATGATTGCATCACTGCTTACCATCAGGTGGGATGGCAGTCAAGCACTGGTCTAAAACAATTAAAAAAAAAATGTAACCGAAACTGTCGGGTATACGAAATGAAAAAATCGGGAAAGTGCGAGTCGGACTCGCGCACTGAGGGTTCCTTACAAACTTACCTATGAAAACAGTTCAATTCCCGAATTGTAGATTTTTCCGAATCGCAAAAAAATGTTTTTTTTTTTGTGACGTAACTACAAATTTCCAGTTTTTTCCATATATTTTTGCTATGAGACCTTGCTTCATGTCAAATTTCAGGATTCTTGGTCAACGGGAAGTACCCTATGAATTTTGACTCTCTTGAGTGTGCCGAAATACATGATTTTTGCGGCATAAACGGCCGTATCTTTTTTTTTCGTTAACTTTGAAGTTTGATTTTTTCACAGCTTCAAGGAACCGTAAACTTGAGTATATGGTTTTGATTTCAACTCAATACCTCCACGCGTTCCCGAGATAAAGGGTCTTGACAGACAGACAGACAGAGAACAAAGTGATCCTATAAGGGTTCCCTGGGGAGCTGAGCCAGTATGAACCGGTTTCTCTCTGTACTCGATGGTTGGCCAGTTGGCACTCACGCAGTCAATACCTAATCATTATTTACTAATTACTTAGGTATTTGAGTAGTCACATAAAAATTGCATAGCAAACTTATTATTAGGTCTATTAATATTTCAAGGTCTACCTCGTATTTCATGTTTTTTTGCCGCAAAAAGTATGATTTTTTTTGCGACTGTCTGTGTTCTTGGCATCTTCAGAGACCGTATAACGTGCTCTCAATGTGATCCATTTGACGATCTAAACTGAACTGTTAAAGAGATGGAGCTATGTAGGGTGTATAGCTCCATCCTTCTTTCTCGCCTGCCAGTCATTTTAACACGTCATGGTGAGGCCCCAGGGTTAGTTCTATCGCATATCTGGTCCATCGCTTCCCATCAGCCCCCCTAGCTAAGTTACAACCGTTTCGTGTTGATTCTGTTTTGTCGATCGCCTCGAGTCGGCCACGCCTCCGATTCCTTTGTTCAGATGTCATCTCAACGCTCAGTCACGTGGTCAGAACAAAGGCATCGGAGTCGTGGCCGATTCGAGGCGATCGACGATAGAGGATCGACACGAAACGGTTGTAACTTGGCTTACTTATTCCCTCTCATAGAGAGGAGGTTAAAGGTCCAGCAGTGGATGTGGCTGACTTTTTTTAAGCTGGGAAATCATCCAATGTCAGACTTTTACTGACTAAAACCACACATATGTTCCATCTTTGCCTGGCGTTCCAGAACCCCGGGTTTTCCTTTCGGAAGCTAATCCTTGGTCCCAGTGGGCTTCGGCCCTGCTGGGTCCCAATGGTTTTATTGACATCTCTTTGAGGCGCGCGTGGAACACTACGAGTTATGAGGCTAATTATGATTGTTATATTAAATAGGCCCCTGAACTGTAAAGTCAATTATTTTCATTAATACGATACTTAAGGTAAGGTCGTAAGGCAAAAAGTGCATTTTTTAGAAGTTCATTTTTGTAATTATTAATGGCTAGGTTTAACTAAATCATGAAACACTCTTAACCAATAATTAGTTTAAGATCACATTATCAGACGCTGGAAATAATAAGAAATAATAACATTAATATTTTTATAATACAATGTTACTCAGAAAATATGTTACGCACGATTTTATACGAAGGAGGTCAAACTCAAAGTCAAAGTCAAAGTTTTTATTTCACATAGGCCTACATGGGCACTTATAAAACGTCAGAAGCTGGTGCACGGTTCCAAATTGGTCGTTTCCTATGGAGAAGAACCGGCAAGAAACTCCATGGTTATTTTTTTTTTAAGTGTTTGTTTACAATATTTTCATATTACAGTATTAATGTATCGAATAGATGACACTTTGTACCGGTGTTTGAGCCGCATTACTAATCGGGATGCAGACAGCGACAGATTCCTTTTCTTAGCATTCAATTGTTTTAAATATAGCTTGGACCGTCTTTCGAATCTGTTTAGCATCTATCTTTAACTTCACCGTGCCTACTGACTGATCTGCCGATGCTTGCATGGAACTATTCGTTGGCGTTGTCAATTTTTGAAACTGACGCCAAAAGAGCGGCCAATTCGAGATACATTTCTATAAAACCACTACGTGATTATGACGTTATTACACATCTTTCTCTAGATATTTTGGAAACAAAGATATCTTCAAAGTCAAAGTCAAAGTCAAAAATTTTTTATTTCACATAGGCCTACATGGGCACTTATAAAACGTCAGAAGCTAGTGCTTCTGGAGATTATCTTTGTTTCCCACATCTAAGTCGTTCCGCCATACCCTTTTGGTCTGATGTGACCCCGTCGTGCGATTTTAGTGCATCTTTTTACAGGGGTGCCGACTTTTAGAAAACCTCATGGGTGCTCATTAGGGTTCATGATTTCTCGGGTTTTTCAATTTCTCGGGGCACGAGAATTATCGAGTGTCATTTCTCGGGACTTCTCGGGTTGTCGAGAAATTTCCATTTACGTATTGTCAAGCAAGAAAAATTTAGTCACCAGAAAAATGCAGTATCATAAAAAAATATCGTCTTTTATAATCTTTTAACCTAAAATTCATAAATTTTTATAATTTTTTCATAAATTTTTGATTTCTCGAGTTCTCGACTTTTCTTGAGGGCCATTTCCCGGGAACAAGTGCCAAAAATTTCCCGGGAATTCTCGGCTCAAGACTTCTCACGAATGAACCCTAGTGCTCATGCTCATTTGATGACTCGAAAAAGTGGCGAATTGTGGGAAGAGAAACGCACAGTGATTGACCGACAAATATCTAAATGCCCTACTTACATACTGCGGAACAACGAAGGTACCACAAACACCCAGACCCGACACAAATATTTGTTCCATCAAGAAACATTTGTGTTGGTCGGGAATCGAACCCGCGACCCTTGCGTGTCAACCGGCGCTATAAACCACTGCGATAAACGGGTCGTCGGGTAATGAAAAAACGCCCATCCCTAAAAGGCGATTACTGATCTGTTTCTTGATGTCTATTCTCAGGGGTGATCAGCACCCACTGTTTATTACTCATGGGTGCTCGAGCCCCTGAGAACCCACGGAGTCGGCGCCCCTGTCCTTTTATTTACGTATAATGAAACAAAATCCCCAACTGCGTTTGTCTGTCTGTTAGCGATAGATATAAAAAAATTAAAATACGGATTCTCAAGCGGATTTTACCATACAGAGACATATACTCGTATTATATGAAAAAAGTTTATGTTACATGCATATTATAGTAGAGAAAATCTTTTAATTAAAATAATGTGTAACATCGGAGCGAAGCTAGGGCGGGTCGCTAGGTTTTACATTAAAAAAAAAAGGTTTGCGGTGATCACATTAACATTATAAGGTGAAAGTTTGTGAGTGTGTATGTTTGTTAGTTCATCACGCTTGAACGGCTTTACAGATTTGTAGGAAATTTGACATAGGGGTAGACTACTACTATGTCAAATTTCCTACAAATCTGACATAGTAGTAGTCTACTACTATGTCCTGGAATAGCACACAGGATAACTTTTATCCCGGGAATAAATGTTATAAATGATAAATTATCAAAATTAATAATAAATGACAATATAAATTTTTTCGTCAATTTAAACTAGATGAGGCCAGTGATTCCTAGCTGACTACCCTGAGAAGAAACACCGAAACAAACTTTAGGGGCCGTTTTTTTTAGGTCCATACAGAATGGTCAAATCATATGAGACCCAAAGGAAGACTCGGCCCTGGTATGAAAGGCAACGAAGGAACAGGAGTGGGCTTTTAGTCAGTAAAAGTCTGACACACCTTCTCGCTCCGCCCAAGAGCGAGGGATGTCATTGGATGATTTTCCTACCGAAAAAAAATGTTGATTGGTGGAATATGTTCCCTTGGGACAATTTTTTACTATCACGCGAACTTAGGGTTTCCAACCGTACTCTTAAGTACTCTCCTACTGGGCTTCTACGGTTTTGCTGCATTTCCTTGAGGCGCACGTGGAACACACGCCGTCCACAACTTGGGCTCGGTCCGGACGGTTACCGGACGGTCGGATGGCAAACTACCCATTGCCACAAGCCAGCGCCTACGGTGACTGGAAATCGGGATCGGGATCCCGGCAGCTGGGGCGTGAGGGCCGTTCTATCGCGCGTACGGCCGCCTCATTTGCTAGCATTACTGCTTCGCAGAAGGAGGCGACCGCCTGCCACTCCTTCTCACTTCGGATAATGGCCTGTACCAATGCCTGGCGCAAGAGATCGCTGCCGCCGATCGCCCCCACAAGGACACGGCGGTGCTCTGCTCAAACGGGGCACACCTCTACCGTGTCCTCCGGGCGGTCCAATCATGTAGGTGTACTCTATAATGGTTCTATAATATTAATAGAGGACGCTAACATACTCTATTTTACACAGTGTTTACTATACTAGTGCCAGTCAAACATGTATGATGCATACACAATTGGTAACCAAATAAAGTCAACAATTTTCATGCATTTTCATTTTGCATCTATCAAATTACCTTCAGAAAATACAAAAACTCTCTATAGTTGCATAAAAAAAGAACGGAATTATTTTTACGAATATTTTCGATTTTTGGTTCGATAACGGTTGCGGTACCTCACTATTTATGAAATGGAAAAAACATGCAACATTCGAATTGTCAAATCATTATCTCTAATTAAAAACAGATTTTGAAACAAACTTTAGGGGCCGTTTTTTTTAGGTCCATACAGAATGGTCAAATCATATGAGACCCAAAGGAAGACTCGGCCCTGGTATGAAAGGCAACGAAGGAACAGGAGTGGGCTTTTAGTCAGTAAAAGTCTGACACACCCTCTCGCTCCGCCCAAGAGCGAGGGATGTCATTGGATGATTTTCCTACCGAAAAAAAATGTTGATTGGTGGAATATGTTCCCTTGGGACAATTTTTTACTATCACGCGAACTTAGGGTTTCCAACCGTACTCTTAAGTACTCTCCTGCTGGGCTTCTACGGTTTTGCTGCATTTCCTTGAGGCGCACGTGGAACACTACACGCCGTCCACAACTTGGGCTCGGTCCGGACGGTTACCGGACGGTCGGACGGCAAACTACCCATTGCCACAAGCCAGCGCCTACGGTGACTGGAAATCGGGATCGGGATCCCGGCAGCTGGGGCGTGAGGGCCGTTCTATCGCGCGTACGGCCGCCTCATTTGCTAGCATTACTGCTTCGCAGAAGGAGGCGACCGCCTGCCACTCCTTCTCACTTCGGATAATGGCCTGTACCAATGCCTGGCGCAAGAGATCGCTGCCGCCGATCGCCCCCACAAGGACACGGCGGTGCTCTGCTCAAACGGGGCACACCTCTACCGTGTCCTCCGGGCGGTCCAATCATGTAGGTGTACTCTATAATGGTTCTATAATATTAATAGAAGACGCTAACATACTCTATTTTACACAGTGTTTACTATACTAGTGCCAGTCAAACATGTATGATGCATACACAATTGGTAACCAAATAAAGTCAACAATTTTCATGAATGTGAAGTGGCGAGAGGAATAGGGCTTCATTAAAATTGATTAAAAATTTACTTCTGATCATGTAAACTTAGAGTTAGAATGTTTGCAGTCATCCAATTCATTTAAAACAATTAAAAATTGTTATGTGCCGCAAAAAGGACTCTATATTCTTTATTTACCTCCTTTAAAGTGAGTTCGCGGACGAAACCACTGGGAGTAGCTCGTAAGAAATCATCATCATTATCATCATTTCAGCCGAAAGACGTCCACTGTTGGACATAGGCCTCTCTGAAAGGTTGCCATAATGTCCGCTCCTGTGCGTCTCGCATCCATCGGATTCCCGCGACCCTCACCAGTTCATCGGTCCACCTTGTGGGAGGCCTTCCAACGCTGCGTCTTCCGGTACGTGGTCGCCATTCCAGAAACTTTCGTCCCCATCGATCATCTGTTTTGCGAGCAATGTGCCCTGCTCACTGCCAATTAAGTTTGGCGATTCTTCGGGCTATGTCTGTAACCTTGGTTCTTTTCCGGATATCTTTATTTCTGAAGTGGTCACGCAAGGAAACTCCGAGCATAGCCCTTTCCATTGCCCTTTGAGTGACTTTAAGGCTTCTGATGAGGGCCATTGTAAGCGACCACGTTTCGGAGCCATATGTCATTACTGGCAACACGCCCTAGTAAGAAATACGCACTCCTTTTTGTAATGGATTTGGCGAGTGATAAAAAAAAACATGCAAGTACTATATTTATATACCACTATATTTATATATATAAATGTATTTCAATATCATTACTTCGTTGATTGTTAACATTTTTTTGTTTGAAATCTATTTAGTTACACTAAATGAGCGGTCTGCGTATCTAAACTGTGCATGATGGTACCGAGAGTAAAGCTAGAACTACATTAGAGCGACGCACACGTGTAACACGCCTGATTTGTACGTAGAACGACGTCGCGTGGCGTGGATCTAATGAAGCTCTACAAGTCTAGTTGCCATATAAAATGTATAAAGACAGACGCGCCCAGATCGGCGTATGTAGCATACGTGTGTGCAGTGTAGTGCTACCAGACTGATGCACGCGAAATCACAGACGGTAAGCATTCATTTTTATATGTAGTATAGGTTTATTTTATTATTGACTAGGTTGCTAGCGGCTTCACCTTCGTGAAGGTATCAAATTATCCCAAGGGAGCATACTTCCGCAATAAAAACTGATATTCTATCTGCTACTTCAGGTGAGGCCTACCCGTGTGCGAAATTACATCTAGATCCGTTCAGCCGTTCGAGCGTGAATGAGTAATAAACATACACACCCATACATACAAACTTTCACCATTTTAATATTAGTGTAATAAGTTCGCGCTTGACCAATCTCTCACCTGATGGTAAGTGGAGTGGAGTGGTGTGGTGTAGAGTGGTGGCAGGCGGTCGCCTCCTTCTGCGAAGCAGTAATAGCAAAAGAGGTGACCGATCGCGTGAGGCAACGGTCCTCACGCCCCAACCACCGCCGGGATTCTGATCCCGATTTTCGGCCACCGTAGGCGCGGGCTTACGGACGGTGAGCAATGGGTAGCTCGCCGTACGACCGTCCGGTAACCGTCCGGGCCGAGCCTAAGTCGTCGACGGCGCGTACTGCTTCACGCACGCCTCAAGGAAATGTCAGCAACTGTAGGGGCCCATCAGGGTCGAAGCCTCCTGGGGCCAAGGATCTGATTCTGAAAGGAAGACTCGGCCCTGGTACGAAAGGCAACGAATGAACGGGAGTGGGTTTTTAGTCAGTAAAAGTCTGACACTATCTCTCGCTCCGCCCAAGAGCGGGGGATGTTATAAGATGATTTTCCCACCGAAAAAAAAACGTGGTGGTTAGTGATGATGTGGTCGTCGACGATGGAGTACGCTTGCCTAGAAGTAACTTACAATGTGTTTTTTATTCCCAGATAATGATTTGACAAGTGCAAATGTCAAACTCCAGAAATATGTTGCCTGCTTTTTGATAAAAAGTGATGTCTCCAAATTCGATTTTTATACCAGTTTTTTTAATTATACAACCGTTAAGGAAAGTAGGACCAAGATACGATAGTGTTTGTTTATAGTAGAGTCTAATATGAATCGATTCGTTTATCGATACAATTTTATAAGAGATCAATGCGAAAATAATACAAAAAAAGGTCTTATGATTGTTTAATTTCAACAATAATTAGTTTTCAAACCGAAGTTCTTATTAACACTACCTATTAGTAAAGTTGTAATACTGTCAGCAAAAGTATCACTTTAAGTAATTCTATATTTTTTTCTAGGTTTGGTGATAACAATCGAGTTAGATACTCGTATTTGCATCTATCAAATTACCTTCAGAAAATACAAAAACTCTCTTTAGTTGCATAAAAAAAGAACGGAATTATTTTTACGAATATTTTCGGTTTTTGGTT
The DNA here is from genome assembly GCA_961205895.1 of Mythimna pallens. Lineage (NCBI taxonomy): Eukaryota > Metazoa > Arthropoda > Insecta > Lepidoptera > Noctuidae > Mythimna > Mythimna pallens. The sequence continues at coordinate 6,941,369 of OY540843.1, forward strand.
CAATAACGGTTGCGGTACCTCACCATTTATGAAATGGAAAAAACATGCAACATTCGAATTGTCAAATCATTATCTCTAATTAAAAACAGATTTTGTATACTCTTGACTTAAATACCTTCAGGATGTAGCTAACAGGATACATTGACCATATAGGATCAACTTACATCTTTTTTCGTGTAGGATACAAAAAATTGTTTTGTACTATATAATATTTTAGTGTACAGACCTATGTAGAATTAAATAGCTTTAAATAACATCAATCAATTAATCAATACGTTTATTTGCATAATACAGGTAAGTATAAAAAGGTGTTACATATTGATATAGTAGGTGCGCCGTACTATAACCTAATAAGGAATGCAAATTAATTAATTAATTAATTTTAGAATTTCATTCTGACAAACTAGACAACAATTATTGCACCAAGATTATAGTCATATAAATTCATATTAAAAGTAGTATGTCATACTTATGTAAAAGATAAATAAATAAGAAATGTCAAGTGGATTGCAAACAAACATACATATGTCGCATTAAACAGTCATGTGAAAAAAATATGAGAAAATCTTTAAATGAGAGCCGAAATTAAAATGTACATTATATGCCCGAGTGAAATATACATCAAAAAACTATTTAAATCATAAATGATATTTATTTTGCAAGTAGGTTTTACCGATTGAGAGTCACGCGAACGCCGGCGTTCGCGCGTGATGTCATCGCGACATATCATTTTTACACGTCATTTTTTTTTTGACAATTTAAACTAGATGAAGCCGGTGTTTACTAGCTGACTACCCTGAGAAGAAACACCGAAACAAACTCAGGGGATTTGTAAAAATACTATGTACTATTAAAACTAACTATATAATCAAAATTCAGATAACGTCGCTGTATCGTCACCGGTTTAATTTCTAACACATGTAGGAATGTCGACCCCAAAACGTGCCTACTCCACTATTGTTGCCGCAAACAAACCTACAAGCCTGGCTTCAAGTCTGCTATTACAATAGTGTTAGGTCTATCATTGATTTCATAATTGTTGATTTTGAGAAGTTTGGTAATCTACTAATATAATGGCATCATTATGATTTTCCAAGGATCAACCACTGGCAATCCATTGAAAGAAATAGCACAGAATTGTAATCTCGTACATAATGAATGTCTGACGCATACAGTAATCTGCTAAAATTTAGACAGTTCCTTTGACTCTGATTTTAATTTAATTTATTTTGATTTTAATTGTGCATTATTTTAATTTATATAATTTGATTTTAATTGATTGACTTTGTTTTTGATTGAATTTATATTGATGATTTGTTTATTTATTATTTTTGTATTATTTAATGTAATTATTGTGTTTTATTAACTGATTCAAAATTTGAGGCAATTTTATTTATTTATTATTAATCACTAGTCTTATTAGTTAATGTAAATTGTGTCATGTATAGTGTTGTGTTATTTAATTATATGGGTGTAACTTACCTGAATAAAGATTATTATTATTATTAGTGACCTAGGCTACTATTAGAACATCACTGTGCAGTCATTGCTTTAAATTCGTTACAAGACAGCTCGTACCACAATTCTATTACGAGACCACTGATCGATCAATGATCGGCCATAATGAATTAACATATTACGCAAACGAAAGAAGAATCAGTGTGGTAGAGCGCTGGTGGGACCCAACATGCAGCTGCGTCCAGCGATACCCATGACGCAGTTGTACGTTTCAAGGCTACATCACACCACAAAGGTTGAGGAGATCGTGGAAGACGAACTGGACTTTGAGAGTTGTGCAGTTGGATTCGCGCCATAACACTAATTTTAAGTCAATTGTGCTGCGGTGCCTAATCAAAATTTGGATACCTTCCGCAAAGGAGAGTTTTGGCCGAAGGGTGTCGTGTATCGACGATTTCGTGGAAGTATACCGACCTCGCAGCGAAACACGACGCCATCACTTGATGTGCATTAGTTTATGATTTCATTTTTGTATGTACCTATTAGTTTATTATTTTGTTAGAATAATTGTGATGGAATAATTCACCTTGCCCGAGTGGTGCATTACGGCCCATTCCCTCTCTTAGAGAGGAGGCCTGAGTCCCAACAGTGGGAACATTATAAGGCCGACTATACTATGCTATGCTATGCTACTTGTGGTGGTCCACGGGATGGTCATCTTCGAACAATCCAGCAGCCTATTACAGCCAGCCTTTTTTTATGTGGGAAATCAGTCAATAAGTTCTCTCGCTCTCTAGAGTAAGTGTGAAAGCGTCTCAGAGTTTTGCTGACCAAAACCACCTGTGTCCTTCAGTTGCCCTTTGTGTTCTAGGACCACGGTTTCCATTTCAGAAATTCCCCGTGGCCCTAAATTACAGACAGGCTGACATCCAAGTCAAACTTCAAAGTTCCTACAGTTTGCGGAATTGTTCAAAAGAGCTACAGTGGTCCTGGAACGCATAAGGCAACTGAAGGATCACAGGTAGGTTTATGTCAGTAAAAGTCTGACATACCGCTAAACCAAGAACGGGAGGGTTTATTGTCTGTATGTGATTATGTAACTAAAATGAGTTTTTGGTACTAGAAATGAGTATATAATAATAATAATAAAAACAGACAGCCCTACTGTCTGTTTTTAACTTTTATTTTTATTTTTTTTTATTTATTGTTTTAGTCAACATACAAAAACAGGGCCATTTTCTGTAACGAAAATGCACGGAAAATTAATGTGACAAATGGTAAAGCAGTCGTTAACTGCTGTGATTGTAGAATTAAGTCAATAGCCTGATTACAGCGACTTATGTACCTGCACGCGCTTGACAATTTGCCACATTCATTCTGCGTTCCAGTAACTATTTACTTGCCATTTTATTTTTTGACGTTAACAGTTTAGCAATGGGTACCAAACTAGGCAAAGCCTGTATCTTGGTGACCCAATAATTATACAGAGTTAGCAAGATGATCTGGCCTGCTGGCGTTACGTTAAAATAAGTAAGCTAAAGTTAATTTTATGCAATTTCTTTGAATACGACAAGTATGTCGTATTACTATTATTAGTCAGTAGACTAATGATAGTATAATTCAATACAATTAAATTTAACTTTGGTTATTTTAATTTTGTGACATAAGCCAATTTTTACCTACAAATAATTTTTATGAAGTTAAATATAGTCTGTCCCTGTCATAAACAGACATGACACGGAAAAAACCAGGCCATAAACTACCCATTAATATATTGTCATTTCTGAATACAATATCATACCATACAGTTTATTACCTTCAATATATCAGTATCAATTCATTAAAATGATATACCTAATGTATGTATTGTATGGCTAACGGACTGTCATCATCAGTCATAATGTTATTATATTGTGATATAGTGTGACTATACCTCAAAAATGACAAACCAATATTTGGTTTCTTTTTAATTTTTTTATTCTTTTAATTTATATTTAAAATGATCACAATGTATTTTTTTATGCTGACATATCGATGTAATTTAAATTTAATTTTATTTCAATGCAATCCTCAATTTAATTTATTTCAGTGTAATTTTTCAATTCGTTTTAATGTAATTTTATTTTATTAGTTTTATATGATCACAATTTTTTTTATTTAAATAATTTACTGTACAAGTGCTGTGCACGCCTGTAAGAGACAAATTTATTACAATATTTTTTCATCTGCAAATTTTCTTCCTATCTTCTTATGTTTGTAGTCTGGTTTCCGCACTTAGTCCTTAGCAGACCATTGTGCTTGGGCCATAGCGGCCTTCACTCCAACCAGCCCACCTCACTCCAGAAGCAGAAGGGTCTCTTCAGTTTGCTCAGGGCGTCTATTAGTGAATTCGATGCTCCCAAGGTTCGTATTCTTTTCTCGCTCACGGCTGTGCAATCGAGAAGCACATGCGCGACAGCATCCTCTGCATACATGACTATCCGTGATATACATTGTGAAGAAGTGTTTGTTCAGGGAGCAGTGTCAGGTGATGGTCCCTGCCACCAGACGCTGGTTGCCTTTGACCAGTCGCAGAAGGTTGTTGGTTAAGGTTCTATTTAAGTATTGCATATAGGGGCTTCTTTAGCCTGCCTGCAGTCCGGTGCCAGTGACCACCACCTTCTCGCTTGTGCGCAAAAATTATTTTTTATAATTTTAAAACCGTGAATGAGTCGTTGGTGTGCCAATATAAATAAATATGTTGACTGATGAAAATACAATATTTATTAAAAAAAAAAAACTAGATGCTGCCAGCGGGTTTGTCCGCGTGTAAAGATTCTTGACTTGATTATACTTTATGGATAAAAACAAGATATTATTAACTTATGTATATTAATAACACGTAGCTGTTCAACATTACTGTGGACGTGTTCGTGAGTGCTGAATTTGGACTCCTCGACACTGTAGGTCGATACCTTGAGTCCATTTCCTTGGAGTGGAAATAGACTCAAGGTGCAGTGATAATGAATAAAGAATAAAATTTTAAATTGCTTCTGTTCTTTTTTTAATGAGTCCATTATACGATTTATTGTTTTTGTTTTATTTTCAATTTTGTCTTTTTGTTCTTCAATTTTTAAGATAATTTTCCATTTTTATGTTTAGTGTTACATTTAGTAAATATAAATTGGAAATAAACTTGATTCTTTATTTGCTACTCCAAAGTTATTAGTCAAATATCAATCGCATTTTTACCGTTTTATGTACAACTGCTTTTGCTAACGACTTTGCCCGCATGAAAATATAAGCCTATGTTACTAAGTGATAAAGTAGCTTTCTATTGATAAAAGAATTTTGAAAATAGGTCCAGTAGTTTTTGAGTTAAATCATAACATACAAACAAACAAAAAATCTAATCTTTCCTCTTTAGATTTAGTTTAGATTTTGTATTAAGTAAATGAAAAACCAAGACAAGGTAGGCCGATGATCTGGTAAGGGTTGCGGGTATCCGATGTATGCGAGAAGCACAGGACCATTGTGGAGACACTTGGGGGAGGCCTATGTCCAACAGTGGACGTCTTTCGGCTGAAATGATGATGAAGATGATGAAATGAAAAAATGTTAAGAGTTATTTCTGCTGTTGCAAATTATCTAGATGCTAAATATCTTACGCTAACAGGTGCCTGCGGCTTCACCTGCGTGAAAGAAATATCTCAAGGGAGCATGTACCTATATTTCTTAAGAATAGAAAGTGTCTTATGTGCTATTCAAGGACTGTGTTTCATCGAAATCTGTTTACCCGTTCGAGCGTGAAGATGTAACAAACATACACACGCACCCATACTCACAAATTTCGCCCATGCATTACGTTACGTTATCCTGTGCCACTAAGGCCACGCGTGTCATCCCTACCATATAGCGTAGGGTCGCCGCACACGGCCCACCGGCCACAACAACAAAACGCCGTCACCGGCATAATTCCTAAAGTTCCTCATACGTACGACGCCGGTGGCCGCCACACGCTACAAATCGCCGCTGCTCGCTTCTTGTGGCCCGCACTGGCCACTAACCACCGATAAAAAACGCCGTCACACGCCACTCGCGTATTTAAACCTTCTTCGTTAGAGTCCATTATGATACTGCGCGTATGGGTTAAAAAAAGTAGCAGCCACCAGCCACAAGTGGCTATCGCACGCTTCAGCTTCCTTTGTGACCGCTTCTAGCTTCTCGTGGCGACATTTGTGGTTGTCGCGTGTGATCTGTATGCGGCGACCCGTATTGTTACAATCGACCCATAGTGACAACTGACACCTGAGTATCTCAGAACTTATTGAATCGGCTATGATCTTGGCCTTGATTTGTTAAACTGACACTGGCATTAAATTGGTTGGAAGTAATCGGCGTGAAGTGCAACAGGAACCATTGGTTAACCGTATAAAGGTTTTTATTATTAATAATAATAAATGTGTTTTTCTTTCTTTCTTTCTTGAATACGTTACTAACTGCTGTAAGCGGCTTCGCCTTGAAAATGATCCCAAGGGAACATTCTCCCGGGATAAAAGGTAACCTATTGTACTATTCTAGGACATGGTCTCCCATGTACCAAGTTTCATTGAAATCAGTTCAGCCATTCGATTGTGAAGAAGTAGTAAACATACACACAAACTCACAAACTTTCGCCTTTATAATATTCCTAACTGCTGCCTACGGCTTCGCCCATGAGATGGTAAAAAACTGGGCAAATACGAGTCGGACTTGCGCCCTGAGGGTTCTGTACAAACTTACCTATGTATATAGTTCAGTTCTCGAATGGAGTTTCGAAGATTTTTCGGAATCGAAAGGAAAGTATTGTTTTTGGTGACGTTACATGAAATTTACTGTTTTCAGATTTATTCCTAACTCTATGCTATAAGACCTTGCTTTATGCTAAATTTCAGGATTCTGGGTCAACGGGAAGTACCCTTTGAATTTTGATTCCCTTGAGAGGGTCGAAATGTACGTTTTTAACGACATAAACGGCCGCATCTTTTTTTTCGTCAACTTAGAAGTATGATTTTTTGACAACTTCAAGGGACCGCAGATCTGAATATATGGTTTCAATTTAAACTCGATACCTCCACGCTTTCCCAAGATAAAGGGTCTTGACAGACAGACAGAAAAACTGACGGACAACAAAGTGATTCTATAAGGGTTCCGTTTTTTCCTTTTGAGGTACGGAACCCTAAAAAATCCTTTGTTCGAACGTGAAGAAGTAATTTGTTGGGGTTAATAGGTGGACACCAAAGCAAACATGGTTTTAAGGATTTGAATAATAAATATTTATTAATCCTTTACTTTATATTGGAAGGTGTGTTTCAGTAATATTACGTGAGACGTGAGCTTCTAAGCAAGGCTAAAGGAATACAGAAACTGTAAACGTACTTTTTTTTTTTTTTTTTTTTTCGTTTGGAAAATCATCTTATGACATCCCCCGCTCTTGGGCGGGGCGGGAGATAGTGTCAGACTTTTACTGACTAAAAACCCACTCCTGTTCCTTCGTTGCCTTTCGTACCAGGGCCGAGTCTTCCTTTCAGAATCAGACCCTTGGCCCCAGTAGGCTTCGACCCTGCTGGGCCCCTACAGTTGCTGACATCTCCTTGAGGCGCGCGTGGAACAGCACGCGCCGTTGACAACTTGGGCTTGGTCCGGACGGTTACCGGACGGTCGGACGGCAAGTCACCCATTGCTCGCCGTCCGCAAGCCCGCGCCTACGGTGGCCGGAAATCGGGATCGGAATCCCGGCGGCGGTTGGGGCGTGAGGACCTCTGCCTCACGCGATCGGCCGCCTCCTTTGCAAGCATTACTGCTTCGCAGAAGGAAGCGACCGCCTGCCATTCCTCCTCGCTCCGGACCATGGCCTGTACCAAGGCCCGGCGCGAGAGATCGCTGCCGCCGGTTGCCCCCACGAGGACACGGCGTTGCTCTGCCCAAGCGGGGCACACCTCCACCTTATGCTCCACCGTGTTCTCCGGGCGGTCCACACAGTAACCGTACTAGGGTGTGTTTCAGTAATGAGACGTGTCTTTTTAAGTAAGGCTTAGGGAATACAGTAACTGTAACCATACTAGGGATTTCAGTCAAGTGCTAACAAGGGGCTCAGACCAATTAAATACAATATTTATTAGTTAGAAAGAGAAAGACCATAGTATTGAAGTAGGATGGATTTGTTTTTGTTATATTCCAACACTAGCCTGTGTCAGCGGCTTCGCTGACGTAATATTAGGTTTCTCTATACAAACTTTGGACCCCCGTTTCATCTCCTTAGGGGGTGGATTTCTGAAAATCTCTTATCTCTACTCTCGCTCGCTCGCCTATGTCATAAAAGGAAACCTCGTGCGAAATGTCACGCTTCTACTCCCAGTACTTTCGGCTATGCGTTGATATGTCAGTCAGTCAGTTTCTCCTTTTATATATATAAATAATTAACATACACACTCAATTTTTTGCCTTTGTAATATTAAGGGCAATCTAAGTCAGGAGCGAATAGGTTACTTCTAGGCAAGCGTACTCCATCGTCGCGCACATCGTCGAGCACATCGTCGCTTACCATCACGTGAGATAGTGATGAAACGCGAGCCTACACCAAATAAAAAAATAAATAAAATTGTATGATTAGTAAACCCATTAAAACCAAATATTTTTTTTTTATAAAAAATAACAATTTTGAAAGCCTTGTGAGAGAAAATCCTCAAAAGGGTTTCCGGCTCATTGGGCTACAAAAGGTGAAGGGTAAAAAGGGCTTAATAGCCTGCTGGTAGGCTTGCCTAAAAATCACACATAAGAGGTCAGTGTAGACCAGTCAACATGTACCACAGTCATACATATAAAAAAATCTGAAAAAAAGGGTTCAACTGTCTTGAATACCACAACAAAAGTATTTGAAAAAAAAAGAAAACTAAGAAAAAATATTATTTTCATATTAATAGTTTTCACTAACCCTTATGCGCTGTTTGGCTCAAAAACCATGGTTTTCAATGAGGATGCAACTCGACATACATTTTCACTGTTTCTCATACAGCCGCTCTTACGCGATTATGACTTTAATACACATTTTTCATTAAATATTTTGAAAACTCAGTATCTTGTGGATTTTATCTAGGCTTCTATTGAAATCAATTTATAATGTGTGCTAAAACTAATCCAGTAAAGACCTCCGAAAATCTGCTATTTTGCATGAACTTTGACAATTCATAATTTACTCAAAAATTAAAAAATATAACAATAGAAGCCTTGCAAATTTAATCAAGATTCTGAGTAACGACAATTTATTTCAAACACTTTTAAGGATTTAAAAAAAAACACGTATTTCCTAGAATAAGTTTTGTAAAATATTCGAGTAAATTACGGAATTACCGAATGCTAACAGAGTTTTCAGGCGTTATCTCTTTTTTTTTAATCATGCTCGATGTTGACGATAGGTGAATTAAAAAGGAGCGTCTTATTTATCTTAATGACTTATTGTTTGATTTATAAATAACAAAAATGAATAAACAAAAAATACATAAAAAATTATAAATAGTACATTTTAAAAGAAATGTTTTTCTATTAAAATAAGCTATTATTATAATGATAAAAGGAAGTTACACACTTACGCAGGAGACAGAAAAGTGATAGTGTAAAACAGTCACAAAGGAATGTTTACAACTGGTATAAATTCAGTGACCAACCGTAGTTGTATAGATTCCATGGATGCCATAAAGCGGTCGCTTTCCCCATGTTGTCACTTCCACGATTTTAAGCCTCCGCAGGTGAGACCGGTAGCTCCGTCTTTTTTGTGGCTTTTGTGGCAAACTGGTTCAAAAGGCACGCGTTCGGCACGTTTCATTTTTACATTTTGTTACTTTTTCCTACACTGCGATAATTCTCAGATTTTTCCTGTTGCGTTTTAATCATATTTTCCGTCACTGTGTGTTTTTATATTGCATGAAAAGTGGTACTTAGCCATTTTTGCATATTTTATAATGGTTTGTTTGGTAAAGCTTTAATTGAAACGATAATAAGTCTACTACTACTGATTCAGATTCGTACTAAATTATAACAGTATACGATATTGTAAATCATGATACCTTTCAACGAATCCTAGTATAAATTTAGGACGAATCTATTTATTTAAACTGGATTAGTCTAGAGAAAGAGGACCATCGTCGTATCCGACTCGGCTAGACAGCGTTCGGGTAGCTGACGAGAAAATATCTCGTCCAACATGCCACCACAATGTCTCAAAACATAAGATTTAAGAAGACTTGTGTGAATTGCTTCTGAAATGTGTTCACAATGGACCTTATCAAAAGGCTTAAAGTCACCCAAAGAGCAATGATGAATCAGAAATGAAGATCTCCGTAAGAGAACCAAGGTTACCGATATAGCCCGAAGAATCGCTGTAGCAGAAGGCTGGGTGTTTATCAGATGTTTGATGGGGCCGAAAGGTTTTGGAGTAGCGATCGCGTACCGGAAAACGCGGTTACGTGACGCACACAGTGGCGGATTTGCCAGCAAGCTAAGTAGGCTTGAGCCTAGGGCGGCACATTTTTGGGGCGGCAAATTTGGGGACCGAATATTTTTTTTTTGTTACCTCATACAAATCAAATAGATTTTTGCATGACGGTTTTCTAATGTCTCACAGATAGTCTGCAACAAATTTGTCTGATGACTTTCCTCTCTCACTTGTCATTGCACATTCCAAGAGTAGAAAAATTCAATTGGAATTCTAAAAAAAAATAAAAAAACCTTTAACAGTGATAGTGGAATGTTTTTTGGAAAGAATAAACAAAGTAAATATTCAAATCCAGGCTTCTACATTAGATTTGATTACTGTAGCCGATCTTTATGAATCTCTTTGCAAGTTCTTCGTAGATCAACGAGAAAACTTTAACTATTTTGAAGAAATGGCAATGGAATTAAGTGCGTCGAAGGAGTATATAAAAGACCTGGGAAAAAGACAACTAATAAAAACTTAAAAAAAAAATATAACCGACTTCAAAGTAAAAAAATTTTTTTTTTTACTTTAAAGTCGGCTATATTTACTTTTTGAAAAAAAAAAATTGCATTTTTTAGTTATGATAACACCACTAAAAAGTACCCTCCAGCCAAATTTAAATACCTTATAGCCAGAATGCATCTCATGACAATTCTAATAATCCCAAACACGGTTAAATTCCATTAATTTATTACAGAGTTCCGGTGCCTAACTTCAGGCTTCATCATCAGATCAGTTCGATATATTCCCTCTCTACTTTCAGTCAGTCATCGACTACACGTATAAACAAAGCAATTTTACTTGTTACAACGGTTCTGCTGTGATCCTATGAGGAGTTCTGTACCATATCTTCGAAGTTCATGATCAGGTCATAACAATATTTCTATGGGACCAACACGGAAGCATAACCTTTCAACCAAAAAAAAAATTTCAATATCGGTCCATAATTAAACATACATAAAAAAAACATACATTCAACCGGACATACAACCTCCTCCTTTTTGAAGTCGGTTAAAAAGAAAAAAAATTGCTGATGAAACACCCGATGAAGACATGAGTGTGACCGCGAGTAATACTTTCAGGGTTAATACATTTCTCGTCATCATTGACAAACTCGTATCCGAATTAGAAAAAAGGAAGAAAGCGTACGACAATTTCAATGAAAAATTTTCATTTCAAAATGAGCGAATTTTCACCATCAATCCTTCCAAAAAATGCTCTGTCCTTAGAAGAAGTATATCCTAATAATTTAGAGACTGAGTTAGTTCAAGAATGCATACTTTTTCGAAGCCACATATCTTCGCAAAGCATTTTGTTAAAACCAGTTTCTTCATCATTATAAAGTCTATCTTCATTTCTGCGAAACCAGAGTCTGCAGAACATTTATCCGAACTTGGTCATTTCCCTTCGTATGGCCTTATGTACACCAGCGACGAGTGAGACGCGTGAGAAGCTGTTTAAAAAAAGTGAAAAATCATCTGAGATCGTCCTTGAGCCAAGAAAAATTAAACGCTTTAGCTCTTTTGTGCATAGAATCGGAATTAATGAACAAAATTACTTACGACGATACCGTCGATGAATTTGCCAACAAAAAATAACGCGAAAAGGTATTGAAACGAAGTAACAAACTTTTATAACATGTTGATTATTTTTAATTGTTTGTCAGTGCAAAGAATTATTTTACGTGTATTTTCAACGAAATTTTTGGATTGTAAAAATAATGCAGGAGATGACAATTGTAGAGGCAAGGACGGCAAAAACTGTACAGCTAATGCCTTGAAAATTTGTAAATCCGCCACTGGATGCACAGGACCGGTCGTTGTGGCGACACTTGGGGGAGGCCTATGTCCAATAGTGGACGTCTTTCGGCTGAAATGATGAACCGAATAAACAATTTATTTTATAGTACACCTAAACATGTTCTCAAGAAACTCGGCGAGCTATTCTGTGGCTATTTAGATTTATCGATGTCCATAAAAAGCAATAATTACCGACTGAATACTAAAATAAATACTGAACTTTATTGTTCGTCAATCAATAGTGATCATTGACGATGAATTGTGGAACAGACACAAATCACGAGTAATATTGATAAAAAAAAAACAGTGATGGCTGATCTTCAAGGTAAAACTTTTTATTCTAAACGTTGTTATAAAGGCTGATGTACACGAGATTTGGTACAAGGTCATATTGAGTTTATTATCGTTATATCAAGGGGTGTAAGTACTGAGGAATACAAACAACTGTTCACAACAAACGAGAAAAAAAACAAGTTCCCACAACTTGTTTTTTTTCTCGTTTGAAAATCATCAAATCGCACCTTTAATCCAATACCGTCACTAATAAACGAAATTTTTCAAAAAATCTGTTTTTAACGCAATCTGTAAAGTTAGCGCTCAGCAAACAGATGGCGTTAAAAACAGTTTTTTTGAAAAATTTCGTTTAGTGACGGTATTGGATTAAAGGTGCGAAATATTATTTTTTATTTATTTATTCATTTATTTCAAGTTACAATAGACTCATATTACATACTTACATCGTAACATTATATTCCAATTAAAGTAAAAATATCATATCCACTGTACGCAGAGCTATCGAATAATTAATTAATATTAAAGCAAATTAAAATGCGATAATGTAGTTTGGTTCTATAATAATCCTAAAGGTTTTATATATTTCTACTAAATTGTACCTAAATCACCAATCTTTATGTATTTACTTATTTATTAAAACTTTATGCACTAGGTTTCAAAGGCAGCAATCTTTCTTGGTCTTTACCTTTACCAGCCCAATACAATAGATATAATAAGTTGCCTGGCCGCAAAGCTTTCCCACACTTGTGCGAAATATACGATCCTAAGAGTAGTGGGGGTAGGAGATGGTGTTTGAGTACTTAAATGTGTATTTCCTGACGTTTTATTAGAAATGTATATAGTATTGCTAAGCTATTTAATTTGAAGTTGTTCTAATTTTATTACAGATACCTTTTATATTTAGTCGTATTTTACTTATAGTACTATTTTTTACATTTGTCTTAGTTAGTACGATTAGATATTCATTGATATCGATTTCTATGTCATTAGTATTTTAAGTCTTTTTATCTATTATATCTTTTTGTATTGCCATTCAGTTATCTCTTAAATAATTATTATGAAGTCATTAATATTTTTTGGAGAAAGAGACTGAAAAATGATTACCAACCATGAAATCAATTTATTTTAATTAAGTACTATACGTAGTAGAAGGTTCTTAGTCCAATATTTTCAATAGAATTTTTTGACTGTTATTTACAGATATCATCGGATTACAGCTATTATTGTTATTGAAAAACAGAAAATTTCAAATTTATTAAAAAAAAATCCTGAATTCGATAATCTCAAAATAAAGAGTTTACAAAATTACGTGATTTTTCAAAAACTTACGATGTTTGCAATAACCCCGTGATACAGACACTAACTGAAATATCAAAATACGGCTGTTGAAGTGACTAAAAGTGAACCAATAAAGTCAAAAGATAAATCATCATCATCATCATCATCATTTAGCCGATAGACGTCCACTGCTGGACATAGGCCTCCCCCAAATATCGCCACAATGAACGGTCCTGTGCGTCTCGCATCCATCGGATTCCCGCAACCTTCACCGGGTCATCGGTCCACCTGGCCTTCCAACACTACGTCTTCCGGTACGCGGTCGCCTCTCTAGAACCTTTCGGCCTCAACGGCCATCTGTTCTTCGCGAGCAATGTGCCCTACCCATTGCCAATTAAGTTTGGCGATTTTTCGTCCTATGTCGGCAACCTTGATTCTCCTTCGGATATCTTCATTTCTGATTCGATCACGCAAGGAAACTCCGAGCATAGCCCTTTCCATTGCCCTTTGGGTGACTTTGAGCCTTCTGATGAGGTCCATTGTGAGCGACCACATTTCGGAACCATATTATGTCATCACTGGTAACACGCACTGGTCATAGACTTTCGTCTTGAGACACGGTGTAAATTGTCTGTATTATTTACATTAAAAAAACAAATTGCTTGAAAAAAAAATAACTTGTCTTGAAACTGATCTCGAATGATTAATAAATTATATTTTTCACATTCCGCCTGAATATCTTGATGTGTATAAACATAATCTTTATATGTTTATGATTTTATTTTGTGTTAGGTAGTGATAACTCATGCTATCTCAGTGTTATCTCTATGTTAGCGAAGTACATGTTATGAATATATATAATTATGGACTTGAAAGAATTCTCTGTGTTTTAATTTTCATAAAAACGTTTTAGTAGCAGACATAATTTTTGTCGACTAGGAATAAATTTACCGTGCTCCATTAGTATAGATTTTAACAGCTTTCTTTTTCTTTCACGTTGGCGAATCCACGCCACGTGACGCCACGCAGCGCACCGCTACGTATACAAATCAGCCCCCCTAGCCAAGTTACGATCGTTTCGTTTGTGTCGAACGCCTAGAGTAGGCCATGTCTCCGATCCCTTGGTTTTGACCACGTGATTGAGCATTGAGATGACGTCAGAACAAAGGAATCGGAGGCGTGGCCTACTCGAGGCGTTCGACGGATATGAAACGATCGTAACTTGGCTAGTGAGGCGTGGTACGCGTGGGCGTCGGTCTTATGTAGTTCTCGGTGGCCGCTTTGAAACTTGGTTGCTAACAATGGGCCTCATCAAAAAGTTTAAAGTCCTCCAAAGACATCAGAAATGAAGATTTTTTTAATTAATTATTTAGTACAACAAAATAGCCATACACTAAATAACGTTAAACCTTTAACTCTGTCTTCTCACAGAATCGCAAGCTTTCCAATAATATCGTCTTCCATTCATCAGCAAACAAATCCAATCCAGGGTTGGTCTCCACGAGCGTGTTGAACATCGATCAAGAGAACCAAAGTCTCTGATATAGCCCGAAGAATCGCCAAACTTAAGTAGCAGTGGGCAGGGCACATTGCTAGCAGAACAGATGGTCGTTGGGGTCGAAAGGTTCTGGAGTAACAACCGCGTACCGGAAGACGCAGCGTTGTAAGGCCTCCCATTAGAAGGAACGATGACCTGGTGAGGGTTGCGGGAATCCGATGGATGCGAAACGCACAGGACTATTCGTTGTGGCGACACTTAGGGAGAGGTCTATGTCCAACAGTGGCAGTAGTCTTTAATTAGGTCGTAGGTTGAAATGATGATGATGAATTTAAAAGTATAGAGATAACGTAATCGTTTATCTTGGCAGGTATGGTTATTTGAATAAGAGGGATGAAACACATCTTACTAAAAGAGCTATGAATAAAGCCTGCTTTTGCTGTATTTTTGTTAGTTTTGAGTTAGTAAAATCAAACATTGTAAAAGCAATACAATGTTAAGGTTAAATAGTAAACGAACGAAGTAATGCAAAACATGATAGAAATTAATACTATGAATACAATTAAATATTTCATGCACATAAAGTTTTACAAAGACGTAATAATACAATGACTCGATTGATTGGATTGTTATGATAACACTGGTGTTATGTAATTTCTGTAAAATGTAGATTTTTAGTGATAAGTAGTTTATCAGCGATAAAAATCAAAATATATCTATATATATAAAAGGGGAAACTGACTGACTGACATATTAACGCACAGCCGGAACTACTGGGACTAGGAGCGTGAAATTTTGCACAAGCTTTCCTTTTATGACGTAGGCGAGCACTAAGAGAGAATTTTTCAAAATTCACTCGCGAAGGGGTTGAAACGGGGGTCTAAAGTTTGTATGGAAAAACTTATTTTCAAGCGGGCGGAGCCGCTGGAAGAAGCTAATAATAATAATAATAATAATAATAATAATAATAATAATAAAAAATTTATTTCTCATCACAAATGCATTATGGTGAACACAAAAAACTTAATCTAAATAACATAAACATTTGTGAGAGACTGGTGCCCGAAATAGGTATAGAATACCTGTGTTACGGGTCACCAGGCCCCCCAAGACATACAGGTATACAAATTAGATAAAAAATAACAAACAATTGTGAATCATTGAAAGTTCAAATAATAGGTACAGAATTAAAAATAATAATAAAAATAATAATAAAATAGAATAAGGAAAACATAATTACTCTACCAAAATCAAAATAGAAACACATGTTCGATAACACACATAATATGTAATTGCGTTTATGAATATGGTATATGTTTGTGAGCTGATATTTATAACCACGTAACTTTAACGGACCGGAATCAAAAGATTTTCGGTTGTCTGATAATCCAAAGTTCCCAACCATTTACAAACAGTACGTTTACAATCTAATCTCTGCAGTGGGTATATTGCAAGTGTTGTATTAATTTTGTTATACAGATATACTCCAAGAAAACAGAAAAATCTTTGCGAGAGAACAGAGCGGAAAAAACTAGTGGGACATACTCTACCCTTCCTTCGCTTATCTTTGACAAGATTGGGGTCGTATTGGATTAGTTTATGTTGTTTGCAAACTATGGAAAGTATGAAGGTCTGCCTGACTGTTAAAACATCCCAACGTTTATAGAGCTCCATAGTTGGGTAACGAAAAGGAAGCCCAGCGCCTACCTTGAGGACTGCTCTCTGTGCTCTCTCAACTTCCAAAAGGTGCATCTTACCAGCTCCTCCCCAGGAGGTTATGCAATAATTAACTATTGACTGGCAGAGTGTTGAGTAGACCATTTTGATAGTCCCAAAATCCGCAACATGTCTCAAAGTCTTAAAAATGTAAACAAGCCTACGAATTCTAGTAACGAGAGTATCGATGTGAGGCTTAAAGGTTAGTGTTTGATCGATATAAACTCCAAGATATCTAATGACGTCCGTTCTATCTATGGGAGAACAAATGCACAAGGAATTAGACGAGGAACAAGTGTGGGCAATGATACTGAGAGTTGTAGGTGGAAGAAGATTTCTCCTGGACGCAAATGCAACATATTTGGTTTTAGATAAGTTTAATGTCAAAACATTGTTTTTGAGCCATTGGCAAACCTCATCGAAACCATGTTGAGCGCTTTGGAATAACTCTTCCCAGTTCTTCCCACTAAAGAATAATGCAGTGTCATCGGCAAAAGATACCAGCTTTCCGTGTTTAAGCTGAAGTAGAAGCAAGTCATTAATATAGACAAGGAAAAGGCTAGGACCCAGTACACTGCCCTGAGGGACGCCATAGTGTACAGAGAATTCATCACTTATCCAATTGTCTATTTTCACTCGTTGTTTCCTACAACTCAAGTAATCCTTGAGTAGCTGCAAAGGAAGTCCTCTGACACCAATTCTTTCCAGCTTTTGCAATAGCATTGGAACATGAACAGTGTCAAAGGCCTTGGCCAAGTCGAGAAATATCGTAACACATTTCCTATTGCTGTCAAGACTGGTAACAATATGGTTAGTGAGATCATGTACAGCATCATCAGTCGACCTACCAGATCGGAAGCCAAATTGTTCAGGCGAGAGTAAGGAGTTTGTCTCTAAGAAGTTCATGAGGCGTTTGTTAATTAGCCTTTCCAAGACTTTGGACATCGTAGGCAGGATCGAGATCGGCCTGTAATTAGAAATGCAGTCTTTGTCTCCACTTTTATGGATAGGTTTAATAAGTGCTATCTTCCATGCCAGTGGAAAGGTACCAGTCGTAAAGGCTAGGTTGCAGATGTGAGTAAGAGGAAGTGCGAGTGATTTGACGTAGCGTTTCAAGACCTTACCCGATATCTGATCCACTCCAACCGCAGCGCCCTCCCTTAGATTCAATATGATATGTTCCACCTCAAATTCATCAGTAGGAAGTAAGACAAGAGAGTTGGATGTTACAGGAGTGGAGGTTCGGTAATCATTCGATAGATGACCTTTACCAATAATTTCCTCCGCAAGACTCTGTCCGACACACGAAAAATATCTATTAGCGTCATCAACGCTGCTTTTAGGATTATCAGTGTTGATAAGAGCCGAAGAATGATCTGACTTTTTGCTAGTATTACAGATACTTTTGATAATATCCCACAGCTTTTTACTGTTATTTTTAGACTTTTCAATTTCCTGTTTCTCATATAATCTCTTCTGTTTCTTTAGCAGAGCATTGCAAAAGTTTCGGTATCTCTTGTACGTTAAATTAAGTGCTACATCATGAGGATTTCTTTTAAGCTTTTTGTGCAGGTTGTCTCTATTACGCATGCATCTCAATAAACCAGCAGTAATCCATGGTTTGTTTATTATTTTCCTATTAGCCAGTTTCAGCACGCGAGAGTTGTCTTGAATGGCCTTGTCAAGTAGGGAAGTGAGCCTTTCGGTCGCAGCATTGACGTCAGTCACGTATTGAAGTATAGATTCAAAATTGATTTCCTTAATTGTGTTATCCAATTCAGTAAAATCGATACGGCGCAACGAACAAGTAGGAGAGTAGAGTTTCGAATATAAACTTATAGCAATGCCAACAGTTTCGTGATCAGTCACTGAAGATTCAGCAACAAAGCAGGTGGCTTCCCATTTAGTTTTGACCATAATATGATCCAGACAAGTGAGAGCATGAGTGGGAATGGTATGAGCGGGAAGTAAACAGTGACTAGCCAAGACGTTGAGGTATTCAAAGGACCGTTTATCATTAGTGTTAGGAGTTATATCAATATTAATGTCTCCACAAATGATTATGTTTTTATAATTAGATAACTGACTAAGTAATGCATCCAATGAATTACAAAAAGCATTTGTGTTACGCTGGCCTGGAGGACGATAGATGCCGATAACACACGTATCAACGCTCAATTTCAATACAAGACAATTAGCATCGATCATGGGTGGTTCTTCCACAAGAGCTTTAAAATTGCTTTTATGATAGATGACAACACCTTCATTTTGTGTTTTATTAGCAGTAGTTGAGATACAAATATAACCATCCAGTTCAGGGACGGATTGTGAAGATTTAAGCCAGCACTCCGTTAAAACTAGTATATCCCAATCAACTTCAGAACGGGTCAATAATGTATTAAAACTAGCCATGTTACATTTAATGCTTCTTATGTTTTGAGTCAAAATTTTTAAAGAATTGTTTGGTGATGATATAATGGTTTTAATATCTTCAACCTCACATGTAACAGAGTTAGCCACCACTAAGGAATCGAGACTTTGGTGAATAGATTGAATACCAATATTATCGAACTTTAAAACAGATTAACTCTATGGTTAGCTTTAGGGATAAGAAATGTACAAAAGACACTTCGGGCTCCGTACAACCAATCTGTAGGAAACGGTTATAATGTTTGTAAATAATGGTAGTATGTGTGTGTATAGATAAGGTAGTGGTTGATAAGAATTCCTGTTTGATCAGAATATATTCAAGAGTAAGTAAACCAGAAATGAAAAAAGCCATGCAAAAAGTATTCTGATAGGGGATATTTTCAAGAAAGGAATGTGGTGCGCGGTGGTTACCATAACTAAATCATAATAATTTATTACACGAATGATTGCGAATGCAACTAATTTAAATGAGAGTCGTGTATGTTTACAGCACAACTTGTTAAATACATAAAGGTCTAAAATTATTGAGACATCGATCACTTTATAGAACATTAACAAAACATGACCAGTAGGAACCATGCAAATAAAACACAAAAATGGTATAGAAACTAGCAACAAAAAATGACTTATATTTAGTCACATTATCATCTTGACGATATCATCTTCGTCTTGTATACGAATAGGGGCCTGACCCTCCTCCTTCTTCACGTACACCTTGCCGTAGGATGTCCACGTAGCTGCGAGTTTTTTGGTTTTAACATATCCTCTTGTCATGTAATACAAACGTTGAGCTTTAATGGTAAGGCACTCTGAGATAAATATTTGTTTGGTCGGACCAGGCAGTTTAATAAGGGCTGTATGAAGTTGAGGCTCCTTTGCTTCACGCTGCGATTTATTAAACCTTTTGTGTGTAAATAACATTGCTTCCTTTCTTGGTACGGAGGTGAAGTCTACAATAATTGCTTCAGACTTAGATCGGTAAATATCTCTGATTTCCAGATCCTGAACAGTCGTTTCCAATCCAACAGCCAAGCCAATATCTTTAATAATATTGGTCAAATCCTTTTTATTTTCATTCATTTGCTTTGGGATATTTCTTATCTCCACGGAAGTAGAGCGGGCCTTATTCTCAAATAGTTCCAATTTATTTTCCAAGTTTTTAATACGGGTTTTGTAATCAGTATTTTCTTTAATCAAACAATTCATTTTGGATAGTAACTCATCATATTTGCCAGACATAAATTGAACTGATTTATGCATTTCATCGTTTTGACAGGTTAGTGCATTCACTGAAGCAGTTAACGAATCAAATTTGAGATCTATTTGCTCTTTAAGCTCAGAAATCATTGATTTTATGTTATCCTCCGACTGGTCAGACTGAAGACAAAAGTCATCGAAATTACGCTTGTAACGTTTTGTAACATTTTGTAAATTATCCAGTGTATCTTGGTTCGCTAAAGCTGGTAAAGCCGATTTTGTTGGCGAGCGTTGAACAGCCATAGCAATAATAGAAAAATAAAATAAAAATCCAAAAAGTGAATGTCCTCGAACGGAATCGAACTCGGGACACTTATCGCTCAAGTCGGACTCTTACCAACATGCGCTAACTTGGAACAATTGTAACTGGCGAATTTATCATGTAGTAAGTAGAGCGCACGGTATTTTGCCGATGGAAGATTTAAGAAAAATTATATGATATAGGGTAGATCACAGTTACTCAGCAAAAAGTTGTCACCTTTGTAGATTAATTTTGATTCTTGAAATTCTTGATTAGAATATTATGCTCACTTGCACTGATTCTTTTTGTGTGACTTTTCTACAGTCAATAGAGTAAACGGTTTTATTTGCTTTGAAGCAATAATAATGTTATAAACTTCAAAAAGAAACACTTTTCACGATTATTTTTGCGGAGCTAACAAAAACACGACCGTTCGCTAGGAAGTCAGCGGCGGGGGGGGGCTAATCTATATATATAATAAAAGGAGAAACTGACTGACATATCTACGCACAGCCGATACTACTGGGACTAGGAGCGTGAAATTTTGCACAAGGTTTCTTTTTATGACGTAGGTGAGCACTAAGAGAGGATTTTCCAAAATTCGCCCCCTAAGGGGATAAAACGGGGGTCCAAAGTTTGTATGGAGAGACCTGCTATCACGCGGGCGAAGCCGCTGGCAGGAGCTAGTATTTTCATATTTTGCGTTTAACTATATAGTACATTTTGATACAAGTGGAGAAAGTTTATCATTACGCCAGAGGTAGAATTTTATGGAGCCGAGTGTTCCAGTTATATCAAATGACGATTTTTATTACACTTACGAAAAAATAAATAAACGAAGGCTGCTCAGTGACTCGTGGGGGCTGCTTAGCGACCGGTTCGACACGGAAAATACAGTAAATTATGAATTGTAAAAACAGTAAATTACGAGCCTAAAAGCGGTAGGGATAGGAGCAGGTTTTCGAGTAAGAGTATTGAAAATTATTTTTTTTTTTTTGTTAAATTGATATAAACCAGTGCTTGACTGCGATCCCACCTGATGGTAAGCAGTGATGCAACCATAGATGATAAGGCGCACTAGTGTATTAAGAGGGGCCATTCCCAGGCACCATGGACTCGCAAGTCAACAACGGGTAGCTCACAGGACCAAGTCCGTCAGAGTCGACAGCGCGTAGTGTTCTAACAAAACAAAAAAGGCCCAATAGGGCCGAAGGCTGCTAGGGCTGCGGGAACGTTTAAAAGTAACCCTCTAGAACGCAAAGGGCAAATAAAGGAACATAGGTAAGTGGGTTGTAGTCAGTAAAAATCTGATACGCACTCTCACTCTACCCTAGAGCGAGTGAAGTAATTTGATGATTTTCTACAAAATAAAGCTTGCCCTTATCCAAATTTATTTCGTACAGCTAAAGGAGTGGAGTATTTCTGACAGCTACAACCTAAGGCGTCCATTACACGGTCATGCAAGCGTCAATCAAAACCATCAATCATGAATGATGGTTGAATGACGGAATTTTATCGCCATACGTTTTTCATCATGCAAACGTCAGTCATCGCATTACACGGTAGGTTTTTCGTCAGTGAAAATATTTGACTGTGGCAAAACTGACAGCTAAACCTATCGTGTAATGGACGACTAATGAGCTTTAAGCCAAGCATGCTCCATCGTCGATCACAGCAATCCTTATTATTAAGTGAGGTAGGGGTCAAAAGCGAGCTTATCAATAATAATTATTATTTAAAACAAACATTTGACGTTACCAATATGTTTTTTGCATAAATCTCATTACCAGATCTAGCTCAATCTTCGTCAATCAATCAATCGTATATATGTAGAAGCTTGTAATTAGCAATTTCGTTATTTACTATTGTCATTATGTTGTTATTAGTCTGTAAGCTTTCCTAAAACGTGAAAAATAAAATAAATAAATAAAATAATACATTCAAATTTTCGCCATTCCTGTGATAGAATGTCACTTAGACCAGATTTTTTTGACTTAAGGTTTAGTATAAATACAGCATAAACAATCGATCTCTAAATATGGTAAGGATTTTTCATGAATTAAGTTATTAAAACCTTTTAAAATGTTTATATGTGATTGTGATTATTGCAGTTTTATCTATGTACTAAAAACTTTTTTCAGCAGTACTTATAATGCACGTTTTCACCAACTGTACATTATATTTCCTATTGTACGTATGGATATATCCGTATATGGTTTCTATGCAAGACGCCAGTTACGGGTATATACGTAGGAATTCTATATGATACATCTAAGGGAAGACCTCCTTCGTACTCAATCTCCTACGTACCTAACGTAGAAGATTGAGTACGAAGGAGGTCTTCAGGGGAAGAATTAGGGAATATTTCATGTCAACATGACCGTGTATAGGTAATATTTATTGTATATAGTATTTTTATATGTATTGTGTGCTGTGCATGTATTTGTGTAGTTTATTTTAGATCTGATCTATTTTAACTTAGATTTTGTTGTGAATTTCTTTGAGTTATCCTCATAAATATTTTTTTTTACAAATATATTAAGGTTTGCTGTAAGAAAACCCAATTGTAGGTTAAGCTCGCCTTTGTACATCACTGTCCAATTTTTAATTAATTGTTATTTTATGTACAATAAAGTATACAAGAATATAAGTACGTGCCATGGAAGCTGAACCTATGTAATTATACATATACTAGCACGCAGGGTGGCACCCAGGGGTAGGAAAATCATCTCATGACAAATCCCGCTCTTGGGCGGAGCGGGAGATGGTGTCAGACTTTTATTGACTAAAAAACCCACTCCTGTTCCTTCGTTGCCTTTGTCCCAGAGCCCCGGGTTTCGTTTTCACACTACCTATGGCTCTAGTAGGCTTGGACCTTGCTGTTTTTTGTTTTTTCCCTGGTGCCATATACGGATATATTTGTAAATTTAAATGTATGGTGACAACCGATTTGGGCTGAGTAGCTAATTTCGGCATTCAATGGGTTGATGTAACATTTACTTGGCTAGCAACCACCTAAATAATTATAATTATCTTCACACGTGTCATATTCAAGTAGTTTGATGGCACATGCCAAAATTCTCTTAGGCATGCCAGTCTCCGGTCACTGACTTGGGTAGAGGTTTACATTTAAATAAATTCTCAATGAATTTACTAGTATACTGTACTATGGCGTTATCATTGACCGTTTCCAAAACATATCCTTGGAACCTACGTTATTTTTCATCATAAGGAAGAAACTCGACCTAAAATAAACTTACAAGGAATTGATAAATCCTGACCTCGTGAACGATATTGTTTTGCACTTTTTTTACCTTTGGTAATACCAGTTTTTTCGCTGTTTTTACATTGTTTACATAGTACGCGGTAGCACATGTTTGTGTTACACTTACACAGCGTCTTATTCGTGTGTTTACTTAGATTGCGTTGCATAATACAAATCATAAAAAAAAACAATGTAACTTAATATACTGTGTTCCAGTTAGAATTTAACGTTGGTATGCTGTACAAACCTTAAATTATATTTATACTTTAATTCATTAAACGCCAAGCGAACGCCGGCGTTCGCTCTCTCTTTGTCTTTCTATTGTATCTCTGATTACGATAAACGGTATTCGAAAGGTTAAATATTTGTTTCCAATTAAAAAACATCACCGTGAAAAATTTTCATGATTAGTAACATTTCTATGTTCCAATTCGACACGTGGAACGTTAGTTTCAGTAATAAAAATAAATTTGTATCAAGGTTTACAGTTTGAAAATTGATAAGTCACGACCACATAATGACAATTGCACGGGATGTTATAAGAGAAGCACTCACCATAATTGTTAGCACGCGTTCGAACCACGTTATCTTAGAAACCGAAGCACGCGCAAAACGTGCGGCTCTCGCGACGGCTGAAGCGCAACTACAAGACGGAGGCGTGCATTCTACGGACAAAATATATGCGCCAGCGCAATTTCATTGATAATGATTATGACGAAATGATAACGCTGCAGATCGTATAATTGTCGCTACTCAATCGACTGCCGTCTTGACAGTGGGTACTTAACAAGGGATTTATTGAGCATTATGTATTTATGGTTTGTGAACATCTTTGAGAAAAGATCTCAAAGATGTTCCGTGGTAAAGTTGGTGTAGAAAGAATACATTGAAAAGTCAATTTAAACCTCAAGGTTGTCTATAAGGAAAAAAATTATAAAACTCAAATTACAGTAAAAGTGAACAGAAACCAAAATTAAGGATAGGAATAAATGCAATAATGAAAATATTTTATAATAACATGGAGAGCTATTTACAATAACAATACGATAGACGTATTAATAACAGTTCTATAAATTCTATTGAATTTTGAAAATCTGCTGTTTCGAGAGATAGTTTATATATGGCACCGGATTATTGTAAATTCTGTATGATTACTTTCGGTACTAACTCTCGATATACGGGACTGGTTGATGTAGGAAGGTTTTTATTCAGAGTTTTTGAAGAAAAGTTCATGTTGTTACAATTTTCTTAAGGATGCATAAATTTATTTCATGTTTAATTTTTATCTATTTTGACATTAATAAAATCAATAATGTAAACTTTAATTATATATGTTAATAAATTTTCATTAATTCATGTATTTATAAATTTTATTTTTTAATATTTAGGTATATTTAGGTATATTTTTATACCTGTAACTTAGGTGATATGTCTCGGTCTATAACTGTCATTATAACAACTGATGTACCATATTTATAGCAAATAAATGAATGATTTGATTTGATTGATATTTTCTGAGTAGATGGTGAAGGAGCATTATCACTATCACTTTAATTTTTCTTCTCCTTTCTCTATCGTATCTTCTATATATATAAAAATGAATAGCTGTTCGTTAGTCTCACTAAAACTCAATAACGGCTGGACCGATTTGGCTAATTTTGGTCTTGAAATATTCGAGATAGTCCAGGGAAGGTTTAAACGGTGAGAAAAAATGGGATAAATCACAAAAAAAAACCGAATACAACGCCATCTCTAATATTAAAATGTTATTCATCATCATCATCATTTCAGACGATAGACGTCCACTGCTGGACATAGGCTTCCCTCAAATGTCGCCACAACGAACGGGAATCCGATGGATGCGAAATGCACAGGGCTTCACCAGATCATCGGTTGAAAATGTTATTATATAAAATGAATTATGCTGTTCTGGTAATACCTATAGATGGCGTTATCTGTACTATTAGGTGGTACGAAGTTCGCCGGGTCAGCTAGTATTTTAATATTTATTACTTTATTATTTGGTAAGGTACCTATTTATGTATTAAATGTTTATATATTTTATTATCTTTTTATGTTGTTGTACACTGACAGCCTCAAATCTTCCTTTCGTTACAGTCTATCCAAAGGTTGTCTGGTAGAAATTGCCCTGTGCAATAAGATCGCCATCATTCCGTAGTAAAAGTTGTTCATGTTAATGAATACTACAGCTCGCAGGAATGGTAGTGAATACGCCGTCACTGGGTTTAACGGGACCGATAATACAATATACAATTTTTACCTGTCCAGACAATAGCTACCCCCCCCCCCCCCCCCCCGAGCGAAAGCCGGCGTTCGCTGTCTCTCACTCTCACTGTCTTTCTATTGTGTCTCTAATTACGGTATTCGAAAAGTTACAGTAATATCATAACTTGGGCTTCAGATAGAGGGGCTACACAATTGTTCGTAAAAATTACCGCAACCCTGGAACGCAAAGGGCAACTGAAGGAACACAGGTGGGTATTAGTCCGTAAAAGTCTGACACTGCCTCTCGACTTGCCCAGAGTAGGAGGTGTTATTTGATGATTATCTACCTTCAAAAAAAGGGTTCCAGATAGAGTGATATTTTTTCAGCAAAATTTTTATCCATATTGTAAATGGGTTTGACCACAACCGTTGTCATTGGTAAAATGTCATTTATCCCTAATGTCACTTCTCGCTTTGGGATATTTTTAACCGACTTCAAAAAGGAGGAGGTTCTATGTTCGGCTGAATGTGTTTATTTTTTATTTTTTTATGTATGCTCACCGATTTCTCGGTCAATTGTAGACCGATTTTGAAAGTTTTTTTTTTTGATTGAATTGTTATGCTCCCAAGTTGGTCCCATAGAAATATTGTTTTGATCTGATTATGTTCGAAGTTATGGAACAGAACTCCTCATAGGATCACAGCAGAACAAGTAAAATTGCTATATACGTGTAGTCGATCATGATTGACTGAAAGAATAGGGGGATCTGATGATGAAGCCTAAAGTAGGTACCGGAACTCTATAATAAATTAATTTAATCTAATCGTGTTTGGTATTATTAGAATTGTCATGAGATGCACTCTAGCTATGGCATTTAAGTGTGGCTGAGGTGTACTATTTAGTGGTGGTACCATAACTAAAAAGTGTAAAATAAAAAACTTTTTACAAAAAAAAAAAAAATACAATCGATTTCAATGTAAAAATAAACACTGAAAAGTGCAAAATAACTTTAATTTCGGAAGTCGGTGTTAAATAACGAAGAGACAAAACTATTATACACCGATTTCCGAAATTAAAGTTATTTTGCACTTTTCAGTGTTTTTTTTTTACATTGAAGTCGGTTGTATTTTTTTTTTTGTAAAAAGGTTTTTTATCCTAGATCTGCTTATTTGGTTGATCACTGGCGGGTTTTGTAAACCTATCTATATCGTTTGTTACTTACGTACTTTGTTTTTTAAATGTAGTTGAAAGTTGAGTAAATATTATAAATATGTTTATTCGTTTATTCTACCGTGCGGTAGAATAAACGCATTCAAAGGGCCGCGCACTGCGGCAAAACTAACGCACGTTTTCACCGACTTCAAAAAAAGGAGGAGGTTATCAATTCGGTTGTATTTTTTATCATCATTTTTTTTTATGTTTGTTACCTCAGAACTCCGTCGTTTATGGACCGATTTGCAATTTTTTTCCCCCTTATAGGAAAAATCCAGTTCTGATTATGGGATCCATGGGGAATCGAGGGTAATCCGCAAAAATTATAGGCCACCTTTACGAAAATAAAATAACCGACTTTACTAAAAAAACACTAATAAGGATCAAAATAACTTTATTTTCGAAAGTCGGGGTTTCTCGGTATTGTTTGTTTTTCCGAAATTTTTATTAGTAGTGCTTTTATTTTTATTTGTTTTTTTTTTCAGTGAAGACGGTTATTTTATTTTCCATCATCACCAGAACTGGATTTTTTAAATAAAGGGAAAAAAAATGCAAATCGTTCCGTAAACAATGGAGTTTTGAGGTAACAAACATAAAAAAAAAATGATAAAAAAAATACAACCGAATTGATAACCTCCTCCTTTTTTGAAGTCGGGTAAAAACGTGCATTTTTTCGCCGCATCATCATCATCAGATCACTTCAACGATATCATATTGTCATAGTCGCTTAACTATCTTCATTGTGATATCTATGTGAGTATGAAGTTCCGTTGACCATTTCTGGTCTTCTTCATCAGTTCCACTTCATCAAATGTTACTTTTTGACTGTAAATGCACAGAACATAATATTTGAGGATTTCCCTTGATTCCTCATGGATTCCATCATCAGAACTGGACAGATTTTTTTGAAGTCGGTTAAAACGTGCGTTTTTTTCACCACAGTGCGTGGCGCTTCCTAGATCTCTATGCGATACAAAAATATGTGCGGTAGATTTACCGCAAATTTGCAGCGAGAGGCCAACGGTGATTCTACCGCATGCGTTTATTTCACCGCAGTGCGCGCACTTCTATGACACTCCATACTTTACAGATTATGCGTTAGAAAAACACAAGGCAGTGCGCGCAAGGCTTTAACTAATCGGTACAAATCGAGCAATTAATTTAATCAGTTTTAGTTTTGAAAAAAAAAAATAACGCAATTATATCCTCTAATTTATAAACTATTCTAATTTTTTCGTTATAATTGAGATTAGTATCGTTGTAATGAATTTGGATGACGTATAGGGGAATCCCCTAAGATGATAGCTAGTGAGAATTCAGGCAGACCATTATCGCGGACCTTGTATTGTGAGAGAGCCCATTCAAGATAATTATGTATTTTAAATTCTAGTGAATCGGGAATAGCGATGACGTTAATACCTTGAAACGTGGAGTTTTTTTAGGTAAGTAATAATTATACAAGATGAGATCAACTCTGTATCACACTTGTACAACATTAGTTTTAGTAGATATATGCGAAACCCGAAACATGTGTCTAGTATTTTTATGTAAAGAATATAAGTACAAAATTTCATAACTGTCATGGAAAATTACAAAGTTCTATACTTTTTATGTTACCTGGTTGACCGCACAAATACATAGTCACCGGGCCATCCAGGCGACTGAGGGTTAGTTTTGGTCCGGCATCCAGCTGTGCGCTGGCGCCTAATGCCTGCTATGACATGCCGTGACCTGTGTTGTATTTAGTGAAAATTTGTGTGGGTGTTTGATATGTACTTCTTCACGCTCTTGTGGCTAATCGGATTTCAATAAAACTTGGTACACGGGTAGACAATGTTTTGGAACAGCACATAAGATACTTTTTTTTCCAGGAGTATGTTCCCTTGGCACACACACACACATTTTTGACTGACCGACATTTTGACAATTCAATGAACGAAAATAAATTATTTATTTGAAATAAACGTTTTTGATTTCTGATTTCTTGGGATTATTTTCTACTATCATGAGCCGCTAGTAGCAGCTAATAATAATTTATAATTTTAGGATAATTATCCCGGGAGTATATTTCTTTAATACAATTTTCTACTTTCTAAAATTCTAAATTCTAATATTTTTATTTTACATAGGCCTACATGGGCACTTATAAAACGTCAGAAGCTAGTTCACGGTTCCAAATTGGTCGTTTCCTATGGAGAAGAACCGGAAAGAAACTCCATGATTACTCTTTTTTTTAAAAAGGGTTGAAATTACAATATTTTCATGTTACAGTATTAATAAGTTTTATGTAACGTCAGTGTAGACCAGTCAATATTGTGCCCAAAAGCACAATAAAAAATCATATTAAAAAAGTGAGTCGTAATAGGAAGTAATCTAAGAATTTAGAGTCTACAGTGTTCTTACATTCACATTATAAAAGAGAGGCTATATAAAAAAAAGTAAGAAAAAATAAATAATTACAACTACCAATAAACGAGATGTTAACAAAAAAAAATAGCAACGAATTTAAGGTGGTTGAGGTCTAAATAATATAAAAAATATTCGAAAAGTAATGTGTTAGAAAAAAAATATATATTATGAAATATATAAAACAAAGGTGGAACAGTTAATAGACACAATATTAATGAGTTACCAGGGGTCACATGTGCTGAAGTAGTCATTACTAAACAAGCGTGTCTTTGACATAGTCTTTAACCTTTTAATACGCTTTTTTAGTTAGGTTAGGTTAGAAGCGGGTGTCTTCTCGCGAACGCAATCACGGGTACCGGCTAGATATTAATAAAAACTAAACTACATTTGTTGTTGTGTAATTCTCTCTCATTCAACTATTTGCTTTATATTTATCTGCAAAGAAACTCAATGGAAATACTAGACTCCGGCCGTGTGCCAATTTTATAGAAACCATTTGTCTGTTGAAGCGGGACTTAGTGACAAATATATTCATATCATTTTAATAAGTCACTTAAGGAAAAAGACAAATAATAATAACCAACATAACAATATTTCTCATAATAAAAAAAGACTTTGTTTTATACTACGCAAAAATTAGTTTCTTAATTTCATTTCGACAATTTAATGTAAATTTTACTAATTGTTATAATCATCTGTTTCATTACGTATAGCGTAAAATATATCACGACAATTGAGTGCCATTTTGAATTTAGGCCAAGGTCTTCAAAGTTTGCAAATATCTCGACCGATAACGTCAATCGTGTGTCTAAAATGGTCAGCTGCCCTAAATGTGACCTAATGATGTATCGAGAAAGAAACAAATAGGGTTTATTTCCATTGATAAATTTATGACCTTTTGTGAGTTAATTTTAGGATTTGTTTTTAGTAATAAGTAACCAAAGTACCGGCTACATCTAGTTTAAATTGACGAAAAAAAAATTGACGTGTAAAAGTGTTTTTTAACTTTTATTTGTATAATTCAGTAAAAACACTTAACTAATTAAAACTATATATACACTAAAGGCAAAAACTACTAGCTAAAATATGGCGTCATAAAATACCTCCGCATCGCTGTCGACTGGAAGTGTGCCCGAAAGGCTGGCGGCATTGCCACGTTGTATGGCAATGCTTAATCTCTGACCGAGGTAAAAGCCAGTCCTTGGGTCACGCGAAGTGTCAACTAAGCGTTTGGATAAAGTGTTTTTTTTTAAACCTATTTGCAAAAAAAATATAATTTATCAGTACTATACGCGTAAAATATAGTTAATGCCTTCAGGATATTGTTGAGACTGCCTCGCTATTGCAGTGTAGGGTTGTACTAACGAAATTAGTTATATCGGGAACGAAACCGGAGGCGGAGTCGGAGGCAGGAGCGTCTAATGAAACACTATTATAAAACATGGATATAACAACATTCTAAATACGATACAAAATGTGGAATATTATTATTTTGTTTGTGTCTTCGATGTAAGTTCCGATTATTTATCGGAATCGAACCTCTATTACATCTCTACTACAGTGCATTGAAGATTTTTGCGCTGGCTCTTACTCAGTCCTCTAGCCAAGTTATAACCATTTCGTTTCGATTCCCTTTTCGTTAATCGCCTTGAGTCGGCCACGCCTCTTATTCCTTTGTTCTGACCACGTGACTGAGCGTTGAGATGACGTCAGAATAATGGAATTGGAGGCGTGGTCTACTCGAGGCGATCGACGAAAAGAGAATCGAAACGAAACGGTTGTAACTTGGCTACGAGAGCAGGGGTTTCACGCAACTGTTTGCAAAGATGCTTCGCTGCTCAAGAGAGTGAGAGGCAGTCGCTACAGCATCCTGAGAACTGTAGTGGTAAAAGTTCTTGTGCAAAGGGTAATTGTTATTAAAACTAAATAATGCGTGTTATTTATTAAGTTATCACCTAACACTCTATGGATCTAATTGCATAAAAAATAAAATAAATTCAATTATAAAATAATAATATAATATAACATTCACACAACTATCACACAACGCCGTCTAGTCCCAAGCTAAGCAGAGCTTCTGTTATGAGTAAACAACTGATAAACATACTTAAATATTTCTAAATACATACATATTATAGATAAATTACACCCAGACACAGAACAAATGATTGCTAATAACGCTCATCACACAAGCATTATTGTCCTGGGTGGGAATTGAACCCACGACCACCGGCATAGCAGTCAGGGCCACTAACCACTAGACCAACAGGCCAGTCAATTCTTTTAAAATCAGGCGATAATTACAGTATACTTAACAGATATCGTTACCATTATCCATTATCAATATTTCTAGGTCAGAAAGTCATATGTCATGTATTGAATAAGATTTATTTACTACGACATATCGATACATCGGTAGTTATAAAATACTAAACTGATTGTAATAATTATACTTATATATATGTAAACTAATAAATAACTGAAAATAATAGTATGTTTATGTAATTTATTTCATCACCACTACTCTCAAAACGGTGAAGGAAAACATTGTGAGGAAACCAGCATGTCCTAGAACCAAAAATTTGAGGACATGTGACATCCACCAACCCGCACTGGGCCCGCGTGGTAGATTATGGCCCATTCGCTCTCCTAGAGAGGAGGCCTGAGTCCCAACAGTGGGAACATTATAAAGCCGAATATGCTATGCTATGCTATGCTAATAGTATGTATTGTAAAAACAGCTGCATCAATTGGGTACCCCTCCCACTAAAATTAGAAAAAGGGGGTAACCAGTTAATGACGCTGTCCGTAGAAACGCGCATGAATGAAAAAATAATTCATAGGCCATCAAAAACATCATCCACAGATGCTGTCAATAGGGGGACCATGCCTCCCGCCTCCCGCCGGAGGCTCTACGAGGGGATTGTTCGGTCCATGCCCTTGTACGGAATGCCGCGGTGGTGTGTGCACCGTGGCTGTGAAAGATACCGGTGGTCAAGCTGAACACATGCAAGAGGGTCATGGCCATCCGGATGGTGCGGGTATACCTCACAGTCTCCCGCGAAGCAGCGAGCCTCCTTGTTGATCTGACACCATGGGATCTTGAAGCAACAGTCCTTGCACGAATGCACAATTTGCGCGTAGAAATGTAATGCCAGGGTGAAACAGCAAAGTTATTATAGTTTTTTTATATCCCAAAATGTCACTCAATTTATGGAAACATTCTACAGGCTATTTGATTATGAATGAAAAACAATGGAAAAGCACTGCGTGTTGTATTTTCTAGTAGCAATTGTTATGAATAATTGATTGAATTAGGAATTTACCAAATATGACAAATTTTCGTGAACAATTTTGGGATTTCGTTTTTTTTACTTTTGACTACTCAAATGTGATTAGTAACGGGTACGGATAGGGCCCCATTTATTTTGTACTAATTAAAAAATAGGGGTGTATGATTTCCCACCTTAAAAATAAGCCCCTGGCATACTTCGTCGTCTATTAAAATTTGAACGCTACTCCTAAAAATAAACGTTTGGGGGCATCATTTATTCAATAGTAACTATTTTGCTTAAAATGTCAATAAGCTTTCAAGATAATTCCTTCTTCATTCTGCCTTGGTCTGGTTATTATTGTGAGAAGCAATTTTATCGAGGAAAATTCCTACAATAAAGATGAAGCTGATAAGTTGGTGACAATTGTTTTTAGGGTTCTGTACCTCAAAAGGAAACAAAAACGGAACCCTTGTAGGATCACTTTGTGGTCCGTCTGTCTGTCTGTCAAGACTTCGTGAACGCGAGGAGGTATCGAGTTAAAATTAAAATCATATGCTCAAGTCTGCGGTCCCTTGAGCTGTGAAAAATCAAACTTACAACTGAGTAACAACTGAGTTAACGAACAAAAAAGATACGAAATATACGTTTTTTGTGACATAAAGTCACAAAAAACGTATATTTCGACACTCTCGAGGGAATCAAAATTCATAGGATGCTTCCTAGGTGCGTTGACCTAGAATCCTGAAATTTGGGATGAAGATCTCATAGCACAAGTATCGAATATAATAGTTACGTCACAAAAAAAACTTTTTTTGCGATTCGGAAAAATCTTTGTAACTCAATTCGGGAATTGAACTGTTTTCACAGATAAGTTTGTACGGAACCCTCAGTGCGCGATTCCGACTTGCACTTGCCCGGTATTTTTTGCCTTATCTCATGAATTTGACCTTTTTAGTCAAGTTAATAAGGGACTTAAAAACATTTGTGTACAATTATTTTTAACTTATTGCTTCTAGAATATTCTTCTAGTATTCTTGAAAATAAAGTTTAACTATGAAAGGTTTTAAGTTACATCAGAATTAGTACAGCTTTGTTTTGTAAAGATGGACCCAATTTGTTGAGACTCTTGCCAGGCATTCAATGTGTATGCAGTTGACCTGACTATTAAATATGTCGTGGCCAGATCTTAGAATTGATCACTTCATGATATGGCCAACTAAAACTGGCCAGATCGTTTAAACATTACCGTTTGATGACATCCTCGTTTGGCCATATCATTGATGTAGGATTTCTATGACAAAAATAAAAGGCCTAAAGAAAGTAAGCCAAACGAGAATTGATATAATCATCAAGCTTCAAAGTGCGTGTTCCGCATCATTGTACGTCTTTCGGCAGGAATAATGACAAGTTTAGAATAGAATAGAATAGAATCGAATAGAATAGAATAGAATAGAATAGAATAGAATAGAATAGAATAGAATCGAATAGAATAGAATAGAATAGAATAGAATAGAATAGTTTTTATCAAAAAACTATTTGAGAATAGACCCAATTAATAAATGTTAATCTCAAGAATTATGTTGCATTATTGAAGAACTTTGGCATCTACAGAACATAGCTGAAATTCTATTACCATTACCCAAATGGTTCAGTATAACTCAAATACTTGTCACACTGATCAAACTAGTGAACAGGTCCGAACAGTCTGTTGAAAATGAAGCCGCATTGTCTGCCGAGGAGGAAGGGATCGCGCGCATTCGACGGCTGCCATGAATCTTAAGTTACGCTAGGGTTGCCACCATTGTATGCCAGTTGCCAGTAATAATATTAATAAATGGCATTTTTGGATTTATTTAATCTAAATGTGAATAATTTTTATGTGAGTTATAATAGTAGGTACCTGAAATAAATGAATTTATTTACTTATTGTAGAGATGTCGAAAAAAAAAATGATTTGAACTGCCTTGAAGGGTTTTTTTTTTGGTGGGAAATCATCTAATGACTTCTCGCGCTCTAGCGCGGAGTGGGAGGGCGTGTCAGACTCTTACTGACTAAAACCCACTTCTATGTTCCTTCATTGCCTTGCATTCCGGGAACCCGGGTTTTCCTTTCAGAAGCGAATCCATGGCCCCAGTAGGCTTCGACCCTGCTTGGTTTTGCTGACATCTCCTTGAGGCGCACGTGGAACACTACTCGCCGTCGATGACTTGGGCTTGGTCCGAACGGTCACCAGATGGCCGCACGGTGTCTTGAAGGGTAATTCAACCTCATTACAACCTCAGTCTCAATATATTAAAACTGCCTCTAATGTATATGTTTGATAAGTTTTTGACATTGATTGTCGGAGAGATGACAGTAGTAGAAAGTGAATGAAACGGCTTCCTTACTGATGTGGATACATGCATCCCCAGTTGGTTTTTTTTTTTGTCGGTGGGAAAATCATTTTATGACATCCCCCGCCCTTGGGTGGGGCGGGAGATAGTGTCAGACTTTTACTGACTAAAAACCCACTCCTGTTCCTTCGTTGCCTTCGTCCCAGGACCCCGGGTTTCGTTTTCACACTACCCATGGCCCCAGTAGGCTTCGACCCTGCTGGGCCCCTACGATTTGCTGACATCTCCCTGAGGCGCGCGTGGAACAATACGCGCCGTCGACGACTTGGACTCGGTCCGGACGGTAACCGGATGGTCGGACGGCGGGCTATCCCCAGTTGGTATAATAAAAACCGACTTAAAATCTCAATAACAGACATTACAAAACCACCGCTGGGTCTTGAAGCTTAAAGAGTTTCTTAGATCCCATTTTGTATCTTTATTCTACCGTTTTTCCATTTTTTTTCTCTCTCTTGTTACATTTTTGTTTTATTCGTCTATTATTTATTTTTCACACTATTAAACAAGCACACTATCTTACACTTGTTTATATTATAATTAACACAACACTATTTTGATGGATTATATTATTTAAGTATGCATCACCGATACATATATATTACACCCCAAAACTGTTTTACGTCCATTGCGTCACAACCACAGGTTCAGTTGAAAACCAGCGTCAGGCACTAGTTGTCTGACATTCATGCTGAACTGGACCTATTTTGGTGCAGCCGTGAGGCACACAACTACATTTTTGCTTCTTTTTTTTTTTTCTTGTTACTCTATATTGTGTTTGTGCCTTGTTACAGCACAAGGCACAAACACAATAAATTATTTTTCTTTCTTTCATTCTTTCTTTTCTTTTATAAACGTCTACGGTGGCAAATTTTTGTGAGACAATGGGTTGTGATCATGTGTGATGTATGTGATATGGCTAATTTAGTTTATCTTGGCTGTAAAGGTGCGTGCTCAATGTGGACACCTTAAAACACCATTATCGTAATGGTACTGGATGTTATAAGGCGTGTTTTTCCTGATGATTTCTCACTTGCTGTTGAGATCTTTCTTTGGTCTTCAAAAGTTTTGCCAAAAGTCTCTGAACACCTATTATTTACCATCTCTTCCCAGCGAGAGGGGTTCAAAAATTACTTGTTATAAAAAAATAAGCACTGAATTTTTTTTTATATCCGTCTCGAAATGGATTCAATTTGAGTTACAATTGAATTTTTATCAAATGAATTCTTTTAATTTCTTAATTGTGTAAAAAAAACACAATTTTTCATCTATTTCACATTAGAAATTACTCCATTCAGAAACCTGTAAAGTCACATACACAAGCCACCCAGACCAGGGACACCAATCTGTAGGCCATACAAATAATTGGTCCGCGTGGGAATCGAACCCACGACAAGCAGCGCAGTAGTCAATAGGTCAGCCACTGCGCCAACGGTGTAATCTTGGGAAGTAAATGGCTTAAAGAATATCTTATAATAAATAATGAATGATTGAATGACAGTTTGTACCGAAAATTGTTATTTATACCGATGGGAAATATGGGATATACGGCTTTTTATATTAAAAAAATATACAGTGGAGTGCTATTCAAGAACCAACCAATTATTTTTCCAATATTTGTTTTTGCTCCAGTGAACGAAACCCCAATTCTGTAACGCACTCACAATCACAGTCCCTTTTGAAAGATATTTTTTTAGTAGCATATATTTAATGTCTTTATATTTTTACATCATTGCTGTTTGGGTAAATACAAAACGTTGATAATGTAAAAAAACCCGAACGCAAAAATCGACTAAAAAGATTTTAAGCAGTTTAACTTGTTTCGAACTTTATAGTGGTTTTTGCTGTCGGGTTTATTGACATTGTCAACTTTTATATTTCCTGCTTTTTAGTGGACAATTCCTTTGAAATCGTCTCCTCGAGCCCTTCATTTTGCGCCAAAATTTGGTGTACCCGATGTCACTCTCACAACTAAGGCGTATGTAACGACATCTGTCAAGCTAAAATGCAACAAACCGATTAGGCTCTAGGACGTCAAAGAAATATACATACATACATACTTACACTCGAAACCAACACATCTCTACTTCTGGCGCAGTCGGGTAATAATTAAAATAATATAATAATAATGTGTTATTCAAGAGAATTAGCTTACCAGAGTTATTTTTTTAGGTATGTGTGTGTGTTATTCCGTAAAACACAATCAACGACTGTGCTAATCAAGCAGTTTAGCATCCATAAAGATAAAGACGAATTTTTCGCCAGCATTTTCATAATTTAAAAAAAAAAAACTGTGTTTTTAAAAATTTAAACTGTAAAATCGTTACCTATTCTAACCAACCCCGAATAATTATAAAAAAAAATATATCAAACCCGAAACGAACGCCAGCGTTCGCTCTCTCATTGTCTTTCTATTGTGTCTCTAATTATGGTATTCTTAAGGTTAAAAAGTCATCGGGGTAGATAAAATCGTTATTCTAATCAATCCCGATGACATTTATAATTTTAAAAGTAATTTATTAATTTTTTCACTAAAATGTTAGAATAACGATTTTATACAGTTTAAATTTAAAAAAAGTAAAGATTTTTTTTTTAAATTAAGAGAAAAAACCAGCAAAAAAACTTTTCATTAGTTCGTTCGGAAACACATATCGTGCACGTGTGTTATTATTTCTAGGAACACCAAAGTGAACACATGTAGTATTGCAGGAATTTGGTCGATGATACGCAATCAGCCGCAACAGTACTAGTGAAATTTACAGTCGCAGGTTTACACTGGTATCCAATATCAAGCGACTAGTTAAATGGCCAGGGGCTTGTAAATATTGGTGAAGGGCTCTATAAAAGTTGTCTGTGGATATATGATGTTAAAATAAATATTTCATGTACTATTTTGTATTTCGTTTTTCGATTTCATTCTGTAGTTTCGGTGATCACGTGAATCTATCGTCAATTATGACTTATAGTTCGTGGCTAGAATAATAACCAGCCGCTCGGAACTATCTAAGGAAAAGAAAGAAAGAAAAATATTTTATTCGGCACACATACACAAATACACACAATATAGAAACAACAGGTAAACACTTAACACAAATAAAAAAATAACGAACATTGTGTGTCTCGCGCCTGTACAAAATAGGTCCAGTTCAGCAAAATTGCAAGACAACTTCGTGGTAGTTGCCTGACGCTGGTTTTCAACTGAACCTTATTGAGAGTGTACGGTAGAAAAGTTAGATTATTTATTTAGTTGTTAGTGTTAGGTTATCTCTTTCCGTCCACCTGAGTCAGGTACTTACTGAACATGGTCAGTTCGGGAGATTTCTGTTTCGAATTCAGGTGGAAGAAAGGCCCGGGTGTCACCATTAAGCAGACGGCCCGAAAGACACAGTGAATTTGTGCCACGCTTGGGCGGAGCAGTGCCATTTCCTCGTAGAGGCGATCGGAGGCAGCGACCTCTTCGGTTCTGTCCGGAGCAAGATGGTATGGGAAGCGTTTGCCTCTCTCTGCGAAGTAGTAACACTAGCGAAGGATATGGCAACAACCGTAAGGGAATGGACATCCTTAAGCCCCAGCCACCACCACAGAAGACGGCCCGGGCGTCGGCAGTCGCAGGATCGCAGAAGAGCAGGTCGTGGCGGTGGCCTTGGATCGCCCTGGCCACTGCCACGCATGCCTCAAAGAGATGTCAGTAAAACCTTAGGGTCTAAGGAGGGCCGATACTCACTAGGGCCACGGGAATTTTTCAAAGAGACATCGTGTTCCTGGATCGCAAAAGGCAACTGAAGAACACAGGTGGATCTGGTGTTGTCAGTAAAAGTCTTACACTTCCTCTAGGTCCACACTAGAGCGAGAAAAGTCATTGGTAAATCTCCAGGGAGATGTCAGCAAATCGTGGGGGCCCAGCAGGGTCGAAGCCTACTGGGGCCATGGGTAGTGTGAAAACGAAACCCGGGGTCCTGGGACGTAGGCAACGAAGGAACAGGAGTGGGTGTTTAGTCAGTAAAAGTCTGACACTATCTCCCGCCCCACCCAAGGGCCAGATGTCATAAGATGATTTTCCCACCGAAGAAAAAAAAAAAAGCTCGTACTGTGTCTTCCGGGTAATCCACAGAGTGGTGATACGCAGTTGCTTCTTCCGCTTGAATTCGATGCAGGAACCTCCCAAGTTTGCCATGTCCGCTGAGGACTTGAGTCATGCAGAAGGTGAGGACGAAGTGAGGTCTCTCCAACCACTCTTCAAAGAGGGGACTTATCGCCATGATCATGGCGAGTGAATGTTCACGGATGTCCACGAATGTGACCAGCTGTGAAAAGTTAAAGTGTGTGGCGTAATTTATAGAGGGACCCTTTTTTCGTCAGAAAACAATGTGTATATTTTTGGTGGTTTAAAAAATCATTTGCGCGTTTGGACAGCCCTAGTCGGCCGGTTCTTAGTACGTAATTAGAATAGAAAATGTTAAGGTCATCTCATCTTTAACTCAGACTCGCTTGTCTGGAACTAACTGTGCCAAATTACCTGATCGGCGAATCGATATTTAGTTATCTAGTTAGATGATGAATTGTTTATTTTTGGTGTAATTATGTCTGATTGGTTTCTATTTTGATTTTTAGGTAGGTAGGTAGTTACTTTAAAAATGAAACATTGAACATAGTTATATAAAATAGTGTGCAAGTTCTATAGTTCTCCACCTATAGTTTTTATAACCATTTCTACACAGAGTATACTAATAAAAATGTTTTTTAAACGATTTGTTAAAAAAATAAAAATAATTTCGGAAGTCGGTGTTTTTTGTTTCTTATTTAATACCAACTTCCGAAATTAAAGTTATTTTGATCCTTTTAGTGTTTTTTTAGTGAAGTCGGTTATTGCAAATCGGTCCATAAACGACGGAGATCTGATGTAACAAACATAAAAAAAGTATGATAATCTCCTCCTTTTTTTTGAAGTCGGTTAAAAATAGCCGTTTCGGAGGTTTTCGATAACAAACACTGACACGAGATTTTTATTTATATTTGATTATTTACAACAAAAAATGGGTAAGGAGTTAGCCAATGATCAATAAACGCAGGTAAAAAGAATGAATGTATTATGTAAATAATTTTTAGCTAACTAAAATGAAATAATACAATTTGACAGAATTTATGCTACTCGTGTTTTAAAAGACTAATCAATAACTATTGTAATTTTCTTTGTGAATGAATAAAGATAGTAGGTGTGTTGTTTTTGTCAGTGTTTGATAATAAATAAAAAAGAAAAAAAACTTATACAGGGTGTAAAAAGACCGATCACATACCCGTTAACTACACATTCTGTACATATAACTAAGTCATTTTGAACAAAAAATATTGCTGGGAAACAAACTTTTTTTTCCATCTTTAAAAAAAATATGCTTTTTATTGCGAGCAATGTAAAGCGCGCAACTGATTGTGCCGGTGTGTGTGTAATAGGTACCGTGTATACGATAGGCGAGGTGCGGCGCGGCGGCGCCTCGGCGTCACGCGCGTTTTGCATGGTGTAGGTATTAAATAGGCTCTTGGTAATTAAAAAAATCTGTTATGTACAATTACTTAAGTATACGAAATACGTACAGTTTTTAAATAGCCTGAGTACTTACCTACACTGTCCATCACTTTAGCTTTTATCCCGCACAGGTGGCCTCTCAACACTGACGAGCTTCGGTTCAAACTGCCGACATTCCACTCGGAGACAGATGCGCGCCCTAGCCCGTGTATTTTCATGAACTCGCTCCAGGGACCAGGATCCCTTCTTGCGCTGACCACTGCTTAAGTTCATCACATCAATAATTTTCTGTCGCATTGCCGCAGCGGTCTCGCAGGGGCGGTCAAACACCCTATCTTTGACGTAAACCCACAATAAGGCGAGCGTGCTGGCCATGCGTTAGGCCCAAACCGTCCGATCCAGTTGTTTTCGAAAATCGTCGTCAGTTGCTCACGAACTGGTCTCACAACATGAAGCGGCGCACCGTCGTGCTGGTACCACAACCCAAGCTTCTGAACTAGTGGCATCTCTTCCAAAGTGTCGGTTAGGTAGCCAGTAACAAAATTGAGGTAGGCAGGCCCGTCCATTCTCGGTGGCAAGAAAATCGGGCCTAGGATCTGGTTTCCCACAATGCCAGCCGTGTCTGGAAGCCCGTTTCTTGGGTTTGATTTGGATTGACGGAACACCAATAATGGGTATTTCGGCGGTTCCACATTCCATTATTTGTGAAAGTGCTCTCGTCGGTGAAAATTATTTTTTGGATGAAGTCTCGTTCCTGGCTCAACAGCCACCTGCAGTAATCCATGCGACGTATCGCGTCACGTAACGAGCGCTCGAGCACTAGCACACGATGGATTTTGTAAGGCCGTTGCCTATCCCGCCTCAACACTTGTGTGCACATTAGAATGGGAAACCATGTGCCGAACGTGATGAACATGCCGCCTTCGCAATATTTTGGCTGCTGTTCGTACGCCCAATCGTGGGTTTTCCTGCATCACAGCGAGAATGGCCTCGTCGAACGCTGGTCGTATTTGTCGGCCGCCTCCCAGAGAAATTGGTACTATCGGTTGGTTGTCCAGCAATCGCTGAACAGCTCTGGTGAAGATCCGCGAATCCGTGGGTTGATACGCGGTAGGATGCTTAATCCTGTACAGTCACAGAGCCGCAGTAGCGTTTCCATGAGCCATGCCGTAACAATAAATAATATTCACGTACTCGCGCACCGAATAAACATGAAAAGGCATCTTAACTCGCGATAGGTGCCTACAACTAAATGAATCCTGAAAAGAACACACTACACACACGAACATACAACGCACTCACAATACATCTACACTAAGCCTATCACTCCAACGCTTTCACTACTATCAGTCTATCACACAATACTACACAAACACAACTAATAACAGTAATTCGCAAAAAAAAATATCCACAAGTGCATTCGATGACGTAAGAAACCGAACTAATAACAAACACGTAGGTAAGTAAATTCGCAATAAATAAAATTCCTTTAAATTTATTTGCGGAGGGGGGTCGGACCGCTGGCGGCCTTTTTGATGCTTTGAGCACAGCCGCGCACCGCCGGTGGGCGGCTTTTCCCTTTCATAGAACACGAGCCGCTCGCGTGCTACTGGCGCTAGCGCCAGCCTGGTGTAATAACAAAATGTGATCTCATAGATTTAGGTGTCGCTCTAGTTATAAATAATTTCCTAAATTGAGTTTGAGTTCTAACGAGCATTTAGAGGCTTCATCAGTTTACGCACTTAAATTATTCTGTAGGTTGTCTCGTGATTACATTAAAAAAAATGTTATCAATGAACACAGATAAATGAAATTCTGACCGAATTCTGGTTAGTATTTGTGAAATAGCTAGCAAGTAGTTTTGAAGGCCGCTCTAAACACTAAAGACAATTGTATCTCAGTTCAGACTGCTGCAGTTGTGTACGGAAGCGTGAGTAGCTTTGTTTTTTTTTTAACGTTGTAAAATCATCAAAATCATCTCGCGCTCTGGTGGGAGAGGGAGTTTAGACTTTTACTGACTAAAACCCAATGTTGATCCTTCGGTTGCCTTTGCGTTTCAGGGTCGCGGTACCTAAATCTTTGGAACATTCCCGCGACCGTGCCTGGCATCGCTCCTATCAGGCCCCATCAGTTTAGCTGACAGCTTCTTAAGGCGCACGTGGAACACAACGCGCTGTCCACCAGGGCTTGGTTGTTATCGGACGGAGAGCTACCCATTGCTCTCCGTCCGTAAGCCCGCGTCTACGGTGGCCGGGAATCGATCTGTGACTCCCGACAAACTAACGACTTCACGCAGGTAAAACGCGCCGCGTGCTCGTTTATGTTTTAAAATGTAATTTATTAGGTGGGTACCTACTAAACATTTTTATAAAATGAGGTACCTATCTACGACATTTATTTCCAATCATGCTTAACAGGATAGCTTTTAGTGCATAAGCCTTACAGCCTTATGCACTAGAAGCCATCCTCACTAGAAGTCATCCTCAAAAATGCCTACAATACATACGGATTGTAGGCATTTTTGAGGGGCTTTATCGTTATCGTATTATCCGATAACTAGGTTGTGCAGGCCAAATAGGCAGTCCGGTTAGATTGAAAGGACACCCTAATAGTTGGGAGAAACCTAAGCAGGTGATGATTAAGTGTATGGAACTTTGTGTGATTTTTCCGATAGCTTTAGGTAGGTACCTAATTCAAACATAATAAATGAAATTACGAAATTTACTTTTCCTTTATCATTGTGATCGTAAATGCAGCAATCACGTCGTTTTACCTGTTCGTATCACATCTTATTTACCTACTTAGTGAGGTTTATGTTATGCTTATGAACCTAGTGAGGTTTATCAAGTTGTTATTTAAGAAGTTTAAATTGTAGGTAGGTACCTACCTAGGATTTAAGTTTAGTTTTCAGATAAGTAGAAAGTAACTTTTTTGCGATAGGAAATCATCGAATGTCCCCTCGCGCTCTGGGTGAAGAGAAAGGGAGTGTCAGACTTTTACCGATTTTTAGTCAGTTAAAAGTTTGAAACTCCATCTCTCTCTCTCTCTTTGTTCCTTCAGTTGCCGTTTGTATACCAGGGCCGCGTTACACCCGGGCGTTTCTTCCCGCTGAATCCGACACGGGAACCTTTCGAAACAACCGTGTCTGGCGAGGACCTTCGTCAGGCGGAAAGTGAGGACGCCGTGGTGCCTCACTAGCTACTCCTCAGAGAGGGAACTTACTATCCTACCTAGGATTTAAGTTTAGTTTTTAGATAAGTAGAAAGTAACTTTTTTGCGATAGGAAATCATCAAATGTCCCCTCGCGCTCTGGGTGAAGAGAAAGGGAGTGTCAGACTTTTACCGATTTTTAGTCAGTTAAAAGTTTGAAACTCCATCTCTCTCTCTCTTTGTTCCTTCAGTTGCCGTTTGTATACCAGGGCCGCGTTACACCCGGGCGTTTCTTCCCGCTGAATCCGACACGGGAACCTTTCGAAACAACCGTGTCTGGCGAGGACCTTCGTCAGGCGGAAAGTGAGGACGCCGTGGTGCCTCACTAGCTCCTCCTCAGAGAGGGAACTTACTATCCTACCTAGGATTTAAGTTTAGTTTTTAGATAAGTAGAAAGTAACTTTTTTGCGATAGGAAATCATCAAATGTCCCCTCGCGCTCTGGGTGAAGAGAAAGGGAGTGTCAGACTTTTACCGATTTTTAGTCAGTTAAAAGTTTGAAACTGCATCTCTCTCTCTCTCTTTATTCCTTCAGTTGCCGTTTGTATACCAGGGCCGCGTTACACCCGGGCGTTTCTTCCCGCTGAATCC
Source organism: Mythimna pallens (assembly GCA_961205895.1). NCBI lineage: Eukaryota > Metazoa > Arthropoda > Insecta > Lepidoptera > Noctuidae > Mythimna > Mythimna pallens. The sequence goes on from OY540843.1 coordinate 6,985,930, forward strand.
GACACGGGAACCTTTCGAAACAACCGTGTCCGGCGAGGACCTTCGTCAGGCGGAAAGTGAGGACGCCGTGGTGCCTCACTAGCTACTCCTCGGAGAGGGAACTTACTATCCTACCTAGGATTTAAGTTTAGTTTTTAGATAAGTAGAAAGTAACTTTTTTGCGATAGGAAATCATCAAATGTCCCCTCGCGCTCTGGGTGAAGAGAAAGGGAGTGTCAGACTTTTACCGATTTTTAGTCAGTTAAAAGTTTGAAACTCCATCTCTCTCTCTCTTTGTTCCTTCAGTTGCCGTTTGTATACCAGGGCCGCGTTACACCCGGGCGTTTCTTTCCGCTGAATCCGACACAGGAACCTTTCGAAACAACCGTGTCCGGCGAGGACCTTCGTCAGGCGGAAAGTGAGGACGCCGTGGTGCCTCACTAGCTACTCCTCAGAGAGGGAACTTACTACTGCTATCATGGCGCGCCCAGCGCAAGGTTGCGACAGTCGCTGTTTTCAAGTTCATACCATACCACCACAAGATCTCGCTGGAGCTCTGTCTGCCGCGCCGTGCCGCGATTGGACGCGGCAGCGGAGTTTCCCTTCGACGGCGTTGCATCATCATGTACTAGGATTGTTGCCTGCAAAATCCCACAGTGACAGGCCAGCATGCCGGCTCGCCTCGCAGGAGACCGCGCGGTATCCCTGTATCATTAGGATGGCCATGACCCTTTTACTCACCTTCAGTCCGAGTGACCGAGTCTAAACCGGGGCCCCGTAAACGTCCATGGACTGCACAAACCACGGGGTCTACGCGGAGCGTAGACCCTCTGGCAGGAGGCGTCAGGACCTGCCAGATTGGGGAAGACCTGCGTCAGCGCAGCCGCGCTTAGTTAAGTAGGTACGGTAGGTAGGTACCTACTTTTAATTTCTACCATTTAATACCTAATTTCAAAATTAAATCAATAAACAAATAATAATCAACGTTTTTATTGAAAACGTAAAATCGTAAACTGTTCAATTCATAAAATAAATAAATTGTCCATACTGTCATCAGCTGAGCGCGTTTCGCATTTGTTCGTTGAACTCGGAACCTCGCACGCTAGTGTGCGCGCCACAGCCGCACAGCTGCGTCGAAGCGTGCGTAGTATTTTGTATTCATTGCATTTTTGTAACTTCAAATGCGTAATTTGCTATGAAAAATTAATAATTTTGATAATGTTTGTTCGGAAGAAAGTTTTCTAATGACACTTGGAATACGATTTTGAAAAAAAGTCAACTTTTTTTTTCTTACTTTGACCTTGAATATCTCTGGAACCAGTGATTTCCCAGGTATGTTCTAGAAGAAAAAAACTATCCCAGTGATGGGTACAATACGTAGTTTTCGTTTACGTTAAGGGTCTTTTTACACCCGATATAACAGCAAACAAATCAATATTTATATCGTTTGGCAAATTACTTGTTACTAAATTTATTATAAGTACTTGGTAATTATAACGATGTCGCAATTCCTACTTACTATTTTTTTTTACAAAAAATAAACATAAAAAGTTAGCTAAGTGATTTTTTTATACTTATAATATTTAGTATTTTTTTTTTTTTTAGTTTTAATTAGTTGCCACCAGCGGCTTCGCCCGTTTGATAGTAGAAAATTATCCTAAGTGAACATACTCGCGGAATACAAAGTATCTTATGTGTTATTTCAGAACATGGCCTACCCGTGTACCCTATTCATCGAAATCAGTTAAGCCGTTCAAGCTTGAAGAAGTAACAAACATATAAACAAACACAAACTTCCGTCTTTATAATATTGGTGTGATCGTATTAAGTTTGTAATTTATTATATTAACTTTCACTTTCCTTATACAAAATAATTTCTCACGTTTTTATATGTGGAGAACGTTGTTGATATCACATGTGTAAAACTATTTCAAAGCTTTTCTTTATGTAATACTCTTTGTGTTATTATTTATTTTCCCTATTAAATAAAATAAAAATAAAGATATCAGTCCAACCACGCTATCTACATTCTACAGCAGCAGCAGTTTTTTTATTTTATTTCTTTAAAGTTTATACAAACAAGTGCTTGACTGCCATCCCACCTGACGGTAAGCAGTGTGCATCACTGCTTACCACCAGGTGGGATCAATGATAGCGTAAAAGATCTCGGTTTGTATCTTAACTCACAAAAAAAATAATCATTTTTTGCTTTTCGGAAAAATCTTCGAGACTCCATTCGGGAATTGAACTATTTACTTAAGTAGGTTTGTCCAGAAACCTCAGTGCGCGAGCCCGATTCGCACTTGCCCAGTTTTTTTTTATGCACCTATCATGTTTTCTCTTCATCACCCTTGGTTGACTCATGACTGGTAGAGAATGCCTAAGGCATTATTTAAGTCCGCCTTTGTACCTTTGTGTTGCATGAAGTTTTAATAAATAAATAAATAAATAATAGTGAATCGCACTAGTTTATTAGGAGCCTATTCACTCTAACCTCGAAGACACCTAAATTATAAGATTCCCTCAAGTTCGTTTTCAACTACCCACCTACTTTTTCATCGATTTGGGGATTTTAGTTAAACTTAAGTACTTAATTGAGTATCAGAGCTTCGACATATCATGGTGCGAAATAACGCGCGAACCGTCGTGTTTGACTGAGACATATATATACCAAAAAAATCGGACAAGTGCAAGTTGGACTCGCGCACTGAGGGTTCCGTACAAACTTACCTATGAAAACAATTCAATTTTCGAATCAATTCTCAAAGATTCTTGCAAATCGCAAAAATAGTTTTTTTTTTATGACGTGACAACAAATTTACAGAGTTCATTTTTTTTTCCTATACTTATGGTATGAGATCATTCCTATACTTATGAGGTTTTTTTTGCAACATAAACGGCCGTATCTTTTTTTTTTGTTAATTTACAAGTTACACCTACAAGGGACCGCAGACCTGAGTATAATATGGTTTTAATTTCAACTCGATACACCGCTGCATGGTTCTCATATGATTTGAACAGTACATGTTTGCTGTATCTTTAAAAGAGACTTTGTCCCCTGAGTTTGTTTCGGTGTTTCTTCTCAGGGTAGTCAGCTAGGGTACACACCGGCTTTATCTAGTTTAAATTGACAAAAAAATTGGCGTGTAAAATTGTTTTTAAAAACCTATTTTCAAAATAAATATCATTAATCATTAATCTTCAGCAAGCGATGTGTAAATTTTTGGCGTTCTCGGCCCACGGTGTACTCTTCCGAAAAATCTCACAGCTCGTCTACTATGACCCTAAATTACGAACAGGGCTAGGTGACACGAAACAACTGACCTAACCTAATCCCCGCCCGAAATTCCCACCGATTAGTTCCCTACAGGTAATTTAATTACGGGAACCGTGCACAAAGTGGAAACTAGCCGCCAATTATTTTAAATCACAGCTTCGAGCTTTATTATGCATATTTTTACTTAGGTGAGTATCTTTTTTTAGGGTTCCGTACCTCAAAAGGAACCATGGGACGAAGGTAACGAAGGAACAGGTGTGGGTTTTTAGTCAGTAAAAGTCTGACATTACTCCCGCTCCACCCAAGAGTGCGATTTGTCATTAGATGATTTTCCCACCTAAAAAAAAACCTCAAAAGGAAAAAACGGAACACTTACAGGATCACTCTGTTGTCCATCTGTCTGTCGGTCAAGACCCTTTATCTCGAGAACGCGTGGAGGTATCAATTTGAAATTAAAACCATATACCTAGTCAAGTCTGCGGTCCCTTGTAGCTGTGAAAAAATCAAACATCTGAGTGTACGGAAAAATAGATACGGCCGTTTATGCCGCAAAAATCGTGTTTTTCGACACTTTCAAGGGAATCAAAATTCACAGAGAACAAAAAAACTCTCTTTTCGATTCGGAAAAGATTTCGTAACTCAATTCGGGAATTGAACTGTTTTCATAGGTAAGTTTATATGGAATCCTCAGTGCGCGAGTCCGACACGCACTTGTCCAATTTTTTTTATTATTGATAGGCTCGCGTTTGACCACTGTCTCAACTGATGGCAAACGATGGTGTGGTTGATGACGGAGCACGATTGCCTAGAAATAACCTATTCACTCTTGACTAAAAGACTCTCAGGTTGTAGATATCAGGAAACAGAATCCAGCAAGGTATTCCGTCTACTGGGGCCAAGGGTCTGATTCTGAAAGGAAGACTCGGCCCTGGTACGAAAGGCAACGAAGGAACTGGAGTGGGTTTTTAGTCAGTAAAAGTCTGACACTATCTCCTGCTCCGCCCAGAGCGGGGGATGTCATAAGATGATTTTCCCACCGAAAAAAAAAGCAGGGTATTCCATTCCTTAGCTGTATGTACATCATCATCATCAATTCAGCTGAACGTCGTCCTCTGTTGGACATTGGCCTCACCCAAATGTCGCCATAACGAACGGTCCTGTGCGTCTCGCATCCATTGGATTCCCGTGACCCTCAACAGTACATCGGTTCCACCTTGCGGGGAGCCTTCCATCGCTGCGTCTGCCGGTGCGCGGCCGCCAGTCCAGAAGCTTTCGGCCCCATGGACCATCTGTTCTGTACCCACAATAGGATTCCAAAATGTTTTTTTACATAAGAGAGGGTTTTTTTCGGTGGGATAATCGTCCAATGACATCCCCCGCCCTTGAGCGGAGAGGGAGATAGTGTCAGACTTTTATTGACTAAAAACCCACTCCTGTTCCTTCATTGCCTTTCATACCAGGGCCGAGTCTTCCTTTCAGAATCAGATCCTTGGCCCAAGTAGGCTTCGACCCTGCTGAGCCCCTACGGTTGCTGACATTTCCTTGAGCCCGCGTGGAACACTACGCGCCGTCGACGACTTGGGCTCGGTCGGGACGGTCACCGGAACGTATGGGTGGGTAGGATTTTCCATAGGCATATATTTTCAGAACATTAAAATTTTATGACCGACGTTTCATCGTCTGCCTATTCGACTACGTAAGTATTTTCTATGCCTATATTTTTATCTATCATCAGAGCCGATCGATCATAAATCAATTTTATAGGTTCCTTCGTGGATATCACATGTCAATCTAAGTTTCAGCCTACTTATTATTCATTAAGTCATTTAACAATAGGATTCCTTTTCCGTACCTGCGATATAAATAAAATGGCAGGATTGTGACTCTGTTTATTAAACTGTTAGTGTCGCCGCACATGGGACACATGCCACAGCCACAAACGCTGCCACGAGAAGTTAGAAGCGGCCACAAGCCACTTGTGGCCAGTGGCTAATACTTTTTTTTATTATCGTAATGGTTTCTGACTAAGAAGGTTTAAATGCCCGAGTGACGTGTGAACTGTTTTGTATCGGCGTTTAGTGGCCACTGCGAGCCACAAGAAGCGAGCAGCGGCGATTTGAAGCGTGTAGCGGCCACCGGCGTCAACCGTGTGCCATCTACATATATAAAATGTATGAAACCTACAGGAAATATGCGGCGTTTTGTGGTTGTGGCCGGTGGCCCGTGTGCAGCAATCCTTAGTATTGATTAAAGAGATTTCCCGAAGATATGCTTATTAATATAAGGACACTTCTCGTACTTTTTTTTCAGGGCAGGGGACTAGAAGGCTCTCTTAAAAAAAATCAAAGTTGGAAATCATCAAATGACTTTCGCACTCTAGGGTGGGACGAGAGGGCGTCAGACTTATACTGACTATCCGTGTTCCTTCAGTTTAAATCAAGAGTGAATAGGTTGCTTCTAGGCAACCATGTTCCATCGTTGGCCACATGCTCCATCATCGCTTACCATCAGGTGAGATAGTGAGCAAACGCGAGCCTATCCATAATAATAAAAAAAAAAACGGGTAAGTGCTAGTCGGACTCACGCACTGAGGCGCTGAGGTTTCCGTATAAACTTCTATGAAAACAGTTCAATTCCCGATTTTTCTGAATCGCAAAAAAGTTTTTGTTTTCGTGACGTAACTACAAATTTATAGTTTTCAGACTTTTTCCTATACTTGTGCTACGAGCCCTTGCTTCATGCCAAATTTCAGGATTTTAGGTCATCTTTCACACAACGCCATCTAGTCCCAAATTAAGCAGATCTTGTGGTATACTCATGTATTAGACAACTGTTAAACATACTTAAATACCTACGAGTATTTCTAAATACATACATATTATGCATAAATTACATCTAGACACAGAACAAATTGTGCTCATCGCACAAACATTTGTCCTGGGTAGGAATTGAACCCACGACCTCTGGCATAACAGTCAGGATCACTTACAACTAAACCAACAGGCCAGTCAAATTCTCTCTGTTTTGATTCAAGCACATGTTTGTTTGAGGAAATGGGTCACAATCACGCGGTTTTCATTTTCAAAGAATGACCAAGTTTATGGTAAAGACGATTTAACCTTTCTTTATGTAGATAACACAGTTGTCAACAGTCTTCATTGTTGTATTGTAGCAGAAGATCACGAGTAACTATTAATATTAATTATTATGAAAACCTTATTTATGGCGAGTCAATTATTAGTCGAGGCCAAGCTATCAATGAGTAGTTAATTCACAATAGGACCGTGTTTCTGTCAACGACTGATTACTTTATTGTTGAAACCATTTGTGCTCCAGCACACGTAGAACTATTTCTATCGTGTCAGTCTACACACTACCCAGGGTGAACGATCGGGCAGATACAAAAAAAAAGCAACGAGACACGTGACGTTTCGTTTTACGTAACAGAGTTTAACAAACTTTTTTTTTTTCGTATATTTTTTTTGTAGGCAAAAACTTGTTATTGGCGAATGATTTGAATATCCTGTTTCATGTGAAGCTTTTCAATTTTTTTTGACTGTTTTTTTTTCAGTTACTTTTTTGTCCGTTTGCTAAGTGTGTCACGGCTCGTTAATTATTTATTAAGTTGTACTTGGTCGGATAAGTTATTAAAGTACGAGTACCTTTTTTTAATTTTTTACATGGAGAATCATCTAATGACTTTGCAAAATCTCTGACAGTATCTAATACTACAATCACTGGAAAAAAAATCAACAACCTCGAAACTTAAACCACAACAATAATGCCATTTTGCATAGAACGTATTCCAGTGCTAAGCAATAACACTGTAAAGCTACAGTAGATTAAAAGAACATAGCGGTTCCCTGGGCAATGATGCGGCTGATGAGCTGGCTAGGCGGAGTTTTGACACGGTGGTTTTCGGAGTCGAACCTATCATGTCAATATCCTTTAGTCAGCTGCGTGGTTGGCTACGAGAATACACCAACACACGAGCGGGAAGGTGGTGGTCCCAGGCATCAAGTTGCAGGCAGGTTAAAGAAGCCATGTCACATTTAGATATCACCCTAAGCAGTAACATTCTGGACAGAGGCAGCCTAGGTCTGGTGTCGGGGACCATCATCGGACACTGCTCACTGAAAAAACACTTCTTCACAATATCTCGGATAGTCCTCTGTGCAGAGCATGCATAAAGTCAAAGGAAACTGTCGCGCACGTGCTCCTCGAATGCACAACCGTCAGTGAAATAAGAACACGAATCTTGGGAGCACCGAATTCACTCATTGACGCCCTGAGAAAACACAAAGGATTCATCTGCTTTTGGAGAGAAGTGGGATGGCCCACGTACAATGGTTCACAAAGGACTAAGCGCGGAAACTAGACCAAAAAGATAAGATATGAAGAAATCTACAAAGCCTTGGTGCACAGGTGTAGGGTAGCCAGCCTTTCGGTATTTTAAAGGGTGCATTTTGGAGAGTATGCGCGGGAATTGCTTGAATTGATACCGCCTACTCCTTTCTACCATCAGACAACCCGACGTACGGTGAGAACCTACGTTGTTGTAACCTTTACGGTCCGAACTAAACGTTTGGCCTCTTCGTTTATACCGTTCATCGAAGGACTGGAATAATTTGCCTGCTGCGGACTTCCCGTCCGCGTTATAATTTAGGTGTCTTCAAGGTTAGAGTGAATAAGCTCCTAATACACTAGTACAACTCACCATCAACGATTGCATCACTGCTTACCATCAGATAGATCAAGCACTAGTTTATATTAAATATATATATATATATAAAATGTCTTTTTTCGCTCTTGGTGGAGCATTCGTATTAATTTATTTGGACTTTGCGAGGACCACGGTAATTCTTTCGAACAATCTGCAGTCTCGGCAGGCCTCAACCTGAACTGGCCCCTTCAATCTTACAAACATCTATATGAGGCGCGCGTGGAACACAATACACCGTTGTCCCGGGTTTGCTCGCCGTTCGTAAGCCTACGGTGGCTGGACTCACGACGTGCAGAAGCCTTCCGCTTATTATGAAAAAAAAAAAAATACACTTGCTCTGAAACACCAGTCTTCATTTGGTATTAAGATTATGCAGGTAAAATCATTGAGAGCAGTGGTGACCGAGTGGTAAGGGCCCCGACTTACGAGTTGTAGGTCAAATCCAGGCAGGCGCATTTCTTTGTGTATTTCATCACTACTGCTCTCAAAAAGGTGAAGAAAAAAATAGTGAGGAAACCGGAATGTCTTAGAACCAAAAATTCGAAGACATGTGATATCCACCAACCCGCACTGGGCCCGCGTGGTGGATTACGGCCCTTTCCCTCTCCTAGAGAGGAGACTTGAGTCGCAACAGTAGGAACATTATAAGGCTGACTATGCTATGCTATGCTGTTCTAGGTAAAATCATTAAGTAAATACGAGTGATTTTCCATTCTTTTTTTGAAGTGGAAAATCATCCAAGGACTATTCCCGCTCTAAGTAAGGGTGGAGCGAAAGCTCTTGTCAGACTTTTACTGACTAAAACTCACTTCTGACATTTAGTTGCCCTTGTAAGTTCCAAGACTATGGTAGCTCTTTCAAAAATGGCCGTGCCTGGGGATTTCTCACTCTGGACCCACATTTACTCATAATTGTGGGTTTGAAAATTACAAACGTATAAGATACCTATTGAAATTAATCTGCACGCTTAATAATAGCTCAGGGGATCTTTAGTTAGTAATTATCTTCAGTCATGCTCAGTCTACTACAGTCAGTATAATAGGTACATATTACCATTCAAAATAACATTAATTAGCGTAGTTTGTCGAAGCAGGTTCTCCGTTGATATTTTCGAACGATACCGCAGAAATTCGAACGCCTGATATAATTCATTAGCAAATTGACGTTCTGCAATATTGAAGCAAATTTAATGAGGCGTTTAAGGATTGTTGATTTTGTTCTGTGTTTAATTGAGTCAGCAATACAATATACTCTATAAATAATAACCGTAATTGTTTTATTTATGTAGAAAATTTGTTTTCTTAACACAGAATTTCTTTTTCATTTTTTTTGGATATGGAATTCGTCTTAAAAATAAAGTCATTAAAACAGGTACCGCATACGTCGAAGGATTGGAACAATTTGCCTGTTGCGGTCTTCCTGTCCGATTATAGTTTAGGTGTGTTCAAGGCTAGAGTGAATAAGCTCTAAATAATAGAGCGATTCACCATCAATAATAGCATCACTGCTTACCATCAGATGAAAAAAGACGGCACATAGAAAATCTTCAATTGCAATTTCTTTGACTCGAAGAAAAAATAAATGTATAGAAAATACTTCCTCCACGGTGCGAAGAGTGCAGTTTTTTTTTAATCAGCATCTCAACGACTGCACATCAAAAGTATATAACAAATTCCAGTAATTTACTACGAAAGCATATTTACAAGTAGGTACCTACTACGCCAGACGTAGCTTTTCTTCCGAACAATCTTTATATTTTATCTTTTTCTTTTGCTGTCCTCACATTGCAAGACTGCGGCTTTATTTCCGTTGCTTCCTCGTTTTCTTTTGATTAAATACACGTTGAAGTTTCGACGGCTAGATTTTTCTTGGATGACATTTGGATTATGTCTTTAAACGAATCTGATAAGTATGCATATTCTTTGAGTTCTGTCTTATGAGTGCGTGTTCTTTTTATGATAAACTAGTGTATTCTGCTCCCCTAGCCAAGTTACAACCGTTTCGTTTCGATTCTATTTTCGTCGATCGCCTCGAGTAGGCCACGCCTCCAATTCTTTTATTCTGACGTCATATCAACGCTCAGTCACGTGGTCAGAACAAAGGAATAGGAGGCGTGGCCGCCAGCTTAATAGACGTTCATTGCATAAATAGCAAAGGCCTGTGGGCTTGATCGAAAGTAATCGTAGACCTGGGTCACAAAGAGCAACTAGGGAACATAAGTGGCTCTCACTCCACCCACAACGAGAGAAGTTACTTTCTGATTTCACAATAAAAAAAAATGAACAGCAAGTGACTTTTTTTTAGGTGGAATCTAATGAAAAATCTCGCTCTTGGGCGGAGCGGAAGAACTATCTCTCGCTCCGCCCAAGAGCGAGATTTTTGACAGACTTTAACTGACTAAAAACCCACTCCTATTCCATCGTTGCCTTTCGTACCAGGGCCGAGTCTTCCTTTCAGAATCAGACCCTTGGCCCCAGTAGGCTTCGACCCTGCTGGGCCCCTACCGTTTGCTGACATCTCCTTGAGGCGCGTGTGGAACAGTTTGCCCCGTCGACGACTTGGACTCGGTCCAGACGGTTACCGGACGGTCGGACGGCGAGCTACCCATTGTTCGCCGTCCGCAAGCCCGCGCCTACGGTGGCCGGAAATCGGGATCGGAATCGGCGGTTGGGGCATGAGGACAGTTAGCTCACGCTATCGGCCGCCTTCTTTGCTAGTGTTACTGCTTCGCAGAAGGAGGCGACCGCCTGCCACTCCTCCTCGAAGTGGCTTCAGTATTTTACGACTCGCTAATCCATACTTTAGCATAAAAACCCTCGATTTCTGATTTTAGCATTTGAAGCTGAATATTTCACAGAATCTACTTTAACCTAAAATCCTAAAAAAAGAAAATTTAAGTAGGTTTGACATGTTTTCAAAATACTCAATTCAGAAACCCGCACTTACTTACCTACTAATGTCATTTTCTTGATTAATGTTGTTTTAGCAAGGAACAGGGTTAACAGTATACCATTTTTCAAATTTTCAATCCTTAAGATTTCGAACTTTAAAATTCAGCCCAAAAAAGTACTTTGAAACTCATTAATTGATGAACAAAATAGTTTATAATAATAATTGTCATTTTATTTCAGGAACCCATTTTGACGGCACGGTTAGCGCAGTGGTTGAAATATTGGCAGCAGCTGCGTTTCGTGTCGCGGATTTGATTTCCAAATGGAACAAATATTAATTTGTATAGCCTACAGATTTTTGTTCTGGGATTTGGGTTCCGGAACCACGATACAGTAGTAATTCCTAGTGTGGGGAAACTTTTAAAAAAAGACATAAATAAACAAAAAAAATACAAGTAATGTTGCATTACACAGGAATATGCATTGAAAACATTATATAATATTAAAACCATTGTGCCAAATCAACCACAAACCAAACCAATAAACCAATAAACATTTTTTTTAAGTTCTTCCAGTACAAACCTTGGTGTTGCATGAAGCTACAAAAAAAAAACCATTGCATTGCATTTTTATATAGATTCCTGACAAACCTATTTATATAAAAGGAGAAACTGATTGACGGACATATCAAAGCTCAGCTGAAATTATTGGGACTAGGAGCGTGAAAAGCACAAGGTTTATTTTTATTAGTAGGCGAGCACTAAGAGAGGATTTTCCAAAATTCACCCCCTAAGGGGATGAAACGGGGGTCTAAAGTTTTGTATGAAGAAACCTACTTTCACGCGGGCGAAGCTGGTGGCAGTAGCTGGTTATGTCTAAAACCTATGATATGTTTGAAATGATCGATACAATTATAACAAAAAAATTAAAAATTATTTTTCTAGTTTGCGCGATATATGTCAGACTATCAACACACATAATTATAGTTGCACCACGCAGCGCCGTATAAGTTACAGTTAGCATATTTCCTGCACATAACAGTAGTTCTGGTAGTTTCCCTGAACACGGTGACATCCAGGTAAAGTTCTGAACTGGCTAAAATAACTGGCTGCAGCCTCCGTTATTCCAGTTACCGCTATCGTCGAAAACTTTCGATATTAGAGTTTTGCCTGCTTTCAAAACTCCGTTGAGCGTTGGTTGTTAGGATTTCTAGGATTTTTTTTGAGAACGAACGAAACGAGTGTATGATTTGATGAAATCTATTTGTGATTTTGTTTTGTGTGATCTTAATAATATTTTTTTTTTTGTAACAAATGTGTAATGTCAGTTAGTTTTTTTTTTAAGGTGGGAAATCATTCAATGACTTCTCTCGCTCTAGGGTGGAGCGAGAGAGAGTGTTACAGACTTTTACTGACTAAAACTCACTCCTATGTTCCTTCTTTGCCTTGCGTTCCAAGGTGCGGGTGGTGAAAACCCGGGGTGGTTCCACTTTCGGAAGCCAACCCATGGTCCCAGTAGGCTTCGGCCCTGTTGGGCCCCTAAGGTTTTGCTGACATCACTGAGGCACGCATGGAACACTACGTGCCGTCGAGGTTTCGGAGTTGGTCCGCATTACCATCATACCCACATATCATCATCATCATCATCATATCAGCCGAAAGACGTCCACTGCTGGACATAGGCCTCCCCCAAGCGTCGCCACAATGAACGGTCCTGTGCGTCTCGCATCCATCGGACTCCCGTAACCGTTACCAAGTCATCGGTCCACCTTGTAGGAGGCCTTCAAACGCTACGTCTTCCGGTACGTGACCGCCATTCCAGAACCTTTCGGCCCCAACGGCCATCTGTTCTGCGAGCATGCCTGCAACCTGCCCATTGCCACTTTAGTTTGGCGATTCTTCGTGCTATGTATACCCACATATGTAATGCGGAATTACCGTCATACATTTCTCGTAGTCCGCAAGTCTACGCCTACGGTGGCTGGTATTCAGGGTCGGGGTCTCGGCGGCTGGTACGTGAGGATGTCCGTTCCCTCACGCATGTGGCCGTCTCCTTCGCTAGCATCCTGCTTCGCAGAAGTATCTTTTCCCCTCGCTCCGGACCATTATGGCCCGGTGTCGCCACCTCCGTCCAAGCGGAGTACACCTTAACCATATACTTCCCTTGTGGTTTAAAGAATATTGAAAACAATAGCTTGGTTAATTTTTTTGACATTTTTTTAGACAGTAAAAGCGTATCAAACTTTTACTGTCTACCTTTTAAATGTTTTAAGCATGGAGAAAGTATTACATGATTTCCCACCTTAAAAAAAAATAATTGCAAAAGTATCCTGAAATCAGTCCAACTGGTAAAGGATTCGCAATCCAAATGACTCCAGAGTTAGGTATTTAAAACAAACTGCGATATTTCCGTCATGTTCCCGGTTCGCCGGGCGGCCCGTCGAGTCGGACGGCGATCGGGGACAGCCGCTGACAGCCTCGGTGGCCGACTCTCCGACCTACAAATAGCATGTAGTCGGCGAAATTGTCTTTGCGCCATGGATTCGTCTGTGGTGGCCCTAATTTGTTAGTACATTTGTTTGGTACGAACTATTGGTTGGTTATCTACGCTACGATGGTAGCTGTAGTTAAGAGCGACCAACCTAAGATACATCTCCATAAAAACACTCTTAAGTGATCATGTTATCACACATCTTTCTCTAGATATTTTGGAAACATACGATATCTTATAGATTTTATGTAGGTTGTTAATTAAAATTACATATACACAACTCCTACCTAAAATAAGGCGTCCAAAATTGAAAATTTGAAAGTGTTTTTATTTTTCTTGTTCTATCTATGTTTAAAATAAATTGATACTTACATAAAAAAAGGTTTTTAAAATGAAATTAAAACATAAAGAATAATGCCCATATCAGTACAGAGCTAACCCCAGTTCCCAGCCACAATACCCAGAATGCAGATTTATGTCATATGATAGCTTTTTATTTGCATTTTTAAAAGACCTAGATTTAACGTCTTACAGAGTACGGTTTCAAAATTTACTAGATCATATATTGGTTATAATGTTAGCTTCCTAATGATTTTTCATACATCTTAAAGTATTCAGGCAACTTTACTATTAGTTATTCACCAGGCGCTCGTTTTCTCTTTTGAGAAAATGCCTTCCTAACTTGAGTTGTGAACCCGTTGAGTCGATTGCAAAGAACACTCAAGAACAAAACTGTATATGAAAAATTATCGATTTACGGTATGAGGTTTTGTAATTTTGTGCAAATAATAAAATGGTGTTCGATTAGTTACTATATCGACGGGTTTTTTTTTTAAGGTGGGAAATCATCCAAATGACTTCTCGCGCTCTGGGTGGAGCGCGAGGGCGTGTCAGACTTTTACTGACTAAAACCACACCTGTATCCTTCAATTACCCTTTGCGTACTAGGACTACGGGTTGCCCTTTCAGAAATTCTCCGCGGTCCTAGCTAGCGGACATCGGCCCCACTGGGCCCCTACGGTTTGCTGACATCTCTTTGAGGAGCGCGAGGATCACTACGCGCTGTTAACGACTGGGCTCGGTGCGGTTAATTACCGAACAGCCGGACGGCGAGCTACCCAGTGCTCGACACCCGCAAGCCCGCGTCTACCGTGGCTGGTAGTCGGGGTCTGAATTACATCGGCTAGGGCGTGAGGACCTTCGTTCCCTCACGCGTGCAGCCTCCTCCTTCGCTAACATTACTGCTTCGCAGAAGGAGGCGACCGCCTGCCATTCCTCCTCGCTCCGGACCATAGCCTGAACCAAGGCCCGACGTGAAAGGTCGCTGCCGCCAATTGCCGCCAGGACACGGCGGTGCTCCGCCCAAGCGGGGCACACCTCCAGCGTATGCTCCACCGTGTCCTCTGGGTGGTCCACACAATGATGACACCCGGGCGCTGCTTCTGCCTGAATCCGATGCAGGAACCTCCCGAACTTGCCATGTCCGGTGAGGACCTGCGTCATGCGGTAGGTGAGGATGCCGTGTTGCCGCTCCAGCCACTCCTCAAAGAGGTGACTAACCGCCAGTATTGTAGCGTGCCCAGCACTGGGTTGCGACAGTCGCCGTCGCCATTCCACCATGAGATCCCGCCGGAACTCTGTCCGCCATGCCGCGACTTGGCGCGGCTGCGGAGTTTCGCCCCGGCGTTGCATCTCCACGCGCAAATCTGCTATATCGACGGGTGCTATCTGCTATATCGGGAGTAAATAAAGTTATCTGCAATTTTTGCGATTTTATGATAATTCGTATTAATTAGTGAATAATAAGCAGTTATTTAGTAAATTTATTTTTCCAAAAACATTTTTGAAAAATCAAATATAACTTCTGCATTTTTGACACTTGAAAGACGATTTTCCATGTCTTAGAATATGAATATTTTGTAAGTTTCTGTAACTATCAGAAAATCGCCAAATTGAAGATAACTTTATTTACTTTGCCCTCATCCAGTCTTTTTTTTTTGTTAAATAATCGATATTATATTTAACAAAAAAAAGGGTTGCCATATAGTATTTACTATGTACAATACGAATACGTATTAAAATACATTTCATATTATTTTTTCCTAACATTTTGTTGGGACCCGTCGAAATATGTACAGATAACAATTCGTCGAACCAAAAGTAGAGGTCAGTGCCTCGAACCCACAGCCCTGCGTTCAAAAATGAGGTTAGAGTTAACTCTAATGACATCATCAGGGTAGATACTCTAAGTTCCAATTTTTGAACGAGAACGTAGAGTTCAACTGTCAACGAAAAGCAAGTGTCATTTATGGTCGCTTACACCAACCTACCCTGCTCGGAGTTAGAGTTAGTTGGGTTAACTCTAGGGTAGCTACTCGAGTTATAAAAGAACGACCCTGGGTTGCAACTCAAAGCATTTTTGAACGGTTAGAGTAACGACCCTACTCTACTCTGGTTATTTTTGAACGCAGAGCAGACTACTCAATCCGTCAACATGACTGTCAAAAGAGTCAGGCATGGAAATAGTATGCGTCGTATAATTATGGCCATGTTGCAGTATAAAAATAATATAAAATGTTCAAATATTGTAGATACTTGCGTAATCTGTGTATTCTAGGCTTTTTCTTTGAGTTCGAGTCGCTTCTTCTAAAGAGAATAAAAATAATCGGTCTAAATATTTCAAATCCGATCGATTTATGTATAAAAACTATCTAAAAATAATCGCAATGCCAATGGATGAAAATAGGAGTTTAGGCTAGATTTGTGACATGGCTGATGTGATGTTTTTAATTTTTCTAAAAAAGAGTTCATCACAGACTTTTATATACAATTTTGTTGTTATTTTAATCAATAAGAAACAGCAGTAATATGCCCTTGAAAGGAACCTTAAAATTAAAAACTCCCTTTTACAATGAAAAAAAGCATCTTCCGAGAAAACACTGTTATTAACAATTGCTATGTATTATAAACATCTACATTGCAAAGGAATAAGTAAAAATAATTATACTATGAAAACATGACTGAAAAGACTCTGTATACATATAACAAATATTGTGAAGGGTTGGAAGGCCTTCCTAAAAGGTGGACCTGGTGAGGGTCACGTGAATCCGATGGATGCGAGACGCACAGGACCAGTCATTATGGCGACATTTGGGGGAGGCCTATGTCCTACAGTGGTCGTTTGTAATGATAATGCTGATGAAGTTTTGTGAAATATTCACAAACTTTAATACAACGCCATCTAATCCGAAACTAAGCAGAGCTTGTGCTATTAAAGATAAATTACACCCGGACACAAGACAAAGATCGTGCTCATCACACAAACATTTGCCCTGGTTGGGAATCGAACCCACAACCTCCAGCATAGCAGTCAGGGCCACTGACTACTAGACCAACAGTCTAGTCTGGATGAAACAACAAGCTCTAAACCATTCTCAGGATAGACGAGCCGAGGGCTCTCTAAATATCTGTAGTTTGATACCTCAAGTTTGCATCATCATAATTATCATCAAGAATAAAAAAAATCATTAATCTTTCATGGCGATCCGGATTTTTAGTACGATTTATTATTGGGTTTGAGATATTGAGTCTTTTCCCCTTTCGCTTGCTCATCCGATTTTGATTCCGGTTCCGATTCCGATATACCAAATTTAAAAACTTCGGTTCCAAATTCGGTTCCGATATTACAGTGCTGTGAGATAATGCGTGTATTATTGGCTAGTTAATTAACTAATTTCGTAAAATATTGCCAACTAGCGACCCGCTTTGGCTTTGTTTAGATGCAAATTATATATACAAATCGTCCTCGTTTATTGCTTTTTTTGTTAGTGAAAACCGCATCAAAATCCGTTTCGTTGTTTATAAGGAGTTAGCCAGTGACACACGCGGAAGTGGCTTTGTTTTATACAATGTTAAAATAAAGAAGATGAATTAAGAGTTACCCTTTTTATAAGATCGGAAAACATCTAGTGACTTCGGGCGTGTCACACTTAAAACAACACCTATGTTCCTTCTTTGCCTGTTGCGTTCCAGAACCCCAGGTTTTCCTTTCAGAAGTTAACTCATGGCCCCAGTAGGTTTCGGCCCTGGTGGGCCCCTACGGTTTTGCTGACATCTCTTTGAGGCGCGCGTGGAACACTATACGCCGTCGACAACTCGGGCTCGGTCCGGGCGGTTATTGGACGGTCAGACGGCGAGCTGCTCATTGTTTGTCGTCTGCAAGCCCACGTCTACTGTGGCTGGACGTCGGGGTCGGGGTCCCAGCGGCTGGGGCACCTCTTGCATCTGAGTATGTGGGAGGTTATGTTTTTAAGTTGCTCTGCTGTTCCCTTCCAAGTCGAATTATTCCATTGGGACTTCGAGTTCCGTTGCTTTGGCGTTTTCGTGGTTTCTGAAGTTACAGTGGTTCGGAATACTGAGGAAGGTTTCCTTCCGCGCAGCATAGCAGGTAATCGCTTAACCTCTGCGCCAACTGAGTCGGAAAAAATAAGAATTATATATTATTTTTGTTTTTTAAATTCATTCACAATATACTTGTATATTATATAGATACAGACAAATTTTCCTTAATGCGTTCATGACCTTGTTAAGGTACAATGTTATAACTATAATACGAATGAAGTAATATCACATAAGGAACTTGCAGTGGCAGTTACGGACCGATGACCTGGTAAGGGTTGCCGGAATCCGATGGATGCGAGACGCACAGGACTGTTCATTGTGACGACACTTGGAGGAGGCCTATGTACAACAGTAGACGTCTTTTGGCTGAAATGATGATGATGATTGTAAAGTATTTTTTATTGGTAGGCTTACCATTCACCACTATCTTACCTGATGGTAAGCGAAGATGTGGTCGACAATGACGCTCGCTTGCATCCCAGGCAGGTTGTGGCTATCAGGATACAGATTCTGGCAGGGAATTCTACTCCTTAGCTATACATAAGTTGAAAGTGTTTTCAAATGGTTTGGTCTCATTTTCTCAGCTTCATAACATTCCCACTGCTGGTAATCAGGCCTCCTCTTCAGGGGAGAGAATGGGCTATGAGCCTCCACGTGGGCCTAGTGCGGATTACTGAATGTCACATGTCTTCGAATTTTTGGTTCTTGGTCATTCCGGTATCTTCACGTAGTTTTCCTTCACCGTTTTAAGAGCAGTGGTGACGCAATAAATTGCACGATATTAGGCTTTGAACCCGTGACCTACAACTCGTTAGTTGGGGCAGTTACCACTGGCCAACTGCTGCTCTTTTTAGAGTTCCGTACCTCAAAGGAAAAAAGCGGAACCCTTATAGGATCACTTTGTTGTCCGTCCGTCTGTCTGTCTGTCAAGACCCTTTATCTCAGAAACGCATGGAGGCATCGAGTTGAAATTAAAACCGTATACTCAAGTCTGCGGTCGTAATTCGGTACTTCCCGTTGACCCAGAATCTTGAAATTTGGCATAAAGCAAGGTCTTATAGTATAGATATAGGAATAAATCTGAAAACTGTAAATTTGTAGTTACGTCATAAAAAAAAATACAATTCAGAAAAATCTTAGTAACTCAATTCGGGAATCGAACTGTTTTATAGGTAAGTTTGTGCGGAACCCTCAATGCGCGAGGCCGACTCGCAAATGCCCTGTTTTTTTTTCGTCATCTGTCATCTTTAATATTCGTAGTTTTCTTAATAATAAAAAAATATGTTTGTCGCTAGTTTGCATGCTTATAATATTACTCTGCCGTGTGTGCGCCAATAAACCGATTATCTTGGTTGCTACGTCACAACAATGTCCTTAATCAGTGTCTGTGCCAGGCCTTATCATTTCCTCTAGGCTAACGACTCGGCCGTTGACCGCACGCTGTCTATAATTAGGTATTAATACGATTATCTTTATGTATATATGTAAAATATTGAAGAAATCTGTACTTATTATAAAGCTGATGATTTTGTTTATTGGTTTGAACGCACTAATCTCAGGAAATACTGGTTCGAATTGAAAAATTGTTTTAGTATTATCCAATAGTCCCTTTATTGAGGAATAATGTTGTAATATTATTATAGTATTTATAATAATATATATATACATATATATATATATATATATAGTATAGTCAGCCTTATAATGTTCCCACTGTTGGGACTCAGGCCTCCTCTCTAGGAGAGGGAATGGACCGTAATCCACCACGTGGGCCCAGTGCGGGTTGGTGGATGTCACATGTCTTAGAATTTTTGGTTCTAGGGTATGCCGGTTTCCTCACGATGTTTTCCTTCACCGTTTTGAGAGCAGTGGTGATGAAATAAATTACACAAAGTAATGCACCTATACAATAATATTATAATAATATATACAACATTATTTTAAATATATGCGAAACCTGAATATAGTTTGTTCAGAATCAGAAACTTGAATCTTGATAGAATGAAACTGAAGAATGATTTGCAAAGCTGCTGCAGTAACCGAATAACTGCAGCAGTTTTGTAAAATATTCGAGTAAATCACGGATGATTTACTCAAATATTTTACAAAACTTGTTCTTTAAAAATTTACGTACACGTACTTATTTGTTTTTTTTTTTATTTTAAATTTTTTGAAAAAAAAAAAACTGTCGTCATTTAGAATCTTGATTAAATTAGCAAGGCTTCTATTGTTACTTTTTTTTTAATTTTTGAGAAAATTATGATGTGTCAAAATAGCAGATTTTCGGAGGTCTTTAATGGATTAGTATTACAAAAATTTATAACTTGACTTCAATGGAAGCCTAGATAATATTAACAAGATACTGTGTTTCCAAAATATCTAATGAAAAATATGTGATAACTTCATAATCGCGTAAGAGCGGTTGTATGAAAAACATTGAAAATGTATGTCGAGTTGCATTCCCTTATGCAGCGAATTAATATTAATATAAAATATAACGTTATGAGCATCGGGAGCGGAGCATTAACAAAAGACGCGGGTGATACCGCGGGTGTCAGATAGTATCTTTTAATTAAAGATAATGATTGTATCTGTACCTACTTTTTGGGTTAGTAAACCTTTGAGATATCAATACAATTATTGTTTTTCGTAATAATATTTCGGCGGGGAAAGATACGTATCCTACTTATATTGGAAGTCGTAAACATAATACCTACTTAGCCAGAAATTTTATATGAGATGTGTGACCGACCTTCGACCGGCGACCTTTGAGCGAAAATTTCTGTTCGTTATTCCACGATTGACATAATTATATTTTTAAATAGGACAACGTATTACAAAGGTAAACTTAACACAGAATTGGGTTCTCTGACGGTAAACGACAGAGTTTGTAAGATTTGTAAATGAAGGCAGAAAATAGACTCACATAAAACCGTTTCCATACTTTTTTTCTGTAGTAGTTATCTGTATGCATAGGAACTAAAAAGACCGGGCAAGTGCGAGGTGGACTCGCGCACTGGGGGTTCCATACAAACTTATCTACCTATGAAAACAGTTCAGAAACGCCCAACAAAATTTTAAAAAACTTTTGATTTAAAGTACGGGTCATTCCCCCAGCCCACATTAACACCCCATAACTTAAAAAAAACTTATTTTCATTTGCACACTTTGTACAACTTATGTTCTTTTCTTTTGTTTACTTTGTGTTTATAACCGTTGTGCTGTGTCTGTCCCGAATAAAAGTATTTCTATTCTATTCTATTCATTTATCATTTTCATAAAACATCTCTAACCAGCATCGCTAGAAAACCTGCTTGCAAATAAAAAAACCGCAACTAAATTGGTTAGAAAGAAAATATATTTATTTAGCACACAGACACACATAATAAAGAAACAACTTATGAAGAAACTTAAAAAAATCAATAAAAAACAACAAAATTGTGTGACTGGCCAAATAGGTCCAGTTCAGCATAATGCCATAGACAACTGCCACTTAGTTACGTGGTAGTTGTCTGACGCTGGGTTTCAACTGAATTTTTTTAACTACGTTAACAACCGAAGCTTACCGTCTCAACGTAACACTGGCAGAATAGTCACAAACGGCTCAATTGCCAAAAAAAAAAAAACGAAGCTTAGTTAGGTGCGAGGTAAATAAATGTATGTATGTTACACGGTTCACCCATTTAAGAGCTACAGTGCCACAGACACATACACAATGCGGTCAAACTTAGAACTTAGGTGTGTGGACACCATTTTTGCGTCAAAGGTTAAAAAAAAAACAAAAAAATGATACATTCTCAAATTCAGGCTGGCGTTATGAGACTTGATAAGATACACAACGAATACATCAGAGGCTTTTTCAAAGTTGAACTCATAGCAGAAAAGATGTGAGAGAGACGTATGCGCTGGGTTCGGACTGTCATGAAAATGAACGAAGACAGTAAAGAAGGCCTTAGCGATCCCGGAAAGGAGAAAATCTTAAACGAGCTCAACTGGACGCATAGAGCACCCAGGATAGACTATCCTGGTGCCTAAAGAAGAGGAGAGCTGACCCCTAATGAAGGGATAAGGTAAGAAAGAAGAGGAGACATTTTCAGATTCAGATAATACCTATAAAATATAGGTTATTTGTTATTTTTTAACCGTGGAGCAGAAAAATCAGTATAACTAAACTATACAAGGCTTTGTCAGTTGTTATTTCTAGCCAGTATTTGTTACACTGTGTCACATTGTAGTTTAGCTGGCTATCGGTGTCCACAAAGCTAAATTACGGACACCGCCTGCCATTTCCACGGATTCATTGTGGCCATCCAGAGTGCTATTTCGGTCTTATAACTAAACACGCTTTTGCTATTGGCAACTTTACACACCAGATTGTTGTAGTAATTTGTTTGCTATTGGGTTTTAGTTGTTAGCTATAAGGGCCGGTTTCAGAACTGAGTATTTCGAAGTTAAGAACCTGATCAACCTCTGGACAAATTGGCAGGACAAAATGGAAAAAAAAATGTGTTTCACCGATTTTTTTTTCTATCTCACCTGATGGAAAGCGACTCCGTAGAAGATGATGGAACAATCCTGATGGCCTAGAAGTAACCCTTTTTTTGTAGGTGGAAAATCATTCAATTTCATCCCCCGCTCTTGGGCGGGAAGCGAGGGCGTGTCAGACTTTTACTGACTAAATACCCACTCCGGTTCCTTCTTTGCCTTCGTCCAAGGGCCGAGTTTTCCTTTCAGAAACAAACCTTTTGCACTAGTAGGCTTCGACACAGCTGGGCCACTGCGGTTTGCTAACATCTCCTTGAAGCGCGCGTGGAACAGTACGCGCCGTCGACGACTTGGGCTCGGTCCGGACGGTTACCAGACGGTCAGACGGCGAGCTACCCATTGCTCGCCGTCCGCAAGCCCGCGCCTACAGTGGCGGGAAATCGGAATCGGGATCCCGGCGGCTAGGGCATGAGGGTCGCTCCCTCGCGCCTGCACGTGCGGTCTCCTCCTTTGCTAGCATTAGTGCTTCGCAGTAGGAGCCGACCGCCTGCCACTGCGCCTCGCTTCGCACCATGGCCTGTACCAGCCCGGAACGAGGGATCGTTGCCGCCAATCTCCCCCACGAGGAACAAGTAACCTAATCACTCGACTTAAATACACCTAGGTAGTAGCTCTCAAAAAACACAGACTCCTCTAAAAAAATCCACTGTTAGTGCGATCCCAAGTAACATGGGCTAAGGGCAGGAAGATGGTGATAGTACACATAAGCAAACTCTACATTAATGCTAAAGTTTATAGTCTTTTTTTCAGACTAAAGTAAAGTTTGCATAGCATAGCATAGTCGGCCTTATAACGTTCCCACTGTTGGGACTCAGGCCTCCTCTCTAGGAGAGGGAATGGGGCCGTAATCCACCACGCGGGCCCAGTGCGGGTTGGTGGATGTCACATGTCTTCGAATTTTTGGTTTTAGGACATGCCGGTTTCCTCACGATGTTTTCCTTCACCGTTTTGAGAGCAGTGGTGATGAAATAAATTACACAAAGTAATGCGCCTGGCTGGGTTTGTACCCGTGACCTACAACTCCGTAAGTCGGGGCCGTTACCACTCGGCCACCACTGCTCTCCTCAAGTAAAGTTTGACAAATACATAACTTCGAATTCTTAATTCAATTTATTTTTCTGTTTCCTTATGAATGAAAAAAAAAAAATTATGGCTTCAAAATTTGAATTCTATCTTTAAGAGGCTCCTTTTTCACTCGCCTATCGTCAAGTAAGAAGTAAGAAGCTTTAAAACCTTGCTCGATGGAGCATGATTTAAAAGCTTCTTACTTCATCTTACGCAGTCCAACGCGATGTTTGACGAAAAGCGCTTCGGAATCCAATTAATCAATAAATTTGTAATTGAAAAATTACTTTTAAAACTGTATGGCTATAAGCTAGGCTAGGCCTATAAGCTTTTTTTACACACATCCTACATTTTGATAAATGTACCGATGTTGAAATTATCGACTCGAATCGTCCGACAATCTCATTTCACACTTTTTAAAACATAATCTTTCTGATTTTGCTTCGTATTTGAAGTGAATCAAATCTTTCTTTATTTAGAATTTGCTGAACTTATTTAGTTCGTTAATCATTTAACTTGATTTTAAGCGTAAACTTAATTTTTATTTTTCGTGTTTAAACTAAAATGTTAGGAGTGGGCCGATATTTTTGCACGCAAGTGTATGCTATGTAGAGATGACGATGTACCGACTTTTTAGTCAGTAAAAGTCTGACACTATATCCCGCTCCGCACAAGAGCGGGATTTGTCATTAGATGATTTTCCCACCTTAAAAAAAAAAGATTCTTTGCTGGAAACTGCAGATAAACAATATAATTTTACTCTATTATCTTCTAATGAATATAACAACACATATTTACCTACATAATGACCTACAATTGGCTGTGTATTTACCTGTATTGGTCGGAGTCATTATGTCAGTAATATAACGTTAATTGCCGAATCACTTCACAAACCGCAAGGCAAGATCATGATAGCTAGGGCTGTGATATCAAAGAAAATAAATTGAAGAAATAGAAAAGAGTTATCGTGCTCCTGCAACGCAAAGGGCAACTGAAGGAACAAGGGTAGGTTTTAGTTAGTAAAAGTCTATCATTCTCTCTTGCTCCACCAAGAGCGGGAGATGTTACTTGATGATTTCTTTTACAAAAACAAGGGTCATCAACTGTGACATCCTTAGGTGCCTGGTTGTGACAGGTACGTGGTATCAAACATATAAGTACATGCTTAGTTAATTACTTCGTTGTCTCGCAGTTGCAAGCGAATATGCTAAGGGTGCGTCCAGATATACTCGTATCTGGCGAATGCGCGGCTACTCGGTCGCAAGCTACTAGTACACAGTAATTATTACAATTACAACTGTTTGCACCTCTTTAGAAGAATCTCTTTGGAGCAGTGGTGGCCGAGTGGTAACGGCCTCGACTTACGAGTTGTAGGTCGCGGGTTCAAACCCAGCCAGGCGCATTACTTTGTGTAATTTAGTTCATCACCACTGCTCTCAAAACGGTGAAGGAAAACATCGTGAGGAAACCGGCATGTCCTAGAACCAAAAATTCGAAGACATGTGACATCCACCAACCCACACTGGGCCCGCGTGGTGGATTACGGCCCATTCCCTCCTAGAGAGGAGGCCTGAGTCCCAACAGTGGGAACATTAAAAGGCCGACTATGACTATGGCACCTCTTTAGTGCAACTCTGGCAAGGCTTGTACAGTGGGCGCCCTCGCAGCTAGCATGCTGTTCCGTTTGCATATAGGGTCAGCGCACACCAAGAACAGAGCACTTTCTGAGAAAAGAGAGAAAGAAATGAAGTATACAACTAGCATCTTGCAAGCTCGAACCATTGCAATGTATGGTATAGTCATAAGATTAACTTTTCCGTAGTATCAGAAAATGCTCTGTTCTGCTCTGCTCTTGGTGTGCGCTGACACTTATACTGTATATCAACAAGTGGGAAGAAATATGAGCAGTGCGCGCGGAGCTTGCGCGCACTGCTCATATTGTATGTGGACACACACTAAGCGTGGAGTCCTGGGTTCGCTTCTAGTTCGGGAAAAAAAGTATTATTGAGTTTTTCTCTTAGGTTTTTTTTTTAAACTTACTTCCCCTATTAGGAACTACTTATACCGGTGAGTGAGGGTGGCCAGGCAATATTTAAAAATAGACTGTTGTTATCACTAGTAATTGCTGCCTGACCCTTCCCGGTCGTGTCCCGGATTGCCGTCTCATTGGACTATGAGAGTACAGGAACAGTGAGGGCACGTGTGTTTGCACACACATTTGTGCACTATAGGATGTGCACCTAATATCTCTTGCGTACGAGGCTAATCTCTCTTGAATTGCAAGTTAATTGCCCTTTGCTCTAGTAGGCTACAGCTAAGCTACCCTTCTGGGAAAAAAATACCTCTATTCCAAAACCCGTTGCTGTCTAGACGACAGCAACGGGTTTTGGTAAAACGTATCCGTCTCGTAACGGAACAAATATTGTCGCAGCCAGCAGATCGAGTGGGTAGCTCGCCGTCCGACCGTTTGGGAACCGTCCGGATCGAGCCCAAGTCGTTGACGGCGCGTACTGTTCCACGCGCGCCTCAAGATGTCAGCAAACCGTAGGGGCCCAGCAGGGTAGAAGCCTGCTGGGGTCAAGGGTCTGATTCTTAAAGGAAGACTCGGCCCTGGTACGAAAGGCAACGAAGGAACAGGAGTGGGTTTTTAGTCAGTAAAAGTCTGACACTATCTCACGCTCCGCCCAAGAGCGAGGGATTTCATAAGACTATTTCCCACCGAAAAAAAAAAGCCAGCAGATCAAGACAA
The DNA here is from genome assembly GCA_961205895.1 of Mythimna pallens. Lineage (NCBI taxonomy): Eukaryota > Metazoa > Arthropoda > Insecta > Lepidoptera > Noctuidae > Mythimna > Mythimna pallens. Next base: position 7,012,050 of record OY540843.1, read on the forward strand.
CACTAGTCTGTACATTTGATTGTTTAAGGGTCCTATTGTCCTGCACACTGTCTAATGGGAATCCTAATCTAAGCTTTCCTTTGTAAGAGAATATCGATTGTCATCTGTTTCTCTATTATCATCTGCTATTCCGAGATACAGTTATGTGTAGATGAGTTCGTTAACACTGTATTTGAGTGAGTAAACTGTATGCACTTGGGGAAGGTCTATGTCCAACAGTGGACGCTTTTCTTTTGAAATGATGATAATGTTAAACAATCAAGGCTGTTTAAGGACTAAGCGTTTGGAACAATTTGCCGGCTGCGGTCTTCCCGCCCGATTATAATTTCGGTGTCTTCAAGGCCAGAGTGAATAGGCTCCTAATAATGTAGTGCGCCTCACCATCAACGATTGCATCACTGCTTACCTTCAGGTGGGATCGCAGTCAAGCACTAGTTTATATTATTTAAAAAAAAACTGTCTATGTTGAAATGTAGGTTGTGGTATCAGCAGAAATATAATCATTGCTTACATAATACAAATTAGCAAAATATTCGAAAACGAAAGTGTACATTTGAAAGGTAAAGTGGTTTTTAAGCAATATTTACAAATAAAATATATATCGTTTATAATTTTATAGGTGCAAAATATGTCAGATTTAAGTTTTGACCTCCGGCATAGCAGTCAGGGCCACTGACAACTAGACCAACAGGCCAGTCAAGATAGATGTAAGGGATCCATTACACGGTCATGCAAGCGTCAATCAAAACCATCAATCATGAATGAAGCTTGACTGACGGAATTTTATTGCCATAAATTTTTCGTCATGCAAACGTCAGGCGTCGCATTACACGGTAGGTTTTTCGTCAGTCAAGATATTTCACTGTGGCAAAATTGACAGCAAAACCTATCGTGTAATGAATGCCTATAGATAGATTTATTTATTTAAACTTCGTGTACAGTGGTGGTACATAGGCGGACTAAATGCGACAAGGCATTCTCTACCAGTCAACCATTGGGTTAAAAAAGACAACGCTGTACTGTGTGTATTTATAGTGTAGAAAAGTCTAGAATTTCAAAGACTTCCAACGCCTCAGGAGCGAAACTGGGGCAGGTCGCTTGTAAATAATATTTAAAATCTAATCTATAAACAAATATTGTTTCATTAACCTCTATTTTCGCACTTTGTTATCAGTGAAGATACAGAGGTAAAATAAATTATAAAATTATGTAGGTATACATATATGTGTTTTAAAGAGTAAATATGTCACAAATGATGAAGACAGAGAGGCACGTCAGATTTATATAGTTAAGACACAATCAAATATTATAAGAACCTTTTGTTTAAGTTATTACATGACGTCACGGAGTAAAAAAACATGACTAAAGTATTTTCCATTAGTAGCTATTCATTCTTTGTCCGAGTTTTTCTTTGCTCATGTAGTTATAATAAAAATTATGTCGTGTTTTAGTAAGAATGTACTTCTCGTATATCTAATATATAAAATTCTCGTGTCACAGTTTTCGTTGCTATACTCCTCCGAAACGGCTTGACCGATTTTGATTTTTTGTGCTTATCTATGAGAATCGGCCAACATCTATTTTTCATCCCCCTAAATGTTAGGGGTAGTCCACCCCTAAAATTTTTTTTTTATTTTTTAGACAAGGAAATTTTTCATATGGCAAAACAACGTTTGCCGGGTCAGCTAGTAATATCTATTTTTGTACGTATAAGTGGATAAGTTTATTTAATGTTAAGATGTTTGCCTACTCATTACGTCAATCTAATCCAAATAATAATAGTCGGTGAACAAGAGTCATACAACGAAAATATTTTTTTAGGGATCAGTACCTCAAAAAGAAAACACGGAACCCTTAAAGGATAATTTTGTTGTCTGTCTGTCTGTCGGTATGTCTGCCTGTCTGTCAAAACTATTTAACTCGGGCACGCGTGGAGGTATCGAGTTGAAATTAATCCATACACTCAGGTCTGCGGGCCCTTGAAGCTGTGAAAAAATCAAACTTCTAAGTTAACGAAAAAAAGGTACAGCTGTTTATGTCGCAAAAAACGTATATTCCGACAGTCTCAAGCGAATTAAAATTCATAAGGTATTTCCGGTTGATCCAGAATCCTGAAATTTGCCATAAAGCAAGTTCTTATAGCATAAGTATAAGAATAAATCTGAAATTATTTGTTGTTACGTACTTTTTTTGCTATTCGGAAAAATCTTCGAAACTCAATTCGGGAATTGAACTGTTTTCATAGGTAAGTTTGTATGGAACCCTCAGTGTGCGAGTCCGACTCGCACTTGCCCAGTTTTTTTTATATCTTTGAAATAAAATGTAATCATAACTAGGACTAAGCTAAAGCTTTCTTCAGGACCTAGAGGTATACCACAGTTTTGTTTAAGGTCGCAAAACATTGAAGAATTTCTCCGGAGGGCGTGTCAGACTTCTACTGAATAAAACCTACCCGTGTTTGTACCTATGTCGAGCGGCGCATGGAGATGCAACACCGGGGCAAACCTCGGACAAGTCGCGGCATGGCGGACAGAGTTCCGGCGAGGTCTCATGGCGGATAGCAACAGCGACTGTCGCAACCCAGTGCTGGGCACGCCATAATCACGGCGGTAAGTCCCCTCTTTGAGGAGTGGCTGGGGCGGCAACACGGCGTCCTGACCTTCCGCATGACGCAGGTCCTCACCGGACATGGCAAGTTTGGGAGGTTCCTGCATCGGATTCAGGCGGAAAAAACGCCCGGGTGTCACCATTGTGTGGATCGCCCGGAGGGGATTGTAATCCAGTAGCTTCTACCAGCGGCTTCGTCCGCGTGAAAGTTGGTTAGAGGTGAAGTCGAAGTCGAACACGGATTTAAAGTAGCCTATGTCCATCCTTTGAGCCAAACCTTTTTCCGTACCAAATTTTATCAAAACCGTTTCAGTAGGTTAACCGTGAAAGCGTAACAGACGGACAGACAGACAGAGTTATTATTACTATTATTATGAGCCGGGTCTACCTTTTATAGCAGAACTTTTTACGTCATAATATTGTTTTGCATAACAACGGATAGCATAAACTTCATTTCGCAGAAAATCATTTCGCATACACTCAGTTGTCATACATTCAAAACTCATAATTTTGTTAGTCAGAATCATCTTTAGGCATAATGTTTATATCCATAATAATTAAAAAGCAGAACCATCATATCGCAGAAAATTCACAGTCAGAATCGTTTTTTGGCATACATTTTATATCGATAGTGCAGCATGCATGTAGCATGCAAGCAGGCATGCAACATGCAGCATGCATGCAGCATGCAAGCAGGCATGCAACATGCAGCAGGCATGCAGCATGCAAGCAGGCATGCAACATGCAGCAAGCATTGTTTCTGTCACGGCTCCGGCGCTGCGGGGTTTGGGCGGCGCCACGCGAGCTTATCGTCACAGATGGTTTTAACGCTCACCACCGGCGGGCCTTCAAACCACCTGCTCCTCAGCTCGCGGGCCGCCCTACCCCTCCGCGCCTACGCGGGTTTAAATTACACTCTAGGGGTAGGGCAGACAAGACTGCGTAAAGTCGGTTTCGCAGCGATTCGTTTCTGTCACAAAATTTTGCAGCACAACGTATTGACTTTTTATGACACAAATTTAATTTAATATTGAAAATGCTACCAATACATGCTATATTTAGAACATTCTATGTCACTTTTGCAGACCATTCGATTTTAAATACATTGCACGTAGGTTATCTAACCATTCGACAGCATAAATTTACTTTATTTAAATTATCAGTTTTATTCCATATATTATAAGTTTTTGATGTTTTGAACACTAATTTTTACAAGAAAATACATCTATTTTAATTTTTGATCTTCAAATATGCACCCATACCAAATAATCGTATCTCTAAATAAATTTTATGCTAAACAAAATTATGCATAATATTAATTATGGCAAAGGTAATTATGCGAAACAAAATTCTGCCAAGATAAAAGTATGCCATTGTAAATTCGGACACGTAAATATTCTGCCAAACAAAAGTTATGCTAAATAATTTTTATGCCTTAAAAATATTCGATTAAATAAGATTATGCCATGTGAGTTATGCCAAATAAAAATCGGAGTATCAAGATTCTGCCAAATAGAAGGAACCCAGAAAAAACACGTCGATTAGGGATATGGGTGCTATTAAAAGAAAATAAGACAAAAATTACAATCATGTTTACTTTGTTTTGATAACTTTACGAAATGTTTCCGGGCGGACATGAAATAAAAAATGCCAGTAACAACAAAACAATTATTGTTTATTGAATATATTTACAACGTACGTATATAACAGCCAAAGTTACTTTGGAATAGCTTCTATTCAAAAACATATAAGTACTATTTTAGCTTAATTCGAGAACAATGCAATGCTGGATAAATTTTATTTACAAAAGTAAGCAGGTACAGACGACAGAACAATTCCAGTCATTTATCTTTCTTTTGTATTGTACATATAAACAATTTAGAGTCTCTAATAGGTACTTTACAACATATTTTTTCAATAATTCGTCGAAATGTCTTAACCACTGCGGACCCAGGTTGACCACTGCAAAAACGATCTGACCAAATGGGCCTCTCTCAACCTATCTCTGCATCACCTGCCATGCTATCCATCCTGCACCACTACTTGCAGTTATCAGGGTTTATATGAGGCCAATAAAAGAGGGTGAGAGAGGTTGCAAGATACTGGTCAGAAAATATTTGAGTACATTGTCACGAAAAGAAGAAAAACAAATTATTTGTCGTAAGATCGTTGTAAACTTCGCCAATCAAAAGTATTGACAATTATTATTATTTATAATAATAACAGTTACATATATTCACATTATTAGTAGATGTGTCTATAGAGCTCTTTCATTACGTAGGAACATTTATTTAAGAGGGTCGTTTTCCACTCGCCTATCGTCAACATCGAGCATGGTTTAAAAGCTTGTTACTTCATCTAACGCGATGTTTGACAAAAAGGCAACGCAAAAAAAGAGAGATAACGCCTGAAAACTCGGTTAGCATTCGGTAATTCCGTGATTTACTCGAATATTTTACAAAACGTGTCTTTTTTAAACCCTTAAAAGTTTTTGAAAAAATTGTCTTATCGTATTATTACACTTTTTAAATATTTAAGTAAATTATGAAGTGTCAAAGTTTATGCCAAATAGCAGATTTTCAGTCGTCTTTACTGGATTAGTTTTACACTAATTTATAAATTGTTTTTAATAAAAGCCTAGATAATATCCACAAGATACTGTGTTTCCAAAACATCTTATGAAAAATGTGTAATAACGTCATAATCGCGTAAGAGCGGTTGTACGAAAAACAGTGAAAATGTACGTCGAGTTGCATCCCCTTAATTAAAAGCTTAACGAGAACGAGGTACAACATTTTACTTTTGACAAACAAAATATACTCACTACTATATTACAATATATTCCATTACTTAGATCAGTAAATGGAAATGAACAGAAAAACAGAGACCACAAAAGTGTGGTCTCCACTAAACTGCGGTTTCAACAAAACTGTGGTCTCTACAAAATAGTGTACAAAACGACAGTTATTCTGTGGTCCCATTGACACTGACCACAAAGCTGTCTACCAGTGAGGTAGGACTAAAAACGAACCCTATTCATCTAGCCGACCAATTTAGTCGGAATTTTTGTTAATTAGGATAAGTTTTAATTAGGAAACATTGAATTTTGAACCTTAGCGTATTGAATTTACGTGTGACGCTCTGCGTTTTGTGAAAATATTGATCTCATTCAGAACAGTTTCTGTAAAGTACTTTGTATGTTAGCTTTGATTAAGTAGTGAATTTTTTTTTCTTTGATAAAAACGTGTAATTTAAGCATATATTAGGCCCATTGTTCAGTAACTGTTTATGGGTTTTATGTTACAGAGTATGAAATATATGATCTATTAGTTAATAAAGCTTCTAAAAAAATATATTCGACATTACATTCATTGTTGTTTTTTAGAAATAAGCAGTATTAGGTATACGTATGTATATTTTCGGCAAAATATTTCGAATAAACATTGTAATATTGTCCATAATAGTTAGACCTTACAATATTTCAGTTAGTCTACACGTAAACCGTGTTCAAGATGGACCATTGTGTAAACAGCCATACTATCAACTGCCACGATTGAATATCAAGGGAAGCTTTCTAAAGAAGACAGTAAATCTAACATCAACGCGAAGATAGACGATAAACACCAACAATTTTAACCTGATAAGTTCACAAGCATCACTTGAAGTATATAGCTGTTCTTTTTTTATTCAAAGTTGGTGAAATGGGTCACAAAGTTGGTGAGATACTTCTTAATCAATACATACTTCACCATTCTACCGCTACTAACTGAAAGCTCTTATTCTCGACAGTTATTACTCTTCCATCTAAACTATAAACTAAATTATCACATACATTTTGTTCCCAAACACTAAGATTCTGTGTGGATCACACTGACCCACACCCTCAGTCTTCATCATAATACTGAGTATAATTTCAACTCTCTGCAAGCGTACCCGCAAGTTTTCCAGCTGTCGTCACAGTGCTATATAAATGGAAGAATAGATAAAGGAGTAATCCTACACAGAGGATGAAAAATACTATGCAGAAACACACAATGCATTCTGAGAGATAGATCTTGATTCGTTCAGTTCGGCTGATATGAGGGCCTGGTATGTCCACACTCGAGTAGGTCCACATTGATACAGTCGCGATCACTCCTGAAAATAATAATGCATCAATTAATTTGGTTCGATTTCGCTGGATAAAATGATATTTTAATGAAGCTCGGTGGTTATCGATTTTCGACGATGACATAGTTCGCGTCTGTGTTCGACTGTACATTATGTATTACGGTTATTGTATGTACTGGTGGTGTGTGTAAATGTGTGCGTGGTTTTATTATGTAATGACTTATTGGGAATGTGAACAAATTGTGGTGTTTAAATAGTGATCATACGTATTACTAGGTAGTCATTATGGAGGCATACACATTTCTGCTTTTGTTTATTTTGACCGTCTGTCATAGTCCACTCATCAGGGTCCCAAGTCTGTTATTTTTATAATTTCGTCTTTCCAACGCGATCCCATTGTCATTTTGCTAAAATACGTAGTCTGCTAAGTTCATAATGGTCGATCATTGCTCAGTCATTGGTCTCGTAATATAATTGTGGTAGAATTACAATATCGAGCTGTCTCGTAACCAGTGAAAAGCAATGACTGCACAATGACGTTCTAATGGTAGGACACTGATCAATGGAACTGTAAAAACTTTAGCAGATTACCGCATAAGTACGTCAAACATTCATTTGTCATTATGTACGAGATTACCATTCTAGATACCATTTCTTTCAATGGAGTGTCAGTGGTTGACCATTGGAATAGATTACCAAACTTGTCAAAATCAACAATTATGAAGTCAATGATAGACCATACTGACATAATAGCACAATTGACATATAATAGCAGACTTGAGGCCCTGAGTGTTTCAAGGTGAATGCTCCTGGGTAGCTCGCACAATTCGAATATTCGTACGTTTTTTGCAATTTAGTATGGTAGTTCAGCATCAAACTTCGAAATCAACGATAACACAAAGAAATCAAAACCCGTAGGGTACCCCGTTGACCTAAAATCTTGCAAGAAGCAAGATATCAGATCACAAGTATAGGAAAAAGTCTGATAACCATTGTGTAGTTATATCACAAAATAATTACTTATTTTGCGATTCGAAAAATTCGTCGAGTGTTTTTTAAGATTATATTAGATCAAAACACTTTAACCAATTACAATATAATAAAAATAGCAACAAAAGTAACAAAGGATCCTAGATCTCAGAGAATCCTAGTGTGATATATTTTCTGAGATAGTAAATTATTGTTATACTTCTCATTTGTGAACCTACAGGTAAAAAAACAAATGCGAATCGAAAACTGGTGGAAAATTTTTCATAAACATCGTTCATTATGAATTCTATTTGAGATTTATGTTTTTCTATGCAAAAACACGACACGAGTCCTTTGTGTCTGAATAAAAAACTTACATCGCGGACCATTCGCTCTAAATTAATTTTTTACTTTTTATTTTTTACGATGCGACGCCCGAGTCTTTCACAGTTTTTTTCACGAACGACTTTTTTAAATAGCAAAGAGTTTCTGCTTAACATCCCCTGAACGTAATATCCAAGAAGAGGAAGGAAAAGGGATTATCCTTGGAGAGTGCTCTCCCGATGTTTCCATGGTAACGGCAGACCGTGTAGCTTAGTGTAGTCGCCATTAGAACGGCTCTATTTGCTGGACTAGATTTTCATTCGATAATGAACTACCAGATTCTCGTTAAGTTTGCATTTTCCTACGTTTTATGCATATATGTACTAGCTTGTGCCTGCAGCTTCGCCCGCGTGAAAATAGGTTTCTCCATTCAAACTTTGGAACTCCATTTCATGCCTTTGGGGTGAATTTTGAAAAATCCTCTCTTACTGCTAGCCTACGTCATGAAAGGAAACCTTGTGCAAAATTTCGTGCTCTTAGTCTCAGTAGTTTCGGCTAGTCAGACAGTTTCTCCTTTTATATAAATATACTAAAAGATTATCCTCTAATTATTTCAAAGAGATTTATTTATCACTAACTACGCTAAAAATAACATTTTGGTTATTTGTTGAAAAAAAAAAAGGAATATGTATGTATGACTCATCTTATTCATGACATAGTTGCTCTTCACTACGGTACAATCACAAGATGTGACTTGAGACTCAATTAGTTCCCACTGCTATTTTAATACTATTGCGCAGTGGTGGCCGAGTGGAGAGCAGTGGTGGCCGAGTGGTAACAGCCCCGACTTACGAGTTGTAGGTCGCGGGTTCAAACCCAGTCAGGCGCATTACTTTGTGTAATTTATTTCATCACCACTGCTCTCAAAACGGTGAAGGAAAACATCGTGAGGAAACCGGCATGTCCTAGAACCAAAAATTCGAAGACATGTGGCATCCATCAACCCGCACTGGGCCCGCGTGGTGGATTACGGCCCATCCCCTCTCCCAGAGAGGAGGCCTGAGTCCCAACAGTGGGAACATTACAAGGCCGACTATGCTATGCTATGCTATGCTATTGCGCATTTTAGTCTAGATGTGCCGACTAAGAGTACGTCTCCACTGAAGCGGAGCAGCCCTAGTCAAGATACGATCGTTTCGTTTGCGTCGAACGCCTCGAGTAGGCCACGCCTCGGATTCCTTTGGTTTTGACGTCATTTCAACGCTCAGTCACGTGGTCAGAACAAAGAAATCGGAGACGTGGCCTACTCGAGTCGTTCGACGCAAACGAAACAGTCGTAACTTGGCTAGGGGGGCTGAGCGGAGTGGAACGGGAGAAAATATCTGATAATTTCCCATACACAAACAAAACCTAGTTAATGTTTTAGAAAATCTGACTATTGACGCCCTGCGAAATTGTTCCGTCTGTGACAGATAAAATTGTTTTGTCTCTAGCACAGAATAATTAGTATAGGTACCTCTCACCTCTCTATCTATTGTATCGTATTGAATTACAATTTGTATCGTTGTTAGACGGCTTATCAAACTGTGTTATTGTTTTGATTTCTTAAGTAGCAATGACCGGCCAGTGAGTCTTGCTAAAGGCTAATGTCCTATTTAAATGCGTAAATGATGAATCGTTTTCCTGACCAATAAAAACGTAATAAGTTTAACGTTAATGAGGACGATATTGTAAAGAGATGGCGGGCGAAATAGACAGATTTCGCAAAAACTAGAAGAAGGAATCGCGGACACTCGAAAAGAAAAAAATAAGAAGAGAAGAGAAGCCTTCGTCTAAGAATGGGAAAGAAGAGGCGAACAAAAAAAAAACCGGGCAAGTGCGAATCGGACTCGTGCACTGAGGGTTCCGTACAATAAGTCTCAAGATCTCAAAGTCTTAAGAATTGCAAAAAAGTATTTTTTTAGTTTACGACGTAACTACAAAATTACAGTGTTCAGATTTTTTCCTATACTTGTGCTATGAGACCTTGCTTCATGCCAAATTCCAGGATTCTATGTCAACGGGAAGTTCCCTATGAATTTTGATTCCCTTGAGTGCCGAAATGTATGTACGTTTTTTGCGACATAAACGGCCATAAATTTTTTTCCCGTTAACTTAGAAGTTTGAATTTTTCACAACTTCAAGGGACCGCAGATTTAATTATATTAATTTCATCTCGATACCTCCACGTGTTCCCGAGATAAAGGGTCTTGGCAGACAGACAGACAGACGGACGGACGGACAACAAAGTGATCCTATAAGGGTTCCGTTTTATTCTAATGAGGTACGGAACCCTAAAAAGGTTAAAAAGAAGGTGACTAAAAAGTTTAGTGTATATCGGTTGTTTTGAGGAATGTTTTGGTATGTGACTACAAGAGAAACCGAACGCCAAAGAAATTATAGATTAACTATGTGAATTACTATACAGAAAGAAGGTGATAATGCAAATGAAGAGAGAAGAGATAATGAATGTACATAGAGAAGTGTGGCAGATATGTTAGGCCGACTAAAAATAAATTTAGACGAAGGCACAGGGATAATAATGTTGAGAATTAATATTATGTACTCCGATTATTGTAAGACTCAATTCGAAATCTAATTAAATCTACAACACATTGATGACTATTCTACTAAGAATGTCTACAACGATGCTTAGTCCATAAAAATTATGCAACATAGTTTGCATAATGAGTATATTATAAGAAGTTTAAAAATGGCGCCAGTGACTGAAAAGTTGAAAGGAAATTGTGTTGGCATGGTTATGTGAAGAGGAGGGATGAAACGCTTCTTACTAAAAGAGTTATGAGTGTACATGTGGATGGAGAGACTGATAGATTGTGTGAAGAGTGATATGATAAAAAGGGAATTGGTGATAGTGTGATAGGTGACAGGACAGAATGGAAGAAAAAAACATATTGATCCGACCCCTAACAAACAAGAGCAGGAAGATGATAATGAATTTTTGCAAAACGAAAGAAAATTATGGTTCATATTACGGTACGGTCGGTAAGTTTTAGGAACGATTCCAACGGAAAAGGCACTAGAATAACAAACATTTAATGCATTATTTCCTGTATTGTTAGATATTTAACGATAGACACACGAGTGTTTAGTTAAACAGGAAATTAACGGAAATACACACAAGGAAAACCAAAGACGACTTATGACATGATACATAAAATCTTACTGATTACGTTGATATTCAGTTCAAAAAAGTACACCAAAGTAATCTTACATTTATGTAATCCAAAACACTAGCACTGTTTTATTTTCTCTGCTTGAATTTTCCTTATAAACTGTTCGCATGTTACAACCATTGATTTCCACGACTATATTCACTTGTCTATATATCACGAGTTTTCATCGCCGTCGGCATGCGTACGCGACTGTCGCTTGTCTTAGTTTGTAAACGTATGCCTCACACTACGCGCGACCATTGTCATGCACACCACACAACTAAAGTTCACACCTTATCGTTATAGCACACGCCAATATCGTCCTTACTCCAAGGTCGTACCGCACTAAATGGTACTACAAATTTTTTCTTCATTACGTTTACTTCCACGTGTATTTTAGGAAACTAGTTTAATGTGGGTTTCAGTTCAGGCTATTTTAGTACGTCTGTAAGTGTTGTACGGATCATATTTGCGTGGTATTTTCTTTATTGTAAATATGTATTACGGGTTGTGATAAGAAGTTTATTAAATTTTATTGTTTTACGGTATTGAATTTACTCATTTTCAATTGTACTGAGATTAGATCTCTCGTACCATAGAGATTGCATTGTAAACTTAAATAAATATTATTCAACTATATTTTTCTAAATAAATAAAATTATTTAGAAAATGATAATCAGGTACCTCTATATATTTCAAGTAGCTAATGCTTTTGTAATTAAGATATTATTCAATCAATCTGGCTAGTACCCATAATGTCTAAACCTTATTGAAAGGTTCTTATGTGTTATTGTTCCATAAAAATAGTAAACTACCGGTATTGGAAAACACGACGCCGACAACGTTACATGTATAACAAAGAAATGTATAATAAAGAATATATAATAATAAAAAATATATAAATATAAAAATAGTAGCCCACCGGCATCGAGAACAGGATCCATGATTATTATTATTGGAAACCGGATCCAAGCCTAAGGGCTTGTTGTTAGATTAAGATTTAACTCCCTAAGATATTGGTCGAGACTCGTTTCTATTAAGCCATTAGTTGACACAACTGTCGGTATAATGATCGCCAAGTCCGCATCCCACACGTCGATAACGTTGTGAACCAAGTCAAGATATTTGATTTTTTTATGTTTTTGGTTTTATGAGCCTGTTCTCTTCCTGTAGGGCAACGGCCTCCTTTTCTTCTTTCCATTTTTCCCGGTTTTCTGCAAGTTCAGGACAGCAATCCTCTGGGAAGCAGTCCAGCCTATCTCGCCGTTTCTAGGCCTGCTGCGTTATCTTTACCAAGCGTTTGGGTTCTAACCTAAGTTAGAACCCAAACGCTTCGCCAAATGGGCGAAGGTTAGCCTTCGCCCATTGCTTCTCGTGATTATAAAAATAAAATACAGTGGCTGGCTATTAAGGTTTCTAAAATAACAAGTTCAGTGCTAATCATTACTGTAAACCATATCTTTCAAAGATATGGTTTTATTAAAAAAAAAAAAAACTTGAGAATCTGTCTTCTTTGTTTAGTCCGAATTTTAGAACTTTTTGAATTTAGAATTGGTGTGAAAGGGTTATACGTTAAGTGATTTAGAGTGCTTACCAATGACAGCCAGATGGCTGGACGATCTTCAAAGGACTAAGGAAAGAACCTGGATGAAGCTCACACAGACCAGAGATGCACGGCTTAAAAAGAGTGTAGCGTTTACTCAGGTGGAACAAGGTTACCAATGATGATGATGGTGATATTGATGTATTCATCATCATCATCATACCGTCTTATTTGGGGTCGGCGCAATACGTTTATTTCTTCCATTCTGCCCTGTCACTCGTCATGCTGTCACTAAGTTCCTTTTCTGTTTTATTTATATTTTAATTCATGTTGATGATGGTCAACATAAGTACGATCGCTAGTTTAGTAACAATGTGTGATAATGCTGGTGTTCTGTAAAAGATTGCCCTGTGCGATAAGACTACATATTGTTCAGTTGAGTTTATGTTTGAACTGTTATGCTACAACAAAATATATTATATAATAAGTAAATAAATAGAGCTACTGTTAGACTAAAAAGCTGATGAGTGAGCGCATCCCTACGTTACCGCGTCTCATCGCCCCGCACTAGCATCTTTGACAACCAGCCCCCCTAGCCAAGTTGCAATCGTTTCGTTCGCGCCGAACGCCTCGAGTAGGCCACGCCTCCGATTCCATCGTTCTGACGTCATCTAAACGCTCAGACACGTGGTCAGAACAAAGGAATCGGAGGCGGCGCGAACGAAACGATTGTAACTTGGCTAGGGGGGCAGGACACAGAGAATTGCGCGCCGTTTTCGTAACGTACTTTTTCTAAATAAAAGTAATAATAATTTTTTTGCAAGATAAAACTGCAATTATCATTATCACTACTTAGACAAGTATTAGGCAGTTGGGAAAATACAATGTGATAAACAAACAGCTATGAAATAATAAAACAATAGAGTTGATTGCATTGTTGAAAGAAGATGAAGACATTATTTAAAAACTAAAACATAAACCAAAATATAGTCAAACATTCTCACCTATCATTAGTGTATGATGATGCCCAGAGCTGTGAACTCGCAAAAAAGCGCAACTGAAGGAACACTGTGGGTTTTAGTCAGTAAAAGTTTGACACTCCCTCCCACTCCCCACCTAGACCCCATATCGCGAGAAGTTTTTTTAAATATCATAAACTAGCGCTTGACTGCGATCCCACGTGATGGTATGCAATGATGCAATCGTTGATGGTGAAGCGCACTAGTTTATGAGAAGCCTATTCACTCTAGCCTTGAAAACACCCAAATTATAATCGGACGGGAAGACCGCAGCAGGCAAATTGTTCCAGTCCTTTGATGTACGCGGTATAAACGACAAGGCGAGACGCTTAGTCTGGACCATAGAGGTTTCAATAACGTAGGTAAGGGTGGATACTTGCCGTACGTCGGGTTGTCCGATGGATGATTTGATGACTTCCCACGTACGGTGTAAATTGAAATGTAAAGGCCACGGCCATCACGTTCAAAATCTAGTTGCAATCTCGTTCCAAAACTGTTGGAAAATTAGATGTATTTTTATATAACTGTACACAATTTACAATTATTCAATGTATTTAAGAACCAAATAGCCTAAAAAAAAACCATAAAAAATAGTAGTTATTGATTTGGAATGTATTGAATGAGTGAAATAAATATGCAACAACAAAATAATGTACTCATACATCGTGACGAACTAAATGTAATTTAGTTAAAGATAAGCTGGACATAGTTTTAAAGTAGAATTACAGAATTAAATGTTTTTAAACTATTCTAATTGAGATACGATCGTTCTTGAAAGTAGATTGAAGATGAAGAAGTATTGAAATAGCATGGCCGCTCTGGTAAGTAATGTAAGAATTTTACACGCCAATACTTTTCCAAATATTTTATTACTATATCACAACATAGAATGTATCTCGGGTCCTCCTTTGTCGTTTGAAACTGAGCATGGAAATATAATGAATTTAAACAAATATCGCCATTTTATCTTAATAAATTATCATGGGTTGCCACAAATATAAAATTAATTTGATGTCAAAAATGAGTGTTGCAACCCACAAATAAATAAATGAAATAGTCGATTATTGTAATGCTGACACTAGATTAGGACACAAGTAAATATTTTGGTACTGCTTGTAGTTTGGTTTAAGAATGTGATGAGATTAATAAAGCAGTTAAGTGGAAGTGTGTCATAGTGAACTCAAATGCGGGGTCATCAATCATGATGCGGGCGACAACTCGAGAAGTGGTTGCTAAGCAAAGCATGTTAAGCAGTCAATGAATGCAGTAATAAGGACAAAAATTTGATTAGAGAAGTAGATATGTTAGTTTTGGAAGTTACTGCCTAAATCCGCAACATATTAATTATTAAAATCTAAATCAAAAGTAGGTAATCAATCTAAATCAAAAATCTATTCATATTTTTGCATGTAACATTTTTATGACACAATGCATTAACAAACATATTAAAAGCAATAATTTCATAAACAACTTTACAAGAATAGAGATTGCTCCATATAAAAACTCGTTGAGGCATCCACTACCAAGCTGTGTTTGAGAAAAGATTATTTTGACACCCAAACCCGCATTACTTATTATTTTTTAAATATACAGTTATTCAAAGAAATTAAATTAGTTTAAGCTGAGTTTCCACAAGGACGTGTTTTAGGTCCGGTCTTGTTCGTGACCCAGTGCGATACTTTCGATTATTTGTGACAAGAAAAACGAAATAATCAATCAAAATCTGGTGAAAAAACTGGTGTTCACAAACCATAAATTTGCAAAGTTCTGATATTGAATGTGGCTACAAAAGTATAATTATATATGCATTAGCAGATACATTGTTTGCATCTATTGTGCCAAATAAACTGTTTTTTCACTTCGTTTCTATTGCTAAATATAAAACCTTGACTAGACACAGTATTAAAATAATACAATTCAGTGAAAAGTAGACCATTATTATTAGCTTTGGAACGTGCCACCTGGTTTTCAGTCTCCCTAACGCTCGTGATTTTAATTACCGTTTTGTATTAAATACATTGACAAATTCAACACAAGATTTAACCCTATTCTAACAATACTTTATAAAATTTAAACCCGTTTTTTTCTAATAGTTAGGGTGGTGACAATAGTCAGCCACGGGTCCATAGGCTTGTTATGCAAATCCAATGTGTCTACGATTGATAGAATCCTTCCATGCGCATTCTAGCCACGTGTTCTTGTTGATATTTTTATCCGACGTTCGTGACTATTGGTTGGAGGGTTCCATTTTTAAATTTTTTATTACGGTTTGGTTGTTCTAACGGTTTAATATTTGAATAATGTTCTATTTTTAAATTGTTGACGGGATGTTAGTGCGAAAGGGTTTTTTTTAAAATTATTAATCACTAATATTATTAAAATAAATATATAGGACTGCTTAGCAATTGATCTGAAAATTATAGAAATATTAAGAAGTTCTTTAGGTTTATTTTTAATCTATGTATTGAGGTTGAAGATACACACAACGCACAAAAAGTAAATACAACATTTGCTACGAGACACATTGAAAATGTATTCCAATGCATTTCTTTTAATTACCTAACTAACACAGATAATAGAGTTCAACTAGAAACAGGAAGTCCTGATAGGCTCGAAAAAAAAAACGAATATCTTTTGTGATATTCGTTGCGATATTCATTCATTTTTGAAGCTCGAGTACGCTTCATTCCCGTTTAGAGCGGATCCGACGGGCTTGCCACATGCCGGGGTAAATCACATAAATGGGGCCAGCCGGCGACCAGATGCACCCCTAAATAAACCACTCCACACGAAAACAAACCTTGAAGCTTATGTTACAAGGAGGATTTTGGTATGGAGACAGACACCCCGGGCTTGTTGAAAAAAAAAAACGGTGGACTTGAATGACTCTGACGGTCTTTCCCCGGCATTTTGTCGACAGTTCGGGTGCGATTGAAAGCTCCATGTGCCGTGTGTGTTTTTTCTTGTAATTTAAAAGGTGTAATCGTAAGGTTTGCGCAAGATATCGTCGAGGGGCGCCGCTGGCAAGGTGCTCTTTTTTTCTTTGGAACCCCCAGCTGTGGCGACAAGTGAGTCATTCAATAACATATGTTTTTGTTAACAGGTTTCTCTCTTCCTATACGAGTTCGTTTGACTTAATTCATTCGTATTGCACAAAGCGTTGTTTCCATACTACTTTTCGTGCAAATATCCCTTTGTGAATTATTGGAATTTCTGTTACTAGTGCGCTTATTACCGATGTCATATCCTCATTTCCAGTGCTCATTTATGTCAAAATTAATCGTCGTGCAAGTTTGTGCTCTAGCATAAAGCGTTCATAGTTCAATTTCGAAACTAGCGTGTTTATTATGAAAGTACAAATATGAATTTTGAACATTTCTCCATTGCCGGCAGTATGCGTTCAGTCATGAGCGAAAAATTATCTTTTGATGCAAAAGTACGGCGAGGCAAGGGTAAATACACACTTGATCGCTCATGTTTACGTAGCTCAGTTGACCGGATGTATTTACTCCAGGAATTGGACTGTTTATGGGCAGCATTTTGTAAGAGAGATGAGTGAATTCCAATTCTGTGTTGTTTATAGGTACTACAGTAGTACAATACGTTCCAAATAAAAATAGGATCGATTGGCATGTTGTAACGTCATGTCATACTGTCAAATCGAAGAATTATTATGGTGAGCAAAACAAGAAACTTTTTAAAATTTAATTTATTTTAACTTACTGTGAACGAAAAAAGTTTAATTAGAATCCAGTTCTTTAATTTTGCTCATCTCTGTGTTTTTCAAATTTGAACAATTTCTTGCGGTATGAAGTGACGTCACAACATGGCAATCGATCCTATTCTTATTTGGTACGCATTGTGCTATTCAATTTTACTTTCAGGGGTGTTAAAATGTCAGTTGTGCGAGGGAGAAAGAAGGATGGAGCTATACACCCTATATCCATCCCTTTAACAGTTCAGTTTAGGTCGTCAAATGTATCGCGTTAAGAACTCGTGTTAGGGTCTCTTACAATATATACGAAACCGTTCTATATTGACAATTTGACGTACAATGCGTTTGAAATAGGAATATGAGCGTCAATGACCTCTGTCAAATGTTAATTGAAAAGTACGGTTTGTAAAGGAAACTTATTTGCGTGCCTTTTTTACTATATACATATTTAAATAACCGAGTGTTAATTAAATCTAAGTGAAGAAAAAACGTTATTGCTTAATCTAAATTAGCTAAATATATTAAATAAGTCATAATTAGTTAACAAAAAAAAAACTGTTTTCTTTCTTATTTTCTTTATTGGGAACGATCCGCCTTCTTCTATTCACTACTACTCAGATACTTCACACAGTGATGCAGAGATGACCAGAATTGAGGAAAAAAAAACTTTTTTTCGTTCATGATTCTTAAATAATGTTAATTTAATATATACGTTTTGCTTACTCTACCTGATTCGATTTGACAGCTATGACGTCACAACATGGCGCTAAGTCAATCGTATTCTTATTTGAATTGCATATACCCTATTCATCTGGACTTGAGACAAAATATAAACAAAGAAAACAATGTAGGTAGCTTCGGCCAAGTTTCTTCGACTTGTATACATTTATAAAATGTTTCCTTTTCTGCTGAGTGCATTGGCGTTTTCTTAGCACGCTTTTTCTCCCGCGAATAACAAGTATTCAACGAAAATATCTGAAAGCGGCATTCTCGTAACAAAAAATTGATCGATATTGAAGAAGATGGCGGTTTTTAACCAGCCCGATGACAAAATGTCACATTTTAATGTAAAATGTTTGCAGTATTTGTGGTTTTAAGTAAGTATTTGTGAATTTAGCAAACTCGTTAAAACAATAATAGGGTTGTTTAGACATTTGAGAAATACCCTAGAATGTAACTTGGAACGAAACTGGAAGACACAAAATAATAAATAATTTGTGTTTAAAAAAAATAGATACATTTTTTGGGGCATTAATAATATGATGGAATATATTGCGAGTATTCTTTTTGCGTACTTAAGTTTTGACAGATGTCAAAACGGGCCTTTTATTATTTGACAACTTTAGTATTATATATGGTTTGTTTACCTTTTGTCTAACGGCTCCCTGAATAAGGTATAGTATCGCCAATTTGTTTTAGATTTTCACACACTCAAGGTTGTACTCAATTGTTATCTTGACACGCTAAGTGTTAGTAGATGCGATGTTGACAATTTAAAACCATTGCTAGTAATAACTTATCGATTCAAACAGTTCTTGTCTCACCTTCGCTAGCTGATTAGAGCAAGATTGAATCGAGTCGAGGAATGAACAGATCAAGCACCTATCAAGGTTGTACAGTAATTCTTTTATTGCATTAATTGGAAGGAATACAGAATCTGTTAGGGTGTTTCATATAAGTTTTAAGTAGTTTTTGAGTTAAATCGTAACATACAAACCAAAAATCAAATCTTTCCTCTTTATAATATTAGTTTAGATATGTATAATATAAAGTAAATCAGAAAGCCGAATGTGTATTGTCAGAAAACCAACAAAATACAAAACTAACAGAGCTGTGCTGTTCAATTTTGATGTACAAATCTACACTTTCTTAAATTTAGCCCACAATTTCTCACTGTTGGGCAAAGTTATCCCCAAATCCTTCCAGGAGCCACCCACCACCA
The DNA here is from genome assembly GCA_961205895.1 of Mythimna pallens. NCBI lineage: Eukaryota > Metazoa > Arthropoda > Insecta > Lepidoptera > Noctuidae > Mythimna > Mythimna pallens. The sequence continues at coordinate 7,031,494 of OY540843.1, forward strand.
GCTATCCGTCTAGAATCAGTTCTTGCGGTAGGCATCTAGGTCGTTTCATCACCTCTCACTAGTTGGGCCTCAGCGACGTGGTCTTCTATCTTCAAACACCCACTTTATGGAGACCATGCGGCTCAAGTGGCCCACACAATCCCATTCTAGTCTTTTTGTTTGGGGTTTGAATCATCAAATAAAATCTCCTGCTGGGTGGAGGGAGTGTAAGACTTTTACTGACTAAAATCCACTTGTGTTCCTTCACTAGCCTTTTGCGTTCCATGGGCGCGGTGTTACGCACTAAATACTTTACACACACACACACTACACACACTTAAACACATACTTACACATTACAGATTATTCGGAAGTATGTATTAGCTTGGCAGCCTATTTTCTTATGTCTATGATTCCCGCTTTTGAGTTAAAAGTAGTCCTATGGTGTACTAATTTTGCTAGGGCTACGTTTGAAAGCGTAAGGGTTTTAGTCGGTAGAAGTCTGTGACGCGCCCATCGTTCCATCCTAGAGTGAGAGAAGTCATTCTATGATTTCCCACCTCAAAAAAAAAATGTGTACCTATAATATAGTGTATTCTATGTAGGTAACACCAGAGCTATTGAAATTTCTAAAAACTCCACAGTGACACCACAATCGCTTTAATTACTAGTTCGTTTTGATAATACACTGTGAACGAACAGTCTGTCTGTCGGCTATAATTGGCACGCAATTTGTGACAGTGTGCAGATTATAGGGTCTATATTGCACAGCGGGCACTTCACATGATCGATCGTCTTTTTTCTGTAAGCAATGTGTAGTTCTCATGAAGTAAGTGGACATAAGAAGGCGTGTAGTGCAGCCCCTTGATTATAACCTGTGGAAAATGAATTGCATGTTTTCTTCTAGCACCTAATGGATATGTAATTGGAAACCGTAGCATGGGATATACACGCATATTCAGTCTTACCACAAAATAGATAGGTAGGTATGTCTCCACTGCTGGGACTTCGGCCTCCTTTCTTGACGAGGAAATGGGCCGCAATCCTCCACGCAGGCCCAGTGTGGGTTGGGAATATATAAGTATGTCAGTTTAGGATGCCATTTGAAGTGGAAATCTCCACCAGTGAGTAGGTGATGAGTGGGTACTGGGTAATCTACACTTCTACACTAATATTACAAAGAGGTAAATTTTGTTTTTTTGTTATTTTTATTTTGTTTTTTTTTTTTTTATTGTAATAGGTTATCTCTGAAAGTACTGGTCCGATTGCTATGATTTTTATGGCTATAATTCATGTACCCAGGCGAAGCCGCGACCACAGGCGAAAAGCAAGTGATCAATAAACAAACTATTCCAGATCAAGACCACGCAACCGATTTATTTAGATGTAGGCTTTAGGTATTCGATTCTTAACGAGCCGTGAGACGGTTCCTAGTCACTGTTGTCGGCACGAAGTCCAAATATGAAGAGACCTTGGGGCCTTAACATCGTACGTATTAAAAAAAAAAAGAAATAAGAGGGATCCAGCTATACACCCTATATAGCTCCATCGCTTTAACAGTTCAGTTTAGGTCGTCAAATGGATCGCGTTAAGGTCTATAATCCCATGAACATCTGGCCGGAGCTAAATGCACACATACTCGTACTGCCGCCTGCGGCCTGCGCCCGCATAGAGCCGCGCTGACCTTTAAAACCATTTTCATTGCAAAATACTGATTGATTTATATATGCTACGAGGACATTCTGAAGAACACTTAACCAGCATTTTTTTGTGTAAACATATTTCTAAAAACAAAGTTGTTTGAAAGGAGTAGGAAAAACAAGCGAAAAAATATCATGTTGTTATTTTTTTTTTGGCAAAAGTATTAGTCATACGAAAAAAACATATGTTGATAATGTTGTACATGAATCCCGGCTATTGACCTAGACGTTTCTGAGGAGTAGGCTTCAGAAAGTCACTGTTTTATGGCACTAAGAGCCTTAAGAGTTTGTAGTAGGGCTTCTGTTGGGGTCTTGATCACTTCTTTTATGGAGTGTCCTACACGTAGATGATTCAACGCGAAGCCGAACGCGATGCTTTGGCGCGAATGAAGGTAGAACTACATTGCGCACACGCGGGCCACGTACGCCGATCTGAGCGCGTCGGTGTAACTATTGTTTATTATTATTATTACTGTATCGCAGCATCCGAGTTCTACGCACGCAATTAGACTATAAACAACAGTCCGATATCAACTATCAGGCAATTACACCAAAGTCTGTCTGGTCGGAGGATTCTTCATTTACAACGGAGATTTGCGGGAATGTACACCCCGTTTTGAATACGTCTATAAAGTTTTACCTTTAGCGAAACTAAATTCATACAGGCGGTTAGATATAGTCACAGAGGATCAGAAAACAAATACTTACGTGAATCAATTTGCCTGGCCTTTGACTGTGTTCGGGTTGGCTTTCTATCATACCGATTACAACTGGATATCAGTATTGAGCACAGAGCGACTGCTCATCTGACCTTCACATTCAAGTAATTGGGTTACACGATACCTTTTGGCAAGACTGGTGACAGTTTCCCTGTCATCGGACTATCCGTAACGACTGTCAAAGATCTATAAATTACAGTTGGGACTAACGGCTTTTTTAGGGTTAAGTACTTCAAAAGGAAAAAATGGAGACCTTATAGAATCACTTTGTTGTCTGTCTGTCTGTCAATAACCTTTATCTCGAGAATGCGTGAAGGTATCGAGTTGAAATCAAAACCATATACTCAAGTCTGCGGTTCCTTAAAGCTGAGAAAAAAACAAAACTTCTAAGTTAACGAACGATAAAAATACGGCCGTATTACTTTATGTCACAAAAAATGTATATTTCGCAGCCCGGGCAGGTATTAAATAAGGGTATGTAAGCTGGCAACTCTTTAAGGCACGCGTGGAAAAATACGCGCCGTCAACCCGGAGAATGCCTAAGCGAATTTGTCGAGCTATGGAGCAATCTCAATATGCTAAGATGGTCACCCATTCTCAGACTGACTTCGGTAACCGTTGCTTAACCTTGAAGATTTACTATTATTATTTAGCCACGAGCTTAAAAATACTACTGTGAATATATCTAGACAATGAGCAATGGAAAGGGCTACACTCGGAATTTAAGTCGACCGCATCGTCGCTTTCCATCAGGTGAGATAGCGGTCAAGCGCGAACGTATCAAGAATAAAAATAAAAAGTTTACTTGTGTGATCGTATAAGAAATGAAGGTTACCTTACGTTTACCCTACATCCGCAGGGGAAGCAAGTTTACCGACATAGCCCGAAAATTGTCCAGACTTAAATGGTAGTAGGCAGGGCACATTGCTTGCAGAACAGATGTTGATAGGGCCGAAAGCTTCTGGAGTTGCGGCATACTGGAAGACGCAATGTCGGAAATCCTCCCACAAGGTGGACCGATGACCTGTTGTGGGTCACGGGAAACCGATGGATGCGAGGCGCACAGGGCTGATCGTTATGGCGATACTTGTGGAGGCCTATGTCCAACAGTGAACATCTTTCAGCTAAAATCATGATGATTATGATGATCCAGATAATAAGCGTTGTTGAACATGTAAGGTCTTAGGAACAATATTATTCGGGTTGCTATGAAGTGTTTTTAAGCTTGTTTTCATATCTACAGTTACCTAAATTGAAGCTCACTCTTGGGTTTATTTTCAAGCTATCAAAGGCTCTGAGGAACGCAGGATTTCCTCTAAACATATACGTAGGTTCACTCACTCTCTGTGGCTAAAACCCAAACAAAGTGTCCTGTACATGAATACATAGAGACAGGGGCGCCGGCTTTTAGAAAACCTCATGGGTGCTCATGCTTATTTGATGACTCGAAAAAGTGGCGAAGTGTGAGAAGAGAAATGCACACTGATCGACCGACAAATAAATATATGTCCTACTTACATACTGTGTAGCATAACATAGTATAGTCAGCCTTTTAATGTTCCCACTGCTGGGACTCAGGCCTCCTCTCTCTAGGAGAGGGAATGGGCCGTAATCCACAACACGGGCCCAGTGTGGATTTGTGAACATACTGCGTACTTAATTACCAATTATGTTTGATAAAAATATAAAATGAAACCAATATATAGGAAAAATAAAAATGAAACTAGTTATTATAAAGAAATATTATAATTTATACGTAACCTAAAAGACGATTACTGATCTGTTTCTTGATGTCTATTCTCAGGGGTGCTCGGCACTCACTGTTGATTTCTCATGGGTGTTCGAGCCCCGGAGCACCCACGGAGTCGGAGCCTCTGCGTAGAGATATTCGACCGCGTGGCAAGAGGGACGGAGGAAAACGTCGCCGTCACTGCTAGCGACAGGCGTTTACTTACATAGTAGTTATGTGTCCCTGGTAGCTGGACAATCTGTTTCCCAGTTTAATATAGAAGTTTTAGATGGCCGTGGCTTGGAAGCTTGTGAGTTTTAATTGATTATTTTACTTAGTAATGAAAGAGAAATATTTACGACAAAACTTTATTTCGTTACAAAATAATATGTAGTATAAAACAATGTCTGTTTTTACGTCTTTCTGTTTATCCACTGATTATTCCTAAACTTAACAACGGATTTTGATGTGGTTTTTTAACCGACTTCAAAAAAAGGAGGAGGTATTTTTTTTTCCATCTTCTTTTTTTATGTTTGTTACTGAACTAGAACTCCGTCGTTTTGCAATATTTTTTTTCCCTAAAACGATATGCTTCCAGATTGGTCTTATTTTTTTCAAAATCTAGTTCTGATGATGGAATCCATAAGGAATTGAAGGAACTCCTCAAATATTATAAGCAACCATAAAGTAATTTTCATCGAGAACTTAAGCATTTACAGTCAATAAGTAACATTTGATGAAGTGAAGTTTCACTTCATCTGATGAAGAAAACCAGAAATGGTCAACGGAACTTCATACTCATATAGATATCGCAATGAAGATAGTTAAGCGACTATGACAATACAAATAAATGAATGGTTCTGAATAGTAACATTGAAAATGGTATCATCGAATTGATCTTATGATGATGATTTGGCACCAATTTCAATACGATCTCATCGTGACCGGTAAAGTAGACGGGAAAAGGCATCGTAGGCGCAGCCCAATACTTTGGTCCGACCAGATCCGCACCGCTCTTGACTCTACAGTATATAATGCTTTCCACACCGCCAAAGTCATAAACAGATGGAGGAATATACGCGTGAAAGTGATGAAGCGGGGAGGTGACGATCATCAGCACTGAGGAATACAACGCAAAGAAGAGGAACAATATGATATTAACTCCAAATTCATTCTCAACAGGGCTTAATGAAATACCCTAATAATGAACTGAACTTGTTAATATGAATGCTGACAAAAACTTCTCCAATATTGGGTTTATTTTGGTAATAATAATAATAATATTCGTTGTGTGTTAGTTGTGGAATAATAATAATAATATTCCACAACTAACACACAACGCCGCCTAGTCCCAAGCTAAGCAGAGCTTGTGTTATGGGTACTAGACAACTGATAAACATACTTATATATTTTTAATACATACATATTATAGATAAATTACACCCAGACACAGAACAAATGATCGTGCTCATCACACAACCATTTGTCCTGGGTGGGAATCGAACCCACGACCTCCGGCATAGCAGTCAGGGCCACTAATCACTAGACCAACAGGTCTGTCACTGACTGTGATGCAAACGAAGTAGCAGAAAACAGCTCGAATCAATATAATTCAATTTACCTTTGAAATAATACGTAAACAACATTTTTGTTTGGCTGTTTATATCTGCTCTTTGTTCTCATAAATGGTTCGAGCACGGAGTTCGATAAAATAGTCAATTACTCTTTTGACGTTCGCAACTGCGAAGTGAATTAAATTAATTTGCAGTTTTAAAATGCTCTGTACTGTGAGATTTAATTACTTGTGTCAGAGTGTATACGTGTATTTATTTATAGATGGGACCATACATTTTTGTAGGCCATGTAAGTAAATCAAATAATCGGCAGCTAAAATACCTATAAAATGGACACCCTCATTTTTTCCTCCAGATTGTTAAACAGGTGTAAAGCACTGGTCTGCGGAAGACGAGCAATGGGTATCTCGCTGTCCGGTAAGGACCAAGCCCGAGTCCTGCGACGGCGCGTTGTATGCTACGTGCGCCTCAAATATTATTTACTCCCCATTCATTTTACTGATATCACTCTCAAGGCCTTGAGGCTAGATGCTTAGCCATTCCACCAATTTTTATTACGATAAGTTGTTCTCAGTCAAGCAGTGCGGCTATGGAATGATTAACCCGTGGCAGTAAGAAAAGCACAAACCTTCCCATCTTTTAAAAATATGTTCAAGGATGACTTCCTCTCCCTTTGAATGTCATTAAGTATTTGTGCATATTTCTCTGAAAGTCTCTGGATCTGGCCACTTACAATGAAAGAATGAAAAAACAATTTTAGAATTCGAAAATGGAACTCTTTGCGAGCATGTTACTTTTTAATTTCCGAGACTGTCATTTGTTTTTTCATTGTGCGTCTCGAAGATTGTGTGTCGCTATTAAAATGAATTTAACTCGTGAACATTTGCGTTCAATGATTTTTTATGATTTTCGTTGTGGCTTAAGTCAACATAAGAGTTGCCAGAGACTTAAATTGACATTTGGTGATGAAGCATCATGTCGGAGCTCTGTGTATTCGTGATTTGGAGAATTTAGACGTTGACGTGATCATCTTTATGACGAGGTACGTGAAGGTCACAGACTTGAATATTGACACCGTACGACTATTAGCAAACCGACAAAAAAGTTACTTACCTACATCATAAACTACCTGCGTATCTTTTCTCCTTCTCTGTCAAATCTATCCAAGGTTGTTTGTAAAAAATAGCTTTTAGCGATAAGACCGCCTTTTATTTTAAGCTCTCTATATCAATCAATAAATCCTTTTCAAAGCTCATTACAAGCAACGTCTCTTGATATGCCTTACACAAAAACCTCTCAGTATTTGTAATTCCTAGATTACTCAATAAATATAACATATATTATTAGATAACTCAATTGTTTATCTAACTAGTACTTTCCATTTTGCTTTTCTGAGGGTGTAATTAACAGCCCCCCTAGCCAGGTTACGATCGTTTCATTTGCGTCGAAACGATCGTAACTTGGCTAGGGGGGCTGTTATTGTATTAAACTAAGTAGTATCGGGAACTAGAGGTTTTCTGTCAAGTTTTATAACGCTATGTGTGTCTGCACTTAGGGAATAAAATGGGTAAAGTGATATTTAGTTCAAAAGAGGTTTTAAAATCTTTGTGAGCTTCTTCGCAGGGCGCTAGCAGTAAGATGCAACATGTTGGCTCGTTGTAGTAATGAGGTCAAAATTACTTTATTCAAAGCTTTTTGCCAATCATTCCACACGGGCGGTCTGTGGATTAACTATAAGCGGAAGGCTTAAGATGTCCTGCGGATCCAATATAATATGTAATGGGTTCAGGGTGCTGTTGGGACTGCCTAGATATTGCAGTGCATCGGGCATGTTCGCTTTAGCGCGTGTTCAGATTTACAAAAGCATCACTGCAATCGCTATAACTCGTCTAAACCAGAAAACAGTACATCACTATCACATTTTATGATCACCGTCATAATCTATGCATATTTTCAAATTTTAATTTAAAACTTTTTTTGTCATTTGACATTACACCGTTCAACAGTACACATTGTATTTTTATTAAAAAATACTCCTGATTTTCCCGTAACAGAGCGTGTGAACGATTTCCACGCTATAATAAAAAAGAAGGCTGCCTCGTTGCTAAGCAGATCTAGGACCAGCTCCAATAGCATTCTTCGAACCTTAGCCGATAAGAATGATGCGACAGTGAGCAATCACTGGTTGCGATTGCTGGTGCGGCAATAGGTTAAGTTTTTTAGGTTTTTAAGTGTTACTAACCCTTTAATTGATAAGTTATTTACTAACCACTGGACCCATGTAGTCTTAAAAATAAAAAAAAATATTGTTGTTATTGTATCCTGACAGTATGTATGCTATAGATCTAGACATGTGGGATCGTGTTAACAAAAGAGAATTTGTGAGCAGCAACTACCATGCACCCGGAGGTGTTCACACGAGTGCACGGTGGTTATGCTAACCATTTGAAGCCACTTTTGACCCCTTCATAACTTAAAATCTAGTTAACATTAACACGGCGAATGTTTATAAGCTTGTGGACGGCAAGTAATGGGTAGCTCGCCGTCCAGCCATCCGATAACCTTCCGCGTCGCTGGCGAGTAGTGTTCCACGTGCACCTCAAAGAAATGCCAGCAAAACTGTAGGGCAGCATTGCCGATCTCTACTGAGGCCATGGGTAGACATCTGAAAAGGTTACCTGTGATCCTAGAAAGCGAAGGGTAACTGAAGAAACATAGATGAGGTTTAAGTCAGTAAATCGAATTGCCCTTCAGCTAGATAATTGAATATAGAAAAAGGAAAATTCAGAAAACAGTGAATTTCTAAGATTTAGTTTTTTTTTTTCAATCAACCGATAATATTACGTAACTAGCTTCTGCCAGCGGCTTCGCCCGCATTGAAGTTGGTTTCTTTAACTCACTTTGGACCCCGTATCATCCTCTTAGGGAGTGAATTTTGAAAAATCCTCTCTAAGTGCTCACCTTCTTCATATATATATATATATATAGATACTTAGCGGCTTGAAATTATTGATGCACTAGCTCAGCGGTTTGAAATTATTGAGAACAATAGGGAAAGACCTTTTTTGTGCCTAGTGGTAACGGCTCGACTTACGAGTTGCAGGTCGCGGGTTCAAATCCAGCCAGGCGCATTACTTTGTCCAATTTATTTCATCACCATTGCCCTCAAAACGGTGAAGCAAAACATCGTGAGGAAACCAGCATGTTCTAGAACCAAAACTTCGAAGACTTGTAACATCCACCAATCTGTATTGGGCTCGCGTGTTGGATCACGGCCAATTGCCTCTCTTAGAGAGGAGGCCCGAGTCCCAGCAGTGGGAACTTTATAAGGCTGATTATGCTATTATGCTATGCTAGTAGATTGAGCCGCTGGCCTTACCACGAGCCCTTAACGCGATCCATTTTACGACCTGTTAAAGGGAAGAAGCTATATATGGTGAATAGCTCCATCTTTCTTTCTCGCTCACGCTAGGGACATTTTAACAAGTTACGTCACCTTGAATTGCGGGCTACGGTACTATATCGGAACTAAATTGGATTTTTTAAACACCATATTAAAATAACCCCTCTCTTTGATTCCAGAATGATTCCTGAACCAGACAGCGATGTATGTAAAGGTCAAGTCTTGCCGAAGACAGCGAAGATGGCAGCCCACGAGTTCCACATGGCAATACGAAATGTTTTAGCGAAAAAGGGCAGCTGGTCCGAATCTATGACTGAAGAGGAAATTAATAAGATGCTGCTAGAGCTAGCTTATAGAGGCTGTGATATTAGATATAAAAGTCCAGCTGAATAGTTGAATTTTTGTAAATAATTTATTTCCATCTTCGGCGAGCCTTTCTTTTTAATAACTAGTGCTTGACTGCGATCCAACCTGTTGGTAAGCTGATGCAATCGATGACGGTGAATCGCACTAGTTTTTTAAAAGGCTCACTCTAGCCTTGAAGACATCTAAATATTCCAGTCCCTCGAACTACGGGGTATAAGCGACGATGCCTTTTCCCAACTGTATTGACCTCCACAACCCAGTAAGTGGTCAACACGATACTCCTTATATAGACTTATGGTCAAACTTTCTGGCGTCGGACAACCAGCCCCCTTAGCCAAGTTACAACCGTTTCGTTTCGATTCTCTTTTGTCGATCGCCTCGAGTGGGCCACCCCTCCGATTCCTTTACTCTGACGTCATCTCAACGCTCAGTCACGTGGTCAGAACAAAGGAATAGTAGGCGTGACCGACTCGAGGCAATCAACGAAAAAAGAATCGAAACGAAACGGTTGTAACTTGGCTAGGGGACGACTATCAACCAACGGCTTTACGTGCTTTCTGACGCACGGCATATAATTTATTTATTAGTGAAATAATACCGTATGTAATAGAATAAGAAATGTATTGTTTTTTTTAAGACGAAAGGTTAGTATAATTCTAGTTTGATTTATTATTGTGATTAAGTAAAGTAATATTGTTTTAAATGCCTTCAATTTTATTTAAGCCAAATATAGTTAAGTTACAAATATGTTTTATTTATTTTTTAAGTGCAATCTTAAGATCTGTAACGAAACCAAATATAATGGAATTGAGTTAAATTAGGTACCTACGTAATACTCTTTAGAAATTAGGTTTTTTATTATTATTAAATCCTAGTCTATAAGTTAAAAGTACTCGTAATTTAAGTTGAGATAAGTACTTATTATTTACTTAAAATTATATTACATGATATCACCTTTCGTCTTATCTACGTATAAAATGTATATTAATTTTTAAATATATTCTTAATATATATCATATAAATAATATATTATGATAATGTTTTTTTTTTAAAATTTTGTTCCATAAATTAAGTAGTCAGTGAAATTAGTAGTTTATTAAATTCAATTTTAAATAATTTATGTCTTATCACACAGAAATTGGTTTAATGTTAATAGTCAAACAGATAAACATTTTTTATGATATAATAAAATACAATCAAATAGAAAAAATTACAAACACTTATGTTATAAACAAAAGACGAACGTTAGTTCCAAAACTCATAGGTAATTTAACACTAGAAGCGTGGATCAATGTCAATTTTCGCCATTTTGTTTTTGCTACAGTAATATTGTTATTATGTATTGACATTATAAAGTCTACTTTGCGATTCTATGCATAATATAACTAGAGCAGGAAGAACATAGAAATGGGTCTTCGGGAACACCTGCGCGTCTACTGTAAAATGATCGTCTTTCAAAAAAGATCATTATACACACTCTGAAACTGAATTCAATTCAATGTGCATATAAATTATAACTCTGCTCTGTCTGCTAACTACGCCTGTAAACACTCCAATATTTCTGTTCAATCCAAATAAAAACCGTATCTCTCCAAACGTACTCCAATTCGTTTTATTACAATCCACGCCAAATCAAATCCTCGTTTATCAATAAACTGAATATCGGGTTACAAACCCTGTTGATCTAATTTTCTGTAAACAAACCCTCTACTGCTCCCACCAGGTGTATAAAACTAGAAATATAATTATCGGTATTGGCCTCGGGTTTGAAGCTCGATTTTCGTTGCTAGGAGACTAAACCCTCTCGGGCCGCTATTGGAAAATTCCCCTCGGAGTTCTGGGAAAACGGCTGAGGATTCACTAAATACACGTACAGAGATAAGCCATGTTGAGAATCAATTTAAAAGGTCAGTCGAATGTTTTCGTTTGCTTTTAGCGTTCGTTTTTGTAACTGAGCTTTATTTCGGCTGTTGGGCAAAAGTTTCTCGTGTGTATCCTTCGCTTTACAGTGTCGGTTACGAATTGATTTGACTGATAGCTGTTTTGTTTTAATTTTGGATTTTTGTTTAATATGAGTAAAATGTAAACACTTATTTAGAATAGAATATTCTGTAACCGTAATATAATTATAAGTATCAAAAAATTATTATAAAACTTTATTAATTATACTAAACACACAGTCATGGTGGTGGGTTTTCACAAGGCAACCCATGGTTTGCCTTCTGAAAGGGAAACCCGTGGTCCTAGATCGCAAAAGGCAACTGAAGAAACATAGCTTCCCGTCCCGCCCTAGTGCGGAAGAAGACATTAAATCATTTTCCACCTTACAAAAAGAGGTGGGTACTGGTGGAAACCTCACCCATACGTAGAAAACACTTTGGGAACACACTCACTATGCGTTCTGCTAAGTAGGATTCCTTGCCGAAGTCGGTGTTTCCCGATGGTTCAACCTAGGGGTTTTTATGTCAAGAATAAAGAGTTTCATCAAGCGTGCTACACCGTTACCATCATTATGAGATAGTGATCAAACGTGAGCCTTTCATTAATGATAATTTAAAAAAAATATGGACTTAAAACAAAAACTCTTAACTAAATAATTATCTTAAAATTGTATGACGTCAAATATTTCCTCCGCATCGATGTCGACTGGTAACATGCTGGTCGAATTGAATGGATATCAAAATAAATCATGTTAAATTTTGTTGAATGACCCAACAGATAGCCTAGTCCTTTACAATGATAGTGCTTTATTTGAGAACCTTTGAAGTATTCAGGCTAAATGGGTGACCAGACGGTTGCAAACCAACGTTCCAACCTAGGTGACCTTGCTAGTTTCAATCCGTGTAGACAGCAGTAAGTTGTAATCCATGACCTTCAACGCCCTTGGTTGGGAGGTGCGTTTTCCCAACCACCGAACGTGTTGGCGCCATCGATATATATGTGGTTTACAGCCATGTAGCTAAAACACAAACCAAATACATAAACCAAGGTCACCTTGATTGGAACGCTAGTTTACAACCATCTGGCCATACCTTAACTGTTCGTAATAGTCGGACAAAAACCATTGAAAAAATTTAAACAGAGTGATTGCAAAAAGAGAGAAATATAATTAAAAAAAAACAGGGTTTCTTTGAAGCTTTCCAGTTTGAAACTTTTTTACTATCAACATCAATAATGAAAAGAACAAACCTACTGTCAATAAGATTAAATTAAGATCCCTAATTGCCGTTGCAATTTAGAATTAGGACATAGAAAGAAAGTATCAAGGGTTAAGGTAAAAACAAACTGAGCCCACGTATGCCACGTAAGCTACGCATTATGACATCTACTCTTGAATTTGTTTGGAAACAGATAACTTTGCATACGCAACGCTGTCACATGCATCACCCGTAAGGTGTCTGTTTTCAAGAAAATTCAAGAGTCTAGATGTCATAATGCGTCACATACGTTGCATACGTGGGCTCAGTTTGTCTTTAAGTTTGAAATACGTATTTATTTTTACATCAAAAAAACATGAATACAAAGTAACAAATAAAATTGTTGCCAGTATAGATCCTGTTTCCAACACTGATTTCCACGTCCGGTCACAGAATTCAAATATCAGTGCTATTTTATCTCGCAATGAACATTGTGATGTGAAAAAGTTGAGTGAATTGATATCCGTACTTCCGCAGCGGAGACTGACAGAAAAACATTCTGTTTTTATATTTTACCGGCACGGTATATTTTTACGGAGGAAACTGCTTTGAGCCTTATTTTATTATTATGATGTTGTTACTAACAAAATATGGACCCGTCTGAAATAAATGTTTATTGTTATTGTTTTTATACATTCATTTATCTCAGGACCCTGAGGTCTGGAAGGCGTACGAGGAGCCGAAACTAACTCACAGAGGCCCAGTAAAAGTCCCGTCAAAATCGATAAAGCGGTTTCGGCAGAGCAAAAAAAAACAAAAACAAATTCATGGGCATACATAAGACACATAGACCCTATAAAAATATTTGTTACATCTTCATTCCATTTGGGTAAAATATGTATAATATTTTCTTATTGCTATACTTATAGCCTTAGTCTGAGTCTTAGCACCAATAGTCCTGGCGGGCTTGCGGACGACGAGCAATGAAACAGAGAAGCTCGCCGTCCGACCGTCCGGTAACCGTCCGGACCGAGCCCAAGTTGTTGACGGCGCGTACTGTTCCACGCGCGCCTCAAGGAGATGTCAGCAAACAGCCCCAACAAGTTCGAAGCCTACTGGGGCCAAGGGTTTACTTCTGAAAGGAAGACTCGGCCCTAGTATGAAAGGCAACGAAGGAACAGGAGTGCGTTTTTAGTCAGCCCTCCTGCTTCGCTTAAGAGCGGGGGGATGATTTTCATACTGAAAAAAAAAGCACCAATAGTCCTTTGAAAACAAACTAAGGTGAAAATTAGAAGACACGTTCCAAATATTAATGATCTGTGTTGGGGTAGTGTGTGACCGTGAATTGTATTTTAATGAAAAACACTGTATTTACTCAATACACTATAATTAAAACTGGTAATATAGCAATGGCATAGTAATAGTAACATGGTCTGGTAGTGGATAAGACGAGACGTTGTGAACCATAGATGACACACCTCAATGTTGCCATAGTCAGCATGCTTATAACTAGTTTTATAGGTAAACACCGTAACAATCTGTACTTTTCAAAGAAACTCCAAGCATAGACGAAAACTAGAGGGTTATGCTCAGATTCGTAAAGCGCGCTCATTTTCCCAACTGTATAATACAATTTCAGATAGTTTCACAAATATACGTACTTATATACATATACAGGATGGATTTGTCAAGTATCCATTGCCGAAAAATACCTACTCTCAGGACCGATTTTAATGAAAATTCAGGGACGTAATGACTAATGACATAGTCGTTATAAGAGGTTACAATGACATCATCGTCAGCTTCGAAGTAGGTGCATAAACCTGGATTATATTTATTAGAACTGTTGATGCATTTCTTTTTACACTGTACATAATCATCTCATTGACAGGATTGTTCCATAGTTTCGGTATAACAATAGCCATTTCAGCAAAGCTGTTGTTTTTGTTCTCTGTATTGAAATGACCTATCTTTCTAATGAGTTTCACTTATGCCAGTTATAGTGTGTTACATCTCTCTAGCTCGCTTTCCAAGATCTTCAGTTTATCGTCTTTGAGGAGGCCAATCAATTCAATCTAGCCTTAAAGACACCAAAATTATAATCGGACAAGAAGACCGCAGCAGGAAAATTATTTCAGTCCTTCGATGTACGCAGAAAGGCGATGTGAAACACAGAAAGGCGATGCCAGAATCAAGTTATGTAATTCTCACGCACACTCTCCAGATAATATCACAAGATATTAGTGTTTTCAAAATATAAAAAGATGTGTAATGACGTCATAATCACATAAGAGAATAATAATAGTTTATTTGCATCAAGTTTTACATTTTACATTAAATACATTTAATACATACAGCTTAAAGTAATATACAATGAAGTGGTGACATCAGCACCCTTACTAAGTATGGTTGTATGGGAAACAGTTTCGCAGGTTGGGTACATTTGTGATTGTGATGCATATAGTTTTAATAAATAAACATTCTAAGAGTTTCCGATTTGTCAATGCATACATACGTAAAAAATACAGCCTGTAAAGCTATATTTTCCGAGTTTTATGTATCATCCATTACAGGCCTCGAAAGCCCATTTACTTCTACGATTCTCAGAAATCTATCCGTCCTGATTCCCGGTTTGTTTTTCGCGGGGCTGAGTTCCTATCATGTCCATTACGAACCATTGTCGGCAGAATGTGTGTCGATAATTGAATTGTTTTATTTGTTATGTGCGTATGGAAACGTATTTGTATTGTCTTATAATGTCTATTGTGATTTGTTATGATTGATAAAGGTATGTGATGCCTAAAAGGGCTTTATCTCAAGTACATGCAGACAGCTCTGTTTTTATATTGCATATCAATTGGAATGAATAAGCTCGGGAATGTAATTTTTGTAAAACATATTTATTTTACTCTTTTTTACTATAGGTATATTTGAATTAAATACAACCGAAAACGTATCCGATTTGCAAAATAAAATAGGGATTATACACCCTGTAAGTTGTCTGCTTGTTAAGTACAGAGCTAATAAATACGCTGTGTAAAAACAACATCTGTGTGTAAGAAACTACATCCTGTAAAATTTTATAACAAAATTGTGTTGTGTAGTTTTTCTTTCTTCAGCCCCCTCCCCCACTTTGCTAGAAAGTTACAACCGTTTCGTTTCGATTCTCTTTTCGTTTATCGTCGCGAGTCAGCCACGCCTCTTATTCCTTTGTTCTGACCACGTGACTGAGCGTTGAAAAGACGTCAGAATAAAGGGATCGGAGGCGTGGCCTACTCGAGGCGATCGACGAAAATAGAATCGAAACGAAACGGTTGTGGGCTGTAAAGTTACCTCTTTCGCATTTATACGGTTGCAAATTTAGGATGACAATATCAAAAAAATACGGTACTGATATTCTGATTGCGGCCACTGTGATGTCACGTAGGTTTTTTTTTTTTAAGTTGGGAAATATAATAATAATAATATAATATAATAATATTCCACAAGTATCACACAACGCCGTCTAGTCCCAAGCTAAGCAGAGCTTGTGTTATGGGTACTAGACAACTGATAAACATACTTATATATTCTTAAATACATACATATATAGATAAATTACACCCAGACACAGAACAAATGATCATGCTCATCACACAAACATTTGTCCTGGGTGGGAATCGAACCCACGACCTCCGGCATAGCAGTCAGGGTCACTAACCACTAGACCAACAGGCCAGTCAAAATCATCCAAATGACTTCTCAAGCTCTGGGTGGTGCGCGAGGGCGTGTCAAACTTTTACTGACTAAAACCACACTTGTATCCTTCAATTACCTAGGTCCTAGCTAGCGGGCATCGGCCCCACTGGCCCCCTACGGTTTGCTGACATCTCTTTGAGGAGCGCGAGGATCACTACGCGCTGTTAACGACTCGCGCTCAACGCAACGGGCTCGGTGCGGTTAATTACCGAACAGCCGGACGGCGAGCTACCCAGTGCTCGACGTCCGCAAGCCCGCGTCTACCGTGGCTGGTAGTCGAGGTCGGAATTACGTCGGTTAGGGCGTGAGGACCTTCGTTCCCTCACGCGTGCGTCCTCCTCTTGTGCGTCACCTCAGCCTCCTCCTTCGCTAACATTACTGCTTCGCAGAAGGAGGCGACCGCCTGCCATTCCTCCTCGCTCCGGACAATAGCCTGAACCAAGGCCCGACGTGAAAGGTCGCTGCCGCCAATTGCCTCCACGAGGACACGGCGGTGCTCCGCCCAAGTGGGGCACACCTCCACCGTATGCTCCACCGTGTCCTCTGGGGATGTCACGTAGGTAACAACACCTGATGGTAAGCCTCATGTAATGGTTTGACGATATAAACAAAGTGAAAACTTAACTAAAAACAAAACGTTGAAAAATAATTATAACTCCGAATTTAGAACAAAGAATAAACTTCTTAGTAAGGTCGATAAACGAACAAAGTAGGTAATGGAAAATCCTTGATGTCGAATGAGAGCGATGGAAAAGTCCCAAAGTATTTATTTTTGGATTTGAAGCTCCTGAAGGTTTTTTCTATAGGCTATCAACATAATGTTAGTTATTTTATGGTAAAAATTATTGATAAAAGTCTCACAAAAATCACAAATAAGTGATAATAATAAACTAGTCTGATTAGTTTTACATTCATAAATATTTATTTCTAGTTCATATATAATGAGCCTGGTGACCCAAGAGCTGGGCTTATCCTCTGTCCTAGGTAAAGCTAAGACAGAGGATGAGCATTGCCATACAGGTTGGTATAATGCCGCCAGTCTCTTGGGCACATCACCAGTCGACAACGACGATGCGGAGTTTTTCGACGCCATACTTTAGTTTACTTTTAGTTAGTTCCTCGACATACATTTTCACTGTTTTTCATACAGCCGTTCTTACGCGATTATGAAGTTATTGCACATTTTTTCATTAGATATTTTAGAAACACAGTATCTTGTGGATATTATCTAGGCTTCTATTGAAATCAGTTTAAAAATTTGTGTAAAACTAATAAAAAAAAAAAAAATGTCTGGCACTCTCTCGCTCTGGGTAGAGTGATTTACTTTAGGATAGGTTAGGAGCAGGACCTAAAAAAACATGGGTGATCAAAAATTTAACCAATCTTCTACCACATAAACCTACATACAAATCCAACTACGTTGTAGCGGGTGGACATCGCGGCTGTGCCAAACGGATTCCTGGACGGAGGTGGACGCGTTGAGGGTCCTTGTCGTCGGAAGAAACTGTTCGCCACGCTACCAGTGCGCACATGTCGAGCCACTGCAGCACCCACAGCTAGAGCTGTCACACTGTTCAACTCTTTGCAGCACATAGATCTCACCCTTTCTCTCTTCCATAGCAAGCCGTACCAATAAATATATTTGTAAGTATTTTGTAAATGTGTCACGTAAATTTTGCTGACATCTCCTTAAGGCGCGCGTGTAACGCGCCGTCGATTTTACAATCATAGGTTCTCAATTATATTTTTTTTACATTAATATAAACTAGTACTTGACTGCGATCCCGCCTGATGGTAATCAGTTAGGTAATCGTTGATGTTGAGGCGCATTAGTTTATTAAGAGCATATTCACTCTAGCCATGAAAACACAAAAATTATAATCAGACGGGAAGACCGCAGCAGGCAAATTGTTCCAATCCTTCGATGTACGCGGTATAAACGATGAGGCGAAACGCTTAGTCCTGACCCTAGAGGTTTTAACAACGTAAGGGTGGATACCTACTCCCCGTACGTCAGGTTGTCCGATGGTAGAAAAGAGATGGTGGAATCAAGTTATCGATTTAAAAAAAACCATCTAGTAAATAAAATAACTCAAATTTATAGTTAACTTCACCTATTTGCGGTACATGTAACGAAGATGAGGACACATATCATATTTTAATGAGATGTTTCCGAAATCGATAGCTCAGAACACAAATTGGCGCGCACAATATTAATTTATCAAATCCTGTTTCAGATAAAATAGTCCCTATCCTTAATATGGTTAAGTTCGCTTTGAAAAACCGACCCAAAACCTAACTGTATTTTTTTTACTGTTATATTTATATACCAGAGCAGTAGTGGACGAGTTCAAACCCAGCCAGGCGCATTACTTTGTGTAATTATTTCACCACCACTGCTCTCAAAACGGTGAAGGAAAACATCGTGAGGAAACCGGCATGTCCTAGAACCAAAAATTCAAAGATGTGTGACATTCACCAACCCGCACTGGGCCCGCGTGGTGGATTATGGCCTATTCCCTCTCTTAGAGAGCAGGCCTGAGTTCCAACAGTGGGAACATTATAAGGCCGACTATGCTATGACTATATTTGAATACCAACAGAGTGACATATTTGCACTAGCGAAAAAAATTCACATCAAAACTCATAGAAATATCTTTTTAAGCGTACTTCTAACAAAGAGGTTTTCTCACTGTCGGTCACAGTAAATCGTGAGCGCGTTGTTAGGCAACCGGTGAGTATCGGAAAAATCCTCACGACTGTTGTTGTTCACGCTTGACAGAAATACTTCTTTTTTCTTTGTTAGACGTCTTGGGACTCCGCCATATTTGCGATTTTTAGACGCGTTTGTAGCTTATTATTGACTGGCTCTTGCTGACTGGCCTGTTGGTCTAGTGGTTAATGGCCCTGACTGCAACGTCGGAGGTCGTGGGTTCAATTCTCACCCGAGACAAATTTGTTCTGTGTCCGGGTGTATTTCATCTATAACACGTACGTATGTGTTTAGAAATGTATACATAAGTATGTTTATCAGTTGTCTAGTACTCATAGCACAAGCTCTGCTTAATTTGGGACTAGATGGCGTTGTGTGATAGTTGTAGAATAAAAAAAATGTGCAAGTGCGAGTCGGACTCGGGCCCTGAAGGTTCCGTACAAACTTACATAAGTAAACAGTTCAATTCCCGAATGGAATGAAGATTTATCCGAATAGCAAATTTATTTTTTTATTGTGACGTAACACTAAATTTACAGTTTTCAGATTTATTCCCATGCCTGTGCTATAAGACTTATCTTTATGCAAAATTTCAGGATTCTGGGTCAAAGGGAAGTACCCGGATATCTATGGAAGTACCCTATGAATTTTGATTCCTTCGAGAGTGTCGGCTTTTTGCGACATAAACGACCGTATCTTTTTTTTCAGTTAACTTAGAAATCTGATTTTTTTACAGCTTCAAGAGACCGCAGACTTGAGTATATGGTTTTAATTTCAACTCGATACCTTCACGCGTTCACGAGGTAAAGGGTTTTGACAAATAAATATTATTTATTTGAAACAAGAAAATATTGCTTTCTATTTTAGCTAGTGATTTACCACATTGTGGTCCTAAAACCGGAGTCATGTGGGTTGATGTTGTGTAAGACGCATACTGAGGTTTAATTATCACTCTAGAATTTCTAAATTTGACGCCAACGCAATCCTAGAACATAATACTTTAATTAAAAAGTCGTCAGAATTAGAAATAGTGAACAATTTGAAAGGGAAACGTAAGAGCTTTAATTAAGCCGTTGGACAATACAGATTGATGACAAAAACATCTCTATTCAGAAGGATCAAGAAAAAAGACCCGACTGCTTTGAAAATATGAAAATTAGATAAAATAGACTAACAAATGTCATTCTTCACCAAATATTGTAAGATAATAATTAAATATCTTATTACAGATTATTTTATTCTTAAAAGTAATTAGCGTAGTTAAAGAATTTTAAGCAAGTTTTGTTGTAAAATTATGTTCGAAAGTTATATTTAAAAAAAAATAATTAGGGTTCCGTATCTTATAGGATCACTTTGTTGTCCTTCCGTCCGTCTGTCTGTCAGTCTGTCAAGACCCTTTATCTCGAGAACGCGTAGAGGTATCAAGTTGAAATTGTGAGGTATTGAGTTGGTCTGCGGTCTCTTGAAGCTGAGAAAAAATTAAACTTCTAAGTTAAAGAAAAAAAAGATACGGCCGTTTTAAGTTTACATTTTTTGAGACATAAAATGTAAACTTAACACAACTCAAGGAAATCGAAATTCATAGGGTACTTTCCGTTGACCTAGAAACCTGAAAATTGGCATGAAGCAAGGTCTTGTAGCATAAGTTTAGGAATAAATCTGATAACTGAAAATTTGTAGTTACGTCACAAAAAATAAATTTTTTCTATGCGGAAAAATCTTTGAGACTCGATTCGGGAATTTAACTATTTACATAAGTTAGTTTGTACGGAACCCTCGGTGTGCGAGTCCGATTTGCACTTGCCCAGTTTTTTTAACGAAATTCGTTTATTATTATAATTTTTACGAAACTCATATAATATACGAATGCAGTGTAATGATTTTAATGGAACCAACTGTCTTTGTGATTTAATTATCAACTTTACCCTATTGTAATAACTTCTAAAGTGAGTTTTTGCATTTCATAGAGCTCAAGACGATATCTGGAAGGAGTTTTTAACTGTACTTGATGATTTTTTGCCATTAGTAAGTTCCCGCAGTTAGCCAACGATATAAAATAAAGTTTTGGATATATAATAAATTAAATTTAAGCAAACCAACGGCCTTGATCTTGTTACTTCCCACGGTACATCACCTTGGTTACAATGTTTCAGTCGATTTTTCATTCAAACCGTTCACCCAGAGTAGATTCGCAAACACACGGTCCTTCAACTCGGATAACGCTACCTTTAACGCAGATTTTTTTTAAGTATTTAATTTAAACAACCACTTTTTACAGTACTCGTAGAATGAAAAGAATCAGCTTTATCTCATTTTTTGGGTAATCAAATGTACTTAAAATTACAAAACGATCATGACCAAACTTGGAAAGACAACCGAAAAGCTACAAATAAAAAGTACAAAAACTATAAATACAATTTACAATAAACAACTAAATGTAAATAATAATCTAACTAACCCATTTCTCACCACTCCGCTAATAATGTTTCGGCCACCGTAGGCGCGGACTTGCGGACGGCGAGCAATGGGTGGCTTGCCCGCGCCTCCGACCGTTCGGTAACCGTCTGGACCAAGACCAAGTCGTCAACGGCGCGTACTGTTCCACACGCGCCTCCGGGAGATGTCAGCAAATGGTAGGGGCCTAGCAGGGTCGAAGCCTACTGGGGCCACAGGTAGTGTGAAAGGGAAACCAGGGGCAAAGGGGACGAAGGCAAAGAAGGAACAGGAGTGAGTTTTTAGTAGTAAAAGTCTGACACTATCGCCCGCTCCGCCCAAGAGCGAGATTTGTCATAAGGTGATTATCCAAAAAAAAAAAAAAAAACCACTCCGCTAACTATAAATAAAAATAAAAAACTACCAATAACACAATCTCTGAAAGACGTAAGTCTTAGCTATCGGAAAAACTGTATTTCAGAATGCTACACTAATCTGTCTTTTCATCTTCTGTGGATCAATATTATATGACAGCATAAGTCGACTCAGATCTAAAATGATGTAAAGGGCATAGTTCAATGTTCTATTTTGAGTCAGCGAGATTAATCTTCAAGTTGGGTAATTAACGGAAATTTCCTACGGCCTATCGAAAAATTATCCCGGAACTACTTAAGTACTTGTATTACACTGAGAACTAATGTTGAGAAAAGCGTGTTCATTATTTATTTATTTTATAATATATGTACACACATATAACAGAAGAAGACAGATCATTATAAATATTTTTACTAAGGTACTGCATAGTTCAAAGAAAGTTTTTCCAGCATACCTGCGAAAGGAGGCATTAAAAGAAATGTAGACAAGAAAAGAGTTTGTGAAGAAATCTTTATTATTTTTTTTTGTTGAATATTGGTCGGTAAATTTATTAATATAATTTATGATTTTTAGGGTCGAAAGGTCTTGGAAGAAAAGAAAGAAGGAAACTAGACTTGTGGAGCTACACTTGATCCACGCTACGCGATGCCACGCGACGTCGTTCTGCGTACAAATCAGGCGTGTTACACGCGTGCGTCGGTTTAATGTAGTTCTAGCTTAAATCACTTACTTCTTTGAAATATGGTAGTATATTCAGCATGCATAATATCTACCGATACAACAGTGAGTCCAGTTAACATAAACCAACTGAAAATCGAGAGACACAACAGACCAAATTCAAATATAATCTTTCCCACCTCCACTGTTTCAGCCCAACAGATTTAATTCGACTCTAAATGTTGTCTGGCTCAATACTCCGGCTAATTTGGAGATTATACGGCCGTCCAAGCGTTATATCTGGATTATGTTCCCTCTCTAGGATGTTATTTACTCTAACTATTGTCTAAAATTGGGTTGAAGTTTTCAAGATTATATGGCTTTAAATATTAGTTCAATATTTTAGTCTAATTCATGTGGGTGGATGGAGAGGGAGAGGGAGACCAAAGAAAAGATGGATGGATTGTGTGAAGAGTGATATGAAAGAAAAGGAAGTTAGTGATAGCATGACGAGTGACAGGGCAGAATGGAAGAAAAAAACGTATTGCGCCGACCCCAAATAATACGGGACAAGGGCAGGAAGATGATGATGATGATGATATTATTTACCTCAATATCGATTTGGACTAGTCTGTATATTGTTGGGAATAAAAATAAATAAATAAATAAATTTTATTGTTGTCGTCTGTTATTATTTAACTACAAATAAGAATTACTAACAGATATTGTGGATCAAATTTTGTCTTATTATATGTATAATAAATTATTGTTATTATTAGGCTGTTTATGTTATGTACCTATACAGTTTAATTTTTTTATTTGTTTTATTATGACTATGATAATGAAGGGTTTTGGGAGAATTTATACTTGAATTCTAAAAGGTATCACCATCATCATCATTTCTGGCCGTTGCCCGGCCGTTGTTTCCGGTTGTCATTCGTAGATCAGTGTCAGGCGTTTGACTACCTAAGAGAGTCATTATAGGTAGTCAGAGGCCTGAAAGTCTGACTATCAGTGTATCCAAGGAGTATATTGTCCGGTAACTGGTTTGTGGAGGTCTGATAAACAGTCACTCCTCGTAAATCACGGGTATTCAGCCGCATTCGGTTAGTCTGGAAGCTGACTTCAAGTAAGTTAGGAAAACAGCCAGGAATATGATGTAGTTCATCATCATTTCAGCTAAAAGACGTCCATTACTGGATATAAGCCTACTCCAAGTTTCACCACAATGATCGGTACATGGTTGCCAGTCCAGAACATTTGGGCGCCATGGACCATCTGCTCCCCTAGCCAAGTTACAACTGTTTCGTTTCAATTCTCTTCTCGTCGATCACCTCGAGTAGGCCACGCCTCTGATTCCTTTATTCGGACGTCATCACAACGCTCAGTCACATGGTCAGAACAAAGGAATAGGAGGCGTGGCCGGCTCGAGGCGATCAACGAAAAGAGAATCGAATTGAAACGGTTGTAACTTGGCTAGGGGGACTGTTCTGCAAGCAATGAGCTCTGCCTACTGCCGCTTAAGTTTGGCAATTCTTCGGGCTATGTCGGTAATCTTGTTCTCTTTGATCGCGCAAGGAAACTTCAAGCATTGCTCTCGCCAATGCGTGCGTGTTTCCAGTGATGACATACGGTTCTGAAACGTGGTCACTCACAATGGGCCTCATCAGAAGGCTTAAAGTCACCTAAAAACTTCATCAACACAATGTAACTTTATTACTCCGACTGTAAAAACAATAGCCAATCAAATCCTCCGCAATAAGTTTGACAATTGCCAGCTATTGTGGGTTATTGTGTTGATTAGCCTTTTCAGCAACTAGAGGGTTCTCATACTTTTTTTGTTTCGGCTTCGCACGCAGTGGCGTAGCTATAGGGTGGCAAGGCTGGCAAAATGCCACGGGCCCTTGGCCCAGCGGAAACCCCGACCGCGATCGAGCTCAAAAGAAGTAGCCTAACATTTTAACAATTGTCGATTTTTCCCCATCCAATGACTTTGCCAGGAGCCTCAGTGGTATAGTTACACCATTGTACCCATGGTTTGTGCACTTGACCAGTAGGTATTAAGTTTAATTTACAATATTATTTTTGTTATTTACAGTATCAATTTTAATTTTTGATACAGAATACATAACAGTCAGTTTCTTTTCCATTACAATGCAGATGTAACACATTCTGTTTTTTCAATATTTGGTAGCAATTATATCAAATGTCCCTTCTCGGAAAGTTCTGTTGAGGTTGTCAAAATTACAACAAAATACTCAACTCTATGTACTGAGATTACGCCAGTTTCAATTATTCCAGATATCGTCCAGTTAAATAGATATTTGAGATACAAAACTACACCGATTTTAAGTCAAGAATATCCATTTCAAACACTCATTGAACCTCACTCGACTAAATCTCGTAAAAAAACTCACTGTAGTACTGAAAGTAGTTCAAATTCAAGTCGTAATATCATCCCAATCACAATCAATGTTTGAAAATTAGAGGTTTTTTTAACAGATTGGGACTGTGATGAGAATGCAAACGCTCCTTAAAAATATGGAAACGCTTCTCTGTTTTCGTGAACTGATTGCCTAGAACCATACTTTGAGTGTACAGATGCAAATCCGTACACTCAGTACGACAGGAGACGCTCCGGGCATCGGCAATCGCAGAGCGATGTCCGGTCACCTTAGGCGCGGATTTGCGGGCTACGAGTAATGGGTAACTCGCTGTCCACTCGTCCTATTAGGACCGAGTTCGAGTCGTCGATGGCGCATAGCGTTCAAAGAGGTGTCAACAAACCGAAAGGGCCAAGTACACACGGTGGAAGTATGCCCCGCCTGGGCAGACCAACGCCGTGTCCTCGTGGGGGCGATCGGCGGCGGCGATCTTTCACGCCGGGCCTTGGTACAGGCCATGGTCCGTAGCGAGGTGGAGTGGCAAGCGATCGCCTCTTTCTGCAAAGCAAAGGTGGAAGCCGCGCGCGTGTAGCAACGGTCCTAACGCCCCAACCGCCGCCGGGATTCCGATTCCGATTTCCGGCCACCGTAGGCGCGGGCTTGCGGACGGTGAGCAATGAATACCTCGCCGTCCGACCGTCCGGTAACCTTCCGGACCGAGCCCAAGTCGTCGACGGCTCCACGCGCGCCTCAAGGAGATGTCAGCAAACCGTAGGAGCCCAGCAGAGTCAAAGCCTACTGGGGCCAAGGGTCTGCTTCTGAAAGGAAGACTCGGGCCTGGGACGGAAAGCAACAAAGGAACAGGAGTGAGTTTTTTGTCAGTAAAAGTCTGACACTTTCTCGCGCTCCGCACAAGAGCGGGAGATGTCATTAGATGATTTTCCTACAGAAAAAAAAAATGGGTGTCCAGTAGGAACCCACGCCTACGGTGACCGGGATTCACCGTGAGTCTCCTCAGATTTATTCAGATTTATGTAATAAGAAAGGATTGGGCTTGAGGATTGATTGAGAACCAATTCTCAAGTACCATTAATTTGCAGATATTACAATGATAATCACGCTAATATTATAGAGACGAAAGTTTGTTACCTATTAAGTTTTGAAGGTGTACAGAACAGTTTGCAGTAACCTCCTCTAAAAAGTGAGAATCCTCCGACGTTTTTATCGCACGGAGAACTCTAATACCGCGGTGCAGGATTTAGAATTTTTGTTCGTATGTGGCGTCATATATGTCGCTACATCACTCCCCTCCGGAGATTGGAGATAGTTTTTTTATGCTTTGTGATGCTTGTCGATCAGTGGAAAGTTGGTTCCAGTGCGTCGAAACCGGAAGCCGCATAATTCTCGGTGAGTCGGAACTGTCTGTAGTGATACCCAATAAGTCGGGGGTTTGATAACCAAGTGAGTCGGAGTAGTGCCGCTGGGTCTAGTTGGTTGGAACGGTTCTTGTAACTGTTTGCAAAATCCTACACGGAACCATCGAATCCCCTAGTTTGCATGGAGAGCAGCTGTTTAAAGTTTTTGTTCCCAATAACTATTGCCGGGCAAGATGGCATAAATTATTTATGGTGCCATATTGTCGAACGGTTGTGCGACGTACTCAAATCTTTCCTTGAGTCCAGTCCTGGACTAGATTTTTTTACTGATGAATGGAAGGAGATACTGTCTGAATGTCTGGTGATTTCCGAGAAGACTGAGTGACGATTTGTGTCTCTTATCAGAGTAATTGACATTTTGTTGTTCTGGTTAATAAAATGTCGATGAAGTTACTTGGACATTCTTTTCCATAGAGATCTACGGTGGAATTTGCAATTAGCATACATAATTTGAAAGTGCTGCCTCCTTTGCTAGCTGCTGTGCTGTTGCTTTGCTACTGCTTCGGTGAAGGAGGCGACCGCCGTCCATTCTTCCTCGCTCCGGACCATGACCTGTACCAGGGCACGGTGCGAGAGCTCGTTGCCGCTGATCGCCCCTACGAGAACGCGGCGGTGTTCTGCCCAAGCGAAGCACACCTATACCGTATGCTCCACAATGTTAACACCCAAGCGTACTAATACTGTATCTTACATTTTTCATTTTAAGTTAGATTTAAAAACGATATATGAGATACTTACTCGCATATTTTAATTAGGTACTCAGCTTTCACACCATAGCTCCGGTGGTCTTTTAAAATCAATCACGTTATCTTTTCAGAAGTAAAGACTTTCGCCAAGTTGATTAAACTTCCGTTAACTTAACCGTCACTTGAAATGAAGGGTGGGTTAAGCAGGTGCTACTGTACACCCTCGATTATTTGTTAACCGTATTATTAAGTGCCCTCAAATGTTTTAGGGAGACCCAATAAAATAACTGTTACTTTTTTTACAAGTTATGGTTTTTACAATTACTGTATACTTTTCATTTTGTGATAGCATAGTAACCATCTCTAGCTTCGTAAGGGTGCGAGAAATCTTTAAAATTCTCGGCTTTTTTTCGCTATATTGTGCATGTATTGTACACCTAAACCTTCTTCATGATTTACTCTGTCTAATTGGTAAAAACAGCATGAAAATCCAAACAGTAATTTCTGAATATTTCGAATGGTCTACAAATAGCCAAGGCCGCCTATTGTATGTGTTTTAGATATAAGTTTTTCTTTGTTATAATTCTTTATGTACCTACAATAAAGTATATAATAAATAAATAATAAATAGTTGTTCCGAGTCTGGGTGTCTTGTGAATGTAAATTTTACATTTTTGTAAACGCGCCTACGATGTAGGAGTAATTCCTAGTGTGGACCAAAGTTTTGTTAAAAAAAAAACAAAATGAAAAGGAATTTATCGCGAACAGACAGACGCGTGGGGGATTTTGTTTTATAATATTTTCATTTTTTATTAGGTATTATTATTGAACGACTCAAAAATCAAAAAAGAAAAGAGTGAAAACATTTTAATAATTTATGTAAAAAAGAAATTCTGTAATGTTTGAAAGGAATACTTTTTTTTAGAGTTTTCCCTTTTTATTTTAATTAAAATCAGAGAGAATTTATCTACAGCGAGTGTTTCGCCGGCGGTGAATTTTAAAATGTGAAACATTCAAGAATGATATTCGCTGAGCTGCTAAGCAACTATTCATTAAATGAATGGTTCGCTTTATATTATGAGTGTATGTTGTATGAAAGGAATGTCTGAAACCAAAGTAAACTCAGACAGATCTATCTCTTGGATATGAAACAAAGAATTGTAGCAAAAATAAAAATAAACATTCTCATTTAGTGTTAGAACAAAGACATTATAAGTAAATAAAACCTAGGATTTTTTGTAACACCTTTTGTGTATTTTCTTTGACAGGCAATTCACTTTCGTCCTTTTGAACTTGATTCTAATGTTCACAACATGCGCGTGAATAAATAACCAGTTTTCGCAATGCATAAACAAAACTAAAGAGGAGAGAAATAATTTTACACCACTTTCATATATATGACGATTTATTTAAAATCGTTTGTTTAGACATCAATAGATTAAAATTTTCTTAACATAAAATTTGACTAGATAGTGACTAGACTTCCCAAGCGGGACACCTGTTGCTTTGAAACGCCACAATAATATGCACAGTCTTTATTTCGACGGCTTTTGCTATTTCCCGAACAAGATGGTTGAAACAACTCCGGATAAGAAACGTCACGGGGGTCACAGGGTTAAAGAAACACACGAGGAATAGTGATCCGAAACGAAGTGGTCCGAAACGAAGAGAACAACAGCGGAGAGGTTTAGTTGCGGGTGGGCTCGGGGCCCAGCAATACTCAGGCAACACCGATCTCGCTGATCCCCTGCAGCAGGCGCAGGCGGAGATGGTTGAACACCGGGTGCTGGTACGTGATGCCCAGCCCTTTCAAGAACCGCAGAGTCTCCTGAGCGCATACCAGGAATCCAAGCTGTTCTGGATCCATGTCAGCTGGCACGTCCTCCACCAGAGAGTTCTCGTCCTCCTCCGTCAACAAGTCTTCAAACTGCAACTCCTCCTCTGGATCTCCGGGATGCTGGTTTTCCTCCATGTTGACGGCGCCAATTCTTCCAAATAAACGCCTCAGAGCTTCACGTTTCTCAGCAGGCACCGACTCGTTCCTCAGCGGCTCGCTTCGAGCACGCTTCGTCACCCGTTGTTTCTTAGCGCGCCGATCGCGATTGTCGGCGGCGTCGCCGGCCGAAGTATCGTCGCGCTTACGTTTGTTCATCATGATCAGTTTGCCCGACGGCATCGAAACACAAACTGCGAATGGGCTATGCACTGGGAATTGAAGGGCCCCGCGATTACAGCGAGACTTGCTATCCTTGTCTCGCTTTGGGGCGGAGCGTACGTTAGAGCGAGACGGCAAGGTCAGCTGCAGCGGGAACAGCTGGGCGAGCAGATGCAGGGCGCGCGGGGCACGCACGCTTTGTTTGATAAAGTTTATTCGGGGAAATAAAACTGTTAGCCGCGATTGCGCGGACCGCGGGAGGCGGGACGCGGGGGCGCGGGGCGAGAGGACTGGCCCGGCCGGCAGCTGCGACGCATCTGCCGCTCAGGTGGAGCGGCTCAACGGCGTGCCTCGTCTCAAGGTGCCGAGGTCGTGTAATTAAGCTACACATTCGGCTCGAATGTAAACAAAACAATAGAGACGTCTAACGTGCGTAATCAATGTCCTGCAGTCCATTGTTTACCCGGTTAGATAATGAATAATTGAATTAATCTATAATTACACCTGACATGAGCTAAATATATGCCATTCGTAAGGTAAACAAAGAGATCGCAACAAAGAGATCATGAACGAAACGTCCGGATAAAGCGTAAAAGTAGTAACAATGATAGTTTTAATAAAGCAAATTCCAGTAACATTCTCGACTTAAAGCCCGGACAAGCGTAATAGGAGATTTCATTCGAACAAAAACTGAAGTACATCATAGACAGTGACTGTTTCATTTTACAGTGCCATTTACGGGACTGAAAAATGAAACAGTTTCGGGCTCATCGTTTTACGGACAGTTCATGCTCGGATGTAAATACATAGGCATCTATGTAAAATGAAAAAATCAATACTCAGGCTTATGTACTACCGGAAAACGAGCTGTCGACGGACGTATGTATCAACTACTAGTTGATGTACAGGTATCTATGTAGTTAGTGTATTCAGTGTATATATAGTACCTGCCTGCTACCTAGTGTATGAGATTTCCGATAATCCGCTTCAAAGTCGGGTTCCGTCGTCTCAAAATAAAGGCGAGTTTCCATTGTGTGCGTGCAAGTTGCAAGATGCACTGGCTGGGTACACAAAGGAAGTTTGAGTGGATGCCAAGCGTGTGCACTTGCTCATAGCTTGCTTGTACGCCGGGTGTCGCATACGAAACTATGTTAACTATTACAGACGAGTTTGGACTGGGTCTGTATCCTTTATTGAAGCTATGTGAAGAATTATTTCGTTCCTCGTCCTATGTTTTTACGGTTGAAGGACTTACCGTGAATGAGGTCTTCAAAAAATATCGCGTCCTGAAAAAAAAAGTTTCACTATGCGCATTATTTATATTAGGTATTTTTTTTACTACCTGTTCACCTTTCCAGAATAAAATCATGTATCCCATACTAATATTATAAATGTGAATGTAACTCTGTCTGTCTGTTACGTTTTCACGGTTAAACTACTGAACCAATTTTGAAGAAATTTGGTACGGAGGAAGTTTGAACTCCAAGGCTGGGTTTAGGCTACTTTTTATCAGTCTTCCAACATTCACGCGGACGACGTCGCTGTCAGAAGCTAGTTTATGTATAAAAGGAGAATCTGACTGGCTGACATATCAACGCACAGCCCGAACTACAGGGCCTAGAAGCTAGAAATTTTGGACACGGTTTCTTTTTATGATGTAGGTGTAGGCTAATGGATGAAACGGGAGTCCAAAGTTTGTATGGCGAGCCAAGGGTAGTGTGAAAGCTACGGGTAATGTGAAAGTGAAACCCGGGGCTCTGGGACGAAGGCAAAGAAGGAACAGGAGTGGGTTTTTACTAAGTAAAAGTCTGACACTATCTCACGCTCCGCCCAAGAGCGGGATTTGGATGATTTTCCCACAAAAAAAAACCTATTTTCAGGCGGGCAAAGCTGCTGGCAGAAGCTAGTTTGAAATAAATACTTTGATTCTTGACACATAAATGGCTGTGAATCGATAGTCCATAAGAAAGTTATTTCCATATACACCACTTATTTTTAATTAGACATACATTTTCACTGTTTTTCATACCGCTCTTATTCGATTATAACGTTATTACACATTTTTCATTAGATATTTTGGAAACACAGTATCTTGTGGATATTATTTAGGCTTCTATTGAAATCCATGTATAAATTTGTGTAAAACTAATCCAGTAAAGACCTCTGAAAATCTGCTATTTTGCATGAACTTTGACATTTCGTGATTTACTCAAAAATTTGAAAAATCAAAAAAGTATAACAATAGAAGCCTTGCAATCAAGATTCTAAATGTCAATTTTTTTCAAAAAATTTAAGGGTTTAAAAAAACAAGAACACAAAGAAGTTTTGTGTAATATTCGAGTAAATCACAGAATTACCGAATGCTACCAGAGTTTTCAAGTGTTATCTTTCTTTTTTCGAGTTGCCTTTTCGTCAAACATTGCGTTGGATTGCGTTACATGAAGTAACAAGCTTTTAAACCATGCTCGACGTGTTGACCCCTTAAAGGGCTTATTAGAAAAAGTCTTGTTATTATTTAAACAAAGTCTTAAAAAATAATATTCATAAGCAGCAAAGTTATTAGTGTTTGTTTACATATATTCCACAATGTCACTCAATTTATGGAAATATTGTACAGGCTATTGATTATGAATGAATAAATGACGATTAATATGGAAAAATACGGCACGAAACTATAATATAATAATATGAATGATTGACTCTATTATGAATTTAGCAATTATGACTAATTTTCGTGGACAATTTTGGGATTTCGTTTTTTTTTACTTTTGACTACAAAAATATGATCAGTACGGGGTACGGACAGAGCCCCATTTTTTTTGTACTACATAAAAAATAGAAGTGTAGATAACCATGATATAGTGTTGTTTGCAGACGACACTTTACTTTTGTTTAAGCTTATTAAACGACAGCAGCTGGTACACTGGTTTAATGTCAATTATCTACTTCTTAATGAAAAAAAAAAACTAAATGTATTAAGTTTACGATGCCTCATGTTAGGCTAGTGGAAACTAGTGTACAAATAAAAGGTAAAGCATAACTCTAAATTCTAAGCTTCAGTTGGGCCCACATATTGATAAATTATCGAAAAAACTTAGCTCTGCAGCATACGCTGTCAGACAAATTTGAAATTTAACTGACTGAGACAGCCCGTTTAGTTTACTTCAGCTATTTTCATAGTGTCATGTCATACGGCATTCTATTGTGGGGAAATGCCGCTGGTATTCAGACAGTTTTTGTTTTGCAAAAAAGTGCTATTCGTTCAATTTATAAATTAAATCCTAGATACTTCCTCAGAGATAAATTTAAGAACATTAATATATTGACTGTATTTTCTCAGTACATCTATTAAAATATTTTGTATGTTAATAAAAACAAAAATATGTTTAAAAAACATTGATATCCATAACGTCATGGAAACAAACACTTTGTGATTCCTGCAACTAGGCTCAAAAAAATAGGGGGCTCATTTAGATGCCAATGTATACACTTTTATAATTAACTTCCCAGTGGCATTCAAGAACATAGCCTGAATAAATTCAAATCATTTGTAAAGCATAAACTACGCCAGAAGGTTTTTTATACTGTAAAATAATATCTTGGGGACAAAACGGCTTGGGATTGACCTGCTCCAGTACTGACTAGAATTGTAGTAATATGTACACATAATTATACATTTTTTTTTTCTAATTGTCCTTATTATTATTATTTTTTTCTCGAATTTGACTTTGATGATTATTTTGAATTTTACATTTTGTTCGTTGTTTTAGAACTTAGAAGGTTCTTTATTTTATTTTACCATTTGACATTGATATATTTTTTTAAATTTATTTCTTTTATATTTTACGACTTGCAATAAGCTACTTTGTAAAGTGTTACATTTTTGTAAATTTTATTTTTTTATTGTGAATATGTGAACAATGTGGATTACTTTTCCTTTTCTGTAATTTTAACATGATGTTTGGCAGTTTTGAGTATTTGATGCGGCCTACCCAAATGTCCTTTCTTTGGTATTGTTCGTCAAGTCGTTGAGCTCCTTAGTAGTCCCAAGATTGAGCTACACGAATACTGACAAATGCTTGCACTGACTGGACAAGTCCAATCAAATCTGTATGGTTCTTTTCTCAAAAGACCATCTGATACACTTATCTGCATAGTTCTCAACTTCTCATATGATTTGACCATAACATGTTAACTGTATGGACTTTAAATGAGACTCTGACCCCTGAGTTTGTTTCGGTGCTTCTTATCAGGGTAGTTAGCTAGGAAACACCGACCTCATCTAGTTTAAACTGACGAAAAAAGAAAATTGACGCGTAAAACTTATTTGCAAAATAAATATCATTTATCATTTGTAGAGACGTTTGAGAGACAGAAGCAATCCTTAGGATGATACTTGATTAATATAATGCGTTCAGATTGTCCGATCTTGTACGCCTGTATGATGTATACTCCATCTGTTTAGGTAATTAACTAAAGGTAAACAATCTTGACATGTCTTTTATCTAAAAGTTGTCTATAATTTTTATCTAAAAATGTTTACAATTTGTTATTTACGAGTACTTATACCGATGTTTGGTAACTAACTAAATTTAAATAATTTTTGTATGTCTTTTTTACGATTTTTTTTAAATAAAAAGACATATTAAGATTGTCTACGTTTAGTTAACCACCTAAACCGATGGAGTATAGAGTACAAAACTCTATTTTAGAGTACGATTGGTAACGCTATATGAGTGGGTTTTGGTCCGTAAAAGTATGAGGGCGCCTTCAAATTAGCCGCAAAGTGCTACTTTGCTTTGCTATTTCATGTAAATAACAAAGTAGAGTGCAGCGCGACTGCAGCGCGGGTGTAGCGCAGCAGTCGCGCGTTTTTGTATTTATATGGAATAACAAAGCCGCGCGGCACTTTGCGGCTAATTTGAAGGCGCCCTGACATTCTCTCTTGCTCCACTCAAACCGGATGAGATCATACGAGTAATACCGACAATATTTGATGATATTGCACTGAAGAAAAATCTAAACTTTGTTTGTGATTTTTAATTCAACTACATTATACAGCCATTATTAGGTATATGTGTGTAGTTTCTGCCAGTGGCTTGGCTCGTGTAAAATTAGGTTCCTTCATACAAACTTTGGTCTCCTGTTGCATTTCTATAGGGCGTAATTTTGGAAAATTCATTTCCATGGAGTTTCTTGCACAATCTTCTCCAAAGAGATCTACGCTTTGGAATGTGCAATTAGCATCATTTTTTTCTGACTGACTGACTTCTTGACATTTCGAAAGTGCCTGTAATGATTTATTTGTAATAAAATGCTTTGAATCTATGAAAAAATTATAACAAGACAGAAATAGCAGCACTGTCGCAACGTCCTATAATTCCATTAAAGTTACTAAGCCACTTTAAAACGCGGGCTTCTAACTAACGATATTTCCAACGAGGGTTGATCAAGATGCCCGTGCATCAGAGGGTTCCGTAATTGACATAATTTAAGTGGGTATTCCGGTGCTGAGGAGTTAGTCTCTTTTGTAGAGAAAAATACAGCCTAAGGTGGTTTATATTCACGTTTATCTCTAAGTAGTAAGCCGGCTTGGCTTTGCAAGGGTACAAATTATATACGTCGCGGCCAGATCTTAAAATTGATCCTCTTCATGATATGATCGACCATATCATGAAATGGTTTTTTTTATTCGTGTGGGAAAATTATCTAATGACATCCCCTGCTCTTGGGTGGGGCGGGAGATAGTGTCAGACTTTTGCTGACTAAAAACCCACTCCTGTTTCTTTTTTGCCATGTTTCCAGGGCCCGGGGATCTCTTTCGCATCACCCATGGCCCCAGTAGGCTTCGACGCTGGTGGGCCCCTAGTTGCTGACATTTCCTTTGGCGCGGTCGACGACTTGGGCTCGGTCCCGATGGTTACCGGACGATCGGACGGCGAGCTACCCATTGTTCGCAGTCCGCAGGCCCGCGCCTACGGTGGCCGGAAATCGGGATCGGAATTCCGACGGCTGGGGCGCGAGGGCCTTTGCTTCGCACGTGCACGTGCGGACTCCTCCTTTGCTAGCATTACTGCTTCGCAGGAAGAAACGACCGCCTGCCACTCCTCCACGCTCCGGACCTTGGCCTGTACCAAGGCCCGGCGCGAGAGATCGCTGCCACCGATCATCCCTACGAGGACACGGCGGTGCTCTGCCTAGGCTGGGTACACCTCTACCGTATGCTCCACCGTGTCCTCCGGGTGGTCCACACAATAATGGCACCCGGGCGTTTCTTCCGGACGAATCCGGTGCAGGAACCTCCCGAACTTACCATGTCCGGTAAGGACCTGCGTTATGCGGAAGGTAAGGTCGCCGTGTTGCCTTTCTAGCCACTCCATAATTACGGCGTGCCGGCACTGGGTTGCGACAGTCGCTGTCGCCATTCCACCATGAGATCCCGCCGGAACTCTGTCCGCCATGCCGAGACTTGGCACGGCAGCGGAGTTTCGCCCCGGCGTTGCATCTCCATGCGCAGATCATGCATGCGTGCAAGGACTGTTGCCATGACCCTCTGGCTTGCGTTCAGCTTGACCGCCGGTCGCTTTCTTAGCGACGGCGCCCTCCCGGCTTGTAGGCTCGTGCTTGACCTTGCGCTTGACTATCTCACTTTATGGAAAGCGATGATGTGGTCGATGATGTAGCACGCTTGCCTAGAAATAACCTATTTAAAGATCCCTGGGTTGTAGCTATCAGAAAACACAGACTCTGGCAGGGAATTCCACTCTTTAGCTGTAAGCACAATGAATGTGTTACCAAAATTTTTTATACGTATGGGTGGGATGCCCACCGATCTGATGATGGAACGGGCTAGGCGGAATTAAGCTATGCAATTGCAACTGGTAGAAAACTGTTAGGCCAGCAATTCGGCGTCGATCCTCAAGAGTCGCCTAGAGCATCATTACCAATGATCCTATTGGCTCGCTTCTCAATTCACTCAAGAGCATAAAGCTGGTGTCAGATCTATCCCAAAGATGAGAGTAGTACTCCATACATGATCTAACTTGCGCTTGATAAAGTTTGAGCAGCAAACGCTCATTAGTGATCATTCTCCCTACTTTCATATGGCCTTAATTTCGTGTTAGTTAAAACTATCAGTGACTCTTATAGCAAGTTAACTTCTAAGGTGCATGCAAGCCATTAATTAGCGCATGCAGTTTAGTTAAGAGCCGGTTGTAGTCACAAATATTTTTTTAGCATTGGCCCGGATTTCGTGTAGATTTTGCAGCCCCATAACAGCGATTTTATTTTTATAAATAAAAAAAACATAGTAACTATTGAAGATTTTTGTTCTTATGAGCCTTTTAAAAAACGAGCTTTATTATTTTATGTAACTTTCAAATGTTTCCGTGACGATATCTCGTAGATATACACGATTGAAATCGTAAGTTAGGGTCAGATTTGTACTAATTTATATCATGTTTTGATTTTTACCAAGCGGTTGGCGATATGGTCAATTTTAATGAAATATTTTTGAAAGGTGATCTCTTTTATATTTGTAGATTTCCAGAGGTTCAAAATTAGTAAAACCTGGTTTTAAAGTATGAACAAACATATAAGGCCAATGACGTATAGTGTTACGGTAATTATATTAATCCGAAAATTTTCACAGTAAGTAAATCGGAATACCCTCCAATTAGTGTGCTATGTAGTGGATGTGTCAAATTCATTAATTAATTCATTCGTTCTTCATTCATGTGTCAAATTGACGTAACGGCTTTTAAGCTTTTGAAAGCCACTGTGTTGGCTGTCAGCGAAACATAGGATCCGTCATTTAGCAACAAATAACTTTAATCTGATCAAAAATGTAGGCATTCAATAAAGATACGAAAATGGCGTTAAGTGGCAAAAACTGGTCTTTAATGATCTTTTGGGATGTTGGATTGGATTGGATTGATCCTTTTTTTTTGAGTTGGGAAACCATCTAATGACTTTTTCAATACAGTTACTCGAAAACCCGTCTTATGCCACCGCTTTTTGGCACGCAATACACTGTTTTCCACACTAGTGCAGAAAAGTGCGCGTGCTCTCCCCTGCCACAATTTTATTAATTTATTGTATTAGGCTGGGGCGTGTCAACCCCCACGAGTCGCCGGTCAACCCCTGTTTATTCATTTCTGCGTAAACTGTATTAAAAATGTCGTTGATACACGTGAATAGCATTCAAAAAATTAAAATTGCAATATTCAATAAATATTAATTCTAAAAAATACAATAAAGATCCAATAAATAAAATCCAACAAATAAAATTCAATGAATCAAAATTCAATAAGCTAAAATACAATAAATTAAAATTAAATAAACTAAAATACAATATATTTAAATTCAATACATTAAAATTACAATAATCCAAAAAAATAAAAATAATAATAATCACACCAAAAAATTTAAAACATTTTAATTCATAATAGTCTCTTATATGCGACACTGTATGTAACTTGTCTGTCGTAGCAGTGCCGCACATAAGGACAGTCCAACCTACTCGCTATCATTTTCAGAACGGTATTAGAGCTGACCCGCACTCTGCACACATGTGACGCACAACGCTTCCGCATGATTGCATGGAAACAGTCCGTGCGGGCCCATGCGAACATACCCGAAACGCTGCAGTAGCGAGGCAGACCCAAAACCGCTCTGAAAGTGTTATTAAATTGGATACGAAGGGTGTTGTAGCTTTTCTGCGTGTAGCTAGCCCACAAGCTGCAAGTATCGGTATAAGGGACGTGCAGTATGCCCGGAAAAGAGTTATTTTTACGTCCTCTGAGGCTCTGAGCCGCAAACCTGCGAGCCAACATATTAGACCTGTTAGATACAGCCCTTCGTTCCCGTTCTAAGTCAGCAAGATCTCTGAAGTCAGCCCTAACTATATGCCCTATAGATATTTAAATTGATTTACCCTATCTAAGGGAACATTATTTAGACATACTTGTGGAACATTGTCCGGGCACCTAGCACCACCGGCCTCAAAGACCATGTAAAAAGTACTCTGTGGAGCACACTATCCGAACGCACCGCGATTCCAACGCGTCGGCCACCCGTACTCCTCTGCCCCGCGCCCTTATGCTTCAGTCCCGCGCACCCGAACAAGCTCCTCGAACGTACTTTTACAAAGAACATTATTATTATTACTAGGCATGCCTTTTATGTTCTGTCGTTTCCATATTTCCCGGAAATTTTGAATTTGGAACTGTTCTATATTCGAATGTGTTTAAATTTTGAATCTCAAACAGTTGAAAGTATTAGGATTAATGCTATTATTTAGTCACAGCGTCAATTGGAATTTGTCAGGTTACGTACGAAAATGAATCTTTCCAAGGAACATGATCGTGCAATAATTTCTACAACTTTAGAAAAGGCCTGACATGGCTTCAGTGTTTTGAAGAGCTAACATCTGTGTTCAGTGATGAAGCCCCATGTTTGCGGACTGTCGAACGCTGGTATTTCGAATTCCAGCGTGGACATACTAGTGTTAGTGACAAATCTCGCGAAGTACGCTCAAAATCCGCCTTCACGGAAGATAACATCATTGTTGTGAGACAACTAATTTTCGAAGATCGTCATGTAACGTATCAAGAGATAGAGGCTATATTAGGCATCTCAGGGACAGTCATTCAAAAGTTCTTGCATGAAGCGTTTGGCACATCGCTGTCAACGGGAAAAGTGGAATACTGGCAGCATTGCGACGTTGAATAGCAATGCTGTTTCGTTGACCAAAGCGAAGTCCATTCAGTAAGAAGTCGACTAGCTGTTTGCTGATAATTACCTCAGTCATTTTATTTTGTTCATTACCTATAGTAAACCAATTTACGGTCTACAATGTTCTATGTATATAAAGTAAAGTAAGTGAGTAGTAAGCCAGATTGTTGCTGATTGAGGTAGCAAGCTAAACGGCCACGTTGAATATACTCGTATGTATAGGAACACGAGTAGGTACAACGTGGTGTGCAAACGCTTCATCCGATTAGTGTCAAAGTGACCTAGCTAAGGCTGAAGATAACGAGAATTGGTAATACATAATAGGTAGGTATCACATCCTTACCTACTAGGAAATTATTCGATCGAATTATACACCAATGACATGAACAGCGGGAATAATAACATCAGGCAGTGAATTGTTGACACGTTCAATTCAGGCAGTTACATGAAATTACGCCAATATTCTCCGAATCGATTGCCAGGGTCATATTAGTCAGTTTCAGGTAGTTCATGTTTCAGATTCGGCGGGAAGAAACGTCCGGGCATCACTATTGTGCGGATCACCTGGAGGATACGGTGGAGCAAATGGTGGAAGTCTGCCCTGCTTGGGCGGAATACTGCCGTGTCCTCGCGAGGTGATAGGTGGCCGCGACCTCTCGCGTCTAGCTCTCGTTCAGGCCATGGTCTGGAGCTAGAAAGAATGGGAAGCGGTCACCTCCTGCGAGCGAAGAAAGTGGCTGAAACCGTGTGTGAGAGGATGTCCAGTCTGGGCGCTAGAAGTCGCGGCACAATTCCCGGCCACCGTAGGTGCGGACTTGTGGACGGCGAGCAATGGGTAGTTCGTGGTCCGGCCATCCAATAAAGATGGAGCCCGATTAGACGGCGCATTCTTAGTTGAGCTTTGCGAATATTGACAAATGCTTGCATTGATATTACAGGTCCACTCAAATCTGTATGGTTCTTTCTTCAAAAGACCATCTCAGACAAATCTGCATGGTTCTCATGCGATTTGACCATTACATATTTACTGTATGGACCATGTATGGATTTTAAAAACGATTTGACCCCTGAGTTTGTTTCGGTGTTTCTTCTTAGGGTAGTCAGCTAGGAAACACCGGCCTCATCTAGTTTAAAATGACAAAAAAAATTGACGTGTAAAAGTGTTTTACAAACCTATTTGCAGAATAAATATCATTTAAATATCAATCCCATATCTATCATTTAGCGGCAACTCTTGCGTCAGAGATGCCCTGATCAAGCCGTTAGTTGTAATCTGCTTCTGGAGAGAGGTGGGCTGGCTTGGCCCACTCACAATAGACCATCATGTACTAAGTGCGGAAATCAAATTCTATTAGATACGTCTAGGTCTTGAGCATCGACGCCGAATTGCTGGCCTGTCGGTTTTCTATCGATTACATTTCGGAGAGTGTGCGTTAGAATTGCACAATTTAGTTCCACCAAGTCTGTTCCATCATCGGACCATTAGACGTGCGGCGTTGTGCCATCGATACATGGTGGACATCCCGCCCATACGTACAAAGCGTTTTGGGAACATATTCATTATGCGTATAGCTAAGGAGTGGAATTTCCAGCCGGAGTCTGTAGCTAGATAGAATTGACACAGTTTACCAATAGTATATAAATTTTTTCTATAAAAAAATAGAGCCTCGTAAATTGGGTCTACTAATACCCAATTTACGAGACCTTGGCATCGATCTAGTTTCTCATAAGTGATATTTCCAGAATCTTCAGACCTTTTACCATATGGAGTTGATTTCATAGTAATGCTGATGAGAAGATACAGTTAACATACTTTTACACTGATATTATAAAGGCGAAAATTTGTAATCGTCTGTGTATGTGTGTCTGTTAATTTTTTTACCCTCGAACAGCTGAACGAACGTACACAGGTAGACCATGTCCTTTAATAGCAAATTGGATAGGTACTTTTTATACCAGGAGTATGTTCCCATGGGATAATATTTTACTATTAGGCGTGTGAATCCGCTAGTTTGTAATATTAATTACCAAAGGTCGGAATTAGGTAGAGTTATTCATGTACTTGCATCGAAATGTTGATACTAATATGGATATTTCCGGGATTTCTAGTGAAGAATTCCTTGTGGCTTACAATATTACAAATAAATAATAATAAAAACCTTGGAGATAGATAAGACAAATAAAACAAAGATAATTAACATATAATTTTTATTAGTATTTTTCATTAAAAAAGATCTCTCTACGTTCACACCTGAAAAGTTACTCAGATCACACTAATATTATAATATAAAATAATATTTTACAACTATCACACAACGCCGTCTAGTCCCAAGCTAAACAGAGCTTGTGTTATGGGCACTAGACAACTGATAAACATGCTTATATATTTCTTTATACATACATATATAGATAAATTACACCCAGACACAGAACACATGATCGTGCTCATCACACAAACATTTTTCCTGGGTGGGAATCGAACTCACGACCTCCGGCATAGCAGTCAGAGTCACTAATCACTAGACCAACAGGCCAGTCAAACAGTAAACTTTCAATGGTTAATTACGTAGACTGCAGGCGGAGGCTCGAAAAAAAACCAAAGTACTTTAAACTAATTTATTTTAGAACAAAGAAATTACAATTAATTTTAGTGAAACCTATTCGATGCTAGAATATGGAATGACCAAAAACTTATTAAAAATAACTTATTGCTAATATGCCGTTTTGCTGCGTCGGCGGCTCGTGGCTGGCCCAGGTGTCGACGATGCAGTTTTCATGTTTCCGACGTCAATCGAATGAATTGCTAGGTCGACGATATCCATTAGGGATCCGTATGTAACACCTCCCCCCGAAGATCAGCAACTATTTGATCATGTTGAGAGAAAATGTTGCTGGAGGTTCATCTCGTTTCTTGGAGTCCCTGGTTACCTCTTCGTACGTATGTATCTTAACAGTTTGTGGTTTTTCTTTGCTGTCCGCTCTGAGATTCCAGCATCTATATCTGCGGCTTATCGCTAAGATGATAAGTGCGAGCACGCATATTGTGAAGATGTAGAATGGTATGGTTGTATGGTATAGAACAACCGAATGAGTATTGTCAATCTTCAGAGGACTTTCCATCATTGCTTTTCTCTGGATGCTGTGAAGCTCTTCTAAGTTGACTGAATTGAAGCCAATGATGTGAGTGGGAATGTTGGTCTGATTTATCTCGTTGTATGGGATCTTTGATAACTTGAGTGGCTGGCCTTCAATCTCGTTGTTGTCGTTGATGATGGTGAATTCTGATGTTTGCAGGTAGCAGTCCACAGGGATGGTGGCGAGGTAGCTGCCTTGTAGAGTGTTGAAGTCTTTTCTTCCACATGCTAATTGTACTTTAGTTGGTCGAGGTAGTGACAGTACGTAATGCTGGTCATCCAGTTTCTCCATTGCTTCTTTAGAAAGTGTAATCTTGACGAAGTGGCAGGTGTCTTCTAGATCCTGGTTGGCGATGAGTTTCTGGATACAATCTGGTTTTGTCCTAATTTGGTGACTCGTCTTCTTTTCACAGAGATGTATGTTACTGTACTTCGGGCATTCAGCCTCTATGTACACGAATGATTTCTCGTTAGTTGCTATATAGGGAGAAGGAGGTATAAGGGCAAGCTGTTTTTTATTGGGTACAATAGATAATCTGTATAGATCATAAGAGTCTATGGAAACTATAGGGAAGCTGTAAACTATAACTATTCTTTTCTCAATAAAGTAAGAACCTGGTTTAATGAGATTATAATATTCTCTTAACTCCAGATTTAAAATCTGATCTTGATGGTATATCGATTTTAACTTGTCTATCATATTTCTTAGTACTTCTATGTCTATCATCGAATGATGAGTGCTAGACGCGCGTATAAAAGCCATTATGTTTTCTATTCTAACTATTTCTAACATTAAATCTTCTACGTTATTAGTAATTATTCCTAGGATTTGGGCAAACTTTGCAAATTTGATTAAGCTATAATCTCTGTAAGCGTTTTTCTCTAGAAGTAGTTCTAAGGTTGCGTTAATTATTTCCTGATTCTTGGTTAGCTGGTCTAAGATGGTACCATGCTGGGACATCCATTCTTTACTAAGACTGATGTGATTATTAAATTCTGAAACTACTTTATTTTCGTTGTTTTGTAAAGTTTTAATTGCTTCGTCATATTTCAGGGCATCTAAATAATCTAAGTTGCCAGTAACGCTTTTTATTACTGACCCTAGGCTATCTACGAGACCTCGTTTGACTCTGGAAGGTTCCAAAGATTTGACCTGCTTTAAAACTCTGTCAAGCTTGTTAGTAAGATAGTCGACTTGATATTCGTAAAGCATGTAAGTCTCATTGTTAAGTCTGGTCTTAAACGATTGAAGTTGCGTTTGTACAGAGTCTATTTTGTCCTCTATGTCAGCTAGTTGTATGTACTGTATGAAGGAGTGGTAATGTGTGGTTAGTCTAGTATGTCCTAGTTTATATGGTAGTAATCCTGGTCCATCAGCTAAGGTCTCAAGTCTTATCTCTTGAGGGTGCGACACATGGATTGTCAGTAGCAGCAGAAACCTGTAACAATTGGCTGCCTTTAGGTACACGTTTTAGCCTCGCTTTGGCTACGGGGCCTCGTTTTTTAGAAGTATATATATGTATCGGTAAATCAGCTAGTACAGTATCTTGAGTATACCGTGGTGCAGTTTTCTGACGGCTGGCAAAGGGATTTTTAATAAACACCTGTTGCTGAGGGGCATATTCTACTTCTGGTTCCCGAGTTTTATTCCTATTTTCAATTAAGGCTGTCCGATTGGCAAGAGATGAGTCATTAATAATGTCATAAACCTGCTTCATCTGCTGCTTATGATTCTGTGCATATTGCTGTAAAATGTGCTCCCTAAAGTCGATGTCTATCGGGTCTCTGGGGTCAAAATGTCCAGTCAATAGGTCAAAAGGTCTACATTTGGTAAAACTGTGGATGGAACTATTGTATGCTATGATAGCGTATGGCATGAGGTTAACGATTGGTTCCTCTTTGTGTTGTAATTTGAGGATTCTAATGTGCTCCAATA
Source organism: Mythimna pallens (assembly GCA_961205895.1). Taxonomy (NCBI): domain Eukaryota; kingdom Metazoa; phylum Arthropoda; class Insecta; order Lepidoptera; family Noctuidae; genus Mythimna; species Mythimna pallens. The sequence goes on from OY540843.1 coordinate 7,075,483, forward strand.
ATGTTGAATGAAAGCGCTCTATGTTACCATTGTCATTTGGGCTATGAGGTAAAATTTTATGATGAATTATCTTATGAAGACGTGTAAATTCAGAGAACAATTGGTTGGTGAATTCGGTGCCATTGTCAGTAATTATAGTCATAGGTAGTCCATGATGAGTACAGTAACGTAGCAGAGCTTGCAGAATGCTAATGGCTGTTCCGTCTCGTAAATGGTAGGCTTGTCCGTACTTCGTGAAGACGTCAATGAAAGTCACGTATTTTTCATTCTGAACTGTAAAGAGGTCCATGTGAATGATTTCAAGTGGTTTGCTGGCTGGGGGAACTATGTTAAATTGTGGTCTAATGGGATTTCGATCATACTTGGCTTGACCGCAAATGGTGCACTCATTGATGTACTTTGTAATATGTTCTTTCATCTTTGGCCAATAGTATTTTCGTGAAAGGGCCAAGTGACATTCATTTATACCACGGTGGTTTGTTTTACCGTCATGATAGTGTCGAATGATATCTTGTTGTCGCAGATATTCTTTGACATTTTCCAGTTCTATTTTAGCTAGTACTAAATTGAGAGAGGAGCTTTTGAATTTATCTTGTATAATGGGAATTATCGAATACATTGCCAATGGGGGATTTATCAAGATAGCCGTTTTAACCTTCGGGTTCACATATTCTTTAATAGCATTGATAACGTCATTTTCTAGGTTGGCCTCTGAAAGCTGGATTGCCATTCGCGTATGGTTTTCGAAAGGTTTAGTCACTGTCGGTCGGCGTTTTACGTCACCTACTACAGTAAAGTAAATCTGTCGATGAAACTTGTTGAGTGGCTCGTCTGTGATGGGGACTTCTAGTATGGGATGTTCATTACTGGTATGTACGGTGTCAGTCGAGGAGTTCGTCTGCTGGTGTGGTGTTTCTGATGGGTTATTTATCATTGAGCTAAGGTCTTTTATGCTTTCAATTAATGAGTTGATCTCATCCACTTCCTCATTATGAATTTCTACACGTGAAAGAGCATCAGCGTTGGTGTTAAACTTTCCTTTTTTGTATACTACTGTAAAGTCATATTCGCTTAGTCTGAGTCGCCATCTAGTCAGTCGTGAGTTTGGTTCCTTCAAATTCATCATCCACTGTAAGGGTTTGTGGTCAGTCAGTACTTTAAATTTCCTACCAAATAAGTAAGGTCGGAAATACTTCGTCGCCCAGACAATGGCAAGTAACTCCTTTTCGATGGTACTATAGTTTAGCTCACTTTCGTTAAGTGTGCGTGAGGCATAACAGACGGGTTTATCAGATCCTATGGGCCCTTGAGATAACACTGCTCCAATAGCGACATTCGAAGCGTCTGTTGTAAGGTTGAATTCTCGTTTAAAGTCTGGGTACTGCAGTATGGGGTCATTGGTCAGTAGGGTCTTGCAATTCTCGAAGGCATTGGTATATTCAGGGTTCAGAGTTATCTTACTACCCTTTTTTAGACATTGGGTTAGTGGTTTGGTTATCCGAGCGAAGTCGGGAATGAATTTTCGGTAATAACCGAGAAGGCCTAAAAATTGTTTGATTTCCTTGGGGGTCTTTGGTATTGGATATTTTCGAATAGCAGATATTTTGTCAGGGTTCGGCTTGATACCGTCTCTACTAATGATGTGACCTAGGTATGCGGTCTCGAGCTTTAAAAACTCAGATTTGTCCATCTGAATTTTAAAGTTCGACTCTCTGAGTCTTTGGAAAACCTTTTCCAGGTTGTCCATGTGCTCCTGGAGAGAGGTACTGTAGACGATAATGTCATCTAAATAAACGAGGCAAATGTTATTCTGGAGGCCTCTTAGAACATTGTCCATGACTCTCTGAAATGTGGACGGCGAATTTTTGAGTCCCATAGGCATTCGAAGGAACTCGAAGTGGCCGTGTTCCACATTGAAAGCGGTTTTGGGAATATCTTGGGGGTCCATCTCGACTTGGTAGAATCCACTTGCCAAATCTAAAGTCGTAAAATATTGGCATTTCCCTAACTTGTCAAGGACGTCACTGATGTTTGGAATGGGATACTTGTCGTCGATGGTTTTCTCATTCAACTTTCGGAAATCTACTACGATACGCCATTTCTGTCTTCCTGAAGCGTCTATCTTTTTGGGGACAACCCATATGGGTGAACTCCAGGCTGAATCTGAAGGCCTAATTATGCCTTGGTCTAGCATTTTTGATATCTGATTCCTAACTTCTTCACGATGGATAAAAGGGTATCGGTAACTTTTTGTGTATGCGGGAACTTCGTCGGTGGTTTTTATACGGTGTTTAATTTTATTAGTGAAAGTCAATGGTTCTCCGTCAATGTAAAATACGTCAGTATAACGGGAGCAGAGCGTCAAAAGGTTAGCCTTTTCCTCTTCATTAAGATGGTCTGTACGTAGACGTGATAAAACATCATCGGCGCGATTTGATTGTGTAGTTGGTGTACAATTAACGTTAAAGAGTTCTGCTTGGGCTGGTGGGTCTAAAGAAAAGATGACATCATTGGATGTTGGATTCTCTAGCTCTACAAAACCACGATTGTTAACTACAGTGGTCAAACACTCATGAATGATGCAGTTACATAAAACCTGTTCGTTTACAAGAACATCGCCATCCGGGGCGTTAATTGGTATTCGAATTAATTTAGAATTATTTGCTGGGATAATGTCCTCATATAGATTAACATTGCGTGAATTATATACTTTTATTTTATTTGTAGCGGTACGCGTTATTAACTTATAATCTTTTAAGTCTATTTTGGCTTCCCATTTGGATAGTAAATCTAATCCTATAAGTCCGTCAAAATAGTCGTGAAAGCGATAAATGAATAATTTAATTGAGTCAGTCTCGTTGAACTCGTTAAAACATGGTAGTGTTATAGAATAATCATTTTTACTAACACCGTGTACATTTGTGACCTCGAAGGGGTCATAGTTGAGGGGGTAATCAGGGAAAAACTTTTGCACAGCCTCGGGGCTGATGAAAGACTGGTTAGCGCCAGTGTCTATCAAAAATTTTAGAGGAGGGCAAGAAATTTCGATGTATGGTAGTTGTCTTTGGGTCTGTAAGTTTAGGTCTATCCTTGCTCTTTTAATAGCTTGTCCTTCGGAAAATTCTGAATCTGGTTAGCGTCGCTGGGACCCGGTTGTGGTTCCATGTCACTTGTTGTCTGATTGTCATAAATTACATTACTGTCAGTCATAGCAGGGTTGCCGTCACAGTCGTAAAACATGTAATAGTCGCCATAGTCCATGTAATAGCTGAACTCTGGTTCGGGATAATATTCGACCGGATAAAGACAATTGTCAGGTAAAGCGATTTCGTTCACGTTAACTTCGCGCGTTTTAAAATAGTTAGACGGTGGTGGGTTTCCGCTTCTACGCCAGTCATGTCCTGATGTCATGGGTAAAGGTTTCGGAATGAAATGTTGCACTCCGCTCATGGGTTTTGCACCCATATTTTGTGGTGGATTATTCCTAGGTGGTAACCTGAAAACGTTACAATGCGGATGGTAATTTGGTGGTGGTGCGCGGAACATTTGTTGCGTTTGAGTCGGCATGCGATTATGTGATTGATTAGGCGTATTGAATTTAAAAGGCTGGGGCTGAGGCTGAAGGCCACGCAGACCTACTGGAGCAGGCCAATTAGGTAGTGGGGGTCGTGAAGCGCCGTTGAAAGGCATAGCATGCATGATAGGGGGCTTGTAAATTACGGGCATGTTAGGAAGTCTATCTAGCTTAGGGGCGCTGTGAGTTTTTGCTACGTCATTACGCTGCTGCAAATACATTATATTTAATTCTTCCTGCACAAATTCCAGGGCTTTCTCGATAGTTTCTGGACGCATACAACGTATACGCGAGCCCAAAGGTTCCTTAAGTCCTCGTACAAAGGCTTGCATGGTAACCTTCCTATAGAGGGTTCGTTTAGCCTCAATAGTCGTCGGGATAGTCTCGTGTAATGTCACATACGTCATAATCGTACTGAACAAGGTTTGACACTGGTCATAAAATTCCTGAGGGGTTTTTGTACCTTGCGTAGCCAATGAGAGGTCGTTGTACAAAGCCGTTTCGTCGCGCTGGTCTGAAAAGTTATTAATGAGGGCTGATCTAATACCTGCCCAGGTTTCGGGGATGCCATTTGAATTTATAGTGGATGCAGCAGGCCCAGTAATCTTATTTAAAATACCGTTTAAAAGGCACACATTATTTAACTCGCTACCCGGTTCAGCGCTAGCATACTGCGTAACTATTCTATCGCATATGTTAATAAATCTAGTTAAAACGTTAGGGTTTCCATCAAAATCGGGCACGAGGCGTAAGGCCTTGAAAATAGTATCGGGATTAAAAGACATATTGGGCTCAAATAAACTATTCAAATTAAAATCTGATTCGCTATCTATATCTCTACTAATATCTACTAAATGCCGGCGCGCCTGTCGTGATGCAGGTTCCCGGGGGTAAGATCTATCGTGATGAAAAATCTTGGACATAAAAATAACTTAGGAGTAGAAGAAGGAAGCAACACGAGAAAGATTCTAATGCACTTACATATGTTTCATCTCTGGTTCTTCTTCGTGAATCGATGTCTGGATTCGCCACCCGGCTCCGCAGCTCCAACGTAGGTTCAGGATACTCGTGACGTGACTTGATAGCCGCCCAGGCGACCCGCGATTGCGAATATCGAAGAAAGATGACTCTAATGCAAAACGCGAACTAGCCTGTGAGTATCCTACCGACTGCGCCAATTACGTAGACTGCAGGCGGAGGCTCGAAAAAAAACCAAAGTACTTTAAACTAATTTATTTTAGAACAAAGAAATTACAATTAATTTTAGTGAAACCTATTCGATGCTAGAATATGGAATGACCAAAAACTTATTAAAAATAACTTATTGCTAATATGCCGTTTTGCTGCGTCGGCGGCTCGTGGCTGGCCCAGGTGTCGACGATGCAGTTTTCATGTTTCCGACGTCAATCGAATGAATTGCTAGGTCGACGATATCCATTAGGGATCCGTATGTAACAGGTTCATAAACAAAATTATAAACCTGAATATAGTTTGTTCAGAATCAGTACCTAAATAGATTACAATAGTTTTTACACCATGCTATATTTTTCCCAAAAATATTTAAAAAGATTACAAGTTGAACATCACCGACACTAGGTACAACATAGGTCACGGCAGGTCATAGCGAGCATTAGGCGCCAGCAAACAGCTGGGCGCAAGTGCAAAACAACCCCTCAGTCGCCTGGATGGCCCATGGTAATTTTGCTGACATAACAAACTTATAACTTTGTGATTATTCATGATACAGTTATGAAATTTTGTACATAGATTCTTTATATAAAAATACTAGACACGGGTTTCGGGTTTCGCATATACTAAAACTAATGTGGTATATTCCTTATTGTACACAAATACATTTAAAAAATATGACAGGTGATGTACACAGGCGAGTTTAACCCACCATTGGGTTTTCTTACAGCAAACCTTAGGTATTATTTACATATATATATTTTTTTTTCAAAGGGTGTAAATGTCAGTACCATGGAGCTATTTTAAGGTTTTTTATGTTACTATTGGACTAATTTACATAAATGATCATGGCAGTTGAGAGTTTGTCATGCTCACTCAAATGTCTCACTGATGGTGGCGCGGGTGTTGGATCATTCGATTCTCTTCAAAATGGTTGAGCTGAGTGGTGCTAATATTATCGTCATGTCCGTGAACGGGCGCTGTCAGTTGAGACTAGTTATCTCTTAGCTGCCAGTTGCTATTATATATATTATTATATTTATTTTTTATTGATACTTTATTTACATTGTTCTCACATGATAGCGACAAACATGTAACAGAGATATTTTTAATTACAAAACATGATTGAAAAGAGTGAGAATAGAGATATACGCTTTGGAATGTGCAATTAGCATCATTTTTTTTTTTCATTTCAAAAGTAAATGGTTTATTTGAAATAAAATGCTTTGAATCTTTGAATCTATAAAGATATTAATATGATTAAATGGTTATGATTTATATGTTTAATAACCACATTTCTAAGTACACGGCAATCCTCTTAAAGTGATCGTCAAATTACGTTCACTGGCAATACCTATTAAAAGTTAGGCGGGTTCTCCTAGAACCCACGTTTTCATCGTTCAAACTTCATAGTTGTCGAGAAATGTTGTATTAGTAAGGTTTCAGAACTTTAGCGAGTGTTTCTGAGTAGATTTGCTAGTTATTCGAAGATTTTAGTTTTGGTAATGGAAGTTGCAATGAGATACCTTAATAATGTTGAATTTGAAAAAGTTATATTATATTTCAATTCGCTTTGACATCTATCGCCTTCTTTTGTCTTTTCCTGAAGTGCAATTTTGTAAACATAATAATATTATATTTACATCAATTTTGATTTGTATAGTGATTTTAGTCTTAAAATAAAAAAAATATAATTTTTAATTTCAATTTCAGTTTGTATTTCTATTTTAGTTACAAATAATTTTAATGTTTCAATTTTAATTTCAATCTCAATTTTAGTTCCTAATATTTTGCTCTTGTTTTAGTTTTATATATGTTGTATTAAGTAGGTACTTGTAGCATGTAGTTTTTACTTTATGGGGCAAGTGGTGCTAACCTTTAAGAAATTGTAACACTAACCTAGATTGTAATTTTTTTTGTGTTTCAATGTTTTTTTTTTTAGGTGGGAAAATCATCTAATGACAAATCGCGCTCTTGGGTGTAGTGCGATATAGTGTCAGACTTTTACTGACTAAAAACCTACTCCTGTTCCTTCGTTGCCTTCGTCCCAGGGCCCCGGGTTTCGTTTTCACACTACCTATGGCCCCAGTAGGCTTCGACCCTGCTGGGCCCCTACGATTTCCTGACATCTTCTTGAGGCGCGCGTGGAAAAATACGCGCCGTCGACGACTTGGGCTCGATCTGGACGGTTACTTGACGGTCGGACGGCGGGCTACCCATTGCTCGCCATCCGCAAGCCCGCGCCTACGGTGGTGTTTCAATGTATACGATTGTTGGTTGGCCAATAAAATAAATAAGTGAGTTTTCAAATGACTTCTCCTACACTAGGGTGGAGCGAGAGAGCGTGTCAGTATTTTCTGACTAAAATCCACCTATATTTCTTCATTTGCCCTTTGCGTTCTAGGGTCACGATAGCTCAAATGTTCCCGCAGCCCTATCAGGCATGGGCCCTACTGAGCCTCTTCAGTTTTGCTGGCATATATTTGTGTCGCGCGTGGAACAATAGGCTCAGTACTTAGTAGACGGCTGGACGGCGAGCTACCCATTACTCGTCGTCCGCTCGAATGTTAGTTTGAAATGATAGTCACTAACATCTGATTTAATGAGGACCTTTAACCGAATAACGACGTAAATTATGCTATATGAATATAGCGTGAATGTTTGCAAAAATAATAAAATATATATAAATTGTATCTTTAATAAAAGCGGCCAGCATCCGTTCATAGTCAACAAATTATCGTAGGTACTGCTATTGATCCAAAAGCTATTAACAGGATACAAGTGCACGCCTACGCTATTTTTTTAGGGTTGCGTACCTCATAAGGAAAAACGGAGCCCTTATAGGATCACTTTGTTGTCCGTCTGTCTGTCAAGACCCTTTATCTCGGGAACGCGTGGAGGTATCGAGTTGAAATTAAAACCAGGTCTGCGGTGCCTTGAAGCTGTGAAAAAATCAAACTTCTGAGTAAACGAACAAAACAGATACGGCCGTTTATGTCGCAAAAACTTATGTATCGACACTCTCAAGGGAATCAAAATTTATAGGGTACTTCCCGTTGACCTAGAATTCTGAAATTTGGCATGAAGCAAGGTCTCATAGCTCAAGTATAGGAAAAAAACTGAAAATTGTAAATTTATAGTTCGGAAAAACCTTCGTAATTGAATTCGGGAATTGAACTGTTTTCACAGGTAAGTTTGTACTGAAGCATCAGTGCGCGAATCCGACTCGCGCTTGATCGGTTTTTTTTGGGTTTATCTTCCTTTATTTCGCTTTACTTAGAGGTGGGTCTACGCTGGAGGAGTTGAGTACGAGCCGAGCTCAAGCACTTTGAGCTCGGCTCCTCTAGTGTCGGTCCATAACTAGTTAAATATAGTTTAGTTTTTAAAGACAGTTTCCTACAAATAACTAACTAAAATAGGTTTGCAGATAGGCTATGTATCTGCTATGTATGATGTATGCTGTATACACTATGTATCTGCGTCCTTATGTACCTAACTAGTGCATGTTATCTTACACGAAACCTCTCCACGGTATGATCAAGCGTTCGCAATGGCTTTCATTGCGAACGCTGGCAACTCGACTCGAACAACATTGATGAACGTCTTGGGTCGAATTGGACCAATGCGCTTAAGACGCAGTGTCCTCGTATTTCAATACAACTGTTTGTCTTCTGTTATAGGTTTAGATCTATAGATACTAGTAGTCACTGTTTGGAGTACTAGTCACATAGGACCTATTAGTTGCAGTGTACTCTCTTATCGTACGTCAACAGTACGAGTACAAAGGATTTGTTTGGAGAATTAAGAATTTTGGGACGTAATAAAGGTGTTACAAGAATGGATAAAGTGAGAAATGAGTATAATAGGGGAAGTTTGAAAGTGGCGCCAGTGACTGAAAAGTTAAAAGGGAATCCTTTGTCTTTGTATGGTCATGTGAAGAGGAGGGGTGAAACGCATGTTACTAAAAGAGTTATGAGTTTACATGTGGATGGATGGAGAGGGAGAGGGAGGCTAAAGAAAAGATGGATGGATTGTGTGAGAAGTGATATGAAAGAAAAGGGAGTTAGTGATAGTTAGTGACGTGACGAGTGACAGGACAGAATGGAAGAATAAAACGTGTTACGCCGACCCCAAATGTGTTTATTATTTTTTTCCTCATTTTACTGATATACTAAAATATATTTTAGGTATTCTGTCCTATCTGATAACGTCTTCATAAACGTACCTAATCCTAACGCATTGACGAAGGTGCAGACTACGAATAGGTACCTACATAGAACCCGTCCGCTTGAATACCGTCCCAAACTTGTGCCTTCAACTTGAATCAGTATCCGTATCGTTTGTAGAAGTGGGTCAGAGACAATGACGGGACATACGACGAACTAAGTTCTATGCCAGGGATGGTAACTTCTGGAACGCGTGCCATTAATATAATATAATATCATATAATAATAATATTCACACAACTATCAAACAACGTCGTCTAGTCCCAAGCTAAACAGAGCTTGTGTTATGAGTACTAGACAACTGATAAACATACTTAGATATTCCTAAATAAATACATATTATAGATAAATTACACCCAGACACAGAACAAATGATTGTGCTCATCACACAAACATTTGTTCTGGGTGGGAATCGAATTCACGACCTCTGGCATAGCAGTCAGGGCCACTAACCTCTAGACCAACAGGCCAGTCCAAATTGGTGGTAATGTGGCAACATAATTCGGGCACACTAATGCAAGATAATTTGCAACAATATATCCAATTCACGCTAACTTTTCCTTAAAACATATAAGAGAAACTGCCCCCTAGCCAAGTTACAATCGTATCGTTCGCGCCGAACGCCTCCACCACCACCGCCACGCCTCCGATTCCTTTGTTCTGACGTCATCTCAACGCTCAGTCACGTGGTCAGAACAAAGGAATCGGAGGCATGGCCTACTCGAGGCATTCGGCGCGAACGAAACGATTGTAACTTGGCTAGGGGGGCTGTTCATATTAAGATTGCTTTGCGAGTTTCGGGATGGAAATAAAGAGTTTACATCATCCAGTTATTTTTAGGGTTCCGTATCTCAAAAGGAAAAAACGGAACCTTTATAGGATCACTTTGTTGTCCGTCCGTCAGTCTGTCTGTCTGTCAAGATCCTTTATCTCGGGAACGCGTAGAGGTATCGAGTGGAAATTAAAACCATTATACCCAGGTCTGCGGTTCCTTGAAGCTGTAAAAAATCAAGCTTCTGAAATACCGGAAAAAAAGATACAGCCGTTTATGTCGCAAAAAACATGTATTTCTAAACTCAAGGGAATCAAAATTCATAGGGTACTTTCCGTTGTCCTAGAATCTTGAAATGTGGCATGAAGCAAGGTTCACATATTTAAATATTTCTTAAAATAATAAAAACATTTAAAAATATAAAAAACAGTATCCCATCAGTATCGGGAACAGGGTCCATGCTACCGGTGCCGGTGGTCAGGGCTTCAAAAAAAGGAACCTCCTAACTATACGAGTCGTGTCCAGGTACCACTTTCTGAATCAAGCCCTTGATCCAGCCGCCTAACGCGAGCCTCCTAAGGTGTTGGTCGAGGCTCTTGGCTATTAAGCCATTGGCTGACACGACTATCGGTACAATGATCGCTGATCCCACATGTCGACAAACTCGCGAGCCAAGTCAATATACTTGATTTGTTTGTCTTTCGCGGCTTTCACGAGGCTCCCGTCAAGGGTCTTAGGCATTTAAAAAACCTCGACCCCCACACTTCCGCGGGATATACAGTTTCGTCACCGACGATCGTTATTAATATTATTATTATTGTAACCAGTATTCACATGGAGTCCGCAAGGAGACTTTGCGGAGCCCTAGGGTTCCGTGGAGTACACCATAGTATTAATCTAAAAGATGACTTTTAGATTAATACTCATAAGTATGACTGCTCTAATTTATAATTGTACACATGCGAAGCAGGAGCTTTATTAGTAACACGGTCAAACAAAAATAAAAAGTCTAGAGCACTACCTAGAGTAAAGCAGTTGCATTTTCCTCTGTTAATAAGCCATCCCAAACAATGGTAAGTCTAATATGAACAGAGCTTTTTTGCTTTCTAACAAACAAAGCGACCCTTTTATCTCGCCAACGGTTAAGACCGGACAAGAATAAAAAACGTACAAGGCTAATTAAATTGCAAAGAAAAAAACCTGTCCCGTATCTCCTTTGAATCTTTGTCAGAGACAAGAATATATAATATATGTAGATGCGAGTTATTCAACAAAGTTAATTACTATAATTATATTTCTCTTTCAATGATTGGGTTATTGGTAGTGATGATGCAACGGAAATGTCTTAACGGAAGCGGAAACGTAAACAGATGTGAAAAAATTTTTTTGCGGATTCGGAAGCGGAAACGGAAGTGTTAATACTATGAAGAAAAAACACATATTTTTTTTTTAAAACTACAGAAGGTTTATGTCGTAATCACGTCACGAGGCTCGGTGATGTGCAGAATGAACCAAAAAAATATAATAATAAAGAAACTTGATGCGACACGTTTGTCCCCCCCCCCCGCGCCTCTTCCTATGTGTCCAGTCGTCCACGCGTCCCCCACCCCCACGTACCTCGCTATATTCTTCTGTTTAGAGTTCTGTTTTAAATCTTGCGGAAGCAGAAGCGGAAATGGAAGTGAAAATGCTTGCGGAACTTCTGCAGAAGCGGAAGCAGAATTTTTGTACAGTATTTTGTATATGCCTGCCGCATGCTGATCGGGCGGTGGGTCTGGTAAACCCAAAGTTGGTGCCCTGAAATCGCAGAAGGGGGTTGCGGCAGACCAATTAGATAGCGGGACGACTTAGATGTCTTCCTTAGGAATTGGCAAGAAGTGGCTCAGAGCCGGGAACAATGGAAGGGACGGAGGGAGGTCTTTGCCTAGCAGTGAGACAGTATAGACTAGATATAATCTATATAAAAAAAAATTAACAGCTGTTCGTTAATCTTACTAAAACTCGGCTGGACCGATCTGGCTAATTTTGGTCTTGAAATATTCGAGATAGTTCAGGGAAGGTTTAAACATTGAGTCGAAAAAAAAATTAAGAAAAAAAAATGTCCTTTTTTCCGAAAATGTAAGAACTATACTTTTGAAACTTGGTAAGTAGGTGTATTCTGTAAACCGCATTAAGATTTTGACACGAAAATAGAAAAAAAAAACATTAAATTTTGGGGTTCCCTATACTTAGAACTGAAATTCAAAACTTTTTTTTTTTCATCAAACCCTACATGTGGGGTATCTATGGATAGGTCTTCAAAAATGATAAGGTTTCTAATATCATTTTTTTTTAGATCGATTTACGAGATCTAGTAAATAGTTTTTTTTAATACGTCATAAATCGTAAACCGCAATTTACCTTAAGTTCAAGTTTGTACGGAACCCTCAGTGCGTGAGTCCGACTCGCACTTGCCCAGTTTTTTCTATTATTTGACAGTTTCCCCTTCCACCAGATTTGAAAATTTTCTTATTTAAGATTTTCGATAAAGTTAGATTTTTAAAGCAAATCATAAAAAAAAACAAGTACCCAATTTAATAAACTCACAAATATGTAAACCGTAATACGAACTTACAGAATTTCATTACCTACAAAATGTCCTAACACATAGCCATGTACAGTCAATCTCTTTACCAACAAAGGAAATTGAACTGTAACATTCAAACATATGATTCAAAATTGAATGCTGAAAACTCTAATAGGAGATGAATCCGACGCGTAGGTGGTCCATGTTCAGAGTTTAAAAGGAACTATTTTCAGTAATGTAACAGGAAATATATAAACGTTGAATGCATGTTAATTTCAACTGAAATGAGAGTATTAAAGGCTTTTAGGATATAATGATTCATTTTCCGAATAAAACGCAGAGTGACGGTTTCATCAAAATGTAAATTAAAATTTTCGCTGAAAACGTGGAATTAATATTCATATTAGTTGTTATAGTGAAAATAACTGCGGCTGGAGTATTGATCGGGGCTTAAAACCAGTGTATAGTTGATGTTGTATGACTGTTTTATATATGAAAGCCTTTGATAGGAAGCCGGCGTTATTTTAAATGAATTTCGGTTTCATTTTGTGACGGAACAAAGAGGATGCTATGAAAGGATCGTTTAAATGTATGTACGGTTACATAATAATCCATTATCGATGGCTTTGAAATACATTTCAAACTCTGACTGTGTTTTGGACAGCTCATTAAAGGTTGAACAGACTGGCGCAAAGCGATAATGCGACAGTGTTTTTTTTTAATTATTCATAGGCTCGCGTTTGAACACTAACTACCTAATGGTAAGTGCCGATTTTTTTTAAGGTGGTAAATCATCTAATGACTTCTCTCGTTCTAGGGCGGGGCGTGAGGGCGTGTGAGATTTTTACTGACTTAAACTATACATATGTGCGCTGTTTCAGTTGCGCTTCTAGGACCACGGATATAATTTTCGTACTTTCCCCATGGTCCAAGCAGGCATCGGCCCTACTTGGCCTCTAGGGTTTACTGACATCTCTTTGAGGCGTGCGTAAGCACACAAGCATAAGCATAATCAGCTCTTTAATGTTTCCACTGCTGGGACTCAGGCCTCCTCTCTCTAGGAGAGGAAGTGGGCCGAAATCCACCACGCGGGCCCAGTGCGGATTGGTGAATGTCACATGTCTTCGAATTTTTGGTTTTGGCTTAATTCAACTTCTATTTTTTAATTATTATTACTTATCTACATTGTGCTCACATATTAGAAGCGATAAAAAATATGTAACCATAATTTATGTAACTTATAATATGATTTAAAAAAGTTTCCATAGAGTTTCTTGCACATAATTATCTCCATAGAGATCTACGCTTTGGAACGTGCAATTTAGCTTCACTTTTTCTTTTTTTTGACTGACCGACATTTTGACAATTCAAAAGTGCCTGTAATTGGTCTATAATTGAAATAAACGTTTCTGATTTCTTAAAAACGCTTAGGTTGGCAAACTACCCATTGGTCGCCGTCCACAATCCCGCAAGCTTGTTAGTTGGCTTCTGGTGTTAGAAAGCGATAATGAACGACGATGTTATCGGAATTGCTTTATTTTTTTGTTGTGCCTGTTCTGGTATCAACACTACTTCGGAGATTCTTGACCTTCTCTGCAAGAGTCGGAAGCCGTCCGGCCGTCCGGTGAGGACCAGGCTTGAATCGATGACGTTTGTTCCACGCGCGACTGACAGACATACGGAAGGACAACAAAGTGACCCTATAAGGGTTCCGTTTTTTTCTTTTAAAGGTACGGAACCCTAAAAAGGACATATCCTCAAATTCTCCCTTCACATATCCACCTGAGCAAGGACACACAGATCACGAGGCATTCCTGACATAATCGCAGCAGACGACGTAGCGACGCATCAATCTCAGTAAGATTGCGTACGTGGCTCCGGTGATCCTTCATTCTGCCAGTTACACGCTCATAGTTGCAATGTCTGTCTCGTTATTGCAGTTTACTAAGGGCATGTAGATTTTAAAACTGATTGTGATTTGTTTGCGCACGTTTTTATTAAGGGCATACAACTCGACATACATTTTCACTGTTTTTCACACAACCGCTCTTACGTGACTATGACGTTATCACAAATTTTTCATTAGATATTTTGGAAACACAGTATCTTGTGGATATTATCTAGGCTTCTGTTGAAATCAATTTATAATTTTGTGTAAAAATAATCCAGTAAAGACCATTGAAAATCTGCTATTTTGCATGAATTTTGACACTTCATAATTTATTCAAAAATTTAAAAAGCGAAAAAAGTATAACAATAGAAGCCTTGTAAATTTAATCAAGATTCGAAACGACGAAAAATTTTTCAAAAAATTTTAAGGGTTTAAAAAAGAACACGTATTTCCTGGAACAAGTTTTGTAAAATATTCGAGTAAATCACGGAATTACCGAATGCTAACATAGTTTTCAGGCGTTATCTCTTTCTTTGCGTTACCTTTTCGTCAAACATCGCGTTGAATTACGTTAGTAAAAAGCTTTTAAACCATGCTCGATGTTGACGATAGGCGAGTTAAAACGGACCCTCTCAAGCTTTTCTTTTGTCTTAATGAGAGTGGTATGAGAAAAGCGTTTTTCTTTATTTTATAAGCAATCTATACTTTTTTATCCGTCTGTCTAAATGTTATAAATGTTTATTTTCTCACCACAATATTTTACAATACATCAAATTCTTAAAATGTAGTGACAAGTGTTTTATTATTGTGGAAGGTTTCAGGAGACCAGGACTGTCAAGACCCTTTATCTCGGGAAAACGTGGAGGTATTGAGTTGAAATTAAAACCATATACTCAGGTCTGCGGTCTCTTGAAGCTGTGAAAAAAATACTCTTCTAACTTAATGAAAAAAAAAAATGTTTAGGTATAAATTATACAAAAAATTAAATCAATACCATGTTGGTGCTAACGCCCTTCTAAAGGGGACTCACCTGTCCATCACACACTGTGTGGGACGCCCGGAGGACACGGTGGAGGTGTGCCCCGCTTGGGCAGAGCAACGCCGTGTCCTCGTGGGGGCGATCGGCGGCAGTGATCTCTCGCGCCGGGCATTGGTACAGGCCATGGTCCGGAGTGAGGAGGAGTGGCAGGCGGTCGCCTCCTTCTGCGAAGCAGTAATGCTAGCAAAGGAGGCGGCCGATCGCGTGAGGCAACATCCGGAGGATTCCGATCCCGATTTCCGGCCACCGTAGGCGCAGGCTTGCGGACGGCGAGCAATGGGTGGCTCGCCGTCCGACCGTCCGGTAACTGTCCGGACCGAGCCCAAGCCGTCGACGGCGCGTATTGTTCCACGCGCGCCTCAGGGTGATGTCAGCAAATCGTTGGGGCCCAGCAGGGTCGAAGCCTACTAGGGCCACGGGTAGTGTGAAAGCGAAGCCCGGGGCCCCGGGATGAAGGCAAAGAGGGAACAGGAGTGGGTTTTTAGTCAGTAAAAGTCTGACACTATCTCTCGCTCCACCCAAGAGCGAGATTTGTCATTAGATGATTTTCCCACCTTAAAAAAAAAAAACCTGTCCATCACAAAAAGACTATCCTCGTATTATGAAGAAAGACTGGTTAAAAGGATACAGACAGATTACTAACGAGATTTGTACTTAACCTTTCGAATACCGTAATTAGAGACACAACAGAAAAACAATGAGAGAGCGAACGCTGACATTCGCTTGGGGTTTAATGATTAACTTATTAGCTTAATTTAATGTTAAATTAAAATATTAACTTAATTTAATGTTAATATATTCTATTTGAAGTACTTATCTGTTATTTATTTATTGTGCACACTTATCACAGTGTAGTCTTTTTTAACCCAAAGGTTGATTGGTAGAGAATGCCTTGTTGCATTAAGTCCGCTTATGTACCACTACTGTACATGAAGTTTAAATAAATAAATCCACACTAATATTCTAAAGAAGTAAAGTTTTTTTATTTGTAATCTCTGAAAGTTTTGGTCTGATTGTATTTTTTTTTTTCACCGATAGAAAGCTGCTTTATTTCTGAGTGACATAGGCTATAATTTATGTACGCGGGTGAATACGTGGCATAAGCTAGTAAATATATAAATTACAAAGTTTTTATGGAGGACAATAAAGAGTATATCTATCGATGTATCTGCGTAACTTTGGCGTGGACAGTTTGCTAGAGAGCACAAGTTACGCCATCTGTTGGCAGTATCATTTTAATAGAATAAAATAAAATGGTGTTGCGAATTATAATTTAATCGGCTTTATAATGTTACCACTGCTGGAACTCAGACCTCTCTAGAAAAGGAAAGGGCCGTAATCCACTATGCGGGCCTAGTGCGGGTTGGTGGCTGTCACATATCTTCGAAGTTTTGGTTCTAGGACATGCCGATTTCCTCACGATGTTTCCTTTTACCGGTTTGAGAGCAGTGATGATGAAATAAATTACACAGATTATTATGCCTGGCTGGGTTTGAACTCGCGACCTAAAACTCTTATGTCAGGATCGTTACACTGGTTAACTACTGCCCCGTCGTTGGTTCGAGGTACCTACACGTAAATAATTGATTGTGGCTTTATTTGGGCCTTGCTTGTCAAAACTGAGTCTGCTCCCAGTGACATAATTAAAAATCAATTATAACAACTAGTTAAATATAGTGTCGTAGTAAACATTAATCTGTAAATGTTTATTTGTGTTCTCTTTAAAAAAGTATTTTATTTTGATTTTTTATTTATTTAATTAAGAACATTTACTCAGTACCTGAATACATAATAAAATAAATCACTAATTAGCTGAAAACTCATATGGATTGCAAAACATTAAAAATTCTAGTAATTATGATACTGAAATACTAGTAAAGCCGGATTAACGCTGCAATGTATAAAATAATCCGAGAGCGAGTGCTTCGTGTTCGCACTAAAGCTCTGAAACATGTTGGAAATTAATCGAGCTTTTCGAATTCGATTGGCTGGTGGTAACGTAATCAATAAAGCTTACCTATGTACATAAATAAATATTTTCCTACATCATTTTACAATGTTATCGGGCGGGTATTAGGCATTGCATCTAAAAATAACTAGCGTTTACTCTCCACTTAGATCCCATGGCCTATGACGTAGGAACTGTGATTTTTTCAGTCGTTTAAATATTTTTCTAGTCAGATAAGTAAGACAAAGTCATTCGATAGGTCAAGGCTTTTCCACGGATTAGTAGTTTATAAAAAAAAAATATGTAAGTACCTTTAAAAAAAATAGAATAACGATGGATACGTAAAATTTAAAAATATTCTTGGAAACGCGAAAAAAGTCAGTCAGATCAGCTAGTTACTAATAATAATGAAAATATTTGCACCATAATATAATAAATTCAAATCAGAATAAAAGATACTGGCAACGCTATCTAGCGTAGATTACGGAAGGTTTGTAGGTAGGTTCGTAATAGTTCTAGACTCGGAGGATAGATGGCACTGTCAACAATATTGCAAATAATTATAAAGGTTCGTTGACATGTTGCACTGTTTGTGATATTTTGACTAACTAGTTCAATCCATTAAGGCTTGATTAAAGGTTAAGAGTAGGTACGTTTTTTATATACTTATTGTTGAAAACTTAAATTAAGTAGTAGTCAGTCACTTGTAAAGGAAAAAATAGCAGGAAAACTCCATGCAAATAAACCAAATAAAGAAAACTTGAACCCGCAAAAAAACCTTCAATATGTGGCAATTGTCAACGTGCTCTTAGCTCACCCCACATGGCGGCATACTCCCTTTCTCAGAGAGGTAGCCTGTGGCACCTGTGTGTTGTAAGTGTATTGAAAAAAGTTAGTCACAAAAAGGACGTCATAGGCTGCTACATAAAACGTTGCGATTAAAAACTAGTGTAGCAGCGTTACACCACCGCATACGAAGCTGCTGTCAGTGGCTTTGCCTGCGTGAAAAGTATACTATATAGTCTTTGACGTGAAAGTAGAATACAAAGGGAATAAATAATACTCCCGGGACAAAAAGTATCATAAGTGCAGTTCCAGAAAATGGTCGAACGATTTATGACGTGTAAAAACAAAACTACTTACTTGATTTCGTTCAAAACAATTTTCGGTGGAAGTTTACATGGCAATGTACATCGTATATTTCTTTTTAGTTTTATCATGTTACAGAGGGCGTGGGGGGGGGGGGACACTTATTTTACCATTTTGGAAGTGTCTCTCGCGCAAACTATTCAGTTTAGAATAAAATGATTTTAAAAACCTCAATATCATTTTTGAAGACCTATCCATAGATACCCCACAAGTATGGGTTTGACGAAAAAAAAAACTCGGTTTCAGTTTAAGTATGGGGAACCCCCAGAATTTATGTTTTTTTTTTCAATTTTTGTGTGAAAATTTTAATGCCGGTTCAGAGAATACATCTACTAACCAAGTTTCAACAGTGTAGTTCTTATAGTTTCGAAAAAAAGTGGCTGTGACATACGGACGGACAGACATGACGAATCTATAAGGGTTCCGTTTTTTTGCCATTTGGCTACGGAACCCTAATAAAAATCTTGTCATGATTCTTCTTGAAAAATTTCAATTTAAAATGTAATTTGATTCGCAATCGAGAGCTTTGCGATCCCAAAATAATGCTTTTTAATCTAGATTCTGTTATCTTTTTAATAGCTTGTACCTACATACATATTGGTTTAGGTGGATCTACATAATTGTTTTTATTAAACTCTAAGTTTTTTTGTCTGTTTTATGATCTTTTAGTTTACTTAAATTATTATTACTTAGTACCAAAACAATAATATTTGTAGTTAGTTGTAACTAGATTTTAAGGAAAACCTATGATTATTAATTTCATGCAAGATTATTTATTTTTCTGTGTCTTTCCGATCAGGATGGTTATGTGTCTGGTTTACTGTTTCAATGAATACGTATCTACCTACTAGGCTACTGTAAAATTGACAAAATATTGCCGTCGAGTGTGCGTTTTTGTATGTCTGGCTATTATCCCGGGGGCCATCTTCCATCTTCATGCTCTGTGACATTATGAACAAATGTGAGTGCACTATGTCAGTTTGACACTATGAACAAATGTGAGTGCACTATGTCAGTTTGACACTATGAACAAATGTGAGTGCACTATGTCAGTTTGACACTATGAACAAATGTGAGTGCACTATGTCAGTTTGACACTATGAACAAATGTGAGTGCACTATGTCAGTTTGACACTATGAACAAATGTGAGTGCACTATGTCAGTTTGACACTATGAACAAATGTGAGTGCACTATGTCAGTTTGAGTGCATTCACTATCAGAAACGTCTCCTTGTCTTCTACTATATGATGGCCTTTCTTTTAAGCTGCTTTGCGTAGAGCTACGCATAGTAAGCTGTGCTGCTAATATATTCGGGTGCTTCTCTAGCTTCTCCCGTTATTTCAAAGCAACATTTTGGATTTCCTCCTTTAGTTCTTATACACAAACATAATAAAATAATAAGCATACATAATTTTATTTGAATAATTTAATAATAATGACGACACAAGATAAAAGAAAATACCTGACATAATTTACTCATACTTAAACGCATCACATCAGATCTACAATTCTATTGAATTCCGTGAATTACCACTTAGCCCTCTTCCTATCTCCTAACTTTGCTGTGCCCGACAGGGTCCATATTGATCTATGACAATTTTCAACACAACCTATATATACATATCGACACCTCTGGGCTCAAAGGTCGTAAAGGACATTTTGGCGAAAATGACTTTTTGATGCAGTTTTACTAAGTTTTTAATTCTCTATCGATCTGTATATTCCGTTTTACGAAATTCGCAAAAAAAATGCCTTTACGACCCACATAATTTGAGACGTTAAACGTAATGTACCGTTAAAATATGGAAGTAAATAACACTCAGTTACCAGAGCGAACTCATTTTGGTAGTAAAGCAAAATAAAAAACAACTTTTGGGGTTAAAATACATTATAAATGTCAATTGTCCTTTACCTCCTTAGGTGGTTAATATAAGTCATTTTAAAAATTTGGATGGAAGGGATATCGTCTTTGCAAATTGTCCTTTACACCCTTGCAAGTTAAAATAAAGGAACATAAGTGTCCTTTACTACCTAGTTTCTTTTCAATTATGTGCTTCCACTAAGGGCGTATTATAAACTTAAGTGAGAAATTGTCCCATAAATCCTAGAATATTCACTAGTGTATACTACTATATTTTCTTTATTAATCATGAAATAACATAATCATACAAACAAAACGTACATTTTCGTAATCAAATTGAGATCGTTTATTATTTTCTATAAGTGAACACAAAGCTTTTATAATAATTATCTTTGAAATAATAATGATAGATTAAGATTGTAGTAATTACGCAAGTTACGTTTTCCTTACAAGTCCTTTTCTCCACTCCCATCTTTGCTCTTTTGATTTGATTTTCTTTATTAATCAACTTTATTTGTATAATCTCAATCAGTTTGATTAGAAGATGAGAGATAATGAGTAAATAAGTCATCATCATTCTGATGATTTATTTACTCATCTTCAATATCATTTTCATCATCATCTTCGTCCGTTTCGTTTAAAGTCTCACGTAGCTCGGAATTGCATGGAAATTTCCTGTATTCTTTGTGAAACCTTTTAGGTATAGTCCCATTTTCACAGAGGTTCGTGAGATCTTTATACTTAGCAGCGGCTATTGGTAATCTACTGTTATATAGCTGTTTTACTGCATCCATAGCAATCACTGTTTCATTGTTAATCTGGCTTTTATACCCTTTGTACTTTCCTTTCCCCTTTCCTTTATCTGAGGATTTCTCAAATAATGTTTTAGAATGAGTCTCTGCTTTATCTTCCATAGAGTATTTGACGAACATTTTGTCGTTATGTTTTTTTTTAATGTGGCGACTCTGATGTTTTTAAATTTGATATTTTTTAATGTCTTTGGCGTGAATATATTTAGAGCTAATTGATCAAAATTTAAAAAGTCAGTATATTCCATGATATTGACTTTGTAAGGTCTTGGCCTTTTGTGGGGCCGATTCAAAATATGTGGGCCACTGTGAGGGACTCCATACAATAAGTTTTCGCACTTCCCTTTCTATAATTGCATGAACTGTATCGACGGGTATGTATGTATGGCCCGGGAGTAAATAGTTAATTTGAATGACCTCCAAATTAATTGCTGATTTCAAGAATTGATTCATGGCAGCCAATACAGTTTTATTTTTGTTTTGACCACAACACGAATCACAGCACATCAACAGATGTTTTACGCCCATTTTATCCTTTTCCTCAAGACATTTCGTTAAGCAAGTTGCAATTTCATTATTCCCTCTTTTGCCATCACATATAGCAATTAACATCCTGTGTGTGACTTTCATAAATGGTGAAATTAAACACCGAATATTTTCTGGAATAGTATAATCCATATATACCATGTGGCGTGTTCAACACTTTTAGTAGGTCAAAGCTGCTTTCACGTACCTAAGAAAGATAAATGTCTAACTTGCGTCAAAGCAGAGAATGATAAAGACGAAATGAACGACAAGGACAAAGAGCTACTGACTGAACTCCCATCTTAAAGAAAAGACATCTACTTATAAGAGATTTAAAATTCACCAAACCCTTAATTCACCCAACAATGAAACGATCACCTGCAGCTTTGACCTAAAAAAAGTGTTGAACACGCCACATGGACAAAGTATGATATTATACTATTCCAGAAAATATTCGGTGTTTAATTCCACCATTTATGAAAGTCGCACACAGGATGTTAATTGTTATACATGGGGGGAATGTGATGGCAAAAGAGGGAGTAATGAAATTGCAACTTGCTTAACGAAATATCTTGAGGAAAAGGATAAAATGGGCGTAAAACATCTGTTGATGTGCTGTGATTCGTGTTGTGGTCAAAACAAAAATAAAACTGTATTGGCTGCCATGAATCAATTCTTGAAATCAGCAATTAATTTGGAGGTCATTCAAATTAACTATTTACTCCCGGGCCATACATACATGCCCGACGATACAGTTCATGCAATTATAGAAAGGGAAGTGCGAAAACTTATTGAATGGAGTCCCTCACAGTGGCCCACATATTTTGAATCGGCCCCACAAAAGACCAAGACCTTACAAAGTCAATGTCATGGAATATACTGACTTTTTAAATTTTGATCAATTAGCTCTAAATACCTAAAAGGTTTCACAAAGAATACAGGGAACTTCCATGCAATTCCGAGCTACGTGAGACTTTAAACGAAACGGACGAAGATGATGATGAAAATGATATTGAAGATGAGTAAATAAATCATCAGAATGATGATGACTTATTTACTCATTATTTCTCATCTTCTAATCAAACTGATTGAGATTATACAAATAAAGTTGATTAATAAAGAAAAACAAATCAAAAGAGCAAAGATGGGAGTGGAGAAAAGGACTTGTAAGGAAAACGTAACTTACGTAATTACTACAATCTTAATCTATCATTATTATTTCAAAGATAATTATTATAAAAGCTTTGTGCTCACTTATAGAAAATAATAAACGATCTCAATTTGATTACGAAAATGTACGTTTTGTTTGTATGATTATGTTATTTCATGATTAATAAAGAAAATATAGTAGTATACACATAAATATATTTAAAAATTACGTGAGCCATTTAATAATTAAGTTTAATTATCAATTAATCCTTTTAGAATACCTTAGTGGGTGATCCTTTAGAACCTAAAAAATATTGCACTTGTCCATTATTTCCTTACTTTGATTAATTTTGCACAGTAAAGTAGATTTACGCCCTAAGCTAAAATCATAAGATGAAAATTTTAAGGGGGTAAAGGACATTTATTTTTAAATTTGTGGTCGTAAAGGAAATCTATCTCGATAAATAAAGCATTAGGGTAAAATTGTAATACTGCCCAAGAGAGTACTATGAATTCTAAGCACTTTTCCAAAGTTTCATTTAAATAGCTCAAGAAACAAAAAAGTTAGAGTACAAATACGATTTTTTTTTTCGTTTTTTGCTTCTCCTGAAAAGTTGTATTTTGTCCTTTACGACCTTTGAGCCCAGAGGTGTCGATATGGATTGCAATAGAGTATTTAGTATCGTGGATACTTTCAAATGTTCGTGAATTTCCTGGTTAGAGATTTTTGAAGTGAAAACTTCTTTAGCGGCGTTGAGCACTTTTTCTGTAATGGGTATAAAATCTTAAACTCGCGTCAGGACACGTGACCTGATCGAAAAAGCGTAAGACGGAAGATAAACTTTTTAATGTAAAATAATTGTAATAGTTTTAAAGTGTTAAATTTTTAATGTAATATAAATTGTCATGTTTGTGTACGATAGCTCAATAAATTAATATTGTATTCTACCACATAAATGATAGTACTTTTATACTGATAAAGCAATTGGTGCAAAATTATTCCCTAACCATTCCAAAATATCAAACATGCTCAACGTTAATAATCAAGTTTTCACTTCTGCCAGCACTCCCGGAGTGCAACCCGTCTTTTTTTTTACGTGTTGGTTCCATGCCAGACGTCGATCAAGGTGAAGTTCTAGGTAACGGACACTGTTTTACTGTGAGACAAATTATGTCATTTAATTTTGAAAATCGAGCGTATTTTTCCAGCTCAAATTGCCACTAAAATAACAATTAATTGTAACTTAAGAGAACTTGTTATAAACTTTTTGCTTCAAATAAAGGATCGTGATGTTGTCCAAAATCTACAGTGATTTATTATAGTGTCTCCGTTTACTGAACATTAGAGTTCGTTCTTACTAAGTTTTGTAAGTAAAAAGTTTTTGTTTTAAGAGCTATCCATTCTTTAAATGGTTTTTTAGTTTGTCTCATTTGGCAACTTCTGGATGTTTGCATTCAAGAGCTCGTAGCTGGAATAAGGCAACAAGGCTCGATCTCTAAGGTTACATTTAGGACAATGTCCATATTTGATTAGTAGCTAGTACAAATTGCCTAGCAGTCTACATTTTGTACTAATAATTATTAAGAAACAGTGTAATTATCTGAAGAAATAAACAGGTGCATTATTTTAAGGTGTGTATTATTCCTGGAATAAGTTGTATATCCGCGGATGGTCGATGGGGCCGAAAGGTTGTAGAGTGGCGCACCGGAAAACGCAGCGTTGGAAGGCCTCCCACAAGGTGGACCGACGATCTGGTGAGAGTCGCGGGAGTGCGGTGGATGCGAGACGTACAGGATCGGTCGTTGTGCAGACGCTTGGGGGAGGCCTATATCCAGCATTGGACGTTTTTCGGCTGAAATGATGATGATGACCGCTATCCTTTCAACCCAGTTGGCTTGTTTGTACTTTATATTTCCTAGCCCCGTTGATACTCTGATAAAATACTACACTATCAGGAAATAAAGACTCCGGCAGGAAATTCCACTCCTTAACTATACGCACAATGAATACATAATGACAGAGGAAGTTAAGATGGATAGAAAATGTGACAATGTATATATTTTATTGCTCGTGTTCACGACTGTTCCTAAAAAACTCGTGTAAATATGTCAGTTGTTACGAAGAAAATGTTTACTTATCGAGTTTCTTTCGAGGAGATAATGGAAATTCAATTTTTATTTTGTATCGAATCGACACGTTTGTGAAGTTAGCGACAGCGGTTGTATTGACGTTAAACATTTATTGTTTAGTTTTATTGTTTATCCTTAGTTTTTTCCGTGGATTGATCCCTTGACATGGTCCCTCAGGAATCCTGGATTTTTTCCAAATAAATAGTAACACACGGCGATAGTACCGTGTTGTCGTCACATTTGAATATGAGAGTAAACAAACAGAAAATTCACCAGAGATGTTTTACGTTTTTACCGAAAATGAACCAATACCTACATTATCAAATCAAATCAAAGCATTTATTTCAAATAAATCATTTACGGACACTTTTGAATTGTCAAGATGTTGGTTAGTCAGAAAAAAATGAGCCTAATTGCGCATTTATATAAGTAGATAATTGTATTTCCTCACTATTTATTTATTACTGTTATTTCCATTTATGAGTTTGTCCTTAAAAATTATTTATATTTATTTTACTCAAATCTATTGGCACACAATACCGTTGCTGACGTCTGTTAGTCGATTAACGTCACCGGCCCACGCTGAAAACCAGCGCTGTGGACTCGTCGCATTTCTGCGTTGTGGACACGGCATTATGCTGAGCGTACGGCCGTTTTGCTCGGACGTGGCGCATATTTGTCAATTTGAGTTAATTATGTTTTTGTCTTGCAAAATGTTTGCAATATGTTAGTTATAAGTTTGCGCCTTTTCCGGCAAACAAAATATTTTTCTTTCTTTCTTTCATTTTAAAGTGTAGGTCTCGATGGAGAATAACGAATTTAAATAGAGTGTGACGAAAACTTATTTTGTCTATTAAACCAGGCAAATAAAATAAAGTGAGGCGAAGATTGGTTTTCAACAATACTAGACTTATCTTCATCACTTTAGTATCTTTTATTGAGAAATAGGTATGGAAGACTTTAGGCATTTTTATACAACAAAACTTATTATCTAATATATAAAATTCTCGTGTCACAGTTTTCGTTGCCATACTCCTCCGAAACGGCTTGACCGATTTTGATGAAATTTTTTGTGCTTATCCGGTATCTATGAGAATCGGCCAACATCTATTTTTCATCCCCCTAAATGTTAGGGGTAGTCCACCCCTAAAATTTTTTTTATTTTTTAGACAAATTTTTAGGAAATTATTTATATGGCAAAACAACGTTTGCCGGGTCAGCTAGTTTTCTATAAAAATAAGTTACCAACTTTTGATTTTCAATAAAGGACTCCAGAATCTTCGGGCTCTTATAATAAATGGTTTTGAAAATATTCACAAATAATTATCTTTTAACAACATTTACTTTACTTTCAAGCGTTTAACAAACCTAATACTATGATTAACAATTTACTAAGTACCTAATGAAATTAATAAAAAACACTCTAAAAAGTATTTTATACCAGGAAATTAATTCAGTAAAGCAATATGGTTCTTAAGTAAAGTAAAAAGAAGATATAATTAATTTAAAACGTTTACGTAAAATTGCGTTGAGCGTATTTTGTTGCTGATGGTTTTGTTCAAATAAATGAAACGGTTTGGGGCGAATAATAGTGTTGGCCTAATACGTATCTAAACCAATGTGCCCCAAGCAAATAGTAAGGGTGAGATTGACCCCAAAGCTAGTCATTTTTTGCCAGATATTTGTGACGTAGCTAGGTGGTGCGAGGATGTGTAGCGGCACTGAAAAAAATATGTGGCTATTTCCATTAAAGCTACGCAAACTGTGAAGATAGGTAACTTTATTTTTTTATTTTTTCGGTGTGAAACATTATCTCTAAACTCGTTGTATGTACCGACTTTACCCTCCGCTGTAGCGATGCCGACATGGCACTCGTAAATACGTGGAGACTTCGGTTTTGCTACTTTTTGTGCCTAAATTGATATGGCTGAAAGTGAAAAATACAGGAAAAATTTTAAGACAACGTCTGGAAATTAAATCTTGTATGTTTAGAGTCGTTATTGCTTTTTTTTTCGATGGGAAAATCATCTTATGACATCCCCCGCTCTTGGGTGGAGCGGGAGATAGTGTCAGACTTTTACTGACTAAAAACCCACTCCTGTTCCTTCGTTGCCTTTCGTACCAGGGCCGAGTCTTCCTTTCAGAATCAGACCCTTGGCCCCAGTAGGCTGCTGGGCCCCTACAGTTGCTGACATCTTCTTGAGGCGTGCTTGGAACAGTACGCACCGTCGACGACTTGGGCTCGGTCCGGACGGTTACCGGACGGTCGGACGACGAGCTACTTATTACTCGCCGTCCGAAGATAGGTAGCTAAACAGTGAAAAGATCCGTGGCTGATAGTTGCGATGATGCCTAACGGACTTGTTTCAGATGTACGTAATCATATTTCACGTTAGCTCTTAACGCGATTTATTTGACGACCCAAACTAAACTTTTAAAAGGATGGAGCTGTAAAAGATGTATTGCTCCATCCCTCTTTCTCGCTCGCACGCCTGATATTTTTACACAGGGTAAGAAAAGAAGAAAAGAAAATTGCGTTTATTGGCATTACAAAAACGGAAACACATTAAAATTAAACAAGTAGTACATTGAGTAGTAGAGCAGTGGTGGCGTAGAGCAGTGGTGGCCGGGTGGTAATAGCCCCGACTTACGAGTTGTAGGTCGCGGGTTCAGACCCAGCCAGGCGCATTAATTTGTGTAATTTATTTCATCAACACTGCTCTCAAAACGGTGAAGGAAAACATCGTGAGGAAACCGGCATGTCCTGGAACCAAAATTTCGAAGACATGTGACATTCACTAGAATGGAGGCCTGAGTCCCAGCAGTGGGAATATTAAAACTCTGATTATAAATTGAGTAATGTTAAAGGAGTCTCAGTTCAGCATAATGCCACCTGACGCTGATTTTCAGCTGCAGCCTTTGGGTGCCATATTTTTTTTTTTTTTTTATATTGATAGGCTCGCGTTTGACCACTATCTCACCTGATGGTAAGCGATGATGTGGCCGAAGATGGAGCACGCTATGCATGAAAACAGAAAATATTCATTAAAAATCCAAAATGTTCTGTGCAGAAACCAACTAAAAGAAAATGTTGCGATTCTTATTTATAAAACAGTCCAAAAAGATTTATGTGAGCGCACTATTTTTATAGATAAGTATCGTGATGATATGGACTTCGCCACGTTATGCGAGAGGTACCCGGCGCCTCCACCACTATGTCGCACTCTGCAACGGTTTACAGAATTAATTTTCAAAGCGTGATCATTGTCGATGTGTTTTTTGTTCGTTTGATCATCCTGATCACATTGTCTTCTAAAAAAAAAGCGAATCTTGGTTTCTTGAAAATAAACTGGATGAACACACAAGATTGGAGATTTAAAACCAATAATAAAACTGAGATATCATTTAAAAATATTAGTAACAGTAAGGTCCGAGCATCGTAAGTTAGGATGGCCAGAATACAGATATTATTATCGACGAGTTTTCGCATCGTTGATTCTCTTACACTTTGCCTAGCTTTATCCCATTTCATTTGGGGTCGGCTCTCTTCGTTATTTTTCGTTTGATTTTGGTTTTCGATCAACGAGTCACTTGGGTTTTCAGGTCACTGATGATAACAGATCTCCAAGTTAGAAGGATACCCCGCGTTTTTGGACCAGTTATATGTTCTTCAGATCTTTTCATTGCGTGACCATACTATATGAGACGCATTTTACTGAGTTAGTTTTGTTTCATTGCCAACCTTGATTTATTTTTCTCATGAACGTGTCCAAGTAAAAAGTCCATATCTAGGCTACATGATAAATTAGAAATTTGCGTGATTTGATAAAATCACTCGTGTGGTTAGTTAAATATCAAACATTCTATTCTAGTATAACCTACTGTTAGTTGTAAAAGTAACTTCTTCGAATCACAGTTTGTATGTAAGTAAGTTACTCTTTCACTCTCAAATAGCTGCATAGATTTCGAGATTTGGTACAGGGGGTAGACCAGTTTTGGTAGACGGGGAGATTTTTTTATCACTGGAGTATCATTTGAGAGAAACTACTATTGTCATGCGGCAAAAGCCAGCAATATCGATCGCTGCGTCTTCCGGTACATTGCGACCAATGTAAGTATGATGATGATGATGACTATATTATTTTGTCCACCTGTGGGACAGCACTTTTTAATAGCTACGTCATTAACTATCTTACTAACCTGTCATTCCATAACTTTCTTAGGCCACGTCGAAACGATTACGTACTCTCATTAGTCACATCCTTGACATCTAAGTTCCAAGTAAAACCATTCACAAACACAATTATTATTAAGTCTAAGCCACAAGTGCAAGTAAACGTCACTAAACGATATAATACCCTTAGCCGACAAGAGAAGACCTTTACAAAGCCAATTATCAAACAGTTAGCCATATAATTAGAAATCAAGATCATCCAAAGACTCATGAATATGCGGTTGACAAATTAATTACTGGGAGACACGCGAGGGTTATCCTTGATTTTGATTAATTAGGCCTCAGGCCTTACCTCACTATGTACAATACCATTGATAGTTGATTGGCATTGACTTAAACTATTATCGAATATCGTAATTATAACTAATTAGAATAATAATAGGGGTTAAAGTATCAAATTGCCATTTTTAAAACGGGTTGCTTTAAATTTATCTAGGTATCTGTTGCTATCTTTATCTTTGGATTGACTTGGAATTATAAGTTTAAATAAACTTTATATTAAAAGCACGTTATTCTTTTTTCAAAATTAGGTATTTATTGGTTTCTTTGTGTTTTGCATTTTTTGTAATATCACAGTATTTGTAACTATTTTTGTATGAAATTTATATAAGAAAACTCGCATTATTTTGTAATATGAGTTCTACCGTGGAAACAATGTGTCTCAAGCGATATGCAATATTGATGATGTATATGGGCTTAAAACTGCTATTGAATGGGATGTCTTTTTTTGTTTCAATCACTTTCACGTGGGAAATTTTATCTCACGAATAATTTTTCTTTTTAGTGCGGCAACAAGACAAAATTTCCAAAACGAAAGCTATTAAACTAAGCACAAAGTTCTTTTTGTTAGAAGAAAGTCGTAGGTATACGTAATTGATATTGCTTGCCCTTTGAAATGCATAGTTTCTACGTTGGAATTCTTAATATGAAAAAATACATTTTTTTATTAGCTTTCATGGTTATAAGAACTGCGATATTACAAAAAATACAAAAAAAAAAATACACCGATATTTTATATACGCGGACGAAGCCGCGGGCAAAAGCTAGTAGTATATTTGTTTGTAATTGACGTACGTCAAGTCTATTCACTCTCGTCTTTAGAATAACTAATTGACATGCATCGTTCATGTGCTTGACAGGACGTACAGAAAGATGGATAGAGCGTTCGCCGCATAAGGATATTGTGATAGCGAAGGAGTTTCATGAACAAATACCTTGTTAACAAGCAAGCTGATCGGGTGAATATACTTTTAAAGGGTTCAAATTTAGAACAGAATTTGAATTTCGTAGAAATAGTACATTTTGATGCAAGTGCAGAAAGTTTGTCATTGCGAACGAGGCGGAATTTGCGGAGCCGAGGGCAAATTGCGACAAATTGTGAAAAATTTGCACTTGTGTCAAACGACTTTTTTCAATACCCTTACGAAGAAATGAATAAACAGTTTTTTTTTCAGTTGTCAATTAGGGTAGGTACACTCTGGTACACACACAAACACTATTACTTTTTATGTATGTGGGATAGTAGGGATAGGGTTTCACGTTATATACTTACAAGCAGATTGGCCTTCAAGAAATCTTAATTCTAGTGAGAAAATAGTTATTTGTGCAACAAGAGAGCAAAGTTGTTTTTTGCTGCGAGTGCTAAATTTGAGTCCCGAGCAAGCGAAGGATTCTTTGATTGAATCACGAGCGTTAGCGAGTGATTCTAAAGTAGAATCCTGAGCGAGGGGAGGGTTTCAATCAAAGGCACGAGATACAAAAAGTTTTGCTCTCGTGTTACACACATCATTTTTCACTTCAGCAGCGAGAACACATAGCATATAGCATAGTCGGCCTTTTAATGTTCCCACTGTTGGGACTCAGGCCTCCTCTCTAGGAGAGGGAATGGGCCGTAATCCACCACGCGGGCCCAGTGCGGGTTGGTGGATGTCACATGTCTTTGAATTTTTGGTTCTAGGACATGCCGGTTTCCTCACGATGTTTTCCTTCACCGTTTTGAGAGCAGTGGTGATGAAATAAATTACACAAATTAATGCGCCTGGCTGGGTTTGAACCCGCGACCTACAACTCGTAAGTCGGGGCCGTTACCACTCGGCCACCACTGCTCTCGCGAGCGAGAACACATATTACTTGGGAAATAAAATAATTAACAGTAATAGATTTAATAATGATTTCAATTAAAATAAATACTATCTCTGTCGCTAGTTTTGCTCATATTTTACAATTATTTTAACATTCTTATCATTCTTCATTTCCGCTGCTTTTTTAAAGCACGTTCTAAAACAGTCAATGTTGAAACTAGAAATAATTATTTAAAGGTTAAATGCCAGTTTTATCTGCTGCTATAAATACTCAGGTACTCTTATTTTTGTTCAAATACAATAATAAATTTTAAATTCAATAATTTATTTATAAAAAAAACTATTTTATATTTTACTAACATTTACTATTTATTACGCATTTCCGAACGTGTTTTTCTTTGTGGTGGAATTTCAAAATCGGAATGAACTTCGAAATGGCATGTTTCTCACTTGCTTTTTTATATTGGCAAGAAAGAGACAGAGTACAGTGCAGTTCGAATGTTTCGAATTGTATGGCTAAAAAAAATAATAATTTTAAAGTTACTTTGTCTTACGCAGTGAGCAAAACTCGATTTTGCTCACTGCGTGAGACGTTTTCAAGCAGCAAAACCTACTTGTTTGAGCTGCTGTGGTGAAAATATCATTGCCGAGCCGCTTCTGGGTCCAAAGGATGCTCTTCTTCCACCCTTACGTATAGGCTAGTTTTATTGAAGAACTTTGTCAAAGTTATGAACCCATACGTTCACGTTTGTGTTTAAAACCTGACCATCTCGGTTCATAGCTTGAGAAAAAAATTACCCAGATTAAGTGATGCAAAAATCAAGGAAGGAATTTTTGCTGGGCCACAAATACATCAACTTGTAAAGATTCCTGCGTTATATTTGGATTTTTAGAGACCAAAACAGATAATTACTACACTCAGTTGCTCACGGAACTTATTGGATGCAACATGTTCCTAAAAAGTCATTGTCTGCACTCTCATCTCGATTTTTAGGGCCCCGTACCTCAAAAGGAAAAACGGAACCCTTGGATCACCTTGTTGTCCGTCCGCCTGTCTGTCTGTCAAGACCCTTTACCTCGAGGACGCGTGGACGTATTGAGTTGAAATTAAAACCATATACTTAAGTTTGCAGTCCCTTGAAGTTGTGAAAAATTCAAACTTTTAAGTCAACGGGAAAAAAGGTATGGCCGCTTATGTCGCAAAAAACGTATGTTTCGACACTCAAGGGAACCAAAATTCTACAGTATTTCCCGTTGACACAGAATCCTGAAATTTTGCATAAAGCAAGGTCTTATAACAGAAGTATAGGAATAAATCTGAAAATAGAAAATTTGTTGTCACGTATCAATTTTTTTTTTACGATTTGGAAAATCCTTCGAGACTCCAATCAGGAACTCTTTACATAGGTCAGTTTGTATGGAACCCTCAGGGCGCGAGTCTGACTCGCACTTGCTCAGTTTTTTATTTTTGACGTGACAACGTCTTATAAATTGGTTTGCCGGGTGACACTTCAAGAAACTGCGTTACGCTCCGCTCACGTTATGCGCTCACAATGAGAGCGAGTGAGAGGCACGCGTCCCTTCCACTCGGGCATGGTTAGCCCGCCTAAGAGCGAGAGAGACAGACATAAAAAGTGAAACTTCTTCCTACTATACGAATGAATATTCACATTAAAATTATTTTACCACTCAAAGTCGTTGTCACGTAAAACTTTCGCCCGTATACCGACTTTACAGGCAACCAATTTTTTATTGTTTTGCTCCCTACGTATTTTACATAATTTCAAAACAATTTTTTTTTTTTTTTAATTACATCGTTAAAAAGCGAATTTATCACCATACAATGGTCGTCAGGAAGAATGGCCGACTAGGGCACCCTAAGGCTGGTCCTAAAACTGGAATATTACTAAGGACAAAATATCAGAGAGGTGGTTTTAGGGGTAAAATAAATCTAACTGACGTAAACGTAATAATCGTTTCTAGAGTTATTTCATGAATAACGTTAATTTAAGCACACACTTATGATGGATAAGCCTGTCAAAACTTTACACGGCGTTTATTAGCAAGTAGAAATGTGAATAATGCATCAAGTACCGATCAATCATCTTGTGTTTATAAAGAACAGATCTGTGTGAATATAACAGCCTGCACTGGGCCCGCGTAGTAGATTACGTACGGCCCATTCCCTGTCATAGAAAGGAGGCCGGAGTCCCAGCAGTGAAAAAATTCATCATCATCATCTTCCTGCCCTTGTCCCGTGTTATTTAGGATCGGCGCAACATGTTTTTTTCTTCCATTCTGCCCTATCATTCGTCATGCTATCACTAACTTCCTTTTCTTTCATATCACTCTTCACACAATCCATCCATCTTTTCTTTGGTCTCCCTCTCCCTCTCCATCCATCCACATGTAAATTCATAACTCTTTTAGTAATATGCGCTTCATCTCTCCTCTTCACATGACCGTACCAAGACAAACGATTCCCTTTAAATTTTTCAGTCACTGGCGCCACTTTCAAACCTCCCCTAATATACTCATTTCTCACTTTATCCATTCTCGTCGCACCACACTTCCATCTTAACATTCTCATCTCCGCTACATGCAATCTTTTTTCATCCGTCTGTTTCACAACCCAACATTCTGATCCATACAGTATGACAGGTCTTATCACGGACTTGTAGATTTTACCCTTCAACTTGAGAGTCATCCGTGGGTCACAAGTTGTTCCCGTAACCTGTCGCCATTTCATCCATCCTGCGTTGATCCGATGTGTTACTACCCGGTCTACCTCACCATCCCCTTGGACGAGTGACCCGAGTTACCGAAAGTCGGAGCAGATCGGTATGGGCGTTCCAGCGAGAGCTAAAGGCACTGGATTGGAGAGACCGCCGAAATCGCAGAAAAAGTATTCCGTTTTGGTTCTACTCAATTTCAGGCCAATACTCTCCAGTCTGTGCCACCACACATCCAATCTGTTCTGGACCTCTAGGCCACTCTCGACAACCAACATAATGTCATCGGCAAACAGCATACACCAGTGAGCCTTTTCCTGAATGTCCGACGTCAGAGCGTCCATTATCATCAGGAAGAGGTAAGGGCTGAGAGCCGACCCTTGATGTAAGCCGATAGCCACATTGAAGCTGCCAGTGGTGCTCACTGTGACCGGACTTGGGTACTGCATCGACTGTACATCGCTCGGATCAACTGCACATACTTCCCAGGCACACCTTTTTCCTTAAGGGCCTACCACAGAACCTCACGAGGTACCTGGTCATATGCCTTTTCGAGGTCAACGAATACCATGTGCCAGTTTTTATGCGCACCTCTGTATTTCTCGCATAGCTGGCGTATAGCAAAAGTGGCATCCGCTGTACCCTGACCAGGCATAAAACCGAATTAGCGGGGAAAAAATTATTATGCTGAATATGTTATGCTATGTTGACTCATTGATACTGCTAAGGCAATGGATTTTGAAATTCCAGGACCACGGTAACACTTTTGAATAATTCCGCAATCCAGGCGGGAACAATCAACAAAGGGCAACTGAAGGAACACATGTGGGTTTTAGGCAGTAAAAGTCTGACACTCCCTTTCGTTCCACCCACAGCGGGAGAAGTTATTTGATGATTTTCCTCCTCAAAAATACCAAGTCAAGTGCGAGTCGGGCTCGTGCACCGAGGCTTCCATACAAATTTGCCAATGTAAATATTTCAGTTCCCGAATAGTCTTGGAGAATTTTCCGAATCCCAATTAGTAATTTTCTTGTGACGTACGACTAACTATAAATTAAAAAAATAAACCTTTGCTTGTAATTTGAGATCTTGTTTTATGCCAAATTTCAGGATTCTTGATTCTATCCTATAAAGGTTTTGATTTCCTAGCGAGCACCTAAATTAGCACCTAAACGGAGCATACACGGTCTTCTCTCTAGATTGCGTTGATCTTGTAGTTTGATTTTTTCGCTGTTTCAAGGGGTAACAGACCCTGATTATTTGCTAATAATTTCAGCTTCATACCTCCACGCGTTCTTGTGAAAAAGGGTAATAAAACAAAAAAAAACAGGCAAGTGCGAGTCGGACTCGCGCACTGAGGGTTCCGTACAAAGTTATCTATGAAAACAGTTCAACTTCGACAACCGAATCGAGTTTCAAAGATTTTTACGATTCGCAAAAAAGTTTTTGTTTGTGACGTAACTACAAATTTACACTTTTCTGATTTTTTCCTATACTTGTGCTATAAGATCTTGCTTCATGCTAAATTTCAGGATTCTAGGACAACGGGAAGTACCCTATAAATTTTGATTCCCTTGAGTGTTAAAATATACGTTTTTGTTTTTTTTTCAAGTTTGATTTTTTCACAGCTTCAAGGGACCGCAGACTTGAGTATATGATATCACCACGCGTTCCCAAGATAAAGGGTCTTGACGGAGAGACTGACGGACAACAAAGTGATCCTATAAGGGTTCCGTTTTTTACTTTTGAGGTACGGAACCCTAAAAATTAACCTATAAAGGTCCTGTTTTTGCCGACTTAGGTACGAAACCCTAAAAAAGGCCTCTTTATTCTAATTTACCTTTTGTTCTTAACATGCAACCTTCAAAATCATCTAAAATAGCAATCTAGAGCAATTTGCTTAGGATTATAACTTTGGTTTGCAAATGGGCGGAATAATTTCGTGCCCAATTTTGTCTCACTAAGCTTGAACAAAATGGTAGGTAAAATTGTACGTCTTACTTAATCACTTTTAAGACTTCTATACGATCAAACGTTTGTAGTG
Organism: Mythimna pallens; assembly: GCA_961205895.1. Taxonomy (NCBI): domain Eukaryota; kingdom Metazoa; phylum Arthropoda; class Insecta; order Lepidoptera; family Noctuidae; genus Mythimna; species Mythimna pallens. The sequence continues at coordinate 7,111,403 of OY540843.1, forward strand.
GCAAGACAGTCGAATAAGTAAAACTTTTTGATGACTAAAAGAATCTAGACTTCAGACTTTCTAATTATTGAACCAGAAAGTCGTTTGAAGTCGATGATAATTGTATGCGTAAGTAAGTACCGAAAAGCCCTTTGTGCCGGCCATAGATGATTTAAAAAGTTGTGGACGGGACTTTTAGAGGTCTCTTATCCCTCGGTCCTTTTTATTTGTGCTGACTTTTATAGTCGATGGCAACGATTATGTAAGTATGTATTAGGATGGGTTGAAAATAATCCCTTTCAAGTAGGTTTAGGTACTTCTAATCCGTGTAAGAAGGCACTCTTGAATGTTTTACGTGTGTTAACTCTTCGCTTAAAATTTCTTCAAATACAAGCTTCTGCCAGCGGTTTCGTCCGCATGAATGTAAAAAAGTATATAGTCAAAGTCACTTTATGATACCCTACTCTTTCACGGTCAAACGGCTGAACGGATTTCGATAAAATTTTACACATAATAGACCATGACCTGGTATGGGTATAGAATACTTTTTATCTCTGAAATATTAATGGATTAATTAATAAGAAACTTAAATATTAACTAAATATTTATACTAATACTGACTGCAAATAAATCAGCTGGTGGTACACTGGTATAGCATTTACTGCCTGCTTTAAAAATCATGAGCTCGCTTTTGAGAGCATTATATTTGAGCTTATGGGCATCAGCATACGATTCACACACATTTAACAATTTCCTTAGTGCTCTGATCGTTGGGCTCAGTAGTACTATATCGTCAGGCTCAGTAGTACTATATCGTCAGCATAACATTATGTTATTAAGACATACTCCTTCAATGTGATATCCGATGCCGGTCCTGCTGAGCCCATCGACCAGATTATTCATATACAAATTAAAAAGTACTGGCGGGGATAGTCCCCCCTGCCTCACCCCACACTCTAGCCTGTACTCTGAAAAAAAAAAACACAAATTACTTTCAAGTATCGAAGTACTTCTCCACATCGCTGTCACCCGAAAATGTGCCCAGAAGACTGGCAGCATTGCCACGTTTAATGTCCACGGATGCGTAGCTTCATAAACACGTATTCGTCATTATACGCTTGGTGTACACCTGCCCCCCTAGCCAAGTTACGACCGTTTCGATTTTCTTGCGTCGAACGCCTCGTTTAGGCCAAGCCTCCGATTCCTTTATTCTGACGTCATCTCAACGCTCAGACAGGTCAAAGGAATCGGAGGTGTTCACAGCTTACATACAAACTATGAAACTCCGTCGACGAAGCGGCGACGATACGACGTCACCGACGTTGCCGCATGGACAGTGGGCGTCTTAGCTCTGTCGTTCGCAAACACTCAAAAATTGATGGTTTCCAAACAAATGATTTAGCGAAACTTATTCACTCGAGGCAGCGGAAAAGTAAATATTGGTCAATCCTCTGAAAGAATGATGTTAACAAGACACTTGGCCACTTAATCACGCATGAACGGCTGAACCAATTTCACTACTTCTTTTTTTTATTGTATTCGCTACTGTCGGAGAAAGTTTTTATAGATGTGAAAGAAATTGTCAGGAAAATGCGCAAAAAAAAAATTATCAGAAAACTACGACGACTATTTAATCTTCGGGCGTTTTACAGTTCATAACTGACACAGGACATCGTCTGGGTTAGCTGGTGTTTCATATTTTAGAATAGATTGCAAGCGTAATATCGTCACGCATCGCTTGTATTTGTATACACTTCCAAAGAGTGACCGCGCTTTAGATTATATCACGGCCTTAATATTAAAATTAAGATAAAACTAATGATGCAGCATTAAGTACCCTTTGGCAGCACATTTTTTGCACATCATAATAATAAAATTTACCTCCATTTATCATACTTGTGATACATCAAGCAAGTTTCAAACATCTAGTTAAAAAAAAAACTACTTTAATTTAAGTTTTTTTGACTAGCTTCTTAGTCTAGTGGTTAGTGGCCCTGACGGCTGCCGGAGGTCATGGGTTCGATTCCCACCCAAGACAAATGTTTATGTGATGAGCACGATCATTTATTCTGTGTCTGGGTGTAATTTATCTATAATATGTATGTATTTAAGTATGTTAAGTGTGTGTGTATGTGTGTGTGTGTGTTGTTGTGTTTTATTTAATATAAGTATGTTTATCAGTTGACTAGTACTCGTAACACAAGCTCAGCTTAGCTTGAGACTAGACGGCGTTGTGTCATAGTTGTGGAATATTATATTATTATTATTATAAGTTTACGTTATATTAACGCAGAGATTAAGGATGTAACTTAAAAAAAAAACACAGCCCGAAATTCCCGAGTCTAATAACTTCTAAATAACAAGTCTTTTTATGAAATCACTTTTTAATCACTAAGACGAAAATGAAAAGTTAGGGGAAAAGAATCTCGTTAGGGGCCTTCATTTCTCTATGATAATGTCAGTTCAGAGTATTCGTTATAATTATATGTATCATCTGAGGGCCAAGAAAATAACGATGTACTATATGTACCTACATCCCTGTGTTCCCTTTTCTCTGGCTAGTCCTATACTTATTAATTAATCATTTAAATTCTAATATTATATACAGATATCGCTGTTAGCGATAAGACCGCCATTGTACCCATAGATTAAGTTAGTTTATAAGTTTTTGTTACTATTTTGGTGTACAATAAAGTTTTATTCTATTCTATTCTAATATAATGTATCATTTTAATTCTAATTTTAAATTGTTATTTTATAAGTTAAAATTTTATTTATTTTTCATTTATTGCCTTTTTATATTACTGTAATTGTATATTAATATTACTTTATTTTATTTTGCTATTGTTATTTTATCCGTTTTTATTAATTTGATTTGTATGTTTTGGAATTTAATTTAAATTTGTTTTATTTGATTTTAATTTATTTAATTTAATTGCAATTCATTGACAGTGTCTCATTAATTTTAATTTTAATGTAGTTAATTGGGTTTAATTTTATTATTTTAATTAATGTATTGATGAGTTTTGATTCTGTAAATGGGTATATTTGACCTGAATAAAAATTATTATATTATATTTTTTCACCTAGTTCTATGTACATGCTGTGGTCTCCTGTAACTGAAGGAGCACACGCTAGAGGACCCCTCGTACAATTTGTAATTTATAATGTGGTTACTGTGTAACCTTTGTTGGAGATCCCAATTAAATAAATAAATATAATCGAGGGGTCGATTTGAGCAGAAAAACTACAATAAAAATACCTACGTGTATCAAAACGCATATTGCAGGCAGAGCAGATGGTCGATGGGGACGAAAGGTTCAAGAGAGGCAACCACGTACCGGAAGGTATAGCGTTGGAAGGCCTCCCACAAGGTAGACTGATGACCTGGTGAGGGACGCGGGAAACCAATGGATGTGACACGTACAGGACAGGTCGTTATGGCGACACTTGGGGTAGACCTGTGTCCAACAGGGGACGTCTTTCGGCTAAAATGATTATGAAAATGTAAATGTAAAAACGACGTTTTTCAACAGACCTACTCCAAATATTAAGTAAAATGTCAGAAACATAATATTTATTAACCATAACTTCTATTTCCCCCTCCTAGAGAGGAGGCCTGAGTCCCAACAGTGTCAAAATAATAAGGCCGATTATGCTATGCTATGCTAACCATCTATCTATGTTATAGAGAGAGAATATTCCTATTCGAGGTATTCGGCTTTGCCTAAATGGCTCTAATGACAATTCATTACATAATCTGTTTAACAATATATATGCAAAAAGTAAAGTATTAACTGTGAAAACGAAATTAAAATTGATAGAAAATCAAATAAAATATATTATAGTCCATAAAAAGAGTTTTTAACAAAGATATCTGCAAAAACGCGGTTTTCTATGGCCTCAATATGAAAGTAATGACGTAAAGACTCCGACGTTAAAAATCATGTCGGATTTCTCTTTCTAATTATCAGCTTTGAAGGATTAGAACTTCGTCGATTTTCATCTCCCTAGCCTTTTCTTAACTAGCTTGGGGTTGACTTACAATCTAACCAGCCCCCCTAGCCAAGTTACAACCGTTTCGTTTCGATTCTCTTTTCGTTGATCACCTCGACTAGGCCACGCCTCCTACTTCTTTGTTCTGACTACGTGACTGAGCGTTGAGATGACGTCAGAATAAAGGAATAGGAGGCTTGAACTATTCGAGGCGATCTATCGAGGGGGCAGTTACGGTTAAATACCCGTGATTTACTTCATTTCGTTTGGAATTCAACATGCCACCTGCGACTTGAGAGGGTTTCCACTCGCCTATCGTCAACATCGAGCATGGTTTAAAACCTTGTTGTTTCATCTAACGCAATCCAACGCGATGTTTGATGAAGAGGCAATGCAAAAAAAGAGAGATAACGCACGAAAACTCTGTTGGCATTCGGTAATTTCGTGACTTTTCCTCGATTATTTCACAAAAATTGTTCCAGGAAATACGTGTTTTTTTAGACCCTTTAAAGTTTTTCAGAAAAATTGTCATTATTCAAAAACTCTATTAAATTTGTAAGGCTTTATTGATGTACTTTTTTAATAAATGACTACATTATGGAGGGCCAAAGTTCACGTAAAATAGCAGATTTTCAGAAGTCTTTACTAGATTAGTTTTACAGAAATTTATGTTTTGATTTCTATAGAAGCCTAGTTAATATCCACAAGATAGCTGTGTATCCAAAATATCTAGAGAAAAGATGTGTATAATACCATAATCATTTAAGAGCGGTTGTATGAAAATGTACCTCGAAAAAGACGCTCTTAAAGACTTTGCTTTATGCCCTAGTCACCTCATCTTCTGTTATATTTTGAATTCTTTAATATGACATAATTTGCCAGAGGTAATAAGTATTTTATTTAGCCCATATAAATACATATGTATATAATCTCTTTTATTGCTGAGACTCAATAAATCGTTCTCGAAGATCGTCCCCTATCCAATATTAAGCATAGCTCTAAAAAAACTTGGGTGCCATTTACAAATGCCGGGCATTTTTTATTTTACGAGGACCCTCATTCTAGTGCTAGACTAGTAGACTGCTTGAAAGAGCATGACCTTTGCAAGTTAAAACAGAATTTTATTTATTCCATTAAATCTTTTGTTAATATTTGTGCTCTTGCTTCTTCGTCATAATTTAAAGAAACTGACTCAACTGATTGGCCTATTTATTTTTATGTTTTCCTGGTTATCATCCTGGTCAAACCTCTATAGGACTTTGTAGAATTCTCGACAAAAGCTAATTCAATCTAATAAGCCCGTTATGTTCCTACTCTTAGGCAAAGGCCTCCCTCTTTCTTTATCACACACTCTAAACTTTGCCCATTGTGAACCTCCCTCTTCCTCCTCCCTCTCAAAGACTGCCCTTATCATTTTTCACACACTCTCTCACCTTTGGCCAACACAGGCCAGTCCCTCTGGTAAGATTCAAGTACCTACATCAGTCTCTCCATCGTCGTCTTGGTCTGCCGCGATATTACTGAGCACAATAGGACTAAATAAGCGGCCCTTTTAGCCCACAGTTACAACACAGCCACAGTCCAATCCTTCTTAAGAATGCCAACTTTCCGGGGGGTTCAAAGGTGATTGAAAAATTTACATAAATTGTGTTTACTCATCAAGTCGACATTAAAACATAAGTTTCGATACAGGTTTCCATTTGGGAGCCGACTCGTCATACTTATAAGGCTAAATCCTTTCGGACCTTGTTAGGAAAACAAAACTCTGCTCTAAAACTATGATCACAGATGTTACCACGTGACTGACTGAGATGACGTCAGAACAAAGGAATAGGAGGCGTGGCCGACTCGAGGCGATCAGCGAAAAGAGAATCGACACGAAACGGTTGTAACTCTGCTAGTTGGCTGGAATGCTGAAAAGAACTACGTAGCAATAAAGTCAAGTCAAGTCATTCTAGTAGGTCAGCTGGAGAGCTGAAATGCAAGTAGGAGTCCTTGCGTCGTATTCTTCAACGCTGGGAGTAAAGGGCATTGTGTACCGTAGAGTCAAGAGCGGTGCGGATCTGGTCGGATCAACGTTCAGCACTACTCAATATTAAAGTTTCAGGGTACCAACAAAAATACAGTTTTTTGTATAATATCTTATACCTACGGATAGAATAGAATAGAAAAAACTTTATTGTATACCGAAATAGCAAAAAAGTCTTTTACACAAACTCCGAACCGTGGGCGTGCGTGGCCCACCCACGCACGCCCACGTGATGTTCGGATTCGTGGTTCTAAAATTTTTCATTCACGAAAAATTTTAGTCTTTAGTTTGGATTTAAGTACCTATGACCTAATATTTTATGGTCGGAGCTTATTGGAATCCCGTGGTCTTAGAACACAAGGGGCAACAGGAGGAACATAGGTGTGGTTTTCGTCAGTAAAGATCGGAGCGACAGGGCGTGTCGCTCCACCTCTAGGGTGTTTGAAATTATTAAATGATTTCCCATCTCTAAAAACAAGGGTCAGAGCTTGTTAGACTTGGTTGAAGAAGTTCGGATTTTCAAGTAATTCTTACCTTTTAAGGGAGCGCCTTTCTGCGATTTGTTCCATATTCTTTATTGTACAAAAAATTTTGACAAACAATAAAAATAGGACAGTTGAAGTACATTAGCGAGCTTAACCCAATTGGGTTTTCTTACAGCAAACCATAACGAGAGAGAAATTTTGTATTTTTTCTTTATCTTTTCTTTATGTTTTTTTTCCTTTTACTTATAACCTCCCCTCTCTTCCTCAGATAGGTGCGACTATGTGACGATGCGATGCAACAACAGCACGATGATCATTTTTCATAAAAACGGTTCTACGAGTAATATATCCGTAGAATTACAATAAAAAATTGCCTTTACATCGTAACGTCTGTTTCTTAAGAGCGGTCCACCCGAGATATATTTTCATACAAGCTCTGTTAACGTGAATATGACGTTATTACATACTTTTTCCAGATATTTTGGAAACACAGATATCTTGTGGATATTATCTAGGTTTCTATTGAAATCAAAACATAAATTTGTGTAAAAATAATCTATTATAGATCTCTGAAAATCTGCTATTTTGCGTGAACATTAGCGCTTCATAATGTACTCACAAATTTAAAATATAATTAAATATTAAAAAACCCTTACACATTTACTTGAGATTCTGAATAACAACAATGTTTTCCACTACATTAAAGGTTTAAAAAAAAACACGTACCTATTTCAAGGAACAACTTTTGTGCAATATTCGAGTAAATGACGGAATCATCGAATGTCAACAGAGTTTTCAGGCATTATCTCTCTTTTTTTGCGTTGCCTCTTTATCAAACATTGCGTTGTATGAAGCAATAAGCGGGTTGTAGGCCTTTTTGGACCGGGACCACGGTCCCAATTACCACATATAAAAAATATTTAAAAAAAACTGGGCAAGTACGAGTCGGACTCGCACCCTGAGGGTTCCGTACAAACTTACTTATGTAAATAGTTCAATTTCGGAATGGAGTCTCGGAAGATTGCCGAATCGAAAAAAAAAAATGTGACGTAACAACAAATTTACTGTTATGCTGTAAGACCATGCTTAATGCTAAATTTCAGGATTCTGGGTCAACGGGAAGTACCCTATGAATTTCGATTTCTTCGAGAGTGTCGAAATGTACGTTTTTTGCCACATAAACCGATGTATCCCTTTTAGTTTTTTATACAGCTTCAAGAGTCCGCAGATTTGAGTATATGGTTTTCTACTCGATACCTCCATGCGTTTCCGAGATAAAGGGTCTTGACAGACAGACTGACGGACAACAAAGTGATCCTATAAGAGTTCCATTTTTTCCTTTTAAGGTACGGAACCCTAAAAATTGTAGTATTTTGGAACACTATACTACAGTTACCAAAAAATTAATTTTTATTTGTGGTCCAAATCACACATTGACGTTAGACGACTATGGAAAGGTCCTCTTAAAAGTGGCGTTCTTGTGTTAAATCGACTCGCATTAGCTGGATATCCAATATCATGAAACATGCAGAGCCATCAATGGATTTATTGCAGAAATTCACTTTCGACGCATCACGCAGTGTCACCCTGTTGGAAGCTAAACACGTCGGGACTGTAGTTAATCTCTCGCGACACAGATGGCGCCACCTACAAACAACAAACATTATTACTCACGATTTATTAATTACATTACCCTTCTTAAGAAATGCGTTTATTATCGTAATAAAGATAAGCATTTATTTGATACTCAAGTCAGTGTTTATTAAGAAGATAATAAATAAGAACTAGAACTTTGAGAATGAGAGTTTGTGAATGTTAAAAATCACAAAAATATTTTTAAGGCAAAAGTTTGTATGTATCATCATCATCATCATTTCAGCCGAAAGACGTCCACTGTTGGACATAGGCCTCCCCCAAATGTCGCCACAATGACCGGTCCTGTGCGTCTCGCATCCATCGGATTCCCGCGACCCTCACCAGGTCATCGGTCCACCTTGTAGGAGGCCTTCCAACGCTGCGTCTTCCAGTAAATCGCCATTCCAGAACCTTTCGTCCCTTAGCCCTTTCCATTGCCCTTTGAGTGACTTTAAGCCTTCTGATGAGGTCCATTGTAAGCGACCACGTTGACACGTATGTCATGTATGTGATATGCAAACTTTTGCCATAGATATAGACATGATTGTTACGCTTTCACGCTGAAACGGTTAAACGGATTTTGATGAAATTTGGTACACGTGTAGATCAAGTCCGATAATACGTCTCATTTATTGATAATTGTAATTATTTATTTTTCTTGCTTTTTTATATAGCCTCTTTTTTATAATGTGAATGTGAGAACACTGTAGACTCCGAGTATTCTTAGGTTACTTCCTATTACGACTCACTATTCATTATGATTATTTTTATTGTACCTACTTTTTAGTACAATATTGACCGGTGTACATTGTCCTTACATAATATCTTCTTATAGGAAATATTGTAAGACAATTTTTTTTTTTAAAACAGTAACAATAGAGTTTCTTGCCGGTTCTTCTCCATAGGAAGCGACCAATTTGGAACCGTGCACTAGCTTCTGACGTTTTATAAGTGCCCATATAGGCCTATGTGAAATAAAAAACTTAAAAAAAAAACATACCTAGTATAATTATATTAATAAAATAACTATATTATTTAAATAAATAAGAATGCGTCAACCCAGCCAATTGGACAGAGATAAATAAGGGTCCTGATCAATAACATTATGTAAGTAAATTGGGGTATATAGCTACTTACTGTTACAGCACTATTAGTCACACTGTATATCACATATGAGCGAAGTTATTTTATATGAGTCGGTAAAATGATTAGGGAATTCTGGTCAGCATTTAGGCCAACTTCCATACGAAGATTTGCAATGTCCTTTTGGACGCAGGTAAGTAAATCACTTACCTTGCGCTCTAAGACTGGGAAACGCTTGAAAGAGTGACCGCGGCCCTAGAACGCAAAGAGAAACTTGAAGACAGGTGGTAGAGGTGTGCTCCGCTTGGGTAGAGCACCGCTGTGTCCTCGTGGGGTAGATTGGCGGCAGCGATCTCTCGCACTGGGCCTTGTTACGACCGAGACCAAGTCGTCGACGGAACGTACTGTTCCACGCGCGCCTCAAGGAGATGTCAGCAAACTGTAAGGGCCCAGCAGAGTCAAAACCTACTGGGACCATGGGTCTACTTCTGAAAGGAAGTCTCGGCCCTGGTACGAAAGCCAACAAAGGAACAGGAGTGGGTTTTTAGTCAGTAAAAGTCTGACACACTCTCGCGCTCCGCCCAAGGGCGGGTATGTCATTGGATGATTTTTCCACCGAAAAAAAAGACACAGGTGGATTTTAGTCAGTAAAAGTCTGATAGACCTTTTCATTTCACTCTAGAGCGAGAGAGGTCATTTAGTGATTTCCCATCTCCATAAAAACGGATATTATTCCAACTTAAGTAATGTGAGAACATTTTTTGACGTTTAAACAAACAGTATACGACTCGTCGACGACGGCTTGCGCTGAAAATCAGCGCTGTGGCTCTGTCCAGCATATGAACCCCTGAATTTTGCTGAGCGCTGGCCGTTTTGCACGAATGTGTCGCATAATTTCACTTTTTTGTATAATTTGTTATATATGTATGTTATTATTTATTTATTTTTTAAGTTATGTGTCATGTTTGAGCAAATAACCGTTTTTCTTTCTTTCTTTCTTCTTTTCTTCTAGTATCCATATTCAGTACTATTACCCAGTATTATTAATATAAAACAATACTAATAAAATACTACTTCCTACCGCAGACAAGACAGAATACGAGTATTTTGTTTTTTATACAATAAATTTAATGCTAGTGCTAAATTTAGAAAAACTTAAGAAATTTTGGATTTTCGCTACCTTGTCACTTTTACCTGAAACTAAAAAATCGAGCCTAGCCTAGTTTCTGAATAAATATTATAAAAATTATTTTCTCTTCGTTACTCTACTGGGTACTTGCCAATGACCAAGCACATTAAGACACTAGATTACTCAAGTTCCTTTGGGATTTTCCCCATGACTTTTTATACAAATCTCTTAAGCATTGATTGATGGTGCCTCTCCGGTTGATCAATTGAATTCTTTTGGGACTTTTTTCTTTTCTATTATTTTCACACTTTTTTCCACAAAATCAGACATGTTGGGGTGCGTTGTTCGTCTTTTTTGGATTTATAAACTAGGAAGTGGTGAAATGAAAAATGGAACGCCCGCCGTGAGGCTCACAATGTCTTTTTTGTTTTTGTCAGTGTCTTTTTTTAAATTTAATTTTCTAGAAATATACACACTTGTTTTTACATTATGTGTAGTTGTGTGTGCCAAATAAACATATTTTCAAACTTTTTTTTTCTAAATTTGGGTATTTTAGAGAATGTGTACTTACCTCTGGTGTTTCATCAGCCTTGTTCGAGTTAATGTTAAGAGTTAAGTTTTATTGTTTTTGAACGTCAGTAAAACTGAAGTTCAAAAACATCTGAAAAACTATAATTTCCTACAACTTTTCAGTAGGTAAAATAGGTATTTCGGTTTTTCCTAGAAGAAACCAGATGGGTAAATTTTAAACTATACTTTGTACTGTGTATATCCTAACTAATATTTTAAATGTTAATGTAAGTTTGTATCGCTTTCTCCTTAAGGCCTAAACTCCTGAGTAGTGCCATAAAACAGTGACTTTCTGAAGCCTACTCCTCGATAACGGCTAGATCAATAAGTTTGAAAAAAATAAATGATTATTATAGATTCATTATCAACATATGATTTTTTCGTAAGGCACAACAAATACATTTTACATTTGCCAAAAGTAAAATAAAAATAACAACATGATATTTTTTCCCTTCTCCTTTCAAACGGGTTTGATCTTTCGGTTGAAATAATGATGATGATATTCATAATCATCATTTCAGCCGAAAGACGTCCACTGTTGGACATAGGCCTCCCCCAAGCGTCGCCACAACGACCGGTACTGTGCGTCTCGCATTTATCGGATTCCAGCGACCCTGACCAAGACATTGGTTAGAAATATGTTTACACAAAAAAAATCTGGTTAAGTGTTCTTCAGGATCATACAATCAATATTTCGCAAACATATAAAGGTCAGCAGAGCTCTATCCAGCCAGATGTTCAAGGGACTATACGCTCGATCAATCAACCTGAAATTTCGCATATTACACGTTATATGAGGTACAAAAAAATTCCTATGGCATAAGTTGATTACCTCTCAAAATGCATTTTTAATTTCTCTACTTAATAAACACTTGAGTCTTTTATCAATCTTAGAACCATAATAATGGCTTGTTTAACGCGTATCTTTTGAAGCCGGGAACAGTCTTCCACACAGTTTGGTAATGACAAAATATTCTGCAAACTACTTTCGCTCTTATTTCGATAGTAGTATAGTTGGAAATATCCTGCATTATGCGTTTAATGGTCCGTATTCGTGGTTGTACACTTAAGAGGCCTTTTTCTCTTGGGAAACAAAGGGACCTTTTCTATAGAGTATTAGCTGTCAGCGTATAATAAGGAACTTGTGGAAAACCCGGACATTATTAAGGTTTAATGACTAAGATTTTTCAGATGTTTGATAGACCCTTCGATAATGTGATGCACAGTCTGTTTATAGATTATGTTAATCTTTTGGCTACCCTTTTAACGCACGCGTGAAAAACGCCTCGTTGACTCGGACTTTTTCCTTATCGGACGCTGATGCGATTTTACTAACTATTACTCGCCGTCCGGAAAACGCCCGCGGTGGCCAGAGTTGCCCTGCGACTCCCAACGCCTAGGACATCTGCAAGGGCCTGGGCATGAGGATTATCGTCTCCTCACGTTTTTCACCACCTCCTTTGCTTGCATTACTGTTTCGCTACGTACCATGGCCTGGACCAGAGCCGAAAGTATGAGGTCGCTCCCACCCTTGCCTCCAATCATCTCCAAGAGGATATGGCAGTGATCCAACCATGCGGGGCAGACCTCCACCGTATGCTCCACCTTGTCTTCCGGGCGATCCGGTGTCGCCCATACGTTTTTTTCTACCTAATCCGACACAAGAACCTTCCGAAAAAAGCCTGTCTGGTGAGAAACAACAAGGGTAGCGTCCATTATAGCTTCCTATATGATGCGACCATATTATATATACATGAAACCATTTCCATGTGACCTCCGCCTCTTTACCTCAATTACTGGGTCATATAGACCGAAATAATTGACTTAGCTGTCAAATTTTGAAGTATCGCATGACCCTAACCCAAAACGACGGTGAAGTTCTATCTTAAAGTGCTTTACAGAAATGTAGAAATAAAGCCGTTTTTAGACTATCTACTAGAGAGAGAATATTCAAATGGAGTTTCAGGATTTTCTAGCCTAAATGTGTTTGTTTATTATTTTATTCTATTACTAATTTCTCCCAGCGCCTTCGGTCGTGTAAAAGTAAATTATCCCTTAGGAATATACTCCCGGGATAAAATTGATACTAATATTATAAAACCGAAACTTTGTGTGTATCTTTGTTACCTTTTCATGCTCGAGTGGAGGAACGGATTTAAGGGCATGCAATTTGACATGCATTTTCACTGTTTTTCATACAACCGCTCTTAAGCGATTTTGATCACATTTTTCATTAGATATTTTGGAAACGTGAGCAGTGGTGGCCGAGTGGTAATGGCCCCGATTTACGGAGTTGTAGGTCGCGGGTTCAAACCCAGCCAGGCGCATTACTTTGTGTAGGTAATTTATTTCATCACCACTGCTCTCAAAACGGTGAAGAACATCGTGAGGAAACCGGCATGTCCTAGAACCAAAAATTCAAAGACATGTGACATCCACCAACCCGCACTGGGCCCGCGTGGTGGATTACGGCTCATTCACTCTCCTAGATAGGAGATCTGAGTCCCAACAGTGGGAACATTATAAGGCCGACTATGCTATTTTGGAAACACAGTATCTTGTGGATATTATCTAGGCTTCTATTGAAATCAATTTGTAAATATGTGTAAAACTAATCCAGTAAATACCTCTGAAAATCTGCTATTTTGCATAAACTTTGACACTTCATAATTTACTCAAAAATTTAAAAAGTCAATAAAATATAACAACAGAAGCCTTGCAAATTTAATCAAGACCCTGAATAACAACATTTTTTTTCAAAATCTTTTAAGGGTTTAATAAAAACACGTATTTCCTGAAACAAGTTTTGTGAAATATTCGAGTAAATCACGGAATTACCGAATGCTAACAGAGTTTTCAGGCGTTATCTCTCTTTTTTCACGTTGCCTCTTCTTCAAACATCGCATTGGATTGGGTTAGATGAAGTAACAAGCTTTGAAACCATGCTTGATGTTGACGATAGGCGAGTGAAAAAGGAGCCTCTTAAATGAAACTTGGCACACGGTTAGATCATATTCTGGAATATTACGTAAGATACTTTTTACCCCAAGAGCATGTTCCCTTGGGACAATTTTCTAGTTACACGCAGGCGAAGTCGCTGGCAAAAGCCAGTACGTTTTTATAAAAACCAAACAAATATTTTTCTATCTTCGTTTTAACGTATTTAAAACACATTTTTTATTGTTTAATTAAGTCATGAAATGTTTGCCCCGGGGCAATGTCCCTTTTGGAATAAAAGAGGTTTATCACAAAAAATTGCTTAATACTATTGTATGTAATGATATTTGTTCTTACATAAAGTGAATTTTAAAACAATGAATGAGTTCCGGTAAAATATTGTTCGAGTTTGATAACTAGGTACCTGTGCTGGCGTTAAAATGATAAAAAGTACAAGTTTTCAAAGTTTGTACGGGACAGGCTCATTTCCGTATTTATTGGCACGAGACGAAACGCAGGCTTCCTGAAAACTAAATGAAATAAACATGGATGCAATGTTTAATATTACGTTTCAGTACCAAAATCAAGGTGAAAATCTTGAGATCGATTATACTGGTGATACCGTAGCATCAATGTCATCATCATCATTTCAGCCGAAAGACGTCCACTGTTGGACATAGGCCTCCCCCAACTGTCGCCACAATAACCGGTCCTGTGCGTGTCGCATCCATCGGGTTCCCGCGACCCCCACCAGGTCATCGGTCCACCTTGTGAGAGGCCTTCCAACGCTGCGTCTTCCGGTACGTGGAATGTAGCATCAATGTTATTCATACGTAATTGGGTACGAAGTGTCTTTAAAATATTGTTTTTTTGGTAAAGTTACATTATAATCACTGGTGAAAAATATAATCTACATCTATACTAGAGATACTGGCACGGATCTTGAGCACTGACTTCTACACTTCTACTTGCGCAGAAGCACGCAGAAGTGAAATATAGGGTCTCTTTAGTGGTATGAAAAGAGATGCGGGGGCGGGAAGTGCAATACTTGTACAGTGATTGGCTCGCCGATGTTGTACGATGCGCAAAGCGATCCTCGCTCTTTCGCCGACCGCTCAAGATACGTGCGGCTATTTGTAGTATAGATGTAGATTATTTTTATTATTATTGTTTTTTTTTTTTATTATTATTTTTGCGTTATAAAGATGTATAACGCAAGTTCTAACTCATTAACGCCCAACCCAAAGCTTTGGACCTAGAACGCTGAAATAATGCACAGAGGTAATTTTTATGAGGTTAAGAAGAAGAATCGCCATACTTAAGTGGCAATGGGCAGGGCACATTACATGCAGAATAGGCCGTTGGGGCCGAAAGGTTCTGGAGTGGCAATCGCGTACCGGAAGATACAGCGTTGGAAGCTGACTAGGTCATCGGTCCACCTTGTGGGAGGCCCACAAGGTGGACCGATTAGGACCTGGTCAGTCAAATCCAATGGATGCGAGACGCACAGGTCCGGTTGTTGTGGCGACACTTGGGGGAGGCTTATGTTCAACAGTGGACGTCCTTCGGCTAAAATGATGATGAAATAATAAGAAATATATATTTTTTAAATGATCTCTCTAATGGGATGGAATGGAGGTAAAAGTTTGTATGGAGACATCTACTTTCACGCGTGCGAAGCCACTGGCGAAAGCTAGTATATACATAAATAATAATCAGCTAGAAACAAGGAAGAAAGAAGAAAGAAAGAAGAAAGAAAGAAAGAAGAAAGAAAGAAGAAATAAAGAAGAAAGAAAGAAAGAAAGAAGAAAGAAAGAAGGAAGAAAGAAGAAAGAACAGCTTACTTTTTAGTAGTTGATATTTCTTTCTTGTTTCTTTAAATATGATCAGCTCTATATTGTTCGTACAGTTGGGATTCAGGCCTCCTTTCTGGACGAGGGAACCGGCCGTAATTCTCTTTAAAAACACAACACATAAAATGCCTTTTTCTAAAGGGAAAACTCGGTCCTGGTACGAAAGGCGAAGAAGGAACAGAAGTGGGTCTTTAGTCAGTAAAAGTCTGACACTATCTCTCGTTCCGCCCAAGAGCGGAGCAAAATCATTCAATGACATCCCGGGATCATTGGATGATTTACCCACCAAAAAAAAAACAAAATGCCTTTCATCTCGAATGCTCTATTTTATTTTTGCTGAACCTTAATTGACTGTTTAGTCATATTATTGAAACATAAAAGAGAGATTTTAATTTAATATTCTTTTTTATATTTTTTCACACCGAAAAGGAAAATTAAAAATCTTTCCTCAAACGTCACTCACCTTTGATTTATCATGACTAGAAGCTTTTAAAAGCAATCAAAGGCCCTACCACGAGTTCTTAACAAGGTCCATTTTACGATTTAAACTGAACTGTCGAAGAAATGGAGTTATACACCATTAATTTTTAATTTGTATAAATGCCTAAAGGACTTATAAGAAAAGGTCTCGTTATTATTTAAGTAAGGTTTCACGAAATAATATTCATAAACAGCAAAGTTATTAGCGTTAGTTTGTGTCCCAAAATGTTACTCAATTTGTGGACATATTGTACAGGCTATTGTGTATGAATGACTGAATGGCGATCAAAATGCAAAAGCACTGCGCGTAGTATTATTTTTTCTATTAGCAATTGTTATGAATGATTGATTAAATTTTTTATGAATTTACCAATTATGACTCGTGGTCAATTTTGGGATTTCGTTTTTTATTTTTTACCTTTGACTACACGAATATAATCAGTAACCCCAGAGCCTCATTTTTTTTTATACTAATTAAATAATAGTTCTACATCGCTCTATTCCGTTTTCTCGCTCGCACGACTGACATTTTATCATGGCATGGTTTTTTTTCGGTGGGAAAATCATCCAATGGCATCCCTCGCTCTTGGGTGGAGCGCGAGATAATGTCAGACTTTTACTGACTAAAAACCCACTTCCGTTCCTTCGTTGCCTTTCATACCAGGGCTGAGTCTTCCTTTCAGAATCAGACCCTTGGCCCCAGTAGGCTTCGAACCTGCTGGACCCCTACGATTTTCTGACATCTCCTTGAGGCGCGCGTGGCACTACGTGCCGTCAACGACTTGGCTCGATCCGGACGGTTACCGGACGGTCGTACGGCGAGCTACCCATTACTCGCCGTCCGTAAGCCCCCGCCGAGCAAATTGCAAAAAAACTTTTCTTGACTGAGAGACCAACGTCTGTAAGCGTGGCTTAATCTTGGAAGGCGACTCGTGTGGCTACATTTACTTTAGCCACGAGCTCGTCTATTTTTTGCAACTATAATATATTAATAATAATATTCCACAACGTCATCCTGTCCCAAATTAAGCAAAGCTTGTGCTACGAGTACTAGACAACTGATAAACATACTTATATATTTCTAAATACATATATGTTACCTATAGATAAATTACACCAAGACACAGAAAAAATTATCGTGCTCATCACACAAACATTTTTCTTGGGTGGGAATCCAACCCACAACCTCCGGCGTAAAAGTCAAGGCTCCTAACCACTAGACCAACAAGCTAGTAAAATATTGAATGGATGAAACTGGACCCCTGTTCCATCACCTTAGGGAGTAAATTTCGGAAAATTCTTTCTTAGCGGATGTCTACGCACTATAAGGAACCTGCCAAATTTTAAGTTTGTAGGGGTTATAGTTTCTGAGATTTCGTGATTAATCAGTGAAGGGTATTTCGTTTTTAATATATATATGTGTATATAAACATATTCACGATAACCTTTACATTATTCACGTTTCAATAACCTTAACAGGCCCGCATCACTTCCTCAACGCCGCTGAGTATTCCCAGCTTTAGATAAATATGCTTTGAAAATGTTTTCCGTTGCGATGCATCCAAGCGACGATATAATGATATTTTTCGTGTAACAACCTTATGCTCTCCGCTTCGATAAGTTGTTTTTCCCTTCGGTATCTCGAGAATATTATCAACTAAACTTCAGAAGTGAGAAGTACCTCTTGTAACGGTATTTTATTATATTCCCAGAAGATAATAAAATACTGATTACTGATTTCTGATTTCTGATTTCTGATTTCTGAATACTCCCATACAATCTTTGACACCCCCTAAATCGTCATAAAGGCGAAATTTTGATAAACAAATAATGAAAATCCTTTTCAATTAAATTGGGTTTATATTAATACTAAGTATCAAGTATAGACACATGGAATAAAATTTTACCTATAAACGAGTGTCCCCCTTTTCGCACCTTTAAAAGTTAGATTTTCAAAAACCCCTTAGTATTCGCATGCATCATAAAAGGAAGTTTTTTCGAGACCAAGTAGTTACGGTAATGCGTTAGAAAGAACAAAGAAAGAAAAAGAGTTTATTTACGTCAAACATGGCGCATACCATGACAGACCTGTTGGTCTAGTGGTTAGTGGCCCTGACTGCTATGCCGGAGGTCGTGGGTTCGATTCCCACCCAGGACAAATGGTTGTGTGATGAGCACGATCATTTGTTCTGTGTCTGGGTGTAATTTATCTATAATATGTAAGTATTTAAAAATATATAAGTATGTTTATCAGTTGTCTAGTACCCATAACACAAGCTCTGCTTAGCTTGGGACTAGGCGGCGTTGTGTGTTAGTTGTGGAATATTATATATTATATTATATTACCTTAAAAATAAAAACAAATAACAACAACGACTTATGTTATAAGCGGTAGGATATGCGTCACATCCGCGCAAAACGGCCAGCGCTCAGCAAAATGCTGAGGCTCGTGTAAGACAGAGCCTCAGCGCTGATTTTCAGCACCAGCCGTCGTCAACGGTGAGACCGTGATTGGCCAGCAAGGATTACATATTATATACTTAAAATCACTGAATAAACAAACCAAAAACATAAATAACAATAAACCTTTACTTATGCGTAAAGGAGTACAAAAATAAAAACAACAAAACACAGCGTTGATATGTTAGTCAGTCAGTTTATCCTTTTATACTGTATAGAGAAGTTGAATTTATAGTCCTTGTACAATATTGTTTGCAGATGGTTGATTGGGCCAAAAGGTTTTGGTTCACGTCGCATCTTCCGCAAATGGAAGATGCAACTAGGTGAGAGTTACAGGAATCCGATGGATGTGAGGCACATAGGATCGTTCGTTATGATGACACTTGGGGAAGGTAAGACATCCACTGTTGGACGTCATTTGGCTGAAATGAAGAAGATAATAATGTACAAATACGAAGTACGATTATTTTCTTGATACTCTATTGACTGCTGTTAACTGTTTTTTTTTTTTTTTAATTACTCTTGACAACTATTTCATGAGCCCCCTTGCCAAGTTACAACCGTTTCGTTTCCATTCTCTTTTCGTTGACCGCCTCGAGTCGGCCACGTCTCCTATTCCTTTATTCTGACCACGTGACTCAGCGTTGTGATGTCCGATTTCGGAGGCATGGCCTACTAGAGGCGATCAACAAAAAGAGAATTGAAACGAAACGACGATGGTACTTAAAGTAAAGCGTACTCGCTTATCTAGAAGTAACCTTTTTACTCTTGAGTTATAGTTTCCTAGGCTGTAGCTATCAGGAAACAAAGACTCAACAAGGAATCCCACTCCTTAGCTGTACGCACAATTAATGTGTTTCCAAAACGTTTAGAGCGTAAGGGTGGTTTTATCTGGTTCGCCGGTTTATGAAACATCTATAGATGCTATTTTGTTCCCCTTAAAAAATATAAAATCATTTCAGCCAAAGGTCGTTGGAAATAGGCCGTGTGTGGATAAGTAGGTGGAAGGTGGCGGGTAATCGCGCAGATACCGACACTCTTCCTTCCTGTCTTGACGAGCCCTTATTTCAGTCATCTTATAAACGGCGGCGTTTTGTTTTATCTACATAAATACACACAGCGTCTAATAGAGATGTTGACTAATTTTTAAGACTGTTTTCATTTTATAAATAGTGAAGTAATTTTGACAAAAAATATATTAAATTTTTTATTAATTAATTTTAAACAAAAAACAGATTTAATTAGTTTAAAGGTAATGTTTAAAAACGCCTGCATGCTCCAAACTGTCGCGTTATCTTGATTACGTCACATTTCGACAAATAAACAAACTACCGTCAAACTGTCAAAAGCGTACCTGTATCAAAGATTAATCAAAACATAATCAAAACTAGCCAAAAAAATGATATTTTTATAAGTAGTATCGGGGTTTTTTAACCGACTTCTAAAAAAGGAGGAGGTTATCAATTCGGTTGTGTTTTTTTAATCATCATCATCATTATTATTTTTTTATGTTTGGTACCTCAGAACTCCGTAAATTATCGTTTTACCGATTTGTATTTTTTTTTTCCCCTAAAAGGATATGCTTCCAGATTGTACCCATTTTTTCAAAATTTTGTTCTGATGATGGGATCCAAGAGGAATCGAGGGAACTTCTTAAATATTGTAGGCAACCATATAGTGATTTTGATATTTTTATCGAGAACAGCATTTACAGTCAAAAAGTAACATTTAATTAAGTGGAACTGATGAAGAAGACCAGAAATGGTCAACGGAACTTCATACTCACATAGATATCACAATGAAGATAGTTAAGCGACTATGACAATACAAATAAATGAATGGTTCTGAATAGTTACGTTGAAAATGGTATCATCGAAGTGATCTGATAGTGATGATGGAGCCGAAAGGTAGGCACAGGAACTCCGAAATTACTCAATGTATCCTAGCCGTGTTTGGGATTATTAGAATTGTCATTAGATGCACTTTGGCTATAAGGTACTATCGAACTGAATCTGATGATGGAGCCGCAAGGTGGAAGGTAGACACAGGAACTCCATAATAAAACAATGTAACCTAGCAGTGTTTGGGTTGGTTCGCAGTCAAGCACTGGTTTATATCAATTAAAAAAAAAAGAAATTTACAAATGACAGTCGGGACCAACGTCTTCCCGTGTTTTCCGAGCCACAAAATAATCTCGATGGTATGAATAGCATAATATGATCACAGACAGACTAACTTAGGTAAATGTTTCTTAATTTTGAACACATGCGGAATATATTACTTAAATAAACCCGAAAACATATTTTTGCAAACTCAAATAGATATCTCTGTCTAGCTGTTATGCTTTCACGGTTAAAATACTGAACCAATTTAGATGAAAGTTACGGTAGATACGAAAAACCTTAAGTACCAAGATATAAGCACGCCACAATTATGGCTGTCCCCTCTTTGAGGCGTAGTTGGAAAGACCTCACGGCGTCCTCACCTTCCGCATGACGCAGGTTCTCACCGAACACGGTAAGTTCGGGTAGTTCCTTCACCGGATTCGTGCAGAAGCGACGCCTGGGTTTCACCACTGTGTGGGCCGCCCGGAAGACACGATAGAGCACACGGTGGAGCTGTGCCCCACTTGGGCAGAGCAAGGCCGTGTCCTCGAGGGGGCGATCGGCGGCGGCGATCTCTCGCGTCGAACTTTTGTACAAGCCATGGACCGGAGCGAGGAGGAATGGCAGGCGGTCGCCTCCTTCTGCGAAGCAGTAATGCTAGCAAAGGAGGCGGCCGATCGCGAGAGGCAACGGTCCTCACGCCCCAACCGCCGCCGGGATTCCGATCCCGATTTCCGGCCACCGTAGGCGCGGGCTTGCGGACGGCGAACGATGGGTGGCTCGCCGTCCGATCGTCCGGTAACTGTCCGGACCGAGCCCAAGTCGTCGACGGCGTGTAGTGTTCCACGCGCGCCTCAAGGAGATGTCAGCAACCGTAGGGGCCCAGCAGGGTCGAGGCCTACTGGGGCCATGAGTGATGCGAAAGTGACCCCCGGGGCCATGGAAAAATGGCAAAGAAGGAACAGGAGTGGGTTTTTAGTTAGTAAAAGTCTGACACTATCTCTCACCCCGCCCAAGAGCGGGGGTTGTCATTAGATGATTTTCCCACCCGAAAAAAAAAAACAGTATTTCCCTTTTTCTTTCAGATCACACTCTATCTTTTCTTTGCACTCCCTCTCCCTCCATAACTTTTTTAATATGCGTTTCATCCCTCCTAAACTTCCTCTTATATATTAATTTCTCACTTTATCCATTCTTGTTACTCTACACATTCACTTGAACATTTTCATCTCTGCCACATGCACTGTTTTTTAGTCGTCTGACATTTTGATCCATATAATAATAACAACTCTATATTACTTCAAATATATTTTTCCTTACAAGTAAACCAACTACCAAAAGTTGCTACCTTTATAAGCCACATACTAAAAATAAGTTAAGAATAAGTATGTTATAAGTTGACATATAATAGGGGCTCACGTTGGACATATCCTTCCTGTACATCCCACAGCCTACGAACCGAGGACAGCCCCAGTAGGGGGATAAAGTGAATTTATGGACAGGGGGAGGCCTCACACCGGTTTATTTGGATTTAAGTCAATATAGGTAACTCCATTTTATTTTATTTATGCTTGTTTATAAAAGCCTTTTTGGAGTTCAAGAATAGAGTTTTGTAAATTTGATATTATGTGTAAGCTTCTAAGAAAAAGTTATGTTTATCAGAAATTGTCATCTAATTCAAATGCATCTCGCAGCTTCACGTTGCAGAGTCAATAGACATGAAGTCTAAGTTACACTTATTTTATTGGAAAAGCTTCCTTTTTCTTCGTAAATCAATGGTTAAAATAAACATGACAATTCGAGCCTTATAGAACAAAGGCGAGGAAATTGTTGACGAAATTATTAAGTGTCTACATAAGTTACCATGATACACACCAGCAAAATAATTGAATAAGTTTAATCAAATCAAGCTAATGACCAGATCGCAAAAAAATCGTAACAATTGGAAACTGAATTGACTAGATTTTTACGATAATAAATAATCATGGCTTAGTTTTTTTTTTATGCTGGCTTAACTTCACTACTGACTATTAGTTAAATTGAACTTTTAATGTTGCTACTAATATAAATCTTGGTCAATTAACATAATAAATATGCTTTGCTTTATGACAAATACAAAAATAAAAATACCTGTTTGTGCTTAGAATATAGTGATTATAACGACACCTATGACATCATAGTGCATTTCGAGTATAGCAACAGCATACACTAGAAAAAAGCATGGCATTAATACATTTCAACTGCCATCCAGCCTAATAACTTATAGAAAAAAATATATGACATTATGACATGACATCTTATTGTTCGTTCAAAAATGCATTTATTGATTTTTAAAATTCTTGGAGGTACGTAGATATTGTTGACATTGTATACGTAATCGCATCAACTTTAAACTGAAATATCTTCAATACGTAGATTCTATTAATAGTAATGTCTAAGACAATTTAGTTTGGAAATTTAATCTATATACTTTGTATATTTTTCATCACTATACGCTAAAAAAATGCCAGCAAAATTTTGTTCGAGAATCTGCCATCACTCTTTAAAAATATACTATAGCTTGGACCCAAAATGGGGTTGAATTTGGTGCATTACAAAATAAGCTAAACGGTGGTTGATGGAATGGTTTTCTTTTCTAACAAAGTATTTGGGCCCAGTAAGTTGCCACGTATAAAGCGCCGCCAGTGGCATTTTAAGGTCCTCCAAAGTGCAGATGTAGATGTAGTGTAAAGTGTCCCTACACTATGGGCACTCTAGTAATTTCTTAAAGATATTACACGATTAGTTAACTTGTCTGCAAGTTATCGAAAAACAGATACTCCGCAATTTTTTTTTTACGAAATCACTTCACGTAAGTCAAGCTCAGTATAAAACGTGCCACGACATACAATAGCTCTACGGGTAAAAGGTCAAAGTCAAAAAACCTCAACACAAAAACCGTGATACAAAAATCCGGCCACAAAAGGCGACTAAAAATTCAGACCGATTTGAAATAAGCCCATATTCTCCGGAAGCATCGAAGATTAGGGTTGGCTCAAAGCCGTTTGATGTACCTACAAATATCTGAAATGGGAAACCTGGGTCTCAAGTCTACTATTACAACAGTATTAGAATGGTCTATCATTGATTTGACAATTGTTGATTTTGACAAGTTTGGTAATCTACTAATATAATGGTGTCAATAAAACTTTCCAATGACCAACCACTGACACTCCATTGAAAGAAGTGGCATAGAATGGTAATCTTGTACATATTGTCAAATAAATGTCTGACGTATGCGGTAATCAGCTAATATTTTGACAGTTCGTTCGATCAGTGACCTACTATTAGAACGTCATTGTGCAGTCATTGCTTTTAATAAGCTCGATATTGTCATTCTACCACAACTCTATTACGAGACCATTAACCGATCAATGATCGATCATTATGAATTAGCAGATTACGAACTTTTAGCAAAATGACAATGGGATCTTGTTGGAATAAAGAATTTATAAAAATAATAGACTTGGGGCCCTGAAACGCTTAACAATAATATTAAAAATATCCAAATGTTTTATCATTATCAGACTAATATTATAAATTCGAAAAGTAGTATATCCCATAGGAAAACAGACGAATATTTAATAGTTTTTTTTAAGGTACGAAAGCATGCAATGACTTCACTCGTTCTAGGGTGGTGCGAGAGGGCATGTCAGACTTTAACTGACTAAACCCACATCTATGCTCCTTCTTTGCTTTGCGATCCAGGACCCCCAGGGTTCCCTTTTAGACTACCCATGGCCCTAGTAGGCTTCGGCTCAGCCCCTACGGTTTTGCTGACAACTCTTTGAGGCGCGCGTGGAACACTACGCACCGGCCAGATGGCGAGCTACCCATTGCTCGTCGTCCGCAAGCCCACGCCTACGGTGGCTCGAAATCTATGCCGGTCGTAAGTTCGATTCCCACCCAGGACAAATGTTTATGTGATGAGCACAATCATTTGTTCTGTGTCTGGGTGTAATTTATCTATAATATGTATGTATTTTGAAATATTTAAGTATGTTTATCAGTTGTGTACTCATAACACAAGCTCTGCTTAGCTTGGGACTAGACGGGCGGCGTTGTGTGATAGTTGTGTGAATATTATGTTATTATTATAATCTTAAACAGTAATTTTCTTAGCCCTATCACGTGATTGCACGTTGCTGAGTGTATTTCGGATCAGAATACTCGTAGAAAAAACTGACGCTAGAGATAACGTTTCAACCCTTTTGTCGGAAACCATTTGCTATGAGAAAGGTTGTAATGGAGTTGTTCGAGACTTAGCTGGTTAAGGGGATGTTTGCGACTCTTCAGGTAATCGAGAATTTTTGTTTAAAAATTAGCTCCTGCCAGCGGCTTTACGAATGTTATATCAAAGTAGTCTCTTGGGATGAAAAGTATCTTGTGTATACTTGTGTAGGACTTTAGTCCACGCGCGTGCCAAATTTTTTCCGAATCCGTCCAGTCGTTTGAGCAAGAAAGGAAAAAAAAAATAATTACGAAAAAAGAATAACGTACCTTTATTATATAGTTTTTTTTGTACTCATAATTCTAAGGTAATCCAAAGATATCACTGTTCAAAGTAACTCATTGAAAAAAAAAATGGCCATGTGCGAGTCGGATTCGCGAACAGAGGGTTCCGTA
Organism: Mythimna pallens; assembly: GCA_961205895.1. Classification (NCBI taxonomy): domain Eukaryota; kingdom Metazoa; phylum Arthropoda; class Insecta; order Lepidoptera; family Noctuidae; genus Mythimna; species Mythimna pallens. The sequence goes on from OY540843.1 coordinate 7,136,809, forward strand.
CATACTTACCGATGTAAATAGTTTAATTCCGTAATGAACTTTCGAAGATTTTTCTGAATCGCAATTATTTTTTTGTGATGTAACGACACATTTACTCTTTTGAGATTTATTTCTATACCTACGCTGTATGACATTGCTTCATGCCAAATTTCAGGATTCTGAGTCAATGGGAAGTACCCTATGAATTTTGATTCCCTTGAGAGCGTAGAAATATACCTAAGTTTTTTGCGACATAAATGGCCGTATCTTTTTTTTGTCGTTAACTTAGAAGTTTGATTTTTTCAGTTTCTGAGGATCGTAGACTTGAGTATATAGTTTTAATTTCAACTCGATACCTTCACGCGTTCCCAAGATAAAGGGTTTTGACAGACAGACAGACGGACAACAAAGTGATTCTATAAGGGTTCCGTGTTTTTCCATTTGAGGCATGGAACCCTAACAACTACAATTTCATGGGTAAAGACTATTATTTATGAAAATACGTTAATATTTGATAATTTTTGCTCACAATTACATGTTAAACAATTTAAAGCTTATTCAATTTAAAGATTTATTTAATTACTATAAAAGAACAAAATGGTACTATAATAACACTTGTAAGTAATCCAGCGGAGAATACAGGCTGTATGAAAAGTCACGTAAAAAATTTAACTTCGCTTTAAGAAAAACAACAAATATAAATGTACCGTTAGTGAGATATCTTTTGGATATGAAAGTATAGGATAAAGTATCTGAAGTGTGGATTCACAAAATGTTCTTCTATAATATCTACGTCTCAAGTATTTGAGTATATTTGACTTTGTGATAAAAAATAAAACTAGCAAGTGTGTTTGTGTCTCTTGAGGTAAGGCACAGAAATTTCAAGATATTTTTGAGTCGATTATTTGGAATACAGTCAGATAGAACGTGCTTTATTAATAATATTCCACAACTTTCACACAACGTCATCTAGTCCCAAACCAAGCAGAGCTTGTGCTATGAGTACTAGACAACTGATAAACATACTTATATATTTCTAAATACAAAAATATTATAGATAAATTATATCCAGACTAGAACAAATGATCGTGGTCATCACACAAACATTTGTCCTGAGTAGAAATCGAACCCACGATCCACGGCGTAGCAGTCAGGGCCACTAACCACTAGACCAACAGGCAATTTTTGTTCATAATTACATGTTAAACAATTTAAAGCTTATTCAATTCTTATTCAATTTAAAGATTTATTTAATTACTATAAAAGAACAAAATGGGACTATAATAACACTTGTAAGTAATCCAGCGGAGAATACAGGCTGTATGAAAAGTCACGTAAAAAATTTAACTTCGCTTTAAGAAAAACAACAAATATAAATGTACCGTTAGTGAGATATCTTTTGGATATGAAAGTATAGGATAAAGTATCTGAAGTGTGGATTCACAAAATGTTCTTCTATAATATCTACGTCTCAAGTATTTGAGTATATTTGACTTTGTGATAAAAAATAAAACTAGCAAGTGTGTTTGTGTCTCTTGAGTTAAGGCACAGAAATTTAAAGATATTTTTAGGTCGATTATTTGGAATACAGTCAGATAGAACGTACTTTATTAATAATATTCCACAACTTTCACACAACGTCATCTAGTCCCAAACTAAGCAGAGCTTGTGCTATGAGTACTAGACAACTGATAAACATACTTATATATTTCTAAATACATAAATATTATAGATAAATTACACCCAGACACAGAAAAAATGATGGTGGTCATCACACAAACATTTGTCCTGAGTAGAAATCGAACCCACGACCTCCGGCATAGCAGTCAGGGCAACTGACCACTAGACCAACAGGCCTGTCCTATTGTACACTTAACTAAAGTTTGTATACTGTTACACAGCTCTTTTAGATTTCTCCTATAAACGATGTGGTTGAATTGTTTTTTTTTTATTCTTGATAGGTTCGCGCTTGACCTCTATCTCACCTAATGGAAAGCAACAATGCGGTCGACGATGGAGCGCGCCTACCTAGAAGTAACCTATTCACTCTTGACTTAAAGACTCCCGGGTTTTAGCCATCAGGAAACACAGATTCCGGCAAGGAATTCCACTCCTTAGTTGTACGCACAATGAATGTGTTCCCAAAACGTTTTGTGAAATAAAGTGAGTAATCAGTCATAATAAAAGCAGATACAATGATGATTAAATTCAGTGCACTTTGATACTTATCTTTGGGTCAAGAGTGAATAGGTTACTTCTAGGCAAGGGTCCTCCATCGTTGATCACATCATCGCCTGCCGTCAGGTTACAAAGCGCTCAAGCGCGAACTTAAACGTAATTAAAAAACTGGGCAAGTGCGAGTCGGACTCGCACCCTGAGGGTTCAGTAAAAACTTACCTATGTAAACAGTTTAATTCCCGAATGGAGTCTCGAAGATTTTTTCGAATCGCAATTTTTGTCGTAACATCAAATTTACAGTTTTCAGATTTATTCCTATATTTGTGCTATAAAACCTTGCTTCGTGCCAAATTTCAGGATTCTGGGGTCAACGAGAAGTACCCTATGAATTTTGATTCCCTTGAGAGTGTCGAAATATACGTTTTTTGCGACATAAACGGTTTTATCTGTTTTTTTTTCCATGAACTTAGAAGTTTAACTTTTTTTCCAGCTTCAAGGGACCGCAGACCTGATTAGATAGTTTTAATTTCAACTCGATACCTCTACGCGTTCCCGAGATAAAGGGTCTTGACAGACAGACAGACGGACGGACAACAAAGTGATCCTATAAGGGTTCCGTATTTTCCTGAAAATATGAGGTACGGAACCCTAAAAAATATATAAATGTTTACACTAATGTTTATTTACAGCAGAACACGATTTCACGAATATTTTAATAACCTATAACCTACTTCTAAATAAATGTGGAACAAAAAAGTAAAAAAAAAAACTAAAACCTGACTACGACAAAAAAAAACGGCGCAGAAAAAGTATAAAACAGGATTTAAGTCACAAGTTATTAAAGTGTTACGGTTGGTACCTATATGACGTGTGAATACGGTTTTTCTGTTTGTCTGTTCTTGTTTCTCCAGTAACATTGTTTATTACAGCATCCTGAAAATCTTGTTTCACACATTTTCAGCGTCGTTTTTTTGTCATAGTCGGGTTCTAGTTTTTTTTACTTTTTATTATTTAAACTATTTTGGTCTTAAATCGCCGCCTGAGGGCATAAGTATAGGTGAAGCCCTTTCAAAGGATATCAAACACAGTGTATTTATATTTACTTGTTTTTTGAACATATGACTTTTTGTCCGCTGTCTCTTTAAATTTAAGCAGTAATTTGGAAATGTACAAGTGAAGCACTTTTGATACCAAACATGTTGTATTTATCTTATTTTTTTTTAACACAATAGTTTTTGTAAGCTAGAGGGCACCATATTGAGTTTTGTGACACGTCACGTAGCCTATGTTCAGCGGTCGTTTCCACACGAGGAAATAACTAACTAATGAAGTATCGTTAGAACTTAACGATACTCCATTTGTCGAGTTCTGACTAGTAGTTTAGGAGCTATGAGGGAAAAGATGAACAGTATACACACACATACATACATAGCCTGTCAAAATCATAACCCTCCTTTGGCTTTGCCGTAGTCGGGTAAAAATAGGACTCCCTGCTTCGCTTATTTATCTCTCACGATTTTCTCTTTCAAACTTTGGAAAACTAAAACACTATTCTACTTTTCTAAATTCTGGAAAAGATTTAGGTACTACATTTTAGAAACTTGAGAGGTAACTATTAAACAAAATGTGCGTAATTTATGTATGAATGTAAAGTCACGTGTGGGAATATGATGAAGGTGTGACAAGACAATCGCTTTTTCTCTCGACCTCTCTAAAGAAATTTTAATATTATATTGAGAATTTGCAACCTAAGTAGCTATAGATTTTAAATATGTTACACCCGCCAGACGTCGTTCTGTCAATCACACTAATAGTATAAAGGCGAAAGTTAAGGTAGAACTACACTGCTCACACGTGTGCCACATACGCTGATCTGGGCGTCGATCTCCATACATTTTATTAGGCGTGTGTAACTCTTTCAAAGTCAAAGTCAAAGTCAAAAACTTTTATTTCACATAGGCCTACATGGGCACTTATAAAACGTCAGAAGCTAGTGCACGGTTCCAAATTGGTCGTTTCCTATGGAGAAGAACCGGCAAGAAACTCCATGGTTACTCTTTTAAAAAAATGATTGTTTACAATATTTTTATATTACAGTATTAATAGACATTGTGTAAGAACAGTGTAGACCAGTCGATATTGTACCCAAAAGCACAATAAAAATAATCATATTAAAAAAAAAAAGTGAGTCGTAATAGGAAGTAACCTAAGAATTCGCGAAGTCCACAGTGTTCCCACATTCACATAAAAAAAAGAAGCAATATAAAAGCTTTACTGAACCGACTCACTGTTCTGAAACATTTTAGTGTTCCGAAAGATTGAAACAGCAGTAATATTTTAAATGCATCATTTGCAACATTTAGAACACTGAAACACTAAAACACTCTTTACTTTAAATGAGCTGCAGTCTTTTTAAATTCAAATTAAAACGTAAATAGTGCTAAAAACATCTACATAAAACTAATTTTAAATCTAAATTCATTGAAACAAAACTGTTAGTGTATATGACGTGACGTATTCTAAAAGATCACATCCGCAGTCCAAATGTTCCGTTGAGCCGCTGTTCCAAATGTTTCGTTGAGCCGGTGTTCCAATACTGGCATCGTTGGCAAGTGGCATTGCTTGCAGAACAGATGGTCGATGGGGCTGAAAGGCTCTGGAGTGGCAACCGCACACTGGAAAACGCAGTGTTGCAAGGCCTCCCGTGGTTTTAACAAGTGTAGGTATATTTTTTGTCTAATAAATAATATCTTTTACAAAAGTAATTGCAAATAAATATTTTAGAACAAAGCATGAATAAATGAATAAAATAGCGTTGAAAATGCTAAGTTCTAAAGATCTATCTGTCGCTCGCTAAACACTACAGACAAAACAACTCTGTGATAAATTGTCGCTCCATCGAATACGACTCAAATTCCTTTTGATGAAATTCTCAATATTTCATCGTAGTCTTTTCTGAAGGTAACGTCAATCAATCAATCTGTTTAGGCATTCAGATCTTCTATGAAACCTATAGTGGCGAAAACAGTTTTTCTTTTCGTTAATAGTAAATCCTTTCTACTTTTAGTTTGAATTTGGAATTCCATCACGCAGTTGTGATGACAGTGAGTAACGATGCCTGGAAGAAATCTGGATCGCTTCACTGGACAGGATGATCTGGGGTCTTACCATGATGCATTAAAATATCAGCCGTGCGAGCGAGAAATAGGGATGGAGTTATACATCCTATATAGTATACACCGTACTTTATCAGCACTCTGAGCTTCCTTATGACCCAGTACCTTCAATCAAGAGGAGGAAAGATTTGGTTTGCACTAAACCACAGACGAGACATGCATTTGCACATTTTGCACATAGATTCTATGTATTTTTAGGGTTTTTTTATAACAAGCTCAACAAGTTATTAGATATATATAGTGTAAATTATATTAAATGTAGTACATTGATATCGGAGTATCAACTGAATGTGTGTAATTATTACACAGACACAGAGAAACTATTAGAAGTTTTAGTATTATTGGAAGGTTTAGTTTGTAAGTTGTTATTTTGTAATTTCTGTATACATGCACCCGTAGTGATAGTCTTGTAAGTGAAGACCCGAAACCTAGCTCGGGTATAAATAAATAAATATAATATAATAAATAAATCTGTAGAAGTGAAAAATCTGTACATTGAAAATATAAAAAAAAAATGGCAGGGCGTGTTACTAGACCGACACCGAAGCCAAAAATGTGATTTAAAAAAAAAAACTGTCTGGCTGTCTCTCTGTCTGTCTGTTTGTTCAGGCATCACGCAAAAACTAACGGTTCGATTACGATGAAACTTGGTATAATTATTCTTTAATATCCTGGGCACCACACTGGGTACTTTTTATCCCGGAAAAATATATACAATAAAAAACAAACTTAATTTTGCGGTTCGATCGCCAGACCCGATTACTGTATCAACCGCAAATAATAAGTTTGTCGTAGGTTACGTCACCCGCAGTGGAGTTCACTAAGGGGCGCTGCACACGGCTAAGATACTATATTTCGGTCAATAAGTTTAGTTAAAAGGTAATCAATACATTTATTGACTGTTAGGCGGTACGAAGTTCGCCGGGTCAGCTAGTTATACATAATTCTAGGTTAATAAAGTCAATTTTCCTTTAGTTCTTAAATATTGATAAGTTAATAATAGTACCATCACAATTTCGTTGTGAAAAAGGGATGGTGTTATCCGTTTTGTTTAACTCCATCTCTGTCTCAAAATCGGCCCATGACGCATTTAAGACATCATAGTAGAACCCCTGAATAGATCGTTGTGATCTTCAAACGACAGCACAAGTTTTGACAAATCGAAAAATATTTGCAGTGGTACTTAGAACCTATTTTTTTTTTAAGTCTGTTAAATAAAATCCTAACAACCTCAATGTGGAAATCAGTTCTATACCCGTATTTCAAAGATTCCCCTGTCGTTATCAAACCCTATTTTAGTCTACAATCTAAAAAGGTATTAAAGCTGAATTTCACATCTTCTTCCTACTCATTTTTCAATTCAAAAACCAGCGCTTAATCATGTCTAATTTTTTTTTTCTCTTTGCATTTGGATAATAGCTCACTTGTGTCTTGTGTATATTTAAGCTTGTACTTGTTGTAATTTAATTGTTAAGTTTTTCTTTTTTGTCAGTACTGTGCACCTCTATAAGTGACGAATTCACTATGCCTAAAAATGATTTTTTTTTCTTTTGTGTGTGTGTTTTAGTAAGTAAGTCGTTGAGGTGCCTACTCAATAAATAAATAAATACTATTTCATCAACATGGTTCCAAAAACTCAAATCATTGTTTACAAATGTGTTTACAATATATAATTATATAATATAACATTACACAACTATCACACAACGCCGTCTAATCCCAAGCTAAGCAGAGCTTGTGTTATGGGTACTAGATAACTAAACATACTTATATATTTCTAAATACATACATATATAGATAAATTACACCCAGACAGAACAAATGATCGTGCTCATCACACAAACATTTGTCCTGGGTGGGAATCGAACCCACGACCTCCGGCGCAGCAGTCAGGGCCACTAACCACTAGACCACCAGGCCTATCCTATTGTACACTTAACTTCATATAGGTAACTATTTTTTGTCAGCGGCTTCAACCGCGTGAACGTACAGAAATATCCTAAGGTGTTAACTTCCGGGATAAAAAGTATTACACGCCCTATTTCAGGACAATATTTAACCGTGTGCCAAATTTCACCCAAATCCATTGAGCCGTTTCAGCGTGAAGGAGTAATAAACATATATACACACACAAACACACAGGAATAATAAAAATACACACACACCCACAAACACTCGTACAAACTTGTATGTTTGTGTGTGTGGTGTTTATTCGGTGGGATATTCATCTTATGACATCCCCCGGTGTGTGTGGACTTAAGATTTCTTCAATTCATACAAACTGTCGCCATTATATTTATTATTAGTGTGATTCAGTAATAACAAAATTTGAAGCTTTCAATTGATATTTATATATCCGTTGAATATTCCTTAGTGGGGTCAGACTAAGGAATATCAGTTCAGGGGTCAGAGTAAGGAAGGTCAGTTTAAGTTCACCTTACTCGTATAACCAGTTTTGTGGTTTTACGCGACTATCAACAAAGTATTTAAATATGCAGGATGGAAGCTCACTTTAGTCAGTTAATAAATTATTTCCTTAATTAATTCTTGGAAACTTGAATAAAATCACAAACAGTTGCTATAAATGAGAATATGCGTGTTTTTTTTTCTGGCCTTTTATTTTTTCAGGAATTTCACATTGATATGTAATAATGAAAAAAATATACAACTCCAAAGAAGGAATAAAAAGTATTTAAAAACTGCCAATCGACAAAGGCAGTTTAAACGCCCGCTGTATTGGCGCACTTGGTGTGATGTCAAAGTCTATGACAACCTTATGTTAATTTCACAATAAATCTCTCTTCTTGTTCGATTCACTCTTTCCAGAGTGGTCATGGTTATCACGAAGGTAGCTCTTCGGAAGCTGTTCACAACAACACATATACTATATATTATATTTATTTTGCTAGAAAAGGAGGTGGCCGATCGCGTGAGGCAACGGTCCTCACGCCCTAACCGCCGCCGGGATTCCGATCCCGATTTCCGGCCACCGTAGGCGCGGGCTTGCGGACGGCGAGCAATGGGTGGCTCGCCGTTCAATTGTCCGGTAGCCGTCCGGAACGAGCTCAAGTTGTCGACGGCGCGTAGTGTTCCACGCGCGCCTCAAGATGTCAGCGAAACCGTAGGGGCCCAGCAGGGTCGAAGACTACTGGAGCCACGGGTAGTGTGAAAGCGAAGCCCGGAGCCCCGGGATGAAGGCAAAGAGGGAACAGGAGTGGGTTTTTAGTCAGTAAAAGTCTGACACTATCACTCGCTCCACCCAAGAGCGCGATTTGTCATTAGATGATTTTCTCACCTTAAAAAAAAAACTATATACTTATTTAAAGTGCTATATGAATAGCACTATAAATGCAAGTACATTTGAGTTGTTTACCCTGTATTTTCCGTGTATGTGTTATGATAAATACTATACATAGAATTATTATTTGCTAGCTTCTGCCAGCGGCTTTGCTCGCGTGAAAGTCTGTTTCCCCATATAAACTTTTTACTCTCGTTTCATCTTGAAGAATGATGTGAAAGAAAAGGAAGTTAGTGATAGTATGACGAGTGACAGGGCAGAATGGAAGAAGAAAACGTGTTGCGCCGACCCCAAATGCAGGAAGATGATGACTCTCGTTTTATCCCCTTAGGGGGTGAATTTCGGAAAATCCGTTTCCAAAAGTACTACCTGCCTGCCAAATTTTTGAGTTTGTAAGTGTTATTGTTTCTGAGATTTCGTGATTAAACAGTGAGTGGCTAAATGAGCTTTTATATATACAGAGATTTGTTTAGAAAAATTTTGGTTGAATTTTCTTTAAAATCAAAAATCCTTTTGCGTTATTTAGCATAGCTTAATAGCGTAATCAGCTTTTTAATGTTCCCACTGCTGGGACTCAGGCCTCCTCTCTCTATTAGAGGGATATTTTCGTTATTTGGTAGTCTCTGTAACTATTACTAAAATGAAAATAAACATGTCATTTTACAAACAGTTGATACTTAAGGTCTTCATACAATCGTAACGCACAATATACACACAAAAGTTGTCTACGACGCAGCTTTGTTCTCTCCTCACAAGCACTGAGTGTTTTATTTCAATCTGTATCGTACTGGATTTTTCTCAACAAAGGTTCAGAGAAAATCAAGAGTGTGTACTTTAGCGATTTTGGCACAAAAGCGTTTGGCCTAGTATTTTGTCAGTACGTTTCATGTTTGTAAATAAGATGTTGAACGGGCTTGGTTAAGGCTTATGTTTTGCACGTAAAGATTAAATACACTAGATGAACAGTTTGGCCCAGCAGGGTCGAAGCCTACTGGGGCCATGGATGATGCGAAAGAGATCTCGGAGCCCTGGAAAAATGGCAAAAAAGGAACAGAAGTGGGTTTTTAGTCAGTGTCTGACACTATCTCTCGCTCCGCCCAAGAGCGGGGGATGTCATTAGATGATTTTACCAAACGAAAAAAAAAAACGAGATAAATAGTTTCAGAATAAAAATGTGAGGGTGTTTTTAAGTTAGAAAATCATTAAGCGATTTTTCCCTGTAAGATTTTTATTGACTATAAAAAATAACCGAGTTTTACTAAAAAAAAAAAACACAAAGTATCAAAATAACTTTAATTTGGGAAGTCGGTTTTAAATAAGAAACAAAAAATACCAAGAAACACCGACTTCCGAAATTAAAGTTTTTTTTTTTAAAAAGAGTTTTATTTCACAATTTTTAGTTTCGATGCTTATAACCAGAGTGCTTATTTCTCGTGACAATTCCAATCTACCCAAACACTGCTAGAATACATTGTTTATGAAGTTCCTGTGTCTACCTTCCACCTTCCGGCTTCATCATCAGATCAGTTCGATAGTACCTTATAGCCAAAATGCATCTCATAACAATTCTAATAAGCCCAAACAAGGCCAGGATACATTGATTAAGTACGTAGTTCCTGTGGCTATCTTCCGGCTCGATTATCACCATCAGGTCACTTCGATGATACCATTTTCAAAATAACTATTGAGAACCAATAAATTTATTTATTTGCATTGTCATAGTCGCTTAACTATCTTCATTGTGATATCCATGTGAGTATGAAGTTCCGTTGGCCATTTCTGGTCTTCTCTCTTCGGTTCCACTGTATCAAATGTTACTTTTTAACTGTAAATGCTTAAGTTCACGATGAAAATAGTAAAATTACTATATGGTTGCCTATAATATTTGAGGAGTTCCCTCGATTCCTCATGGATCCCATCATCAGAACTGGATTGGGGAAAAAAATTGCAAATCGGTCCACAAATGACAGAGTTGTGAGGGGACAAACATAAAAAAAATAATGATAAAGAAATACAACTGACTTGATAATGTCCTCCTTTTTTTGAAGGCGGTTAAAAATTCACCTGGGTCTTTCATTTGCTTTTTACGTTCCAGGTCCGCTGTAACTAGCAGAAAGAAGCTAGTCATTTATATTTACTCATCTTTTTTAGGGTTCTGTACCCAAAGACTAAAATCGGGACCCTTATAGGATCACTTTGTTGTCCGTCCGTCAGTCTGTCTGTCTGTCGGTCACACAGACTCTTTATCTTGGGAACGCGTGGACGTATCGAGTTGAAATTAAAACCATATACTTATTATGCAGACCTAAGTCTGCGGTCCCTTGAGGCTGTCAAAAAATCAAACTTCTAAGTTTACGGAAAAAAGATATAGCCGTTTATGTCGTAAAAAACGTAATTTTTTACACTTTCAAGTAAAGACACTCTCACGTTGACCTAGAATCCTGAAATATGGCATGAAGCAAAGTCTCATAACATAAATATAGGAAAAATTCTGAAAATTGTAATTTGTTGTTACGTCATAAAAAAACAAAAATTGTGATTCGTAAAATGTTCGTAACTCAATTCAGGAATCGAACTGTTTTCTAAGGTACGGAATTCGCAGTACGTGAGTCCGACGAGTCGCGCTTGCCTATTTTTTCTTTATCTAATTTATTTATGCACAAAAAATATGACGCGGATGACTCACATATATTTTGCGAGAAATAATAGCGATATTACAGAAAACATAAAAATAAAACAACAAGAAACGAATAAATAACTAATTACGAAAAAAGAATAACGTACCTTTATTATAAAGTTTATTTGTACTCATAATTCCAAGGCAATCTGAAGATATCACTGTTCTAAAAATCTGAAACCAGTAAATTTGTAGTTACGTCACAAAAAAAACTCAATTTTTTTAAGTAATTCAAAAGTCTTCGTAACTCAATTCGAGAATTGAACTGTTTTCATAGGTAAGTTTGTACGGAACCCTCAGTGCGCGAATCCGACTCGCACTTGCCCAATCTTTTTTGCTTTTAAAACTTCCCCCTATGCTGGTGAACAAAACAAAAAAATAATGATTAAAATCAGTCCAGTCGTTCTTGAGTTTTAGGGAGACTAACGATAAGCACATTTTTATACATAGAGATTCCAAAATTAATATCAGGTATAATTATTTGTTATTTATCATCTAAGCAAACCTAAAATCAAAAAAATTGAATGACCTGCAATTTCCATATCAACACGTAATCGACAAGTTTCCCCGAGTTAATATAAAGAGCGTCGAGTTTTGAAGAAAACTTGTGACCATAGCGCAGTGAAAGGCAGTACTTAACTTACGTACTAGCGATAGCGTCCGGTGTTAGAAATGTACAGGTATTTTTTAATTTGTTCCGTGCTTTTGAACAACGTTTGGAGTGAACCGTTCTTTCATTTAACAGGTATTTGACTATTATTTATTACTAGACTAGCTTTTTCCGCGTTAAATTAGATAATATATCCCTATGTCCTAAAACCAAAAATTCGAAGACATGTGACATCCACCAACCTGCATTGGGCCCGGGTGATGGATTATTTGCGCTCCTAGAGAGGAGGCCTGAGTCCCAACTGTGGGAACATAATAAGGCTGATTATGCTATAATAATGCCTATGTAACTCAGTGATAAAGTAGCGTTCTACTGGTGAAAGATTTATTAAAATCGGTCTGATAGTTTCTGATGTTATTCATTACAAACAAAATTTTGTCGTAAGTATACCTTTTTACTTATTTTTCTGTTTCCTTCTTTTTGGCTTTTTATTAGCGTGTGTATGTATTGTCAAATAATAAAGAGAAAAATGATAAAAATCTTTCCTCTTTATAATATTGGTATACATATTTTTTTTAAAACGATTTAGGTATGCGGAACAGAGTGGAAAGTCCCTCCGACCAGACGGGTGTTATGTCTGGTGGACAACTGCCCGATAGATGATTTCGGGCTGTTCTATGTGTTCAAATCGCGAGGAAAACTTTCATTGCGCGATGCAGGATTAGTTCTTATGTAACGCCATAGATTTCGCTACATCACTCCCCTCTGGTCCCACAAACCTCCGTTGAAAAGGGAGGATTCTCTGATCCTCCCTTTTCAACGGAGGTTTGTGGGACTTTCCACTCTGTCCCGCATACCTCCAAAAACGTTACCGCACACTAAGAAATACTCCAGTATTGTACGTACGTATACAAACATGTGAATTCACATACAAAATACCCGGCACGCGTATCTGTAGGCCATATGAATATTTTTTTTCGTGCGGTTATCGAACACGCGACACGCAACGCTCAGCCAATAGCTTAACCACTGCGTTTACCATGCTGTCAAAATCATTCACGTCATCATCATCAATGCAATGTTTAATATTACGTTTCAGTACCAAAATCAAGGTGAAAATCTTGAAATCGAATATACTGGTGATACCGTAGCATTAATGTCATCATCATCATCATTTCAGCCGAAATACGTTCACTGTTGGATATAGGCCTCCCATAAACGTCGCAAAGACGAACGGTCCAGTGCATCTCGTATCCATAGGATTCCCGCGACACTCACCAGGGCAAAATGATTAGTAAATTTTAACTAATTATTATTACTGATAGTTTTATTTGGGAGATTTGTAACAGTCTAGGGCTTATGTTCAGGACAAGCCAAGAATTTATTTCATCACCACTGCTGACATTCACCAATTCGCACTGGGCCCACGTGATAGATTACGGCCCAGTCCTTCTCCTAGAGAGGAGGCCTAAGTCCCAGCAGTGGGAATATTAAAAGGCTTATTATGCTATATGCTAAACTGTTTTATATCATTAAAAAAAAAAAACTTAACGAAATATATTCTGTACACGTGTATCAGTTTAGCGGGCTCAGGAACTGTATTCTCCCCTGAGCCTTCATATCAGATTAATGTTGTTTACCTCAGTTCATTATGTACGGTCACACATTAGAAGGGTGATTCTCATATTTTTAAGAAAGGTGTAATCTGTCAAACACTCGTTCAAATCCCCTGCATTTTTGACGTTTACTGGGACTCAGATTTAATGCGAATTGTATTTTTAGGGTTTTTTTAAAAAAAAGGCTTTCAGAAGTTTGTCAGAATATATACTTACATTGATCCAGTGTAGTAAACTTAACATTTATCTTGATTTATTTCTAAATTTTAATGATAAATGGCAGTTAGGTGTCTTGATAGACCAGTGGTTAAGAGGATGCAACTCGACATACATTTTCACTATTTTTCATACAACCCGCTCTTACGCGATTATGACGTTATTACACATTTTTTTTTACTAAATGTTTTGGAAACACAGTATCTTGTGGATATTATCTAAGCTTCTATTGAAATCAATTGATAAATTTGTGTAAAACCTCTGAACTTTGACACTTCTTAATAAACTTAATTTAATCAAAAATTTAAAAAGTCAAAAAACACGTATTTCCTGAAACCAGAATGTAGTATATCTTTCGATATAGTCAACCGATTGCGATGAAACAAAGCCCAAGTAATATAACAAGTTTCACAGAATTTTAATGTATAAAAATTATCTACATCGCTTTCGTATATTTTACGTGATGCGCGCACAACTAAAAACTTCTACAGATTTATTATATTTATAAATATTTGCAGATAGTTTATGTTTATACTTATTATACTATAAAGTTTCTACAAGAAACTAATTACTCAAAAATACTCAAAGTGTTGTCAATATCTCAGTAATTATAATAATTAACACATACTGTGTGATACTGAAAAAAATCATAGAAAACTTCGTTGAAGACATCATTAAAAATAATTACTTGAAAATGTGGTTATCAAAAATTTACACTAGATACATCAAAGTTTTATTCCGAGATTTAACTATTAAAACTTAGTCTTTGTTGTCTATTCTTTATCGTTGAGCTATGAATAAATTGCCTTTGTTCTGTTATTTATTATAATTCACTTGAACCACAAAACACTGTCTCTCTTTTGTGCTTTGAAGGGGTGACCAGACAGTTGCAAACTAGCGTACCGTTCCAACCAAGCACACCTTGGTTTATGTTGCGGCTACATGGATGTAAACCACGCGCCAACACGTTCGGTGGTTGGAAAAACGCGCCTCCCAACCAAGGGCGTTGAAGGTCATGGCTTACAACTGCTGTCTACACGGATTGAAACTAGTAAGGTCACCTTGGTTAGGACGTGGTTACCAGACAGTTGCATACTAGCATTCCAACCAAGCTCACCTTGGTTTATGTGTTTGGTTTGTGTTGCGGCTACATGAATGTAAACCACGCGCCAATACGTTCGGTGGTTGGAAAAACGCGCCTCCCAACCAAGGACGTTGAAGGTCATGGTTTACAACTGCTGTCTACACGGATTGAAACTAGTAAGGTCACCTTGGTTAGGACGTGGTTACCAGCCAGTTGCAAACTAGCGTTCCAACCAAACTCACCTTGGTTTATGTGTTCGGTTTGTGTTGCGGCTTCATGGATGTAAACCACTCGCCAACACGTTCGGTGACTGGAAAAACGCGCCTTTCAAACAAGGACGTTGAAGGTCATGGTTTACAACTGTTGTCTACACGGATTGAAACTAGCAAGGTCACCTTGGTTGGGACGTTGGTTTGAAACCATCTGGTCACCCCTTATCTATCGTATGATTCTGAGAAATCTTCGTTAATATTATAAAAAGGTAAAGTTTGTTTCTATGTTTTATTTTGTTTGTAGGAGGTAATCTCTGAAAGTACTGGTCCGATTGCTAAAATATTTTCACCGATAGAAAGCTGCTTTATTCCTGAGTGATATAGGCTATTTTTTATGTATGCGGGCGAAGCCGTGGGAAAAAACTAGTTCATTAATAAAACAGTAAAGAAAAGCTCTGGCCATATTAAGGCGAATATCGCAGTAGTTAATTGTTCATGGACGGAAAGTCACGGAACTATTCGCACAAAAAATACCTCTTTACAAATTAGTTTACACATTCGTCACTAGCGTGTTTCGTCCCGTATCCTGTGCAGGCAACAAAATTAAACAATGTTTCGGTTCTACTTTTTTCTTTTTAAAGTTCCACTTTCATTTGTTTTAGTTTATTGTATCCGTTCGTCCTTCCCATTGTCACAAAGGTCTAGCGGTTAAATCGTTGAAATCAGAGTATTCATATTTGGATTATTTACGTAATTAGTAACTATCACCCGTGGTTCCTCCGCCGTGTAATTAGTACCTCTCACTTTGAAGGGCAGTTCCTCCTACCTCCACTTTAATAATTTTGTTTTCTTTTTTTTCTTTTTATTTACCTTTGCATTAGAGCTTACAAATCAAAAATAATTTATTCGAATCATGATGAATGAAGCTATTTTTGACTTTTAACGAGATCAATGAATAGTTATTGATTTTTGTATATACCTATAGATTATCTTACAAATAGTAACCCGATAAAAAATCATCATTATCTTCCTGCCCTTGTCCCATATTATATGGGGTTGGCGCAACACTTTTTTTTTTAATTGATATAAACTAGTGCTTGACTGCGATCCCACCTGATGGTAAGCAGTAATGCAATCGTTGATGGTGAGGCGCACTAATTTATTGAGAGCCTATTCACTCTAGCCTTGAAGAAATCTAAATTATAATCGGACGGGAAAACCGTAGCAGGCAGATTATTCCAGTCCCTCGATGTACGCGGTATAAACGACGAGGCGAAACGCTTGGTCCGGACCGTAGAGGTTTCAACAACGTAAGGATGGATACTCGCCGTTCGTCGGCTTGTCCGACGATAGAAATGAGATGGTGGAATCAAGTCATGCAATTCTTGCGCACATTCTCCAAAATGCATCCTGTAAAACACCGAAAGGCTGGCCACCCTACGCCTGTGCTCAAGGCTTTGTAGATTGGACTTAACCAGATCTGGATCACTAATTAGCCTCTTTGCACGCCTTTCCACCGAGCCCAAAGCTGCCAGGTTTTACCTTCCATTTTGTCCTGTCACCCGCCACGCTATCACTAACTCACTTTTTTTCATATCACTCCTCACTATCCCCACACTATCACTATCTTTTCATTGCTCTTCCTCTCCTTCTCCATCTATCCATATATACTCGTAACTCTTTTAGTAACATACGTTTCATCCCTCTTCTTCATATGACCATACTAGGACAAACGATTCGCTTTCAACTTTTCAGTCACTGATGCCGCTTTCAACCCAAAAACAAATAAGACATTCCTTTCATTATTGACATAATTTTAATATATATTGGTATATATTAGTATTTATATTAGCATAGCATAGTCGGCCTTATAATGTTCCCACTGCTGGGACTCAGGCCTCCTCTCTAGGAGAGGGAATGGGCCGTAGTCCACCACGCGGGCCCAGTGCGGGTTGGTGGATGTCACATGTCTTCGAATTTTTGGTTCTAGGACATGCCGGTTTCCTCACGATGTTTTCCTTCACCGTTTTGAGAGCAGTGGTGATGAAATAAATTACACAAAGTAATGCGCCTGGCTGGGTTTGAACCCGCGACCCACAACTCGTAAGTCGGGGCCATTACCATTCGGCCACCACTGCTCTCGTATTTATATTATAATTATATATTAGACTTATGTAAAATATAATTATATATTAGACTTAGTTATAAAAGGTTTATATTGTGTACTGGATTCTACCCTCGAATGTGTTCTCTCTCTGTAACTCAAAGGTTTGCTGGGAGAAAACTCATTGTTTTAACTCAACAATGTGTTTTCTCCCAGCAAACCTTTTCTCTCTCTCTCGCTCGCTTTTGTACATAAACTGTATGTATCACCGTGTACTATGTATGTTTTTGTATACAATAAAGAATTAAGAAAAAAATGTTAGTAGTTCGTCGTGCTTATTATAATTATCAGCCCAAATAAAAATAATTATCAGTATGTCCATTTTCATTTCAGATAAGCCGATTTTCTTCTGTTTCAAAGTGTGCCCTCTCTACTGTTCGCAACGCCGGAGTGACGAGGGTAAGACCTCTTTAGTTACCACGCAGTGCTGAACATGTTCCCATTAATTTGTACTAGGAAACTATTTTGTAAAGGTCAGCATACACAGATATGCGACGTTGCGTGCGTTTTTAGGGTTCCGTTCCTCAAAAGGAAAATCGGAACCCTTAGAGGATCACTTTGTTGTCTGTCTGTCTGTCTATCTGCCAAGACCCTTTATCTCTAAATGCGTGGAGGTATCGTGTTGAAATTATAACCATATACTCAAGTCTGCGGTCCCTTGAAACTGTGAAAAAATCAAACTTCTAAGTTTACGTCAAAAAAAGATACGGCCGATTATGTCGCAAAAAAAGTACTACGGGAAATATTTCCCTCAAGGAAATCAAAATTCATAGGGTATTTCCCGTTAACCCAGAATCTTGAAATTTGGCACTAAGCAAGATCTGTAGCACAGGTATATGAATAAATCTCGTCGCGTCTCACTGTGAACTGTCCTTTAGGCTATTGATTACACTACGTGGTGCGAAAAACGTCGAATAAGGTCTCGATCACGCACTATTAAGAAACATCACGAATTTCTTTATGAAAGTTCCGCGTTAAAATAGATCATTACTAGCTACTGCCAGCGGAATTTCGGAAAATACGTTCTTAGCGGATGTTTACACCCTATAGGGAACCTAATAATATATCATATTTTCATTATATAATTATAATTATTATAATACCTGAGCGGGATCGTGAGAGGACCGATCCCACTCGTAGAAGGAGGCGTCAGAGGGCCAACCGCCTCGACGCCTAAAACGCTGAAACCCCGCTTGCAATATTTAAGGCAGACGGGACTCCGAGGTCACGGGCTCTCAGAGTGGGGACTCTGTCCACCAAGTGACTTCAGGAAAGACGGTGGCACAGTGATCACGTGCCACCGTGCACAACGAGGCTAAGGGGAGACTTCTCATAGTCTCCTCAGGGTTGTGCCCTAACAGGCGTTGTACAGAGGGGGTTCCGGGGTGGTCTTTTAAGAGGTCACGGGGCCCTCTTTCATGTGCGGATGGTGATCACCGGGGTGGTTTTGGTGAGGTAAAAATCCCACACTCCCTGGTCTTTTCCCCAAAAATCCAGGCGCCTTTTGAAGGTTTCCCCCCGAAAACAAAAAAAAAAAGGGAACCTACCTGCCAAATCTTAAGTTTATAGGTGTTATAGGTTCTGAGATTTCGTGATTAATCAGTGAGTGGTATTTCGCTTTTATATAATTATAGTTTTTTTTTTTTAATTCTTATCCTTCTTTCGAGAGCAGTGGTGGCCGAGTGGTAACGGCCCCGACTTACGAGTTGTAGGTCGCGGGTTCAAACCCAGCCAGGCGCATTA
The DNA here is from genome assembly GCA_961205895.1 of Mythimna pallens. Taxonomy (NCBI): domain Eukaryota; kingdom Metazoa; phylum Arthropoda; class Insecta; order Lepidoptera; family Noctuidae; genus Mythimna; species Mythimna pallens. The sequence goes on from OY540843.1 coordinate 7,155,762, forward strand.
CTTTGTGTAATTTATTTCATCACCACTGCTCTCAAAACGGTGAAGGAAAACATCGTGAGGAAACCGGCATGTCCTAGAACCAAAAATTCAAAGACATGTGACATCCACCAACCCGCACTGGGCCCGCGTGGTGGATTACGGCCCATTCCCTCTCCTAGAGAGGAGGCCTGAGTCCCAACAGTGGAAACATTAAAAGGCCGACTATGCTATGCTATGCTTATCCTTATTTGTGTTTGATAATAGATAATAATAATAATTTAATAATACTTGCTGACTCAGCAAACGCTGTTCTACCATAATAAATTAACAAATGAAAAAAAAAAATAGGAGGTGTGATTAGGAGGGCTTTTTAGATGGGAAAATCATCTAATGACAAATCGCGCTCTTAGGCGGAGCGGGAGCTAGTGTCAGACTTTTACTGGCTAAAAACCCACTCCTGTTCCTTCGTTGCCTTCGTCCCAGGGTCCCGGGTTTGGTTTTAACACTACCCATGGCGTGAGTAGGAAAGTAAGAAATAGCCTACGACCTATATACACAGACCATTCTACCAAATATAAACAAAATATAAAAATCAGTCAAGTCGTTTCCGAAGAAATTTTTTAGTATACCTACATATTAGATTAATTTTGCAGAATTTATAAATAAAGGTTTTATTCAATTAATTGTCTTGACCACTAACGATAGGAGAATGGAAAGCAATCTTATCTAAGTTTAATTTCTAAACGCTTCCTAAACGTCATAAAACGGTTGGTATTAACTAGGAATTCTCACTACAAGTGACTCGTTAGTGCCTATAGAGCATTATATTTCAAACTGCCTCATACAGCGACCGATACTTAGGGCGGAATTCAACAATAAAACTAATCGCGTTTTAACGTTTGGCTCGCATAATTGCGTTTTTAGCCGCTGTCACTAGTGTCACTTGTCTGTATTTTTCTTTTGTTATATTTTTACAAGTGACACTAGTGACAGCGGCTAAACGCGATTTATTGGTGAATTCCACCCTAAGTATTCTTAAGTCTACAAGTGCTTCCAAAGGCCGTTTCTATATCTAAATAAAAATCAATCCTATTCTTATTTAGATCGCATAGTATGCGGGATTGTTCAACGTGACGCTAACTAAAGAAACAGGTAGATTTTAGTCAGTAAAAGTCAGATACTTACCCTTACTATACCCTTTCTCCACCCTGAGCGAAATAAGTTATTTGATGATTTACCAAAAACCTTTCCCCTATTTCTTCTACTAGACTCAAACTGGACTTTACCTATATTTGAATGTAGAATTCGAGATGGTTTTACAATTTTGGAACAACAGCCTTTATGTTACACGCGACAAAGATCAAATTGCATTGCAAACTATAGTTTTTGTATGACCTTTTTTATTTCAAATGATCATGAAAAAGAAAACAATTTATAATACAGAAAACTGAAGTTGATACTTGAGTTAGCGGTGGTAGATTAAAATCATCTTGAATTATTTATTCTAGTTTTCAAAAAACAATATTATTAAATTTTTACTATAAAATTTTATTGAGGATGGCTCGAGACGAGGGAATAGAAAAAGTAAAGGGTTTTTTTCTAGTGGAAATTTATTTCGTGTGTTCCTTTAGATGCCCTTTGCTTTCCAGGGCCGAGGTAAGGGCGCCTTCAAATTAGCCGCAAAGTACCGCACTAGGGAAGCGCGGCTGCAGTGCTCCTTTGTTATAGATAATGGCACGGATCTTGAGAGCTGACTTCTACAGTTCTTCTTGCGCAGAAGCACGCAGAAGTGAGATATTGGGTCTCTTTAGTAGTATGAAGAGAGATGCGGGGGCGGGGAGTGAAATCCTTGTAAAGTGATTGGCTCGCCGATATTGTACGATGCACAAAACGATCCCCGCTCTTTCGCCGAGCGCTCAAGATTCGTGCCGCAATCTGTATTCAATGTAAATAAAGTAGCGTGCCGCACGAATGCAGCGCGGGTGTAGCGCAGCAGTCGCGCATTTTTTATTTTGCGGCTAATTTGAAGGCGCCCTAACTCTGGTATTTGCTGTAATGCAGACCTCAATGAACCTTTTATTATGCTATTACAGATGCTGCATCCCTGATCTACCTCGAAGACCATCCCTACTCTTTCAGCCCTGACGTTTGGGTCGAAGATGACCCGACCTTCCCTCCGTACCCCTACCACTACGGCCACTACATATATTGCAAGCCAAAGACCACGACCACTACAGCTGCGCCCACAACCACTACTATGGCAACGACAACTGAAGAACCGTCTTTCATTTGCATGGTTTGCAAGAAGAAATGTAACTATCCGAAGAGCTAGATGGAAAATGGACGTTAGAAGATAATTTTATTAAAATTAAATATAATACTTTTAAGGGTTTTTCTTTGATCCAATATTTCAATACAATACCAAAGGACTTTGTGGCTAAGTAATGGCACGAGTTAACATTTCGATAGTTCTGTCAGCGCAGTGATTGAGCAATTGGCTGCTGCGCTGCGAGTCACAGGTTCGATTCCATATGAAATATTAAGTATGGCCTACAGATAGGCCAGTTATTCTTCAGATATACAGGGTGTTTGGTGCATCGTGTGCCAAATTGAAATGGTCGACGGGAGGGGTCATCTGCTATCATTTCAGCCCCCTAAAAACTTCTCATACCTTGTGGATTTTTTTTCATCGACTTTTTATTGCTTTATGAAAATAAGACTCAAATTTTTTATACAAATACAAATTTAAAATAATATATAAGTCGTAGACTGTGAATTTTTATTTTATTTAGAGGTGTATTGTAATAGAATAGTTTTAAATTTAAAATTAGTGACATTAGCTATCTAGTTTTTTTTTTTAAATTGACTTGAAAGTGTTGAACTTAAAATAAAGCTGTTCATATTACAGCTATTTATATGGCTATAAAAAAAAAACCAAAAGCGATCGGAGTCTTCCAACTTCCTCGAAAATTGTCTAGTTTATCCTCTTGCTAGTGATGTGCCACATGCCATAAAAATCTTTTTATAACTTTGTGAATTTGCTAGAATTGTGAATCGAGTCACATAAGACTAATATTTAAAATTATGATTTAAAAAATATTTTTGCTTAAATTATACCTAAAAACCTATTAAAAATGTTATCTCACTCTTATAAGGAACAATCTGTCTCGTATCTCTCTTTCCATGGGTTTTAGTAGAAACAAAAAAAAAATGCATTATTAACATTTATTTCATAAATTTTACAAATCCTGTCCAAATTGTTGGCCTCTGTTGTAAATGCAGGCCCAACATCTGATTCGTATTTCTACAGTTGTTGTACGAAGTCGTATTTCCTCCTTAATTATATTGAAAGCCGTTTCAATGCGTTGTTTGCAAGTAAGTTTTATGTGAATCATTCACAATTCTAGCGAATTTACATGGCTGTTTTGGTCAGCTGGACCAATTTTAATAATAAAAATCTTTTTTGTTTTGTTGTGCCATTTCAATGCGTTGAACTAGTACATCCCTAGTTTCCAACTACTGCACAGCAGTTGCTACAAATTTGTAAATTCGCTAAACCAAACTATTTCCAAGTCAGTCCAAGAGCCTTACCACGTGTTAACGTGTCAGCCGTACGAGCGAGAAAGGGAGGTCGAGCTATACACCCTTTACACACTTTAAGGGCTCGTGGTAGGGGGGGGGGGGGGGGGGGCTGTTCAATCCAAAACACAGTTTCCAGCTCTAGTGCTCTTGGATTCAACCAATCTATTACCACTGACTATCAAGGGCTTTAAATCACTTAGGTTACTGGTTCTAGGATAGCCACTGGGGCGCAGACGTAGGAAAAAGCTAGTAAATTATTTTATACGTAATGTTGTACTTCAACAGCAACTGTATATGAAATTAAATACCTAAAGCCTTCATTTAAACAATTACAATAAACTTATTCGAAATAAAATTAAAAACAATGATTTATTGTTTCATTTTCGGATTTGTAATAATTTCTGAGTTATGATATAGGTTCTGCTATAACTTTACGAATGTTACGTTAATTTATTAGCGCGCCTCAAAGAAATGTCATCAAAATCGTAGGGGTTTTGATGACATTTCTAGGGTAGGGGGGAAGAGCAGGGCCGAAGCCTGCTGGAGCCATGGGTTGACTTCCGAAAGGGAAACCTGGAACGCCAGGCAAAGAAGGAACATAGGTGTGGATTTTGTCAGAAAAAGTCTGTCACGCCCTCTCGCTCCTCAAAAGAGTGAGAGAAGTCATTGGATGTTTATCTTAAAAAAAAAACTACCGCAAATAAAAAGGGTCACTAGCAGAGCATAAAACTAGGACTCCTGGGCTTATTGACTTGATTTCCGCAATGTAACACACACATTTCCATCCCAATAAAAAAAAGAAAGCGTTTGAAAATGTTAAGCTCGAATGAGCGCGTTTTCATTTCGCTTCTGCGTCAATATGCCTAGCTTGACCCTGACGCCCTAGTAACTTACGAGTACCGATTCCTACAAAAAACGCCTGAGGCCTTACCACGAGCTCTTAAAGCATTTGAGAACCTAAATTGTTAAAGGGATTTTTTTTTAATGATATAAACTAGTGTTCAATGGGCCTCATCAGATGGCTTAAAGTCACTCAAAGGGCTATGCTCCGAGTTTCCTTGCGTGATCACATCAGAAATGAAGATACGCGCAAGAGAACTAAAGTTACAGACATAGCCCAAAGAATCGCCAAACTTAAGTAGCAGTGGGCAGGGCACATTGCTCGCAGAACAGATGGTCTATGGGGATGAAAAGTTCTGGAGTGGCGACCACGTACCGGAAGACGCAGCGTTGGAAGGCCTCACACAAGGTGGACCGATGACCTGGTAAGGGCCGCGGGAATCCGATGGATGCGAGACGCACAGGACCGGTCTTTGTGGGGACACGTCTTTCGGCTGAAATGATGATGATGATGATGAAACTAGTGTTTGACTGCGATCCTACCTGATGGTAAGTAGTGATGCAATCGTGTATATGAGGCTTACTAATTTATTAAGAGCTTATTCACTCTAGCCTTGAAGACACCTAAATTATAATCAGACAGGAGGCTAATGGAGCTCTATGGAGCTATAAAGGGTGTATAGGTCCTATCCTCTTTATCGCTCACACGCTTGAGATTCTAACACGTAATGGTAAGGCCCCATGTAAACAAAACGATCCGTTACACGCACTAACTTACCATCATTAATCCGTCCGTATTTTCATGAAAACGGCTACAAGGCGTAGAAACTTGGCAACTTTCCACGTCAGACACAACAAAATCAATCATTCAGTAAATATGTGAAAGTTGTACTTACTATTGTATTAGTAAAATTTTCCTTTAACTTATGTGGTATTGTTTTAGTTTCTATACGCGTGATTTACTACTCTCTGTTTGAAGTTAGTGAGTTTCGAAGATTATTTAATGTTGTTTAACTTTCTTGCTTGTAATTGTCGAACTGGTAAAGGGTTTGGAGTGAGGTCAGTTGCCTGCCCTATTGGTTTATTGAGGTAATAACAATAATAAAGTTTATTGACTCAAAAAATATATAGGTGACAAACTTTTTGAAGCCCTGGCTCCGAAGCTAGGTAGCAACCTGTGTTACAGGAGCCAGTGTCTTCACCCAGTGAGGGTTTGTTTAGGTGCGCATGTGTGATAGTATGTGATGGGTTGCTGTTGAATGAAATCTTCCGTTTGGTGATAATCCAGTGTTTGAAGCTATGTGAAGATTTTCTTTTTACTTTCTCTAGTTGTTAATGGGGGTATTGTTTATTTTATTGTAAATATATTCGCCATGTAAAGGTGTCTAGCGACTGATGTCTCGCGGAAGCGGTTTTATGTCTTGCTGGTCTACATAAGTCAGGACGAGTAGGTAGTGAGCTAGTGATCTTAGCCTTTAGTTCTGTAAACTACTTACAATATACACCCACCTACCTATACGCCTATGTTTTCCGAAGCTTTAGACAAACTTTAAAGGCCACACTCGTGAAGAGTACACCCACATTTTGCGAGTTATATTTCTGTCGCATGTAATACAGAGTGAGTCTATAATCCAGGCCCTTCATACCCGAAAATTATGCGCAATTTTTCAAAAATGTCACCGTGGCAACTGAATGAATATGAGTGGAGTTTAGTCAGTTAAAGCATGGTACTCCTTCTCGCTCCACTGAGTACGGGAGAAGTTACTTGATGATTTCCCAATAAAAAATACCATAGAACTGAGGGTTTTCTGGAGGAAAAACCCGGTAATACCTGGCCGGGTCTCGGTTATTATCAGAGGTCGGAATTAGGTAGAGTTATTCATATACTTGCATCGAAGTGTTGATATTAATATAGATCTTCCCGGGATTTCTAATGAAAAATCTCGTGTGGCCAACAAAATTACAAATAAATAATAATAAAAACTTCAGAGATAGCTAAGACAAGTAAAACAAAGATAATTAACATACAATTTTTTTTAGTATTCTTCATTGAAAAAGATCTTTCCACATCAAATGAGGTGAAGTTAACAAATTTACACACTTCCTCCTCCTAGTCATTAATGCAGGAAGAATTTTTTTAGGTAGTAAAATCATATAATGACATCCCCCGCTCTTGGGCGGATCGTGAGGGCGTGTCAGACTTTTACTAACTAAAAACCCACTCCTGTCTCTTTTTTGCCATTGTTCCAGGGCCCCGGGGATCTCTTTTGCATCACCCATGGCCCCAGTAGGCTTCGACCCTACTGGGCCCCTACGGTTGCTGACATCTCCTTGAGGCGCGCAACACTACGTGCTGTCGACGGCTTGGAAAATCACACTTAATGTTATAAAGGCGAAAGATTGTGAGTGTACGTGTGTGTATGTTTGTAAATTAATAGTGTAAGTAGTTGTTTGTTGTGTAGTAGTATATCAGTAGTTTGTTTCTGTTTGTTTGATTCTGAAAAGAAGACTCGGCCCTGGTACGAAAGGCAATGAAGATACAGGAGGGGGTTTTTAGTCAGTAAAAGTCTGACACTATCTAGCGCTCCGCCTAAGAGCGGGGAATGTCATAGGATGACTTTCCCACCGAAAAAAAAAACACTTGTGTGTGTTTGTTTCTTCTTCACACTCAAACGGTTGCACGGTTTTAGATGAAATTGATGTACGAGTAGACCACTTCCTAGAACAGCACATATTTTACCCCGAGAATATGTTCTCTGGGATAGTTTTCTATGTTAAGCGTCCGAAGCCGCTAGCAAAAGCACGTAATCTAATAAATAATTATAAAACTGTCACAGTGTTTGCTATCGAATTTCACCGAAACGGCTTGATCAATTTTTAAGTCAACGAACGGGGAGTATCCACCTTAAATTAAATTGTTGAAACCTCTACGGTCTGGACAAAGCGTTTCGCTTTGTTGTTTATACCGCGAACATCGAGGGACTGGAACAATTTGCCTGCTGCAGTTTTCACGTCCGATCGTCACGATCTGCATAATCGATGGGGTGACCCTCAGCCACACCAATAACTACAAAAGTAACGTTAAATCTAAAACCTGCTGATTTGCATGCTGCGGTCTTCCCGACCGATTATAATTTAGGTGTCTTCAAGGCTAGAGTGAATCGGCTCTTAATAAACTAGTGTGCCTCACCATCAACGATTGTATCACTGCTTACCATCAGGATTTTTCTTTTTAGGTGGGAAAATCATCTAATGACAAATCCCGCAGGAGAACCAAGGTTGCCGACATAGCACGAAGAATCGCCAAACTTAAATGGCAATGGGCAGGGCACATTGCTCGCAGAACAGATGGAGTGGCGACCGCGTACCGGAAGACGCAGTGTTGGAAGGCCCTCTACAAGGTGGACCGATGACCTGGTGAAGGTTGCGGGAATCCGAAGGACGCGAGACGCACAGGGCCGTTCATTGTGGCGACATTTGGGGGAGGCCTATGTCCAGCAGTGGACGTCTATCGGCTGAAATGATGATGATGATAAAAATATCGTGTCACAGTGTTTGTAATCGAAATCTTCGAAAACGGATGAACCAATTTTTATGTTTTTTTTTTTTTGATATATTTCTTTCACCTTCCTAAGCCCACCCCCCATGTTTTAATCATGATATTTCTTTGATAATTTATATGGCAGTACAATATTTGTCAGGTCAGTTAGTATTAGTTATTAGTATTATTTTTAATGAAATGATGAATCAATGGTTTTAATTTTATGTTATTAATTGTTTTATTTATTTGATGAATTAAAAGTATCAATAATTTACGCAACATAGTACTTCGTTTAATTAAAATATATTGTGACTTGTAAATGTAATTTTTACCAATAAATATGTTTATCTGTTTATTACAAAAATCCTTACGTCACAAAGTCAAAGTCAAAAATTTTTTATTTCACATAGGCCTACATGGGCACTTATAAAACGTCAGAAGCTAGTGCACGGCTCCAAACTGGTCGTTTCGTATGGAGAAGAACCGGCAAGAAACTCCATGGTTACTCTTTTAAAAAAATTATTGTTTACAATATTTTCATATTACAGTATTAATAGACATTATGTAAGAACAGTGAACACAACCTATTTATATCTACATACCTATGTAAATCATAAGTGTAACTCTCGCTAAACCAGTGACACAGGTTACAAGTCAAGAACTGGTGTTTATGCAGGTTTTATTAGACATAACGTTAACATTATCTGTCTGGAAGCGAAACTTCCTTGAAGCAAGTTTTTATGTAATTGCTGAAGTAGTAAGATTTTATCATTGATGTTTATAACTGCGTAATATCTGTGGTTGAGAACGCGTAGTTACTTAATGGTACATAAGGGCCAAAACACATAAATTGCAAAGCGACGCTGCATCGTAAAAATCTGCTAGCTCGCAAAACGTACTTATTGCAAGAACTTGCGAATTGATTTGCATCGCACATTATATACCTGCAAGGGAAACCCGTGATCCTGAAACACGAAGGGCAAAGAAGAAACATAGGTGTAGTTTTAATCAGTAAAAGTCTGACACGCTCTCCCACTCCGCCTTAGAGCTTTAGATGTTTCATCATTTTCATTTCAGCCGAAAGACGTCCATTGTTGGACATAGGCCTCCCCCAAGTGGCGCCACAATGATCTACTGGTCCTGTGCGTTTTGCATCCATCGCAGAGCCCGCGTAATAAATTACGGCCCCTTTGGCTGTAATCCACCGTGCGGAATCAATGCAGGTTGCCATGTCTTCGAATTTGTTCGGTTTGGTTTTGGATATACCGTATTCCTCAATATGTGTTGTCACTGTTTATAAACTAGTGATAATGAAGTAAATTACACAAAACAAAACGCCTGCCTAGGTTTAAATCCACGATCGTAACTCGCCCCGAGTTACGATCGTGGTGGATTCAAACCTTATCCGTTACCACAGATCCACCATTGCTCATAAACAACAAGTTACATGTTTAGTGGTGCCTAAATATTCCAATGATTTCCGGAACTTATGAAACTTTCCGACACAAACTTATTTGTTTATCTGAAACTTTCCCTAACATAAGGCTGAAGCCATACTGCCAGGTGTTCGACAGTACTTGGATCTTTGCTGCAACCTATTTCCCGCCCGCTTATTTTTTGAGGTAGGATACCTAATCATTCAATGACGTTTCCCGCTCTAGAGTGATGGAACGCCTCCCCGTGTCAGACTTTTACTGACTAAAACCACACTTGTGTCCTTCAGTTGCCTTTAGCGTTTTAAGACTATACATTTCTTTTTCAGAAAATCTATACGACCCTGGCGGGCATCGGCCCTGCTGGGCCCCTAAGGTTTGCTAAAATCTCTTGGAGGAGCGCGTGGAACACCATGCGCTATCGACGATTTGTGCTCGATCCGGACGGTGACTGGACGATTGGCCGGTGAGCTACTCATTACTCGTCGCCTGCAAGCCCGCTTCTACCATGGCTAGTAGTAGGGGTCGGGATTGCTTCTGCTGTGGCTTGAGGATGTCCGTTCTGCCACGCATGCGGCCGTCTCCTTTGCTAGCATTACTGCTTCGCAGATGGAGGCCACCATTCCCTCTCGCTTCAGACCATGGCCTGAACAAGGGCTCGGGAGGTCGCTGCCGCATCACACCTCCACGACACAGTACCTCCACCGTATGCTCTACCGTGTGCTCCGGGTGGCATTAGAAAAAAAACCGGGATTCTGCTAACAATTTCGCCAGCGTGAGGATCGGAAATTATGTATTCTATAAACCCTTTTTAAAAGTTAAATTAATCCCTTTACCAAACATCATAAATTAGGTTACTTCTAGGCAGGCGTGCTCCATCGTCAGCCACATCATCACTTACCATCAGGTGAGATAGTGGTCAAACGCGAGCCTATCAATAATAATAAAAAAAAAAGGGTCACTGGTCTAATTCTCACCAAGCTTGCACACAGCAAACCTCCTAGCTGTGTGACTTCACCTTAAGGGTTGAAAGGTTATCCTTTTGATGAATTCCAATAGTTTATTCGTTCAGAGTTTCTGTTGAACCCACGAAGTGTATTCAGGTAATAGATACGATCTTCAAGGCTTTCTTGGCAATGAAAAAGGGTTCTCTTAAAGTAGTTTTTGTTTTTTTTTTGGGGCGAGGGGCGATTCCAAAACATGGCCTGTATGTACATTATACTCTCAATAAGTAGATAACTTATTATTCTTAGTACGTGAAATAGTTGAGCACTTAATAATTATTTGACTAGCTTACTGGTCTGGTGATTAGTGCCTCTGACTGCTATATCGGAGGTCGTGGGTTCGATTCAAACCCGAGACAAGTTTGTGTGATGAGCACTGTCATTTGTTCTGTGTCTGGGAGTAATTTATATATAATATGTATGTATTTAGAAATATATGATTATGTTTATCGGTTATCTAGTACTCATAGCACAAGTTCTGTTTAGTTTGGGATGAGATGGTAGATAGATAGATACAATAAATACAAAATAGCTGTTGAAAGAGTACAACGGAAATTCTTACGAACTATGCAATTCAGATGCCAACATACACGTTTACCTTACGAAGACCTTATAGCAAATTAAAATTTACACTCACTCGAGATGAGACAGATGCTTCTGCGAGTAATGACATTGTACTACCTTCTTCTTAATTAGTTAAATTGTATAGTCCTTAATAATGATATAAAGCTTGTAGTTCCTAGATCAAAAAAGAAGCAAATAAAATAAAATGAAATAGATGACGTTGTGTGAAAGTTGTGGAATCTTATTATTGTTATTATCATTTCTGTGTATCAAAGACCTACTAATACCTTGCACTATTGTGACTAGTTTTCAAAACTAAAATGAAGAAGGTGGCTAAATAATTTACCCCATTTAGTCTCTTAAAGCTGTGAGGAAATCCTTATATTTATCCTCTATCTAAAGTGAACGCAGTTTTGTCAAAATCCTTCCGAATGGATAAAAAAACTAAGGCCTTTTGATTTCTTTTTCATTTAAGCATTGTCCCACACTTGGAATTACTCCTATTTCGTGGATGTATGTGTATGTACATACACAAAACCCAGACCTGGAACCACTAACAGTAGGCCAATAAATATTTGATCCTTTCGGGAACTGCTCAGCGCAGCAACCTATAGCTCAACCAATGCGCCAATCGTACCGACTTCACATATCAAACCTGGATAACATAGACTTCGTTCCTGGGTCGAATACAGTAAAGTTACAAGTTGTGGTTCATGGACGTCTCAGATTTCTGGCCTCACAGACAATGGCCCATCATACATCTCCTGTTGTATCTTTATCACTTTTCTCGCTGTAGGACGGAGAGCAAGGGCGTGTTAGACTTTGACAGACTAAAACCACATCTATGTTTTTTTGTGCGTTCCAGGACCCCGGGGTTCCCTTTCAGACTACTCATGGCCACTGCAGGCTTTGGCCTTGCTGGGCCCCTACGGTTTTGCTGACATATCTTTGAGGTGCGTGTGGATTCGGACGATGGCCAGACGGCAAGCTTTCCAATAATTGTTGTCTGCAAGCTTACGCCTACGGTGACTGGAGGCGTGAAGAAGTCCGTTTCATCTCGTGTGCGAAGTAATACTAGCAAAGCGTATTACTTCGCAGAAGAAGGCGATTGCCTGTCATTTCTCCTCGCTCCGGACGTCATTCGTATCCGTGAGCACCTAATGGGTGCTTTATCATTATTCTCGCTAAAACAAAGTTTTCTGTCGATTGCCAACTAAAACCCTACGGTTCGTAGGTTCCACAGTTCATGGAGATACTTGTTCATTAGTGCACACCCCCCACTGGTGCCTATAAAAGGACTACTCCTTCGATTGTATAATTATGTCATTTTTATCCAGCAATAACAGGTGTATCCCGTTTTTCCAGCAAGCATTACTTACTTCGTACCCACTTCATCCCAACGTGTATTTATACTATGTTACTAAGAAAGCGTTTTGAGTAGGTAATAAATAGGGTTCAGAAGACTTTCGGCTATAAGGATTTTCATGGGCGTCATAAACCACAATATTATGCTTAATTGTCTAAAAACAGTATTTATTGAGGAGTATGGTTGTGGTAACCAAGAAATATGTTCAGTTTTGGAAGAAAACAGTTTTCCAAAACACGCTTGACGACCTCGGAGGTCCTTTCTGGGTTCTGTTCATCATCATCATTTCAGCCGAAAGACGTCCACTACCGGACATAGGGCTCACCCAAGTGTAGCCACAACGACCGGTCCTATGCGTCCAGCATCCATCAGATTCCTGCGATCCTCTCCAGGTCTTGTTCACCTAGTAGAAGGTCATCCAACACTGCATCTTCCGGTACGCGGTCACAATTTCAAAACCTTTCAGTGTTATCTGTTCTGTGAGCAATGTGCTCTGTCCACTGCCAATTAAGTTTGGTGATTCTTCGGGTTATGTCGGTAACCTTGTTTCTCTAGCTGATATCTTCTTTCCTGATTCGATCACGGAAGGAAATTCCGAGCATAGCTTTCCCCGTTGCCTTTTGGGGGACTTTAAATATTCCGATGAGGCCCATTGTGAGCAACCACATTTCAGAGTCATTTATTTATCACTGGCAATATGCAATTTACTTCAATCTAAGAAAGAAATGTGAAAGCAATGTTGAATAAAAGACTGAAATTGAATCAATAAGTTACCGCCTCTTTACTCGATGTGTGAAGAAAATATGTAACAATAGTCACGTCTCGCTATGAAGCCGAGTTCACAACAATATTAGTAATACATTCAACATTTACACATTTTCATCGGAATTCTCGATAAAATCTTCCAATCTATTTTCATCTAGTTCGTCGAACGAGACGCTTTCGGCTCTCAATCGGGTCACGTATCAGAGATCAGACCTCAAATCTTAGCTGATCCCGGCCTACCTTACGCGTCGATGCGTGTTTGACATGGAATTCGTGCCACGGGTTCTGATATAGTTTACCAGGTTCTTTATATAAATAACGTCTAAGGGTCAGCTCGCATCGCAACGCGAAGTGATGCCATGCGGCTTGAAGAGGTCAGTAATTTCACGCTGCGCAGCACCGCCCCGTGAAGCGCATCTTAAAGGGAACCGTTTGTCTTGGTATGGACATGTCAATAGGAGAGATAAAACGTGTCTGACTAAAAAAAGTTGTGGTGATGATGGACAAGTCAATAAGACTTTTAGCTTCATTTCAGCTGAAGAATGTCCACGTTCTGAGCGAAGCGAAAGCGGGTGTCCGACTTTTACTATCCACCCGTGTTCCTTCATTTGTTTTCCTTTCGAACGATCCCGTAATCCTGGTGGGCACCGGCCCTATCAGGACTCGAGAATTCTACTGGCAGCTACTTGACGCATGCTTGGCATGCATTGTGCCGCCGCCATCCACTTTCCCTGCCGGAATCTGTGTTTCCTGATGGCTACAACACAGGAATCTTTAATTCAAGTGAGAATAGGTTACTTCTAGGTGAACGCGCATCGTCGCTTTTCAATAGGTGATATAGCGGTCAAGTGTGAACCTATCAACAATAGAAAAAAAACTGGGCAAATGCGAGTCGGACTCGCGCACTGAGGGTTCCGTACAAACTTACCTATGTAAATAGTTCAATTCCCGAATGGAGTCTCGATTTTTTTTTCCAAATCACAAAAAAAAAATTGTGACGTAACAAAAAATTTACAGTTTTCAGATTTATTCCTATACCTGTGCTATAAGACCTTGCTTTATTTAAACTTTCAGGATTCTAGGTCAACGGGAAATACCCTATGAATTTTGATTTCCTCGAGAGTGTCGAAATATACGTTTTTTGAGACATAAACGGCCGTATCTTAGAAATTTGATATTTTCACAGCTTCAAGAGACCGCAAACGTGAGTATATGATTTTAATTTCAACTCAATACCTCCACGCGTTCCCGAGATAAAGTCTTGACAGACAGGAATGGAGAACAAAGTGATCCTATAAGGATTCCGTTTTTTCCATTTGAGTTACGGAACCCGAAAAAACCACGTACCTGCGTTAACGGCGGCCAAGAATTATTCTGCGACCCCCCACGCTCGGGGTGCCTCCTATGGTGGCTGGGGCGTGAGGCTGCCTACTTTGTCTGCTTTACTGCTTTGCAGAAGAAGGTGACTGCTTCCTCATGCTCTACCGCTTCATACCATGGCAATGGCACGGGCCAGGATAAGTCGCCGCCGCCAATCTCAACCACGAGGATACGGCAGTGCTCCGTCCTAGTGGGTCCACCATATGCTCCATCGTGTCCTCCGGACGATCTGCATAATCGATGAAGATAATGGTCGATGGGGTGACAAAAGAAACTTTAAATCTAAAACCTGCTGATTGAATAGGCTCTTAATAAACTAGTGCGCCTCACCATCAACGATTGCATCACTGCTTACCATCAGGTGGGATCGCAGTGAAGCACTAGTTTATATCAATGAAAAAAAAAAGCAAGTTTTCAACTTGATAAAGAAAATGAAAAACTTGCAGTGTAGCGAGGAAATAACTTTTTGTTGCTCAACTTTGGAACTGTACAACATATTATTCTTTTTATTTACTAAAACCATTTAGGTATTTTTTTTCATGACATTTTAACTTTGGATCTGTATAATTTCAATTGGAACCTCATGGCCTGGCACGCGACGATGGTAAGAGACGCTACCTGAGTCGACACTCTTGCGCCATCCCATCTTTCTAGCTCTACGTGCTGTGCTGGTGCTGCCACTGTGGCTGCGGAGAACCTCAAGCGGCGGAAATATAACCGGCAGTTATATTTTTGAGCCGTTTGGGGTTGCAACTTTTGTGCCGTGGGGTAACTTTAAAGAATTATCCAAACGCTTAGTTGACACTTCGCGTGACCCAAGCGCTAGCTTTTACTCCCTACCGACGACCCTACCTTCCTATAACCCTACCCGGTTAGAGTTTAAACATTACCATACAACGTGGCAATGCCGCCAGCGTTTTGGGCACACTTCCAGTCGACAGCGATGCGAAAGAATTTTATGACGCCTAATTTTGCTAGTAGTTTTTGCCCTTAGTGTATATATAGTTTTAATTAGTTAAGTGTTTTTATTGAATTAAACAAAATAAATAGCTATAAAAACAAAAAAAGGATTGCGCACAAAAAAAAATATTAAACTATAAAGTCATCAATGACGTTTTGAGATTTTTACGAGGCTGATAACTCGTAAAACCCTCGCATTGTCATTTTTGCGATAAAAACTTGAGATATAAAACTTAAATGCATCTGAAAACGTATCCCACACGCACCTATGTAAATAAGTTTTGGTAATAAAATGTTACTGGGCGTAGCTTTTCTTCCTCTTGTAAAGTTATCTCTTTCGTATTTATGAGGTTTTCACTCGACGACGTTATGCTTCAGTGTGTTACACCGTAAGGACCCGGCTTCTGAATATCCGAAGTTCATATGTTCAATAATAACTTTATGCAAAAAAAAAAATAACCGAGTAGGTTATTTTTTAAACAAAAAAAACATTAAAAGAATCAAAATAACTTTAATTTCGGAAGTCGGTGTTTCTCGGTATTGTTTGTTTCTTATTTAACACCGTCTTCCGAAATTAAAGTTATTTTGATCCTTTTAGTATTTTTTAGTGAAGACTTATTTTTAGGCTTATTATTATACTTATTAGAAGGTTTATTGTATGTTGCGTTACACTTATAACCAGAGTGCCTATTTCTCATGACAATTCCAATTAACCCAAACACTGCTAGGTTACATTGTTTTATTATGAAGTTCCTGTGTCAACCTTCTACCTTCCGGCTCCATCATCAGATCAGTTCGATAGTACCTTATAGTCAAAGACTATCTCATGACAATTCTAATAAGCCGAAACACGGCTAGGATACATTGATTAACAGTGTTCTGGTGCCTATCTTCCGGCTTCATCATCATCATCAGGTCACTTCGATGATACCATTTTCAACATAACTATTCAGAACCATTTATTTATTTGTATTGTCATAGTCGCGTAACTATCTTCATTGTGATATCTTTGTGAGTATGAAGTTCAGTTGCCCATTTGTGGTCTTCTTCATTAGTTCATCATCTGGATTCTGAAAAAAAATGGCACCAATCGGAAAGCATATCCTTTAAGAGGAAAAAAAATATTTGCAAATCGGTCCATAAACGATAGAGTTTAGATTTTCTCTCTGAGCTAGTGAATGCTTATAGTTAAACTTCATTAAAATGATGGCTGCAATAATATGTATTTAGCGGGACCGCCAGTCGTATTGGTAATTGCAGTGTTTTCTTTGTTCTTGACAACCAACACTACACATTCATTCACCATACACACTCACTTACCACATACACTATCTACCCACTCACACTCACTCACTCACTCACCGTTACAGGCTTACTGATAACTTTTTGTTTTTATTTTAGTTTTAATTTAACTTATATTTTACTTTTTTCATGTACATTCATTCATATACATAATATATTGCATAAGAACTAATTGTATTTCTGTAACACAGGTTAATCATCTAGCACAGGAGTCAGGGACATCAATAAAATTTAAAAAATTTCTTATGTAATAAAGATTATTATTATTACTAAGCTACTATGGCCAGTACTTAACCGGTAGGTAGGTTAGCAACCCCAAAAGTTAATTAAAATTTTAACAATAAGAATGCAACACCATTATGCCATCTGTTGATCGCTGAAACTTAAACAGCACATAACAATTTCACACTTTCTTCAACAGAATTTCGTTTTACTCGAACTGTTTACATAGAGATAAAAAAACCGTATGGAAGTGACACTCGAACGCTCTTTTGAAACTACGTACATCGCTGCGGTACATCGTCGAGAGCAGTGGTGGCCGAGTAGTAGTACGAGTTGACATACGAGTGGGTCGTGGGTTCAAACCCAACCAGGCGCATTACTTTGTGTAATTTATTTCATCACCACTGCTCTCAAAACGGTGAAGAAAAACATCGTGAGCAAACCGGCATGTCCTAGAATCAAAAATTCTAAGGCATGTGACATACACCAACCCGCACCGGGCCCGCGTGGTGGATTACGGCCCATTCCATCGGGCGTATGAATGGTTAAATAGTGCTTTTATTTTACACTTTTTTGTAGTTTAATTGATTTGTTTATATGTTTTGTATATTTTATTTTATTCTTTTATTATCTTTATAGGTATTATCTTATTTGTCTCTGTGTTCCGTGAGTGGCATCACCAGGCCATATCAGAATACCAGCGCTGCGTTATTTTAACTTTTTGGTTAAATGTCGCAGCATATGCTGAGATAGGAGCCTTTTTGGCCTCGCACAAGTCTTTTATTTTATATTTAATATTGTTTTCTATTATTTTTAAGTTAAGTATTTATAGATTAAGCAGTTACTTTTTATTTTATTGTTGTTTGTTCTGTGTGAGTCTCAAAATAAATGTTTTCTTTCTTTTCTTTTTTCTTTCATTCCCTCTCCTAGAGAGGAGGCTTGAGTCCCCACTGCTGGGACTCAAGCCTCCAACATTAAAAGGCTGATTCTGCTATGCTTATGCTACATACTAGAACGTATCAAACGAACTACGGCACTCTGTCCACTAAACTAAAACAAATATTGGTGATATGCCGCAGGTACCCTTAATGCCGATAAATTGGACGTCCTTTAAGCTCAAAATTGGAAAGGAGATTTCACTTCTACACTAGATATAATACTAGATATATCTCTCTTTGGAATGCGCTCCCGCTGAACATCAGGATGGCGTCCAGTCAGTTCACTTTTAAGGTGAGCACATTCGCAGGAAGTTGGTGTAATCATCACAGCGTTGATTTGTTGGATTCGTTTTTCATAATTACATTGTTAATTTGTATGTATGTATCTAAGTATATATTTATTATTATATATAAGTTCTCACGCTCAACCTAGAGCGTGAAAACTTATTTCCTGATTTCCCACCCAAAAAAAAAAGTTATAGGCACTAGTGTCTCTTCCATACATTTTTAGTCTATGCTGTTTGCTGATTTAGGTGCAGTTTGTCTGCAAACTAACTGTCAGCTCTTTCTATTTGCTCTCCGTTCAATCAAGCACTAAATTAACAGGATCGAGTTTTATTTTGTCGGTGATATACTTTATTTTAATTGGAGAGTGAGAGGGAGTTAGAGGGGCTAGTGGCCAAGTCAAAGCCGCATTTTTTTTTCACTTTGAAAATCATCAAATAACTCTTACTGCATTCCCTCTCACTCCGTCCAGAGAGTGAGAAGGAGTGTCAGACTTTTGGTGGCTTAAAACCCATCAGTGTTACTAAAGTTGCCCTTTACATTCCAGGTTCAGGGTGAATCTTTTTAACAAACCTGCGCCCACTACAACAAAGTGTATGTATGCTTGAACTTGACTTAGCTTATAGCATAGCATAATCAGCCTTTTTTAATATTCCCACTGCTGGGGCACTGGCCTCTTCTCCAGGAGAGGGAATGGGCCGTAATCCACCACGTGGGCCCAGTGCGGCTTGGTGAATGTCACATGTCTTCGAATTTTTAGTTCTAAAACGTGCCGGTTTCCTCACGATGTTTTTCTTCACCGTTTCAAGACCAATGGTGATGAAATAAATTACACAAAGTAATGCGCCTGGCTGGGTTTGAACTCGCAACCTTTATTATTGATAGGCTCTCGTTTGACCACTATCTCACCTGATGGTAAGCTATGATGTGGCCGACGATGGAGCACGCTCGCCTAGAAGTAACCTATTCACTCTTGACTTAAAGACCCCTAGGCCAAACAACTCGTAGGTCTGGGCCGTTACCACTCGGCCATCACTGCTCTTGACTTAGCTTACTTGCAACAAATTATAGCTACAACATAAACAAATAAATATAATTAAAGCTAACTAACCTATAATACCTATGAAAGTACTCTTAACTAAAATTATGACATCAAAAAATTCTTTCGTGTCGCTGTCGACTAGAAATATGTCCAAAAAACTGGCGGCATTGCCACCTTGTATGACAATGCTTAATCTCTAACTGAGGTAAAAGCCATCCCTTGGGTTATGCGAAGTGTCAACAAGGCGTTTGGATAAATCTTTAAATAGCGTATCCGCATCGTATTAATAGCGGTCCGAGTGCTCGGACCCAACGTCCCAAAGTGTTTAAACTTTTAGGCCGAGTAGCCGTGGGGCCGGGCATGTCTTAGGCCGGGGCTCGAAAAGTCTTGAAGCCATTATAGGCCTATTATAGACCGTATAGGAAAATGGAAACTAACATGGCGGATTGCGATTGCATCGAATCAGGAAATATATTCTGTACACGTATATCAGTTTAGCGGGCTCAGGGACTGTATTCTCCCCTGAGCCTTCATATCACATTAATGTTGTTTACCTCAGTTGATTATGTACGGTCACACGTCAGAGGGGTAATTCTCGTATTTTTAAGGAAAGGTGTAGTTACTGCGAAACATTGTGACAAGTTTTTGACATCATTCAATTGAGACATCTTATAGCGACTAAATTTTTCACGTTTTTTAAGTACGTGGTCTAAAACAAGTCTGGGATACCCTCTCACTTTTCCTTAGAGTGGGAGAAATAATATGATGAAATAACCCAAATTTTTAAGGGCCGACTCTGCGTTAAGCGGGCGCCCGCGCAGTCCCATACAAAAGTGCTCCGTCGCGGCTTACCACACGGGCGCCCATCGCGGGAAGTCGCACCCCGCGCCCGTTTTGCTACGTAATAATACATTAAAGTTCTCCATCAACACGTCTACATGCATATCATTAAAGTTGAACTAGCGACACTGCGCAGGTTTCCACTACGGGGACCGCTGTCATGCGACGGGTACCCGCGCGGGCGCCCCCGCGGTGTCTTTACTAAGAATATATCTAATAGCATTTTTTTTTATTTCTCAATTATGGTGAAACTTATGTATATGATGAAGATATAATTATTATTAAGTAACTACCAGGTTTTGAGTTAACAGTCCAGTATTTAAAACGCATCAATATTATATTCTGGGTCATCATCGCATTACAATAATTAACACATTTATAGGAAAGCTGTTCCAAAAACCGTATTCATCTCTTCGCTTTGTCTTAACGACCATTTTTCTCAGATTTACTACGATCCCTGTAACGTGGGAGTAATCCCCGAATCGTATTTACGCTGTAATTTACGGGGTTTTACTGTTTTTACAGCCCCGTTGCCATGCAACGACATTTCATTAGGGACACCCACACTTCTGTAATACCATGCCGTACCGGCCTTATTTGTACAAATAAGGCCTTTGGTATATGTGTTCTCCCAAATCTTTAGTAAAGGAGTATGTGGTAAGTAAAAACAGAGGTGCAAATTGTATTTGAAAATTATAGAAAAGATCTTGTTACTACCATGAGGCTTCGATCTGGTCACATCCCAACAAGGAAGTTTAGGTTCCTTATGGTCATCTTCACCTAATTGCGAAAAATGTGGATTAATCGAGGACGTACATTATATTTTGGTGGAGTGTGAGCGGGGCGAACGCCTCAGGAGTAATCTGTTTAGCACTCTAAATATGTTTGAAATCGGTATTTGGAATAGTGTCATAACTAAGCCTACGTCAAACGAGGTTCTTTAAAAATATATTACAATGATTTAAAATAACTTAAAAATCAAAATTTGGCTATGATGGAGCGACATAGTCAATATTGTGACAAAGCTTCTTAATAAAGATTAAAAAATAAAATACCACACACATCGACACTCACCGTGGATGGGTGACCACAAGCTGTATACTTAGACTCTCTCTCTGTTCGTCACAATGCAAGTTAAGCTGTTGATAGCTTTAATTTCTAGTTATTTGGCAGTCTACATGGTAGACATAAAATCTGACATTAGTCTTGCCGAAAAAATGTATCGACAAATTGCGGTGGATGAGTCACAACGACATTTGCAGCTTTATTGTGGAGGGATAAGCCGACTGAGCCTGTTAAAATTCTACAGCTCAATACCGTAACATATGGAACTGCATGTGTTATCTAGTTCCAGGGTGTTGTGAAGGTCAGGTAGGCAGTCGTTCCATTATAATAGTTTTATTATTATTAGTTTATTGTTACTAGCTTTATTAGTTTCCATAAATAATATAGCTATTATATTATAATTTTATGTCGTCGTATATAAAACATTTTTTTCTATGTATTAGTTTTACTGCCATGGTACCAATTACAAGTCACGTCTCCAAAAGCACTTAAACCATCTAGCAGGACAGCTTACTATTCCTGAAAGTATTCGCCCACTGAAGAAGCGGCGTGACATCTTTGACTAGAAAAGTCACCTAAATGTGACTACTTTTGAAGAATGGCCGGCTCCACAGGGGGCAGCACCCTGCAAACCATCCAGACTACATCTCATCTGTTTATAGTCCACATGACTGATTGATTACATGATAAGAATTTTTTTAAAAGTATTAGTCTAGTATACAGTTCGTAGTGTATCTTTTTACTTTAAGTTCTTACAGTCCATCCTAAGGTTGTATGGTAGATATAAAAGTGTTGTTAATAAGGTACGTAGTTAATTTAATTTTGAATAATTTAATTTATTTTAATAATTTAATTTATTTTAATAATTTAATTTATTTTTTTGTAATTCAATTTTATTTCGATTTTATTTTACTCCATTTCATTGTTTTATTGGAGTTATTTGTGGATGTGGATGGATGTGGGTGGATGGATGGAGAGGGAGAGGGAGACCAAAGAAAAGATGGATGGATTGTGTGAAGAGTGATATGAAAGAAAAGGAAGTTAATGATAGCATGACGAGTGACAGGGCAGAATGGAAGAAAAAAACATGTTGCGCCGACCCCAAATAACACGGGACAAGGGCAGGAAGATGATGATATTGGAGTTATTTAAAATATTCAAATCATGGTATATTAGATGAAAATGGCAATGGGTACATTTTACCCGAATAAATACCTTTCACCTTACAACATGTCATTTACTAGTTACATCATTATGCAACGTGTAAATAGCATGTTTTTACTAGTGACTGTAATATATTTGACTTAACTAACGACCAGTAACTGTAAATGAGCCTTAATTTTCAGTCTAAATCACAATAATAAAGTTAATGAGCGTAGGTTTTTACTAGCGTACATTTTGAGATTTGGGGTGTAAATTATTATGACTCTATAAAATGTCACTCTATAAATTATTTACCGACAGGACGGACACCGGAGTCGCAAAATGTATAATTGTTATGCTGTATAATTGTATTCTGTATAAATTGAAATGGAAGTGGGCAGGTCATATAGCGAGGCTAGAGGATGACAGGTGGACTAGCAGGGTAACAAAGTGGAAGGTTCCATATGGCAAAGGTCTCAAAAGTACATCACATTCGAGATGGGCAGACGAAATAATGAAAATAGCTGGGCATTGCTGGACGCAAATAGCCTAGGATAGAGATAAATGTAGTTCTTTAGAGGAGGGCTTCGCCTTCGCCTAAGGAGGGGCACATGAATAGGATTCCATTTTGATTTATTCAACAATACTCTAAATAACATTAACTATATCTTTTTTCCTACTTTTTAATAATTTGTAATGCAAGAAATAAAAGTTTATTTTTATTTTTATTTATTTATAAATGTGTACTTTGTATACCCACAAAACGTTTTGCAAATAATTACTTTTATAGTCCATAGGTACAGCTTTCTTTATTTTATTTTTTTGATGAGAATGTCTTCTCCTGCTCTGAGTGAAGCGAGAGAGAGGGTGAGACTTTTACTGACTAAAATCCACCTGTGTTCCTTTAGTAGTAATTCTGTCGAACAATCCTAGCCTATTGTCCAATTCGCTGAGGTATGAATTTCCCTGTTACTGTGTTAAGATTGTGATGGCTATCAAGAAACACTGAAGATTGAATAGGTATACCGATCTTTTAAGCAAACGACCACAATCGGTCATCCTAGAACGCAATGTGTAACTAAAGGACATAAGTGGGTTTTAGTCTACGCCCCTCAGCCGCGGGAGAAGACATTGAATGATTTCTGACACAACTCGCAAGAAACCATTGTCTACCACCAGTAAAGATATGGGCGAACGCAACGTAAACCGTTCAAAATTAATAATAAAAAAAAGATTGGGCAAGTGCGAGTCGGACTCACGCACTGAGGGTTCCGTACAAAATTGAAAGGTAAACTACTTACTAGATCTCGTTCAATCCAATTTTCGGTGGAAGTTTGCATAGTAATATAAATCATGTATTTTTTAGTTTTATCATTCTCTTATTTTAAAAGTCACCTTTTACCACTTTGGAAGTGTCTCTCGCGCAAACTATTCAGTTTAGAAAAAAATTATATTAGAAACCTCAATATCATAGAAACCTCAATATCATTTTTAAAGTCCAACCGATAGATACCCCACACGTACCTATAGGATAGATGAAAAAAGAATTGAGTTTCAGTGCTAAGTATGAGGATCCCCCAAAATTTATTGTTTTGTTTTTCTATTTTTGTGTGAAAATCTTAATGCGGTTCACAGAATACATCTACTTACCAAGTTTCAACATACAGACGACAATAACAACGACATACGGACGGACAGACAGACAGACATGACGAATCCATAAGGGTTTCGTTTTTTGCCGTTTAGCTACGGAACCCTAAAAAAAAAAAAACAAAAAAGGTATTTATTGCTTATAGAATAGTATCAAATAATTCGATTTAATTTGTTTTCCAATAGTTTTGTTAACTAACAATTTTGGCTTCAAGTCAACAGTAGTTGTTGTTTACGTAAACAACTTGAAGTAGGGATTTATCCTTAAATGTACAGGAAGCAGACACTTTGGCGTAAGATCTTTATCTTGTTTTTCCTTATGTTTGGTTTTTTCCCTGCTTGTTACAAGCTAGTTAGTGTTTTTATATTGTAACGTTCTATTCTTGTAAATATTCTCATAAGCAAAACAAATGTTTTATTGGCATAAACTCTAGTCAGGTCAAATGTTGATTGGGAAGACCAACGCCGTGTCCTCATGGGGGCGATCGGCGGCAGTGATCTCTCGCGCTGGGCCTTGGTACAGGCCATGGTCCGGAGCGAGGAGGAGTGGCAGGCGGTCGCCTCCTTCTGCGAAGCAGTAATGCTAGCAAAGGAGGCGGCGGATCGCGTGAGGCAACGGTCCTCACGCCCCAACCGCCGCCGGGATTCTGATCCCAATTTCCGGCCACCGTAGGCGTCGGCTTGCGGACGGTGAGCAATGGGTAGTTTGCCGTCCAACCGTCTGGTAACCGTCCGGACCGAGCCCAAGTCGTCGACGGTGCGTACTGTTTCACGCGCGCCTCAAGGAGATGTCAGCAACTGTAGGGGCCCATCAAGGTCGAAGCCTACTGGGGCCAAGGGTCTGATTCTGAAAGGAAGACTCGGTCCTGGTACGGAAGGCAACGAAGGAACAGGAGTGGGTTTTTAGTCAGTAAAAGTCTGACACTATCTCCTGCTCCGCCCGCCGCATAAGATGATTTTCCCACCGGAAAAATAGGTCAAATGTTGAGGTTATAAATTCTTATAAATTTCAGAATTGAGCTCCAAATTTTTTTTGTCGGTGAATTCGACAATCACGCCATAAATCATCTTCATCAACCATCAACTTGGTTCCTTTTTACATTTAAGTTTTTAAATCATCATGAATCTGATGTGAAAAAGGGATAGGGCTATACGGCCTGCATAGTTCCGTCTCTCTCTTATTATTTCTAGCTACCTCTGAAAATGAGGCTTTTCCACTTTTTAAAAAGAAATTGACTGAATTGTTAATGAATAAATGTTATTACTCAATTAGCGAATTTTTGACCGATAATAATTTAAATTAATCTGACATTTTCTTTTTTTTGTATTGTTGGCTCATCATTATTTTATTTCATTTTGACATAATAAACTTATATTGATTTGATAACTGTATTACATAAACTTGACTTTTTTTTTTTTTTGGGTGGGAAAATCATCTAATGACAACCCCCGCTCTTGAGCGGAGCGGGAGATAGTATCAGACTTTTACTGACTAAAAACCCACCCCTGTTCCTTCTTTGCCATTTTTTTTTTCCAGGGCCCCGGGGGTCACTTTCGCATCACCCATGGCCCCAGTCTCGACCCTGCTGGGCCCCTACGGTTGCTGACATCTCCTTGAGGCGCGCGTGGAACACGACACGCCTTCGACGACTTGGGCTCGGTCCGGACAGTTACCGGACGATCGGACGGCGAGCCACCCATCGTTCGCCGTCCGCAAGCCTGCGCCTACGGTGGCCGGAAATCGGGATCGGAATCCCGGCGGCGGTTGGGGCGTGAGGACCATTGCCTCACGCAATTGGCCGCCTCCTTTGCTAGCATTACTGCTTCGCAGAAGGAGGCAACCGCCTGCCATTCCATTCCAAACTTTACTGTGTCTGTTTTTGGTTTGTGTTTTAGTCCTAAGCATATTATGGTAACAGATTATGTAAACAGTATTTCGCATGCCTTATTTATGGTAGTTAGTATGGATTAGCAAACTTGACAAAGACCTGTAACCTGTACCTACTTTCTGTGCAAATAAAGATTTATTCTATTCTATTCTAATCTGAAAAGAAATCATCAAGTTATATCATACTTGTAGAGCGGTTTTATCAGTACCTCTTTAGTGGGTTTAGAACTGGCCTATTATAAATAGAAAAAAATAGTTAAAACCTATTTATAGTTTTAGAAGAAAGAATATTAACAGACGAGATTAGGGTGGCTATCAGGCCGATAGGTAATAGTTTAACGCCTTTCCTATATCTCCGGTTCTAACCAACGGTTAAAGCGCCGGGTATCCCAAAGCTTATAGGATCATGGATACAAGGCTGACAGTATGTGAAGACGACAGGTATAATACATTAAAGAGTGCCTCTCAAAGGCAAAGGAAGGTATAGCGCTAGGCACTAAGAGAACGCCTGTACAAAGAGAAACTAAGCGGTTCATTTCATTTGATAATTTAATTAAAAACAGATATGATATCTTCCTAGGGCATAATCCTTTTATATCCTAGAAAATAATAATAATAATAATTTGTAGTCGACTTTAGGCTGGCCGTCAGAACAAATGAATGGCTGGAGAATAATTAAGCACTCATTTTGGGCGTCTATCTTCAGGGACTAGCCCTATAAATGATATTTATTTTGCAAATAGATTTTTAAAAATACTTACACAACCATTTTTACCCAGAGAAGACACACCGAAACAAACTTAGGGGTCAGTCTCTTTTAAAGTCCATACAATAATAATAATATTCCACAACTATCACATAACGCCGTCTAGTCCCAAGTTAAGCAGAGCTTGTGTTATAAGAACTAGACAACTGATAAACATACTTATATATTTCTAAATACAAACATATTATAGATAAATTACACCCAGACACAGAACAAATGATCGTGCTCATCGCACAAACATTTGCCTGGGTGGGAATCAAACCCACGACTCCGGCATAGCAGTAAGGACCCCTAACTACTAGACCAACAGGCCAGTCAGATACAGTAAACATGTAATGGTCAAATGATATACATATCACGACCGTATATTTCTTAAAACAATAGCATAGCATAGCATAGTCGGCCTTTTAATGTTCCCACTGTTGGGACTCAGGCCTCCTCTCTAGGAGAGGGAATGGGCCGTAATCCACCACGCGGGCCCAGTGCGGGTTGGTGGATGTCACATGTCTTTGAATTTTTGGTTCTAGGGCATGCCGGTTTCCTCACGATGTTTTCCTTCACCGTTTTGAGAGCAGTGGTGATGAAATAAATTACACAAAGTAATGCGCCTGGCTGGGTTTGAACCCGCGACCTACAACTCGTAAGTCGGGGCCGTTACCTCTCGGCCACCACTGCTCTCAGTCGGGGCCGTTACCTCTCGGCCACCACTGCTCTCCTAAAACAATGCTATTTCAGTATTCCACACGATACTCTAAAAATGGAACACTTATGTACAAACAAAACGAAAAAATGGCTCCTACAATTCGCCGACGGTAGTTTAAATCTTTTTATTGCGCCACGCTATTTGAAGTGGTGCTTACACGTATTCTGGTGATACACTTCGCAGTTTACCCACTGAATAAAGAAAGATTTAGCCGTATAGTGAAACATAAAGCTGCATATTTGAGAAGGTTTACAACCTGTTTTTCTTAAACTTCAACTTTTTGAATTTTCTTGTCAAGTTAGATATAACTTCAGCCATCCCCCACAATTGGCCTACTTTTTTTTAAATTCTGCACTGCTTATTTTAATTTATTGTTCTACGATAGAAACGAAAAATATGTTTAAAACATTATAGTATTTTATTATACATAAAATGCTTTAATAGAGTGTCCCTGGAGTCTCTTGCATGTTCTTCTCGATAGAGATCCACGCTTTGGAATGTGCAATTAGCTTAATTCTTTTGACTGTCTGACATATTATTGACTATTCAAAAGTGCTTACAAATGGTATTTTTTTTTTTGGAGGTTGTGAAATCATCAAATGCTTTTTCTCTTTCCAGGTAGAGCAAGAGGTAATGTCAAACTTTGTGACAAAAACCCACATGTGTTCCATGTGTGAACACAAATGGCAACTGAAGTTGTCATTTGTGTTCCAAAGCCACAATGACTCTTGCGAAAAATCCCGCATCCCCTTATAAATGAATGATATTGTTATTTTTATTAATCAGTGTTCCGGGTGTAAATTTATGGGATCCGATAAATATCACAAAAAAAGCACTCAAAAATTTCTGACTCAAAATTTATTATCACATTATTTTATTTGTACTTTCACATTCTTCGAAGACACACTCAAAAATATTTCTAAATCATTAAATTAATATAAAATCGTCCAAACAGTCATGACGTTTTCCAAACGAAATTTCTAAGACAAGTGAAGTCATTTTTTCCCATTTTGATTGTCAACAAACTATACGTTCCAAATTCAAATAATCGTTTTCTTTTTCCTTTAAAGAATATAGACAATAATAAATTCTTCTACAACAATCAGGGTTTTTTTTATCGTTTTGTCTCAACAAATTCGATGAGCACTCTGAGTCCATAGCCTAATTACTTTTTTTTCTATGGATTGTTGATAATTGGTAAATTATTCCTAAGAATGCGTCATTT
The DNA here is from genome assembly GCA_961205895.1 of Mythimna pallens. Taxonomy (NCBI): domain Eukaryota; kingdom Metazoa; phylum Arthropoda; class Insecta; order Lepidoptera; family Noctuidae; genus Mythimna; species Mythimna pallens. The sequence goes on from OY540843.1 coordinate 7,184,245, forward strand.
CCCGAAAATAAAATATTTTTCTTTCATTCTTTCTTAAATAAATAATTGAACTATGGCTTTGAATACTGAGATTTTAGCAAAAGAGACTCTTGAAGTTATGATTGTCACGGACACCGAAAAATGTGGAAGTTTCCAGACGAAGTTAGTGATTCAATGACCTAGAACAGTTCGGAGCCCAGGATGACGATATGAATCTCTCCCAGAGATTTCTTGGAGGATTTTGCGGTTTTAGAGAATTACTTTTGCTTTTTTAATGTATTCCAAAAATCCACAGTGACTTCTGTGATTAATTAGTCCCCAATTCTCAGTAAAATGGCATCAAATGAATTCTCCCCTTTTCACCCTCTTAAAAGTCAACATATATATATCATAAAAAGAAGCGATTCGGCTGAGCGTTGATATGCCAGTCAGTCAGTTTTTCCTTTTATATACATATATTAGTATAGTTTGTGTTTGTTTAATGTTCTCATAGGAAAACTACAGCTCCCAATTTGCGGAACACTGACTACAGTCCATTGTTTATCCTACAATTGAACCTGGATTGATGTCAGCCACATTTCACTGCAACTAACGATGGACAAACAGAACGGTCGTTGGCAAATACTATGAGTGATTCGGTGTAATAGGACAGTTTGAGACAGAAATCATGTTTATTCATATTTTGGAGAGATAGGGCCAACAATAGGAGCAGTGGTGGCAGAGTGGTAAAGGCCCCGACTTACGAGTTGTAGGTCGCGGGTTCAAACCCAGCCAGGCGCATTACTTTGTGTAATTTATTTCATCACTACTGCTCTCAAAACGGTGAAGAAAAACATCGTGAGGAAGAACCAAAAAACCAAAAATTCGAAAACATGTGACATTCACCAATCCGCACTGGGCCCGCTGATGGATTACGGCCCATTCCCTCTCCCAGAGAGAGGAGGCCTAAGTCCCAACAGTGGGAACATTAAAAGGCTGATTATGCTTATGTATGGGCCAACAATATTTGATAATCGTCGAATACTTTCTTGAAGATGGCGAGTATGGGACAAGTGTGCTTTCAATAATGATCGGAATTTCCAAGAAATACGATCACTGTCTGACGATTTATCTGAAACAGCGAGGAGTGTTACCGGCCCTGACTTACGAATTGTAGGTTTTATTCATATTCATATCTTTATTTGCATACCATAATGTCATTAAAGATGTTAAATTAATTGCTTAAAATTAAGTAGCAATTATGGACCCTTTAGGGCACAGCAAAAATAAAAATTAAAATGATAAAATTGAATTAAATTTAAAAAAGAAATATTTAGTACTTAAATTAAAAATAATAATAATAACAATGTCATTTTATAAAATAGCTATTGTTAAATTAATCACGTCACACTAAATATTACAAATCTTCCAGGTTAAGTCATTTTATATATATTATTGAGATCATTATCTTACATATACTTATTCTTCTTTGGGTTCTTATTTAGGTCGTGGGTTCAAACACAGCCAGTCGCATTACTTTGTGTATTTCTCTTAAACGATGAAGGAAAACATCGTGAGTAAACCGGTATGTCATAGAAAAAAAAATTTGATGACTGTGTTGTCCAACACCCCGCATTGGACTCACGTGGTGGATTACAGCCCATTCCCTCTCCTGGAGAGGAGGTGCAAGTCCCAGCAGTGGGAACATTATAAGGTTATCTGACACAGTAGAAAATGATTGGCTGAATATTGCAAGTGGCAGGAACAAATGGAAGAAACTGGAGGTGGGCTTCACCCGTGGAGGAGCCCATACAAAGAATATACTTTTGGAGGTATGCGGAACAGAGAGTAAAGTTCCGCAAACCTCCGTTGCAAAGTGAGTTCCGCAAACCTCCGATCAGACAGGTGTTATTACTGGCGGGCAACTGCCCGGGCTGTTCTGTATGTTCAAATCGCGCGGAGAACTTTAATTGCGCGTTGCTGGATTAGTTCTTATGTGAAGCCATAGATGTCGCTATATACTAACTTAAATTAAGTAGTTACTTTTTATTGTATTGTTGTTTGTGCTGTGCGAGTCTCAAATAAATGTTTTCTTTCTTTCTTTCATTACTACAATGACAGTCTTACAAATAAAATAGCATTTAATTTTGTTTTTGGGTAAACAAACACAGTAGTATCTTACTAATCCGGTACTATTAAAAACCAGAGGGTTAATTTTTGGTATGTTCGGATTATTAGATTATAAAGAAATAATCTGTTTTGAAGTTAGACTACTCGACGACGACAGAGCGTATAAGCAGTGCGTGGCGTAGGGGAGCACGGGTGGAGGGTGCCTAATTATTGGATATGTCGGTCTCGGAAATATTGCATATTTGATAATTGTTTACAATTTATAAAAATAGAAAAGAAATAACAAGGGATAAAAATCCAAAAATTTAAAGATATATATAAACTGTTTTTAATTTTAGTAGCCCCCAAGCGAACGCCGGGGAACAAAAAATATTAGTTACATTGCATGAAAGCTCTCACAGTAAACTCAAGATTTTTTATTTAAAGCATTGTTATATGTAGCAATGGTTTAAATAAAAAATCTTGGGTACTACTACATACTATCTACATATCTGAATAAAAAAAACACTTAACTAACTATAATTATTTATAGATACAATAAAATCTAATCTTATTAAAAAATCTTAAAATTATTAAAAAAAAACAGAAGTAAAAAAAAATTAAAAATATTCAATGCTCACGCTGTTAGGATACGAACAAAAATGCGGTCCAAAAATAGATAAAATATATAGATAATACAAAGAAATAGCGTCAAATGTGACGCACAGATTAAGTGGACCACAGTGGTTCTCTCACAGACAGACATTTTTATAGGGTGTCTGAATGGCTCCGCGCCACAGACGGGGGGTTAACCGCCTGTCTGTTGATCGAACTTCTAAAGATATCGCGCGCCAAAACCATGTCTGTCACCCAGACTTCTAAAGTCTGATTGCGCATGGCCGTTTTAAATGTACACAAATGTCGATTAAAACTATATCTATCCTGTTTATATTAAGCAGAGTGTAAGAATATAGAACAAGTGAGGCATAGAACATCATTTGCTAGACATCTGTTTACAATTTTCGGTGGAATGTCAAGTGGTTTGAGCCGTCCCGCGCCACGGTCATTGCGCATTCGAAATTCAAAGTCAACGTAGAATAAAACAGTTTTTGTGGCCAGTGTTTCTTTGTTGAGTGGTTTTAAACAATGTAAAGGTAAGTAATCAACAGTTTTAAACTGCTTCATTGTGTGTGTGTTATAGATTTAAGTCAAGATCTGATGATTTCGTCAGCTGTAGTCGAAAATTTCACGCGACTAGTCTGCACCATTTCGATGTATTGTGTGTGAAAATTACGCTACAAACGGCAAAATGTTGTTAGAAACATGATTTAGATACATTCTTACGTTTGTACAAGACATTTTACTAGTGAAATTCGTATATTTTTACGTAAAATACTTAACGGAAGAAAAAAAAACGGTAAAATTGGCGCGTAAATCGCTACCGTTGGCAGGTCATGACCTCAAAACCGCCATGTTTTTTGTCTTGTGTGCCACAGTAAAGTGAAACGGTCAGAAATACAATTTGTTTGTATGTTTGGTGTGTTGGTTGATGGGATGGTTTTTGGTATGAAGATTTTTTTTTTTATGTGTATTTCTGTGATGGTAGATGGGTGGGTTGTGGGTTTTTGTTTGTGTTTTGGGTTTAACGTTCCTAACTGCATGTGTTATGCATACATAATTTTATTTTAGTACAGTATATGTTTTTAACTAATTAAAACTATTATGGCTTTTTAACTAATAAAAACTCCCTCGCATCGCTGCTGACTGGTAATGTGTCCAAATGACTGGCACTTCTTACAATTAAATGGAAAGTACTATGTAAAGTTACTCGAAGAAAAATCAGATCAACCTGTATTTAGATAATATTTAATTTTATTTATTTGATCCGACTACTATATAACATTGTTACTGCCATAAAAATATAAAGTATGACAGTATTTAACAATAAACATATATAAATAATAGTTTAATCAGCCTTTTAATGTTCCCACTGCTGGGACTAAGGCCTCCTCTCTCTAGGAGAGGGAATGGGCCGTAATCCATCATGTGGGCCCAGTGCGGCTTGGTGAATGTCACATGTCTTCGAATTTTTGGTTCTAGGACATGCCGGTTTCCTCACGAGGTTTTCCTTGACCGCTTTGAGAGCAGTGGTGATGAAATAAATTATACAAAGTAATGCACCTAGCTGGGTTTGAACCTGCGATCTACAACTCGTAAGTCGAGGCTGTTACCACTCAGCCACCACTGCTCTATAAGCATATAATCAGCCTTATAATGTTCCTACTGCTGAGAGTCAGGCCTCCTCTCTAGGAAAGGGAATAGACCATAATACCGTACCGTAGACCAATATTCACAATTATGAAATTAAACTGGCTTCATTTCATATTATATGTTTTCTTTATCAAACTTATAACAAACATTTGTCAAGTTCCGATAAAATCTCCAAACTATTTAATATAGGTACCTATCAAATACCTCAGTTTCATACATTTTCTGCTTCAGGATTACGAACATATTTTCAGGCATGAAGATGATGACTCGTAGGAGTAACGAAGACGTAAGGCCTTGTAGATGACCTTTGACGTAATTTACTAACGTTATATGCATGCCACAATTCCCGATTTTTCTTAAATAGAAATAAACAAACATCTAATATTAAAGTTACTATATAAGTAAATAATGTGAGCAATATCGATAGTTCTATAAATATAATGGGCACTGTCCATATTAAGACGTAAATTAACACTAATAAAACGTCGCACAATATTAATATAAAAGACGCTACATACAACCGACTCCAAATGTAAGTAGTTGTATGAGCGGTCATGTTCGAGTTTAGAAAAATTTAGTATAAAATTTTGAGATTAAGATACAGCATGTTAGCAATGGTAAAAGCAGACATACGCTATTAAAATCCTTATAGTACTCAAAGCCATAGTACTTCATAAACTGTACAGTTACACAATGTATAAAAGAAGTTTCCCACGCAAAGAGGCTGCTTTTCAGATATATCCTTTTAACATTACCATCGTAAACCTTCACAAAGTCATTATAAAACATATAACTTAGAACTAACAACCAGTAGTGCATTGCTATTATAAAGTATGACTGCAAAAACCCTGCTATCCACTTTGTTACTTCATATGCATCCAAGAAGTAATATGTCCAAGCCGTTGAACACACTAAACAGTTTACTAAAACCATGTTGAGAAACACATAGTTTCTGTAATTACGAAATTTCTTTATGATGCACCACGATATTATTCCGAAAATCAACGTGACTAGTGTCAGAGCAAGCAATATTTGCTCAATAGTAAACAGTTGATCAAATATCAGATCCCAAACAACACTACTCCCAAAAAAGTCAACGACACTGCTGCTGTTGTGTACATAGCGAATATCACTGCCACAGTTATTTATGATTCAGTTTTAGATGACAAATTTAAAAGTTTTTTATTCAGCTTGACGAAAAGAGCTGCCGTAAAACTACGCGGCGATACCGATACTGATTGATGTTTGGTACTGTTACGAAACGAATTAAATTTTCGACTAGTTTAATCCTGCTGCGGTCGTGCGAATTACAATATTAACCACCGTTGCAAAATGACGTATTCTTGAAAACCAACCGAACAAACATTTTTACATTCCAAGTTGCCTTACCGTGATCATTCAAAATGTCAGTCGTGCGAGTAAGAAAGAGGGATGGAGCTATATACCCTATATAGCTATCCCTTTATCTGTTCAGTTTAGGTCGTAAAAAGGATCGCATTAAGTAAAGCTTCTAAAAGTTGAATAGTATGCGCGTGCATAAATGCGGCGCCTGTACTCGCGCCGCATGGGTCTTATACCAGTATGATGGCATAATCAACAAAGGTGATGCTTATACCAGTATGATGGCATAATCAACAAAGGTGATGCTTATACCAGTATGATGGCATAATCAACAAAGGTGATGCTTATTTCTACAGAAATCTCTGCTTTTTTTCCAGCCTTCCTTTCTTCATTGCATAGATTATAAATGATCACCAACGTGTGTGGCAAGGAAGGTGAGCAATGGGTTCTCGCTGACCGATCGTCCGGTAACCGTCCGGACCGGGCCCAAGTCATCGACGGCGCGTACTGTTCCATGCGCACCTCAAGGTGATGTCAGCAACCGTAGGGGCCCAGCAGGGTCGAAGCCTACTGGGGCCATGAGTGATACGAAATAGATCCACGGGGCCCTGGAAAAAATGGCAAAGAAGGAACAGGTCTTTATTCAGTAAAAGTCTGACACTACCTCTCGCTCTGCCCAAGAGCAGGGGATGTCATTAGATGATTTTCCCACCCGAAAAAAAGAAAAAAAACGGTGGCAAAAGGTATCACAATCGGTTCTAAAATGTTCTTTACGTACCGTGCTGCAGTCAGGGATTCGTTTTCCATTATCTGATTAAAGGCAAAACCGAAATTTTTCGGTCAATAGAACTTATCTCCGAGCATTATCATCCTAGTTTCAATGTGAGCGAACCAAATTAGATCGAGCTACTCGATGACCAGTGGTGAGTAAGGATCTTCTGGCTGGCAAGTATGCCCCTATTCCAACCACATTTATTCTTTGTGTTGGTGCATCAGAAATGAAGATATCCGCAGGAGAACCGATATAGCTCGAAGAATCGCCAAACTTAAGTGGCAATGGGCAGGGCTTATTGCGCGCAGGTCGAAATCAGATGGAGACGAAAGGTTCTGGGGTGACGACAACGTACAGCAAGACGCAGCGTTTGAATGCCTCCCGCAAGGTGGACCGATGACCTGGTGAGAGTCGTTTCTTACATCAGACGAAATTGAAGCAAGATACAAAAGAGAGAGAAAGAAGTGAGTAGGGAGTGGAATTCCCTGCCGGAGTCTGTGTTCCCTGATAGCTACAACCTAGGGGTCTTTAAGCCAAGAGTGAATAGGTCACTACTAGGCAAGCGTCTTCCATCGTCGGCCACATCATCGCTTACCATCAGGTGACATAGTGGTCAAACGCGAGCCTATCAATAATAATTAAAAAAAAAAAAACAATAAATCTGTCGTCTATCGCTGATATCACTTTTTTGCAAACTTGTCCTTCAAATCTTGTATTCTCCAGTCTTCCCATATCGTTAACCATTACGGAAAATGACGAACTTGAAAACCAGATCATTGTAGATGAAACTATTTTCAATTATTAGCTGCTAAAAACTATCTCGGACTCGCGGAGAGCCAAACTGCACTGTCACTAATTGTGATCTTTGTCTTTTATTACCCCCAGAAGATGCAGATGTAATGTGCAAAGGTGTATCGCTAGAGTTACGTAGTGGACTATTACTATTATTTATTAATTTCTCCAAAATATTATATACATTTAAATCTAATAATAACGTAATTAAAACTAACTTACAAAATAAAAATAAAAGCCCTAAAGTACTAAAAAAAAAGCGTAGTGGACACAGTTCAGACATTATAATATAGCAGGTGTTCTATTGCAGATTTAGCATATTTGATTCCAAAGCTTCTATTTTATTCTAGTAATTATGTACTATTATAGTAGAAAATTCCTCGCACTGGCAACCCCGTATCGTCTTTGTAGACGAAACTCAAGTCACTCTTACAAAGTGTCACTATTTTCGACATTGACACCTTGGAATAAACGAAAATATGTAGTATTTCAATCAATCTTAACTAATTAAAACTATTATGGCTTTGAAAAACTCCCTCCCATCGCTGCTGACTGGTAATGTATCCAAATGACTGGCACTTCTTATAATTAAATGGAAAATACTATGTAAAGTTACTCGTAGAAAAATCAGATCAACCCGTATTTACATAATATTTAATTTTATTTATTTGGTCCGACTACTATATAACATTGTTACTGCTATAAAAATATAAAGTATGACAGTTTTTAACAATATAATTGTTTTATAGCATAAGCATATATAAATAATAGTTTAATCAGCCTTTTAATGTTCCCACTGCTGGGACTAAGGCCTCCTCTCTCTAGGAGAGGGAACGGGCCGTAATCCACCATGTGGGCCCAGTGCGGCTTGGTGAATGTCACATGTCTTCGAATTTTTGGTTCTAGGACATGTCAGTTTTCTCAAAATGTTTTCCTTTACCGTTTTGAGAGCAGTGGTGATGAAATAAATTACACAAAGAAATGCGCCCGGCTGGGTTTGAACCCGCGACCTACAACTCGTATGTCAGTCATTATTTTTTACTTGACATTGTAATTGTAAAAAATAATTTTACAACAGAAAAATGTTCATTGAATGCGACAATAATAGGTTGTATTCATATAGTTTAAACTAAAATTGTACGTAGACATTAATATATAGGTTCCTAGGTATTTATAAATAGATAAGGAAGCCTGGTAGACGAGTCTACCTCGGTTATACCGTTGTTTTTTTTTTCTTCATACTTATCATGTCAAACTGTAATGTGTATAATTTAGGCATCATAAAAAACTCACATTGCAACCATAACTTGAAATCACCAAATTATTAATAATGTTCACTCAAAAATCAACTTAAACCTTATAATCTTAAAACGGATAGTTGTGTAAATGGCAATAGATTGTCAGTTATTATTATTCTGGGTTCTAACCGGTATTATGTTTGTTTGCTGATTTTACTGACGTACTACCTTCTGCCAGCAGCTTCACTGACGTGAATGTAAAAAATATCCCAAGGGAACATACTGCTATGATAAAAACATACTTATCCTAGGTACATCATCATTTTCAGCCGATAGACGTCCACTGCTGGACATAGGCCTCCCCCAAATGTCGCCACAATGAAAGGTCCTGAGCGTCTCGTATCCATCGGATTCCCGCAACCTTCACCAGGTCATCGGTTCACCTTATTGAGGGCCTTTCAACACTGCGTCTTCCGGTACGTGGTCGCCACTTCAGAATCTTTCGGCCCCAACCGACGGCCATCTGTTCTGCGAGCAATGTGCCCTGCCCATTGCCACTTAAGTATGTCGTTTCTTAGTGCTATGTCGGCAACCTTGGTTCTCCTGCGGATATCTTCATTTCTGATTCGATCAAGCAAGGAAACTCCGAGCATAGCCCTATCCATTGCCCTTTGGGTGACTTTCTAAGTACGTGTGTAGGATATGGTCTACCCGTGCGATAAATCTGTTCCACCGTTTGAGCGTGAAGGAGCAACAGACAAAGAAACAAGCTTATATTATAAACAAACTTTCGTCTTTATTATCTATAGGAACGAAGAGGATAAAACGATACGCATACATCATCGCATCAAGCACCGTAGCGCGGAAGTGTGTGTTCTTACGGGTTTGTATCTTTATAGAAAACACGCGTAGTGCAACACAAATAACACATTCACGCACCTATGTACATGCGGAGAAACACGCTCCCAGTGTGTGCGTGCGGGGCAAGGCGCAAGCAAGATTTGGCACACCGAGCTCTGCAATGTCATGCGCGATTTTGACAGAGTTAGACGTACTATTTCGAAATTTCGATATCGATCGATTTATATTCGAAATCACAAGTCGTGAAGCAATTTGGAATATGAAATGTAAAGAATATAGTGATAGTGTACAGAGAGTGAGGCTATGGGACGTTGATCAATGACTCAAACTAATAATATAACTGCAGCATCCTGAATGAGGTCTAAATTAATAACCATTTTAATATTTATAAACTGGGCAAGTGCGAGTCGGGCGTCAGCACTGAGGGTTCCATACAAACTTACCAATGTATGGAACCCTTAATTCCCGAATGGAGTCTCGATGATTTTTCTGAATCGCAAAAAAAAGGTTTTTTTTTCTCGGCTCCAGCCTGTCTTCCGGGAAGTCCACACAATTGCAGAATAGGTAATTTCCCAGGAAGGGGAAGAATCTCCATAGTAACATTTTTTTAATAAAAATTGAGTTTCACAGTATTTCCATATTACAATATTAACCCTTTGAATATCAAATACGCTTACAAACAACAAAAGTTATCGGCCGCTAGAACGCCAACAACCATTTTAAGCGACAAACAGAAGATGTACTGCATTATAATCTGATATTTTAGAAAATATTTAAAAATATTACTGAGTCGTCTTCTCCGTATGTCACGTTAATAGGTAGGAGAGGACTGTCAAAATGTACCAAATAAGTAAAATAATAAAGAAGTGGATCTAAATCTACACTTATATTATAAAGAGGTAAAGTTTATTTGTAGGAGTTAACGTCTAAAAATACTGGTCCGATTGCTAAAATTTTTTCACCGATAGAAAGCTGCTTTATTCCTGAGTGACATAGGCTATAGACATTGGTTATCACTCTGTGCCTGGTAGGTAGGTCTTACTGGAATTATAATATCCAACGAGAAGGGATACGCCACCCTGCTATGTAGAGGCACGCTGACGTCCTATACCGATAAGTTCAGGCTTCGCGTGAAACGTAATACGGCTATCTGGTTCCGACAGACTCCGGGAATTCGAGCCCCGATAACAGGAATAAAAATATTAATAATATGTCCTGAACATTATATATACTTCAAGGTAATATTATATTTCTCAACTAGTTGTCCCTCGCGGTTTTACACGCGTCTTTGGTTACTGCTTCGCTCCCGACATGTTCTATAAATGAGCTTTCTGGATATCCAAAATTAAAAAAAAAAAACATTGGCCTAGCCAAATGTCCTTTACTTGGTATAGTTCGTCAAGTCGTTGAGCTCCTTAGTAGTCCTGAGTTGAGCTTTGCGAATACTGACAAATGCTTGTACTGAATGGACAGGTCCACACAAATCTATATGGTTCTCTCTTCAAAAGACCATCTCAGACAAATCTGCATGGTTCTTATGTGATTTGACCATTATATATTTACTGTATGGAGTTTAAAAGAGACTTTGACCCCTGAGTATATGAAAAATAAATATCATTTATCATTTAAAAATATTTTTTCAATTAAAACCAGAACTTTTTGAGATTAGCGTATTCAAACAAACATACTCTTCAGTTTTGTAATATTAGTATAAGTTCTGTAATATTAGTATAAAATGATGTAGATTTTCCTTCCTGATGACAACAAAATTCAAGTTTTTTTTTTACATAGTAGTGGTTACTCGCAGGTCAACCTACGATGTTAGCTTCTGCCGGATTTGCAATAAATTTAAATTCACCAAAAAACGTGTTCTGAAGGTATTACACCTTTAGAACACGTTTTTGGTAATTATTTGGTGTTAACAATTACTTTTATTTACTTCCTACTAATCACAATAAACTACTAGTATTGTTTTACACCATTAAGGGTGGAATTCACCAATAAAACTAATCGCGTTTTAACGTTTGGCTCACATAATCGCGTTTAGTTTAAAGAAAACTTTTCTTTTATTGTATTTTTACAAGTGACACTAGTGACAGCGGCTAAACGCAATTATGCGAGCCAAACGTTAAAACGCGATTAGTTTTAGTGGTGAATTCCGCCCTAAGAAAAATAAATCAAATCACCATATTTAAAAGTCTTTAGGTTTCACGATATAAAATCTCCTTCGAAAAGAATATTGCAGGATATGCTTTGTGAGAGAATATTTCCAAACATACATAATACTTATTCTTAAATTCCTATTATTTAACATGAGATATTGTCGGTTTTAGTGGAGGTTTCTCACCAATGCATCTTTATTGATTTAAACCCCTATTTGATTTTGATGACAACATACAATCATCGTATTTATTGCTATGATATTTAGACAGGCGTTACATTTTGAAATGCCTATAAAGTAACAATTAAATTTGGTATTAATATAAATCATTCCTTATTCAAGTTTTGCGCTTAGTAAAAGGTTTCGGAAATAAATTATTCGTCGAAACATGAGTTAGCCAACATTTTACCTTATTTTTTTGTTGTTGAAAAGTTTGCACTTAACCTGTATCTCACCGGGGCCAAAGTCTGCTTTTTTTATAAATTCGTCATTCAACACAATCCCATTGTCATTTTCGTGATCGTAAGTCATCTTTAGAGAAATATGAGTATGTGATCTAGATGACTACTGTATCCTGTCTTATTTATACATATATGTTGGTCTGTAGGTACATATCTACAGAAGAATAATAAGAACGACCAGTTACCGAATTTGAGTACTACTAAAAACAGTATGTTTGTGTTTTTTAGGTTTAATCTTATACCTTTGTGTATGATTCCCAATATCATCGTTGGCCCTTATTCAATGGTTTTCATATACCTTATTATATTTACTAAATTGCTTGTTATTATTTTTTTAGAACTTATTTATAGATTGTTAATAATTTATTGTATGTGTAAGCATTTTATGTCTTTTTAATTTAATGTTTTGAGAATAAACACATTTTTACTTTATTTATTATTTATTTATCAATTGCTTTCTGTATTTTTTTTTATTACTTAAACAATTTTAAATATCAAAAACCTTTGACTCATACACCTTCTGCTTCAGATTTTTGAATATACTTTTCAGATGATATGATACCAACACTCGTAGCTAATGGTCTGTGCTTTAATTTACTAATATAATATTCATACCATAATTTTCGATTCTGCTTAAGAATTACTAATAAAATGTCTAATATTAAATTAGTAAAATAACCTAAAAAATTAGCTGGTACCGCTATTAGTCGTATGAGATTCGGTGCTATGATGCTTATAACATAACTAGATAACAATGATATATCACATAATATAAATATTAAAGTAGCAACATAGAAGCGACGCCAGGTGTTAGAAGCTGTTTGTGTGCTCGTGATCAAACTACGAAAGAGTGAATACACAATTATAATGTATAACATACAGTTTATTATCAAAGGTAACATTAAACATGCGGCAAGGAAATAAGTATATCCTATTATTTGGTAAAAACGAAGAGGTGCTAAAATCAGAGTGTTTACCAAAGTAACACCCCAAGCAAATATGCTACTTTTAAGATATCTCCTGTTAATTTTTCCATTAAAAACTTTTACAAAGTCAACGTAAAACATATGACTTATAACTAACAACCAATGGTGTCTTACTGTTACAAAATATAATGATACATATGTCGTATAAACACCCACATATAACCTCAACCGTACCTCGTTGGATAAGCAGGCTATAATAGAAGGCCATGCAACGAGTAAAAAGTTTGATAAAACTGAACTGAGAAAAACAAAGTTCCTGTAATTACGAAACTTCTTTATGATGCACCATGATGTCACTCCGTACACCAACGTAAGAAAGGTCAGCACAAATATTATGTAGCCAATAATAACAAACCACTGATATGCTATCAGTTCCCAATTATGATAGCTTGAGTTAACGCCGTGTTCACTGGTATTATTAGCAGACATAGTGAATTTCACTTGCCCAATATTTTTGGTTTCACTGATAATATATTAAAGAGCTTCTCGTGAACTGTTTGGCGTAAAGCACTTCTCATTATACACGTGTTGATTCTAACGTTGATCAGATACTAGTTCGATAACAACCGCAAAATCATTTTAAGTTTTGAATATTTATACTTTTAACCCTGCAGTGGACTTAAACACGGATTAGTTTAAAAAACAGAATGAAAATTAGAAACTTAAATTTAAAGTGTAACAATATACCTATTGTCAGATATTTTATTTTTATTATTTAATATTTTTTAAAATTTTCTTTAATTTTTGTAACGTTCCTTTGGTTTAAAAACGAATTATTAGTTAAATAACTTAATTTATTCCTTTCAGTATTATTTTTTAAACGAACGACCTAAAATGTTTTAGATACTGAAATATCCAGAAAAGGAATGTGTATAAGAATTGTTTATTCATTTAAATTAGCAAGTAAAAGAAATAAAAATATTATTTTTGTCACAATAATGCCAAAATGGGCACCCCTTTTTAGCTTAATTTAACTAGGATATCATATTAAAGAATTTGAAATGTTGTTGTAACTAATAAAAATATAACTTATATCACATTGTTGGTTTAAATGTAAAAAATACCCGTTAAAATACCGTTCCACCGTTCTCAAAGCGTTTTTATTTTTTATAAATAAAACAAATCATCGCTGGTTATCAATACCGTGATTAATACAGTTTTTTAGATATTTATTAAAAATAGTTTACCGATCACAAAAAATACAAAATTTACTTTGAAAATGAAATTTGTTATTTCTACCAAGGTACGAAACCCTCGGCGAAGGAGTCTGACCCACTTTTTGTGCTTATGGAATGAAAAGAAAGAAAGAAAAACAAGTTTATTTATTTTTTTATTCAAATATAATAAATACTTTCGTATACGTTCGAATACGTTCTAGTTCTTTATTCTAAGTTTTAAAACAAATTATATAATGTAACCACGACCACTGCAGGGTTCAATGTCATCATCCTATGAATCAAACTTGATTTTCGAGTTCTATATCTTTTTTGAATAACAATCTCAATAACATATAAGACAAGACTCAAATTTCATTGCTATCAAAATTTAAACACAATCGTACTACAATGTTCTGTTCTTTCTAAAATGTTTTAAGAGTTTCGATATTTTAAAAGACATATTCACCACAAATGTCTATAAACTCAAAGGATAATTTATATAAATGTTTTCAGTCGTTTACTTGTTGAAAATTTAAGGAACAGTAAAATACGAACTGAATCGAAAAAAGTGCACGTAAAGTCGAACTATGAACAGATTCAATATAACCAAAACCTAAAGTTAGGTTAAGTGAAAGTAAATGGAATTATAGCGATCAATATAAATTCAATACTGGGCAATTAATAGACACCCACGAATTCGATAGATGGCGTTGACGTCAAATAAGAAGTCGCTACGATTATGTTACCGCTCGTAACATAGGCTTGGATAAATAAGTTTTTTTTTTTGTTACCGCTTGTAATATAGGCTAGGATAAGTAATTTGTTTTGTTACCGCTCGTAATATAGACTACGCTAAGTAATTTTGTTACCGCTCGTAATATAGACTACGATAAGTAATTTTGTTACCGCTCGTAATATAGGCTAGGATAAGTAATTTGTTTTGTTACCGCTCGTAATATAGACTACGATAAGTAATTTTGTTACCGCTCGTAATATAGGCTAGGATAAGTAATTTGTTTTGTTACCGCTCGTAATATAGACTACGATAAGTAATTTTGTTACCGCTCGTAATATAGGCTAGGATAAGTAATTTTGTTACCGCTCGTAATATAGGCTAGGATAAGTAATTTGTTTTGTTACCACTCGTAATATAGACTACGATAAGTAATTTTGTTACCGCTCGTAATATAGGCTAGGATAAGTAATTTGTTTTGTTACCGCTCGTAATATAGACTACGATAAGTAATTTTGTTACCGCTCGTAATATAGGCTAGGATAAGTAATTTTTTTTGTTACCGCTCGTAATATAGACTACGATAAGTAATTTTGTTACCGCTCGTAATATAGACTACGATAAGTAATTTTGTTACCGCTCGTAATATAGGCTAGGATAAGTAATTTTGTTACCGCTCGTAATATAGACTACGATAAGTAATTTTGTTACCGC
The DNA here is from genome assembly GCA_961205895.1 of Mythimna pallens. Taxonomy (NCBI): domain Eukaryota; kingdom Metazoa; phylum Arthropoda; class Insecta; order Lepidoptera; family Noctuidae; genus Mythimna; species Mythimna pallens. Next base: position 7,199,799 of record OY540843.1, read on the forward strand.
TCGTAATATAGGCTAGGATAAGTAATTTGTTTTGTTTCCGCTCGTAATATAGACTACGCTAAGTAATTTTGTTACCGCTCGTAATATAGGCTAGGATAAGTAATTTGTTTTGTTACCGCTCGTAATATAGACTACGCTAAGTAATTTTGTTACCGCTCGTAATATAGGCTAGGATAAGTAATTTGTTTTGTTACCGCTCGTAATATAGACTACGATAAGTAATTTTGTTACCGCTCGTAATATAGACTACGCTAAGTAATTTTGTTACCGCTCGTAATATAGGCTAGGATAAGTAATTTGTTTTGTTTCCGCTCGTAATATAGACTACGATAAGTAATTTTGTTACCGCCCGTAATATAGGCTAGAAAAAGTAATTTGTTTTTTTTTTGAGACCGGCAGTGCTGTCAAGAGCTCTTAACGCGATCTATTTACGGCCTAAACTGAACTGCTTCATCCCTCTTTCTCACTTGCACTACTAACATTTTAACACGTCATGGTAATTCTCACCACATGCATACACGAGGAGTGGCAGGCAGTCGCCTGGTTCTGCGAAGCAGTAATGCTAGCAAAGGAGGAGGCCGCACGTGCACGCGCGAGGCAATGACCCTGATTTCCGTCCACCTTAGGTGTGGGCTTGCGGACGGCGAGCAATAGGTGGCTCGCCATCCAATCGTCCGGTAACCGTCCGGACCAAGCCCAAGTCGTCGATGGCGCGTATGTTCCATGCGCGCCTCAAGGAGATGTCTGCAAACCGTAGAGGCCCAGCAAGGTCAAAGCCTACTGGGGCCAAGGGACTGCTTCTGAAAGGAAGACTCGGCCCTGGTACGAAAGGCAACGAAGGAACAGGAGTGGGTTTTTAGTCAGTAAAAGTCTGACACTATTTCCCTCTCCGCCGGGGAGCGGGGGATGTCATCGGATGATTTTCCCACCGAAAAAACAAAAAAAACACATGCATACACAAATCATTGTGATTCGGTACAAGTTTGAGTTTACGCGATTCGTTACCAGTCCATCGTTTTGTTTCACTACCCGTTCTAAGTCAACCCTCGGGTTTCGTACAACTAAAGTTGATACGAAAATATGAATGTGCATATGAAATCAGCGTCTACGTATCCATTTAAAACGACCTTAGTATTACAAGAAGACCATTAGAATACTTTTTTGTGAACTCTAACCAGTTATTCTGCATACTCGAAGTGACAACTTGCTGATGCGTTTGGCAGTGTTCGGTTTTCCTTATGTAATACTAGCCCCCTCGCCTCTTTAGTTACTGCTCCTATCGCCTGTAGCGTGGTGTTATGCATGTAGTCTTCCTTAGTAGGTAAATTGACTATCCAACAATAAATTATTTTTCAATTCGTACAGCCAGTTCCTGAGATTGACATGTACAAACAAATCATGAACTCTTCATATTTATTATGTATTTATTTAATCGTAGGAGAACCAACAGATAAATAATATAAAAAATGGATAACAGATTATTATGGGTAAAATAGCATAAACAGCCTTTTAATGTTGCCGGGACTCAGGCGTACCCTGAGTCCCGGCAGTGGGACCCCGATTTCCGGCCACCGTAGGCGCGGGCTTGCGGACGGCGAGCAGTGGGTAGCTCGCCGTCCGACCGTCCGTTAACCGTCCGGACCGAGCCCAAGTCGTCGGTGGCGCGTACTGTTCCACGCGCACCTCAAGGAGATATCAGCAACTGTAGGGGCCCAGCAGGGTCGAAGCCTACTGGGTCTTCAAAAGGAAGAATCGGCTTTGGTACGAAAGGTAACGAAGGAACAGGAGTGGGTTTTTAGTCAGTAAAATTCTGACACTATCTCCCGCCCCGCCCAAGGGCCCACCGAAAAAAAAAGCCCACTGGGGCCAAAGGTCGAATTCTAAAAGGGAAATATGTGGTCCTAGGGCGACTGAAGGAACACCGATGTGGTTTTAGCCAGTAAAAGTCTCGGTCCGCCCTAAGGTGGGAAAAGTCATTAGATGACAAAAATAATATAGGTGAGTACTAGTATTTTATATAGACTGGCTGCCTATCACCTATAAAACTTACTAATCAGGTTACACGATACTCCTTAGCAAGACAGGTGTCGCATTTTCTGGATTCTGACTATCAAAGATCTACAAATGACAGCCGAGGCCAACGGTGTAACATACTTTTCGAGGCATGGAGGGATGTTGGCATGTAATGGATGGTCACCTATCTACCGCTTGACCTTGGTAAACCTTGTTTAACTTTCAAGATTCATCTGTGCGGCTTTTATTACTAAGCTACAAGCGCCTACCAACGAGTAAAAATAACAGCATCTTTTACGAAGAATCATGACGCTGTTTAGAGATTTACTGTCATCTTGACAAGTTAAAGGGGCTCATTTATCATCGGCTTAAGGGCCCATTGTTTGAGCAGCATCTACACACACATGCATTTCCCCGCACGTCCCAAGATGTACGTCCCTTAGACCGCAATGTATCATAAATCTTCTTAGGAGTTGAAGCCTTAATATCACAATGAGTTCAAATATAATGTTTGTGTGATAATTGGAAAATATCTTTATAATCGCAATTATAAGAGTTTTGTAAACTGTAGTTTTGGTCTCTTGATCAAAATGCAAAACACTGGGGATTTTTTTAATTTTTTTAGTGTTGATAGGTCCGCGCTTGACCACTATCTCACCTGATGGAAAGCGACGATGCGGTCGACGATGGAGCTCATCGGAAACTATATTCGTTTGAATGAATAAGAAAGGATTATAGTAATGCGATGCGGCAAATATATTGTGTGTATTTGGGTTGTAACCTGCTACTAAGGTGATTTAACGACTCTAAAAATGAGAGGAGCGTATATTATTTTGTTCAGTACTTTTTAATGGTCCTAATCCTTTAGGAGCTATGCATTAGTAACGCCATCGTTTTTTTATCGATGGTATACGTACAAATGTGACATTTACAGTTTAACACATTCATCAGGGTCCGCTGCACCTACATTATTAAGCGTTTTTTCCTGTTGTTTGTGTTTTAGTCTGCTATTATTTTGCAAACAAGTTACGACAAAGATAAATACAAAATTATGGCAGTAACAAGCATCTTATCAGTTTGTGTAAAATTTCTGTAAAATAATAGGCTCTTTCCAAGTAAATATATAAAGCTTGAACATTTGTCCAAGTAAATATTCTGTGAAAATCTTAGTCACAATGAAACCTACTCTTTTAGTGTTCTTCGTGGTGTTATTGGCACTGGCTGTTGTATCAGGTTAGTGACTTTTCTTCGGATTTGTATATTTTGTTAAATATTTGTAGTTTTTCTACTGTATGTGTTAGTCTATTTTATGTTCGTAAAAATACATTTCGGGTCGCGGTAAATCCTCGGCCTTGGAACTTAAAAGACAACTAAAGGCACATAGGTGGGTTTTTAGTTAGTTTAAATGTGACAATCTGAGAGGAGTTTTTTGATAATTTTCCACCTTAAAGAGCATTTGTAACTTTTTTAAAAGTCAAAATTAGTTTTTTTTTAATGTAGCGTGACTGTTATAGTTTTTATTTTAACATATGTAGCTATTCGAAATTTGGCTATGATGGAGCGAAATAGTAAATGCTGTGATAAAGCTCCTTAACAAAGATTTAAAAAAAAATCAATGACAAAAACTTCGGTGGGTAGCGACATCTATGACGCCAGAAAGAAACTAAACTTCAAAATCCATTCAAAATCCTGTAGCGTGATACTATCAAACTTCTCCGCATGATAAGAGCATATCAGCAGCCTGAAATTAACTTTCGGGCAGTTGACTGGACTATACACATCACCTGTCTGGTCGGAAGATTCCCATTTTCAATGGAGTTATGCAGGACTTTACACCTTGTTTTACAAATATTTAGTAACATCTGTGGTGAAACATATGAACTAAAAACTAAGAAATCCTGCATCACTCAGTTAATAATTCGCCTTGGTGCGTGTTCTACCAGATACCTTTTTTTTTACATAATATAATATTGCAGTATGCTTATCGCTATATCCTCTTCGGTCCTTAAAATAATAAAAACCAAAGTTTGTTTATATATATATATATTTTTTACATCTATCACCCAACGCCGTCTAGTCCTAAGCTAAGCAGAGCTTGTGTTACGAGTACTAGACAACTGATAAACATACTTATATATTTCTAAATACATACATATTATAGATAAATTACACCCAGACACAGAACAAATTTTAATGATCGTGCTCATCACACAAACATTTGTCCTGGGTGGGAATCGAACCCATGACCCCCGGCTTAGCAGTCAAGGCCACTAACCACTAGAAAACAGGCCAGTCAGTCTTTCTCTCTTGATCTCTCATCATGAAATTCTTTCCACGACTTATGACAGGATTTTGAAGTTTTAGTTCCTATTTTGCATCATAGATGTCGCTACCCATCTTACAGAAGTTTTTGAAATCGATTGTGGCTGAGAAAATATTTCTTCTTGAATTTAAACATTCTAAAGGATTCCATTTCACCCCTTAAACAATCCATTCATATTTTCTTTAGACTTATTGTCTCACTCAAACTATATATTCACATTTATATTCATAGTAACACACAATTCATGATCGTTTATTTAAACCGCAGTTTTGATATTAATGACATACATGGCTGTATGTCGTACATATTTTCTGATAGACTCATTTAATAGACTTATCACGTTTCAAATAAAGCAATTGCCAAGTCTTGGTTTATCTAAACTTTAGATAAAATATCTGTTAAAAATGTTCAGTTCGGACGACAACAATATGTTGTATAACAATAAATGTCTAGATTCAATACACGCTATTTACACAAAGTAAATACCTATTTCTTTTTCTAAAAAAAAACTGTCCAAGTACGAGCCAGACTTGCATATGAAGGGTTCTGTACTACAATTTTAATATCAAGCAAAAAACGGTAAAAAATATCACGTTTGTTGTATAGGAGCTCCCTTAAAAATACTTTATTTTAATTTAATTATTTATTTTAATGTGAATAAATATTTTGTGAATATTTCAAGCTGTTGCTGTTATTGATATCGAGCAAAAAACGGCAAAAAAATCACGTTTTTGTATGAGATATTATTAAATGCTTAAATATTTTTAGTATTTGTTGTATGTGAGAAATACATCATCTGTGAAAATATCAACTATCTAGCTATCACGGGTCATGAGACACAGCTTGGTGACAGACAGAGAGACAGCGGAGTCTTAGCAATAGGGTCCCGTTTTTACCCTTTGGGCACGGAACCCTAAAAAGAAATGGTTTTAATTCGGTTGTATTTTTTATGTTTGTTATCTTAGACGACCGTCATTATTGAACGAGTTTGGAAAATATTTTTCTAGTTAGAAAGAATACATGTCACTTTGTCTAGACCCTAAGAGGTCATGTCATTGATGTAGCTTTGTATCGGCGATAACCATCGTCGAAGACTCTAAAATCACACTCAATATTATAAAGTGTGTAGGTATATGTCCTGGCCAGATCTTGGAAAATAATCATTTCATGATCTCATGATATCATCATCATCATTTCAGCCAAAAGACGTCCACTGTTGGACATAGGCCTCCCCCAAATGTCGTCATAATGACCGGTCCTGTGCGTCTCGCATCCATCGGACTCCCGCAACCGTTACCAAGTCATCGGTCTACCTTGTAGGAGGCCTTCTAACGCTACGTCTTCCGGGACGTGGTCGCAGAACCTTTGGGCCCTAACGGCCATCCGTTCTGCGAGCAATGTGCCCTGCCTATTGCCACTTAAATTTGGCGATTCTTCGTGCTATGTCGGTGATCTTAGTTCTCCTGCGGATATCCTCATTCTTGATTCGAATAATATCTAAATCCAACTATTTCGTGATTTTTAACTAAACATTTTAACTTAAAATCACTCTCTTGTAAAGTTTACTCAATGTCGCTTGGTAATTTTTGGTTTTCAAGTGTCGATATGACATACTTACTGTAAACGAACTAGCTGACTCGGCATACGTTGTTCTGCCATACGAATTCTTTATCTTCCTGCACTCGTCCTGATATATTTGGGGTCAGCGCAACACATTTCCTTCTTCCATTCTGTTCTGACACCCGTCACGCTATCACTAACTCCCTTTTCTTTCATATAATTTCTCACATAATCTATCCATTTTTCTTTGGCCTCCTTCTCGCTTTCTCATAACCTCATTCTTCCACATAAATTATTAAAAAAAATAGGGGATGGGGGTGGAAGGGTACAAAGTAGCTTACGACCTTTTCTCAGATCTACCAAATATTTACATAAAACACTTACCTATCATAAAAAAAAAAAACATTAAAAAAGCGATCAAGCCACTTCGGAGGAGTCCATGTAAAACTGTTTTCTTTAATTATGCCTTCCCTCGTTTTCAACTGGAGCGAAAGGGCGTGCAAGACTTAATGAATAAAACCACACCTATGTTCCTTGACTTCCATTTTGCATTCTAGGATCACGAGAATCCATTGCATACTTTTTCCCATGGCCGTAGGAGGTAATGGACCCTCCTGATAACAAACACTGTAACACGAGTTTTTTATATAGAATGACTGGCAATTAGTGTACGATATTTAAACACGTTATTTTGCTCATGATAACAAACAATTTTTATTACGGGAGCAAAGCCGGAATCGCGAAAAAATATCAGCAGTAGGTACATTAGGAAAACATAAATGTACTGAACGGCTGATTTTTTTTCGCGATTTCAGGTTTGTTCCCATAGTAAAAGTTGTTGGTTATCATGAGCACAATCACGTGTTAAAGTATTGTACACTAATTACCAGTCACCCTATATATTTGATTTACAAGTTAATAATAGATCTAAAAAGAGATTTCATTTGTACAAGTTACAGCTTATAAATCGAGGTTCAAAAACAAAAAAAGCAATTAAAATCCAACATAAGTACTAATATAGAGACTTTCATTATACATTGATTAAAGGTCCCGGATTATAATTACCGACATCAATCATGAACAAGCATATTCTGAAATTGATCAAATTCTACTGAAATTCAACAATTTGGTATCTAACAAATTATAGGTTTTTTCTTTCATCTATTTATGGAAACAATTTACAAATGTAATTAGAGACCAGAAAAGTAATTAAACAGTAATAAATTAGTGTTATTTGTGTTTTAATTTGACTTTATTGCTATTTAGAATAAAATAAAATTAATTGAGATATATTATTTTAGATACTGCTGTAAGCGGGTGCTGTTTTAAAATAAATGAACTACTTATTGAAATCTTTAAAATCCCGAAGGCAGGCATGTTACTGTAAAGTTAGCTGATATTGTAGAAACGTAAAGAAAAGTAATTATGTATATGTAATATTTATTTAAAATAATAATTCTTTTTCAATACACTTACTCGAAAACCCGCCGGTCGCAATGACAAACTTTCTCCACTTGTATCAAAATGTACTATTGATTTTAAATCAGCTGTAGCAAGTCTTAAAATCGGCTGTGGCAAGTTTTAAAATTAATTTTGATTTTAAATCGGCTGAGGCAAGTCTTAAAATTAAAATATTTTGATTAAGTTAATAATTATTAATAAATAATAAATAAATTTTAATTTTGATTTGCGTCATCATCATCTCCCTAGCATTTTCCAACTGCGTTTTTTTCCACGCGCGCCTCAGGGTGATGTCAGCAAATCGTAGGGGCCCAGCAGGGTCGAAGCCTACTGGGGCCATGGGTAGTGTGAAAACGAAACCTGGGGCCCTGGGACGAAGGCAACGAAGGAACAGGAGTGGGTTTTAGATTGTCCCACCTCAAAAAAAAAAAAACTGTTTTTTTTATTTAGGTGGGAAAATCATCCAAATGACATCGCTCGCACTCTTTGCCTTCGTTCCAGAGCCCGGAGTTTCACTTTCACACTACCGGTGGCCCCAGCAGGCTTCGACCCTGCTGGGCCCCTATGGTTTGCTGACATCTCCTTGAGGCGCGCGTGGAACAATAATAATAATACTTTATTTATTTTAAGTAACATTGACTCATATACAATATAAAAAAAGAATAGTACTCAAAACAGTCACAATTAAAATCAGTTTGTACAGCTAAAAGCAAATATTGTGCAATGTAAATAATTAAATTAAATTGAAATTATTCATAAACAATTAGAATATAAAATAAAGTTGTAAATATTTAAATTTAATCAATAAAAAAATAAATAATAATATCAAAATCAAATAATAAAATCAAAATTAAATAATAAAGTTAAAATTAAATAATAAATAAACAATGCTGCGCCGTCGACGACTTGGGCTCGGTCCGGATGGTTACCGGATTCAGACGGCAAGCTACCCATTGTTCGCCGTCCGCAAGACCGCGCCTACGCTGGCCGGAAATCGGAATCGGGATCCCGGCAGTTGGGGCGTGAGGGCTGCTCCCTAATGCGTGTACGTGCGGCCTCCTCCTTTGCTAGCATTACTGGTTCGCAGAAGGAGGCGACCGTCTGCGTAGGTCGGCTTCAAGTCCAACCGGATGCGGCTGAATACCACTATTTTACATGGAGCAACTGTCCATCAGACTTCTACAATCCAGTAACTGAGCACCACAATTCTCCTTGGATAGTCTGATGGCCAGACTTTCTGGCTTTTGACTACCTGTCTCGACTGCCAACAATTCAACAGCTTTACGTGCAGATGAAAAATTCACATTGGTACTTACCCGGTTTCGAACCCGCAACCTGAAAGGCGGGTGTCTTAGCCACTGGACCATGACGACATATTAGACACGTCAGACAATGGTCGTAAGTAACATAAAACGACGGAGCTTCGTACAGTCTGCAGTGTTTAAAGGATCCAAGAAAGAAGGATATAAAATCTTTCAAACCTGGTCTGTTCCTCGTGCGGGATCGGCGGCAGCGATCTCTCGCGCCGGGCCTTGGTACAGGCCATGGTCCGGAGCGAGGAGGAGTGGCAGGCGGTCGCCTCTTTCTTTGAAGCAGTAATGCCGGCCCTTACGCCCTAGCCGCCGGGATCCCGATCCCGATTTCCAGTCACCCTAGGCGCAGGCTTGCGGACGGTGAGCAATGAGTAGCTCGCCGACCGACCGTCCGGTAACCGTCCAGACCAAGCTCAAGTCGTCGACGGCACGCAGTGTTCCACGCGCGCCTCAAGGAGATGTTATCAAATCCGTAAGGCTTGAAGCCTACTGGGGTCATGGGTTACGCGAAAGAGAGCACCGGGGCCCTGGAACAAAGGCAAAGAAGGAACAGTAGTGGGTTTTAGTAAGTCTGACACTCCCTTTCAATCCAGCTACAGCAGAAGAAGTTAATTGATGATTTTTCACCTCGAAAAAAAATCATCATTTCAGCCGAAAGATGTTCACTGTTGGACATAAGCCTCTCCAAAGTATTGCCACAATGAGCGGTCCTGTGTGCCTCGCATCCATCGGTAGTATTCCCGCAAACCTTACCAGGTCATCGGTCCACCTAGTAGGAGGCCTTCCAACGCTGCGTCTTTCGGTATTATGTACTCCGACAAAAAGTTGGTCTAATAAAAATGTAACACAAACTATAATATATCCTTTGAATGAAACATAAGCCCACTATTGACCTGTTCATCGTGTCTGGCATGTCAGATAACACAACACAGCATTTGAAGGATCATAATAATAGTAATTCTGACCCTTTACACCAGTGGTTCTCAAATTTTGTTTGACCCGGGACCAGAACTCTAAAAGGAAAAGCTGTGTTACATAATATAAAAGAATTTTGTATCATACTTGCTTCTGCCAGCGGCTTTGCCCGAGTGAAAGTAGAAAATATATGTCACTCAGTGGTAAAATAGAATTCTACAGGTGAAAGAATTTTTAAATTCGGAGTTTTGAGTTTATTCATTACGAACAAAAATACAGAAACATATTTTTTTCGTCTTTATAATTATAATATTACTATTAAAAGTATAGATTATATATGCTAAAATATGTACTTTCATAGGAAATATAACTTTTTTTAAGAAACTTTAGACCGGTTCGCATTTAAATTATCGGTACATGGTGGACATCACACCTATACGTACAAAACGTTTTGGGAACACATTAATTGTGCGTACAGTGAAGGAGTGGAATTCCCTACCGGAGTCTGTTTCCTGATAACTACAACATGGGGATGTTTAAGTCAAGAGCGAATAGGTTAACTCTAGGCAAGAGCATTCTATCGTCGACTACATCGTCGCTTTCCATCAGGTGAGGTAGTAGTCAAGAGCCGGCGCGCCTGTTAACAATAAAAAAGAAACGCAAGTTACATCGATGCGAAACGGTTTCAGTGGAAAAGCTTGAAATTAGAAGCCGTCTACGGAATATATTTTAGCTTTTGCGGACCACCAGTGGTCCACAGATCACAGTTTGGGAACCACTGCTTTACATCAAAAGCCACGGTCATGACGAAGCAATACAAAGGGTTTAGGTTCACTGTCTATCTTTAGCTTGAGCTTATTTTTTGGGATTCATTCAAATCTTGTGTCATATCGTTGCTTTTCAAGTTAGTGAAGGATTTTCTGCGGCTGTAGACACGTTCATTGGCACTAAGGTATTACGGGAATGCGACGATATCGATTATCTACATTGTCATTTTAGGTAAAAAATAATTTTAAAGTTGATACTTTAGGCGGACGCATAAGCATATAGCATAAGCATAATCAGCCTTTTAATGTTCCTACTGATGGGACTCCGGCCTCTTCTCTTTAGGAGGACGCGATAGATTAAAACTGTCTAAAATTATAATTACGTCATTGATAACATTTTTTTTTTTTGGTGTGAGAAATCATCGAATAACTTCTCCAGCTCTGAGTGAAACGAGAATTTTACTGACTTTTACCCCAAAATAGATATGTACAGAAGCCAGTCTCATGTATGTACTTTACTTTTCATACCTACGCTCGGCGGTCGCGCTAGAGTTGCCGTCCTGTCGAGATTAGCGCACGCCCGTGTGCGTCGGCGGCGCGGCGGCTGCGCGGGCGGCCGGTTCGCTGAATAGTTCCTATCTTAATGGAGCGAGACTTTTACTGACTTTTACCATAAAATAGATAGGTACAAAAGTCAATCTCATGGATCTACTTCACTTTTCATACCTACGCTTGGTCGGTCGCGCTAGAGTTGCCGTCCTGTCGAGATTAGCGCACGCCCGTGTGCGTCGGCGGCGCGGCGGCTGCGCGGGCGGCCGGTTCGCTGAATAGTTCCTATCTTAATGGAGCGAGACTTTTACTGACTTTTACCATAAAATAGATAGGTACAAAAGTCAATCTCATGGATCTACTTCACTTTTCATACCTACGCTTGGTCGGTCGCGCTAGAGTTGCCGTCCTGTCGAGATTAGCGCACGCCCGTGTGCGTCGGCGGCGCGGCGGCTGCGCGGGCGGCCGGTTCGCTGAATAGTTCCTATCTTAATGGAGCGAGACTTTTACTGACTTTTACCATAAAATAGATAGGTACAAAAGTCAATCTCATGGATCTACTTCACTTTTCATACCTACGCTTGGTCGGTCGCGCTAGAGTTGCCGTCCTGTCGAGATTAGCGCACGCCCGTGTGCAGCGGCGGCGCGGCGGTTTCGCGGGCGGTCGGTTAACTGTTTACCTACCTACCTCAATTATTAATTTAATAAATAAAACGAACCAACGAAATACAAGCAAATTACCTACTTAAGTACCTCTCTGACACAACTTACCCCTAGCCAAGTTACAATTAATCGTTTCGTTCGAGTCGAACGCCTCGAGTAGGCCATGCCTCCGCCGATTCCTTTGTTCTGACGTCATCTCAACGCTCATTTACGTGATCCGAACAAAAGAAACGATCGTAATTTGGCTAGGGGGGCTGGTAGCTTAAAACGATAATTCACCATTTAATGTGGAATTAAAACAACTGTCCAATGACCAGTTCAAATAACTTTTTGTTGCTCAAAATTTGCACAAAAAAATTCACAGAACCGAATCTCAAGCGGCTGCACTCGCGCTTGCACTGGTCCGAACGCTCTGAGATATCGTGTCCGTGAGCGTTGTCTATTTGTGCGTTTTGTACGTAGATTAACTTCTGTAAATTAGTGTTCTGTGCTTTTACTGCCTAACACCCACCCGTGTTCATTCAGTTCCCTTTTGTGGTCTAGGGTTACCAGAGGTAACTTTTTCGAACAATCCTGTAGCCCTATGGTAACGAAGTCGATACCTTTTACCTTAATTATCAATGTTCATCAAAATATTCTATATATATTCAATTACTACAAAATTGCTTTTACATTTCTTCGTTCATAGAAAGCTTCAAGGAAATCTATTGTTGTTTTTACTTTATTTTTGGGCTAGATGAAGGACCAATCGGTAAATTGACTGAGTAAATTTTGTGCTCTACTTTTTGGCAAGATTTTTTGAGTGAAGTTCAGTGGTTGATTTAATTATTCGCAAATTGATTCCTAATGAACATTCTGTTTTAAAATTGGTGTAGTTTTGTATCTCAAGTATCTGCGCAGTTATGTGAAGTCATTGAAATAGGCACGATTGCGATAAAATGGGTCTGAGAATTATTGTGTTATTGACTACCACAGCGAAGCTTGCCGATAAGGTTGACTCGATACATTTGCTGCCAAATACTGCAAAAATATTAGAATGTGTTACATCCATGTTCTAATTTGAACTAAAAGTAACTTAAAGTAACTGAAAACTTAATACTTACTAAACTTTATACTGGCTAAATGCTCAAACCGAGTAAAGCCAATAAAAAAAAAGTGCGACTGCGTATAACGAGTCGCAATCGATGCCTTTACGGAGCAAACACGTAAATATTTTGGATCCTTTCAAATCTATCCTAGGTTTGTTTGTTTGTTTGTGCGCGCAAAATTGATTTATATGCATATAAATGTTTCTAGAATATTGAGTAGATCAGTGAATGCTAGATTACAATTCGTTTTTGCTGGAGAATTGAAATAATATATTGTCATTGCAACCGAGGCTATGGAGGTTATGGAGACGACGGCTGCAGTGACTTTCCACGTGCATCAAACGATGCTTTTCAATACACTTACAAAGACATAAATAAACGCCTTCACACTTCACTCGCGCATTTAAATCTTCTTCATCGGAGTCCATTATGATACTAAGCGTTTGGGTTAATAAAAGTAACAGCTACTGGCAAGAAGTGGCTGTCGCGCGCTTCAGCTTCCTTTGTAGCCGCTTCTAGATTTTCGTAGCGGCGTTTGTGGCTGTCGCGTGTGGTCCGTGGGCGGCGACAAAATAAATGTTGCTATTATACTACAGAACGCCAAGTAAGAAAATTGATAGAAGGCCATGGTCCGAAGCTAGGAGGAGTGCACGCGGTCGCCTCCTTCTGCGAAGTAGTAATGCTAGCAAAGAAGGAGGCCCCACGTGCACGCGCGAGAGAGCAGCCCTCACACCCCAGCCACTGGGATCCCGATCCCGATGTCCGGCCACCGCAGGCGCGGGTTTGCGGATGGGAGCAATGGGTAGCTCGCCGTCCCACAGTCTGGCAATCGTCCGGACCAAGCCCAAGTCGTCGACGGCGCTTAGTGTTCCACGCGCGCCTCAAGGAGATGCCAGCAAATCGTAAAGGCCCAGCAGGGTTGAAGCCTACTGGGGCCATGGGTTCGCTTCTGAACGGGAAACCCGGCCCTGGTATGAAAAGAAAAGAAGGAATAGGGGTGGGTTTTTAGTCTGACACACCGTGGAAGATGTCATTGGTTGATTTTCCCACCTAAAAAAACGTCGTATTGTGCATATCCGTTTTTTGTCACTGTAGCCTGGCTACCAGAACAAGTGGAAAGTCACTTCAGCGAGAAAAGGTAAGACTTGCTTTGGACTATTTCGTTGATGCGTTTCTCGATTCAGTGAACTGCAGCAGCTTAGGCCAATACAGCATAAGCTTTGACTAATCTTACCACTAACGTAACCCCCCACCAACTGTGTTCCCACGTTGTCGTCGTGGTGGGGCTTGCGTGTCTCTGTGATCTTGAGGGCTATGCCGGTAGAGCTACTCATGCCGGAGGGCCTCAAGTGAGAGACCAGACCAAGAGGAACACACACAGGCGGAGTCCAGGCGGACCGCCACGGAGGGTGCGCTGTCTAGGAGCACTGGCACCAACAGCTGTTGGTGCTTTTGGACGGCGATTTTGGAGAGTGGGTTCGCCTCTGGTACGTGTCTGCTTATCAGACATGACCAAGATGGCGAACTTGCTTATTGGGGACCCCACCCCACAAAAAAGGCAAAGCTGTGACCAGCAAACTATGGACGCGACTCTCAAAAATTTATTACCCCAGGAGGGTACCGCCTGCACCGCAGGAGGAGAATCCCTCCCCGAGCAGAGCTCGGGCTGCCCCTCGTATTCTGGGGGGGGCAAAGAGCGCGCCAGGTCCTCTAGGGGCCTGTTACCGTCCTTCGTGGACGCAAGGAGCCAGGGTGGCTCACCCACCGGTAGCGTGGAGTCCCTGGGACCCGTTCCCAGCACGTCTGCTGCGCCGGTGGGTACTACAGAGGCCGGCAGGTGCTTCGGTCTCAGGGAGGTGAGTGGAGACGCGGCGTCGGACTCCGATGTCGCGTCTTCGCTCAACTCGGAGAGAATGGAGGTGGATGAGGCCACCTCCAGGAAGAAGAGGAACCAGTTCCTCAAACGCCCCATATCCGGGGACGGTCGGAGGACATCCTCCGAAGATGAGCGTGGAGCTTCTGCCCGCAAAATCTCCACTGCTGGACGGGGTGCGGGCCGAAAGGCGGGAAAAGGAAGAAGGCCCACCGCCGAGGAGGCGACCCAGCGGTCGCTGAAGATTGCGAGGGAGGGGCGCCACCCAGGGGCAAGCAGTGCCCAGGCCAGTCCCTCGGAGCCGGAGCCTTCTGGCACTGAGCCAGAAGGCATGGAGGAGGCGCTGGCCCAATTTAAGGGTATTGTTACAGCCGCCATAAATGGAGTCGCGATCAAGAGAAAAGAGGTCTCCAAGAAGAGATCGATCCCCCAGGCCACGACCTCAATCATAGAGGCACTGGGGATCGTTTTGGAGCCTCTTAAGAGATCTCTCTCCAAGAGGATCGGTCGGCTCGAGGCGGACTTGGCCGGTCTTCGAGGCAATGGCCCCGAGGTGGCGCCAAAAGGGGGGCGCAAGCAGGGCCAGTCCCAGCCCCTGCCCCAGCCGGAGAGCGAGGTTCTGGCCCTGCTGCGGCAAGAGCTGGCTGCCTTTCGGCAGCAGCAGCAGGAGCAGCAGCAGCAGTTCCAGGAGCGGGTCCAGCGGCAGTTTTCTGTGCTGGAGGGCATCGTCCTGCGCCCCCCACTTGCGGCTTCCGGTCAGAAGAGGGCGGCGTCGTATGCCACCGCCGCCGCCGCGGCCACGGCTGCTACACCCAAGGCGGGCCCGTCGGGGCAAGCCGGGCGCGGGGCCGTGGCTTCAGAGCCTGCCAGGCTGGCCCCGGCGGTCAAGCAGCAGCAGCGGCAGGGGAAGCCTGCTCCTTCCCAGAAGGGTAGGGCAGTGTCTTCCACTAAATCGGTGGGACCTTCTGCCACGGCGGCGATAAGGCCACGCCTGCCGCCTCCCCTGCCCGAAGAACCCTCGGCTGACACCGATTGGACGATCGTTGGTGCCAAGAGGAGTGCAGGTAAGGTGGCTAGGGCGGCCAAAAAGCGCGCGAGGCAACAAGAGCGCAAGAAGCGGGCCATGGCGGCCAGACTTCGCGCCCCAAATTCCGAGGCTGTAGTCATTACGCTACAGCCAGATGCGGTAAAGAAGGGCGTGACGTACGATGCCGTCATGGCAAAGGCGAAGCAGGCGGTGCTGCCCCACCTTGACGAGCTCGGAGCCTCTGGGGGCTTCCGCATGAGGCGCACTGCAACCGGGGCCCGAATACTGGAAGTCCCTGGTGCAGATAGTGTCTCTGCTGCGGACGCCCTGGCTGAAAGGATCAGGGCGTCCCTAGATGTCGAGGAGGTCCGAGTGTCCAGGCCCACCAAGTGCATAGACATGCGCATCATGGGCCTGGACGACTCCGTCAAGGTGGACGAGGTGGTGGCCGCCATCGTCAGTGCGGGTAAGTGCACCTCCGCTCAAGTGCGGGCGGGCACCATACGCGCTGACAGCACGGGCATGCGAGCCATTACGGTGAGCTGCCCTGTGTCGGCGGCCAAGGCCATCACGGGTGAGGGCCGAAGGCTTTTGGTGGGCTGGGTTTCCGCCCAAGTGAAGATGTTGGAGCCCAGACCTCTACGGTGCTACCGCTGCCACGTGGGGCACCACGTGGGGGCCCACTGCGCCGCGGAGGTGGACCGCAGTGATCGCTGCTACCAGTGCGGTCAGGCCGGTCACAAGGCCGTCGAATGCCGTGCGCCACCGCACTGCTACGCATGTGCGGCAGCAGGCAAGCCGGCCGACCACCGGGCTGGGGGCAGGACCTGCGACCCCCCCGCCAAGGCCAAAGGCAAGGCCAGGAGGCCCATCCCCGCTGATGTCCTCACTGCCGCAGCCGCCTCCTTGGCTGCCGACGCTATCGCCGCCGCTCCTGCCGCGGTAGGGCCTTCACGAGGGGCTCGGGAGGAGACTGTAATGGACTGTCAATAACGGCCCCATTGCGTCTCCTCCAGGCGAACATCAATCACTGCGCCCCCGCTCAGGATCTGTTGCTCCAGAGCATGGCGCAGTGGTCGATCAATATCGCCGTGGTCTCCGAGCCGTACTATGTCCTGCCCAGGGGAGACTGGGTGCGGGATCTGGACGGCTCGGTGACCCTAATTTCGTCGGCCGCCGCCGGTACCCCGACCCTCGAGTCTGTCACGAGGGGACGGGGTTGCGTGGCAGCACGGTTCGGGGACATTGCAGTGGTAGGCGTCTACCTGTCCCCGAACAGATCTCTCGGCGATCTTCACATCTCCCTAATGGAGCTGAAAGCCGTCGTCGCTGGGTTTGGTTCCCTCCCCGTGGTCGTGTGCGGGGACTTCAATGCTAAGAACTTGGCTTGGGGTTCCCGGTTCACGAACCAGCGGGGTCGGATGGTTGAAGACTGGGCACTGGAGACAGGCCTGGTCGTCCTAAACCGGGGTTCTGTCCCCACGTGTGTGCGGATGCGGGGTGACTCAGTGGTGGACATCTCGTTTGCAAGCCCCGCTCTGTCGCCGCGTGTCGTCGACTGGCGCGTTATGGAGGGGGTGGAGACGTACTCAGACCACCGGTACATCCGGTTTGACGTCTCCGCCCAAACCTCGACCGCGCCGGTCCGACGGAACCCTTGTGGTCCGCGATGGGCGCTGAGGCAGATGGACCGGGAGCTCCTCCTGGAAGCCGCGACGGTACAGGCCTGGGTGCAAGCACCGGACAGGCCTGTCGACATCGACGTCGAGGCAGAGTGGTTCCGGGAGGCCATGTCGCAAATCTGCGACGTGGCAATGCCCCGAATCCATCCAGGACGTGCTCAGCGCCAGGTATACTGGTGGTCGCCGGAGATTGCGGCACTGCGCAACGCGTGCAATGCCGCGCGACGCCGGTATGCCAGGTACCGCAGGCGCCGCATCCGTCCAGCGGATGTGGAGGCCAGAGAGGCGGAGCTGTATGAGGGATACAGAGACGCAAAGCGCACCCTCCGAGCGGAGATAAGGCGGTCCAAACTCGAGGCCCGCAACGTGTGGCTGGGGACTCTGAATGGGGACCCATGGGGACGCCCCTACAAGGTGGTGCGGGACAAACTCCGCCCCTGGGCTCCCCCGCTGACGCAGAGTCTCCGGCCCCAGCTTGTGGAGGGTGTGGTGAGCACTCTGTTCCCTGCGCGTGGGGAACACTCTCCCCCGCCTATGGCTCCGCCACCAGCGGTGTCCGACGCGGACCACGATGGCGACGACGACGACAACGCTCCAGAGGTGACCGAGGTAGAGATGAGAGTGGCGGTACGAAGGCTGAGTGCCAAGAATACCGCCCCAGGACCCGATGGCTTGCCTGGGAAGGCCTGGGTCCTGGCCATGGAGGCTCTCGGGCCTCGACTAAGAGGGCTCTTCAGCGCATGCATGGAGAGGGGCCAGTTCCCACTTCACTGGAAGACGGGGAAACTGGTCCTCATCGCGAAACCGGGGCGCCCTGCGGACTCTCCGTCCGCATACCGGCCCATTGTGCTGCTCGACGAGGTGGGCAAGCTCTTTGAAAGAGTAATTGCAGACCGCCTCGTCGCGCACCTAACACGGGTGGGGCCGGATCTGGCGGACGGCCAGTTCGGCTTTCGCAGGAGGCGCTCCACGGTGGACGCCATCATGCGCGTGCGAGCTCTCACGACGGGGGATGCGGTGGCCCAGGGCAGGTGTGTCGTGGCGGTGTCTCTGGACATCGCCAACGCCTTCAACTCCCTGCCTTGGAGTAGCATTAGGAGGGCACTCCGGTATCACCGGACGCCCGACTACCTCTGTCGTGTGGTCGAGGCGTACCTGTCGGACAGGTACATCTACCCAGGTCACCAGGGAGAGTGGGAACGTCGAGAGATGTCGTGCGGTGTTCCGCAGGGATCGGTACTAGGGCCGCCCTTGTGGAACATCGGATACGACTACGTGCTGCGCGGCGACCTTCCGGACGGGGTCAGCGTAGTCTGCTACGCAGACGACACGCTGGTCCTGGCGCGGGGAGAGTCGTACCAGGCGGCGGCCGAACTAGCGACACGCGGGGTTGCGACAGTCGTTGGCAAGATCCAGGAGTTGGGACTCGAGGTGGCATTGCACAAGTCCGAGGCCATGTGCTTTCACGGCCCTCGGTACGCGCCACCACCGGGTTCCCAACTAACGGTAGGAGGAGTCCACATCGGTGTCGGGTCGACGATGAAGTACCTGGGACTCGTTCTCGACAGCCGATGGGATTTCGAGGAGCACTTCCGACGTCTGGCTCCCAAACTGAATCGGACTGGGGCTGCCCTCGGGCGGCTCCTGCCCAATCTAGGGGGACCAGACGCCTCCTGCCGAAGGCTCTACGCGGGAATCGTGCGGTCCATGGCCCTTTACGGCGCACCGGTGTGGGCGCCGGCGTTGCGGAAGCAACCGGCGGCCCGGCTGAACGCGTGCCAGAGGGTCATGGCCATACGGATGGTGCGAGGATACCGGACGATATCCCGCGAAGCAGCGAGCCTCCTTGCCTGCCAGCCACCATGGGATCTGGAAGCAACAGTCCTTGCTCTCATGCACGATCTGCGCATTGAGATGCAACGCCGGGGCGAAACTCCGCTGCCGCGACAAGTCGCAGCATGGCGGACAGAGTTCCGGCGGGTTCTCATGGAGAAATGGCGACAACGGCTGTCGCGACCCAGTGCTGGGCACGCCACAATTATGGCGGTAAGTCCCCTCTTTGAGGCGTGGTTGGAAAGACCTCACGGCGTCCTCACCTTCCGCATGACGCAGGTTCTCACCGAACATGGTAAGTTCGGAAAGTTCCTGCACCGGATTCGTGCGGAAGACACGCCCGGGTGTCGCCACTGTGTGGAGCGCCCGGAGGACACGGTGGAGCACACGGTGGAGGTGTGCCCCGCTTGGGCAGAGCAGCGCCGTGTCCTCGTGGGGGCGATCGGCGGCGGCGATCTCTCGCGTCGGGCCTTGGTACAGGCCATGGTCCGTAGCGAGGAGGAGTGGCAGGCGGTCGCTTCCTTCTGCGAAGCAGTAATGCTAGCAAAGGAGGCGGCCGATCGCGTGAGGCAAGGGTCCTCACGCCTCAATCGCCGCCGGGATTCCGATCCCGATTTCCGGCCACCGTAGGCGCGGGCTTGCGGACGCCGAGCAATGGGTGGCTCGTCGTCCGATCGTCCGGTAACCATCCGGACCGAGCCTAAGTCGTCGACGGCGCGTATTGTTCCACGCGCGCCTCAGGGAGATGTCAGCAAATCGTAGGGGCCCAGGAGGGTCGAAGCCTACTGGGGCCATGGGTAGTGTGAAAGCGAAACCCGGGGCCCTGGGACGAAGGCAAAGAAGGAACAGGAGTGGGTTTTTAGTCAGTAAAAGTCTGACACTATCTCTCGCTCCGCCCAAGAGCGAGATTTGTCATAAGATGATTTTCCCACCTAAAAAAAAAAAAAAAAAACCACTAACGTAACTCCTCGACTCGTATAGACGAGTGTGATCAACACATCTCATTAGTAAAAGCAGTCTTTTTGGGTCGTATAAATTTGAGTAATCCTTTTGATCTTAAAACATATTATTTAGATAGATTGCTTTCAAATCTACAAGTCCTTGAAAAGGCCTATCATACTGTATGGATCAGAATGTCGGGCTGTGAAAAAGACAGATGAAAAAAGATTGCATGTAGTGGAGATGAGAATGTTAGGATGGATGTATGGTGTGACGAGAATGGATAAAGTGAGAAATGAGTATATTAGGGGAAGTTTGAAAGTTGCGTCAGAGACTGAAAAGTTGAAAGGGAATCGTTTGTCTTGGTATGGTCATTTAAAGAGGAGGGATGAAACGCATGTTACTAAAAGAGTTATAAGTATACATGTGGATGGACGGAGAGGGAGAGGGAGACCAAATAAAAATGGATGGATTGTGTGAGAAGTGATATGAAAGATAAAGGAGTTAATGATAGCGTGACGGGTGACAGGACAGAATGGAAGAAAAAAACATGTTGAGCCGACCCCAAATAAAACGGGATAAGGGCAGGAAGATGATGATGATTGCTATCGTTAGTTCAAGCACTTTTAGTCTATGTTATCATGCTTAAAGGTTGACCTTTTACAGCCTCCAATTAATTTAAAACGTCCTTCCTTACTAACCTTACATTCGAAACTTTTAGTTTAACACGTGTAAATTATATTCCAACTTTAAGTATTAGATATTCAGAGTTTATAACTGGAAATTATGATTTATTTCTCATTTGGAAATGCGAGAACATTTTCTGATACAACATTTAAATAAATGAATTCGAGGAACGAGTTACCAAAAAGTTTATAATTCAGTGATTTCGTTAGCTTTACACAGTTCTTTTTAATCCCTGATGACGCTTCTTTAATTATTATTTCATTTATTTATTTTTTGTACATATCGTTTACATTTTTGAATATTTCTAAAAAAACATATAGTTATATAAAAAATAGTTGTCCGCTGGTGTCAGGAACAAGGTCCAAGCTACCGGTGATTTGGGCTCCAGAGACAGGTACCCCCTCACAATACGAGCCGTATCGAGGAGCCAGAACTGCCTTCTGTATCAGGCCCTAGATCAAACCGCGCAACGACAGCTTCGACAGACGGAGTCGAAGCTTTTGGCTATAAGGCCATTGGCGGTCACGACAATCGGCACAATGGTATCCGAGTCCACATTCCACAGGTCGACAACCTCGTGTTGTCGAGATATTTGATAATTATTATTATTATTATATTACAGTCCAGCAACTGGTTGATGGATGGACTATCTATTGTCTATTTTTGAATGAATAAAAAAAGGATTTTAGTCAATTTGAAATTAGATAACTGATAATTTTTATTTTTCTTTATCTTCCCACTCTACGGAAAACGCTTTTCTTTAATTTTACTTCGCTATATTTGGCCGTAGGGCTGTAATAATATGAACTCAGTATTTACAGAAAGTCCTAGCTCAACCCATTAGCTCTGTATTGGTCGGTTACGATATCTTTTTAACATTATATAAGACTTTAGAGTCGATACACCATAAAAGGAGAAACTGACAGACTAACATATCAACGCACAGCCGAAGCTACTGGGATTAGGAGTGTGAAATTTTGCACAAGGTTTCCTTTTATGACGTGGGCGAGCACCAAAAGATTTTTCAAATTTCACCTTCTAAAGGGATGAAACGGAGGTCCAAAGTTTGCATGGAAAAATCTACTTTTACACAGGCGAAGCCGCTAGCAAAAGCTAGTTTTATCATATTACATTTCGCTAAAATTAGGTATTTTCTATATTTATTAAACAGGGTGTAAAGTCCCGCAAACCTTTGTTAAACAGGGAGAACCCATTGACCAGACGTGTGTTTTGTCTGATCCGGGTAACTAACCAATTGTTGATTTCGGGCTGTTTTATATATTAAAATCGCGTGGACAACTCTAATTTTGCAATGCAGGATTTCGAATTTTTTAATTCCTATATGGCGCTATTTTCGCTACTTATTAGGTAATAGAAAATTATTACCAAAATTTTATCCACTTCACCCTGTAATTTGGAGACGAAAAATAGCTATGAAAGTTCACAGAATTAACGGATACTTATTATCCGACTTCCAACTTTACTACTTTATATGATAATACAATTAGATTTGACGGATTACTTCTCCCACCTTGATAACAAGGACGTGTCTTGTAAATATTCAACAGCACCGCAACACGTGATGCCTATAATATCAGAATATTACAGAAGGACGATTCAATACAACGAGTGAAAATCACACGTACATATTACCGTAATAATACTCGTAGGTGTCACAAACAACGTAAGAAAAATTGCTGTATAATTTGCAGTGTGGCCTAGTCCGAAGTCCAATTTTGTTTCATTATATATATCTCAACTGATGGTAAGCAAAGATGTAGTCTTCTTTTGTTGGACGCGTGTTCCACCGGTTCCATAGGTTACTTCTAAGTAACTTATTTACTCTTGACTTAAATACCCCTTGATAAGTTGTAGCAATCAAAAAACGCAGACTCCGGCAGGGAATCCCACTCCTTAGCTGTACACACCATGAACCATCCAACATGTACCGTTGGTGCATCACCGTATGTCTGGTTGTCGATGATGGAAAAGTCTGGGTGCAATTAGGGCTATATTTCACTGGGAAACCATGGCGGCGCGACCAGTAGCCGCTACCAACAAAATGTATACAGCTCTATAAAGCGTTACTCACCTGGTGTCAGTTTGGTTGCGCAAACAATTTGTTGGCGCGACCAGCTCGAATGCCAGTCCGGCCACCAGTGACGCCCCCACCAAAGAGTATGTTAGGGCTGTGATTCACCGGGACACCATGGCGACGCAACTGGTCGTGCAATTCCAAATTTCTTAGCCGAGTTGTAGAGGCAGATCGATAGTCGGTATATTTTAGGAGATCAGCTGCATCACGGCTACAGGCTACAGGCTACAGGCTATTATATCTCGCTACGACCCAAGGAAGTGGAGCAGTAACCAAAGACGCAAAAGAAACCACGGGGAACCACTAGTACTTTATACTTTTGGTAATCCTTTTATTTCATCTATGCAAACTGACTTAAAACAATAGAGATACTTTTCTTATCAATTTCAAAATCACAGTTGCACAGCCCCTTAAAAGTAGATATATATTTGTCTAATTAGCCTGAATGTTATCAAGGCACGTTTCACAGGCGATCTTCTTGGATATCACGGTACCTACACCGGGTGTATATATGTAACTGTAAAAGCTCCAACTACGGTAAATTTTAGGTTTTACTAATAAATCCTTAAATGTAGCGATATGAGTTGTTAAATGTCAGTATTAATAAAAAGGGAACTATTTTTCTGACCTACACCATTCGGCATTCTTTCGGCTGAAATGAATGATAATACCATTAAACACTGGTACATGCTAGCTTTTACCAGAGACGGTTGGTAAATGTTGGTTTTGGGAAGAATACCATTATTATGTTTAGTATCCCGAATTAGAGCAACCCAACTAGCATATGTTAGGTTAGAAGGCTAGCTAAGCTTTTTTTTAAACCCTGACTTATCTATTTATCTACATGTACCGTATATTCAAATCTTAAGATTTACCAAGTAAATGGTTTTTTTTTTTATTTGGGAAAATCATCTTATGACATCCCCCGCCCTTGGACGGGGCGGGAAATAGTGTCAGACTTTTACTGACTAAAAACCCACTCGTGTTCCTTCGTTGCCTTTCGTACCAGGCCCGAGCCTTCCTTTCAGAATCAGACCCTTGGCCCCAGTAGGCTTCGACCCTGCTAGGCCCCTACAGTTGCTGACATCTCCTTGAGGCGCGCGTGGAAAAGCACGCGCCGTCGACGACTTGGGCTCGGTCCGGACGGTTACCGGACGGTCGGACGGCGAGCCACCCATTTCTCGCCGTCCGCAAGCCTGCGCCTACGATGGCCGAAAACCGGGATCGGAATCCCGGCGGCGATTGGGGCGTGAGGACCGTTGCCTCACGCGATCGGCCACCTCCTTTGCTAGCATTACTGCTTCGCAGAAGGAGGCGAACGCCTGCCACTCCTCCTCGCTCCGAACCACCAAGTGAATGGTGGTAATTGCTCAAAATAAACGAAGATTTTCAAACCTTTTCGGACTTTTACTATATTAAGTTTTTAAATCTTAGGTTTTACCAGTAAATCTTACGTTTTACCAGTAAACCTTGTGTTTTACCGGTAAATCTCAGGGTTTGCCAGTAAATTTTAGGATTTACCGTAATTCGGGCTTTTACCGTAACATATTATATACCCAACCTGCTCAACAATCCTGTGCTACAACTCCAAAGTTAATATCTGACTTTACGAGTTAAATATTATCTTTACTCACATGTAAAATGTCTTCGCTTTATCTTCGCCGGTTGAGTTGAAATTCACTTTTATATTGCGTTACAGGCTCTTTGCACCCGTTTTATTCAAACTGTTCTTATTTAAATTTGATGTCCCTTGAGATACATATTCCTACTTCTTATTCGTTAAGATTATTCTTACAAAGCTATTGCTTAAAGATTTCATTGTTTCCTTGAAAAAATCGGACAAGTGCGAATCGGACTTGCACACGGAGGTTTCCATACAAAATTACCTATAAAAACAGTGCAATTCCCGAATTGAGTTACGAAGAATTTTCCGAATCGCAATTATTTTTTATTGTGACGTAACTACAAATTTATGTTACGTTACGTTTTATTTTTATATTTATTTTAATAGCGAGACGTAGAGCTACCCACCGGTTGTCGTCCGCAAGTTCGCGCTCATCATAATACCGTGTTCACATGCATAGTGCAACAAACCCACAGCGCTGATTTACAGCGTGGGCTGGTAACGGTGTCGACGTCGGAACTGTGCGCTGATAGATTTTAATAAACATAAATATATATATAACATTAGAACGGAGGTAAAACCAATAAAATCTTAAATAGAATAAATTATCAGAAAAGTTACTTTTGACAAATATTAACTTATTTGTCTTGTGTTAAACTCTTTTATTTATTCTATTTTATTTATTTAGGATAAACAACAATTGTTTACACATATACAATTTCTAACTTAGTGACTAGGGTAATATTTGCAAGTGCAACAATTAATTAAAGGTTAACAACACATGCACAAAAAAACGGCTTCACATAACATATTTATAATATCTTAGTCGAAATTAGAAGTAATTAGACTTGCAAAAAAAAAAACAATTGTCATTCAATACTGTATAGATTCAACATAATTATACAGTATTGAATGATAATTGTTTTTTTTTTAATTATTTTTCTCTTACACAGTATTATCATAATTTATTGTTCCTGCCATTCCCATCAACAGTGTTCGAAACTCAAAGTCATACCGCATTATTATACTTCCTGTTTCCTCAGTTATTGTTTAAGATAAATCCTATTGTTACATAGTACACTCCTGGCCATAGAACTGTACCCAGTACAATCCCTAAGGAAACACTACGAACAATAACTATAGTTAGTTGATTAATTCGCTACATATTTCAGTCTTTGTGTTCTGTTATTCTTGGCCAGATTATTATGACCCTACTTGGAACTCGGAATTATATTTAGTGCAACTCAGTGGTCCCCAACCTGTGGTTCAAGTACCAGTGCTGGTCCACTGGAATCGCTTCCTTTGGCACAGACGCAACGTAATATTATTTATTTATTCATTGTTATTTATTTTTCCCCAAAATAAAATATTTTTATTTATCTATCTTATTCAATACTACACTTTGATACAAGTGCAAAAAGTTTGTCATTGCGACCGAGGCAGAATTCGCACGAGCCGTAGGCGAGTGTGTTATGGGGCCGAGGGCTGTAGTGATATATTTGCACGTGTATCAAACGACCTTTTTCAATACACTTACGAAGAAATTAATAAACGGGGGTTGATCGGCGGCCACGATTACTCGTATGATTGCTAATCTGCTCCGCTTGCACTCGCGAACATATTGGCGTTTCGTCGTGATAAAATCTCCACTTTACTAAATCGTCGTCAAGATACTTAAAAACCCATTTAACGTTGTAGTGTTCTGGCATACATCTGTTAAGTACCTACGTACATTTGTACATTCACTATACAACAACAAATAAATTAATTTGAAAGTGATTTCGTTCTTCCAAAAAAGGCCCTTAGGAATAAACTCAAATAAAAACACGTTCAAGAGAAACTCTTCAGGGAAATTGGTCACAAAAGCGTCCCGAACACGACGTTGGAACGCTAATTGTCTAACTTTTGAAGGAAATGGATACATTCTCGTCGAAATTTTGATGAAAATGTTGGCTCAAGTAGCTTTATTCACAAATAAGTTTTGTGTTGTCAACACTACAAAAATAATAGAATACCTCTCTCGTCCAACATACCACAGTGTCTCAAGACGAAAGTCTATGACCAGTGCGTGTTGCCAGTGATGACATAATTATGGCACTGAAACATGGTCGCTTACAATGGGCCTCATCAGAAGGCTTTAAGGCTTTAAGTCACCCAAAGGGCAATGGAAAGGGCTAGGCTCGGAGTTTTCTTGCATGATCGCATCGCATCAGGAATGAAGGTATGCGCTGGAGAGCCAAGATTGCCGACATAGCCCAAAGAATCGCCAATGGTCGTAGAACGGATGATCGGTGGGCGCCGGAAGACGTAACGTCGAAAAGTGTCCCACACAGGACCGTTAATTGTGGCGACACATGTTTTTACTCCTTCACGCAGTAATAAGTAAGTATCTAGGAGTTTTTAACCTGCCAGTAAAGCACATTGTTCATGTGTTATATGCATAGCATATCATTGATCACTGTTGTACATTAACTTTAAAAACTACACTAACTCAAATGGTTTAGTTCTCTTTAGTCTACGCACTAGGTCCGTGTTGTCTAACAGCTGGATTGCCTCAACATTCACGTGGCGGTGAAGTTTGTGTTCGTGGGTTCAGCAAATTTTTGAATGGTCGTCATTCCCCGTGTTTAATTATGGTCATCTATAAGAGTACACCTACTGGATATTTATTATGTTTGTAGGTATGCGTCATGTTTATGTCTTGACATCTTTAATTCGGTCGGGAGTCGGGAGCCTGACCTAACGTACTACTCATTCATGCCGTTCCACTCATGCCCTTGACATCAAAGCCAAATTCATTGCCACATTTTTCATGAAGCTCATTTCAGTTCCAGCCAATCACAACAAGAAACATAGAGGCAACATTATCAAGTCCGAAGAATATTCTACCACCTTCGATTCAAGTGAAGGCGACAATGGTGATGGGGGTGACATCGAATGGCCTCAAGTGGACCGTATCCGCAACTTCGACCTACCTGACGTTTTTGGACCTGGACAAGTGGAGAGCGCCCGTAGTGAGGTATTAATTCTGAATTTGGAATAACCAGTGTTGTGTCGAAGAATCGCCAGGGCACGGCACGTTGCTCGCAGAATAGATGGTCGATGAGACGAAAGGTTCTGGAGTAGCGACCACGTACCTGAAGACGTAGTAATGGAAGGCCTCCCACAAAGTGGACCGACGGGGTGTACTATACCAAATCGAGTTACAAATAATCGAACATCAATAAAATTGATCGAACACTTTAAATCGAACATTTACATACCCGAGCGTTCATAATATCGAATGGTTAATAAATCGAACGTTCAATATATCGACCACTCAATACGTCGAGTGTTCAAAATTAATACCGAATGTTTATTTGAATAAGCGGCCAACACATCGCACATTAAATTATTATGCGATTTCTATAGAAATATGAATATGACTGCATATGATTAGACTAAAACTAAACTCCAACATAGTGGAAAACTGTGCCCCGCTTGGGTAGAGCTCCGCTGTGTCCTCATGGGAGAGATCAGAGGCAACGATCTCTCGCGCTGGGCCTTGGTTAGTAGCGAGGACTTGCAGGCGGTCGCCTCCTTCTGCGAAGTAGTAATGCTAGCAAAGGAGGCGGCCGCACATGCACGCTGTGCCGCCGGGATCCCGATCCCGATTTAGATCCCGGTAGCTCACCGTCCGACAGTCCGGTAACCATCCAAACCGAGCCCAAGTCATCGACGGCGCTTACTGTTCCACGCGCGCCTCATGGAGATGTCAGCAAACCGTAGGAGCCCAGCAGGGTCGAAGCCTACTGGGGCCAAGGGTCTGATTTAGAAAGGAAGACTTGGCCCCGGTACGAAAAGCAACGAAGGAACAGGAGTGGGTTTTTAGTCAGTAAAAGTCTGACACGCTCCGCCCAAGAGCAAGGGATGATTTTCCCACCTACGAAAAAAAACAAAGTTGGAAAAATCAATAGATTATTTCAGTTATTTTTGCAAATAACTATTTTTTGAACAAATCCTTGTCATGTTACTTTAGCTATATAATGATTTCAAGCTGTTACCTTTTCACGTATTTAAATTGACATATTTATATTTTCAGTCGGTGCCAGCCAAACATCGTGGTAAATCGGGGCACGGGACTCATTCACATTAAACATCGAATGGAATTGAAGAGCTACGGAAACTGTATCTAGACACTGTGACATTATATCAGTAATAACGACTGTAAAAAGTAAAAAAAAGTTTGGAGTTAACTACATGGAACAAGCCAAGAAGATTATCGGCAAGCAAATGATGCGCTCGTTGAGTCGAGGCTCCAAAGCCTTCAGCACCGACGCCGAGCTGCTAGCCTGTCAGTTTTTCAGTTTAATTTTGCTAAAATCATTCCATCATCGGATACCTAGACGTACAGCAATGAGCCGTCGGTACATGATGGACATCCCATTATACGCACAAAACGTATTGAGAATAGGTACTTTCATTGTGCGCACAGCTAAGGAGTCGCGTTGCCTGGCGAAGTCTTCGTTTCCTGATAGCTACAACCTAGGAGTTTTTAATTTTAAGGCAAAATTGAATAAATTATTTCTAGGTAAGCGTATTCCGTCGTTGATCACATCATAGTTTACGATCAGCCCCCCTAGCCAAGTTACAACCGTTTCGTTCAAATTCTCTTTTCGTCAATCGCCTCGAGAAGGCCACGCCTCCGATTCCTTTATTCTGACGTCATCTCAACGCTCAGTCACGTGGTCAGAACAAAGGAATAGGAAGCGTGGTCGACTCGAGGCGATCAACGAAAAGACAATCGAAACGAAACGGTTGTACCTTGGTTAGGGGGGCTGAGGCCCTACTACGAGCGATACACTTTGCGACCTAAACTAAACTGTTGAAGGGATAGAGTTATGTAGGGTGTATAGCCAGACATTTTAACAAGTCAGGTAAGACCTCTGGTGAGATAGTGGTCAAACAAAAAGAAGTTTCGATAGCACAAATTAATCCTATTGTTCCAAATATTGAAAAATACTGAAATAACGTCACTTTGTTCAGATACTCGTATTGTTTTATTGGAGAAACGTTTTGCAAAATTGTAATAGTAAACAGTGCCTAATATAATCTTCAACAGCAAACAATCCCTCTTTTTATTCAATCTTACTTAACTATTTCTTTGTGAATAATTAGTTTTAGATTTTATCATCTTTATAAAACTTTCATTTCATTATTTCTAAAGTATCATAAAAACAAAAACCACCTGAGTTTCAATTTTCTTAGCAACACAGAAATTCTCTTTAATTTAATCTCTCAAGCAGATGAAAACAATGAGAACTGGAAACCGCTTTAAAATTCTGAGCACGAAACGCGTCATGTCCTGTCAAAAGTTTTGGCGACGCGAACAAAGTTCTAACGAAGACAGGTATTACGGCAGCAGATGATAAGAATAAAAAGTAAACAGGGGAAAAAAATATACATTTTGGTGACTTGAAAGTAAATAAAGAAAAAACTAGATATTTAGTTTCTTATGAGAATTGTTTGGTTGACCCAGTCGTTGTGGGCTATCTTTTTTGCTAAGTCTTATTACTGCTAAGTCTCCACTGTCCATATGTCACCGGGCTGTATCTCATGAACCGAGATAGCTAGTTAGATAATTGAAGTTTTCACAGAATACGTATTTCTGTTGCCGCTCTATCAAAAAAAATTAAATACCTGCCAGCTACCTACGAGTATATAATTATCAAATCCACTTTACGGGTTGGACTCATGGTTTAGTCATTCGAAGCGGTACTGCTGACCATGAAATCTCGTGGGTTCGAGTTTCAAGTTGGGCAAAGCATTATTGGGTTGTACCATCGGGAATTCCTGAAGAGCAACTCGGAACCTGCATTTGTGCGTTGTTAATGTTTACTCGCGTCTAGATGCCCTACCACAAGCTTTTAGCGCGATCCATATGACGTCCTAAACTGAACTGTTAAAGGGATGGAGCTATATATGGCGTTAGACTGAGCTCAATCCTCAAAGAGCTTCCCATACGGGATAAACTTTCGTCGATTGTGCAGTTACGAATACTAAAGTTCTTTGGGCACATCTCCAGAAACGAGGATTCGATGGAAAGAATTGGGGTTCACGGTCGCGTTGAAAGCATGAGAGCCCGTGGTCGATCTTCAACTCGCTTGATCGATCTTGTCACCAGGGCTACGCAGTAGACCGCAGTACAGTGTGCGCGTAATGCCAACAACCGTCAGAAATAGAGAGGTATCGCTCGACATGCCGCAGCCTTGGAGGCAAACGAAGGTGGCGCGCCGCAGTCCTGTTCATCATCATCAGCCACGACCACTCTGACAAGAATGCCCGACTTAGAAGAAGAAGATATAGGGTTTATAGCTCTATTCCTCTTTCTCGCTCGCATACCTAATATTTATAGCGTGCCCTTGGGCGGAGCACCACCGTGTCCTCGTGGAGGCAATAGGCGGCAGCAACCTTTTGCGACGGGCCCTGGTTCAGGCTATGGTCCGGAGCGAGGAGGAATGGCAGGCGGTCGCCTCCTTCTGCGAAGCAGTAATGCTAGCGAAGGAGGAGGCTGCACGCGTGAGGGAACGAAGGTCCTTACGCCCTAGCCGCCGTAATTCCGACCCCGACTACCAGCCACGGTAGACGCGGGCTTGCGGACGTCGAGCACTGGGTAGCTCGCCGTCCGGCTGTTCGGTAATTAACCGGACCGAGCCCAGTCGTCAATAGCGCGTTGAGATCCTCGCGCTCCTCAAAGAGATGTCAGCAAACCGTAGGGGCCCAGCAGGGCCGATGCCCACTAACTAGGACCGCGGAGAATTTCTGAAAGGGAAACCCGTAGTCCTAGGACGCAAAGGTTAATTGAAGGATACAGGTGTGGTTTTAGTCAGAAACACGTCATGGTAAGGTCTCTGATGAGGTTAACTAACCAGGCAACTAAAGTGCTGTCCAGTAATGTTTTTGTAACGCAGCGTCTTACGTGGGCAATCCAACACGACTGAGATTGCGAAGCGATCCGATGCGGTTTACGCATATTCAATGCGACGTGGTAGACCTATCCTACGTACGTGTGAAGTCTCCACTTTAATCGCCATTTATAAAAAACAAGTCACCACCGCTGCATCGTAAGAGTTCAGAGAGTAAAATATCTAACCTACTGAATGCGACCACTTCGCTTCGCTCATCGTTGCACCGCATCCACATGCAGTTTCTCACGTAGGCCGCCGATAAAGACTATCAATTTTTTTTTTCAGCTTTTCCTCAAATTAGGAATAACTCCTTTATCGTGGGTGCGTTCACAAACATGGAAATTCACATATATGAGTACAAGACACTCAGCCCGGAACACTTATCAGAAACAAACCTGCGACACGCAGCACAGCGTGCCACGTTTCTTGCGTGCATGGTTGGTTCACGCCGCATCGCTTCGCGATCGCGTTGAATCGCTTTCGGAAGAAAACACGTTAGAGTTTCACTCTAGTAATCAATTTCACCAATTCATTTGGCACAGTATGTTTTCTTTTTCGATAGGCAGGTCGTCATCATTATCATTTCAGCCGAAAGACTGCTGGACATAGAACTCCCCCAAGTGTCGCAGGAACGGTCCTGTGCGTATCATCACGTTCCCACGACTCTCACCAGATCATCTGTCCACCTTGTGGGAGACCTTCCAACGCTGCGTTTTCCGGTACGTGGTCGCCAGTTCAGAACCTTTGGCCGACCCCATCGACCATCTGTTTTACGAGCAATGCAGAATCACCAATCTTAAGTTTGGCGATTTTTCGGGCTATGTCGGCTACCTTGGTTCTCCTGCGCAAGGAAACTCCAAACATAGCCCTTTCTATTGCCCTTATTGGCTAGCTACAAACTACTTTGCCGTCATCACATTAGCCACCTCAAAAATAACATCAAACGAAAAATCTTAAAACACCTATAAAAATGTTCCCAACTTTATTTATAAAATAACTCAACGCTACAATGTTCAAAACTATATGCGAAAAATATTTTAAAAAGTTGTTTTAGTCCAAACACTCATTCTGCGTTAAGCGTACTGAAGAGCAAAATTAAATAAAAGTGCTTACGGTAGTCGTTTGGTTTCAGTTTTATTTCCCTCAAACTACAAACAGATTTGGAGCGAAAAATGAAAATATTTCTCTAGTTTTTAACGAAGAAGTATTTTAAAATTGCATGCAATTTTTCACTCAAGTTCTCAAATCTTGTTGACCGAACAAGATTTAAGTAAGAAAAACTTCGTATTAATCTTAAATTTATCTGTATTTGTCCTCTCTTGGGCATGCCATAAACACGGCAGTACGTCCTCTTTGAGGAGTGGTTGGAGCAGGTTGGAGAGGGTATGAAGATTATGACGCAGGTCTTCATCGGACACGGTAAGTTCGGGAGGTTCCTGCAACGGATTCAGAAGAAACGCCCGAGTGTCACTATTGATTGTGCGGACCGCCCAGAGAATACGGTAGATCATACGGTGGAGGTATGCTCCGCTTGGACCGCGTCCTCATGGTGATCGGCGGCGAATGACCTCTCACGCGGGAATCTGGTTCAGGCCATCAAATCATCCGACGGCTTCTGCTCACCACTAGAGAGGTAAAAGTCATTGGATGACTTCATATCCTATGTTAAATATTTGTCGCCCGAGGCACCAGTCCACACGGGCCTGCTTCTGAGGTTCGGCGTGGTTTTGCGGCACCCAGCGGTAAACTATCCTCCTCACGTGAAGGTACTCGTGTAGAATCTTGTGAACGCTTCCCGAAACAATCTGCAGTGTATGCTGAATCTCTTCATTTTGAATTATGTAATTCGCCTGTTTTCTTGAATTAAATTTTTTACTGCCAACACGGAAGAAAGTGTCTTCCTCGACAGCCGTCGTAGGACGACCACTCCTTTGTTCATCCCCTAAAGTAAGGCGACCGCGCTTGAACTCGCTATACCAGGGGTAGGTGGTTGCTATCGAAGGTCCTTCCTCCATAAAAGCAATTTGAAGTTGATCATGACTGATGACTCTTCAGGTTTAAGGCCACATTTAAAATCATAGAAAATCATCTCGCATGTACACATTTTATACACATACTAATACCTTAGATCAACATTATGTACACTAAAGAAGCAAAAGTCCATAGTAAAAACAAAAATAAAATCGTGTGAAGCGAGAAATGACGCCATCTAGCGTAAAACCAGATTGAAATGTTGCTATTGATAACATTACATTGTACTGTTAATAGATGGCTTCACTGTGCTTAATTAATGCTTATTATTGTAGTACTTTCTTTTTGTTTCTTTAAATATTGAAATAATTTATAATTTATTTTAAAGAGATGAAGATATTAAAATTGAATATCAATTAATAAATATTTGATTATCTATGTGTTAGTTTTCAAACTTGAGAGGGTAGGTTGAATAAGGATTTATAAATAATAACTAGTAGGTAGTATAGAGTATAATTGATACTTAGACCAAAAAATTATGACTAAGCTCAATTGTTTGTTTGCCAAGTTAATTTCGATTATCTCATACCAGCGCCTTTCGTTAATTTTTTTTTTAACCAGGTGTATTGTCTACTTATTTTACTAAAATGAGTAAATATGCATTGTAATATAGATTTAGTAAAAAGAGCTCCAATAATTGCTAAGCATAATCAAGGTAAAAACTTGTCAGAAGACGCCAGAGAGACCAGTGTAAATGTAAGTAGTTTTTTTAACTCTTTTATATAACAAAAAACTCCTATATAATAATCATTATTCGGTATTATATATTTATGTTTTATTGTTGCAGAGAAAAAAAAGTTGTTCTATGGATATGACGATTTGAAGAAGAGGGTTCTTTAAAACACCAACAAAAAGCTGGCAGACTAAAACTAATAAACATATTGCAGTGTCAAACCATGATAAGGGAGTATACGAAGAAAACGGACATCTGTCGACGAACCAATATGCTAGTTTATTTGACACAAGCGTTGGCACTGTCCGTCGGAGGCTTGCTTACAGAAAACCATAAAAGGGCAAGATTGCAGTTTGCTTTGGATCACATAAACTTTGATTAGAGTAATATCATGTTTACTCATGAAAAAACTTTTAAGTCCAGTGAACACGGACGGTTTTGTTTGTGGACAAGATAATAAATAATTATAATACTGATTTAATATTATTCACTCAGTACTTATTCTCTGTATTGACTGGAGACCTTGTTATGTGTGTTTAACTTAATATCCGTAATTAATACATTAAAAAAGTTATGAACACTTGATATGTTGTTGTGCAATTTTATAGTTTTTAGCCTACATTTAATCTTTTTGATCTTTGTGATAAAATTATCTGGTCTTTTGTTTGTTTTTGTTAAGGTTACATAAGCTTCAATCCTCTTTCCAATATTGGAAACGAATACTTAAGCTATGGCCTCAATAAGAAATTATATATAATATTATAATCTTATTCGGCGATTAATAAACGGTGATTGTTAAATTTGAATAAGAAATTGTAAGAAATAAACATATTATTTTTTTAATAGTGCTTTTTTGTTTGATGAGCCTGTTTACCAGCATTTTTCTTGTCTTGCTGAGTAACTACCCACTTGAATATTATATTACAAATAAATATCCACTTGTTAACTTTGATATAATATTCCTACCGATTTCTTTAGTTTGTCATTCATAACTTACAAAAAGTATGAGTACTACGTGAGATTTGAACTCACGGCTCATTGATTTACGCATCTATCTGCACATGCTAAACCACTAGGTCAACATGACTCTAGTTTGAATGATGAAATTATGAACTACAATCAGTTGTTGACGACAATGATGGATGACGCAAGTGTCTATTATTTGTTGAACTAAAAGTCAAGTTTATACTTTGTGAGATTGCCTTTGGTCGCTACTTAGCTGTGAAGAAACCAACGCCATCTAGTTAAATTTTGTAAAACTTGAACTTTAACGTGCAAGGGAAAATAGGCGTTAAGGTACCCAACCATTTCTAAAGGTTCATAGTACACTAATACAAAACAAATTGAATGTTTACTCTATCTAAAACTAAATACTTTCTAAACTTGACCCTGGCTAAATGCGTAAACTATGTAAACATACACATAAAATATAAAGATAAAATACTGAAAAATATAAAAACAAACATACTTAACTCTAATTTATAAAATTACTAGCTAACGCCAGCGGCTTTGTTCGGGTGATAGTAAAAAAATATCTCAAGGAAACATACTCCTAGGATAAAAAGTGTCGTATGTATGTACTATTCCAGAAAGCTACATGCTTAATTTTTTTTCCGGCGAAGGATATTTAACTAGTAATGATAATTTAGGCACTAGTATTAGTATGTTAGCCCACTAAATCTCCGAGAAAAACTGTTTTTTGTACAATTGTTCGAATGAGACACCGTGACTCTAGAATGCAAAGAATAACGTCTTAATGAACACAGATAGGTTTTAGTCTGAAAAAGTCTGATATCCCTGCACGTTTAACACTAAGCGGGAGAAGTTATTTGATTATAGCCAAACTAAAAAAAATTGTACCTATAAATCACGAGCGAACCAGCCAAGCAGAACTAGTTCTTTTGGATCATATTGCTGCTAGATTAGAAGCCACTTCGTGGAATTAGCACAATAGCGCGCGACATCCAATCAGGGGGGACAATAGCCGGACAGCTTAATACTAATCTCGCCCTCATCATATTGAATACTGCGAGAGCATTACGTAGTTTTTTAGATTTCTATACCGAAATGGAAAAAAATCGAGAAAATACGAGTTAGATCTCGCGTGTTCTGGGTTCTGTACTTATCAAAAATTAATCGAAAAATAAGTCTCTTTTATGTTCTATGAAATATTATTGGTCGACAACTAGCTTTTGATATGGACACATTTAGAAAATATGTGTTTTTTTTTTGTCATTTGGAACCAGTTTTGTGAAATTTTCGAGTGAATGACGGAATTACCGAATGCCAATAGAACGGGTGTTATCTCACTTTTTCGCATTGCCTCTTTATCAAACACTGCGTTGGATTGCGTTAGATAAACTCAAATACTTTTAAAACATGCTCAGTAGGCAATAGACGGGTGAGCGAGAGCAATTGGTTTCATTTAGACCCTTTGGGTATTGAACCTTAAAAGGAAACCATATGGTGTGACTTATTCCGTGTTAACTGCTTCATTCGGCGTGGCGGTCAGGGTTCCAGAGAAAGGAATCTCATATCAGCATGAGTCGTGTCCAGGTATACGTACCACTTTCTAAATCAAGGCGGCTGGATTAACATCCAGCCGCTTAACGAGAGGCTCCTAATATATTGGTCTAGGCTGTGGATATTAAACCATTGACTGACACGAATAACGGCATAATGATTACTATTATTTTTATTGAAATAGTGATTCTGTAATGGCAGAGTACTTAAGGCATAGGTTCTGAAAGTTTCTGGATCTGGCCACATTTATAATAAAAGAATGAAAAAATAATTATAGAATTCGAAAATGGAACTCTTTGCGAGCATGTTACTTTTAATTTGCGAGACTGTCATTTGTTATTTCATTGTGGTTTTTTATGATTTTCGTTGTGGCTTAAGTCAACAAGAGAGTTGCCAGAGACTTTAATTGGCATTTGGTGATGAAGCACCATGTCGATTACAATACCAGACGCTGGATGTAATATTTAAAACCGATTTTATATGAAGGAGAAAAATGCCAAAAGCTAAAAAAGGGTACATCCTAAGTAAATGTGACGTATGGTTAGACCATATGTCATTTATGCCCTGTAGTAAACTGATTTGCTTTTTGTGTGTTACCCTTGAACTTTCAAATGTAGAAAGATTTTTATCGACTTTGACCTTTTAAACGTAGAAAGACGTTTTTTATGCTAGCTGCTACTAGATAGTGTCGCACTCTGCGACGGTATGATTATGGTCCGGGATCTCATACTTCAATAAAATACTTGGGATGTTATAAAAATTTACTTATACTTTTCTTCAAGATTCAATATCAGCACATTGCGCTACAATGGTTATGTCCGAACTGAAAAAACTAGACATTTATTTGTTCTAATCAATTTTCAAACCTATTCTAGAACAGCAAAATCCTTAAAAGAATATTTTACAAGACAGTTCGTTAGCTATAACAAACCTAACTCATGCGATCTCTTTTCGATATCACAATAGATAGATGGATAGTTATTTTCTTTATTGTACACCAATAGTGGCTAGCGGCTTCGCTTGCATGATAGTAGTTTTTTTTTCCGAAGAGGCTATTCCAGGAGATGGTATACCCATATACCAAGTTTTATCGAAATCCGTTCAGCCGTTCAAGTGTGAAGAAGTAACAAACATACAAATACACTCCCATTCACAAACTTTATAATTTTAGTGTTATAGCTGCTGCCATAGGCTTCGCCCATGTGATTGTAGAAAATTATCCCAAGGGAACCTACTCCTGAGGAAAAAGTATCTTATATGCTATTCCAGGACATGGTCTACTCGTATACCAAGTTTTATCAAAACCCGTTCAGCCGTTCGAGTGTGAAGAAGTAACAAACATACACACACTCACTTTTGCCTATATAAAACTAGCTGCTGCTAGCAGCTTCACTCGTGAAAATTGTCCTAAGGAAACATACTCCCGAGATAAAAGTATTCTATGTGCTAATTCAGGACATGTTCTACCTGTGTACCAAGTTTCAACGAAATCCATTTAGCCGTTGAAGCGTAAAAAAGTAATAAACCTACATACACGCACACATACACTCACTCACAAACTTACTCATTAAAATATCAGTGTAATAACTTTTCAAAAACCTTGATTAAAGTCAAATTTCTCCCACGTACCTACGACGTTCATATTAGCGAGTTGTCAAAGGAATTTCGCGGCCGGATAGCGTTGACGCTGTCAATAAAATGGCCGTGATCAGGCTTGCCTGTCAGTGCTTACCGATGGGTAGTAACCCGACTGACAGCCTCTCACGGCTGATGTAACAACATAATTAACTTGTTATACCCCGCATTTTCTGGATAAATGAGAAGCAAAGGGATGTTTTGCAAAATATATTCTGTATGATTTTGTAACCATTAGCTTCTGGCGTTTTATAAGTGTTCATGTGGGACTATCACATTAATATTTTAAAGGTGAAAGTTAATATCACAATCTACATTTCTACACTAATATTATAAAGATGTAAGTGTGTGTTTTTTTTTTCAAAAATTAAATTCATTATATATTTATTTATTATTAATTTATTCTTTTTTATTTAGGTTAGTGGCTAACTAACCAAAATAAAAAAGAATAAAATGTGGTTACTGTTGTGTCAATAAAAAAAAAAAAAAAATTAAAGAGCGGGAGCATTATAGAAAATTAAAACTATAGTTCGATTTAGTAGTAAGTTTTGTTTGTTTCAAATCTCAAAACACGTCGAATGATAGTTAAACATTAACTAGTAAATAATACTTATATTTTTCAAATTTATAATTTGTTTCAGTCGTATATATAATTCCTCTTTTCACTCAAGTTTCTATATTAACTAACTCGCAGTGCTCGGAATTTGATCATATAAATCCCTCACTGCATTCGGGATTAAAACTTAGCAACCTTCATTTGGTTTGGAATTCAACATGCCACCCGCGAGTTTAAGACACTGCTTTATCCCCTAGTCACATAATTTACTATAAGGGCGCCTTCAAATTAGCCGCAAAGTGCCGCGTGACGGCAGCGCTGCCGCCGCGCTGCTTTGTTCATCATCATCATCATAATTTCAGCCGAAAGACGTCCACTGCTGGACATAGGCCTCCCCAAGTGTCGCCACAATGAACGGTCCTGTGCATCACGCATCCATCGGACTCCCGCAACCGTTACCAAGTCATCGGTCCGCCTTCCAATGCTACGTCTTCCGGTACGTAGTCGCCATTCCAGAACCTTTCGGCCCCAACGGCCATCCGTTCTGCGAGCAATGTGCCCTGCCCATTGCCACTTAAGTTTGGCTATTTTTCGTGCGTAACCTTGGTTCTCCTGCGGATATCCTCATTCCTGATTCGATCACGCAAGGAAACTCCGAGCATAGCCCTTTCCATTGCACTTTGGGTGACTTTAAGTATTCTGATGAGGCCCATTGTAAGCCACCACGTTTCGGAGCCATATGTCATCACTGGCATCATGCACTAGTCATGGACTTTCGTCTTGAGACACTGTGGTATGTTGGACAAGAGAGGTAGGTATTCTATTATTTTTGTAGTGTTGACAACACAAAACTTATTACTACTGAGGTTTTTGGATCTGGATCTGTGCTGGACGGAGCTTAGACTTCATCAGTCGAGACCTTTCAAGCTTAATATTAATATTCAATGTGCCTCTTACCACGCGGTGATCACTACCAGTTTTCACCACGTTGATCACAGATACATCATTGAATATTTGCTTTTTTGTCGACAGGATGAAGTCAATCTCATTTCTAGTTGCACCGTCAGGACTTTTCCAGGTCCACCTTCTATGCTCACGCTTTTTGAAGAAGGAATTCATCATGTAGAGGCCCTCCTTCTCCATAAAGCTAGCCAGTAGGTGTCCCCGGTGATTCCGACGTCCAAATCCAAATTGCCCCACTCGCGGCTCGTCACCGTCTCTTTTTTTTTAA
The DNA here is from genome assembly GCA_961205895.1 of Mythimna pallens. Lineage (NCBI taxonomy): Eukaryota > Metazoa > Arthropoda > Insecta > Lepidoptera > Noctuidae > Mythimna > Mythimna pallens. Next base: position 7,239,807 of record OY540843.1, read on the forward strand.
CACGCTTTTTTATTAGTTTCACCTGTATGTATGTATGTTTGTTTGTTTGTAACCGACCCCTTTGAGCTCGATTTTGTCCTACTTTGAACGATCAGATTTAATTCAAACTTTGCACACCTGTCAAAGATCGATGACAATGCAATAATCCGATCAAAATATCAGATTATCCTAATTAGATTCGCCAGGATTAATTAATTTCTAAAAAATGAAAAATAAATAATAGTTTAAAAAAACTAAAAAACACGCTTTTATAGAAAATCCAACTAAAAAAAATAGAAAATAAAGTTTAATAAATTTGGATTAAGAATAGTGTACATAAGAAATAAATGTATATTATTGTAAAAAAGCGTAGGGTGCATATAATGTCAATAATTATGAACATTTTATTGACAGATGAGTAGAAGGATCATCACTTTGATAATATCTTAAAAAACACTTTGAATGCACCCCACGCTTTTTTACAATAATATACATTTATTTCTTATGTACACTATTCTTAATCCAAATTTATTAAACTTTATTTTCTATTTTTTTAGTTGGATTTTCTATAAAAGCGTGTTTTTTTAGTTTTTTTAAACTATTATTTTTCCGTTGAAGTCCCCCATGACCACGGTGAAGTGAGTCTTATAACTATGCATGGCTCTGGACACATCCTCATACATGGTCTCTACTTCGTCGTCGGGGTGTGTCGAGGTCGGAGCATAAACCTGTATGACCTTCAGCGAATATCTTGATGATATTCTGAGTATAAGGTACGCCACCCTGGTCTACACACTCTCGATCTTCACCACATTGTTCACAAGGGACCTGTGGACGAAAAACTCGACACCACCCTGGGACTGCTGGTCACCCTCCCGGAAATAGAGCAGGTTACCAGATTTAAGAACAGTAAGTAAACATTTTTCTATTTTACATATTTTTTTTCATAAAACGGGTGCCATGAAAGAGTTAAAAGAAGTTCGATTAATTGAAAAAAAAATAAAAAAAGTACTAGTATTTAAACATACTTTTTCATAAAAAAAGAGTAAACAACCATAAATAAAGAAAAAAAATATATCAGCAAGCAAGATACAAACGCAAAGTCACATCTATAATTTTTGTAATAGTAATTATTCAGCAGGCGCTACAGTCGTAGGCGTAGTTGAAGAGATCGTAGTCGAAGCGGCCGTAGATATAACGGTCGTAGTCGATGGGGCCGTAGTCGATAAGGCCGTAGTCGATGTAGGCGTAGTTGAAGGTTGTGTGGTCGTTGACGGCATGAGACACGCGGGGTCAAGTCCTTTGCAGAACAAGCATATCAACTGTAAAGGAAATATAGGTTAGGTTAGTTACTTCATTAAGCATTTTTTTTTTTAATTGATATAAATCAATGCTTGACTGTGGTCCCACCTGATGGCTAGCAGTGATTCAACCGTTGATGGTGAAGCGCACTAGTTTATTAAGAGCCTATCCACTCTAGCCTTGAAGACACCTAAATTATAATCAGACGGGAAGACCGCAGCAGGCAAATTGTTCCAGTCCTTCGATGTACGCGGTATAAACGACGAGGTGAAACGCTTACTCCGGACCGTAGAGATGTCAACTATGTAAGGGTGGACACTCTCTGTACGTCAGATTTGTTGTTGGGAATACTTTAATCACAGCTATAAAAAGTGACATTCACTTCCTTACTCTGCGTTTGCTAATAGCTTCAATCGGGGAATCTTTGAGTCAAGAGTGAAGGGTGGTTACTTCAAACGTGGTTCATTGTTAATCACATCATCACTTAACGTCAGTGGAGATAGTTTTCAAATGCAAGCCTATATGAAGTTACCACAAATAATAAAAAAATGGATTTGGTGATACGATTATTATTATCAAAGAAAGCCGAAATTAATAGATTCCCACAAAATGAAACTTATGATCTAGTAAAATCAACAGTAACTATAGGAAGTGTAAGGCAGTTATTAAAAAAAGCAAACATAAAAACACTAGATGCGAGAAACAAATCTATGTCCAGCACTGGAGTCTGGACGTTCGTTGAATGATAATTTAAAAGTATGAAATTCATGAAAGGGAGAATGTCCTAAATATCTGAACATCATTTCCTTAACAAATAAGCTTGACGGGTTAATAAGCAATTCATAGGGCCACGTCGCTAACCCCCTGTCACTTCCTTGTAATGTAATTAATATTATGCGTAGTCATTTTTGTTATGACATTTTATGAGATCGATCGTTGTAAGTAAAAGCCCCTAAATAGAGTGACAAATCAACTTCTGACACCTTTTTAGAATTTGATTATGGTAATGTAAATGTTTATCGACTAATAAAGTTTGTTAAAGAAAAGGAATGCGTGTACGAACCTTTTGACTACGAATGAAGTTAAATCTTTTACAGATATCACCAAAAAGTGGAGCAGCTGCCTTGAATCCTGAATAGAAAAAACAGTTCAGTGGCTGGAAATAAAAATCAATGTCTGTCGCTCGTGGCCTTTTTTTGGTAGGATACCATCATAAATCCTACCGGAAGTGTCCAGACTATTACTGGAGAAAACATACTGTGATCTTTCAGTTGTCCTTTTGTTTTAGGGCCAATCAAACAATCCTGTAGCTCTACCAAGTCTTGTTCGTAGCTTGATGATCAATAATGGCAAAATATAGAATATAGTAAACTTGTGGCCGATATACTTGTACCTACACAAATGCTCACCAAAAAAATCACCTCCAAATCCAGTATTAGATCCATAACTCCAGTCAATCGATGATCCTAATGTACAAAAAGACAAAGTTTCATTAAATGATCATCTGCTAAATCCAATAATTGCTAAAACCGTAATAAAACTTCTATGTTATTATTATCTTCGGGCCCTTGGATTAAAAACAACAGCCCATTAATCGGTTAGGGATCAAAACAGGGTTGAATTACATTACTGAGAGGTTCAAATAAAACAAAACGCTATAAAGGTCCTTTTGAAGAGTAGCTATTTTGAGATTTAAGTGAATGGCAATTTGAGCTTAGTCGAACACGATTGGTGCGGATAATATTGAATTTCTAATCAAAAGATAGGTAGGTACATGAATATAATTCTGAAATTACAAAGGTTACAAATGAAAAGAAAGAAAGAAAAAATATTTATTTGGCAACTCTCACCAGCAAAAGAGAAATAAAATATACGTAATATATAATAGTAGCGTCAAGAAATATGTAACCGAGATATTTGTAATACATAACTAATTCAATCATTGAAAAGAGTTTACATAAAGTTTCTTGCACATTCTTCTCCATAGAGATCTATGCTTTGAAATGTGCAATTAGCATCATTTTTTCAGAATGATTTCTTGACGTTTTAAAAGTGCCTGTAAATGATTTATTTGAAATAAAATACTTTGAATCTTCGAATAAAAAATGCCTGTCATTAAAAAAAATAAGATTAACACAATCTTATTTTTTTAATGACAGACATTTTTATAGCCTCATAGCTATACCAAAAAAGTAAGTATTAACAATTATGCTGAAGAGTAAATAGAAAAAGATACAAATACCGATGTTCGACCGAGGAAAAAAAATTTAAAAAAATCACATTCGGATTCCAGGAAAACGTAATTAAAACCTACAAGAAATGGAAATATCCACTACACTAATTAGAACTCTCATCAAATAGGAAATGATAAAAGAGCAAGTAACCCAACTGAAGTTAAAACCAATGAAACAAAAGACTAACCTTCAGTTCTTCCAATAAAGAGGCTGCATGATATTGAATAAAACAGAACTGTGAATAGATAAAACGATGTCACAAATAAAAATGCCATGACTGAATCTACGACTGTCGACTCGAGTAATGACAAAAAATCTGTGGAGCCGCGCTTTAGAAACTTATATTGTCTAAAGTCGTATGCGCTAGAGATGTGTGGATACTCCATGCCATTTTTTTAGTTTTATGAACGTATGAGTTATTTCTTTTTACCCAGTGTTGAGATAATATTAGCATAATCAGCTTCCAGAGGGTCATGGCCATCCGGATGATACGGGGATACCGCACGATTTCCCGCGAGGCGGCGAGCCTTCTCGCTGGCCAGCCACCATTGGATTTGGAGGCAACAGTTCTTGCACGCATGCACGATTTGCGCGTGGAGATGCAACGCCGGGGCGAAACTCCGCTGCCACGCCAAGTCGCGGCATGGCGGACAGAGTTCCGGCGGGATCTAATGGTGGAATGGCGACGGCGACTGTCGCAACCCAGTGCTGGGCACGCTACAATAATGGCGGTTAGTCACCTCTTTGAGGAGTGGCTGGAGCGGCAACACGGCATCCTCACCTACCGCATGACGCAGGTCCTCACCGGACATGGCAAGTTCGGGAGGTTCCTGCATCGCATTCAGGCGGAAGCAACGCCCGAGTGTCATCATTGTGTGGACCACCCAGAAGACACGGTGGAGCATACGGTGGAGGTGTGCCCCGCTTGGGCGGAGCACCGCCGTGTCCTCGTGGAGGCAATTGGCGGCAGCGACCTTTCACGTCGGGCCTTGGTTCAGGCTATGGTCCGGAGCGAGGAGGAATGGCAGGCGGTCGCCTCCTTCTGCGAAGCAGTAATGTTAGCGAAGGAGGAGGCTGCACGCGTGAGGGAACGAAGGTCCTCACGCCCTAGCCGACGTAATTCCGACCCCGACTACCAGCCACGGTAGACGCGGGCTTGCGGACGTCGAGCACTGGGTAGCTCGCCGTCCGGCTGTTCGGTAATTAACCGCACCGAGCCCAGTCGTTAACAGCGCGTAGTGATCCTCGCGCTCCTCAAAGAGATGTCAGCAAACCGTAGGGGCCCAGTGGGGCCGATGCCCGCTAGCTAGGACCGCGGAGAATTTCTGAAAGGGCAACCCGTAGTCCTAGTACGCAAAGGGTAATTGAAGGACACAGGTGTGGTTTTAGTCAGTAAAAGTCTGACACGCCCTCGCGCTCCACCCAGAGCGCGAGAAGTCATTTGGATGATTTCCCACCTTAAAAAAAAAAAAAAAAAAAAAAAGCATAATCAGCTTTATAAGGTTCCTACTACTGGGACTCAAGCTTCCTCTTCAGTTCAGCGATTCCTTTGTTCTGACGTTATCTCAACGCTTAGTCACGTGATCAGAACAAAGGAATAGGAGGCCGACTCGAGGCGATCAACAAAAAGAGAATCGAAAAGAATTTGTTTACAGATATATTATGCAGTTACGTCTCGATTTCGATACACCTACTGTTGTTCTATTTTTACAAAGACAAAAAATAATTTTAGCCAGTACTGAATCGCAAGTTACAGTAGCTACAAGACCTTAAGGCCTACTAATTTATTAATGTGACCTTTAATTAAAATTTATACCCAGAACAGCCACCCTAATCTGAATAAAAATTTTGGATCAAATTCGTCGCACAAAAAACTTTCACGAAATCCAGAATTAAACAAACCCAACACATTTCCCGTTATCTATTCAGTTTAACTCCTTAACAGGCACACCATAAATTTGATGGCTAATTTACCTGGACCAGTAAAATCAGACCCTTTCTTCCTCAGGCTTGGTTACCAATGAGGGTTCTTAAAAATTTGGTGGTGGTCTTAACGATCCAAGGCGACTGAGCCAATTGTACAACAGATTGTCACGCACTTCTGAGATTACTTGTAATTTTATTTTTATTTTATTACTTAAAATGCTGGTTGGAAACTGGGTCTCGTAAATGGAAACAGCTTTAGTTGTTGTGACGTTTATTTGTTTGTTACGATATTTGTGGCTATTTTACAGCTAAGAGTTTAAAGTGGTTGTATATATGTCGTAAAATTCTTCAGTGTGGCTGAGTTTCCTGCAAAATTAGGTCTGTATAATTGTGTCTGTGCTTATTTTCTTTGTTCAGGCCAGGGGTCAAGGACACAGTATGGTTTCTACAATTCGAAGAATAATTGTAATAGCAACTAGCGCAATTAAATCTGGTAGGCAGTTCTATTCTAGTTTCATAGAATTTTCAGTGTGTTTATCTTATACTTCTTCTTCTATAAAATGTCTTCGACAGTATTAGCGTTTGCCTCGTATAGGTTTTGCAAAGTGCTGATATTCTTTGTACTAATTAGTACGTTAGTTAGGACAGCAATATTTACCTAATTAGCTTTTTCAGGGTGCTTTACTCCTGTGGTTTATTACACAGGATCCGTTTGTAACAGCTCACCGATGATGTCAGTAAATTAATTTTCAGATCAATATTTCTAAGTATAGTGAAACTTGATCCTGGATATGTGAGAACCCTTGCTACTGATAATTACAATTAAATATCATCACTTTCGCATTAAAATACCTCTGTTACTGAGAATGATAAACCTCAATATCTGAAGTGTATTATTTAGATTTTTTATTATCATATTAACCAGAGTAGCAGTGGAGCTGGGCTGGACATGTCTGCAGCATGCCGATCGAGCAGTGGGCCAGTAAAACATAAAGTTGGTGCCCAGAAATCATATGACGGTGTCGCAGCAGATGAAGAAAATGGCGAGACGACTTAGATGTCTTCCTTGGGAATTGACAAGAAGTGCATCAAAGCCGGGAACAATGGAAGGAATGGAGGGAGGCCTTTACCCAGCAGAGGGACAATATAGGTTAGATAAATAATATATGAGAGCAGTGGTGGTCGAGTGGTAACGGCCCCGACTTACAAGTTGTAGATCGCGGGTTTAAACCCAGACAGGCGCATTACTTTGTGTAATTAATTTCATCACCACTGCTCTCAAAACGGTGAAGGAAAACATCGTGAGGAAACCGGCATGTCCTAGAACCAAAAATTCGAAGACATGTGACATTCACCACTCCGCACTGGGCCCGCGCGGTGTATTATGGCCCATTCCCTCTCCTAGAGAGAGGAGGCCTGAGTCCCAGCAGTGGGAACTTTAAAAGGCTGATTATGCTTATGCTATAAAATAAAATAATAATGTTTACCTCTGTACTTCAAATTTATTTAGCTCAGTAGCGTCAGTAAATAAGACGAGAAGAGTTAAATAATTCTGCTTTTGTGAATATAGCCCCGGACAGGTTGCGACACATTGTCTCCAAACATTTGAATTTATGCGCAAACCCTTCTGTAAACGAGATGACGCCGACATCTCTTTAAACCAAGCCATTTGAGAACCTGTGTAAACGAAAATCCTGTGATAAAATACCGTAATCCCTTGAGCTGCCAGATACTTAGGTTTTACTGTATTAACTTGTACAAACCTTAAAAATAAAGGCTGATAATAACAGTGGACCAAGGTTATGAACTGTCATTAATTAAAAAGCACTTCTTTGAATTGAAGTACCTATAATAGTTTTACTAACTTTATTTACTAACACTACAACAAACACTTAACTCCTTAGAAACGTAAATAAACCAAAGTAACTTCAAGAGAAAGTCAAACGACCCCGGGGATAGGACAGATTGCATAGGGGAACCATTTGTGATGCAAATTAAATCCGATTTACTGAAATAGCCTTATTTTGATTCAATACTTACCCCGTTTGGCATACCTTGAAATGTCAAAGCTAGAGTTAACTGTGACCGGTTGCAGACCCTAAATAAATTTGATTCCGGTTCAAGGATTGGTACTCCTGACAGCTTCGCAATACAAGTTACGATGTGAATCTTAAACGAATTTTCAGGAATGGATTAGAGACGAATATTTTTTTTTTGTCATTGCCGGATATTAGAAAATTGTCACCGAATACTTCAAATTAAGAACGGAAATTGACCTTGTGGATCACGTAACATCTTGGATTTAGCTGAAATGGCAAGATCAAGACTTTTGAATTCGTATAATAAAATGTTTCTGATACAAAAACAAAGTTTTGAAGCCGAGTGAGCTCATGTACAATTTGTTTCTGGTATTATTATTTAGCAGTTTTCATACTAAGATTTTGATCCTTATATTAACGAAGCATTATTGCTTTGTAAAAATCTTATATGGTAATGCTGTGCTAAATCAAAGGTTCGATTTAAAGGGACAGCGACATAGTTAAATTTTGTAATACAAAACACGATATAAAAAAGTGTCCATGGAGTTTCTTGCACGCTCTTCTTCTCCATAGAGTTCTTGGACCTTTTGGAAAGTGTAATTAGCTTCAACTTTCTGACTGAGCGACATCTTGATAAAATTGGTGTACCTACTTGAAATAAATGCTTTGAGTTTAAGCTAAACAGTTTTGGAATACAATATCATCAATCAACTAATAAATCACGCATTTTATTTGTATACTAAACCCGAGGGTCGACTTGGAGCGGGTGATGAAATCAAAACACTGGACTGGTAATTTATCACGTATAATGAAATCTTGTACCGAATCACAATGCTTTAGAATGTACTGCTTTCTACGAACAAAATTTTTAAACCTAGCCAGCTTGAGCAGAGTTCGTACAAATGATTCCATATAAAAAGAACTTGGCATCAGACAGCGCCTGTCATCCACAGTGTAGTCGCGCATTTTGAACTTCTTCGGCCATGTATCTCGTCGTGGTAATGACTCCGCGTCTCGTAGTGCAGGGCAAAGTTGAGGGCACCAGGCCACGTGGTAGATCACCAATGAGGTGGACAGACCAGATCAAGGCCGCAACCAACGGCTCGGTTTATGAATGTACTTGGAAAGATGCAGTCCGCGATGAATGGCGTGTTACCAAGATGATCACTCATCGTGATTCACAGTGATGACCACGACCACTCTGGCAAGAGTGTACCAACTGAGAAGAAGAAGCCTATACTAGAGCGGTAATGAAACCATAATTGACACCAATGCGCCATTCTAATTTGTAGCCTACGCCATCTATCGATTTCGGGGGTACTTACTAATTACCCAGTATTGAATTAATATTGATCGCTATGATTCCGTTCCCTTTTACTAATCTAAACAACTGACATTACGAACTATAATGAAACATGGCTGTTTTTTTTTATTCAAACTCTAGAATACGATACATTGTTTGACGAACGAACCTGCATAAAAAATCCTCTAGTTTTTACGATCTCCATTCCTTATCCCTCTTTTATGACTTGCAAACATTGGGAAGTAAGTTTTATTTACATGCGAAAGAATACCTTTGTGAATCGTGAGTGTTTGCTATAAAACAATGCCTTTTGCAAAAAGAACAACAATTTAAACTATTACATATACTATCAGGTTTTTTTTTTCGATGGGTTAATCATCTTATGACATCCCCCGCCCTTGGGCGGGGCGGTAGATAGTGTCAGACTTTTACTGACTAAAAACCCACTCCTGTTCCTTCGTTGCCTTAGTCCCAGGGACATATACCATCAGATGAGATACGCTCCGCCAACAGCCGCCTCCTCGATGTGGCTCGCATCGTGAGGATGTTTATGTGTCTAGAGCCTTAACCACCGGTAGCTTAGACCCTGCTCACCGGTGGACTACTATTTCTTGTATTTTATATAGGTAAGTTTTTGTAAAAAAAATATTAAATGTAGATTTTTATATGAGAACATAAACAAATAAGGAGATTATAATAATAATAAAAATATACTTGTGATAAAGACAAAGCCTAAAGAAAAGATGAATGAATTGTGTGAGGGAAAAAGGGCGTCAGTGAAAGCATGACGGTTGAGAGGACGAAATGAAAGAAGATTACTGTCACGCCGACCCCTTACTTAGGGTCTTACGTTGGACAAGGACGATGTGTTAAGTAATGATGACTTTCGTGTTGTTTCCAATTGTACAATGCAACTGCGACATATACAACATTATTTTTAGTATATGTGAAACCTGAATAAAACTATATTCAGGTTTAGAGTCAGTAACTGAATCGATACCAATAATTTTCACATCAGGTTATATTTTTTCCAAAAATATTTAAAAAAGGCCACAAGTTGAACACTACCGACACTAAATACAACACAGTCGTCGGCAAGTCATAGCAGGCATTGGGCGCCAGCGCACATCTGGGGGCGGGAGTTAAACAACCCCTCAGTTGCCCGGATGGCTCGGTGACCATGAATTTAAACGGACAACCAGGTAACATAACAAGCGTATAACTTTGTGATTTTTCATGATACAGTTATGAAATTTTGTACATAGATTCTTTACATAAAAATATTAGTTACGTGCTTCGGGTTTCGCATATACTAAAACTAAAGTTGTATATTTATAACCTGAAAAGATGTTTGCGCAAGGCTGGCTTTTTATTATACAACTAGCTTCTCACAGCCTTCCTTTAGTTGCCCATTGCAAAAACCATGGTAAATCTTTTAAAAAATCCAAAGCCCTGGCAGCCATTGGCCTTATCTGGCTCCATAAATTTTGCTGACATCTCTTTGAAGTGCGTGTGGCACACAAGCAAAAACCTACCTGTATTCTTCAGTTGTCCTGTTTCAAAAAATTCTGCAACTAAATAGTACGATCCTGTATTTCAAGAGTTAATAGATTTTTGTGCAAGAGTTTCAAAAGTAAACAAGTTTAACGAAACATGAGTGACTATGAAAAAAACGGAAAGGGTCTAAATAAAAAGCCAGTTTAAATAAATAAGAAGCGCGTCTCCTTTTCAAGGAAATTTCACACCGACTGATCGAAACATTCATGTATGTCCTTTGTCCCCATTGCCTGAGCCCTCATCATGGGGACAACGGTACGTCATTAAATTTCTAATTTAAAGCTGAGAATGTATCATTACAATAATCCAGCTGATCCTGAGGTAGCCGCATTACATTAAAGTGACGTTTTTCAATCCAGCACGTCTTTTTGCAATACGGCTAGTTGCATCATATACCTGCGACATATATTAAAATAAATTAACGATGACAGTGTATGGGGACAATGGGAAGTAATTTTATTTATTAAATTCCTTTTTTTCCCATTTAATAGAGACTTCGATGATGATGGGGACAACGGGGATTCACGGACACTGCGTGATTGGAGGACTGGCTCGTTCATTGCCCAAAGAATTATCTCTCAGTCTTCTTGGACAATTTCCGGATAGCAGTGATATGGCGGATTACTTCGACGCATGAGTGTATTTGGTGCATGTACATAGTTAGGTTTAGTATAAATATTTAAGTTTCTTATGTACGTTTATTGTTATAAATAAATAATCTATATAAAGAAGCCAGCATGTTGGCACTTAAACATACATTATTTTCTATAATACCTCAAAGAAGACTTAACCGTATTTAGTGTTAGTTATTTATGTCATAGTAATATTAGAACATAAACTTAAACTAGTGAACATGGGCTTCTAACGACCGCTTCGGCAGTTACCGTAATTACTACAACGCTTGCCAAATAGATAGGCGATTGTATCTAATACATATGTTAATTTATTAGATAACCTATTGTACCTATTGGTACCTATTGTGTGAGTATTACTGCAACGGATACTAAGCCATTGATATCGTATTTTATCAAATTCTTCATTATTTATTGTTTTATTTCGGTAGTCTATCATCACCGGCATCACAGCAAGCCCTAACAGAATACCAGCGCTGCGTTTTTTATCGTTTTAAATAGGTAACGCAGCATATTACCATAAACCCACCACAAACTAAACCACAGAAACCTACCACAGTGTTGTCTTTTTTAACTCTCTTTTAGAGAATGTCTTGTTGCATTAAGTCCGCCTATGTACCACTACTGTACATGAAGTTTAAATAAATAAATACGAGTAAATAATATGCTGAGTTAGGCGCTTTTTAGCCTCGCACTGATTATAACTTTCTTTTTTCATTATGTATTTTTAGTTTATACGATTGTGTGCGGCACAAGTAAATGTATTTTTTTCTTTTTTTTCTTTGATATACCAGTCAAAGGGAGTTTTGATCCACCTGCTGAACAAATGGCCTGATGAAGATTGTGGGTTACCTAACAGAGCAGCCGATACAGAATCATTAAGGAAATCTTACTGTATCTTTACCTCTTTGAGTTAGGTCCTTTGGCAGGAGATGCAAAAAACTCTTGATGATTTCATCGAGCCGTGGGAGAGCCTTTCGCCTGGACATGAGTTGCCATGGTCACCCTGGAAATCCTCAAACAGACTCCAAACCCAGGTTAGTTTCAGCAAAAACACTCTCCACAGATGAAAGTTCTCAGAAGGCTTTAATCTGAGGTGTATGTCTCTTTGCAGACCATGTTCCACATTCCATCTTGCGTCACGTGCTCTGATACCTGTTTACGTAGGGATCTAATGACAGCTTCAGTAGATGGCATTGCCGTGGCTAGGATTTTTTTTTTTTGCGGATTACTTTATGTAATTTATCTCATCATCACTGCTCTCAAAACGGTGACAACATCGTGAGGCGGTTTTATTTTGGATATTACAAGGGCAATTTCGATTTCCGATTTTACTTGTTTGGTATAGATCACGAATCTTGTTAGGGTATACAACTACTTATACTATATGGACTGTATAGATAATTAGGTAAGTTTTTGTCAGCAAAAGTCTGACACGCCTGCTCGTAGAGACCCAGAGAGGGAAGAGTCAAATTAGATGATTTGCCACCAAAAAGCCTACCCTTTCAGAACCTTAGCATATCCAAAAAAAAACCGCTCTTATCACACAAATGTGTGGCTGTTCCACAAGAACCGGCGTAGATTATTTCTCAAGAGTTGTAACTTTTTTTCTAAAAAAAAAAAAATCTGCTAAAAGATATAGAAGCTCACTTAACAGCTAAAAAAAATTCATTCTACGCGCGACTCACAAACTCAATTATAAACAAACAACCAATTCTGCCCCTTCGATACTTCCAGAAATTACAAACAAACAATTTTATCTCTTTTCGAAATGTCACCGCTTTTCAGACTCTGACAGATGTTAACTTGACGTAACAGTAAGTACAGGGTTAATATTATTAAACCTATCAATAAGTGAGAAGCGATTCTTATAGGCTGATATACACATTTACCTACACGATAATGCAGTTAATAAATTACAAGGCAGGCCACATGTGCAGTCATTGCCAAAAAAATGTGTCTGCTGAAATATCACTGTCACATTGTTATGTCGCGTTTGTCTGTAGGAGCTTCGACTTGATGTAACAATGTTTTTTTAATGTTACTTCTTCGCGATTTCACGCTTTTCTAAATCTTTTCAAAATCTGTGCCACTGTAGTGCATCTCGTGGTCCTGTGCGAGTTGGTGAATTAGTAGTACTGCATTTCTCTAATAACATTGTATTGTTGCGATTGAATGATTTCCCTGAGGGCCGCGAGGCGGCAGCTAGCTATAAGTGCGTGATAAATGGAAGATTACTTACGTGAGGATGTATAGAAATTAGTCGACACTTTTTAAGCGTTCTGTAACTTTCTATTCCTCGACGGAAGTCTGCTGGTTTGAAGTTGAATCGATGACCTCATTGGTGCACCTCGTGAGAGCCCTTACAACGCTACGTGATCTGCAGAACAACTAGTGAATTATTGTGCAGAAAACGAGCATAAGGCATTGTAATTGGGATACTAGGCATATAGTATATACCTAGTGAGGTATTTCAATTAAAATGGTTGGTGCCCTTTGTAAATGGATTGGAAAAATGTAAAATAAGTTTGCTTGTAACTATATTCGGGTACTGATGATTTGCTAGGGCTAGAAGTAATATTTATATACATTTATTTATTGCCAATTTAAACTAACAGTTAAGACCACACATATAAATTATAAACACTCATTAATTATGAAAGGGAGACAAATCGGATGTATACAACTACTGACCTATTAGCCCTGTTTCACATTTGTACAAGGCTTTCATCAAAATCCTCGAAAACCGTATTTCCAGCCAACTAGACCTCCACCAACCTCCTGAACAGGCCGGTTTCCGCCGCGGCTTATCCACTACCGACCACCTACACTCTTTGAACCAAGTGTTAGAAAAACACGAAGAATTTAACCTACCTTTATACCATGCGTTCGTAGACTACGCCAAAGCCTTTGATAGTTTATCGCATAAAGCCATATTTGCAACATTGAATAAACAAGGAACCTATACCTAAATAGTACTGCTGCTATATACTTAAATACTACTGGCCAATCCTTTCCAATTCAAAAAGGAGTCAAACAAGTTGATACGCTATCTCCAAAGCTCTTCACAGCAACACTTGAAGAAGTTTTTAAAAACCTAAACGAAGACTGGAGAGACAAGGGCATTGTCGTCGGGGAAAGAAGATTAACCAATCTACGCTTTGCCGATGACATTGTCCTTTTCTCGTCTTCGGCGGCTGAGTTAAGCCTTATACTCGAACAACTGAGCCATGCCAGCCTCGAGGTCGGACTCAAAATGAATATGACGAAGACAAAGTTGATGACGAACAGCACGAAACGTAAAGTGGACATCGAGGGCGTGGAGGTTGAATATGTCCATGAGTACATTTACCTCGGCCAGATAGCTTTCCAGGCGAGGCAAGATAAAGAAGTTGCTAGACGCACCAAGAACGCCTGGAAGAGTTACTCGATGTCGATGGTCGATGAAACATCTGATGAAAGGATCACTTCCACTTTCCCTTAAAAGGAAACTCATGGACATGTGCATCCTTCCCACCCTCACCTACGGAGCGCAAACGTGGTCATTAACAAAACGTCAAAAGTCCGCACTCGGGGTCTGCTAGCGAGCAATGGAACGAAGCATTCTCGGAGTCAAAAGAACAGATCGCATAAGGAATAGTATACTTCGTTCCAAAACACAAATCGTAGACGTAGGTAACTCAGCCGCCAAACTAAAATGGAACTGGGCCGGCCACATCTGCCGCATGTCGCAACAAAATTGGGCGAAGGCAATCATTGACTGGATTCCGAACAGCAGGAGCCGGCGACGCGGTAGGCCCAGAAGGAGAAGGCGTGACGATTTAGACTCTTACCTTAAGGATTGGCCAGAAGTGGCTAAGGATAGAAAGGAATGGAATAACGGAAGGGAGGACTTTGCCCTGCAGTGGGACATAACGGGCTCATAATAATAATTATTATTAAAGACAAGATAAAAACACTTACAAATACATTAACATAATAATAATGAAATTAATGTCAAAATATAAAATAATTTAGAATAAAATTTAAAAAATAATAGTAATCAAAATATGTCAAAATGAAATATTAAAAATAATAATGATAAAATAATACCAAAAGTATACAAAACGACAATAACATGTCAAAAGAAGGATGCCGGATTTTGTATGGCCACCGTTACCACCGCCAACAGACAGACACTAATAAAAAAACTGTTCACAAAAAAATCTACAGCCAATCTACATTTTGCCAACTACAAACCATGGTCCACGAGTGCTCTACAAAGATACTTTATACAATGACGTCACGCCAATTAGCCGTTATCACCAACAGACTTGTAATTGAACGACCGGCAAATTATACGGGCCCTCAAGTTAAGTGGGTTTATGTTCTGTATTGTTTGATGTAGTGGCTCGAGCACGTCTTGAGAAAGCCTGATTCGTAAATAAGGGATATTTGAAGCTAAAATTACGGGTATCTGAGAATTTGATACATGCTTGTTCTAGTCTTACGAGTTCAAACCCAGCCAGGCACATTACTTTGTGTAATTTATTTCATCACCACTGCTCTCAAAACGGTGAAGGAAAACATCGTGAGGAAACCGGCAGGTCCTAGAACCAAAAATTCGAAGACATTGTGACTTTCCCAACCCGCACTGGGCCCGCGTGGTGGATTACGGCCCATTCCCTCTCCTAGAGAGGAGGCCTGAATCCCAACAGTGGGAATATTAAGGCTGACTATGCTCTGCTATTGTTCTAGTCGTAAACGTCACTGGATTATTGAAAATAACACCGTAAGATTGTTTGATATAACCATGTCACAATCATCGCAGAAAGACCCCTCTTTAAGGAGTGGCTGGAAAGGCGTCACAGTGTCCTCAATTTCGCATGAAGCAGCCCCCCTAGCCAAGTTACAATCGTATCGTTCCCACTGAACGCTTCGAGTAGGCCACGCCTCCAATTCCTTTGTTCTGACGTCATCTCAACGCTCAGTCACGTGGTCTGAACAAAGAAATTGGAGGCGTGGCCTGCTCGAAGCGTTTGGCGTGAACGATACGATTGTGACTTGGCTAGGGGTGCAGGTTCGCTAAGGATACGATAAGTTTGGGAGGTTCCTGTACCAATTCAGGTGGAAGACACGTCTGGGTTTCACCATTGTGCGGGCTGTGCGGAAGACACGATGGAGCATACGGTGGAGGTACGCCGTTCGGGTGGAAAACCGCCGTGGTCTCGTGGAGGCGATCGGTTGCGGCGACCTCTCGCACCAGATCCTGGTTCAGGCCACGGTCCGGAGCGAGGAAGAATGACTGGCGGTTGCATCCTTATGACCCAACGGTTGTGACCCTGACCCCACAATGACGATGCTCGCTAGGACCGCGGGAAATTTCTAAAAATGAAATCCGCGATCGTAGAATGCAAAGGTCAACTGAAGAACACAAGGTGTAGTTTTAGCCAATAAAAGACTGACACGCCTTTCCGCTTTAGAGCTGGAGAAAACACTGGAAGATATTCCACTTAAAAAAAAAAAAACACAGTGATTTGGAGCATAAAAATTATGACCTAATTACACACAGGCGAAGTCACTAGCAAAAGCTTGTTTGGGATAAAGTTCATGACTTTGTATAATAACATATTAAACACACATTATATTAAAAATTAAATCGTAACATATTACGTTTTTTTCGTAACTTTACATGTATACATAACGTAACTAGCCGTATTTTTAAACAAAACTATATATTTTATTTATTTTTATACCTATATATTTTCTTATAATTGTCTCTTAAAATTATCATTTAAAAATACTTAACTAACTATAATTACAGTGAAATAAAAATAAAAACCTTGTACTTGACCTAGAATCCTGAAATTAACATGAAGCAAGGTCTCATAGCACAAGTATTAGAAAAATCTGAAAATAGTAAATAATGTAATTACGTCACAAAAAACACTTTCTTTGCGGTTCGGAAAAATGGTCGTAACTCAATTCGGGAATTGAATACAAGTTTTTCGACTCTACATCTAATCGAAACAAGCGAGCGTGCCAGTTTTGTCAGATCTGCAGGCTTTGAGCCGCTCGTGTGAACCTATGAGCCAAATAACTTTTAGCGTTTGCAATCAACGCGCAACGCTGAGTACAATATGTAAAGTAGTGACATTTCCTGTCACGTTTTTTACTTAACATTTGGCGGGAATGATAACAGGAAAGTAATTTGACTAAGCCTAGAGCGTTGACTATATAGGTGAACTACAAAAAGGCAACTCATTCAAGTTTCTAAAGCTAAAAAAGATAAAGGCATTGAAGCGGAACGACGTGGAACTTTTTGTTACACTCCAAGTTTTGTGTGGAGTTTTTAACGGAAATTATCCAGTGTATTTCAGTGGCTTATTTAAGTATTGGGTACATTCAAAAGTCAAATTCAAAAGTTTTTTATTTCACATAGGCCTGCTTACCTGGGCTCTTATAAAACGACAGAAGCTAGTTCACGGTTCCAAATTGGTCGTTTCCTATGGAGAAGAACCGGCAAGAAACTCCATGGTTACTCTTTTATAAAAAATGTTGTACTTACAGTATTTCCATAATACAGTATAAGTAGATATTATGTAAAGACGGTGTAGACCGGTCAATATTCTAAAAAGTAGAATACAAATAATCATAATAAAAAGTGAGTATATAAATGAGAGATTAGGAAGTAACCTATGAATTCACGGAGTCTACAGTGTTCTCACGTTCACACTATAAAAAAGAGGCAATATAAAAAAAAAAAACAAGAAAAATAAATAATTACCAATAAATTAGACGTTAACAAAATAAATGATTAACGAATTATATAAAAAATATTGCAAAAGTAATGTGTTACAAAAAAAAAGAAAAAAGTATATAATACAACAAATGTGGAGCAGTAATTAATAGATGCATTTACACAATATTATGAGTTACCAGGGGGCCACATGTCCGGAAGCAGTCATTGCCAAACAAGCGTGTCTTCGGTAGAGTCTTTATCCCATTGCTCGTAGAACGGATGGTCGTGGGGCCGAAAGATTCTAGAGTGGCGACCGCGCACCGGAAAACGCAGCATTGGAAGGCCTGCCACAAGGTGGGCCGACGACCTGGTGAGAGTCGCGGGAAAGCGGTGGATGCGAGACGCACAGGATCAGTCGTTGTGGCAACGCTTGGAGGAGGCTTATGTCCAACAGTGGACGTCCTTCGGCTGAAATCATGATGACGATGATTTAAGTATTCGCAAATTGAATTCCAATTGATCCTCCTCTTTGCGTCTTATTCCTCAATGCTGAGGGTCGTGACTTCCCTGCCTATCTGCTATTTACTATCCCATCTGTATCATCGCTATATTATATCTGTCTATCTGTTATCTCAGTAAATATTGTGTTGTTATTGGCAAAGTTTTATATCTCAATGTGCTGATATATCTCTGGAAAATGAAGCTGAGAATTTTATTCCAGTATTGAATACCTCAGCGAAGCTTGCAAAGGAGGCTGACTAGTTACTTTTGCTGCCAAATACAGCAAGAGTATTAGAATGTGTTACATTCAAAATGGAAATGAAACTATTTCCTATGAAAAATTGAAATACATTTTAAGCATACTGGCTAAATCCACGGAAAGTGCGAATCTAAAAGAAGAAAAAAGTGTTGGATGTTTTTTTTTTCATGACATCACTTTGACAGCTCTTGTGTGGAGCAGGAGATAGTGTCAGACTTTTACTGACTAAAAACCCACTCCTGTTCATTCGTTGCCTTTCGTACCAGGGCCGAGTCTTTCTTTCAGAAGCAGACCCTTGGCCTCAGTAGGCTTCGACCTTGCTGGGCTCCTACGGTTTGCTGACATCTCCTTGAAGCACGCGTGGAACAGTACGCGCCGTCGACGACTTGAGCTCGGTCCGGACGGTGAGGGCCGTTGCTTCACTCGTGTGGCCTCCTTATTTGCTTGCATTACTGCTTCGCAGAAGGAGGCGACCGCCTGCCACTCCTCCTGGCTTCGGACCATGGCCTGTACCAAGACCCGGCGCGAGAGATTACTGCCGCCGATCGCCCCCACGAGGACACGGTGGAGTTGTGCCCAAGCGGGGCACACCTCTACCGTGTGCTCCGTGTCCTCCGGGCAGTCCACACAATGGTGACACCCGGGCGTCGCTTCCGCACGAATCCGATGCAGGAAGCTACCAAACTTACCATGTCCGGTGAAGACCTGCAACATGCGGACGGCGAGGACGTCGTGAGGCCTTTCCAGCCACGCCTCAATGAGGGGACTTACCGTCATTATTATGGCGTGCCCATCACTGTGTCGCGACAGCTGCTGTCGACATTTCACCATGAGATCCTGCCGGAACCCTGTCTGCCATACCGTGACCTGTCGTGGCAGCGGAGTATCGCCCCAGCGGTGTTTCTCCACGTGCAAACTATGCATGTGTGCAAGGACTGTTGCCTCCAGATCCCAGGCCAGCAAGGCGGCTCGCCACTTCGCGGGAAACCGTGCGGTATCCCCGCATCATCCGTATGGCCATGACCCTCTGGCACGCGTTCAGCCGGGCCGCCGCCTGCTTCCGCAGAGCCGGCACCCACACCGGCGCCCCATAAAAGGCCATGGACCGACCTATGCCTGCGTAGAGCCTTCGACAGGAAAGTTTTGGGTGTGGGTAGTACGCCATATGCTTTAATTTTATAAGCTTTTCGACTCAGAACTATGCTTCTTTTAACTCAATTTAATTGATGGCACGGTTGGTGCAGTGGTTGAGTGATTAGCTCCTGCGCTGTGGGTCACGGGTTTCATTCCAGCATGGAACAAATATTTGTATCGCTTACAATAGGTGTTCCGGGTCAAGACACCCAGTCTTGACCCATTGTAAGCGACCATGTTTCAGTGCCATATGTCACCATTGGCAACACGCACTGGTCATAGACTTTCGTCTTGAAACACTGTGGTATAAAAAATTCTTACTGTGACTGTACTTCGGTAACCGTCCGGATTGATCCCGAGTCTTCAACGGTGCGTAGTGTTCCATACGCGAATCAAATAATTATGTCAGTAAAACTATAGAGGCTCATCACGGCCGTGGGTTGCCTCCTGGGGCCATGGGTTGACTTCCGAAAGAAAACCCCAAGGTCCTGGAAAACAAGGCAAAGAACATACATTACATTACATTAACATTAAATCTGTAACCCTCCTGCTCCGCCCTAGAGCGAAAAAAGTCATTGGACGATTTCCCACCGTAAAAAAAACTAAGACTGCACTTACCTAAATTGATGTTTTATTAGCAGTAATTAATATCAAAACTGCATAATACTTTGGTGCAAAGCTACCCTTCCAATCAACGAATTTGAAATGAATAACAGCGAAGAAAAAAATACATAGTAGACGAAATTAAGCAATTTTCTAATGAATTGTGGGGATTCATTAGAAAATCGCTTAATTACGTCTGTTTGAGTATTTCCCTTGCCTCGTTTGCTCAGGTTTGCGGTTAACCTCAAAGCGGTCCTCATATCTTTAGGTTTAAAGGGTTTAATCTAATCTAGGAAGGTTTGTGACCTCGCATAATATGCTGCTATATAAATTTTTATTCATTTGCTTAGTTTATATGTATGGTCCGGTCAATTTAAACATTCGAAGTTACAAAAAATCGCACACAGCTGAAAATTTGTAGGATTGTTTAAAACACCATTATAAATGAAATCTAAAAATTCCTCATCGATCCGACACCTGGAAAAAAAATACTCGGGTCAAAGGTCACAACAACGAGTTTTTCGCGATTTTCAGTAATACGGTAAGTTTTATCATAAAATAAGTTCAGACAAAAAATGTAGATCAGATAATAATTATCTACAAAAATGTGTAAATGCTTTTTTCGAGCCACCATATTTGAGATAATGATTCAAAAATTTATATAGGCTATATTTTATGTACGCGGCTGAAGCTGCGGGCAAAAGCTAGTAACTTATAAGACACAATGTGGAAACAACATGTAAACACTTAAGATAAAAAAAAAATAACTAACATTGTGTGTCTCATGCCTGCACCAAATAGGTCCAGTTCAGCAAAAATGCCAGACAACTTCGTGGTAGTTGCCTGACGCTGGTTTTCAACTGAACCTTATTGAGAGTGTATGTTAGAAAAGTTGGATTATTTATTTAGTTGTTAGTGTTAGGTAAGGTGTTAGGCCTTTACGTCTAGCATCTATCGGATTCTCGCAACCCATTCCAGGTAATTAGTTCATTTTGTGTGTGGCCTTTCAACGCTGCGTCTTCCGCATTTCGGTACGTCGGTCGCCACTTCAGAACCTTTCGGCCTTATCAACTTAGTGCATAAAAACTAACTCATTAACTTTATTAGCATAATCAAAACACTAAAATGGTATTTTATGTTGTCCTGCTTCAACCGTTTAAATTAAAACCAACTAGAACAAAAACTTTGGCTGTCCTGCGAAAAGGTACTAAAACTGCCCCTATTAAACGTACCTTCATTTTCATCAGTAAAAACCGAGGGCCGACGTAAAATGAATGCTGGAACTATTTTTGAGAAGAACCAGTTTGTTCTGATCCATTTCACAATCCTTGGTTTATTAGCAGAATTAATTTAATAATTATGCGTAGATTTAGACGGAAAAGGTTCGGGTGTTTAAGTTAAGAGTTGAATGGGCCGGAAATTATTTATTTTGGCGTGGTTAAGTACCTTATTATTTTAATTAACATGAATAAGGGTCAATGTAAACTGGCCATGGGTGAAAAAGAAAATACTAACTTTATTCAAATGGAACCTTGTTATTTTTTTGGTTTTATGCATATTACTTTAAAAGAGATATTCTATACTAGACCAATCTGCGTTGTAATATCATCATAAAATGTTTAGTCTTTATTAGGGCTCCGTACCCGAAAGGTGCCAACAGGACCCTATTACTAAGACTTCGCTGTCCGTCCGCTCGTCTGTCTGTCCGCCTGTCTGTAGGCGGGCTGTAGCTCATAAACTGTAAGAATTATAATTATACATAAATTTTTTAGAATATAGATGTAATAAAAATATAATTATATGTACTCGTAACATTGATGTCTGTGATTGTTTACATTTTTGTTAATTTATGTGCTTAGTTTTATGTTTGTAATTTTATTGTGCTTTTGTGTAGGTACTATCTGTTAATTTTCTGTGTTGCATCAAATAAAGGATTTATTTTTTAAATAGGTATTTACATTTAAAAATACTAACTATAATTACAATAAAATAAAATAAATAATAATAAAAACCCTACTAATTAATTACAACCAACTAAAATCAAACTAAAATATGGCGTCAAAAGCTCTTTCACATCGCTGTCGACTGGTAATGTGCCCAAAGGGCTGGCGGCAATGCCACGCTGTATGTTTTATCTATCTATCTATCTAGTTGCCCTTTATGTTCTAGCACCATAGTCACTCTTACAAATATTCCGGAAAAAAGTTTGGTCCTGGAGAAGGGACAATATCGCTAACGCGACAATATAGCTCAACGAAATATCCAAAATGATGGAGCAATTGCCATTCGTCGCGTGTCGTCTGTTGGGGAAAGTTTAGAACCGCACACATGCTTCGGGACGACGCGGTTTAGTGTTATGTATATACTTGGATCAATATTCGAGATAATTTCAATCCCTTGCTACCAACTCAAGTATAGTCTTGAGGAATGTTTATTTGAAAGTGAGCTTTTGTTTTAAATAAAAAACGTATGGATTGTAATCATCTCCCAAAGGCAGGGAGACATATATATATATTTAAATATATTATCCATACTATGTTAATTGGGATCGGTGCAACATGTTTTTTTTTTCCTTTCTGTCATATCACTCTTTACGTTATCACTAACTCTCTTTTTAACCGACTTTAAAAAAAATAGGAGGTTCTATGTTCGGCTGAAAAAATACAACTGACTTCAAAGAAAAAAAAAGGGCAAAATAACTTTAATTTCGGAAGTCGGTGCTAAATAACGAAGAGACAAAACTGTTATAGAAACACCGACTTCCAAAATTAAAGTTATTTTACACTTTTTGATTTTTTTTTTCATATCACTCCTTAAACAATCTAATATTCATAATATTGGATTGAATCGTAGATTTGCGACTGGCGGCACGTGCAGCCAGCCTTGAAATCACTCCCGGCTGCGTGTCATGCATGTGCTACCTGCATTTGTAACCTGCATCCGCAGCCTGCAGTCGAGGTTCAAACGTCGTTTTTGTGACGTACCTAACTACAAATTTACAGTTTTCAGATTTTTTCCTATGCTTCTGCTATGAGACCTTGCTTCATGCCAATTTTCAGGATTCTAGGTCAACGGGAAGTACTACCCTATGAATTTTGATTCCCTTTAAGAGTGTCGAAATACACGTTTATTGTGACATAAACGACCGTATCTTTTTTTTTCATCAACTCAAAACTTTGGTTTCTTCACAGCTTCAAGAGACCGCAGACCTGAGTATATGGTTTTAATTTCAACTCGATATCTCCACGCGTTCCCGAGATAAAGGGTCTTCACAGACGGACAGACAGACGGGCAACAAAGTGATCCTATAAGGGTTTCGTTTTTTTCCTTTTGAGGCACAAAACCCTAAAAAATCGCCTATAAATATTGTTGGATTAAATACGACTTCCATATTTATCCATTTTCACCCACACGTAGTGTAAACACTCGTGCATTCATTACGCTGTCGTTTGATAAGCGCATCAGTAGCGACGATTCAATATGTGCTATAATCATTAAGGATTGATCGATTACGTGTGGCAATGAAGATTGATTTATGTAGGCCATATGATGAGTTGAATATCAACTGTTGAACCCGACTTGGCTGAGCAGCGTTTGGAAAGGTACGTGGAATTTTCTCAATGTAATCCTGATAACGAATAAATATATTTATTTATAAGTTACATAACTAACTTGATATTGCATAAAAAGGCAGATGCGCACTTTTTCTTCTTCACTTCACTTCACTTTTTCTTCGCAGCAGTTAATGTGACATAGTGGCGCATGTCATGCCGAAGTGTCACGTGGTTAATCCTTGCCATTTTTAGGGTTTCGTAGCCAAATGGCAAAAAACGGAACCCTTATGGATTGGCCACATTTTTCCGAAACTATAAGAACTATACTGTTGAAACTTGGTAAGTAAGTAGTAGATATATTCTGTGAACCGCATTAAGATTTTCACACAAAAATAGAAATAATATAATAAATTTTTGGGGTCCCCATACTTAGAACTGAAACTCATTTTCCATCAAACCCTGACGCACGTTTCTAAAAAACGCGCCGTGTGGGTTATTTATGGATAGGTCTTCAAAAACTAATATTGAGGTTTCTAATATATTTTTTTTTCTAAACTGAATAGTTTGCTCGAGAGACACTTCCAAATTAGTAAAATGTGTTTCTCCCCCTGTAACTTCTAAAATAAGAGAATGATAAAACTAAAAAAAAATATGATGTACTATTACCATGCAAACTTTCACCGAAAATTGGCTTGAACGGTGAAAGTAGAAGTTTTTTTAATACGTCATAATTCGTAAACCACAATTTACCTTTCAAGTTTGTATGAAACCCTCAGTGCGCGCAGTGTTTTTAATTTCGACGGTTACCGCTGATAGAATGTGTAGCCATAGGTAGAGAATGATAAAGTACGAGGCCAAGATATCCGCGGTATAGTTCGATAGAATTACCATAGCCCTGGAATGCAAAGAACAACTGAAGGAACACAGGTGGGTTGCAGACGGTAAAAGTCTGACTCATCAAATAATAATAAATATCATTTATTTCTCTCATAAAGGTACTATGTAATAAGTTTATTTTATAAAGATCCAACAGGGAGGTGTATTTACTCTTTGGGTTTTAGATAATGTACTTATATATTCGATTAAACCTAAATTAAAACAACGGACACTTTTGGAAATTCTGAAAAAATCAAAAACACTTGGATTTTGAGGTTATAATTATGTCAATAAAAACATTCGGTATGTAGCACCCCGTGTTCCGAATTGCGTCAAAAGCGATTATATGTCAATCCGACCGAATTTAATAGTCACAAAATAAAAGGGCTATTGAGTAATAATTGTGACGTTGCACGTTGGTCGGATTCACGATATTATCGCTTTTGACGCAATTCGGAACGCAGGGGCAAAATAACTTTGCATTTATTACAGAATGACATTACTACCAAATGTCAAATGTTGTCATCTGTCATTTCGTCAACTGTCAGTGTCGATATTATTGGTCGTTTCAAACAGCGCTTTCAATCGAGTTTTTTGATAAGGCTTATTATGGTTCCGCGACATCATAGCGGACCGTTTGTATCTTATCTTATCTTGTGTGGGGCTGGCCTTAAAAACCAGAGCACTTCGACCCTTCAGGATCTTTTGTGCTAGTCCCCCTCCCTTCTACTCAAACCCCAGCCTTCCGTGCACCTTCGTCATGAGTCCCAGTATGGCC
Source organism: Mythimna pallens (assembly GCA_961205895.1). NCBI lineage: Eukaryota > Metazoa > Arthropoda > Insecta > Lepidoptera > Noctuidae > Mythimna > Mythimna pallens. The sequence continues at coordinate 7,265,205 of OY540843.1, forward strand.
TTGATGGGGCTGAGCCTATAGTCCTCTGGCCTAGGAAATGGTTGGCCCAGATACTCTAGTCTTTTGGAGCCTAGTGCTGCACAGTCGCACAGTAAGTGTAGCATATTCTCCTCTGCCTCTCCACAGATCCTGCAAGTCGGGTCGCTTGCTAGTCCCATGTTGTAGAGCTGTTTGTTGGTGGCATAATGCCCCGTGAAGGCTCCTGTGATTATTCGGAGCTGTGTTCTGCTGTACCTCCATAATTTTTGGGTCCAGGCCTTATCTATGTCATTAAGAAATAGCTTTGCATGCTTTTGGCCTGTTGTGTTGCGCCAGTGTGTGCTGTGTATTTCTAACGCAGCCCTTTTCAATGCTTGGTTGATGACCCTTGGTGAGAGTCCTATGAAAGGTTCCGGTCCTTGTAAGGGTGTCTCGGATCCTTTTCTCGCTAGAGTGTCGGCTCTTTCATTGCCTTCTACTCCTGTGTGACCTGGCACCCAGATCAATCTGACCTTGTTGCGCCTTCCTAGCCGATTAAGTATTTTAATACAGTTTAGTACGAGCCCAGAGTCCACTCTATTGCACGTGAGTGCCTTAAGTGTTGCTTGGCTGTCGCTTAAAATGTAGACAGTGTCCCCTTCGGTGCCTCTGTCTAGTATTTCCTGCGCACATGCGATTATAGCATAGGTTTCTGCTTGGAATACCGTCGCCAGTTTGCCCAAACTTAGGCTGAGATTGCAGTTGTCACTATGTACCCCTGCTCCTGTACCGGTGTTCATTTTAGAACCATCCGTGTACCATACCTAGTTCTTCCCTTTGTGGGGTTTCATCCCACCTTTCCATTCCTCCCTACTCGGAATGTATATCTTAAACTCCTTTTTGAGATTTTGAATGGTATGTATTTTGTCACATCCCATATCCATCATCCAGTCAAGTTCCCTATTTGGTCTTGTGTTTGTATGGTTGGTTTTGCATCCGGAGTTCGTCCAGTGTCCCATACTTTTAAGCCTATGAATGGCCCTCCTCGCCTCTAGTTCCACTTCAATGTGTAAAGGGGTGAGATTGAGCATCGTTTCCATCGCCGCAGTTGGCGTGGTTCTAAATGCTCCTGTAATGGCCATGCAGGCAGTCCGCTGTACTTTGCTTAGGGCCTGTCTGCAAGTTGCCAGCTTGGTTCTGGTCCACCATACGATGCTCCCGTATGTGATCAGCGGTTTCACCATCATGGTGTATATCCATTTGATAACCTGGGGTCTAAGGCCCCATGTCTTCCCATAAGCAGAGCGACACATGCCAAATACTCTTAGAGCCTTGTTTGCTGTCGCTTCGGCATGGCTTTTCCACGTGAGTTTGCTGTCTAGAATTACTCCTAGATATTTTACTTCTGTGGACAACTCTAGTACGGTGTCGTAGAGCTTTATGGCACCCATTGTTGTTAGGTCCCTCCTTCTGGTAAACGGGATGATCACCGTTTTGCTTGGGTTGATAGATAGGTGGTTGCGTTTACACCACCTTTCAACCATGTTTAATCTCTCCTGTATGATCCCCGACACAGTGTTGGGAAATTTTCCATTTACAAGTATCACGAGATCATCTGCATATCCAACCGTGTACGTTGGTCCTTTGTTCAATTCTATTAGCAGCTCGTCTATCACCAAACACCAGAGCGTTGGCGAGAGTACGCCTCCTTGCGGGCATCCTCTTGTGACATGCGCCCTTCTGGTCTCACCTAGCAGTGTTGATTCTATAACTCTGCCCTTCAGCATATTGTCCATCCAGTCACAAATGGTAGGGTCTATGCCATGTTTCTCTGCAGCTGTTCGTATCGTTCTAAAAGTAGTGCGATCGAACGCGCCTTCTACGTCGAGAAAGGCTGCTAGGCATATCTCTTTGCATTCTAGCGCCTTTTCGGCACGGCTTACGACCTGGTGTAGCGCAGTTTCTGTTGACTTACCAGGCTGGTATGCGTTTTGCATCCTGTGAAGCGGTTGTTTTTTCAGCGCTCCCTCCCTGACATGCTTATCTACAAGCTTTTCCAGAGTTTTTAGGAAGAATGATGTCAGGCTTATAGGTCTGTATGACTTAGCGTCCTCATAGTCCGCTCTTCCTGGCTTGGGAAGGAAGATTACTTTCGCCTGTCTCCACGCCTTTGGTATGTAGCTAAAGGCGATGCATGCTCTGTATAGTCTACCCAGATGTGGTTCTAGTATGTTCCCCGCTCTTTGTAATAGGGCTGGGTACACTCCGTCTGGTCCCGGGGCCTTGTATGGCTTGAAGCTTTCCAGGGCCCACTTTATGCCATTCTGCCCTACTACCTTTTTCGCGGCGTCCCAGTCGGCTTTCGTTGTTTTTGACTTAATGTCGTCTAAGCTTAACGAGTCCGCCGTGTCGGTAGCTGCGAATGAGCCGGGAAAGTGCGTTCTGAACATTATCTCAAGGGTATCACCTCCAGACTCTGTCGGTTTGCCATCCCCATCCTTGATGGATGTCAGTGGATTCACCTTTGCAGTGGCCATAGCCTTCGACAGCCTCATGCTATCTGGAATGCTGCCAATGCTGTCGCAGTGGTCCCTCCATGCCTTCCTTTTGGCCCTGCGCACAGCCTTATTGTATTCCGTTAGCTTAATAGCATACATCTCAAAATTTTTGAGAGCCTTAGCACGATTGAAGGCGGCCCTAGTTTCCCTCCGTAGCCTAGCTAGGTCAGAGTTCCACCATGGTTCCTTTCTTGTTTGTACTACCTTTTCGGGGCAATTATTTGTCCAAGCGCTCAGAACGGCTTCGGATATTCGCCCCGCCTCAAATTCTACGTCAATTGCTGAATTCAGCTTTCCCTTGGGGTCCCCAAGTTCCACTTTCAAGTCTTTCGTGTACGAGTTCCAATTGGTGTGTCTTGGGTTCCTCCTTGTTACCAGTTCCCTTTTCCATCGGGTACTGTACTTGAAGCAAATATACCTATGGTCTGAGAGTGAGATCTCGTTTGGTACGTGCCATTCGCTTATGCGGTTACTAGCCCTATTAGTAGCTACTGTAAGGTCAATCACCTCCGCTCGTCTAGCATTGACGAACGTGGGCCTGTTGCCATTATTTATAATTTGTAAAGGTGAGCTTACCAGGAAGTCCAGCAGTCTTTCACCTCTCCTGTTATTGCCGGTGCTCCCCCAAATGACGTGGTGTGCGTTGGCGTCGCAGCCTATGATCAGGTCTAGGCCCTCCCGGCTGCAGTGTTCCACGAGTTCCCTCAGGTTCGTTGAGATGGGGTCCTCGGCTTCATACGGCATGTATGCGGAGGCTAGTATCAGCGCTCCGCCTCCCTCCTCCTCTCTTAGAGGGACCCTGATGGTTGTCAGGTCCCTGTAACAGAAATTGTGCAGGGGAATCGCATCTAGGCCATTTCTGACATAGATGCAAGCCCTTGCATTTAGGTCCTGACGTTGGTAGTATACAATACCCCCAGTCCTGCCCAGGCCTCTAATCTCCCCCTTGTAAATGTAAGGTTCTTGTATTAGAGCTATGTCATATTTTAACATGTTTAGCTCGCGCGCCAGAAGGGCAGTCGCAGCCTTATTGTGTTGTAAATTGATTTGTACAAACCTTATAGCAGCCATCTTATTTCCTGTTACTGCCTGTCCACCCCCGCCTCCCCGTCCTCGTCTGAGTCCGGGCAGTTGGGGTCCAGTTTGAGGACTGCCAGTCCCGCTAGGTCCCCCGCGCACGTCGATGGTGACGACGCGCGGTCCAGTTCCATCGCTGGATGGTAGTCCTCGTACTGTTCTGCGCCGTCGCTGGCCCGCTCTTCAGCGAGGAAGGCTTCTTCCTCCAAGCTTGGGACCACTTCCTCGACGCAGGCCTCCTTCACCTCCCCACTAGGGGCGTCCGGTGCAGCCGAGGTCGCTGGGGGTTCCTTGGCCTGTTCTTTGGCCTGGTCCTCCCTCCTTCTATCCGCGTCCTCCAGCAGTTTGAACTGGCTAGGCCCCAGTCCTGAGTGGAGTGTGTAGCCAGCCTCCCTGATGGCGTCCGCGGATACCTTGTCCATAAGGACAATCCGGCGTGTCGTGGTTGGCTCCACGTCAACCTTCAGCACTTTCCACCCATCTGTGTGCAGTGCCGGGTTGAAGCGCTGGAGCAGCCTCAAAGTATTGGCGAGGTCGGCGCCCTTGAAAGTCTTAGACTTCCACGCCATCTTGATCGGCTTCGGAAGGTCCTTTGCCTCCAGCACCCGCAGCTTGGTGCCACTGACCTCCCGGCCATCGACGGCGCGGAGCCACTTAACCGCGTCGGGTCCCTCGCAGCTGACGTGCAGCGCCCCTCCGACCATGTTCCCGACATTCACGCGGGGCAGTGGATCCGGGGTCTCCATCAGCAGCTTCCACAGAAACTCCTGAATCGGACCCAGGGTTCCCGCCTCCAGCGCTTGGTCCGGGTGGGACGCGTGCACGATCGCCATCTTCGTCCCCATAAGAGCGTCCTTATAGGATCCCTGGGTTTTGACCTTTTTAGTGTCATTACCCGGTTCCTTGGCCTCATCACTCACCTCACGTGTCCTTTTGACAGGTGCCGTATTACCCCCTGTCGTTGCAGCCTGTCGCTGCAGGTTTTTCAACCTGCGCTTAGCGCTGCCACTCAAGCGCCGATGGTGCGGCCCCGGTGCCTGCGTCGCGGAGTCCCCCGCTCCCGTCCCTCCACCGGTCGTTCCCTGTACAGGTTCCGTCCGTGGCGGAGGTGTCGGTATGCTGGTGCCCCCACGACCCGGCAGCGGTGCCCCTGCCCCAGAGTGCCCTTGGGCGCCACTCCCTCCTTGCGGAACCCCCATACCGGTTTTCCCCCGTCCCTTGCAGCCCTTACGGGTCACAGTGGTCCAGGAGTCGAAGCCCGATACGGGTACATCCTGCTTGGAGGCAGCGGCCCCCCTACCTGCTATCGCCTTAAGCCTAGTCCCTGTAGTCAGGTCCACGGCCATTTGTGACACGCCCTTTCCGGTCTTGTCACCTTGTTTTTGGTTTTGTGTTAACTTATCCATACTTTTTGCTTTGTATTTTTCATCAGCCCGGCTCCTCACCCACCATCGAGCCCTCAACATCGGGGATGCTTTAAAGCACCAAGGTTACCGAGCTGATATAGTACCCGTGAGTGCGTTGTCCGCGAGCTTCCAGCAGTCCACATCTGCCCCCCACAATAGGTGTCAGTGCGTACCTGCCTTCCGCTGCGAACCCCATCACTCCCGAGTACTCACCTGACGGCCGTCTGACCGGACGTCGCAGCCGATTGACCATGATTGGCTAGACCATGGCCGCCCGTTTGAGGAGAAATCCAGACCAAAGTGGCGTGTTGCCTTCAAGGGGTAAATACAACCCGACCCCTCTCAGGCTCAACCACCAGCACTCCTTCATCCCCCCGTACGGGTCACCGCGCACGGCACAAACACGCGGGAGGTCATTAGCTATCCACCATCTGCCCTGTTGATGATGGACACGCAGAGACATGACCTCTCCATCCCTGCATTAAAGCGCCCGATGGTTTCTGTTACGTCTATTTCTTAAGGAACTAGACCAATAACGGGGCGGCAACCACGAGAAGGATAACCATCAGACTGACCTTAAGGATCTATGCGACTGTTGCGCTCTCCCTTAAAGCCCACGCCCCCTCACATCCTCTGAAGGAGTCCGTGAGGTAGGCCAACCTCTATGCTACCATGTGAGTCATGTCGTTCAGTAAACCGCGAAAGCACACAGATTGGCCAGCCCCGGACCGTTTGTAACTAAAAATCATTATCGTATATCAAGTGTTGAGAATACTGACGCTTGGCTGTGTCAAACTCTTATTAAAAGTGCTGTTACAAAGACTTGGTTGTATGAGCTATAATACCTTTGTCTATATAGAACTATCACCGAGGATTATGACGGAAGCTAAGGACGAAAGTGAATACTTTTAAAAATGTTTTCGGATTTAAAAAGTGTCCGTTCTATTAAAATATAAGTAATGTATATTATTAAAAGAACTAGTAATTATAGTAAATATTTCATGCGTGTTGATTCATAGGCCGTTTTTTACAATGTCTTTTGCCTGAAGGTTAAAAACTTTTGTGAGAGCTGGAGTCTGAGCTAGGTTCGAGACCTGTATGACAGATCTCCAGGCTCACACCCTTTTAAACATAATCGCATTTTACGGCACATATTTGTAAGATTATGAGCGGGAGAGATTTGTAAAATTACATGTTAAGTGTAAAGAAAAAGTGATATTTTTATAATGTGTGTAGTGTATAATGTATGTGTGTGTGTTGGATGATACTTTCTGTGTCTTCGTAGTCCAAAATAGTCCAAATAACCACTCCACCACCTAAAAAAAGGTATAGCAATCAATATTGTCAATTCAACAGTATAGTTCCATTGTAAATTTTCAAAAACAGTAGGTGCTAAATCATTTAAAGCGCTAAAGCATTTTGCCAGTGCAATGCAAGCTTTTACAGCAAGACAAATTCCGGAAGATTTAACAGCTAAAACAAAGATTACAGCAAGTTTAAGTCAACTTGTGCAATTAACTGGATTCAGTGTTTTGAAACTACCTCGACGACACGTAGTCTATTTGTTATCTTTCTTTTTTAAAAAGAAAATAATGTTACGTTTTGTTTTTTTTTTTATTTTTTTTTTTGAGTATGTTACCTCAGAATACCTCAGATCGTTTATGGACCGATTTTTTTCTTAAAGGATTTGCTTTCAGATTGGATTAATTTTTTTTTTTATCTAGTTCTGATGATGAGAACTATGAGGAATCGAGGGGGAGCTCCTCAAATATTGTAGTTATTTTGGTATTTTCATCGAGTACTTAAGCTTTTACAGTCAAAAAGTAACATTTGATGCAGTGGAACTGATGAAGAAGACCGGAAATGGCCAACGGAACATCATACTCACATAAATATCACAATGAAGGTAGTTAAGCGACTATGAAAATACAATTAAATAAGTGGTTCTGAATAGTTATGTTGCAAATAGTATAATCGAAGTAAACTGATGATGGTGATGGAGCCGGAAGGCAGGCACTGGAACTCCGTAATTAATCAATGTAACATAGCCATATTTGTGCTTATTAGAATTGTCACAAGATGCATTTTGGCTATAAGGTTCTACCGAACTGATCTGATGATGGAGCAGGAAGGTAGGCACAGGAACTCCGTAATTAATCAATATATCCTTGCCTTGTTTGGGTTTATTAGAATTATCATGAGATGCACTTTGGCTGTAAGGTACTATCGAACTGATCTGATGATGGAGCCGGAAGGTGGAAGGTACAGGAACTTCATAATAAAACAATGTAATCTAACAGTGTTTGGGTTAATTCGAATTGTCATAAGAAATAGGCACTCTGGTTATAAGTGTATCGCAAATAAAAAGAGTGAAATAAAAAACTTTTTACAAAAAAACACTAAAAGGATCAAAATAACTTTAGTTTCAGAAGTCGGTGTTAAATAAGAAACAAACAATATTGAGAAACACCCACTTACGAAATTAAAGTTATTTTGATCCTTTTAGTGTTTATTTTTAGTGGAGTCGGTTATTTTTTGTTTTTGTAAAATGTTTTTTATTCCTACTTTGAAATCAAGACTACCATACGTAATAATTAAAAATAATTAAAGTTAGTTTATTTAAGCTCAACTTTTAAAGGGAAATGCCAATGCCTGAAATTAACTACTAATAGGGAATATGCATGCAATTTTTTTATTTGCTAAATGAAATACTTTTTAACTCTGGTGAATAAATATTAAAAAAAAAATATCTTCATCAACAACGAAGATATAAAGCTTCAAAGCTGCTATTAAAAAAGAGAACTTCAACATGGATTTTGACATCAAAGGCCATGACTCCGTTAAAAAACCGTTTCTTGGCGAGAGAAACGGATTTATCTATTAAATTATATCTTAACACCCTTATAGACGCATTTAATGCGATGTTATAATTAACACTTAAAATATTAATGCTTATTCTCTTAACTGGTAGACAATAAATAAAGTTCAGACTGTTTTCAATAATCGTTTGAGCCGCTTCTTTATATTTGTTATTTTTTTTTTTTAATAATATAATATTCCACAACTATCACACAACGCGTCTAGTCCCAAGCTAAGCAAAGCTTGTGTTATGGGTACCAGACAACTGATAAATATACTTATATATTTCTAAATACATACATATTATAGATAAATTACACCCAGACACATAACAAATGATCGTGCTCATCACACAAACTTTTGTCCTGGGTGAGAATCGAACCCACGACCTCCGGCATAGCAGTCAGGGCAACCAACCACTAGACCAACAGGCCAGTCAGTATATATTCCAGTTCATAGTCAGTTTTATATTACCTATTGTTACATTTAGTATTCTATTTTTGTATATTTTTTTTTATAAATTGGTTAGTTACAAATATTTTTTCATCTGTATTCCCGATTGTCCTATATTCTATTTAGAATATAATATGAACAACTGAATAATTGTCCATCTGTGTATATTCTGTGACTAGATTTTATGACTAGATGGCACTTAGCCAAATAACAATCGTCAAATAAATTCTGAAGTTAAAGTTGTCTGCGTTTTTGGTTTTATTTCTTTATTATTCACCGACTTCCAAAGTATAACTTATTTGTATTTTTTTTGTAAATATGTTTTTTTTTCTCTTTTTTGTGTTTAATTTTTTACTAGCTACCGCCAGCGTCTTCGCCCCCTTGATAGTTGAAAATTATCCCAACTGAACATACCCCCGATATATGAAGTATCCTTAATAATATTCCAGGACGTTGTCTTTTCGTGTGCCAACTATATCTATTTAGACGTTTGAGCTTAAAAAAGTAACCAACATAGACACCAACTTTCATCTTTTTAATATTAGTGTGATGCCAGTTATAATTATGTTTTTTTCATGTAGGTAACCGATATCACAAACAATGAATCCAGGATTACTTTTTTAACTACTACTTATTCCAAGAAAATTCCTGGAATTGCTATCATGACACGTAATAAAACTCTTGCTATGGTGACGTAAGGATGCGTTGGTGTCACAGCACTAATCTGAACGTGGCAGTCACTACGAATGCTTTAGGCTGTTTCTAGACACCCGCTTGGTCGGAATTTTGAGGAGACCAATTAGTCTGCTCGTGTAGTGGAAAGGTTTACGTAGCTGTAGTCTAATGCTTTAACAAGACACGTGCCAACATTGAAATGAGATGTTTTTACATGTACATAACCTACAGGTAAGGTTCTCTCGGTGTAACATTAATGCCAAATTATGCTTAGTTGGTGCGTGTTGCCAGTGATGACATATGGCTCTGAAACATGGTCGCTTACAACGGACCTCATCAGAAGGTCTAAAGCCACCCAAAAGGCCATGGCCTTCCATGGCCCTTAGGGTGGCTTTAGACTTTAGATGATGCTCGGAGTCTCCTTGCGTGTTCGCATCAGAAATGAAGCAAGAAAACCAAGATTGCCAACATAGCCCAAAGTATCGCCAAACTTAAATGTGCATTGGGCAGGGCACATTGCTCTCTGAACAGATGGTCGATGGGGCCAAATGGTTTTGGAGTGGCGATACAAGGTGGACCGATAACCTGGAGAGTGACAAGGAAATCAGATGAATGAGAGAAGCTCGACAAGACCGTTCGTTGTAATGATGCTTGAGGAGGCCTATATCCAGCAGTAGATGTCTTTCGGCTGAAATGATGATGTGAAGTGAACCTTAATACGGTGTTTGAGTTTAACTTCAACGCGGAAAGAGGAGAAGCGAAAGAATAAAGAATAAAGACAAATAAGGATAAAACGAAGAACGATTTGCCTGCTGCGGTCTTCCCGTTCTATTATAATTTAGGTGTTTTCAAGGCTAGAGTGAATAGGCTCTTAATAAATTAGTGCGATTCAACATCACTGTTTACCGTAAGGTGGGTTCGCAGTCAAGCACCAGTTATATCAAGTAAAAAAAAACGTAAATCACAAATAAATATTGTGTAAAAATTATCTATTTTACTGTTTTTGAGATACACACAGCCATGCCTATAACAAGCGCTGCTAGTTTAGTAGTAGGTAATGGCTCTAGGTTGTCGTTGGTTCGAGCCAAGGCAGGCACTTTACTTAGTGTAATTAATTTTATTACCACGGCTCTCCTCTCCGATATGTACTGGAAACTCAATATTAATATTAAAGTCATCCCCATGCACTTACAGCTACTAAACCAACTCGAGCAAAGTCAATATTTATATTATTTATAAAATAAAATAAAGTAATAAGAAAAATAGAAACAAAAACAATTACAAATCATAAATAAATAAAATAACATTACAAATAATTACCAAATAATTATAATTTTTTTTTAACTAAAAAATTAGTTTTACATCACAACTCTTCAAGTCTACTCAGTCTACTGGTTTTTGGTAGGTAAGACATAAGTACAATATAAAAGTTTGGCGCGTAAAAGTGTTTTTCAGTTCAATTATTTTAAAAAACAATCAACTATTTTTCGCACTGAGCGCTGAGCGATCCCCACGAGTAGCTTGATTCTTTTGATACATGTAAAAATTTGTCACTGCAGTACTCGGCTCTAGGCCATAGGTGAGGGTCGCCTCGCCTATGGCTCGGGCGCATTTCACCTCGGTCGCAATGACAAAATTTTTCCACTTGTATCAAAATGTACTAACCCATTTGTAAAATATATATCATTCATTGATACAAAAAAGCATTAGGCACACGTCATGTACGCGGATTATAATTCTGTGAACATTCTGCTAGATATAATAATGTATGTAAATGTGTATTTCGGCAAATAAATTATCTTTATCCTTGTCTGCGTGGTGGATTATCGCACTTATAGAGATACTTACGAGTATGTAGGTCACTTTAGTGGAAAACTTCAATGTGTTTGTAATTTGCCTTTTTTCATCAAGTGATTCATCCCTCTCTTGGTGGAGCGAAACAGGGTGTCAGACATTTACTGGAAAAAACCTACCTGTGTTCTTTCAGTTGCCCTCTGCTTTCATGGGCCTCGGTAACTCTTTGGAGGCACCCAGCCACCCTGGCAGGTCCACCCTGGCCTTAGAAGACCTCGTTAATTTTGCTAACGCTCTTTGAGGCTCGGCCTAACTGGACGGATGAACGGCCAGACGGCGAGCTACGGACTCTCACACGAAAGGTTCTGTACTACGATATTAAAATCAAAGACCATTACACGTACACGAAACGGTTTTGCGCCACCAGTACATTAGTGGACATCCCACCCATACGTACAAAGCCTTTTGGGAACACATTTATTATGCGTACAGCTAAGGAGTGAAATTCTCTGCCGGAGTCTGTGTTTCCTGATAGCTACAACCTAGGGATGTTTAAATCAAAAGTGAATTGGTTACTTCTAGGTAAGCGTGCTCCATCGTCGGCTACATCATCGCTTATCATCATAGGGGTCAAACGCGAGCCTATCCACTACTTTTCTCTGCATCACCCAAATGTTGACTGGTAGAAAATGCCTAAGGCATTAAGTCCGCCTCTGTACTTTTTGTGTGCATAAAGCATTAAATAAATAAATGAATATCCATAATAAAAAAGAGCAACAAAACGTCGACCAAATAACCTTTCTTGTGTAGGAACCCCCTCTAATTTAATTTTATTATTTGTAGCCGCAATAGCAATACACATTCTGTAAAAAATTCAACTCTCAAACTCTGACGGTTTATTATGGTTTTTCAGATGCAGCTCACTGACAGACGGGCAGACAGCACACAATCGGATGGCACCCTTCGGATACAGAATCCTAAAAATAAATCCAATGTCCTTATCGACACTTAATACCTACACTACCTAACTACATACCCACGGTATCTATGTATCAGTCTCTATAATGTACCAACAGTAGCGTACTTATCTACGTGCATAATGCATAAAGTAGATAATCCTAGTGGAGGATCGATCCATGAGTGGCTTTCTGTTATAAACTCTGCGTAATTTAACTGTTGATTGAGTGTTTTTATAGTTAGGAGTGATATCGGTGATTCATTGTTTTGTTTGTTTGCAGGAGTAGGTAATTTACCTTATTTGTACTCTTTTTTTAAATTATTGATAGGATCGCGCTTGACCACTATCTCTTCTGATTTTTTTTTTATAATATAATATTCACACAACTATCACACAACGCCATCTAGTCCCAAAATAATAGTCCAAGTTCCCAGAGCGATCTGACATAACTTATTTCCACATGGTTCATTCATACCTTAGGTTTTCTGTAGCCTCATCAGTGCTAGTTGCTTTTTTGAAGTCGAATAACATCGAAACGTAACAGTTAATTCGTAGTATATGAACGAAAGTTAAGTAGCGCGTGTATACGTGGTAGTGGCGAGTGGCTCGAATGAGACGGAACTACTGTATACTCAAATCTGCGGCTCAAGTCCTTGAAGCTGTGAAAAAATCAAACTTCTAAGTAGTAAGTTAAGTTAGTATATCTCAGAACTCTGGGGTCCTGGACCTTTGGAAGGCCTACGAGAAACCGAAAACAACTCGCAGAGGCCCCTTAGTCGTTTTTAATAATATATTTTTAAATATTTCCTATAATAAACATATAAAAAAAAAAAAAAATTGTCCGTCGGTGTCGGGAGCAAGGTCCAAGCTACCGGTGGTCAGGGCTCCAGAGACAGGAACCTCCTCACAATACGTGCCGTATCGAGAAGTACTGACTTCTGTATCAGGCGCTTGATCCAACCGCGCAACGACAGCTTCGATAGATGTTCGTCGAGACTTTTGGCGTTTTATGTTATTATTTGCCATTATAATAATTTCTCCATGGAGATTTACTTTTTGGGACGAGTAAATAGCATCAATTTCCTGACAAAAAAAAAATAACCCCTTGACGAGTTGACAATTCAAAATTGCCTATATTATAATGTCGTATCAAAATAAATGGCTTGATTTGCAACTGGATGAGAAATGAATAAGTTTGATTAATTGCAAAACTCGAAATTAAACCGGGTCATTTTAATGCCTATTAAAAAAAAAAACATTTTCAAGTTTTTGTATTAAGAGCGTCCAACCCGCAAACATTTTCATACAATCCGCTCTTACGATGTACATATCTTTTTCTAGGTATATATTGGAAACACAGATATTTTGAAGATAATAACTAGGTTTCTACTGAAATCAAATCATTAACTTAAAATTAAAACTGTAAAGACTAGTGGAAATGTGGTATTTTGGGTGAACTTTGACCCTTCATAATGACTTATAAAAAAGTGAATAAAATATAACTACACAAACCTTGCACATTTAATAAAGATTCTGAATAACGAATTTTTTTGGGTCGGGTAGGGTCCTCTTAACCTTTCAAAATGTACTGACCCTAAGATTGCTGTTTGCTTGTAGGTGAATACACAGTACTGAAAACCACCAAAGTAGGCATCGTTTTTTTTTGCCCAACTGATTTTTTTTGATGTTCATTCTCATGAATTTTTCATCAATTTATCAGCTCTCTTTCCGAGTAAAAAGGTCGAAAGGTAATTCTTACCTAGATGAAATTCTAATTGAAAAATTGTTTCTCACAGCTTAGTCGTGGAATTTAGTGGCTATCTCAATTTTTCACTTGTGGGTAGAATGAAATGTTTTTTTGAATAAAGAACACAACATACAAATCGCGATGTGGCACGTAGCGGTGTCATCGCTTTGCTTTTGTTTTTTTTCAGAGCACAGCGCTGTGATCCTGCCTGTTTTTAACCGACTTCGAAATGGAGGAGGTTCTATGTCCGGCTGAATGTATGTTTATTTTTTTATTTTATTTTTATGTATGTTCACCGATTTCTCGGTCAATGGTGGACCGACTTAAAAAAAAAATATTGAAAGGCTATGCTTCCAAGTTGGTCTCACATAAATATTGTTATGATCTGATCATGAATTTCGAAGATATGGAACAGAACTCCTCATAGGATCACAGCAGAACTGTCGTAACAAGTAAAATTGTTTTATTTATACGTGTAGTCGATGACTAACTGAAAGAAGAGGGCGAATATATCGAACTGATCTGATGATGAAGCTTGAAGTTAGGCACCGGAACTCTGTAATAAATTAATGTAATCTAACCGTGTTTGGGATTATTAGAATTGTCATGAGATGTACTCTGGCTATAAGGTATTTAAGTTTGGCTGAGGTGTACTTTTAGTGTTTGTAGTTATGATATAACTAAAAAGTGTAAACTAAATACTAAAAAAAAATACAACCGACTTCAATATAAAAAAAACACTGAAAAGTGCAAAATAACTTTAATTACTTTTCAGTGTTCTTTTACATTGAAGTCGGTTGTATTTTTTTTTCGTAAAAAGTTTTTTACTCACTTTAAAAATAATAGAAACACATGAAATTTGCCAAAGCGTAGCTTAGCTTCGCTTCACATTGAGTTTGGTGTATAGAGAACTTTACAGTTTCCAAATAAATACAAAATCCTATCGACACTGACCTGGCACAGTTTTAAGCTTCAAAATAAATTAGATGCTACTTTATTTTATGCCTTCTTTGATTAATTTCATAGCGTCTAGTGATTTTTAACGGGCATAAGGAAATGGAAAGGAAAACTGCCAAAAATATTAAAAAGAGTATTCGATTTTACTTCATCATCATCATTTCAGCCAAAAGACGTCCACTGTTGGACACAGGCCTCCTCCAAGTGTTGCCACAATGAACGGTCCCGTGCGTCTCTCATCCATCGGATTCCCGCAACCCTTACCAGGTCATCGGTCCACTTTGTAGGAGGCCTTCCTCCAACACTGCGTCTTCCGGTACGCTGTCACCACTCCAGAACCTTTCGGCTGTGACGACCATCTGTTCTGGGAGCAATGCCCTTGCCACTTTAGTTTGGCGATTCTTCGTGCTATGTCGGCTACCTTGGTTCTCCTGCGGATATCTTCATTTCTGATTCGATCACGCAAATAAACTCCGAGCATAGCTCTTTCCATTGCCCTTTGGGAGACTTTAAGCCTTCTGTTGAGGCCCAATGTGAGCGACCAAGTTTTTGGAGCCAATATTTGGTCATAAACTTTCGTCTGGCGACACTGGTATGTTAGACGAGAAGATACCGTGTAGCTTCCCGAACGCCAGCCAGCCGAGTCGGATTCGACGGTCGAACTCTTTCTCGAAATGAATTCTACCCAACTGGACCGTCTGTCCAAGGTAAAAGTAATCGTGCACAACTTTGAGTTATTAGTAGTTTTGTTACTATATTGGTGTACAATAAAGTTTATTCTATTCTATTCTATTCTAATCTGATTCTTGACTGGCCTGTTGGTCTAGTGGTTAGTGGCCCTGACTGCTATGCTGGAGGTCGTGGGTTCGATTCCCACCCAGGACAAATATTTGTGTGATGAGCACAATCATTTGTTTTGTGTCTGGATGTAATTTATCTATAATATGTATGTATTTAGAAATATATGAGTATGTTTATCAGTTGTCTGGTACTCATAACACAAGCTCTGCTTAGCTTGAGACTAGACGGCGTTGTGTGATGGTTGTGGAATATTATTATATTATTATATCATTCTATTCTATTCTATTCTATTCTATTCTATTCTATTCTATTCTATTCTATTCTATTCTATTCTATTCTATTCTATTCTATTCTATTCTATTCTATTCTATTCTATTCTATTCTATTCTATTCTATTCTATTCTATTCTATTCTATTCTATTCTATTCTATTCTATTCTATTCTATTCTATTCTATTCTATTCTATTCTATTCTATTCTATTCTATTCTATTCTATTCTATTCTATTCTATTCTATTCTATTCTATATATATTTAATTTTGTGTTAATGTTTTTATACTTGAACGGCTGAACGGATTACGATAAAACTTGGTGTACTGGTAAACCATGTGGTCTACTCTTTTAGGATATCACATATATATAACTATGTATCATTCTATCGTACATAGTTATTTTATATCCAGGGAGTATGTTCCCTTAGGATAATTATCTGTAATCACGCGGGCGAAACCACTTGCAGTAGCATATATGGGTGTCTAATTAATACAGAAAACAAAAAAATCTACATCTAGAGCCATAATATCATATTACAATCGTTATTATGCAAGATAAAGTATACTCTGGAACAACATTACTACTTTTTTAGGGTTGCGTACCTCAAAAGGAAAAAATACGAAACCCTTTTAGGATCACTTTGTTGTCTGTCTGTCTGTCTAGCAAGACCCTTTATCTCAAGAACGCGTGAAGGTATCGAGTTGAAATTAAAACTATATACTTACTCAGGTCTGCGGTCTCTTGAAGCTGTGAAAAAGTCATACTTCTAGGTTTAAAAAAAAGATATGGGCGTTTAAGTCGCAAAAAAAGTATATTTCGACACTCAAGGAAATCAAAATACATAGGGTACTTCCCGTTGACCTAGAATTCTGAAATTTTGCAAAATAAAGCAAGGTCTTATGGTACAAATATAGGAATAAATCTGAAAACAGCACACAAAAAAAAAAAAATTTTGCGGTTTGGAAAAATCTTCACGACTCCATTTGGGAATTGAACTATTTACGTAGGTAAGTTTGTACAGAAACCTCAGTGCACGAGTCCGACGCGCATTTGCCCAGTTTTAATTACGTTTTTTAATGTAAATAATAATAATATTCCAGAACTATCACACAGCGCCATCTAGTCTCAAGCTAAGCAGAGCTTGTGTAATGAGTACTAGATAACTGATAAAAATATTTCTAAATGCATACATATTATAGATAAATTACACCCAGACACAGAACAAATGATCGTGCTCATCACACAAACATATGTCCTGGGTGGGAATCGAACCCACAACCTTCGGCATAGCAGCCAGGGCCAACCACTAGACCAACAGTCCAGTCAGTAATGTTCTCATTTAAGTGATAACTGGTGTATTAATGGAAATAAAGAGATTTAAACCGAAGCATATGACCCACTTTCACCACGCTTCACCATAATTTCAGCCGAAATACGTTCACTGTTGAACATTGGCCTCCCCCAAATGTCATCACAACGACCGGTCCTGTGCGTCTCACTCTATATTATGTGTTTACATGTTTATAAATGCTATTATATTCTGACGTAGGTCGTTTTTTTAGGAACGTCCAAAAAGTCGGACACGGCACTGACAAAGCAAAAACAAATATGGACGTCTCATAAAAAATGAAATAAATTCATCAGTACCTTGTTGAATTTGGCTTTCATTCTGAGTAAATTAATCTGTAAAAAAGAATGTTATGCAGTACCGAGTTTTCAACTTTTCATTTAAAAAATATTCTCCACACCAGGAATCCTTTTGTATCGTGAATGCATTTACAATCCTTAAAACTGATTAAACAGTCAGACCCGGAATAACTATGATCTGTAAACTATACAAATATTGTTCCGTACAAGAATTGAAACCCCCAATTTTTTATTTTTAGAAGTTCTTGTAGAATCTCAAATTAACCAGAAACTAATAGCCTGATTTTCAGCTTTAATTAATGCATTGTAGTATTTTTTTTTAGGTGGGAAAATCATCTAATGACTAATTCTGCTCTTGGGCGGCGCGGGAGATAGTGTCAGATTTTTACTGCTTAAAAACTCACTCCTGTTACTTCGTTGCCTTTCGTACCAGGGCCGAGTCTTCCTTTCTGAATCAGACCCTTGGCCCCAGTAGCCTTCGACCCGTGTTACGGATATTGCAGCATGTTATTTTTCTCTTAGTCATACGGTTTTTTTATTCGAAGAACGCCCTTCCTTCTTCGAATAAAAAAAACCGTATGTAGTTGGAAACTCCAATTAGTTCTTCTTTTTCTTTAAAATTATAATCATAACGGCGTTAACAATATACTTGCAAAGTACTATTTTCCTTTATAATTATATAATTATAAAAGCTAGACTCGTAAAAACTATTAGTAGGTCGTTTATTACAAATATTACGAGAATTGAACCCATGACACTGCATCATTCGCCCACTGCGCCAAATCTAAACAAATATTATAAAGAGGAGAGGAGGCTGTGATTTTTTTTAAATTTTTCACTCATGTAGTGCTAGTTTATCACTGAGTGACATAGATTATATATTTTGTACTTTCACGCGGGCATAACTGCAAATTTGTATGAAAAACTAACTATTTCCTCCGACTTCTTACCGATACCGGAATCGTTTATCTTGGTATGGTCATGTAAAGAGGAGAGGTCAAACGCATGATAAGACCTATCATACTGTATGGATCAAAATGTTAGGCTGTGAAAAAGACTGATGAAAAAGATTGCACCGGAGATGAGAATGTTGAGATGGATGTGTGGTGTGACGAAAATTAAATAGATTAAATGAGTATATTATAGGAAGTTTGAAAGTGGCGCCAGTGACTGAAAAGTTGAAGGGAAATCTTTTGTCTTGGTATAGTCCTGTATAGAGGAGGGATAAAATGCATGTTATTAAAAGAGTTATGAGCATACATGTGGATGGATGGAGAGGGAGAGGGAGGCCAAAGAAAAGCTGGATGGATTGTGTAAAGTGATATGAAATAAAAGAAAGTTAGTGATAGCATGACGGCAGGGCAGAATGGAAGAAAAATACGTGTTGCGTCGACCCCAAATAACACGGGATAAGGTCAGGAAGATGATGATGACGATGACCATTGATTCAAAAAAGGTGAAGATAGCAAAATGGTAACCTCAACTCAACTAACGTACATTTTGGAAATAATACGTCTACACTTAAAGATATTTTTGTACAAAGTACAATTCTTATTTATTTATTATTTATTTATTTAAACTTCATGTACAGTAGTGGTACATAGGCGGACTTAATGCAACAAGGCATTCTCTACCAGTCAACCTTTGGGTTAAAAAAAAAATAATGTGGTAGGTTTGCACAATAAATAAATAACAGATATTTTAAAAAGAACAAATAAAATAAAAAATAAGTTATTTATAATAATAAAATACATATATATGCTAAAATTATAAACTAATAAATACTATGAAAAATATCAAATCATTAAGAAAACTCAATAATAATTCTGACGAAGACCAAACTAAAGTTGAGAGGACTACAAGTAGTAGTTCCGAATCTTACGCTTGAAGGAAAATTTACTTTCAGATTTTTTGATGTCAAGGGGAAGCACATTCAATTCTTGAATTAGATAACTCCGATTTCATCTATAATTTAAAATATCCGGGTCAGAGGAAATTTCATCTTAGTTTCAAACAATCTTATATTGAAATCACAATTTACATTTTCAATTGTTTTTTTTTTCTTATGAATTCAATTGTTATTGAAAGTTTTTACGTACAAATTTTTTTTTTGGAAAATTTTATTTGTTTTCTTTTGACCCACAATTTTTATAATCGTTCTAAATTATCTTAACAAAAATATTTTTGTATTTCAAAAAGTCAAACAAAATGCAACAACAACAACAACAACAACAAAACAACAATACAATACAACAACTTGTAACATGTGTTTACTTATTCTTTCATAATTAAGCCCATTACTAAAATCTATTCTAAGCTATCAGAAAGATTTCTCGCGCCATTGCTTTAAAAATCATTTTGATCTAAACATACATCTTATTATATCTGTTAAGTACTTTTATGTATGTGGTTTTTAGAGGCATGTGGAACAGTGCACAAACTTTAAAAAGGAAGGATCCTCCGACCAGACAGATGTTATTTCTGATCCGGGCAACTGCCCTATAAATGATTACGAGCTGTTGTAAATATTCTAATCGCGCGAAGAACTCTAATATCACGATGTAGAATTTCGACTTTTTAATTCCAATTTTGTGTTATAGATGTCGCTACAATTTCAGGTATTTGTTGTATGGGCACGCCAAAATCGAAGCGGTAAGTCCCCTCTTTTAGAAGTGGCTACATACAACTACTTCAGGAGGATGGAGGTCCTTTCCGCCTGAATCAGTTTCTCACCGGATGTGGATGGAAGGTTCCTGATTTGGATTCACGTGGAAGAAACGCCATGGTCATTGTGCAGATCGCCTGGAGATTATGACAGAATTTTGGCCCGCTTAAGAAGACTTCCACCGTATCACAGGCGTTCTACAGGTAGTTTAGGCCATGGTCTAGAACGAGAGGGAATGGGAAGTATACACGTTTTTCTGGTGAAAAATAAAGGTGATGGTAGCAACGGTGAGGAAGTAGATGCCCCTGTCATCAGGATTTGCAGGGAGTTTTCCAACCACCGTAGGAGCCGGTTTGCAGATGGTGAGCAATGGGTTTTGGGTAATGGTCGCGGTCCCGTCGTCCGGTAAGAATCAAGCCCGAGTGGACGACGCTTAGTGTTCCACGCACTTCGAAGAGATGTCAGTAAAACTGAAGGGGCGTTAAAAATAACATTTGAAAGAGTTACTGTGGTTCTAGAACGCAAAAAACAAATGAAGGAACTTAAATAGGTTTTAGTCAGTTTTCCGGCGGTGGCTTGCGGACGGTGAGCAATGTGTTGCCCGCCGTCCGACCGTCGCGTTACCGTCCGGGCCGAGCCCAAATCGTCGATAGCGCGTACTGTTCCACGCGTGCCTCAAGGAGATGTCAGCAAACAGGCCCAGCAGGGTCGAAACCTAGCGCTAAGGGTTTGTTTCTGAAAGGAAAACTCGGCCCTGGTAGGAAAGGCAGCGAAGGAACAGGAGTGTGTTTTAGTCAGTAAAAGTCGGACACACCCTCGCACTCCGCCCAAAAGAGATGTCATTGGATGATTTTCCTACATAAAAAAGTCTGTAGAAGTCTGGCAATTCCTCTCGTTCCAACATAGAGCGGAAGAAGTTATACGATGATTTTCAACTCAATAACCCTTCTTGAAGTCGGGTAAAAAAACAGAAGTGAATGATGATTACCCACCTTTAAAAAAAAGTTTTACTAGATTCTATACTTCCTTGGTACAATACAAGCAAAATATAAAAAAATATTGTTACAAAACTATCAAATATTATATTATTTCACAAATATTGCACCATATTAAGTTCAGTGACTTTCGCTCAATAAATGATAAATGTTTTTTTTTTTAAATCAAAAACGGCTTCTTTCATACTCTTCTGAAAATATTTTTGCCGCCATTTCTCTTATGATTCTTGTTTTAAACTTTTACAATTTATTTTGACAGTTCGATTACATTCAAATACATAATGATGTGATCCATCACTTTTAAACGTGTTAAATGTTTTCAATGGTCATTACTGTCACCTCAGTCAACGCCCGACCATTCAAATGTTTACCTAACCTTCAAATGATCGAACCAGATTTATTATGGGCACGAGTATTTTGCAGAAAACTTTTTTTTTTCGTTGGCAACCGCACGGCTAATCAGCTGCCTCGCATTACCACAGCACTGGCACAATAGAAAAGATGCATTCACGGTGAAAGCCTGGCTCGTTTTTCTTCGCTTTTACCCCGGATTATCTTAGTCCCGAACCATGCGCATTAGTCCCATTTTGTACCGAGTACAAGTTGCTAACTCCAGTCTATTCTGTGAGACTCGGCCGCGTGGCCGCCTCCACACAGTCGCGTCAGAATGTTCGCAACTTTGAACGCAGCGTGTCTTCGCTACTTTTTTGAAAGCGTCGAATGTTTTTAAAATTGAATTTGGAATATTCTTTTCCCTTATCCAAAGACAATAAAAAAGTTTTATCAGAAATATTAGTGTTGTGTGTGCGTGTTTTTAAGTGAGTGAAGTTTCAAAAACAACTTTTCTAAATTTAAATTAAATACAATGAAATTGTTATAAGATTTATTTAAATCTTTGATCTTCTAACTGAATATTAATTGAAAGTACTTTAATTGCTATTTTGGTTGAAGTGCGGAAAGTTTGCTGGCTTTAGATGATTTATGATGCGGACGACATCGCGGAAAATTTTAATGCTCCGTAATTGACGTGACTTTCGGTAAGTAACTAAGTCAGAAAGGACTTAAAATTAATTGTTAAAATTATTAATTTGACAGGATCAGAAAATCCTCGGATTTGTAGGGCAGAATAATATTTCCTCATTGTGTTTTCATTTTGAAATTGTTATTTGTAGGTACCTACTTGTACATTATATGAGAAAGGAGCTTATAGTTTTAGTAAACCTTGAAATAAATAATATATTTAAATAAAGAAAAATACGTTAATTATTGTAAATCACGTAAGTTTTATACTTACTCACACCGTTCATCAACAAATAAAATACATAATATATACCATTCACAATTTATTGCAAATTACTATATCCATTGATAACTTATGCATATTTCTTTTTTAAAACTAAAGATATTGCGTCTGGTCTATATACATGTCTAAACTACAAACCAGACGCAAATAAATAGCAGCTACTCTGCGTACTATCACAGCATTTAAAATAAAACGTTAAATAATATCATTTTCTTTTCGTTCTTTGAGTCTTGCACTTGGCCTACATTGCAATGGAATTGCGACGTTTACTGGAACGCACTTGTGTTTTATGTAGGAGGATTTTTTATTGTGGTTTGAATCAAAAGAGCGTTATTGGAAAATATTAAATTAATACCTTTAGACATTTAAAAATGTTTGTTAAAAACACATAAAGAAAATAAAAAATACTTTTTTTTCAACTTTTTTACGTAATTTATAAACATAAGCATAATCTTCCCTATATTATTCCCACTGTTGGGACTCAAGCCTCCTCTCTAGAGGAGGCTGTCAGTGGCAGTAGTAGTGGGGGTCCTAGAGGAGAGGGACGTACGTAATCTATTTTTACATAATTATTTAATCAATGCCATGTTGGGAACTATTTTTTAAAAGCGGCTATGATAGATGATTTAACGTTTATATATCTATCATAATCATTGTATTATTAATAATATAGCACTATCGGGGGATATATTTGGCCAAAACCTGGCGAAATTTTTAGAAGCAGCTCAAATAATTATTGAGAAAGGTCTGGACATTACATCCTAAATAATTTAAGAATACCATAACTATATACATATTATTATATTAAGAGTTAGTTATAACATTGCCTTGGACTAGTTTTAAAAGGTGTTATAATGTAATAAATAAATAAACAAGAATCTTTCTGCCCTTGTTCAATGTTACTTGGGATCGGCGTAACACGTTTTTTTCTACCATTCTATCCTGTTAACCGTCACGCTATTATTGACTGACTCTCTTTTCTATCAAATCACTCCTCCCATAATTCATTCATCTTTTTTTGTCCTCCCTCTACCTCTCCATCCATTCATATGTGTATTTATAACTCTTTTAGTAACATGCTAATAAATAATTTTATGAGATGCAAAGGGGTTACCTCTATCTTGCAGTCTTTCGGCTGAAATGATGATGATGATGATGACGATGTGAACACAGAACACTTAAACGAGAAAAGAACCAGTATATAAATAGGTGGTGCTCATTTATGACGTATATTTTATATGTGTTTTGCATTTCGGCAAAACCGGTATTTTTGTATAGTATACGTTCAATGATCCATAAGTCGTTTGTTCAATATTTTAGATGATACGTTACAAACTAAATAATTAATAAACCATTGACACTCTTCTATAAAGAAATGTTAGTTACTTTAGCTACATGTATTTGCTAAAACCTGCCTCTTTATATCAATCAGCTTGGTTGTAGACTTAACGCATTTCCATAAAAAAAAAACAAGTTTTATCTATAATAAATAGTAGTTACAAACATTCATAATTTTTGTGGGTTTTTTTTTTATATATATTTATTAATGCTAGTTTGTTATAACACTATCCGGACGAACCATTTTACCTCCTCGAAGGACTGGAACAATTTGCCTGCGGCGGCCTTCCCGTCCAATTATAATTTAGGTGTCTTCAATGTTACAGTGAATATGCCCTTAACTAGCTTCTATCAGCGGCTTCGCCCGCGTGAATGTAGGTTACTCCATACAAACTTTTGACCCCCGTTTCATCCCCTTAGGGAGTGAATTTTGGAAAATCCTCTCTTAGTGCTCACCTACGTCATAAAAGGAAACCTTGTGCAAAATTTCACTAGTTCACTAACAAGTTCCTAGTCCTAGTAGTTTCGGCTGTGCGTTGATATGTCAGTCAGTCAGTTTCTAATCAGATAAACTAGTGCGATTCATCATCAACGATTGCATTTTACCATCACCTGGGATCGTGGTTAAGCAATAGTGTATATCATTAAAATAAATAAAATAACCGGTCAAGTGCGAGTCGGACTCGCGCACTGAGGGTTCCATACAATCTTACCTATGAAAACAGTTCGATTCCCGAATTGAGTTACGAAGATTTTTCCGAATCACAAAAGGTTTTTTTTGCGACGTAATTATAAATTGACAGTTTTTTAGATTTTTTCCTTTAGGTACTTGTGCTACGAGACCTTGCTTCATACTAAGTTTCTAGATTTTAGGTTAACGGGAAGTACCCTATGAATTTTGATTCCCATGAGAGTGTTTTAAAATGTTTTTTGCGACATAAACGGCTTTTCTTTTCATTAACTCAGAAGTTAAATTTTTTCACAGTTTCAAAAAACTGCAGACTTGAGTATATGGTTTTAATTTCAAATTGTTACCTCCACACGTTCCCAAGATAAAGGCTGCAGACAAACAGACAACAAAGTGATCCTATAAGGGTTCCGTTTTTTTCTTTGAGGTACGGAACCCTAAAAAGAAAGGAAGAAAGACAAACAGTTAATTTATGCGAAATGACGCAATCTTAAAACTAGCTAACAAACTTAGTTAATAGATATTGTTGTATTTATTTATTTATATTTGTATGAAATCTAAAAAGATTTAAAATATAAGTTCTACTGTGGTAAAAATACATCTTAAACGGTACGCAATGTTGATGACGTATACGGACTTAGAATTGCTAATGAATGGAATGTATATTTCTGTTTCAATCGCTTTCACTTGGAAAATTTTACCTCACGAATTTCTTCTTCAAACGGCTACAGAAAAAATAATCCAATACAAAAGATATTAACACAGAGTTTGTTTCTTCGAAAAAAGTCGTAATTATGCTATACGTCATTGATAGGTTTGTTTGCCCAAAGGGATAATTTCCACGTTGGAACTCCAATTATGAAATATGACTTTTTTTAAAATAGATTTCATCGTTATAAATACTGCAATCACACTAATACTAAAACGACAAAGTATGTAAGTGTGTGTGTATGTTCGTTTTTACTTCTTTACATGCTAACGGCTGAACAGATTTGGTTGAAGTGGCTCACGTATATACAATGTCATGGAATAGCACATAGAATACTTTTTATCTAAGCCACTGACAGTAGATAGTATTACATAAAAACAAAACGCAAAAAAAACAATTAACTAATTTAAAAAAAAGAATAACGTACTTTTAATAAAAAGTTCATTTGAAGTTATAATTATAAGTCGATCCGTATATATCACAATTCAAAGTAATCCGTTTTAAAAAATGCTAATTTCATAAGGAAAGGTTATTTATAATATTGTTAAACCTAAAAATGTATATTATAATAGATAGACGAAATCCGTTTGAAATTTCCTTTTATTTGTCTTTCGACCCGGAATCTCGGTATTTTTCCCAGAACGCGAGGGTCGGCTTCCAAATTAACCAAGGTTGAGTATTTAATCGTTATTTGATTGTCATAATAAACATTTACATTTAGTTTAAGATAAACATTTACCAACTTCCCTGGAGTAATTATAGTTTCTTAGTAAAACAGAGTACAAACAGACTTGAGAGATGAGATGGCAGTTGTTCTGTGAAATTCATCTCGTCTTAAGTTTAGCTGCATCTGGTTACGTTTATAGTGAAACTAGACCGATCAATACGTCTTGTGACGTATTGATGGGCTAGTGATTACCACCTGCTTTTGTTAATCGTCTGTAGCTTTTCTTTGAACCTGACTAACTAAACTGTACACGATTTAAAAGTTAGTATATCTATATATAAAAAAATGAATAGCTGTTCGTTAGTCTCGCTAGAACTCGAGAATAGCTGGACCGGTTTGACCTTGAAATATTTGTGCTATCACATATATTTCTAGGTCAAATCAGTCCAGCCTTCCCTGGTCTATCCAGGGAAGGTTTAAACGGTGAGAAAATATAGAAAAACTCACGAAAAAAAAATCGAATTCAATGCCATCTGTAATTAAACTGTCATTTAAAAATGAATTATGCTGTTATGGTAATACGAGTAGATGGCGTTATCCTTTGAAAGTTTAGCATATATAACTAAATATAGCTAAATATAACAGGCGGTACGAAGTTCGCCGGGTCAGCTAGTGTATAATATATATCAAGATTTTTTTTAAATTGTAAATGTCTTTGACAAGGTACGTTTGCGTGTCTTATGTGAAAACTATCATAAGATAAGTAATATTCGTAAATGCGAAAGGCACCATCCGCTGCGTAGTCTAGCTTACTTACCCACATTTATCGTACCAAAAACTAATAATGTTTACGGATCACGGACGTTGGAAATGCATGCTACCAAGTTATATGAACGATTTACCACTGGAAATTAGTAAGGCAATAAATACAAAAAACTGGTCAATAGTGTTAAAGAGATACTTTCTAGATTATAATGCGATCTAGAAAGTATCTTTTAAAGGAGGACTATGTATGTATACCTACTGTTCGCCTAAAGTATACCGACATGCTTGCATGCTTGCAACCGAACATGCTTTTGAATATTTAAATTCTACATTCTTAAAGGTTCTTGTACAAGTACTACGGTTTTAGTTTTTATTTAGGTACACAAAATTATTCATTTCTGAACTTTACTTTCCAATTTTTTTTTTATTGATAGGCTCGCGTTTGACCACTATCTCACCTGATGTAAGCGATGATGTGGTCGAAGATGGAACACGCTTGCCTAGAAGTAACCTATTCACTCTTGACTTAAAGATTTTTTTTTTTTTTTTTTGTGTGTGGCCTCTCGCAGGTCAACCTAGGAGGTTGTCGGCTGCTTAACCGGGCTTGCCTGTGGCGGCCTCAATTCGAGAATCAAAGCCTCCAGCCAGGGCTTATTTAACTAAACTTAAAAACTAAGCGACTACACGCTAAGGGCACCCCCTGTGGGGTACGGACCTCGGCTTAGGGCGTCGCTGGGGGGGGACAGCAAGGGACGGGCTGGATCGAACAAAGATTTTATTATTATTATCGGGGAATTTTAAAACTACGGCTCAGCGACGCGGGCTGGCTCGAGCAAGGGACGGGGAGGACGTTTACGGGAGTGTCGCGGCGGGCCTCGGCGGCGAGGACGGAAGGACGGCGGTCTGTATTGTCTTCGAACTGTACTTGTTTCCTTACGGCTCTCTTGGAGCAGGGTAGTGGGGTCATCGGGGGTGACGAGAGTATGCCTAGGACGGCGAACCTTAGAGATGCGGGAGGGTTCGTATCGGGCTGCCGATACTATGAGGGGGTTGCGGTGTTTCACAGCAGTATCGAAGAAACGCTTGCAAAGGCGTTTCATGAACTGCTGGATGGTGGGGATTTTGAGATCTAGATGTAGATTCTCATTTCGGACATAATATGGGGCACCGAGAATTTTACGGAGGGTCCTATTTTGAAGGGTCTGCATCCTATGGAGGAAGCGGGGCTTGGCGTGTGCGAAGATTGCACATGCATACGTCATGATCGGGCGGATTACTGCCGTATAGAGGCGCAGCTTGCACTTAAGTGACAGTTTGCTGCGGGCAGTCATGAGATAATGGAGCCTACCTTGAGCGAAAGCGGCTCGCGAGCGAGCCTGCTTTATGTGCTCGGCGAAGGACAAGTGCTGATCGAGGATCACTCCGAGGTACTTGGCTTGCTTCTCCCAGGGGATCGGCTTACCGTACATGGTGATCGGAGGGGGAGGGGGGACGGACTTCCGCTGTTTCGAGTAGAGAACAGCTTGACTCTTATCAGGGTTAACCTCGATCCTCCATTTCCGGAACCATTTGCCCAAAATGTTTGCGGAGGTTTGGAGATTGCGAGCGATAACTCTGGGGTCACGACCGGTGTAGTAAATTGCCGTGTCGTCGGCGAATAGAGCCAACTGGGCCTTTTTACTTTTGGGAATGTCGCTGGTGAACAGCGTGAAAGCTAGGGGGGACACTACCGAGCCTTGAGGGACTCCAGCTCGAATGGGGTGGGGGGAGGAGAGGGCTCCCTCGATTCGATAGCGGAAGGTGCGATTCGACAGAAAGTCTCGCATGATGAGCACGAGACGGTCTGGCACACCGAGTTGATATAGCTTATATAATAAGCCATTGTGCCAGACCTTGTCGAATGCTTTCGCTATATCGAAATACAAGACACCCGTCATCGCATTACGCTGGAAGCCAGCGCTTAGGTGCTCTACGATGCGGTGGACTTGGTGGACGCATGAGTGTTCGGTACGGAACCCGAACTGCTCATCAGGAATGAGACCCTTGGATTCGGCAAAATCTTTGAGTCGCTTATAAATAAGCCTCTCGTAGATCTTACCGAGAACATTGAGGAGACTGATGGGGCGGTAACTGGTGGGGTCAGACTTGGGCTTGCCTGGTTTGGGGATACCGATAACGGTGGCCTGTTTCCACGCTTGGGGGAAGATATTATTGCTTAATGCGCCATTGAAGATAGCGGTCATTAGCATTATAAGTTGGGGGGGTTGACTTAAAGACCCCTAGGTTGTAGCTATCAGGGAACACAGACTCCGGCAGGGAATTCCACTCCTTAGCTGTACGCATTATTTTACTTTGCTCTGATCCTTTTTGAGCGAAGTACCAACATTTACAATAATTTATCATGTGAATATGTTTTGTAAACTTTTATTTAATTTTATCCAAAAAGTTAAAAAAAAAAAAAAAAAATTATGTTACTCTAACAAGCAGGATGCGAGACACAGGTCCGGCCTAAGTGGGCTGCAGGGTTGTTTTTAAAGAATTGCCATGCCCCTGGAAAGCAAAAGGCAACTAAATGAACACAGATTCTGGAGTATGATATAGCATTTCTGTAATATGAAAAAAGTAATGACACACCTAAAGAACTACTGCATATGGACAGCACACGAAGTCACTGAAACAGGTAAACACGTACTTTACTACTATTGGCAGTGAGCTATCTGATGCCACTCTCCGCAAGTTAAATAAAACTGAATCCGAATTAGCCATAACATCTGCTAAAACACAGCGCTAATCAACATGTTCTTCACGCCCACAGATCCAACAGAAATAGATAGCATTGTTGCATCTCTGAAAATAAATAGTGCACCTGGTCCCGATTATATCTCTAGTAGGTTAATCAAATTAGCTAAAGACATACTGGCAGAACCTATCAGCTACTTTTGCAATATAAGCTTGACTCGGCACTTTTCCTAACAATTTTAAACAGGCAATAGTTTCACCTATACACAAAGCTGATGATAAGCAACGACCTTCAAAATATAGACCCATTTTGCTGCTTTCGTGTTTATCGAAGGTTCTTGACAAAATAGTAACAAAAAAACTCATCAGCTATTTGGAAATAAATAACTTGTTAATCGATCGACAATTTGAATTCCGAAAAGAAATATCTACAAATGATGCTCTATTAAAGCTGACATCGATAATTACAAAGTATGTTCATGCAGGAGAGAAAGTGATCGGTGTTTTCCTCGATCTAAAAACAAGCATTCGGTACTGTATCGATCCCTATACTTCTGGCAAAACTATGCAGTTTGGGTGTAAGGGGACAAGTTCTTCAGTGGTTCCAGGACTATCTGGCAGTTAGTGAACAGCGTGTCAAGATAGGAAACCACTTCAGTGCCGCTGCAACTTGCACGTTTGGCATTCCGCAAGGAAGCACGACTGGTCCGGCTCTCTTTTTGGCTTTCTTACATAAACAGTCTCGTAGAGATTGCCATTCCCAACGATGAAACCATTAGGTTCACAGACGACACTGTCATCTTGTTTCATGGCCAAACATGGGAGCAGGTGCAGACGGTAACAGAAAACGGTCTTGCAATTGTCACGAAGTGGCTCGAAGACAACCTACTGTCGTTCAATCCATCCAAAACAAAATACCTTTGTTTTACAAAGACTGCCAGTCTCTCGTCCGGACTCGAAGTTTAAAATAAAAATGCATGTTTTTCCATGTAATAATTCAATTATTTGTAATAATGTAATAATTTCAATACTCAATAATGCATCTGCTCCTGGGGTGGCGCTTCCAAATCAGTCATAATTGAACTGGAGTGTGCTACTCAAAGTTTTAATGTCCCTGCCATACCAGCACTCCACAACAGATTTATACAATTGAACCAGTGCGATTGTAGTTGGTGTCCTTACAGTCCGTAAACTCTACGTAAGTCGAGTACTACGCACCACAATATACCAGTTGTTATCGACCTCCAAGAGACGTTTTATATGTCCAGCATCTTTAGGTACCATACCATTAGTATGTTCACCATTGTACGTGTTTTGACATAATTATAATGATAATGATAGTAATTGCCTATATTGTTACCACGTCATAAATGTAGGTTTTTTTATAACACGACAGTGATATTTATTCTTGGATACAAACGAAGTTAAGGGGTAAACCTGGGGTTCCAACCACGCGCCAACACGTTTGGTGGTTGAGAAAACGCGTCTCCCAAACAAGGGCGTTGAAGGTCATGGTAATCCATCCAAACTGCTGTATGGATTGAAACTAGCAAGATCACCTTGGGACGTTGGTTTCTAACCGCCTGATTACCCCATAATTACATGATGCTTTCGACCCAGATCGAAAATACAACAAGAGTCAACAGGACCTAAAACTAACCATCGGTACCTAACTATATGTTCCGGGAAGCGAACTTTCGTAGGACATACATTACGCTCTGACAATGTTAGGATGTCCTACATAAAGTTCCGATGGACTGTAACTAGTACTTGAAACTGCTACGGTTTTACCCTCATTGCAAGTATAAACCGGTAAACTGTAAGTAGGTTTGATTGTAAATAAAACTTATTATGAAGTTTTGAAGAACGCAGCAGTATTGTGATTGACTAACTTTCCCCGCGATTTCTTCGAGATTTTTTTTATCAAAACTATAACTCACTCTATGCCGTCTTTTGAAGATAGTTTTGAATACCTAATAAAGATAGTTTTTATTATTCATTTTGCTTAGAAATTGTGTCAAGTTTCAAGTTTGTTAACTCAAGGAATAAGATTTTCCGATTTAGCCTTTAACGCCTCGTAAATCGTTCTAAAGGTGTAGTTTTGAAAAACGAATAAAAAATAGTACATTTTGATACAAGTGCAGAAACTTTGTCATTACGACCTAGGGCTGCAGTGACAAATTTGCAGTGAAGAAATTAATAAATAGGGGTTGACCGGCGACACATGGGGGTCGACGCGCGCACAGCCTGATACGATACATGTAATAACATTGTGGCGTGAGAGAGCATGCGCACTTTTCTGCTCTAGTGCGGAAAAGAGTCTATTGCGTACCTAAATGTGGTGAGATAATGCGGGTTTTCAAGTAAGTTTATTGAAAAATCTTTTTTATTTAGTTGGGTTACTATTTATACAAAGTTTCACGAATATGGGCCAAAGAAATAAAATTTTGCATACAAACGAGTTTCCCCGTTTAGTAGTACTAGTTAAGTAGAATTTGCAAAAATCCTTTATCAGTATATTTGCCTACATCATAAAATGAAGCCTTGTGCAAAATTTCGTGTTCCTAGTTCCAGTAGTTTCGTATGATACTGATACTATACTATACTGACATGACTGTGGTAGTAATAACTATAATGATATAATTATGTGCCTATCACTAATGCCCATCTGGTCATACCTGGTCATCACCCTCAGTCTCACTAGACCTTTGGTCAATCACGTTAGGGTCACCAGTATAGACATATGTGAAACAGGGTGTAAAATCCTACATACCTCCTTTGAAAGCGGAGGATCCTCCTATTTCAATGGAATTTAGTGGAGGTAATTTCAACCTAATTTTATGTTGTCATCAGTGTTTATAACCAATATTTTAAAAAATAAACTTTGAAAGGCGAATTATTAGCCTTAGAAAGTGTTTAGATGTATGTGTCAATGTATCTTAGGGTAAGTACATTCTTTTGTTAACTTTTATGTTTAATAAAGATTTTTGAAAATGAAAATGAAATGAGTGGGACTTTGTACTCTGTTCCGCAAACCCCTAAAGTATAATTATCACATAGACATTGTGATTTACACATCATTCTTATATTTGAATATCTTTCCTTCACTCGACTGAACCTCGATTACGTCTCAATCAAATCGTCAGTCATAACAAATAAGTCAAATGGTGTGGCCAAAGTTTCTTTTAAAGACACTCTGAATATAGTTGTATCACGTTCATATTATAAGGGTTAAAGTTTGTATGTGTTTGTGTTTTAGTACAGGTCATGGTCCAATGCAAAAAGGAAAATCAATGCGAAGCAGTAATATTAGCAAAGGAGGCAGCTGCACGCGCGAGGGAGCGTCCATCATGCCCCAGTCGCCGGGATCCTGTTCCCGACTTCCGGCCACCGCAGTCACGGGTTTGCGGACGGCGAGCAATGGGTAGCTTGCTGTCTGACCGTCTGGTAATCGTCCGGACCGAGCCCAAGTCAGCGACGGTGCGTACTGTTCCACGCAAGCCGATGTCAGCAAACCGTAGGGACCCAGCAGGGTCGAAGCCTACTGGGGCCAAGGGTCTGCTTCTGAAAACTCGGCCCTGGTATGAAAGGCAATGAGGGAACAGGAGTGGGTTTTTAGTCAGTATAAGTCGGACATCTCCCGCACCGCCCAAGAGCGAGGGATGTCATTGGATGACTTACCCATCGAAAAAAAAAATGTGTTTGTGTATGTTTGCTTGTCTTTACATTCGAATAGCTTGATTGAAATAAAGAATGAAAGAAAGATGTTACTATATAAATAAAGATATTACTGTACTTTTTGTCCCCGGGATTTAGTTCCTTATTATAATGTTTGTTTCTTATTATTTGTATTGTTTGTTGATATAGCCTGTAGTATTTCTCAATACTCGTAAATGGGCTGACTAACACTAAAATAATATATCATAATAATATAATTTAATATTTTTTGTTTATTTGAACCTGAGACTAGCGTGTTCAAACAAACTTTTTCGTTTTATAATATTAAGTATAGATTTTGTTTCGGTCATTAGCAGAGATTGGAATAGGAAGAGTATATTTACCGTGTTCGAAGAAATGAGTAACATAGTATATGTAATACCTCCTCTAAAAACTTTCTTTATTTAGAATTTTGATTAAATATGCAAGGTTTTTATAAAACTATATTTTTTGATTTTTAATTTATTTTGTTTATTTTAGAATGCTCAAATTACATTTCATTAAAGGTTGCGCGGGCTGTTGACCAAATTACAACTGCTTGTAAAATTATTAATGGTTACACTGATGCGTCCGACTTACATGCAGAGTTGTGTCAAATATTTGTTCCGAATAATTACAATCGCTCTAGAAAGCATAAATTATTTAATGTCCCATTTTGTCGCACTGTAGCTCAATCCACCTCCCCTATACCGCGTATGCTAACGATGCTCAATGCGCTCGTGGAGACCAGACCTGGATTGGATTTGTTTGCTGATGAATGGAAGATAATATTATTAGAAAGTTTCCTATTCTGTGAGAAGACAGAGTGGAAGGATTAACGTATTTTAGTATTAATGGCTATTTTTCTGTACTAAATAAATAAATTAAATAAATGAGTGTATCATGGAAGGTTCATGCAAAACACCAGATTTTTGGACACCTTTACAGGATTAATTTTAGACAAATTTATGATTCGATTTCAGTAGAAACCTAGATAATATCCGCAAAATATCAGTGTTTCCAAAATGTCTAGTGAAAGATGTGCAATAAAGTCATTATGACGTAAGAGCTGTTGTATGTAAAATGGAAATGTATCTTGGATTGGACGCTGTTAATACATTTGAACTAAATCTTATAAAGTTTTTAGAGATCCATGCTAAAACTGGTAAAGAAAAATACATTGTTAAAATAAAAACAAACAAGGTCGTTTCATTTTCATTTCCAGATTGGCATGCAGATTTTAATTACTTCACTAAGAACATTTTATTAAAACTTGAAACATTTAAAGAATTTTGAAAAGCGATTGTTTGAAGAGTAAGATAATAGTAGCTTCTAAAGCAACGTTAATGGAATTTCCTAACACCGTAATTGCTTCTCGGGTATTCTTGGCTACGAACAATGTTTCGAAGTGACCCGTAGTTAAACGGTTAGTTCGTAATAATAGTTTGAATAGAACTTTCCGGGTGGTATATTACATATACTTTAACACATTGTGTCTTAAAATATTACGTGTCTATTATTTTAGTTCTTTTTAGGGTTTCGTACCTCAAAAGGAAAAAACGGAACCTTTATAGGTTCACTTTGTTGTCTGTCTGTCTTTCAAGACCCTTTATCTTGAGAACACATGGAGGTATCGACACATGAAATTAAAACCTGGTATTCAGGTCTGCGGTCCCTTGAAGCTGTGAAAAAATCAAACTTCTGAGTTAACAAAAAAAAGATACGGCCATTTATGTAGCAAAAAAACGTATATTTCCACACTCTCAAGGGAATCAAAATTCATAGGGTAGATACTTCCCGTTGACCTAGAATCCTTAAATTTGGCATGAAGCAAGGTTTCATAGCACAAGTATAGGAAAAAATTTGAAAACTGTAAATTTGTACGGAACCCTTAGTGCACGAGTCCGACTCGCACTTGCCCGGTTTTATATATTTATTATTTTATTACTCTCACGTGTACTTTTTTCCAACTCTCCTTTCGCAGCTCTGCTGGAAGAGATTCTTTACAAATACCTAAGCATCAACTTTGCATATGTAATGTGGTACAGGTCACTATTAGATCTGAATAGTACTTTGACTTTTTCATAACGAAATTATGAAGAAATTGACACGTGGACATACATCAGCCCCTCTAGCCAAGTTACAACGGTTTCGTTTCGATTTTCTTTTGGTTGATCGCCTCGAGTCGGCCACGCCTCCTATTAATTTGTTCTGACCTGAGACTGAGCGTTGAGATGACGTCAGAACAAAGGAATCGAAGGCGTGACCGACTTGAGGCGGTCGACGAAAAGAGCATTAAACGAAACAGTGTAACTTGGCAAGGGGGGCTGGTCGGGTGTATTGTCCTTGAGCCTAAAATTCGAAGACATGTGATATTCACCAACCCGCATTTGATCCACGTGGTAGATTATGGACAATACCGTCTCCAAGAGAGAAAACATGTCCCAACAGTAGGTACATTGTAAAGCTGATGATGCTATTATTCAATGTGCTAACCCATAATATTAGGACCAGTACTTAGGCAAGACATAAACACAGGAAAAATCTTATCTAATGCTTAGTCTTCCCCTCACGTCCGATGGCTAAACAAAGATACATTTTATGGTTATAGCCAAAACTCTCCATAAAAATTATTACAGTATTGTAGTGTAAGTTATTGCATTCAAGAATGTGATCATGACGTAATGGTACGATCACCATCTGCCTGCTAAGCACGGTGATTATGGAAATACTATAAGATCTTTTTTAGGACTATGATTATGCAAGATTCATTAATTTAAGGGGTAATCAACTCATTTTCTATACAGAAAAATGCCTGAAATGAACATTGATAAAATATATGCCTAATTGTACTTGAAATTTAAGAAACCCAATAATAATTTCAGTAATTATAAATACAGTACGTAGAAGCCAGTTTCAAACATTTCTCCAAAAACAGATTCAAATCTGTGATCAAAATGTCGCCTCTTCGTTTAAGTAAAACCAACCTGCGATGGTGTGATGGTACCAAAATAGTTACTTTGTGAAAAGACTACATCAAAATTCTTGAGAATAGTCACAGTCATCGTCATTCGTCATATAATAATTTGTATTTGTATTTCTTTGTTGCGCTGGGTGCGAGCCAGTACCAACGGCCACCTGAGTGTCATTGCCAAAAAGCTGGATTGTCCTATTATCTGGTCCTTAAGCCAACTACATGCTCCTGTAAATACTGTCTACTAGCATAGTTGTTAAGTTTTTTCTGTTACTAACATCTGGTATTTCTGTTGTGTGTTGTTTAATGTTGTGTAAATGCTGTATGTGTTACCTATGGACGTAAAGGTCCGAAATAAATGTTTATAATTATTATTATTATTTCGGGCTGGTGTCCGCAACTCCACGACTAAAGGGCCTATTACACTACGTGATATTTAGCACACAATATTCAGACTGTCTTATTTTTTGTTCCGAGTAAGATCGGTCTAACCCTTATTACACTACGCGACATCGACTAAGACTGTCTGAATATCGAGTAGTGTAATAGCGCGTATTTTGCGTACGGATCGATATAAATTAGCAATTCTTAATTCAAGTCGTAAACACAAATACTTAAATAATAAAATTAAATGCGGTAATGTCTGATTGTCAATTAGGCAAAGAACAGAAACAAGTGACACGCGTTTTCTGTTTTGAGAATAATCTGTAGTTTGAATTTAATTCTACCTTTTGCTTGCGGCTTCGCTCACGTACATAAAATATAACCTATGTCACTCAGGAATAAAGCAGCTTTCTAACGCTGAAAAAAATTTCGCAATCGGACCAGTACTTTCAGAGATTCTAAAAGTACGGTCCGATTGCGAAAATTTTTTCACCGATATAAAAGTCCGATTGCTAAACAAAAAAAAAAAAATAATATTAAAATAAAAAAAAAACAAACTTACCTCTTTATAATATTATACATAGTATACAACATTATTTTTAGTATATACGAAACCTGAATATAGTTTGTTCAGAATCAGTAAATGAATCGATTCCAATAATTTTTACACCATGTTATATCTTTTCCAAAACATTTTAAAAAGTTCACAAGTTGGATACCACCGACACTAAATACAACACAGGTCAAGGCAGGTTAGTGGACATATAGCGCACAGCTGGATGCGGGAGTAAAACAACCCCTCAGTCGCCCGGGTGGCTCGGTGATCGTGTATTTGTGCGGCCAACCAGGTAACATAACAAGCTTATAACTTCGTGATTTTTCACCGTACAGTTATGAAATTTTGTACACAGATTATATAAAAATACTAGATACTTGTTTCGGGTTTCGTATATACTAAAACTAATGTTGTATATAGTATATAATAGTACTTATAGATTGTCATGTATTTTAATTAGATATATGTTACACTTAGACCAAATTACACTAAAATAGCTACAACTAGCGGTTTCGTTCTTGAAAGTAGAAAATTGTCCAAAGGGAATATACTCCCGGGACAAAAAGTATCCCATGAGCTATTCCACTCGCGGGCTTGCGGACGGCGAGCAATGGATAGTTTGCCGTCCGACCGTCCGGTAACCGTTCAGACTGAGCCCAAGTCGTCGACGGCGCGTACTGTTCCACGCGCGCCTTAAGGAGATGTCAGCAAACCGTGGGAGCCCAGCAGAGTCGAAGCCATGATGAATGATGATATGAAAGGCAATGAAGAAATAGGAATGGGTTTTTAGTCAGTAAAAGTCTGACACACCCTGTCGCTCCGCCCAAGATCGGGAGATGTCATTGATTTTTCAACCTAAAAAAAAGGAGTAACAAACACACATACATCGAATATATTTAATCCCGGGATATTTTTTTACATTCATGCGAGCAAAACCACTGGCAAAAGTTAGTAGGAAATAAAGAAGTCGAGAAGAGATTATTGACAAGGTCGTGTCCATGCTTCAGTTGATTAACTGATACAGTAAAAGGTCAATGTGAAGCCATTTAAATACGATGATGTTAAATAAATTATAAAAGTTATACATACTGTTGTAAGCTGAGATTTGTGGATGAATTAGCTTCCTGTTTAGAACTTCTTTCTTGATATTTCAAACAAGATTCTGATATACAATTCACTTAAATATTCTTCAAACACGTAAAAATTTTGATGGTAATGAGATTTACGCAATATGCTCAACGGCCAACGCTGCGTTAAGCGGTAGCTCGCGCGTGTACCCGTCGCATGAATCACGCGTGTGTCGTGTGCGGTGGTCTCCGTAGTGGAAACCAGAACCTGTGCCGTGTCACTAGTTCAACTTTAACGGTGTGCATGTAGTCGTGTCGATGGCGAAATTTAATGTATTATTGTGCAGTAAAAAGGCGCGAGGCACGGCTGCTCACGACGGGTGCTCGCGCGGCGATCCTTTTGTACAGGACCGCGCGGGCGCTAGCCTAATGCATCGTCAGCCCTAAAAGTTCCACTTTCATATTCTACTTACATAGCTCTTACAAGGTTGTAACAATAAATTATATTTGTCACATAACTTTCTTGCCCAATAAAGATGACAATAACCACAAACTGCTACATCCAATAAAACTATAAAAATGCCTACGTGTCCATAATACGAGTATGTATAAAGCGATAGATTTACGACAAAATAGGGATCGATATGAATGAACGATGACGTATGAAAAATATAGACAGATATATTTACTTTATGAAGGTTTTCGATATCAAAAATTTATTACCATCGTACAATCAATACCACACAAATATTACAAAGATGAAAATTTGTCTATGTGTGTATATTTATTACTTTTTTACGCTCGAATGCTTAAGTAGATTTGGATAAAATTTAGCACTTTGGGTCGACCATGTCCTGGAATCTTATTAAGTTTTCGGGCTATGGTTCGAAGCGAGGAGGAATGACTGGCGGTCACCTCCTTCTGCGAAGCAGTAATGCTAGCGAAGGAGGGAGCCGCACGCATGATGGAACGAAGGTCCTCACGCCCCAGCCGTTGAGATTCCGATCCCGTTAGACGCGGGCTTATGAACTTCGAGCAATGTGTAGCTCGGCGTCCGGCTGTCCGGTAATTAATCGGACCGAGCCCAATAGTCAACAGCGCGTAGTGGTCTACGCGCTCCTCAAAGAGATGTCAGCAAATCGTAGGGGCCCAGCAGGCCCGATGCCCAGTAGCTAGGACCGCGAGAATTGCTGAAAAGGAAACCCGAAGTCCTAGAATCCAAAGGGCAACTGTAGGATATGGGTGTGGTTTTAGTCAGTAAAAGTTTGATACGACTTCCCGCTCTACCCAAAGTGGGAAAAGTCACTGGATGATTTCTAACGTAAAAAAAAAACATCTTATTATGTTACTTTTTATTCCAGGAGTATAGAGTTCCTTTGGGATAATTTTAATATTTTTACACGAGTGAAATCACTGGTAGAAGCTGGTCTGAAAATGTTGGTATTCATCTATTCGAAAACCACAGAATACGTGGATGCGCTTATATACTACTAATATTGGAAGTTGACTGTATTTTTGCGGATTAGAGTTTCTCAGATATGTACTTGACACCTTGCAGTAGATGGATCTTATTGGAACCGTTTAGGATTAGGAAGGCGAGAAAAACAGCTCGTATATGGGAGGGAACTGCACTAACCTTTTGAACTCGGGGATGTCCACGTGTCAGCCGGCCGGCGTTCTCTGGATTTCGCGACTCCTGCTCCAGTGACGAGGAAATATAACACTCACTGAACACTGCACAGTTGCCAAGCACAAGGCGTTAGCGGGTTTAGTGTCTTTAGCGGATAAGTTCTACTATAACCATTTTTTTCTTGCAAAATGCGCGGGACGCCGTCTTAGCGTTGCGAGCGATACCAAGCGAGTATGTCTGCGCTCTCTTTCTGTCGAGGTTGTGCAGGAAAAAGATGCAAAAATGGGAAGTGTTGCAAGTTGTCACACAAACAAAATGCGGTATTTAATTCTATGCGGCTAATTACGGAACTAATTCTTACGCGGCAATTACCAAGCAATATAGGTGCAACCAATGCGAGTTCCATAAATTAGATAAAAGCAATAGGAAATATGCATGCAATTGTTTTATTTGCTAAATTAAATATATTTTTTACCTTTAATAAATAAATATGATTTTTTTTTTAAAACAATCTTCATTAACAACGAAGTTATAAAACTTCAAAGATGGTAAAAAGAAAATTCTTCTTGTTCTTCTTTTCGTTTCGATGTACTCTAACTAAATTTTATCTGACCAGTATTTCGCAACCTCTACGGCTGTTATTGGCCTCGTATAGATCCTGAAAACTGCAGGTGGTTGAGCAGGATGGACAGCATAGCAAATGACGCATGTCCTGCGCAGCGGCTCCACACTGGCACTATGTTAGAGATGAAAAATGAAGTTTAATGTCAAAGTTCATCAGGCCCATACATACAGTTGACTCGGAAAACGGTGTTTTGACGAGACAGACAGATATATTTATTATAAAAATTGTTATATCTCGGATGCTCTTCTACCGATTTTGATATTATTTTCACTGTTAAATTTTAATTTTATATATTTATTGGTAGTCTATAACAAATATTTTTTCATACATATTCCGTAATGTCCAATTTACGGAACAAAATGACCTAAATATTGGAATAAATAGAGTATCATTTGTCTTGTTCTAAGTTTGAGTTTCAATAGTTTGATGTCCAATATTAACCACAGAAGTGAAACTATCAGTTTCCGAAGATGAGAAATTACATATCTTGGTTGGATATATCTTGGGGCGATACACAATTTGTGTTATAGCTGAAGTGGACTTATAATGTTCTTAATGAATATCTTACTAATCTATATAATATAAAAGGAGAAACTGACTGACATATCAACGCACAGCTGAAACTACTAGGCCCAAGAACGTGATTTTTTGCAAAAGGCTTTCTTTTATGACGTAGGCGAGCACTAAGAAGAGATTTCTAAAAATTCAACTTTTATGGGGGTGAAACGGAGGTCCAAAGTTTGCATAGAGAAACCTACTTTCACGCGAGCGAACAGACACCACTGACAGAAGCTAGTTATAAATAAGTATTAAGAATACTATCAATGTTAATAATATAAAGCATGCCTGTGTTTCACTGCTTGATGAAAAAACGAGATCCTCAAAAATACACAATAGAAAATGTTTAAGGAAAACCACATTGTAAATAGAATTTATTTTATTACATTTATACACTACGAGTTTACTGTGAGTAACGCATGTGATTGGTTCGCTCTATTCGTCTCTGGTATGTTCATATGCTCTGTATTCCCATTCAACGTACACATTAGTGAGAGCGAAAGCACATGCGATTGATAGATTGATACATCGATTGATAACCTCGACCGGATTGATTGGCGTGAATGATGTATTGAAGCTAATACCAAAACGATATTGCGTTGAAATGTTACTTTCGTGTTTTATGTGTACGGAAAATAAAGCCGTTAATTAAGTCTGTTTCGAAGGCATGTTGATGTTTTGAGCAAATGTTGAACTTTCAGAAATAGATATTCATAGCCTGTATAATAGCTGGCATCAAAACATTGCTTTAGACTTTCTTTATTGATTTGTTTATTAAAACTTTATGTAACAAAAAGATATAAAGTGAACTTATTGCTTTAGGCGTTCTCTGTCAGTCAACCAAGGGTGGTGGAGGGATAACTTATCTGTATCCCTTCATTATTAGCAAATGAATGATGATGATGGTGATGAATATCATGCCTTTATTATTGTCGCCTAATGTGACAACGGCCATTCTCCGCATTCTTCCATAACCATACCATGCCAATTGATTTCCTCCCATCTCTTCATTCACCGATGCTACTTACAAACTTTGTTTTTATTTCTAATTTTTGTATGTGCATCGTGAATAAAATATCAATGTGTGTACAAAGCCTGAAGCACAGGCGTAGGGTAGCCAGCATTTCGGTATTTTACAGGATGTATTTCGGAGAGTGTACCCAAGAATTACATGACTTGATTCCGCCATCATCTTTGTACCATGGGATAACCTAACGTACGGCGAGTGTACACCCCCTTACGTTGTTGACACCACTACGTCCCGAGAAAAGCGTTTTGCATCGGCGTTTATACCACGTAGATCGAAGTATTGGAACAATTTACCTGTAGAGTCTTCCAAACCGATTATAATTTAGGTGCCTTCGTGAATTGGCTTTTAAATAAACTAGTGTGATTCAACATCAACGATTACATCACTGTTTATCATCAGGTGGCATCGCAGTCAAGCACTAGTTTATAACAGTAAAAAAAATATTAAACATAATATGTACAACTAGAAAAATATTCAGATCTTACACAATGACAGAACTAAACCACAAAACGTCTGTGGGCTCCAGCAGTAACGTCGAGTTTTACAGTAATATTAAACTGTGAAAGAAAAAACTGGAACTAGGTCAGATACCAGGAGATTAGAAATACACTGGAGTAGCTACTTAACTAGAATCAGTCTTATTTGAAGAGTTGAATACTGTTTTCACAATCTTCTTCAATTACTTTGAAGGGTACTTCAGTCGTGAGACGGGATTAGAAGAATCGTGGGACATTCAATGGGATTCACTTCGGAAGGTTTCTTTATTTATTTTTTTATTCTTTTCTTGTAAATGCATCTTATTACAAGATGTGTACATATGGTTGCACTATGATTGAATTAAACACAAGTCCAGGTTATAACTGTGTATCAGATTTTGTTTCTTTTGATTTCGCGTGGTTTGTGCATTTAGTTAGTACTTCGTTTTTGATACAGAATACAGTTACTTAGATTTCATTAGAATGCAGATGTAACACATTATAACGTTTTTCCTATATGTGCCAGCTGATTTATCGACGCAATCGTCTCGGCAAGCTTCGTTTGGGTTGTCAGTACTACAATGAAATTCTCAGCTCCATTTAACCGAGATTGCGGCTGTTTCAAAAATGCCACATATTGTCCCGTTGTATAAACCAAATGATTAGTTAATTAATTTTATTAATTCGTTAATATTGCTGTGTAGGCCACACAACATTTATTTCAGTTTATAAATATAACACAATAATAAAGATAAGACGAGGAACTGACGCATTTAGAGCGGTGTTTTCTATTTTGGTCTCAACTCATCATCATCATCTTCCTGCCCTTGTCCCATCTTAATTGGGGTCAGCGCAACACGTATTTTGGTCTCAATTTAAAAAGTAAAATACTTGTTCGATTTTGAAAGATCAATAATTATATAATAGATAATATAATAGCCAAATTTATAAAACTAATACAATAAAATGATATATAAATTTATTTTTTCTCAAAATTATACAAATTGAAACAATAAATTATTAATAAGTGTCGTTATAATTATAAACAAAAATTTTAAATATTGAGCAATTCCACTTAACTTAGGCCGAACCTGTATTTCAGGACGCTGTTCTCTTCCTAGAAATAATTATCAATCTTAACAACAATAAATTATAGTTTATTAGTTAACAATAATAATAATATGATTTTACACTTTATAATATTAAATGAGCCGCGTTGTGTGCATATTGTGTTTTGTAGTCAATGTGAGAACCAAAATTAATAGTTTGATTTCCTTTATTTGGTGAGTAGATATAAAGAGAAGTTTTGTTATAGTTTTGTAAACAATCAAAGGGCCGAATTCACCAATAAAATAAAACTAATCGCGTTTTAACGTTTGGCTAGCATAATCGCGTTTAGCCGCTGTCACTAGCGTCACTTGTAAAAATACAACAAAAGAAAAATACAGACAAGTGACAATAGTGACAGCGGCTAAACGCTAATCGCGTTTAGCCGCTGTGTGTGTGCGAGCCAAACGTTAAAACGCGATTAGTTTTATTGGTGAATTCCGTCTTAACTTTTTAGAGTTTCTAGGTTAGAACTGTTGGATCCGAGTGACACAGTAATTTGTTAGGCTGGCGGCACGAAGGCTTACTGCGCTCTGTGACCCTCTATATTGTATTTGCATGGGTTCCTATATTGTACCAGTTGGTATTGGGCAAGCGATTCCATTTTATTATCCCTTTCGCGCCATTTTGTTTAACGTTTACAGTTTCCGGGAACATTTACGTGTGTAATTACTATTTATTACTCGTAGTCCATGTCATGTTATGTGATGTTTTATTTAGTCAGATCAGATTTCAGATTTCCATTGTAAAAAATGTTTATCGTTGATTAAAAATAGTACGGGTTTAGTATCAACATGAAGTTCACCATATGTTTAGTTCTTTTAACGTTTTAGTAATAGTTTAGACTTGAAATTTTATGAAATAGCATAGTAAAGCATAATCAGCCTTATAATGTTCCCACTGTTGGGACTCAGGCCTCGTCTCTAGGAGAGGAAATGGGCTGTATAATCCACCACGCAGGCCTAGTGCCCGCATTAGGCCCTTGGTGGATGTCACATGTCTTCGAATTTTTGGTTCTAAGACATACCTGTTTCCTTACGATGTATACCTTCTCCGTTTTGAGAGCAGGGGTGATAAAATAAATTACACAAAGTACATATATATAAGTTGGGACCGTTACTCCTGGGCCACCACTTCTCGCCTCTATTTATGATTTAGTTTTATTTTTTTCGGTGTGAAAATAATCTTATGACATCCCCCGCCCTTGGGCGGAGTGGGAGATAGTGTCAGACTTTTACTGACTAAAAACCCACTCCTGTTCCTTCGTTGCTTTTCGTACCAGGGCCGAATCTTCCTTTCAGAATCAGACCCTTGGCCCCAGTAGGCTTCGACCCTGATGGGCCCCTACAGTTGCTTACATTTCCTTGAGGCGCGAGTGAAACAGTACGCGCCATCGACGACTTGAGCTCGGTCCGGACGGTTACCGGACGGTCGGACGGCGAGCTACCCATTGCTAACCGTCCGCAAGCCCGCGCCTACGTTGGCCGGAAAACGGGATCGGAATCCCGGCGGTGGTTGGGGCGTGAGGACCGTTGCCTCACGCGATCGGCCGCCTCCTTTGCTAGCATTACTGCTTCGCAGAAGGAAGCGACCGTCCTCTACTTATAATACTGTAATACTGTTGTAATAATATGATGAAATCTTATTTTATTCAATTTAATATTACAAATGTGAAAATTTTTATGTTTG
The DNA here is from genome assembly GCA_961205895.1 of Mythimna pallens. NCBI lineage: Eukaryota > Metazoa > Arthropoda > Insecta > Lepidoptera > Noctuidae > Mythimna > Mythimna pallens. Next base: position 7,310,028 of record OY540843.1, read on the forward strand.
CAGAAATGTCCATAATCTATACATATAATAAATCTGTAGAAGTTTTTAGTTGTGCACGCATCACGTAAAATGTACGAAATCGACGTAGATAACTTATAAACTTTAAAATTGTGTAACTTGATATATTACTTTGGCTTTGTATCATTGCAATCGGTTGACTATATCGGAAGATATACTACATTCATTGACTGCTAGGCGGTATGACGTTCACCGGCTCAGCTAGTTATTAATAACTAGCTTTTTTTGGCTTCGCTCGTGAACACAAAAAATATAACTTTTGTCACTTGGGAATAAAATAGCTCTATCGTCTATCGGTGAAAAAAATTTAGCAATCGGATCAGTACTTTCAGAGATTACCTCCTACAAACAAAAAAAAAAACAAACTTTACCTCTATATAATATTAGTACCCTAAAATAAGTTAGTCGTCTTGTTATTAAGTTGGTTGCTGTCAGTGACTTTGCCCACGTGACAGTTAAAATTAATCCTAAGGAAACATATTCTCAGGGCAGAAAGCATTCTATGTGCTATTTTACCAGGACATCTTCTATCCATGTACCAAGAGTGCGAAGAAGTATCAAATCAATAAAAATCACAAACTTTCTCCATTATATTAATCATCATCTTTCTACCCTTGTCTGTACTGTATGGTGTCGGACGTAAAGAATAGCACCATCCCATATCTTCCCGTGGGTGTCGTAAGAGGCGACTAAGGGATATTTAGATTCTGTGCATACTACAGCACCTTAGGTCACCCCGTGGTGGCGAGTAAACTACCAACAAAAGCATTCCCAAGGAGGGTTGGTGACAGGCTGGCGGCTGACTTTAAAAAAACTAGCCAAATCCCTCTGCAACATGTTCGGTCTTAATAGAATGCGCGATAGGGTTAAGGCGTACCCCACAGGCGACGCGCAGGGGCAGCACCCGGCTCCTGTGGGTAATGGACCAGGGTTGTTGCACCATCCCGAGCGGGGGCAAAATAAGAAGCTAGCTCGGGAAATGAGGTTGAGGCATGCAAGTTGGAATGTTGGGACTATGACTGGAAGGGCTAGAGAGTTAGCGAATGTATTGAAAAGAAGACGGATAAATATAGCATGCTTGCAGGAAACTAAATGAAAAGGAACAAAAGCGAGAGAAATTGGTGAGGGATATAAGTTGATGGAAAAAGAAATGGTGTAGGAATAGTGTTAGACAGTAAATGGAAAGAAAGCGTGATGGAAGTACAAAGGATTAGTGATAAATTAAAGGTGAGAGATGATGATCTTCCTGCCCTTGTCCCGTGTTATTTGGGGTCGGCGCAACACGTTTTTTTTTCCATTCTTCCCGGTCACTCGTCATGCTATCAATAACTTCCTTTTCTTAATATCACTCTTCACACAATGCATCCATCTTTTTTTTTAGCCTCCCTCTCCCTCTCCGTCCATCCACATTTATGCTCACAACTCTTTTAGTAACATGATAAGTCCCCCCCCCCCCTCCCCTCTTTGAGGAGTGGCTGGAAAGGCAACACGGCGTCATTACCTTCCGCATGACACAGGTCCTCACCGGACACGGTAAGTTCGGGAAGTTCCTGCACCGGATTCGTGCGGAAGCGACGCCCGGATGTCGCCACTGTGTGGACCGCCCGGAGGACACGGTGGAGCATACGGTGGAGGTGTGCCCCGCTTGGGCAGAGCAACGCCGTGTCCTCGTGGGGGCAATCGGCGGCGGCGATCTCTCGCGCCGGGCTTTGGTACAGGCCATGGTCCGGAGCGAGGAGGAGTGGCAGGCGGTCGCCTCCTTCTGCGAAGCAGTAATGCTTGCAAAGGAGGCGGCCGATCGCGTGAGGCAGCGGTCCTCACGCCCCAACCGCCGCCGGGATTCCGATCCCGATTTCAGGCCACCGTAAGCGCGGGCTTGCGGACGGCGAGCAATGGGTGGCTTGCCGTCCGACCGTCCGGTAACCGTCCGGACCAAGCCCAAGTTGTCAACGGCGCGTGCTGTTCCACGCGCGCCTCAAGGAGATGTCAGCAACTGTAGGGGCCCAGCAGGGTCGAAGCCTACTGGGGCCAAGGGTCTGATTCTGAAAGGAAGACTCGGCCCTGGTACGAAAGGCAACGAAGGAACAGGAGTGGGTTTTTAGTCAGTAAAAGTCTGACACTATCTCCCGCCCCGCCCAAGAGCGGGGGATGTCATAAGATGATTTTCCCACCGGAAAAAAAAAAAAAAACTCTTTTAGTAACATGTGTTTCATCCCTCCTCTTTACATGACCATAGCAAGACAAACGATTCCCCTTCAACTTTTCAGTCACTGGCGCCACTTTCAAACATCCTCTAATATACTAATTTCTGACTTAATCTATTCTCGTCATACCACACATCCATCTCAACATTCTCATCTCCGCTACATGCATTTTTTTTTCACGAGTCTTTTTCACAGCCCAACATTTTTATGCATACAGTATGACAGGTCTTATCACAAATTTGTAGATTTTACTCTTCAACTTTTGGCATTTTCCATTATATTAATGTGATTATTAAAATATAAAAGTTTGTATGTTTGTAGAAACTAATCCTTCCTAATAAATTATTATTTAAATAAATTAATCATCTTCTGCTCCAAGATTTAATACTGCAAAGAGCGGTTTATAAATAGAATTATTTTGTAGGTCATTACCAATAATTTTAGTAAGAAATTCCTTTGCATTTATGGAAAAAAACAAACGGAATTCAACCGTTTAATTTGCGAGTGATGTCTAGCAAGACATGACAAAGATTCTCGATTTGTTCTTTCTTTCTTTACAAAACAAAAGTGGGTGATTTTTCTTCAACGTTGAGCGAAATAAAAATGTTCCAGAAATATCGGATTGCTTTCTTAGAGTCCATAGCTTCTTAGCTTCAAGTTTTATTAAAGTTTTACGAGGTATTTTACTGTTATTTGTCGGAAATTTGAAAAGTTGACTCGTATTTTTAGGAAAACTACTGGAAATAGTTAAAGACTGAAAATTGTAGTAATACATATAACTTGTAACTTACAAGGAGCCCTAAACAGGCTCCCAGAGCCTTTTCGTTTTTTTTTTTGTTTGTTGATAAAGGTTGTGACGTGTGACTCTTAAGTTGAGACCGTACTTCACGCCGGAACAGCTGCTCAACCTTTATCAAGCGCAAGTTCGATCGTCTATGGAATACTGCTCTCATCCTTGGGATAGGTCTGCCAAATATCGGCTTGATGCCCTGGAGTCGATTGAGAAGCGAGCCAAGAGGATCAATAGGTTACCTAGAGGTAACCTATTAGAGCAGGCAGCCAATGAAATGAAATGAAAATATGCCGTATCCGGCAGAGTATGCTTACCTAGAGGTAAGCGTACTCCATCGTCGGCCACATCATCGCTTACCATCAGGTGAGATAGCGGTCAAACGCGAGCATAAATCAATAATATGATGTTGCCGGGTTCGAAACCGGGCAAGTACCAATGTGAGTTTTTCATTTCATTTATGTACTTTTCTAAGTTTATCTAGAACATTACTGACACCCCGTATTTCGGAAAGCACGTAAAGCTGTTGATCCTGGCTCTTATTCGTAGATTTTAAACAGTCGTTACAGGTAGTTAGATGCCAGAAAATTTTACCATCAGTCTATTTAAGGAGTATCGCACAGTTACTGGGTTGTAGAAGTCTGATAGGCAGCCGCCCCATATAAAACATGGATATCCAGTCGTGTCCTGTTAGACTGGAAGCCGACTCCCACGGGGCCCTGAAAAAGGAACAGGAGAGGGTTTTTAGTCAGTAAAAGTCTGACAATATCTCCCGCTCTGCCCAAGAGCTGGATTTGTCATAAAATGTTTTTCCCACCTAACAAAAAAACAAGGTAGTTGAGAAAAGTTTAGAGAGATGTTGAACCATTTTGATGAAGAAGTCGTCACGCGTGCTGGTTCAGCGTGTCATGATATTCCTATTCATAAAAAAAACTGCGAACTTACGAAGTGTGTGGGGAGTTCCAGCACAAAATAGATAGGTACAGAAGTCAATCTACATACAAAGCGCGCTCGAGCAACGCACACATAGACACCGCTCATAGACACGATTCTCGGCTCAATTCAGCTCAATGCGAGCTCGAGTGCAATCCGTTTGAGACACGCGTCTATGAACTTTTTCAAAAAAAAACCTTATTCTAACTGTTCAGTGGACGGTTGTTTAAATTTAAGCTACCAGTTGTTTCAGTGAGGTAAGTAGATATTTGCTTGTATTTTGATGGTTTGTTTTAACGTAACACAGAACAGACCCCGCGCCGAGAAAGAGAAGATGATTTTGTGGCCATGTAATATTTTTACAATTCTGAATTTATCACCGCGCCCGGTTGCACTCGGACAGTTCGGCGCCACGCGCTGATCCTAGCGCGATCGCCGAACGTAGGTTTGAAAAGTGAAGTATATACATGAGATTGACTTCTATATCTATCTATTTCGTGGTTCCAGTCTCTTGACACTAAGATCATCCTTCGACTGCTGGATGGAAAACATACCTATAGGTAACCTTTTCGACTTCTTCTGTCATCGCATGAAAATGAAAAATAAAATTCTGAAGTATTATTTTATATAATTATATTTTGTTGTAGATGCAACGCGATATACAGAAAAGAAAACTAAAATCTGAAACACATACAATGGGCGGTCTTATCGCATTCCGTGATCTCTTCCAGGCAACCTGGAATTACTGGAACGGACAGTTATTGTCAGAACATTATCATAAATTCCTACACAAGTAAATATAAAAACAAACCTTATGAATACATGCGTACTAACACTAAATTCATCTCAAACATAATACTGACAAAACATTTTTACACAATTTATTTAAAGATAGCTTTTTATTTCAAATAAATCATTTACAGGCACTTTTGAAATGTCAAGAAGTCAGTCAGAAAAATGATGCTAATTGCATTGTTCGGATCAATCACCGAACAATAATGAACCTGTCAGCGTAATTGCGACACCGCGCTCTATGCCTTTATTATTTTATAATAATAATATAGTTTATTTCGGATATAGAAAATCCATAATGTGTTAGTAACAGAAATACTTATACAAATATGTTAGTAACAAAATGAATTAAAACAAAATAAATTGACTTTAAAATATCATCCCCTCTTAGTTCATTTATTATGCATTACCTAAGTAAATACAATCAGTACGCATTCGGATAACATATCATTCTACTCATTAGTTTTAATAGTTTTTTTTTCCATTTGTATTAGTTTAATCGGTATTGTTGAAAGCTATCTTTATAATCTTGGTTTATCGTAATCTCACCCCAAACATGCATATTCCAAAGCGTAGATCTCTATGGAAAAGAATGTGCAAGAAACTCCAATGGACACTCTTTTCAATGATGTTATGTAAATATCTATGTTACATGTTTCTTGTCGCTGCTTTATTGTCAGTACGATTTAGGACCGAAAAGAATCATAAAGTAAATTCTTCAGTACTTTGGCAAATCGAACATTCAAGGGTGGTCCATTTCAGTTGACCGACATTTTTTATAGTGATGTCCAATTATTTTACGATGTGTTATATTTTATTACGCATCGTGTAACGAAAGATCTGTAAATATATAGATTTGATATCTCTCCGTTTACGATCATTGAAATATTTTGTGCGTAACGAATGGGAAGGCAATAAATATTTTTTGTTGAAAGGTACTGTGCAAAAATATTCTCACCGATATGAGGGGTAATTTTCCATACAATTTTTACAATTTTCACAGTTCTTGTTGGAATGTTGTTGTTATACTTAGGTTTATAAAATGGCAACCTTTGTTGGTGTAAAGGTAGAAAATAGTTATAATAAATTTTCCATTATTATTATTATTCGAAAACACCGTAATCTAGATTTGCAGTGGCCTATATGGGAAGTACTAAACCGGTTGCGCACCCAGGTAGGCCGCTGCAGACACAACTTGGCAAAATGGGGTTTTATATCCAAGTACGTCAGAAGCTCAAAGTGAGTGCGGTGCTCCTGTTCAATACATGAGCCACACATTAGAATGCCCCAAGTGCTCATGCACCTGCACTTTTGAGGATTTTGTGAGTACCAGTGATGCTGCTATTAATGTAGCCAACTACTGGACCCAAACAGTTTGACGAGATTACCATCGAATCGAAAAGAAAATCTATATGTTGTGGTCCTATGACCTGGAGTAGCATATAGGAGACTTTTCAATGCCATTTGTATGCGGCTATGAAGGAGTAATAAACATACACACTAAAATATAAAGCTCACCGTCCAACCATCCGGGAACCGTCCGGACCGAGCCCAAGTCATCGACGGCGCGTACTGTTCCACGCACGCCTCAATGAGATGTTAGCAACGGCAGGGGCCGAGCAGGGTCGAAGCCTACTGGGGCCAAGGGTCTGATTCTAAAAGGAAGACTCGGCCCTGGTACGAAAGGCAACGAAGGGACAGGAGTGGGTTTTTAGTCAGTAAAAGTCTGACACTATCTCCCGCTCCACCGAAGAGCGAGATTTGTCATTAAATAATTTTCCAAACGAAAAAAAAACACTACCTAACATACAAACTTTCGCATTATTCATTCGTTTATTTCAATTAATAAAAGACTCATTTTAGATACTAGCATCATAAACATACAGACCAATTAAATTAGGTACATCACAAAATAAATTATTTACACAAAATTAAATTATTATAAATTAAAATTAATTGAATTAGATTATAATACTCGTGATTTATACTCGTAGTATATTTAATTTTATTTATTTTAACGTGATGTGCAGTCGGAGAAATTGTTTATCTCTTTATTCACTACATGAATTTGATTTGTACAACAGTCAAAGAATAACAGTATAGATTTTTATCCATAGATAATTTTCTATTTCCATAATTATTATTATGCTATGCTATTTAGAAGAAAAAACTGTTTTATAGAAAGGACTAAATAGCAAATTATTATTTTTACTAAATACAATATTAACAGCATTAGAGATTCCTTCCTTTCCTTTAATATATTATGCTCTTTTCGAAAACTCTGCAGTCTAGACTTAAAAAAAATTCGCATTAAAATTTTTAATTTAAATATCCAAACTAAGTGTGGTGGAAAAGAGTGTTTTGAAATGAAATTAGTTTATGAATCAGCAAATGGAGCAATCTATTAAAAAGATAATCTCTGCCTTGTAGTTCATCAAAGTCAGTGTTATAATTTATCATGTCTCAATGTTAATATTTTAAATCTTTTTACTTTTTTATCAGAAATATGAATAATTATGATGTTAATAAACTAAGTGAATGCCTAATGGATTAACTTATATTCAGTAAAGAAATGATAAAAAACTTTCGACCACAAAAAGGCAAACATTTTATTTCATAGCTAGGGTACATCACGCTAATTTTATCTTAAGTAATAGTTAGGCAAAAGCAGAGTATAAGTGAGAATATGAAATAGAAAAATAATTTGAAGAAAAAGTCGAAAGTAAATTAATCTATATATATAAAAGGAGAAACCGACTGACTGAGATATCAACGCACAGCCGAAACTACTGGGATTAAGAACGTGAAATTTTGCACAAGGTTTCCTTTTATGACGTAGGCGAGCACTAAGAGAGGATTTTTCAAAATTCACGTCCTAAAGGGATGAAACGGGGGTCCAAATTTTGTATGGAAAAACCTACTTTCACGCGGGCGAAACCGCTGGCCGTAACTAGTGTGCCATAAAACATGAAAAAGGTCTATGTAGAAGTACGAGTATGATGAGTCAATTGTTTTTAAAACCGTAAAATTTAAAATCTTCCATAAGTAGCATGTTATAAGATTTTTGCAGCTGCCGACTTCCTATCCGATCTGAGAAAATATGTTTTTAATAAACTAGTGCGCTTCACCATCAGCGGTTCCATCACTGTTTATTATCAGGTGGGTTCGCAGTCAAGCACTAGTTTATCATTAAAAAAAAAGAATAGGTTTAGCCAGAGCACCCAAATGGTTACTCGATACATTTTGGATGGTCGGAGAGTTCAGTCTAACATCAGATGTGAGATTAAGTGTTGAACACTTAACCTGGATAACATCAATGACTCTAACACCGGAGTGTGACTTGTTTGCTGTGAGATGGATAGACGTGTGTCGTGAATGTCTAAGGTTTTGTGAGAAGATGGATAAAAAATAAGTAAACATTGTTTCATTTGTTTTGTGGGATATATTATTTTAGTAGTAATGTATATGTATTTTCTTTTTATTCTTCAATGTGTTATTATTGTTTTTATTTTATTTATTTTTTTACTTTGTAAGTTTCTATTGTACAACACCTTGGACATCCTCCGTAACGTTGTACAAGTGCATGTAAATATTTTTTTTTATTGCTAATAAGAAAACAAAGACTGCGTACAGGAAGCCGCAGCATTGGGATGCCTCCTACAAGATAAAATCATGACCTAGTGAGGGTCGCGGAAACCCGATGGATGTGATACTCACACAACCGGATATTGTGATGAATTAGGGGAGACTTATGTCTAGAAATGGAACTCTTTCAGTTTAAATGATGTCAAAAATAAAAAGTAAGGTAGCCTAACTTGTCACTGCCCCACAGCAAGGCTAATCAATATAAAAATACCACCATAGTCACCATACTTGTTCACTGCCTGTTTACATACCATTAAGCTCAGGTTCCTACACAATGTTTTCCTAGCCAGCGGTGTCTCATTAACTGAAAAAAAATATAGTATAAGTAATAATTGTATAGGTAATTGAAAAATCTTATTAGCGTTTTAACCTCTAAACAGTTTGTTGTTACTCCGTCCTATGAACCGGAGTTCCTTTATAATCGATTTTGCATTTGTTTTAGTAACTGCTTAGTTATTATTGTTTAAGTGTTGCATAATAGTAAATCTCTGTATCAGGTTTATATTAGGCTTGCGCAAGTATGACCACGTTTCTGAATTTCGTACTCAGCTCAAATGGCTTCCTATTCGCCTTCGCCGGAATGTTCACATACTTTCTTTGCTTTACAATGTACTCTTTAATCCTTCTACGATAAAAAGGATTTTATCTTAAAGAACGCTTTCAGTTCCTCTGTGACACACATTCTAGGTCCTTGAGGTCATCGGAAAATCTAAAACTTAGTATTCATGTGCATTCCACTTCGTTCTTTGATAGATCTTTTACGATACAAGCAGCTCGTTTGTGGAATGCATTACCCATAGAAGTGAGGCGAGCCCAAACGCTACCAACGTTCAAAAAAATGGTGAAGGAGCATTATCTATCACTTTAGTTACTTCTTCTCCTTTTTAAATTGCAATTATTTTTGATATTTATTAGTATATTATTTGTTTTTTTTTTATTATTTATTTATGTATTATATTTTTAAGTATTATTATTTTTTAATTATTTTATTTTATATTATTCTATACGTTGTTGTACACTGACAGCCCGAAATATTTTCCTTTCGATCAGTCCATCCAAAGGTTGTCTGGTAGAAATTGCCCTGTGCAATAAGACCGCCTATTGTACACTTATTTATATAAATGTTTGTCCTGTATTATGTTAAGGTGTGCAATAAAGTTGTATAATAATAATTATAATAGTGAATTATATTAGTGTATCTTTCGGTCGTCGGATACGCACTTGCTATCGTATCCTTGCTAGCGTTTATCGATTTTCATTTTACAATGAACCTAACGTTTTGTTTACTTGTTATGTATCGTTACCATTCATAGTGTTAGAAAGTGTCGGGCACTGTTCACTCTTCTTCTTTAAAATCAATGGTAAACTTGGCCAACTTCTTGGGTTCAAAAGGCCCATGCGCGCGTTAAAGTGACGTCGGGAAAACTGAAGGAACACAGTAAAACCGATGCCTATTAGGTCTGCGAGATCTTTTGAAAGAATGACCGTGGCCCTAGAATACAAAGGGTAACGGAGGAACATAGGGTCTTAGTCAGTAAAAATCTGACACGCCCTCTTGTTCCACCCTTGAATGGGAGAAGCCATTGGATGGTTTTCCACCTCAATAAAAATGGAGGCATTTCAACGCTGCGTCTGCCAGTCTTCCTGTATTTTATGGACTCGATATCGGGATGTTCATTGAATTTAAGACTAATTTGATTTGATTTAATGCCACTAAATTTAACCTCTGTTCCTCCTTGTGGGAGTTAGTCTAGCATTTTTTGGTATACCAGTATATACTTTAAGGACACACTAGCAACCGGAATGTTTCTAGAATTTGAGAATTATTTAATTTAAAGCCATCAAATTACACTTTCGATTAAACTCGTTTGTGTTTTAGGTGGGAAATCATCTAATGACATCTCTCGCCCTTGGGCGGAGCGGGAAGGCGTGTCAGACTTTTACTGGCTAAACCCCACTCGTTTGTGCCTTCTTTGCCTTGCTTTCCAGGGCCTCGGGGTTCATTTTCGCTTAACTCATGGCCCTAGTAGGTTTCGACCTCGCTGGGCCCCTACAATTTGCTGACTGCATAAGGTGCTCCTGAAACACTATGTGCCGTCGACGACTTGGGTTCGGTCCGGACGGTTACCGGACGACCGGACGGCGTACTACCCATTACTCACCATCTGCAAGCCTGTGTCTACGGTGGCTGGAAATTGGGATCGCGATCCCGGCAGCTGGGGCGTAAAGGCCGTTCCCTCACGCATGCTGCTTGCTAGCATTGCTGCTTTGAAAAAAGTGGCGACCGCCTGCTATTCCTCCCCGCTCCGGGCCATGGCCATGGCCCGGTCGATTCAACTCGAAATAGACAATCCAGCGTTGTATTTTCCGGTACATTTGTTATTTTTATTTATTTTTTATTAATAACAACAAATTTTACCTTATTACTAGATTATCGCTTTTCCCCGAAAACTCATTTTCAGCTGGCGAGGGGATTATTTCGCATCGACGGAAATTCAAGCCCCATGAAGTATAATAATCAACAGCTTTTTAGGTCAGATTTGATTAGATTAGGTACTTTGTGGTATGACGAGCTGTCTAGCGTTTGTCGACTTATATTGATTTATTTATTCATCATAGTTACTCTCTGTACTTCACTTTCTTTTTTCTGCACTTTTGACAGTTGTTACAGGTAGTCGAAGTTGTAGAGTTCTGATAGGAAGTCGCTCCATGTAAAACAGGTATTCAGCCGCATCTCGTTAGACTGGAATCCGGCTTGGAGCCGGCAAGTTGGGAAAATTACAGTTAAAACCATCACATGCAAAGAGTAGCCATTTTATTATCTATGTTATTTATTTCCTAGTTATTTATTTTCCTTTTAAGAATTAGAAATCTGAAAAAACCCAGCAACTGTGTAGCTATAATTGGTTAAGCAATTACTTAGAATTATTCCAAGAAGAGATAAAGATAAAATTTCACCTTCTTTATAAGTCATTCCCTCTACTCACTTTATCCTTGGCATCATTGGTCCAAAATATCTCAAAATCAAATTATAAAATTACTATCGTAAGAAACTTCTCGTCGAGTCGAGTATAACAGAGAACATAGTCTTTAAAACCTTACACAACAAAATTCACGAATCACGCGTCACACACATGGCGACAGAATACCGAGGCTTGTCAAAACAACTTGACGTCATTATGAAGGCATGACGTCACTACAAATACGTTTAAGTGAAGAACCTCTAGACATTAAAACAGTACATCGACTACTTTAGTAAGTAAATAGGTTAGTAAGGTGCATAGGCGAAGAGCTAACATCCAACGCGCTCTATTTGCCTGCCTACACGATCAATGAGAACTGACGTAAGTTGCAAATTGCTTTTTGTATGGGATGTTGTGCTGACGTTGATTATTATAATGTGGACAAGGTTATGGGTGAATGCTTTTTTTTTGTACACTGTTTTTTTAGGTGGGTAATAATCCAATGACTTCTCCTGTTCTATGATGAAGCGGGAGGCTATATTTCTTCTTTGCCTTGCATTTCAGGACCCCGGGTTTCTCTTTCGGAAATTAATCCATGGCCCCAGTATTCTTCAGCCCAACTGGGCCCCTACGGTACACTATGCGCCGTCGACGATTCAGGCTTGGTCCGGACGGTTACAGGACGGCTGGACGGCGAGCTACCCATTGCTCGTCGTCCGCAAACCCAGGCTTACGGTGGCTGGAAATTAGGATCAGGACGCAGGCGGCTGGGGCGTAAGGAAGTCCGTTCATTCACGAATGCGGCCGCTATACCTGTTAAATGTCTTTTCAAAGATTTTAGAATAATCAATGTTATATTTTACAAGCTTGGAACGGTTATATTATAATTGTATATTTCTGTTAAAAGTGAATAACAATATTCTATACATAAACAGCTTAAACATTAACTATCTATACTAAACAACTATGTACCTACATTTATATAAAAACAAAATAAATTCAGGCATCGAACTAGCCTTCCACATCACTGTTAATCGGAAATGTCCCCAAAAGATCGTCAGAATGCTAATTCTTTGGACAAGGAATGAGCTAGCTCTGTGGTCGCGCAAACTGTCGAAGAATTTCCATTCTTAAAAAAAATTCAATAATCCTAACTAACTTAACCTAACTATACGCTGGTAATATATCGAATTATAAGCACAAAACCAAGACAGGTTTACTTAAAATTCCTTATTCATTTACCAAAAACATAACAAAACTAAAATTGGGTCCCTCAAAACTAATTAGAATAACCCAACTACTATTATCACATCGGAACAGCCTGTGTATATCCAATGAATATTGTATAGGAAACAGTTGACGCTTCCCGTTGAAGTTTCACAATTTTGTCAAAGTTACCTCAAGTTAGTATACTAATGTATGCTGTGTGGTTGCAACCAGATAAGCTACTTCATCTCTTTACAGTGATTCAATTGGCTAAAGTATTTTATCGGGAGTGCAGCTGGTATGGTAATTGCAAAATGTTTGTGCAAACTTTTGCGAAATTGGTTTGTTTTATTTTTGACTGAGGTTTTGTCGATGATGCGGTGCTTTCATTTAGGTTTTACGGTTCGTTTTTTTAATAGCGATCTAAGAGGGTCCTTTTTCACTCGCCTATCGTCAAAATCGAGCATGGTTTAAAAGCTTGTTACTTCATCTAACGCGTTTCAACGCGATGTTTGACGAAAAGGCAACGCAAAAAAAAGAGAGATAACGCCTGAAAACTCTGTTAGCATTTGGTAATTCCGTGATTTATTCGAATGTTTTACAAAACTTGTTCCAGGAAATACGTGTTTCCAAAATGTCTAATGAAAAATGTGTAATAATGTCATAATCGCGTAAGAGCGGTTGTATAAAAAACGGTGAAAATGTATGTTGAATTGCATCCCCTCGGGAGTGCAGATGGTATGGAAATTGCTAAATAAAACAAAGCAACTTTCACAAAGTTCCTTTGTTTTATTTTTGATTGAGGTTTGATCGATGACACGATGCTTTCGTTTAGGGTTATACGGTTTGTCTTGTAATTTCATGATAACCTATTTTGAGAGTATTTCCAACAGACGTTCAGCAGAAGGCTGACATTAATCTCACAATTGTAAACAACCACTTTTATAAAAGAGTAACCATGGAGTTTCTTGCCGATTCTTCTCCATAGGAACCAACCAATTTGGAACCGTACACTAGCTTTTGAAATTTTATATGTGCCCATGTAGGTCTATGTGAAATAAAAACTTTTGACTTTGACGTTAATTGTAGGCATTTTCAGGATTTTAATTAAGCCTTACACAGATGTTTTTGTAGTTTAATAAATAACGTAGATTTCTGTGGAGAACATTGCGCAAGAACCTTTATGATTTCTTGCTCATTCTTATCTATAGAGATCTACGATTTGGGATGTGCAATCAGCAGATTGCACGTACCAAAGCGTAGATCTCGGACTGACTGACTTCTTGTCAATTTAAGATTGCCTGGTTTATTTGAATTAAATGCTGTAAGTTTGTGATTCAGTAATGAATAATTATTTTTTAGTTCTTGCCTCAGTAAACACAGGTAGAAACAACAATATATTACGATTATTATTATAGAATCCGAAAAACGTTAAAACATCATTTTTTCTTCAGGTTTTTAGCTGAAAAGCTGAAGAAATGGTTTCTTAAACGTTTTTGCTATTAGCAAATCATTTCCCGTTATTCATTCTCAATGTGCCCCATATCACAATGGCCATGGTGGGGCCAATGTGATGACCTATTCATAAGTGGGTCCAAGACGTGGAATAGCGGAAATAGCATGAATCCCATACCAAAGAGATATAAATATAGGTAGTGTGTGTACATTTAATCATGTCGTGATCGTGATAGATGTGCCCGTTTGATTTATGGTAAAATAAGCGTCGTATCGACGAGCAAAGAACGTGTTTCCTACATTAATCAATGACAGTAAGTAATACTATATTTGATTGAGAGGAATAGGTAACAATTTCCCATATATATTTTAGTCGTACTATGAAATTGTATCACCAAACTTAAGTGGCTGTGGACAGGGCACATTGCTCGCAGAACAGATGGTCGATGAGACCGAAAGGTTCTGGAGTAACGACCACGTATCGGAAGAAGCAGCGTTGGACCACCTCCCACAAGGTGGACCGATGACCTGGTGAAGGTCGTGAGAATCCGAAGGATGCGAGACGCATAGGACCGGTCCTTATGGCGACACTTGGGGGAGGCTTATGTCGAACAGAGGAGGTCTCAGCTGAATTGATGATCATGATGATAACGAAGTAATGGTAACTTAATATAGTAGGTTCTATAGGCGTATGTAGCCTTGTGATCCCAAATCACAAGTCTCTCGTAGTATTACTAACAACACACCTTTCATTGTATATGGTTTCGTTTGTAAATATATATAATTATCTTTGTTTATTTCACAAGACTACTGTTTTTTTTGTTTTTTTTTATGTATATGTCAAGGCCAGATCATAGAAATCTTCTTTCTCGTTATGCTAAAAACTTTAAGATTTTTACAAAAAAATAAACCATTTGAAATAAATAGTTATTAGGTACAACGCGTAATTTTAAGTTTCGGAAGAGAGAAGTGCCCTAACACTGGCAATTTTGTCTAAAAGGGCATTTCAGCTACTAGATGTAGTATAAATTTTATCATCATATGGCCAAGTAAAACTGGCCAGATCATATTAAACGTTAAAGTTTGTTTATATTTCAATGTTCATTTGGCCTACTTTCTTTAGACCTTTTATTATCATAGAAATCCTACATCAATGATATGGCCAAATGGGGATTGACATATCATCAAATGTTAACGTTTAAACGATCTGGTCAGTTTTACTTGGCCATATCATGAAGTGATCAATTTCTATGATCTGGCAACAACATACACATGTTTACATAAGTTAGAAACAGTAGTTAGTTATTACAAGCGACATAATATGACTTCGTACGGGTGTTGAAAAATATTTCAAATTCTCGGTGTTTTTCTAGTTACCATAAATACGTACACATAAACCTTCCTGAATCACTCTGTTGGTCAGTAACAACTGCATGAATATCCGTTTTGCAGTTTTTGAGTTTATCGTAAACAGACAGACAGATAGTCCCGTTTGTTTTATAATATAGGATAAGAATTGAAGTCACATAGGGATGTCTTGTTTTTTTAAATAAACTTTGTCAAAAAATCTAATAAAAAAACCGGGCAAGTGCGGGTCGGACTCGCACACTGAGGGTTCCGTACAAACTTACCTATGAAAAGAGTTCAATTCTTGAATTGAGTTACGAATTTTTTTCTGAATCGCAAAAATAGTTTTTTTTTTGTGACGTTGCTACAAATTTACAGTTTTCAGATTTTTTTTTTTTTTTTTATTCGTTATAAACCAGTGCTTGACTGCGATCCTACCTGATGGTAAGCAGTGATGCAATCGTGCTTTTTTTTTCCTGTATTTGTGCTATAAGAACTTGCTTCATGCCAAATTTGAGGATTCCAGGTCAACGGAAAGTACCCAATGAGTTTTGATACCCTTGAGAGTGTCGAAATATACGTTTTTTGCGACATAAACGACCGTATCTTTTTTTGCGTTAACTCAGAAGATTGATTTTTTCACAGCAATTAGATATATGGTTTTAATTTGAATTCGATACATCCATGAGTTCCTGAGATAAAGGGTCTTGACAGACAAACAGGCAGACGGACGGACAACAAAGTCATCCTATAAGGGTTCCGTTTTTTATTATCTTTATCTATGTTTGATGTACGTCATTTCCTATTACTGCCACAAATCCTTATTCTTGAAGTAATAGCACAGGAAATAATAAAAGATAATATTAGAAGATCCTCCTAATAACGGCAGTATTGTGTAGACAAAGATATTGCCTTAATCTGAACGCCTGACGGACGGATTAGTGGACTCAGGATATTGTTATTATTATCATACGAAAGGAAAAACCAGTCAAGTGCGAGTCGGACTTGCGCACGAAAGAATTTTTTTATGGGTGATTTTTATAAATTATGTTTTGTAGAATATTATTTTAAAGTAGTGTCATAAGTGTCAGGCACTCTCTATGGACCAAAACTTCTGTCAGACGCTTTAAAGCTCCACAAGAAGTAAATAAACTATACTACTATACTTATTTTTACATGTCTGATTTTTAAGTATGTTATTAAAGTAACAAAGAACAACAACAAACAACAACAAACAAACAACAAAGAACAAACAACAACAATAACACTGAACAATTGAACAATGAACAATGTTGACAAAGTTATATTTCAGTAGTCAGACTAATTGTCGTGACAAACACATAAATAGATACAAACAAATTGAATTATAAAAATACATGTAACTATAATATATAACTTACGAGATGGTAGAGAGGTTCTGTTCTTTGACTAGCTTTTTGAAGACATATTTTGAGCATCACGGATCTTAGCTGGAAGTGAGTTCCATAGTCGTATCGCATGAAAAGAGAAGGAGTTAGAATAAAAATGGGTTTTATAGGATGGGAATTTATTTCCAGAAATGAAAAAAAAAATCGACCTCTCCATACAAACTGTCCAATCAAATTTATAATTTTGTATAGAGGCCGATTTTTTTTTTGTTTCCGGAAATCAATTCTTGTGGAAGGTAGTTCAGTTTCGTCTACTGAGCAAGACTGTCCCTTACACCCTGTATAACTGTTCTACATGACTGTTCCCTCAGTAGCTAATCAGCCTTTCTATAATATTTTTCTTCGATAAGTGCCTAAATCGGATTTTTCTTTGATAAACGCTCAAAGAAAAACTGGTTTAGGTAAGTGCTTTTGATCTTTGCAGTAGGATTACGAACATTACTATTATAGACTACGTAAGTATATATTAGGTATTAAACCAACACATAAATAGTTCTTGCTTCTTCATTTTGGTTATAAAATTCCTAGAACGTACGATTGATTCAGGTTTATGTTGACGAAGGTACATTAGTTACTTAGTAGATCATATTCTGAGTTTCGATTGAGAATCAATTGCGTGTGTAAAGAATATTTTTGATTCAGAAATAAAAAAATAAATGTACACATGGCTTAAATATTAGCATAGTATAACATCAGCCTTATAATGTTCCAACTGCTGCGACTCAGACCTCATCTCTAGGAGAGAGAGGAATAGGCCGTAATCCACCACGCGGGCCCAGTGCGGCTTGGTGAATCTCACATGTCTTCGAATTTTTGGTTCCAGGACATGTGGCATTCCTCACGATGTTTTCCTTCACAGTTTTGAGAGCAGCTTAAATATTAAGTTACTAAGATTGCCTAAGCCAGTTACGCAGCGAAACCGCGTTAGCGTGCTAGTTTATATAAATTAAAAAAAAAGCCTGAGTCCCAACAGTGGGAACATTTAATCCGAATTGTGCTATGCTATTGCACACAAAGTATAGAAGTATATATAAAATAAATTATTATTATTAAATAAATTATTATTATTATATATTATTAATTTTACAGTCCTTTTGGTAACATAAAATTACTTCCTTTGTGTGTTTTCATCATGTCATCACCATTACTCAACGATTATTATCTTTACTTGAGTGTAAAAAAAGTCATAGATCATTTCCTCTTGTATAGAAACTCCCGACGATAGACAAGACGCTACGGTGTGGTACCCATTTTGTACAGATTATTGTTATACTGATACATATTGATCGCAGGGCAGGGTTTTTATGGGCAGGGCACATTGCTCGCAGAACGGATGGCCGTTGGGGCTGAAAGGTTCTGGAATGGCGACCACGTACCGGAAGACGTAGCGTTGAAAGGTCTCCTACAAGGTGGACCGATAACTTGGTAACGATTGCAGGAGTCCGATGGATGCGAGACGCTCAGGACCGTTCATTGTGGCGACACTTGGGGGAGGCCTATGTCCAGCAGTGGACGTCTTTCGGCTGAAATGATGATGATGATAATGATATATTGATCGTAGGTAATACTGGTAATTAGTAAATTAGTAATCAATTGTTTACAGTGAGCAGTGGTGACCCAATAATAACGGCCCCGACTCGCGAGTTGTAGGTCAAGGGTTCAAACCCAGCCAAGCGCATTACTTTGTGTAATTTATTTCACTACCTCTGCTTTCAAAATGGTGAAGGAAAACTTCGTGAGAAAACCGGCATTTCCTAAAACTAAAACTTCGAAGACATGTGACATCCACCAACACGCACTGGGCCTGCGTGGTGGATTACGGCCCGTCCCCTCTCCTAGAGACGAGACCTGAGTCTCAGCAGTGAGAACATTGAAAGATATATGCTTATTTGATTATAATCAATTATTTAAAACGCTTAGCCTAGGGAACATAAATTATGCTTCTATAAAAATGTTCAACCGATCGAAAGAAGCAGCGTTGGAAGACCTCCCACACCGGTGGACCGATGACCTAGTTAGGATCGCGGGAATCCATTGATCGGGACCGGTCGTTGTGGTGACACTTGGGGGAGGCCTATGTCCAGCAATGGGCCTCTTGTAATTGAAATGATGATGATGATTAGACAGCAAAATAGTTTACTTGTGCTGAGAATATGAAATAGAAAAAAAATATAATAGGTATGACATAAATCATCTGAGACAATTTTTTTTTTCGGTGGGTAAATCATCTTATGTCAGCTCTTGGGTGGAGCGCGAGATAGTGTCAGACTTTTACTGACTGAAAACCCACTCCTCTTCCTTCGTTGCCTTTCATACCAGAGCCGAGTCTTCCTTTCAGAAGCAGACCCACTGCCACTAACTATTACGGTATGAGATACTGCCTGGTGAGAGATGGACAGACAGACGGATGGACTGCGGAGTCTTAGTAACAGGGTCCCGTTTTATACTTTGGGTACGGAACCCTAAAAACGATGGATTTAACAACAATTTCAAGTTTTGTATCAATATGTATGTTTTTCAATTCACGTCAAATAAGCGACACATTCCTATTAAATAAAAAAAGTTATACAAAAAACATACTACACAATAAGGCGTTACGTTCAAATCTAAACATTTATAACCCGTTGATATAACTGGCTCGTTCGCGTGACGTTGTCCATAAAATAAAAATGGCCGCTGATTGCTTCTAGTTATGGGTTTGTGAAACGACCAAGTATTTGTTAGCTACCATAACATTGTGAATCATACCACTTTGTATATATTTTGTATATTACTATTATTAATATTATATTTTGTGAAAAGAAAACATTGCCCCACTTTAGGAAATACTCTTCTGTCGTGGGTGTATTCCATCATCATCATTTCAGCCGAAAGACGTCCACTGTTGGACATAGGCTTCCCCCAAATGTCGCCACAATGACCGGTCCTGTACGTCTCGCATCCATCGGATTCCCACGACCCTCACCAGGTCATCGGTCCACCTTGTGGGAGGCCTTCCAACGCTGCGTCTTCCGGTACGTGGTTGCCATTCCAGTACCTTTCGTTCCCATCGACCATCTGTTCTGCGAGCAATGTGCCCTGCCCACTACCACTTTTGGCGATTCTTCGGGCTATGTCTGTAACCTTGGTTCACGTGGGTGCATTCACAAATATTAAAACTCGCCTACACAAGACTCTCAGAACCAGAATAACTATAATTATCTGTAGGCCATTAAATATATGTTCCGTGCGTGAATTGAATCCGCAACACACAGCGCAGCAGCTAATTCTTTAACCACTACGTCAACCGTGCCTTGTTTTGATGTTGCCTATCAAGATTACGGATCCCGCAACACAAAAACACGCTGCTTAATTAATTTGCGGAACTCATCCTTCCATCCTTGTCCTAAATTGATTAAGTACAGCGTGACATTTTTTTTCTTCCGATTTCTCCTGTCAACCATGTCAGTACAGTCGATAGCAGTTACCCCTTTTTTTTCATCATAAAACCCATTCAAATGTTCTCTTTATCCCCACTCCATGTACTTATGTAGTGCAACTGTATCTTAATAAATACGGGGCTTAGCTTTTATCTTAGTGGATGGCTCGATTAACGCTTGAGCAACAAAACTGTATTGCGAAACACCATTTTTCGAATACACGCTTGTGCGACACACTGAAGCTCGACATTACTCTATACTCGATTGAAGAATTAACATATTTTGGGGCACCCCGACACGGACAGATTAGGTTAGTAGGCTAAGGCAAAGTGGAGGTTATTTTTTTGACTACTCAGAACTCCAACGTACTGTCGAATTACAGCACTCACACAAGTAGTAGTCACACAATTGTTTGTCGCACTACCGTAGTGTCGAACTACTGTCGCACAAGTGTGCATTCGAAATAAGGTGACTCGCAGTACAGTTTTGTCGCACAAGTGTTTATCGCACATCCATTTATCCAGCTCACTTAGTATATCTGTGTCTCTTTACTTTATCTATGTGGTTCGTGCAGATCTAACATAAGGCGAATTATAGTATCTCTAATAAAGGCTGTTATAGAAGTGGGTTTCAGGGTCCCGATGATTGCAGGCGCGTAGAATCGTCGATCGATCTTTGCCGTTCATGGGTGGATGAGCATTTTAATACATCGTGACCTCATCGCGCTTCGAGGAGCACGTCTCTTGCTCACACAGTGATAATTACTAGTGTGTAAGTCAGTATGCTTGTACTAAGGTATCAGTAGGTATTACTGATTTTCCTGTTAGATGTTCTATTAGTGCAATAATAACCAGTTAAGTTAGTAAGTTATTAATATACAACATTAGTTTTAGTATATTCGAAACCCGAAACACGTGTCTAGTATTTTTATGTAAAGAATCTATGTACTAAATTTCATAACTGTATCATGAAAATTCACATGGTTGCAAGCTTGTTATATTACCCGGTTGTCCGCAGAAATCCGTCGCCCGGATCCATCCGGGCAACTGAGGCGTCGTTTTGCTCCCGCATCAAGCTTTGCGCTGGCGCCTAATGCCCGCTATGACCTGCCCTGACCTCTGTTGTTCTTAGTGTCGGTGGTGTCCAAATTGTGACCTTTTTAAATATATTTGGAAAAAAATATAAAAAATATTGGAATCGATTCAGTTACTAATTCTGAACAAATTATATTCAGGTTTCACATATACTAAAAAAAAATGTTGTATATAAAAGGAGAAACTGACTGACTGACATATCAATAGGTACACAGCCGAAATTATTGAGCCTAGGAACATGAAATTTTGCACAAGGCTTCCTTTTTTAAAGATTATCCAAAAGTAACCACACCTAAGAGGGAGGGGGTTCAAAGTTTGTGTGGAGGAACCTATTTTAATGTAGGCGAAGTCGTTGGCAAAAGCTAGTTTAATATAATAATATGATAAAAGGGTATGTATTGGTTGTACCTACTGACTATTAACCTAACCTGGTTATTCCCTGAGTACCCGATCTGCCAAAATGCCAAAAACAGTTTTTTTTAATATTTTTTTATTTGATTTGACTGCGATCCCACCTGATGGTAAGCAGTGATGCAATCATTGTTGGTGAGGCGCACTAGTTTATTAAGAGCCTATTCACTCTAGCCTTGAAGGCACCTAAATTATAGTTGGACAGGAAGACCGCAGCAGGTAAATTAATATTTTTCGTCTTAGAGTTTTTCTCCATTTAAAAAGAAAAACTATTATCTTAGTGTGCTCTATGGATAAAGAACGAAGAGTATTTTTAACCGACTTCAAAAAGAAGGAGGTTCGGCAGAAAGTTTTTTTTTTGTGTATTTTCACCGATTTCTCGGTCAATAGTGGACGGATTTTGAAAAAAAAAATTCGATTGAAAAGTTTTGCTTCCGAGTTGGTTCCACATGAATATTGTTATTATTTATTTATTGCACATCTTAACTTATTACAGGACAGACATTTATAAAAAAATAAGTGTACAATAAGCGAAACTTGGAAGACATGGAACGGAACTCCTCAAAGGATCGTAGAAGAACTATCGTAACAAGTAAAATGGCTTTGTTTATAAGTGTAGTCAATGACGGACTGAAAGAAGGGGGGGGGGGAGGATATATTGAACCGATCTGATGATGAAGCTGGAAGGTAAACACCGGAACTGTGTAATAAATCAATGTAACCTAACTGTGTTTGGGATTATTATAATTGTCACTGTATGCACTCTGACTGTAAGGTAGCATCAAGTTAATCTGATGATGATTAGCTGAGGCGAAGAAAAGATATTAATTTTAACGAAAAGACAAAACTATTATGGAAACACCGACTTCCGAAATTAAAGTTATTTTGTACTTTTTAGTGGTTTTTTTTTACGTTGAAGTCGATTGTATTTTTTTCGTTGTAAACACACAAGAACTGAATGACGCACTAACAACCTCTCTACTGTATGCAGAGAATGTCAAGATTAATTCCAGTCTACACCAGAGGGCTGGTACAATAGAGATTGTAGAGTTAATCATCATAATTTCAGCCAAAAAACGTCCACTTTTGGAAATATGCCTTCCCCAAGTGTGTTGCCTATGCGTCTTACATCCATGGGATTCAGTCACCACTTCAGACCCTTTCGGCCCTATCTGCTCTGCGAGCAATGTACTGCCCACTACCTACCACTTAAGTTTGTTGACTCAACACAACAACTACAATAACACCAACGATCCTAATACATGACAAAAAAGTCAACACTAAAGATAAATAGTTAATGAATTAAACCCACTTAATTTATAAGACGATCCTCTCGGGACTCATTATTATTATAGCCAGCCTGTATTGTCCCACTGATAGGCAAAGACCTCCCTCCATTCTTTCCAAAGATCACAGATTCTTGCTT
The DNA here is from genome assembly GCA_961205895.1 of Mythimna pallens. Classification (NCBI taxonomy): domain Eukaryota; kingdom Metazoa; phylum Arthropoda; class Insecta; order Lepidoptera; family Noctuidae; genus Mythimna; species Mythimna pallens. Next base: position 7,333,158 of record OY540843.1, read on the forward strand.
TCTCATTCCAAGAAAGACATCCAGATCATCCCGCCATATCCCTCGTGGTCTGCCGCGGCCCCACGTCGCTGTGTCCGGGCACCAATCCTGTGTTTCACGGGCCCACAGATCGTTAGACATGCGGCAGACATGACTGATATTTATTTTAATTACAACACAATTCGTGATGTGGTCTCCTTATCAGTTTAGTGATTACAATAACATAGAGCAAAACTAATCAATTTGAATACAACAATTTGACAGTGACATAGTATATTTTGATATCCTAACAAGGGTTCTTAAGGTCAGACAGACGTCTCTTATTTATGTAAATTGATGGCAGGTGCTTGAAAATTATGTAGTCAATGGCAGACCGTAAAAACAATTAAACGTATATATTGATTTAGTCATAATTAATAAAAAATCCGGCCAAGTGCGAGTCAGAATCGCGTGCGATGAGTTTCAAACGAATCAAATTTATTGACATATTTTTAAACAAAAAAAAAACAAAGCCTTCTTAAAGGTTTTCCTGTAACACTTCTTTTAGGTGTTCAACACTTGGGGGAAGATTATATCCAGCAGTGGACAACTTTCGGCAGAAATAATGATGGAAATAATTTTTTCAAAAATAATTGAACCCATTGTAGCTCTCAAGCACATTTTTTTGAGGTACGAAATTATGAAATGACTACTCTAGGATGGAACGAAAGTGTGTGTCAGATTTTTTACTGACTAAAACCCACCTGTGTTCTTCTGTTGCCCTTTGTGTTCTAGGGCCACGGTCACTCTCGTTTTCGCAGCTCCGGCAGTAATCGGCACAGTCACTCACTTTTCCTCAGCCCCAGCAATAATCGGAACAGTCACTCTCGTTTTCGCAGCCCCGGTAGTAATCGGCACAGTCACTCTCGATTCCGCAGCCCCGGTAATAATCGGCACAGTTACTTTTCTTTCCGCTGCCCCGGCAATAATCGGATCAGTCACTCTTGTTTCTGCAGCCCCGACAGTAATCAGCATAGAGTCTACCTTGGATAATTTTGTAATATTTATACCATGCACATAAGATCTCACATGTAGATGGGACACAACGATAGAATTTGCACTATGAATATATTATTTGGAGAAAAATATCCATAAATAATTACCGTCAATTTGATGTCGCTTTGTCGTGATGTACCTGTCTTAGATACATTTTACGTTAAAAAAAAGTGTAACTAGAATCTATTAATAAATTTTTGTGTCATCTCCATTTCAATCAAATCAAATAAAGCCAGTGCGATGTTGTGTTGTTTGAGTGTGTGAGTTTTAATAATGTTAGTAGAAAAACCGCAAAAATAAATTATTAGATTTTAGTTACAAGATGTTTAAATCAATAAATCTGTTGTATAATCCAATGTTTCCTGTGGTGAACGGTAAAACATAATAAATAACACTAAGATACCTACTAAATAATATTTATTGAATTGAATTGGTTGAAATGGCTTTCTGAAGCTGAGGTAGTATTTTCACAGTTATTACCATTATTGCCAGTTCAAACTACTTGTATCTAACCATTTTTTCAAACTATATTTTTTTTGTTTTATTAGGTGGTTAATCATTTAATTATTGCCTCCTCCTGCATTCACTAACTCCCACTCTAAGAGCGGAGTGGCAGGGCGTGTCACACTTTTACTGACCAAAACCCACTCCTATGTTCCTTCTTTGCCTTGTATCCGGACCCCAGGGTTCTGGAGTCGACTTCCAGTCTAACAGAATGCAACTGAAATCTAGTATTCAACATGAAGCGACTGCCTAACTGACCATAACTGACCTTTACAACCCATTAACTCTGTAATAAATTGATGTAATCTAACCGTGTTTGGGATTACAATGCGTTCCAAATAAGAATAGGATCGATTGCCATGTTGTGACGTCACGTCATACTGTGAAATCGCAAGAAATTGGGCAAAATTTAAGAACTCAGAGATGAGCAAAATTGAAGAACTGACTTCTGATTAAACTTTTTTCGTTCACAGGTCGTAAATATTTTTTGTTTTTTTTTTTTGTTTTGCTCAACATAATAATTCTTTGAACTAAAAGTGTAAAATAAAATTAAAAATAGCAAATTGCATTTTTTTTTAAACTTACACTTTTAGTTATGGTACCACCACTAAGATGATGGCCAGAGTGCATCATAACGAAGAGACAAAACTATTAGAGAAACACCGACTTCCGAAATTAAAGTTATTTTGAACTTTCTGTTTTTTTTTTACATTAAAGTCGGTTGTATTTTTTTTTATTTTCTTCTATTATATTCTGTAAACAGTCACGCTCTCACTGAGTCTTACATGATATACCAAGAGCTCCTAAATTATTTTTAAGAATAATTGTTGAAAAACTTTAATAATACGAGTACAAAGGGCGGTGTCATTATTGCGACATACAGATGTATGACTATAATTTAGGACAACGGAGATCCGTTGTACTAAATTATAGTCAAAACAAATAAGTCGCGTTAGCGTGACTTATTTGACTAGATTAATTTGCCAGACTATTCAAAATTATGTCTTGCCTTGACACACGAATTAGTTAAACTTATTAAACTTGTTACAAATGGTGTTTAATGGTTGTTGTATCTTTGTTTCAGGGTAAGCTATGTAAATCACTTGGTTTCACTCGGAAATGTGCCAGATACTTCGTTAACGTCTTCTGTCATCCCAGCTTTTATCGGCGAAAGGTTGGTACTCTAACTAAATGGTTTTTAACATAGTATAGCATAGTCGACCTTATAATGTTCACACTGTTGGGAGTCAGGCCTCCTCTCTAGGAGAGGGAATGGGCCGTAATCTACTACGCGGGCCCAGTGCGGGTTGGTGGATGTCACATGTTTTTGGAATTTTTGGTTCTAGGACATGCTGGTTTCCTCACGATGTTTTCCTTCACCGTTTTGAGAGCAGTGGTGATGAAATAAATTACACAAAGTAATGCGCCAGGCTGGGTTTGAACCCGCATCCTACAACCGGTAAGTCGGGGCCATTACCACTCGGCCACCACTGCTCTCAGGTTTTTAACAACCTAATCAAAATTCTGTTCTAAAACTGATTTAATTTGATGGCACAGTAGTTGAGCGATTGGCTGCTGTGCTGCGAGGTACGGGTTGCATTCCCGCACGGAACAAATATTTGTATGGCCTACAGATAGTAATTCCGGGTTTGGGTCTCTCGTGTATGAGAGTTTACCTACATGTTTGTGAAAGTACCTACCAAATAGAAGTAATTCCTAGTGTGGGTTCCCGTTATTTAAAAAAAAAAGAAAGGAGAGAAGAAAGAATTGTATCTTCTATGATATTTTTAGTCTTTTTTTTTAATTAATATTTAACAGTAAATAATCTTCCTTCTACCTGTAAAACTTTTGCTTCAATCTTCATAACTATGTTTCAAAATCTAGTGTCTACAAAATTGTTCTCACTAACTCCTCGAAATGCGTCAAAGGCACGTAACCGCTCAAGTCAAGCACCAGTGACGTTAAGTTCAAAGACTATACCAGGTATGCATATGTTTGCGTAACCACGGAGCGACAGGTCAACGCTTTTAGGCTAGGCAATAACTTCTCACTGACTTATGACCCCCTAGTACAATGGATGGACAGAAAGGAGGTACCTTTGTTAGAGATACGAACCTCTATGGATTAATTCAGTAGAGATTGATTGATGGCTTCCCGTATGCTGAAAGAACTATAGTAGACAGTAGTACATCAATATCGAAACTAAAGACTGGTTTAAATATTCATAGAAACGATCAATTTAAACTGTTATGGCGATCGATTAAATTGAAAATAGTTTATCTGTTAGTTAAATATTTATAGCGCCCAAACTATTGTTTAATGACTGAAATAGGTGACAGTGGAGCTCGAAGAATGTTGAAAATAATTATGTTGTGTCTGGAATTTAGAATCGGGATGGACGGCTTTCTATGCTATTATTAATATAATATAATATTAGGTAATAATAATTTTCCACAACTTTCACACAATGTTATCTAATCCCAAACTCTGCTGCTTGTTGTATGAGTAATAAACAACTGATAAACACACTTATATATTTCTAAATCCATATATATTATAGATCGTGCTCATCACACAAACATTTGTCTCTGGTAGAAATCTAACCTGCGACCTCCGGCGTAACAGTCAGGGACACAAACCGCTGGACCAACAAACCAGTCAACTATTAAGTAAAGTAAGCACACAAGTATATGTGAGTGTAATAAATAATTTAGGATTGAAACTCACTTTGAACTGAACCTTTATTCAGTTGAAAATTAGCTTCTGGTAACTACTACGTAGTTGTCTGGCGTTGTGCAGAACTATGGCTGTGGAAAATAACTTCAATTTTCCACAGCCATGAGATACACAATACTAATATTTTTTTTACTGTTAAGTTTCTAATATGTATCTAGTTGTTCGTTCATTTATTTATTTATTTATTTATTTATTCTTTATGCACACAAAAGTACACAGGCGGACTTAATGCCCTAGGGCATTTTTTACCAGTCAACCTTTGGGTGATGCAGAGACAACAGGTGGTAGGTGCAATATTAAGCATTAGGTACATATTGTTATTAATACAATATGTTGTTGTGTTGTTCATTGTGTGTGTCTGTGTACCAAGTAAGTATTTTTTTTTTCTATCTTCTTCTTATATTCTTACACAACAGATATTTAAAGAAGCTGTTTAAATACTAGATGTAGTCAAACTGCTTTGAAAAGGATCCCGAAGACTGTTAAAATGAGGCAATGCGACAACGCGTTTTCATTTTGTTAGATAGATAGATAGATAGATGTATTCTTTATTGTACACCTTAAATAAAAATCACATTAGGAACTTAAAGTTAATAAGGTGTCACAATGGGTGATCTTATCTCTCAAAGCGAATTTTTACAGACAATCTTTGGATGGATTTGACAGAGAACGAGAAAAAGATACGTGATTGTTCGTGGTGTACTACTTACATATATACAATACATAAACTATTAATTTAAATATAATACAAACAATGAATGAATGAATATAAATTTTGTTTAGCTTTTTTTTTAATTTACTCTACGAAGACGCGTCACCATGTTCCACCTTCTGTCCTGCATCACGTGCCCAATGAAAATACGTTTTCTCAATGGTTTTAGCCAGTAAAAGTCTGATACTCCCTCTCGCACCATGTAGAATAGAACGATTCATTAAATTACTTCACGCTGAAAAAAAAAACCATTATCACATATAATTTCAATTTCGAATCTCTTCAAATATGTGCGTCATTTTGCGTGATGTACACCACACACTTGTCTAGTGGAAGCCATTTCATCGAATGAATTATAACCGGAATCGATTCGACGTTGCTCGTAAAACACGACGTGTTATATAATGTAAACATTTGTACTGAACCTTGATTGAAAATACAATAAATATTCGATATTTTCTTTAGGCATTCCTCTCATTCGATGGTGATCGTATTAGCATAAGAATAAAGTTTTTGTTCTAATATTACGGGTGGGTACTTACAAGGCGATTCTCATCGTCATCATCATCATCATTTAAGCCGAAAGACGTCCACTGTTGGACATAGGCCTCCTCCAAATGTCGCCAAAATCCACCACCATGTGGGGCAAGGTGATTCTACAGCTAGCTTTTACTACCGGATAAAAAAATCAAAAACTATCCCACGGGAATGCAATCCATTCGCTGTCATCGCGTCTTTGATTAAAAAACTGGTCAAGGGTGTAGCGGTTTCACGCTCCGAGGCTTCCGTACCAACTTACTTCTGTAAATAGTTCGATTCCCGACTTGAGTCTCGAAGATATTTCCGAATCGCAAAAGTCATTATTTTGTGACGTAACTACAAATTTATAGTTTCCAGATTGTTTTATTTAATTGTGCTTATGAAACTATGCTATTTGCCAAGTTTTAAGATTCTATGTTTACGGGAAGTACCTTATAGGTTTTGATTTCTTTGCGATTGTCAAAATATGCGCCATAAACGGAGATTGCGTTGATTTATTCGTAGCTCCAAGAAGTAGCAAACCTGAGTATCTGATATCAATTTCAGCTTAATACCTCCTTGCGTTTCTAAGAAAAGGGGTATTGAGAAACGGTTAGATGAACAACAAAGTAATCCCATAAATATATTTTTAGTGACTGAGGTACGGAACCCGAAAATATTTAAACAACGAAACTGCCGGATAATCCGGAAAACAGGATATTTAAATTAGGAAGTATTTATTGGGTAATTATATGGGACTTAAAAATTCTGGTAATAATTGGTAACGGTCAACCCAGTCTGGTCCATAGGGGAAAACTGAGAGGTGTTGTGACTAGCAAACTATTTACATTTGGAACTATATAATTATAATAATATTCCACAACTTTTACACACCTCCATCTAGTACTACTAACTAAGCAGAGCTTGTGTTATGAGTACCTAAACAACTGATAAACATATCAACTTTATATTTCTAATCTAAATACATACATATAATAGATAAATTAAACCCAGCCCACCACACTCATCACACAAACTTTGTTTGTCTTGGGTGGGAATCGAACCCACAACCACCAGCATAGTAGTCAGGTCCACTGACCACTATACCGACAGGCCAGTCAAATATCAAATACATTATTTCAATTTTACTGAAAGACACTTTAGACTAATGATAGGAAATAAAAAAGGGATACGGAAGACGTAGATCGATTTTGATGCGGCTTTTGATTTTGGGGGACACTGACCGATAGCTGGTGTTACAAGGAGTAATTTAGGCTACTTTTCATTTTCCTGTGGAAACGGGTTTTAAACTACGACATAAGTCTTTGAAACGGTTGAGTAAAATTTGAGGGGACTTTCACTGGGATGTGCTACTGTCATGATGAGTTTTTTTTTGTGCATTTAGCCAGTGTTAAGTATAAAAAGTATTAAGTTTTCAGTAACTTTGAGTTATTTTGAGTTCCATTAGAACGTGAATGTAACACATTCTAATGTTTTTGCAGTATTTGGCAGCAAACGTATCGAGTCAGCCTTCTCGGCAAGCTTCGCTGTGGTAGTTAATGCTACAATAATTCTCAGCTTTTTTATCGAAAAAAAAAGCTGAGAATTATTGTAGTATTAACACGGTAAGTTCGGGAAGTTCTCGTACTGGATTCGTACGGAAGCGACGCCCGGGTGTCGCCACTGTGTGGAACTCCCGGAGGACACGGTGGAGCACACGGTGGAGGTGTGCCCTGCTTGGGCAGAGCAACGCTGTGTCCTCGTGGGGGCGATCGGCGGCGGCGATCTCTCGCGCCGGGCCTTGGTACAGCCATGGTCCGGAGCGAGGAGGAGTGGCTGGTGGTCGCCTCCTTCTGTGAAACAGTAATGCTAGCAAAGGAGGCGTCCGATCGCGTGAGGCAACGGTCCTCACGCCCTAACCGCCGCCGGGATTCTGATCCCGATTTCCGCCCACCGTAGGCGCGGGCTTGCGGAGGGCAAGCAATGAGTGGCTCGCCGTCCGGCTGTCCTGTAACCGTCCGGATCGAGCTCAAGTCGTCGACGGCGCGTATTGTTCCACGCGCGCCTCAGGGAGATGTCAGCAAATCGTAGAGGCCCTGCAGGGTCGAAGCCTACTGGGGCCATGGGTAGTATGAAAACGAAACCCGGGGCCCTGGGACGAAGGCAACGAAGGAACAGAAGTGGGTTTTAGTCAGTAAAAGTCTGACACTATTTTCCGCGCGAAATTTTGTAATATATTCCGACAAACCACATACGATTGCCACCTTGAAATCCAACATAACTCGCATTTATCAATTAATTGGGCCCATTTATGCGACAATGTCATTAAAAAAGTACTTCACTAGGATAACACAATAACTGCAAAACCACAGCAGTCTTTTGCCATTATATTTCATTCCAAATTTTATCAAATAAATATTTAAAAAATATACCTATCACTTAAACTGTTCGTTTCATTTAATTTCAAAGTTCGAGCGCTCTTAATGAAAACGCTATAAATGAAAATCCTTGAAATCTATAATTAAAAATTTACGAAACAGGGAATAGAAGTTGTGATGCTTGACATTGAGTAATAGACTTAGAAGAAAATATTTTGATCGATAGAAAAACATCCAATATCATCAATATATATATGATTAATGGAAGTTACAGTTATCTATATAATAGTCCACAAGAAAGATGTTTAAAGTTTTTCTTCATCAGAACCTATTTAAAAGATCACCTTGTGCTTGACTTTTTGAACTTGAAGTTCAACAATTTATTTTGTCAACTTATATTAATTATAATATACGAATAGAGTTAGAGATTGTTTGATAAATAATATATTGTCCTTTTTTTCTTTACTTAAAAGTTAAAATATCCAATATTCTAACACTCTCTGTGTTAGAATATTGGATATTTTAACACTTTCGTAACGTAAAGAAAAAAATAAAAAAAAGACAGGTTTAATCTTATAATGATAAGAGCTATATCGATTCGAAAATAAACTCAGTCTGCCTAAAAAATATCATGATATGAAAAGACCAAATTTTCGTGCTTAAAATACGTTCAAATTCATGTAACAATATCATCTCAGCGACATTGAATGTCTAAAAACTTTGAAAATTGAAGGTGTTTTTGAAAAATTGCGACTGACAACGTTCTTTAAACATACGTTTATTGCTAATAGTATAGCTTTGTACGTAGGTATCATAAAACTATTTTTTATTTATTTAACAATTATTCATATATACACATAAAACAAAAGACAAGAAGAAAGAAGCAAAAAAACAGGTACAAATGTGATGCTTAAATCTATAGAAATTTCTTCCAGCATACTTGCGATAGCAGTTGAAAAAAATAGAGATGCAGACACCGTGTGTGAGAATAATAGGAACATAAGCACACACAAAACAGTTCTCTTTTAAAATTTAATATTCACTAGATATGAGGTTAGAAACATTGTCTCAGTATTATGTGGGCCGATCCCGGCGGCACTGCAATGCCGGGCCGACCCGTGACGGGAGTGGAGCGAGCCCCGAACATCCCGTCAGCTTACAAAAATCAGTTTAATATACTGGTCCCTCAGTGAGGGAACTTTCAGATATTAAGCTGAAAAGAACAGATACTACACTTTGATCTTAGCCAAAAGGCCGAGAAGCGATACCGTAAAACCGGAACTCCGTGGTAGTCATTCGCTCGTGGAGAATCTTAACACCGCGATTCAGAAACGTGACGTCAGCGCACAGCGCCATCTATCGGAAAACAGATCGACTATATATCAACTAGGTCACCCTCGTACTCTGCTCGTACTTTTTGTCAATGTGGGTAATAAAATGGATTCTATTGTAAAAGTTCTTGTAATTGATGGTGTTAAAACTAATGCTTTGGAGAATAATGTCTTTCTTAATTTAGAAGTAGAAGCAGGAAACAAATTGATATAGACTACATTAAACCATGATTATAAAATTAAAGACAAATCCAAATCAAACACAGAACGCAGAAAAGAGGACCATAACATTAATAACTTTAATATTGGATATACCAAATAAGAATACAGTCAAACAACAACTTGAAAATGAAACCATCGTAGCAAACTGATTTTTAAGTATAATAGTTAGCACAAATAAAATGGTACCTCACAAGAGTTTTATGTTCAAGATTAATCGTTTCGCAATCTATAAACTAAGCTCTATTTACGGCTAGCTCGTTTACAAGTGCTCTAGAATTTATTACTCATTGTTCTCTGATTCTACCGCTTTTAGTATCATTGTCATTAAAATTATAGATTTTAATTTCAAAGAAGACAGTTTTAGATTTTATTTTTTATATTAGACAATACACTTTTAAATGAAACTGATGAGATTACACGCTTTGAATAATGGTTATCTATTGCTTGTTATAACTGAGTTTTAGTTTTTTTTTAATATTTTGTATGTTCGTTTTTCTTTTGTTCGCTTTTCCCTTAAAAGGTATACCTGCCATGTTTTGTCTGCGCTTACTTCATTGACGGTCGACTGGTAGAAAATACGTAAGGCCGCCTTTGTACAGGTGTTTTATTTGTGCAAAAAGTAAATAAAACAAAATTGACATCTCAGACAGCGTCAGACAGATATCTCAACTGTTGTGTCAGTCCACGCAATTTTTGCAGAGCAATGAAACTGCGTTGAGTATTATGGTAGGCGCGTTTAATTTCTATTGCAATTTTATTTGAAATTCAAGGTTATGTTTAATAAACAGGAAAAATTACGTTAATTGATACAACCTTGGCAGAACTGTAAAAGCTAGTTATTTTTGTCCCTTAGTAAAGCTTCTTCACTAATAAATTGTAGGCTCTATATCTTTATCAGCAAAAAGAATATCTTGTTTCTCACTGTAGGCTATGAGCTTAACGCTGAAAGTCACTCTCGGAGTTCCAATTTTATTTATTTATTACCCATACGTTCGTTTAGTGATAGGATTCGATTTATTTTTGCAGAGAGCTGGGCTTTTCTTTCTATAATCAGCATTGCTATTCAACGTCACAACGTAATACTTTTTTGAACTCATCGATTTGGGTGATTTTTTGAACTCATCACAACATAACCCATGAGTTATTTTTATACACTTGTGTACATTATTTTTGGATTGTATTACCTGTTACGTTATTTATTGATTTAGTGTGGTTAATATGTATTTTGTAGTTACATTCTATTGTGAATAAAAACAATTAGGTATTATAAGTAGTGATTTGTCCTACAAAATAATTTTTATACTTGTCTTGTTGATCTGGTGATTGATTTATAGCATTCAATTTTAAACAGCTGATGGATACGCTACAAATCATTGGAAGTTCGTTGAGTTGCTTAATGGCTTCTTGCCAGATATGTATTGAATGTACAATTTACTGTTCCGGTCATTGCAGTTGTACTACCATATGTGTTATTTGTAGTGAGGTTTAAACTTACTTTATATTAGGTTTTAGGAGTAATGTGAAAATTAAAGGACTATTAAAGGTAAGATTATTTTTTAGTCCAATTCTTAGTGGTAGTTAGAGACTGAAAAGTTGAAAGGGAATCGTTTGTCCTGGATGAAATGGCGACAAAGTATGGGAACAAAGAACCTCAAGTTGAAGGGTAAAATTTACATGTCCGTGATAAAACCTATCATACTGTATGGATCAGAATGTTGGATGTGAAAAACATGGATGAAAAAATATTGCATGTAGCGGAGATGAGAATGTTGAGATGGTTGTGTGGTGTGATGAGAATGGATAAATTGAGAAATGAGTATATTATAGGAAGTTTGAAAGTGGCGCCAGGGGCTGAAAAGTTGAAAGACAATCGTTTGTCATGGTATGGTCATGTGAAGAAGAAAAATAAAACGCATGACACTAAAAGAGTTGTGAGTATATTATGGATGGATGGAGTAGGGGAGGGAGGCCAAAAAAGGTTGAATGGATTCGCACACAGCGAAGTGATATGAAAGAAAGGGGAGTTATTGATAGCGAGATAGGTAACAGGAAAGAATGGAATAAAAAACGTGTTGCGCCAACCCCAAATAATACAAGACAAGGGTGAGAAGATGACAATGATGATAAATTCTTAGTTATGGACAATTTACTGTCAATATTCTCATAAGGACTTGTTTTAATTTTTGAGCCCCGTTGGCAAAAGTTTTCTCAACATAGAGAGGCTTGGAAGGAAAAAGAAAAAGCTTTTGCCGAGCAGTGTAACACAAACAAAGGTAAAAAATCAGAAAAAAAAAAATCTCAGCTTTTTTTTTTACTAAAATCAAAATAAAAGATGATGAATCTTTTCCTTTCGTTCAATCTATTCAAAGGTTGTCTGTAAGAAATTATTCTTTGCCATAAGACATAGGTGTTGTAATACCGGCTAGGTCTACCGCACAGTATACACTTTTTTTTATAAAGGCTGAAAATTGCCCTGTGTTAAGGCAAACATACTGAAAAAGAAATGTTTTTCTTTCTTTTTCTTTCAAGGTGTGCAATGAATTATATAATAATTATACTAATGATAGGTCTTCTCTTAAAATAAAATCTTGTTTATAATAACGATAAAAATGTAAGAAAGTTTTATTACAAACATTAAAATAATTCCTAAGAACACATCAGACACCCCTTTTCTTTGAGCGTCTTAATATTTTCAGCCCATTAATATTTAAAAAGAAACAAGGAACATTAATTTTACCCAATGTTTATTATTAAAACTAATTGAGATAATTATTTTAATATCTCAGACTAATTCTGTTGGATGTTTTTGAGTTTGTTACAAATATTAGGTCATTTATTACAGTTTCTTGTTAACGAAGTTGAAGCTAATCTTTTATTTTTAAGTTTGTACTTGTACAATAGACGTTGACGAGATTACAATAGCTTTTATAATGCCCATAACAAGTTTATTGCTGTTAGTAATACTGAATAAAACTATCCAATATATTAAATTACACTTGATTTCATTATTGTATTCCAGAAACCCTAACATGAGCTCTTTAATGCGATCCATTTGGTGACATAGGCTGAACTGTTTAAGGGCTTTTTATTTATTTATCTTATAGGGATAACAAACAGCAGTATACAATACAATCATATCGGCACTTAGTCAATAGAAGTAACATATACACTACTAACGACTTTATCCACAGATAATTGATAAAATGCCTAAGGCATTAAGTCCGCTTTTGTACAATGTTTATTAGTGCATAAAATTTTAAAAAAAATATACAATATATAGCATAAGTATAGCATAATCAGCCTTTTAATATTCCCACTGCTGGGACTCAGGCCTCCTCTTTCTAGGAGAGGGAATGGGCCATAATCCACCACGCGCGCCCAGTGCGGATTGATGAATGTCACATGTCTTTGAATTTTTGGTTCTTGGACATGCTGGTTTCCTCACGATGTTTTCCTTCACCGTTTTGAGAGCAGTGGTGATGAAATAAATTACACAAAGTAATGCGCTTGGCTGAGTTTCAACCTGCGACCTACCACTCGTAAGTCGGGGCCCTTAGCACTCGGCCACCACTGCTCTCACAACAATATCATATACAATATAGCTGGCTGTTAAAAGATAATATCGATTCAATTTATCTGTTTTTCTTCTTAACAGTTCTTCTTAACAGATGGGGGAAGGAAAAAGTAATCTAGCTCTATATGGACTCCGTAGGCAGTTAAAAGCTATATAGGTAGAGCATATAGCTTCATCCCTCTTCCTCGCTTGCATGCTTGACATTTTAACACGTCATGGTAAGGCTGCCGCTCCACCCAAGAGCGGGGGATGTCATTGGATGATTATCCCAATGAAAAAAAAAAAGAAAAAAATATATGGTAAGGCGCTGAAATCTGGAATGAAAAATAAATCGAACCATGCTACATTACGTCAATGCAATACGAATTTACGGTGTTTTCCCACTATAAATCTTTCGATACATGGATATGATCAGTCAAAGTGTTGGCTTAGCGTATCTGTGTTGTCTTTTAAAATTATTAAAGGAAATATGCGTTGTTGTAGGTGTTTAGTTGAAAAACCTAGATATATCATTCTTGTAGACCTAGCTGTAGTACTTGTACTAACAGAGGGGTTAAAACCTCGGCTCATTACGTCACCAGCAGCTAGGGTCAACACGTGTTTTTCGGTGGGTAAATCATCTTATGACCTCCGTCGCTTTTACTGACTAAAAACCCACTCTTGTTCCTTCGTTGCCTTTCGTACTAGGGCCGAGTCTTCCTTTCAGAATCAGACCCTTGGCCCCAGTACGCTTCGACCCTGCTGGGCACCTACAGTTGCTGAAATCTCCTTGAGGCGCGCGTTGAACAGTACGCACCGTCGACGACTTGGGCTTGGTCCGGACGGTTACCGAACGGTCGGACGGCAAGCTACCCATTGTTCGCCGTCCGCAAGCCCACGCCTACGGTGGCCGGAAATCGGGATCGGAATCCCGGCGGCGTTTGGGGCTTCAACACGTGTGCTTCCGTCAAAGAATCGCACGCAACTGTTCACTCCTAGCACCACAGTAAAGTCACAAATCATCATCTGCTAAGTTTCCGTAACTATCATCATCATCATCATTCTACCGAAAGAAGTCCACTGTTAGACATAAGCCTCCACCAAGCGTCGCCATAACGACCAGTCCTTTGTGTCTCATATTCATCGAATTCCCACGACCTTCACCAAGTCATGGTGTCCCACCAAGTCCATGGTAGACCGATACCTTGTAGGAAGCTTTCCAACGCTGCGTCTTCTGTACGTGGTCATCACTCTAGAATCTTTTGTCCCCATTGACCATCTGTTCTGCGAGCAATATACCCTTAAGTTTGGCGATTAATTTAATTTTTTTCTTAAGGGCATGCAATTCGACATACATTTTCACTGTTTTTTATACAACCACACTTACGCGATTATGACGTTATTACACATTTTTCATTAAATATTTTGGAAACACAGTATCTTGTGGATATTAACTAGGCTTCTATTGAAATCAATTTGTAAATTTGTGTAAAACTAATCCAGTATATAAAATCTGCTATTTTGCATGAACTTTGACACTTCATAATATATTCAAAAATATAAAAAAGTCAAAAATATATAACAATAGGAACCTTGCAAATTTAGTCAATATTCTGAATGACAACAATGTTTTTCAAAAACTTTTAAGGGTTTAAAAAACACGTATTTCCTAGAACAAGTTTTTTGAAATATTCGAGTAAATCACAGAATTACCGAATGCTGACAGAGTTTTCAGGCGTTATCTCCTTTTCGTCAAACATCGCGTTTTACTGCGTTAGATGAAGTAACAAGCTTTGAAACCTTGCTCAATGTTGACGATAGGTGAGTAAAAAGGAGCCTCTTAACTTAGATATCTTCTCCCATTTGGAACGGAACATAATACTAGTATTTTACATGGGTTGACAGCCCTTTCGGCCTCCACAAACCACTAACTAGGTAACACGATTCTATATAAGCGAGGTCACACGTCTCACTAAAAAAATAAGCCTACATTTTTCAGACAACCTTATCAACACTCCGTCTGTATCTGATTTCCGTTTTCTTTCGATTTTTCACACGTCGTACATGCCTTTTTTTCCTATTTTTAGCATATTTGTTGGCCAAATTGTTGTCTTTCATAATAATATCGGTTTTCTGTAGCCCCAACTTAGGAGCCTAATGGTATTAGGCTAGCACACACTTTTATTTTAGGGTCTATTAGTAGTATAATATTACGTAAATATGTTTCTTCTTTATTTATGTTCGAAATGTTGAAATCACAGTTCACAGAAAGATTTATTTATAAATATCAGTGAATTCATTGTGCATACAGCTAAGGAGTGGAATTCCTTGCCGGAATCTGTGTTTCCTGATGGCTACAACTCGGGAATCTTTAAGTCAAGAGTGAATACGTTACTTCTAGGTAAGCGCGCTCTATCGTCGACTGCATCGTCGCTTTCCATCAAGTGAGATAGTGGTCAAGCGCGATCCTATAAAGAATAAAAATAAGAATTAGGCATTTATTTCAACTATAGCAGATATTTACAGGAACTTTTGATTGTCGGAATTGATTTTAGGCAATGGAAAGTTTATAAGTTTACAATTTCATATACAAATATTGTAGATGCTTAATTATGTAAACTACTGTTCAATATTAGCTACAGCTGCACTATTGTATAAAACGTAGACGTCACAATAGATCTTTACAAATTCTCGATACCTCAAGGGGATTTCGCGAACGCAATGCAGTAAAAAAACTGCCATTGTTGACTGCAACAATAGTAGCTTTGATTTTAAGGATTCTCTGTTCTCTGTAATAACGACTATAAAAATCAAAGCTGCTTGTGTAACCATCAGCAAGCTATGATTGGTCAATACAAGATACGTTCAAATGCTACGATTTATACTTACGAGTAATTAGATGATTTATTTATAATATATTTTATTGTGCTTACACCTCATAATTTGGACTGCATAAATATTTGCAAAAACTAAGTGTACAATGGGCGGTCTTATCGATATATACTATTGAACGAAGGGAGAGAGATTTGGGGGGTCAGTGTACAAATATCATAAATAATATTAATTAGACATTTGGGGGTATGCGGAACAGAGTGTAAAGTCCCGCAAACCTCAGTTGAAAAGGGAGAATCCTCCGGCCAGACGGGATGTTATATCGGGTGGGTACTGCCCGTTTGATGGGCGGTCGTATATATTCTAATCGTGCGTAGAACTTTGATTGTGCGATGCAGGATTAGTTCTTATGTGATGCCATAGATGTTGCTACAGACATAATTAAAAAAAATACATAATTATATACCAAAGAAATTTTCATTAAAAAAATTTCGATAATGTTTTCTGAATGGTATATTTGATATAAAGATAGGTAGTAATAGTAAGACAAATTACAGGTACGGGAAGTACAGGAGCTGTGAACCATTTTTTCACTCCAAACGAATAGCGGATACAAAGTAAATTTTGCAATTTTTACGTAATCATCTCAGCAAACCGACCAAAGACTACAGATTTGCTTTAAACATAAGGGCGTAACATTTATACAATCTAAGAAGTACTTCAAATTTGTCATCTTCCTGCCCTTGCCCATGTTATTTAGGATCAGCGCAACCCTTTTTTTTCAGTCTGTCCTGTTGACCAACTCGCTATTACTGACTTTCATTATTTTCACAATCCATCGAATTTTTCTGTGACTTCACTCTCCCTCTCCATCTATTACAGATAGAGGGAAGAAGTAGACATGTACACTCAAAAATCTTAAATTAAATTAAGGGGGAAGTATTTTAAATTAAATGGTGGATTATTATTATTTTTTTATGCTACTGGCGTATTGTCTCTCCTCTACCCTAGGTAACATTTTCTACCAGCCAGGTAGAAAATGTCTAAGGCAATAAGTCCACCTTTGAACCTATAATTACCCTAGGTAACATTTTCTACCAGCCAGGTAGAAAATGCCTAAGGCAATAAGTCCACCTTTGAACCTTTTGTTGCATGAAGACTAAATAAATAAAATCCTATTAATTTCAGAAGCAATATTCTGGGACAAATATTAGAATTTCCTCAGAAATTGTTGTTTGTTGTACGATATATCATAAAGCTTCCTTAAGAGCTTAACTTACTTCATTTAAGCGCCTACGTGCCGTGTGTGTTTGTATTGTCAAAATGAAATTTATGCGATTACCTGTTTAAAGGCACAAAATATAGAAAGAAAGAAAAGAAAGAAAAATATTTTATTCGGCACACATGGATACACACACTGTAAAAACCAAATTTAAGACAACTAAGAAGAAAAAAAAACAATGTGGTAGTCAGTGGTAGTTGCCTGACGCTGGTTTTCAACTAATATGCTTTGTACTTACGTATCAACACTACCTCAGTTAAGTTAACTTCAATCTGGGTCTACAATCAGATTCAGGACCTTTGAAAATGCTTGTTTGGGCTACAATAACATTGCAGACAGATGGGAGTTCTCCATGCTGCAAAGATGGGTGCGGTTTCCTGTAGTAGTGTAGTTGTGTTGTTTATACCTAATAACGATATTGTTACTAACAAAATATGGACCGCATCTGAAATAAATATTTATTATTATTAAAGTCTATTTACAAAAATTTACATTGTAAATCAATTTTTTTTCCTTCCCATGGCGTAGTATTTTTTTTTACTCTAACAATGTTATTGTAAGATGTAAAAATGATTGGCGCGTCTTTATTGATACAGCCACAATCAAAAAACAATCTAAGACTTATCTTTGCGTTCAATATTCTACCAAACACCAGCTCAGTTACAAGTATCTTTTTGACGCACGCCATTTCTAATTCTACTTTATATTTATTTTATAGTAGACGTAATATAAAAAAATAGTGATAATGCAGTGTTTTTAGAAAGATTAAATTTTATACCTGGGTGGAATTATTAGTATATCAAGAAAACACATTTATTTCATTTTAACTTTTCGTTTCTAATTTGCAATTTTAATGTTTTAATTTGTAATCGAAATTTATTTATTTATTTGAATATAATTGTAAATAATATTTTATTTTTTGATCTTAAACAAAATTTATTGTAATATTAACAACCAAACTAAATCCATTATTAATGTTTGGTTTTTGAATGATTGATACAAATGTAAACAACTTGTTTACATAAACAAATTGTTAGGATAAGTTATTAATCATTTAAAATGTTAAAAGAATAAAGTCTTGTGGTATAAGCACGCCCCCAGGTACATGGACCGAATTAGATTTGCGGTGAAATGATCAATGAAATCAAACATCAAGTGCGAACAATTGTATCTGTTTTATTTATAAGTATCAAGTTTAAAAAATAGTTTGTGTTATTAAAAAAAAAAAACAAACATGTAAAACTAGAATAATTAAAATTGGTCCCATTTAACTCTATTATGAGAGGAAAAAATAAGGAAGGAAGTTAAATCCGAGTAATAATTTGATGTTATTTGTTTCCCAAATTATAACTACTTTTTCCTTCATTATCTATCACCGACAACGTATATCTAAAACCATTGCAGAATCTCTTCGATATCTAACGGAGCTAAAGGTAAAGGCTAATAAATTAAGAAAAAAAAAAACAAACATTTGGAGTAGCTTAGCATAAAAGTACAATACGAATGCAAGACAGACAAGGTAGACATAAGAAGAAAGAATATAAAGGACATAGGAAGAAACGAGTCCAATAAGACTTGGATGATAGTAATGTATTAAAATTTATTTTGATCATACTAGATCTGAAGTATTGAGGAATATCATGTACTCAGTACCTGAGTTGTTGAAGTCAGATAGGCATTCATTCCACGTATAACACTAGAATTAAGCTACTAAAGAAATTATTAGGATGATGGTAATGAGGTCTAAAGTATTAGTAAGATGCAATCAACTAGGGAGGGAGATAACAGTGAACAAGGATCGAGAATATGTTTTTACAAGAAGGATTATTTCTAACTTCATAACTCAAACCAGAAACAAACTGATACATAATATTGTCGGACATACACAATTGGAGAACTAAGTGTTATGGCGCAACTTAAAGGACGCCATGATATGTCCGACAGTGGATTAAAAGAGGTATCACAAGTAAAAATGCTGAGCCATTCCAAGACGGGGACCAATGTTTGTAAATTTTTTAATTAGGGATTTATCAGTACCTTCTCCGACTGTATCATCTTCTATAATGCACTTAATTACTTTATGGTCGTATTTGCACCTCCTTCCATCCTTTTTCATATAAATCTATGCTTTAGAATGTGTAATTAACTTTATTTGTCGGCCTGAACGTCTTCTATACAGTTCTAAAGCGCCTGTATTTTTTTTATTCAAATAAATGACTATTGATTTTGAATTATCTCTGTGCACTATAATATCATTTGCGTTAGTAATAAGCTAGTGTCTGAACTGGATGATATTATTATAATACATTACGTATTAATTGAAAATGCGATGGAAAATGTTATGGGCCATCTTGAAAACAGAAACATTAAAGTCACTATCGTTACTATAAAATGTACTCGATTTTATATCGACTGCTTTGGCGATATTCAGATTTGACGTCATGGCAATATTGGAAACCCAAGGTCAAGACGTTGTTGCGTAGCAAAAAGGTCCTAAAATTTAAGTGTATTATCAAATATTCATTGAAAAGCGTAACGATGTTCATACGCTTAAAGCTTTATTTTTACTTATCTTTTCACTCAAAAAACGTCCACTGCTAACACGGGCCTCCTGCAGCGTCCCCCAAATGATTTTTTTGGTTTGTTGCATTTAGGCATCGTTTTTTTAAAAGTACTTGGTATACAGGTATTATTATTTTTTTTTAGAATTTCACCAAGGAAAAAAGCTGTTCTCCTATATTCACTGTGTTTTTAATTGATTAGAAAATTTCAAAGTTAGCTGTCTACTTTTATATCTCACAGAGTAAAATGTTTTCAAAGAGACACATCAAACCAAACGGTTCCCGAATGTATACTTTATTTATCTTTATGCTCATATGTATGGAAATTTTCACCATTTGCATCGACAAAATACACACGAAATGGAATCACTTCCATTACGACAAATTTGTATTGGTCTGTCGCTTTGGTTTTGGCTGTTGGCGAATTCTGTTCTGAATGACATCAGTCATATGTTTTCTTACTTTTACGATGTCGGCAAAATGATTTATGTCCACAAATAGGCGACTCTCCATTGAATTTGCCAGTTTTATTGTGAACCATTACTAGATTTTTGCTCGTTAGCTTTTGTTGGATAAAATGTACCTACTCTCTCTTAAGTAGATATCATCAGTCTATGAGCAAGTAAGCACTTAACAGTATTATACACTCCATCTTGTTTTGACAAGGCTGCGTGTTGTTTTTTGTGTTTAATGATTTGTAAATTTTAAATGGACCGTGTATAAACTATTGCCAAACATCTTAAGAACTATGAAACTAATTATAAAGGAAACCCGTGGTCTTAGAGCGCAACGGGCAACTGAATGACACAGGTGTGATTGTAGTCAGTAAAAGTCTGATACGCATCTATCATTAAATGATTTCCAACCTTAAAAAATGCTGCATTTTTATATCATATAGCTCTATATAGTTATATAAATATTGAATCACTTTGATTAGACATTTCCATAATTTAGTCCATCAAACAGTGTTTCCCTTTCAGGTTTTCTTTTCTAATAAAAATGACCTTTTTATAAGATTCTGAAAGCAAATATTCAAGAAGAAAACAAAATACTGCTGTTATTGCACCGCTTCCTGCATCTGCTACCAAAGAAGCTTCATATTTTATTACTAACCTAGGCCACGTTTCTACCTGATGAATAATACAATAAAACACAGCTTTTGTTTGTACAATGGCTTTATTGTGAGTGGAAACAATAAATTCGTCTAATACAGGTTTTTTTTATAGTGGCAGTAGAAACACAATCTGGAAAGATTTAAATTATCTGCCTGTTACGGGTGTAAGACGCACGGTGATTGACACACGGAATGGTCTATCCATTTTTTTTCGTTGTGAAAATCATCTAATGACAAGTTTCGCTTTTGGGCGGAGCGGGAGATAGTGTCAGACTTTTACTGACTAAAAACCCACTCCTGTTCCTTCCTTGCCTTCATCCCGGGGCCCCGGGTTCCGCTTTTACAATACTCGTGGCCCCAGTAGGCTTCGACCCTGCTGGGCCCCTACGATTTGCTGACATCTCCTTGAGGCGCGCGTGGGACTCTACTCGCCGTCAACGACTTGGGCACGGTCTGGACGGTTACCGGACGACCGGACTTCGTACTACCCATTGCTCGCCGTCCGCAAGCCTACGCCTATGGCGGCTAGAAATCGGGATCGGAATCGCGGCGGCTGGGGCGTGAGGGTCGTTCCCTCACACGTGCAGACGTCTCCTTTGCTAACATCACCGCTTTGCAGAAGGAGGCGATTGCCTGCCACTCCTCCTAGGTCTGGACCATGGCCTGTACCAAGGCCGGGCGCGAGAGGTCGTTGCCGCCGATCGCACGGGCAGAGCAAAATGGTGGTCTGCCCGTGCAAGCGGGGCACACCTCTACCGTATGCTCCACCGTGTCCTTCGGGCGATCCACACAATGAAACCATTGTCACTGGTACACTAAAACAAGTGCTTAACTAGTAACTTTCTTGAAAGAAGACAATGCCAACAAAGAAGACTATTAATAAACCCATTAAACAAAAGGCATATAACTGCCTATTTAATTACTTGTGCGTCAATCATTGCCATGAAAGACTTGGGAAGCTGTACAAAATCAATCAAAACAATTACTTCAAGTTTAAACTTCCTGATTAAAAGGAAACCTTAAACTGGTTTTAATATACATAAAGATCAGAATATAGATTAATTTGATATTATTTTCAATCCATTATTTCTGTACTGGTCTACATTGTCTCGCATACTGTAATTTGAAAACTGTAACAATTGTCTTCATAAAAAACAACTGATTGGAACCGAGTCACTAGCTTCTGACGTTTTATAAGTGCATATTGCATCGTTTGCGTGAATTTGGAATAGAAAAACTGCAGTTTTATTTTTAAATTAGTTAATTGGTTTTATACATTTGTCAATTTGTTTACTATAATACCTATATATAGGCAAAGGAAGCTGTGTTTTATATTGAGTCACTTATTTGGTGATTTAAAATTCACTTCACAAAAAACTATGATTTATATTGTTATTAACCCAAATAGACAAAGAGTAGAAAGAGCATAAAAATGATTGAACTACACATTTTACAAAATCTTATTGTTACAACTTGCCTGCTGCGGTCTTCTCGTCCGATTTTAATTAGGTGTCTTCAAGGCTAGAGTGAATAGGCTCTTAATAAACTAGTGCAACTCACCATCAATTATTGCATCACTACTTACATGGTATCGCGTAGGTGGGATCGCGGTCAAAAACTAGTTTTTAACCATTTAAAAACAAATGCTTTCAAAACAGCTACTATTTTATAATTATCATCGTCATCCCCATTCCCCGAAAGATGTCCACAAAAGCTTAGGTCTCGCCTAAGTGCCACAATGACTTGTTGCATCTCGTATCGGATTCCCGAGACCTGCACCGGGTCTCCGATCAACGTCGTTAGTGGCCTTATAACGTCATGTTTTCCGGTACTACTTTTCGCTTCATCGACTGTCTGCTCTGCGAGCAATGTGCCTTGCCCACTGCCACTTCAGTTTGGCGATTGTTCAGGCTATCTTGATAACCTTGATTGTCCTGCAGATATCATCTTTCTTATTCTCTCTCCATTGCCTTTTGGGTAAATTCGAGGCTTCTGATGACGCCCGTTCAGGAAATCATCTAACTAACGTAATAACTATTTTTAATATATTTTCTTCTTTATGAAGGAACAATGTAATTTTTTTTGAATGTGTCGAACTAAGTAATTTTCTACAAGAAGTGGTAGTGATTACAATATCTGAGTAATAATCATTTTGTACTTTAACTTATCTGCTTGATTATAATGATATTACAAAGGTGAAAGTCTCCCTACTCTGAAAGGATTTAAATCAAATTTGGCACATGATTAGACCATATTTTATCTAGGAATTTTGGATACTTTTTATTCCAGGAGTATTGTACAGATACCGGCACGGATCTTGAGCGCTGACTTCTACAGTTCTACTTGCGCAGAAGCACGCAGAAGTGAAATATCGGGTCTCTTTAGTGGTATGAAAAGAGATGCGGGGGCGGGGAGTGCAATCCTTGTACAGTGACGCTCTTTCACCGAGCGCTCAAGAACCGTGCCGCTATATATATAACTTACGATAATTTTGTACTTTCATGTAGGTAAAGCCACTGGCAGACTCTAGTAGAAAATGAAAGAATATTTTAAACCTCTAGCTTAGGTTTGTTATATGTTGCAGTCTTTAAGAGGATATTTGTGTTCGACGTGGCTGCGCTTTAATATTTTCTCCGCGTTGAAATTCTTTGACGGGGAATTTCTAGCAAAAACTTTGTTGAGTTTAGTTCAGGAATATCTGATAAAAGTGATCTAAACTATAGTACTTATTATGAAAATTACGTTGAATAAGTAATAATGATTATAATGATAACTACATATATATATAGATACGTATGCCATCGCACCTGCATGATTTTTTATTATTATTGATAGGCTCGCTTTTGACCACTATCTCACCTGATGGTAAGCGATGATGTGGCGACGATGGAGCACGCTTGCCTAGAAGTAACCTATTCACTCTTGACCTAAAGACCCCTAGGTTGTAGCTATCAGGAAACACAGACTCCGGCAGGGAATTCCACTCCTTAGCTGTACGTATTATGAATGTGTTCTCAAAACGCTTTGTACGTATGGTGGTTTTTTGGTTTAAATTAAGTAAGCCTTAATAAGTGTAAAGGATATATAAGCTACATAAAATAATATTTAATAACAATCTCAATTAGAAAATAACTATAAAATATGATGTTATCTAAATAACTACAGAAACAGCTAACTTCAAAATTGACAACACTAAATTTAAATACTAATTTTCTAATGCTGATTGCCATTTGAAAACAGGTGGATATAAAACTGTTTCATTACAAATCGATTAAGTAAAGCCAAAGCTTTTGTCACTCAAAACACGTAAAATATAACGTTGTGTGACACCACATATTCAAAATGCAACACGCGTCGCTGGAATGGAGCAGTTTCTATTTGAATTTTTTTTTTACTATGCGATCATTTAAGTCATAAGTCATTTATTCATTTGTTAAACATAGGTATAATAACAACGGTGTAGCAAGGTAATAAACAGAGCGCTATGTTTTGCCAGACGGCGTACAAATGTTTGTGAGAAATAAATAATTAATAATTAATAGCAAAATAAATTCAATTTCAATGCACCAAATGTTAATTCAAAATACTAATTTCTAATATAAATTACAATATACAATACAAAATGTATTTTGTATTGTATATTGTATTTTTATTTAATTTTGTTAGTGCACTGATTGGTCCCTTCTCTCTGTGCTTCTTATGTCACTGTTTCTTTTTTGCATCCACGTTTTTATGCTTTCTCAATTGTTAATATGTTTATAGAAATAAATATAAAGCCCCTTTCTAACCCTTCTTCCCTTCGGCAAGTTGCAACTGGCCACTAAAGAATCTTACACTGCGCGCCAGACAAACTTGACGTCTCGCTCCACCCAAAGTGGGTAAAGTCAACATACAATAATTTCTCATTATCACCACGATTCTTAGACAACGTCATTTCTATCATATTAACCATAAGAATGGTATATAATTAAGATAGAAATTACAGTTCACACGGTTAATTTAGGGGTATACCCAAAATTCATAACAGTTTTTTTAAAATAAGCAGTAACATAACTTTATGATTTTAAAAGTTATAGAATGCACTTAGCATTCTATAACTCATAAAATCCCTGATGTGTTGTATCGTTACTAACCATGTCGATTTATAAAAAAGAAGCACATTGTAGGTATTCATATTCTTTCCTTGTGTCGGTCACCTCAACACGTTTCATTCTTCACTTCACGTTCTTAAAATGCCCTAACGTTCCATAAATTTTTGTAACATAAATAGATAAAATAGTATGATATCTGTAAAGAAAAAATCCAAATCAGAACCCTATGCTCCTATTAAAACAGATGGCCATCACTATTCAGCGAGGTAATGCGGCGAGTGTTATGGGCACCTTTGCACCGGGAACGATCAGGGACGGGTTATTTATTGACGTTTGACATTTAATTTAAGACATTAATGTATTGTTTTTATTTTAATCATTTGTAATTTTAATGTATTCTAATGTAATTTAACTAATTGAATTATATAATTTTAAAAATCTATAAACAAAACTAAATACTAAAACAGTCTATTATATGTTATACTTCACAATTTCTAAAAAATTGACCTTGAAAATGGCCAAGTAAAGTTAATGGTATTTCCTATATTTTGCCTAGGCAAGAATATTGCAGTCAAAACGTATTTTTTCATTGACAGATTTGGTACCGTAGCATATTGGTACAGTATTCATATTTTAGAAGACTGTAAAGTCTAAAACGTTTTTAATTTTTTAATTTTGGAAGGTAGGCAAAGTTGAGCAGTTACGTCAATTTCTGCTGAATCCACAATTCAATGCACAATAGAAACTATCCCAACTATCGAAGGGGTCCACACTGTCGAGCGAATATCGCTCTAAAAGAACGTGACCATTTATCATAATAATAAATTTATTTCTAGGAAAGATTTTGGTTGGTGTTTAGAAATATATTTTTGATGTTGAAGCTTACTTCTACATATTATTTTTTTTTTTGTGTTCATTATAATAATGTTTAACTAAGTTCTGTTTACTATATTTTATTCTTGTTTATTTTATTCAAATTACATATTACTGTCTACGTTCGGCTTCCATTGTTTACAATTCTGATTTTTTAAATTCCTCTCCCGTGTATTCGTTGTAATATCAACAACAATGTTTATTTTTAACGCACATTTATTAATAGCATATGCGTCACCTACATGGTGTCTAGTTACTACATTCAATGATAGATGGCGTTGTGCCCTGACGTCACGTTTCTGAATCGCGGTGTTAAGATTCTCCACGAGCGAATGACTACCCCAGAGTTTTAGATTTACGGTATCGCTTCTCGGCCTTTTGGCTAAGATCAAAGTGTAGTATCTGTTCTTTTCAGCTTAATATCTGAAAGTTCCCTCACTGAGGGGAAGTAGCATGCGGCCGCTTCTAGCTTCTCCTGGCGGTGTTTGTGGCCGTGGCATGTGGCCCATGTGCGGAGACACTAAGAATCCGACACGACATCCCCGACACGACTTCCCCGCATTCACTAAAAAGGATATATCTCAAAAAATACACGTCTTAGCTCTGCAAACCTTACGTTCCTGAATTTTTTATGAAATAAGCTATCTAATTATGTAGATTTACCTTGTAATGTATTACTAATTTAACTTAATTTATTCCTTGGGCCAATCTAATCGAAAGTTAAGTCTAATCGTAACGTAAACAAAATAGGTTTTCATTATTCATGAATAATACTGTCATTATTATTGACGTGACAACGTCTTATAAATTGGTTTGCCGGGTGACACTTCAAGAAACTGCGTTACGCTCCGCTCACGTTATGCGCTCACAATGAGAGCGAGTGAGAGGCACGCGTCCCTTCCACTCACACGATTTTACCACTCAAAGTCGTTGTCACGTAAAACTTTCGCCCGTATACCGACTTTACAGGCAACCAATTTTTTTTTCAAAACTACTCTCAAATATGATTTCAAGAATTTTTTTTTTGGTGGGAATATCATCTAATGACAAATCTCGCTCTTGAGTAGAGTGGAGATAGTGTCAGACTTTTACTGACTAAAAACCCACTCCTGTTCCTTCATTGCCTTTCGTACCGAGTCTTCCCAAAGTTTTGATGGAAACAGTCTGGCGAACGTAGTTTTCGCTAGCAAATATTAATTGGAATAGTGAATTTTACATAAAAGTAACATTACACAAAAATGTTTTACTGTTATCTGTTATTTTTGGTACACAAAAGAAAATTCCTAGAACCAAAGCCTTTTGTCTTATTAAAATATTTATTCAAGTACCAGCCTGATTGTACATTGTTAATAATTTTCGCGTACGGTAAGATTATATTACAATACGGTTTAGTAATTCGGTCATTATTAATAGTCTGGCCATTTAAAAATGGTGTGGGCGAGAATTTCGTACAATATTTTGAAGTAAAGGTTAATTAAAGGGTTTGTTTTTGGTATATAAGAGAACGAGTGGGTTGAATGTGTATGAATTATATCCGTTTTTATATGTGTATTAGTTATGTAGTTTATCTTTTTTTTATTCTAAAATAAACTTTATCTATGTGTCATGTAAATTCAGTAATTAGATTTGTTAGTGTTAAATCATAAAATAAAAGGTAAAGTTTGTTTTAAAGTATATTTATCGTCTCTAAAAATTCTAATATTTTATTTGAGATATCTGACATCCACGATACAGTAATTGGGTAACACAATATCCCTGGGCAAGACTTTTGTTCGATTTTCTGGTTTCTAGCTATCCTTTGTTATTCTCTAATCTAATGGGTTGTCAACCAACGTACTGTTGGCGCATCGCCATACGCCTAGTGCTCAGATGGTTGAACAGTCCTGGCGGAATTAGGCTATGCAGTTCCGACGCACAGTCTCCGAACCTTGCTTAACCTTGGGGTTCGTTATTACTAAGCCACGAGCTTTTCAGCACATCTCTGTATATAAATGCTTAATAGATAAAATCTATCTTTCCACACGAACAAAAGGCAGCGTTAAAAGATATCGTTAAGTCTGTCTGACTTAACGATATCTTTTAACGCTGCCTTTGGTTGGACCGAGTGAAGCATAAAACGCGGTGAATATCTCACGAACGTACCGTTAGCGCCTTTACTATAGCTAGACATTTGTTTATTCTAGTAACGACTTCTTCATCTGTGCTATGTCAGATAGCTTTTGATTTGGGAAAATTGAAACAGGTCTATTACCTATTTCAATTTTCTGTTTCAATGGCAACTATATTTTTATTAGAAAAGGATGAGAGCTTGAGAGAAAATTTTGGTACGCCAATGCCCTTTTTTACGTCACACAACTGTCACCTAAAGCAAGTCATTCTGTCCCTAGGAATTTAATGTAGCATAGGCTTTCCCTAGGAAATAATGTAACTAGGAGTCAGAGAATGCAAAAAAATAATATTAAAAGTATCTGCGTTTCCACCTTACCGTTACCACAGAGCTTTTATATTCACATTTTCTAAGCATTTCTTCTGCCATATTGGTGACTTTCTTTACGAATGTGGAAAAAGGAACTCGATATTGAAATCTCTACAGTTAGGACTAAGCGTTTTGTTTCGTCGCGCGTCGGTTATACCGCGTACATCGAAGGAAAAATTTGCCTGCTGCGGTCTTCCCGTCCGATTGTAATATTGCCTCGTTGGTTATACCACGTAAATCAAAGGACTGGAAACATTTGCCTGCTGCGGTCTTCCCGTCCGATTATAATTTAGGTGTCTTCAAGGCTAGAGTGAATAGGTTCGTAATAAAATAGTCCATGGTCGCTTACAATAGGCCTCATGGTGATCACATCAGAAATGAAGATATCCGCTAGCTCACCGACATAGCTCGAAGAATCGCCAAACTGAAGTGGCAATGAGCAGGGCACATTGTACACAGAACAGATGGTCAATTAGGACGAAAGGTTCTGGAGTGGCGACTGCGTACCGGAAGACGCAGCGCTGCAAGGCCTCCCAGTAGGTGGACGGTCAATGGGTCGTCTCAGGGGCAAATTATGAGACGATAAAAACTTCGACCCGGAAAAATTTTTTTAATCCTCGCCCTTGTACTCAAGGTAGCACTTAGAAATTTTTTCGTTTTTTTTTTTCAATATTACGTGGGTCTTTTTACATCATCTCTCATAACTCAGAAACGGTGCGTCTTGGGACTATGTTTCTCAGATCCTAAATGGTTTCTATGGTTAAGGTCAACTTGATTGACTTGTCAATAAAATTGGTAAGATTTCGAAAAAAAAAAAAATCTAAGTTCTCGCGGCTCAGTGTCCCTGGCTACACTCCAACCAGAAGTGGAATTTAAGGGGCTAGTTATATTAGATTTGGTCTCGTAGCGTATCCTTCCCCAATTTTGCAATTAACAAGCTTTTATTTAACTTACTGTGTTTGTATGTTTGTTTAGGTTAGGTCTTGTAAGTTGAATTAGAACCTCTTCCTCATAAGCTACAGAGTTGGATTTTCACATTTTGGTTCAGTTTTGATGAAATTACATTTTCGTAAAAAGCATGACTTGAATTGACTTCTAGGATTAGCTCCAGATCAAGGAACTCTTCAACGGCTAACAGCACAGTCTCGGAATTTTGTGTTATCAATTGCTTACGATAGCTGGTATAAAAATTTGTTTTTAAAAATGATGTTTAAAAACCAGTTTTTGACAATTAATCACACAAAGAAACGGCAACAGAAATAAATCATCTGTGAAAATTCAACTGTCTAAAGCTAGACGACATTAGACCGATGCACACGTGTAACACGCCTGATTTGTACGTATAACGACGTCGCGTGGCGTTGCGTGGCGTGGACTAAGTGTAGCTCTACAAGTTTAGTTTCTATATAAAATGTATGGAGATCAGATCGGCGTGTGTGACACACGTGTGCGCAGTGTAATTCTAGCTTTACTTTCACGTTTCATGAGAGCAGTCTGGAGACAGACGAAAGGACAGATAGACAGACACACGGACGGACAGCGGAGTCTTAGTAGTAATGTAAAACAGGTCCCTCCGTTTTGACCTTTGGGCACGGAACCTTTAAAAGTTATATTAATATAAGGATTATAGGTGATTAGGAAACCGAAGAGTTCCCGGTCCTCGGTTCTTTTAAAAGTTTGTTGTGATTTTTTCTTAACACAGCTAATATTCTTGATTTTTGATAAGTTTTATTTAGAACCATGCTCTGCTACTTCTTGTGTCGGAGTTCTGGATTTGATTTCCATGGTTTCATATAGAACTGATATAGAAGTATAAGAAACCTAGGAGTTCTCATTTCTGCGTCGACATTTTCAATCATACTCTGCTGATAGTTGAAATCGATTACCGTTATATTTCGCTTTTTTTTTGTTTAGATATCATCTGAACTACTGATAATATTTATAATCATATGTGAAAACCATCGTATTACGTAATTATTGTCAGTTTTATGATCATTGCTTGTTTTTTTCCTGTGATTAGATTGATAAGTTTTTATTATTTTGTGAGCTCTAATTGACAGAAGTATTACTAAAAGTAATTAGGAACTATAGGACTCGCCTTTGTGTAACGAAAGCACTTTTAAATTTTGGTTTTGTAAAAAATGATCTGCTACCAGAAGTTAGCAGATCATATTTTCATTTGATTTTTTTCCAGGAAAAACAGCAGAACTTTTTCTGAAAAGTATCAGGAACTCCAGAACTATGATGCATGCGAGTAGAACTCTAATTTTTTATGCTGCTTAGCAGATCATTTTCCAGCAGCATTTTTCGGCCATGACCGACATCAGGTGCAGCAAGAACAAAACTCATCCTATACTACGTATGACATATAAAGAGGTACCTAATACCCCAGGGAAATTAGCGTTGCAACCGGGCTTGTTAGGTAATCTTTTTGCACGGTAGTGTACACTTATTCTCTTAGGGCTTATACCGATTTTATGTGGGACTAGCTGTCCCGGCGAACTTCGTACCACCTAATAGTTAGAATAACGCCATCTACTGGCATTGCCAGAACAGCATAATTCATTTTATAATGACATTTTAATTGGAGATGGCGTTGTATTTGGATTTTTTTCACCGTTTAAACCTTCCCTGGACTATTTCTAATATTTCAAGAACAAAATCAGCCAAATCGGTTGAACGAACAGCTATTAATTTTTATTTATATATAAATAAATATTCACCCACAACATGACACCACCACCATCATGACGACCACGTACCGGAAGACGTAGCGTTGGAAGGCCTCCTACAAGGTAGACCGATGACCTGGTGAGGGTCGCAGGAATCCAATGGATGCGAGACGCACAGGACCGGTTATTATGGTGACATTTTGGGGGAGGTCTATATCCATCAGCGGACGTCTTTCGCCTGAAATGATGATGATGATCTATGTATAAATCACCCAAGTAAATGATTTGTAAAATTTTCTCTACTACAGCTTTTCCTTTGACATAACCTACAAGCACACTACATTGATATTTACCTTCTTAACCTTAATAACCCATCAAACCGCTGCAACGAACGAACGAAGATAAGTACTAGTAGTAGAATGAACAAAGTGCAGAAGATTAATTTCATACAACAAGTGAAAATGCGCGCACACATAGATACGCTTCACGTACAACACGTGTATGCGCTCTCGTGACTGGCATTTGCTTGAGATTTCCGTAAGCACAACAAACAAATGACTACAAATGACTCCGTACGATATTTTTATGATAAATAAAATATCGCTAAAACCTTAAAAATAAAACAAGTTTCTTTTATGGGGTCTCCGATTTGTTTTTATTGTTTTATTAATAATATGGACATGTAAAACATATTATTATTTTGTGAATATTTAAAGATACAATCATGTGACAGATAGACGTAGAATAGGATGGACAGTCTGGACTACGTTCACGCTAAGTCGCAGCTATAGCTGCCATTTACTCGTACATAAAACAGCTTACCACTCCGCAAAATTTCGTGCAAAAATACCAAACCAGCTAATCACGTCCGCTTTGCTTCAATTGTCGCCTCATCGCATCCACGTGTAATTTAAAAAAAAAAAAACATTATTTTCGTTGATTAATTCTTCGCAATATTTTTGTTCAAGTCTATTTACACCTGAAAGATTTCCAAGGAAATTTGAAATATGAATAAAAAGTAGCTACGTAGAGCTAACCTTCTGTAGTTATTCTATGGTCTAACGTAGCTGTATCGCAGTGATTCCGATCTATGCGGGTACTATTGACCTACACCGTCTACTTATAGCATAGTGGCGTGGTTGCATAATAGCTAGTTACTTTTTTTGATAACATAAATATTTATCTATCTATGTAAATATAAAAATGAATAGCTGTTCGTTAGTCTCGCTAAAACTCAAGAACGGCTGAACCGATTTGGCTAATTTTGACCTTGAAATATTTGTGATAGCCCAGGGCAGGTTTAAACGGTGAGAAAGAATGGAAAAATATCCGAATACAACGCCATCGTTAATTCAAAAATTCATTATAAAATGAATTATAATGTTCTGGTAATGCCAGTAGATCAGCCGGGTCAGCTAGTTTTAGAATTATAAAGCATAGTTTTTTCCTAAAAAAAATATATATTTGGGGAAACTTTTAAGCAGAACTGTTTATGATACGGGTTTTAAGTCATGTTTTTTTTTTAAATTACAAAAGAAAGTTGAAAATATAATTATACCTCTGTCACTCA
Source organism: Mythimna pallens (assembly GCA_961205895.1). Taxonomy (NCBI): domain Eukaryota; kingdom Metazoa; phylum Arthropoda; class Insecta; order Lepidoptera; family Noctuidae; genus Mythimna; species Mythimna pallens. The sequence goes on from OY540843.1 coordinate 7,365,598, forward strand.
TTGATAAAGTAGCATTTATAACAATATAATATAATAATATAATATTCTCAAACTATCACACAACGCCGTCTAGTCTCAAACTAAGCAGAGCTTGTGTTATGAGTACTAGTCAACTGATAAACATACTTATATATTTCTAAATACATACATAATATATAAATAAATTACACCCAGACAGACACAGAACAAATGATCGAGCTCATCACACAAACATTTGTCCTGGTTCGACCTCCGGAATAGAAGTCAGCGCCACTAACCACTAGACCAACAGGCCAGTCATTTCTACTTGAAAGATTTTTTACGATCGCTGCAGTAGTTTTTACAAACAAAAATATTTTTTTTTCTTTGCAATATTATTAAAGAAGACAGCAATACTTCGCAAAAACAAATGTCAGTTTTCCGACCATTATCTTTATTTCAACAAACATTTTCTAAGCAGTAAACTTTTAAGCACTTGAGATTTACGATACATACGTGCGTAACTAACGCACGTGTATCGTAAATAACTCAAGTCTAGAATATTTTCAGACATACACTAGCTTCTCTAAAAAGTAATGTGGATTTTTATTTTCATGGGCATAATAGTTCGTACATAGAACTTAAATGTCAACCAAGTGATGGGATATAAGTGTCATAATCGCTTCAGTTCGGCACTAGAGAAATATTTGTATATTTAACACTTCTTTTTAAGGTCATCGGTAGATCATCTAATTACTTCTCGGATCTAGGGTAGAGCGAGAAGGTGTGTCAGACTTTTACTGACTAAAACCACACTATGTTCCTTCAGTTACCTTTTGCGTTCTAGGACCACGAGTATAGCTTTCATACTTTTCCCTAGCAGGCATCAGCCCTGCTGGGCCCATATGGATTACTAACATCTCTTTTTAACCGACTTCAAAAAGGAGGAGGTTTTATGTTCGGCTGAATGTATTTTTCTGTATGTTCACCGATTTCTTGAATTTTGAAACTTTTTTTTTTGATTGAATGGTTATGCTTCCGAATTGGTCCCATAGAAATATTGTTATGATCTGATCATGAACTTCAAAGTTATGGAACAGAACTCATAGGATCACAACAGAACCGTCATAACTAGTAAAATTGCTTTGTTTATACGTGTAGTCGATGACTAACTGAAAGAAGAGGGGGATATCGAACTGATCTGATGATGAAGCCTGAAGTTAGGCACCGGAACTCTGCAATAAATTAATGTAATCTAACCGTGTTTGGGATTATTAGAATTGTCATGAGATGCACTCTGCCTATAAGGTTGTTGCTATGTTTGGATGAGGGGTACTTTTTAGTGGTGGTTCCATATCTTATTTTATAGTGGGGCTGGCCCTAAAACAGAGCTCTTCGACCCTTTTGGATCTTTTGTGCTAGGTGGTACCATAACTAAAAAGTGTAAAAAAAAAAATACAAAAAAAAAATACAACCGACTTCAATGTCAAAAAAAAAAACTAAAAAGTGCAAAGTAACTTTAATTTCGGAAGTCGGTGTTATATAACGAAGAGACAAAACTATTATATAAACATCGACTTCCGAAATTAAACTTATTGTGTGTTTTTTTTTTACATTGAAGTTGGTTTTATTTTTTTTATTAATTTATTTAGAATTATTTTAAAGCTAAAATATTTTATGATTCTGATGTAGTAAAAGTTGCTTTATGCCATGGGAGACACGTAAAGGATTTAGTCCCAGCTGACATTTGTAGATCTTTAAAAGTCGCAATATGTAAAAAAATAGTTCCTGCATCTGTTTTGATTGGAAACCGACAATGAAATAGAAAATATTCGTTCATTTGAGTTTTTTTATTCTATTTTAAATATTTATTCTTTGTTTAAAAATGTATGTCATTAAAACAGGAAAATAATAAAACTACTCTCGTTTTTCTCTTTTCATATAAATAGATGGGAAAGTGAGAAATGAGAATCTTACAAAGGTTAAGAAAGGTAATCGTTTTATTACAGTCATGTGAAGAGGAGGGTTAAAACTATGTTACAAAAAGAGTAATGTGGATGAATAGAGAGGTAAGGCTCAGAAAGGATGGATTGTGTGAGGAATTATCATCATAATCATCATTTCTTCTTGTCCCGTGTCCCGTCTTCCCTTGTCCCGTTTTATTTGGGGTCTGCGCAACACATGAGGAAGTTTAGATGAAAGAAAAAAGAGTTACTGACAGCGCGACAGGTGACAGTGCAGAATAGAAGAAAAAAAACTGGGCAAGTGCGAGTCGGACTCGCGCCCTGAGGGTTCCGTACAAACTTACCTATGACAACAGTTCAATTCCCGAATTGAGTTACAAAGATTTTTCCGAATCGCAATTTGTTTTTAGTTGACCGAACCCAAATAACACGAAGATGATGATGATGGAATAGATAGTCAATTCTTTTTTACACTTTTAAAAATAGAAGTTTTCCAAGTGAACGCAAACTTTTTGTGATATGTAGTGGAAAAGGCTAAGTACATAATAATTATTTTATCATTGATTATTACAGAGAGCACGTAATAATAATAATATTCCACAACTATCACACAACGCCATCTAGCCCCAAACTAAGCAGAGCTTGTGCTATGAGTGCTTATCTAAGTGATAAATATACTTATACATACATAATATAGATAAATTACACCAAGAAACAGAACAAATGATTATGCTCATCACGCAAACATTTGCCCTGGGTGAGAATCGAACCCACAACCTCCGGCTTCGCAGTCACGGCCACTAACCACAAGACGAACAGGCCAGTCAAATAAAATCATATCAATCTAATATGTTCTACAGAAACATATAGACACAAAATTGGCAAGATATCAATACTCGATCAAGATGTATGGCGGGCTTTGAAGAAAATGAGACACCATGAAGACTAATCGTTTAATCTACTTACGATTCATTGAGTGCCTATTACTGACACTTCATTTAATTCTCCTCGTAAAAGATTAAATGTAGTCGTTTACGAAGCATAAGTCGCCTTTTCATGTGCTCAGTAAAATAGATAAGGTACGATTTTCTACCAAAGGAGACGTTTTGGATTAGTACATTTTGAAATTCTTTTATTTTTTTTGAATGCTAAATAATCTTGAAATATATGGATAAAGTGAGAAATGAGTAATATAGAGGAAGTTTGAAAGCGGCGCCAGTGACTGCAAAGGTGACGGGGAATCGTTTGTCTTGGTATGGTCATGTAAAGAGGAGGGATGAAACGCATGTTAATAAGAGTTATGAGCATACATATGGGTGGAGAAGGAGAGGGAGGCCAAATAAAAGATGGATGGATTGTGTGAAGAGTGATATGAAAGAAAAAGCAGTTAGTGATAGCATGACGAGTAACAAGCAGAATGGAAAAAAAAACGTATTGCGCCGACCCCAAATAACACGGGACAAGGGCAGGAAGATGATGATGATGTTAAATAGTCTTGAAATATATCCGGGTAAAATTGTTGGAATTTAAAGGGAAGTTATTAGCAAAATCTGAAAAACTGCTGGTTTTGTAAAATTCGTTTTAGATTAGTTAATTCGTTAGGGATTAGTACATTTAATAAATATCCTTTAAGGGCGGTTTTCACCAATAAAACTAATCGCGTTTTAACGTTTGGCTCGCATAATCGTGTTTAGCCGCTGTCACTAGCGTCAGTTGCCTTCGTCGACATGGACTTGATAGGGGGGCCTATGTCGTCGAAAAATGTTCGAGAACAGTCTTTGAGGTCGAGGTCACCTTTAATAGTGTCCCCGATGTTTCCTCACTCTTCTACTCTCACATCCTACCGGTTTCCAAAGGCTTGATTAGGAGTTGTTTTTGGGGAAAATTTTTCTATGTCTTCATGTAGCAAAAAAAAAGTGTTTTTTTCTCAGTGCCATGGGGGAAATCATCAGATCGAGTAGGTATAAAACACTTTGTATGAAACTGCTGATTCCAGTTTTTTATGACTGGTGCTCCCAAATGGGACATTGTGCGAATGGAGCATTCTGTGAATGGGATGTTCTGCGAATAGGACATTCTGCACCAATGGGACATTTTGCGTCAGATCCGTCAAGAGGTCAGCTAGAACAGCGGAAACTATAGACATAAACCTTAGACAACCTTGATGAAAATATCTGAACAAAAAGAAGATACAACGAAACTGCTCGATTTTTATTTACTTGTGAAACGAAGTAAATAAAAATTCATCAATTTTAACAAAATATATCTCGCAAATCTAGAAACAAAATGGAATACGTCAATCTGCCAATCTAATATGGTTGACTGGCAACAGTAATATGTCTGTCACTGTCATTACATACAACCTTGTTCAATAAGTCGAATTTTGTCGTCTTTTCTTCGTAGTGAAAAGTAATAAAACTGACATGTAAAAGGCTTGTGAAATATTGGGTATACGTGCGAATTTTTTGTGTTGGGATTTTGAAAGAAACAGAGAGAAGAAAAAACTTCTGGTCCGAAATGTGCAACTATGAAAAAAAAATTGCATGCCTCACGGTAGAATGTACTGGATCCTTCTCTTACTTAACACCATACTTTTGTACCTACACTCATAGTAAATAAATTATATCATTCATTTAGAAAAGAAAAACTTCTGGTCCGATTCGGTATTGTTTTTTTTTTGCCACGGGTTCACTATCAAAATCTTCCCGTTCTAGGTGGAGCAGGGGCCACGTCTTAATAGCCGAGATAAAAAGTATCTGATGTTTACTTTTTATCCCGAGACTCATAATCATCATCATCTTCCTGCCCTTGTCCCGTGTTATTTGGGGTCGGCGCAACACGTTGTTTTCTTCCATTCTGCCCTGTCACTCTTCATACTATCACTAACTTCCTTTTCTTTCATATCACTCTTCACACAATACACCCATCTTTTCTTTGGTCTCCCTCTCCCTCTCCATTCATCCACCTGTAAACTCATAACTCTTTTAGTAACATGCGTTTCACCCCTCCTCTTCACATGACCATACCAAGACAAACGATTCCCTTTTTTAACCCCCGATGTAAAAGATGCTGGTGACATTGAGCTGGTCTAATGATGGAGCTCGAAGGTAAGAGACATAATCCTGGATTGCCTCTTACCCATTCAGTTTTGGCTCATTTAGATTCGTTTTAACTAGTTCTGTTCATTTTTCATGATGACGATGACCTGATGCTAGAACTGGAAGGTGGCTGATAGAACCCTGGAACTGGTAAGAAATCATCAACGACTTTTTTGCTCAAGAGTAGAGCAAAAAGTAAACTTCTAGTGACAAAAACCATCCGATGTTTCCTAATTTGCCCTGTGTGTTTAAGAGCCACCGTAACTCTTTCAAAAGTTTCCGCAATCCTATAACGGCTTAGGCCCGTCATGTCGTATAGTGACTTTTTGTAGCGATGCTGTAGCGCGCCCGCCCCGGTACAGTCGCGATGTTGTAGCGCGTAGGCATCTTTTCTATAGCACTTGCAAATGCGATTAACGCGCTTTAGTAGCGGTGCTGTCGCGCGCTTACGAAACGCGCGACAACATCGCTACAAAAAGTCACCGTAGGTTAAGGGCCTTGCTGGGCCCCTTCAGTTATGCTAGATAGCGTGTTTCCTTGTGGGTCAATTTTCTATATTCACGCAGGCCAAGTCGCTGGCAGAAGTTAGAATTTTATTATTTTTCAAAGCATACTTTAGTTCGTCTTTGCTAAATATGACGGAGCAAGATCCTTCAATAGTAAAGTGGTTTACTTCCAAATTAAAAACTTCAACAAAGTAGTTCAGCATATGAATTTAGGGAAGTTTTTTATTGAAAAAATTCGTTTGTTAGCTTACAAAGGAGAAGTTTCATCAAGTTGTTGTTAAAAAGTGTTTCATCTTAATTGCACTTTTTTTTTCTACTATGCTAAGTGCTGCTGGTAATTTTTATTTAAGAATATTTTGGGTAAAATGAAACTTGTGGTCTCATTTCAAATGAAAATTAAATTTAAATTATTACTTTACTAAGCTCAGTTCTTTATGCACCCCTAATTAGTACAAAAAATGGGGCTCTATACGGGTACGCCGTTACTGATCATATTTTTGTAGTCAAAAGTTTTAAAAAAGTGTTATATTAGGTAAACAGAGTCAATCATTCATAGTCAGTAGTCATAGTCAATTGCTACTATGAAAAACTACGCGCAGTGTTTTTCCAGTTTAAAAAATGTATTGTATGCGTTATAATTGTTTTTTATGTATCTTAATATAAATGTGCCACTTTTTTTAAATAAACGACATTCTATTCTATTCTATTTTGATCGTCATTTATTTATTCATAATCAATATTTCCATAAATTGAGTGACATTTTAACTAAATTTTACAATACTATATCTTAACTAATGCCTAAATATAGTATTAGTGGGCGATTTAAACATAGACTTAATCAAACGTAATGAGGATAATAAATGTCTCGACTACCTTATCTTAAATGCTTCCCAAGGGTTACTGCCCACTCACGAATTTCCCACTCGCCTTGAAAAAAACCTTGATCACATTCTTATCAAGACTAAATTATTGACGACGACACTGGTTTTAGAGTCCCACATTACTGACCACAAGCCCATTATTCTTGACATCATAGACGCAAACCCTGCGCGCAGTAGAAGTCACTTTTCCACCCGCCTTAACTATGAAGCAATTAAGGTAGAACTGGAGAATACCGATTTTTCGAGTATATACTGCGCAGAGGACACTAATATTTCAATGAACAATCTTATAAACATTGTAAAGATGGTCATATCTAAACACACAACTCAAACTAAAATCCCTCGGCAAAAAAGAACTTTAAAACCCTAGATAACTCGTGGTCTCTTAAAATGCACTAGACACAGAGATAATTTACACACACAATCCAAAAGAGCACCAGATAACCTAATACTTAAACTTACGTATAAACGCTACCGAAATTTTTGTAATGACCTACTCCGAAAGCTAAAGATCTCATACGAAAAAAGTGAGCTTGAGAAAGCAAGTAATAAACCGAAGTTATTATGGAAAACTATAAAGGAAATAACCAATACTACGAAAATATGCGCAAGTCCCGTTGAGTTATTAAAAATAAGTAATAATCCCAAGTCGTCTGTGGATGAGGTTTGCAGTCTTTTCAGGCATGTAGGAAAAAAGCTGGCTGACAGCATCATATCCCAAAACCACACCCCATCACCTCGGTCTAACGATCAGTCTCATCCAAATAGTACAAACCTTTCCGTTGTAAACTCCCTTGCGTTCTTAGAGGTAGATGAAGCAGAAATAGAGTCGCTTATCCTACAGTTAAGGAATGACTGCGCTATTGGATGGGACGGTATATCGCCTTTCTTATTAAAAAACTGTCACCACGCTCTGATACCGCCACTTACCTACATATACAATCGCTGTCTGCAATTGGGAGTGTTCCCGGATGCTCTTAAAAAGGCGCTAGTCCATCCCATAAACAAGGGCGAGAGCAGAAACTGTGTCAATAATTATCGGCCTATATCATTTTTACCGACACTCTCTAGGATCTTTGAAAGGATCTTAAAAAATCGTCTAACGAGTTTTTTAAGAAAATATAAAATTATAGCTGATAACCAGTATGGCTCCCGAGCTGGTATTTCAACAGAAGACGCTGTGCTAGAATTGACACAAGATGTAGCTAAAAATCTAGACAAGAAGACAAAATGTTTAGGTATATTCTTAGACCTTTCTAAGGCATTTGACACAGTTTCTGTCCCCATCCTTATCTCAAAATTGGAACACATGGGTGTACGTGGCGTGTCACTTGAAATCCTCAAAGATTATCTCCGTAATCGTACCCAGAGTGTTAAAATTGACTCCCACCTCAGTGAAGAGGAGTCTGCTACTTTCGGCGTCCCTCAAGGCAGCATACTAGGCCCCACCCTCTTTCTGATTTATGTCAACGACCTTTGCAATACGAACCTTCCACACACCAAGATATACACATATGCTGATGACACTGCAATCATAGTTTGAGGACCTACTTGGGATACTATCAAATCTATAGCTGAGTCAGCAGTAGCGGAAATAATGAAATGGCTCAATTTTAATCTCCTTACCTTAGATATAGACAAAACTTGCTACATCCCTTTTGCAATCAGGAGAAAAACCGCACCATCACGCAGTTTTTCAATTACTGCCCATTCATGCTTTAACCAATCAGCCTCTTGCTGTTGTCCTGCTCTCACTAGAAGTGACAACGTAAAATATCTGGGTGTCCATATAGATGACGGACATACATGGAAAAAGCAACTAGATGCTGTCACGAATAGAACTCTGCGGCTAATATATATATTTAAATCCCTCCGAAACTCCGCAAATGCCGATATTTTAAAAATGGTATATTACGCACTATGTCAATTGGCCATAGGATATTGCATCCCTGTGTGGGGTGCAGCTTCGAAAGGTTACGTCCTGAGGGCAGAGAGAGCACAAAGGGCCGTACTAAAAGTAATGACAAGGGAGCCCCATAGATACCCAACGACGCAATTGTATGCAGACTGCAAAGTTCTTACAGTTCGTCAACTCTTTATGCTTCAATCTGTCCTAAGGATCCATCGCAGCCTTCCCCCATCGAACCCTAAAAAGCGCACAAACCTTCCCACAGGCACCCAACACAAGACCACCTTCGCTAAGCACCAGTATTACGTCATCAGCGCTTACATTTACAAAAAGATCCATAAAAAAATAAATATCTTAGACCTCAACAAACATAACTTAAAATTAAAAGTAACAGAATGGCTACTTGAACAGGACTATACCGAAACAGAGACTTTGCTTACTTACATCACCTAATAAGCACATATTTACTCATTCATCTCTATGCTCACACTTACTCTTAAATTCCTGCATCCACACACGCTTGCACAAACAACTCCCCCACTCACTCCCCCACTCACTCACACAAAAACTCCTACACATATACATTCACACTCATTCACACTCACCCTTACATACTCATACTTAATCTTAGAAACTAATGTTATAACTTTTTTTTCCATCTGAAGACAAATCGACACCGTCCACTCATAAACATACCTCTTAGAATGTTATTGCGAAACACTGTCCCTTAAGACACAGGATAACCTAGTTTAAGGGACAGAGTTTAAATTATTGTGTACAGATTTCTGCAAAAAATAAATAAATTGAGATATAAACAAACTCTAATAACTTTGCTGTTTATAAAAATTATTTGTACTAATTAAAAATTAGTGGTATATAGAATGCTACGTAAAAAGAATAAAAACATATTCTTTTTTTACGGGTGAAATCAGCAAATAACTTCTCCCGCTCTGGGTGGACCAAGACTAAAACCCACAGTATTCCTTTAGTTGCCCTTTTTTGCAAGGTCTATGGTAACTCCTTCGAGTAAAAGGTACGCTACTACGAAGTAGCGTTTTTTTAGACGAAGTAGTTTTTTGGGTAGGGTAAAGAAATCCAAAATCATCTAATAGACGTCACCCAGAAAATCTACCCACTACACCGTGTCAGCTAGGCCCTACAGCATGCAGGCTGGCAGTTTTTTTCTTTTTCTATCAACCTTTTTTACCCCATCGAAGAGAAATATGTCTTAAATAAATACGTGATTGCGTAATAGTAGTGATTAATAATAAGTTTAATTGCATTTATTATTATATTATTTTCTATTTCGGTCCAGTTTTTACATATTATTACATTTTACTGATTTAGTACAATTGACTGGCCTATACTATCCTCTGGTACCTAATAATATTGTATAATAGAATAGACTAAAATTGTATACCAAAATAGTAACATAGCTTCACGAAAAATTTAAAACAGATATGGTTGCAATGGCGGTTCATTGATGGGGTAGGTCCCTATTAGGGGTAGTTTTGTAATGGAAGTAGCACGTTTCGCAAGAATGTAACATTTTATTATGCCATTTTTTGACAAATACGTCGCAATGTCAGTTCATCATCATCATCATCATCATTTCAGCCGATAGACGTCCACTGCTGGACATAGGCCTCCCCCAAATGTCGCCACAACGAACGATCCTGTGCGTACCGCAACCTTCACCAGGTCATCGGTCCACCTTGTAAGGGGCCTTCCAACACTGCGTCTTCCGGTACGCGATCGCCACTCCAGAACCTTTCGGCCCCAACGGCCATTCGTTCTGCGAGCAATTTGCCCTGCCCATTGCCACTTTAGTTTGGCGATTCTTCGTGCTACGTCGGCAACCTTGGTTCTCTTGCGGATATCTTCATTTCTGATTCGATCACGCAAAGAAACTCCGAGCATAGCCCTTTCCATTGCCCTTTGGGTGACTTTGAGCCTTCTGATGAGGCCCATTTGTCAGTTACTTTTATTTATTTATGTTTTGTTTTGTATTGCAAGTAACAAAAACTCAAAACGTCAAAATGCTAGTAACAATAATTCCTTACGATTACGTTAGTACGTATCCTAAAGCTAGGACATAATATATCTCTGCTGCAAGCCCAACACCGGTAGAAAACTTGCAGCATCGATTCACATTGTGAATATTATACAATCCTACTTGCTTACAGTTAATTGATCCTAGAGATTAATAATATAATATTCCACAATTATCTCACAACGCCGTCTAGTCCCAAGCTAAGCAGTGCTTGTGTTATGAGTAGTAGATAACAGATAAACATGCATAAATATATCTAAATACATACATATTAAAGATAAATTACACCCAGACACAGAGCAAATGATCGTGCTCATTGCACAAACATTTGTCATGGGTGGGAATCGAACTCACGACCTCCGGCATAGCAGTCAGGGCCACTAACCACTAGACCAACAGGCCAGTCAAAATTTACCTTCAATAAATAAACAGACAAGTTTACCTCATCATAATATTAGTTTAGTGATACAGCCGTCAACGATATCACATTCTACAAGTTTGAGAGTACTGGAAACTAATAATTACGGAGGAAATTACTCTATTAACAATTCTCTGTGTATATGATGACGCACGCACTACATCATAGGTCTTCCTTTATATGATTAACATTGCTCCCAGTTACTGAGAGAGATAATTGAATCTTATATCAAAGGATCAGATAAGGAGTAAGTATGTATGCTTACTAAATTAGTTTTGAAAGTCATTTATAAGTTATATTTAACGAATGTTTAACATTAAATCGGTAAACTTCGGATCCTTGACACAAATATTTACTACTTGATACTAAAAATTTGTTGGGATAAGTTTTCGAAACCCCGTCATCCCCTTCGTGTTAGGTTACTGTCAAACCTGCAGACAGAAGTAGAAGGTTCTTTGCTTGACGGGGCTTAGACAACTAAGTCGACACTGTTTTGTAGCTCATCGAAAGGCCGTCCGGTAACCGAGCAGACGGAGCCCAAATCACCGTCGGCGCATAGTCATACGCGACTCAAGGAGATGTCAGCAAAATCGTAGGGACCCAGTAGGGCCGACGCCTACAGGGGCCATGGGTTAGCTGTCGAAAGGGATTCAGGCCCGGGGTCCTGGAACGCAAGTTAAAACGCATGTTAAACCAACGTTTTAGTCAGTAAAACTCTGACACGCCCTCACGCTCCGCCCTAGTGCGTGAAAAGTCATTGGATGATTGACCACCTTAAAAAAGAAAACACCGCCAGCTCGGTTCTCTTCATGATTGCATGCTGTATGCTTGTTTGCATGCTGCATGCTTGCTGTATACATGTTGTACGAGTCTTTTATTAACTATCGGTATGAAATGTGTGCTAAAAGACGATTCATATAATATGTTGCAGTAATATTGAGAGTGAAATATTTGGCTATTTTATCTTACTGGAATCAAATTCATAAAGGTTCAAGTAACATGTTTTGAATACGCAACTTTATACTTGGTATTAAAAAAAATTTAAAGATCGTCCGTTAACTTTGTTGTCTCAGCAAAAATGACTAAATTGAAAGTCGTCAAACAAAATATTGGTGAAATTTCTTTTGCGATAATATAAAATATTTGGTTTGAAATTAGAATTAGAAGTGTTTTTTTATGCATATCATAAAAAGGAAAATAGATTCATTTCTGCAATACTTCATTAGACACAATTTGTATCCATTCTAATAAGTATTCAGAATTTATTGGTAGTAACATAGGTGCATTTCTGGTAGACGTTTAAAGATAAGCTTGTCATAATCTGTTGTTTATTATTTGTATTATGAGCTTATTTGGTTACAATATCAGTCATAAAATCATTAGTATTAGAACCAAAAGTGTTAACTGCCCCTTACGCGCTATTTGACTCAAAAACTATGATTTTCAAACCCATTTATAACCATCAATGACTTATTGTACCAACATGTGATTTACTAATACCATTAGGAAATATTCTTGTCTAAATAGTAAAAAGTTTTTTTTTTAAATTAATAACACGCTTGTGAACTATATTCACATATGTAAACACAGTTTTTTTTAAGTTCTACTTTAAGAGTCAATTTTGAAGCTTCAAAATGTCTAAAGTATTAATAGAATACTTACACTTACTAATATACATAATTGGGAGTTAACGCTCTTACGAACAACAAATGAAATCAAACAAACATAATTATGTACGCAAATACTTTAATAAACAACGTTACTGTCACACTCACTGACACGATAAACCATGTAATAGTAGAATCTAAAATAAACCATTTTCAATCGTATTACTGCGGTCTAAAGTTCAAAGTTCATCGTAGTTATTATTGTATCCAAATAGTTTTCCTTAATGGAGTCACTACAGGAATAGTGAAGCTCAGTATTTAATTAATATGCTCGGATTTACACGTTATTTAGCTAAATGGAGTTATATTTTATTTTATTATAGTTAATGTCTAAACTAGTGCTGGTTAAGAGCTTTTTGTGGATATTTCTGCTGCTATAACTAAGGATATTCTTAAAAGTAAGTATTCAATATTTTGTGCTCCAGAAAAGATTTATTTGATGACGAGAAAATTTTACGATACGCCCTAAGTTTGTTCATGTTCAACCCTATTTGGGTCTTAGGAAGACAATGTTATTATTGATTTAAATGGACATCATTTCTGTTAAGAACGAATATATTGTATTAAAGTTTTTATTAATCGAAACAATCTGAGTTAATAAAATAAATCTCTTTGAATAGGTACGTCAAGTAAATCTGTCAATCAACATTGATGTAATATAAACTGAAAAGAAGTAAAACACTGCATTTATTCCAAATTAATCATCTTTGTTAAAAGTTTAAAATTGACTATCGGTAAAACACCACAAGTAGGTTTTCCCCATATCGTCATAATTATACTTTTAATAAGTTAATGGTAACACGTTTCAAATTATATAGCATATTAAACCAAAATTGATTTCTAAAGTAATTTAGATTATCTTTTTTTTAATTTCAGGTCTACCTCTTGTTGAAGGAGACATGGCCATGGCTTGTACTAGTCGACCGGGTATCGTTGAACTGCCGACTTACTCAGTTTATCTTATTGGATTTACAATTTTTTTCATGTCGTTAGCCATAATTGGGCTATCAGTGGCTTTATATTACGCTTTGAAGAAGAAAACCGTACTTGAAATTAATGACAGCAACAAAGTTCAATATAACAGTTTTGATGACTCGAACAAAAACGATGGAAGCACGCTAACTGTGAATAGTGGCATCATACAAATAAGTGAGCCCAGACCAACTGACCCAATAACGCCAACCCGCATTGAAGACTCCAAAATCATTTTTGCCAAGAAACCTCTAAAGCCGATTGGACCAATAGTGGATAAAGGTCAAATGGACGCAATTTGTAAAGAAGTATTGAACAAAGTGGCAAAAAGTGATTCAGCGTGTTACAGGGATCTGAACGACCTCTTAAAGTTTGAAAATAAAGAAGATAATTTCAGTACAAAAAGTGAGAATCCAAAAGAAAATAAAAATGAAGAAAGAACTGATTTTGAGCCAGTGAAACTATTTAAACTAAAGAAACCTGAAATAAAAAAGGTGAAAAAAGAAACTGAAAATGAAACTAAAATAGAAATCAAAGATGAAACTAAACAAGAAACTACAAATGAATCAAAAAAAGAAACCGAAACTCAAGCAAAGCTTGATGAAAATAAAGACGTACGGATTGAAATAAACAATGTTGAAGGTGATAAAAATGAAGATGACAGCGATACAGAGACCGAATATGATACCGTTCCCAGTCCAATCAGATTTAGGCATTCCGGACCTGATCCTGAACAGGCTATGTATGATACTGTCCCAAATCCAATGCGATTTAGGCATTCTGATCCTGAAACTGACCAAGGCATGTATGATACAGTTGCTAGTCCAAAGAGATTCAGGAATTCTGGCGCCGATACTGACAATGATCTCAATGATATGTCTTTTTACGACCTTCCGCCAATGCGTAACCAAGATGGCCCTAGTAAAAATATGATACAGATGGACTCAGAAACCGAATATTTAATGCCTATTTCAACCAATACAACAGATTCGTGTTATATTAATGCCAAGAGACAGTCATTTCAAGCACCAAAGTCCTAATTTTTGATATACATACAGACTGACTTTTCATTCATTGGTCATCTTTTTGGGTACTTTAACCCTCATGAGATGACCCTACTATAATATACTGCTATGAATCTCCTTTTACTTTGTGGATACAAAGATTTTTTTACGTATAGCATCTGATTCTCAGGTTTTTATTTGGTATGTATCTATTGCATTTTTATCTAAAATAGGGAAAGAAAGTAGCTGTTATTTTCCTTTGTCATTTTTAGAATTGATCTCACAGCAATTAGTGGTTTATATTCATAAGTCTTATAAACATCCTTTGAAAGATTGCCAATGAGTTTCAAGTTCGTCTGTTTTAATAGCAATACTGTACTGATTATATTGCATCATTTGCAATAATTGACACATTTACCGGGAAATTGGTAATATTACCTTAATCAGTTAGTGTCACGAGTGCGATACATAATTTGCTGATTTCATTTGTTTCTTGTGAATTTTGTAAATATTTTGACCTTCATCATCCTTGTGCCTTTCATCCATTATATTTGGATTCAGCAATGCGTTTCCTATTCTATTCTACATCTCTATTCGACATCATCTCAACAGTCAAGTTTCAAGCCATATCATACCTCACAAAATCCATTCATCAGAAAGAAGAAAGAAAGAAAAACATTTTATTTGGCGGAGCAAGGCGCAATTTGCAATCATCATGTGCGAACACCAAAACTATTTTAAATATATTATATTTAGTTGTTATCTAGCTAATTCATTGTACTTAGAATACATAGTTGAAGTAATAAACATTAAAGGTTATTGAAAAGGGTGTCGAAATTAATGTAAATAATTTAAGTTAATCGGACTAATGTTATTAGTGTGATGTGATAGTATGATTCAAACATTTGAACAAGTGCTCGGGCTAGTAAAGAGCTAACCTAGTCTGAAAGAGGGGCTATGGTAGAGCGTACGAATGTCTCATTTTTCGTCGCAGTCTAAGTGGGGCGAAACCAATCTGGTGGGATTCACTGCCGCAAAAACACAAGCGTGTCTGTTCACCGCCAAAAGGAGCCCGTTCACCTTGGCTCCTGCTTTTCACAATGTATCACTTGACTGCACCGACCACCTTCAGCTCTTGGGAGTTGAAATTTCCTCAGACCCTAACTTTGGGCGGTTTAAAGAGTCCAAAGCCAAGGTAGCAAAGAGGTAGTGGTCAAACGCGAGCCTATCAATAATAATAATAAAAAAGCTGCTAGGAAACTCGGCGTTATTGCAAAAGTCCGGCGGTACTTCACACTGGAACAGCTTCTAATGTTATACAAAACACAGGTTTGATCGTGTATGGAGTACTGCAGTCACATATAAGCTGGTGCTGCAAAATGCCACCTGGCACTTTTAGACTCAGTAAAAAGGCAGGCGAAGAGGCTAATTGGTGATCCAGATTTGGATAAGTCCAATCTACAAAGCCTTGAGCACAAGCGTAGGGTAGCCAGCCTTTTGGTTTTTTATAGGGTGCATTTTGGAGAGTGTGCGCAGGAATTGCATGACTTGATTCCACCATCTCCTTTCTACCATCGGACACCCCGTCGTGTGGTGAATATCCATCCTTACGTTGTTGAAACTTCTACGGTCGGGACTAAGCGTTTTGCCTCGTTGTTTATACCGCGTACAACGAAGGACTGTAACTATTTGCCTGCTGTGGTCTTCCCGAACGATTATAATTTAGGTATCTTCAAGGCTAGAGTGAATAGGCTCTTAATAAACTAGAGCGCCTCACCATCAACGATTGCATCGCTGCTTACCATCATGTGGGATCGCAGTCAAGTACTAGTTTAAATAAAATAAAAAAATAGATAAATTATGTTCATAATGAATAAAACAGGTTCTTATAATCAAATTGTAATATATCTCATCAAACATAATATATTTGTAGGTGTCATGTTATGTCAAGGTAATATAACAAACCGAAACTGATTTTTGGAATAATATATGTGTATCATTGTTAAGTCCTTTAGTAAATATGTCCTTAGGTATGTAAAATGTATTAATTTTAAATAATAAATTATTAATATCCTTACATTGCTAACGCATGAGAACAATATTTTTCCTTGTTTTTCACTTTACAATTATAATATTATTTAGAAAGCAATAAATTGTGGTAGACTTATTTAATTAAAATGACTTTTATTAAAAATCAACTATTTTTTTTTTGGGTGGGAAAATTATCTAATGACATCTCCCGATCTGGGGCGGGGCGAGAGGGCGTGTCAGACTTTACTGACTAAAAACCCAGTCCTGTTTCTTCTTTGCCATTATTCCAGGGCCCCGGGGATCTCTTACGCATCACTCATGGTACTAGCAGGTTTCGACCCTGCTGGGCCCCTACGGTTGCTGACATCACCTTAAAGCGTGCGTGGCACACTGTGCGTCGTCAACGACTTGGGCTCGGTCCGGAGTGTTACCGGACAGTCGGACTGCGAACTACCCATTGCGCCTACGGTGGCCGGAATTCGGGATCGGAATCCCGGCGGCTGGGGCGACAGGGCCTTACCTCGCGTGTACACGTGCGGCCTCCTTCTTTGCTAGCATTACTGCTTCGCAGAAGGAGGGGCGATCGCCTGCCACTCCTCCTCCTCCTCTGGACCATGGTCTGGAGTGAGAAGGAGTAGCATGCGGGAGTGACAGGCCATGGCCTGTATCTTTATACAGGCCATGGTCCCTGTCCATGGGCCCAGCGTGAGAGATCGCTGTCACCGATAGCCCCCACGAGGTCACGGCGATGCTCTGCTCAGGCGGGGCACACCTCTACCGTATGCTCCACCGTGTCCTTCGGGTGGACCCCACACACTGGTGACCCCCGGGCGTTTCTTCTGCACGAATCCGGTGCAGGAATCTTCCGAACTTACTATATCCGGTGAAGACTTGCGTCATGTGGAAGGTAAGGATGCCGTGTTGTCTTTCCAGCCACTCCTCAAAGAGGGACACTTACCGCCATAATTATGGAGGGCCCGTAATCAACTATTCCAACAATCTTGTCTTATCGACAATCCTGGTCTTTTAAAATTCTTTCCATATTTAGCCTTGGCTGTCCTAAACGACTATTTAATCAAATCAGTCAAGTGCGAGTCTTACTCGCGCACCAAGGGTTCCGTACAAACTTGCCTGTATTACTTGTAATATAATTAAACTTACGGTTTTTTGATTCCTTTCATCATTCTAGGCCATTGGAAAATCCCCTATATGTTTTGATTCCCTTCCAACATTACCTTTCCACAACCATCGGACAACCTAACGTACGGCGAGTTCACCCTTACATTATTAACACCTCTACGGTCTGGACGAAGCGTTTCGCCTCGTCGTTTATATTGCGTCCATCGAAGGACTGGAACAATTTGCCTGCTGCGGTCTTACTTAAATTACAAGTCGGACATATGCCGCCGCACTTTTGGTCTATCACGGCCCTAAAACGTATTTTCTTACTAAAATAAAAGGAAATCGCAAAAAAGTCAGTAACAGAAGCACTGAAAGTTTTTGTCTTCTTTTGCAATAAAAATTAATTTACACTGTTTAAAAAATCTCTAGAATATGAGTAATTTTAAACTTATTTGTTTTGCGTTGCCTGTTATGAACGCTGGAGTTGCTTCATTAATTAAAAGTGATGAACAAGAAGTCTTTTTTAATCTGTGTTTACTTGCTACATTATATTATTCTGTTTTCTTACAACTCATTAAAAGAAAATAGTTTTCTAAAGTCGTTGATTTAAATTTATTTTTAAATTTTTATTTAAGTTACCGTAGATTATTAAACCACCTTCTCCTCTACATATTATGGTACATATATTAAAAGTTAACAATTGAACGGGATTTTACATTATCTAACAAAGTTTACATACTGTCTAGTGACATAACATATTTCAACCAATATAAATTTGCAACCTACCAAAACTAGAAATACAAACAAAATTGAAATACCAACTTTCTTATATTATCACGTGTGCTTACAGATCAAACTTATTTAGTATATATATCAGACAAAAAAGAACCATCATAATTATTTCTTCAGTAAAAATAACTTTTTTCATCAAAAACCATAGTTTTATTTAAATGACAATCAAAATTCACTTCGGATAATGGATCAAATTCCGAAAGTCGTGCTAACTGAATTCCTCTTCAATCTTATTACTTTAAATTCCATGTTACATTTCTTTCCTCTCCTGTGACTAAATTCAAGAATTTAATAAACACACACGAGGTTCCAGAAAATGAGAGTTTGAAATTGAAAAATTTATTTGCAGAAAATTGCGGTGCAAGTTGACATTTAGTTTTAATGTGTTACTTTAGAGTTACAGATAACGAATATAATACATATATCGAACATATGTTTTCAGGGTTTCATACCTCTGATAGCAAAAACAGAACCCTAATAAGAGCGCTTTTGTGTCCATCTGTCCATCAGACAAGTCCCTTTTTCTAAGAAAGGCGTGATGGTATCCTGCTACTCCATGGAGCAGTAAAAAAATGAAACTTCTAAGTCAATGGCGTTTACGCTCTGAAATCAAAACTTATAGTTGACTTTCCGTCGACCTAGAATCACAAAATTTGGCAAGATGCAATGCCATAAGGCACAAGTAAAGTAAAAAAACTGAAGACTTTAAAGCAGTTCCATCTCAAACGATTATAAACTAATTTGCTTTCTAAAAGCAAAGTTAAGTTGCCCCTGAGTGCGCTAGTTATTTATGTAGTTTTATTTTTTGTTTAAAAATATTGCCCCTTACCAAGAATAACTCCAAAATCGTGAACGCGTTCACAATCATAAAAAAAAACACATACACAAGACATAGCCTGGAACAACTGTGTTTAGACAATACATATTGTATTATTGTTGCTCAACCACTGCGTTGTGTCATCACCAACTTTGAATCTTACCCTTACCTACATTAAAAGTCATTGCTTCCACCAGACTCAATCAAATTGACAGTTATAGCTTGTAATTTAGACATTAATTGACAGTTCTTTTTTTCGTTCTTTATAACCATTGAGTCAATTAACTCGGAGGAACGTTCCTTTAGAAGGACTTAGAATATAACGAATCTTTGTTCTTTTTAAGAAACTTCTGTTTTGCTGTCTATTCAACAGTTTTTAATAATAATAATGAGTCTGCCTCATCAGAAGGCTTACAGTCACTCAAAGGGCAATGCGGTGGATGCGAGACGCGCAGGATCGGTCGTTGTGGAGACGCTTGGGGGAGACCTATGTCCAACAGCGGACGCCTTTCGGCTTAAATGATGATGATGATGATGAATCTGTCTGCTAAAGAAACCATAACACCTATTGCATAAACTATATTAAATATCAGGTATGATTGTTAATAAATAAAATTCTTCTTCATTGTTTTAAATACGATTTTAAAACTAGGCCATTTCAGTTCTCACATGTGTTTTGTTCTTTCTCTTTCACACGGTGGTGATGATTAATACAAATGGGATAGTGTTTGTAAAATGTTAGTTGATTTAAGCCCACGTAAAACTCACTGGGAATAACAGATCATCAAATACGTGTTGAAGTCGGTGAGAGATGAGACTCGTTGCTGAATAATATGATTTTTAGCCGGTTAAAAATGCTGAGCCAGTAAATACTGGGGTAAGACAGTTTAGTTTAGCTCGTATAGCTTTTTTTTTAGTTGGGAATTGATCCTTTGGGTGGCGCGGGAGGGCTTGTCAGACTTTTACTGACTAAAATACTCCTTTTCCTTCTTTGCCTTCGTTCCAGGGCCTTGCGGTTCTCTTTCGCACAACCTATGGCCCCAGTAGGTGTCGACCCTGCTGGGCTCCTACGGTTTTGCTGACATCGCCTTAAGGCGCGCGTGGAACACTACACGCCGTCGACAACTTGGGTTAGGTCCGGACGGTTACTGGACGGTTGGACGGTTGGATTGCTCGCCGTCCGTAAGGCGGCGCCTACTGTGGTTGGTATTCGGGGTCGGGTTTCCAGCGGTTGGGGCGTGAGAGCCTTCTTTCCTAGCATTACTGCTTCACTTAAGGACTACTGTGTGTGTAAGTGACTACCTGCCATTCCTCCTCGCTCCAGACTATGGTCTGTACCGAGGCCTAGCGCGAGAGATCGTTACCACCGATTGCCCCCACAAGGACAGGGCTGTGCTCTGCCCAAGCGGGGCACACATCTACCATATGCTCCACTGTGTCCTCTGAACAGCTCATATAACTGAGGTAAGTTATCAAATTTTCACAGCTTAGCTTACATTGATTCGAACATAGCCCACTAAGTACGATGTCTTCCTGGGCAGTGTGATTCATTGAACTCTTTCAAAGAATCACACTGCCAGGCAGGCACCATGGGCCATAGAACAAAGGCCAAACATTGATAGAGCACAGATGAGATTTAATTAATAAAAGTGTAACCCTATCGCTGTGTGTTTTTGATGACTTCCCACTAAAAACAGCTTACATGTTCATACTGTAGGCAAGTATGAAAAGTTGCCATAATTTGCTTTGATGTGCCACCGAATAAGGAATAAAAACGTCAGTATAGGAGGGAGGTACAATAGCTGACGGCAGTGTGACGTTGGACATAGCAACGCTGTAAGTTATGACGCACGACGTTGAGATTATGGTGATAGATTTAGAGTTGGTAACCAAAGACATTAAAAACTTCATTCATCAGAAAAAAAAATTTTTAGGAAAATTCTTTCCACGTATGTTTTGACTGGCCTATTGGTCTAGTTGTCAGTGGCTCTGACTGCTATGCCGAAGGTCATGGGTTCGATTCCCGCCCAGGACAAATGTTTACATGATGAGCACGATCATTTGTTCTGTGGCAATATATAAGTAAGTTTATCAGCTGTCTAGTACTCATACCACAAGCTCTGCTTATTTTGGGATTAGATGGCGTTGTGTGAAAGTTGTGGAATATTATTATTATTATATTATCACGGTCGACGGCTTCCTCAAATCGTGTTAAAGTCAAAAATTCCATGGTCACAGAGGAAAGTTTTAGTCAGTAAGAGTCTGAACCGCCCTCCTGTTCCACTCTAGAGTGGAAGACGTTTTTGATATCAAAGAGCTTCATACCTGCGACATAGTTGCTTTATTCACTGTAAGGTAAAAAAGAATGAAAAAAAGCAATATTCATTAAAAAACAACAAACCATCTCTAACGTCTACCAGATGCATTTAAAATCGTCCTACTATTTAAATCAAATATTTCTTTCTGTCGTTTGATACTCACTCGACACCTTGATCATCACACCACTTCCACACTTGCAGTGGAAGCGGTGTGATGATCAAGGGACTTACTATGACAAAAAAATCCCCGCAACATGTCTGCTACTGCAATGTCCGATATAAAGGCAATCAAATTTGCTGGCAATTATCGCCAGAGCAATGTTGGAGCTGTCCCGCACCCTGCGCACAAGAGACGGTTTTTCATTTTCTAAGTATTTGGTCAGACTGGAAGAGCGGGTTCGGGACGGACGCGGCGCGGCAATCTCAAAAATAAGAACTTCATTTGAGTGTTCATAGTGGGCATGTGGGTGCGGGAAGTAGTGCGGGTTGTCAACGCGTTACGCACGCGGGTAACACTTGCCATAGCTCGTTTATACAGTGCGTGCGCTGGTGGCAAACGGCCACTGTTCCTGAACCGCGCTGCCAGTCTCGGCCGAGCACTCACAGTAGATGTAAAAAGTAGAGTACTATCCGCAGGGATAAAGGGTACATTCATCTTGGGCTAGCTTGATTCCCTTGCTACACTCAGGATTCTTAGCTTAACTCTCTCGCTTTGCTTAGAAATTAACACTAACAGCCCTTACTACGCTCGTAGTTTACCCTCAGAATCCTTCGTGACACGCACTGCGCTTTGCCCTTTTGGTAAATAATCAACTGTTAAAAAATGTCTCGATTCAAAAATATAGTACCAACATTCAGTATAATTACTAACTAGAAGCGCGTCTGAAAATATGACACGTAGCATTGTACTCGTGTTCTTTTGTTTTCCCTTCGCTACGAGTTTTAACTCATCCCGGGCACATGAATAAACAAACTCTATTTATAAACCATACTAAGCTCGTGAATACGTTTCGCTTTCAATGAAAAAATGTTTTATGTAGTTTTGTTCGAATTTGATTCATGTTTAAAGCGAAACTGTGATGATTTTCGCGGCATTTATGTGTTTGTTTTGAAATAAAGTTGTTTTTGTTGTGTTTGACTGTACATCGTCTCGTAGAAAAGTCTTATTGTTCTATAATTGGTCCAATGACATCTGTACTTATCTAATATATAAAAATCTCATGTTAGTATGTTATCGAACTTTTACAAAACAGCTTGATATATTTTTAGGGTTTCGTGCCTCAAGGGGCAAAAAGGGAATCCTTATAGGATCACTTTGTTGTCCTTCTGTCTGTCTGTTAAGACCCTTTATCTTGGGAATGCGTGGAGGTATTGAATTGAAATTAAAACTCTTAAAATATAGGTACCTACTCAAGTTTGCGGTCCTTTAAAGCTGTGAAAAATCAAACTTCTAAGTTAACGAAAAAAAAGAAACGGCTGTTTATGTTGCAAAAAAATCGTGTATTTCGACATTCTCAAGGGAATCAAAATTCATAGGGTAGTTCCTGTTGACCCAGAATCTCGAAATTTGGCATAAAGCAGGCTCTTATACTATAGATATTGGAATAAATCTGAAAACAGAAAATTTGTTGTTATGCCACAAAAAATATTTTTTTTTATTTTGCGAATTGTCGAGACTCCATTCGAGAATTGAACTTTACAGTTTATACGGAATCCTCAGTTTGCGAGTCCGACTAGCACTTACTCAGTTTTTATGATTTAATTTGTTTATATTTGGTAGGTCTGAGAATAGGTAGAAAACTATTTTTTATTGATTTTTAGGGTTCCGTACCTCAAAAAGAAAAAACGGAACCCTTAAAGGATCACTTTGTTGTCCGTCCGTCCTGTCTATCTGTCTGTCTGTCTGTCTGTCAAGATCCTTTATCTCGAGAAGGCGTGGAGGTATCGAGTTAAAATTAAAACCATATATTGTCTGCGGTCTTTTAAAGCTGTGAAAAAATCTTCTAAGTTAACGAATAAAAAGATACGGCCGTATATGTCACAATAAACGTATATTTGACACACTCAAGGAAATCAAAATTCATGGGGTACTTCTCGTTGACCTAGAATCCGGAAATTTGGCGTGAAGCAAGTTCTCATACCACAAGTACAGGAAAAAATCTGAAAATTATAAATTTGTAGTTACGTCACAAAAAATTGCGATTTGGAAAAATCTTCGTAACTCAATTCGGGAATTGAACTGTTTTCGTAGGTAAGTTTGTACGGAATCCTAAATGCGCGAGTCCGACTCGCACTTGGCCGGGTTTTGTATAGCAGAACAACATTTACCATGTCAGCTAGTTACTTATAATTATTATAAAGCTAAAAAATATGTTTGTTTACTTGAACGCGCTAATCTCTGAAACGACTATAAGTTATATCACATCACTGCAATCATTAGAAGTGGAGCAGTAACCGGATAAAACCGCAGAGAACAGCTAGTAAATTAGAAATACCTTTTTATGCTCCTGTGACCCACGGATACCCCACAAGTTTAAGGGTAAAATCATTCTATAAATTCGTGATAAGACCTATCATACTGTATGGATCAGAAAATTAGGCTGTGAAAAAGACTGATGAAAAAGATTGCACCGGAGATGAGAATGTTGAGATGGATGTGTGGTGTGACGAAAATGAAATAGATTAAATGAGTATATTATAGGAAGTTTGAAAGTGGCGCCAGTGACTGAAAAGTTGAAGGGAAATCGTTTGTCTTGGTATGGTCCTGTATAGAAGAGGGATGAAACGCATGTTACTAAAAGAGTTATGAGCATACATGTGGATGGATGAAGAGGGAGAGGGAGGCCAAAGAAAAGATGGATGGATTGTGTGAAAAGCGATATTTTCATATCACTCTTCACACAATCCAAAAAGGAAGTTAGTGATAGCAGAACGAGTGAAGCTTTTATCTGGTACAGTATGGACTGTACCAGATAAAAGCTTTTCGAAAAATGAAAGATGTTCACCCAGGGTAAAAGACTGAACTTATTTCTAGGTAAGCGTGCTCAATCGTCGACCACATCGATACTTTCCATCAGTGGCCCTACCACGAGTTGTTAGGGCTATATTTCGCCGGGACACCATAGCGTGTCCGTAAACTACCAAACTAGACACCATACAGACACCAGAGTCACTACACCACACTGAGACAATATCAAAATGGGCCTTATGTGCACGCGTCTGAGCTGGTCGCGCCGCCAGATTGGTTGCGCAACCAAACGGACACCAGGTGAGTAACTCTCTATAGAGCTGTATACATTTTGTTGGTAGCGGTGACTGATCACGCCGCCATGGTATCTCGGTGAAATATAGCTCTTAAAGCGATCCATTTGACGACTTAAAATAAACTCTTTATAGGGTGTATAGTCATCTCCATCCTTCTTTCTCGCTCGCATACTTTCTTTTTTAAAAAGGTGACAAAATCATCTAATGACAAATCTCGCTCTTGGGCGGAGCGAGAGATAGTGTCAGACTTTTACTGACTAAAAACCCACTCCTGTTCCTTCGTTGCCTTCGTCCCAGGGCCCAGGGTTTCGTTTTCACACTACCCATGTCTCACGCGTACTTGACATTTTAACACATTATGGACAACAAGTTATCAACAATAAAGAAAAGTCTAGAAACATAATATCAGTACAAAATGTGGTCTGCCTATATACTAATAGCAGTTATAAAGTTGTGAGTAATACAAGGAATTTAATTGAAAACAGAATTATTGAAAATAATATTGTATCACATTTACTGCGAGTAGGCAATTAGTTTGCCGATGTGATGCCATACATACGTAGGTATGGCATATTCTTCACAAAATTTCCAAATATGGCAATGTTCCTTATTTCATATTTTGTAATTAATTGAAATAAGTTTTCAATTAAAATATTTCGTTATGTCAAGCTTTTATAGCGCGGTTTCTACCTATATAATTAATACTCATCAAGACACGATAGAGTTATCTGAGTTCTTATGACCACTTTTTGGTTCCATCATCAGATCAGCTCCATGGCATAATAATTTTGCAATGTCATCTGATTTACACATGCCTGCAAAATTTCAGCTAAATCGGTAACCGGGAAGTGGATGAAAAATTTTGCAAGATTTGATTAAAGACAAGCTAACATCAAGAAAGGTGTAACTTAATAAAAGCTTGTAAATAGAATTTAATTTGCCTATGCACAGTAAATGTGATATCATACTTACGTAAATTTGACATATTCTTCACTTAACTTCCAAATATGATTAAGTTCCCTTTTTCATATTACGTAAAATATAACAAGGCAAGTTTTCTTGAAATTGGTAGCTACCGCTTTCAATGTTTCTATTGAATATTGTCCGTCTTTTGTAAGCAAATGCATTGAAATTTTAAACAAGGTATTTTGATATATTTTTGACAAGAAATTCCTTTATTGTCGTTTGAACAGTGAACCTTGGAGAGGAACAGAATTGATTATTTATTGGTATATCTTTGTGAATAACAAGATGTCATAAGAATTGTTACTGACAAGTTGGAACATACTTTAACTGGGACTTACTTTGACTGGCCTGGTCTAGTGGTTAGTGGTCGTGGGTTCGATTCCCACCCAAGATAAATGTTTGTGTGATGAGCACGATCCTTTGTTCTGTGTCTGGGTGTAATTTATCAATAATTTAAATGGCAGCCTATACCAACTCCTTAATGAGCTTTCTAAAGCACAGAGGAGTTTCGATGTGTTTATATGGTTACCCATCCTCAGACTGATCTCGTCAAACGTTTTTATTAAGCAAGCAAAAAAAGAAAGGCAAAAATGAACTTTACTTCTCCTCTCTCTCTCCTTTTTGTTCTCTTCTTCTTTTTCTTTTTCCTTCTTTTTTGTTTTTCTTCTTTTTCTTTTTTTCGACATAGTCGGTTTTTCCAAAGAACGTGGCCACCATCTTCTTTGAAGTGCTTCGAGAACGAACAACTTTAGTCGGCTTTGGCTCGTCTTGAAAGACCCTGATTGTAGCTTGTTGTTTGAAATCAGGATTGTAGGCATAGATCCCAGGTTCGTCACCACTGATGATGTGGGGTGCTACGACAGAAAACCTCCACGAGTGCCCGCAGGCTGTAGTTCCCTTGCGGATACGTCCGAGGTGAAAGCCAGTCTGCGGGACGGTGCACCCTGGGAGGCGGCCAACGACTCCCCTTGGGCACTGCACTTCTGCCTAAGGGGTCTCGATGTCTGCCTGCGAATATTCTGTCAGAAGGATCACTTCAACGCGTGTCCCTCTGCTATAGCAGAGGGCACAGTGGCGAAGTAAGAGCGGGCTTGGTGTGCACTTACCCTGCCACCGGGCAAGCAGGAGGGAGACTTGCTCCCCCTCCTGCCACCGTTAGTCTCGTAGCCCCAGAGATTGTCCAAGGTCATGTTTCTGACTTTTGATGGGGGTCGAGGGTCTAGGCTTAACCGCCCGGGCCGCGAGGAAGACAACCTCTATAAAAAATTACTCCAAACCTCCAAGCGGCGGCGCACCGTGAGGGAGGTTGTTAGCTTGACTAATGGGTAGCTAAATTAGTCTCTAGTGCGAACCATGTTATTTGAGCCAGTACCCGAAGTTTAATACTCGTGGGAACAAATATGATATCAAAATTTTTCGCAAACCACAATGAGAGTGATGCGCGGTCGGAGTCCGACGCGGCATCCAGAAGGAGCTCGGAGGGCTCGGAGGCTGAGGAGGTGGCGGGCGACTCCGGTAGAAACGCAAATTTCTACCGGAAGCGCTCCAGACCGGGGGACAAATCGTCCTCCGACGGGGAGATGGGCTCGGCCCGCAAAATCCCCACTAGTGGGCGGGGTGCGGGTCGAGCAAGTGGAAGTGGGAGGGGACTCACTGCTCAGGAGTCCGCAGTGCGAGCCAACAGACTTGCTGCGGAGGGGCGTCACCCCGGAGCGGCCAGCGCTAAGATGGACCTCTCGGTTCCATCTGGCAGTGAGCGAGATGCTGGGGAGGACTCCGCCGAGGAGTCACGTAGGTCTCTCGGAGCGTTGGTTGTTGCAGCACTGCGAGACATGGGCCGGAAAAGGGAGAAGACTTCCAAAGAGAAGACGGTCCACCGACACGCCGCCTCTATCGAGGAGGCTATCGATGCCACTCTCGAGAAGAGAGTGGCAAGACTCCGGGCTGAGCTCCGGGCCGAGCTCCGGGCCGAGCTCATGGGAGTTCAGCAAGTCGGCGGCTGCCAGGAGTCGACTGAAGGGGGGCGCGGGCTAGGGCAGGAGCAAAGCCAACCCCAGCCCCAGCCCGAGCCGGAGAGCCAGCTGCTGACGCTGTTGCAACGGGAGCTGGCTACCCTTCAGCAGCAGCTGCAACAGCAGCAGCAGCAGTTTCAGCTGCGGATTCAGCAGCAGCTGTCCCTGCTGGAGGGCATCGTGCTGCGCCCCCCACTAGCGGCCTCCGGCCAGCGAAAGGCGGCGTCCTATGCCACCGCCGCGGCCACGGCAGCTGCACCCAAGGCGGGCCCATCGGGGCAAGCCGGGCCCGGGGCCGTGGCGTCGGAGCCTGTGAGGCCGGCCCCGGCGTCCAAGCAACAGCAGCGGCGGAAAGGTGGGACGTCGTCTGCCGCTAAACTGGCGGGAACTCCTGCCGGGGTGGCGACTGGGCCGCGCCTGCCGCCTCCCCTGCCTGAAGAACCCTCGGCTGGCGCCGAATGGACAGTAGTTGGTGCCAAGAAGAGGGCGGGCAAGGTGGCTAGGACGGCCAAAAAGCGCGTGAGGCGACAAGAGCGAAAGAAGCGGGCCATGGCGGCTAGACTTCGCGCCCCGAATTCCGAGGCTGTAGTAATTACACTACAGCCAGATGCGGAAAAGAAGGGCGTGACGTACAACACCGTCATGGAAAAGGCAAAGCAGGCGGTGGTGGGCCACCTCAGCGAGTTCGGAGCCTCTGGGGGCTTCCGAATGAGGCGCACCGTAACCGGGGCCCGAATATTGGAGGTCCCCGGTGCGGACAGTGGCCCTGCCGCAGACGCCCTGGCCGCAAGGATCAGGGCGTCCCTGGACGTCGAGGAGGCCCGAGTGTCCAGGCCCACCAAGTGCATGGACATACGCATCATGGGTCTGGACGACTCCGTCAGGGTGGACGAGGTGGTAGCCGCCATCGTCAGGGCGGGAGGGTGCCACGCCGATCAGGTGCGGGCGGGCACCATCCGCGCTGACAGCACGGGCATGCGAGCCGTAACGGTGAGCTGCCCCGTGTCGGCGGCCAAGGCCATCACGAGCGAAGGCCGAAGGCTATTGGTAGGCTGGGTCTCCGCGCAGGTAAAAC
Source organism: Mythimna pallens (assembly GCA_961205895.1). Classification (NCBI taxonomy): domain Eukaryota; kingdom Metazoa; phylum Arthropoda; class Insecta; order Lepidoptera; family Noctuidae; genus Mythimna; species Mythimna pallens. The sequence continues at coordinate 7,394,425 of OY540843.1, forward strand.
TGCTGGAGCCCAGACCTCTGCGGTGCTACCGCTGCCACGTGGGGCACCATGTGGGGGCCTATTGCGCCGCGGAGGTGGACCGCAGTGACCGCTGCTTCCAGTGCGGTCAGCCCGGTCACAAGGCTGCAGAATGCCGTGCTACGCCGCACTGCTACGCATGTGCGGCGGTAGGCAAGCCGGCCGACCACCGGGCTGGTAGCAGGTCCTGCGACCCCCCCGCCAAGGCTAAGGGCAAGGTCCCGAGGCAAGTCCACCCCGACGTCCTCTCCGCCGCAGCATCCTCTCTGGCTGCCGCCGCTGTCGCCGCCGCAACCACCGCGGCAGGGCCCTCACGTGGGGCTCGGGAGGAGACTGTAATGGACTGTTAATACGGGTCCATTACGTCTCCTCCAGGCGAATATCAACCACTGCGCCCCCGCTCAGGATCTGTTGCTCCAAAGCATGGCGCAGTGGTCGATCAATGTCGCCGTGGTCTCCGAGCCGTACTATGTCCTGCCCAGGGGAGACTGGGTTCAGGACCTGAACGGCTCGGTGACCCTAATTTCGTCGGCCGCCGCCGGTACTCCGGCCCTCGAGGCCGTCACGAGGGGGCGGGGTTGCGTGGCAGCACGGTTCGGGGATATTGCAGTGGTAGGCGTCTACCTGTCCCCGAACAGATCTCTCGGCGATCTCCACATCTCCTTAATGGAGCTGAAAGCCGTCGTCACTGGGTTTGGTTCCCTCCCCGTGGTCGTGTGCGGGGACTTCAATGCCAAGAACTTGGCTTGGGGTTCCCGGTTCACGAACCAGCGGGGTCGGATGGTAGAGGACTGGGCCCTGGAGACAGGCCTGGTCGTCCTAAACCGGGGTTCTGTCCCCACGTGTGTGCGGATGCAGGGTGACTCAGTGGTGGACATCTCGTTCGCCAGCCCCGCTCTGTTGCCGCGTGTAGTCGACTGGCGCGTCATGGAAGGGGTGGAGACGTATTCAGACCACCGGTACATCCGGTTTGACGTCTCCGCCCAAACCTCGACCGCGCCGGTCCGACAGAACCCTTGTGGTCCGCGATGGGCGCTGAAGCAGATGGACCGGGAGCTCCTCCTGGAAGCCGCGACGGTACAGGCCTGGGTGCAAGCACCGGACAGGCCTGTCGATATCGACGTCGAGGCAGAGTGGTTCCGGGAGGCCATGTCGCAAATCTGCGACGCGGCAATGCCCCGAGTCCGTCCAGGACGTGCTCAGCGCCAGGTATACTGGTGGTCGCCGGAGATTGCGGCACTGCGCAACGCGTGCAATGCCGCGCGACGCCGGTATGCCAGATACCGCAGGCGCCGCATCCGTCCACCGGATGCGGAGGCCAGAGAGGCGGAGCTGTACGAGGGATACAGAGTGGCAAAGCGCACCCTCCGAGCGGAGATAAGGCGGGCCAAGCTTGAGGCCCGCAGGGTGTGGCTGGGGACTCTCAATGGGGACCCATGGGGACGCCCCTATAAGGTAGTACGGGACAAACTTCGCCCCTGGGCTCCCCCGCTGACGCAGAGTCTCCGGCCCCAGCTTGTGGAGGGTGTGGTGAGCACTCTGTTCCCTGCGCGTGGGGAACACTCTCCCCCGCCCATGGCTCCGCCACCAACGGTGTCTGACGCGGACCATGATGGCGACGACGACGTCAACGCTCCAGAGGTGACCGAGGTAGAGATGAGAGTGGCGGTACGAAGGCTGAGTGCCAAAAATACCGCCCCAGGACCCGATGGCTTGCCTGGGAAGGCCTGGGTCCTGGCCATGGAGGCTCTCGGGCCTCGACTAAGAGGGCTCTTCAGCGCATGCATGGAGAGGGGCCAGTTCCCACTTCGCTGGAAGACGGGGAAACTGGTCCTCATCGCAAAGCCAGGGCGCCCTGCGGACTCTCCATCCGCGTACCGGCCCATTGTGCTGCTCGACGAGGTGGGCAAGCTCTTTGAAAGAGTAATTGCAGACCGCCTCGTCGCGCACCTAACACGGGTAGGGCCGGATCTGGCGGAAGGCCAGTTCGGCTTTCGCAGAAGGCGCTCCACGGTGGACGCCATCATGCGCGTGCGAGCTCTCACGACAGGGGATGCGGTGTCTCAGGGCAGGTGTGTCGTGGCGGTGTCTCTGGACATCGCCAACGCCTTCAACTCCCTGCCTTGGAGTAGCATTAGGAGGGCGCTGCGGTATCACCGGACGCCCGACTACCTCTGTCGTGTGGTCGAGGCTTACCTGTCGGACAGGTACATCATCTACCCTGGTCACCAGGGAGAGTGGGAACGTCGAGAGATGTCGTGCGGTGTTCCGCAGGGATCGGTACTAGGGCCGCCCTTGTGGAACATCGGATACGACTACGTGCTGCGCGGCGACCTCCCTGGCGGGGTCAGCGTGGTCTGCTACGCAGACGACACGCTGGTCCTAGCGCAGGGAGAGTCGTACCAGGCGGCGGTCGAACTAGCGACACACGGGGTTGCGACAGTCGTGGGCAGGATCCAGGAGTTGGGACTCGAGGTGGCATTGCACAAGTCCGAGGCTATGTGCTTTCACGGCCCTCGGAACGCGCCACCACCGGGTTCCCAACTAACGGTAGGAGGAGTCCACATCGGCGTCGGGTCAACGATGAAGTACCTGGGACTCGTTCTCGACAGCCGATGGGATTTCGAGGAGCACTTCCGACGTCTGGCTCCCAAACTAAATCGGACTGGGGCTGCCCTCGGGCGGCTCCTGCCCAACCTTGGGGGTCCAGATGCCTCCTGCCGGAGGCTCTACGCGGGAATCGTTCGGTCCATGGCCCTTTATGGCGCACCGATATGGGCGCCGGCGCTGCGGAAGCAGCCGGCGGCCCGGCTGAACGCATGCCAGAGGGTCATGGCCATAAGGATGGTGCGAGGTTACCGGACGATTTCCCGCGAAGCGGCGAGCCTTCTTGCCTGCCAGCCACCATGGGATCTGGAAGCAACAGTCCTTGCTCTCATGCACGATCTACGCATGGAGATGCAACGCCGGGGCGAAACTCCGCTGCCGCGACAAATCGAAGCATGGCGGACGGAGCTCCGGCGGGTTCTCATGGTGAAATGGCGACAGCGACTGTCGCGACCCAGTGCTGGGCACGCCACAATTATGGCGGTGAGTCCCCTCTTTGAGGCGTGGTTGGAAAGACCTCACGGCGTCCTCACCTTCCGCATGACGCAGGTTCTCACCGAACACGGGAAGTTCGGGAAGTTCCTGCACCGAATTCGTGCGGAAGCGACGCCCGGGTGTCGCCACTGTGTGGACCGCCCGGAGGACACGGTGGAGCACACGGTGGAGGTGTGCCCCGCTTGGGAAGAGCAACGCCGTGTCCTCGTGGGGGCTATCGGCGGCGGCGATCTCTCGCGCCGGGCCTTGGTACAGGCCATGGTCCGGAGCGAAGAAGAGTGGCAGGCGGTCGCCTCCTTCTGCGAAGCAGTAATGCTAGCAAAGGAAGCGGCCGATCGCGTGAGGCAACGGCAACGGTCCTCACGCCCCAACCGCCGCCGGGATTCCGATCCCGATTTCCGGCCACCGTAGGCGCGGGCTTGCGGACTGCGGGCAATGGGTGGCCCGCCGTCCGACCGTCCGGTAACCGTCCGGACCAAGCCCAAGTCGTCTACGGCGCGTTTTGTTCCACGCGCGCCTCAGGGAGATGTCAGCAAATCGTAGGGGCCCAGTAGGGTCGAAGCCTACTGGGGCCATGGGTAGTGTGAAAGCGAAACCCGGGCCCTGGGACGAAGGCAACGAGGGAACAGGAGTGGGTTTTTAGTCAGTAAAAGTCTGACACTATCTCCCGCTCCGCCCAAGAGCGGGATTTGTCATAAGATGATTTTCCCACCTAAAAAAAAAAAAAAAAAAAAACCACTGATGATGTCGTAGACGTGATTTGACTCTCCTCGGTTGAACCTTTGCAGAGTTTTCATACACCATCTGACGCGGGGTGCCTTGTGATCGTCGGAAAGCAGATGCGGTATCCAACGGCAAACTAGCTTGCTCACACCAAGCGCTTCATGCAAGATCTTCTAAATGGCTGTCCCTGAGATGCCTAATAGAGCCTCTATCTCTCGATACGTCACATGACGATCTTCGAGAATTAGTTGTCTCACAGCAATGATGTTATCTTCAGTGAAGGCGCATTTTGAGCGTCCTTCGCGAGATTTGTCACAAACCCTAGTATGTCCACGCTAGAATTATAAATACCAGCGTTCGACAGTCCGCAGACATGGGGCTTCATCACTGAACACAGATGTTAGCTCTTCAAAACACTGAAGCCGTGTCAGGCCTCTTCTAAAGTTGTAGAAAATTATTGCACGAACATTTTCCTTAGAAAGATTCATTTTCGTACGTAACCTGACAGATTCCAATCGACGCTGTGACTAAACAATAGCATTAACGAATATAGTACAGTTTTAAATTCAAAATTGCCGGGAAATATGGAAACGACAGAACTTAAAAGGCATGCCTAGTACCAGCCACTTTGACTATGTCGTCTTTCCACCTTTTAAATGGATGGATACGGATGGGTTGGTTTATTCTAAGAAAATCTTTTGGGATAGTGTATTCTAACAAAAATCTTTCGATTTCAAAAACAATTTATGTCAAACAGTTAAAAAAAAGCAATTAAAAGTTTCCTCATTTTCCAAACGTTCTTACACCAAAGACCAACCAGAAATAATTTAGCGAAAACTTTCTGCAAATGACAACACAAAGCAGTGTACTGATAGTGAATTGAAGTAACATACACACAAACATACTGGCTACATGTTATGTTGTAGTGTATTGTTCTCACATCTTACTTTCCAGACCTTCTTTGTCTGCAATTTCTTTCGTTCAAGGAGTATAGTTCTCCAACTGAGCGTTTCAGGAACTTTATATGAAGTATTTGATATACTGTGGTGCAGAAGAAGTAAATTTAAAAGTCGAGTTCTGGATATTTCTATGATACAAGCTTTTGCCAGCGGCTTTGCCCGCGTAGAATTAGAAAATATATGTCTGTGTTACTCAGTGAAAATGTAACTTTGTAATGGTGAAAGAATTTTTAAAATGGGGCCAGTAGTTTTTGAGTTACGATGTACGTAACATATAAAACAAACATTTAAAAAATCAAATCTTTCCTCTCCGTAATATTTGTTTAGATTAATTAGTATATTGTCGACATAATTAGTAACTTAACATTGCGTTGAAAACAAAAGCTTGATGCTTTTTTTGTTATAAAAATAATGATTTCTTGCAAGTGCCATTGACTCAAATAAAAATAAAAAAATAAGCAAAACGGTAGAAACAGTCAGAATTAAAATCACAATATGTGAAATTAAATCATTTTTTTTTTTTGTTAAGTCATGCCAACACTAATATGTTGATTGAATCATTAGTCACAACACAGTGGGTACTAAGGTCATTTACTAAGCAACGGTTATTAAGATAATATGTTGTGGTTTATAATGTTACTTCCCCATTGTTATAATACACTGGTGAATAAATAGATCTTGAACAAAACAACTATTTGGATTGTGATTACCAAATAAAGAGCGTCCTTTTCGAGGTACATTTTCATACAACCGCTCTTACGTGATCATGATGTTATTACACATCTTTCTCTAGATATTTCGGATATACAGCTATATTGTGGATATTATCTAGGCTTCTATAGAAATAAAAACATAAATTTGTGTAAAACTAATCTAGTCAAGACCTCTGAAAATCTGCTATTTTACGTGAACTTTTAAACCATGCTCGAAGTTCGATGTTGACGATAAGCGAGTGGAAAAGGACCCTCTTAAGTATTATTAGACTAGATTCTGCCAGCGGCGTCGCCTGCGTGAAAGCAGGTTTCTCCAAATAACCTATGGACCCCCATTTCATCCTCTTAGGGCGTGAATTTTGGAAAATTCTTTCTTAGTACTCATCTACGTCATATAAGAAAACCTTTTGCAAAATTTCACGGTCCTAGTCCCAGTAGTTTCTGCTGTGCTTTGATATGTCTGTCAGACAGTTTCTCCTTTTACATAGATTAGAAGTTTTAAGGCTCCACAACTCACTCACACGATAATACCCCTTTGTACAATGACTGTGCGCAAACCATAACAGGTTGCAGTATTCTTGCTGCGTAATCATTTATATCATAAAGGCGACATTTTACAAGGAGCGCTAGTACAGCGTTCCTGGCAGACTTTGTCCTGTCCAAAAGCTAATATTGAAAACCCGATAACAGCGCCATCTACCAGGTTCAATTGTATTTATATACTCAAATATTCACTCAAAATCTCATACAAATCGGTCAAGCAGTTTAGGAAGTATTAGGTGACAAACACACATAATAAGTACAGAATAATTGTATTTTATATAAAGAAATGTGTGTATGTTTGTGACTCTTTTATGCTCAAACGGATCAACATGGTGGACTATGTCCTGGAATAGCACATAAGTGGTTTTTTAAACCCCGGAGTCTGTTCCCTTGGGATAATTTTCAACTTACACGCAGACAAAACCACTTGTTAAAGCTAGTATAAAATAACAAGAAAACTTTCCGTCATTAATCAAAGAAGAGTCTCAAATATCTTATAGTGTCGTTAAAGCTTTTGTAGCTACAGTTTATGCAGCATCATTTATTTTAACTCGTGCGCTTCAAGGTTTCTCTTATGGCACAAGTAACATAAGAATATTTCTTGCCGATGTGGTTCGATAGGTAAGTTTGTACGGTTTTTTTTTTAAGGTGTGAAATCATCTTATGACAAATCTCGCTCTTGGGTGGAGCGAGAGATAGAGTCAGACTTTTACTGATTAAAAACCCACTCCTGTTCCCTCTTTGCCTTCATCCCGGGACCCTGGGCTTCGCTTTAACACTACCCGTGGAAGTTTGTATGGTTGGAACCAGGTTATCTGTGGTCCAATTGGAGACTACCGGCTACCGTAGGCGCGGGTTTGTGGATGGCGAGCCATGGGCAGCTCACCGTCGTCGTCTGGCAGTGAACGTGTTACTGACCACGTCATCAACTTTCGATTGTTGCATGCCGGAAAATTTATAAAGAAGTCAAGAAGCGGTTGCGGTGATAGCGCACCCATATTTATATGGGTGGGTTATGTCCGCAGCCGTCTCCTTGCGATTCAGTCCATAAGACGTCATGATGTATGTCGGTGGGGCCATGGGTGGTTGGAGGGTGTTGCTTGCCGGTTTCCTCGCAACGATTTCTTTCGCCATATTGAGAGCAGTGGTGATGAAATAAATTACACAAACTAACGCGTAAGTCGGAGCCAGTACAACTGGGTCACCGGCTCAAAAATAACGATGGAACTAAACCTTTACCAAGCCATGATTTTCTTAACAACCAGAGGCCTTACTATGGGTGTTTTTAATATCGTGCGGATTTCATCACGCATGCGGATTTGCTCCGCATACAGAACATTTCAAAATGCAAAAAAAAACGCGTCCCGCGTGTATATTGCGCGCTTTACAATAAATTCTTGTATGAAACGGACATTTGCGGGGGTTACGCGTGCGGAGCAATCCCGCATGCGTGATGAAATCCGCACGAAATAAAAAACACGCTGTTAAAACGTCAAGCGGACGAACGAGAAATAGGAATGAAGCTATACACACTATATAGCTCCATCCCTTTAACAGTTCAGTTTAGATCGTCAAAAGAATCGCTTTAAGAGCTCGTGGTAGGGCCTCAGGTCGTCTATAGTGTAGTTAATATTCGAAATTTATTCAACCTACGTTAACATGAAATATTATCATATTGCCAACGATTCAATATTCTAATGGGATATTTTATGAAAATATTATACCGTACCGAGTGCGAGGTAGTATTAGAAAATCGATGGCTTCCTCTGACATTCCTTTGAATTAAAATGTCTGAAATCTTTGAAACGGATTTTACCTGGTATAATATTCTAGATAGATAGATATTGACGGTTGAAAGGCTAATTGAACTAAGCGACATTTTTTCAGAAAAAATTGCTACCCTACTCAAACGACGGAGAAAAATTTGCTGATTCCAAATATGTATATAACTCAATATTGGAAAAAAATTCGTTTAGATCAATAAGCCATTTAACCGTCGATATATTCTTTATTGTACACCAGAAGTAGAAATTATATTAGGGACTTAAAATTAATAGTGTGTCACAATGGGCGGTCTTGTCGCTAAAAGCGATTTTTTACAGACAACCTTTGGATGGATTTGACAGGGAAGGAGAAAAAAGATGTATACAATACATAAACTAATAAATTGCATATAATATATACAATATATAATATATATATATATATATATAATAAAATTCTCGTGTCACAGTTTTCGTTGCCATACTCCTCCGAAACGGCTTGACCGATTTTGATGAAATTTTTTGTGCTTATCCGGTATCTATGAGAATCGGCCAACATCTATTTTTCATCCCTCTAAATGTTAGGGGTAGTCCACCCCTAAATTTTTTTTTTATTTTTTAGATAAAAAATTATTTATATGGCAAAACAACGTTTGCCGGGTCAGCTAGTATATATATATAATTATGAAAGCAGATAAATAATGTACTTAATGACGACGTTCAAGAGGAAAGGTAGTGATCGTTAACCATTCTATTTAGGAACTTTAAAATAATTCTTTTGCACGTCTATCATGCTTGCCTGATTACTAGAAAAACACAGACTTCGTTTTGGTATAACATAGAGTGGGATGATGTGGAAAGGATTTTCTTCTTTCAGACATAAATGAAGCCTATTTTTAGGTGAAACGTTGCTTTTTGTCTACAGTCTCGACTTAATCGTGTAATAAAAAAAACTGGGCAAGTCCGAATATGGAGTCGCGCACTGAGGGTTCCTTACAAATTTTTACCTATTTGATTAATATTTGTAATTTCAAAGATGTTTTTGACATAACAACAAATTTACTATTTTTAGATTTATTCCTAGTTCTGTGATATTAGATCATGCTTTATGCTAAATTTCAAGATTCTGGGTCAACGGCAAATACCCTATGAATTTTGATTCCCTTGAGAGTGTCGAAATATACTTTTTTTAACTTATTTATCGATTCACGACGGTTCGACGATTTTTTGCGACATAAACAGCCGTATCATTTTTTTTCGTTAACTTAGTAGTTTGATTTTTTCACAACTTCAAGGGACCGTAGAATTAAGTATATGTTTTTAATTTCAACTTGATGCCTCCATGCGTTCCCGAGATGAAGGGTCTTGACAGACACTCAGACAGATGGATAACAAAGTGATCCTATAAGGGCTCCATTTTTTATTTTTGACCCTAAAAATGTACATAAAATTGGTTAATGGCACACCCGTTTAATTTCTCGTTTTAGAAACACTCACAAAAAGAAACAGTTTTCGTTTAACACTCCGAATTAAATTAATGGAGCGTCCCAAAATATATAATAATGTGTACACCCGACCTAAATATACGAACGTATTGTTTCATCCACCCACTTTACCCGAAACCGAAAATACAAAATGTTTTTCGCCTAAATGAATGAAACAAGATCCCATTCATACGTAGCTTTGGTTACGTAGCACCGACGACATTGTTTAGCTGCCAGAGAATGCACTGTGACACTTCATTACACTGCATTTGTAATAGCTGTGTGTGTTTTGTGAATCCCGTTTGTTCTGCCTTTCTGTCTCAGCAAAATTATCTGTGGAACACAGGAGGTATGTTTTTAATGAGGGAGTTTTTGGCGGTTTTTTTCGAGTGACGTTCAGTATCGCAAATTGATTCCTAATGGATATTGTGATGTAAAATTGGTGTAGTATTGTATCTCAAGTGTCTGCATTACTCGAATAATTGAAATCATTGAAACGGGCGCAATCTCGGAAAAAAAAGAGCTAAGAATTTTAGTGTAGTGTTCACTGTCTCAGGGAAGTTCGCTAGGAAGGCTGACTCGATGCATTTGCTGCCAAATACTACAAAAACAATAAAGTTATTATTACATCTAATTGTATTCATACGAAGACATGCCTTGAAACACTTGGTATGAATAAACATTATTTTCTTTCTTTCTTTCAAGACAAAAACATTATATAAAATAAAAAAAATTTTTTTGGTAACTAGGTCATCATCATCATCATTTCAACCGAAAGACGTCCACGGCTGGACATAGGCCTCCCCCAAGAGTCGCCATAATGACCGGTCCTGTGCGCCTCGCATCAATCGGATTCCTGCGACCGACGGGTCATCGTACACCTTGTGGCAACGCTGCGTCTTCCACGTCGATGTATGGCGATTCTTCGAGCTATGTCAGTGACCTTGGTTGTCCTGCGGATATCGTAATTTCTGATTTGATCATGCAAGGAAACACTCGGAGCATAGCCCTTTCCATTTCCTTTTGGGTGACTCAGTAACTGTAGTGCTATAGAATTATTACTTTCGTGTAATCATTGTAAAGTGTTTTTGTTTAGGTGGTCAAAATCATTTTATGACATATCGCGCTCTTGGGTGGAGCGAGAGATAGTGTCAGACTTTTACTGACTAAAAATCCACTACTGTTCTTTCGTTGCCGTCGTCCCAGGGCCCCGGGTTTCGTTTTCACACTACCCATGGCCCCAGTAGGCTTCGACCCTGCTGGGCTCCTACGATTTGCTGACATCTCCCTGAGGCGCGCGTGGAACAATACGCGCCGTCGACGACTTGGGCTCGGTCCGGACGGTTACCCGACGGTCGGACGGCGGGCTACCCATTGCTTGCCGTCCGTAAGCCCGTGCCTACGGTAGCCGGAAATCGGGATCGGATTCCTTGTGGGTTTTTGAAGTTTTTATGTCCAGTTTCTTTAGGTAATTATGTCCAGTTCCTTGAGGTAATTATGTCCATTTCCTTGAGGTAATTACACGCGTAGGACCAGTTATTGTAGCGATGCCGCAGTAGCAGTGGCCGTCATTCAGTTGAAATGATGATCATAAAAGTTTTTCCAGATTTTCCTTTAGTCCACGTCTTTCAGTTAGCATGATGATGATAATAAGGTAATTAATTATTAAAGACGTGAAGTAATGGACATAGATTTTCCTTTAAGCTCCACTACGATGACTGGTCCAGTGCATTTCGCAATCCAATATCAATTTCAAAATCCGCTGGATGCAATATAAGTTACAAATTGATCCGCCCAGAGGGAGACCTTCCAACGTTACACTTCAGTTTGTAAGTGGTCCACTCCGAAACTTTTAGGCCACCATATTATAATCTGTCAGTTCCGAATGACACAGAGTAGGAATCTCCTCCAGAGAATATATTGTGTGGGTGATAATTGCGTGATATCGAGCAACAAACAATTTCAGATCACGAAAATGATTTAATATGTAGGCAGAAGTTAACGTACGACGAAACCGAAAATCTTATTACAGTCATCTCTTAAAGACTGATGTAAAGTTTTTATTCAATTGTCTAAATATTTATTCTAGATTGTGTATATAAAATGTTTTATTAATTTAAGTTAATCTAATTTAATTATTTACTTAAACTAATCCTAATAATAATTTTTATAATCAATTTAAATGATTTATTGTATTGTATATATTATGATTTATAATTAACACCTACTTGCAATGTTGTCTGATAAAATTTGATTATTTCTGGAGGAACATTGACTCCTAAAACACAGGCTTTTGGCTTAGTTTAGGAGGCAGCAGTTCACATTTTAGATTGCTATTTTGTACAACTTATGTAATAAGTAACTGTGTCCTAATTTATTTAAATTGTAGTACAAATAAACTATTATTATTATTATTTATTCAATTTACAACGAGCTGAGAGACAGTTTCAAGGCACTGTAATTGTCCGCACAAAGTTCAAAGATCAAAAGGGCTTTTGAGGTCTTGATCACTTCTTTTATTGCTGGACTCAGTACGAACGTCATGCCAGACTCTGTCAAAGTAGTGTGACGTCACCACCGCATCGTGTTGTTGTTGAGCTAGCTTCCGTACTATTGATTTCGCCGACATAATATATATAAATTCGAAAACTTAGGTCCCTTTTTTCTATACTCAGATAAGGAAGGAATTTTGTCAAACGGCCATATTTGTTTTTCAATTAGCTGACCAGTCTAATTTTGTAACGCCTAACAGTCAATGAATGTAGTATATCTTTCGAAATAGTCAACCGATTGCGATGAAATAAAGCCAAATAATATATCAAGTTACACAATTTTAAAGTTTATAAGTTATCTACGTCGATTTCGTACATTTTACGTGATGCGTGTACAACTAAAAACTTCTACAGATTTATTATATGTATTGATGATCTGAAATAGTGGATAGAGGATTAACCCGTTGTATGGGCGAACGCAGATCTACGCGGGATACAATGACTTTTTAATTGTGTCTCTAATTATGGCACATGTAAGGTTAATAGAAACCAAAAATTTACTAGAGTAGTTATACTTTTAGGTAAGCATAATCATGATCAGCCTTATAATATTCCCACTGCTGGGATTCAAGCCTCTTCTCCAGGAGGGGAATGAGGCCCACCACGCATGCCCGTTGGTGGATGTCTCATGTATTCGAATTTTTTGTTCTAGGACATGCCGATTTCCTCACGATGTTTTCTTTCACCACTTTAAGAGCGCAGTTATTCGCCTGGCTGGAATTGAACCCGCAATCTACAACTCGTAACTTGGTGTTGTTACTACTGGTCCACCAATGCTACTTTCTTTCTACTTTTAGGTATAAGGTAATTTTTCGAAATTGTCAGTAGGTACAATAAATAAAACATAAATCTTAAGCCACCTGGGATAGACATCTAAAAATTCAAATGGGTACCCGTATAAAAATAAAATATTATACACGATATCCATTCTAGATAAAAAATGGTAGCATGCAAGCGAAATGGACCGAATCAAAATAATGTTTTATCACCAAAAAAAGATATCATACCTATTACTTTTTACGGCCTTCTGAACTTTACGAGGGAATAAAGTCCGTTGTTACATTATTAATTTTAAGCTCTATTATAAATACATAAGATTTAAAGATCATTGACAGTCATTAAGATAGCTGTAATAATAAAAATATGTCGCAATAGTTTTTCATCAGCCGGGGATTATCAACTGATACATATTTGGAGGTATGCGGAACAGAGTAAAGTCCCGCAAACCTCCATTGAAAAGGGATCCTCCGGCCAGACGGGTGTTATGTCTGGTGGGCAGCTGCCCGATAGATGATTTCGGGCTGTTCTATATGTTCTAATCGCGCGGAGAATTTTAATTGCGCGATGCAGGATTAATTCTTATGTGACGCCATAGATGTCACTATACATATTTAAATATTTCTAAATACATATCTATAAATAAAAAGGAGAAGCTGACTGACTGACATATCAACGCACAGCCGAAACTACAGCGCCTAGGAGCGTGAAATTTGGCACCAGGTTTCCTTTTATGACGCAGGCGAACACTAAGAGAGGATTTTCCAAAATTCACCCCCTGAAGAAAAGAAACGGGGGTCCAAAAAAAACCTAATTTTACGCGAACGAAGCCGCTAGCAGAAGCTAGTTATAAATAAATTACACCCAGACACAGAACAAATGATCCTGCTCATTACACAAACGTTTGTCTTGGGTGGAAATCGAACCCATGATCTTGCTCACAACTCAATTACTACAGGATATGCTGGTGGTCGAGGTCAGATATGCAGTCACTTCTTAGTCTGACTGGTGAAACTGGAAGCCGACTCTAACATAGCTTTATTTTTAAATTATTGATAGGTTTGTGCTTGACCACTATCTCACCTTTTTTTAATTGATATAAACCAGTGCTTAACTGCGATCCCACCTGATGGTAAGCAGTGATGCAATCATTGACGGTGAGACGCATTAGTTTATTAAGAGCCTATTCCACTCTAGCCTTGAAGACACCTAAATTATAGTTGGACGGGAAGACCGCATCAGGCAAATTGTTCCAGTCCTTCGATGTACGCGATATAAACGACGAAGCGAAATGCTTAGTCCGGGCTGTTGAAGTTTCAACAACGTAAGGATGGATACTCGCCGTACGTTGTATTGTCCGATGGTAGGAAGGAGATGTCGGAATCAAGTCATGCAATTCCCGCGCACTCTCTCTAAAATGCAACTTGATAGCAATTGATGATATGATCGACGAAGGAGCACACTTGCCTAGAAGTAGCCTGTTCACTCTTTACTTAAAGACCCTCAGGTTGTAGTTATAAGAAAAGACAGACTCCGGCAGGAAGTCCGGATAAACAGTCGGGAGAAACAAGATGGCATCATCATATAGCAGTACATATATACACAGCCTCATCATCATACAGCAGTACATATATACACAGCCTCATCATCATACAGCAGTACATATATACACAGCCTTATCATCATACAGCAGTACATATATACATAGCCTCATCATCATACAGCAGTACATATATACACAGCCTCATCACCATACAGCAGTACATATATACACAGCCTCATTATCATACAGCAGTACATATATACACAGCCTTATCATCATACAGCAGTACATATATACACAGCCTCATCATCATACAGCAGTACATATATACACAGCCTCATCATCATACAGCAGTACATATATACACAGCCTTATCAGCATACAGCAGTACATATATACACAGCCTCATTATCATACAGCAGTACATATATACACAGCCTCATCATCATACAGCAGTACATATATACACAGCCTCATCATCATACAGCAGTACATATATACACAGCCTCATCATCATACAGCAGTACATATATACACAGCCTCATCATCATACAGCAGTACATATATACACAGCCTCATCATCATACAGCAGTACATATATACACAGCCTCATCATCATAAAGCAGTACATATATACACAGCCTCATCATCGTACAGCAGTACATATATACACAGCCTTATCATCATACAGCAGTACATATATACATAGCCTCATCATCATACAGCAGTACATATATACACAGCCTCATCACCATACAGCAGTACATATATACACAGCCTCATCATCATACAGCAGTACATATATACACAGACTCATCATCATACAGCAGTACATATATACACAGCCTTATCACCATACAGCAGTACATATATACACAGCCTCATTATCATACAGCAGTACATATATACACAGCCTTATCATCATACAGCAGTACATATATACATAGCCTCATCATCATACAGCAGTACATATATACACAGCCTCATCATCATACAGCAGTACATATATACACAGACTCATCATCATACAGCAGTACATATATACACAGCCTTATCACCATACAGCAGTACATATATACACAGCCTCATCATCATACAGCAGTACATATATACACAGCCTCATCATCATACAGCAGTACATATATACACAGCCTCATCATCATACAGCAGTACATATATACACAGCCTCATCATCATACAGCAGTACATATATACACAGACTCATCACCATACAGCAGTACATATATACACAGCATCATCATCTTACAGCAGTACATATATACACAGCCTTATCATCATACAGCAGTACTATACACAGCCTCATCAAACGCACACTATTCATCTCTATTCTAGACTGGTTTTTGCCAGCGGCTTCGCCCGCGTGAATGTAGGTTTCTCCATACAAAATTTGAACCCCCGTTTTATTCCACTTGGTTTGATGAATGTTGGAAAATTTTCTTCTATTAGTGCTAGCCAACGTCATAAAAGGAAATCTTGTGCAACATTTCATGCTCCTAGGCTTCGCCTGTGCATTGACATGTCAGTCAGTCAGTTTCTCCTTTTACACACCACTAGTTTTTAATTAGTACAAATACTTAAAGGGCTTATTAGAAGAGGTCTTGTTATTATTTAGGTAAAATCTCAATAAATAATATTCATAAGCAGCAAAGTTATTTTAAGTAGTTTTTGTTTGTAGTTTTTTTTAAAGTTATTTTTCTTGTTTTTTTGTTGTTGTTCATATCCCAAAATGTCACTCAGTTTATGGAAATATTGTACAGGCTATTGATTATGAATGAATAAATGACGATCAAAATGAAAAAACACTGCGCGTAGGATTTTCTACTAGCAATTGTTATGAATTATTGATTCAATTATGAATTTAAGAATTATGACAAATTTTCGTGGACAATTTTTTTTTTTACTTTGACTAAAAAATATGATCAGTAACGGGTACGGATAGAGCCCCATTTATTTTTGTACTATATAAAAAATAGGGGTGTATATAAAGATAACTTCCATCCAGATGCAAGCAGACACCCCGCGTGTGCTGAGATTGTTATTTATCTTTTAGTATTGTTTTCTATTATTTTTAAGTTAAGTATTTATAGATTAAGTAGTTACTTTTTATTTTATTGTTGTTTGTCCTGTGCGAGTCTCAAATAAATGTTTTCTTTCTTTCTTTCAAAGGTCGTTGGTTCACATAGCCCGAAGACCTTCCATATGCCGATCCATGTTATACAGCTATACATATAAACTATACCTTTCTCAATAAATGGGCTAATTAAGACTTTCAAGAATTTCTCAATTCAAATTAGCTCTTGAGATTAGCGCGTTTAACCAAACCGTATTCATCAGCTTTATTAGTATAGATTTTATTGAAATCCGTACATACAAGTTTAGCATTTTTCAAAGACCAAAATAACGCGCTCCTTCGTCGACCGCATCGTCGCTTTCCATCAGGTGAGATAGCGGTCAACCGCGAACATATCAAGAACAAAAAAAAGGTATCCAAAAAGTGGGACTAACTACGGCTAAAGTTAAATTTGATCCTAGGAGTTTAGTTTTAAGACAAGCTAGTTCTAAAATTAAACCCCTAGGGTTAAATTTAGGCACCTGCCTCAGGGATTACTACCAAATTAGTTTATGAACTAAAACGCGAATTAATCACTTCTCAGACCAATTTGTCTTGGTCGACAGACTAAAGCATCTTTTGTGCGTAATAACCGTGATGAAAACATTGAAGTATTTCTAATAAAAAACGTGTCAGGGTTGCCATTACTCATTAAAATAGACATCTATTATGAGACAAATATTTTATAAAGGAATGAGGAATGAGATGAGAAGAATATTGCTGTAAAAGAGAACGGGTTGGGTGGGGTCCTTTATTTATTTTCTCTTTTTCTTCATAGTGTTTCGAGGGTTCGAGCCCACGCAAGCAGTTTGTGTTATAAAAGTTATTGCCAGTGATGGCGAAGCGGTCAAGAAAAATATTGTTAATGAACTAGTACAGCTTAGCAACTACAAATCGAAGATATCTGGCATCCACCAACCCGCGCTCGCAGTGCTGATAAAGCGGATTATGACCCACACCACCTTTTAATGATGAAATCTGTTCAAATAGTAGGGTACGCTGATTATAATAGTGATCAAGCTGACTCTACTAAAGGTTTATGCAGAGAACTGATTTTACTTTCGTGTGTAGAATGAGAAATTATGACGACCTACATTTTTATATAAAAAGGGAGATATTTGAGGAGTGACTTTTCAAAATGGCTTATTTCTGTATGGTCATTTTTTTCAGGACCAAGAAAAATACGAAAATTTTTCATATATGAATATTTTTAGTAACAAACTTCTATGTACATAATCTAGGTACGTTAATAGATCGTTTCACAGTGTATATATTTTTTTTAATACTCTAAATTATGAGTTATTATCATATGATTTAAGGAAATAAGCCATTTAGTCGCAAACTCCAAGAAATAAGATGTTTTGTTTCAGCACTCCTAAGAAATAAGCCATTTTGTTTTGGCACTCCTAAGAAATATGCCATTTTGTTTTGGCACTCCTAGAAATAAGCCATTTTGAAAAGGATGGGCTAGCAAAAAAAAATTGTTTTGTAAAAACTTTTATTAAAATCTGAAAATCACACACGGACTTCTCCTACATCCTCTTCATTGCAGACACAATCATATTCATGTTCCTCAGCTGGTTCCTCCGTCACATGTAACAAAATAGTTTTGTACCATTGAAGTTCAGGCAAGGCAGTCCATTCTTCCCCAAATTGTTTTTCAAGTAAATTTATTACATCTTTTTTCTTTTTTTCTGAAACTGGCTGCGGAATAGATTCTGCAACATCAATAGTTAGTGGAATACGTTTACCCCGTTTCAATAATGTCTGCCAAGGATCATTTCCATCAAATCTATAATATTGGGAAGCTTTTATTTCACAACCGATAGTCATCTGTCTTTTAACAGTTTTTTTTATCCAGACTCTTTTTATTTTTTGTAATCCCTCCACATTTTTAAAATTTTCCTTTAAATCCTTTATTTCAAGCAGTTGCCAATCATTTCCTAATAACCTTACATTGCCATGGTTTTTGAAGATATCATGGTAACCATCTTTGGTGGTGATCACTGGTATTTTTCTTAATTCCTTTTCCAGTCGTCCAAAAACGCGATCGGCGGGCAAAAAACTGTGACCCCGCACTGGAAAAAATATATGTATTTCCTTCACTTGAGCAGGTGATTTGGAGTAAAGCCATTGCATTAGTGAATGTATGATATGATTATTTTTATTTTGGCCTCCACAGCCATCACAAAATAAACGTATAGTATCAACATTATTGTCAATGTTCATGGAGGATAGATAATCATATACAGCTGATCCTATTTCTGTTGGCCCGCGCTTGGCAATGGTTTCATCCCAAGTATAAAACCAAGGATCTTTTGAATTTAAAGGTACTACACAAAAATTATAAAGACTTATTTGCCTAGAATAAAAGGCATCTTGAATAGGCGTTTTTGGAAGTGCTTGGACTTGTTGAAGATCAAAACAAAGTGAAATGGAGTTTGGAGGATTACCTTTCATGTGGGTATAAAATGCCTTGGCCCTTATCTTATGTACCCGAAGTTCTACCATTAATTTTTGCTTTTTTTCACTGTCTCTTTCATTTTTGATTCTATTTCCCCACAGCACACACACATTGCAAGCATCAGAGGATGGCGCAGAAAATCCTACATTAAACTCTTCATAAAATATTTTATAAAACATGGTTTTTTTTACTTGCAAGTTTGAGGCAACAGAAGAATTATACAACTCCATTAGTTTCTTACAGTTTAAATCACTAGACAGATATATTCTTTTTGATTTTTGTCTGTTGTGGTGGCTTTCTCTTGCTGGTAGACATTTTATGAAATTCCTTAGTGATTCCTTTTTATCAATAGATTTGTATGACTTACGGTCCCCACCACGCTTTTCTTTAGGAATGTTTCCTCTGACTGTAGTTCTATTGATTATATTAAGCCTTTTTTCATTGACACTAAAAACTGCAATGAACATTTTCTTACACACAGGTTTAATTTTATTTTTCTTACAAAATAAGTTGTAACTGCAGCTTACAGTTCTCTTTCTCATATTCTTTGATGGTTTGGTTTTATCCTGTGGTTCATACGAATGTAATAATCTACAAAGATAGGTATCCTGATCAATTTTGGACGTGTTAGCATAAAACGCACTACGGTTTATTAGAACTTGGCGCGTAGTGAAAGAACTACATTTATATTTACTGCCCTCTTTGTGCCGACATGGAATCCTGAATTCTAAACCCAAAGGATCCTTATCAATGTACCTGAAGCAATAATAAATTTAATTGTTAAGAAATAGGTATCTAGTAGGATTAAATTACAATTGAAACGAGAGCCGTTTATACATTGCTGAAAACTACTTACGATTTTCTTGTTCGGCTGTTTTGTCCTGATTTCCTTTTTCTGGTGCCTGAATTTAACTCCTCCACGGTCTTATCTGCCATTATGCACCGTTATTTACTCAGAATTATTCGGATTAGCAACAAAAACACCAACGAGCAACGATACAAGAAAATATTTTTCACCTTGACACTCAGCCTTGACATGAAAGTATTGAGAAGTTGACAGCAAGGTGACACATGACGTTTAATATTTTTTTAATTGGCCGTAGTCAAATAAAAAGTGTTGCCAATGTATAAAAATATATTTGCGGATCCACTTCCAGATATTAAAGCTATCTTTCAACCCTCCAAAATAACCTGTGATACCAGATTAGAAATAAGCCATTTTGATACGTATTAACAAAATTTCCATACAAAATGTTCTAGAAATGAGCTATTTTGAAAAAACTCCTATCACAATTTAGTAGGGCCGAGAATTAACGTGAATTAAGCTATTTTGTTGCGGAAAGCATTTTCTATGGCCATTTTTCTTCGAGATTAAAGTACTTTAGAACCGGACACTTCACGTCATATAATGTGAGTGTACATAAAGTCCCGATTGGCATTAAAAAAATAAGTAAAATTGGGAACCCGAAATAAGCCGTTTTGAAAAGTCACTCCTCATTTGATCTAAGCAACAAGACAGATCAATGGCTTATTAAAGGTAATGTTTTGATATCTGTATTAAAAAGTATTTTTGCTAGAATTAGAAGTTTTGTTATGACTGTCTGTCCTAATAAAAGAAATGCGTTAGATAGATAGATATATTCTTTATTTTACACCAAAAATACAAATTATATTAGGAACTTAAAATTAATAGGGTGTCACAATGGGCGATCTTATCGCTAAAAGCGATAGTTAATCTCTCTTTTATTCGCCTTCTTTTTGACAGCTTTAAGGACGACCCTAAATGTAATTACGAAAATCGCAATAATTAACTTTTGTATCAAGTACCAATTTTCAACATTTAACAAACATATAATCTATATATATAAAAGGAGAAACTGACTGACTAACATATCAACGCACAGCCAAAACTACTGGGATTATGAGTGTGAAATTTTGCACAAGGTTTCGTTTTATGACGTAGGCGAGCACTAAGAAACGATTTTCCAAAATTCACTCCCTAAGGTGATGAAGTGGGGGTCCAAAGTTTGTATGGAGAAACCTACATTTACGCGAGCGAAGCCGTGGGCAGAAGCTAGTGTTATTATAATTACTAACAATTAGCCTATATTTAACTAGTTATCGCCCCAAATAACAATAACACGAAGTGTTAAATATATTAATCTATAAATAAACATAGAATCTCCAGAAGCTCTTACTACGGAATAACTTTGACTAACTAAGAATAACGGTAGTAATTACACAAGTTTGTGCGATCTCATTCAAATGAAGGTACTACTACAATTAAATTGTTAACGCCATTAGACATTGTCTGCAGTAATTTGAAAGATTAGATGTAAATTAAGTTGTAACTGCTTTAGATATTGCTAATGGAGTGAACTTTGAAGGAGAAATTTTATGATATGAAGTCTAGTTTCATTTCCAAAATTGTTATCTGTTTCTGAATCCTTTCTAATATTACAGACGAGACGTTACTGTTAACACGTAATTTTTTGTGGTTCTTGAAATGAAAATTAAATTTGAATCCCAAAATGTAATCTTTCCTTTGAATGTTGCACTCTTCGAATCAAAACTCCATAGTCTTGAGCATCGACGCCGAGTTTAGCCTGTCAGTTTTCTTTCTTTTCGATTTCGAGGAGTGTGCATCGGAATTGCTAAATTTGATTCCGCCCAACCCGTTCCATCATCGCATCACCAAACAAACGGCGTTACGCCACCGGTATATGGTGGACAATCCCACCTTTACGCACAGAACAGTTTTAGGAACAGGCCGGAGTCTGTATTTCCTTATAGATACAACGTAGAGGTCTTTAAGTCAATAGTGAATAGAATACTTTTAGGCAAGCATGCTCCACCGTCGGCCACATCATCGCATACCATCACGTGAGGTAGTGGTCTAATACGAGACTATCTATAATTAAAAAAAAAACTTAAACCACAAACAAATCTAGTGGAATACGATCGTAAAACTACTAAAAGAAATCAGAAAAAAAATTAGGTGGCAGCAATATGTTATCATGTGCTTATTTATATTTTTAGGATGGTGAACAAATTCACCAAGTAAGCTGTCTTTGCCACCAGTTATTCATCATCTTCATCTTTGCGCCGAAAGACGTCCACTGTTGGACATAGGCCTCCCCTAAATGTCGCCGTAATGACCGGTCCTGTGCGTCTCGCATCCATCGGATTCCGCGACCCTCCCCAGGTCATCGGTCCACCTTGTGGGAGGCCTTCCAATGCTACTTCTGCTGTGTCTGTGTGGCTGCGTACGTGGTCGCCATTCCAGAACCTTTCGTCCCCATCGACCATCTATTCTGCGAGCAATGTGCCCTGCCCACTGTCATTTAAGTTTGGCAATTCTTCAGGCTATGTCTGTAATCTTGGTTCTCCTGCGGATATCTTCATTTCTGACGCGATCACGCAAGGAAACTCCGAGCATAGCCCTTTAAGTGACTTTAAACCTTCTGATGAGGCCCATTGTAAGCGACCACGTCTTGGAGCCATATGTCATCACTGGCAAAACGCACCAGTTTTTATGCTTCTTTTATCTAGATCTCGTGGACCGGTCCTTTTATAATGTCTTTCTAATTGTTTTACTTGGAAAATTAGATAAATTGGATAGAGATTATAAAAGGAACCAGCTTGCAAAGCTAGCTGGCACTATAACAATAGACTGACTAAAGTACAATTATAATGCCGTCGCGTGTCGTTATCAAAAAGAGTACAACTAACATTTTTTTCTGAAATTGAGTTAAATACATATTCGGAATCATATTTTTTTTCTGATTCCGAATATGTCTTTAACACAATTTCGAAAAAAAATATTTAGTTGAACCTTTTTTAATAACGACGGCAGTATGGAAATAGTTATTTTCAACACACTTGCTCAGAAAGTAACTCTTATTGCACTGCACTTAGGTATATAATGGCACTCGTTACCAAACTGTGACATTTTGATTACCATTACACACTAGTGCTATAATGTAAATAAAACCTTTTTGTTCCACCTCTTTGTTCGCAAAACAAATTTTGAATTCGAATAAAATTCCGTTCAATAGTATATAAATTAGTGTCTTACTTACTTATTTCATCCAATTTACAAGTTAAAATGGACAAATTTGACTTGTAATTAAATTAATAAAAAAACATTTAGTAAATAAATTGTACATTCAAATACTTTTTTTGTGGTCTATGGCCGCCATTTTAAGATGCGCGCGGTTTTTGGCTTGGTTTTTTTTATTCCAGTAAAGTTCAGTGGCTGTATTAATTAAATAATAATTAATACTACAAAATCATTAGAAAATGTTACATTCGTATTCTATTGTCACTACGATAGACATTATCGTAAAAACTTTTCACGCAAAAAAACATAAACGTAAGCCTAGGCAGTATGATCAAAATACCTTAGCCTTCCTCTACGGATAAATAAAAAAAAATGATACGCGTGATTATGAAAACAGATTTTTACCGCCATGTGACATAAAATTTTACTAGTTTTACTGTTATTTTCTTCACAAGTGTATCGAAAAACGTCGTATGACACACGTGAGTAATTAATGATTACCGTTCTTGGCTCTCTTAAGACCCTCGCCACGGCTCGTTTCTAAATACCGCCTCGACGGTAATCACTAACATTACACACTTATATCATAATGTACTATTGTGCAACAAGAGAGCAAAGTTGTTTTTTGCTGCGAGTGCTAATTTTGAGTCCCGAGCAAGCGAAGGATACTTTGATTGAATCACGAGCGTCAGCGAGTGATTCTAAAGTAGAATCCTGAGCAAGGGGAGGGATTCAAAGGTACGAGATCCAAAAAGTTTTGCTCTCGTGTTACACACATAATTTTTCACTTCAGCAGCGAGAACACATATTACTTGGGAAATAAAATAATTAACAGTAATAGATTTAATAATGATTTCAATTATAATAAATGCTATACTATACTGTCTCTAGTTTTGCTCATATTTTACAATTATTTTAACATTCTTAATCTTATTTGCCACTATTTTATTTCCGCTGTTTTTTTAAAGCACGTTCTAAAACAGTCAATGTTGAAACTAGAAATAATTATTTAAAGGTTAAATGCCAGTTTTATCTGCTGCTATAAGTACTCAGGTACTCTTATTTTTGTTCAAATACAATAATAAATTTAAAATTCAATAATTTATTCATAAAAAAACAAATAATTTTATATTTTAAAAATATTTTCTATTTATTACGCATTTCCGAACGTATTTTTCTTTGTGATGGAATTTCAAAATCGGAATGAACTTCGAAATGGCATGTTTCTCACTCGCTTTTTTATAAGGGCGAGAAAGAGATAGAGTACAGTGCAGTTCGAATGTTTCGAATTGTATGGCTAAAAAAATAAAATTATTAAAAAGTTACTTTGTCTCACGCAGTGAGCAAAATCGAGTTTCGCTTACTGTTTTCAAGCAGCAAAACCTACTTGTTTGAGCTGCTGTGGTGAAAACATTTTTCACACTCTTTTAGGTACATAATCCATTATCTTTTTCGCAATTGCGTCACAAAGTGAACGACCCAATAATTATGATATATGTACAATGAGCCAAATCCGCATATCAGTTTCCCCCAGACTGTCATAATGTTTTGGACATGTTCAGTCGTCCATAACGGCTTGTATCTACGTCAGAACAATCGTAAATATACGTAATAATATTTCTGTTTTTGACATCACTCTATTTACGAGAATAAATCTATTGTGAAACGAGTCAAATTGACAGTTGTGGTTTTATTGTACGTCCATTGGTTTAAACAATTTATTTATGGTTATGGCGTACTGTTTTTTTTATTAATGTTTTTATGCAGGAATGTTATTTATGTTACTATACGGAATTTATCTAAAAGCAGGATTGAAACTCCTGGTTTTTAATACTCATTGTCCTCTAGCCGTTTTTACATTTTATTTGTTATAGACAAGTACTCGTTAGTTAAGAGTGAATAGGTTACTTCTAGGTAAGCGCGCTCCATCGACCGCATCGTCGCTTTCCATCAGGTGAGATAGTGGTCAAGCGCGAATCTATCAAGAATAAAAAAATACATGTATTGATATTTTCAATTGTCATCCATAATTTAATTTAAATTCCTGTGTGTGTGAGCCAGCGACCCATCGGGTTTCAGCAGTGGTGGAAGTGGGGGACGGCAGAAGTTTGATGCAACTGATTTTGCCAGGGACCTAAACGCTTTGCTACCAGCAAGTACGAAGCAAGTTTGTTCCCTATGTATATTCTTTTCTCATAACATGAAAACTGAACTGCTTAGTAAAAATGATTAAGGGTATGACAACCCTTCAAACGTGCAGATAATACGATCATCAACAAACACGTCACAAACGAGACAATGAAGTATTATAACAGTTGAATACACTCTTTCGTTTCTTTCGCAGCATTGGAAGGTCTCCCACAAGGTGGACCAATGACCAGGTGAGGGTCGCGGGAATCTGATTGATGGATGCAAGATGCACAGGACCGTTTTGGATGAAATGGTGATGATGCAGCATCTCAAGGCTAGAGATGCTGCATCAAAATAGAAAATGCTCTCTTAGTGTTCACCTGCGTCATAAAATAAAACGTTGTGCGAAATTTTACGCTCCTAGGCGTGTTGGCTAGTTTCGGCTGTGCGTTGATATGTCAGTCAGTCAGCTTCTATTTATAGATATGTATTTAGAAATATACAAGTATATATCAGTTGTTTTTTTTTTAATTGATATTAACCAGTGCTTGACTGAGATCCCACCTGATGGTAAGCAGAGACGCAATCAATGATGATGAGGCGCACTAGTTTATTAAGAGCCTATTCACTCTAGCCTTGAAGGCACCTAAATTATAATAGGACAGGAAGACCGCAGCAGGCAAATTGATCCAGTCCAATTGTTCGAGTTCAAAAATAAAGTATATAATTAAATTAAACTTAGGAAGGCTGCCAGGCCAAAATCCGACAATGTTTTTTTTTATAATAATCAAAAAGAGTAATTTCTTAAACCCTAACGAGTAGATATAACCCTTTTTTAATACCTCCAATCACTATTATCCCCAATCAGTTGAAACGCGGAAATTGATATTGAAAAGAAATACACAATCAAGCGTCAAGTCAATCATTAAATCCAATTCGTTTTTCCTTTCATACATCACAAATCAAAAGACTGCGCTACCAACAATCTAATTAAATTAACTGAATCAAAAATCACATCACTGATTTCAAGCCTTCAGCGGCTCCCATAACAAATGAAACGTGAAAAAAGCAACCCAATTCCAATGTGGAATTATCAGCTTTACAGAAATCAACGTTTAACACAATTTATACAAAGGCACAGCCTACCAATAAAGGGTGACATTGGATTCAATTTAATTTGTTACCACCCGAAATATTCAATTGCGAATCGATTGGCTTGATTTATTTATCAAGACTAGCAAGGCCATTTAAATAGCCTTCGAATTTTATTTAATTTGTGGCAATATTTTAAGAGTGCAGAGACTAAGTTTTATTGTCATTATTTATTATATACAAGAAATATCCATTCATTTAGCTCAGGACGCTGAGGTCCTGGACCTTTGGAAGGCGTATGAGGAGGCGAAACCAACTCGCAAAGGTCCTTTTAATGGAAAGTGGTACGAACCTGTACGTACTATGCTAGTGCATCCAAGGACAACCCCCGGTTGGTGGGAAACTATTGCGACATATTATATATGCGGTTTTTGGAGTCTTAAGTGGACTGGTTACCAGGAACTATGTTAAGACTATGGCCCCTGCCTGAACAATGTTATTAATTTCCATCGATTTAAAAGCAGGGGTTGACTTGCACACTCAATAAATTGGCCCCCAAAAACGGTCGCTAGCATGCAGTGACATAACAACAAGAGGGCAACATTATATACTTTATTGTTAACCTCATAATGTGGACAGGATAAACATATACTTACAAAAACTAAGCGTACATTGGGCGATCTTATCACACACGGCAATCTCTTACAGACAACCTTAGGGTGGACTGAACGAAAAAAAAAATTTGGGGCGGTCAGTGTACAAAAATCATAAATAATATTAATTACACATAATAATAAAAATACATTTAAATAATATGAATTAAAATACTCATAAATATCAAATATTAGATTGAGAAAGGAGAATAAGATACTTATATATCAGAGGGCCGGAAGAGAGGATGTAGTAGTCGTGTGTGTTCTTTTAGTATGTTATAGTACGAAGTATGTGTCCAGCGTTCATGACTTTCAGGTTATAAGATCTTTCCTTGTAAACAATGTATTTCTGGCAAATAAACATTTTGATTTGATTTGATATGTTATCGTCACTCTCACGCAACGCTAAGTGTTAAGTACTTTACACGGGAGACAAGTGAAACACGTCAGGGCTATTGACACACTGCTTTATTAACTGTAGGACACATCGCGCAGGCGCAGCCACGCACACATAGACATTATAAGCGCACATTCACAACAGTCCCTCCCTCCCCCTACAAATATAAAATCACAAATTAATTATATAAAATAACTGTTTATAATCGACCCTGGGTATGTCCCGCAACAGTTTGCTGGACCATCTCGAATTCTGAGAACAAACGCTACACTTATAATATCCTGCCCCCCCTAGCCAAGTTACGATCGTTTCGTCTCGATTCCTTTGTTCTGACCACGTGACTGAGCATTGAGATGACGTCAGAACAAAGGAATCGAAGGCGTGGCCTACTCGAGGCGTTCGACGCAAACGAAACGTACTTTTGTATCGATACTACGACACGTTGGCGTGGCAAGTATTGTTGTAAATTCGTGGAATTTGCGTTACTTGCATATTCAAAGTAAGCTGACGTTTTCTTTTAAAAATTTTAGATTCCCTTATAGCTTGTTGTGCTCTACACAAACGGCTCTTTCCTGTATGGCACTGCTCCAAAGACCGGTTAAAGAAACTGCCATTACCATAACTGGCACAGCTTCCCTTATGTTGAAAATTTAAATCTGACAAACGTAATCCTGAATATTACAATACTGTATCAGTAAATATCAGTAATGTTATTATATTCGTGCAAAGGGAAACGATTACATTTTATCTTTTATTCAATTGTAAACGATAAAGGAGCTCATAACAGCCTGAGCAAACAATAACAGTTTTAAGTCCTGTTATATACTTTGAGTGTTATATCCAATATCACAGCTGGTGATATTCTATATTGAATTTTATAGTAATGCGTAAGCCGATTGCTTGTACTTCAATACTGAGACCTTTTCAAATCACAGGATAAGTTTGAATCTATTTGGGCTGAACAATTTTTCGAAAGAATCATCACGTCCCTGGAGAGCAAAAGATGATTGAAGTGTTCCTTCAATCATCTTTGTGGATGGGTTTTAGTCAGTAAAAGTCTGACACTCTCTGTCAATCTATCCACCTAGAGCGGGAAATCATATCCTTAACAGTTTGATTATGGATGAAGAAGGAGAGGGAGCTTAAACAAAAGACAGATGGATTGTGTGAAATCATTTAGATTTAGAAGAAAAGGTAGTCAACGATGGCGTTGCACTTGATATGACAGAAAGTCGGTAACGCGTTACCTCAACTCTAGGTAACGTGGAATAAATGCAAAAAGATGAGGATGAGTTTCAATGTATTGGCAATATTTCAGGGTAAAAGTATTCATAACTAAAATTCGTACGAAGTATCTGAGTTTACGAAAAAATCTGCTATTCTCTATGTTTTGCTCTAGTTTATTTATATACTTTCATTTTTTTAAATTTTGACGACGATCAATTGGTAGCTCGCCGTCCAGCCGTCTGGTAACCGTCCGGACCGAGCCCAAGTCGTCGACAACGGCGCGTAGTGTTTCCCGCGCGCCTCAAAGAGATGACAGGAAAAGCGTAGCGGCCCAGCAGGGCCAAAGCCAGCTGGGCCCATGGGTTGTCCTTAAGGGAACACCGTGTTCCTGGAACACCAGACAGAGAAGGGACATAAGTGTGGGCTTTAGTCGGTAAAAGTCTCAGTCGGGACACGCCCTCTCGTCTGCCCTAGAGCGGGAGAAGTCATTGGATGATTTCCCAACTAAAAAAAACCTCTTAAAATTTTATCGATAAATTAAAGTCACCATGTATAAATTTTTTCTTTTTCTATGTTTTACTTTCATAGTATGTTAAGTGATCTAGAAATATTGATTCAAATTCATTTTCTTTCTATAATAAGCAGCTACGAAGCCTCATTATTCCTTACATAGTGCACGGTTTCCCTGAGGTACTCCAAGCGAATAAAGCCGTTGAACGCAGCTAGTAGTTCATATATATTTTTAATTAAAACCACTGACACCTTTAATGTAAGTCCTTCTGAAGTCAATTTTCTATACTCCAACAGACTCAATCACCGCGGTAATAATGGAAGAAAACTCTCGAAGTGTGGACGTTAATTTTATTAGACAGCTAGCTGACCCCTACCCATTTCGCTGAGCATCAAACATTTAGGTATACCATGCTTATATCACTCAGGAATAATAGAGCTTTGTATTGGTTAGTAGGTTCAAACCCACCCAATCACATTGTTTTATATAATTTATTTCATCACCACTGCTCTCAAAGCGGTGAAAGAAAACATCGTGAGGAAACCGACATGTCCTATAACTAAAAAGTCGAAGATATGTGACATCCACCAACCCGCACTGGGCTCTCGTTCTGGATCGGGCCCATTCCCTGTAATAGAGTGGAGGCCTGAGTCCCAAAAGTGGGAACATTAACAGGTTGATTATGCATATGCTTACATATGCTACTTGTGAAATAATCTAATATATAAAATTCTCGTGTCACAGTTTTCGTTGCCATACTCCTCCGAAACGGCTTGACCGATTTTGATGAAATTTTTTGTGCTTATCCGGTATCTATGAGAATCGGCCAACATCTATTTTTCATCCCCCTAAATGTTAGGGGTAGTCCACCCCTAAAATTTTTTTTATTTTTTAGACAAAATTTTTAATTTCTTCTAGGAAATTATTTATATGGCAAAACAACGTTTGCCGGGTCAGCTAGTAATTTATAATATCAGTTCAGTAATTTTAGAGATTACTGCCTACAAACAAACTCACAAACTATACCTTTTTCTAATATTATTATAGATAAGCTAAATAATTGTCAAAATGGCTGGGAAAGACGTCGACTTTGGATCGAGTTAAAAATAACAAAATATATGAATATCGGCTGTTATTAAATATTGAAAAATGGTCAAAGCGCGGCAAGTTCATTAAAGATTTTTGTAGAACAAAAAAAAAACGGATCTTGAACTAATTTAGTATTCTGCGCCCACTGTCTTTATCAATGAAACTAACTTTTCTTTCAAGATAATCAAATACGGTCAGTACTTATCTGAAAGTTAAAAGAAAAATTGAGTTTCTCCTAAGTTAGAAGTGGTCGAAATGCGAGTCTACTCAATGCATATCTAATGTTGTGAGCATGAGTGGATTAAATTAAAAATAGGCAAATTTACCAACATGTTGCTCGCCGCTCGCAGATCAGATGATCGGTGTGGTCGATAGGTTCCGGAGTGGCAGCTGCGTACTAGAAGCGTAGCGTTGGTAGGCAGTGTTGGTGGTGATGGTTGTGGGACCCGGTGGTGGGGGTTGCGCAAATCTAACGGACACACAAAACCAGTTGTTGTGGAGAAAGGTCCTCACCGGACATGACAAGTTTGGAGGTTCCTGCATCAGATTAGTGCGTATTAAACGCCCGGGTGTCGCCATTGTGTAGGCCACCTGGAGAACATGGTGGAGCATACGGTGGAGGTGTGCCCTGCTTGGGCGGAGCACCGCCGTGTTCTCGTGGAGGCAATCGGCGGCAGCGACCTTTCGCGTCGGGCCCTGGTTCGGGATATGGTCCGGAGCGAGGAGGAATCGCAGGCGGTTGCCTCCTTCTACGAAGCAGTAATGCTAGCGAAGGACGAGGCCGTACGCGTGAGGGAACGAAGGTCCGCACGCCCCAGCCGTCGAGATTCCAACACCGACTACCAGCCACGGTAGACGCAGGCTTGGGGGCGTCGAGCAATGGGTAACTTGCCGTCCGGCTGTCCGGTAATTAACCGGACCGAGCCCAGTCGTCAACAGCGCGTAGTGATCCAAAGAGCGCTCCTCAAAGAGATGTCAGCAAATCGTAGGGGCCCAGCAGGGCCGATGCCCGCTAGCTAAGATCGCGGGGAATTTCTGAAAAGGAAACCCGTAGTACTAGACGTAAAGGGCAACTGAGGGACTTAGGTGGTTTTATTCAGTAAAAGTCTAACACGACCTCTCGCTCTTCCCAGAGTGGGAGAAATAATTGGATGATTTCCACCCTTAAAAAAAAAACATTGAATTTCTATGACCCTCACAGTAGTTTATATTTATTACCTATAAGATTTACTATTTTTACAATTACTTAGCACAGGTGTCGTTTTATAGTTTCTTCCAAACCCTCGTGGAAAAAAAGGCTTAAGTTCACGTAAGTAAAGAATGTTGTCCAAAAATGTGGTCGCTTAAATTGCTCAACCATTTCATTCTTCAAATTTACATGCTTACACAATCTGTTTCATAAAAGAACCCTTGAATGCCAGACACTTAATAATCACGAGCCCTTTACTTCATTATTGTGAACGATTAAGAAGAGATTTTTCCATAATAGGTCTGCTTATCAAGTGGGGTTCTTGTGTTACGTCATTAGGGAACACACATAAATGTTTAGCTTGTCTGCCTAAGTCCTCGTTTTACGACCGCCATATAAAATAATCGGAGGGATATTCGTTTTGGATATGAATTTGTCTGTATAGTGATATTATGTGGTGCTATAAGAGGCATAAAACTTACTTTGTACGTTTAGCAGCTTTATGAGAAGTATACACATACACTATACACACATATAATTACACAAACCCTTTGTTTTAAAGTTAGCATGTTTTTAATCTTATTTTAACTTTTTATTATTTAATTTGTTGTTTCATTGTTTACAACAACCTCCTTGCTAAATTATATCAAAAACCGAATTTCCTGTACGCCAGACACTAGACATATTATTATAAATTAAAGTTATCATAACTCAAGTCCCCAAGATACAGGTTCTTCTTAGTTTGAAAACCATAATCCAAAAATAACTGATTTATGAAATAGATACAGACAATAATTTAACGAATGAATTAACGATCCTTGTGCTCCTCATTATTTAAAACAATATTTTGAAGTGTTGGGCAGCTCTCATAATCTTAACCTTCGTGTATCCAAAACATGCTCCTTCATATTCCTTCTCATCGTACTGGCTTTAAGTCCAACTCATATGCTGTTTCAACCATAAAATTCTGGAATGTGCTTCCCCTTGACATAAAAAATCTGAAAGTAAATTTTCCTTCAAGCGTAAAATTTGGAACTACTACTTGGTCCTCTCAACCTTAGTTCGGTCTTCATCAGATTTATTAAGTTCCCATAATGATTTGAAATTTTTATAGTATTTATTAGTTTATAATTTTAGTTTATGTAAAATACATACGTATATGTATTTTATTACCTTATTTTTTATTTTTTTTCTGTTTGAAGTATCTGTTATTTGTTTTTTGTTGTAACATACAACAGTGTTGTCTTTTTTAACCCAAAGGTTGACTGGTAGAGTATACCTTGTTACATTAAGTCCGCCTGCCTATGTACCACTACTGTACATGAAGTTTAAATAAATAAATATTAATGATTATGTAATCGTTTTAAGATATATTTTTTTGTTGTAACAATGAACGATAAATATTATTCTTATTTTTATTGACTTGCCTTTATGACTGGATTGTTGGCCTAGTGGTTAGTAGCCCTGGCTGCTATGCCGGAAGTCGTGGGTTCAATTCTAACCCAGGAAAAATGTTTGTGTGATGAGCACGATCATTTGTTCTGTGTCTGAGTGTAATTTATCTATAATAATTTGTATGCATTTAGAAATATATACTTAAGTATGTTTATCAGTTGTTTAGTATTCATAACACAGGTGTGATAGTTGTGGAATTTTGTATTATTATATTATTTTTATTCTTATTAATAAGAATATAACGCTTAGCTTTTGCCAGCTCCGTCAATTCAAAGGACATAATTTTTATGATCTATCCAATTCCTTTATAGCGCCATCTATGACACAACATAGGAACTAAAATTCAAAAATCCTGCGTCGTGGTATTAGAGCTCTCTGCGCAATTAGAACGCATGCAATAGTTTGAAAATCAATTATCCAGCTGTCACCAGTTTAGATTTATGCGGAACAGGGTTTAAAGTTCCACATACCTCCGATGAAAAGGGCAGTAGCCCTAACCAGACAAAACACCCGTCAGGTCGGAGTATCCGCCAAATCCGTTAAGGAATGATTGATCACTACTTAGGAAACTAAGAGTCATCAATGAACATTCATTATTCCAAATGAGTGAAAGAAAACCACAGAAACTATCATTTTCATTACTGAAACATATTTTGTTTATTGCTCAGTGAGTTACTGAAACAAACAAATTAATTCGAGCCTGCTTAGTGAGTCGATGTACGTAACTAATTAAATTCTATTTCAACAACATGTCTCAACTGTTTTGTTCAAATTGCGTCAGATGTGACTCACATTAAGTGACTACTATGGGAATTCTTTTCATTTTAACCAATTGAAAGCTTTTGTTTATTTTTTTGCTAAAAAAGATTTCATTTGTTGTTTAAAAAAAAAAGTTTTGTTTAAAAAAAGAATTCTTTCACAATCTCCTTTTAAATGTTTTTATTTATTTAGGATTTTTCTTTTCTACAAAACAAATGCATACCGTCGACCTTTATGGACTATAATTTTCTTTTAAAATGTTGTCCATACACTGTCAGAAATAACATACTAAGAAACTAAGCTTTTTATTACAAGCTTTTATTTAGTTTCACCTGTCCCGATGTTTGTTTGTCTGTATTCAAATCTTGCTAATTATATTTGATCCACTTCCCGGTTACCGGTTGTGCAGAAATTTTGCATGCATGTGTAAAACAGATGGTAATGTAAAATTATTATGAAATGTAGCTGACCTTATGATGGAACTGGAAAGAGGCCATAAGAATTCAGATAACTCTATCGTGTTTTAGCTTTTTGGAATGGTCTTGATGGTTATTAATTCTATAGGTATATACCGCGCTATAAAAGCTCGCTATGAATAAATAATTTTCACTGAAAACTTGTTAATGTGCATATTATACTCTTTTCTTGATTAAATTAACATACGTCCTTTACAGATATTTTTTTTTTGTTTTTCAAACTTTCAGTCAATTTGAATTTGTGTATTTAACTTATTTCCTAGCTAAGGTCATGCTTACCATGTTTTACTTTAAATGAAGAAGTATGTCTCATTCTGCCGTAAACTTTTACAAGTTCCATTTTTTTTCAGACAACTATAAAACTCTTTTGTAGGTAGTCAATTATTATAATTATGATCATCATAAAATATATCGGCCTAAAACGCTTACGTTTTTAAATCGACAAAAACAAGACTCTCATTGAGACTGATATTAATATTTAGCGATATCTCCACCAAGTATTAATGAAATCTAACGATTCGTTTTTACTTCCGAAGAGTAATTTATCCTATTAGTTATTAAATGTAAATATGAGTTATTAAATCAGGTATAACTTTATTGTTGTAATCCTAACTGGAAGTTTTTTTTTGTGTTTGGATATGTAAAACCGTGGCAGTTTTATTTATTTTGCCAAACCCTATGTGTAGATTGAGTCATTATGGGTATCTGGTCATTCCTGTAGGTTTGATTTCAGAAAATTTGCTCACTATTGATTATCGATACAGTTGTGAGGTACTAAAACTATAAAATTTGAAATAAAAATGTTTGTACAAAAAAGAGAAAGAAAAAAAAACATTTTTTGTTTTTTTTTTTGTTTAGTGTAATAATATAGAAATAAAAGCCAAACAGTCAAATATATATAAGAGCTTTTATTGTAGATGTAGAATACTTTGGAGAAAGGTTGAACACAATATTGACCGAAGTATTTCTTAGTTATTTTACGGCTAAAGCAATATTTGTCACAATTTTAGTTATCAAGGCATTCAGCTTGTCTCGTAAAGCATCGAATTTTATGAAGACTAAGTACATGTAATTTATCTATTTTTTGTGTAACACTAGGTATGTTTTGCTGACCTCGGTCAATTCAGAAACTTGATGCTTAGCTTACCTACCTTTTGATATATTTATTACTTTTCTACTGACTACATGTATATTTTTTTTCTATAACAAAATTAGTTAACGATTTTAAGCGCATTCCTATCAGCATATCTTTTCAATATCGAAATCGAAAGTAGGTTTCTCCATACGACCTTTGGACTTCCGTTTGACCCCTTAAGGGGATAAATTTTGGAAAATTCAGAAAAAGAAACCTTGTGCAAAATTTCACGATTCTAGTCCCAGTAATTTTGGCTGTACGTTAATATACTTGTATTGTGTTAGTCAGCCAGTGTCTCTTCCCACAAAACAAAGGGCTGCTCACACTTCGAACACAGTGATCAGCAATCAACTAATTGAAAGCACGTTAGAGTAATCAAAACCCACATTCGAATCATGAAGTTAGGCATGTCAGTATTGCCGCTACATTGATAAAGCTGTTTGTATATTTTATGCTAATTGAAATCTGATACTTATACACTGTCCTACGCTTTTAGAAATTATAAAGGTCTAAGAAGCATGAGTAACATACTGCTAGGATTACTAATGAGACGTTTAATGTGTCATCTATATATATAAAAAGAAACTGACTGACTGACATATCAACGCACAGCCAAAACTACTAGGTCTAGGAATGTGAAATTTTGCACAAGGCTTCCCTTTATGACGTAGGCGAGCACTAAGAAAGGATTTTCCAAAATTCAGCCCCTAAGGGGATGAAACGGGGTCTAAAGTTTGTATGGAGATACCTACATTCACGCGGGCGAAGCCGCTGGCAGAAGCTAGTTTATACATAAAAATAATGACAGTATTATAGATTCTGCGGTAACGTTTAAAAGAGTAACCATAGCCTCAAATGCTACGGCGTGTAGTGTTCCACGTGCACCTCAAGGAATTGTCAGCAAAACCGAAGGAACCCAGCAGGGCCTAAGGCTACTGGGGCCATAGGTTTGCTTCTGAAAGGAAATCCCAGGGTCCTGGAATGTCGACAGCGCGTAGTGATCCTCGCGCTCCTCAAAGAGATATCAGCAAACCGAAGGGACCCAACAGGGCCGATGCTCGCTAGCTAGGACCGCGGAGAATTTCTGAAAGGGAAACCCGTAGTCCTAGAACGCAAAGGGTAATTGAAGGATACAGGTGTGGTTTTAGTCAGTAAAAGTCTGACACGCCCTCCCGCTCCACCCAGAGCGCGAGAAGTCATTTGGATGATTTCCCACCTTAAAAAAAAAGGGTCCTGGAATGTAAGCCAAAGAAGGAACACAGGACTGGGTTTTAGTCAATAAATTCTGACACATCCTCTCACTCCGTCCTGATATGGGAGAAGTCATTGGATGATTTCCCATATAAAAAAGCCCTAGAACACTAAGATAAGCCAATGAAAGAATATAGGTAGGTTTTAATCACTAAAAGTCTGAGTTTTTGCTCCACCTTAGAGCGGCAGCAGTGATTTGATAATTTTTAAACTCAAAAAAAAGGATAGGTTTGAAAGGCATTGGCTACGAATGCTATGATTTTATAACATTATGAAAGTTTTCAATTTGTTTACAAACAAATTTTTGGAACATTTAAAAAAAAATATAATTCGGCAAATTCGGCATGGACCATATTAAAATAATCAAGCAATCATAAATAAAAGTGCAAAAGGTTAAGCTTATATAAATATTCTTATAATATGGTTTCGATGTATTTCAGTCACTGAAATGTTATTTAAGAATGCTAAATTTATTATGCATAAGCACTTGCGAGAAACGAAAATCAAAGTTACCTTGAATCAAATTTACGGTATTTTTTTCTGACAAAAGTTTATTTCTTATCGGTTTTTTTTTATTTTGAAGGATCAACGTGTTGATATCTATTACGATACAATATCTGACAAGTAATTAAATTATATGTTAAATAGAAGGGATTATTTTAGTTGTCACGTTACCTAAGTCGGTTTTATTGAGCGAATCAGCTCTTACATTATGGATGGACCACTTTAATAATATTGGTATGCCAAAAACGCAGAACTTCACGTTTTCATATTTTTGATGGTATTTATTATTCCTTTGATATTGGGATCGTGGGCGTTGTAGCGTAGGCTGGAGTTCAACTCATGTTTGATGAATGAGCAAGCCTCGTTTGGTGTGGTCGTGTATTTACACTATCTTGACCCTAGTTTGTGGCGAGTTTAGTAAACGTACTACAAATACTAGTAGTACATTTTTGTTGGATAATTTTTGACTATCCTAATGCTAAACTAATGACTGGCCTGTTGGTCTAGTAGCTAGTGGCCGTGACTGCTATGCCGGAGGTCGTGGGTTTGATTCCCACCCAGGACAAATGTTTGTGTGATGAGCACGATATTTTTTTCTGTGTCTCGGTGTAATTTATCTATAGTATGTATGTATTTAAAAATATATAAGTATGTTTATCAGTTGTCTAGTACTCATAACATAAGCTCTGCTTAGCTTGGGACTTGACGGCGTTGTGTGTTGATAGATGTGGAAAAAAAAAACTGCCGGTAAAACTAAATAAAGTACAAATTCATATTTTCATTGACTATTGTAAGATTCTGCAGTTAAATATTTAATCGTATAACTTTCAACTTTAAAGCCTTGGCAAACATTCAAATAGTTGCCAAAACTATAATCACTTCTATTTCAAACCATTTAAGCAATGAAATGGACTTTAACTATCATAAACCTCCATTTTCTTCAGCTTAACTACACTACTAAGTTGACGTAGTTTTCTTATTCAACTTTTTAAAGTTAAAGTAGAAAACTCCGACGACTTAAAGAAAACTTTACACCTGTGTGTAAAGTGTAAAAGGTTTTTTCACTTATTTCTCCATAAAAACAACCCGTCCAGTCCGTTTGCATTACCTCTGAACTTTTTCACAAAAGTTCAGTTACTTACTCTCATTAAAAACTTTTCGCGAGCGTTTGAATAGGTTGGCTTTCATAAAGTTTTTTTTTTTTTTTTTATTTGAAGGAAAGTCCACATTTTGCTTCGAGAATGTTTCTATTAGTAGAAACGTATCGAGAGTACATAGTAAGGGCTTGTATAATGAATCCACAACGTTTGTTAAACTGATTTACGTAAACAATAGTACCATGCCACGGTAAATATTAGTTGTACCGCAAGGCTCATACCTCGGCCCCTGTATGCGGAGCCGCCTAACAAGCTTTGCGACTCAATTTAAATGCACAATGATATTTTGTCTAGACACTTAATGTTTTGTCGTTGGTATTTTTAGTTTAATTAAAATTTCAGTTTTAGTGGTTTGCGGTCCAGTGCTCATAATATTATTATGAATTCTCGCATGCATTTTGCTGTTGTAATAATACACTGGGTTTTCTAAGAGCAAATATAGCACTGCGGGACATGTGGACGTCTAAATAAATATTTGTTAGTGTCAGTGTGGTCGCAATATCGTATTGTGGTTGATATTGGGTACTAAGGGCAGCTTCATTAAGTGAAGGTCTTCAATAACATCGCTATTTTAGTGTCACAAATACGACCTTAAAAGATTATATTAATCTATTTACTAGATTGCATTGTTTGTCTAGTGGTCGCAAGTGAGTGATATGTTATTATACTATTCCATCAGGAATTTCTAAACAGCAGCTAGGAATCAGGACTTGTGTCTGAAAAAAAAAATGATATTACATCTATAGTATAAAAATGAATAGCTATTCGTTAGTTTCGCTAAAACTCGAGAACGGCTGGACCGATTTGTCTAATTTTGGTCTTGAAATATTCGTGATAGTCCAGGAAAGGTTTAAACGGTGAGAAAAAAAGGAAAAAAAGAAAAAAAAAACGAATACAACGCCAATTCTAATTAAAATGTCATAATAAAATGAATTATGCTGTTCTGATAATGTTAGTAGGTGGCGTTATCCTTACATATAGGCGGTACGAAGTTCGGCGGGTCAGCTGATTATATATAATACTTATAAGTTAGGTATACAGAACGAAATCACTGCAACAACCACAATATGTTACTGGCAATATGTGGGTACTGCAGATAAAGTTACACCTGCCTAACATCTACCTAATGTCTGCCTATCGTCTGCCTAATATCTGTGTAAAATCTGCCTAATATCTGTGTAAAATCTGCCTAACTTCTGCTTAACGTCTGCCTAACTTCTGCCTAGCGTCAGCTTAATTCCTTGGGAAATTTATAGGCGTAATATTAGTTAAATTAGAAGAAGCAAGCACATTACATAGTTTAATCAGGACTTTTCCAGATCTTTCGTACTCCACGGAAAAAATCTATCTTCCTACCTTTTTGACTTAACAAGATAGTGTAGTTAATGGACTATGCCTAGCTCAGTGCCATTTTACGTGCCAAATTGCCAATACCTTGTGTGAAAGACGCTTGTTCTTTTTTAGCCAAGATCAAAATCACTTAGGGAAGTACTTTCCTAAGTGGTCTTCCTCTATCTGCATGAACTTTGAGCTTTCTGGGTCAAATTTGAATTTCTAATAGGATTTGGGACCTGCACAAAGTGTACATTATATTATACTGTTGTACTTGAGCAAAATTCGCACTAAAATTTGGAAAGTATTAAGAAATCATGCGGCCGATGGTTAAGTTCGAAGTGTATGCCATCTACTGGCATTACCAGAATAGCATTATTTAATATATATAGGAAGTGACATTTTATATTTGACACAAACATCTTATAGTGACATTTTAATTAGAGATGGCGTTGTATTCGGATTGTTTTTTCGTGGTTTTTTCCATTTTTTTCACACCGTTTAGGCCTTCGCTGGACTACCTCGAATATTTCAAGACCAAAATTAGCCAAATTAGTCCAGCCATTTTTGAGTTTTAGTGAGACTAACGATGAACTATAAATTTTTATGTATTTGATTATTACTACATTGCAAAGTGTTTCTTTTGCTAGGTCCATTTAAAAAAATAAATACACACGCATTTACTACTCATCTAAGATCAAACTGTAATATTGTCAGTTTAGTATTACTTAACACAATGTAGCCAACTCACATGTAAACGGTTTTAAATTAAGATATTTTTGTTTATCAAACGAAATTAACCAGATATTTTTCTATAATTACCTTAGTCGTGTTTCGTAATTTGTGTGGACAAAGCATTTACTGAATCTTAACCTGTTTGATGGCATATAGTGCTTTACGAGATACCCTTTCTGTTAAAGCTACACATGTTCAGCTTTTAGTTTTCAAGATTGACCATGACATGACCCTTTAAAAGACTCACTGAAAAAATCTAGTATCGGTTGTATTGCTTTGATTCATTACCCATTTTTTTTTTTAAATAAAATTTAAGTAGTTATTACCCAACTGCGCCACTATACTCTGTTTTTTTTTTTTTTTTCTAACAAACGAGTACTAAGTATGTCTCTCGTACATTTCCGATATTGACAGTGTGAGATGGGTCCATTGGTCGGGGCGAGGCCAACGCCTTTGTTCTTGTTTTGAAAATGTTAAGGCCGGTTTATATTGAATACTTCTAAAATTTACTGAAGAGAAAATTAAATTATTATTTTATGATTTAAATTTAGTAAGCTTAACTACATGAGATATGTCCGCCATGACTCACGCACAAACTACAAACAGCGTTTTTGTGGAACGGACTTTATGTTGATTACGCGGACCAATAGAAACGCAGGCAAAATTTTCAGTACTCGTTTCTTAAAAAAACAGAGTATTGGAGATTTGGTTTTTCGCGTATATGTATACACCGCTAATTTTTAATTAGTACAAATACTTAAAGGGCTTATTAGAAAAGGTTTTGTTATAATTTAAGTAAAACCTCAATAAATAATATTCATAAACAGCAAAGTTATGAGCGTTTGTTCACATCCCAAAATGTCACTCAATTTATGAAAATATTGTACAGGCTATTGATTATGAATGAACGAATGGCGATAAAATTGGAAAAACACTACGCGTAGTATTTTCTAGTAACAATTGTTATGAATGTTTGATTCAGTTATGAATTAACCAATTATGAAAAATATTCGTGGACAATTTTGGAATTATGTTTGTTTTTTACTTTTGACTACACAAATATGGTCAGTAACGGTATTAAAAAATAGGAATGTATTTCTCTGGTATTTATGCCCTAAAGCCTAAACTGCTTGTTGTATTTTAGTTTGAGAAGTGTTATGTAGATATATGGAAATAGATCAATGAAAAAGGTACAATCCTATTAAACTGTTTTATATTAAACAATCAAATCAGTAATCGCCTTTAGATACCCACGTGACGAAAATGGTAACAGGCAAGATAACCTGAGTTTTGATAAAAGAATTGAAAAGATTGGTAGATAAAAATATTTACTATTTACCAATATACATGATTTGTCTTCGTAGTGAGAGTATTACTGATTATATGAAAACTATAAACCAATAAAATCCCGGATCTTTGGTGCCAAATTGTATTGTTTTCAAATATATATTTGACTATATAGTCATGTAGGGATTCAAAAATATAAAAGACTTGAAAAGACAATTTTAAATGTTTTATTGACTAAAATGTAGGAAATAAAAAAAGTGTCAAAAAACCCGACTGCCGAAAAGCGACAAAAAATTTCGAAACAAGTCTCTACTACAAGTCAACTTTGAGCAGTCTGATGCAATTGACGGCATAATTTCTATGATTGAAATAAAATTTAGAACTTTTGTCAATTAAAGTTGGCACTTTACAATTCAATTACTGAAGTTGAAACTGTGGTTACGGTCTTATCACCTTCACTGCGAAACAGGCCCATATCGCCCCACCGCAGTACTTCAGCTGGTGCGGACGAAGAAAATTATGTCCCTCTCGCTGGTGCGGAACGATTTTCTCAGGTTTTTGTAAAAGTTCGACAGAGACAAAT
Source organism: Mythimna pallens (assembly GCA_961205895.1). Taxonomy (NCBI): domain Eukaryota; kingdom Metazoa; phylum Arthropoda; class Insecta; order Lepidoptera; family Noctuidae; genus Mythimna; species Mythimna pallens. Next base: position 7,436,222 of record OY540843.1, read on the forward strand.
TTATATATATTTCAGCAATTTTGACTGCAAGTCAAAATTGTAGGTGTTCCCCATCAAAACATCACGGCAGGCCCTTTTCGGCCTACCAGGCACTGACGGTGAAATACATCTGCTCAGTGCGGTAGTGGGCCTATTTTGGCCCGCCGTCCCAACAGGCAGTCGGCGACCCGATGCTGCAGAGAGCGCTCGCCCCGTTTAAGTGTTATGCTATTGGTATCAAGTTGAACTGACGTAGCGTTTGTTTGATATAATCATCGATGGCAAAAAATAAAAGAAAAATACAAATTTTAGAAATTAGAGTAATGCGCAAAAGTAATTCGAAATATTTTCTTCCTTAACTTTTTAATTTCATTTGAGAACCTATTTATTAATTCCCAACAGTGAGTTCACTCATATGGTAAATAAATCACACTAAATTTAAATACATTTAAGAAAATCAAGTAAAACCTAAGGAAAATGATTATGTCCTTGAAATGAGCCCTAAACGGATTATGACTGCACTCATTATCCGTTTAGGGCTCATTTCAAGGAGCTACGAAAAACTGTTGAGGTTGAGAACCTTTAACAGTACCCAAGTAAAAAAAAAAAATTGCAGGAAATATAACTAAAACCTATGCGTGACATGTTTTAAAGACAGGCAAATCACGTATCAGGTATCAAATAAAATAGCAAAAAATTGTTTCAAATTGAAATTGTCTAAAAAAAAATATATATACTCGTATGATTCGGCTACCTTATGTAAAAATATGGGGAGTAAAAGATGAGACTGTAATTGCAATCAACAATAAAATGATTAATGAAAGTGGATAATGTGAATATAAATTATTATTCATCACTCACTCACACTCACTCACTCACTTCACTTGGGGAAAAACCATAATAGGCATTACGACTGTAGCAACAATAATGGAGTCCTTATTATGAAATGAGTGGAAAATTCTCATAGTATAATTATATTTTGTAATGTAAATTGAATTGAATTGAATTGAATTGAACTGAATTGAATTGAATTGAATTAAATATAATTGAATATGATGTTTGTGTGTAATGACAATGTTTGCAATATAAATAATTTAATAACAAGGGAGCTATGTCTGCCAACAAACTGCCATGCAGTTTGGCAGAAGTATATAATGATTGTAAAATTATTATTATTATATTAAATTCTCGACTAAAATTAGATCAATGGAAGAATATAGCATCCTATTTAGCTGTTTCACATTTAACAATCAAATCAATAATCGTGCATTTTCTTCATCTATCCTTCAGATTTACGTGAAGAAAATGGTAATAAGTTTTCTAATAGGCAAGATAATTTGAGTTTCGATAAGAGAGTTGAAAGGATTGGTAGTTAAAAATGTTACTATTTGCTAATAAATAAATAAACACGATTTTCAAAGACGGATGCAAAATAAGACGGTTTCTAAGTAAACCTTGCTAATGAATTTTGGGTTTCTTTCCAGTAGTGTAAAAAATACAATAACAACGAAAAATACAAGGTTGTGGCACTACTGTTTATAAAGCGATACCTATGCTTCTTTACCATTCTTATTTTTTAATGTGTGGATATCTTCATGGATGTTCAGCATACACTGTTAGACTATATTTAGTGACTAAAACCACATGGTGTTCAGCATCTACATTTGGCCACTCATCATGTTCTCGGCCTATGAGGCACAGATATTTTCTGAAACACTTATGCTCGAAGAGTACCTGTGACAGCCGATAAGTAAGAATACTATGCCTTCTCCCTTTAAATAGTTCTTACTGTCACTACAGTAGCGTACTTTCTTTTTTCCTAAATGTAACGTCATAAAATTATATAAAAATTATTCACATTCACAAAGAAATTACCTAACTAAAATCAAATTGTAATAATATTTTAACGACTGGACACTCAAAATACAAGCGATAGCTTAGTTTGGGAACCACTATCAGCAGCTTCTACGATTCCTGTACCTAATTTCTTGAAATTATAATATTGTGCATGATTATTTAGGTATTCATAAATAATAGCATTATCCTAACAAAACTTTTCTTCTTTTGCAGATCGACAATGTACACCAAACAGCCCAACACTTCGGTGCTGATATACAGCGACAACCTCACCGAAAGCGACTACACCCCTTACGAGGAGCGTCTAGAGACGTACCTGGTGCCAGTCCTGTTTGCCATCATCTTCATTGTGGGGGTGCTTGGCAATGGCACACTAGTCATCGTCTATATCAGGCACAGGGGTATGAGGAATGCACCAAATACGTAAGTATAAACAAGTTTTGATCTTTATATTAATAAAAGTTTCCCAGAAAAGGGGAAAGGTTTGTTCGTTGATGAACAGAGAAACCAAGACTGAAAGATTGCTATACTGAGAACGGTCCAATGAAAAAATTGCCTCATGAAAATAATGAAGACACTGCTGCTCATCATTAAATCTTTTTCGTTTCTTTTGGCTTCGTGTGACTTGTGCATTAAATCTGTATCACGTTTTAAAAATATCTTGTTTTTAATACAGAATACTTTCACTTTATTTTCCATTACAATGCAGATGTAGTTGTGACGATTACAGTCAAAATTCTTGGAAACCAGCATTATTCTAAAACCATATAGCTTAGTAGTAGTGTAGATCTATTGCATACTAATTCAGAAAAAAAAATCGAATAGGTAGTATTATGTAGATGTCGAGACCAGATCTTAGAAATTGATCACTTTATGATATGGCCAATTAAAACTGACCAGATCGTTTTAAGTAACACTTAATAAGTTTAATGATATTTCAATCCTACTTGCTTAAAACCTTATAAAATAAGTGGTTAACAAATGGATCCATTCATTTTGGTGGGTATTACACTACTTACCCATTAAGATATCATAGATTTCTAGCAATTTTTCACCATTCAGTGCATTTCGTTAAGTCATTTCGATTTTGAAGCCATTTGTCTAAGTCTGTTATAGTGATGGATAAGCAGATTTAATGCAGTAAGACATTCTCACCATTCTCTGCATTCTTAAAGTTCTACCTAACGAGCGTGTCCGATAAGTAGTTAAGTTACGGCCAACTCCTTATAAGTCCCATTCGTTAGAATACTTCCTCTATCGACTATGATATTAGCGAACATAACTCTTCCCCGATCATTTGAGTCCTCGGATGGCGAAAGTTTTGCCTGTGTCATCGCTTTTTGTTCATAATTTGCATATTGGATTTTAATTACTTTATGTCATCCTTTTCATAACATGTGTGTCGTAAAAGCATAATTATACAATTTTGACGTAAAGATAAGTTATTGTTATTATATTATCATTTTCGTCATCACCACTAGCGGTGTTTTTTTAATTTTCTCTCCTTGAAATTAAACGTAGATTTTGTCAACAAACAGTTTTATTAACAGCTTTACTCCATTCAAATTGAGATTAGACATTTAAACAAGCCGTTTTTACTTTTGGTTCAACCGATTTTGATTTTTATTGCGTTGTATTGGTGGCATTATAAATGGCGGCTGCAGTAAATAGTTGATATTGTTTTTGCTTTTAATACCATCCCTATGCCATATGAAAGGTTTGTTTAAATGCCTAATTTTATTTTGAATGGAGTATAGGAAGAAGAGATTGGTGCTTGTATTATGACTGAAAATATAAATATTTTGGTTATTGGTATTAAAACAATACTCAAACTCAAAGCATCTATTGAAGTGTATCTATTTACAGGCTTTGATAAATTGTCAATAAGTTGAACAGTCGAAAACATGAAACTAATTGCACATTTCAAAGCGTAGTAAACATTTATCAATAGGGGTTTATGAGTGGTTCAGTCTAACAAAGATATATCAGGATCTATTTTAGCTAGACTTAATAATATATACAAGCTGTCTAAAAGCAATCCTGACACCATAGCATAATCAGCCTTATAATGTTTCCACTACTGAGACTACTCAGGCCTTCTCTCCAGGAGAAGGAATGCAGCGTAATCTACCACGCAAGCCCAGTGCAAGACATGCCGGTTTCCTCACAATATTTTCCTTCACCGTTTTGACAGCAGTGGAGATGAAATTTTAGAGGAACGCGGTACATGTTGTAAAGTCTCGCTATTCTTCCTTCATTGAAAAGGGAGGATACTCCAACTTTGAGTGTGGGGCAACAGCCGATAGTTGATTTTGGACGATTGTATAATGTTCTAATTCCACGGAGAGCTTTGATACCATGATACAAAATAGAACCCACAATGTTCTTGTATGTCAAGGCCGTTAACACTGGGCCACCACTGCTCCGTAAATCTAATCCTGACACCAATTAGGTTTATACGTCGCATGCATATTTCAGGCGTAACACTCAAGTATCCAGTGTCCAATACCATACTATAACGATCCATAAGTCTTCCTTTTTCCCGTACATTGCGGCATATCAGCAAAAACTATGGCATGTATTTTATTAATAATTATTTTCCTGTTCGATGAATATTATACTGATTGCTATTTAAATTATTGTGTTTAATTCGTAGTCTATCAATTATTCTTAGTCACAAAGCTTACATAGTAGATAACTAGTGGTTAAGATATTATCATTCAAACGCTCGTTAATTGTGGTTGACTTAATAATTTAAAAGGAAATGTCCGTTTTTAGAGGAAAAAAAAACTATGAAAAAAAGTCTATTTACTTAGCAATCAATTACATTTAGCAAAAGTAATTTTTTATGTTGTGAAATCATCAATAAACCTTTGGCACTCTAGGTATTTTTTATAATCTTTCTATTTTGAATTTGAATATTAGTATAGTATATACGAGTATATTATAGGAATATTAATATAGTGGATACCCGAGCTAAACCCAGTTCCATGCTAGCATCACCTTTGTTACGGACAATAGATCCACTCCATCATCTCTAAAAACAGCTAACGACTGTAAGCATGCGTATAAGTATGTGTAGGCGGATACACGTACAGGAAACCCATTTGTGTTGCTAAAGTTGCCCTTTTTAACTTTCAGCCCGCTGGTTTTTGATTGACCGATTCCTTTACAATTCAATAGTGTCTATTTACGTTTCGTTAAAACAGCTAAAAGCGAAAAATTTAACTCACTCCTTGTGTGAAGAACATTTATTTATAAAAACTATTCTTTGCCAATTAATTCATTAATGTTTCGTCCCCAGGTACATATTTTCGCTCGCCTTAGCGGATCTGCTAGTGATCCTGATATGCGTGCCGTTCGTGTCTATAATCTACACACTGGAATCATGGCCTTGGGGGGAGGTAATATGCCGTATCTCCGAAGCTGGCAAAGATGTGAGCATCGGAGTATCGGTCTTCACACTGACAGCCTTATCAGCTGAAAGATACTGCGCAATTGTAAACCCTTTTAGAAGACTCCAGGTGAGTAAATTGAATTTTTATTCCTAACATTGTTTTATTGATATTTTTAAAGGAAGGTGGATTTTAACCGGCTTGAAGGATCGGTTTTCTAGAAAATGGATGTTTTCTTCCCGGGAGAGGATGTTTCTACCGAACAGCTTTTGAAATTGAGTGTTATAAAATTGACCAAGTTTAATATTTATTTCTTGCTTAAATTTGGTGGACTGCTGTGATTTAAAGGATTTTGCAAGACTTTTCTTATTGTACATTTATCCAAAAGGTTCATATTTACAAGAACTAACAAAAAATTTGTTTATTTTCATGTCATTTCTGTCGAGAAGATAAGAAACAGTAAAGTAAGTCTTCAGGGACATCTTGTTTAGCTTATAAGTTGACAAGGACTTGATTAATTAAACAAACAACATTTTACTACCAATGCAAAGTTGTCATTTTGCTACTTTTAAAATCTAAGATATTTACTTTTGTTGAACTTAGAGTGAAGTAAGTTGACAAATTAATCTTGTCTATCATTTTTTATCACCGTAACAACGTGAAAAATCAAGAAATCATAAAAATATGTGGAAGGAAATCTAAATATTGGCTACGTAATAGAATCTAATGTTATATATGATTGAGTCTCGAGCATTGCGAGGGAGTTAATATAGAAACCTGAGTGAAGTGAAGAATTGAAGTCGCCCAAGATAAAGACAGCTTTACCTATCCCCGTGTTGGATACTCTGCTTTTTACACCTTTTGAGAGACAATTAAAATACAATATAGTGAAATAACTTTCAATAAACACTGTAATTAAACTTTATATCAAAAATATTTGGATTCTTAAAACGTTAGTCATTCATATAAAGGCCATAGCAGAAAAAAATTACAGCATCGACGTCGTCTCGGCGACTCTTTGTGTTCAGTCGCTGAAAAATTGAACATTGATTCGTATTTTCAAAGCCATCAGAGATACTAAAAAAGTTGTGTCCATTTTAGCTTCATTTTAATCTCAACTTGTCCTGTTTTTGGGTAATGGGCACATATCTTGAAGTATGGACAAAGTATTTAAATGTTGTAAGACTTTATAGTGAAATTGAGAAACGATTTCAAGCCTTGAATCCCATTTCGTAATTTAGAAAAGTGGTAGCGAATCCATTCGATATATAAAATCCATCAGTGATCTGATGGATTGCCATGTTATCTGGACCCAGTTCAGAAGTAATCGTTCCAACAACACCCGAATTCCGGTCCAGGAAAGATACTAACCCGATTTTTTTTTGCAGTATGTTTTTTTTTTCTCTTTTTACTTCTGTATCGTGGGTGAATTCAATGTAAACTAAAGTACATAAGCACACTTAAGCATCAATTACTTTAATACTTAGTTTACATGACATCGCTAATAAATCCTAACTCAAATGTCCCGTTGTAACTCCTTCACAATCTTAAGTACAAAGTGAACAAACACACGCGTAACTTCTAGTTAGTTAGCAATTTAATAGCTGATAGTCTACTAAAGTTTTGACTGACTCAGAACTTTGTTACAGCTCCGCAAACTACCCCTGGTCTGTGCGACGTTCATATGGGCAGCAGCCCTTATCTTTGCTACGCCTGCCGCGCTGTTCTCAAGCACGGTGACAATGCAGCTCAAGAATGTCACCATAGTTTTCTGCACACCTTTCCCGCCTGGATGGGACAACTATCCGAAGTAATTTGAACTTAATTTTTTAGCTTATAAGGTTTTCGTGACGGTTTTTTAGTTTTCTAGATCTAGCAACGTCAACGATTCCAATCCCATATACCTATATGTTACTATGTCTAAAATTCAAAGTAAGTTAAGGTTTCCGAGGATTTTTTTTCTTTTAATTGACATAAACTAGTGCTTGACTGCGATCCCACATAATGGTAAGCAGTGATGCAGTCGTTGATAGTGAATGGCATCAGTTTATTAAGAGCATATTGACGCTAGCCTTGGTAGTGGTATTTGGTGGTATGGTGGTGGTGGTGGTGGTAGTGGTGGTGGTAGTGGTATTTGGTAGTTTGGTGGTGGTGGTGGTGGTGGTGGAGGTGGTGGTAGTGGTATTTGGTGGTTTGGTGGTGGTGGTGGTGGTGGTGGTGGTGGTTATTTCTAAATTATATGTTATTTATTTATTTTTTATATTCTTCAATGTTTTGGATTGGGAAGGATTTGTTATTATTGTTTTTTTTTTAATGTATTTTTATTAGTTTGTAAGTTTCTACTGTACAACGCCTTGGACATCCTCCGTAACGTTGTACAAGTGCTTGTAAATAAATAAATAGATCCTATAGAATACCGAAAGGCTGGCTATCCTAAGCCTGTGCTTCAGGCTTTGCGGTAGAAAATTATAAAGAGAACGCTTAATTTCATCGTATAAAAAATAGAAGACAATCAAAGAACAGAATAGTTTGTGTTCGACATTGCACTAGAATGTGGCTGTTGATCGAATTTTAATGCAGATATTATGCAGTGTTTGAACAAATGGTAGTTTTGACTGCGCCAATTCAAACGCCTGGTAAAGTTATTCATGCAATCACACTTGGTATGTGAGTTTAATGCTAATGTTATTAAAAATTTTCATTTCTACATAACATTGAGTTTTTTTATTTATATCATGTATCTATTGGAATACATTAAAAGATTTCAAAAGATTTTTAACCGTGAAGTTTGTCAAATACACACTCAAAACATTTTGGAAAGTCATTCTTGGAGTGCACAGCTCTTTTTTATGTGGAAAATCATCCAATGACATCTTCAAGATTCAAGTGCTATTAATTTCAATAAAATTCTTCCTGTTCGATTACAATTAAGGTGTCTTGAAGGCTAGAGTGAAAAAGAATAAACTACTGCGCCACACCATAAATGAAAAAGAAAAAACGATAAGCCGTTTTAGTCCCTCAGATTGTAGCTATATATAGGATACGCAGACTCTGGCAGGGAATTTCACACTTTAGCTGTACACTCCATGCGTCCGACCATACGGTAACCATCCGGACCGAGCCCAAGTCGTCGACGGCGCGTAGTGTTCCACGCGCGCCTCAAGGAGATGTCGGCAACCGTAGGGGCCCAGCAGGGTCGAAGCCTACTGGGGCCATGAGTGATGCGAAAGAGATCCCCGGGGCCCTGGAACAATGGCAAAGAAGGAACAGGAGTGGGTTTTTAGTCAGTAAAAGTATGACTCTCCCTAGATGATTTTTCCACATGGAAAAAAGGTTAATTAAGCTTTCTCCTTTTTTAAAGGTTGGAAACCCTCCAATAACTTAGGTTGGAGCGGAAGGGTGTGTCAGACTTTGACTGATTAAAACCACACATGTGTCCTTCAGTTTCTCTTTGCGTTCTAAGAGCATAAGTTTTTAATATATAATATAGCATATAATTAGCAACAAGCCGATGTACGGCGAGTATCCACCGTTACGTTGTTAAAACTTCAACAGTCCGGACTAAGCGTTTCGCTTTGTCTTTTATACCGCGTACATCGAAGGACTAGAACAGTTTGCCTGCTGCGGTCTTCCCGTCCAACTATAATTTAGATGTCTTCAAGGATAGATTAAATTGGCTCTTAATAAACTAGTGGGCCTCACCATCAATGATTGCATCTCTGCTTACCATCAGGTGGGATCGCAGTCAAGCACTGGTTTATATCAATTTAAAAAAAAAGAAGAGATTTTGAAGATTTCCTCAGCTAGATCTTCGCTTTATATATAATGTATTGTTCCATTTTCAATGCCCATGATCAGCATTATATATTTACGAGATAAGAGCTTGCATAAAATATTTATAGTATGAAATGATCAAAATCTAGTACCCTCGAATGTATGCCTAAAGACCTACTGTATTTCCAGCCGACTAAAACAATGAAAAGCCACAAATCAAGAGACGAAGGTTAAGTTAGTGCTTATATTGGAATTTCTAAGTAGCAGACTGGTGTTTGAAACTCGTGCTTAGTTTATAGTGACTTGCCGGTGGTTTTCTTTGAAGAATTTGCCTCGTGCTCGAAGCATTGTGATCAGTTTTGCCAAGGGTAAAGCTCTAGTTTGTAAATATTATATTTGTTCAGTATTTCATTGCTTACGTCGGTAATGTTACGACCAGAACCATGTTCTTAAGTAATACTTAAGACTACCCATACAACAAAATATATAAAAAGAAAGTAAACTCAACAATTACTATTGCGCTATTTCATAACAATTGGAGCAGTAATAATTGATATAACTACAGTCAAGCCGACTATCATGCTAAGGATCCGTTCGCGCTGCCTCTACGCACCAGCCCCCCTAGCCAAGTTACAACCGTTTCGTTTCGATTCTCTTTTCGTTGATCGCCTCGAGTCGGCAACGCCTTTTATTCCTTTATTCTGAGCATCTGACTGAGCGTTGAGATGACGTCAGAATAAAAGAATTCGAGGTGTTGCCTACGAAAAGAGAATCGAAACTTTACGGTTGTAACTTGGCTCGAGGGGCAGGGATGCGCATCGAGTCACCCAAAAACAGTCTATACGATGTTTAGCAAACGTCCTTGATGCATTATAGAATCGCCCCAGTCCCATCAGCACCCTGAACGTATTATTAAATTGGACTCGAAGGGGCTAATATTGATGACATAATGTCAACTTGTTTTTTACAAATTTTGTCAATATTAACTACTTGGTTTCGTATTGTAACATATCGAAAACATCGTGGCCTAAATCTAACACAAGGTGTCCTGTAATTGTGGAGACATCACAGCAGACCCAAGCGATTACGTCGGAACTAACTCGACACTTTCAGACAAGATTGGTCCATACTTGTCCACACCCGGGAAGAATGGAAAAAAAGGAGGTGTAATAAACCTCATTTTCGTCATGAATTGTTTAGTAGAATAAAACGTTGTTAGGCTGACTTATGTTTTCACTTCTAAATAAAACCAAAATTTTGCAATACGTGATAAAAATTGTTTCTAGACATAGTGCAACTATTTTTTAGGGTGTCGGAAAAACGGAATCCTTATGGGATCGATGAAAAATGGATTTTCGAGTTAACTCAATATCTCCTTTTATGTTTCTTCTTTTCATTTTCTTTAATTCTTATATAATGAAGAACTGAGAGACTTGCTAAATGTAGCAACCACCGTCTCCTTGTTGAACAGATATATTTTATCTCGAAGGGTTCAGTGAATACTGAACGGTGCGCGTCACTCGATAGATTATTGCTGAATGTGTGGACGAAAGCCCATGCCATGGTTTTTACTCGACATGGTAGCTGGACCGAGTAAAACCGTATGTGAGTACGGAGCTTTAGAGACTCGATTCGGAAATTTAACTATTTACATAAGTTGGTTTGTACGGAACCTTCAGTGTGCGAGTCCGACTCACACTTGCCCGGTTTTTTACATTTTGTTATTTTTTACGCGGTTTTTAAGGGATATATCGTTGCCCTAAAATGCCTCAGCAAAGCACAATTAATCTGTCATCCTGGCTGAGATCATGGAAAATCAGTAGTCAACAAAAGGTCAGTTTTTGGTGACTTTGTCTTTTTTCCAAGCCAAAGTATTATCGTACTACCTAGAAATTGGGTTTTTGAGGTCAGATAAGCAGTCGTTCCTTGTCAAATTCTGGTATGCGACTGCATCTGATTAAACTAGAAGTAGACCCCAACATAACTGAGGAAGGCTAAAATGTCATTTCGAATATACCTACTTCTAGTTGTTAGGTACATTAGAGAAAGTTTGAAAGTGGTGCCAGTGATGAATGGTTGAAAGGAAATCGATTGTCTTGGTATAGTTGTGTGAAAAGAGATGTAACGTGTTAAAAAAATAGTTATGAGTTCAAATATGGATGACGTAGCCGTGGAGAAGGAGAGGCAGGCCATAGAAAAGACAGATGAATTGTGTGAGGATTGATTTGAAATAAAACAGGGAGTTAGTGATAGTGCGATGGTAAACAGGATAGAATGGACAAAATAAAACGTGTTGTCCAGACCTCTAGTGAAATGATAAAAGGGCAGGAAAATGATAATAATATATGCGAGAGTGGACAAAAAGCCAAATCAATTTTTTATATCCTGTTTTGTTAACTTGGGGTATACAGACTCGGGCCCCAGATGACCCTTTCGGAAATCATATTGCTTTGAATAATACAATACGGAATAGCTATATAAAAGCATTCGTATCTTTAGGGAATTTTCTGAGAAATATGTAGAAAAAATATATTTGGCTTTGATACTGGAATATTGAAAAGATTACATTTTCTATTTTGTACGATTAATATAATAATAAAAACAACCTGTCACCTACGAGTCAAAATCGTATGTTTCACACTTGATGGAGGTAAAATTAAAACTCCTTTTGTTGCTATCAAATTCGAACACTTTTTTATAGAAAGCTTAAAAGTATCTTGCCAGTCTGTTTGCAAGTCAATAAAAAAAGTCCAAAAATCTGTAAACAAAGAATTAAACTATTTTTATATTTGTATCCAAATTCAAAGTTTTTTTTTTCAACTATTCTCCTAAATATCTTAAAGATATATAATTGCAATCTACACAATAATTCATTTCATTTGATCAGTAACGATACAGCATGCTATTTTCTTATTATTTAATAATAATATTTTTGCCTCTTATAAGGCATACCCATATAATTCAAAATCTACGTAACACGTTCATATTTAGGTCACAGAAATTAATAAATTTTGCTGAAATTTAACCTTGTCGGTTTAGTAGATACGTAGAAATTTAGCTGTAACAGTCGGAAAAGCAGATACAATAGCATAATCCTGTGCTACCGTTTACACATTCGGATGTACGAAATCTTAAAAGGAAGATTTATTGCATTTATCAATTAAATTATACACCTACTTACGTGTTTTTTTAGTATATTTTGTAGGTAATTTGATTATTCTTGTGTAAACATATTCTTTATTTTCTTCTTTTATTTAGTCCGTAGACAGTCTGGGTGTTACTTAAATTAAACAAAACGTTTTAACACAAAAAAATGTGTTAATAATTCAATGGGATATTTTAATATAAATATTGTGCACAAACTTTCTGTCAGCGTCTGAGTTTCTTATTAAGTAGTCATGCTGGTTATATATATTGACATTCATTACCTGGATACAATGTTAGACCCTGTAGTTTACTATAAATTCTTCGTCCTGACCTTGTCTTGCGTTATTTGGGCTCGGAGCAAAATTTTTTTCTTCTTCTTTTTGTTCCATCCATTTTTTTTTACCTCCTTCTCCCACTCTATTAATCCACGTATATACTCATAACTCTTTTAGTAACATGCGTTTCATCGCTCCCCTTTACATTTCCATACCAAGATAAACGATTCCCTTTCAACTTTTCAGTCACTATTTTTAAACTACCTTTAATGTACTAATTTCTCACTTTATCCGTTCTCGTCACACCATACATCCATCTCAACATTATCATCTCCACTACATGCAATATTTTATTATCAGTCTTTTTTACAGTCCAACATATATACAGTAGTATTACCGGTCTTATACATACTTGTAGATTTTACTTTCCAACTTGAGGGGCATCCATGGATCACAAGTTGTTTCAGTGGACTGACATAATTTGATTGCGATCCGTGGTACCGGAAATCTGTGTAGATCGGTATAGGCGTTCTGGCGTACAATAATTTCTTACTTATCCGTCTAAAATCCACATAACTAATTGGAACTTTTATTGTGCAGAATATTTTTTTTTTGCCCGACTGCGGCAAAACCTAAGGAGGAGGGTTATAATTTTGAGAGGCTATGTATGTATGTATGTGAATATGTTCATCTGTTCCCTCATAGCTCCTAATCTACTTATCGGAACTCGACGTATGTATAGGACGCTGGACATAGGCTACGTGACGTGTCACAAAACTCGATATGGGGCCTTCTAGCGGAAAAAAGTAAAGTATTGAAAAATAAAAATGGAGATAAATACACCGTGTTTGGTATCATTTGTAAGGGCTTCACTTGTACATTTCAAAAATATTTTCTCAAACTTGACGTGACGCTCTCTAGCGGACAAAAAATCATGTGTTAAATTTAACACCAAAATTGTTTAAATAAAAATAAAGTAAAAATCTAAAACCAAACTACGACTACGACAAAAAACAACGACGCTGAAAAAGTAAGAAACAAGATTTTCATACTTCGAACAGAAGAAAAAGAAAAACCGTTGTCGGGTTTTAGTTTTTTACTTTATTTTTTTTCTATATTGTTTTATTTGTGCCACAAAATAAATCAATCATCATAAAATGAATCGAGTATCAACAGACCAATAGATACAGTCAATACACACACAAGCCTATTATTATAATGATACCAATTTACTCTGGTTGTATAATATGGATTTCCCGACCGCAATAAATGCCAAGCTCCTATCTATCCACAGAACATGGAACGCCGCACCGGCAGTAACTTTTTTTTAGTTGGAAAATCTCTCTCTCTCTGGCTGAAGTGAGAGGGATTGCTAAACTTTTACTCACTAAAATCCACACTGTGTTGCTTTTTACATTCCACGATAACTCTTTCGCACAATCCCGCAACCCAACACGCCATTCACCCTAGGTGCGGGCTTGCGAACGGCGAACAATGGGTAACTCGCCGTCTAACCAACCGGACCGAGCCCAAGTTGTCGACGGCACGTTGTGTACCACGTGCACCTCAAGGAGATGTCAGCAAAACCGTAGCGGCCCAGCAGGGTCAAAGCCTACTGAGGCCATGGGTTCGCCTTCTGAAAGGAAAACCCCAGGCCCTGGAATGCAAGGCAATGAAGGAACATAGTAATGGGTTTTAGTCAGTAAAAGTCTGACACGCCCTCCCGTTCCGCCCAAGGGCAGTCATTGGATGATTTCCAAACTTAAAAAACCCAACACCCAATTGTTAATAATATTTCAAAGATTGTTATTAAAAGATATGTTTTCATTATAAATTTTATTTATTTTTTAATTACTCACATTTTATAGGTAGGCTTGCGCTTCACCACGGAAACAGACTCTAGCAAAGAATTCCACTGCTTCCGTATGTACTGTACGCATAATGAATGTGTTCCCAGAACTTTTTGTGCGTGTAGACGCGATGTTTTGAGTGATAAATCCAACTCTTGTTACTTCCTCTTATGTTTCCAATTGTAATTTGTTATGAAGTTATAATTATCTACTTATTTGTAACTATTACGATGAACACATGTATTAGCAGTCATAACCGTTATTAAGAATTCACCCAACGATTTTTTTTAAACGTTGCCCCACGCTGGTAATAAGGGTGTTCTAAAATGACGTTCACCAGGTGGCAGCACTGAAGCGTCAGGTCTAGGCACCTGTCAAAACGTTTATGTTAATGACATTAGTTAGATATCAACGTCAACGTCATGTATACGTATTCAAAGGAAAAGACCTGATAGCTAAGTGGTGCTAACTGGTGTTGTGAATTTTCCAGAACACAGGTAAACTCACATTTCCAAAAATTGCCTTGTCATTATCAAATTGCCAGAGACAGTCAATATTTTTGAGCAAACAATGACACTCAAATGCACGCTTAGTTTGCATACAAATAGCTACTCACCTCGGATTCACTAGGGTGCTATTTTTGAATAAAATATTTACGAAATAATACAAATCCTTTACAAAGAAAACCAGATAAAAAATTTGTAGCGTGGTTTAAAAGAAGCGGAGAAACAGACAGTCGTAGATAGCGAATTTGTTTGATAGTACGGTATTGCAATGCATATTGGAGAATTTCACGGCTCAACAATACCACTACACGCATATAATATTTATACCACACAACTGGTCCGGTCGACTGCCTCGGATAGCGGCTGTCAGGTGTAAAATATATCGGCAGCGACCTTGGTACCAAGGTCCACTATGCCATGCCACAAAGAAGTAAAGCAAAGCAAAAAAACAGGGCAAAGACAAGCCATGCCATGGTCGGGAGCGAGGAGAAGCAGTAATGATAGCAAAGGAGGTCAACATTGTTAAAGCCTAACGCTTCCGACATACCCAAATACCTGTAAGTTTCGGTTGAGGAGAGAGATCTAAGGTGTATGGAATCCGGGAGTTGAATCCCCTCAGATTCCATAATCTCCCCTCGCTTTACATGCATTGCTGCACATTTGTCCACACCAAATTCCATCCTGATGGTTCTACTGAAAGTTGCAGTTACCTTCAGTAGCCCCATTAGTTGCAAATTGCTGGGGACACAGAGTTTCAGGTCATCCACGTAAAGGAGGTGAGATAAGGCCTGACCACCTCTTCTCAACCGATATCCTAGCCCTGAATCCTCCAGCAATGTGTTAAGAGGATTCAGAGCTAAGCAAAACCAAAGCGGACTCAGACTCGCCCTAAAATATTCCCCGTTTAATCCTAGTAGGCTCATCATTCCCCTGGATCGATCGATATCCTGAATAGCGAAGGACCGTTTTCCATTGCCTCATACATGACACACATGAAAAGTGTGTAAAGTTTTATCAATTTTGACCAACTTCAGCACCCTCATGAGCCATGTGTGAAGAACAAAGTTATAGGCCTGTAATCCATATCGACAGATTCTTGCGAGATCGACGAGTCTTTTGGCTTATGGATACATTCCTACATTCATTCTGAGATTATTATTATTAATAACACACTACAGGATGTATTTGGAGAGTTTTTGACAATGCCGCAACTAATTATGGCCGCTATAGTGTTTCAGAGCTCTGTGGTCTGTGTATACACTTGATTAGGGGACACCGCATTAATAATAACGCCAATTACGACCATGTTCTTGACACTGATATATCGGTGAGGCTTCTCCAATGATGTGATGAATTAATGAGACGTGGATACAGCTCGTGCTGCACATAATGGAATAATATCTAGATATCTACATACGAGTAAGTTAAGGTAATCTTTAAAGGGTAATTGGACGGGTAATTGACGAAAAAATCTATTATTTTTTTTAATAAACAACAGTATTCTAAAATCACAAATAAAATGTTTTTTAAATTCCATCTAAAATTAAGTAAGATGGAATCATTTTAAATTTGATGGAGGAGGAAAATGTCAAGGAACAGAAAAAGTATGCACAAAGTAAAATGTGAAGTCTCCACCATTAGGTTATGCGCGTATAAAAGAGATAGCAAGATGTTCCATCTCCCTCTTTTTCTTATACCAATATTATTTCAATATTATAATAATTATTGCTTCATTTAATAATAATAATAATCATTTTTATTTAGGTCAAATACCCATTACCAACCAATTATCATGCTGATTTAAAAAAAAAAATATTTTTTCGTGTTATTGTGTTGATAAGTTTAAAATATTGTACAAAAATAAACCCAAAAAGCATCTAGCTTTTCTTTTTTGATTTATTTCATCACCACTGTTCTGAAAACGATAAAGCAAAACATCGTGAAATAATCGGCATATTCTAAAACCAAATATTAGATGAATTGTGACATCTTCCAATCCGCACTGGGCCCGTGTGATTATTAGATTACGGCCCATTCCATTTCCTTGAGAGGAGGTCTGAGTCCCAGGAGTGGAAATAATATAAGACTAATTAGGGTTATTCTTAATTACTAACACACATTGTTACGTTGCATTAAGAGTTACTGACATGGCCACACGCCCTAAACCTAAACATTTGTTTCAGATGGATGACGTTAACGAAGGCAGTGGTGTACTATGCACTACCGCTGCTAGTGATTGCGATTTTTTACTCTCTAATGGCGCAGCGGTTACTGGCCAGCACTAGAGAGATGCCAGGAGCTCTGCATGGCGGACAGGGGGAAGCGCAGGCGCAGGCAAGGAAATCTGTTGCTTGTATGGTGCTGGTGTTTGTTATAGGTGAGTGTACTTTCAGTTTTTTATTCTTTAAATTCAGAATCATATCTATACATCATTTGTTTTAGTAAATGTATGCAAAACCCTAAATACGTGTATAGTATTTTTGTGTAAAGAATCTATGTACAAAATTTCATAAATGTATCATGAAAAATCACAAATTTATAAGCTTGTTATGTTACCTGGTTGTCCGCACAAATACATGGTCACCAGGCCATCCGGGCGACGCGGTGGTGTCCAACTTGTGACCTGTTTAAAAAAAATGGGAAAAAATATAACATGGTTTAATTATTGGAATCGATTTAGTTACTGATTCTAAACAAACTATATTCAGGTTTTGCATATATTAAAAATAATGTTGATTATATAAAAGAAGAAACTGAGTGACTAACATATCAATGCACAACCTAGATTACGAGCATAGTAATGTAAAATTATGCTCAAGGTTTCCATTTATAGTATAATTATGAGAGATACAAAAAAAAGATTTTTGTAAATTTAACCTATAGGGGAGTGAAAAGGAGAAAATTCATTTGGATGCAAAATTTTATTCTTTGGGCTTACTACACTTGAAAGTTAGCTCTAATGGTAACATAAGTAAATAAAAAACGTTTCTATTATACTTTATTCAAAATTAACCTAACATATAAACCGATTTAAGAGGTGTTAAAGACAGTATATGAGTACTCCTTGGGTTAAATTATATATAAAATTGAAACTCGGTAAAAATTCGAATCAAAATGAATAATTAAATACTGCTAGTATTGGTTTTTTAAAACTACACTAAAAATACGGCTTACCTACATTCTCGCGAATGAAATTGCTAGCAAGGTGCTCGTTATTTCATATAACTTTGCTTACTTATGAATTGTCAGCAGTTTTGTGCACAAAATGGTACCCTATCGCCAGTATCTCATTTTTCAGATGTTTACACAGCATTTAGTCTTCTTCCTTCTTAATCCTTTTACTATTTGCCGTCACAACTTTAAGAGGATTGTTGTCTTTCACACAATCCAATCATCGTTACTTTGTAACCGTCCGGACCGAGCCTAAGTCGTCGACGGCGCGTACTGTTACACGCGCGCCTCAAGGAGATGTCAGCAAACCGTAGGGGCCCAGCAGGGTCGAAGCCTACTGGGGCTAAAGGTCTGCTTCTGAAAAGAAGACTCGGCCCTGGTATGAAAGGCAACGAAGGAAAAGGAGTGGGTTTTTAGTCAGTAAAAGTCTGATACACCCTCCTGCTCCGCCCAAGGCGGGGAATGTCATTGGATTATTTTCCCACCGAAAAAAAAAATCATTGTCACTTTGGTTATCGTCTACTCTCATAACACATACATACATATTTACACATTCAAAACTTTGCTCAAGACATGGTTCTTGTTCGTCATATGCCTTGCGGCGTACCTATCTAAAGGGTGGCCAACTCAAACGTATAACTTAGTTTATGTTATTAGGTACATGTAATGAAAATATTTTGATATTTTGACACTTATGTTTCTTGGGTACGTAATTTTGTATGTTATCCTACTGTATTTTTAAAATGACATGTTAAATGATTAAAAATGCTGTAGATTTTGTCCTATTTTTATAAAATATTGAGTCATCCCACTAGATACGAAAGTTACAAATATTTTGCGTTTTGGGTTTTAGATTGACTCGGATTATTTCTTTTAAATATACCTATAGAAAAAATTTCGATCTGTTAAACCTCACGAGTTTGGGAATCTATTGATACATTAACTAGGTATAAAAAGGTGTTTTTCAATTCATGTTAGTACTTTAGACTTTAATTAATGAATAAAGCGGTTACGGAATCAAAAATATTCCAAAAAAAAAAATTGACATTCAATTTAGCCTTAAATCAAACATTTGGCAAAAAGCAGTTGTATACATCTTGTACCTATATTAGTATCATTATTATTTATTTGTTTATTGCACAACTTAACTTATTACAGGACAGACATTTTTAAAAAAATAAGTGTACAATAAGCGGTCTTATTGCACAGGGCAATTTCTACCAGACAACCTTTGGATGGACTGAAACGAAAGGAAAAGATATATACCACCTAACCTAGCGCAATCAAAAACTTAGGTTAGATTTGAAAATTTTTTGATATAATCAATTTATGACAAAGGTATATACAGACATCATATAGGTCCATATAGCACCACTCTAAATCTAGCTATGTCTGTCTAAGCACCTTTGCGGTGTTGCGGTCAAAAGGGTGAGGGTGAAACCCTGGTACATTCTCAACTAGGCAGGCATGTCTTTGAAGTGAACACCTACGACATAAAAGGTACTTTATACCAGCTCAGAACCAAGCTTTGAGAAAACTGAAGTCTTGTAATACAGAATCTTAATTCAATGGCTATTTTTAGGCGTTTTAGGGGAAACGACTTTAATATGGAACCAACTATGAAATATAAAACCGAACAGAGAGTTTGTATGTAGAACGTTTTTCTTTTGTATATCCTGTATACTGAACAGCTGAATAAATTTTACCTAATAAAGTATCATTAGATTCGTATTTAGTGCCAAAATAACATAAGCTATATAACATTGAAAATAAAAATAAAATGGCGGTCATTGAGTAAGTGTAATTTTTTGTGTCATAATCATAATAATGTCGAAAGGAAGAACTTGAAAATACAATTCCAAAAATGCAACTTACTAAAATGTAGGAATTTAAAAAAAAATTGGTACGTGTCAAAAAACCCGAATGCAAAAAATTGTGTTGTCCTTACAGCCAGCCTTAGATTTACCACAAAGTGCAAAGTTCTATGGCTCACCTTACGGCGCTACCGTCACCACATGACACTGGCAGAATAGTCGACACCGGTTCAGTTACCAAACAAAACAAAAAAAAGTTACTTGTCAAAAATGTTGATGCTGTTAGTTAAATGAACTAAAGTAAATGCCACCAATTGACTTTGATACAAGTCAAGTCAATATTTCTTTATATTTTAGTGTTAATTACACAAAGAGAATTGCTTACATTTATGAATATTCCTATCCCCTCAATCAATTCAATTCAATAAATTGAAAATAACCCTGTCCCAGTGAGCTCATAAGCTTAGAATTATTGAACAGTTTCTCTTTAGAATATAATAGATTCTAAACTTCCAGTGTGTAGAAACTACTTCTAATAATACCTACTTAAAATACGAATAAATATCAAAGATTATGATGAAATCTTCTGTTTAATACTAACGTCAGACGAACTAGCAAACTTAAACAAAGTGTTGAAAGCAAATCTTGAGGTTGAACTACACACTTAATTAAATTAAATTATGTTCTGAGGTTTCGAAACCCTGTCGAACTATTTACTTTATGTTTAGTGTGATATTGAATTTACAGTTAACATAAGGTAAATAGTTTACAGTTCAATATTAATATTAATTACTCAACATAATATTCGAACATTGAGAATACGAATTTGAAAGGTTTCATTTTGTTGTAGTTAGTTTTACTACAGACAGTAAGTGTAGCAACGAAAAGGTATAAATGGAGAATTTTAATGAAAAAAGGAATATCATATTTTTGTTAACAAAATTGATTTCAGACGTAAACTTCAATTCAATAAAACAGTCTTGAAGTTTCTCGCTAATTAATTTATTCTTAGTAATCAATTTGAAATCATTAAATCCATCTGTTGCTATTTAAAATCTGAAAATTTAATCGTTCATTTGATTTTATATTCTTTGGATCAGCTGCAAAAGCGTTCATAAAAACTTCGATCAATTCATCAAATGAATTTGAAATAGTCGTATTGAGTATTATAGTAATAGGTTTCAGACATATTAAATCCTCCCATAGGGGGTTTTTGTGTTCAGTATAATGGCTTTCATTTGAACTACCCTTTTGCTTTAGAAATCCAGTAATTATCCTTATTCTATGAGATAGCAATTTAACAAATAGAAAATCTACGATACATCGAAATCTCAGATAAATCTGTGTTCTTCGACAGTACATTGTAAAGTCTTCGTAAATCTTTACAAATACCGAATTTGTCTTCATGGATTCTGAATTTAAGACTAAAGTCCGTAAATTGCGCAAACAGTGCCTCAACCATTTATCCAAAAAAAAAAAAACAGTCTTAAGGCTGACGTAGAATTGACTACCCAGAATCCTGAATGTATGCGATTAAGTAAATCAGGAGGGGCTTAGTCGGTTAATAAAACATGGCAGCGAGCCAGAATTGCCGATGGGCACGAATTTAAAGGCTTGATATATGGACACTTAATTTGTTACAAATGTAAAGCTTATTGATTATTTCATCCGATACAGTAAAAATTGTAATGGACAAGGTTGAAGATTTCAGTTTATCTGTCGTCTAGTTACAACATCATCATTATCATCATCATTTCAGCCGAAAGACGTCCACTGTTGGACATAGGCCTCCCCCAAATGTCACCACAATGACCGGTCCTGTGCTTCTCGCATCCATCGGATTCTCGCGACCCTCACCAGGTCATCGGTCTACCTTGTGGGAGGCCTTCCAACGCTGCGTCTTCCGGTACGTGGTCGCCATTCCAGACCCTTTCGTCCCCATCGACCATCTGTTCTGGGAGCAATGTGCTCTGTCCACTACCACTTAAGTTTGGCGATTCTTCGGGCGATGTCTGTAACCTTGGTTCTCCTGCGGATATCTTCATTTCTGACTCGATCACGCAAGGAAACTCCGAGCATAGCCTTTTCCATTGCCCTTTGAGTGACTTCTTTGTGGGTCTAGTTACAACGCATTGGTTTGTTCTCTAATATTCTGTAACAAGCAGAGTTACAGCTTTGGACTAGCCTCCTGTTGCAGCTGAATATTTGTATTAAGTATGGTTTGACTTCCAATCTTTTGATCATTATTTGGATCTTAATGGTTCAACATTCTTCTACAATCTTACTTTAAATTAACTTTCAGTTTGGCCTCTTGGCAATGAAAAATTCCAGCCGTACTTTACTATCATCGTCAATCCACTTAGATTGGAATTTAATTTGTCGTCGAGAAAAGCGATGAAGCAATTAATATCCTCACGCCTTGAATCTATAATTAGTCGTTATTTTTAATCACTATTAAGATTAAAAATTAATTAGTATTACCTAACGACACGACTTTATTTGGTGGAGGTTTTTTTTTTTGCTGGGAAATCATCTAATCACAAATCCCGCTCTTGGGCGGAGCGGGAGATAGGGTCAGACTTTTACTTATTAAAAACTCACTCCTGTTCCTTCTTTGCCTTTATCTTGGGGATCCGGGTTTCGCTTTTACACTACCCGTGGCCCCAGTAGGCTTCGACCCTGCTGGGCCCCTACGATTTGCTGGCATCTCCCTGAGGCGCGCGTGGAACAGTACGCTCCGTCGACGACTTGGGCTTGGTCCGGACGGTTACCAGACGGTCGGACGGCGAGCCACCCATTACTCGACGTCTGCTACTTGATGGAGATGTGTTTTACACTGATGTGGGAAAATCCTTGCATGTATTAAATACGTGTCTAAATATCAAGGATTTTGTATTAAATTTATATTATAGTTTAGAAGGAAGTTACTATTGAGATGAAGTCGAATAGATATTGTCAAGAAAAAAACTGGGCAAGTTCGATTCGGACTCGCGCACTGAGGGTTTTGTACAAACTTACCAATGAAAACAGTTTAATTACCGAATTGAGTTACGAAGATTTTTTCGAAAGGCAAAAAAAGATAGTGGCGTAAGGACAAATTTACAGTTTTCAGATTTTTTCCTATACTGATGCTATGAGACCTTGCATTATGCCAAATTTCATGATTCTAGGTCAACGGGAAGTACCCTATAAATTTTGATTCCCTTGAGAGTGTCAAAACGGCCGTATATTTCTTTTTCGATAATTTAAAAGTTCGATTTTTTCACAACTTCAAGAGACCACAGACTTGAGTATATGGTTTTAATTTGAACTCGATACCTCCACGCATTCTCGAGATAAAGGGTTTTGACAGACAGACAGACAGACAGACATACGGACGGACATGATCCTATTAGGGTTCCGTTTTTTTCTTTTGAGGTACGGAACCCTAAAAAGGCAAGTGGATAAATGATGTTTATTAAATACTAGCTTTTGCCAGCGGTTTAACCTGCGTGAAAGTAATAAATTATTCCACGTGACCATACTCTCGGAACAAAAGAATATTTATTTTAAGTAATTTATGTACACCTTATGTATATATATTATTATTTCCTTTGATACTTTTTAACCTTTCGGAACACATTTTCTGAATGATGATGACATCTGTATCAAAAGTTCTTCAATAAGTTCAAATCCAATCACTTTACAACACGAAACATTTTATTTTGTGTTATTTATTTCATCACCACTGCTCTCAAAACGGTGAAGGAAATTATAGTGAGGAAACTGACATGTTCTAGAACCATAAATTCTAAGATTTGTGACATCCACCAACACGCACAGGGCCTGCGTGGTGGATTACGGCCCAGATATCCCATCCTCGTCGCCACTTGTATTTTATGATATATGTCAACGGGAGCGGCGAATGAAACTACGGAGTCCGATTGACAACTGGTTTATTTTCACACACCCACATATTACATTTATCCATATACCCCACAATTACCTCTCTTAAAGAGGATTCCTGAGTACCAGCAATGGAAACATATAAGTTTGATTATATTATACTATGCTATGCTAGATATTAATCTCAAAATCATAGCCCTTTCATCTTCAAACTTTGGGCTACTGCACAGAAACTATTGACAAGGTAATCCAGTTTCATAGATGTACAAGGAACTTGTAACTGGTTGGTGCAAAATTTACATAGTAATCGAGCCAAAACTGCAAGCAAGTTTGAAACGGTTTCCAGTATAAATTTTGAAGTCTTGGATAGTGTCTTCATAACGACTAGGTGAATTTAGTGCCTTTTGGTTAGGAGATTACTACGTTTGAGATCTTTTCAAAGTTTGTCCTTCAATCAATTTAGCGTCTACAAGACTAAACCTACTTGTCTCTTCGATTGGTCGTTTTAGCTTGGCATTAGTGGTCACTGAGATACAGGACCTATGATTAAATTGACATTCTAAATTTAAAAAAGGAAAATAAAGACTTGATCTTCAATATAGAAAACTGCACTAGTTTAATATTCGAATTTTCGCAAACCAAATTAAAGAAAACATAATGAACACTGTTGCCATTATGTAACAAAAAAACTATTAGGTATGAGTATGTTACTTGTTTGGATTTGAATTGCAAGCGAGTTTATTGGCAAGATAGATAGATAGATATATATATATTCTTTATTGTACACCAAAAATCCTTTCATTTGTCCTTATATAAATAATATATATTTACATATAAGTAGGTTTATATTATATTAAATATTTGTGTATCTTTATTTTTTATATACATTTGATCCCTTGTTTTCTTATGAATCTTTTCTTTTTTTATGCACCTACCATGTTTTCTTTTCACTACCCTTGGTTGACTGGTAGAAAATGCCTAAGGCATTAAGTCCTCCTTTGTACCTTTGTGTTGGATGAAGTTTTAATTTTTTTTTTTTCGTATGGCATATAATTTTGCATGGACATTGTGTATATTTCTAACTGATTTATCTATACAACTGAACAATATGTGGAAACGTTGAAACAAGCGAGCTATCGGTAAAATAATATTGAGAATTTTATTGTAGTATTGATTATCTCAGCGAAGCCTGCACAAAGTAATGATTGATAATTATACTTATTATCCAAATATGCTGGCAGATACTCGTACGTTACTGGATTTGACTGTGAACTATAGACCTAAACTTAAATATTTATGAATTTGGTACAAAAATATCCTGGTTTTATTTTTAACAATAATAAAATTTTCAACATGGGATATTAGATGAAGCAGTAATAATGCAATTTAAATATATTATCAAGCATGAGGAAGATTGGGGGCATGGTGGGAACATCTCACTTTCCTTTTGGTTTTTTCTAATAACGGTGACGACACATCAGGTTATGCACCCTTTTTCTGTTCCCTGACAGATTCTCTTTCATTAAATTTGAAACCAAACATACATTAAAAAATCTTTCTATTATCCATTTCGAATCTTCTTCTTTTTGAATCGATAGTAAACTCGTTAAACGGGTTAAGCCCAGTAGGTGGTTACATTAACTAAAGCAACGGTAAGGTATGGGCACGTGGGGCACTCTAACGTGTGGCTCATATTCTGAACTGGATGCCACACTCACATTGAATATCCAACGGGTCTCTAACACCCCTTTTCGCCAAGTTGTATTGATTGTTGTATCGATTTCGAATAAGGTTACTTTTTTTGCAAAAAATACTTTTAAAAAATAAGTCACATTAATAGCCTATTACATTGTTTGTTTCAGTGTTTTTCATCTGCTTCCTGCCGTACCACGCGTTGGAGCTGTGGTGGCACCTGTCGCCGACTGCGCTAACTGATTACAATGATTGGACGCACGCCCTAAGGATAATGGGTTTTTGTCTAAGGTACGTGATCTAATCTAACCTCAACTTTAACAAGCGTTATTTCGATTAACGCTACAACTGGGAATATGTCTTTAGAATTTTGATGTGAGATATTGAACCCAATTATAAAAGCCGAAATATTATCAAAATATTTTTTTCTACTTCTTATTCCAAACTTGGTTTCTGTCCCTAGTTGAAAAAACGGTTCGACAATATTCATTTTCATTTAGAAAATCGGAATAAAGTTGATAGCATGATTTTAATCTCTTTTAATTATTTAGGGTGAAAGTTTAAAATTGACGTCGATTATATAAAGTTTGGAAAGTGTTTCGGAAGTAAAATTAAGTTGAGTTAGAAGTTAAGTTTTCATCAAATGAAATGTTTGTTTTCCTGAAACAAATTGATTTCTGGTAGAAACAGAATAATGATTAAAATTTAATTTTTCTGTTGTAAGAGCTAATATTTGCCTGCAAGAAAAGTCTATAAATTTACGTTTTGTGTCTCCAAATACAGAAAAATATAAAGGATGTGTCAAAAAAACGGTGTCAGCTAGAATATATATTGTGTCCTAACTCTAGTACGGTCAACTAAGCACAATTTTCGTGACATTTGATTTTGCACTCTGCAAAGTTTATCTACGGGAGTGATATACTTAAGTCTAGTGTTATTTAAGAGATCGGTTAAACAATCTGTTTGAATTATGTCACGCGCTGCTTTCCTGACGCTAAGAGTCATGAGAGGTGAAATTTAATGTGTCTTGGGCGTAATTTTGGTGATGGCAGATACCTATTTCTATCATAAGTTCTTATTAGAATTTAACGTGACAATATGGTGATAACTACGTATAATCAAACCTAATCTAGCCTAATCATAAAATAATTTCTTCCACTCTGGACACAACAAGAGTGACAGACTTATACTGACTACAGTCCTCCAGTTACCCCTTGCGTTCAAGAGCTGTGGTCAACAATCCCTCAGCCCTGGCAGGCATCCGTCACATTTCTTTGTGTCACATCGTGCCGTTGACCTGGGCCTGGAGTGCTATATATTAGTTTAATGTCCGATAAGACACTGTTGGATACTAGTATCTTAAATAGAGCGACTGCTTTTCAGACCTCATCATCTTCCTGCCCTTGTCCCGTGTTATTTGGGGTCGGTGCAACATGTTTTTTTCTTCCATTCTGCCCTGTCACTCGTCATGCTATCATTAACTTCCTTTTCTTTCATATCACTCTTCACACAATCCATCCATCTTTTCTTTGGTCTCCCTCTCCCTCTCCATCCATCCACATGTAAACTCATAACTCTTTTAGTAACATGCGCTTCATCCCTCCTCTTCACATGACCATACCAAGACAAACGATTCTCTTTCAATTTTTCAACACCACCTCTGCAACGTATTTACTGGTTAACACTAGAAACGGGGGCTTCCCAGATTTGCCCCTTCATATGTTCTTCATGCTTTAGTTTTATTATGATTAGAATCGCAAAGTACACCAAAATATGTGTAATGTATCTATCTATCTACATATATAAAATGAATATTTGTTCGTTAGTCTCACCAAAACTCAAGAACGGCTAAACCAATTTGGCTTATTTTGGTCTTGAAATATTCATGGTAATCCAGGGAAAGTTTAAACAGTGAAAATAACTGGAAAAAAATCACGAAAAAAAATCCGAATACAACGCCATCTCTAATTAAAATGTCATTATAAAATGAATTATGCTGTTCTGGTATTGTCAGTAGATTGCGTTATCCTTACTATTAAGCGGTTCGAAGTTCCTCTGGTCAGCTAGTTCATAATAAAATTATTGTATTATCAGTTACCAGTTTCATTTGTATATCATCTTTCCATAATCACTATACTAAAAATAAAATAGCTAAAATTGACACTGATATTCCGCGCTTCTAGTGTTAATCTAATAGATAACCAGTTAGGTCGTAGTCTACCTAGCCAGAACAATATACTAACGAAACTTTCTTCTATCCAGTTTCCTGAACTCCTGCGTAAACCCAGTCGCCCTTTACTGCGTGAGCGGAGTCTTCAGGTCTCACTTCAATCGGTACCTATGCTGCCGCCGCGGGACCCTGCATCCGACCTGCAGTTCCAGACTATCCAGGACCGCGGTCTGTGAGACCTCGTTCAGGAGCACACATCGTCATCGGTGTAACAGGTTGGGTTAACAGGGGTTTTTGTTATTTTAGATGTAGGTAGGAAGTAGTTGTTGGAAGAAGATAGAACAGTAAGTAGCTTTGTGTATTTTGTAGCGTAGCGATTGTAGAGACATGCCAAAAATTCGCCATTATCATCGTCATCATTTCCGCCGAAAGACCTCACTTATGTCACAACGACCAGTCCTGGGCGTCTCGCATTCATCGGTTTCCCGCTACCATCACCAGGTTATCTGTCCACCTTCTGGGTGGCCTAAAAACAGCTACGTCTTCCAGTACATGGTCGCTACTTCAGAAACTTTGTGCAATATGCTCTGCCCTCTGGCACTTAAGTTTGGCAATTCTTCGGGCTATGGCTATGCTAACTTTGTTTCTACTGCGGTTATCTTCATTGTTGATTCGATCACGCAAAGAAACTCCAAGAATAGCCATACTTAAGTAAGAGTGGGTAGGATAAAAGTGCTCGCAGAAAAGATGGTCGATGGGGACGAAAGGTTCTAAAGTAGTGACTACGTACCGGAAGGCGAAGCGTTGGAAGGCCTCCCACAAGGTCGACTAATAACTTAGTGAGGACCGCGGAAATCCAATGGATGCGAGACGCACAGGACCGGTCGTTATTGCGCCACTTGGGCGGCTGAAATGATGAATGATGATGATGATGATGATGATGGTGAAAATCTTGATTTCCAACATCTCAGAGCTCCCAGACAAATTATTTATAGCCCTTTCCATTACCCTTCGGGTAACTGTAAGCCTGCCAAAAACTACAGTGTAAATTGGGTAACTCTCAGAACGCAACGTAATTTTAATTATGATTCTACATAGGTTTATATTGCTTTGCTCACTAACTAAATACTCCAAATTTTTATCGCGTAATTTTCAGCAGATTTGTCAGAAATTGCTTTTGTGCGTTAATTTTTGTGAGACAGTAGAATCTGGATCCCACCCAAAGGGCAATGGAAAGGGCTATGCTCAGAGTTTTCTTGCGTGATTACATCAGAAATGAAGATATCCACAGGAGAACCAAGGTTACCGATATAACTCGAAGGATCACCAAACTTAAGTGGCAGTGGGCAGGGCCACATTGCTCGCAGAACAGATGGTCGATGTGGATGAAAGTTTCGAGAATGGCGACCACGAACCGGAAGACGCAGCGTTGGAAGGGCTCCCACATGGTGGACCAATAACCTGATGAGGGTCACTGGAATCCGATGGATGTAAGACGCACAGGTCCACTCGTTATTACGACACTTGGGGGAGGCCTATGTCCAACAGTGGACGTCTTTCGGCTGAAATGATAAATGAGGGTGATGATGATGAGAATATTGATCTCAAACATCTCAGAGCTCCCAGATAAATTATTTTCTGTTTAACAAAATGTGCGGGATATAGGATCAGTATGTACTTTAGATATACACCACTAGTTTTTAATTAGTACAAATACTCAAAGGGCTTTTAACAAAAGGTCGTGTTATTGTTTAAGTAAAGTCTCAATAAATAATATTCAAAAACAGCAAAGTTATTAGCGTTTGTTTATATCCCAAAACGTCACTCAATTTATGGAAATATTGCACAGGCTATGAATTAAAAATGAAATGATTAAAATTGGGATTATGAATGAAAAACAATGGAAAAACACTGCGTGTAGTATTTCCTAGTAGCAATTGTTATAAAATTTATTTTTTTATTTTTTTTTACTTTTGACTACATAAATATGATCGGGTACAGATACAGCCCATTTTTTTTTTAACTAATTATAAAATAGAGGTGTATGTATAGCTGCTAGCTATAGCAGATGGTATTTTTTTTGCATGTACACAACACAATGCAATTTGGTCACATTTCAAGATTTTTTTTTCTTTGTGTTGTATTCTCCTCTTTTTCTTTAATAAAATGACGTAAATAAGTTACTCTTTATAATAGAATTCCAATAGCACCAATCATTCAATTCAAAACATTTTTCACTTTTTTGAAAGTAAAATAAATAAACCCGTATTTTTTGTAAGACAGATAGAGTGCAGATTTCATTACGAAAAACTCTTAAAAGCTGCCTAATCTTTTCAATTTTAACTTAACTTTCAAATTGGGAACCATAAAAAAGTTTATATTTTTTTGAAGTCTGTTGACTTTTTATTTATTTTTTACTAGCTTTGCTCGCTGTTTCACCGGCCCGTGAAATAACAAAATCAGTAAGAACCATTCTGACTTTTTTTTATTTTTGCTTAGCTCCCGAAGATTAGAGCTGCCAAAGAGACTTTTTAAAGGTTGAGATGAGGTTGTATAGTCAATACTTAGGGCCGATGCATGCTAGGGCCATGGGACGGATTACTACGCACCATCGACGACTCGGACTCGGTCTTTATAGGACGGCAAACTACCCATTGCTAGTTGTCCGCATGCCCGCGCCTACGGTGACCGGAGATCGCCCTGCGATTCCCGAGGGCAGTTAAAGGCTGTAGTTGCAGTTAAAGCAAAAACATTTTTTTTTTTAATTTCAAGCCTGGAACGTTTATAGTAAAATAAGATTAAATTACCTACATTACATTTAATTAACAATTCGCAGACGTAGAAAAAATAAAAAGTAATAATTGATTCCAATTATAAATTAATAATAATACAATGTCAGATACAATTCAATAAAATAAAAATTTCAAATAAATAAACGACAGAATTCTATTTACAAGCATCATCATTATAAAAATAACCTCTAAGCCATCACTGCAGCAGAAAAAAAAAAATTAATGTAATGATATAACATCCCCGCTTTTTGTATTTAATTTATAGGATTCCCTCTAAGAATACACGTGTATTTACTTAATGTGTATTCCAGTTGCGTGGAACAAGCAAATTGGTACAAGATACACTAACATAATGGCACTTTCAGTTACAATTGGGCAATTACCCTTTTGTTTATGGTGATAATAAGCAGGCTATACGGTCTTATTATCTTTATTTTAATTTGGTTGTGTGATTTGGTATAACTAGAATCCAAGTAGGAGTTTTCAATTAGGTATATCATTAGACTGGCTGCGACTTACGAGTTGTAAGGTCGCAAGTTCAAACCCAGCCAGGCGCATTATTTTGTGTAATTTATTTCATCACCACTGCTCTCAAAATGGTGAAGGAAAACATCGTGAGGAAACTGGCATGTCCTAGAACCAACAATTCGAAGACATGTGACATCCATAAACCCGCAGTGGGCCCGTGTGGTGGATTATGGCCTATTTCCACTCCTAGAGTAGAGGTCTGAGTCCCAACTGTGGGACCATTATAAGTCATCGGCCTTATAATGTTCCCACTGTACATAAATAGTTTAGCGTTATTGACAGGACAGAATGGAAGAAAAAAACGTGTTGTGCCGACCCCAATTAATATGGGATAAGAGCAGGAAGAAGAAGTGGATGGATGGAGAGGGAGAGGGAGACCAAAGAAAAGATGGATGGATTGTGTGAAGAGTGATAGGAAAGAAAAGTTAGTGATAGCATGACGAATGACAGGACGGAATGGAAGAAAAAAACATGTTGCGCCGACCCCAAATAACACGGGACAAGGGCAGGAAGATGATGAAGAGCAGGAAGAAGATGAAGAGACCATGTCTTGAAACATCACATAAAATACTTTTAATTATAATGTTGTTGAAACCGCTAGCAGAAGCTACTCAATAATAAAACATGATCAACTCGTGTGTCCGATTTCATTCAAATCCAGTAAAAAACACACATATAATTATATATATTATGTCGGCGCAAGGATACCGATCTTCATTGAAGCTCTGTCCAGCGACTCTGTTTCGTGGGCGATGGGGTATCGAGCAATAAGCAAACTATTCCAGATCACACAACTGATTAATCACTTAGCTCGTTCATTCGTTCTCAAGCTTCCGTACTACTATATAATTTTATATATACGACTTCAACGACATATATAAAAGGAGAAACTGACTGACTGACATATCAACGCACAGTCAAAACTACTGGGCCTAGAAGTGTGAAATTTTGCACAATATGTCCTTTTATGACGTAAACAAGCATTCACTCAAAACCCAAGCGAACGTCGGCCGTTCGCGCGTGAGAGAGAATTTTCCTAAATTCACCCCCTAAGGTGATCAAACGAATGTCTAAATTTTATATGGAGAAACCAACTTACACGCGGGTGATACCGCTGGCAGGAACCTAGTCTACATATATATGTGTGATACATATAATTTATGTCCATGAACGTACATAGATGTACGATAGGAATAGTAAACCGGAATCCGTTTGATAGTCGGCATAAAAGCCAATGATGACTATATTGCAATTTGCAGAGAACCACTGGAATGTGTTCTCTTTATGCGTTCGAATACTGTTGGTTTTCATTGATGCGTGTTCAGATAGGTTCAATTAAATGAAAACAGATACATATATCATTGTAGATACGACCGTTTCTATTAATTTAGGCAATGTGATTATTGGCGAAGTAAAACATTCGATTTTTGAATTGAAGATCCGAAGTAAAGAACTTGTCAAAGTTTAAAGCTAGCTTAGACAAGTTCTCATGCTAAGTTAGAGCTTATCGCAACTTTGAATTCGTAATTCAAAACTGCCGTTCTTTTTTCAAATGTCTGTTTTTAATATTTTTAAGGTCAAAGATGGAGCACGCTTGCCTAAAATAATAATAATTTAATAATAAGCCAACATTTGGTTCATAATATCTGTTAGTAGTTCTTAAATCTACGTTAGTTCATCATCAAATATAAATAATAATATACGAAAACATGAAATTAAATTAGACTAATAAAATTTTCAGTTCAATACCTCCACGCGTTCCCAAGATAAAGAGTCTTGACAGACAGACAGACACACAGACAGACAGACAGACGGACGGACAACAAAGTGGTCCTAAAAGGGTTTTGTTTTTTTCCTTTTGAGTTACGAAACCCTAAACAGAACCTCCTAAAAAGTAAATTAAATAAATAAATTAAGCCTAAAATGGTTATCTATCAACTATCTGGTATACTGACAATTCATTACAATTTGAATAAGTACCCTGTAACCGACAGCCTAGAAAATAAATCAAGGCATGCAGTGCATTATGATAGTACTAATGGAAAATTATTGCCATGCTGTGTTTATAGTTGCGAACCTTGCGAACCTTTTCATCTTAATGGAGGTTCCAATATATATAAACATTGACATTAAAAACAAGATGTGTGTGTGATGTTTTTTTTAGGTCAATAATCATTCAATTACTTTTCTCGCTCTAGGGCGGCGTGTCAGACTTTTACTGACTAAAACCCACTCCTATATTCCTTCTTTTCCTTGCGTTCCAGGACTCCAGGTTTTTTTTCAGAAGCGAACCCATGGCTCCAGTAGGCTTCGACACTATTGGGCCTACGGTTTTGCTAAAATCTCCTTGAGGCGCGCGTCGAACACTATGCGCCGTCAACGACCCGAGCTCGGTCCGGACGGTAAACCCACGACGAAGTATATATGTTATTGATAGATAGTTAGAACACATAGAGATTTGTATAAATTTAACTCGATTTTCCCACCTAATAAAAAATAAATAAAAAAAACTCAATTTAAAAACCATAAAGTTAAAGTTACGATTAACGTGATAACTCTAAAAAAATTATCGGCGAATTAAGTCACACTAATATTATAAAAAACAAATGTTTGTAAGTGTGTATATTTGTATTTTTGTTACTTTTTTACGCTCGAAAGAATAAACGGATGTCGATGAAACTTAGTACATGGATAGACCACGTCCTGGAATAGCACAGAGGACTTATTTCCCTAGAATATGTTTCCTTAGAATATAGGAGACTTTTAATCCCGGGAATAGTTTTCCTTGGGATATTTTTTTTACTATAACTCAGGCGAAGCCGCGTGAAGTAAGTGACTTAGTAAAAACTATTGTAAACTTTAAGTGCTTCAACAGCCCATAAACCGCTTTATAGCCGAATGGGAACATTGCCATAATAACTTGGCAAACAGCTTTGAGATCACGCCATACTGTTATTCTCTGCTGAAAATCTTGTAGTTGATGAAGAGATTAAACTAAATGAAATACAGTAATCTACTTGCAAATTACACAGCATTTCATTTCGTTTACTGTGTGACCATAGGAAAAATATTTTGTGATTGTGGGTCGCGTTGATGATTTATGCTGCATTATTTTTCACGCACGGCGTGGCGGCAAAGCAATTTGAGTTAAATGTTTCAGACGAATTTAAGGCGTATAGTCCCTTGAATATTTGGCCAGAGTTAAATGCACACATGTTCGTGCTGCTGCCTTCGCCCCGCATAAAGCCCCGGTGATCTTTAAAACCATTTTCTTAGTGAAATATTGATTAATTTACATACGCTATGTATATTTTGAAGAACACTTAACCAGCATTTTTTTGTGTAAACATCAAAGATCAAAGCCGTTTGAAAGTAGTAAGGAAAACAAACAAAAAAGCTTCATGTCGTTATTATTATTTTTTTTTTTGTGCAAAACTACTAGTCAACACAACATATTTTTTTTCAAATCTACTAACTCAGCTGTTACCGAGAAGTAAGATTAAAAAAAAACACTGTTTTATGGCACTGCTCGGGAGCTAGGGCCTTTATGGAACGTGGTACCAACCGACTATTCCTGTACTTCAGAAAATCACACCAGTTTTATGGCACTAAAAGGGAGCAAGAGCCTTAAGTTACGTACCTCAAAAAACGCGACTCGTAACTCAAAAAAAATGTATTTATTTAGGCTTACCATTTCTTTTATATTTTTATGAAGCAAGAACAATTATTATGGTAGCTATACTGAAGATTACTGTCAGTTTGTATCTTTCCTACACCTCTCCCTATATGGTTTCCAGCTATTTGAATCTAGGGCAAAATGTGAACGAGGTGGGCCCAACTTGGGCAGAGCACCACCATGTCCTCGTGGGGGCGATCGGCGGCAACGATCTCTCACGTCGGGCCTTGGTACAGGCCATGGACCTCGGGCTCGGTCCGGACGTTTACTGGAAGGTCGGACGGCGAGCTCCCAATGCTCGCCATCCGCAAGTCCACGCCTAAGGTGGCTGGAAATCGGAATCGGGATCCCGGCGGCTGGGCCGCGAAGACCATTGCCTCGCGCTTGCATTTGCAGCCTCCTCCTTTGCTAGCATTACTGCTTCGCAGAAGGAGGCGACCGCCTGCCACTCCTCCTCGCTCCGGACCATGGCCTATACCAAGGCCGACGCGAGAGATCACCGCCGCTGATCGCCCCTATGAGGACACGGCAGTGCTCTGCCTAGGTGGGGCACACCTCCACCGTATACTCCACCGTGTCCTCCGAGGGTCAGATTTACCCACATGTTCCTTCAGTCGCCAATTGCGTTCCAGAGCTACGGTAACTCGTTCAAATAATCGAGCAGCCACTGCAGCTGACGATAATTTATTGTAATTAATTTAACCGGTCATTACATCAATCACTAATGATTTCCCTATAGATCAGACCCATTTTCACTTAGTAGGTATTATTAATGCTAATCATCTGTATTATCCAAATTAATTACCTCATTATCTTTGTCAATTACATACTTAATGGTTCATGCTAGTTCAAACGTAGTATTATGCATTCTCGCGTAATTTGCTGTAACTTTTATTTATTTCCAATCAATTTTGAAGGCTTGAAAGTATTAATACTTTGACAACTGCACTCATTTTTGTATCTCACACTCTGTACCGTAGAAATTGATATACCCATTCCTACGGTACAGGGCGTTTAGAATCTCATTTGATAACTATGATTATTGTGGTAAGGGGCTTATTAAACCCCGTAACGTTTACGAAACTAAATGATTTTATTTGGCTGGCGGTACGAGGTCAAAGTGACCCCGTATTACAGTATATACACCAATGCATTGTGTTTTAATAAAATCTCATATATTCATCCTAAACTAAACCAAATTGAAGTTACGGCCTCCGCACAGCGTAGAAGACCAGTTTTCATAGCCGCCGCAGTTTTACACAAATTTATGTTTTGATTTCTATAGAAGCCTAGATATTATCCACAAGATATCTGCGTATTTAAAATATCTAGAGAAAAATGTGTAATAATATCCACGAAAAACGGTTATATGAAAATGTACCTCGAAAAAGATGCTCTTAAGGAGTTACGTTAATGGTTTTAATGATTATAATTATGTAAATACATACATGCCATTACAGCAATTATGTTTATTTACCTTAATAGACGATACTAAACTGCAAAGTGCAAAAAACGTTCGAACAATTGTGTTCGCAGGCCGTTGCAAAATATAGATGTTACTATCAATACCTGCTTACTATTCATGCTTAAATATGTATTTCTAAGCATCATAGAAAATGCATAATAACGTTAATGCATTTCATGTAATTTGAGTTATAAAAGAGAAAGTATACGTTCACAATTCTACTGTTTCATAAATGTCTGATAAAACAAAACCAATCATACTGTCTCCTGACTTTCGGAGCATCAACTATCACGATGTCTCATCATCATCATTTCAGCCGAAAGACATCCATTGGTGGACAAAGAACTCCCCCAAGTGTCACAATAACGCCCGGTCCTGCGCGCCTCGCATCCATCGCTTTCCGCGACCCTCACTAAGTAATCGGTTCATCTTGTGGGACTTCCAACGCTGCATCTTCCGGTACGTGGTAGCCACTCCAGAACTTTTCGTCTTCATCGTCCATCTGTTGAATTTGTGTGGCTGTCCCGATGTCTGGCTGGCCCATATAAGCGTGTGACATTAATAAAGAAACAAATGCCTATCTCTAATTTAGTTCCTTCTTCAGCGAATCCTGCAACTTCAACAGTGATTGTTCTATCAACTTTTACAGGAACCCGACAGAGAGTGTGGTGATATCAAACTACGACTACGGAAGTACTAAGAAAAAAAGCAACATCATCTCCAGGAATAGTGCTGATGGGGTCACTATCATGACTGTTCGAGACAGCAACGATTTTCTGAATGGAGATATGGATGAGAAATGCATCACTAGATAAGGAAGCAAGGATATTGAATTGCGGTTCAAAAGACAATGAATCAATTTTTTTTTTATATTTTATCTTTGAACTATCTGATGCATTGTAAAAGCTTCACATAGTTTTAAATATTATGCTATTCAACGAATTATATTCTTAATAACTTTGTAGTGTATTCTTGCATTCAAATGTTGGCTGGCCAACATTTATTTTCATGTAAATATAAAATAAAAAGAAGAGTTTGTAAGTTATAACTATTCTCTCTTCAATTACTGATATGATATATATATATTCGATCGTAGTAATATATCAAACATACACAGCGTAGTATATGTACCGAAATCAGATATTATTTGCACAAATATTATCTCACAGAACGAAAAAATGCTTTGGCGGCCGCTACTTGCAATCATCAAATGTTGTCATGGGAGATGATGCAGGTAACTAACTGTAAGTACCTTTTTTTTGAGGTCAGAAATCATCAAATACCAGTGTGTCAGACTTTTACTATTTAAAACGCAGATGTGTTTCTTCAGTTGCGTTTTACGTTCTAGGGCCGTGGAAACTCTTTCGCATAATGTCGCAGTCCTGGAAAATTACGTACATTTTCCATGATTATATTTATAAAAACAAAAAATAATAAATTTAAGCTGAAATTTGTGCTAAGAATGAATATTATTACTAATGACATCTCTAGTCACTACTATCATGGGAATTTTGTGTTTTGTGATTATCCCCGTGCAAGCAATAGAAATATCTTAATGCTAATAATATATCATATAAGCTTTTCAAAGGTAGTGGATAAAAAATATAATTCTATTTAGTCCGTCAGTTTTAATTTATACATATGAAAAAAATTGTAGACATATAATTTATGCTTTATTAAATCAATAAAAATTTACGAAGAGATATATAAAGCACCAAAGTTCAAGAGTGGTGACTTGTTACGCTAGGTAAAAAGTGGTAGCTTGCCGTCCCATCGTCCGGTAATCTTCTGGACCCAGCCCAGGTCATCGACGGCGCGTACTGTTCCACGCGCGCTTGTGAGATATGTCAGTAAACCGTAAAGGCCCAGCAGGGCCGAAGCCTACTGGGGCCAAGGGTCTGCTTCTGAAAGGAAGACTCGGCCCTGGTATGAAAGGCAACGAAGGAACAGGAGTGGGTTTTTAGTCAGTAAAAGTCTGCCACACCCTTGCGCTCCGCCCAAGCGCGAGGGATGTCATTGGATGATTTTCCCACCGAAAAATAAAAGTTAAAAAGTAGTAAGTAACTATTTTTTTTATATATATGTGACGTTACGAAACATTTCAAGGCACTATATGGTCTTATTTATTTTTTGTAAACGAGACAAAAAATATACGTTTTCAAATTCCCAAAAACTTAGTAGAATTATTATTTTTATTTGTAAGATTTTTTTACTTATCTACCATATTGCTTCATCACTTAATTCCTTAATGGACCTTTTGTATACGATTGGGGCTATACCAGTGATTCCTTTAATACCTTACAGTATGTGGTGAACGAACGTATCTTCAATGGACAAAGTTGGATTCGTATAAAAGCTCCGTTAGACAAGCGCGACATTTCGCGTTTTCATAGAAATGGTTTTTTCTGTAGTACACGTTTAGAACAGTTCCTTTGAAAACATGTTAGCGCAATGGCATGTCATGCTTACCTGTAGGTGTTTTTGAGCTTGGAATTCACACACATTCTTATATTAATGCATTAATTATAGATATATTGGTAGCAAATCTCAGCAGAGACCAACCATTTGTGCGGTAGATATTATAGTGTCCAATTTTGTACAAAACCACTGAGAAATAATGCATGTTTGTAATGTAATTTTTTTTTAAGTGGGAAATCATCCAATGACATTTCCTGTCCTTTTGTGTCAAACTTTTACTGACTGAAACCCACTCCTGTTCCTTTTTTCCCCTTGGTCCAGGGCCCCGGGGTTCTTTTTCGCATCACCCATGGCCCCAGTAAGCTTTGACTCTGCTGGGCCCCTACGGTTGCTGACATCTCCTTGAAGCGCGCATGTAACACTAAGCGCCGTCGACGACTTGGGCTCGGCCCGGACAGTTACCGGACGGTCGCAAGACGCTACCCATTGCTCGCCGTCCGCAAGCCTGCGCCTACGATGGCCGGAAATCGGGGCGTGAGGGCCATTGCCTCTCGCGTGCGGCCGCCTCCTTTGCTAGCATTACTGCTTCACAGAAGGAGACGACCGCCTGCCACTCCTCTTCGCTCCGGACCATGGCCTGTACCAAGGCACGGCAAAAACCTTTTATTTAGGTGGGATATCACGAAATAACTTATCCCACTCAGGGTGAACCAGATAGCAATAATAATATAATAATAATAATATTCCACAATTATCACACAACGCCGTTTAGCCCCAAGCTAAGCAGAACTTGCGTTATGAGTACTAGACAACTGATAAACATACTTATATATATTTTTAAATACATACACATTATAGATAAATAACACCTAGACACAGAACAAATGATCGTGCTCATCACACTCATTAGTTCTGGATGGGAATCGGATTCACGACCTCCAGTCAAATCGGGAGTATCAGACTTTAACTGACTAAAACTACCTGTATCCTGGAAATACTATTATAAGTTAGCAATGACCAATCAACTACCATGGCACAATGGCTTCAAATTATTTGCAACCTTTCATGAAAGTTACAGGAATGTCTATTTGCGGCTGTAAAGGCAGCCTATGTTAACAATCAATGTAATAAAAAAATATTTAATTTGTGTTTTCTGCATTTATTAAGATGTAAATAATGCTATTTTTGTATTAATTGGAAATATGCATGTATTATAAAGCTTAAAGCTAGTCTTAATTAAAATCTAGGTACATAATATTTTAAATAGGCATTTAAGTAAGATATTTGTCCTTTGGTTTTAAATCACAAGGTTCGTCGATAAATGACGTTTTGTTAAATATAAAATAATGTTCTATACCTGAATGTTAATTTTTAAAGATCGTGTATTTGTATGTTAAAAAAATTACGTGTTTAATTTATGTACCAAATAATTGTATAGTGTTTGCACAATAATTTATTTGTAACTTATTTCAATCCATCTGTAAAATGTTCTCTTAAATGCACCTTAAAGCTTTAATATTAAAAGCGATATTTGTGTGAGAAATATAATTCTTAATTTGAGTAAAACTTAATTTATTGAACATTACTATTACCAATTATACAAGTGTATTTATTTATTTAAACTTTATGTAGTAATGGCAATGATTATTTATGTATACAGGGTGACTGGTAATTAGTGACCGATACTTAAACACGTGGTTGTACTCATGATTACAAACAACTTTCCCAAAGAAACGTTTTTATTTTTTAATTTAGTAGTTAACAACTGAAACGTAGGTACATACACTGATTACGTACACCGCTGGATTGGCAAGCCGCGTGGGTGTTCTATCACTATTGTAGGTACCTACGACGGCATCACGCGGTTAACAGCTGAGCGGTCGCTGGTCACAGGCGCGCGTGTATTACAAACAGCCTTAGATTCAAACAGCTGTTTTGTTATTGTGGTAAAACTATTGAGTATATAAAAAAAGTTTTTTTTTTAAAGTTGTTTGTAATCATGAGTACAATCACGTGTTTAAGTATCGGTCACTAATTACCAGTCACCGTATATAGGCGGACTTAATGTAATACAGCATTCTCTACCAGTTAACCTTTTGATTAAATAATAATACACTGCAACAATAAATAAATAATAATATTTTAAATATGATCAAAACCAAGTTCATGGTATTGCTTCTTCATTTTGTTATTTTAACAAGCTTCGTATTTACAGAAATCAATTTCCATTTTTACCTTTATAGGTTGATTCTTAATTATTTGATTAATCTTTCTGGGGGTGAAAAAAAGTACTCGTGAAATTGAACACCCATTTACTACGGGACCAATCCTGAAATCAGTATTCCCTAAATTTTATCGAGGTACGCGAAAATTTTCTAAACAATTTTTGTTTTTTCGTATTTTGTATTTGATCCCATTGTCAAAGTTTTTAATACTCATAAGTACTTTCACTCCCCAAAAGACGTCCTTATAAATTAAAAACACTCTGTTTAATGTGATGCCTATAAGAAAAACTATTATTAATTCAAAGTAAGCTCCCGTATTACTGAACCATAACATAACTTCAGCTTAGATTCAACTACGCTCTCAATTCTATCTACTGTAAATCGGTTAAGCCACCCACAGTTTAATGCAATCGATGGTATAAAGCTCTAATAGTTACTTGACTACTGCGGACGTTTTAATATACTGTAGTTGCAGCTTTCCTTACTTTTAAAAGCCTTAAGATCAGTTTTGTAATGAATATTATCGCAAAATGAATTGTGACAAAGTGTCAGCTGCCTTTTAGCTGTTGTGATTGGTTAAATGAATTTTCTGCAGCTAAACGCATCACTTGATTTGCGTTCATTTTGTAACACGTTGAATTTTTTTTTTGTAGAAAACTGGGTGTTACAAACATTATTAGTAGGTAGTTCTAATTAATGTTAAGAGATCTAATTAATGTTAATGTTTGATTAAGCATTATCACCTCATGGCATTATTTTTTTTCCATGTCAAATTATTTTTTATAATTTTCGCATTTGTACGTATAAAATATTATAAATTTATCAAAAAAAGTATGAATAGAAATCTAATATATATCTAATGTAAGAAACAACATTTTAATTGTAAATTATACGATATTAGGTTTTAAAAGACCAAAGTATATAATTATTTATATTCTTCAAATGCAGTAAGGATGTTTTAGAATAATATGTTGTAAAATATATGTGACATGTAAATAATATTATTGTTAGATTGCTTTTGTATATGATAAGATATATTCCAAAGATTTGTACCAATTTTAAGATAAGTGAAAAAAGATGTTCTACCTACTCCATAGTATCCATACTGTGTATAATATTTTTTTGAAATAAATAGGCGTCTATATAAATTGGTTTGTATTTATTTACAACACTTACCTTGAAAATGACAAAATAAATACATAACCTTCAAAAAAAGGCATTAAGAAACCCAAAGCTAAAGCTTGACTTTTTTTATTCTTATTAGCAGATTATATTAATATTAGCAGATTACAAACTTTGAGCAAAATGACAATAGGATCGTGTTAGTATGACGAATTTATACAAATAACAGACTTGAGCCCCAGTTATCTTGAAAATAAAACGGAAAAGTTGACCTGTTTGGACCATCTCAAAAATCTACTAAATATGTAAAAATACATTTTGATTAGCAATTTAAAAGACTCATAATGTAACAACACATTTACAATATCATTATAATTCACCACCCCTTTAGTCGTATTTGAAATTGAAATCGAAAACCCTTTAGATGTGTTCAATTACATTATAATTATACACACCTGCTGTTTCTAATTAATATTTGAGTGGAAATTAATATTTTGCGGTAATCTGTGTGAAATAATAAGCACCATGTCTTGTTCTTAATATAGAACAGTTGCATAGAATGCAACAAATGCCATGCTTAACCGAAGTCGTGCACGCCTGGGAACCCATCTTACAAAAATCTAAAAATTGTATGAAATAACCTCTTTAATATGTCTACCAATACTGCTGAGCGTGCCTACCAAATGGCGCCTAGTGGCTCAATGGGGGTCGGGTCTCTGGCTACGACTACTGGCGTCTGGGTGCTCTTAGTAGAGTCCATATCGTTGTTATTGAGGTGAAGCAGTCGACTGTCTCGGATACCACGGCCTGTCCTGCGGTAGGAGTGCTGTTCAGATAGCATGGCACACCAGCATTAATGACATTATCACCGTCGATGTTTTGTCACCTTGGGAGTTCCAGCTGTTTTAGAACCCAATGGTTTGACACATGTTGACGAAAATAGAGTCCATTCTCGAATAATTTTATAAAGTATAGATAAACATTAGCATTCTTAATATAAGAACTTTTGAATTGATACAATACAAAGGATTTATACATTAATAATTGAACATAAATTCAGATATTAATAATACCTATATGTAATTAATTTATTTTTTGAGGTTTTAATGGCATCTAGCTAATTGGTCAAAAATGCTATTTTCTGTAATTAAAGTCGTAGCAATTGGTTAATACTTCACAATAGAATAGAATAGAAATACTTTTCTTCGGAAATACAGACAGCACAACGGTTATAAACACGAAGTAAAAAAGAACAAAGTACAGAATGCGCCGAGCTCGCACCGAAAGGATGACTATCTCAGCTCAGCCCAACCTCAATTAGTCACCCAGCGCTGGTTTTCAGTTCATACAATAAGATGGTCCTACCGTATCTAAGTCTCGTGGATGTCAGATAAGCTGGAAGTAGATCATGTGAGAATGTAAAGGTAAGGTATGAATTAGGAAAACTATCTATATATTCTGTGGTTTAACGTCAATATCGATTTCTCCGATTAAATCCAATTTTAATAAACATGTAATAAGTAGTGTCCAAGCTATCAAACCATTTGTATATTCTTGTGACGCTGACCTATATACAAAAAGTACAGATAAAGCAAGTAGAAGTGCGCTAGCTTCTAACGTTTTATAAGTGCCCATGTAGGCATAAGTGAAATAAAAAAATTGAGTCGGAGTTTGAAGATTTCTCTACACTATAACATGTAACCGTAATGCTCCGTTTACACGTGGGCCACGCCTCGGCCAATCGCTGTGCCTAGCTATTTTGTAAACGGGGAAACCTCGTTTTAACAATGGCAATTGGCCGAGACTGGGCTCACGTATAAACGCACCATAAAAATGCAAATCCTTATAATACACCCAACTAGAAAATAATATTACATTCATAATTCAAACATCAAAATTTTGCTTAAAAAAATACCTACTTTCAAGAGAGCTGTAATCAATTCAATAACCGATTCAGAACAAATTACTTTCAAAATATTTTACAAGTTGTATAAGAAAAGCCTTTACTTATTGCTTCATCAAGAATTGAATCAGTAACTAAGCAATTGTAGCCGTCTTTAGCGTGGATGATTACCTACACCATCAGTTTGATTGTAGGGAATTTATGAATGAAGTTGAATAACCGTTTAAATGGGGAATAACTCATTCAATTCAGAGCAAGCAGTCTATCAGTATTATGACGTCACATGTCACATTTATTACCATCAGGAAAGTCCTTATTTTGACTTCTGATGTTATTATGTGACATGTGACGTCATAATACTGAATGTTCAAGGATTTTCCAGTATTACTGCCCATTTTAGAGGAAGTGTGAGTATATAAAATGGCACCAGTGACTGAAAAATTGAAAGGGAATCGTTTGTTTTGATGAAACATATGTCACTAAATAAGTTATGCGTATACATATGGATGGAGATCGGGAGGGAAGTTAAAAAAAAGGTTAATGAATTGTGAGAGGAGTGATATGAAAAAAGTACGTAACGGGTGATAGGACATGGGCCCAAGTCTGCTATTTTTATAAATTTCTTTATTCCAACACGATTCCATTGTCATTTTGCTAAAAGTTCGTAATCTGCTAATTCATAATGATCGATCATTGATCGGTCAATGGCCTCGTAATAGAGAAAAGAAATAAATCCAGAGTTTTACTCAAATACACACAGAAATATACAGTGAACCTTTAGAAGTGCTTGGGTACCTTAACGCCTATTTTCCCTTGCACGTTAAAGTTCAAGTTTTACAAAATTAAACTAGATGGCGTTGGTTTCTTCACAGCTAAGTAGCGACCAAAGGCAATCTCACAAAGTATAAACTTGACTTTTAGTTCAACAAATAATAGACACTTGCGTCATCATTGTCGTCAACAACTGATTGTAGTTCATAATTTCATCATTCAAATTAGAGTCATGTTGACCTAGTGGTTTAGCATGTGCAGATAGATGCGTAAACCAATGAGCCGTGAGTTCAAATCTCACGTAGTACTCACACTTTTTGTAAGTTATGAATGACAAACTAAAGAAATCGGTAGGAATATTATATCAAAGTTAACAAGTGGATATTTATTTGT
This sequence comes from Mythimna pallens, assembly GCA_961205895.1. Classification (NCBI taxonomy): domain Eukaryota; kingdom Metazoa; phylum Arthropoda; class Insecta; order Lepidoptera; family Noctuidae; genus Mythimna; species Mythimna pallens. Next base: position 7,481,030 of record OY540843.1, read on the forward strand.
AATATAATATTCAAGTGGGTAGTTACTCAGCAAGACGAAAAAAATGCTGGTAAACAGGATCATCAAACAAAAAAGCAATATTAAAAAAATAATATGTTTATTTCTTACAATTTCTTATTCAAATTTAACAATCACCGTTTATTAATCACCGAATAAGATTATAATATTATATATAATTTCTTATTGAGGCCATAGCTTAAGTATTCGTTTCCAATATTGGAAAGAGGATTGAAGCGTATGTAACCTTAACAAAAACAAACAAAAGACCAGATAATTTTATCACAAAGATCAAAAAGATTAAATGTAGGCTAAAAACTATAAAATTGCACAACAACATATCAAGTGTTCATAACTTTTTTAATGTATTAATTACGGATATTAAGTTAAACACACATAACAAGGTCTCCAGTTAATACAGAGAATAAGTACTGAGTGAATAATATTAAATCAGTATTATAATTATTTATTATCTTGTAGCCACAAACAAAACCGTCCGTGTTCACTGGACTTAAAAGTTTTTTCATGAGTAAACATGATATTACTCTAATCAAAGTTTATGTGATCCAAAGCAAACTGCAATCTTGCCCTGTTATGGTTTTCTGTAAGCAAGCCTCCGACGGACAGTGCCAACGCTTGTGTCAAATAAACTAGCATAGTGGTTCGTCGACAGATGTCCGTTTTCTTCGTATACTCCCTCATCATGGTTTGACACTGCAATATGTTTATTAGTTTTAGTCTGCCAGCTTTTTGATGGTGTTTTAAAGAACCCTCTTCTTCAAATCGTCATATCCATAGAACAACTTTTTTTCTCTGCAACAATAAAACATAAATATATAATACCCAATAATGATTATTATATAGGAGATTTTTGTTATATAAAAGAGTTAAAAAAACTACTTACATTTACACTGGTCTCTCTGGCGTCTTCTGACAAGTTTTTACCTTGATTATGCTTAGCAATTATTGGAGCTCTTTTTACTAAATCTATATAACAATGCATATTTACTCATTTTGGTAAAATAAGTAGACAATACACCTGGTTAAAAAAAAAAAATTAACGAAAGGCGCTGGGACGAGATAATCGAAATTAACTTGGCAAACAAACAATTGAGCTTAGTCATAATTTTTTTGTCTAAGTATCATTTAAACTCCATACTACCTACTAGTTATTATTTATAAATCCTTATTCAACTTACCCTCTAAAGTTTGAAAACTAACACATAGATAATCAAATATTTATAAATTGATATTCAATTTTAATATCTTCATCTCTTTAAAATAAATTATAAATTATTTCAATATTTACAGAAACAAAAAGAAAGTACTACAAAAATAAGCATTAATTAAGCACAGCGACGCCATCTATTAACAGTATAATGTAATGTTATCAATAGCAACATTTCAATCTGGTTTTACGCTAGATGGCGTCATTTCTCGCTTCACACGATTTTTTTTCTGTAGCTTCTATGCACTTTCGCTTTTGGCCGTACATCCAAATCGGTCAAGCGGCTTAGGAGGAGTTAGGTGACAAAGAGACGTACAGAAAAATTATATTTATTTATAAAATAAAGATCTATCACTGAATAAAAAAAAGATTCCCAAATCTTTAGCTGGTTTAACCAAAATAAAAAGTGCTTTACGCTAAGCAGATTTAAAACGCTAGACACAAACCATTTTCGTATTTTTTGTCATAGATAATTTTTCCAAAGTCATAATGCTTATACAGTTCAATCTGACCCATATTGAAAACCAAACAAGGAGTTAGTAGTATACTATAATAATTATAAATATTAGCAAGATCCTCAGTTACTGCAAACAAAATCAGCCTTCAGCAAATTCAGGCATTCAAAACTAAAGTGAATCAGTTAAGAATTAGCGCTCAACGTAATTTAGTTTGTTTTGCAAGACACGATGTATAGAGACAATAGACTCTTATTTGATCAAAAATAATTTCATCACGAGTTTGAATTACGTTATTCTGTTGATGATACGAGTAAAATAAAACGATCTTAATAAAATGAAAATTGACTTGGCTATACTTACCTTATGCCACGGTAGGAGTCCAGCAGAATATCAGCGTCAGGTATATTGGACCCAAAGCTGCAGAATTGTTCGAAAGTTACGGCTCTGGGTCGCAAAGGGCAACTGAAGAATCACAGGTAAATTTTAATCAGTAAAAGTCTGTCACTTTCACATAAACCAGAGCAGGAGCTTGCCGCTCCTGCTCTGGTTTAAGGGAAGTGAAACGAGGAAAAAAGAAAAGTGGTGGAGTTGGACTCACATTTGGCCGTGGAAAATGGTGACCAGTGGGAAATTATCCAGTAACTTTTCTCAACCTAGATCGATGTGAGAGGGCGTGTCATACTTTTACTGACTAAACTTCACTACTATGTTTCTTCTTCGCCTTCTTTCCAGGACTCCGGGGTTTTCTTTCGCACAACCCATGACCCCAGTAGGCTTCTATCTACTGAGGCCTACTGAGGCCCTACGGTTTTTCTGACATCTCCTTGAGGCACGCGTGGAACACTACGCACCATAGCTACCCATTGCTCAGCGTCCGCAAGCTCACGCCTTTGGTAACTGAAAATCGTAGTCGGGATCCCGGTGGCTGGGGCGTGAGGAAGGCAGTTCATCCTAACGCGTGCGGCCACCTCTTTCACTTGTATTATTGCTTCGCAGAAGGAGGCGAAGCCTACCATTTCTCCTCGCTCCAGACCATGGCCTGTGCAAAACCAGTACGAGAGATCGTTGCCACCGATCGCTCCCACGAGGGCACGGCGGTGCTCTGCTCAAGCGGGGCACATCTTTACCGTATGCTCCATCGTGTCTTCCGGGCGGTCCAAACATCGGTGAAACTCGGGCGTTTCTTCCGCACGAAGCCGGTACAGGAACCTCCTGAAGTGACCATGTCCGGTCAGAACCTGCGTAATGCTAAAGGTGAGGAAGTCGTGAGGTCTTTCCAGCCATACCTTTGAGGGGACTTATCGCCATAATTATGGCGTGCCCAACACTGGGTTGCGACAATCACTGTCGCCATTCCACTATGTGATCTCGCTGGAACCCTGTCCCCCATGCCGCGACTTGTCGCGGCAGCGGAGTTTCGCATGCAAATCGTTCATGTGTGCATGGACTGTTGCCTCCAGATCCCATGGTGGCAGGCCAGCAAGGAGGCTCGCCGTTTCGCGGGAAAGCGTCCGGTATTTTCGCTCTATCCGTATGGCCATTAACCTCTGCAGCAAGTTCTGGTATGGGGCAAAGATTTATTTTTAAAAAATAAACATAAGAGTACCATTCTATAGTTGTAATACTGATGTTTGGAATTGGATCCGCTATATTTTGTTGAGGTATTTAGTTTTATAATTTAATTGTGCTATTAAATAATTATGTATTGTTTGTTTCTCGTCTTACGTGTTACATCAAATAAATATTTTATTTATCTACTGGTACAGATATTGACAGCAAAACGCAAAAGGTCTAATTGAATTTACAGAACCATTTCTTTGTTCAGCTGTGACATTTTTTGCCGTTATAGCGGTACCATATTTACTGTAGTAGTTACCGTTACTTACTGTTAAGCGTAATAAACGCTGATCTATAAAAAATATTTTTAAATTGTGACAAGATTCGATGTGATCGTTATAGAATCACCCTGCAGACCATTCTGCAAAAAGCATAGATACATTTTTAGGGTTCCATACCCAAAGGGTAAAATCGGGATGTTATTGATAAGACTCCGCTTTCCGTCTGTGTGTCACCAGGCTGTATCTCATGAACCGTGATAGCTAGACAGTTGAAGTTTTCAAAGGTGATGTATTTCTATTGCCGTTATAACAACAATTACTAAAAATAGAATAAAATTAATATTTAAGTGGGGCTCTCATACAACAAACGTGATTTTCGGACCACCAGGCGTACGGCAATGCACCACCGGTACATAGTGGACATCCCACCTATACGCACAAAACGTTTTGGGAACACATTCATTGTGCGTATAGCTAAGGAATGGAATTTCTCGCCGGAATCTGTAAGTCAAAAGTGAATAGTTTACTTCTAGGGAAGCGCGCTTCATCGTCGACCGCATCGTCGCTTTCCATCAGGTGAGATAGCGGTCAAGCCCGAACCTATCAAGATATTTTTATTTTATTTTTTGTGGTTTTTAGCTACGGACGGTACGGAACCCTTCGTACGCGAAGTCCGACTTACACTTAGCCGGATTTTTATTTGAACATTGTCCCATACTAGGACTTACTCCTACTTCGTAGATGCATTGACCATAATGCACTTTCATTTAACCAGTAACTAATAATAATAATAATAATATTCCACAACTATCACACAACGCCGTCTAGTCCCAAGCTTAGCAGAGCTTGTGTTATGGGTACTAAACAACTGATAAACATACTTATATATTTCTAAATACATACATATATAGATAAATTACACCCAGACACAGAACAAATGATCGTGCTCATCACACAAACATTTGTCCTGGGTGGGAATCGAACCCACGACCTCCGGCATAGCAGTCAGGGTCACTAACCACTAGACCAACAGGCCAGTAAATAACTTGATGTGAGAGCAAAAAACTTGATGTGAGAAACAAATTAGTTGCGGAGACAAAACTTGTCAAAAGTACAACGCACATCTTGTACATGTGTGTATCTCTTAGCGCTGAAACTGTGTAAAGCGGGCGTCCGAGACGGGCACCCGCCGCGTGACAAAACCGCGTGTATTTACACGGATGGTCCCCTTCAGAAACCGTTTTATTACCTACGCAGTGTCGCTAGTTCAACTTTAATGGTGTGCATGTAGTCGTGTCGACGGAAACTTGATATATTATTACGTAGCAAAACTGGCGCGGGGCCCGGCTCCCCGCGATGTATGCCCGCGCGGGTCACCGCAACCAAGCACTTTTGCAAGCACGCGGGCGTCCACTTTACGCAATTTCGACCCTTATAGTGGAGATCAAGCTAGCAAAGAGTGTGATGTTCTCCAGCTAAATATACCAAAGACCTAAAAAAGGTATCTGAGACATATTAGATGTAGACCGGGTGTTGTGGCGAAGCTTGAGAGAGGCCTACAGTAAATTATGTTAGGTTGAGTACATTAATTTCCCAGTCTAATATTAAACACAAAGGCTAATGTCGTCTTTGATGGTGAGTTGTTAAGCCTAAATAACTCTAAACTGCGGGCAGGGCACATTGCTCGTAGAACTTATACGGTTCGTTAATAGAGTAAAAAGGATCTGGGATGGTGACCACTTAGTGGAAGATGCAGCGTTGGTAGTCCTCCTACTAGGTGGATCGACGTTGGTAGGCCTTCTACTAGGTGGACCGACGTTGGTAGGCCTCCTACTAGGTGGACCGACGTTGGTAGGCCTCCTACTAGTTGAACCGACGTTGGTAGGCCTCCTACTATGTGGACCGACGTTGGTAGGCCTCCTACTAGGTGGACCGACGTTGTTAGGCCTCCTACTAGTTGAACCGACGTTGGTAGGCCTCCTACTATGTGGACCGACGTTGGTAAGCCTCCTACTATGTGGACCGACGTTGGTAGGCCTCCTACTAGGTGGACCGACGTTGGTAGGCCTCCTACTAGTTGAACCGACGTTGGTAGGCCTCCTACTATGTGGACCGACGTTGGTAAGCCTCCTACTATGTGGACCGACGTTGGTAGGCCTCCTACTAGGTGGACCGACGTTGGTAGGCCTCCTATTAGGTGGACCGACGTTAGTAGGTTTCCTACAAGGTGGACCGACGTCTTGAATGCGTAGTACGAGTTTGTTTTACGTTAACGCGATTGATCCGTTTATGACATTTGGCCCGCTCCGAGCTCTTAATCGATTAGAGGACCAACCGCAGTAACATCATCATCATTTCAGCCAAAAACGTTCACTGTTGGATATATGCCTCCCCCAAGCGTCTCCACAACGACCGATCCTGTATGCAACTACAGTAAACGTTAAAATAATTCACACTCAGCACACTGGTGAGGGACTCCGGAATCCGATGGATGCGAGACGTACGGGCTGGTCGTTGTGGCGACACTGGGAAGAGGCCTATGTCCAACAGTGAGCATATTTCGGCTGAAATGGTAATGACGATAAACTCTAAACGTGGACAAGATTTTATATTTTTGGGGACAAGAGTTGCACGAAAGCAAGTCTTGTACCCAAAATCTAATAATAATTCACACCACAGTCAATCGCTTGTAACATTCGAATGTTCGAAGTTGGAATCGGGTAGACAACTTGCTAGTAATATTACAGTTCAAGATTAGTTCCATTCTGATTCCGTACCAAGTAGAATTTAATTCAATGTTACTTTGAAGAGGGCAGTTCAATTTCTAGTAAGCTCTACTAGATTAGATTAGTATTACTAGCAAGTAGAAATGAACACAGATTTTTATTAAAGTAATGATGAAATTAAAAAAAAAAGCTGGCCAAGTTCGAGTCGGACTCACGCACGAAGGGTTCCGTACTATAACTTATTTTTTTAGTGTTTACCTGTCCCGGTGTTTGTTTATTAAAAAATCACGTTTGTTGTATGGGAGCCCCACTTCTGCTTTTATTATTTGTTGTTATAGCGGCAACAGAAATACATCCCTTCACTGTCTAGTTGTCACGGTTCATGAGGTACGGCCTGGTGACAGACAGACGGACAGTAGAGTCTTAGTAGTAGAATTCCGGAGTTTTCACGCTTTGGGTGTAGAACCCCAAAAACAGTCAAGTTTACTGATATTTTTTTGCGTATTTGAAATAGAATAAAGGTTACAGCTACCTTTATATAAATGTCTAGGGATATCAGGGTTGACGGACAATAAACATATTTACAAAACCGTGCGTGATATAAACAGGTTCTGTCTCTATTCATCCGTTATTTTCAACAAACACATACGAATCACGTACAAACACTACCTACGCAGTGAACTTTGAAAATGGCACCCTAAACACATGACGATCACAATGATAATCTTTATATTCTCTCGACCCGTACGTCTGTACATTTATTTATTTATTAAATACTTTATGCACAAACGTACAGCGGCGGACTTAATGCCTTAGACATTTTCTACCAGTCAACCTTAGAGTGATGCAGAGATAAATAGTGATTGGTGCAATAAAAGAGAGAGAGAAAAGGCGAATGGGTACAAGAACAGATATAGTAATAAATCATAAATATCATACAATACATACAAAAATTAATAAACTATCTACATATATATATTCACTAATAAAGTCAAACAATTGGACAATTTGAAAACATTAACGCTGTTATGACACTACTGCCAACTTCTTACGAATTAGCTCGCAAACTTTGATTTTCAATGTAAATAGCTTCGTAGATCACAGATGTTGGAACTTGGTTATTTGAACAGGATTCTTGTCTAGTCTGTCTTTTGTTACTGTATGTAATGGCGATAGATTTTACGTTAGAAATGGCTATCGTCTTTTATCACTAGACTGACAATTGCCGGCGGCTTTGCCCGCGTGAATATAGGTCGCTCCATACAAATTTCGGACTCCTGTTTCATCCCTTTAGGGAGTGAATTTTAGAAGATCCTTTCTTAGTACTCAGCTACGTCATAAAAGGAAGCCTTGTACAAAATTTCACGCCCCTAGTCCCAGTAGTTTCGACTGTGTGTTGATATGTCAGTCAGTCAGTTACTCCTTTTATATAATACTAGCAGTGACAGTGGCTTCGCTCGCGTGAAAGTAGGTTTCTCCATACAAACTTTGGACTCCCATTTCATCCTCTTAAGAGATGAATTTTGGAAAATCCTTTCTTAAAAAAGGCTCGCCTACGTCTTGAAAGAAAATTTTGTTCTAAATTTCACGATCCTAGTCCTGGTAGTTTCGACTGCGAGTTGATATGTCAGTCAGTCAGTTTTTCCTTTTATATATATATATATAGATATAAAGTATGTAGACTGCGTTAGTAGGTTTACGATTTATTTATTTTTATCAAATATTGATTCTACATTTAAAATTGAGCAGTAATTAATTCCTTATTTCATGTAACATTAAATCAAATGTTGCAGAGGCTTATATTTTCATTCATACCCTCACCGTTACAGGTCGAGAGGTAGTCTCAGCCGTTTGCTCCTTCCGGAGCAGCTCTGCCGGCGGCCTCGACGGCCTGAGTCCTCAACACTTGAAGGACTTCATCTGCTCAGGCGCCGGGGAAGCTGGTAAGCTGCTCTTGAAAGAGCTTACGGCTTTGGTTAATCTAATGCTCTCAGGCAAACTGAACGAGGTTGTCATCGACATTCTGTAAGGAGCCAATTTATGTGCCCTACGCAAGAGAGATGGCGGCATCCATCCCATTGCCGTGGGCACTACCTACCGGCGTATGGCAGTCAAGATTTGTTGTAAATTTTATAATGAGGCTTTTTCGAAAAAATTTCAGCCCCTGCAGCTAGGTTTCGGCTCAAAAGGGGGCTGCGAGGCTGCCGTACATGCCTTGTCGACCTACCTAAATTCTAATTTAGGAGGGGTCATCCTGAAGGTTGACATAAAAAATGCCTTTAATTCGGTTAATAGTATATTGACATAAAAAATGCCTTTAATTCGGTAACAAAGAAGTACCTCAAATTTTTAGTTTTCTTTGGTAATGTTATAGACAACTATCTAAATTACTATATCGGGACAACCTTTTGGAATCCGCTGTTGGCTGTCAACAAGTGATCCCCTCGGGCCAGTGATCTTCAGTTTAGCCATTCACCCAATTATTCAAATTCGAATTAAATTCCAAATTCAACGTTTGGTATCTCGACGACGGATCCCTAGGAGGCGATGCAGACACAGTTTTAAATGATTTACTTTTCCTAAAAAATCAACTTCAGTCTATTAAATTGATCTGAACCTTTCAAAATGTGAACTTTCGTGTAACATTCGGCCGTCACCTTGATTCGTTTCTGCTGTTTCGGACCTAAATTAACATATTTCCTTCGCGCTTCTTATTTATGGAAACACCACCATCTTTTGGAAAAAATGGACCAAATTATCCGTCATACGCTTACATTAATTTTAAATGTGGCCATGGATGACCGAGCTTGGGCTCAAGCTTCCGTTCCTATCCGTATGGGTGGCCTCGGCATCCGCAAAATTACTAGTATTAGTTTACCAGTCTTTATATCCTCGGTTCACGGCACTGAGAAATTAATTAGGAATACTCTATCTCCTACACTGATTGATTTCAATGTGCCGTGCTTCGTCGAGGCTATAGATACCTGGAGACTCGCTTGCCCGAATTCTAATCCGCCCGATGAACCATCTTTCCAAAGACGGTGGGATGAGCCGCTCTGCAAAGTAGTTTAAAAAAACTTAATTGAAACATCTACTACTCCTGCGGAGCATGCGCGCCTGCTGGCTGTGGGAGAGTGGGAGTCAGGGCTCTGGCTTCACGCACTACCATCGTCGAACATGGGCACCTTGCTCGATGATAATACTTTCCGCCTCGCTGCTTCCTTACGTCTAGGCGCTCCCTGTTGTTCTCCTCATCGCTGCCACTGTGGCGAAGTCGTCAACAGCCTCGGACACCACGGTCTGTCATACAGCCGAAGTGCGGGTCGCATAGCACGACACGCGAATATCAACGACATCATCAGAAGCGCTCTTGTCTCCGTCGGCATTCCAGCCGTATTGGAACCCCATGGCCTGGCACGCGACGATGGCAAGAGACCGGATGACATGTCGTTATTCCCATGGAAGATGGGTAGGCCTTTAGTATGGGACGCTACTTGTGTCGATACTCTTGCGCCTTCCCATCTTCCTAACTCGTCGTGTTGTGCTGGTGCTGCCGCTGCGGCTGCGGAGAACCTCAAGCGGCGAAAATATAATGACCTTGTTGGAATTTATATTTTCGAACTGTTTGGGGTTGAAACTCTCGGTTCGTGGGGTTCGAGTGCTCACAAGTTGTATAAAGATCTGTCAAAACGTCTAGTTGACACTTCGCGTGACCAAGGGCTGGCTTATACCTCGGCCAGAGGATAAGCATTGCCATACAGCGTGGCAATGCCGCCAGTCTTTTGGGCACATTACCAGTCGACAGCGATGTGGAAGAGTTTTTTGACGCCATATTTTAGTTTTAGTTAGTTGTAATTAGTGTAGGGTTTTTATTATAATTTTATTTTAATTATAGTTAGTATTTTGAAATTGTTGTTGTTGTTGTTTTTTGTTGTGTGTATTGTTTTTTGTTTTGGTTTTGTGTGTGTGTGTATCTAAATAAATAGTTTACTATTTCTGCCGCAATGGTGCGCGGCTTCCCGTCCCCACTCTTGTGTTTCTTTGGTGTGGTGAGCTAGCTCGGAGTAGCAGTCAATAGTCACCCCTGTAACAAGACAAGTCTAGGAAATAAAAAATGTTTTGTGTGAACAAAGTTAGTTATGTTAAAAAAGCCATCTAAAGCAGATGTGACCGATTTTTTACAGTAATGCGAAAATATCACCAATCGTTTTCCACTTGCAAAATTAAAGGTCCAGCATTTGAACAAAATAAATATGGAGGACTAATTTTAAAATTCATAAATTTCGTTAAACCATGTCGGTCGTCGTGAATTTAAATGTGCTTGTCACATGGATCGCAACCCCGTGGGCCCAAAAGTAATTAATGTCTCTTAACACAGACCGCATTATAATGAATCTTGATGTATTTTAAGTGAAATTGGTTAAAATTACATCATGTATTTTAGTCTCGTCCGAAAAGAAAATGACAGTGATTGATGGAATGCTTATTGAACACGTAAATACGTTATAACAAAAATTTGTACAAACATATTATGCGAGTAAAGTCTGAGGCCAGGGTGTCAGATCTCCAGTACGTCTGTTGAGACTGGTCGTCTCTTAGCTGCCAGTGGCTTAGTTCAATTTCTATTTTTTAATTATTATTACCTATCTACATTGTGCTCATATTATTAGAAGCGACAAGAAATATGTAACCAAGATTTTTGTAACTCATAATATGATTTAAAAGAGTGTCTATGGGGTTTCTTGCACGTTCTTCTCGATAGAGATCTACGCTTTGGAACGTGCAATTTAGCTTCACTTTTTTTGTTTTGACTGCCCGACATTTTAACAATTCAAAAATGCCTGTAATTGGTACAGCTAAACAGCTCTAATTGAAGAACTAAATAGCAATGTTGGTATACATCATCGTAGGTGCGGGCTTGCGGACGACGAGCAATGGGAGCTTGCCGTTCTACTTTTTTTTTAAATGGATATAAACTAGTGCTTGACCGCGATCCCACCTAATGGTAAGTAGTGATGCAATCGTTGATGGTGAGACGCACTAATTTATTAAGAGCCTATTCTCTCTAGCCTTGAAGACACCTACATTATAATTGAACGGGTAGACCGCAGCAGGCAAACTGTTCCAGTCCCATTACTCGCCCGATTACGAACTCACCATGACCGGTGAAGACCTGCGTCATGCGAAAGGTAAGGGCGCCGTATTGTCATTCCAGCCACTTCTCAAAGAGGGGACCTACCGCCATAATTATAGCGTGCCCAACGAGTTTCCGAAATAATTTGCCCTGTATTCAGTGGCTAATCTTTGCGGTTTTATAAATGCAAATAGATTTCAAGAAAGCTATTATTTCCTTGATTCATCGTTAGCTACGATCGTGACCTCTAGGTATAACAAAATGATATTTCCCATCAAAGGCGTTTGAGACTTCACCCAAATAACCTACCTTTACAGCATCGTTTGAGGCGAGATTTATAACAAGGTTATTATAGAGTACTTAAATATAAACTTTATTAGTCAGGTATATTTTACGATTACACCATCGGATTTGCGTTATCGTTACGGTTGATTTTCATGGGCACTAAATTTGAGAACATGAAAGCTATTAGTACATTAAATATATTACAAGGAGATGTAAACAATTGGTTGAGAATATCAAATTGGTTTACTACAGGTTAATCGAATGGACCTAAAGCCACGACATTGTTTGGTAGTTTAGTACAAAATTGACTGCCTCGTTGATTCCCGGGTGCTATTGGGTTTTTCCATTAGAAATCGCCACTCTACTTTATAGCGGCTCGAAGTTTGGAAGTTGGTGCCGTTGGGGTCGTTCCATCGGACTATGAAAGTAAAGAAACTGGGAATGCACGTGTGTTTGCGCACATGCTTGTGCTCAATAATATCTCCTGCATACTTGGCTTTGTTGAGTATAAGCACCATGATCGAAATTCGGTCAGGGGTTATTACAACATGGGATGTTTTTTAAAATGAATTAACTTCTGGGACTAGAAATCGAAAAGGCAATCAATTAATATTTCTTCTTGCCGGTTCTTCTCCATAGAAAACGACCAATTAGAACCGTGCGCTAGTTTCTGATGTTTTACTATATAAGGGCCCATGTAGGCCTATATGGAATAAAATGATTTTAAGTTGAATTGAGTTAATAGGGTAGCAACTGTCTACTGTATCTACTCCTAGTCAATGCAACTCCTGAAAACATTAGATGGTGAAACTCGACAGTTAACCAGGGCAACGATTCAAATTGGCCAGGCTTTATAATGAAAGATTCAACATGATGGATTACCCTATCGATATCTTCTCTATGATTTTTGCTTCATACAGACGCTTCCTGTATAAACAGTGCGACTAATGTACGTTTTTATATTTCGGTGTGTTTTGTCTTTGTAGTGTTCTAGATTTAGGTGTTCTAGACATTTTTATTTTGTGTTTGTCTCTAATATTCATTTTATTAATGCCATGCATACCTGTTATTTGATTAGTTACTGAAATGCCAATTTAAGATGTAATTTTATTTGAATTTTAAGTGACTGTGCTGTTGGTGTACTTATTAAGTTAAGCGGAGATAAGTATGTTCAGATGGATGAGTGAATATGAATTGCCCAGTAGCGCAAACTTGGAGTCAAGGCCATATGAGTATGCGACTTTATCGGCATTGTGCGGATTACACAGAACTGGATATTAAAGCGGATCTACCTATAGTCTGAGCAGGAGGCCTCATTAGAGTCCTTCCACCCAGTAATGAGTGCAACTACGCGTGGGTGACGAGACGTACAAATTAAAAAGGTGATTCTTCAGCCTGAAGCTAGTACGCTGAGACGAAGAATTCCACTGCGAGCACTGTGGTGTGTGGCGAACTACATGCTTAAAACCAGCTATAGCCTTTCTGCTGAAACACATCAGCAAGAAAAGTATATTTTGAGCTATGTTTTAAGGTTCCCTGTGGCATAGATGCATGATCAAGGGTGATCATCGTCCATAGTAACAAGTAGCACCAGCAAGATAGGAGAGTTCTCATTCGTGTCACCCCTAGTATATGGCTCTTGGATCAGGACAATGGCCGTGAGTTGAAATTCCAACTATATGCTTAAGTGAAACGTCGCAACCTGGAACAAAGACGTTCAGTTCTGGTACAGTCAGCCACGGAGTGATCTAGCGCAATAAGTCATGTTGTGGACATTCGAATGTAGTCACCGCAAGCAATATCCGCTGTGGTGTGTGGTGCTGAACTGCACGTCAGAATGGGGCTATTAAATTTACGGAAACGGAATTCTAAAATTATTTTCTTTATAAGGCGATATGCTCGTCTTCTCGAATACTGTGGATAAACGGGGTATCTATTTCATATTGGTAGTTAAACGCATGTTACTAAAAGAATTATGAGTATATATTATGCACATGTGGATGGATGGATTGCGTGAGGTTATATGAAAGAAAAGGGAGTCAATGATAGCGTGATTGCTGACAGGACAGAATAGAAGAAGAAAAAAAACGTGTTGCGTCGACCCCAAGTAATATGGGACAAGGGCGGGAATGTGATGATGATATGTGTATGATTAGTAGATATAGATTTGTAGTATAGCGGTATGCTGTGTACCTGTATTTTACATGAAGTGACTTACCTATCTGACCTTCGCAATCTAGTAACTATTTAACAAGATGTTCCTTGGCAAGATTGCGGTCATTTTAAAATGAAAAACCGTCCCGTCTGTTCAAAGGTCTACCAGTGATAGCCTTGACTATCGGCAAAAATGGTCTCGGTATGTGTGGACGGTCAGTTGGTCACCCAACCAAAGATTGACCTCGACAAGCATTGCTTAACTTCTAAAATCGAACGGTGCGAAGCTTATGTAGCAATAAGCTTCTTTAATACAATAAATATTTAATTGTACTTAATTTCTTAAACTTTTAATAATTCTATTTCTTTTGTTTATTTAAAGTTGCGTAAGTTACTTTAAGTAAACCCAACTTAAATGGGACTGGACAGGATATGTTTAGCGCATGTCTAACTAGCTATGTAACCATAAAACCAGGTTTGGTACCCAGACACAGAGACACGGGGTTGCGGCAGACCACGAAGGAGATGGCGGGACGACTTGTATGTCTTTCTTAAAAATTGGAAAGAGAAAGCGAGGAATCGTGATCGATGGAAAGAATCGAAAGAGGCCTTCGCCCAGTAGCGGGACCATACGAGCTAGCTACGTATATAAATATGAAGTTAATTGTGTTTCGCAATTATGCAAGTTATTGGTATAAAACGTGGGTTTTTATTATGTCTAAAAGTATGAAAATTAAAGTTGCTTTCCGAACGACAGATCGTTTGGAGATTTACTTACATATTGCATACTCATCTTTGTTTACAGACGATCAATAGGCGATATTAATAAACCCCTATAGTTATAGACATCTACCAGTATCGCAGTTTCTACATCCCGCTTACCCGCAGTTTTCATAGCCACACAACTAAGGACAAATAATAGTGAAACTGAAGCACGTTTACGACCTGCCTTTGCATGCATTGGTCTGATCGTGTATAAGACACGAATAAAAGTATCTATAACTCAACGATGAGTGCATGTGCGTCCTCGTGAATCTTGTTCTAATATTAATTTGAACAAGTTCGTATCTTCCCTGGTATCAATCTAAACTAGATCTGCATTAGTTTATTGTCGAGATAAGTTTTTTATCATCTGATCGAGGGAAAAGCTACTTAAAGTCCCGATAGCCCGCACAAATCTGTTAAAGTTCGCACCCGTGACTCAGGCGGTTGAAATACTTAACAGTGTCTCTTTGCCGCTAGATATTTTTTCTTGCACATTGGCGAAATTCGAGAGGGTGACACTAATTGTGTTGTCCTCTGTGTAACTTGTGCCGGTTCTCCAGGGTGATTCTTGAGACTGACGATCGACTATTATGTATGTATGTTACCCACTAATAGATATTTGATCAGTCTGTGGGTGGCTTCTCTGAGTGCGGCTATTTTGTGACTACATTTGTTATCTTGGGTATACCTGTTAAAACAATTGTATGTGTTAATAAATAAATAAATAATTTTTAGGACATGTTGTCCCCTTTGAAGTTGAGTGCAAATTCAACTATGCCTCTTTAGAGTTTTATGTAGGTATGTTATTATTAAATACTGTTTATAACGGTATTCGTTTAACCTTTCTAGCTGAAAAAGAAGTTTTTTGTCGGCTTCAAAATGTACATATTTTATCAGCAAACAACGAGAATTTAGTTGCTTTTGGGGTTCAGCATAAAATGATTAAATTGACCCGCAGCACATGTGTTATTGGGCTATATTTATATAAATTAAAGGCTACTAACATGCCTGTAGTATATACCGTGTCGATTGTCATCGGGTATGAAATACTATAACAGTAATCTGCTGCAATAATAATAATAGAGTGGTAAATCGTGATTCGGGTTTATCAAATTTCGATTCAAATTAATTTTTTGTTTAATTTTGAAGTTTTTTATATATTTATGATACCTAACCATTCTATTCAATTCCAATAGTTTTGTTGGTAATATACTGGCGACAGTCGTAGGTAAGACAAGCCCATGGAATCCCGCTGCATGGAGTTTTTATTTCGGTTTGCCGGGCTTAAAGGAGCCTAACATGAAGGGGATAACGGGAGGTTCGTTCGCTCACTTTCTTCGTTTAGTTTAGAACCTTTGATCCTGACATGTTGGTGTTAATACCATCTATTTTATTTACCTTTTAAATTACCACGTTCATTCAATGTTCACATTACTACACAAAATGTTAGGTAAGAAATCAATCAATGACTTCTCTAGCTCGGTGTAGGAGTGGATTTTAGTCAGTAAAAGTCTGATGCCCACTTTTACTGACTAAAATCCACTCCTATATTTCTTCTTTTCTTGCATCCCAGCCCCCAGGACCCGGGTTCTCATTCGTACAATCCATGAACACAAAATGTAAGTATAGAACAGCAGAATAATTCGCGATACTGGGTACAGTCACAGTTAAAGTTGTTTAAATACATAAGTACTCATTCATTTGAACAACCCTTGAAATATTGTCACTTTTTACCTAACTGCAAGAAGGTTTATGTTTTATACATTACCAAAGTACGTCTGCTTCTCACTAAAGTAAATTCACAAACTTATAATTTTCGATTTGAATGACAATTGATTATAAACTAGAAAAGGTTTTTGATGTGTAATCTATTAATTTATTTTTATCGTATACTAGCTACCCGCTCCTTTGTTTATCGGTTTTTCTACCAGTTATAACCGTACCAAATTCTGATGCGTGGTTTGGGAAGATTAAGCGGACAGATAAAGAGAGGCAGCAGGGCCCACGCACAATGGTCCACCAAGGTTTAAGTGCAAAAACCAGACCACAAAAATAAGATAAAGGAAGGCAGCGACTTCGTTGTGTGTTATTTAGGGAAAATAATCGCTACAGTTATTTAAAAATCTTGTTTACATTCTGAAGACGTGGTCACTTTTCCTCATTGGCTATTTTCAAGATCAATCTGATTAGTTTCCTTGTTTTGTTCTGAGTCATAATACTTAATATTAGTATGCCAAACAAATACACGAAATACCAAGTATAAGGAAGAACAAGGAATCCCCTTAACCAATATAAAACATACTGTTTGATTGTAGTTATCGTGAAATGGGGTCGAATCGAAATGTGACACGAAGATTATTTTGATGTCGTTTTGCAAACTTGGGTTTTTCCCAACGTAAGAATTTTTTGAGTTCTCCGTATTGGTATTAGGTAGCTTTTAGTTTATATTGATTATTTAGTGGTTAATGCTTTTAGGTAAGCCTAATATCTCAATTCTAAAAACTGCTAATAACTATATTTTGTGTTAGTAGTAATAATTGAATATCATCATCATCATTTCAGCCAAAAGACGTCCACTGCTGGGCATAGGCCTCCCCCAAGTGTCACCACAATGAACGGTCTTGTCCGTCTCGCATCCATCGGACCCCCGCAACCGTTACCAAGTCATCGGTCCACCTTGTAGGAGGTCTTCCAACGCTACGTCCTCCGGTATGTGGTCGCCATTCCAGAACCTTTCGGCCCCAACGGCCATCCGTTCTGCGAGTAATGTGCCCTGCCCATTGCCACTTTAGTTTGGTAATTCTTCGTGCTATGTCGGTGACCTTGGTTCTCCTGCGAATATCCTCATTCCTGAGCATAACCCTTTCCATTGCCCTTTGGGTGACTTTAAGGCTTCTGATAAAGCCCATTGTAAGCGATCACGTTTCAGAGCCATGTGTCATCACTGGCAATACACAGTGGTCATAGACTTTCATCTTGAGACACTGTGGTATATTGGATGAGTGTATACCGCGCAGCTTCCTGAACGCTGCCCGGCCGAGATTGGATATAAATCCATTTTATAAGGCGCTAAGTAGTTTGATAAACCTTAACGACCTTAATTTGATGACTGTAAGGTTCAATGTCAATTCTGATGAAATTTCAATTTATCGGGTTTAAATTGTAGTCAAAAGTCAAATAGTAGATATCTCTAACTTAGCCTGCTCCAAATTACTTAAGTTTTAGTCGGTAGTTTTCATTAATCGTTGCAGTTGAACCAATGAAACTATCGACCCATTCCGCTATATAGAACGTAATCTATAATATAATAAAGCAATGGAAAGGGCTATGCTCGGAATTGTCTTGCGTGATCACATCAAAAATGAAGATATCCGCAGGAGAACCAAGGTTATCGTTGTAGCCCGAAGAATTGACAAACTTAAATGACAGTGGGCAGGGCACATTGCTCGTAGAACAGATGTTCGATGGGGCCGCAAGCTTCTGCAGTGACGACTAGAAGACAGAACGTTGGAAGTCCTCCCACAAAGTGGATTGATGACCTGGTGAGATTCGCGGGAATGCATCGGAAGCGAAACCCACAGGACCGTTCATTGTGGCGACACTTGGGAGAGGCATATGTCCAACAGTGGCTGTCTTTCAGCTGAAAGATGGTGATAATAGCCAAATATTTATTTTTGATTGTTTAAACGCACTAATCTCTGGAACTACCAGCCTAATCAAAAATAATCTTTCTGTATAGGACAAACAGGTTCATAATAAAATAGGCTGCATACTTATATCACATGACGCTGCCATTCATAATAGCAGAGCAGTTACCAAAGATGCAAGTGAACCGCGGGGGTCAGCTAGTTTCGAAAACATTAAAAACTGAGTACATTAAAAAGTGAATTTCCCCAAAATGGTCTTTATGCCCTTTGTTGCGGCAAGTTTCAATATGACTCCCGCGGCTGAACGATTCCATACTTATAATATTTTTCATCAAACGTCAACACTTACCATCCGTTTCTTCTCTTCTATTCCTTTTACTTCAGTAACTTTCGGGCACGTTTGCAAATACGAAGCCGAAAATAAAAGACCTTTTTACACACAGATTCTTGACACCCTCTTTATTTGAGTACCTTGCGGGCAAAACAATTTGACGTGCCTTTAAGCCTACATCGTTAAGGCGACAGTGGCAGTATAGCCCACAGAATTAAAAACTTTGAAAATTATTCTTGCAATGTTTTTTTTTTTTATTATTTTTGTACGCACCGACGATACAGGAGGAATTTCTTGGGAGCGGCAACGTTTTTGTTTTGAATAATTATATATATGTACAGCGCAGTATCAGGTTGTAAGTTATATAAGAAGTTCTTGTTGCTTGCTATGTTCGGTACAAACAAAGTCATCAATTGGTCAGTCCCTTTTTTAAGGTATTTTAATATGAGAGAGGTGCTCAATTGTTGTAATTGTTGGTAGAAACCCTTACGTGCCTTGAGAAGCACATTAAGCCGTTGATCTGGGCTATTAATTGTAGATCTTTTGGCAGTCGTTACCAGATTATCGTGCATCATGTTACCTAGATCAGGATCAGGTTGTGGAGGTCAGGTAAGCAGTCAGGTGCTTCTCTATAGACTGGAAACATATAGTTGGAAAAAGTTTAGGCGAGCAAATAAATACGGAAATAGTTTTACTAATACCTAATATTTCTTCTTCTTCTTTTATGTCAATTTAACTCGAATTTTGTACAACCATTATGTAGCCACCTGGCCTATCCAGGTGGCTACTTCTCTTCTGTCACTGGCCCTGTTTAAGTTGAGGAAGGTGCAGGTGGTTGTGCATTCTGAGCAGAAAATGAGTTGACGCATATCCTGTGAAGGGGCTCCACACTGGCGCTATGTTTGCGATGGGTCAAAGCCCATTTGGTCAGCTTGTTTCTGCAGCATTCTGCGCTCTTAATCGGTTCAGAGATTTCCTGATTAGCCACTGCAGTTCGTGTCCATGTGGCAGATGTTTTACTGAAGAGATGAAGACCGAAGAAGGTAGGATATCCGTTCCTCCACAGTTCTCGTCTCTGGTACGAAGTTCTGTTTTCCGAGGAGGTCATAAGTCTTAGGAAAGTTTTACGACTCTTCAACCGCGCAGGTTCCTAAAACGTACTAAGAATTTGAAAAAAAAAACTGCAAAGAAATTTAAATTGTCAAGCTTCGCAGGCGCTTTCGCCTTAACTACATCGTTAAGGCAACGTATTTCTCCAGACCTTTGACGATTTGCCTTCAAAGAAAAATTGCGGCTGTTTTTAGCATCGTCGTTTATTTGTTAATATAGTAATATATTTATTTATTTGTAGTTGGTTGGAAAAAACTATTTTGCAGATGTTGTAACAAAAAGAATTTTGAAATTAGGCATTTTGATGGGGAGTCGTGTCGTTTGTAGATGTGTTTAGTATTTATATTATTACAGGCGACTTTCTTACCTAGAGTAATCTACTATTTATTTGGGTTTTCTTAGTCGTAGATATAAATAGGTTAACATATTGGTCTAATAGGTTTAGCAATCAAACTTTATTTCTTCGATGAAGTACCTAAAAGGAGGTTTATGAGAAAAGTAATCGTAAAATATTTCTGATGATAAAAAATGACTTGAAGTAACGTGATCACATCTGTTTAAGAGCGGCCTACTCGAGGTACATTTCCATACAACCGCTCTTACATGATTATGATGTTATTACACATCTTTCTTTAGATATTTTGGATACACCGCTATCTTGTGGATATTATCTAGACTTCAATAGAAATCAAAACATAAATTTGTGTAAAACTAATCTAGTAAAGATCTCTAAAAATCTACTATTTTATGTAAACTTTGGCCCTCCATAATGTAAAATATTAAAAATATAAAAAGTACAACAATAGAAGCCTTGCACATTTAATCGAGATTCTGAATGACGACAACTTTTCTGAATAACTTTTAAGGGTTTAAAAGAAAACACGTATTTCCTGAAACAAGTTTTGTAAAATATTCGAGTAAATTATGGAATTAGCGAATGCCAACAGAGTTTACAGGCGTTATCTCTCTTTTTTTTGCATTGCCTCTTCATTAAACATCGCGTTGGATTGCTTTAGATGAAGCAACAAGCTTTTAAACCATGCTCGATGTTGACGATAGGCTAGTGGAAAAGAACCCACGCTATCAAAAAATATTTACAAAAAAAAAAGGTTTAATCCTACTCCAGTCTAACGGTATGTGGTTAAGCTTCGTAGCTTTTGAAAACGATTTTATGCATGAAAACTATTTAATTTCTTTAACTCGTAATAAAACCTCCAGGGTTACTACAAGTACTTACAGCAAACTTCTAACGCATTGGTAAATTTTCAGGGCTTGAATATGAAAAACTACCTAATCTACATTACCAGTCGACAGCGATGTGGAGGAGTGTTTCGACGCCGTACTTTAGATTGCTTTTTCTTTAGTACTTTAGGGCTTTTACTTTTATTTTGTAAGTTAGTTTTAATTACGTTATTACCTTATCTTAATGATACTTTATTTAATTTCATATATATTAGTGCCACAGCGGGTTTGCCCGTGTTTTTTTTTTCCGTGGTAAAATTATCTTATGACATTCCCCTCTTGGGCATCCGTGGCGGGAGATAGTGTCAGACATTTACTGACTAAAAGCCCACTCCTGTTCCTTCGTTGCCTTTCGTACCAGGGCCAAGTCTTCCTTTCAGAATCAGGCCTTTGACCCCAAGACGATCGGACGGCGAACCACCCATAGCTTGCCGTCCGCAAGCCCGCACCTAAGATGGCCGGAAATCGGGATCGGAATCCCGGCGGCGGTTGGGGCGTGAGGACCGTTGCCTCACGCGATCGGCCGCCTCCTTTGCTAGGGATTTGCCCGTGTGAAAGTAAAGATTATGTAGCCTGTTACTTAGTAATAAAGTACCTATTCAACTGGTAAAAGGGTTTTTGAATTCAATCAAGTAGTTTTCGAGCGTTGGAAGGTCTTCCACTTGTTGGACTGATGACCTGGTGATAGTCGCGGGAATGCGATAGATGCGAGAGGTAAGGGACCGTTCGTTGTCGCCAGTTGCGGCGACACTTGGGGAGGCCTATGTCCAGCAGTGGACGTCTTTTGGATGAAATAATGTTGATGATGATGAGTTTTTCAATTTATTTATTAGATAATTAGATGATGAGTTTTTCAGTTTATTTATTAAATTTGATCACAATAAAATCGAACTTATTGTGATCAAATTTAATTAAATTAAATTTAAATCATTTTAATTTAATTTGGATTATGTTATTTTAACTGTCTTTTTATGTCATTTTAATTAGCTAAGTTATTAACTGCGTACAATGTAGTGCATGCTGTGCTTTTCTGTAAGTGTTGAGGCGCTTAGACGTAAGTTGGTATTGTGCGAATTGTGATGTATTAGCGTGCTTATTGTTGATAAGCCTAATAATAAATAAATAAATAGAAACAAAAATACAATAAGATAAATCTTTCCTCTCTATACATAATATTATTGAAGTAGAGATTTATTTATTATCTTTACCACAGTGAAGTCTTTTCTTTTTTCCCAAAGTTTGAGTGTTATAAGTAGTTTACTAAGTCTAGCAACAGTTTATATTATTTAAAAAAAGGAGGACCTATGTACAGTACTGTACATAAAGTTTTAATTATATAAATATCGACTTTAAGAATGGGACCAAATCTAAAATATAAAGAAAAAAAAACTGGGTAAGTGCGAGTGGGACTAGCACACTGAGGTTTCCGTAAAAATTTACCCATGTAAATAGTTTAATTCCCGAATGGAGTCTCAAAAGATTTTACCGAAGCGCATGACGACGTAAGAACAAATTTACTGTTTTCAGATTTATTCAGTAACTGTGTTATAAGACCTTGCTTTATGATAGATTTCGGGATTCTGGGTCAACGGGAAGTACCTTATGAATTTCGATTCCCTTGAGAGCGTCGAAATATACGTTTTTTGCGACATAAACAACTGTATCTTTTTTTTCCGCTAACTTAGAAGTTTGATTTTTTTACAGCTTTATGGGACCGCAGACTTGATTACATAATTTAAATTTCAACTCGAAACCTCCACGCGTTACCAAGAAAAGGGTCTTGAGAGACCGACAGACAAACATACATAACAACAGACAAACAGACAGGCAACAAAGTGATCCTATAAGGTTACCGTTTTTTCCTTGCGAGATACGGAACCCTAATTACATACCTGTTCAATTCAGCTATTCATTATCAGAAACAGTTTTTGAGCCATTTTGGCCATGTAAATTATTATTAAGACTACATATTTCATCTAATCTACAGCTTCTAGATTCAAAAGTCCAACAACTGTAGGTAACAAGACAATCGATAACTTCAATAGCTGTCAAAATCAAGACAAAGTGAGCGTTGTAACAGGCGCAGTTGGAAACTGGACCCTGGCTCACGGCCAGGTGGCTTTAACAGAAAATTTATGATATACGGAAAAGGTTGTCTAATAGAAAGAAAAAAGGTCATGTACCTACGTTATTTATGTACAGGCACGCCTAGAAGATTTATTTACCAACTACAGCAGAGAAAATTTATCGATACCTTTTTTTTGGGTGCGAAATCATCCAATGACTTTTCACGCTGTAGGGTGGGGTCGGAGAGCAAGTCAGACTTTTACTGACGAAAACCACACCTATGTAGTTTCTTTGCCTTACGTACCCCAGGGTTCCTTATCGGACTAACCATGGCCCCAGAAGGCTTCGGCCCTACCGGGCCCCTTCGATTTTGCTGACATCTCTTTGAGGCACGCGTGGAACACTACGTGCCGCTGACGTCACGAACTCGGTCCGGCCGGTTGCCGAACGGCTGGACGGCGAGTTACCCATTGCTCGACGTCCGCAAGCCCGTGGCTGATAGTCAGGGTCGGGGTCTCGGTGGCTGGGGCGTGAGGATGTCCGTTCCCTCACGCCTGCGGCCTCTCCCTTGGCTAGCTTTTCTGCTTCACAGAAGGAAGCGACCGCATGCCATTTCTCCTCACTCCATTTCTCTCAATTCAGTACCTATAGCATTCAAAGATAGAATAGAAACCAATAGAAAGAATAATAATAAAAAACGAAGTAGTAGTTAAAACGGCCATTCGCAACATACATTTAGACGAAATTTGGACATCCCAAAAAAACCGGATAAGTGCGAGTAGGGCTCGCGCACTGAGGGTTCCGTACAAACTTACCTATGAAAACAGTTTAATTCCCGAATTGAGTTACGAAGATTTTTCCGAAACGCAAAAATAGTTTTTTTGTAACGTAACCACAAATTTACACTTTTCAGATTTTTTCCTATACTTATGCTATGAGACCTTGTTTCAACGGGACCTTATGAATTTTGATTCCCTTGAGAGTGTCGAAATACAGGTTTTTTTGCGACATAACAATCAAATCATTGGATAAGTAGAGCTACAGCATTAAAAGAAAACTTAATAAAAAACAAACATAAAACTATATAAGCCAATTAGTTTGATTATTAACAAATCATAAATAAAAAAGTAAGGTACAATAAAAAATATGTAATTGCTATCGACTTGCCTTTAAAAAACGATAGGTACGTAATGAGTTCACTAATAAAAAAAATATGTACTTTTTCTGTTACCCGCATAACTTTGTAGATTTTTTTGTGTTTAGATAATACTTACTAGTTTATTTGCGTACCTACATTTCTCATGTCAACGTATTTAGTATATATGAATAACTTGTATTTCTCATATTACAAGTAATATTTCTCAAAATGAATACAATTTATTCATTTTGAGAAATAAATGTCTTAAACCGTATAAACAACAGTATCTTTTTTTTTGTTAACTCAGAAGTTTAATTTTTCCATAGCTTCAAGGGACCGCAGACCTGAGCATATGGTTATAATTTCAACTCGATACCTTTACGCGTTTCTGAGATAAAAGGCCTTGATAGACAGAGGGACAGACCACAAAGTGATCCTATAAGGATTCCGTTTTTCCTTTTGAGGTACGGAACCTTAAAAACAACAATTATTTTTAATCGGTTTGAAAGTCCAAGAGTAAAGTTCATTTTCCAACCTGTTGGGTTATCCATTGCTCTCAATGACGCAGATATGTTATTTTATGTAAGTATAAATATAATAATAACATAAATAGTACTTTGAACTGCTTACGTCGTGTCTGTTGTAGATAAAAGATGACCTCGCACGATCTTCGAGCGTGTTTGAATCGGAAAGTTATTAAATTGATTCTATTGTAGCTAAGTATATACTTACGTAAAAAGTATGTTTATGACTCGGAATAACAAAGATTGCAGATTCTTATTGCTTTAACACTAAATACAAACCAACGAGAGGTGTAAAAGTGTGCCTTAATTAAACTTTCTACAGGTTTCCTTTCTAAATACGTTTATTAAAAAACTGGGCAAGTGTGAGTCGGACTCGCGCCCTGAGGGTTCCGTATACACTTACTTATGTAAAGAGTTCAATTCTTGATAAGTCTCAAAGTTTTTTTTCTAAATCGCAATTATTTTTTTTGCGACTTATCAACTCTGTTTTCAGATTTATTCCTATACTTGTGTTATAAGACATTGCTTTATGTTAAATTTTAGGATTCTAGGTCAATGGGAAGTACCTACCCTATGAATTTTGATTCCCTTGAGAGTGTCGAAATACACGTTTTTTGCGACATAAGCGGCCGTATCTGTTTTTTCCGTTAACTTGAAGTTTCATTTTTTCACAGTTTCAAGGAACCGCTGATTTGAGTATATTGTTTTAATTTCAACTCAATACGTTCACGCTTTCCCAAAATAAAGGGTCTTGACTGACAGACAAACAGGCGGACAACAAAGTGATCCTATAAGAGGTCCGTATTTTCCTTTTGAGGTACGGAACCCTAAAAATAAGTAAAAATACACAGTTTTTGGTTCCAGGTAGGTTAAGACCCAGGCAGGCACTTTAATTTGTGTAATTTGTTTCATCACCATTTCACTCATAATGGTGAAGGAAAACACAATGAAGAAACCGACCACGGGTAGTGTGAAAGCGAAGCCCGGGGCCCCGGGATGAAGGCAAAGAGGGAACAGGAGTGAGTTTTTAGTCAGTAAAAGTCTGACACTATCTCTCGCTCCACCCAAGAGCGCGATTTTTCATTAGATGATTTTCCCACCTTAAAAAAAAAGTGAAGAAACCGAAGAAGATTAATTATGACATCCACCAACCTGGACTGGGCCCACACGGTGGATTACGGCCCATTCCTCTCATAGAAAGGAAGCCAAAATCTCAGCACCCTTAAAGACTGATTATGTAAATGCTTACGATATGTTTACAGGTTTTAAATAATGATACTATTTGCATTTTCGGTATTTAAGGTCTATTTAATTGCCTTTCATAACCACCAGTCATTAATCAGTTCGAAATTTAATATTACAATTAATGAGTTTTTCTCACAATTAAACTTTAAGTACAACTCATTAGTTTATTAGCTAGTAATCAGGAGATGACTTTTCAGACATATGAACCTGGTACCTGCCAGCTCTACTTAGTTAATGTTTTTTAGGGCCTTATAGGATCATTTTTTTGTCCGTCCGTCTGTCTGTCTGTCAAGACCCTTTATCTCGGAAACGCGTGAAGGTATCGAGCTGAAATTAAGAACATATCTGCGGTCCCTTGAAGCTGTGAAAAAAATCAAACTTATGAGTTAATGAAAAAAAAATATACGGCCGTATATGTCGCAAAAAACGTATATTTCAACACTCTCAAGCGAATCAAAATTTATAGGGTACTTCCTGTTGACCAAGAGTCCTGAAATTTGGCACGAAGCAAGGTCTCATAGTACAAGTATAGGAAAAAATCTGAAAACTGTAAATTTGTACTTACGTCATGATAAAAAAAATGCGATTCGGAAAAATCTTTGTAACTCAGTTCGGGAATTATACTGTTTTCATAGGAAGCCTCAGTTCGCGAGTCCAACTTGAACTTGCCCAGTTTTTCTCTCTAACATCTGCCTCTTGAATTATAAAGCGCAGGATGCTGTTTCTACTAAGCAACCTATTCACTTAACACCTATTATGCTGCGCTTCATTACTGTTGATAAATCTTGAACTTAGACTTTAGTTATTTTGTAAGTGACCAACTTTGTTCCCCTTGGGACAAGACGAGCAGGACGGATATGGCAATGAGGTAACTGGACACTTAGGTATACTCTATTCGCGATTAGACAGAAGTTAAAAATTGTTGTTTTAGGGTACACTTTGTAATAAAAGTACAATATATGTATATATATAGTGCTTTATTTTTTGTTTGAAATAAAGTTATATTTATTTTTTTTAAATATCCATTTCATTTACATAACACACATTGTAAGTATGAAACAGACAGAAGAACGTACCTACTCTGTGGATGTTATGAGGAAATTCATATTGTAGATGGACGTGGACATACTAAGTGTTTAGTACTTAACTTAAAATAATCAAAATAGGTAATATTAAAATGTTATATTGAAACCATTATTTATTAAAATTGTTTGAATTAATCTCGAAAACTAAATATTATGCACACCTGCGCCTATGAACCTCTTTTGTCTAATGCTATCGTGAATGGAGTGTAGAGAACGTCACCGTCTAGGTCAGCTGCGGTGAAGGTAGTGCGATGTCCTCATCATATTCGCAAGTAGCGTTTTCAATAAAACCGAAAAACAAAACAGGAACCTTATGTTTTATTTTTTCAAATACGTATTTCCTTACACTTTTTCCATAATAATACGTACCTACTAATAAAATGGAGGGCTAGTAAGTAGTGAGGGAGAGCTAGTATTTTTTTCTTATATTAAAATATATTTTAATTTTAATAAAACTTGCTTCTTCAACTTTTCAAGACATTAACCGAAACATTCGAAAAAATCCTGATTCCTTTTAAATGATTCCTTCTGTAAATTTTCTATGTAACATGCGAAAAAAAAAACGAAAAAAAAACCACAATATGATTTTTTCGACAACAGCCACACACACACATCGATCAATAGCCGAATATGAATGAACGAAAATGACTATCAAAATGGAAAAACACTGCGCGTAGTATTTTATAGTAGCAATTGTTGTGAATGATTGATTCTATGATGAATTTACTAATTTATTTATTTTTTACTTTTGAACACCAAAATATGATCAGTATCGGGTACGGATAGAACCCCATTTTTTTACTAATTAAAAAAATAAGGAGTGTATAGTCTGCATTTGTGCCCGGTTTATAACAAAAGCTTAAATATTGTTGGCGTTATATTTTTCCCGTGCATTGTGTAATCAACCTTTGTCTATCAATTACCATTAGTAGATTTCAGGCTATAATTGTAAATATTGGGTCTTTAGCTTTGAAATGGTCGTTTCTTTTGATTTAAAATAATAAATTAAAATAAATTTTATAATGCTGTGTTATTCGCGTTTTAAAATTACTATTTCAGTGGTATTCCAGAAAAAAACCCAAGGAAACAAGTAAATCTTTTTTCCTTGGGTTTTTTTCTGGAATACTCATTTCAGCCGAAATACGTCCACTGTTATATATATGCTTTCCTCAAGTGTCGCCACAGCGACCGGTCCAGTGCATCTCGTATCCAACTTATGGAAAGCTTTCTATCGCTTCGTTTTCCGGAACGTGAACGCCATTTCAGAGCCTTTTGCCCCTATTGACTATCTGTTCTGCGAGCAATGTGCCCTGCCTACTACCACCTAAGTTTGGTGATTCTTATTATTATATCTTTGGTATATCTAACGACAAAATAACTGCGCAGCTTCCCGAACGCTGTCCAGCTAGCCGAGTTGGATTCAACGAGTGACTAGACCGTCTGTCCCAGGTAAACGTAATAGTCCACAGCTTCGAGTGCAGAGTTTAAGATCTAGATAAGAGTGGGTGCTACATGGTTGTTTACCATGACTTTGGTTTTGTTCATGTTTATCTTAAAACCCACTCATTTAGAAGCTCTACTGAGGTCATTGTGCGTTGTACTGAGTTCTAACATAGTCTCAGCCATGACTACTATGTAGTTGGCAAATATTAAATACTCAACATAAAACAACCACAATTTCTTGGGTAAATCCCTTTTATTATAATGTTTATTAACATTGTTCATATGTAAATTACGTGCAAGTTTATCCCTCGATACAAGCAGGAAACCACTATATTAATTATAATTAAACTTAGTTCCGAGATTATGAAGCAACACTGCATTTATGCATTTATTGTCGTTTTATTAACCATATATAATTAATTATTATCGTAACCGCCAATGTCCTGTTTACTCTTGAACTGGTAATTATTATTTTTCCAATAACAGCAGTAGATATTATGTTTATCTTGGCCTAGTATGTCCGTGGATGAAATGTACTTGCTGAAGAATTGATAAAAAGAATTAACGCGGTCATGGAACGCAATGATCAACTAAAGAAACACGAGTGTGATTTAGTCGGAAAAGGTCTGACACTCCCTCTCACTCCACCCAGAGCAGGAAAAGTCATTGATGATTTACTAGCTGAACCATTACCTACCACCATTCAACTTCTTGAAACCCCAGGTTGGGGTGATTCATGTTTTTTTTTTTAATTTTTGATTTTCATTTGAGTTTGCTCGGATTCTTAATACCACTCATACACAGTGTTCATATACCAAAAATCACCATAATCGGTTAATATTTAGAGGTTTCACAACGCCAATAAGTATGTCGTCGGTGAAGATATTTTTTTTTTATATTATTATTTTTTACAGAGGAGTGAAGTAAGTTTTACTAGACACAACAACACACTAGTAACACTTGCTACCCTCCACTGTAAAAAATAATAATATTAAAAAATAATAAAAAAATTAACCTACACTGATGACGTACTAGCTGTATGAGAAAACTTTATTAGCGTTGTGCAACCTCTAAATATTAACCGATTATGGTTATTTTTGGTATAAGAACAATGTGAATGAGTGATATCAAAAATTAGAGCAAAGTCAAAAATCGAATATTTAAAAAACATAAAACATCCTATCCCGGGCACATCTTCTGCCTAGACGTGAATTGTAGAGGTTTATACGGAAATCGCTATATCGATTGCGTATCTATGTAGGCAAACAAAACTTGGCGAAATGACACACAATGTTAGTTATTATTATTATTATTTTATCTTAAGTGTTTACATATTGGTTCTACATTGCGTGTATCTGTGTACGTGTGCCAAATAAAATATTTTTCTTTCTTTCTTTTCTCTTTCAAATGGGATTTTATAGACCCGTCGGTTACTCAATGTGAGTGCAGTGCCCCTGTTCGGAACATGAGTCACACGTCAAAGTGTTCCAAGTACCCATGCACTTACACTTTGGAGGATTTAATAAGTGCAATCGATGCTGCAGTTAACGTAGCCACTTGCTGGATTCAAACCGTTGGACGAGTTTACCATCGAACCGAAAAGAAACAGAAGATTACCTGAAAAAAGGAAGTGTTTGTAATACCAGCAAGTAAAACTCCAGTTTTGAAACCACCTTTTTATAAGCATTTGCCAGCTAGAAGTAGATCAACCTTATAAAGCAGCTCAACCTCATACATTAGACAAATAGGACGTCCCACTTTTTACCCGACAATTGTCCCCCAAAAGAGACAATTATATTACATTATACATCATACCTTTTTGTTTTTACGTTTATAATGAAGCAACTGTAGGTTAAAAAGAAGAATACCCTAAATAATTATGTTTCAATACACTTAGGTACTCGAAAATACACTGTTATCCCTACCGTTTTTAGCCAAAAAATTTACTGTTTTCTGCACTAGTGCAAAAAAGCGCGAGCTCGTCCTCGCAATAAATTTGCTGTATTTATTGTATTAGGCTGGGTGCTAAGCGACCCCCATGAGTCGCACGTCAAACTAAGTTTATTTTTATCTTCATAAGTGTATTGAGAAACGTCGTTTGACTTTGAAAGAAGTGGAAAAGCCAATGCAAAATATTGGCATACTTTACTTTTTTCCTTTTGGCAGAAAATAAACCTAGATTATAAGTTAGAGGACACTATGAGGAAGCAATAGCAAAAAGAATCAAGTCTTTAAGCCGTAACCGGACGAAGATACCTATAGAAGCATTGCTAGTCCTTTTTGTCAGGCGTTACCAGTTTTACTTATATTATAATTAAGACGATTTGAGGACTCGAGTTCTTTACAACACACCTGGCGTCATATGCTAAAGCGAGGGACGCAGAATAACTCATTAGAGAAACCGTGTAGTATATTTAACAATGAGAAACTTAAAATATCAAACACGGAGTATTTTTATTTTTTTAAATAAAAGATAAAAGCAATAGCGATCTACTAAATAGTCTTTAATTTCATTCGGTTACGGTTGGTAGACATAATACTTTTTGCTTTTGATTTCTCATACAGTCCATTAAGATATGGCCTAGGTTTAACTATTGGCGAAAAGAAAATAAAAACATGCCGGCTATGTATGAAAAAAATTTCATTCCTATTTGTCACTACAACACTCGACTCCATAAAGAATTCCGCCTCGGTCATAATGATAAACTTTCTCCACTTGTATTAAAATGTACTATTTTAAATATTTACGCATAATTTAGGAATATCTCTTGTATCGTGAGTGGATTCACCCACCCACAAACAGAACTCATTGTACATAAAACACTCAAACCCGGAATCCCATTCAATTCATGTTTACAATTATTAATTTGAAATAGCATTTAAATGACAATAGATGACTCAGTTTAAAAATGAGATGCAATCTTTTTCATAGCACAATAATTCTATTGTGCGCCCAGTCGATTGACCTTATTAGTAACCTTGGATAAACCCATACAAATGTTTAGAATTTGTAGCGGGCTTCAATGGATTCATGAGAGTTACTTCACAGTTCCACTAACATCTATCGCACTTTTTGGATAATTATAATATACTAACCCAGAGCTGTCTGACATAACTTATTTTCACATGGATAAAACCTTAGGTTCTAGTAACGTCTCATGTGCTTTGAATATCTGTGTGCTTGTGGAGCTCCTCCTTGGGGCCCCTGAGCAGGTACCAGATGAGAAAGGGAACCAAAAATAACAAGTTACTTAACTAAATTTTTCATGGGTGATTTTTATATCTTTTGTAGAATATTACTTAAAAGTAGTATCATAAGTGTCAGACACTTTCCATGGACCAAAACTTCTGTCAGACGCTTTAAAGCTTTACAAGAAGTAAATAAACTTTACTTATTTTTACATATCTGATTTTTAAATATGTTACTATGGTAACTATTACAAAGTTATATTTCACTAGGCCGACCAATTCTAGTGACCGAATATTAACAAACTCTCATTTTTTTTTCGGTGGGAAAATCATCCAATGACATCCCCCGCTCTATATGTCAGACTTTTACTGACTAAAAACCCAATCCTGTTCCTTCGTTGCCTATCATACCAGGACCGAGTCTTCCTTTCAGAAGCAGTTTTTTGGCAACAGTGGGCTTCGACCCTGCTGGGCCTCTACGGTTTGCTGACATCTCCTAGAGGCGTGCGTGGAACAGTTCACGCCGTCGACGATTTGGGCTCGGTCAGTAGTTAGAACCTTAAAAGGCTGATTATGCTAAATTTATGCTATGGACCTTACATCAAACACAGTCCCTTCATTTGTGGAAGAAATTCTGGGATGTTTTAAATTTCCGCATTGAATATGGTGACGGCAAACTGAACTTTCACCCAAACACAGTCCCTTCAATGATGATAAGAATTCCAGAACATATTCAATTTTCACTTTTTTTCTTACATAATTCAATTCTTGTTCACTTTTATCGTGTGGACGTAGGTTTTTCCAATGTTATGTCTGTTAAAACTAGGTCAGTGCGCCACCGCAAATTAGCTAAATAAACGGTTCAAAAGAAAATGTCTACACCACATTAGGTGACTGAACTAACGGCTTCTGTATTATTTAACTCCGTAAATCCCACTACTATGGTAGGTGTGTTTGATAAATGGTGACTTGCAAAAAAGTTAACAGATTACTTCACGAATGACTCAAAACCCGTACAATAAATAACCAATTTAACTTAGTCTACCGATCCCCTCTCCGTGCCTTCAGAAGTAGACGTCAGCGCAGTGATTGAGTGTCTCAATTGGAGTCTGTCTTGATTGGTCGCTGATTGACTTGGGTGAACTTGATACGTGACGTCATTGGCCGACGATACGAGTATTCTCGCGTAACGCGTTGAATGGGGTTTTTACGCGCACTTTACAATGTTCAGAGGTGGTCTGTGCAAATATTTGAATGTTAAAATATTACTGATTTAATAAAATAAGATAATAATAAATTCACACGCCTGCTTTGACTTACTTATAAGATAGCATAGCGGAATCTTAATTATTCATTTCATTTTACGCCATCAAACATAACATTTATAACAATTGGGTAACTTAAAAACTATCATTTAATTGGAACATTTTCAATCTTGACTAAAATCTTAAAAATGCAGTTAAATATTGTAAATAAATGTTTTTCGTTAAAAGTATTTTTCCAAGCAAAAAAAAGCTCCATCATAAAATCAAAATCATGTTTTCCTATCAGTAGAAAACAAAATCCTTCGAAAATCAAACAAGTTTAACTATCAAATTGTTTCTATTTTCAAAATTAGTCAGCAAGTCTGTAACTTGTTAAGTCTGTGTCGAATGATGCTCTCAATAATTCGTGATTTCATATTTATACAGTGTTCGCTTATATCGAGTCACAGTTCGCATCGAGATTCGAGCAAGACCGTGACCATCTCTCGTGCATTCACCTCGCTTTAGTTGTTTTGTTGTGTGTTAAAATTATATCAAAGGTAAATATTACTATTAATTCATTTGTTTTCTTCATCAACTATTTTTAAATTTAGAAAGTGTGAATTTAAAAAAAGTGAATTTATAGTTTTCTTTTAATTATTTTGGAGTTTTTTTTTTGGTGGTTAGATAATTTTGAATTGTTTGGTCCAATTATTTATTTCATTAAGTGCAATAATGTTGTGCAAAAGTAATAATTATTTTAAAAAAGTCTTTTTAATTTTAATTAAAAAGAATATTTTATACTCGGTAATTACATAATTAAATCTGCTTGTTAAAATCTTTTTTTCAATACCTTAGTGATGGGGCTACAAAAAATAGAATCGCTTGTTATTTACAAGTTACAAATAGTACGTACAAAATCTTTATCATCGCCATTGTTACAAAAACGTGAGAGTTTTTTTTTACCATATTACGTGTTCCATTCTTAACGAGATTAACTGAGGAAGATTGCATACCTATACATAAGATTAAGATGACTATAAAATTATAGTCATTAGAATCTAACGTTTTTTATATGTATCATGCCCACAACTGGTTTGAAAAAATATATATATATACTATCCGTACTAATAATTACTATAAATGTGAAACTAACTATGTCTGTTGGTCTGCTACGCTT
The DNA here is from genome assembly GCA_961205895.1 of Mythimna pallens. Taxonomy (NCBI): domain Eukaryota; kingdom Metazoa; phylum Arthropoda; class Insecta; order Lepidoptera; family Noctuidae; genus Mythimna; species Mythimna pallens. Next base: position 7,515,060 of record OY540843.1, read on the forward strand.
TCACGGTCAAACTACTGAACCAATTTTGATGAAATTTGATATAGAGGAAGCTTGAACTCCAAGGACGGTACTTTTTATCTGTCTTCAACTTCGACTTCACGTCCGCAATAACTAACTTTTACGCGGATGAAGCCGCTGGCAGAAGCTATCTCATCTATAATTTTATTAATTCTTGGTTTCTTTGTTCACAGAAAATGTCTTCCTATAAAGTACTTCTTGCGCTCGCAGTCTTCGTCGTTGTTGTGAAGGCTCAAAGGCCTTTCTACGCTGGACTAAGCCCTATCGGCTACCCAGCAGAGCAAACCGACTTCATACAAAACAGGTTCGGAGAAGATGAAGAATATCCTATTGACGCAAGGGGCGACAGGAACCTCATCAACAGATTAGACGCACTCCCCGTTGACAACCAACCTTTCTGGTACCTGAATTGGAAGCAGTATGAGAGCTTTAGACGCAACCCACAAAACTACCCCCAGAGGCCAAACAGCTTCATCGGAACCAAATAAATGAAAATATTCAATTGTATGTTATGAATGTTTGGATTGATTTGAAGTCTCGATTTTAGTATTCGATTCTTGACTGATGTATGAACGTAAATCGAAATCTGTAGTTGTTTGGAATCGAAAAATGGTTTCGATTAAAAGTTCGAGATTCTTAAAAGCAGTATTATTTCATATTGAAGTGTGTTAGATAGTTTAGAACAAAGACATAATTGGTGTGATTTTGAAAAGTGTTTCGATTTTAGAATTTGTGACTTGTTGCTATAATTATGAAACATTGAAACCTTCTAAATTATAATTTTTTATACATAAATTAGTATACTATAAAATTATTGCAATTATGCCATTGTATTGCATTTACCAACTATTTTTTTTAAATAAATTGTTTATTTTTTTATATACATTTAATTTTATTCCTTCTCCAATAGCATTTCAGCCAAAAGAAGTCCACTGTCGGACATAGGCTACCCTCTTGTGTTGCTACAGCGACTGGTCATGTGTTTTGCATCCATTAAATTCTTGCGAACCTCGCCAGGTCATTGGTGCACTTTATGGGATTCTGGTTTAATAACCAATGCCTCTGTTTTGAACCCCCTTTTGAACACACATTATAAATTTGCCATCGATTCGAAGATAAGATGAAGACTTCCTGAAAAAGAAAGTATTTGTAATACCAGCAAGTAAAAATCCAGTTTTGAAACCACCTTCTTAATAAGCATTTGCCAGCTAGAAGTAGATCAACCTTACAATGCTATAAATAGGACGTCCTACTTTTTACCCAACAATTGTCCCACAAAACAGGATCACATTATACATACTAACTTATAAATTTTACATTTATATTCACATATACAAAACGAAATGTTTCACTATAACTTTTTTTATTTTTTATTATTATTGATAGGCTTGCGTTTGACCAATATCTCACCTGATGGTAAGCGATGATGTGGCCGACGATGGAGCACGCTTGCCTAGAAGTAACCTATTCACTCTTGACATAAAGACCCCTAGGTTGTAGCTATCAGGGAACACAGACTCTGGCAGGGAATTCCACTCCTTAGCTGTACGCATTATGAATGTGTTCCCAAAACGCTTTTGTTTACACATCATCATCAGTCAGTTTAAAATAAAAATCGTGGTAGAGCGGAATACCACTCTGTAATAAATAATTAAAATGAGGTTAAAACGAAGAATGACCTAAATAAATATGTTTCAATACACTTAGGTACTCGAAAACCCACTCTTATCCCTACCGCTTTTAGCCACAAAATTTACTGTTTTCTGTACTAGTACAGATAAGTGCGAGCACACCCTATGGGCTGGGCGGGTGCTAAGCGATCACCATGAGTCGCACGTCAAACCAAGTTTATTTATATTTTCGTAAGTGAATTGAAATACATCGTTTGATTTTGAAAGACGTAGAAATTTGTCCATAAAGAATTCCGCTTCGGTCGCAATCATATACTTTCTCCACTTGTATTAAAATGTACTAATTTAAATATTTTTGCACATTAGGAATATCTCTTTTATCGTGTGTGCGTTCACCCACCCACAAACAAAACTCATTATACACAAAACTCTCAAACCAGGACTCTGTAGCCCATATTTTGCCCACAATTCGTAAACAAGTAACTATTAATATGAAGTGGCATTTTAATGATAATAAATGACTCAGTCACATGAGATGCAATCCTTTTTATAGCACATTTCTATTGCGCGCCCAGTCGATCGATCTTATTAGTAACCTTGGGAAAACCCATACAAATATGTAGAATTTGTAGCGGGTTTCAACGGATTCATGAGAGTTACTTCACAGTTCCACTAAAATATTTATTTTACAACCAGGTTTTAAAAACACTTTTTCACGACAGCATATACAAGATGAAGCAGAATTTCCTAGCTGACTACCCCAAAAAGAATCACCGATACAAATTCAGGGGTCAAAGTCTCTTTAAAGTCCATACAGCAAATATGTAATGGTCAAATGAAATCACATAATGTTATATCATCTGTGTTCTATAAAGTAGCATATGTTGGAGAAAAAAAGGCCAGGCTGAAGTAGGAGTGGGCTAGCCACGTCACACAAATACACCCGGACAGGTGAGTGAGTATCGTTACTTACTGGACGTCTAAGGAAGGACGACATCGTCGAGAAAGACCGTGGCGAAAATGGTGTGACGATTTGATCATGTTCGTGGGGCAAACTTGGTCAGAGATCGCCTAATACAGATAGGTTTGGAAGGAGAATCGGAAGGCCATTTCCTAACAGTAGGTATGCTAGTAAAAAAAAAATACATTTTCTAAGACCAGCAAATGGTTTACGACCTAAAAAACCAGGTGGCGTTTTAATAGTTCACGTCAATCGCCGGCTGCGAATTCATTCGGTTTTTGAACTAGTAATAATTTTTCTTTGCCCAATAATAGCCGTAGAAATGTTGTATTTATCGAAGCTTATTATCCGTTAAGCAGTCGCGTGGCGTTGAATCAACCGCACTCGATGTATTTACGATCATAATTTCAAAATTTCTCGTCAAAATTACGTATCATTTCTAGTAGCTTGTCATTATTTCACTACTGACAAACATACCATTTCCTCTAGCTATATTCCTCCTGAAAGACACAGAATGTGTGTGTTTAGGTCGCGGCGCAGGTATCGAAAATACTACACGCGCTTGCCTTGTATTTTTACAATGACGATAAGGCTGCTTCTGAAGAAAATGAGACCTAAGTAGACGAAAACTATTTGATGCCAATTTATCGATCTCTTGAAGGTTATTAAAAAAAATACAAATTCATTGGAGATATAATCAAGACCCACCATAGAACTCTTGTAATGTCGGGCAGAACTGATTCCTAATCCGAAGACGCCAGTTTAACTTCAAAATTTTGATTACAATTTTAACAAATTATTGTTTAGTTAAAAAATTGGTAATACCAGAATATAAAAATAAATTATCATTAATTAATCAGTTTTCTAAGTTCCTGAAATCTCCCATTGTTCTTTTAGGTTACGTGCGACCGCTACGGTTTCAAATAGTCGCGCGCCCGCTTGACGGTTATGATAGGTGAAATGTACTTCTGGTATTTAACTAGCTGCTGCAGTACGAAAGTATCATCCCTGGAACACAAAGAGATATTGAAGGTACACAAGTGGGTTTAGTCAGTAAAATTCTAACAGTCTCTAATGCTCTATCTGGAGCGGAAGAGGTTATTAGTTGCAAACTGGACCTTTCAGAGAGCAGTGGTGGCCTAGTGGTAACGGCTCCGACTTACGAGTTGTCGGTCGCGGGGGGTAAGTGGGACAAAGTAATGCGCCTGGCTGAATTTAAAATTCAGCCAGGCGCATTACTTTGTCTACTTTATTTCGTTACCACCTTCTCTCAAAACGAGGAAACCATCGTAAGTAAACCGGCATGTCCTAGAACAAAAAATTCGAGGCCATGTGACATAAATCAATCCGCATGGGGCACGCTTAGTGGATCACAGCCTATTGTCTCTCATAGAGAGAAATCCTGAGTCCCAGTAGTGAGAACCTTAAAAGGCTGATTATGTTATATTTATGCTATGGACCTTACAGCAAATACAGTCCCTTCATTTGTGGTAGGAATTCCGGGATGTTTTAAATTTACACTTTTTTTTACATAATTCAATCCTCGTTCAGTTTTATTGTGTGGACGTTACACTTAAAAAACTATCTGAATATGGTAACGGCAATAAGAAGAAGAAGAAGAAGGCAAGAAGAACGGCTGATAAGAATTCCAGAACATATTCAATTTTCACTTTTTTTCTTACATAATTCAATCTTTGTTCACTTTTATCGTGTGGACGTGGGTATTTCCAATATTATGTCTGTTAAAACTAGGTCAGTGCGCCACCGCAAATTAGCTAAATAAACGGTTCAAAAGAAAATGTCTACACCACATTAGGTGACTGAACTAACGGCTTCTGTATTATTTAACACCGTAAAACCCACTACTATGGTAGGTGTGTTCGATAAATGATGACTGGCAAAAAAGTTAAAAGATTACCTCACAAATGACTCAAAACCCATACAATAAATAACCAATTTAACTTAGTCTACCGATCCCCTCTGCGTGCCTTCAGAACTAGATGTCAGCGCAGTGATTGAGTGACTCAATTCGGGTCTACCTTGATTGGTCGCTGATTGACTTGGGTGAACTTCATACGTGACGTCATTGGCCGACTAGACTGGTGTTCTCGTGTAACGCGTTGAATGGGGTTTTTACGCGCACTCTACAATGTTTAGAGGTGGTCTGTCCAAATATTTAAATGTTAAAATATTATTGATTGAATAAAATAAGATAATAATAAATTCACACGCCTGCTTTGACTTACTTATAGGATAGCATAACGCAATATTAATTATTCATTTCATTTTATGCCATCAAACATATTATTTATAATAATTGGGTAACTTAAAAACTATCAATTAATATCTAGCATTTTAATGGAACATTTTCAGTCATGACTAAAATCATAAAATTGCAGTTAAATATTGTAAATAAATATTTTTGTTAAAAGTATTTTTCAAAACAAAAAAAGCTCCATCATAAAATTAAAATCATGTTTTCCTATCAGTAGGAAACGAAATCCTTCGAAAATTAAACAAGTTTCACTATCAAACTGTTTCTATTTTCGAAATTGGTCGGCAAGTCTGCAACTTGTTTAGTCTGTGTCAAGTGATGCTCTCAATAATTCGTGATTTCATATTTATACAGCGTTCGCTTGTATCGAGTCACAGTTCGCATCGAGGTTCGAGCAAGACCGTTTCCATCTCTCGTGCATTCACCTCGCTTAAGTTGTTTTGTTGTGTGTTAAAATTATATCAAAGGTAAATATTACTATTAATTCATTTGTTTTCTTCATCGACTATTTTTAAATATAGAAAATTCGAATTAAAAAAGAAGTGAATTTATAGTTTTCCTTTTTTATTATTTTGGAGTTTTTTTTTGGTGGTCCATGTTAGATAATTTAGAATTGTTTGGTCATAACCATTTAAAAAAAAAAACGTCTTTTTAATTTTATTAAAAACAAATATTTTATACTTGGTAATTACATTTTTTTTTTTTCATTACCTTAGTGATGGGCTATAAAAAATAGAATCGCTTGTTATTTTTTTTGTATTTAGTACGTACGGAATCTTTTTCATCGCCATTGTTACAAAAACGTGAGAGTTTTTTTACTATTTTATGTTCCATTCTAACCAAGATTAACTGAGGAAGATTGCATTCTTGTGCATAAGATATATGATGACTATAAAATTATATCATTAGAATCTAGCGTTCTTTATATGTATCATGCCCGCAACTGGTTTGAAAAAAACAAATCCCTTTATGGCCAACAATCCGCCTGCCACAACAAGTCGCTGACAAAAGCTAAGCTGTAATTTTATTAATTCTTGGTTTCTTTGTTCACAGAAAATGTCTTCCTACAAAGTACTTCTTGCGCTCGCAGTCTTCGTCGTTGTTGTGAAGGCTCAAAGGCCTTTCTACGCTGGCCTAAGCCCTATTGGCTACCCAACAGTGCAAACCGACTTTATACAAAACAGGTTCGGAGAAGATGAAGAATATCCTATTGAAGCAAGAGGCGACAAGAACCTCATCAACAGATTGGACGCGCTCCCCGTTGACAATCAACCTTTCTGGTACCTGAATTGGAAGCAGTATGAGAGCTTTAGACGCAACCCACAAAACTACCCCCAGAGACCAAACAGCTTCATTGGAACTAAATAAACGAAGAAATTCAATGTATGTAATGAATGTTTGGATTGATTTGAAATCTCGATTTTAAGTATTCGATTCTTGACTGATGTATGAACGTGAATCGAAATTTGAAGTTGTTTGGAATCGAAAGATGGTTTCGATTATAAGTTCGAGATTCTTAAAAGCAGTATTATTTGATATTGAAGTGTTTAAGAAAGTTTAGTGCAAAGACTTATTTGGAGTGATTTTAAAAATAGTTTCGATTTTAGAATTTGTGACTTGTTGTTATAATTTTCAGTCATTAAATTATTTATTTTCACTGAAATATTCTAAATTATAATGTTTTCGCACATAATTTTGTAAACTATAAAATTATTGCAATTATGCCATTGTATTGCATTTACCAACTATTTTTATAAAATAAATTGTTTTTTTTTTATAAAATACATTTAATTTTATTCCTTCTCCAATTGCATTTTAGCCAGAAGAAGTCCACTGTCGGACATAGACTACCCTCTTGTTTTACTTCAGTGACTGGTCATGTGTTTTGCATCCATTGGACTCCTGCGACCCTCAACAGGTTATTGATGCACTTCAAAAGATCCTGATTTAATAACTACTGCCTTTATTTTGAACACGCTTCCTTACACACACATTATAAATTTATGTCCCTCAGGACTTGACGAATCAAGTATATTCGCGATAAACTCAAAAACTACTAAACAGATTTTCATGCGAATTTCACCAATAGACAGTGTGACTCATAAAGAAGGTTTAAGTATTGTAATTAGCACTAATTTAAATGATCTATCACATCCCTACGAAGCCAGAGCGGTTTGCTGGTACTGTATCAAAACACTTTACATTTTATTATACCATTCTATAAAGAAAAAGCAAAGTTTAAAAACGTTATGATTTTAGCACTGGCACGTGCCAGCAAAATAAAATCGCATTCGAAGATTAATAAGATTTCACGAGTGACTGAACTGAACTGAACTGTAGCATTTCTGAGAAACTTTTGTTATTAGTACAAAGCAGATCTAGGTTTCTACTTTTTTAATGATATAAACTAGTGCTTGACTGCGATCCCATATGATGTTTATTTTTAGTTCTAACCTAAAAAAAAACAATCATCTAATGCCAAATCCCGATCTTAGGCGGAGCGGGAGATAGTGTAAGACGTTTATTGACTAAAAACCCATCACGTTTCGTTTTCACACTACCTATGGCCCCAGTAGGCTTCGACCCTGCTGGGTGCCTACGATTTGCTGACATCTCCCTGAGGCGCGCGTGGAACAATTGAGGCGCGCGACTTGGGCTCGGTCCGGACGGTTACCGGATGATCGGACGGTGGGCTACCCATTGCTCGCTGTCCACAAGCCCGCGCCATGGTAAACAATGATGCAATCGTTGATGGTAAAGCGCACTAGTTTATTCACTCTAGCTTTGAAGACATATAAACTTTAATCGGCCAGGGAGACCGCAGCAGGCAGATTATTCAATTCTATTGACGTGGTATAAACGAAAAAGCGAAACGCTCTTTGTTTCTAAGATGTCGGGTATTTATTTACAAGTTTATTAGTTCGCGCTCCTGGTGTTAATGTCGAATATTATCCCAAGGTAATTACTCCCAGTATAAATATTTCCTTTCGCCGGCGTCTCAATTTGTGCCCGGTTTAGGATAAAAGACACATCCATAAAATCTACCTTTACTAGAATTATTTTAAGGAATAAATTGAAAATAAGCGGTTTGATGAGGCAATTAAAAATAAATAACCGACTTCACTACAAAGAACCCTAAAACGATCAAAACAACTTTAATTTCGGAAGTCAGCGTTTCTAATATTGTTTGTTTGTTACCTTCTGGCTTCATCATCATCACATCAATTCGATGGTAACATTTTCAACGGAACTGTTCAGAACCATTGTGATATCTATGTGAATATAAAGTTCTGTTGGTCATTCCTGATCTTTAGACATTTCTCCTCGCTCTTATATTTTTCCTGAATAATAGAATCCTGTGACCATTTAATTAAAGAACTCTGAAAATACAACGAGACATCAATGATTGATAAAATAATTATGAAGCTTAATTTTTAACTGCAGGTGAAGAAGTAATCTTTTCTCGGACCGTATTTTTGTTTTGTTCTTCACCTTCATTCTTTTTTTGTTCTCTTTTTTTTTTGTATTAGTAACTTTTATACGAATGTACATTCCAGTCCCATCGGACATTATAATAGTAAAATGTAACAGCGCAAACTTAATTAAGCTATGAGCAGCCTCTGAGTTAGGTGTATACAAAATATGATGAAAAATTCCAACATTTATTTACACAATTCTTCTCTTGCAGATTGAAATCTGACACATTCCGTCATCAGATGTATAAAATCTTCTACTGAGTCACATTCCTCACAATTTGGTGAATTATTTTTTTCATTAAAAATAAAAACTGAGCGGCATGTGTCCAGATCTCAGTCTGTGAGCTGTTACTAATAACTTTCTGCTGAACCTGGTGCTACAAAACCATGGTATAAGAGGAGGCTCTGGAAGTATAGACCTATACCCTCATTCTTATTATCCGACAATAAATAAATTTGAAAACTCTGTGAAATAAGCGACTACTTTGTTTATCTACTCATCTAAACTGAATTAAAAACCTAAACATGCTTTTTGCGAATAGGTACCTATTTTAGCAGTTAGGCACATTAAATGCTATTCTATTCATTGGCATCATTGACGACTTCATTGATGACATCATTAGCTCAAGGTCACCATAAATTATTTTTATTTTTCCATATTTATTGGTATAAAAAATACACACATGCTATTACAGCAATAACGAGTGATTTGTATTAATCCATTGAAAAGTACTGCTGTGAATATCCATCACATCTTCATCAATGTAAATAGAAGCAACCAAAACCTAATTTTTTAAACATTAAACTGCATTCAAATCACTTATCAAATATCGTCATTATAGTCAATAGAATTTATCGCGTAAAAATTTGTTTATTTACCGTTACAAGATGTAAACTTAAACTAGTTTGCAAAGAATATTATTTCACTAAACCCCAAGCGTTCGCTCTCTCATTGTTTTTCTATTGTGTCTCTAATTACGGTATTCGATAGGTTAATTTTTGAATCTTTAATAAAATTGTTAGAAAAAAAAAAATATAGTAAGAGACAGGGCACATTGCTCGCAGAACAGATGGTCGATGGAGATGAAAGGTTCTTGAATCGCGACCACGTACTGTGGACGTCTTTCAGCTGAAATGATGATGATCTAGAGACAATGCAATACTTTAATTTTCACAACCTATTTATATTGAAAATTAAATTTTGTGGAATAAAATATTAGTAATAAAATATGCATACATTTCTACACGATTAAACGTGTAAGAAGATATTACCCAAATTCGAAAACAATCACAAATCTTCTCAAACGCCTGTAGGTATTGTATGTTTATTCCTGTGTACTAAGCGACTCAAAAACATGTAATGACAGCTTTAACTATTATTCCTCTAATTTTTAAATAAATTATTTCCCCAGAATAGAAAATACACTATTACAATAGGCGTGTTTTGGGTCTAAAATTCATAAAAAAAATTAAGTAGGTGCAAGATAGGCAAAAGAAACGAAAAATGAAAAAAAAAAAAACAATTAAGGACTCTTGCACGTTTATTTGGTTGGGCCATTGATATATTAATATATTTATGTAAGCTATTTTTTGTAATATTATTATGTAATTAGTAAATAAGTCGTTGGAGTACCTTAATATAAGTAAATAAATAAATAAATATTATATAAAAGAAAAAAAACACCAAATACATTTTTACTTTTATCTCTTAACTGAAATAAAAATAGGTACGTAAATACTTTCAAAAGTCAAATTTTTTTTATTTCACATAGGCCTACATGGGCACTTATAAAACGTCAGAAGCTAGTGCACGGTTCCAAATTGGTCGTTTCCTATGGAGAAGAACCGGCAAGAAACTCCATGGTTACTCTTTTAAAAAAATGATTGTTTACAATATTTTCATATTACAGTATTAATAGACATTATGTAAGAACAGTGTAGACCAGTCGATATTGTACCCAAAAGCACAATAAAAAACTTTGCCTAGCTTCTCTTCATTGTTAACACGCTGTCTAGATCTGAATCCCGCCTACCCATTGAACGGCCGTCCTTCGGCATAACGAGTCTATATTGCGTCTCTCTGTAGACCACTGACTCTGACAAATGAATTCCCAAAGCGATGAAGCTGTTTGGTACTAGGTGTAGGATATGATTATTACAGATCACTGATTTCCTTAGAGATTGAAGTAGGCGTTGAAACGGAGCTTAATAGCTTTATGCTCTTACTTTACAAATAACACTGCTCAAGACATTTTGATTAACTTTACAGTAAAGCGGACCAACTGCATACGTGTAATGTTAACACTTCCTTCGATGATTCCCACATAAAAAAATTGGTAAGCTGCAAAAGAAAACCTTTCCACCACAATTAAACGTTTCAATTTGCCTTTAATTACTGAGTCAAATTTTACTTACTGTTTTGAAAATTCACAACGTTTGAGGCTATTGTTCGGGCGCCGTCGGCTACCTTCGTCAGGCGTCGGGTTGCTGCTCGGGCGACAGTACACGAGGTTGCACGGATTTAAAAGCGGGACTGCGGGCCTACCACACCTCCCTGCTAAAGAACAACCAACGACACACGCGCGCCTTATATTTTTTATTTCTGTACAGTTCCTTTGGATATACGTTTGTCAGTTTTTAAGTCCAAGTCAAGACCTAACACCTCCGGATGGTGCGGTGATACTGTATGGTTTCCCGCGAAGCGGCGAGCCTCCTTGTTGGCCTGCCACTGTGGGATCTGGAGGCAAGAGTCGTTGCACGCATAGCCGATTTGCGCGTAGAGGTGCAACGCCGGGGCGAAACTCTTCTGCCCCAACAGGTCGCGGCATGGTGGACGGCGACAGTCAAAATTCGTGCTGGGCACGCCACAATTATGGCGGTAAGTCCCCTCTTTGAGGAGTGGCTAGAAAGACAACACGGCGTCCTCACCTTCCGCATGACGCAGGTTCTAACCGGACATGGTAAGTTCGGAAGGTTCCTGCACCAGATTCGTGCGGAGGAAACGCCCGGGTGTCACCATTGTGTGGACCGCCCGGAGGAAACGGTGGAGCATACGGTACAGGTGTGCCCCGCTTGGGATTAGCACCGCCATGGAGGATGGCATCCATAGGAGGACCGATGGCCATGGGAATTTCTGAAAAGTAAACCCTTGGTCTCAGAACGCAAGGGGCAAAGGAAGGAAACAGGTATGATTTTAACTCTGGCACGCCCTCTCACGCCACCCTAGAGCGTAACAAGTCATTGGATAATTTTCCAACTCAAAAAAAGTAGTATTTCTTTGTGTTTTAACATAATTTCAATTTTAACGTTACCATTTAAGCCAGGTACATTCAGATGATAGGCGCCTATAAAGGTCAAACTTAATGTAATCTGATTTTGAGTTCACGTTATAAAAGTTAAGTCAAAACTAGGATTTTCATTGTAGGCACCTGATAGATAAATTGCTTTTCCACCTACACAGTATTAATTGTGATAGGAAATTAACATTTAGGAGAAATTTTAAATAATTAACGACTACAAAAGGTCAAGTCGCAATTTTATCTCGGTCTTTGGCATCGTTCACACCGAACGTATTGTTCGTCGCCTACTGGGAGTATGCTCACTGGCAACACCAGTATGAACGTGGACTCAGTCTGCAGTATGCGATCTCATTCTCACAAAGCCGACAGTACGCTATAGCGTAGAATGCGTTACTTGTGTAAAAAAAAGATTAGTCTTGTTGTACAATATCGGCTACCGAGAGTCAGCGACATCGCACTACATAATAGCGTATGGTCGGTTCGGTGTGAAAGAGAAGTTAATAATATATGGAAAAGAGATAAACTGCGTAACGCCCGCTCACAGTCAGCGGCTGACAATACGTTTGGTCTGAACAATACCTTAATGCGAAACGGAAACGGAATGTGTATTGTTCTGTATAATGAAGTATTTTACGGCTCACCAACACGCCATAATTATATTCGCACTACACAACCAATTCAGTCGAACGACGGATAGCCACTGACAGTTGTCAAATACAACACGTCACTATGTTTGAGACTACCCACATAGCCAATACACCACAATGCCTAACCCTGCGTTCCGAATTGCGCCAAAAGCGATAATATCGCGAATCCGACCAACGCGCAACATCACAATTATTACTCAATAGCCCATAGATTTTGTGCTATTAAATTTGGTCGGATTCGCGATATAATCACTTTTAGCGCAATTCGGAACACGGGGTAAGACATTGCACAGACTGCCTTTGTACATTTGGTTACATGAAGATTGAATTAATAAATCAATGTCAAAATAAAACACGACTTTACCCGTGTTTTTTGATAGATTGCGTTTGTGCTAAGAATGCAAACGTTTTTTAAAAATAGGAGAATCACCCAAATAACTCTAAAGGAGACAGGTATTTTTTTTTTGTCTCCTCAAACAATTTTCCCCGCTTTAGGTGGAGCCAGAGCGAGTATCAGGATTTTACTGGCTAAAACCCACCTGTGTTCGTTCAGTTGTCCTTTGCATTCCAGAGCCACAGTAACTCTTACGAGCGATTCTGCATTCTAACAAAAAAGGACCAAAAAATGTTTAAAAGAGAAAAGACAATACTGTTATTAACACTGAGAAATCTATATACGGGGTGGAAAAAATCTATGGGCCCTGCAGAGGAACTAGGTACCTTAAATCTTTTGAGAAAGCTTACTTTACGAAAAGGAAACATTTTATCATTTCTAAAAAAGAAACAAAACTGCATTCACAAAGGGGATTGCCCAAATGAGGCCATCAGTGGACAATAGACCAGAGAAAAAATACTTTCAGCATTATTTTTGACATAAAAAAATATGTATTCACTTACCGTACTTACGTTTACCTTGACAAGACTCTTGCCTTCTGACTATCTGTAACGATTGTCAAAAATCATGACATCCGAGAATCAAATAACATTCGAGACCAACCGCTTATAAAACTTAGGGTGCTTTTCCACAAGCGATGTGCTATGCTACGTTACTATGGATGCGTTTGATATCCACCAATCATATTCATTGATGCACATAGCTCAGCATTGTTTTTTTTTTCCGGTGGGAAAATCATCTTATGACATCCCCCGGGCCCATCATCCCTCATGAGCGGGGCGGGAGATAGTGTCAGACTTTTACTGACTAAAAACCCACTCCTGTTCCTTCGTTGCCTTGCATATCAGGGCCGAGTCTTCCTTTCAAAGGAGACTCTTCCTTTCAGAACCAGACCCTTGGCTCCAGTAGGCTTCGACCCTGCTGGGCCCCTACAGTTGCTGACATCTCCTTGAGGCGCGCGTGGAACACTACGCGCTGTCGACGACTTGGGCTCGGGTCCACACTGGTGCACTGGAGCACTGGTGGAAACGGATTCAAATATGAAATGTTTTTTCTAAAGAAGGATGCGTGCTATACTGCTATAGATGCATGCTATGGATGCATACCATGGATGCGTGCTATGAATGCGTGCTATAGATGCGTGCTATGGATCTACTATCGATACATTACACAGCTCGATCTGCGCATCTTCCTCGTGCATCTACTTTACGCCAGCGCATCTTCATAGCACATCTTATTCGCACCGCTACATAGCTTAGTATTAGTGGAAACGGTCACAGCTTGGATATTACATCCTCGCAGCATAGCTACAGCACATCTCTGGTGAAAAAGCAGCCTTAATGACTATTTTATTACAACGTTCACATATTTGACAGTTTAACGATAGCTAAGACAGCAAAACGTGTCTGGTCAGGTAATTCAATAATATAAATTGAGAAAATGTATGTGTTACGTCAGTATCAAAGAAAAAGTACTTTCTAAAATTGTAAGAAGAATATTACCATGAGAATGAACGTGAAAGTGGGTGGGTGTGTATTTAATGTATATTGACTTGATGGAGCAAATACCGCGTAAAGTTAGAAATTAGTTTATTATGGTGGGTGTTAAGTACAGAACTGTTTTAGGAATAAATTAAACGTTGATTATACGTTGGCCTCGACCACGTGAAAGCTGAAAATTATCCCACGGGAACCCATTACCACGATCAATCCGTGCGGTAACTTTCCTTCATATTCTAACCTGTTATACATGTATGTAAACACATATATTCGCAAAGCCATTAACACGTTGACAGCGGCAGTCATTTTTGTGTTATTTCCATTCCTGCGGTACGGGGCGTTTAAGACATCGTTTGAAAACTATAATTATGGTGGTAAGGAGCTTATCAGACTCCGTAATTTTTAAGAGACTAAAATCTTTTTTGGCTAAGCGCGGTACGAGGTCAAAGTGACCCCGTATTAATGTAGATACATTCTGTTTTAATACCTTAGATATATATTCATCTCTTTCCTAATTTATGTAACGGCATCCGCACGTACGACAGAGAAGGATATGTTTTTCTTAGCCGCACTGTAAGAAAGATACGAGGCGTATTAGACCTCGTTCCGTACTGAACACGTTAAAGTATCATTGAGTAACATCCCTTGGTCACCTCATAATATGAGAATGACTCTACCGATTTTATTGATCTTTGTTTTTTTAAGTTTTCTAATACTTAATAGGAAATTCTGACGGAAAGAAAAATGATGAAAATTGTGTAAAAAATTAGGAGAATTTCAGAAAGCTATTTTCACGCGAAAGATGTCGCTGGGAAAGGCTAGTCTCAAATAAAACTAATATTATAATAAATCTACTCACCTGATTAGTTTCAATAAATTTGGATTTTTATGATAATTAGACCCTTAGGCTATATGACTAGCGCCCTGGGAGTCGGGAGTCGCATTACGATTGCCGGCCACCGTAGGCGCGGGTTTACTGACGGCGATCAATCGATTACTTGCCGTTCTATAGTGACCACCTGGGTCGACGGCACGTACTTTTCACGTGTGCTTCATAGAGATATTTGTCGGGGCCTTCTAGGATCGATGCCTGCCAGTGTGTGTAAAAGTGGCCCTATAACGCAAAGTACAACTAAGGATGTTTTTATTAATATCGTGCGGATTTCATCACGCATGTGGAATTGTACCGCGTGCGTATTCCACGCATTACAATAAAATACTTGTATAAAATGGACATTTTTGTCTGGCCTGTTGGTCTAATGGTTAGTGGCCCTGACTGCTATACCGGAGGTCGTGGGTTCAATTCCCAACCAGGACTAATTTATGTGTGATGAGCACGATGATTTGTTCTGTGTCTGGGTGTAATTTACCTATAATATGTATGTATTTAGAAATATATTTGCGGGGGCTACGCGTGCGGAGCAATCCCGCATGCTTGATGAAAAATCCGCACGGTTATTGTTAAAAACTCCCTAAAGGATTTGACGACTCGGATAAATTGCCTGACATTCCTTCTCGCTCCAAGCAGATCAAGCGTAGTTATTTGACGATCTATCTATCTATTTCAGTATGGTTTCCGCACTTAGTCCTATGTGGACCATTGTACGTGGGCCATGGCGGCCATAACCTTAGGTGGGCTTATTCCTACCAGCCCACCTCTCTCTAAAAACAGATTAGGCCTCTTAGGTTTTCAGGGCTTCAATAAGGGAGTTCGGGGATCCTATGGTTCGTGTGCGTGTTTTAGTGACACCTGTGCAGTCTAGGAGCACATGTGCAATTGTCTCCTCTCCCTCCAAATATGCTCTGCACAGGGGACTGTCTGTGATGCCTATTGTGTGAAGGTGCTTATTCAGTGTGCAGTGTCCAGTGATAGTGCCCGTCACCAGGCGCAGGCCGCCTGTATCCAGTCTTATGAGTTTTTTTGGTGAGGACACCCTCAAAAAATTTTGTGGTAAAAAAAACAGCAAGTTTACCTCACCATTTGGTCTCTTTGAAGCACATACACAAAGTTCTAAACCACAACTGAAAGTTTACACGTAAAATTGCTAAGTTAAGAAAAGTAGTGCACGAAAAGATTTTAAGATTTTTATCTCAGGAATTAATTCAGTCGTAAGATCTGCTGGTTCGAGTAAAACCGCGGATAATAGTTGGCAATAACAATAATTTACAAAAGAACAGTCCAGTTTCAGTTTGAAAGTAGGTTTTCTTGTACTTGCCAAGGGGTATAAATGCAAGGAGAGAACGAAGTTTTGCAAAAGTAGCGTCGCAAATTCGCAATGCATTCACGATGCCTCGATGCGTATTACCGATAAAAATCTTTGATAAAAATGTTTAATATTTGAAAAATGTTAGTACCGATTCTATAAAATATTTGAAGGTTTTTTTATAGCTTATATTGTGTTCCATTGCTAGACTCAGGCCTCCCTTTTCTCCTTCCTAACCTTTCTGTCTAGGGCGATCTCTCTGCGAACATGATCAGCTCCCCTAGCCAAGATTAAACCCGTTTCTATAGGCCACACCTCCGATTCCTTTATTCTGACGTCATCTTAACGCTCAGTCACGTGGTCAGAAGAATTGAATGGGGATTTTGCGCGAAACTCAAACGCGTCAGAAAATCACATGAACCCTTAATATAGTGAGGTGCGTTGAGGGCAGCCCGTCAGATTAGAAAAAAAATTTTTTTATTAGAAAAACTCGAGCGCGTCATATTAAGATATAAGGTAAGTTAAGTTTATGCAGAAAAGTATATATTTTAATAATCTGACAATTTGAGCGTGGTTTAAGCAAATAGGCGAGTCATAAAGTTAGGCTGTAAGGTTCCTGTTAATATTTTGTTGATTAATACATTATTTTGCCGCAGTTTGCTAAGATAATTTTGTTAGGAACGTTGAAAATTACTATACAACGTTAAACTTATCGATGGTTTTAGCTACATCGCCCCATTAAAACCGTCAGATTCTATG
This sequence comes from Mythimna pallens, assembly GCA_961205895.1. Lineage (NCBI taxonomy): Eukaryota > Metazoa > Arthropoda > Insecta > Lepidoptera > Noctuidae > Mythimna > Mythimna pallens. The sequence continues at coordinate 7,532,223 of OY540843.1, forward strand.
TTTTTCGTAATTCGGATAGAATTAAATTCAAAAAAAGTCAATCGCGCTCGTGTATTTCCAGGTGTTTTTTTTTTTAATTTTTGAACATTCTTACACGTTCTCCTCCCACCCACTAAAATGGAAACTTGTCATAGACTTTTTTCGTTTTAGAACCTAATCTTCACAATTTAGCATCCCGGCCTCCGTTTAAGGTTTTGTCAACAAAACACGTCAAAATGAGAGACATCAACATGCTACAATAGTCGATTGCTCCAAAATTAAGATACATTTGGACGTGTCAATTTTTTTCCTACCAATTCCTAGAGCATAAAATGCATAAAAGAATTTTTAAAAAATCATATAAGTCGACATGTCAATGTGTTCACGCCAGCCACAGATTTTATTATTCGTTATCTTCCCTGGCCTATCGCAAATATTTCAAGACCAAAATTAGCCAAATCGGTCCAGCCGTTCTTGAATTTTAGCGAGACTAACGAACAGCTATTCATATTTAAATATATTCACAGAATTATTTTTTCTAAGTATTCTATTATATTAATTAAACACATTCACTTTTTCCATATTTTTTGTATTTGTAAAGACTAACTAATAAAAGTCTTTTTACAAAAAAAAAATACAATCGACTTCAATTAAAAAAAAAAAAAACTGAAGTCGGTTCTATTTTTTTTTTGTAAAAAGTTTTGTATTTGACACCTTTTTAGTTATGGTACCACCGTATATGTATACCACCAATAAAAAGTACACCTCAGCCAAACTTAAATACTTTATAGCCAGAGTGCATCTCATGACAATTCTAATAATCCCAAACACGATGAGATTACAATCATTTATTTATTCAACTTACTGGGACTGTTTCATTCAAATTTGTAATGTAACCGTTTGAGACCGAATAAACAATTTTATTTTTATTTTATTTTTTTTTTTATTTATTACAGTTCCAGTGCCTAACTTTAGGCTTCATAATCAGATCAGTTCGATATCCCCTCTTTTTTCAGTCGGTCATCGACTACACGTATAAACAAAGCAATTTTACTTGTTACGAAGGTTCTGCTGAGATCCTATGAGGAGTTCTGTTCCACATCTTCGAAGTTCATGATCAGATCATAACAATATTTCTATGGGACCAACTTGGAAGCATAACCTTTCAATAAAAAAATAATAATTCAAAAACGATCTACAAATTGACTGAGAAATCGGTGAATATACATAAAAAAAATACATTTTTGATGTCGGTTAAAAAGGGTAACTAACGAATTTAATGTATGTAAATTGAATCTCCGATCGCTATCAATAAGACGTAGGCATTGTCCATGCAGAAATTTTTCATAATCGTGCTGTAAGCCGCCCAGATGTTTTTGTTGCATAAGCACTGTCATATTTAAAAAAAAGTAGTTAGGGTAAAAAATGGTACCATAACAATGAGTTTATTTTTGCACTGATTCATGATATTGAATAGAGTAGAATAGAATAAAACAGAAAAACTTTATTCGGGACAGCATTTTGGATACAAACACAATATAACTTTTTGGTTTGGTAATCATCAGAAGGATAGAATACCGTTAATAAATAATTAATATAGTAAATAAAAAAATTAAAAAAAACATTTTTATGGCCAGGTATCGTGAAAAAAACTTCATTTTTACTTTTTTTAACCGACTTAAAAAGGAGGAGGTTATTTATTTTTATTGAAAAAATTTTCAGTGTCATCCGCCAAATCGGAGCTTCTGGGAGAGATCAAGGCATTCTATGGACAGCTGTACACGTCTATCACAAAACCCTCGTTATGGGTTTTCTAGCAAACGATCCAAGAGCTAGATTAACCCGGCACTATACCGAAGATATCCCGGAGGTCAACTGTATGAGATTAGGGTAGCTCTGAAGCAGCATAAAAACAACAAGGTGTCGGGTGATGACAGAATTACAGCCGAACTCCTGAAAGCGGGTGTAAAACCGGTCCTAAAGGCCCTTCAGAGGCTGTGCGATTCCGTCATACTTGAGGGAAAGACGCCACAGACATGGAGCAGAGGTGTGGTGGTAATTTTCTTTAAGAAGGGCGACAATGCCTTGCTTAAGAATTACAGGCCCATCTCACTTCTGAGCCGTGTCTACAAGCTGTTTTCTAGAGTCATTATGAATCGTCTCGCGCGCAGGTTTGACGCCAAAATTAGTCAAATCGGTCCAGCCGTTCTCGAGTTTCAGCGAGACTTATGAACAGCTATTAATTTTTATATAGATGGATAGATAGATATAAATAGATAGATACCATTGAGATTTTTTGAAATTCTTATTTTATCTTATTCGATATAATGTTATACCATTATTATTATATTACAAAATCCTTAAATACGACATTACAAAACTAAATCTCCCAACGAATCCATCTGCCCGTCTATTTGTGGCAAATGCTAAAGCTGCTGAATGTTTCATGTGGTTTTCCTCAATATACACTGATTTATGAGGAAGGTTGATGTGTATAATACATGCTTAAAAAAAAGTCGTGAATTTAAATGATTAATAATAATAAATTTATTGATAATAATAATAATTTATTTGATCCAAAATGGATTTTTTGCAGCTGGGGTCACTTGTAATAACTAAAATTACTATGACGAAATTAAGGAAGAGTTGTTGGTAATAAATTTTTGGATACATATTTATAAATATTAATATCTGTCAGTACTGAAATTAACTTAAAATCATCATAGCACCAATGTTAGACTGATGGAGCTATATAGGTCGTATAGCATTATCCCTTTCTCACGTAAATTCATGATGATATTACATATGTGCGCGTAGATATGGAGTTGCGTTATGCAGTCCGATAACAATAAGGAAATTTAAAAATATTTAGTAAGTTGGTTTTACATTACCAATCAGTCAATTGCTATAAATCAGTCGTTTAGAGGAAGACAATGCGTTACATTGACACTGTTCATAAAAGCTGCATATTAAAAGTGGATCAATATTTTATGTGCAAGTGAAATTATTCTGTGTTTGTTGTAGGAGCATTTTTTGCCGAAGTCTGTGTTTCCAGATACCTACAACCACTGTAGAATAGTACAATAGATCGACTCCTAGACAAGTGTGCTCCATCGTCAACCACATCATTGCTTACGTACGCTTATAGTGGCCAAGTACGAGCCTATCAAAAAATAAAAAGAAATGTCCAATAACGAAACCAGAGATAATGGTTCAACACTGATGAAAGATGAAACTTATTGGGAATTATTAGTAACCACAGAATCTATTGTGATTGTACTATGTCTAGCTACGTTGGTTTACGGAGTTACATCTTGGCTGATCATAAAGGAATTTCGTAACTACAGAAACTATGTGTTTATGAATGCTATTTTCGCAAACTTTTTATTCTACTCAACAGAACTTGGTTTTCAAATGTATGAAAATGTAATGTTAGTACCAAAAACAATATTTGTCCTGTTATTTTATTTACTATCTGTAAAGAACCACTGGTTACTTGTTATATGTCATATGTTTTACGTAGACTTGGTAAAAGTTTTCGAGGGTGATATTCACAGGAGAAATTTAAAGTGTGTCCTTTTTGCCTGGATAGTGTCCTTTATATCATTCACCATTTTTATTATTATATCTTATTATTTTATAAAAACAAGTATTATTTTCTTAGATCCTGCCAATGATATTGGAGTTATAAATGTAATATGTATATTCTTTTGTGCTAGTTCACTTTTACCGTTGATAACCAACTTATGTTTTTACATTATAATTGTATGTTCACTTTTTCGTAGTTTCAACACCAGCACACAAACAGCTTCAAAAATCTGGCGTCGATTGTATGTAGCTACTTTAATATTTATATTGAGTGATCTCATTCTTTTGTCTGGATGTTTTTTGACTATGACATTTCCTGGAGTTCATGCGATTGGAGTTCCACCTCTTCTAAGATTACTAACCAACCACTTCAATGCATTTGCGTTACCCATATTAATGGTTATTATAAAAAGTAACCGGAAAAAATGGCACGAATTTAATTTAAAGAAACTTAATCAGCAGTCGCTATCAACAGGACATGGGCATAGTGGAAACACGAGTGGAGAAACTATTTGTTAATTATCAGACGATTTAAGGACAGTTTTGTTGTATAAATAATAAAATAGAATAGAAAAGAATAAACTTTATTGTACACTAAAGAAGTATCTTGTTGTGGGGCTGGCCCTAGGCCAGAGCACTTCGACCCTTCTGGATCTTTTGTGCTAACACTAAAGAAGTAACTAAACTTTTAAATTAACTTAAATCTATGGGTTCAATCAAATGGTGGTCTTACCGCTAACAGCGATATCTACCAGAAAACCTTAGGATGGACTGTAAGAACTAACGACGATAATAAATAACTACAACTGAACACTACAACAACAACTTTTACTGATGATAATAATATATATTTCATTGGATTCGTCAGTTAGAACGGAGACTTTTTGTTCATAAATTAAATCAAACTTAGACAATATAAAGTGCCGGTTAAATCACTTTTTGTAGAACTAACTACTTATCGTTGAAATAAAATTAATTTGTGAAGTTTTTAACTTTCTTTTACTTTATTCCCATGATCAAGTGTCGTATCTTTATCGACTACGATTGTTACACAAAACAAGGAAATTAACTTGTTTTGTGTAATAGTCCTAGTCGATGACACCAATCTTTTGAACACATCAATTATTATCAACGGTAATGTAAAGAAATTATCCGATGCCATTGTTGAGTTTATTAACTGAAATATTATTATGTTGATTACTTTAATACAACTTATTCATTTAAATAGCTAGCTTTTACCGGCGGATTTGCCCACGGGAATTTAGAAAATTAACCAACCACACACTACCGGAATAAAAAGTATCTATCTATCTATATGACCCTTGAGCCAAACATTCAAATTTGTTTAGCTGTTCGAGTGTGAAGACATACACGCACAAGTTTTCGCCTTTATAATATTAGTGTCACATATAAGCGGATACCAAAAGAATTACCACGTCTACTGGCAATGCTGATTTTTTGGTGAGTCACTGGTTTGATTGTCCCAGCACACACACACCCCATCATCACACACACTTTTCTATTTGTCTGTCAGATATCTGTGATTGCCTTCATTTTTCTTGTCGTAACTATTTCACTGCTGAGTAAAGGCTTCTCCAAAGTACTTCCAGACATTCTTCTCTCAATCACCTTTTCATAAAATACTAGCTTCTGCCCGCGGCTTCACTCGCGTGAATGTAGGTTTCTCCATACAAACTTTGGATCCCCGTGTCATCCACTTAAGGAGTGAATTTTGTAAAATCCTTTCTTAGTGCTTGCCTACGTCATAAAAGGAAACCTTGTGCAAAATTTCACGCTCCTAATCCAAGTAATTTCGGCTGTGCATTGATATGTCAGTCAGTCAGTTTCCCCTTTTATATATATAGATAGGAACTTACCGAAAACAATTCTAAACGCCATTAAAACAGGTTTTACAATAAATGTGCTCAGAAACCTGTCCTATATATCCTAAGGGTTACCGCGTACGAGCCACCAGCCACAACCACAAAACGCCACCACTGGCATATTTCCTGTAGTTTTCATACATTTTATATGGACTCGCCGCAAACGGTTGACGCCGGTGGCCGCCACGCGCTACAAGTCGCTGCTACTCGCTTCTTGTGGCCCGCACTGGCTACTAAGCGCCGATACAAAACTCCGCCGCATGCCATTCGTTCATTTAAACCTTCTTGGACAAAGTCCACTATGATACTGCGCGTATGGGTAAAAAAAAGTAGCAGCCACCGGCCTCAAGTGGCGGTCGCGCGCTTCAGCTTCCTACGTGGCCGCTTCTAGCTTCTCGTGGCGGCGTTTGTGGCTGGGGCATGTGGCCCGTGTGCGACGACACTAATAGCTTCCAGATCTTAGGTAGTATCAAACATTTTGTACCCGCCTTAATAGAAAACAGAATAATTATCGCATACAACCATGAAAAAAGTCATACAACAATATCTAACATCAGGTTGAAAAGCTTAAAATGTAAATTGATTAAACCATTGTATTAAACCAAAGCTTAACAAAACATCAAAGGTTTTTTAACCCCCTTTAACTGATATTTATAATTGGTTTTTCGGGCCATTGAACTTTTTGATTGAATTTAATGCAACGTATTCGTATTGTTTGAGATTCGGGATTTGTAGAACAACCACAGGCTCGAATGGAAATGTCTGGAATATGGGTTTATTTGTTTTGTGTTGAAAAAAGTTGTTGAATATTTTAATCCTCGAACAAATTACTCTAGTGCGTGGAAGGATTTTATTAAATAAAACAAGCTTAATCCGTAAAATTAAATCGATTGTGTTATTGTAAACTTGATCGTGACATAACGTGACAGTAGATATTTTTATTTATTTTTATTTTTCAGTTTATTGAATTCGGGGTTTTATCCACATGGATACACCAACCGCAGCCAGTAGATATTATTAATAAATTATTTTACTTATAGGTACTCACACCTAACATACCAGCCTTGCGTTTAAAAATGAGGTTAGAGTTAACTCTAAAGACGTCATCAGGGTAGATACTCAAGCTGGCATTTTTGAACGCGTACGTCAACTGTCAATGTCAAGCAACTGTCATTCCTGCCGCTTACACCAACCTACCCTGCTCGGGGCAAAAGTTAGTTGGGTTAACTCTAGGGTAGCTACTCGAGTATACAAGAACGACCCTGGTATGCAACTCGAAGCATTTTTGAACAGAGTAACGACCCTACCCTATTCTGGTTATTTATGAACGCAAGGCAGGGTGACTGACCCATTCCGTCATATTTTCTTTTCTGAGCAGTGTTAAATTTTTCCATTTACAAATATAAATTTACAGTGTATGACCAAAATAGTTATATTCTAAAATCTTATATTCTTAAACCAGGTCCATAAACGACGGAGTTCTGAGGTAACAACAAAAAATATGATAAAAATTACTACCGAATTGATAACCTCCTCCTTTTTTTGAAGTCGATTAAAATAGAAACGCTACCACGTGTAGCGACCAAAACCGCCGTCTATAACTCCTTGCTTATCTGTTTCGGTTTTTGACTTTTGGTTGCTTAGTTATGTGCTATTATTATAACAAGTTTAATTTGTAAAATAAACAATTTGATTAATCCTTCCGCTTTGATTTTAAAAATAATCTACACTTGTGAGATAACAAACGCAAGACGCGGCTCAAGTCGACATTTTACGACAGGGCCCCAGGGACCATTCCACCCAGAGCGCGAGAAGTTTTGATGATTTCCCACCTTAAAAAAAAACAAACCACTATCACCAATGCTCATAGCTTGTGTGAATAACTAATTTATTGTTGATCTATGACTTAACAAGGAAAGTGGTAGACTTAAATAAAATTGCAACAGGACATATATAATTGGGTAAAACCCATTATCCTGCAAGTCACGGTTGAGTAATTAATTAAAATTTATTAGTAAACACATGCGTTTTAGGAAAATTTTGTCTCCATTGTTGTCCTTACATTGTTTTTATTAATTAGTCATCATTCATACCTTCCTACATGTTTTCGGAATAGTTAATTAGAAAGCAAAATACGATTACTTATGTTTATTTATCACATGAACACAATGAAGAAACGAGTATATGTATAATTACTAATTAGTTACAGACAATATTAGTCATTATATCGTTGGTGATCTAAACGACATTTTTTCCAATATTGAGTTATATACATACCTTTTCGGAATCAGCAAAATTTTTCTCCGTCGTCTTTGAGACAGGTTAAAATTTTTTTTGAAAAATTGTCGCTTAGAACAGTTATTAGCCTTTCAACCGTTGATATAATAGTTTTATGGTATTCTTTATTTACTGTAACAATGAACAATAAACATTATTCTTATTCTTAAATTATATTTTCTTAATTTTAATATAATGTATCATTTTAATTCTAATTTTTAATTGTTATTTTATAAGTTAACATTTTATTTATCTTTCATTTATTGCCTTTTTATTTCACTCTAATTGTATAATTTATAATTTTAATTCAAATTGTATTTTGACTCCAATTTTTAATTTGTATTTTTTCACCTAGTTATATGTGCATGCTGTGGTCTCCTGTAACTGAAGGAGCACACGCTAAAGGACCCCTCGTACTATTTTTAATTTATAATGTGTTTACTGTGTATCCTTTGTTGGAGATCCCAAATAAATAAATAAAAACATCAAATTTGTGTCTCACATCAACGCTTAATACGCCAGACGACTATGTAATCATTTGTCTGACGCTGGTTTCAACAACTTTACTTTGAACTTAGAAGACTTATTTAAAGTTAAGAACCGTGTTATTGGAAACCAAAGGGCAACTAAAGGCCAATTTAATACAATTCCATGAACTTACAAGGACAGATATATTATGTTTATGGAATTGTTTTTGTACGTACTTACGGTCCTGTGTTCCTGGACCTTTGAAAGGCGTATGAGGGGCCGAAGCCAACTCGCAGAGGCCCCGTAGACACTTTTCATGGAACGTGGTATCAACCTAAGTTTATTCCTTTACGCAGAATGTTGGCGGGAAACTATTGCGATGTATAGACATTAAAGATAATGGGGCTGTAGCGACATCTATGGCGTCACATAAGAACTAATCCTGCATCGCGCAATTAAGTTCTCCGCACGATTATAACATAGAACAGCCCGAAATCATCTATCGGGCAGTTGCCCAACCCGTCTGGTCGGAACGGTCGTCGGATCTTTCCTTTTCAACGGAGGTATGTGGGGCTTTACTCTCTGTTCCACATACCTCTAAAGGGCTATGGTTTTGGGAGGTTTAAGTAAACTGATTACTAGGAACTATGATAAGTTTATAGCTCCAGCCTGAACGAATTGTATTTATTATTAAGCTGGTTCGAGACGGCGCCGGAGAAGAATATCTGGAAGGACTTGGGGAGGCCTTATCCTAGCACTGGGACAGTAATGTTTAGTAAAAAAAAGCTGTATCTCAAACTGCTTGTATCTCTTTGGTAATAATTTTATTTAATTCAATAAAAACACTTAACTAATTAAACTATATAATACACTAAAGGCAAAAACTACTAGCTAAAATATGGTGTCATTACACACCTCCGCATCGCTGTCGACTAGAATTGTGCCCAAAAGGCTGACGGCATTGCGACGTTGTATAGCAATGCTTAATCTCTGACCAAGGTAAAAATCAGCCCCTGTAGCCGGAACGCCGACGGTGACAAGGGCTCGTCGGATGTTTTTTTTTATTTTATTTTTAGTCTTATAAATAAGGAACAGCAAACAGCTACAATATGAAACTTAGGCACTACAGGTATACAAAACATATAAACAATATTGTAGCCCACAGCGCTGCTCACAGATTAACTGTGGGATACTTAAATAAAATCGCTAGGATGACTAATTTAAACTAACTTAACAAAAATAAAACAAATACAAAGAAAAGCAGTAAAACAGACTCAAATATGTGGAGTGAGAGAGAGAAAAATAAAGAATAAAACAAGAAAAACATTTATGAAAGCTCCTTAAGAATGAGACTTTTGAACTTACACGGTGAACATGCGAAAATATCTATATGTTCAAAAGTCTCATTGTAGGCATCAACCATTTTGCAAACAGGCGGACGCAAACCAGAATTGGACTTACAAGGGCCCACTGAAAATAATTTACCAGCGCGCACCTTTCGCTTATGGACTAGTAACCACATAACTTAACATGTTAGATAAATCTATGCAGTCAAATTTATTTCTAACAATATTATATAAATTCATAGCCTCTAAGTATTGTCGTCTATTTTCAAGCGTAGGTAGCTTGTACCTACTTGGTAAGCAAATTTTTATAAGATAAATAATATCCGTTACATCTATAATACATGGCACGTCATGATGTCGTTGATATTTGCGTGCCATGCTATGCGTCCCGCATTTCGACATCATGACAAGCTGTGGTGACCGAGCCTGTTGACAACTTCGCCACAGTGGCAGTGATGAGGAAAACAGCAAGGAGCGCCTAGGCGTAGGGCAACAGCAAGGTGGAAAGTAGTATTGTCGAACAAAGTGCAAATATTCAACGACGGCAGCGCGTGAAGCCAAAGACTTGACTCCTAATTTCCCACAGCCAGCAGGCGCGCACGCTCCGCAGTAGTAGCAGAATCTATTATCTCTTTATTTACACACACAAAAAACATAAAAACACATACTCATAATTATAATTGCTAAGATAGTGCCTAAAAAATACAATTCGAATAAAAATAATCAATTCGAGCGCCGATTGTACATACTTTGTACAACTTGAATGACTTTGAAAAATGCTTAATTATCGTTTTGTACACACGTTTGTGCGAAATTTATTCTGCCGAAAATTTTGGTTTCTATATCTTTGTTTTTTCTAGAAAAATCGAGAAAAAGTTTTTTTTTTTTTTTTGTGATTTACGTAAAAACGTGCAATTACCTTGGGGCACCCGAGGGGTTAATAAAAAAAATAAATTAGTTATCCTTATACACCCATATTTGTATCACAGTATTGCTAACAACCTCATTTTTATATCTCGGTTCGATTACATTGATACCTAATATTTTTTTATCAATCATAAATTGGCAGTTAGTGGTTGGATTTTCCCATAGGTACATGCTCACCATTGTTTATTATGAACAATCAAATGACTAGCTGTTTTTAATGCCTATTATTAAAAAAGATTACCTACTAAAAATATTGAAGCCTAGCAATTAAATGATTGTAATTACATATAAATAAAGGTACCTACCTACTGCACAATGGTTTTTTTAAATGATATTCTATTCTATCCGATTCTATTCTATTCTATTCTATTCTATTCTATTCTATTCTATTCTGTTCTGTTCTGTTCTATTCTATTCTATTCTATTCTATTCTATTCTATTCTATTCTATTCTATTCTATTCTATTCTATTCTATTCTATTCTATTCTATTCTATTCTATGCTATTCTATTCTATTCTATTCTATTCTATTCTATTCTATTCTATTCTATTCTATTCTATTCTATTCTATTCTAGTCTATTCTATTCTATCCATCTAAATTATTATAAACGGACGGGAAGACCGCTGCAAATCGTTCCAGTCCTTCGAAGTACGCGGTTTAAAAGACGAGGCGAAACGTTTAGTTCGGACCATAGAGGCGTCAACAATGTTTCATATGAAACTCTTCGTGTTCTTACAAAATTATCAAGGTCTATTGAGCGTGAGATTGTGGGTATAATTCTCGGGTCAAGGAAAAAAGTGCTATTAGATTGTTCTATTAAGAATTACTCCAAGAGTGACACCTCCATGTCTCTGAAAGCACGTAAAGCCGGTGTTCTTATGCCTGATCCCTCTACGGTTATGTTGAATTGCCGTCCAATCGGACTTAGAGAGCCACAGAGAGAGCATCTATGTTTATGCACACACATGAGCATTTTAATATCTCCTGCGTACCTGATTTATCTTTTTCTAGTTTGGCGACCGTAATCGACTGTGATCTATTCGGTAATGTTTTTTTTAATGCCATTAATTCTATGTATATGTTTGTTACCTCTTAACGTCATAATAACTGAACGAATTCAAAATAAATCAAATACACGTATAGACCATGGTTTGGAAAAAAAAGGAAATATTTTTTAACATTCACGCAGGAAAAGACGCTGGCAGAAACCAGTGTTGTATAAATATCAATTAACCCATTTACGCCTGAAACCAGATTGTTTAACCTCTATCTATCAAACGATGTGGTAGTCCAAAAGCCACAAGCTTTACAAGTACCTGACACAATATAATTAACAGAACATAAATTATAGTTTTAGTGTTGCACGATGCGGTACGGCTATCGATAATTCGATATTACTACAATAATTTTCTTTATTATTAATATTTCATATTTTACTCAAACTTGTTGATACTGACATTGTTTTGTTAAATTTTAAAAGCCATAACTTTAACATAGTCAGAATGTACCCGGCTCAATTTATTTTATAACATCTTTATTGTACGATGTCTGTATACTTACAAATACGGTACTATTTATATTATGGTTACAAACAAATAAATTACTTAATATATAATAAACATATCATCTTCCTGCCCTTGTAACATCTTATTTGGGGTCAGAGCAACACGTTTATTTTCTTCCATTCTATCCTGTCAACCGTCATGCTATCACAAACTTCCTTATCACTGTTCACACAATCCATCCATCCTTTCTTTGGCCCCCCTCTCCCTCTCCACCCAGCCACATGTATACTCATAACTCTTTTAATATTTAATATACGCGAACTGAAAAATAGGTATGTACAAACGCGTATAATAATAATTTACTGGGTATTAAAAAATTCCTCCACGTTGCTGTCAACGGGAACAGTGCCCAGAACTCTGGCAGCATTGCCACGTTGAATGACCATGGTAACCTACATCCTACGCAAATAAATGATTTGATTGGGTCGATCTGTCATGGCCAGATCTTAGAATTGATCACTACATGATACGGCTAACTAAAACTAGCCAGATCGTTTAGACGTTAACGTTTGATGATATTTATGTTCATCCACGTTTGGCCATAATTATCATTAATGTAGGATTTCTGTGGATCAAAAATCTTATTCTTCACTTTAAAGACTTATTGTACACCAAATATGAATGGCCTTTTTACAATTATTAACGGACTTGGGGTACCTCGGCTCGGCTATTACAACTGTTTTTGATGGAACAAAAGCATGTTTTATAGTAAAAAACAAAAACACATTGAGGAACAGTGGATTCTACAGGTGGACAACGTAACTATTTTACGATATGATTAACCATGTTAGACCATATAGGTAAACACATAAATGTCGCGAACAATAATTATAACCCTAAAACTAATTTAGGTTCGGTAACATCCGTCACAAAAAAATTAAAACCCACATCATGAAATAATCGTGCGTTTAGCTGAAATATCATCATTTCATGAAATGGCTGGTTACATCATGAAGTGATCAATTCTAAGATCTGGCCACGAGAGATACATAACCTTTATAATATTTTTTTTTGATGCGAGAGTATTATTTTGTCCAAAAGTCCATATAACTATTGTCCATTTATCTACGAATATATACTTGCAACACTTGTTAGTCTTACTCAAAAGCTATTTGATTTCCAACGAACTGTTGTTTATGTATTCAGTGTGAATACACAGCTCCACATGTTGGTACACGGTGTAATTACATTAAGGAAAATTCATTTCATCATCGTTCTTTACTAGAATGCTAATTCTAGTAAAGAACGTGCGAAGCTGATATTTTTGAAACAATACTATCGATACTTTTAACAGCGGGCGTACAACACTACTGTTTACAGTAGAACATCGATGGATGGCGTGAGTTACAGTTGCTTTCATGTGTACCTTTGTGACAAATTGCGAACTAGAGATAGTGGTTTGTAGTATCAATCTCAGATGTATGCCAATCTAGATTGTATGTATGCTATGTATCTATAGGTTGAATGTAAACTAGATAGTAGACAATTTATTGTTTTATGATTGACGCTCACAGTTCACACAAAACTGGGCAAGTGTGAGCCGGATTTGTGCACTGAGGGTTCCGTACAAACTTGAAAGGTAAATTGCGGTCTACGATTTATGACGTATTAAAAAAAAACTACCTAGATCTCGTTCAAACCAATTTTCGGTGGAAGTTTAATGTACGTCATATATTTTTTTTAGTTTTATCATTCTCTTATTTTAGAAGTTACGGAGGGGGGGGGGGCACACATTTTACCGCTTTGGAAGTGTCTCTCGCGCAAACTATTCAGTTTAGAAAAAAATTATATTAGAAACCTCAATATCATTTTTGAAGACCTATCCATAGAAATACACCAATTGGTTTGAAGAAAAAAAAAATTTGAGCTTCAGTTCTAAGGTATGGGAACCCCCAAAATTTATTGTCTTTTTTTCTATTTTTGTGTAAAAATCTCAATGCGGTTCACAGAATACACCTACTTACCAAGTTTCAACAGTATAGTTCCTATAGTTTCGGAAAAAAGTGACTGTGACATACAGACGGACAGACAGACAGTCATGACGAATCCATAAGGGTCTCGTTATTCTATAACAGTTTTATGAAACTCGATAAGTGACATAGCGCGCTAAAGCGTACTCTTATGTCTTTTTATGGGCAAGCGGAAATTTGTCGTGGCAAAACATGCGCTCACGAGGAGATCCATCACTGTGATCCTTCCGATATGACCCGAGAAACGCTGCGCGCTGGTAGAAGAATTGACGTCTTAAAAAGATTATAGTAGTAGTTTAAGATTTTTTTTTTTGGGTGGGAAAATCATCTAATGATATCCCCCCCGCTCTTGGGCGGAGCGCGAGATAGAGTCAGACTTTTACTGACTAAAAACCCACTCCTGTTCCTTATTTGTCATTTTCCCAGGGCCCGGGGATCACTTTCGCATCACCCATGGCCCCAGTAGGCTTCGACCCTGCTGGGTCCCTACGGTTGCTGACATCTCCTTGAGGCGCGCGTGGAACACTACGCGCCATCGACGACTTGGGCTTGGTCCGGACAGTTACCGGACGATCGGACAGCGAGCCACCGATTGCTCGCCGTCCGCAAGCCCGCGCCTACGGTGGCCGGAAATCGGGATCAGAATCCCGGCGGCGGTTGGGGCGTGAGTAGTTTTAGAGTGGGGCGGACTTGCGACGATACACTGTTTACCTGAGATTTACCACAGATTTTCTTGAGGCAAATCCCTGTTTATCACAACATACAGATATACTCGTACATTTAATTTTAGTGGCTTTGCAGCTTAATCAAATTACAGTTAATGCCTTTTGATGTGTGAAGTAAGTTTCCTTAATTTACATAACTCTTGACTTGTAATACACAGAGATTATGCCATTGATCTGAGAAATGAAGCAGATATGGTGTACCTCTTTTCTGAACTGTTTTATTTTTTGCTGCGAAAATCATCTTATGACATCCCCCGCCCTTGGGCGGGGCGGGAGATAGTGTCAGACTTTTACTTACTAAAAACCCGCTCCTGTTCCTTCGTTGCCTTTCGTACCAGGGCCGAGTCTTCCTTTCAGAATCAGACCCTTGGCCCCAGTAGGCTTCGACCCTGCTAGGCCCCACAGTTGTTGACATCTCCTGCGCGCGTGGAACAGCATGCGCCGTCGACGACTTGGGCTCGGTCCGGATGGTCGGACGGCGAGCCACCCATTGCTCGCCGTCAAAGTCACACCTCCACCGTGTGCTCCACCGTGTCCTCCGGGCGGTCCACACAATTGTGGCACCCGGGTGTTTCTTCCGCACGAATCCGGTGCAGGAACCTCCCGAACTTACTATGTCCGGTGTGGACCTGCGTTCTGAACTGATTTAGGTTTTATTTAATGGAATGAATAGTATTTGTTACATAATCAGGCTTTTTAATGTTCTCACTGCTGGGACTCAGACCTCTAGGAGATGAAAATGGGCCGTAATCCACCACGCGGGTTCAGTGCGGTGCGGGTCGGTGAATATTACATGTCTTCGTTTTTTTGGTTCTAGGACATGCCGGTTTCCTCACCTTGTTTTCTTTCATTGTTTTGATAACAGTGGTAATGAAATAAATTACATCAAGTAATGCGTCTGGCTGGGTTTGAACCTGCTACCTGCAACTAGTAAGTCGGTGCCGTTACCGCTCGTCTACCACTGTTCTAAAGTATTTGTTACGTATAATAATAGTTCGACGGCGCGTAGTGTTCCACACGCGCGTCAAGATGTCAGCAACCGTAGGGGCCCAACAGGGTCGAAGCCTACTGGGGCCATGGGTGATGCGAAAGAGATCCCCGGGGTCCTGGAAAACAAATGGCAAAGAAGGAACAGGAGTGGGTTTTTAGTCAGTAAAAGTCTGATACTATCTCGTGCTCCGCCCAAGAGCGGGGGATGTCATGAGATGATTTTCACACCCGAACAAAAAAAAAAAGTGTAATAATAGTAAGTATGGCTTTAATTTATTTAAATTCGCGACCACTGACTTGATTGATGAACACGGTCTTTTTTTGTGGGAAACTTTCATATAACTTCTATCACTCTGGGTGGAGCGAGAAGGATTGTCAGACTTTTACTGGCTAAAACCTACCTGTGTTTCTATATTTAGTTATAGCGGTAACTGATCCCTGCAGAACTGATGGTGAGGGTGTCCAATTTAATAAAAAAAAACCTTAATTGTTCAAATCCTTCAATTCATTTAGGTTACTAGCCGTTCAAAAGAAATAGACATATCTACTACATAATATTATTATTATATACTTTTTCGATAAATATTACATACCCACGTTCTAAGTGGATGAAACGGGGTTCCAAAGTTTGTATGGAGTCTTATATCCCTGCTATGGTTTTAAGGATGGAGTTGAAGCTAACCAGCACTCTATAGAGAAAGAAGGCAGATTTCCATCTGATGATGGCTTCCATATGGCAGATAGGTAATTATCCAGTGACTTCTCTTGCTCTAGAGCGGAGCAAGAGGGCATGTCAGACTTTAACTGAACAAAACCACACCTATAATCCTTCTTTGCCTTACGTTCCAGGACCCCGGGGTTCCCTTTCCCATGAATGGCATCGAAGTGTACTTCTGCGAACGCATTTGATACTCTGCAGAAATGGGGCTGCTCCATCAACATCTTGGATTCTGTTATTATATTGGACCCACTATATGTCAATTTTGAGCATATTAAAAATTCTACGTACACTTCTAATTTCAACATCGCTGAAAGTCCTCACCAATAATTTCGGGATTACACCAACTTACGCTCGAAGAGATTGTGCTAGTTTGGATTTTGAACCAAAGCAAGTTCTAATTTCATGAATTTACTTTACGATGTGGTAGTACTGTACTCAGTGTTACACAAATAACGCTTATGCATGGTGAAACATTTGTGCTCTAGGTTGGTACACTCAGTGTTTGTCCGTGCATGCTTGATACTTCTTCACGATTTAACGTCTGAACGGATTTCAATGAATCTTAGCACCTACATGGAGAGACTACATCCTGGAAAAAGATGTTCCCTTGGGTTAATTTTCAACTATCACGCAAGCAAAACCGCTGGAAGTAGCTCTTGGGCGAAGCGAGAGGGTGTGTCAGACTTTTACTGAATAAAAATCCACTCCTGTTCCTTCGTTGCCTTTCATACCAGGGCCGAGTCTTCCTTTCAGAAGCAGACCCTTGGCCCCAGTTGGTTTCGACACTACTGAGCCCCCACGGTTTGCTGACATCTCCTTGAGACGCGCGTAGAACAGTACGCGCCGTCGATGATTTGGGCTCGGTGCGGACGGTTACCGTACGGTCGGACGGCGAGCTACCCGCCGTCCGCAAGCCTGCGCCTACGGTGGCTGGAAATCGGGATCGGGATTCCAGCGGCTGGGGCGTGAGGGCCGATCTCTCGCTCGTGCACGTGTAGCCTGTTCGTTTGCTAGCATTACTGCTTTGCAGTAAGAGCCGACCGCCTGCCACTCCTCCTCGGTCCGGACCATGACCTGTACCAAGGCCCGGCGCGAGAGATTGTTACCGTCGACCGCCCCTACGAGGATACGGCGGTGCTCTGCCCAAGCGGAAGCTGGCAGCTGCTAGTATTTTAATAAATCCAGGAACCTCAGTCCCGTATTAAAAGAAATGATATTTTACACGAAATTTATATCAATTTATGCCAAAGTCGTAAACCGCGAGTTGGAAGAGGATTACCTGCATTAGAGTTATGAGACGTAAATCTTCTACGTCAAAATGAAATAATGAAATATTGGTAGCCTCCTTACTTAATGAAATATTATTTATGGCGACGCTTGTGGGAGGTCTACATCCAGCAGTGGATGTCTATCGGTTAAAATGATAATGACAATTTTATGGTTTCGTTTTTGGATTATATTTTGGAAACTGCCGAACTTTGCTATGTCCGGTGAGGATCGGCGTCATGCGGAAGGTGAGGACGCTATGATGCCTCTCCAGCCCCTCCTCAAAGAGGAGACTCACCGCTATGATTATAGCGTGCCTACAGCTGACCACCTGTGTGGTGAATATTTGTAAAAATTATTTGCAAGCGCTGATGCTCAGGACCGGTCATTGTGGCGACACTTGGGGGATTCCTATATCCAACAGTGGACGTCTTTCGGTTGAAATGATGATGATGATGATTATGCTATCATATTTGATAAATAAAAAAAAGTATTAACGGTTAGATCGCTAGAATGTTACATCAAAATATTAAAATGTGGAAATAAAAAAGCATTTCCGTCACACAACCGACTAACTTAGTAACGGATGAGATAAAATATAATCTATTTTCTAATTTAAAAATCTACTCCAATCTCGTCCCGATAGAAAAAGCTAATGCTGTAATATTTGTGACATTAAAATGCTATCTACGAGTAATTCCGTTAAGAGCTTCTGAAAAGAAACCATCGACGCGTTTTTTCAGGTAGAAATTCATCAAGTACATGCTTCCATCCTGAGTGGAGAGAGGGAGTGTCAGATTTTTACTGAATAAAACCCAGCTGTATTGACTGGCCTGTTGGTCTACTAGTTAGTGGCCCTGATTGCTATGCCGGAGGTCGAAGGTTCGATTCCCACCCAGGACTAACGTTTGTGTGATGAGCACAATCATTTGTTCTGTGTCTGTGTGTAATTTATCACCCACTTTTGTTTTTCTTTTTACACCCCTTTTTTAAATGTTATATTTGATGATAACATGTATGTATTTAGAAAAATATAAGTATGTTTATCAGTTGTCTAGAACTCATAACACAAGCTCTGCTTAGTTTGGGACTAGATTGCGTTGTGTGATAGTTGTGGAATATTATTATTATTCCTTCAGTTGCCCTTTGCGTTCCAGGGCTACAGTAACTCTTTCGAACAATGCTGCTATTCTAGGCCAAAGTATGTCTGTTTTAGATCATTGAGGCTTGCAGAAGACAAGTAATGAGTAGCTCGGGTAGCTTGCCTTCCAGCCGTCCGCTAACCGTTTGAAATGAGCCCGAGTTGTTACCGGTGCGTGGAACGAGCTTCAAAGAGATATCAACAAAACTGTAGAGGCCCAGCAAGGCCGAAGCCTACTGGAGTTTACCTTCGAAAGGAAAACCCTTGGTCTGGGAACACAAAGGGCAAAAAAGGACCATAGGTGTGGTGTTAGTAAAAGTCCAACACAGCCTTCCCGTTCCGCCCAAAAGCTGCTGAAGTCATTAGATGAATTCCCAAATTCCCAAAAAACTTCTTAAAAAGAGGTGATATATTTTATTATTATCTATTTTGTTCTAAATTTTTGAAGTCCCAAAATAAAATATGAACAATCAAGATTGATCTCAAAATAAACAGAATAAGATGTAGTTATGTACGTCACAGCAATCAGAAACTTGAATTACAGAATAATTAAATCCTAACGAATATTTCAGTGTGTAGGTTTCTGGTTTAGGGTTATCAAAACAGAATTCAGTTACTTCAGGTACTATTACTTACTAAAATCTGTTTTTTTTTTAAATTAGAGATAATGATTTGACAATTCGAATGTTGCATGTTATTTTTTTCATTTCATAAATAGTGAGGTACCGCAACCGATATTGAGCAAAAAACTGAAAATATTCGTAAAAATAATTTCGTTTTAAATTTATGCAACTAATTACGGTTAGTTTTTGTATTTCCTGAAGGTAATTTGATAGATGCAAATGTCTAACTCATAAAATAAAATATAATTGAAGACTAAGAATTGAAATACTAGCAAAAGCTGCGCCATTTTATTTTATCGTCTCGATTTGTTATCACCAAACCCAGACAAAAATATAGAATTACTCAGTGATATTTTTGCTTACACTTTATTACAACTTTACTAATAGGTACTGTTGAGATGTCATCAAACCGTAGGGGCTCAGTAGGGCCGATGTGGTTTTAAGCAGTAAAAGTCTGAAACGCCCTCCTGCTCCGTCTAGACCGGGAGAAGTCATTGGATGAATTCCCATCTTGGAAAAAAATCTTGCCGACTAATGATGATAACTTTTTTTTTAAATTCTAAAGCATAAACTGCAACTGTCGTCCCGCTCTTGTAACAGGATATAAAATTGTGTTGGGACGCCCCTATACTAGAGCTCCCTGGAAGTAGCTAAGAACTCATGAAGCTGTTTTAAACCGCGCCCGCCACGGTGGAGAAAACAGCTGTTTTATTTCTAAACTCACGAAACCGGTTTTGTGTGGTGGTTACACAGCCGTCGCGGTTGCGGTTATCGCTCGCAAACTTGGCAGGTGACAATCGCAAGACGGGTGGTTAATTATCAGTTGAGCTCCAAACCGCCGTGGACATACATCAGAAACGAGCTGTTGCGTTATACTTACTTAACAGAAGAATTTAAAAAAAAGACCTATAAAGTTCTGGGTGCATCAATCGATTTTCGGATTTTGCATCGGATTTCGCTACCGCCTGAAGGCCACTGCGGGTGTTAACCGACCGCAGAGAGTGCGGGCGCTACCCGCCAAGGCTGCGGGTGACCGTGGCCCGCACGATTCCACTAATTGCCCGCCGTTGCAGTGGGGGCAGGATACGGGATATATCTTTAGCATTGTACAGAAGCTGCAGGCCCGCAATCGCAGCGGACGCGGGTAAAAACGGGGAACATGAGTTCTTAGTATAAGTCAAAGTGTAAAACAACTATGGTAATATTTTTGAATATTTTTGATTATTTTAATCCTTAATTCGAATTAGATTCCACTATAAACAAACACTATCGTATCTTGGTCCTACTTTCCTTAAAGAACCGGTATAAAAAATCGAATTTGGGGACATCACTTTTATCAAAAAGCAGACAACATATTTCTGGAGTTTGATATTTGCACTTATCAAATCATTGTCTGGAATTTAAAAACGCATTTTAGTTTCTGCCTGTAGTTACATATAGAACCATCCTATCAACATTTTGCGGTCTGTAGCATAGTAACTACTACTACCCTATAATTTTCGAATTGTTTGCGTTTATGGTTTTTTTTTTTAATTCGGAACTTGCAGAGGTTACTTTTACCAACCCACCAAAAACCATTCTGCATCTTTATTATTGGAAAACTTATGAAGTTGCCGTTTTTAAAATCCCACTTATTGCAGTCTTAGGATTGACTTAGATTTTTATGTTCAAATAAACTTTTGTTAAGGCCAGTTATTCTTTTTTTCCTAACATAGCCTGCACCAATTATGAAAGACTTATAGATCATAATTGTCTATTCGTAATGATGAGTTTCACATGATCTTTATTTTTGAGAATAAAATCATCATTAAAATTATTACATTTGTTTAATTACAATTGTTTAAATTTTTAAAGATTGTATACATTGTAGATTATAGTAAGATTAATGTATAACGTCATTTTATAATATAATTATAATTCATTATTGAATTATACGGTAATAGCAGATATTATAA
The DNA here is from genome assembly GCA_961205895.1 of Mythimna pallens. Taxonomy (NCBI): domain Eukaryota; kingdom Metazoa; phylum Arthropoda; class Insecta; order Lepidoptera; family Noctuidae; genus Mythimna; species Mythimna pallens. The sequence continues at coordinate 7,553,648 of OY540843.1, forward strand.
GAATAATATAAAATGGCATGAGAACAAGTGTAACTATAATAGCAATGAGAATGTTTAAACAATACGATGAAGTAATCGGGAGTAAAAAAAAAAGACACAGAGTTAAAAGGCATAAGGTAGGTCGATGATTTGAAGCTGAGAACTGATCAAGGACTGTTACTCGCATAGCATAGCATAGTCGGCTTTATAATGTTCCCACTGTTGGGACTCAGGCCTCCTCTCTAGGAGAGGGTATGGGCCGTAATCCACCACGTGGGTCCAGAGCGGGTTCGTTGTTTTTTTTTTCGGTGGGAAAATCATATTATAACATAGATGGAGCGGGAGATAGTGTCAGACTTTTACTGACTAAAAACCCACTCCTGTTCCTTCGTTGCCTTTCGTACCAGGGCCGAGTCTTTCTTTCAGAATCAGACCCTTAAATTGGCCCCAGTAGGCTTCGACCCTGATGGGCATCTCCTTGAGGCGCGCGTAAAACAGTACGCGCCGATTCAGCCTTCACAACTTTCATTAGGATTATTCCTATAGACTCTAAAGCTCCAAATTGCAAATTTTATGGCAACTGACAGCTCTAATTCAAATAAGGTTCTAATGACTAGAGTGTTACCCCATTTGACAACCCTGTGCTTTACGTTTACGGGTCGCATAAAATTTATAACGCGTAATTACATCTCCAGATAGGTCGTTAGCAGGTTAGGTGAGTACCTGTGCCACGATCCCAATTAAAATTAAGTTTTAGATTAATATTATAATTGTAGTGAAACTCTGTACCTGTATTTGAAAGTTTATTAATCAATCACACGTCAACGGATTCTTATCAAATTTAGTACAAAGCTGGTAGACATGGCCTGAAGCAATTTTTATCATCCTCCAAAACCATTTTCCAGGTTTTCGGAAGGCATTAATCAAAAGCACGATTTATGCCAAAAGCCAGTTATCACAAGTAACTTATCTTGCTTTTGGCATAAATGTTTGACCATTGTAATGGTGACTGGCACCGAAATAGGAGCATCCGTTTTAGATGTGCCTCGCTTGGGCAATGCTCCGCCGTGTCCTTGTGGAAACGACGGCGATGGTTCAGGACGTGGTCTGGAGCGAAAGAAAATTGGCGGTGATTGCCTTCTTCTGCGAAGCAGCAATGATAGCGAAGGAGATGGCCGCAACCGTGAAGGAACGGACACTGTCATGCCCCAGCTGCTGTTACAGGAGACGCTCTGGCCGCCATCGGGAATGGAAACAATGGAATGAATGCAAGGACACCTTTACCCGGCAGTCAAACAATAATGATAAAAAGGATGTGTGACGTATTACGATGACGTCATCATATAAATTAGATAACAAGATGGTTTTATATAAGAAACGTTCGGATGAACTGCTTGGCTGAGATGTCGCCTGTCACTGTCAATTAAGGCTAAGTGACAGTTGAGTAGGTCGTGGCTGCGAATGAAAGCCTGTCTCGTAAACAAAAGACGGGAGAAATATGAATAAAAACACGAGGAAATTATGTGGGATGCTATGTGAATAGGCTGTAGACAAAATATCATTAGTGACAAAATGTTCAGAGTTGTTCACCTGACATTACGATAGCGTTTGTCAATCATTATATCTCTTTTTCAACTATCGTTATCACACTAATATTTATAAAGGCAAAAGTTTGTATTTATCCATGCGTGTTTGTGTATGTTTGGTATTCTTTTACGCTGAAACGGCTGAACGGATTTCGATGAAACTTGGCATATGGTTAGACCACGTCCTACAATATAACTTAAGATGTATTTTTATAATTTAACTTTCACGCAGCTAATTATTAGTAGCTAATAAATTACACTTTTCCGAAGCTTCAGCACGCTAAATATACCAAAAAATTCAGAAAACAAATGTAGGTATTTAAAGTGTCTTCATCATCATTATTCCAACCGAATGACGTCCACTGTTGAGTGAGTGAGAACCGGAATCAAAATATTTTGAAAACATTGTAAAGTTGAAATAACTTTATAGAACCAGTTAAGAGATGATGCACCGGCTTGGGTTTTACCAAAGTTTACCTGTTGATCTGGAACTATAATTAGAACTAACCACAAATGCTTTTCGTTTTTAAAACATTTAGGTATGGGAAAGTTATTTTGATAAAAACTTAACATAATACGAGTACCTGTCGTTTTATCGTACGAGGATAAACAACAATACAGTCACACGTAACTTGGCAGATGCGCAGAAGTCGATTTTTAGGTCTGTCCGGTTATCAAGCGGGACGCGGGGAACGAGGTAATATCATTCCGAGGCGCAATTGGCTGGTCATTGGTCAGTAAACCCTTGTCTTTAATGATGCGACCACATCGCTTTTACTCCCGAGAACTTTTGCGTGCACTAAAGTTTATATGTACCTTTTAATTATTTTGTTTGAAATTTTAAATTTAATTATAATGCCACAAACAAATACCATTTTATGTGAATATGCTAAAAACTAGTTTGAATAGCTCAAATACCGCTGCTAACATAGATTTGTTAGGCCAGTTAACTTTATTAAAAAGCAATAGTGACGAAGACTTTAGAAGAGTTTTTTTATAAGTACTTAATTTTACTCTATTTTAATCCCAATGTATTCTACTGTTTTTTAATTTTACTGTATGTGTGAGGTACGAATAAACGTTTTTTCTTTCTTTCTTTCTTCTTTCAAAGACGGCATAATAGCTACTTTGTTTTGTAGTAAACTAGACTCTGCCTGCGGCTTTGCCCTTGTGAAAGTCGGTTCCTCCATACAAACTTCGGACTGCCGTTTCAACCCCTTAGGGGTGAATTTTGGAAAATCCTCTCTTAGTGCTCACCTACATTATACAAGGAAACCGAGTAGTTTCGGCTGTGCGTTGATATGTCAGTCAGTCAGTTTCCCCTTTTATATACATAGATTTCTTAACCATTATTTGTACATTTTTATTTATTACACCCAATATTTCCTTCATTGTCTTGGTAATCAAACAAATTACACAAAATAAATTGCCTGGCTGAGTTTGAACTTACGACGTCCATATTATAAATCTGGGTCATCACTGCACTTGTACAATGTAATACAACATATTCTGTGCTACAGCTTACAGTTAAATATTAGTAAAATTTAAAAAAAAACACGTGAAGTACCCTCGTTTCTCTACTAACGATAATAATGTTCCCACCATAATACACTCTTGTTTAAAAATTCAAGCAATTTCTCTCTCGATGATATGAACTAAAAATTTTAAATCCCATCTAATGAAGTAATAACGAAGGTGCTTTACAAAGCACGGACGGACGAACTGTTTTTTTAATTAGTGGAAAAAGCTTGAGCTTATTAAAAATGTATTTCCTACGTAGTAAAACATATTGTACCTTCATGCCGATCATTTTTAATATTATTTAGCTCATATTTTGTTTTTAATTTTGAAGTCGGGCATTCAAGCCGTGTTAAAATTACAAGCGTGTGAGCGAGAAAATGGCAAATGGGCAGGACACAATGCTCGCAGAACGGATGGGCGTTGGGGTCGAAAGGTTCTGGAATAGTGAACACGTACTACACTACGCTACGTCTTCCAGAGATGTAGCGTTGGAAGGCCTCCTACAAGGTCGACCGATGACCTGGTAAGGGTTGTGGGAATCTAGTGAATACGAGACGCACAGGACCATTCATCGTGGCAACACTTGGGGGAGGTCTATGTCCAACAGTGGACGTGTTTCGGCTGAAATGATGATGATGAACGAGAAAAAGGGATGGAGCTGTATAGTTTATATATCCTACACTTTAACAGTTTTGGGCCCAAACAGTTTGACGAGTTTACCATCGAAATCGAAAAGAAGAAGACCAGTTCAGTTTAGGTCGTCAATTGTGGTAGGGCCTCAGGTTTGTAGGTATTATGCTATTAAAGGAGATCGTATCTGCTATTATCCTTAGTAACTTGCAGACTGACAAGACAATTATGCTAAACGCTACAGTTATTGGCCCCTATACAATTATTTTATTGGCCATTTCAACTTTGACGGTCTTAAATAAGCAATTAGGTACCTACCAGAATAGTACATTCAAAACTGTTTAAGAGCTATTAAACTACTCGATATTCAGACAGTCTTAGTCGATGTCGCGTAGTGTAATAAGGGTTAGACCTTTGTTACTCGGAACAAAAAATAAGAAGTCTAAATATCGTGTGCTGAATATCGCGTAGTCTAATAGGCCCTTTACTGATTTATGCAGTTTTGAATTCGGTAGATTATTGCTTATTATTTGAAATGGCCAATAACTGAAGCTTTACCCCCTATACTTTTTAAGGTTTATGCAAATACAGTATTTGAATTTGGTAGATAAAAGAATGTTGTTGTTGGCTGTCAAACCGTCAGGCTTTTTATTCTTTATTTTTAAGGGGTTTTATCCACACGGATACGTCAACCCCATTGTACCTTATAGTTTATTTACACACATGATCATAAACATACTCTTATACTATAGAAAAGGAAAGGGATTTACTGCCATAACTTCTGAATTAACACACAAATTATGCGTTTAGTCCTTTCTAAGGGTAGGCGGATTGAATACTTTTATAAATAATATTAGCGGTTCGGGCAGCACAATGTCAGCTGCTTTTTTTTCAGACAAAACATTGGGAACCCGATTGCAGCGCCACCTACCGGGTCTAACCTACTCAAATATACACACAACATTTATCTACATCAGTCAAGCCGTTAACGAAGATTTAGGTTACACACGTGCAGAACAGTTATATACGAGTATATTAGTAGACATAAAGATATAAAAAGGTGTTGTGCATTCTAGGAATAAATATGTTAGATGTATAAAAGTGTTTAATTGCTCGCCACTTCAACAGCATAATGTGATCGGTGGCAGCGATCTCTCGCGCCGGGCCTTGGTACAGGCCATGGTCCGGACCGAGGAGGAGTGGCAGGCGGTTGCCTCCTTCTACGAAACAATAATGCTAGCAAAGGAGGAAGCCGATCGCGTGTGGCAAAGGTCTTTACGCCCCAACTGCCGCCGGGATTTTGATCCCGATTTCCGGCCACCGTAGGCGTGGGTTTGCGGACTACGAGTAATAGGTAGCTTGCCGTCTGGCAGTCCGGTAAACGTCCGGAACGCGTCAGAATCATCGAAGGCGCGTAGTTTTCCACGCGCGCCTCAAAGAGATGTCAGCAAAACCGTAGAGGCCCAGCAGTCTACTGAGAACATGGTTTGGCTTCCAGAAAACTTTAGTCAGTAAAAGTCTGACCAGCCCTCCCGCCCCTCTCTAGAGCGGGATACATCATTGTATGATTTCCCACATTAAAAAAAAAGATAATCCTTGATGAGTTTGTCCCGCCTGTGAGGGTCTACCACGAGATAAGAAAGCTCTAGACCCAATAGTGTTTAAGGTTGGCAGAGTCGGAGTGTAAATTATGATAATTTTAATAAACTTACCAACTTCGAAACATAAAATTTTTAAGGAAAACTCGAATCAAATTAAACGTCCCATGCTTATTTCCCGTTTATAAAAATGATCGTAGATTTATTTATTTTACAAAAGCCCACATTTAGAATCGTTTCGAAGTAAATACTCTTATTGGAAAAATCGAATTTTAAGAAAGTATTCCCTTTTCTATCTGAGAAATGTATTAAAAATGTATCGACGAAAATATTCGTCAATGTGGTGTAGGAAGCTTCAAAAGTCATTCTCAGAAATCTAGTCCGCTACTAGGTAGTAGGTACTAGCCGACACCTGATAAATATTCCATTGTGACACTTGGCACAATAGCAAGATTCTATTCATACTAGATTTCTATGAAGATGGTAGAAAGAAGATTCTTTTATTTATATTTTTATATGCTGTTGGATTGAATAATCGTTATATCTGTATTATGTCTGTTAGGTGCGCGCAGTGTGGAAAGCGCAAGTTCCAATTATAGACCACTACAGTAATTTAATTAAAATTTTTAATTAAACAGAACGGCCGAAGCCAATTACACCATTTAAACACATACAGAAAAATAAAAAAATAAAACAATAGTTAAAAATTAAAAACAGACAAGTCAGAAGTCACGCAGGACTTTTAAGGGGACCTATTTAATAAATATTACACACAGTCATACATTCATCTCACAAAATTTCATACATTCTGACAGTATCATCATCATTCTTCACCAAACATATCAAAATCGGTGTTTTTGTCTAGGAGAGCATTAAGCGCAGAGAGTGTCCGCGGTATGGGTGATTTGGAGTGAGCAACTGTACGACACGTCGGAACTGCCAGGAGCCGATGCTTCCTGCCACGGCTGTAGTTGTTTGGCACATACAAATTACAGATAAGGTTTTGTAGGTCAGGAGCATCTATAATTCCCCTGAGTATTTTGAATGCAACAATCATCTGATCGCGTGACCGTCTAGCTTCTAAGGAATTGAAACCCAAGCAACCCAGCAGGAATTTTGTGGGATATAAAAAAGGATAATAGCCATAAAGCCGTTTATAAAGATTCCTTAGAAATGCTTTTTGCACTTTTTCCAAAGTTAATATATATTGTTTTTCAAAAGGATTCCAAACGCACGCACTTGACTCAAGCTTGCTACGAACTAATGCACCGAAAACAAGTTTGATCACATGGGGACTGTGAAAATCGCGACAGTTTCTTAAAACAAAACCAAGACGTCGAAAGGACTCCTTGGCGGTAGATGTTATATGGTTGTGAAAGGTGAGTTTCTGGTCAAATGTGACTCCCAGGTCTTTCATAGCATCAGTTCGTGCAATAAGATCATTATCAAGCTTATATCTGAAGCATAATGGGTGCCGCATTCGACCAAAAGTCATTACATAACACTTTGAGGTATTAAAGTCCATTTGGTTATCCAAACTCCACTTATACACTGCGTCTATATCAGCTTGCAGGGCCAGGCAATCAAACTCGGATTTTATTTCGTAGAAAAGTTTTAAGTCATCGGCATATAAGAGGCATTTGACATTTTTAATAACGTTAGGTAGGTCATTGATCATCAAAATGAAAAGGAGAGGACCAAGCACCGAACCTTGGCTTACTCCTGAGCGAGTGTGATATGGAAGTGACTCGTATAGTCCTAGTCTCACAAATTGCTGTCGATCTCGTAAATAGTCTGCAAGAAGCCGGAGAAGTCCTGGAGCAACACCTATCGCACTGAGCTTTGATAGCAGAACGTCATTGTTGACTCTATCAAATGCCTTTCGAAAGTCAAAGTAGAGAACATCGACCTGACGTCCGCGATCAAGACTGGTGGAAATAGAGTCAACAAGTGTCAGCAGATTAGAGTTGACTGACCTTTTAGTGCGAAAGCCATGCTGCTCATTGCAAAGATGCTGTTTCACCTGACTGTAAATACTATCGTGCAGGACATTCTCGAAAACTTTCGCGGCAGAAGATAGTATAGCTATCGGGCGATATTCATCTACAGATGATTTATTTAAAGATTTCGGTATAGGAGTAACGCGCGACAATTTCCACTGGGATGGATAAACTCCAGTTTTTAATGCTAAGTTGAAGATGTAGCTAAGGGGCAAAGTAAGAAACTTCTGAGCCTGTTTTAGGAACCATGGAGGAATATTATCAGGACCAATTGAACTATCAGATTTTATCTTATCTATTCCTTTGCTTATATCATTCTCAGTGAAATTGAGTATATTAATATAGTTACTGACATTGCATTTGCAAGGATGGGCTACATTCTCCGGATCTAATTTTGGTACTTCAGTTTGGAAAACACTCGCAAAATATTCTGCGAAAGCTTCAGCGGCCGCAACCCCACTGCAATTTTTCCCTTTATGTGTTACATTAGGTTCGAATCCCCCTTTTGACCGAAGGTTGGATACATGCCGCCAAAATTCTTTGGGGTTTTTCTTAATGTTTCCTTCAATGCACCTAATGTAAGAGTCATAAGCAGTGGCAATACGAGATTTAAGGCTAGTCCTTAATTCTGAAAACTCTTTATATATTAAATCACATTTGCTTCGTTTCCAGGCTGAATGTAGTTTAACTTTTGTCTGTATATCTCTGATAATATCATAAGTAAACCAGGTAGGATACCTTCTAGTTGCTTTATTGCTTCGGGTTTTTTTAGGGATACAGGTATCAAAAAGATTGTAAATGATATTGTAAAAACTTTGAGTGCATGTGCGTACGTCGTTGGATGAGGTAACATCATCCCAAGAAACCTCAGATAGAAGATCAAAGAGTAGGTTGTAGTTACATTTTTTAAAGTTCCAGTCCTTTTTACAATCGATATTACTGGGTTGAATTCTGTCACATTGATCAGATGACTGTAGCATTACCTGGATGTCCAATGGCGGATGATATGCATCAGGTGGCACCAAACCTTCAGTCACTGTCACAGTAACTTCATGCATACTTGCGCTCTCCCGTACTAAAACAACATCTAAGATACTCCCATGCAAGTTTTGAATGATGTTCCTTTCACACATATTAGAAAAACTTAAAAAGTAACAATAGTAACTATTAATATTTAAAGAAGCACTATTTAGGTTAAGGTCACCAAAGATTATAACCGTACCTTTTAAACCATTGACAAAACTTTCTACTTTAGTGAACCATCTCATATAGTCATCGTCCGTCGCACTTGGTTTTATATACACAACACATACGTACACAGGGCGGCCGTGCCATGTGAAACTCGCCCAAAGGTCCTCACCGTTGTCAGTTTCAAGTTCAGGTCTTCGGTGCAGAACGACAGGTGCGCGCGCCATGAGCAGCACACCACCGCAAGGTGTACCTCTGTCACGCCGTAACACATTCCAATCGCTGTTCAGTAGCTCAGAGTCTTCAACAGAGGTATCAAGGAACGTCTCGGTAGCCGCTATCAGATCTTGTTCGGTTATATGCAGATTATTTCGCCATTGACAGAGCTTAGTTTTAATTCCTCGAACGTTCTGGTATATACAATTAATTTTAGTTGTTTTATTGTTTGCCTTGTGTGTTACGAAAGGACTGTTTGTCAATAGTAAGAGTCGGGTTAGAACCACGGTTTGGAAGGTCAAGTTTTCCGCGGTTAATCCATGTATTGATCCTGGCATTAATGGGCCATACGTCTACAGAGAAGCATTTATCAAAGAAAGCTATAGGTACTCCAATTTTATAAGACTTGTAATTCCCTTTTGGATTAAGTTCTTCCACTGTGCAGGTACCAGTGAGGCATATTCTTTTAAGATATTCGGTGATCTCGGTGGCTGTGGAAGCCATGTTCCATACATGTAAGTACTTACGCACTTCAATAGCTTTTAAAGAGGTAACTGAAGAATTAGCCGTCCCATGAAGTGGGTCATTCGTTGACGTCTCTTGTTTTTTTTTACTTCAGTCCACTCGTGGTCGGAGTCTAGGATTACGGAGCCAGAGCTAGTGGTGTCTTCGGTATTTTGGTCAGTTACTATTACCTCTACCGCCTTATTTTGCTTAGTTATACTTGTATTATTGTTTATTGATGAGTCGGGTTGATTGGAGTAGCTTATTTCAGGTTGTACTGGCTTAGACACCTTGGGGTTTACCGGTGGTTTCAGTTTACGAGAGCTCAGCTGGGTTATTTTTTTTTGTATTGGAGACAGCATCGGGTGCAGCAAGTTTATGATTTAACACTTCAGTGTTGGTGGATCTCTTAGCTGCGTTGCATGAGCATGACTTCTTATAAGTGGTTAATCTATCATTAAGAATTCCTACTTGTTGCATGTAGCTATCCACTGTTGCTTGGTATGATCGGCTTCGCCCAGTTGTTCTTTTAATGTTTGTACTTCCTGGCTGAGTATAGAAATACTTCTAGAATCGCCAACCATTTCTATGTTAGTAGTTGTCGATGGAAGCCTCTTCCAGAGCTTCACATTTGGGTCTTGCGAGTTTTTTGCTAAACCCACTGGTGTCAACGAAATATCACCTGTTTTTTTGACATACATTGACATTCTGGACATATCCATGTTGTGATATTCACTTTCGTTGCGTTATTTCCACCCGTGCATAGAACATGGTACATTTTATTGCAGGTTTTAAGCGTACAACGTAAGTAGTCTTCATCATGCAAAATATTGCTACGACATGCCGAGCAATCCATGTTTAGATCTAATGGAATATCCATTAAAGTTCGAAAAGCGTTATTAAAATTGCGTAGGCATAAAATAATTTGGAGTAAGTAGCAATACTGGATAATTTGTTTTAATAAAAGAGTCTTTCATGCAAAGCATCAAGCGGTTAATCACCTGCGTCCACGAACTTCTGCACGTGCATGGTTGGGAGCGCGTCTGTGTGCGTAGCAGCCCGGTGTCCGAAATGCTACCTACTTAATATTCTTATTCGCATAATAATAACGCGTATAATTCACCAGAAAATAAAATAAAAATTAGAGTTAGTAATAGTTTTTGAAATTATGACACTGCGAATTTTTTTTTTCTTTTTTATACAAAATTTGTATTCACAAAAAGAAATGCACATCCACGGGCGCGATCTCGAACTCAACAGACTTTATGTGACACGCAGGTACCAAATGCGCCACTTGAACGAATATTAGTCTGTCGAAATAGGCCTTGATGTTTATCACAAAACGAAAAATTCGTTAGGACGCTAATTTTTAAAAAGTGATCGGTGTTGCGCGCGCACTCTAATTTGACTTGAGCACTATTGTTTACGTTGAATGTTTTAGTTTAAAATCACTAAAATGTTTATTTTGTTTTGTTATTGTTGTTTAAACGTATATTTAAGAGGTATTTCTTAAACTTTTAGGTACGTGAATATTTGTTACTTTGTTTACAAATTTTGATTGTTTACATCACGTTATGTTTGGATTGAAATACGAAAAACAAAGTACTATTTTGTTGAAACTATTTGTTGTCCACTCTAGCACTAAGGCACTGCTTCTAAATATGCACTTTTAACTTATTAAATTCAGAAAAGAAAGTTTAAAACTATTTTTAAATATTTTTAAACACGGAGTCGAACTGAGCGTGTTGGCGGCGCGAAAGACTAATAACCACCAACATTGAAAAGAAAATATAAAACAAGAAAATCGGTCAAGTGTGAGTCGGACTCGCGAACAAGGGGTTCTGTATGGCCGTGAACTTAGCAGATCATTTTCCAGCAGAGCACAAAAAAATTAGAGTTCTACTTGCATGCAGCATAGTTCTGGAGTTCCTGATACTTTTCAGGAAAAGTTCTGGTGTTTTTCCTGGAAAAAATTGAAATGAAAATATGATCTGCTAACTTCCGGTGGCAGATCATTTTTTACAAAACGAAAATTTTAAATGTGCTTTCGGTGCACAAAGGTGAGTCCTATAGTTCCTTATTACTTTTAGTAATAGTTCTGTCAATTAGAGCTCACAAAAAAATAAAAACTTATCAATCTAATCACAGCAAAAAAACAAGTAATGATCATAAAACTGACGATAATTACACAATACGACGGTTTTCACATATGATTCTAAATATTATCAGTAGCTCAGATGGTACATAAACAAAAAAAAAGCAAAATATAACGGTAATCGATTTCAAGTATCAGCAGAGCATGGTTGAAGATGTCGATTAGCAAAAATCATGAATATTTTTATTGTTGAAGTTAAAAAAATCATAAGAAACTTCTGAAAGCGCTCAGAACTGAGAACTCCTCGATTTCTTATATGGCTATATAAATACTATGTGAAAACTTGAAAACCCAATCCAGAACTCCGACTCAAGTATCAGCAGAGCATGGTTGAAGATGTCGATTAGCAAAAATCATGAATATTTTTATTGTTGAAGTTAAAAAAATCATAAGAAACTTCTGAAAGTGCTTAGAACTGAGAACTCCTTAATTTCTTATACGGCTGTATCAAGCCTATATTAAAACTTGAAAACCAAAAAATCACGTTCTTTATTTATTCAAACTTCATGTATAGTAGTGCTACATCGGCGGACTTAATGCAAATGACATTCTCAACCTTTCGGTTAAAAAAGACAACACTGTGGTAGGTTTCTTTGTATGTAAGCCCCACTTGATTTTTTTTTTTTATTCTGTTTTAGTATTTTTGGTATAGCGGCAACAGCAATAAATTATCTGTGAAAATTTCGACTGTCTACCTGCTGCTGAATTCTGGTAACCAAGAAAGGATTTAACTTGTGTTATGGGTACCAGGATTCTCATACTAGCTTTACCTACTGCATTTTTACAGCTGAAGAAAACAAAGTAATATCGGTCAAAAGCCAAAGATGTTTATCTAGCACGCGTGTTCAAATTCGTTAAGCGCATAAGCACATCGAATCAACGACATGATCATTCAGGCAGCAATGGGTAGCTTGCCGTCCGGGAGACTGGTAACCCTCTGGACCAAAACTACAGGGCCCAGCAGGACTGAAGCCTACTGACGCCATGGGTTGTCCGAAAGGGAACCCCGGGGTTCCGCTAGGCAAGGAAGGAACATAAGTGTGGTTTTAGTCAGGAAATGTCTGACACATCCTCTCGCACCAGACTAGAGCGTAAAAATCCACCTCAATAAAAAAGATCACTCATAGAATTTCACTTTGTCTAAAGCACAAAACTTGTACAGAAAGGCGCTACGCAACAATGTAGCATAAAAAAAATCTTGATTGGTCGAATATCTAGTTATCACTCACATTATTTACCCAGACCTAAATGAATAAGAATTCTGTTTTCAAAACACTAAAACAAAACACAACATATATAACATACGTCTTATTCATACGAACTATAATAACAGAAGAATTGAAACAAAACATTAATTCTTAAACCAAAATAACAGCGATTCCCGAGGTAACGATGCAGCGGACAAACTAGCCAGAAGAGGATCGAGTATGGCTGCGATAGGGCCTGAATCCATTGTGCCGCTCCCCTTCAAATACCTGCGCTATCTGTAAAGGAAACTTATCAGAGACCAACACCACAAACTGTGGGAAGACCATAGTGAGTGCAGGCATGCCAAGGAGGCAATTCCCTTCATTTCTAACCGCTTTACGAAACAGGTCCTACGACTGATTAAACCTAAGTTACGCAAAGTGACGGCCGTTACAACTTACCACGGAACCTATAATAAGCACCTCTCTGCCATAGGAGTTACAGACAGCTGCAGAGCCTGCATAGAGGAAGACGTGACAGCAGCTCATCTGCTTCTAAGCTGCCCAGTGGTCGCTGGATACAGGGCAAAGTACTTCGGCAACCCAAGTAACCTCCGTGAAATGGTCAGTAACACCAAGGCACTGCTGGCCTTAATTGAGAAGCTGGGGTAGATCGAATGACACATTGGCCCCAACCGTACGCAAAATGAAATGAAACAAGAAGGTCACGACCCTCAGCATTGAGGAATACGACGCAAGGAGGAGGAAGGTATGCAAAATACGCACATTAGCTGTAGAACTGCGGACACCAGCCTAAAATCCAATACAATACAACTAAAATAACATTAATAACAATTGCCACAAAACAGGCTCATTTTATCAGATTGTTCCTACATTTAACAAACTTGCTAACCTACTTTCAGAGCGAACGCCTCGAACTTATAACAGCAGTTGATTGTTCAGTCTTAGACAGCTCCCGAGACAGTCCTTTGAAATAAACTGAACAGTAATATACTAATTACATACAGTAAAAGCTTAGGTTTGTGCACTTGCAGAAGATGCATAAACTTTGTTAAATTCAGATTTAACTTTAATGTTTGTTTTGGCCGGCAGTAGGGCGCAGAAGCCTGTCCCGCCATTCCGCCACCATGACCTCTTGGAGCTGAGACCGACGCAGCTCGATCTCGCGCTGCATCGGTTCACCACCCCGCGTCCTCATCTCCTCGCGCCACCGGTACAGTGAGGCGAGGACTCTCGCCTGCAGTTCCCAGGGCGGAGATCCGGCCAGTGCACAACCGCCTCGTAGGAGATCGTACGATACCCCTGATAGCCCTGACGGCCATCGCCCTCTGCGGTCTTCGCAGGATTGCAATGCTGCCGGCCGTCAGGTCAGAAGCCCATACCGGGGCCCCATACAGGGCCATGGATCGCACGATTCCCAAGTACAGCCGCCTACAGGCAGTGCTCGGGCCCCCTAGATTGGGAAGCAGCGTTGAGAGTGTGATCCCGGCGGAGGCGCCCGTCGGGGGCCATGAAAGGCCATAGCCTCCGACTTGTTGAGAGCCACCTCCAGGCCCAGGCGCCGTATTTGTACAACCTCCCTTACGTGACTATATATGATGTTATCACACATTTTTCTCCAGATATTTTGGATACACAGATATCTTGTGGATATTCTCTTCTATAGAAATCAAAACGTAAATTTGTGTAAAACTAATCCAGTAAAGACCTTTGAAAATCTGCTATTTTATGTGAACTTTGGCCCTTCAAATTCTTCTCATATAATTTAATTGAGATTCTGAATGACGACAGTTTTTCTCAAAAACTTAGGGCTTTAAAAAAAAAGCTTTGTGAAATATTCAAGTAAATCACGGAATTACCGAATGCCAACAGAGTTTTCAGGCGTTCTCTCTTTTTTTTTGCGTTGCCTCTTCATCAAACATCGCGTGAGATGAAGCAACAAGCTTTTAAACCATGCTCGACATTGACGATAGGCGAGTGAAAAAGGACCCTCTTAACTTCTGAGGCGTGTTTTTATAAGTTATGCGATAGCTTTGAAGAGTGCCAGAGCCAAAGGACGACATTTGAATAATGTTATTTTCAAAAAGTAATTTGTCCATGTCTACAATTTCTAATTTTGTAAATTATCGCGTATACATGAATATATTTGTTATTTTATGCATCTACAAAAGTGAATTTCTACTGAGACATCCACTAATTATGTTACGAATCAAGCGCCTAATGACTTTCTGAACGAAACAAACTGTGGAAGGTAACCGATTGCTCACTGCGAACGAAAAGTATTTTCAATAGTAGGCGCTCCTTGCAGCAAAGCTTGTTTTTTTTTTCTTGTTTATTATTTTGTTTTCTGTATCGACCTCCTGATATCAACTGATATACTACAGATTGATATGCTAATTCCATTTCCTATGACTATTTTAGTAAGATTGTGTTACACTTAAATATGTGTATCTAATCTCACAGTGAAAATGCTACATAAATTGACATTTTAACTGTATAATTCAATAAAAACACTTAAATAATTAATACACTAAAGGCAAAAACTACTAGCTAAAATATGGCGTCATAAAATTCCTCCGCATCGCTGTCGAAGTGTGCCCAAAAGGCTGGCGACATTGCCACGTTGTATGGCAATGCTTAATCTCTGACCGAGGTAAAAGCCAGCCCTTGGGTCACGCGAAGTGTCAACTAAGCGTTTGGATATTTTTTTTTATTATTGATAGACTCTCGTTTGACCACTATCTCACCTGATGGTAAGCGATGATAATTCTTTGAAAAGCTTATGAGCGCTCGGACCCCACGGCCCAAGAGTTGTCAGAATTGTCACTGTTAACTTTTACAGAAAAAACTGGTTAGTCTTTATTTAAAAGACCTTATAACTTATATTCTTGTTTCAAGTTTCATTTTACCACCAATCATAAAAATTTTACCCGAAAAACCTCTATTGCTAGATAAAAGCCGCCCCCAAGTATCACCATACCGACTGATCCTGTGTATTTCCTATCCATCTTAAGGTCAGTGGCCCACCTTGTGGAAGGCAATCCAATACTACGTCTTCCGATAAGCGGTCGCCACAATAGCACCTTTCGGGCCCATCTACTATCTGTTCTGGGGGCTATATGGCCTGTTAAGTTTGGCAATTCTTCGGGCTATGTCGGTAGCTTTGGTTCTCTTTCAGATATCTTCATTTCTGATACGATCACGCCAGGAAACTCCGACCACATTCATATCCATTGCATGAACTACTTATTCATAAATTGACCCATTTTACTACTCTCGCATGTCACTAAAATATTCGTCATTCAATTTTCTACTCTCAGAGTCTGCGTAAAATATTGGTTGTCGGTTCCACACACACGAGTACAAATGATAGTGCTCAGGAACCACTTAGCCCCGTCAGTTTTGGCGGTCGCTTTGCTGAAGAGGAGTCTGTGAATGTATTATAAGTACAGTTAAATGTAATTTGGGTAAGTGGAAGTAAATGGAATGTATAAAGTGCTTCTTGCAAGTCAAGAACAGTTTTGGCCACAATGTATTTATTTACTGAGGGTGATAGTGTTTTTTTTTGTTTTCCAATGCAAACTTAAACTAGAGAGGCCAAAGAAAAGATGGAAGGATTGTGTGATGAGTGCTAAGAAAGAAAATGGAATAAGAGATAGCGTGGCTAGTGATAGGATAGAATGGGAGAAAAAACAAGTTGCGCTGATCCCGAAATAACACGGGACGAGTGCAGGATGATGATGAATGTAAACTAAAACTAAACAGTTAAATTTTTCTCACGCCCCCGACACCGGGTTCCCAACCCCGATTTCCAGCCATGGTAGGCGTAGGCTTGCCGTTGACGTTGTTGGACGGCGAGCAATGGGCTTGCCGTTCGCAAGATCGCGTCACTCGCCATCAGTCCGTCCGGTACCCTTCTGGACCGACCCCGAGTCGTTGCATAGTGTTCCACGCGCGCCTCAAGGAGATGTCAGAAAAACCGTAGGGGCCCAGCAGTGTCGAAGCCTACTCAGGCCAGGGGTTCTTTTCTGATAGACCCACGCCCTTTCTCCTCGCTCCAGAGCGCGAGAAGTCTAAAATGCAGTCAAATGTTGTAAGTAACTGATAACAAAAATCTCTTCAAAAACAACGTATTTTATTTACATATTTTTGTTCTTAACTATTTATGTTACTCTATTACAAATAACTGACCTTTAAATGGAGTTTTCTGACTACCTTGTTAAAGTTAACCTTTTAAAATAATCCAATGCAATCCTAACTAATTGTAAAATATGAAACTATAAAGCTGAAAGCATTTACAACTAAATCAAACTACGACACAATTTTCTACCTCCACGAATTTGAACTCCCACGTTGCGAAATGGTTTAAACATACTCTGTAAACAAACAAGTTTAAAACTATTTAGCATATTAGTCGTAGTTTATTAACTTCATGTTAAACGCTGTGATTATTATTGTTAAGTAGAAAAAAAAAACATACCAAGTGCGAGTAGGACTCGCGTATGAAGGGTCCCTTACCATTATTTATAAAAACAGCAAAAAAAAAATCACGTTTGTCTTAAATATTTATTTTAATCTATGTTTTGGTAGGTATTTATTGTTACAGCGGCAACAGAAAAATATCATCTGTGAAAATTTCAATTGTCTGACTATCACGGTACATGAGATATAGCCTGGTGACAGATGGACATACTACAGATAGCGGAGTCTTAGTAATAGGGCCCCGTTTTACCCCTTAGGTATGTTTTTGTTTTTAGGGTTTTCATAAAAACTAATATTCTGACGTTTTAGGAACATATTTATTGTGCTTACATCTATGGAGTAAAATTCCCTGCCGGGGTCTGTGTTTCCTGATAGCTGCAGCCTGGGGTTATATAAATCAAGAAAGAACAGGTTACTCCTAGGACAGCGCACTCCATCGTCAGTCACATCCATGACTCATAAGATGGAGCAAACTTGGTATGTCATACTTAAGTTTGTACCTACACTGATGTATCCCACGAGCGTGTCCACCTGTGTACTTTCAATTGCCCCTTACGTTTCAGGGCCAGGGTAACTCTCTCGAACATTCTCACAAACTATACGTACCTACTACTATGTTCTGTTTTTCTTAGCTTTGGCCAGATTCAAAAACCGATTATTCTCAAGAGGTAAATATGTTTACTCTACCTCGGGCGATGCGTAATTTTATCAAATTTAAAAAACATAAATGGAATGCCCCAAACTGGTGCCTACGAAAATATCCCAAATTGGATTCGGGTTATCAAAACGAGCCGGTAGTTACTTTTTTTGCAATAAAGATGGATAGGGTTGATCAATCCCTTTCAGACACTGCATTGGTTCAATTTGAAACCACTCTCTGTTGATATTTGAACTTTTTGATTCAAAAATACTTCGGTAATGCAGACTTACGTAGATTATTTTGTTTTAAAGCCATTTTGTGAAGTTTAATCTCTGTAACAAAACTTAAATAATACAATTTAAAGTTAAATTAATTAGTAAAGTTTTAGGTAAAACCGAAGTGCCTATTTCAGCTTTTATTCTTAAGACGTTTAGTCCCTTGAACATCTGGCCGGAGTTAAATGCACACATACTCGTACTGACGCCTGCGTCCGCATAGAGTATGTGTGCATTTGACACCGACCTACCCCCTAGCCAAGTTACAACCGTTCGTTTCAATTCTCTTTTCGTTGATTACCACGTGATTGAGCGTTGAGATGACGTCATAACAAAATAATCGGAGGCGTGGCTGACTCGAAGCGGTCGACGAAAAGAGAATCGAAACGAAACGGTTGTAACTTGGCTAGGGAGGCAGATGTCCAAGGGACTGGGCCCGCTGACCTTTAAACCTATTTTCTTTTCGAAATATTGATTGATTTAAATATGCTATGCGTACATTGCTGTGTGTTAGTGTTCTTCAGAATGCACGTAGCATTCTGAAGAACACTTAACCAGCAATGTTTTTTTGTGTAAAAATATTTTTAAAAATCAATACCGTTTGAAATGACTGAGTAAGAAAAGCAAGTGAAAAAATATCATGTTGTTTTTTGGCGTAAGCATCCTGTTCAGGTTTTGGCAGACCTGTTAGTCTAGTGGTTAGTGGCCCTGACTGCTATGCCGGAGGTCGTGGGTTCGATTCCCACCCAGGACAAATGGTTGTGTGATGAGCACGATCATTTGTTCTGTGTCTGGGTGTAATTTATCTATAATATGTATGTATTTTAAAAATATATAAGTATGTTTATCAGTTGTCTAGTACCCATAACACAAGCTCTGCTTAGGTTGGGACTAGGCGGCGTTGTGTGTTAGTTGTGGAATATTATATTATTATTATTATATTATATTCAGACGAAAAAACCATAAATATTGATAATGTTGTACACGACTCTATAATAAACATATATATATTTAAATATATTTAAACATATTGGCTTAAGCGTTACCGAAAATCACTGTTTTATGGCACTGCTCGGGAGCTAGGGCCTTAACAAAAATAAAATCCCAGAGGCGGTTTTATATTGTTAGGCTAACCCTTAATGATAACAACGGGAGCGTCACTATCATTGACCTAATTTGTCTGTATTGTCATACACAATGAACTAACGTAAACATCGTTGACATGCGTATTTATTTAGTCTTGTTTTAGAAGTAATTGTTTGTATAGCATATAATTTCTGTGTGTGTGTTTACATGTGTGTGAGCTCTTGATGCAAAATTTATTCCTAGCGCAGGGTAAGGTTTTTAACGTTTCATACCCCCAAATGAAAATGGACCCTATAGGATCAATTTTTTTGTCCGTCTGTCGGCCTGTCTGTCAAGATCCTTTATCTAGAGAACGCGTGGAGATATCGAGTTGAAAATGAAAGACCTTGTTTAATGCCAAATTTCAGGATTCTGGGTCAACGAGAAATAACCTATGAATTGATTTCATTGAAAGTGACGTTTTTACGACAGTTTTTTCGTTAACTTACAAGTTTGATTTTTTCACAGTTTCAAGGGACCGCAGACTTGAATATATATATTTTGTTTTTTTCAAATCGATACCTCCACGTGTTCCCGAGATAAAAGCAGACAGACAGACAACAAATTGATCCTCTACGGGATCTGTTTTTTTTCTTTTGATACCTCAAAAGAAAAAAAAAACAGAACCCTAAAAAATAGCTTAGAATATTTGAAAAACATTCGTTCCATACGGTAAACACTTTGTTACCAAATAAGGCGCATCCATGGTGAACGCAAGTGACGATAAGAATCCTTGTCGTTATCCCCATAACCCTCCCTTAACCCTTTTCTAGCCCCATAATGAAGATTTAGGGTTCTTGCTGACGCCTCTTTCATTAAGTGCAAGCCTGGCTGATCTTTCGAAATAAAGCATACACGATAAAATAATAGTTTTACGGAGTTTCATTTCAGATCGAAGTAACCTCAAGATATTTTTTGGTGTGGGAAATCATGAAATATCTTTGTATGACTAAAACCCACACATGTTCTTTCAGTTGCTCTTTAAGTTCCAAGGTCGCCGTAACTCTTGCGAACAATCCGGCAAACGAGGATCGATCTTACAGTTAGAAGCGTAGCGTGGACTAATTTAGACGTGGGTGAAAGCTGATGCGCTTTCACCCACGTCTAAATTAGTCGACGAGGCCGTTTTTCTTTCATAAATTCGAAAACGAGACAGCGAGTATCGCAACCCAGTCTTCGACCACATCGTTGCTTACCATCAAGTGAAATAGTGGTCAAACGCGAGCCTACAAGTTATAAAACAAAAACCCTCATTGTTAAAGGCCGTGGGCGAGGGCCCACTTCGCCTACGCCTAGCACGTCATTGTGCACATTTCGACAACGTTTAATGTGACTAAAAGGCCTATTACACTACGCGATATTCAACACACGATATTCAGACTGTCTTGTTTTTTGTTCCGAGTAAGATCGGTTTAACCCTTATTACTATGCGACATCGACTAAGACTGTCTGAATATCGAGTACTGTTATAGGCCCTTAATTTGTCACTTGTTCTAGCAAAAACATTTACAAAGAAGTGATACAAAGCGAAGCTCCTAGCTGTGTAGTCGCGGCCTTACATACTACTTACTATAAATACGATCATTCGTCACTATCAATCACGCTACAACGACAGACCGATAATATATAGAAAATAAATATACAGATGTAGGAGTAAGGTACGTGTAAACTATTTTTATATAGGAGTGTACGACTGCAGATAATCACACTAATTTTTGAAAGCAAAAGTTTGTATGAACACAATCATGTACAGACTGTGTATAAAACATGTGACTAAAATAATGCCCATCATAATTTAAACACAAAAATTTTACATAATACACTTACTACGGTACTTAACTGATTTCGAACCGACAACCTCATGCAGAAAATGGTTAACCATTGGGCCATCACGTCATCACTATATAGATGTGGTTATACCACATTATTTTTAGTATTTGCGAAACCTGAAAATATTTTGTAACTGAATCGATTCCAATAATTTATACACCATTTATATTTTTTCCCAAAAATATTTTTAAAAAATCAGAAGTTTGAGACCGACACTACGACAGGTGACGGCAGGTCATAGCAGGCATTAGGTACCAGCGCACTGCTGGGTGCGGGACAAAACTACCCCTTAGTCGCCCGGATGGTCCGATGATCATGTATAATTTGTAATTTTTCATAATAAAGTTATGAAATTTTGTACACAGATCCTTCACATAAAAATACTAGACACGTGTTTCGGTTTTCGCAATATACTTAAACTAATGTTGTATAATAAACAATCATACAAATAAAAATGTGCTGAAGTATGCTACGGTCATGAATATTATGAAGAACAAACACTAAAACTAAAACAAGAAACCAATATCTTTATCAAAGGCCCTACCTAACACGAGTTCTTAACGCAATCCATTAGACGACCCAAACTGTATTGTTAACGGGATGGAGTTAATAGTTCCATCCCTTTTTCTCGCTCGCACGCCTGATATACACGTCATGGTAAGGCTCCTGACCTAAGATATCTTCCTGCTATTTTTTTTCCTGTACCGAAATTTTCTTATGAAGCACATGGATATCTTTTTTTTTTTACGTGGGAAGTCATCAAAAACTTCTACCACTCGAAGTAGGGTGAGAGGGTGTGTTAAAATTTTACTTACTAAAACCCACAGTATAATAATATAATATTCCACAACTATCACACAACGCCGCCTAATCTCAAGCTAAGCAGAGCTTGTGTTATGAGTACTAGACAACTGATAAACAAACTTATATATTTCTAAATACATACATATTATAGATAAATTACACCCAGACACAGAACAAATGATCGTGCTTATCACACAAAGATTTGTCCTGGGTGGAAATCGAACCCACGACCTCCGGCATAGCAGTCAGGGTCACTAACCACTAGACCAACAGGCCAATCAAAACAACTGTGTTCCTTCAGTTGCCCTTCATTGTAAGGGTTGCGGTAATGCCTTCCAACAACCCTCAGTACAGGTGTTGTTGGCCAGAACTGGTCCCTACAACTTGATTTTGCTGACATCTCTTTGAGGCGCGCGTGAAACATATAGCACCATTGACCCGAGCGGCCGGTTGGTGAGCTACCTATGGCTCACCCTCCTCAACACCGTGCCTATGGTGACTGTTAGTCGTCCTGCTGCTCTCGGCACCGGGGGCGTCTCAGAAGCACTTAATTATCCTTCTTAATTGTAATCCTATACGCACAAAACGTTTTGGGAACACATTTACTGTGCGTACGACTAAGGAGTGGAATTCCTTCCTTCCTGTATTTCCTGATGGATACAAGCTGAGAATCTTAAAGTCAAGAGTGAATAGGTTACTTCTAGGCAAGCGCGCTCAATCGTCGACCGCATCGTCGCTTTCCATCAGGTGAGATTGCGGTCAAGTGCAAACCTATCAAGAATTAAAAAAAAAACTATCTACATACATAATAAATAAGAAACCGACTGACATAGGAGCGTGAAATGTTGCACAAGGTTTCCTTTTATGACGTAGGCGAGCACTGAGAGCGGATTTTCCAAAACTCACTACCTAAAAGGATGAAGGTTAGGTTAGGTTAGGTTTCTTCTTGCAAACTTTGGACTCCCATCCAAAGTTTGCAAGAAGAAACCTACTTGATGCTACTCACTTAAACTCAACAACTCAATTTCACCCAACAACACATTTACGTAAACAAATCGATTGCGTAAGTTGTGTAGGTCAGGAATCTAGTTTCATACATAAATTACGTAATCTCTTGCCACTGTGATCCATCGATCAGCCATCTTTTAAGGGTTCCGTAGCCAAATAGCAAAAAATGGAACCCTTATAGATTCGTCATGTCTGTCTGTCTGTCTGTCCGTCCGTATGTCACAGCCACTTTTTTCCAAAACTATAAGAACTGTACTGTTGTAACTTGTTAAGAAGGTGTATACTCTGAACCGCAATAAGATTTTCATACAAAAAGAGAAAAAAAAAACAATAAATTTTGGGGGTTTCTGATACTTAGAACTGAAACTCAAACATTTTTTTTTCATCAAACTCATACGTGTGGGGTATCTATAGATAGGTTTTCAAAAATGATGTTGAGGTTTTTAATATCATCTTTTTTAAACTGAATATTTTGCGCGAGAGACATTTCCAAAGTGGTAAAATGTATGTCCTCTTGGACCCTGTAACTTCTAAAATAACAGAATGATAAAACTAAAAAAATAATTATAATGTACATTACTATGCAAACTTCCACCGAAAATTGGTTTGAACGAGATCTTGTAAGCAGTTTTTTTTAATACGTCATAAATCGTAAACTGCAATTTACCTTTCAAGATTGTACGGAACCCTCAATGCGCGAGTTCGACTCGCACTTGTCCAGTTTTTTTGTTACCACAGACTCAAAATGTGACTTTGTGACTGCTTATTGACAATTCTAGTTTTAAGTTCGATCGTTTATCGATGGACTTTAATAAATCGACTACGTCAATGCTTTTTTCCCAACTGTGTTTTGTTGTTTTTATTTTTGTACCCCTTTACGTGTATGAAATGGTTTATTGTTACTTATGTTTTTGGTTTGTTTATTCAGTGAATTTAAGTATATAATATTGTAATCCTTGCTGGCTGATCAACGTCTCACCATCGACGACGGCTGGTGCTGAAAATCAGCGCTGAGGCTCCGTCTTACACGAACCACCACTTATAATATAAGCCGTTATTGTTATTTGTTTTTATTTTTAAAGTATGCGCTATGTTTGACGTAAATCTCTCTTTCTTTTTAAAGGTAAATTTAACAGCAATAGTGAAAGAAAATTCTTAATATAGACGATTAACCAATAATTATCCAGTATTATTGTCGATAGTAAATATCACACTCAACGGTAATATCGATATCTAATTAAGCGTTACATGCCTAAACATTACCTTTGGGAATTTGGGAGCTGACCCAAAATAATTAAGCCCTATCGGCAAATAGAGAATAGTATTTGGCCAATATATCATAACTTGTTGACTTTGCTCCGAATTGTTTGCGCCAAGTTATTCACATGAATAAGACTTGGCAAACCAAAGATTTAACTTAAGATTATTGTAAGTGTTATTAATCTGTTTTTCTTAAGGATTTTGCTCACTACATCGTATCATACTAAGACCGCGCTAGTACAAAAAAATAACACGGTCTATTCGCATATCATCGCGGATCATCCACGTGTCTTTTGCGTATCATCCGCGTATCATCAGCCTATCATCCGCGTGTCATCCGCGTATCATCGGCGTATCATCAGCGTATCATCCGCGTGTCTTATCTAATTCCATTCTCTCAGTTGTCACTTAACCTAAAAATAAAAAGAATATATATAATATTAGGTATATTCTATACCCATGCGACAATGAAACTTTTGTTATGGGACTTAGAAAACACGTAAAACCGTTGGTCCTGCGATTGATCTCTTTTCGGTCGTGTCTGGTTGCCGTCCCATTGAACTATGAAAGTAAAAAAACAGAGAGTGCACCTGTGTTTGTGCACGCACTTGTGCACTATAATATTTTCTGCGTACTTGAGTAATCTCTGTTGAAATTGACCACCGTGATCGGAATTCGGTCGGGCGGGTTATTATGGTCATAGTATGATCATGCTATGTTATGGTCACAGTATAGATTTATGAAACAGTACGGAAACTACCTACAAATATTCGAAACGGCACACACACAAACATACGCATCTACGATACTCCTAAGTGTTTCTCGCGGTTCTGTCAGTAGCGAATGCCGCTTATGAGTCTCGTCGATGCGTATGTTTGTGTGAGTGAGCCGTTTCGAACATTTGTAGGTAGTTTCCGTACTGTTCCATATATCTATACTGTGTTATGGTGCAGTGTGCAGAGTCCTTTAAGATATTTTCTGTTGATATTTGTAGCTACTTTCTGGAGCATGTTACCGAATTACCAATGTATTATATTTTTTATCACGGGGATACTGTTTTTGATCTTGATTTGGTCTAATATACGAGTATGTGTCGACGTCCCCAGGCAATAAGTCGGTAATCGCAAAATTAAATTTTGATTTCATTTTAAAATATTGGGATTATCTGGTTTGATTGTTATTTTAAATTAAAATTGATTTTGATCTTGAGACTGTTGATTAGCGGGACTATAGTTTGTTTCATATTCTTCTCTAACTCCGTTTCTAGTTCAATCGTCTTTTGTCAATGTACTTGTCTCGATTGGAGAGGTTGATAACATAATTTCTGTAGATAATTTTATCCACTATGAAGTTTTCTATTAAAGAAACACCTAATTAAAGATTTCTAAGAAAAAATAATTTTAGGAGGACTCGGAGATCATTTTTCAGATAGTTGTGTCAGCCAATGGATTAATAGCTTCAAGCCTCGGCCATTAATAGCTTAGGAGGCTCGCGTTAAGTGGCTGGATCAAGAGCTTGATTTAGATAGCAGTACTTCTGGATACTGCTCGTATTATTTTTTGAGGTGCCTTTATCAGAAGCTGTAACCGCCGGTAGCTTGGACCCTGTTTCCGATACCGGTGTAATTTTTAAAAATTGTCAGTTAGTTAGCTGTTAGCCCATGACCCACTGCTGGGTGAAGGCCTCCCTCTCCCTTT
This sequence comes from Mythimna pallens, assembly GCA_961205895.1. Classification (NCBI taxonomy): domain Eukaryota; kingdom Metazoa; phylum Arthropoda; class Insecta; order Lepidoptera; family Noctuidae; genus Mythimna; species Mythimna pallens. The sequence continues at coordinate 7,579,354 of OY540843.1, forward strand.
TCCACACACGTCTGTCCTCGGCCATTGCGGACCAGTTCCTCCGGTAGTTGTCCAGCTCATCTTTCCACCTTAGCCTTGGTCTTGGTCTCGGCTCTTGGTTTTAAAATTGTTTATGTCTGTTTATTCTTTACTGAAATATATTTTAAAAAAATGATAATAATATATAATATAATATTCCACAACTACAACTATCACACATTGCCGTCTAGTCTCAAGCTAAGCCGTACTTGTGTTATAAGTACTAGACAACTTCTTTTTCTTTTAGAGTTGACGTACTTTAACTAAATTTTCTCAAACTCAAACATTAGACAACTGATAAACATACTTATATATTTCTTAATACCTACATATTATAGATAAATTACACCCAGACATAGAACAAATGATCGTCCTGGGTGGAAATCGAACCCACGGCCTCCAGCATAGCAGTCAGGGCCACTATCCACTAGACCAACAGGCCAGTCGAATGTAATTTAAATTAATAAACCAGATAAGAATTACGATATACCTTTCATGATATGCAGTTAATAGGTTAGGGAGGTTAAATAGGCAGACGTTTCGTGAAAAATATCGGTATTCGGCTGCACCTAGGGCCTAACCATGACGTTTTAAAATGTCAGGCGTGTGAGCGAGGAAGAGGGATGGAGCTATAAACCCTATATGACTCGATCCCTTTAACATTTCAGTTTAGGTGGTCTCTCTCAGCTCGTGGTTAGGCCTCTGGTTAGACTTCATCCCAAAACAAAAACACTGCTGAATATTGATGCAGTCGATACACGACTTTACTAAAACAAAGCACTTTCTGTTTGTTACCTATCCTACGTTCCAATTAACGTCGAAATTGCTATGGCCGCGTCATCACACCTTTATCAATTTCATGATGCACAAATAGTAATTTTGACGTGAATCGGAGTACGGAGCTAGTTACCCAACGCTGGAAAGGGTTATTTGATTACATGATGTACATACGTGATGTTTTAAAATTTCGTATCTGGGTGACAGAGACGTGTAACGTGAAATTCGACACGTTGAGGTGAACTGCGAGGTACTGGACGTTAATGGAACGAGTCAAGCTAAGACCAATTGCAACTTGCAAGTGTATTTAAAATACCTGACTGCGTTAAAAATAACTTAAAATAAAAGAAAAATACAAAAAAAGAACAAGTTCAGTCCAGTAGTGTAGTAACCAATTTAACTACTACAGTATTGAAATAATATCGTAATCGATACATATATAAAATAAAACAATAAATCAATTCTTAATGGAACTTATTGACTGCAACAGTCGGGACCCAGGATTTTTTAGTTTAGATTATTTTTATTGATCCCGATTGTTCAAATAATACTTGGGTTATCAAAACAAATCCGTTCATCGGTTTGGAGGATATGAGGTAATAAAGAATGTCCATACATACAAGATATGCTCGAAAAACATAAACCATAATACTCGTACAATCGGGTAAAAAGGACGGTCTTAATTGAAACACGCATTACAAAACTTTGAAACGATTGACTTATTCGGATACGGAATATAAGTAAACAAAATACACACTCAAAAACTATCGTCTTTATAATATTAGTATCACACTAATAGTGCAGAAGGTCGGCTATAATAGACAATAAAAGTTAACGAACGCACCCACATTTTATAGACGCGCACAATGTGAGCCGCACCCGTGCGTCAGTGGGAACACTTTGACCTCAAGGTCTGTGTGTACTATAGTGAGTGCAAGCGCACTACTAACCAGCGTTTGTTTGGATTCAGTTCAAGATCTCCCTACGTACATCACAGCGTTAATAACCAGTGTTAACTGACCTCCTATACCTCTGAAACTCAGTGTAGTACTGACTAGGCCAGATCAAGGTCATAGTGATTCTACCGACCTGCGGTCTATTGTGGTATCCTATGCCACTCGATAATAGCAGTCTTCTATTACGGTTATGATTTTTATTCTTATTGACAAATATAAACAAACACAATTTTACGTCAGATATTTTATTTGTTGACATTTAGACTGCAATACACAAAGGTTAAATTCAAAGGTCATATTTCGAATTCATTAATAAAGTTTAAATATTATTCCACCAATTTCTGTTTTAGAATTCAAGTTGCATAATTAAAATCTTAAATATGAAGGATTGCACAATTATTTTAATACAGTAAAGTCTTATAAAAATATAGTTAAGGTGCAAAATGCATACTGACTACTATATCGTTGGTGCGAGCTCAAACCAAAGACAAAGTGATATTCAATCAGCAATTAGTAGATAACTAATGTTAAAAAATGAAATATTATGTGATTGACGAGTGCTCGAAATATCACGTGGTCAATTTCAAATGATTTGACTTTTTGACGACGATCGATAACATTGGTAGAATGTCATTAACTTATTGCCTAGAGCCCAATAAGATTACTCTTTGTTGTGCAATGCGCCGAGTTAAACGTCAGTGGCGCTTCCAGGACAACGTGAGTCAACCTCGTAAATACCATCTTTGTAGTGTACATCTATGCTGTCTTCAAGCATGTCAACCAGCTTTTCAGTGCTGTTATGTGAAATTTTGTGTGCAGGACTCTCCGGATAATCTGGTCTCTTGTCGTACTCCTCAATCTTCTGCTTATGTCGAGACGGCAACACGAAGATACCAACACCCATTTCTTTCTTAGTAGGTACTTCATCTACAGTCTCGTCGAGGATGAAATTCCTGCGCTGCAGATCGGTTATGTTGTGGTGGAAGAACTCCGATTTGGGTCGTTCCCGAATAAACATGCAGTAAGCTATCCATACGACAACTAACGCTGCCTGCGAAAAGGAAAAAATAATACTTGGAATTCATTAAAACAAATCTTAGAATGACGTCGATTAGCCACCATTTTGAATATCATTATCGACCGGTATCAAAGAGATTAAAAGTGTAAACAAAGGTTATTTTAATATGTTTTTAATGACAACTAAATAAATAATTCGCTATTTAAACAGAGAAACAAAAAAAATATATTTGTATTGAACTCACCAGAATCAGAGCGGCGACAAAACCGAGAATGTAAAGGCTCATTTTATTTTAAAAGATAATGTTGTATTTCTACTATGTCGATAGTGAGACGAGTGTAGCAAGCGAGGTTAGATTGGAACAGTCGCAACGCGTGGCCTGACCAAGTCGCACTCAATTAATGTCAATTGAAACTTGTAGCTCTTTTAGCATGTGATGTCATGCCACTAGGATTTATTGAAATATCACGACCAGAACAGTTATCCACTACGAAAGATAAACACGACTTGTTTGTAGAAAGGATGAAGAAAAACAAGGCCTTTTTCAACTTAAACGTCGTCAAATCGTGAGTCGTTCCGGAATTACCTAACCGATATTATTTTCCTGTAAGCGATCACCGATGACGTTTCACATAACTACGCAAATGATTCTACGTAGCTTCGTTCAATGTCTTGTCATGCAAAATAGTTTTCTTTGTACGGATAAGGTAAATAGTTACTTACGCAAAATAGTCGCGCAGACATGTTGGCGCGCACATCAGCCTGATAAACAATAAACATACCAATAAAAAGGTGAAAATTTGTATGTAGATTATTTTATTTCTACAAATTTCATACAACGTCATTTAGTCCCAAACTAAGCAGAGCTTGTGCTATGGGTAATAATATGTAATATTCCACAACTATCACACATTGCCGTCTAGTCTCAAGCTAAGCCGTACTTGTGTTATAAGTACTAGACAACTTCTTTTTCTTTTAGTGTTGACGTACTTTAACAAAATTTTCTCAAACTCAAACATTAGACAACTGATAAACATACCTACTGATATATTTCTAAATACATGTTTATTTATTTAATTAATTTAATTAATCTATTATGTTGTATCAATTTAATTTAATTTAATTCTATAATGTTTATTTGGGTTAATGCCTAAAACAAACGATAAATAAATAATAAAAAACATTCTATATATTAATATAAATTACACTCAGATACACAAACATTTGTCTTGGGCGAGAATCGGATCCACGCCCTCCGCAGTCAGAACCACTAACTACACAAGCATTGTCTTCGTGATAGATGGTAACGAAATTATCAGTAGGCAGGCGCAACTTCAGAATGACGTCTACTCGTCTTCGGGAACGGATCGAGTGTGCCCACGACGTAACACCTCAGTCGGTCTACATTTAATGTGTATACCACATTATACGTTTTAGTGTAGTTTATAAAGTTCAGTATTGTATTATCTTAAATAAATTGCGAAAAGTGGTGTCTTGATATAATTGTACCCTTTTATTTTTTAAAGAATTCATCAAATAACTTCTCCCGCTCTGGGTAAAGCGAGAAGGAGAACACGCGTGATTTTTTCGACTAAAACCCACGCGTGTTCTCTCGGCTGCCTTTTTCATAGGGCCGCCCGGCCGTGGTTACTCTTTCAATTGTCTTTTTCATTCTAGGGCCGTGGTTACTCTTTCAACTGCCTTTTTCATTCTAGGGCCGTGGTTACTCTTTCGAGCAAAACCGCGGCCCAACAACAATTCGCTCCTAAGATGTGAAGTTGCGGACATCAACCCGATGTGCTATAAACTAGTTGCAACCAGCGGCTTCACTTTCGTGATAGTAGAAAATCATCCCAAGGGCATATTCCTTTAGGAGTGGAGTAAAAAGTGTCCTTTGTGCTATTTCAAGACATAAAATGTACCAAGTTTCATCGCAATTTGTTCAGCCATTCAAGCGTGAAGAAGTAACAAAGAAACACATACACTCACAAACTTTCGCCTTTGTAATGTTACTGTGACAGGGGCGCTGGCCTTTAGAAAACCTCATGGGTACTCATGCTCATTTGATTACTCGAAAAAGTGGCGAAGTGTGAGAATAGAAATTCACATTGATCGACATTTTGACAACGGATACCGACATCGTTAACCCGCATAAATAATAAATTGGGACAACATCACATACATTGTCCTGGTCCCAAACCAATGTTTTCCCTTGTACTATGAAACCAGGAACAACGAAGGTACCACAAACACCCAGACCGAACACAAATATCTGTTTCATCAAAAAACATTTGTGTTGGTGCCAGAATCGAACGCGCGACCAATGCGTCTCAACCGGCGCTCTAAACCACTGCGCTAAACGGGTCGTCGGGTAATGAAAAAACGTCCAACCATAAAAGGCGATTGATGTCTATTCTCAGGGGTGCTCAGCAGCTACTGTTTATTACTCATGAGTGCTCGAGACCCCGAGCACCCACGGAGTCGGCGCCTCTGTACTATGATACAGGTTTATGCAGCAAACAAATGGGCCAATACATTACGTAAACTAGATAGTAATAAATAATATTGCGGTAGAGAATCATAGAGTGTAGTGTAATACAGTGCAGTCAATATCCAGTGTCCACTTAACAATAATTGGACACTGGATATTGTGTGAGAAACCTCTATACACCACTAATTTTTAATTAGTACAAATACTTAAAGGGCTTATTAGAAAAGGTATTGTTATTATTTAAGTAATGTCTCAAAAAAATAATGTTCATAAACAGAAAATTCAGTAAGTTACCGTTTGTTTATATCCCAAAATGTCAATGTGTAAATTGAGTGACATTTTGGAAATATTGTACAGACTATTGATTATGAATGAATAAATGACGATCAAAATGGAATAACACTGCACGTAGTAATTTCTAGTAGCAATCGTTATTATGAATGTTTGGAGGTAGGCGGAACAGAGAGTAAAGTCCCGCAAACCTCCGTTGAAAAGGGAGGATCCTCCGACCAGACGGGTGTTATGTCTGGTGGGCAACTGCCCGATAGATGATTTCGGGCTGTTCTATATGTTCCAATCGCGCGGAGAACTTTGATTGCGCGATGCAGGATTAGTTCTTATGTGACACCATAGATGTCGCTACAAATGATTGATTCTATTATGAATTTACCAATTATGTCGTGGACAATTTTGGGATTTCATTTTTTTTTTACTTTTGACTACAAAAATATGATCAGTAACGGGTACGGATAACCATTGTACTAATTAAAAAATAGGTCAAATTTGCCGGCAATCATCGCCAGAAATGTATTGGAGCTGCCCCGCACCCTGCGCACCAAGTTGGTTGCGCAGTTTGGTGTGAAAACAGTCGGTGCGCGCTTTCGCAAACATACCCGAGGCACTACAGAGACGGGGCAGCCCCAACACCACCCTGAACGCGTTATTGTATTGGATACGGAAGACTGTCGTTATTAGTTTTTCAAAACTAATCTCAAAATACGATTTAGGGGGTGTACATATTTCCATATTTTTTATGAAAATATGGCAAAGTGCTAGTTCGTGAGAATTACAATGATGGCTCGACACTTTTTCTTTGAAGAACCTCTATTTCTGACAATAGAGAACTTAATAACTGTGATTATTTATTTTAGATTTGTCCTATATTTACCTCTTTAACTGAGACTTTTCAGGTCAATAGCCTTGTTAATACAGACAATTAATGGACACAACTGGATGTAATTTCTTTGCGGATTCTTTAGTAAATGAGTCAACGTCATATTAAACTTGGCTATTTTGGAACAAGGTATATACAAATATTATAAAAATTATAAAAAAAATACTATATCCATTGAGTTGACTAATATTTAAGGACGCTGCCATAATTTAATTTAAAAAAAAAGTAGTATCAAGGATCAAGAAACATACGTGGGATGGTGTCTAAAACTATTTGGTAAAAAAATAATTTAATAACTCAGAAAGTGAGTCTTATTATAACTGGTTCACAATGGAGAGTGGCCGCGAAATAAAAACTGGTTTTCCTTATATTTTGTCGAGTTATGCAAATTTATTTGAACCGCTGATCTTTTTTCCTGTTTTATTTTAAGTTATTACGATCTATCCTAAGGTTGTCTGGTAGATATCGCTATCAGCGCTAAGACCGCGACAGCGAAGATAAGTTTATTTACAAGTTGTGTGTAACACAACATTTATTGGTGTACAATAAGGTTTATTCTATTCTATTTTTTTAATTTTGGAGATGGTTTCATTGTACAAGTTGTTTAAATTCACTATTAATATGCCGTTTGAAATTGATATAGATTTGTAACTAGTCAATTCAAATTCTGTTCCAAAACACACTTTTCTAAAACATATAAAAGCAGTCTAAACTAAGGTGTCCTGACGGTATTTAGCGGGATTTTTTCAATGGAAGTTCAGTCAGTTCAGTGTTTTTTTCTAATCACAAATTGATTTATAGTTGGTATTGTGATGTTAAATTGGTGTAGTTTTTTACCGACTCCAAATTGGAGGAGGTTCTATGTTCGGTTAATTGTATGTTTTTTTTTTTATGTATGTTCACCGATTTCTCGGTCAATTGTAGACCGATTTTGAAATATTTTTTTGATTGAAAGGTTATGCTTCTTAGTTGGTCCAATAGAAATATTGTTATCATCTGATCATGAACTTCGAAGATATGGAACAGAACTCCTCATAGGATCACAGCAGAACCGTCGTAACAAGTAAAATTGCTTTGTTTATACGTGTAGTCGATGACTGTCTGAAAGTAGAGGGGGAATATATCGAACTAATCTGATGATGAAGCCTGAAGTTAGGCATCGGAACTGTGTAATAAATTAATTTAATCTAACCGTGTTTGGGATTATTAGAATTGTCATGAGATGCACTCTGGATATAAGGTATTTAAGTTTGGCTGAGGGGTACTTTTTAGTGGTGGTACCATAACCAAAAAGTGTAAAATATTTTTTTATGTATTTCGAGTGTCTACACAACCGGGTAATATGAGAAATCATTTGAAATAGGCACGATCTCGGTAAAATAGAGTTAAGAATTTTATTGCAGTAATGACTACATCAGGCAAGCTTGCCGACAAGGCTGATTCAATCCATGCTATCAAATGCTGTAAAAACATTAGAATGTGTAATAACCTAATGGAAAACAAAGTGACTAAAGTACCTACACGAATACTGACAAATGCTTGCACTGACTGGACAGGACCACTCAAACTGTGTGGTTATTTCCTCAAAAGACCATATCATACACTGAACTGCGTGGTTCTCATATGATTTAACCATTACATGTTTACTTTACGGACTTTAAAAGTGACTTTGACTTCTGAATTTATTCTGTGTTTATCCTCAGGGCAGTCAGCTAAGAAAAATTGGGCTCATCTAGTTTAAATTGAAAAAGAAAATGACCATGTAAAAGTGTTTTTTAAAAACCTATTTTCAATGCCTTTACTATATTTTGTACCAATTATTTTGAGTCTCCTGACAACTACTGAATGCCTATTTGTAAACATCATGCAGTTTTTATTCGTTTCCTGGGCAATTGGAGGTTTTTGAATATTGCATGAGATTAAGTCTTAGTGTCAACGAGGAACCTGTGAGGTGAGGTCTCATTGTTAGCGGATAGAAAAATAAAAACACTCAATGCATTAACTATCAAAACGCCTATATTTAAATGATTATGCACTGGAGTCGATTAAGAAGCAAGCCAAGAAGATCATCGGCAATGATGCACTTGTCGAGTCAAGACTCCAGAAGTTTCTAACTCTGCTCGCTTCTCGCCTATAAAAGGCGGTGGAACAAGTACGTATAGGCGGTACCACCTGCATCGGCCATGTCCTTTATCCTGGCTTCGCCCCTTGCAGCGCAAGATTAACACAAATTTGGTGCGGGGTGTAGCACACCCCACACCAAAATTGTTTTGTTATGGAGTGTCAAGATACAAGATTATTTATTTTACTGAACTATGAGTATATATATAAATGCAAGATGTTACATAAAATTCAGTTGAGTCACTGTCATGTTTTGCCTTAATGGCTTACAAAATATAATTGAGTAAGAATAAATGTCATAAAATTATTTACTCATACATGCAATACTTAAAAACAATAATTAACGACAAAGTTCTAGTTCGGTGTTTGTGTACATTTGCATGCGTGAACAAAGATAAGGATGATCACTAAGGGCGAAATTCACCAATAAAACTAAACGGGTTTTAACGTTTGGCTCGCTAGCCGTTGTCAATAGTGTCACTTGTTTGTATTTTTTTGTTGTTGTATTTTTACAAGTGACATCAGTGACAGCGGCTAAACGCGATTATGCAAGCCAAACGTTAAAACGCGGTTAGTTTTATTGGTGAATTCCGCCCAAGAGTTTGTCATACAAATTACATTAAAGATGTTGAAAATATGATTATCTTTTAGATGGTTGTTGTTGAAATAAGAAACTTTAAAAAGGTTCATAAAAAAGCTAATAATACGCTTTTGTTGCGACCGCAGCTCATTCCTATTCTGCATGCATGTTTCAACTTTATAAAGATTTTACAGACACAGAACAATGGTGTTCATGGGTTCTCGTAAATGAAATAAATACATAGTTACAGTTTATTATTCAATTTAAAAGGCTTTCAAGATTATTTTATTTTTTCGTACAAAGGACAAAAGGTTCTCTTATTGTTAGTACTTTTATCAAACACTTTGAGATTATTTTAGACAGAAAAATGTCCATCAAATTATAACTCATGTGTAACAGTGATAAATGACGGAGATATTAGATTACTAACTTTGTACCGTTTTCTGAGGACTTCTCTCGCCCTAGGGCGGAGCGAAAGAGCATGTCAGACTTTAACTGACTAAAACCACACCTATGTTCCTTTAGTTGCTCTTTTAATTCCCTGCTGGGCCACCACAGTTTTGCTGACACCTCGTTGAGGCGAGCGTGGAACAAACACTACGCGTCTTTGATGACTAAGGGTGGATTTCACCAATAAAACTAATCGCGTTTTATCGTTTGGCTCGCATAATCACATTTAGCCGCTGTCACTAGTGTCACTTGTAAAAACCCAACAAAAGAAAAATACAGACAAGTGACACTAGTGACAGCGGCTAAACACGATTATGCGAGCCAAACGTTAAAACGCGATTAGTTTTATTGGTGAATTCCGCCATTAGGCTCGGTCCCGACGGTTAGAGGAGGCCGAAAAGCAAGGTACCGCTCGTTTATTTGAAAGTAAAATAAACGCGGTTAATCATTACACTTACTCATGTCTTTCTGGTGTTTCTCAAGCACCTTATGCAAAATGAAAAAAAATCAAGGTATTTTGAACCTATTTATTATGAACCTACGGTTCCTATTCGGCTGATGTTTCGAGTGATGTCTTTTGTGAACCTAAGCAGTTCATGAAGGATTTAATAGACAGTTTAACCTTCCCATTTGTCCGCTGAGCAACAAAGTCCGCACCCACCTCGGAGTGCGCTTCGCCGAGACCTCCCTGATAGCGGTGCCCTCTCGCCTAGAGGTCCCGGTTGCAGTAATCAAAAGGACATACCACACCAAATTGCACAACACTTTGATTCCTTCTGATCTTCTTTTCAAACCTTCCTAAAATAAAAATGTTCAAACCTCGTGTTATTCTTAAAACCACTTTAAAAATCTTTTAACCTGTCATCGCCACTACTTGTCAATACAAGTCGCGGCGATGAGGGTTTAAAGATTTTCCCGTCACTACGGGAATGAATGTGAGTCGACGAGTGTTACCGTTGAGCGTTACCCTAGGCACGTAGGTAAAACATGAAACGGTGTAATTTGTTGACTGGGCTTTGGTGCGAAAATAAATTATATATGTAAAAGGCTACTGGGACTAGGCGCGTGAAATTTTACGCGCCAAAGCCCAGTCAACAATTGGAAACCTGTCATACTTAAACTTATAAAGATCGACCGATAGCGCGATGCTCCGCAGAAACGTAACGTGCAAATTATTCACGTACAGTCAGGGATCAAAAGTGCAATTACACTCTACCAATGCTAAAGTGTCTAAAATTTCTTTGTTGTAGAAGTTCAATAGTCTACAACTAGTTTATTCAATACTTTAGATCCTATGCTACCAATTAAATCAGTCGTGAACTATTGACCCTCTTTTACAAATAAATCATTTTAGCATTGGTAAGGTGGAACTTTTGACCCCTAACTATACCTACAAGTCCACGTACTAATAGATTTAACGCAATTAAGTTGTCATTAGTGATTAAGCAGTATTTTTATGCGAATGTAAGCACCAATACAAACCAATTCTGGTTTAATGGTAAAAAAGAAACCAAAACTAAAAAGACTGTATTTATGGAACAATAAAAAAAACTTTACCCTAATCTCTTCAGATTAGTATGTACATGTACATACCTACCATAGACAAGTAATTAGAAAATTACAAGAACTTGCTTCCGGAATAATAAATCTTATCCTATTTTTATTTTATTTTTATTTTTAAGACAGTTACATTACTCTCTGCACTAACAGTCGAAACCAACATCCATCCAGTTCTATGTTCTATTCCAAGACATTATGGTCTAAAGGTGTGACAAATGTCATCCAAATCAGTTAAAGCGTTTGAGAGTTTAGAATAATATACATACACTCACATACCTACATACATATCGATGGAGGTGTGCCCCACCTACCCTGCGTTCAAAAATGAGGTTAGAGTTAGCTCTAATGACGTCATCAGGATAGATACTCTACGCTCGCATTTATGTACGCGAACGTAGAGTTCAACTGACAATGTCAAGCAAGTGTCATTTATGGCCGCTTACACCAACCTACCCTGCTCGGAGTTAGAGTTAGTTGGGTTAACTCTAGGGTAGCTGCTCGAGTTATGAAAGAACGACCTTGGGTTGCAACTCGAAGCATTTTTGAACGGTTGGAGTAGCGATTCTACTCTAATCTGGTTATTTTTGAACGCAGGGCTGGGTGGAGCACCGCCATGCCCTCGTGGGGAAGTTCAGCGGCGGTGGTGACGTCTCGCACCGGTTGCGTAAGAGAGAATGGGTTGCGGTCGCCTCTTTCTGCGAGATAATAATGCTGGTGAAGGAAATAACCGCACGTGTGAGGGAGAACAGACCCTCACACCCCAGTCGCCGAGACCCCGACTCCGACTACTAGTCACGGTAGGCACGGGCTCGCGAATGACGAGCAATGGATAGCTGTCCGGTAAACGTCCGAACCGAACCCGAGTCGTCGACGGTGTGTAGTGTTCCACTCGTGCCCAGCAGAGGCCGATGCCTACTTGGGCCATAAGAGGACTTCTGAAAAGGTTTCCCGTGGTCTTAGAATGCAAAGGGCAAATGAAGGAACGAAGGAGTGATTTAAGTTAGTAAAAGTCTGACAATCTCTCTCACTCCGCGCCCTTGAGTGGGAGATATCATCAGAAAATCTCCCAATTCAAAAAAAAAAAAAACATTATACATACATAAAAACTTTCGCATAAATGATATTAGTGTGCTAATAAAAATAAAATAAACTTTAAATTCACTTATCAAAAGTTTCTATAACATTAGTTCGCGCGACTCTCTAGGTAATAAAATCACAAAGCTTTTATGGACTGTGCTGAGAACATATAAGGGTGCATTAGAGGTATATATCAGCACACATATTTAGTATATCTAATGGTTGGAAACCACTATAAAACCATCCCGTTATTAGTGAAGGAATACGAAATAACGAAAAAAATTGGCTGAATTAATTTCAGCATTAGTTTATTTTTTTCATGCAGGCTAATCCGAATCCAAAACTGTCTTAGCTAGGAATCGCAGTTTGCCGGAAAAGCGCTACGATCTAAAAAATAAATACATATACATTTTGCACGTATACATTTTGATCTTGATCTTTTCGGTTTTTTTTTTAAACAAAAAAAACTAAAAATTTGCAATGTTGGTAAGTTATATTTTTTGGCCTTTACTTTTGTTACCTACCCTATAATTATAAGAACTTGTCAAAAAAATGCAACCACACTGCCTTACAATATCTACCGCTATTTTGTGATTTACCTTTAATGGAAAATGCGCCTTCCAAAATTAAAAAAAAATAAATAAATTAAGTAACATAATTTAAGAAAAATTGTCTTAAGACAACAGACCCTTTCAAAATTTAACACAATAGCTCCAGAAATAAAAATTATTGAAAAAAGCTCTCTTCGTCTCCTTAGCATAGCATAGTCGGCCTTTTAATGTTCCCACTGTTGGGACTCAGGCCTCCTCTCTAGGAGAGGGAATGGGCCGTAATCCACCACGCGGGCCCAGTGCGGGTTGGTGGATGTCACATGTCTTTGAATTTTTGGTTCTAGGACATGCCGGTTTCCTCACGATGTTTTCCTTCACCGTTTTGAGAGCAGTGGTGATGAAATAAATTACACAAAGTAATGCGCCTGGCTGGGTTTGAACCCGCGACCTACAACTCGTAAGTCGGGGCCGTTACCACTCGGCCACCACTGCTCTCACTCGGCCACCACTTTGTCTCCTTGGGTCTTCGATTTTCAAGAGTTCCTTTTCCAGTTTTGTAAAGGAAAAATCACAAAATTTTAATAATATTTCGGAAAGATTATTTTTGTATGTGAGTATATCATTATATTATATATTTCAATAATAACTGTTTCGTTTGTACTTTAATTTGTTTCTATTACTCTTACGCACGGTGTCTACATCTCTTTTTTTCAACTCTAGTTTCGCAGGTTAGCTGGAAGAGATTTTTGTAGAAATAAGCATCACATTTGTACATGTATTTTTTTCTGTTTCTTTCTTCTTTTCTTTTATTATAATATGTGTATACATGAATTATTAAATAAAAAAATAGAAAAATTAGGTTCCTAAATACATATGAACAGTGTTGTTGTTGTTGTGAGTGGTAACAACCCCGACATATGAGTTGTAGGTGGCTGGTTCAAACCCAGCCAGGCGCATTACTTTAAATGTAATTTATTTCATCACCACTGCTCTCAACACTGTGAAGGAAAACATCGTGAGGAAACCGGCATGTCCTAGAACCAAAAATTCGAAGACATGTGGCATCCACCAACCCGCACTGAGCCCGCGTGGTGGATTATGACCCATTCCCTCTCCTAGAAAGGAGGCCTGAGTTCCAACAGTGGGAACATTATAAGGCCGACTATACTAAATACATATGACGATCGAAATGTTTACAGTTTTATGTTTAGAAAACCAAAATGCAATTTCTGCTTTTGTTGTTTACCGAGCTGCTAAAAATCTTAATTTCCTAATCTTGGCGTGCCCGAATTACTTAGACGTGTCTCAGTTAAGCCGTTCCTGGCTGACATAGCCTTTTTCAGATTAAAGTTAGCCTACAGAGCGTGTCAACATATATCTATATATAATATGTACATACTGATATAAGTACACTCATGACTAGAATCGATTATCTTATTTACAAGCACCGACGATAAACAATACTTACAAAGATCGTCAAAATCAGCTATCTGAAGTTTTAATTTCTTCGTGATATTAGGATTCACATCACTTGAAGCTATGTTAAAGTTATGTTAATTTATTCAACTAAGAGTTGGCTACGTAAACACTACGCTACGTAAACGTAAAACACTAGAATTTTTCATATCTACCCGAGAACCTGACATAAATAATGCATTTCGCTGATTGTGGACCAAACAGTTGAAAGTCAGAACAATTATTCAAATGGAGTGTTTGCAAAAAGAGTTAAAGTTAATAAACTTCTACAGTTTTAAAAAGAATACGACGTTAACATAACATAATATTTTCATTTATTTCTCTTCCACAAAACTAACACTAAAATAAAATAAAAATAGCTTTAGCTTTAGCCTTCAAAATTTTATTTTCTCCTTTATAACTAGTAGTCTGTACAAGGACCGCTAGACAGCGGTAAAAGACTCCTCCAGTCGTTTCCACGTTGACCTTTCTCGAGCCACTCTGCTCCATTTTTTTCCTGCTGTTTTTATAATGTCGTCACTCCATTTCTTTTTTGGTCTGCCTTGTCTGCGTTTTTTTTCCCATAGGGTACCAGTTAGTGGTGATTTTGGTTCACCTTTCGTCTGATGCTCGTTGGATATGTCCGGCCCATTTCTATTGCAAGCCAAGCTCTTTCTTGACCACATCCTTTGCCTTGGTGTGACTTCGTATGATGATGATGATAGCGTTCTTCATTTTGTCGTTCAGTCTGTAGTTCATATAGCTCCTTTCTATTCCTCTTTGGTATACTTTAAGTTTTTCTAAATTACGTTTTGTCAGGAGCCAAGTTTGACAGGCATACGTGCGGGTGAGAAGTAAACATGTTTCCATGGTTTTGGTTTTTATTTTGGTAGGCATCTTACTCTTAAATATTTTTTTGAGTGTCCAGTATTTATTCCAGGTGTATTTAATTCTTCTTTCTATTTCTCTCTCCGTGCAATCTTTGAAAGTAATTAGGTGTCCCAGATAGATATAGTCCTCAACGTATTCTAGGTTGACAGATGAAATAATAATTGGTGTTTTTTGTCTGTTTGTCATCAGTTTAGTTTTTGTTTCATTGACTTCTAAATCTACTTTTTTTAAACTTAAACTAATACTACCTACATTTAATTATTTATTTAAACTTCGTGAACAATAGTAGTACATAGGCGAACTTAATAGAACAAGGCATTATCTACCAGTCAACCTTTGGGTTAAAAGAGACAACACTGTGGTAGGTATGCACAATAAATAAACAACAGGTGAATTGTTCCTGATAGCTCTTGACTTAACTAAGTCAAGAATGAATAGGTTACTTCTAGGCAAGCGCGCTCCATCGTCGGCCACATCATCGCTTACCATCAGTTGAGATAGTGGTCAAACGCGAGCCTATCAATAATAATTTAAAAAAAAAAAGATAGTTAGATAGTTGAAATTTTCACAGATTTTGATTACTAGAACAAGATACAATTATTCCTTTTGCGGGAGACTGGCATCAGCAATAGGAAATCCTGTCACACAGATTGCCAGTCCCCCCCTGCAGACTGTGTTTTTATTTTGAAATATAAAAAAAAAAGAGAAACAGGAAAAAACATACTTAAAAACTAAAATCTGATAGTGTGAGTAGTGTGTGGATTGTGTGGTGTGGAGATCGTTATGGTGTGGTATGGAGGTCGATATGGTTTGAATTTATGGTCTTTATAACTTAACTTATCTCACAATATCTTCCTAGAAAATTTTCGGTGATGTCAAATTCATCTATACTAATACTAGCTTCTGCCCGCGGCTTCACTCGCGTGAATGTAGGTTTCTCCATAGAAACTTTGGACCCCCGCTTCATCCCTTTAGGGGGTGAATTTAGGAAAATCCTTTCTTAGTGCTCACCTACGTCACAAAAGGAAACCTTGTACAAAATTTCATGCTTCTAATCCCAGTAGTTTCGGCTGTGCGTTGATATGTCAGTCAGTCAGTTTCCCCTTTTATATATATATATAGATTATAAAAAGGAAAAAAATAATTTTTTGTTTGTTTGTATGTTACCAAAACTTACTAGACCGATTTTCAAAATTCTTTCACCAGTAGAAAGCTACTTTATCACTGAGTAACATAGGACTATATTTTCTATTTTCACGCAGACGAAGCTGCTGACAAAAGCTAGTGATTTAATAAACATGAGGTAAAAACTTACTTGCTTAGCTTTAGTAAGAATGTATATTAGTAAAGTAGAATTAATTATAATAAGACAAGAATAGAATACTAATTCTTCACGCTACCAGGTTCTACCCTGAGAACTTCACGCCGAGGATTCCATGCTGAAGATACCATACTGAGGAAGCACACGGATTCCACCACGCGCTCCTCAAGGAGATGTCAGCAAACCGTAGGGGCGCAGCAGGGCCGATGCCCGCTAGCTAGGACAGCAGAGAATTTTTGAAAAGGAAACCCGTAGTCCTAGAACGCAAAGGGCAACTGAAGGAAACAGGTGTGGTTTTAGTCAGTAAAAGTCTGACACGCCTTCCCGCTCCACCCAGAGTGCGAGAAGTAATTAGATGATTTCCATACTTAAAGAAAAACATCTATTCAAAAAAATTGTTCCTAATGGTACTGCTTAATGTTCAGACCCTTCTTGGTCATCTGCATTACACCTTGTACTGAAACAAGACTCCAATATTCCTTACTAAATGAATTTGATATATACGGGAAAAGTTTTAATATTACTAATAGTTTTGACATATGAATTACGCATCGTTATTGATAGCTGTCTAAATTATATACAATGGTCCAACGTAGGAGGTTAACATTGGGTTCCGTTATGTATGTTTTGCACCTTTGTATATTTAATTCAATGTTTTTGTTTCTTAATTTTATTTATTTTAAACTGTTGCGTCTGTTCAGAATAATCATTGTTTTTCTGTTATTGGTAATCTTTCTTTTAAAAATTAATAGAGCTATGTAATACACCCTATATAGTTCCATCCCTTTAACAGTTTAGTTTAAGTTGTCAAATGTATCGCGTTAGGATCTCATGGTAGGACCTCTGGTCACACATAATAATAATAATAACCATTTTTTTATATTTTTAAATGTATTTTTTTAATGTGTTTTTTAAAGAAATATTTGAAAATGTAATGAATATGTATAAAAAATAAATAAATGGAATAATAATAATCACACAACGCCATCTAGTCCCAAGCTAAGCAGAGCTTATGTTATGAGTACTAGACAACTGATAAACATACTTAAATATTTCTAAATACATATTATAGATAAATTACACCCAGACACAGAACAAAAATGATAGTGCTCATCACACAAACATTTGTCCTGGGTGGGAATCGAACCCACGAACTCCGGCATAGTTGACTACTATGCCGGAGTTCGTGGGCCACTAACCTTTACACCAACATACCAGTCAACAACGTGTTGGCGACATTGTCATTACTGATTGGCGACTTATCGGTGATGCAACTGATAAGTGAGCATATACTCATAATTGGATGTTGTAGCTCGTAAATTGACCAGCATTGTGTCAGGATCCTGTTAACTCAAGCTTCTAAGATACTAGACTAATTCTATGGACAATACCTAGGTTTAGGCGGCTATTGTGCTCGAGTAATCTAGACTAGACACCATTATCTCTTAGAATAATTAGCTTCTATTTAAATAGACTGTCGTGTTAAATAAAAATTAATCTTTATGAGCAAACAAAACTTGTATTTTTTTTATCGGGGTAATTTTTATTTACGTTAAGACAAGTACTTATTACTTCATTTATTGTATTATTCTTTAATACATTATTATTATTGTTTTGTTTATTTCTAAATTATTTTTAATTTATTGTGTCTAGATTTTTAAAATTATTTAGAGAAATACAATAACAGCAACATAATGCGTAGTACTGTATTTAATCTTAAATTATTAATTTAATTAATTTTGTTGTCAACATTACAATTTACAAGTACAATTTTTTAATATAAATAAGTTTTTAAAATTCTATGTTAATTAATGTAAGTGGGCCATGTACCGTTTTAATTAACTATAAATAAATAAATAAATGATCCTTTTATGTCCAAGGAACCCAGAAGAGTATGCCTGGATTCCGCTTCCTCATACTTTTATTCATATTTTTTTACCTGGTGTCCTTTCATCCCAGTATTCTCCGACAAATTGGGTTAAAAAAAAGTCTTATGCGCACATTTTTTAAAGTAATTTCCATGTATTAGGGGTGAGCTGGTTTTTTGCTCCTTCTGAGAAATTCATGATTAAATAGGTAACAGTCAGATTAGGGATTGAAATCGATACCTTTGACCATTATGATTTTAAGACCAATGAGTTTAAATAGCTGCAGTGAAAACACTACGATATTTTTCCTCAAATAAGTACAGATACCGGCATGAATCATGAGCGCTGACGTCTACAGTTCAACTTGCTCAGAAGCACGCAGAAGTGAAACATCGGGTCTTTTTAGTGGTATGAAGAGAGATGCGGGGGCGGGGAGTGCAATCTTTGTACAGTGATTGGTTCGCCGATGTTGTACGAGCGCTCAAGATTCGTGCCGCTATCTATATTTTTCTTGTTACATAAATAAGTGTAGTAAGTAGATCTAGTCACACACGCTATATAAAAGTCAGTGGGGAGCAGTGGTGACCCCCAGGTTGATTGATTGATTCATTGGAGGAAAAAAGAATTTCTCAAGTCGATCTACAACTCGTACACCGGAGTTGTTGCCTTTTCCTTAAATGAATGGATCAATCAATCATTTTTTTAGAAGTCGGTTAAAATATAAATAAACAGGAAGCGAATAGATAATCAAAACAGTACAAGCCCATTAACAAAAGGTTACCTTATGTTAGCAGTTATAAAGAATTATTGTAAGTAAATATTGAATTGTCAGTAATAAAGAAAGAAAAATTGAAGGAAAATTTTGACGGTATATAGCTACCTAATAGATATAAAAAATAAAATCAGTAGAATTTGGTGCCAAGAAATAGTATACATAGTTTCTACAGTTCTTTTCAGCGCAGATGTTTTTTCAAATCATCTCCTTCATAGCTTAAATTTATAAGACCTTAAGGTCTTCAAAACTAAAGGCTGCAATTTTAAATACTTACCAAAAAATTCATGGAGATAGAACAACGTAGAAACTTGTTGTATGACACATTTCAATATTGTACACTACATTTACATGGCTTGGTATGTGATTGTGGTTAAAACCAGCCAAAGAGTCGAGAAAAAAACAACAAATGCATTATTGTTATTTTTAGGTGTACCCAAAAATAACAATAATACATTTATTCAGAATTAAAACTTAATATAACGGTAACATAAAATCTTAGGAATAATTACTAAGGTAAGCATGTAACATAACCAGACGGCACGTTGTGTTCCACGCGAGCCTCAAGGAGGTGTCAGCAAACCGTAGGGGCCCAGCAGGGTCAAAGCCTACTGGGGCCAAGGGTCTGCTTCTGAAAGGAAGACTTGGATGTCATTGGATGATTTTCTCAACGGAAAAAAAATGTAACATAACCATGTGGTTACCTCTTTGTTCTGACCACGTGACTGAGCGTTGAGATGACGTCAGAACAAAGGAATCGGATGCAGGTGTTTATCCATGGTGGTCTGGAGCTGAACTGATAACTAACCGCCCGTTTAGCGATTATCACCCGCCAAGCTAGCGAGTGATAAATCACAACCACGACGGCTGCGTTACCGCACCAGTCTT
Organism: Mythimna pallens; assembly: GCA_961205895.1. Lineage (NCBI taxonomy): Eukaryota > Metazoa > Arthropoda > Insecta > Lepidoptera > Noctuidae > Mythimna > Mythimna pallens. The sequence goes on from OY540843.1 coordinate 7,599,322, forward strand.
GTGAATTTAGAAATAAAACGGCTGTTTTCTCCACAGCGGAGCCTAAGTCTTCCTAAACGGGGTTGATAGTCCAAAACCTTTCGGCTCCATTGGTCAACATGCACGAGCTATATGCTCTGCCAACTGTCACATAAGCTCGACAAGTTTTCAGACTATGTCGACTATGATTCAGGTTTAATAAAAGGAATATTACTTTCAACATGGTGTAAGCAAAGTTGTTTTATTGTACTTGTACTAGAATTCCAACAAAACAATATCTCTGAATAAAGGCTTCTTTTGTATTCAAATAGCATCAATTTATAGTACTTTTTTTAAGCTGTTGGCGCCAAATAGTCTGCGTCCGCCATCACGCAATGTTGCCAACATGTCAAAAACATTGCCACTACATAAAAATACAAGTGTAAAAATTTTACTTTACTAGATCATTCTGTAAATTATTTCATCGCCACTGCTCTCAAAATTTTGAAAGAAAACATCGTGTGAAAACCGGCATGTCATAAAACTCAGAATTCGGAGATATGTGACATCCACACTGGACACGCGTGGTGGGTTACAAGTTTCGAATCCTGGGTATAATCGTGACCCTTGGCACAAATTCTTTTAAGTATTTTAGAATAACCGTCATTTAAACTACATTCAAAGTTTTCTTTTTATTCAGTTGCAAAGTGATAGTGTATTTTATAACTACATTAACATTGCATACAATTACTGTCAGGGACTGCAATCAGCATGGTCAGGGTGAATTCTTTCATGCATGGTAATTATGTCCTGATTCCTGCGATTTATCGGATTCGAACGCTTATTAAATTTTTTCACGTAAAATTCGTACCATACTGCCCGATTCTTTTTAAGTAAAACCAAAACAATATCTAATATAATTACATTGAAGTGATTTATAAATACAATTAAAATACTAATGGTATTGTTATAAATGTGAATTAAACTAATAATAAATTTAGATAATAAAACTATATCACTCAATATAAATATCAATGTGGATATATACAACCGACGCCAGATGCTAGTGGCTGTATGTGCACTAGTGTTGAAACTACGATATAATGAAAATACAATTATGATGTAAAAACAACAGTTGACTATTAGCGGTAAAATTGCACCTCCCCTCTCAAATACTATTTTTAATACATAGTTATATTCACTGCTAATACATAAATCATAGGAACAAATTAAATACAATAGCATCTGTAAAAATATGGTAGTCAGTATAGGTGCACCCCAAGCGAACAGGCAACTTTTAAGATATCTCCTTCGAATATGCCCATTGAAAACTTTTACAAAGTCCACGTAGAATATGTGACACAAAACCAGCAACCAGTGGTTGACCACTGATCTTACGTAAACTTGTAGATTATAGGTAATGTAATACCACCACGTGTTATTGTCTTTTTCCATCTTTTGGATCTGATGCAATGCAACACTTAAAAAGTTTACTAAAATTCCGTTAAGAATCACAAAGTTTTTGTAATTACGAAACTTTTTCAAAATGCACCACGATGTCACTCCGTATATCAACGTAGCTAGTGTAAGCGCTAACACGATGTATTGATAAATGTTCTGAACAGTTGCTATTAACTTAAAATTAATACCAAGATCCAAAAACTCGTTATCAAAATCATCATAAATTTCGTCTTCAATATCATCTCCATCGTCATAGTCACCAGATCCATATTTATCATCATCGGTAAAGTAACCATCACTCACTGTAGAGTTAAATACGCTGGTATCGTTGTCAAAGATGTTCGTGATGTTTGCCATGGCGAATATCACTTGCACGGTTTTTATTTATATACAAAGTCCCGTATACAAAGTAAATGAGTTTAATTTAAAATTGACTATTTGTGAAGAGTTTTACACTCCCTAAGTTATAAGTCCCACGTCAAGTTTGTTTCAAAAACACAGTTAAAACTATAATCACAATATGTACCATATTAAAAATATTAGAGATACTTTTACACACATCTCACACGTCCACATACCATACCACAAAATTCCTGTTTGATATTTTTTGTTGTGGTTGCGAACCTGATTTATACATTAGAAACTACACTGGGCCACACGGATTCTGGGTCGATAATAAAAATGCAATGAGTTCTTTTTAATTGTGTATTTAAAAAATTATTACATTTTTAATTATAGATAATAGATTTTAGATTTGTTGCTGCTTCGACTCTCGGATAGTACGGTCAATTCCATTATTAATTTGAAAAAAACCTTAAAAAAATATTTGTACAATAATAAGTCCTAAAGTGCGAAAGTGGTGTCAAACAGTGACTTAGTTGCGACTGTCTGTCATTATATATGAACGAGTAACATGGTTTTACAATAATTTTTAAGTTCGATTGTCTAAGTAAGATTAGTTTACCTTGGTTGTTTAATTTTGTTCTCATTTAATTGAAATGTAAATTTCTTTATGAGCAATAAATATCTTTAATAAGATATTAGATAAATTTGTGAAACTGTAGTATGTTGTAGATAACTGAACACATTTAATACTAAAAAAACATTTCTAAATGCCAATAAAGATACACATTGCAGATAATCTGAAATAAACAAAACTAGGTGTTTCTGTTAAATCATACTTTCGAGAATTAGGTAACCATGACTAAATTGTTTATAATATAATAATATTATTTACACAAGCGATTTTAATGCATTACTTTGGGAGACTTCGTAGTTTTTTTGTGTGAACCGTTATTTTTGCAGCCCAGTGTACATAAATATAAATTAATTATTATGCAGCCACAACCCAAACACATTACCCGACTGTTAAGTTTTAAGAATAACCGGTTGTACTGGAAGTTGACATAATAAAAAACAAAGTCAATCAATCCAATTATTTTAATTAGACCTTTAACCTTCCGTGAACCAAGTGCATAAAAGTAGCATCCCACACCATGTCGGGTTTCTAGATCCATTGTATACAATCATGTGACTAGAAAAAGTGTACTTTTTATTTATTTTATGACTCACATGTCAGAAATCAGAAATCAGAAACGTTTATTTCAAATAGACCAATTACAGGCACTTTTGAATTGTCAAAATGTCGGTCAGTAAAAAAAAAAATACAAGTGAAGCTAAATTGCACGTTCCAAAGCGTAGATCTCTATGGAGAAGAACGTGCAAGAAACTCCATGGACACTCTTTTTAGTTACATAAATGTTGGTTACATATTTCTTGTCGCTTCTAATATGTGAGCACAATGTAGATAAGTTATAATGTGATGTGTGTGTCATGTTTTATTGAAAGAAATAAAATACAAATAGTAATATCTTACACACTCAAACGTCGACTCTTCTTTGAACTAACTTCACAGTGTTATTATTATAAGACTAGCTTCTGCCAGCGGCTACGCCCGCGTGAAAGTAGATTTCTCCATACAAACTCTAGACCCTTTTTCTCCCCCTTAGTGCTCATGTGCAAAATTTCACACTACTAGTGAGCGCAGCTACAACAATTGTTGTGTTGGGTCTATAAAACCCCACGTGGCACATGAAATGGTTAAAAAGTATTTTTATTAATAATGTTAAAGTAAAAAAGGCAGTTTTTTGTACTTATCAAAACATGTTTAGTTGAAAGTTTTTTGGCGCGATTTTTTTCAAGTGAAATCCTGTGTCTATTCGGAGGGCATGGCAGTACCCCCGCCAAGCCGAGCGCGAAGCAAACACTGCCGTAACATCCTTTACTGGAACCATTTCGCCGCATTATCAGGCCCCTATTTGAGAACCTCTGGATAAGACCAGAACGCAGAAATTATCATCATCCAGTAAACTATAATCACATACTTAAAATCCAAAATTTCAAGTCTGTAGGTCATTTAGTTCCAAAGTTAAGCGAAAGCAAAGTTTCGCATTTATGACACTCACTCACTCATGATCATCAGAATAGAACTAGTACTTCCCATAAACTCAGAGAGCTGAAATTTGGTACAGAGTTAGGGTTTAATGGCCACATAAAGAAAAAAATATAAAAACTAGGATAATCGAAGATCTGGAGTACCTGGTGATCCTGATTAGAAAACACAAGAGCCCAACCAAACTATTAAAGATCGACATACCGCCTTTACAAAAAATATTCAACTTGGTGGGCCGCTTCATTTGATGTCAAAAATCGAAGGTCTGAAGTATCTGATGAAGAACCCTCAGCTGGTTTCAGCTGTATTAGAGATATGGTAATGCCCTCTTCTACTATTGGTACATAAAAAAATCGACTGTCATTGCAAAAATCAATATTTTCGTCAACGTTTCTACAAAAAGAAGTGAAATCCCACCAAAAACATTCTAAAAAAAACTAGCCAAGTCTCGATGGAGCTGCTTGTTTATCTCTAAAAAGTAATGAAATCTAGACAAAGTCGTGCCAAGTCTAAAGTTCCTTACTGCAATTTCTTTATTATTATAGTTAATATTATGTGACTTGGCCGCTGAAGGGTACACAAGGGTACAAAACCAGGTACTCTATGACACCTTTGCACTAATCTGTCGCCAGTACCGCTAGCCATTGACGATGGAAAATTGCCACTTGGAAAACGTATTGTTCTACAGTCAAGTCACACAACATTAACTATAATAATAAATAAATCGCAGTAAGGAACCTTAGACTTGGCACGACTTTGTCTAGATTTCATTACTTTTTAGAGATAAACAAGCAGCTCCATCAAGACTTGGCTAGTTTTTTACACAATGTTTTTGGTGGGATTAAATTATTCGCAAATTATTTTTTTAAAGATGGTGTAGTTTGAACTTGGTGTAGTTTTCTGCATCTCAAGTGTCTACGCAGAAAGAAAAATGTAAAATCATTAAAATAGGCATATTCTCAGTAAAATGGAGCTGAGAATTTTATTACAGTATCTTAAGCGTGTAGTTTGAGGGCCTGTTTGTTAAAACTCTTTGGAAATATGTTTAAGATTTAGTTACCGTTCTCAAAGAATTGTGGAAGTTGTTTTTTTTTTTAGAAGGGATAATCATCCAATGACTTCTCACACTCTTGGGTGGTGTGAAAGGGTGAGTCAGACCTTTAATGACTAAAAACCGACCCCTGATCCTTTGTTGCCATTCGTAACTGAGTCGAGTTTTCCTTTCAGAAGCAAACCCATGGCCCTAGAAAGCTTCAACCCTGCTGAGACCTTACGGTTTGCTGACATCGCGTAGAGGCGCGCGTGGAACAGTACGCGCCGATGACGGATTGGGCTCGGTCCGTCGGTTATCGGACGGTCCGACGGCGAGCTACCCATTGCTCACCGTCTGCAAGCCCGCGCCTAAGGTAGATAGAAATCGGGATTGGGATCGAGATCCCGGCGGCTGGGGCGTGAGGGCCACTCCTTCACGCTTGCACGTGTGGCCTCCTCCTTTGCTAGCATTACTGCTTCGCAGAAGGAGGCGACCGCCTGCTACTCCTCCTCGCTTCAGACCATGGCCTGTAGTAAGGCCCGGCGCGAGAGATCGCCGCCGCCGATCGCCCCCACGAGGACACGGCGTTGGTCTGCTTAAGCAGAGTACATCTCTATCGTATGCTGCACCGTGTCTTCCCGGCGGTCCAAACAGTGGTGGCACTCGGGCATTACTTCCGCACGTATCCGGTGCAGGAACTTCCCGAACTGACCATGCTCGGTGAGAACCTGCGTCATGCGGAAAGTGAAAAACTAATTATCAATTTAAGACCTATTAACAAGCATTATAAAATACTTTTAATAAAAAAGGTAACATTTTACATTTATAAAATATATAATCATTTCACTCACACTATTATATTCACTTTTTAGTAACTATAATATATGTGACAAAAAATTGGCGGTAGGAAAACGAAAAATAAAACTTCAAATTAAAATCTACGAACCTTGTTAATAATTTACCTATAAATTAAATAATGATTTAATTTTAGGTTTTCACTTATTAAGACCACCTAATTATTTATTATATTGTGGGACACATAAAAAAAGTCTGATGCATATTTTTTTAACTAATTAGTAGTATTAATGCAGAAGTAACTCCGTGTTTGTCTGTTCACGTCAAAATGGATACACAGATTTCCATGAATCTTCGCACACGAGAAGACTGTCGATAGTCGAATTCAAAGTAAAAAGTTTTTATTTTACATAGGCCTACATGGGTTCTTATAAAACAAGGTAGATAGGATCCAGACCATTGTCGACTTTCACACGAGCGAAGTTGCTAGTAGGAGCCAAGTGTGTTTTATTGTTCAAGGCAAGTGATCTTTATATTCTTAACAGCACGATTCAAAACTGTACTTTACCAGTTTTGTTTAAATAAAATTCGTACCAATTTTCTCGGTTACACTTTTCAACTACCAAAAAAAACGGTAGTATTAATGCGTTTAAGTTGATTATCGTTATTCCTTGAATACGCCTTGTAATAACCCAGTTATTGCCGACGACATAGCCTATTATGGTCATAACATATTCAGATAGCAATAAAACGTCACTTAATATTAAAATCAATGTAGCAATTAAATATACATGCGATGCCAGCTGTCAGTAGCTGTGTGTGAAGAAACTACGACAAAGTGAATACAGTTATTATGTAAAAACAAAAGTTGACGATCAAAGGTAACATTGGGTCTCGAGTGAAATTTCATGTGGAACGATATCATAAGAGAATATATTTGAATCTCAAAATAAAGGCAAACAACAATAATATATTAAGGCCAATATGACGGTTACTATCAAAGCTACGCCCCATGCAAAGAGGCTACTTTTCAAATATTTACTTCGGATGTTCCCATTGAAAACTTTAACAAAATATATGTAAAAAATGTGACTGATAACAACCAACCAGTGATTTTTTACACATATCAAGTATTTGTAAAAACTGTGAACTATTATTTATGGCCATAGATTTTCGCCTGAGTATAATACAGTGAAACCAAGCTTTTTGTAATTGACCATGACTTTGATTATGGAATAGAGCAAAAAGTTAGATAAAAATGCGCTGAGGAATACTTTTTGTAATTATGTTTTTTTTTTAACATATGCCATGATGCCATCCATATTATATCAGAGCAGATAGTGTCAACCCAAGCACAATGAAGTGGATAATATCTTCAATGGTGTATAGTAACTTCCGCAGCTCGTAATCCTCAGCTTGATCATATTCAACTGTGTTGTTTTCATTGAAATATACATAATCATCACTCACAATTATATAGTCATTTACACCAGTATCGTTGTCAAACATGGTTTATATATTTGAATGATTTTAAAATGGACACAGTTAAGTTTTTTGCACACAATTTGTTTTTTATTTTTTACGTAGGTACAGCGCTTCTGATCTATACATATGTGTGTTGTATTGTAAATACTAGATGCTAATAAAGTTTTTAAATGTATTTTTATTTATGATTCAGCATTAATATAATAATAATCAACACACCCCCATCGCCGTATCTCTACGTTGACGTCGTGGTGGGGCTTGCGTGCTTCAGAAAACCCTAGGCCTCTATCGGTAAAGTTTGCTATGCCAGTTTCGGCTCCTCGTATGCCTCTCCAAAGTTCCGGGATCTCAGGGTTCCGAGATATGACTGATACATAAAATAATCAATACAACAAATGATCATGCTTATCACACAAACATTTGTCCTGGGTGGTAATCGAACCCACGACCTCCGGCATAGCAGTCAGACAAATGATAGTTGTCCAACGATAAGATGGATTGACGAGTTTTTGTCCACCTCTGGAAAACCCCGTTGAAGATGGCACAAGAACGAGCGTACCATAAACCCAGAAGCTGATTCTCAGCAAAGGATGAAGTCAGGCTATAGATAATAATGAAGTCAAACCGTTCTCTCACATGGCTGTTGACTAAGAGATGGCCACTAAAATCAGCATTCAGTCAACAATTACATTTAATATTTCAAAGAATATTTTGTGCGATAATTTCTTTGTGAATTTACTCACAAAAGGTATTCAGTCGCAGGAAGGTTCTATTCTGATTGATAGACTCAGAGAGTGTTCGGGTGTGTAATTTACAAATATTTTGAGATCATTAATTTGAGAATAGACCATCCTTTTAAGCCACTACATAGATAAATGGAGAAGTACCACAGTAGTCTGGATTTTATTGTAATTGAAACGGCAGACTATTGTCTAACAAGAAGCGAACACCGGATGCAATAATTGAAGGTAAAGAAAATAGCATAATGCTTGCTGTGTCGCCACAATGAATGGTCCTGTGCGTCTTGCATCAATCGGATTCCCGCAACCTTTACCAGGTCATCGGTAAGAGGCCTTCCAACGCTGCGTTTTCCGGTACGCGGTCGCTAGTCCAGGTCTTCTCGACCCAAACGGCCGTCTGTTCTGCGAGTAATGTGCCCTGCCCAAGCTTGGGTAGGGCACATTACTTGCAGAACAGATGGCCGTTGAATAGATATAATACAATTATACAATATATACTCAAATTAATAAAATACATACCTACTACACTACAGTCAGATAATCAGTCTTAATCGACAATTGGAAATTATTTCATTAATTTCCTGCAGATAGGCAAGAAACCTATACCTACTACTTGTAAACGGAGTTACATACGTGATTCTCATCAAAATCATCATTTTAGTCGAAAGACGTCTAATATTGGGCATACCTCTACCAAGTGTCAATTTATAATTTAGGCCGGCCTCATCTAGTTTAAAAATGACGAAAAAAAAAATTACCGTGTAAGTGTTTTTTTAAACCTATTTACAAAATAAATATCATATATCATATCATATACAATATAATATAATATAGTATAGTATAATATAATATAATATAATATAATATAATATAATATAATATAATATAATATAATATAATATAATATAATATAATATAATATAATATAATATAATATAATATAATATAATATAATATAATATAATATAATATAATATAATATAATATAATATAATATAATATAATATAATATAATATAATATAATATAATATAATATAATATAATATAATATAATATAATATAATATAATATAATATAATATAATATAATATAATATAATATAATATAATATAATATAATATAATATAATAACATAGTATAATATAACATAATATAATATAATATAAGTAGCAAAGAGCATACATAGATATTGCGATAAATTAGATTCAGCTATAAACATTCATTTAATATAAAAGCAAGCAGCAATTCATACAGTTAATATTTTGAGTAAAGTACTGGGGGATACAGTATTTGTAACAAATTAGCAGGGGAACCGAACCTCCTTTTCCCTGAGGGTCTCAGGGCGGGAGCAAGGAAAAACCACCGGGAGAAAACCCGAGTAGAAAACTCTTTTCAAAAAACCATAATATAATATAATAAATCTGTAGAAAAGTCTTAGTAAGTTGTGCACGCATCACGTAAAATATATGAAATTGATGTAAATAGCTTATACACATTAAAATGGTAATATATAACTGGATATATTACTTAGACTTTGTTTCATCGACATCGGTTGACTATATCGACAGATATATGATTTTAAAGTGTTTAAGAAGTAAATATGACACCACACGCAATGACTGTTAGGCGGTATAAAATTCGCGGATCATAAATAAATAAAGTACCGCCAGAGCGAACGGTCCTGTGCGTCTCTCATCCATCGGATTTCAAACTAATATTTCTTGAGTGAAACTACTGCTTGTCGTTTAATTTTCCAATGTTAAAAAGCCCGAAAAGATTGTAATACCCATAAAAGGGCCGTAATGGAAGGCTTTTGAAGGAATTCAATGATAAACAGGCATTGTGGAGGATATTTTTAGGTTATTTTTAAAATGGAAAATCATGGAGCTTTTACTTGATTCAAATTGAAGAGAATCGAGTTGTTATCGAGTTTGATAAGGATTACGTGTAAGCATAATCAGGCTTATAATGATACCATGGCTGGGACTCAGGTTTCTTCTTAATTATAGAGAAATAGTAGTAAATCAGCACGCGGCACAGAGCGAGTTGGAGAATGCGACAAGAATGTAGAAGGCCCTAATAGGAAATACGCATGAAAAAAATATATTATCTAAAGTACTAGTAGTAGGCTTGACTTCATGATCATTTACAGCCTGATTTCACCCATTGCTGAGGACATTTGACTTTTGTCAAAAATGTGGTTCCCATTTAAAAGAGATTGCCCAAATTTCTATGGGAACCCGTACCAATTTGCGTCAAAACAAATAATTACTCTCAAGAGTATACAAGGTTTTTATTTAACTTTCCATTACCTAAAATTTTAAGAATTTTTTTTTTTAAGGTCAGAAAACGCCTTTTCATATTTTATAGCAATTTTTGACCGTCGTGATTATTATAAGTTGCATACTATACGTATAGGTATGCATTTCAGGCTGAATTGCTGGGTAGTATTAATATACTACCAGTTAGTTGTTAGTCAATTATAACGCAATAGACTAATGTCTATTGCGTTATTATTGACTAGATGTTTGGTTTAGTTACTGGTTCGCTCCCGTGTGCTGTTGTGTAATGTTATGTAGCATATAGCCTTTGTCGGTAAATGGGCTATCCAACACTAAAATAATTTTATAATTCGAACCAGTATTTTCTGAGATTAGCGCGTTCAAACAAGCAAACGTTTGAGCTTTCTAATTTATAAGTACTGTTGTCAGTGAACACCTACGTGTCGGTCACTGTAACCGGACATAACCAGTGAAAAACATTTTATTTTAGTGATGAAGAGGAAGCTTTACTTTTAGTAAACTTACTTGAGACTCCCCATTTAAGAACAGATTTTGGGACCAAGATATAAATAAAGGTCACGAAATTCATGATATTAAAGTTTACACCTTAACTGTTTCAAGGATCAGTTCTATAGTAAAATTAGTTCCAGATTGACGAGAAATGGCTCGACTGTTGTTTGTACAGCTGCGGCTATTGTGTATTTGGTTCGGTTAGAGGGCGCTAAATCCCGCTTATGATTTTCACATTATTTCTTTAACCATTCGTCCAATTAATATAAAGTAAAAAGCAAAAAACGCATGCATTTAGTAATTGGACTGAAAAAGCTGCTATTTTCATGAGGATCATTAGATAGTTGATAATATGACCGGTTAAACATCATTCGACGATTTCATTTATTTCTAATGCATTTTTATAATCATGATATGTCTTGATTTGAAAGTTGTTGAGGAGCACAACGATCTCCTAGTATAAGACTAGTTTTTGTTAGCGGCCTCGCCCAACTTGTAAATATAGGATAACTTGTGTAGGGACAATGTATGTTTAACGTTATATAAAGTCACGTAGCTTAAGCATGTAATATAAAACAATAACAACAGAGTCTTATCGGAATCTCATGTATATATTGGTTTGTTATTGTTAATCATTATGTTGTACTAGTTTTTACATTAGATGACTAAGAATTACTGTTATGAATAGTTGTTTATGTTGTTTTATGTAGTCTTAGTTAAGTAAATAGTTTGTAATGTAAATCTAGTTAATAAAATTCGCTTTAGTGTTCAATTGTGGTTGGAACTAGAGGAAAGGCATACACGGTCGCACTGGGCACTACCTCCGCCCACGTCGGATAGCAGCCTCATATTTTTCTCATATCATTGGAAAATAAGAAATTTAATAGTCGAATAAGACCGCCACTACTTCCACCCACCTACAAAGGGTATATATATAGCCGCCTCACGGCCAAACACGCCGTGCTACGGCGCACGGAGGACGTGCGCCGTATTTATGACACCTCCGTATTTATGAATATGCGTGGTGTCAAAATAGAAGCATGGCGAGGCAAACGTGGGCCCGCACAGTGTCATCGGTGTCAAAAATTTAGGCACTCATCACACCAATGCCACCGCCCGCTCGCCTGCGTTAGATGTGGAGAGGGGCACACCGCCAGAGACTGCCCGCGACCCAGAGAGGAGCCAGCCACCTGCGCCAACTGCGGTGGCTCGCATCCGGCGTGTCACGTCAGGTGCCCCGTCTTCCAACGGGAAATAAGGAACAGGCGTGCGGGGACTGTCGCCATCACATCGTCCTCGACACGCCGACAGCAACCACAGCCACCACCAGAGGTCCAGGAGCATGAGAGGGACCAGGGCGTGTCACTGATGGCGGCAGCAAACGGGCCCACCGTACGCGGAGGGGCCACACTATCCAAGCGGAAGAAGCGGAACCGTGGGGGCAAGAAGGGTCAACCCAAGCCCCCCGCGACCCAACAGGAGACAGCAGTCCCGAAATCTGCCCCCCCCCCCCGAGGGGATCGCAGGTCGTGAAGGGGAAGAAAGGCGCACAAAGTGGCGCCGGCAATGCGCAAGCAAAACGCGCCCCCATCACCTCCACCACCACCACCAGCAGTGCCCTAAGTGGGGCCCCCAACTCCGAGATCACGACCTGCGCCATCTAGCTGCTGATGGACCTGATCAAGGCCATCAGACAGGGGCAGAGCCCGGAGCAGGTAATCCTAGACGGCCTGGCCAAGTTGCTCACCTTGTGTCATGGCTAGGTCGTTGAGGGTGTTACACTGGAACGCCCGCGGCCTTCGGGACAAGGTCGCCCCACTCCGCCATCTCCTGAGGGAACAAAATATCGACGTGGCGCTGATAAACGAGACGCACCTGGGACCTGAAGATAGGGCAAAGTTCCCAGATTTCCTCGTTTACAGGAAGGACGAAAGGTCGGCCCACAACACTAGGTACCGTGGTCTGGCAGTACTAGTGAATAGAAGAGTCGTCCATCAGGAGGCCCCCTCGCTGTCGCACAGCTCGCTCTACGTGCTGGGCGTTCAACTCCATGTTGCCGGCGAGGACTTTCGCTTGTACGCGTGTTACAAGCCGCCCTCAGTTCAACTAGACCTGACCGAGCTGAGGGCCACACTATCCGCCGCCGAATCACCGGCAATGCTCGCCGGTGACATGAACTGCAAACATCCCGCATGGAACGCCCTGCATATGAACAACGAGGGGAGACGGCTCTTCGATGACGCGGAGGCCCACGGATACACAGTGTCCGGCCCTGAGACGCCCACACACTACCCGGACAACCCGCTACACATGCCTGACGTGCTGGACATTGTGATCCATACAGGGCTACGCTGTCAGATCACGCAGCAGGTCATTGACGACGAGCTACAGTCCGATCACCATCCTGTACTCGTCGTCCTATCGGGGATGCCGACCCGATTGAAGCCGCTAGCGCCACGTCGATCAACGGACTGGACCGTGTACGCTGAAAAGCTTGAGACCACAACGCCCACTCGGCCTGTCTCTACCGCCGCAGACGTCGATCTACTCGCCGATGACGTCACTGCTTGCGTGCAAAGCGCCCTTGAAGAGGCGTCAACGACTCACCAGCCACAGGGGAGAGGGCTGCAGCCCCCCCTACCTCCACGAATCAAAGCCATGGTCGCCCAAAGGAGGCGCCTACGCAAGCAGTGGCAACAATTACGTTGCCCCACCATAAAGACGCAACTTAACCGTCTCGCGGCGAAGGTGAAGGCCGAGTTAGAGGCCATAGCCGCCGAGAGCTGGGAGGAACGAATAGACGCTGCAGCATGTGACTGGCAGGCGACACACAGACTGTGCCGCCAGCTCACAAATACCCCAGCTCCGGTGCGCCCCCTACTGGCAAACGACGGGGCCCTCAAGTACGTAGCTGAGGACCGATCGGAAGTCTTTGCAGAGCACCTGGAGCGACAGTTCAGCCCAAACCCGACCACCGAGCATGACCATGTCGCAGCAGTCGAGCAACACCTTAGAGACTACTTCGCGACACCGATAGCCCCCGAAGAGGATCCTGTCTTCTTCTCGCCCGGCGCAGTTAGACGCGCCATCCAACGCACGAAGCCTCGCAAGGCCCCCGGTGCTGACGGTATCACCAACACAGCGCTGCGCCACCTGCCGTACCGTACTGTTGCGGCCCTGGCGCGCCTGTTCACGGGGATACTGCGCACGGGGGTCTTCCCAACATCCTGGAAGGAAGGGCGCGTCATAATGCTGCCCAAGGCGGGAAAGAATCCACTGAAGCCGGAGAGCTATCGGCCAATCACACTGCTGCCGTCAATCTCTAAGGTGTTCGAGCAACTCCTGCTGCGACACCTCACCCCGCACATCTCTCCGCGGCCGGAACAATTCGGGTTTCGGGCGGAGCACAGCACGACGCTCCAGTTGTCGAGGGTACTGCACCTCCTGTCATCAGCGATGAACAAGAAGGAGTACGGAGTGGCAGTATTCCTCGACATGGAAAAAGCTTTCGATCGTGTGTGGCACGAGGGGCTAGTCTACAAACTCGCCACCTCTCCCACGCCCCGTAGAATCGTTAAAGTGGTCCAAGCTTTCCTGTCCAACAGGTGTTTCAGAGTGGTGGTCGACGGGGCGCTCTCCGCCCCCCGGCCCATCCGTGCGGGCGTGCCGCAGGGTAGCTGCGTCTCGCCGGCGTGCTACTCACGTTACACCGACGACATCCCAACAACTGAGGACGCCACGCTCGCGCTGTATGCAGACGACGCCGCGTACATTACCACCTCCATGAACGCGAAGTACGCGGCGGTGAAGATGCAGCGCGCGCTCGACCAGATTCCGGAGTGGCTCGCCAAATGGCGGCTGTCGGTTAACGTGAGTAAAACGCAGGCACTAATCACTGGCTCATCGCCCCTCCCACCACGTCTGAAACTCAGCGGAGCCGAAGTCGACTGGACGCCCCGGGCCAAGTACCTGGGTGTGACCATCGACCGACGGCTCACTATGGGACCGCATGCTCGCAATGTCGTCGCGCAGGGTAGAGTCGTCCGCCACCGACTTAAGCCAGCGCTCTCGTCCCGCCTCCCGGCGCGCGTCAAACTGGGCATATACAAAGCGTATATTCGCCCAGTGTTGACGTACGCCGCCCCAGCTTGGTTCGCCCTCACTAGTGAGTCGAGCCGAGACAGACTCCGCGCGCAACAACATCTTGCGTTGCGTAGAGTCGTCGACGCTCCTCGCTATGTGAGGAATGACATCATCGAACGCGACCTCGGGATTGAGAGCCTGGATGAGTTTGTGCGACGCCTCGCGAAGGAGAT
The DNA here is from genome assembly GCA_961205895.1 of Mythimna pallens. Taxonomy (NCBI): domain Eukaryota; kingdom Metazoa; phylum Arthropoda; class Insecta; order Lepidoptera; family Noctuidae; genus Mythimna; species Mythimna pallens. The sequence continues at coordinate 7,614,355 of OY540843.1, forward strand.
GTTCGCGCGTGCCGACGCCTCAGCTTGGCCCCACGTCAAGCACCTGGCGCCATGGCATGCGCGCCCCCCTGACGCGAGACGACTCCCCCGCGACCTGATTGCGGGCAGCGAGTCCCCCCCCCCACCCCCGGATTGACGCCTGAATAGGCCGCTCCAGTCTACACGCGGCCTATTCAAACAATAAGACTCTACATTCCTACTCGCACCCCGACAAACGTCGTGTGCTAAGTTAATATAGGCACGACGCGAGTCGACCACACACTCGCCACTATACACGCGCTGGACTCACGCACCGAATGGATAGCGCAAGCTAGCTATTCGGTGCACGTGCACTGAGCGATGTAACACAGTACAATGCCGCTCACACACACACATAAATCGTCCCTGCGGTCTGAACCGTAACCGGCTCGCTCTGGAAGCGGGTTAGACGGGGGTCACACTTCCTACTGTAGGTTCGTAACAAGCCGGCATACTCGTCGCAGGTCGTCTCCCGCCGGGCTTCCCCTAGGGGTCTCACCTGGCGGGGATTGACCGCCGGTATGTCGTGAAGAGTCGGCGCTGTGTGCAGCAGCGTCGTGACGCGCCTACAGTATACACATACAAACACATACACATAGAGCACACAGCTCTACAACCGCTGAGCCTAGTTAGGCACCAGAAGGACGGGTCCGTTGTCACGGGCCCCGGCTGGACTCTGCGGTCAGAGGGCGAAGCCCTGACACCGCCTGCCACGCCCCCCGACGGGGACGTAGCGAAAGCCACAGGGCCAAACATTGTCGTCGTTTGGAGTCATCGCTACCTGTCAACAAGTGCTCGTGAATAAATCAAGAAGTCTTCAGCTTTCACTGCATTTTATTTCTTCGGGAACCATCCACCCCTGCGCCTGAATACTCTACAAAATTGGTCCTTCGAGCCGGATCGTCCTGAAGACTGAAAAACGTCCTGAAAAACCTGAAGACTAGCGTGAAGATTTGTCGAGATCGCCCTGTGAAGATCGCCCTGAAGACTTATCTACATCGCCTGAAGATTCATCAAGATCGCCCTGTAAAGATCGCCAGAGAAGATGAGTGAACGCAGCGCCGTAACTACACGAAGCAAGCTACGCAAGTTGGAGGAAGTGATGAACAAACGTCGTGCCATGGAAGGTGACTCGGGAGTGCCGTCTGAACTGGCACCGGGATCACCATCAATAGCGCCTACCTCATCATCTGTTCCTGTGCCTGCACCTGTGATTCCATTGGCGGGGCCCGGTCGTGTGATCGACTATAGTGATGCTGCTACACCAAGAGAATCGGAGATACGACGGAGTGCAAGGAAGCAAGGATCAAGAGCCAGCCACGTCTCCACGAAAAGCGGACAACGAAGTGCCGACTATCTTCGGAGGAGGGTCGAATACGAGGCTGAAAAAGAGCTAGTGCGCCTGAAAGAAAACCTCGTGAGGGAGAAGCTGGAAGCAGAGTTGGCTGAAATAGACGCCGCAGCTGACGAAGATGACTCGTCAGATGAAGAAGAAACGACTCGCCGAGTGGAAGAATGGATCACTCGTACCGCGCCCAGTGATCAAGTACCACCAGTATCATCGAACTCAGTGCCGGTGACCGCGTCCGTAACCGCGACCTCGCGTGATGTGCCCGTGTCCGCGACCGCGACCTTGCGCGAAGTGCCCATGTCCGCGCCCGCGACCTCACACGAAGTGCCCGCGTTCGCGCCCGCGACATCTCGCGAAGTACCGTCCCAAGTATCTGCGCTCCCACAACAGTGTGCGCCCGCGACCGTACAGTTCCGAGACGTAGTGCCCGATACGCCTGCACCGAGTGGCAGTGTACCGCGAGTGCATCGTGAAGGGCCTGACTGGGATCAAACCTTCGCTGAAGACACGGAGAGAAGCCGGTCGCGAGATAGGAGGATAGATCAGCTAGCAGAAGCCATCTCGAACATAGCTCGTCCGCGACCAGTGCCCAGACAAGCTTATGAGTTGCCGTACTTCAATGGAGACCCAGCTGATTGGATATCGTACAAGAACATGTACTGGGACACTACAGCAATGTACAACTTCAAGCCGCATGAAAACCTAGCGCACCTGAAAACATCGCTGCAGGGAGAGGCCAAGATAGCGGTAGAAGATCTGCTCAGGACATCTACGAATCCTACGGAGATTATCAAGGCACTGGACGAGGAGTTTGGACACCCGAACCTGATACTGGAATGTGCATTGAAGAAAGTGCGTGCGTTACCTAAAGTGACGGAAAGTGGTCGAGAATTACGGAAATTCTCTACGACAGTGCGCAATTGTGTGTCGCTGCTGAGGAATGTGCATGCAACCGGATACCTCAACAACCCACAACTGGTGAGTGAATTATTGAATAAGTTGACACCTGTACAGAGAGCTCAGTATGGGGACTTTGCTATGGGCGTAGCTTCAACCCAGGGCATTGATGTGAGAGTGTCGCCTAGTTTGGAAATATTGTCAGACTTCCTAGGTCACCTAGCCCGAGCTACCTCTTATTATGTGCAAATGGAAGTGAGCGCTGTCGGAGCACCGGTTTCTAAACCACAGAAAAGCGCACCAAAGCAAGTCCCATATAGAAATGTTCAACGATTGCATGTACAAAGTGACAATTCACCACCACCAACAAGAGTGCCTCAGTGCACAATGTGTGAGGGAGAACACAACCTCACAAAGTGTGACAAGTTTGCGAAACTGAGTGTGGATGACAGATGGCAACACGTTAAGGATAAACGTCTATGTTTCAAATGTATAGTGAAACAACATGCAAAGAATTTCTGTCGAGCTAACAAGTGTCCGTCAAGCAACTATGCGCATCATATCCTATTGCACGCAGAGAAGAAGACCACTGAAAGTGTCACGAATGTGAGTGAGTACCACGGCAAGTCGCTCCTGAAAATGTTGCCAGTGTGTGTTACGGTAGGGAACAACACACAGGAATGTTACGCCCTACTTGATGACGGGGCTACGATATCACTAGTGGATGACTCGTTGGCAGAGAACGCTGGGGGACAGGAAGAACCCTTAGTGTTGAAGAGTGCGCGCGGACAAGAGGTGTCGGACAAAACCTCGCGTAGAGTGATAGTGTCAGTGCGTGGGCCAAACGGCAGAGTGCATACAGTGAAGTGTCGTACATTCAAGAGATTGGACTTACCCGCACAAACAGTGCCGGCTGCGTTGCTTACGGAGCACGCCCACCTGCGCGACTTGGGCTGCGGGGGAATGATTGGGGCCAAGCCGCTGCTGTTGCTGGGACAGGATAATTGGGAGTTGCTGGTCGGCCGGGAGACACGCCGAGGAAAATCCGGTAAGCCCGTTGCTTCCTTGACCAAGCTAGGTTGGGTCGTTCATGGACCCGTAGGCAAAGGACATAGGTCGGCTGAAGAGTCTGTGAATTGTGTCGTGGAACCACTCTTAGATTTGCACGAGATAGTTAAAAGTCAGTTTGAGCTAGAGTCTATAGGAATAGCACATATCCCTAGGTCTCATAAGGAGAATGATAGAGCTCTTGAGATTTTAGATAACACTAGCCATCAGAATAGGGATGGCCAATGGGAAGTAGGGTTGTTGTGGAGGCATGATAGCCCGCAACTCCCCGATAACTATACTTACGCTCGCCATCGCTTGGCGGGAATAGAGCGTAAATTGAACCGGGATCCTGAGTATGCAGAGGCCTATAAGAAACAAATAGATAGGTTGGTTGAACAGGGTTACGCCAGTAGGTTGGAGAGCGGCGTCCAAGATCCGGTCTGGTATTTACCCCATTTTGGGGTAAAGAATCCAAACAAGCCGGGGAAATTAAGATTAGTCTTTGACGCTGCCGCCACGTATCAAGGGACATCCTTAAATGACAACCTATTGTCGGGCCCCGACCTACTGAATTCACTTCTAGGAGTATTGTTTAAGTTCAGACTAGGGCCAATAGGATTCACGGGAGACATTGCTGATATGTTCTTAAGGATAAAGATTAGAGAGCAAGACCGCGGGGCTCAGTTATTCTTGTGGCAGTCGGGAACCGAGAAGGAACCCCAGATATACGTAATGAGTTCTATGATATTCGGTGCAGTATCGTCTCCAACCTCGGCGATATACGTTCTGAATAAGAACGCATCGCGTCATGAGGAGGAGTACCCCGAAGCGGTAGCTGCCGTGAGACACAAGCATTACGTGGATGACTACCTTGACAGCACGTGGTCTGTTGCTCAAGCTAACAAACTAATAAGTGACGTGACCCACATCCACGCCAAGGGCGGCTTTCATATACGGGGGTGGGTCACAAACTCCCAAGAGCTAAGGAGCAAGTTAGAGTTGGATATGCCTGACCGCATATCCCTAGAAAATGGGGATAACGCGTCCGAACGAACCTTAGGCATGATATGGTCACCAGGAACCGATCTCTTAGCCTTTGACCTATCTTTTAAAAAGATACCTAAGGCCATCGTGGAGGGAGAAATAGTGCCCACGAAGCGCGAATTTTTAAGATTCGTGATGTCGGTGTTCGACCCACTGGGTTTCCTGTACCCATGCGTCATTCAGTCGCGCATATTGATGCAGAAGATATGGCGTACAGGAATTCAGTGGGACGAGAAGCTGGGTGAGGCAGAGGCTAGGACCTGGTTCGAGTGGCTGCATAACTTGCAGTATCTCGAAAGAGTGACCATCCCGAGATGGTATGGCTTAGTCCTAGAAGACATAGAGCTCCACGTTTTCGGAGACGCAAGTGAATCCGCCTATGCCGCAGTCGCTTATATAGCGGGAAATGACGAACTCGGCAACAGGCGGGTGAGCTTCGTCTTAGGAAAAGCCAGGGTGGCCCCTCAAAAGGCCATTTCAATACCCCGCCTGGAGTTGCAGGCGGCAGTATTGGCTTGCAGGATAGCGTCGACTGTAGAATCAGAATTGGGGGTAGCCATCAAACACAAATATTTTTGGACGGACAGTCAGACTGTCTTAAAATGGATAGGTTCCGACGCTACAGACTTTCAGCGGTTTGTGTCCCACAGACTAGCCGAAATTGATTCACGGTCAAGGAAGTGTGACTGGCGCTGGGTTCCCTCGGTGTTAAACCCAGCCGACAAAAGCACCCGCTTGGACTGGCCTAGCAACAGTAGCGAGTGGCTATCGGGCCCGTCATTCCTTTGCCGTCCACAGGAGCAATGGCCGACGGCTTCCGGGAGTGACGCAGTGACGGAAGAGGACCTAGAACGTGTGCAACGAGTGAATGTACTGACCACACAGGCCGAACCCACACTGACATACGAGCGGCTGCCAACCTGGACACGCGCCGTACGTGTCGTAGCGCGACTAACGATATTTACTGAACTTTGTCGCAAACGACGCAGCTCAGCGACCGTCACCGTAACGGACCTGCGAGAGGCGGAGCTACGCCTGCTGAAACTCATACAGGCTGAGAGTTTTCATGAAGAAATCAAAGCTCTCCGAGAGGCCCGACCGCTGCCAAAGAACAGCAGAATACGGACTCTAGACCCCATGCTATACGAGGACGGGCTGGTGAGAGTACGCGGCAGACTGGGCGCCTGCAGCGAGCTCGTCTTCGGAGCGCGTCATCCTGTAATACTGGATGGGAAACACGCCCTCACGCGCCGACTAATATTGAAATATCATGTGGCCTCCCTGCACGCCAATCAAGAGGCTGTGGTAAATAATGTGCGGGAGAAGTATTGGGTCACGAATCTGAGATCGACCGTGAAGACAGTGACTGCGAGGTGTCAACAATGTCGTATCAAAAGAGCCACACCTTCTTCACCAAAGATGGGAGACCTGCCACCAGCGAGACTGGAAATGACACGTCGAGCCTTCGTCCATTGTGGGGTGGACTACTTTGGCCCCATGGAAGTAGTCATCGGGCGGCGCCGGGAGAAGAGGTGGGGCGTGTTGTTCACGTGCCTCACTACGCGCGCTGTCCACCTGGAGCTGGCTGCAACACTGAGCGCCGACTCCGCGATACTGGCGCTTAGGCGCCTGATCGCGCGCCGCGGCTGTCCCGCGGACATGTCTTCCGACCGCGGGACCAACTTCGTCGGGGCGCACTCAGAGCTTCGGGAGGCGCTACGGGAGATGAACCACGACCGTCTCGAGAGCGAGGCGACGGGCCGGGGCATAGCCTGGCACTTCAACCCCCCGGCTGCCCCACACATGGGTGGTTGCTGGGAGCGCCTGGTGCGTTCAGTCAAAAACGCACTGCGGGCGACCCTCAAGGAGCGAGCCCCTCGCGAGGAGGTCCTCTACACCCTTCTCGCTGAGGCTGAGCTGGTCGTAAACAGTCGACCGCTCGCCTACGTTAGCTGCGATGCAGAGCAACCGGTGGTGCTGACGCCGAATCATCTCCTGCTGGGCACTGCCGCGGGAGATGCGCCGTGCACGCGTCGACATGCGGTCGACCTCGACTCGCGCCGCATGTGGAAGCGGGTGAACGCGCTGGCCGGCCTCTTTTGGAGGCGCTGGCTGCGCGAATACCTTCCAACGCTGCAGCAACGAGGAAAGTGGAATAGTGATGTGCCAAATGTGAAAGTCAGTGATGTGGTCGTGATTGTAGACGAAAACAAACCGCGAAATCAGTGGCCTAAAGGCATTATCACGAAAGTGTACCCCGGCTCAGATAACGTTATTAGGGTCGTAGACATTAGAACCAATAACGGAATTTTGCGACGCCCCGTTGTAAAGGTCGTTGTGCTCCCTACCGACGGGTCTGTAATCGGTTGAACCCTCTTACGGGGGGTGGGATTGTTGAGGAGCACAACGATCTCCTAGTATAAGACTAGTTTTTGTTAGCGGCCTCGCCCAACTTGTAAATATAGGATAACTTGTGTAGGGACAATGTATGTTTAACGTTATATAAAGTCACGTAGCTTAAGCATGTAATATAAAACAATAACAACAGAGTCTTATCGGAATCTCATGTATATATTGGTTTGTTATTGTTAATCATTATGTTGTACTAGTTTTTACATTAGATGACTAAGAATTACTGTTATGAATAGTTGTTTATGTTGTTTTATGTAGTCTTAGTTAAGTAAATAGTTTGTTATGTAAATCTAGTTAATAAAATTCGCTTTAGTGTTCAATTGTGGTTGGAACTAGAGGAAAGGCATACACGGTCGCACTGGGCACTACCTCCGCCCACGTCGGATAGCAGCCTCATATTTTTCTCATATCATTGGAAAATAAGAAATTTAATAGTCGAATAAGACCGCCACTACTTGCACCCACCTACAAAGGGTATATATATAGCCGCCTCACGGCCAAACATTGTCACTGCTTGCGTACAACGCGCCTTAGAAGAGGCGACGGTAGAGTCGCAGCCGCAGGGGAGAGGGCTACAGCCGCCCCTACCGCCTAGAATCCAACGCCTGGTCGCCCAGAAGAGGCGCCTACGCAAGCAGTGGCAGCAACTGCGCTGCCCCACCCTCAAGCAGCAGCTAAACCGACTCGCGGAGAAGGTAAAGGCCGAGTTGGAGGCTCTGGCCGCCGAGAGCTGGGAGGAACAAATTGACGCCGCAGCATGTGACTGGCAGGCGACACACAGACTGTGCCGCCAGCTCACAAACACCCCAGCTCCGGTGCGCCCTTTACAAGCAGCCGACGGGGCCCTCAGGTACGCAGCTGAGGACCGATCGGAAATCTTTGCTGAGCACCTGGAGCGTCAATTCAGCCCGAACCCGACTACTGAACTCGACCATGTCGCAGCAGTCGAGCAACACCTTAGAGACTACTTCGCGTCGCCGATAGCTCTCGATGAGGATCCCATCTTCTTCTCGCCTGGCGCAGTTAGACGCGCCATCCAACGCACGAAGCCTCGCAAGGCCCCCGGTGCCGACGGTATCACCAACACAGCGCTGCGCCACCTGCCGTACCGCACTGTTGCGGCCCTGGCGCGCCTGTTCACGGGGATACTGCGCACGGGGGTCTTCCCTACATCCTGGAAGGAAGGGCGCGTCATAATGCTGCCCAAGGCGAGGAAGAACCCGCTGAAGCCGGAGAGCTATCGGCCAATCACTTTGCTGCCCTCTATCTCTAAGGTGTTCGAGCAACTCCTGCTGCGACACCTCACCCCGCACATCTCTCCGCGACCGGAACAGTTCGGGTTTCGGGCGGAGCACAGCACGACGCTCCAGTTGTCGAGGGTACTGCACCTCCTGTCATCAGCGATGAATAGGAAGGAGTACGGAGTGGCAGTATTCCTCGACATGGAAAAAGCTTTCGATCGCGTGTGGCATGAGGGGCTAGTCCATAAACTCGCCACCTCTCCCACGCCCCGTAGAGTCGTGAAAGTGGTCCAAGCTTTCCTGTCTAACAGGTGTTTCAGAGTGGTGGTTGACGGGGCGCTCTCCGCCCCCCGGCCCATCCGTGCGGGCGTACCACAGGGTAGCTGCGTTTCGCCTGCGTGTTACTCGCGTTACACCGACGACATCCCGACCACAGAGGACGCCACGCTCGCGCTGTATGCCGACGACGCCGCGTACATTACCACCTCCATGAACGCGAAGTACGCGGCAGTGAAGATGCAGCGCGCGCTCGACTTGATTCCGGAGTGGCTCGCTAAATGGCGACTGTCGGTCAACGTGGGTAAGACGCAGGCCTTAATCACGGGATCATCGCCCCTCCCACCACGTCTGAAACTCAGCGGAGCCGAAGTCGATTGGACGCCCCGGGCCAAGTACCTGGGAGTGACCATCGACCGACGGCTCACCATGGGACCGCACGCTAGCAATGTCGTCGCGCAGGGTAGAGTCGTCCGCCACCGACTCAAGCCAGTGCTCTCGTCCCGCCTCCCGGCGCGCGTCAAACTGGGCATATACAAAGCGTATATTCGCCCAGTGTTGACGTACGCCGCCCCAGCATGGTTTGCCCTCACTAGTGAGTCGAGCCGAGACAGACTCCGCGCGCAACAACATCTTGCGTTGCGTAGAGTCGTCGACGCTCCTCGCTACGTGAGGAACGACATTATAGAACGCGACCTCGGGATTGAGAGCCTGGATGAGTTTGTGCGACGCCTCGCGAAGGGGATGTTCGCGCGTGCCGACGCCTCAGCTTGGCCCCACGTCAAGCACTTGGCGCCATGGCATGCGCGCCCCCCTGACGCGAGACGACTCCCCCGCGACCTGATTGCGGGCAGCGAGTCCCCATCTCCCCCCCCCCCCGGACTGACGCCTGAATAGGCCGCTCCAGTCTACACGCGGCCTATTCAAACAATAAGACTCTACATTCCTACTCGCACCCCGACAAACGTCGTGTGCTAAGTTAATATAGGCACGACGCGAGTCGACCACACACTCGCCACTATACACGCGCTGGACTCACGCACCGAATGGATAGTGCAAGCTAGCTATTCGGTGCACGTGCACTGAGCGATGTAACACAATACAATGCCGCTCACACACACACATAAAACGTCCCTGCGGTCTGAACCGTAACCGGCTCGCTCTGGAAGCGGGTTAGACGGGGGTCACACTTCCTACTGTAGGTTCGTAACAAGCCGGCATACTCGTCGCAGGTCGTCTCCCGCCGGGCTTCCCCTAGGGGTCTCACCTGGCGGGGATTGACCGCCGGTATGTCGTGAAGAGTCGGCGCTGTGTGCAGCAGCGTCGTGACGCGCCTACAGTATACACATACAAACACATACACATAGAGCACACAGCTCTACAACCGCCGAGCCTAGTTAGGCACCAGAAGGACGGGTCCGTTGTCACGGGCCCCGGCTGGACTCTGCGGTCAGAGGGCGAAGCCCTGACACCGCCTGCCACGCCCCCCGACGGGGACGTAGCGAAAGCCACAGAGACAAACATTGTCGTCGTTTGGAGTCATCGCTACCTGTCAACAAGTGCTCGTGAATAAATCAAGAAGTCTTCAGCTTTCACTGCATTTTATTTCTTCGGGAACCATCCACCCCTGCGCCTGAATACTCTACAAAAGTCCAAACTGAATTATTCAAAAAGTAATATGCAGACACTAAACTAGGTTTAAATATAAAATAATTTATTTTAACAAGGATTAATAAAAAGCTATAAAAAAGGGCCTTTTCTGGAAGTGGTGCATAAATTCAGTTTTTAAACTATAAAAAAAATCTGTTATTGTGACATAACTATAACAGTTAGATAGACAGGTCTTCTTCTTCTTTTCATGTTAATGTATTCTAACTAATTTTTTTCTAACCAGTATTAGGCAACCTCTACGGCTCTACTCTTTCTCTCAACTTCTACGCTCTTGGGGTGCATGAAAGAAGCCTCCCCAAGCATTTATTTCCACTTTGGTTTACCTTATTGAAGTTTTAGTAGGGAACCCTATTGTTTTTTAAAATAAATTATAGCCTATGTCACTTCGTGATAAATTAGCTTTCCATTGGTGAAAGAATTTTGAAAATTGTTTTAGGACCCGGACTCCCTCGCTCCTATTATTCGCTCCTATATATTGTGGTGTTACTTACGCTTAGCCCCCCTAGCCAAGTTACGACCGTTTCGTTTGCGTCGAACGCCTCGAGTAGACCACGCCTCCGATTGCTTTATTCTGACGTCATCTCAACGCTCAGTCACGTCATCAGAACAAAGGAATCGGAGGCGTGGCCTACTCGAAGCGTTCGACGCAAACGAAACGGTCGTAACTTGGCTAAGGGGGCAGGTTTTTATCTTATATCTCCATTTAAGCTTTTGACCTCTCCACAACATTATATGGGTGCATGATCAGTGATGAACGATTCAATAATAAATGTTTTGATGGGTCTTCAAGATTATATGATCTAGACAACTACGTGCACGTATTGCTGTTTATGAATAATATTTATTGAGACTTTGCTTAAATAATAACAAGACCTTTTCTAATAAGCCCTTTAAGTATTTGTATTAATTAAAAATTAGTGGTGTATAATATTAAAAGGGGAAAGTTTGAGGGTTTGTCTTTTTTGAAGTAAGAAATCTAAACGGCTCCTGTGTTCCTGTAGTTGGCGTTGCGTTCCAGGACCACGGGTTTTCCTTTCAGAAGTTAACTCACGGCTTCGGCATAGGCTTCTGCCCTGCTGGGTCCCTACGGTTTTGCTGACATCTCTTTGAGGCACGCGTGGAACACTACACGCCGTCAATGACTCGGGCTCTATCCGGACGCTTCGCTACCCATTACTCGTCGTCCATGAGTGAAATATGGTGTGCATGTGTATGTGTACAGTTTTGTTACCTATTCACGCTCGAATGGCTGAACAGAATTTGATGGAGTTTAGTACACAGGTAGACCATATCCTGGAATAGCACATAGGATGTATTTTATCACAGTCGTGTGTTCCATTGAGATTTTTTTTTACTTTTACACGGGCGAAGCCTCTCGCAGTAGCTTTTTTTTTAAATTAATATCAATCGTACGTGGTATCGGCACTGCTTTTGGCGTGCACGCTCGGCAAATAACAGTCCGCTGGATATGGTTGGGTCTGGTTCATCCCCATAAGTAGAGTCCGTGAGAAAGTAAGTCATAAGGGGAGTCCGTGACTTCACAATAAGACAGAAGTCTGGGGCTGGGCTGTTCTAAACTGCCCTAACTAAACTGTGTATTGTGTTCCGTGTTCCGTGAGTGTCCCCGTGGCATCACCAGGCCCTATCGAAATACCAGCGCTGCGTTATTTTTACTTTTTAGTTAAATATCGCAGCATATGCTGAGATAGGAGCGTTTTTGACATCGCACAGGTCTTTTATTTTTATCTTTTAATATTGTTTTCTTTTATTTTAAAGTTAAGTATTTATAGGTTAAGTAGAATTACTTTTAATTTTATTGTTGTTTGTCCTGTACGAGTCTCAAATAAATGTTGACTTTCTTTCTAACTGTATGTGTTCAAATATTGTATAATGGAACGGAATACCGGTTGATTCTTGGAGTTTTGTTTTCAAAAATGCTTCAAAAGTTCCCTGAAATTACTTAGGTTTACCCTGAGTCTCTAAAAATGCTCTAAAAAGATTTGACAATATAGTTATTTGACAAACAGTAGTGGTTAACGTTAGTAAAATATTACTCTCTCATGTAGCACCCACTCTTATCAAGCACTCGAAGTTGTAGACGATTACCTTTACCTGGGACAAACGGCCATTTGTCCTAGGTTGGACCCGGTTAGGTACCTAGTAGTCCAGTGGAAGCATCTCCGGAAGTACTAGTTTAAATCGAAAAAATATTTTAGTATTGGATAGCATATTTATTAAGTAACACAGCTTTAAGACATTACGCTATGACCAATAGGAGTGGAGTAGTAACCAAAAAAGCGTGTGAAACCGCGCGGGACAGCGAGTAAAACAAATTAGGCTGTAGAATAATTTTATGTATCAAAATTACAATTATTATTATTTATATCAGATACATTCATATTATGTTAGTAGAACTTAAAACTACGTTAGTAACATTGCTCATTAAAATAAATAAAATAAAATCAATTCATGAACCTATACATGTAACTGTGCCCGCTTGCCGCTGCCTCAGATTTACAGCTGTGCAAACGAGTCCAATGCCCCAGGAAGGAGCAATCCAGCTTATCAACTATCACCCTCAAAATGCTGTTAAAATCTAAATCAAAAAGTGATGTGTGTGTTGTGTAAAAATGTGTTGGTGCTCCCCTTTCTCACCAGGGATGCTGTTTTCTTTCCAATAATAGCTTGTAATCTATCTATATGTGCTTCAGCAAACATGCGCGATGCGCAACAGAACTGCGGGAGCCCCAATAGCACCCTAAAGGCGTTATTATACTGAATGCGAAGAACTTTGTAGGCCCTCGGCGTATGTGTAACCCATAGGCTGCACAAGTAGAAAAACTGGCAAAACGCCTGGAACAGAGTGAGTTTCACTTCTCTAGTACATCGTGCAAACCTACGGGCCAGCATATTACATCGGATCGACAACGCTCTTCGCTCTCTCTCGATGTCACCGTCATCATTCAAATCCTCATTCACAATGTATTTACAAGGTACATAAAATGCGACACCCTATTTAGTGGTATACCATAAAGAAAAACCAGTTAGGAACAGTTATGGGCTTTTTAAAGCCCACCCTGAACACCACAAGCTCACTCTTCCGTACATTGTACAATAAACCATGAGAAGTGTCGTACCTTTCACATACCTCCAGTATCCGTCTGAGTGCACTAATCGATGGACTCAGCGACACCATATCATCTGCATAACTTATACTATTAACAATCTTTACATCAATAGAGCTTCCGATACCAGTTCTGCTGAGCTCCTCGATCAACTCATTGATGTATAGACTGAAAAGCGCCGGAGAGGTCAGACCTCCCTGTCTTACACCACACTCCAGAACACATGCCGCAGACAAAGCACCCGCCCATATGACTTGGTTAATCTGGTGGTCATACCAGTAGTCTAAGAGCTTAATGAGCTCATTAGGTATACCTTGCTATCTCAATTTCGACCATAAAATATTATAATTAACCAGGTCAAATGGCTTGGATAGGCTCAGGAAGGCAGCAAACATGGATGTGTGCCTATCAGTATAGTACCTGACCGTATGCTTGAGCGCCAGAATAGCAGTCTCCGTGGACATCAATTTTTTTTTAATATCAATTTCGAACTAACGAGCCTTCATATATATTATGAAACACTATGAACCCGTCTGTCACCCGTCATACTATCACTAACTCCCTTTTCTTTTATGTCACTCACTCCTCACACAATCCATTCATGTTTTCTTTGACTCCCTTCTCCTCTCCATCCATCATGTATATCAGATTTTTTTTAGTAACATGCTTTTCATCCTTCCTCTTCACATGACCATACCAAGACAAACGATTTCCTTTCAACTTTTCAGTCACTGGTGTCACTTTCAAACTTCCTCTATTATACTAATTTCTTATTTCAATTTTAATCCATTCTCGTCACACCACACATCCATCTCAACATTTTCATCTCCGCTACATGCAATCTTTTTTCATCCATCTTTTTCACAGCCCAACATTCCGATCCACAGAGTATGACAGGTCATATCACGGACTTGTAAATTTTACCCTTCAACTTGAGAAGCATCCGTGGGTCGCAAGTTGTTCCCATGACATGTCGCCATTTCATCAGTCCTACGTTGATCCGATGTAATACGCCTCGGTCTACCTCACCATCCCCTTGGACAAGCGACCCGTATATAATAAGTGATCCTATTATTTCAAAAAGCCGTATACCTAAAAGTAGCTTTCTAAAGTTTTTAGTGTTCAACGCTTATATTTTATACAAAAATAGTTACAAGTACTGCGATATTACAGAAAATACAAAACACAAAGAATCCAATAAATAACAAATTTTGAAAAAATAATAACGTACCTTTAATATAAATTTTATTTGAACTTATAATCCCAAGTTAATTTAAAGATATAACACTTCAAAGCAACCCTATTAAAAACCGCAATTTCATACTTTAACCCCTAATATAAAGAAGTAAAGCTCTAACTTAAATGATTATGTACTGAAGTAAAAAAAAACTATAACTTATTTTAACAGATTAGTCTACACTCAAGCACCTGAAAGATCCAGGCATACCCACGTAATCCTCGTTAAATTTTCCGACATGTCGTCTTGTTTCATCTGTACAAGCTTTGAACATCATTTTCACATACTCCACATGTTTTGGGGAACTTAATTCTTGCACTACATCGGCTGTAACAAATCATTTGTTTAATGTAAGAAAATAATGTCTTAGTTAAGTAAACGTGTTAAAAATCTTTTTTAATCGACTTTAAAAAGGAGGAGGTTCTATGTTCAGCTGAATGTATGTTTTTTTATTTATGTTTACCGATTTCTTGGTCAATTGTGGACCGATTTTGATTGTTTTTTTTGTTTGACTGTTTATGCTTCCGAATTGGTCCCATAGAAATATTGTAATGATCTGATGATGATCTTCGAAGATATGGAACAGAACTCCTCATAGGATCACAGAAGAACCGTCGTAACAAGAAAAATTGCTTTGTTTATTTATACGTGTAGTCGATGACTGACTGAAAGAAGAGGGGGAATATATCGAACTGATCTGATGATGAAGCCTGCAGTTAGGCACCGGAACTATTAATGTAATCTAACCGTGTTTGGGATTATTAGAATTGTCATGAGATGAACTCTGGCTATAAGGTATTTGAATTTGGCTGAGGGGTACTTTTTAGAGGTGTAAAATAAAAAACTTTTCACAAAAAATACAACCGATAACAATGTAAAAAAATCACTGAAAGTGGCAAAATAACTTTAATTTCGGAAGTCGGTGTTTCTATAATAGTTTTGTCTCTTCGTTATTTAATATTGAAGGCGGTTGTTTTTGTTTCTGAAAAGTTTTATATGGTAGGAAATCATCTAATGACTTCTCCAGTTCTAGAATGGAGGGGAAGCTATATTCCTTCAATTATCCTTTGCGTTCTAGGACTACAGGTTTCCCTTTCAAAAGACAAGTAATGGCCCTAGTAGGTTTCGGCCTTGCTGTGCCCCTAGAGTTTTGCTAAAATCTCTGATGTGCACGTGGGACACTACGCGCCGTCGACGACTAGAACTCAGTCCGGACGGTTATCAGACGGCTGGAGGGTGAGCTAATCATTGCTCATAGTCCCCAAACCCTTACCTAAGATGGCTAAATGTAATAAAACCCTGATAACCAGTTATTACGTGGAGGGATTATACGAAGAGGGAAGAACGTGAAGGGGGCCATGAAGTTTCTTGCACATTCTTCTCCATAGAGATCTACGCTTGGGAATGTGCAATTAGAATCATTTTTTTTCTGACTGACTGACTTCTTGACATTTCAAAACTGATTGTAATAGTTTCTTTGAAATAAAAAGCTTTGAATCTTTGAAAGGGCCTTTTCTCCATTCGAACCTCTCTGTTTTGCGCAATCTCTGGCCAGGTTGAACTCGCAAACGTGATAAAATTGTCACACAAAACTGTGACCCTAGTGAAAAGGGACCTAAGTCCAAAAAAACAACTTTACAGGAGACATAAAAACACTCCGCGTGCTCCAAATTTGCGTTTCACCTCGTGTGACATTTAAACCGCTACCTAATGAAATACATGTAATGTTTTTTATAGGTATTTATGCTTTTTATTATTATTGGGTTATTTTTTATGTAAAGTTAATAGTTTTTAAGATAACAAATTATACCAAACACAAAATGAATTCCTTGATTGTATAAAATAAGTTTTACCTTCTCCCATAATTTAAAAATTAATTCATACAAGTAAAAAGGGAAACGCGTGTACCTAATGCAAAAAAATATTTTTTCCTTTATTTTGGTGAACGGATATAAGTCTAGTAATATCATAATTAACTAACCATTTTTAAGGACTAGGTGACCCCAAGAACATCTCCCGCCTGGGCGCGATTTGCAGTGGCCTATATGGAAAGCACTAAATCGGTTGCGAACCCAGGTAGGCCGCTGCAAACACAACTTGGCAAAATGGGGTTTTATAGACCCGTCGGATATTCAATGTGACTGCGGTGCTCCTGTTCAAAACATGAGCCACATACTAGAATGCCCCAAGTGCCCATACACCTGCACTCTGGAGGATTTGATGAGTGCTACCGATGCTGCTATTAATGTGGCCACCTATTGGGCCCAAACAGTTTGACGAGTTTACCATCGAATCGAAAAAAAGAAGAAGAAAAAGGACTAGGTGTTGTTGTATCGATAAAAACCAGACTAATTAAAAATCGAGTAATTTATGTTAATTTAGAACAAAAATATACAAAACAATATATTTTTTTTTTAATATTCCGCTTATACAAATGCACTTGAAACCAACTTTTGTAGCTGTTTTGGTGTCAGTTGGACCTTTTTAGATAAAGTAACTTCCTTATTTTTAGAGATAGCTTAGATCCATTTTCACCATACGACAGATCACTTTTTCTGATAATTTTGGTATACTGACTGAGAAACGAGCCAAGAGCATCATTGGCAATGATGCACTTATCAAGTCAAAATTCCAGTCTTGAGCATAGACGCCCAGGTTTCTATCGTTTACATTTCGGGGAGTGTGCATTGGAATTGCACAATTTGATTCCGCCAAGTCTGTTCCATCATCAGACCACAAGACGTACGGCGTTGCGCCACCGGTACATGGTGGACATCCCACTTATACGTACAAGGGGCCCATCAGGGTCGAAGCCTACTGGGGCCAAGGGTCTAATTCTGAAAGGAAGACTCGGCCCTGATACGAAAGGCAACGAAGGAACAGGAGTGGGTTTTTAGCCAGTAAAAGTCTGACACTATCTCCCGCTCCGCCCAGAGCCGGGGATGTCATAAGATGATATTCCCACAGAAAAAAAAAACCCGTACGTACAAAGCGTTTTGGGAACACATTCATTATGCGTACAGCTAAGGAGTGGAATTCTCTGGTGGTAGTAGAAGTGGTCTGAGTTTCCTGGAAGCTATAACCTAGGGGTTTTTAAGTCAAGGGTGAATAGGTTGCTTCTAGGCAAGCGTGTTCTATCCTCGGCCGCATCATCGCTTTTCATAAGGTGAGATAGTGGTCAAACGCGAGCCTATCAATAATAAAAATAAAAAATCCTAAACTCAATTTCGTCAAAATCGGACTTATACCCCTTTTCATTAGGGCCACAGAATAACCTTCTAATAAAAGTTATAATTGTCGTTGACGATGGGAAGAAGCCGGCTGACATAATGTTGGTGCCGTGGAAGGTAGGTTTAGGCCTCTGGTGTGTCGACACCCTTAAAACAACTCTTGAAAATTAAAAAAGTGTATTATTTCTTACCATGTAAAGCGTCAATAGATCTCTGTTTTCCACCATAGTCCATTGGTAGCAGTTCTTTAGGTATTACGTTATAGACATCTTCTAAAGATCGTTGAACATGTATTCTCTTACCAATTTTCTCACTAACAATTTGTTTAAGGATGTTAATGAGCATCTCTACTGCTTTTGATTCTGTAAGTACGTTTATGCTTTTCAGTCTTGCTCCGTAGCCTTCCTGTAAATAGGTTTGTACGTGATTAAACGTCATCATCATAACTTCAGCCGAAACATGTGCACTGTTGGACATAAGCCTCCTCCAAACGACGCCATAATAACCAGTCCTGTACGTCTCGTATCCATCAGTTTTCCGAGACCCTCACCAGGTCACCGGTCTACCTATTGGTAGGCCTTCCAACGTTGCGTCTTCTGTACGTGATCGTCACTCGAGAACGTTTCAGCCCTATCGACCATCTGTTCTGCAAGCAATGTGCCCAGCCCACTGCTACTTAAGTTTGGCGATTCTTCGGGCTATGTCGGTAAACTTGGATTAGTTGTATCAGTACTCAATTATACATTTGTTACAGCATGAAGTTTAAATCTTTAGTGGTAATCGAAGAAGCTCACTTCACATTTTAGCTGTTTTGCTGATCCTTTTTATAAAAATAAAAAATAAATAACAGCTGACCTATCCGGCAAAAATGTGATCAAACATAGAATTGAGCTCTTATTCCTCATGATTCTGGCAAATGGCAGTTCACTTGAAGCTCGAGTCAAAAATAAAATTTTGCCGACCTGGGCATATAACCCAGGACCAGTAATATTTAACACAAAAATCAATACACTGTTTCGTTGATTTGTCCATATTTACCTATAAATCAATTATATTTTAACAGAACTTTATAAAACAAAAGTTATTTAAAAATAGTATCCCCCGGTATCGGGAACAGGGCTCATAGCTATTAAGTCAATAGCTGACATGGCTGTCAGTACAATGATTGACCGCCTAGCGAGCCAAGTGATGATACTTAATTTCGAATAAATATAATTATTATTAATAAATAAATTTACCCGCCCAAACCACTATATAATAATATTAATAATGTTTATTGTTCAGAAAAATGATTCACAAATTTATCTGGCCCTAGTCTCCACACCAGGATCCCCTGTGTTGTGGAGACCAGTCTCCTTCGTTTTACAAAAGTAGTAGTAGATATTAGGGAGGCGACAATAATTAATTAAATTTGTGTCAAGATACTTCATCTTAATTTTTTTTTTATTATTGTTATTACGCCAGTATATTGTAGAATTTTGACAGTTTATGTATCTCTTAACATCGTAAAACACAACAATAACGTCCACGGAGCGGCAACATGCGTCGTGCCGTCGTGTCATTACCGCTTCTTCGACAGAATTGTATAGTTTTGTATGTAAGCTATGAGCAGGCGTACACCAAGCGTATAATGACGAATACACGTCTATGAAGCTACGCGTCCATAGACAGTAGACCTTTTTTTTTTTAAGGTGGGAAATCATCCAAATGACTTCTCGCGCTCTGAGTGGAGCGCGAGGGCGTGTCAGACTTTTACTGACTAAAAACACACCTGTATCCTTCAATTACCCTTTGCGTACTAGGACTACAGGTTGCCCTTTCAGAAATTCTCCGCAGTCCTAGCTAGCGGGCATCGGCCCCACTGGGCCCCTACGGTTTGCTAACATCTCTTTGAGGAGCGCGAGGATCACTACGCGCTGTTAACGACTGGGCTCGGTACGGTTAATTACCGAACAGCCGGACGGCGAGCTACCCAGTGCTCGACGTCCGCAAGCCCGGGTCTATCGTGGCTGGTAGTCGGGGTCGGAATTACGTCGGCTAGGGTGTGAGGACCTTCGTTCCCTCACGCATGCAGCCTCCTCCTTCGCTAACATTACTGCTTCGCAGAAGGAAGTGACCGCCTGCCATTCCTCCTCGCTCCGGACCATAGCCTGAACCAAGGCCCGACGTGAAAGGTCGCTGCCGCCAATTGCCTCCACGAGGACACGGCGGTGCTCCGCCCAAGCGGGGCACACCTCCACCGTATGCTCCACCGTACAGTAGACCTAACGCTACCTCATGAAAAAAAAAAAACATTGATCCTCGAAAACTAATATAATTACTGCATAATACTTACAATTAATATTGTTATAATCTGCTGTAGTTCTACCGTGTTGAGTTTTGTTATCAAATCAAACAAATCCAGTTGCCTGCAGTCATAAAATATTATTATTCCATTGCAATAGTCATGTGTTTTTAGGTATTCAGCAAACTGAAAAATAAAAAAAAAACTATAATTATTAAAACACAGAGGCAAAATTTCTAACTTTTGTAATATTATAATGCCTTGAGCATAGGTATATGTTTTCTCTACGTCAGATTACCTACAACTTCGAGAACAGAGCGATATTTTAGTGGCTCAAAACATTTTTTGGAATTTGCAAAAATATATGGGTAGGTAATCTTTAGTTATACAATATTAGTTTTAGTATATGCAAAACCCGAAACCAGCGTCTAGTATTTTTATATAAAGAATTTATGTACAAAATTTCATAACCATATCATGAAAAATCACAAAGTTATAAGCTTGTTATGTTACCTGGTTGTCCGCATAAAAACATGGTTTCCAGACCATCCGGGCAACTGAGAGATTGTTTTGTTCTCTCACCCAGCTGTGCACTGGCACCTAATACCCGTTATGATCTGCTGTGACAGTTTTTAAATATTTTAGGGAAAACATTAAAAAATAATTAAAAATAATGTAAAAATTATTGTTTCGATTCAGTTACTGATTCTGATCAAACAATATGCAGGCTTTGCATATACTGAAAATAATGTTGTATACATATGACTTCAATGGTTGTAACAGCTCTTGCGCGTTCATATTTATTTATTTAGGATCTCCAACAAAGGATGTACACAATATCTGTATCTTATATTGAGTGGTTCCGGTATCTTGTTGGCGTACTCCTTCACTAATAGGAAATCACAGCATGCACAAAAATAATTTAAGCAACTAAGCTAACAATAATAAAATTGTAACTCTTTTGGGATGTATTTATTGCAGTATTATTAGCGGTCCTGGCAGACGTTATCCTACCTAAAATCTGGCATAGCAGCATAGCAGTTGGCCTTATAATGTTCCCACTGTTGGGACTCAGGCCTCCTCTCTAGGAGAGGGAATGGGCCATAATCCACCACGCGGGCCCAGTGCGGGTTGGTGGATGTCACATGTCTTCGAATTTTTGGTTCTAGGACATGCCGGTTTCCTCACGATGTTTTCCTTCACAGTTTTGAGAGCAGTGGTGATGAAATAAATTAATTACTCAAAGTAATGCGCCAAAAAAAAAACTGGCATTACGTCAAAAAAAAAATATTACCCTAGAGCAGCGTCACCTACCCCGTTTAATGGTTTTCAAATCATTCAGGATCCACTCAAATATATACAAATTATAAATTAAAAATTAAAAATTCTACACAAATCGGTCAAATCGTTTTCCCCTAAACGTACGTGACAAGGACACGTATCCGGCAGTTGATTTGTTGACAACGAAACAAGGCACGCCATCTAGTGGCAACTAGAAGAACTAGAGTTGGCGCGCTTTGACAGAGTCTGGGGTTTCCGTTTTGGCGACGAGCTTGAGGAGAACCCGCGAGGACAGCAGATACTCTCAACCAGGCCGTCGCAGCGTGAAGATGCACTGAAACTGTCCTACGTTTTGTTGTAGGAACCTACCTAATATTATAGTGCACTGTACCGAATTGTATTGAGATGTAAACTGATTTAGTTCTTAGCTGTTCTTATTCATTGCACGATAACCACATAGACCCACCTGGTAGATGATCATAGCTCGAACATCCCGTCGAGCCGACATATATATGAAGATAAATAAGTAATTAGGTAAAGTAAAATCTCAAACAAATTATATATTAAACTTACGATTGTAATGTACTGAAAGTACTGCATCAGGCTTTCATTTGCTAATTCCTTGTTGTTAATTTGAATCATTATTATTCGATAAAAATCATCCGTTAAAACGGGCAGAGGGACGAGCTTTCTGTAAAATAAAAGATATTTAAATTAAATAGACATATTGAAACAGAAAACATTTCTTTTGTGGGTCTTAAAATGAACATGGACAAAACCAAAGACATAGTAAACATCCATGTAGCAGCTCTACTTCTATCAAGACCGGAAACTTTACACTCGAAGTCTTGGGCGATTACGTCTACCTCGGGCAGACAGTCCAGTTGGGTAGGTCTAACATCGAGAAAGTGGTCAATCGTTAAATCCGGCTCGGTTGGGCAGCACTCGGGAAACTGTGGGGTATTTTCTTGTCCAATATACTACAGTGTCTCAAGACCAGTGCGTGTTGCCAGTATTGACATATGGCTCTGAAATGTGGTCCTTCACAAATGGGCCTCATCAAAAGATTTAAAGTCAGCCAAATGGCAATGGAAAGGGATACGCTCGGAGTTTCCTTGCATGATCACATCACATCAGGTATGATCTCTGATATCCGCAAGAGAACTAACGTTACTGACATAACTAGAAGAATCGGCAAACTAAAGTGGCAGTGGGCAGGGCATATTGCTCGCAGAACAATGGTCGGTGGGGTCAAAAGGTTCTGGAGTGGCGACCACATACCGAAAGTCGCAACGTTAAAGACTGGTGAAGGTTGCGGGAATCCAATAGAAGTAAAACGCACAAAACCGGTAGTTCACTTGGGGGAGACCTTTGTCTAACAGTGGACGTCTTTCGGCTGAAATGATGATGATGATAATGAAATATTTTCTAATGCGATACTCCTCAGTATAACAACCACCACCTCCACCATCACTTCGGTTGGCTAAATAATCATAAAAAATTGGTTTAAAAAAAATAAAAAGTTAACTGTGAATTGAGTCGTCTAAATAGGGGAGAAAAAATCATCGATTTTCATAACATTTTTTTTTTTGGTTAAAAAAATACTTATTAGTATTCATTAAAGAAAACAAATCTAGAAATAAAAAAAGTTTACTTACGCGAAATGAAGCAATCTTAAAACCAGCTAACAAACATAATCATACCTGCACTGCTGCCTTGACATGTTATCTTTCTAATTATGCTAATGCTGACCTTTCTGAGCCTTTCATTTTAATTTACGCTGATGCCAAAACATTTTTTGGCATCTAACTGAGCATACTTTCTGTGGATTCTCAGACAAGTTCAGCTCAGTATACTAAAGTCGGAACGTTTGAAATCATCCTTTATTATGTTTTTGTCTTTATACAAAAATAGTTGCCTCTAAAAATCGATACGTTGCCTAGTTTGTTATCTTTAATGTGCTTAAATTAAAGATCTTTGACTTATTTTACTTTGAAATTCATCCAGAAGCTAGATGCTATTTATTTTCAGAGCTCCGAGAGAGGAGAAATTAGGACTACAAACTCATGAGTTTGGGGTTGTTGGCTATTGACATGATGCCTGATCTAAAGTAACACCGAATCAAACATAATCCCAAAAATATCAAAATATTATTTACCCAATTTTCAATAAGTCTTGCAGCTCCGTCTTGACGTTGGTCTTCGAAAAGAATTTTGGTAGTAGCGCCTTCATCGTGCACAGTCGGTCTATCTGCTTTTTTGCCTTCTCCACGGAACCTTTGCAATTTATCAGCGCCATCTCCAAGTATTTTTTGCCTGAAAAGGTGAAATTTATTGTTTTTAATTTATATACCAGCCAGCCTTGGTAGGTATATTGTTTATTAGCTTATACCAATGATTTACTTGTGACAGTCGAAAATTATGTATCTATTTTATATATAGAAAATGACTTCTCTTATTCTGAGTAAAAGGAGTGGGAGATTCAGATTTCTGAATTCGTGTCCCCAGGGGTCTTTGTAAAGGGCCCCCAACCAATTCTCGAGGGCCACATCCTTAAAACGTATCATCTCCACTCAGAGAGTGACTTTCACCGCTCTGTATATCTCCTGCAGCCTATAGTGCGGCAACACAGGCCTTATGTAGTGACTGAACCCAAGGTCATCTTAGACATGGCCTCTTGGAAACACTTCAACGTCGATGTTGGCAGGCGTGTTCAGTGATGACACCCATGCCTGCACGATCGAGGCCAGAAGAATAATTATATATTCTATGTCAACATTCTACTGGATACAATGTATTCTTTGTGTATTCCTGGGCATGATTTGCGTGTGTGCCAAGTTTCATCTAAATCCATTCATCCTGTTAAAGTAGGGTAAGGCCGGGCAGTCTAAAGGACCGTCTCACATCGTCAAGTCGTCGATCAGTCAATGCAACATTAACTTAGGTTATTGTATACTAAGTAGCTGTTTTGTGCCCATTTCGACAAGCGTCTAAATTTTTGACATTCCAACTAAATCCTATGACACTCTGGAATATTGTAACTGCCTACTGTGAGTGTAGATAAATGTACCCATGACTAAGACGCCGCGGTCGTGACGTGACTGACGTTAACGTGACGTTTGACTATAACTCTTTTAAACAATATTTTGCAAGACTATCGGCGACTTCACGATGTTTAGATTTATTCTCTTTCATTCTTCTTATTTTTTTAAACCTATCATAATCAATCATTTTACGTTAGCGGCCTGACTTTATTGTTATTATGTTTTGCTAAACAAGTTTTGTCCACTGTATTAAATATTTTTTTACTGTTTTTTGTTTCTACATTACCAACAATTTTTTTATAGTCAATTGCATAATGGGCTTTTCCAATAAGAATTACTCTACAGTTGTCCAAAGTTTGAAAGATAGCGGTGTGATAACCCCGTGCCTCGAAAAGCATGTCGTAAAATCATTATTCTTGGTCCTGATCTCTCCCTGGTCGTATTAGTTTGCCGCCCTACTGCACTATTTATTAAGAGTATATATATATTATATATTTATTAAAAGTAAAGGAACAGAGAGTGCACCTGTATTTTATGCACATGCTTGAGCACTATTTACACTATATACTCCAGAGTACCGGTCTATACTAAAAAACTACGAAATGTTGCGATCTCTCCAGATTTTGTATAGCTGAGACATGGCGCTCTTAGCCATGTCAATTCATCTGCGGACTTCCTTCTCGCACGAGCCATCGTTACTGACATTGGAGCCCAGAAAAATAAAGTTGTCCACTATTTCTAGGTCCTATGCGCGAGTGAGCACCAATTTTTCAGACCTATCCACCACCATGACCTTGGTTTTCGACCGGTTTTAGGAAAGCCTTAACTACTCGCTAATCCGCTTCATTCAGTCTAGGAGCGCAACCATTTCCAACTCATTTGCTGTAAGAAGAGAAGTGTCATCGGAGTAGCGTAGGAAGGTAATTTTTACGACACCAACTGTAATGCCACCCTCCCAATTCATGATGTAATGTTGATGTACATGGAATTCATAATGTGTCTCCATACGTGTTGAGCAGAATAGGCAATAGAATACATCCCTGGTGCTCTCCTCGGTGAAATTAAAAAGGTTTTGAGGTTGATTTATCGACTTTTACGTCAATGAGATGATTGTAGTGTGTGTAGGGCAATGAGGTTGTTAAGGGAATCCAAGTCCATGTAGAACCTTCCATAAACCACCCCAGTTGACAAAGCCGAAAGCCTTTGCCACAATATCACTGGCGTATCAAACTCGTATAACTTTTCAACGATCAGCCTGACATTGAGTGATCTATTCTCGAGTGCCCTTGCCCTTCCTCTTGTTCTTGCGGGATTTGCCCATCCAAGTAGTAGCGGATGCGATTGTTCAGGATATAGAGCAAGATTACGCTGGCATGAGAGATGACGGAAAAGGATTGATAATTGCCGCAATTCTTGGTTAACCCTTTCTTGTGCAGTGAAAGAATAGAGTAAATCTTGTGAAGTGTCTCCACACCCAAGTCACCCATAGCGTTAAGCACCTCTGCTGTCAGTTGGTCGCTTCCTGGTGCCTTACTCTTCTTGAGGGACTGAAGAGCAGCAGATATTTCGGAGCAAAGAAAAATGGGTTCCAGCTCTAGATCTTTCCAGTCCAGGACGGCTCCGGACGTTGAATGAGGATCTGTGTACTGCTCACAGTACACATGCCATCTCTCGGCAATGCCGTCGAGGTCATGTAGTACTTAAATTACTATCGGCATATTCTATGACTTATGATTTAGTCTTGAACTGCTTAGAGAAAACTTTAACTTTCTTAAAAAGGTCTGCAGTTACAAAACTTGCTAGAAAATTTCTTAGTGTCACTGCAACTGGTTTTGATAGCTTTGCTAAGTTTTGAGTATGCAGCCATTACTTCACAATCTTTATGATGAGCCTTCGAGTTGTCTGAGATCCAGCATTTTTTCTTATGCTCTAGCTTTTTCTTCTTAGAAATTGCGTCCAGCGCAACGTTAATGTAATCTTTCAAGTGAATTCACTGGTTGTCAGCGTTAGCGTGCTCTTGCGCCGGACAATCCTTTAATTTCGCAACTAACGCTTCTCGAAAGTTTGGTTATTCAGAAGGATACGGGTTTCTTGGCTTTAGTGGTTGACGTCTAGACGCCTTTAAACGCAGTGAGAACTTGGCTGTAAGTAGGTTGTGGTCAGAACCGCACTCTGCACCGGGGAAGGTCTTTACATTTGAAACTGAGGATCTCCAGCAGGTATCAAGAATGACGTAGTCGATTTGATTTCTGTGCTTATTTCCTGGAGATCTTCATGTGTACAAACGTCTTGAATGATATTGGGAGTACGTGGTCATGACACTAAGATTTCTGTCTATACAGAACTCGATCAGTTTATCACACCGTTCATTCCTATCCAAATGTCAAGTCCAACTTTTCTATCAAAGCTCCTGATATTATCATCAGTAAGTGTACTTTTGACTTTGGAATTCCAGTCACCAAGGATCATTTTCATTTCCTGACTAGGCATTGATTTTAGCGTTTCCTCCAGTTTCCCCACAAAAGTCTTCAATTACTTTATCTTGAGCTGGTGCCGTCGGTGTGTATATTTGTACAACATTCAGCACGCATGGTTTGGTGTTCAGCTTCATCGTCAGGATTCTATCAGACACTGGGTAATAATCGAGGACATATTTGGTCATATGTGGTGGCAATATGATTCCGACCCCATTCCTACTCGAATCTTCGCAACTTGAGAAGTAGATTTTTTTTTTTTTATTCGCTATAAACCAGTGCTTGACTGCGATCCCACCTGATGGTAAGCAGTGATGCAATCATTGATGGTGAAGCGCACTAGTTTATTAAGAGCCTATTCACTCTAGCCTTGAAGGCACCTAAATTATAGTTGGACGGGAAGATAGCAGCAGGCAAATTGTTCCAGTCCCTCGATGTACGCGGTATAAACGACGAAGCAAATCGCTTAGTTCGGACCGTTGGTGTTTCAACAACGTAAGGGTTACTCGCCGTACGTCGGGTTGTTCGATGGTAGAAAGGAGATGGCGGAATCAGGTCATGCAATTCCCGCGCACACTCTCCAAAATGCAACCTGTAAAATACCGATAGGCTGGCTACCCTGCGCCTGTGCTCGAGGCTTTGTAGATTGGACTTAACCAAATCTGGATCCCCAATTAGCCTCTTCGCACGCCTTTCTACTGAGTCCAAAGCTGCCAGATGGCATTTTGCAGCACCAGCCCATATATGACTGCAGTACTCCACACACGATCGGACCTGTGCTTTGTATAACATTAGAAGCTGACCCGGTGTGAAGTACCGCCGGACCTTTGCAAGAACGCCTAGTTTTCTAGCAGCTACCTTGGCTTTGGACTCAATAAACCGCCCGAAATTGAGGTCAGAAAAAATTTCGACACCCAAGAGCTGAAGGCGGTCGGTGCACTCCAGGGATACATTCCGAAAAGTAGAAGCCAAGGTGAACGGACTCCTTTTGGCGGTGAACAGACATGCTTGTGTTTTGGCGGCGCCTGAAGAGAGACATTCGTACGCTCCACCATAGCCTCATAGATGTTGTTTCTTGTCGCAGTGGTGAAGTGGCGATTACCACGCATATGTGTTTCACTGACGCCTAGTATGGAGATCACACAGTGATTCCATTTCCTTCTCCACGATGCAACGTGAACCTATCCATAATAAAATAAAAAAAAGAAAATGACGATGAGGTTATTAGTGTGACAAAATAAATTATTATCTACAGATTACTATTTTATGCAGTGCTAATTGACTTGACCTTGGTTTTTATGGCATTTAAAAGCTAAATATATTCTTGATCCAATATCACGTGTTTGTTTTAAAATAGATCAGATACATAATTTTGTATCTGCGATGCTAATTATGCCATTTTTTGCGAGGTAATTGTTACCGTTTGCGAGGCGTTGGCGATGTCCAGAGACACCGCCACGACACACCTGCCTTGGGACACCGCATCCCCCGTCGTGAGAGCTCGCACGCGAATGATGGCGTCCACCGTGGAGCGCCTCCTGCGAAAGCCGAACTGGCCGTCCGCCAGATCCGGCCCCACCCGTGTTAGGTGCGCGACGAGGCGGTCTGCAATTACTCTTTCAAAGAGCTTGCCCACCTCGTCGAGCAGCACAATGGGCCGGTACGTGGATGGAGAGTCCGCAGGGCGCCCTGGCTTTGCGATGAAGACCAGTTTCCCCGTCTTCCAGCGAAGTGGGAACTGGCCCCTCTCCATGCATGCGCTGAAGAGCCCTCTTAGTCGAGGCCCGAGAGCCTCCATGGCCAGGACCCAGGCCTTCCCAGGCAAGCCATCGGGTCCTGAGGCGGTATTTTTGGCACTCAGCCTTCGTACCGCCACTCTCATCTCTACCTCGGTCACCTCTGGAGCGTTGTCGTCGTCGTCTCCATCGTGGTCCGCGTCGGACACCGCTGGTGGCGGAGCCATGGGCGGGGGAGAGTGTTCCCTACGCACAGGGAACTGAGTGCTCACCACACCCTCCACAAGCTGGGGCCGGAGACTCTGCGTCAGCGGGGGAGCCCAGGGGCGGAGTTTGTCCCGCACTACCTTGTAGGGGCGCCCCATGGGTCCCCATTCAGAGTCCCCAGCCACACGTTGCGGGCCTCGAGCTTGGCCCGCCTTATCTCCGCACGGAGGGTGCGCTTTGCCACTCTGTATCCCTCGTACAGCTCCGCCTCTCTGGCCTCCGCAACCGGTGGACGGATGCGGCGCCTGCGGTATATGGCATACCGGCATCGCGCGGCATTGCACGCGTTGCGCAGTGCCGCAATCTCTGGCGACTACCAGTATACCTGGCGCTGAGCACGTCCTGGACGGACTCGGGGCATTGCCGCGTCGCAGATTCGCGACATGGCCCCCCAGAACCACTCTGCCTCGACGTCGATATCGACAGGCCTGTCCGGTGCTTGCACCCAGGCCTGTACCGTCGCGGCTTCCAGGAGTAGCTCCCGGTCTATCTGCTTCAGCGCCCATCGCGGACCACAAGGGTTCTGTCGGACCGGCGCGTCCGAGGTTTGGGTGGAGTCGTCAAACCGGATGTACCGGTGGTCTGAGTACGTCTCCACCCCCTCCATGACGCACCAGTCGACGATACGCGGCGACAAAGCGGGGCTGGCGAACGAGATGTCGACCACGGAGTCACCCCGCATCCGCATACACGTGGGAACAGAACCCCGGTTTAGGACGACCAGGCCTGTCTCCAGAGCCCAGTCCTCCACCATCCGACCCCGTTGGTTCGTGAACCGGGAACCCTAAGCCAAGTTCTTTTCATTGAAGTCCCCGCACACGACCACGGGGAGGGAACCAAACCCAGCGACGACGGCTTTCAGCTCCATTAGGGAAATGTGAAGATCGCCGAGAGATCTGTTCGGGGACAGGTAGACACCCACCACTGCAATGTCCTCGAACCGTGCTGCCACGCAACCCCGTCCCCTCGTGACGGCCTCGAGGGTCGGGGTACAGGCGGCGGCCCACGAAATTAGGGTCACCGAGCCGTCCAGGTCCCGCACCCAGTGTCCCGATACGGTGGTTGCTTAACCTGTCTATATATATATTTATTTATTTATTCTTTATTTATTTATTTATTTATTTATTTATTTATTTATTTATTTATTTATTTATTTATTTATTTATTTATTTATTTATTTATTTATTTATTTATTTAGTTATTTATTTATTTGTTTATTTATTTATTTGTTTATTTATTTATTTATTAAATATACACACACTATCTTTACAGGCTGAACCTAATACAATAATGGTTACCAAAAAAAAAAAAATATAATTATTGAAAAAGTACTACTCTTACACTAACTCTTAAAAATCTAAAACACTACTAACTTCTATTACAATTTAGACTACTAACTATAAAAATAAAAGAAGTACATATATATATCTATAGATCTGGTATTTTTTTTATTTTGGGAGGTGGGAAATCATGTTATGACTTCTCGCGCTCTAGGGTGCAGGGAGAAGGCTTATAAGATTTATACTGAATAAAACCCATCTATGATTCCTCAGTTGCTCTTTGCAATCTAGGACTACGGGTTTCTTATACAGAAATTTGCAATGGTCCTAGCGGACATCAGTCTTGCTGACGATGACTGATTTTCTGCTTGCTATTTTAAACACTATTATATTTGAGATGTTTTAGAATGCCAAAGATTTTTCTTTTCCGTCTGCGTGGACTTACAGTATTCATAAGTAACCCATCGTTTGGGACACTAATTTATTTTTTGCCTTAGAATTTATATTTTTTGTTCCAAATATTCCGGTTATGCGTGAAAATATGTAACAATTAAGAGATATCTGTTTTTTTTTTGCTCTGTTTTATAAATCAATTAACTTCTGCTAGTGGCATGGCTCGCGTGAAAGTAGAAAAACTCAAGAGAACATATTCCTGAGGTAAAAATTCTATATCTAACCTTTTTGTTAAATTTAATTGAAATCCGTTTAGCCGTTTGAGTGCGAAAGATTTACAAACATACAAAATAATAACAACAAACTCTCGTCTTAATAACAATTATTACTAGCGTGATGGTGATTGAGAAATCGACAGCTGTTAGACTGGTAACATTGTTATAAAGAAACAGGTCAAATGGGAGTCGGACTCGCACACAAAGGGTTCCGTACTGTCCGTAGCAAAACACGGTAAAAAAATCACTATTATTGTATGGGAGCCCCACTTAAATATTTGTTTTATTCTGTTTTTAATATTATATTTGTTTATACGGTTTTCGAGGCACGGGTGTATGATACACCATCATCTAAACTGTGGACATTGACCTCTGTCAATGTCCAAAGTTTAGAAGATGGTATGGGAGTCAACTGCCTATTGGGATTTTCCCTTAGGAATTACTCTTAATTCCTAATGGAAAAAACCCAATAGGCAGTTGAGTCTAAAAAAAAAACCGGCTAAGTGGAAGTTGGACTCAAGCACAAAGGCTTCAATACCATTATCTATAACCATGAACCATTTCATGAACCGTGATCGGTTCATGAGATACAACCTTAACACACAGACTGACAGCGGAGTAATAGCAATAGGGTCCCGTTTTTACCCTTTGGGTACGGAACCCTGATAACAATAATAGCTTTTTAACGACTATTTGAGGCTCAACCATTTTTTTAAATCAGTAGGTGATTGCTTTGACCTCCTGCTATGCCTGCTGACGCAATCACGGGCAATCATGCTAAAAACAACTACATAACATTTTTGCAATCAAAGTATCTCGACGAGTAGAATGTAGGCTTGGGTCAATACATTTTTACGTCATCGCTTGTTATAATTTAGGCTAATAATAATTTAAGCTCTAAAAAAAAAATTGACCGAGATGAAAACAAGTTTATTTGGCACACAGGTGTGTACCTGTGTGTACAATGAGATAACAATTAAGTACTGTTTATAAAATTGTTATCTCATTGTGTGTAGCTGAACTTAAACTGAAAACTTAAATTAACGGTCTGCCTAAAGTCTCACAGCATCCCATAATTCTTTTTGCTGATGATAGCACAGCCATTTTTGCAGGACAAAATAATGATAATCTGGAAAAAGACATAAATGCTACTCTTCACAATATAATTAACTGGTTGACAGATAATAACCTGGTTATCAACTTAAAAAAACTAAATTGGTCAATTTCACACGAGATAATAAAGACATAAATATTAAAATACATACAATATTAAAATACTTTGGATTGATGACATGGCAAACACACATTGACACAGTATGCAAAAAGCTCAAGCAGTACTCATATGCTTCATATAAATTATCAAAAGTTCTTGATCAATCAGCTGTATTAACCGCTTACTATGCCTATGTTGCTTCAACACTGAAATACGCTGTGATATTCTGGGGCAACGCCACTAACACGGATTTAGTCTATAAAGCGCAAAAAGATGCGTCCGGGCAATTGCCTCAATCTGCATTTGCAATAATTGCAATCTGTATTCCTAAGTCATGTGAATCTCATTTAAAAAAAATACCTTTCCATGTCTTTACATATATGAAGTAACCGTATTTATAAAAGTCAATGAAAATCGATAAACTTAAATCAAAAAGACACGTTAAAAAATACCTAACGTACTACATAAAACGGCTCAGTCTGTTCGACAAAAGCTTTTTTGGTATGGCATCAACAATTTATAATAAAATACCTATTGCATAGCATAGCATAGTCGGCCTTTTAATGTTCCCATTGTTGGGACTCAGGCCTCCTCTCTAGGAGAGGGAATGGGCCGTAATCCACCACGCGGGCCCAGTGCGGGTTGGTGGGTATCACATGTCTTTGAATTTTTGGTTCTAGGACATGCCGGTTTCCTCACGATGTTTTCCTTCACCGTTTTGAGAGCAGTGGTGATGAAATAAATTACACAAAGTAATGCGCCTGGCTGGGTTTTAACCCGCGACCTACAACTCGTAAGTCGGGGCCGTTACCACTCGGCCACCACTGCTCTCAAAATACCTATTGACATTTTAAATAATAAGGAACTTCCACTATTTAAATATAAAATACGAAGCTTACGAGTACTACAGGATACAGGATTTCCTAAATGATTGAATAATGATGTATTTTTCACATTTATAATTCTTATGACTCCATCAATTTCAAATATTTGAATGTACGTATAAAATACTGTAATTTATTATTGTATGCCTTAATGTCAGGACATAATAGAACTATAATTTATTATTAAGTTTTAACATCTGTTTATAATCTATGCCCATAATAAAGACATTCTGATTCTGATGTATTATATTTATAAATTCTGAGTTTGTTTCGGTGTTTCTTCTCAGGGTAGTCAGCTCGGAAACACCGGCTTTAGCAAGTTTAAATTGACCAAACAATTGACGTTTAAAAGTGTTTTTTAAAAAAAATCATCGCAAAATAAATATCATTTATTTATCTTAACCATATCAGATCATTTAATTTTTCAAGTATATTTATGTAATTCGTAACTTTGATACTCATAAATAGTATGACTCAAAATAGGTATTGCATTACTGACATTTATTAAGTTGCATTTAAATGCAGGAATTCACATTGAAAAAATTGGGGCTCTTTTAACGACCAGATTTTTTGCATATTCATTTTCTTAGAGATCTACGCTTATGAACATGCAAATAGCTTCATGTCTTTTTTTTACCTTGATTATTCAAATGTGACGTAAATGGTTCAAGTAACATAAATGTTTTGAATTTGAGTTGTACTTTATTTTTTAGATATTCATATATTTTTTATTATTTATTTTCTTATGCATTTTATTATTCATTTTATTATTAAATTTATTATTCTGTTTATTATTCATTTTATTATTCATTATATTATTCCTTTTATTATTCATTTGAAATTCTATTCTAGAATTCGGTTTCATTAACATCTATTTTGCAAGCAGTGTGTCTTTGCCTGTAACCGCGTACTGGAAAAAACAGCGTTGGAAGGTTTTCCACAAGGTGGAGCGATGACCTGATTGAGGTTGAGGGAATCCGAGACGCACAGGATCAGCCGATACTTGGAGGAGGTCTATGTCAAGCAGTGGACGCCTTTTGGCTGCATTGACGATAATGATGATTTCGGATATACACAAACAAAAAAAATGTTTTATAGGAAAATAATGCTTTTAATCGTCCAATGACTTCTGCCACTCCAGGGCGGAGCGTGAGAACTTGTATTGAGATTTTCCCACCTAAAAAAATCCCCAAAGGGGGTGAAAAAGGAGGGTAAAGTTTGTATGGAACAACGTGACTCTTTGGTCTAATCTACTTCAAATTACGCATGAACATTCTTTAACAGAATTAATGGAAGACGAGTTACGTATTTTAATGAAATTCATTCCACGGGGTTAAAAGGGCTAGAAAGTTATTTTGGGAATGATTTGCTTCAAAGTAGATATCAATTATACTCCTTAGTACTTTTGATTTAGTCATTTGGTTATAAAATAAACAAATCATACCATTAAAAAAAAAACATAAAATTTTATATATACAAATAAATGAACCCTATTTTTCCTGGCCACGCTATAACTTAAGAACGGCTGGACCATTAATAATTATTTTTTGTAGAGTAGGGTAGAGTAGGGCAGAGTCGGGTAGAGTAGAATAGTGTAGTCAGTTGAAGGGAGCGAAGCCGCGGGCAAAAGCTAGTTAGATTATAAAAATTAAAAAAAAACGCTTGCGTGCTTTTTTTTAAATTTGAACTATATTGACAAGGTGT
Organism: Mythimna pallens; assembly: GCA_961205895.1. NCBI lineage: Eukaryota > Metazoa > Arthropoda > Insecta > Lepidoptera > Noctuidae > Mythimna > Mythimna pallens. The sequence goes on from OY540843.1 coordinate 7,648,741, forward strand.
CATTCTAGTGTCATATACAACGAGAAAGTCACCTTGTATTGTCTAAAACTTGAAAAAAATTTGGTAGAAATAACTAAACGTATGAAAAAGTCCTATCAATTTTCAAAAAAAAAAAATACGCTTTTATTAAGCATTCTTAAAAACAAACTATGTTTTAAATAACGATACACTAGATTGATTATACACCACTAGTTTTTAATTAGTATAAAAAAATAGGGCTCTATCCGTACCCGTTACTGATCATATTTGTGTAGTCAAAAGTTAAAAAAAAATCATAAAATTGTCCACGGAGTTTTTTCACTGGTAAATTCATAATAGAATCAACATTCATAACAATTGCTACTAGAAAATACTACGCGAAGTAAATAATAATAATTTATTCATTTACAAGACAACATTTGGTCCATAATTTCTGTTAGTAATTCTTCTATCTACGTTAGAAAATCATCAATTTTATATAATAATAAATGAAAACAATAAAATAAACTTGGCTAATAAAATCTTAAATAAATTAAAATGTCAAAATGTACGTTATTAAGCATTAAATTAAATGAAACTTAAAATAATTAAATCAAAACAATAAAAATGTTGACCATTTTTTAAATAAATATATTAATTTTATTGTTTTGATGTCGAAGTGTTTTTCCATTTTAATCGTCATTTATTGATTCATAAATCAATCTCCTGTACAATGTTTTCTTATGTTGAGTGACATGTTGGGATATAAAAAACGCTAATAACTTTGCTGTTTATGAACTTAATTTTGGAGACTTTTCCTAAATAATAACAAGACCTTTTCTAATGCTAAAGCAGTGAGTTTCAACATTAAAATTATTTTTCACTTTTTGTGTTTGAATTACTTTTTCATTTAAATGAAAATTGTTGTTTTAGTAGGAGTACACATATTTAAACCGAAGTAATTGTTTAGAAAACTTATAATAAAACCAAGTAGTTTTTTTTAAAGGTGCAATAATTTTGACTGTTCTATATATTGTTGTGTTACTTAATTAGAAATACAGTAGAAAGTAGTTTTTTTCATAGCATTATAATTAGTTATTAGCATTTAAAAGTATTTTATTACTGTAACTTAATTTAATGATATATTATAATATATATTTATCTGTTATTTTTTTATTGTGCAAACCTACCACAGTGTTGTCTCTTTTAACCCAAAGGTTGACTGGTAGAGAATGCCTTGTTGCATTAAGTCCGCCTATGTACCACTACTGTACATGAAGTTTAAATAAATATATAAATAAATAAATATTTCCTTCATTGTTTTATTTACATATTGTTTACATTTTTAAATGTTTCTTAAAAAAAAAACAATAAATTAAAATGCATTAAAAATTTTACTTCCATCATTTGTTTTATTTATTGCTATTACGTTACAAAAAAAAAACAAAGTACTTACTAAAATCCTTTTTTATAATATGATTTTGTTTCAGTATCCACGACTCCAGAATATTAACAGCCTGTTCAATCCTTCCAGGTTTTTCCAGGTTATAGATCTTTCTTATATCGTAAATATCACTGGAAGAAACCCTGAATAGGATATTATTAGAGGACTCCATATTTTTTTGTTATTGATCAGATTTTTTACCACCACTTCTTAACCTTTCGAATACCGTAATTAGAGAAAATTTAGTAAGACAATGAGAAAGCGGGCGTTTGCTTGGGGTTTAATGAATTAAAGACACTGATAAAAATACTGTTTTTTGCTTTTTGAAAAATAATACTATTGAACAAATTTAAAAAAAAATACTATGAACCAGTGTGAACTTCGATGAGCAACTAGATAAGAACACGACCAATTCTGCACATATAACGTATTGAAATTCTCTTTCATCACTGTTTGTTAAGTCATTGGCAAAACTATGACGAAACTATGCCAGACAAGTTTGCAATTTTTTGCTGAGGTCTGTACCTTACAGAGGGCGTTAGCACATAGTCCTCAGTTTTTAATTCATTTTTAGGTTTATATACATCCTGACTAATGGCTTTCATTTATGAGAATCTCCAGTTAGGCAATCAGGCAGTCAGCCTTAATAAATTATGGCTTTTTTACGCAGGAAATCATCAAATACTTTTTCGCGCTCCGGGTAGAGCGAGAGCTCCCTCCCTGTTCACCCACTCACACTTTAACAGACCCACAGTATTCCTTTAGTTGCCCTTACTCTCGAACAAACCGTATCCCAATCAGGCGTCGGCACTAACTGGCCCCTTCACTTTCGCTGACGTCTCTTTGAGGTGCATGTGTCTTTGTGGTGTGTGTGTGTGCAGCATGCCGTCGGACCCGGCACGTTGTGTTGCATACGCTACTCATGGCTCACCTACCGCGAGCTCACCTACGGTGGCCAGAAATCGTCTCGCGCGTCCCGACGCCTGGGGCGTCTCCAGCGGGGGTCAGGGCGTAAGCCTTGTCTTCGCCTCATGGTTTCGCACGCCTCCTTTGCTTATTTCTGCGAAGCAGTAATTGCTTCGCAGAAATAAGTGGCCCCCATATCATTTCCTCTTGCTCCGGCCCATGCCTTGAAACAGGGCTGGACGCGCGAGGTCCCCATAGCCGATCACCTCCTCGAGAACACGACGCTCTGCGCAAGTGAGACAGGCAATGCAATTATCGGATGGTTTATTAGTGATTTGATAAACCCACCTTCACTCGGGAGTACAAAGGATGCAAAACAAAAGATGCATAGGGTATAGACTTAGATAACACAAGCAAAATAAAGAACAAAAAAAAATATTTTTCACTTTATTGTGCTTGACTGGGACTTACCGAAGTCAGTAATTCACTACATAAATTATAACTGTTTTTTTATAGTTTTTTTTTTTTTTGTAAAATTGACAAAAGTTTATCTAACATTATATTAATACCTGTAAAATAGTGAAAAAAAAAAAATGCCAATCTTTTTGACAAGTAGAAAATACATTTTATTTTTGAAAAAAAAAGCATTTAAACATTCTGTTAATCCAACGATTTATTAAGTGTCAAAATGGCATAGAAATATCAAGTAATAATAAATGTTTTTGGCCTTAGCAGAAGTCAAGGTCAAAATCATTTACCGGGAGTTACTGTAACTAGACTGCCAAAGAATGATGAGCAGAAACAACCCCAATGTAATTAGTTTAAGCTCAAAAGATACAAGTTCTATTTCATACTACAAAAAAATTATTGGTCACAAATAAAATTAAAACTTCTGACACTCGATTTTTTTATATAGGTATTTATTCTACCATCACAATAAAAAATATAACCGTTAATTATTTACATACACAATCATAACACAGTTTAAATTAAAAACTAGGTAACAATTTAATACAAAATACTATGATTATCTACGATTGTTTGATTTAGGATCGAAATTATTTTTTTAAATTTTTTTTTTCCACAACTATCACACAACGTTGTCTAGTCCCAAGCTAAGCAGAGCTTGTGTTATGAGTACTAGACAACTTCTTCTTTCCGAGTCGATAGTAAACTCGTCAAACTGTTTGGGCCCAACTAGACAACTGATAAGCATACTTATATATTTCTAAATACATACATATTATAGGTAAATTACACCCGGACACAAAACAAATGATCGTGCTCATCACACAAACATTTGTCCTAGGTGGGAATCGAACTCACGACCTCAGGCAAAGCAGTCAGGGCCACTAATTACTAGACCAACAGGCCACTCGATCATTCATTGATTTAGTATATTGTCCTATAAAAAAATTATGAGTGTTAGGGCTTATTGTATGAAATTACTGTTTTTTAAAACTGGTTGCGTTGAAGAATCTTTGGATTGACTTGGAATTATAAGTTCAAATTTAAAACTTTATATTTTAGGTATTTATTGGTTTCTTTATGTTTTGTATTTTATGTAATATCTTACACACATTGTATGTACGCGGGCAAAGCCGCGGGCAAAAGCTAGTTATTAATATTTATGTTTCAAACTTTTATTTAAAAATTCAGGTGATAGGACAGAATGGAAGAAAAAAACGTGTTGCACCGACCCTAAATAACACGGGATAAGGGCAGGAAGATGATGTGGAAAAAATCATCTGTGCTGACTTTCACTACGGCTAGAGCTCTTGCGCAAAATTTCAAGGTTACCGACCAATTAGAATGTGCGATATCTATCTGCGTGAAACTAAGAATTTTGTACATAAGAATATTCATTTTACTAAATTTTCTTTCTTCCTCTTTAATCAAGTGTCGTCGTTTTTTAATAAATTTGCTTCAATTTAATCTACACTCAAACATCTAAACGATCCAGGCATGCCCATATATTCTTCATTGAATTTCCCCTCATGTCGTTTTGTTTCATCTGAGCAAGCTTTGTTTATCATTTTCATATACTCCACATGTTCTTCTGAACTTAATTCATCCATCCATTCAGCTGTAATAAAAATATTATCAATAATTAGTACAATATCAGTTATCTATCTAGGTGCCTCAGAAAGCACGTAAAGTTGTTAGTCACTGTAATCATTTGTAGATCTTCGAGAGTCGTTTTGAGTAGACAGGAGTTAGAAAATCTGACACCAGTCTTGCCAAGGAGTATCGTTTCCATCGGTAGTGAAGGTCACATAGACAGCTGCATTATTGAGCTACATTTGGTTGCTAGTACCAGTGGTGGCCGAGTCATAATGGCTCCGACTTACGAGTCCGCGGGTTTAAACCAAACCAGACACATTACTTTGTGTAAATTATTTCATCACCATTGCTCTCAAAACGGTGAAGGAAAACATCGTAAGGAAACCGGCACGTCCTAGTGCCAAAAATTCCAATACATGTGACATTCACCAACCCGCACTGGGCCCGCGTGGTGGATTACGGCCCATTCCCTCTCCTAGAGAAGAGGCCTGAGTCCCAGCAGCGGGAACATTGAAAGGCTGATTATGCTTGTGCTTTATGCTTAGCGGAAGGGTAACACAATCTAAATTGTTACCATGAGAAGATCATAACAATAAAGATAATAATTAGTACTGCGACTTGATTCGCTAGTATTTGCATAAAAAAAAATTAATGCAAGCCTTAATTATTCATTTTTGTTAGAATTTGTGCCAAATTTCAAGTTTATTACCTCATGAATTCCCTGCCGGAGTCTGTGTTTCATGATAGCTATAACCGGCTCTTTAAGTCAAGAGTGAATAGGTTGCTTCGAGGCAAGCTTGCTCCATCGTTGGCCACATCATCGCTTTCTATCAGGAGTGTGTCAAATCCATAATAAAGAAAAGATTCTCCATACGATTTTAAAACTTTTATTTTATTGAGAGTAATTTTGAAAAACAGAAAACTGGGCATGTCGGACTCGCACCCTGAGGGTTCCGTACAAACTTACCTATGTAAATAGTTCAGTTACGGAATGATGTCTCGGAAGATTTTTCCGAATCGCAAAAAAAAAATTTGACGTAACAACAAATTTACACTTTTCGGATTCATTCCTATATTTGTGCTAGACCTTGCTTTATGCCAAATTTCAGGATTCTGGGTCAACGGGTAGTACCTCATGAATTTTGATTTCCTCGAGAGTGTCGAAATATATCTACGTTTTTTGCCACATAAACCAAAGCGTCTTTTATTTATGTTAACTTACAAGTTTGTTTTTTTTTTAAGTTTCAAGAGTCCACAGACTTTCAACTTGATACCTCCACGCGTTCCTGAGATAAAAGGTCTTGACAGACAGACAGACAGACAGACAGACAGACAGACAGACAGACAGACAGACGGACAGACAACAAAAGTGATACTATAAGGGTTTATTACTTATTTATGCTAACTTTCAAGTACGACACATAATGCGATTTCACGTATAAACAAAATCCCTCTTTTATTTCTTTAAAGATTGTATTTCCCAAAAACTACTCCGCCTACGACATAAAAGAATAGCTTTCTTTGTTCTGTGCAAAATTTCACGTTCTTAATCCCAGTAGTTTTGATTGTGCATTGATGTCTAACAGTCAGTTTTTCCTTTTAGTTAGATAGATGAAGGTAATCTGACGGAGTAGTCATAAGACTTGATATAAAAGGAGGTTAGGTAAGTCTCAAAACTTCTCCACGACCAACTTTTTGATAAGGTTTCATTACCGTTGCCTATCTCATTTGCACCGTTGGTTCAAATAGAATAATCAGCCTTGTAATGCCCGTCCCACTAATGGGACTTAGGCCTCCTTTCTAGGAGAAGGAATAATTATGTGTTCTTATTTTTGGGTCTAAGACATGCCCGTTACTTTACGATGTTTTTCTTCATTGTTTTGAGAGCAGTGTTTATGAATTAAATAGCACAAAGCAATGCACCCGGCTGCGTTTGAACCCGCGACTTACAACTTGTAAATAGTACTTTCACTATACTTTTATAATTAATAGCTTCTGCCAGTGGCTTCGCCCACGTGAATGTCGGTTTCTCCATACAAACTTTGGTCCCCCGTTTCATCTCCTTAGACGGTGAATTTCGGAAAATCCTTTCTTAGCGGATGTCTACACCCTATAAGGAAACTACCTGCCAAATTTTAAGTTTGTAGGTGTTTAATCAGTGAGTGGTATTTCGTTTTTATAATTATGTATATATAGATATTGGGATTTATTAATTGATGTTTCGAGACCCAACTTACGCATTACTATGTCTTTCAGCATGATAATGATTTTAAGATTTTAGTTAAGTAAATAAATTAATATGTTACCATGTAATTTTTCAATACATTTCTCGTTTCCACCATAGTCAACTGGTAAAACTTCTTTTGGCACTACTTTGTATAAGTCTTCGAGGGTTGATTGGACATGTATTCTGTTACCGATCTTCTCGCTCACTAAAAGCTTAATAGTCTTTACAAGCAGCTCTACGCCTAATGATTTTGTTAGTATATTTATACTTTTCAATCTTGCACAGTAGCCTTCCTGAAATGAACATATAATTTACAATCTTATAACAAAAAAAACCGGGTACGTGCGAGTCGGACTCGTGCGCCGAGGGTTTCGTACAAATTTGTACGGAACCCTATGCGCTATGAAGACAGTTCAATTCCCAAATTCAGTTTTTTTAGAATCGCAAAAAGTTTTATTTTTGTGATGTAACAACAAATTAACAGTTTGCTGATTTTTTACTATACTTGTGCTATGAGACCTTACTTCATACGAAATTTCAGGATTCTAGGTCAACGAGAAGTACCCTATGAATTTTGATTCCCTTGAGAGTGTTGACATACACGCTTTTTGCGACATAAACGGCCGTATCTATTTTTTCCGATGACTCAAAAGTTTGATTTTTTCACAGCTTCAAGGGACCGCAAATTTGAGTATATGGTTTTAATTTCAACTCGATACCTTTACGCGTTCTCGTGATAAAGGGTCTTGACAGACAGACAGACGGATGGACAGCAGAGTGATCCTACAAGGGTTCTGTTTTTTTCTTCTAAGGTACGGAACCTTAAAAAAACCAAGATTACATACTGCTTGGATAAAAAGTGTCTCACGAGTATGTCCTGTTCCAGGATATAGTGTATCCGAGCCAAGTCCCATCCAAATCTTTAAGACGATAAGAGGTGATAGACAGCCAGACAGTGTTACTGTGCAGTGTCTCTTCACATTAGATGCGTCTGTAAGTGTGCTAGGATATAAATAAATAAATAAATAAGTAAATAAATAAATAAATAAATAAATAAATAAATAAATAAATAAATAAATAAATAAATAAATAAATAAATAAATAAATAAATAAATAAATAAATAAATAAATAAATAAATAAATAAATAAATAAATAAATAAATATATATATATAAATAAAGAAGTACATAAATAAATATATAAATAAATCACTTTTCATCCTTTTAGGAAGGTACATTTTGTAAAATTCTTTTCTTTTGTAATATTATCAGCTTTCTAGGTCCAAGGGCTTAGGGTGGGCGTTGATGAGTCAATGAGTGTCATCATCTACTTATATAAATTTAAATATATATGTAGTTATTTTGTTTAACGCTATTTACAATATTTAAATTTTTGTTTGCTAAAACAGATACTAAATAGATCTTTATTAACTTATTATCATTCATGTGTGAATGTAATTAACATACAAAAGTTACTTAAAAACATAAAAACAATGTGATGCGAACATAAGCGACCTAATTTTTTAATTCTCATGGCTCTAAGACATGGTCATTAACAATCTATATTAATTTACATATAATAGTTCATTGCTGTCATGATGTAATTATCATACGATTTTTTGTGGGGAAATCATCCAAAGATTTATTTCGCTCTTGGGCGGAGCCGGACCGCGTGTCAGACTTTTACTGACTAAAACCAACTTCCATGCTTTCTTTCCAGGGCCCCAGAGTTCTCTTTCGCACAACCCAGTGGGCTTCGTCCCTGCTGGGCCCCGACGGTTTTACTGACATCTCTCTGAGACGCGCGTGGAACAGTATGCGCCGTCGACGACTAGGGCTCGGTCCGGACGGTTACTAGACGGTCCGACGGCGAGCCACCCATTGCTCGCCATCCGCAAGCCCGCGCCTATGGTGACCGGAAATCGGGATCGGGATCCCGGCGGTAGTTGGGGCGCGAGGACCGTTACCTCACGCGATTGGCCGCCTCTTTTGCTAGCATTATTGCTTCGCAGACGGAGGCGACCGCCTGCCACTCCTCATCGCTCCGGACCGACAATTTTCCTACGTTTGAGTCAAAAAAAGAAATACTTACAATTATAATAGTTGCGAACTGCTGTAACTCGACTGTGTTCAGTTTAGTCATAAGGTCTATCAGATTGCAGTTACTGCAGTCGTATATTAAAACAAAACCATTGACGTAATCGTGAGCTTTAAAGTATTCACTGAGCTAAAACAAAACAAACAAATGAAAATAATAATCTTGAAATATATGCACGACTGATAAGTCGACTATAGTGAGTCTAAAAACATTTTTTATCTTGTTACTATATAAGTACCAATATATTCTGGTAAATAAATGTAAAAAAATTACATTTTATTTTTATTTATAAGAGACGATACAGGTAAATGCACTTACAGGATTGCCATGTATAAAGATTGCAGTAAGATCTGCAATCTTCAATCAAAATTCTATATTGCATAGGAACTGTGGGCAGACATTTTTAAAAGTGTAAAAAAAATTTTTTTTTTTTCAAAAATAAAAATTACAACCGATTTCAATGGAAGAAAAAGACGCTAAAAAGTATAAAATAACTTAAATTTTGGATGTTGGTGTTTAATATCGATGAGACATAACTTTTATAAAAACACCGACTTTCGAAATTAAAGTTATTTTACAATGTTTTTGCGGTTTTTTTTACATTTAAGTCGGTTGTATTATTATTTTTTTTTGTAATTATTTTTTATCACCTATAAATTCGCCAATGCTTTTGTCGTCTGCGCTATTTATAAAATAAAATAGACTGTATACTAACGATTATACTGTACTGAAAATACTGCATAAAACTGCCACTTGTGAATTCCTTGTTACTTAACTTGATTATTAGTATCCTGTAATAGTCGTCAGTTATAATTGGAAGAGGGATCAGCCATCTGCAAAAAAAATGTATTTAAGCCGCCTCAATGATACAGTCATTCAATTATACGGTTTTATATTTGCATAACTGTATAATTGAATCGACTTGGATCAAAAATGTATTCATGCCTTAAACGACAGTGCAAAATCTTAATTAGTGACTATCTTGTAATATTAAATTATGAAAAGACTGAGGATCTTCTGCTGGGTATCTCACGGTCTTGATACTCTTATTAAAATTTGCCGATAGACTGGTATGCTCTAGTTATACCTACATTTACTCACTACAAACTCACATACACTCTACACTTACACCTACACACACTCTACACTTACATCTAATCACACACACTCACCATATAGTTTTGTTTTCTTATTATATATGTAACATAAATATATTAGTTTCTCTTTTCTTAGTCACCACTTGCTTACTTTTTTAATTGTCCTCTTTTCAATATAGTTATGGCTTTGTTTGTTACGGAGAATCACTGACTCCTAAGTTACAGGCCCACACCTAGTTTAGGAGTCAGAGTACCTACCTTCATATTTGTGACCGTGTAATAAGCCTATATGTTCATAGTTTTATGATGTAAATTTATGCTGTTTTTTTCGTGTGAAATAAAAATATTATTATTATTATCAACAACGTGTAATTAATTACTCGCCTAGCCCGGATATTTCAAAAAGATTATGGCAAGCATTGATGTATTTAAAAAAGGGTTTTTTAATAGGTACATCAATGGTAGCAAGTCGTAAAACTAATTTCTTGCCGGAAAATGTGTTGACCTTGGTCGTAAGTAAGATAATAGTCCCATTATCTCATTTGTTTTTGAGTATTCAAATTAAAATTGTATTAACATTGTTTTTATTTTTTTTTTATATAATAACCAAAACTCAAAGTAAACGTAAGGTTAAACAACTAACATAATATATTAAATTACAAATAATTTTCCGCCATTTTTATTGATACATTAGAAATTTATATTAGTGAAAGAACATTACATCATTATGATTTATTCTTTATTGTTCGTCACTATAATATAATATTATATAATAATAATAATATAATATTCCAGAACTAACACACAACGCCGTCTAGACCCAAGCTAAGCAGAGCCTGGGTTATGGGTACTAGACAATTGATAAACATACTTATATATTTTTAAATACATACATATTATAGATAAATTACACCCAGACACAGAACAAATCATCACACAACCATTTGTACTAACTACTATTTTCCCCATATTTCTGGCAGCATCAGGGTATTACGTCGGTCTCTTCATCTTTTGAAGTTATCTACGAATTGACCCATTTTTTATTAGTATGTTCATTTGATATAAACTTCTGCATAGACAGTTTATGTGCCATCGACCGTGATAGGAAAGAATTGAAAGGGGCAATATCTGGTAAATTGAGTGCTTGGACTAAGACTTCCCAATTAAGCGTTCTCAAAAAGTTCTTACCGGATTTCTGATTTAAGCATTTGAAGTAGATTATTTCTCAAACTCTAGCCTGCAAACCTGTCCAAATTTGGCATTTAAGTACGGTTTGAGACATACGTAACTCAAAATACTTAATTCAGAAACCCGCCCTTAGTTGGCACCGCAACATACGGACAAGCATTATCATGTAGAAAAATAATTTTGTGACGTCTACAGTAGTAAAAGAGGTTTTTTAGTAAGCGGTTTTTGTTTGGGGGTAGGGGTTAAATTGTTGTTTAACTCGCGCTTGACCTCTATCTCACCCGATAGAAAGCGATGATGTGGTCGACGATGGAGCACGCTTGCTTAGAAGTAACCTATTTACTCCTGGCTAAAAGATCCCCAGGTTGTAGCAATCTGTAAATACAGACTCCGGCAGGGAATTCTATTCTTTAGCTGTATGCACAATGAATGTGTTCTGAAAACGTTTTGTATTTTGTGCGTATGAGTAGGATGTCCACCATATACCAGAGGTGCGTCGCCGCACGCTTGGTGGTCCGATGATTTTCTTTGATTGATTCAGTTTCAGATTCATTTATTTTGTCAGAATATGGTACATAAATATGGTCTTGAATTAAATTAATGGTCTCATCACATTCGACCACGTAGGGCGTGCAAATATTTGGTACATAAATCATTTTTAAAATAAAAATAGTAGGTTAGTACGAGTTAAAATTTACAATTTATGACATGTCATCTAAAAATATTACGAGTATGTGATTGTGATAAAATTCAAAGTTTTATTCAATGTCAAACTATTAGAGAGAGAGTCCAAGTTTATAAAATCACAACTCAATTAGGATGTCAAAGTATCTTTCAAACATTCGTTTATATTATAATATTTTTTTTTACACAACAAGTCTTTAAGTTCCTTTTTAAATCCATTTAAATTTAAGTCAAATTAACTTTGGAATTATTTTAAACAATTGTGGGGCTTTTTTATTCTTGATTAGTTCGCGCTTGACCACTATCTCACCTATTCACCTAGAAGTAACCTATTCACTCTCGACATAAAGGTTCTTGGTTTGTAGCCTACAGGAAACACAGATTCCGGCAAAGAATTCTACTTCTTAGCTGTACGCACAATGAATGTGTTTCCAAAACGTTTCGTGATTGGTTCAACCATCATGGCATGCATTATTTTGTTGATTTAGATCTCAGATTATACAATTAATCTGACTAGTCTTTTTAACTAGGCTGGAGTTGTCTTCAAGTCTAAACTGATTTGCTTAATCTTTGTTACAGATTTTTGTTAACACTCTCGTTACTTACGTTATCTCCAGAATGTGCTGCAGCTCTACTTTGGCATTGACCTTCGAAAAGAACTTAGGTACTAGCGTCTTCATTGTGCACAATCTATCTATTTGCTTCTTTGATTTTTCTACAGAACCTTTACACGATATCAAAGTCGTTTCCAAGAAATGCTTACCTGAAACATTAGCAATTAAACATTAATTCATTTACTTGACTCACACAATGTATAGTTTGATATAGATTTTTGTGGTTTTTGTAAATTAATTGTTTGGCAACCCTGAATATTCAATTTCTAAATCTGTTATTGGCAAAAAAATATATAATTCATCATCATCATCATCATTTCAGCCGATTGACGTCCACTGCTGGACATAGGCCTCCCCCAAATGTCGCCATAATGAACGGTCTTGTGCGTCTCGCATCCATCGGATTCCCGCAACCTTCACCAGGTCATCGGTTCACCTTGTAGGGGGCCTTCCAACACTGCGTCTTCCGGTACGCGGTCGTCACCCTAGAACCTCGGCCCCAACGGCCATCTGTTCTGCGAGCATTGTGCCCTGCTCATTGCCTTACTTAAGCTTTATGTGACGTATAACGTTTTAATTAATATAATTATATAACATAGCTGTTGCATGACTAAAACTTCACATTAACTTACTAAAATCCTTTTTGATAATATGATCCTGTTTTTGAATCCACTCCTCCAAAATTTTGATAGCTTCTTCAAGTCTTCCTGTTTTATCTAAATTATAAATTTTTCGTATATTTTCCACAGCACCCGGAGGTAGTTTTAAAAGACGATTTTCCGGTATCAACTCCATTTTGTATTTTTTTTTTTTTACAAAACGCCAATCAAAAACACTGGTTTTTTATCAACTTATTTTACAAATAGGAACTTAGTTTATTTTTACCGCATACGATATCTAACTTACTTGCATAGATCTGGTGGCAACAATTAGCTGTCACGTATAACTAACACGTTTTTATAACTTTGTGACCATTAAATTTAATCATGTTATGTGCGTCAGGGATAGTTTGCGTACAGTCAGCATCAAATGGTTTGATATTTTTTTTTACAATCACTACTGTTTATATCCATACTGATCTATACTTCTATACTTTAATATTATAAATGCGAAAGTAACTCTGTTTGTCTGTTACGCTTTCACGCTGAACGGATTTTGATGAAATTTGGTACTAAGATAAATTAGAGCTTGAGAAAGGACATAGGCTATAAATAATCGCGATATTTGCTATGGGGGGTGAATAACATTGCAATTTGTCGGTATAGTACGACATTTGCCGCGAGTCAGGATCGGAGACAGTTCAGGCGCACAAGTTTTGAAAACAATTGCCGGTATCCCGTCGGGACCGCTGACTTTGTTCACGTCAAGGTTACGTAGCACCCTACGGACGTCCTTCTGATGGATGCGTATGTCTGCCATAGTCGTCTCGCATCGCTCAGGAAAGGCAGAGTGCCGCGCGTTACCGGAATCAAGACGTGAAAATTCCGCAAAAAGAGAGGCAAATAGATTAGCTTTCTTCTCAGCGGTGTGGGTTAGCGACCCATCGGGTTTCAGCAGTGGTGGTAATAGAAGATGATCTTATTGACTCGCTTCTTATTCGACTCTAGGTTACTATTTACACACACATTCCACATTCACACATTCCACTCCATAAATGAATAACTTACGCTTGATAAAAGTTGAGCAGCCGTTTCGGCGTCCAGTACTTACCTACTACACATTTCTTTCATCTTTATCTTTGCTACAAAAGTGGGACTATCAAAATCCATATCACACAAATATGTATTTGAATTGGGTAAGTATGCAATCTATGCTAAGATCCTCAATTTTAGAAAATTTGTCAACTGATGTAAAACCAGACCGAAACTGTCTTACGAAACCCACTTCTCATAATAAAAAAACATTTCCAAAAAAAATACGACGAACTTCAATCCAAAAAAACCCAAAAAGCGTAAAATAACTTGACATTTCGGGAACTAATAGAGGTTTCTGGTTTTGTTTCTTCGTTATTTAATACCTATAATTGAATTATAATGTACCCATAGAATATACCCATTACAAGTATGCCTATACAATTTGTAGAGTTCCCACAATTTCTCCAGGATCCCATCTGCTGATGGGATTGGATGGAAATTGTAAATTGTGACCTGGCCTGACTTTGGGCCTATAGGACCAATTGGGACTTGGATTTTTTTCCCTTTCATACAAAAAGAATTTTCCGAATCTTTTCAAGTATGTACGACTAATCGGGGAACATTTATTTTATTTATTCTTTATTCACACAAAAGTACAGAGGCGAATTTAAAGTCAATCCAATAAGTTGTCAGTTATAAAAAGTTATAAAAAACCTTACCGCGCAAAAAAAATAAACAACTCGAAACCAGTTTTCTTAAGCAATCTGATGCTGCTAATAGACTTTATGGATTTATAGATACCTACTTTCGATTTCATTGATAATTTATGTGGCAGAATATAGTCAGGGTCAGCTAGTGTATAAAAACCAATTACTGTTCGTAAGTCTTGCTAAAACTCAAAAACGGCTTGACTGATGTAACCTATTTTTTTTTCGGTTTGATATATGGGGTGGTTTTTTTTTTTTTTTTTAGGTGGGAAAATCATCTTATGACAAATCTCGCTCTTGGGCGGAGCGAGAGATAGTGTCAGACTTTTACTGACTAAAAACCCACTCCTGTTCCTTCTATGCCTTCGTCCCAGGGCCCCGGGTTTCGCTTTCACACTACCCATGGCCCCAGTAGGCTTCGACCCTGCTGGGCCCCTACGATTTGCTGACATCTCCCTGAGGCGCGCGTGGAACAGTACGCGCCGTCGACGACTTAGGCTCGGTCCGGATGGTTACCGGACGATCGGACGGCGAGCCACCCATTGCTCGCCGTCCGCAAGCCCGCGCCTACGGTGGCCGGAAATCGGGATCGGAATCCCGGCGGCGGTTGAGGCGTGAGGACCCTTGCCTCACGCGATCGGCCGCCTCCTTTGCTAGCATTACTGCTTCGCAGAAGGAGGCGACCGCCTGATATATGGGGTGGTGTGGTTTAAAAAAAAAATGGGAGAAAACAGTTGAATAATTTATTTTTCACCACAGCAGCTCAAACAAATAGGTTTTGCTGCTTGAAAACAGCGAGCAAAACTCGATTTTGCTCACTGCGTGAGACAAAGTAACTTTTTAATAATTTTTTTTTTAGCCATACAATTCGAAAAATTCGAACTGCACTGTACTCTATCTCTTTCTCGCCCATATAAAAAAGCGAGTGAGAAACATTCCATTTCGAAGTTCATTCCGATTTTGAAATTCCACCACAATGAAAACGCGTTCGGAAATGCGTAATAAATAGAAAATATTTGTAAAATATAAAATTGTTTTTTTTTATAAATAAATTATTGAATTTTAAATTTATTATTGTATTTGAACAAAAATAAGAGTACCTGAGTACTTATAGCAGGAGATAAAACTGGCATTTAACCTTTAAATAATTATTTCAAATTTCAACTTTGACTGTTTTAGAACGTGTTTTAAAAAAAAACAGTGGAAATAAAATAGTGGCAAATAAGATTAAGAATGTTAATATAATTGTAAAATATGAGCAAATCTAGTGACAGAGATAGTATTTATTTTAATTGAAATCATTGTTAAATCTATTACTGTTAATTATTTTATTTCCCAAGTAATTATGTGTTCTCGCTGCTGAAGTGAAAAATTATGTGTGTAACACGAGAGCAAAACTTTTTGCATCTCGTGCCTTTGAATCCCTCCCCTCGCTCAGGATTCTACTTTAGAATCACTCGCTGACGCTCGTGATTCAACCAAAGAATACTTTGCTTGCTGGGGACTCAAAATTAGCACTCGCAGCAAAAAACAACTTTGCTCTCTTGTTGCACAAATAACTATAAGTAAATAACACTGTACTTACCTACAAAGGCGGACTTTATGCTTGCTGTATATTAAATGGATTTAAAGGTGGAAAGTGAAACCGCAGCTGGGAGTTAGTATTATAGGTATATTTTTATTTACTAGTGATAATCAAAATGTTTAAATTTTATTGAAATTTTTACTTAAAACAAAGTAGATTGGGTAGGAAACATATTCGTGGATTTGTTTTTGACTGTACTTCTAGCCACGTTAATTAAAATGCGTCTTGGCTTCGAATAATTATTTACTATAAAAAATCCTGCTCATTGTTATATAATAATTATAAATTACTTATTATAAGAATCTAAAAGTCTCACGGATACGCAGTTAAAAGGTTAATGTCACAAAATTTTACAAACAGCCTCCGTTTTGTTTTTAAATACCTAACAAGATTACTAATTCTAATTAGGAATCTTGTAAAACACGCCTTTGACTAAAAGAATAACTAGCTGGTCGCTTACAATGGGCCTCATCAGAAGTCACTCTGA
The DNA here is from genome assembly GCA_961205895.1 of Mythimna pallens. Taxonomy (NCBI): domain Eukaryota; kingdom Metazoa; phylum Arthropoda; class Insecta; order Lepidoptera; family Noctuidae; genus Mythimna; species Mythimna pallens. Next base: position 7,665,433 of record OY540843.1, read on the forward strand.
GGGCAATGGAAAGGGCTATGCTCGGAATTTCCTTGCGTGATCGTATCAGAAATGAAAATAATCCGTAGGAGAATTACCTTATTATATTTTATTGTCGACATAGCCCGAAGAATCACCAAACCTAAGTGACAGTAGGCAGGGTACATTACAATACAATACAATATTCCACAACTACCACACAACGCCGTCTAGTCCCAAGCTAAGCAGAGCTTGTGTTATGGGTACTAGATAACTGATAAACATACTTATATATTTCTAAATACATACATATATAGATAAATTACACCCAGACACATAACAAATGATCGTGCTCATCACACAAACATTTGTCCTGGGTGGGAATTGAACCCACGACCACCGGCATAGCAGTCAGGGCCACTAACCACTAGACCAACAGGCCAGTCAACATTGCTCGTAGAACAGATGGTCGATGGAGCCGAAAGGTTCTGGAGTGGCGACCACGCATTGGAAGAAGCAGCGTTGGAAGGCCTCCCAAAAGGTAACCGATGACTTGGTGCGATACGCACAGGACCGTTCGTTGTGGCGACACTTGAGGGAAGCCTACGTCCAATAGACAGTGGACGTCTTGCGGCAGAAATGATGATAAATCCTTATTAGTTCAAGCGACAAGGTAAACGAGTTTTCCTTTTCTGGAAACTCTTTTTGTTAATATGTAGGGACCGGATTATATGCATTTGCAATTATGTATTTGCTTATTTAAGCTATCCTCAGCGGTAATAACATATTTTACCTGAAAGATGCATATTATCGGCACATTTGCAACATTTTTCCGAGTGCAGTGCACTCACTCTGCATTCCGAAATGCGATAAAAGTGATCATATCGCAAACCCGAAAACACAATCTTACATTGAACATTTGAAAATTATCGCCTATTAAAGAATATTTTAATAATTGTAAGCTGATTAAGAACAAAAAAAAATGAAAACTTATTTTTCTACTATTTCCGGTTCTGATACAAAAACATACTCTTTACGTAACAGAGCAGCAGTGTTATTAATTGATCTTGTCATTCTATAAATATACTCGTTGAATAGAAATGATTACGTTTTATTAATAATAGGTTCCTAAAATTTATTATTTAATTTCGCATATTCAGCCAATTTTAATGCATATTTTAAACATTTTTCATGCATATTTGCATGTATATCACAAGCTTTTTTAATTGCATATAATCCGGTCTTTATTGATGTGGTAACTTGGCCCATAACTTCTCGCGCTCTGCGTAGAGCAAGACTGCGTATCAGATTATACTGACTAAAACCCACCTGCTGCCAAGTGTCATGGTAACTCTTTCGTTTCTTGACTATTTTGGTATTATTACTAAGTTAGACAGCAAAAAAGGATATGCATTTTTTTAAGTTTAGAGGTTTTTTTTTTTCGGTGGGAAAATCATCTTATGACATCCCCCGCCCTTGGGCGGGGCGGGAGATAGTGTCAGACTTTTACTGACTAAAAACTCACTCCTGTTCCTTCGTTGCCTTCGTCTCAGGACCCCGGGTTTCGTTTTCACACTACCCATGGCCCCAGTAGGCTTCGACCCTGCTGGACCCCTACGATTTGCTGACATCTCCCTGAGGTGCGCGTGGAACAATACGCGCCGTCGACGACTTGGACTCGGTCCGGACGGTTACCGGACGGTCGGACGGCGGGCTACCCAATGCTCGCCGTCCGCAAGCCCGCGCCTACGGTGGCCGGAAATCGGGATCGGAACCCCGGCGGCGATTTGGGCGTGAGGACCGTTGCCTCACGCGATCGGCCGCCTCCTTTGCTAGAATCACTGCTTCGCAGAAGGAAGCGACCGCCTGCCACTCCTCCTCGCTACGGACCATGGCCTGTAAGAGGTAACAAAAAAACAAACATTCCTTTTAAACAAAATGACAAAAATCTGACTTCTTGTTTCTATATATTATGTGAAACGATTCTTATAGATCTGAAGAGACTCGACTCTATGTACAGCTTCACGAACTCATCATATTTATCTACGGAGCGTATCGTTTTATAAGTGCCCATGTAGGCCTATGTGAAATAAAAAATTTTTGACTTGACTTTGACTTGACTTGACTTAAGCAACCGATGCACTCAAAACGGTTCTGGAGTTTGAGCTTTTGGAGTTTTAGATGTGGATTTATGGACGGACGGAGCGAAGACTAGAGTCAATGCAGACCTTTTTGAGCATGATATTAATTAAAATTATTCCATGTTCCATGCGGTGAACACTTCTACACAGACATTACCTATTGATTAAATGCTTCAAAATAGACATTGTTAAGTCAATTTCATTTTTAATTAGACTAACGAGGCTCTGAAAGAGAACAATTCGGACTATTTACAAAATGGATCTTCGCAAGACTCTAAACATATTCAAAAAAATCGATATACTTTCACTGCCGTCACTTTTGATCTGAATGTATTACCATTCTGTTTACAAGGTTAAAAAATATGTTAAATACCCGTTTGGTTTGGCAATAAGCATCTTGGATGCAATCCTAATATAAATAATGATGTCAATGCAAATGCAAGAGAAAGAAATGCAGAAATGTCCCTGAGTGCCAGACGAGTCTCAATAAAAATGTAAATATTCCGACTCAAACCACGTCTAAATAAACACAAATACTTTACATAAATGCATGCAATCGTTTCTTTGCCTATGTCAATGCATCATAACTGCACATACACGAGCTTACATTCGGCTAATTTAACTAATTCAATAATCAAATTATTTTTCCATGTGCGTACACTGTACAGACTATTTTTGCACATGTAGCTTCCCTGGTAGCTCATTAACCCGGCGTCAGCCAGGTTGGGTCATTATAACCCGTGACATTTTTAAACGCGGGTATTTTTAAAAGTAAATGTGTGAAGCTGCCGAACTTTTCAGTGCCTGCAGTTAAGACCTCGCCCCTTTCGTTTCTTATCTACGCAGTCAGTGTGCACCTATACGGGAAGTTGGGCGTGATCAAACATCAAAAAAGTAAATATGACCCAACCATACATTTGATGAAACAATTTTGTACCCGATATTTTTTTAATTTTTGGTTATTTCGTTTATTTTCTACGTACATACATTACGATTGTTTAATTATTAGGTTATACTTGCATAATGATCCGGGAAGAACGTGAAAGGCAGCGAATTTAAGCGATATTGGAGGAAAGCGACTCTGAAGAGGATGAAAGTTCTTCGGTTGAGATTTTACTGAAGAACCTTCACAGGAGCCACCACTTAAAATTTATGCTGTTCGAAATCGATGCCAAATACGTCCTGCGTAAAAAGATAGGAAAACTACCCGCACCTGTAATATTTACAACAAGTTTTTCTGCCCTGAGCATATAATTTCTTATTGCGGCAGATGTGCCAATGTACATGCCGATAGTGATTAATTCTAAGATTCAGTTTAAATTTAGCATTCAGTATCTAAAAGATCTCACGTCATTAGACTTTCCAAAAAAGTATTTGCTGTTTGTTAAAAACTCAGTTTTTTTTATTTATTTATAAGATTACAGACGTTAGATACTTTGTTATAGATTTTATAGTCTTTTCGTAAATAAATAACAAGTTCCTAATATGATACGATTTTTATGGTTTTTCACAAAAATATATTAATTAGGAATTTTTTTTATCTAATTAAATAGGAAAATCCTTTAATTTCCTTGAAATGGCAAAAATCAGATACAGTTGACAACCTGGATCATTTTGTTGTAATAATTTTATGCCGTACTGACGCCGGGTTAGCTGCATTATTGTGTAAACGTCTATTAAGTACTACATCAGTGTTTTAGTTTAATTATATTTGTTTGTTTTTGTTTTTTGACATTGTTTTCGAAATGTTCTCTTTTTATATTATATTATTTAAACCACAGCTACTTTAACATCATTAGTAATTTATTATCGTAAACATCTCACTTATTGATAGGTTTATTTAACTTTTTGTAATGTGAATGTGAGAGCACTGTAAACTCCGCGGATATATTACTATTGTGCTTTTGGGTACAATGTCGACTGGTCTATACTGTCCTCTCATACTTATTAATATTATAACGTGGAAATATTGTAAAATCAATGTTTTTTTTAAAAGAAATATTAACATGGAGGATAACATGGAGTTTCTTACCATTACTTCTCCATAGGTAACGACCAATTGGAACCGTGCAATACCTTCTGGCATTTCATAAGTGCCTGTGTAAGCTTATGTGTTTACAATGTATTATTTTTGTAGAATCTATTGCCATGTACTCTAACTATTATTCCTCACGGACACAAAGATCTTATACCAACACAAACACTGTAATAGAACACTTTCAAAAAGGAGATGGAGCATCTACTCGTAACTACGGGCTCAGAACAAACACACATGTCATGCAAATTATACAATTAGTATATACTTGTACAAGCACAAGTATACTTATTTACAAATATAACTTTTTCATACAGGCAGCTCGTTTCTTCTTTATTTATCATCACTTTCGTGCAGCTTACATGGTTCGGCTGTCAGATATATATTTTTAATAGAAGAGTATGTTAAAAAGAAATCTCCTCAAGAACTTTACAGTTTTCCTGATCTATGACTCTAAGTTCCGATTTTACCAAAAGCTTTTTATGTATGGCTTGCAACAGTCGCGCCGTGGGGTTTTCTCTACATCCATTATGATATCTTGTATATCCAATTATAAGCTCCAAATGATTTTAGCTGATTTCGTAAACTGGAACTTTAGGAACTTTAATTTTTGGTCCTTTTCAACAAGTTGTATTTATAATACAAAGCCTGCTGGTCTAGTAGTCAGTCAGTCAGTAATCCTGACTGCAATGCTGGAGGTTCGTGGGTTTGATTCCCACCCAGGACAAATTTTTGTGTGATGAGCATGATGATTGATGTGTCTGGGTGTTATTTATCTGTAATATGTATGTATGTATTTAGAAATATATAAGTATGTTTATCAGTTGTCTAGTACCCATACCACAAGCTCTGCTTAGTTTGGGACTAGATGGCGTTGTGTGTAAGTTGTGGAATATTATTATTATTAAGTATACTGATTTGGTTCTAAGACCAAAAACCAATAAAACCGGCTTTTCTTGATGTGTTGCTAACGTTTGTACACTTCCATCTGGAAGCTTTATAGATATTAGATATTGTTTCGCCTTTTCTAAGACTTCAAATACCCTGTCTTTGTTGCCAGGATAAACCGTTTTTTTTTATAAATGAGTTGGGCCATATACCTTGAATTTAGCATATCGAACAAGTTGATAAGAGGTTTTAAATATTCGATATTGCTTTTGACATCATGAAAACCAGATATTTGAAGTTCACAACATTTCAGGGTATCTGCCACACTGTTTCTAAAATAATTGCAACGCCAAGCGAATTTTATTTTTTTTGTTCTTAAAATAGACGTGAATTTTTCGTAATTTGTTTCCGAAGTGAAGTTCTTTATCCTGAATGTCAAACAGATTTTTTAAATGACATCATTTTATGTACCTATTTGATATATTCATAATGATCCCATATGCTTTAAAACTATTTTTCAATAATTTTAGTATGGATCAAGAAATATATATGTCGCAGAATCAACACAGACGCACAATTATTATTAGAATCGCTATTGATTTTTGCTAACTTAGAACAACGCCATCTATTATCGTTTGGCAGAAACGTCAAGCAGTATGCTTGGGTGAAGTCGGTACGGGGCCTGACACGTCTTGTTTGACAGTTCGTTACCTTAGTGCTTGAATGGACAATCGCCCAATTTTAGCAAATTTGACTTTTTATTTCAAAGTAAATATAGCAACTAATATCTACAGTGTTTATTATTTTTAATTATTATTCATATATGTGTAAAGAAATACCACATGTTTTTATTGTTGAAAGATTTTAATGAACTTCTGATAATATTCACTACTTTCTTAAAAAAAAACTTTTGTAAAATTAGCTCACTAGTCGATTGGCCACTCAAGCACTAGGGCGGCGAGTTGTCAGCTGTCACTCATTTTCATATTGGACGAATTTTATTTGAAAGACGTCACTTTTGATTTGGACACGAGCGCAAGAGATCGTTCCACCAGCCTGTACCGAACTTACCATGCCTCCGTACTTTAATGCATTTCCATCGGTTCGAATATTTAATGTTTTATTAGTTTGTTATCGAGAGTCAATAAATAGAGAATTGGAATCAGCGTTGAGACTATGATTTCTCGCCTACGCAATGTCGAAGTTAGACTCTGATGACGAGGTACCCCCAATAAATGAACGACCTTCGGTATATATTTACAGGTTGACGAGTAACAGGGTGTTCAAAGTAAGATTTTAAGTTTTTTTAACATCTAGAGAGCATCCGAGTTTCTTGGCCATGGTAATGTTTTTTTTTTTTTTCGGGTGGGAAAATCATCTCATGACATCCCCCGCTCTTGGGCGGAGCGCGAGATAGTGTCAGACTTTTACTGACTAAAAACCCACTCCTGTTCCTTCGTTGCCTTCGTCCCAGGACCCCGGGTTTCGTTTTCACTCTACCCATGGATTACTAATCTACCTTGTAATTTCGTTTATTACTAATGTTTTCTTAAATCTATAGATATTGAGTACAAATCATTAGGCAAAATTAAATCAAAGGTACAAAGACATAAAATAAAAATTATTGACCTTCACTTAACTTACAAAAACCAACCACTACATGCACCTTTACCAACAAGTATAGAACGTCGTTTTCTCGTGTTTTTTATCGGTTACTTTCAACGTGTTATCATCTCTACTAGAGGCAAAACAATATGGATACAACGCCCGTAAAATTTATTAAATCTTAATTAAATTTAATGAAGTTTGCCATTTGTTTTCCAGGGCCCCGGGGATCTCTTTCGCATCACCCATGGCCCCAGTAGGCTTCGACCCTGTTGGGCCCCTACGGTTGCTGACATCTCCTTGAGGCGCGCGTGGAACACTATGCGCCGTCGACGACTTGGGCTCGGTCCGGACGGTTACCGGACGATCGGACGGCGAGCCACCCATTGCTCGCCGTCCGCAAGCCCGCGCCTACGGTGGCCGGAAATCGGGATCGGAATACCGGCGGCGGTTGGGGCGTAAGGACCGTTGCCGTTGCCTCACGCGATCGGCCGCCTCCTTTGCTAGCATTACTGCTTCGCAGAAGGAGGCGACCGCCTGCCACTCCTCCTCGCTCCGGACCATGGCCTGTACCAAGGCCCGGCGCGAGAGATAGCTGCCGCCGATCGCCCTCACGAGGACACGGCGGTGCTCTGCCCAAGCGGGGCACACCTCTACCGTGTGCTCCACCGTGTCCTCCGGGCGGTCCACACAATGGTGGCACCCGGGCGTCTCTTCTGCACGTATCCGGTACAGGAACCTCCCGAACTTACCATGCCCGGTGAGGACCTGCGTCATGCGGTAAGTAAGGACGCCGTGAGGTCTTTCCAGCCACTCCTCAAAGAGGGGACTTATCGCCATAATTAAGGCGTGCCCAGCACTGGGTTGCGACAGTCGCCGTCGCCATTCCACCATGAGATTCCGCCGGAGCCATGGTAATGTTGGCTGGACAATCGTCGAAAGTCATCGAGGTAACTTGAATACCTTCCAGTAATTCTAAAGATAGTAAAACAAGATTTGATCACTATTCCCCTGTAACACCGATACCAAGAAAATAAAAGTTCAAAGACATGTGACATCCACCAAACCGCACTGGGCCCGCGTGGTTGATTACGAGAGCAGACCCGCTGCCAAGGATAAGATGCAAAGAAATGCCGCATCTCATTCCAATCTGCTGACCTGTAACGCCACATTCGCCGTTCGCCGCGTGGGTCGCAGTCGGGTGGGGAGAAGGACGAAACAGACTTCACCAGACAGTGATCTGAAGTTCCAAGTGGTGAGGAAACTGTTACGATACATCTGTCCGCAACTTCAATGTTGGAAGCCCCCATTCGAACGTATTCGTACTATTTTTTATAGGAAACCAGTTTGGACCTATTCCTGTCGTATTCATCCACTTTTCTTTTATATTTGGATCACTCGGATAGCAAAAAAAAAAATAAAATAAAAGGTAGATGATAGTGATGAAAATATGAATGATGCAGGAGTATCATAATAAAATATAAACCAATAATTTCTTATGAGCTTTATAAGTTTTATCAACTATTTAATGTCCGGTTCCAGTAGTTCCCAAATATGTGTTTTAATAATACTAGTTTACAGGATTTTTGTTGTTAAAAAGAAACATGATATGAATTTATTATTTTAAACCTTGGGAAAAATATTTTGAAAAGCCCAGGAAGTCGAATATTTCGGATATTTACTAAAATAAAATACAAGAAATAATGTAGAGGAAGAACAAGTAAAAGAATACTTTTAGCTCTTTTTTATAAGTATTTTTCTCCTCGTGTAAATGAACCCCAGACATAATTATGAAAACCCGTTCAGTAGTTTTGAGTTCATCGTGAATAGACAGAGATTCAGACGTCGGTGAACTTTATTCTATAACAATATTTAAGAATTAATCATTAACATTATATAAATGTATTATATTATATATTAAGGCTACAGAATTTAAATTATAATGATACAGAATTACTTTTGCAACGTGTGATTTAATAAACATACATAGTATATTCAAAACCTCCTTCTCTCTCACACACTCACACACATAGACATGCCATCACACAACACACACACGCACTCAAACACACATATACTTATCATATTTTCTTAAAAAAAAAAAAATTATTTTTATTTTGTTATTTCCCTTACCGCTTTAACTATAGGCATTTCTATGCTTAAATGAAGACTCCTCGACATTCAGGGAAGACAAAATTATACGTAACAACCTTAAAAAAAAACTGGGCAAGTGCGAGTCGGACTCGTGCACTGAGGGTTCCGTACACACTTACTTATTAAAATAGTTCAATTCTCGAATTGAGTTACGAAGATATTTCAGACTCGTATTTTTTTTGTGACTTAACTGCAAATTTACAGTTTTAAGTCTTTTTCCTATACTTGTGCAATGGAACCTGACTTCGTGCAAAATTTCAGGATTCTAGGTCAACAGGAAGTACTCTTTGAACTTTGATTCCTTTGAGAGTGTCGAAATATACGTTTTCTGCGACATAAACGGCCATATCTTTTTTGTCGTTAACTCAGAAATTTGATTTTTGTCACAGCATCAAGAGACCGCAGACTTTAATATATGGTTTTAACTTCAACTCGATACATCCAAGCGTTCCCGAAATAGAAATAAAGGGTCTTGACAGACTGACAGTCAGACTGACAACAAAGAGATCATAAAAGGGTTCCGTTTTTTCCTTTTGAGTTACGGAACCCTAAAAACTTTATCATTTATGTCATACTAGGTACGATCGTGCAAATTATCGTTACAAATATGACATCACATCTCTCACTAACAAAAACCTGCAGCGGCTGCATCACGAAACTATCGTGTGAGTGAGAGTATCTGTTAAATACAGTCATACATTGCGCAACTAGGCCAGCTGATTAATTTTATAATAATTGATCTCTATCTATCAGGACGTAATTTTTTAATGAATGAACTAAGAAAACCTCTAACTCTTGCGCCATCCCATCTTCCTAGCTCGTCGCGCTGTGCTGGTGCTGCCGCTGCGGCTGCGGAGAACCTGAAGCGGCGGAAATATAACAACCTCGTCGGTAGTTATATTTTTGAGCCGTTTCGGGTTTAGACTCTTGGGCCGTGGGGTCCGAGTGCTCATGCCCTTTTTAAAGAATTATCCAAACGGCTAGTTGACACGTCGCGTGACCAAAGGGCTGGCTTTTACCTCGGTCAGAGATTAAGCATTGCCATACAACGTGGCAATGCCGCCAGTCTTTTGAGCACACTTCCAGTTGACAGCGATGCGGAGGATTTTTTTGACGCCACATTTTAGATAGGAGTTATTGTGTACATATTATGTAATTTTAATTAGTTAAGTGTTTTTATTTTTGTTGTTATATCGTATGTTCACAAATAAATAACATATAATTTAAAAAAAAAACAAAGAAAAACTGTAATATATTAGTACTTACGTGTGAAATGAGATACCATCTTTCGTGTCATTAATATTACAGCTGCAAACAATCACCAAACAACGCGGCATTTTGTCAAAAGTCATAAGTAAAGGAGACGTCGCTAGTTGACATTTGTCTAATGGCCGAAAATGGCTTCAAGTACCTATCCGGCCAGATGCGTTCGCAAGCACCACGGCTCCTTACCATATTTCTTTAATTTCATTGGTTTTACTGGCCTACTGCTCAATCAGCATGTGGTAGACATGTCCAGCCCAGTCCTACTGATCACCAGATCAGACAGACAGATCTGTGTTTTACAGGGTAGTATACGAGTATATACCTAGTGTTTCGAACGCGATCCGTTAGTTTAACACTCAGTATACTGCGATGCATAGCACGTTGGTAAACCTTAAGTTTGGACTTTTGGATGTTAGAACAGACCAAATCTGTGCACAACAGATCAGGATGTGGAAAATACACATGCCCAATAGCTTACGCTTAGGCGATACAGGCAATATCTTTAAAGTACCTTTAAATAGTTTTTTTCATGGACCACTGGCTCTCCCAGGCATTACAACAAGTAAAATGATTATTTGTAGATTACCTACCTTTTTATTTTCAATTTATCTGTTGCCACTGTCCACATGGCCATTCACAAATCATTTAGCTTATAAGTAACTACACTTGAGAACAATAAAATTATTACTAATCTACCTTTTTTTTTCGGTCGGAAAATCATCTTATGACATCTCCCGCCCTTGGGCTGGGCAGGAGATAGTGTCAGACTTTTACTGACTAAAAACCCACTCCTGTTCCTTCGTTGCCTTCGTCCCAGGACCCCGGGTTTCGTTTTCACACTACCCACGGATTACTAATTAACCTTGTAATTTCGTTTATTACTAATGTTTTCTTAAATCTATAGATATTGAGTACAAATCATTAGGCAAAATTAAATCAAAGGTACAAAGACATAAAATAAAAATTATTGACCTTCACTTAACTTACAAAAACCAACCACTACATGCACCTTTACCAACAAGTATAGAACGTCGTTTTCTCGTGTTTTTTATCGGTTACTTTAAACGTGTTATCATCTCTACTAGAGGCAAAACAATATGGATACAACGCCCGTAAAATTTATTAAGTCTTAATTAAATTTAATGAAGTAGCTCTAGAATAAAGTTTGAGCCGCTGCTCTATTCGTCAAGTATACCAGAGGTTCAAAAACACTCGTATTTACACCCGGTGACCAGGATCTGGTCAGTGGCGCATTGGATCAGAGCATCACGACCTCGGCTTTCTTGTAACAAGGACTTTACGAAATCGGCTACTGAACGCGGTTAAACTGAGAGAACTGAGACCACTATTTCAAGAAGTTGGCAATGTCATTTAATGGATAGTTAGAAGAAAATTTGATGACGCAGGACTGCACATCATCCAGCAGATGGTCCCAAATTGGCAAACCAGGTTATAATTTCACACGCAACACTTAAATTGGATGTATGGGATGTTGTATTCTCTGATGAGTTCAAAATTACTTTATATGATATGATCATAATGTATGCTCTAGGGTCTATAGATGGTCATCAGAGCAATTTTAACAATGTTGCATAAGCGAACGTATGGCTTTTGGAGGTGGATCGTGTATGTTTTACATAGGTAGCTATAATTTTGGACATTATGTTCATCACTGGTGCAAATAGCTCGATATCGATAGGGTTGACGACCGCACGATACGTCTAAGTAGTGCTCGAAAAATATGTGAAGCTGCTTGCATGGCTTATAGTAGAAGGCTTTTTAATTTTAAGATTGGATCATTTTCGCGTGAATATTAAGTCGAGTTGCCTTGTAAGTGTTGGAGAATATGGTTCGCCTGTAGATTTAGCCAATTTGTTTAAGAAACAGTTCAATGTAATTCGATTATTATCAGCCAAGGAAGTTAAACCGTTTATACAAAATACAGGCTAGAGGTAAATCTCCTGGTCATGACGGTTTCAGTATCGAGCGCTTTCAATATGCTGGGGTACATCTTCCTAGGGTGTTGGCTTTTACCTTTTTCTTAATTGTCAGCCACTTATCTACCTTTGGAAATGTCAAAGACAAGTAAAGCGAAAAAAGACAAAGATCAAGCAAGGTACAGACCCATTTCTCTAGCAACTGTCATGGCGAAAGTGTTGGACTGTCTGCTTGACAAGCAGTTAGATAAGTGGCTGAATATTCACGACGCACAGTTTGTGTTTAAGCCTGACTTGTCTGCTGAAAGTGCTATAGTCAGCCTGAAGCAAATCGTTCAATACTACAAGGATAGACGTATTCTGGTGTATGCTTGCTTTCTTGATCTCTCAGGGGCTTTTGACCTAGTATCTTATAAAGTCCTTTAGGATAAACTCAGGGAAGCAGGTATACCTAGGCAGTCTGTTACTGTACCTGTTTCAGTGCTGGTCTCCCTCTTTAGTGCATAGACAGATTTTTAATTGTTTATTATAAATTAATCTACACTCAAACACCTAAATGCTCCAGGCATACCCATATATTCTTCATTAAATTTCACCACATGTCGCTTTGTTTCATCTGAGCGAGCTTTGTTCATCATTTTCATATACTCCACATGCTTTTCTGAACCTAATTCTTCCACAAATTCTGCTGTAATGGGAAAATGATTATAATTAAAACAAAATTGTTTTATTTGTGTCTTAGAAAGCACATAAAGCTTTTCTTCTTTTTTTGACAGATAGCTGCTTTTGCTACAATTGTACTGTACAATTACATTTGGTAACTGAAAGCTCAAGGCTGACACAGTCTTAATTGCCTTCGATACGAGTATTGGGAAATCTCATAAGTATACTTTGGAATTTCAGAATTTAATTCCGCTAAGCCTGTTTCAACATCGGACCACTCGACGCATAGCATTGCACCACTGGTACATATCGGATATGCTACCCGTACGTACAAACCGTGTTAAAAATGATTTGTTTTGATAAACGCGCTAATCCCTGTAACTACTGGTTAAATTGGACCGTCTGACGTCGTTACCTGTCTCATTAAAACTGTGCATTCAAAAGTCTCTTTTATATCCCAACTTAAACGCGACCCAACTTAGGCTGTATTTTTTCGTTCAGTAATTTAACGAATATGAGATTTTAATAAAGCAAATAATGTCTTACCATGCAATTGTCCACTAGATTTCTCGTTCCCACCGTACTCAACGGGCAAAATCGCTTTCGGCACTACTTTATGTAAATCTTCGAGAGTTGGCTGGACTTCTATTCTGTTACCGATCTTCTCGCTTACCAAACCCTTACCAATCTTTATAAGCACTTCCACGGCTTTTGAATCTGATAATACTTGTAAACTTTTCAATCTTGCACCGTAACATTCCTGAAAAAAAAATGAGAGAATTTTTCTGGGTCTTTGGCATTGTTTGTATAGTCGCAAATTTTTTTCATTATTGACTATGGTGATGTCTGCTACTATGATCCAAATGCAGATAGATCTCTTCAAATAACTTGACCGCCTTCGGAAAAGCTACATTCCTTTTATCTTCAACCTCCGCAAATACGATCATTGATCCGGATATCAATCACTTTTAAAACCGCTACCAATGCCTTGCCTTATCTGCACTGTTTACTTTTCTAAATAAACCTTTTTCTCCATTTTATCTGACCTCTTAAATTATTGGATTGGTTTTTCATAATTTTTTATTCGTATGTGCATGCATGTTGTTTGCTTGTTTGTGTCTTCATGTTCTGTTTCTGCAGCATTAATAATACCTTTGTACAATGTTTTTTACTTTACTTTTACAATGTTCCTAGTTCGAGTAGTTTTGGTTGTGCATGGACAAGGAAGTCAAACAGTTTCTCCTTCCAACTAAACTTAAACACAACAACATTCCTTTTTTTGGGCAGTAATGCAATAAAAGTAATTAAAAAATTAATTGAGAAAATCCTTTTTATTTAAAGTTTTGTTTTTTAATAATAAATTTACATTAACTGGTTAATTAATATCTATTAATAGCTTTTTTTTTTTAAGGTGGGAAAATCATCCAATGACAAATCCCGCACTTGGGTGGAGCGAGAGATAGTGTCAGACTTTTACTGACTAAAAACCCACTCCTGTTCCCTCTTTGCCTTCATCCCGGGGCCCCGGGCTTCGCTTTCACACTACCCGTGGATCTATTAATAGTTAAATGTGAGATAGCGGTCAAGCGCAAACCTATTAAGAATTTTAAAAAAATGTAATTACCGTGATATAAATGTGACCAAAACCAACACTTAAAAAAAAAAATATACAAAGTGAATTAATTAATCTCATCACTATATAAACAAATATTATAATATAATATATAAATATAGTTATAAATTTTTATTAATGGCTACTGCGGTGCGTGTCGCGGCTTCGATTCCCGCTCGGATCAAATATTTGTATGGTCTACAGATACAATTATTCTGGATGTTTGTCTTGAGTATTTCAGTTTACACGTGTGTAAGTGATATAATAGATAATGAAAAAAAAAAACAGTTCAATGCCTTGCTTAATATTTTTCACTGTCCTGATGTTATCGGAAAATTTTTGTATGTTTGAGTCAAAAAACAAAGTAAAAATCAAAAATACTTACAATTACAATAGTTGCAAACTGCTGTAATTCGACTGGGTTCAATTTAGATATAAGTTCGAATACATTGAATCCTCGAAAATCGAATATAAATATAAATCCATTGAAGTAATCGTGTGCCTTCATGTATTCAATGAGCTAAAATCAATTTAAAAAGAATATAAAAATAACACTTGTCATAATTCAAAATATGACACAAGTTACAGTTGCACTAAAGAACGACGGCGAGAAAATTATTGATGAAATTATTAAGTGTCTACATAATATATTTATCACCGTGATATATATTTGCGAAATGATTTACTAAGTATTATCAAATCACGCTAATAGACAGTCTAAGTAGCGCAAAAAAAATCGTCATAATTAGAAACTAAATATACTAGATTTTTTACGATAGTAAATAATCCAATAAGGCAACATACACTGGCAAACACTCAAACAGCTAAGTGTAGTACCTCTAGCACATTTAAGCTACTCCATCTAACTCTAAGTACAGTAGAAGTAGAAAAAATCATAGATAACCTAATCCGAACACTATCACAGGTATAAACGGGATTTGGCACAAAACCATGAAATGCGTCAAAAGCTTAATTATACACAAATTTATCTCTAATATCAACTATTATCTACAAAATGGCATCTTCCCTGATTTTCTCAAGGTATCAAAAGAGATTCTTATTTTTAAGTCAGGAAACAAGTTCCATTCGGACAATTATCGCCCTATACTTGTCCTCCTGATAATTTTTACGAAAAAATATTACATAATCGTTTAGACCGATCTTAATAGTATTAACTTCTTCTCTTATAAACAATATGGCTTCCGAGCAAAATCTAATACACTAACTGCTACAATTGACCTTGTGACGAACTTGAAAAATAATCTTGATAAAAACGTATAAAAAATTGTACGCTATTTGGCATCAGGGAAACTGCCCATGACATGATTTGGTCATATCTTACTAACAGACAATAAACTAGACATATCAGGGATACGCAAAGGGATGCAAAACTCTAACTTATGGCGTACCGCAAGGCTCTATGCTTGGACCCTTTGTTCATAATATACGTAAACAATATACATAACCACGACTACTACTTGTACTACCTACACTACTTTTTGTTACTATTTTGGTGTACAATAAAGTTTTATTCTATTCTATACTATAACCTACATCTGGCAGGTGACATAACACCTTATGCTGAGGATACTAGCTCATAATTGTTTGGCAACGATATTGAGCTGATTATTAAACAAGCGTAGCAAGACTTAGACACTCTTTCTAAAAGGTTCTTAGGCAATTTGCTAACTGTTAATATATCTAAAACCAACTACATTATTTTTAGTGCTAAGAATAAAACAATAGGAAACCTAGAAACATGTTGAATTAAATTAATCTAACTACTATTTCATTATTTCTGCAGAAAAGATTTACAAAGAAATTAAATTAATGACACTCTCGCACATATATACACATAATACATGCGTATTAGTATTTAAGCTATTAACCAAATATAAACACTCTAAAATATCTTTAACAAAAAAAAAACGGTACTAAAAACAAATATCTGCCTAAGACGACCTCGAACTAATTACGGAAGAAAAAATATTCTATAATGAAGGAGCAAAATTATACAACACATTACCTAATGACATAAAAGAGATCCAATCTTACACGTTATTGAAAAAAGAACACATCTTGAAGGATTTTTCTAGTAATTAATTAAGTTACCTACGTAAAAAAAAATAAGAATAACTTGTATTTCTTGCTTTTTTTTTTTGAGAAATAAATGCCTTATACCGTATGTACAAGCGAGCGTAGCGAACTCGGAATGTTATGGCACCTTCACACGTCCGGCCTTAATTTAAAACCCCGCAGACAAAAATAGAAGGAGCCTTCGTCGACCCTATCCAAGCCTACAGTATTTTTTAACTAATATTTATGTGAACGTTTTGATATTACTATTATCACCGCAGTTAATGACTATCGGTTTAAATTGTATGCCGAAAGACGATTCTGCCTGAGAATTTTCTGCGATATTAATGGTTCTGCTTTTCAATCATGGATATTAATATGAAATGTATGCTTACAGATGATTCTGACTAACAAAACAATATTTTTAATGTATGATAAATGAGAGTGTGAGAAACAATTTTCTGCAAAATGAAGTTATGCTATCGACTGCAAAATAACAATATTATTATCTCATAAAAAGTTCTGCTATCAAAGGTAGACCCATTAAACTATAGATTTCAGCATTTGTCTGAGTTTTTTTTAGGTAGCAGTGTACCTTTTGTAATATTTCTTTCTATATTTTTTTCTTTTAGGCTATAGTATCTTTGATTTCTTTGATGTTTTTGTCTCTTCTATGCAACTTATGATAGAAAATGGAATTTATACTAACGATTATAACGTGCTGAAAAAACTGCGTGATATAATCACTTGGGTAGTTTTTGTTATGGAATTTGATCATTACTACCCTGTAATAGTCATCAGTTATTATTGGTAGAGGTATCACCCACCTGCAAGAAAAAAAAAATTGATAACACATTGGACACAAAAAAACAACCACACACAGTTAGAACGAAGTTTTTTGTTTTTTGCAGGAATTGTCTAACAACGATGCCAACTAACTTAATTCACCGATTAGTTAATCGTTTAGTTAATTTACTAATCATAATCATAATCGGTGTCATTTAATTTGCCACCCAAATGCAATAACGATTAATTACTTGCCTAGCCGGAACATTATAATATAATAATAATTTATTTTTTACCATTACTAAACATATAATAATACATTATAAATACAAAAGCTTTATAATAATTAAGGTCATGCTTTAAAGCATTGACTCCTAAACTAGGTGTATGTCCCTGTGGCTTAGGAGTCAGAGATCCTAGTAGCAACCAAATAAAATAAGCAAGATAAATCAGTCGGCAGCCATTATACAATAAATGATAGTATTTAAATACAAGATTTAAATTGAAATTTGATATTTTTTTATTGACATTTCAGAGACTGTGGAAAGTTTTAAAAATAATTTGTATTCAGATCGATTGGTTTTAATTTCATTATTTATATAAACTTATTCCACTTTTGTTTATCCTTCCTTATGGAAGTCAAGAAAGCTAAAATAATATATTTTTTTAAATTTTGACCACAGCTTTCTTGACTTCATTAGTAACTTGTTATTGTATATGTTGTGGCTAGATCTTAGAATTGACATTTCGTGATATGAACGACCACATCCTGAAATGGTGGCAATTGATGATATAGAATTATCGACATCATAATAAGCCGACTAAACTAACAACGCTTGAGAGTAATTAAGTTGAAATTTCAATAGCAAAATATTTAAATGAAAACAAAAATGAACTAAGTAATGAAAACAATGATCATAAAGTCGAAGCCAAATAGGTCAAAAACTGGCAATAACATATCACGATTGTAGTATACACAAACTACTATAATGTTAAAATTAAAATTCTTTTTCAATCGTTTGGCATATATTTTAATATTAATTATATAGAGAAAAAAATATTGTTTATAAAAGACTGGACTAATTTTTTCTTTCCTTTATATGATATTCTGATGACTCAGTGAGGGTCACACAAGTCCGTTGGATGCGAGACGCACGGCCTGTGCGTCACTGTGGCAGAACTTGGGCTTATGTCTAATAATTAATTTGGTTTATGTCTAATAGCTAATAGCTGCTCTCAAAACAGTGAAGGAAAACATCGTGAGGAAACCGGCACGTCCTAAAACCAAAAATTCGAAGACATGTGACATTCACCAACCCGCACTGGGCCTGCGTGGTGGATTACGGCCCATTCCCTCTCCTAGAGAGGAGGCCTGAGCCCCAGCAGTGGGAACATTAAAAGGCTGATTATGTATGTATGTCTAATAGTGGAAGTCTTTCGGGTGAAAGCATGATGATGATTATACAAAAATTTAACCCTTCTTGCAGTTGGGTAATAACAAAAATCCTAAATGAATTTATTAGATCCTTTATTGTACACCATTACAAATATAAAAGAAAATTAAAACATAAACAACGGGCGGCTTTATCGCATTCCGCGATTTCTTCCAGGCAACCTGGAATGGACAGTAATTGCCTGGACAAAAAATGAGGCTGTCATTGATGTGACAAAACCAGCATTATACATATTATATGATAATAGATATACAGATATATACATATGCTATATAACAGAAACATATATACATACATAATTATTAAAAACTATAGACAGAAATATAAATGACGACTATCGATATTCAAAGTGACAGTAATGTTCCCTAACGAGCCTTTTAAAAACAGGCAACGATTGTGCGCATGAATATTTCCGAGGCCTCTACTTTTTAGCGTAACACGTGGTCTCATAATAATTAATAATTTATGATAATTTTTCTACTGACGGTAATTTATTCCCATTCATCGTCACCCATTTGCAAAATATTTGAAAAGCATGACTTTGTTGACTAGTCATCTCAGCGTACTAACCTTTTCCCAACTATGCTTGAATCGGTTTCTAGTCTAATTGGATATATCACAGCTTAATTATTTGAACTAACTTTTAGTATCATTACCACTACTTACACTATTTCCAGAATGTGTGGCAGCTCCACCTTGACATTGACCTTCGAGAAGAACTTAGGCATCAGCGTCTTCATCGTGCACAATCTATCTATCTGCTTCTTTGACTTTTCTACAGAACCTTTGCATGTTATCAAAGTTATCTCTAAATATTCTTTACCTGAAACATTGGAAATTGAATTTAGTTCACTTACTATTCATACACATGGTACATTTTGAGTTTTATTTTTAGGGCTTCTGTAAGTTGACAGAATTCTAACAACGGTTTAATTACAAGTTTGTTAATCAGTTAAAAGTACATAAGTTCTGATAACTTTTCTTCGATTAAAAACATTATAATAGGTCAAGCGTGTTCATACAATTCAACATTTGTATTCAAGTTTATCTATTAAATAGGAAATATGTCACTCAATAACTGGTGAAAGAGTGTTTTGAATCTGTCCAGTAGTTTTTGGGTTTATTCATTACAAATAACAACAAAAAACTTTGTACAAAAAATAAACCGACTTCGACTCCGACTTCTTGCTTCCGACTTTTTTGTTTCTCGGTATTATGTTTCTTATTTAACACCGACTTCCCAAATTAAAGTTATTTTGATCCTTTTAGTGTTTTTTTAGTGAAGTCGGTTTTTTTTGTACAAAGTTTTTTTTGTTGTTTGTAATGAATAAATTCAAAAACTACTAGACAGACTCAAAAAGTTTTTATTTTACACTTTTTAGTTCCTGTGTCTACCTTCCACCTTCCGGCTCCATAACAAGATCAGTTCGATAGTACCTTATAGCCAAAGTGCATGTCATGACAATTCTAATAAACTCAAACATGGCTAGGATACATTGATTAATTACGGAGTTTCTGTGCCTACCTTCCGGCTCCATCGTCAGATCAGTTCGATAGTACCTTATAACCAAAGTGCATCTCATGACAATTCTAATAAGTCCAAACACGGCTAGATTATATTGATTAATTACGGAGTTCCAGTGCCTACCTTCCGGCTCCATCATCATCATCAGATCACGTCGATGATACCATTTTATATTAACGTAACTATTCAGAACCATTCATTTATTTGTATTGTCATAGTCGTTTAACTATCTTTATTGTGATATCTATGTGAGTATGAAGTTCCGTTGACCATTCCTGGTCTTCTTCATCAGTTCCACTTCATTAAATGTTACCAAAATCACTATATGGTTGCCTATAATATTTGAGGAGTTCCCTTGATTCCTTATGGATCCCATAATCAGAACTAGATTTTGAAAAAAATTAGACCTTCCAGATTGGTCTAATTTTTTTCAAAATCTAGCATATCCTATAAAGGAAAAAAAATCCAAATCGGTCCATAAACGTCGTAGTTCTGAGGTAACATAAGAAAAAAAAAAAAAATACGAATGAATTGATAACCTCCTCCTTTTTTTTGTAGTCGGTTAATAAACTTTGTAAAAAGTTGTTGTTATTTTTTTTTATTATTAATGTGTTTGACCACTATCTCACCCGATGGTAAGCGATGATGTGGTCGACGATGGAGCACGCTTGCCTAGAAGTAGCCTATTCACTCTTGACTTATTTTTAAGTTGTTGTGTGTTGTTGTAGTTGTTTAACATAAATTCATTTAAAACGTTGGAAAACTCATAATTACTTTACTTTTTATCTACGAAATAACTTATATGTAACATGGTTGACACACAGTTGTCGCATCAGCTCTTTCCACCTGTTTGAGAGCTTTATGACGTTCCTAGGAGTACTTACTAAAATCTTTTTTAATAATATGATCCTGTTTTTGAATCCAGTCCTCCAAAATTTTGATAGCTTCTTCAAGTCTTTCTATTTTATCCAAATTATAGATTTTTCTTATGTTCTCCAGAGCACCCGTAGGGTGTTTTAAAATAGGATTATCCGGTATCGATTCCATTTTATTTATTTTATTATTAAAAAAAAATATTTATTTTGAAAATTTACGTGTAAAAAATATTTGTATTTTTTTCTAGTATTTTAATACACTCATCACTTTTTTTTTATTTATAAGGTATTTAATTTATTTCGTCCGCTCACTTAAATGTGCTTTATCAAACCGATTTACATAAGACTGGCAATAGCATTTACCTGTTACGTGTATTTATAACATTTGGTATTTTTTCTTTTAATAATTATATTCGGCCTTAGTACAGTCATTACCAAAAAAGTTTCGATAAAAGATTATTTTACCCACATTTATATATTTATTTGTGTTAATAGAATTAAAAAAACGTTTGCCGTTTGCAGTGTGGCTGTTTGTATGTACATAATTATGTAAGTCAGGCTAGTGGTCACATCTCTACGACCTCCACAACGTATTTTGAGAACGAGTGAGACAAGTAGGTTTTTCGGTCCACTCCAGTTCCTGAAACAAGGCCAGCAGCACCCTGGTATTAATGACTATCACACGTAGATAACATTTTTTTTTACGTGGAAAATCATCAAGTAACTTCTCTCTCTCTGGGTGTACCGCGAGGAGCGTCAGACTTTTACTGACCAAACCCACAGTATTCCTTCAGTGGCTCTTTACTGCGAGGGCTGCAGTAACTCTTTCAAACAAACTGTAGCCTAGCGTCGGCCTTGACTGGCCCCATCAATCTCAAGAAAGGTACTCGTACCTAGGTTTCCGAAGTGCATGTCCTCAGTATTTATAATACATTATATTTACTATGTACCTTATATGTTAAATTAGGCTAGTTTTCAACTAAATTATTTTGTCGTTGACGGTACTGAATAGAATTAGACGCATTTTTCTCACGCTCAAAGATTTAATTTGATAAATTTATCATATCTTAATTTCTGCGAACATTTATGTATTTTTTTTATATGTTATAAAATTAACTAAGTAATAACTAAGTTGAAGTCTGTATGAGTGTAATTAATTAGGTATTTTAATAATGTATATTTTTCTTGCAGGATATGACCTATACAAGCACCACAAAGGCACAAGAGAGATAGTGACATGGGAAACAGTTTTGCCGAGCAGTGAGACATGTATGAAAAAATAAAATATTGACGACATGTAGATTATTTTTTGTAAAATTGTATATCCTTGCCCTTTCGAATCTGGTAGGTTCTGGCTAGACGACAGCGTATCTACCGGAAAATGCAGCATTGTGGGACGCCACAATTATGGCGGTAAGTCCCTTCTTTGAGAAGTGACGGGAAAGACGTCACGGGGTCCTCACCTTCCACATGATGCTGGTATTCACTGGGCATAGTAGGTCCCTGCACTGAATTCATGTGGAAATACCGCCCGGGTATCACCATTGTATGGACCGTCCGGAGGACACGGTGGAGCATACGGTACAGCCCCGCTTGGACAGAGCACCACCATGTCCACGTGGCGGCGATCGGCGGTAATGACCTCTAGCGCCGGGTTTTAGTGCAGGCCACGGTCCGAAGCGAGGAGGAATGGTAGACGGTCGCCTCCTTCTGTGAAGCAGTTATGCTTAACAGGAACGGCCCTCACGCTCTAGCCGCCGGGATCCCGACCCTGATTTTTAGCTTTTTTAGACAGCTTTAACACGGATTTACTTCTCAGTCTTGAAAACATTTCAAAGTTTAAAATTGTCAATGACATTGTATGTTTTCCTTTTTCCTTCCTTATTTGATGTAAATGCTCCAGTGAAGAAACGCACAATAAAAGAAATCGATAAACTATAATGATGCGATTAAGCTAATGGTGACTTTACGGGATGACGCACTTGCTAGTTACCGGAAAACTAAATTGAATTCAAAAGGCGAATACTACAAAGAATTGAGAACCTTAGTGTTAAGATCTCTGTATAATGAAAAAATGCCATATTATGAGCACAACATAAACAATCATATTCAAAATCCAAAATTACTATGTAAAAATCTAAAAACCACGTTATAATAACTTTTTGCAGTCTCTGATAGCAAGGTGGTAAGCATGACTCTTTAGACTGACTACAATAATCACAAACATGGTGGAGCAACTTTTTCAATTGTTCCAGTGGAGCAGGCTAACATCTCTCGTATTATCTCCAACCTTAAAAGTTATGCCGAGGGTTATGATCACAACACCCTAGACATGATTGTCATGGCACTATCCCACACGCTAAATGATATTACGGCCATGATAAACTGCTCAATAATGACTTCCGAATTCCCCGAAAAATGGAAAATTGCCTCTGTTAAGCCCTCACCCAAAAATTTAAATCGGGTTGATCTGAAAGACCTCCGACCTATTGTGTCATCGTGTGTCGACATGTCTGTCTAAGGGTCGTGTGTGACTAGGAAATCCAATCCCGCAAACGTGGGATCCCACACCTTTTTTGCGTAATCGGAAATGCAGGATTACTCACGCGGGATCCCGCACGTTTGCGGGATAGAATTTTTGTCATTCGATTCAGTCGACGAGCCGTTCTGACTATGTATTTATTAAACCCAGCAAAGTCTCATTAATAAGTAACCTAATAACTTTACATAGAATTCGACCTTTTTTTATAGAATTTGTGTGGTATTATTTTCCAGTTTGTTTTCAGTTTTTACAGCTACATTTTTAAATTTCTTGAATCCTGTATCGCAACGGAATGTATTCAATATCAGTTTAGGTAGGTACACTATAACTTTTTTTGAGTCGGGAAATCATTCACATCACCTATACCTTTTCTCGCTTTAGTGTGGAGTCTGAGAGCGCGTCAGACTTTTATTTGCTAAAAGCACACCTGTGTCTTTCAGTTGCCTTTGCGCTTACGGACCGCAGTTTACTTTACAGAAATTCCCCGCGGCCCCCACGGCCCCCGTGGGCGTCGGCCCTGCTAGGCACCTGGAACACTACGCACCGCCGCGGTGCCGTCGTCGACTCTGTCCGGACGATTACTAGACGACATCGGCAGGACGGCGTGCTATCCAAGGTTTGTCGTCTGCAAGCCCGTACCTACCGTGACTGAAGATGAAGGTTACGATCGCGGAGGCTGAGGCGTGAGGATATTTGTTCCCTCATGCGTGCGGCCGTCTCCTTCGCTAACAATAGTCACATTAGTACTGCAGAAGGAGGCGACCGCCTTCCATTTCCTCTCGCTCCGGACCATGGCTTGAACCAGGGCAAGATCAGTTTTTTGTATATTACTACTTCAAACAAACAACAGTTATAAAATCTTAATCCCACGGGATTGATGATTTCAATCGCGCAGGCTTGCGGGATCGCAATTTTGATGCGGGATTGGATTCCCTATGTGTGGCCAATTAACACTTTTTTTGGAGCAGAATAACATATTACCAGATTTAAAATCACGTTTCAGAAAGCAACGAAATACCGCTACTGCTTTCCTGGATGTTACTGACAATGTGCTGTCTGGCCAAGATAAAGACATGTGTACGTGTCTCGTCTTGCATGATTTTTCCCGGGCATTTGATTAATTTATGATCGAAGTTAAGATATTAAGTTTTTTTTACCCTGGCGCTGTGGAATGGTTCCGAAGCTAAGTAGCTATTGTAGATTTACGTTTAGGGAATGGCTAAAATTGGCGCTTAGTTCTATGAAGAGAGGAGTACCGCAAGGGTCTATCTTAGGTCCAATACTCTTTATCGTATATTGAGCGGATATTATCAAATGCCTCCAGAAGTGCAAGTACCATATATACGCTGATAATGTCCAGCATTACATATCTTTTTACACTGACGAGTAAGATAATGCCATAAAAAACCTATCTTTGCAAAATTGCTATCTCAGCGGGCCTAAAAAGGTCACATTGAGCAATTCATTTATAAGCAAATCATTTCCAGAACTCCTGCCTGCTTATAATCAATTCTTCTAGTATTCGTAAAATAGTTACACAAATTAGCTGAATCTCAATTGATTTCTTAGCAGAATCATAAATCCATGTAATTGCAAATACTGCCGCATGAAAAAAAATAAAATTTTGGATTTACTAGTTTTTTTTTTCTTTGGTTTTTATTTAACGGATAATTATTTTGCATTAACGTATTGTATTAAAATATAACTTCAGTATTTTAGGATAGTAATTTATTAAAAAAAACAATTAAGCCTTTAAAAACGAAGTTAGAATTACCTAAATCTATGAAAATTATATCAACTTGACGTTTATTGTACATTGTTGTTTACCCCTTGTGTCAATCTCATGTCAACATTGCGTGAGCAAAACATCGGTTCAAAACAATAAATTGTTTCAGGCCGCACGCTGGCTTGAAGGATTCTGTTTCAGGTAGAGATGCAACATACTGCAGCTTATGCCAATACTGCCCAAGTACACCTAATCCAAAATATCTATTTAGTCTTGCAGATGCAGCACAAAGATATCTTTGCTATCTTGGATATCATGCAAAGACATTAAATATATACTACCAATAGACAAGACATAGCGAACAAAATCGTAATCCGATACTTATTACCTAGTGGTCTAACTGCGCATTACGCTATTGCAAATTTTGTTATGATAAAATGACGACCTAACTTCGGTTTATTTTCGTAAATACTTTTGGTATTTACGAGGAAATTAATTAGAATTCAATATTTTTTATAAATAGTTCTAGAACATTTGCTGATTTTGTGATAACGCCATCTATTGCTGAAAAGCTTAACCTTACCTTTATCACACACTGAGGCTCTAACACGAGCTCATAACGTGATCCATTTTAGTACCTAAACCGAACTGTTAAAGGGATGGAGCTATATAGGGTGTATAGCTCCATCACTCTTTTTCGCTCGTACGACTGACATTTTAACATTATCATGGTAAGGCCCCTGGCCACCTACCGAGCAATAGTTAAATAATTTTCCGAAGAAATACTCTTCTTTGGCGACATAAAAGGCTCACCGTAATAAGCATGTCTTCTAGGAAATTTGCGTAAGTCCTAAATCAGCCATTTTTTAAATTTAACAATAATATCCGAGAAATGAATGTAACTTCCTCTGATTCTGCTAATAAACCCTAAAGCGATTCATATTAAGTCAACCATTTTACGAATGTGTTGTCAATTAGACCTGTCTGTCAAAAAATCTGTCAAATTGATGAACTGCAGAATATGAATATTGTTTACGTATAATATACTGAGATCCCAGAGCGATCTGACATAACTTATTTTCACATGGATGAAACCTTAGGTTTTCCACCAGTAGCGTCTCATGTGCTTGTGAGACGCTACGTGTGTGTGTGCCTGGGCAGGTGAGAAATGGAACTAAAAATAAGAGTTACTTAACTTAAATTTTTATATCTGATTTTTGTAGAATATTATTCTAAAGTAGTAGTATCATAAGTGTCAGACACTTTCCATGGACTAAAACTTCTGTCAGACGCTATACAGCTCCACAAAAAATAAATAAACTTTACTTATTTTTACATGTCTGATTTTTATTTTTATATGTTATTAGTACAGGACCGTTCATTGTGGCATCATATGTTAAAGTCTATCGGCTGAAATGCTGATGACGATGATGATGATGTTATTAAGTTAACTATTACAAAGTTATATTTCATTGGTCAGACAAATTGTAGTGACCAAACATCCAGTCAGTGCATGAAATCGTCTAACTCGCTCTGACGCGTGCTCTCGCGCTCATACTCTCGGCTGAATATTTTTTGTGTGGGATGTTTGGTTACCAATTATGCACAGTTGATGTAAGTAAGTTTAATTATATGTTATGTTTCTAATTAGTCCTACGGGCCATCGGCCACAACAACTCACTGCCACTGGCATATTTCCTATAGGTTTCATACATTGAAATGGATCCGCCGCATACGGTTGACGCCGGTTCACTTCTTGTGGCCTGAACCGGCTACTAAACGCCGACAATACAAAACGCCGTCACACGCCACTCGCTTTTCAAACTTTTTCGTCAGAATCCATTATGATACTGCGCGTTCGGGTTAAAAAAAGTAGCAGCAACCGGCCACAAATATTGTGTCACATGTAACAAAACATTTTTTTTTGGTTTTTAATTGATGTTTTACACAACTATTTTTGAGTACATAATAGTGATTATAATGTAGAAGCTGTGGTAGGTACCCGTACAGATTTGTTTTTTGCGAAAATGTCTTACAAAATACAAAATTTTAATAAGTAAAAATTTATTTGTTCAAACAGAAAAAGGCTGGCAACACCGCCACTGTTTATATTGCTCATCTATTTAAATTTCGTAATTAATTTTAAATATTTGTCTAAATGTTATAAATAGCAAAGAAAACGCTGAAAAAAAAAAAGTACGGTTAATTATAATACAAACAAAATTACAAAATTAGGTGAAGGCTTTTTAGTCCGTTGTTTTTGGAATCCAGGAGCATCCTTTCGAGAAGTTTTGAGGACAGAAAAAACAGAAATAAATAGATTGGATAAAAACGACTTCGTGATTGTTTTGGGGGGCATAAATGACAAAACCCAGAAGAAAATCAATTTGGTCTTATAAACTTTTTATATACTACGAAAAATACTAATGTTTTGGTGTCTGAAGTTCTCTTTAACAGGTATCTAAATGAAAGTAAGTTGAATTATAAATTCAAATTCATTTGTTCTCAATACATTCACATTACCTATGTGGATATGAATTTCACCTTATGTGTACCAAAATGTCGCTTTTATCCCTACACATATCACAACAACAACAACACAAACGATACAACGCAAATTTTATAACATGTACCATATTACCTATGTTAAACAAATAAAATACTTTGACTTTGACTTTAAAAAAATTATGACAGGTATATCAAATACAGACTCAAAAACATCAATAAAAAACCAACTTCAACTGACAAAAGTACTCAGACTGTAATTCAAGTTGACCAAGACAATTTAAATTATATAAAACATGATAAACCTCACATGAGTAACGATTTTTTTCGCTTATAAACTCATAAATATTCTTCATCAAAACATAAACGGACATCTAACTAAATTAGATGAACTTACGGTCCACTTGTGCACATTAAACAAAAATGATAACAGTAATACCGTGGATGTAATTTGTATTATTGAGCATAATATGACTATCGAAGACACTAAGGTATTTAAAGTGCCTAATTTTATATTAGGAGACGCTTTCTCTCGAAGCAAAAGGTATAGAGGCTCTTGCATTTTAATAAAATGGGGTCATAGTTTTAGGGTCATTACTGAAGCGAAGGGTCTGAGTATTAGTAATATATTTGAATGCAGTGGTATTGAACTAATAGAACACACAATTATAATATTATGTATTTATCGACCACCTAAAAGTGGTAAAAACTACTTAGACTCATTTTTCACTAGAATAACGGAGCTTTTAGATAGAATAAGTTATACATCTTAAAAAAATATAATTTGTGGAGACTTTAATATTAACAGGTTAAACAATTATAATGTATCCCGACAGTTTGAGCAAATAATAGCAAGTTACAATTTACAATTGACTATTAATGAACCGACTATATTGAGTAGGATGACTTGCATTGACAATATAGCCCATAATATTAAAGGCTCAAAGTGAAAAGTTCTAGAACTTTCACTGTCTGATCATACTGCACAATTAATGACATGCCCTGTGAATAAAAGTTCCATATTACACACTGGTACAAATCTAAACGAGACTATTGTGAGGATACTATAAGAACGTTTATAAAATGCATTAGAAGTCTTACTCTTACAGAATGCTACACAAATAATGATGCCGAAAAGGCTTATGATACTTTCTTCAACCTATTTAAACTGTTCTACGATCTGTGTTTCCCTATCATAAAAGTTAAAATACCTATTTCTAGGAAGCCCAAATGGTTAAGTAGAGGTGTCAGAGTGTGTTCAAAACGAAAACGCCAATTACTCTGGAAATACAGGTTAACGAAAAGTCCGCAGGACAAAAAATATTTAAAGACTATACAAAAAGACTAAGAACTATAATTAAAAAAAAACACACAAAAATCACAAAATAACTACTTTATAAATGCAGCTACCAACAAAGCAAAAGCAACTTGGCAAATTGTAAATAATTATAAAACTGTGACGCCTAAGGAAGACATTAAGAAAATTAAAGTAAATGACAAAGTAGTAACATTACCGCAAGAAATAGCTGAATCATCCAATACTTATTTTATCGAAGATATTAAACCTACACTTAATGAAAATATTACTTATCTAAAAGCAATGACATATAATAGTTACAATTCAATGTTTATGAAACCAACAAATCCGTATGAAGTTGACCAGATAATAAAAGGACTTAAGCAATACTAATAGTACAGGTTATGACAATATTAACATTATTAAACGTGTATCTCATCTCACAGCTCCAATACTTAGCACCGTTATAAATCTGTGCCTGAAACAGGGAATATTGCCCTCAAAACTAAACATAACTGTGATAAATCCATTATTTAAAAAGGAGGATATCGAACAGATGAAATTTTAATAGACCCATAGCCTTAATACCTGTTATTGCAAAAGTTTTTGAAAAAGTTATTTATAACAATATATACAAAACAGCAATTTGTATTTCGTCGAGTCTTAAGGAGTTTCTTATATGTAAAGTTTACTATTCAATTAATAAATTTCTGAATGACCGACCAATATATTGATTAAATATATTAAAATATGTATAATGCTACTATTATGACTAATTATTGTGTAATTACAAATCTTGGTTTTGAATCCAAAACAAATTTGACGATGTAGAAGTAAAGTGACCAGTGACGTTCATTTTAATTTAAATGGACATGTAAATAATGTCGTAACCAGGCAAGTATTTTAGATTAATTGAAAATGACATATAAATATTATAACCAGTGTCATTGTGACCATTAATCTATTTATAATTTTAATTGAAAATGACATACTTGTGAATTTTTAACCGTTTTAATTATGACCAGTATCGTATTTTATTTTATGAAATTATTGACATATAAATATTGTAAGCCCCATGGGTATGTTACAGCGATAAACAACTAATAATTATAAGAACTGACCATACACCTGTAACAAACAACAAAACAATAAATGAATAAACATAGTGCACTTGTATAATATATTGCATGCAAGATAATAATAAAATATAAGTTGTGTATAAGTTCTAGTATGTTCAGCCGCATATCGTGGCGTACAAATTCTTAGGAAGAGATTGTGCATAAACCGTGATTTTGTTGTTATTTGACTCCTCCAGGACCCGAAATAAATCTTCAATTTTATAAATTTACACATCAGGAAAACTTGCGCAATTTTTTCTACTTT
This sequence comes from Mythimna pallens, assembly GCA_961205895.1. Taxonomy (NCBI): domain Eukaryota; kingdom Metazoa; phylum Arthropoda; class Insecta; order Lepidoptera; family Noctuidae; genus Mythimna; species Mythimna pallens. The sequence continues at coordinate 7,695,861 of OY540843.1, forward strand.
ACAGGAAACGAAAAAAACTGTGCGGTGTTGAAAGGTTAGCCGACGCGCAATGAGCAATTCCATCTAAAAGCATTTAAATGTAAAAAACACCAATTTTAGACTTGTGCGGTGTTGTAAGCTAAAGGACGATATACATTTGCGAAATTAAGAATTTTGTATTAAAGATCTTATTTTTGCCTAATCTCTTATCCTTCTTAAGTTTCGTCAAATTAAGTTCTTAATAAATTATTTCAATTTAATCTACACTTAAACATCTAAACGATCCAGCCATGCCCATGTATTCTTCATTAAATTTCCCTACATGTCGTTTTGTTTCATCTGAGCAGGCTTTACTCATCATTTTTATATACTCCATATGATTTTCTGAACTTAATTCTTCCACCCATTCCGCTGTAATGAGGAAATTAAAAATTATTAGAACAATATCACTTGTTTGTTTAAGTGTCTCAGAAAGAACATTAAGCTGTTGGCTGTCACTATAGATCTGTGACAGTCGTTACAGGTAGACAGAGTTAAGAAAATCTGACACCAGTATTGCCAAAGAGTATAGTTCAGAGTTCAGATAAATAACTGCTATAAAATACTATAATTTAGCCTGCATTTTATTACTAGAAATATAAGGCTGACATTGTGTTAGCCTAAATCATAAATGTGCTCATCATAAGAACATTATAGTCGTATAGATCATAAAGGCCCACGGAGCAGTCGTAGGACTTTGGGCTTAAGATAGAAGGAGATAACTTAAGCCCCAAGGCTTCTTCAGCCACAATCTACACTAATATAATAAAGAAATCTGAAAGTACTGGTCCGATTGCTAAAAATTTTTCACCGACAGAAAGCGGCTTTATTTCTGAGTGACATAAGCTATATTTTATGTACGCGGCTAAGCCGCGGGAAAAAGCTAATATCTTATAAGCTATATCTACTACTGGCTTTTCGATGGGGCATCACTACCATGACTCAACTCAGAATTCATTATTCACATTTTTTCTTCACTACTCTTGGTTGACTTGTAGAGAAAGCCTAAGGCTTTAAGTCCGCCTTTGCACCTTTATGTTTCAATAAATAGTAGAGAAGTTTTAATAAATTAATAAATAATAGCAGAAGCATAATCAGCCTTATACCTAATATTCTCATTTTTGGGACTCAGGAGTCCTCAATAAGAAAGGCCATTGCCTTTCTTATAGAGGGCCGTGATCCATTACATGGGCCCAGTGTGGATAGGTGAATGTCAGAAGTCGTCAAATGTTTGGTTCTAGGACATTACGGTTTTCTCACGAGGTTTTCTTCACCGTTTCGAAAGCAGTGATGAAGAAGTTATACAAAGTAATGCGCCTGGATGGGTTCGAATCATGACATACTAATCGTAAGTCTCTCTACATATTGACGAATATTCGGTATCCGTGGAGTGAAAAATCGTCAATATACGTACATATTGGAAACGATTTCGTGTTTCTAGACCCAACTATGGCTGTGCTGTCTTTTAGAATGTAAGATTTTAATTTAGTAAATCACTGTTACCATGCAATTTTTCAGAAGATCTCTCGTTTCCTCCGTAATCAACCGGCAAAATTTTTTTCGGCACTACTTTATGTAAATCTTCGAGAGATGATTGGACGTGTATTCTGTTACCGATCTTCTCGCTTACTAAATGCTTAAAAGTGGTTATAAGCAGTCCTATGGCTTTTGATTCTGTTATCAAATGTATATTTTTCAATCTTGCACCATAGCCTTCCTGAAAATAATTAATTAACATGATTAACCTTTAACAGAAAAATTGTTCCTGCCGGGATAAAAGTGCCATATTCCAGGATATGTTTCACCTGTATGCCAAACACCTAAATCTGTTTTTCTTTCAGATTTGAAGCTGTAACCAAATATGTAGTCACGATTTGTTGTAGTTTTTATTGTAATATCAATTGTGTTGTTATTTTATTTTATGCAATTTATAAAATAAATGTGTTTATTTAACCAAAATAATCATACATAAATAATTACCAGATTTTTAGTACTTTGTAGGAGCCCTTTTCAGCTAAAGTGTGATATGTCCGTTATATCTGTGTCAATGTAATTAATTCAGGTGTCAAAATATTTTTATTGCAAAGATCAGTAATGTTAAAATTGACATATACAAATATTTTTTTCAAGAAATAAAAAAAAAGGTTTAAAATGGTCTTTTTTGGAGTTCGCGTGGTTTGAAGTAACATATTGGAGGTTTTGATATATCGTAGCATTTTTATATAAATTTATTGATTTGTTCAATATTTTTCAATCATGATGTGACTAGATGACAGAATTCCATTACCTGTGGTTGAGTAAATAGGAAGCCAAAATCAACAATACTTACGATCATAATAGATAGAAACTGCTGTAACTCCACGGGGTTCCACTTAGACATAACTTCCAATGTATTGATTCCACCCAAGTCGAACAAAATTATAAATCCATTGGGATAATCGTGTGCTTTGAGGTATTCAGCAAGCTGAAAAAAAAATGGCAAAAAAATTAAACTTTTTAACTCATCACTGCCATATTTTATAAAATTAATTCCATTTTTAAAACTAGCTTCTGTCCGCATGGCAGTCGATAATTAAGCATCAATGAGTGTTAATCGGTATTTTACAGGTGAAACCAGGTGGTGGTAGTGGGGTTGGGGTGGTGGTGGTGGTTTCCAGGTTGCCTGGAAGAAATCGCGGAATGCGATAAGGCCGCCCATTGTATGTATGTGATTTATTTTCCTTTTGTATGTGTAATGGTTTTGTGTGTGTGGTTTGATAAGTATATAATAAATAAATAATAAAGAATTGTTAAAATCGGTTCAGTAATTTTTGAATTTATTCAGTACTAACAAAAATACAAATTGTTTCCCTTTCTGACATTATTAGTATGTTAGTAAAGAAAAATTAAAGAAAGAAGACAGAACCTAGAGACGGTACAAATAAGAAAGTAAACAGCATCTGACACATGTGGCAAACATTTCAATTTTGAAAATTCAATAAAATAAACAGCTTATGTATCCTTATTGGTTTCCGATTGCAGCGTGTCTTTTTTTCACACTCGTAAACCTACTTAGATATTTCAACTTCATGGACCAATAACATGGAACAACAAACTTCATGGAGGAGGTCCTCCATGAAGTTTATAAAAAACATATAATTTTATTTTAATATATACTAACGATTATATGGTACTTGTAGTACTGCATGAAACTTTGTGTTGTGAAGTCTTTGCTGACAAATTTGATTACTATTACCCTGTAATAGTCCTCTGTCATGATTGGTAAAGGTATTGCCCACCTGCAAAAAAATATATTGTTTAGTAAAACAATTATACAATAATAATAAATTAAATGAACTTTAATCTAATTTACTTGCCTTGCCCTAACTTTTGAGAGAGCTTGAGGCAAGTCGTAAAATTAATAATGTTTAGTGTTTGTCGCCAATGTTCTGACGACGATAGTAAGATAACACGACTGAATTGGCTATTTTCGATTTAAATTACTAACTTTAATTTTTAATTAACTAACATTTGATAGAAAATTAATTAATAATTTGTAAATGAAAACAGTGAAATAAAGTTTTATGAATAAAGTAATCAACACCATAAAAGTTCAAGATATATACAGTTAAGAATAGAATAAAAATTACGATTGATATTTAATACTGCCAATACATATAAGTCAACTTCCAAGTCATTAAACATGCATGGCTTTCAATTTTCGCATCAAGAGAGAAACAGTGGCGCAAGAGTCTACCTAGATATGGTCACGACCACTCTGTCACGGGCACACGACTGAGAAGGATACGAGTAGTATTCATAAACGCTGACATACATCTAGTAAAATTGATTTTCAATTGGTTGGTATATCTTGTATAGGAAATGTATACAATAAAAAGGCAATATACCCTAAAATAAGTTATATGTACACTGAAGAATAACTGTCTAGTACCAACAGTCTAAGCAATGGTGCAGTCGGATGTACATACTGCAAAACACCAATAAACTATGTATTTCAGAGACTCCTTACTTTTAATATTTTTATGACGGTCATTCATTACATCATTGTCACCCATTCATCATCATGATCACCTTAATTCATGATGACGATATCATCGACAAGCATCATTTCATTGATTTTAGCTCTACCAATTAATCTTAGTAGATCTTTTCCAACTACATTGGGAGTGGCTTCTAATCTGAATAGATGCATCTAAGAGCTATCTTTTTAAAAATCATTATTAGCATTCACGTTACTTACGATATTTCTATAATATGTGCCAGGTCCACCTTGATATTAACCTTCGAGAAGAACTTAGGCATCAGCGTTTTCATCGTGCACAATCTATCTATCTGCTTCTTAGACTTTTCTACAGATCCTTTGCATGTTATTAAAGTTCTCAGTAAATAATCCTTACCTGAAAAATTAGAAATTGAATATTAGTCAACCTACCTTACATACACATAATATAGTTCGGTTTTGATTTTTATGACATTTGTAAATTCATTCATTCATTAGGCATCCCCCAAGTATCGATAAAACGAACGGACGGTCCTGTACGGTCACCACTTGAGAACCTTTTGGCCCCATCAACCATCTATTCTACGTGCAATATCTGCCTGTCCACTACCACTTAATTTTGGCGATTCTTCGGGCTATGTTGGCAACATTAGTATTTTGCGGACATCTTTATTTCTGATGCAATCACGAAACAAAAATTTGAACACAACCCAGTCATTTCCCTTTGTGTGGCTATAAGCATTCATATGAGATCTATTGTTCAGTTTCAGTCACATATCATCACTGGTCATAGACTTGTGCCTAAAGATACTGTGGTATGTGGCACTAGAAAATACTGCGTAACTTCCCAAACGCAGCTACCCAGCAGAGTTGGATTCGACGATTGACCCTTTCTTGGAGTTAAACGTACTCAATTGGATCGTCTGTTACAGGTAAACGTAATCGTCCACAACTTAGATTGTAGATCTTGATCCTGGTAGGAGTAGATGGGATATAGTGTTGTTTATCATGATTTTTGGCTTTACCAATGTTTTTTTTTTTTGAGACTCACTCTTTCGGAAGCTTCACGGAGGTCATCGAGCATTGTATTAACCTCCTCCTTAGTCTCAACCTTGACTACTATGTCATCGGCCAACCGAAGTTGAGTGACGTACTCCCCATTGACATTAATGCCTAGCCCTCTCCAGTCTAGAACTTTGAAGACCTCCATTGCGACCCTGAACAGTTTCGGAGAAATTACGTCTCCCTGCCTCACACCCTCACGCTGCTGAAGGATTAGTTTCAAAGCCTTGATATGAAGTCGGACCGACATGGTGGCGTTTTCGTACAAACACATCAGCTTTTCGTTGTACCGATAGTCTGACACTGTTGGACAGCCTATGTATCATTTGAATCAAAGAATTTTTTGCATTCCACAACCGCTAGATTGTGATTGCAAATTAAAATGAAGGCAGATTGTACTTCTCAAACAATTTTGTTGGCATGGAAATTCTACATAGTACAGGGGACTTGTAGTTAATAAAATTTACATTATTTTAATTGTGTAACATGGCCTGCGCATTGCTAACGCATCGTCTCGACTGTCTTTGTGAGCCTTAACACGCCCATAGGTGTACTTACTAAAATCCTTTTTGATAATATGATCCTGCTTTTGAATCCACTCCTCCAAAATTGTGATAGCTTCTTCAAGTCTTCCAACTTTATCCAAATTATGTATTTTTTTTAAATATTCTATAGCACCCGGAGCTATTTTAAAAAGATGATTTTCCGGTATCGACTCCATAATAATTATTTTCTTTTTTTTTTCAAAATTGTTTATGTTATTTTGAAAAGTAATTTAAAAACCACTGTATTTATTTTTTCAATATTTTTTGTCTATCTAGGAACTCAGTTTATTTTTACTGACTATACTATCACTACTACACATATCATGAGCACATACTGTTTGATATAGAACTGGTTATAAAATATAGCAGTCACAAGTATTTATAACTTTTGTAGCAAGCTCTTTAAATAATTTCAACATGCGTAAGTACAGTCGTCATTAAAATGGTTTAATAAATATTTCCACAATTTTTCTTTTCTGTAAATGAAATAAATTAAATGTTTTTACGTGATAAATTAACTACGATAGTACCAGCCTACTGAAATCCCTTAAGGGCTATATTTCACTGGGACACTATGGCGGCGCGACCGAGTTGCGCCACATCATCTTAATATACTCATTGGAGGGGGCGTCACTGGCGGCCGGACTGACGTCCGAGCGGGTTGCGCCTTAAATTGTTTGCGCAACCTAACGGACAGCAGGTGAGAAACTCCCTATAGAGCTGTGCACATTTTGTTGGTTGCGGCGACTGGTCGCGCCACCACATGGTGCCCCAGTGAAATATAGCCCTTAATCTTATCGGTAGTTATGTTTACGAGCTGTTGGGGAATGAAACCTTCAGACGGTGGGGTGTAAGTGCTAAGTTTAACGCAGGAATCATAGACCCCACACTAAAGCATTTTTATAATCGACCATGATTTTTAAGTGTACGGCGCATTGGTTGAGCAATTGACTGCTGCGCTGCGTGTTGCGGGTTTGGTTTGCACACAGAAGAAACATTTGTATGGTGTACTGACAGTTATTCCGCGGCTGGGTGTCTTGTGCTTGTGTTTCCATGTTTGTAACACCCACGATAGAAAGGCTATTCTTAGTGTGGGACAACACTTTTTTTTAATTATACATATTTAATTTCTTATTAATACATTTGTATTATGTATAAAAATAATTTACTAAGTTATCTGTATTACTAGAAATATTTATTTGTGACTTGAATCTACATCTACAATTAATTGATAAAAAACACAACTAATTAAAACTATATATACACTAAAGACAAAAACTACTAGCTAAAATATGGCGTCATAAAATTCCTCCGCATCGCTGTCGACTGGAAGTGTGCCCAAAAGGCTGGCGGCATTGCCACGTTGTATGGCAATGCTTAATCTCTGACCGAGGTAAAAGCCAGCCCTTGGGTCACGCGAAGTGTCAACTAAGCGTCTGGATAGTTCTTTGAAAAGCTTATGAGCACTTGGACCCCACGACCCAAGAGTTTCAACCCCAAACGGCTCAAAGATATAACTTCCGACGAGGTTGTTATATTTCCGCCGCTTGAGGTTCTCCGCAGCCGCAGCGGCAGCACCAGCACAGCACGAAGAGCTAGGAAGATGGGATGGCGCAAGAGTGTCGACACAGGTAGCATCCCACACTAAAGGCCTACCCATCTTCCACGGAAATAAAGACATACCGTCCGGTCTCTTACCATCGTCGCGTGCCAGGCCATGAGGTTCCAAAACAGCCGGAACGCCGACGGTGACAAGGGCTCGTCGGATGATGTCATTAATATTCGCGTGCCGTGCTATCCGTCCCGCGCTTCGACTGCATGACAGGCCAGTGGCAGCGATGAGGAGAACAGCAAGGAGCGCCTAGGCGTAGGGCAACAGCTAGGCGGAAAGTAGTATCGTCGAATAAGGTGCCAATATTCGACGACGGCAGTGCGTGAAGCCAAAGACCTGACTCTCAATTTCCCACAGCTAGGAGGCGCGCACGCTCCGCAGTAGTAGCAGATGTTAGGATTAGGTTTTTCTGGACTACTTTGCAGAGCGGTTCATCCCACCGTCTCTGGGAGGTAAGGTTATCAGGCGGATTTGTATTCGGGCAAGCGATTCTCCAGGCATCCATAGCCTCGGTGAAGCACGGCACTTCAAAAGGAATCTGTATTTAGGTAACTAAAGAACTAATAAGAAACTTTTTATGACAAAAAATATCCGACTTCACATAAAATTACTCTAAAAAGATCAAAATAAATTTAATTTGGGAAGTCGGTGTTAAATTAGAAACAAAAAATGCCGAGAAACGCCGACTTCCAAAATCAAAGTTGTTTTGATCCTTTTAGTGTTTTTTTTTTTGTGAAGTCGGTCATTATTTTTTTGTAAAAAGTTTAATTACACACTTTATTTTCACTTTTTTTTCACACTTTTTAGTTGCAATGCACTTATAACCAGAGTGCCTATTTTTCATGACTATGGTAGCTAGGTTACATTATTTTGTTCGATAATTCGATAGTACCTTATAGCCAAAGTGCATCTCATGACAATTCTAATAAGCCAAAACACGGCTGGGATACATTGTATAATTACAGAGTTCCGGTGCCTACCTTCCGGCTCCATCATCATCATCAGGTCACTTCGATGATACCATTTTCAGCATAACTAGTCAGTACCATTTATTTATTTGTATTGTCATAGTCGCTTAACTATCTTCATTGTGATATCTATGTGAGTATGAAGTTCCGTTGGTCATTTCTGGTCTACTTCATCAGTTCCACTTCATTAAATATTACTTTTTGCTTAAGTTCTCAATGAAAATACCAAAATCACTACATGATTGCCTATAATATTTGAGGAGTTCCCTCGATTCCTCATGGATGCCATCATCAGAACTGAATTCTGAAATAATGGGACCAATCGGAAATATGGGCACAAAAATATTAGAAGGAATGATTTTAGTCTAGATTATTTTAATGGTCCCGACTGTTGCTGTCAATATGTTCCGTATTAGGATTTATTATGTGTTTATAGTTACTTAATATTTTAGTTATAGTACTTTACATCCAAGCATATGGTTGATAGTTCTTTGACTCATTAAGGGTAAATCTTCACTGGAAGAGTTCCACGTTTTTTCAGTTACCGAGAGGGAGTATCGGACTTTTACTAGTTAAAATCAGTAAAAAGAACAGTTTTTGGAGTATCAGTACTCTCTCTCACTTGGAGTAGGAGGAGTCATTGATAATTTCTTACCAAAACAAGAATGAGAAATATTTTCGTTGATTTATGTTTTTGACTGTACGAAAACGTTTTTATATACTTGACATTTAGGCCTGTTTCTATACCTACCTAAGTTGAAATTTGAATAAAATAACTCTTAATTAATTCCTCAATATGGTAATGATATTGACATTGAATTATTAATATTATTCAATAGCAACCAAAAATAATAGATTCATAAGACACAAATCCATTCTTTTTGGCAGATATTTTTAGTTTTATAGTCAAAATCCAATATTTATCTCATATAATAATACAGGGTATAGGAACAGGGCTCCGCAAACTAGAAGGGCTTGCTTAGTAGACGAAACTGAATAATCTTATACAAGATTTTATTTTAGGAAATGAAAAATAAAAGCGGCCTTTCCATACAAACGACCCAATCAAGTTTATAATTTTGTATGTTAAGGCCGGTTTTTTTTTCATTTCCTGAAAAAACATCTTGTATAAGATTGTTCAGTTATACCTATACATTATCATCATGTTCCTGCCCATATCCTGTTTTATTTGGGGTTGGCGCAACAAGTGTTTTTCTTCCATTCTGTCCTATCCACTAAGTCATTCTTTCATATCACTTCTCACATAATCCGTCCATCTTTTCTTTGGTCTCCGCCCAATCCATCCGTCCACATGTATACTCATAACTCTTTTAGTAACATGCGTTTCATCCCTCCTCTTAGATAAACGAGTTCCTTTCAACTTTTCAGTCACTGGCGCTACTTTCAAACTTCCTCTAATATAATCATTTCTCACTTTATCCATTCTCATCACACCACAAATCCAATATAACATTCTCATTTCCGCTGCTTGCAATTATTTTTCATCCATCTTTTTCACAGCCCAATATTGTGATCTATACAGTATGACAGACCTTATCACGGACTTGTAGATTTACCCTTCAACTGCATCCGTGGGTCACAAGTTGTTCCAGTGACCTGTCGCCATTTCATCCATCCTGAGTTGATCCGATATGTTACGTCTCGGTCTACCTCAACATCTCCTTGAATAAGCGATCGGAGGTACCAAAAGTCGGAACAGATTGGTATGGGCGTTTCGGAAAGAGCTAGACTACAGAGACCTCCAAAATCGCAGAACAAGTACTTGGTTTTTGGTTCTGCACAATTTTAGGCCAAAACTCTCCAGTCTTTGCCAAAACACCTCCAATCTGTTCTAGATCTCTACGCCACTCTCGGCAACCAGCACAATATCATTGGTAAACAACATACACCAGGCAGCCTCTTCCTGGATGTCCGACGTCAGAACGTTTATTATCATCAGGAAGATGTAAGGGCTGAGAGCCGACCCTTGATGTAAGCCGACAGCCTCAGTGAAGCTGCTAGTGGTGCCCACTGTAGACCGGACTTGGGTACTGCAGCGACTATACATCGCTCGGATCAACTGCAAATACTTCCCAGGCAAACTTTTCTCCTTAAGGGCCTATCACAAAACCTCACGAGGTACCCGGTCGTACGCCTTTTCGAGGTCAACGAATACAATGTTCAAGTTGTTATGCGCACCTCTGCATTTTTCGCACAGCTAGCGTATAGCGAAAATGGCATCCGCTGTACCCTGACGAATTGGTAAAAACGGAATTGGTTCTGTAAAATTGCACTCTCTTCTCTCAGCTGCTTTTCAGTTACTTTCTGCCAGGCTTTCAGAGCTAGACATTAGCTTTATTCCTCCATGATTGTTGTACTCAAGCACATCACCTTTGTTTTTAAAGATAAACACCAAAGAACTGTTGCACCAATCATCCGGTATACCTTCTTCCTGCAACAACTTATTAAAGAACAAAGCTAACCACGTCCATCTATCCACTCGCAATAACTTCAACTGGTATTCCATCTGGCCCAATAGCTTTATTACCAATTTTCATTACATTTACACCGTCCATTACATTCGTTCATCGTTTTTATTTACATTCTGAACCGGTTGAACAGGAACCTGCCATAATAATTATGCTGACCTTCAAAAGTTTATCAAATGTTTTTGTAAAGTCATATAAGGCTCGCCGAGCCGCACTCAAAAATGTATGTCAGTACTATATTATGAATAGATTTAGGTCTAAAATACTTAGGTTAGGTTAAAATCAAAATATTTTATAAAACTTAAACCCCATACTCTTGAATTATGCCGCCATAATAAAAAAAAACTCTTTTCAACAAAACACTTCGAATGTTTATTATAAACTTTGGGGTTAAATAACTACAGGTGTTTATTTTTATCGCCTTTGGTTGGTATCCCTTGAATTATCACGGTCAATTAGCTTGTTACAACCTGGTCATTCTTCCGCCACTTAGAAAATTACGTAAAATACACAATGACATCTATTAAATTAAAAATGAAGTTCAACTGTCATTGTCATCATTATTTCTACTTTGAGACTTTAGATGGTGTTGCGAGTACCTGAATTGCGTATATAGTGTCATATTTTACTTCCTGAAAACTTTAAACTCATATCTTTCGTTATAGTCAACCGATTGCGATGAAACAAAGCATACGTAATATATCAAGTTACACACAATTTTAATGTATACAAGTTATCTACATCGATTTCTAACATTTTGCGTGATACGAACACAACTAAAAACTTCTACAGATATATTATATGTGCAGATATTAAAAAAAAGGAAGAATGCAAAAATATGTGAAAAAAATTATTATTTAGGAGAGGAGAAAAAATAAAAATAAAAATTTCTCCTAAGAGAGCTCCGGGATTCGAACCACCTTTATATTACATGAAAGTCTAGATACGAAACCTCTGCGCGTTCTTATATAAACGTCACAATTGACTGGTTGGCTCCTTATTGATGATAACGTGATGATTTTCGTTTCAGAAGTTAAATTTTCAGCTAAATGGAATAATGTAACATTATAGTACATGATTTACACTCGCCACTTTGATTATATGATGTGTTTTGATTAATTTTTACAAAATATTTAGAAGATATCGAATATAAATGTCAATTTTATTTCGAAAAAATGAAAAAAGTTATTTTATTACAAAAATAAGATAAAATAATGAAAAAATAATTTTAACTATAGCTGGGGATCGAAGTCGCGGCAAATTTCATTCAATAAATTAAAAATGAAGTTCAACTGTCATTGTCATCATTATTTCTACTTTGAGACTTCAGATGGCGTTGCGAGTACATTTTGGATTATTGCTCACCCCCCCCCCCCATAGCAAATAGCGTGATAATTTATAGCCTATGTCCTTTCTCAAGCTCTATTCTATCTTTGTACCAAGTTTCATCAAAATCGGTTCAGCGGTATAAGCGTGACAGCGTAGCAGACAGACAGAGTTACTTTCGCATTTATAATATTAGTATCGATTTTGAAGTCAATAACATGTTCACAAAAAAGCAATTTGTATTTCGTCGAGTCTTAAGGAGTTTCTTTTATGTAAAGTTTACTATTCAATTAATAAATTTCTGAATGACCGACCAATATATTGATTAAATATATTAATGATATTAAAATATGTATAATGCTACTATTATGACTAATTATTGTGTAATTACAAATCTTGATTTTGAATCCAAAACAAATTTGACGATGTAGAAGTAAAGTGACCAGTGACGTTCATTTTAATTTAAATGAACATGTAAATAATGTCGTAACCAGGCATGTATTTTAGATTAATTGAAAATGACATATAAATATTATAACCAGTGTCATTGTGACCATTAATCTATTTATAATTTTAATTGAAAATGACATACTTATGAATTTTTAACCGATTTAATTATAACCAGTATCGTATTTTATTTTATGAAATTATTGACATATAAATATTGTAAGCCCCATGGGTATGTTACAGCGATAAACAACAAATAATTATAAGAACTGACCATACACCTGTAACAAACAACAAAACAATAAATGAATAAACATGGTGTACATGTATAATACATTAGAATAGAATAGAATAGAATAATAATAAAAAATAAGAAAAATAATAAAAGAAGAAGAGAAAAAAGAAAAGAAGAAGAAAAAAGAAGAAAAAATAAGAAGTAGAAGAAAGAAGAAGAGATAACAATAAAATATAAGTTCTAGTATGTTCAGCCGCATATCGTGGCATACAAATTCTTAGGAAGGGATGGTGCATAAACCGTGATTTTGTTGTTATTTGACTCCATCAGGACCCAAAGAAATCTTCAATTTTATTAATTTACACATCAGGAAAACTTGCGCAAATTTTTAAGCTGTCAGACATTTTAGAATGTGCAATATCGTCCTTTAGCTAACAACACCGCATAAGGAAACGAAAAAAACTGTGCGGTGTTGAAAGGCCGACTTGCACGCTATCACTACTTTTCGAATTATGGTTTCTGATTGGCTGAAATCTATATCATGTGACCAGTGGTTAGACGCGCAATGAGCAATTCCATCTAAAGGCATTTAAATGTAAAGACCGCCAATTTTATACTTGAGCGGTGTTGTAAGCTAAGGGACGATATGCATTTGTGAAATTAAGAATTTTATATTAAAGATCTTAATTTTGCCTAATCTCTTATCCTTCTTAAGTTTCGTCAAATTAAGTTCTTAATAAATTATTTCAATTTAATCTACACTTAAACATCTAAACGATCCAGCCACGCCCATGTATTCTTCATTAAATTTCCCTGCATGTCGTTTTGTTTCATCTGAGCAGGCTTTGCTCATCATTTTTATATACTCCATATGCTTTTCTGAACTTAATTCTTCCACCCATTCCGCTGTAATGAGGAAATTAAAAATTATTAGAACAAAATCACTTGTTTGTTTAAGTGTCTCAGAAAGCACATTAAGCTGTTGGCTGTCACTATAGATCTGTGACAGACGTTACATGTAGACAGAGTTAAGAAAATCTGACACCAGTATTGCCAAAGAGTATCTCGTTCAGAGTTCAGATAAATAACTGCTGTTTATAAAATACTACTATTTAGCCTGCATTTTATTACTAGAAATATAAGGCTGACATTGTGTTAGCCTAAATCATAAATGTGCTCATCATAAGACCATTATAGTCGTATAGATCATAAAGGCCCACGGAGCAGTCGTAGGACTTTGGGCTTAAGATAGAAGGAGATAACTTAAGCCCCAAGGCTTCTTCAGCCACAATCTACACTAATATAATAAAGAAATCTGAAAGTACTGGTCCGATTGCTAAAAATTTTTCACCGACAGAAAGCGGCTTTATTTCTGAGTGACATAAGCTATATTTTATTTACGCGGCTAAGCCGCGGGAAAAAGCTAGTATCTTATAAGCTATATCTACTACTGGCTTTTCGATGGGGCATCACTACCATGACTCAACTCAGAATTCATTATTCACATTTTTTCTTCACTACTCTTGGTTGACTTGTAGAGAAAGCCAAAGTCTTTAAGTCCGCCTTTGCACCTTTATGTTTCAATAAATAGTAGAGAAGTTTTAATAAATTAATAAATAATAGCAGAAGCATAATCAGCCTTATACCTAATATTCTCATTTTTGGGACTCAGGAGTCCTCAATAAGAAAGGCCATTGCCTTTCTTATAGAGGGCCGTGATCCATTACATGGGCCCAGTGTGGATAGGTGAATGTCAGAAGTCGTCAAATGTTTGGTTCTAGGACATTACGGTTTTCTCACGAGGTTTTCTTCACCGTTTCGAAAGCAGTGATGAAGAAGTTATACAAAGTAATGCGCCTGGATGGGTTCGAATCATGACATACTAATCGTAAGTCTCTCTACATATTGACGAATATTCGGTATCCGTGGAGTGAAAAATCGTCAATATACGTACATATTGGAAACGATTTCGTGTTTCTAGACCCAACTATGGCTGTGCTGTCTTTTAGAATGTAAGATTTTAATTTAGTAAATCACTGTTACCATGCAATTTTTCAGAAGATCTCTCGTTTCCTCCGTAATCAACCGGCAAAATTTTTTTCGGCACTACTTTATGTAAATCTTCGAGAGATGATTGGACGTGTATTCTGTTACCGATCTTCTCGCTTACTAAATGCTTAAAAGTGGTTATAAGCAGTCCTATGGCTTTTGATTCTGTTATCAAATGTATATTTTTCAATCTTGCACCATAGCCTTCCTGAAAATAATTAATTAACATGATTAACCTTTAACAGAAAAATTGTTCCTGCCGGGATAAAAGTGCCATATTCCAGGATATGTTTCACCTGTATGCCAAACACCTAAATCTCTTTTTCCTTTCAGATTTGAAGATGTAACCAAATATGTAGTCACGATTTGTTGTAGTTTTTATTGTAATATCAATTGTGTTGTTATTTTATTTTATGCAATTTATAAAATAAATGTGTTTATTTAACCAAAATAATCATACATAAATAATTACCAGATTTTTAGTACTTTGTAGGAGCCCTTTTCAGCTAAAGTGTGATATGTCCGTTATTTCTGTGTCAATGTAATTAATTCAGGTGTCAAAATATTTTTATTGCAAAGATCAGTAATGTTAAAATTGACATAAACAGATATATCGTAGCATTTTTATATAAGTTTATTGATTTGTTCAATATTTTTCAATCATGATGTGACTAGATGACAATATTCCATTACCTTTGGTTGAGTAAATAGTGAAGTCAATATCAACAATACTTACGATCATTAAAGATAGAAACTGCTGTAACTCCACGGGGTTCCATTTAGACATAAGTTCCAATACATTGATTCCACCCAAGTCGAACAAAATTATAAATCCATTGGGATAATCGTGTGCTTTGAGGTATTCAGCAAGCTGAAAAAAAATGGCAAAAAAAATAAACTTTTTAACTAATCACTGCCATATTTTATAAAATTAATTCCATTTTTAAAACTAGCTTCTGTCCGCATGGCAGTCGATAATTAAGCATCAATGAATGTTAATCGGTATTTTACAGTTGAAACCAGGTGGTGGTTTCCAGGTTGCCTGGAAGAAATCGCGGAATGCGATAATGCCGCCTATTGTATGTATGTGATTTAGTTACCTTTTGTATGTGTAATGGTTTTGTGTGTGTGGTTTGATAAGTATATAATAAATAAATAATAAAGAATTGTTAAAATCGGTCCAGTAATTTTTGAATTTATTCAGTACTAACAAAAATACAAATTGTTTCCCTTTATGACATTATTAGTATGTTAGTACAGAAAAAAAATTAAAGAAAGAAGACAGAACCTAGAGACGGTATAAATAAGAAAGTAAACAGCATCTGACACATGTGACAAACATTTCAAATTTGAAAATTTAATAAAATAAAAAGCTTATGTATCCTTATTGGTTTCCGATTCCAGCGTGTCTTTTTTTCACACTCTTAAACCTTCTTAGATATTTCAACTTCATGGACCAATAACATGGAACATCAAACTTCATGGAGGAGGTCCTCCATGAAGTTTATAAAAAAAATATAATTTTATTTTAATGTATACTAACGATTATATGGTACTTGTAGTACTGCATGAAACTTTCTGTTGTGAAATCTTTGCTGACAAATTTGATTACTATTACCCTGTAATAGTCCTCTGTCATAATTGGTAAAGGTATTGCCCACCTGCAAAAAAATATATTGTTTAGTAAAACAATTATACAATAATAATAAATTAAATGAACTTTAATCTAATTTACTTGCCTAACCCTAACTTTTGAGAGAGCTTGAGGCAAGTCGTAAAATTAATAATGTTTAGTGTTTGCCGCCAATGTTCTGACGACGATAGTAAGATAACCCGTCTGAATTGGCTATTTTGGATTTAAATTACTTACTTTAATTTTTAATTAACTAACATTTGATAGAAAATTAATTAATAATTTGTAAATGAAAACAGTGAAATAAAGTTTTATGAATAAAGTAGGTAATCAACACCATAAAAGTTCAAGATATATACAGTTAAGAATAGAATAAAAACTACGATTGATATTTAATACTGCCAATACATATAAGTCAACTTCCAAGTCATTAAACATGCATGGCTTTCAATTTTCGCATCAAGAGAGAAACAGTGGCGCAAGAGTCTACCTAGATATGGTCACGACCACTCTGTCACGGGCGCACGACTGAGAAGAAGATACGAGTAGAATTCATATACGCTGACACATATCTAGTAAAATTGATTTTCAATTGGTTGGTATATCTTCTATAGGAAATGTATACAATAAAAAGGCAATATACCCTAAAATAAGTTATATGTACACTGAAGAATAACTGTCTAGTACCAACAGTCTAAGCAAAGGTGCAGTCGGATGTACATACTGCGAAACACCAATAAACTATGTATTTCAGAGACTCCTCACTTTTTATATTTTTCTGACGGTCATTCATTACATCATTGTCACTCATTCATCATCATGATCACCTTAATTTATGATGACGATATCATCGACAAGCATCATTTCATTGATTTTAGCTCTACCAATTAATCTTAGTAGACCTTTTCCAACTACATTGGGATTGGCTTCTAATCTGAATGCATCTAATGCATCTAAGAGCTATCTTTTTAAAAATCATTATTAGCATTCACGTTACTTACGATATTTCTATAATATGTGCCAGGTCCACCTTGATATTAACCTTCGAGAAGAACTTAGGCATCAGCGTTTTCATCGTGCACAATCTGTCTATCTGCTTCTTAGACTTTTCTACAGATCCTTTGCATGTTATCAAAGTTACCTCTAAATATCCCTTATCTGAAAAATTAGAAATTGAATATTAGTCAACCTACCGAACATACACATAATATAGTTCGGTTTTGATTTTTATGACATTTGTAAATTCCACTGAAAAAGTTCACTGTTTGTTATAGGCATCCCCCAAGTGTCGCTACAACGAACGGACGGTCCTGTACGGTCACCACTTGAGAACCTTTTGGCCCCATCAACCATCTATTCTACGAGCAATATCTGCCTGTCCACTACCACTTAAGTTTGGCGATTCTTCGGGCTTTGTCGGCAACATTAGTATTCTGCGGACATCTTTATTTCTGATGCAATCACGCAACAAAAATTTGAACACAACCGAGTCATTTCCCTTTGTGCAGCTATAAGCAATCATATGAGATCCATTGTTTATTTTCAGTCACATATAATCACTGGTCCTAGATTTGCGCCTTAAGATACTGTGGTATGTGTCACTAGAAAATACCGCGCAACTTCCCGAACGCAGCTGCCCAGCAGTGTTGGATTCGATGATTGACTCTTTCATGGAGTTAAACATACTCAATTGGATCGCCTGTTACAGGTAAACGTAATCGTCTACAACTTAGATTGTAGATCTTGATCCGGGTAGGAGTAGATGGGATATAGTGTTGTTTTATCATGATTTTTGGCTTTACCTATTTTTTTTTTTTGAGACCCACTCTTTCGGGAGCTTCACTAAGGTCATCGAGCATTGTATTAACCTTCTCCTTAGTCTCAACCTTGACTACTATGTCATCGGCCAACCGAAGTTGAGTGACGTACTCCCCATTGACATTAATGTCTAGCCCTCTCCAGTCTAGAACTTTGAAGACCTCCATTGCGACCCTGAACAGTTTCGGAGAAATTACGTCTCCCTGCCTCACACCCTCACGCTGCTGGAGGATTGGTTTCAAAGCCTTGATATGAAGTCGGACTGACATGGTGGCGTTTTCGTACAAACACATCAGCTTTTCGTTGTACGGATAGTCTGACACTGTTGGACAACCTAAGTATCATTTGAATCAAAGAATTTTTCGCATTCCACAATCGCTAGATTGTGATTGCAAATTAAGATGAAGGCAGATAGTACTTCTCAAACATCTTTTTGGCATGGAAATTCACATTATTTTAATTGTGTGTGGCCTGCGCATTGCTAACGCATCGTCTCGTCTGTCTTTATGAGCCTTAACACGCCCATAGGTGTACTTACTAAAATCCTTTTTGATAATATGATCCTGCTTTTGAATCCACTCCTCCAAAATTGTGATAGCTTCTTCAAGTCTTCCAACTTAATCCAAATTATGTATTTTTTTTAAATATTCTATAGCACCCGGAGCTATTTTCAAAAGATGATTTTCCGATATCGACTCCATAATAATTATTTTCTTTTTTTTTTTCAAAATTTTTTATATCATTTTGAAAAGTAATTTAAAAACCACTGTATTTATTTTTTCAATATTTTAAAATATTTTATGTCTATCTGGGAACTCAGTTTAATTTTACTGACTATACAATCACTACTACACATATCATGAGCACAGACTGATTGATATAGAACTAGTTATAAAATATAGCTATCACAAGTATTTATAACTTTTGTAGCAAGTTTTTTAAATAATTTCAACATGCATAAGTACAGTCGTCATTAAAATTGTTTAATAAATATTTCCACAATTTTTATTTTCTTTAAATGAAATAAGTTAAATGTTTTTACGTGATAAATTAACTACGATAGTACCAGCCTACTGAAATCCCTTAAGGGCTATATTTCACTGCGACACTATGGCGGCGCGACCGAGTTGCGCCACATCATCTTAATATACTCATTGGTGGGGGCGTCACTGGCGGCCGGACTGGCGTCCGAGCGGAATGCGCCTTAAATTGTTTGCTCAACCTAACGGACACCAGGTGAGAAACTCCCTATAAAGCTGTGTACATTTTGTTGGTTGCGGCGACTGGTCGCGCCACCACATTGTGTCCCAGTGAAATATAGCCCTTAATCTTATTGGAAGTTATGTTTTCGAGCTGTTGGGGAATGAAACCTTCAGACGGTGGGGTGTAAGTGCTAAGTTTAACGCAGGAATCATAGACCCCACACTAAAGCATTTTTATAATCGACCATGATTTTTAAGTGTACGGCGCATTGGTTGAGCAATTGACTGCTGCGGTGCGTGTTGCGGGTTTGGTTTGCACACAAAAGAAACATTTGTATGGTGTACAGATAGTTATTCCGCGTCTGGGTGTCTTGTGCTTGTGGGTTTCCATGTCTGTAACACCCACGATAGAAAGGGTATTCTTAGTGTGGGACAACACTTTTTTTTTTAATTATACATATTTAATTTCTTATTAATACATTAGTATTATGTATAAAAATAATTTACTAAGTTATCTGTATTTAGGTAACTAAAGTACTACTATGAAACTTTTTATGACAAAAAATATCCGACTTCACATAAAATTACTCTAAAAAGATCAAAATAAATTTAATTTGGGAAGTCGGTGTTAAATTAGAAACAAAAAATGCCGAGAAACGCCGACTTCCAAAATCAAAGTTGTTTTGATCCTTTTAGTGTTTTTTTTTTTTGTAAAAAGTTTAATTACACACTTTACTTTCACTTTTTTTTCACACTTTTTAGTTGCAATGCACTTATAACCAGAGTGCCTATTTTTCATGACAATGGTAGCTAGGTTACATTATTTTGTTCGATAATTCGATAGTACCTTATAGCCAAAGTGCATGTCATGACAATTCTAATAAGCCAAAACACGGCTGGGATACATTGATTAATTACAGAGTTCCGGTGCCTACCTTCCGGCTCCATCATCATCATCAGGTCACTTCGATGATACCATTTTCAGCATAACTAGTCAGAACCATTTATTTATTTGTATTGTCATAGTCGCTTAACTATCTTCATTGTGATATCTATGTGATTATGAAGTTCCGTTGGTCATTTCTGGTCTACTTCATCAAATATTACTTTTTGCTTAAGTTCTCAATGAAAATACCAAAATCACTACATGATTGCCTATAATATTTGAGGAGTTCCCTCGATTCCTCATGGATCCCATCATCAGAACTGATTTCTGAAATAATGGGACCAATCGGAAATATGGGAACAAAAATATTAGAAGGAATGATTTTAGTCTAGATTATTTTAATGGTCCCGACTGTTGCTGTCAATATGTTCCGTATTAGGATTTATTATGTGTTTATAGTTACTTAATATTTTAGTTATAGTACTTTACATCCAAGCATATGGTTGATAGTTCTTTGACTCATTAAGGGTCAATCTTCAATGGAAGAGTTCCACGTTTTTTCAGTTACCGAGAGGAAGTATCGGACTTTTACTAGTTAAAATCAGTAAAAAGAACAGTTTTTGGAGTATCAGTACTCTCTCTCACTTGGAGTAGGAGGAGTCACTGATGATTTCTTACCAAAACAAGAATGAGAAATATTTTCGTTGATTTATGTTTTTGACTGTACGAAAACGTTTTTATAGACTCGACATTTAGGCCTGTTTCTATAC
Organism: Mythimna pallens; assembly: GCA_961205895.1. Taxonomy (NCBI): domain Eukaryota; kingdom Metazoa; phylum Arthropoda; class Insecta; order Lepidoptera; family Noctuidae; genus Mythimna; species Mythimna pallens. The sequence goes on from OY540843.1 coordinate 7,716,921, forward strand.
CTACCTAAGTTGAAATTTGAATAAAACAACTCTTAATTAATTCCTCAATATGGTAATGATATTGACATTGAATTATTAATCTTATTTAATAGCAACCAAAAAATAGATTCATAAGACACAAATCCATTCTTTTTGGCAGAAATTTTTAGTTTTATAGTCAAAATCCAATATTTATCTCATATAATAATACAGGGTATAGGAACAGGACTCCGCAAACTAGAAGGGCTTGCTTAGCAGACGAAACTGAATAATCTTATACAAGATTTTATTTCAGGAAATGAAAAAGAAAAGCGGCCTTTCCATACAAACGGCCCAATCAAGTTTATAATTTTGTATGTAAAGGCCGTTTTTTTTTTCATTTCCTTAAAAAACATCTTATATAAGATTGTTCAGTTATACCTATACATTATCATCATCTTCCTGCCCATATCCTGTTTTACTTGGGGTTGGCGCAACAAGTATTTTTCTTCCATTCTGTCCTATCCACTAAGTCATTCTTTCATATCACTTCTCACATAATCCGTCCATCTTTTCTTTGGTCTCCCTTTCCCAATCCATCCATCTACATGTATACTCATAACTCTTTTAGTAACATGCGTTTCATCCCTCCTCTTAGACAAACGAGTTCCTTTCAACTTTTCAGTCACTGGCGCTACTTTCAAACTTCCTCTAATATAATCATTTCTCACTTTATCCATTCTCATCACACCACAAATCCAATTCAACATTCTCATCTCCGCTACTTGCAATTATTTTTCATCCATCTTTTTCACATCCCAATATTGTGATCCATACAGTATGACAGGCCTTATCACGGACTTGTAGATTTACCCTTCAACTGCATCCTATTTCATCCATCCTGAATTGATCTGATATGTTACGTCTCGGTCTACCTCACCATCTCCTTGAATAAGCGATCGAAGGTACCAAAAGTCGGAACAGATTGGCATGGGCGTTTCGGAAAGAGCTAGACTGCAGAGACCGCCAAAATCGCAGAACAAGTACTCGGTTTTGGTTCTGCACAATTTTAGGCCAAAACTCTCCAGTCTTTGCCAAAACACCTCCAATCTGCTCTAGATCTCTACGCCACTCTCGGCAACCAGCACAATATCATTGGTAAACAACATACACCAGGCAGTCTCTTCCTGGATGTCCGACGTCAGAACGTTTATTATCATCAAGAAGATGTAAGGGCTGAGAGCCGACCCTTGATGTAAGCCGACAGCCTCAGTGAAGCTGCTAGGGGTACCCACTGTAGACCGGACTTGGGTACTGCAGCGACTATACATCGCTCGGATCAACTGCACATACTTCCCAGGCAAACTTTTCTCCTTAAGGGCCTATCACAAAACCTCACGAGGTACCCGGTCGTACGCCTTTTCGAGGTCAACGAATACAATGTTCAATTTTTTATGCGCACCTCTGCATTTTTCGCACAGCTAGCGTATAGCAAAAATGGCATCCGCTGTACCCTGACGAATTGGTAAAAACGGAATTGGTTCTGTAAAATTTCACTCTCTTCTCTCAGCTGCTTTTCAGTTACTTTCTCCCAGGCTTTCAGAGCTAGACATTAGCTTTATCCCTCCATAATTGTTGTACTCAAGCACATCACCTTTGTTTTTAAACATAAGCACCAAAGAACTGTTGCACCAATCATACAGTATACCTTCTTCCTGCAATAATTTATTAAAGAACAAAGCTAACCACGTCCATCCATCCACTCGCAATAACTTCAACTGGTATTCCATCTGGGCCAATAGCTTTATTACCAATTTTCATTAAATCTACACCGTCCATTACATTCGTTCATCGTTTTCATTTACATTCTGAACCGGTTGAACAGGAAGCTGACATAATAATTATGCTGGCCTTCAAAAGTTTATCAAATGTTTTTGTAAAGTCATACAAGGCTCGCCAAGCCGCATTCAAAAATATATGGCAGTACTATTTATGAATAGATTTAGGTCTAAAATACTAAGGTTAGGTTAAAATTAAAATATTTTATAAAACTTAAACCCCATACTCTTGAATTATGCCGCAATAATAGAAAAAAACTCTTTTCAACAAGACACTTCGAATGTTTATTTTACAACCTTTTATTTAGTTTCTCCTGTCTTGATGTTTGCATGTCTGTAATCAAATCTTGCAAATTTTGCTTGCATATGTAAATCAGATAACAATGCATAATTATTTGAATCACATATTGGCCAAGGAACTCAGATAACTCTATCATGTTTGAGCTTTTTGGAATGGTCTTGATGAGTATTAATTATATAGGTATATACAGCGCTATACAAGCTTGCTATGAAAAAATGATTTTCATTGAAAACTTGTTTCACTTATTAACAAAAAACTCATAATTATGTTTTACGTGTGTGCGTGTTTTGCGTCTTACTTACATTTTAATCATTGCATTGCCTCTTTCTAAATCAAGAGAAAGGATTTTATTAATTTAAAGGCGAACTGTTTTAGAGGTCCTAGAATTAAGGCCTAAGTTCTTGAGTGGGAATATTATAAGAATGATTTTGATATCCTTATAGGGTGGTCCATTTTTACGTTTGGAACAAACTGACTGCTGTACCTTCAAAGTTTTACCATAATTTAAAAAGGGTTAATGTAGTTGTTATGAAAAATCGTTGTCATAGTTGCTTTTTTTTATCGGTGTGAAAATCATCTTATGACATCCTCCGCTCTTGGGCGGGATATTGTGTCAGACTTTTACTGATTAATAAGACTCTGCTATTCCTTCATTGCCTTGCGTACCAGGGCCGAGTCTTCCTTTCAGAATCAGACCCTTGGCCCCAGTAGGCTTCGACCCTGCTAGCCCCCTACGGTTTGTTGACATCTCCTTGAGGCGCGCGTGGAACTGTATGCGCCGTCGACGATTCGGGCTCTGTCCGGACGGTGAGCTACCCATTGCTCGCCATCCGCAAGCCCGCGCCTGGCCGACGGTGGCCGGAAATCGAGATCGTAATCCCGGCGGCGGTTGGGGCGTGAGGACCGTTGCCTCACGCGTGCGGCCGCCTCCTTTGCTAGCATTACTGCTTCGCAGAAGGAAGCGGCCGCCTGCCACTCCTCCTCGCTCCGGACCATGGCCTGTACCAAGGCCCGGCGCAATAGATCGCCGCCGCCAATCGCCGCCACGAGGACACGGCGTTGCTCTGCCCTAGCGAGGCACACCTCGTGCACACACACCGTGTCCTCCGAACGGTCCACACAATGGTGACAACCGGGCGTTTCTTCCGCACGAATCCGGGGCAGGAACCTCCCGAACTTACTATGTCCGTTGAGGACCTGCTTCATACGGAAGGTAAGGATGCCATGAGATCTTTCCAGCCACGCCTCAAAGAGGGGACTGACTGCCATAATTATGGCGTGCCCAGCACTGGGTCACGACAGTCGCTGTCTCCATTTCACCATGAGATCCCGTCGGAACTCTGTCCGCCATTCCGCAACTTGTCGCGGCAGCGAAGTTTCGCCCCGGCGTTGATCGTTGTCATAGTTGTGGAATTCTAAAATATTAAGGTAGATTTTGATGGATTGTTTTTTTTTTCATAACATTGTACATTTTTTCATAACTTTGCATTTTATAGTCATTTACACTTTGTTACATCAACTGCAGTGGCAAAAAGAAAATTTACTTATGTTTCAACTCCAGTCCTCAACCAAACCAACAAGGCACCACAGAGTTTGGCAAGCTTCATTATGTAGCCTATATTACATAATAAAGCTCGCCAAAAGACTAGTTACTTTAAGTTACGAATATTTTAACTTTAGACAATTTTTGTAACAGTCTACACTAATATAATAAAGAGGTAAAGTTTGTTTTTTTGGTAATTTCGAAAGTACTCGTCCGATTACTAAAAAAATTTAACCGATTGCTGCTTTATTCCTGAGTGCAAAAAAGCTAGTGGATCAATAAATTTATTATTATTATTAAAAAAAAATACTACTTTTTAAAATAAATTAAATATAAAGAAATGTTTTACCTGTGCCACACAGAGCCGCTGACTCCAAAACAAATAGTTTATATATTTTTCTGTCAGTATTATGATGCTTAGCGCCTTCAAAGACTGGTTGTAACTTGGTATACCATGACTTAGATTCGACGCACACTACGACACTATTTTTTTTTTCTGACTATTTCTATTTACTGTATCAGGGATACAAATTATAATGGCGGCTCTACATTAGTGCCATAAATTCATGTCATGAATTCACGGTACAACTCGTGCCCTCCACATTCACGGGATGCTCACAATCGTTCGTGAAACCCGGCGTGAAATGGACGTAAAAGCTGCTGCTGCAATAACTTTGTTTGCTGTGGCAACATATGACTATTTAGATATCCAAAACAAAAAAGTTATTAGAAAGCGTTCGAAAAAAAGATGGTGGTTGAACGAAATACATCGTAACCGATCAAAATATATTTGATGGTGTAGTGCTGTTTTGAATTGATTTAGTATAATGATTACATCTTTTTTTATTAGTCATATAAAATTCATTTCTCATCAGACTTTCTATGGAGAAGCAGTAATCAGAATTACATTCTGAATCCAGTGGAGTTTTATTTACTCGTATGTCAACCATGGACTTTGAATATTTGCTTCAGAATGTTTCTCAATTATTTATTCCCTATACACGTTCGTACGCCTTTGTAGTGCGGAGTAAACTGGCACGGGGCCGTGAATGTGCATGTGCACGCGTGAACACCCCGCGAAGAAAGCGCGAACCCTTTGTTGCGAGACAAAATACCGACTCTGATCGGAGAACAGGCGTGAATGCGCGTGAACGCCACAAAAACCGTTCACATTCAAGCCTGTTTACGAAGCTCCACGGCACTAATGTGGAGCCGCCATAAAAAGTAATGACGTGTTCTCGTAAACTGCATTTTATTGCGACTGAGCTAACGTGGCGGCCGCAGCCGCCTCTACACACCTATACGCGCACACTTACAACCATGTGGTTGTAAGCTAACTACTCACACACATTACCATTGTCCCTACAGTACCCGTCATCATAATAGCGTAAAAAACACACACAGATTCTTCTAAGTATGATATAGCAAACAGGAAAATAAGAACATTAATGCTGAATCATAAATAAATACCTTACCTTATATTTATTTATTTTTTTATCTGGGCAACTTTATTAGCATCCAGTATTTATAACGCAATACTCGTGTTTAGAGATCAGAAGTGCTGTACGTCAAAAAAGTAAAAAACAAATAGTGTGCGAAAACTTAACTGTGTCTATTTTGAAAATTATTCAAATGGCATTTGCCATGTTTGACAACGATACCAGTGTAAATGATTCTACTGTGAGTGACGATTATAATTTCACTGAAGACTACATTTTTGAAGATCATCAACCTGATGATTACGAGCTACGGATGTTACTTTACACCATTGAAGATATTATCCACTTCATTGTGCTTGGGTTGACACTATCTACGCTGATATATGGACTAACATCATGGCACATGTTAAAGAAATTCCGTAATTACAGAAATTATGTGTTTCTCAACGCAATTCTGGCTAACTTTCTGCTCTATTCCATAATCAAAGTTATGGTAAATTACCAAGAGATTGGTTTTACAGTATTATACTCAGGTGAAAATAAATGGCCATATAGAATAGTTCATAATCTGTACAAATACTTAATATGTGTAAAGAACCACTGGTTAGTAGTTATCAGTCACATGTTTTATGTAGACTTCGTTAAGGTTTTCAATGGGAATATCAAAAGGAAATATATGAAAAGTAGCCTCTTTGCATGGGGCGTAGCTTTTATAATAACTATCATGTTTGCCTTAATATATTATTGTTGTCTACCTACATTTCCAGATTCAAATATATTTTCTTATGACATCGTTCCGCACCAAATTTCACTCGGGTCCCAAATGTTACCTTTAATCGTCAACTTATGTTTTTACATAATAACTGTGTATTCACTTTGTTGTAGTTTGTTCACACATACAGCTACTGACAGCTGGCGTCGCTTGTATATAGCCACATTGATTTTCGTATTGAGCGACGTTTTATTGCTGTCTGATTATATTATGACCATGTTAAACTATATTGTCGGCAATAACTGGGATATTACAAGGCGTATTCTAGCAATAATGCTAAACAACATAAACGCATTAATACTACCGATTTTTTTGGTCTTTGTAAAGCGTAACCGAAAAAATTGGTATGAATTTTATTTAAATAAAACCGGTAAAGCACAGTTTTGAATCGCTTGCTTGAACAATAAAACATACACGCTCGCGTTAAAGAAGAAAACGGTGCGTTTACTATCGATAAAGTATCGTGTGCTGAGATTCATCTAAATCTATGTATTCATTTGTACTTGAACGGACAAACACAGTCACAACTTTTTTTTTGTATTACAACAATACTTACGCGGTCTTAATGGGTGAAAACCTAAAATTAAATTAATATGAATTGTCCGCAAAGTTTATAGATTTTTATCTTGGCCTTAACCTTTATTTTTAGAGATCCTACCGCCTGTTTTTTGTCACATAAATAGTTATTAAAAAGTGAATATAATAGATTTTATAAACATATTGTCTTATTTTATTTATATAAGTATCTATTTTATAATTCATTTTCTACATAAAGCAAGGACTTCCAACTTGTTAAAAACTAATCTATTATTTTCCTTTCACGGACTTTGGAATAATAATATTTTTGAGTAGTTGTTAAATTATTAATTATTTTTCAGTAAGTTTACTCGAAAACCGGTTTTTAGCCCTACCGCATTTAGGCAGGCAATTTACTGTTTTTCGCACTAGTACGAAAAAGTGCGCGAGCTCGCCCCCACCACAATTTATTACATTTATCGTATAAGGCTGGGCGTGGCGCCCTTTTATATCATCGTAAGTGTATTGAAAAAGTCGTTTTAGACATGTGGAAATTTGTTATTGCAGCACTCGGCTCCATAATAACCTTGCCTAAGGCTCGTATGAATTCCGCCTCAATCGCAATGGCAAATTTTCTCCACTTGTATCAAAATGTACCTACTCTTTCTATTAGACCTAAATAAAATGTAATAGTGCCATCAGAGTCGCTCGATGCCAAATGTTATTGAACAGAGTCATCAGGTGACTACGTTTTTGAAAGATTATTTGAAAAAGGACCTAAGCTTGGCATGTCATACATGTCCGTACACACCATCATCATTATCTCATCATCATCTTGTCATCATCACAATCATCATCATCTCCCTAACCTTTTCCCGGATTAAGGTCGGCTTCCAGTCAAACCCGATATGGCTGAAGAATACACTACGTCGTCTGCCTACTTCACCGTTCCAAAGCTGATTCCGTTGGAGAATTACTTACATAGAGGTAAATGTCATCTTCGAGCTTGTAACAGTCCTTGATCAGTTCTCAGCCTTATCGACCTACCTTGTGCCTTTTATCTCTGTGTCCTCTGGTACGTTGTCATCACTCTAGAACCTTTCGGCCCCATCGACAATCTGCTCTGCGAGCAAAGTGTTCCGTCCATCATGCATTATCGTGTATAAGCATAGCATAGCATAATCAGCCTTTTAATGTTCCCACTGCTGGGACTCAGGCCTCCTCTTTCTAGGAGAGGGAATGGGCCGTATTTCACCACGAGGGCCCAGAGCGGATTGGTGAATGTCACATGTCTTTGAAGTTTTGGTTCTAGAACATGCCGGTTTCCTCACGATGTTTTCCTTCACCGTTTTTGAGAGCAGTGGTGATGAAATAAATTACACAAAGTAATGCGCCTGGCTGGGTTTGAACTCGCGACCTACAACTTGTAAGTCAGGGCCGTTACCAGTCGGCCACCACTGCTGTTATGGTGTAATTGTCGTGTAATTGTCTTTTAACTACTCCATTATTAGTTATGTACCCTACTTTCCTGTTTTGTAACATTGTTTTGCAATGGTTTGTATTATTTAAACTACAGCTACCTAATTTATTATTGTATACATCTCATTTATTGATAGGTTTATTTTTATTTTTGTGTATTATATATATATATTTTATTGATATAAACCAGTGCTTGACTGCGATCCCACCTGATGGTAAGCAGTGATGCAATCATTGATGGTGAGGCGCACTAGTTTACTAAGAGCTTATTCACTCTAGCCTTGAAGGCACCTAAATATTATAGTTGGAAGGGAAGACCGCAGCAGGCAAATTGTTCCAGTCCTTCGATGTACGTAGTATAAACGATGAAGCAAAATGCTTAGTTCGGACCGTTGAAGTTTCAACAACGTAAGGGTGGATACTCGCTAGTCCGATGGTAGAAAGGACATGGCGGAATAGTCATGCAATTCCCGTGCACACTCTCCAAAATGCAACCTGTAAAATACCGATAGGCTGGCATAGGCTGGCTACCCTGCGCCTGTGCTCGCACTTAACCTTTATACTTACCTTTTTGATAAGATAAGATGTCTTTATTTGCCTTAAACATGGTATAATGGTGTTAATCTTATTTAAATACAATGTCCACATGTTTAGCTACACAGTATATGTGTCCATTGCATGCAAAAATTTTAGGTCAAAACAACAGTAAGTAGTAAAATGAGTCAAATAAATAGATGGATACAATATTATAATTTTAGGTCAAAGAAATCATTAATATCATAGAAATTATGTCCATTCAGCCATTTATACAGCTTCTTTTTAAATGAATTTGCATTATTTATACATTTTAATTGTTTCGGGATTTTGTTGTAAATGCGTACACACATCACAAGACAGCTTTTAGCATACTTGGCTGATTTAGGATTATCCTCTGTTAGAAGTCTGCCTGGATTTCTTGGACGAGAGATTACTTCATAAGCTTTCTTGAACAATCCCATATTACTATAGACAAAGTTACAGATTGCGTATATGTAAAGTGCAGGAAGTGGTAACAGACCTAACTTCTTAAAATATGACTGACAGGATTCGTCAGGTCGAAGTCCGCAAATGACCCTGATACACTTCTTTTGTGCAACGAATGCTCTGTCTTTATCCGTACTGTTCCCCCAAATAAAAAGCCCGTAACTTAAAATTGATTCGATATATGCATGAAATGTAGTGATTGCCGTTTTTACGTTTGTTACGTTCTTTACTTGTCTGAGGGCGCAAGTAAATATATTAATCCTATCGCATAAATCATCTAAATGTCCTTTCCAGTTTAAGTCTTGATCTATGCACACCCAAGAATTTGGTTTGTGCTACTTCTTTAAGTCTGTCAACATTAAGTTTAAAATTGTATTTGGCATGTTTTGACTTATTAAATTGAATATAATTTGATTCCTCTAAATTGATTTTTAATTTATTAGTCTGTAGCCATTGTAAAATTTTGTCAATAGTATGATTAATATCTAATTCATAATCAGAAATCGATTTTTTATCAGATATCACGATAATTGAAATGTCATCATCATCTCACCTTCCTGCTCTTGTCCCGTGTTATTTGGGGTCGGCGCAACATGTTTGATAATTGAAATGTCATCTGCAAATAATATAAATTTATGATTAGACACCAGTGGTATGTCATTCATATATAATAAAAACAATATGGGACCTAGTACACTTCCCTGAGAGATGCCACATTTATTTATCCTAGAATCAGAGCAGTGGGAAGTAAGTAAGTCTTCATTTACATTGTCTATCACTTCGATCACTTATGTAAGACGAAATCCACTGCAGTGCAACTCCTCTTATTCCCAGGATTTCCAACTTTTTCAATAATACATCATGTGCTACAAAATCAAAAGCTTGAGATAGGTCGAAAAAAAGACCTGTTGTTACTTTATTATTATTTAGATTACTCAGGATATTGCTCATAAGAGTAAATATTTCTTGTGTGGTTGACTTTTGCTTTTGGAATCCAAACTGTTCGTTTGCTATAATATTGAATTTGCTACAAAAGTCGACAAGTCTCTTGAGCATATATTTCTCGAAAACTTTTGACAATATGGGAGTAAGAGTAATGGGGCGATAGTTTTTGACGTCCTTTTTATCGTGTTTTTTGTACAGCGGCTTTACGACTGATAATTTCAGGGCATCAGGAAATATACCTGACGAAAACGAGAGATTAATTAAGTATGTCAAAATGGGAATCAATTCTGTACTGCACGCTTTAATTATTTTTGTATTTATTCCATCATAACCTTCAGAGTTAGTATTGTTTAATGCTATTATTTCCTTTTTGTCTTCATCTTCAATCATGTATCTAAGAAACATGGAGTTAGGAATTGACTTAAAATTAGTATCATTATAATAATATTGATTATTGGATGTCAAAGTATTAGTGGAGTCAATAAAGTAATTATTAAAAGCATTTGCTATGTCAGTAGGGTTTGTCAGAGCTTGCTTATCTGATTGTATTTCAGAAATATTATTAATACCTGATTTCACATTCCCTAATTCATGATTAATAACTGACCACGTTGCTCTGCATTTATTTTTGCTATTTTTTATAAAATTGATGTTAGAGTTCATTTTCGATTTAGCAATACACTTTTTCAAAATATTTGAGTATTTTTTATATCTTATTTTGTGTAATAATGTTTTGTTCTTGTTATAGTAATATCGTAAAAATCTTTTTAGTTTTGCAACTATTTCTAAGACCCTTACTTATCCATTTTTGTTTAAATGCATTAGAATTTTTAATCTTTATTTTTATTTTTGGAAAGCATATGCTATATAACAAACATAAAAAGTCATGAAATAAGTGAAGAGGCAAAACTTTGGAAGATGAAATCTTGATGTTACTTACTATGTGGTCTATACACGAATCTTTCCGAGAAGGGACATTAATGTGAAGTTGCAACCTGTACGTATTACATAGATCTGTTAGATAGGTAGTAATTTTCCCTGGTTTGAGAGTATTTATATTAATGTCACCTGCAATGACTACTTTTACACTTGTCCCATATTTTTTGAGTAATTCACCCATCAATAGGTCCAATTTATTAAGAAATACGTTGGGTTTCGATGTTGGTGTTCTATAAACACATACTATTAATAATATATGCAATGGGATTTCAATGCCACAGGCCTCGAAAGACTTAAGCGTCGAATATTTTTTAACGCAAGTAAGCTCATTATAAGTAACGCCCCTTTTTGCAAGTATACAAGTTCCCCCTCTCTGTTGGTCTCTACTAAACGCAGTTGTCGAGGAATAATTATTTATTTTAAGAAAGTTTTCGTTTCAGGCACGCATAAAAGTTTCAGAAAAACATAAAATATCGGGATCATCATGCGCGTCTCGTAATTCTAGCAACATTAGTTCTAAAATTTCTTGTTTAGATAAAATGCTAGCGATATTTTGGTGTAATATTTTAAAGATTTGTGAATCACCACTGTTTTTAACGAAAAAGCTTATTCTTGCCTTCAGTCTTAAAATAGTAAGGGTACCCATTTTTGTAGTAGTAGGATTTTCAATGCCGGGTTCATTTGTAGCATCGTGTGCAGACTGTTTTCTTGCAAAGTAATATGGGATTGTTCCTTTTCGATAGACTTCACATTTATTGATAGATTTTTTGAGATTTAGTTTGTAACGCAATATTAATTCCTTTAGTGCTTTAACATTTAAATATTTTTTCTGATAGTCGTCATAGTCAATAACATAATTTATAGATTTACAGGTATTAAACAAATTGTAATTAAAATCAACAAAACTAGATTTTTTGTATTCATTGCAAATGTTGCGTAAAGTTTGGTTTAAGTCATTTACATTTATATACATATTCTTCAGTAGACTCAGAACAATGACATTATTATTACGGAATTTACTGAGAAGTTGTCGAAGTTGAGAAGATAAAATCTTTATGTCATAGTCATTTTCGCCCACACAGACTATGAGCTTATCTTTATACGAATTAAATAATCTTAATGTTTTGACAGCTTCTAAAGACGTCACTGGTAAACGCGTGTGGTTTTGTTTCAGACGTGACGGTATACTTAACGTAGGGTGTATCCACTCGTGAGCGTATCAATGCAGAAAAAAGTCCAACGCATTGTTGTGTGCCACAAATATATATTTTGTGCACGCGATTTTCCTTCAGAACATCCAATGAAAAGTTTTCTTCCTTGTGATTTTCTTTCTTTTCTTTTTCCTTTACTATCTTCTCAAGATTTAAAATTTGATCCCTAAGGTTTACTATTTCATTTCTGGCTTGTTTTAACTGGTCCTCTAGATCTGCGATATCTTTTTGTAGGTGCGAGATATTGCAATAGAGTTGTGATTTTGTGTCGGTTTTACTTGAAGCCCGCATATCTAGGTGGCGTAGAGAAGGCTAGCAAATCTGAGTGCAAGAAAGAGGATGTCTGCACATTTCTTGTATTTACTGAATCTACACTTCTATTTTCTTTCTGTGTTGGTAGGCTCAGGAATCCTTTCAAAGTTGCATTATCTTTGCGTAATTTATCATTTTGTTTACGAAGTTCGTTGTTTTCGAGTATGACATTCTCAAGTTCATTTTAAGAACTACAGAGTTGCGTCTGAAGTAGATCAATTATATTCTTAAACTCTTGAGCATTTATAAAGTTGATTTCTGTGGAGTCCATACTTTGCGACAATGTTTTATCGGAGAAGGCACCGTCGTCAGATGTATGATCTATTGTAAGTATATGCGAGTCGTACGTTTCAGAGTTAGTACTTTTTGGGGTAGCCCAGGGCGTAGTCTCCTCCGGGGCTTTAGAAATAGCAGCTATGCAAAACTTCGGAGATGATGACTTTTTCCTCCTTGTCACATTCGATATACCAGAGTTGGGTGTGTTCTGCAGCATTGCCTTCTTAGTGCATGTTTTACATTCCCACCTAAATTTTTTCCTCTCTTCGAAACTTTTTAAGCGATACATTTTTTAACCAGCACAAGCAAATTCAAAGTGGTTTTTACACATCGTGCATAACAAGGTACTTCTGTGTTCAACTCGGTTTTTGCAATTGTGGCAAGTAACTAATAAAGGCTGTTTATAGCCATCGTTATTAATAGTTTTATTTCTCGAAGCCATTGTCGCTTTTTGTTGTGATGGTTTCAAAATTCAATAAAATTACTACCAATTTCTAATAATTTCTTGAGTACTATATATAACACCAACTGACAGTTTTATATAATCTAAATGTGAGAACACTGTAGACTCCGTGCATTTATAGATTACTATTTTTATTATGCTTTTGGGTACAAAGTTGACCGGTCTACATTGTCCTCTCATGCTTATTAATATTGCTATATGGAAACATTTTAGAATCAATCATTTTTTAAAGCAAAAAACTTCATGGTTAATCCATGAAGTTTTTTGCCGGTTATTTTCCATAGGTAATGACTAATTGGAACCGTGCGCTAACTTCTGGGGTTTTATAAGTGCTCATTTAGCTCAATGTGAAATAAATAATTTTGAATTTGAGTTTTGAGTTTCATGTCCACACACACAATATTTGTTAATATAATGACATTGACATTAAGTGACAACGACTAAACGCAATTATGCGAGCTGAACGTCGAAAATTTGGCATTTACAATTTAAATTGCGGTTTAGCGTAAACTAAGTTCAGTTTATAGTGATAAAACGCAAAATGATATCTGATCTCGATTAAATGCTTAAACTAAGTTTGTGTTTGTCAAGGTAGCAAAGGCCCTGTACATTAGCAATAAGATCAAATCGGCAGACAATAAAATAAAGACTGTGGAAAGTTATTAATAGTGAAACTGGTAGGAATAAAGTACGCAATACGGATTCTTTATTGGAGACTTCACATGGTTCCAAAAGCTCTAACATAGAAGTAGCCCAAGAATTTGTGAATTATTTCACCGATTTACCTCTTAGGACAACGGAAGCTCTAAATTCCTCCCCTGAAGCTTCAGTTGCTTTATTGAAAGCTAACTTGCCAGGCTGTCCGGTTGAATTTAAATTCAAACATATAAACCCATTGACAGTCATAAATAAGGCTTTCCGGCAAATAAAAGTCAAATTAACCGAAGACCTATGGGGAATGTCTGTTAATGTATGCGCATCTATAATAGAGACCATAGCACCGTACTTAGCTTTAATATTTAATTTGTGTGTGGACCAAGGAGTCTTTCCAGATATAATGAAGTACAGTAAAGTTATACCACTTTTTAAATCCGGTGACCATAATGACACTAATAATTACAGACCTGTATCAGTATTGCTGGTTTTCAGTAAGGTGTTTGAAAAAGTTATGCTTAATCAAATGCTTTACCATTTTAACAGCAATAAAATCTTTCATGATCAGCAGTATGGTTTCACCAAAGGACGTTGTACGACTGACGCTGGTGTCACTTTATTAAAACATATATTTGCAGCGTGGGAAGAAGCCTAAGATGCGACAGGAATTTTTGTGACGATCACGAAACCTTGCTTTTAAAGCTAGAACATTATGGACTAGGTAAACTTGCACTCAGCTTGATGAAATCTTATTTAATTGACAGGCAACAGCAACTTCAGATAAACGGTGTAAATTCTCTGGATTTGAAAGTCAAAATGGGTGTACCACAAGGCTCAATATTAGGTCCTTTCCTCTTTTTAGTATATATAAATGATCTACCGCATCTATTAAAAAAATAACCACATATTGTATTGTTTGATGACGATACGTCGTTAATTTTTAAGATCAATAGACGTTCCACAAATCTTGATGACGTTAACAATGCTTTACAGCAAGTCCAAAACTGGTTTACTGTTAATAATTTAGTATTAAATGGAAAAAAAAACTAAGTGCATAAGATTTGCGTTACCGAATGTTAAAAGTAATTACTCCGACATAGTATTGAACAAGGAGAAACTCGAATTCGTCGAGAATTCGGTTTTCTTAGGGATCACGCTTGACTCGAGGCTACAATGGGGTCCTCATTTAACATTTCTGGTAGGTCGGCTTAGTTCAGCAGATATGCTGTCAGAAAAATCCGTCAATTTACTGATGTGGATACTGCGCGACTAGTTTATTTTAGTTACTTTTATAGTATCATGTCTTACGGTATTTTGCTATGGGGACGGGCTGCAGATATAGAGTCTATTTTTATTCTGCAGAAAAGAGCTATCAGAGCCATATCCAATCTTCGCAGATGCGATTCTCTTAGGAAACTATTTAAGGAAATAAACATCCTGACGGAACCTTGTCAATTTGATACATTTATGAAAACATTATGTATGTTTGAAAAAATATTCATCTTTTTACTAACATAAGTGACAGGCACAATTTTAATACTAGGAACAGGAACAAATTAGATCAACCTCGATTCAGATTGGCTAAAGTACATAGTTCTTTCATGAGGTACTGTGTAAAATTTTATAATAGAATACCAGTTGAGATTCTACAACTACATGAGTCCAAATTTAAAGCATGCACATTAAACGCACACTATGTAGACAAGCATATTATAAACTGGAAGATTATATCCTTGATAAAAACGCTTGGCTAAATGCCGGTCCTGCTCCGCAGCCACAGCCACTTTAACCTCCAAAGTAGTATATATATATAAATATTGGAAGAGATACTATTCCCCTTTTTGTTTTGGTGGTTTTGAAATGTTTTTTATTTTATTTTATTTGTTTATTTCAATAGAGTTTATGATAATTTGTAACCTTTTGTATTTGGAAACAATAGCATTGTATAATGTAGAAGCACTTTGTTTTTCAAGTTTCGTGAATGTGAAGTACCATGGAGAATTTTTATTAGGTTACAACTTGTTTAAAATTAGTGTTTTTTATTTTTTATTTAATAATAAACTTATCTACATTGTGCTCACATGTTAGAAGCGACAAGAAATATGTAACCAAGATTTATGTAACTCATAATATGATTTAAAAGATGACCATGGAGTTTCTTGCACGTTCTTCTCCATAGAGATCTACGCTGTGGAACGTGCAATTTAGCTTCACTTGTATTTTTTTTTTTGACTGACCGACATTTTGACAATTCAAAAGTGCCTGTAATTGGTCTATTAAAAATAAACGTTTCTGATTTCTGTGAATTCGGCCTTAAGAGAGGCGCCTGTGGTACGCGTCATGCGCCTCCACAAATAAAACTTAGCAGTCCATAACTCGCTTATTTCACTGTCACAAATTGTGATTACAACTTCCAAAGGCGGGGAAGGCGGTAAGTCCCCTCTTTGAGGAGTGGCTGGAAAGACCTCACGGTGTTCTCACTTTCTGTATCTCGATTAAAGTATCAAAGATCAGCAAACTGAAGACTGCCCAGTTTTTTATTTTAATTTAACTTATAATATTCACTTTGCCAAACTAATAACACCCAACGGAAAAGAGGGGTGTTTTCAATACTTCTTCACATTGCGCCTTACGTTCTCCCGACTCAGTAACACTCATCTATTAGATATAACATTTATAGATTCTTTTATTGAAGTTCAAAGGCTGAAAGAATTATTTATTAACTAATTTTTTTACTTCTTATAGTTTTTTTTCTGCGTCAGGGTTTTTATTTTTTACTTTAATATAATGGAAGTTAGGTCAAGGAACAATCAACGTTTTATGTTGTGAAATCTTATTATTTATATTTTGCTTCTATCAATAAAAAATGTGTATAATAAAATAAATAGAAAACAAACATTTCCTTCAATCCGGATACTGTTGGTTTTGTTTATGATTATGTCGCTTTCTAGTACAACCGGTTATTCTTGAACTTAAACAAGCACATTTGAGTAATGTGATTGGGTTGCGGCTACTAAAGTGCACCTATTCAGAACAGACTGTCAAACTTTCTATACGTGTCAGCTCTGGACTGATTATACGAAAAAGTCCTGGGATGGCATTCACGTTCAGTATAACAACATCTACAGACACCTTATGGGTTAAAGCGAAATTGTGGTACCTCTGGCATGTTCATAGAGGCGAGGCTGAACGCGTTCAGAATCGCGTCATTCATGTCCAGGATTGGTACACACGGTGACTTTGATAGCGTAGCAGGGCACACTAACATGATAAATGTGTGCCTAATCGCTAGCGCGTGAAACACAACAGGTATTATCGTTGTGTGATATAAAGTAACTCGTTTCTACACTCACACTCTTGCAAAAAAAAAATAGTAGCCGTATAAGTTACACGACTATGAAAATACAGCAAAAATTGGCCACTGTTATTAATGGCGCTGTGGCGCAATGCGTATGATACATAACTAACGAGTAAGAGGTCCCAAGTTCGATTCCAATTATCTGTTATTTTCTTTTTGTTTTACTCATGTTTTTTTTGAATAGTAATGTTATGGTTATTCTCGTAATAATTAAAATATTCGAAATATATTTTTGTAATTTTATACATATAAACTATGTATATTTACGAAATTAATTAACGAAATTTTTGTATATAACTTGTAATATAAATAATTTTATAATATATATATATATCATTTACGTAATATAACAATACGTTATTATTAATAGTTGACAATCCTTTCATTGTCAACTTTTTTTTTTTATTTTCGCAAACATTCACTTATGAAATTATTATAGTTATTTAAATTAGCATCAAACACTTACACTTAATCTTTGGAAAGTAATTTTGATGATATGGGTAGGTAATCAGCAATAATGTTCACAATAATCAAGTAGCTGTGGGTATCAATACAAACCGAAGTAAAACCGAGCGTGCCATCCCACAATAATTCACCTATTCAAATAATATGTCTCCAGCTCAACTCGCAAACAAAATAAAACTCGTTTACTACTCGATATACACACACACATATTTGTACATGTGTTTGCTACGAATTAGATAAAAAATTCGCTTCGTTCATTAGATGGAAAATTAGCACTGATTATCAAGTGCTTGCTTGCCGTTAAAGGTGTATCGAGTTCGATCCTAGCCATTGACAAAACATTATTTTCTATTTTATTGTAGTATAATGATAACGAAGTTTATTAAAGCTAAAACTTAGAATATTTGCTTTAAAAACTAAGTGTATGAATATTATCATCTACCCACTTTATTAGTTATTTACTAAGAAATGAGTCGGATAATAAGTTAACCTGGCATAACGCTTTTGCCTATCACGATCGTGTGTTCTACAACTTACTCCGAGACAAAAAATAATTAATCGTTGTGGAAAGTGATACTTTTTACAAGTAATAATTAACATGTCTCATTTGTCTACACTTTTGAGGGCTGAGATAGTAGTATTATATAAACAAAATGTATCCATAAGTGAAATTTCGAGGAGACTAATGCTACCGGTAAGTAACAAATCCAAACTTAACATAATGCGAAATAATTTAACATTGTTGATATTTGTTAGGTTTTAACGTAATTTTGTGATTGTTTACAGAGGAAAACTGTGCAGTTTTGGGTGCATAGATATACAGCTGAAGGGACAATCGATGCCAAACGTCCGGGTCCAAAAGCAATTGCATATACGGATGCCAACCCACTGCATCGAAATATTGTTGCTACGTATAGCGCTGACGGCTTTGCTACAACAAGAAACACTGCGATTATGCACGACGTGTCTATGACAATTGTTCGACGCCACTTACGAGCAGCAAAAATTAAATGTCGCACGCCTGCGAAAAAAATTTTACTGACGGCGTTGCATAAGGAAGAAAGGATGCGGTTTGCAAGAAAATTTATAGATTTTGATTGGTGCAATAACATAGTTATATTTAGTGATGAAAAGTGTTTTAAGTCAGATAAGGATGGGCGTAAAATATTATGGAGAAAAGATGGAGAACGTTACCATCAGAAAAATATTCTCCCATGCAGGTCTAGTGGTCGCATTACGTTAGGTTATTGGGGCTGGATGTCATCGATGGGTCCCGGTGAGTTAGTGGAGGTAGGGGGTCGCAATACCAGTCAAGGTTACTTGGACATCTTGCAAAATGTTATGTTGCCTACCGTGCGCGTGGCATACCCGGACGAGCATATTTACTTCGTGCACGATAACTGCTCGGTGCACCGCGCACGAATGGTGCAAGACTGGTTAAGTGTCCAAGAAAACTTGACTGTTATTGAATGGCCCTCTAAAAGTCCCGATTTGAACCCCATAGAAAATCTATGGGGTCACATGGTGCTCAACTGGGATTCATCTGATGTGAGATCTAAACGTAATTTAGATAATTTAGTGTCATCCATGTGGGAATCGTTTCGCGGCACTGACCTGTGTGAAAATTTGGTGGCTAGCATGAGAACGAGGTTACAAGAAGTAATCGACAATGAAGGTGCACCAATTAGATATTAATTTTGATTTAAATTGAATCCAATTATAAATATTTTTAAAAAGCTGTATTACTGTATGCTGTTTTTGTTGTTGTTGTTTTTATCATGTTATTGTTATTGAAATCAAGAGTTACGATACCTATCATAGTTCATTTTTTAAAACATGTTGATTGATATGTTATAAGTAAAAAAAAAAGACTAAGAAGTAAGCTGTAGGTAATTATACTGTTGTTGTTATTATGTGACATGATGTTATTGTTATTGAGATCAAGAGTTGCGATATCTATCATAATTCATTCTTGATAACATGTTGATTTATGTCACTAATAAAAAACTTAAAAAAGTGACGTCCATCCTTGTCTGACTTAGAATATTTTCACTTTATATATTGTATTAAAGATAATCATGAACAGATTCGTTAATTGTGACCATTCCGTTTAATGTATGTAATTAATAAGTTGTAATAAACATAGTTGGATCGTTATCGCAGTTTTCTTTGTCACAATATTTTCAAAATATTTTAATTATTATGAGAGTAACTATAACATTACTATTAAAAAAAAAACAGGGGTAAATCAAAAAGAAAATAAAAACAAGCAAACTTTTTGTTACATCAGACGATTGGAATCGAACTTGGGACCTCTTACTCGTCAGTTAAGTATCATACGCATTGCGCCACAGCGCCATTAATAACAGTAGCCAATTTTTGCTGTATTTTCATAGTCGTGTAACTTAGACGGCTACTATTTTTTTATTCAAGAGTGTGAGTGTAGAAACGAGTTACTTTGTATCACACAACGATAATACCTGTTGTGTTACACGCGCTAGCGTTTACGCACACATTTATCATGTTAGTGTGCCCTGCTACGCTATCAAAGTCACCGTGTGTACGTGTAGAAACAGTATAGTGAAAGAACTTGCTGATAAAGTATGCGCTACCAGAAGCTATAAACGATGGCTGGAAATAGCGGCTTAAGCGTTTGCTGTCCTGTATTTTTTTGTCTTTTTTTATTGTTTTACTTAATTTATTATTTCAATTTAATTTAATAGAACCCAAAGGGGAATGAAACTTTTCCCATTCATCTTGTTTCGCCAAATGTGAAACTTATACCATATCCTAAAGGACTGTATGACAAATCAATAGCAAAAAGAATTATGTCTACCAACCGTAACCAAACGAAATTAAACACTATTTAGTATATTGCTATAATTTGTTATCAGGCGTTATTTTTCTTAAATAAAAACACGGTATGCTTGATATTTTAAGTTTCCCATTGTTAAATATAGTTGTAGTTTCAGATTTTATGGTGAGTACGCATTAAATAGTGTCAATCACTATCAAAACACTAGGAATACGTTAGTGTTTTGATAGTGATTGACAGAATTTTCGATTTCGATTCGTTTATCACTTATTTTTTTTTACTAGGTTTAGTGATCAAACACTGCGAGTGTGAAAAAATATAACAGTTATAACCAATTTAATAACGAAAATAGGTAACGCCTGACAAAAATATACTAGCAATGCTTCTATACGTATCTTCGTTCGGTTACGGTTACTGTTTTTTTTTTTGCTATTTATTCCTCGTATTGGCCTCTAACATATAACGTTTGCGTTTGCCTTTATTGTTTGCTTCTATATTTTTTTTTATATTTAAACTTGACTGTACCTTTTTTTTTCAATTCTTAACTTTTGACATTTGAGTAACGTTTGTTTTTTTGACCTAATTTATTGTTTTTTTTTTATATAACTAGGACTTGTCCTTGTACTTTTTTGAGTTTTTTGGATTTACAATTTGAAATGCTTTGTAATGGATCTGGAGGCTTTGATATGGTCTGAAATAAAGGATTTTATAACTATTTCATTTATTTATTTTATATATATATATTCATTACATTTTTAAACAATTCTTAAAAAAAAACACATAAAAAAACAATTAAAAAATATAAAAAATAGTAGCCCACCGGCATCAGAAACAGGGTCCAAGCTACCGGCGGTCAGGGCTCCTGAGAGAGGAATCTCCGATCTCTTATTATTATTATTACCAACCCAGTCGGTTAATATGATTAGGCGAGTATAATTTAATTTATTCTACATAGTTTCTAACGTTAGCCGAGTTTCAATCACAACAAAATGTAACAAACAGGAAATTTATAATAAAATATTACGACTGGTGTGATTTCTGTTTACCTTTAAATTTTCTGTGGTATTAATAATGGTGTGGTCTTTATTGCCTGGAACTTAGAGAGCGCTTCACGTAAAAACACTTTTAAAGTAAACTAGTTTTCTTCATACACCAATAAACAAAAACTGTGCAAGTAACATTCGCCATGTCTGACAACGACACCAGCGTAGACAATTCAACAGTGTGTGATCATTACTGTGATCATAATTATACAGATGGTGAATATGGAACTAGCGACTATAACGATGAAGAGAATATTGATGTTGGAGATTGTTTTGATGATGACGATGATGCGTATGCCATTTTTGATATTAATTTTGAGTTGATAGAAACTGTTCAGAACATTTATCAATTCATCGTGTTGGCGCTAACACTAGTTACGATAATATATGGAGCGACGTCGTGGCGCATTTTGAAGAAGTTTCGTAATTTCAGAAACTTTGTGTTTTTAAACGGAATTTTAGTAAACTTTATAATTATTGCAGTGCATCTGATTCAAAAAATGGAAGTAGAAGATAATACGTGGTTTTTTTTCATTTACTATAATCTACAAGTTTACTTAATATCTGTAACCAACCACTGGCTGCTTGTTTTGTGTCATATGTTCTACGCGGACTTTGTTAAAATTTTCAATGGGCATATTCGAAGGAGATATCTCAAAAGTTGCCTGTTTGCTTGGGGTGTAGCTTTACTGACAACCATAATTTTAGAGTTACTATCATATTGTTCCTTTAAAATATATGTAACCATTAACCATAACGATGTATTAACGCCAGTATTTAAGCACGGAAGTTCAATTTTACCGTTGATAGCCAACTGTTGTTTTTACATAATAATTGTATATTCACTATGTCGTAGTTTCAACACTAGCGCACATACAGGTGTTAACATCTGGTATCGCTTATATATGTCCACGTTGATATTTATATTGAGCGATTTAGTATTCTTATCCAAATTTATTTTTAGATTTGTTTACATTTACAACGATGCCATTGGTATTATAATAGTATTACTCAATCACTTTAATGTTCTTATATTAGATATTTTTGTAATGTTTCTTAAATCTAACCGGGAAACATGGCACGAGTTTTATGTTAATAAATTTAATAAACGTTCGAATCCAGCACGGCTCAGGAATCATGCTATCATCATGCATGAAAGATTTCATCGTAATCCTGCAGTGTTTGAGGGTAATAATTCGTTAATAATATAGTTATAATAATAACTTCTAGGCAAGCATGCTCCATCGTCGGCCACATCATCGCTTACCATCAGGTGAGATAGTGGGCAAACGCGAGCCTATCAATAATAAAAAAAAAGAAAAAAAAAACAAGATTACTAAAGTTGTGAGTTGTCAAGTATTATTCATATTTTATACTTGAAGAAAAATATGGAAGTATCGTAGCTTGTCATATTTTATCAAATAGTCTGTCTTAATAAAAGAATTCCCTTTCATGAAATATAATAATGAGACTGATAATGACCATTATCAGTAAACGTTCAAAGTTTGACAATGTGAAATGGTCTCGATTTAATATTTAAGTTTTTTATATGTCTACCAATGTGTATTCTCTATTCACTGATTTATTATTACTTCTATTCAAGGACAGAAGGAGGAAAAACTATTTATATTCTATGCAAGGTGCAGAAACCCTACAAAAAATTTTTGAAGGTTATGTTATGTTGTTGTTGCATGTTAATGATTCCGAATCAACAATAAAATGAGTACGTATTTTTAGATTGATAATTTTGGACTATGGTTTTGGGAGGCTTAAATGAACTAGTGTACAAGAACTATGTTAAAACTATGGAACTTGCCTGAACAATATTATATATAATATACATTGATAAAAAAAGCACAGGTGATCTTGTACGTTCAGTAAATGGGCCTCCAAAAACGATCGTTAGAACGAAGTTAAAGCTCAAACACATAAACACGTTACGACGACACAAACGTGCCCCGGTATGACAAAGTAGTTGTCGTTTGTCGTATTTACGTCACTGTGTCTTGACGTGGAAATCGACATCGAGGTAAATAATCACGTTACGACAACGCAATGTTACACGTAAAAAAAAATATTTATTAATGACTAAAAGATATGAATGGATCCAGTATTTTCTTTGTATATATTTCTTCTTTATCCGTCTTCTTAATACTAGTAGAATGACAACACGTCTAGTGCGGTTCTAGCAATTCACTGGGGCAATTCTACAAATGCACCACCGGCAGCTTCAATACGACGTCGTTCAACGTGGCACGTTGCGTTGTTGTGACGTGGATTTTTACGCTACTGGATTACGATTTCCACATCACGGTGCTGTACCGTGTCACGTTACGTTATCGTAACGTGTATATATGTTTGAATCGTATCGTTGCAACAAGAGTGCAACATATACACGAAAGAATTTAATGGATTTGTTGACAAAATTGTATCCATGTTATGGGAGATGTACTGTAGTACCCGTAATATAGTTTATAATTAGCTCAGGAGCCAAGAAATTTCATTAAGATATGTAAAAATCTATGTCAATAAAGAATTTTATTAACTATTTCCATTTGTATTTATTTACCTTAGGAATCTGGGGTCCTGGACCTTTGGAAGGCATACGAGGGGGCGAAGCCATTTCGCAGAAGCTCCTATACTTTTCATGGAACGTAGTATCAACCGACGATTATCCCTGTGCGCGCTAGGACAACCCCCGTTGGCTAGAAAACTATTGTGACATTTGAAAAACAAAGATATAGGACTAAGGGTTTTGGGAGGGTTAAGTGTACTATGGTCATCAAGAACTATCTTGAGACTATGGCCTTGACAATGTGATTAATATACACCAATAAAAAGGTTGGAGGTGACTTGCACACTCAATAAGTAGGCTGTAGTATTCAGCTCGCCGAATTTTATATTTGTAACACACACCAGTTTCTGGTTTGATTGCATTGAACAGTTCTCTTTTATTTTGCCTACATCACTCCAATACATGGCAACCCTAGCACGAAGTAACTTAGCGACCAGGAAATAACATGTCATATATACATCTTGTCTCAGGCTCTACACTAACGTAGAGATAGGGCGATGGGGTTATTTATTTTATTATTATTGTATCCTAAGGTGCTTGAGGAGTAGAGACGTATACTATGGCTATCAAGATACTCCCGAAAGTACAAATCCAGGAGATCGGATACGTGGGGTTGTTACTACCCAACCGTTTGCCAAAAAACTGCCCTGTATCTCTTTAAGTATGGACCTTCACCCTAGGCATGTTACGGCAAAGCTAACTCTTCCAGTACAGGGCACATCGTACCGCGCACCTCACGACCTTTATTGCATACCAAGATTATAAATTTACACTACACTTTGATCTTAGCCAAAAGGCCGAGAAGCGATAGATTATAAATTTACAAAAGGAAACCTTACAATAAAAAACATACAATTGGCGGCCTTATCGCACTAGGCGATTTCTTCCAGGCAACCTGGAATGGACACAAGTTGCCTGGACACTAAATTATTATTACTGTCTTACTTTAACAGTTTAAGATCCATTCTATTTCACACAAGTGATTTTAACCCTTCAAGTATTTATTTGACAGTTATTTATAAACATGATAAATTCTCACACTGAATTGATAACATTTATTGTGATCACAGTCATTAGTGAGATTTTTTTAATCTCAATAAAAAGACGCAATTTTTTTGAGGCCTTTTTGTCTCATGTATATTTCAACTGGGATAAATCTAAGTAATTTATTATTATCAATTTTTTGTGCTTCAATCTGTATCGTCGGAGAAACTGCAGTACAGCTCAGCTCTCGATCGATTCAAAGGCTTGCTCGTAGTCCACAAACGCTAAGCACAAAGGCTGATTATACTCCTCAGTCTTCTGTATAACCTGCCGCAGCGAATGTATGTGGTCTACGGTGCTAAAGCCTTTTCGGAATCCATGCCCGTGGCGAATTTCCCCTCGAGTATGACGGAATCGAATAGTTTCTAAAGGGCCTTGAGGGCTGGTTTTCCATCCGCCTTCAAGAGTTTGACCGTAATTCCGTCCTCACCCGACGCCTTGTTGTTTTTCCGCTGCTTCAGAGCTATCCTAATCTTGTACACGCTGACATCCAGGATATCTTCGGTATAGTGTCGAGTCAATCTAGCTTTTGGGTCATTTGCTAGACTTGCAGTGGTTTTAATCAAAGACGTAACTGTCCATAAAAGGCCTCGATCTCTCCCAGTAGCTCCGATTTGACGGATATGACTCTGCCATCGTCGGTCTTCAGTTTTGTTTGCTGGCTCTGTCCAATAGACAGATCTCGTGCGAATACTTTGGAGCCCTTATTCCGCTCAATTGCGCCTTTAATCCTCTCGATATTAAACCAGCAAAGGTCACGTTTCAGAGACTTTGAGATTCGTCTATTGAGCTGCCGGTATTTACACATACCGTCTGAAGACGGCAAACTCATTTCCGCCTCTTCCTTATGAGCTCGAGGGTTGGAGACAGCCTTTTTGTCTTATTAGTACGGTGAGTCTTGAAAAATTTAGACCCGACCGTATGGACAGTTTCCACGAATCCATCATTATATTCGTGGTGCTTTCTAGGCACTCGAAACGATTGTGGAGTTCAAGCTCTCGGAGTTTTGGATCTGTGCTGAACGGAGCGTAGACTTCACCAGTCGAGACCTCTCAAGCTTGATATTGATATTCAATATGCCTCTTACCATGCGGTGATTACATTCAGTTTTCACCGTGTGGATCACAGAGATATCATTGAATATTTGCTTCGTCGTCGACAAGATGAAGTCAATCTCATTTCTAGTTGCACCGTCAGGACTTTGGCAAGTCCACTTCCTATGCTCACGCTTTTTAAAGAAGGAGTTCATCATGTAGAGGCCCTTCATCTCCATAAAACTAGCCAGTAGGTGTCCAGCGATGGTTCCAACGTCCAAATCCAAATTGCCCCACTCGTAGCTCGTCACAATCTCGTTTTCCCAGTTTCCTGTTTCAATTTCGTCCAATATACCGTGGTGTCTCAAGACGAGAGTCTATGACCAGAGTGTGTTGCCAGTGATGACATATGGCTCCGAAACGTAGTCACTTACAATAGGCCTCATAGAAAGACTTATAATCACCCAAAGGGCAATGGAATATGCTCGGAGTTTCCCTCCATGATCACATCAGAAATGAAGATATCCGCAGGAGAACCAAGGTTACAGACATAGCTCGAAGAATCGCCAAACTAAAGTAGCAATGAGCAGGGCACATTGCACGCAGAACAGGTGGTCGATGATCTCTCCCTCTCCACTGTGAAATAATGATGTATTCTTGATTAAAAAACAATTATAAAGGAATGGAGAAATTTCGAAGTTAATTTTGGAATCGTAATTGAATTTTATTAAATCAGAATTAGTTATTAGATGCGAGATTGTGAGTCGAGTCGTTACAATATTGATTGGCATACAGTAATATTATTCTTGACGCGGAAATGGTTTATGTACTACCCATACTTGTCGCACTGCAATGTAAGGCCAGTATTTTTTTATTTCTTTGGTTACGCTCCACATTCTAATGTTTTTGCAGCCTTCTCGGCAAACCTTGCTGAGGTAGTTAATACTACAATTATATTTTCAGCTCCATTTTACCGAAATCGTCCTGTTTGATGATTCTACATATTGTTCAACTGTGTAGACACTTATAAGGGTCCTTTTTCACTAGCCTATCGTTAACATCGAACATGGTTTAATTGCTTGTTACTTCATCTAACGCAATCCAACGCGATGTTTGACGAAAAGGGAACGCGAACAATCCTTCTTGCAGTCGGGTAAAAAAGCGAGATAACGCCTGTAAACTCTGTTAGCATTTGGTAATTCCGTGATTTACTCGAATATTTTACAAAACTTATTCTAGGAAATAGGTGTTTTTTTAAAACCTTAAAAGTTTTTGAAAAAAATTGTCGTCATTCAGAATTTTGATTAAGTTCGCAAGATAAGATAAGATAAGATGTCTTTATTTGCCTTAAACATGGTATAATGGTGTTAGTCTTATTTAAATACAATATCCACATGTTTAGCTACACAGTATATGTGTCCATTGCATGCAAAAATTTTAGGTCAAAACAACAGTAAGTAGTAAAATGAGTCAAATAAATAGATGGATACAATATTATAATTTTAGGTCAAAGAAATCATTAATGTCATAGAAATTATGTCCATCCAGCCATTTATACAGCTTCTTTTTAAATGAATTTGCATTATTTATACATTTTAATTGTTTCGGGATTTTGTTGTAAATGCGTACACACATCACAAGACAGCTTTTAGCATACTTGGCTGATTTAGGATTATCCTCTGTTAGAAGTCTATCTGGATCCCTTGGACGAGAGATTACTTCATAAGCTTTCTTGAACAATCCCTTATTACTATAGACAAAGTTACAGATTGCATATATGTAAAGTGCAGGAAGTGGTAACAGACCTAACTTCTTAAAATATGACTGACAGGATTCGTCAGGTCGAAGTCCGCAAATGGCCCTGATACACTTCTTTTGTGCAACGAATGCTCTGTCTTTATCCGTACTGTTCCCCCAAATAACAAACCCGTAACTTAAAATTGATTCGATATATGCATGGTATGTAGTGATTGCCAAGGCTTCTGTTGTTTTTTTTTTTTAATTTTTGAGTAAATTATGAAGTGTCAAAGTTCATGCTAAGTAGCAGATTTTCAGAGGATTACTGGATTAGTTTTACACAAATTTATAAAGTGATTTCCATATAAGCCTAGATAATATCCATAATATACTGTGTCCAAAATATCTTATGAAAAATGTGTAATAACATCATAATCGCGTAAGAGCGGTTGTATAAAAAACAGTGAAAGTGTATATCGAGTTGCATCCCCTTAACGCTCGCGAGTTGGGACCTTCCGATTTCACCTACTTTTTTGTCGTCAACTCGCTGACAAGTATAAAGTACAGTCAGATAAAAAAAAAGAATGAAACCAATATCTAGCTATGGCCCGCGGCTTTGCCCACGCTGGTTGATTTGGTTAAGTACTAACTAAGTCATCATCTTCCTGCCATTGTCCCGTTTTATTTGGGGTCGGCGCAACACGTTTTTTTCTTCCATTCTGTCCTGTCACTCGTCACGCTATCACTAACTCCCTTCTCTTCCATATCACTTCTCACACAATCCATCCATCTTTTCTTTGGCCTCCCTCTCCTTCTCCATCCATCCACATGTCAATTCATAACCCTTTTAGCAACATGCGCTTCATCCTTCCTCTTCACATGACCATACCAAGATAAACGATTCCCTTTCAACTTTTCAGTTACTGGCGCCACTTTCAAACTTTCCCTTATATACTCATTTCTCACTTTATCCATTCTCGTCACACCACACATCCATCTTAACATTCCCATCTCCGCTACGTGCAATCTTTTTTCATCCGTTTTTTTTTCACATCCCAACAATCTGATCCACACAGTATGGCAGGCCATACTGTATGGATCAGAATTATCACAGACTTGTAGATTTTACCCTTCAACTTGAGGGGCATCTGTGGGTCACCAGTTATTTCTGTGACCTGTCGTCATTTCATCCATCCTGCGTTGATCCGATGTATTACGTCCCGGTTGGTTTTAGTTCACTCAAGTGTTACGTACAAAATATCCTATACAGATTTGTTAAAGCATTACAAAATATTGAGCTTGGATTCTAGACGTTCATTAATCATGGTTATGATGCTATATGGTATATGCAAGAACAAGTTCAACTGTATTGAACTCTCCAACGATCTATGTTATGCAGTACCTAGAACTATTGTCCGGCGGGAGGTGCGCGTACCTCAATTGTTCTATACTGCACGTTGAAGGACGCATGCTGGTGTGCGGGTGCCTCTCCCTACTAGTGGCAACCTATAACTCACATTTTATAGATTTAGACATTTTCGCGCTTTCTCAATCTAAATTTAGAAAAATCATTTGCTGGCTCATCGCCCTTAAAATAGACTCATATGTATTTGCTTCTCTTACAATAATTGTAAGAGTCAAAGTCAAAATTTTTTATTTCACATAGGCCTACATGGGCACTTATAAAACGTCAGAAGCTAGTGCACGGTTCCAAATTGGTCGTTTCCTATGGAGAAGAACCGGCAAGAAACTCCATGGTTACTCTTTTAAAAAAATGATTGTTTACAATATTTTCATATTACAGTATTAATAGACATTATGTAAGAACAGTGTAGACCAGTCGATATTGTACCCAAAAGCACAATAAAAATAAACACATTAAAAAAAAAAGTGAGTCGTAATAGGAAGTAACCTAAGAATTCGCGAAGTCCACGGTGTTCTCACATTCACATTAAAAAAAAAAGAAGGTATAAAAAAAAAAAACAAGAACAATAAGTAATTACAATTATCAATAAATGACATGTCAACAAAAAGAAAATTACTAACCAATTTATGGTGGTTGGCGTCTAATAATATAAAAAATATTGCAAAAGCAATGTGTAGGAAGAAAAGAAAAAAGAAAATGTATATATTACAACAAATGTGGAGCAGTTAATAGATAGATGTACACAATATTATGAGCTACCAGGGGGCCACATGTGCAGAAGCAGTCATTGCCAAACAAGCGTGTCTTCGATATAGTCTTTAACCTTGTAATACGCTTTATTAGTTAGGACAAGCTTAATATGGGTTTTGAACTTGCCCTCGCTAAATTCAGTCACCGCCTTTGGTAGCTTGTTATAAAAGCATATGCTGTTTACTAAAAATGACTTGCTGGTCTTAGCTAATCTCCATTTGGGTAATACAATTTCGTGTTTACTGCGCGTATTTATGTTATGAAAATCGCTTCTAATTTTGAAAAGTCCTAGGTTTTTACGAACGTACAAAATACTTTCCAAGATATAAGGAGAAGGCAGAGTAAGTATATCGATTTCTTTGAATTTATTTCTGAGGGACTCGCGAGGACCCATTTTATAAATAGCCCGGATTGCTCTCTTTTGCAATATGAAAATTGAGTACACATCAGCTCCAGATCCCCACAGTAAAATGCCATAAGACATAATACTGTGGAAATAAGCATAGTAAACTAACCTAGCGGTGGCTACATCTGTCAATTGCCTTATTTTTCGTACTGCATATGCGGCTGAGCTTAATCTACCTGAAAGAGTTCTAATATGAGCGCCCCACTGCAGTTTAGAATCGATAGTTATACCTAAAAACACAGTTTCCGTAGTAACATCAAGTTTAAGTTTTTATACCTATAAATTATATTACTCTTATTTAACGCGCGTCCGTTATCCTATTTCACATGTTATTTCGTGGACAATTGTGTGGTACTTTTTTTTACTTTATGATAAAACTACTGTATATTGATTCTGAATTGTATAACTGTTTTTTGTCCCAAATAAATAAAATAAAAATAAAATAAGTATAACATTTCTAATACTTTTAAAGCGGATAATCTACATCACACATTTTATAAGATGTTTTTGTAGCTGACTGTACGTAAAATACGTTAAATTTTTATGTTCAAGCAAGTTGTCGAAGTTGAGAACAGTGATGGCCAAATAGTAATGGCCCCGACTTACGAGTTCTAGGTCGCAGGTTCAAACCCAGCTAGGCGCATTACTTTATGTTATTTATTTCAACACCACAGCTGTCAAAACGGTGTAGGAAAACATCGTGAGGAAACCGCCATAGAATAGTAATAATCCTGGAACCAAAAATTCGAAGACATTCACCAACCCGCTCTGGGCCCGCGTGGTGGATTACGGCCCATTCCCGCTCCTAGAGAGAAGAGGCCTGAGTCCCAGCAGTGGAAACATTAAAAGGCTGATCATGGTTATGCTTATGAGTTGTCGACAGAAAAGTAGGTAAAATTGGAAGGTGCCAGGTCGCGCGGACTCTCGAGTTTTGCAGTAGCAAGTCGACGAACAAGTCAGTTTTACGATACGCGAATATTATAAAACTCAAATATTTAATATCTTGATCACCTTGAACCAAGAATTGAGGTTCATGAATATGCTCAAAATAGTTTTGACATTGTGTCTAAGTGGCTCCAGAAATATCTCCTTATATTAGACGCAGCTAAAACAAATTACATATTATTTACAATGATAAATGCTAACATACCGTTTAATAACCTAATGAACATATTAACTGTACGTTTGCTGACTTTCATATTGTATCCATTCTTACATATTGCATGATTTCTAGGAGTGGTAAAACGGTAAAACAATTTTACTCCCGTTAGAGAGTGCTCAAAGAGCAATTCTCAAGATAATTCGCCCCTTTAGATTTTCTACGCACCAGCTCTACATAGCATATAATGTGCTTACAGTGTGGCAATCATTTATTTTAAACATAGTACTACACCAGCATACTGCACTTCCTTTTGACCGTTTACTTTCTCACAAGAGAAGGACGGACTTGGTTTGCATAAAGCCTCAAACCAGACATGCCTTTGCTAAGCGTTTTTACCTATTCTTAGGACCATTTCTATATAATAGGCTTAACAAAGTAAGGCTTAAGTAATATTTTAGTTTTAGTATATTTGTAGGCTCTGTAATTGTATGGGAAACCTTTGGTTACTGTTGGCTTAATGTTAATTTTTTGTACATTATTTAATTTATTATTCCTAATTTGGTAGATCATGCTGATCTGGAACAACAACATATCGCATGTCAAAGTAACATTTATATACTAAGATCCCAAGGCTGTTAGGACATATTCTAGGCTAGACCATAGATTTGAGAAAGGAGGTGAGAGGATTTTTTGTTTATACTGATTTTAAAGATAAATATAGTATTCATAGATTCAAAAGCATTTACTTATTTCAAATAAACCAGGCACTTCAGAAAAAAAAAATGATGCTAATTTCACATTCCAAAGCGTAGATCTCTATGGAGAAGAATGTGCAAGAAACTCCATGGACACTCTTTTCAATCATGTTTTGCAATTACAAATATCTCTGTTACATGTTTCTTGTCGCTATCATGTTAAATTTGTACTTACATATGGAAAGAGATTCCGCGATGACCTAGGCTTCTCTTATCACTTCGGTTCTTGCACGAAACCACTAAACAACACGGCATTTTAAATTTGTTTTCGATCACGTATCGCGAATCTCTTAAGTTTATAACTGACGGCCGTTTGCCCGAATGTGCGGATTTTGTGCAAGTCGCGTGGACATGCACACGCCCCCTTGCCACTTCTCCTGTTTCTTATATTTCTATCGGCTAGACACTTTTTTCACTGCGCGCTCTAATCAAGTTAAAATAACTCTATTGAAGGCCTCCTGTCCATTGTTCTACACCAGTCAACTCTGGCAGAGGTGCATGATAGAGTGCTATAACACTCTTCGAGTTAAAAAAAAATAACGCCTTTAGAGCTCTAATTAAGCTGCTCTGGCGGTGTAGTGCAACTGGCATTTTGTTCGTAGAACGGGCTTACTGATTTTTATGGACTTTTGAGGTGACTCAAGGCATCATTCCTGACTCGATCGCATGTAATAATCAGTGTATAATAGTGTCTGTAGTATTTCACTGTGTATACCAATAGTGACATTAGAATTTTGTATTCTTAATTTTAATCATTTTAATACTGTATTTCAATCATTTATATAACTACCAGCTTCTGCCAGCCGCTTCGTCCTCGTGAAAGTCGGTTTCTCCATACAAACTTTGGACCCCGGTTTCATCCCTTTAGGGGGTGAATTTTGGAAAATCCGTTCTTAGCGGATGTCTTCATCCTATAAGGACCTGCCAAATTTTAAGTTTGTAGGTGTTATAGTTTCTGAGATTTCGTCATTAATCAGTGAGTGGTATTTCGCTTTTATATACATAGATTATGATGTAATAATTTAATCCTACTAATATTATAAATGTGAAAAATTGTATGGATGTATGTATGGATGTTTGTAACTCTTTCACGAAAAAACTACTAAACGGATTTCGATGAAACTTGGTACACAGGTAGACAATGTCCTAGAATAAACAATAAAAAACTTTTTATCCTTAGATTATGTTCCCTTGAGATAATTTTTCTTAACCCGCAGGCAAATGACAGCAACTGTCAAAAACACTGGTCCCAATCATTCCTTCATTCGGTCATTCATTCTTTCATTCGGTTAACCATTCCACGATTTACAACAAAGAATAAATGTGGAATCTCCGATCATAAACTTACCTTTTAAAAATAATAAACCAAAGTCGTATTAGTTACACTATTTATAACTCAAGAACGGCTACTAAAATACCTTATAACTATTAAAATATCGAAAAAAATCACAAATAAAATGCAATTGGCACTGAAGTAGATGCGGCACAAAAATAACGTAGAAATAGATGAAGTCGGCGAGGTCTTCCCAGCAGCCGAGTGAAAAGGCCCCAAGTGGCTCTCAAAGGCTCGTGGGGCTGTGGCGGACAGGTCTCGCACAGCTAGTATAGGCTTCCAGAGACCAGAGGAATCGAAAAATGTCCACATAGCCCGTGCCTAACTGGAGATGGGCCGGACGGGCTGCACAATTTCTGGATTAAAAATGGTTCCAAAGGTCGCACACTCGCTTCGCATCTCAGTTTAAATCTGCCTTAGAGTCAAGGATGCCGTCCCAGGTTCTAACGACAGGAATAACCCACCTGCTCCGTGTGTCAGGTAGTAATGTGGATCCTAAAAATTATAGATCGATCACGTGTTGCCGACGGTTTTAAATCCATTCTGAGAGCAAAAATCAATAGTCCTATTGAGACAAATTCTCTCATGTCTGCCACTCTGAATGGATCTAGGAACGGGTCCCGCGGTACTTAGGAGCTGCTCCTCATCGATATAGCCATTAGCCAACAGGTTTAACGTTCTCGAAAGAATCTGTCGGCATGCTGGATTGGTTATAACAAGGCCTATGACTAGTAACAATACATTATTCACCATAATGTATTGTTACTAGTCTGCTTCTATAACAATACCTATGGCATATCATTGGTTCTGTGTCTGAGTGTAATTTATCTATAATGTGCTTATCTCTGAGTTCTTCAATTTTCCCCAATATCTTGCGATTTGACAGTATGACGTGACGTCACAACATGACAATCAATCCTATTCTTATTTGGAACGCATTGTACGTGAACCTGCACACACATTTAAAATCAATCCGCGTTAATGAGATAGAATAAGCTATACAAAAAAAAACACCATTGTTTATGGTAGTTATACGTACTAACACTAGTTTTTAAGTTGTGTTACTAACCAACTATTGACGATTCTCGATATTTCTTTTTTGTTTTTTTACCCGATTGCAAGAAGAGTTATTTTGTTTATTTTTATTTACACTCCAATATTGTTTAATTCTCCGTTTTGTTTTAGCAATAATAAGTGTTACGAGATGTGAAAAGTGCAAATACGATGACTGCCCGCTAAATGGAGACGTTGTGTGCTCTTTTGATGAAAAGAAAGTAGAATTTAGAATTTTAATCTCGGAATGTGTCTTTAAGGTTTATAGCATTTGTCATAGTGTTGGTAAGTACGACATATTAGAAGGTAACACATTTTTCAAAGGAACATTGCTCACTAGTGTTTACTCCTGTATCTCGCGTTCACTAACATTTTAACTCGCATACACAAGACACTCAGAACCAGGACCAGTGACTGTCATTACCTCCCTTCCAACTAACTTGGCGTCGGCTTCCATTCTAACCAGATGAGGCTGAATACTCGTGTTTAAGTGGAGCCAGCCAACCAGCTCCGAGCATATCTCGAGGATATATCTCTCAATATTTTGCCGCTCGCTCAATCTGGTTTTCGTAAGGGACATAGTACAGCCACGGTCTTACTTGATGTGGTCGGTAATATCCTTGAAGGCAAAGATAAGGGAATGGGTGCCATACTTGTCCTACTGGATTTCTCACGTGCTTTTGACTCAATCAATACGTCGCTTCTCCTTTCTAAGCTGTCTTATTACGGATGTCAGCCTGAGACGGTTCAGTGGTTTAAAACTACTTGACTCACCGTTCTCAGCTTGTCCAAGTGACAAGTGAAAGTGATGGATACATTGAGTCCTCTAGCCCAAGGTGCGTGAAAAGAGGTGTGCCCCAGGGATCGATCCTGGGCCCTCTTCTTTACATTCTATACAGTGCTGACATCACCAACTGCCTGCTCAACAGCAAGTTCCACCATTATGCGGATTGGGCACGCCGTAATTATGGCGGTAAGTCCCCTCTTTGAGGAGTGGCTGGAAAGGCAACACGGCGTCATTACCTTTCGCATGACACAGGTCCTCACCGGACACGGTAAGTTCGGGAAGTTCCTGCACCGGATTCGTGCGGAAGCGACGCCCGGGTGTCGCCACTGTGTGGACCGCCCGGAGGACACGGTGGAGCATACGGTGGAGGTGTGCCCCGCTTGGGCAGAGCAACGCCGTGTCCTCGTGGGGGCAATCGGCGGCGGCGATCTCTCGCGCCGGGCTTTGGTACAGGCCATGGTCCGGAGCGAGGAGGAGTGGCAGGCGGTCGCCTCCTTCTGCGAAGCAGTAATGCTTGCAAAGGAGGCGGCCGATCGCGTGAGGCAGCGGTCCTCACGCCCCAACCGCCGCCGGGATTCCGATCCCGATTTCCGGCCACCGTAGGCGCGGGCTTGCGGACGGCGAGCAATGGGTGGCTTGCCGTCCGACCGTCCGGTAACCGTCCGGACCAAGCCCAAGTTGTCAACGGCGCGTGCTGTTCCACGCGCGCCTCAAGGAGATGTCAGCAACTGTAGGGGCCCAGCAGGGTCGAAGCCTACTGGGGCCAAGGGTCTGATTCTGAAAGGAAGACTCGGCCCTGGTACGAAAGGCAACGAAGGAACAGGAGTGGGTTTTTAGTCAGTAAAAGTCTGACACTATCTCCCGCCCCGCCCAAGAGCGGGGGATGTCATAAGATGATTTTCCCACCGGAAAAAAAAAAAAAAAAAAAAATGCGGATGATTTGCAGGTGTTTCTGTCTTTTCATCCTCAGCAGACTGTCGACACTGGGAAAAGAGTAAATGAGGATTTGGATAGAATCACAGCCTGGTCTATGCAGCACCAAGACGAATAGTGCGAAGTGAAATGATTTATTATAAGTAATTATGTATGTTAATCTATAAGGTATTTATGATATGGGTACATGTTGCCTGAAATAAATTGATTATTATTATTATTCTCTGTATTCTTGTAAACACATATAAATTACATTTTTATTTTTTTTTAAACAAAATCATACAAAAAAAAACATTTAAAAATATAAAAAATAGTATCCCACCGGTATCGGGAACAGGATCCAAGCTACAGAGATGATGCCTAGAGCTTCCGACATACTCAAATACTTATAGGTTTCGTTTGGAGAGAGGGATCTCAGGTTTATGGAATCCGTGAGTTGAGTGCCCACGGATTCCACAACCTCCCCTCGCTTTACATGCATGACCGCACATTTGTCCACACCAAACTCCATCCTGATAGCACTACTGAAAGTTAGCTCCATCAGTTGCAGATTGTTGGGGGCAAAAAGTTTCAGGTCTCCATGTAAAGTAGGTGAGATATTACCTGATCACCTCTCTTCAACCGATAGCCTAGACCTGAATTCTCCAGCAGTGTTCTTAGAGGATTCAAGGCTAGGCAAAACCAAAGTGGACTCAAACTATCACCCTGGAATATACCTCGCTCGATCCTTACAGGTTCGCTATTCCTCTGGATATGCCGACATCCTGGAAAGTGGAGGACCGTACTCCATTGTCTCATACACGACATCAGGAAGGTGCGTAGTGTTGTATCAATTTTATACAATTCCAGCACCCTTATGAGCTATTTATGAGGAACAGAGTCATAGGCCTTCTTATAATCTATCCAACATGTCAACAGATCCTTTCGGGAACGTCGGACCTGTTGGCTAATGGTCATATCAATGAGGAGCAGCTCCTTAGTACCGCGGGACCCGTTCCTACATCCATTCTGAGAAGGTGACATGATAATTTTTTTGTCAATATGACTATTAATTTTGCTTCTCAGTATGGATGTAAGAACTTTATAGACCGTCGGCAAACACGTGATCGACCTATAATTTTACTTTACTTTTATTTTCGGTTATTATTATTATTATTATCATTATTATTCAAAAATTCATTGGTTTTGTACCCAGAGAAATCAAAATACTTGATTATAGGATCAAGAGATTTAAAAAAAAAATGGGTAACGGTACTTTGGATGTGAGGATTGACGGTTTTCCCGTTGATAGGGTGCAGGAAGCTCGTAATCTTGGAGTGGTGTTTGACGAGCACTTGCATTTTGAGACTCATATTACTGAAGCTGTGCGCAACTGCTTCTACCGTCTCAAGCTTTTATATCGTGTACGTCCCTACATAAGTATGGATATACGTATCATGCTCTGTGAGTCACTCGTTTTATCCAAGCTGGACTACGCTGACACTGTGTATGGGGCGTGCATTCTTGGTAGAAGCAAAAGGTTGATCCTTCAAGTACAAAATGCATGTGCTAGGTTCTGTTTCAATGTACCTCCACGTCACACGTAACACCATTTTCAAATAAAAGTAATCTGATGAGCATGACCGATAACGATACTTTTTGGCACAATACTCACAAAAAACTGCATTCCGTGGTAATTTCAAATTCGCTGCTAGCAAAATCTGGAATGACTTACCGCCGTCTTTTCGTCCTATAAAGACGGTTGGTAATTTTAGTTACAAATATAAACAACATTTATTACGAATCCAAAAGGAAACAAGCATGTAGTTTACCGAGAGTCAGAACGGTTTGTATTAGTGACATTGTCGCTTACACACAACATTTTGTTCTTGCTTCCAACACAACAAAACATTTACACTTCACAGTTAAACAAGTAACATTTTAAATACACCCGAATCACTTTTAAAATACATATACGTAATAATCCTAAGTATTTAAGTACACACCTTTTGTTTTGTTTTTCTCTTCTTTTGACAGTTGATTCACCGTACGCTCACGTTCCTCCGTTTGTCTATAGTAATGACAAATGATATATGTTGGAGCGTCAGGCATCGATCGATGGTTATTATTTATATAAGCACTATTTTTAAATATAATTGTTTATAATTTACATTACACACATAAATATAAATTCACGAATTTTATCTATCTCTTCATTATTTATTATTTTGTTTCGATAGACTACTTAACGTCAGTAAGTGTGTTCGTAACATCATAGTAGGCCCTAACATAATACCAGCGCTGCGTTATTTATCGTTTTAAATAACGCAACATAATTATGCTGAGTTAGGTGTCTTTTTGGTCTCGCACTGATTATACCTTTCTTTTTTTTATTGTGTATCTTTAGTTTATACGATTGTGTGAGTCACAAATTAACGTTTTTTCTTTCTTTCTATGGCGACACTAGAGAAGGCCAATTAAAGAGAAAGAAATCAAGATTTTTGATGCACAGTAATAAATATGCTTATTTTTTCTTCTAGAGCTCATAAAAACCCCAATGTATTTTTGCTTGAAACAATTTGAAACCAAGAATTTGCAACCGCACGATGATTTCTGCCCTTTGTTTTGCTCGACTTTTTACAATCCAGTTTGTGGGTTGTCCAAGATGGGAAATTACAAAGCAAGGCTTTTCAACAGCTATTGCTTTTTACTCATGCTCAACTGCAGGAATATGGATGAATTTAATGGTATAATAGTAGAATTATTTGTTTATGTAGTAGTAAGTCTTCCCTTTAGAATAGTAAAGCCTGATCAACTTTTAACATTCTCATATAGCAGGACAGAAAACGTCTCATTATGAATGAGACTGGTGGATCGCAATCCACCATACCTAGATTTGGTGGTGGATTTCAATATCGTCGCTTAACTGCAGAACCGAAGGGAATAACCCATCTAAAAAAAAAAATGCCTAAAATGAACAGATGAAATATGTTAACAACAAAAACACACTAGGTTTAAGTTTCTATTTTTTTCTGTCAAAACCAGATAAAGCCAAGTCGATTCTTCATTTAAAAACAAGTAAAGTATGCTGAAAAAAAAAAAACTAAATCCATTAAAACATAATAATAATTATTAAATTTTGGACAGACTTGAGAATAATTTAGTTCTTCATTATTATATTCTTAATATAATTCAGGTCTATTCGTAGTTTTTGTCTTTTTCAGGCATTTAATAGGCGAGCGCCTTTTATCAAAATGCATTACGTATGTTATATTGAAAGACATAGCGTTTGGTAATTTGAACAAAAGTGTTATGTAATTTAAAAATAAAGTATTGTACAGAAAAGTTATAGCAAAAACGCGAAACTCAGTTTTATTGCCATGACAACGGCGCTTAAGTCGGTTTCCAGAAATATTCTCAAATGATCGGCTGGAAATCAATACTAGATGGATAAAAATTTTACATCAAATTACTAGAAATAATAAAAGGAGGCCTTTGCCCAGCCGTGGAACTGGCTTTTTTTATCTTTCTTTGTTTTTATGAACTGGTTTTCGCACTTGTCCTCGGTGGTGGTGTGAGCAGGTTGTGGCAATCTTCATTCCAACCAGCATGAAACAGGCTTACAAATATACCAAATACTAATAATATAATAATAATTACAGATTACGTCGTAGTACCTATGAGTTACTGCGAGGGACTTCAGACGCAAAATCATACCGATGGAAACAGTATCTTCTTCTAAACGTACATACTACATCTTTCCCTTATAAATAAAATTTTATTTTAATAAACATAATCTTTTAAATATTTTGGACGAACTATGTTTCTCTTAGGTCTTGACTGAGTATCTTGTATATTTTGTTCTTGGGTATCTTCTACTAAAACTAAATCTTGACCACTACTACTACCACTTCTTTCTAATGGAACATTTGGTTTTTCTGATTAAAAATGTTTATTGTCTAAGAAATCCAAATGAGATTTTTGTTGAACATTTGTATTCTTATCAAATGAGGGTTTTACATGCAATGTGTTCCTTCTAATTATTTGCCCGTTAAAATCTTTTAAAATCAGAGACCTCGGAGATGAGTGTTTATCTAAAACAAACATTATCCTTTATGTAAACTACATATTGGCCAGCATAGAAAGTATAGTTGTTACATTTAGCCGTCTTATCAAAGTTTCGTTTATTATACATATTTACTTTGTATTGAGTTACGTTAAAGTCACCAACTTTGGTTTCAAAAGTAAGTAGTTCATGAATAGGTAGTTTGATTCTTGTCAATCTGCTAAATAGTAACTGTGATGGTGTATATTGTAAACCTAATACTGGAGTATTTCTATACTCCTCTATTAGGTTTACAATATACACTTCCTGAAAGTCAACATCAGTTTGCCAACATATCTTTTATTTTTTTATTTTATTTTATTATAATAAAAAATACAAAAAAAAATCCTTAAAACTAGATGCACAAACATGTAACCCACACCAATGTCCACATCTTGACATTTGAATAAAAGAAGTGAAGGACTGTGGTAAGAGTTTACAGAGTACAGTGCCTTCTGCGAAAGCTTCATGTATAACAAACTAATTTCTATAATCATAATTAATATAGTATATAATTCAATTCAATTATTATTAATTTCATTTAATTGACATAAATATTTTTATTTCATTCAATTCAGTGCTATTTATTATAATTCAATTTAATTCAACATTATTTATTTTAATTCAATACAATATACAATTTAATTTATACAATTTATTTTATTAAATTAGAATTAACATCTATTCAATTCAGTCTAATTGTTATTCCATTTGATTAATTTCTATTTAATTCAGTTCAAATTAATTTATTCTTATTTATCTTTATCCTTATTACAGCTTTTTGGACAAAAATAGCTTTTTTTTTAAACAACCGGTTAGAGAGAGCAAATATGTCAAGCTCCAAAAAAGAAGTGTTGTATGTTTCAACAAGGCGACGAAGAAGTGCGCGCTCGCCAGCATTAGATTTGCACATGTTAGTGTGAAATAGTCGGGGCACGCGCACCCCTCGTTGTAAAACAGTTCTGGGCTTTCTATAACATAACTGATTAATAAGTTCAATGCAGTCGAATTTATTGTTACAAAGTCATGCAGTGTCATTACACTCAGAAGCTGCCTCCTGGACTCCAAACTTAGAACACTGTATCGCTTCAGTAACTGCATATATGGAACTTTTGAATTAAAGCATTTATAGTTCATAGACCGCATATGTCATCTGCATACATTAGAAAATTGGAATTTTTAAAGCAGTTTTTAATGTCATTAATAAATATAATAAAAAGAAGGGGACCAAAAATGGAACCCTGTGGAACCCCAGACTTAACCACAACTGGTTTTAATTCATAACCATTAACTACAGTTCTTTGTGTCCTATTAAAAATGTATGAAGCGAACCATCTTAACAAATTACCTCGAATACCATTGAAGGCTATTTTTTCTAAAAGCAGTGAATGATCCACCTTGTCAAAAGCCTTCTGAAAGTCCGTATTAATGGCATCTACTTGAACTCGTTGATCTAATTTTTGAAAAAGATAATTTATAAATACCAACAGATTTGTCGTGGTGGAAGGATGTTTGACAAAACCGTGTTGTTCAGGTATAATAAGTTGATGAATATGGGGA
The DNA here is from genome assembly GCA_961205895.1 of Mythimna pallens. Lineage (NCBI taxonomy): Eukaryota > Metazoa > Arthropoda > Insecta > Lepidoptera > Noctuidae > Mythimna > Mythimna pallens. The sequence goes on from OY540843.1 coordinate 7,758,850, forward strand.
TACAAGGCACTGTGAACAAGACTCTCAAAAACCTTAGACAAAGTGGAGAGAATTTAAAAGGGGCGGTAATTCTCTACATTAGTCTTATCACCAGTTTTGTATACAGGAGTAATAAACGCATGTTTCCATATTGTTGGAAAAACTCCTTCACGCAAACATTTATTAAAAATGATATACAAAGGAGTACACAAGCCGTCACATGTTTTAATGAAAAAGTTTGGTGGTAAACCATCCGGACCCGCTCCTTTAGAAGGATCTAAAGATTTTAATTTCAAACGTATAATTTCCACAGCAAGGTAAATTTCAGATATGCAAGATGAGTTATCTGCAAAGCTGTCAGAAGGCTGCCAATTTTCAGGGTCAAAATTAGATGGTTCATAAACAGATGAAAAGAAAGAGGAAAACAGATTGCATATGTCCGTAGAGTCATCAGAAGAAACATTTTTGAAATACATATTTGCAGGATAATTATCTTTCCCTTTTTGGATGTGATGTAAGTCCAGAAATACTTTATATTTTTAGGAATGCTGTCTTCGACTACTTCAATGTACTTGTGATAGCATTTGACAGCCTCTCCGTGGAAAAGCTTCCGATATTTAGAGAAGTTAAAGTAATCCGATTGGTTGTTGTACATCTTCCATTTAATCCAGGCCTGTTCTTTGGTTTTAAAGATTTTTTTGAGAGAAAGGAAAAACCAGACAGGAAAGCTAGAATTTTTGGTTCTAGTTAGTGGAACATGCGATTTGATAATTCCGTATAACCTCTCATAGAAAACGTTAACAGCTTGCTCAGACTCGAGGTGAGAAAGTTTTATATCCCAATCAATTTTACCTAGTTCATAATTTATGACATCGTAATTGGCTTTATGAAAGTTATGTCTATGAACTATACTGCATTTCAGGGGAGTATATTGCGTAGTCAGGCAAGTCAAAGCAGAAAATGCTGGGTGGTGACCATCGAGGTCAAGTAAAGTATTGCCAGGCAGTATCATTGCCTGACAATCTAAATTAGATATAAATAAAACAAGTATACAACCCAATTTATTTTTTGTGATATTATATTGCAAGCCATTGATTAAATTCATAAAATTCACTAATATTCGAACTATTGAGTTTGAAACCCGTGCAATTGCATGCTTCCCTTGGTCCAACCAAGCCATGTCCGGTAAGTTAAAGTCACCAAAAATGAAGTAAGAGTCAGTGGTACTAGCGTTAGCTAAGTTTTGCAACATGTCTAGGTATTGTGTGTATATTTCTTCACGTGTTCGTGGTGGTATGTACGTAGCACTGATAATATGGTGTTTATTGTGCTGGGAAGAAGGTAGTTGCACCACAACGTGTTCGATTTCTGGGTGAAGAAATTTTGTTGTAAGAGAAGTAGGACGAAACTGTGCGAGGAAAATAGTTGAGTCATGTAATTCATTTACAGACGACCCGTGTCTACGTTCAGTTTTATGTCGAATGTTGTAAATAAATCGCCTAACGTTAGGAGCTGTTCTCATCATTCTATTGAATGAAGAAAATCGTTCAAACGGAAACGTATCACATGACGAATTTGACATAACGTGAGATCTTAATGCGGGTAAAGCAGACGGTATATCAGTTTGATGGCTTTCAATTTATTTATTTAATTAATTAAACAGAACGGCCGAAGCCAATTACACCATTTAAACACATACAGAAAAAAAAAAAAACAATAGTTAAAAATTAAAAACAGACAAGTCAGAAGTCACGTAGGACTTTTAAGGGGACCTATTTAATAAATATTACACACAGTCATACATTCATCTCACAAAATTTCATACATTCTGACAGTATCATCTTCCATTCTTCACCAAACATATCAAAATCGGTGTTTTTGTCTAGGAGAGCATTAAGCGCAGAGAGTGTCCGCGGTATGGGTGATTTGGAGTGAGCAACTGTACGACACGTCGGAACTGCCAGGAGCCGATGCTTCCTGCCACGGCTGTAGTTGTTTGGCACATACAAATTACAGATAAGGTTTTGTAGGTCAGGAGCATCTATAATTCCCCTGAGTATTTTGAATGCAACAATCATCTGATCGCGTGACCGTCTAGCTTCTAAGGAATTGAAACCCAAGCAACCCAGCAGGAATTTTGTGGGATATAAAAAAGGATAATAGCCATAAAGACGTTTATAAAGATTAAACAAAAAGAAAAAAAATGCGAGAAATGCTTTTTGCACTTTTTCCAAAGTTAATATGTATTGTTTTTCAAAAGGATTCCAAACGCACGCACTTGACTCAAGCTTGCTACGAACTAATGCACCGAAAACAAGTTTGATCACATGGGGACTGTGAAAATCGTATAAGTATTTGATGAACTATCAAAATTGAAGCCCATTTCCGTAATAGAAAACAACCGGAATTTAAAATGTTACTAATGGTTTCGCAAAGCGACAATAGTTCCTGTTTGTTATTATGGGAGTATATAAAATCGTCGACGTAAAACAAAGTTAATATTATTTGAGATATTTGCTCATTAGGACAATCAAACGCTAATTGTCGTAAACATCTGAAGCAGTACCATACGTTACTGTGTTCAGTTGATAAACTTTCAATGAGTCATGTTTATTTTCCCGCCACAGGATTAACCGTAATGTACGCTGTTTAGGTTGTTCTAGAACTTGTCGGTACATTTTTTCTACATTCGCACAAGCAACGAACGCAAATTATCTAAAACGTAGAAGTAAACCAACTAAGTCATTTAATAAAGGAGGACCGATTAACTGTATATCATTAAATGATTTACCTGTTGTGGTTTTTGCACCCGCATCAAATACAACACGCAACTTAGTTGTCGTACTTACACGCTGTATACAGTGATGGAGTAAAAAATAATACGGTGAAGTGTATGATTCAAGACAGCTCATATGGCCTAACGTTAAATATTCATTTAAGAATTCTGAATACATACGTTTTATTTCAGGTGAACGATCCAGCTTTCGTTCCAATGATAAGAACCTATTTTTAGCTAGCTCGTATGAATTACCGAGCGAATCAGCTGATTCACAGATAGGTATTCGCACCGAAAACCTACCTTCACTATCGCGAGTGGTGGTTGAAATAAAAAGTTCCTCACAATCCTTTTTATCAGCTGTGAGAATATTATGTGTTGATTTGCCATTATCAACCTCCTCTAGTTCCCAAATACGCTTTAATTGGTCATCTAGTGGGTTTGTGAGTGTATAACAAACCATATTATTTACACTACTTGGAATATTCTGGATTAGCGTACCAGAAATAATCCACCCTAAGTGTGTATTTTGTAAGTAAGGCCCATTGGATAAACGCATCCGACCTTCTAGTAGCAGTCTCCAAAACACATCAGCGCCAATGAGCAAGTCAATATTTGATGGAATATGATAGTTTGGATCTGCTAGTGTAACGTTTTGTGGTATTTTTAACGAGTGAACATCAATGGTTGAGTTCAGGAGACAATAAGTAATCTTATGTAAAACGGAACAATTTAAACGAGTGCTAAAATTACTATTCTTCGATTGTATGAGGAGGCCACAAGTCTGCTGTGAACGTGTGACAGTGTTTTCTACCCCAGTGATGGTGAGTGTGGAGTGTATTGGTTTTAAACGTAATTGTTTACAAAGTGATTCGGTAATGAAACACCGCTGGCTGTCACTATCGAGAAGGCTCGACACGTTTAGCATAACTCTCATCCCATGCAAACCAACATTTTTCTTCAACAGTTATCTCAGTGGACTAGTAATTTCAGACTTATTGGGGATGTATTCCCTAAAATAATTAACAAAACCTAAAATTATCTGAAGACCTTGCTTATCACTTAGCATGTCATATTCTAAAACAGCCTTAATCTTATCTTTATCTGGTACTAAATTTCCATCTACAATTTAATTTCCAAAATATTTAACTACATCAGGTAAGTATTGAATTTTCTTTGGGTTAAACTTAATATTTAACTGACGCGCTCTGCTGAGAACTTTCTCGAGAATCTTATCATGTTATTCTTTGGATTCTGCATGAATCGTCGATGTAATTAAACAACCCTTCAGTGTCACTGAAATAATTTTTACAATTTTCTTAAAAAACTTCTGCTGGCACTTCAAGTCCAAATGGTAAGACATTAAAACAATATAATATCTATGAATTGTTGAGAATGTACAGTATTTTTTACTGTCATCAGTTAACCGAATCTGCCAGAATGATTCTTTCAGATCTAAAACAGAGAAAATTTTTGAATGACAAATTTGTGATTTCAAATTATTGATAGTTGGTATTTCATGTGACCGGAAAGCTTTTAACCCATTTTCAGGTTGACGATAGACTAGTGGGGAGAGCTTTCTTAAATAATAGACATTAAAGCGAACCCTTGCTCACAAAACATTGAAAGAATTTATTCCGCATATTGTCACCATCATCATCATCATTTCAGCCGATAGATGTCCACTGCTGGACATAGGCCTCTCCCAAATGTCGCCACAACGAACGGTCCTGTGCGTCTCGCATCCATCGGATTCCCGCAACCTTCACCAGGTCATCGGTCCGTATATTGTGCAGGTCGCAAAGTTTTGCCTCGGGGTTTGCCAACGAGCAATGGAGCGCAGCATTCTGGGTGTCAAGAGGACCGACAGAGTGAGGAACACCACGCTGCGTCAAATGACGTGGATTATGGACGTAAGAAAAAAGGCTGACAGGCTAAAATGGGATTGGGCGGGTCAAATCAGCCGCATGCTGCATCTCTGACCGGTGGCAAGAGTCTCCACAAAGTGGGTACCTGAATATGGACGACGCCGCCGAGGTCGACCTTTTTTTTCCGGTTTTCCGGTGGGAAAATCATCTTATGACATCCCCCGCTCTTGGGCGGGGTGGGAGATAGTGTCAGACTTTTACTGACTAAAAACCCACTCCTGTTCCTTCGTTGCCTTTCGTACCAGGGCCGAGTCTTCCTTTCAGAATCAGACCCTTGGCCCCAGAAGGCTTCGACCCAGCTGGGCCCCTACAGTTGCTGACATCTCCTTGAGGCGCGCGTGGAATAGCACGCGCCGTTGACAACTTGGGCTTGGTGCGGACGGTTACCGGACGATCGGACGGCGGGCCACCCATTGTCTGCCGTCCGCAAGCCCGCGCCTACGGTGGCCGGAAATCGGGATCGGAATCCCGGCGGCGGTTGGGACGTGAGGACCGTTGCCGTTGCCTCACGCGATCGGCCGCCTCCTTTGCTAGCATTACTGCTTCGCAGAAGGAGGCGACCGCCTGCCACTCCTCCTCACTCCGAACCATTGCCTGCACTAAGGCCCGGCGCGAAAGATCGCCGCCACCGATCGCCCCCACGAGGAAACGACGTTGCTCTTCCCACGTGGGGCACACCTCCACCGTGTCCTCCGGGCGGTCCACACATTGGCGACACCTGGGCGTCGCTTTCGCACGAATTCGGTGCAGGAACTTCCCGAACTTCCCGTGTTCGGTGAGAACCTGCGTCATGCAGAAGGTGAGGACGCCGTGAGGTCTTTCCAACCACGCCTCAAAGAGGGGACTGACCGCCACCCAGGGAAGAGGCGGCAAGACGACCTAAATGCCTACCGCAAGGTCTGGTTCGAGGTGGCTCAAGAAAAGAACCTGGCAGATGTTGGGGGAAGCCTTTAATAATAATAATAATAATAATCAATTTATTTCAGGCAACATGTACCCATATCATAAATACCTTATAGACTAACATACATAATTACTTATAATAAATCATTTTGTTAGTAAACATGATTTAAAACTATGTTAGTAACACTTCACTTCGCACTATTCATCTTGGTGCTGTTCTGTGGTATTTGTCCGCGGAAGCGACGGAACACCACACCCTGTGGCCAAAAGCCTTCGTCCATAACAAGGTCTAGAAAACAGTTCGGTACTCGCACCACAAATGCCTTAAAATTGACATTCCGGTGCGACTCCAGCAACAGCACCCTCAGTGTGTACTTCAACTTTTGGCGCACATAATCGACGATGTCCTCCACCTTTGTGGTGTAATGCAGGCGGGAGATGTACACCGGTGGGTTCGGCTGAGCGGCACGCACACTCGCACCAGGCAATGCTGGTGCTTTGCCGCAGAGATTCCGCCTGCCCAGCAGTGGGACAGTAGGTATAGGCAATTAAAAAAAAAATTGTACAGGTATACAGTAACTTAGTCAGAAGCTGTTTGTCCAGTCCAAGGGACTTACCATGACGCATTAAAATATCAAGCGTACGAGCGAGAAAAAGGGATGGAGCTATACAACCTTCATAACTATATCCCTTTAACAAGCCAATTAAAAACCAATATTTATAAAAATATCATCTCGATCTGGATTAGACACTCATAAATGTCGCGTGTTTTCGCTAATAATTTTAGATTAGATCAGTTTAGTTAAGTCTGATTTTTTTTTTCTCTCATTATGCAACTTATCCTTAAAGCATGCGGAGTTTACCTATAAGTGATTGTTACACTATTGTACTCTATTTTATTGCATGTTACCTTTAGCATAATACCAGTGTAAAAAATTGTTGGTGAACCAATAAATAAATTTAAAAAAAACAGTTCAGTTTATGTCGTAAAATCGATCGCGTTAATAGCTCGTGGTAGGGCCTCAGCTAAGCTGTGATAGACCAAATCGCTTACCGCTAAAAGCTGCTACAAGTTACATACAATAAGTACGAACTGAACAATACGAACACCACTTTCAAACGAAATCTTGGTACAATAACCTTTTGTTAAAAGTATTCCCAGAAACTTATAGCTATTGTTTTAAAGTTTTGAAGGATTTTCAGCGATATTTATTGTTTGAAATATTACTGTATCGAGTATCTAATTTAAGTTTATTAACGATAAATGTTTTAAATTTAACGTTAAAGTTTAAAGTTGATCCAACTGTGATTCTAAAACATTTTAAGCATAAAATTGTTTTTATACTACGAAAATTTTAATTTGTTTTTGCCAATTAAATTTGGATTCATTAGTTTCCATAATCTGATCAAATTTTTATCTCTTCTTCCTCCATTTATCCATTTTCATGAGTTTTTGACGTTACTCACTAGATGGTTCATTCAGTCCCATCAACGTGTATTTTTCTTATTATTGATTAGTTTTTGCCCATGGCTTCGCCCGCATACATAAAGTATAGCCTATGTCAATCAGCAATAAAGCAGCTTCCTGTCGGTAAAATAGCATATTTTGATACAAATGCAGAAAGTTTGTCATTGCGACCGAGGCGGAATTCGCACGAGCCGTAGCCGAGTGTGTTATGGAGCCAAGGGCTGCAGTGACAATTATGTACGTGTATCAATCGACATTTTTCAAAACAAAATGAATAAACGGGGCTTGACCGGCGACTCGTGAGGGTCGACGCGCGCCCAGCCTGATACGATAAATGTAATAACATTGTGGCGGGGAGAACACGCGCACTTTTCTGCACTAGTGCGGAAAACAGTCTATTGCGTGCCTAAAAGCGGTGGGACAAGAGCGAATTTTCGAGTAAGTGTATTGAAAGCAATCGGACCAATACTTTCAGAGATTACCTCCCACATACAAAAAAAAAACATAATAACATAAAACAAACTTTACTACCTCTTTATCTGTAATATTATTTATTTATATATACTTTATTGCATACCAAGATTACAAATTTACAACTGATATTATTATTGTTATTAAGTGTAGATTGACCACAATCTCACCTGATGGTAAGCGATGGTGATAATGTTGTACGGAGTTGACCAAAAACAAGGGCCTCTTTTATCCCCTCGGGCGCCCGGGGGTATTATTATTACGTAATTGCGCGTTTTTACGTAAATTAAATTAAATATAATTACAAAAATAAAGAAAACTGTATTTTCTAGGAAAAACAAAGATATAGAAACCAAAATTTTCGACCAAAAAGAAATCGTACAATCGTGTGTACAAAACGACTATTAAGCGTTTTTCAAGGTCATTCAAGTTGTACAGACGTATGTACACTAAAGATGCAAAAGTCCATAGTAAGTACAGAAATAAAATCGTGTGAAGCGAGAAATGACGCCATCTAGCGTAAAACCAGATTGAAATGTTGCTATTGATAACATTACATTATACTGTTAATAGATGGCGTCGCTGTGCTTAACTAATGCTTATTTTTGTAGTACTTTCTTTTTGTTTCTTTAAATATTGAAATAATTTATAATTTATTTTAAAGAGATGAAGATATTAAAATTGAATATCAATTTATAAATATTTGATTATCTATGTGTTAGTTTTCAAACTTGAGAGGGTAGGTTGAATAAGGATTTATAAATAATAACTAGTAGGTAGTATGGAGTATAAATGATACTTAGACCAGAAAATTATGACTAAGCTCAATTGTTTGTTTGCCAAGTTAATTTCGATTATCTCGTCCCAGCACGTTTCGTTAATTTTTTTTTTTTAACCAGGTGTATTGTCTACTTATTTTACCAAAATGAGTAAATATGCATTGTTATATAGATTTAGTAAAAAGAGCTTCAATAATTGCTAAGCATAATCAAGGTAAAAACTTGTCAGAAGACGCCAGAGAGACCAGTGTAAATGTAAGTACTTTTTTTAACTCTTTTATATAACAAAAAACTCCTATATAATAATCATTATTGGGTATTATATATTTATGTTTTATTGTTGCAGAGAAAAAAAGTTGTTCTATGGATATGACGATTTGAAGAAGAGGGTTCTTTAAAACACCATCAAAAAGCTAGCAGACTAAAACTAATAAACATATTGCAGTGTCAAACCATGATACGTAGTATACGAAGAAAACGGACATCTGCCAACGAACCACAATGCTAGTTTATTTGACACAAGCGTTGGCACTGTCCGTCGGAGGCTTGCTTACAGAAAACCATAAACGGGCAAGATTGCAGTTTGCTTTGGATCACGTAAACTTTGATTAGAGTAATATCATGTTTACTCATGAAAAAACTTGTAAGTCCAGTGAACACGGACGGTTTTGTTTGTGGCTACAAGATAATAAATAATTATAATACTGATTTAATATTATTCACTCAGTACTTATTCTCTGTATTAACTGGAGACCTTGTTATGTGTGTTTAACTTAATATCCGTAATTAATACATTAAAAAAGTTATGAACACTTGATATGTTGTTGTGCAATTTTATAGTTTTTAGCCTACATTTAATCTTTTTGATCTTTGTGATAAAATTATCTGTTCTTTTGTTTGTTTTTGTTAAGGTTACATAAGCTTCAATCCTCTTTCCAATATTGGAAACGAATACTTAAGCTATGGCCTCAATAAGAAATTATATATAATATTATAATCTTATTCGGTGATTAATAAACGGTGATTGTTAAATTTGAATAAGAAATTGTAAGAAATAAACATATTATTTTTTTAATAGTGCTTTTTTGTTTGATTGATGAGCCTGTTTACCAGCATTTTTTTCGTCTTGCTGAGTAACTACCCACTTGAATATTATATTACAAATAAATATCCACTTGTTAACTTTGATATAATATTCCTACCGATTTCTTTAGTTTGTCATTCATAACTTACAAAAAGTGTGAGTACTACGTGAGATTTGAACTCACGACTCATTGATTTACGCATCTATTTGCACATGCTAAACCACTAGGTCAACATGACTCTAGTTTGAATGATGAAATTATGAACTACAATCAGTTGTTGACGACAATGATGACGCAAGTGTCTATTATTTGTTGAACTAAAAGTCAAGTTTATACTTTGTGAGATTGCCTTTGGTCGCTACTTAGCTGTGAAGAAACCAACGCCATCTAGTTTAATTTTGAAAACTTGAACTTTAACGTGCAAGGGAAAATAGGCGTTAAGGTACCCAACCACTTCTAAAGGTTCACTGTACAATCGGCCTTCGAGGGATTATTCACATAATGAGTCTGGTTAAGTAAAACATAATTATGTAAACCGAATAAAAGATTTAGCGAAGCCATTTAGAGCAACAGCTAAACAATTCAGCCTAGTAAATAAAACGCCAGTATATAATGCCCTTTTGGACCTCTCAAAGGCTTTTGAGTATTGAGTACATTATGACAGGTTGTGAAATAAACTCAAAGAGAACAAAGTGCTTCAGGGTTACTAATCTATTTAAGTACGTTACCACCTATACCAATATACATCAAAATTTACGTTTGACTTTGTTGGTATTTAGATTTTTGACTCTTTCTTCACCAGCCTGAAACACTACCAGTGAGTATGTATCACTGGTAGTGTTTCATACATTTTCATAGAATTATACCCGAAGACTGAAAGGCGTTCTCTCACTGACTTACTATCACTGTCACTCTAATGTATTATTGTAGCGTATCAACATCATTGCAATTCAAAATCTTTAGGCAAGTTTTTTCTCTCGCGAAATGTGAATGGCGAAAAATGGCGACAGGTCATTGGAACAATTTGTGACCCATGGATCCGTGGGGCCCAAGTTGAAGGGTAAAATCTACAAGTCCGTGATAAGTCTTGTCATACTGCATGGATCAGAAAAAAGAGCATGTAGCGGTGATCAGAATGTTGAGATGGATGTGTGATGTGACGAGAATGGATAAAGTGAGAAAATAGTATATTAGAGGAAGTTTGAAAGGGGCGCCAGTGACTGAAAAGTTAAAGGGGAATCGGTTGTCTTGGTATGGTCGTGTAAGAGATGAGAGAGAGATGAAACGCATGTTACTAAAAGAGTTATGAGTATACATGTGGATGGGTGGAGAGGGAGAGGGAGGCCAAAGAAAAGATGGATGGATTGTATGAACAGTGATAGAAAAGGAAGTTAGTGATAGCATGACGGTTGTCAGGATAGAATGGAAGAAAAAACGTTGCGCCTAACCCCAAATAAGATGGGACAATGGCAGGAAGATGATGATGATTTACAGTGTCTCTCGTTTGTTCTCGGATCATAAAACATAAACTATTGTAAAGCCATAATATCTTCAAGCTTTAATAAAACGAACTGTTTGTCTGTGTTCACACAATACAATTTTTGTCTGAGCTAATTTTATGATAAAACTAACCGTTTTGTTGAAAATCGCGAAAAACTCGTTTTTGTGACCTTTGACAGATCTTTGTCAAGTTTGATAATCCATACTAACTACCTTGTTAGGCATGCAAAAAGAACAGTGCGGAGTGGTTTTTATTGACTAAAATCACACCTCTGTTTTTCAATTGCCCTTTGCATTTTAAGACCACGGGTTTACTTTTCAGAAAATCCCCACGGTCCAAGCAGGCATCGACCTGCTGGGCCCCTACGGTTTTTGACATCTCGTTGAGGAGCGCGCGGAACACTACACGCTGTCGACGACTTGGGTTCGATCTGGACGATTACGACTCAGCCGTCTCCTTGGATAGCATTCTTCATTTCATTCATTCACTACTTCGCAGGAGGACTGGACCGGCTACCATTTCTCCTCGCTCCGGACCATGCCCTGAACCAGGGCCTGGCTCGAGAGGTTGCCACCACCGGTCGCCTCCACGAGAGCACGGAGGTGCTCCACCCAAGCGGGGTAAACCTCCACCGTACGCCCCACATTGTCCTTCAGGCGGATCCACGTTTGGTTCTGTGTTAGTGTGAGTTTGTGTGGCATCGGCTCATAAAAGGACGAACCTATTTTTTTTTTAAATAAAGTATCATCATTCATCATCATTTCAGCGGATAGACGTCCACTGCTGGACATAAGCCTCCCCCAAATGTCACCACAATGAACGGTCCTGTGCGTCTCACATCCATCGGATTCCCGCAACCTCCACCAGTTCATCGGTCCACCTTGTAGGAGGCCTTCCAACACTGCGTCTTCCGGTACGTGGTCGCCAGTTCAGAACCTTTCGGCCCCAACGGCCATCTGTTTTGCGAGCAATGTGCCCTGCCCATTGCCACTTAAGTTTGGCGACTCTTCGTGCTATGTCGGCAAACTTGGTTTTCCTGCGGATATCTTCATTTCTGATTCGATCACGCAAGAAAAACTCCGAGCATAGCCCTTTCCATTACCCTTAGTGTGACTTTAAGCCTTCTTATGAGGCCCATTGTAAGCGACCACGTTTCGGCACCATATGGCATCACTGGCAACACGCACTGGTCATAGACTTTCGTCTTGAGACACTGTGGTATATTGGACGAGAAGATACAGCGCAGCTTCCCGAACGCTGCCCAGCCGAGAAAGTAATAGCCGAGAAAGAAAGTATATATACCTACGTGACTAGTAATTAATTATTTATTATGTATTTAGTAATTACTAGGTTCAGAATGTAGTATTAATTATCAGTATCCTGTGTTGGTCATAAATGCGTTTCATAAATTATCATATTGCGTTTTCCGGTATGGACAATGACAGACCTACTACGCAATGTATTCATAAACTTATACTTAAAATGACACAGAAGATAAGAATAATACCAGAATTTATTTAAAAAATAAATCCGGTGAAATGCACATAAAGGTTTCCGTACCGTCCGTAGCAAACAACGCCAAAAAAATCACATTTTTTGTATGGCCTCAGTATTTTTTTTATTTTATTCTGTTTTTAGTATTTTTTCTTATACGTCGAAAATTTCAAATGTCTAGCTGTCATGTTTCGTGAGATACAGCTTGGTGTCAGATAGACGGACAGTGGAGTCGTAACCCTAAAAAGTTTAGGTAACTAAACGTGTATTGATATATTAGATATTGTGCCATTTTATAAAATAACAAAACTAAAAAGACTATAAGGTAACAATAACGACCAAAGTCGTTAATCTCTTCAACTATTGACTTCATGAAAGCACTTTTCTCATGAAGAGACTGCAATAAAAAGAAAAAAAGACTTCCGAAATGTTTGACCTTTTTCTTTCAAAGAGCTCACCCAATAATTGACTTTTGCTGTGAGTGGACATTGAGTGAAGTTACATAGATAGGTCTCGGATCCAGGGGCGCCGATTCCGTAGGTGCTCGGGGGCTCGAGCAACAATGAGAAATAAACAGTGGGTGCCGAGCACCCCTGTGAATACACATCACGAAACAGATCAGTAATCGCCTTTTAGGTTACGTATAAATTATAATATTTCTTGATACGAAAAACTAGTTTCATAAATAGTTTCATTTTATATTTTTATCAAACATAATTAGTAATTAAGTAAGCAGTATGTAAGTAGGACATTTATTTATTTGTTGGTCTATCAGTGTGCATTTCTCTTGTCACACCTCGCCACTTTTCGAGTCCATCAAGCACACACAGTCCCCCAAACATGAGCACCCATGAGGTTTTCTAAAAGCAGGCGCCCTTGCTCGGATCACAGAAGATTTTTGAAAGATTTTTAAAATGTGTAATTCTGAAGATTTTAAAATAAAAAATGGTTTTCAAAATGTTTTTACAAATTCGTGGGATGTCTACCTCGAACAGGTGGCAGAACACCAAACGTCTAGTGATCTAATGGTGGAAAAGGCTAGATGAAATTAAATTGTACAATTCCGACTCACACTCCCCTGAAATGAATTTATGATCTACATTATGGTATTAGTAGAGATTGATGTGTGGTGTGACGAGAATGGATAAAGTAACGACGAGAAAGGAAGTTTGAAAGTGGCGCCAGTAACTTAAAAGTTGAAAGGAAATCTTGATATGGTCATGTGAAGAAGAGGAATGAAGCGCATATTACTAAAAGAATTCTGAATATACTTGTAAATGGATAGAGAGAAAGGGAGGCCAAAGAAAAGATGAATAGTTTGTGTGAGGAGTGATATGAAAGAAAAGGGAGATAGTGATAGTGTGACGGGTGACCGGACAGAATAGAAGAAAAATACGTTTTGAGCCGACCCCAAGTAATGTGAGATAAGATTGGAAGAAGAAGATGAAAACTATGTATTATACAGGGTGTTTGGTGCATCGTGTGCCAAATTGAAATGGTCGACGAGAGGGGTCATCTGCTATCTTTTCAAACCCCTAAATACTTCTCATGCCCTGTGGATTTTTATTTATCGACTTTTTATTGTTTTATGAATATATGGCCCAAATTTTTCATTCAAATTCAAATTAAAAAAAATATGTAAGGCGTAGACTCTTAATTTTAATTTTATTTAGATGTGTATTGTATTAGAGTACTTTTAAATTTAAAATTCGTGATTTTGGACTTGAATTATAGCTTTCTATGTTACAGCTATTTACTTGGCGATTAAAAAAAACAAAAGCAACCGAAAGCAAAATTTTTCTAGTAAGGACAGCTTTAATTCAAGTTCAAAACTTTGCAAGTAAATTTAAAAAAAAAAAACTAGATAGGTATATAATGTCACTAATTTTAAATTGCCGTTAACATATGGAAAGGTCATGGCGGTAAGTTCCCTCTTTGAGGCGTGGCTGGAAAGACCTCACGTCGTTCTCACCGTCCGCATGACGCAGGTTCTCACCGGACATGGTCGGTTCAGGAGGTTCTTGCACCGGATTCGTGCAGAAGATGCGCCCGAGTGTCACCCTTGTGTGGACCGCTCGGAGTACACGGTGGAGCATACGGTGAAGGTGTACCCAGCTAGGGCGATCAATAACTCTTGCACCAGTACACCTTGTACAGTACACCCTAGTACATGCCATGGTCCGGGGAGAGGAGGCATGGCAGGCGGTCGCCTCCTTTAGCGAAGCAGTAGTGCTAGCGGAGGAGGTGGCCGCACGCGTAAAGGAACGGACTTCTCCACGCCCCAGTCACCGTGAGCCGCCGACCCCGATTTCTAGATATACCGTTAGTGTGGGTTTGCGGACAACTAGGGGTAGCTCGCCGTCTAGACCGAGCCCAAGTCATCGACGGCACGTAGTGTTCCACGCGCGCCTTAAAGATATGTCAGCATAACCGTAGGGACCGAGCAGGACCAAAGCCTACTGGGGCTATGGCCCCAGTAGGCTACCTAAGGGTACTCCAAAAGGGAACCCTGGGGTCCCAGAACGCAAGGCAAAGAAGGAAAACATCCTGTTCCGACCCATAACGGAACAAGTAATTAGAAGACTTCCCACTAAAAAAAAAATGAGAGACTAAAAAGATTGTCATCTTAGTAACAAATATACTGACTATTCTTCATCAGGAGGCTTAAATTAACCCAAAAGGCAATGGAAAGGGCTCTGCTCGGCGTTTAATTGTATGTAACCTTGGTTAGTTACAGAAGTTGCCCGAAGAATCGCTTAACTTAATTGGCGAGCAGTCGATGAGGGCGAAAGGTTCTGGAATGGTGACCGCGTACCAGAAGACGCACCGTTGAAAGGCTTCCGATAATACCGACCGATACCCTAGTGAGGGTCACGGGAGTCCGATACGAGACTAGCAGGACCCGTCGTTGTGGCAACACTTGGGGGAAGCCTATGTCCAACAGTGCCTGTATTTTTAGTGAAACGATGATGAAGAAGATGAATGACCATTTTAATGGCCAAAACCTTCTAACTTAATTTCCAAACAGAACAAATTTCAAAGATTTATTAAGAAAATAGAATTAACATGAAGAAGTTTTGATGGGCCATTAGCATGTTTCTGGCAGTTTTACGCTTGCTTTGTTAGCCATTTTATTTAAACTCCAATTCTATAGAGTACTTAGATGTGGACGAGACATTTAATTAAGATTTCAATAAACTAATTACTATTATTAGAAAAGATTTATGTACGCATATGTTTCAAGAATTGTTTATTCGTATTCATGTGGTTTTCCCTATGAACTGATGTTTTCAATTTGTGCACATGACTTAACGTTAAGATGAGATTATTTAATAAATAAATGAGGTCATTCTCATACTTACCATTTGAAGTTTTCTACTAGCGTTAACGATTGTAGATTATCACTTTGGCTAAGTCCTTAGGATCCTTAGGAACTTATCGAAACCTGTCTGAGACCAGTCGAGAAATGAACTGCTCTGATTGGTCGAACAAAATCGGGCCTTATCCGAGTTTTATTTGATTTGTGAAAATTTAGTATAAGATAGTTTGACTTGGCCACTACTTGTACCCGGATAAAGGGTATATAGATCCTAAAAAAATGTATTTTAGTTAGTTCTCGTCCTAATAACACATAGTGGAAACTATGCCCGTTGCAGTATTCAGTGTCCAGTGTATCAGTGCTTCTAATAACCGTTATTTAGTGCCTAAAACAATGTAAATTAGTGTTTACGCTATTGAAAACTGTGAATAAGGATTAAGATATCATAGTGCACAATTGTGTACTCAAATACAGGTGTACTCTCTGTCCATTTACTCTCATAGTCCGACGAGCCAGGAGGAATCTGACACGACTGGAGAGAGATCAAGCACAGGGCTAACAGTTTTACGTGCTTTCTAAGGCATACTGACAACAGCCCGGACTTTGGAAGTTGGTGATGTGGCACCCCTGCCCCCCTAGCCAAGTTACAACCGTTTCGTTTCGATTCTCTTTTCGTTGATCGCCTCGAGTCGGCCACTACTCCTTTGTTCTACTGACTGAGCGTTGAGATGACGTCATAACAAAGGACTCGAAGCGATCGACGAAAAGAGAATCGAAACGAAACGGTTGTAACTTGCCTAGGGGGGCTGGTCATACCACCAACTTCCACAGTCCTGGCAGTTATAATACCTTATGAAAAACCAAGATAGCGCTTTTTGCCCGACTCGGAAATCGAACCCAGGACTTGGAGACCAACGAGACAGTCAAGGGGTTTTTTATAAAAACATTCTCGCAAACGAAACCGCGGGCAAAGTACTAATTTCATATAAAATTTATAAATTGTTAGATTAGGTACAACAAAATAAGCATTTTTCTTAGAAGAATACTGCTTAACATATTATTTGTGTTAAGCCAATAGCTTTGCGCTAGTGCATTTAAATGTTAAGGTTATTGTGGTCTGGGGGTCATTTATGAAATAATATACGGGGCCTTGAAGCGTGAAGGAGTAACAAACATGCACATTAGGACTGGCCTGTTGGTCTAGTGGTTAGTGGCCCTGACTGCTAAGCCGGAGGTTGTGGGTTCGATTCCCACCCAGGACAAATGTTTATGTGATGAGCACAATCAATTTTTCTGTGTCTGGGTGTAATTTATCTATATTATATACTATTATTATTTATTATCTATATTATATATTTCTAAATACATACATGTCAGTTATCTAGTACTCATAGCACAAGCTCTGCTTAGTTTGGGACTATATATGGCGTTGTGTGATAGTTGTGGAATATTATTATTATTTCCTTTATTTATTGAATAGACATAATAAATTACATTTTTAAATATTAAAAAAAAAAACTCATTCAAAAAAAGCAATAACAATATAAAAATTAGTAGCCCACCGTCATCGGGAACAAGTTCCAAGCTACCGGTGGTCAGGGCTCCTGAGAGAGGAATCTCCGAACAATACACGACGTGTCAAGGAGTACTGCCTTCTGAATCAAGCCCTTGATCCTACTTATTTTTATTATTCACATACAAACTTTCACTGTCCTATACGATGTTAGTGTGACCATAATCTTATGTAGTAGCAAAAATCGTCAGTATCAAGTTTACCAGGAAGATTCCAATTTTAAACAATGTAATAAACACAGTCGGTACTAATCGTTCAGTTTCCTTGTTTAACAGTCGACTCATAAATTTAAATTGAAAATACTTAAATTATTTTACATGCCTCCTAAAACAAATTATTGTACAATCGAAATAAGAGACAAGAGCAACTTAGGTCAAAAATTCAGAAGTAGGTCGGAGTTAATAATAGGCTTTATAGTACTTTAAGGCATATAGTCCATTAAAAATCTGGCCGAAGACACATACCAACTCGTACTGCCGCCTGCCCCGCATTGAGCCCCGCTGACATTTAAACCCTTTTTGCGAAATAATGATTGATTTACATATATTATGCAATGTACATTCTGAAGAACACTTAACCAACATTGTTTTTTTTGTGTAAACATAATTCTAAAAATCAAAACCGTTTGAAAGGAATAAAAAAAGAAAAAAAAAATATCATGTTGTCAAAATTGTCATTTTAGTAAAAGTATTAGTCATACGAAAAAATCATAATGTTGAAAATATTATATTATATGAAACTATAATTTTTAGGGCACCGTACCTCAAAAGGAAAAAACGGAACCCTTATAAGATCACTTTGTTGTCCGTCTGTCTGTCTGTCTGTCAAGACCCTTAATCTCGGGAATGCGTGGAGGTATCGAGTTGAAATAAACCACATAATCAAGTCTGCAACCCCTTGAAACTGTAAAAAATCAGACTTTTAAGTTAATGAAAAGATACGACCGTTTATATCACAACAAACGTGTACTTTGACATTCTCGAGGAATTCAAAATTCCTAAGGTACTTCCTTTTGACCAGGAATTCTGAAATTTGGCATAAAGTAAGGTCTTATAGCACAGATATAGGAATAAATCTGAAAACAGTAAATTTTTTGTTACGTCGCAAAAGAGTTTTTTTTTTTTGCGATTCGGAAAAAACTTCGGGACTCCATTCGGGAATTGAACTATTTACATAGGTAAGTTTGTACGGAACCCTCAGGGCGCGAGTCCGACTCGGACTTGCCCAGCTTTTTATTCAAATCTATTAACCCAGGCGTTACCAAAGAGTAGGTTTCAGAAAGTCACTGTTTTATAGCACACAAATGGAAGGAAGGGCTTTCTTTAACAAGATTTACTCCTGTGTAGCTACCTGCCTCGACTTCACACCTTTTTTACGAGTATTATATAGCATTTCATGAAAGTTATAACTACATAATTAAGCATAACTGTATCGAAATATAGTAGAATATAGTGTACCTTTTCGATTTCAACTGCAAGTCGTCTTTCGTTCGATCACTACATAAATATATCATAGTAATTTTTACGTCAATGTCGCCGGCTAGTCAGTTATCCCTTCTGCTGTCATGGAAACTTGCTCAAGGTTTGTTTATATTCTTAAACCTACACAACTCTGACTAGAGCTCTCTTTCTACTCCTCTTGTCCTATACGATACAAATATCATCATCATCATCATTATTTCAGCCGAAAGACGTCCGCCGTTGGACCGTTGGACATGGGCCTCCTCCACCCACCTCGCTTCTATCGGATTCCCACGATCTTCACCTAGTCATCGGTATATCATGTGGGAGGCCTTCTAACGCTGCGTCTTCCAGTGTGCGGTCGCCACTCTAGAACCTTTCGGCCCCATCGACCATCCGTTCTACGAGCAGTTCTATGAGCCCTGCCCGCTGCCACTTAAGTTTGGTGATTCTTCGGGCTATGTCGGCGACCTTGGTTCTCCTGCGGATATCTTCATTCCTGATACGATCACGCGATGAAACTCCAAGTATAGCCCTTTCTATCGCCCTTTGGGTGACTGTAAGCCTTCTAATGAGGCCCATTGTAAGCGACCACGTTTCAGTACCATATGTCACTAGCAACACGCACTGGTCATAGACTTTCGTCTTGAGACACTGTGGTACGTGGAAGATTGTATGATCAACCGATGACCTGGTGAGGGTCCTTGGGGGACCTTGTGGGAAAAATATACCAAAATATAAAATTATAAAGTTTTATAACCACACAAATATTATATAACTATACACCATTAATTACATTACACAATTTCCATTAATCTGTCTGCGTCCGTAAGATTAATGTCTATTAAAATTAAAAAATCTGTCTCCTGTGTCATCTTATAACGTACGTAATTAGCCAATCGGCAATACGTAATATAAATAAAGTATTTAACTATCTTCTGCCAGCGGCTTCGCCTTCGTGGAAGTAGAAAATATTATAGCCTCTGTACTGAAAATTAAAAAAAAAAAATAACAAATACAAGTACATTATTGACCAGGAATTGTATTTTAATATAATTATTTATGAACTTCCTGATTTTTGATATTTTTGTTTAAAATAAACCAGTGCTTGACTACGATCCTACCTGATGGTAAGCAGTGATTCAATCATTGATGGTGAGGTGCACTAGTTTATTAAGAGCCTATTCAGTCTAGCCTTGAAGATTCCTAAATTATAGTTGGATGGGAAGACCACAGCAGGCAAATTGTTCCAGTCCATTGTTTAGTCCGGACCGTTGAAGTTTTAAGAACGTAAGGGTGGATACTCGCCATACGTCGGGTTGTCCGAAAACTGTGCCCCAACTCCACCGAGTCTATCTCACTGCAATACCTCGTTATGGGTTGTGC
Organism: Mythimna pallens; assembly: GCA_961205895.1. Lineage (NCBI taxonomy): Eukaryota > Metazoa > Arthropoda > Insecta > Lepidoptera > Noctuidae > Mythimna > Mythimna pallens. Next base: position 7,778,972 of record OY540843.1, read on the forward strand.
AGAAATTGAATTGATTTTTGATTGATTGATTGGTTGATTTTGAATTTTGTGTTTTTTTATTAATGCAATAATTTTATTAATGTAATGAACTCAATGTAATAATAATAATAAAGTTTATTTGTTCACATACAGTGTTACAAAGTTAAATGTGACACTGGATCCCGCACTAGGATACCCTGTGTCGCAGGATCCAGTCTCTTTCGACAGACAATATTTATTATTTTTAACAATATAATTTAGTAAAGACCAAATAATCGTAAACCGTAATATTAATGTACAGAACTGGAATTTTATGGCTAGGTACTACTAACATAGTATCCAATTAAATATTGTTACTAACCCTTATATGAGTGCAAGCTCAATATAAAATGATTAATAATAATAAAAATTGTAATAAAAAAAAGTAGAATTTTAAGAACAAAACTACTATTTTGCAAGCCTTCATGCAAGTTGACAATAATAGAAAGTTGTATAAAACTCTATGCTATAGTATATTAGAAATAATTTTAGGAACACCACTCTGCGCAGAGCAGAGAGAGTGGCAGTAGCGGATGTCGGGGATAAAACAGACTGAAGAGGGAGTGGGGTGGCAAATCATCACTCACTGGTCACCTGCCCTGTGTTCAAATTTGAGGTTGGAGTTAACTCGAATGACGTCATCAAAGTAGATACTTTACACTCGCATTTTTGAACGCGAACTTAGATTTCAACTGTCAATGACAAGCAAGTGTCATTTATGAACGCTTACACCAACCTACCCTGCTCGGAGTTAGAGTTAGTTGGGTTAACTCTAGGATAGCTACTCGAGTTATAAAATAACGACCCTGGGTTGTAACTTGAAGCATTTTTGAACGGTTAGAGTAATGACTCTACCCTGGTTATTTTTGAACGCGGCCCTGAGGGAGGCCTGAGGGAGGACGATCTGATTATGATAACGGGACAAACTTGGCTAAAGATCGTCCAAGACAAGAGGTTTGGAAGGAGAAGGGGAAAGCCTTCGTTCAGCCGTGACATATAACGTGGGCTAATGCATATATTTTAAAGGAGAAACTGACTGCTTGACATATCAACGCACAGCCAAAACCACTGGGTTAAGGAGCGTGACGTGGTGATGGAGGCGAGCACTAAGAAGGAATTTTTGAAAAATTAATGCAACTTTTAAGAAGTCAAGCAAAATCTCATTTGGCTTGCGGACGGCGGGTAATAGGTAGCCCGCCGTCAGACCGTTTGGTAACTGTCCGGACCGAGCCCAAGTCGTCGACGGCGCGTAGTGTTCCGCGCGCGCCTCAAGGAGATGTCAGCAACCGTAGGGGCCCAGCAAGGTCGAAGCCTACTGGGGCCATGGGTGATGCGAAAGAGAATCTCAAGGCCCTGGAATGAGGGCAAAGAAGGAATAGGAGTGGGTTTTAGTCAGTAAAAGTTGACACTATCTCCCGCTCCAGATTTGTCATTGGATGATTTTCCCACCTAAAAAAAACTAAGTCGCTGGCATAGTGCTAGTTAAGAATAAAGAAATACTTTACTGTTCATCTTACAATATACAGTAGAAACTTTTCCATTTTTGTCTACGGTAGTTACTCGTAAGTGCATACCTGCATGGTAATAATTTTGACAACTTTTCACCTTTTGATAAAGTGCTTTGTTTTCTGACAAGTATTGAGTAAATGATTCACCCTCCCAAATATTTTGAGCTTTTTTTGTATTTGTTGAACTAAGTACTTCACGTAAAGCCCGATGAATATCGATTGATAAAATAATGATGTTTATTTTATTAATTGGTTTTAACAAACACGTTTCTTTTTTTAACTTCATTACATCATTGTTTTTATAAAAGTGGTATAAGGTAAATACCGCTTTTATAAAAACTCGTGGTGGCTGGTCAGCAAGGAGGCTTCCGCCGCTTCGCAGGAAACCGTGCGGTATCCCCGCACCATCCGGATGGCCATGACCCTCTGGCATGCGTTCAGCTTAGTCTCGCCGGTCGCTTTCGCAGTGACCAAACTAGGTAGTCTGGCCATAAATTTTGTTACGCTAAGAAAGTAAGTTTTTTTTTTTGTTCATAATCATAAATCTTTTATGATACAATAAGTGTTAAAATAAAGTAGTGCTTTGCATGAGGCATACAAAATTTAATAAATATCCGGTACATTAAAAATATTAAACAATAGTTCACAAATAAAATAAAATTGTTCATAAAAACAATAAAATACGTAGTTCACAATTAAAATATTAACACTCAAAATATCAACAATCACATTACAGTTTTATAAAGAATTCTAGTTATATTTTTAATCTGACAGTTAAAAAAATCACCTTAAGTATAAAAACTTTGCATATTTAAAAGAACGAGGCTAATTTTGATTTATTTATTTTTTCATAATTACACATACATTCAGCTACCATTACATCAAATCTAATGCAATACTTATTTGTTGGGGATAAAGATATATTTTTTTGCGTTAAATGTATTGTAAATGCGATTGAATTTTTGTATTTATATGCACGTGGATTTATATCCAGAGCAGTGGTGGCCGAGTGGTAACAGCCCCGACTTACGGGTTGTAGGTCGCGGGTTCAAACCCAGTCAGGCGTATTACTTTGTGTAATTTATTTCATCACCACTGCTCTCAAAACGGTGAAGGAAAACATCGTGAGGAAACCGGCATGTCCTAGAACCAAAAATTCGAAGACATGTGGCATTCACCAACCCGCACTGGGCCCGCGTGGTGGATTACGGCCCATCCCCTCTCCCAGAGAGGAGGCCTGAGTCCCAACAGTGGGAACATTATAAGGCCGACTATGCTATGCTATATGCACGTGCCACATTTTCTGTTCACCACCCTGTCAACCTAAGGTAGAAAATGGCTAAGGCATTAAGTCCGCCTTTGGACTTTTGTGTTGCATGAAGTTTTAATAAATAAATATAATAAATAAATTGAATGTATACAATACATTTTCAACTATTCAGTACTTTATTCAGGCGGCCAAAGAAGCGCTCTTTCAACGATTGTTTCACGTCATCAGTATTGATGCCTAACGATTCCGACATACCCAAATACTTGTAAGTTTCGGTTGAGCAGAGGGATCTAAGGTGTATGGAATCCGAGAGATGAATTCCCACGGATTGCATAATCTCACCTCTCTTTACATGTATGACTGCACATTTGTCCACACCAAATTCCATCATGATGGCATTCCTGAAGGTTTTAGTTACCTTCAGTAGCTCCACCAGTTGCAAGTTGTTGGGGGCAAAGTTTCAGATCGTCCATGTAAAGAAGGTGAGATATGACCTGACCGCCTCTTTTCAACCGGTAACCTAAGCTAGAACCCTCCAGCAGTATGCTAAGAGGGTTCAAGGCTAGGCAAAACCACGGTGGACTCAGACTATTATTAATTATTATTATTTCTTTATTGTGAAGCAACTAAGTTCCATAGATAAAATACATTATATTACAATCTTATAAACAAAATAAACTAATACATATTAAAAATATCACAAAAATTAAACTATAACAATACACGTAACATCGGCGTCGTTTCCTGCTCCGTGGTTTTCCAAATATTTTCCTCCTTTTCTAAGTATTTGTGGGCCCATAAGTTCAAAACTTACTTTGGAGTTATTTGTGAACCTGAAAATAAACTATTACATTAAACACAGTTTCATTTAGGTAAATATTGTTCATTCCGAACAGCAGGAGCCGGCGACGCTTTAGGCCCAGAAGGAGATGGCGTGACGATTTGGACTCCTACCTTAAGGATTAGCCAGAAGTAGCTAAGGACAGAAAGGAATGGAATTACGGAAGGGAGGCCTTTTCCCTGCAGTGGGACACAAAGGGCTCATAATAATAATAATTGTTCTCATGATGTTAGCATAAAATAGTTAAAATAAATCATTATAAGTCATTAACCATGCACCTACAAGTGAGATACTTAAGTTAACAAGTTTATCTATAAAAAGCACAGCGAGCAATTATACGATTAATAACAAGCCTCAATAAAAACGCAGTATATTCGTATATTATTATTCAATCTACTTTATTACAATTATGTACTGTACAACTTATAAACAGATAAACATTATCATAAACTTAACTATATATAACTATATAGTTATAGTAACTATATACACACTTAACACAAAAACTCCGAACTAAAATATAATTCCTCCGCATTGCTGTCGACTGGAAGTCTGCCCAAAAGACTGGCGGCATTGCCACGTTGTAAGGCAATACTGAATCTCTGACCAAGGTAAAGCCAACCTGGGTAACGGTTATTGTTTTTTTTATTTTTTGTTTTCTTTTTCCAATTTTTTATTTCATTTTCATTTTATTTATTCATTGAAACCTACACAGTTTTTATACAACTACATAAGAATCTTTAGAAATTAAACTAAGAATGACGTTAACAGGTTCGCAATGAGTCCCAAACTAGGCAAAGCCTGTATCTTAGTGACCCAATAATTATACAGAGTTAGCAAGATGATCTGGCCTGCTGGCGCTACGTATAAATTTTTCATAATAAAAATACAAAACGAAAGAAGTACATAACAGGTGTAAAAGAAAACAAACAAAGAACTAATACCACCTTTAGCAACGATAGTGCAAAGGAACAGTTAAGGGTGTAAATGTGAAGTGTGAGTGAGGGTTTGTCGTGTGTTTGTTTTTTTGTCTGTCAGTACCTATTAACTTTTACAACAAAGTAAGGCTTCTGTTTCCTCGTAAGTTCGGTGCAACAACCATTTTTTTTTAGTTTAATTAGCTTCAGAGAACTCACTTGGTATTGTGAAAATTCTACTCACGGCAATGAAAACACGTATGGGCCACTAAGTGTTTAGATAAACTTTAAATAGTGTATGAGCACTCGGATCCTACGGTTCAAGAGTTTCAACCCCAAAAGGCTCGAAATTATAACTGCTGATGACGTTGTTATACTTCCGCTACTTGAGATTCTCTGAAACTGCAGCGGCAGCACCAGCACGCTACAAACATCTAGAAAAATGGAATGGTGCAAGAGTATCGATACAGGAAGCGTACCACACTAATACGACGGGCCTAAGCGACTTCCACGATATTAAAGACATACCATCTGTCTATTACCATCGTTGCCTGCCAAGCCATTGTTTCAACACAGCCGGAACGGCGACAAGAGCTCGTCAGATAATGTCGTTAATACAACATTAATATTAATCGCTAATAGGGAACAAAATAAACGCTGACTCATAAAAAATCTATTTCTAGAAAAACCAAGGAGTACCTTCCCGTTTTCCAAATTAAATATGTCCAAACGTCACTCGTTTCCTTTAATTAACATAATTCTCAAAAGCACCCATAAGTTGGAAATACCCATTTAAAAGTAAAACCACGATGCACAATGCGTCATTGAGTCACAGAGCGGTTGAAAATACTTGCTATCCTCGTCACTCGCGCGCAAATCGAAATAAGCATGTCTCTTTTACTCGGTAGAGCTAATAAGAACTATTTTATCTAAGTAAGAGCATTTGTTTATATATAATAAATGTTGGTGGAAGTATTATTCATTGGTTTGTTTACGTTCGCTTAGAGAACACGGAAATATTAATACATCGCAATAATAATTGCTGTGATTATTCGTTTTGTTAAATAAATCAACTTTGTTGTCTCAGTTAAGTGCGTTTTTAGTGTTAAAATATATTTAAAGGTGAGTTTAAATTTTTTTTAAAATGTCGATTGTTTATGTTAGAATTCAATTCTATCCTACTATCTACTTTATTCTATTTAACATAATATTATAATGTGCATGTCTGTAGGTATATTTTTGAAAGTTTCTCAAATTAATCACGACCGAAAGGACTTACATAAAATTTGTGTAAACCATAGCCTGCATTAGAATTCAGGATTATATGGTGTACCCAAATTTATTACCGGCCTAGAAGGTATAGGATTATGCCTTAACTTAGGATGCCAAATATCTCAGTACTAAATTCTTGCGGATCAATTTTCAACTTTCAAGACTACTACAAGAATAAACAGTTCCTTGCTATATTCTGTCTAATAATATTAATTACTTGCTTTTGCCCGTGGCTTCACCCGCATACATAAAATATTATTATAGCCTATGTAACTTAGGAACAAAGCAGTTTCCTATCGGTGAAAAATTTGTAGCAATCGGACCAGTATTTTCAGAGATTACTTCCTACGAACAAAAAACACACTTTACCTCTTTATAATATTAGTGTAAATGAACTAGCTACTGCCAATGGCGCCACATGCGTAAACGAAGAAGATATATCCCTCAATGATAAAATAGCATACTGTTGAAGGAATATTTAAAACAAATACAAATCTTCCCCTTTATAATATTAACTAGCTTCTGCCAGCGGTTCCACTCGCTTAAAAATAGGTTTTTCCAGACAAATTTGGACCCCCGATTCATCTCATGAATTTTGCAAAATTCACTTTTAATGCTCGCCTACATTATAAAAGGAAACCTGGGGCAAAATTTCACGCTCCTAGTCGTTTTATATATGTTGGTAAAGAAGTACAGATAATGTCCAATACTTTTGATTAATTGCTCAAAGGTTCAGTTGAAAACCAGCGTCAAGCAACTGCCACGTAGTTATCAGCCGCGACACATAAAATGTTATAGTTTTTTTATCTGTTTAATTTAAGTGTCTAAATACCCTTTTGTTCATCGTATGTCCAAATACCCAAATATACGTATTTTCATTCTTTCTTTCTTTTAATAATATTCTTAAACAAGTTTGTAATGTTTATGTTATTTCTTGCATGTCCGCTGTCATAACGGCGAGTCGTATTAAAGAGGTCAGGTTTGTTATCAGTTCGAGGTTCATTGTGGTCAGTTGACCTTGCGATAACTTTGATATCAACTGGTAAACACGCTTATTTTTATTGTGGTCGAGACATATATAGTCTGTGTTATCTTTTTGTTATGCTTTTCTTTGCAATTGTTTTGTTTGACAATGAGGGGCAGTAATGATTTTTTTGGAGTAAGCAGCGTCAAAAAAGGCGGTAAATACTGTGAAGAAATTATTTAAATCGGACTAGAAATGACGAAGATACAGCAATTTTAGTGTATTAGTACCACAAACGCGTCCGAGAATGAAGCGACTCGCTGTGACGTCATCTGTCATGATCGGTCTCCACCGACGAATGAAAACGATCAAGCCGTTCGTTGCACGGATCATGACAGATGACGTCTTCGTAAACAGTCCAGCGAGAGCATGCGTTTCCAAGTAGCCGTTTCTTGACGGATTTTAATAATAAAAAAAAAATGCTCAGTAAATTATTACACATACGATGTACTTAGTAAAAATCGGATTTGCTATTCTGTGATTCATCCTTGTTGACGGTTGTTACGGGTCCGTAACTGTGACAACCAGTCTTGGCTAGGAGTAACTATCGTTTTATATTATCCAGTTACTGACCCCAGTTACTTATCTCCTTTTCTGACTGTACGTACATACAAATTTTGGAAAAACATTACTCTCGTTCTGAGTAATTCAGTAAATATTGGTACACAGCTGCATCTTGTTAGGGAATCTAAGTAGATGGATTGATTGATTGCTTAATATTAAAAATAATTAATTGATTATTATTCCGTTTGACAAATTCCTTAATATCTAAATTTTTAACAAAAATTTGTCTTTCTTTCCAGTACCCAACAATGAAGGCCATAGTAGTATTCTCAGTAATCCTCGTCAGCTGCCTAGCCCAAAGATCACCGTATGCAGGCAGGCTGCCCATAGGATTCCCCTATGTCGAGCCAAGCACTGCCTCTCCAGACTTATTAGGAAACAGGTAATTTTAATAACCACTTTGATAACGTTTTTGCCATTCAATTTATTTATTGTTTAATTTTTAGGTTCTTTTTTATTTATTCATAATAATAATAATGTTTAATTCGAGTGTAAAGTAAGTAAAATTATGATTTGCATTAAGTAAAATCGAGAAAAAAAGTAATTCTAATAGTAATTTAGACCTGCCTGATCTAGGTTAATGAAAACCTGTGTTTCAGGCCATCAATTTACAACAAACTTTTATAAATAGAAAAGACTGATAGAATTAGAAACTAAATTAAAAAGAAGACAATATTTCAAAATACTTAAAAAGTAAATATTTGAATAGATTATTTGAACAGATTATTTTAAAAGTAGATTATGAACAATATATTAAATTTAAACATTATTTCAAAAACTAAAAAAAAAATCTTTAAAATTTCCAGATTCGGAGATGAAGACGGCACAACAACTACAATCAGACTGCCCATTGAAGCCCTCGGCGATGCGGCTCTAGTCCAGAGAATAAGCAAGATGCCCATCGACCAGCAACCTTTCTGGTATGTTAACTGGAAAGCTCTGGAAGAAAACAGGAACCGACCGCAGACGTGGGGACAAAGAGGCAACGGTTTTATCGATGACAGCAGTAACTCCAACTCGATTATCTTCCAGAGATAAGAATCGAAAACTTTTGAATTTAGAATAAATTATAAATGTAAAAGAAATAAAATCGTTAAGCCTGCTTCGGAATTTAAACGCGCCAAAACTAATGACATTCCATTTAAAAATGACGGTTATGGAAACATCAAAGTGTAATGATGTGATTACGTAACATTTCGGTGGCATAATGAATGCTGTACAATTTGGAGTTTTTCAAATCGTTATCGTAAGAATGTCACTTACCTGGAGCCAAGTAACAAAACAGAACATTAAAATTAAATTTAAAAACCGAAATACAAAAATTTGGTTCAGGGCGATACGAACCCCAAATGGATTTAAAACGACAGTTATTCTGTAACTACATTATTAATTAAATCGTCACAAAAGTATTATTTCCTGGAACCAATTACCATTAGTCAACAGGGTCTTTACGACATGTTCAAGAGACTGCTAGTTAGGACACATTAAAATTATGTAATAGAAATTAATTACCTGTAATTACAAATTATCCTAATTATGTTATTATGTTGTAATTTATAAAATTGTAATAAAAAAAAATAAGAAAATAAATTAACTTGTGTATTTTTTGTTTTATACAACGCAAAAAGAAGTAGTGTGAAAATATGAATTTTGCTAGCCAATACCGGACAATAAAACAACATCGAAATATATTGTTTATTTCCTCTTAAAAGTGAATTGATCAAAATTAGATCATGCTTCTTCTTCTTTGATGTACTCTAACTAAATTTTTTCTGGCTCTGTTATTGGCCTCGTATAGATCCTGAAAACTGCAAGTGGTTGTGCAGGATGGACTGCATAGCAAATGAAGCATGTCCTGTGCAGCGGCATTAGATCATTCTAAAAACCTACTAAAACTAATGTGTCACATAATTATATTGTTTAGCCACCATTAAACAAAAGGCCAGAGAGCTCTAAGGAATTATATTTTTTCCATAGCTATGAACCGCAGCATTCTGGCTGTAAAAAGAACAGATCTATGATACACGCATGCGAATCCTAGGATCTCTTCATTCCCACACAGACACTCTGAAAACCCGGGAGGCCTAATCAGTTTTTTAGAAATGTGGGCTGGTTGGAATAAGTCCACCAAAGGTTGGTCGCCATGGACCACGCACGGTGGTCCGCATAGGACTAAGTGTGGAAACTAGACTCTGATAGATAGATTGAAGAACAGATCGAATACAAAATAGATGCTCCAAAACTGCCTTGATAGACGTAGGCAAAAACACAAGCACATATGAGAATGCGTAGGTCACGTCAGCCACATACACAGTGACCACAGGGCTAGAGTCGCCATGCAGTGGGTTCCTGCAGAGAGAAAGCACCATCGAAGTCGGCCCAAAAAGAAGTGTCGAGACGATTCTGACTTTGGCGCAAGTTTTTATGCATATGTGTGTGTACCTGTACCCGTGTGCATGTAGTACATGTCTTGGATTATATATTAGGTCATAGAATGCTTTTAATTCTTTTTTTAATAATTATTATTATTGACAGGCTCGCGTTTGACCACTATCTCACCTGATGGTAAGCGATGATGTGGCCGACGATGGAGCACGCTTGCTTAGAAGTAACCTATTCACTCTTGACTTAAAGACCCCTAGGTTGTAGCTATCAGGAAACACAGACTTCAGCTGGGAATTCCACTCCTTAGCTGTACTCTATAAATATAAAAGGATAATTTTCCACTTTCATGTGGGCGAAGCTGTTGTTGTTGATTTTTTTTTAATGGGCAAAACCTTCCTGGCTTTCCATTTTAAAAGAATTTTACAATTCAAACCCATACTTTCTGAGATAAGCGCTTTCAACTAAACAAATTCTTCAGCTATATAATTATATTAATAAAGTCTAGATTGAATGTCCCTCGCTTTGTAGTGACAACTTATCACTAATGAGACCATCATTACCATCAGCCCCTATTCCTTTGTTAAGCGATGATGTGGTCTACGATTGTCTACGATGGAGCACGCTTGCTTTGAAGTAACTTATTCACTCTTGATTAGCTATCAGAAAACACAGATTCCAGCAGAGAATTGCACTCCTTTGCCGTAAGCACAATAAATGTGTCTCTAAAACGTTTCATACGTATGGGTGGGATGTTCATGTACTGGGGTCGTGGGGGGTCTCCAATGATGGAACTTTTTATTAAAAATACTAATTAATTTAGGGATATTATCTGGTCTAGAGCCTAAAGTACACTATTCAGACTTGAAAAAAAATAAGTCTTTATTAATTTACAAAGGAATAAAAATCCATTACCGCATTGTTTCACAACAAACCCTTCTGCAAATGATTTAATGAAGTGTTCACCCTATTCGCTTTAATGGTCGTTCACAATTAATATTCAGGCCATATTTCCTGAACTTCAGCATTTAAGTGCCTTATTGTTTAACAAAACAAAATTATTTTAAAGTAATTAATAGGCTTAATTCATTCTGCTGGGATTTTTGTTAATTGTTTGTTACTGTTGATAATTTTCATGCGCGAGGGAATGGCCCTCACCCCCCAGGCTTGCGGACAGCGAGCAATGGGTGGCTCGCCGTCCGACCGTCCGGTAACCGTCCGGACCGAGCCCAAGTCGGCGACGGCGCGTACCGTTCCACGCGCGCCTCAAGAACTCAGCAGGGTCGAAGCCTACTGGGGCTACAGGTAGTGTGAAAGTGAAACCCGGGGCCCTGGGACGAAGACAAAGAAGGAACAGGATGTGGTTTTAGTCAGTAAAAGTCTGCCACTATCTCCCACTCCGCTCAAGAGCGGGATTTGTCATTTCATGACTTTCCAAACTACTGGGGGTCCAGAATCATATACTGGATCCATGGTAATCATTTATGCGTCGATGTCAAAGACACCCTGTGTATAGGAGAAACTAACTAACTGAAATATCAGCGCACCGCCGAAAGCACTAAGACTAGGAGCGTGACATTTTGTACAAAGCTTCCTTTTATGACTTAGAGGCACTAAGAGGAGAATCTTCAAAAATTCACCGCATAAGCCGATGAAACGGGGTCCAAAAAAACCTATTTCCACGCTGGTGAAGCAGCTAGCAAGAGATAGTCTCAATCAGATTTCTCATAATATGTCAGCACGTTTGGCGCAGTGGTTGAGCGATTGACTCCTGCGCTGCGTGTCACGGGTTCAATTCTCGTACTGAACAAATATTCGTATGGCCTACATATAGCTGTGCCAAGTTCAGGGTCTAGGTCGCTTGTAAGTGTGCATGTTTATGAATCATTCTGCTTACCCTAAAGATCTACTAAATTCCAAGAAGAAACTCATGACAAAATCCTACATTGTGGGACCAGTTTTCCGCGTGATTAGGACATAAATATAATAATAATAATAAAATACTTATGTCGACTTAGCACACGAGGTTGTCGACATGTGGAATGTGGACTCGGCTATCATTGTGCCGATTGTTGTTACCGCCAATGGCCTGATGGCGAAAAGTCTAGACTACCACCTGTCGAAACTGTCGTTGCGCGGTTGGATCAAGGGCCTGATACAGAAGGCAGTACTCCATGATACGGCTCGCATTGTGAGGAGGTTCCTGTCTCTGGAGCCCTAACCACCAGTAGCTTGGACCCTGTCCCGACACCGGGGGACTGCTATTTTTTATATTTTTTAATGTTTTTTTTTAATGTTTTTTAAGAAAAATTTAAAAATGTACAAAATATGTATAAAAAATAAATAAAGAAAATAATAATAATATTCACACAACTATCACACAACGCCGTCTAGTTTCAAGCTAAGCAGAGCTTGTGTTATACGTATTAGGCAACTGAAAAACATACTTATATACCTATTCTTAAATACATACATATTATAGATAAAATACACCTAGACACAGAACAAGTGATAGAGAGACACACACAAATTTGAGTGGGAATCGAACCCACGACCTCCGGCATAGCAGTCAGGGCGCCTAACCACTAGACCATTAGCCCAGTCAAATAGTGGGTGCCCAGATCAAAAAAAATATCTGTCTGATCGGAGGATCCTCCATTTTCAATGGAGCTTGCGGTACTTTATTTCCTCTACCACATACTGTTATAGATTCAGCCGTCCCCAAGTCCCGCATATTACCAAATAACAGCATTTAATTTTTAACCAACCTTCAAAAAGGTGTATTTTCATTTATATAGATATCATTGCTCTTGGAATTTTACATTTTACGTACTAAGCCTTTAATATTGGTGATCTAATTTTTAATTTTATTTTTGAAATTAAAATTATGTAAAAATCTGTGATCGTCACTGATAGAAATATTTAACTAACATTAATGTACGTTACGACGCTGGCCTACTATAGAATTAGTGACGTCCCCATTCCGAAAGTAAATTGACTTCAAACAAGGGAGAATTTGGGGTCGGAAAATATAAACACTTAGTTCCATCCCCGAGGGCAGAGGGATTTAGTCCAAGTGTCCAAAGAGGGTTTGATGGAAAACGCTGATAGTGTGGTTTGATCGGTTTAATTGGGTTTCGGGTTTACGAAGAAATCTTGTATTGCATCATTTGAATATATTGATTACCAGTTGCTAGCTTTTGCCCATGGCTTCGCCCGCGAACAGAAAATATAGCCTATGTCACTCAGGAATAAAGCTGCTTTCTCTAGGCAAGCGTGCTCCATCGTCGACCACATCATCGCTTAGCATCTGGTGAGGTAGTGGTCAAACGAGAATCTATCTGTAAAAAAAAACACATCGGAATCGGACCAGTACTTTCAGAGATTACCTCCTACAAACAAAAAAACAAACTTTACCTCTTCATAATATTAGTGTAGAAGTGTAGATTAGCTTATTTATTTAAACTTCATGTACAGTAGTGGTATTTAGGTGGGCATAATTTCTTCCAGCGGCTTTTCCCGCATGAAAGTGGACAATATATTAGCCTATAAGTCACTCAGTAATAAAGTGACATGAACTGGTAAAATATTATTTATTTTAAATCGGGCCAGTAGTTTTTGAGTTTATTCTTTACAAATTAAAATATAAAAATACAAATCTTTCCTCTTTTTATTGTTAGTGTATATAACTAGCTTCTGTCAGCGGCACGTGAAAGTCGGTTTCTCCATACAAACTTCCTACCCCCGTTTTACCCCCTTAGGGGTGTGAGGACCGTTGCCGTTAGGCAAAGGTCCTCACGCCCCAACCGCTGCCGGGATTCCGATCCCGATTTCCGGCCACCGTAGGCGCGGCCTTGCGGACGGCGAGCAATGGGTGGCTCGTCGTCCGATCGTCCGGTAACCGTCCGGACCGAGCCCAAGTCGTCGACGGCGCGTAGTGTTCCACGCGCGCCTCAAGGACATGTCAGCAACCGTAGGGGCCCAACAGGGTCGAAGCCTACTGGGGCCATGGGTGATGCGAAAGAAATACCCGGGGCCCTGGAAAAAAATGGCAAAAAAGGAACAGGAGTGAGTTTTTAGTCAGTAAAAGTCTGACACTATCTCGCGCTCCGCCCAAGAGCGGGGGATGTCTTGAGATGATATTCCCACCCGAAAAAGAAAAAAAAACTCTTAGGGGTGAAGTTTCGTAAAATCCGTTCTTAACATTTCTACACCCCACAAGGAACCAACCTGCCAAATTTTAAGTTTGTAGGTGTTATAGTTTCTGAGATTTCGTGATTAATCAGTGAGTGGTATTACGCTTTTATGTATACAGACAGATTATTATGATAATAATTTATAGGATTTATTTTAATACAAGCTTATCAAAAAAGTTAAAAAAAAAACATGTAAAATATAAAAAAACCTTCTAACTGTCATATCCAGAAGTATCGCTTTATGTGTCAAGCCCCTAATCCAGCCACCCAACGAGATCCTCTAGTTGAGGCTCGTAGCCTACAATGATCACCGAGTCTACATCCCACAAGTCAACAACCTCGTGAGCCAAGTCAAGATACAGGATTTGGATTTTTTCATGGCTTTCACGAGGACGGTAGTGTCAACAATCATTGCATGTCTCTCGATTCGTTCCACTTTGGATTTACACTAGAAACACATAAAATCTTAAACTGTGTGTGTAAATCAGTGTTTTGCCTTAAATACGGTTAATTAAGTGGAGTAATTTTTGGTAACTTTTAACCGATGTTTTTGCAATAAGCCATCAAAAATCAGTTTAGGATCACAATAGCAGATGCTGGATGTAATAAAAAATATTTATATTAATTTGACAAAAAGTCAAATTAATATTAAAAAAAAATATAAAAAATATTTATATTAATTTGACAAAAAGTCAAATTAATATAAATATTTACTATTTTATATTAAAAAAAAAAAACTTTATCCCTATAAAGTATTTTTTTGTTATCTTTGTAAAGAGGCATCATGTTTTCGTTTTTTAAACAAGACATTTACCGTAACTTGTTTATACATTTATTTACTGCCACATCATAGCTACAACTTAGGGGTATTTAAGTCAAGAGTGAATAGGTTACTTCTAGGCAAGCGTGCTCCATCGTCGACCACATCATCGCTTACCATCAGGTGAGATGGTGGCCAAACGTATAGGCTCGCGCATTAATAAAAAAAAATAACAGCATTTTATACAGAATTATTATGAAAAATAATGACTAATATATATGCCTATTTTAAGTATGCACAGTTTACACTATATTAGGTATGACATTAATAAAATTATTTTGGTATAAGGTAAAAATATTCCACAAAAAATAATCATACAAAATGGAAAAGAAAACACATTCACAATTATAAAAATAAAAGTAGACTAAAATAGAAAAATAGATCAATAAAAAAGAGGATACAGTATAGAACATAGAGATGTATATAATTAACATTTAATTATAGGGTTTGTACAAGCTTATATCTCCAAAACTCCTGTCCTAAACTTGAGGAGTAAAACACCGTGTAACTTTGGTCATGTGTCCTTTTTTGTAGAAAATCATCAAATGACCCTTCCTACTTTTTTTTTCGGTGATAAAATGATCCAATGACATCCCCCGCTCTTGAACGGGCGGAAAGGTGAGTCAGACTTTTACTGACTAAAAACCCACTCCTGTTCCATCGTTGCCTTTCATAGCAGGGCCGAGTCTTCCTTTCAGAAGCAGACCCTTGGCTCCAGTAGGCTTTGACCCTGCTGGGCCCCTACGGTTTGCTAACATCTCCATGAGGCGCGCCGCGTGGAACAGTACGCGCCGTCGACAACTTGGGCTCGGTCCGGACGGTTACTAGACAGTCGGACGGCGAGCTACCCAATGCTCGCCATCCGCAAGCCCGCGCCTACGGTGGCCGGAAATCGGGGTTGGGATCCTGGCGGCTGGAGCGTGGGGGCCGCTCCCTCGTGTGTGCACGTGCGGCCTTCTTCTTTTCTAACATTACTGCTTCGCAGAAGGAGGCGACCGCCTGCCACTTCACTTCGCTCCGGACCATGGCCAAAGCCCGGCGCGAGAGATTCTCCCCCACGAGGACACGGCGGCGATCTGCCGAAGCGGGGCACACCTCTATCGTGTGCTCTACCGTGTCCTCCGGGGCCCTTCCTACTCTGGGCGGAGCAAAAGAGAGTGCCACACTTTTACCGAGTAAACCCCACCTTTCCTTCAATTGCCTTTTTCGTTCTTTTCATCTTAACTTTCGAACACTCGAGCGCAGTTCATTGTGGCGTACGTAGCACACGAAACGTCGTGCTGTTCAATACTTTTTTTTTTATTATTTTGTATTAGGTTAAAAAAAAAATATAATGATAATGGATGAACATCCATATTAATAGCAATAATTAGTTGAATTGACGTAAGCTGTTAAGGTTTTGTTACTGAAATTTTAAATAATTGAATAAATACACATCCAAGATAGAAAATAGCCTAAGCTACTAATTAAAAATACGAGTATAAAACACGTAATATCAGTTAAGTTGTATATAAAAAAAAACGAATCATTTTTTTTTTTTAATTTTTAAATATCAAAATCCATTTTAATATTCGTGATAATCTCTGTAGTCATTCAAACCAGTGAAGACAACCTGTTCTTTGAATATATTCTTCATGAGGTGTCTCGGGCAGAAACTCAATGGTACTTCGATGTAACCTGAAATATAGAATGTTTAGTATGTAGTGACATCTATGGCGCCATATACGAACTAAACTACGAAATCCTGCATAACTCAATTAGAGTTCTCCGCGTGATGTGAACATATACAGCAGCCGAAAATCATCTCTCGGGCAGTTTCCCAAACCAGACATAACACCCGTCTGGTCAGAGGATCCTTCCTTTTCAATGGAGGTTCGCGAAGTTTGTGGTTTGCCCACACATCTAAAAGTACATTTTGATAAAAGTCGTGAAACTTTGCCACACTCTTTCTTTTCTATTATCTGTTTTTCATAATCCCAACTCCTCAAGGGAATCAAAATTCATAGGTTACTTCCCGTTGATTTAGAATCCTGAAATACGGCATGAAGCAAGGTCTCATAGCTCAAGTTTAGGAAAAATCTGAAAACTGACAATTTTTCAAACTTTTTTTGCGATTTGGAAAAATCTTCGTAATTCTATGCGGGAATTGAACTGTTTCGTAGGTAAGTTTGTACGGAACCGACTGTGCGCGAGTACAACTCGCACTTTTTTTTTCAATATTTATATTTGTGTTTAAATTTACAATTTTAAGTCTCAATGATACTACTTTTAGTAGACTTTTATGTGAGTAAAAATTTGTTTTTCCGCGTGCCGGAAGACGCAATGTTGGAGGGTAACAAGGTGGACCGATGACCTGGTGAAGGTTGTGGGAATCCGATGGATTCGTATCCATCGGATGCACAGGACCGTTCATTGTGGCGACATTAGGGGGAGGCCTATGTCCAGCAGTGGACGTCTATCAGCTGAAATGATGATGATGATAATGATGATTAATTTATTTTGGTTGACCGTGTGCGTCTATCCTATATGGAAAAATATACACGTTCACGATCGCGGCGCAGGCGACGATACGCGCAAAGTACATTAAATCAACGTTCCTCCTTTGAATTTCGCTACTAACTTAGAAAATCCTCCTTAAAACGTCATAATAATACGGCCTCCGACAAATAAGAACTGATAAAATTGTTTACCATTAAATTCGTCACCCCTGCAATTGAGCATGTCTAAATAGCAACCGTTGTTAAAAGTCTTATATATGTACGCCCTCATCTTGGACATCCCACAAACTGGCCTGTAGTGTTTCGGGCAAAACGTCGGGCAAGATTCACCGTACATTCTTCTTTTGTTAGTTGCAACTTGTTTTAAGCAGAATTTTAAGGGCGTTATCTTGAGTTCTAGGGGAAAAAAATGTTTGTGTTTAATTAAAATCTAGACCAGACTACGCGGAGATAATATCAAAGCGTACTTTCAGGATACCCACTCCCAAAGGAAACTCTCTGATGGCAAGACGCTCCTCAAACTATTTATATCCATGCATTTATAACGAAGCAGTAAAGAACTGCAATATAATAGACCTCAAAATACCCCTGTGTAAAAAGATCATAAAGAACTGACTTCTCACACTCTCCTACGATGAAACAGAAAGGATCATCTTCAAATAGTTGCAAATGAAGTAAGACAATATAAACCGACAGCACTCCTAATATCACTTCCATCTCACTCCCACACACGCTCACACCCACACCCTCTCCCACACACACACACACACACACACACACACACACCTCATCACAACGCATTCTAACAGACATGTATAATGTACTTGATAAAACTATTAAACTATTAATTTGTCATGAAAATTTTTATTTCATTACTTACTACTACGATGGAAAGCATTATCTTAATAAATAAAAACCTTAATTATATTTTAACTAGCGGTCTGAACAGACGTTGTCTTGCCCGCAAAATGGCTTTTCGTTATAAAAGAAAATTGGGAACCCAATTGCAGCGCAGCTTCCCGGGTTCACGTCAACCATCTAGAGACTCACTCAAATATAAAATTTCATCAAAATTGGTCTAGCTGTTTTGGAGGAGATAGGTGACAAACATGTATACAGAAAAATACACGCTTTTTTGAAGATTTGTCAAATACACATCAGCTGTCAGATTCAGATAGAAAAATCAGTCAAAATTACACCTGAATAAGATGAAGTCACACCAAAATTTTGGTATCTACCCTTCGATACAAAACATAGATGGTCCAGCCGACTGCTCGAAGCTAATTGACAAAATTGGGCTGCGTGTTCCATCCTTCACTTTAAGGAATCATCGACTTCTATATGTTCCCTCAGTGCGGTGTATTTACCGGCAAAACTCTTGCATGACAAGAGCTAGCGAAGCATACAACACAATGTGTGTTAGTGTTGATGATCTAGACCTACTTTCCACCAGTGTAAGCATAAGAAAATTATGGGTACTAGATTTGTCGAAGATCACTCAAACAGTCAATAATATTTATATCTATGTACTTGCTCCGACAGTCTTTACTTCTATTTTTTTTATCTGACTACTGTCTCATATCCTGCTCTAATACTTTCTGTGAAACCTTGTAATTGGCCTTCTTTCAATATTTTTCAACTATCTGTATCCTAGCTGTAAGTTTTCCGAAAATAATAAAATAAAATAACACATTACAACTATTTAAATAAATTAAAGTACTTGTTTGTACTTGTGCCAATGTATGTAGTCGTAATACAAATGAATATTTATGACTAAGACGAATACCACAACATACTATGCCAAAGCAGGTATACTAGCTGCCATACGTGCTCCTCAAATATGATATTAGTGTAGTGCTTTCAACTTTTATAAATTACTAGCTTTTGCCCATGGCTTCGCCCGCGTACATAAAATATAGCCAATGTCACTCTGGAATAAAGCAGCTTACTAACGGTGAAAAAAATTTTTGCAATCGGACCAGTACTTTCAGAGATTACCTCCACCAAACAAAAAAAAACTTTACCTAACATAATTATTTCTAAGGCTTTGACTGTACGTAGCTTGTACACTGTACCAAAATGTACAACTTAAAAGTAACTGTGAAAGTAACTTTGTCTTGTCGGTTACGCTTTTACGCTTAAAATTCTGAACTGATTTTAATGTTAAGAACGGAAAAAGCTTGAGCTCCAAAGATGGACATGAGCTACTTTTATATCTACATTTGCTTTCGTGCCCGCAATAACCAATATTCACCCGGACGAAGTTGCGGGCAGTAACGGCTACTACCCGCGGTGATATTATACGATAATGTACAATACTTACCAACACTATGACAGGCGATGTAAACCTTAAAGGCACATTTCGTGATGAACATTTTGTATTCCGCTTTCTTTTCGTCAAAACCGCACACCATGGGTCCCTTCGACGGGCAGTGATCATACTGGCACTTTTCACTCTTTACTACATTTATTATTGCTTAAACAAAATACGTTATTTTAATATTATATACCACAAACTATCTCTTGTATTATTTATAGTTCTAACGATCTATCCTAAGATTATCTGGTAGATATCGCTGACAGCGATAAGAATATACTAGTACTATATAAGTTGTGTTACTTTTTTAGTGTATAATAAAGTTTATTCTTTTCTATTCTATTATTTGAGATCTTATTAGGTACCAGGTGAACCAGTGATGGCCCCAGTGGTAACGGTCCTGACTTAAGAATCATACATCACAGGTTCAAACCTAGGCAGGCACTTTACATAGTGTGATTATTTTATCACCACTGCTCTCAAAACGGTGAACAAAAAAATCATTGGACTCGCGTGATAGATTACGGCCCATTTCCTTTCCTAGAGAGGAGGCCTGAATATCAGCAGTAAGAACATTATAAGGTTGAAAAATACAATAATAGCTTGAACTGGAATAATCCAGTTCAAGCTATTAAGCTAATAAGCCAATAAATAATAAAATGGAAAAAAACGAAACCAAGGTTATTTCAAGCACTTGATTTTTTCACCAAAAAAACTTAGGTATATTTATAAGAAAGAAAAGAAATAAAAATATTTTATTTTGCGTACATACATGACACACAATGTAGAAAAACATGTTGAAACTTAGAAAACAGAAAAACTAACACCATGTGACTCACGTTAGCGCCAAAAAGGTCCAGTTCAGCGAAAATGCCAGACAATTACGGAACTAGGTTGACCCGGCAAACTTCATACCACTTATTAGTCAACTAATGTTGTGATACATTTAAGCTAAACTGACAATTTATAATGCCATCTAGTGGCAGACCCAGCATAATTCATTTTAGTATTACATCTTTACTAAAGATGGCGTTGTAATCGATTTTTTTTTTCCGTGATTATTTTCATTTTTGCTCACCGTTTAAACCTTTACGTAACTGTCACAAATATTTCATGATCATAATTAGCCAAATCGGTACAGCCGTTATCGAGTTTTAGCGAGACTAACGAACAGCTATTCTTTTTTTTTATTATTAATTATAGGCTCGCGTTAGAGATGATGAGGTCGACGATGGAGCACGCTTGCCTAGAAGTAGCCTATTCACTCTTGACTTAAAGACCTCTAAGTTGTAGCTATCAGGAAACACAGACTCCGGCAAGGAATTCCACTCCTTGGCTGTACGCTTAATAAATGTGTTCTTAAAATGCTTTGTGCGTATGGGTGGGATATCTACCATGTACCGGTGGCGCAATGCCGTACATCTAGTGATCCGATGATGGAACGGACTTGGCGGAATTAGATTGTGCAATTGTGAATGTAAACGATATAAAACCGACAGGCTAGCAACCCGGCGGCGATGTCCAAGGCTTTGGAGCTTCGACTCTATTACACTCAGCTATTCATTTTTATATAAATAGAATACTTCTCTGTAGAAAATAACCTGACAGCTCTTTCACATGTTCTGCTGAAACCAGAAAAAACTACGACTAAATAAAGTACTCAGACGTGGATAATATTCCAGTAGCACAAAGTATAAGGTTTTCATAAATATATTTTCTTTACTTTTTAATTTGTGCGTATATTATGTAGGGTCAAAGTTCACATAAAATTTGTGCAAAATAGCAGATTTTTAGAGGATTGGATTAGTTTTTCACACCACAAGATATCTATGTTACGTAAATATCCAGCGAGAAATATGTAATAACGTCATAATCACGTAAGAGCGATTGTATGGGAAGCATACTCACGGGTACGTTCACGGGCTGGTCACTCAAGATATGATAACCAAGGTTGTAAAAACAACAACTTACGGAGACAGAAGCAATGAATACAATTTAGTTTTAAATGAGAAAGCACGAGATTCATCGCGTCGCATTATTTACTTCAGCCACAGGGTAGTGTGGGAGACAATGGAAAATGTCACGTCTCGTGAAAGGACAATGAGAAAGACTATGCACTGCATTTCGTTCATTTATTCTGTGCTTAGTTATTTTATTAACGTCGGCGTCGGTCATATGTTTGGATTTGAGTTCTAAGAAAAATTACGGCCAATTTTAGAGCAGTGTACATTTTTAATTTTTTTTTTTTTTCGGTGGGAAAATCATCTTATGACATCCCCCGCTCTTAGGCGGGGCGGGAGATAGTGTCAGACTTTTGCTGACTAAAAACCCACTCCTGTTCCTTCGTTGCCTTTCGTACCAGGGCCGAGTCTTCCTTTCAGAATCAGACCCTTGGCCCCAGTAGGCTTCGACCCTGCTGGGCCCCTACAGTTATTAACATCTCCTTCAGGCGCGCGTGGAACAGCGCGCGGGGAACAGCACACGCCGTTGATGACTTGGGCTTGGTCCGGACGGTTACCGGACGGTCGGACGGCGAGCCACCCATTGCTCACACCCCAGCCGCTGTGACAGGAGACGCTAGACGGATATCGGGAATCACAGAACGATCCCCAGCGGGATTGCGGACGACGATCAATGGGTAGCTCGCTGTCCAGCCGTACTCCATCCAAATCGAGCCCAAGTCGTCGACGGCTCGTACTGTTCCACGCGCGCCTCAAAGAGATGTGAGCAAAACCGTAGGGACCCAGCAGGGTCGATGGGTACTCAAAGGGTAACTAAAGGGCTCAGGTGTGGTTTTAGTTAGTTAAAATTTTGCACGCTTTCACGCTTCACCACAGAGCGCGAGAAGTCATTGAATGGTTTACCACGTCAAAAAAAAATACCAGGATTGTGGAATAGTGGAATATAGTTACCACGGCCCTAGAGCAAAACGGCAGCTAAAAAAACACGGGTGGATTTCACATTCGCCATAATGAATTCAGAAAAATATAGGACTTACTATTTGACGATTAAAAACACGAAATAATAAAAAAAATAAAAGATAATTATATACAGGCCTTACAGTGAAACGCGACGAGTAAGGACAGCAAATAAACCATTTTCTGCACAAGAACAATATAAGCCAATCAATATATCGTCACGACTTGAGCAATAATCTTACGACTAATAACTAATTCTGATTAAGAAAATCAATTATGATTCAAAAATTTACTACTATGACATTACATTTAAATTATTTTCAGGTATATTCCACATAGGCATGTTTATTTCAGTTTTTTTTTTTTTTTATAAATGGCGAACGGTTGTAACTAAGACAGTGAAGAATAAAAATGTTGATGTAGTAATTTATTATTGTATACATTTTTGATTTATTGATTGCTTCATTTTTATTATTGGAACGAAGTTCCTTATCGCACGTTGCGAAAGGGGGCTAGACGGAAAAAAATTAAGACCAAAAGTTGTAGCGACACTTTTTGCTATAGTTGTAAGCCGTGCGGCGTGCGCGTTTTTCTCTGTCTGTCTCTTTCTCTCTCATAGAAAGCAAGCCAGTTATTGTTACGAAGAAAAATAAAAAATTAAATTAAATTTTATTACAATTCCTTCACTAATTAATCGAAAGGAACTTCGTTCCATCCGGGTGACCATTGACACCTCTCAAGTTTTTTATTTTTGTACAGCCTCTTTTTATAATGTGAATTAAAGTAATAGCTGACAAATTCGGGCACCAGGGAGATGCACACAGTAAACCAATACAAGAATTGCCGGAAAGTATTAATTGGAAGAGGTTAGGCAATTGGTAGACTTATTTTACCAGGCTTATCTCCGGTAATAGAACTGAGTTTATTATAATGCTATTAACTGGGGCAAAAGTTCAGATTCTAAGCTCGTTCTGAAATATTCCAACACTATTAGGAGTACCGACTCTTCTCTTTGAGTGTGGGAAATTATTAAACAACTTTTCTCGCTTAATCTCTCTCTGTTTCTTTTCGCTCGAGGGAGTGTCAGACTTTTACTTACTAAAACCCACCCGTGTTCTTTGAGTTACCCTTTACGTTTCAGGGCTGTTGTGACTCTTTCGTACCATCCTGCAGTCCAGACAGGCACCAACTCTAGTGCACCTTAACTCAGCCAACATGCTGTCGTGTCTTTAAGACGAGCATAGGACACAACGCGCTGTCAACCCGAACCTGATGCTTAACTGATAGCGAGCTACCCATTACTCGTTAACTTTAAGCCTGCGCCTACCGTAGCCGAGAATCACCCTGCTCTTCTCGACACCCAGAGCATCTCCTGCAGTGATTACCTAGGGCTTGCGGATTACCTCTTCTTCACACTTTCCGCCCCCTCCTTCGCTTTTATTTAATCATGCAATCTCAGCAATAGCACTTTTATTTTTTTAAGTGGGAAATTATCTAATGACATCTTCCGCCCTTGGGCGGAGCGCGAGAGCGTGTCAGACTTTTACTGACTAAAACCCACTCGTTCTTTCTTTGCCTTGCGTTCCAGGGCCCCGGGGTTCATTTTCACTTAACCCATGGCCCCAGTAGGCTTCGACCCGGCTGGGCCCCTACGATTTGCTGCCATCTCATTAAGGCGCGCGTGGAACACTACGCTCTGTCCGGTTACCGGATGGTTGGACGGCGAGCTACCTATTGCTCGCTGTCGCAAGCCCGCGCCTACGGTGGCTGGAAATCGGGATCGGACTCCTGGCGGCTGGGTGGTGAAGGGCGTTCCCTCGCGCGTGAGACCACTAAGACAACGAGACAATAAGTCATCTTCTAAACATACGAACAGCCTCATTTATATCAGAAAGTCATTCATATCACTTCACTTGACCTAAGCACCAATAAATACTGTCAATTTGTGAAAAATATGTCTACCATTCGACTTAAGGGGGAAATTTGCCGAAGTGACATTTATGTTAGGCAATGGCTGCGTAAAAAATTGTGAGTTTCCCGTAAAAATATCGAAGAGTGACGTAAAATACTTTTGGCTCCTTTTATTGCAACATCATGAACCGTAATGAAAAAATTTTGTTGGGAGTAGATGGTATATTTTTATTTGGGTGAATAATATTGGCATTTTATTTCAGGCGTAAAAAAATATGGCACTGATTGAATGCTTTTATTTCACACAAAATATAGCATAGCATAGTCGGCCTTATAATGTTCCCACTACTGGGACTCAGGCCTCCTCTCTTGGAGAGGGAATGGGCCGTAATCCACCACGCGGGCCCAGTGCGGGTTGGTTGGTCACACAAAATATGTAAGCTTAAATACTTAAACAAATTCAAGACAAATGTAAAGAAGTGTTTTCGGAGAGGAGGAAACTAACCCATATTCTAAATCTCTTTGAAGAAAACTTTCTCCACTGCACCAATTACTTCTTCTGTGACTGCAAAAAACCACTCTCGAGTCGTGAAGGTTAATAAAATGTATACAGAGCAACTAGCTTCTGCCAGCCGGCGGCTTCACTAACATAAAGTAAAAAATATATCACTCGGTAATATAGTATTCTATCAGAGTATCAACGGGCTAGGAAATATAAAGTGCAAACAAGCCAACTGGGTTGAAAGGATGGCGGTGAGACAACTTATTCAAGGAATAATACACACCTTAAAATAATGCACCTGTTTATTTCTTCAGATAATCGTACTGTTTCTTAATAATTATTAGTACAAAATGTAGACTGCTAAGTAGGTAAACTTTTTGTAGTAGCCACCGAATTTACGTCCGCACGCTACCAGTGCTCTGGTCAGACTGCCTATACCCCGACCCAGTGCTAGTGCAAGGAGGGAGACATCCCCCCTTTAATATTATAAAACCGTTATTTAAACGACTTCCGCCTAGCACTCAAATCAATTTGAATGTTGCCACATAAAATAAAATTAAAAATTAAATCAAATGCTAGGCTTGTAGCGACATCTATGGCGTCACATAAGAACTAATCCTGCATCGCGCAATCAAAGTTCTCCGCGCGTTTAGAACATATAGAACAGCCCGAAATCATCTATCGGGCAGTAGTAGCCCACCAGACATAACACCCGTCTGGTCGGAGGATCCTCCCTTTTCAACGGAGGTTTGCGGGACTTTACTCTCTGTTCCGTCTACCTCCAAAGGCTTTTATTGAAACCTAACAGTAATAAAGTAGCATATTATCGGTGAAAATTTTAAAATCAAGGCAGCGATTCTTGAATTGAATAAGGTCATCCAATCTGTCACGTAAATTACAAAAAATACAATTTAAAGTTCTCTTTATATACAGTCAGGGGTCAAAAGTGCAGTTCCACCTTACCAATGCTAAAATGTCTATAATTTCTTTGTAAAAGAGGGTCAATGGTTCATGACTGATTTAATTGGTTGCATAGGATCTAAAGTATTGAATAAACTAGTTGTGGACTATTGTACTTCTCCAAAAAAGAAATTTTAGACTAAAGTGTCTAAAATTTCTTTTTTGGTGCATTGGAATAGTGCAACTGCACTATTTATTCTTGACTGTACGTATAGAATTTTTTTTTCGACTGTACTGATAAATCTGGGTGGTGTGGGACTATTACCAAAACATGGAAAGGGTTACTTCTTAAAAGACCACTTCAAAACCCTTTCTGTGCAACGTCTGTTAGGGCACGTCCTTGAAAAGACTACAAAGAGTTTTCTTCCGAACCTCACTGTGCACGACAGCACGTGAACATAGTGCATTATCTTCCCTGGAATCACTCGATTGGCGAACAGCGTCCTCACTCTGAGCCTCTATGTTTCTAAAATCTATTCTGCATTCAATTATGCTGGTGGGATTTTAGCATGTTAACCATTGAGGCGTACATATTTAGCCACTTTTTGTGCTAATGGATTGCTAATTCTATTTGCCTAACTAAATATTAATTATCGTGGTTAATAAATTCAATGATATATTCTAGCTTAGTGAAATAATACAGCGAAAATACTCGTACATAAACAATACGAACAAAGGTATTTAATATTCTCATCATTCTTAATGATGTTTCAATAATCCTACAAAATAATGATTCGCTCATTATCACTTGCGAGCTGAAAATACTGGAACATCTGCTTCGCCTTCCAATAATATTTTTGGTACATTAATTAAACTTAATTAATTGATTAATGATATTTTACAGGGCAGACACCGTGGACAAATTAAACGCGCTAGTACGCAAATAATTTCACTGTACTATTTTTATGGTTCTGTACCCAAAGGTAAAAATGAGACCCTATTACTAAAACTCCACTGTCCGGCTGTCTGTCACCAGGCCATATCTCATGAACCGTGATAGCTAGACAGTTGGAATTTTCACAGATCGTGTATTTTTGTTGTCTTCCACATGATGCAGGTCCTCACCAGATATGGTAAGTTCAGGAGGTTCCTGCATCGGATGAATCGCCCGGCGTGTCACCACTGTGTGGGCCGCCCGGAGCATACGCTAGAGCATACGGTGGAGGTATACCCTACTTGTACCGTGGATGCAATCGGTAGCAGAGCTCGCGTGGATCCTGGTTCAGCCTATGTTCCGGAGCGAGGAGGAATGGTAGGCAGTCGCCTTCTTCTGCGAAGCAGTAATGCTAGCTAGGGAGGAGGCCGTATGTGTGAGGGAACAAACATTTTCACGTTCCAGATGCCGAGAGCCCAACCCCGACTAACAGCCACGGCAGAAGCGGGCTTGCGGACGTTGAGCTGGGTAGCTCGCCGTCCGGCAGTTTGGTAATCGACATAACTGAGCCCCAGTCGTCGACAGTGCATTGCAGTGCATGATCCACGCGCTCCTCAAAGAGATGTCAGCAAACCGTAGGGGCCCAGCAGTGCCGATGCCCGCTAGAACCGTGGGAATTTTCTGAAAAGAAAACCCGTAGTTCTAAAACGCAAAAGATAACAGAAGGACACATGGTTTTAGTCAGTAAAAGTCTGACACGCCCTCCCGCTAAACCCAAACCGGGAGAAGTCATTGGATGATTTACCACTTTAAAAAATGTAGACATATTACTCGCGGAACATATGGTCGAAGGGGCCGGAAGGTTCTGGAGTGATGACCACTTACCAGACGACACAGCGTTGGAAGGCCTCACATATGGTGGTGCGTACATCTCTTTGAGGCACACATGGAACACTACGTGCCGTCGACGGCTTAGGCTCGGTCCGGTCGGTTACCGGACGGTCAAACAGCGAGCTACCCATGGCTT
The DNA here is from genome assembly GCA_961205895.1 of Mythimna pallens. Taxonomy (NCBI): domain Eukaryota; kingdom Metazoa; phylum Arthropoda; class Insecta; order Lepidoptera; family Noctuidae; genus Mythimna; species Mythimna pallens. Next base: position 7,806,791 of record OY540843.1, read on the forward strand.
GCTACAGTGGCTGGTAATCGGAATCGGAATCCCGCTGTCCTATTGTGGGTCATGGAAATCCAATGAATGAAAAACGTACAGGACCGCTCATTCTGACGACACTTGGGAGAAGCCTTCATCTTACAGAGGATGGCTGAAATGATGATGATCATTTATAATTGCCGAGCATTTCCAGATTTTACTAGCAACATGGATTCTTTTTTTTCAATGATACCTAATGAGTTCTAGACTAGTGCTTGACTGCGATACCCAGCTGATGGTAAGGAATTAGCACCGTCAAGTATGCGTACTCCATGGTGCTCGTATGTTTTAAATGATAGGCCCATTATACGTAATAGATATTCGATTAATTATGTTCCGGCGTCCCTTTCAACGAAATGATAATATTATACTGATGTGTAATGCAAAATTAATGTAAATGAATTGTAGTTTTATTTGTTTTAAAATAACGCTTGTTTAAATACCTTTTTTTTACATGGGAAATCATCAAATGATGTCCCACTATAGGTGGTGTGGAAGGGAGTGTCAGATTTTTGCTGACTAAAACCGTTAAAGTTTTTTCAGTTGCCCTGTTGGCGAGGGCTACGGTAAGTCCTTCAAATAATGCACAGCCCTGGCAGGTATCGGCCCTAATTGGCCCGTTTTGCTGAAATCTTTTCGAAGCACAAGTTTTTTTTTTAGGTCGGAAATCATCCAATGTCAGAATGGCCAGAGGGCGTGTTAGGCTTTTACTGACTAAAATCCACTCCTATGTTGCTTCGTTGCCTTGTGTTCTAGGGCCGGGTTTTTCTTTCAGAAACGAATTTATGGCCCTAGTAGGCTTCGACCCTGCTGGGCCCCTACGGTTTGCTGTCATCTCCTTGAGGCGCGCGTGGAACACTACACGCTGTCGACGACTTGAGCTCGGTCCGGATGGCTACCGGACGGCGAGCAATGGGTGGCTCGCCGTCCGCAAGCCCGCGCCTACGGTGGCCTGAGTTGAGTTGAGGTATGAGGACCGTTGCCTCACGCGATTGGCCGCCTCCTTTGCTAGCATTACTGCTTCGCAGAAGGAGGCGACCGCCTGCCACTCCTCCTCGCTCCGGAACATGGCCTGTACCAAAGCTAGGCGCGAGAGATCGGCGCCGCCGATCGCCCCCACGAGGACACGGCATTGCTCTGCCCAAGCGGGGCACACCTCTTCCGTATGATCCACCGTGTCCTCCGGGCGTTCCACACAGTGGCGACACCTGGGCGTATCTTCTGCACGAATCCGGTGCAGGAACTTTCCGAACTTACCATGTTCGGTGAGAACCTGCGTCATGCAGAAGGTGAGGACGCCGTGAGGTTTTTCCAACCACGCCTCAAAGAGGAGACTTACCGCCATAATTGTGGCGTGCCCAACCGGTCGTTGTGGTGACATTTGGGGGACGCCTATGTCCAACAGTGGACGTCTTTCGGCTGAAATAATGACTTAAGCGAATTATCGAGTAAGTAAAAACCTATTTACATACCTACCTCCCTACCTACTATATTCTCGGCTATTTGTATTTGCTTTAACTCAACAACCTTAGGAAATCTCGTTGTGTCCAACTTCAAATTAAATGATCGTCCTAAGTGCCTGTTAAAAATTTAACAACGCATTTAGGATTCTGTCTACTCTCAAATACCGTTGGATGTAGGCGTTACTAATTTCATTAATCCAACATGTCTTTTTTATTACACTTATCGCGTAATGTAGGAAAACACAGGTAAATAATAATATTTGGAGATATGCGAAACAGAGTGTAAACTCCCGCAAACCTCCATTGAAAAGGGAGGATCCTCCAACTAGACGGGTGTAATGTCTAACCCGCGTAACTGCTTGACAGATGACTTTCGAGCTGTTGCATATTTTCAAATAGCGTTGATCTAATTGTGCGGTGCAGGATTTCGAAATACATATGTAGTTCGTATGGTATCTCCTATTTTTGACGTCGTTATCTCCTCGACTCAACCTCGACTAAGTCTCCCTATATAAAATTGATTACGGTAGCTTGTTATTTATGAGAAGGAATTTTTTCCTTGTCATGATATTTAAATAAACTTGAGTAAAGGATTTTTTTTTTTATTTATTTATTTATGGCACACCAACGACTTATTCACTAGTACATTTTTATATACAACAATCAAACTTAAAATCTAGAGTGACTTTGTCACTTACAAGTGTGCACAGCATTAACATAAATTTCAAGTCTTACTAGCCTATATATTATTATATAGGCTCAAAAAAAAAACAAACGAAACTACAAGAAACAAAAAAAAATCCAAGTAAAATAATTAAATCTAGTGTGGTACTCAACATATTAATGGTGACCACTGTGGGTCAATAGCAATTGCTTACGAAATTCCAAAAGCTTGCCAGCAAAGATGTCAACGCCATTGGAAAGTGAATGGAGATCGTTATACCTCCTCATCAATGTATTCATTGGTGCCAAATGGCCGAGGTTAGTTCTTGCCGGGAATGGAGTGAACATATCTAGGATGCGTACAGTTCTGGTTGAAGCGTGGCGAGGAACAGATATATTTATTTCGTCGAGAAGATTCGGAACTTATATAGATCCATTGATGATTTTGTGAAGCAAAATCAGATCGTTAGTTTGCCTTCGCTGTTTTAAAGTTATAATTTTAAAGTGATTTAGCCTTTGCGAGTAATCAGCGTCCTGAGGACAGCTATTAGATTTGCACCTCAGATAGCTTGTGAAATTTTTTTGGACCCTTTCTATGCGATTCACATGTGTACCATAACTAGGATTCTAAACTAGTGACGCGTATTCCAAGATAGATCATACAAGTGAATTATAAAGTACGATTAAGCTTTGTTGGTTGGTTTTGAAGTCATAACATGTTCTTTTTATAAATCCCAGTGTTTTAACAGCTCTGGAAACAATAGATTCAATATGAGGTATGAAGGTAAGCTTACTATCAAGGAGAACACCTAAGTCTCGGATTTAGTCAACTTTTTGAAGCACTCTACCATTGAGAGAATAAGAAGAAGTCCGCACAAGATGTTTTTTCGTAAATGTTATATGGAAACATTTATCGACATTAAGAAACATGCGATTTTTAGTAAATCAATCCTGTACAGAGTTGAGATCCTCCTGAAGTAGGGCAATGTCTGTACTTGCATTAATGACCCGATATAGTTTCAAGTCATCTGCGAAGATAGAACAGGTACTGTGTTTAATACTGTTTGCTATATCATTGACGAATACAATAAATAGTATTGGGCCTAAATGGGAACCTTGTGGGACTGCGGATGTTGAAGTGTAAGGTGAAGGAGACTGGTGACCCTTTACTACAACTCTCTGTTTTCTGTCAGTCAGATAAGATTTAAACCACAGCCAAAGTTGGCCAAATATACCGAGATTTGACAGCTTAAGTAGCAATATATTATGGTCCACCTTATCGAACGCACTGCTAAAATCGGTGTATATAGAATCGACCTGCTTACGTGAATCTACTAATTTACAAAGGTCATTGACATAGAGAACTAAGTTGGTCGTGGTGGATTTTTGAGCACAAAACCATGTTGTTGTGGAGCCACCTCTATTTTCAAATGATCTGTTAGAATGGGACACAAGAGAGACTCGAATACTTTTGAAAATACAGACAAAATGGAGATAGGTCGGTAATTACTTACGTACGTAAGGGGAGGCTGACAAGCCTCCCCTTTTTTAAAGACGGGGACTACATGCGCTGGCTTCCACTTATCAGGAAATTGAGAAGTTTTAATAGAGTGATTGAATATTATTTTGAGTGGGAGAGATAGACTGACCGCACATTTTTTGACAAATATAGGTGGTAGACCGTAAGGACCTGCAACTTTGCGTACATTGAGCTTTCTCAGTGCTCCGGTTAAGTTTTTTTCCGTGAAAGCAACGCTGCCCAACGTATTGCTAGAGTAGATCGGTGTATCTCCAGAGCGATGTTCTGAGTGTATGGCGTCTGATTGAGTAAAAGTCGACGCAAAGTGACGCGCAAATAGATTGATGATTTATTATTAGATTAAAAAGATTAACAATATAGACAGGTATAATGAACAAGTATTTATGACGTAAACGCAATCATGGGTACATGCACAAACATATAAACTCACATACACAAGACAACCAAACCCTGAGCACTTATCTGAAGGCCATATAAATATTTGTTCCGTTCGGGATCGAACCCGCGACCCGCAGTGCAGCAGCCAATCGTTGAGTGATTGGCTGCTGCACTGCGCCACGCTGCGCCAACCGTGCCGTCAAACAGTCATACGGGTTTATCAAAATTATATACTCTAAGCTAACCCCAAATAATATTAATAATATTCCACAACTTTCACACAACGCCATCTAGTCCCAAACTAAGCAAAGCTTGTGTTATGGGTACTAGACAACTGATAAACATACTTAAATATTTCTAAATACATACATATTAAAGATAAATTACACCCAGACACAACAAATGATCGTGCTCATCACACAAACATTTGTACTGGGTGGGAATCGAACACATTACTTCTGGCATAGCAGTCAGGGCCACTGACAACTAAACTAACTGAACAGGCTTGTAAAAATAATGTAAATGATCGTTCAAAGTGCCTGTTAAAAATTTAACAACTTATTTAGGATTCTGTCTACTCTCAAATATGGTTGGATAAAGGCGTTACTAATTTCATTAATGCAAAATGTGTTTTTTAGGACATTTATTTGACCTTCCTCAAATAAAGAAAAGCTAGAGAAAACAATTTGCTAAACTATCTAAAAGACCATGATAATCTGCAACACGTCTTGTGTAAAATAATATACTTACTCTAATCTAACCCTAAATTTTATACGAAAATAGTTTGGTAGCATCAATAAACATAAACTAATCGTTACCCTGAGTCTCGCTGTGCTCAAATTTCGTGACCCATATTCCTTTATTTTGGGTCAGTGATTGATAGCCAAGTGACAAAGGATATAGAAGCCCTCTAATGTAACTAGATCCTTAAAGGACAGAAAAAGCGTGAGCCAGGCACTACAGGGACATCAAACAAAAAGGTTACACGCAGAGATCTGTTAGATGGACCTTTGTGCAAATGAGGAAGTTTTGTTTTGCTAAAAAGTTGAATTAATGCTCAAATTTGTTCCCTTTGAGTAGGGTTCCTGCAGTAAAAAAGCTAACGCACGAGGCGTCATAATGATTTCTAAGGTTTTTATTAAGTGTGTCTCCCACAAGGTGGACCGACATCCTGATGAGTTGCGGGAATGTGGTGGATGCGAGACGCACAGAATCGGTCTTTGTGGCGACGTTTGGGGGAGGCCTATGTCCAACAGTGGACGTCTTTCAGCTGAACTGTTGATAATGATGAAGACAAGTGTAGTGATCCCTAACGTGGTTTGGTAATTTCAAACTTATATTAATCATAAGTCCAGGATTTCCTATGATTTATATACTTTATAGATGTCGATAATAAATAATAAATCATTTATTTTCAGGCATCTTGGCCCATAGATACATAATCTTACAGACTTAGAAAGTGCGTAAATTGAAAAAGTCAAAAAAAGTGAAAAAGTCAAAGTGAAGAATTAAACCAATTCTTCACTTTAACCCCAAGCGAACGCCAGTGTTCGCTCTCTCATTGTCTTTCTATTGTGTCTCTAATTACGGTATTTGAAAGGTATGTAAACGTTTATCCTGTTTTTTATGAGATTTACAATCTTTATCTATACAATCGATACTAATATTATGTAGAGGAAATATTTATATTTTTGTTCGTAATGAATAAACTCAAAAAGTACTGGACTGATGATGGATGACAGATGCCTACATATTTTCTATTTACACGCGGCAAGGCCACGGGCAGAAACTAGTAAAGAATCATCATCATCATCATCATTTCAGCCGAAAGACGTCCACTGTTGGACATAGGCCTCCCCCAAGTGTCGCCACAATGAACGGTCCTGTGCGTCTCGCAACCATCGGATTCCTGCAACCCTTACCACGTCATCGGTCCACCTTGTAGGAGGCTTTCCAACGCTATGTCTTCCGGTACGTGGTCACTATTCCAGAACCTTTCAGCCCCAACGGCCATCTGTTCTGCGAGCAATATGCCCTGCCTATTGTCACTTAAGTTTGATGATTCTTCGTGCTATGTCGGTAACCTTGTTTCTCCTGCGGATATCCTCATTCCTGATTCGATCACGAAAGGAAACTCCGAGAATAGCCCTTTCCATTGCCTTAAAGATTATAATAAGTTGAAGGTAAACAACCGTATTAGTAAAAGTTTTTGATGTCCCTTTTTGTCCTACATAGCATAGTTAAGATCTTCCTAATCCCCATCCTGTTCTGTCTCCTGTATCTGTGCAGAACTACCTAAGGCCGCTCTTTGTAACAGTTTCATCCTACGTAAACATTGCTTTTGAGATTGTAATCGGCTTAAGTTTAATCTTTGAACTGTAAGTGGCCTAGTGGGTGGTCGTGAGTTTGTGTTAGGGCAGACGCTTTGCTTTACGTAATTCATAACATCAACACGGCTCTCAAAGCGGCTCAAAAAACATCGTGAGAAAATTCGAAGACCTGGATTTGACATTTATGGATTTATCAAATAATAGGAACCGGTCCTGGACCAGCGTGGTAGATTACAGGCGAGTCCTTTTCACCGGAAAGAGCCCTGTATCCCAGCCCAGCAGCTGTGAGATGTCAGCAAAACCATAGGAGTCCAGCAGGGCCGATGCCTACTGGAGCCATGAGTTGACTTCTGAAAAGACTGCCCGTGGTCTTAGAACGTAAAGGGCAAGGGAAACTGAAAGAATATGGGTGTGGTTAACATTGACAAGCAGAAATACTGGGTAATTTTTTTTCGAAGCTACATATAGTATGTAGATTCATAATCAGCCTTTTAATGTTACCACTGCTGGGACTCAGGCCACCTCTCTAGGAGAGGGAATGGGCCGTAGTCCACCACGCGTGTCCATTGCGGGTTGGTGAATGTCACATGTCTACGAAATTTTGGTTCTAGGACATGCGGGTTTCCTCACGATGTTTTCCTTCACTGTTTTAAGAGCAGTGATGTTTGAACCCGCGACCTACACCTCGTAAGTTGGAGCCGTTACCACTCGGCCACCACTGCTCCTGATTTATGTTGTTTACAAGAAATAAAAATTTTTTCTTTTTTCTATATTTATAACCATAACTTTGTTATTTCTTTTTCTTTTGAAGGCCTTCTTCATCAGCTAAAGTCCATATGACAGAGCCTGTTAGTCTAGTGGTTAATGGCTCTTACTGCTATGCCGGAGCTCGTGGGCTCGATTCCCACCCTAGACAAATGTTTGTGTGATAAGCACGATCATTATTTTGTTCTGTGCCTGTGAAACTTGTGGATTGTTATTATTATTATTATTATTAGTCAAAGGTTCCTTAAACGGACGTCCTTACCCGATTTTGTGGCAATAGCTTATTTGTCAGAAATATAAATCTTACCAGTTAATTTGGTTAATAATGAATATTTGCAGTAGTAGTAAATCTATTTGCATTGCACTGAAGTGTATCTAAGCATTAAACCGACTATCTTAGTCGGTATTTACAAGCAGCAGTGTACGGACTTACAACTGTGTCAGTTTAAGGCTCTCTGAATGTCTGACTGGGTTGTAACTGAGATGTTTAGAATATTGGAGCAGCGCTAAGAAACATTTCAAGATTTAGAGAAAATTAGGTGTCAGTTTAAGTTAGCGAGTTAGTGAGTTATAAAAACCGGGCAAGTGCGAGTCGGACTCGTTCACCGAAGGTCAGGGTGCCGTACAAACTTAACCGTGTAAATAGTTTGATTCTTAAATCGAGTTTTGAAGACTATTCCGAAACTCAAATAGTTATTATTTTGTGTCGTATCAGCAAATTTACGGATTCTAGAATTTATCCTTGCCTTTTGCTATGGGATCTTGCTTCTTGCCAAATTACAAGAATGGTTTTAATATTCTTGCGAGTACCAAAATACACCATAAACAGCCCCCCTAACCAAGTTACAATCGTATCGTTTGCGCCAAACGCCTCGAGTAGGCCACGCCTCCGATTTCTTTGTTCTGACGTCATCTCAACGCTCAGTCACGTGGTCAGAACAAAGGAATTGGAGGCGTGGCCTACTCAGGGCGTTTGGCGCGAACGAAACGATTGTAACTTGGCTAGGGAGGCAGAGCATAAACGGTGGTATCTTTAGATTGCGTTGACGTAGAATTTGATTTTTTTACTGCTCCAGACTTGATTATTTGTTATTAATTTCAACTTAACGCCTCTACGCGTTCCTGAGAAGGAGAGTCTTAACAGACTGATAGACGGGCAACAAAGTAATCCTATTGTGATGAATCATAAACTTCAAGCTTCAGCTATATAAATATTTTATTCACTTTGATCAACACAATTTCATATTTATTGTTCTATTAACAATCATTTTCAAATAGACGGATTGGTAGGACATGTTCACTGTTCGACGTCTCAAAGCAGACTGACTCTGTCCAGAATGACAGTTACAAGCTCAATATTTCCCAACCACAAACTTTCACAAGCACTCGGTCCGACCAATCAGAGCAAAGTAAACAGTACGTGACATCAATTGACTAACTAATATACATTAGGGTTTATCAATAATTAACTTCAATTAAATATTTCATTTTAACAATTATGATATATTTATACAAAACAAATACCTACATATACTCTAATACCATAAATTATTACTTAATGTCTACAACGAATGCCTAAGTTCATGTAACTACTAGCGCCATCTATTGCTTATTGATGGAAGTTTAACGATTTATGAATATTTTCTTTAAAAATCATTACACTATACAAGTTCAACTTTTGCCGACTGAGGTACGGAACCCTAAAAATCTGGAAGGACACAAGTCTGGTGTCGTTTTAGTCAGTAAAAATCAGACCCTCTCTCACGCTCCACCCTAGTGCAAGATGTCATTGGATGATTTTCCATCTTAAAAAACAGCTACAATTTCAAAAGAAAAAGAATCTTTTTGCTACATAAATGCTGCGTTCACAGAAAACTGCTTAGTAATCCGTCAATATTTGTGAACATATAAACAAAAATTACAAATAGCTAGACTAAACGGCTAATACGAGAGGTACGTAGGAAAAAAATATTTACCATGGTGTAATGTTCCATGAAATCTACAAATATTAGGTTTGTATAAATGTATAGTGTGCTCGCATTGTTGAATGCAAACATGTGTAGTCCGGTAATTCACACGTAACTTGTGTTTTGTACCAAATTGTCATTACGAAGTGTGACATTAATGCTGACGAAAATGAAATTATTGGAAACAATACAGTAAAAAATGTGTGTGATTTGTGGCTTTGCGGCAGTGATCGTTTTGATTTTAGAAAATCTGTTTGAACTTCTTTAAAAGTTTTTTTTCTTTTCATGTTAGCATAGCATATGGCATAATCAGCCTTTTCAATGTTCAATGGCTGGGACTCAAGCCTCCTCTCTAGGAGAGGGAATGGGCTGTAATCCACCACGCGGGCCCAGTGTGGGTTGCTGAATGTCACATGTCTTCGAATTTTTGGTTCTAGGACATGTCTGTTTCCTCACGATGTTTTTCTTCACCGTTTTGAGAGCAGTGGTGATGAAATAAATTACACAAAGTAATGCGCCTGGCTGGGTTTGAACCCGCGACCTACAACACGTAAGTCGAGGCCGTTACCACTCGGCCACCACTGTTCTCCATGTTATCAAATATTTACTATATATACACACTAGACAAAAAAAATCGCTGTTGACGGGTAATGTAACCAAGAGACCGGATTGCCATGCTGTATGGCAATGCTTATCCTCTGTCCAAGGTAAAAACCTGCCTTTAGGTCATGCGAAGTGTCAACAAGGTGTTTGGAAAGGTCTGTAAACAATTTGTGAGGACTCGCATCAAGGGTTGAAACCCCAAACAGCTCGAAAATAAAAAATAAAACCGAGCCCAAGTCGTCGACGGCGTGTACGGCGTGTTCTACGCGCGCCTAAAGGAGATGTCAGCAACTGTAGGGGCCCAGCAGGGTCGAAGCCTACTGGGGCCAAGGGTCTGATTCTGAAAGGAAGACTCGGCCCTGGTACGAAAGGCAACGAAGGAACAGGAGTGGGTTTTAGTCAGTCTGACACTATCTCCCGCTCCGCCCAAGAGCAAGGGATGTCATAAGATGATTTTCCAACCGAAAAAAAAAAACAGATTGAAAATATTTATAATTTTAAAAGATAGGTTATGTGTTGCATTTATTATTGTGATAACCAGCCTGTACTGTAGGACTACGACCATTTTTGAAAGAGTAAGCCGTGGCCCTAAAACACAAATGGCAACTGAAGGACACAAGTAGGTTAAAGTTAGTAAAAGTCATACATCCGCCGCCGGTTTCGTTCCACTCTGAAGCGGAAGAAGTCATTTTTTTATTTATTTTTTTTATTGATATAAACCCGTGCTTGACTGCGATCCCACCTGATGGTAAGCAGTGATGCAATCATTGATGGTGAGGCGCACTAGTTTAGCCTTGAAGACACCTAAATTATAGTTGGACGGGAAGACCGCAGCAGGCAAATTGTTCCAGTCCTTCGATGTACGCGGTATAAACAACGAAGCGAAACGCTTAGTCCGGACCGTTGGAGTTTCAACAACGTAAGGGTGGATACTCGCCGTACTTCGGGTTGTCCGATGGTAGAAAGGAGATGGCGGAATCAAGTCATGCAATTCCCGCGTACACTCTCCAAAATGCAACCTGTAAAATACTGATAGGCTGGCTACCCTGCGCCTGTGCTCGAGGCTTTGTAGATTGGACTTAACCAAATCTGAATCCCCAATTAGCCTCTTCGCACGCCTTTCCACTGAGTCCAAAGCTGCTAGATGGCATTTTGCAGCACCAGCCCATATGTGACTGCAGTACTCCACACACGATCGAACCTGTGCTTTGTGTAACATTAGAAGCTGTCCCGGTGTGAAGTACCGTCGGACTTTTGCAAGAACACCTAGTTTTCTAGCAGCCACCTTGACTTTGGACTCAATGAACCGCCCAAAATTGAGGTCTGAGGAAATTTCAACTCACAAGAGCTGAAGGCGGTCGGTGCACTCCAGGGATACATTCCGAAAAGCAGGAGCCAACATGAACGGGCTTTTGGCGGTGAACAGACACGCTTGTGTTTTGGCGGCGTTGAATTCTACTAGATTGGTTTCGCCCTATTTGGAGACTGCCTGAAGTAAGACATTCGTACGCTCTACCATAGCCTCTCGTTCGGACTGGATTACTTCTTTACTAGCCCCAGCACCTGGAAGGTATCTCTCTACAACTATGCTATCATCTGCATACCCATAGATACCGGGCATCAGCAGATCGTTAATATGCAGCAGGAAAAGAGTTGCCGAGAGAACTGACCCTTGAGGAACTACATTTGATGATTAAGATCTACTACTAGGTTTTTTTTAGATGGGAAAATCATCTAATCACAAATCCCGCTCTTGGGCAGTGCGAGAAATAGTGTCAGACTTTTACTGACTAAAGACCCACTCCTGTTCCTTCGTTGCCTTCGTTCCAGGGCCCCGGGTTTCGTTTTCACACTACCCATGGCCCCAGTAGGCTTCGACCCTGCTGGGCCCCTACGATTTGCTGACATCTCCCTGAGACGCGCGTGGAACAATACGCATCGTCAACGACTTGGGCTCGGTCCGGACGGTCGAATGGCGGGCTACCGATTTCTCGCCGTCCGCAAGCCCGCGCCTACGGTGGCCGGAAATCGGAAGACCTACTAGGTTAAGATCTACTTCAATTCTCAATACATCTATGAATATCAATTCTTTATGCAGCCATGTCTATTTGTTTCACTAGTTTTATTGGCAACTCAGAATCGCATTTCCTGCTGATACCACAATCTACAAGGCTGTTATGATTGTATCAGTGTATCATTTAAATTTACTGCCAGTGGCAATTTGCACAGTAATTTTATATGAAGTTACTACTTCGTGCATATTATTTATCTCACTACATGTCTCGCCCAGTCCCTTCACTTATTTAGCTTCCGTATCGCTGTCACAAAGATTAAAGATTGACAAGACATGGTTCAAGAAATTATAATTTAAAAAAAAACGTTATTTGATGGATGGAAAACCAAATCCAAACAGGTTATATATGCACAGACTTTCAAAAGTTTTGATTCGCAAACGAATTTATCTTTGCCAAATTTTTTGAAAGTGATATCTGTAATTTAAAAGAATTCTTAAGTAACTCTAGAAATTTATTTTCGATACTTACTAGGAAAAAAACTTTACAAAATTAATATAAATAATACTTACATAATCTATTTTCCTAAAAGCTTGTTTTCACAAAATTAATTATATCCACTAAGACTTTGCTTTTGAAAGTTATTTGCAATATGCTTCTTATTCAGGGTCGAGAAGGACTGATGATCAGTTTTAAGAGTATTAACTATATCAGGATAACCATTGTTATGCAGACCAACGTAAAATGAACTAGAAGCAAAAATTCACTGTATAAATTATGACACTCAAAAATTTCAAATGTGATTGTAAGTGTATGTTTTTTTTTTCTAAAATCTTTGAATGCAATTCGAAAAATGTAAAAAAAATATGGATGGTCTCTTAGGAACGTTTTCCTGTAACTATAACGGTTAACGTGCTTGTCTTTACTGACCCGTCCCAAAAATTCACCCTGCATAATTTGGTCGCTAACTTTAATTTGCAATTTATCGTGACCCCTTTTAGAAAAGTTTAAATGAAAATTCTTTTGTCTATTATGTCCGCTTGTTGATCATATTCGGCCAATCTGTAAAAGAACGCAAAGAACCACGTCTTTCTTTGGGCACGCATATAATATTGGCGGTAAATCCCCTATTTGAGGCGTCTTCATACCGCGACATCTTTCAAGCCACTCCTTTCTTCCGCATGTTCCACACCGGACATGGTAAGTTTGGGAAGTTCTTACACCTGATTCGTGCGGAAGAAATGGATTTGTCATAAGATGATTTTCCCATCAAAATAAAAACCGTGTGTATGTTCGGGACATACACACGGTTTTTATTTTGATGGGAAAATCATCTTATGACAAATCCCTCCTGTTCCTTCTTTGCCTTCGTCCCAGGGCGCCGGGTTTCACTTTCATATTACCCACGGCCCCAGTAGGCTTCGACCCACGGCACGTGTGGAACAATACGCGCAGTCAACGACTTGGGCTCGGTCTGGACGGTTACCGGACGGTCGGATGGCGGGATACCCATTGCTCGCCGTCCGCAAGCCCGCGCCTACGGTGGCCGGAAATCGGGATCGGAATCCCGGCGGCGGTTGGGGCGTGAGGACCGTTGCCTCACGCGATCGGCCGCCTCCTTTGCTACTATTACTGCTTCGCAGAAAGAGGCAACCGCCTGCTACTCCTCCTCGCTCCGGACCATGGCCTGTACCAAGGCCCGGCGTGAGAGATCGCCGCCGCCAATCACCCCCACGAGGACACGGCGTTGTTCTGCCCAAGCGGGGCACACCTCTACCGTGGCGGACGGCGACACCCGGGCGTCGCTTCCGCACGAATCCGGTGCAGGAACTTCCCGAACTTACCGTGTTCGTTGAGAACCTGCGTCAAGCTGAAGGTAAGGACACCGTGAAGTCTTTCCAACCACGCCTCAAAGAGGGGACCGCCATAATTGGGGTGTGCTCAAACATACATATGGTAGAGATGTGTCCCACTAGGGCAGACTTATCCGCTTTATCGATTTGTAAATATAAAGCATCTCTCTAAGACCGACATATAGACAGACAGACTGCGAATAAATATAGCTATAAGTCCCGGTGACACTTCACCGGAACCGGATTTATATATATTAATAGAAAGGTGAGTTTGTCAGAAATCTACTTACTTAAATTCGTTGCTCCTATTGTCAATAAAAATTTGTCCCTCTTACTTAAACTAATAGACTCCTTTGTACTCCTGTGTAGAAAAATGTCGTCTTTTGTACAAGTACAAATACAGGCATACACAATGGATAAATTTCTTCAAACTCACACAATGAAACTTCGCAATCAAACTTCTTTACCTCATCAAAATCGGTTTGCCTTGTTACCTTATAAAGGGACAACTGAAAATTCTTTTGTTCACTTATTTATTTTATTCTTCATGCACAGATGCGAACCTAATGCCTTAAGGCATTTAGTCCGCATTTATGGCCTTTTATCTAGGTTGATTATTTACAACAATGTTTAATATAGATAGAGAAGTGAGTCTCTGTGGGATCATTTTGTAGATATAGGTGGTCAGTACGCGATTTGCAATATATGTAAAGCAAAATTATCTTTTGGAGCCTCTGTGACTAATTTAAAAAAAAAAAACCAGGCAAGTGAAAATCGGAATCGCGCACTGAGGGTTTCGTACAAACTTACCTGTGAAAACTGTTCAATTCCCGAATTGAGTTACGAAGATATTTCTTTTTTTGTGACATAACTACAAATTTACAGACATTTTCCTATACTTGTGTTATGAGACCTTCCTTCATGCTTTGGCATTGTCATTTTGGGTCTCAGGATTCTAGGTCAACGGGAAGTACCCAATGAATTTTGATTTCCTAAAGAGTGTCGAAATACACGTTTTTGCGACATAAACGGCCGTATCTTTTTTTTCGTTTGCGGACATTTCCTTGAAGCGCGTGTGGAACAGTTCGCGCCGTCGACTTGGGCTCGGTCCGGACGGTTACCGGATAGTCGGACGGCGAGCTACCTATTGCTCGCCGCCGCTGTCCACAAGAAGGGCCTTACCATGACGTGACAAAATATCAAGCGTGCGAGCGAGAAAGATGGATGGAACTATACACAGTATATAGCTCCAACCTTTTAACAGTTCAGTTTAGGTCGTCAAATGGATCACGTTAAAAGCTCGTGGTAGGGCCTTTCTGATCTCTATCTCTTCTAAAGAAGACGCATCTCTGTTTTCGTTATATCAGGCTAGGGGGTTGGCGTCCGCAGACTCCTATGCTGGTTCTTAATCAGGTCATGTCAGGTCAGATCATGGAAAAACACACACGAAGAAAGACACATAAGACACGAAAGAAAGTGTAGCGACATCTATGGCGTCACTTAAGAACTAATCCTGCATCGCGCAATTAAAGTTCTCCGCGCGATTTGAACATATAGAACAGCCCGAAATCATCTATCGGGCAGTTACCCACCAGACATAACACCCGTCTGGTCGGAGGATCCTCCCTTTTCATCGGAGGTATGTGGGGCTTTACTCTCTGTTCCACATAAAAAAGAATATAAACTAGTTTACCCATAGTTATAAGGAGCTCAGTTTTATTTGCCCCGTTTTCTTTGGTTTATCCAGGACTTACTTTCCTCATTATAACCCAGTCTAACTATTAGTTAGTGCAGCCATTAAAGTTTTTCTAGATAACTATGAAAAGGTTCGAACTCATATCATTAGTGAGATGTTAATGTTTGTGTAGATTTTTGCTTCTGAATCGAATAAATTTAGTGACTATTGTTCCCTACACACCAACCTGATTATACCATAATTGAATTATTTAATTACATTATTCATTTAGATAATATTTAACTGAATAGTAGGCTCTATTATTTTATGAGATACATTCTTTATTTATTTTTAAATTAAGTAGATTATTAAAACTATATATACACTAAAGACAAAAACTACTAGCAAAATATGGCGTCATAAAATTCCTCCGCATCGCTGTCGACTGGAAGTGTGCCCAAAAGGCTGGCGGCATTGCCACGTTGTATGGCAATGCTTAATCTCTGACCGAGGTAAAAGCCAGCCCTTGGGTACATTCTTAATTTATTTTTAAAGGTGATAAAATTATATTATTTGCTTCTTTTATAGATTTGGGTATCTTATTATATATTCTAGGTTCCATACAAAATGCACTCTTGTCAAACAGGTAATTGTTTTGTGGCTTGTTGCACAAAGTGTACTGGCACGTCTAATACTTTTCAATGTTCTATATATTATTTGTTCTGTGGTCAAATTATTTCTTACGTCTAAAGTTAATTCAAATATATACAATGATGGTAATGTCAATACTTTTAAATTTATAAAATTGGTTTACTGGCATCTGTCGGTTTTAATCCACAGAGCGCCCGGATACATTTCTTTTGGACTTAATTTTGTACACACTTCGCACCTTTAATCCAATACCGTCACTAAACGAAATTTTTCAAAAGAACTGTTTTTAACGCCATCTGTTTGCTGAGCGCTAACTTTACAGATTGCGTTAAAAATAGATTTTTTGAAAAATTTCGTTTAGTGACGGTATTGGATTAAAGGTGCGACTTGTTCATGTGTTCTCCATGTTATATTAGAATCTATGTGTAATCCGAAAAAACTTTGTAGTGTCTATTTTTTCTGTTTATATTATCATAATTTATCTGCAATGTTTTAAATTTATGTTATGTTATTATATATATGTTATAATATATGATAAAGACTTTGATGCTCACCTTTCAACTGTCAAGTGAACACCAGTGGCTCACTTTAGAAAATGCCTTTGCATTTAATTAAACTAAATAGTTCAAAATTCATTGTACATAACACAAGTCACAAAACCGTTTATTATTGAAAACTCTTATTTGGCGATTGGAATGCAACGCGCATCCAACTGCTTACTAGCAGGGTCACCATGCAACAACGGAACAAAACAAACAGATTCCTGCACGGAACCAATATTTGTATGGCCTAAAGACAGTTCCAGTTCTGAGTGTCTTGTGCATGTAAGTTTATATGTTTTTAAACGCGCCCACGATACAGGAGTAATCCTAGAGTCAGATATGTGTCAATAGGGGCTTTTAAATGCGACTCCCAATCCATCGCACTTAGCTATTAAAATATTTTAAGATAAAATTCTTTGCTAATTCCATGTTTATCAGATTATAACAGAATTTTATATCTACTAATTGATGATGACGACTCGTTCAGTCCTCTTTTTGAAGTGTGTAAAAAGACGAGCAATGAAATCCAATTACATGCTTATGTGAGCATATCTTTTGATTATAGTGATATTGAATTTGGATGTCATATTTTTTGTTATTATATCTTGATTTTTTGAAGACAAGCTTTAAAGATACTTTATACCTTTAAGTAGTTCAACGACCCTCAAATGTAAACAAGAAGTAAGTAAGTGTACCCATAAGACCAATATTTTGAGTGCAGTGTGAGTAAAAGTAACAAAAACCTAAAATTATTCAGAAATTAAAAGAACTGGATTTTAGTTCAGTTTAGAGGAGCTTCTTTTTGCATAAATTATATTTATCTGTGATTGATGCTTTGTGCCTGTTTTTAACGTTGATAAAAAAGGCGGTGTTGTTTAATGACACCGAAGTACTGCCTATTTAGAGGAAAAATCACATCTAGGCCTGATTAGATTAGACTGACACAAGAGGCTTAAAATCAAAAATAAGGCCGATACGGGTTTACAAATGATGATGGTTTTAAAAACTTAGAAGGATATCTATATATACTGTTATATCTACAGTTCATGCTATTTTTCGACATCATAAACTTAAATATTTTCAGTAAAGCTACTTAATCAGCTGGAAATCCCCAAGAATATATCTCAATGTTTATTCTATTCTATTATATTCTATTCTATTCTATTCTCTCAATTCCGCAAGTATCACAAGTGGCTCTCTATCCATCTTTGCAGGAATACTCGGGTGATATATCTCTTGCAGAATATTCTTTTCAACCCTGCTTACCCTGGCTACTTGCGTGATCGTTTTTCATTTACTCACCCTGCTGATGCCCCATTCAGATCCCACCTTAAATACTATCTCAATTCCCCATCTCATAAAACCCATTCCTATTCCAACTCCTATATATATATATATATAACTCACTTCCAGCCTTAATCCGTGACGCTAAAACTATATCTGTTTTCAAAAAGTTACACAAAAACCTTTCCACCATCTCGTAAAGTTATATATTATTAGATATGTATTTTTATAATTTAATTTATGTATTGTATATATTTATGTGTACATTTATTTACTGTTATTGATATATTATGTATGCAATATATGATTTAATTTCGATAATATTTTCTAACTTATTTAAAGTCACTGTGTCTACATTTCTCATCCAACTAGGTGTGTAAGGAAGACTCGGCCCTGGTACGGAACAGGAGTGGGTTTTTATTCAGTAAAAGTCTGACACTATCTCCCTCTTCGCCCAAGAGCGGGGAATTTCATAAGATGATTTTTCCATCGAAAAAAAAATAAAAAATAATAAAACTAGGTGTGTGTGTGTGAGCAGCACCTTTGTACTCTTCGTTCTGTTGTGTGATAACGTTATTACAAAATGATTCATTGAATGGGTATAAAAATAAAAGGAAATTTCATTCATACATTTATATTTTAAGCTTATAATTAGAACTTTGTATTATAACTTAAAAATTAAAACATAATTATAACAAACACGTATATTTCTAACAAAACGTCTCAAACACGATTCGCATTCTCATTAAACGGACTTGGTCTGACAGGATAAGTCTGTGGGTTAGCCAAGTTTGCAGCAACCTGATCTCTATTCACAAAGAAGAATGGTTGGTTTTCCTGTGGCAATGCATTCAACATGTCAGCGTAGTTCCTATCACCGTTTAACTGGGCTGGTATTGGTGCGTCCTGGAATCTGTTGAATAGTCCAGAAGCTACTGGAGTGTTTGGGAAGCCTATTGGTTGGGTTCCAGCGTAGAAGGGACGCTGGCAGAAGCAGGGCACGATGGCTAGGAGAAGAATTATAGCTGTTCTCGACATGATGATCTGAAAATTATAAAAAATATCTTTGATTAGTCTATTACAGTCCCGACTGACGACTGCCCCGCTTAGGCGGAGCACCGTCGTTTACTCGTAAGAGCGATCGGTGAAAGCGACCTCTCGCGCCGGGCCTTTGTTCAGGCCACGGTTCGAACCACGGAAGTAGACCGACAAGGAGTGTCAGATTTTTACTGACTAAAACCCACACGTATTTCTTCAGTTGCTCTTTGAGTTCCAGGGCCGCAGTAATCCTTTCGAACAATCTCACGGCCCTGTTTCTGATTTGAGAATTTAAGGCGAGAACTGTCTACTTGAACATGAAAACATGAAATGTTCAAGTTTGGAAGTACAAGTCCTTAACTTCGAATTAGCAAATCAGATACCAGGAGTTAATGTTCACCCTAAACTTGGCATATAGTACCCCGTGTTTATTTATCAATTTATTAAACATAGCATCGCATAGTATAGCCAGCCTTTTAACGTTTCCACTGCTGGGACTCAAGCCTCCTTTCTAGGAGAGGGAATGGGCCGTTGGTCATGCGGGCTAAGTGCGGGTTGGATGTCACATGTCTTCGAATTTTTAGTTCTAGGATATGCCGGTTTTCTCACGATATTTCTCTTCACCGTTTTGAGTTGTTGGCAGTGGTGATTCAATAAATTACTCAAAGTAATGCGCCTGGCTGGGTTTGAACCCGCAACCTACAGCTAGTAAGTTGGGGCCGTTACCACTCGGCCACCACTGCTCATTAAACTTTTCGTATGTATACACATATTATACATCCAAAAGGCTCTAAAAATACTTATATGACACAAGAATTGTACCTACGACCCGCTGTTTATACATAATTATTTTTGTGCTTGCTGTGGTCTCCTATAAGTGAAGAAGTGCAACAAGATACCGAAACCACTAATTATAAGATACAGATATTGTGTACATCCTTAGTTGGAGATCCTAAATAAAATAAAAAATGAGAAAAGATTAAACCAAACTATTGCAAACCTATTTGTTTTCTCTCTGAGGAAAAAGTACTTAATATTTTACTATCTCAGGGTTTCTCCAAACTTTCCTTTCAGTTCCGATTTCTAGCACCACAACAGACTACCTATTGGTTAGCTATTTCACCGGTTATATCTTCCCAGCCCCTCTAGCCAAGTTACAATCGTATCGTTCGCGCTGAACGCTTCGAGTAGGCCACGCCTCCGATTCCTTTGTTCTGACGTCATCTCAACGCTCAGTCACGTGGTCCGAACAAAGGAATTGGAGACGTGGCCTACTCGAAACGTTTGGCGTGAACGATATGATTGTAACTTGGCTAGGGGGGCAGTTGTCACTATAGTGCGAACCACCCGGAGGATACGGTATAGGCTGGGTATAGACAATCAGTTTAACAAAATGTAGATATTTATGTTATTTGTTTGATTTTTTGTGTTTTATTTACAATATATAACCTAGAATCATATCCTAGAATAAGGATACATAATATAAACAACTAAATATTATTAGATTTAACTAACTATGAACATACATATATACTAGCTTCTACCCGCGTGTAAGTCACTACATAGTATAAAACAAAGTCGCTTCCCGCTTTTTAGTCCCTATGTATGCTTAGATCTTTAAAACTACGCACCGGATTTTGATACGGTTTTGTTTAATGGATAGAATGGTTCAAGAGGAGCGTTTATATGTATAATACATGCATAATATAGTAGAAAAACACTGATAATTTTAGAGGTTTCTAATGTGATGTCGTAAATAAACTAATTTTTTTGCGCTTACTTTGCAAACGCTGGCTTAACCCTACGAGATAGATAAAAATAATATACTACAGTATTGCACACCTTAAAAATGTCTACAAAAAAATTCGCGATGGTGTATGTCTATCTCTTAGGGAAAACCCATAATAATCATTTTTTATCCTTTACTTTTTACGAGAAATAATGGCTTATTTACGAAGCGATTTTAAGCAATACAGCATTAATCCTTATCTAATTAAGTACCTTAAATACATTTTGCATTTAATATATATCAATATGGCCGTTTAAAATATTAAGAAGATAAAAAGATATATTAAGGATTTAAAATGCAGGAACATAGCGGTTACGGCGGTATCAGCATTGCACCCGTGCAAAGCCGGGGCGGGTCGCTAGTAAAAATATAATAATATGACTTACGTCAGTGATATATTAGCATTGTAGTGGTGAAAGATTTTTTTAAATTTGTTTTGAAGCTTTAGAGTTTAACGCTTACATACAAACTTACAGATCTCTTCAAACTAAAAGTCGCACAGTATCGTAAAATATGGCCTTAAAAAATTTTACCGCATCGCTGTGAACTTGAAAAATGTAAGTGACTCACCATCCCGTTTATTAAAAATAAAACAAATAAAAAAAAAACTATCTAAACTTCCTTAGAGCCACCACGAGCCTAGTTAGAAATGTATCACCAAAGTAGGATTTTTCCGCACTTACTAATACTCAAGTTCTTGGAGATGACACTTCGTTCAATACCAAAACATTTTCTACCCAAATAAATTACTTTCGTTTCTAAACTTTTCACTTCCACTTAAAACTTTAGCTTCTTGATAACATTTTTTATTTCATTTTTACGTGACTCACTTTTTATTCTTATTTAGTTCAAAGTTAGCTCTAAATATTTACTCATTCTATATTTAAATTTTTCGTATAAAAACACACATTTACCTTAGTATTTTTAAATTGAATGGCACAAGTGAATGGAGCGGCTATCTCAACTGGAATGTTTGAGCATAAAACGCACTTCAATATATACTACTTTAGTTCGTGCCCTCATGTTAAGAGTATAGTACCTACGGAATATCCACAGAGCAAAGAATATGACAAGCAGGTTATCTGGTACAGATTTTCCCACGGCGACAGGAAAATGCTAGACTAGTTTAATCGCAGTTAAAAATATTCAAATTTGATAGGTCAAAATCTTTTAACTTGTATTTTTAAGAAGGAAAGTAGTGATTTGGAAATATTATTTATTTCAGAGAACAGATAATGAATGAATAGCATACTTATATTATGGCAATTAAAGGCCAAATACTTAGTGGATTGATTGTATGAGGAATGATTATATTATTATAAAAAAAGAAGTGAAGTAAATGAAATCATGACAGTAGACTAAAAGATAAACCTGTTGCGCCGACTTAAAGTAACATAGAACAAAGACAGACAGACAAGTCGACGTTTTCAATCATAAAACCTTTTTAAATTTTTGTCCTGAATCTCAGATTCTATCATATTGAAGAAAACAAGTTTGAAGGAATAAACATATTTTTTTTTTTGGGCTAAGAATTGAAATCAAGAGTCTGCGTGCATCTTTAACATCGAGTATAGTTAATTGGAAATAGTTAAAAAAAAGTGACGACAGTTGTAAATTTACTTTTTAACTTGATATCTTTATTTATTTATATATATAATTCATCTGTACGTGTGTTAGTCACCTAATTCCTCTTAAATAGCTTGACCGATTGGTATGAGTGTGAATATTTGAGTGTCCATGGATAGTTTGAAAATACAATGAAACCCGGTAAATAGCTCTACAATTGGATCCTCAATTTTATTTTCTGACAAAAAAAAAACTGTTTTTGGGGAGGACAATGTGTGTCGGGATCGCCAGTATTTTAAATATATCAAGATAAAAAGAGCTTCGGTCGTTAATTTATAGTAGAGCTGTATTTGTTAAGTCTAAATCTCTTTACACGTCTTAATTAAGCTGACTTATGTTAATGTGAAAGGTATTAAAAAGACTGGCACATAAATTCTATTATACACAATACTTTCACAATTGTAACAAGTTTGTGAATTGTAGAAGTAACCCTTACTAATTAGTTGGGGTCGTAATTAAATTTTACTTTATACAATTTAAAAAAGTTTTTAATTTATCTTTACTTTCGAGCAAAGAAAAAGTAAATACTTTTTAGAAAACCAAACATGTGTTTTTCTAAAAACTGAATTTTATTTTTATTCCTGGCCAATTTCTTTTTTAACAGGTTTTAATAAATTCTCCTTGTGATATTATTTCTAGATGAGGCCTCCTCTATTGACGATGCATCCTTGTTTCCACTATATCAGGCCAGGGGGTTGGTGACCGCAGACTCCACTTATCTTCCTATACCGGTTTTTGTTCTCGTCAAACAGTAGGCTCTGCATAGCAGAACAAAACTGGGTAAGTGCGAGTCGAACTTGCGCACTGAGGGTTCCGAACAAACTTGAAAGGTAAATTGCCGTTTATGACGTATTAAAAAAAACTACTTACTAGATCTAGTTTAAACCAATTTTCGGTGGAAGTTTGCACGGTAATGTACATCATATATTTTTTTAGTTTTATCATTCTCGTATTTTAGAAGTTACAGGTAAAGTGGTAAAATGTGTGTTCCCACACACATTTTACCACTTTGGAAGTGTCTCTCGCGCAAACTATTCAGTTTAGAAAAAAAATTATATTAAAAACATCAATATCATTTTTGAAGACCTATCCATAGATAACCCACGTGTGGGTTGGATGAAAAAAATTTCGAGTTTCAGTTCTAAGGATGGGGAGCTCCCAAAATTTATTGTTTGTTTTTCTATTTTTGTGAGAAAATCTTAATGCGGTTTACAGAATACATCTACTTACCAAGTTTTAACAGTATAGTTGTTATAGTTTATAAAAAAGTGGCTGTGACATACGCACGGACAGACCGACATGACGAATCCATAAGGATTCCATTCAAAAATCAGAAATCAGAAACATTTATTTCAAATAGACCAATTACAGGCACTTTTGAATTGTCAAAATGTCGGTCAGTGAAAAAAAAACAAGTGAAGCTAAATTGCACGTTCCAAGCGTAGATCTCTATGGAGAAGAACGTGCAAGAAACTCTATGGACACTCTTTTAAATCAGATTATGAGTAACATAAATCTTGGTTACATATTTCTTGTCGCTTCTAATATATGTTCATTTTTTGCCATTTGGCTACGGAACCCTAAAATTAACAAGAATATATACTAGTTTATCCATACTTAATTATAATGAGCTGAGTATTATGTGGACCAATTATGACTTGACTTTAAATAGTATTTTTTTAATGTTTATCCGGAATTATTTTTCCTCATTATATTCCAGTCTTATACAGCCGTTATGGTTTTTCCAGATAACTGAAAAAGTTCAGTCTCTCGGATTATGTCTTAACTTTAAATGCTACTTTAGTTTGTTCGGGGTTCCCTTACCTCATATTAGCCTTTTATTTTTTTGTTGCCGGGGTGGAAAATCCTCATGGATGTCCTTCGCCTGGGGCAGGCGAAGGGGTCTGTCAGACCCTTACTGACAAAAAACCACCCCGGTGTTCCCACACTTGGACCGGAGATCGTGGGAGCTGATTTGCCATCCATGATCCCTCATATTAGCCTACTATAACAAGCCGTTTAGGTTTTTCCAGGTGAGTATGAAAAGATTTGATTTCATAATATCGTTACCGATTTTTTTATGTTTGTAAAAATGTATACTTCCAAATCGAACGGGTATAATTATCGTAAGACATCTTTTACCTAGGTGAACCAGCAACCCAAAAGGAGTGACTGTTACTAACTATGCAGAAAACTGAGCACTTGGTGTTGTGGAGTTATTTGGGAGAATAATAGTTCATCAGTAGATTGTATAAACTCTTTTTTAGTCCATTTTTTTATAGGTGGCTGGAAGTTGGAGTTGGGGTCCCGGCGGCTGGGGCGTGAAGACGTTCGTTCCCTCACGCGTGCGGCAGCCTTCTTCGCTAGCATTACTGCTTCGCCAAATGAGGCGACCACTGCAGTGGACTATACGCTGAGTTGATTGATTATCTTCTATCTCCTACGTAATATATTAAAATGAATAGCTGTTCATTAGTCTCGCTAAAACTCGAGAACGGCTCGACCGATTTGGCTAATTTTGGTCTTGGAATATTCGAAATAGTCAAGGGAAGGTTCAAAGGGTTTACGAAAAAAAAAACATTCGAATACAACGCCATCTCTAAATAAATTATGATGGTTCTGATAATGCCAGTAGATGGCGTTATCCTTTGACAGTTTAGCTTTAGGGTATCACAAAATTCATTGACTATAATTATGAGATAAGAAGTTCGCTGCGTCAGCTAGTTGTAATTAAAAGTATATGTAAACTTTATACTGGACTAATGTGTAGTAAAGCCAGCAAATCTGACACCAGTCTGTCCTAGAGGTATCGTCTTATCTTGTACTAGGTTTTACATTACATTCTACGGAGATTAAATAGGTGATTGCTCTATGTAAAATACACGTAACCAGCTGCATCCGGTTAGATTAGATTAGAAAAAGGCTAGACAGACATTGTAGACTTATTCTTTTTATAGGTTAATAGATTCAAGATTCAAAGATTCATTTTATTTCAAATAAACCATTTACAGGCACTTTTGAAATGTCAAGAAGTCAGTCAGTCAGAAAAAATTATGATATTTGCACATTCCAAAGCGTAGATCTCAATAGAGAAGAATGTGCAAGAAACTCCATGAACACTCTTTTCAATAATGTTATAAATGTAATTACAAATATCTCTGTTTGTTGTTTCTTGTCGCTATCATGTGAGAACAATGTAGATAAAGTAAAAATAAAAACTAAATATTTAAATTAAAATAGCAACGGGCAGCTAAGAGATGACCAGTCTCAACTGTCAGCGTCCGTTCACGGACATGACGCGAATATTAGCATCACTCAGCTCAACTATTTTGAAGGGAACCGAATGATCTCACACATGCGCCACAATCGCAGACATTTGAGTGAGCATGAAAAACTCTAAACTGCCATGCTCATTTATTTGTTTTTACCAACTCTATCTTCTTAAGCCTACAAAAGCTCACGATCGGTGCATTACTTAAAACCGCGAATACGTTCATCGTCGCCCTTTATGTGCATAATCTCTGACTCACACAGGATTCTTATAAGTAATACTTTATCTGATCGGCAGATGGCACGATATTGTAATGATGACGACGGTTAATCTGAATTTCGTAGTATATGGATGAGTAGTGTTTGTATTCTTGTGATATGGACTTTGAAGCTTATATTCTCGTTATAAGGGCAAACAATGATTAAAATCACTATAACATTTTTTTTAATTTTTGCTACCTACTGATAATTATTGTACAACTCTGTAGTAAGATGCACATAGCATATATTAATTAGTATTTCGAATTTATTGTACGGAACTCAAGACCACCAGTGTTGTTATATATTTAAATGACATACTATGACGATAGAAGGTTGCTGTATCTCTATAAAACGCGGATATTCAGCCGCATCTGGTTAGACTTTTAATAGAGCAGGGAGAACCTTTTAAATGTATTGCAATTCGCCATACTTTTGGATCAAATACATTGGAAATACTATGTTTTGTAGTTTACAATACACTTGTATACTAGCTTATGATCAGATTAGCTCATTCCTTACGTAAACAGATGTAAAAACTACGGGAACATCTGAAAGAGTTACTGTAGCACTGACCTGAAGGACAAGTGAATTTTAGTCCGTAAAAGTCTAACAAAAAAAAATGATTTCGTATGATTCGCTTCATCCTAGGGCGAGAAAAGTCAATGACTTAAAGTCAGTAAAAGTTTAATACGCCCTACCCCCTTAGCCAAGTTACAACCATTTCGTTTCGATTCTCTTTTCATTGATCGCCTCGAGTTGGCCACGCCTCCTATTCCTTTGTTCTGACCACATGACTGAGCGTTGTGATGACATTAGAATAAAGAAATCGGAGGCGTGGCCTGCTCGAGGCGATCGATGAAAAGATAATTAAAACAAAACGGTTGTAACTTGGCTAGGGGGGTAGGGCGTATTAAACTTTTACTGACTTTAAGTCATTGACTTTTCTCGCCCTTGGATGAAGCGAATCATACGAAATCATTTTTTTTTATGATTTCGTAGCTCCAAAAAGGAGCTCCACAAAGACGCTTAACGAAATCCAATTTATTAGTCATGTGACCATATTTCTTGATTGTGATGATAACCGAGTTTCATTTTTTCTGTTGTTATTTTTCGACAACCAGTTTTTAATGTGTAAGTGGGTCAATAACCCTTGAATGTACCGTTGGGTGCACGCATAAACAATGTTTTGAGTGCAGAATGAGTGAAGGACACGAAAATCAACTTTTCAAATCTGGAACACGTATTTTTTTTTTTATAAATTATAGGGAACAGCTGCATCTTTCCATAAATCATGTCTATGGTGGATACTTAGTGCTGTTTCTTTTTTAAGGGTGGTAAAATTGGCAGTATCGTTTCTCTTCTTTGAGGAGTTGCTGGAGAGGTGGCACGGCGTTCTCACCTTCCGCATGACGCCGGTTCTCACTGGACAAGGTAAGCTCGAGAGATTCCTGCCAAATCAGGCAGACGAAAAGCTTGAGAGTCACCTTTGTGCAGACCACCAGGAGGATATGATGGAGCATACGATGGAAGCATGAACCGCTTTGCACAACCCTGACCTCGAGGCGGCGATCGGCGGCTCCTCCAGAAAAAAATCGTTTAAAGACACTTCTCTAGGTATTTAGAGGAAACTTCTCGTCTCAAGTCAAATAATTTTAGATTGGCACAAGAGGTCAAGGCTTAAAATCTAAATTTAAGTCTATACGGGCTAGCCACCGTAGGCGCTGGCTTGCGGACGGCGAGCAATGGGTAGCTCACCGTCCGACCGTCCGGTAATCGTCCGGACCGAGCCCAGGTTGTCGGCGCGTAGTGTTCCACGTGCGCCTCAAGGAGATGTCAGCAGAACCGTAGGGGCCCAGCAGGGTCGAAGCCTACTAGGGCATTGGGTGATGCGAAAGAGAACCCCGGGAACCTGGAGCGAAGGCAAAGAAGGAACAGGAGTGGGTTTTTATTCAGTAAAAGTCTGACACTATCTCACGCTCCGCCCAAGAGCGGGGGATGTCATTGGATGATTATCACAACGAAAAAAAATATTTATGACGGTTGTAAAAACTAGAAAGCTATTTATTTATGTTATTACATCTACAGTTCATGCAGCTTCAATGACATCACACGCTTGTTTTCAGTAAAGCTACTTTGTCAGCTGGAAAAACCCAAGAATATAGTCATAATAACAACGAACTAAGAATAAAGAACAAGAAGGCCTTATGACATGTACAGATGTGTTTTTTTTCTTAAGGTTTCACATGCTTTTACCAAACAAAGCGTAGCATAATCGGCCTTTTAATGTCCCCATTGCTGGGACTCAGCCTCTCTATGAGCATTAGCTTTTTAAGAGGGCATTTAGCAAATGTCGAATTAAAAAAGGAGATATTTAGTTATTAATACAGCATACTGTGACTTTGATTTCCATTAGAATGCAGCAGATGCAACACATTCTCATGTTTTAACAGTATTTTGTTTCGAATGTACTGTACCAACCTTTTCTGTACCCTTGAGCTAGTCGATGCTGCAATAAATTTTTCAGCTTAATTTTACTGAGATCGCGCCTGTTTCAATGATTCCACATAATGTCGAGTATTTTTTAGGGTTCCGTCCCTCAAAAGAAAAAAATGGAACCGTTATTGGATCACTTTGTTGTCCGTCTGTCTATCTGTCTGTCAAGACCCTTTATCTCGGGAACGTATAAAGGTATCGAGATGAAATTTTAATCTCTTGAAGTTGTGTAAAAAATCAAAATTCTAAGTTGACGAAAAAAAAGATTTGGAAATGTAGGTCGTAAAAAACGTATATTTCGACACTCTCAAAGGATACAAAATTCATAGCGTGCTTCTCGTTGATCGAGAATTCTGAAATTTGGCATAAAACAAGGCTTATTGCACAGATACAGGAATAAATCTGAAAACAGTATTTTTTGTGATTCGGAAAAAACTTCGAGACTACTACCCTAGGTTGACTGGTAGAAATTGCTTAAACCATTAAGTCCACTTTAGTACCTTTGGTTGCAAGAAGTTTAAATAAATAAATAAAAACAGCTTCGTTACCTTGAACAAGTAGATAAGCAAACAGATTATCTTAACTGGCCTTACTTTAGTTGACATTTTTATTGTTCTCATTGTACAATTTTGTTTACAGATTCTTTAGAACTGTATTGTGTTAGATGAGCTAGAAGTGCGATAAGGTGTGAAGTGAAACGATTCGGACGTTACCGAATCGAATAGTGAAGCAAGGAATTTTTTTGTTGTTTGTAACCAATAGTAAGTACAGTTCAGATATGCTCTTCATGTACATAAAATATTTTCCTGCCCTTGTCCCTTTTTATTTGGGATCAGCGTAACGCGTTTGTTTCTTCCATTCTGTCCTGTCACCCGTCACGTTATCACTAATTCCCTTTTATTTCATATCAATTCACACACAATCCATCCATCTTTTCTTTGGCCTCTTTCTCCCTCTTCATCTACGTTTCATCAATCCTCTTTCATCATCATCATTCAGCCGATAGACATCCACTGCTGGACAAAGGCCTTCCCCAAACGTCGCCACAATGAACGGTCCAAGTTCTCGCATCCATCGGACTCCCACAACCTTCACTAAGTCATCGGTCCACATTGTAGGGGGCCTTCCAACACTGCGTCTTCCGTCTTCCTCCTCTTTACATAAAAAATACAGTAGGAGCTTAAAATGGCACCTCGGCTATCAGAATACCAGCGTTATGCTGAGAAAGAAACCTTTCTTGCCTCTCGTACAGGTCCTTTTTTTCTTTTTAAATGTTGTTAAATTGTATTTTTATTCTAAGTTACTCATGAGTCGTGTAAAATTGATATAATTTTGTATCTCAAGTGTCTTCATAACTAGATAATATGAATTCGAAAATGTTATTGTAGTATAACTCGAAGCTTGCCAAGAAGGATGACTCGATGCATTCACTGCTAAATACTGCAAAAACATTGAAATATGTTACATCCGCGTTCTAATGGTCAAAGTGTCTAAAAACTTTTTAAACTTGACACTGACTAAATGCACAAATCGTTTGAAGCCAAAATAAAAAAAAAAAAACTGGTTTCATTTCAATAGACTTGTAGAGAGATTTTGGCGGGATTTCTTCCAGTTCAGTGGCTGTTTTAATTATTCGCAAATTGATTCCTAGTTGATATTGTGATGAAAAATTGGTGTAGTTTTGTATCTCAAGTGTCTATGCAACTGGTCAATGTGTGGAACCATCAAATTAACTATTCATACGAAAGTATGGCTTAAAGAACTTAGTATACAAGCCCAAAAACATTAACAAAAACAATATTAGAGTTGTCTGTGGATCAAGTTTGTCAATAAAAAACAATATTTTGAATTCATAATTGGAACTTTATGATAGATATTATAAGAGGAGATAGAAGGTAGGAGAGTAAATAATTGTCTTGTAAAAGGTATTACGTGTCCAAGACCCGAAAATTCGAAGGTGTGACATCTACCAAACCGCACTGGGCCCGAGTGGTAGATTACGGCCCCTTCCCTGTCCTATAGAGCAGGCCTGAGCCTCAACAGTGGGAACATTATAAGGTTGATTATGTTTGACCCCCTAGAGGGATGGTTCGGATAATAGCGTTTACTTATTCATCGTTCATAACAAAAGGTCACATAAAACTCATACCGTTTTGTGGGAAATTGCTAACTTTTTAAATATTGGACAGGGTTATAAGGGTTATATTATTTTTTGTTTGCTTTCCTGTGTGTTGGGATTTATTTTAACTTTATTTTTTTAGCTAAGTGGAACCCAATAAGGATATAATACAGTTTCCGATAGCTTCTTGAAATTACGCACATCGCAAAAGGGCACATTGCTCACAGAACAGACGGTCGAGTAGGCCGAAAGATTCTGGAGAAGCGACCGTTTAAGACGCAGCGTTGGAAGGCCTCCCACATACTTTCATCCTGATGACGTCTTTCGACTGAAATAATGAATGAATGATCTTGAAATTAATAGAAAGTGCACTACAAAATACTCGTACGTTCATAGCTCGGGCGCCGTCGCCTACCTTCGGCACTCGTCGGATCGACGTCGCGCTAGACATGCGGGGCGACAGGCCCGCCATCACTTCACCAGCGAGAACGACCGACGATACACGCGCGTTGTTAATTCCTCACATGTCCTTGGATATACGTTTGTCAATTTACAGTCCACTGCTTTTTATTTAAATCCAAGTCCAGACCCTAGCATTTTGGTCCTTCGAGCCGGATTGTTATCGGTTATGGTGTTAAATTAGAGCGGTTCATTGTGTAGTAAATAAAGCAATCTTATAACGAGGATAAAATGGATTGTTTGTTTGTAAGAGCTATTCTAAAAACTTCAACAGTAAAGCAGCATCAAGGAAATAAAGACAAAATCCTACATTGCGTTAACCGGAGGTCTATAGAGCAAACATAACTATCAGACATTTGTCTAGATTGGACACAACACCTATTTCATTGGAAGATCCTTCATTTTCAATGGGTGTATGCGAGGTTTTATACCATGTTTTGCATACTATTTAACAGCTTATTTTAATTTCACTGATACTGAAAGCATAATTATTTCTTTTAATTCTGTAAAATGTACGGTTCCAAATAAGCTAGTACCTAGTAAATAATAATTAAATTAAATAAAAAGCATTTATATCAGGTAACCAATAGTACCCATATCTCTGTATGGGCACTAACAAAACACACACATAATACAAATAAGTCCATACAGGTACGATCATGTACAAAAAACTTAAGAAACCGTTACCTCAACTTGGTTGGAACAGCATAGAAATCTATAGGTTAACATATTTGCTCTTTTAGACAGTGCCCTCCGCTCCCTTTCGAAGTCGATATGGTTCATCAGGTCGGCTATTAGTCATTGGACAATGCTCCATATACTAGCTTTAACGAATTCTTTACTCATTAAGAATAATACATAGTTCACTCAATAATGAGTTTAAATTTTTAATTATTATTGATCCACTTGTTCCACTGGTATGTCATTCAGGTGAATGAGTGATACATGTTGCAGGCATTTGGTGTCGGCTTAAAAACCTATATATTGACATTTTGTGGTATCGTTCATGAGATATATACCCTGACCTGACTGGCCTGTCGGTCTAGTGATTAGTGGCCCTGACTGCTATGCCGGAAGTCGTGGGTTCGATTATCACCCAGGACAAATATTTGTGTGATGAGCACGATCATTTGTTCTGTGTCTGGGTGTAATTTATCTATAATATGTATGTATTTAGAAATATATAAGTATGTTTATCAGTTGTCTAGTACTCATAACACAAGCTCTGCTTAGCTTGAGACTAGACGGCGTTGTGTGATAGTTGTGGAATATACCTAAAAAGTCACGTGGCATTTTTCAACATACCACGTGATTTTTTAACACGTTATATGACACCAGATCAAAGGCCTCGGACAAGTCGAAAATAAATTAAAAAATATATTTTCTAAAAAAGTGAAATTGAAAAATTCAATTGGGACTTGCAAAAATTTTTCAGCACTACCTTTCCAATTTTAAAAATTAAACAAAAGTCATGAGATATCAGGAATTTATGAGGTTAATGTCGCCAAAGCCGTTTAATATCCCCTTGGAATATCTAATTCTAAAAGTTGCTTCAGGCACAAAGTTTTCGGGCGGAAGCATTCATCTTTCGTTTTGGAAGTTTGAGTTTTGAGTTTAAGTTATTGTAAAATGCATGGAATTAAAAAAGGTGGAATAAAGTAAATGCTTTTAATTTAGATCAGAGAAACAGCCTTCAAAATGCAAAACATTGCCCACATGAGCACTTATGAAACGTCAGAAGCTAGTGCACGATTCCAATTGGTCGGTTCTTATGGAGACAAACCGTCAACAAACTCGATGTCTTTAAAAAAAATATTGGTTTTACAATATTCCATAATACAATACAATATTATATATAGAATAGTTGTAATATACTGGCCTGTTGGTCTAGTGGTTAGTGACCCTGACTGCTATGCCGGAGGTCGTGGGTTCGATTCCAACCCAGGACAAATGTTTGTGTGATGAGCACGATCATTTGTTCTGTGTCTGGGTGTAATTTATCTATATATGTATGTATTTAGAAATATATAAGTATGTTTATCAGTTGTCTAGTACCCATAGCACAAGCTCTGCTTAGTTTGGGACTAGACGGCGTTGTGTGATAGTTGTGGAATTATTATTATTATTATTATTATTGTACCCAAAAACACTATAAAAATAATAGGTAATAAAACTACGTACAATGGTCCACATAGGACTAAGTGGGGAAACCATACATAAATAGATAGATAGGTAATAAAAAAAAATGTTTTTTTAGGGTACAAACATTGCCTGAGGTACGTGGAAGACCCTGGTCGAAGCTATCGTAAAAACGAGCCGTGATCGATCTCGTGGCGGCGTTTAATTTAGATCCGTTTTTTGATAAAGATGAGAATCATTAAAAATAACTGTTTTCAGACTTAATCGAGTTATAAAAACATAATTTATTTACTGGAGCCTTTCCATGACGTGTTAAAATGTCAATCGTGCGAGCGAGAAAGAAGAATGGAGAAAGAAAAGAAAAGAAAGTTTTATTTTTTAGCTATACACTCTATATAGCTCCAACCCTTTAACAGTTCAGTTTAAGTCGTCAAATGGATAGCTTTATGAGCTCTTAGTAGGGCTTCTGAACTCCTTAAAGGTTGCCAAATTTAAAGTCACCGTGTCTGCATAAGAATACTACTCTGATGTTTGTCCAATAAATCATGCCATTTTGATCGTATACCATTCGCCTTTCATTTCTAAGAACCTACACCAGCAACGTCTAAATTGGTGACCCCGACGTGATACAACTACAACTGCACTACTGTAATACAACTGTTAACAATAATTCACTAAAATACATATAATTTCCCAAAAACAAGAACGGTGGAAAGGACCATTAATATTACCATTATTTTCATTAAACAAACCAGCAAACCTGACCTTTCTCAAAGCCTCCAAACTTCATAAAAGAGTAATCTCGTTTCCATTCAATTAATTGTCCTTCACCTTAGCCAAAGTATTAAACTTTCCCCAAGAAATTGTGATACAACGTAAAAACAACCCAAATGCGAGTCGGAATCGCACACGAAGGGTTCTATGCTACAGTAGAAGTAGTTTATGTGAAATAATATAATATAATATAATATAATATAATATAATATAATATAATATAAATTAATATAATATAATATAATATAATATAATATAATATAATATAATATAATATAATATAATATAATATAATATAATATAATATAATATAATATAATATAATATAATATAATATAATATAATATAATATAATATAATATAATATAATATAATATAATATAATGATTGTGCTCATCACTCGAAATGATACGATACATGCACTGTCTCGTGTGCTATGTGTATGTTCAAGTACCCCATGAGAGTGTCGCAAGAGCCGCGGGCAAGTGTGGATGTAGTGTATCGTGGATTGTCGAGTCAGTGATCCTAAGTAGTAGGAGAGGAATAAACCAGACACGACGATAAAATAACGTACGTTTCTTGGGTGTTATACGGTGGAGGTGTGCCCCGCTTGGAGCACCGTTGTGTCTTCGTGCAGGCAATCAGCGGCAGCGACCTCTCGCGTCGGGCCCTGGTTCGGGCTATGTTCCGAAGCGAGGAGGAATGGCAGGCGGTGGCCTCCTTCTGCGAAGCCGAAACCGTTATCTTATTTGGATCACCGCTGGAAGGCCTCCCACAGGGTGGACCGATGATGGCGGGAATCCGATGAATACAAGACGCACAGGACCGATCGTTGTGGCGACGCTAGTGGGAGGCTTTTGTCCAACAGTGGACGTCTTTCGGCTGAAATGATGAATGATGATGATGTTGTAGAGGCAATAGAAATACACATTCTGTGAAAATTTCAACTCTCTACCTCTTACGGTTTATGAGATACAGCCCGCTGGCAAATGTATAGATAGACAGACGGACGGACGGACAGTGAAAGCATTGTAATCCTTCGGGTACGGAACCCTAAATGGAAAAAAAGATTTCCATCCCAATTTATTAGCTCAATGAAAATTTTAACAACAAAACTTTGTAACAAGTGGCAACAATTGCCCGATCTAACTTTTGGGACTGTTTTGTAAGATGTTCTACTATAGTGTAAAACTTTGTCTGCAAAAAGATTTAATTTGTGAGCTGGTATCAGGACATTGTAGGGATTTTAGTGGCGTGTTTTGTTCTGGTTTCTTACATACAAAACTGGTTCTTGGTGATGTTAAAGACGCAGAAAGGTATATTTGTGAATTATTCTGATAACTCGAAATCGGAATGAGCACACTGACTAAAACCCTCTTAGTGTGTTCCTTCAATTGGCCATTTCTTTCCAGGATCAAGGTAACACACTCTTTTTTACTTTCCCACAGCTTTAACAGGCATCGGCCTTATTGATACCGGCCCATTTTGCTGACATCTCTTTGAAGTACGTTAATTTCACAGGAACAATTTTCAGATTCAATTTTTCAGAAGCACAATTTTTTGATGACACAATCAGAAAAATAGCAGCAAAAATTTCTTCCTGCATTAATGACAAAGAGGAGAAAGTTAACATTACCTCAGCTGACGTACTACCTTTTTCAATGAAAAATACTTACAAAAATTGTATGTCAATTATCTTTGTTTTATATATCTTTGTAACTATCTCTGAGGTGTTTATTATAATTTTTTTGTAATATTGTTGGCCACACGGGATTTTTCGTTAAAAATCCCGGAAGTAATTGCTTTATTTTTCAATCGAAAAAAAATTCGAGACTCTATTCACCACTTATTTACGTATGTAGATAAGTTTATACGGAAACCTCGGTGAGTCATACTCAACATTAAAAATCGTCACAAAAAAAGTTTGTTAATCTACATAGCTGGCTGTCAAACTTTTAAGTATATAGCATTCTCTAGAGTTTAATCCCAATTAGGCGTGGGAAATTGTGTAGTCTCTGAAATTCTGAATCACTGAAATGTTCCGAAACAGTGATATGTATAATTTGGAACATCGGCTCAAAAGATACAGACACTGACTGTTATGAATCGTGATCTGCTACGTCGCGTCATATACACTAAAAGTTTTATTTAATTGAACTTTGATTTGAGAATAATTTAAAGCAGATGTTTTTAGTTCATGTCAATTATTATATGTACGATAATATTTACATTATAATTTGAATTTTAAAAAAGCTGCTGGTCACTTAAAGTAAGGAGTGTTTCAGTGTTCCAATTGTTCCAAATGATGCATTGTTGCATGTTCCAAAATTTCGGAACACTAAAATGTTTCGGAATTGTGAGTCGGTTCTGTAAAGAGTAACACACGCCTAATCTCATTAATTAGATATCCTCCTAGCACTAATATCCACGTAATCTTTCTCATGCACCATCATCTAGATATAAAATAAAAATCTGTGTCTATAAGCCAAAGTTATGATCTGCAAAAATGAAGACTCAAAAAAGGCTGACCGTGCCAAAAGTTCATAAAAGAGACCCAATATAAAATATGATATTATTTAACCTTAAATCCGAAGTCGGGAAAGGCTGAGTGTTTTATCGAATTATATGGAAACCTTTCTATTGTGTGTGAATTTGGGTTATCAGAAAAGTCATGTTTGAGCTGCTGAGGATTTTCCGCTCGCGCAGACATAATAATATCTACGTTCTCAAAACTATTTTTAAGGGTTTCTTTTAGTATAAAATTACCAAATAATTCCCACTCCACCACCATTCATCCCATTTTTACTCCACCCAGAGTGAGAGGATGTATAAGACATACGGCGTTGCGCGACCGGTACATGGTAGACATCCTACCATTAATTACAAAGCGTTTTGGGAACACATTTCTTGCACGTACAGCTAAGGAGTGGAATTTCCTGCCGGAGTCTGTTTCCTGATAGCTACAACTTAAGAGTCTTTAAGTCAAGAGTGAATAGGTTACTTCTAGGCAGGCGTTCTCCATCGTCAGCTACATCATCACTTACCATAAGGTGAGATAGTGGTCGAACGCGAGCCTATCCTAAATAAAAGAAAACCGAGCAAGTGCGAGTCGGACTCACGTACTGAGGGTTCCATACATACTTACATTTAAATATCTTTGTAGTCACATTTATAATATTTTATTTTTACCTTTGCAGAAACTTACAGAAGGGTAAAATCTACAAGTCCGTGATAAGGCCTGTCATACTGTATGGATCAGAATGTTGGGCTGTGAAAAAGACGGATGAACAAAGATTGCACGTACCGGAGATGAGAATGTTAAGATGGATGTTTTTTTTTTTAAGGTGGGAATCATCCAAATGATTTCTCGCGCTCTGGGTGGAGCGCGAGGGCGTGTCAGACTTTTACTGACTAAAACCACACCTGTATCCTTCAATTAACCTTTGCGTCCTAGGACTACTTTCCCTTTCAGAAATTCTCCGCGGTCCTAGTTAGCGGGCATCGGCCCTGCCGGGCCCCTACGGTTTGCTGACATCTCTTTGAGGAGCGCGAGGATCTCAACGCGCTATTGACGACTGGGCTCAGTCCGGTTAATTACCGAACAGCCGGACGGCGAGCTACCCAGTGCTCGATGTCCGCCAGCCCGCGTCTACCGTGGCTGGTAGTCGGGGTTGGAATTACGGCGGCTAGGGCGTGAGGACCTTCGTTCCTTCACGCGTGCAGCCTCCTCCTTCGCTAGCATTACTGCTTCGCAGGAGGCGACCGCCTGCCATTCCTCCTCGCTCCGGACTATAGCCTGAACCAGGGCCCGACGCGAAAGGTTGCTGCCGCCAATAGCCTCCACGAGGACACGGCGGTGCTCCGCATACGGCGGTGCTCCGCAAGATGGATGTGTGTTGTGACGAGAATGGATAAAGTGACAAATGAATATATTAGGGGAAGTTTGAAAGTGGCGCCAGTGACTGAACAGTTGAAAGGGATTCGTTTGTCTTGGTATGGTCATGTGAAGAGGAGGGATGAAACGCATGTTACTAAAACAGTTTACATGTGTATGGATGGAGAGGGAGAGGGAGACCAAAGAAAAGATGGATGGATTGTGTGAGAAGTGATATGAAAGAAACGAAAGAAAAGGGAAGTGATAGCGTGACGAGTGACAGGACAGAATGGAAGAAAAAAACGTGTTGCGCCGACCCCAAATAAAACGGGACAAGGGCAGGAAGCAGATGACCTTTGCAGAAACTTATTGTTTTTAGGGTTCCGTACCTCAAAAGGAAAAAAACGGTACCCTTATACGATCACTTTGTTTGTGTCTGTCTTATCTCGCGAACGCGTCAAGGTATCGAGTTGAAATTAAAACCATATACTTAAGTCTGCGGTACCTCGAAGCTGTGAAAAAACCAAACTTCTGTGTTGACGAAGAAAAAAGGTACGGCCGTTTATGTCGCAAGAAACATATACTTCGACTCTCTCAAAATTCATAGGGTACTTCCCTATGACCTAGAATCCTGAAATTTGGCATGAAGCAAGGTCTCATAGCACAAGTATGAGAAAAAAATCTAAAAACTGTAAACTTATATTTACGTCACAAACAAAAAAAAAATATTAGCGATTCGAATAAACCTTCGAAACTCAATTCGGGAATTGAACTGTTTTCATAGGTACATTTGTATGGAACAATCAGTGCGCGAGTCCAACTCGCACTTGCCCAGTTTTTGAGAAAAAGATGACGACGTTGTAACTAAAATACCAAGTATATTTAACTACTTAGTTAGATAGCAGATACTCGTATAGCGACAATTACACCAGATTGGAGGTCCTCGAACTTTGAACGAACAGTTTTGAACTCCAAATGCTCCGCAGTGTTACCACAAACTTAACTTTGCTAATTATTTGTTTGTATTACAAAACATTCTTTTAGAAGGATATAATGTACTTTTCTCATTTTTAGTCCTTCACGAAGGGATATTTTAGAATACGTGTGTGATATTAAAGACATACCTTTCTTTATCTCTTTCTTAGAACAGTTTTTTTTTATCATATTATGTTTTATCCCACAGCTGGGCAAGCCCCCCCCTTCCCCTTCTCCTTTCTAACTTCTTCGTCTTGGGCGATCTATGGCCAATTTTGGCCCGCGGACATGATCAAATTACCACAGTACCTTCGCCATGGTGAAGCTAAACAGCGACGTTCTTCCTCGGGTTTTGAGTGTTTTGACTGTTTTCCAAATAAAACAAGACCCGAAACGAAATTTATATTATCCGATCTTTAACATATTAGGCTGAAAATGGGACTACCAATAAATTTACGAAACTTCATGTGTGTTCTCCAAAAAGGTAGATTGTAGGTTCGAGGTTTAATGTTCACCCACATTTTCAAGTTATGACATAGGTCCTATATGATTGGGGTTGAGCTCATCGCCATTAACTGAACATACATACAGACTTAAGAGGGGCCTTTTTCACTCGCCAATCGTCAATATCGAGCATGGTTTAAAAGTTTGTTACATCATCTAACGCAATCAAACGCGATGTTTGACGAAAAGGCAACGCGAAAAAAGTGAGATAACGCCTGAAAACTCTATAAGCATTCAGTAATTCCGTGATTTACTCGAATATTTTACAAAACTTGTTCCAGGAAATACTCGTTTTTTTTTAAAACCATAAAAGTTTTTGAAAAAAAATTGTCATCATTCAGAATGTTGATTAAATTTGCAAGGCTTCTATTGTATTACTTTTTAGCTTTTTAAATTTTTGAGTAAGTTATGAAGTGTCAAAGTTCATGAAAAAAAGCAGGTATTTAGAGGTCTTTACTGGATTAGTTTTACAAAAATTTATAAATTGATTTCAATAGAAGTCTAGATAATATTCACAAGATACTGTGTTTCCTGTGTTTCCAAAATATCTAAAAAAAATGTGTAATAACGTCATAATCGCGTAAAAGTGGTTTTATGAAAAACATTGAAAATGTATGCGAATTACATCCCCTTAAATCAAATTTAAGTGGCGTAGGCACATTGCGCTGATCAATGAATCATCATCGATGGAGCTGAAAGGTTCTAAAGTGGTGTACCGGCAAACACAGCAGACGACAGCAAGGTTTTTTTTTTTCGGTGGGAAAATCATCTTATGAGGCGGGAGATAGTGTCAGATTTTTACTGACTAAAACCAAACTCCTGTTCCTTCGTTGCCTTTCGTACCAGGGCCGAGTCTTCCTTTCAGAATCAGAACCTTGGCCTCAGTAGGCTTCGACCCTGCTAGGCCCCTACAGTTGCTGACATCTCCTTGAGGCGCGCGTGAAACAGCACGCGCCGTCGACGACTTGGGCTCGGTCCGGACGGTTACCGGACGATC
Organism: Mythimna pallens; assembly: GCA_961205895.1. Lineage (NCBI taxonomy): Eukaryota > Metazoa > Arthropoda > Insecta > Lepidoptera > Noctuidae > Mythimna > Mythimna pallens. Next base: position 7,846,856 of record OY540843.1, read on the forward strand.
GAACGGCGAGCCACCCATTGTTCGCCGTCCGCAAGCCTGCGCCTACGATGGCCGGAAATTGGGGTCGGAATCCCGGCGGCGATTGGGGCGTGAGGACCGTTGCCTCACGCGATCGGCCGCCTCCTTTGCTAGCATTACTGCTTCGCAGAAGGAGGCGACCACCTGCCACTCCTCCTCGCTCCGGACAGAGATCGTTCTCCGGGCGGTCCACATAATGGTGGCACCCGGGCGTCTCTTCCGCATGAATCTGTTGCAGGAACGTCCCGAACTTACCATGTCCGGTGAGGACCTGCGTCATGCGGAAGGTAAGGACGCCGTGTTGCCTTTCCAGCCACTCCTCAAAGAGGGGACTTACCGCCATAATTGTGGCGTGCCCAGGACGACAACAAGGTGAACCATTGACCTAGTGAGGGTGGCAGGAATCCGATGGATGTGAGACGCTCAGTGCTGGTCGTCGTGGTGACACTTGGGGAGGCCTATGTCCAGCTGTGGAACCCTTTTTGCTAAGGCCTTGAACTGAAAAAAAATATTGTTTTTTTATTTTTATTATTTGATATAAACCTGTGCTTGACTGCGATCCCACCTGATGGTAAGCAGTGATGCAATCATTGATGGTGAGGCGCACTAGTTTATTAAGAGCCTATTCATTTTCAATTGATTGGAAAAACTAGTAAACTAGTCACTTTGCCCGATCCATGGCAATAGTATATTTGGATATATATATTATTATAGTAATAGGACATTTGGATACAAGTGGAGAAAGTTTGTCATTGTGACTGAGGTGGAATCCGCACGAGCCGCAGGCGTGGTTGTTATGGAGCCGAGTGCTGCAGTGACATTCCACGCGTAGCAAACGACGTTTTTCAATACACTTACGAATATATTAATAAACGGGGTTTGACGTGCGATGGAGGAGGGTATAAGTAGTAGGAGTTGCTTAGTGCCCAGCCTGATACGATAAATGTAGATAATAAATTTTGACGGGGGCGAGCTCGCGTATTTTTCCGCACTCGTACGAAAAACAGTAAATTGCGTGTCTAATAGCGAGTTTTTTAGTATTGAAAAATACTAAATTTCCTTAATTAAATCTCTTGCCGAGCCTGGTAGTCGACCACGACCACAATGCTGCCCGCTGACGCTGTCATAAGATCCTTTTGTGAACAGCCCCCTAGACAAGTTACAACCGTTTCGTTTCGATTCTCTTTTCGTCGATGGCCTCGAGTAGGCCACGCCTCCGATTTTTTTATTCTGACGTCAACTCGACGCTCAGTCACGTGGTCCGAACAGAGAAAGTTGTAACTTGGCTAGGGGGCAGGTATCATAGTCTGCGGAAAGAAACCGCACATCGGCTCAACGAAATTTTCAGGAGGTTTAAGCATCTCCCGTCAAAGGTTATCTCTCAGAAGTGGTGTTACAAAACTTTTTCATCTTTTGAGGCTCTATACCAAATATCTGTAATTGTGGAGTGATTCTTTTATTTCATCATTGCATTATGCTGAATGTTCGGCTGTTTTGCGTAAACGTGGCGCATATTTTCCTTATAGGATACTAGCGACCTGCCCCGGCTTCGCACGGGTTCAATGCTGATCACTTCACAGTATTAAACAATGTCGCTTCCCGCTGTCTGTAATACTCATTGGATGTGGTAACGGAGAAGATTTATTGATTCCCCAAATTCTTCTGATACCATCGGATTTACCGTTCCAATTCAAACGTCTACAATTTCTGGTAAAGATATCTTTTACAATGACCATTAATAAATCGCAGGGTCAAAGTTTCAATGTTGACTTGCAGGCTTAGATTTGAGCGTTGAGTGTTTTTCAAATGGCCAATTATAAGTCGCTTTTTCAGGAATAATCTCAAAAGAAAACAAATTTGTATTGTGTAATGAGAAAAAAGCTGTGAACGTTGTATATCAAGACATTCTGTAGTACGAGCCACCCGCCCCGGCTTCGTATGGGTGCAATGGTTCAAAACGGCATTAAAATCCGTTGCATAGTTTTAAAGATCTAAGCATACATAGAGACAGACAGCGGAAAGCGACCTTGTTTTATACTATGTAGTTTTTTTTTCGGTTGGAAAATCATCTTATTACATCCCCCGCTCTGGGCGGAGTGGGAGATAGTGTCAGACTTTTACTGACTAAAAACCCACTCCTGTTCCTTCGTTGCCTTTCGTACCAGGGCCGAGTCTTCCTTTCAGAATCAGACCCTTGGCCCCAGTAGGCTTCGACCCTGATGGGTCCCTACAGTTGCTGACATCTCCTTGAGGTATACTATGTAGTGATTTATAATTTGTACGCTAGTCCTAAGATTGCAAAATTTCCCGCAAATAAATATTATTCTTTCTTCTTTCTAATTTATCTAACCTATAAAATATCTTACACAATTTCTTTTCAAGTTACGTTACCTGATATTACAGCCTCCGTAAAACCAATAAACTGATCGACTATCGTTTCAAAACGGTCTGGGTCCCTCGTAATACATTCTACCGTAGGCCCATAAATTTTGTTTCGGCACAAACAAGTTACTTGGAACACGAATAACAAAGATTTATGGGTTTGCACTTTACAGACTGTTAATCTTTTTTATCAGTTTATCGAAGAAAGTAACCTGCCAACTTTCCTAGAGTTCTGAAGAAGAAACTTGGCATTCATATTTTGTTGGTTGCGTTATATTTTACTTTTTTTCTTGGCTTTACATTAAAGTTGCAAGGTAATAAAAGTAAAGTTATATTTGGATGTCTGATACATTAGTAATTTTATCGACACTCCCATTTTGAAATGGTTTACTGTGAGGAGTATGATTATAGCTTCATCTTCTTGTTTTATTAAAAAAAAATAGCGTAATTTATTATTTTACACTGAAAATATATTTAATAATAAACTCCAGTAAGAAGTGGCAAATGGAAGAAAGAGTGGAAAAATGGAATCAAAATAGGTATAATGGATAAATAAGACTTTAATAATTACAAGTTTGAGACGTCTGGGGTTCGAAACGTTTGGGCTGTCCGAGTAAGCGTCTCATTTTCTAGTTAATTACAAACCGTCTAATCGATGCCTTGTGTGACTAGAGGTCTGGCTCATCCTTTTCCATTGTCATTCGACGTTGCAATGTTGCCCAGAAAGGGCACATTTCCGGACGACAGTACCTAATCGTGAGGACTACTTTGAAGCCTGAGTGTATTTTGTTTTATATATACGAGTTTGTTACCAGCCAAACCTAATTTAGCTTAGGCCAAACCAGTTCTCCCCAAACGAGTGGAGCCCCGCTTCACGAAGTTCCTATTTCTGGGTAGTTATAAAAAAATATCCTAACCTAACCTGTCCGAGTCGGGGTGCCCTAAAATTCTGATTCCACTTCGCTCGCTCGTGCATACAGCAATAATAGTATTGGGGTTAGCCTAAGCTAAACTAGTTTATCCGAAAATCAGGTTTGGCCGGTAATATAAAGGGCGACTGGCAATTAGTGACCGATACTTAAACACGTGATTGTACTCATGATCACAAACAACTTTCCTAAAGAAACTATTTTTTAAAGACTCCTTAGTTTTATGACAATAACAAAACAGCTGTTTGAAATTTGCGTGCGCGCGCTTGCAACCGTTTAGCTTTTAGCCGCGTAAGGCCGTTGTCTCATGAGTATATAAAAAAGTTTCTTTAGGAAAGTTGTTTGTAATCATGAGGACAATTACGTGCTTAAGTATTATTGGTCACTAATTACCAGTCACCTTATATATATGTTCATAGTTACGTTTAGTTTATATAATTAGTTGATAAATAAGTTTTTTTTTTTGTTTCGTTTCACCTAAATATTGTGTATGTGCCTTGTGCTGTACCAAATAAATTTTTTTTTTCTTTCTTTCAAGTTTTCCATGTACATAATTATATACATAATAGATAAACTTAGTGCTCCTTAATAATATTATTTCCACATTCAGCAAAGATTATTCAGTTCAGAATAACGAAAGTAAACTGTAACCTACCTAGAATAAGAAAACATGTTTCTGAAAATAATTCCAACAAACTCAGTCTTCAAATCTTTGCAAAGTCGAAGGATTTAAAACGAATAATAGGGGATAATGGAGGCTATGACTTCTTACCCCCCTTAAAGGTGGATTTTCGTTCAGAAACTTCGAGGATTTGAATGCAACTGAGTACCAGCTTACTGTAGCGTAGCTTCTTCAACTTTCTTGTAATGTGGATCATGAATATTGTTGTTTATGAATATAATCGGTCAATGACTTGGAAAATTTGAATTGGATATTCTTTGCTAAGTAGTATTTGGCTAGACAAATAAGATACAGTCTGAAGAGTTAAACAGAATCATTAAATGTTATGACTTTTATCTGTTTGGTCTATTCGAATTTCTAAATCAAAATCAAAAATATTTTTATTTCACTTAGGCCTACATGGGCACTTAAAAAACGTGAGAATTTAGAGCAGTGTTCTGAAGTCAAATCTATCTCCTCGCGCGTATAGGGGTTTATTATTACGTACGAAGATCTAGAGACCAACATTTTCGGCAGAATAAATTTTATCCGCCCGTGTGTACAAAATGATAATTAAGCGTTTTTCAAGGAACCTCAAGTTGTACAGACGTATGTACAATCGGCCCTCGAGGGGCTATGCTAATATCATAAAGCTGAAAAGTTTGTTTGTTGATGTGCGCTTATCTGAGAAACTTTTAATTTGGATTGAAAAACTATTTTAGTGGTGAAAATTAGAATGCAAAGAACAGCTAGTAGATCGATAAAATTAGTAATTACAATCTTACTTTAAAACTTCGTCTTTCTTTCCTAACATTTGTCAACCACTTATTTTAGAATCTAGATCTTAACCTTCCCTCATACATCATAGCATAAGTATAATCAACCTTATAATGTTCCTACTGGTAGGACTTAGGCCTCTCCTCTAGGAGAGGATCTACTACGCAGGCCCAGTGCGAGTTTGTGAATATATCATATGACAAGCCGGTTTCCCCACGATGTTTTTCGTTCACCATTTTTAGAAGAGTGTACATACATCATGGGGTCGTTACCACTGGGCCTCTATAATACAACATTATTTTTAGTATAAATGTGAAACCTATAAAAATAGTTTGTGAAAACATAGTTTGTTAAGAGTCAATAATTTTTACATCATGTTATATTTTTTCCCAAAATTATTTAAAAAAAGTCACAAGTTGGACACCACCGACACTAAGTACAAGACAGGTCACGGCAGGTCACAGTGGTCATTAGGTGCCAGCGCACACCTGGGTGCGCGAGCAAAATAACCCCTCAGTGACAGGGATGGTCCGGTGACTATGTATTTGTGCGGACAATCAGGTAGCATAAAAAGCTTATAACTTTGCGATTTTTCATGGTACAGTTATAAAATTTTGTACATAGATTCTTTACATAAAAATACTAGACACGTGTTTTGCATTATACTAAAACTACCTTGGACCTAAGCCCTTAGTGGGGCGCACGGGCGTGCCAAGTAATTATAATAATAAAATTATTGACATAAGGTTCTTACACCCATAAATGACATTACCTGGCTTCTGAGCTAGTTAAAACTGTATTAAAAGACAATTTTGTCAACAAAATACCTACAATTAAAAAAAAAATATAAAAATGGAAAATTAAAGAAAAAAATTATTAAAATGTATAAATATAAAATAAATTTAAAATAACGGTCAATGACAAATATCACAATCTACACTATTATTATAAAGAGGTAAAGTTTGATTTTTTGTTAGTAGGAGGTAATCTCTGAAAGTACTGGTCCGATTGCTAAAATTTTTTCACCGATAGAAAGCTACTTTATTCCTGAGTGACATAGGCTATATTTTATGTACGCGGGCGAAGCTGCGGACAAAAGCTATTATGTTAGATTGAAATAAAAACGATTACTTAAGGTAAACTCTCAGCAATAATAAACGAAAATAACTCCAGTAACCGCAATTCAAAATAGCAGTCAGCCTCAGAAGTAACCAGCCAATATTACAGTACACAAGTGTGTGCCCAAACTCAGTTGCAGAAAATTTCGAATCAAGTTTAAATCACGCGTAGTTAAGAAAAGATCAGCAACCCAGCCTTATTGACGTCACAAAAACACGTTTGCTTCCCGACATTAAGTCCATAATATTTTATTCCATGACGCGTATTTTCCCAACTAAAATTAGCTTGGGGATAATGACGTAGCTATCTGCTTTTGTTTTTTTTTTAAGTAATATAAACTACTGCTTGACTGCGATCCCAGTTGAAGGTAAACAGTGATGAAATCGTTGATGGTGAGGCGCACTAATTTATTAAGAGCCTATTTACTCTGGTCTTGACACCTAAATTATAATCGGACGGAAATTTTTTCCAGTCCTTCGATGTTCGCGGTATAAACAACGAAGCAAAACGCTTAGTCCGGACCGTAGAGGTGTTAACAAAGTAAGGGTGGATACTCGCCGTACGTCAGGTTGTCCGATAGAAGAAAGGTGATTTTTACACATCAGTCTAGCCTTTTTCTAATATATTTTGGGGTAGGCTTCGAGTCAGAACTAGTGGTGCATAGAGTTTCACGCAAGTCTCTCTTAGACCACGGGGGGAGTCATACAAAGATGTGACACGGCCTCGTTTTTTATTAAATACTGGACTAAATCACAACGTGCTTTTATACAATTACTAGCTTTTGCCCGCGACTTCGTCCGTGTGAATGTCAGTTGCGAACGTATAGTCAAAGTTGAAGCCAGATAAAAAGTGAACTCCTTGGTATTCAAGCTAAATCCGTACCTTTCATCAAAATCGGAAATCGGATCAATAGTTTTTCTTTTGAAAGCGTAACTGACAGATCGAGTTACATTCACATTAAATGTTAATTAAAATGTATTATTAAATTATCTTTTACACTCTATTTTAAATTCTTAAACTTTACATTATTATTAATTAATTAATTATTAATTAACTTTGTTGTATCAATTTTAATCGAATGTAATATTTTAGGTATACCATTTTATTTTACATATCATATCTTCACAATGTAGGTATGTTGTTCAGAAATAAATTACTTACGACTTTTACACCAGCAGCGATGCAAGTTTGCGAAGGAACAATCATGGTGTGGTTTTAGTCAGTGCAAATCTGACAAACCTTCATCCGAACATTCATATATCGCGTCGGGTCTTGGTACAGGCCAAGTCCAGAGCGAGGAGGAGTGGCAGTCGGTCGCCTCCTTCTGCAAAGCAGTAATGCTAGCTAAAGAGGCGGCCGATCGCGTGAGGCAAAGGTCCTCACGCCCCAACCACCGCCAGATTTCCGATCCCGATTTCCGGCCACCGTAGGCGCAGGCTTGCGGACAGTTAGCGGACGTTCGGACGGCGAGCTACCCTCGCCGTCCGAACGTCCGGTAACCGTCCGGACCGAGCCCAAGTCGTCGACGGCGCGTACGTTCCACGCGCGCCTCAAGGAGATGTCAGCAACTGTAGGGGCCTAGCAGGGTCGAATCGTACCGGGGCCAAGGGTCTGATTCTAAAAAGAACAAGACTCGGCCCCGGTACAAAAGGCAACGAAGGAACAGGAGTGCGTTTTTAGTCAGTAAAAGTCTGACACTATCTCTCGCTCGACCCAAGAGCAGGGGTTGTTATAAGATAATTTTCCCACCGAAAAAAATAACCTACACGTCTGACAGGATGCAGTTGAGTAGAGTGGACTAAATGTAATGGAGCATGCGTAGCCAGAAGCTCTGTTTTAATCAAATAAAATTAAAAATTAAATTCATTTAATTCAAATAGTGTTTTATACCATATTAGAACCACAATTACTTTTGTGTGTCATTTTAACAGATGACAGACAAAATGACGCGTTTTTCCAAAGATGTGTTTAACGCAATAGGGGCTTTATCTACAAATTTTTAGCATTAATCATTATAATTTTCCAATATTGTTCTATGATTCAATAGACAAGAAGTGCGGGTAATAATTATGGAAATCGTTTAATATCGTGACAATGTTTATCTTTGTTCATTTGCTTGCGGTATTATTAGAATCACGACTTTGTTAATAAGATTTATTTTTATCTTTGGGTAGTGGAGTAGGTATAAGTCAAACGCTCTTAAAACTAGTGCCAATTAATATACTTATTAGGTACTATAAACTAAAATAATTTAAAAAAAATATCTAAAAAAAAATACAAAAATAAAATGCAAATTATTTATTATTCAAAGAAAACGATGGTCAATTTAAACACTTGAAGACGTTTAAATAGTTATTGTAGGTGTGTTCAAACACATGTCACAGGCCTTATCGCATAAGTCAAGATATTTGTAAAATATTAAAAATAATTTGTAATTTTCGTTACAAAATTCAGTTTACTATCCTGTTTATTATGAAAAACAAGACGAAAAAAATATATTATTAATTCATTAGCTTGTATACCCTATTGATGTATTTTTATGTAGTATGGGTAGAAATCCACACTACATAAAAATGATCCACCGTCCGACCGTCCGGTAACCGTCCGGACCAAGCCCAAGTCGTCGACGGCGCGTATTGTTCCACGCGCGCCTCAGGGAGATGTCAGCAATTGTAGGGGCCCAGCGGGGTCGAAGCCTACTGGGGCCATGGGTAGTGTGAAAACGAAACCCGGACCCTGGGACGAAGGCAACGAAGGAACAGGAGTGGGTTTTTAGTCAGTAAAAGTCTGACACTATCTCTCGCTCCGCCCAAGAGCGGGATTTGTCATAAGATGATTTTCCCACCTAAAAAAAACTACATAAAAATGATAATGCATGAGCATTCACATTATAGCATCTTACGTGTACACAAAAAATACGGCTTCCGCTTCCGTACCCTTGCTATCACAAAGGCGACTATGAAGTCACGTCAAGTTGGGCAGCAGCTTCCTACAGTAAACAAACAGAATACAATATCTATTACATAGCATAGCATAGTCGGCCTTATAATGTTCGCACTGTTGGGACTCGGCCTCCTCTCTAGGAGAGAGAATGGGCCGTAATCCACCACGCGGACCCAGTGCGGGTTAGTGGATATCACATATCTTCGAATGTTTGGTTCTAGGACATGCCGGTTTCCTCACGATGTTTTTCTTCACTGTTTTGAGAGCAGTGGTGATGAAATAAATTACACAAAGTAATGCGCCTGGCTGAGTTTGAACCGGCGACCTACAACTCGTAAGTCGGGGCCGTTACCACTCGGCCACCACTGCTCGAATAATATAGTAAAAAGAAATATGTTTGCGGTACCGATATGTACTGGTTTATACAGTTATACTCATTAAAACAATTAAAATAAATTTCTAAATTACATCATAGCTAGAATATGCCACTTTGATTGGCTTATTAGTCTAGTGGTTAGTGGCCCTGACCGCTATGCCGGAGGTCGTGGTTTCAATTCCCACAAATCACATCCAGGACAAATGTTTGTGTGATGAGCACGATCATTTATTCTGTGGCTGGGTGTAATTTATCTATAATATGTATGTATTTTGAAATATATACGTATGTTTGTCAGTTGTCTAGAACTCATAACACAAGCTCTGCTTAGCTTGGGACTAGACGGCGTTGTGTGATAGTTGTGGAATATTATTATATTATTTTTATTTTTATAATAAACTTGGCATTTTACCTTGTCTCCAAGTTTCGTAGTAGCGCTTCCGATCAATAGACCAACGTACCAAACGAGAATTATGTTTTTTAAATATTATTAATGAAAGCTTAGGCATAATCGAACTTATGATGTTCCCACTACTTGGACTCAGGCCTCCTCTCTAGGAGAAGAATTGGACCCTAATCCACCACCGCGCCACTACTGCTCACTAATGTTAATGAAAAATGCAAGTTAAATACTCATACTCACCAATATACCCGAACCCCTAGACTTAAGTTTGTGAAATACTATCTTGGGGTAAGTACAATTAAGTTTATTCTCTTCTATATGCATATCGAACTCGTCTATACCCTATTCATTTGGGTTTGAGACAAAATGTAAATAAAGAAAACAATGAAAGTACCTTCGACCAAGTTTCTTCGACCTGATTTAATACATTAATAACAGGCTCCTTTTCTGTTCAATGCATTGATGTTTTTTTTTCACGCTTTTTCTTCGGCGAATAACAAGAATTGAACGAAAATATCTCGTATCAACCAGTTGATCGATAGTAAAAAAGATAGCGGATTATGACCCGCCCGATGGCAAAACGTCACATTTTAATGTAAAATGTTTGCAATATCTGTGGTTTATAATTTAGTAGTATTATAAATGGTTAGTTTACCATATATAACCCACGGCTCCCTGAATAGGGTACAGTTACTAAGTATCTAAACGAGCCAATGGCCGTTACCTTCAATTGCCGCAAACAATTTGCATACCAATCGCGCAGTAGCAGACTATACATCGTTATATTGTGTGATAACCCTAGTGTCTGTCCGTAGAGGCAATAGCTTCCGTTTTAAAAGGTCTTTGTCAATTTTGAAAACGAGCCTTTTATTTTTTAACGAGTTTAACAAATATTGTGGACCAAAAGTTTAATTTTGATAAATTATTATTATGCATATATTTGAGATTTTTTAACCTTGAGGTCCTTGATCTTCGGAAGGTGAACGAGGGGCAAAAGCCAACTCGCAGAGGCCATTTAAAAAATTTCATGGAATGTGATACTAACCGACGATTATTCCTGTATCACAACAAAATGTATACTCCAACCTTGGCTTTTTATAATGTTTTCGAGATTAGAAGACCAGAAGACCAGTAGCCACAGGTTTCACCTAGTATGGGCTCCTGTCTCCCGTCTGTAAACTGTTTCTTATAAATTGTACAAATGTTACTAGTACGGGTGTTACTAGTGTGTGTGTAGTATGGGAGAAAATAAATAAATATTATGTTATTTTTATAATAATATATTATTATCCCTGTACACGCTATGCTAGTGCACCCAAGAACAACCGTCAGTTGGTGGGAAACTATTGCCACTTAAGGAAAATAAAAATATGACGATAGGTATTTTTAAATTTGAGAAACTTAAGCCACTAATAAAGGTTGAATCATTAAGGTAGCGTCATTATTACCACTACTGTACATGAAGTATAAATAAATAAATGAATTATTAATTGGCTAATTTATTATAGACTAGTGACTAATAATAAAAAATAATCTTTAAGATAGATGCTGATTATTCAAATATGTAGATCAGTGACTATGACTCAGTACTACAATTTTAGTTTACTCATGACTGCAGGTGTAACATTTTACTGGAAATGCAATTATTAGTTTTATGTACGTCAATTTTTTAGTAATCCTGCCGAATGGAAGATTTTTGTTGTCGTAAATAAATACATCCTATACTAGAAATAAGCTGTATAATGTCTTTAGGTAGCAACTAATGAACTAAGATAGGATAAAATAAAGTAAAATTACTGTCATATATATAAATATAGTAAGGCCATGATTCCTATGCTAAGTGGGATCACCTGTTTTACTAGTTTAATTATTGTAATTATACTGTAACAAGCAACAGCTGCTTGGAAAGTCTTGTGTAAAAACAACAGCGGAAATGAGTTATAGAAAAAAAGTTCCATCATTTATGGTATCCATTACGTCTAGTTTTTAAGGTTTCTACCGAAAATTTTTTCACCTACCTACTTCACTTTGGTAATATTTTTTATAACTAAAATAAACCTTAGTTATTAATGTAAACCGTAGTACTTTAAAAAAAAAAAACCATATTTAGGTTCGTAGGCTTACGAATGACGAGCAATGGGTAGCTTGCCGAGTAGTTGACTGCGCGAATGTCTTCAAAAACGTAGGGGCCCAACAGGGCCGAAGCTTACTAGGGCCATGAGTTGACTTCTAAAAGGGTTACTCGTGATCCCGGGACACAAGGATAATGAAGGAATATAGGTGTGGTTTTAGTCAGTAAAAGTCTGACACGCCTTCCCTCTCAGCCCTAGAATGGAAGAAGTCATTAGATGATATCCCATCTCAAAAAAACAAAAAGGGTCAAAGCTTCTGCCAGCTGTTTCGCCTGCGTAAAAGTAGACTAGCCTTTGTCACTCAGTGATAAAGTAACATAAGCGAAAATAAGACCAGTAATTTTTCTTTATAATATTATTATTTTACCTGAAATGTATTTTTATTTCGGTGGGAAAATCATCCAATGACATCCCCCACTCTTGGGCGGCGCGAGAGGGGGTGTATCAGACTTTTACTGACTAAAAACTAACTCCTGTTCCTTCGTTGCCTTTCATAACAGGGCCGAGTCTTCCTTTCAGAAACAGACCCTTGGCCCCAATAACTTGAAATGTAAATGGTATTACGCCGAAAAGCGTACAGACGAATTCGTACGTAATAATTACTATGTTCGACTATCTTAAAAGATCCCTACAAATTGAGTTTTACTATTAGGTAGCAATCAATTCGCTGCCTCTGAGATGAAGTTTGGGATTACTGTAGCAAATAGGGTCATGTTTTAGAAGATACAATCTTCCCAGCCACTGATCTGAGTAATTGAATTGAAGAGGAAGTATTTGTAAGGAATACTAATATCTTGTTTTAGGCTCACAGAATGTCAGTCACTTTATACTTCTTGAACTAACCTATATAATTAACTCAAATGAGCCGTTCAACAGGCTTATCATGCTTATGTTGGTTCAATACTGCGTTTTGGTACACTAGTATGGGGAAACTCGGTGCATCTCGGAAGAGCCTTCATCGCACAAAAGAGGTGTATACGTGCGATTTGTAATGTAGACCCACTCACATCCTGTAAACAACTCTTCAAGAAACTAAGAGTACTGACATTAACTGGTATCTATATTGAGGAAATTTGTAAATTTACCAAATCTCATCCTGAAATGTTTGAAAAACTGGGAGATAAATGCTCGTTCAGAACTAGATTTCCTAATAGGTTGATTAGCCCTAAAATAAGAACGGACCTATATAGGCGAAGTTGTTACCATATGTGCATTAAAGTTTATAATAAGATTCCAGACCATTTAAAGAAACTTCCAATGGTCCGCTTCAAAGGGTCTTACGCGGGTGGTTAATTGAGAATCCCTTTTATACTATAAAAGAATTCCTTCAGTTCAAATTTAATTAATAATAATTTGTTTATTTGTACTACAATTGGAATAATATCGAATTAATTTTACCTGTAAAAAATTTGCCTTTCATTATGTTATGATTAAATATGTTAAGCAACTATTATATATATAACCATTGTAAGAATTTTTATAACCATATTTATCTGCAAATAAATCTTTGACTTTGACTTTGAACAAATGTATGGAACTTGGGCTAAAAATAATTAAAAAATTGAACAGCAATCTGACTTACACAGGCTGAAAGGGCGTAATTATCTTGATTTTTTTTGAGCAATAAATAACAATTTACAGTCCTTCGGTTTTTTTTTAATTGAATTGCAAAAAATATAAGCTTGTATCACTATACATCATTTTATAGGGTTAGCAACCCTGTAGTAATTGACGTGACAGTATAACTTTGTATCTGTGTGTGTGTATCTCAATGACGTATAGTGTATATGTGTTTATTTCAACGTCAAGTTGACAAATCGTCATTCTAACATTTTCTGATTTCACCTTCTTTCGACACGTTTCGATATTGTATTATTATGATAATAGATATGTTTTGTCTTTATTTAATAAAACGGCAGCTGAAATCACACATTACATTTTAAATAATTCTATTGCGTAGAAACGCATAATCAAAAAGAATGTGCGTTTTGTTTTTACAGAAACATTTTTCAGCTTTTTACAAAAACGGAGGACTGAGAAATTCATATTTTATCATGATTGAGTAGCATGATAAATAAGCTTTCTTATAACGTATATTACATTGGTATTAAATTTTTGACCTCTCCTTACTGTTTAATTTTTTTTTTTATATTAAAGATGTGTTATGAAAAAGTTTCTACAACACACTATTGTGTTCAAAAGCTCTGAATCATGACAAACTAAATCCTCTATTCTCATCAATCGCACTGGACCCAAGGGAAATCGAATAAGTCCACACGGAAATTCATTCATTTGAATATATTCATCCTCCATTTTATTTGAAGCATACATTCCTACTGTTCAATTATTGACATTAATCTTAAATTACAGTCACACTTGACCCTCGAAAGGTTTGCCTTTCGGACCCTACATTTGATTGATTTATTCTCTGATTAGAAAGGTCAACCCTATTCTAGGAATTTCTGAGCAGTACCTACCCATAAACACAAGTAACATTTTAGTTATAAAGGACAAAAACACGACTGAAATGGGGTAGAAAGATTTGGCATTTTGTTAACCTTTTCTGAAATAGAATTTTGTGCTGGATTTGTTTAATAAAACTTTCTAATTTTAAAAGGTTCGTCTAGTATTTTTTTGGGATATCTTTTTCTGCACATTCCTCGGGTTGCCGTCATCCTTGTGTGTAGACATGTTGGTCTTAAGATGAATATAAATTAATTTCGAATAAAAACAAGATTTTTAAAAAATACAAGATTTTTTCTTTGGTTGACCATGGGACATTGTAAATTAATCTTATCACAACTCATGTCCTTTGTAAAACCTGTACCTTGATACAGGTTTTACTTAATTTAGGGACCACTATGCAAAAATAACCCTAAAATAGTTACACATGATTAATAATTGTATAACAGTTTAAGGTATTTTTTGTAATAATGAACAAATAAACATTATTCTTCTACTTACTATTTGGAATTTTCGACGTTTCAGTATCCATAAACAATGGCGGATCAACCTGTTTTCTTGTACCCAGTTGCAACCGCTTCGTTGCGATTCTCTTTTCGTCGATCGCCTCGAGTAGGCCACGCCTCCGATTCCTTTTTGCCAAAAGTTATGGTAATTTATAGCCCTTTTACCAGCAGTAGGATAAAATAATGATAAATGATATTTATTTTGCAAATGGGTTTAAAAATAACATTTACACGTAAATTTTTTTTCGTTATTTTAAACTAGATGAGGCCGGATGATTCAGGCTACAAGTAATCAGAGTAGGTATAATATTAGAATTATTTCTGTAGTAACGAAGTGTTTACCTATCGTACTTTAAAACCAAAGTGGTACCACCTGACATTCTTTTCTAGCTAATTAAAAAAAAAAATCGAACAGTAGACATTTCTCAGTTGCAACTTTTTATGAAGATAGACAAGACACGTTGCCAGCAGAACAGATGGAAAATGGGGCCGACGGTTTTAAAGTGGCGACCGCGTACCGGAATACGCACCATTGCAAGGCCTCCCACCACAAGGCGGACCATTGACCTGGTGAAGGTCGCGGGACACTTGGGAGGGGCCTATGTCCAACAATGGATATTTTTCGACTAAAATTATGATTATGATTCTTGAGGAACAAAATATATAAGTAAAGCAAATTGAAATTTCGTGGCGGCGGCGTCGGAAAATTTCAATGTACTTAACATTGAAATTTTCCGACGCCGCCGCCGTTCTGAAAATTTTCCATTTTGGATATTGCGAATTTTGTTTAAAGGGAGCGATATATATAAAGCAAACTGCATTAAAATTGACAGTTTCTCAAAAAAATATGTCCGAATACAAATAAATTCAAGAAAATAACTTCGATTCTGGTTCCAAAATAAAATGACAACAATCAAGGAACCTTTTTTTTAAGGTGGGAAAATCATCTAATGACAAATCCCGCTCTTGGACGGGGCGGGAGATAGTGTCAGACTTTTACTGACTAAAAACCCACTCCTGTTCCTTCTTTGCCTCCGTCCCAGGGCCCCGGGTTTCACTTTCACACTACCCATGGCCTCAGTAGGCTTCGACCCTGCTAGGCCCCGACGATTTGCTGACATCTCTCAGAGGCGCGCGTGGAACATACGCGCCGTCGACGACTTGGGCTCGGACGGTCAGGCGGCGAGCTACCATTACTCGCCGTGCGCAAGCCCGCGCCTACGGTGGCCGGAAATCGGGATCGGAATCCCGGTGGCGGTTGGGGCGTGAGGACCGTTGCCTCACGCGATTGACCGCTTCCTTTGCTAGCGTTACTGCTTTGCAGAAGGCGGCGACCGCCTACCACGCCTTCTCGCTCCGGACCATGGCCTGTACTAAGGCCCGGCGCGACAGATCGGCTCGGAATAACGTTAAAAAATTGTCATCTTTACCTTCATCGTACGACGATAACGTTATTAGTAGAAGTAACACTCAAGTTTTGTTACCAAGCATAAACTTGTTAACCTTATCAAGCCCAGTAAGAAACGATTCTTCAAAATAAACTTACGCAAAAAGTTAATTACATTCTTATCCCCCTGGCCTATATGTTTAGTGACTGTAAACATTAGCAAAGATTTAATTAAAATTGCTGCAACCAAAATAACTTGTAGCAATAAATTTTCTTTGCTTGGAAAAAATTGCAGACATTTTTGGTGATAATTTTTTATGCTGTGTTAAGTATCCCCCGCCATCCCTGAGACTGAAAAAAGTAATTAAGCTTACAAAATTGTTACCTACATTTATTTTTGGCTTAAACTGATTTTGCTAATAATCATGGATACTTAAGAGTGACATGATGGCCCACTGGTTAAGACACCCGCCTTTCATGCTTCCGGGTTCGAAACTGGGCAAGTATCAATGTGAATTTCTCAATTCATATTAGTTTATCTGGAACATTCTTAACAAACTCGGAAAACAAGTAAAACTGTTGGTCCCGATTGTCAATCGTATATCTTTAACAGTCGTTACAGTTAGTCAGACGCCAAAAAGTCTGACCATCAGTCTATCCATGCAGTATCGCGATGCCCATTAATCGTGTTGTGGAAGTCTGATTAGCAATCATTTCATGAAAACACGGGTATTTAATCGCACCTAGTTATACTGGAAGCCGACCCCAAACTAGTTGGCTAAAAGCTAGGGAGATGATATTTGCGAATACTTAAGACGGACTAAAAGGAGCATACAGTGGACGTGTGCTCCACTTGGGCGGAGCACCGTCGTGTCCTCGTGGAGGCAATTGGCGGCAGCGACTTCTCGCGCCGAGCCCTGGTTCGGGCTATGATCCGAAACGAGAAGGAATGGCAGGCGGTGGCCACCTTCTGCGAAACAGTAAAGCTAGCAAAGGAGGAGGCCGTACACGTGGAAGAACGAATGTCCTCACGCCCCAGCCGCAATCCGCAATCACCCCAGCTCCAAAGGGATCGGGATCCCGGTGACTGGGGCGTGAGGGCCACGCCCTCGCGCGTGCTAGCATTACTGCTTCGCAGAAGGAGGCGACCGCCTGCTACTCCTCCTCGCTTCGGATTATAGCCTGTACCAAGACCCGGCGCGAGAGATCGTTGCCACCGATCTCCCCCACGAGGACACGGCGGTGCTCTGCCCAAGCGGGGCTCACCTCTACCGTGTGCTCCACCGTGACCTAATCAACTGCCGGATATGACAAATACAATTACAGAGGAAATACCATCGTCATCTAATTCCGGAACTGTTCTCTGTTACTTTCTAATTCAATTAATAAGTTATATGCGTCCTATTCTTTCTGAAACAATTTGGTCTTAATACGACGCTAATTAATGGTTGCAATATGACGTCAGCATTTTGTTTTGTGTAATTCAATATTTTCACCATTTCTATAGGTAATATGGTGTTATTACAGAACGTGTTCGTGTACAAAATATTATACAAAAATTAACTTATATATAATTTATACTAAACTA
The DNA here is from genome assembly GCA_961205895.1 of Mythimna pallens. NCBI lineage: Eukaryota > Metazoa > Arthropoda > Insecta > Lepidoptera > Noctuidae > Mythimna > Mythimna pallens. The sequence goes on from OY540843.1 coordinate 7,864,540, forward strand.
GCTTTGCCCGCGGCTTCGCTCGCGTACATAAAATATATCCTATGTCACTCAGGAGTAAAGCAGCTTTCTGCCGGTGAAAAAAAATTTAGCAATCGGTGCAGTACTTTCAGAGATTACCTCCTACAAACAAACAAACGAACTTAACCTTTATATAATAATTAGTGTAGACAACAAATAACACTAAAAACTTTTTTTTCTAAAAACAGCATCAAATTTGGTTATAAAATGAAGGTACAATTAGTATTTCAAATAAGGTATGAGGAAGAATGAGGGCATGGTGGAAGTTTTTTGCTACATCTTTTGTACACCCTCGAAATAATGGTGGTGACGTCACATTTCAGTATATGCATTCTTATTCTGTTTCTTGACACTTTCCCCTTCCATAAGATTTAATTCATTTCTAACTTAATATTGAACGGATGCCAAAGGTTGTTTCTGTTTGACATTTTGGATGACGTTACTTTTGGATACAAGTAATAAAAATTGGATGAGTTAACTATCTAATATCAGTATTGTAATCATAAATATATTATAATATTACAATTGTTGTTTGTTTATATCAAAAAACTTGTTTCAATGTGAGCCATGAATTTGATTCAAATTTCTGTGAAATTATATCTCTCAGATTATGGCGAAAATCTAGTTACTTTTATTAAGTATGGTAAGCTTAGGGCTATCTTAAATACCATGTTCGCTCACTTCTCGCGAGTTTGTAAGCATTCAGAGAAAATAAGCACGATTTTATAATGAATTTTCATCATAACATCAAATCCTCAATCCGTAAAAATACACATATGAACTGTCAAATCTAATATTTTTCAAAAACAAAACAAACAAATTAAAGCAAAATTTCAAACATTTATTCAAAATACAATTACGCAGGCAAGTGTGAGCTATTAATGCGTATCCCGTCTCTGCCCGACTTCCAATCTCGGTTAAATTATGCGGGACCATGCAGCATCATATTTAAGCAAATGATGGACGATATTCAGCTGTAATGGCCAGTGAAATAATTTTAAAAAACAAAAAGGTGTGTGTGAATCTGTGGTTTAAAAAAAAAACGAGTTTGGATACAAACTCGTTTTTTTTTTTTGCCTTTCTTTGACGTTCTTTTTTCAATTACTTGTTCTGTATGTGTGTTTGTATATTTCTTAGTGATAGCTTACGACAAGTTGGTTTGTCATTTGACAAAAAAGGAGACTTGGTGCCTCGAAAAGTGAATAGGTAATTATAACTTTATTATTTATTGAGCTTAGAAGCCTTAGCGATCCATTTCATGACAAACATTTAACGACAACATACATACTGAACTGTTAAAGGAGCTATATATATATGGAGCTATATATAGCTGTATCCATCTGTCTCACTCGCAAGCCCGACATTTTAACACGTCATGATAAGGCCTCAAGACAATTAATTTTACGCAGGCTTGCGGACGGCAAGCAATGGATAGCACGCCGTCCGGTATGGACCAAGCCCGGATTAGAATGAGCTATAAGCATTGACAGGGCTACCGCTAGGTCTGATAGCAGCCAGGACGTTGCAGAATTGCTCGAAACCAACCAGAGCAGGTAAAGTTATTTAGTGATTTCCCACTTTAAAAACCAGGTCAATGTATCTCCCTATAGCATAAGCATAAACAGCCCTCATATTATAATGTTCCCACTGCTTGGACTCAGGCCTCCTTTCTAGGAAAGGGAATCGGCCGTAATCTACCACGCGGGCCCAGTGCGGATTCACACGTGCGGGTGGATGTCACATATCTTCGAATTTTTGGTTCTAGGATTTCTTTACCGTTTTGTGAGCAGCAGTGATGAAAATAAATTACACAAAGTAATGCGCCTGGTTAGGTTTGAACCCGCGACCTACAACTCATAAGTCGGGGGCGTTACCACTCGGCCACCACTGCTCCCTATACATGTCCCAATTATGTAGCTATGTCAAATATTATCATACATAGATAAACAAATTAAAATATGTGGGTGAAGCGGCGAGACGTGGCTTGATTTTTTTTAAAAACAAAACGTTTCGTTTGCTTAATTTATTTCAGTTGGCATTTAATATTTTATGTCATTTTAACATTTACGCCAGACCTTTGAGTTATATTTTAATTTATGATAAACATGGGCGTTCATAAATTTAAGAATTCAGAAAAAGAATTAAACTTCATTACTAGAAAAATTATAATGTTTTTTTTTTTTAAATAAAAACTTTGGTTTGAGTTATTTACGAGTATAAGTTCAAAATTCTTCAGATCCTGCTGCTTACCGTGTAGAATTATTAGAAAGATCGTTTGACCCTTGAAAAACGTTGCCGGGGGGTGATGTTACAAAACATTGACAGGTTTTTTTTTACGTGGGAAACCATCTAATGATTTCTCCCACTCTGTCTCCCTGGCAGAGCGCGAGGGCGTGACAAACTTTTACTCACTAAACTACATCTATGTTTCTGTAACCCTTTGCGTTCTTAGACTACGGGTTTCCCTTTCAAAAGTCAACCCATGGCCCCAGTAGGCTTCGATTCTACTTTGGGGATGATAGAAAACATTAACTTGGGCACGGTAATAGTACATTATGATATAAGTGTGTAATGTTTTTGTTCAGCATCCGCAAGTCTGCGTCTACCGTGGCTGGTAGTCGGGGTCGGAATCTCGGCGGCTGAGGCGTGAGGACCTTCGTTCCTTTACGCGTGCGGCCTCCTCCTTCGCTAGCATTACTTCTTCGCAGAAGGAGGCGACCGCCTGCCATTCCTCCTCACTCTGGAACATAGCCTGATCCAGGGCCCGGTGCTGCCGGCGATTGCCTCCACGAGGACACGGTGGTGCTCCGCCCAATCCAATCCGATCTTGCCATGTCCGGTGAGGACCTGCGTCATGCGGAAGGTGAGGACGTCGTGTTGCCGCTCCAGCCACTACTGAAAGAGAGGTGACCAGGAGAGGTGGGCTGGATGGAATAAGCCTGCCAAATGAGAGAAAGAAAATAAAACAGTTTTCAAATAAAAAGTAACTAAACTATACTCAACATAAAATAAAATGAAAAATATACATAAAAAAAATCAAAAAGATCTGTGCGAGACCAAAAAGGCTCCTACGTCAGTATTATGCTGCGATATTTAAAACAAAACAGTTGAAAATAATGGCCGCCATGGCCCACGCACAATGATCCACTATGAATTAAGCGCGGAAACCAAACCAAGTAATTGAATAGAATTGGGTTAATTATTTCTTGTTGCACTCTCACATAACTGAGATCTTATAAAGAAGCGCGAGCATTATCAAACTGGGGGAAGTAGAAATGAAGGAAGAGTTACATTATTTTCTTGACATTATAATTATATAACTTTATCTAAATAGGAATTATGACTCTTCGTCCCAGTTATAAAAAACTTTCGTCGTTAAGGGGACTGCTTGATAATTTTGAAATCTTGCATATAATAATATCTCTTAAATACAGAAATAATCCGACTCGGCTGGACAGCATTCAAGAAGCTGCGCGGTATCTTCTCGTCCAACATACATCCATATGGCACTGAAACATGGTCGCTTACAATGTGCCTAATCAGAAGGCTTACAGTCACCCAAAAGGCAATGGAAAGGGCTATGCTCGGAGTTTCCTTGCGTGATCGCGTCAGAAATGAAGATATCCGCAGGAGAACCACGGTTACAGACATAGCCTGAAGAATCGCCAAACTTAACTACAAATTTACAGTTTTCAGATTTTATCCTATACTTGTGCTATGAGAACTTTTTTTTTTTTTTTTTTTCGGTGGGAAAATCATCTTATGACATCCCCCGCCCTTGGGCGGGGCGGGAGATAGTGTCAGACTTTTACTGACTAAAAACCCACTCCTGTTCCTTCGTTGCCTTTCGTACCAGGGCCGAGTCTTCCTTTCAGAATCAGACCCTTGGCCCCAGTAGGCTTCGACCCTGCTAGGCCCCTACAGTTGCTGACATCTCCTTGAGGCACGCGTGGAACAGCACGCGCCGTCGACGACTTGGGCTCGGTCTGGACGGTTACCGGACGGTCGGACGGCGAGCCACCCATTGCTCGCCGTCCGTGTGCTATGAGACCTGGCTTCATGCCAAATTTCAGGATTCTAGGTCAAAGGGAAGTACCCTATGAATTTTGATTCCCTTGAGAGTGTCGAAATACACGTTTTTTGCAACATAAACGGCCGTATTTTTTTTTTTTGTTAACTCAGAAGTTTGATTTTTTCACAGCTTTCAGCAGACCTTAGTATATGGTTTTAATTTTAACTCGATACCTCCACGGGTTCCCGAGATAAAGGGTCTTGACAGACAGACGAACAACAAAGCGATCCAGTAAGGGTTACGTTTTTTCGTTTTAAGGTACGGAACCCTAAATATGTGTAAAAAATAAACTTAAAAAAATCCAACAGTACAAAATGAAACCACACGTTTTCCAACAAACTATTCTGAATGCCAAACGCTTTTTTCTGTACGAAAGGTCACCTGTATATGACAGGACGGTAAGCCAATAAAACGGCGTTCTATTTTCAAATAATGTGGGGAAAATGGCCGCATATTGATGTGATCAAAGGACACGTCCGTGACCACGTACGCAATGGGGCATAAACATTATGAAGGGCAGAATTGGTTTGCCTCTTGTGTTGTATATTAATAGTTTTTGTATTGTTGTATAAGTGTTTTGTGTTTACTGTTGATCGACTAACTGGGTGTAAGAGAACAATAGTCATATTATAATGCGGGCTTGCGGACGTCGGAAACATGTACTGGATCCGTAGTATTCATTTGTGCGTAGATGTCAAAGACACCGTGTATATCATATGCCAGTTCTAGTTCGTCTAAAGAAGTAGATGTCGCGTTCTGTTCCACATGCGCCTTAAAGAACTGTCACCAAAGCTGTAGGGGCCAGTTAGAGCAGATGCATGCCAGGATTGCGGATTGATAGAAAGAAGTTACCATAGCCCTCGCAACAAAGGACAACTGAAGGAAGAGGGTAGTGGTAGGGCGTTTCGGAACTTTTACTGACTAAAACCCGCTCCTTTTCCTTCTTTGACATCTCCTTGCGAGGCGCGTGTGAAACATTACGCGCCGTCAACAACTTGGGCTCAGCCCGGACGGTTACCGAACCCATTGCTCGCCATTCGCAAGCCCGCGCCTACGGTGGCTGGAAACACTATGGTGGACGGAACAGTAAAATTCTGATGCTCTTTCTCGCTCCTCCTAGACCGGGAGAGTAGTCTAGTGATTTCGCACGTAAAAAAAACCCTCTAAAGAGATACTTACTGATGAAAGAGGCTCTACAAAAACGTGGTAATAATATTAACAATGCTTTAGCCCACCTAACTGGCTACCACAGCTACTCGTAAACTCTATTTTAATACACCCCCAACCAAAATTAAATAAGAACTAATTTTATGATGTGCTCTACAATTTTCGTAGGCAAAATTCTTTGCAAAATGAACCTTGTTAAAATGTCTGTTTTATTAAGGTGAGCCTCACTTTATATCTTAAGGGGAGACCAAAATATTTTAATAAAGCTGTCCAGGGCCTTATATTTTTTGGTTGTAACGGCGACAGTGCCTTAAATGAGAATCTTTGTAATTCTTCACATTTTGAAGTAGTGAACCTGACTTTAAGTTCATTATAAACTGGAGTAATAGATATGACATTTCTTTTTCTATAATATCCTAACCATGAACGATTTCACGTGGGAAACAAAAGAAATCTTCTTTTCATTATTTATTTACATTGTGCTCAAATAATAGAAGCGACAAGAATTAATTATGCAACCATGATTTTTGTAACTCATAATATTTATTTAAAAGAGTGTTCATGCACGTTCTTTTCCATAAAAATCACTTTAGCTTCACTTTTTTGACTGACCGACATTTTGATAAATTCAAAATTGTGAAATAAATATGGTGTACTAGCTTCTGCCAGTGCCTTCGCCCGCGTGAAAGTCGGTTTGTCCATACAAAATTTGGACCCCCGTTTCATTCCCTTAGGAGATGAATTTCAGAAAATTCGTTCTTAGCGAATGTCTACACCCTATAAGGAACCTACCTGCCAAATTTTGAGTTTGTAGGTGTTATGTTTCTGAGATTTCGTGATTAATCAGTGAGTGGTATTTCGCTTTTATAAATATATATTTGAAATGTATGTTTTTGATTGATTGATTGGTTGAAGCAAGTGTGAAATAAAAATTGAAACAGGACTATAAAGTTTATAGTTTTTATCGGAAATAGACGTGAGTTCAAATGGGTACATACTTATGAGTATTGCAATAATACTGTAATTTTAGTGTGATCCGATGGATGCGAGACTTATAGGTCCAGTTGATGTGGTGACACTTGAGGAAGCCGTATGTCCAGCAATGGACGTCTTTCGATAATACTAATATTATGAGAGATATATCAATACAGTACACACCCTGGTACAAAATATGACTTGAAGCAGATTATATAATCAAGGTACTTTATTGTAACCTTCATGATCTTAACCATACATCCAAAAACAACAAAATGTTTATGTTAATATTTTCCTGTGATTTTGTCCTACACACATCGCGTAAGTACAAAAAAAAGATGCAATGTCATATGATTATTATTCACATTGCATACCAAACAATGGTTTCTTATTACTGCAGCAATAAATCATAGTGATTCAGTGTCGTGCCTGACAAAAAGGGGACAAACATTTTATGTACATATGGAACTCAAAAAAGATACAATAAAGGAAATTAGGTAAGGAAAATTAGTATCGTGATCCTTGGCACGATTTTACAGAGGAAAATACACCATCTGGTAAGCTAAGTTTTGTCGAAATCTTTTATTACCTACTTAGTCATCAAGGAAACCAAGTCACAAAATAGATAGGTACTGAAGTAAATCTCGTGTATATACTTCACTTTTCATGCCTCCGTCCGAGCGCGCTCGGATGCGGTTTATTTATTTTTAAAGAAAGCTTATAGGCACATAACAATTATATTTTTTTTAGGAAATAGGAATGAATATTGCTAATAACAAGCTTCCACATTTTTATATCTAGCTACAGATTGCGTTGACATCTTATGGGTTTATGAAAAAGTTAAAAATTAATTTCAGTAGGTATAATAAGAATTGAATCGAATCATGTAACATCAAAGATAAAGAAAAATACTACATAGCGTTATCTTAAATAACAACTAATTAAGTTTTCTATGATTGTCTCCTTCCAAAAAAATCCTTGCTTAGAATCTTTCTTAGGTTATAAATACAAACAACTAATATAAATTGTAAAAATATTACATAGCCGCGCGGGGCTGGTGGCCACTGAGGCACTTTTTTTTAGGTGGGATAATCATCCAGTGACATCCCCCGCTCTTGACTGACTCAAAACCCATCCCTGCTCCTTCGTTGCCCTTCATACCAGGGCCGAGTTTTCCTTTCAGAAAAAAAAAACTCTTGGCCCCAGTAGGCTTCGACCCTGCTGGGCCCCTACGGCTTGCTAACATCTCTTTGTGACACGCATTGGGTTTGCACTTCATAATTTACTAAAAAATTAAAAAAGTCAAAAAGTATGTCTTGCAAATTTAATCAAGATTCTAAATGCTGACAATATTTTTCAAAAACTTTTTAGGGTTTAAAAAAAACACGTATTTCGTGGAACAAGTTTTGCAATATATTCGAGTAAATCACGGAATCATCGAATGCTAACAAAGTTTTCAGGCGTTATCTCTTTTTTTTGGCGTTGCCTTTTCGTCAAACATCGCGTTGGATTGCGTTAGATGAAGTAACAAGCTTTTAAACCATGCTCGATGTTGACGATAGACGAGGAAAAAAAGACCCTCTTAACATCACAAGACCAACGCCCTATAGAAGTGCTCCTCTTCCTTGTCGATATCATTCTTGACAGAGTGGTCGTGGTCATCACTTCAGGTGTTGGTGGCAAGCTTCACAACACGCCGCCACTCCTCTCTGATGGCCGCCTTCTTCGTGCATTCGTGCACTGATGATGAGCCACTTACTGCCGCTTTAATCTGGTCAGTCAACCTCATAGGCGACCTTCCTCGTGGCCTGGTACCCTTAAACTTTCCCTGAACTACAAGCTCAATAGCCACTTCCCCTCTGCGGCATACGTGACCAAAAAAGGTGAGAATACGAGACTGTACCAAAGACGATAAACGCTGCTTGATGCCGAGTTCCCGAAGTATAGACTCGTTGGTACGGAATTCAGTCCACGATACTCCAAGCATTCTCCTCCAGCACCACATCTCTAGGGCGTCTATCTTCTTCTTCTCTATTTCCCGTAAGGTCCACGTTTCTGCGGCGTACAAGAATATGGGGAATAATACAAGTGCCCGAACTAGCCGGATTTTCGTGGCTCTATATATGTTGCGATTCCTCCATATTTTCCTCAACTTGTCCATCGCAGACCTAGAAATTGCCATACGCCTCTTCACTTCACAAGTGCTACATGATAAATAAATGATATTTTGTAAATAGGTTCTAAAAAAACACTTTTACACGTCAATTTTTTTTTGTCAGTTTAATCTAGATGAGGCCGGTATTTCCTAGCTGACTACTCTGAGAAGAAACACCGAAACCAACTCAGGGGTCAAAGTCTCTTTAAAGTAGCTAAAGTCTAATAATAATATTATTCCAGTACACTTGAATCAAACATTACTTACTTTTAAGCCTTCAAGAAACCCTTTTATGCAAAACCAATAATGATGAAAGCATGTTATTTAGTTTAAGCCTTTAAAATCTTATTTGAAAACTTTGGATCTTATTATAAAGTTTTTATATCTAAAGTACCTAGTAAGGTGCAAGAGCCAAAGTACTCATAATAAAACTTTTCCTAAGTTATAAAAAGCTAAGAGAGAATTTAAAAAAAAATTGCCCAAGTATGAGTCGGATTCGCGCACCGATAGTTCCGTACAAACTTACATATATATAAATAGTTCAATTCCCGAATCGAGTCTCGAAGATTTTTCTAAATCGTAAAAAAATAATTTATTTTGTGATATAACAACAAATTTACATTTTTTTTTTTAATTGTTAAAAACTAGTGCTTGACTGCGATCCCACCTGGTGGTAAGTAGTGATGCAATCGTTGATGGTGAGGCGCACTAGTTTATTAAGAGCCTATTCACACTAGAGCCTTGAAGACACCTAAATTATAATCGGACGGGCGAAGACCGTAGCAGGGAAGTTGTTCCAGTCCTTCGATATTCGCGGTATAAACAACGACATTTTTCAAACTTTTATATTTGTGCTATGAGACATTGCTTCATGCCAAATTTCAGGATTTTAGGTCAAAGGAAAGTACCTATATCATCTTCAGATTTCGTTGACTCGAATTTGATTTTTTTCACTTAAGCAAAAAAGCATCTCAGATGCTTCCCCAAGCAGATATTTGATATTAATTTCAGCTTGATACCTGCACGCATTCCTGAGAAAAAGAATCTTTACAGACTGACTTTGCAAAGTGATTCTATAAGGGTTCCGTTTTTGCCAACTTATGTACGAAACTCTAAAAATATTTAAACAACTAGTAGTTGTTAGTAGCAGGTACGATCTTTTCTTATTTATTGAATGTGCAAAAAGTGTAAAATAAAAAACTTTTTACAAAAAAAACTATAACTTCAGTGAAAAGTGTTCAATAACTTTAATTTCGGAAGTTGGTGTAATAGTTTTGTCTCTTCGTTATTTAACATTCATTTCATTTGAGCGTAAAGGAATAACAAACATGTACACATACAATATACATACATATCCGGCCGTCCGTTAACTGTCCGGACCGAGACCAAGTCGTGGACGGCGCGTAATGTTCCACGCGCGGTCAAAGAGATCTCAGCCAAACCGTAGGGCACCAGTAGGGTCGATACCCGCTAGGGCCGCGAGGACATTCCGAAAAAGAAAACCGTAGTCCTAGAACACAAAGAGCAACTGAAAGACTAGTTTTAGTCAGTTAAAGTCTGACACGCCACCCTAGAGCGGGAGAAGTCATTGGATTATTTACCACTTCAAAAAAAAAAAGTGAATCCTCATGAATGTTGTCTTCTGTCTGTCAGTGAAAACCGCATGGAAACCAGTAATTTTTGAACGCGTCATTATCATCATCATCATTTCAGCCGATAGACGTCCACTGCTGGACATAGGCCTCCCCCAAGTACATCACAATGAACGGTCCTGTGCGTCTCGCATCCATCGGATATCCGCAACCTTTACCAGGTCATTGGTCCACCTTGTAGGGGGCCTTCTAACACTGCGTCTTTCGGTACGCAGTCGCCACTTCAGAACCTATCTGTTCTGCGAACAATGTGCCCTGCCCATTGCCACTTAAGTTTGGCGATTCTTCGTGCTATGTCAGCAATCTTGGTTCTCCTGCGGATATCTTCATTTCTGATTCGATCACGCAAGGAAACTCCGAGCATAGCCCTTTCCATTGCCCTTTGGGTGACTTTGAGCCTTCTGATGAGACCTATTATGAGCGACCACGTTTCGGAACCATTTGTCATTACTGGCAACACGCACTGGTCATAGACTTTCGTCTTGAGACACTGTGGTCTGTTGGACGAGAAGATACCGCGCATCTTCCTTAACGCTGCCCAGCCAGGTTTAACGCGTACGAACAGACAGACCCGGTAGAGACTTCGTTTTATAATATAGGATTAGTGTGATACAGTGAAGATTAAAATAAAACTGTATTTTTATTGTTTTCTGCTGTCTTCAGTCGCTTTACGAAACATTATATCGTTAAGAACTTTCCAGGAAGAATCCAGGAAAAAATATTTTAATAAAGCTTTATCCACTTTGTATTTCTTTGTAGAATAAAGTAGTTATTATATTGTATATATTTTTATCTCTCTTTTGTTAAGATATTAAAATGCTCTTTTGATAAAAGGTACTAACAAGATTTTTTTTATATCCGTTGGTTTTATTTTATAAACTGTAATGGACGCCGAGCCTGCGGACCTAATATGTGTCAAAGTGACAATAGACTGATAGGACAGTGAGTGATTATGTGAATAATTAGTGTTTTCTAAGTGAACCTAATTAGTTTTTAGTAAGGAACTCATAAAATGAGCCCTAATTGTGTTGTGATAACGTGTAATCATATTACGTAGTGATAAGGACTAAGGTTTTCTGATGGTGACTTTTTAATGTTTTTATATAGATAAGTGAATTTCGAATAGAATGATATATGGTTTCATATGTGAAATATTGATATTTCTATGTAAAAAGCCTGTTTAAAGTGTAAAGGCTCTCGTTAAGGTAAAGTTTCGCGATACTAAAGGTTATTGCATGAAATTTCGAGATTATTCCGGGCTTGATTCTGATTGGTTGAAATATTCGTGAGCATTCCGGAATGTTCCTTAATGGCTGAAAAGCTCCACCTTCTGACCGTTCGACCAATCAGCGATCAGCTGCGTAATGTATAAATTAGAACCGGTTTGTTTCCGGACACAGTCGTTTTTCGATCACAGTAGTTTTCCTAAGACAGTCGTTTTCAGATACAGTCGTTTTTCGATCACAGTCGTTTGCCGAATATTCTAATAAGAATACCTGAGAAGAAATAAACCTGGAAGAAAGAAGCCTTGTTTTATTTCAAGTTCAAGAGGAACACACCTACGAAAGAGAAATATATATACAGTCCACTACAGCCTGGTCCATCGAGCCGGATTTAGATCGGAAGAATCAGCGACGAAGTACCTACAGCCTGGTCCATCGAGCCGGATTCAGATCGAAAGAATCAGCGACGAAGTACCTACAGCCTGGTCCATCGAGCGCCGGATTCAGATCGGAAGAATCAGCGACGAAGTACCTACAGCCTGGTCCTTCGTTCGCCGGATTAAGATCGGAAGAATCTGCGACGACGTACCTACGGAAACGACGTATCAACAACGAGTCTGCGTAACGAAGATTGAACCAACGTTTCAAGATCACGCCAAGTGAGTGAAGAAAAATCAGGATCTGCTAGTCTCGCTTAGAAGAGGGCTCCGTTGAAGTGGAGACGAAGAATTCACCGGTTCCTAACGTGTTGGAGGGACCCCGTTGAGGTGATATTCGTTAACCACTGGTCCTAGAAGAAGAGGGACATTTGATCAAGGGTGGATCCAGATTATTCAGGGGCGGATCAAGAAGAGGATCGTTGGGCTCGGGACTCGTCAGGGGCGGATCAAGTGAGCCGCTAATAGTGAACATTTGGGAACGATTCCACGTACATTCCACAGTGAAAATGGTGGTCACCTGAAGCCAGGGGGATGCAGTGGAAGTGGAAGAACAGCGACGCGCCCAGCTACAGGAAGCAGCGCGTATTGAGAAAGAGCGACTACGAAGACTGTCAATGGAGCCGCCGGCGTCACCTTTTTCAAGGGGAGCGGACGCTAGCACGGCAGGACCTTCTGGGGTCGCCACAAGAACCGAAGATCTACAGAGACCAAGGTCGCCTACAAGATCAGTAAGGTCGATACGCTCAAACACCAGCGTCACGACACGACTACGAGTGGCGGAACTGGAGGCAGCAGAGAAGTTGGCCGCCATAAGAAGAAGGGAATTAGAGTTGTAAGCAGACTTGATCAAGAAGAGGTTAGCATTGGAAGTGTCGGTTATCAATGACGAAGAGAGCGTGCATGAAGAGCAGCTAGCAGAAGCCCTCCCACGGGAAGAACCTCTACGTAAAGTGGACGACTGGCTAATGAAGAACCCGCTCACTTCACGGGGGGAGGAAGCACCCAGAAGAGAGGAAGCGAAGCAGCTCCGGTTCGACACATCGCGAGGAAGATCACCGACACCCACCAGGACCAGGAACAGCATAGAACACCTGGCAGCTACCTTAGAGAAGATGGCAAGACCAAGACTGCGACAAACGGACCTCCCGACTTTCTCCGGCGCGACCAACGAGTGGCTTCCATTCAAAGCATCGTATCGGGACTCGACACAGATGTACCAGATTTCGGCGGCAGAGACCATCTAGAGATTGAGGAGCTGCCTGAAGGGAGAAGCTAGAGACGCAGTAGCCGCCCTACTCCATACGGCCACGGATCCGAACGTCATAATGAAGACATTGGAGCAGTGTTTCGGAAGACCAGAAGTCATTATCGACAAGGCAATAGAAGACCTGAAGAAACTTCCGAGACTGGGGGCCTCAGCGACGGAGCTAAATAGCTTCGCTATCAGGCTACAAAATATAACCTGCGTTCTCAAGACTATCGACCAGAGAGGGTACTTGTACAATCCGATGCTGAGCAGAGAGGTGCTAGAGAAAATGAGCCCGCACCTAAAGGCAAGATGGTGTGACTACGCGTACGACCACGAAGGCACCGGGGACCCAGAGATCATTGTGATGTCTCAGTTTTTGATGCGGGAAGCGGACAGGGCGTTACGATACACATACGCCCCTGCATCGTGCGCCTCTAGTGTAAAGAGAGAGGCGAGACCTGCTGTGACACTTAAGAAGAAAGCGACGGTGTACGCCACAGTAGAAGACGCAGAAGAGAAAAAGGACTTGTGCCCAAAGTGTGATCAAGATCACTTGCTAACAGCGTGTCCCAAATATAAGGCGCTTTCGGTTTACCAGAGATGGCGTCTGATTCGCGACAAGGGAGTCTGCTTCAAGTGCGCCCAGAGAAGACATCGACGCATAGTATGCAAGGCGAAGCCGTGCGGCGTAAACGACTGCCGCCGCCCACATCACTCTTCCCTGCACAATGACGAGAAGACAGAAGCCAGGAAACCCGAAGCGAAGACCGACGAGTCACCGAAGCAAGAAGCAGTACTATCGGTAGCAACGAGACCTGCTCCCGGACCCAAGACAGTGCTGCTGAAGATGTGCCCTATCATTGTGACGGGACCACGTGGGGAGGCAAAGACCTACGCGCTGCTGGATGAGGGAGCGACGATCACCCTCATTGATAAAGAACTAGCAGCCAGTATCGGGGCGGAAGGACCGTCACAACCGCTTCACCTGAACGGAGTGAACATGTCACAGCAGGAGATGGAAAGTCAGCTCGTATCCGTCGAGGTTAAGGGGATTAAGGAAACGGATGGACATCGGATCAGAGCAAGAACGATAAAAGATCTGAAGCTGTACCAACAGGCCATTCCGGAGACCTTATTGGACTACGAGCACCTGAGGGACTTGGACCGAGACGAGGTGTGCTATGGAACGGCGCGCCCTGGACTCCTGGTCGGAACTGATCATTGGGAGTGTATCGTTTCAAGAGAGTTGCGAGTCGGCAGCCCGAACCAGCCAGCTGCTTCAAGGACTCAACTCGGATGGGTGGTGCATGGGACCGCGCCACGCGGCGCCATCTATCGAGAGGGAAACGTGCTACACTTATACGAGCCTGCCAGACCCACCAGTGCGGGCGATCAGGAGCTCCACAACTTGGTTGAAGCCCACTTCAAGATCGAGTCTCTTGGTATACAGAAGAAGCCAAGAGTCAGCGAAGCGGACAAGCGAGCCATCTCTATAGTCGAGAGAACGACAAAGAAGATTGACGGAGGCTACGAGGTGGGATTGCCATGGCGACGGGACGACACCGCCATGCCCTCTAGCTACAATCAAGCGTTTCGTCGACTGAAGAAGATTGAGGAGAAGATGGACTCGGACCCCGCCTTTGAGAAGAACTACTCCAGCCAAATCGAGAACTTGTTGGCGAAGGGGTATGCAGCTCCGTGCGACGGCTCTGAGGACGCAAGTGCCATTAGCTGGTATCTGCCACACTTCACGGTACAGAACCCCAACAAACCGGGGAAATACCGTTTGGTGTTCGACGCGGCTGCTAGGAGCAACGGAGTGTGCCTCAACGACGAGTTGCTGGAGGGACCAGATCTGCTGTTGTCGCTGCAAGGGATCATCTTCAGGTTTAGAGAGAAGGCCGTCGCGATCACAGCAGATATCCAAGAGATGTTCCTGCGGGTGAAGATAAGACCTCAAGATCAACCGGCTCAGCAATTCTTGTGGAGAGGAAAGGAACGAGAGAAGCCTCCACAGAAGTACAAGATGATCAGTATGATCTTCGGCGCCGCTAGCTCCCCGTATATGGCCCACTATATTCGCAACCACAACGCGGAAGTGTATGGGCAGGAGTTCCCGCGCGCACTGGAGGCAATCAGGAACAATCATTACATGGATGATTGGGTGGCGAGCTACGAAGATGTAGAGGAGGCACGGAAGGCGGTTGAAGAAACACGGACTGTACACGCACGCGCCGGGTTCACCCTACGAGGATGGAGTGCCAGCGATAAGGCGGTGCTGAACGACGTGTCCTCGGAGCTACACGCCACTACCCCTACGTCACTGGGGGGAGAACAGCCAGAGAGTAAGATCCTGGGGCTGTTCTGGAACGCCGAAAAGGATGAGCTCGGGTTCAACACATCAATGAACCGGGTCCCAGAAGAAGTGAGGTCAAGAGCACGTGCGCCGACCAAGCGGAAAGCACTCAGCGCCGTGATGTCGATCTACGACCCGCTGGGACTGCTGAGCCACTACACGATCCGTTCGAAAATTATCCTGCAGAACTTGTGGCGCCTACAGATAGCCTGGGATGAACAGATACCGGAAGACGAGAACGAACTCTTTGCGTCCTGGCTCGCGCGCCTTCCAGAAATAGCCATGCTGAGATTGCCGCGCTGCTACATTCTGGGAAAGTACGAACGAATCGATCTCCACGTGCTATGTGACGCCAGCGAGCAGGCCTATGCGACCACGGCATACTGGCGCATCAAGAGGAGCGACGGGAGTATCGCAGTCGTGTTGGTAGCAGCAAAGGCAAAGGTGGCGCCGAGGAAGACACAAACCATACCTCGGCTGGAACTCCAAGCGGCAGTCATCGGAGCAAGACTCGCCGACACGATCAAAAGGGAACATCGAGTGGAAATCGGCCAGACAACATACTGGACTGACTCCTCGACGGTCGTGCATTGGATACGACATGACATGCGACGCTACACACCGTTCGTAGCACATAGACTTGGGGAGATCGCCGAGTTAACGCAAAGAGAAGAATGGCGATGGCTCCCTACTGACCTGAACGTGGCTGACGATGCCACACGTCTGACTGACGCGCCGATCAGCTCAACAGATCGGTGGTTCCAGGGGCCGAGTTTCCTGTACTTGCCAGAAGATCAGTGGCCCGGGACGTCGACAGATAAAGAGACAGAAGAGGAAGTCCTACACGTGAGCGTGAACCCAACGGATCCTGAGGCCCTCACACCCAACCACTTCTTGTTGGGGTCCTCTATCGGCCTACCATCGACGGGGCCCTGCGACGAGGCTGATCGACGAGTGTGGCGAGCAAGCATGGCGCTCGCGGACCACTTCTGGAGGCGCTGGCTCCGGGAGTACCTTCCTACGTTGGTGCCCCGAGGCGAGCCACAGAATGACGTGCGTCCGTGATGGGACGAGTCGAGCGCACGCATCCAGGACCGGACGGCGGCGTCAGGATCGTCGAGGTGAGGACCAGGACCGGTGTCTTCCGGCGGCCAGTTAGCAAGCTCGTCGTCGTGCTGAGAAAGGAAGCTACGCAAGCTGCGCTGGGGGGAGAGATGTAATGGACACCGAGCTTGCGGACCTAATATGTGTCAAAGTGACAATAGACTGATAGGACAGTGAGTGATTATGTGAATAATTAGTGTTTTCTAAGTGAACCTAATTAGTTTTTAGTAAGGAACTCATAAAATGAGCCCTAATTGTGTTGTGATAACGTGTAATCATATTACGTAGTGATAAGGACTAAGGTTTTCTGATGGTGACTTTTTAATGTTTTTATATAGATAAGTGAATTTCGAATAGAATGATATATGGTTTCATATGTGAAATATTGATATTTCTATGTAAAAAGCCTGTTTAAAGTGTAAAGGCTCTCGTTAAGGTAAAGTTTCGCGATACTAAAGGTTATTGCATGAAATTTCGAGATTATTCCGGGCTTGATTCTGATTGGTTGAAATATTCGTGAGCATTCCGGAATGTTCCTTAATGGCTGAAAAGCTCCACCTTCTGACCGTTCGACCAATCAGCGATCAGCTGCGTAATGTATAAATTAGAACCGGTTTGTTTCCGGACACAGTCCATGACTCTCCGCTCGACGCTCGCCCCGAACGGTCGTGCCGCTCTGTGCTCCGCGCCCGCTCCGTGCTCCGTGTCGTTACGTCACCCCGTGACGTCATCAGTGGTCCCCGACCGCACCAGCGATCCGAAGCCGCCTTTCTCAAGGCAGTGGAGGATATACGTTTCCTTAACGGGAAATAGTCGATAAACGTTGTGCCCCTTCAGGGAAAAGCCACATTTTCGTGGTCCTTGGTGGGAAACCTCACGGTGCCAACAAAACCAAGGGGGTGTTGCCCCAATACACCCGCCGAACCCCTTCAGGGCTAGGCAGTCAATTGGAGTCGGGAGCTAGATTTTGGCCTTGGGGGAGCTCCTAGTCAAATCTAATACTCCGAGTTCTCTTTCAGCTACACACCTGGTGTCGGTTGGGGTGTCTATCCCTTCGCACCAGACCCTGGTAGGGCCCGATCGCACAATAAGACTGGCGATCGGTTTACAAGCTTAGGGCACACCATTAGGTACTCACCTCCCAGTGTACACAACCCTTACTGGGAGGGTCACACACCCCCGGGCCCGTCCACCCGGGGACGTAGGGACCGCTAGGAGTTTTGCACATGAGGTTTTTCCAACCCATGTGACCTAATCCCAAGCCCCCTTTTAACCATGACGGACGCTATCATATTAGCGTTCGTCAAAGAGGTCCTATTCAAGGACCCCGATTTCCTCGCCAAGTATGGCGAGAAAATCGCTTCAATTAGAGCCCCCCCCCCCACCGTCCCATCAAGCGTCACTGACTTCAGTGACGTATTGTCATTTCCGGACTCCGGTCCGACCCCCTGCCCCCGCCCTCCCCCGGATATGCCTCCCCTATTGGTAGCCCACTTCGCCAATGAGGCAATGGACACCACCGTCCCCGCCAGCGACTCAGCGTCGCAAGCATCTTCTTCGGACTATGAACAGTCCCCTGAATCCTCCTCCTCCGAGGACGACTTTCAAGTCGTCCTAGGGGGCAAGAGGAAAGCCAGGAAGGCCGCTCAGGCCACCAAAGCTAAGAAGACCGTTGCGTCTTCTCCCGCCCCCGCTATCCAGCCCGCCCCTGTTGCCCAGCCCGCACCCGCCTCGCAGGCTAGTTGTTCCCCCTCCGTTTCCGCTTCTGTCACTCAGACGAAGAAGCAGCGCCCCCCTCCGCCCTTGTACATCCAGGACAAGGGTAAATGGACCGACGTGTCCAAAATGTGTAGCGATCGCAAGATCAACTATACAAACGCCCGCTCCTGCCAACAAGGCATAAAAGTCCAAGTCCCGACGTCAACTGACTATCGGGAACTTACCAAAGTCCTTCGTGAAAGGAAAATCTCCTTTCACACCTACTCCCTCCCTGAGGACACGCCGACCCGAGTGGTCATTAGACGTGTCCCGAAGGAAATCCCCGCCGAGGACATTAAGGCCGACCTCCTGGCCCAAAATATCCCCGTTTCCGCTGTCCATCGCCTCCACAAGGCGAGAGGTAGCGATGTATACGACATGATCCTTGTCGTGTGCGACCCGACCGACGGGCACCACCCCATCTTCAAGATCAAGTCGATCTGTTCCCTCTCCGGCATCTCCATCGAGAAGCCCTACAGACCCACGATAGTTGGGCAGTGTCACCGCTGCCAACTATACGGTCACTCTCAGAAGAACTGCTACGCTACACCCAGATGCGTTAAGTGTCTGGGTGAGCACGGCACTTCTGACTGCCCCCGTCCCAAGGATCGGACTCTTTGCACAGAGCCTCCCAGCTGTGTGCTGTGCGGCCAAGCCGGGCACCCGGCTAACTACCGGGGCTGCCCCAAAGCCCCCAAAATCCCTCCCAAGCTGGCAAAGCGTGCTGCCGCTCGCCAGCAGAGGGAAGCACCCTCCGGGAAAGTCCCCTCTTCCCAGCCCCCTGAACGTCTCGCACCCCAGAGACCATCCCCCTGGAACCAGCTGAACCATCAGAAAGCCTTCCCGGCTTTGGTGGCTTCCCAGCCAATTCCAGCGCTAATGGCTAAGCCCATCCCAGCGCCTCCCCCGGCTTCTGTGGCCCCCGTGGCCGCCAAACCTCCCCGAAACGCGCCCCAAGTTTCAGCTGCGTTCCCACGCAGATCAGTTGGCCAGATTATCCTGGACAACTATCGCATCTTTATGACGCAGGACGCTAGGGACTTAGCTGACGAGCTAACCCTAGCGGAAGTCACTGGCCAACTCGACTTAGCCAAGCGCGCTGCGCTATTCACTAAGTACGAGTCGGTCGCAGTCGAACTCGACAAATTACCTGCCGTGCCCCTAAATGGATAGACAACAAAAAATTTGTTGTACCAAACCGCGATCCCTAAAGTTAGGCTTCTTCAATGCCAACGGCATTATCAATCAGAGAGATGAGATCGCCACGTTCCTCCGCGACCATCAGTTAGACCTTCTCCTCATCCAGGAAACATTCCTCAAACCCCACCGTAAAGATCCTAGAATTGCCAACTATCGTCTAGTTCGCAACGATAGATCTCGTTGTCACGGTGGTGGCACCCTTATCTATTATAGAAAGGAACTGTACTGTATCCCTCTAGCTCCTCCCGCGCCCCGATCTTTCTTAGAATACTCGGCCTGCCGAGTAGGCATGACTGGTCATCAACCGATCACTGTCGTCTCTGCCTACTATCCCCCTCCGACTTCCTCGTCTCGTATGCCAGACGAGTCCATCGCGCTCACTAGCGACCTCACTGCCCTCTTTGGCTTGAGTGACTCCGTTATCATAGCGGGCGATCTCAATGCTAAACACCCCGCCTGGAACAGTAGTACGACCAACCCTAGGGGAAAGGTCGTGTTCAACCTTGGTGCATCCCTTAACTTTGACATCATCGCCCCGATGTGTCACACTCACTTCCCCCATGATCCCAACCATAGCCCCGACGTCCTCGATGTAGCGCTCCTTAAGAATGTCAACCTCCGGTTGCAATCTATAGAAGCAATACACGAGCTTAACTCCGATCACCGACCCGTGATTATGCACCTAGGCTCCCGTTCGGGCAATCTCGACCCGGGCCAGCCCCCCGCTTCCCAATTGATCACTGACTGGAAGAAAGTAAGCGAAAAGCTGAAATCTACCACGTCACCTCAATTGGATTCTATTCCCGACCACATAGTCTCAGTCGCTGACACGACGGCGGCAATCGACTCGCTCACAGACCACGTACAATCCGTCCTGAACGAATGTTCAAGGGAGATTCCTGCGAAGGAGGACCTTCGCTGGAAAATCCCGGACGATGTACGGGCTCTGATGACCGAGAAGAACGCAGCCGTCCGTGCATACAGCGCTTTTCCTTGCGACGCTAACAAGGCTCACATGCGTAGATTACAGCGTGCTGTAAAGAAACGCATGACCGAGCTGCGTTCCGCCCGCTGGGACAAGACGCTCAGTGAACTCGAGCCTACCCATCTCGCCTTCTGGCAACTTCAGAGGAAATTACGTTCCACTGAAGAGTCCTCTATGCCTCCGCTCACCCGCCCTGATAAGAGTGTCGCTTTCGACAACTCTGAAAAAGCGGAATGCCTAGCCGACAGCCTCGAAGCCCAATGCTCGCCTAGCTCTCAACTAGTAGACCAAGCCCACATCGACATGGTGGACGCTGAAGTCGAACGTAGAGCCTCCCTCCCTCCCGTTGAAGACCCTGATAACCCTCTGGCCCCCGTCACTCCCGACGAGGTGGAGGATATCATTAAAAAACTTCAACCAAGGAAAGCCCCCGGCGCCGACGGTATCACGAACAGAGTGTTCAAACTCTTCCCCCCCCAACTTATAATGCTAATGACCGCTATCTTCAATGGCGCATTAAGCAATAATATCTTCCCCCAAGCGTGGAAACAGGCCACCGTTATCGGTATCCCCAAACCAGGCAAGCCCAAGTCTGACCCCACCAGTTACCGCCCCATCAGTCTCCTCAATGTTCTCGGTAAGATCTACGAGAGGCTTATTTATAAGCGACTCAAAGATTTTGCCGAATCCAAGGGTCTCATTCCTGATGAGCAGTTCGGGTTCCGTACCGAACACTCATGCGTCCACCAAGTCCACCGCATCGTAGAGCACCTAAGCGCTGGCTTCCAGCGTAATGCGATGACGGGTGTCTTGTATTTCGATATAGCGAAAGCATTCGACAAGGTCTGGCACAATGGCTTATTATATAAGCTATATCAACTCGGTGTGCCAGACCGTCTCGTGCTCATCATGCGAGACTTTCTGTCGAATCGCACCTTCCGCTATCGAATCGAGGGAGCCCTCTCCTCCCCCCACCCCATTCGAGCTGGAGTCCCTCAAGGCTCGGTAGTGTCCCCCCTAGCTTTCACGCTGTTCACCAGCGACATTCCCAAAAGTAAAAAGGCCCAGTTGGCTCTATTCGCCGACGACACGGCAATTTACTACACCGGTCGTGACCCCAGAGTTATCGCTCGCAATCTCCAAACCTCCGCAAACATTTTGGGCAAATGGTTCCGGAAATGGAGGATCGAGGTTAACCCTGATAAGAGTCAAGCTGTTCTCTACTCGAAACAGCGGAAGTCCGTCCCCCCTCCCCCTCCGATCACCATGTACGGTAAGCCGATCCCCTGGGAGAAGCAAGCCAAGTACCTCGGAGTGATCCTCGATCAGCACTTGTCCTTCGCCGAGCACATAAAGCAGGCTCGCTCGCGAGCCGCTTTCGCTCAAGGTAGGCTCCATTATCTCATGACTGCCCGCAGCAAACTGTCACTTAAGTGCAAGCTGCGCCTCTATACGGCAGTAATCCGCCCGATCATGACGTATGCATGTGCAATCTTCGCACACGCCAAGCCCCGCTTCCTCCATAGGATGCAGACCCTTCAAAATAGGACCCTCCGTAAAATTCTCGGTGCCCCATATTATGTCCGAAATGAGAATCTACATCTAGATCTCAAAATCCCCACCATCCAGCAGTTCATGAAACGCCTTTGCAAGCGTTTCTTCGATACTGCTGTAAAACACCGCAACCCCCTCATAGTATCGGCAGCCCGATACGAACCCTCCCGCATCTCTAAGGTTCGCCGTCCTAGGCATACTCTCGTCACCCCCGATGACCCCACTACCCTGCTCCAAGAGAGCCGTAAGGAAACAAGTACAGTTCGAAGACAATACAGACCGCCGTCCTTCCGTCCTCGCCGCCGAGGCCCGCCGCGACACTCCCGTAAACGTCCTCCCCGTCCCTTGCTCGAGCCAGCCCGCGTCGCTGAGCCGTAGTTTTAAAATTCCCCGAAAATAATAATAAAATCTTTGTTCGATCCAGCCCGTCCCTTGCTGTCCCCCCCCAGCGACGCCCTAAGCCGAGGTCCGTACCCCACAGGGGGTGCCCTTAGCGTGTAGTCGCTTAGTTTTTAAGTTTAGTTAAATAAGCCCTGGCTGGAGGCTTTGATTCTCGAATTGAGGCCGCCACAGGCAAGTCCGGTTAAGCAGCCGACAACCTCCTAGGTTGACCTGCGAGAGGCCACACAAAAAAAAAAAAAAAAAAAAAAAAAAATTCCGGACACAGTCGTTTTTCGATCACAGTCGTTTTCCTAAGACAGTCGTTTTCAGATACAGTCGTTTTTCGATCACAGTCGTTTGCCGAATATTCTAATAAGAATACCTGAGAAGAAATAAACCTGGAAGAAAGAAGCCTTGTTTTATTTCAAGTTCAAGGGGAACACACCTACGAAAGAGAAATATATATACAGTCCACTACATAAACGTTACTCAAGATTGTTTTTTGACTTAGCTTATTATTTTATAGGCGTTTTAGCAAAGCTAAAAAGTTAAAATAAACACGTGGTACCTTAAAAAATTATAGCGGAGTTAAAATAAATAAGTGACACGTCGGTTTATTGAGGTAAGAATTTCATAGTCATCTTCTTATCTCGTCTCGGTAAGTCTTTTGAAAGCTTTTCTTCAAAAAAAGGTTAAATAAGTACCTTTTACCTTTACAAAAGTTTAAAATCGTCCGCATTATAAACGCCAACTCTCAAAGTCAAGATCATTTTATTGCACACAAGCTTCTGCCAGCGGCTTCGCCCGCGCGATTGTAGGTGTTTCTGTACAAACTTTGATCCCCCGTTTCATCCCCTTAAGGGGTGAATTTTAGAAAATCCTCTTTCGTGCTCGCTTGCGTCATAAAAGGAAATTTTTCAAAAATTCACACTCCTAAGCCCTGTCCGGAGGACATGGTGGGGCACACGGTGGAGGTGTGCCCCGCTTGGGCAGAGCACCGCCGAGTCCTCGAGGGGGCGATCGGCGACAGCGATCTCTCGCGCCGTGCCTTGGCCGGCTGGTCATGGTCCGGAGCGAGGAGGAGTTGCAGGCGGTCGCCTCCTTCTGCGAAGCAATAATGCTAGCAAAGAAGGCTGCCGATCGTGTGAGGCAACGGTCCTCTCGCCCCAACCGCCGCCGGGATTCTGATCCCGATTTCCGGCCACCGTAGACGCGGGCTTGCGGACGGCTAGCAATGGCTAGCTCACCGTCCGAACGTCCAGTAACCGTCCGGACCGAGCCCAAGTCGTGATGAATGCTTACATAATTCAATTCTATTTTTTTTCTATTCGATTCAATTCCCAGCCTAACCAGTTGCTTTTACATCAATGCGTTGAACATTTAACGTCAATGCCTTGAACATTTAACAGCTTGCTTTCAGAAATGGCATGAAGTCTAGCTCGGTCGAGATTTCCTAGTTAATTAAAATGAAATTGTAGATTACGAAAATGGGAAACTGAGTTAAGAAGTTTTATAAAGATCGTGCTTTTGTAATTGTATGACTTCAACGGGGCTAAGTTAAATTGGTTAGCGAAACTGGATTATCTAAAGGATATGAAACAAAATTTTGTTTCATGTTATTTCAAGTAATTAGATGATTCGACTCTAATCGAATCAAATAGAACAGTAATCTAATAAATCAAACCGAGTCGAATCAAATCGAATCGAATAGAACTATTACAAATCTGAAAGTAACTATGTCTATTACGCTTAAATGATTAAACTATAGAACTGCTTTGACTGGTCTGTTGGTCTAGTGGTTAATGGCCCTGACTGTAATGCCGAAGGTCGTGGGTTCGATTCCCACCCAGGACAAATGTTTGTGTGATGAGCACGATCATTTGATCTGTGCCTGGGTGTAATTTATCTATAATATGTATGTCATCATCATCGTTTCAGCCGAAAGGCGTCCACTGTTGGACATAGGCCTCCCCTAAATGTCGCCACAATGACCGGTCCTGTGCGTCTCGCATCCATCGAATTCCTGCGGCCCTCACCAGGTCATCGGTCCACCTTGTGTATGTATTTAGAAATATTTAAGTATATTTATCAGTTGTCTAGTCATCATAACACAAGCTCTGCTTAGCTTGGGACTAGACGACGTTGTGTGATAGTTGTGGAATATTATATTATATTATATTATATTATATTATGGTTTTTGAAGTGTTTTCTACTCGGGTTTTCTCCCGGTGGTTTTTCCTTGCTCCCGCCCTGAGACCCTCAGGGAAAAGGAGGTTCGGATCCCCTGCTAATTAGTTACAAATATTGTGTCCCCCAGTACTTTACTTAAAATATTAACTGTATGGATTGCTGCTTGCTTTTGTATTATATGAATGTTTATACCTGAATCTAATTTATCACAATATCTATGTATGCTCTTTGCTACTATGCCGGTCGCTCCTATTACTATCGGTATTACTTCTGTAGGTGTGTGCCACAACCGCGTTATTTCAGTTTTAAGCAGATGGTATTTGCTTAATTTTTCAATTTCTTTAGGCCCTATGTTATAATCTGATGGTACTTTTATGTCTATTAAATATGTTGTATTTTCTGTTTTATTTACATATATTATATCTGGTCTATTGTGTGTAACTGTGACATCTGTCTGAACTGGGATTTCCCACATTAACTTTGCTGTTTCATTTTCTTTTATTTGTGGTTGTGTTAGGGCTTCCTGCCACCAGAGACTAGCAACTTCAAATTTGTGTTTTTTTGCTAATGCCCAGAAAATATACTGTACAATGTTATTGTGGCGTTTGGTGTAATAAGTGCCAGCAAGTTTCTCACACCCAGAGATAATATGTTGTGTGGTCTCGTCTTTCGACAAACATAGCCGGCACTTGCCGTCAATAGGTCTTTTCAAAATATCTCTTTCGAACTGTTTAGTCATAATAGCTTGATCTTGTATTGCAAAAATTGAAGATTCTAATGATGATGAAATGGGTTGTTTTTTTAGCCAATCGAAAGAGTATTTTCTATCTATATTTTCTTTTTCTAATACTGCTTTTATTATATTATATTATATTATATTATATTATATTATATTATATTACATTATATTATATTATATTATATTATATTATATTATATTATATTATATTATATTATATTATATTATATTATATTATATTATATTATATTATATTATATTATATTATATTATATTATATTATATTATATTATATTATATTATATTATATTATATTATATTATATTATTATTATATACTTATAAAATATTAAATTTGGAAACAAGTAGACTTGAACCTCAAGGAAGGTCATAGGCTAATTTTTCTCTGGCTTCGACATCGATTTGGCGTTCACAATAACCGCCATTCATGCGCTAGTATAAAACAAGCGGATTTCGGGATAAACCCTTACTAAAAAAAACTGGGCAAGTGCAAGTCGGGCTCGCACACTGAGGGTTCCGTACAAACTTATCTATGAAAACAGTTCAATTCCCGAATTGAGTTACGAAGATTTTTCCGAGAAGCAATATTTTTTATGACGTTTTTCTACTTTACCGTTTTCAGATTTATTCCTATACTTGTGCTAGGAGACCTTGCTTTATGTTTCTTTGTTAATGGGAAGTACGCTATGAATTTTGATTTCCTTGAGAGTCTGGAAATATAAGTTTTGTGCGACATAAACGGCCGTATCTTTTTTTTTCGTTTTTTTTTTCAGAAGTTTGATTTTTTCACAGCTTCAAAGGACCGTTGACTTAAGTATATGTTTTTAATTTCAACTCGAAATCTCCATGCGTTCCCGAGATAAAGGGTCTTGACAGACAGACATACAGACGGACGGACAACAAAGTGGTCCTATAAAGGTTCCGTTTTTTCCTTTTGAGTTACAGAACCCTAAAAACAAGTAGTTACTACAACACTTATTAAATTAAACGAGCTAAAAGTAAATCAACTATTATAACAACTAGGTTGCAGTTGAATTTATATAAAGAAGCGAGATATGCAATCTTCAAGCATTTTATAATATTCACAATGACTTTGAAACATTTAATTTTATCTTGTAACAAAGATAAAGTTTTCTAAGTAAGCACCGCTACTTTTGATACAAAAGTTTTCTCATTCATTTCTTATTATTTCAGACTCGATACTGAAAGAATCGATTGACTGGAGATGGAGTAAGGGGAGCAGAAAATTGTAGCAAATATTGAAGAAATTCTATTTTATCAAAACTTGAAGAGTTTTGATGATTTTGTCCAATCTTTAGCGAAATTTGTGAGTTTAAGAGTCTTTCCATTCAAATGGAGATTTTATTTGAATAAATATCAACAATACCGGCCTATTAAGGATGGAAAATAAAGACAAAGATTTATACAAACTGTTTCAAACAATACAAAAACAAACAGATCTATCGCAAAATCAAAGATTACTTAGTAAACTGGATTAAATGTTTTCCCAGAAATACTTACCTAAAGACTTAAAGGAATTAATAGTAATACATACAAAATAAATAATCCAGAAGGTTGGCTTTGTAAAATGAGATAATATTTACTTGTTTTACTTTACGTACAGTAAGGTCAGCCCTCCTAGCCAAGTTGCATCCGTTTCGTTTCGATTTTCTTTTCGTCGATCGGCTCGTGCGTATACGCGTGAACTAAAAGTCGGCTGCTCTCATATGCAGTCCTCATTCATATGTGTTTTAGAACATGACGTGATGGCCCAATGGTTACGACACCCTCCTCTCATGCATGGGGTTGCGTTTTCCAAACTGGGCAAGTACCAATGTGAATTTTTCAATTCATATGTACTTTCATAAAATGTAGGATCACGTCATTGACACCCCGTGCCTTGGAAAGCTCGTAGAACGGTTGGTCCCGGTTGTCATAAATAGATCTTTGAGAGTCGTTACTAGTAGACAGATGCCAGAAAGTCCGATCATCAGCCTATCCAAGGAACATCGTGTTGCTCAGTAACTGGGTTCTGGAGGTCTGATTGGTAGTCGCTCCATGTGAAGCACAGGTATTTAGCCGCATCCGGTAAGACTGGAAGCTAGTATTTTTTTTATTAATATTATTATTGTCAGGCTCGCGTTTGACTACGATGGATCATGCTTGCCTAGAAGTAACCTATTCACTCTTGACTTAAAGGCACCTATTTTGTAACTATCAAGAAACTCAGACTCCATTCGATGATGGAACGGGTTTAGCAGAATTGTGTTCCAGTGTGTACTCCCCGAAATATAAACGATAGAAAACCGACAGGCTAACAACTCGACGTTGATGCTCAAGATTTTGAAACTTCGACTCGACGAGTGCAATACTGCCGATGATCTTCTTAGCTCTCTACTCAATTGAATCCAGCGCCTTAAGCTAGTATTTTTAATTGTTAAAAGGTTAGAGAGATAATGATCTTTTAGAACAGGTTAAAGCAAAATTATTGATCCTTCTGTTAATTTCCTTACTAGTTTGATAGGGACTGTAATTAATGTCATCCGTTTTCGAACACGGCGAGGGAATTTAAATAGCTCCGTGTCCTCTCTCCCTCTCTCGAAGATGGCAAACGGATCCTAACTTTGCTTTAAGTGTCCGAACGTGTATGGAATGCGTTAAGGCGTATGAATCGAAATGGATTTGATATCTTATAAGCCAGTTTCACCTTTATCTGTAAGTAACTTAATGTCACGCAGGACTTTATCCTGCTTTACGATATCCGACGAACCGTTTCTTCCTGAATAAATTTACATAATTTAGCCAATTTCTTAGGACCTAATATTATCATAAAATACTAAAATTAAAGCCATAATTATCATCATCATTTCAGCCAAAAGACGTCCACTGTTGGACATAGGCCTCCCCCAAATGTCGCCAAAACGAACGGTCCTGCGCGTTTCGCATCCATCGGATTCTCGCGACCCTCATTAGGTCATCGGTCCACCTTGTGGGAGGCCTTCCAACGCCGTGATTTCCGGTACGTGGTCGCCACTCCAGAACCTTTCAGCCATTTGCGAGCAATGTGCCCTACCCACAGCCACTTAAGTTTGGCGATTCTTCAGGCTATGTCGTAACCTTGATTCTCCTGCACATTTCTAATATGATCATGCAAAGAAACTCCGAGCGTAGCTCTTTCCATTTGGAAAGTTAAAGTTCGTTCACAAAATTATACGTGACGCCACAAGTTATTTTGTAACGTGACAGCAGTAGACACGATGAAAAATATTATTTTGATATTTTTATTAAAATGCGAGTAAACGTGGAATCCTCGTAATGAATATGCAAAAT
This sequence comes from Mythimna pallens, assembly GCA_961205895.1. Classification (NCBI taxonomy): domain Eukaryota; kingdom Metazoa; phylum Arthropoda; class Insecta; order Lepidoptera; family Noctuidae; genus Mythimna; species Mythimna pallens. The sequence goes on from OY540843.1 coordinate 7,893,108, forward strand.
CACGCGTTATTCTGTATAAGGTCGTGGTTGCTGGCATTTTAATGTTGTACTCACATTTTTGCGAAGGGATTAATCCCTAGAGATTTGGAGCTGCCGGAATTCAGCTAAACGAATTCGAAAATTTATTTCACGTAGGCCTACATGACCATTTTATAATTGTTTATGCGATTTAGGCAGTTGTTCTATTATATCTCACCATTGCTGCATTAGTCTTAGATATGTGTAAAGATTCTACCAAGACCAGCGCAATACAAAACATCTAAACCTACTCGTCTTGAAGTTTCGCAAGCCAATTCAATTTAATCAGCTAAGTAGTACATAATAAATATTTCAAAGTACCTTCATACTTTTCCATCATAACCTACCCGTATCGGCATTCAAACTTTTTCGTATTGCTGCTATAAAACTCCTACGAGCACACCGATATTATTATATATGTATTTATATTTTACGTTTAGTTTCTGCCTTCGACTTCACTCGTGTCAAACTGAACAATTATAATCCAAAGGGAACATACTCCCAATATAAAAGAGAATCCTAAATGTATCCTTATTTAAGGCCCAATTTTAAAGATAATCCTAAATTTATCCTTCTTTATTGCCCAATTTAAAAGAGAATCCTAAATGTATCCTTATATAAGGCCCAATTTAAAAGAGAATCCTAAATTTATCCTTCTTTAAGGCCCAATTTAAAAGATAATCCAAAATGTATTCTTCTTTAAGGCCCTATTTAAAAGAGAATCCTAAATGTATCCTTCTTTAAGGCCCAATTTAAAAGAGAATCCTAAATGTATCCTTCTTTAAGGCCCAATTTAAAAGAGAATCCTAAATGTATCCTTCTTTAAGGCCCAATTTAAAAGAGAATCCAAAATGTATTCTTCTTTAAGGCCCAATTTAAAAGAGAATCCTAAATGTATCCTTCTTTAAGGCCCAATTTAAAAGAGAATCCTAAATTTATTCTTCTTTAAGGCCCAATTTAAAAGAGAATCCCAAATGCACCTATCCTTTTTTAAGGCCCAATTTATGTGTTCAAAATTCTTCATAATTAGTATAGCGTATAATCTGTGCGACCTGATGATGACCCACCAGGGTACGAACAGGTCTTTGGAGTGGAACCAGGATGAACCACAGGAATAAAACACAGAATAAAAGATTAGAAATGTAGAATTTTCTAAGTACCTACATAGGAGTCAATATAGAAAACCATACAACGCCATCTATCGCTTCATGTTAAACTAATTATATTAAACAGTGTTTGTAGTATTCCTAATATCACGTTAAATGGTCAACAACCCATCAGACAGTCAGAGTTACTTTCGTAATTATTAAAACTAGCTTATGCCAGCGGCTTCGCTCACATGCCTATGTCACTCAGTGGTAAAAGCAATCTACTGGTAAAGGAATTTTTAAAATCGGTTTTTTTTTTTATTCGGTATAAACCAGTGCTTGACTGCGATCCTACCTGATGGTGAGGCGCAATAGTTTATTAAGAGCCTATTCACTCTAGTCTTGAAGGCACCTAAATTATAGTTGGATGGGAAGACCGCAGCAGGCAAATTATTCCAGTCCCTCGATGTACGCGGTATAAACAACGAAGCAAATCGCTTAGTTCGGACCGTTGGTGTTTCAACAACGTGAGGGTGGATACTCGCCGTACGTCGGGTTGTCCGATGGTAGAAAGAAGATGGTGGAATCAAGTCATGCAATTCCCGCGCACACTCTCCAAAATGCAACCTCATCGGTTCATTGGTTTTTGTGTTTATTCATTACAAACAAAAATACAAACGTACAAGAGTACAAATCTTTCTTGTTTATAATAGTAACTTAGTATAGAAGTATAAATTACTTATGATCCGGTTTAGCACGGAAGCAAATGATATACTTACACGAATTTTCCTCGTATATCGCTAAAAAAATTCAATAAAAAATCCAACAAAATCTGTTGCGAGGTAAAGGAGTTAGCGGGTAAACATCCATCTAAGCCACTCAAACACGACACACACACATCCATTTCAACTCTTACTGTATTTTTTTATTGCGTATAATAGAGAGTCTATCTATCTATCTTAAACACAGTACCACACAGTTTAAAGCTGCTTCACAGGACCTACGTCACCTGCTTACTGCCTATCCTGCACAACCATCAGCTCGTTCCAGGATTTCATCATAGAATAGAATAGAAAGAATAGAATAGTATTTATTCGATGCAGGCAATACAATACAATGCAATAGGCAACAACCACACAAAAAAAAAGTTCAGATTTACAATATAGTTGCGTTGAGCGTGCCCGAACCAAAAGGGTCGCCAACTCAGCAATTGCTGGGCGTCAGATACCTAACGCTGATTTGCAGCTGGCACCCCGCAGTCATCAGCCGCAAGACGTCCACTGTTGGACAAAGGCCTCCCCCAAGTGTCACCATAATGACCGGTCCTGTGCGTCTCGCATCACCAACAGGTCATCGGTCCACCTTGTGGGAGGCCTTCCAACGCTGCGTCTTCCGGTACGTGGTCGCCATTCCAGAACCTTTCATCCCCATGGACCATCTGTTCTGTGAGCAATGTGTCCTGCCCACTGCCACTCAACGTTCCTGGATTTACACAAAGAAAATGAAAATAGCTGTTACGAAATAATGGTAAAAGAAAATTTAATCTGAGTCCATCGACACAAAAAGAAGTCGAAGCTGATAAACAGTTGTCTCTTCGAGTCGAAGCTTCGAAGTCTTGAGCACTGACACTCTTGACAGAGTGGTCGTGGTTGACAATGTTGCATTTTCGTTGGCGAGGAAGGCTCCCGCGATGCGTCTCCACTTGAGCCGAGTTACTAGCCTATCGGTTTTCTACCGGTTGACTTTGACTGGCCTGTTGGTCTAGTGGTTAGAGACCCTGGCTGCTATGCCGAAGGTCGTGGGTTCGATTCCCACCCAGGACAAATGTTTGTGTGATGAGCACGATCATTTGTTCTGTGTCTGGGTGTAATTTATCTATAATATGTATGTATTTAGAAATATTTATGTATATTTATCAGTTATCTGGTACTCATAACACAAGCTCTGCTTAGCTTGGAACTAGACGGCGTTGTGTGATAGTTGTGGAATATTATTATTATTACTTTGGGAAATGTGCGTTGGGATTGTATAACTTAATTTCGCCAAGCTCGTTCAATCATCGGATCACCGGACGTGTGGCGATGCGTCACCTGGTGGATATCCCGCCCATACGCACCAAATATTTTGGAAACACATTGATTGTGCGTACAGCTAAGGAGTAGAATTCCCTGCCAGAATCTGTGTTACCTGATTGCTACGCTCTAGGGCTCTTTAAGTCAAGAGTGAATAGATTACTTCTACTGCTACATCGTCAACAACATCATTGCTTACCATTAGGTGAGATAGTAATTAAGCGCCAGTTTATCAATAATAGAGCAGTGGTGGCCGAGTGGTAACGGCCCTGACTTACGAGTTGTAGGTCGTGGGTTCAAACCCAGCCAGGCGCATTACTTTGTCTCAAAACATCGTGAGGAAACCGGCATGTCCTAGAATCAAAAAATTCAAAGACATGCGACATTCACTAACCCGCAATGGGCCCGAGTGGTGGATTACGGCACATTCCCTCTCCTAGAGAGGACGCCTGAGTCCCAGCAGTGGGGACATTAAAACGCTGATTATGCTATGTTATGCTTATGCTATTAATAATAAAAAAAATCAGAAAGACAGAATGATGCTCAAGCGACTTTTTATACTATATAGAGACGATATACAACTATGCAGCATAAATTCTCGCCAACGCCATATATTTTGCGGTATATCTTGGCTGACTTGCCAAATTCTGCATTCAAGTTTCGCAAGAATGTGGCCAATATGATTTATATTCAACTTTTCACGGGTGACATGAAATGTTCTGAAGTTAGTCCGCAATATTTACATAGCAGATATTAACATGTTACTTTTACTTTGTCGTCGTCCGTAATGTTACATTTTGTATCGAATTGGCAATCTGAATGGATACATCTAAGTGTGATTAAACGATATTTATTTTGCAAGTTATTCATAAATCACACTTTTACAAGTAATTTTTTTGTCAACCGAACTAGATAAACCTGGTGTTTCTTTAGTAAGATATAGGTAAATTTTGTAAATAGATTATTAATAAAAAACTTTTTACAAAAAAAATACAACCGACTTCAAAGTAAAAAAAGCACTGAAAACTGCAAAATAACTTTAATTTCGGAAGTCGGTGTTTCTAAGTAGGTAGATTTGTCTCTGTTGCTCGTTATTTAAATCTTCTAAGTTAACGAAAGAAAAAGATACGGCCGTTTATGTCGCAAAAATACATATATTTCGACACTCTCAAGGGAATCAAAATTCGTATGGTACTTCCCGTTGACACAGACTCCTGAAATTTGACATAAAGCAAGGTCTTATACCACAGATATAGGAATAAATCTGAAAACGGTAAATTTATTGCTACATCAAAAAAAAACTTTTTTTGCGATTCGGAAAAATCTTCGAGACTCCATTCGGGAATTGAACTATTTACATAGGTAAGTTTGTACGGAACCCTCTGTGCGCGTGTCCGACTCGCACTTGCCCAGTTTTTTTTTTTTAAGATTTGCGAATCATAATGTTGCAGTTGTCAAGTACAGAAGATTTTTTCGCGATTTATCCGGTGTTAATTTTTTTTCATATTAATACTACTTCGGTACTTTCATCACCGACAAGATTGCTAATGAATTTAAAGGCACCACATGTTATTAAAGACTTTTCGAGCTTTTTAAAAATAATAATAAATTTTATTAAGACACTGTATACTACATAAGCACAACAATTAAAAACATCGCAATATTTTTAAGACTAAACAACATTTACTGCAATGAAGTAGCCCTAGACTCCACACTAGGATACCCTGTGTCGTGGGATCTAGTTTTTTTTCGATGTTTGTGACACATTATATACTAGTGGGTAGTTCACTAATGGTTGTTAGATAACAAAACTTAAAAAAAAGAGTATAAAGGATAAATAAACTATTATTATTACCAAATTCAGCAGTAGCATTCAGATGAACAGTTGCAGCCCAGCTTTAACAGCCCTGACTCACGAGTTATCGTGGATTCAAACCAAGAAAGGTGCTTTACTTTGTGTAATTTATTTCAACACCACTGCTCTCAAGATGGTGAAAGAAAACATCGTGAGGTAACCGGCCCGCCTAGAATCATAAATTGGAATCTATGTGACAGCGAAAAACCTGTACTGAGCCCAGAATCATTTATAGATTATTATTAGTGAAGCCATTCCCTCTACTATAGTTTTTTTTTTTAAGAATAGGTTAGAATAGGATAGAATAGGATAGGATAGGATAGGACAGGGCAGGATAGGATAGGATAGGATAGGATAGGATAGGATAGGACAGGATAGAATAGAATAGAATAGAATAGAATAGAATAGAATAGAATAGAATAGAATAGAATAGAATAGAATAGAATAGAATAGAATAGAATAGAATAGAATAGAATAGAATAGAATAGAATAGAATAGAATAGAATTTATTCGATGCAGGCAATACAATAGGCAACAACACAAAAACGAACCAAAAAGTACAGATTTACATTATAGTTGCGCTGAGCATGCCCGAACCGAAAGGGTCGCAGCCCCAGTAGACTCCCTCTCCTTATAGATGCGGCCAGAATCAAAGCTTATACCATTATAAGGCTGATTTTGATATACTACCTTCTGCCCGCGGCTTCGCCCGTATGAAAGTAGGTTTCTCCATACAAACTTTGAACCCCCGTTTCATCCCCTTAAGGGGTGAATTTTGTAAAATCCTCTCTTAGTGCTCGCCTACGTCATAAAAGGACACCTTGAACAAAATTTCACGCTCCTAATCCCAGTAGTTTTAGCTATGCGTTGATATGTCAGTCAGTCAGTTTCTCCTTTTATATATATAGATTATTTTACACCAAATTTGGTAACTATTGGTTTGCAAGATTCTCAAAGACCATAACTATCCATCAAGCGGGACATCGCGTTGGTCTGTTAACTGATAAAATCTCCAAAAACTTAACTCATAATAATTATTTACTTCACCTAATGCAAAGTTTTCAACGTCATGCCATCCAATATTCAAGTTTTGACCCCGAGTTCTTTAAGTCAACATTAGAACGACCAGAAATTCATTATATTTTCTATCTTAAAACTTAGTTGGACTTCGCCGCTGGCTCGCAGTCGCACATTCGTTCCATGGTTTCATAGTTAGCTTTAAGCGATTTGCATTCGTCCAAGTGATTTTTCGAAGGCAATTTTTTGTGACCTTATTTACCAGACACGCACTAAAAATAGTTTGATCTCAATATTTTACAATGGTTTCCTTGCGAGATCGAATCAGGAATTATGATATCCGCTGGAGAACTAATGTCACCGACACAGCCCAAAGAATCGCCGAACTGAAGTGGCAGTAGGCTCAGCATTGCTCGTAGAACAAATGGTCGATGGGGCCGAAAGACCATGGAGAGGTGAACGTGTAGCTGAAGCCTAGGACCGTTAGCTCAGGGTAAAGATCCGAACAAACGTTTGTGAGGCTAACGATCATACGGTCAAACGACATTCGGTCAAGTGAAATCGGCTACTCTGCCCCCCCTTGCCAAGTTACAACCGTTTCGTTTCGATTCTCTTGTCGATCGGTTCGAGTAGGCCACGCCTCCGATTCCTTTATTCTGACGTCCTCTCAACGCTCAGTCACGTGGTCAGAACAAAGGAATGGTAGGCGTGGCTGACTACAGGCGATTAACGAAAAGAGAAACGAAACGAAACGGTTGTAACTTGGCTAGGGGGGCAGGACGCACTCTCGTTACCACTAGTCCACTTTTGCTCTTATAAACCTCTACACCTACTTATTTCGAACTGTCAATCGTCTAGTTAAAGCCAGTCTTATCGATTTTCCATTTAAGCATTTGTAGTTGAGTATTTATTTATTTATTTAATTCTTTATGAACACAAAAGTACAGAGGCGGACTTAATGGTGATGCAGAGACAAATTGTGGTAGGTGCAATATTATGTATTAAACATTATAACACACTTTATTTTATACAAATATATACCTATAAACTGTAAATACAATATCTATAATGTGTTCAAACCAGAAAAGAAAGAAATAATACACGAATTTTGTGAAACAATTGGTGCAAACAAATAATAAGAAAACAAATTAGCGCTCTGACGAAACCATTGCCAACTTCTTATGAATGTACTCTCGAACCTTCACTTTGAAGGTCAATCGGTTGGTATTTCTCAAAGTCTAGCCTGAAAACCTTTCAAATATTGGTGTAGTTTGAGACGTTCTTAACTCGAAATAATTCTCTCTACCCTTAGCTATTCTGACAAAATATCAAGCTGTCAATGTGAGTGTCAGTTTAATATCTCCGGAGTTTGAAGAACCAAACTATTATCTCTAGCCAACATTTTTTGTATGACAAAGGAAAATTCTCATTCTGCTTCGTCATTCTCAGAAAATAAAAACTGTTCCCGCTCCCAGTATGACAAACGCCGATGAAAAATTAGCTCTTTCGTGTACATTTAGTCACTCCAACTGTATTTAACTTTAAAACTGTTCCTGGCGCTTTATATTATAACTTTTTACTGTTGAAAAAGAAGACTGTCTTTCCGAAAAGTCACGTATTTTCTCTGATATTATTATGAGATTATAATGTGCTGGGCTTGCTTAAAATATTAAAACCAGCTGAAAATTTTAAGTTAGCAGTTCTCTGCCCAAGAGGACATACCTCTACCGTATGCTCCACCGTGTCCTCCGGGCGGTCCACACAATGGTGACACTCGGGCGTTTCTTGCGCACGAATCCGGTGCAGGAATCTCCTGAACTGACCATGTCCGGTGAAGACCTGCGTCCTACGAAAGGTAAGGACGCCATGTTGTCTTTCTAGCTATTCCTCAAAAAGGGGACTTTACGCCATAGTTGTGACGTGCCCAAACAAACCGAGACTCAGACACAGAAAGCACGTTAAAACCGTTGATCCCTCATCATCATTCGTGACTTTTGTAGACTTTTGACAGTCGCTACGTATAATCAGAAGCCAGAAAATCTAACACCAGTCTTACCAAGGGTTATCGTGTTACCTAATTACTGGATTCTGAAGATCATTTATTATTATGCAGTAACTCCAAACAATGGTAAAATAATGGTACTCAGCTGAATCCAGTTAGACTAGAAGCCGACCCGTAGAGTGACTGCCTATCAGAACTCCACAACCCAGTGACTGGGCAATACGGTACACTTTGAATAGACTAAAGCCAATCCTAAAATTGTTGGGAAATAGCTTGGTAGATCGAGACTCTTGACTAAACAGGTACCGTCCTATATTTTTTCTTCAGCGAACGGGTAGTTTATGTATATCAGCATGCTAATGCCATCTAGTTTCATTCAAGCGAAACTTTTTAGTTCATTGTCTCAGCAGAGGGCACTACTAACCACCCTATAAGCAGACATACACATGGCATTTAGTATTTCTCAAAGAACATTTCAGCTTTAAAAATTGTTAAGATTTAGCCCTTAAAGTAAGTAAAAATACAGGTTTTGAGAATCTTGTCCTTGGGCTCTGAACAAAGTAGTTCAGAAACCAGTCCATAATAAACTTCATTCGAAATGAGCGAAATAAGTAGTCTCAAAAGTTATGATGGGATTTTTTCAAGTGAAGCTCAGCAGCTGTTTTAATTATTTGCAAATTGATTCGTACTGGTTATTGTGATGCAATTAAAATAAAAAACATTTTACTAAATAAAATACAACCGACTTCAATGTTAAAAAAAAACACTGTAAATTGCAAAATAACAATAATTTCGGAAGTCGGTGTTTCTATAATGGTCTCTTCGTTATTTAACACTGACTTCCGAAATTAAAGTTATTTTACTTTTTTTGTAAAATGTTTTTTATTTTACACTTTTCAGTTATAGTACCCCCACCTAAATAAAAAGTACCCCTCAGCCATACATTAGCCTCATAGCCAGAGTGCATCTCATGACAATTCTAATATCCCAAACAGGGTTAGATTACATTAATTTATTATAGAGTTCCGGTGCCTAACTTCAGGCTTCATCATCAGATCAGTTCGATATATTCCCCCTCTTCTTTCAGTCAGTCATCGACTCCACGTACACAAAGCAATTTTACTTGTTACGACGGTTCTGCTGTGATCCTATGAAGAGTCAGATCATAAAAATATTTATATGGGACCAACTCGAAAGCATAACCTATCAATAAATAAAAATTACAAAATCGGTCCACAAACGACCGACAAATCGGTGAACATATATAAAAAAAATACATTCAGTCGAATAGAACCTCCTCCTTTTGAAGTCGGTTAAAAATGGTGTAGTTTTTGGTGTGGTGGTGTTTTTTTAAGTTATATCTTATTCCTCCGTGCCTCAGAATGTAAATTAAGACGCTGATCTTGACTGTCATTTGTAGGTCTTCGACAGTCGTTACGCATATTCAAAAGCCAGGAAATCTTATACTTACCGGTCTTGTCAAGGGATATCGTATATTTCTGGGTTAGGTTGGTCTGATAGGCAGTCGTTCTATATAAAACACATATTCAGCTGCATCCGATTAGATTAGAAGCTTTCGATTCAGCTTCTTGGAAAAAGGCTATGGATATGATGATTGATACATAATTCCTGAAAAATAAAACTGGCTGCTAATAAAAAAAAACTGGGCAAGTGCGAGTCGGACTCGCGCACTGAGGGTTCCGTACAAACTTACCTTTGAAAACAGTTCAATCATCATCGAATCGAGTTACGAAGATTTTTCTGAATCGCAAAAAAAGTTTTATTTGTGACGAAACTACAAATTTACAGTTTTCATAATTTTTCCTATACTTGTGCCATGAGACCTTGCTTCATGCCAAATTTCAGGATTCTAGGTCAACGGGAATTTTGCCCCTATGAATTTTGATTACCTTCCACTCAGAAGTTTGATTTTTTCACAGCTTCAAGGGATCGCAGACATATAATTGTAATTTCAATTCGATACCTTCACGCGTTCCCGAGATAAAGGGTCTTGACAGACAGACAAACGGACGGACAACAAGTGATCCGATCCTATAATATCCGATTTACCAGGACGTTTTAAAAATTCAGTCGCGCAAACAAAAAAGAGGGATTGAGCTATAGGCAGACTCCATCCCTTTAACAGTTCAGTTTAGGTCGTAAAATGTATCGCGAGCTCATGGTAGCAGTGCAGTCACAAGATTTGTTGTTGTCTAGCCAATATTCTCTTTAGAGCGTTTAAACTTTTCAAGAAGGATGCATTATTAATATCTTCGATACAACGTTTTATCATTTAGTAGCCCCTATTATTAATCTGTTTGTTTGTTTCGATGTCTAGACGAAATAGCGTAGGCTTAGACAAACCTTTTGTTTTGTTGTATAAATATGATTTTGTTGATGAATAAACCTAATCCTTCTGCAAAGAATAAGATTACTTGAGTGTCGCAAAAAACTAGCATAGCATAGCATAGTCGGCTTTATAATTTTCCCACTTTTGGGACTCAGGCCTCCTTTCTAGGAGAGGGAATGGGCCGTAATCCAACACGCGAGCCCGGTGTGGGTTGGTGGATGTCACATGTCTTCGAATTTTTGGTTCTAGGTCATGCCGGTTTCCTCACGATGTTTTTCTTCAACGTTTTGAGAGCAGTGGTGATGAAATAAATTATACAAAGTAATGCGCCTGGCTGGGTTTGAACCCGCAACCTACAATAAAATCGGGGCTAACACCACTCGGCCACCACTGCTCTCCTCTGCAAAAAACTAGAGATTAAAAAGAAGCAAATTAAATGAAATAGTAAAGCTATACAGTCATGTTTTTGTTTTGTTTTTTATTTGAAAAATCATCAAATGACTACTCCTGCTCTAGGAGGCAAAAGGGTGTAAAAGACTTACTGACTAAAACCCAGCTGAGTCTTCCAGTTGCCGTTTACGTTCCAGTATCTCAGTATCCCTCACAGAAATTCCTCTGTAGCCCTATCGGGCATGAGCCCAGACGTCAAATCCTAAGTAGCCCAGAATCCTTAGGTTTTGCTGACGTCTATATGAGAACACGTGGAACACTACGTGTCGTCGACAATTCGGGCTCGGTCCTTAACAGACGGCCGAACGACGAGCATTGCTCATCTTCTGCAAGACTGCGCTTACGGTGGCCGGGGATCGCCCTGTGACTCCCGACGCCCGTGATTTCTACTTTGGTGGTGGCTGGGGCGTGACGATGTCCTTTCCCTCACGGGTCATAAAAATCAAAACACGGTAACCCGAAGCTTTAATTCCAAATGATTTCAAATCACAAAAACTAGGCATCTCTAAAGAAATTAATTTACGCAAAAGATCTAAAACTTACTAAAAAAACATCTTTGAAACAAGATATTAAACGAAAACTGAACTTAATAAAAGTAAATGAAATCTCTTCCTCTTTAATAAAACCAGAAAGCCCATTAATATCAATTCCTTTGTCCAAGCTGACAAGATGGCGTCTTTATCTGCTGGATTCAATTTATTTGAATCACTAACTTTTACTGCGGTCTTGCTCCCGTAGTCTTTCCTACAGGAACTGTTCGATATAATAGATTAATTCGGATCAGAACTTATTTTAAAAGAGTACCTATCTTTAACAATTGTTTTATGTTTTGTAATGTGATGTTCTCATAACACCGTAAGCTCTGCGAATTCATAGATTATTTTCTATTTCAACAAAAAAAATTTTTTTGTTCTTTTCGGGTACAATATTGACTGGTCTACACAATTTTCTTGTACCTATTATTAATATTGTAACAATTGATCAAACCATTCGATCTGCTTTAACGTCCATCTTAAATGTGGCCCTGGACGACCGAGATTGGGTACAAGCCACGCTACCCATCCGTTTTGGTGGGCTCGGCATCTACAAAATTTCTAGTATAAGTATACCCAGCGTTTTTGTCTTCGGACCCCAGCACTCAACCGTTAACCGAAACTATCTTAACTCCATCACTAGTTGACTGTGAGGTGCCGTGTTTGATCAACGCCGTGTACGCATGGAAAGTGGCTTGCCCGGACAAGGCGTAGCCTGAGAATCCATCTTCCCAGAGACAGTGGGATGAGCTGCTCTGCAGGTTGGTACAGAATAATCTTATTAATACGTCCACCAATACTGCTGAGCTCGCCCGCCTACTGGCTGTGGGTGAATGGGAGTCGGGCTTCTGGCTACAGACTCTACCGTCACCTAACATAGGTACTATGCTGAGTGACACCACCTTCCGAATAGCTACATGCCTGCGTCTAGGTGCTCCTAGTGTAACTCCACATCGATGTCAGTGCGGCGAAGCAGTCGACCGCCTCGGACACCGTGGCCTATCATGCAGTCGAAGCGCTGGTTGGATAGCACGATATGCCAGTATTAATGACATCATCCGTCGAGCTCTTGCAGATGTTTCAGAAACCCAATCGCTTGGCACGTGACGATGGGAAGAGGCCAGACGGGATGACTATAATGCCTTGGAAATTGGGTAGACCTTTGGTGTGGGATGCAACATGTGTCGACACCCTTGCGCCATCCCATCTTCTGAGTACGGCAGGCTGTGCTGGGGCGGCTGCTGCAGATGCAGAAAACCTCAAATGGCGTAAGTATAATAATCTCATCGGAGGTTATATATTTGAGCCGTTTGGGGTTGAAACACTGGGGCCATGGTGTCCGAGCGCTCATCGAGTTGTTCGGAATATCAGCAAACAGCTGGTCGACTCTTCGTGTGACCGAGTGTGTGAGAGGGCTGGGCTTCGGTCAACGAATCAGCATTGCCATCCAGCGTGGCAATGCTGCCAGCGTTCTGGGCAATTTTCCTATTGAAATCGATATGGATGAATTTTTTGACTTAATAATTTTTATTACGGCAACATGCCTCAAAAGTATACGGTATAGGTTTTATAAAATATTTTTATTTTAACCTAACCAAAGTTGTGTGCACATAATATCTTATGTGCGCCATGCCCCATGGGGTTACGGAGACACATTGATTTTAATGCACCAGCACAAATGTTTGATTATATTGTAATAGATAACTTTATAAGGAAACATACACACATTAATTAAGTTCATATTTAATTAAATAAAAACCCCATATATTTTAACAACCAAATCAGCTGTTTTGTCTTTTGTGGATAGGAATGAACTTACTGATATGTATCCTATGTCTGTTGGAGGGTGGAGACGGTGGCCATACAAAATCCAGCATCCTCTTTTCTTCTAAATACGGTCAGCTGTTTGGGCGTGAAGGAGTAACAAAACATATAAATACATCATACTCACTATTACATATACACCGTAGTATTCCTCGGACAATAGCCGCCATTAACGCTCTCCTGAACTCAAACAGGTCTTGATGTGTTTGCGGATGAATGGAAGATGGTCAGAATGTTTGAATTTTTGTGAGAAGGATTCATGACTGAGTTAAAAATTAGGTATAAGTTTAAATAGTGTAAGTAGCTTCGGCCGTTCTATTAAAAAAAAAAACATGACGCATACGTACATACAAACTTTCACTTTTACAGTATTAGTAGGTAAAACACATATTTGAGATTCAATTCATTCAGCTACGGTCAGCCTATTTGAGTCAGGAAGCCCTAATGTCAACGTAAGGCCTTTTCGAAGACGCGCAAACAATATCTATTTTCAATTTCCTACGAATAGATCTTGGGAAATCCGTTTGAGGAAAACCGTTTTCTTTTTACGTTAAACGTGTCTATAACAGGTGAAATCGATTTCACATTTCAAAGAGAAGTGGCATCCTCTTGTTTACACTGCTAATAAAAATATATCTATATATATAAAAGGAGAAACTGACTGACTGACATATAAACGCACAGTCAAAACTACTGGGGGACTAGGAGCGTGAAATTTTGCACAAGGTTTCTTTTTATGACGTAGGCAAACACTAACAGAGGATTTTCCAAAATTCACCCCCTGACGGAGGTCCAAAGTTTGTATGAAGAATTCTACTTTCACGCGGGCAAAGCCGCTGGCAGAAGCTAGTGTGATAATAATTATGTGACACATGGTACAGAAGTTTATTGTAGTGATGACGTGCTCTGAAACGTAGTCGCTCACAATATAATAATAATAATAATAATATTCCACAAATATAACACAACGCCGTCTAGTCCCAAGCTAAGCAGAGCTTGTGTTATGGGTACCAGACAACTGATAAACATACTTATATATTTCTAAATACATACATATTATAGATAAATTACACCCACAGAACAAATGATCGTGCTCATCACACAAACATTTGTCCTGGGTGGGAATCGAACCCACGACCTCCGGCATAGCAGTCAGGGCAACCAACCACTAGACCAACTATACAAAGGTCTATGCTCGGAGTTTCTTAGCGTGATCGAATCAGGAATTAAGATATATATAACCCGCCAAACTTGGCACCAAAGCATCGTCAAACTTAAGTGGCAGTGAGCAGAGCACATTGTTCGCAGTATAAATGATCGATGAGGCCCAAAGGTTCTGGAGTGGTGACCGTGTACCAGAATACGCAGCATCAAAAGGTTTTTCACTAGGTCATCGGTCTAATAACCTGGGGAATGTCATTCCTGGCGGTGGAATCCTTTGAGTGTGAGAACCACAAGACTGGTCTATGTGGTGAAGTCTATATCTAACAAAGGACGACTTTCAGTTGCGTAAATAAGTAATTTTTACCAACTTTACAGGTAACGAAAAAAACTATGCGGTGTTGAGAGGCCAGCTGACTTGCTGAGTGCAGCTCGCTATCACTACTTTTCGAATTATGGCTTCTGATTGGCTGAAATTTATATCATGTGACCAATGGTTAGACGCGCAATGAGCAGCTCCATCTAAAGGCATTCAAATGTGAAAACCGCCAATTTTCGACTTGAGCGGTGTTGTAAGCTAAGGGACGAGTTGTCATGTTGAAGAAGGTATGAAAAGATACACACACTTTTCTGAAAAAAAAAAATTATCCTAGCATTCCTACTTTGTTTGTACCTATTTACCTATTAGACTTCGGGTACCTAATACTTGTGCGCCTCGTCGCAAATCGCGTCTCCTTCATGTTCCTATAGTTTCAACAAATTATCGTAAAAACTCATATTTAATAAGAGCTTGTCGTACATTTAATACGGTGTGTCAAGATGTCGACCTAGATTTGTTTACTACCAATGTTAAAAAAGTAAAGAAAACTTTAGCCGATCGCTTTTTTGTTACAAAGTGAACAATTATTTGTATTTTTTTTTTTTTGTATGGTATCAGCGCTCTCGCGTTAACCCCCTATGCTGTTGTCGTCTTAGTTTTAGTTACTCTCATTAGTATTAGTGAAAACTTGTAAATGGCCGTTTTTTACCTATTCTAAGTTTTTACTGTAACAAGTAGCTGTAAGTTTTCCGAATAGTAATAAAATAAAATATTCATACAAACAAAATTGAAATAATGAAAAGTTTATTATTTTTGTGTTTACAAAACAGTTTTTTTTTATTTCCTTTAGTGTGAAAACAAATTAATCTTTATCCTGCCCTGATAAATAACCATAAAATGTCTGAACAAAAATATGAAAGGGCTAAATTGAGAATAATGTTTCCCAAAGCTGCTTTTAAATTACGTTCCTGACAGAGCTGAATATAATTTACTTACAATCTGTTATTTTCGCAGGTAGGAAGGTAAGGTTTTTTAATACTTATCTTTAGTAACTTGTTTAAAGTAGATATATTAGTAATTTTTCGATAACTATCTGGATTTCAGATATTCATATATTTTTTTTAATTCTTGATAGGCTCGCGCTTGACCGCTATCTCGCCTGATGGAAAGCGATGATGCGGTCGACGATGGAGCGCGCTTACCTAGAAGTAACCTATTCACTCTTGACTTCAAGATTCCCGGGTTGTAGCCATCAGGAAACACATATTCCGGCAAGGAATTCCACTCCTTAGCTGTACGCACAATGAATGTGTTCCCATTTCTGTAAATAAGTTTAGTCAAACACTTTTAATACTACATCAGCAGGCTTCGACTATATCAATGAATAATGAAGATGGTTTCGTTACGGTGCAATGGAAGAAGCCCCGAACGCAAGCCAACCGAAATCTCTGCGGCAAAGCACCAGCATCGCCTGGTACGAGTGTGCGTGCCGCTCAGCCGAGCACACCGGTGTACATCTCCCGCCTGCATTACACCACAAAGGGGAGGACAACGTCAAATATGTGCGCCAAAAGTTGAAGTACACACTGAGAGTGCAGTTGCTGGAGTCGCACCGGAAAGCCAATTTTAAGGCGTTTGTGATGCGAGTACTGAACTGTTTTCTGCACCTTGTTATGAATGAAGACTTTTGGCCACAGGGCGTGGTATTCCGTCGCTTCCGCGGACAAATACCACAGGACAGCACCAAGACGATAAAGTGCGAAGTGAAGTGTTACTACCATAGTTTTAAATCATAATTACTAACAAAATAATTTTGTATGTAAGAGAATAAGGTATTTATGATATGGGTACTGTTTACCTGAAATAAAATGATTGTTATTAAATTATATCCTGAGAGCTGGGGCGCAGGGCTACACGTCAAATATTAGCCATTTTGTGCAGAGGGTGATGAGGTAGAAAACATATTTTCCAACTTGTTCATCTTTTGTTTTAATTTAAATTTTATATCACTGTTACTAGCACTAAAATATAAGCTGTTTGCAATACTAACAAAGTATGAATCAATGTTGTCCGAATTAAATAAATTTTAATTTTAGACAAATATTTATATTCTTTTAATAATTTGTATACTTAGGTAAAATTAAGATCTTAAATAACAACTTTTAACGCTATAAATAACATACAAATATTTATAACACAATTAGATAAAATAGATAATTTAAATTAAATATTTATTATTGCAAAAAGTCAATTAAATTATTGATTTCTTCAGCACATAAATATAAGTTTAAATGTTACAATATTAAATAAGTACAATATCAATTTTATCTATCTTATCAGTTACTATTTGGTCATATTTTATCTTTAAGTATATAATGACACTGTAATAGGCCTTAGAAATCAACAGCTTTTTTACCGTACTTTTATTCTGTTAGCGTTCCCGCCATACACTAAGTACTAAATATATTGCTATGACATTACCTGTCACGCCACTAGCAGTTTTAACGGTGTTGAACATTTTATAACATAAAATGGAAATCATATTAATATCTTTAGATATAATATTCCTAAGCAATTTAACCTTTTCATATATTTCTTACAAAGCTCTCCTTATCCGGTCCAATTTTACCTTGTAAACATCATTACTTGCTGTCTTCTCATAAAACAACCTTTTTAAACTCCACCGGAAGCAATTTGCTCTAACCTAGAACCTTAATAAAGATGTAAAAAGGTTCAACCTACGGCATACCTTAAAAACAGGTTAATTTACTCTTTTTGACTCCAACCTCTTTTCATTTGAAGTCATTAACTAAATACTTTCATTGTTATGTATACCCAAAAAATATAGATGACCCATTTTTGGATAAGTTGAGTTGATTTATACTAGTACAAGCTTTCTCCGTGGTTTACCCTCGTTTTTGACTACTGAGTATTATTCATAGGATGATTTAATATAGTTTACAGTCTGGATAAATGGTATAATACTCGTACATCCAGTACTAAAATAGTTTAATAGTCTCGAAACATAAATGGTAGTGGGCAGCGTACATTACTCGCAAAATAGATGGGCCAAAAGCTTATGTCATATCAGCAGAAAATAACTACAAATTAGGTGATATTAAAACGGACGGAAATTATGTACCTACTTGTTTTTTGTCACCATTTTATTTTGGAAATAAAAAAAAGCATGTAAAAAGGAAAACCTGACTGATTGGCATAATCAACGCACAAACGAATTTTCTGGGGTTCTAGGAGCGTGAAATTTTGCATATGTTCTTTAATGACTTAGGCGAGCACTAAAAGAGGATTTTCCAAAATTCACCTCCTAAGCGCACGAAAGGGGGGTTCAACCTACTTTATGCGGGCGAAGCCGCTTGCAAAAGCTAGTTGGATTCATAAACTATCTTCAACTTTAAGTTAGCAAATGTTCGAATAGCATGTTCGAGTAGCAGCATGTTCTATTTTAACTGGAGATCGTTAAAATAGAACATGTTAATAGAAGTTTATTTATGGTAACTACGTATTTCTAACTCTACAACTAAGTAACCTGAACTATACAAACTAGTTCCTAGGAACTTACTTTAGTTTACAATATCAAGTAACTTGCCAACGTAGGCTATCTTATTGCTTAATTTTATGCAAGGTCGCTGTAGTAGTTGAGCGATTAGCTGCGACGCTGCGTGTCATGGGTTCGATTCATGCACGGAACATATATTTGTATGGACTTCAGGAAGTTGTAACAGAGCTGGATGTCTAAAGCCGTGTACGCACGTACGAACATGAACAAAGCGAACACAAACATCAAACTTGAACATTTGGTTTGTTCGTATGGATTCGAACATAGTTCGAATCGAGTTCGCGCACAACAGTCGTGAACTCTCTTAAGAGTCATGGCGGCGTCGTTGGAAGTGATCAATTGTGAAGTAGCTAAAAGTTTGTTGGTGTTCATGAAGAACACTATCCAGACAGAACATACTAATAGGATTAGTTCAATCAAATTGGACCAAAAATAGGGGTAAGGTTGCAATAATTTGCACCAAGCTGAAAATTGGTAGGATTGTCCAAAACCCCATCGTAAATGAAATCTAAAAAGTCCTCATCGATTCAACACCAGGAAAAAAAATCCTCGGGTGTCACAGGAGTATTTCGCGATTTTCAGCAAAACTGTAAGTTTTATCATAAAACTAGCTGAGACAAAAATTGTAGATCAGATAAATATCTACAAACATGTGTAAAAAATGTTTTCCTAGAGAGCCAACGTTTTTGAGGTATTCAAAAAGTGAAAGAGGTAATCGTCATAATATACTCACGTTTTCACGCCACCTTTGAGGCAGTGTACTTAGTGGTGCGTTTTTAGGGTTCCTTACCTCAAAAGGAAAAAGTGGAACCCTTATAGGACCACTTTGTTGTCTGTCTGTCGAATTGGGAACACGTGGAGGTATCGAGTTGAAATTAAAACCATACTACTCAAGTCTGGTTTAAAGCTGTGAAAAAATCAAACTTGTAAGTTAACGAAAAAAAAATTATACAGCCATGCTGAATCATTAAGAGACCTACTTCAAAAAAAGGTATAATAGTGCTATATACCGGTTTTTAGCTTATGAGGGCAGTATAAGCATATTAAGAAACACGTTTCATAACCGTTACCAAAACCATCTCATTTCCTTATAATGATTCTAAAAAAATATCAAATTCAGTACGACGTTTAATTTCCCAGTCAACATTAGCCAGCTGAAATATTTGGTAAATACCAAACTAACAAAGGTTATAAGTTCATTACCCCAATGAAAAGAAAGTACCAACTGTAAAACTATAAAAATTGGCATATATTTATTATACGTTCGTAGTATACAGGGTGGATTATATGGGGCTCTAAAGATTTTTTGAGGTTTATTTTTTAAATGGGAAAATCATCTAATGACAAATTCCGCTCTTGGGCGGAGCGAGAGATAGTGTCAGACTTTTACAGACTAAAAACCTTCATCCCGGTACCCCGGATTTTACTTTCATACTACCCGTGGCCTCAGTAGACTTCGACCCTGCTGAGGCCCTACGATTTGCTGACATCTCTCTGAGGCGCACGTGGAACAGTACGCGCCGTCGACGACTTGGGCTTGGTCTGGACGGTTACCGGACAGTCGGACAGCGAGCCCCCTTTACACAGCATTTCTGTTAATAATAGTAACGAAAATAAGTGAAATAATAGTATTCAACAACTTTTATACAACGCCATCTAATCCCAAACTAAATAGAGCTTGTGCTATGAGTACTAGGCAACTGATAAATATACTTATATATTTCTAAATACATACTTACATATTAAAGATATAGATTTTGTTTCTTGTTTTTTTTTTTTTTTATCCCGTGAGTATGTTCCCTTATGATATTTTTTACTAACACGCGAGCTAAGGAGCTGGCTATTATAAATATAAATAAAATCAAAATGGATTTAAAACGTAGAAAGAAGGTTGGTCTAATGAACGAGGAGAAAATTTTGAGTTCAAATATACAGGATGTATTTGACATCGACGCACAAACAAATACCATGGATGCAGTACATGATTCTGGACCCTCCAGTGGAGGAATTTTTTGTCGGTTTTTACCTATATAACATTCGTAATTTTATCCGTAGTCGTGTTTTCATCATCATCATCATTTCAGCCGAAAAACGTCCACTGCTGGACATAGGCCTCCCCCAAGTGTCACCACAATGAACGGTCCCGTGCGTCTCGCATCCATCGGACTCTCGCAACCCAAGTCCACCTCCACCACACCTTGTAGGAGGCCTTCCAACGCTACTTCTTCCGTTACGTTGTCGCCATTCGTTCTGTGAGCAATGTGCCCTGCCCATTGCCACTTAAGTTTGGCGACTCTTCGTGCTATGTCGATAACCTTGGTCCTCCTGCGGATATCCTCATTCCTGATTCGATCAAGCAAGGAAACTTCGAGCATAACCCTTCCCATTGCCCTATGAGTGACTTTAAGTCTTCTGATGAGGCACATTGCAAGCGATCACGTTTCGGAGCCATATGTAACTGGCAACACGCACTGGTCATAGACTTTCGTCTTGAGACGCTGTGGTATATTGAACGAGAAAATACCTCGCAGCTTCCCGAACGCTGCCCATCCGGGTCGGATTCGAAGAATGAGTCGTGTTTTAGTTTTGATTTTTTAACAGACTTCTAAAAAAGGAGGAGGTTCTCAATTCATCTGAATTTTAGTTTAGATACTTTAGCTGGTTATCATTATCAGTGATCGATTGGTATCAAATAAAATAGCAATTTATGTAAATGGTTCATTTTCTTGCAGTTATTTTTTTCTCAAAATCTGTGAGAGCATCTGCTAATCTTAGCAATCGTTCAAAAAGTCCAGTTGTTTTGACCACGTGACTGAGCGTTGAGATGAAGTCAGAATAAAGAAATCGGAGGCGTGGCCTACTCAAGGCAATCAACAAAAAGATAATCGAAACGAAACAGTTGTAACTTGGCTAGGGGGGCAGTTTAGTTACCTGCCCATAACTCTATCTAAAAAACCATCCTGTATAAGTCTTCTACGAGTACTTAGCTCGGTGCGTGTGCCCATTGCGTGATCACAGATAATCTTTTATTTGTTACATTGTATTTTTATTCAAAAAGCTGGAAACCCGTGAAATGAATTTTCGACGTACTGAAAAGGCTTCGGGTCTGTAGGAGTATTCGCACATTGTTAAGTGACAAAAGAAAATGGGGGAGGATGTAGGAAGATACCTTAAATTTATTTCTTGAAACCTTCTAAATATATGTATTTTATACTCTAATTTCTTTTTAATTTTTTTCTATACGCTATATCATATTTATTATTTTTATTTAATATTTTCAAAATTATTTAGAGCCATGTTCATTCATTTATGCATAAACTGTGTTTGCCTATATAATTGAGTATGAATTAAAGGACTAGGTTATGCGTCCAAATTTAGATTTCTAAGTTTTTATTTATTTTGTAGCATTCGTTGATCGTGATCCTTAGATAAATAAATAAATACTCAGTTTTTTCTACATTACCTACCATTACCTAACTAGCTTCTGCCAGCGGATTCACCTGTGTAAAAGGCGGAAATCATCCCAAGGAAACATACAACTAGCAGAAAATGTGTCCTATATCCTATTTCTGGTCGCGGCGAAGGTGTTACGACGATCTGATCATGGGGGGGGGGGGCAAACATGACCAGCCCCCTAGCCAAGTTACGATCGTTTCGTTTGCGTCGATCGCCTCAAGTAGGCCACGCCTCCGATACCTTTGTTCTGACCACGTGACTGTGCGTTGAGATGACGTCAGAACAAAGGAATTGGAGGCGTCGAGATCGTAACTTGGCTAGGGGGCAAAGATTGCCCCTAGACAGAGAAAGAGGTTTAGAAAGAGAAACGGGAGGGCCTTTGCCCACCAGTAGGACAAAAAATAGGCTTTTAAAAATAATATTTCTGGACATGGTCTACCATGTCCGGTCCGGTCCATATTACATGGACTGCACTAAATTATATTACAATTCGTTCGGCCGTTTAAGCATGAAAGAGTAACAAACACTTTGCCTTTTTTTTAATTGATGTAAACTAGTGCTTGACTGCGATCCCAGCTGATGTTAAGCAGTGATGCAATCGTTGTTGGTGAGGCGCACTACTTTATTAAAAGCCTATTCACTCTAGCCTTGAAGACCTAAATTATAATCAGACGGGAAGACCGCTGCAAGCAAATTGTTCCAGTCCTTCGAGGTATGTGGTATAAACGAGGAGGCGAAACGCTTAGTTCGGACCGTAGATGTATCAATAACGTAGGTAAGGATGGATACTCGCCGTACGTCAGATTGGCCGATGATAAAAATGAGGTGGCGGAATCAAGTCATGCAATTCCCGCGCACCTTCTCCTGTAAAATACCGAAAGGCTGACTACCCTACGCCTGTACTCAAGGCTTCGTAAGGCTTTGCCTTTAAAATATTAATGTTCTACCTTCCACAAAAAGCGGTCTTGAGTAATGCAAACAAATAAATAGAACTAAGATCTTTCCGAGTTTTACCAAATTAATATTATAAAACCAAATAAGTGCTCTGAATTACCCAGTATTAAAGCACCGGCATCAGTTTCATATTATTACGCAACTGTAAGCGAAGAAGAATGTGTAATAAATTCCAAAGGCTGCCACAATGTAAAACTTTCTGCCAAAGGCCATTGTAACGAGCGTTCGACTTAAAGTATACGTTTCAAGCAATCAGATAAAGTCTTATTGAGGTTCATGAATAACAAAATTTACCCTTGAACCATTCCTATCGCTGGTAGCTACCGGTCACTCGCTGCCCCAAAACCAAGGTTAGATTTTGCATTATTTAAAAATACGCTGAACTACTATCCGTCTCGATGTAAATACTGGTTGATTTGCTTAAGAGCGTCCAACCCGAGATACATTTCAATACAATCGCTCTTACCAGATTGTGACGTTATTGAACTTTTTCTAGATATTTTGGATATCTAGAACAGTGGATATTATGAATTTGTTTAAAACTAATCCAGTTAAGATATCTGAAGAACTTGAGGCCATTATAATGTAGCCATAAATTTAAAAAAGTCAAAAAATTATAATTATAAAACCTTCCACATTTAATCACAATTCTAAAAAACTAAGAAAAAAAATCCAAAACACTTTTAAAGTTAAAAAAAAAATTACGTACTTTCTCGAACAAGTTTTGTGAAATATTTGAGTGTGTATGAAGAAATTACCGAATGCATCGGAGCGTTCAGACGTTATCTCTCTTTTTTCGCGTTGCCTTTTTATCAAAAATTGCATTGGATTGCGTTGAATATAACAAGAAGCTTTTAAACTATGCTCACGTTGACGATAGACGTACCGGGAAGGGCCCATTTAAATTGCGTTTGCAGAACGCCGTTACGTAGCAACGATTATAAAGCAATCTATCTGTGTGAAAGCCTTTCCCATTGGTAATAATAGGCCTCCATGAAAGGAGGTATTAGCTATGAAATATCATAGTGGGGAAAAACGATTCCTCGGCAAACGATTGCTACTTAATAGTTTCGCTTTAGACTTTGAGGGTTTCTCAGAAACGAACTCCATACGATTGGCCTAGACGAAACATTGATACCAAACAGGAGCTTCAAATATTCGATTCCGGATTCCGACACGAAATTGAATCGATAGGCCAGGGGTCCCAATCGGATGTAACTTCTTGTTTGTCATAAGAAAACGGTTACCGGACGGTCGGACGGCAAGCCACCCATTGCTCGCCGTCCGCAAGCCCGCGCCTACGGTGGCCGGAAATCGGGATCGGAATCCCGGCGGCGGTTGGGGCGTGAGGACCGCTGCCTCACGCGATCGGCCGCCTCCTTTGAAAGCATTACTGCTTCGCAGAAGGAGGCGACCGCCTGCCACTCCTCCTCGCTTCGGACCATGGCCTGTACCAAGGCCCGGCGCGAGAGATCGCTGCCGCCGATTACCCCCACGAGGACACGGCGTTGCTGCCCAAGCGGGGCACACCTCCACCGTATGCTCCACCGTGTCCTCCGGGCGGTCCACACAGTGGCGACACCCGGGCGTCGCTTCCGCACGAATCCGGTGCAGGAACTTCCCGAACTTACCGTGTCCGGTGAGGACCTGCGTCATGCGGAAGGTAATGACGCCATGTTGCCTTTCCAGCCACTCCTCAAAGAGGGGACTTACCGCCATAATCACGGCGTGCCCAGCACTGTGTTGCGATAGTCGCTGTCGCCATTCCGCCATGAGATCCCGCCGGAACTCTTTCCGCCATGCCGTGACTTGTCGCGGCAGCGGAGTTTCACCACGGCGTTGCATCTCCACGCGCAAATCGTGCATGCGTGCAAGGCCTGTTGCTACAAGATCCCATGGTGGCTGGCCAGCAAGGAGGCTCGCAGCTTCGCGGGAAACCGTGCGGTATCCCCGCACCATACGTATGGCCATGACCGTCTGGCACGCGTTCAGCTGGGCCGCCGGTCGCTTTCGCAGTGACGGCGTCCACACCGGCGCCCCATAAAGGGCCATGGACTGGACGATGCCTGCGTAGAGCCTCCGGCAGGAGGCGTCTGGACCCCCGAGGTTGGGCAGGAGCCGCTTGAGGGCAGCCCCGTTCCGATTCAGTTTGGGAGCCAGACGTCGGAAGTACTCCTCGAAATTCCACCGGCTGTCGAGGACGAGTCCCAGGTACTTCATCGTCGACCCGACGCCGATGTGAACTCCTCCTACCGTTAATTGGGAGCGCCGAGGCGGCGCGCTCCGGGGGCCGTGAAAACACATGGCCTCGGACTTATGCAGCGCCACCTCGAGTCCCAACTGCTGGATCCTATCAACGACTATCGCAACCCCGCGTGTCGCTAATTCGACCGCCGCCTGGTACGACTCTCCCTGCGCCAGGACCAGCGTGTCGTCTGCGTAACAGACCACGCTGACCCCGTCAGGGATGTCGCCGCGCAGCACATAGTCGTATCCGATGTTCCACAAGGGCGGTCCTAGTACCGATCCCTGCAGAACACCGCACGACATCTCTCGCCGTTTCCACTCTCCCAACGTATTCGAGGTAGGTTACTCACTCTTTTTGAACTCGCTTCATTCTACAAAGCTTTTTTAATATGGAACGCCTTCAAAAGGTACCCGGGCTTTGAAGATAAGTTCGGGGAATCTAGTATTTTTATCACACTGAACCCACCGCGGTAATCACCATCAGCACATAGAAGCAATCCCTTTAGCAAAGGAGCTAAAGTAAGTTATAGACCACTCTGGAACCCCCTAAAATTTCTAAAACATTTAAAATGCGTAACTACATCACATATTTGAAGTTTTTGTAGCTAAATGTACGTACCTACTTAAATACGTTAGATTTTTACGTTCGAGCGAGTTGACGACAGGAAAAGTAGGTAGAATCGGAAAGTGCCAGCTCGCGCGGACTTGCGTGTTTGTTTTGCAGTAGCGAGTAGACGAACAAGTCCAAATTTAGAATAAAAGCTGTAGAGGGGCTCAATTTTACAAAAATACTTAAGATTATTAAGCAAAACAAGTCGGTATTCCATTCAAAATTCTAAACTATCGTGGGTGTATAGTTATTTTAAAAAACTTGATAACATTTTCGGTACAAAGAAAACTTTTCATAGTAATTAAATGTCAGACAAGATTATTTGAAATGTTAATTCGATATGTTTTATTACAACATTGCCCTTTGGATGTTAGAGGGTAAAAATGTCATGCTCTCCAATTTTTTGCATAATTGTAAAAGCTTTACTCTGGGGGTCACTGAATTACACTAATTATATAGAGATATCTTATAAATAAAATACTATTACATTTTTTTTTAAACTGCCCCACGCTAGGAATTTCTTCCTGTACCGTGGGTATATTTACAAACATAGATAGTCACAAACACAAACAATTATGTCAAATCTACAAAGCTTTTAGCACAGGCGTAGGGTAGCCAGCTTTTTTTTATTTTCTTTATTGACATACGGCGAGTATCTACCGATTCGTTGTTGAAACCTCTACGGTCCGGACCAAGCGTTTCACCTCATCGTTTTTTCAAAAAATGCCTGCTGGGCACTTACAAAACGTCAGAAACCAGAGCGGTTTATACCGCGTACATCGAAGGACTGGAACAATTTGCCTGCTGCGGTCTTCCCGTCCGATTATAATTTAGGTGTCTTCAAAGCTGGAGTGAATAGGGTCTTATTAAACTAGTGCGCCTCACCATCAATAATTGCATTGTATCCACAGATTTGTCTTTACAAAATTATGTTAGGAGTATAGAACCTATCTACTTTGGAGAACAATAAAGTTAATCCTATTCTTCTCGCCATCTCTTTCATGATCTGCTGCGACACTGTCTCGCAATTTTAACAAGGCACTAAAACATACTATCCTGCTGAAGTATTTCCTAATAGCAACTACTTGGGGGTCTTCAAATCAAGAGTAAATATGTTACTTCTAGGCATGCGTACTCTATCGTTAACCACATCATCCCTTAAAGGTGAGATAGTGGTCAAGAGCAAGCGTAACAATAGTAGTAATTTTATCCACTAAAAATAAATAACTTGGTTAAAGCATGGTTCAGCCATAGTTCTTGGTAACCAACTTACTAAAGCCTCCCAAAACTATAGCCTATATCTTTGTTTCCATATGTCTTAATATTTTTCCACTAACCGCGAGTTGTATTTCATTGGGTGCTCTTGCATAGCACCTACGGGGATAATTGTCGGTTGGTCTCATACGCTTTCCAAACGTACAGCCCCCCAAACCAAGTTACGACCGTTTCGTTTTGACTTTCTTGCGTCGAACGCCTCGAGTAGCTCACGCCTCCGATTTTTTTGTTCTGATGACATCTCAACGCTCAATCACGTAGTCAGAACAAAGGAATCGGAGGCGTGGCCTACTCGAGACGTTCGACGCAAGATAATTAAAAAGAAACGGTCGTAACTTGGCTAGGGGGGTAGGAACCCAGGTTGCTGAGACAAATAAATACTGATAATAAAGAATCCTATTTGTATTACTTTGGAGAAAAAAATTCCGGTTGTTCCTTCCTATCCTGCCTATCGTTCATTAAAAAGTAACTCAGAGCATTCAGCGGTAGTGTAACGTACTATCAAGTAAAGAAACTTCGATTCGGATTGTTTCCAGAATTTGTTTCCTACAATTGAACAAACCTCTCCATTTCAAAGAAATTTCTCACCGGTTGATCGACACTTTGCGTGACCAGAGAGCTGGCTTCTTCTTTGCCCAAAGAATAAGCATTGCCATTCAACATGGCAATTCTGCCAGTCTCTTGGGCACAATTTCAGATGACAGCGATATGGAGGAGTACTTAGACGCCTGAGATTACTTTATTTTTGTATTATGTAAGTACGTAATTAGTTTTAGTTTAAATAGTATTGTGCTTCTGTAAGTTGACAAAACTCTGACAGACGAATATAATCACCAATGGACAGACGGACGGATGGACAGCGCAGGCTTAGTAATAGGATCCTAAAATGGATTAATTAAAAATATTTTTTTAAATGACGCACTCTACCTCTTAAACATCTTATGTTATGCGATGTTTGAGAAGTAGAGTGCGTCAGAAACAGTACGAATTATGACATAATTATGATTCAAGGTTCAACATATTTTTTTTTGAGTTATTACTCCTTGCAATTAAGCGAGCGATATGACATTAAGCACGTGTCTACTTTATGCTGTCTCACGCACATACAAGTACCAAAAAGTAATTTTATTTTGGAAACCTGAAACCTTGAGAAAATTTCAAATCATTTCCGTTTCCAAACCATTTTTCAATCAATCAACTTAAATGTCGCAGTCCATTTTGAATATAGGCATTTCTAAATAAAACATACTTACTTCATCTATGATAATGAAGGTACTTAAAACCGTCAAGGACTTCCGGTCTTTTCCCAAAACCGAATCATAAAACCGGCTATTACTTTCATACCGCGATATGCGATCGCGTGGAATTGCCAACACTTAAAATATTTTAATCAATACTAATATAAAAGTCAAGCTGTCAGACCACAAGGTCATTTCGGCCATAGCTGAAGCAGTTTTGTGTTAAAACGGCAACGTAATCGGTGATAATAATAGGGGGGTTATGTATGTTCTGCGATTGTGGGGGAAAGAATTGGTATAGAGTAAGAAAATCGAGTAGAACTGAAACTCATGACGGTTCTTTTACACATCACTTTTATATGAATGGGACGGTTGGTGCAGTGGTTAACCCAGCATTTAAAAATTTGTATGACCTACAGATAGTTCTGATGTTCCAGGTCTGTGTGTATTGTGTATAGAACAAAATAGAATAAACTTTATTGTAATTTTTTGTGTAATTTATTTCATCGCCACTGCTCTCAAAACGGTGAAGGAAAACATCGTGAGGAAACCGGCATGTCCTAGAATCAAAAATTCGAAGACATGTGACATCCACCAACTCGCACTGGGCCCGCGTGGTGGGTTACGGCCCATTCCCTCTCCAAGAGAGGAGGCCTGAGTCCCAGCAGTGGGAAAATTATAAGGCCGACTATGCTATGCTATGTAGACCAAAAAAGTAATACAATTTATACATAAACTATGTATGTGAGTTTACATGTTTGTATTTTTGTATGTGTGAGAGTATGTTTGTTACTATTTCACGTTCTAACAACTGAACAGATTTGGATGAAATTTAGGATACAAGTCGACTATGTCCTGGAATCGGAGTATGCTGTGGTTCTACTTCAGAAGCTAGTCTGTTTATATAAAAGATAAAGTTCTGACTCACTCACAGACTCATCAACGCCGAGCCCTAACCCTTGGACCTAGAATTCTAAAATTTTGACAGAGATTTCTTTTATGATTTATACAAAGAATAAGAAAAAAAATCCAAAATGTCACTCGGCAATCTCTCGCGCTGGGCCTTGGTACAGGCCATGGTCCGGAGCGTAATGTAATGCTAGCGAAGGAGGCGGCCGATCGCGTGAGGCAACGGTCCTCATGCCCCAACCGCCAGCGGGATTCTGATCCCGATTTCCGGCCACCATAGGCGCGGGTTTGCGGACGGCGAGCAATGGGTAGCTCGCCGTCCAACCGTCCGCTAACCATCCGGACCGAGCCCAAGTTATTGACGGCGCGTATTGTTCCACGCGCGCCTCAGGGAGATGTCAGCAAATCGTAGGAGCCCAGCAGGATCGAAGCCTACTGGGGCCACGGATAGTGTGAAAGTGAAACCCGGGGCCCTAGGACGAAGTCAAAGAAGGAACAGGAGTGTGTTTTTAGTCAGTAAAAGTCTGACACTAAAAACCCCTAAAGGGACGAAATGGAAATCCCAACTTTGTATGGAGAAAACTACTTTCACGCGAGTGAAGCCTAGTTACTAATAAAAGTGTCCTCTTTCTGTTAAACTGACTGAAGCAGTTAATCGTTGACCGTTTCTTACGCCCCAAGAGAAGGTATAGGGTATTAGAAAACCTTTGGATATAAAAGGTTTCGCTTCTGAACTACACATTCTTGTTCTGTGGTACTGCCAAGTAAATTATTTCGTTATTGGAGAATTTCCAAGCGGTTTCAGTTCGATGTAATTCCGGGGTTTATGATACAAATTCTGAATACATTATGTATTGCAGATTGCAGTTAGTCAAGTGCCAGTAATTTAAAGAAAAAGGTTAAAGCTTTGAATACCTATTCAAAATATCTGAAATGATTATTGCATAATAAAAGAAGATTCAAATTTTTTTTTGATAGTATGAGTACATTTTTTTTTATTTATTCACAACTATCACACAACGCTGTCTAGTCCCAAGCTAAGCAGAGCTTGTGTTATGTGTACTAGACTACTGATGAACATACTTATATATTTCTAAATACATACATATTACAGATAAATTACACCCAGACACAGAACAAATGATCGTGCTCATCACACAAACATTTGTCCTGGGTGGGAATCGAACCCACGACCTCCGGCATAGCAGTCAGGGTCGCTACAGGGCTACTAGACCAACAGGCCAGTCTGGTCTATATGTTTGCCGTATTATGTTGGACGTAAAAAATAGCAACATCCCTTCACTTCCCGTGGGTGTCGTAAGAGGTGACACCAGAAAATGCACAACAGCATTCTTGTGCATTATAACAATCACACTACGATCGCCAACCCGCTTGGTAAGCGTGGCTATTATGGCATAAACACCCCTATGATATGGGTGTTTATGGAAAAAAAAATCGTGGCTCATTGCATAAGTGCGTAGTGTTCCACGCGCGCTTCAAAAAGATGTCAGGAAACCAAAGAGGCCTAGTGCGACGAAGTCACCAGGGCCACGAAAATGTTTCAAAAAGATACCGTGTTCCTGGAACGCAAGGGCAACACCTGAAGGACACAGATGGGTTTGAGTCAGTAAAACTCTGATACGCTCTCTCGCTCCACCATACTTTACTAAGTATTACATTTTGTAAACTATGTATTTCCTTTTATTATTATGAAAATCAACATAGTCCTCACGGGACTATGTTGATTGCTTTTTTTTTCCTTTTCAGTAATTTTAACGTATGTCTGGCAATTTGAGTATTTTCTGCGGCCTACCCAAATGTCCTTTCCTTGGTATTGTTCGTCAAGTCGTTGAGCTCCTTAGTAGTCCTGAGTTGAGCTTTGCGCATACTGACAAATGCTTGCACTGACTAGACAGGTCCACTCAATTCTGTTTGGTTCTTTCTTCAAAAGATCATCTTAGGTAAATCTGCATGGTTTTCATGTGATTTGACCATTACATATTTACTGGATGGACTTTAAAAGAGATTTTGACCCTTGAGTTTGTTTCGGTGTTTTTTCTCAGGGTAGTCAGCTAGGAAACACCGGCCTCAAATAAAATGACGAAAAAAAAAATTGACGTGAATAACTGTTTTTTTAAAACCTATTTGCAAAATAAATATCATTTACCCTTGAGTAGAATAAGTCATAAAATTATTTCCTACCTCAAAAAAAAACAGCCCAATAGCAATTACCAATGAAAAGTATAGTAGATACCTGCATCAGCAAATCGAACTCATTTGTATTAGCGACTGTTATAACCCTGATTTAAAAATCACATAAACCAGTTTTTATACGAAAATGCGAGATTTCAATCTCTAATCCCCAGGGACAAATGTTTTGCTAAACAGTTGTTATTTTCCCCATGTTTCAGCATAATATCAGAATAAAATACTGAAGTAATCGCGGGTACAATGTCGCGAACCGATGTTCTACGTATGTATGTATGGGTACAGTCACGTGACCGCTCGCAGTAAAATTGAACAATATTGAAAGCACGCCCTTCTCGCCGCGCCGTGCGTTGTTAGTAGGATGACCATGGTTTGTTGTTTAGTAGAAAAATATTTCTTCATTAATCATACTAGCCCGCCTATTTACACCTAGTCGTAAACAAAAATACCACCCACCACACCTGCACCTATCCGGCCGTCCGATAATGTCCTGCTGTCCGGTAATTTCCGACCGACCAGTAATCGTCTGGACTGGGCCCAAGTCATCAACAGCACGTACATAGCGTTCCACGCCCACTTCAAACAGACGTCAGTATACCGTAGGGGCTCAACAGGACCAATGCCTGCTAGAACCACAGGGAATTTTGAAAAGAAAACCCGTGGTCTTGAAACGCAAATTGTAACTGAGGGACACAGATGTGTTTTATTAGTTAGGTAGTAAAAGTATACGCCCTTGCGCTCCACATTAGAGCGAGAGAAGTCATTTAATGATTTCCCACCTTAAAAAAAACCCAAACCTACTTTATTATGATCACTTTTGTTTTTCATTGTTAATAAAACCGAGGTTATAGGTCCTGCAAAAAGTGAAAATCTTGTAATTAGTTTTTCGTTCTAATTCTAAGTGAATTTAAAACAAACATTTTTGTTTTCTAATAGGTCCATTATTGGCTGATATAAAGATGAATTTAGAAATATACCTTAAAGCCTAAGGAATTAAATCCTTAACAAATCTTCTATCGTTATTATACTTATAGCTGTATTTTCTACATTCTTCAGTTTATGTATACTCCATCTGTTTAGGTAATTAACTAAAGGTAAAAAATCTTGACATGTTTACAATTTGTTATATACCTATACCGATGTTTGTAACTAACTAAATTTAAATAATCTTTGTATGTCTTTTATACGATTTTTTTAAATAAAAAGACATATTAAGATTGTTTACGTTTAGTTAACTTCCTAAACCGATGGAGTATATTATCTTTATTCACTACTACATTAACTTCGGTTTTAGATTAGTAAAAACATATCACAAATAGGTAAATAGCTACAGATTTTTGGCTTAAAATTCAGCAGTTATCGTTATATGGAATGTCCATTTAATGCAAATATTCTTGGCAACCCTAACTTCATATTCTCATACGAATATACATAAAGCTAATAGCAGTATAAGTACCCGAATTTGCGATAGTTATATTTTTCTTATATTATTAATGGGACCAAGTCTTTGCTATTGCAGTAATAAAATGCAATGCAGACCGCATTGGGCTAAATAGAAAGCAAAACCTCTTGTTCTCAGTCGTATACTCTTAACAGAGTGGAGACGATCGGCGGCAGCGAGCTCTTGCACTGGGTCCTTGTTAAGTCCATGATCTAAGTGCAGTCTTACGATATATGGGCCAACGCTGCGTAAAGCGGGAGTCCGCGTGGGCGCCCGCGCGGACACCGGTCGCGTGATGTCGCGCATGTGTCGTGTGTGGCGGTCCCCGTAGCGGAAACCGGATTACTGCCTGCGCTGTGTCGCTAGTTCAACTTTAACAGTGTGCATGTAGTCGTGTCGAAAGAGAACTTTAATGTATCATTACGTAGAGTAAAAACGCGAGGCGCTGTTGCCCGCGACGGGTGCCCGCGCGGCGAGCCGTGACTGAGCACTTTTGTATGGGACCGCACGGGCGCCCGCTTAACGCAGCGTCGGCCTTAAGGACCGAACCCGAGACGTCGATGGCGCGTAGCGTTCCACGCATCCTCAAAGATATGTCAGCAAAATCGTAGGGTCCTAGCAGGGCCAAACGCCTGCTATCTGTTCAATTCCAGGTAATTTTTTTACGCAAACTGTCAGTTTGTTCATTTATATTGGGGTAAAAAGACAACTTTGTAGTCACTATCCCCTTGCACATATCATAAGTCGAATACCTACTTTAGTACATCCAACGAACTCTGACCGTCACAGGCTGCCCTAGATTGACCAGGCAGCGGGATTTTTCGAAAGAGTTATCATGGCACTAGTACGCAAAAGGCAGCTGAAGGACCATAAGTAGGTTTAAGTTAGAAAAAGACACTCACTCTAGCTCCATCCAGAGCGGGAGGAGTTACATCAGGATATTCCACCGTAAAAAAAGCCTAGCTTTGTAGTAGTACCACCTGCCACAGGTTCTTTTTTGATTGACCATATAAAACAAAACAAAGAGCAACAAAAAACACATATAATGATCCTTCATTATTGCAAAATTATACAGGGTAAACTGAAAATGGATTGTCCGATATAATCTGTAGTGTTTGGCCACCTCACAGCCGTGTGGGACTTGCATGATAGTGATCTATGCAAATTTGAGTTTAGATGCAAATGGAACCACTATAACATCACACGTTCCAAGCTCTACTTTTGTTTGTTTTTCTATACGACAGCCATTTATTTTTAGTCTTTCTAATTTTGTTTTTGTTTACGATTTTTGCCTTTTATTTTATGAAAATGCCAGTTTATAGTAGAACTTTCAGTTTGAGTTTTCATTTTTTTTACTTTTTAATATTATTTGTACATTTAGATGTTTTATGCCTATGCAGACCGGGACGGCATGGCCAAGGGTTTTGCCGCCAATCAGCGTACACTAGGCACTTAGATGCCGTGGTATTCCAGTGCCTTGCTACGGCATGCCGCGTCACATTGAAGTATGCCACGGCAGATTAGCTCCCCAATATACATTTCAGTAATAAGTTGTGTTTGATAGAGTGTTTGCGGACGCCAGGCGTCCTTCAGCATGCCGTTGCCTACCGTTGCGTGCATCTGCGTAGGTCTTAAGAAAGTACTAGGAAATCAAGAATGTAACACGACTTGATTATAGACAATTATATTTACATGTTATAGGAAATTCGGATTGTGGATAGGCCTCTCCATATGATGGACCTGTAGCGACATTTATGACGGCACATGGAACTAAAACACGAAATTCCTGCATTAGAGTTCTCAGCGCGATTAGAACATACACAAAACTCGATATCAACTCTCGGGCAGTTGCCAAGACCAAACAAAACACCCGTCTGGTCGGAGGACCCTCCTTTTTCAAGGTGATATGAACTCGCAACCTTCTGATCTGAATGACTTGATGATTTGGGCCACAAGCCGCAGCTGAAAGCGCAAAATACAATAGGTACTTGTCGACCCTCGAGAAAAGACTAACCAGTGGAGGGTACTGGATGTATTTATATATAGTGAAATGACTTAGCTGAAACATTCATTTCATTTTAACAATAGACACATAGAAAAAAATGATGCCAAATTGAAATGACTCTTGAAGATGGCGGACTAGGTATTTTTTTTATTCACCCCATAATATCTGTACCTATGATGATGAGAAAAATACAAAAAAAATGATTAAACTTTCATCTCAGCGGTAACCAGATAGAAAAAAATTGGTTCCAAATTTAAATGACTTTATGAGCAAATATTTTTTAAAATTATAATTTCATTTTATTAATTTCGCATTCTGCCGCCATTACCACGAGGGACTGCCAATACTTGATCAGTAATAACGTCATAACACTCTGTCATCAAAATTACCAAGTTATGACCACTTAATTGAGTGCCATACTGAAAATATCAGTCCTTGTTGACGTAAAAGTAATTAACGAATATGATTGATTGGCAATTTTAACGATTTTAATTTGAAAAGAATATTTTCGCATGTTTATTTTTTAAAACTTGAAGAAATTAGTTTTTGTCGATTATAAATAGATATCAAGGTTTAAGAGCGTCCAACTCGAGATTAATTTTCATACAACCGCTCTTACGTGATTAAAATACATCTTTATCTACATATTTTGGAAATACAGATATCTTGTGGATATTATCTAGGTTTATTTTGAAATTAAATCACTTTTTGTAAAACTAATCCAGCCAAGACCTTTTTTTCTATTTCCGATGGGAAAATCATCTAATGTCATCCCACGCTCTTGGGCGGAGCGAGAGATGTCATTAGGCCATCAAGGAGATGTCTTGGCCCCAGTAGGCTTCGGCCCTGCTGTGCCCCTACAGTTGCTGACATCTCCTTGAGGCGCGCGTGGAACAGTACGCGCCATCAATCCAGCAAAGACCTGTCAAAATCTGCTATTTAATAATAATAATAATAATAACTTTATTGAATACATTACTTACATTAAATTTGAAAGGTATCTTCTAATATTAGGACCCTGCCTCCTAAACTAGGTAAGACCTGTGACTTAGGAGTCAGTGTTCTGCAGTTACATCGGATACAGTTCTGGTACCCGATGTATTTTGCGTGAACTTTGACTCTCCAGAATGTAAAAAAGTCAAAAAAATTATTTGCATTTTTAATCGAGATTCTGGATGACAAAATCTTTTTATCAAATAGGTTTGAAAATTAAAAAAAAACACGTATTATATTCTGAAACAAGTTTAGTGAAATATTCTTGCTACGGAAAGTGATGAACTCTCGTCACCGTATCATCGTCACCCCATTATCACTTACCATCAGGTAAGATAGTGGTGAAACGCGAGCCTATCAATAATAAATCTGTATACATAATTTTTGTATTTGTATGTAAACGAAACCTGAATATAGTTTGTTCAGAATCAGTAACTGAATCGATTCCAGTAATTTTACACCATGTTACATTTTTTCCCAAATAAAAAAAGGTCACAAGTTGGACACCACCGACATTAAGTACAACACAGGTCACGGCAGGTCATAGCGAGCATTAGACGCTAGCAAACAGCTGGATGCAAGTGCAAAACAACCCATCAGTCGCCTGTATAGCCTGCTGACTATGTATTTTTGCTGACATAACAAGCTTATAACTTTGTGATTTTTCATGATACAGTTATGAAATTTTGTACATAGATTCTTATATATAAAAATAATAGTCACGTGTTTCGAGTTTCGCATATACTGAAGCTAATCTGTATGTACACTAATATTATAAAGTTTATTTTTTTGTTTGTAGTAGGTAAAGTACTGGTTCGATTGCTAAAATTTTTTCACCAATAGAAAGCTACTTTATTCATGAGTGACATAGGTTATATTTTATGTACGCGGGCGAAGCCGCAGGCAAAAACGAGTGTGTTGACAAAAGGCAAAGTTCTGACTTGGCCCTATAGAACGCTGAAATTTTACACAGAGGTGATTATTATGATGTATATATAGAATTAGATAAGATTTTTTAAATTTCGCCCTTAAAGGAATTAAACGGGGGTCCAAAGTTTATATGGATATATCTACTTTCATGTAGGGTAAAGCCACTAACAGCAGCAGAAAAGGCCAAACGACACAAATTTCTTTCAACTCCACCAAAACAATGCATACAATTTTTACAGAACACATAAAACATAACACAAATACGAAATATTGATCAATATTTAAGTCGCAATGACCCACATAGGGGGAGATGAGGCGAAAACAAGTCGACGGTGGCCAAATGCAATGACTCCTGGCTTGGTCGTCACGCGATCCGTCGCGTCGCAAGCTTACCGCCAGTTATTTGTTGGCATAAAGAATATTTAGACGTGGCAGTGGAAACTGAAGGAACTTTAGGTATACTTCTAGAAGATTCGGTAACTTTCCTATTTTAAGACTTGCATAGAAATCTCTTATTTGGAATTGATAACACAAGTCCTTTACGCATAGGGTCTGTAAAACCTCCATAAATAAACGTTGAATAATAAAATTAAATAGTCACATCAGGTCAGATTTAGGTATGAACAAAGTTAACAATTAAATTGTGTATATTCTTGCTATACAGTTATAATCAACCCTCAATAGAATCAGTAAGGTGAATCTGAGCTCAGTGTATAAAAAAGTTAAAATGAAACTAACTCTTCAAAACCAAATACTCTAAAAGCCAATTCTAAAACAAACAAAGTTCACGATAGCAGTTCCTTCGTCGCTATAACGACGGACAACCCCACTGTTTACGAGCCGAAGTCTGCACGAGAAACAGTAACGCACCACCTTCGAGCACGAACACCCACCGATACCGGTTATACACCACTAGTAATAAAATCGAAACAAAACTAACCGAAACTAAATAAGGAACGTGGCAAAAATAACCGTTAAATAAATAATAAAACATTCAGATATCGAAATGAACGTCCATTTTAATGAATTCGAACATCGGTTTCGTTTTTTAAAATAAAATGCAATTCAAATTCTGCGTTGCCAGTCCCTTTAAAATAAATTATTCTAAATAAAAAAAAAATGATTCGTTTTTTAGTGTCGCTACTGCAAATGACATTAGTTTTATCGGCGAGGGAACCGCGCCAAATAACTTTAGCGAATCAAGGGACAATTTCGGGAATGTATATTACGAGATTCCGAACCAAAAGAATAGCAGCCTACGTCGGAATACCGTACGCTCAGCCGCCAATTGAGTTCAGGAGGTTTTTGCCCCCTGAATATACGGATTTGCCTCAGTGGGAAGGAGTGAAGAATGCGACGATATATGCCCCGGACTGTATGCAAAGTGACCCAAAAAAGGAGGATGTGCAAAACCCGTTGAAGAAACATGACGATTTGTTTATGAAGCTGTTGGAGTCACAAATGGAAGACAAGAAGAAGAAAGAATACTCTGAGGATTGCCTCTTTTTGAACGTGTATGTTCCTGATGGTAAGTACCTACTATTAATATTAAACCAGTAGTATAGTACCAGTCTCACAAAATTTAATACAATATTTGCCGTCCGTCTAAGTTTACTTATCGCGAATTGCATGGATTTCACGAATATTTGAGCCAAAATTTATAAGGTATGCTACTCCATTGCCAAGGTATTTCATATGTTCAGGTACCTGTTTGTTTTTATTTCAAGACAACTTTATTATTACAAAATATGGTTAGCTACTTTTAGGACATTGTCCCTTGGTTTGGTTCTAGTGAAAAATAACTAAAGATAATTTTAATGAAAAACAAATTTATTCCTACTATGTATTGTGAATAACGTTCATTTAAATTTCCTTCAATAAACAAAAACGTCCATTTAAATTTTAGTGTTGCCATCAGTAAAAATAAAACGTTTTCTAGACAAATTCCCGTCTTCAATCTTTGGACGAGGGGATAAGCTGTAACAAATTATATTTCATCGATCATTTCGACGTTTGCGTTCTCGCGATACGGATGTCTGTGAGACGATTTTCACGCTAGGAAATGGCATCCCCAGCTTTGCTCATTTGAAATATCCTTGGCGTCGACAAGACTAAGTTATTTCATTTATCTTGACGCAATATATTTGAAGCAAGGCTTTGAAATGTCACGGTGGCTCGAAGGTTTATTGAACCGTGTTTTAGTACTTGAATAAAAAAACTAAAACTTTGGTTGGCTTTTCTTGAAAACCAGTAATGAGACTTTTTTTATAATTTCTAAAATTATTGTTAGGAACGTGTTATGGCAAAATGTGAACTAGTTATTAATTCCAGATTTTCAGGTTACTAAGCCTGAGTCATAAACATATTAGTTATCGGCTTATGTGTTATTTATTACCTTTGTGTTTTTTTTTTTTAATAATATGTACTTTTTCATGCAAGTAACATATGTCTCACCACCTTAGGTTGACTGGTAGAGAATGCCTAAGGCATTAAGTCCGCCTTTGTACCTTGCATGTTAGTTTTAAGATTGTTAAATAAATAAATAAATAGGCATTTATGTTGAACAGGAGTCAAGTAATCTAGAAAAAGTTGAAAGGGAATCGTTTGTATGGTCATGTGAAGAGGAGGGATGAAACGCATGTTACTAAAAGAGTTATGAGTTTACATGTGGATGGATGGAGAGGGAGAGTGAGACCAAAGAAAAGATGGATGGATTGTGTGATGGGATATAAAAGAAAAGGAAGTTAGTGATAGCATGACGAGGACAGGGCAGAATGGAAGAAAAAACGCGTTGCGCCGACCTCAAATAACACGGGACAAGGGCAGGAAGATGATAATGAGGAGTCCAGTAATCTATACTTTTTTATATATTTTAACATTATAAAGCTGAAGAGGTTATTTTTTATGTTTGTGCATGCTAATCTCAGGAACTACTGGTTCAAAAGATAATTCTTTTAATTTCTATATATATAAAACATCCCACAACAATCTACGGGAGCGAAGCAGAAAACAAAGACATGACTGAAACTGTGAGAAACAGCTAGTCTGTAAATAAATGATGTTTATTTTTTTACAGACTAGCTATATTATATTATACACAAATATGTTTTTAAATTTACACGTCAATATTTTCGTCAGTTTAAACTAGATCAGGTCGGTGTTTCCAGCTGACTACCCTCTGAAGAAACATTCAAACAAACCCAGGGGTCAGTCTCTTTTAAAGTCTATACAGCAAACATGTAATGGTCAAATGAGAACCATGCAGATTGTTGTCAGAGATGGTCTTTTGAGGAAAGAACCACACAGAATATTTGACTGAACCTGTCCAGTTAGTGCAAGCATTTGTCAGTATCCGTGTAGCTCAACTCAGAACTACTAAGGAGCTCAACGACTTGACGAACAATACCGAAGAAAGGACATTTGGCTAGGCCGCTTAAAGTACTATAACAAAATTATTATGATAATTACACCAAACCTTAATTAATATGCTAAAATTAAACAGAACCATTGCAAAGATCGTGGCGTTCTGTGGTTTGTTAAAACTCCCCTTGAAACTAGAGTATAAAATTTATAGCAAAGGATATTTCCTTTGATATAAATTAAGACAATAAATTTGATAGTAACCATTGTGACCGATAAAAGGCCTATCGATAAAGACAAGGTTAAGAATAGCTCCCTGGCTATAAAATTAAATGATCGTACTCTATAATCAAATACCTACCTTGTTGTTGTTTAAGAGGGCCTTCCTCTGTCTACCGTCAATGTAAGCATGGTTGAAAAGCTTGTTGTTTCATCTAACACAATGTTTGATAAAGACGCAATGTAAAAAAAGAGAGATAGCACCTGAACGCTAAAAATCACAGCAGATTGTGTGAGGCACCAATGTTTTTTCTGTCTTTGTTTTCTTGGTTGGCATTCGATACCTTCCGCCTTTTGTAATTGAATCCAATGGATTTGAATTTTAATAATTATGTAATTTGTTATGAGAAGAATGAAATGAATGAAAAATTTATGAACTAACATAGAATTAAGTAGGTACTAACATAGAATGTGGACCAAAAGTTGTCTTAAAATAAATAAATATTATTATTTACTCGAATATTTGACAAAACTATACTAATAATTCGTGAAAAAACTTATTAAACTCGTGTAAAATAATTTATTAATAATACGTGTTTTTTAAAAAAAACCTAATAGTTTTCGTAATTCACAATCTCAATTTAATGTGCAAGGATTCAATAAATTATACTTTCTTTACTTTTTTAATTTATGAATATTTTTTATATAGGGCCAGAGTTCACAAAGAATTAGTTTTATTCAAGTTTATGTTTTGTTTTCAATAAAACCTGGGTAATAACCTCAAGCTATCTTTGTTCCCCATAAATAAATAGAATTAAAAAAAAAAAAAACTTTGTTCCCTAAATATCAAAAGAAATTAATGTGTAATAACGTCATATGTATGGGAAAACGTTATGGGTCGGGCGCTCTTAACATTGCAACTTCAAAATATTACATCGATTTAACCTCCTGGTACAAC
This sequence comes from Mythimna pallens, assembly GCA_961205895.1. Taxonomy (NCBI): domain Eukaryota; kingdom Metazoa; phylum Arthropoda; class Insecta; order Lepidoptera; family Noctuidae; genus Mythimna; species Mythimna pallens. The sequence goes on from OY540843.1 coordinate 7,934,177, forward strand.
ACGACAATGCTGCCAGTCTGCTGGACATAATTTTCAGATGATAGCGATGTGGAGGACTATTTCGACGAAGTGTATTTTGTTTTCGTATACTGCCTGCGGGCAAGGAAAAATCCAGAACATTTTATGCCAAATTTTATGTCTCCACAAGATTTTATAATTTTCGAATACAGTTTCACTATTCCAAAACAATCACTTTTATTTGTGATTTAGAGACAAGTTTCTGGTGTTCCAAAATTCAAATGAATAAAAGTAACATTCAGTTCCTTGGCAGAAGGCATCATTGAAAACGGCTAAAATGTAACGAGTAAGGTTCATAGATAAAGATAATTTTATATAGTTTCGAAACCGATTGAAGGATAACTGTATCGAAATATTACTTTTCCCTTTATCCTTTATTCTTTATTGTACACACATTTTATACCGCCAATAAAAATAGGACAGTTTATGTACATAGGTGAGAAGTTTGTCAGTTTTTCTGTTCTACTCAGTACACTTATCTGTAGGCCATATATGTCCCCTGCGGGAATCAAACCCGCAACACGGAGCACAGCAGCCAATAGTTCAATCACTGCGCTAACTGCCCCCCTAGCAAAGTTACAACCGTTTCGTTTCGATTCTCTTTTCTTTGATCGCCTCGAGTCAGCCACGCCTCTTATTCCTTTGTTCTGACCACGTGACTGAGCGTTGAGATGACGTCAGAACAAAGGAATCGAAACAAAACGGTTGTAACTTGGCTACGGGGGCTGTGCCGTCAATACTAGCTTACCACGTCAGGGTTTCGGCTGCAAATCGTGTTTTGGTCATTGTCCAAAAAATATTTTATATGACACCTATGAAGGAGGACTAAGGTTACCGACATAGCCCAAAGAATAGCCATACTGAAATAGCAGTCGGCAGGGCACATTGATATCAGAACAGATGGTCGTTGGTGCCGAAAAGTTTTAGAGTGGTGACCTCGTACCAGAAGACGCAGCGCTGGAAGTCCTCCCACAAAGTAGACTGATGACCTTGTGAGGGTCTCGAATGCGAAAAAATGCGAAAGCGGTGGATGCGAGACGCACAGGACCGTTCGTTGTCGCGACACCTGAGGGTGGCCTACATCCAACAGTGAACATCTTTCACCTGAATTGATGATGATTATGTTGTTGAGACCTTTGTATAAAATGCATTTGGACATATAACGTACGAACGTACGTAGTACCAAATGATATACAGACGAACTCAAATATTTTTAATTTTTCATAAAAAAAAATTATTCACTATCTTTGACTACCACCAGTGTCGCCATTGTATGTATATGACCTGCTTACGTCTAAAAAAGGTTATTTACGAAAAGAAGGGCATAAAAAGTCCTTCATTAACCCAGTTTGGGGATCCGTTGTGTTCCCCCTACGATCTGATAAGGGTTCGTTCTAAGCCACGTGTGGTAGGCGCCATTCTGCCTTACAATTGGCTGGAATGTGATTTATTTCTTGATTTTTCCGGCTGTAAATCAAATAAGTTCTGTAAATCAGGAAAGTTGTAATACATTTTTTCTTATAATAGGTAGGTAGGTACTAAGCTTTGTGGATAGTATTAAGTTGTTATGTCTACGAATTTATTTTAAAGTCTAAATAAATCCATACAGATGTAAAAGAAACTGAGATAATCTCAATATTGGATGAGAAAGTAAGGAAACGACAATGCAGGCAGTAAATTTTGATTGTTAGTTTTTCGGGTAGCCCTGCTCCCGTGACTTATACAGGAATTGTACATTATTAACCAGTGTAAAAAAAAACCAGTTAAGTGTGAATCGGACTCGCGCACCGAAGGTTCTGTACAAAATGACCTATGTACTCCTAAATAAATAGTTCAGTTCCAGAAGATTTTTCCGAATCGCAAAAAAGTTTTTTTCTTACGTAACTACAAACTTACGGTTTTCATGCTTTTTTCCAATATTTGTGTAACACCTTGTTTTATGCTAAATTTTAGAATCCTAGGTCAACGGAAAGTACCCTATAGGTTTTGATTTCTTAATAAATGTCAAAATATGAGTCTAAATGGCCTTATTTTTACATTGCTGCTTGAAGTAGCAGTCCTGAGTATTTCATATTAATTCATCATAATTAATTCATCATCTTCATACCTTTATACCATTACGCGTTCCTGATAAAAAGGATCTTGATAGACGGATAACAAAGTTATCCTATAAGGATTTTGTTTTTGCAGACTTAGGCCAGGAACCCTAAAAATACAGATAGACAGGAAAAAACTGAAATACATATTTTGTACTTAATAAGGGTCATTATTAAAGTGCTCTCTACCCTTCTACTATTTACAAATTTTGCTGTGCCTGAAAGTACAAACCTCTATGTAGATTATGAATGCAAAAAAATAATTTGAGATTCGACTTTATTTGATAGAATTGTCATAATAAGTTTAAATACCTACTTATTTCAAACATAACAAAAAACATTATTTCTTTATAAGTTTAAACTACCTTCTTCCAGCGGAATCAACCGCGTCAAAAAAAAAATATATCGAAGTGGCGAAGTGGGCCCTCGCCTACGGCCTCGCACCCTAAGGTACGTACAAATTTTCGCCTTTATAATATCAGTGTGATTTCGATAACAAAATAATGTAAAAAAACCGGCCATAATCAATATTCTTGTATAGGAACCCCACTTAAATATTTATTTTATTCTGTTTTTAGTTTTTGTTGTTGAAGTGGCAACAGAAATACATTATCTGTGAAGTTTTTAACTGTCTAGCTATCACGGTTCACGAGATACAGTCTGGAAAAAACAAAAATAACGATATAGAAAAAAAAACAACTGTTCAAAAAAATATACCTTCTAAAGATTTATTTTCCAAGTAACCAATGACATTAGTCTTTTTTGAAACCTATTGATCGAATAAAAAATTGGATACTTAAGAACTTCCATTACGTTGGTCAAATTAATCGTGTTCGGTTTTTGAAAAATTATCTTCCAACGCTTTCAATAGAAATCAATCAGCTTGAAAAAGTATTTTTAATAATAATTATTTTATCAATTTAAGTTTTTATTAAATTCACAAATGTATTTATATTGATGTAACCATTTATTTAATTTGTAAGCTATTTTTCCATTTCAATTAATCTGAAACAAGATATTTCAGAGGTTTTACCTGACCTCTCTGTTGGTTCAACACTTCATTGATCGTCAAAATACGTTTTACAAAAGAAAATGTTTTAACCTTCCTTATTTTAATTTTTACTAATAAATAAGCGTTACAATTATGAGTGTTGGCAAGTTTTTTTTTTTTTTGTCACAAGTTTTAATATTGTATTCATCGATGGCTGCTTGTCCGGTCAAATGGCCATTAATGCTGGGGATCAGGGGTCAGTGCTCTCGGAAACATTGTTCTTGCTGCACATAAACGATCTGCTTAAGCCCGGTACCTTTGGATATGCAGACGACAGCACTGTTGCTGAGAGTGACATGTCCAGCGCGCGGGTCACAGTTCCAGTCTCTCCGAGAGGCTATGGTTGAGCCCTTGAACTCGTCCTTGGAGTCAGTCTCAGATTGGGGGGTTGCCAATTTGGTCAGGTTCAATGCTGGTAAAACCCAGGCATGTCTATTTCCTGCCTAAAAGGAGTCAATTCAGCGCTGCTCCGACTTTCCGGGAGTTGTTCTCAACTTTGGGCCAGATATGGAAGCAAAGGCTCAACTGGCTTCAAGAAAGCTGAAAATCCTCGCAAAGGTCAGACAGTATTTCACGCCGGAACAGCTGCTTAATCTTTATCAAGTGCCAAGTGCGATCTGCCATATACCATATTATGCTTGACGCACTTGAGTATGAAAATTTCAACACTCTACCTCTTACGGCTTATGAGATTCAGCCTGCTCACAGACGGACAGACAGACAAACAAACGGACGAACAAAGGAGGTTTAGAACCCTTGGGTATAGAACCAATTTATTATAAGAGATCTCTATTACATACCTAGTAACTTGGTAGTTAGTAAGAATAAGTTTTAACCTATTTCTATTAGAGCGCAAAAACAATTAAAACTTTTATAATTAACTTGTTTCGTACCCGGGATTTCGTCGACATGATTCTTGTTTTAACATAAACATATCCTACAGCAATTACCGACGGTGTTATTTACTATAGGTGAAAGAATTGTTGAGAGAGATTAGGTGTTTTCTTTTTAAATATATTCTTAACTTCTAAGTGTATATACTTGGACACTGATGGACGGACAGTGACAACCCACAAAAACTGACGAACTAAAGTTTTTTTGAAAAAAAAAAAAAACTGTAGAAGTGAAAATTCTGTACATTGAAAATATCAAAAAAATAAATGGCAGGGCATGTTACTAGACTAATACCAAAACCAAAAATGTGATTAAAAAAAATTTGTCTGTCTATCTGTCTGTTTGTTCAGACATCACGCAAAAACTACCGGTTCGATTACGATGAAACTTTATATAATTATTCTTTAATATCCTGGGCACCACACTGGGTACTTTTTATCCCGGAAAAGTATATAATAAAAAACAAACTTAATTTTCCGGTTCGATCCCTAGACCCGATTACTGTACCAACCGCAAATAATAAGTTTGTCGTAGGTTACAACACACGCAATGGAGTTCACTAAGGAGCGCTGCACACGGCTTAGATACTATAACATTTTATCTTAAGATATAATATCGCTCGCCATACAATTCAATGGACTATCACACACGACGAAGATAGATGATGATGATGAAGATGGAGAAACCACTTTTACGCGGGCGAAGCCGCTGGCAGAAGCTAGTTTTTAATATAGTGTTATTTGAGATATGGGTCCTAGGTATGAGAAAATATTTTACTATTTTGCGCTGTCAATCTAAAAAACCAAAATAATGACTCAACAACATCCAGCCCCAACCCTTATACCTAGAACACTAAAATTTTGCACAGAGGTGCCTTTTACGATGTATATGTCGTGGTCAGATCATAGAAATTGATCACTTCATGATATGGCCAAATAAAACTGGCCAGATCATTTTAAACGTTAAAGTTTAACGATATTTCAATCCTCGTTTGGCCTACTTTCTTAAGATTTTTTACTATCATAGAAATCCTACATCAATGATAAAGCCAAACGAAGATTGACATATCATTAAATGTTAACGTTCAATTGATCTGGCCAGTTTTAGTTGGTCATATCATTACGTGATTAATTTCTATGATCTGGGCACGTTATTTGTTCTGTGTCTGGGTGTAATCTATCTATATTATGTGTGTATTTAGAAATATATAAGTATGTTTATCGGTTATCTAGTACTCATAGCATAAGCTTTGTTTCGTTTGGGACTAGATAGCGTTCTGTGGTAGTTGAGTGTGAAGAATATTAGGATACACATATTTGCGTTTCAGTGAAATGGGATGGTCTTTCTTTATATTATCTTCTGTATTATGTCGGTACAATTCAGTCTGTGCTCCTACAAATGAACTAGCAATTTTACCTCTACAAAATGTTAGGTTACAAATTTAGATTAGATATGTACCAGGTACGAAGATGTCCAAAAATAAGTTTTCAAATTCGGGCTAAAAACGTAACCTACAAATACAAAGTACACTTCATTTGAAATTATAAAATAAACAGATGTTTTGTTACGGAAATGAAATGTGTATAAAATCCTGTTTTGTGATATTTTGGCGAATACTAGATGACGCGGAGACGCTTAAATTTAATACTAAAAACCAGTCAAGTGCGAGTCGGACTCGTGCATGAATGGTTATAACTATTATTCATATCGAGCAAAAAATGGCAAAAAAATCACGTTTGTTGTATGGGAGCTCCACTTAAATATTAATTTTATTCTGTTTTTTAATATTTATTGTTATAGCGACAACTGAAATACATCATTTGTGAAAATTTCAACTGTCTCTATCACGGTTCATGAGATACAGCCTGGTGACAGACTGACAGATAAGTGGCAAAGTTAAGTTAAAACAGCCTAGTCGTGATAAGCATGATCAACATAACCGAGAGAAAGCATGTGATGCGATGATTGCGGGCACGGCGGCCGTGGTCCTTTACTTTCTCTTTGCATGATCTGAACCACGCCTAGCCATCTAGGCTAGCGTGTTCCCAGAAACACACTTCACTATATCCATACCGCTTATTTGAAAACACAGATTGAAAATATATATACAAAGAAAATTACAAAATATACTTTTAGTTGTCAAATAGATTGACGAGACAGACAGTGGAGTCTTAATAATAGGGTCCCGTTTTTGCTCTTTGGGCACGGAACCCTAAAAATTAATAGTGAATGGATTTTGTTCTATAGAAACAGATCATATATACACCCCTAGTTTTTAATAATACAAAAAAATAGGGCTCTGTCTGTACCCATTACTAATTATATTTGTGTAATCAAAAGTAAAAAAAAAACGAAATCCCAAAATTGTCCACGAAAATTTATCACAATTGGTAAATTTGTAATTGAATCAATCATTCATAACAATTATTCCTAGAAAATACTACACGCATTGTTTTTCCATTATTTTGTACAATATTTCCATAAATTGAGTGACATTTTAGGATATAAACGAACGCTAATAACTTTGCTGTTTGTGAATATTATTTATTGAGACTTTACTAAAATAATAATAAGACCTTTTCTAATAAGCCCTTTAAGTATTTGTACTAATTAAAAATTGGTGGTGTATTTAAGTACAGGTGCTATTAAAAATCGTTTAATTACTTTTTATGAATCTTATTATGTTCCTTCATATGCCCTTTGAGCTCTAGGACCAGGGTATCTAATACTCATAGAAATACATCAAGAGATGTAAGCGATGATAGTGATCGACGATGGAGCCTGCTCACCTAGAAGTAACCTATTCACTCTTGACTTAAAGACCCCTAGATTGTAGTTATCAAGCAATACAGACTATAGTTGGAAATTCCGCTCCTTAGCTGTGCACAATGACTATGTTCTCAAAACGTAATGTGCCTTTGGGTCGGTTGTCCACTATGTACAGGTGGAATATCGCGTTACGTCTTCTACTGGAAAGTACACCATAAATTACACAAACTAAAGCAAATACGCAGGTTCCTAGTGTACCCATTCGTAAGTAATTTGGGTCCATTATACTGGACCATCACAGCTTAGGAAAATGCCCAAATACAGCTCCTTGCAATAACAAATAGCTTTATTTCCTTGGACATGACATTGCTCCTTACGGTAATGTCCGGTGGTGGCGCCACTGTAATCAATTAAATACGAGTATAAACGATATTTTTGTTGTATTTAAAGTCATAGAGTAAAATGTACACATGTGCAAATGACTTTTAAGAAAATTAAAAAAATATATATATATATATGAATGCGTCTAATTTTAAATGAGATGTTCCATTTTTAAAAGCAAGCAATATGTTTTAAAGTTTTTTTTTTTTTGTACAAAACTGAAACTCGTGTGTTGAACCTGGAGTTAGTTCTAAACGAAGAGCTGAGTTAATTTTGGTAAATTAGTTGGCATAGCCTTGCCAGTGTTCAACACCTTAACATTACTGACACTTCGCGCCTCGAAAAGCTTGTAAAGCCATTAGTCTCGCTGGTCATCCGGAGATCTATGACAGTCGTTACAGAAAGTCTGACCATCAGTCTATCCAAGGAGTATCGTGTTGCCCAGTAACTCGGCTATCGAGATCTGAGAGGCAGTCGCTCCGTGTAAAACACAAGTCTTAAGCCACATCCTGCCCTGGGTGGCATAGGCTGGAAGCTGACCACAAGCTAGTTGACTGATGAGAAGTGATTTTTTTTTAAATAAATTATCAACTTGCTTGCTCTCTCTGAAATACTGAGTCCAAAAATAGTAAGAAAATAAATACTCGTGTTCGGTCCGCCTGAGAGCAAATTTAATTGTCTTGGAATCTTGCAGTGAATTTAATTAGTAGCAAGAATAGTGGGACTGAATAAAATAACTTGTGGAACTAAAAGTTCATTGAGAAAATATGTAACGGAAAAGGCTCTAAACTAACTAAACATACGTAAGGAACTAGCTTCTGCCAGCGCCTTTGCCTGCACGAAAGTCTGCAATAAAATTATTCCAAGAAAATATATACTAGGACGGAAAAATATTAGTATCAAATAAAATTGACTGACCTGTAGGTTTAGTGCTTAGTGGCCCTGACTACTATGCCGGAGGTCGTGGGATCGATTCCCACCCAGGACAAATGTTTGTGTAATGAGCATGATCATTTGTTCTGTGTCTGGGTGTAATTTATCTATAATATGTATGTATTTAGAAATATAGTATGTTTATCAGTTAACTAGTACTCATAACACAAGCTCTGCTTAGTTTGGGAATAACAAAAAAGAACATTGTGAGGAAACCGGCATGTACTAGAACCAAAAAATTCGAAGACATGTGACATTCACCAACCCGCACTGGGCCCGCGAGGTGGATAACGGCCCATTCCCTCTCCTCTAGGAGAGCGCTCAGCCCTCCTCTCTAGAGGAGATAACCATTTTTAAGCAAAATTGTCACATAAGTTTTACGTACATTTTATAACGGCAAAGAGGAACCTTTATTTTAAAATAACACATAAAAGCATCGCAAGAAAGCTAATGACAAGATACATATTTCACCATAAAATAATGTCACTCCTGTGTCCCCATATTTATGTGTCGCTTATCTTCCACAAGGCAAAATAAATCAAAGGCATATAACAGTCATATTTCGTACAGAAATAGAAATAATTTATGCGTAGCTTATTCATATTTGTAATACAAATTTGACAGCCCTATTAGAATAAATACCAACAAAAGTCTTAATTTATTCGGTGACATAATTAAACACGCATATTCGGTGTAAGGTAATGTGTCAAAATATTAAAGACTACTTAAATGGATAACACACACACAACCAATTCTACATAATATATCCTATCCGTGTTACCTTCAAAATGGTTGAGCTGAGTGAGGCTGATGCACGCGTCATGCTCGTGAACGGGTGCCGTCAGTTGAGACTGGTTATCTCTTAACTGCCAGTGGCTTTATTCAATTGCTATATTTTTAATTAGTTTTTATTATTATTTATCTACGTTGTGCTCACATCTTCGAAGCGACAAGAAATATGTAACCAAGATTTATGTAACTCATAATATGATTACATAAATCTTGGTTAAAGTAAAAGAGTGTCCATGAAGTTTCTTGCACGTTCTTCTCCATAGAGATCTACGCTTTGGAACGTGCAATTTAGCTTCATTTTTTTTCTTTTGACTGACCGACATTTTGACAATTCAAAAGTGCCTGTAATTGGTCTATTTGAAATAAACGTTTCTGATTTCTGATTTCTTTTCTCAGTTCCATTAAAATATGTTATCGTGAAGACTTGAAGAAGTAACTGTATTTGTATTAATATTAAAATATGAAATACTATACTATGCTTTCATATTTTAATATTAATACAAATCCAATGTATATTTGTGAGAAAAACAGCCTTAAGCTTCTCACTAATTCGGTGTACCCGGCCTGTGAGTAATGGGTAGCTGGCCATCCGGCAGTCTGGTACCTAAGTGTTAGCACTTAGGTACCAGACTGCCGACTGCATTTAGAATAATCGACAATTTAAATTTTTTATTTTTTTGTTTTGCAACAATGGATACAGGTATCGCTTTTCCTTTGTTAGATAATAAAAATGTCAAAAAATATATCAAAAGTATATATTTTATAAAAGTGTCTTGATGGCCCATTGGTTAAGGCCTGTCATGCATGAGGTTGAGGGTGTGTGAGTGATAATGTGAGTTTTTCTATGCATATGTACTTTTTTAAGTTTATTTAGGACATTCATGTACTTTTCTTTGTTTATCTAAGACAATGACGCCCTGTGCCTCGGAAAGCACGTAAGGCCGTTGGTGTCGGTTGTTATTCGTAGATCTTTGACAGTCGTTATGGGTGGTCAGACGCCAGAAGTTGCTCAGTAACTGGGTTGTGGAGCTTTGATAGGCAGTCGCTCCATGTATAACACAGGTATTCATCCACATCTGGTCAGACTAGAAGCCGACCCCAAGCTAGGGAGATGAGCCAGATGATGCATATGTCACGGAAAAATTGTAGACTCCGTATTAGTGTTATAAATCTTTATAATATTACTAGCTGACCCGGCGGACTTTGTACCGCCTAATAGTAAGAATAACGCTATCTATTGCATTACCAGAACAGCATAATTCATTGTATAATGACATTTTAATTAGAGATGGAGTTGTATTTGGATTTTTTTTTCGTGAGTTTTTTTTTTTCATTTTTCTCACAGTTTAAACCAGCCCTGAACTATCGCGTAGTATACTATTTCAAGACCAAAATTATCCAAATCAGTCTAACCGTTCTCGAGTTTTAGCGAGACTAACGAACATCTATTTAAATCCTATATAGAAGATAGAAGATAATTTCTCGATATATTATGAAAAAATTGTTTTGTAAACGATAAATCACATCAAAATTCATTAGTTTCCAACATAACGGTTTCTTAGGTTGAAAAAATAGTTCACAAATTCGCGCGATATTTTACAACCATACGGCGTTTACAATTTTTCGAAGACACATATATTTTTGGTTTGTGTTCAAACGCCTAAAAGTACATATTTTAGTACCAAAAAATTCGAAATACCTGCCAGAATGGATAAATGCTCACCAAATTGTGTTTCGTAAAATAGTGTAGATTGTCCTATTTTCCTTTTTATTCTATGCCATAAAGATTTATAAAGACCTTTAAAGTTAATTTCAGACCAAAAATTTTATATTCACCCTTTTTAGAGCAGTGGTGATGAAATAAATTACATGAAGTCACCTAGGCTGTCTGGATTTTGAACCCACGTCGTGCAACTCGTAAATCGGGACCGTTACCACTGGCCCACATTCTCACGTAGCGACAAGAAACATGTAAATGAGATATTTGCAATACATAACATGAAAAGATTTTTCATTGAATTTCTTGCACATTTTTCTACGTAGAGATCTACTCTTTGGAATATGCAATTCATCATCTTCTTGCCCTTATCCCGATTTATTTAGGGTCGGCGCAACACGTCTTTTTCTTCCATTCTGTCCTGTCACTCGCCACGCTATCACTAACTCCCTTTTCTTTCATATCACTTCTTACACAATCCATCCATCTTTTCTTTAGCCTCCCTCTCCCTCTCCATCCATCCACATGTTAATTCTTTGGAATATTATTTTATATAACAATGCATCATTTTTCTGACTGACTGACGTCTTGACAATTCAAAAATGCCTGTAAACGGTTTATTTGAAACAAATGTTTTGACTTTGAATTTCCCACTGCTACAAGGTTTTGCGATATCCTCAGTACTATAAGCTACTCTCTGGTAAATATATTATAACGTCTTCATAAGGCTTAGATTCGCATGGCTGTCCAGAATGTACTTAAGATAACCCTAACTCTATGCTAAAACGAATTATGTGTGAATTTCTCGTTAACCGCTCATCAAATCAGTTAAGCCTTCTGTAATGAGGGTCTGAAAATATTCTACGAGCTCGACCTTTTCATTAAATCTGAAATATTGTGTTTAAAAAGGTCTATGTTGAACTGGGTTTTGGGATCAAATGACTATGATTGTATGATTTGACGAACATTTTAATTTATCCCAACTCCGTTATTTTTGGGCAGGTTGAAAAAGAACCTCAGTAATATTTTATTACTGTATCACCAATCCATAATAATATTATAAAGAAAAAAGATATGTATTTTTGTTTGTATTCAATAAACTCAAAAACAACTGGAACAATTTCCACCAGTTAATTTATAATCATACATCATATTTTTTTTGTTTTTTTTTTTCTGGTGAGGGTCACAGGAGTGCGATGGATGCGAGAAGCACAGGACCGGTCATTGTGGCGACGCTTGGGGGAGGCCTATGTCCAACAGTGGACGTCTTTCGGCTGAAGTGGTGATGATGATGGTGAATTTATAATAATAACAATAAATTTTTATTACGGACAATCAGAGTTCTTAGAACATTTCACATACAGAAACAACTTACACACACAGAAATAAATTACATGTACAGAAAAAAAAATACACATACAGAAACAAAATTACATATACAGAAACAAATTACACATACAGAAACAAATCACACAAGCATATTACATTTACACAAACATATTACACATAGTGTACAACTTGTAACCTTTTAAATATTTTTGGAAAAAAATATAACATTGTGTAAAAATTATTGGAATCCATTCAGTTACTGATTCTGAACATACTATATTCAGGTTTCGCATTTACTAAAAATAATATTGTATAGATTCCTAATTTCTTACTTAAGAATTTGCCTCTTGTTCAGATTTATTTATTCCCGAATTGATTGTGACTACACATATAACGTCAAACCAACAACCCAGTGAACAACTCAGCCGTACCTATACGGGCTGTCAGATTGTTCGAAACACTGGCCCTGAAACGCAAACGGTAACTAAAGAAACACAGATCGGTTAGTAAAAGTCCCGTAAGTGTGTCCGTGGCAATAACGTAGCGCTGGTATTCTGGTAGGCCTACTAGAATACCATCGATACGTTATTTATTATTTTAAATATCGCATATGCTGGGGTAGGTTCTTTTTTTGTACCTCACAAAAATGTTTGATTAATTGTTTTTTATATTTTTATTGTTGTTGCTTTTTTTATTATTACTTTAATTTTTTTATATCTCTTTCGTTTTTCTTTCTTTCTTTCTTCCCTTATTTCTTTCTTTCGATCTCTCTTTTACTTCACTCAGAGCTGGAGAAGTTATAGGACAATTTCCCACTTAAAAAATAAAATAAAAGCCGTTCTTATTCCAACGTTTTCACTTAGTCAACAAACAAAACAGACCGACAGTGTTTCAGTCATTAAATAAAATTGCCTTCATTTTAACTCGATTGTATTCGAGCCAGTTACAAAGAATTTTTATAGCAACATGCCATCGTACTTTAAACAAGTCTTGTTACTACGACCAACGTATCTTGATACTTGCCACTCAGACAACGTTGTATGAAATAAATAGTTGAGCGTTTATAAGCTTTATACACATATTTCATATTATCATATCTATTATTAGTCGGTAGAAGCCGCCGTATAATAGTAGTATAATGGATTTTGGTCAAAATTTAACACCATCAATCTTGTTTTTTTTTTTTTTTATTTATAGTGCTCCAGCGAGCCGCGCGTCTGCATGAGGCGAACGCGGGTGTTTCTAAAGGCTCAGTCCGCCCGTATCGTTCATAGTGATCTGTTAAGAGTCACTTAACAGATCACGTATGCGTATGCGTCAGCGTATGTGGTTCTGAACCATTTTCGTCTTCATGGATATCGAGACTCGTAGCTCGTTCGGCACTGTGAACAGCGCCAAGATCCCTTCGGTAACGCCTGCCTCCGCACTCGCTAGTGCAGTCTGATTGACCACATCAAATGACTTTTTCCTCTCTAGGGTGGACCGACTATTAGACTTTTACTGACTAAAACCCACTTGTATTCTTTGAGTTACCTTCTAAAGCCACGGTAACTCTTTTAAACCATCACGTAGCTCTGGTAGGCATCGGCCCTAGCGAGCCCCATGTGCCTTGATCTCAATAATAATTTATTTGGAGTTGATACAACACTCTACTGGCATTACCAGAACATCATAATTCATTTTATAATGACATTTTAATTAGAGATGACGTAGTATTAGCATTTTTTTCGAGAACTTTTCCATATTTTCTCACCGGAAGTTTCACGAATATTTCAAGACCACAATCTCAAATCGGTCCAGCCGTTCTCGAGTTTTAGCGGGACTAAAGAACAGCTATTCATTTATATGTATATAGATAGATAGATAAACAATCAACAGGCACTTTTGAATTGTCAAGAATTCAGTAGGTAAGTCAGAAAAATTACATTGCATCTTTAGGCTTCTGCCTAAAGATGCAATGTAATTTTTCTGTTGCTGTTATTCTTAACAGCAACTCTCACTCTCTTTTAAATCATGTTAATTAGAAATATGTCGCACATTTCTAATTAACATGATTCTGGTACATATTTTTGGTAACTTATTAATTAATTTTTTGAGCACTATTCCAGTCGACAGCGATGCGGAAGAGTTTTATGACGCCATATTTTAGTTAGAAGTTCTCTTTAGTACAAATATATAGTTTCAATTAGTTCTTTTTATTTATTTTTTATTTTAGTACTTTATCTATCAATGATGATGATATCATTGTGAATAATAAAATAAATATTAATTACTTTTTACTTTGAATAAAACGCCACTCCTTTCAGCATATCTAAGTAGTTACATAGTTTGATGTTAAGTTACCAGGTGCCATTCAGAGTAGCTTCTCTGTTAGATCTTGACTTTATTGAATAACTTTAGACAAGCACAACTTAGAGTATTTGCGTCTTTCAATCAATCGCTCAATCCTGTCAATCAATCGGCAAGATCAATCTCAGCAATAGATACTATACTTCTTTTTTCCTCGACTAGTTGACAGACTTTGTCAGTTTGTTTAGAACTTCAAAATCAAACCTTTTAAAACATTAGACAGAAACTTTTTTTTTTCTTATGGAGACGTCATGTAAACGGCCGAGTTTCTTAAGATTAGCTCCGTGGCTTTATTCTGGTCAATTTTTTACCCGCATTTTGAGATCAGAGAGATTTCGATACAGTAATCTATTGATGGGTATGAAGTTACCGGATTTTACGGTAAAAACTGGCGCTTGGGTTTTTTTATTTTCGGTGGAAAAATCATCTAATTACAAATCCCGCACTTGGGCGAAGCGGGAAATAGTGTCAGACTTTCACTGACTAAAAACCCACTCCTGTTCCTTCGTTGCTTTTCGTGCCAGGGACGAGTCTTCCTTTCAGAATCAGGCCCTTGGCCCCAGTAGGCTTCGACCGTACTGGGCCCCTATAGTTACCAAGCACGCCGCTTGGGTGAAGATATTTTAAATATCGCCGCTTTGTTTTTTATCGCATGACGTTCATGCACATATATGCCAAACAAACAGATCTGAGTCAGAAATATAGGCCTACATTATTATACATATATGGCTAATACTAGTTCCTGTAAGTGACTCCCGGGATAAAAGGTCAAACTTCATCTAAATACGTTAATACATTTGCGTGAGAAGAAGGAACAAGCATATCCAAACAAACTATCGCCCTCGCATATTAGTGTGACTATCTTCTGCTCATTTATATTGAAATAGTTTGTAATGTGAAATTCGTACTGGTTGCAAAACAGAACTATTACCTAGGACCCTTTTTACAATTTGTCGGTTTTATATTAAGAAGGCGGTTGTAGTTGATCCAGAACAGTTGTCATTTATGCACATCAATAAAATTTCTTGGTGGAAAATCGTCTAATGACATCTCCCGCACTTGGGTGGGCCGAGAGGGCGTGTCGACTTTTACTAATTAAAACCCACTCCTGTTCCTTCTTTGCCTTTGTTCTAGAACCTCGGGGTTCTCTTTCGCATCACCCATGGCCCCAACAGGCTTCGACCCTGCTGGGCCCCTACGGTTTGCTGACTGACATCCCCTAGAGACGCGTGTGGAACACTACGCACCGTCGACGACTTGAGCTCAGTCCGGACGGTTACCGGACGGTCGGATGGCGAGCTACCCATCGCACGCCATCCGCAAGCCCATGCCTACGGTGGCTGGAATGTTATCTTGGCTGTGTTAGTATCTACATAATTAACATAAGGTTTCAACCCCCACACGACACGCGGTATATGCGGCTTCACCGGCATGTTTTATTATCCCAAGGAAACATAACAGCAGTCAAAATAAATCGTAATCCAGCATACCTATAGACTTTTTGCGCGACAACTTTTATCTTAAAGTTTTATCTTAAATTAAAGTTCTTTTGAACCCAAACACTGCTAGGTTACATTGTTTTATTATAAAATTTCTGGGTCTACCATCCACCTTCCGGCTCTATCATCAGATCAGTTCGATAGTATCTTATAGCCAAATTGCATCTCATGACAATTCTAATAAGCCCAAACACGGCTACGTTACATTGATTAATTACGGAGTTCCAGTGTCTACCTTCCGGCTCCATCATCATCAGATCACTTCAATGATACCATTTTTAACGTAACTATTCAGAACCATTCATTTATTTGTATTGTCATAGTCGCATAACTATCTTCATTGTTATATCTAAGTGAGTATGAAGTTCCGTTGACCATTTCTGGTCTTCTTCATCAGTTCCACTTCATCAAATGTTACTTTTTGACTGTAAATGCTTAAGTTCTAGATCAAAATACCAAAATCATTATATGGTTGTCTATAATATTTGAGGAGTTTGCTCGATTCCTCATGGATCTCATCATCAGAATTGGATTTTGAAAAAAAAAGGACCAATCTAAAAGCATATCCATTTAGAAAAAAAAAAATCACAAATCGCTCCATAAACGACGGAGTTCTGAGGTAAAAAACGTTAATAAAAAAAATATGATAAAAAAAATACAATCGAATTGATAACCTCGTCCTTTTTTTTGAAGTCGGTTAAAAACGCGCGTCAACGGTCCTTTAAACAACGTGGTGTGCACATGCCCTAAATGCGGTTTAAACTTGAAAACGTAACAACAAACAGACAAACTGTATGGATTGTGTGCCAAGTGGTCTTTATCAAAATTTGCAAATCGGTCCAAAAACGACGGAGTTCTGAGGGATAACAAACATAATAAAAATATGATTAAAACAAATACAACCGAATTAAGAACCTCCTTTTTTTGAAGTCGGTAATAAAACAATTATGAATTCTATAACATCATCCCAGCAGGATCCCTCTCTCCTATTCCTATAACCGTTGCAGCTACTGCAGTGATCAGTATCATTTTTAACCGACTTCAAAAAGGAGGAGGTTCTATGTTCGGTTGAATGTATTTTTTTAATTTTATTTTTTTATGTAAGTTCACCGATTTCTCGGTCAATTGTGGACCGATTTTGAATATTTTTTTTTATTGAAAGGTTAAGCTTCCGAGTTGGTCCCATAGAAATATTGTTATGATCTGACCATGAACTTCGAAGATATGAAACAGAACTCCTCATAGGATCACAGCAGAACCGTCGTAACAAGTAAAATTACGTTATTACATTAATTAAGTGTTTTATTCCAAATATTTTTATATAGTAGTAGGCAAGCTACTATTAGTTGGGCATGCATCACGGGTGCCAATATAAAATGGCCACGCCATGCAATAAAAGGCACACAATTACTGTAGCAGCTGATTATTTGAGCTCAGCAATGTTTGTTACGTGACTCTAAGACCTTATTTTTAAATGGAAAAAGAAACAAAGAAAAATGGAATTTGTTTTATAATTTATTCCATGCTGATATGGCAGCTAAAGGAAAATTTACATTTCAAATTTATCATTGGTTAACAGATTGTTAGTCAAGAATAGAAAATATAATTGAAGCGCCTTTGAGTATTTTTGCGCTAGTGCAGAAAAACGTTTTGTGTAGGTAGAAATAGAACTTACATTTTGATACAAGTGGAGAAAGTTTTGTCATCGCGACTGAGGTGGAATTCACCCGAGCCGCAGGCGTGGATAGAGCTGCAGTGACAAATTTATATATGTATCAAACGACGTTTTTCAATACACTTACGAAGAAATAATTAAATGGAATTGATGCGGCGATTCGGGTGTTCTCTTACCCTTTTGATAGGTCGCATAAGGTAATCAAACTGCCAGGCATATGGTAAAATTATGATATTTAGCGTATTAAAGCCTATGTAAAATTCACTACTTTTTACAATGCCGCAAAATAACTTTTGCCCAGTGTAATCAATTTATCCAATGAATATGTACGAGTAATATATTATTTCCGAGATTGTCTTATTTCTTTAAAATTTTGGCTCACTGGCTAATTTTTTAGGCCTCTAGTCTTTTTAAAGTTCTGATTTTAAGATATTTTTATGCAGTGTTAATAAATAAAATATAAAAATTCGCAATACACTACGCCATTTGCAATGAAAAAGATTTTTCCAAATATGTTTCCTTATAAATAAAAACACGTTCCATTAATACATATCGGTTTCCCCGAAAACTACTTTCACGTAAAAACCTCAATGCTTTTAACATCCGAGGCGAAATATTTGATATTGTGACAATATGAACCAATATGTTTTGCACGAATTATAATGGAAATATAAGAATAAGTGTTTTATGGGGGATTCGGGCCGTAGACTCGGGGAGGCAACGGGTGACTCCCGGTCCAGGTCGTTCTTGGTGCAAAGGATGACCATCGCTATTCATCGAGGTTATGCGGGGCGTATTATGGGCACTTTTGCACCGGGAACGATCAGGCATGGGTTATTTATTGACGTTTGACATTTCATTGAATTGTAAAATGATAATTCTTTTGTACTGTGTTTTTAATTATATTAAAAATAAATTTTATAAGAAACTAATCGATCTATAAATTTCGGAGTTCCGAGGTGAAATTAAATAGATAGCCAAATTGAGAACCTACTTTTTAAATCGGTTAGAAGTTGGGCTCTAGATATCTTAAAATCGCAGTCAAGCACTGGTTTACATCAAATAAAAAAAATAAAAAATCAAAGAAATTATTTATTATTACGAAGCAGTCTATAAAACGTACGTTAAATAAAGGAATTTATAAGGAAAACAAACTTAAATAGCTCACGTCACTACCGGCTTTCAAATTGGATCAAATATTTACTGGATCATGAGAAAAGACATATGTCGGACAGCCGACATCGGTATAGCACCTTCCACTTGACGATCGATGATAGCATGTATTTATAGACTTTGTAAACCGATGCATTGTACCTTCTACCTAAGGGTGCTATAACACTAGAGGCGTACGAGGTGTGCGAGATAGGCTAGCGGTGCACGAAGAAAAAAATCACTTAAGATGATGGATGCAAGGGACGCAAGTATTTGTACATTTCAACGGGTACAAAGTAAGAAAACTTATCTGTCGATTATTTGTTTCAATTTACAGTAAAGCTAGGCTTACATTAGACCGACGCACACGTGGAACGCGCCTGATTTATACGTAGAACGACGTCGCATGGCGTGAATCTAATGTAGCTCTGCAAGTTTAGTTGCCATATAAAATGTATGGAGACCGACATGCCCAGATCGGCGTACGTGGCACACGTGTGTGTAGTGTGCACCTTTTCTATGGCAACTAGACTTGCACAGCTACATTAGATCCACGCCACGCGACGCCACGCAACGTGCCGCTACGTACAAATTAGGCGTGGTCCACGTGTGCGTTGGTCTGGTGTAGTTCTCGCTTTACATGTTAAAAGTTTTAAATATAAGACAATATTTGTAAATTTATGGAATACTAACTTCTTCCAGCGGCTTCGTCCGCGTAAAGTTAAATTTCTCCATACAAACTTTGTACCCACGTTTAATCCTTTTAGGAAGTGAATTTTGGAAAATCCTTTCTTATTCTTTGTATATACATCATAAAAGGAACCTCTGTGCAAAATCACAGAGTTCTTAGTCCAAGGGCTTGGGATGGATGTTGATAAGTCCGTGACTGAGTCAGGACTTTGCCTTTTATATATGCCGTGGCCAGATCATAGAAATTGATCACTGAAGTGATCAATTGTGATCAGATCATTGAAACGTTAACATTTGATGATATGTTGATCCTCGTTTGGCCTTTCATTGATGTAGGATTTCTATGATAGTAAAAAGTCAAAAGAAAGTAGGTCAAACGAGGATTGAAATATCGTCAAACTTTAACGTTTAAAATGATCTGGCCAGTTTTAGTTGGCTATATCATGAAATGATCAAATTCTATGATCTGGCCACGACATATATACAAATAAAATGTTCAGTAAGTCACTGCCATCGAAAAATTGCAGATAAACTTTTTTCACTTTATATTCGTCGATTTATACATAGTCATCCTCGCACTACTCAAATCCTACCGCGTAAGTCCCAGGCACAGTTTTGGTGGAAACAATTACATAGTGCCGCTACACATCTTTGCACCGCTTATCGACCTCGCACGTCTCTTGTGGTAGAACACCCTATTTCTACGAAGAAACCTATAAATGGTTGACGTGTGACAGTTAGTAGAAATGGAAATGCTTTTCTTTATATTTACAGAAATAGTTTCCGGGTGTTCCAATAAAAATTGTGTTGATATATAGTTTACTAGTTTCTGCTAGCGGCTTTGCCTGCGTGAAAGTAGGTTTCTCCAAACAAACTAAGGATCCCAGTTTGGTCCCCTTAGGGGTGAATCTCAGAAAATCCTCTCTTAGTGCTCGCCTATGTCATAAAAGAAAACCTTGTGCAAAATTTCACGCTCCTATGTTTCGGCTGTGCGTTGATATGTCAGTCGAACAGTTTTTCCGTAATTAGTGACCGATACTTAAACACGCGATTGTACTCATGATTACAAAAAAAACTTTTTAAAAGAAACTTTTTTTACACTCATTAGTTTTATGACAATAACAAAACAGCTGTTTGAAATTGTATGTTTTTTGTTGTTGATTTTTTTTAAGATTGCATGTGTATGTCATAAAATGTTTAATACTTAGTTATTACTCAACCGTAGGTGACGAAAATTACCTATTACAGGGTCAGACTAAATTCAGAAAATAAATTTCTCTGACTTTTAATTTATTTATTTAAAATTATCTATCTCCATAATAATTAACTTTAGACTGGAGGTCTTAGAATTTGACGAAATACATTTATTAATCTAAAATTATAATTAGATTCGTATTATTTTATGCCATTAATCTCAATTTTTAAGTTATGCCATCTTTATCGCAAATTATCAAAATTATGATAAATAATAAAAAAAAAACCTTAGTTATGTATCAACTAAATAACTGTGGCTGACTACGACGTCAACGACCGCTCGTAGTGTTTTAACTTAAATATGAATTTGGTTGGCTTGACTTTCAATGTCTCACAACTAAGTTTGATTGTATCTACTTATTATTTTAATACGAGTTGTTGTTCTGCTTTTATAGATCCACTATTATTTCTGAAAAGGAAAACCCGCGGTTCCAGAACACAAGGGCAACTGAAGGACACAGGTGTAGTTTTAGTCAGTAAAAGTCTGACTAAAACTAGCGACCCGCCCCGGCTTTGCAAAGCTGATACTAAATATATTATAGAATCAGACAGAATGTCTTTATATATATACAACGTTTACAGCTTTTTTGTCATTAGACAATACGCCGGTACTACCCGCCGCAACCGCTATGGCCGCAACCGCTATGTCCCTGCATTTTAAATCTGTAATATCTTCGAAGACATTCTTTTATATTACATGCTCTAAAGGGCCATATTGATCTATATTAAATGCACAATGTATTCAAGGTACTTAATTGGATAAGGATTTATACTGTATTGCTTAAAATCGTTTCGTAATTAACCCATTATTTCTCGTAAAAAGTAAAGGATAAAAAATGGTTATTGTGGTTTACCCCTAAAAGATAGACATATAAAATCGTTGACTTTTTGTAGACCATTTTAAGGTGTACAATACCGTGGTATATTATTTTGATCTATCTCGTAGGGTTCAGCCAGCGTTTGCAATGTAAGTGCAAAATAATATTTTTATTTACGACATCAAATTAGAAACCTCTAAAATTATCAGTGTTTCTCTACTATATTATGCATGTATTATACATATGAACCTTCCTCTTGAATCACTCTATCTAGTAAAAGAAACTGCATCAAAATCCGTTGCGTAGTTTTAAAGATCTAAGCATACATAGGTCCAGACAGCGGGAAGCGACTTTGTTTTATACTGTGTATGGTCCCGCTTCATCATGCAGCGGAAGAAGTCATTGGATGATTTTCCAACTCAAAAAAAAACTACTTTTACACGATTTATACCCAGTAGTCGCCACTATTATGTTTCTTACCAAATAGAAAAGGAAAAGTATCTAGGTATCAATCACAGTCAAAATAAAATATTCGATTTCACCCTGATTTGATAAATTGTATTGTTACTACCTACTCTGTCTTATATTTTCCTACCGACATAAGATATTTATTTTTGTACGATCTTGGCAAACTATGTGTTTCGCAAAATATTTCCTTAAGCAAATATCATAAAAATAGAATAAAAAACATGCTTCATCATCTTCATGACGATATACAGGCTGTAAAAATACTCTGTACCTTGCAACGAGAGATAAGACTTTCCCTAAAACAAAATGGATATAGAATCTATATATATAAAAGGAGAAACTGACTGATATATAAACGCACAGCTGAAACTTGACGGCCCAGTAGCGTGAAATTTTGCTGAAGGTTTTCTTTTATGACGTAGGCAACTCCTAAGAGAGGATTTCCAAAATTTACGTCATAAGGGGGGATGAAACGGGTGTCCAAAGTTTGTATGGAGAAAACATTCACGCGGGCGAAGCCGCTGATAGAAGCATGTCTACTTATACAACATTATTTGTAGTTTATGCGAAACCTGAATATAGTTTGTCCAGAATCAGTAACTGAATGGATTCCATTAGCTTTTACACCATGTTATATTTTTTCCCAAAAATATTTACCACCTAAAACAGCCTTCTAATTTACTTTACAAATATTTTCAACTTATACGCGAACGAAGTCGCGGGCAATAGCTTATAATTATAATCAAACAAAATCAATCAATAAGCCTAATAGAAAAAAAAACCGATTTCTACGCGGACGAAGTTGCGGGAAAAAGCTAATATAATATACTAGTATGTCACTCACCTTTAGGAATTAAGCGACCTGATAAACAAGCAACAGGAAAATTATTAAAATATGTTCTGATATTGTGCCAATAATAAAGCAAATTTAATTTATATTATTCATTGTGTGACGCTGGAATATACTTCACACTTATTCAATCGACTGTTGAGACAGTCCACCAGAACCAACGCCTGTTTTAAAACAGGCATCAAAGTGCTTCTTGAAAAACTTTTCACAATTTAATAATCTAAAAGTGAAGTAAAAAAAACTGAAAATGGAATTCACTATGTCTAGTATAGATGCCAACGTGCATGGTTTTGATGTGAGTGAATATAATAACAATAATACTATTGCATATGATATGGAAATCATATACACGTTTGAGAAGATTACAACAGTCATCATATTCCTGCTGTCTTTGGTTACGCTGTTATTTGGAGTGACATCGTGGTGCATCTTAGAAAAGTTCCATAATCATCGAAACTATGTGTATCTGTATTCTATTTTTATAAATGTGTTACTATATTTAATGAAAATAATAGCGATATGTAGAATCACGGAAAACTTTAATACATTGTCACAATATATTCACTACTGTTCATTATATTACTTATTGTATGTTAGAAATCTTTGTTTGTTAGTTACAGGTCATATCTTTTACGGTAGTTTTGTAAAAGTTTTCGATGAGCATATAAAGAATATATATTTAAAAAGTATCATCTTTTCCTGGGGTGCGAGTTTAATAGCAACCATCTTTTATCTCGTTTTGTGCTATAATTATGAGTTTGGCTTGCAAAATATTACAATAAATGATTTTCTTCATATAATTTTCAACATTAAGGGAAGTCTAATGTTTCCGATGATAGCCAACTGTTGTATTTACGTTATTATTATATGTTCACTTTATCGTAGTTTCAATACTAACGATAAAATCTGGCATCGCTTATGCATAGCCTCGGCGATATTTACATTGACCGGCATTATTATTATGTCTGAATGTTTTTTATTATCAATATACAGCAAAATGATTGGTGAAATCACAATGTCTTATCTAATAGAAACATTTTTAGAGAATTTTAATGGAATTATATTACCACTGCTTTTGATCGTTGTAAAGAGCAACCACGAGATATGGTATGTTTTCTCTGTTAATAAATTTGATCAACCATTTTATTCTAAAATAAAGATGGAGAAACCCACCAAATCCGCCCAGCGCTTGTTTAAATAGTATTTTAGAGACAGAGGGAATATTATTATTTATTTATTTAAATATATATACTTACTTTATTGCATACTATGATTACAAATTCACAAATTGAAATTGGATTCCAAAAAAAACATAGAATTGCACATACAATATATTGTATATTTATTTTATATATACATATATTTTTACATATTATTATATTACCACTATATATTACAGCTCATTTTTTTTGTTTTTTTTTTAAGTTCATATTCGCAGACATTACGCTGTATGCTAAAAACCATAAAAACATATTAAACGTTTATTAAGCCATTAAGGCTTATATATCGCTTGTGAGTTCGGTATAAATAGTAAAATTTATAGATTAGATTGTAAGTAGATCTGTAAAGGCAGAACTACACTGCGCACACGTGTGCCACACACGCCGATCTGGGCGCGTCGGTCTCCATACATTTTATATGGAAATTAGACTTGTAGAGCTACACTTGATCCACGCCACGCGACGTTGTTCTACGTACAAATCAGGCGTGTTACACGTGTGCGTCAGTCTAATGTAGTTCTAGCTTTAGTTTTATCTAGCTTCATTTTGTATAACAAACTAATTTTAAGACACTTCGCTTCCCTTTAGGTATTCTATCATTTTACTATGACTGTTGTAGACATTTCAATTCTTCATTAAATAGTCAAGAATCATTAAAATTATTGTCTTCCACGAGTAAATACTCTCCGTTATGTAAGTTTCTTTGGTAGATATTAGCTACCAGAATACCAATATGTATCTAAAATTAATTATTGTTTAAAAATTAGAGTAATTGCGAATAATTTATTGTTGGTATAGGTATCTCAGAAATAACTTAGTAATGACTAAGGAATAATTAATTAATATATGCATATGAACATTATTCTAAATTAGTTATAAGTTTCAGTCACTAACATAATAATTGAACATTGAAATTAGTCTGAAATAAATTATATTCTTTTTTTTTTAATAAAATTGATACATTTAAGAGGTTTTTTCTTATATTATAAGGCTGACTATTTTTTTATTGTGTGACGTATCTGTATGTAAGAGGCTAAGTCCTGACTCGCTGATTCATCAACGCCCAGCCCAAAGCATTGGACTTAAAATGGTAAAATTTCGCAGAGCTTCCCTTTACAATATTTACAACGAAGCAGAAGGGATTTTCCAATATTCACCCATTAAAAGCAAGAAACGGCGTTCCAAAGTTCGTATGGAGAAACCTTGCGCCACCGGTACATGGTGGACATCCTACCTACACGCACAAAACTTTTTGGGAACACATTCATTGTGCGAGGAATTCACATACAGCTAAGGAGTGGATTTCCTGCCGGAGTCTCTGTTTCCCGATGGCTACAACCCGAGAATCTTTAAGACAAGAGAGAATAGGTTACTTCTAAGTAAGCGCTCTCCATCGTCGACCGCATTGTCGCTTTCCATCAGGTGCGATAGCGGTCAAGTGTGAACCTATCATTAATAAAAAAAAAACACCACTCACGCAGGCGAAGCCGCTGGCAGAAGCTAGCGTATAATACTGATTCGTGTATCTGTTAAGTTAAACGCTTTTTACGCGAATAAATATTTTTCTTTTTGCTTCTGTAAACATCCTGTATTTTATATGTCTCAACAAAGTACTGAAAAATGGTCTCTCTCAATGTTCTGTGAGAGTATCGGATATCACCACCATTCTTCAAATAAATTGCTACAATATAAAAAGATAGGAAAATTGATGCTTTTGCTACATTCAGTGAAATTTAAGTGGTTTTCGTTTACGACTTGCTGTCTTTTTTAATACAGACATAAGTAATTTTAATACATACAATAAGTATCTATGTATATGTCATTTCTTCGAATGAATCGAATGTTGCACATTTTTTAAAAGAAGGTTTTCATATGTAGGTACCATGTGAAAAAAGTTTCACTCAAAAATCTGAAACCATGAAGGTTCTAAGTCAATTCGACCTATTTCAATAAAATGGCAATTTCATACTTTAACCCCTAATATTTTATTTTTATATATTTTACTGGTAAAATTTTAATTTTGGAAGTTTTTGTTGTAATTGAATATCTACATATGCACTTAAAATCTTAAATTTTAACTAAACTACTTATACTAAGTATGGACATATTATGTACCTATAATACAAAAACTGATAAAATTGTATTTATAATTAAAAAAAATAATAATATAGTTTATAATTTTTAGTATCTGGAAGTATACACATATATACCAGCTATACGTTATATTAATTTTAAATCAGGCAGCAAATATAACGTATAGCGTACCTTATATATTAATAAATGGCTATGTCTTATTTTTGGTCATATCACTCTAGTCAGAGCTGTCGTGGTTATCATGAAGTTTTCCGAAAGCTATCAGAGTACGCCGCACGCTTTTTTTTCTGCTGGCAGTAGTTCAATAGCTGCTGTAATCTCGTCTATCCATCGCATCGATGGTCTACCACGCGGACTCGTTCCGTCCACCTTTCCTGGTACAACAAGGCGTTTGATGAAGTCACTTCTATGTTTTGCTAACTGTTATTTAGACAGATTGTAACAATTTAAAAATATTCTTTACTTAGCAAAGCTTTTTTTATTTTTATTATTATACTCATACGCAGGAAATGAGCTATTTCAACCATAACTGTACGAGGTTTAATTAAAATATTCCCCAATCATCGTTGTACTGGTAATTAATCATTTTCCTATTGACTTTTAATTTCAATAATGTGCGTGGGAAGTGAGACAGCTGATATTTTCATTTTTATTTTGATTTAACAGCCTTTTTTAATTTAACAGTTACGAAGTCTTAACTACACAATTATTATAATGTTAAAAATATTAAGTTTTCATTAGTTTCAAATGCCAACTGACGTAATGTAAATTTGAAGAGAATGTTAATATTAACTTACTTTGCTATTCACGAAATAATAAAAATAGTATGTAAGAGGCTGTATAATAAAAACACACTATAAGATCACCGTTGTGGATTAAATAGTGACTTTATATGTGTTTTTTTTTTCAATAAAAACTTTGCCATACACTAAAATTACTCTTGTATATCGCTAATGCATTCTCCAACATATAAACATAACATATACACACCAGGAATAATTATCTGCAGGCTATATAAAATTTTAATTCGTGCTGGAATCGAACCCATGACACGCAGCGCAGCAGCAAATCGCCCAACCACTGCGCCAACCATCATCACCTATACCTACCTATAGTCAGCAACTACTATAGGTCATATGATAATAAAACGTATAGTATGTCTACACCTAGAGCCTATGCAACGGTCTCTACAGTTAGAGACCGTAGCATATGCTCCAGGTGTAGGCATGCAGGTTCTAATATCTATAAAGAAAAACATCGGACACAATATTTTATCACTCACATTTTCGACACTCCAGCTACATAATACTTGTTCAAAAACTGACTTCAACAAATCAATTATTTTTCCTGAAAAATTGAAATCTTGTTCTAAATTTAAACTAGCGTTTAAAAGTATACTTGTCCGACCATAGTCAGCATCCTAACGAGGATTTTTTTTTTTGGTAGGAAAAGTGGGAAATTATCTTATGACATCCCGCGCTCCTGGGCGAAGCGGGACATAGTGTCAGATTTTTACTGACTAAAAACCCACTCCTGTTCCTTCGTTGCCTTTCGTACCAGGGCCGAGTCTTCCTTTCAGAATCAGACCTCTCCAGACATCTCCTTGAGGCACGCGTGGAACAGTACGCGCCGTCGACGACTTGGGCTCGGTCCGAACCATAGTCCGGACGGTTACCGGACGGTCGGACGATGACTACCCATTGCTCACCGTCCGCAAGCCCGCGCCTGCGGTGGCCGGAAATCGAGATCGGGGATTCATAAAAAGACTACACTTCCCTTCATCATTTTAGCCGAAAGACGTTCACTGTTGGACATAGGTCTCCCCCAAGCGTCTCCACAACGACCGATCTTGTGCGTCTCGCATCCACCGCATTCCCGCGACTCCCACTAGGTCGTCGGTCCAACTTGTGGGAGGCCTTCCAATGCTGCGTTTTCCGGTGCGCGGTCGCCACTCTAGAACCTTTCGGCCCCATCGACCATCTGTTCTACGAGCAATGTGCCCTGCCCACTGCCACTTTAGTTTGGCGATTCTTAGGGCTATGTCGGTGACCTCGGTTCTCCTGCGGATATCTTCATTCTTTATGCGATTACGCAAGGCAACTTCGAGCACTCACACGCACCAATCACCCCATTCAGAGCTCATCACCATCTCGTTTGCCCAGTTTCGCGTTAAAGTCTCCCATGACAACGGTGAAGTGAGTCTTAGAACCATGCATGGCTCTTGATATATCCTCATACATGGATTCTACTTCGTCATCGGGATGTGTCGAGGTCGAGGCGTAAACCTGTATGACCTTCAGCGAATATCTATCTATCGCTTCCCTTATAAAACATTATTAAATTACTGGTTAAAAGTGAACGACCTGTAGCTGGAATAACCCAAATTGCATTATTAGCAATAATACTCGTAAATAACATAAATGTTATTGGTCTAACTAAATACTGCAAAAACATTCCTGTTCATATGTATTTATAGAGTTTTATTAGGTATTATGTATCTGTATTACGAACTTACTGTACATATATTTAATAAATTTATTTACATAATTATGCAAGGGTAATCGTCGAATCCAAACTCGGCTGGGCAGCGTTCGGGAAGCTGCTCGGTATCTTCCCGTCCAACATACCAGTGCGTGTTGCCAGTGATGACAGATGGCACTGAAACATGGTCGCTTACAACGGACCTCATCAGAAGCCTTACAGTCACCCAAAGTGCAATGGAAAGGGTTATGCTCGGAGTTTCCTTGCGTGATCGCATAAAGAATGAAGATATCCGCAGGAGAACCAAGGTCGCCGACATAGCCCAAAGAATCGCCAAATTAAAGTGGCAGTAGGCAGGGCTCGTAGAACGGATGGTCGATGGGGCCGAAAGGATCTAGAGTTGCGACCGCGCACCGGAAAACGCAGCATTAGAAGGTCTCCCAAAAGAAGGACCTGGTGAGAGCCGCGGGAGTGCGGTGGATGCGACACGCACAGGATCGGTCGTTATGGAGACGCTTCGGGGAGGCCTATTTCCAACAGTGGACGTCTTTCGGCTTAAATGATGATGATGTTTTTTTTTTTTTAAGGTGGGAAAATCATCTATGGGTGGAGCGAGAGATAGTGTCAGACTTTTACTGACTAAAAACCCACTCATGTTCCCTCTTTGCCTTCATCCCGGGGCCCCGGGCTTCGCTTTCACACTACCCGTGGCCCCAGTAGGCTTCGACCCTGCTGGGCCCCTACGATTTGCTGACATCACCCTGAGGCGCGCGTGGAACAATACGCGCCGTCGACGGCTTGGGCTCGGTCCGGACAGTTACCGGACGGTCGGACGGCGAGCCACCCATTGCTCGCCATCCGCAAGCCTGCGCCTACGGTGGCCGGAAATCGGGATCGGAATCCCGGCGGCGGTTGGGGCGTGAGGACCGTTGCTGTTGCCTCACGCGATCGGCCGCCTCCTTTGCTAGCATTACTGCTTCGCAGAAGGAGGCGACCGCCTGCCACTCCTCCTCACTCCGGACCATGGCCTGTACCAATGCCCGGCGCGAGAGATCACTGCCGCCGATCGCCCCCACGAGGACACGGCGTTGCTCTGCCCAAGCGGGGCACACCTCCACCGTATGCTCCACCGTGTCCTCCGGGCGTTCCACACAGTGGCGACACCCGGGCGTGTCTTCCACACAAATTTGGTGCAGGAACCTCCCGAACTTACCATGTCCGGTGAGGACCTGCGTCATGCGGTAGGTAAGGACGCCATGCGGTCTTTCCAGCCATTCCTCAAAGAGGGGACTTACCGCCATAATTGTGGCGTGCCCAATGATGATGATGTAAGGGTATAATATTAAGTCATTTTAAGTTGTTATCACTCAAGTACTGTGCTAAACGTACTGTCAACGTTTTCTGTTATTTGGATCAAGGGCGTGATACAGAAAGCAGAACTCTTCGATACTGTGCGTAAGTGAGGAGGTTCCTGTCTCTGGAGCCCTAACCACCGGTAGCTTGAACCTTGCTTTCGACACCTGAGGACAAAAAAAAATTGTAACACCTCGCGCGAATAGGGGTATTATTATAGGAAAAACAAAGATATAGAGACCAAAATTTTAGGTCGAATAGATTTCATACAACCGTGTATACAAAATGATAATTAAGCGTTTTTTCAAGGTCACTCAAGTTGTATAGACGTATGTACAATGTCTCTTAATACCAATTCTAAAAAAAAGTAATTATGAATTTTATTTATAAGTGTATTGAAATGTTGAATACTGGAATTAATAGTAATTAAAAAACTAAAAAACACGCTTTTAGCACGCACTAAAAATTACAAAATAATTCGGACATTTAATTTAATGACTCAAGAGTTTTCCCTTTGCCAAATCTTCATTAGATCGCAGGTAAACAACAAGTTCGTGATGAACGATAAATAATCACCTATGCGTTTATGTAATCTTTACTCTTTTTGGACAAAACGCTCCACGCTTTCTTTCATAATTAAACATAGTAAATATTCAATAAAGATACCTACTTATAACCATTTCGCATAGGAAAATACTGAAATTGTTTATGTTTACCTGCGATCTAATGAAGATTTGGCAAAGGGAAAACTCTTGAGTCATCAAACTCAATGTCCTAATTATTTTGTAATTTTTAGTGCGTGCTAAAAGCGTGTTTTTTTAATTTTTTAAACTATTATTTTTATTTTATACTTTTTAGTCTTCTTATTATTCAAACTTAATTTACTACTTACTAATTTAAAATATTAATACCCAAATAGCCAATCCGCCATCTTGGATGTCCGCCATGTTGTATTTAAGTCACGTGACATTTTTTTTCGTATTCCTGACAGTTTGCTGTCAGGAAAAAATTTTTTCATTTGATACCCGTATCATGGGGGTGCATTTCGAATAGCCAGTCCGCCATCCTGGACGTCCGCCATATTGGATTTGTAATGACGTTTCTTAGTTAGTCATGTATTGTCATCAGAACTCAGAGCGTGTGCAAAATTTCATACTAATCGAAGACCGGGAAGTGGGTCAAATTAAGATTCCAAGATTTTCTTACATTACAGTTACAAGTGAAACTAATAAAAGCGAGTTAATAATAAAAAAAGAAAGAAAAATATTTTATTCGGCACGCATGGATACACACACTGTAAAAACAAAATTTAGGACAACTTAAGATAAAAAAGAAAAGAAAAACGGACACAATGTATGTCCCACGGCTGCGCCAAATAGGTCCAGTTCAGCTAAAATTCTAGGCAACTACATGGTAGTCAGTGGTAGTTGCTTGTCGCTGGTTATGATTGATTAGTACAGTAATAACTTCAATTTAATTTAATAAAACTAACAAATGTTTATTTATTTTTATTTTACTATTTATGTACACAAAAAAAAAATACAGAAAAAGACAATACATATTAAACCTTAGTACAAAGTTACTGCTTATTTACAAATAAATTTCTTCTAGCAGACCTGCGAAAGAAGGAATGTAGACAATAGTGTGTAGGAACCAAGAGAAGAAGAATGTTATTTGAGGAAGAAGCTATCAAAATATTGTACAAAAGTTTAACTTTCAGAAATAAATTACTAATATTACAGCAACGGCATACATGCAGAATAAACACAAAAAGGTAAAATGCAAAATCGTCGTGTCATATCAAAAAAATGGCCGTCCATTTATTAAAAGCTGCGAACTGTTTATCACTTGTCGTAAGCCAGACATAAATTTTATAAGTTATTAGTAAGTTTTCTTATATAACACCTGAACTTAGGCCGATAAGCTAAACCGATTAGTTTTTTAATGCTGCTTATCAATCAGTGAAAAAGTCTTAAGGGGCTGCAACTCAACATACATTTTCACCATTTTTCATACAACCGCTCTTACGCGATTATGACGTTATTACACATTTTTTATTAGATATTTTTATTAGGTGTTTCCACACAGTATCTTTTGGATATTATCTAGTCTTCTATTGAAATCAATGTATAAATTTGTGTCCAACTACTAACTAATCCAGTAAAGACCTCTGAAAATCTGCTATTTTGCATGAACACCTCATAATTTAGTCAAAAATTAAGAAAAAGAAAGTATAACAAAAGAAGCCTAGCAAATTTAATCAAGATTCTAAATGACGATACCTTTTTCCAAAAACTTTTAAGGTTTAAAAAAAACACGTATTTCCTGGAACAAGTTTTGTAGAATATTCGAGTAAATCACGGAATTACCGAATGCTAACAGAGTTTTCAGGCGTTATCTCTCTTTTTTCGCGTTGCCTCTTCGTCAAACATCGCGTTGGATTGCGTTAGGTGAAGTAACAAGCTAAACCGTGCTCGATATTGACGACAGGCGAGTGAAAAAGGACCCTCTTAAGCCAAAGACGCACTGACAGGCAATAATTAAGGTCTAGAGCACAAAGTAACGAGAGGCAAAGCTTATAAGGATGTGCATTTGTACCTTTTTTGTTTATTTTTTTAGGTGGAAAATCATCTGATGACAACTCTCACCCTTGGGCGGAGCGAAAGGGCGTGTCAGACTTTTACTGACTAAAGCCCACTCGTTTGTTCCTTCTTTGCCTTGCGTTCCAGGGCCCCGGGGTTCATTTTCACTTAACCCATGGCAACAGTAGGCTTTGACCCTGCTGGGCCCCTACGATTTGCTGACATCTCCTTGACGTGCGCGTGGAACACTACGCGCCGTCGTCGACTTGGGCTCAGTCCGCGCCTACGGTGTACGGTGTACGGTGTGTGGAGTTTTATGTAATTGGTAGATATAAAGTTAGAGCCTGTGCACACCACCTTTTATCCTATTAAAGGTTGCTCTGCTTGCTATCTGACTCGCGTGCGTATCGCGTCTGTATCGCTACAAACGCGCGTCAACGGCGCGTAGCTATTGAGTAGCGTAATTAGAGACACAATAGAAAGACAATGACCGAGCGAACGCCGGCGTTCGTTCGGGGTTTATGAACTAAAAAACGTGGTGTGCACAGGCCCTTAGTTCATATTTTACCTGATAATGGCGCTCCTTCTGCGAAGCAGTAATGCTAGCGAAGGAGGCTGCCGTGCGCGTGAGGGAACGGTCATCCTCACGCCCCAGCACCCCAACCCTGACTTCCAGTTACCGTAGGGGGCGATAAGCAATGGGTAGCTCGCCGTCCGGTCGTCCAGTAACCGCTGTCCGGACCGAAACCGAGTTGTCGACGGCGCGTGGTGTTCCACGCACGCCTCAAAGAGATGTCAGTAAAACCGTAGGAACTAAGTTATGTTTTCTCGTAAATTATTTGATGCAGGTTTTACCACAAAATAGCCCAAGCAAAAATAATTTCCAAACATGGATTACTAATTTTCGTGGATACTTACATAGCGGGAACCGATCACTTTTCCGAATTTTTTTTATTCGTATTTCATTTTACCGAAAACTATTGACTGACGTCTTTTTTTGCTATATGCATTATTTGACATATTTCTAGATCATCGAAGTATCAAGTGTCATAAGTATTATTTTACCGAACTATATTTCGCTGATTTACAAAATAACTTTTTCCTATTGGCCGAAGCCTCTTTTAAACTTTTTTCATTTGCCAAATGATTTATTTGCAATATTTTCACCACAGCGAAACAACATTTTACGGAATTTTGGTCATAAACATATAGACGGTTACTTGGTAGCATTTTCAATATTAAATTAAAATAGTATCATAAAAAGTCAATATGTTGTGTTACAAAATTTAGTCACAGAAACGAATCGCTGCAAAACCGACTTCACACAGTCTTGTCTGCCCTACCCCTAGAGTGTAATTAAAACCCGCGTAAGCGCGGAGAGGTAGGTTAAGCTCGCGTGGGGCCATCCAAACCCCGCAGCGCCGGAACCGTAACAGAAATAATGCATGCTGCATGCCTGCTTGCACGCTACATGCCTGCTTGCATGCTACATGCCTGCTT
Organism: Mythimna pallens; assembly: GCA_961205895.1. Lineage (NCBI taxonomy): Eukaryota > Metazoa > Arthropoda > Insecta > Lepidoptera > Noctuidae > Mythimna > Mythimna pallens. The sequence continues at coordinate 7,968,142 of OY540843.1, forward strand.
GCGTGCTGCATGCCTGCTGCAAGTTGCATGCCTGCTTGCATGTTGCATACCTGCTTGCACGTTACATGCCTGCTTGCATGCTGAATGCCTGCTGCATTTTGCATGCCTGCTTGCATGCTACATGCCTGCTTGCATGCTGCATGCCTGCTGCATGTTGCATACCTACTTGCATGTCGCATGCCTGCTTGCATGCTGTATGCCTGCTTGCAAGCTGCATGCCTGTTTGCATGCTGCATGTCTGCTTGCATGATTCTTACTTGGACCAATTAAAACCACTTTTGTTCATAATCAACTATATTATGAAGTTCCTTTACAATTAATGAGGGTTTTTGTTTAAGCAGAGCCTTATTAATTGAAACGCACGAGTTCCAGGAAAGCCTGTATGATAACAAACTTCCGCTGAGCTCGATAGATGGCGTTGTACTATTTGCTGAATCGCGCAGTTCACACCGAGACGCCACGAGACGCGACGCGACACTGCTCGAAGCGGACTCAAAATATAACTTTATTTACTACACGAAATACTCACATTTACGACACGAATACACATTTCATTGTGAGAATTCAGAATATGTTGCACCACGCAGCGCTGCGCCGCGAGGCATCTCGATCTAAAATGTGTATCTTTTCGTGTTGACAAATAAAGTTATATTTTTAGTCGCTCTTCGCGCAGTGTCGCGTCGCGTCGCGTCTCAGTGTGAACTGACCTTAGGTTTTGATAAATACATGTTAGGCCGCTGTCCCACTGGCGTTTTACGATCGTTGGAGCTTCTCCAACGTCTGCGCAGCGCCAACGTTGAGCAGACGCGACGTTAACGTCGCGTTTTTCTAGTAGTGAAGCGCCAACGTTGTTCAGACGCGACGTTAACGTTTTCAAGTTTCTTGCGTACATCTCTAACTGCAACGTTAACGTCGCGTCAGTGCGTACACCTGACATTATAGCGATTTTGACATTCATTCAGTGTGCGAGCAGAGCTAATAAATTCGAATCACAGTGTGAACCTGGACGTAAATAATAATTCAGTAGTCAAGTAAATAATATTACTTATTGTTTAAGCGATTTAATGGCTAATAATATCGTAATACCACAATAGAAAAGATATTTCTTGATTTGAATGCCTCTACATTAACAATCACAGACTAAAACACGCAGATGTTCCTACAAAACCCAGTTGTAAGTTTTACCTACAACCGGTTGACTGAATACGGACTTCACTAGTGTTTTAATTGTTTAACAGATAATACTAGAGCTACATATTCAAAAAGACGGAAACTGATAAAACAAATTCTATTTAAAGCCGAAATATTAATTAATTACCTACTTCCGTTAAAGAGGCTGGGTTCATACAATGACAATTTACATATTTGATTAATAATTTAATATATATATTGTACTGTACAATATATATACAGTACTGTATTGTTACTTAGCATGTTTGCGCGTCAATAAACGTACTTATAATAATTAATTTTCTTTTTACGGTACCTTTTTGTGCATATTATCGTTTATACAGACACACATACAGAGTGAATCCTAAATTGTGTGAAATTGTAAATACAAGATTCGGATATTAAAATATAATAAAAAAGTTCTTAGAATGACGAGTAAAAGGTTTCAATATTTTACACGATTCTAAATTCACCTGTATATTAAAGTAGTAGAACCGGTTTTGTGAATTTACACTAACGAAGACGCGCTCAGAAATAAGAAATTAGAAACGTTTATTTCAAATAGATCAATTACACGCACTTTTGAATTGTCAAAATATCGGTCACTCCAAAAAAAAAGTGAAGCTAAATTGCACGATCCAAAGCGTAGATCTCTACGGAGAAGAACGTGCAAGAAACTCCGTGGACACTCTTTTAAATCATATTTTATTCACATAAATCTTGGTTACATATTTCTTGTCGCTTCTAATATATTATGAGCACAATGTCGATAAGTAATAATAATTAAAAAAAAAATGCAATTGAATTAAGTCACTGGAAGCTAAGAAATGACCAGTTTCAAATGACGGCACCCGTTCACGAGTATGACGCGTGCTTCAGCCCCATTCGGCTCAACCATTTTGAAAGGAACCGAATGACCCAATAACACCTGCCACCATCAGCAAGACAGTTGAGTGAGCATGACAAACTCTCAACTGCCATGCTCGTAATGTCAAACAAGTTGTAACCTAATAAAAATGCACCATGGTACTTTACATTCACAAAACTTAAAAAAAAGTGCTTCTACATTATACAATGCTATTATTTCCAAATACAAAAGGTAATAAATTATATTAAGCTCTATTGAAATAAAATAAAACAAAATAAAAAATATTTCGAAAACAACAATACAAAAAGGAGAGTATCTCTTCCAATATTTATAAATATATATTAAAAAAAACTAATTTGAAGGGAAAAGTGGCTGTGGGTTTGGAGCAGGACCGGCACTAGTCTTATTACATTTTGAAACAGAGTATTATTTTAATGAATTGTTGTAGGTAAAAAGCAGAGTCCCTTCTGCGGTATAAAATCTATAAGACACGTGGTTACACTACGTTGAACGGAACGCGTAAGTGCGATGAAATTCACGGGCAGTGGTTGTGTTGTGTTTTAATATATACATTTTTTTTTACAATGTGTTAAAAAAATATATATATTAAAACAAAGACAAAGCTTTTAAATTCGTTAGTATTTTTTTTGTTTTTAACATCTCATGTATTATTTTGCTTTTTTTTACAAAGCCTCTTTTTATAATGTAAATGTGAGAACACTGCAGACTCCACGAATTCTTAGGTTACTTCCTATTACGACTCACTGTTTTTTAATATAATTATTTTTATTGGGTACAATATTGACTAGTCTACACTGTTCTTAAATAATATCTATTATTACTCTAATATGAAATTATTGTAATCGACCACTTCTTTTAAGAAGAGTAACCATGGAGTTTCTTGCCGGTTCTTCTGCATAGGTAACGAGCAATTTGGAACCTTGCGTGCTTCTGACATTTTATAAGTGCCCACGTAGGCCTAATTAAAATAAAAATATTTTTGATTTTTGATTGATCCCAACGCTCAGTCACGTGGTCACGGCTAGGGGGGTTGATCTATTTGTATATGTATACGGAAAAATCAATAACGTACAATATATGAGCTATGGCATACAATTCGGACTACTGCTCACTAAATTAAGGATAAATAAAACGAATTAAAATTAAACAATTAGGAATATTCAACTGTGTGGTTATCCACAGGAAAATAAATACATTGTACTCGTAATTATGGTTATGCAAAATCCCAACTTAATAATTATACTATATAATCTATTTACGAGGAATTTCAGAAAGGAAAACCTTGGTCTTAAAACGCAAAGGCCAACTGAAGGGCAAACGTTGGGTATTAGACAGTAAACTACTAAAACACCCTCTCGTACCACCATAGAGCGATAGATGTTATTGGATGACTTCTCACCTCAAAAAATAAATAACACCAATACGAACCATTTTCAGTTTCATATTATAATAATATTATGAAGCTGAAGTGTTTGCTAGGAATGTTAAAATATACGAATGTGATCGTATATTTCATCGTTTGTTTGGTTTTTGTGCTTTCACGCCTTAATGACTGAACGGATTTAGATAAAACTTGGCACACGGGTAGATCGTACCCTAGAACAGGACATAGGGTACTTTTTATTAAGAAAGTATGTTATCTTGAGATCATTTTCGAATTTCACTGTATATATTCTGCGTTTATACACCTTTAATTAGTTCAAATACTTAAAGGGGTTATTAGAATAGGTCTTGTTATTATTTAAGTTCTGTCCTAATAAATAATATTCACAAAAAGCAAAGTTATTAGCGTTACTCAATTTATGGAAATATTGTACAAGCTATTGATTACGAATGGACAAATGGCGATCAAAATGGAAAAAAAACACTGCGCGTAGTATTTCCTATTAGCAATTGTAATGAATGATCGATTCAAAAATTTACCAATTATGACAAATTTTCGTGGACAATTTTGGGATTTCGTTTTATTTTTACGTTTTTTTTTTTTTCGGTGGGAAAATCATCTTATGACATCCCCCGCCCTTGGGATGGGCGGGAGATAGTGTCAGACTTTTACTGACTAAAAATCCACTCCTATTCCTTCGTTGCCTTTCGTACCAGGGCCGAGTCTTCCTTTCAGAATCAGACCCTTGGCCCCAGTAGGCTTCGACCCTGCTGGGCCCCTACATTTGCTGACATCTCCTTGAGGCGTGCGTGGAACAGCACGCGCCGTTGATGACTTGGGCTCGGTCCGGACGGTCATCGGACGATCGGACGGCGAGCCACCCAATGCTCGCCGTCCGCAAGCCCGCGCCTACGGTGGCCGGAAATCGGGATCGGAATCCCGGCGGCGGTTGGGGCGTGAGGACCGCTGCCTCACGCGATCGGCCGCCTCCTTTGCAAGCATTACTGCTTCGCAGAAGGAGGCGTCCGCCTGCCATTCCTCCTCACTCCGGATCATGGCCTGTACCATTTACTTTTGAGTAGGTACATAAATATGATCAGTAATGGGTACGGATAGAGCCCCATTTTTTGTACTAATTAAAAACTAGGGGTGTATACACATAAATAATAGACAAAGTCCTGACACACTCACTGACTCATCCATGACCAGCCCAAACTTTTGAACTTAGAACACTGAAATTTTGCACAGAGGTACATACACAGAATAAAAAAGTATTTTCCATAATTCACCCCCTAAGGGTTCAATTTGGATGGAGAAACCTACTTTCGAACGAGTGAAACTGGCAGTTCTATTATAAATGCGAAAATAATTATGGTTCTTCTTTATTACATTCTCACGCCTAAGTTAAGTTATTGATCTTAAAAAAAAAAAAAAAATAGGACTTGAAAAAGGACATTCTATACTTTTTATGAACATACCTCGATAGCATAAAAAAAATGGAAAAGAAATTAGATAACCCAGGGTAGAGTGGAAATGTTTTATTCTTTTATGAGATTTATTTATAATTGATAGGCTCGCCGTTGACCACTATATCACCTGATGGTAAGCAATTATGTGGTCGACGATGGAACACGCTTGCCTAGAAGTAACAATTCACTAATGACTTATTTAAAAAGTAACGTTTATTTATTTATTTATTAAAACTTCATGCAACATAAAGGTACAAAGGCGGACTTAATGCCTTAGGCATTCTCTACCAGTCAACCAAGGGTAGTGAAGAGAAAACATGGCAGGTGCATAAAAAAAAAAGAAAGAATAATAAGAAAACAAGGATCAAATGTATATAAACATAAAATAAACATACACGAAACAAACATATTTTTTTTTGTATGTTTTTTTTTCGTTACTGAAACAAATATATTTTTATTAACTTAACTGAAAGTTTATTTAGTTTTTTACGAAAAGGAGCTTCTTAATGATGAGATGCCGTACCGTGGCGCACTTTGAAAATAACTGTACAGTAAATCGACTATTAAAAAAAATGTAACATTTACTATGTTACAGGCGAATATCTTAAAAGCTATGTTTAAAACAGGTAATTTTTATCTTAAAATAATCGATAATTATTTTGGGAGTATAAAATAATAAATCTCCAAGAATAAAATTCTTGAAAATTCTTGATTGCATCACCGGTATTGGTGATGCGCTGCCAATCATCATTTCAGCCGAAAGACGTCCACTGTTGGACATAGACCTCCCCTAAACGTCACCACAACGACGAACGATCCTGTGCGTCTCGCATTCCGCGACAATATACTGTCTATATTAATTGCATGTTACTAGAATAACTAATTTCTTAAACAAAATACTACCTAATTGCGTTAAAGAAAAATTTAAGTACTTAAACAATGATTGCAACTTATTTTCTAATTGGGGTTTATAGGTGCGCAATTTTGCAGTTAAGAGGGTTTCCACTCGCTTATCGTCAACATCGAGCATGGTTTAAAAGCTTGTTGCTTCATCTGTTGCAATCCAACGCGATGTTTGATGAAGAGGCAATACAAAAAAAGAGAGATAACTAACGCCTGAAAACTCTGTTGGAAGTCGGTGATTCCGTGATTTACTCGAATATTTCACAAAACTTGTTCCATGAAATACGTGTTTTTTTTTGAACCATTATTTGTTTTTCAGAAAAATTGTCGTCATTCAGAATCTCGATTAAATGTGCAAGGCTTCTATTGATGTCATCGGAGGTCTTTACTAGATTAGTTTTACACGAATTTATGTTTTTATTTCTATACCTAGAGCCTAAATATTATCCACAAGATAGTTGTGTATCCAAAATATCTAGAGAAAGATGTGTAATAACATCATAATCACGTTAGAGCGGCTGTATGGAAATGTACCTCGGAAAGGTGGCTCTTAATGTTGTTTATCGTTATCTGGCCTGTTGGTCTAGTGGTTAGTGGCCCTGACTGCTATGCCGGAGGTCGTGGGTTCGATTCCCAACCAGAATAAATGTTTGTGTGATGAGCACGATCATTTGTTCTGTGTCTGGGTGTAATTTATCTATAATATGTATGTATTTAGAAATATATATGTATGTTTATCAGTTGTCTAGTACTCATAACACAAGCTCTGCTTAGCTTGAGACTAGACGGCGTTGTGTCATAGTTGTGGAATATTATATTATATTATTATTATTATATTCTCTCTCAGAATAATAAAATAAAATAATTATCCGTTTAAACATTTATGGATCACAATTAATAAGGCCTAGTGCAAGTCAGATTCGCGCACGAAGGGTTCCGTGTATCTAGTAATATAAGCATAATCAGCCTTTTAATGTTCCCACTGCTGGGACTCAGGCAGTGACGGATTAACCCTTAATCAAATTAAGCAATTGCCTAGGGCATCACGTCTCGGGGGGCACCAGAAGAAACAAAATAAAAATCCGTCCTTAGGGCATCACGTCTCACTCTCATGTCACCAAAAACCACACCAAAAAAAGTTTCTAGGACTAACGGGTTTTAAGTTGACATAGAGTCCGACCAAGAGTCATAACCCCGCTCCTGCTTGCCCACTCGCCGCCCGCTAGTGCATTCATTCAATTCATATGCACCGGAATTGCGATCAGCCAATCATAAACCACCCCTACCCCGCGGCCCCCCCGCAAATCTGTTTCAATCAAATGTTTTGTTTTTTGAGTAATTGTGCCGGCCGGCTTCTATGCATACGTAATAATAGGGGTTAAAGTATGAAATTGCCGTTTTATTGTAATAGGTAGGTACTTCGAATTGACATAAAACCTTCACGGTTTGAGATTTTTGAGTGACACTTTTTTCATATAGTAGGTACCTATGATGTTCTTCTTTAAAACAAAAATATTTTACAAAAAAAAAAAAAAAATGACCGACACTAAAAAAAACACTAAAAGAATCAAAATAACTTTAATTTCGGAAGCCGGTGTTTCTCGGTACTTTTTGTTTCTTATTTAACACCGACTTCCAAAACAATTTTTCTTTTAAGTTTTTTTATTTCACACGTTTTAGTTGCGGTACACTTATAACTAGATTGCCTATTCTCGTGATAATTCCAATCAACCCAAACACAGCTAGGTTACATTGTTTTATTATGAAGTTCCTGTGTCTACCTTCTACCTTCCGGCTTCAATTCTAATAAGCCCAAACACAGCTAGGATACATTGATTAATTACGGAGTTCCTGTGCCTACCTTCCAGCTCCATTATCAGATCAGTTCGATAGTACCTTATAGCCAAAGTGCATCTCATGACAATTCCAATAAGCACAAACACGGCGAGATTACATTGATTAATTACGGAGTTCCAGTGCCTACCTTCCGACTGCATCATCATCATTAGTTCACTTTGATGATACCATTTTCAACATAACTAATCAGAACCATTTATTTATTTGTATTGTCATATTCGCTTAACTATCTACTTGTGATATTTATGTGAGTATGAAGTTCCGTTGGCCATTTCTGGTCTTCTTCATCAAATGTTACTTTTTGACTAAATGCTTAAGTCCTCGATGAAAATACCAAAATAACTATATGGTTGCCTATAATATTTGAGGAGTTCCCTCGATTCCTCATGGATTCATCATGAAAACTGGATTTTGAAAAAAATAGTACCAATCTGGAAGCATAACTCTAAGGGAAAAAAAAATGCCAATCGGTCCATAAATGACGGACTTCTGAGGTAACAATCATAATTTAAAAAAAATACAACCGAATTGATAACCTCCTCCTTTTTTGGTAGTCAGTTAAAAATGTGCAACATACGATTATCGACATTCAGTTGTTTTTTATACAGCTCAGACAAGAAAGATGGATACTTCGAAAATTCGGGTGATTTTTGAATAAGAGTTCCGACGCGGAACTAACGCGGCGAAAACAGCTCGCAATATTAATGTTGCGTTTGGAGAGGAGACTGCTAATGAACGCACCATGCGATTTTGGCTTAAACGCTTCAAATAAAATTCATCACGAAAAATTTTATTTGAAGAACTTGGAAGACCGCCCGCATAGGTGAATAACAATGAATTGAAAGAGATGGTGGAAGCCGATCCGAGCCAAACTACCCAGGAATTAGCAGCATGGTTTAACGTTACCTTACCAACAATAAAAAATATGAAAAATGGGTGCCTCACGATTTGACTGATCTACAGAAAGAAACGCGTGTTGAAACTTATGTTCTCTTGTTGAATCGATACAGAAATGAAGGAATATTGGATGGAATTGTGACATGTGATGAAAAGTGGATTCTTTACGATAACTGTAAGCAAAAAATGCAATGGCTGACCCCAGGTCAAACGCCGCAACAGTGTCCTAAAGCAAAGCTTACCAATAAAAAGGTAATGGCAACTGTTTGGTGGTCTCAGCATGGTGTTATTCACTATAGCTTTCTCCGATCTAGACAAGCAATAACGGCAGATGTCTAATGTGCTGAACTCCGAACAATGATAGCAAAACTAGCAGTGAAACAGCCCCGACTCATGAATCAATCTTCACCATTATTGCTCCATGATAACGCGAGACCTCATACAGCACGAAAAACCATTTTAACTCTACAGGAACAGCAATTTAAAACCATTCGTCACTCTCCGTATCCGCCAGACCTAGCTCCAACGGAGTACCATTTTTTTCGAGATTTGGACAATTTTCTACTTGATAAAAAGTCTTCTTCTCAGGAGACAGTACAAATTGCTTTCACATAGTTCGTCGAATCTAGATCTCCAGAGTTCTATCTCAAAGGTATAAATGACCTTCATATTATTAGATGGCAGCAATGTATAGATAATAATGGTAATTATTTTGAATAAAAAAAAAATATTAATTGAAAAAAAAAACGAATTTCAATTTTTCAGTACTAGTCGTCAATTTCATACTTTAACCCCTAATAAATAAATTATGCTTTGATTTTTAATGTTGTCGCACCAACTCCATTTCTAAGGTACGTTACATCTCATCACCTTATTTTACAAAAAACTAATGTTTTAGGCGGTAAAGGTTTAAAGACCGATTCTAGTTGACATACGGATAGGGGGGCCTACAAGCGTAGATTGCTTAGGGCATCTAGTAGTCTTAATCCGTCACTGGACTCAGGCCTCCTCTCTAGGAGAGGGATCCTGTATCTATACAACATTAAACACTACATTATAACCTATTTTTTCAGTTTCACCTGTCCCGATGTCGGTTTGCTGTATGGGAGCCCCACTTAAATATTTATTTTATTTAGTTTTTGGTATTTGTTGTTATAGCAAGAACAGAAAAACATCATCTGTGAAATTCAACTGTCTAGCTATCACGGTTCATCAGATGCAGTCTAGTGACAGACAGACGGACAGTGGAGTCTTAATAATAGGGTCCATTTTTTACCCTTCTGGTACGGAACTCTAAAAAATGGACCCTAAAAACTGAGGAAAAGTCGTTTCACATTAAAATAAAGTACGTCGTTAATTTCTTAGATAAAGTAGGCCATTAGTATTTCGATTTCCAATTGAGATTAATTGCTTCTGTATATTTTATCTGAAGTTAGCCGTTTCAAGCTTTACTTCAACATTAATTAATTTTCTGTTCGTACTACGTTAAGTACTTATTCGGTATCACAATTGATTGGTGCCTTCTTGAATTTGCAATATGTATTCTTATGTTAATTGGTAATTAAAACAAGAACATTTGAATTGACTTTATGTTATAGCAATTAGAACCTAGCGGAACAATAACAAATCCAATAAAAGATGGGACATTGTCTTTTGAGCAAACGATTAGTTATGAATATATATTTAAACCGTGGCAACATTGGCATTTTATGACAGACCTGTTGGTCTAGTGGTTAGTGACCCTTACTGCTATGCCGGAGGTCGTGGGTTCGATTCCCACCCAGGACAAATGGTTGTGTGATGAGCACGATCATTTGTTCTGTGTCTGTGTGTAATTTATCTATAATATGTATGTATTTAAAAATATATAAGTATGTTTATCAGTTGTCTAGTACCCATAACACAAGCTCTGCTTAGCTTGGGACTAGACGGCGTTGTGTGTTAGTTGTGGAATATTATATATTATTATTATATTATTAGGCACGCCATAATTATGGCGGTAAGTCCTCTCTTTGAGGACTGGCTGGAAAGACAACACGACGTCCTTACCTCCCGCATGACGCAGGTCCTCACCGGACATGGTAAGTTCGGGAGGTTCCTGACGGCGAACAATGGGAAACTCGCCATCCGATAGTCCAGTAGCCGTCCGGACCGAGCCCAAGTCGTCGACGGCGCGTCAAGTAGATGTCAGCGGTTGCTGACATCTACTTGACGCAGCACTACTACACTCTACTTTCATTAGATGATTTCATAACCGAAGAAAAAACCCGAGGCAACATTTTGATATAATGTTTAATTATGAGAATACAAGGAACACATCGCTCATTTACGAAAAGAATTTTATTACTCAATAATTAAGATCTATGACATAAAATAATACAAAATAATATAATTTTGCTGTATTGAATAATGAAATGCATAATCAAATTTCGTTAAGTTAAAAAATTAAGGCATAAAATTGAGGCAGTTCGTAACTGCCTCAATTTTGCATAGATATATTCTGTCAACAGAAATCAATTAATATTAAGATATATTTATTTTAACTTAAAAATGTTCTCTTGTATAAAAAACTTATTACAAAAAAAAACCGACTTCACTACAAAAAAAAAACATACGAGTATGTTTCACGGCCGGACGGCAGCTGGGAATCGCCCTGTTCTCCTGGGGCGCTGTGGCGGCCGTTGGGGCATGAGGATGTCCGTTCCTTCACGTTTACGGCCCACTCCTTCGCTAGCATTACTGTTTCGCAGAAGGAAGCGACCGCACCCATTCCCTCTCGCTCTGAACTGAGGCTCGACGCGAGAGGTCTCTGCCGCCAATCACCTCCACGCTCCGCACAAGCGGGGCCACCTCCATCGTATGCTCCACTGTGTCCTCCGGGCTTTTTGCACTATGGTAACAACCGGGCTTTTCACCCGCCTGAATCCAAAACAGGCACCTCCCGACCATATCATGTCCAGTGAGAACCTGGACCTACGTCAGCCTTAACGCGATAGTGGCGTGCCCAACGTTCAGAACCCAACTTGTAATTACTGAAATTCATAGAAATGTAGGTAAGTACATTCCATATGAAACTTACCCCTTTACAACCAGCCATTTCCTTTCCATTGCTAGTATAGTAAACACAATAAAATTGTACATTATAATACTGCCATCCTACTCCACCCATTCTTACAAGTATATTTAGTTTAATAGGCTACAGTTATATTAACAACGAACCCCATATATTCCACGTATTTATTCATGATATTATTCACTTAAAGAAAAATGCACCATAAAAATTGCAAATGTGCATGCCATGTGCTACTAACATAGCATATAATATGGACCACCATGAAGAATTATAATTTCTTTCTGAGTCACAACTTCCTTTGCACACATTTTCCGATATAAATCATGATTACTTTAGAAAAAAATACTATTTCTAGGTATGAAACCATGTAGGTTTTTATCAGAATGGTAATTAAAACTTTTATTGTGACTTAGTGAGTAATAAATTTATTGTTTATGGCCGGGGTGACTCACTGTGTCATAAGGTAGCAATGATTCATTGCATTGCAAGGCTTTGTGGGTCACAAATGTTGGTGGTAAGAGCCATTAAAGATGTGGCAACGAATGTATAAGGTTTGATAGTAGCAGATGTCAACGAACGAATAGGTACTCTTTTAAGAAACGTGCCGTATATCTCTATCATGGGATTATTGTTATCACTATAGTTTTGTAATGAATTAGAGAGATTATAAGCTCTCACATTGTAAAAAGATTAGTAATATAATAATAGCATAATCAGCGTTAATCAGCTTTGTGTAATTTATTTCATCACCACTGCTCTCAAAACGGTCAAGGAAAACATCGTGAGGAAACCGGCATGTCCTAGATCCAAAAATTCGAAGACATGTGATATCCACCAACTCGCTAGGCCCGCGTGGTGGATACCTTCTAGAGAGGAGGCAACAGTGGGATCATTATAAGGCCGTCTATGCTAATCAGCGTTATAATGTTCCCACAGCTGGAACTCAGGCCTCACCAGAAGAAAAGATACACTGGCTTTCTTACGATGTTTTCCTTCGCCGTTTTGAGCAGTGGTGATAAATTAAATTACACGATGTAAAACGCTTGTCTGGGTTTCAACGCATAACGTTCAAATTGTAAGTTGGGGACGTTACCATTCAGATTCGATTGCTTATATTTACAATATTAAAAAATCATTTAATTCGGATAACTTGATCCATAGTAGCCTGATTTCAAATGAAATAAACATGAAAAAAAAATACAATTAACCTAAAAATATAAATTAATGATCATAAATAGCTTAATGAGCCTTATTTAATGTTCCCACTGCTGGGACTCAGACCTCTTCTCTAAAAGACGGAATGGGCCATAATCCACCACGCGGGCCCAGTGTGGGTTGGTGAATGTCACATGTGTTCAAATTTCTGTTTCTTCACGATGTTTTTTGAGAGCAGTGGTGATGAAATAAATTACACAAAGCTTTTAGGGTACCGTACTAAAGTCGGCAAAAACGTAAGAAACCGTTGTAGGATCACTTTGCTGTCCGTCTGTCTGTTCGTCTTGACGTCTGCTCGTCAAGACCCTTTTTCTCAAGAACGCAATTTAAAGATAAGGCTGTTCATACTCCGTTTAGACGCAAGTCACTACACACTCGCTAGGAAATCAAAACCTCCGGTACTTTCCGTTGACCTAGAATCCTAGAATTTGGCGTGAAGCAAGGTCTTATACACAAGTATAGGAAAAAATCTGAAAAATGTATAAATACGTCATTGAAAAAAATTTTCTTGTTATTCGGAAAAAAAATCGATCCTCGTGATCGTACAATTGGTCTGACTAAAGAAATATAACTTTGTAACAGTTACCATAATAACATATATAAAAATCAGACATATAAAAATAAGTAAAGTTTATTTACTTTTTGTGGAGCTTTAAAGCGTCTGACAGAAGTTTTGTTCCATGGAAAGTGTCTGACACTTATGATACTACTTTAGAATAATATTCTACAAAATATATATAAAAATCAGTCAAAAAAATTAAGTTAAGTAACTCGTTATTTTTAGTTCCCTTTCTCACCTGGTACCTGCTCAGGGGGCCCAAGAGGAAGCTCCACAAGTACACAGGTATTCAAAGCACATGAGACGCTACTGAGAACCTAAGGTTTCATCCATGTGAAAATAAGTTATGTCAGACAGCTCTGGGATCTTAGTATATCAATTTTGTTGACATCTTTTTGAGGCGCGCGTGGAACACAACGCGCCATCGTCGACCCAGGCTTGGTCTTTACCGGACGGCTGAACAGCGAGTTACCCATTGCTCGCCGTTCGCAAGATTATAGCAGCCGTAGTCCCTATGCAGGATATTTTTTTAAATCATATAAACTAGTGCTTGACTGCGATCCCACCTAATGGTAAGCAGTAATGCAAACGTTGATGTTGAGGCGCACTAGTTTATTAGGAGCCTATTCACTCTAGCCTTGAAAACGCCCAAATTATAATCGGATAGAAAGACCTCAGCAGGCAAATTGTTCCAGTCCTTCGATGTACGCGGTATAAACGACGATGCAAAACGCTTAGTCCGGACCGTAGAGGTTTCAACAACGTAAAGGTGGATACTCGCCGTACATCGGATCATCCTATTGGATGTTCAAGTCCACAGAAAACCAACATTAACTTTTAACAACCACTTTCAGCAAACAACTTTGAGCACCCTTACAAATTAGTAGGTAGGCCAAGTCATTACGTCTGGTTAGTAGGTAAAGTAGCCATTAATGCAAGTTTGCCGTGCCAATCGGCCGCCATAACCCCCTGCCAGGTTGACCTAACCTTAATCTCATTGTTGACCCGAATAACAGTAAACTAAGAACTCTAAGAAGCTTTGTTGTTTATTCGTTTTTGACTTGAACAATTTATTGTTCTTCGGAAGGATAGAGGAAATTGTTTTTCCAAGTTTCTGTTTTAGTGTTTTTGTTTTGCTTGTTCAAACTTTCCTAATTTTTGGTGTGGAGTGTGTCTGTTTAAATTTGGAAATCGATTTTGAAATGTATACCTAGTTAGGCATTTCTGAGTATTTTATCTTCAAAGTTTTCAGAGTTTCTAACCTTACGACTAGGTATATTATTGGTTGAATACTTTTTTTTTCAAACTTTTGTATTTTTTTCTCCTACACGCTAATGACGGTTCGTGATCTCAACTTAAACAAATAATAAAACATATATGTCGGAGCAAGCTAATGAAATACAGTTCGAAGAAATTCAGTTCAGCGTGCTCGCCGTTAGGGTATATGTATGTTTTAATTTTTTTTTTATGTGTGGTAAAAGGGAGAGAGAGGCCATTGGCCATTTACGCATTAGGCGATAACGATAACGACACGATATCGTGGGGCTGGTAGTTTCATTTGTCATTTTATTTATGTCGAGCTGACATTATTAAAATTTAACATTGACTCCTCAAGTACCTGGTCAGAAGGTGGAACTTCCTAACATAGATCATTTTTTTAATATGATTATTTTTATTGTGCTTTTGGGTACAATATCGACTGGTCTACACTGTTCTTACATAATGTCTATTAATACTGTAATATGAAAATATTGTAAACAACACTTTTTTAAAAGAGTAACCATGGAGTTTCTTGCCGGTTCTTCTCCATAGGAAACGATCAATTTGGAACCGTGCACTAGCTTTTGACGTTTTATAAGTGCCCATGTAGGCCTATGTGAATTAAAAACTTTTGACTTTGACTTTAACTATACTAGCCATGTCCAAAATTTGGACACGGCTAGTATAGTTAGGAAGTTCCTTTCTCTGGAGCCCTAACCGCGGATA
This sequence comes from Mythimna pallens, assembly GCA_961205895.1. Lineage (NCBI taxonomy): Eukaryota > Metazoa > Arthropoda > Insecta > Lepidoptera > Noctuidae > Mythimna > Mythimna pallens. The sequence goes on from OY540843.1 coordinate 7,983,544, forward strand.
GCTAGATCCTGTTTCCGATACCGGTGGGATATTGTTTTTTTATTACATTTTTAAATGATTTTTTATTACTATTTTTATTTAAATATAATTTATATGTAGATAAAAATGAATACAGAAATAATAATAATTAAACAACTTTCACACAACGCGATCTAGTCCTGAATTAAGCAGAGCTTATGATATGAGTACTAGAACACTTATAAACAAACATACTTATATATTTCTAAATAATACATATAATAATAATAATAATAATCAATTTATTTCAGGCAACATGTACCCATACCATAAATACCTTATAGACTAACATACATAATTACTTACATATTGCGGATAAATTACACCCAGACACAGAACAAACGATCGTGCTCATCACACAAACATTTGTCTTGGGTTGCAATCGTCCCAACGACCTCCGGTACCTGTAGCAGTTAGGGACACTAACCTCTAGACCAACAGGGGCCCAAGTCTGCTATTTTTATAAATTCGTCATTCCAACACGATCCCATCGTCATTTTGCTAAAACTTCGTAATCTGCTTATTCATAATGATCGATAGATTGGTCAATGGTCTCGTAATAGAGTTGTGGAAGAATGACAATATCGAGCTTATTAAAAGCAATGACTGCACAATGACGTTTTAATGGTAAGTCACTGATCAAAGGAACTGAAAAAAATTAGCAGATTACCGCATATGTCAGACATTCATTTGTCAATATGTACGAGATTACCATTCTATGTCACTTCTCTCAATGGAGTGTCAGTGGTTGAACATTGGAAAGTCTTAATGACGCCATTATATTTGTAGACTAACTTCTGCTAGCAGCTTCACACTTGTAAAAGTAGGTGTCTTCATACGAACTTTGGACACCCGTTTCATCCCCTTAGGGGGTGAATATTGGGAAATCCTCTCTTAGTGCTCGCCTACGTCATAAAAGGAAACTTTGTGCTTAATTTCACGCTCGTAGTACTTTTGGCTGTGCGTTGATATGTCAGTCAGTCAGTTTCTCCTTTTATATATATAGATTGCCAAACTTGTAAAAATCAAAAATTATGAAATCCATGATAGACCATTCTGACACTATTGTAATAGCAGACTTTGAGGCCCTGGCCAGTCGAATCGACATCGTTCGTTATAAGATGTATAAAACTACCATTCCCGCTATCCTGTCGTTATAGTTATTGTCTAAGGTGAAAACCGCCAATATCTGGCTGTGAAACATAATTAGTTTTTTTTTTTTGCCTGTTTTGGATGGATGGAGTGGGAAGCCATTGCCCAGGAGTGGGACAGAACAGGCTAACAAATAATAATAATATTTTTTTTATGGGCATGATGTAGGTATATCAAAGAGAATTAAATCACAGGTACACTGGCATATACAGGTCATAATGTATATGCCAGCGGCTTTGTTTGCGTGAAAGTAACTTTCCCCATACAAACTTTGAAGCCCTGTTTTACCCCCTTAGGGGTGGAGTTTCGTAAAATCCGTTCTTAGCGGATGTCTACACCCTATAAGGAACCTACTTGCCAAATTTTAAGTTTGTAGGTTTTATAATTTCGTGATTAATTATAGAGTGGTATTTTGCTTTTATATATAGAGAATACGGGCGACAACTGCATTGTTCATAGGCCTTTTCTTTTGTGTTTTTTTTTTAAGGTGGGAAAATCATCTAATGACAAATCCTGCTCTTGGGTGGAGCGAGAGATAGTGTCAGACTTTTAGTGACTAAAAACCCACTCCTGTTCCCTCTTTGCCTTCATCCCGGGGCCCCGGGCTTCGCTTTCACACTACCCGTGGCCCCAGTAAGCTTCGACCCTGCCGGGCCCCTACAGTTTCGCTTACATCTCCTTGAGGCGGGCGTGGAACACTACGCGCCGTCGACAACTTGAGCTCGGTCCGGACGGTTACCGGACGATCGAACGGCGAGCCACCCATTGCTCGCCGTCCGCAAGCCCTCGCCTACGGTGGCCGGAAATCGGGATCGGAATTCCGGCGGCGGTTAGGGCGTGAGGACCGTTGCCTCACGCGATCGGCCGCCTCCTTTGCTAGCATTACTGCTTCGCAGAAGGAGGCGACCGCCTGCCACTCCTCCTCACTCCGGACCATGGATGGCCTGTACCAATGCCTTTTCTTTTTTTTTCTCAATTACTTCTAATGTAGGGCGGAGCGGGAGGGTGTATCAGACTTTTACTGACTAAAACCACACTAAATTGAATCCCTCTTTTACAGATTTCAAAGTGGAAGGCTACCCTGTCCTCGTCTGGTTTCATGGCGGTGACTTCGTACGCGGCAGCCCTAATAGCGTCAATCCGTTCCAATTGGTGCTAAAACAAAAGGTAATAAAACTTTCCACGTAATCCATTATTTTATTACAACTTTAATTGAGACTGACCTAGTTGAAGAAGTTTGAGGCTTGTGTTAAATAGATTTGTGTGAATAGATTTTTTAGGTGGGCGGAGCGGGAGATAGTGTCAGACTTTTACTGACTAATAACCCACTCCTGTTCCTTCTTTGCCTTCGTCCCAGGGCCCTGGGTTTCACTTTCACGCTACCCGTAACCCCAGTACGCTTCGACCCTGCTGGGCCTCTATGATTTGCTGACATCTCCCTGAGGCGCGCGGGGAACAATACGCCACAGGTCACATAATGGTTGAATTTAAAAGCTCATTATATTTCGGAGTTAAGATTTACTAATAAAGTTTCACATAACAAAATGTTATACTTTCGTATACGAAAATACACATTTTTCGTTTTGTATTGCGAAGGCAGAAACCACAGAAAACCAACAGCTAAGACTCCTCTCTTCTCTCATCTTTCCAAAAATTTTTGTTAATTGATATAAACTAGTGCTTGACTGCGATCCCAATTGATGGTAAACAGTAATGCAATCGTTGATAGTGAGGCGCCCCAGTTTATTAAGAGTCTAATAATGTCTAATGTTTTATAATTTTGTACTTATTTTATTTTTTATTAATTTTGAGCTTGAGTTATTAAAATTTTTGTAATTCTGCTCGATGGTTAATGGCTAATATATTAACTTTTATTAATTGAAGGGTTTGTCGCCGATAGCCGAAATACAGGCTTTTGTCTAGTTCGGCTACGGATGTCTCATTCTTTTGTTCTACAATAATATAGCCTACAAATCTGTTGCAAAACTGTAAATTTATTTGAATAAACTCATTATTATTATTATTATATATTCACTCTAGTCTTAAAGATGGGAAGACCGTATCATATAAATTATTCCAGTCCTTCGATGTACGCGGCATAAAGGAGAAGACGAAGTGCTTCGTCCGAACTGTAGAGGTTTCTACAACGTAAATAAAACACACGTACAATGTTAACATTACTAAAAAGTTCATCTCTATAACATATCAAAATTGTCACTTTCTATTTTCAGGTAATATTCGTATCAGTAGCCTACCGACTGAACATCTTCGGATTCTTCTCGACCCTCGACAACGAAGCTTCGGGCAACTTCGGTCTTCTTGACCAGGTTGCGTCATTGAACTGGGTGAAGAACAACATCGAGAATTTCGGAGGAGACCCTGATAACGTTTGCATCATGGGCCATGATGCTGGAGCAGTCAGTGTCACTCTCCACCTAATATCATCATATTCCGCTGGACTGTTTCAAAAGGCTATAGCAATGAGCGGAAACGCACTCTCATCAGAATCAGTAAACATTGCAAGAAAGGAAATCGTAACTGTCGATAAAGTTGCAGTGGCGTTCAGCTGTTTTCGAAAACCGACCTATCAGTTACTTGATTGTCTTAGAAGAGTCCCTGACCAAGCTCTTCTAGATATAGCGGGACCAGTCGCTGAATGGAAACCTATTGTAGATGGTGGTTTTAGCAACATAACAAGTCCGTTCTTACCTGAACTTCCAGCTAAGTTGTTCAAAGATGAGATTTTTTCACCAGTCCCTCTTTTAGCAGGATACACGAATATGGAAGATGGACTGTTGCTAGAAAAGGATGAAAGTGGAGATTCTGGTATCAGTCAAAGAGAATTCGATTCAATGAGAGAAGAAATTATCCTATCTGACATCACTATAGACAACAGTTCATGTTTTACAAATCAACATCACATTCAAGACGCTGTCGCATTCTTTTATAAACCGATCCCTCATACTACAAATGAAACAGTTTTGAGAAAGCTTTTTGTAGATTTCTACACTGATAAAACACATGGCGCTACTACATATCAGCTGGCCAGACATATTTGTCCGCACGCTCCAGTATTTCTTTATAGATTCGATCTGAAACCCTTTTCCGATATAGCTAATGAAGGTCTCCCAGAATGGATAGGCGTCCCTCACAATTTTGACTTGATCTATACTTTCGGGATGCCCTATTTAGCATTGCCTGAAGACCTGAGCAAATGGGACTACAGAGATAAAAGCATTTCAGAAATCATTATGAGGATGTGGTCAAACTTCGCGTGGTATTCAAACCCCACAAATTCGGGAGTAATTATAGATTGGCAATCTTACGAATTAGAGAGACCCGGGTATTTGATCATTGACAGAGCCAATTTCACAATGAGTACTCCAGCAACAGTTAATTACAAGGCCTTCGAGTTCTGGACAGACTTTTACCCAAAAGTTGTCGAGATTGGGACAAAGTGCTGTAAAGAAATCTTAGATGATTCCAGTGCGAAGTCCATTTTCTCATACAAAATTTTACATAGTATAATATTATTATATTCTACTTTAATTTTACTGTCATAACGAAAGAAGTAACGTCAAATCACGGTTATTTTTGTATAGTCTATTGTGAAAAATGTATTTTAAGTAAAATAGTATTTCTTCAGTACCAAATGAAATATTTACCTTCCAGAGAAATTATTCGTGAAAATAAAATTCTTTAAAATGTTGGTGTTGTTTTATCTTATCTTGAAAGTCATATTTACGACGTCAATGTCTGAAATGAATTCTCATATACCTATATTATAAAGTTTTACCATATATATAAAGTAGAAACTGACTTACATTTCAACGCACAGCCGAAACTACTGGGACTAGAAACGTGGAATTTTGCACAAAGCTTCCTTTTTTGACGTAAGCGAGCACAAAGAAGGGATTTTTGAAAACTCAACCTGCAACCAATAAGAGTAGAGCAGGTGTGTCAGACGCAGGTGAAACTGCGGGGGAGAGGTAGTAATTATATAAAAGAAGAAACTGACTGACTGGCATTATCAACGCACCACCTACAGAGCCTAGAAGCGTTAATTTTGCACAAGATTTTTTTTCATGACATAGGCAAGCACTAAGAGAGGATTTACCAATTCACCTCCTAAAGGGATGAGACAGGGGTCCAAAGTTTGTACGAAGGAACTTACTTTCACGCAGGCGAAGCCGCTGGCAGAAGCTAATAGTATATAGAAAACTAAAAGGTCAAAGTTTCGTGCTTATTATTTGAAATCGTCACAGCGATGATAGAAGTTTTGTGGCCTGCTGGCATAAACACGCGAGATTTCAAGAAACTGATTTTGTTGAAGTACGTCGACATTAATACAATAATATATCGATCTGCTGACATAAGTTTATTTGGTTTGTTCATAATATTTAAGAGGGTTCTTTTTCACTCGCCTATCGTCAACATCGCGCATGGTTCAAAAGCTTGTTACTATATCTTACGCAATCCAATGCGATGTTTGACGAAAAAGCAACGCGAAAAAAGAGACATAACGCTTAAAACTCTGTTAGCATTCGGTAATTCCGTGATTTACTCGAATATTTTACGGAACTTGTTCCTGAAAATACGTGTTTTTTTTTTTTAAACCCTTAAATTATTTTGAAAACAGTTGTCATAATTTAGAATCTTGATTAAATTTGCAAGGCTTGTATTGTTATACTTTAATGACTTTTTTAATTTTTGAGTAAATAATGAAGTGTTAAAGTTTATGCAAAATAGCAGATTTTCAGGGGTGTTTACTGGATTAGTTTTACAAAAATTTATAAATTGATTTCAATAGAAGCCTAGATAACATCCACAAGATACTGTGTTTCCAAAATATCTAATGAAAAATGTGTAATAGCGTCCTCCTCAGAACTCAATCGTTTATGGACCGATTTGCAAATTTTTATTCCCCTTCAAGGACATATACTTCCAGATTAGTCCCATTTTTTTATTAAATTAGTTCTGGTGATGGGATTCGTGAGAAATTGAGGGAACTCCTCAAACATTATAGGTATAGTGATTTTGGTATTTTCATCGAGAATTCGAGCATTTACAGTCAAAAAGTAACATTTGATGAAGTGGAACTGATAAAGGAGACCAGAAATTGCTAACGGAACTTCATAGGTACTCACATAGATATCAAATGAAGATAGTTAAGCGACTATGACAATACAAATAAATAAATGATTCTGAAAAGTTATGTTGAAAATGGTATCATCGAATTGACCTGATGATGATGATGGAGCCGGAAGATAGGCACCGGAACTCTGTAATTAATCGGTCAGTGGGTAGCCTTAGGGGCGGATATCAATGTATCCTATCCGTGTTTGGGGCTTATTAGAATTTTCAATTGATGCACTTTGGCTATAAGGTACTATCGAAATGATCAGATGATGGAGCCGGAAGGTGGAAGGTAGACACTAGAATTTCATAATAAAACAATATACCCCCTAGCAGTGTTTGGGTTTATTAAAATTGTCATGAGAAATAGGCACTCTGGTTATAAGTGTACCTTAACTAAAAAGTGTGAAATAAATAACCTTCTTCCAAAAGAAAAATAACCGACTTCACTAAAAAGAACACTAAAAGGATCAAAATAACTTTAATGTCGGAAGTCGGTGTTAAATAATAAATACACAGTACCGAGAAACACTGACTTTCGAAATTAAAGATATTTTTACCCTTTTAGTGTTTTTTTTTTAGTGAAGTCGGTTGTTTTTTTTTTCGTAAAACGTGGTTTTTACAGATTTTAATTTCCATTCGTCATAGTTTCATGCACACGAGAAACGTAAGCCAATTTAAACCTCATGCATTTCATGACGTAGTTCCAGTGCAATAGGAAAGCGAACTAAAATTTTATTGGAAAAATAAATTGTAAGTACTAGTATGTAACCTATTTCTAAACAATCGTTTTCATGTTTAGTAACCATTAGTCACAAAACTTACGAACGCTCGTAACGTTCAAACGTCAACCGGAGCGATAAACTATGTAACAGCATTTGGCTAATATTTCTGCAGTCCGTCTGGATAATGTTAGTTGAGAACAAAATTTTTCATTGTTTTCTTACGGAGAAAGAAATACGAAATTAGAATTTTTCAGTCGGTTTTCTCGGATAACTTTTACTGTTGATGAAATTTAAAAAGCAAATACTCGTATGACACGATTAGCTAATAATGGGCAGGGCAAATTGCACGCAGAACAGCCCCCCTAGCCAAGTTCGTAGCCGAAACGATCGTAACTTGCCTAGGGGGGCAGATGCCCGGTGGAGCCGAAAGGTTCTGGTGTGACGACCGCGTACCGGACCGCGCAGCATTGGAAGGCCCACAAGGTGGGCCGATGACCTGGTCAGGGTCGCTGGAATCCGATGGATGCGAGACACACAGGACCAGTCGTTGTTGCAACGCTTGGGCGAGGCCTATTTCAAACAGTAGACGTCTTTCGGCTGAAATGATGATGATGAATCATCATCATCTTCCTGCTCTGGTCCCGTTTTATTTGGGGTCGGCGCAACACATTTTTTTCTTCCATTCTGTCCTGTCACTCGTCACGCTATCAGTATCTTATCTTGTTGGGGGGCTGGCCTTAGGCCAGAGCACTTCGAACCTTCTGGATCTTTTGTGCTAACTCCCTTTTCTTTCATATCACTTCTCACACAATCCATCCATCTTATCTTGGCCTCCCTCTTCCTCTCCATCCATCCACATGTAAACTCATAGCTCTTTTAGCAACATGCGTTTCATCCCTCCTCTTCACATGGCCATACCAAGACAAACGATTCCTTTTCAGCTTTTCAGTCACTGGCGCCACTTTCAAACTACACCTAATATACTCACGATGATCATGATGAATGATAGCTAATAACATATAATAAAATATGTAATAAGTATACCTACCTATTAAAAATTGTGACCTTGATTTGAAAAAGAAAATGATGATTACAATAGTTCAAATAGTATCTCAGGAACTACTGGTACAAAATGAAAAAAAAATTAAGTGTTGGATAGCTCATATTGAGAAATACAAGCTATATAACGTCACGCTACGACCAATAGGAGCAGAGTAGTACAATGCGTTCCAAATAAGAATAGGATCGATTGCCATGTTGTGACGTTACGTCATACTGTCAAATCACAAGAAATTGGGCAAAATTGAAGAACTCAGAGATGAGAAAAATTGAAGAACTAGATTCTGATTAAACTTTTTTCATTCACAGTTCGTAAATAAATTAAATTTTAAAAATTTCTTGTTTTGCTCACCATAATAATTCTTCGATTTGACAGTATGACGTGACGTCACAACATGGCAATCGATCCTATTCTTATTTGGAACGCATTGTAAGTATAACCTATGACGGCGCAGGTGAATCTGCGGGGGACAGCGAGTAATACACATTTGGCGTTAGATTGTTTTTGTATATCAAAATTAAGTTAACGTATATAATATTTATATATAGACAAAATTGTTGGTTATTTGTAAATTGCATTATTATCCATGTCAAATATAGACTTCAGATATCTGAATGACAGGTGAAGTTGAAACAATCATTTCTGGTGCATTGAACACCAGCTTTTTTTACGTGGGAAATCATTAAATGACTCCATCCGCTGTGGGTGGAGCAAGAGAGAGTTTCAGACTTTTACAGACCAGGCATAAATCCAGGTTAACATACACCACCGATAATTTCCAAGAAAAAACTTGATGACAATTTCGTTTGGCTCGGGGATTAAACTCAAGATCTCCAAATTAACTGTGACAGACACACATGTGATCTTATCAAGGTTCCGTTTTTTTAATTCAGTTTTACAGAACCCTGACAAAATATATAATAATAATATCCTACAACTTTCACACAACGCCATCTAGTCCCAAACTGAGCAGAGTTTTTGCTATGAGTTCTAGACAACGGATAAACCTATTTACATATTTCGAAATACATACATATTATAGATAAATTACACCGAGACACAGAACAAATGATCATGTTCATCACACAAACACTTGTCTTGGGTTTTTTTTAGGGTTCCGTATCTCAAAAGGAAAAAACGGATCCCTTATAGGATCACTTTGTTGTCCATCCGTCTGTTAGTCTGTCTGTCTGTCTGTCAAGACCCTTTATATCGGGAACGCGTGAAAGTATTGAATTGAAATTAAAACCATATACTCAAATTAGCGGTTTCTTGAAGCTGTGAAAAAAGCAAATATCAAGTTAACGAAAAAAAGATACGGCCGTTTATGTCTCATAAAGGACATAGGGACACTCTAGGGGACAATATTCACAAAATATGTAAAAAGAACTCAAACATAAATGTAACATGTCATGTATTTTTTTTTCTTTGGGCAATAAATAATTTATTATTATTATTTAAATAGTTATATTATTATTATTATTATAAAACGCATATTTCGACACTCTCGAGAAAATCAAACTTCATAGGGTACTTCCTGTTGACCCAGAATCCTGAAATTTTGCATAAAGCAAGGTCCTATAGCATAGGTATAGGAATAAATCTGAAAACTGTAAATTAGTTGTTATGTCAAAACAAAAAAAAAATGCAATTCGGAAAAATCATCGAGACCACATTCGGGAATTGAACTGTTTACATAGGTAAGTTTGTACGGAACCCTCAAAGCACGAGTCCGACCCTCACTTGCCTAGTTTTTTTTTGTTGTCTTGGGAAGGAATAGAACCCATGACCTCCGGTATGGCAGTTAGGGGTAGTAACCACTAGACCGCCTGAGAGATAGAACAACTGTACATATACGCCAAGCCTTTGAAATCTATTCCATTGAATTAAATACACGTGTAATAGAAAGTTGGACACGATATTTTAAAAAGAACAATATACAAGTTTCATGATATGATTTGGTTCATTTTATGATTGTTCAGGTGTGATGATTTTGCAACACTGATGGTAATAAGCATGAATGATGACACTTTCATTGGCAAAAATGGCACACTAAAACTATAACGGTGTAAACTTTCTCAGTTCGTCTGTTGGTTCTTATAAGTAGAGATTATTTTATTTAATAGGTAACTAATATTATAATAATAACTTTTTAGTAAATTTTTGTTAACCTACGATGGACCTATGAACTTTTTTTTTTGGTGGACAAATCATCCAATGACATCCCCCGCTCTTGGGCGGAGCGAGAGGGCGTGTCAGACTTTTACTGACTTATAACCCATTCCTGTTCCTTCTTTGCCTTTCATACCAGGGCCGCTTCGCGGGATACCGTGCGGTATCCTCGCACTATCCGTATGGCTGTGACCCTCTGGCATGCATTCAGCTGGGCCGCCGGTCGCTTTCGCAGCGATGGCGCCCACACTAGCGCTCCAATTAGGGGCCATGGGCCGAACGATGCCTACGTAGATCCTCCGGCAGGAGGCGTCTGCACCCCCTAGGTTAGGCAGAAGCCGCTTAAGCCCCAGTCCGATTCAGTTTGAGAGAAAAGAAAGAAAAAGAGTTTATTCACGTCAAACATGGCGCATACCTTAAAAATAAAAGCAAATAATAACAACGACTTATATTATAAGTCCCTACCACGTATGCGTCGCAAAACGGCCAGCACTCAGCAAAATGCCGGGGGGCTCGTGTAAGACAGAGCTTCAGCGCTGATTTTCAGGGAGCTAGACGTCGGAAGTGCTCTTCGAAATTCCACCGGCTGTCGAGGACGAGTCCCAGGTAGGTACTTCCCTAGCGACAGTCGAGGGAATCCGATATATGCGAGGCGCATGGGATCGGTCATTGTGGTGACACCTGAGGAAAGTCTATGTCCAACAGTGGATGTCTTTCTATAAAAATGATGATAAGGTTTTAGTAACTCAGTAAAGTTGGGAGCAGTGGTGGCCGAGTGGTAACAGTCCCGACTTACGAGTTGTAGGTCGCGGATTCAAACCCAGCCAGGCGCATTGCTTTGTGTAATTAATTTTATTACCACTGCTCTCAAAACCGTGACAAAAACAAAAACGTGAGGAAACCGGCATGTCCTAAAACCAAAAATTCGAAGACATGTGACATTCACCAATCCCTCACCTAGAGAGAAGAGGCCGAGTCCCAGCAGTGGGAACATTAAAAGGCTGATTATCTTATAACTAAGTAAAATAAATAAAATAAAGAAGTAAACAATAATGAAGGTGTCTCCAGCAAGTTGTACAGAGAATGAATAATAAATGAAGAGATATGGTTCCTACCAGACCATTCTCTTCCCAGAGTGCCTCAGAATGGGAGAGTGGGGACTCTCCGTTACTGTTTTTGAGGTGGTGTTGTTATACAAGGAGGTCTGTGTGAGAATACTGCGATCTATTTATGACTGACTGAAACTGGCGGGTTCAAACCCAGCCAGGCGCATTACTTTGTGTAATTTATTTCATCAACACCGCTCTCAAAACGGTGAAGGAAAACATCGTGAGGAAACCGGCATGTCCTAGAACCAAAAATTCAAAGACATGTGACATCCACCAACCCGCACTGGGCCCGCGTGGTGGATTACGGCCCATTCCCTCTCCTAGAGAGGAAGCCTGAGTCCCAACAGTGGGAACATTAAAAGGCCGACTATGCTATGCTATGCTATGAATGAAAACCGTCATTTAGTTCAATCATCTTTGACCCAAAGAGCAATGGAAAGGGCTATGCTCGGAGTTTCCTTGCGTGATCGAATCAGGAATGACGTCTTTCGGCTGAAATGATGATGATGATGATGATGAATCAACTTTGATACACTACAGAGGCGGAGCAGTTTTAACAGCATTCTATAAAGCGCCTCAGTCAATGCGATTAGCAATGTTTCTCGTGATGACGTAATTTGCTATAGTGGATTCCCTTTCCATTTCCTTTGAATTTCCTTGTAGAATTAATTCTTATTTCCTACAGCTCTTTATATTGGCGTTACTTTTTTTACCCGACTTCTAAAAAAGGAAACGGTTCTAAAGTCGTTTCAATTACTTTGATGTCTTTGTTAAAAAACAAAATGATATTAAAAATAATAATTAGACTTCAGAACTTAATAATAATTATAAAAAATTATTGAAGTACAAAGTAAAATTTTGATTTACATTAATTACAATCGACAAAAAGGTTTTTAATTGTGTTTATGATATTATTTATTTAATTTTAATGTCTAATTTTAACCCCCGACAGAAAAGAGCGGTGTTATAAGTTAGACGTGTCTGTGTGTCTGTCCGTGGCATCGTAGCTCCCAAACGAATCGACCCATTTTGATGCAGTTCTTTTTGTTTGAAAGCTGACCTAATCGAGATGGATAGTTATAGATTCTTTTAATGAAGTTAAAAGGCTAAAAGAGTAATTTATTAACTTATTTTTTAATTTTTTTTTTCGTTTTTTTTTACCAAGAAAACACAGACTATTCAAGTCATTTTTATAACCAGAACTTTATATGTTCATAGTCTATAAACACTAAGCTATAAAGTAGGTAATGCTATATGCTATGAATACAAAACTACAAATTGATTTTACTAAACCGTGTATAAATATCAACTGATAGCATAGTACTCTCTTAGAAACATTCGTAATACTTCAAGTCAGTACGATAAATAATAGGTATAGGTTAAAATGAAACTATTACTGCTGCTATGTTTCGTGTTTGCAGCAAGTGGAATAAACGCTTATGTAAGTATATTTTAATACACTTACTCCAAAATCCGCATTTATCCCTACCGCTTTTAGGCACGCAATTTACTATTTTTCGCACCAATGCGGAATATTGCGCGAGCTAGCCCCCGCCAAAATTAATTACATTTATCGTATCAGTTTCGGCACTCCCACGTGTCGCACGTCAACCCCCGTTTATTTATATCTTCGCAAGTGTATTGAAAAACGTCGTTTGATACACGTGGAAAGTGGCAGCACTGAGCTTCATAACACCCTTGCCTACAATTCGGGTGAAACTCGCTAGCAATAACAATCATACTTTCTCCACTTATATCAAAAAATGTAGTATTTCTGGGAGGCAACGCCAGGAGACTCTCGGGGTCTAGGCCGTTATTGGTGCAAAGGTTGGGTATCGCTAATCAGCGAGGCAATGCTGCGAGTGTTATGAGCACCTTTACACTGGGAACAATTAGGACCGGTTAATTAAAGTCGCAGTATAAGTTGACATTGTATTTATTTTGTGCTAGTAAATAAATATATGAAAATTTATTTTAATAATATAAAATGTCAGTCTCGGTTAGATGCAAGAAGCTTAGGTCCGATCCATTTGGCAACATTTTGGAGAAGCCAGATGTGGACGTCTTTCAGTAGAAATAATGAAAATGAATAATGAACCTAGCCATTACTCAAAAAAATTCTTTTTTATTGTAATAAAGACTGAAGACAGCACATATTTCTTGTGAGGCAATGTCCAAAGTTTCTGTAATGGAAACATCACATCTTGATCTAGTTAAACTTGTACTAAAAAATTAATGAATTCTAATAACATTTTGTTTTGTCTTCCAGGTAGCAGAAATAGCCAATATGTTGAAACTTACTAAAAAAATGGATGAATACGTCACAGAATGCATAGGAGAAGGAGAATTCGAACTAACTATTGATGACATTACAGGAGTATTTTTAAATGAACAAAAGAACGTAGATATAGAAAAGAAAGGCATGGAACAAGTAACCCGTTGCTTCTTCCACAAAGCAGGCATTTTGGAACCAGATGGAAAGTTGAATACAGATGCTGCAAGGACCATACTAAATTTAATAGGAGTTGAAGATGATGACGCAGAGGAACTCCTTAAAAAGTGTACTAGTATTACTGGTTTTGATGCTAAAGATACGGCATATGCGATCTTCAAATGTTTCGATGATGGTGTTAAAAACTAAAATGGGCATAAGGCTGTTTCTACATTCAGGCTACTAGATTATTATGAATAAGAGTAAACCGGAGAAATATGTTTATGTTTATATTTAAAAGCTTTCATATTATGTTAACATTCAACCCCGCTTTGTAATAGAAGTTAATGGTCATAGTTTTTGACATTGCATCTGTCCATGGAAACTAACAACTTTATTTAAGAACGTCATAATCGGTTCCCGAAATTAGACTTTCCATACAAAGCTGTCATCAGGTGATCAAAATTAGTATGAAACGTCCAATTTCTTTTCGGAAGTAACTATGATTTTCATATACAAAGTTGTTCATTTCTATAGTTCTGTCTGTAGTATTTAAAATATGACCATCCATTTCCTTAACACTTTACAATATAAATACACTACTGTAGGTTTTCTGGTCAAAAAATATGCTAGAAAGATTCATGTTGTAATCGCCTAATTTCAGACAGTATTAAAATTTAAATACACCTTAAAATCTAATAGGGGTTTTTTCTGTGTCCTTTCTCTTTAGTCTGTATTGCTGCAGAGTAATATTAACAACCTTAATTGCCCCAAAGTCATTGTAGAACATTTAATCAATATATTTTTTTACAATATTTCACTATGGATTGAAATCGATAAACACAGGGTTTATCGATTTTATTTTTTTGTTTTGCTTAAGTAATATTGTTAATGAATAGTATTACAATTTTGATGTACCTGTAATAAAAATTATTGAATATAATATTGCTATTTGTCTATCCATTCTGTAGGAAGCCATAAAGCTATTCGTCTAGATGAGGTTCCTTATGCTCTGTTGTAATAGTCGGTTTGGAATGCTGCCATAACTGCCATGCTTGGCAAACACTTTGATGACCAGAATCAAGGATGTGTAGATAACATATCATATTACCATAACGCCTATATTCCCGGAGGGGCGTATAGAGATATTCGTCTTATAGCCTTTGACTTCGCCAGTATTGTGATGTTATATATTTGAATTTTGAATTCGAGATAGTTTTCAAATTGTTAAGACGACAAACTATATGATATACAAGACAAATTTTAAATTCTATTGTAACCAATAGTACTTTAAAAGCCTTTTTGAAACAAATAGTATCATAATAATCAACTTGAAAATACACAACGGCTACGACCGGGCGGTGTATTTTCAAGTTGATTATTAAAATGTACTTCAAAATTTTTAAAATGTGCTTTTACTTGAAGTTTTAATTCAAAATAATTTGAATAAAAAAAAGAAAGTACATTTAAAAAAAAATATTCGAGATAGCCTATTACTATACTATTATTATATCCAGAAGGGTCGAAGTGCTCTGGTTTTAAGGCCAGCCCCACACAAGATAAGATACTATTATTATACTTTATACAGGGTTATTTGTAAATTATATAATTATTAAAAATTTAGGATATTTTAGTTTATCAGATTTTTATACAAAAATAATTTAAATTGAACGTTCTAAATATTACGAAGTCTATGCGAAGCAAGCGATGTACAATAGCGGAGAGGAGCGGGGATCGAGCGGCGGGGGTGCTTGGTGCTCTTGTGTCGCGTCATTTAGACGTAGGTAAGTATAGCAAAATACAGAGTTGAAATGTGTTAGATAGAACAATGAAATCTTAAAGGTTTATTTTTGGTAAACAATAGTCATAGAACAAAAGTTGTTGTTTATGATGTTAGTAATACAGTATACCTATGTAGTACATCAAGATATCATGACGACTTTGACTGACCTGTTAGTCTAGTGGTTAGAGGCCCTAACTGCTATGCTGGAGGTCGTGGGTTCAATTCCCACCCAGGACAAATGATTGTGCGATGAGCACGCTCATTTGTTCTGTGTATGGGTGTAATTTATCTATAATATGTATGTATTTAGAAATATATAAGCATGTTCATCAGTTGTCTAGTACTCATAACACAAGCTCTGCTTAGTTTGGGACTAGACGACGTTGTGTGATAGTTGTTTTTTTTTTTTTTTTTTTTAATTAGATTCAAAACCAAACAATTCAAACCTTATACTTAAAATGTATCGATGGAAAAACCCAACACTGTCCGATTGGAGATTAAACCTAACGAGATAGTCAATCATCTAAGTGTTAAAGTGCTACGTTATCAAAAAGGGAATCAATCAAAAAGTTAATCCAGTCTTATAGATGGTTTCTTCGAAGCCTTTCAAGTAAAAAATGTCCTTACTCCCAAAGAATAACAGGTAAAACGTGTTATCTTGTTGTTGTAAGTGATCGTAATTTGCATATTTAGAAACGTATATCTTCAAAAATTTTCCTTATATCACATATAGGAACTACACTTACTACACATTCTTAAGAAAAATACAAAGCTTTGAAATTTTAAGGATAAGCCAATGCACGAATTAATTTTAGATAGATGATAGGTATATAGATAGATATTTTGGTCATGAGAATCCGATAGTTTTTTTTTTTTTAGGTGGGAAAATCATCTTATGACAAATCGCAAAACGCTCTTGGGCGGAGCGAGAAATAAGGTCAGACTTTTACTGACTAAAAACCCACTCCCGTTCCTTCTTTACCTTCGTCCCAGGGCCCCGGGTTTCACTTTCATACTACCCGTGGCCCCAGTAGGCTTCGACCCTGTTGGGCCCCTACGATTTGCTGACATCTCCTTGAGGCGCGCGTGGAACAGTACGCGCTGTCGATGACTTGGGCTTGGTACGGACGGTTACCGGACTATCGGACGGCGAGCCACCCATTGCTCGCCGTCCGCAAGCCCGCGCCTATGGTGGCCGGAAATCGGGATCGGAATCCCGGCGGCGATTGGGGCGTGACGACCGTTGCCTCACGCGATCGGCCGCCTCCTTTGCTAGCATTACTGTTTCGCAGAAGGAGGCGACCGCCTGCCACTCCTCCTCGCTCCGGACCATGGCCTGTACCAAGGCCCGGCGCGAGAGATCGCCGCCGCCGATCGCCCCCACGAGGACACGGCGTTGCTCTGCCCAAGCGGGGCACACCTCCACCGTGTGCTCCACCGTGTCCTCCGGGCGGTCCACACAGTGGCGACACCCGGGCGTCGCTTCCGCGCGAATCCGGTGCAGGAACTTCCTGAACTTTCGGTTTGGTGAGAACCTGCGTCATGCGGAAGGTGAGGACGCCGTGAGATCTTCCCAACCACGCCTCAAAGAGGGGACTTACCACCATAATTGTAGCGTGCCCAAGAATCCGATAGATGCGACTTGCACAGGACCGGTAGTTATAGCGAAACTTGACTGAGGCTTATGTCCAACAGTGGATGTCTTTCGGCTAAAATGATGATGATGAAAGCACGAGAATATAGATTTAGTGCTACCATATATTTCTGATTTTTATCGACTAAACTAAGGACATAAATAAGCCAGTTATAATAGTTGTGAACCCAACCACAACTAGATTTTGTAGGGGCACATCAGGGTCGAAGCCTACTGGGGCCAAGGGTCTGATTCTGAAAGGAAGACTCGGCCCTGGTACGAAAGGCAACGAAGGAACAGGAGTGGGTTTTTAGTCAGTAAAAGTCTGACACTATCTCCCGTTTCGCCGAGAGCGGGGAATGTCATAAGATGATTTTCACACCGAAAAAAAATACTACAACTAGATTTACCATTGACTAGGATGCTTTTGAATCTTTTCGACTGAAGTTCGGTCACGGTGGTCAAATTTAACAGAGATTCCATCTCACCTATACGCACGAAACGTTTTGGGAACACATTCATTGTGCGTACAGCTAAAGAGTGGAATTCTTTGCCGGAATCTGTGTTTCCTGATGGATACAACCCGGGAATCTTTAAGTCAAAAGTGAATAGTTTACTTCTAGGTAAGCGCGCTCCATAGACGAACGCATCGTCGTTTTCCATCAGGTGAGATAGCGGTCGAGCGCGAACCTATCAAGAATAACAAAAAAGAAGAGGTTAACCAAGTACGCAGGATAAAATATATACACAAACTAGCTTCTGCCAGCGGCTTTGCCCGCTTGAAAATAGTTTTTTCTATACAAACTTTGGACCTCCGTTTCATCCCTTTAAGGAGTGAATTTTGGAAAATCCTCTCTTAGTGCTCGCCTACGTCATAAAAGGAAGCCTTGTGCTAAATTTCATGTTCCTAGTCCCAGTAGTTTCGGCTGTGCGTTGATATGTCAGTCAGTCAGTTTCTCCTTTTATATATATAGATGTGTGTGCAAACATAGACTTGTAGTCACTATTCCTTTACGGTTATAGCCCGATGGGGTGGTAATCTAATACGATAGGAGAGAGATCAAGCACAGAACTAACGGCTTTCTTTAGAGTGCTTTGTTAGATACAGAAGTGTAGCACCACTAACTTCCTCACTCCTAACTGCACTGAGAAATTCCTAATAGCAAAATCCAATAACTTTTCGCTTGATCTGAGACTGAACTAAACATGAACGTCATGATGGGCATGTTTGCCCTACTAAGCCAAAAAGCAGTAAGTAACTCAAAGAAAGTGAATTTCGAAAAAAAAAAAGTGGTTTTTGTAAAAAACGATTGCCGTCATCTTTATGACGTTTACTAAGTAAATGAAAGCTTCTGCCCGCTTGGTATGTTAATAAAAAGTATCTCTAGTCCTTTTCCTTGTCCTAGACTATGTCTCCAGCTAAATTCCATTAAGATCGGTTTGACGGCTTCGGCGTGAAGACGTAACAAACAAACAGAATAACTTTCGTATTTATAACATTACTAAGTGATTGTTTTTTTTTTTTCAATATTCCAATAAAGTTACGAATTTTCCGACTAGTCCTTGTGATGCGGAGAGCTATGGCATTGCGATGTAGACAAAAAAAATCTCTTTGTGGCTTACTAGGGCAGTATAGCACATCATAACAGCTTTTATTGCATCAATACGTGGCATAAAAAATAGCCATAATGCGTCTATATTCCCTTAGCATTAATTTTAATGTCTTCTTAAGCTGTGTATAAAAGTATTGCTAATTAATCTATGGCTAAGCTAATAGGTATTGTAAGGAAGTTACAAGAACAGTTCTAAAAAGTCAAGCTCAAAAACATGTAATAGAAAAGTTATTTTGATATTACATTTAGATATATCAATTTTATTTAATATATGTATTTTTTTTTTCGGTGGGAAAATCATCTTATTACCGGCTTAGAATTACTCCTCCACATCGCTGTCATCCGGAAATGTGCTCAGAAGACTGGCAGCATTACCACGTTGAATGGCAATGCTAATTCTTTAGACGAAGAACGACTCAGGCGTCAAGCAAAGAGTCGATCAGTCGGCGTGAAATTTCCTTGAAAAGGAAACGCGCACTCGGACCCCATGACCCAAGCGTTTTGACCTCAAACGGCTCAAAACTGTAATTACCAATAAGGCTTTTTTTGTATTGTATTAGTATTTTCGGGCTGGTGTCCGCAACTCCACGACTAAAGCGCGTATTTTGCGTACGAGTGGGACAAATGCGTCATTCGATCCACCACAGCTCCTCCAGGAAGGCCAGCAGCGTCTTGGTGTTATTGACCATTTCGCCTAGGTTACCTGGGTTTCTGGAGTATTTTGCCCTGTATCCAGCGACAACTGGGCAGCTTAGAAGCAAATGTGCTGCTGTCTCGTCCTTCTCCATGCAGGCCCTGCACAGTGGGCCGTCTGTAACTCCTATGACAGAGAGGTGCTTATTAAAGGTCCCGTGGCCAGTTGTTACGGCCGTCACTTTACGCAACTGAGGTTTAGTCAGTCGTTGGGCCTGTTTCGTAAAGCCGCCATCGATGAAGGGAAATGCCTCCTTATGTCTGTACTCACTATGGTCTACCCATGGTCTGTGATGTAGGTTTCTACCTGAAGGTTACAGAATTTGTGCCATTTGAGGGTCTCAGCAGCCGCAGCGGCATTAAATATATTACAAGAAGAAACTCTGTGCAATATTTCAGCTTTCTAGGTCCTAAGGTTTGAGCTGGGCGTGAATGACTCAGTGAGTGAGTCAGGACATTTATATATACAGTTATAATAAAACGGAAAAGTTTTTAGTTTTTTTAAACGCACTAATCTCTGGAACTGTTATTCTGATTGGAAAAATCTTTATGTACAGGATAATCAGGTTCACGTTATAACTCACAGAAATGGAGCAATAAGCTAAGATAAGGATAAAACGTTGTTATAAAGCTATTATCCAAAAAAAAAAAACACCGCACAAATGCGCGTACTTAATTTCCCTATGAAAACAATTCAAATCCCGAATTAAGTTACGAAGATTTTTCCGAATCACAAAAAAAGTTTTTTTTGTAACGTAATTTCGTAATATACAATTTTCAGATATTTTTCCTATAGGTACTTGTGCTTTATTTAAGACCTTGCTACGAGTATATGGCAAATTTCAGGATTCTAGGTCAACGGGTCCTATGAATTTTGATTTCATCGAGAGTGTCGAAATACACGTTTTATACGACTTTTTTTTTCTTGACTCAGAAGTTTGATTTTTTCACAGCTTCAAGGGACCGCAGATCTGAGTATATCGTTTTAATTTCAACGCGATATTTCCAAGCGTTCTTGAGACTTACAGACAGACAGACGAACAAAAGTAGTAGGCACTTGTATAAGAGTTACCGTGGCCCTGGCACGCAAAGGATAACTGAAGGAATACAGGTGGGTTTTAGTCAGTAAAAATCTGACAAGGGAGTCATTATTTTAATGATTTTCCACCGAAATAAAAAGGCAGCTTTATACAAATAAGCTTGTAATAACAACCGTTATATGTACGTATTTTTTCTCACCGGCGACGCTCTGGGGGAGTGGATTCCCGGCCAAGGTAGCTCGCCGTCCGACCGTCCGGTTAAGACCAAACCCAGGTCGACAGCGCATGGTATTTCATTCGTGCTTCAAAGAAATATAGGCAATATTGACGGGGCCAGTTAGGGCCGACGCCTGTCCGGGCTGTAGATTGTTATTGAAGTATTAGAAAAATCACCATGGCTCTCGCAAAAATAAACTGAAGAGTGAAGGGACATCTCTAGCTGTACCCACAACAGGTGTTGTCATTGATGATTTCCAACCACAGACAATAAAGAGGTAAGTACAAAGGTAAGTATTATGACGTATTATGTATTTGAGTCATTAAAGGAAAAACACCAGAATTGATTGATTAAAAGCTGTCTTCTGAGTCAACGTGTGTCCTAAGTACATATGTATATAGTGACGAATTATTCACTTCTTGGTCTAAGGTTCTTAGTAGAAATCCCCCAGTACATAAATGTATTATCATTTAGTAAAGAACGATACGAAATCAAAGCAGTACCATTTTCCGGGTATGCTTAATTTAATGTTCTATTCCTAGCTCGAATAAGATCAAATAGATCTAGTTGTAGCATTACTTAGTTACTCATTACCATACGTAAATTTCTTTACACTAGTTTCTTTATAGTATACTAGCTTCCATACAAACTTAGGACCCCATTTCATCCTACTAGGGGTTAAATTTTTAAAAATCCTTTCTTAGTGCTTGCCTATGTCATAAAAGGTAACCTTGTGCAAGATTTTACCCTCTTAGTTTCGGCTCTGCGTCGATATGTCAGTAATTCAGTTTCTCCTTTTTAACCGACTTCAAAAAGGAGGAGGTTCTATTTTCGGCTGACAGTATTTCTTTATGTATGTTCACCGATTTCTCGGTCAACAAATAACGAAGAGACAAAACTATTATGGAAACACCGACTTGTGGAATATTATATTATATTATTATATTATTTTTTTGTAAAAAGTTTTTTTATTTATGTATAGATTAGTCTTTACCACGGATATCTCCATGGTCTTTACCTATGAAATTGCCGTTTTTCAAACGACTTTAAAAAAAGGAGGTTTGTTCTTAACTTGGCTGTAAATTTTTTTTTTATGTTTGTTAACGGAAAACTCCGTCATTTATGAACAGAATTGCAATTTTTTTTTTCACTTATAAGGATATGCTTGAAGATTGGTCCCATTTTTTTCGAAACCCAGGTCTGATGATAGGGTCCATGAGGAGTTGAGGCTACTCCTCAAACATAATAGGCAACCATATAGTGATTTTGGTATTTTCATCGAGAACTCAAGCATCTAGCATGAAGAAGATCAGAAATCGCCTATAGAACTTCACACTCACATAGCAAACCTCCGTTGAAAAGGGAGAATCTTCCGGCTAGACGGATGTTTCGTCGGATCTGGGTAACCAGGTTACCAACATAGCTCGAAGAATCGCTAAACTTACGCACGCAGAATCAAGAACATTTCGTCCCCATCGACAGATGGTCGATGGGGACGAAATGTTCTGGAGCGGCGACCACGTACCGCAAGACGCAGCGTTGAAAGGCCCCCTACAAGGTGGACCGATGACCTGGTGAGGTTCGCGGGAATCCAATGGATGCGAGACGCACAGGACCGATCGTCGTGGTGACGCTTGGGGAGGCATATATCCAACAGTGCACGTCTTTCGGCTGAAATGATGATGATGATGATGATGAAATCAAGCGGAGAACTCTAATTACGTGATGCAGGATTTCGAAGTTTTTAGTTACTATGTCGTGCCATAGATGTCGCTATACTTAGATGATTAAGATTTTTACAGAAAAAATTCGATGATTGCCGGAAATTTTTTTTTTTTTATGTAGTATTTATATGACCATATCTTAACAGAACAACTTCTGTCACGTCAACCGTTTACAAATAAAATATGCCGTTGCCTTAACTCGAAAAAAAAGTTAACTGTTATTAGTATTACTTATTTGTAGGCCAGACGCTTGCCAAACGTGATTCGCACTTCATAAAAATGTATTCTTGTTCGACCTGCACCGATGCGTCCACAGTAAACATACGTACGTAGATTTCAATATAATGATTCAGCCAGATAATGATAAATAAAAACACTTTGGATGGATTTCCAAACTATATTTTTCAGTACAACAAAACATAAAATATAATACACACTTAGCGTAGTAAATTAAGTGCGAACACTAGTTCTCAGAGCTGTCCAGCCCGTGATGGTGAAGCAGACTGACAGTGCAGTGAATACACTCTATATAACAATTCTTCGTAAAGCTGTCAATATATTTCCTCGAAGCGAAGCCGCTGCCAGAAGCTAGTTATATACAAAGAAATAAAATATACCTATGTGCGTATGACTACGTCGTATGGACGCACCATCACAAGTAGTATTTTCTGTAGTTTTTGTATCACAACTGCATATTAGGTAGGTATTCACGCGATAAAAAAAAAAAACAAAAGAAGTTATGGCCCAAGCGCCCGAGCAGTGCCATAAACAGTGACTTTCTGAAGCCTAGGTACTCCTCGGTAACGGCTAAGTCATAATTGTTTGAAAAAAATATGTGTTTAATTTAATATAAACTCATGTACAACATTATCAACATATGATTTTTTTAATGACTAATACTTTTGCCAAAAAAAAAAAATAACGACATGATATTTTTTCACTTGTTTTCCCTACTCCTTTCAAACGGCTTTGTTCTTTAGAAATATACTGTGTGTATACACAAAAAAATTGTTGATTAATTGTTCTTCAGACTGTACTACATAGCATATCGCACCTTTAATCCAGCGCCGCAACTAAACGAAATTTTTCAAAATGACTGTTTTTAATGCCATCTGTTTGCTGAGCGCTAACTTTACAGATTTTGAAGAATTTCGTTTAATGACGGTATTGGATTAAAGGTGCGATGCTATGTAGTAAATTCTGAAGAACAATTAATCAACAATTTTTATATATCAATCAATATTTAGTAAATAAAATGGATGCAGCTGTCAGGAATTAAATGCACACATACTCGTACTGTAAGCTGCAGTTCGACTATTTATGTCCATTTAACTCCGGCCAGATGTTCAAGGGACTATACGCCTTAAAACGTAAGTATCAACGGATAGAGCTGTGAAGCAGTGGTAGCCGAGTGGTAACGGCCCCGAGTTACGACCAAACCCACCAGGCGCATTACTTTGTGTAATTTATTTTATCTCCATTACTCTCAAAACGGTGAAGGATAACATCGTGAGGAAACCGGCATGTCCTAGAAACAAAAATTCAAAGACATGTGACATCCACCAACCCGCACTGGGCCCGCGTGGTGGATTACTGCCCATTCCCTCTCCTAGAGAGAAGGCCTGAGTCTCAACAGTGGGAACATCATAAGGCCGACTATGCTACCACCAATTAAACTACCAAATAAACGTGGTTGGGCACGTTGGGGTCAACTAGTGGTCTGGCATCTGTGATGGAGCGACTGCCTATCTGATCTCCACAACCCATTAATTTGGTAACAGGACACCCCTTGGCAAGACTGGTGTCAAAATCGTTGACTTCTGGCTTTCCGTAACGACTGTCAAAGATATAAAAATGACAGCCGGGATCAGCGCTTTAAGAGGGCCCTTCTCAGTCTATCGTAAACGTGAGCATACTAGACAAGCTTACAGTTTCATCCAACGCTATGTTTGATAAAGAGGCAACGCGTACCGAACAAAACTTGTACAGAGAAATACGTCTCTATTTAAATCTTAAAAGTTTTTGGAAACACAATTTTCGTCAACCAGAATCTTGATTTAATATGCACAGTTTTCATTCTCCCGAAAAAATCCCGAAAAGCTGCCATTCTGAAGTGGGATTGGGCCGGACATGTCTGCCGTATGTCGGATGAGCGGTGGGCTAAAAAGCCACTTATTGGATCCCAGTAAACGCAAGACGACACCGCGGCAGACCAAGGCGAAGGTGGAGCTGGATAAATACCACAGGGACTGGCCTGCAATGGCCGAAGACAGACTTGTGTTGAAAAGGGAAAGGGGGGCCTTTGTTCAGCCGTGGGACATAAATGGACTATAAAAAAAGTTTTCATAATATTTACTTTGTTTTAAATTTATGAGTAGGTACGCTGTAAAGGCCAAAGTTTACGTATAATTTGTGCAAAACAGCAAATCGAAGGTCTTTACTGGATTAGATGTTTTGTTTTCAATAGAAACCTAGATCCACAAGATTTCAGAGAAAGTGGTTTAATAACGTTAAAATCACGGTTTGGGAGGTCTTAACGGGCTTTGTGAAGCTTTGAAAGATGTTTTTCCTAGTGATTTTTATTATGGTCGCCCATCCAAAGTCCGACCTTATCAAGCGTTGCTTAACCTTGAAGATTGACCTGCTGTTAATAGTATAGCCACATTCGCTTCTTTATCATGATAAGATTATCATAATTAGATTATTCAACATCTTACGATGTTACGAACTGGTTAAGAAAATGTTATTATGAATTAATTTTTATATGGATGAGTACATATTATGTAGGTAATTAGAATTCTTGTTCACCTCGCATTAAAAAAGTTGCTTGTTGCTGCAAAAGACTAAAGTCTAAAACTCAACACATAGAGAAAAAACTGATTACAAATCAATTAAAGAAAGTGCAAGAACACCTACTTAAATAAACACACAAAAAATGGGTAAACTCCTAATTATAACGGTAAAATTAATCAAATATATATAAACATCACTGATTTGTTTAACAACCTGTGCGAGCATAACATCACAGGTTACAGACATTCTAAGTTTTCCTCATTCAAGTTTTTTTTTGTACGCCAAATGACGGTATAACCAGTCGCTTTTTAAACGTGGAACAGAGTGCTTGTTTTTCAAATTTAGAACCGAAAAAAAAAATATTCAGAAGAATGAAGATACTGGTGAGTTGATTCAAATTAATTACGAATAGTTTGAAAAAGTGAGTCCAAGTTAGTGTTTATTTTTATGGTTAATTGTTGAGACTACACTGTTCAAGTTCACAGTGGATTTAAATACGCTGTCATTCATTAAGTTAGATGTTTCATTAAAGATGACATTATGACTAAAGAACCATAATTGCAGATGTTAGACAGAGATTGGTAAGACAGAATGATGGGCAAAATTCATTGTCTAGATGTGGTGATTGTGTGATTGTAGGTGGGTTTTACACATAAAACCCAGATTTGGGATAAATATATGCCAAGTATCAATGCTTTGGATATGATAAATCAGGTAGATCTCAATGTCTCTATGTTATTTAGTGTAAGTATATGCCACCTGAAAATTACAAACGCCGTAAAGTTGTAAAATATTGCAAGAAATTGTAAACTTTTTTTTTTTAATATAGCATAGAATGAACTTGATTGTACAGCAAAAAAAATAAAACAACTTATACATAAACTTAAATCTATGGGTACAATGGCGGTCTTATCGGTGACAACGATATCTACCAGACAACCTTATGATGGATCATAAGAACTTAAAATAATACAGGGGGTAAACTGCGGTGTACTGTTTAAATTATAAATTAATGAAGATACGGAGTCTGAAAGTTTCCGATGACATAAGTATACCTACACTAGGGTAGGTAACAACATACCTACTTATTTTTATGTATTAACGTCACTACAAAAGCCAAATTTTTAAGTAAAAACAACCTGTGAAATTTATGATAAGCATGCCAAACTCGATCTTAAAGCGAGTCGAGTCAAAGTTATTAAATTAATTTGAATAAATAGTGGTTTTATAAATTTTATTAATTGTTTATGTTAACAAATGACGTATGTAGTTAGACCGTAGTAGGTATTTGTAAAGGTCGACCGATTTATAGAAGCTCTGTTTATATACATTTGTTACGATCAAGTGCATAACGACCTAACAACAGCAACTACAACACAACAACAACAAGCGGTAACATCTTAAAATATTGGTTGAAACTTACGAATGTAGGTAATGAAGGAACTTCACTCCATCTGTTTAGGTAATTAACTAAATGTAAACAATCTTGACAAGTCTTTTATCTAAAGTTGCCTACAAATTTTATCTAAAAATGTTTACAATTTGTTATTTACCTATACCGATGTTTGGTAATTAACTAAAGGACGATGCATCAAAACCTCCCGCGTATCGGTCGATTCCCACCTAGGACAAATGTTTGTGTGATGAGCACGATAATTTGTATATGTATGTATTTAGAAATATATAATTATGTTTATCAGTTGTTTAGTACCCATAACACAAGCTCTGCTTAGCATGGGAATAGACGGCGTTATGTGATAGTTGTGGAATATTATATTATATTATTATATCTTAACAGGGTGAGATTTTTTTACTATAGCGACATCTCTCAAAAATGCAGGGTTTAACGAGAAAATCATATTTTAATATTATTATTTTTTGTTACAAAATACACCAATAGATTTGAAAGGTATCTCATTCGAAAGATCTTAGTAATGTGAGAAGTTTTGACAAGGAGACGTCTCTCAAGTGCGGCATATAGGTTAGGTTTGGTTAAAATAAAAATATTATAATTATAAAACCTAAAACCCATACTTTTGAGGTACCTATGTCGCCATAATAAAAAAATCTCTATTCAACTAGACGCTTCGAATGACACCTGTTTTAAATCTGTTGTTATTTATCTGTTGGATAGGGGGATGGGTCTCATACAAATTTGATCATCGTTCTTTAAATAATCTTTGTACCTATGTCTTTTTTACGATTTTTTGTTTAATAAAAAGACATCAAAATTGTTTACGTTTAGTAAACTACCTAAACAAATGGAGTATGGATATTCTGGTTTTTCTTTTGTTGACGATTAGTGTCTTCTTGATACTATCGGTCTCTTAAATGGATTTAGACATAGAACGTTTTTTCAAGATTATGCCACAAATGTTTTTTCGACTTTGATATTAATATAATAAATAAACTTAGCTTATTAGGTAAGAAACGGCTTTGGCGTTAGGAGTCGCAAGGCGATTCCTCCGTCCGGTATCTAAAAACCAGCCCCCCTAGTCAAGTTACAACCGTTTCGTTTCGATTATTTTTTCATCGATTGCTTCGAGTCGGCCACGCCTCCTACTCCTTTGTTCTGACCACGTGACTGAGCGTTGAGATGACATCAGAACAAAGGAATCGGAGGCATGGCCGACTCAAGGCGTTCGATGAAAAGAGAATAGAAACGAAACAGTTGTAACTTGGCTAGGGGGGCAGAGGCCCTACCTACAGACGACCTTAACTGAGCTGTATAGGGTGTATGTAGTAGCTTCATCCCTCTTTATCGCTCGCTCGCTCGACATTTTAACACGTCATGGACCCTGGCCCGGATCGACGCGAGCCTTAAAAAGATTTCAGTTTATATGACGGGTTCCGTTGGGACCAATGACTGCCACGCACACTAGTGCAGTTGTTCAAAAGGATCACCAAGGCCCTGGAACGTGTAGTTAGTAAAATTCTGCCACTCTCTCTCCTTCCACCTAGAGCGAAAGAAGTTATGTGATGATTTCCTAGCCAAATAAAACTCACTAAGTAAGCTGAGCTCAGCACATGTCTGTTGGACTGAGTCTGTCTGTTCCTGCCCCAACCCCAAGCTACCACTTTGGGTACTTGGGACCTCCAGCTGGCATTCATGATTATGGTATGGCGTTACTACATATATTGATAGATCATATAGATCGACGTCAGTCGATTGGCACGGTAACTTTGACTGTGACTATTAATTGACATTGATTGGTCATTTCCACTACTGATCGGTTTATTCCAGAAATCCCCACCGACAAATCCCAGCCACCAAAACCATACCAGTGGCGATTGTTTTTTTTTTTTCAGAAATCCCCACTAAGTACCTACACAATATCGGCCTAGTGGGGTTATTTGGAAAAATAAGTAACAAACCGTTTAAAAATGCTTTAGTCAACTTAATTACAACATCATTATGATCATCATCATTTCAGCCGAAAGACGTCCACAGTTGAACATAGACCTCCTCTAAGCGTCGCCGTGTTTATGATATTCTTAACATAGCCCTGAGAGGTTCCCAGTGTTTTACAAATAACCCTATAAATTGAACTTTGACCTGGGCTTTACTAGTCCTACTGAGTTGTTACTGCGTAAAAAACAATTTCGAAAAAAAAATGTAATATTTTTTTTTTTTTACAACTATCGCACGACGCCGTCTAGTCCCAAGCTAAGCAGAGCTTGTGTTATGGGTACTAGACAACTGATAAACATACTAGTTTATATATTTCTAAATACATACATAAATTACACCCAGACACAGAACAAATGATCGTGCTCATCACACAAACATTTGTCTTGGGTGGGAATCGAACCCACGACATCCGGTATAGCAGTCAGGGCCTGGATTCTAATATTAATGAACAAAACCATCTAATCCATTCTGTGTTAAAATTTTCAGATATCAGCGCTGTTTTTGGTGACATCATCACTCGTGGCGGGTCAACGGCCTTCGTTCGCTGGCTTTAGACCCATCGGGTTTCCTGACACGCCAAACCGAACCACCACGACACCAGATCCTCTTGCAGACCGGTAAAATTAATATTTTATTCCAAATTCTATTTGTCTCTTAATATTTTTGTGTAGTTTCCTTATCGAAGTGCTAATATAAGATATATTTTGCGTTTACAAAATATGTTTTTAATGTGAAGTTCTGACTAAAGAAAAGATGGATGGATTGTGTGAGGAATGCTATGAGAAAAAAAAGATTGGCAGGGAGAAATGAAAGAAAAATAAGAATTCCGAAATTGGGATAAATGCAGGGAGATGCTGAGTGTGAAATTATTCCCACATTGGTTTAGTGATCGCTCATACAACTGCTTAGCAAGTAGCCCCGTGTTTGATCCTTAGGTCGGAAAAAATGTTAAGTTCATAACGAATTCACAAAACTATGAACTAGTAGCTAAAACCAATTCAGACTCAGGGTAGGTTGACAATTATAGTGCTTCTGGAGAAATGCGGTATGCATTACGATGAGGTTTTTCAATACGGCGCGCCAATATGAAATACGGCGTGTTATACGAAGCGATTTCGACATTACACCCCTTCTTACTCCTTTCTGGGAATAACAGGCCTGCTTATGATAGCTAAACGCATCGTAATTTTTTACCCCCGACGGAAAAGAGGGGTGTTTGTACGTCTGTCTGTAGCATCGTAACTCTTAAAAAGAATGGACCGATTTTGATGCGGTTTTTTTTGTTTGAAAGGTGACGTAACCGGGATAATTCTTAGGTACAATTTATAAAGATCTATCCAGATGTTCAAGGTCATTAGCTGCGCCATAGACATAGGCTTGAGGACGACAAGCAATGGATAGCTCGCCGTTTGGCCGTCTGGTATTCGTCCGGAACAAGCCCAAGTCGTCGACGGCGCATAGTGTTGCACGCGCGCCTCAAGGAGGAAAGGAAAATCCACGGGGTCCTGGAACGCTAAGTGTGGTTTTAGTCAGTAAAAGTCTGACAAACCCTCTCACTCCGCAATAAGGCGAGAAAAGACATTGAATGGGAAATCATTCAATGTCTTTTTCATTCACCTTAAAAAACTGGCCAAGTTCCGTAGGTACAAACTTAAAGGTAAATTGCGGTTTACGATTTATGATGTATTACAAAAAACTACTTAGGCACTAGATCTCGTTCAAACCAATTTTCGGTCGAAGTTTGCATGGTAATCGGTACATCGTATATTTTTTTTAGTTTTATCATTCTCTTATTTTAGAAGTTACAGGGTGGGGGGGGGGACACATTTTACCACTTTGGAAGTGTCTCTCGCGCAAACTATTCAGTTCAGAAAAAATGATATTAGAAACCTCAATATAAATATTGAAGACCTATCTGTAGATAGCCCACACGTATTAAATAAAATTAAAAAAAAACCCCGACGAAAAAAAAAATAATACAAAGTAAAAAAAAATGTATTACTCTTTCAGCCGTTTTTCCTTCATTAAAAAAAACTATAAATATTTTAAAGATGAGCGTCGCTGAATTGGGGGACCGGTGGAGACTGTGTGGTTCTTTCTTCAAAACACCATTTCAGACTCCAATCAGCATGATTCTCATATGATTTGACCATTACATGTTTGCTGTATGTAAAAATACTTAGTAAAAGAGACTTTGACCCCTGAGCTAGTTTTGGTGTTTCTTCTCAAGGTATTCTAGGACTATATAGCTAGGACACACCGGCTTCATCTAGTATAAATTGACAAAAAAAATTTACGTGTAAAAGAGTTTTTCAAAATCGTATTTACAAAATAAATATCATTTACCTAATTCTTACTAAATGCACGGCATTCAATTGACCGTCTGTAGGTCCAAATGGCAAGGTTGATAAAACCTGTATCTTTACAATCATTGTACTAAGAATCTATTTTGAGCACCGACCTAAGTAAGCGTAACTCATTACAAATAAGTTGGCAAAAAACATCACAGACTGCAGTGTGTTACTGGAATAAAAGTCATTTGAGAATCTGATTAAGAAGTTTTTTTAGAGGGATTTTTTTCGAGTTTCATTTGGTGACTGCTTTAGTTGTTTATTTATTTAATACTTCATGACATAAAGGTACAGAGGCGGAGTTAATGCCTTAGGCATTTTCTACCAGTTAAGTAACCTTTGGTTGATGCAGAGAAGAATAGTGGTAGGTCAAAATAAAAAATAAAAAATCTTTCGAAATCTTTATTTCTTACTGAAAATAAGGTTTGAAGTCGGGAAAATGCAAAAAAAAAACTCGTAATTATTTTCGAATTGGAGTCTTAAAAGAAAAGTATGGATGAAAAGTCGTTTATAAAAATTATGTTGTTTTTTTTACTTTTTACTACTATTTTGCCTCGGGGATATTTTTATTTTAATTTCACTCTTTTAAAATTAAATAAATCTACTTTTTTAAGGTAGGAAATCATTCAATGTCTTTTCTCGTCTTAGGGCGGTGCGAGAGACATGTCAGACTTTTACTGACTAAAGCTGTGTTCCACCTTTGCCTAGCGTTCCAGGACCCCGCGGATTTCCCTTTAGGATGTCAACCGACGGCCCCAGTAGACCTCGGCCCTACTGGGAGCCACAGCGCTGATTTTCAGCACCAGGCGTAGGACAGTAGTAATACGATCTCAGCATTCTCAGCGAAGCTTACCGAGAAGGCTGACTCGATACATTAGCTGCCAATTACTGCATAAATATTTTAACGTGTTACATCCATATTCTAAAGGAAATCAAAGTGACTAAATCTGATACGATTGTTACTATTAGGGATCCGTACCTCAAAAGGAAAAAAACGGAACCCTTATAGGATCACTTTGTTGTCCGTCTGTCTGTCTGTCAAGACCGTTTATCTCGGGAACACGTTTACGTATCGAGTTGAAATTAAAACCATATACTTAGATCTGCGGTCCCTTAATTGTAAAAAAATCAAATTCCAAAAACGTACTTATCGACAATCAAGGGAACCAAAATTCTAGAGTACTTCCCGTTGACCCAAAATCCTGAAATTTTGCATTAAGCAAAGTGTTATAACAAAAGTATAAGAATAAATCTGAAAACAGAAATTTTGTTTACGTCACAATTTTTTTTATTGCGATTTGGAAAAAAATCAGTGATTGAACTCTTTACGTAGGTAAGTTTGTACGGAACCCTCGGGGCGCGAGTCCGACTCACACTTGCACAGTTTTTTTATTGATGTGTACCTGGTGACCGTCAACAAATAAATATTATTTTTTTCTTTCTTTCTTTAAATACTTATTTGAAACCATAAAAAAAGAATCATTAGCAGACGATACCTACCAAAAATCCTGTTGTGGCATGTGATGTAGAAGGTATGAGGTTGATATCGTGAGGAGCTTGGAGTTGATGGTTTTAAGGGTAAAGGAAAATCAAATAAATGAAGTGATGGGTGAGTGATGGCTTGTGTGGAAAACGAGATGGCTATCTCCTTTGCATTTATTTGGGAAATAAATTGTCATCATTATCATCATTTCAGCCGTTAGACGTCCACTGCTGGACATAGGCCTCCCCCAAATGTCACCACATAAACGGTCCTGTGCGTCTTGCATCCATCGGATTCCCGCAACCTTCACTAGGTCATCGGTCCAATTTGTAGGGGGCCTTCCAACAATGCGTCTTCCGATACATGGTCGCCACTCCAGAACCTTTCGGCCCCAACGGCCATCTGTTCTGCGAGCAATGTGCCATGCCCATTGCCACTTAAGTTTGTCGATTCTTCGTGCTATATCGGCAACCTTGGTTCTCCTGCGGATATCTTTATTTCGATCACGTGAGGAAACTCTAAACATAACCCTTTCCATTGTCATTTGGGTGACTTTAAGCCTTCTACCCCCCTAGCCAAGTTACGATCGTTTTGTTTGCGTCATACGCCTCGAGTAGCCCACGCCTGCGAACCTTTGTTCTGACCACGTAACTGAGCGTTGAGATAACGTCAGTACAAAGGAATCGGAAGCGTGGCCTACTCGAGGCGTTCGACACAAACGAAACGATCGTAACTTGGCTAGGGGGGCTGATGAGGCTCATTGTGAGCGACCACGTTTCGGAACCATATGTCATCACTGGCAACACGCACTGGTCATAGACTTTCGTCGGAATACTTTGTAGACCATATAAATATTTTCTGTGCAAATATCAAACCCACAACACACAGCGCAAAATCCAATCCTTGAACCACTACGCCAACCGAGCTTAACAAATGACAGAAGAAAAATTCATCCTAAAACTCTTCATTATTTTCTTACAGTTTCGGAGAGGGTACTACAGAGAGACTGCCAATCGAAGCAAATGGCGACCGGGACCTGATCGACAGGCTCAGCAAACTGCCCGTAGACAAACAACCCTTCTGGTTTATCAACTGGCAGGCTTATGAAAAACACAGGAAGGAACCACAGACTTTCCCGCAGCGACCCAATCCCTTCGTAGACCCTATACCCACCAATTCTAATCTTGGGTCAGTCAACAGTGGGTTTTCAGCACCCAGCCCCGGATTAGTTGGGACAGAACCTACGGTTTTAAACAGATTCGGTCCTACAACTACCTCCCGTACTACTAATCAACTAAGTAGCAATTTTGGTTCCAGTAGTAATTTTGGTGGCAATAATTATCCCAATAATAATGCTAACCTCAATTACAATGTTAACCCGTTAGGGATACCAGTAGGTAATACTGCCAATTATGTTATTAATCCCTCGGCTAATCCTAATTTGAATGAGTATCCCACTGCTAATCCTAGTTTTAACACGTATACCAATAGTAATTCTAATTCAAATAATTATCCAAGTGGTAATACCAATATTTATCCAAGTGGTATTACCAATAATTATCCAAGTGTTAATACCAATAATTATCCAAGTGTTAATACCAATAATTATCCAAGTGTTAATACAAATAATTATCCAGGTGTTAATACCAATAATTATCCAAGCGTGAATACCAATAATTATCCAAGTGGTAATAACAATAATTATCCAAGAGTTAATACCAATAATTTTACCAGTGGTATTTTCGCTAATTACTCCACGGTTACTTCCAATCCCAGTGGTATTTCCAACACCAATGTATTACAGTCATCGAATTTTAATTCTCAGTTAAATTCCGGGACGACTAAAGATGGTGTGTCGTATTACCAAACGACACAAAATTACAAGTGGAACAACGCCTGGACGACAAAAGTGAGTCCCACAAATTTCAAATATCCCCAAAATTACCCACAAACAGGCCATAATCCGCAAAGATCTGGACGTGTAGTATTTTAGTTATTATTTAAGTACGTAAGAAAAACAAATTGTTAATTTAATAAAACATTTTTATTGACTTTTTAAATAAATAAAACTTAATTACTAAGCGTATTCTTATAACTAAAACCTCATTAGAGTGAATATAAATAAAAATAATAGTAAAATGCAATGAATTGTTCATTTTATTTGACTCAAAAACCTTACCTTCGTATGAAGAGGTTGTTTTTTAAAAAAAATATCATTATAAAAGTATAAATTATTGTACAAAAATATTATAATTCAAATATCAGAAGATATTTTTGATGGTGTTGCCTAATTTCACATTGTATAAAATAATGACGATACTTCTTACGTTCTAGTCTAGCATTGTAGATTACTTTTATGAAGGCTTTGACTGTATACACATCAAGGCACTAAGGAGCTAAGTAAGCACAGCCCTAAATGTTACTTAAGTTTCTCGAAGCTTAAGAAAATACACGAAATAGTAAAAGAACTGATTAACAATTCTTTCACACAAGAAAAAGAATATTATTATTAAAACATAATTTGAATCATTTAAATCAATGCTGAATTGAGCTTCCACAAAATAACACCGTAAGTCGATTAACACACTGCCACGCACCACACAGCGTAGCGCGTGAATGCGTGTTTTAACGTTACGTTACTTACGTTAAGTATCTCCGTTTGTATAGAAAACGCGCACAGTCCAACACACAGAAAATGCATCCACACGAGTTTATTCAGATCATACAAGCGAAAAAACATGCGCACACGCGCGTGCGTGCGGGGTGAGACGCAAGGTATGGCACACCGAGTCTCGCAGTGCCGTGCGTGATTTTAAACGGCTTTGAATACAATGAATCAGAGCCACCGTGAATCCACAAAAAGCAACTACGCGCGTGAGTGCGTAAAAAAGCCGCACAATGATGCAGATCTGCACTCTCGCAAGTACGCGCGTAGGTACGTTGACACGCAACATGCAGCGTCATGCGTGGCAGTGTGATAATCGCCTAACTCAATAAAAATAGGAAAACAAAATTATACAAACACCTTTTTACTGCACTAAAAAGTGTTTTGAATACAGAGATTTATTTTAATCGGTACAATGACTTCACAAATGCCTATACATTTCAATATTAACGCTACATTCGCGATAATAGGAATATACATAAATGTTATGTAAATGATATACTTTACAGAAAATTTGCCTATTCTCATCCAGAAAACTGAACTAGATAAGCGACGAGCGAGAGGTTTTCAGAACCATTAGTGCACGAAATCATAACTACAGTAACGCCAAAATATCTTGACAGCTCCGAACTTCGCACAATTTGCTGCGTAGTAATTCTTTTTCAATACACTTATTCGAGAACCCGCGTTTAGGCACGCAATTTACTGTTTTTCGCACTAGTACGGAAAAGTGCGTGAGCTCACCTCCGCCACAATTTATTACATTTATCGTAACGTGCTGGACGCTAAGCGACCCCCCCCCACAAGTCGCGCGTCAACGCCCGTTTATTTATATCTTCATAAGTGTATTGAAAAACGTCGTTTGATACACAAATGGAAATTCGTCACTACAGCACTCGGCTTTATAACACCCTCGCCTGCGGCTCAGGCGGATTCCGCGTCGGTCGCAATGACAAACTTAATTTTGATAAAATGCCTCTCAAAAAGGTTTTATTATGGGTGTGCTTTAATTATACACCACTAATTTTCAATTAGTACAAATATTTAAAGGGCTTATTGGAAAAGGTCTTATTATTATTTAAGTAAAGTCTCAATAAATAATATTCTTATAAAGCAAAGTTATTAGCGTTTGTTTTAAATATCAATTTATGAAAATATTGTACAGGGAGAATGAACAAATGACGATCAAAATGGAAAAAATACTGCGCGTAGTATTTACTAGTAGGAATTGTTATGTTTGATTCTATTATGAATTTACCAATATGACGAATTTTCGTGGTCAATTTTGGGATTCCGTTTTTTTTTACTTTTGACTACAAAAATGTGATCAGTAACGGGTACGGATAGAGCCCCATTTTTTGTACTAATTAAAAAATAGGGGTGTATAGATCTACCTAATGCTTTGAAAATTTTTGGTAATAAAAAAAATCAACTAAAACCACTTATTATATTTTTAGACTTCACCGGGATAAGACAACAGAGAGTTCTATAAAACTACAAAAAATAAAAATGATACCGTTTGGTACATACTGGAGCAAAATTCCTATAAGTACAATAATCACAAAAAAACATTCATTCGAAGTACCTACTTAAATTAAATACAGTACAAAATCGCCGCACTGGCAGCTAGAGACGCCATTTAATTTTTTTGTTTTTATTAATGTTTTTGGTTTGAATACCAAGTCCTTTAAGCCATGTATAAATAGTAAATTTGTTTACCATTACAATATGGATGTGCACATTCTAATTTGTTTCTAGTATTTAACAGCAAATGTATCAAATAAACCTCGTCAAGCTTCGCTGAGGTACTCAACACTACAATAAGAATCTCAGCTTCATTTTACCGAGATCGCGCCTGTTTCAATGATTCAATATATTGTCCAGTTGCACACACTTGAGATACAAAACTACACCAATTTTATATTATTAAAACAGCCACTGAACTTCACTCGAGAAAATCCCGCCAAAAAACCAGCTAGTAGTAGTGCTGTTATAACCAGAGTCAAAATATATTTTATTTTAGATTTCAAAAAGCTTGTTGGATTATAAAAAAATATTACAAAGATAAAACGCATCAAATGTTGCTTCACTTCTAGAAGTGATATGTATTGACTGTGGGGGCGTCGAGACTTCCAGAGTCGGAACGGAAAGTGTAGCCGAAGGATTATTGTAATTAGCATCATTTTTTTTGACTGACTGACTGAACATTTCAAAAGGGCCTGTAAATGTTTTATTTGAAATAAAATGCTTTGGATCACTGGTGGATTTTAGTCCGTAAAAGTCTGACACGCTCCCTCTCATTTAATGAAAATAATTGGTTTAACCCAATCTAAGAATTTTTTTTTTAAAATGGCGTCTCAATCACCGCCGAAGCGTCTCAGTACTTAGTGCTAAATTCCTAAATAAAACCGTTACACAGTTCAACACCCTAACGATACATACATAAAAATAACTGTACATAATATTCGCAAATTATGATACATAATTTGGCTGAATAAAACTATTATATTTGTCGGTCGAAAACATTTTAAAAGTAAAAATAAAAAAAAAAACAACGAAATCATTGGCTCAGACTGATTACGGGTACAGATGTGTGAGAAAAGGTTTGAGATAGAGAATAGTTGCGTAGTTATGACAGCTACATTTAAAAATGCTTTGCCGTAAAATGCCTACCTAAAAAGAAATAATAAAAAAACCCATATTACTTGTTTGTATATCTCATAACATGATTCTGGACGTTTGGATGAGGTAAGAGGGACCGAACCCAAGTCGCACTCAAGGGGATGTCATAAGATGATTTTCCCACCGAAAAAAAAAAAAAAAACCCTTAGGCACTTTTCATGGAACGTGATACCAACCAGCCATTATTCCTGTACGCGCTATGCTAGTGCAAGCACCGGTTGGCGGGAAACAATTGCGACATATGAAAAACAAAGATATAGAATAGTTTTTTTAGGTATAGTTTTGGGATTCCTAAGTGGACTGGTTACTAAAAACTATGTTAAGACTATGGACCCTGCCTGAACAATATTATTGATAAAAAAGGCAAATTCTATTACCTAATTGTTACCGTACGTAAAATACGGGCTTTGGACGTGGAGTTGTAGACATTAGCCCAACTTGTACATACATACCTAAGTGCTTGACGCATGTATACAATATTTATTACCAAATACCACATTCAAATGCTTGGCGTGAAGGCACATTGTATGAATATTTAAGGCACTTTAATTATAGCCAAATAAATCAATAATTACAGGGAAAGATTTTAAAGAAGCTAAATGGATTTCTAGTTAGCAAAAACGTTTTGAACGAAGTCTTTCGAAAAGACTAAAGGCGGTTTACTAAAATTCAGAAATCTCGCCTGTCTTTAAGTTAAGAAAGTGTCAAACTTTACTTAAAAGCCATATTTTAACGGTTAATATACCGTCAGACGACTATCGTCTCTAGCTGTTCCCATTATAACCACTGTTTGTCGTGGCCACGACAGTTAGTCGCACCACGTGAGTTAGCGTCACGGTTTAGTCTTGACAAATTTTTATCGTTTAACAACTGCCGTGCTAGCCGTTCTCACTATCACGACAATCTGATGTCACCGCAAAAAAGTTGTAGACGACAGTAAAACGTGTCGTCCTATAAGTGAACACCTCCATTTAATTATATAAGCCACGAAACTTAAAACTACACGATTATGTGTTGTCACGACAAAGTCGAAACGCAGACTAAAGCAGTTTGAGAAATACACTTCAAATGCTTAAATCAGAAATTAGGAGTTAGTATTGAGGTTTAAGATAGGTTTATTTTCATAAGAATTAGTAAATTAATTAGTATTTCAAGAAAATAAAATATTTAGATCGTGAAGAAGTAAAGTGCCTATTACAGCACTCGATATTCAGACAGTCTATGTAGTGTTACACAAGAAAAAGAGCAACTTACGCCAATGTCGTGTGAATGAATGAAACAGAACGATACACACACTAACACACACTAAGACACTAAGACTGACTTACACTAAGACTGTCTGAATATCGAGTAGTGTAATAGACGCCTAAGAGAAAAATAGTGATATAACCAGTAGGTAACTCGAACAAAAAAATAGTTATAGCATTAGAAAAGTAAAAGAAATCTACGATTTATCATAGAAGAATATAAATGTTTTTTTTTTATTATTTATTCTTGATAGGTTCGCGCTTGACCACTATCTCACCTGCTGGAAAGCGACGATGTGGTCGACGATGGAACGCGCTTACCTAGGAATAACCTATTTACTCTCGACTTAGAGATTCCCAGGTTGTAGCCACTGCAGTACAGATTTTAATATACGGCATTGAAAAATCACATTAAAACCTTTTCAAACACACATCTGCCCCTACGTTTAAAAACACCTCCTTTATTACCGTGTAACGACGAGCATTATACATAGAGCAACCATGGTTGCCCAACTGAATGTCCTGATTGTTGATCCAGAGGTTTTGGTCACTGATGGTAACCTAACACTTTTGTAATGGCAGGACTTTTCTGAAGTTTCGTTGGATATTAGTTCTGTGTAGTTCGGGTAGCTTTGGATTTGCATAGGCTGTAAAAAAAGAGAAAAAGACATAATAGAATCATCTTGCAATCACTACTTGTGTTTAAAATACATGTAAAGGAACATTTAAAATTCTTGCAACATTACAAGTATTTTTAAGGAACAGTTAAAATACTTATAAAAGAACAATTAAGATACTTGTAAAGGAACAGTTAAAAGACCAGTAAAAGACGTCACTAGACGTACCTGTCGCTGTGATCATGTTTTATTTTTTAGCTGTTTTCAATCTTTCAATTTGGTCGTCATTTATTTTTTTGCCTATAATACCATCCATTTTAACTGGGAAAGTTATAACTGTCTCGATTCATTTTACTTTATTGAAGGGCTATTTCATGGTTTTGAATTTTGCGGGCTACTCGGGCGCTTCCCCCATAACTGGCAATATTATTGTTATTATCATAAAAATACCCTACTTCTAGTCTCTAACTTCAATCTTTCTTTAAGAATTTCTAACAAGAGTAAAACAAAATGGAAACTCACCACTCCCCAGGTGTCATCCCTCCTCTTACAGAATGTCATATGCATGCCTTTGTACAAAGTCTTCTCAATTTGTTCAGTCAACAGCGGTTCAGCCCAGGGCATCTCGTTCAGGTGAGCCATGAACGATTTGTTGCGGAACTCTGGAGGCTCCCATATTACAAGCTCCTCTGCAAAATGGGGAATATTTTTTTTAGAAAAAAAAATATTGCTTATGGCTACAACTAAAAGGCAAACGTGCTCCACCGACGACTACATCATCGCTTACCATCAGGTGAGATAGTGGTATAACGCGAGTCAATAATTAAAACAATAAAAAAGAAATGCGAAATTTGTTTCATGAACGTCATAGGTTACTGATCTGCTTTTATGGGTCATAGTTTACTTTTTTATTTATTGTTACTGGGATTATGTACCTAATTATAAAATGTACCACGTCTTGCGCCATATAAGACCTCCATATTTATATTGTATAATCGGGATCGGTCCTGTCTCTCCTAAGCTCAGGTTGCTTTGTAGCCTATTTAGGAGTACAGTGCTTCACCCGCTTACTAGATTGTTGTTTTACTCATATATGTGCCTATTGTATCCATTTGTGTAATCTGGTCCTTGTAAACAATAAATAAAATTTTATTTATTTATAATTATTTAAGGATCACCAACAAGTGTTACAAAATAAAAAAAAGCTTAGGAATTAAAATTGGTACATGTAATCTAGTCCTATAATCCACACTCTAATAAAGGCAACCACAGCTTATGCATAAACGAGTGAACATGGCTCTAAATAATTATGAAAATATTAAATTAAAAGTAATAAGCATGATATGAAACATAGAAAAAAAAACTAAACAATATTAAAGGTTAAATAATTAATTAAATAGTTGATGTTATATAGCCTAAACTATTCGTCCTCAACTTGGCTATTCCACATAGAAAGATTTTTTCAATCCGAATGGCAGTTCTAGAGATTAGAGCCACTAAACAAAAAAAAAAACAGCTTTACTATACAATCTAACTGGAATAATGCCCTTAGCCCTTTTGTACCTACTCCAATTTGAAAATTAAGTTACAATCATAATTCAAGTACTGTTTTACTTAAATGCACAGTGGTAGTGTTTTTTTAAGGAATTATATTTAGCCAGATTTTAGGCTAATATGTATAATGGTTATAGCGACGCAATCAAGATTTATCAAGAATTTATAAAAAAAAAATTAAGTACTTAGCTGATTTCGATTTTGTAACCGATTCTGAACATACTTACTACTTTCAGAATGTACGTTTATTATATGACACGTTGTATAGATGATACTTACTCATCAAGCCCACTCCTTGGTCATCACCCTGCACGCCTTGCTCCTCACCAGTTTCGTTCATGATATGCTTCTGACCTTCAGGATCTGACAGCGGCAGAGGTGGCAAGTTCTCGAAGCTCCTGAAATATTTAGAATAGATTCATGAGCCATCATCATAGCCTGACTTTTCCTAGTTACGTTGAACTCGGATTGATGGATTGAATCTCTGTCCATTCACATACACAGGTCCGATCGTGTGTGGAGTACTGCAGTCACATATGGGCTGGTGCTGCAAAATGCCATCTGGCAGCTTTGGACTCAGTAGAAAGGCGTGCGAAGAGGCTAATTGGGGATCCAGATTTGGTTAAGTCCAATCTACAAAGCCTCGAGCACAGGCGCAGGGTAGCCAGCCTATCGGTATTTTACAGGTTGCATTTTGGAGAGTGTGCGCGGGAATTGCATGACTTGATTCCGCCATCTCCTTTCTACCATCGGACAACCCAACGTACGGCGAGTATCCACCCTCACGTTGTTGAAACACCAACGGTCCGAACTAAGCGATTTGCTTCGTCGTTTATACCGCGTACATCGAGGGACTGGAACAATTTGCCTGCTGCGGTCTTCCCGTCCAACTATAATTTAGGTGCCTTCAAGGCTAGCGTGAATAGGCTCTTAATAAACTAGTGCGCCTCACCATCAACGATTGCATCACTGCTTACCATCAGGTAGGATCGCAGTCAAGCACTGGTTTATACCGAATAAAAAAAAAAACTCGGTAGCCTGGAAGAGATCGTAGAATGATCGGCAATTTATTGTATGTTTAGTTTAAGGTGCCCATTATATTATTTAAAAAGACGGATGAAAAAAAAAATTGCATGTAGCGATGTTGAGATGAGTATATTCGAGGAAGTTTGAAAGTGGCGCCAGTGACTGAAAAGTTGAAGGGAAAGCGTTTGTCTTGGTATGGCCATATGAAGTGTTGTGTGAAATACGTTACTAGAAGAGTTATCAGTATACATGTAGATGGATGGAGAGGGAGAGGAAGGTCAAAGAAGAAATGAATGGATTGTGTGAAGAAAAATTTTAAAACTTATGACATCCACCAACACACTGGGCCCGAGCGGTAGATTAGGGAACATTCCCTCTCCTCGAGAGGCCTGAGCCCCAACAGTGGGAAAATTATAAGGCCGATTATGATACCTTCGTGAACACAGACTTCATAATAATATAATTAATAACGTTTATTCCTGTTTGTCATTTATACAAACCTTTTTTTTCACTTGCCTACTTAATTAGTTAATTAGAAAGTTCAGACTCACCCAGAAGACAGGAAGATATTCTCAACTTGCATGAAGTTCAGTCCATAAAACTCTTTGACACCAAACGTTTCGAAGAACTCTTTCACGGGCGTCATGGAGTAGCAACCAGCTAGTGCTGTTCTTGGGTAGTATAGGATGAAGGATAGGCACATTTCCTAGAAAAAAAAGAAACTATGTAATTTAAAAAAAACTGGGCAAGTGCAAGTCGGACTCGCGCACTGAGGGTTCCGTCCAAACTACAATTCCCGAATGGAGTCTCGAAGACGTGACTTGTGACGTAGGTAACAACCAATTTACTGTTCCCAGATTTATTCCTATACCTATGCTATAAGACCTTGCTTTCCTTGAATCCAACGGTCAAACCGTTTAGGAGGAGTTAGGTGACAAACTCAAGTACAGAAGAATTATACATATTTTAAACTTTCGAATATCGTAATTAGAGACACAATAGGCCGCTTTTTAATGAATTAAATAATATATAAAGATTGTTACCTGTTTCGCAGAATAGCCTCCCAAAATAGGTTTGTCTTTCGAAGTACTGTCATAGGTACATTCTGTGATCAATGTATCTCCTCTCAGGAATTTTCTTCCTCGGGGAACTATGCGGGACTGTTGATAATGTGAATCATAATAGTTTTCCTGAAAAATCACAATAATTAATTAAAGCGCCATCTATTGTTTTAAACAAAAACGAATTTGTAAAGTAGTGATAAAAGGAATGTGGCGACATCTAGTATTATTTTTTGCAAACTAGGTACATACGCGTTTCAAAATAGTTCACCATTTAATTAATAGGTGGCGTTTATTACAAGAATATTTTCTAAACAGTATTTTTAATAATTTACCTCAGATATTCTAGGCAGTTCCTGTGTGCCTCTGATATGTTTTAGAGAAATCTTTCTTGCTGTTCCATGAGCATGTAGAAGTACTGATACTATATTGACACCGTCTTCGGGCAAAGTCTGTAAAAGGACGATTAAAGTTTGTTATTGAAAGGAGGTAATTTTTTTTTGTTCTAAGATACTTTTTCTTTTCACAATTACGATAATATTATCTTGATCGCCTAGGGCCATTCAACTTTTACGTAAACCAAAAAATCTGTTAACATACATTTGGCCCCTCTATGAAAAAATATAAATTATTTTGCAATCACACTTCCTCTGTTTTCAGAACAGTAAATATAATTTTCAAACAACATTATCACGAACTAGGTACAGACAGATACCGGCATGGATCTTGAGCGCTGACTTCCATTGCGTAGAAGTGAAATATCGGTTAAGTGAGACGCGTTGGCGGGAAGTGAAATCCTTGTAGTGATTGGCTCGCCGATATGTACGATGCGCAGCGATCCCCACTCTTTCGCCGAGCGCTCAAGATTCGTGCCGGTATCTTTAAGGGTTATTAAAATAAAAAATGCTGGCACTAACCGCCTCAGTACACTCAGTGCTACAAATCCCAACAGTTTTGTACGCCTTCTGCTTGGGTGGGATGACGTGTAAAGCTGATACTCCGATACCGGCGCCGAGGACCGCTGCATCGTGTTGTCTGAGCGAGGATGTGTAGTGGACTCGGATGCCGGAACTGTCCAGCACTGGGGAAAAAATGATGGTTAGAGTAGGTATTTTCTTTCAGGAAAAACTTAGCCCAACGCTAGGAATTACTCCTGTATCGTGAGTCCGTTCAAACATGAAAATACAGACTGCGACTTCGCGTCCGCAATTACCAACATTCACGCGGACGCAGCCGCAGCCAAAAAAGCTAGTATAAAAATAAATACCCGAATGATTTTGTTCAACACATTAA
Organism: Mythimna pallens; assembly: GCA_961205895.1. Classification (NCBI taxonomy): domain Eukaryota; kingdom Metazoa; phylum Arthropoda; class Insecta; order Lepidoptera; family Noctuidae; genus Mythimna; species Mythimna pallens. Next base: position 8,028,234 of record OY540843.1, read on the forward strand.
ATTTTAAAACCCAAAGTAAAATCAAAATGCGGGATTGTTTAAAAGAAATACCCAGTCCTGTAACGCAAAGGGCAACTTTGCGTTCCAGGACTGGGTACACACAACACACGAGTGGGGGTTTTAGTCAGAAATATTCTGACACTCCCTCTCGCTCCACCCAGGGCGAAACAAATTGTTCGATGACTTCAACACCTCAAAAAAAAAAACGAAAGCCCTTTGTTGCCATGCAGAAATAATCAAGGTACCTATCCTTAATATTTTTGCTAAACATAAAAAAAAAAAATAACAAATTTAAAATTCAATTTCAAATTCAAATTCAGAACGTTTATTATGGATCATACTCGTAGGTTTATAGATGTGATCATAATTACAGATCCTGCTATGTCCCGCCCATTGACGCTTACAAAATTCATATTATTAATAATTCATTACATATTTAAAATACATTGATTAAACAAAAAAAGCCTTTTAATTTAATAAATACATCACAAACTCACCATTATGCAGCTCCTGGTTATCATAATGAACTTCAAGCATGTAGTAAGAAACGCCTCCTTTCTCACCCAAAGGAATGCCGACGTTTTCAGGAAGGAATTCACCTGAAAATATCAAGATAATTAATTAACTCCCTAATTAGATGTTTATGTAGATTTCGAGGTTCATTATTGTAAAGGATTTTGGTAGACAAGGTGTTAATTACGAAAATACGAACTTGAAACAAAACAAAGATCTTACGGATGGTTGAAAATTGTTGTTTAGTATAATTAGAAAAGGAAATATGCTTATAATCGGGCGGGATTCTGTAATAAATCTTGCCATTATATTTTGAAGGCCTGATGATTTGGTCTGCAGTTGACTTAGTTTGTTTTAGTTGATGTACTAGGCGAGTGAGCTCCACTATCGATCACCATCAGACGCGATAGTGATCAAAGGCGACACTAGGTGAGTATTAATAATTTTAAAAGAATTGGCATATAGATTGCCTATAGATTGAAAATGTGTATATCGCAGGGGATTTACAATTTAACGAAATAAGTTCAGCAAGGTAGAAACTAAATTGATTGAGAAAAAGTTATAATTTTAATTGTGAATATTTTTTTCAATAATTCTGCGAAAAATCCCTGATTTCTGAATTTAGCATTTGAAGTTAATTATTTCTCTAAATCTTTAGCCAAAAAACCTCAGTTTAGAAACTCGGTCAAGGTCCCTTAATGGTCTAGGACCTTAATAAATCATCTAAGACTGAACTGAAAACTTTACAAAACAATGTTAATCCCGGTAAATCTTCCTATTCCAATCCCTTAGTTATTACTAATTCGTCACAAAAACTAAACTTAAACATACCTTGAGACCCAATCGCCCAAGCAGCGATTGGTGTAGCACAGGTCGCCCAAGCACTCGGCCTGTTCGGACCAAAGTACCCCTCGCCTTCTGCCCAGCCATTCCACAGATGCTTGTCATCATCCTCAGCACACTCGTACAACACCATATGATGAACGGGAGACATGCTGTTGGGTTCCTGAACTGGTACGTTGTTCCTGATCGGTCTGCTGTCTATAAGTGGTTCGTATCCTACGATATGGTGCTTTCTGGGCAAGTCAGGAACTTTGAAAATCTTGCACCAGAATAGTGTTGCCATTACGTAGGGGATTGTTAGCTGAAAGAAAAAAAAATTACATTTAAAAATTAATTTTACCAGTGCTGAATCCAAGTGGCTGAAGAGATTCCAGAGCCACTCCTCATAGAGGGGACTTACCGCCATGATTATGTCATACCCAGTTCCCTGCCCACTGCCACTTAAGTTTGGCGATTCTTCATAACCCCAAATTAAAATTCTCAAATGAAATTAGCATTACACCAAGTAGTGGCCTTCCAAGTCATACATAAGAGAGATATAAAAAGATAGTTTCTACTCACATTAGTCAACCTAACATCCCAATGGTTGAGCGGTATTGACTCAGGTTTGGATACAGGTTGGAGAAGTCTTAACGGCCTGGCTCCACTCTTGACGTGCTTCGGCAGCTGGCCATCAGACCCTTGTGGTCCTAACGCCCAGAGAATTTGTGTAGTGTCGTCCTGTAAAGAATTGTAACAAATTATAATTGGTGCCGGATATTAGGTGTCAAAAAAATGATTTTCTATATACAGTAGTAAACACAAAAGGTACCTTAGGGCTCCTACAAAAAAAACTGTTACTTATCAGCCTTATAATGTTCCCAATACTTGGCCTCAGGCCTCCTCTCTAGAAGCCGTAATGCCGAATGGGCATTCCATCACCCAGGCCCAGAGCTGATTGATGGATGTCACATGTCTTCGAATTTTTGGTTCTAAGACATGCCGGTTACCTCACGATGTTTTCTTTCACCGTTTGGAAAGCAGTGATGATTAACTAAATTATACAAAGTAATGTTCCTAGCTGGGTTTGAACCCGCGACGTTATTCATATATTTCTGCGATACTACGTCGCATCGCTGAAACCTGCGATGTGAATTACTGCGATGAAGCATCGGTGACTAAACAATATTCGATGCGAATCTATTCGCGTGTTATTCCGATGCGTCGTGCGAGCTCGCAGATTTTTACAATGCGATTTCGCATCGTAGTTTTGTGCTTAGGCCCTTAATCTTGGCAACACTAATTCTCAAATTACTTGACAAATGACAGCTGAGCCCAACCGTATGATGTGCGCTCCGAGAGCCAGAGGGGTCTCGATAAGTAAGTTTAAAAGAGGGCCACCCATCCCGGGCCCTAAAGGCAGCGATACGCATGGCTGTGCTGGCACATACTAAGTACGCACGTAGTTTGAATGCCATAGTAACATACACCAAACAGAACTTCTTGTAGCACACTGGCATGTCTACTACTTGCATACTTTTGTACCAGTTAGGCCGCGTTCCCATTTTATCGAGACGACAGATAATCTTGTAGTTGTATGTGTCGTGGTTTATACATTTAAATGGAAATGTTCTCTTATAGCACTATACGTTTAACTGTCGTTTACGATTTTTTTGCGGTGACAATCATTGTCATGATAGTGGGACAGCCGAATAACGATAAAAACTGTCAAGACTAAATTGTGACGTGAATCATTGGTCGTTGTAGCGTCTATCTGTCGTGGCCACGACAAATAGTGGTTATAATGGGAACAGCTAGAGACGATAGTCGTCCCACGATAAATTAACCGTTACAACAGTGGGAACGCGGCCTTATAGGCAAGTGTAAGTAATAATAAGTGCGACTTTTACGGAATACATCCTAATATACAGTATTTAATATTAATAGCACACAATATTATTTTAGTTTTTCTTTTATATGTATTTTAGTTTTTATACAATTGTGTGAGGCACAAAATAAACATGTTTTCTTTCTTTAATTTCTTTCTTTCTTACACTTACCGTAATAACAAAATCCTGTTTATCACACGTGTCCAGCTGTCTTCGAAACTCTACAGTAGTGTGCGTTTCGTTCTGATACCCTGATATCAGCTCATAGTTCTTCACATCGTCTGCGATCGCGCGATCTTCATATTCGGAACCGTAACAATCCTGGAACAAAGAAAGGGGATCGTTAGTTAATAGACCGATGCTGTTTAGTTTAAAATTGTCTTTGTTTGACGGTGGAGCGATAAAAGAAATCTATACTTAAGGGGTGACCAGACAGTTGCAAACTAGCGTTCCAACGCGCAACGGCGTTTATGTGTTTGGTTTGTATTGCGGCTACATGGATGTAAACCAACACGTTCGGTGGTTGGGAAAACGCGCCACCCAACCAAGGGCGATGAAGGTCATGGTTTACAACTGCTGTCTACACGGATTGAAACTAGCAAGGTCAACTTGGTTAGGATGTTGGTTTGCAACCATCTGGTCACCCCTTAATACTAGCTGATTCAACTAAGGTAAAACAATAGCCTACGATCTATTAATAATACACATAAAAATCGATCAAGCGGTTTCGTAGCAGTTCGATAACAAACATTAAGACACGAGATTTTCATATTTTAGATTATTATTATCCATTTATTTCAGAATCAAAAAATATTCCATACATTGTTAGTTCATCATACTTATAACTATGTTAGTATATTATTATTGAATGTCAACATTATTAATTATACATAATTACACACTATTTTACATTAGAAAGGACCTCTCCAGATCCGTGAACGGTATTCCAGTGCCTCACAACCGGACAATCAACCCTTTCCAATATAGTATTCAGAAGGCTGTTGGTGATAACCCCTACGCGATAAAATAAAAAAAGATAAAATTTCTAACATTGTATGCAGAGGATAATCTCTGAAACTACTAAAGCTCTTTATAATATACTTAATTTAGCTTTTGCCAGTGGGTTCGCCCGCGTACCTACATAAAATATTGCCATGTCACTGATGAAGTCATGAATAAAGCAGCTATCTATCGGTGAAAAAATTTTAGCAATCGGACCAGTACAGTTTCAAAGATTACCACCTACCAACAAAAAAATAAACTTTACCTATTTTAATATTAGTGTAGATTATGCTATGATTTTTGTAAAATATGCATTATAATATCCAAAAACAGGTGGCAACCCAATTGGGCATAAATCCGGTGCAGACTTAGAATTAACAGATTTCTATAGAATATTATTAGCAACATACAGTACAGAGAAATGTCGGAGTATAATCTGCGTAAACCTGTATCGTGTGGACGCACCATTAAAAAATATAGACAGGAAATAAGTAATTCGGCAATCATCCTGCCTCTTTTTCAAGTAGCTCAAAATCCGCCCAATTTTTTTGTTACGTATAGTCGTGATCTTGAACACTTTTATGACATACAATTAAGACATAAAAGGATTTAAGTATACGCATTTAGTTTTTTATTGCCCTTATTAGCTCTTCGACTATAATTAAATAAATAATAGAACCATTTTGGGAAAGAGTCGTTCATTACAGCAGCCAAATTACTTTAACTTTGAACATAAAACTAATGAAAACTTAGAAAGTGGTTTAGCTAAACTACTTTTAATATATATTTAGTATATAATAAAACACAAAATGTCAAACTTTTTATAACTATGCCAGTAAAAAAGTGATTACGTTACAAGTAGGGAATCCAATACGGATCGCGGGATCCCGCAAGCTTGCGGGATTGATTTTTTTTCTAAGAAAAATGGGTTTAAACGACGCAGCGTTCTGATTACCTATTTATTAGACCTAGCATAGTCCCATTTACAAGTGATTTAACAATTTTACACGGAACTTGTCAGTTTTCTGTAGATTTTTTTTTCTTATGAATTTCTATTTTGTGCTGCGCGAATCCTGAATCGGAAAGAGAACGAAACGTAATCTATGCCAGTTTAAGTTCTTAAATCTGAAAAATGAAACATTATAATTACTATATATTTTATTTTATTGTTCCTGATTATTTATAGGTACCTCCAAAAAAACATTATATTTAATTATACAACATATTTTGATATTAACTTGAGTTAATCTTTGCAAAAACCTTAAGAAAATTTGAATTATAAGTATAGAATACCTTTGAGCATAGGAACCCTTAAAAAAAATCTCAATTCCATAAATAACGCGGGATTCGCGGGATTGCTTACTTCAATCCCGCATGATTGCGGGATCGCGATTTTGATGCGGGAATGGATTCCCTAGTTACAAGCCTTGCTCAGTTTTATTAATAAATCATAGCTATACTATACTACAATATATATGTATGTGTCTAATAATAATGGGCTGTACGCCCGTAAAACACAGGAGGACACGGGGCCGTGGCACACCTCGAAGGTGTAAGAAGTCTTGGAAATAATAAAGAGAGTTGCCCAGCTGTGGGACAGTACGGACAATAGCTATCTATGTAATCTATTTATTACAAATATAAAATAAAGTCACCGTCCGTGTTTGTTTGTTACGCTTAGTCCTTCTCTATGCAAAGGATTTTGACGCGGTTTTCACTAATAAAAATAGCTATAAATAAAGAAAGCTTATGTGTATGCGGGCAGTTCACTAGTATACAATAAAAGCATTTGATAGACCGCACTGTTTCTTTGTCTCCTATGACCAGCGCACTATTGCAGGTACCTATTCTTATTTAGAAAATAGCTTGCGACAGCTGCTTTGCCAGTGTGTTAATAGTACTTCCCTCATAAAAAAATTTTGCCTGGTAATTAAGGATATAAGCTATCCAAAATTTCATCCAAATCCGTTCAGCCGTTTGATCGTGAAGGAGTAACAAACATACACACATATGCATACAAACTTTTGTCTTCGTAATATTAAGGTGATCAATAATACAGATGTTATATGTACTCAAAAAAACCAGGCAAGTACTAGTCGGACTCGCGCACTGAGGGTTCCGTACAAACTTACCTATGAAAACAGTTAAATTCCCGAATAGAGTTACGAAGATTTTTCCGAATCACAAAGTTTTTTTTGGTGACCAATTTACAGTTTTCAGGTTTTTTCCTATAAGTACTTGTGCTATGAGACCTTGCTATATACCAAATTTCAGGACTCTAGAAAGTACCCTTTTTTTTTCGGTGGGAAAATCATCTTATGACATCCCCCGCCTTTGGGCGGGGCGGGAGATAGTGTCAGACTTTTACTGACTAAAAACCCACTCCTGTTCCTTCGTTGCCTTCGTCCCGGGACCCCGGGTTTCGCTTTCACACTACCCATGGAGAAAGTACCCTATGAATTTTGATTCCGTTGAGAGTGTCGAAATACACGTTTTTTGCGACATAAACTGCCGTAACTTTTTCAGAAGTTTGTTTTTTTCACAGCTTCAAGGGACCGTAGACCTGAGTATATTGGTTTTAATTTGAACTCGATACTTCCACGCGTTCCCGAGATAAAGGATATTGATAGACAGACAGACAGACGGACGGACAACAAAGTGATCCTATAAAGCCCCTAAAAACAGTCAGTTGCCAACACTAAAAACCAAGTCCAACGCTCCATCGTTTACCAAAGACAATAAAAGTATTCCATCTATGGACATCTCAGTTCCAAATTGACTGAACCCAATTTAAGTAAAGTACAATCGCTCCCCACACCTTTGCCTTACTGCACCGAAAATATAAGAAACATCTGTCGCAATGTTTTTTTTTTTTATGGCATCCAAAAAATATATTTCCAAAACAAGCCACTTTAATCTATGAATGAAAAGTTGGGATAGCAATTGGTTAGAGTGTATTGTTAATAACTACAGCACATGCCAGATTTTGGGTGTTTTTTTTTTTTGTGGCACGAGCTTCCTAGCATCTGCCATGTTTTCGAACTACAAAAAAGAAAGCATTTGGCTCTTGATATAAAATTTATTATCATATGTTTATATTAAAAACTAGCTTCTGCCAGGGACTTCTACCGCGTGTTACTTGATTTCTCCATACAAACTTTGGACCCCCGTTTCATCCCCTTAGGGGGTGAATTTCGGAAAATCCGTTCTTAGCGTATGTGTTTCTGAGATTTCGTGAGTAAACAGTAAGTGGTATTTCGCTTATATAATTATATATAGATATACTGTCCCCCTGCTGGGCAGAAGCCTCCTTCCATTGTTCTCGGCTCTGAGTCACTTCTTACTAATTATTAGTATGAAAGGTATCTACGTCATCCAGCCATCTCCTTCTTGGTCTGCCGCGACCCTCTTGTGCGATTTCAGGGCACCAACTTTATACCGCTCGATCGGCATGCGGCAGACATGTCGCACCTTCAGAATTATAGAGATCTAATAAAAATTTTTTTTAAAGAATAACTTTATTAACTTTTATACTTTAAATATGGGCATTTTTCCGCGTGAAGGAGCTTCGAGTATATTTCGGAGGAATGTTTGTTTTAAAGTCATTTTATGACTTGAAATTCTCACTTAACTCATTCTTGACTTTGGAAGTTGAAATATTACAATTTTGGATTAAGTTTCTATAATTCTCAAGGTGCTATGTCTAGCCCAGTCCCACTTAAGCTGATCAGGTTGATACAAAAGCATTTTAAAATTCACGACGCAAAAATAAAGATAATTTACTTAAAGTTTTTGCGCTAATAAAAGATAATAATAACTCGCCACATTTTCTGAGCCGCAATTCTTTTAATGAACAAAAAGGCTGTGTGGTAATAACAAAAATGCCGTTTTAACAGCTGATCGGGACGACCTTAGCAACCCATGCCTTTAAAAAGAAACAACCCCGAATGGATAAGCTTGCGAGGTTCAAAGACATCCCTAATCTCAAGGCACATCCCTTCTAATGCACATAGACGGTAGAAAACAGATGTCTTAAGGTACAAAAGTAAGTAAATATAATGATGTACTATTATAAATTCTTTTTTTTTTGCTCGGCAGATGTCGCGTGCACGTGCCACGCCTGATGTTCGAGCACCTGGCTTCGTTTGTAATGATAGGGAGACGTTACACACGCCAAATGTCAGGAATTTATCTTTTGTTTTTTTTTTAAAGATCAATTTGACCTTTTGGTGGAAGCTTACTTCTGTGGTTTTTGATGCTGTAAAGGAATTTGCTGTGGGTTTTATAGAAAAGTATGCTTGCTTATGTAAAAATGAAAAGAAATATAGAGTCGAATGAGAGTGCTTTCCTGGGGTCCTAGCATGACGTTTTAAAATCATCGTGATTCCGATGTGAGAAAGGGATAATGCTCTACGGGTTGTATAGCTCTATCTCTCTCCTGCTGGCAAAATTGATAAACCACCAACCAAAATACAAAATGCTGTTTCCAAAATAGTACATCAAATCTATCGTGTGATCATAGATATACAATATTGGTGCAATTTTTAATGTTTTCGTTTTTGTATCTCCACGAGCTTTATAAATTACATAATGATATCGTTGTGTGAAAAGAAGCTAGTCGACATATCAGGGGTTTTTTTTTTTTAGGTGGGAAAATCATCCCATGAAAAATCTCGCTCTTGGGCGGAGCGAGAGATAGTGTCAGACTTTTACTGACTAAAAACCCACTCCTGTCCCTTCTTTGCCTACATATCAGGGGGTGGGATAGTCTTGATAATTCTTACGTAAGATCACATAAATACACAAAGTTAAAATTTGAAAAAGCGCGAGTGCGAGTGCCTACGTGCGCTAGGATGCGTATAGGTAAACTATTTTCATGTCAACATAATGTACCCGCGCAGCGAACGTTCAACGTTCCTAAAAATATTACTTTTAAAAATAAACATCTAAACGAACCAAATGTATCTTACCTATATTCATTTTTTCCTCTAGATTCTTACATAATAAATAGGTACTAAACAGTCGGGAAGGGGTCGGCCTATTCTTATTTTTTCTTATTTAGGGGGGAGAGGGGATCAAAAACTAGTAAAAATCGTCTTACGTAATAAGTGAATAGCTTCTCAAAGCGGAGCTAATAGCCCTGATGGAAGTAAAATTCAGCCGCCAATCACATTTATATAAAAAATTGGTCAATAAAATAAGAAGACAGCATAATATCAGAGTGGAACAAATAGATCAAAGGAAAGTCAGATTCGGCCACTACCTTTCACATAAAATATTGGTACAGTTTTTAATGGAATTTCATAGTCGTCTCTGTGTCTCCACGAGCTTTATAAATTGCACAATTACATTAAGAAATGGAGCCAGTCTGCATTTCAGAGCGGAGCAAATAATATATTCCAAATGAATATCAACATTCAGCCAGCATTGAGGGACTTAAATTCTGTTTTCGTAGACTCTAATGACCATATATTTAAAAGACATTCCAAAATAAATACGCAATTCAATTCGCAGAATATTTGGATATTTCGTCGCACAAGAATTCGCATACTCGGCCAAAGATCGTATAAATACTTGTGACTATAGAATCCTAGGTCTAACTATAGAATAAACAAGTATATAATATAGAATAAGTAATGGTATGAACTATGGTAATAAAACACGTTTAAATATTCCGTGTCGTAATGTGCAAAGTCTTGGAGAAATAGTGGAGGTAGTTTTAAGTTTTATGTAAGGTCATAAAGCTGTTGTTGACACTTTACGTAAATAACTGGCTGGGTTTTCGGCTCCACCTGTGACGATAATTTTGAATTTTTCAGATATTTTTCTTTTTTTTAGGTGGCCAATCATCCAATAACTTGTCAGACTTTTACTTACAAAAGCCCACTCCTATTTTCCTTTTTTGCCTTCGTTCCAGGGCCACGGGATCTCTTTCGCACAACCCATAGCCCAATAGACCGGGCTTCAACCCTACTTATCAGGCCATATCATTGATGTAGGATTTCTATGATAATAAAAGGTCTAAAGAAAGTTGGCCAAACGAGGATTGAAAAAAATCCAAATTGATCATTCTTGAGTTTTTTTTTTTTAATTATGTGTAGGCTCGCTTTTAACCACTATCTCAACTGATGGTAAGCGATGATATTAACGGTTAGTAGAAAAATATTAAGACATATGGAAACAAAGATATAGGCTATAGTTTTGGGAGGCTTTAGTAAGTTGGTTACCAAGAACTATGGCTGAACAATGCTTTAACCAAGTTATTTATTTTTAGTCGATAAAATTACTACTATTGTTACGCTCGCTCTTGACCACTGTATCACCTGGTAGTAAGAGATGATGTGGTTGACGATGGAGCACGCTTGCCTAGAAGTAACCTATTCACTCTTGACTTAAAGACCCCTAGGTTAGTTCTGCATTTAACAATACATTTAGCCATTCGTGAAAACAATGTTAAACAAACAGTTTTAACTGTCGAAACCAGAAGCTCTTTACAAATCTGGAAACTAATGACGCTTTGTATTTATACCAACGCAATTTCTGTCAACAGCATTGAGTTCCAAACAAGTTGAATCCATCCAAAGTAAGTTGTTATAACACAAGAACACCTACAATATTCTCGTGTAAAGCTATGCAATACAGTTGCATTGTGCACTGAGTCATCCAATAGTTCACGAGTTCAGAATTCTAACAACTGAGAAACCATGACACATTTGTTGAATGCACGATTATCTGAAAAGGACTCGACAGATGAGCTCGTTGAAATACAGATTAACACACTACTAAACTTGCCAAATGTGAACTTAAAATTCCTAAAAGGAAAAGAAATATCACATTTCCGAAAGGCAACACTGTACACAAATTAATGTAAGCCATTAAGCGCTGAGAAACCGAGAATTTCCCTAAAATTGAGAGAGAAAGGCTGGCTATTGGCGTCGTATTGGGCCAAGGACGTTGGACCGAATTGCACACTTGAACGCTCTGTCAAAGATCCCATTCTCCTATGTAATACGAAGCACCCCACAACATCCAAAGCACATTAGATCCCAGTAGATAGTACTCACCACAAAAATAAAACTTTAATAGCTATAAAAGCATCGCATAAAGCTCGCTATCCTATTTTACAACAGGTAGTGAATGTTGGAGCGAAACAGGATTTTGCATGGATTCGTCGATTCGACTCCGGCAAACGTTCCCACGGTCTGCTAAACATACATACATATAACGTGTTTAATTGTAGAGATTTTTATTATACGCCCGTTGGATTGTCGCTCTTACTTGGTCAGAGAAGTAATAACACAACTGGGGAATTCGGAGTCGTGTAAAGGTACTGTTTAAAATGCAGGTGCATTCGGTCTCTTTAGTACTTAATAGATTGTAACCTACTGCGTGAAGCATTTGCATAACTCGTTTTCGCCAGATGATATTCAAATAGAAATTAAATATTAACAGTAATAATTATCTAAGTACTTAACATTATTTTCAATTGTTATTTTGAATGTCAGCTTTACATGTACCTATAAGCTTACACTAATGTTTTTTTTTAGTTCATGTTGTGTTTACCTTTAAGTAATTGTTACACTGTTTAAAGTTTTATAGAAATGGTAAGTGTAAACAATTGTTGGTAGACCAAATAAATAAATGAAATAAAATAAATAAAATAGGATCAGATTAAATGCACGCTTTGCTGTTTTTAACACTGAAATTGTATATAATATGCTCTGTGGGTTTTATCTTAGCTAGCATAACAACAAACGTGCTTGCAGCGCTAACATTTTTATTATAATAGCTGTTCTTTGTAAAGCATAACAAACTAGCCGCTTCCTCGAATCGAGCTTTGACCAAACAGTAAATGTGACATGTGACAACACATTCGAGTCCTACAATGCAAATACGAATAACACGGCAACACAAGTTACATGGACAGAAACTTAAATGAGAGAAGAAAATGATTGTTGACTATCAAATGGGTCGGCATTACGCAATAAAGTGCTATTCTATTGTGAGATTTTGTACCAAGTTCAAGCGGAAGCATTAAAATTCTTTCTACGTTCACACAAAAGAATAAGTTTTGAGAATCGACCTGATGTTCGCGCATGAGAATCGAAACACAATAGGAGCAGAGCAGGGTTGCCAGTTATCTGAATAACTTGTAATCATTCACTTAGATCCAGCTGTCATGTCGGGAGTAAACGACATTTCTGTTTTTGTCATCTTTGATACACAAAACATTAGTGAAAGGCGTTATTTTTGTGTAGGATTTTATGTGGTGCAAAATCATCAAATTACACCTCACGCTCTGGTTGGAGCGAGAGGAAGTGTTAGACTTTAGGTAGATTGGTTGATTAATAGATTCAAAATACTTTGACATGTAAGACGTTTTGGGATAATGAGATAGGTACTCCAGGCGACATGAGACTATTTTGGAATCCTTACGAATATATCCTTTTCAGCGCATAAACACTAAAGTTCCTTGGATTAGCACAGTACCATTAGCCATCCCATTTTTAGGGTTCCGTACCTCAAAAAGAAAAAAGGAAACCCTTATAGGATCACTTTGTTGTCCGTCTATCTGTCTGTCAAAACCCTTTATCTCGGGAACGGTAGAGGTATCGAGTCGACCATAAACTCAGGTCTGTGGTCCCTTAAAGCTGTGAAAAATCAAACTTCTAAGTTAATGAAAAAAAGATACGGCCGCTTATGTCGCAAAAAACGTAGGATATTTCGACACTCAAGGGAATCAAAGTTCATATGGTACTCTTCCCGTTGGTCTAGAATCCTGAAATTTGGTCCAAATCAAGGTCTCATAGCACAAGTATAGAAAAAAACTGAAAACTGTAAATTTGTAGATACGTCACTAAAAAAAACGTTTTGCGATTCGGAAAAATGTTCGTAACTCAATTCTCGAATTGAACTGTTTTCATAGGTACTCGTAAGTTTTTACGAAACCCTGCACGCAAGTCCGACTCGCACTTGCCAAGTTATTTACTATTTTTGAGGATGGGAAATCATCAAATAACTTTCTGCTAAAACTAATTCTTCTGCTCTGGGGGGAGTGAGGAAGTGTCAAACTTTTACCGACTAAAACTCACATGTGTTCCTTCAGTTGCCCTTTACGTTCCAGGGCCGCGGGAACTGTTTCAAAAAATTCCACAGCCCACAGCATACAATACACTGATTAAGTTGAAGAAAATAATATCCTTTAACTTATGCATGTATTTTGTTATAACACATTAGACCTCTCCGGAGGCATAATCTCTATGAAAAGCTTCACTTATCTTTCTTAGTGTGGATTCCCTTCACTTAATGGGATAGATAGACTCTTTCCACATGGAAATCTATAGAAAGTACTTACATCTTTTGAGAAGTTTTACTGAACGCTGTAGGGAACAGTAGAGCGGAAAACAGATTCTCAGAGACGAACACTATGACGTACGTTCATGTTTTGGTATGCGAATGATCTATTCAGGTAATCCCACATCCCTGTTTAAAATTCACATGACAACCTTATTTAAAATGTCAACGCAGAATTGAACATTCGCAAATCTCATTGTAAATCGATCCGGCACTCGATTCTCACCTTTAGCTACATGTAATACGGGCTAAATAGTACATGAATGAGCTAACTACCTGGTTGGAATGCGATTTTGGCGTGCCGTGATTTGCGCAATACGATAGAATTGCATCTATGACTGGTTTCGATTAGATCTTTGTGGGAAGAATTTTGCAGTACCTGTAACTGTTTTGATTTCTAAGCATCGGTTTGGAAATTCAATATACCGGCTAGTGGCTTGCTCAAAAGGGTGTATTACACGGTCGGAAAGGTTGGCATTATTTTATCTTGAACAGCTGATCTTGCTTCGACAACAAAACAGGCTGTACCAGGTCTTATCTACGATAGCCAGCAAGATTGGAAACAACTTTGCGCTCTAAATGCGACAAATTTTTTAGTTATTCTTGCAAAGAGCTTCTGGAATTTAGGGCATTTCCATTTTGCTGTAAGGACCAAACATTTGCCAATCACTGCTAAATTTTATCGTCCGATCGAACGATGGCAAAACAACCAATTTCGGCTTACTTTCGGTGTCGGCTGACACTATAACCGAAATCGAAACTGAATTTTAGACGTTTCATGCTGCGATCGGACGGACATTTGAAACTCATTTATTCATTTCAAATTCATTTATTCACACAATTGATGGTTTCTCATGTTACCTACATTATTGAATCTTAAATTCTATTTAGCCTGTCTATGGCAGGTAAAGTTATTTTTTTTATAATAATAGGATCGGTTATTTAAAAACAATAATAATTCAGTCATAATATCTCTGAAATTCGGCGTGCCTAATGTCAATGTTTTATGTTGCACCTTATTTATTACGTAAAAAATTAATTTTATTTGGAACTTGAAATATCAGAGACTTAATGATTAAAATAATAGTTAAAATAAGAAAATTTTAAAATAAAGAGAGCCTGACTGATTTTTTTCCCTCACGAACATATTATGACCTTATTTGGGAGTGTAGATTTGGCCGTAACTAGTAATGAAGTCGAAATTCAATTTCACTACCAAATTTGGAACCACATGGTTGAACTCAAAATTATTATTATCATTGCCCCTCATACATCGTGAAATGAGTCCATAACAGTCAACCCGTCTGACATAAAACATTTAGGTCCAAAGTTCACATTACTAAGGCTATTATCGTGCTCCAACTTAGTATTCTTATAGCAGCTTTAATTCCGCTCTCGTGCGTAAACACAGCGTGCAGGTGTACGTTAGCACCTTGCGACTGCATATGTGCCCATAAATTGTGCTTCAAAAGTAATTGCACTGACATCGTTAACGGATTTAGTGTTTGGTGTACTAGAAGTGAATGGGAGACCTTTATTTACTCCGATCACAAGTTTTGCATCATTAGCGGTAAGTAACCGTTTCAAATTGCCACATGCTTCTGTGGTTTGCAAGTTAAATCCAATTTTAATTGGATTTTTGTTAGTTGGTTACTAAAGTTTTTCTACTTCCTCATCTGTTGTCTAGTCTTTTCGTAATGAAGATGAAGCTGGATATTAGTGTTTTTAAACGTCTTCTAAGTTTTCAATTCGTCTTAATGTTTTTTTTTAAATCATGTTCAGCGATATCTCCATCAAATTTGATGGATTTTTGTTCTTTTGTTTTAGAAGATTATCCCCAACGGTCTCATTGAAATTCGGTGAAGATCTGATGGAAAGTCGGTGTCCGAAATAGAAAGTTTTTTGTTATTTTTTTTTTGGATTTTTTTTTGAATATTTTTTGTAAATAAAAGTTTTTATACATGGAGTGTCTGTTTTTCTCTCCTCCACAACCCAATTACAGACAATACTCCTTTGGTAGACAGCTTAAATTCTTTAATACTACCTATGGCAAATAATTCAGTACTTTCTCATCCAGTCTGTAAATATTAATATCATAGCCGTAGAACACCGTTTTATGATGTAGTCGGTCATTTTACGTAATGTCTGGCCACTTCATGAAATGGCCCAATCTACAATGTGGCTACGGCATTAACACCGCTGAATTCAAGTCCGTCTGCGTTTCCTACCTACGTATCTCTTACATCTGTGCCACGATTGTCATCTCCACATTTTACCAATTGCTTAAGTGATGTCTCATTAAAGTTCAGCTCACGATTAGTCCCTACCAAGCACTTCAAAGCAATGAATATTGAGAAAACACAAACCTGCATTGAATTTAATACTTGACACCGATTACATTAGCATTGCTCAGTGCATTCACAGCCTTTAGTCGTCTGTCTAATAATTTATAGATTCTTAATGTCAGGCAGTTAATAAACCATAGACAGGTTGTAGATAATTCTAGAATATTTCTAGTTATAGATACTATCTATACTCTATAGCCACATTCGAAGGGAATTTGAAATGACACTAAATGTTTTGCACATCTTATTGCTTATTTTACCATTTAATTGTGGTTCAGTTGAGATTTATGAGCTGTAAATTTATGAGCTGCAGTGAAACCGATGGCAAAGTTATCCCACGGGAACGTACGACCGGAATAATTTGTACAAATCTAGGTCATTTGTGCTAACAAAGGAGAAGGCCGCACGTGCACGCGCGAGAGGACTGCTCTCACGCTCCAGCCGCCGGGATCCCGATCCTGATTTCCGGCCACCGTAGGCGCGGGCTTGCGGACGGCGAGCAATGGGTAGCTCGCCGTCCGACCGTCCGGTAACCTGGCGCGTACTGTTCCACGCGCGCCTCAAGGATATGTCAGCAAACTGTAGGGACCCAGCAGGGTCGAAGCCTACTGGGGCCAAGGGGTTGCTTCTGAAAGGAAGACTCGGCCCTGGTATAAAAGGCAACGAAAGAACAGGAGTGGGTTTTTAGTCAGTAAAAGTCTGACACACCCTCCCGCTCCGCCTAAGGGCGGGTTATGTCATTGGATGATATTCCCACCGAAAAAAAAAGGTCAACTGCTTTATTTTAGGTGGGAAATCATCCAATGACTTCTCCCTATCTTGGGTGGAGCGAGAGGGCTTATCTAACCCTATTGAATGGCTATTTCATAAAAAAATATAAGGTACTTATTGTTAGAAATCTTTGCAATAAATAAATTAAAAATACACCTAATCTCAAACCAAGTTGGGGCCGAAAGGTTCTGGAATGGCGACCACGTACCAGAAGACGTAGCATTCCTCCAAGGCAATGCAAGGCAAGGCCTCCTAAAAGGTGGACCGATGACCTAGTAAGGGTTGAGGGAATCCGATGGATACGAGACGCACAGGACCGTTCACTGTGGCGATACTTGGGGGAGGCCTATGTCCAACAGTGGACGTCTTTTGGCTGAAATGATGATGATGATGATGACACCAAATTAAAGCCATTAATTAGTTCTTTGCCTTAAATAAGTGTCAACTAATCAATAATCATCATAAATTTGGTTAGCTAACCGTGGGCGTGAAACTGTCTTAAAAAATTCTGTAATCAAACACCTCACAGTTCAATTTACCAAATTAGTAATTAATTGCTGAGAAAGTGTGAAGCTTACGTCAGTTTAGAAAAACACTTCAAAAGGTACATTTTCTACACTTTAGTTCGAAGTCGATCGACTTAATTAACACTTAAAGATGGGAAAAAGAAGTTTAAAAGATAAAACTTGAAGTACACTGATCGTTTTCAAAAGATAGGTGGACTATTTCGTTAAAACCTCTTTTCTGTTTATAGACAAGTTAAATACTGTTTTCATAATTATCGTAACGCCTTGAATTATAAGTGTTTAAGCTAGTTTACATTAATTTTATTCGTTTCGATTTCGGGTGGGATCCGTTCATTGGTTTTTAATGATTAGTTGATTTTGATTGCAGTGTTTTGAACTTTTAATGTGAGAGTGATTTTTGAATACAGATTTTCTTTGTGAAATTCTACCGGGGATAAATAGATACACACTATCGGTCCCGACAGACGTTGTCCTATCTGAAAACTGGATTATTTTCAGAAAAAAAAAAAAATTGAGAACTCTATTGCAGCGCCACCCAACGGGTTCAATTGTATTTTCAAACAATCCAGGGACCCACTCAAATATACACACAAAATTTTATCCATATCGGGCAAGCCATTTAGGAGGAGTTAGGTGACAAACACACGTACAGAAGAATTATACGATATTAGTTTTAATATATGCGTAACCCGAAATATCTAGTATTTTTATGTAACGAATCTGTGTACAAAATTTCATAACTGTACATGAAAAATCAAGAAGTTATAAACTTGTTATATTACCTGGTTAGCCGCACAAATACACGATCACCGGGCCACCCAGGCGACTGAAGGATTGTTTTACTCCCGCATCCAACTTTTGCATGTAGCTTACCGACACATAATTATTAAAAAAAAAGAAAATGCTATAAGAATACTGTTTGGAGTTGACCAAGTCTTGGATAAGATAAATAGTTTGCTTTAAGGAAAGTGCTCTCAAACAGAGAAAAAAGATATTTGGGATACAAGGAAACAGGAAATGAATAGATGAAGGGAAATAAGATACATACGTTTGATCGTAATGGAAGGCAGATAAGCAAATAATGAAAGACATAGACAACATATTCCAAATACTGACCCCTTAATATAAATCTAAATAAACCAGGCCACTCAGAAAGATCTACGAAGAAAAGTTTTTATGTTTAAGGCACTGGCCACTTGTAATTATTTTGAAAACTTTGATTATTTTAAAGTAAAATTTCCATTGTTCGAATTTTGAATTTCCCTCCACATTTTTTTGAGAGCGAAATCAAATTATCGTGTCTCATTTAAAAATGGATCTGCATCGAGAACATTTTCGTGCCATGATTTTCTACGATTTTAAATGTGGCCTAAAACCTGATAAACTATTTGATCGACTTCAAATTGCCTTTGAAGGTGTTGCGAGTTCAAGCGCGGTCGCCTTACTTTGGGGGATAAACAAAGGAGTGGTCGTCCTACGACGGCTGTCAAAGAAGAAAGTGTGCTGGCAGCTGAAAGGGATAAGGTTTTCATCGCCGGAAGACGCGCTAGCAGCATTCGAGAGGGCCGTGGAAAAGGTGTCTGCGGTGGACTGGAAAAAATCTTTCTAAAATTGGTTGAGACGCATGAAACTTTGTATAGAGGCTGGTGGAGAGTTATTTGAAAAGATTTAATAAAAATATTTGAAATGTAAATTGCTGGTTCATTTAATAACCAATTTGAATGCTGTTTTCAGAATCAGATTTCTTGTTGGTGTTAATTGATGTTTTGTATAAAATGTAAAATAATACACGCCAGAAAATACCTAATTATAACAGACGAGAAACACAGACAAAGAGTAACCATGAAGTTCCATCCTTCTCCGACTAATTGGAACCGTGCACTAGCTTCTGACGTCATATAAGTGCTCATGTAAGCCTATGTGAAAAAAAAGCATTTCAATTTGAATTTTAGACCACAACCAAAAACAAATTACAGACAATACACGTACACTGCCTTAAAATACAATCACCATAAAACAGAAGAAATGCTCAAACAATTAGTACCTTTAACATATTCAAAACGCGTCCATACATGTGTGGCATCTATATTCTATATTCAAAGTATCCGAAGGTGTAACATGCCTTCGTTTAGAATGCTGCATCAGTAAGGGAATTTTAAGTATCTCGGTCGAAACATACGTGACCTGGGTGATGAAAATCTTCAAATGACAGTTCGGTGTTTGGGTCACCTTAGGGACATCTTATATGTTAGGGGTAGTACATGTGTGGGCTATATACATTTGATGGTGACTCAGGTTCGTTTTATTGGTAAATGGACTGTGATTGTGCTGACGTGTCGTAAAATGACCAGCTTTGGCGTAAAGCGATTGATTTTATCGGGGGATTTTTTGAGACATGAAATTTCATGACCAGAATTAATAAACTAATATATACTCACTTACCGGTCTACAAATCAAGAGTGAATGGTAGGTTTTTTTTAGGTGGGAAAAACATCTAATGACAAATTCCGCTCCGGCGGGCGGGAGATGGTGTCACACTTTTACTGACTAAAACCCAATCGTTTGTTCCTTCTTTGCCTTGCGTTTGAGGCCCCGGGTTTCATTTTCACTTAACCTATGGCCCCAGTAGGCTTCGACCCTGCTGGGCCCCTACGATTTGCTGACATCTCCCTGAGGCGCGCGTGGAACAATACGCGCCGTCGACGACTTGGGCTCGGTCCGGACGGTTACCGGACGGTCGGACGGCGAGCCACCCATTGCTCGCAGTCCGCAAGCCCGCGAGAGTGATTGGTAAGTAAGTTATATGTACCTGTAAGTGCAAAGAGTACCTGTCATAAATAAATACCATTCTTTGTCAAAACTCTTACAATTATAATAACGCAATTGACTTAACCTGACAATAACTGTGAATATTATTGGCACTAACTTCTTCTACTTTCTTATGAAGAAATTTAAATACTGAAAAAATAAATTGCAATTCTAAATAGGTACCTGCTATCGCCTTTCTACCATCGGACAACCTAAGATTCGGTGAATTTCCAGCTGTCCACCTTTACATTGTTGACGCTCCAGGGACCGAACTAAGCGTTTCGCCTCGTCGTTTAAACCGCGTAGCTACATCGAAGGACTAGAAAAATTTGCCTGCTGTGGTCTTCTCGTCCGATATAATTTAGATGTCTTCAAGGCTACAGTGAATTTCTTAGTAAACTAGTGCGATTCACCATAGGATTGCAATCAAGCACTAGTTTGATACCATTAAAAAAAAAATATATCATTGGAGGTATTATACTTAATCTCGTACACTCAGATGTAACTTATACAATTGGATAACATCTCGAAAACATAACATTAGCAGACAGAACTTATCGGAGTGTGAATAACACGAATATTATGTTCAAACAGCGATAATAAGATTATTGTATTAACACTGATGAGTATTACATAACATTTGATATAAGACGAATGTAGTGTTTGAGAGAGAACTGTATCTTCATAATTATCTCATTCAAGTCAGAAAAGGGTTCATTTCGAATTCATCAGGATAAACCAAATGAAATAGCTGTCTATTAGATTATTATTTTCTTGATCATCAGACTAATAAAATCTTAATACTGGGCAGATAGGTGGTATTTTATACTTTTTATGCCAAAAGGTCTGGCTATGCGAGCAGTGGATGTGTGCTTTAAAGGTATGCGAAACAGGTGTAAAGTACCGCAAACCTGCGTTGAAAACGGAAGATCCTCCGACCGTTTTGTGTCTAGCCTGTGAAAATGCCCGATAGTCAATTTATTTATTTATTAAAACTTTATGCAACACAAAGGTGCAAAGGCACAAGGCAACATTCTCTTACAGTCAACCAAGGGTAGTGAAGAGGAGCATGGCAGGTGCATAAAAAAATAAAAGATTAATAAAAAACAAGGGTACAAATGTAAATACATAATTATGCAACATTAGTTTTAGTATATGCGAAACCCGTAACACGTGTATAGTATTTTTATGTAAAGAATCTATATATGTTCAAAATTCCATAACTGTATCATGAAAAATCACCAAGTTATAAGTTGTTAAGTTACCTGGTTGGCCGCACAAATACATGATCACCGGGCCACCCGTGCGAGTGTGGGGTTGTTTAACTCCCGCATCCAGCTGTGCGCTAGTGTCTAATGTCCGCTATAACCTACCGTGACCTGTGTTGTACTTAGTATCGGTGGTGTCCAACTTGTGGCCTTTTTTAAATATTTTTAGGAAAAAATATTACATGGTGTAAAAATTATATACAGTTTAGATTATTAGATTCTGAACAAACTATATTCAGGTCTCACATATACTAAAAATAATGTTGCATATAAATATATATTATTAACAAAGTAAACAACAATTTCGGACTGTTGTTGTGCGAAGTAGGATAGTAAATCAACCAATTACCATTTCACTTCATTTTCCTAGCCTGGCTTAGCGTAACTCTGGTACAAAGACCATAACTCGTTGCTCTGGTGGGAGCGGAGCTAGGTATTTGTACATACAGAGAGAAATGTGTTAGCGAGCCAAGACATGCGAGGGATGTGTACGACTGACGCTCACAAAGTACAAATCCGCTACCCATCCTCGCACCGCCTAGCTGGCTCGCACATCTCTCGTTCAAAAAAGCGTCCTAAACGGAAAATTCTGACGAACATTTCCTTTGACTTCATATTCTATGCGAAGAGTATATCCTCAAGTGCACTAGAGTCTGCTAGTTGGTAGTTATGCAGATGCCAGCTGACGTCATTCTTGTGACGTCATAACTAGAATATTACGTGGATGGCACAAGTTCAAGTTCTTTTGAAACTGATTCGTTTATTACATATTTTTCGAGTCTCGCTCGGCTCCTTTAGTTCAATTTCATACAGTGGCGATTCTGAAATCATGTCTCTGAATATCAGATGTATTTTGGTATTGTAATACATCATACTCACATACATTGTAGGTATGTGTGTCGTAAAATTTAAAACTTATCACCTTTTTACACGACAATGGCTATAGGATGGTGCGGATGACAACTGTCGGATTCATATAATGTAGCTAACTATCCTTTTCTTATAACTTAAATATGCATATTTTCGTCCCGCTGTCATCCTACCCATGCTATGTACCGTAGACGCGGACTTGCGGCCGACCGTCCGGTAACTGTCCTGACCTAGCCCAAGTCGTCAACGGCACGTACTGTTCCACGCGCGCCTCAAGGATATGTCAGCAAATCATAGGGGCCCAGCAGGGTCGAAGCCTACTGGGGCGAAGGGTAGTGTGAAAGTGAAACCCGGGGCCCTGGGACGAAGGCAAAGAAGGAACAGGAGTGGGTTTTTAGTCAGTAAAAGTCTGACACTATCTCCTTCTCTGCCCAAGAGCGAGATTTGTCATAAGATGATTTTCCCACCTAAAAAAACCTATTCTATGTAAAAAAGACCTTAGCTATAATTCTATTTTTGAAAAAGTATCTAAATTACTTAATGGCATCCTAAGAAACACAGTACAAGAAGTAAAAAAAAAACGAAACAAAGTTAGTGACTTTTCTTTAAGCCAACTTTTAGTGAAAAGCATTTATTATTGAATAAGTAGTGCCTCCGAGGCTTCAAGGTTTGTCTTTGAATTCTTTACGATTCCAGAATTACCTAACTGCCTACTGATTTCCCAACTGTATTTTCTTTTGTTGAGAAAACTAAGTTTCTCATTCACTGTGAATGAAGACACTACCTTCTTAGGGCTGTCATTTTTCAGCGGAGTAGGTAGGTATACTTTAGCCCGTATCGTCAACGACTCATAAAGATGTCAGCAAAGCCCAGTAGGGTAGGAGCCTACTGGGGTCATGGGTTCTGAAAGAGAACCCAGGGCCCTGGAATAAAGGCAAAGAAGAACCAGTATTGGTTTTTAGTCAGTAAATAGTGTGACACGCTCTCCCACTTCGCCCGAGAGCGCAAGAAGTCATTTGATGGTTTTCCCCCTAAAAAAATGTATTTTCTTTTGTTGAGAAAACTAAGTTACACAAACAAATGGTTGTGTGATGAGCACGATCATTTGTTCTGTATCTGGGTGTAATTTATCTATAATATATATCTATATATATAAAAGAAAGTCGTGTTAGTTACACCACTTATAACTCAAGAACGGCTGAACCGATTTGGCTGAAAATTAGTGGGGAGGTAGCTTAGAACCAGGAGACGGACATAGGGTACTTTTTTTTTTTTTTTTAGGGTAGAGTAGGGTAGAGTAGGGTAGGGTAGAGTAGGGTAGAGTAGGGTGGAGTAGGGTAGAGTAGGGTAGAGTAGGGTAGAGTAGGGTAGAGTAGGGTAGAGTAGGGTAGAGTAGGGTAGAGTAGGGTAGAGTAGGGTAGAGTAGGGTAGAGTAGGGTAGAGTAGGGTAGAGTAGGGTAGAGTAGGGTAGAGTAGGGTAGAGTAGGGTAGAGTAGAGTAGAGTAGGGTAGAGTAGGGTAGAGTAGGGTAGAGTAGGGTAGAGTAGGGTAATTTTTTTTTTTTACTAAATCTCGCTTTTGGGCAGAACAACGTCTGCCGGGACCGCTAGTATATATATAAAAATAAGTCGGGTTTTCCTTCCTGACGCTATAACTCCATAACGCACGAACCGATTTCCACGGTTTTGCGTTCGTTGGAAAGGTCTCGGGCTCCGTGTGGTTTATAGCAAAGAAAAGAGTAGGGTAGAGTAGGGTAGAGTAGGGTAGAGTAGGGTAGAGTAGGGTAGAGTAGGGTAGAGTAGGGTAGAGTAGGGTAGAGTAGGGTAGAGTAGGGTAGAGTAGGGTAGAGTAGGGTAGAGTAGGGTAGAGTAGGGTAGAGTAGGGTAGAGCAGGTTAGAGTAGGGTAGAGTAGGGTAATTTTTTTTTTTTACTAAATCCCGCTTTTGGGCAGAACAACGTCTGCCGGGACCGCTAGTATATATATATACATATATTTAGAAACATATAACGACGGTGAAGTGACAAGAACTCCTAACTGTCAAAGTCAAAAACTGTTTGTCTTAAAAACGTTTGGAGATAATACTAAAAATTTACATGTTGGTTTAGTTAGGACATGTTTCCACAACTTAATTTGGTGCAGTTGCAACTAAATATTCGCTTCAGAGATTTCACAAAAACATGCAGAAACGCACATTTGAATTAAAAGCGCTAAAAAGTAGTTTTGTTAGTTAGAAGGTATTGGCACTTCACCGTCGATACGTACGTTTATCAATAACACAAGCTCTGGCTTGAGACTAGATGGCGTTGTATGACAGTTGTGGAATATATTATTATTATATTACTTGTGGTTACAGTAAAAGCCTGACATTCCCTGCCAGTCCACCCAGAGCGAGAAAAGTTATTAGATGATTTCCCACAACACATAGTTTGGTTACTTCGAATTCACAAAAACCGGTCAAGTGCGAATCGGACTCGCGCACGAAGGTTTCCGTACTGTCCGTAGCAAAAAAAACACGTTACTTGTATGGAAGCCCCACTTAAATATTTGTTTTTAGTATTTGTCTTTTTTAGAGCAGTGGTGGCCGAGTGGTAACGGCCCCGACTTACGAGTTGTAGGTCGCGGGTTCAAACCCAGCCAGGCGCATTACTTTGTGTAATTTATTTCATCACCACTGCTCTCAAAACGGTGAAGGAAAACATCGTGAGGAAACCGGCATGTCCTAGAACCAAAAATTCAAAGACATGTGACATCCACCAACCCGCACTGGGCCCGCGTGGTGGATTACGGCCCATTCCCTCTCCCAGAGAGGAGGCCTGAGTCCCAACAGTGGGAACATTAAAAGGCCGACTATGCTATGCTATGCTATTTGTCTTTAAAGCTACTCGTATTTATTAGCAACTATTTCTGTCGCATCATCTGTGAAAATTTCAAGTGTCTAGCTATCACGGTTTATGAGATACAACCTGGTGACAGATAGTCGGATAGTGGAGTCTTAGTTACATTCTTTGGGTACGGGATCCTAAAAAAAGCAAGGTACTGCTGCCTACATAAATATATGACTGGCTTTGACTTTTACGTAATACTGTGATATCGCTTCGTAGATATCGACCCAAATACGTATCCCAGCAAAGTTGAAATGAGATTTTGAAAGTTCGAGAAATAAATAGTTCTATCTCCGTTTATGTACCACGTATGTAAGTCTTTTGGGATACAGGTTAAAATTTATTTACTTTGCAGCGAAGATAAATAACTGAAAAATATTAATTAGTTATGTGACTTGGGCAATGGGTTTCTATCTAAAATATATTCATTCAATTTATTAACAACAAAGGTCACAGAAAGGCGCGTCGCGAATATGCAACAACGATAAGACACAGTAGCGACAAAACTAATTTTCATTCTTACACCTAAAGGTTCTGTTGAAAATCAGCGTTAGGCAACTGCTATGTATTTGTCCGGCATGATGCTGAACTAAGGCCCTACCACAAACTCTTAGTACGATCCAATTTAAGACTTAAACTGAATCGTTAAAGGGGCAGCTACATAGGGTGTATGTCTCCATCCCTCGTTCACACTCGCATGACTGACATTTTAACGCAACCGTAAGCCGTAACGTTTTTTTTTTATTTAGGGTTCCGTACCTCAAAAGGAAAAAACGGAACCCTTATAGGATCACTTTGATGTCCGTCCCTCTGTCTGTCTGTCAAGACCCTTTATCTCGGGAACGCGTAGAGTTATCGAGTTGAAATTAAATCATAAATTCAGGTCTGGGTTCCCTTGAAGTTGTGAAACTTCTAAGTTAACAAATAAAAGATACGGCCGTTTATGTCGCAAAATACGTATATTTCAACACTATCAAGGAAATCACAATTCATAGGGTACTTCCCGTTGACACAGAATCCTGAAATTTTCTATGAAGCAAGGTTTCATAGCACAAGTATAGGAAAAAATCTGAAAACTGTAAATTTGTAGACACGTCACAAAAAAAAATAATATATAAAATAATAAGGTTTAATTAAGAAAATTGGATGAACGCATCCAAACCAAATTAAATGAAAACAAAAACAAAAAAAAATCACTAACATGCCAACCCTGCCTTTACACCGCCATAAAACAAGCCCCTTATATTTAAACAGAGTAATAAATCTTATTTCTATGACGAATGGCATTAAAGGAATTTCGGTAACCCATTAAATTGGATGGCTCATGATTACACCCGGAGGGTTTTAGGGAAATTAAATAGATCACCAGGTATAATCACCTATAGGGTTTCGATTACCAATTTGATACACTTCCTGTTTAATGGGTCTCTAATAAGGTAATTATTGCCCTGCTTGACATAAATATAGGTTTGGAAGCAGGAAGGGCCTTTGTAGGACTTGCATACACAATATAGTCTTACATATTCGTAGCTTTGTAGTCAGGGCATTTGAAGACTCACCTCAAGGAGTATTACACTTATTCAAAGGGTATAATAAACAATTTCCCTGCTGCGGTCTTCCCGTCCGTTTGCATTTTAAGTTTTTTTATTAACAAACTTGTGTGTTCACCATAAACGATTGCGTCACTGTTTACCATCAGGTGGGATCGCAGTCAAACACTAGTGCATATAATTTAAAAAAAAATATCTGCTAAAAATTATTCAAGAGAACATACTCTTGGGGTAAAAGATAAAAGTATTCAGTGTTTAAAGATTCAAAGCATTTTATTTCAAACTAGCTTCTGCCCGCGGCTTCGCTCGCGTAAACGTAGGTTTCTCCATACAAACTTTGGACCCCCGCTTCATCAGCTTAGGGAGTGAATTTTGGAAAACCCTTTCTTAGTGCTCGCCTACGTCATAAAAGGAAACCTTGTGCAAAATTTCACGCTCCTAGTCCCAGTAGTTTCGGCTGTGCATTGATATGTCAGTCAGTCAGTTTCTCCTTTTATATATATAGATAAATAGATAGATAAACCATTTACAGGCACTTTTGAAGTGTCAAGAAGTCAGTAAGTCAGAAAAAAAAACTAATTGCACATTCCAAAGCGTAAATCTCTATGGAGAAGAATGTACAAGAAACTTAATGCTGTCTAACCCTATTTAAAAGTTATTTAATGAAACAGACATTCAATGCCTTCAAATGCCGCATGATATTGCTCATAGAAAAACAACGCACTAAATGTCAGATTTTTTTTTTGCATTTGGTAGATATATGGACCTATGCGCTAGAGGGGTTAATATAGATATCTAATTGCGTGGCCTTTCATACATTGCACAACAAAAACAAAGATTGTGGAATTTCCAATGATTCACGTATTAAACGACCAAGTAATCTCTTATTGTACCGTTTAAAAATATCACATTAGTCGTGATTATTGTGGAAAATATTCTGATTCATCAATTATAAGACTTTTATTCAATTAAGACCCACTTCTGTTCCCCAAATTGGTTATTAAAATTTTTGGGGTGCGTGTGGGTTTAAGACAA
This sequence comes from Mythimna pallens, assembly GCA_961205895.1. Lineage (NCBI taxonomy): Eukaryota > Metazoa > Arthropoda > Insecta > Lepidoptera > Noctuidae > Mythimna > Mythimna pallens. Next base: position 8,055,870 of record OY540843.1, read on the forward strand.
ACGGGTTATATTGGTACTAATTAGTTGTATTTAACTGTTTTTACCCGACTGCAAGAAGGGTTATTGAAGACTTTGTTCAGGAAATCCTTGTTCTTATAAGGAGGCGAACGTACTGATGTAATATTAAGGCCTTGGATGCAGCACCACGTTGTATGGCAATGTTTAATTTCTGACCATATTATAAGCCAGGTATTGGGTCATCGCTCGGAAGACTCGGTGGACCATACGGTAGACATGTGCCCCGCTTAGGCAGATCACAGCCGTGCCCTCGTGAAGGAAATCGGCGACAGCAACCTCTCGCGCCTGGTCCCGACTATTATCCGGAGCGCGGTAATGGGATGCGGTCACCTACGTCTACGAACCAGTAATGCTAGCAAAGGAGGTGGTTGCCACCGTAAGGGAACGGAAATCCTCAGGCCGCAGCCGCCGCTACCAGCGCCTCGGTCACTATAGGAGCGGGCCTGCGGACGATGAGTAGCCCGCCGTCCGGCTGTCCGGTGAGGACCGAGCCAGAGTTATCGACGCGCACCTCAAAGAGGTGTCAACCAAATTGTAGGGGCCCATCAGGGCCGATGCCTGCTATCGTCTGTATTCGGGTGCACAAAAGACATTACTCGAATTCGGGCACCCGATGCATTAATTACATTGTTTACTCACGTTCGATTACTGGAACACGGGCGTCGGATAACCAAAACGAAAGCCGTTCGAATACGGGCGTACTCGACTCCGTTCATTAACACTTAGTCGTTTGTCCGAATTCCATAGGCAATCGAATACGAGCTGACGACCAGGTGTAATTGCACCATAAGGGTGGATCTTTAAAGGGGTCACCAGAGAGTTGCAAACTAGCGTTAAAACCAAGGTGACCTTGCTAGTTTCAATCCGTGTAGACAACAGTTGTAATCCATGACCTTCAACGCAAAACGCGCCTCTCAAAGGCGCGTTTTCCCAACCACCGAAAGTGTTGGCGCGTGGTTTACATCCATGTAGTCGCAACACAAACCAAACATATAAACCAAGGTGACCTTGGTTGGAACGCTAGTTTGCAACTGTCTGGTCACCCCTTTAATCTGCACTTGGATCCCACGGCCAAAGAATTTCAACCCCAAACGGGTCGAGAATATAACTGAGGATGTTATTGTTACATTAAATTGATGAATAGGAAAAAAGTTGAATAATAACCTTTAACTGGAAAACGTAATAACTGCGATTTGTTTACATTTCAATCAATCGTTGTTTTAGCTTCTCTTCAAAAGGGTTCATTCGTATTGATTAATTAAACAGATATATCTTTTAGACTGGATTAAGTCACCATGATGGAAGATCCAATAATCTCCTTGACGGCTCATTTAATATTTAGGGCGAGGGGAAAACATCCCTCAGGTTTGAAAACATCCATCTCAGTTTTCATAGCCTGTTATTTATGGAAAGATAATTTCTTTACTAACTGTAATTAAAGTTGATAGATAAATTCGCCCACTGTTCTTCTTAAGGCCTACGCAGACCGGGACGGCATGGCAAAAGGATTTTGTCGCCAGTCAGCGCACACTAGCACACTAGCCACTTAGATACTGCGGCATTCCAGCGCCTTGCCATGGCATGCCGCGTTACGTCGAAGTTTGCCACGGCAGCTTCTACTGCCCGATACATATTTCAGTCATAAGTAGCGTTTGATAGTGTTGGCGGACGCTGGCGTCCTTCGGCATGCCAAGGCATCCTGCCGCAGGAGCCAGTGACGCGTTTTTCAATACAGTGCGATAGAACATCCCTTTCGGTGCCAAGGGATCATTTTAAAGCATAGGAATTTATGTCGTATTTCTACTTCAATATGGTTGAATGTCAATTGGTATAAATTTAAATCCTTGGCCATGCCGTCCCAGATATTATCAAATGATTTCTCCCGCCTCTGAATGGGGTGGGAAGGAGTGTCAGACTTTTTCTAAGTAAAACCCCAAACCTGTGTTGCCGTCAATCCCGTGTCGCCGGCAGCCATGAACCCTATTGATCTCATCAAAAAATCATTGCAGTACCAGTAAAAACAATTTTGGTGTATAATAAAGTACATTCTATAGGGACCATAAGTATATTCTATAGGTCTACATACATTTAATATGTACTTCCAAATTATATACTACATTTATAGCTTAGAACACATTTGGAATAATAAGTTCAAATAAACTTTATAATAAGATATTAAATTTATTTGAACTTGAAGTTTAAATTCAATTCGAAGTTCACCTGATATAATTTTATTAAACCATACAAAGAAAGCCAGATAACGATTGTAGCGGTGTCGAAAGGGTTCGCCGGACGTACGTAGATGCACTTTAAAATCACACTCGTGCAAGTTATTCTAATGCACCCTAAAGGCTGTCATTGATATTACCAACAGTGCCCTTTACGCCTCAGATCATTATCAAGCATTTCAGGAAACAACGGCCTACTACATTATACACTCATATGAATCAGGTGAGTCACTCTACGTGACTGTACTTCATTTTAAACAGCTAATCTGTGATGCGTGCGACAGTATCCTTGTGTACATTCGCGCACGAAATCGATTTAACATGGGATTCCCGAAATTACGATAACTGAGCTCGCTTTTATGGAATACAAATTATTTTTTTTTCTTTTAGTAGTTTTTAAATCAATTTGATGACAGATCGTGCGTAATAGTGGTCGAAATTTATCTGTTTTGAATGTCAATAAAGTACTTTTTGATAGAGGTTACGGATAGTTTCTTTTGATTGTATAACTAGGGAATATTTTAAGTTATTTATGTAGCTTTGGTCGGTTAAATAAAGATATTCAAGGTTTTATCACATGACAATGTACATTGAATATTCAGTGATTTTCCTAGTAAAACGAGTGATCACAGGACTCTTTTGCGTATGGCATAAAATTCTTGATTTGTTTTTTTAAGTGTTTTTATATTTTAAGTTATCTTACAGTTCTGTGAAGACATTTCTAGCAAGGAATAGTAAAAAATAACAGACCTACAATATTTCCTTTCAATGTTTTTCTTCTTCGTTGAATCTTATACATATTATGTTTGAAATCTACAATGTTTATCTGTACCCTGAGTAACAGACCAGTTCATACTTTAGGCTTATATGTATTTTATTGTACTAGTTGTTCCCCGCAGTTTCACTCGCGGTGTCGGTTACTGTTCCCGTGTATAGTAGCGTGATGTTATATCCGCGATAAATGGGCTATCCGACACTTAAGGTAGAACTACACTGCGCACACATGCGCCACACACATCGATCTGGGCGCGTCGGTCTCCATACATTTTATATGGAAACTAGACTTGTAGAGCTACACTTGATCCACGCTACGCGATGTCGTTCTACGTACAAATCGCGTCTTACACGTGTGCGTCGTTCTTATGTAGTTCTAGCTTTTAAAAGAATTTTTCAATGCAAACAAGTAGGCAGTTCCTAAAATTAGCGCGTCCAATGGTTTGAAGCTAAAGAGTTGGTACTCTTCTAGCAAAATAAACATTTTACTTATTTAAAATCTACCGTGTCGCCGCTGTGTTTGATTGTACAGGGGCTAACTAAGCGGGGAATTGAACGCAGGAGTGGTAAACCATTTGTATTATACCCAAAAAGCCCAGGGGAAGCCTGTTCGGCTGCGAAAAACCCCTAATAAAAATGTGCATATTAAACACCAGTGTTTTTAAGAGAATTAGGAAAACTCACGGTAATTATTCACTGATAATGGCGTCGACGGGAAATGTTTACGTTTTTTTTATTTTTATTTTAATGATTCTAATGTTTATATAAATAATATTCCCGTTTCCTTTAATGATATTCTTCTTAACAAAAGAGACGAGAAACAAAGATAAGTATATGTAAGGTAAAACCGCCAGGGCCTCCAAATAATTTTATTTATTTGCAGGTCAAGTTGTATTTTATTTTTATTTTATTGATTAGGAAAAACAAACAGCTACATTATGCGATATTAAAAACATGATAACATAAATATCTTAAATAATAATGTAGCCCATATCGCTGTTCTCAGATTACCATTATAGAATAGACTTTAAAAAGCTAGGATAAAAGCTGCATGCATGACAGTTATGTCACTTTAATATAAAAAAAATATATGTTGACTAAATAATAATAATAACTCTTTAATTCGAGCAAAACTCATCAACAATAAGTAAATAAAAATAATACAGTACATGTTACCAACCCGCACTGAGCCCGCGTGGTGGATTACGGCCCATTACCTCTCCTAGAGAGAGGAGGCCTGAGTCCCAGCAGTGGGAACATGGGAACATTAAAAGGCTGATTGTGTGCTTGTGTGCTACATGTTAACAACAGCAGTGAACTATGTATGGACAGTCCACTCTGTCAGCTATCATCCTCAACAGTTTAAAATATGATTGGCGGCCATAACAAGATGAACATTCAGGATGTTGTTGGGTTGCCGTGGCGGTGCAGCGCTTCTGGGATGTTTGCTAATGCGCGCACTGATGGTGTCCAGGCCAATATGCTGGCCCGTATACGAAGTGCCATGTTGAATGATTGCCATTCAACGTGGCAGATAATACTGTAATTCTTTGGGCGAAGAACATAGGTCGGTGTGAAATTTCCTAAAAAAGGACACGCGCTCTCGTGCACCACGACCCAAGCGTTTCGAACCCAAACTGCTCAAAAGTGTATTTACCTATAAAGTAACAAACAGTATTTAGATACATGACCTAAAAAAATCGCGGTCTACTCTGGAACATCCAATTTAAAATAAAAATTTCCTAGTAATTTTTATATACGAGTACTTCAATTCTAAATGTAAATAAAACAATTGATAAGTAAACAAAATAACCCAGCATCGTTATCATCGTTGATGACAAATTCACACAAAATGTTAATTAAAGACATCTTGAAAGGCAAAGTTTCGCACACTCAGTGTGGTAAACAAAACAATTTATTAATATATGTATTTAAAGGGTTTTCAGGCGTCGAGATGAAGTTGGAAATAGGCTTAGTCAAAAAAACTCCACCATCAACGATTGCATCAACATCAGTTGGGATCACAGTCAAGCACTGGTATAGGTCAACTAAAAAAAAAGGCTGACCAATATAGTCCGGTTTTAATTAGACTTTTTACATTATACCAATCAATTTAAATGTATTCGAGTGTTAGCAGCTGCCAGCGGCTTCGCCCGCGTATTCTATGTTTTCCAGGACATTAAATTATCTACCCGTGTGCCAAAGTAACAATTTAAACAGCATATATAGTGTCCCAAAATTAACGCAAGATTTGCATTAAATAAAACTGAGACTGTATTTTTTTTTTAGGGAGTGGTGGGCTGGGAAACTATCAAACAACTTCTGCTCTCGGGAGAATGGAGTGACGGACGTTGGTCTTTGCGTTCCAGGGCTACGGTAACTTTCTCGAACAATCCTACAGCCCTGATTCGTAAGATTTCGTTGTTATTTGATTTAAAAAATTAGACGATTTTATGACTGCGATCAAGAAGACTAAGACAAAATCATGGTGTTCAGATTTGGCGAACGCGCCACTCGCGAGCCGCTTGCGAAGGGCGCGCGTGCATTTCGCGAACGGCTCGTTCGTACGAAGCCCCTGCGCCGCGCGCGCTTTGTACGAACATGAAATACTCGCGAACAGCTCGCGAGCTGCGCATTCGTCAGATCTGGACGTACCAGTATGTTAAATGCTTTCAGATTATTTTCTTAATTTAAAATAATTCCTTGGCCAGAAGTAGCTAAGGACAGAGAAGAGTGGAAGAATGGAAGAGAGGCCGTTGCCCTACAGTGGGACACAACAGGCAAATAATCGTAGGCGCGGGCCTGCGGAAGGTGAGCAATGGGTGGCTCGCCGTCCGATCATCCGGTAACCGTCCGGACCGGGCCCAAGTCGTTGACGGTGCGTACTGTTCCAAGCGCGCCTCAAGGAGATATCAGTAACTGTAGAGGCCCAGCAGGGTCGAAGCCTACTGGGGCCATGGGTGATGCGAAAGAGATCCCAGGGGCCCTGGAAAAATGGCAAAGAAGGAACAGGAGTGGTCAATAAAAGTCTGACACTAATCTCCCGCTCCTCCCAAGAGCGAAGGATGCCATTAGATGATTTTCCAACCCGAAAAAAAAAACAGGCCAATAATAATTATAAAAAATTGAAATCAGTATAAACTGGTTGACCTGTTTGCTTTTCCTGACAACCCTAGATACGAATAATAATACCAAAAGACGCCATATACTACACGCCAATACAATAGGCATACGTGAGACAACAAAGCTTACATTTATGTAATTAATACAGATATTCTCTATATGACTGCTCCTTTCTGAAACAAAGGTAAAGAGGGGAAACGATTGTTCCTTGTACAAAGAACAATGGTCCTTATGGTACTGCGGTTAACTGTTGTCTGTAGTATGTGACAACATCAATTGTTTTTGTTTGTGAAGGGATTATTGTCAACGGACACTTAAGAGGGTCCTTTTTCACTCGCCTATCGTCAACATCGAGCATGGTTTAAAAGCTTGTTACTTCATCTAAAGCAATCCAACGCGATGTTTGACGAAAAGCGACGCGAAAAATGAGAGATAACGCCTGAAAACTCTGTTGGCATTCGGTAATTCCGTGATTTACTCAAATATTTTACAAAATTTGTTCAAGGAAATACGTGTTTTTTAAACCGTCAAAAGTTTTTGCAAAGCTCCTATTAGTTTTTTGACTTTTTAAATTTTTGAGTAAATTATGAAGTGTCAAAATTCATGCAAAACAGCTGATTTTCATGTCTTTACTGGATTAGTTTTACACAAATTTATAAATTGATACCAATGGAAGCCTAGATAATGTTTCCAAAATATCTAATGAAAAATGTGTAATAACGTCATAATCGCGTAAGAGCGGTGAAAAGCAAAGAAAATTTATGTCGAGTTGGATGCCCCTTAAGGGGTGGTCTTACGAAAATGAAAACTCGGTAACTCGGAAAACCTTTCAATCAAAGGAAAAAAAAACAAAATCGGTCCACAATTGACCGAGAAATCGGTGAACATACTTACCTACATAAAAAAATACGTTCAGCCGAACATAGAACCTTCTTCTTTTTGAAATCGGTTAAAAAATTGAAAGTAGAGAAGATGGAAGCTAAAAAAGGAGCATGTTTGTTGAATGTATTGTGTACTTTATTTTGCATAGAAGTCTTTTATAAATATCTGAAAATATAACATTGTTTCAAGAGAAAAATATTCCCGGGATAAAAACTATCCTACTCGTATATGCTATTCCAGACAATAACTACCCGCGGGCTTGCGGACGGCGAGCAATAGGTAGCGCGCCGTCCGACCGTCCGGTAACTGTCCGGACCGAGCCCAAGTCGTCAACGGCGCGTATTGTTCCACGCGCGCCTCAGGGAAATGTCAGCAAATCGTAGGGGCCCAGCAGGGTCGACGCCTACTGGGGCCATGGGTAGTGTGAAAACGAAACCCGGGGCCCTGGGACGAAGGCAACGAAGGAACAGGAGTGGGTTTTTAGTCAGTAAAAGTCTGACACTATCTCTCGCTCCGCCCGAGAGCGGGATTTGTCATTAGATGATTGTCCTACCTTAAAAAAAAACCGTGTGCTAAATTTCATCTAAATCGCTTCAGTAGTTTCAGCGTGAAGAAGCAGCAAACATACACAGAAAAACTTTCGCTTTTATAATAATTGTATGTTTAGAGTACTACCCAGTACCAACTCGTTAAAATTATTTCATTCAGGTAGGTACCTACTAAAACTCTTGAAGATCTTCTAACCTTTGGTTTAATTAAACTGTTAAAAGTTTTGAATTTAATTATGAGTTAAGAATTATTAGAAAAGTTACAGTTGTTTGTCTTTAACTTTCATTAAAATAGATTTCGAAGAAATTAATTTTAGACTGGGGACTTACCATGACTTGTTAAAATGACAATCGTTGGAGCGAGAAAAAGAGATCGAGCTATACACCCTGTCTAGCTCCATCCCTTTCTAAACCCATCGTCGTTTTCTTTCTTTCCTAAATCAAACGCGTTAAGAGCTCTTGGTACCACTACTGGTTTTAATTAGATACTGATAGACGATGTAATAATGAATAGGTAACTTCGAAAAGCCCCTACGTAAGCGCCATAGGGCGTCCATTACTGAAAGACCTGTTGGTCTAGTGGTTAGTGGCCCTGACTGCTATGCCGGAGGTCGTGGGTTCGATTCCCACCCAGGACAAATGGCTGTGTGATGAGGACGATCATTTGTTCTGTGTCTGGGTGTAATTTATCTATAATATGTATGTATTTAAAAATATATGAGTATGTTTATCAGTTGCTAGTACCTATAACACAAGCCCTGCTTAGCTTGGGACTAGACGACGTTGTGTGTTAGTTGTGGAATATTATTATTATATTATTATTATTACACGATAGGTTTTGCTGTCAGTTTTGCCACAATCAAATATTTTGTTTGACGGAAAACCTATTGCGATGATTGACGTTTACATGCCGAAAACATAATGGCGATAAAATTCCGGCATTTATTTATTTATTTATTCTTTATGCTCAGAGTACAGAGGCGGACTTAATGTCTTCAGGCATTTTCTACCAGTCAACCTTCGGTTGATGCAGAGATAAATTGTGGTAGGTGCAATATTACTATTACATCTTATAAAATTCTTTTTTAATTATAAGTCATTCAAACATCATTCATGATTGATGGAATTGACTGACGCTTGCATGACCGTGTACTGGACGCCTAAGTACTTCACCAATTAGGTATGAAAACGTGATTATTTACCATCCAAAAATAGGTAAAACCTTCATTAATTACTCAACAAATATTTCCAAACATCAAACCAATTTTCTAACTCGTGATATCATTTTCAATTTCTCTAATAAGTATCACATTCATTATTCAAAATCCGACCGCAAATCTGATTCCCTGGGCTAATAACGTTAAGTGAGTGAGTCCGTGCTGGCTTAAAAGCTTAAACGTAACGTAAACGTGAACGTTCAAGTTTGGGTTAAGGGGCAGTACTCACCTTTGGCCGTGACCATTATGACTATATTAATTTAGAGAATGCTTATGGTGAACCGTGAGTAATTATATCGTTTCAACATTAACTGAAAATATTACAGTCAAATGTTAAAAAAAAACTGAACTGTCGGCTTCGCCCTCGTCATAGTAGGAAATTATCCCAAGGGAACATACGGTATAAGGGCAATAAAAAGAAATTCTGTAAGCTATTCCAGAACCAGGTCTAACCTATGTACCAAATTTTATCTAAATCTATTCAGCCGTTTGAACGTAGAGGAGTAACAACATACACTATAGACACACACATACAAACTTTCACATTAGTATGACATCATTTTGCTTGTGATAGCAATGATTTCTGGGAAAAGAAAACAAAACACCAGCATGTACCTACCTGCGCTATTTTTGTTCGATTTTTGAATTTTTTTTTTGGTTTCATGCCGTGTATTTTATTCGCTTTTTTTGCAATAATATCGAAAAAAAAAAATGTTACAATTACCTCCAATTTTCAGCAAAACAGCCCCTTAACCCGTGCCTATTGAATTAGCGAATCATCTCACGTTTGGTCGCTGTGAGGAGATGGTGGCCGTCACGGTTTGGCAGTCAGGACGTTGACACGTCTATCGAAAACCGCAAACCATTGTTTCTACAGAAAAACGTTTCTAGTTTGCGTTTTGGTTTCGTGTAACGCTGCGGTAATTGTTATGGGTTTTGTGCGTGTTTTTATATAAATATTGAAAAGTGAAGGCTAAAATATTGATGGGTTTTTATCCCTTTCACCGCCAGTTTTATAATTATGTGAGACAAAGAATAGATTAAAACAAATTTCAACTTGTATTTTTACATACGTAGTTTTTCTTTCTTTACTTATAATGTTTTAAGTAAAAAGAAAACAATTTATTTATGGGAAATGAATGAAGTTTCGATCACATTAACGTAAAAACAACTCGGACTCAGCGCACAGAGTGCTTAGTGCGAATTAGTTTTACGCGATCATCACGTACTCGGGATGATCGCGAACGTCATACTTGACGTTCGGTGCTCCGATTGGCCCGCCGCGAACATTGTTTTAATCGCATTAACGTAAAAACAACTCGCACTCAGCGATAATAATATGAAAAATGTCAACGCATAGTTGCGTCACGGCTATCTGTGGTCACTGCTTCAACATGAATTCCTGAGGTACCTCAACTAATCCATTATTTGCGTGCAGATATTCAAGATGATAAATGACGATAACAAACCGTTTTCTTTGTTTAAACCACGACATTGCGTTACCACAACAGCTTGAAAATCGTTCAAAAGGTACCGTTGTACATTTAATGGAAAACAGAGTAAAACACATTTTCCCGCAGCATGCAACCACCGTACAGTTACATAACGTAAAATATCAGTAAGTTAAGTGCCATAGTTATATATTGAGCAAAGTTGCCGTAACTAAAGTAGGTAATGACAGCTAGCAAGCGACTGGATAATCTCATTTCTATAACATTCTAGCGCTAGCACGTGCTATATTACAGCCTATCGTGGAACCTAGATTTTTCCATTGACTTCTCCCGCTCTATGGTGGAGCTAGAGGGCATGTCAGACTTTTACTGACTAAAACCATACTTATGTCCTACACTTGCCCTTTGCATTCTAGGACCACAACGGTTATCGACCCTCTGGTTCGGTTTTTACCGAACGGGCAGATGGCGAGCAACACATTGCTCGCCGTCCGCAAGCCAACACCTACGGTGGCCGGGTATCGCTTTGTAACTCCCGACGCCCGGGGAAGCCAGTGATGGGTTGGCGACTAACAGAACAGAATGGAAGAAAAAAACTGTGTTGCCCTGACCTCTAATAACATGTGATAAGGGCAGGAAGATGATGATGGCTAGAACGTTGACAAACTAAACTATAACTATGAATACCTATAATATTTTTAGTAAGTTACTGCACTTATAAGAAGATCAAACACACACGAAATGTAGGACATTGTTAAATCGAAAATAATTTGAGTTTGAACCAGTTTCCAATATTACATCTCAATATTCCCAACTAATTCCTAAACCAAAACTAATATCTAAAACTTCTTCTAGTTTTTAAACTGACAGCCCAACTAATCATAATATATAATAATATAATATAATATTCCACAACTATCACATAACGCCGTCTAGTCCCAAGCTAATCATATTCCCAAGCTAGTCATTATCATAGTCACTTCACTTAAAGTTATTAAATAAAAATCTCTTCAGATATAAATTTAAAAATTCTCAGCATATTTGAGTACTTCGGTTTTCTGACGCATAATAAATAAATTAAGTACAACATTAATCATGTATTAGTTAATTATACTGTTCAAAACGTAGCTTATTTTACTTAAAGAAAATGTAATGTGAGCTAATTAATATAAAGACCTCATATTCCCAAAAAGTATAGCGAAGAAAATTAATATTGTACTTGATGACCGTGTGAAATTTATTATTAACATTATAAATAAGTTATGTTCCAATTAGAGACTTCGAGTGAATTAAAAAAGTATATGTAACGTATGCTTAGTAGAATTTTAACCTGATTAATGGAACACACTTTTGGAAATTAGGTATGGTAAGTAAGACATACATGCCCCAGTCGGTAATGTGCCCCGCTCAGCATGTTGGTTAGATCCTAGTTCAGCACCTAAACAATGCTCCAAACGAAAACTGGGCCCGAAAAAAGTGATGGTCACTATTTTGTGGTCTAGCACCGGTGTCATTCATCACAGCTTCTTAACAAACGGGATGAGCATTACTGCACATGTGTACCTACCTACTGTAAAGAACTGAACACAATGATGGAGAAGCTTGCACATTTCCATTCATTTTTCATCGATTCTATTCTACAGATTAATAAACAAACCTCTTGATTTCACGGATGTTGGCATTTTTGTAACTATTGATCTCAAAGATAACGATAAATAAAAATGGCATTATAAACTGTAAGTTTTATATCAAATGTGTTTTACTAACTAGTCACAAAACTTAATCAAAATTCAATCTCCATCGCATAATAATAAATTACAAATCATTAATTTTCGAACATAAAATGTCGCAATCTCAAGACGTCATCAAAACTTTTGAATTAATTGATTCACACGCTACCGCGATATTATTTCCATGTTTTACAAACAAAACCGCCCTGTACCGTGAGAAAGAGGCAACAGCTGTTAACAATCTTGATTAAACTTACCAAAACTTGCGCGTTGCCATTCCTGTCATCCACCCAAGCGACTACCAAATCTGCTCCTCTCATGTTCCTCGCCGAATTGAAACCCAAACCGACGTAACCAAGAGTCTTGGCTTCCAACCTGAACGTTATACTCGAATCTGTGTTCACCCATCGAAGAATCACTTCTCCATTCTGGTCTAGCCTCTCCGAGTGAGCCCATGTCAAACTTGATTCGTACGATTTTGAATCGAATACTTCTCTCCGATGCCGCACTCGGTATTGGTCAACTATTCGACTAGTTTTTTCCGTTTTTGATTGAGCTTGCATCTGTCCTAGACCTTGTGATTGTAAAGGGTTCGCTGGTAACTCATTTAGCTGAGCCACCGGCTTAAACCTTGGCAGTTTAGCATCACAGAGTAAAATAGTGCTTAAAGCTACGACTATTTGGAGATGCATTTTTGTTCAATGTCGTTGGTTCATCACTTTGTAAAATCTGAAACAAAAAGAAAGAAGACATTACTACTACATTCAATAACACAGACAATGCAGTGTTCAATCAAAAAAATAAACAGAGAGCAATATATAACAAAACAGAAAAAAAAACAAAGATGTCGTAACAAGGATGCGGCCAATAACAGGTACGATTTCCGGTGTAACAACTACTACCACTGACGTAACAAAAACCAGCCCAGATAACAAGGTGGACGTCATAACTCGTTCCGGTGTTTCGAAAAGTCGTCACGAACAAATAGTAGTGGTACCTTATTACCATATCTACCATTCACAGTTTGGCGCCGTCGAATGAGTCAACGGTCCCATAAAATCTATGTAATAATAAAATAAAATTGCCCTATTAGGTGCTATTCACAAACACCTAGATTATTAAATTTTTTGCCATATTTTTTGTCAAGCGTCGATCTAGATTTGATCGATACCTAGAATCGGGAGCTTTTTCAGTAATCGATTTTACAGTTTAAGCAATTGATAGCACGATCGCGGGCTTAGTGAAGCGTCTACTTATTGTGTTAATGCAGTCAATTCGATTTATAAGCCAGTGTTGCATTAGAATGTTAATGAAGGATAATTTTTTTAGGAACATTTGGAGTTGAGCAACTGTTTGTTCATGGACTTAACTTTGACCTAAAAATGTGCGTAGGATGCTATTACGCAGATATTAGCGAGATTTAAAATTAGATTTTTCAGATTAGACAACTTCTGCCTTTACGCATCTTTACTAAAAATAAAATTATTAATATTGATGAACTTTAAGAATAAAGAACCTTAATCTCAATCTACCATAGGTAGATATTTTTTTTTTGGAAATTAGAAGAAATATCTAATATTATCTACATAATAATGCCTATAGAACAATTTTTCCACCAAATAATTGTATATAAGTCTATAAATAGTACGCAAATATGTAAAGAAATCTAATTAAGTGGACGACTCAGTTTTAAAGAATCGTAGAACTCGGCAAAGCACTCGAGCAATGTGGGCGTAGTATTTAGAATAAGATATTAGCAATCGTATGAAGTCGAGAACACAGGACTTAGTTGGACGATGTTGGTTTAACAACTCCACCAACACTAGACCTCTTCAAGATCTACAAACCTACAGTCATGTTTCCTTTTGAAACAAAGAAACATCTTACTCAAATACACGAACAGAAACTGGTTATCCCACTACAAACGAAAAAAAAGAAAGATCTAATAGAACAATAAATAAAAGATAACAAGGGTAATAACACAGGGGCAGAGTAAAAAAACAATGATAAAAACCATTTCTATGCAAATCCGTCAATTAATTACAGAATATATAAATGAAACGGCGACATTGTAATCAGATTAGTCATTATGCAAAGAGTAGGGGCCAAGGTCAGGTATTTTAAGAACGGATTCGGTAATACCATATGTGTGCACGCACTACGATAGTTAATAAACAAGATATGAGAGACAAAACCAATTGCACTTAAACTCTTGATTTATTATATTTACATACTAGCTTCTGCCAGCGGCTTTACCCGCGTGAAAATGAGTTTCTCTATACAAACTTTGAACTCCCGTGAAAATCAATTTTACCTTCCTAGTCCCAGTAGTTTCGACTGTGCGTTGAAATGTCAGTCAGACAGTTTCTCGTTTTATATCTGTTTATAGATTAACAAAAGTAAAGGTGAAAAGCCAATAAGAGCCTTTTGACTCTAATTAACGATACAATAAGAAAACAAAGCTGCTTCCTCGCAAAAAAAAATAAGGGCCGCAAAAAATTTAAGAAAAAATATATCGTGAGAAATCCACATGCAAGCAAAAAAACTCGGATGTGCCATCTGTTACCCGAGGTGTCCCGAAACGCTTACGAGCAAATCTGTGAATAAATAATGGGAACACACAATGTTCGTATGACGTATCCCAAATTGAGGATAATAAGAGCCTTGATATAATCAGTGCAAAGTGCCCGATTCTCGTCGTCGCTTAAAACGATTCGGTGCGAAGTATGTTACGTCTTGTGGCAGAGACAAAGGAAAGGGTTTGCAGGAATTGACATCATCTGACGATGGAAAATTATTCTGTATCAATATCATGTTTCTTTTAGGCAATTAGGAGTAAATATTGTAGGGAGCGGGATTGACTGAAAGAGTTACTGTGGTCCTAGATCACAAAGGGCAACAGCAGGATCACAGGTAGCGAGCGATCTTGCTCCACCAAGAGTAGGTAAGTTATTTGATATTATCCTACCTGAAAAAAGGAGTAAATTTAGTACATTTAGAAGTTCATCTGTAAATAAACTAATATACCACTACTAACAAACCAAAGCAAACAACCACATTTCAATTAATACACTAATTAACAAGGTTATTTATCAAAATACCTACAGCACCGCATCTATTTACAAATTAATGTCAACCGAAACTTCGGCGGCGTTAATTGCAAACGTGACTGGAAGCTCCAGGACTCCTCATTTACAGAGAAATTCCTAAACGAAACGCAATCACGTTGCCTCCAAATCTGGATATAAAACCGCCTGGACGAGGACAACATTGTCTGACGACCGTCCATTCATAAAGACAAAATAGTTAAACACTTAAAAGGTTTAAAGTCAAAACAATGGCCAAATTATACCAGAAACCTCCAAAATTATTTAGGTTAGCGCCTTTAAGTGCTTACAAGGGACTCGTCGTTAGGCCGCTTTCGACAAGATGGAAAACACAAGGAAATTAACTAGAATTAGTAATGACTGGAACAGAAATGAAAAAGGGGTCGGCATTTAGAATCTCATTACAGACCGAAATGGTACAGTTGGTAGGCAAAAATGTTTTCAGAAAATCTTTGGTTCGCTTGTAGCATTGTCCTTTTTAGGTCATGAACTTGAATAATTTTAGAAGGGTTGAGAACAAAGAAAATATAAGATGACAAAAAATGATAAAAGCTTTGAAAAAATCCGAAGAAAGTAATTGAAATAAAAAGGCAGATGCAAAATTTTTTCCATTATGAAGAGACGATATTAAACGCATTGAAATATTTAAACATCATCGGTCAACGAACTGTAGATTTAAATGTCTCGACGCCTTCGAGATTTAATCGCAATACAAGTCATTGGCTTAATGTAACTATATCACATATTATAATAGAGATAACTCGATAGATCCAATCGAATCACATTTAAGCTTGATCATAAATGACAGCGATACATTTATAATTAAAGGAAGCAATAACTCTAGAATTAGACATGATCTAGTTTTTTATGGTAATGTTAAATTTGAAGCCATCAATTCTCTTACCAACATCAATCAGTTCCATGATACCGATGAAGACACGGCCATACCCCATCAAGCAAAAACTGGAATACCAGTTATAAAAATCTAATTTTCTATTTTTCTTGCCAACTATGAAACAGAACGGAAAGGCAACCTGGTACAAAAACTACCAATTGCGGTGTTCGAGCAAAACGAGATAACAGATCATTATCCACTTATTGGGAGGAAGTCGAAACCGCTTTGTCCATAGTCGTTATAAACAAATGGAGCGATATTTTCGTTGGTAATACCAGTAATACTTAAGAAACCGCAGCTCAAGAAGCCAGTTCGATACTTTTATCTAATCTACTTAGATGCATCCTGTTTGGAAGGGAGAAAGAGAATCTTTGTGTAAAGACTGAACAAGTTCATTCACGTATTGATTTGTATTGTTTATTTTAAGAATTCATTGATCTTTCTTGTTTCCGAATCTTGTATGGCATATCCGGGCAACGAATTCAATTCTAATTAGAGACCAACAACATTCTCAAGTGATTCGGTGAGAGAATTTAAATTTTATAGTATCAAATTGACTTCTTCGAACGTAATGGAATCTCAGTTACTGTTATTGCATGTGGAACAGGAAATTCACCGGAACTTTTAATCGTTTCTTTTTGTGTCAATGACTTTTTGCATAAATGTAGATGCATGAAAAAAAAATTGCGTGATGTTGAACGACGGCACCGAAGCCGACCTGGGTAACGAGACTATCTAAACGCCTACCATAGGGGTTGGTTCGAAGCGAGTAGAGAAATGAATACCTGGAAAGATTTAGGGAATATCTTTGCCTAGCAGTGGGAAGAATGGGAAAAAAAAATTACAGAAAGGAAAAATAGGTTGTAGATTTCTATAATCATATTAAATGCTATATATGAGCCATATATGATACTGTACACCTATATTTTCGACTCAGTCGTCGCGCAATGTGAGAGTATAATCGTAATGCGAGAAAAAAAGCCGCGATACTTAAAATATCTTCAACCAAGCAGCGCCAGTTTTTACCATAAAATCAGGTAACTTTATCCCCATCAACAGAATACTGCATCGAAATCACTGATCTCAAAATATGGGCAAAAAATTGCGATTCGCACTACTCACACATTGAAAGACCAGAATAAAGCCGCGGAGCTAATCCTGAGAAACTCGCCCGTTCACATAATGGAGACGATAGAAAAAAGTTTCTGTATATTATATCAAAAAGTTTAACTTTGAAGTTCTTAGAGTATGAACTAGGCAAGGTTTACGAACAAAATGATGCGCCAGAATGCACACAAGTTCATGAAGATACCTTACTTGTTACACTATACAAAATCAAATGTATGAGTGTAGCTAGCTGACGTAAACAATACAATTTGAATATGATCAGACAATGTAATCTGTACAACTATGTACATATAGTCTACCTTAGCCTTGGCTAGACTCCTACAGCCACTGCTATAGTTCCTCTCGAAGTTCCAGCAACTATGTCTACGTCAGTCCTTTAAACAGCTCATTTCGTTCGTACTCAAAGGTCCGTAGTTTATAACAAGCAAGAGTCGTAGCGTGTGCCGGCAATGAACCATTTTGTTGCACTTCTACATGTGAGCAGGAATTTATTGTTCCAACTTGTCCTGGCAATGTCGTGCAGATGAAAAGCCGTTGTACAACAGAACGTGAAGCATTTTTAATATCAGCATTGTTTTACGTACTGGTATAAAATTCGTGTCGTCTTCTGGAATTTATGTAATTTTGTTTACATAACATTGGGGTATTATTTTGTCAGGGTAACTTAAAAAACTTGGTCCTTTGTAAAACAGGATGATATAAAAAAAGTTCCTATGAGCAATGGTGGATGTCTTCCGGCTATCATGGAATGACTGTATTGACGTATAAAAAAGATTTTTGCTCCGATATTACTGACATAAGTTGTAAATTGTTCCCTCGCCGAACATTACCGACGCCCTCTAGAGTATTTCACTGATTTATGTCATCCCGAACTGCTGCGAAATTTTATTGAGGTTGGCATAAATCCTGAGGACTGACAAGACAGTTTGTTACGAGCTCCTGGATGACTAAACGATGGCTACCAACTAGTAAGTACCATCTGGTCAATGAATTTTAATATCGACTTTGCTTGCTCGCAATACATCCTTTTTAGGATTCCGTATACAATGGGAAAAAATGGGACCGTATTGGTATTACTAAGACTTTACTGTCTGTCACTAGGCTGTATCTCATGAACCGTGATAGCTAGACAGTTGAAATTTTCACAAATTATGTATTTCTGTTGCCGCTGTAACAAGAATTACTAAAAACAGAATAAAATAAATCATGTAAAAATAGTTATATAGATAATGGGTACCGTGCGCGAGTCCGACTCGCACATAGACGTTTTTTTTTTTTTAAGAAATCAATATATTTTTAATCTACAATATAAATCTACAGGATTGTTCGAGAGAGTTACCGCGGCTCTGGAACGCAAAGGGCTCTGAAGAAACACAGGTGGGATTTAGTCAGCAAAATTCTGACACTCCCTCTCGCTCCACCCAGAACGAGAGGAGTTATTTTGATGATTTCCCACACAAAAAAAAAACAAATTGCTCTATTACACATCCCGTTAAGGACAATGACGTGAGCATCCATCTTATGTTTACTATGTAATAAAAAGCTTTTAATTAAGTTCACCTGGGTTTAATGAATTAATGCTGACATCCAGATTACCGACTTTCATTTATCGTCGATACCCATTTCCGTTGCTATTTGTGGCTTTGATAAGAAACTCAATAGCTAAGCAACTGTTTTATTGAAAAACTTGTAGATTCATTCACGGTAAAGCTTGAAAGGCGACTTGCAAGCGATCTAGAAATCTACTTCTACAACTTCTTTCCGTTGTAATTGGCGCAGTGATATCCCTATCGTTTGATTTAGTATCAGTTCTAACTCGTTGGTGTTCGTTCATGTTACCAGTAAGGCTAGAAGCAACATAAAAAGGCAGGTGTGGCCTTTTAAGTTCTCTTCATTCAACTAGCTTGCATATACTGAGAGCTATTTCGATGACTTCCTTGTTAGATTTTGAAAGAGAAGCTTTATAAGCCTTTCTTAAGTTTCCTTAGCTCTGAGATTCTTATAGACAAAATTATACACCAGGAGATTAATTAGGGGACTCTAGGGATCTCTTAGCTGCCAGTTGCTATTTTAATATCTGTATTTAGTTTTTATTTTTTCTTTATCTACATTGTTCTCACATGATAGAGACAAGAAACATGTAACAGAGATATTTGTAATTACAAAACATGATTGAAAAGAGTGTCCATGGAGTTTCTTGCATATTCTTCTCCATAGAGATTTACGCTTTGGAATGTGCAACTAGCATAATTTTTTCTGACTGACTGACTTCTTGATTTCAAAAGTGCCTGTAAATGGTTTATTTGAAATAAAATGCTTTGAATCTTTGGACTAAATGTCCGCCAACATGACGCGCAACGTACAATCTACGTGACGCCGCCAACGTTGCCAAGTGTCCCGCAACTTGCCGCCCAACCTTTTACAACGCATTCACGTGACGGTGGACATGTTGTTGTGCGTCATATTGAGGGACAATTTGTCCCCTAATGTACTTGAAGCTATATACTAACATAACTACATAGTTTAACTGTATTCGGAATATGAAACAATAGTCTCTAAACGAACAATAACCAACACAAAGTGTACCACATTAATCTCGTATAATGAACGATATAAGCGTGTACTTAATTATTCCAATTATTTATTAGCATCCGTGTAATTAGCAGTTATCTGAGTTAATAACCTTCTGATTAACGATAACGAATGCATATGTATTGGTTCCTGTTTAATAGAGAAAAAGTTGCATCTGCTAATACTTCTAAGAAGAATTAATAAAAGGCTTTATTATAACTGTTGCTTTGTTATGTGTTGAGTTTATAAAAACTCAATCCATTTCAAGAACATCACTGACTTAATGGTTATTTTGCCAAATTAAGATAAAGTTCAAAGAACTTGTGAAGCAAAAATCAAACTGTGGCTCATCGGACATTCAGTGAACTATGCTGAGCCTGTAATACCTCCCAGCTGGTCAGTAACTGCCATAGTCTACATGGGAATCTCTAAACCTCCTACGAAGCAAGATGGGCCACTGTACTTACAACTTAATTAGATGGGGGTATTACAATGAGCCGCAGGAACTACGTCCCAAACAATAAGTCACCTCTTAAGCTTACTGTGCACTTTTTAAGACCTCTACGTGGTAAGCGCTAACTCTCGACGTGGCTGAATTTTGATTAAAAAACTTTGGATTCTCCAATACGACGAGGAAGAAGAAAAAAATGATTTAAATGAAAGTATTAACGCGTATTAGACATCAAACAACATAGTGCCAAAAATGGAACACACCATACGCAATGGACTGCTGGATTATACGAGAAAGAGTCACCACGGCCCTGCAATGCAAAGGGCAACTGAAGAAACACAGGTGGGTTTTAGTCAGACAGTCTCACACTTCTCGCGTCACCCAGAGCGGGAGAAGTTTTTGATGATATTTTTTTTTATTACTATTGATAGGCTCGCGTTTGACCACTGTCTCACCTGATGGTAAGCGGTGATGTGGCCGACGATGGAGCACGCTCGCCTAGAAGTAACCTATTCACTTTTGACTTAGAGACTAAAGGATGTAGCATCAGGAAAAACAGACTCTAGCAGGGAATTTCGTACGACCAAAATAAAAAAAAAATGTGACACAAAACATAATGTTGTTTACATTAATCATTGAATCACGCTTGGTCAAACAGAACAGACAATCTGTACAGTACAGTGTGTAATCAATGTTGGGGAATGTAAATGGCTAGCAGATTGCTGGGCATAAATTGACTGCGTAGTGTAACTAGTACCTACGGATTGCAATTCCATATGGATTGTCGCTAACAATTCGTGTGAATAGAGGTAACTAAATGGCCATCATCATCATTATTTCAGTATAAAGATGTCGACTATTGGATAGGCTTCCCCTAAGTTCGCCACAATGAACGGTCCTTTGCGTCTCGCATCCATTGGATTCCCGTGACCGTCACCAGGTCATCGGTTCATCTTGTGGGATGATGATGAAGAAACAGGTTAACAAAGATACAGGTAAGTATATATAATATATGGGGATTAGCACAAAAGATCCAGAAGGGTCGAAGTGCTCTGGTTCAAGGCCAGCCCCACAACAAGATATATAATATATATACTGTGGGGCACTGGTGCCCTTCAGGACACCAGGATACTACCCCATTACATTTTCATTTGTATAATTAATTATATTCTTAAGGTTCTAATAGCTATTGCAGTAAGATATGATGTAAAATGTTTTTTTTTTTTGCATTTTACAGATCAGTGTCATGATGTATATTGATTATATTAATTAATTCGATTGACGGCTGTAACACGTATTTATTTACAGTCATCGATACAACCGTGGGGGACTTATTTTTTATTAAGGATTAGACTCCATGATTGTCCGCCCGAGCTTTTACTTTATCGAATTTTTATCATCCGCAATTATGTGCAAAAAATATCAGAGCGCTGTTTTAATGGACGCCTCTCTCAATAAAACAACAGAGTTTTAAAGGCCATTAAGGTTTCAGAGGCCTGAGGATAATTGTAAGCAAAATACAGATTTTCGCCGAAAATGACAAAGTCAATGCTAAAGAAACTCGGAACGAAATCAACCTTGACCTCCCAAGGTAAAATTTATTTCACTCTTGTTTTTACGAAAGTAATTATTTTTCTTTTTTTTCTTTTTACTAACTACTATACTTGAATTAATAATTCGAGATAACTTGAATCCATCATCACTGACTCAAGTATAGAGTTTAGGGTTGGGTTACTAGGGCCATGGGTTCCCTTCTGAAAGGAAAACCAGGGTCCTCGAACACAAGGCAAAGAAGGAACACAGGGGTGGTTTTTAGTTAGTAAAAGTCTAACACGCCCTCCCGATCCGACCTAGAGCAGTAGATGTCATTGGATGATTTCCTACCTAAAAAGAAACCGCCTCTGACTCAAGACAGTGTATTTTAAGTTGGATTTCACATGACCATTTTTATCAAAATAGTCCCTAAAAATATAGTTTGCACTGCAATTTGCTCTTAATTTTATAAAATAAACAATTGTTTTTTTCTAAAATATGTTAACTGCATAAACATAACATAATAAGCCTTATACATTTTCCCACTGCTAGGACTCAGGCCTCTCTAGGAGAGGGAATAGGCCGTAATCTACCACGCGAGCCCAGTGCGGGTTGGTTGGTAAAGTTTACTATCTCGAATTATTTATTCTATCTATTACATATATAAAAGAAGAAACTGACACTGACATATCAACACACAGCCGAAACTACAGGGCCTAGGAGTGTGAAATTTTGCACAAGGTTTCCTTTTATGACGTTTGCTAGCACTAAGAAAGGATTTCCCAAAATTCGCCCCCTAAGGGGTTGAAACGGGCGTCCAAAGTTTGTATGGAGAAAGCGACTTTCACGCGGGCGAAGCCGCTGGCAGAAGCTAGTTAAAATGTAATAAAAGGTGTCATTTAACAGTAACAAAATTTTCCCTAATAATATAACCATTAAATAAAGTATTTCTCGGTACTGAACAGGATAAATCACCGCTTCTCTCCGTTAAATGGGAGTGTCGACAGAATAAACTAATTTTTTTTTTTTTTATATAAGAATTGGTTTATAAGGTACTAAATGGAGAAAGTGATGGTAGAATGTTCTATAAACATAGATTTGTAGATGTGACGTCTATTCACTTAAAAAAAAAAAATATTACCCGTTTTGAGTAGGTATGTGCTCCTGGAGCGCAAGAGCAAAGAAGGATCATAGGTGTGGTTTTAGTCAGTAAAAGTTTGACACTCCCTTCCGCCCCGCCTTACAGAGGGCGAAGTCATTGGATGATTTCTCATCTTAAAAAAATCGGGCAAGTGTGAGTCGAACTCACGCGCTAAGGATTCCGTACAAATTTACGTATGAAAACCGTTCAATTCCCGAATTGAGTTACCTGCCAAGATTTTTCCGAATCGCAAGAAAAGGTTTTTTTTTGTGACGTAACTACAAAACAGTTTTCAGATTTTTTCCAATACTCGTGCTGTAAGACCTTGCTCATGCCAAATTTCAGTATTCTAGGTCAATGGGAAGTACCCTATATATATATATAATTTTAATTCCTTTGAGGGTATCGATTTAACGTTTTTTTTGCGACATAAGTTACAAGTTTGATTTTTTCACAGCTTCAAGGAACCGGAGACCTGAGTATATGGTTTTAATTTCAACTCAATACCTCCACGCGTTCCCGAGATAGAGGGTGTTGACAACAAAGTGATCCTATAAGGGTTCCGTTTTTTTTTTTGAGGTACAGAACCCCAAAAAAAAACGGTTTTTAGTATCTATGGGCGGATTTAAAATATAGAACGACCAGATAAAACAGATGAATTTAGTACGGTTTATTTAAATGGTTAGAAATGGGGGGAATACTGCGAAGACAGCCGGTAAAGTTTTTTAAAATTAATAATTATTCATAGTGGTCAAGCGCGATTTGACCACTATCTCACCTGATATGGTAAGACGCTTACCATACCAGGTGAGATATCATCGCTTACCGTAAGCGATGATGTAGTTGACGATGAAGATCGCTTGCAAGTTGATAGAAGAACAGACTACACGATCACTAAATATATTGGCACAAGAGCGTGAGGATCAGGAAGGCTTGAGCCTGAACATAAGTCAGTAACTTACATTGAGGAACTTTTATTTAAAGATAAAAAATAATCCAGGATATTGTTACCACACACTCTTATTTATTTATTTTATTTATTTAATCTTCATGCAACATAAAGTACTCAGGCGGATTTAATGCCTGAGGCATTCTCTACCAGTCAACCTAGGGTGGTGAAGAGACAATATGGTAGGTTCATAAAAATAAAATTTTATAGGAAAAACAAGATTAAAAAAAGTATACATATAATCACACACACACACACTCCTATCTCATATTTTTGTTAATAAAAGGGAGACGCCCACGTCCTCTCCCTATCCCGATAGGGAGGGAGATGCACGTCATACCATGACCTTAATAGGACATAAAGATGCTATTAACATATTTGTTGATGCTATATTAATAATTCAAAGGATAATCGGCACAATTACTATGATAAACAAACGGTTTACTCCAACTATTGGAGTAATAGGATTACTATTGTATGTATTAATAGTTAATAGGGAAGGTGTTGAAAGAAATAATAGGATTATATTTACACACTAGCTTCTGCCAGCGGCTTCGCCCGCGTCAAAGTAGGAATACAAACTTTGAACCCCCGTTTCATCACCTTAAGGCTTGAATTTTGGAAAATCCTCTCTTAGTGCTCGCCTACGTCATAAAAGGAAACCTTGTGAAAAATTTCACGCTCCTAATCCTAGTAGTTTCGGCTGTGCGTTGATATGTTCTTCAGTCAGTCAGTTTCCCCTTATATATATATATAGATAGATAGATTAATCATATTTCTTTCGAAGGAGCTCGTAATTACGGGAATGTTTGAAAGAGTGACCGTGGCTTTAGTCAGTAGTCTGACGCCCTTTCGCTCCATCTTAGAGCGACAGAAGTCATTTGCACGTTATGCTGTTGATTGAATGTCACTTGTAGATCTTTGATAGTCGTTACAGATGGTCAGAAGGCAAAATATCTGTCACTAGTCTTGCTAGGACAGGGGTGGCGAACCTACGGCACGCATGCCAATAGTGGTACGTGGCAATGAAATTCAAGCACACCAATGGAAAACTACTTAGCATCAAGATAATTTGCAAAAACAGAAATCACACTGACTTTTACTTATATAAAAAATACATAGCACTGTAAGTTGACATTACGATTGCTTTACGAATTTTGAAAAAGTTAAATAGTTAAATTAATAGCAACTAGCTTTGTTTTTTTTTTTTTCAATAAATCACCAACAAAATATTTGGAGGCACGCGTTGGTTTAATTTTTAGGGTTCCGTACCTCAAAAGGAAAAAGCGGAACCCTTATAGGATCACTTTGTTGTCCGTCCGTCTGTCTGTCTGTCTGCCAAGACCCTTTATATCTTGAGTGTCGAAATTGTAAATCTATACTTTTTTTTTGTGTTGTTGTTGCCTATTGTATTGCCTGCATCGAATAAATACTATTCTATTCTAAATATACGTTTATTGCAACATAAACGGCAGTGTCTTTTTTTTTCGTTAACTTAGAAGTTTGATTTTTTCACAACTTCAAGGGACCGCAGACGTGAGTGTATGGTTTTAATTTCAACGCGATACCTTCACGCGTTCCCGAGATAAAGGGTCTTGACAGACAGACAGATAGACGAACAACAAAGTGATCCTATTAGGGTTCCGTTTTTCCTTTTTAGGTACGGAACCCCAAAAAAAACATGCCCGAATAGATAACCCCAACGAAAAGTACATCTGCATACACCTTTCAGAGCGTACCAACTTGATGTCATGTAATTAAACGGTGTACAAAAATAAACAGAAATGCGACTGTCGCAATCCCGGAAGATTCGCCTTTATTCATTAAAAGGTTCCATTATCTTTCTCTGTAGTTCTTTACCAGATCTTTACTAAACACTTTTCTCAACAAAAGAAGAGTCATCAAAATCGGTTAACAATTGACGAAGATATAACTGAACAACATAATAAAAACATAATCAGTCGAACTGAGAAACTCCTCCTTTATTTGAAGTTGGTAAAAAATAAAAAGACTAGCCAGTTTGAGATTAGTTCCACAGAACAAAATTCTGTTTTTAGTCATTCTAACTCTAGTCTACTTAGAAGTTGTTAAAGCTAACTATATTTTTTGCTGTCATGTGTTTTTATCCTTCGGAACCTATTAAAACTAAGCGAAAAACCGGCGAAGTGCAAGTTGGGCTCGCGCACGAAGGGTTCTGTACGGTCCGGGCGCCCCACTTAAATATTTATTTTATTCTGTTTTTAGTATTTGTTGTTATAGCGGTAACAGAAATACATAATCCGTGAAAATTTCAATTGTCTAGCTATTATGAGATACAGCCTGCCCGCCTAGCCAAGTTACAACCGTTTCGTTTCGATTCTCTTGTTTCGAACGCCAACTTGACAACGTGACTGAGTGTTGAGATGACGTCAGAACAAAGGAATCGGAGGCGTGGCCTACTCAAGGCGTTCGACGCAGTAGAATCGAAACAAAACGGTCGTAACTTGGCTAGGGGCTGGTGACAGACAGACGAACAGCGGAGTCTTAGTAATAGGGTCTCGTTTTTACCCTTTGGGTACGGAACTCTAAAAAGACTACTTTTTCTTGACGCAAAACACAATTTACGTTATGACCAGCCATCCGTGGCTTGCATTTTATGCAAACGGCAAACGGTCGCTCGGAAGATTAATAGCGGTAATGTTTTTTCCTATCTTTCTAACTCATGGCTTTCAATGTACAGCGGGGGTTAAGTATTGAGTATATAGTTAGAATTATTGTTAAGTTTTTATAAAATGGTGAGTCAGTCTCATATTAACGGCTCTAACAAGAAAGGTGCAATGGCCATAGGTTGAGTACTGAATTGCTAGCCTGTCGGTTTTCTATCGTTTACATTTCGCGGAGTATGCACTTCTTCTTAGTGTATCGATGACAAAACTAGTTAAATTCCTTGCCTGGCCCAGTATCCGCTGATGCGGTTATTAGGTCCCTACGTGATAGGTAACAGGGCACATGATGCAGGATGGAAGGTGGGACATGGTCTGCGGAGAGACGCCGCACAAATACTGAAGATCGGAACTGTCCGAGAACCCCCATCTGAGGAGATTGTCTTTGCTACGCAAACTTGGGTGCGGAGTCCGTTTAGAGCTGTCGGGAAGTGTGCACCGGAATTGAACAATTAAATTCCGCCAAGTCCGTTCCATCATCGAACCACTAAAAATACTTACGGCGTTGCACTACCGGTATCTACTCACATGGTAGACCTCCCAACCATACGTACAAAACCTATTTGAAAACACATTTCCCAAAAGGTTTTTTTTTTTCCATGTCTTTTTAATAAAATAGCCATTCAATATGGTTAGACGAATTGAGAGGGTTGTATTCATGATTTTAATGATTATAGTATTGTAAATAAGTATGTGTTACGGTTGCCAATCGTATTTTAATCAACATATCCCTTAATTTCACCTAAAGGTGGGTCTACGCTGGAGAAGCCGAGCACGAGCGGAGCACGAGCCGAACTCAAATTCGTGTACAATGCGTTCCAAATAAGAATAGGATCGATTGCCATGTTGTGACGTCACGTCATACTGTCAAATCGATGAATTATTATGGTGAGCAAAACAAGTTTATTTTTTTATTTTATTTATTTACGAACTCTGAACGAAAAAAGTTTAATCAGAATTCAGTTCTTCAATTTTGCCCAATTTCTTGCGATTTGACAGTATGACGTGACGTCACAACATGGCAATCGATCTTATTCTTATTTAGAACGCATTGTAGTGTGGATCGACTCTAGAGGAGCCGAGCACGAGCGACACTACACGAATTTTAGCTCGACTATTCTAGCATAGATCCACCTTAAAGGTCGACTGGTAGAAAACTCCTAATGCAATAAAACTTCCTTTGTATATAATAATATAATAAACAAGCAATTTAAAATTCATTGAGGGCCACATGTTCAGCAATTCATGCTTTTAACAGCTGATATGATTTGCAGAAAGACTTCTAATGTAATTTTTCTCATTTTCAAAAAGAAAACCCTTTTGTGTAAAGGCTTACAAAGAATTTCTGGAACAACGAAGAACTGTTTAACCAGCTTATTTAGTTAAAAGGGTCCGCGTTAGTACAATTTATATTTGTTGCTCTAGATTATTCTATCTCATACAATGTTGTGCCCTTTTAATAAATCCAGGGCTTTGTAGAATTTATTTCGCTCTGACACAACTAATTATGTGTCTGGATGATTAATTATTGTGCACATGAAAAAACACGCAACAGAACGACTTTCCTTGACATTGATGGGAATAAAAGAACTATTGCTTAGTGGATTATAATATGTTTTATTAAACCGACGCATATACATTTCTAAATATCTTCAGCCAGTGATTTCGCCCGCATGAAAGTATCCCAAAGAGTAATTAAACTCCTGGAATAAAAATATCATATGTGCTATATGCCAGGACATCATCTACGCGTGTGCTAAATTTCATATAAATCCATTCAACCGTTTGCGTAAAAGCGTAACATACAGACATACAAATTTTTACTTTTATAATACAAGTGTGCTTATTTCATCACCACTGCTCTCAAAACGGCGAAGGAAAACATCGTGAGGAAACCGGCATGTCCTAGAACCAATAATTCGAAGACATGTGACATTCACCACTCCGCACTGGGCACGCGAGGTGGATTGGCCCATTCCCTCCCTTAGAGAAAAGGCCCGAGTCCCAGCAGTGAGAACATTAAAAGGGTGATTATGCTTATACAAGTGTGCTATTGATAGATAGATAGATAGATCAGCTTCATAGCACAGAAGTAACGCTATGTGGTACAGAGGCTTTTCCAAGAGTTTTTAACGCGATCCATTTTACGACCTAAACTGAACTGTAAAAGGGATGGAGCTATATTGGGTGTGTAGCTCCATCTCGCTTTCGCACGACTGACATATTAAGAGTATTAAGACGTCATGGTAAAGCTCCTGTTTTAGTACATGAATGCTTATAATGTTACAACAGATCATACATATACGACCTTTAGATTTGGGTAATTTTTTTTTTTTTGCGTTGGAAGGCCTCCCACAAGGTGGACCGACGACCTGGTGAGAGTCGCGGGATTGCGGTGGATGTGAGACGCACAGGATCGGTCGTTGTGGAGACGCTTGGGGGAGGCCTATGTCCAACAGTGGACGTCTTTCGGCTGAAATGATGATGATGATGATTCTTTATTGTACAGAAAAATAAAAATTATATTAGAGGAACTTAAAATTAATAGGGTGTCACAATGGGCAGTCTTATCTATATAATTATATCTTGGTTGTCTTTAAATCCTACAAGAGACAGGAAGGAAAACTGGGTTTGCAACTAACTCCAGTTTCCCTTCCTGTCTTTCGTCTAAACAGAGCAACACGTTTATAAGTCGTTAGCTAAATTGCCTGTGATTCTGGCAGTTTATGCTGGAACATATACTTTCGTACACCACCCATTTGCTAATGAGAATATAGTATTACTAATCGCTGTTCCTAAATACCAAGGAACGACCCTATCTTCATTCCCGTACTTTGTTGATCTGGCAAGATGCCTAATGGTAGTTGCAACTTTGCAACGTAGAATTTTTATCATATAAAGCCTAGAAACGAGATGCATTATTTTGCCATATCACGGAGTTCACTTTAAAAGATAATTGTTCTTTATAATAATGGAACATTCTAATCGTTATAATTTCTTGAAAAAATAAAATTTCTGTGAACATTTTAATCTGACAAACGTCATTGTTTTTATATTCTAATATGAGTTTTTGATCTCAAAGCATTGTGTTGTAATGTTACTTAATTGCCAACCTAACGGGTTATTCAAGTTACAATGCATAATTAACATTCAAGTTCACAGGCTGTATATAATCGTTATTAAGTTATTACATACAATTGACATCAAGATGATGTCATGGTAGGCTATAAGAAGAGGGTTCTTCCCTAGTGGATAGGATCCATTATTGAAGTCGTTATGAAGGGCGAAATGGGTAGTCGTTTCAACCTGTATAATAAAGTAACTAACTACGAAAAGAAAATGTACTCCAAAATTGTATAAAAGGAGTCTCTAACGGAATCCTGCTTTATTGATAACTCAAACATTCTTTATTTGAACAACTGGCAGATGGAACTTAAAACAAATAGGTAAAAGGAAAACCTAAAATAAATCAAGCAAATCCTAAAAAAACACTTGGAAATACCCAAAACATTAAATACCAAGCTATTTCTTAAGATATGATCATCAATGGTGACATTTTACTAAACCTGTACGAAACTCAAGATCTACAATAAACTCCAATTATTATCTACAAAAATAACACAAAGAAAAATGAACAAGAAACGATCAACGAAACAAAAACACGAACGGCCAAATAACTAGTCTAACCACAGAATGTTTACGTTGGTAACACAAAGAAAATAAACGATGGGGACTTGTGAAAATATATCGGTGTTTTTATATGATAAAAACAGTCTGTGATATTCGATATTAAGACTATATACGCGATCCGTCTTGTGAATGCGAAGCTTTATGAACGTGATGTGAAATCGATAGCAAGTATTAATTACATGTGGACGTGTTGTGTGGTGGAAGTTAAAATAATACAGAGAGAGACTGGGTATTAATAAAGAAGAAATAATAGTCAGCAGCATTTCTACTATCAATATTGGTATCATTATGTGATTGAATAGTAAGTACTTCTGGATAAACTGTATTTTCTTTACATCTCTGCAATGTGCAGGTAAAGAAATTAGAATTCTAGTTGTCGAGTAGAAACTTTTATGTCCAGAAATTACAAAATGAGTGCTGCCAACAGTTTTATAGCCATCGATGCTTTGCAACAAAGAATAATAATGTTGACAAATGACTCATTCTTAAAGATATTATCTCAAGGCTCAAGGTATATGCGAGATTGATGCCGTATAAAACACTTGCCGTCTTATTACAAAATAATGCTTTAGTACTGCAGTACTAAAGCATTTTTTGTTTTGTATCTTTTGTTTTTTTTTTTGTGTGATCTAGGATTATTACAGTAAAGGCTCATTTGGACGGATCAAATTTTCCAGATCGATCAAGTTAATCATATTAATATTTTTAACAAATTTTATACCACACACAATAATAATCAAAGCTAATCTTAAATTTACATAATAGTATCGAAGTTGGTACCATAGTTAAACTAGGGGTTTCGGCGGGCTAACTTTACTGTATAGTAGTAAAAAAGTTATGATAGTTCAGAAACTAGTGATAAACTTAATTTTTTAATAACGTTTTATTTAGTCATGGTCTCACCTAGTAATAATCCTGGAAGTACACTACATTTAGATTCCGTTTTAGAATAACGCAGTTGATGTTTTATGATTAGATCATAACACCTTTATAATGACAAAACTTCTAAATTGATACTGCTTTAAGTAACACAAAAAAACGAAACGCAAGAAACAATAATCGAAAACCCCTATCTCAAAGTCAGAGACTACAATTTAAGTTAAGAAATAGATGAACAGAGAAACAAACTGCTAAGCACCTAATTCCGCCAGATTGGGCCAAAAACTAAGCCATCGGGGGAAAACGAGAATGGGCTTACATAAAGAACGATTGGCAAGGGAATACAAGACTATTATACACGGAACAGATAAAACAGAAAGTCGAAATAAGAACAGATCAGATACATCGGAACACTCCTTGGTGTGTTTACAACGCCGCGTCGGTGCAACCAGCCAATCCAGTCTGTAACTAAGCAACACAAAGTCCACTGTGCAAATGTGAATGAAGATACGGTTTTGAAGTTTGAATTCATCTTACTTTCAACAATGGATTTTCTGTTACTCATCCCGTGCCATTAACCCTCAACTTCTTACACATAGACAATCGATATACAATAAACACTACAGAGATGATAGCAAATGGTATATATAGACGGTAATAGTGCAGTACACGTAAATTGCTACGGTAATGGCTTTGCTAAAATCGTTTGCAGTTACCACAGGAAATTAGTTCGTTATACAGAAATTGTATTGTACGATATTATATGACAGCTCAGAATTAGTTGGAAATGTGACTTGATTTTAGTGTTTGGGAACTGAATTTATATATAGCATTTATGCTATCCCGTACATTTTGCAACTTTAAGTAACGAGACGTACCAGTACTAAACTTGTATTAGGTAATAATTTAATAATGGTTCTATGAATTTTGCATGCGTTGGGTCTTTGACGTTATGATTCGATGAACGCAATGTAAGCGATTATGTACCTGTTTTTGTACTTTTCAAGCACAATATGCGATTGCTGCCAACTTATAGACCACCTGACTTGAATACAGATATACTTGGACAAATACTTGGACAAACCTGGACGAAACACAACTGATCAAGAGGGAAAGAATTGCAGAAGTACCCTGCTAAACATAATGAAACAAAGATGGTAAAAATAGGGGCAATAATCTCCGGAAATTTCGATTGCATACTTTTTTGTTTTTCACACAGCTCAGCTCACATGTTTGTATGGTAATGGCGGTAAGTCCCCTCTTTGAAGAGTGGCTGAAAAGACCTCACAGCGTCCTTACCTTCCGCATGACGCAGGTCCTTAGCGGACATGGTAAGTTCGGAAGGTTCCTGCACCGAATTCGTGCGGAAAAGCTCGGGTATCACCATTGTGAGGACCGCTCGGAGGACACGGTGGAGCATACGGTAGAGACACCTCTACTCGCGTACGCGTACGCGAGTAGAGACTCGCGTACCTACCTCTACCCTCGTCGTGCTCTGCCTAGCCCGCCTAGGCAGAGCATCGCCTCGTGGGGGCGATCGGCGGCAGCGATCTCTCGCGCCGGGCCTTGATACAGGCCATCATGGTCCGGAGCGAGGAGAAGTGGAAGTAAAGCATTTAAATACCTTCATATATATGTGAACTTTTAAGTAAAGCTGTAGTAATTACTACTATAGGACGAATGAAACGCAAGGCTTACCGTTTGCTTAGGTGAATCAGGAAAAAAACATCTAGGATGCATAGGAGGAGACGAATTTTTAAACTTAACTGTTGAATTTAATGACTTCTCTGAAAGTGCTTAGATTCTAGTGCCAAAAGAAACATCAATTGTTCCTAAATTAGATAAACCCGTGAGAGAACAAACAACACACCGTTACTTCGAATGCAATCAATATCAATATTGAAAAAAATGATAAAAAAAACACGCTCTCACGGACGTGATAAACGGAGCTAATTTTTAATTCGAGCTGCAGATTTATTTAATAGTCACAAACCGATTGTAAATTTGTTATGGTTATACAGACTCGTAAACTTCCATTTGATAGGACTATAGAGTCATAGTGATGTTGATTATTGTTTGTTTTTTGTGACAGAATATATCAGGGGCACATGATGAAGTAGCCGACTTTTTTATTGAAAGTTGTATTGAGATTTAGCTTCATTGAAGAGATTAGTCCTAGGATGCAAAGGGTAATTGAAGGATACAGGTGTGGTTTTAGTCAGTAAAAGTCTGACACGCCCTCGCGCTCCACCCAGAGCGCGAGAAGTCATTTGGATGATTTCCCATCGTAAAAAAAAAAAGCTTCATTGAAGAAATCTGAATTAATTTCCAATTTATTTCAAGCATTTTATCAAGAATAAAGTTAGTCTGATGAATTGCCGAGAATTGAAGTTAAAGCAAACTTTATGAGATTTAGTTTGTTGTTGGTCATAGAAGATTAAAATCTTAATTATAATAATAATAAAGCCTTTTATTTCTTATCCTTAAAAACTATAAAATATCTAAACATTTTTTTTAAATAACTTATTTTTCTTACTGTTCTAGTTGTTACTTGTATTACAGATAGGAACCCCTTCTTGGGTTGGTTGGGGCTGGAGGAGGCCTATGCCTCCTCCAGCGTATTCCAGTTTTCTCTGTGTGCGGCTTCTCTTATCAATTCTTTTCCCACTATTGCTGTAATCTTAATTAACAATAGTTAAACAAAGTAGAAAATACTAAGCAAAAAATTCTCAATACAGAAGCTCTAATATGAAACATGAACAAAGATATACTGTGAGATATGAGATTATTAATAACAAAAGTATAAAATTACAAATAAACGAAGTGAAGAATTTTGCATTCAACCTTTGAGAAATTGTATCTACAAAGGAAAGGAACGAATCTAGCATAAAGTTTTAAGGGCCTGAAGCAGCTGAGATGCATAAGTATGAGGTATTAGAGGAGCGAGCACAGGTAATGAGAAGCTCGCATATGGAAACTTCAAAGCAGGATACTAACAACTTTGTATCTTGAAGAATTCCCTTGAGAAGTTTGAAATGCATATTAAGATTATGTTTGTATAAATTTGTTTATGTTTAAAATCCCAAGTGTATAAAGCAGAAGCTGGTAATTAAGTTTTTTTTTTTTCTGGTGGTAGGTGGATCATCCAATGACATCCCCCATCCATGTCCCATGTCTTGGGCGGGGCGGTAGATAGTGTCTGACTTTTAGTGACCATTTTTCCAGGGCCCCGAGGTCTCTATCGCATCACCCATGGCCCCAGTAGACTTCGACCCTGCTGGGCCCCTACGGTTGCTGACATCTCCTTGAGGCGCGCGTGGAACGCTACGCGCCGTCGACGACTTGGGCTCAGTCCGGACAGTTACCGGACAATCAGACGGCGAGCTACCCATTGTTCACCGTCCGCAAGCCCGCGCCTACGGTGACCGGAAATCGGGATCGGAATCCCAGAGGTTTGGGCGCGAGGGCTATTGCCTCGCACGTGCACGTGTGGCCTCCTCCTTTGCTAGTATTACTGCTTCGCAGAAGGAGGACTGCCTTCCACTCCTCCTCGCTCCAGACCATGGCCTGTACCAAGGCCCGGCGAGTTTCTTTTATTTTAAGACTGACTTTTGCCAGCAGTTTGACCTGCACGAATGTAGAAAATTATCCCAAGGGAATATAGTCTCGAGATAAAAATTCGCTCAGCCGTCTGAACGTTGAGGAGTAGCAATCAAACACTACTTTCATCTATTCTACGTACGTGTGCTATACAGGGTGCCTTCTTCGTCGTTAATCGTTATTCTAACATTTTTAGTGAAAAAAATTGAATGAATTACTTTTAAAATTGAAAATGTCATCGGAATATTTTATCTACCCCGATGAGTTTTTAATTAAGTAATTTTTTTTTTATTTTTTTTTTCTTTTTACTAAAAATATCATCAGGGTTGATTAAAATAACGATTTTACACAGTTTAAATTTAAAAAAGTACAGTTTTTTTTTAAATTTGGAAATTTCCAACAAAAAATTCCACCACTGGGAGAGTCATGTACTGGATCCGTGGTATTCAAAAATATCGTGTGTATACCTAGATACGTGTAACCTTTCTAAATCGTATAAGTGTAGCAAAGTTATTACCAACTTCTGCGTAATTTCTATAGCCTTAACTTATTTTTTCTATATTTAGCCTTAACTTACTTTCAAAAAATTATATTGAAAGACCAAAAATAAAAATCTGTAAATAATTTTGGTATAAATAGAATCCATTGAAGACTATTTCTATTCAAAATTATACTCGACGATTTCTCATAAACAAAACCAATCTCGAGTTTGAAAATATTATAATTGAGAAATCACTGAACGTCTGGGAATATTATTAACTAGTTGCTTCCAGTGGCTTAACCCGCGTGATAGTAGAAAATTATCCCAAGTGAACATAATCCCAGTAGAAAGCTGCTTTATTCCTGAGTGACACAAGCTATATTTTATGTATGCGGGCGAAGCCGCAGGCAAAAGCTACATACAAACATACATGACAAAGCTTCTAGGGAATACAGAACCGGACAATAAATACTAAATTACACATCACTCCTGCCGCTGACACCGCGGAAACTTAGGACACAATGGGAATTCGCTTAAAAGCTCAAGTAACAGCAGCGTAATTATACACGAGAATAATGAGATGGTGAGAAACCGACGAACAATGGAAATTGCGATAGATTAGCCTTCAAAACCATTACGTTAAGGTTCAACTTCGATCGTGAATTCGTAAATAAGCCACTTCATTTTCAATTATATAGTTAAAGCACTTGCAAGCCGGCTTAGAGATTCTGGTATACCATACATAATTGATGAATAAAATTATGCTAAACTGCAATTAAGACTGACGGTTTACTATCCAGAATAATAGAGTTTGGGATTACGATTATCCCTGTTGAAGGACCCTTTTCATTCCGGAAATAATATAATAGAAATGTTCGTAGGACCGTAAATATGAATTATGGTAATAGGTAAACTTATGCCATCTGCTACAGACCGTTTATAAACACTCGGTTCATTCTAAAACTTGAATAAAGTTCCAAATTATATTGAATGAATCGTCGATAATGACAACCAATCGCAAGCTCATTCTTAATTCGAGAGTCACGGGTGCGACCGAATGCCCCCGAAGTGAGCACGAGCACCGTGAAGAGAGCAACGCCCCTACACCTGCACTATCACGACCTGACATTCTTGAACACAGGATTAACAGAAAAAGATAATGTTAAAGGATAGCGAACTCTTTGGAAACAGAATTAAAGAATGGCGATGATAAATTGTTTACAGATATTTAGAGAAAATTTAACATAATAATTTGAAACGGAAATCCTAAATGGATCCATCTTGACTTATTTCGAACTCACGCGCTAATCACATTCAACTTGTTAATTCACACTCTCGCTCTGAGCAATTTGTATGAAGATACTAAACACACAAACAGGTGCTCCACTTTCTTCACCAAATATTTGTGAGAAAAAAGGTGCGGATCTAAAAAAGGCTGTAAGCAAAATTGGATCGGAATCAGACGATCTGACGATCAAACACGTCGACGCCGACACAAATCCATTTAACCATATCCATATAAAAACATTTGCACTAGCAGTCCCAAGACTGTTTCGAAAGAAACCACGGACCGTGAACATTCCACCGGCCACTGAGCATAAGCAAACTGGGACAGACAAAAACATCAACGCCATAGTTTAGTCTGAGTAACAGGAATTTAAAACATGAGGGATTGTCGAGAAAGTTGGAATATTACGGAGAGCTCAAGATGAAAGTATCACTGATGATGATGAACAGTCTAGATAATGCAAAGGATAAATTAAAGTTACAGTATCTTAGGATACGGAATAACATTCTTGGTTTAGATATAGGTAGTCTAGCATTCAAATTCTTTAATCACTTAAACCAAGATTGAGTTCAGCACTAATTGACGACAATGAATTTATAGTTCCTCGCATAACAATAGCGGACTATTTTGTCATTGGCTATGTCAATAACCGATCTTTCAAAAACATCAGTAAAAAACTAGGCTAAATTCCAACGAATTCTAAAGCGACATTTCTAATTCCCAAAGCACGTATAAGTTTCTTCGACAAAAACCCGATTCCTAACACTGACTTCCGAATGCGCAAAAGATTAATTTGCTAAGCAATGGTCACGAGCACATTGTTAAGAAGCATGTTCCGAAGGCGATGACACTTGTAAAAAGAGGTTTTGTTGATCGGTTTTACGAAGTAAGTAGTCCGTGCGTGCGGCAGCTGCTCTAGCGCATGCTACTTCTAACTAATCCCTCTCTTCGTTCACGCCGACACCGTTAACAGCCGGCTTGAAGCCGTGGAGGTTCCGTAGCAAAACGGCCACAATGATTCCGTAATTAATACTATTCAGAGCACGCCAGTCTTCCAAGACGGCCTTGTTTTCAATTCGGCATGCTACGCTATCGTAAATCGTTTAGCGCATCACAGAAATTATTCAAAGGGTTAATGGGCAGGTGAGACTGAATACTACACAGATTTATTTCGGATGTAACTAGGTTTTAAAAGGTTCGAGATATTTCATTTTTAAGAGCAACAAAGTCTTATTAACAGTGAGATGTTTAAAAGTTTATGAATTTCTTGAATTAATAAACGTCTGGAAAAACCTGCAAATTATAAAAGGCGATGGGAATTTAGAACAAAGAGTAATCATAATATTTTTTCAACGAACTGTAAGAAAAATTAGACCTCAATCAAGACTAGTTTCATAATTTAGCTATGTTAGTTGAATTGCTGATTAAATCTTGCGTCGAGTTTAAAGACATTGTTATTTCAACGGCTGAACATCCACCCGTATTTGTGTGAAGGGCACTTAAGAGCCCGGTTATAAATAATGAGGTAACAAACCACTTCAGATCACAATGACGGGTATATTTTATAACAAATACAGTGAACCCTTTCAAGTACAATAATAGCGGAAGTAGCACCATCAAGAGGTACCGGCCACATCCAAAGGCATAATTTATAACGGTGTGATATTTGTTTAAACCTAAAGGGAATTTCCTCGAAGCGGACGAAATTGTGATTTTACGAAACAAACTTATTTGCTTGATCTTAAATTCTTCAGACTCCTTCCATTTAGCGGAAGGCCCTTAGAGACCAGATAAAATGCTCAAAGGAAATTCAGAATCTAAAAATACTGTGTACCGTCTTTTTCCATGCATTTTCAATTAAAATGTACGTCAAGAGAATTCATTAGCATTTGTATATAATTGGTCATCTATCGTAGTCGAAACTACACTGAATTATAAACAGTCAGACGCACAAAAAATTCTTGATTTTTTTGCTCTTAGCTTCTACATGTCCGTGAGACGGAGGATAACTAATTATAAGCCTAGGTACAGAAAAATATCTCGTATATGTATCTATAGATGTGGAGAGGCGATGTAAGTAGGCAGACATCGTCAATCTCTTGACGAGATCATAAACACTGGATTGGCTACGAGAATGTTTATACGTTTTATAATAGGAAGTGCGGATTCATACAATCCCAGTCCATCTACATTCCCAGTGGGTGTCATAACATCAGTTATTTTTTATTATCTTAAAGCAGTTACTTTTTATTTTACGGATCGATGACTGGTTTTTATTTTTGAGTCATGCGAGATTTATCTTTCGGCCACGAGGCTTCATATCCTTTCTTTTTTTGTTCACATAACTAATGCAAATGCCGATTGCTCATCCCACGTTGATGATAGTTTCTAATTCAATCAATGTTCTCTGCAATTTGTATTTAATACAAAAGTTTTAGCTTAAAAATAAATTAGTTTTAACGTATCACACTAATACTGGTATTATTACAGCGAAAGTTGGTTTATATGTGAAGTTATCTGTGTATGTTTGTTACTCCTTCACGCGAAAACGGCGAAACGGATTTGGATGAAACTATACAATAATATAGTTTGTACATCATCTATATATATAAAAGCGAAATACAACTCACTGATTGATATCGAAATCTCAGAAACTATAACACCTACAAACTTAAAATTTAGCAGGTAGGTTCCTTAAAGGGTGTAGACATCCGCTAAGAACGCATTTTCCGAAATTCGTCCCCAAAAAAGATGAAACGGGGTTCCAAAAGTTTGTCTGAAGCCGCTGGCAGAAGCTAGTAATAACGTAGAAGCAATAATTTACAATTGGGGGAAGGTCTAATTCCAAGCGGGCGAAGGTCTAATTCCAAGTGGGCGAAGATCTAATTCCAAGTGGGCGAAGATCTAATTCCAAGCGGGCGAAGGTCTAATTCCAAGTGGGCGAAGATCTAATTCCAAGTGGGCGAAGATCTAATTCCAAGCGGGCGAAGGTCTAATTCCAAGCGCGCGAAGGTCTAATTCCAAGCGGGTTAAGCCGCTAGCATAAGCTAGTATACCAAAAACTTGTTCATAAGTTTCATCTTTCAAGTAGTTAATGAAGTAGCCTTGTCTATCAATTCGGCAGGTGATTGCCTCGACAGTTCATAATTAGAAATTTTCTTAAGAAATTCAGCCTAATTAACTTTCACATCCGGGGCGTCATTAAAGGTTTCATCTTATCTAAAATTTGTTCGACCAAAATATACCAAACAGTACTTTATCTCTACAGATTTGTTAATTTAATGTGTTCCAAATTCAAGTATTGATATAAATTAAGTATCATGTGAAGCAGTTTCATCGTTCACATTAAGGGCCTATAAATGATATCTTTATTCTTCATTGTACACAAAAAACTTAATAATTATAGTACACAGTAGTTTGACAATTCATTCAAATGATATTTGTATTGCAAATAGGTTTAGAATAAAAACACTTAAACGTCAACTTTATCAGTTTAAACTAGACCGAGGCCTTTGTTTCGTAGCTGACTACCAAAAAACACCGTAATAAACTCAAGTCCATACAACAGACTTGTAATGGTTAAACCATATGAGAACCATGCAGATTAGTTTCTGAGATGGTCTTTTGAAGAAAGAACCACACAGATTTGAGTGGATCTGTCTAGTCAGTGCAAGCATTTGTCAGTATTCGCATGTGTGTATAGCTATATGTTTGTATCTATCAAGATAAAATTAATATGTTAAGTGCTGGATCTAAAAAGCGGCTTTTACCTTGAATCGTGAGAATTTTCCAATCACGCGGAAGATGTAATTAATTACCGTGTGTGAAGCATAGAAATTGATATCGTTATCGGATTTTGCCGTGAAAAACATGTATCGTTAGAAATCTTGAGATCGCTGTGCTGTTCAGTCTTAGTTCTTTTGTTACTTACTGTTATTATTCACACTATTGCATCTCATATGGATAGAGATAACACGCTTTCTTTTATTTGCAGTGTATTCAAGATTCGTATTTTTTTGAGCATATTGATATGAAAACTAAACTATTTTTCACCAACCTCTATTGTTATAATTTTCAATTTGACGATCCCCCACTTTTAAAAATAATAATAATAGTAGCCAAACAGAGGCATTTCATACAATTTTGATTAACCCCTTGAATAACAATAACCGGAATAAGGGCCCTGATTTGGAGAATCCCAAAACGAAATTAAAAATAACACAATTTTGGAGGACACACGATACTCTCATGTTTCACATCGAAATTTAAATCTTACTTCGTTCACTTAAATCTCACATTCCGCTGACCATGAAATTTTAACCGTTGCAGTACATTGTAAGGGAAACGATCCATTCATTGTAACTCTTGTACAGCTTCACTTTGGCTTCAGACGAATTTAAGCTTTAAACTTACAGTGATAAGATATTAGTTTGACTGCCGTTTCATATGGTAGTAACGTCTTTGTTTGAAGAGTTTCGTACGGGAACGGACGTTGAAAAAAAAGGGGCACGACGGGAACACACCTGTCTGTGGTGTTGCCAGTTTTTGATGTAAACCAGTGAATGGCGACTATAGGTACAATGGGCAGCGGATTTTTAAATTTAGATAAGTTTTTTGGGTATCGCCCTCATTGATGTTGGATCGCGAATCTTTTTGACAGATTTGAGTGGTTTCTTTTTGAATGAAAAACTGCTTAACAATCTGTCAAAAAGATAGAAAAAGACAGAAAAAGACCTACCAGATTATCCGTAATTGCGAAGTCTCACTTATGATAAGATAGATAGCAGTTATAAACACATTATATTAGAACAGTGAGATACAGTTTTGTATGTATATAGAAAGAAAGAAAGAAAAACTGTTTATTCGCGCGAAATAAAATATATATAATATAACATGTCAATAACATGTCCTCAAATAAACTCCCACATACCACACTCATACTCAACTATATACACACCCTCTCACACTCACTCATTCACCTAGCATAACACGCAAAGAGAGGAATAGATCAGAACTATATCAGAGTGCACCTTATTTTCATGTATGCAAGCATTTAAGATTTAGTATGAAATGTAACGCGAGTGGGTTGGCGCTGTAAGCCGAAATACAGATTGCTTCTAGTTCGGCTGCAGCTGCTAAAACCTTTGTGTACATGTATATTACTATTTAGAGCATTTATTTGTTAAAATACAATAAGTACTTTTTTGTGAAATAAATAAATATTATTATTATATTATTATTAAATATTATTAATTAGAACGCCACAGATACTTAATGTATCTACCCACAATCAACAAAATGGACAAAATGTCCTCAACATAACGCGCAAAGCTCAATCAACGTGACGCTGCAAAGTTGCCCAGTGTCCCGTAACTTGCGACGTTTTACAACGCATTCATGTGACGCGGGACATGTTGGACAATTTGACAGCGTTGCGTGTCAAGTTAGGGGACATTTTGACCCCAAATGTACTTGAGACTTAATTGTCTTAAGAGTTTACCTACCAAATTAGATTTTAAAAAATTAATTTAGTTCAGCTTGTTCGCACGGCAAGCGGCCTTTTAAAGAAATAGGCTCTAAAGTCTTGAAATGGAAAAATGAGTCAAGCCATACCTATTAAGGGGATTATAGTTTTCGCTCCAAAATTCAAATAATGCTTGTTTCTAACATTTAAGGTTAAATACGTTGTTTCTCGGCAATACCTGGAGCGTAAATGAAGCAACGTTGGCACTACAATGCAAGCGCCGTAGCAAGGAGGCCGCTTCCTTACGCATGATAACCATTTAACCCTTAAAGGATCACTTTGTTGTTCATCTGTCTGTTTATTATTGGCAGGCTTGCGCTAGTCTCTATATCACCACATGCACGATGCATGCAAGCACGCTTGCCTACAAGCAACCTTTTCACTTTTACGTAAAGACCACAAGCCCCTAAGGTTGAATTTAGTAGGAATCATTCTCCAGCAGGGAATCACACTCCTTGGTAGTAAGCACAAGCGAAAATGTTCCCAAAACTTTTTGTGATTACCGGTCTGTGAGGTCGCCTTGAGTTTGGGAACTAAACGAGTTATGTGTGGCATTAGTGCTTAAGTACGTATCATATTTCTCATTTCTACAGCTGAAGATGTATTGAAATTCTGCAGGAAAAATAGTTTTTTAGGGTAATATGTTTATTGTGTCTACGTATATGAATACAAACATTAATAATAATAATATTCCACAACTATCACACAACGCCGTTAGTCCCAAGCCAAGCAGAGCTTGTGTTATGGGTACTAGACAACTGATAAACATACTTATATATTTCTAAATACATACATATTTATATAGATAAATTACAGCCAGACACAGAACAAATGATCGTGCTCATCACACAAACATTTGTCCTGGGTGGGAATCAAACCCACGACAGCAGTTAGGGCCACTAACCACTAGACCAACAGGCCAGTCTAAACATTATTCCCATGGGGAGAAGGAGATACGGGAACCTTGGTAGGGTTGATCCCCTTTTGGTTTTGGACTATAATTTTTTGCAGTACCTATTAGAAAACTGCTTAGTTCAGAAGTTTTAAAACTTACCTATTGCAGGTGACTCTTTCGAATGATTCCGCAGCTCAAAATGTTACATCATAACTTGTTCAATGACAGATCAGTCAACAAACTCCTGCGAAGCTAGGGTTGCTAGGGATCTGATTAAAACCGCAGTTAGGCTGGTTTAGACGGTGCCTAGTGTTGAATAATTATGTCGTTTGAATATATCTGATTCATTCAAGGTTCAGTGTTTTATCATCAGAAGTTTAGACTATTTTATGATAGACGAACATAAAATTTTACATTTGAAGACAGAAAATCCTTAATAAGTTAAGACGACCTGCCTTTTTGTCTAATTTTACAAACAAGTCCAGCTTAATAGGCTGAACTGTTTAGACTTCCAACACGCACTGGGCACGCGTGGTGGATTACGGCCATAGATTCGTATCTTGAAAGGAGTTTTTTGTTTATTTTTATATTTCTATGATTACGGCCCAGTCCCTTTCCAAGAGAGGTTTTCCAATAGTGGGAACGATAAGGTTGATTATGTTATGTTTAAACTTTGGCTCTAAGAGCCGAAGTTTACCACGAAGATTGCCGAAGTCCTATAGGACTTGAGGGTTTAGACATAGTGAAATTCTATCAGTGATAGGAATTGTCGAAATGCCAAAAGTCTAGGGATCGAACACGTGGTAGTTTGGTAGCGCATGTTTATTATTGTTTTGTTATTATTACACATCATAATGTGGACAAGATAAACATTTGCAAAAACTACAACATTATACAATGGGCGGTCTTATCTCACAGTACAATAGGGCAACATTATTAATTTAAATAAATTTGGCAAACATTTGTCGTTGAAAGGATAAAATGTCATTCTCAAGTTTTGAGAGATATTGGTAATACTTGTCTTGCACATTCTTCTCCATAGAGATCCACACTTTGGAATGTGCAATTAGCATATTTTGTCTGACTGATTGACTTTTCAAAAGTGCCTGTAAATGGTTTATCTATGTGGTATATACATTAGAAATCCTAAATACTGTAATTGTACTTAAAAACCGAACCAGCAAATATTGTAAATTATCATCTGAGTGCTAAATTACTTGAAATCTAAATCATTTTATAAAAAGGAAGAGATGTGGAGATACACATTAAATGTAGACCTGCTGAGGTGTGGCGTCGTGGGCACACTATCTGTTCCCGAGAACGAGTACCTAGACGTCATTCTGAAGTTGCGCCTGCTTACTGATAAGTTGGTTGTTTCATTTATAATCCTTAAATAGTGATTTTAGTGAACACTACAATCTACACTAATATTATAAAGAGGTTAAGTTTGTTACTATGTTTTTTTGTTTGTAGAAGATAATCTCTGAATGTACTGGTCCAATTGCTAAAATTTTTTTACCGATTGAAAGCTGCTTTATTCCTGAGTGACATAGGATATATTTTATGCACGCGAGCGAAGCCGCTGGCAAAAGCTAGTTTGAAATAAAATGCTTTGAATCTTAAGTCCTTGTCTCAAGGTTCCGACAACCCTACTCCTGCGCACCATTCATTCGCCCACGGCCGCGTTCCTAACTCGAAAAGTGATTTAAT
This sequence comes from Mythimna pallens, assembly GCA_961205895.1. NCBI lineage: Eukaryota > Metazoa > Arthropoda > Insecta > Lepidoptera > Noctuidae > Mythimna > Mythimna pallens. The sequence continues at coordinate 8,100,385 of OY540843.1, forward strand.
ACTTTTCGGATTATAAATTATGGATTTTAAAGAGCTGAGTTAGAGCTATTAGTTTTATGATCCTATTAAACGTAGGTCGTTAGATTTAAAACAAGGAAACTTTAGTATTTGATAGGTCGACCCATTTATAAACGGCTAAGTAAAACATACTTCTCTTTTTGATGTAAATAGCATAATCTCTTTATCTTAGATGCCTGTTCACTCTTGCTTTGAAAGCGGAGCCTGTGTCACTGTGTTTCTAGAACTCAAAGGGCAAATGAAGGAACATACGTGTGTTTTAGTGAGTAAAAATCTGACACTCCCTCTACGGACGACGAGCAATGGGTAGCTCGCCGTCCCACCGCCCGGTAACCGTCCGGACCGAGCCCAAGTAGTCGACGGCGCGTATTGTTCCACGCGCGCTTCAGGGCGATGTCAGCAAATCGTAGGGGTCCAGCAGGGTCAAAGCCTACTGGTGCCATGGGTAGTGTGAAAGTGAAACCCGGAGCCCTGCTACGAAGGCAAAGAAGGAACAGGAGTGGGTTTTTAGTCAGTAATAGCCTGACCCTATCTCCCGCTTCGCCCAAGAGCGAGATTTGTCATTAGATGATTTTCCCACCTAAAAAAAAACTCCTTAACCTAAATAAATACAAAAAACTGACTGGTCAAGATGATAAGGTTGTTTAACCATTCTTCTCTGCAAGCAATTCTGACGTAGTTCGCCTAAACAAAACTTAGCCAAATAAGCAGAAACATTTTAAACAACACACAGACAATGCGGCAATTAAGACAAATATAACCAACTGAAATCTAAATAAAATCTGATAAGATCAACGACCTATTTCTAGTTACCGTGAGAATGAGAAGCACCTACTTTAAATATAGAAAGACAATGTCGTTATGGACATTCTAAATGCGTACGCGAACTGTCCTTCTCCTAAGACGTAACTACCACGATTAGTGTCCTTTAAAAAGCACCTATATCCAGTATCCACTGCATAAATCAAATATCTACTTTAAATACAATAAAGGTAGTGTAGTTCTAACTACACTACGAACACGTGTGCCACACACGCCGATCTGGGCGCTTCGGTCTCCATACATTTTATATGGAAACTAGACTTGTAGAGCTACACTTGATCCACGCCACGCGACGCCACGCTACGTCGTTCTATGTACAAATCAGGCGTGTTACACGTGTGCGTCGGTCTAATGTAGTTCTAGCTTAAGACAATCAAATGTCATCAAGTACATTCTAGATGCGTACGCGAATTGTCCTCCTAGGATATAATACCACGATTTGGCCTTTAAAAAGTAGCTTCATCCAGTATCCGCTGGACAAATTAAATACCTACTTAATTTAAATATAGAAAGACAATATTACCATGCACATTTAGAATGTGTTTATAGATACCGGCATGGATCTTGAGCGCTGACTTCTACAGTTCTACTTGTACAGAAGCACACAGAAGTGAAATATCGGGTCTCTTTAGCATGAAAAGAGACGCGGGGGCGGGGAGTGCAGTTCTTGTACAGTGATTGGTTCGTCGATGTGTACGGTGCGCAAACCGATCCCAGCTATTTCGCCGAGCGCTCAAGATTCGTGCCGCTATCTGTACATGAATCGTCCTTCTCTTAGGATATAACTACCACGATTAGTATCCTTTCAAAACCATAGAATAGCATAGCATAATCAGCCTTGTAATGTTTCCATGTTTCCAGTGCTGGGGCTCAGGCTTCCTCTCTAGGGTATGGAAAGAGCTATAACCCACCACGAGGTCCCAGTGCGGATCCTGGTCACTGCTACCAAATAAATAATTTTTTCTTTATCTATTTCTTTCCAAATCTTCAAATTTGTATGGTTCTTTCCTCAAAAGACCATCTCAGACACTAACCTGCATGGTTCTCATGTGATTTACCATTACATATTTGCTGTGGATTTCAATAGAGACTTTGACCCCTGAGTTTGTTTCAGTGTTTCTTCTCAGGGTAGTCAGCTAGGAAACACTGGCTTTATCTATTTTAAAGTGACCAAAAAAATTGACGTTGCAAAATAAATATAATTTATCATTTTGTTTCTAGAACATGCAAAAGTACCTTCATTCAATATCTACTGCATAAATCAAATATAACCCACTAATCATAAACAGACAAAAAATATTTCATCATACAAAGTGCCGAGATGAACCCTATTGTTATTTCATCAGTCATGCATAATCAAAATATGATGGAACAATACCCTGGTATTGAACAATGAGTGTCCTAATCACATACATAATGTCGGGATGATGTTTGGGTACACCTTGATGATCGAGGATCGATGTATTTACATAAATACGATGTACCAGCTACTGCCAGTAGCTTCGCCTGCGTGGAAGTAGAAAATAATTATTATATTACACTAGGGATTTTTTTTTCAATATCTAGAACTACCAAGTAAACTCCGAAAGCACAAAACCATACAATACTTACCTATACAAATAACATCCATCTACTTATAATCCAACGACTAACACGTGTAAAACGTACCAAAATCAACATAGAAAATAACATACAACATTCTCAATTACTTCCAAGTTCACAGAACTTAATACCTGGCAAGACTGCTAAATAAAAATTGATCTACAAACCCAACTTTAAGGCCCTTGATCCCATTTAGTGCCATAAAACAGTGACTTTCTGAAACCTACTCCTTGGTAACTGCTGGGATAAAAGATTTGAAATATGTATATATATATTATAGATTCATATATAACATTATCAACATATAATTTTTTTGTATCATTTTAGCCGATAGACGTCCACTGCTGGACTTAGGCCTCCCCAAATGTCGACACAATGAACGGCCCTTTGCATCTCGCATCCACCGGATTCCCGCTACCTTCACCAGACATTCCAACACTGCATTTTCCGGTACGTGGTCGCCACTCCAGAACCTTTCGGCCCCAACGTCGATCTGTTTTGCGAGCAATGTGCCCTGCCGAATTGCCACTTAAGTTTGGCGATTCTTCGTGCTATGTCGGCAACCTTGGTTCTCTTGCGGATATCTTCATTTTATGATGACTAATACTTTTGCAAAACAAAAATATTAAAAATATGAACGACCAATTTTGAACCGTGCACTAGCTTCTGGCGTTTTATAAGTGCCCATGTAGGCCTATGTGAAATAAAAATAATTTTAATTTTGATATTTTTTCGCTTCTTTTCCCTACTCCTTTCAAACAGCTTTGATCTTTAGAAATATTTACACAAAAAAATTGCTGGTTAAGTGTTCTTCAGAATGTACATAGCGTATGTAAATCAATCAATTTTTCGCATAGAAAGTGGTTTTAAAGGTCAGCGGGGCTGTATGCGGGCGCCGGGGCCAGTGCGAGTATGTGTGCATTTAGTTCCGGCCTAATGTTCAAAGGACTATACGCCTTAATATTGGCAACCATATTCTGAATACCACTTGGTATAATTTTATTTGCATAAAGCTTACCTTAGAAGAGGGAAGGAATCTATAATCAGTTTTCTGCCTTATTACGAGTTAAGGATTACCCTACGACTTGCCTTGAATATGAATTTGATATAGTAAGAACACAATCAGGTTTGTTCAAGAGATAAAGTTACTGAATAACTTATTAAAGGATTTCGCTTAAAACGGGTTTTGGTGTTCAGTGAAATATGTTTTTGGTGGTAGGATTACAGGGGGAGGGTTTTCTTAAAAACGGATAACGTAATCGAGGTTTTTCTGAGAAAGTGATTGTTATTATAAAGAAAACATGTTGGAGAGAAAATGGTTGACACGAGCTGATTTAATTTGAAGGTGCACCTTTGTCTAATATGCCAACAATAAATTATTTTATTTAAACTTAGTATATATTTCGTGGCCAGATCATAGAAATTAATCACTTCATGAAATGGCCAAGTAAAATTGGCCATTTCCTCAATGATTTGGCCAGTTTTAGGCAGCCATGTCATGAAGGTTCTGGAATGGCGACCACGTACCGGAAGACGTAGCGTTGAAAGGCCTCAAGGTGGGCCGATGACTTGGTAACGGTTGCGGGAGTCCGATGGATGCGAGATGCACAGGACCGTTCATTGGGCGACACTTGGCGGAGGCCTATGTCCAGCAGTGGACGTCTTTCGGCTGCAATGATCAGATGATGATGATGATGATATCATGAAGTGATCAATTTCTATGATCTGGCCACGACATATACACAACGCGCCTGAGCCTCTACCATAAGCTCTTAATTCAATCCATTTGACGACCTAAACTGAACTGTTAAAGGGATGGAGCTATATAGGCTGTATAGTTCCATCTCTCTTTCTCGTTCGCACGCTTGTCATTTTAACAGGTCATGGTAAGGACTCTGATCATTATCGGACAACGAACTACCCTTTGCTCGCCGTTCGCAAACCCGCGCCTGCCGCAGCCGGGAATCGCTCTGCGGATCCAGACGACTAGATGCACTAAACTTTTTTCATATTAACTTTTCGAATACCGTAATTAGAGACACAATAGAAAGACAATGAAAGAGCGAACGGCAGTAAAGCATTGGTTAAAAAAGACTACACTGTGATAGGTGTACATAATAAAAATATCTATAAATATAAAAAGTGGAACTGACTGACTGACTGACTGGCATATCAACGCACAGCAAACATTACTGGGATTAGGAGCGTGATATTTTCTACAAGCTTTGCTTTTATGACGTGGGCGAGCACTAAGAGTGGATTTGCTAAAATTCACGCCGTAAAGGGATGAACGAGGCTCCAAACATTGTGTAGAGAAATCTACTTTCACGCAGGCAAAGCCGTTGGCAGAAGCTAGTATTCAAAATTTATTAAGAAAAACACAGCTTTGAGTCAACTGCTCCGCCCAAGAGCGGGATTTGTCATAAGATGATTTTCCCACCTAAAAAAAAAGTTTTGAGTCAACTAGACCGCAAGAATCAATCATCTAGTAGCATCTATCTATTTTTTAAATTGAACCGATCAAAACCAAAGCGTAACTTCGATATATTGTAATAGCTCCATCCATCATTACCCACAAAGAAAGATTACACATTTCATTACAAAGTACAAAGCGTATAAAAAAACTGTTCGGACAATTTGAGGTTGTTTTTTTACACTGTCAGTTGGAAGCCGGTGTCGGAGTCCATCATTAAATGAAATCTTAGTAATCATTCATCATCAACGGTGATTTGACCAGCGGTTAACCCGCCAGGGGCTGAGCTCCCAAGGTAGTCATTGAGAGTAAAAAACCGGCCAAGTATGAGTTGGACTCGTGCATGACGGGTTCCACGTCGTCCGTAGGTAAAAACGGCAAAAAAATCACTGTGATTTTATTGCCTATTTATCTTATTCTGTTTTTAGTATTTGTTGTTATAGCGGCATCATCTGTCAAACTTTCAAATGACTGGCTATCACGGTCCATGAGATACAACCTGGTGACAGACGGACAGACAGACGGAAAGCTGAGTCATAATAATAGGGTCCCGTTTTACCTCTTTGGGTACGGAATCCTAAAAAGAGCCTTCAAATTCGGATGCCTAGTAACGAGATTGTTTTGTTTGAATATTGATTTCGTAAGTTTGTTTCAGTAAGTTCTGGAGTTCAAATCTGTTTCGTTGCTAAATAAATAGACTTCGGGTATCGACTAAAATGAGGCTGTGATAAAGTTTTTTTTAATATATTCGTGAACTGAATTTTGGTTGGTCTTCATGCTTCTCATTCCCAGAAGGAATCGTAGCAGAAAAGGAAGCATCATCTTCTTGCCCTTGTCCCATGTTACTTGGGTTCGGGGCAAAACCTTTTCCTTCCATTCTGTCCTGTCACCCATGATGCTATCATTAATTTTTCATATCACTCCTTACAGAATCCATCCATTTTTACTTAGACCGCCCGCGCCCTCTTCATCCATCCACACGTATACTCGTAACTCAATTAGTAACAAAACCAATAACTATACAAGTATACTGCATGATGAAAACCTTTATAAACGCCTTGTTGACACTTCGCGCGACCCAAAGGCCGGCTTTTGCCTCGGACGGAGAATAAGCATACAGTGTGACAATGCCGTCAGTCTTTTGGACAAATTACCAATCGACAGAAAAACAGAGGAGTTTTTCGACTTTTAATTAGTTAAGGGCTTTTTAGCCAATCTTTGTTCTCAAATTCCGTAGTCAAATAGCAATAGTCATGTTTATCTGTCTGTCCGTCCGTATGTCACAGCCACTTTTTGCCGAAACTTTAAGAACTATACTGCTGAAACTTGGTAATTAGATGTATTTTGTGAACCGCATTAAGATTTTCACAAAAAAAATGAAAAAAAAAACAATAAAAGAATTAAAACTCAAATTTTTTTTTTCACCAAACCCGTGTGGAGTATCTATGGATAGGTCTTCGAAAATGATATTGAGGTTTCTGATATATTTTTTTCTAAACTGAACAGTTTGCGCGAGAGACACTTCCAAAGTGGTAAAATGTGTGTCACCCCTGTAACTACTAAAATAAAAGAATATAGAACTAAAAAAAGTATATGATGTACATTACCATACAAACTTCCACCGAAAATTGGTTTAAACGAGATCTAGTAAGTAATTTTTTTTTAATATGTGATAAATCGTAAACCGCAATTTACCTTTAAAGTGTGTACGGAACCCCCAGTGCTCGACTCGCACTTGCCCAGTTTCTTATTTAGTAGTGATTGTTCAATAAATCATCTTTAAAAAAAAAAAACTGTACACACTTTTCGCATCCAGTATTTAGGAAGCTCAAGCAGACTTCCGATTTAAAATTTCGACAGCACACTCCAAACCGCTCACCTTAATTCCTCCTATCCACTGCTATAACGAAAATGAGCACCACGGCTCAATTTACATAACAAATCGCCTCATTATTATAAAAATTTTACTCCTCTCTTCTTTCTTCAAACAATTTTCGGCACGCAAACACCTTTGGGGCACAAAATGAAGAAAAAAACGCTTAAACGGTAGCTGATGTTAGCACGGATGGCCTTTTTGTTTTCTCTAAAACAGTTAAACATATGTAAAGGATATCCGTTGAAGACTCCGCAAGGGGTCATTACATGTAAAGCAATCCATATTTTTTTGTTCAACTCTTTATGAACATGAAGCCATTTACTTGATCTTTAAATTATCAGTTGTGTCTAAAAAAGAAACCGTTGTATTACGGATGCAGCAAATTATAGTTCGATAAATTGAATAAAGTTGTATAGTGTAATGAGAATTCAAGCCTAACTAAAGAATGAAATGGTTGCGCAGCGGCTATGAAGCAAATGTAACGGTCATTTGTAAACTAAACAACATAAACCCCTAGTTTTTAATTAGTGCAAAAAAAAGGATCTATCTGTACCTGTTACTGATCATATTTTGTAGTCAAAAGTAAAAAAAAAAAAAACGAAATCCCAAAATTGTCCACGGAAATTTGTCATAATTGGTAAATTCATAATTGAATCAATCATTCATAACAATTGCTACTAGGAAATACTACGCGCAGTGTTTTTCCATTTGATCGTCATTATGAATGAATGAGCCTGTACAATATTTCCATAAATTGAGTGACATTTTGGGACATAAACAAACACTAATAACTTTGCTGTTTATGAATATTATTTATTGGGACTTTACTTAAATAATAACAAGACCTTTTCTAATAAGCCCTTTAAATATTTGTACTAATTAAAAACTAGTGGGGTATACTTTATGTTTTTACTTTGAAATCTATATTTAGGAACATGCTGTTGTTCAATCGACCAAACTGTTCTTCAATCAACAAACATTATTTCGAGCCCTGAGAATATTTAACGTCGAAAATCTAATTTCGGAATGTGTCAGTGACGGATTAGGCAAATATTTTTGCGTGTACTAAAGCGAAAGGAGAAAAAGAATTTCCTTGTCTATTGCCCTTGCGTGGTAACCAGAGACAAATCGATGTCAATCTGCATGGTGATTGGAGTCGCGTCTGTAATTTATGCTTAACATAGCAGATGGCGTTCCAGTTCTCAGGGAATTACGCACGTTTAGAATATTATTAACGAATGTGCTTCCACGCGATTCCCTTCCTTTCACAGGTAATAAATCTAATTCTAAATGTAGGTAGATTTATTTATAAAAATTCGCTTAAGCATAAGTTCAAAGGGTAATTTATGGATTATACGATTTTGAACTGTTAGTATTTTTTTTAGGTGGGAAAATCATCTTATGACATCCCTCGCTCTTGGGCGGAGCGGGAGATAGTGTCAGACTTTTACTAACTAAAAACCCATTCCTATTCCTTCTTTGTCTTCGTCCCAGGGGCCCGAGTTTCACTTTCACACTACCCGTGGCCCCAGTAGGCTTCGACCCTGCTGGGCTCCTACGATTTACTGACATCTCCCTGAGGCGCGCGTGGAACAATACGCGCCGTCGACGACTTGGGCTCGGTCCGGACGGTTACCGGACGGTCGGACAGTAAGCTACCCATTGCTCGCTATCCGCAAGCACGCGCCTAGGGTGGCCGGAAATCGGGATCGGAATCCCGGCGACGGTTGGGGCGTGAGGACCGTTGCCTCACGCGATCGGCCAGGTGGCCGAGTAATGCTAGCAAAAAAGGCCTTTGCTAGCATTACTACTTTATATGAGACGACCGCCTGCCACTAGTAACTGTCAATACTAGTGTACAAAGTTTTGTACTTTAAAGAAGACGGATTGCTTTATTATTACTGACGTTATCATATCGGGGTCATATTGTTTCGCTTAAATCAGGAGTATTAATCATGACCGTGTTAAAATGTCAGACATGCGAGCGAGAAAGAAGAATGGAGCTATACACCCTATATAGCTCTATCCCTTTAACAGTTCAGTTCAGGTCGTCAAATGGATCACGTTAAGAGCTCGTAGTAGGATTTCTGTAATTATTAATAATAATAATATTACACAACTATCACACAACGCCGTCTAGTCTCAAGCTAAACAGAGCTTGTGTTACGAGTACTAGACAACTGATAAACATACTTATATATTTCTAAATATATACAATTATAGATAAATTACACCCAGACACAGAACAAATGATCGTGCTCATCACACAAACATTTTTTCTGGGTGGAAATCGAACCCACCACCTCCGGCATAGCAGTCAGGGCCACTAACCACTAGACCATCAGGCCAGACAATTAATAAATCAACAGTTAACATTGAAATAGATGAAAACAACAACAGTAATGATACTAACAAAATCCTCGGTTGTTGTGACTTGTGACCAATTTGTAAGAGAAATTAAGTTTCCAAATAACAGAATAATTTTCCGAGCCATTTGACAATTCGTGACACAAACAAGTTCAAGGCCAAAATCGAAGAAGAAAGTTTAATTTATTCATTTGTACCATGAAAATAAATAAACTAAACCAGTCTGGCCTGTACACTGGTAGCAATAGGGCGAAAATCTAAAAACAAACAGTCGAAATCTTTCAAGTTCATTTAGTAAAGTGATTCAGAGGCGAACGAACACTCATAAAGATAAAAACCTGTTAATCAGCGACTTCCTCGGAAAAAGATTAAACACGTACAAAACAAGTAATTGGTTCGAATAATTCCAAAACTGGATACATAAAAGAAACGAGATTTTTAAGCTGTCAACGACTTCTGACTTTAAATCAATGTTAGTAATATTTCCACGGTTTTATGGGGACGATTACGCTTTCGAATGTGACAAGTGTTTATCTTAATATGTGGGCGGTTTTTCAGAGCTGGGAAATGGGTCGTTTAATGTCCAAAGACGATGCCTCAATATCTCTGATAAACTAAAAAAACAAATATGTATACTTGCTAACGCCAGTGGCATCGCCCACGAAAGTAGAAACTTATTCAAAGGGAACATACCCCATGGATAAAAACAATCATTATGTGCCAATTCAGTACATAATCTAAACGTTTACTACGTGATGGGTAACAAACATACATATAAACATACAACTTTCATACTACCTTCGGTGTCTACCAAAATAAACTAGAGTGAATAGGCTATTAATAAACTAGTGCGCTTCACCATCAACGGTTACATCACTTACCTGGTGGGATCACAGTGGATGCTTTAAAAAAAACTCGTTTTCTAGAACCCTTTTCTCCAGTCAAAAAAGCATTAAATATATTCAACTATTGGTTAAACTTGCCTGTATAAGATCCTCCTTTATTTTACTTCAAGAGCTTATGAAATTGTCCATTGAAGATCGTAATCCTACCCATCCAATTAAAATAATTATGAACGACACAATTCACTAAGATCCAACAACTTTACATTCCATATTCACACGCTCCATCATCTCGCATCATTAATATCACTTCACACTTTTGTCAACGGTTGATTAAAGTAATTAATATAATCCATACAATCTAATAGAGGCGACAAAAGTCAAGTTCAAGACTTGTCAAGACAAGTCGTGACATGTTACGGACAAGAGGTTATGAAATAAACATATGAGTCATTGACAGTAATGACGGCGCATTAGAACTGAATTTATGAATTGCGTACGGAGACGGGCGATGTATGGCCGAGCCAGCAGATGCTTGCTTTATGTAAACTTAAGAGGGGCCTTCCCAACTCATGTATCGTCAACGTTAGCATGTTTTAAAAGCTTTTTGTTTTATCTAATGCAATGTTTATGTTGGCAAAGAAGCAACGCGAAAACGCTCGGTTGGCATTCGATAACTTCCTTCACTCGCTAGAATATTTTACAAAACTTTTCCAGGAAATATGTTTTTTTTTTTTAAACCTTTGAAGATTTTGGGAAAAAAATGCCAATTCAGAATCTTGATTAAATGTGCTAGGTTTCTATAAATAATTATTTTCGATGCTATTTTAATTTATGAGGAGCCCAGAGTTCTTTACTGGATTCGTTTTACACAAAATTATGTTTTGCTTTCATTAGGAACCTAGACAATATCCATAAAATATCTATATTTCATAGTGTAGTGTAATAACGTCATAATCAAGTAAGACCGGTTTTATGGAATAGTATCACGGGTTGGGCACTCTTAATAATGAATGAAGCGCCTGTCTGTGTTCAAGTTACTGAATTGTCTGCAATTTAAGAAAGGTTAGGTAAAGGTGACCTGAAAGACTATTGAAGATGGGCCAGGCGTACCGCCATTATTTTAGACGAAATTCCAATCTTAGTCAGAAATCGTAACAAAGATTTTTGCACATATGTGTTCGTAATTTCGGTCCAACCTTGCCCAAAACCAAAGTCGAATAGTAGACTCTGTAATAGAATCTCGTTCTTTTTATTAATCAAAAATCAAATCACACTAAGATTATAAAGACGAAAGTTTGCATGTATTTTTTTGTGTACGTAACGTGTATTTTTTTTATTACCCGTTCTAGGTTGGAGCAAAAGGGCATGTCAGACTTTTACTGACTAAAACCCACCTATTTGCCCTTCGTGTTCTAGGATCACGGTAACTCTTTCAAACGTTCCCGCAGCCCCCGCAGGCGTCACTGACGGCAGGTGTGTATGTTTGTTACTTCTTCACGTTTGAACGGCTGGACGGATTTGGATGAAATTTGGTATGCGGATAGATAGTCTTACAATAGTACATAGAGTACTTTTCATGTTGGGAGTATGTTCCCTTGGAATAAAGAAATACCCCTCCCTAGCAGAGGTTCCCAGCAAGGTCGAAGCCTAATAGGGCCAAGGGTCTGATTCTGAAAGGAAGACTTGGCCTTGTTACGAAAGGCAACGAAGGAACGGGAGTAGGTTTTTAATCAGTAAAAGTCTGACACTATCTCCCGCCCCGCCCAAGATCAGGGGACGTCATAAGATGATTTTCCTACCGAAAAAAAAAAACAGAGGTTAGTTTAAATTAAATTACCAGTTATAGCCATAGGTTTTTTTAACCGGATAAGCCAGACGTAAATATTGTCAATTAATGCAGAGAAAAAACGTGTTGGAATTTCGACTTCAACATTGCAATAACCAATGGCAGGTTATTAAGTCGACACCTACCATAATGACCAGTTTCCTCAATAAGCTCTCTAAAGATGCCGATACGATAGTCCAAGGGCATAATCTATTATTTTTTTTATATTTCCTCAGGAAATAATTAAGAATATTTCGGTTTAAATCTCACCAGATTTTAATCCAGAAAGATTTATCTGCCGAAAAGCAATTAGACGGCTCTCCTTTTACATAAAATACCCCAAAGATTATAAGAATACTGAGTAGTTAATTACAATTACAAAATGTAAGATCTAAGTAACTGAGATGCTGGAGTACTTTTCAAAATTCTGAATTTAAGTAAATATTTTTGCATGAAAATGAGGTTTTATAGCAGGACTTAAAAAGGAATTATTTTTAAAAGAAATTTAAATGAAACATCTGCGTGCATCAAAAACGGCGAAACAAATAGCTAATGAAATCACACTTAACACTTAAAACATACATATAAAGGCGAAAGTTTGTAAATGTGTACGTTTGTTACTTCATCACGCTCAAAAGACTGAACGGATTTGGATGAAATTTGGCATACGGATAGAATATGTACTGGAATATCACATAGGACACTTTTTATACCGGGAGTATGTTCCTTTGAGACACAATTTCTCCGTTCACAAGCGAAGCCACTGGCTGCAACTAGTGCTACAACAAAAAGTATCTAAAACTCATTATAAAATCAGCGTTTAAATTTGGAACCTTAATTATAATTTCGAATTTCAAAAACTGACGTGCTGGCCAGAAAAACCTGTACGTACAAAAGTTACTTACGTGGGTTCTCCTAATATCGGGGCTCGTGTCAGCGTTTACCGAAATAAGTAAGTACCTCAAGTCCCGAAAACGCTAAAGGACCCTCTAAACCCCTCATTTCAGACATTAACGTCTGGCTTTTTCTAAGCTTCCAATTTAGGGAGCCACACTTAACTGGGGGAGACTGAAATTGCAACCGTTCTCCCCTTTTTGACCTCGTCTCGTTCGGTATTAAATTTAAAATTTATGTGTATGATACGAGTACCTAAACGGCGGTACCTATTGGATTTATAGTCACTTGGTACTAAAGAAGGATTGGGAGCGTTCTAGGAAACTTAGAGAAGTTAGAATTGTATTGGAGGAAAAATAAAAATGCTTTACTGGGACTTCTCATAGACATTACTAATTTGATTTGACAAATCCAATCCTCTGGGCTTGTCACTTATTTAGGGTTAGTCTTCCTCCTGATACTACGCCATTCCAGGCGATTTTTAGGCCCATCCATTGTCAGTAGACACCTTCAGGTAGTCGGTGGCCGACCTCTTCTTATGCCCTCTTCTATGGCTAAAACGCGTCGGGTCATGTGGTCTTCATTTCTGGGCATTGAGTGCCCCGAAGGCTTAAAGTTACCCAAAGGACAATGGAAAGAGCTATGCTCGGAGTTGCCTTGAGTGATCGAATCAGGAATCAAGATATCCGCAGAAGAACCAAGGTAGCCGACATAGCACGAAGAATCGCCAAACTTAAGTGGCAATGGGCAGGGCACCGAAAGGTTCTGGAGTGGCGACCGCGTACCGGAAGATGCAGTGTTGAAAGGCCTCTTACAAGGTTGACCGATGACCTGGTAAGGGTTGCGGGAATCCGATGGACGCGAGACATGACTGTTCATTGTGGCGGGGCTTGGGGAGGCCTATGTCCAACAGTCCGTCTACAACAGGACGTCTTTTGGCTGAAATGACTATGATGACCGTCGCAAGCAGCTTTCCTGCATCTTATGCTGTATTCAGCTAATTTAAAGTTCCGTTGGATCAGCTTATTGGAGAATTCAATCTCGCGACACCACCCAGCCACCGCAGCATCTTCATCATGTTATTTTTGTTTACATCACAAAGTGAAACTGAACAAAATGTATTATCCTCCATAAAACACGCATAAAGTACATTCAACTGTCTAACTCATTCAAAACCCATTCAAAAATATTCCGGTATGTCCACCGAAAATTCTCAAAACTGGTCCTCGCAAGTTCCATTCATAAGTTTGGGCGTAGTAAAAGGGTCAGTACGAACCTCATCCTTGTTATCATTAGCACCTTGGTTCTCGGCACTCCCACGTTACCAAATATGTATGGGAAATGTTTTGTTTGATCTACTTCGGCCACATGCCATGTGTTACTGAATAGAGAATTATACTGTTTTAAGTTTTTGGGAGCTCATGGCTAAAATGAATAAAATTTGCAAAATAGGGGGTACAGACAGATACATATATCCCCAATAGACCAGAGGCCTCACCATGACGTATTAAAATTTTTATACACACACCTACAATCACTCTAACAAACAAACTTTCAGACACACACACAACACACACCATACACTACACACTCACAGACACACCATTTTTAGTTTTAGCATTTCTCCTGTTTTATTAAAACGCTTTTATTAGTTTCACCTGTATGTATGTATGTTTGTTTGTTTGTAACCGACCTCTTTGAGCTCGATTTTGTCCTACTTTGAACGATCAGATTTAATTCAAACTTTGCACACCTGTCAAAGATCGATGACAATGCAATAATCCGATCAAAATATCAGATTATCCTAATTAGATTCGCCAGGATTAATTAATTTCTAAAAAATGAAAAATAAATAATAGTTTAAAGAAACTAAAAAAACACGCTTTTATAGAAAATCCAACTAAAAAAATAGAAAATAAAGTTTAATAAATTTGGATTAAGAATAGTGTACATAAGAAATAAATGTATATTATTGTAAAAAAGCGTGGGGTGCATATAATGTCAATAATTATGAACATTTTATTGACAGATGAGTAGAAGGATCATCACTTTGATAATATCTTAAAAAACACTTTGAATGCACCCCACGCTTTTTTACAATAATATACATTTATTTCTTATGTACACTATTCTTAATCCAAATTTATTAAACTTTATTTTCTATTTTTTTAGTTGGATTTTCTATAAAAGCGTGTTTTTTTAGTTTCTTTAAACTATTTTTTTTTTTAAATATAAATATTCCTCTCTGTACGTGAAGGCTTTGATGTTTACAAATTAGTACTTTATAGTATTGTTTTAAGAGGGTGAGAGCCTGGAGATCTGTCATACAGGTCTAGAACCCACTACAGACTCCAGCTCTCACAAAGGTTACAAATTTGATTGAAATAATATGTTATGAACCAATGTCTGTACCTTTTGAGAGAAATAAATCGATATTATTATTATTATTATTATTAAAATGTCAAGCGTGCGAGTGAAAAACAGGGATGGAGATATACACTCTATATAGCTTGCATCCTTTTAACAGTTCAGTTTAGTTCGTCAAATGGATCGCGTAAGTTCTCGTGGTATAGGGCCTCTGCTTGGAATGGAGATGCCTCATGCATGACTTAGTTTTTTTTTTACTTTATGCATTACTATTATTTACAAATTACTACCTGATAATAATAGAATTAAAAATAGAATAAATAATCATTGGCATCTAATTTAAATTTTTTTGCAACCGAATTCCTGGTAAGAAGCTGGGTCATAAAGGTCTCGTATCTTTTTATACAATCGATTAATTCGACATCGAATTGGGTCTCGTTTTAGTGCCGCTTTAGAAGCAAAAACATAAGGTGTGTGCCTACTCGCACCACTACAGAGCCTTTTGCAAACTACGAGAATATTGGGATCTTCCAGTGTAACCAAATGCAGCTGAGTACTTGCATTTAACATGGAGCGACTGCTTATCTGACCTACATGACCCTGTAACTGTAACACGATACTTTTTCGCATGACTATCTATCGTCAGATTTTCAGACCTCTGACTATTTTAAATTGAACCATAAATCATCTAAATGCATTAACCGCTGAACGATAGATCATTGACAAAAATAAAATTCTATAATCCATAGTACTTAATACATTTTTAGTAGATAATTTATTTACAAATGTTGCCCTAAATTGAAATATGTAACTAATACAGAGCTTAAATTGTGTTGCCTATGCCTACGGTATTCCCCAAACTAGTTGGCAGCAGTGTCTGTATTACCTCTCTTTTGTGCCTGTATCTTGGTTAAAGTAGCTGAAAATTATGTAAAATCATTAATAATAACAATAAAATTGAATAGCAATAGTTTTTCAACAAACGGGTGTTGTCCTTGGGTGCACTAGCATAGCGCGTACAGGGATAATCGTCGGTTGGTATCATGTTTCATTATAATTATCTAAAGGGCCTCTGTGGGTTGGCTTCGGCTCCTCGTACGCCTTCCAAAGGTCCAGGACCTCAGGGTCCAGAGATAAATAAAAAACAAAAAAAAAAAAAAAGCAATAATATTCCACAACTATCACACAACGCCGTCTAGTCCCAAGCTAAGCAGAGCTTGTGTTATGGGTACTAGACAACTGATAAACATACTTATATATTTCTAAATACATACATATAGATAAATTACACCCAGACACAGCAAAAATGATCATGCTCATCACACAAACATTTATCCTGGTTTTTTTTTTTTAAGGTGGGAAAATCATCTAATGACAAATCCCGTTCTTGGGCAGAGCGAGAGATAGTGTCAGACTTTTACTGACTAAAAACCCACTCCTGTTCCTTCGTTGCCTTCGTCCCAGGGCCCCGGGTTTCTCGTCCCAGGGCCCCGGGTTTCATCGATTTATCCTGGGTGGGAATCGAACCCACGACCTCCGGCATACGCCAGACAGTCAGGGCCATTAACAACTAGACCAACAGGCCAGTCAATCGTTCTATTTCTGTGAATAGTTTTAAAATTAATGAAACAGAATGATGTTTTTAAATTCGTTAAACTTCTTAAATGCATTTAGAGATAACTGGCCTCACTTATTTTGAATTTTATCATTACTAAGCTAAGCAACAACAAAACGTACCATTGACATATGCAAAACAAAGTCGATGCGGGCTTTGACAATATTTTATTGTTCGTACAATCATGTATGTAAATAACAAACTTCTCAATCCGAATGTCAAAGAATCAAAGGACAAAGAAAGTACGAACTTCAGGAAACTTTAGGGTACATAAATGAACAGCTGTTGATGCTATTTTTGGCCCCAAAACAAGGTAAGGTACGCGAGGAAGAAAAGGCTAAAAATAACTTTCTTCAATATTCCTGTCAATTATAAATTGCTAGCTTCTGCCATCGGTTTCGCCCGTAGACAATATTATAATCGATGTCACTCACTGTTAAGTATCATTCTATTAATGAAATATTTTTTTAAATCGGTGGTAGTTTTTGACTTAATTCATTACAAACAATAATTAAAAAAATACATACAAATCTTTTCTCTTTATAATATTAGTATAGATTAGACTAGCTTCTTCAAGCTGCTTCGCCTGCGTAAAAAGAGAACTTACTATCGGGATTTAAAGTAGGTACCTATTCTTGGTCCTGATTAAAGTTGCCAGCTGTACTATATTATATATTGTCGTCCAACATTTAGTCAGTTATACACTATATTATGGGTTTTTTTTTTAATATTGATTTGATTGATCCAAGTAGGTATTTACTAAACAATTCTGCTATTAGTTAAAGATTACGAGCTCGCTTCGCTCGCTCTAGCTTTTATCTTTCTCAAGGCTGCAAAATTACTAAAGGATTAGTTCACAATTAGTAAAAGTTTTTTTTATTTTTAATTGGACGTAGGTAAGTAGTACTTAATTTTTTTTTTTAATTTTCCAAAAATACTATTATTTTTTGCCAAGATATTTTATGAAAAACAATGGAGCGAAAAACACAACATTTCTCTCCAAAAAAGGAAAAAAGGTGACAACCCTATTCCTAACCCAGGTTATACAGAGGGTAACGGAAACGGGTGATTAGATACTGCTTCTGTGTGTGGAACCGAGTGCCAAGTGAGAGTTTGTTTTACGTTAGCGCGAACGAAACGTTTTCCGCCTTTGTCTCTCTGATTGGTTAAGAGCTTGGAGCGGTGCAATCGAAACACCGAACGTCATAATCGTGACAATCGCGTTAACGAAAAACCATAAAAACATAACCTTTCTTGCAGTCGGGTAAAAAGCCAAAGCAAAAGCTAAGGCTTCTGATAATTGGACTTTCTATACAAAGTCCAATTATCAGAGATCTATCTATCTTTCCTCTCTAGTTACATTATGCATTTATTTTTGGTATAAGGTATATATAGGTATATAAGTATTTATTATTGAAGATTTCACATACTCTTCTTTTATTACTTCTACACACTATTCTCTACATTTCTTCCTATTTCTCCTTTCGCAGGTCTGCTGAAAGAAATTTCTTTTAGAAATAAGCAGTACCTTTGTACAATTTTATAATAATGTAGGTATCTTCGTTCGTATTTATGTGTGTACATTTTAAAATAAATAAATAAAGTCACCATCATCAGCTGAACAAAATGGATCTCGAATGGATTATCTATAACTTTCTTGAAGATACTCGTTCATTTTTATGGGAAAGCAGTATAAGCAACATAGAATTTAAAATATGACCAACCATTTCTGTAACCTACACCCTGTAGATTATGTATCCCTGTGCCAAATTTCATCAAAATCCATCCAGTAGTTTAGACGCAAAAACGTAACAGAAAAAAGACAGGCTCACTTACGCATTTACAATAAATATTATTATAAAATACCTATGAGTGTTTATTAATAAATGAGACGGTAAAAATGAATATGGTAATTAATTTTATATAATTAGCATTCTGTACTCATTGTTTTAGAGATCCTCGGAAATGGCGCTTAACATAATTTTAATTTATAATCAATTAATTACCTATGTACCTTTTGGATGACCATGTGAGATGCATACAAATTCTTGTAATTAAATTAGGTTCTCATAAGAATCAAAACTAAATGGATGATTATTTTAAGTCACATAGAAAGATTCTTACAAAGTTTTTGGACAACGACTTAGTAGCCAAGTTAACAAATAAAATTAATAAGCAAATCTTTTTATATAATTTTGTTGCTGCTACTACTTATCCCCAAAAAAGGAAGCGTTTAAAATTAATCAAGATGTGTCAGTTTAACAATTTTTCTACTTTAATATTCTTTGAAACGTCCGCCAGACAAAGCAAATCAATTCATTAGGGTGACTATATTTAATAACCATAAAAACAGGACACCGTTTCGTATAAACCGAATACTGACCAAATACGGTTGTATCAATACAAAAACCACTTAATTTTGATAGATATGATGACTCAAGCTAGTAAATTGTATCCGACCGACCTACTTGCTAAATACTAGACGGACTAGGCTGAGGCACGTAAAATGATTTAATACCTTATAACGATGAGTTAAAAGTTGCTTTTACCTTGTGAGTTTCCAGTTATTTTAAGAACTTTTAAATTACAATTTAGTTAGTATTAACAGCGGAAACGGTGCTGTCGGAAGGCAACCCTTGCGCAGGCGCAGCTGACCGCTACGCTGGGGTTAATTTAAAAATAAACCTGTTTATTTCTTTTTTTTAAAGCCGTATTTAGTGACTGCGGAGTAGGTTTACATTTTTTGTTTATAAAAGGTTAAATAAGGAAGTTGATGTATGTGTATATCTGTGTATCGTGTCATGGTTCTTTTTTGTGTAACCTGAGCCCTGAAGATTATAAATTCGATGTATTTTAAGGCACAAGCGCTGTATGTGTAGGTCTTCGCGATTATACTGCATGGTTGGGTAGGTAGACATTTAAGAACCGGTAAGACGAAAAAAAAAACTTGGTCAATAGAAATTCCTTTAAGTCACTGAAGTGAAACGAAAAGTAACTGATTATCTATCCCCTTTACTATCGCTACAATGAATACAGCAAATATTATACGTACCTGTAACGAATTTCAATAATAATTGCAACTTAATTGCTTCCAATCTTTATTACTATCTCTGTAATAACACACTATACATAGAACATAGAGAATGAATACCTTAGGTTTTACACATAGCTACTCAGATATTCTTAACTAGCTTCTGCCAGTGGCTTCGCTCGCGTGAAAGAAGAAACAAACTTTGGACCCTAGTTTCATCCCCTTAGGGGGTAAATTTTAAAAATCCTCTCTTAATTCTCGCCTACGTAATAAAAGGAAACCTTGTGCAAAATTTCTCACTCTTAGTCCTAGTAGTTTCTGCTGTTCGTTCATATGTCAGTCAGTCAGTCAGTGTCTAATAGATAAAATATTTACCCATACATGTCTCATCATCATCATCTTCCTGCCCTTGTCCCGTGTTATTTGGGGTCGGCGCAACACGTTTTTTTCTTCCATTCTGCCCTGTCACTCGTCATGCTATCACTAACTTCCTTTTCTTTCATATCACTCTTCACACAATCCATCCATCTTTTCTTTGATCTCCCCCTCCCTCTCCATCCATCCACATATAATACCATTTACCAATTACCATACATGTCTAGTAATTGAAAAGTACATATGTAGCAGTCGATATAGCTGTTCTTCTGAGAAATAAAATTTATGCGTCAGAACAGGAACAACGCCCATTCGTAATTGATTCACAGATCATTGATAGAGCATAATGCATTTGTAAGTACTTAGAGCATATATTTAATATTTATGTTCTCATCGCTTCCTGTGGGTGTCGTAAGAGTAGAATCAACGGTTTATCTAGAGGAGCAGCGACACCAATAATCTACATGGTACAGGAGATAACTGTATTGCAATCTTAGGAAATGAACTTGAGGAAACATGGACATTAAGGCCACCGAAACTTTTCTCCATCTATATGATTAAAATGGGCATTTGCCCTGCAGTCATCACCGTTTTTAGGGTTCTGTACTGTAAGGGTAAAAACTGGATCCCTATTACTAAGACTCCACTGTCCGTCTGTCACCAAGCTGTATCTTATGAACCGTGATAGCTAAACTAGACAATTTTTTTTTCACATACGATGTATTTATGTTGCCGCTATAACAACAGATACTAAAAATAGAATAAAATAAATATTCAAGCGGTACTCCCATACAACAAACGTGATTTTTTTGCCGTTTTTTAGGGTCCTGTACCTCAAAAGGAAAAAACGGAACCCTTAACCCCCCCCCCCCCTCACTTTGTTGTCCGTATTTCTGTCTGTCAAGACTCATTATCTCGGGAACGCGTGGAGATATCGAGTTGAAATTAAAACCATATACCTAGTCAGGTCTGCAGTCCCTTAAAGCTGTAAAAAATCAAACTGACAAAAAAAAGATACGGCCGTTTATGTCGCAAAAAACGTATATTTCGACACTCTCAAGGGAATCCAAACTCATAGGGTACTTCCGTTCGTTAGTTGACCTAGAATCCTGAAATTTGGCAGGAAGCAAGTTTTCATAGCAAAGTATAGGAAAAAATCTGAAACGTCACAAAAAAATGCGAATTAGAAATATCTTCGTAACTCAATTCGGGAATTGAACGGTTTTCATAGGTAAGTTTGCTCGGTTTTTTTGATAGACGGTATGAAAATCAACGTGCGCGAGTCCGAGACTCACTTTGTCTGCTTTTTAGCTCTACAAACGGTATCTATTTGTCAGGATATGTTAATGTAATCGAAGCCAAAGAAAGTTAAGGTTCAGTTGAAAACTAGCATCAGGCAACTGCTACGTAGTTATCTGGCAATATTCTGAATTGAAACTATTTACCGCAGCCGTGAGATACACAATGTTGTTTTTTTTTCTAATTTATGTTTATTAATCTAATTTAAGTACATATTCGTTTCTTCATTGGCTGTTTCTGTGTGCTAAATAAACCTGTTTTCTTTCTTTTTTTTCTAAGCAGACGAATTATATAAGGGTCGTAGCCGGAAAGGTCTGTAGTATCTCCCTTGCCCCCTTGGGATAAGAGCGTAAGTTTATATAGTATTTCTTTGAAACGATTTGCTACAATTAAGATCAGTCTACGTATCGATCTGTTTATCACAGATTTCCGTCGTCAAATGTGGACGTTTCCGGGCGATAAAACAGGAAGACACAATGGCACCTCCAGGTTATTGACTAAAGTCTGTTTATTAAATGAACGAGAAAATATAGTTGATAAACACGTGATTTCATAATATGTTTTTATCGAGACTATGTTGTAAGGGTCAACCGATGAAAGGGTCACTGCGATGTTTGGTCCCCCTTCGATAAGGCGACTGTTAATTTAAACATTGGACAACTAGATGAAGAGTGAAATAGGAAATTATAAAAATTAAAAATACATAACATATGAAATAAAAAATAGCGAGGCCAAAAAGGCGCCAACTCAGCATACCTATGCTACGATGTGCCTTCAAGCGCTGATTGTACATACGCATATACAACTTGAGTGACCTTGAAAAACGCCTTATTATAGTTTTGTACATACAGGTAAACGAAATTTACTAGGCCACATATATAATCGTTTTTCCTAGAAAAAAACAGAAAAAGTTTTTTTGATATTTTTTTTTTTTGATGACTACGTAAAAACGCGCAATGACGTAATAATAATACCCCTATACGCGCAAGGGGTTCAAAACAATAAATAACGCAGTGCCGGTAATTTACTAAGGCCCGGTGTGTTGCTACGGACACACTCACGGTAGAGGTAGATAAGACAACTTGCACAATTCACTAACGAGTGAAATAGTTAATTTAGGTATGTTATACCTAAAGTAAAATCTGGCGGACTTATTTCGTTCAACACATTCTGCCAATAAATAACCAAGGAACTAAGGACCGTCGCAGACGATACAAATGACATACATACGACTTACAAAACGATACGAGAATGTTTTCTGTTTGCACGCAAGTTCTTTGATCCGCGCCGTCTTACAGCGGAAGTATGTTTTCGTTAGTACAAAATGAAAACAGTACGATTCGGGTCTTTATGTTATGCGAATATCAACTTGGTATTTTAAAAAGATGTCTGCCCCCCTAGCCAAGTTACAATCGTATCGTTCGCGCCGAACGCGTCGACGACGACGTCATCTCAACGCTCAGTCACGTGGTCAGAACAAAGGAATCGGAGGCGTGGCCTACTCGAGGCGTTCGGCTCGAACGAAACGATTGTAACTTGTCTAGGGGGGCAGTTCTTGTAATGTTTTAGTATGTGTTACGGATTTGCTTTCACTGTATGTGATTTTATTTTATTTTGATGTAGAACTAAATTACATTTCCATTCTCTTTACTCTCTGGCAATTTCGTTTATACAAATATTAAAAAACATTAAATTTTCATTAAATAGTTGGTAAACTGGCTTATGATACGTAGGTACTTATTTATTTAGTAAACCAAGGCATAATCCGGCTATTTAAGTGCAAAAAATTCACAACGCTATACTGTCCACACATCAGCTAGGTTATTACCAACTTCAATATAAGAAATTCCAGCCTTTTATTACGCACAATATATCATAGCCCTAATCGCCAACCACTTGACTCTAGGCCGTTAATACGTAAATATTTCGCACACAATAAAAACAAACGCCTACTGAGTCACGACTCACGTTTTGTTAGGTATGCAATGAAAACTAAAAATACTGCGTTTGAGAGTCGCAGGGTCGAGGACGGGACTCGAGTCAACGCCACTACGCTACTATCACCAGCTTCACCAGCAAAGTTGGGACTAGTCCGGGCAGAACTGCGGACTAGAGTGGTTTAGTATACAGAGGGTTTACTTCTGTATCTATTACAATGCATCCTCATCTTTGTGCCTGTATCCTGTAGCATGTATAAAATTTCTAAGAATACCCAATTTTGGGTTAAGCTTGCCTGTGTTGTACATCAGGTCTCCTATTTTTTATTAACTGTAAGAGTTGTGTACAATAAAAAATATAGGAATATACATATAAGAATATATATAAGAGTTAAGATAAAAATCACCTACTTTTTTAGCTGGCATGAATTGTTATTGAAACTTGATTGTGAATAAATTTTTAGCGTTCCTAAAATGCGAGATTCTGCGTTCTGTTTGAGTCTGTAATTATTTTTATTTGTTTATTTTGTAGGAAAGCCAAGACTATTATAATATGAAACTAGAAATATTACCACTGTACTAAACATGGGCTTGAACATAAGCGTTCGGCCTAGCCTTAATAATTCTTTCAATATTGATAAGGATAGCACGTTATATTACTTAGCACCCACACTCTTTTTTTCATCCTATTTAACATACGTCGCTTTAAATATTTATGAAGCTACATTATTATTTATATAAGTTTAAAGGCTTAGTCTTTTTTTATGTTAGTTAAAATTAAATTAGTTATTCTAAAAACAGTTCTCACGTTAACACTAGTTTTAAAACAAAATCAGTATTCAAAGTCCAAAATAAAAATATCCGGCTAATTCATCTTAACAAGCTTACGTCACACGTCATGTCATAGCCGTCTTCATAAGTCGTAACTAAGTCAGTCACGTGATGTGAATTAGCAAATTGAGACAGTCGACGATAATACATGTCAAACGTCTATATTGCCATATAGGCCTTTAAGACCGAAGTCACGGATAAAAGAAATGTCTAATTCTTTACAGAGAGCTTACGGACTACAAATATATTTATTTAAATGGGTAATGAAAATTACTAATAACAATCTTCCAAATTACAGATTGCGTTGACATTTTTTTAATGTTTTATGATAAAGATATAAATTGATTTCAATAGTTCTAATATTAAGAATTGTGTAGAATCGTGTAATATCAAAGACGAAGAAAAAGACTACATAACGCTTTCTTAAATAAAATATTCCTTGTTTAGGATCTTTTTTTATATCTTGTAAAAAGATCAATTTCGATCTTGGTGTGATGGTAAATAAGACACTACGTATGGAGAAGGTGTTCTGATTATGATGCGAAAAAGAATGTTGCTGAAATTACGAGCAATAACTTACTTTTATCTCCACTATTTGTAAAACAGTCGGAAAACTGCAGTCCAATCAAATTATGTATGTGGGTACAGGTTAAAATTCAATAACAGGAAATCAAGAGTTCAAAATTTGCATATAGGTTACTGCCCGCTCAGCTTTAGCATAACTTACTTCCCGCAGTTTAATTGCTTAAATAATAACGTATTTTAAAAATAATTAATTTTATTAATATTAACTATGTAGGCACATAATTAAGGTTTAGGTATTTTCTACAAACTAATTAAAAAAAGCAGTTAAATGTAATAATATTTGAAGTTTTTAAACCATAAAAATACCGAAAACAAAACAAGATAGGGCGTAACATAATTTTAATTCGTGACATCGTCATAAAAAGTAATGGTAGACAGTCCCACATAATTAGTAGATATGGTTACTCTAGCATACAGGAAGTCACTGTTTAGCTTATCTGGATGGCTCGTCGAGTACCAAGGCTCGTTTACCTGCCTTAACAGTTTTGTTAGGC
Organism: Mythimna pallens; assembly: GCA_961205895.1. Classification (NCBI taxonomy): domain Eukaryota; kingdom Metazoa; phylum Arthropoda; class Insecta; order Lepidoptera; family Noctuidae; genus Mythimna; species Mythimna pallens. The sequence continues at coordinate 8,125,641 of OY540843.1, forward strand.
GCAAACGTTAATTATTATCATATCGCGTGGTCACTCTACAGTCGGCTTTTACCTCATAAGGAAGAACGTTACGTTACGAAATTAATTTTGTAGCAGAATATTTTAATTGGTAAAGGAGACTGGACATTTTATAATATTTGTGCAATAATGCTAACGGGGTATTTCAATAGGAAAATATGGCACAATTAGTAAATAGTTGGTATTTTTTATATCCTAAACTCTGTTTATGGTACCTTATGTTTACCTACTGTATTGACCATAAGTAAGAACCTAATGAGAATGTTGCCGATATTTACTAGATGTAGCGAACCAGTTTGAACCAGTTTTAATCGACCTTGCTGGACCCCCACGATTTGCTGACATCTTCTTGAGGCGGACTTGGGCTCGGTCCGGACGATTACCGGACGGTCGGAAGGCGAACTACCCATTGCTCGCCGTCCGCAAGCCTGCGCCTACGGTGGCCGGAAATTGGAATCGGGAACCCTGCGGCTGGGGCGTGAGCGCCGCTCCCTCGCGCGTGCACTTGCGGCCTCCTCCTTTGCTAAAATTACAGCTTCGCAGAAAGCGGCGACCGCCTGCCACTCCTCCTCGCTTCGGACCAAGGCCCGGCGCGAGAGATCGTTGCCGCCGATCTCTACCACGACGAAGAGTATATTAGGCCTACGAACTAATACAAATAAATTGCCATCTCATCAGCTGTGTTCTATCTTTGGCAGCGGTTCAAGAAACCAATGCGATTTCAGTAATGGCCCGAGACGGAGCAAATGGGTACTGCTTACCTAGAATTCTAGAATTGGAATGAGCCGCTGTTTGGTTAGCTGTAATGAGATTGGGAGTAAATTAACTTCAGGACTAAATTTTGTGTCATTCTTTCTTCATGATATTGTAAAACTTCTCTCATCATCTAGTACCTGTTTAGAAGGTTTAGAACTAGCACATCTAAACTGATAATATAAAGAAGAAAAGTAAGTTTATAAGTTCGTTTGTAGGAAGTAGTGTATCTCTGGAACGACTGAACTAATTTTGAAAATACTTTCGCAAGTTTCTACTTTAACATAGGCTATATTTGATTGTGATTAATAATTAATTACATGCAAAAAATTTTTGATGCCCAACGAAGTAAGACGGATGTCAAGCTGACAGGCGCGAGTAATTTGGTAATCCTAGTTTGTCGCTTATGCGTTTTCATTGTCTATGGTCCTTGCAGAATCTAGGAATAGGTACGGTTCATCTGTGGTAAAAATTGCACTACTAAATCGCCCTCACTGCTGCGAAACATAGGTGCTGTCAATGTCAACTCACCAATAGATACACAACCTACGGTAATACAATGCGTTCCAAATAAGAATAGGATCGATTGCCATGTTGTGACGTCATATCATACTGTCAAATCTCAAGAAATTAGGCAAAATTAAAGAACTCAGAGATGAGCAAAATTGAAGAACTGGATTCTGATTAAACTTATTTCGTTCACAGTTTTAAAAATTTCTTGTTCTGCTCACCATATTTCTTCGATTTGACAGTATGACGTGACGTCACAACATGGCAATCGACCCTATTCTTATTTCGAACGCATTGTACTTATTACAAGGTGTGACTGTAGTCAAGTACTTTTTGATAAATTATTTCTGTACCAAAATTGAACTAACACCGTCTGGTATCAATATTGGAGAAATTCCTTTTTTCCGTACGATTTTTAGGTCATATGTGTACTTCGTTTATGTTAACGCGATGGATTTCGTTTAATTAATTCGCACTAAGGCCTCAGTATCTCGGTTCTTTGTATTAGACAGTTGCAGGAGCTACGAGTATGTAGCTACTTCTCCCGTCTGGTTTTAGTGTCTTGCAATTTTGAACTAGCAATTTCGCCAGCTAATGGTGATTGGGTCGCCCTGACCCGGCTTTATTGCATGGTCACCCTATTTGCATCGTAGGCAGTCGGGGAAATTAACGGTTGACTGTCACTAGGACGTAAAGTCGATGCCTAGCAATATCGCTGGTTGCAAAATAAAAAAGTTATGTGCCATTTTGCGACTTAATGATTACATAATTGCAGTAACATGTTGCTAAAAATATAATATTCCGGGGGAAAATCTAATTTAGTGCAAAAAATAAGGCAAAAAAACCTGTAATATTTTTTTTGCTAAATTATTGAATTTGATGTTTTTTTTTATTAAGTACTTAAGTTACTCCAATATTATCAGAAAATCATAAAATTAAAGATGTTTTTTTTCGCTTTCCGACGGAGGTACTTTGTACGTAAATAAATTTTAAAATTTGAGACAAATTCAATCTATCGACACTGACTCAAGTACCTAGGTATCTACGGAGTTTACCATGTGTACTTTGGGTTGATTTTAAGTGACTTTTGTACTAAAAAGGTTTTAAAAATGTATGTGTTGTATGCAATGTATGTAATGGAATCTGATGTTTGTCACGTATCCATTGCATAATAGTTTATTATTCAAAAATTGGACAATTATTTCAGATTCTTTTTTCAAATATCGTTACTTTGTGTTTTTTTTTTAATGTTAATTTACTGGATAGTGTCGTCAAATGCGGTGACTGGTGGTTCACCTACAAAGTGTTGGCACTTTGTAGGTGAACTCCACACCAAAGTCACACTTTATTTCGTAATTGGACGCAATAAAGTTCACATCTGTCCCTTAAAAAAATTTAAGCATGGCGATCAACGACCGTGGCAGATGTACGCGTACTTTTAAAATTTTTCCCTCTAAAGACCTTTACACACGGCAACATTTAACCGCGAAACGATACGGTCATTAATTTTCAAATAAATCTTTAGGAACATGCAATGACTCAGTTATTCAGGTATTAAATGCTCATAGGTGTACGAGATTATTTTTCATACTGTTGAACCGTGTACGTACAGTCATACTTAGTTAATTCGTGTTATTTCCTTTAAGCTTGCGATTGAATCAGCCAAGATTAGCTGAAGATGGACGTGACTACTAGCAGGTGACTCAAGTAGGTACCTACTAAATTAAGTGTCAATCAAAAATACCTCAGTACCTACATCACACTCGTAAGTAGGTATCTATGTATAGTTTTTCAATAGGTACCTATCTACGCTCGAACTTTGAATGAGTGGGTAAAGCGGCTACAGTCTTTCTTGGATGTGTTTGTAGGTTTACGTGCACATTGCGTCTGTGTGTGTAGGTACCTAATCTATTTTCTAGGACATAGAGCGCGTGGACCTTAAGCACACAGAAAAAAATAATATTTAAAAAAAACATTGCATTTGCCTATTATATTCACACTAGTCGAGATCTTTTGTATCGTGAGAGCGTTCAAAAACATGCAAATTAACATACACCTAGACCCGGAACTCCAATCTGTAGACAAACAAATTTTTTTTCCTTGCGGGAATCGAACTCGCGGCACACAGCGCAGCAGTCAATCGCTCAACCACTCGCCAATCGTGCCATCAAAATTTTTCAAGAAAATGTGCTTTTTTTAGAGGGCCTATTATACTACTCGATATTCAGACTGTCTTAGTCGATGTCGCTTAGTGTAATAAGGGTTAGACCGATCTTACTCGGAACAAAAAATAACACCTGATTATCGTGAGCTGAATATCGCGTAGTGTAATAGGCCCTTACATGCGAATGTGTTTTCCAAAATGGTTCCACGAGGATGCACGATTAAAGCGGAGACATGGCGCCTTTTGCCCTAAATTATACAATTTTGATGATTCTTTTTTTTTAATTATAGGTAGTTCACGTAAAATGTCACCGAATGCGTTTAAAAAAAAACACTTGTGGCAATACCTAGAACTAACACATTCATAGGTCATTGGATAAATATCCTATTTAAAACCATACCTAATAACATAGGTAGGTAGGTACCTACCTATATTTAAGTACAGCATTGTTGAAAAAAGAGTGGTCATAATAAAATGCCGATGATGCTTTTTATCATTATTGCAACTGGCTAATCAGAAAGCCATTAAATCGAAATTTAAAAAGAGAAGTTTTATATTTCTGCAATCAAATTTTATCGTCAGAATATCCTGGCAATAAAGTTGCCAGCATAAACTGATAATAAAATAAAAACTTCTTGCATTTTACCCACCTACTTACCTTATTGTATGAAATACCTAAACGTAAGTATTATAATGTAAGCATTAATTTTGTTATTAAACTCATAATGTTGGTATTCCTATTCATTAATGAGATCTGGTCAATGACCTTTGCGGAACGTCACAGGTTGGTCGGTAGGTATTTTAATTTGTTTACAAGAGGATAATAGAGAAAAATACGGACAGGCGTCTAGTACACATTGGAAAGTTAATAGGTAGATTACATACATTACGCACAAGTTAATTACATACTTGGATTAATTAAAACAGAATGAAATTAGGCGGAAAGGTTGTGAACTAACCTTGACTACATTTTGGTAGAATACTTTTTTTTCCTGTTTCGAATTATGTGTATTAGGTGTTTGTATGTGCATTTCAATAATATAGTCACAAACTGGTCATTCAAATAAGTAAATAGAACTTCGAACGAAGAGCCATCTCGTCTTTTCTCTCAATGTACGCGGATCTCAATAAAGACAAAAGTAATGAAACAATAAAATCCCACGATTACAATCCGTACTGTACCTACTCTTCTCTTGCAGATCTTAATCAACAGTAAGAATTTATACAATTCCTACTGGATAAAATCAGTGCCGGTTGCCGGCTCCAAACGGGCATGCGAAAAAAAACAAAAAGAATACTCACTCGCAAATTCGTTGCACAATATCTCACAATAAATTGTCACTATCAATAAGTCTGTGTAAATATCTAAATACAATAACGTACGGGTTTGGCACAAATTAATTTTCACTTGTTTATTTACGTTCGTTCGAATTTTGACAATCGTAAAGGTTATCACGCATGCGCAGTACGACACTCCCTCCTTCGGTTGCCGGCGCAAACTGACTGAAGTGACTGATGAACGAACGAAATCCGAACGTTTTCTCGACTCGTGTAGACAGAGAGGGAGTATTACAAATAATGAGTGTGCAAGCGAGAGGCCGTCATTGACTAGACAGACGAAAGCATCATAAGGATAAGGTGGGGTAGACTGCGTTTGGTAAGATTGTCTCGGAAGATGTATGAGATTATAGATTTGAGGAGAACATTACGTCCGCATCGCCGTCGGGATCTTTCTTTTTATACTAAAAATCAATCACGCAAAGTTCAAATAGAGTTCCGTGTTTTATTACAATTATTTAACTTTATTTTATTTATTAGACGAAAAGAAAATTAAATGATTTTTTTTTTATTTATGAAAAGAGGTTTGTACACATCATTCACTTTTATTTAGTTTTATAAAATATATTATACTTATTTAGTTTGTAAGTTAAGTTGGTACTTACAAGCATTTGATTCAAAATCAAAACTAAATATGTTTTAGACTTATTTGACCATCAGAAAAAAAAATTGAATGAATATAGGAATATCAAACAAAAAGGCATACAAAACATTAGGAGCCAGCAAAATGAAATAACTTTTCGTTAAAAATAATAGCTTTGCACTACTACCAAATGAAAAATAAAATTTCAAGTATAACTTCAAAACGCATAGTTAGCACAAAGCGATGGCAATTTGGGAGCGGCTGCTCACGCACACATTTATACGCAAACGTTTTGCTCGGCATATAAACCCTTTAGAGAGCTTAATTCTATTTTCAACCTTACACCTTGGAGTTAATTGTCAAAGTCGTTTTTTCTTCAGACTCATGTGCTATTGCAAAGGTGTGAGGGTAGCTCTTTTATTTTTTAAACAGGATATCCTGGCTAGGGCGTCCTGGCCGTTTCCGAGCATACGGTTTATTAGGGAGTGACGGATCTATAAAAAAACCAGCACGTGTACCCAGACAAGTGGGGTTGAAAAACAAAAACAGCTGTGTGTATGATGCACAAAATGATCTAAGAGGAGTTTTTGAAGTTTAGTAGCTTCTTGTTTCCTGCTTTAGCTTTGTTCACTTGCGGAACTCTCTACCCCGTCTCTCGTTTTCATTGTTAACAGATAATAAAGAGTGCTTTGTTATCTGTTTTTGTCACGATGTTACTGATATCGTCCAAAATAGACATCTGGTTATAGAAATAAATAACCTTAACCATATTCACCTCATCGATTTATTTATAAAAACGTGGCAGGTATTTTTTATTTTATTTTATAAAGCGGTATATTATTAGTTACAGATAAAAATATACTGCCTTTTGAACTTAAGTTCAGCCTGCGAAAGGTAAAGGTCATCTTGTTCCCTGAGGACACAGTGGAGCAAAACACAATAGGTATAGAGAATGAACACAGGTGGGTTTTACTGTTTTAGTCAATAAAAGTCTGACACTACCACTCTCGATTCTTGATTGACATCAAGAATCCTACTTCAAAAATAGGTCATCTCCTTACACGAAAATCTGAAATAAAAATATGTTTTCTAGCCGCAAGTGACAAATCACACAGAATACCACTCCAATCACAAACGAATCGTCCCTCTTCGAAAATGGCTCTTATCTCACAAGTGCGTAAACAAAGACCTCCTACACCCACTCAAAATTGTTCCACAAAAAAAGGCCCAAGGGTTGCCTTCTTCTACTTGAAACGCAATTATTGGTTCTCTAATGGGATTTATGTGTTTACTTTTGTAGAGCTACTGAGTAAAGTATCAAAATAACAAGGTAGGGTTTCACAAGTTCAGTTTCATAAATTCGCAATAAATATCTGATTTTGCATAAAATAAATGATTAGGCTATTAATCAAAATAAAGACGTAAAGACCTTGTTTTGTGAAATAAATTATGTCTAATTATTTTTATTAGCTATTTATTTCTACACAATTGGGCAAGTGTCCATGTTTATTTTTGTTCAATATTTTGTACTAAACACCATATATGACACAAAAAAAAATGTTTCTGATAACCACATCAATATTCGCTATACAAAATTACAATTAATTAGCCTTGCTTGACAGTTTTCCCTTTCATCAAATTTGAAAGGTTTCAGACTTACCTACTTAATTTTAAAAGGGTTTGAAATAATTATTTTATGTAAGTAGTTACTTGCGATTTCGGATAAAGTTACTTCTTGATACAAATATAATTTCAAAAACAATTACTCAAGTATCCAATTAAGGCCCATATCGTTTCTATTTACAAGTGGATGTACCTAGTAAAATATTAAGGTAATGGAGCTAGAAAGGAGGACCCAGTCCTAGTGTAACATGTAAAATCAATTAGCTAGAATTATGGAGGTTGTAAGCTTTATGTATAAGGGAAACTGTTTTGCATTAATAATCGAGCCTTACGACACACACCGGGTGCAAGATCACGCGAGCAGCTGATACGGGATACCACATTTTTTTCTGCATGCACCTTTAACACTTCATACTTTTTTTACTCCGTTCTTAGGGGCCATCCATAAATAACATCACACAATGTCTGACAAGGGGTGTCCCGGAGATATAAGTTTAGTGACGTCACATTTCAAAGTCTGTATCTACGTACTAAAAGGTGAAATTTTACCTATTAACAAAAAACTTTTCAAACATTTGATTTAATATTACATCATTCTCTTCACACTATTATAAAGATGAAAGTTTGCGAGTGTGTTTGTTACTTCTTCACGCTCAAACGGCTAAGCGGATCTGGATGAAATTTAGTACACAAATAGACCAAATGGATGTGCAAAATATTGATTATTCGTGTGAAATAATTTACGGATGGCTCCATAGTGAAGAAACGTGCCTTAAAATATTAGAGAATATTCGCCATTAAAACGAAGTAATCGTTAAAGTTTTCTACTTTATCTAGCTATTATGAAGTCCGTGGGCGCTGCTATAAAAGTTTTACCCCTTATGGAGAGAAATGGTAACATTATCTCATTAATGCTGTCATCGGCCGGTTCTTGCCTCAGTAACAACTCAGGTCGATCTTCAATGTTAAGCAACGCTTAGTGAGAGCTCTCTATGCCTTGGGAGGCACGTTCAGCCTATGGTCTCGGATTGTGGGATCATTCGAAAGAGTTACCATGGCCCTGGGACACAACGGACAACTAAAGGAACACAGGTCAGTTTTAGTGAATTAAAGTCTGACACATATACACGCGAGCGGAGCCACTTGCTGAAGCTACTTAGTTAAAAATAAAAAGAGTTTGTAATTTAACAGCAGTTTATCATAAATTAACTGTTACAATAATCTGGTAATATAGGTATTTGACAGTCGTTATGAATAGCCACAATCTAAAAAACAAACTGGCCACTATTCATGCCAAAGGTTATTAATATTTACTCAGTTACAGTCCATGTAGACTAGGCAGAATGAGTCTCATCAGCCAGCTCGTACTGTAAGCAAATGACCTTGTCAAGGCTACCCAAATTGTTGTACCTACCGCTTTGTCGCGAATTATTTAAATTAAAATACACAATTAGGCTTACGGGTGAATGGAATTTTACACTTATAGTGACCACCAGAATACACTAACAAAATGAAATTAATGTTTCATCCCGTTTTCACATGTCTGAAATGGCTATGACGTATTTCAAACAAGCTGGTGCCTGTGACTTCGTCTGGGTAGAATTATTCTACTCAATAGTATTAGTAGAATTAGGTGTATGGTTTAGGTGATAGCAGATAAACAGACAGACGCGTAAAGACACTTTGTTTTATGTTATGTAAAGATGGATACTACACAATGACCCTGCATAAAACATTCATTGTTTGTTGACATGATTTACAAAAAAATTGTACACAAATATACATAACAGGGAGTTGCTAGTTACATATTTATTCACGGCTGTCTGTTCACGATAAACTCAAAACCGACTGCACTGTGTTTTCATGCAGTTTTAACTAATAGACAAAGTGATTCATGAAGGAGGATTAGGTGTGTAAGACATGCATATTGTAGAAAAGAACCGAGACTTTCAAAGATTTGTACAACCCATGCGCAGCTGAGGTGGATCACTAGTACACAAGATATGATATTATTTGTGTAGTGTTTTTTTTTTATTGGGTGGGATAATCATCTTATGACAAATCCCGCTCTTGGTTGGAGCGGGAGATAGTGTCAGACTTTTAATGACTAAAATCCCACTCCTGTTCCTTCTTTGCCTTCGTCTCAGGGCCCGGGTTTCACTTTCACACTACCCGTGACCCAGTAGGCTTCGACCCTGCGGGGCCCCTACAATTTGCTGACATCTCCCTGAGGCGCGCGTGGAACAGTACGCGCCGTCGACTTAGGCTCGGTCTGGACGGTTACCGGTCGGTCGGACGGCAAGCCACCCATAGCTGGACGTCCGCAAGCCCTCGCCTACGGTGGCCGGAAATCGGGATCGGAATGCTGGCAGCGGTTGAGGCGTGAGGGCCGTTGCCTCACGCGATCGGCCGCCTCCTTTGCTAGCATTACTGCTTCGCAGAAGGAGGCGACCGCCTGCCTCTCCTCCTCGCTCCGGACCATGGCTTGTACTAAGGCCCGGCGCGAGAGATCACCGCCGCCGATCGTCCCCACGAGGACACGGCGTTGCTCTGCCCAAGCGGGGCGCACATTTCCATCGTATGCTCCACTGTATCCTCCGGGTGCTCCACACAGTGGCGACACCTGGGTGTCCCTTCCGCACGAATCCGATGCAGGAACTTCCCGAACTTACCGTGTTCGGTGAGAACCTGCGTCATGCGGAAGGTGAGGACGCCGTGAGGTCTTTCCAACCACGCCTCAAAGAGTAGACTTACCGCCATAATTGTGGTGTGGTAAGACATTTTAGCTATTTCGTAATTTTCCATATTTAATAGCTAATTTACAACGTCTACTGATAAACCAAGCGTAGGTATTTATTTGAGCAAAACAGCGACTGAATTGTTAATTACACACCCTTAACAAGTAATAAATATGTATTATGTAGAGATAACAGAGCATGATTTCTAGAAATTAATACTAAACAATCTAATTACGGATCTTAATCAGAATTTCTGTAGCAATATGGAAGTTAATAGAAAACGCCCAGAAGGTGAAATAATTAGTTATTATAACTATTATGTTCGTTTGTACTTACTTATACCATTATTTTTGTGAAGAAAATACCTCTCATCATTAGATACAAAAAGTTTCATTATTTAATACAATTTCACTGGTGGTTTGCGTTTTTATGTTTAAATACTTTTGTCACTCAAACACCTCAACTTTTGTCACTTTTGAGAACAAAGATTTTATTTATAAAATAACTAGACTTCGAAGTTTCGATGTATCTACCTTTTTCAATTTTTAGGGAGCCCTGACACTCAAAACACAAGTTCAATCTCAGCTTGGATGTCAAATGTGTATAACTCTGTGATAACTTACAATTTACCACATTATACATATGATAAAGTATGGAGCTATTTCTTGTAAAATTTACTTTGCCTCCTAGCCAAAGGCACATCCACCCTATTCTTTAAAATTACTTTTTATTTTTTATTAATGATAGGCTCGCGTTTGACCACCATCTCACCTGATGGTAAGCGATGATGTGGTCGACAACGGAGCACGCTTGCCTAGAAGTAGCCTATTCACTCTTGACTTAAAGACCCCTAAGTTGTAGCTATCAGGAAACACAGACTCCGGCAAGGAATTCCACTCCTTGGCTGTACGCATAATAATTGTGTTCTCAAAATGCTTTGTACGTATGGGTATACGGGTCTACTATATACCGGTGGCGTAACGCCGTACGTCTAGTGGTCCGATGATGGAACCGACTTGGCGGAATTAGATTGTGCAATTCCAGTGCACACTCCCCAAAATGTAAACGATAGAAAACCGACAGGCTAACAACTCGGCGACGGTATGCCCAAGGCTTTGGAGTCAGGCTTTTCTTCAGTCAAAAACTTTCCCTTCGAAGAGCATCTTAGCGTGATTTTTCAAGTGAAGTTTGTTTAGTAGGTAGCTGTTTTAATTATTCACAAATTAAAACAGCCTAGGAGATATTTGATTCCTAGTAGATACCTATTGTGATGTAAAATTTGTGTAGTTTTGTATCCGGATTCGTGCGGAAGAAACGCCCGCCCGGAGGACACGGTGGAGCATACGGTAGAAGTGTGCCCCGCCTGGGCAGAGCACCGCCGCCGCGCCGTGTCCTCGTGGGCGCGCTCGACGGCATCGATCTCTCGCGCCGGACCTTGGTACAGGTCATAGTCCGGAGCGAGGAGGAGTGGCAGGCGGTCGCCTCCTTCTGCGAAGCAGTAATGCTAGCAAAGGAGGCGGCCGCTCGCAAGAGGCAACTGCCTTCACGCCCCAGTCGCCGGGATACCAATTCCGATTTCCGGCCATACCGACCGTAGGCGCGGGTTTGCGGACGACGAGCAATAGGTAGTTCACCGTCCGACTGTCCGGTAGCCGTCCGGACCGAGCCCAAATCGTCGAGGGCGCGTAGTGTTCCACGCGCGATTCAAGGAGATGTCAGCAACCGTAGGAGCCCAGCAGGGTCGAAGCCTTCTATAGCCATGGGTGATGCGACAGAGAATCCCGGGGCCCTGGAACGAAGGTAAAGGAAGAACAGGAGAGGGTTTTAGTCAGTAAAAGTCTGACACGCCAGGCGGGAGATGTCACTAGATGATTTGCCACCTAAAAAAAGTATCTACACAACTAGACAATAATTAGGTATGTGGAATCATTGAAACAAGCGAGGTCTCGGTAAAATGGAGCTGAGAATTTTATTGCAGTCAGCAGCAGCAGACATTTGCTTACCTATACCTTCTACAAAAACATTAGAATTTATTATAAAACATGACTGTACTCTTATTTTTCATCAAAACCGAAATAGTTACCTACCTACTTTTTAAACTTGACACTTGCTAATTTATAAAAAAAAACGTGCGTAACCAAAACAAAAAAGAAATTAAGACCTTTTTGCCTTCCCTGTGGTTCTCCACAGTTACCTATTATATAAAAACCTTGCCTTCACTAGCGTTCTCCATAGTTATACGTATAGACGAAAGCACTTCATTTTTTTGCCGGCAAAATATTCGGATCACTGAATAACAAAGATTCAATTAAGAAAAGAACTCATTGCGCGATGGTATTCCTGCCATTGTAAAAGTATTTACCTGGCCGGTCGTCGCGGCCATCTTGGATTCGCACCCTTCATTCACAAATTCCTTAACGGGAGGTCAGGCGAGAATTTCTTGGAAGTTTCCCTTCATATTCTCTCCTCGATTGAAATTGTTGGGTGTATTGTGTAATGGTGATCTATCATGTTGAATGTAGGGTAGGTAAGTACGTCTACGCAAGCGATTCATTTCTTTTTTTTTTGGACCTAAGAGCTTCGGGGACCGTTATCGCAGATGTGATATTTTCGGCTACCAACTTACGAGCTTAATAAAATAAATTTGTTTCAAGGAAAGTGTAGATTAAGAGTTAGTGTACCTACTCAAGGGCGCCAACTCCGTGGGTGCTCGGCTGCTCGAGCACCCATGAGAAATAAACAATGGATGCCGAGCACCCCAGAGAATAGACATCAAGAAACAGATCAGTAATCGCCTTTTAGATTACCTACGTAAAAATTACAATATTTCTTGAAAATAAAAACTAGTTCTATTTTTTTAAAGGTTACGTTTTATATTTTTATCAAAAATAATTAATAATTAACTATGCTATGCTGTGTAAGTAGAACATTTATTTATTTGTCGGTCGATCAGTGTGCATTTCTCTTTTCACACTTCGCTACTTTTTGGAGTCATCAAATGAGCAAAAGCAAGAGCACCCATGAGGTTTCCTAAAAGCCGGCGCCCCTGAGTGTACTTAGCGTAATATAACTGACAACATCAACTTACGTCACAGAATCCGTGCACAGGACCGTGATTAGATAGATAGGTACTTACCTACCTAGTACCTACGTACCTTATTTTTACACGTTCCAGACGGCTCTTTTATATTATCATACTAATCAAGTTAATACCTACCTACTATAAAGGTGAGAGTTTGTACAATGCGTTCCAAATAAGAATAGGATCGATTGCCATGTTGTGACGTCACGTCATACTGTCAAATCGCAAAAAAATTGGGCAAAATTTAAGAACTCAGAGATTAGCAAAATTGAAGAAATGGATTCTGATTAAACTATTTTCGTTCACAGTTCGTAAATAAATCGAATTTTAAAAATTTCTTGTTTTGATCACCATAATAATTCTTTGATTTGACAGTATGACGTGACGTCACTACCTGCAATCGATCCTATTCTTATTTGGAACGCATTGTATGTGTGTGTTTGTTTGTTACTACTTCACGTTCAAACGGCTGAACGAAATTTGATGAAATTTGGTACACAGGTATAATATCATGTCTTGGAATAGTTTAGAGGACTTTTTATAGCGGGACCATATTCCTTTGGGATAATTTTCAACTTTCACGCGGGCGAAGCCGCTGACAGTAGCTAGTGTCTATTTTTATGACCGTAAAGAAATCACAAATCAGAAACTTTATTTCAAATAGACCAATAACAGGCACTTTTAAATCGTCAAAATGTCGGTGAGTCAAAACAAAAAGTCCAAGTAGATCTCTATGGAGAAGAACGAGTAAGAAACTCCATGGACACTCTTTTATTAAATCATGTTATGAGTTACAAAAATCTTGGTTACATATTTTTGTCGCTTCTATTATGAGAGCACAATGTCTCTAAATAAAGAAAAAAACAGAGAATTTAAAAAATATAAATTGAAATAAGCCAAAATAGAAACTAGAGGTGTGATTACAAAGGTGTTTTAAATGAAAACCGTAGATGTTTTATATGTTTGTTTCTCTAGTATTCAGTACAATCGTTATCACCCTTTAATTTACATACACTATGTAGGTACCTAACACACAATATAGTAGGCGCATATCTGCGCACAAATTACGGAAACTCCCAAAGAGATTTGTATGATGGTGGTAGAGGTGGGGCCAGGAAGTATGCGCCAGCTTCAATATGGGATAGCGCTGCCCTGCCTACTCAGCTGCTGAACTCAGTAGAGATGTGCCGAACATGACTTTGGCCGACTAGACGATTATTTGGTTGTAAAAAGGCCGACTAATCTTTATTTAATTCGCACACCGCTCTGACCTTGTCTTCTAGTACATAAGTAAAAGTGTTTCTTTTGCACTGGAAGACAATAGGCTTATTGTTCAATAAAGTGAAAGAGTACTTCCAGAATGTCAAAAAGAAAGTCTGTATGGTTTTTCTCTTACCAATTGAATACATAACGATTCCTATTATTGACATTATTTTTATTTACTTATTTTTTCAATTAAATTTTGACACAAGTAAATATTTACTTTACTAAGTATTACATTTTGTAAACTATATATTTCCTTTTATTATTATTGAACGTGAGGACTATGTTGATTGCTTTTTTTTTTCCTTTTCTGTATTTTTAACGTATGACTGGCAACTTGAGTATTTTCTGCGGTTAACCCAAATGTCCTTTCTTTGCTTTGTTCGTCTCCTTAGTAGTCCTGAGTTGAGCTTTGCGAATACTGACAAATGCTTGCACTGACTGGACAGGTCCACTCAAATCTGTATGGTTATTTCTTCAAAAGACCATCTCAGACAAATCTGCATGGTTCTCATGTGATTTGACCATTACATATTTACTGTATGGACTTTAAAAGAGACTTTGACCCCTGAGTTTGTTTCGGTGTTTCTTCTCAGGGTAGTCAGCTAGAAAACACCGGCCTCATCTAGTTTAAAACGACAAAAAAAAAATTATCATTTATCTATAAAGTTAAGTGTAACAGCAATATCAAATCGTCGAGAGTATGAACAACCATATCAAATACCAACATCAAACCCTAATTTCTCATTTAGCATTCTGTATACATTTTTATTGAGAAATATAGGTATGCAAAGTATGAAACCAGAATGCCGAATAAGAAAGCGACCGCATAGTCGGCTGTACCGACTAGTTGGCAGTCGGCATTAGTAAGGAAAAAGCTAGGGTTGCTTGTATGAAGTGGAAGCGACAATTGACGAAACTCATCTAAGTACTTACCTACCCAATTCTGATGACGCAACGCAGGTTCAACAAGCACTGCTCAACTTTGGAAATCAAAACATGCATCTGTTAGTATGTAGTAGTGATGCAACGGAAGTGTAATGGAAGCGGAAACGGAATCAGATGTCAAAAATAAATCTTTGCGGACGCGGAAGCGGAAGTGTTAATACAATGAAGAAAAAGCACAATTTTATTTTTAAAAACAACAGAAGGTTTACGTCATAATTACGTCAGAGGGCGTGGTGATGCGCAGAATGAACCTAAAAAAAATATAATAATATCGTCACCGTTTGTGTATCCGCCCCTCCGCACCCCCCCCCCCGCGCCTTTTCCAATGTGTCCAGTCGTCCACGCGCCCCCCACCCTCACACTCCTCACTGTATTCTTCCGTTTAGAGTTCTGTTATAAATTTTGCGGAAGTAAAAAAGCTTGCGGATCTTCTGCAGAAGCGGAAGCGGAAGCAGAGTTCTGTTGCAATACTAGTATGTAGCTATGACTCTCTGGCAAATACAGAACAGATTTGTTTTCTTTACACTTTTACCAATTACGTACTACGACAATTAAGACAAACATCTTTGCGCACTATTACCCATATAGGTGAGCTCTCTAAAATATGTGTGTCTTTTTATTAGATACTTAAAGTAGTTTAAGTATAAGCGTAAATAATCAACCTTATAATGTTGCTGGCACTAAGGCCTTCTTTCTAAGATAGGAAATAGGCCGTAATGTACCTAACAAGCTCAATACGGTCCACGATGCCTTTTCCCATCCACTTTACCAGTCATAATGAGTCTTTCGAGGTTGCCACCATCTTTGCTTGAAATATGAAGTATTGTAGAATCTTGTGTAGACCGATTTTTAGATCTCGCAATATGGATACGTTGGTTAGAAATGCTGTCCCAGATATACGGAGCATCCTTTTCCAGCACCATATCTCAAAGGCGTCAATGCGTTTGCGGTCTGCAGATTTTAGCGTCCAAATCTCGACGCCATATGAAAAGATCGAGAAGACCAGGGTCCTGGACCTGGAGCTAAAGATAATAGTTATTCAGCAGCGAAAGCTAGATATCTAAATTAATCTTTATTAGATTATAATTTCTCGATTTGTTATGAAAAAACCGGCAATCTGTATAACTCAGGTATTCTAAGAACAATAAATCTCATCCAAAATCATTACTTTCGACATAACTGTCTTATTTAGAAAAAATAGTTTTTTAATAATTTCGTGTGATATTTTACAATCTTACGGCGTTTGCCATTTTACAGTGACATATCTAACAAACTACAACTCATTTTAGTATAGACACAGTCATTCGATGGTTGTTGAATGAGGATTTTCAGTCACTATTTCCTTCACTTTTGCGATGTTAACTTCAGTTGAAGACGTTGATGCGGATTCCTACCAGAGCGAGGCAAATGAAGAAATGGTTTTAGATGAATGAATTTATCTGTCATACTACTCGTAAAACCGAAACATTATTCAATTGTGGTTTCCCGTGAACATTACGCATATGATCTTGCTTAGTTCATTCATGATTGCATGACGTTTACAAATGACGTAGCCAGTAGACAATGTCTTTGTTGGTTACTACGAACTTAACTTTACATTAGATACCGAGGTTTGTGTAGAGTTCTGCGTATAAGGAAGGAAATACACGTAGTGGTAGGTATTAACGTATAGGATTAGTAACATTGTTAGACATACGTAGACGTACCTACCTGATATAAACAATCTTGTTCAGGAATTAAACTGAGCGATGTAATTCAATTCCCGATATCTTTAAACATCACAAATAGACACTTCAATTTTATTTATATAGGTAATTAAATTGATGTATTTATTTGTAATATCGTAATTTTTTTTTTTAATAAATGCATATTATTATAATTGTAATAATATTTTGGCTTTTAAAAAACCTCACTTTTTCGAGTCCATCAAATGAGCTTGGGTGCTCCCCAAGCTCATTTGATGGACTCGAAAAAGTGGCGAAATGTGAGAAGATCTGATCGACCAACAAATAAGTAAATGTCGTGCTTCCTGCGTACCTACTTAATTACTAATTATGTTTGATAAAAATATAAAATGAAGCCATTATATAAAAATGAAACTAGTTTTTATTATCAAGAAATATTATAATTTATACTTTATCTAAAATGCACCTACTGTTTATTTCTCATGGGTGCTCGAGCCCCCAAGCACTCACGGAGTCGGCGCCCCTGGATAACAATGATCCTTAATGGTTAGTTACACTTGGAACTTGTAAACTATGTTAGTAATTACGAAAATATGAAAGAAAAAAATGAGGAACATGTGGCTTTTTAATGATGAAACAATTTTTAAAATCGGTCAAGTATTTTTTGAGTGGAATCGTAATCGAAAATCAAATCTTTTCTTTTTATATTATCAGTTTCATCATCATCATTTCAGCCGATAGACGTCCACTGATGGACATAGGCCTCCCCCAAGTGTCGCCACAATAAACGGTCCTGTGCGTCTCGCATCCATCGGATACCGCAACTATACCTTTCGAATCAGAAATGAAGATATCCGCAGGATTCGGCAACCATGGTTTGGTTGTCGACATACCATGAAGAATCGTCAAACTGAAGTGGCACTGGGCAGGGCACATTGCTCGCAGAACAGATGGCCGTTGGGGCCGAAAAGTTCTGGAGTGGCGACCGCGAACCGGAAGACGCAGCGTTGGAAGGCCTCCTACAAGGTGGACCGATGACCTGGTAAAGGTTGCGAAAATCCGATGGATTATTAGTTTAGACAAACAAAAAAACAAAATGTTCCACTTTATATTATAGAAGTGTAGATTGTATAGAGGAGAAGAAGATTCGCGTATTCCGTGGCCATACTCCAAGGATTACAGGCCGAATAGCAACTATAACATTCGCAAAGTGCTTTAAGTTTCACGTAAACTATTCACCAACCGAAAATGTATTCATATAAGGATATTTAGTGACAGGCGCAGATAAAGTGAGATATATATGATGGTAACATCTGTCTATTATAACTGCATTAGGTGTACCGTGTTGTCTAGACTTAGGCGGCGTTTCCACCTGCAGATATGCTGCTGACACTAGTGTCACTTGTCTGTATTTTTACAAGTGACACTAGTGACAGCGGCTAAACGCGATTATGTAAGCCAAACGTTTAAGCGCGATTAGTTTTATTGGTGAATTTCTGCCCTAAAACACTACCAATTCGCACCTTTAATCTGTTACCGTCACTAAACTAAATTCTTCAAAAAACTGTAGATATATAACGCCATCTGTTCGCTGAGCGCTAACTTTACAGATTGCGTTAAAAACAGTTTTTTTAATAATTTCGTTTGGTGACGGTATTGAATTAAAGATGCGAATAGTGTATTGTGTAGACTTAGCCTTGAGAATGGCATTAGAATAGATCATTCTCTGTCTCTATGAGATGTCATAGGATTAAGTTAGGTACTTGGTTTGTTTTGTTTATTATGAACTAGTGACCCGCCCCAGCTTTGCATAGGTACAAATTATATCCTACCTACTTATTTAAACATATAAATCTGAAGAAGTTTTTACGTAAAAGTACGAAATCGATGTAGATTACTTTCATAAAATTGTTTATAACTTGATATATTACTAAAGCTTTATTTCAATCGGTTGACTATATCGAAAGCTATACTACATTCCATGAATGTTAGGCGGTACGAAGTTCGCCGGGTCAGCTATATAATATAGTATATAATAAACCCATATTTTATAGTTTCTCGTTTGTGTTTCTGTTAGTGAAAATTGCATCATAATCCGTTGCGTGGTTTAAGAGGGATTAACGGATAAACAGACAGACGCAAAAAGCGACTTTATTTTATTTATATTTTTTTATTTTCACATCGGAACGCCTCGCAGCAATTACACCAATGGAGCACAATTAGTCCAGAATCTGCTACTTTCCAACATCGTGCGCAGTGGAATGGTATGGTAGTCATCAAAGGAGCGGCGCGGCGGAGGATCACGTCGCTCGCTTACGCAGCATCAGGCCATCGCTCCTCCAGGATTCCACATGCATCATCCCATATCGAACACATTATGAAATGTCAAAGCTCTTTCGATGAGTTTTTACAAAGAAAATTGATATAAATTGAAAATACGGATTTTTTTTTATACTATTTAATGAAGCTTGTCGTCAGAAGGACCCGTTTAGGAACCGCTGTTAAGTATGCAGATTCCTTTTTAGGGTTCCGTACCTCAAAAGTAAAAAAACGGAACCCTTATAGGGTCACTTTGTAGTCCGTCCATCTGTCTGTCTGTCTGTCAAGGCCCTTTACCTCGGGGACGCGTAGAGGTATTGAGTTGAAATTAAAACCGTATACTCAAGTTTACATGCATTTTTCAATGTGTTAATTAAGTTAAGAAATAAGGAAGAAATAAAGAAATAGATAGATAGAAGAAATAAGGAAGGCTTGAAATAGAGGAACAAAACAAACTTCATTTTAAAAAAATTTATATTAATACAAATTAACAGTCCTCAGCCCATGACACTGTCATGAATCCATGACTCTAAGTCTTCAATGACATTGGATTTTTGCTGCTCATTGATGTATGTAAGTATGTCTGCTCACTTTCGTGTTATTTGAAACATTGACATCGTATCGACTAAAAGTAGAAAATCAGAAAAAGTAAAGAAAACACTGCTTACGTATTCACCATCCAGATCCCCCACCCCCAATGTCATCAAAAATAAGCAAAGCTAAGACCCTCCACCCCCCTAGTGCTTACGTAAGTAGGTAATACCTGAGTGACTCCTAAGGTCTTGTAGAGAATTTGTAGAAAACATCGCAAAGATGTTAACCGACTCTTCTCGTGATCAAAGAATTGACATTGTCATTCAATATGGCAATGATGTTAGCTCTTTTCACTTTTCTCATTGACAATGTAGCACAAGTCGCAGCCAACTAGCTTGTAGCGACATCTGTGACGCCATAGAGGAACTAAAATTAAAAATCCCTTTTTTTATCTTTGGCCGAAAGGTTCTGGAATGGCTACCACGTACCGGAAGACGTAGCGTTCGAAGGCCTTCTACAAGGTGGACCGATGACTTGGTAACGGTTGCGGGAGTCCGATGGATGCGAGACGCACAGGACCGTTCATTGTGGCGACGCTTGGGGAAGGCCTATGTCCAGCAGTGGACGTCTTTCGGCTGAAATGATAATGATGATGATTGCGGTATTAGAATTCTCCGCGCGATTAGAACATACATCAGTCCGAAATCAATTATCGGGCATCTGATCGGTGAATCTTCTCTTTGCAACGGATGTATTATAGAACTTTACACTCTGTTTCGCACACATCTAAAAGCTTATCGCCATAGCGTCGTTCAAGTAGCGGCACGAATCGCCGGGATCCCGATCCCGATTTCCAGCCACCGTAAGCGCGGGCTTGCGGATGGCAAGCAATGGGTAGCTCGCCGTCCGGCTGTCCGGTAACCGTCCGAACCGAGCCCAAGTCGTCGACGGCGCGTAGTGTTCCACGCGCGCCTCAAGGAGATGTCAGCAAACCGTAGGGGCCTAACAGGGTCGAAGCCTACTGGGACCATGGTTTGTGCGAAAGAGAACCCCGGGGCCCTGGAACGAAGACAAAGAAGGAACAGAATAGGTTTTAGTCAGTAAAAGTCCGACATGCCCTCCAGCTCCGCCCAAGGGCGAGAGATATCATTAGATGATTTCCCACATAAAAAAAAGCGGCATGAATGATGTCCACTTATTTAATCAGACAGACAAATTACTTGGATCGACATTTAAGGGAGACTCTTATCTACTGTATTAATAATTTTAGGAATATTTTAGCCTTATATTCATACGGTTTTGTCCCTCAAAGACCTTACCAAAGTTCTGATACTTATTAGGATTGAGAAATTCTCAATGTCTTATTCGCAGGTTCTACTTCGTGAGGTCCTTGATCTCTGTTCCATGTGTTTGCGTCCTTACTAAACTTTAGCAACAGTTACCAGGGTAGCAAGACTTCAAAGGTATACAACGCATGACTGAAGCTACACTATTTACCAAAGACCGCAATCCATTCCGCTCATAGGAATGTACCTACATATTCCATTTAGTTATATGGTAGTGTAACTTAAAGGGGATCAGGAATTGAAATAACTGTTATTATCGTTATCCGCGATGACAATATCGGTTCAAAATCATTATCAGTGCATAGTCTTTCTAGTAGAGCTAATATCAACCACAATTGTTTTTGAGGTGGGAAGCCATCAAATAACTTTTGATCTTGGGAGAGATTGAGTGTCAGACTTTTACTGACTAAAACCTATTCCTTCTTTGCCTTGCATTTCAGGAAAATATAGGCTTGCGTTTGACCACTATCTCACCTGATGGTAAGCGATAATGTGGCCGACGATGGAGCACGCTTGCCTAGAAGTAACCTTTTCACTTTTGACTTAAATACCCCTAGGTTATAGCTATCAGGAAACACAGACTCCGGCAGGTAATTCCACTCCTTAGCTGTACGCATAATGAATGTGTTCCCAAAACGCTTTGTACGTATGGGTATGGGAAATGAGCACGGCAGTTGAGAGTTTGTCATGCTCACTTAAATGTCTCACTGATGGTGGCGCATGTGTTGGATCATTCGGTTCCCTTCAAAATGGTTAAGCTGAGTGGTGCTAATATTAGCGTCATGTTCGTGAACGGGGGCTGTCAGTTGAGACTGATCATCTCTTAGCTGCCAGTTGCTATTTTAATATCTATATTTAGTTTTTATTTTTACTGTATTTACATTGTTTTCACATGATAACGACAAGAAACATGTAACAGAGATATTTGTAATTACAAAACATGATTGAAGAGAGTGTCCATGGAGTTTCTTGCACATTCTTCTCCATAGAGATCTACGCTTTGGAATATGCAATTAGCATCATTTTTTTTTCTGACTAACTGACTTCTTGACATTTCAAAAGTGTCTGCAAATGGTTTATTTGAAATAAATGCTTTTGAATCTTTTGAATCTTTGAATCTTTGGGTGGGATGTCTACCATGTACTGATGGCGCAACGCCGAACGCTGTCTAATTCTAGGTTTTCTAATTTTGAGTTCCTATGTGGCGACATACATCTCGATCATGATCATAGATCTCGAATGTGGAAAAATGGAAGATGATACTGTCAGAATATATAAAATGTGTAAACTGTGTAATTACGTTTATCAAATAGGTACCTGAAAACAGACATATTTCGCACGGAATGTCAAGCCCTGTGCGAAAAAAAAAATTGTAGGTATTAAAATTAATTTAATTTTAATTTAACTTTTCAGTTGAATGCAATTTTATGATATACATATTATATTGTCTGTAGACCTACCTATGTGATTATGTAACTAAAATCAGTCATTGGTACTGGAAGTAAATAATAATAATAATAATAAGTCGTCAATGTGCAGGTATTAAATAAGTTACAAAAGCGGAATTTAAGGGTATGTGGCACACACATAGTGCAAAACATTTGAAACATAATATTTTGCTCCGAATCATATTTGTTGTACAAAAGTCGTACCTATCTCTAAGACAAGGGCGGGTCAACCCCAGGGACCTAACTGAAGATGGCAACTCAAGATTTAAGGCTCAACATACGTGCGTACAGGGACAAACAGAAATAAGAGCTAAAATATACTATAGTTCAATATGTGATATCTCATAAAGTTTCGCCTCGTCGTTTATACCGCGTACATCGAAGGACTGGAACAATTTGCCTGCTGCGGTCTTCCCGTCCAACTATAATTTGGGTGTCTTCAAGGCTAGAGTGAATAGGCTCCTCATGAACTAGTGCGCCTCACCATCAACGATTGCATCACTGCTTACCATCAGGTGGGATCGCACTCAAGCACAAGTTCATATTATTTAAAAAAAAAGTTTCTGTGACACCGGTGGGGTTGCGGATTATTAGGATCAGTCATCGTGACCCTGAATTGCAAATGGCAAATGAAGAAACACGGGCAAGTTTAAGTCACTTAAAGTCTGAGTATTGCTCTCGCTCCACCCAGAGCGGAAGTTATTTGATGCTTGGACATGTCGTGACCAGATCTTAGAATTGATCACTTCATGAAATGTCCAACTAAAACTGGCCAGATCGTTTAAACGTTAACATTTGATGATATGTCAATCCTCGTTTGGCCATATCATTGATGTAGGATTTCAATGATAATAAAAGGTCTAAGGAAAGTAGGCCAAACGAAGATTGGAATATCATCAAACTTTAACGTTTAAAACGATCTGGCCAGTTTTCAGGCATATCATGAAGTGACTAAATTTCTAAGATCCGGCCAAGACAGACACATACAAAAAGATGTCTCTTAGGAATAGTTTATATTTTTTTTAGGTTTTTGTCTTTATTATTATAATGCATCACATTTCGTTAATTCAATTAGATTCTGTCATCTATTACACGTTTTTTGCCACATAAACGGCCGTATCTTTCTTTACCGTTAACTCTGAAGATTGATTTTTACACAGCTTCAACGGACCGTAGACTTAAATATATGGTTTTAATTTCAACTAGATACCTTCACGCTTTCCCGAGATAAAAGGTCATGACTGACAGACAGACAGACAGACAGACGGACGGACAACAAAGTGGTCCTATAGCGGGATTCGTTTTTTCCTTTTGAGATACGGAACCCCAAAAAAATCAAATTCGAATATTTACTCTGTTTGAATAGGTATTCAAATGTTTTTGCAAAAACCCGAGACACTTAAGTTGAGGTCAAAACTAAAATCCACTGTCCTCCAAACTTAACCACTACAAGTACCTTAAAAAGCACCACTTATTAACAAAAAGTACCACTAGAACAACAAAGAACTAATTCAATTCAAGTTTTAAGTACCATTGAGACAAAACTGGGTACTCCAGTGAAATGGTAATTTATGACCGACCCAGAATCATGGACGCCCAACTAATATTGAAGGTGGGCCGTAATATTGACTTCGAGGGAGCTTGCGTGCCGTTTATTTAATTAAACTTTGAAAAAATAAGACAATGAGACCTTTGAAGAAGAAGGCCTATACTAACTATTTTATCGATAACGAAAATCGAAGGTCGAAATTAGATTGGATTGTCCGAAAGTGGTGATAAGCATTTGTTTGTTACAAAGGTTGCACATTTTACAGGTATTATAACTACGCAACAGAATTCGATATCACAAAAGTCTTCTTTTGGTACATACCGAGACATAAAATTTTATTACAAGACTAGATCTATGACAATGGAGTTGCAGTTTCCGAAATCTATCCTAAAACCCATTTGGATCTATTAAGTTCAACTTTGGGCACAGCCTCCAAATCAAATCGGAAATACACCAGAGGTTTCCAGTCCAAAACCCTAAGGATAATTACCAATGTTCCTTGGTGAAAACCAACAACTACACCGTGAACTTGAAATCAGAATCATTCAAGAAGAGATTAAGCACTCAATGACATCACACAGAAACAGACTAGACAAACACCCAAACATACTACCCACGCACTTAGTGAATAGTGATTCATCATTTAAAAGACTTAAAAGAAAGTCCCCTAGAGATTTATAGGGAATTTTATACAAAAGGGTGTCAGTCGCTGGACTAACTGTCCTCCAAGTCAATAGATAACTGAAAATTCCTGACTCTATGCTAAATATTCACACGAAACAGATTGACATTATTAGTATCACCAAGAAAAAAAAATTAACAATTCGATTTTTTTTTAGTTGGTAATTCATTATACTAAGTTCTTTCGCTCTGGGTAGAGTAAGCCTAACACTCATTCTGTTAGGCTTGTACTGAGTAAAACCCACCTGTGTTTCTTCAGTTGCTTTCTTCTTTTTTGCTGACAGCTTCTCGAGAGGCCCGCGGGCCTGGAGTTGAGCGTTCTTTGTCTATTTATTTCAATATTCGTCCATTTTAACTATGTAGGTACTCCTATCGCAAAATTGGTGCACCCCGTATTTTTTTCAGTGATATAAACTAGTGCTTGACTGCGATCCCACCTGATGGTAAGCAGTGATGTGAGACAGTGAATCGCACAAGTTTATGAAGAGCCTATTCACTCTAGCCTTGAAAATACCTCAATTATAAACGAACGGGAAGACTGCTGCAGGCAAATTGTTCCCATCTTATTTTGCATAACCAGATATGAGAGCTGACAAGGCATTGGTTTTCGCTTCCTTTCTTTAGTCTATATCTTGTAACTTATTGTGATTCTGTGCCTTGTTTTGTACCAAATAAGTTTTTCAAATCAGAGACTTATTGTTACATCTTGTCCAATGGTATAAATTGAAAACAGGAGAGCCGCAAAGGCGAACTGATTTTATATTCCAACATTTTTCATATCGAGTGACTTCGTTTATCTATATGTATATATAAAAGGAGAAACTGACTGACTGACATATCAACGCACAGCCGAAAGTACTAGGACTACGAGCGTGAAATTATGCACAAAGCTTCATTTTATGACGTAGGCGAGCACTAAGAGAGGATTTCCCAATATTCACCAACTAAGGGGATGAAACGGGTGTCTAAAGTTCGTATGTAGAAACCTACTTTCACGCGTGCGAAGCCGCTGGCAAAAGCTAGTCCTCCTATAAAATGATTACGACGATTGATTGATGACGTAAAGGTCCGAAATAAATGTTTATTATCTATATATATAAAAATGAAACCCGTTTTCCTTGGTCACGGCATCACGCGTGATTGGCTGGACCGATTTCACTAATTCTTTTTTTGTTGTATTTGTTATTATTAGGAGAAGGTTCTTACGGAAAAAAATATTAAGAAAATCTCTCAGAAATATTGACAAATATACATTTAATTTTGCATATTAAAAAAAACGCGCGTAACGAATGTCAATGTCATTCACAGCCATAGACTATATTGAAAGAGCATTGTTTGTTCGGAAACGTGGTTACTTAATTAAATTCGAGCATCATTTGTTCCAAAATAAAGTAGTGCATCATTGCTACGCTAAGGCGGTACGAAGTTCGCCGGGTCAGCTAGTTATTATTATAAATAAAATAATTTTCAAACGAATTTAGAATATCGCACCTCAATAAGACCTCAAGGATTTCTCTGTACTTGTATTCTTCAAACAAAAATAACTCGGAAACACACTGCGGGACACCGGATGACAGATTTCTTTGGCTTCTTTTGCGTCTTTGTGAACCATTGTCCGAGTGTACAATGAGTCAAAGATACTCATTATAAGTATTACAATACGTACTTGTTTCTGTTTTTATTTTTATTTTATTTTGTCCGAGAGATGGATAAGAGGCAGCGATCATTATCTGGGGATCGCCTCTAGTTGGTATACTCTTGTTTTTTTTTTTTATTTGGAAAGAAAGAAAGAAAATGAATTTATTTGGCACAACACAAGATATACGAACAGTAGTTAGGTAAAAGCGAAACAAAAAAAAAAGGCGACCAAGTACGAGTCGGACTCGCGCACGAATGGTTCCGTGCCATCCGTCCATAAGAGCCCCACTTAAATTATATTTTATTTTGTTTTCACATCTGTGAATATTTCAACTGTCTAGCTATCACGGTTCATGAGATACAGCCTGGTGACAGACAGAATGACAGCGGAGTCTTAGCAATAGGGTCCCGTTTTTACCCTTTGGGTACGGAACCCTAAAAAGAAGAATTTGGCTTCGTTTGGTTTGTGCTAGCCTATGTCAAGTATAGTTTTTGATACAGGCTACTGTCGCTTTATTTTCCATTACATTGTAGACTAGCTCCTGCAAGCGGTTTTGCCCGCGTGAAAATAGGTTTTTCTATACTTATATAATACTATACTATAACTTTGGACCCCGTTTCATACCCTTAAGAGGTGAATTTTGGAAAATCCTCTCTTAGTGCTTGCTTACGTCATAAAAGGAAACCTTATGCTGAATTTCATGTTCCTAGTCCCAGTGGTGTCGGCTGTGCGTTGATATGTCAGTCAGTTTCTCCTTTTATATATGTATATAGATGTAACACATTCTAATGTTTTTCCAGACTCGGCCATGGTACGAAGGGCAACGAAGGAACAGGAGTGGGTTTTTAGTCAGTAAAAGTCTGACACTATCTCCCACTTCGCCTAGAGCGGGGGATGTCATAAGATGATTTTCCCACCGAAAAAAAAAAAGCTTTTGGCTGCAAATGTATCGATTCAGCCTTCTTGGTAAGCTTTAAGTTAAGATAAGATTTTTTTTTTTTAAGATAAGATAAATTTGTTAGCATAAAAACATGTACAGAATGAGGCCCTGATTCCTGTGCTAGGTGGAAACATCTGTAATATAGGAATTACACTAGCACTAGCTTCTGAATTTTATAAGTGCCCATGTAGGCCTATGTGAAATAAAAAAATTTTGACTTTTTTTTTGACTGACTGAATCATTGTCAAATAGTAAATAGAGTCAGTGTGTGTGTGTTTAGTGCATTGACCAAAATACATTATTTTACAATAAACATTTAAATAGGAATATTTGGCTTGTGAACGACGAGCAATGAGTAGCTCGCCGTCCGATAACTGCCCAGACTGATCCTGACGCGCCGCGTCGACGCACGTCGGCACGTAGTGTTCCACGCGCACCTCTAAGATGATGGGCGACTTCTGAGAGGAAAACTCAAGGGCAACTGAAGGAACTTAGGTGTGGTTTTAGTCAGTAGAAGACTGACGTACCCTCCCACTCCGCCCTAGAGAGCGAGAAGTCATTAGATGATTTCGTGCATATATAAAAATGGTAATACTTTATCTCTATCCGTCGCCATTTCAGTAATTATCTCCATCTTTAGCATAGTCTATATTGATCGGTTTTGGTCTGAGAGTTGGTTAATATAAATTACCTAAGTAAGTACCTATTAAGATATTGGAAAACTATAGGGGAGCCATTTGCGCTGAAGCAGAACAATATAGATTGGATAAAAAAGATAACTAGTGTTGTTACTTCCAATCTTAGGCATTAATATAGTCTGGGCTGCGCTAATGGTCGAAAGAGTTACCGAGGCCAAGGAACGTAATGGTCAACTGAAGGAACACAGGTGGGTTTTATTTTCCACCCTAGAGCGAGAAAAGATATTTAATGACTTCTCACTTTAAAAAAAAAAGACATTTGTATAATTTATTTTATGTTTCATGATCTACTACCTATTTATAAAGCACTAACTCTTCTGTTGCAGGTTTGCCGGAAGATGTTTATTTTGAAATTAGCGGGCTCGACTTCTGGCTTATAGTCAGAAAAAAGATTGAGGACCCGATTGTAGCACCACCTCATCATCTTCCTGCCTTTGTCCCGTTTTATTTGGGGTCGGCACAACACGTTTTATTCTTCCATTGTGTCTTGTAACTCGTCGTGCTATCACTAGCTCCCTTTTCTTTCATATCACATCTCACACAATCCATCCATCTTTTCTTTGGCCTCCCTCTCCCTCTCCATCCATCCACATGTAAATTCATAACTCTTTTAGCAACATGCGCTTCATCTCTCCTCTTCACATGACCATACCAAGATAAACGATTCCCTTTCAACTTTTCAGTCACTGGCGCCACTTTCTAACTTCCCCTAATATACTCATTTGTCACTTTATCCATTCTTGTCACACCACACCCAACAGCCCAACATTCTGATCCATACAGTATGACAGGCCTTATCACGGACTTATAGAGTTTTACCCTTCAACTTGATGGGCATCCGTGGGTCACAAGTTGTTCTTCCCGTGACCTGTCGCCATAGCACCACCTACCGGGTCCAATTGAATCGAACCGTCCAAGGACCTACTTAAATATACACAGAAAGTTCCATCCAAATCAGTAAAGAAGGAGTTAGGTGATATACGTACAGAAGAATTATTTATATTATTCTCTACTATCTGTATTTTTCTTTCAGCATCAGTCAGACATAATATAATGTTTCAGACTATGTTTACTTGGATTCACATAACTTGCTTTGCTGAACGTGTTTAATGCCATTCAAAGGAACAGAATCGCGTCATTCATGTCCAGGGTTGGTACGTTTAGAAACAGTATAGTGAAAGAACTTGCTGATAGAATGTGCGCTACCAGAACATATAAACGATGGCTGGAAATAGCGGCTTAAGTGTTTGTTGTCCTGTATTTTTGTCTTTTTTTTTATTATTTCAATTTAATTAGAAACCAAATTTGACTTGACTAACTTGACTTTACCTTTTTATGTTATTTTTCAATTCTTAAAATTTTTAACTTTTTGACATTTGATTAGTATTATTTTGTTTTTTTTTTTTTTGACCTAATTTGTTGTTTTTGTTTTAAAATAATTAGATTTTTTTTTTGAGTAATCAGGACTTTTTCATGTACATTTGTGTTTTTTTGGATTTTTAATTTTAAGGGCTGTATAATGGATCTAAGTGGTCTGAAATAAAGGTTTTTATTATTATTATTATAAGCCTCTTTTGTTAATAGTACATTTAGGGCCCATTATCAATCCCCATGTACCTACCTATCATATCAGCTCTTCTTGTGTTTGAGTAAACACAAATTAAAAACTTAATAGAATATGGTCATAATTATTTTATATTTCTATCTGTACTTTGTAATAGTAGGTAAATGACTTAAATGGCTTACGTGCGTGTCACTCGAGATATGAATAATTTTTAATGAGTCATTCGCGTAAAAGTCTGCAGTGCTTTGCAAATTATGTGAATTAGGTGATAATTGAGAGCAGTGGTGGCCGAGTGGTAACGGCCCCGACTTACGAGTTGTAGGTCGCGGGTTCATACCCAGCCAGGCGCATTACTTTGTGTAATTTATTTCATCACCACTGCTCTCAAAACGGTGAAGGAAAACATCGTGAGGAAACCGGCATGTCCTAGAACCAAAAATTCAAAGACATGTGACATCCACCAACCCGCACTGGGCCCGCGTGGTGGATTACGGCCCATTCCCTCTCCTAGAGAGGAGGCCTGAGTCCCAACAGTGGGAACATTAAAAGGCCGACTATAGGTGATAATTGTGATATGCTTGTCATATCAACATTAAGTATACCGCTAGACTGAATGTTACCCAGACGGTGAGTTACGGGAATATTCGAAAGAGGTAGGTACCTTTTTTTTTGAGGTTATTCAAATTATCAAATGACTTCTCCCACTCTAGGGTGGAGAGCAAGAGCGTGTCAGACGGCTGTTTAACTAGCTAAAACCCACCTGTGTCCTTCAGTTGCCCTTTGCGTTCTAGGGCCACGTTCATTCCTTCAAATGGGCCCCTTTAGTTCTTCTGAAATCTCGTAGAGGCGTATGACGTGGAACACTACGCGTCTTCGACTCTAGCTTGGTTCTTACCGCAAGGCCCGACGGTGAGCTGCGTATTGCTCATTGTCTGCAACTCCTAGCATACGGTGGCCGGAGTTGGCCCTGTGACTCTCGACGTCTCATGGTTGCGGCGCGACCATCTCCTTAGCTCGCAATAGGACTGCGACTGCTTCCTATTCCCTCTCGATTCAGATCATGGTCTGAACCAGAGCTGGACGCCAGAAGTTAGCGCCGCTGATCGCCTTTACTAGGACACGGCGGTACTTAAGGGAGTTTTTAATATCGTGCGGATTTCATCACGCATGCGGAATTGCTCCGCATGTGGGGCTGCTGCCTGTAATCACGCCCCGCATCCCGCATTATTACAATAAATACTAAACTTGTATGAAAAGGACATTTGTGCGGGCTACGCGTGCGGAACAAACACGCACGCGTGATGTAATCCGCACGATATTAAAAACACCCTAACCGGGGTAGATTTCCACCGTATGGTTCACGTATCCTCCGCGCGACGCGGGCGTTTCTTCCACCTGAATACGAAAAAGGAACCTGCGTTAGGCGGAAAGTGAGGATGTCACGTCGTGGCGTCTCTTTGACCAATTTTCAAACAAGAGTTAATGTAGCCCTGTAACGCAAAGTACAAATATAGGAATACAGTCTTTATCAAAAAGGGTTATATTTTACCGGGACATCCATGCCGCCGCTACCAACAAAATGTATACAGCTTTAAAGTGAGTTACTCAACTGGTGTCCGTTTTGTTGCGCAACCGATTTGGCGGCGCGACCAACTCGGACGCGTGCACTTAAGGTTCATTTTGATACTGTCTCAGTGTACTGAAGCGATTCTGGTCTTTTACGGACACCATGGCGACCCGACCAGTTGCGCCGCCATGGTGTTCCGGTGAAATATGGGAAAATCATCTAATGACAAATCCCGTTCTTTGGTGGAACGAGAGATAGTGTCTGAGTTTTACTGACTAAAAACCCACTCCTGTTCCCTTTTTGCCTTCATACCGGGGCCCCGGGCTTCAAAGTCTAACAGCCCCCACCCAGGGCGGGTTAAGTTATTTGATATTTTCCCAATACTCATCTTACAAAAGTATTGAAAAGGGTGAGGGATAATCAGAGGTCGGAATTAAGTAGAGTTATTCATGTACTTACACTGATTTCATGTAACGAAAGAATAAAGTGGATATACCTCAAATCCCGAGATTCATTTTAAAGAGCACATTTTTTTTATGACGCTATCAGAAATATAGTAGAAATATTTCTTCCCGCATTAATGACGAGGTGACATAGAGAGTTTTTTTTCCGATAAAAAATACTAATAAGAATTGTATGTAAGTTAACTTTGTTTTATTTGTCTTATCTATCTCTGAGGTTATTATTATTATTTATTTGTTATGTTGTTTGCTGCACGGGATTTTTCATTAGAAATCCCGGGAAGATCATTAAGCGAAAGTCACGAGAATGTACTGCCAACAAATTGCTATGCAGTTTGGCAGATGTTATAAATGATTCTTGATGTAACAAATTAATAAAATAAAAAATATCAACATTTTAATGTAAGTACGTGAATCTACCTAATTCCGACCTCTGGTGATAATGCCAGTCATCATTTCCATAACCTTTTCCCCACATTAAATTACAAAGGGCCAAACTGCCTAACCAGATGTTGTCGGACATAAATGGGTACTTGCAATAAAATTCACATTTTCGTTAGAACCAATATCTTGATAAATAAACTTAGATAGGTGCCTTGGGCACGCCATAATTATGGCGGTAAGTCCCCTCTTTGAGGACGAAAGACCTCACGGCGTCCTCACCAACCGCATGACGTAGGTTCTCACCGCGCATGGTCAGTTCGGGAAGTTCCTGCACCCGATTCGTGCGGAAGTAACTCCCGGGTGTCACTACTGTGTGGACCACCCGGAAGACACGTGGAGTGTGCTCCGCCTGGGCAGAGCAACGCCGTGTCCTCGTGGGGGCGATCGGCAGCAACGATCTCTCACGCCGGGCCTTGGTGCAGGCCATGGTCCGAAGCGAGGAGGAGTGGCAGGCGGTCGCCTCCTTCTGCGAAGCAGTAATGCTAGGAAAGGACGAAGCCGCACTTGCACGCGCGAGGGAGCGGCCCTCACGCCCCAGCCGGGATCATGATCCCGATTTCCGGCCACCGTAGGCGCGGGCTTGTGGATGCCGAGCAATGGGTAGCTCGCCGTCAGACCGTCTGGGATGTCAGCAAACCGTAGGGGCCCAGCAGGGTCTAAGCCTACTGGGGCCAAGGGTTTGCTTCTAAATGGAAAACTCGGCCCTGGTATGAAAGGCAACGAAGGAATAGGAGTGAGTTTTTAGCCAGTAAAAGTCTAACACACCCGCCCGCTCAGCCCAAAAGCGAGATGTCATTGGATGATTATCCCACCTAAAAAAAAAAGATAGGTACCTGTCATATTTAAATCTAATTAAACATACTTGTTCCTCAAGATTACAACTGATCTTTACGCCATTTTATGTAATTTTGCTCTCAAACTAATTTCAGTTGAAAATATGCAAAGTGTAGGTAGTTTCAAGAATTACCTAATGGTACTCGTCTTATGTCTTATTTTTGCTTGATCTATTAAAAAAAAACATGTTTTGAATTTGATACTTTTTTTTCCCGCGGTCCTTGTTAGCGGGTATCGGCCCTGCTGGGCCCCTACGGTTTGCTGACATCTCTTTGAGGAGCTCGAGGATCACTACGCGCTGTTGACGACTGGGCTCGGTCCGGTTAATTACCGAACAGCTGGACGGCGAGCTGCCCAGTGCTCGACTTCCGCAAGCCCGCGTCTACCGTGGCTGGTAGGTCGGGGTCGGAATTACGACGACTAGGGCGTGAGCCTCCTCCTTCGCTAGCATTACTGCTTCGCAGAAGAAGGCGTCCGCCTGCCATTCCTCCTCGCTCCGGACCATAGCCTGAACCAGGGCCCGACGGGAAAGATCGCTCATCATCATCATTTCAGCCGTGCCACGTTTTTTAAGGTGGGAAAGCAGCCGCTCTGGGTGGGGTGGGAGGGCGTGTCAAACTTTTACTGACTAAAACCACACCTGTGTCCTTCAGTTGCCCTTTGCGTTTTAAGACTACGGGTTTCCTTTAAAAAAAAAACCCGTGGCCCTAGCGGGTATCGGCCCTGCTAGGTCCCTAAGGTTTTTGAAACGCGAAGACATGTGACATCTACCAATCCTCACTGGGTCTTGGAAGAGGATTACGGCCCATTGTCTATTCTGGAGACGAGCCCAGAATAGACAATGGGCCGTGGGCGAGGGCCGTCGCCATGGGCGAGTCTCAGTAGTGCGAACATTATAAGACTGATTTTTCTTATTTGATAAAATTATTACCTAACCAACCAATAAAAGGAAGCATAATTTTAGTAGAGAAATCTGAGAGAAACCATTTATCAGCCGTTATAAATGCTTTTGCCAGTTTTAACACTAATTTAGCACCTATTCATAACTAGTACCTAAGTAATTAAGTACTTAATCATGTTCTTCGAGGAGGTCTTATAAATTAAACACGTGCAAAGTTCACTGAATTTCTAATTATTATCCTTGAGTTTCATGATTACTTAGAAAATCCTAAAATCCTACCTACGTGCCTTGAGATCACAAAATGGCGTAGATATTTTGGTAGGTGCCTATTTAAACTTCTGTACAATGAAAATGGGCACATCTCACCTTTTATTCTATATTGATTTACATATTTCGAATCAAGAAAACAAGGCGCATCTTTTCTTTTCACGTGGTACAGCCACGGGTCAAAAGTACAGAGTACTACAGTTTTTTGGCCACATAGCTACATCTAAAAGGAAGATGGCAAACGAAGAGAGGCTGCAGCCCAAAGAGATGTGCAAATCGGTTCCACAGTAGACACTCATTTGCACGTGTCGTACTTCATGACGTCAAGAACCGTCACAGATAGCGAGACACTATCACTAAGAAGCTAATTTCCAATAAGAACTTCACGATCCTCAGTAATACGACGCGAAAAGAGAGCGCTGATAGAGTGCTCATCCCACCCGTGGTGGAGATCCCACCCATACGTACAAAGTGTTTTAGGAGCACATTCATTGTGTGTATAGCTAAGGAGTGGAATTCCCTGCCGGAGTCTGTGTTTCCTGATAGCCTACAATTTAGGGGTCTTCAAGTCAAGAGTGAATAGGTTACTTCTAGGCAAGCGTGCTCCATCGTTGGCCACATCCTCGCTTACCATGTCCGATGAGAGGTCAAACGCGAGCCTATCAATAATAATGAAAAAAAAAACTTTTCCCTTGATTGTACGCTGCTAGTGGACGGTCTAGCTAGACACTATGTTGTCAATCCAGCAGCTCTGACTGACTGCTATGCCGGAGGTCGTGGGTTCGATTCCCAACCAGTACAAATGTTTGTGTGATGAGGACGATCATTTGTTCTGTGTCAGGGTGTAACTTATCTATAATATGTATGTATTTAGAAATATATGTCTAGTACGCATAACACAAGCTCTGCTTATATGCCAAGGCTGCGTAATTATACGAAAGCATAGTACATATATGTATATCGATGGCCCTAGAACGCCAAGGGTAACTAAAGGAACAAAGGTGGGTATTAGTCAGTAAAGATCTGGCTCTCCCTCTCGCTTCACCCAGAGCAGGAGGAATCATGTGATTTCCTACAAAAAAAGTTTCATATCTCTTTATTTAGGTATTTTTCTACATTTTCTGTTTTGGTCAGATGCGCCATTTTCCTTATGGTCACAGTATAAGGTTTGTTTACTGGGGAGTAACGACATTATATAGTGTGAAAGTAATTTTCCAATTAACTAGTGGCCAATTTACGAGGGATTCATGTGGGTAGGTATTATAGGTACCTACATCTAATTAGATCGCATGAAAAACGTACGTTATTTGCTTTGAGAAACCTTCAAAAGTTGCCCGAACTTTGGGGATAACCCGGAGAGTGTGGGATTTTTACCTTACTAAAACCGCTTCGGTGTTAACCATCAGCACATAGAAGTGACCACTCTGGAACGCCCGCCGTGGAACGCCTGTCGCACATCCCTGAGGTGACTGTACATACAACAGTCTCCTCAGTGATGAGCCTCACTGTCCACGGCAGCACGTGATTACTGTGCTAATATTTGAATTGCTGTTTGCTGCTTCATTTTATAACCAATTTTGATGCGGTTTTCAGAAAAACACTCCGGGAGTGCCGGCAGAAGTGAAAACTTGATTATTAACGTTGAGCATGTTTGATATTTTGGAATGGTTAGGGAATAATTTTGCACCAATTGCTTTATCAGTATAAAAGTACTATCATTTATGTGGTAGAATACAATATTCATTTATTGCGCTATCGTACACAAACATGACAATTTATATTACATTAAAAATTTAACACTTTAAAACTATTACAATTATTTTACATTAAAAAGTTTATCTCTCCGAAAAATCAACTTTCATCCATAATTTCAACGACTTTTTCACCATCATCATTACCAGAACTATCATCGCCAATCTCTAAAACTGATACGATAGGTTTATGGTAGCTGAAGTAAGAAACGAACAGTTTTGATTCGAACCTATTTAAATGTCTAATAAAGACTTTCCATCCGTCTTACGCTTTTTCGATCAGGTCACGTGTCCTGACGCGAGTTTAAGATTTTATACCCATTACAGAAAAAGTGCTCAACGCCGCTAAAGAAGTTTTCACTTCAAAAAATGTTTCATTTGTTCACTGTTCTTTAGTACACACTATTGTACCAAAATAAACACAGGCAAGTAAAATGGTCCAAATGGTTGGCGATGCTGGGTTTGAGGTAAATATTATTGATCTATTTGAAGATTGTCAAAATAAATTTGGTTCTTCTAATCACAGTATCGGTAGTAGTAGCCCTCTCGTTATCCTTAAGCATCCGAAATTCGCGACATCTAAAGGTAATAGTGTGACTTTTAATTCAATGGCAATATTTTGGATGAAGACAATATCTATTTCGATTTTTGGCGGCCTTTTTTCTGATTCTGATTCCTAGAGGATACCTACTGTGGTAAAGAATTGGCGTAGTTTTGTATCTGAAGTGTCTGCACAACTGGACAATACATGGAACTGGAATCATTGAAACAGGCGCAATATATAGGTGAAATGAAACGGTCAATTTTATTTTACTTAATGACTGTATTATTGACTTACGCGAAAAGCCTGTCTGTTTCTGAAAAAAAAAACAATGAAGAACAAAGAGACTGTATGCTTTAACAAAAAAAAAAAACTTTCTAAACTTGACACTGATTGAATGCACAAACTGTACAAAGCCAGAAGCAGAGGAAAACAAAAGAAATTTACTCTAGAACTTTGCTATGATTGCAAGGAAAACCAATCCCGCAAATGCGAGATCCCGCAACTTTTTTGCGGGATCTGAAATGTGAGATTACGTGTAGTCAGCAAAGCTTTGCTAGAGACATGGCGAATTTCTGAAAAAGAAATCCGTGATCCAAGAACGTAAAAGGCAATTGAACATAGGTGGTGGGTTTTAGTCCGTAACACTGACATATCCTTTCGCGTCACCCTAGAGCGAGAGAGGTCATTAGATGATTTCCCACCTCCCAAAACAAAAGAGTAACTAGTTCACTTGCAGATAAAAAAAAAAAAAAAATGTGTGTTGCACCACACAAATTCACAAATAACGATAACATTAACCACTCAAAATTACGGCTATTAAGGGCCGTTTATTAAATCCTATTATTAA
Source organism: Mythimna pallens (assembly GCA_961205895.1). NCBI lineage: Eukaryota > Metazoa > Arthropoda > Insecta > Lepidoptera > Noctuidae > Mythimna > Mythimna pallens. The sequence goes on from OY540843.1 coordinate 8,162,680, forward strand.
TTAAATCCTTGATTCACACAAAAGTACAGAGGCTTAATTCCTTAGACATTTTCTACCAGTCAACCTTTGGATGATGCAGAGAAAAATAGTGGTGCAATAAACGAGAGAGAGAGAGAGAAGACGAATACGAGATAAGTATTAATAAACCATTTTTATATATTTATTTTGTTAAGGTTAAAGCTAAAAACGAAAAACAATGACGTTTTTTAACTAAAGCTTAACGTTTACCCGATGGTGCAACAGCAGATTTTTTTTAATGATGTAAACTAGTGCTTGACTGCGGTCTCACCTGATGGAAAGCAATCACTGCTTTTCAGCAATCGATGGTAAAAGTCAATGGTCATTGTTACTATTAAAATAAACTTTGATGGAAACTCTAACTTAGCTCTTGGTGTAATCCACTCTTTCACCGTAATTCCAACATATCCGTTGTAAAGTAGATCTTACCCAACCACATATCACCCAAGAAATTCTAAATGGATCTAAGACGTATTGGACGAGCTTATCTAAAGCTAAAATAAGATTCTGAAGAGTGAATTTGTTTGCTTGTTATGTGGCTTTAAAAGGGCTCACCTTTTAAAGCCAATAACAGTCTGGAATGATAATATCACATAATTTTTCACTGAGAGAAACCTACGCTGTTGCTAAATGCCAAAGGATGTTTTCTGTCGACAAAGATGCGGGCAAAAGCTAATCTATATAATCGAAATACCAGTCACTGATTAATCACGAAATCACCGAAATTATAACACCTACAAACTTAAAATTTGGCAGGTAGGTTCCTTATAGAGTGTAGACATCTACTAAGAACGGATTTTAAGAATATCCACCCCTAAGGGGGTAATACGGGGGTTGGAAGTTTGTAAGGAGAAACCAACTTTCGCGCGGGCGAAGCCGTTGGCAGAAGCTAGTTTTTATATAAAACGAAAGTTAGATGGCAGTGATTTTTCTTGGCAGCTGGTGTATCGTACATTCGCACAGTTTAAAGCTAGGATAAATGAGATTGGTTGAATTGAAAAACGATAAAATCGTGGCAACCGCGATTTATTGCTTGTATTACTCCGACTCTTTGCACAAGGAAACTTACTAGTTTTAATGACAAAGCTTTATGTTTACATAAACTATCCACCTAGTAAATAATGAAAAGTTATGCAAAAACGAAATATTAAAAAAAATATTTGTTGACGCCTACAAAAATTGTTATAGCAAAAATGCTTTGACCGCTTTTGCTTACCTTCAAACTGTAGGAAAATTCCTGACATTTTTCGGTAATAATATTTCAGTGCTTTTTTGGTTCATTAAAGTTTCTTAATATAAGCTAGCTAGCTAGTTTTCTGTACTTTGGTAGGTTAATATATGTAGGCGTCCTTGAGGGAATTTGTTGTTTTGAACATTAAACAAATTGTCTGCTTTCATCGTTAGAACCGTTTGAATTATTGAATTTATTCACATATAACGGAAAGCGAGAATACCAAGATTCTTTTGATCTTTATCTTCTTCTCTAATCAATAGCTTAAAATCATTGAACAATACAAATTGATAAAAGACATTTGATATGCTGAATATTTATCAGTTTTTTTATGAATTGTTATCTATGTATCTACATAGGTACTTGTTCTCCACATAGGTATGGTAAAGCGAATGTTCTATTTATGTTATACGTATAATATGTTAAATTCCTAGCCAGTTAGTATGAAACATACTTAAACAAAGTATAAAACTTACTTTATAATAATTTCGTAGCCTTTGTAGTCTTGTGGTGACGTTACTTTTACTTTTTATTATTCATTTTGTTGTTTCATTGCTTACAACAACCTTTTGGTAAATATAAAAAACCGAATATCTACATGTCCGCCCTATATAATATTATTATAGATTAAAGTTATCTCAACTAAGGTCCCCAAGATACAGGTTCTACCTAGTTTGGGGACCACCATCCAGATATATGTATAATTCCTAATTAGTTACAGACAATATTAATCATTATGTAACATTTGTAAGGTATTTTTTATTTACTGTAACAATGAATAATAAACATTATTCTTATTGTTTCTTGATAATTACAGCAAGAATCTAGTTCGCGCCTGTTCAAAACTTCAAGGCAAATTGTCACCTGCGTGTATTGCGTCTACAGCAATTTAAAAAAAATAATATGTCTTTACCTATGAAATTGCTGTTTTTTAAAATGGGTTGCTTTGAAATGTATATATTATGATATATATTATATAATTATTTATTATATATTGTACTTCAACGGTGAAAGAAGACGCCTAGTTCATCAAAAATTTTGGCCTGTTCATTTCTACTCCGCAAAAGTTATTCGAAATAATTGAATATTATACAAGTTTTAAAGTTATCAATGAGTTTTTCTTATAGAAATTCCAATATTGTGCATACCTAAACAACATACTTGTGCGTAAACATCACACTTGTCTAATAGTGAATAGATTACTTCTAGGTAAGCGCGCTGCATCATCGACCGCATCGTCGCTTTCCATCAGGTGAGATAGCGGTCAAGCGCGAACCTTTCAAGAATAAAAAAAATATAGTTACTGCTTCTGTCCGCGGTCTCACCTGCATGATAGGTGTTTTTTTGACGTCATGTCGTCATGGGTGGAGTGAGAGGACTTTTACTGATTAAAAGCCACTTGTGTTCCTTTTGTTGCCTACAATAACCGGTCCTGGGTGTCTCGCATCCATCATATTCCCCTCACTCTCACCAGGTCGTCGGTACACCTTTTGGGAGGCCTTCCAACGCTGCGCCTTGCGGTGGTCGCGACTTCAGAATCTTTTGGCCCCATCGACCATCTGTTTTACGAGCATCGTGCTCTGCGATTCTTCGGTCAATCTTTGAACAATCCCGCAGCCCTAGCAGGTAACTGCTCTAACGGGCCACGTTAATTTTGCAGATGCCTTGGAACACCACACTGGTGGTCAGGTTTCCGGACCTTATCGGCTCGCGTATCCACCCGGGTGTCATTTGAATTCTATGGTAATAGCTGATCCGCAATGGTAGATAGAATAACCAGAAAGAGGCGTCCACCCACTGTAGGCGTGGGATAGCGGACGACGTGCTAGTCATCCAGCCGTCTGGTAACCGTCCAGATCGAGCCCGAGTCGTCAACTGCTTACTGTTCCATGCGCGCCTGAAAAAGATGTCGGCAAAACCATAGGGTCGAAGCCTACTGAGGCCATGGGTTTACTTCCGAACGGGAAATCCAGGGTCCTAGAACGCAAAGGCAAAGAAGGAACATAGGTGTGGCTTTAGTCATTAAAAGTCTGATACGACCTTCCACTCTGCTCTAGGGAGCGAGAAGTCATTAGATGATTTCCCACCTTAAAAAAAGACAATAGGTATTCCTGTGCCAACCAGTGAGACTTTACAGAAAGATAGATATAGAAGCTTTAATAACAAAATAGAACCTTCATTGTGAACCATTAGTAATCACCGATATGAAGTTAATTAAGCCTACAGTTCGATGAATGTGGGCGTACTGTGGCTATGGCCCGAAACGCTGCGTCCGTCGAACGTTTTTTGAATACCGACGAGACAAGCGGGGCTAGATCGATAGTGTGCGCTCAATTACATCTTGTATACGTACTTTGTAGACTGTGCGTCTAGCTTGGGCTTGGAGATTTTTTCTTGTCTAATTTTTTGTTTTGTTGTAGGAATTTGTCTTGGTATGGTCATGTGACGAGGAGGGATGAAACGCATGTTACTAAAAGAGTTATGAGTATACATGTAGATGGATGGAGAGGGAGGCCAAAGAAAATATGGATAGATTGTATGAAGAGTGATATGAAACAAAAGAGAGTTAGTGACAGCAAGACGGGTGACAGGACGGCATGGTAGTAAAAAATGTGTTGCGCCGACCCCAAATAAAACGGGACAAGGACAGGAAGATAAAATGAGAATTTATCAAATAATTCTTCCCGCTCCGGAGCGAGAGAGAGTCTCAGACTTAAATTGACTAAAATGCTCTGGCTTTTAGAAGACGTAGTGGTAGAAAATAATATGGTTTGCTTGTCCCAGTTCATCTGCGGGATTGTTCTAAAGTCATTGCTACTCTGGAACACAAAGGGAAACTGATGAAACAAGGGTGGACTTTAGTCAGTAACAATCTGACACTCTCTTTCGCTTCGTACAGAGCGAGAGAAGGTATTTAATGCCTATAATGGCACCTTTACAGCTATAATTTAAATTAATAACTGCATTATAAATTAATTATAACACCTAGAATAATATTAATACAAAATACATTTCAGTTAAAGCAAATAACTTAATTCAGATCTGAACAGAAAATAGAGAAAGGCATTGAAACCATCATAGTGCTGTTCAATATCCCACAAGAAATACCATTTTCCATTTATACAGTAAAATGGAAATATTATTTCAAGTGTGGAAACTAATTAAAAGTAAATATGCCCGTAGGAAAGGCATAATCACTTTATGGGTAGAAGAACAATAATAATTTTCTTTTTTTCTTTCTTTCTTTCTTTAACAATGTATACACGTAAATACCTACCGACCTATGTAAATATCTGTACCTATGAATGGCTCGGCGATCTCTCGCGCCGGGCCTTGGTACAGGCCATGATCCGGAGCGAGGAGGAGTGGCAGGCGGTCGCCTCCTTCTGCGAAGCAGTAATGCTAGCAAAGGAGGCAGCCGATCGCGTGAAGCAACGGTCCTCACGCTTTGACCGCCGCCGGGATTCCGATCCCGATTTCCGGCCACCGTACGCGCGGGTTTGCGGAAGGCGAGCAATGGGTCGCCCGCCGTCCGACCGTCCGGTAACCGTCCGGACCAACCCCAATTCATTGACGGCTCATATTTTTCCACGCGCGCCTCAGGGAGTTGTCAGCAGCTCGAAGCCTACTGGGGCCACGGGTAGTCTGAAAGTGAAACCCGGGGCTCTGGGACGAACGCAAAGAAGGAATAGGAGTGGGTTTTTAGTCAGTAAAAGTCTGACACTATCTCCCGCTCCGCCCAAGAGTGCGATTTATCATTGGATGATTTTCCCATCTAAAAAAAAACCTATGAATGGTTAGAATTAAAAAAAACCCAGTCAAGTCCGGGTCGTACCCGCGCACGAAGGGCTCCTTACCGTCCATAGCAACAAAACGGCAAAAAAAAAACGTTTGCTGTAGGAGCCCCACTTAAATATTTATTTTATTCTGATTTTAGTACTCGTTGTTATAGCGGTATCAGAAATACATCATCTGTGAAAATTTCAACTGTCAATTATCACGGTTCGTGAGATACAGTCAGGTGGACAGTGGAGTCTGAGCAATAGGGTCCCGTTTTTACATTTTGGTTATACAACGTTGAAAAATTTAAAGGGAATCGTTTGTCTTGGTATGGTCATGTGAAGAGGAGGGATGAAACGCATGTTACTAAAAGAGTTATGAGTTTACGTGTGGATGGATGGAGAGGGAGAGGGAGACCAAAGAAAAGATGGATGGATTGTGTGAAGAGTGATATGAAAGAAAAGGAAGTTAGTGATAGCATGACGAATGACAGGGCAGAATGGAAGAAAAAAACATGTTGCGCCGACCCCAAATAACACGGGACAAGGGCAGGAAGATGATGATGGTTATACAACGTTACAGTAGATCCAGAGTTTCCAAAAGCTCTTAGCTGCAAGCTCTAAAACCAAGCTAAGCATAAACTAAAAGCTAATCCCGCGAACAGCTTAAATTCAAAAAGGAATTCCTTTAAAAGTTAAGTCCATCAAATGTTTGAAAAGTTTTGGGATTTGTTTACTCTGATACGCTCTCGCGTTCACTGTTTGCTGGTTTTACACATATTGAGATTTCGAAGTTTTGTAACATGGATGCTCTCCTTACAAAATAATTTTTTCAAACTCAGAGATGTAACAGAGGACCCCGTTACAAATGCTGGGCGTATTATGCGCGTGTAAACTTGTTTTGCACCCTCGTAGATGCTTGACTGAGCAGAGTTAGGTACTTTATGCATAGCATAGCATAGTCGGCCTTTTTAATGTTCCCACTGTTGGGACTCAGGCCTCCTCTCTAGGAGAGGGAATAGGCCGTAATCCACCACGCGGGCCCAGTGCGGGTTGGTGGATGTCACATGTCTTTGAATTTTTGGTTCTAGGACATGCCGGTTTCCTCACGATGTTTTCCTTCACCGTTTTGAGAGCAGTGGTGATGAAATAAATTACACAAAGTAATGCGCCTGGCTGGGTTTGAACCCGCGACCTACAACTCGTAAGTCGGGGCCGTTACCACTCGGCCACTACTGCCCTCTACTCTACTACTTTATGAATTCATACCTATTTTTTTTATGGCGGGAAATCATTTAATGACACCCAAATGGCAATGGAAAGGGCTTTGCTCGGAGCTTCCTTGCGTGATCGAATAAAAAATGAAGATATCCGCAGGAGAACCAAGTTTACTGACATAGCTCAAAGAATCGCCAAACTTAAGTGGCAATGGGCAGGGTGAATTGCTCGCAGAACAGATGGCTGATGGATGATGGGGCCGAAAGGTTCTGGAGTGGCGACCGCGTACCGGAAGTCACAGCGTTGGAAGGCCTTCTACAAGGTGGATCGATGACCTGGTAAAGTTTGCGGGAATCCGATGGATGCAAGACGCACAGGACTGTTCATTGTGGCGACACTTGGGGGAAGCCTATGTCCAACAGGGGACGTTTTTCGGATGAAATGATGATGATGATGACCAGATCTTTTTACAATAATTTTGGAAGCCAACCAATGATTATTGTTGTGTTTTAATGGCACGTTTTTTTATGGAAAATCATTCAATGATTTCTTCTGCTCTAGGGTGAAGCGAGAGCGGCTTTTAACGATTGGAACCACGCCAATGCTCCTTCAATTGCCCTTTGCGTTCTAGGTCCACGGGTATCCTTTTCATACTTTTCCCCATGGCAGATCAATTTGTAACGATTGTAATTCATTTTGATAACATATTTATGTATATTTTATAACAATATATGTACATTAAAAAAATCATAAATTAAGTTTATAAGGTATATTTTACACATCCTGAGACAGCAAAGCCTCTCATATTATTTTTACTTTTTTATGATGTCATAGAAATATGTAAAACGAGCGTTTCTCGCCATCAAATTATAAAGTTTGGCGACTAAACATATATGTAAAACGATTGTTAAAAATGTATGAGATAAATAAATAAATAATAATAAAAAAACTTAGTGTGTTTACTTTTTTAACAAATACCGTCTCTCGTTTCCGACTTTTACTGACTAACATTCTGACTTACCGAAAGGGCAATTGAAGGAACATGGGTGGGCCCTTTCGGTAAGTTGTTTATTAGTCCAATTACATGTTAAATTAGTAAAAATACGCTACTTTTATGGAACAAATATTTTGGTTGAGACATTTAAGTAAAGCCAAGTAAAGCTTGAATTATAATTAACCTTTTCAACCTTTCTAGATCTATACTTAGTCGTTTCCGGAAATAAATTTAAGAAAATAAATTCATATTATTTGCCGTACATGAAAAAGCTGTTACAATAATGGTCTATCATTGACTTCATAATTGTTGATTTTGACAAGTTTGGTAATCTACTAATATAATGGCGTCATTATGACTTTCCAACGGTCAACCACTGACAGTCCATTAAAAGAAATATTATTCTATAACATTTCTTTTGGTAGTCTCGTAAATTATGACGAATAAATGTGTGATGTACTTATGCGGTAATCTATATATATAAAAGGAGAAACTGACTGACATATCAACGCACGGCCGAAACTACAAGATCTAGGAGCGTGAAATTTTGCTCTAGGTTTTCTTTTATGACGCAGACGAGCACTAAGAGAGGATTTTCTAAAATTCACCCCCTAAATGGATGAAACGGGGGTCCAAAATTTGTATGGAAGAAACCGACTTTCACGCGGGCGAAGCAGTAGGCAAAACTAGTCTGCTAAAATTTTGATACTTCCTTTAATCAGTGTTGATTTTTGATTCGATCACGCAAGGAAACTCCGAGCATAGCCTTTTCCATTGCCCTTTGGGTGACTTAAAAAGAGCTGGTACAAGATACAAAAAGCACTGCTGAATTACAAACGTATTGGTTACGTGGTAATAATTCGGTCTTGGAGGTTGGAAGCCAAATTACATTCCAACAGCGGTTGCAATTCCTGGTGGGTCAAACGTAAGGGATTGATGCCTGCCAGGCCTAAAAAACAAAAGACACGAGGCACCGTGGGCGTCGCGCACCTGTGTCTTACTTGGTGCCTTTTCGTTGCCCCTCCGTCACGTACTTTAACAGCTCGATATGCCCTACAGCCCAGGCACTCACTCTGCTGAACGCCCTGATTGCTCAGGAACCTAAATTCGACATTTCTTTTTTTTATAGCAGTAAAGAAATGATAAATGTTTATATCAACATTTTTAATTCTTAGATTGTTGGTTTGTTGGCTTACTTGGTACGCTTTGGTGCATACTGTAAGTATAGCAATCAATTGATAAATAAATAAATAAATAAGACAGCTAATGGAACATGGCTAGGTTTATATCGGTAAAAGTCCAAAGTACTTTAATTCTAATGTGTAACTGTTTTATATTCCAATAAAGTAAAATTAAAAAATTTCGCATATGAAGATATCCCACCATCAAGAAAAGAAAAAATCGGATTGATCATGTGACACTTTTGTAGCGCTTGACAGTCATAAATTTTTGATTTTCTATTAGTTATCGTTGAAAGAATATCACTTTGTCTTCGGTCTCCAGAGGCTAGATCAGAAAGTCAAAATGTAAGGGCTATATTTCCTTTATTATTAGATCAATTGCGCCGCCATGGTGTCCCGGTGAAATATAGCCCTAACATACTCTTTGGTGAAGGCGTCACTGGCGGCCGGACTGGCCTCCGAGCTGGTCGCGCCACCAAATTGGTTGCGCAACCAAACGGACACCAGGTGTGTTACTCTCTATAGAGCTGTATACATTTTGTTGGTAGCGGCGACCGGTCGCGCCGCCATGGTGTCCCGGTGAAATATAGCTCTAAGGGTGTAACCTCGCGTGCTGCTGGTTTATTCGAAGGAGTTACGGAGGCCCTGGAACACACAGGGCAACTGAAGGAACACAGCTGAGTTTTAGTCAGTAAAAGTCTGTCACGCCCTCTCGTTCCACCCAGAGTGCGAGAAGTTATTTTATGATTTACCACCTTACAAAAAAAAGGGTTTTAACCCGTTTAATCACATGGAATGTTAGCTGGTCCTTGTTCAATAACTACCTATCCCTTAGAAAATATCGTTTTAAATACAAGTTCATAAGGTCGTAGATTCCGCGTCATTTCCTTTTCAAATGCTACCAGTGCAATGTAATTTTATTAGCGTAGCTCTATGCGCAACTATCGTTTATTTGGACTAAAGTTAGTTGGGGACTGCAATGCAACCGCACCACCATTTTTAGTTAAAAACAGAGCTTTGTTTCAACCAGGCCATTTGCATATTAAAACGCGTAAAATGTTTTTTAAAGTTGAGTCTTGTAATTTTTTGTATGATAAAAATCGTAATAATTTGGGTAATATTTGCGTGTAGAGATGCACAGTTAAATCCTAGTAAGTATCTAAAGCAGTTGGGAGTCGCAGGGCTATCCTCGGTAACCGTAGGCCTGGAGACGACGAGCAACGGGTAGCTCGCCGTCCGGTAAAGACCGAGCCCATTATGTCGACGGCACGTAGTGTTCCACATGCGCCTGTAAACCAAGCCTGGCAAGCTGTTCCGCAAGCCATAGGGCCCAGCAGAGCCGATGATGCTTGGACCACGGGGAAGTTCTGTAAGTGTAAACTATGATCCTAGAACGCAAAAGGCAACTAAAGGTCAATGGTGTGGTTTTAGTAGAAGTCGTTAAAGGTTGTCAGATGCCAGAACGTCCGACCATTAGTATATCAAAAACAAAATCCTTTTTCTTTTTTCGTTTTCTTTTTTTTGTTTTTTTCTCTATTATTTACTAGTTTTGCTTTCTTCTTTTTTTTTCTTTCTCTCTTTTCTATCTTTCTAAAAGGGTAACGTGATGTCCAGTAACTGGGTTATGGAGGTCCAATAGGCTGTCATATCGGTCCATGTAAAACACATTCAGCTCTTCTTCTACTTCGATTCTAACCGAATGCGGTTAGAATCGAAGCCGACCCCAAGCTAGTTGCGAATCTTTTCCCATCTAGCTTGGGGTTGGCTGCGGACATGATGATGTGTATAACAATAATAAATTAGTAATGAAATTAATGACTTAAATATTTATAAAATTTGGTGTTTTTTTTTTTTAGGTGGGAAAATCATCTTATGACAAATCCCGCTCTTGGGCGGTGCGAGAGATAGTGTCAGACTTTTACTGACTAAAAACCCACTCCTGTTCCTTCGTTGCTTTCGTCCCAGGGTTCGGGTTTCGTTTTCACACTACCCATGGCCCCAGTAGGCTTCGACCCTGCTGGGCCCCTACAATAAAATTTGGTGTAATAATTTCTTTCTAAGTTGTTGACTGGCCTGTTGGTGTTAGTGGTTGGAGGTCGTGGGTTCGATTCCCACCCAGGACAAATGTTAGTGTGTTGAGCACGATCGTTTGTTCTGTGCCTGGGTGTATTTTTTATATAATATGTATGTATTTAGAAATATACTAGTATGTTTATCAGTTGTCTAGTACTTATAACACAAGCCGTCTAATCTCAAGCTAAGCAGTATTTTGAGATTAGACGGGTTCGTGTGATAGTTGTGTGGCTTATTATATGTGTGGTTGCAGAAAAAACTCAATATCAAGCGGTACTTCTGTATAAGCATTTAGATAGTAGACAGAGCGTCTCGCGTTGGTCGCATTTATAAATATCGGTTTTCTATAAAACACATCAGACGGCAGAATTACTAAAGGCTCACACTGCTCCGGTTGAAATATCTAGCCAGAGCTGTCGGGGGATATCATCAGAAAATCATATGTGTGCTTTTATATACGTCATCATCACAAAGGGCTTTACTATGTTGTGGACTGTTTTTGCTTGGATACTAAGTCCTTTAAGCCATGTCTTCATATGAATAGTTAATTTGTTTACCATTAGAATATGGATGTTTTACACATTCTAATTTTTTTTGTAGCATTTGACAGCAAATCAAGTTAACCTTTTCAGCAAACTTCGCTGAGGTAGTCTGATACTCTCTTTCGCTCTATATAGAGGGGAAGAAAGTTTTTGATGCTTTCCCACCTTCAAAAAAAAAAAGACCTGAGTCCAAAAACATTCATACCATTCCATCGATTATTATCTCTGGCTCTGCAAAAAGTTCCATATGTTACATTTTGAATATCGGAGATGGGAGACCTGACAACGCTGCCTTTTCTGTTGCGCCGTCGCCACACCAGAACGTTTCGGCCCCATCGACCATCCGTTCTATGAGCAATGTGCCCTGCCTCTTAAGTTTGGCAATTCTTCGGTATGTTGTTGTGTTGTGGGCTATGTGTGTTTGTTCTCCTTCGGTTAACTTTATTCCTGATACGATCACGCAAGGGAGTTCCGTGCATAGCCCTTTCCTTTTGCCCTTTGGGTGACTTTAAGCGTTCTGATGAGGCCCATTTTAAGGGAACACGTCGAATCCAACACGGCTGGGCAGTGTTCGGGAAACTGCGCGGTATCATCTCATTCAACATATCTCAAGATGAAAGTCTGTGATCAGTGCGTGTTGCCAGTGATGACATATTGCATATAATGTCTACACCATAATAAATCAGTTGCGTGATGTAGAATAGTTTGTTTATTGGCGTGTCGGACTTTTACTGAATAAAACCCACACCTATGTTCCTTCTTTGCTTTGCGTTTCAGGACCCCGGTTTTCCTGTCAGAAGCGAACTCATGGCTCCAATAGGCTTCGGCCCTGCTAGACACTTATGGTTTTGCTGATATCTCTTTGAGAAGCGTGGAATACTACGCGTACGCGCAGTCCACAAGCCCACGCCTACGGTGGCTGGAAATCGGGGTCGGGATCCCGGCGGCTGGGGCTTGAGGAAGTCCGTTCCCTTATTCGTGCGGTCACCTCCTTTGCTACCATTACTGCTTCGCAGAAGGAGGCGACCGCCTGCCATTTCTCCTCGCTCCGGAGCATGGACTGTGCCCAGCGCGAGATCCGTTGTTGCCGAGGACACGGCAGTGCTCCGCATAAACGGGGCACACCACATTGGGTCGGTCGACAGAATGGTCACACTCGGTCGTTTCTTGCGCACGAATCCGGTACAGGAACCTTCCGAACTTATCATGTCCGGTGAGGACCTGCGTCATTTGGAAGGTGAGGACGCCGTGATGTCTTTCTAGCCAATCCTCAAAGACGGGATTTACCACCATAATTATGATAGAAATTTTATTATAATTTTCACATTTGCAATACAAAATCCCACTGATGGAAGGACTGTCTAATTAATAAAGTTGATAACTTCCTAAGTAATTTCGGAGTTCTGTATAAAATAATTTTACAGAAGAAGGGTGGAACTTGTTTACAAGACAAACGAACATTTCTATATTAATATTAAAAGTTGATTATAGTAAGTACTAAATAAAGTGATTCTGTTTTGATTAAATACGAAAAGAATTCCGAATAAGGAATCGTTTGCCAAAGTTTTTTGGTGAGTTAGAATATATTATTTAGGATTGTGTACCGATTTTTTTAATGGGATTGAATGAAGGAAGTAAATAATAAAAATAATCGGATCAAAAATTGATCCCTGTGGAACCCCTCTCTCCATTGCAAAAAGAGCTGAAGTCAAGGTGGTACAGTTCACCAAACGTAATTCTACGAGTTGTTCTCTGTTACCGAGGTAACTTTGGAACCACTGGATAGCATTACTGTCAAACCCGTAGTATTTTAACTTCGAAATTAACAGTGATATAATAATAATATCATATTCCACAACTATCACACAACGCCATCTTAACAGTGAGACATTAATACAGTCAAATGCACGTGAAAAATTTTAAGTAGCACCACCAGTGATCATATGAAGACTTGTGACTTTTCATTTTAACTTTTTTTTTCCAATCTGTCTATGTTAGATAAGATTCACACTCATCGCTACGAAAAAAACATACCCACATAAAATACCTTTCTGATCCCGATTTCCGGCCACCGTAGGAGCGGGCTTGCGGACGGTCCGCAATGGGTAGCTCGCCGTCCGACCGTCTGGACCGAGCCCAAGTTGTCGAGGGCGCGTACTGTTTCACACGCGCCTCAAGGAGATGTCAGCAATTGTAGGGTCCCATCAGGGTCGAAGCCTACGGGTCAAGCGTCTGATTCTGAAAGGAAGACTCGGCCCTGGTACGAAAGGCAACTAAGGAACAGGAGGGGGTTTTTAGTCAGTAAAAGTCTGACACTATCTCCAGCTCCGCCCAAGAGCAGGGGATGTCATAAAAAAAAAAAAACATAAAATCCCTCAATACAGCAAAATTAAATTCAAATGTTCATTTATCAACATTTTACACGTATTTTAGTGTTTCATTGTCCTTCGTAAATACGTTTCCCAAGAGGCTTTAGTTAACACAGTACACAGCCTCCCACAAAACAGGTAACAATAGCAGACTAGTATCTTCATAATATTATACATAATGAAATACATTATAGAAGAGAAGGTAAGGTAGGTTGCCGGTGTTTTCATCCAGATGTGTATCTGCAAGACGATTTATAATTATAAAAGGGTTTTAAAGCAATTTAGAAAATTAACAGGAAGATTAACACTTGAGACATCGTAAAGAGGCTTCGAGATTGTTCGAAAGAGTTACTGCGGCCCTCGAGCTAGACCAAAAAAACTAGAGGCATAGCTTTGTTTGTCCAATGTACCTCACGAATTTACTGACAAAATCCAATGAAAATATTACAATATAGAAATATGTTAAAATATTACAATATACAATATAGAAATTACAATTATTCACCTCGTACATCCAGCGCGGGGCCCTCGGTTCTATTACGTTCAAAATACATAAAAATAATATTGATCGTAACCTGTGACAATGTACTCGATTCATGTATTAACTCCAAGGGATATTGGAAAAAAACGCAAAAAAAAATATGGCAGTTTATGTCGCAAAAAACGAGTATTTCGACACTCTTTCAAAAATTTTTAAAAAACCTCATATATTTATTTATTCAAAATTGACTCAGAATCCTGAAATTTGGCATAAAGCAAGGTCTTATATAGCACAAGAATAGGAACAAATCTGAAAACAGTAAAATTGTTGTTACGTCACAAAAGAATCGATTTAGAAAAATCTTCTAGACTCCATTCGGGAATTATTGACCTATTTACATAGATAAGTTAGTACGGAATTCTCAGTGCACGAGTTCGATTTGCACACGTCCAGTTTTTTTTTTGTTTTAGTTTAGGTTTTATTATAGTTATTTATTCATATATACTTTATTGCATACCAAAATTACAAATTGAAACCTTATTAGAAAAAAAAAACATACAATTGCCGTCTAGAAATCGCTGAGTGCGTTATCGCACTCAGCGATTTCTTCCAGGCAACCCGGAATGGACAGAGATTGCCTGGACACAAAATGGGGTTGCACTTGGTGCAAATATAAAAGTAAACAAAACTTGATAGATACTTAATACTAAAATAGATACACATAAAAAATAAATATATAAGCAAGAGAATAAGTGATGAAACGAAGACATGATCCCAGTGACAAGTAATGATCCTTCACAAGCCTTTTAAATACAGGCAGTGTTTGCGCACGTTTTATTGAGCAGTGGTGTGGCTCAGTGCTCTCGGCCCCGACTTACGAGTTAGGAGTTAAGAGCTAACCTACTGTGTTATCTCTCCACCACCCTAGGTTGACTGGTAGAGAATGCCTAAGGCATTAAGTCCACCTTTGTACGTTTGTGTTGCATGAAATTTTAATGAATAAATAAATAGGTCGTTGGTTCAAGCTCAGGCAGGCGCTTTATTTTGTGTAGTTTTTAGAGGAAAAGGTAAAAGTGAGGATCCTTCAACCAGACGGGAGTTGTGTCAGGTCCAGGCAAACTGTCTGGTAGTTGATTTTAGTTCTTATAAGTGCTTATAGATGTCGTTACAGTTTATGTGTTTTTGACTGGCCTGTTTGTCTAGTGGACCCTAGTGGTTCGATTTCCACCCAGGACAAATGATTGTGTGATGAGCACGATCATTTGTTCTGTGTCTGGGTGTAATTTATCTATGATATGTGTGTATTTAGAAATACATAAGTATGTTTACAAGTCGTCTAGTACTCATAAAACACGCTCTGCTTAGCTTGGGACTAGACGGCGTTGTGATTATATTATTATTATTTCATCACTACTGCACACAAAACGGGAAGGGATATATAGTGAGGAAACATATGACATCTACCAGCCGAGCGCACGTGGTGGCTTACGGCCTCATTTTTTCACTTAGAGAGGCCTGAGTCCTAGCAGTGGGAACATTATAAGGCCTTTTTTGTATGTATACAGTATTTTATAAGTATATAAATAGTATGTACCAATCACATCAATATTATAAAAGTGAAAATTTGTGAGTATGTATGTTTGTTACGTATTCATTCTCTAACGGCTGAACGGGTTTCGATGAAACTTGACACACGGATTTTTTAATCCCAGAAGTATGTTCCCTTGCGACAATATTTTTCTTTTACACAGTCAAAGCCATTAGCAGCAGTAATTTGATAAATAAAAACATATTCTTTGCCTTCACAGCTTTTTTTTTTTTTTTTTTCGGTGGGAAAATCATCTTATGACATCCCCCGCTCTTGGGCGGGGCGGGAGATAGTGTCAGACTTTTACTGACTAAAAACCCACTCCTGTTCCTTCGTTGCCTTTCGTACCAGGGCCGAGTCTTCCTTTCAGAATCAGACCCTTGGCCCCAGTAGGCTTCGACCCTGCTGGGCCCCTACAGTTGCTGACATCTCCTTGAGGCGCGCGTGGAACAGCACGCGCCGTTGACTTGGGCTTGGTCCGGACGGTTACCAGACGGTCGGACGGCAAGCCACCCATTGCTCGCCGTCCGCAAGCCCGCGCCTACGGTGGCCGGAAATCGGGATCGGAATCCCGGCGGCGGTTGGGGCGTGAGGACCAAGGCAAAAGTCCTATCTAAAAAGATAGGACTTTTGCCTTGGTCTAACATAGAATCGTATCTAGCATCAAATACCTAATACGCTATCCATACCTACACATAAAGGCAATCTTCACTAAGCAAACAGTATATAAAGCCTAAGGTATCCAATAAAACGGAATACCAGAACGTCAAGCTTTGCCTTAGGTATTCCAACGGTCTATTAAGGACGAAATGGGCTGGAGATATTTTAGGGCACCCTCTATAGCCATACAGTCCATTTCCTATTGTGCGTTTAAGGTACATTTTTCATTTGGCCCGAAGCCTTGAATATCTCACAATCCGACATATCCGTTTTGATGAGAATGTCGCAGGGTAAAATGCTTTCAGTGTCGTCGTACTGAATGAGATAAAAAAGTAATGTCATTGGATTTATGATTCCTTTTTGAAGTGCTGTCTGATATATAATATACTTTTGTACTTTTTGGTATTTCGTTGGTGGATAAAAAAATGTTCGTCAGAAAGTATGACCAACAGGGACCTGCCCCTCTAGCCAAGTTACAACCGTTTCATTTCGATTCCCTTTTCGTCGATCGCTTCGAGTATGCCACGCCTCCGATTCCTTTTATCTGACGTCATCTCAACGCTCAGTCACGTGGTGAGAACAAAGGAATAGGAGGCGTGGCCGACTCGAGGCGATCAACGAAAAGAGAATCGAAACGAAACGGTTGTAACTTGGCTAGGGGGGCTGACGTGTTAAAATGTAAGGCGTGCGAGCGAGAAAGAGGGAGCAATACACCCTATATAGTTCCATCCTTTTAACAGTTCAGTTTAGGTCGTAAAGTGGATCCCGTTAAGAGTTCGTGGTAGGGCTCCAGTGTACCCAAGGAGTATAGAGTTGCCTAGTTGGCTTGTGGAGGTCTGTTAGTGTAGCGAAAAAATTAAATAAGGACAGTTTTCACCACTTACACGTTTATTTTTTTACGTTAATTATCAAAAGACAATATGAAGACAATTGTAACAAAAAATAAAAAAAAATCCTATTGGCCGAATAAGAATGTATTAAAATATATACCTAAGGTACAAATAAAAATTTAAAATTGAACCCTCGTATAAAATATATATAGAGCAGTGGTGGCCGAGTGGTAACGGCCCAGACTTACGAGTTGTAAGTCGCAGGTTCAAACCCAGCCAGGCGCATTACTTTGTGTAATTTATTTCATCACCACTGCTCTCAATACGGTGAAGGAAAACATCGTGAGGAAACCGGCATGTCCAAGAACCACAAATTCAAAGACATGTGACATCCACGAAACCGCACTGGGCCCGCGTGGTGGATTATGGCCAATTCCCTCTCCTAGAGAGGAGGCCTGAGTCCCAATAGTGGGAACATTATAAGGCCGACTATGCTATGCTATGCTATAAAAATATATTGTCGCTTCAAATGTACATAGTAATTAAATTAAATACCCTACCTAATATATAATTGATGGACGCTATAAGCTTGATATTATGGCTATTGGATGGCAATCCTGGTATTACTCATAGTGATAGATATAGGAGCGTGTAAGGTCTCATGCTGCTGGCCACGTGTTGATGTTGCTCGCGTTGTTTATGGAGTGGGGTGAGGCCATGGCTGCGAGGGTAACGGAGGTAACAGGCCAATCAGAAGAAAGCGGACCTGCCGACTGGTTCTTACACCTAAAGACAATATAAATGTAAAAAAAACTACTATCAGACGACTAGTAGAAGACGACAAACTATATGTATACAGGCAAAAACGATGAAGTCAGCTCTACTCGTAACGGTATAAGGAAAATTCCCTTTTTAGGGTTTCAATTTTATGCTTCCGAGTTGGTCCCATAGAAATATTGCTGTGATGTGATCATGAACTTGGAAGATATGGAACAGAACTCCTCATAGGATCACAGCAGAACCGTCGTAACAAGTAAAATTGCTTTGTTTATAAGTATAGTCGATGACTGACTAAAAGAAGAAGGAGAATATATCGAACTGATCTGATTCTGAAGACTGAAGATAGGCACCGGAACTCTGTAATAAATTAATGTAATGTAACCTTGTGTGGGTTTATTGGAAAACAAAATAATATTTTTTTCAATTCCAAAACCAAATTTTATTAAAAAGCAACAAGACAAATCGAAAGAGTTTTAGACATAGAGGAATACTGCAATAGGCAATCGCTCCGTGTAAAATACGGGTATTCAACCACTGGCTATTTTCTTAGAAAATAGCTCTGCTGGAACGAACACCAGTGGGTTTTAGTCAGAAGTCGGGAGTTCTAGCTCTCTCCACCTAGAGCTGCAATATTTGATGATTTCATACAAAAAAAGAAAATAAATGATTGATTTTTTGTAATTTTTACCTTTCTTTGTACTTATTTTATCACTTTTTGTTTGTAAGAAATCATTTCAGATGGTCGATGGGGCCAAAAGTTTCTGGACTGATGACTGCGCACCGGAAGACGCTGAGTTGGTAAGCCACAAGGTGGACCGATGACCTGGTGAGGGTCGCGGGAATCCGATGGATGCGAGACGCACAGAACCGGTCATTATGGAGACACTTGGGGGTGGTCTATGTCCAGCCGTGCACATCTTTCGGCTGAAACGATGATGAAGTAATCTCGGAAAATATTAATCTGATTACAAAAATTCCTGCACTTAAAGGTACATGATCGCTCTGAGCGCTATAGACGATATATTTTGTCGTCCTGGATATATCCTCGGTTCCTATAGGATAGGTAAGGAAAACCGTGGAAAAAACTAGTAACGCATATGTAAGTAAGTTATTACATATTAAACCACACCGTCATACCGTCGTCAGAGTCGTACCGTCACCCGAGCCCTGTCTCCTATACCTCGCGCAATCTCCGTGCTCAACGCTCTCTTGGACGCAAAGCCTAATTGTGACGTGTTCGCGGATGAATTGGAGAACATCTTGTCTGTCTGTTTACGTGTTTGCGGATGAATGGGAGAAAGTCTTGTCTGTCTGGAGTTTTGTGAGATGAGTGTATGACTGCAGTGTAGTTGTTTCATTATTATTTTGTTCATGAATATTATATTCAACTGGCTGCCAAAAAAATTGGCATAATAGCATATCATAATCAGCCTTTTAATGTTTCCACTGCTGGGACTTAGGCCTCTTCACTAGAAAAGGGAATGGGCCGTTATTCACCACGCGGGCCTAATGCGGGTTGGTGAAAGTCACATGTCTGCGAATTTTTGGTTCTAGGACATGCCGGTTTCTTCACAATTTTTACCTTCACCGTTTTGGGAGCAGTGGTGATGATATAAATTATACAAAGTAATGCGCTTCGCTGGATTTGAACCCGCGACCTATAATTTGTAAGTCGGGGCCGTTACCACTCGGCCACCACTGCTCAAAAATTGTATGCAAAAAATTGGGAATCTTAGCAAAGGTGAGCGACGGAACAGCTGCTCAACTTCTATTAAGCGCAAGTTCGATCGTGAATGGAGTACTGCTCTCATCTTTAGGATGGGTCTGCCAAATACCAGCTTGATGCTCTAGAGTCGATTGAGAAGCGAGCCAAGAAGATCATCGGCAATAATGCACTTGTCAAGTCAAACTCCAAATTAACTATCTAACAAATGATGTCTGGGCTGTCCTAACAAATTACCATTACATAATTCTATCAGATTTCATCCATTTCTCTATTATTTAGAACATCGACGCCGAGTTGCTAGCCTGTCTGTTTTTATCGTTTACATTTCGGGGAGTGTACATTGGAATTGCATAATTTAATTCCGCCAAGTCCGTTCCATCATCGGATCACAAGACGTACGGCGTCGCGCCAACGGTACATGGTAGATATACCACCAATACGTAAAAAGCGTTTTGGGAACACATTCATTATGCGTACAGCTAAGGAGTGGAATTCTCTGTCGAAGTCTGTGTTTCCTGATAGCTATAACCTAGGGGTCTTTAAGTCAAGGGTGAATAGGTTGCTCCTAGGCAAGAATGCTCCATCGTCAGCCATACCATCGCTTTCCATCAGGTGACCACTGTGTGAAACGCGATTCTATCCATAATAAAAAATAAATATCAATAAATTGTCTCTAACTAAAATAATTTGCCATTGGCCCTGTTATGTTGCAGTAAAATAAATAAAATAAAATAAACACAGTAAAGCTACTAGTCTGTTGGATTGTTTGACAGGGTATCGCAGCCTTGGAACGCAAGGGGCAACTGAAGGAAAATGGGTGGGTGTTAGTCAATAAAAGTCTGACCCTATCACGCTCCTCCCAGAATGAGAGGTACTTTTATAAAAAAAATCGGGCAAGTGTGAGTCGGACTCGCGCACTGAGGGTTCCGTACAAACTTACCTATGTAAATAGTTCAATTCCCGAATGGAGTCTTGAAGATTTTTTCGAATCGTAAAAAAACGTTTTTTTTTTTGTGATGTAACAACAAATTTACATTTTTCAGATTTATTCCTGTGCTATAAGACCTTGCTTTATGCAAAATTTCAGGATTCTGGGTCAACGGGAAGAACCCTATGATTTCCTCGAGAGTGTCGAATTCGTTAACTTAGAAGTTTGATTTTTTCACAGCTTCAAGGAACCGCAGACCTGAGTATATATGAGATAAAGGGTCTTGACAGACAGACAGACAGACGGACAACAAAGTGATCCTGTAAAGGTTCCGTTTTTTCCTTTTGAGGTGATTAATGATTATCGTTACAAGTTGATCCGGATCCTGAAAGTTTCATGCATCGCCGTGTACTCACATAAAAAGCAAGGAGCCTAAGGCTTAGCGCGCACCACGATAAAAAATTGTTGCGAAAAAATATCGTAAGTCTGTGAACAACAGAAATACACTAAAATCCGCGCTCTACGAAAATAAATCGTTTGCGATTTAAAATAGCAGATGCGAAATCTTACTTATATATTTCGTACTCTATGAAATGGTATCGAAATCCGCGCATTGCAGATAAAATCTCAAGCGCAGCGGTTAGTCGACTTACGATCAAATAAATTGACTAATAATAATTGACTGGCCTGTTAGTCTAGTGGTTAGTGGCCCTAACTGCTATGCCAGAGGTCGTGGGTTCGATTCCCACCCAGGACAAATGTTTGTGTTTAAGCATGATCGTTTGTTCTGTGTCTGGGTGTAATTTATCTATATAAGTATGTATTTAGAAATATATAAGTATGTTTATCAGTTTTCTAGTACCGATAACACAAGCTCTGCTTAGCTTGGGACTAGACGGCGTTGTGTGATAGTTGTGGAATATTATTATTATTAAATACGTGGCATTCAATATTTCACAGGCGACAATAAATCGTAGTGCGCGTTGGAATTAATGTCGTTTGCGATTTTATATCCCTCTTTAAAAAACGCAACGAATAAATTTCGTAGTAAGCGCTTAACCTTACAGGTTTACTCCAGCGAAAACCGTAAAATATGCTTAACATACTCTTCAAAATCCAATAGGAATTCAATACAAGGCTGGTTTTTACAACATGTAACTAGCATAATGCACAACTTTACACAAACCAATCAGAAAATTAAGTTACAATTAAAATTTAAGCACTGTAATTTTATTTTGACTGGCCTGTTGGTCTAGTGGTTAGTGGCCCTGACTGCTATGCCGGACGTCGTGGGTTCGATTGCCACCCAGGACAAATGTTTGTGTGATGAGCACAATCATTTATTCTGTATCTGGGTGTAATTTGTCTATAATATGTATGAATTCAGTTGTCTCTATAACGCAAGCTCTGCTTAGCATGGGACTAGACGACGTTGTGTAAAAAATAAATAAATAATGCACACACAACGTTACTGCTTACCATCAGGTTGCCTGCGAACGGCAAGCACTAGATTAAATTAATAATAAAAAAAAAATGAGCAGCGACGCATACATTGACAGCGAATCGGTATTGGTATCAAAGCACACACAAATACGCTAGTGATGCAAACAAGATTTATCAAGAATTTATATTATAAATAGGTATTTTTTTATCATAAAATAGTCAATCATTATTTTACGATAAAATTAATACCAATTTAAAAAACAGCTGAAATTGATGCAGTAGCCAATACTGAATACAGTCCATACTGTTTTCAGGATGTGCGTTTGTTTATGTCATAGGTTGTATAATAATTTTAAGACGAAAAATAGATTTAAATGGGTTAATCAATACATTTTATATAAAAAATTCGAATACTACTATTGTTATCCAATAAAAATCCACAGGCTTAAAACCCTGAAAATGCAAATAAAAGCGATCGGAAAAATCGTTTTCAGATCCCATTCTATTTGGCAAATAAATGAATATTGGTTGCACTCCAATTTATCTGGCTCCACCACTGTGAAATGTCCCAAACTCGGCGTTCCAATTACATAATTTTTCAGTAAGTCTTCTCAATATTTCTGTCTTTATTGTGGGAAGAAGAGTTTTTAAATAACATGTATTATGACGCAGAATTTAATTTTAAACGCTACTCAATGTAAAGTATGGACAATAAAGAATTTCGGAGTACATTTTCATAAAAGTCAAAGCTAATTCTGTCGTCCGAGCGCCCTAAAAGGTGAAGCGAGAGTAAAACCAAAAACATACCTCGTCATGGGTGATCGCTGGCTCCCATATTTAACTTGCACCCCTTTGATGTACTAATTAACCTTAGCAAAAATGTTCACGGTACACGATTACGCAATTAATTTGCTATTTTTGTTTTTGTTCACAGAAGAGGACCGGGGCAGATATCGCCCGGGACTGTCGTCATGGAAACGGGGGGTGCTAGCGGCGCGCGCCGCGGCAGAGCGGCAGAAGTGACCTCGCGTTTGCCGCGTTCGCCGTGTCGCGCCGCCGTCCGAAAAACGTTTTTTTCACGAAACGGGAATACAACGTGCGTAATGATATACGCCTTTGACGACTAACGTAACTTACTGTGCTGTTTACAACCACTAGTGCTGTCCCACGTGTGTTGTCAGTGTGTGAGTGTGTGCAATGCATTAGTTGGCGTGCAATGTTCAGGGGTGGTGGGAGTCTGTGACCGGGGCAGCTGCACGGGAGGGGCGATTTTCACGCTTGATCATGCCTTTCGAATTGAGATCAGGTGAGCTTTTCAGGAATTTCATGCGCAAACAGCACTTCAATAAGGACGATTTTCCATTGTGCGTTTCACAAACTTTAGAGCTTTCGGGCATGTGCAATGTCGTCGAAACGTTCGATGTAAGTGAAAATGAAAGTTCTGCAGCATGGTTTGACTTTATTAAAGTATTTCGGCCGTGAAAATGTACTGGATTCCTTTGGATATATCACAGGACCACGTGGTAATCAATAACTGCAGTTTTTGTTACTGATAAGCGCTTTGACGTTTCTTTTGCCATTACAAACGTGTGCGTCAGCATGATAATTTGAAGCTGCAAGACAAAATCTTCACGGTTCATCTATTCAGCTGGTTATTGTTTACCCACAACACGAAGAGGTATCTTAAACAAAAGCCATTGCTTATTCAAACGTTACCAAATTAACAATCATCTAATCAGGGGTGACCCAGTTTCGCAAAACCAACTGTGTTCATTATTAAACTACTTAAATAATGTTATGTAATTCTCTAGTGGTTTGCAACCTTGAATGTAGGTATATAGCAGAGGATTCTTCAGGGATATCTTTTGGGATTTTCAGGGATTCAGAGCCCTTGTCAACATTTTGTATGCTGTACAGGTTCATTGTTGGATTTAAAGGGAAACTACACCAGGTATCTACACTAATATTATAAA
The DNA here is from genome assembly GCA_961205895.1 of Mythimna pallens. Lineage (NCBI taxonomy): Eukaryota > Metazoa > Arthropoda > Insecta > Lepidoptera > Noctuidae > Mythimna > Mythimna pallens. Next base: position 8,186,494 of record OY540843.1, read on the forward strand.
GAGGTAAAATTTTTTTTTGTTTTTTATTTGAAGGAGGTATCTCTGAAAGTACTGGTCCGATTGCTAAATTTTTTTCACCGATAGAAAGCTGCTTTATTTCTGAGTGACATAGGCTATATTTATGTACCTACGCGGGCGAAGCCACGGGGAAAAGCTAGTTTGTCATATTTTAACATCAGAACTATTAATTGGTCTGATGTCCTATTTGTCAAAATTCACTTTTTATACTGGGGCCATGGGTTAAGTTAAAATGAACCCTCGAGGCCCTGGAACGCAAGGCAAAGAAGGAACAAACGAGTAGGTTTTAGTCAGCAAAAGTCTGATATGCCCTTTCGCTCCGCCCAAGAGGGAGAGAAGTCATTGGATGAATTCCCACCTTAAAAAAAACTAAGTAGTACGCAGTTATTCTTGCTCTATATTTCTGTCTTATCAATCTATTTGGTTTTGAATGAGTTAAAAATGTCACTAACGTACAAATGGCCGGATATCCACAGTAATCTAAGGATTATGGATATATTATATAGAGCTGAGGCCCTACCATGAGTTCTTAACGCAATCCATTTGACGACCTAAACTGAACTGTAAAAGGGATGGAGCTATATAATAATAATAATAATAATAATAAATTATTTATTGACATAAAGTTTTACACTCATAAATGAAATTCCCTGGCTCCTGAGCTAGTTAGGAACTGTATTACAGGAGCCAGTGTATTCCCCATATTGCTGTTATAGTTTTGTCAACAAATTCGTACAATTACAAAATAAAATTAAGATCAAAAAACATATCATAATAACTTAAATCTACTGTCAAATATCACAATTAATAATTCATTAAAATCAGAATAGATAAAAAATATAAAAAAGTAATGTTAAAATCCACAAATAAAATCAAAATTATAATCAAAAATAAAATCAAAGTTAATGTTTAAAAGAAAAATAAAATCAGTGTCCAAAAATTTAAATTTAAATATAATCTACAAAATAAAATCAAAAATAAAATCAAAGTCACAGTTTAAAAACAAAATAAAATAAAATCAGTGTCCTAAAATCTAAATTAAAATATAATCCACAGAATAAAATCAAAATTAAAACCCAAAATAAAATTAATGTCAAAAATAAAATAAAATTTAAAATCCAAATTATCGTCAGAAACGGTAGCAAAAATCAAAAGATAAAACAATGTAAAATAAAATTAATTAATTAAAACAAAATAAAACGCTTCTTGAATGTTTGCAGTGTATCTGTGCGTGTGGTGTAATTGTAATTGTAAATATAGAGTTTATAGCTTCATCCCTCCTTCTCGCTCGCACGCTTGACATTTTAACACGTCATGGTAAGGCACTTGAACATCATTTAGAACTTTATGGCCCTTTTTTTTTCGGTGGGGAAATCATCTAATGACATCCTCGCTTTTGGGCAGAGCGGGAGATAGTGTCAGACTTTTACTGACTAAAAACCCCCTCCTGTTCCTTCATTGACTTTTGTACCAAAGCTGAGTCTTTCTTTCAGAAGCAGACCCTTGGTCCCAGTAGGCTTCGACCCTGCTGGGCCCCTACGATTTGCTGACATATCCTTGAGACGCGCGTGGAACAGTATACGCCGTCGACGACTTGGGCTCGGTCCGGACGGTTACCAGACGGTCGGACGGCGAGCTAAACGTTGCTCTCCGTCCGCAAGCCCGCGCCTAAGGTGGCCGGTAATCGGGACCGTTGCCTTAAGCGTGCGGCCTCCTCCTTTGCTAGCATTACTGCTTTACAGAAGGAGGCGACCGCCTGCCAATCCTCCTCGCTCCGGAAACTTTATGGTCCTAAGAAAAACGAACATAACACCTTTATTGCTGTAATATATGGGACTTATGTTATGATCAGTTCTAAAAGTATAGTAATTTGTGCGTCTTGTTCTAACAGTTTGCTTTTTGGTTCGTAAATTGTGTACTGTCGTGGCCAGATCTTAGAATTTATCACTTCATGATATGGCCAACGAAAACTGGCCAGATCGTTTAAACGTTAACATTTGATTTGTTTGTTTGTTTGTGTTTTTTTTTTGTTTGGTTTTGATTTTTGGTTGATTGTTTGATTTGTTTTTTTTTGGTTTTTTTATACGTGAGGCCACAGCTTTATGCTGAGCGTTCGGCCGTTTTGCGCGGATGTGACGCATTCCCTTCCCTATTAATTGATAATGTTTGTTTGCTAGTTTTAAGATTGCGTCATTTCGCGCGAATAAACAGTTTTTCTTTCTTTCTTTCTTTCTTTATGATATGTCAATCCTCGTTTGGCATATGTCAATCATTGATGTAGGATTTATAATGGTAATAAAACTTCTAAAGAAAGTAGGCCAAACGAGGATTGATATATCATCAAACTTTAACGTTTAATACGTTTTGGCCAGTTTTACTTGGCCATATCATGAAGTGATCAATTTCTATGATCTGGCCACGACATACCCATGACTCAAACCCCGAGCGTACGCGCGTTTGCGCGTGATTTCGCGCCATTTCGGTTAAACACCAAGCGAACGCCGGCGTCCGCATATATGAAAAAAATATTGAACGTTTTATTTATAGGGTATTTATCCAAGAACGTTAATAAGAAGTCCTTCATAAAGTAGTCTGTGGTGGACTCATCGAAAATAAACAAACCTTTCCGTAATTCCCAGGTATACCTACTAGCTTCTGCCACTGGCTTCGCCCGCTTGAAAATAGGTTTCTTCATACAAACTTTGAACCCCTGTTTCGTCCCCTTTGGGGGTGATTTACAGAAAATCCTCTCTTAGTGATTGTCTGCGGTATGGTAGTTGTTTTCAATAATTCTTATTCCTAAATACCATTTAAAATCCTTCTGCAATAATTACTTTAACTTCAATAACATTGGACTTTCATACACTAGGGGGTTGATTTCTAAAGATACATTATTAGTACACCACTAACACGATCTTATACAGCATACATTTTAAATTTCAAGTCTCTTACTTCAATAACATAGGACTTTCATACAAACTTCCAACCCCTTGTTTTAGACATTTTTATTTCTTAGTCTCCGCATTATGCGAGTGATATTCGTAGGTGTGCTTCGTGGAATAGGAAATTAATTATTTTAATGTTTTATTTGAAGTCCACCTACGGGTGGGCTAAGTGGAATACTTTAGGTGTGCTTCGTCTGGGTGTGCTTCACGGAATACCTCCCCTTAGGGATAGAGTTTCGTAAAATCCGTTCTTAGCGGATGGCTACATTCCATAAGGAACCTACCTGCCAAATTTTAAGATTGTAGGTGTTATAGTTTCTGAGATTTCGTGATCAATCAGTGAGTGGTATTTCGCTTTTATATATATAGATAAAATAAGATTAGAATGAGATTAGATTAGATATCCACGCGTTAAAAGTCGTAGGTAAATCAACAACCGTCCTTATGGTTCTAGACATGAGTGATTTTACAGAAAAAGAAAAAGCACTATTATTATTATAGATCAAAACGAAACAAAACATAAACATACGACCACGCCCGCCTACTGCGCTGTCACCATACCTTTACGTTAATAAGGTTAGTTGAAGAACTGTCTGATTACCATTATAGCAGCTTAATCAAGCAATTGAACAAATGAGTGCTACGATCACTTTTTACCCGACTACGGCAAAGCCAAAGGGGGGTTATGATTTTGACAGGCTATGTATGTATGTGAATATGTTCATCTATTCTCTCATAGCTCCTAATTTACTTATCGGAACTTTACTTACTACTACTCGGTTGGTACCTATAACGTGTGACTACGGTTTTTCTTTTTTTTCTGTTCTTGTTTTTCTAGTTACCTTGTTTATTTTAGCATTCTGAAAATCTTGTTTCATACTTATTCTGCGTCGTCTGTTTTTGTCGTGGCGGGTGTTAGTTTTTTTTTGTTTTTCGTTTTTTTAAGTACGTTGACGATTTTAGTTACGCTGATGCAGACGTGCGTGGTTATTAGCCATTAGGTGTCATATTGTGACAACAACGAAGAACAACGAACATGATCAACGAAGTTGCCAAAATGGACATCTGACCAGATGGTTCTGATGTTCATAATGACTAATGTAAATCCTTTGCCACCAAATGTTCGTAGTAATTTTTTAGGAGTATTTGTCTTTTTAGTGAGAATTTAACCTACACTTTGGGCGTTGAAAGGGTTGTTCTACTAAAATGGTTGAAAATTACGCCTTAACTACCTTGATTTAGAGTCGAATTTGTATGATGCAATGTAGTTCTGGTGTGTATTCAAGATTAACAGTCACTACTCTTAATTTGAATTGTTAATTTTGTTTATGTTTTCCTATTTAGTTTAGGTTTTTAGTAAACGGGAACGCAGAAAATCGCATCTATATTATAAAAAAGCAGGATTTGTATTTTTATATTGCTTGTGGATTTATATTTTATCGCTTAACAATTTATTTTTTGTAAGGATTCTGTAAGTATATTAAAAAAAAACTAATTATTCATATTATAATAAAGTAAACAATGACGAAATATTAAAAGTCATAAAACCTCTTTAAGTCAAGAGTGAATAGGTTACTTCTAGGCAAGCGTGCTCCATCGTCGGCCACATCATCGCTTACCATCAGGTGAGATAGTGGTCAAACGCGAGCCTATCAATAATATATAAAAAAAAAACGATACTGACTATAATGGTTTCAATAATATGACTGATCAAAAATTTCATTGGGGTCATTTGACCACTCTGGTCTTTCTAGTTTAAAAGTCGTTTTTTGTAAGGATGTTGTACGCATATAAAATAAAATAACTAATTATAGTAATCATGTGCAATTAATTAGAAAATAATTTCATATGGAAAACCTTTGTTCACTTGGCTTTTCTTTATTGCTTTGTTCAGCAGCCTGACAGACAATTGACATTTTGACATTAAAACTTGCACCGCACCACTTAAAAAACATTGAACCGATTTTAATCATTCTTTCATCAGTAGAATGCTACGCTATCACTGAGTGACATAGGCCACGTATTTTTTATTTTACGCGAGCGCTGCCGCTGGATGAAGCTAGTATATTATAAATAGATACGAGTAAATAAGAGTAGACCTTCAAGGACGTTTCCTTTGAAAGCTTAGTAGAGGATCTAATGGTACTTACCGATCATAATGGTATAAGCTTTACGTGTGAATAAAATATCGATACGCCCAGTTGTGGATGAAGGATTACTTTTAGCTCCTCAAAGAAAGAAAATAGAAGTGCTGGTCAGGTCTATGACCATAACTTTGATCTGTTTGTAGAGGGAGACAGTAGAGGTCAAGACAAGAAACACTGGTTGCCTGAGTGAAAGTGAAACCCGGGGTCCAGGGACCAAGGCAAAAAAGGAATAGAAGTGGGTTTTTAGTCAGTAAAAGACTTGGATGATTTTCCCACCTAAAAAAAGCCAAAGATGTGGTCTAACTGTGTGAAAAATGACATTCAAATCCTTTCTAAGAATGAAGTAACAAATATTACACACACAAACATATACACCGCTATTTTTTAAATGATACAAAAAAAAAAAGGTGTTCTATCCGTACCCGCAATGATCATATTTTTTGTAGTCAAAAGTAAAAAAACGAAGTTCCAAAATTGACCACGAAAATTTGTCTTAATTGGTAAATTCATAATAGAATCAATCATTCTTAATAATTGCTACTAGATAATACTACGCGCAGTGTTTTTCCATTTTGATCGTCATTTATTCATTCATAATCAATACAATATTTCCATAAATCTAGTAACATTTTGGGATATAAACAAACGCTAATAACTTTGCTGTTTATGAATATTATTTATTGTGATTTTACTTAGACAATAACAAGACCTTTTTTAATAAGCCCTTTAAGTATTTGTATTAATTAGTGGTGTATACAGACTTTTGCCTTATAATATTAGCGTAAAAACAGATTTTATAAATGACTAAAATATGGTACACCCTATGTGTGTTTCAGCGAGCCATATGAAAACATATTTTAAGAAATAAATTTCCACCTGTGACAAACAATAAATCAATATAGTTTGAATAGAATTAGGCTATTTCACTAGTTCGATGGAGAAATTTCTTCTTTTGATCCCGTAGTACCCTCTAGCATTTTTCTTGTAATATGAATACAATGTTATCTAGCGAATTTCACAACCTTTCACAAAGGTGCATCCTTTGTGTGACACTCTATTTCATTCTCATATTTGAACTGAACATTTATCGATTTTGATTCAAGGCTTTTAGGAAATCGAGTGTGATTTTTGAGCATTGAAATAGGTACTGATTTCTTCGATTAAAAAAGCTCTTCTTGTAATCGTTCGCTTTCATGATTTACAGAAACTTCAAATTATCATTTAGAACATCATTATCCAGCCGAAAGACGACCACTGTTGGATATAGGTCTCCGCCAAATGTCGCCACAACGACCGGTCCTATGCGTCTCGCATCCATATGGTCGCCGTTCCAGAACCTTTCGTCTCCATCGGCCATCTGTTCTGCGAGCAATATGCCTTGTCCACTGTAACAATCCAACTCAACTATACTACCTGCTCAATCAGTCATAATACGATAAATCTCTGGCCGACCATCCATCACCCCTCTATAAAAATAGAGCTGCAATATCGATAATGCCAGAGGATTTAAAAATTGCATTAGCGCAAGTAATGATCGTCTGCTATCGTTTAACCTACTTTCAAAACTAAGATCTTATCTTACGATTTGTTAAACTTCCTTTGTAAGAGAATGATTGATTTTCCAACATTTCATTATTCGCATTCGAATAGTGTGAGAATTTAATCAGGAAAATGTGATTCAATTACGAGTATGTTCTTGGTGAGAACATCTGTGTGCGTGCATGTGTGATTTGCGTTGTGTTGTGGGCAGGGCAAATTGTTCGCAGAACAGATGGCCGATGGAGACGAAAGGTTCTGGAATGGCGACCGCTTTCTGGAAGACGCAGCGTTGGGTGGCCTCTTATAGATGCGAGACGCACGGGACAGGTCGTTATGGCAACACTTGCGGGAGGCCTATGTCCAACAGCGGAAGTCTTCGGCTGAAATGATGATGATAATGAACTGATTGAGATTTAGTTGCAATGGAAGAAAATATAATTTTGTTTTGTATGCTTCGGGTTGTATACTTGTTGAATCAAATGACTATCACAATATTACCTTCGTTAGAAATAGATAAATGTTTTTTTTTTGAGGTGGGAAATCATCAAATGTCAGACTTTTTCTGAATATTGCGTTCTTTCAGTTGCCCTTTCCATTACAGGGTCGTGGTAACTCTTTCGAACGAGCCCGTAGCCCAGACGGGTGATTCCAGTGTTTTGCATAGACAACGTCCACCTTTCGCTAATTGAGACTGATAGAATATATAATAAGCATAATCAGCCTTTTCAATGTTCTCACTGCTGGGACTCAGGCCTCCACTCTAGGAGAGCGAATGGACCGTAATCCACCTCGCAGGCCCGGTGCGGGTTGGTGGAATTTTTGATTCTAGGACATACCCTCACGATGTTTCCCTTCACCGTTTTAAGACCAGTGGTGATAAAATAAATTACACAAAGTAATGCGCTAATAGCCTAGCTGGGTTTGGCCCTGACTTACCTCATAAGTCAGGGCCGTTATCACTCGGCCACCACTGCTCTCTGACTCGGCCACCACTACTGACACCCCGTGCCTTGTACGTAAAGCCGTTGGTCCCGGTTGTCTTTCGTTGATCTGTGATAGTCGTTTTGGGTAGTCAGTCGACAGAAAGTCTGACTACCGGAAGCCGACCCCAAGCTAGAAAAATGAAATAATACTAGGGAGATGATGAGAATGTCTTGATTGATTGGCATTGATTGCCGCTGAGATGAGATTGCGATTAAATTTCAACGTTTTTAACAACGGAAAATAATACTTAATATTTTTTTAAAATATTTTTAAATGTTTTTTTAATTTGTGTTTTAAGAAATACTTTAAATTTATGAAATATGTACAAAAAATAAATAAAGGAAATAATAATAACTTATATAAGTACTTTTACAAAGAAATACATTATTAACTTAAAGCACTCAAACTTAAACTAAGTTCTAATAACATTGAACGCACCAACTCACAGACTTACTCACGATCGGGGCCGTTTGGTTTTACCGCCCCGCACCCCCTGCACCACTATGCCACTAAAATTCCTATTACTTCTCCGGTTTTTTACTTTTGCCCCACCCCTGAAAAATTACTGGGTATACTCGTGCGTCTAAGAGCCTCAGACAAGAGTGGCCCGTTGGGACCCAGCAGGGCTGAAGTCTGGGTTAGCCCAGGGCCATGGGTTGACTTCCGAAAGGTAACCCTGGGGTCCTGAAACGTAAGGCAAAGAAGGAACATAGATGTGATTTTAGATCCCACTCTAGCCTAAACTGCTATTTCCCATCTTAAAAAAATAAATTAGGTAAATCAGCCGGTGGTCGAAATGCTGGCAAGTAAAAAAAAAAAAGAAAAATAAAATTAATGGGACGGCTGTAATAATACAATGGGGTAAATTATTTTTCGTAAGATTTTTTGAGTGAAGGCCAGTGGCTATTTTAATTATTGGCCAATTGATTCCTTAGGGATATTGTGATGTAGCATTGATGTAGTTGTACACTTGAGATGAAACTACACCAATTTTTTCAATTCAGTTGTATAGGCAACTGGACAACACTCGTATCATTCGTCATGGAATCATTGAATCATGTATTTATTAATTATTAATTTATTTAGCCATTGCTTTCTATACTTACAGTATGCACCAAAGCGTATAGCAAGCCAACAAACCAACAATCTATGAACTAAAAAAGCGTTGAACCCGGGTTCTATCATCAGCTTATATTTTTGCTCGTGCGGATCCTACACCAGCGAATTGTACTCAAGTACGTATGAACGGAGCTGAGAATTTCATTGTAATATTGACTACCTCAGCGAAGCTAGCCGAAAAGGCTGACTCGGTAATATACTGCTATTAACTTAAAAAAATATTAGAATGTGTTACATCCTCACTCTAGTGGAAAACAAATGTGTTACATCCTCACTCTAGTGGAAAACAAAGTGACTGGTATTCTGTATCAATAGTCAAATATTTTTTAAAGTAGGCACTGGCTAAATGAACTTACAATGCGAAGCAAAGAAAAAAATGTTTCTGAAGAGTCAAATTTACTAACGTTGCATTCATTTTGAAAGCTGGTAGCTATAGTGTTGGCTTGCAGCTATGGTTTGATGCAGATGGTACTTTTGGATTCCTTCTCGGTCAGCTTTAGGGATTCCCTCTCGGTGCTCCTTCTAGTTCTAACTATGGTTGTGATTACTTATATCGATAAAAATATTAAAAATATTATGGAAAAATATACAACATTAGTTTTAGTAAGATATGCGAAACCCGAAACACGCGTCTAGTATTTTTATGTAAAGAGTCTATGTACAAAATTTCATAACTGTATCATGAAAAATAACAAAGATTGTTCACTCAAATACATGGTCACCGGGCTATCCGGGCGACTGAGGTGTTGTTTTACTTCTGCACCCAGCTGTGCGCTGGTACCTAAAGCCCGCTACGATCTACCGTGCCGTGTCGGTAGTGTCCTACTTGTGACCTTTTAAAATATTTTTGGGAAAAAATATAACATGGTGTAAAAATTATTGGAATCGATTCAGTTACTGATTCTGAACAAACTGTATTCAGGTTTTACATATACTAAAAATAATGTTGTATACCTATGGAGGTAGATACAAAAAGCAATAAATTACGCAACAAATTTATGTTGATGACATAAATTGCAGACACTTTAGACGAAAACTCGATCTCGGTATTACAAACTTGTAATGTTTGAAAAGCGATTACGCTCCCTTACAGCCAAAGTTACAGGATCCAACTTTCTACTTACCATGTTTGAAGACATATGCAAATGTCGATGGCTCGAGTTTGAGGGAATATTTGCGATTGCATAATGCAGTCACAGTCGGTCGGACGTAGTGACTAGGGACATATAGCATTAGGTGTGTTCTCGTCCAATGACGATGTTGGGAATATAGGAGTTTGTGTTAAGTGATGTGTAGATACATCTGAGTGGTGACGACACATCGGCTGATACGTGTGGTGAATTTAGCCTTGAGGAGACGACCATTTGGATTGTACGAGAGGTGAATACCAATTTAGTGTTGAAAACGGCGTAGATATGTCCATTATGGCCATAAATTCAATTATTAAAAAAAAAACAATAAAAACGAATTTATATTCTTTGAATAATTTTGTACCTATGACTACGTGTGATAGAGAATCTCTTCATCTTCCTGCCCTTATCCTATATCACTTGGAGTCAGCGCAACACGTTTTTTCTTCCATTCTATCCTGTCACCCGTCACACTATCACTAACTCCCTTTTCTTTCATATTACTCCTCACACAATCCATCTATCTTTTTTTTGGCCTTCCTCTCCCTCTCCATCCATCTACATGTATGTGATGTTTTGTTTTTCGGGTGGGAAGATCATCTAATGACATCCCCCGCTCTTAGACGGAGCGGGAGATAGTGTCAGACTTTTACTGACTAAAAACCCACTCCTGTCACTTCTTTGCCTTCGTTCCAGGGCCCCGGGTTTCGTTTTCATACTACCCGTGGCTCCAGTAGGCTTCGACCCTGCTGGGCCCCTACGATTAGCTTGACATCTCCCTGAGGCGCGCGTGGAACAATACGCGCCCTGGACGACTTGGGCTCGGTCCAGACGGTTACCGGACGGTTGAACGTTAGGCTACCCATTGCTCGCCGTTCGCAAGCCCGCGTCTACGGTGGCCGGAAATCGGGATCGAAATCCCGGCGGCGGTTGAGGCGTGAGGACCTTTGACTCACGCGATCGCCCGCCTCCTTTGCTAGCATTATTGCTTCGCAGAAGGAGACGACCGCCTGCTACCGTTGCTCTGCCCAAGCGGGGCAAACTAGATGATGTGTGATAGAGAATCTAAACAAGGAATTAATACATACTTCTACTCAAAATTAGCCCTTAGCCTTGCGTCTATCGTTATAAATACTGTGTCTGATGGAAAGTTGTCCACTGCTGATCGTCACGAACGAAATATGATGGAGCTATATAGGATGTAGCTCCATCTCTGTTTCTCGTTCGCCCACTTGACATTTTAACGAGTCATGGTAAGGCCCCTAGTTCTTTCATACAACTGTTCCAGAATGCACTATCGTCACCTTAGACTAACATTTAAACAATTGCAACTATAGTACCTACTTTCCAATTATCTTTTTGTAAGCATTTAAGAGCGTCCTTTTCGAGGTACAAAGATTCAAGATTCAAAACATTTTATTTTAAATAAACCATTTACAGGCACTTATGAAATGTCAAGAAGTCAGTCAGTCAGAAAAAATTATGCTAATTCCAAAGCGTAGATCTCTATGGAGAAGAATGTGCAAGAAACTCGATGGACACTCTTTTACTACTTGTTGTACATTTTCATACAACCGCTCTACGTGATTCTGATGTTATTATACATCTTTCTCTAGATATTTTGGATACACAACTTATCTTGTGGATATTATGTAGGCTTCTATAGAAATCAAAACATAAATTTGTGTAAAACTAATCTAGTAAAGACCTCTGAAAATCGTTCCTTTACGTGAACTTTGGCCCTCCATAATGCAGTCATATATTAAAAATATAAAAAGCAAATCAATGAAAAACTTTTAAGAGTTTAAAAAAAAACACGAATTTCCTGGAACAATTTTTGTGAAATATTCGAGTAAATCACAGAATTACCAAATGCCAACAGAGTTATCAGGCGTTATCTCTCTATTTTTGCATTGCCTCTTCATCAAACATCGTGTTGAATTGCGTTAGATGAAGCAACAAGCTTTTGAACCATATTCGATGTTGACGATAGGCGAGCGGGGAAGGGCCCTCTTAAACTACTATCTAATTCACTACGTAACTCCGCACGTAGTTTTGTACAAATCTGCACACGCCTGAGTCTGAGTCTTACTGTGTACACAATATAGTGAATCTGAATAAATCTCAACTCTATGCATATTGCAGTAGGTTTCACGTTTGCTTGAGTAGGTATGAACTTAACTTACTAATCATTGCAGACAATAGAGAGGATTATATTAGATTTGTAATACTAGAGATTGATGTACTCATTTCAATGTATTAGTGTGTTTAGGAGCGTGTATGTAGTGAGTGCGGGTGCGTGGAACTCCTGCTGAACCATTTTCAATTTGTCTAGCGCTAGGCGCCGAAAGGGTGAAGATACTGGAGGACCTGGGGTGGTGCGGATGTAGTGTACGGTGTCGGCTACACCAGATGGTGCGCACAAAGTCCTCGGGCATGGTAGGTCCTGCTAACCTCTGCAGGTGGCGGAGGAACTGCGACGGCTTCCGGTCCCCCAGTTCTTCATGCATTAGCAGTTGCTTCACCTTACGCTCCTGGGAGGCTGCAACTCCGTCTTCAACTGATGAAGTTTAAAAAAAAGTTTCAAATAAATAAAAGGAGAAACTGACTGACTGACATATCAACGCATAGCAGCTGAAATTATTGGAACTAGGAGCGTGATAATTTGCATAAAGGTTCCTTTTATGACCCAGGCGAGCACCAGAACAGGATTTTCCAAAATCAACTCCCTAAAGAGATGAAACGGGGGTCCAAAATTTGGTTGGAAAAACCTATTTTTACGCAGGCGATACCGCTAGCAGAAACTGTTTCATCATATTGTAAGTAAAACATACGCGCGTCATCAACCTCATGTCCTTAACGAAGGACAGGCCCTTGTCCTTATTCAAGGACACAAAGCAATAACAAACACAACAGTTGAAGCCAAGAGTTAACATTACATAGAACCTTATAACAATAATTCGATTATTCGTTTGGTCAACGACTTCTGAAACTTGGCAGAGTGTTAGTTAGATTTTTTATGAGCAATTAACTAATAAACTTTACAAAGAGGCACTTGGTTGTCGTCCAAGAAACTTGTTCAATAAGGACTTTCCCTCCCTGTTAAGAAACCCCTCATATTTATGGTAGGGAAATATATTATGTTTTTGCTAATTTTACTCTGGTTATTTATATGAGTATGTGCTTGCTTATCCCTTTATTTATTTATTAAGGCTTCATGCAACACAAAGATACAAAGGCAGACTTAATGCCTTTTAAGGTGGGAAAATCATCTAATGACAAATCACGCTCTTGGGTGGAGCGTAAGATAGTGTCAGACTTTTACTGACTAAAAACCTACTCCTGTTCCTTCGTTGCCTTCGTCCCAGGGCCTTAATGACTTAGGCATTCTCTACCAGTCAACCAAGGGTGATGAAGAAAAAACATTATTTATTCTTTATTGTACATACAATTTTATACAGACAATAAAAATAGGACAGTTGATGTACATAGGCAAGCTTAACCCAAAACTGGGTTTTCTTAAGTGAGAAAGAAATTTTACCTACATTTAAGGAACTTTAAATGTACAACAAAAAAAAATTAAACACATAAATTAACCAGAAGTTTTTTTTATGTGGGAATCATCTAATGACTTTTCACGCTCTAGGGTGGGGTGAGAGGGCGTGTGTTTTACTGACGAAAACCCAGCTGTGTTCTTCTGTTGCCCTTTGAGTTCCAGGGCTACGTTTCTCTTACAGATATTCTTTGTGGCCCTGGCGGGCATTGCTGGGGCCCAGCAATGTCGATACCCGACGGTTTTGCTAGTGTAGGGATTTTACTTGAGGTCAAAAGAAAAAACTGGTCATGTACAAGTTGGACTCGCGCACCAAGGGTTCCGCACAAACTTACCTATGTAAACAGTTCGATTTCCGAATCTATTCTCAAAGCTTCTTCCGAATCGTAAAAAAGTAATCATTTTGTTAAGTAACTAGAAATTGTCAGTTTTTGTTTTTGGAGTGTGGGGATTTTGTGTATTTCTTAAATTAATGTAATTGACAAATAGCCGTTATTCTTAAAGCAAATAAATGCATTAGTTCATGCTTTGGTACCTATGACAACAAAATTATATTAGTACGAGATGGATAGGATTTTCTTAAATCCTATTCTGGCTACTGTGTTTTAAAAATAGTAGTTGTTTTATCTTGTTCTTTGTAACAAGATTCGTGTATGTGTTCGAATTGTTGGAAAGGGGCAAGGTTTCTATTTTCTTTAGACCATGTACAAAAAGATTTGTATTTGCAACACTGAAATAAATTGAACGAGGAGTGGCCGACAGTCGCCTCCTTCTGCGAAGGAGTAATGTTAGCAAAGATGGCGCCCGCACGTGTGAGGGAACGGCCCTCACGCCCCAGTCGCTGGGATCCCGATCCTAATTTGCAGCCACCGTGGGCGCTGGATTGCGGACGGCGAGCAATGGGTAGCACGCGGTCCGGTCGTTCGGTAACCGTCCGGACCGAGCCCAAGTCGTCGTCAGCGCATAGTGTTCCACGCGCGCCTCAAGTAGATGTCAGCAAATCGTAGGGGCCTAGCAGGGTCGAAGCCTACTAGGGCCATGGGTTAAGTGAAAATGAACCCCGGGGCCCTGGAACGAAGGCAAAGAAGGAACAAACGAGTGAGTTTTAGTCAGGAAAAGCCTGATCTTCCGCCTTCCCGCTCCGCCCAACGGCGAGAGATGTCATTAGATGAAAAAAAAAAACACTGAAAGTAATTAGCTGAATAACTATTACATTTAAGATGTTTGCGAAAAATATGCTTGATGGTAGGTACTCAATTATGCAAAATAACATAACAATATTTTATTTAAACATAAAGCTATTTTCAGTAAACGACATCTAAAAAGCGCTGAATTAAATTTGTAAGGCGCTGCAAAAAACAAAAGCCATGTATCTCAGCTGTAATGGCCTTCTCTAAATGACTCATCAGAATTATGACGACTGAGTTCACGCATCTGTGACGTCATCTGTCTGTAACACAGTATGGAACGCTGAACACGCAGTGACTAGAGTAGTAATAATTTTTTTTATTTTTTTTTTTATTCGCTATAAACCAGTGCTTGACTGCGATCCCACCTGATGGTAAGCAGTGATGCAATCATTGATGGTGAGGCGCACTAGTTTATTAAGAGCCTATTCACTCTAGCCTTGAAGGCACCTAAATTATAGTTGGACGGGAAGACAGCAGCAGGCAAATTGTTCCAGTCCCTCGATGTACGCGGTATAAACGACGAAGCAAATCGCTTAGTTCGAACCGTTGGTGTTTCAACAACGTAAGGGTGGATACTCGCCGTACGTCGGGTTGTCCGATGGTAGAAAGGAGATGGCGGAATCAGGTCATGCAATTCCCGCGCACACTCTCCAAAATGCAACCTGTAAAATACCGATAGGCTGGCTACCCTGCGCCTGTGCTCGAGGCTTTGTAGATTGGACTTAAACAAATCTGGAACACCAATTAGCCTCTTCGCACGCCTTTCTACTGAGTCCAAAGCTGCCAGATGGCATTTTGCAGCACCAGCCCATATATGACTGCAGTACTCCACACACGATCGGACCTGCGCTTTGTATAACATTAGAAGCTGACCCGGTGTGAAGTACCGCCGGACCTTTGCAAGAACGCCTAGTTTTCTAGCAGCTACCTTGGCTAATTAATAATCAATAGAGGGACATAAAAAAAATGTTTTTGTTACGTTTTATCGATAAACTAGCTTTGGCAGCAGCTTCGCCCGTGTGATAGTAAAAAAATATCTTATCTTATGGTAAAAGTAATCTTTTTGTGTTACTCAAGGACATAGCCTGCCTGTGTGTCAAATTTCATCCAAACCTGTTTAGCCGTTTCACTGTAAAGGAGTAATAATGTCATACAATAAAAAACTTTTTTACAAAAAACAAAAATAACTGACTTCACTTTAAAAACACTAAAAGGATCAAAATAACTTTAATTTCGGAAGTCGGTGTTAAATAAGAAACAAACAATAACGAGAAACACCGACTTTCGAAATTAAAGTTTTTTTGATCCTGTTAGTGTTTTTTAGTGAAGTATAGACTTCGAAATCAGTCTTTTTCGGACTTCTCTTTCCAAATATTAACTTGTTAACTTCCTTATCGAAGATATTTAAAAAAATCTTTCATAATTGTTGCTATTTTTTTTTCGCAAGTTAAAATATAACATTTATATTTCGCTATGCAGAAGCTTCGGCTGTCTTAGCCATAGTCAGAAAAGGTCGCAGGAGGTCAGAATAAAGCCGATGGTGTGTTGTTTCACGCGCGCCTCAAAGAGATGTCAGCAAAACTGACGGGGTCTGTCAGGGTTGATACCTGCTAGGGCTGCCGGATTGTTGAAGAGTTACCGTAGCCCTAAAACGCAAAGGACAACTGAAGGAACACATGTGGGTTTTAGTAGTAGCTCAATCTAGAAAAAGGGAGAAGCTGTTTTATGATTTCTCACCACAAACAAAAAACTGGGCAAGTGCGAGTCGGACGCGCGCACAGACTTGAAAGGTAAATTGCGGTTTACGATTTAGGACGTATTAAAAAAAAATGAGTTTCAGTTCTAAGTATGGGGAACCCCCAGTATTTATTGTTTTATTTTTTCTATTTTTGTGTGAAATCTTAATGCGGTTCACAGAATACATTTACTTACCAAGTTTCAACAGTATAGTTCTTATAGTTTCGGAAAAAAGTGGCTGACATACGGACGGATAGACAGACAGACAGACATGAGGAATCCATAAGGGTTCCGTTTTTTGACATTTGGCTACGGGACCCTAAAAAAAGACATTTCTATGAGCAAACAACGGTCACGCTCACTCACATTCTTGGTTTGCATTGAATGTTGTGTTTCTCTCTGCCATCTCTAGCCAGCGTGTGTCAATGCTTTGAGGTTTATCTTGATGGTGATCTCTTATGGGGTAGAACCGGTATGTGAAGCATGTTTGGCAGTTTATTTGTAAGGCCTGCGGGGTTTGTAGTTAAAATACAATGTCTGTAACACAAGACGGTTATTTTTTCTTAAACATAATCTTTCGAAGTTCAAATTACATTGCAGACATATTTAATTTGATTGAATAAACTTGTTTAATAAAGTATCCCACTCTCTAGAGAGAGGTATAGTTCTTTCTAATTATTACTTTCTCGATATTTATTCATAGTGAAATATTAACTTATGATGTATTTTATTTTACATTTAGGACTGAACACATTTCTTACAGAGATTATTTTCGTCGCGCGTTTTTCAAAAAATCCCCCAAAGGATGACGTTTTTGTAAGAAGTTTTTCGTTTTGAGCAGTCATTCGGAAAAATTAAGATATACACCACAATTTTTAATTAGTACGAATACATAAAGGGCTTATTAGAAAAGGTCTTATTATTATTTAAGTAAAGCCGAAATAAATAATATTAAATTTATAAACAGCAAAGTTATTAGCGTTTGTTTATGTCCCAAAATGTCACTCAATTTATCGAAATATTGTACAGGTTATTGTTTATGAATAAATGAATGGCGATCAAAATGGAAAATCACTGCGCATATTATTTTCTAGTAGCAATTGTTATGAATGATTGATTCTATAATGAATTTACCAATTATGGTAAATTTTCGTCCCAAAATGTCACTCAATTTATCGAAATATTGTACAGGTTATTGTTTATGAATAAATGAATGGCGATCAAAATGGAAAATCACTGCGCATATTATTTTCTAGTAGCAATTGTTATGAATGATTGATTCTATAATGAATTTACCAATTATGGTAAATTTTCGTGGACATTTTTTTTTTACTTTTGACTACAAAAATATGATTAGTAACGGGTACGGATAGAACCGCATTTTTTTATACTAATTAAAAAATAGGGGTCTTCTTGGTCGATCCATTTCAAACACCAGTGTGTACGAATGACGCTTGGAGCGTTTTGTCAAGGTCATTCAAGTTGTAACCCCGTGTGTACAATCGGCGTTCGAGGAGCCGGTGTCATAGTGTCATGATTGGATGCTGCGCTGCTGGTCGTAGGTTGGATTCCCATACGGAACAAGTATTTGTATACTACTGGACATATGCCTCCACCAAGCGTCCTGTGCGCCTCGCATCCATCGGATTCCCATAACTCTCACCAGGTTATCGTCCCACCTTATGGGAGGCCTTCCAACGCTTCGTCTTGCGGTCGCCACTGCAGAATTGCCCTATCGGCTATGTATTCTACGAGCAATGTGTCCACTATTTGGCAATTCTTCGGTCTATGATATGTCGATAACTAGATTCTCCCGCGGGTATCTTCGGAAACTCTAAGCATATAGCTCTCTTGACTGCTCAGATAGCAATGAAAGCTTTGAATATAAAGGCTTTATTAAAGTCCCTAAGGGAGTGACCAGATTGTTGCAAACCAACGTCCCAACCAAAATGATGTAATCCATCCCAACCTTCAACGCCCATGGTTGGGAGGCGCGTTTTCCCAACCACCGAACATGTTGGCGCGTGGTTTACATCCATGTAGCCGCAACACAAACCAAGCTCCAACCAAGGTGACTTGGTTAGAACGTTAGTTTGCAACCGTCTGGTCGACCCTTTAGCACTTATACTCCAATTATTTATTCAGCACTTAAATGAATACTAAATTTACCAGCTCTACATTAAATACTATTGTTATGAGGTAGTTGAGTATTAAGATCGTATAACAACATTTTAAGCTGTTTTAATTGTGAGTTAGCGTACTAAAATTGCTAATGGATCCCATTTACTGTATTTAATGTACGATAT
Organism: Mythimna pallens; assembly: GCA_961205895.1. NCBI lineage: Eukaryota > Metazoa > Arthropoda > Insecta > Lepidoptera > Noctuidae > Mythimna > Mythimna pallens. Next base: position 8,205,162 of record OY540843.1, read on the forward strand.
TGTACTAATCTATTTGTGTTTATGAACCGTATTACTAAAATTTATGTCAAAGTACTTACTTCCATAAATAAATACAGTAATGAAGAATTTTGTTACATCATAATTTAAATTGTATGGTTCTTTCCTCAAAAAACCATGTCAGATACTAATGCTTAGTTCTCTTGTGATTTGGCCATTATATATTTTTTGTATTGACTTTAAAAGAGACTTTAACCCCTGAGTTTATTTCGGTGTTTTTTTTCGCAAGATAGCTAGGAAAAACCGGCATCATCTAAGTGTTTTAAAAACCTTTTTGACAAATAAATATTATTTATTAAAGAAACATTTAACGCTTCTATTTTTTTTCAAAAACGAACAATTTCACTTTCTTTTTTTTCTTTTACCCTCCCACGCTTCCATCTTTTTACCACGACGTGAACTGCTCTTTCGTTAGCTTCATTTAAGTTTAAGCAAAGGTGCAGATTATTGTCCACAACGGGCAGCATAGCTAGTGCTGCATTTCTTTTGATAGGAAGACATACCTTCAGTGTCTATCCGAACTGTAACAAAAGACTTCATCAGGCATCATATTTATTCAAAACCTACCGCATTAAATAACACACAAAAATTCCTTTGCGGCCGCACACCCCGGCCAATATTCCAAGAAAAAAAATCTTAGAATCATAATATTTTTGTCGTTTCTAAACGGTTCCCGTTTGCGAACTCCGCGTCGAGAGATGGGATATATGAATTGAAAGATTCGATATTTTATCAAATATTTCCCACGAAATGTGACCTTCAGGGGCCCCCGATAGAGGCCCCTTATGAAGGAGTGTAATGGGATGTAGAAGGAGATTTATTTTGAGATAGTTTAATGGAGGATGTTGGTATGAGGTTAAATTATGGTCGATTGAGTAGATGAGGCGCATTGGCAATGGCGTCGACTTACGAGTTGTAATTCCTGGACTTATTTTCGTAATTAAATGATAAATGATATTTATTTTGCAAATAGGTTTAAAAAACACTATTAGGCGCTATTTTTTTTCATCGTTTTAAACTAGATGAGGCCGGTGTTTCCTAGCTGACTACCCTGAGAAGAAACACTGAAACAAACTCAGGGGTCAACTGATTTGACCCCCATAAAATTATTAAATAATTCTCCCCATTCTGGGTAGAGCAACAAGGTGGGTCAGACTTTTACTGATTAAAACGCGCCTATGTTCCTTCAGTTGCTTTTTGCTTTGCATCCCATTTCATCACCACTGTCCTCAAAACGGGGAAGAAATCATTGAGAGGACCAGCATGACCTAGAAAATAAAAATCGAAGGCACATGACATTGAGCTTTGGGCCTGCATCGTGGTGACCGCGTACTGGAACACGCAGCGTTGGTAGTCCACCCACAAGGTGGACCGATGACCTGGTGAGGGTCACGAAAATCCGATAGACGCGAGACGCACAGGACCGGTTATTGTGGCGAAACTTGAGGGGGCGTATGTCCAACGGTGGACGTCTTTCGGCTCGTGTTTCCGGGTGCTGGGAACACTATGATCTGATTTTGATGGTCCATTGTCAGCCATTTCGCTCACGACGAGATTTTCAACTTCCATCCCAGATTTAATTTTCTGGATTGACTTTACTAACAGGATCTACCCACGCGGCATGGAATTAGGTCACAGTGATCCGTAAAATAGGCTAACTGTATTTCAAGTAAATGTTGTTCGACCGTACCGAATAATTCATTGAAATAACCAAGTAATTTTTGTATTTTAAGGTCATTATTTAAGCAGAAGTTGTTTAAAAATGAAAGGGTTATTTTATTTAAAGTAGGTGTTTACTCTTTCAAATAATAATTATAATTAACATAAATATCTAGGTATTTTTAATTAGTAATTCCAAATATCCATCGTTTGATAACATTGTTTTGTTATATATATTTTCAGAGTTAAAACCCAATGAAAAGAATCTTTTGTTCACAAGTAAATCTCAGCTTATTTTTGTTTTATGATAGCAAGCTAACCTATTCTTGGACGCGAAAGGGCATGGGAAGCTGTCATCTGGTTCTACGAAGCAGTAATGCGAGCGAAGGAGGTGGCTGAAACCGTGAGGGAGAGGACATCCTCATGCTCCAGCCACGGACTTACGGACTACAAGCAATGGGTAGCTCGCTGCCCAACTGTCCAGTAAGACCCAAGCTCGAGTCACGAAAGCGCGTTGTGTTTACCGTGCGTTTCTAAGAGATATCAGCAAAACTGAAGGGTCGATGCCTGCTAGGGTTGCAGGAATATTCGAAAGAGGTACCATGATCCTGGAGCGCAAAGGACTATTTGAAGAACACGTAGATTTTAGTCAGTAAAAATCTGCGACGCCCTTTTGCTCCCACGAGAGCGGGAAAATATATTTGTTGATTCCCTACATAAAAAGGGCTAGCCTATTCTATCCTTAATTGAATTCACTCAGAATACCGATTGTACACTCAGAATACTGAAATGCTCATAAAGTACGGTTTTATTAATAAAATGTATCTTTTTGTAAAAGAAATATCAGTTCTCTTTTGAAAGCCCTGAAAAAAAGTAGTCATAGCCTATTCTTTGGGGATCGCGTAAATAATATGAAAATATGATGTATGGATGTAATACAATCTCATCTTTTTTTAGTAGGTACTCGTATAAGCCAGGTTTCTTATAATGATGTAATAAACGGGTAGATATGGAAATAAATTAATTTATTTCCGAATCGTGTTCTTAGATTCCTTTTTCAAAAATTACTAGCGAGCGCCCCCGGCTTGCACGGCGCCAATATAATTTCCTATGGATTTTCAAAAATAAATCTTTCGTACACGTCTTATCCCTTGATAGTTATAAAAAAATACAATATATATGAAGAAATAGTATATACTATATTGAAGATTATATTTCTTATTTATTTAACTATTTATGTTTATACATAAAAGAAAAGAAGTAGGAAACAGAAAAATAGGTAAAAAGGTGATGCTTTTTTTTCTAAAGAAATCTCTTCCAGCATCCCTGCGAAAGGTGAGTTGGAAAAATAGAGATTTAGACACTATGTGTAACAGTAAAAGGAAAATTAATACACACAAAATAGTTAACAATGAAATAAGTGTACTTTGAAGAAATTCTTTTTTGTTAGCTTAGTTGTTTAAATTATTTTTGTGCTGCTCTGGACTCCTATAAGTGAAGGAGTACACCATCAAGATACCGGAACCACTAATTATAAGATACAAATATTGTGTGTAACTTTGTTGCAGATCTTAAATGAATAAAAACACAATATAATACAATATAAAATATCAAAATTGCTTTATGTGAGGCTCCATCACACATGTAGCTCTTGATTTTCTCTGATCAAAATAAAATAATCAAGATATACCTACTGCAAAAATACCAAAAAAAAAATTCAGTTGGATTCAGTGAAATGTAAATAAATGCTAACCTGTGGCAATATTTTAGTGTGACCAACCAACTCAAACAAGAAAAAAAGAAAGAAAAAAATAGATCACAAAGTTAATTATTTTTTGCTATAATCGGTCGTTAAATCTAAATATGTCATTTTTAAAATAAAGTTTCTTTTCATTCATTAAATTCCAAGCGAACGCCGCATTCGCTCTCTCATTGTCGTTCTATTGTGTCTCTAATTACGGTATTCGAATGGTTAAGAGCATTGACTTCAAAGGTTTTTTCTTTTAAGAAAAGGTTTCGATGTATTTTAAATAATATTATTTTTTATTGAAAGCTCGATTATGATGTGGCCGATGATAGAGTAGTCGTAACCAGGTTGTAGCTGTCAGGAACTTCCCCTCCTGACCTTTACGTAAGATGAAACTGTTCCCAAAACATTTTATCCGTATAGATGGGATGTTCATCAAGTACCGTTGGTGCATCGCAGTACGTCTATGATGTAACGGCTTTGCTGAATTAGATTGTGTAATTTTGACGCACACTATCCTAGATACAAACGATAGAAAACACTTACATAAATATCATATTTTACTTTCATGGGTATAACTATCTGTAGCCATTAGTTCCGCCCTCGTGATGGTAGAAAATTATCCCAAGGGGACATTCTCCCCGGATTTTTCCAGAAAATAGTCTCTCTATGTCTAGTACTCATAGCACAAGCTCTGCTTAGTTTGGGACTAGATGGCGTTGTGTGAAATTGGTGGAATATTATTATTATATCTTTATTAACTTAATTCCTACATTTATAAACTATATTTTTAAAAATGTCAATAATAATAATAAAAAAACGGCAACTGCGAGTCGAACTCGCGTACTGAGAGTTCCGCACAAACTTAGCTATGTAAATAGTTCCGAAATCGAGTATCGAAGATTTTTCCGAATCGCAAAGTTATTTTTACTTGTGACGTTTTTTGAGACATAAATGCGGCTGTATTTTATTTTTTCGTTAACTTGGAAGTTTGAGTTTTTCAGAGCCGCAGGTCTGAGTAGACGGTTTTAATTTCAACTCGATACCTCCACGCGTTTCCGAGATAAAGTGTCTTGACAGACAGACAATATCAAGAACAGGGTCCAAGTTACTGGCAGTCAGGACTCCAGAGAAAGGAACCTTCTAACGATACGAGTCGTGTCCAGAAGTACCGCTTTCTGAATCAAGTCCTTCATTCAGCCGCCTAGTGATAGCTTCCTAAGATGTTGGTCGAGGCTTGTGGCTATTAAGCCATTGGTTGACACCATTATTATTAAGCTGCTGGTAGAAACCAGTATTACATAATAAAGAAATTTCAAAAGTGACCGAAGCAAGGGCTAGACGTTAGTACAATATTAAGCACAGCTACTTAGTTATTAAAATGATTTTCTTGTAAAACCCTCTCCGTTTTAATACCCTTTCTTTTCTGATGCATTAAAAGCGCGTCGGGCTGAAAATGGCAGCCGGCCAGCGTAGCGGGGTGGCGGAGCGTAGCTTCGTTTTTCTTTCTGACCTCTATGACCCCATACACTTTTATGAGATAAAGTAAAAGTGAGGTTTCTTTGGAACTTAAAATGATTTGCTGACTGCCTCTTTTGTGTAATATCGAACCTTAATGTAATGGTTTAATTAAGAATTGATTTGCGAATAAGTTGTTGGCGTGCATTATTGTTAAATAAATAAAAATCATGATAGGTAGAGAAGAGTGGGGCAATGGCGAACGGTTAAGGGAAAACAAAAATAGCAATGCAGGTTTTTGACGTCTATAGGTTATTATTATTAACTAGCTGTCCCGGCGAACTTCGTACCACCAATAGTAAGGATAACGCCATCTAATGGCAGCATAAATAACCATTTTATAATGACATTTTAATTAGAGATGGCGTTGTATTCGATTTTTTTTTTTCGTAAGTTTTTCCATATTTTCTGACCGTTAAAACCTTCCCTGGACTATCACGAATATTTCAAGAAAAAAATTAGCCAAATCGGTCCAGCCGTTCTCGAGTTTTAGCGAGACTAACGAACAGCTATTTATTTTTATATATATAGATTAGTCGGTCCATTTATCCTGCTAATTCAAACATAATTCACTAACCGACGCGCATTGGGTAAAGCTGAAAAGTGAGTGGGGTAGCAGACGTCGGAATTAGGTAGAGTTATTTAAGTACTTACACTCCCTACTCTACTATGCCTAAAATCCCGAGATTATATTTAAAGAGCAGATTTTTTAATGAGAGGAGGAGGAAGTGTATAAATTTGTTAACCTCACCTTGGTTGACGTAGAAAGATCTTTTTCAATGAAAAAATCTAATAAAAATCCTCTCTGAGGTTTTTATTATTATTTATTTGTTATATTGTTGGCCACACGGGATTTTTCATTAGAAATCTCGGTAAGATCCATATTAATATCAACATTTCGATGCGAGTACATAAATAACTCTACCTAATTCCGACCTCTGATAATTAGTCATCTCTTTCTTACCTACTATAGTCACTGTTTTGGGATTTCCTCGCGTTCGCTGTTACCTCACTTTCTACTTATGGGGGAAATTTGCTGTGGGATAATACACTTTAGAAAAAATAGGTAAGTACGTATATTTTACTTAACAACATAAATAAACTGAAGTGAAGTCTATTTTTTTTTTAAGTAACTAAGATGACCAGAATAATCTATCTTGTTATCGTAGATAAATCTAGAGAAAAAAATTTAAACATAATAATAATAATATAATAATAATAAAGTTTATTGACACAAAAACTATACAGGTAACAAATTTGAAGCCCTGGCTCCTGAGCTAGGTAGCAACCTGTGTTACAGGAGCCAGTGTCTTCACCCAGTTGCATATGTTACATTTGATCACAATTCATTTATACATATTTGATAAAAAAAAAACATGGTAAAATAAAATAAATGGAAATGCACGCATGCTCAAGTATTTATTGACTCGGCGTGTTATGTGTGCGTATGTGTGTGTTTATTATTATTATTATTAGATATTATACATAAAAATTGACATCAAAGATATTGTTGAAATTGACATCAAAGTATTTGTATGAAATTCCTACAATTTATCCTCTTTTTTTTCCACAACATTCTCTCATTTTTTATCAAACCACATTACATCAGGATCATGCTATTATTCCACAGATATACGGATCCAACTTCACATATCGTTGGCCATCCTTTTTGGAGCGCAAAAGTAGGCATGCCGCCATTTTTTGTGACGTAAGTAACATCCAAGCTCCACGCCTTTGGCAGATAACTCCTGGTTTATTGATAAAACTAGCAGAGGATTTGTGTTCGGGGTTTGTTTTTTCATATGTCCTACTAAATCTCTTTGATCTTAAATGGGAGAGATTTATTGAGCCAGCTAGCTAAATGGTTGAAGGACGCACGTGTTATCATCGTAGGATTGAGACTACAAAGTGTACCTAATCCATATTATTTTTACAAGGCTAGTGTATGACACAATAATAGCGAAGTTTAGGAGTGTTGTACATTATATTCATTTGTTTATTTATCTTAGCATAATCAGCTTTCTAATGTTCCCACTGTTGAGACTCAGGTATCCTCCCTAGGAAAGACCAAAGGCCTCCCTAGGAGAGGCCGTACCTAATCCACCACACGAGTCCAATGCGGGTTCGCATTGGGCCCGTGTGGTGGATTAGGTTGTGTTTTTAGTTGGGTAATCATCTAATGACATCTCTTGGCGGAGCTAGCCCTTGGGCGGAGCTAGGGCGTGTCAGACTTTTACAAACTAAAACTCACTCGTTTGTTCTTCCTTTACCTTGTGTTCCAGGGCCTCGGAGGTTCATTTTCACTTAACCCAAGGCCCCAGTAGGCTGCGACCATGCTGGGCTCCTACGATTTGCTGACCTCTCCTTGAGTCGCGCGTGGAACACTACGCGCCGTCGACGACTTGGGCTCGGTCCGGACGGTTACCGGAAGACCGGACGGCGAGCTACCCATTGCACGCCGTCCGCAAGCCTGTGCTTACGGTGACTGGAAATCAGGATCGGGATCCCGGCGGCTCGGGCGTGAGGGCCGTTCTCTCGCACGGGCGGCCGCCTCCTTTGCTAACATTACTGCTTCGCAGAAGGAGGCGACCGCCTGCCACTTCTCCTCGATCATTTTGAGAGCAGGGGTGTTGAAATAAATTACATAAAGTAATGCGACCTACAACTCGTAAGTTGTGGCCCTTACCTACCACCACTAGGCTACCCGCTGCTCCAATATATTTATCACACTAATATTATTTTAAAGGCAAAAGTTTGTCTGTATGTTTGTCACTTCTTCACGCTTTAACGACTCAAAAGATTTCGATAAAAATTGGCATTTGGGTAGAACATGTCTTGGGGCCCAAGTCTGCTATTTTTATAAATTCGTCATTCCAACCAACACGATCGCATTGTCATTTTGTTAAAAGTTCGTAATCTGTTAATTCATAATGATCGATCATTGATCGGTCAATGGTCTCGTAATAGAGTTGTGGTAGAATGACCATATTCAGCTTATTAGAAGCAATGACTGTATAATGACGTTTTAATGGTAGGTCACTGATCAAAGGAACTGTCAAAATTTTAGCAAATTACTTACGTTAGGCATTCATTAGTCAATATGTACGAGATGTTCAGTGGTTAACCATTGGAAAGTCATAATGACGCCATTACATTAGTAGATTACCAAACTTGTCAAAATCAACAATTATGAAATCAATGATAGACCATTCTGACACTATTGTAGCAGACTTGAGGCCCTGGTAGGTATAGCATATATCTATGATAGTTTGTCCGGGGAGTATTGTACTTTTGGGATATTTTTCTACTTAAACAGCTATTAGTATTATAAAGGCGAATGTTTGTGTGTGTGTTTGTATCTTTGTTACTTCGTCACGCTCGAACGGATTCGGACATGTCTTGGAATGGCTCGTAGGATACTTTTTGTACCGGGAATATGTTCCCTTGGATCAATATTCTACTTCCAAGCAGGCAAAGCCGCTGGCAGTAGCTAGTTATGTTAACTCCCTTACAGACGAGTCCAAGGACATTACAGCCGACTCTTATAATTTTCACATAAAATACGGTATTATTAAATTAACGGTTACAAAAATAAATGTAAATGAAGAATCATAAGTCCAGACCTTTTTCAATTATTTATTTGTGCCACTTTAACAAATCTCGCCAGGTTTTAGCAAAATACCCTTTTATCCTCCGATATCGCTGTACTATTTATGGTAATTAGGACTCGTAACAAACCTGTACCTTTTTTTTACGTGGGAATTCATCTCTGGGTAGGCGTGAGGGAGTGCCACAATTTACTGACTAAAACCCACTTGTGTTTCTTCAGTTGCCCTTTGCGTTCCAAGGCCTTCCTTCCTTCCGGGGAATCCTTTCGAATGATCCAACAACCTGCAACCCTTGCAGGCATCTAGCGAGCCCCATCAATGTTGTTGGCAGTTCTTTGAGGCGCGCGTAGCACATACTGCGCAACAAGAACCCGGCCTACAACCCGGGCCCTGGTCCTTATCGAACGGCGAGCTACTCATTGCTTGCCGTCAGGAATCGAAGGCGTTACGTTCTGCTAGTCTTCTGTTTGTTTATCTGCAGCTGAATGGCACCTGTGCTACAATCAAATCAATTGACGTAATGTTTAACAAGAGCGCGTGGATTTTCTGAAACAGTTACTGTGGCTCTGAAATGCAAAGGGTAACTCACTGAAGAACACTGGTAGGTTTTTGTTAGTTAGTCTGGCATGCCCTCTCGCTCCACCTAGAGCGAGAGAAGTCATTTGATGACTCTTCACCTCAAAAAAATCTTATACGTTTTTTTTTTTAATATACTATATTATATTTAATAGATATTGTGATGTGAAATTGGTATAGTTTTGTATCTCAAGGGTCTGCACAACTGAATTATATGTAGAATCGTTGAAACAGGCACGATCTCGGTAAAATGGAGCTGAGATTTTTTTTGTCATATTGACTGCTTCAGCAAATTTTGCCGGGAAGGCCGACTTGATACGTTTCTGCCAAATACTACAAAAAAAATTGTTACATTCGCATTTAATAAAAACATAGTGACTGTACTAACTATTCTGTGTCGACAACTAAATACTTTCTAAACTTGATACAGGCCAAATGCATAAACCGTACGATACCAAAAGAAAAAGTAATAACACCCATACGGATCGAGCAGTTAAAGCAACGCGTGTCTATGCCGCCGGTTCATGAAAGATCGACCATCCATTTAATACTGAGACTCGTCCGTGCCTCGGAAGGTTCGTGAAGTCATTGGCAACCAATGTCCTGCGGCGGCGATCTCTCGCGCCGGGCCATGGTCCGAAACGAGGAGTAGTGGCAGGCGGTCGCCTCCTTCTGCGAAGCAGTAATGCTTGCAAAGGAGGCGGCCGATCGCGTGAGGCAGCGGTCCTCACGCCCCAACCGCCGCCGGGATTCCGATCCCGATTTCCGGCCACCGTAGGCGCGGGCTTGCGGACGGCGAGCAATGGGTGGCTTGCCGTCCGACCGTCCGGTAACCGTCCGGACCAAGCCCAAGTCCTCAACGGCGCGTGCTGTTCCACGCGCGCCTCAAGGAGATGTCAGCAACTGTAGGAGCCCAGCAGGGTCGAAGCCTACTGGGGCCAAGGGTCTGATTCTGAAAGGAAGACTCGGCCCTGGTACGAAAGGCAACGAAGGAACAGGAGTGGGTTTTTAGTCAGTAAAAGTCTGACACTATCTCCCGCCCCCAAAAAAAAAACCAATGTCCTGCCATTTATATAATCTTTGACAGTCGTTACAATAATCAGAAATGAGAAAATTGGACACCGGTGTCCACTAGGGCCGATGACTGATGAACTTATTTATCTAGTTAATAAAAAAACATTTTACAATAGCGTGTTTCATTTTGTCTATAGAACAAGATCTTGAAACCTAACCTGGTGGTTTCCTTTATTACTAGTGCTTATATTATAATATGAGCAGTGGTGGCCGAGTGAGCAGTGGTGGCCGAGTGGTAACGGCCCCGACTTACAAGTTGTAGGTCGCGGGTTCAAACCCATCCAGGCGCATTACTTTGTGTAATTTATTTCATCACCACTGCTCTCAAAACGGTGAAGGAAAACATCGTGAGGAAACCGGCATGTCCTAGAACCAAAAATTCGAAGACATGTGACATCCACCAACCTGACTGGGCCAGCGTGGTGGATTACGGCCCATTCCCTCTCCTAGAGAGGAGGCTTGAGTCCCAACAGTGGGAACATTATAAGGCCGACTATGCTATATTATAATATAATGTGAGAATAACAATCAGGAATGAAGATATCCGCAAGAGTACCAAGGTTACCGACATAGCACAATGGGCACATTGCTCGCAGAACGGATGGTCGATGGAGCTGAAAGGTTCTGGCTACCGCGTACCGGAAGACGCAGCGTTGAAAAAGGTGGACCGATGACCTGGTGAGGGTCACGGGAATCCGATGAATGCGAGAAGCACCTAGAAACTTTTGTCGTGGTGACACTTGGGGGAGGCTATGTCTAACAGTGGACGTCTTTTGGCTGAAACGATGATGATGATGATGAAACTAGTGCTTGACTGCGATCCCACCTGGTGGTAAGCATAGTGATGCAATCGATGATTGTGAGGCGTACTATTTACTAGCGCGCATCACTATCAACTCGGGTTTAATCTATGATGAAGTTGACTTGACAACTAGATACTATTATTTTACATAGAACCTAATTATTTATTAAAACTTCATGCAACACAAAGGTACAAAGATGGACAAAATAATATAAAAGGCATTAACCTTTTATCTTCTTGCCTTCTTGCTTGCCTGCCTATAGGCCTCCAAGTGTCGCCACAATGAACGATCCTGTGCGTTTCGCATCCATTGGACTCCCGCAACCGTTACCAAATCATCGGTCCACCGGTACGCAGGTAGCACTAGTTTATACGAGTATTATTTAAAAAAAGAAAAAGGTTAGGCAAATTCATTGCAATTGCTTCAGTGTGGTCGATGGAAGTGAACGTACAAACCGAATAGTACTGCTCTTTTGTGCGTTCGTTCATCCCTCATTTTCTTGAATAAGGTTTTTATTTACTGCTTCTTTTACGTGCTTTGTATTGAGCGTGGGGTGAATACTGATTCAAGTGAGTAGTAATACGATATTCTTCGGTAAGTAGGTACCTACATGAGAAGTTTAGGAGGATCTTTGGGATAAGGAAAAGTTGTCTGAATGGATTAGGACTTTATTTTGGGAAGGTTGGTTGTGAGAAATGCGTAATGTCTAATACTTAATCTTGATTTTACGTGATGTACGAATTCTAATTACTGTAGGGACTGTAGCGTGGGTTCCAGGATTTATTTGTATGGTGGGTAATCATCACAACAGTTCTATTGCTTGGCAGTTTTCCAATAAATGCTGTTTAAAATTTGAATAAAAAATTAATAGGAAGTACATTTTGATACAAGTGGAAAAAGTATTCTCAATACACTTACTCGAAATCCTGCTCTTATGCATTCCGCTTTTAGGTACGCAATTTACTGTTTTCCGCACTAGTGCGGAAAAGTGCGCGCGCTCGGCCCCACCACGATTGATTGAATTTATCGTGTCAGGCTGGGCACTAAGCGAGTCGCATGTAACTTATTTATATCTTCGTAACTATATTGAAAAACGTTTGATACACGTGGAGATATGTCACTGCAATAATCGGCTCTATAACACCACATACACAGAATTAAACCACGATCGCAATGACAAAGTTTGTCGATCGATCTACCTGCATGTTAATAAAATAAGTTTTTTTCACATAGGTATTTTATGTTTGGACTAGGTTCTGCCCGTTTCTTCGCTTGCATAAAAATTTTACTTAAGATAAAACTATCCTGTTATTATCCTATCTATCTGAGTGCCAAGTTTAATAAAAAATGGCATGGAAGTATCGTTTCGCAATCTCAAAGCCAAATTAATTACTATTTTATCATAAGTAATGATATTCTATTCTTGTCAAAAACTTAAAAAAAATGAAACAATATAGTCAGCTAATATTAAACGAATATTTATCTTAATTTGAAAGTAACAAGTTCCACATTTGAATTACTCCCACATGCGACTCGGCAAGATTGCGCGACGATTTTCCATGTTACGAACGAAAAGTGGAATGTACGTTATATTGGAGTATGTCTAATTTGTGTGCGACCTACTAAACTTGGCTGGGTTATACTATTAGGTAAGTAGGATAATATCGTTACGCAAACGTAGCCAAGTCGGGCGTGTGTTGCGTTCAGTTTTTGAATTTTTTGAAGAATTCATCTCTTAGGTACCTAGTTAAAAAAAAATCTCATATAAAATTGTCATATTTAAAATACGATTTTACCAACGCACTAATCGAAGAAAATTACAAAAAAATGGCGTCTGTATAGGTGCGCATAGGCTAATTACTCACCATTTTTCACTTACGGCCAGCGTTTGTAATTGGGTAAGTATATAGGTACCAACGTATTGCACTGTAATCAGTAATATCTGATACCAAAAACACAACTACACTCAACCGATACTAGACAAAATAAAATAACAATTTCAAGTATCAAGATAAGTTTGGTTAAAATATAAAAAAATGAGCGAACAATGGATTCTATTTGTGCGTGCTGTATGGGTACGCGTAATGTTGATGTGTTGCGACTAGTTTACCTAAAATTGAGAGAGTGAAAAATGTAAAAGCGTCCTTAATGGTATTATCTGGGTTTTGATAGACAGCTCCAACTGTTTTTATTCCAGTTCTATTTGATTTGCGACACTGAAACTCAATCATGCCACAAAAATATTTGACAGTTTAAAAATTTTTTATCGTTCTAAATATCAATGGCCGCAAACGAAACAAAAAAAAAAAAAACAAAATAGGTCACGCGACGTTTCATGGCACCGATAAAAAATTCTAATTTAAAAAAAGAACGTTCCAATATCGTTCAGAACGAGTCTATTTCTTTATTGGCTATTTCTAGTAGAAATAATAAAGTAAAATTACCTATATTTGAATTCAGAATTACATTTTGGAACAAAAACTTTATGTCATTCAAGATAAAGTTCAAATTCCATCGCAACATATACTTTTTAGGGCCTGTTAATTCAAGTGATCACTTAAAATTAGACTTAAAATACAAACTGCTAAAGTCGGAAATGTCCAATTACTAATTTCAAGTGTATAAACTTGGCCAACGGTCAGGTTGTCTGAGCTCGGGTTGCACCACTTTATTCTAGCCAAGTTCCTAATTAATGGGACATCGTTGCTTGTAACCTCAAAGACTAGAAATAGTTTGGTTTCTATAGAAAATGTCTGTGAAAGAATATCGGTGCAATTAAAGGACGCCTGAACGGTAATGAACCTTCTTGTCTGGATTTGATTTTCTATTTGGTTTTCTTATTAGCTATAATCTTGCTTAATAAAAAACTGGGCAAATGCGAGTCGGACTCGCGCCCTGAGGGTTCCGTACAAACCTACTTATGTAAACAGTTCAATTCTTGAATGGAGTTTCGAAGATTTTACCGAATCGCAAAGTATTTTTTTTTTGTGATGTAACAACTAATTTACTGTTTTCAGATTTATTCCTATATCTGTCCTATAAGACCTTGCTTTATGCCAAATTTCATAATTCTGGGTCAAGGAACTACCCTATGAATTTTGATTTCCTTTACATTGTCAAAATATACGTATTTTGCGACATAAACGGCCGTATCTTTTTTTCTTAGTTAACGTAGAAGTTTATTTTTTTCACAGCATCAAGGAACCGCAGACTTGACTATATGGTTTTAATTTCAACTCGATACCTATCCTGCTTTCCCGAGATACAGGGTCTTGACAGACAGACAGACAGACAGACGGACAACAAAGTGATCCTATAAGAGTTGCGTTTTTTCCTTTTGAGGTACGGAACCGTAAAAAAAGATTTAAGTGATAAAAGAGTGCATTTGAAAATTGGACCTTATTATTAAAACATGTTTAGAACCATATTATTGAAACTTGTGTAGAGACAGACGTTACGGATAGTCAAGGGGTATCGTGTTTCCCAGTTACTGGGTTATGGGGATCAGATAGACAGACGCTCCGTGTAAAATACTGGTATTCAGCTGGTATCAGTTTGAATGGAAACCGACCTCAACTTAGTTGGGAAAAAGGCTGGACAGATATTGATATTTATGTAAGTGGAATAAATTGTTCTAGTACATATCTTCTTCACACAATTTTACTTTACTTAATTCATGAATTCATTAAACTTTAAGCGAACGGGCGTTCGCTCTCTCATTGTCTTTCTATTGTGTCTCTAATTACGGTATTCGAAAGGTTAATACGCCACCGGCCCCGACTTACAAGTTGTAAGTCGCCGGTTCAAACCCAGCCAAGCGCATTACTTTATGTAATTTATTTCATCACCACTGCTCTCAAAACGGTGAAGGAAAACATCGTGAGGAAAACGGCATGTGCTAGAACCAAAAACTCGAAGACATGCGACATTCACCAACTCGCACTGGGCCCGCGTGGTGGATTACGGCCCGTTCCCTCTCCTAGAGAGGAGGCCGGAGCCCCAGCAGTAGGAACATTAAAAGGCTGATTATGCTATGCTTATGCTAATACCCCACCACAATTCGATATTATCCTGTCTATATTTTTGTACAATATTTTATAATACTTGGGGAAGACCTATGTCCAGCAGTGGACAGCTTTTGGCTGAAATATTGATCATGATGATTTATACTCAACAACTAATAAATCACAGTAACGGACATAGCCCGAAGAAACGTCAAACATAAGTGTTAGTTGACAGGGTACATTGTTCGCAGAACAGACAGTCGATGGGGCCGAAAGGTTCTGGACTGAAGGACGACGCAATGTAGTCAACATTCCTACAAGGCCTCCTATAAGGTAAACCGACGACATCTGATGGATGCGAGATACACAAGACTGGTGAACGTCTTTCGGCTGAAATTATGATGATGATGATGATGATGAAACAACGAATAACACTAAAAAGAAATCTTTTCCTGAAAACAGCCTCATACTTGGTTATGAAGTTCAAATTTTGGTACTAGGAAGAGTAGGGTGTGGTACTTCATTTTTATACACACGTATTGTAATGGTAGTGGCGTCATATTTTAATGTGTACATGGACATATATTCTGTTACTTGACCATCAAGTTATTTCAAATTAAACATAAATTCAAATTAAATAAAAAAGAAGAAATTATTTTAAAAATATTTATGGGAAATAACACAATCTTAACATAAGCTTACAAATTATAAACATTTAGTCCGGGCAAAACGGCCTAGCGCTCAATGTAATGCCGTTGCCACATGTATAATGCGACCAATCCACAACATTAACAACAACAACAACAACGTTAACAACATTATTATAACTATTTTACCAAATTTAACTTTGAATAAATATATTATTATTATTAGTTTTCGGCGTGGGCCGATGATGGTGTAGACAAAAAGACGTTTGAACACTATAGCGTTCAAATAGATACAAATAACAAAAAATAAATTGGTTAAATACCCAATTTAGAAGCAGGTAGAGTACTAGGAAGGCACTTTCATAAATTTTTATCATCTGAAGGTCGACTATCTTCTAGAATCTAAGTGATATAACAATCACAAACAGAGCGTCGTGAACTTGGGAGCGCTAATTTGCGCGCCCCTTATTCAGCCAAGTTTCCATTTCTTTGCTAACGTGAAAAGATAAAAAAGCACTTGGAAATGAGTACAATGCTAATGCGTTTTTACATATTTTTGTATCTTATTTTTTCTGTACCTTATTTTTTGGAAGTTTCTTGTTAGTCTCGCCTCGTTTTTCTAGCTAAGGTCTTCCTTTTTAGGTGGGAAAATATCTAATGAGTGGGAGGGCGTGTCAGAATTTTACTGACTAAAACCCACTCCCTGTGTTCCTTCTTCGCCTTGAGTTCCAAGACCCCAGGTTTCAGAAAGCTTTCAGAAGCGAATACATGGCTCCAGTAGGCTTTAGCCCTGCTGGCCCCTACGGTGTTGCTGACATGCCGGTGGCAGACGTGAAGAAGTCCATTCCCTAAAGCGGGTGGTTGCCTCTAGCTCCTCTATTACTGCTTAGCTCAAGAAGGCAACCGCCTTTCATTCCTCCTTGCTCCGGACCATGGCCTGTACAAGGACCCAGCTTACTAGCTAAGGGTAAAAAATACTTTCCTGTATATTAAAAAAATCTGTAAACTGTTTTTTTGTAAAGAATTAGTCACTGAACTTCACTCGAAAAAATTCTGCAAAAAATTCTAATATACTTTTAATTTATTTGTCATTCATTTTGTAATTAACATTCTTTTCCTCAAACCTAGACAATTTGACACGAAATTGGGGACGAAAAAATCGTTATAAACACGTTATGAAGCAGAGAAAATTTTCCAAAATTAAAAATTGAATAAACGTCCTGTGCCAAAAGTAAGCATCACGGTATATTTATTAAATTTTCTCAAACGCAAATCAAATACGTACGGAACGTGAATTAATTCTGTTTACCTGTATATCTATCTATATGAATTAATAGTATATTAGATTGTAAGGAAGCCGAGGTTATATCTTGCTTAATGTATTAATGTATAACGTCTTTATTAATGACATTCCTAAGACAATATTGGATGTGTAGCAGGGGAAATACAATAGGGAAATTTAATATCTAACTTAACCTCTGATAAAAGGTAACGATTAATAAAAGCAGTTAATTTAGTAGGTGTTATGGGTGATTAGGTTGACTTTTGGTTAGCACTGTGTCAATAGATTTTAAAATTAAATGCGTCTGTTCTTTACAACATTATTGGCAACTAAATCAACATAGGTCATGCTTCTCCTTAGTAGGTATAAAAAAAAAAAAATTAAATTCTCCTAGTGGCTTGACAGTCGACCTGACTCCTTTGATTTCAAAACCATCTTCTTTTCTTCCTATCAAATTCGAACGCCTATTCTATTTATGCAGAATAAACATTAGGCTAGGGGATAAAGCATTGTCTTTAAGTCGCGGGCGGTAAGTTGAATTTCGAATGAAACTAAGGTTGCTAAGTTTTAATTCCGAACGCCAGTGAGGGATTTATATAATTAATTCCAGAGTATTGCAAGGGATAACATTGAATCCTGAGTAAAGTGAGGAATTCTAGCCGCCCAAGACAAAGACAGCTTTATCCCCGTGTTTTTTTGTCGGATGGGAAAATCATCTAATGACATCCGTCGCTCTTGGGCGGAGCGGGAGATAGTGTCAGAATTTTCGGAATCCCGGCGGCGGTTGGGGCGTGAGGACCGTTGCCTCACACGATCGGCCGCCTCCTTTGCTAGCATTACTACTTCGCAGAAGGAGGCAACCGACTGCCACTCCTCCTCGCTCCGGACCATGCCCTGTACCAAGGTCCGGCGCGAGAGATCGCTGCCGCCGATCGCCCCCACGAGGACACGGCGGTGCTCTGCCCAAGCGGGGCACACCTTTACCGTATGCTCCACCATGTCCTCCGGGTGTTCTACACTATGGTGGCACCCGGGCGTCTCTTCCGCACGAATCTGGTGCAGGAACCTCCCGAACTTACCATGTCCGGTGAGAACCTGCGTCATGCGGAAAGTGAGGACACCGTGGTGTCTTTCCAGCCACTCCTCAAAAAGGGTACTTATCGCTTAATCATGGCGTGCCTAGCACTGGATTGCGACATTCGCTGTCGTCATTCCACCATGAGATCCCGCCGGAAGCCTTTCCGCCATGCAGCTTTATCCTCGTGTTGGATACTCTATTTTGGAGATTTGAAAAAAAAAAAAAACAAATTCACTACTCTAAGATTGATTCATTATTTTTTTAGAGCCTCGTCAGTGAACACATTTTATTTCTATTTTTTTATTAGTGGCCAGTTTGATTTTTGAATAAACTTATTTGATACACGTACATTTTGATTCACTTAACGTGTTTCTATTTTCTTTTCAAAATAATGGTTTCTGACATTCTAAATTCAAATCTCATTGTTCCCTAGGGAACGCCCATACTACATTAAATCCTTAGGGATATCATGGCTTGCTTTTTGTTATGGTTGTATGATATATAAAATGGCATTATCAAGCAGGTGGTGTAAAAAATAATAATAAATTGTCTTACCAGTTTGCAAGTTAACAAAGGCAACAACAGAATGCGATCTCTTCCGTTATCGCAATAATCAGAATTCAAAATGTATCTTTTTAACAGTACTTACAGTTCTTGTTAGCGCAAAGCTAAAATTAAAATTTGCTCAGTTCTTACGGTACGGGAGCGTAATGATGTTAATCTGATTTTAAATATTCTTATATATGTACATTCGTGACATTCTATATAACGAGAGTCACGAATTCAACGAACTTTTGTATTTTCATCATACTTAGGCACCCTGTAGGTATCTCCTATATTTCCACGTTGGATATTCACATCTGTCTTTCTACAAACATTGCGAGCCTGTCCTTTCTGCTCATAAAACCCTTCGAAATGGCCTTGCTGGTGAGTGCTCAGGCCGAATATTTTAGGCTGCGGTTAACCTTACCTGGCTCCAAATGTGATCTGATGTAGAATGGCAATAAGCCAAAAGCACCATGTGTGTCATCACAATCTGTATGGAAAATTAACTTCTATTTAATTTTATTGATTTACTTTCTGTTTTATTTAGAAGCTTTTCTGTTTGTTTGTATGGTTTTTTAGGTCAAATTTTGTAAAATAAATTTAAAACTATTACCCATAATTGATTTACTTATCTGAAATTTTGCAGACATGTTCAGTTTGAATCAGTGGCGTAGCAAGGTGATCAACAGGCCTGGGACAAAAATAAAAAAAATGGGGCCCATCTTTTTTACGTGGGAAATCATCATGTAACTTTTCCTAATCTGGGTGGAGCGCGAGGGAGTGTAGACTTTTACTGACTGAAACGAGTTGCCATAGTTGAAGTAGTGTTGCAACCTCTTTTATTGAGATTTCGAAGGTGAGAAAATTTTTCCTTAGTTTAATAAGAGGTTTGTTAATCAGATTTGGTGGGCCCTCCAACCTTGGGGGCCTCGGGGTTCTACCACGCTTAGCCCTTTGGTAGCTTTGCTAGCAGTTTGAATGACAATGCGTACTTAGTTAAGAGATGTCATTCTAAATCCAATATGGCGGACTTCTAAAAATGGCGGAGTAGTTTTTTTTTTGTGCTCCCATAATATGAGCATCAACTAACACGTTTCCGTAACAAACGGCTTAAAATATCGTATTGATATATATATGATTATATATATGAATTAATGGTGCAACATATCTACGGCGGCCTCTAGATTTTCATATTTATTTTGACAGAACGGCTTTGGACATCTATTTTATGGCCAATCTCCTAAGGTGCATCTACTTAATGCCACGTGGCCAAAAAAATTTTAAGTTCTAAGTTATATATATATGTTAGGCCGGAGGTAAGACATGTGTGCATGGACGCGGATGGTGGTAGGCCGATTGCGTATAGCGCGTTTCACCTTTTGATCGTGACTTTGAAACAAGCCTCTGTTCGTATTCAGCTATGTTGCCGATAGTGACAGCTGGCAGATCGCCGTTCAAGGCACCATACGCTCAGAATTAAATAAAAAGCCGTAGCTTCGGTCTGGTTTTGCTTCAATAGAACTGACCGTAAAAAAATAAAGCTTGAAAATGGAAATTGCTATTAAGTTTTCCATGCTTCTTTATTGAGGGTGGTTTGTGATAAGAATACTGTGTGTTATTGAGATAGACTTTTAAATCTGGATCATATTGATATAAAAGCGAAGATTTTTTACCGACAATCATTCGTCGTCCTGAAAATTAATGCAAATACCGGATTTACGCTTGAAAGGACAATGTTAAAATTGGCCTACCTATAGAATATGAAACCTTCACAACAATAATGATTGTTTTTATAATATTTATAAATATTACATTACAACGGGAATTTTATTTAATTTCTAAAATATTTTAAAAAGTCAATTCGGCCTTATTTCTCAGTGTCCATTGTTTTTGGTTTCATACAACGTTTGGAATAGGAAAAGGATATTGTAGTTCGTACAGCTAGAGTGCTTGATCTATGAATACGATTTTAATTTTAAACAGAATAAAGTGTTTGAAAGCTCTGAGTGCAAAGATTTGATGACACTGACAGTCGATGAATTAACAGTCACGATCCGTTATTATTCTAAGTTTTGCAAGGGCTGTTTACTGCTGTTTATTGTCTCTAATAATCGTAAACGCAGCTGCTAATCCTCCTAGGTTTGATGTATGGACAGCAAGCAATGTCCTTTGTAAATTTCTCAATAAAATTTCCTTTTATTTTCAAGTTTATGAGTAAAAATAAGTGCTTAATAAGTATAATAAACTTTAAATTGGGTAATTTTTTTATTAGTATCACAAATAGAATTAGATACGACTTCGTCACATCTTTTGGTACTATAAATAATACTGTCGTTAAAAAAGAAAATCTTCCCAAGAACCTCAGTAACAATACCTAGACCGATTTATTAGATTTCACGCATGGTACATAAATCTTGGCTCTTGAATCATTTCGCTGTACATTATACATTCATAAAAAATGAAAAGCAAAAATGAAGTGGGTATATGTGTAATAATATATCACAATACATAGACATCTCCGAATATATAGCTACCATTATTCACAATTCCCAAATAGAATAAGAAAACTGAAAGGTATCATAAAATACATTCAGCAAAAAGTATAGAATAGATATCACATTAATATTGTAAAGCCAAAAGTTTCTATGTGTGTGTGTGTGTGTGTGTGTCACTTCTTCACGCTTAAATGGCTGAACCAGTTGTATGAAAGGAGGGTGCAGAACCTGAGGCTCTACCACGAGATTTTAACACGTTCAGTGCGGAACGAGGTCTAATAGGCCTCGTACGTGTCTTCCTTGCGGTGTGGCTAAGAAAAACAATCTTCTCTGCCGTGCGGAGACCGTAACTTCAATTTGGTTTAATTTAGAAAAAATATGAATATATACCTAAGATTTAAGTTATATTAAAACATAATGCAAGTGGTCTATCTCCTTCAATACGGGGTCACTTTGACCTCGTACCCCGCAGAGTCAAAAAAGCTTTTAGTTTCTTAACCTTTATCTCACAGTTACGGTCTAAAGAGCCTCTTACCGTCAGCAACAAAAAATATTTAAATAAAATAAAATAAAATTATGTTGCTGACGGAAAATAAAATTATGTTTTTATATAATGATAATTTTCAAACGAGGTCTTAAACGCCCCGAACCGCAGGATTGGAAATAATACGAAAATGAGTGCCGCTGTCAACGTGTTAACGCGATCTATATAACGACCTAAACTGAACTGTTAAAGGGATGGAGCTATATAGAGTATAGAGCTCCATCCTTCTTTCTCGCTCCCACATTTTAATATGTCATGTTAAGGCCACGACCAGATTTCATAGAAAGCTTTTTTTTTTCGGCGGTAGGTGTGAAAAGATTAGACGCGTATTTTTTTTTGTCAGCAGAAAAAAACATTTAAAAATAGTTTTAAATATTTATTTGATATTTTGATAATTAAAATAGTTATATCAACAACCAAATCTGTTGTACTTACATTGGGAAAACAATCCATGTAACATAGTACTTAATATACACCACCTGCCAGCTCTCACTAGTTTTTCTACTCACTACAAGAAGTATTGCAAATAATATCTACATTATGTCTACCCTGGATGATATCCAATCCGCTCAGAAGAACCTGGAGGAGTGCTTCATTAAGAAGATGGACGAGCTTGAGGCACAAATTCAATGTGCAGGACCTGCCAAGGACACAGTTGCCAAGATTCGAGATGAGTTCCGCTCATTCAGGGAACTAATATTTGGTATGCTGGGTCTCCTGCGGAAACAGATCACGGAGTGTTCCAGAGTTGTTGATGGGTTGGAAACACGTACCCGACGCAAAGCTCTCATCATCACCGGATATGCTGAAGCAGATAAGGAGAATTGTAAGACTCTTGTGTTGGACTTGCTTCACAATAAACTGGCACTGCGCGACATCACCGCTACATCAATCAAGGTATGTCATAGACTGGGGACATCAAGCAGAGGACCCACACGCAGCCGGCCCATATTGGTAAGATTCTCTGTTGTTGAGCATAAGTCTGCTGTCTGGAAAGCGAAGTCCAAATTGAAGGGCTCGAATATCACCGTCAAAGAGTTCTTAACCAGGGTTAGGCAGACCGTGTTTAGCAGGGCGCGGTTGCACTTTGGGATGTCGGCATGCTGGACCCAGGACGGGGTTATCATCATCAGAACCCCCGATGGTACACGGCATAAGATTACTTCCTTGGAAGAACTCAATCCCTTGCTGATTAAATTCCCTAAGAAGGCTGGGGAGTCATCTACAGGGGGCAACATTGGAGTGCGTGCAAAGTGAAACAAAGTTTCTACTAACAAAATTCACTAATTTTTTTAAACATTTTCACATGCTTATTTGTGCTTGGGGCCTCATTGTTCATGTATTTACTATGCTATTTTGTATTACTCGTGTACCCGATTATTATCCAATTTCACTTTACCATTTTTAACTTTATACATTTTGGTGGTCTAAAGAAATACTGTATTTTGCTTTGTGTTCGTAATTATTTGTCTTGTCATTACTTGTCAATGTCACCTGTCAATTCAGTGTATCATTATGCCTGGCCCCGCGTTCCGAGTTACGGTGTCGTCGCTGTTAGCGCGTCAACAAATGAATCGTAACGACTGAATGTTGGTGTGCTGACTTAGTACACATCGTTTCTCGGAACGTGCTGTGATAGTTTTTTGGCTTTTTTTTTTTACGTTTTGTTTTTGCTAATGGGCCTTTTTATGTATCATCTTGTTCGCTTTTGTTGTATGCTTCTGTTTGTAATATTTATTTTTGTTTAAATTGATATATCTGTATTGTACTGGTACTGCTGGTGGGTGGTGAATAGACAGTGGTGTTGCACCATAAGGCTAATCTTTAGCCATAATTAATTTCTATAGTTATTTATTTTATTTTTATTGTATTTATGATATCAGATGATGATTCTTTTTACTCCGCTAATGAATCCTTCACCTCATCTGCTAATGCATCCTTGACCGACACTCTTGGTGACTTGGTGCGTCAGAGATTTAGTCAACAGATTGGACATTCGTTTAATGTCTGTCATATCAATGCTCAGAGTGTACCTAGTCATTATAGCGATCTGTTTGACACCTTTTCTGACGCCAATGTACACGCCGTCCTGGTTTCTGAGAGTTGGCTCAAACCTCATCTTCTCTCTACCACTTACCCTCTGCCCGGTTTCATTCTTATCCGCAATGATAGAATTGGAAAGGGTGGAGGGGGTGTAGCTATCTATCTTCGTAGTGATTTTCCGTACAAAATAATTGCCTCTTCTCCTTCAAATTATTCCGCTTCTGTTGAGTATCTCTTTTTGGAGGTCTACGTCAAAGGTGTCAAGACCTTGCTCGCCGTCGTCTACTGTCCGCCGGCCGTTGACTACTTTTCTGACCTTGAACTGGCATTGGAATCTGTGGGGTCGGAGTATGCACACTGTATCATCATGGGCGATTTTAACACAGACCTTACCCATCCAACTCCTCGTTCCCGTAAACTCCTGCATATCATCGAGTCCGCTAGTCTCCATGTTCTTCCACTGCAACCTACTCATTTCAATATCTCAGGCGAAGATACGTGGCTTGACTTAATTCTGACTTCCACTCCCTCCCTTGCTTTTTCTCACGGCCAGTTCCCAGCACCTGGTTTTTCCCATCATGACCTAATTTTCCTTTCATATACCCTAAAACCACCTAAACTTCCTCCTAAAGTCTTGCGCATGCGTTGTTTTGCTCGCATGGATGTTGAGAAACTTCGCCAGGATGCGTCGCTACTCGATTGGGAACACCTTACAATGGCAACATCTGTTGACGATAAGCTGCATATTTTTAATGAGATGGTCCTTGCACTCTATGATAGGCACGCTCCTGTCAAGAGGGTGAAGCTTAGGCGTCCACCCGCCCCTTGGATGACGACAGGAATTCGTATGGCGATGAGGCGCAGGGATCGTGCCTTTCGAAAATTTAAAAAGGATCGCAGTGCCGAAAATAGAGACCTTTTCAGGACTGCAAGAAATCGGTGTAATCAGATGATACGCAACGCTAAACGCCGCCATATTCTCGAAAACATATCTTCTTCTTCTCCTGCTGATATCTGGAAATTCCTCGGAACTCTCGGTATCGGCAGATCGCGTCATGTGGATTTTCCTAAGACAATTACCCTTGATGACATCAACCGTCACTTCACTACCACCTGTCATTTGGATTCGCAAATGCTGTCTCAGACGGTTGATTTCATTACTAGCCTACCAGGTCCTATCATTGAACCGTTCCATTTTTCCCCGGCCACCTTGGACGAAATCAAAAAGATCATCCTATCCATAAAGTCCAAGGCTGTGGGCTGTGACGACATCAGTCGTTATATGATTACCTTAATCCTTGACTTTCTTCTTCCTCCGATTACCCACATAATTAATTTTTCCCTTGATTCCGGTCAATTCCCATCCCTGTGGCGTATGGCTTACGTGCGTCCACTTCCTAAAATCTCTAATCCCTCCCTACCTAACCATTTTCGCCCAATTTCTATTCTTCCTTTCCTGTCCAAAGTACTTGAGGCTTGCGTTCATAAACAGTTTTCAGGATTTGTGTACCGTAACAACCTTGTTAACTCGTTTCAATCCGGATTCAGGCCTGGCCATAGTACCTCCTCTGCTCTCCTTAAAGTGACTGGTGACATTAGAGAAGCCATGGAGGATACCAAGGTTACTGTTTTGGTTTTAATTGATTTCTCAAATGCCTTTAATGCTGTCAGTCACGATATTCTTCTATCTATCCTTTCCCATCTTATGGTTTCGTCTGAGGCACTGGAATGGTTCTCTTCTTATCTTCGGGGACGTCAGCAGTCGGTTCGCGTTGACGAGAATTTTTCGAGTTGGCGTGATTTAGATTCTGGTGTTCCACAGGGCGGTATTCTTTCTCCGTTGCTATTCTCCATCTTCATAAATTTTATAACTCTCTGTCTTCGATGTTCGTATCATCTATATGCCGATGATCTACAATTATATGCAGCTGCACGGGTAGAGAGTTTGTCAGACGCTATAGAGGATGTAAACCGGGATTTGGATGCTGTCAAGGATTGGTCTGATAGATTTGGGGTGTCCGTAAACCCCTCAAAGTGTCAGGCCATTATAATTGGTAGCTCGCGCATGATGGGTAAAGTGGTTGTTAACTCTCTTCCTCCAATTGTTTTTAATGGTGCCGTCATATCCATCAGTCCTAGCGTTAAAGATCTCGGTTTACATCTTGACTCGACGCTTGGCTGGCAAAGTCAAGTTTCAAGTGTCTGCCAAAGAGTCACCGGGACTTTGCGGTATCTGTATCGTCTGAGGAACTTTTTGCCTGCAAAGACGAAGATAATGCTTGTGCAGACTTTAATTTTTCCTATAATCGACTATGGTGACGTGTGCTACTTTGACCTGAATGCGGTGTTGCTAGACAAGCTTGACAGGCTCCTCAACAACTGCATCCGGTTTGTCTTTAACTTAAGAAAATATGACCATATTTCTAGTTATAGATCCGAACTCAAATGGATGCCCATTCGCCAGAGAAGAGGTTTGCGCGCACTGACTACACTTTTCTCTTTACTTAACTCTCCCACCCCTCCTTCTTATCTTATATCACACTTTCAATATCTATCTTCTTCTCACGCTAAGAATCTGCGTTCTTCTAACAATCTTCTACTGCTTTGTCCTTCTCATACTTCTGACTTTGTTCATTCTTCCTTTCATATACAGTCCATACTTCTGTGGAATGCGCTTCCTCTTGACATCAGGACGGCCACCAGTCAATATGCATTTAAGCGGAAGTTGCGGCTTCATTTTCTACGCAAATAGTGGAGTAGTCTCAAAAATCCTTTCATTTTTCCTTATATAAATAATATATATATATGTAGGTTTATATTATATTAAATATGTATGTATGTTTATTTTATGTATATATACATTTGATCCCTTGTTTTCTCATTATTCTTTCCTTTTTTTTATGCACCTGCCATGTTTTTCTCTTCACTACCCTTGGTTGACTGGTAGAGAATGCCTAAGGCATTAAGTCCGCCTTTGTACCTTTATGTTGCATGAAGTTTTAATAAATAAATAAATAAATAAATAAACCCTTGCATCATTCTTTGGCACACGAGTTTTTTTTTTTTCGGTGGGAAAATCATCTTATGACGGGAGATAGTGTCAGACTTTTACTGACTAAAAACCCATGTTCGTTCGTTGCTTTTCGTACCAGGGCCGAGTCTTCCTTTCAGAATCAGACCCTTGGCCCCAGTAGGCTTCGACCCTGCTCGACCCTGCTTCGTCCCCTACAGTTGCTGACATCTCCTTGAGGTGCGTGTGGAACAGCACGCGCCTTCGACGACTTGGGCTCGGTCCGGACGGTTACCGGACGGTCGGATGGCGAGCCACCCATTGCTCGCCGTCCGCAAGCCTGCGCCTACGATGGCCCGAAATCGGGATCGGAATCCCGGCGATTGGGGCGTGAGGACCGTTGCCTCACGCGATCGGCCGCCTCCTTTGCTAGCATTACTGCTTCGCAGAAGGAGGCGACCGCCTGCCACTCCTCCTCGCTCCGGACCATGGCCTGTACCAAGGCCCGGCGCGAGAGATCGCCGCCGCCGATCGCCCCCACGAGGACACGGCGTTGCTCTGCCCAAGCAGGGCACACCTCCACCGTGTGCTACACCGTGTCCTCCGGGCCGTCCACACAATGGTGGCACCCGGGCGTTTCTTCCGCATGAATCCGGTGCAGGAACCTCCCGAACTTACCATGTCCGGTGAGGACCTGCGTCATGCGGAAGGTAAGGATGCCGTGTTGCCTTTCCAGCCATTCCTCAAAGAGGGGACTTACCGCCATAATTATGGCGTGCCCAATTCTTTGGCACACGGGTAGATCACCTCCTAGAATAGGATGTAGGACTTGTTATCACAGGAGAAGGCTACCAATGAATATAGTACGTCATATGATAAAAATAAGTAAATTAAAATCGAAATTAGAAGAATTAGACATAACCTTTGCGAAAAATTGAGTAGGTAAGTACAATAACATTACCTTGCCCCTTAGCAAAAAGTAGTTAGTAGTAGTTAAAAGTTACAACCGTTTCAATTCGATTCTCTTTTCGTTGATCGCCTCGAGTAGTGACCTACTCCTATTCCTTTGTTCTGACTGAGCGTTGAGTTGACGTCAGAATAAAGGAATCGGATGCATGGCCTACTCGAGGCGTTAATCGAAAAGAGAATCGAAACGAAACGGTTGCTTCTTGGCTAGGGGGCTTACCTCTTTATTATTACAATCTTTATAGACTTTGCTAAACGTATAATTAAAGTTTTTAGTGTTTTTTTTTTATTTTTTTGGGTGGAATTATCATCTAATGACATCCCTCGCTCTTGGGCGGAGCAGGAGATACTGTCAGACTTTTGCTGATTAAAAACCCACTTCTGTTTCTTCTTTGCCATTGTTCCAGGGCCCCGGGGATCTCATTCGCATCACCCATGGCCCCAGTAAGCTTCGACCCTGCTGTGCCCCTACGGTTGCTGACATTTCCTTGAGGCGCGCGTGGAAAGTGTGGGGTGTTAGGTTGGTTTAAAGCGAGGCTTCGACTGGTCATTTGATTACGTTGTTATGGAATGAAATGCACTGGTGAGCTATATTCGGTCGTATTTGTCCGCTATAATTTACCCTCGCAGAATAATAGATTTACCTCCGTGGGGGTAATTACCCCCAGGTTAGGAGCCCCTGATCTATACTCAAAAAGAAGGAAAGTATGTTTCCTTTGGATATTTTTTTACTACCACGAGGGTAAAGCCGTCGGCAGAAGTTAGTCATAATATCTATTCCTGAACGAAATATTATTATGCTACGATTTTCTAGGTACCAATGTTTTTCTTTGTGCCTCGGGCAAAGGACAAAAGCTCGCGTCCATTTACTCCGGACTTTGGTAAACATTTTTGTGGGAGACCATTCTTTAGTTAGGTTCTCTGTTAGTTCCTCTTTGTTCACACAGATGTCGCTTTGTGGGTGTTGACTTACGTTTGTTTTTATTTGGTTCGAGGAAGTGAAGGTAGGCTGTTTGAGATTGAAACACATCGTTGCTTGTTGTTTCAATGATGTTCATCATTGGAATTTCACACATTGCCATGCACCGTGAAGTCATTCAGTTTAATACTAATAAAAAGAGTGCTTTGTTGCCTTAATGGTTGTAAGCGCTCGTATTGAGAGTCAATGAGATTTTGGGATCGATTTCCGAGTCAGACAAAGTAATGGATTTTACCGTCTAGAAATTCTAGTTACTAGTCTAGACTAGTAACTAGAATAAAAAGGTTCTACAGTGGCGACTACGTACCAGAAGACGCAGTGTTGGAAGGCCCCCTACAAGGTGGACCGATGACCTGGTGAAGGTTGCGGGAATCCGATGGATGCGAGACACACAGGACCGTTCATTGTGGCGACATTTGGGGGAGGCCTATGTCCAGCAGTGGACGTCTATCGGCTGAAATGATGATGATGATAATGATGACTCTTTATTTCATCATAAAAAAAAATTAGGAACATAAAATTAATACAGTGTAAAAATGACCGGTCTTATCACTGAAGGCAATTTTTTGACCTAGTTCCGCCAACGTCCAAAAGTACACCTCTGCCAAACCTTTCATGGAGTGCAGGCGTGATGTTACGTAGGTAAGTAAGGCTTGTGGGATTGTTTGAAAGAGTTATTGTGGCCCTGGAACGCAAAGGGCAACTGAAGGAAGGACAGGTTTTTTTTGAGGTGAGAAATCATCTACTGACTTCTCCCACTCTAAGTTGGAGCGTGAGGGCGTGTCAGACTTATAATGACTAAAACTACACTTTAGTTGTCTTCTGCGTTCTAGGACCACGAGTATCCCATTCATACTTTTTCCCTTGGCCCTAGCAGAAATCGGCACTGCTGGGCCTCTACGGCTTGCTGACATCTCTTTGAGGCGCACGCGGAACACAGCACCATATGTCTCGGGCTGGCCCTTATAGGACGAGCGGAAGGCGAGCTACCCATTGATCATTGTCCGCAAGCCTGCGCCTACGGTGGCCGAAGATCGCTCTGCGATTCCTGACGCCCGGGGAAGGAAGGACAGGACAAATTCTGACACTTCTTTCTCGACCCCAGAGCGGGAGAAAATACTAGCAATAATGGTATAAGTAGAATCACAAAGAATATTAGGTTTCCTTCTGCTCAGTCGTGCGCTCTTGACAGAGTAGTCGTGGTCATGTTTCGGTCGAGACCTGCACCACCACCTCTCTCACGATGCGATGCCATGCAGCTCTGTGTTTGGCGGCTTAGGAGTTGTCCTTAATGCTGATAATGTTTCCTTGGCATATTGATTTTCTCTGTCACGGCCAGACATCTTCTGGCCGATGCAAGTATGTAAATAGTTATGTAAACAGATATGTCTGTTTGCGTTTGAAAATCTAATGCAATTCGATGAGATACGGCGGTAGTAGCGAGCGTAGAAATACGCTTTCCTTTTATTTCACTGTTTACTTGCTTTGTGAAAATGTTTACAGTTTTATGTCAACTGTAAACACTTTTCTTGGTCTAGTTTATTTATTTATTAAAACTTCATGCAACACAAACGTACAAAGGCGGACTTAATGCCTTAGGCATTCTCTACCAGTCAACCAAGGGTGGTGAATAGTAAACATGGCTAGTGCATAAAAAACAAAAAAAAAATAGATTGTTAAGAGAAACAAGAGTACAAATGTACAATATATAAATAAAATACAACTTTCGCTTACTTCTTTTTGGTTCACGACATGAGAAAACCTTTCTCATTTAAATACAAAGTATCTTTAGGTCAATGTGAGGATAACTGGATAAGTACGCACTTACTATGTACTTATATTAATTTTTTTAACATTTTAGGAAAACTTACAGATTAATAATATTATAATAACAATTATAATTAACTATATTGCTAATCATATATTATATGTTTAATTATCTTCCTGCTCTTGTCCCATTTTACTAGGAGCCGGCGCAACACGTTTTTTTTTCTTCTATTCTGACCTGTCAACCGTCACGTTATCACTAACTCTCTTTTTAGGGTTCCTCAAAAGGAAAAAACGGAACTCTTATAGGATCACTTTGTTGTCCGTCCGTCTGTCTGTCCCTGAATAAGAAAAGTGAATTGTGTTTTTATTATTGATAGGCTCGCGTTTGACCACTATATCCGATATGTGATTATATTTTTATGGTCGACGATGGAACACGCTTGCCTAGTAGTAACCTATTCATTGTTTTGACTAATATGTATGAAAAAATGAAATTATGTGTAAGCTATAATATCACTAAGCTACAATAAGTATCACTTATAATGTTCCCACTGTTGGGACTCAGGCCTCCTCTCTAGGAGAGGGAATGGGCCATAATCCACCACGCGGACCCAGTGCGAGTTGGTGGATGTCACATGTCTTCGAATTTTTGGTTCTAGGAAATGCCGGTTTCCTCACGATGTTTTCCTTCACCGTTTTGAGAGCAGTGGTGATGAAATAAAATACACAAAATAATGCGCGTGACTGGGTTTGAACCCGCGACCTACTACTCATAAGTCGGCGCCGTCACTACTCGGCCACCACTGCTCTATATTTAATCAGTGTAAACTTTTTTTTGCACTGGTGTGTACATTGGTTTCACTGCACGAACCAATTTTACCACCATGTAATTTCACCACAAATGCGCAACGCGAAGTTCCACGACTTTAGAATTATTTTCTCCGTCCTAAGTACACGGAAAAACAATTTCAGAGTTAGTTTACCCAACTATGCATACAGGGCGGGTTCTCACAATTCAAGTGCCACGTGTATTCAGCCTTGAAAAGATCTGAAGAATGCTCGGCCGCAAGAATTCTCCCCTTCTGGTTTTTGATGCAAAAAGTTATTTTGTAGACCGTACTTTTTTTTTAATTTACGTTGAAAATCATTAAAGAGATCTCCCGCCTTTGGGCGGAGCGGGAGGAAGTGTAAGACTTTTACTGATTGAAACCCACTCCTGTTCCTTCTTTGTAGACCGTACCTGGAGTGTGTTATATGTAAATTTTTCTCTCTATCACTATTTGGTAGTAAGTATGATTTTATGTGATGAATAGTGTGTGAAGTTACAAATTAGGCGATTTAAATAATTATAATTATTTAAAGTTGTAGGTAGCTCAGGAAAGGAATACCTGGAAGAAGTTGGGGGAGGCCTTTGCCCAGCAGTGGGACAGCATAGGCTAATAAAAAAAAAACAATTAAAGTTGTTATATCTCGTGTGTTTTTTTTAACCAATTTTTGCATTGATTTTTGTGTTTTTATTGATAAACTGGTTAGATAACACCGTCGACGTCGGCTGGTGCTGAAAATCACCGCTGTGGCTCTGTCTTACACAAGCCCCAGCATTTTGCTGAGCACTGGCCGTTTTGTGCGGATGTGACGCATATCCTACTACTTACATTGTAAGTCGTTATTGATATTTGTTTTTATCGCATGTTACTAAAAGAGTTATGAGTTTACATGTGGATGGATGGAGAGGGAGAGGGAGACCAAAGAAAAGATGGATGGATTTTGTGAAGAGTGATATGAAAGAAAAGGAAGTTAATGATAGCATGACGAGTGACAGGGCAGAATGGAAGAAAAAAACATGTTGCGCCGACCCCAAATAACACGGGACAAGGGCAGGAAGATGATGATGATTGATATTTGTTTTTATTTTTTAAGGTACGCGCCATGTTCGACGTAAATAAACTATTTTTCTTTCTTAACACATATTTTTTTCATGCTTATTGAGATTTAGAAAAATGTTAGAAAAATTTCTTTAAGATTTATATCTAACTGGGCTATTGCTGGGATTTGGATTCGTGCCCGATAAAACGATAGGCCCCTAGCAGATTGAGATCTAACACCGTCAGCTGCAGAACTGTACTTTGGGAGAACGATAATATATCTGTGCTTACCTTCTCGACAGTTATATGAGCATATATTTTATGTTTTATTACAAAGGTATAAATCCTCAGCTTATTTAAGGGTTTAGTGATAAAAACAAATTCTTATGACTTTGTTATATCTGCTTATGTCACAAAACGTTCGTTTTAACACACAAACTGAAAATAAAATTGAATCATATTATTAACTACATAGTTAGTGCCCGCGACTTCGTCAGCATCTAATTAGTCATAATTTCAAGAACTTTTAAATGATTAATTATTTTCCTGCCCTTAGTCAATACCATGAGCTCTAAACGCGATCCATTTTACGACCTAAACTGGACCGTTGAAAGGATGGAGCTATAATAGGGTGTATAACGCCATCCCTCTTTTTCGCTCGCTCG
The DNA here is from genome assembly GCA_961205895.1 of Mythimna pallens. Taxonomy (NCBI): domain Eukaryota; kingdom Metazoa; phylum Arthropoda; class Insecta; order Lepidoptera; family Noctuidae; genus Mythimna; species Mythimna pallens. The sequence goes on from OY540843.1 coordinate 8,238,059, forward strand.
TCTGACATTTTAACACGTCGTGGTAAGGCCCCTGGTCCATATTAGGCACTTGGGGTCGGCGTAAATTGTTTTTAGGGTTCCGTACCTCAAAAGGGAAAAACGGAACGCTTATATATCGTGTGTTTCGCGTGGAGATATCGCGTTCAAATTAAAACCATATACTCATGTCTGCAGTCCTATGAAGCTGTTAAAAAAAAAAGATAGAGCAGTCTATGTCAAAACATGTATTTCGATACTGTCAAGGGAATCAAAATTCATAGGGCATTTCCCGTTGACCTAGAATCCTTAAATTTGGCATGAAGCAAGGTCTCTTAGCACAAGTATAGGAAAAAATCTGAAAGCTGTGTAGTTACGTCATAAAACAACTTTTTTTGCGTTTTGGTTAAATCTTCGTAACTCAATTCGAGGATTGAACTGTTTTCATAAGTAAGACAAAACAGAACCCTCAGTGCGCGAGTCCGACTCGCACTTGCCCGGTTTTTTTTCTTCCATTCTGTCCTGTCACTCGTGACGGTCGATGCTCGACGTGAGCGGGCAATTCACGCCATGGCTCGTTCGTATGGCCGGAGTGCGTGCGCGGATGGCGGGTAACTCAAACTAGTTTGAGCTAACCGCGGGCTTTGTTACGATGGTTTGAACACGGACCGACCAGGACCAGTCTGGCAGAGCACTCAAGCGGGAACTGCATTAGACCGACGCACACGTAGGCCACGCCTGATTTGTACGTAGAGTCGCATCGCGTGGCGTGGATCTAATGTAGCTTTACAAGTCTAGTTACCATATAAAATGTATGAAGACCGGCGTACGTGGCCCACGTGTGCCCAATATACATAGTTCTACCTTAAGATGGCCGCAGTTGAGATAATAGTAAAAAAGAAGGCTGTCAATAATTGAATGGGCCCGCTAGGGTCGATGCCTGCCAGGGATGCGGGGTTGTCTGAAACAGTTATCGTAGCTCTGGAACGCAAAGGGCAAACTAAAAGAACACCGGTGTGTTTTAGTCATTAAGCAGTAATTTGATGATTTCTCACTGGAAAAACAGACTTTTAATAATGATGCGACGATACCTATCTTTTTAACAAGCCTTATAAACGTGTTTATTTACAACAGATCATCAAAACCGCCTCTTACAAGATATAGAAACTGAGCTCGTTCCATATTTTGCAGAATTAAGTCCAGATATGATTTGTAAGGGTTTCCACAAGCTGCGGTGTCAAGGCAACGGCAGTTTGTGTCCTATTAATTAGTGATATTAAGCCATATCTGGTCCGAGTTTAGATCCAAGCATTTTACGAGCAGATGGGACTCAGGCATTCACTCTAGGTGAGGAATGGGCCATAATCCACCATGCGGGCCCAGTGTCAGTCTTCGCATGTCTTCGAATTTGTTCTAGGACTTGCCGGTTTCCTCACGAGAGCTGTATTCTAGTGGTACTGATCCTCTCATAAAAATCTCATCATCATCATTATCATCATCATCATCATTTCAGCCGAAGGTCGTTCACTGTTGGACATAGATCTCCCTCAAGTGTTGTCATAACGACCGATCCTGTGCATCTTGTATCCATAAAAATCTATCAAAATCAATTTAGTGAGATTTTTTTCACTGGAAATATGTCATGTGTACAATTAATTTTCTTGACAGCTTCCTTTCACCAAAATTCTAATTTTAACATGCTATCCTACCAAAATCTCTCGACCAAATATGGCTCGATAATATTCAGGCACAGTTTACATGTAACTACTCGCCTACTTGGCGTTGATCCAATATCGTGTTTCTGACAAGGTTACCCCGAGGTTGTTCTAGGTCAATTTGGGCGTATGGACAGATTTATTAAATTGTAATACCAATGATTGTGACTCTGATTTTCTTGTTCAACTGGTGAAAGGTTAATAAAGCGCTTGTGTTTTGTTTTTGGTAATATTGATGATTGAAGATAGATTTTTGTTTGAAGGACCAACAATAATAAACCTCCCGACCGAATTTCGATCTTGGACCGTGTTACTGGAAGACTCTGAACTGAGCTTACCTGGAGCTTAGTATTTTAAGGCACCCTAACACGGACAGGTTAAGTTAAAATTACGGAAAATAGCAAAAGCTAAAGTGAACGTGCAAAGCGAGTGAACGAAGACCCCGTTATTCCTTTCCTGTTAGGTTACTGTAAACCTAATCCGATAGGTTTCTGTTTTAGTAAAATTAAAACCATAATTTAAATACATCAATCACTTGGCTGAGCTGGTCAGTCATCTTCTAAGGGCTAGAAATAGGTAACCTTTTAAATCTTGGATTAAAAAATCCTCAAGCGGTAGCTATCAGGAAACACAGACTCCAGCAAGGGATTCCACTCCTTAGCTGTACGCACAATTAATTTATTCCTAAAACATTTTGTGCGTTTGGTGATCTTAAAACAATGCCCAAAGCTGTTTTTTTTATTATGGATAGGCTCGCGTTTGACAACTATCTCAACTGATGTGAGCACGATGCCTAGCAGCAACCTATTAACTCTTGACTTAAAGAGGTACCCTAGGTTATAGCTATCAGGAAACACAAGCTCTGGCAGGGAATTCCACTCCTTAATTGTAAAATTAATGTGTGAATGTGGGATGATCTTCTAACAATGCCAAAAAGATAATTCCCAAAGCTGTTTCAATACTAATGGACAGAATTTTCTGGTCCCTTTGATTATGATCTCTCAGGCTTGTTCTTAGTAAACTACACATACTAAAATACATAGTGTACAATCGATTATCACTGTATGCTATTATCACTATCCAACCACAACTGTGCCCACACCTGAGATGATCCCCTATCACCTCTAACGAAACCCTCTCATAGGTTTAGCCCACATAAATAGCTTATTTACGCGGACCCAAGATCTCGTTTAGATTGTGGTCTCCGATACCAAAAGCCTTGGGCCATAATAGATAGGTAAACAGAAGGTCGGTTTTGGAAGTCGCCGATGAGCGAAATCACAAGCACACATAGACACGGTTCATACTTTGTTTTATTTCTAAGTTTTTTTTTTTGATGTGGGAAATCGTTTAATAACTTCTCTTGCTGTAGGAGGACATGTCAGACTTTTACTGACACATCTATGTTCCTTCAGTTGCCCTTTGGGTTCTTTATTATAAATTATATAATCAGCCTTTTTGATGTTCCCATTGCTGGGACTCAGGCCTCGTCTCTCTAGAAGAGGGAATGGGCCGTAATCCACCACGCGGGCCCAGTGCGGTTTGGTGAATGTCACATGTTTTCGAATTTTTGGTTCTAGGACATGCCGGTTTCCTCACGATGTTTCCCTTCACCGTTTTGAGAGTAGTGGTGATGAAATAAATTACACAAAGTAATAGGCCTGGATGGGTTTGAACCCGCGACCTATAACTCGTAAGTTGGGGCCGTTACCACTCGGCCACCACTACTCCTATCCTTTGCGGTCTAATGAAAGGTATTTCAGAGGTTATCCCATGGTCTTAGTAGGTATCGGCCCTTGCTGTGTCCCAACAGTTTTGCTTTCGGAAGTCGAAACCATTGTTCGTCGTCCGAAAGTCCCTGCACTTTAGAGATTCTCTTTCACCGGTATGTTTTTAGAGGGTTTAGAAATAATGGCACATCTTTACATAATATAAAACAAAGTCGCATTCGTTTATCGTATGTTTATTTGTTTATCCACTAACTCCTAAACAACGAAATGGATTTTGGTGTAATTTTCGCTAATAGGAAGAGAAAATAGAGAAGTTTTATGTATAATTCTAGAGTAGAATGCTATTTCATCACTAAGTGGAATATAATAATATATTTTCAGATTCAGGCAGGTGCAGCCCATGGCTGAAGCTAGTTATAAATAAAAAAAACCCTAATTCGAGTTTAAAATAAAGAATAAGTATAAAGAATTTAAGATGGCTGTTAGGCCAAGAAAGGCGAGTGACTTTTTTATAACAATGTATATAATACGAGTAATCTCTTAGGAACAAATCCTACACTAATACGCGGATGAGCTTTTTTATCATCTAGAGTTCCGTACATGGAGAGTGCCAACGTGACCCTTACTAAGCCTTCGCTGTCCGTCCATCCGTCTGTCTGTCTGTCCGTCCGTCTGTCAGCGGGCTGCATCTTACAAACCGTAAGAGGTAGAGACTTGAAATTTATTTAAACAAAATTTATGTCTCTATTGTAATAAAATTAAAATAAAGTAAAACATTAAAGGGGGTCTCCCATGCAAGAAACGTAATTTTGTGGGTGTTTTTGCACAAATTCAAAATTGTAGTACGGGACCCATTATGTGCGAGTCCGATCCCTGCAGTACATGTCTATGCGTGCATGCGTCTATTTCTACTCATTGTACGGAGATGATCTTCTATACCTTTCTCTTTTGTGCCAATAGGCTTCAACCATCAATCTTTACAATACGGCATTTTGTCTCTTTCCCTCTTACATCAAAATTTGCCATCTTTTTCTTGCACTGTACTTATTTCATTAGTACAGTGAAATTTACTTTTGTCCCTTTCTTAAGAGGTTCTTTAATAGCCTTAAGGGGTTGACTTAGAATACTCTTCACTTTAAAATAGTGAGGCTATAAACTGAGGAGTCTACGATATAGAATCCTTTTCTTGAGAATTGCTTTTTTAGGTGTGAAATAATCTAATAACTTCACCCATTCTAGGGAGGAGCATGAGGGCGAGTCATACTTTTACTGACTAAAATACAACTGACTTCAATGTAAAAAAAATATTTTAAAGTTTAAAATAACTTTAATTTCGAAAGTCGGTGTTTCTAAGTAGGTATAATAGTTTTTTCTCTTCGTTATGTGTTTATTTTTTACATTGAAGTCGGTTGTATATTTTTTGTAAAAAGTTTTTATAGTACCCTTCAGTCAAACTTAAAGTGTGCAAGTTCTATAGTAAAGTACATACAAAATGTAATTACTAAAACATTGCATGAGAATTCCAATAAGCCAAGCTTCGGGTAGGATACATTGATTTATTACGGAGATTTTGTACCTATCTTCCATCGTCATGGCAATTCTTATAAACACAAACACGGTTAGGTTGCATTGATTTATCACAGAGTTCTAGTGCCACCTTCCGGCTTCATCATCAACAATGCAATGTATTCCCTTTTCCTCTATCTTCAGTTAATCATCGACTACACGTATAAATAAAGCAATTTTACTCGTTACGATAGTTGTGGGTGTGATCCTATGAGGAGTTCCATATCTTGGAAGTTCGTCTTCATATCATAACAATATTTGTATGGGACCAACTCGGAAGTATAACGTTTAATTTAAAAAAAAAACAAAATCGGTCCATAACAGACCGAGAAATCGGTGAACATACATAAAATATATATATATATACAGACGAACATATAGAACCTCCTTCTTTTTGAAATTGGTTAAAAAGCACACCTATGTTCCTTCTTTGCCCTTTACGTTTCAAGACCACGGGTTTCTCTTTCGTTTGTGAGTTTTAAAATCATCAAATAAGTTTTCGCGCTCTGGTTGGAGCGAGAAGGAGTTTTAGATTTTAACTGCATTTTTATTATTTATAGGCTCACGCTTGACCGCTATCCCATCTAAAGAAGAAGAAAAGAAAAAAGGAGAAAAAAACATTTTATTTGGCGGAACAAGGCGCAAATTTAGAACTAATAAATTATAAGTATATTATGTGAAAGAAATATGCGCCTGCATCATCTTCGTGTGCATCTGATGGAAAGCGACGATGTAGTCTACGATGGAGCATAGCATAGTCGGCCTTTTTTTAATGTTCCCACTGTTGGGACTCAGGCCTCCTCTCTAGGAGAGGGAATGGGCCGTAATCCACCACGCGGGCCCAGTGCGGGTTGGTGGATGTACGATGGAGCACTCTTACCTAAATGTAACCTATCCACTCTTGACGTGATATTTACAACCTGGGATTCTGGTTGTAAATACTAAGAAACACAGACTCTGGCAGAGAATTCCGCTCCTTAGCTGTTCACACTATGAATGTGTTCCCAAAACGTTTAGTGCGTGTCGGTGGGATGTCCACTATGTAACGATAGTGCATAGCCGTACGTTTGGTCATTATTTCAGCCGTTAGACGTCAACTGCTGGACATAGGCCTCCCCCAAACGTCGCCACAATGAACGGTCCTGTGCGTCTCGCATCCAACGGATTCCCGCAACCTTCATCAGGTCATCGGTCCACCTTGTAGGGGGCCTTCCGACACTGCGTCTTCCAGTACGCGGTCGCCACTCCAGGACCTTTCGGCCCCAACGGCCGTCTATTCTGCGAGCAATGTGCCCCGCCCGTGCTATGTCGGCAACCTTGGTTCTCCTGCGGATATCTTCATTTCTGATTCGATCACGCAAGGAAACTCTGAGCATTGCCCTTTCCATTGCCCTTTGGGTGACTTTAAGCCTTCTGCAGCAGGTGCTACTACTGCTGCAGGACGTAACAAGGTTCAGGTGCTGAACCCTTGAAGGTGGTGACTCAAAACTTCCCCTGTTTTTTCAGCTGTCCTTGCTAATCCAGGGCCACGGTAACTTTTCGATGCTGAATCCTGCATCCTGTTTTAATCAAGACCTTTTATGTTAGATTCTTTTTAATGTTTTTTTTTTATAAATAGTATTTTAATTAAAGTTACGACGTGTCTACGATACTCTACACAACGGCTGTTAAAAGCCTGGCGCTGTTCAATTTTATTGGCTGTAAATTTAGCTATAAAAACTCCTTGTTTATTGAAATTCACTGTCACTACTGTTGATTGTTTTTTAGGGTTCCGTACCTCAAAAAGTTGTCCATCTGTCTGCTTGTCTGTCAAGATCCTTTATTTCGGGAACGCGTGGAAGTATCGAGTTGAAAACCATATACTAAGGTCTGCGGTCCCTTAAAGCTGTGATAAAATCAAACTAACAAGTCAATCAAGTTAACGCAAAAAAACGCGTATTTCGACACTCTCAAAATCAAAATCAAAATCTTTATTTCTTAACAAAATAGTTTACATTTGTAGTTGATTGGAGCCTCCTTTTAAGCATGCAATGCCTGTATTAGGAGACTCCGCTCTTCCACATCAAAATACAATTATATATATATATTTTTATTTAATAATTAAGATATAACGCATGCTCGTGACTGTGTTTGCGTGTGTGTGAGGGTGTGTTTGTGTGTGATGGTGCGTGTGTGTGTGGTGTGTGTGTGTGCGTATGTGTGTTTGTGCATGAGTTTGCGGGTGTTTGAGTGAAAATGTATGTTCGTGTTTTATTTTATTTGTTGTAATAGGGCCTCAGTGTCTGCATAATTTAGAGTTTTTATCCAATCAGTAATAATTTTTTTACACTCGTGTAATGGTTTGTTGTGTATATACGTCTTTCTATTTATTTTATTATAAAGTTGACATGATAGTTTGTTGTACTGAATGGCAGCAAATTTAGTTTTAGTCTGTGGAACCTTGGCTACGAGATCATTCCGTCTTCTTGTTGTTTTATTTGGATCATATGGTAGATTTTTATGTTTTTTTAAGACGGTATATATGATATATAACTTTCTAACGGAAAGTAGTCCACTTTCCAGATACAGCCTTTCAGTAGGGTATCTAATTCTTTTAAAATACATTATTTTTATAACGGCACGTTGTCCTCGTTCAACATGTATAAACTGTGATTTTGCTGCACCACCCCATACAGTGATACAGTAGGCTATTACTGATTGTGCTAGAGCGATATATATTTCATTTAATAAATTTCTGTGAGAGCTTGATTTCTTTTTTATATTTTTGGGAACAATATACCTTAAAGTTTTAAAAATCCACCCCAACTTCCTAATCCTCCCAGTGACATCTACTCCAGTGACTCTCAAGGAAATCAAAATTCATAGGGTACTTCCCGTTGACCTAGAATCCTGAAATTTGGTATGAAGCAAGTTCTCATAGCACAAGTATAGGAAAACTGTAAATATGTAGTTACGTCATAAAAAAAAACCTTTTTTGCTATTCGAAAAAATCTTCGTGACTTAATTCGGGAATTGAACTGTTTTCATAGGTAAGTTTGTACGGAACCCTCAGTGCGCGAGTCCGACTCGCACTTGCCCAGTTTTTTGGCGTGTCAGACTTTTACTGACTAAAACCACACCTATGTTCCTTTTTTGCCTTGCGTTCCAGGACCCCGAGTTTCCCTTTCGGAAGCCAACCCATGGTCACAGTAGGCTTCGACCCTGCTGGGTCCCTACGGTTTTATTGACATATCCTGGAGGCGCTTGTGGAACACTACGCGCCGTCGACGACTCGGGTTCGGTACGGACGGTTACCAGATGGCTGGACGGCCAGCTTCCCATTACTCGTCGTTCGCAAGCCCATGCCTACGGTGGCTGGAAATCGGGGTAGTGAGAATGTCCGTTCCCTCACGCGTGCGGCCGCCTTCTTCGCTAGCATTGCTGCTTCGCAGAAGGAGGCGACCACCTGCCATTCCTGCTCGCTCCGGACCATAGCCTGAACCAGGGATCGGCGCGAGAGGTCGCTGCCGCCGAGTATTTGCAAAATGTGCGTTGTTGTTTAGTTATGAATTGATGAAGTACTTTCTTCAGCTCAGTCAAGCATCTACGAGAGTGTAAAACAAGTTTATACGCGCGTAATACACCCAGCATCTGTAATGGCCCCCTCTTGCTACATCTCCGAGTTTGAAAACATAATTTTGTAAGGAGAGCATCCATGTTACAAAACTTCGGAAGCCCAATATGTGTAAAGAAGCGTATCAGAGTAAACAAACCCCAAAACTTTTCAAATATTTGATGGATTTAAAAGCTTTTAAAGGAATTACCTTTTAAATTTAAGCTGTTCGTAGGATTAGCTTTTAGTTTATGCTTAGCTTGATTTTAGAGCTTGCAGCTAAGAGCTTTTGGAAACTCTGGATCTACTGTAACCTGTAACGTTGTTTAACCAAAGGGTAAAAAGGGAACCCTATTGTTCAGACTCCACTATTCATTTGACTTTATCTCACGAACCGTGATATCTTGACAGTTGAAATTTTCACAGATGATGTATTTCTGTTAACGCTACAACAACAAATATTAAAATCAGAATAAAATAAGTATTTAAGTGGGGCTCCCACACAACAAACGTGATTTTTGCCGTTTTGTTGCTATGGACGGATCGGAATCCATCGTGCGCGAGTACGACTCGCACTTAGTTTTTTTTCTATTTGTTGCCATATACAACGTGTAACTGGAATAATGCACACCCTTGTATACCTCAATTAGAAAAATAAGTTAAAATCATAATTGATGCACTGAAATTTTACTTAAATGCACTTTGGTAGTATTTTGACTGGCCTGTTGGTCTAGTGGTTAGTGGCCCTGACTGCTATGCCGGAGGTCGTGGGTTCGATTTCCACCCAGGACAAATGTTTGTGTGATGAGCACGATCATTTGTTCTGTGTCTGGGTGTAATTTATCTATATATGTATGTATTTAGAAATATATAAGTATGTTTATCAGTTGTCTAGTACTCATAACACAAGCTTTGCTTAGCTTGGGACTAGACGGTGTTGTGTGATAATTGTGGAATATTATATTATTATATTAAAATATATATTTATTGTAAGCAATTATTAACTGTAAGCAAATATGGGAATCGACGCCCGCACAGGTATACTTGTGGTGTCTCGGTGTCGGTATACGCACGCACACACAGACACTCTAGTGACGCAATCAAGATTTATCAATAATTTATCAAAATAGGTATTTTTTTAACCTTAAAATAATCAAGAACGGTATTTTAAAAGTAGCTGAAATTTATCAAGTAACCGATTTTGAACATAATACTTTCAGGATCTACGTTTATTAAATGTTGTAGAGATCTGGCTATTTAGCGGCCGCTCTTCTAAAAATGAAATATAATAATAAAAATAAAAAAATAATTTAGAAAAAAAACAATAAAAAACAGCTTTCGGTACTCTTAATTCCATTTTCAAACGAAAAACCAATGTGTCAAAAACCTCCACCAGTTCAAATAACGACCCCAAATTAGAAAAAATAACAAAGTTAAATTTATTTCTTTAAAAAGGTAAAAACCGTAACTCATTTTTATTAGTCCTAAGTCAAAACGCGACCATATTTAAACGTCCCACGTCTGTGTTTAACTTAATTAATTAGTTTTACAAACACTTTTCTTTAATCCGAGTACCTCTTGGGGACAAAAATGGCGCCGGGCTTAGCGACCCTAAGTTGAAAATGACCTGAAATCAGACCTCATGACATAAGCTCGTGTCCCATTTTCTGGATTTTCTGCTGTTAGGATTCCGTGTCAAAAAACAAAGGTTGGTCTTCCTTTTAAATCTATTTTTGATGTACAGTCAGGGATCAAAAGTGCAGTTATATTCTAGCAAAGCTAAAGTGTCTAAAATTTCTTTGTTGTAGAAGTTCAATAGTCCACAACTAGTTTATACAATACATTAAATTCTATCATCATCATCATCATTTCAGCCGAAAGACGTCCACTGCTGGACATATGTCTCACCACAATGAATGGTCCTGTGCGTCTCGCATCCATCGTACTCCCGCAACCGTTACCAAGTTATCGGTCCACCTTGTAGGAGGCGCGCTACGTCTTCCGGTACGTGGTCGCCATCCCAGAACCTTTCGGTCACAACGGCCATCCGTTCTGCAAGTAATGTGCCCTGCCCATTGCCACTTAAGTTTGGCGATTCTTAGTGCGAAGTGGAACTGCACTTTTGACACCAGACTGCACCTAACATCAAAAAAATCACTGCTCACAGAATTTATTTGATTTCTCGTATAATTATCATTCGTCATCACACTAATATTTTCAAGGCTTTCTTTGAGGTGAGAAATCATCCAATGACTTTTCTCGCTCTAGGGTGAAGCGAGAAGGCGTGTCAGACTTTTAATGACTAAAACCCACCTGTGTCCCTGACCTGTGTGGAAAGAAAGAAAAGAGAGAAAGAAGAACAATTTATTTACGGTAAATGACAATCTCAACGGCCCGTTTACGACCTTGCCGCTGTGAGCGGTAGCTAAGCGCGGCGAGCGGTGAGAACAAAAGTATGAAAATGTTTGAGGCACGCCACGAGATGCCTACTATCGATACATCGCATAGCTCGAGCTGCGCATCTTTCTCGCGCAGCTACTTTCCGGTGGCGCATCTTCATAGCACATCTTACTCCCGCCGCTATACAGCTTAGTATCAGTGGAAACATAGTTTCACCGCTTAGCTATTACATCCTCGCAGCATAGGTACATAACCTATGCTGCGAGGATGTAATAGCGGTGCTAAGCGGTGTAATACTAAGCTATGTAGCGGTGGGAGTACGCATGCATGCATGTTACTAAAAGAGTTATGAGTTTACATGTGGATGGATGGAGAGGGAGAGGGAGACTAAAGAAAAGATGGATGGATTGTGTGAAGAGTGATATGAAAGAAAAGGAAGTTAATGATAGCATGACGAGTGACAGGGCAGAATGGAAGAAAAAAACATGTTGCGCCGACCCCAAATAACACGGGACAAGGGCAGGAAGATGATGATGATGATGTAGCGGTGGGAGTAAGATGTGCTATGAAAAATGATGATGATGATGAATGATGTGTGTTGAAAGCTAGTCTAAGGCTGCTTTTCTACCAGAGATGTACTCCCACCGCTACAAAGCTTAGTATCAGTGGAAACAGTCACATAGTTTCACCGCTTAGCTATTACATCCTCGCAGCATAGGTTATGTACCGTTTCCACTGATACTAAGCTATGTAGCGGTGGGAGTACATCTCTGGTAGAAAAGCAGCCTTAGACTAGCTTTCAAATTAAACATTCTATAAAGAAAATATGCGCCACGTCCGCGCAAAACGGCCGAACGCTCAGCATAATGCCGTGGCCACATGCGACGAGTCCACAGCGCTGATTTTCAGCGTGTGTGGCCTTCAGTTGCCCTTTAAATCACAGGAACACTGACACACACGCTTTCAAATTAAATATTCTAAAGGTAAAGAATTTTACTGATAAAAACAACAGCTATATTCCTTCTTTGCGTTGCAAGTCGACCCATGGCCCCGGCAGACTTCGGCCCTTCTGGGCCCCTACAATTGTGCTGACATCTTTTTGAGGCACGCGTGGAACACTACGCGCCGTCGACGACTCGGGCTCGGTCCGGTGATTACCGGACGGCCGGACGGCGATAAGACCGCACATTGTTACACACTTTTAATTTTAAGCTCCTACTGTACTTTTTATGGTGTGCCATGAGAGTAAAAATGATATTTCTTTTGCAAATAGGTTTTTAAAAACAGTTTTGCACGTCACGTAATATAGGTATGAATACTTGTGGCGTGAGAAAGTTTAAAAGAGTTACCGTGGCCACGAACGTAAAGGGTTACTTTTCTTTCTTTCTTTTTTTTTATTTCTACTACGGCAGGTACATAGACGTGTTTTAATTAGTAAAAATCTGACACTCCTCTTCAAAGCGGGATGATTTAATTATCAATTTCCCACTTCAAGAAACCTGGCCCTGGAACGCAAAGGGTAAATTAAGGTACGCAGGTGGATTTTAGTCAGTAAAAGTCTGTGACGCCCTCTCACTCCACCCTAAAGTGAGAGAAGTACTTTGACATTTCCTACCTCAAGAAATGCATAACATTCCCTCTCGTCGCACAGGTAGTACGACGAGAGGGAATGTTAGAAATGTAAGAAATAGGGAATGTAAGAAATGCATAACATTCCCTCTCGTCGCACTACCTTCTGCTCAACTTCTGCGCCAACCGTACGGTCCGTTTATAATATGGTCTTGAATAGGTTGCCTTAATTTGGATATATGTTAATCATACTTTTATTCAGAACCTTTTTTCTTGTTTACAAGGGTCACTGTATACGGGCCACCGTCCATATATCGTCGCACACTGTTGACGCCTATAGCTATTACATGCTACAAATTGTCGCTACTCGTTTCTTGTGGCCTGTATCGGCTACTAATCTATCGCGCTATTCTATTATATTAAATACTTACTAGATTTTAAAACAATGATATTAATACATAGAATAAGAGAAAAGGAAGACGCAGAAGTAGAGTAATTAAATCCTCATCGTCAGAGTTATGATTCTGCGTGCATGGGTTAAAAAACCGGCCAAGTGCGAGTCGGACTCGCGCACGAAGGGTTCCGTAGTGTCCGTAGCAAAAAACGGAAAACAAATCACGTTTGTCGTATGTGAGCCCCACGTTTTTAGTTATAGCGGCAACAGAAATACATCATCTATGATAACTGTCTAGCTATAACGGTCCATGAGACACAGCTTGGTGACAGAGAGATGGACAGCGAAGAAAGGCTATGGGGTCCTGTTTTTACCCTTTTGGGGATCTTTTTTAGGGTTTTATACGAACCCTAAAAAAGTAGCAGCCACCGACCGCAAGTATCGACCACCGGCCACAAGTGACTGTCGCGCGCTTCAGCTACATTTGTGGCCGCTTCTAGCTTCTCATGGCGACGTTCTCTCTCGTAGTGTTGCTCTCGTGTGTAGCCCGTTGCGAAACCGACCCTAAGTATTGAATATATAACAAGCGCCTGTAAAGGATAAGTTAAGTAGGTAGTCTATTGAATTCTTTTGTATTCAAGATTGGCATAGGTTTAGAATTCATGTTGTGTATTTGTACATAAAGGTTTCTTTTTATGATATTGGTAAAGGAATACGCTAAAAGCACATTTTTAGTAGAGTTTTTTTTAATGATCGTGGTAAAATAATTACGAAAAGTATGTTTGTACGTAATTATTGAAAATATTGCTCGTAGAATGGATGGTCGATGAGGCCGAAAGGTTCAAGAGTGGCGACTGCGCACCGGAAAACGCAGCGTTGAAAGGCCTCCTACAAGGTGGACCGACCTGGTGAGAGTCGCGGGAATGCGGTGGATGCGAGACGCACAAGATCGGTCGTCGTGGAGACGCTTGGGGAGGCCTATGTCTAAAAGTGGACTTCTTTCGGCTGAAATGATGATGATGATGATGATTAAACATTTTCATTATTGAATTCTTTAGATCGAAATATTTTGGTTTGACTATATCTATACTTCTATGTTTCTATATCACTACTTACTATAAAACAAAGTTGCTTCCCGCGGTCTGTACTTAAATTGCTTAGATCTTTATAAAACTACGCAACGGATTTTGATACGGTTTTTTTTAATAGATTGAGTGATCCAAGAGAAAGGTTTATATGTAAAATACAGGCTTATTGAGACTTATAAAATACTCACAGAATACTACGATGTGCCCAGCCTTCAAGACCTTTACACATTGAATGCCAACAAACATTTACGAGGACATTCCTTTAAGTTATGGGGAAATGCATCCAAAAAGAACCCTTTGAAGCAATTTCTACCTAACCGAGTTTTAACGGCATGGAACAGGCTCCCGGAAAGTGTTGTGAAAGCTCCCACATTGAACTGCTTTAAAAATCGGTTGGACAGACTTAACATTTTCAAACTATATGAAACACACGCATCAGCTAGATAGCTGCTAGTGTGTCTTATCAAATAATAATAATAATATAGTAGAGAAACTATATGTATAGGTTTCTAATGTAATGTCGTAAGTAAACTCTTTTTTTTTTGCGCTAACATTGCAATAGCTGGCTGAACCCTACGCGATAGATAAAAATAATGTACTACAGTATTGTACACTTTAAAAAGGTCTATGTCTATCTCTTAGGGATAACCCACAAAAAATGGTTATTCCATTTTTTATCCTTTACTCTTTACGAGATATAATAGCTTATTTACGAAGTGATTTTAATCAATACAGCATTAATCCTTATCCAATTAAGTACCTTAAATACATTGTCTATTTAATATAGACCAATATGATAATGATAATATATCTTTACAGATTTAAAATGCAGGGTCATAGCGGTAGCGGTGGTATCAGCATTGCACCCGTGCGAAGCCGGGGCGGGTCACTAGTGAATATTGTAAAGAAGATTTTTAAAATTTTATTTGTAATGTAACTCAAAAACTGCTAGACCGATTGGAAAAATAATAATAATAATATTCCACAACTATCACACAACGCTGTCTAGTCCCAAGCTAAGCATAGCTTGTGTTATGGGTACTAGACAACTGATAAACATACTTATATATTTCTAAATACATACATATATAGATAAATAAATTACACCCAGACATAGAAGACATGATCGTGCTCATTACACAAACATTTGTCCTGGGTGGGAATCGAACCCACGACCTTCGGCATAGCAGTCAGGGCCACTAACCACTAGACCAACAGGCCAGTCAAAATCAAAATCTATCACCAGTAGAATGATACTTTAACACTGAGTGACATATACTATATAATTACTACTTTCACGCGGGCGAAGCCGCTGGCAGAAGCTAGTTATAAAAAGGCGAAGAAAAACGGACGAGAATAAATGAACGTGTTTTACAAACTTTCAGTGCTTTCTACGTCTTGAAAAGATCACATACATTTTATGTTTTAGTTGAAAATGAAGTATTCGTAAAGCAAAATTCAAACGCCATTTCGTATTCGTTTTAGTTTTATTTAATTTTATCAAGATTTTTTTTATTTTCTCAGTAATTATAATAATCCTACTAATATTATAAACGCGAAAGTTTGTATGTATGGATGTTTGTTACTCTTTCACGCAAAAACTACTGAGTGGATTTCGATGAACCTTGTGCGGGTAAACCATGTCCTGGTATACCTCACAAGATACTTTTTATCTCGGGAGTATATTCCCTTTAGATAATTTTCTATTATCACGCGGGCAAATCACTGGCAGTAACTATATGTTATACATTTTTTTTTTCGGTGGGAAAATCAGCCAATGACATCCCCCGCTCTTGAGCGGAGAGCGTGAGATAGTGTCAGACTTTTACTGACTAAAAACCCACTCCTGTTTCTTCTTTGCCTTCGCTCTAGGGCCCCGGTGTTCTCTTTCGCATCACCCATGGATTTTATACATATTTAGGAATAAATAATATCAAAACAAATATATTTTAATGTTTTATTATTTAAATGTTATACATATTTGCGAATTTAAATAATAAAACATTAATATATATATTTTTTATATTATTGAAAGAAATCTCCCTTTCTTTTCATCCAGAGCGGGAGCTTATAAATGCAATTTGCCATCTCAAAATAAAAAAAAGTTAAAATCCTACGTATCCCCCCTTTTCTTTTTTTTGGTGGGAAAGTCATCTTATGACATTCCCCACTCTTGGGCGGAGCGGAAGATAGTGTCAGACTTTTACTGACTAAAATTGCCTTTCGTACCAAGGCCGAGTCTTCCTTTCAGAATCAGACCCTTGGCCCCAGTAGGCTTCGACCCTGCTGGGCCCCTACAGTTGCTGCGCGCGTGGAACAGTACGCGCCGTCAACGACTTGGGACCCGAGTCCCAAGTCGTTGCCCAACCCTTCGTGCGCGAGTACGACCCGCACTTGACTGGTTTTTTTAATTCTAACCATTCATAGGTTTTTTTTAGGTGGGAAAATCATCCAATGATAAATCTCACTCTTGGGCGGAGCTGGAGATAGTGTCAGACTTTTACTGACTAAAAACCCACTCCTATTCCTTCTTTGCGTTCGTCCCAGAGCCCCGGGTTTCACTTTCAGACTACCCGTGACCGCAGTAGGCTTCGACGTGCTGACATCTCCCTGAGGCGCGCGTGGAACAATACGCGCCGTTGATGACTTGGGGTCGGTCCGGACGGTTACCGGACGGTCAGACGGCGAGCTACCCATTGCTCGCCGTCCGCAAGCCCGCGCCTATGGTGGCCGGAAATCGGGATCGGAATCCCGGCGGTTGGGGCGTGAGGACCGTTGCCTACTTATCCCTTTGAGTTGTTCTTGTCCGACAACTCGACTTCACCTTTAATCTATACTTGTTTGGATGAATTGTGAATCTAAGGAACTATTGGTTCAAATTAAAAAAATATTTAAGTAAATACATACACACATTACATTTAACGAGAAATTCGATATGTTTATATAACATCACGCTACGACTAATAGGAGTGAAGCAGTAACCAAAGACGTGGTGGACCGATAGTTATTCAATTAAAAATTATAGCAATATCCTTTATTTTTTATTTTAAAAAAAAAGTTGGCTACTCTAAGAATTATCCTATGTCGTGGATGAATTCACCAACATGTAAACTCGCATACATAAGACACCCAGACCCGGAACAACTATATGTTTATAGGTCATACAAAACATTTGTTCCTTCCGGGAATTGAATCTTCGACACGCAGCACGAAAGCCAAACGCTCAACCACTACGCTAACCGTTCCATCAACTTGATTAATATCATTAAGTGATTTCTCCATTGTCATGGTGACTGAGTCGAAATAAGGTCTATCAAACTGACTTGCAACATGGACCTTATTCTTATTTACACATACTTATTCCTTTCCACCCTCACCATCGTGAGTCAATGCCACGAATCCACGATACACGCTCGACCATTTACTAGAGTACGGTGGAACTGCCATGATTAAGGATTTTCCCGTGTAAATGAACACACTTGACTTGCATTAGGGCCGATGTTTCCGCAAAATGGATGTAAAAAGTCCCTTCTATACACAGGACTTTGTTCCGTTTCGTTTCGTGCGACAGGGACGTGAAACTGTGTGGATAAATACGACGTTTTCCTTTTTTCTTACTCTTCCCTTTGTTATTGTTGGAAGTTGCTTGTTTCACGTTTGTTTTTGGAAGTAGAGTA
Source organism: Mythimna pallens (assembly GCA_961205895.1). Lineage (NCBI taxonomy): Eukaryota > Metazoa > Arthropoda > Insecta > Lepidoptera > Noctuidae > Mythimna > Mythimna pallens. Next base: position 8,255,766 of record OY540843.1, read on the forward strand.
AATTCTTGTTTTGATTTTTTAGGGATTTGTTGTTTGTAAATCTTGTTTGGAGTGTCTGTTTTCGCTGTTTATTTTTGTGTTATTAGGGTAGGCAGTCTCGATATAGGTTACTTCCTATTAAGACTCACTTTTTTTAATATGATTATTTTTATTGTGCTTTTGGGTACAATATCGATATGTTCTTACATAATGTCTATTAATACTGTAATATGAAAATATTGTAAACAATCACTTTTTTAAAAGAGTAACCATGGAGTTTCTTGCCGGGTCTTCTCCATAGGAAACGACCAATTTGGAACCGTGCACTAGCTTCTGACGTTTTATAAGTGCCCATGTAGGCCTATGTGAAATAAAAACTTTTGACTTTGATAGTTTAAATTCGGTCTCTAATAATGGGGGTTAAAGTAAGAAAATGCCGTTTTTTAAAACGGTTGCTTGGAAGTGTTATATCTTTGGATTGACTTGGAATTATAAGTTCAAATATACTTTATATTAAAGGCACGTTATTCTTTTTCCAAAATTAGGTACTTATTGGATTCTTTGTATTTTGCATTTTCTGTGATATCGCAGTTCTTGTAACTATTTTTGTATGAAATGTAAGAAAACTCGCATTATTTTGTAATATGAGTTCTACCGTGGAAACAATGTCTCTCGAGCGGTATACAATATTAATGATGTATATGGACTTAAAACTGCTAATGAATGGGTACGACGTAACGTGGTTGCCACGACAGAACCATTTGGACCCATCGACCATCTGTTTTGCAAGCAATGTGCCTGCCACTTAAGTTTGGCGATTCTTAGGGCAATGTCTGTAAATCTAGGTTCTCCTGCAGATATTTTTATTTCGGTTCCGGTTATACAAGAAAACTCCGAGCATAGCCCTCCGGCCACCGTAGGCGCGGGCTTGCGGACGGCAAGCAATGGGTAGCTCGCCGTCAGACCGGCCGGTAACCGTCCAGACCGAGCCCAAGTCATCGACGGCGCGTAGTGTTCCACGCGCGCCTCCGTAGGGGCCCAGCAGGGTCGAAGCCTATTGGGGCCATGGGTGATGCAAAAGAGATTCCCGGGGCCCTGGAACAATGCCAACGAAGGAACAGGAGTGGGTTTTTAATCAGTAAAAGTCTGACACGCACTCTCGCTCCGCTCAAGAGCGGGGGATGTCATTAAATGATTTTCTCACTTAAAAAAAGCCCTCTGACCCTCGCCAATGCTCTTTGGGTGATTTTAAATTACAGAAAACTTACTAACCATACAGTGGGTGCTATGGAATTAATATTAAACAACTAAAATTAAGCTAAACAGCAGATTTCCGGCAAATATTACTTCTGTGGTACCTTCAGTAAATTACTATCCTTAAGAAAACATGAACAGGTACTCGTAAACATAATTATGCATATGTTTATATTAAGCTAGCTTTATTATAAGCGTACCTGCGCGTTATACAATAAGGTCACAGCTAATGAGGATTAGGTTCTAAGTGAAAATGCTGATTTGGATATTTCTTTGAATTACCGGCTTCTTTTATATATTATAGTGGGATTTTCTCGGTATGGTCATGATATGTGAAGAGGAGGGATGAATTGCATGTTACTAAAATAGTTATGAGTAGGTTTACATCTAGATGGATGGAGAGGGAGAGGGAGGCCAAAGAAAAGATGGATAGATTGTGTGAGGAGTGATATGAAAGAAAAGGGAGTTAGTCACTGACAGGTTCATTATTGTTCGGTGATCGACCCGAACAGATAGCGTTACGGGTGACAGGACAGAATGGAAGAAAAAAACGTGTTGCTTCGACTCAAACTAATATGGGAAAAGAGCAGGAATATGATGAGTGGGATTTTCAACATTTACACAAGCTTAACAGCTTGATATCGTAGCCGATGGGTTGCGGGATTGTTCGGAGTAGATACCCAGCAAGATCTGGAAGGCATAGTTAAAATTGAAGAGCAAATCAAAAGAGAAAGAAAAAAAAAAAGATAATAAAAGCGCGCCACGAGCGTTCGTGGTACGAGCTCCAAACCACCAGCTACAAATAAGAAAAAGAAAGAAGATAAAGAGAACGAAGATTTGACTGGCCTGTTGGTCTAGTAGTTAGTGGCCTTGACTGCTATGCCGGAGGTCGTGGGTTTGATTCCCACCCAGGACAAATATTTGTGTGAAGAGCACGATCATTTGTTCTGTGTCTGGGTGTAATTTATCTATAATATGTATGTATTTACAAATATTTAAGTATGTTTATCAGTTGTCTAGTACTCATAACACAAGCTCTGCTTAGCTTGAGACTGGACGGCGTTGTGGATTATTATATTATATTATATATTATTATTATTTTCGCCGTGGCAATCGCTGAGGTATGACAGGACGCGTTGTCTTAGTGAAAACGGATTTTCTTTTTTTGCATCTCACATCGATTACATCGAACCACTACGTGTTCAAAATGGCTCAAACATTGGTGAGTAACGATCAAAAGATGCACAACTACATTCACTAGCTTTTATTGACGTGTGCAACTATTTTCAAATTGAGGTCGGAAACTTTTCAAACCCGCTGCGGGATAAAAAATTCTAAGTGCTGACAAATTATACTTTAGATTTGAAGAGCAAAATAGTTTGCTAATCTCGAATGCTAGGCGGAAGAGAGTTACTGCATGGACAGAGAGAGAGAGAGAGAGCTACTGGCAGTTATGACAACCTCTTTCTTTCCGTTTGACTTAATATAAATGTACGTTTTAAGAACACATTTACACGTACGCACAAAACGTTTTAAGAACAAATTTATTATGCGTACAGCCAAGGAGTGGAATTCCTTGCCGGAGTCTGTGTTTCCAGATAGCTACAACTTAGGGGTCTTTAAGTCAAGAGTGAATAGGCTATCTCTAGGCAAGCGTACTCCATCGTGGACCACATCATCGCTTGCCATCGGGTGAGATGGTGGTCAAACGCGAGCCTATCATTAATAAAAAAAAATGTTTACGTTAACGTTATTGAGTATGTTAAAAACACTCACCAGGCCCTCATTCATCTTTTCCAATATAACAAACAATTAGTTACTTAAAACTTTTACCTAAGTTTAAAATTCTTCAAATATTAGATTTTCTGAAAATTTCAAACGTGTGGGCAGTTTATTCAGGGATGAAAATTAATTTTAATTTAGACTACATCCCACGTTTACAAACCCACGCACTCATAAAGGAATGAAATACTTTATGTAACCTTTGGCATCATTGGTGGGTGTGTAAGAGAGAATACAATAAAAATTTGGTTACAATATTTTCAGTATTCAACAATACTGTTCAATTTAATTGGATAAAAGATCATTTCATCTTATATAATATGTAAAGGGAGAAACTGGCTGACTGACATATCAGTGCACAGTCGAAACTATCGGGCCTAGGATCGTGAAATTTTGCATAAGGTTTCCTTTTAAGATGTAGGCGACCACTAAGTGAGGATTTTCCAAAATTTACCCCTTAAGGATATCCTAATTCCTGATTTGATTTGAAAGAAACTCCGAGCATAGCCCTTTCCATTGCCCTTTGGGTGACTTTGAGTCTCCTGATAAGGCCCATTGTAAGCGACCACGTTTCGGAGCCATATGTCATCACTGGCAGGAGAACCAAGGTTGGCATTATAGTTCGTTAATAATTATATTATTGTGCAAACACCATACAGACATGTGTACCAATATTTGAGTCCCTCACATTTCCAACACGGTTAAAAGACAACCCGTCACCCATTTTTCCTCAATCTCCGAAGATGAAAAAAGGAAATATTTTCGTCCACTATTATTTGATCGGAGCAAGATTCTCAAAATTAAAAGGGTCGTTGGATTGACAGGTCGAATGAAATACGCTTGGTATCTGGACACTTTCAGACAAGGGTCTACGTTTCCACCGACAAGATTCACACAATCTATGTGAAGCCAACTGAGTAATTGAAGGATTAAAAGAGGAAAGCTTTGGGGCTTTTAAAAGTAAATAGTTTCGGGTTTTTTGCTATTGGGATTGAACCTTTAATAATTAGTTGTGAACCTGTTTTTTTTGGAGGGAGGGCGTGTCAGTGTTTCGCTGACCAAGACCTATATTCTTTCTTTGGCCTTGCGCTCTAGGACCACAGGTTTCCCTTTCGGAAGTCACCCCATGGCCCCAGTGGTCTTCGGCCCTGCTGGGCCCCTACGATTTGCTGACATCCCTTTGAGGCGCGCGTGGAACACTACGCACTATCAACGACTCGGACTTAGTCTGGATAGTTAGATAGCTGATAGCAGACAGCCGGACGGCGAGCTACCCAATACTCGTCGTCTCGCCTACCGGGGTCGGGTTCGCAGCGGCTGGGGCGTAAGGACGTTCGTTCCCTTACGCGTGCGGTCACCACTTTTATAAGCATTATTGTTTGCAGAAGGAGGAGATCGACTGCCTTTCCCCCTCGCTCCGGACAATAGCCAGCACCAGGGCACGGCGCACACCAATCACTTTCACGAGGACACTGCGTTGCTCCACTCTAGTTGTAGACAATCTTTCTTTCCGGAGGTGGAATTTTTAATTATTTTAAAAATAATACTTATTTTTTATGGTTCCGAACCTCAAAAGGAAAAAACGGAACCCTTATTGGATCACTTTGTTGTCTGTCTGTCCGTCTGTCTGTCAATACCCTTTATCTCGGGAACGCGTGGAGATATCGAGTTGAATTTAAAACTATACTCATGCCTGCGGGCCCTTGACGCTGTGAAAAAAAAACACTTGTCTAGTTCTTGAGTCCGACTCGCACTTGTCCAGTTTTTATTGTGTACTTATGATAAGTACGTTTAATATTCAACGATTTATGACGTTTTGCATTTAACAGCACAAGTTATTGGATTTCAATTCGTTTGCGTCATTCTAAATTGATAATCGCAGCCCTGGCAGGCATTATAAATAAATAAAATAATAAAATAAAAATAAAAATCTTTTATTCTCAGGCATCGAAGGCCCATAGGGTGTTAGTATTACCAAAACAACTCAAAAAACTATGTTAGTAACAACTGTAGTACAATTTAGGCACACATATAAATTGAGGAGGATTTATCAAGCGGCATGTCTGACATGTAGCTTGATAAACCTATCAGTTGTAGGCCCGTCTAACCTTTCTGAAAAGACCTTCAGGATGCTGTTGCCACTCCCCCTCACTCTGCGCATCGTTGATACCACCTTCTTGCGCATGATCGCGAAATAATCATCAGTGTGCGCATCAGCGAACATCCCTGACGCACTACACCAACTCGGGAGCCTCAACAGCGCCCTGAAGGTATTGTTATATTTAATGCGCAGTGCGTTGTCTGCTTTTTGGGTATGATTAGCCCACAGACTGCTGGTGTAAAATATTTCAAAGAACGCCTTGAACAGTGTGATTTTAACCGATATTGAGATTAGCCATGAATGGTTTGCTGACATCACGTAGAATATAAGTCGATCCGGGCTTGGTCCTTACTTGACGGCAGGACGACGAGCTTCCAATGGCTCACTGTCTGCAAACCCCCAGAGTATCTGCTACACAACTAAACAACGCAGAGTTGATTTTAAGCCGAAAAAATGTGTCGTTTAAAACACACTTTAACCAATATTAATCCAATCTTGCCAAATAAAATAACAATTGCTTAGCCGTCACTTAGAGACAGATATTACGATTGGTTGCTAGCTCAGCATCTGTCAACACGGGACCACAGCAGAAAATATTTGAGTGTACCTATGTACTGCTTATATTATTATGGCTGTCAAGTTTATTGAAGACCGACATTGACACATTTGCCAATAAGTGTCGGAGAACTTTTCCTGAAAGGTGTACTTGTCTCAATGTGTATGTACATCACAGATATGTGAAACAGTAGAGATATGGTAAGGGGGCGTGGTTCTTGCGAAAGTATCAAGCCGGATATGTGCTTATATGTGCTAGATATCATTTACGGCCATTAGTCAAATGTGTGAATGATTTTTTACTTACAAAAGTAACAGCTGTATTGTAAATAACACGAAAGATAGTATCTCATTTTACACGTAAGTACTATAATATATTAAGGTTTTCCTGATACCTAAAAAACGCGCTGATGTATCAAATATATAATTTGAATTCAGAACAAATATTGCTTGTTTAGTACAGATCGAGCAATTAATCAGCTGAACTAGTCGCGCAATGGATGAGTATTTAACAGATACTCTCACTTTTATGATAGTTACGTGTTGCGGCCGCTGCCGGATTTTGTTTTTTACAGATGTGATGTGTTGTTTGTGGTTATTAATATTTTGCACAATCCTACCTAGTACGATATAAAAGATAATGTTAATGGTTAATTCTTAAGGATATATTATAATAGAACAGTTGCCCTACGCGTCTGTATTTCTGTCTATTCGCGATAAACTCAAAAACTTCTGAACAGATTTTCATGTGGTTGGGATTAATTTTCATGAGGAGAAAAAATATTTATATAAAAATAGCTAAAATTATTCTTTTTGTCTGTTTGTTCTTCCTCTACATTATTTCTTGTAGGTATTTTATCTTAGTAAAATATCCCAAATATTCGACGACCTAGGCTTTTTATAATATTTTTCCCAAGGTCGGTAGGCTTAAAATAATAAAGTCATGTTTCTTTTTAACAACAAAAATCTTGTAAACTAATATTATTGAAACACACATTTGGAAACTTCAGGAACTAGGCATTAAATATTTTATATTTTATTTTATATTATATTTTTAGTAGGGGGGCCCCATGTAATAGACGTGGTGTTTTTGGCGTTTTTTGCTATGGACGGTAAGGAACCCTTCCGAAGGTCATGAAATAACTTACGCATAGTAAAGCGCTCGGCTGGGTTTGAATATACGACGGAGGACTCATCGTAATTCGAAGCCGTGACCATTGGTATACTTGCTCTCAAATAAATGACATCTTTACCAAGAAAAACAATTAAATTACAGAGGGATATTTATATTTTGCAGTTCAATATTTTAAGTACATACAATTATGTATTTCGTGTGATTAATAGTTATTTGTGCAACAAGATAGCAAAGTTGTTTTTTGCTACGAGTGCTAATTTTGAGTCCCGAGCAAGCGAAGGATTCTTTGATTGAATCACGAGCGTTAGTGAGTGATTCTAAAGTAGAATCCTGAGCGAGGGGGGGGATTATTTCCGAACGTGTTTTTCTTAGTGGTGGAATTTTAAAATCGGAATGAACTTCAAAATGGCATGTTTCTCACTCGCTTTTTTATAAGGGCGAGAAAGAGACAGAGTACAGTGCAGTTCGAATGTTTCGAAATGTATGGCTAAAAAAATAATAATTAAAAAGTTACTTTGTCTCACGCAGTGAGCAAAATCGAGTTTTGTTCACTGTTTTCAAGCAGCAAAACCTACTTGTTTGAGCTGCTGTGGTGAAACAATGAAATCAACATCACATTCATTAACCTTAAAGAGCATAATAAACATGCATCAAAATAATTTCACTCACAAAACAAGCTTCTCATTTTAATTTACCATATATTTATGCTACCCAAATAATAAAAAATCGTTTTATTTTTGCACCAGTAAACTCATCTCGATATTGTAACACGGTAAACTGTCGACATGTCTGTCATACGCGAATTTCTCATAACCTGTGACGTTTATGCGCACGTGTTATAGTCTCGGTGAGATATGTCACTCAACGTCAATGCGGTGGACGGTCGTTACAAGATAAAGTCACCTGTGTTTATGGATATTATTTGGGTGGTAAAGTCGGGGTATTCAATTGTATAATATGGAGTTCTGTCACGTCTCGCGTATCTTGAAGCATGAGGTTGTCTTTGAGGTTGCTTTCTTTTGAGGCTTTGATTTGAGGTCGGTTTTGCTGACATCTTTAGGGTTCTCGACGAGTGGGGCTCGGTCTTTACCAGATGGCCGTACGGCGAGTTCCTGTCGCGGTGGCTGGGGCATGAGGACGTCTGTTTCCTTTTTTACCAACCTACAAATAAGTATCCGGCCACCGTAGGCGCGGGCTTGCGGACGGCAAGCAATGAGTTTTCACCGTCTGACCGTCCGGTAACCGTCCGGACCGACCCCAAGTCGTCGACGGCGCGTACTGTTCCACGCGCGCCTCAAGGAAATGTCAGCAACTGTAGGGGCCCAATAGGGTCGAAGCTTACTGGGGCCAAGGGTCTGATTCTGAAAGGAAGACTCAGCCCTGGTACGAAAGGCAATGAAGGAACAGGAGTGGGTTTCTAGTCAGTAAAAGTCTGACACTATCTCCCGCACCGCCTAAGAGCGGAGGATGTCACAAGATGATTTTCCCACCAAAAAAAAAAAACAAATGAGTATATTCCACAACTTTCTCATAACGCCATCTAGTAACTAAGCAGAGCTTGAGCTATGGAAAGGTGGTCTTTTAGTTATAGGTACGTTTTAATAGCTCTACGTCATTGCAATGACCATGCGGCGGCGCCAACTTGACGACAAATGAAAGATAGGCATATATAAAACAGTATGGCAATTTTTTATAGGGATTTATTTTTCCTCCCCTCTCCTGTGACAAACGTTCTTGAACTTAACTTTAGACAATTATTTTACATGGGAAGCAAGCTTAGGTACCTCATCTGTGTAGTAAATGGTCTGTAAACTGTAGAGGATTGAACAGAAACATTTCTCTTCTTTCGGTAAGTTTCAGATGCCTACACAGAAAACAGTGGTCTAAGATACGCTACTTGGCCTTAAAAATACTTGGGTGGTAGGAGTTTACAGTTTGAGAGCAAGTAGTGAGTGTACTAAAGGATAGGACACATTTGAGTAGTCTATGGCATCATAGAGGTCGCTGGTCAGAGAAATACAGGAATTCAGGAAAGTTTGAAGATAAGTTTCACGCTTATCAAGACATATTCACGCCCCAGCCGCTGTAGGAGACGCCCTGGGTGTTGGTAGTGGCAGGATGATTCGCGGCCAACGTACCCTTCAAACCAGGTGAAATAGTGGTCAAGCGTGAGTCTATCAATAATAAAAAAAAAACCTCAAAACCCGTTATACTTAACTGTCCCATTATACTACAGATAGACTAGAAGCCAACTCATATAGAGTTATGAAAAAGCTAGGTAGACAGATAGCCGATAAAAAAACAAGTGCGAATCAGACTCGCGCACTGAGGGTTTCATACTAAATTCACGAATCGAGTCTCAAAGATTTTTCCGAATCGCAAAAAGATTTTTTTTTGTGACGTTATTACAAAATTACAGTTTTCTGATTTTGTCTTATACTTGTGCTATGAGACCTTGCTTCATACCAAATTTCAGGATTCTAGGTCAACGGAAAGTACCCTATGAATTTTGATTCCCTTGAGAGTGTCGAAATGTACGTTTTTTGCGACATAAACGGCCATATCTTTTTTCCCGTTAACATAGAAGTTTTATTTTTTTTACAGCTTTATGGGACTGCAGACTTGACTATATTGTTTTAATTTTAACTCGATACCTCCACGCGTTCCCGAGATAAAGGTGAAAGAGTAAAAGAGATAAAGGTCTTGACAGACAGACAGACGGACGGACAACAAACTGATCCTTTTGAGGTACGAAATCCTAAAAAAAAAGTATTATTTTAAAAAGAATTAAAAATTCCACCACCAGGGGGTCCAGAATCATATACTGGATCCGTGGTACAAGTTCTTTTTTATTCTTGATAGGTTCGCGCTTGACCACTATCTCACCTGATGGAAAGCGACAACGTGGTCGACGATGGAGCGCGCAAATAACCTAATCACTCTCGACTTAAAGATTCCCGGGTTGTAGCCATCAGGAAACACAGATTCCGGCAAGGAATTCCACTCCTTAGCTGTACGCACAATGAATGTGTTCCCAAAACGTTTCATGCGTATAGTTTGAGTATCGATGTCTGTTAAAACGTGTTTAGATACCTAGAATATGTAAAGTTGAATTCCCAAAAAAGCACACATCATTTTTATAGGTCCAGACGTCCTTGAAAAACCTAAATGGCCTCAATTTCCTAACCAATGTTGTATAAAATTATTATACTCCTCATCGTCTGGTTACACGACCTAGATACTTGGAAAAGGGTTGACAGATGATGACATGCAAACGTTTTATGCCCCGTTTTGAAAGTCACGTACATATGCTTTCCACTTGCTTCAGTTGTATAAATAACTAACTGTCCTTCGAAGTTTCACCCGCGTCTTTTGTTTCTGCTCCGCTCCCATGGGTCGTAGTGTATGTTATTAAATAGCCTTCCTCGATAAAATAAGCCTATCCAACATTAAAATATATTTTTTCAATGCAAACTAGTAACCAGTTTCTGAGATTAGCGTATTGAAAGAAAGAAACAAACTCTTCAGTTTTATAATGTTATATAAAATATCATCTAGCCTTTTCCCAACTAGCTTGGGATCGGCTTCCAGAAGACTAACCGAAAGCGGCTGTATGCCTGTGTTTTACATGAAGCAAATGCCTATCATAACTCATTCATTTGCCAACACGATACTCCGTAGATAAGCCCTTCTGTACATCCTTAAAAGACTTGCCTACTAATTATTGCTCATCGTTCTCGTGTATGATCATTTTCTGCGCTGAAAAGTAGGACAATTTCCGCTCTGTATAGGGTGGAAAGTGTCATAGTCTACTATGCCTATCTGAGCGTAAAATTGCATCGACTCTGTAGTTTATGTCTATCCCCGAGGAAAGAAGGACATGCGTTATGTATATTAGTATATAATGTAAGTCGCATCGATTAGTAGTTCCGTGTTAAAGAGATGTAAACAGAATGAGCTAACAGAGGACATTTTTCTTATTATCCATGATTCAATTAGTGGAGTTGGTTACAATTTCAAAACAGCAGGAAAAATCGAACATACTGATACAATGTAAACTTGACTCATTGTATTTACAGTTCGTCAACTACGCACCAAATCGAATCTTTCTAAATAACTGTTAGGTACATCAGCTGACTTAGATACTAAAAAACAATATACCTCAGGCCCCCACACTGGGTATCCTATGTCATGAGATCCAGTCACTTTCATAAATTTATAAAGTAATAAATAAATGCAGTTCTCTAAGCAGATCTAAGTTCTAAATTTGTGCCTTGTTCCGCCAAATAAAAAGTATTTCATTCTTTTCTTTCAGTTTTTGAATAAAATTATTTTCTTTGAATAATAAATCAAAATAAAAAGTTACCTACTCAAAAAAAAGGAAAATTGTAGATGCGTTTATGTGTGTGTGTGATTGTTTTAAGCACAAGGCACATTCGAGGACCTATTCAATGCGAGGATCTTTTCATACGTCCTCGGATTGACCTGACCAATTCATCGTATTCTACTTTTGATTTTGAGCCTTTCGATATAGTATTTATAATGAGGAAAAATTGGTATCAACCTTGATCAAAAAAATGTTCATGACCTCTATTTGGGACTGGCCTGTTGGTCTAGTGGGTAGTGGCCCTGACTGCTATGCCGGAGGTCGTGATTTCGATTCCCACCGGGGAAAAATGTTAGTGTGATGAGCACGATCGTTTGTTCTGTGTCTGGGTGTAATTTATCTATATAATGTATGTATTTAGAAATATGTCAGTATGTTTATCAGTTGTCTAGTACCCATAGCACAAGCTCTGTTTAGCTTGGGACTAGACGGCGTTGTGTGCTAGTTGTAGAATATTATTATTATTATTCACTTTATTCATTCAATATACATATTAATAAGCGATAAGGCCGCCAATTGTATGTTTTTTGATATAAGGCTTATATGTAACATTTATTATCTTGGTGTACAATAAAGTATATATAAATAAATAATAATAAATAAATTAATTAAATTTTTAAATATTTTTTTTGAACTAAATCATATAGAAAAAAAAAAAACATTGAAAAATATAAAAAATAGTAGTCCGCCGGTATCGAGACAGGGTTCAAGCTACTGGTGGTTAGGGCTCCAGAGACAGGAACCTCCTCACGATGCGGGCGGTATCGAGGAGTACTGCGTTCTGTATCAGGCCCTTGATCCAACCGTGCAATGACAGCTTCGATAGATGGTCGTCGAAGCTTTTGGCTATAAGGCCGATGGCGGTCACGACAATCGGCACAATGACAGCCGAGTCTACATTCCACATGTCAACAACCTTGTGTGCTAAGTCGAGATTATTATTAGTATTCTTTGAAATGTCTCACCACATGTTTTCCCCTATACGATGTTTTATACCCCTGTTTTGAAAGTCATGTCCCCAGCCAAGTTACTCCGACTGTCCTATAATAATGAAGGGTCCGAGTGACCTTGTCGGCTACTTGATTTTATTATACTCCCCCCACCCTAACTTCGAACCGTTAACTTTTATTACCCACCATAGTTTTTATGGGGATTCCAGAGAATCTTATATTTCTTATAATCGTTCCTTCCTTTCTTGAGTATGGCCGTTATTGCTGTTTTCTTGTGTATTGCTTTTTTATGTTTTGGGTATTTTTTATGTTCGTCTTATTTTAAGGATAGTCTTTTTTGCATAATGTTGTGGTTTGGATCAATACCATATATTATTTCATCGTGATTTAACTGAGAATAAGGACGAATGATCAGTCGGTTGTCAATTACTGAGTGTCCATGGAGTTTCTTGCACATTATTCTCCATAGAGACCTACGCTTATGAAGGTACAATCAGCAACATTTTTCTGACTGACTGACTTCTTGATAATTCAAAAGTAAATGTATTATTTAGTGTAAAAGTTTTTGATTTTGATTTCGAAAAAAAATAAATAATTTATGTTAATCACCAATATTTTGGTGAAGCGGGAGGGAGTATCAGACTTTTTGTGACTAAAACTCGCCTGGGTTCCTTCAATTGCCCTTTACATTCCTGCCCCCCTAGCCAAGTTACAACCGTTTCGTTTCGATTCTCTTTTGTCGATCGCCTTGATTCAGCCACGCTTCCGATTCCTTTGTTCTGACGTCATCTCAACGTTCAGTCACGTGGTCAGAACAAAGGAATCGGAAGCGTGGCTGAATCAAGGCGATCGACAAAAGAGAATCGAAACGAAACGGTTTTAGTGATTATTCTGAATTGTCAAGGTACTTATAAATTTAATCTTCGTAGTTTAATAGGGTTATGTAAACATAAATTGAATCTTAAATGTCAAAGACATGATTGGCAATCGATACGACATCGGATATAGCTCTTCAGCAAATATCGTAACACTATAATCCATCATAGTATTTTAGCTTGTCATCAATAATCGAGGTCTTTAATAACTAAGCAAAGAGTATCTAACGTACACATGATGTAAATACACAAACCTTTCACATTTTACAAAAGAGTAAGCTGAATATTTTTTCTTTTTGTGGTGAAAAAATATATTTTTTGGCGGAAATTCTTCCAATGAGTTCTCTCGCTCTTAGGCGGAGTGGGATAGCGTGTCAGACTTTTACTGGCTATGTTCCTTCTTTGTCTGGCGTTCCTGGTTCCTGGCCAGCCAACTGGGACCATGGGTTGTAACCCATGGTCCCAGTTGGCTTCGGCCCTGCCAGGCCCCGCGCCGTCGACGACTTGGGCTCGGTCCGGACGGTGTTACCGGATGGTAGGACGGAAAGCCATCCATTGCTCGCCATCCGCAAGCCCGCGCCAATGGTGGCCGGAAATCGGGCTCGGAATCCCGGCGGCGGAATCCCGGCGGTCGTTGGGGCGTGAAGACCTTTGCCTCACGCGATTGGCTGCCTCCTTTGCTAGCATTACTGCTTGGCAGAAGAGGCGACCGCCTGCCACTCCTCGTCGCTCCGGATCATGGCACGTACCAAGGCCCGGCGCGAAAGATCGCCGCCGCCGAACGCCCCCACGAGGAGACGTTGCTCTGCCCAAGCGGGGGACGCCTCCACCGTGTGTCCCACCGTGTCCTCCGGGCGGTCCACACAGTGGCGATACCCGGGCGTCACTTCCGCACGAATCCGGTCCAGGAACTTCTTGAACTTAACATTTCTCTCGTTCGGTGAGAACCTGCGTCATGCGGAAGGTGAGGACGCCGTGAGGTCTTTCCAACCACGTCTCAAAGAGGATACTTACCGCCATAATAAGCTATTTGACAGTACGAAAAATAAGTTCATTTTTTTGCTATCCGCATAGATTTTGGGTTTTAAAAGTGATTTGTACCAATATATTTAAAAAACAATGGACTATTTATAAAAAAATACGAAATAAACTTTATTTTATTTTACCTAGCGTCATTTTTGAAAACGATCGCTATTGCCTGAATCTATTTAAACGACACAAGTCTGTAAATATGTCTGTCATTGACTGCTTTTCTTTTGAGTGCCCATGATAAAATTTTGACGCTGTGCTATTAATGATATTTTGTTGATTAATTTACGATTTCTTACATTACCTACGGTAATATTTGGATACTAAATATAATATAGGTAATACTATAGAATGGAGGGCCACTACGTTAAAACAGACAGCGGGAACCTTCCTAAAGTTGATGCTCTTATGGTCGGTGATTTTTTCAAGAATAACCCCGACTTTTATACCGCCGAGCTTAGAAATATGACAGCAATGGAAGTACCCCTTAACAACTCACGTGTTAACTTGCGAGCCAGTTGCAACCACTTTTTGCGCATTTTGACATTTTCGGAACACATACAAATAGTTTTTCCGGCGTTTTTATCGACGTGTTTGTACACGCTGGCACTACACACCATCTTGTAACTCATTTTTGTGGGAACTCAATGTTAAAATGAACACAAACAGCAAAATACTAAGTCAACTAGTTCATTGCAATGTTTATTTACTGGCGTGTGACGTCTACGAATACAATTTGACGCGTATTGTCAAATATGGCGTTTTGGCGGCTTATTTCAATAATACAACTTTATAAGCTACTAGCTTTTGCCCGCGGCTTCGCTCCCGTCAACTGACTACTCTACTCTACCCTACTTTACCCTACTCTACCCTACTCTATTCGATTTTTCTCGCCGTAAAAACCATCCTTGAACTTCAACGAACATTTAAAAAAAAGAATTGACCAAATTGGTCCAGGCGTTGTTGAGTTATGCGCTTACCAACACATTTTGCGATTCATTTTTATATTATAGATTTTTTATGTTAATATTTACAAGAATTGAAATAAAACACTTTTTCTGGACTCTTAACAATACTTAATAGAAAGAAAGAAAAGAAAGAAAGAAAGAAAATTGCGTTTATTTGGCATTACAAAAAGAAGAAACAAAACACCTTAAAATTAAACAAATAGTACATTGAGTAATGCCAAAAGGGCCTCAGCTCAGCATAATGCCAAATGGTAACACAAGGTCACCACCTGACGCTGATTTTCAGCTGCAACCCTTGGGTGCCATATACTTAAAAATAGGAAATATTCATTAAAATCTAAAAAGGTTCTGTGCAGAAACCAACTAAAAGAAAATTTTGCAATATTTTGCAAATATGAAATCGATTCCAAAAATCAGTCAAATAGCTTATTGTGGCGTGCCCAAAACACAGTATCTTGTGTATTTTATCTAGGCTTATATTAAAGTAAATTCATAAATTTGTGTAAAACTAATTCAGTAAAGAGTAAAGACGTTCTGAAAATCTGCTATTTTGCATGCAAAATGAAAGATGACAATTTTTTTTCAAAAACTTTTAAGCGTTTAAAAAAAACATGTAGGTATTTCCTGGAACAGTTTTGTAAAATATTCGAGTGAATCACTGAATTATTGTTAAAAAAACCTACCAACCTAACAGGTTTATTATTAAATGTTAGTAACTTTAAAGCAGTTTTAACTGGCCCAAAGTACTTCTGACCAATTCTTGCAGTCAAAACCGATTCTGACCAAATTGCGTTTTGACCGCGACATATTTATACACTTTATTTTGTAGAAATTCGACCACAACTTATTCTATAACATAAATAACAAGCGTTCTCTTTTAGTTGTGACAGTAACTAGAAACCCGTATATCATATTTTGGTTTGTTTGTCAATCAATTAACTAAGTGCGTCGGCAGTAAGTAAATATCTAAGTTCCAGGGTTGAAGGATTACTCGAAAGAGTTACCTTGACCCTGAAACGCAAAGGGCAACTGAAGGTACACAGGTAAGGTTTTAATCAGTAAAAGTCTGACACTCCCACTGGCTACGCCCGGAGCGAGAAGAGTTATTCTATTATATAATATCGAAAAAAAAAAAAAAACAAGTGAA
Organism: Mythimna pallens; assembly: GCA_961205895.1. Taxonomy (NCBI): domain Eukaryota; kingdom Metazoa; phylum Arthropoda; class Insecta; order Lepidoptera; family Noctuidae; genus Mythimna; species Mythimna pallens. The sequence continues at coordinate 8,271,928 of OY540843.1, forward strand.
TATATATGTTTCGGAATCAGGTCACATAAATAATAATAATAATAATAATAGCCTTTATTCAACAAACTTATAATACATATATTTCTTACATGCTAAGTTTTATTATTGGACACTAGATTCATGAGGATTGAATAGCTTCCTAGACTAGGCCTCCCCTAAAGCTTACCACAGAGTGCGGTCATGTCCCTTCCTCCTCCACGTAATGCCTGCGATGCGTTTGATGTTGCTCTCCCATCTATGACGTTGTCTCCCTTTTTTTCTTTTATATTGTCTTGGACATCAGTCGGTAATGTCCTTAGCCCACTTATCTTTTTTGTTTCTTATAATGTGACCTGTGCACCTCCACTTTAGTTTTTTAATATAGGTCATCACGAAAGGGAATCGTTTGTCTTGGTATGGTCATGTGAAGAGGAGGGATGAAGCGCATGTTACTAAAAGAGTTATGAGTTTACATATGGATGGATGGAGAGGGAGAGGGAGACCAAAGAAAAGATGGATAGATTGTGTGAAGAGTGATATGAAAGAAAAGGAAGTTAGTGATAGCATGACGAGTGACAGGGCAGAATGGAAGAAAAAAACATGTTGCACCGACCCCAAATAACACGGGACAAGGGCAGGAAGATGATGATGGTCATCACGCTCGTGTCTCCAGTATGCTTGCGAATCATTTCAAATTTTATTTTGTTTCTTAGTTTTGAGCATCTTTTGGTCAATCAGGTCACAAAATAAAAATCAAAACAAAGAAAAAGCTATTGACAAACTACAAACCGAAACTCATCATCATCATCTTGCTGCCCTTGTCCCGTTTTATTTGGGGTCGGCGCAACACGATTTTTTCTTTCATTCTGTCCTGTCACACGTCACGCTATCTCTAACGCAAACTACAAACTGAAATTTATATAATATCTAAAGTCAAATGAAGCGAAATCATAAAGTTATAAGTCAAATCTCCCCCTGTTTTGTTGAGAACCGACTCAAACTTGTATAAATTACGAAAGATGAAATGAAATGCCGACGCTAACAAATAAATCAATCATATTCCTCCTTACAATAGAATTGGAAACGACAAACGAACCACTGATACAAACCAATTTCGAATTCGATACACAATATTTCCTGAGAAAGCAATTATACGCTACTTCATATAACATACATATTTCATGTCTAAAATCCCCAGAAACGTTGCGAACGGCTCCCAAGACAGTACAACAAATGTTTCTACTGATTAATTAACTTACTCAGACATTTTCAACCGTTTTCTTGTTTTGTTTGAGACAGCTAAAATTAGAATTTCCACGTAATACTTGCAGCTTTGTAATAGAAACATAAAAAGTAGGTCTAGAAGGTCAACTCCATACCAATGCAATTGGGGTACTTGATTCAATTTTTTTTTATTGTTTGTTATAACAAAAAGTTACTTAGTCCAAAATCGCAAATAAAAAGAAATTTTCAAATTCGTTCGCCTGCACGCATGTATACCAAAAAATACTTGCCAAGTCCAGACAGGCTGTGGCATATCGTACAATTAATTTTTGATTTGCGTTCAACCGGTAATGTCTTATTTCTGTAAACCGGGATAAAAGGAACCTAACATGAAGGAGATGACGGGGAACCTCTCCTCAACCTTGTTCCTTTAGATGCTCTTTGCTTTTCGTTTCTTTCGTGACTGGCCTGACCTACGAAATCGATGTAGATAACTATTATACATTAAAGTTGTGTGTAACTTGATATATTACTTAGTCTTTGTTTCATCGCAACCGGTTGACTATATCGAAAGATATACTACATTCACAAGCCTGTTCATTGACAGGCCTGTTGGTCTATTGGTTAGTGGCCCTGACTGCTACGCCGGAGGTCGTGGGTTCGATTCCCACTCAGGACAAATGTTTGTGTGATGAGCATGATCATTTGTTCTGTGTCTGAGTGTAATTTATTTATTATCATCATCATTTCAGCCGAAAGACGTCCACTGTTGGACATAGGCCTCCCCCAAGCGTCGCCACAATGACCGATCCTGTGCTTCTCGCATCCACCGCACTCCCGCGACCCTCACCAGGTCGTCGGTCCACCTTGTGGGAGGCCTTCCAACGCTGCGTCTTCCGGTGCGCGGTCGCCACTCTAGAACCTTTCGGCCCCATCGGCCATCCGTTCTACGAGCAATGAGCCAATGTGACGACGAAGTAGAGTCCATGTATGAGGATATATCCAGAGCCATGCATGGTTCTAAGACTCACTTCACCGTGGTCATGGGGGACTTTAACGCGAAACTGGGTAAACGAGACGGTGATGAGCTGCGAGTGGGGCAATTTGGATTTGGACATCGGAACCGCCGGGGATACCTATTGGCTAGTTTTATGGAGAAGGAGGGCCTCTATATGATGAACTCCTTCTTCAAAAAACGTGAGCGTAGGAAGTGGACCTGGCAAAGCCCTGATGGTGAGACCAGAAATGAGATTGACTTCATCATGTCGACGAAGAAGCAAATATTCAATGATGTCTCTGTGATCAACGCGGTGAAAACTGGAAGTGATCACCGCATGGTAAGAGGCACATTGAATATCAATATCAAGCTTGAAAGATCTCGACTGATGAAGTCTACGCTCCGTCCAGCACAGATCCAGATTCAAAACTCCGAGAGCTTTCAGCTCGAACTTCACAATCGTTTCGAGTGCCTAGGTGGCTCTGTGGACGAATACAACGATGGGTTCGTGGAAACTGTCCATACGGTCGGGTCTAAGTTTTTTAAGACTCGTCGTACAAGGAAGAAAAGGCTCTCTGATCAAACTCTCGAACTCATGAAAGAGAGGCGTGAGATGATTCTGCAGTCTTCAGACGATGCGTGCATCTACCGGCAGCTCAATAGACGGATCTCAAAGTCCTTAAAACGCGATCTTCGCCTCTTTAATACCGAAAGGATTAAGGATGCGATTGAGCGGAATAAGGGCTCCAAGGTTTTTGCAAGGGATCTGTCTATAGGGCAGAGCCAGCTCACGAAACTGAAGACCGACGATGGCAGAGTCATATCCGCCAAATCGGAGCTTCTGGGAGAGATCGAAGCATTCTATGGACAGCTGTACACATCTATCACAAAACCCACAACGAATCTAGCAAACGACCCAAGAGCTAGATTAACCCGGCACTATACCGAAGATATCCCGGACGTCAGCCTGTACGAGATTAGGGTGGCTCTGAAGCAGCTTAAAAACAACAAGGCGTCGGGTGACGACGGAATTACAGCCGAACTCCTGAAAGCGGGTGGAAAACCGGTCCTAAGGGCCCTTCAGAGGTTGTTCAATTCCGTCATACTTGAGGGAAAGACGCCACAGGCATGGAGCAGAGGTGTGGTGGTACTTTTCTTTAAGAAGGGCGACAATGCCTTGCTTAAGAATTACAGGCCCATCTCACTTCTGAGCCATGTCTACAAGCTGTTTTCCAGAGTCATCACGAATCGTCTCGCGCGCAGGTTCGACGACTTCCAGCCTCCCGAACAAGCCGGTTTCCGAAAAGGTTTCAGCACCGTAGACCACATACATACGCTTCGGCAGGTTATACAGAAGACAGAGGAGTATAACTTGCCTCTATGCTTAGCGTTCGTGGACTACGAAAAAGCTTTTGATTCGATCGAGACTTGGGCTGTACTGCAGTCTCTCCAACGGTGCCAGATTGACTATCGGTACATCGAAGTGCTGAAGTGTTTGTACGAAAACGCCACAATGTCAGTCCGACTTCAGGACCAGACCTCGAAACCTATCCTTCTGCAGCGGGGCGTGAGGCAGGGAGATGTCATCTCTCCGAAACTGTTCACGGCTGCAATGGAGGATGTCTTCAAGGTTCTGGACTGGAGTGGACTAGGCATTAATGTCAATGGCGAGTACATCACTCACCTTCGGTTTGCCGATGATATAGTAGTCATGGCTGAAACTACGGAGGAGCTCAGTACAATGCTCGATGACCTTAGTAGAGCTTCCAAAAGAGTGGGTCTTAAAATGAACATGGATAAAACCAAAGTCATGGTAAATAACCATGTAGCACCCACTCCGATCAAGATCGGAGACTCTGCACTCGAAGTTGTAGACGATTACGTTTACCTGGGACAGACAATCCAGTTGGGTAGGTCTAACTTTGAGAAAGAGGTCAATCGTCGAATCCGACTCGGCTGGGCAGCGTTCGGGAAGCTGCGCGGTATCTTCTCGTCCAACATACCACAGTGTCTCAAGACGAAAGTCTATGACCAGTGCGTGTTGCCAGTGATGACATATGGCTCTGAAACATGGTCGCTTACAATGGGCCTCATCAGAAGGCTTACAGTCACCCAAAGAGCAATGGAAAGGGCTATGCTCGGAGTTTCCTTGCGTGATCGCATAAAGAATGAAGATATCCGCAGGAGAACCAAGGTCGCCGACATAGCCCGAAGAATCGCCAAACTTAAGTGGCAGTGGGCAGGGCACATTGCTCGTAGAACGCAATTTATTTATAATATGTATGTATTTAAAAATATATATGTATGTTTATCAGTTGTCTAGGATTCATAACACAAGCTCTGCTTAGCTTGGGACTAGACAGCGTTGTGTGATAGTTGTGGAATAAAAGAAAGAAAAAAATTAAGAAATAATCTCGCAGCCCTGAGAGGCATCGATCCTAGCGAGCCCATGTGAAGTGAGTCTGCATTCTCGTTCGTTGTATGAAGCTGACTTTCTGTATATATCTGTTTTGAGGTTGTACTTTGCTCGAGAAATTCTCGAGACGAGATATTTTGTGCCAAAAATAAAGACGTTCGTGTGCTTTGGAAGCTTTAGTAGTGGAGTAGTAAATGGAACCGTTGAAGTGAGATGTTTTATGAATTTTACTTAGATGGTTTTTTTTTCTATTGAAAAAAAAACTGACTCAGTGTAAGATCAACGTATGGAAAGCATTTTCACAATATTGTAACAATTATGAGAATAAAAATAAAAATCGACCATTTTGAACTCTGGTTATTATTATGTTTTTTTTTTTATTATTGACAGGCTCGTGTTTTACCACTGTCTTACTTGATAGTAAGTGATGATGTGGTCGACAGTTTTTTTTCGGTGGGAAAATCATCTAATGACATCTCATCTCTTGGGTGGAGCGAGAGAGAGTGTAAGACTTTTACTGACTAAAAACCCACTCCTGTCTTTGAGGGGCCATAGAGACCCAGCAGGATCGAAACCTACTGGGGGCATGGGTTGTGCGAAACAGAACCCCGGCCATGGAACGAAGGCAAAGAATGGACAGGAGTGGGTTTTGGTCAGTAAAAGTGACACGCCGTCCCGCCCCGCCCAAGAGCGAGAGTAGTTATTGGATGATTTCCCACCTAAAAAAAAGCACTATTGTTAGGAAAATGATCATTGTTTTAGTACTATGTGTTATGCCTTGATACGAGCCCCATTTTTCTCAGCTAGTGGATACAATAATAAACCTTTCACTCAGTTCATTTTACGACTCACACAGAATGAGCAGCTGCTACGTTTTTATGTTTTTCTTGCTCGAGGGAATAAAAATTCTAAATAACCATCTACTAAATTCTTCTAGGGTATAATGTTCTTAGAATTTACTACGGTTTGGACGCCCCATTCAATAATTATGCCTTTTTCTTTCGGTGGAGCAAAAGAGAGAGGGACAGACTTTTATTTCTTTGATTTTCTTTGACTGACCTGTTGGTCTAGTGGTTAGGTAGACCCTGACTGCTATGCCGAAGGTCGTGGGTTCGATTCCCACCCAGGACAAATGTTTGTGTGATGAGCACGATCATTTGTTCTGTGTCTGGGTGTTATTTATCTATATATGTATGTATTTAGAAATATATAAGTTTGTTTATCAGTTGTCTAGTACCCATAACACAAGCTCTGCTTAGCTTGGGACTAGACGGCGTTGTGTGACAGTTGTGGAATATTATTTATATTATTATTTATTTATTGATTAAAACCCACCTATGTTTCTTCCGTTGCCCTTTACATTCCAGTGCCGCAGTGACTCTTAAATTTTGCTGTTCTGACAGGCGATAAATGCGGGTGCTAGAACAATTAAGTGTTAGGTATATTGCTTAGACTAAACATGGCACAATTATCGAATGGAGCGTCCAAACAGTAGAACATTATACCCTAGAAAAATTTAGTAGATGGTTGTTTAAAACTTTTTGTTTAGTTACTCTAATTGGTTGTTTGACCGTTGTAATTAATTGATTAAATAAATAAATAAATAATAAATGGCAACGCATTTTTCGAACCTTTGGATGTTCAAAGAACGTTCATTATGGCCATTATGGGGGACTATGTTAGCGGATGCTAAGTGAAACGTAAGTAAGTTTTCTGCAATTTTCTAATGATTGCAGTTATTTTAGTCCTTTAAAAAACTTATAGATATCGGCCTTATTTTTTTCACTTTTAACACGTGCAAAAATATTTCTCATGGTGTGGAATATGATAGTTTGAAAAAGTTATGAAGAACGTTATATTTTTTTAATTTGCACCTATTTGCTTCTTACCTCCAAGATGGCAGGTACAATACATGCATAATGCCCTACTTTGACTATAACAAAGATACACAAATAAAATGAACGAAATCATACCACAAACCGTTGCATTTACTCCAAACATCATCTAAAAGTCATAACAGTAAAAAACAACGACAAAAAAGATGGCGGTCATTCAATTGACATCACAGTCGAAAAACGCGCCAAATTTGAAAATAACCTGCAGCAGTCCATGCCAACAAAACACTGTTGTCGTTAATTTAACTTCAATCTGTTTCGTAGTGATGCAAAGTCAACGAACCATTTTTTTTTAGGTGGAAAATCATCCAATAACTTCTCCCGATCTTGAGAGTTTTACTGACTAAGACCCACTCCTGTCTTTCTTCTTTGCTTGGCGTCCCAGGGGACATACTTTCGCACAATCCATGGCCCCAGTAGGCTTAGACTCTGCTGGGTCCCTACGGTTTTGCTGACATCTCCTTGAGGCACGCGTGGAACACTACGTGCCATCAACGACTCGGGCTCGGTTCATACATAGTTACCGGACGGCGAACTATCCATTGCTCGCCATCCGTAAGCCCACGCCTACGGTGGCTGGAAATTAAGATCAGGGTCGGGATCCCGGCGACTGGGGCGTGCGACCTTCTCTTTTTTTAGCATTACTGCTTCACAGAAGGAGGCGATTGCCTGCCATTCCTCCTCACTCTGGACCATAGCCTGTACCAGGGCCCGGCGTGAGGGGTCGTTGCCGCCGATCGCCACCACGAGGACACAGCGGTGCTCTGCCTAAGCGGGGCACACCTCTACCGTATGCTCTACCGTGTTCTCCGGGTGATCCACATAATGGGTGACACCCGGGCGTTTCTTCTGCACGAATCCGGTGCAGGAACCTTCCGAGCTTACCATGTCCGGTGAGGACCTGCGTCATGTAGAAGGTAAGGACGCCGTGACGTCTTTCCAGTCACTCCTCAAAAAGGTCACTTGCCGCTATAATTATGGCGTGCCCAATTTATTTCCAGTGATGCGAAGTTAACGAACCGTTTGTCGACCATGGCTAATCAATATTATTTAGAGACAGTTAAGTCGGTTAAGACATCATTTAGTATCGTTTATTGAGTGTAATTGATAGTGATTTGATTAAAAACTAGTAATTGGGCATAATTAGTTTATTAAAGTGCAGATAATGAACGTATGATTAAGATTAAATTAAATGAATAGAGATTCAGTGTTATTCGGGAGTTTTTTGAGCCAATTTTTATTTTAGTTAGTATTTTGTGTCAATGATTTTATTATTTGATATTATTGTTTTTTGTTTTGTGCGAGTCACAATAAATGTTTTTCTTTCTTTATTTCGCTGTTTTATCCTAGCTGAAACTTTTGGAAAATAATGAAAAAAAATTGACATAGCTATAATAATAATTTTTGTTTCTCTTTAAGATCAATTGTATAAATTTGAGCAATACATTGTACAATGCGTTCCAATTAAGAATAGGATCGATTGCCATGTTGTGAGGTAACGTCATACTGATGTGATATGAGTGTGTGTGTGTTTTATTCGCAAGAAATTGGGCAAAATTGAAGAACTCAGAGATGAGCAAAATTGAAGAACTGGATTCTGATTATACTTTTTTCGTTCACAGTTCGTAAATAAATTAAATTTAAAAAAAATCTTGTTTTGCTCACCATAATATTTCTTCGATTTGAAAGTATGATGTGACGTCACAACATGGCAATCAGTCCTATTCTTATTTAGAACGCATTGCAAGAATAATAAAAATGTGCAACTGCGCCTGAGCTAGGCCAAGTTTGTATTTCGTGGCATCTTCCGAGAAAAAAATCATCAATATGACAGCAGTTTGATGTAACGTTTCAATATAATTTAAAGTTTTTTAAACTTATTTTTCCTATTACTCTAACACAATGCCTACATCTCTATTTATTCTAACTCTTCTTTTGCAGGTACGTTGGAAGAGATTTCTTCAGAAATAAGCATCACCTTTGTACGTATTTCTGTGTTTTCATCTTCTTTTGTGTGTATTGTATGTGTGTACCATATGTGTTAAGTGCCAACGCTGCGTTAAGCGGGCGCCCGCGCGGCTATCCGTCGCGTGACGTCACGTATGTGTCGTGTGCGGCGGTCCCCGTAGTGGTAACCGGATTATTACCTGAGCAGTGTTGCTAGTTCAACTTTAAGGGTGTGCATGTAGTCGTGTCGATGGCGAACTTTAATGTATTATTACGTAGCAAAAAGGCCGTGTGGCGTAGCTGCAAAAATATATACATTTAATTCTAAGTTTTTTAAGCTTATTTTTCCTATTACTCTAACACAATGCCTACATCTCTATTTATTTTAACTCTTCTTTTGCAGGTACGTTGGAAGAGATTTCATCAGAAATAAGCATCACCTTTGTACGTATTTCTGTGTTTTCATCTTCTTTTATTACCTTAGCAGTGTTGCTAGTTCAACTTTAAGGGTGTGCATGTAGTCGTGTCGATGGCGAACTTTAATGTATTATTACGTAGCAAAAAGGCCGTGAGGCGTAGCTGCCCGCGACGGACGATGAAGCGTCGGCTCTAATAGTTAAAAAAAAAAAGTTTTTCTAATACTGTTTTGTTGTTCACATAATGATAATTTGATGGTTGGTTAGTGACGTTAAAAGCTGTATCTTAACATAGTTGTATGCGACAAGGCCGCCAATTTTATGTCTTTTATAAATTGTGATCTTGGTGTACAATAAATAAATAAATACTTTTAAACTAACATTAAGCCGGGAGTACCTACTAAATTGTTTTATTATGTATGCTTTGTATTAAATTATTGTTTAGCTATTAACATTAGCTCCATGTACAAAACACTGTTCAATACTAACTTGAAAGTTAAAAGCATGCACTTGGCATGTTCCAAGTTTCAACCGCATACATTTGCTTCTAACTACACTTGCTCTATTAGTTCAACCGATTTGAATCGCCACTCATGAAGTGCATTTATAGAGTCCCCACAAGTGGTGTTAACTGCCGCCGGGATTCCGATCCCAATTTTCGGCCACCGTAGGCGTGGGCTTGCGGACGGCGAGCAATGGTTGGCTCGCCGTTCGATCGTCCGGTAACCGTCTGGACCGAGCTCAAGTTGTCGACGGCGCGTAGTGTTCCACGCGCGCCTCAAGGAGATGTCAGCGAAACCGTAGGGGCCCAGCAGGGTCGAAGCCTACTGGGGCCTTGGGTAGTGTGAAAGCAAAGCCCGGGGCCCCGGGATGAAGGCAAAGAGGGAAAGGAGTGGGTTTTTAGTCAGTAAGAGTCTGACACTATCTGTCGCTCCACCCAAGAGTTTTCCCACCTTAAAAAAAAAATAAAAAATAAAAGTGGTGATAACTATTTATGTAACTTTGATATCGGCCACAAACTGTACAAGCGAAAGATAACGTTGTTGAAACCTCTATGGCCCAGACTTCGTTTCAACGCGTCGTTTATACCGCGTACATCGAAGAACTGGAACAATTTGCCTGCTGAGGTCTTCCCATCCGATTATAATTTAGGTATCTTCAAGGGTGAATAGGCACTTAATAAACTAGTACGCCTCACCATCAACGATTGCTACACTGCTTACCATCAGGTGGGATTGCAGTCAAGCAGTAGTTTACATCAAATTAAAAAAAAAGCTGTTCTTATAGCTTCTTTCGAGGTTTGAAGGCCGAAAGGTCTTTGCCGGTTGCTTTAATAAGCACCTCTATTTCATAGGACTTACAGACAGCTCACTCTTAGAGCCTGCATGTAGGAGAACGAGACAGTAACTCATCTGTCTCTAAGCTGCTTAATGGTCGCAGTAACACCAAAGCGGTGCTGGCCTTCCTCGAGGAGCTAGGGTGGATCGAATAATAATAATAATATTCCACAAATATCACACAACACCGTCTAGTCCCAAGCTAAGCAGAGCTTGTGTTATGGGTTTAGACAACTGATAAACATACATAAATATTTCTAAATACATTCTTATTATAGATAAATTACATCCAAACACAGAACAAATGCTCGTGCTCATCATACAATACATTTGTCTTGGGTGAAAATCAAACCCAGGACACCTCCGGCATAGCAGTCAGGGCCACTAACCACTAGACCAACAGGCTAGTCTGGCAAAAATGGCACATTTGTCCCACCCGTGCATAAAATACGCGCTTTAGACGTACATTTGCGGTCACCAGCCTGACATATAATATAATGCCTGTATCTTTCAAAACATACAGTGGGGACACACGTCGCACCGTCACCCGGACCTTTACGTGGGAGATCATCAAATTTCTCTAGCTCTGAGTGAAGCGAGGGGGACTGTCAGATTTCTACTGCCTAAAACCCACCTGTTTTCCTTTCGTTGCTCTTTGCGTTTCACGGTCACCGTGACCCTTTCTTTTCCCCTTCTAGATCCTTCCAGAATAGGTGAAATTATTTAATGATTTTCCCCCTTGATTATACTCCCGGGATAAAAAGTATCATATATGCTATCCGAGGATATGGTCTACATATGTGACAAATTTCATCGAATTCCGTTCAGCCGTTCAAGCTTGAAGAGGTTATAAACATACACACATACACTCGCAAACTTCTTTTTTTGCCTGGTCTTTGAGTTTGAGACTGGCCTGTTGGTCTAGTGGTCAATGGCAGGGCCATTGCCACTGCCACTACTATGCCGGAGGTCGTGGGTTCGATTCCAACCCAGGACAAGTGTATGTGTGTTGAGCACGATCATTTGTTCTGTGTCTGGGTGTAATTTATCTATTATATGTATGTATTTAGAAATATATTATAAGTATATATATCAATAGTCTAGTACCTACTCATAACGCAAGCTCTGCTTAGCTTGGGACTAGACGACGTTGTGCGATAGTTGTGGAATATTATTATTATTAACTTTGGCCTTTATGATATAGAGCCGACCCTCTGTCGTCAACATTTAGTTATTTAATGAAAACCTTCATTAGAGAAGGCGTTTTGGATCTCATAAGTCACTGTAAATGTTACACACACTCAAGTCGATGAACAAGATGTTCAACGTACATTACAAGTTGTATGGCACCGTATTCCCTTAATTAATGAAGCTTCACGAATGGCCTACACTTTGGAGGGGAAGAAACAATTATATAAGCAGAACACAGTGATATAATTATATTAGGTCTGCAATACTTCAAGGGTTAGATTACTGTGTTCTATTTTGTAGTTGTCGATTGCAATGTTCGTTCTTATATTGTAGTGCTTAGCATGAAGAAAACTAATTAAAATTAAGGTGGTCTTTTGGCAGTTTTTTAGTTCTTGACTGCGATCCCATCTGATGGTAACCAGTGATGCAATGTTTGATGGTGAAGCGCACTATTATTAACAGCCTATTCATTTTTGCTTTTAAGTGTGGAAAACATCCAATGACTTGTCTCGCTCTGGGCGGAGCGGGAGGGCGTGTCAGACTTTTCCTGACTAAAACCACACCTGTGACCTTCAGTTGCCCTTTGCGTTCTAGGACTACGGGTTTCCTTTTCAGAAATTCTCCACGGTCCTAGCGATCGGGCATCGGCTCTGCTGGGCCCCTACGGTTTGCTGATATCTCTTTGAGGAGCGCGTGGATCATTACGCGCTTTTGACGACTGGGCTTGGTCCGGTTAATTACTGGAAGACCGCAGTAGGCAAACTGTTCCAGTTCTTCGATGTACGCGGTAAAAACGACGAAACAAAACGCTATAGTACTAGTTTTTTGACGCATCTTCGCTGCGGTGGCCTAAACCACAGAAAATATTTAGAATAAGAGTTAGAATAAAAAGTGATATATGCAGTAGCTTCGACCATTCTTGTAACTTGCTTGGCGTACAACCATCTTCTTCGTCAAAACGGAATAGTAACCTGCAACTTATGATTTCTAATCGAGGCACCTAAATTCGTCGCCTAGATCAATTCAAAGCCAAGACCTGAGGATTCGAAGCTAAATGGCTTACTGAGCCATCTAACCGCATTCTAGGCACTAACTCAGCCACCGAACTTCTTCTAAAACGGTTCAAAATCGTGTAAATTTTAACGTTCCTAATTCACCAGCTTCTCTAATTAGAAAGCCTGCAAACACTGTGGAACTAATTTCTCGCCTACGAGGCTACGATACAGCGTGATGACGGGACTTGTAATCTGATTATAGAGGTCGCTGCTGTGCCGAAACTTTGTTCTGTTTATAATTATGTTTGTCAGACGAAAGTGAGCAACAAAAATTTTAAACAAGTCTAAATATTAATGCGATTTATATTCAGGTTTGTTTTAAAATGTTTCGGAATTTTTTGTGTGACCTTTAGCGTGCTGTTTTAGTTGATGTGTTTGTATGTTTGATATTTATTATTACGTATATTGTGTAATGGTTTTATTATGTGATTATGTATTTCCTTGTGAAGATGTATCTTTGTGAGTTAATTTATTTTTCAGATGTGATTATAACACCACGTAGTTTTAAATAACAACGTAGTTTCTTTACGTATTTGGTAACTTCGCACATTTAACGGTGGTTTTTTTTATATTATGTATAGGCTCGCGTTTGACCACTATCTCACCTGCCCCCCTAGCCAAGTTACGATCGTTTCGTTTGCGTCGAACGCCTCGAGTAGGCCACGCCTCCGATTCCTTTGTTCTGACCACGTGACTGAGCGTTGAGATGATGTCAGAAGAAAGGAATCGGAAGCGTGGCCTACTCGAGGCGTTCGACGCAAACGAAACGTGGCCGACGCTGGTGCACGCTTGCCTTGAAGTAACATATTGATTCTTGACTTAAAGACCCCTAGGTGGTAGCTATTATTAAACACAGACTCCGGCAGGGATGGAATTCCCATTCTTCCTTAGTTGTGAGCCCAATGATTGTATTCACAAACCGCTTTGTAAGTATGGGTGGGATGTCCACCATGTAGCAGTGGCGCTAGACCTTACGTCTAGCTGAAAACCAGCAGCATTGATTGCTGGATACTAGTATGACCAGCGTCGCGGTATATGCTCTGCAACTGCCTATTCTTGTTCAGATACGACGCACAACTTGGATGTATATAGTGTATTTGTTAAAATTATGATTATGTTTAGTATTCTAATGTTTATTTTGTTATATTGTCACTCAGTTGGCCCACAAATAGCCCTACAATAAAACTGGTTTTTGTTTGTTTTAGTTAGTGACAAGTGATCTTTTGTAATTTACTGTGCGTTTATTCGTGCACAATAAACATATTTTCTTTCTTCTTTTTTACCAAAATTTACTAAATTTTTCGCGTTGCCTCTTCATCAAACATTGCGTTGGATTGCGTTAGATGAAGCAACAAGCTTTAAAACCATGCTCGACGTCGACGATAATCGAGTGGAGAAGGGCCCTCTTAAAGTCTGTTAATACTCTCCCTACTTTTTTTTTCGGTTGAAAAATCATGTTAAGAAAAAAAAAAAATAGTCTTTATAATGCCACATAGGAACTAAAATTCAAAATTGTGCATCGTACTAGAATTCTCCGCACGATTAGAACATATACAAAAGCCCGAAATCAACTATCAAACAGTTGCTAGGACCAGACACAACTTCCGTCTGGTCGGATGATCCTCCCTTTTAAACGGAGGTTTGTGGGACGTTGTACGTCTAAAAATCTATGCTATGATGTAACAACTACGCTTTACTTTGCTTCGTTCATTGTTTTAAAAGATAACAGATTAAAGAAAACACCAAACCTACACGAACATAAACTAACACTTATCTAAGTTTTCTTATTTTTGTATAATTTCAACAACGGTGTATACAAAATCTGAATGCCTAAGGATAGAAAAAGTCAAAAGCGTTCATCGAAAAGGGAGGTAAATCGTTGCTCAATTACCGAAACAAAATGGATGGAAATTATTTCTACCGTGTTTTGACAAGTTCCGTCAAGCTTCCGCAGTACATGCTGTGATGCAATTTGTTATTTCATCAATTTCTTCCTATAATACAACATTGCTTTATATAAGGCCGGAAAAATACGTCAAATGCTGAATAAAAGACTGGTGAATATACATGTTGATGTAATGAAAGGGGGAAAAATGTCTTGCAGGTTTATTGAAACATTAAAAAAACTACCAAACAGATTTTCACCCAATTTTTGCTAATAGAAAACGTGATTCATGAGAAATGTTTAAATTTACCATACATCCATGTTATAGCAGAGAAAAGCCGAGTCTTTTAAAGATTTCTAATACCCTTGCGAACTTCGAAGCAGTAATGCTAGCAAAGGAGGCGGGCTTGCGGACGGCGAGTAATGGGTGGCTCGCCGTTCGACCGTCCGGTAACTGTCCAGACAGAGTTCAAGTTGTCGACGGCGCGTACTGTTTCATGCGCGCTTCAGGGAGATATCAGCAAATCGTAGGGGCCCAGCAGGGTCGAAGCCTACTGGGGCCACGGGTAGTGTGAAAGCAAAACCCGGGGCCCCGGGATGAAGGCAAAGAAGGAACAGGTGTGGGTTTTTAGTCAGTAAAAGTCTGACACTATCTCCTGCTCTGCCCAAGAGCGGGATTTGTAATTAGACGGTTTTTCCCACCCAAAAAAAAACCCTTGCAAAGCTAGGGCCCTTAGGCCTACTGTACACGGACGCGTTGACGCGTATTCGTCATTATACACTTGGTGTACACTTGCTCACAGCTAAATGTCATTTGAGAAGAAAAACTAACGCCTATCGATTTAATAAACCACGCCTTTCTTTCTCTAGCCAATTGACAATCATACCGATAATCCGACAATAATGCTTGATTTTCTTCGAGTTTATTTACAAAGAGAAGCTTTAGGCAATCTCATAAAATCAACCGATGAAATACAAACAAAAGATGAGTGAAAGAAAAAAGATATACCTAAAGGCAAGAAAGATATGACCGATTGTATCGCGATTCTTTTGAGGGATCTCTTCCTTTTTGGTTATTGTTTGTCCGAACCAACCGCGATACTGTGACAGAGGTTTTGATCAATGAGAAATAGTCCTTAGGGCAAAATATTTTGTTGGTAAGAGAATTGTTTTTGAATAAGCGAAGTTGTAATCTCATTTCAGCCGATAGACGTTCACTGCTGGACATAAGCCTCCCCCAAATGTCGCCACAATGAATGGTCCTGTGCGTCTCGCATCCATCGGATTCCCGCGACCCTCACCAGGTCATCGGTCCACCTTGCGGGAGGCCTTCCAACACTGCGTCTTCTGGTACGCGGTCGCCACACCAGAACCTTTCGGCCCCAATGGCCATCTGTTCTGCGAGCAATGTGCCCTGCCGATTGCCACTTAAGTTTGGCGATTCTTAGTGCTATGTCGGCAACCTTGGTTCTCCTGCGGATATCTTCTTTTCTGACGCGATCACGCAAGGAAACTCCGAGCATAGCCCTTTCGATTACCTTTTGGGTGACTTTGAACCTTCTAATGAGGCCCATTGTGAGCGACCACGTTTCGGAACAATATGTCATCACTGGCAACACGCACTGGTCATAGAAATAATTAAGAAATTGTAATAATTAAGTAGAAATTAAGAAAGTTATGTATTAGTATTAAAGCTAGATTGTTTTCTAAGTACAGCATTAAATGATAACGACAAATTATATTTATTTTACAGAAATATTACACAAATATCAATTGATAGATTAGTTTACAAAAAAAAAAAAAAATTTTTGTTATTCTGTTTCCGTACAGACAAAATTAACAATATGATAAAACCATATCATATTTTATTTTGGATATACAAAGTCAAACTGTGGAGTAATACCCCCCTTTTGTATGGAAAAAGTATCAACTACAGTAACCTTAACTGTAGATAATAGAAACGTATAATAAATATGTCAACATATATTTAATTTGGTTAAATATAGTTCAGTAAAGATAAATGTTGAGACCAAGATACAGACCAAGTTTTATGTCATAATCAGGCTTCGATCAAGAACGGCGTAGAAAACTTTCGAAAGTGGGACAATATCGTCACTCTAGTATGTCTTTGAACGCAAGAACAAGATGGACACTCAACCTAGAGCCCTCTTTGATCAAGCTCGCCCTCCATATGTCGTTCTGTTTAATGTTGAGAGTAGTATCTTATGTAGAGTGACTTATAATACGTCGGCCATGTTTTATGGTATGCATAACACTAGACTGTGTGTGATATATCACCTAAACAAATTGTTACAATATACCTACTATATTTTTTGTTTTGATTTTTCTTTTATTGTTGTAGTCTCGTGTTTGAACATTATCTTTTCTGATGGTAAACGATGGTTGACGATGGAGTACGCTTGCCAAGTAATAACCTGTCCAGAAAAAGATTAGTCTGAAGGCAGAGGGATTGTTTTTTTCGGTGGAAAAAATCCAATGTCATCCCCCGCTATAGGGCGGCGCGTGAGGGTGTGTCAGACTTTTACTGACTAAAAACCCATTACTGTACCTTCATTGCGTTTCATACAGAGGCCAAGTTTTCATTTCAGAAGCAGACCCTTGGCCCCAATAGGCTTCGACCTTGCTGGGCCACTACGGTTTGCTGACATCTCCTAGAGGCGCGCGTGAAACAGTACACGCCGTTGACGACTTGGGCTCGGCCCGGATGGTTACCGGACGAACGGACGGCGAGCTACCCATTGCTCGCCGTTCGCAAGCCCGGAAGGCAATGGGTAGTCTTTTGTTCTTTTTCAAATTACCTGCCTAATTGTGGTTTAAAATAATCAACATCAGTAAATACTTTGTGAGCACTATACGAAATTTGTATTTAAAACGCCAATTACCTACATTTGCTAAAAAAATGCCTCTTGAAAGGGACAAAACAAATTTCAATTTTAAATAAATCAGTGTTGAGAAACTGGATGTCCTTGTTTCTTGAATCAACATTTATGTCGGAAGAAAATTTCGTATTATGAGGAAATTACTCCTTGAAGAAATTTTCAATTTAAACTAATTTTTGTTCTCTTATATAAATGTCCCATAAATTATCGTTTCAAAGTCGCCAGAAATTGGATCTAATTGCCTATTAGTCAAGAATGGGGAGATAGTGGACATAAAAAGTCTGACCCCTTGCTTATGATTAAAAAAATCTTTACAATTTCATTTGTTGTTTATGACGACTACAAAATCTATATCTTCTCTTTTTTAAATAAAAAACAATTAAAATTACTCTTGTATCATAGGTGTGTTGATTTGACACGATTCTGGGTCAGCGGAAAGTACCCTACGAATTTTGATTCCCTTCAGAGTGTCAAAATATACGTTTCTTGCGACATAAACGGCCGTATCTTTGAGTATGTGGTTTTAATTTCAACTCGATACCTCCACGCGTTCTGAGATAAAGGTTCTTAACCGACAGATAGATAGACAGACGGACAACGAAGTGATCCTATAAGTTTCCGTTTTTCCCTTTTGATATTCGGAACCCTAATAATATACATTATAGGTTTCAGGTAGCTGTACTTCAATGGATTACATTACTATTGCTATATATGTACATACCGAATTACCTTTGTGGTGTGAATACAATTAATGGCCACCTAGTGCCCTATATTCATTGCGGCTACCCCCAAATTTCTACGCGTGTGTGCGAGTGATAAATTTTCTACATATCCTCAAATTTCCAACGCTTGTGCCTGATTTTGTTGCCGAATATAAAATCAGCTTACTGGCTTAAAGGACTCCTTTTTAATAGCATTAGTCTCTAACAATCTGCATTACCTTCTAAGTAATAATTCAGCTACAATTAATGAGTGGTATAGAAGATAACAAGTGGCTAAAATAGTATCATCTAGAATCCTACGAGTATCTTAGCCACTATATCTGCTATATAAACCACTTTCTGGGTGATTATACAAAAAAAAAAACACGAAGGCTAAGGATGGAGCTCCACTCCACTCCTGCCATAGCCTTTTTACCTAACCTGTCTGTGTCGGAATACCCTACAATTCCAAACTCGCTTCGCTCGCTCTTGGACTAAGAAAATGTATGAAGTTGGCGTTGTAAAAAAGACGAATTAGTTTATTAGAGGCTATCTCATTTTCCTGTTACTTAGTTATAAAATGAGAAGTTTGATCGCGTGACCAATAAAAAAATATGTGACTTGAATTATAATATCTCAAGAAAACTATACCTCAGTAGTCGATAATTGATGAGCACGAGCACTCTAGGTTAGTGAGGCCAGTTGCCACCACCGGTTCTTGGGTTTTTTTCTTTTCGACTACGCTACGTTCACTGCAGCATCGGAGGCACTCATTGAGTCCCCCAAAGTTGCAGGTCTATGGGCACTTGGGGCTCTCCAACGTGTGGCTCATGTTCTGAATAGGGGCACTGCAGTCACATTGGGTATTCGACGGGTTTATAAAACCGCATTTGCCAAGTTGTGTTTTTACAGCGGCCTACCTGGGTGTGTAATTGAGTAATTTAGTATTTTCCATATAGGCCAATGCAATTCACGTCTAGGTGATAGATATTCCTGGGGTTTCAAGAAGCCAGGTAAAAAAAAATGGTTAATGGGTTATTGATGTTATTGTACTTGCTTCATATCAAACACTGGTAAAAAGCTACATTTGTTTGGACTGGACTGATAAATGAGATCTGTATACACTATATAGATATGTAGTTGGGAAAAGTGTAAGAATAAAAGAGTCTTCTGCACTAACTATAAAAGTTTTTCAATTTGTGAAGGGCACATTTTTGAGCTTGTTAAAATTAGTTTAATTAGAATTTCGAAACCTTACCATGTGCTTACAAAAACGTTCAAAAGTACTAAGAAAACCGTAGTTCCCTTAAGTAAACAATCAACCAAAATTAAACTCAGAGTGACTGTCCCAAAACCTCTCGATTTACTCTGCGTCAGCAATTCAAACTAAGTAAAATGCGATGTAATTCAAATGAAAAAGCTCTGTCTTTATAAATCAAGTCTCTCTGGGTACAGCAAAAAAAAGTAGAAGATGAAAAAATAAGGGGCCAATTTATACTCATGCATAGGATTTTATTTGAGCAGGCGGTCGCCCTAAAATGTGTCAACGAGCATAATCAAATAAAAATCAGCGTTATATATATGTGGAGAAAAACGTTGCGGGTTAGGCCTTCCATTTCTAAATGGGAAACGTGTTGAAAAAAGCTCTAACATCGTTCTGGCGATGTTTGCAGCAAGACTGGGTTGTCTTTGCATCTGGATTTGTTCTAGCAGATATGTTTTATAACCAGAGGAAGTTGTTTTTAATTTATTTTATTTGAAATTATTTTTTAATTTGATGCAATGTTATTGTTTTGTTTATTTTAATTTGATAAAATAAAATTATTTTTGATTTTGTTCAATTTAATTTTGTTGTTATGTTTATTTGATTAACTAGCTGCTACCAGCGGCTTCGCCCGCGTGAAAGTAAAAAATTGACCCAAAGAAACATACTCCCGGAATAAAAAGTATCCTATTTGCTATAACAGGACATGGTCTACCCGTCTCCCAAGTTTCATCGGAATCTGTTCAGCCGCTCGAGCTTGAAGAAGTAACAAACATACATACACACACACCATTTTTTTTGTAATATTGTGCTTTTGTAATTTCCTTAGTTTTTAAAAGTATAAATGACAAGGCTTGTAAAAACGAGACGAGGGTACTTTAAAATCCGGAAATGTTCGGTCAAATCCGGAGCGTAGCGGGTATTTGTGGTTTTGGGTTTGGTGAGCTGTACGGATGAGTTAGTGAAATGAAAACTTAAGTAGCGATGTTAGGAAGGTTCAATTGGTATAAGTTTAGGGCCAGTTTTCTAAGTGTTATGCCAACGTTTGGCAAACTAAAATAGAGTTTTTCGAACACTTTTTTGTTTCGTTTTAGGGGTTAACTACAAGCACAATGAATGTGCTCCCAAAACATTTACTGCTTATGGATGGGATGTCCACCATGTAATACTACTTACTTGTTGCTTGAAGTGTTAATTGAACCCATCACCAAGTTACCACCTATAAACCAAACCATTAACTTCCCCTTCCTGAAGTCGGAAAAAATATCTACGAAGTTCTTATTAAATACGAAACAGCAAAAATCTTTCTATCTCATAAACTCTTCGAGAAAATGTGTTGTTATTTTCACTTCTTCTCGTATAAAGAACATCAAAGAATTCTCCCTATATAATGAGATCAATTCTGATACGGAAGCGAAGTATATGAGCATAAAAGTACCTAAGTATATTAAATATCAGGGTCTCCAATAAATTATCTTCTCATATAGAACATCTGAATTATCTCGCGTTATGTAAGGTTTTTATTATAGATTCATGCAACCTGATAGTGACGTATTTAATTTTATGTTTTTAGTTTTTTTTTGCTGTAAATATTTTATACCTATGCTCTCAAAACGGTGAAGGAAAACATGATGAGGAAACTGGCATATCCTTTTTTTGTTTTCGAGGGAAAACCTGGACTTTGGGGATAAGTCCGGGGAATGTGGGATATTTATCTCACTAAAACCACCAAAAATTGTAATTTTTAACTTTTATTCTAAAGGAGCGTTTTGCGAATGGTTTCAAGAGACAAAATTTGTTTTTCGAGAAGTTCCTTACGTAGAGCTAAACGTTGAAGTTAGCTTAAAAGTTACAACTCAGGTTCTCATGACTTTAAAATTTTCACTGCGGGAACTTTAACAAGTTGTACACTTAAGAGCGGCCGATTCGAGATACATTTCCATACAGCCCGTCTTACGTTTATGACTTTATAACCAGTGATCGGAGTAGGTAGATTGAATTGGGGTCATTGATCCGAAACTTATATATTAATATTTATTCCTCCAGAATTGGTTGATTATTAAAAAAAAACCGCAACTTAGGAAGGCATTATATTAAAATGAGAAATATTATATTCTTCATTTTTTTTAACGGTACACAGTCACGATTTGACACAACCCAACGACTAATTAAAACATTAAACCTTCCTTTAAATTTTGAATTGAGTAGTAACACTACCAACATTAACTATATTTAATTGAATCCGGAAATACCGGAATTACTTTCCAGAAAAATGTATTATCCATGTTATTCTGACAGTGTGCATTTATGATACAAGTACCAAAAATCAATCTACCTACTCCGATCACTGTTGATTACGCATCTTTGCCTAGATATTTTGGATACACGGATATCTTGTGAATATTATCTAGGTTTTTATTGAAATCAAAACCTAAATTTTCGTAAAATTAATCCAGAAAAGACTTCTGAAAGTCTGCTATTTTGCGTGATCTTTGACCCTTCATAATGTAACTAGCCTATACGTAAATTAAAAAAGTAAAAAGTAACTTGCGCTTGTAATCCAGATTCTAAATGATGAAAATGGATTCCCAGAACTTTTAAGGTTTAAAAAAAAAACGTGTGTATTTCCTAGATTAAGTTTCGTAAAATAATCGCGTGAGTTCGGAATTACCGAATGCCAACCGAGCGTTCAGCACCCCTAGCCAAGTTGATAATCTGCAATCGTTAACGCTAGTCGTATACTAATCAAATCTATGGGAATGACATCATCTCAACATTAAGTCACGTGGCGTGGTCACAAACGAATAGAAAATTCGTAGCCAAGTTCACATCGTTCTAAATGATAGAATGAATTGTTATCCATTGTACAATTTTCAACGCTACATCCTTTGTTATTGTAGAACGACAATGTAGAACGAGCGGCCGGCTCAGGCGCGTCAACATGGCTACCAACTTATCGTTTTCTACAATTGCTGACACTGAGGCGTTACCGATTGGAGAACGGAATTCGACACGAAACGTTTCGATTCTCTTTTCGTTGATTACCTCGAGTCGGCCACGCTTCCTATTTCTTTGTTCTGACCACGTGACTGAGCGTTGAGATAATGTCAGAATGAAGGAATCGGAGTCGTGGCCTACTCGAGGCGATCGACGAAAAGAGAATCGAAACGAAACGGTTGTAACTTGGCTAGGGGGGCTGGTGTTATCTATCTTTTGCCGCGTTCTTCAAACATTGCGTTGGATGAAATAACCAGCTTTTAAACCATGCTCACGTTGACGACAGACGGTTCGAGAAGGGTCCTCTTAAAATTGTAATAACTTTTGAGAAATCTTATGAGGGCTTTTTATACAGAACTAGTTTCTGCCTGCAGGTTCGCCCGCACCTCTATCTCTATGTCACTCAGAAGTAAATTATTGGTGAAAGAGTTTTTAAATTCGTCCGACAACTTTTAGTGTTTACTCAATACAAATTAAAAAAAAAACCTCTTTATAATATTAGTATAGATAACCATTTTTAAGCATAATCAGTCTTGGAGAGGGAATGAGCAGTAATCCACTACCCATGACCAGTTACCATCATCATCATCATCTTCCTGCCCTAGTCCCGTGTTATTTGGGGTCGGCGCAACATGTATTTTTCTTCCATTCTGCCCTGTCATTCGTCATGCTATCACTATCTTCCTTTTCTTTCATATCACTCTTCACACAATCCATCCATCTTTTCTTTGGTCTCCCTCTCCCTCTCCATCCATCCAGTGTGAGTAGATAATTTACAGATAGTAATTTTTTTTTATTTAAAGTAAAACTATGGAGTTTTTTGTCGTTTCTTCTCCATATGAAACGATAAATAGTAACCGTGCACTAACCAATGACGTTTTATAAGTTTCCATGTAGGCCTATGTGAGAAAAAAAATTGAATTTAAAATATTATTAAAAAACATTATTGCCACAACCCGACATACGGTGAGTATCTACCCTTACGTTGTTGAAACTTCAACGGTTCGGACTAAGCGTTTCGCTTCGTCGTTTATACCGCGTCCATCGAAGGACTGGAACAATTTGCCTGCTGCGATCTTCCTGTCAATCAACTATAATTTAGGTGTCTTCAAAGCTAGAGTGAATTGGCTCTTAATAAACTAGTGCACCTCACCATCAATGATTGCATCTCTGCTTACCATCAGGTGGGATCGCAGACAAGCACTGGTATATAAAATTTAAAAAAAAAATATCCCGAAAATCATATTTCTAGGTAAAGTAAATACAGTCACGATTTGGTTTAATAAAGTCAAAACTTTACGAGCGATCCAAAGATAAATCCCTGGATTCACTGTACTGTAGTATATCTGGCATAAACAGCTTTATTTATTGATAAAAGAAAATTCTACCATCTTCGTCTTGTGTTTCATTCTCAGGGGAAAAATGAAAAGGAAGAAATATGAATGCGCATATTGATATTCTATTATTTAAGAGCACACTGTACATTGCTATATTTTTTTTTGTCAGTCTAAAAGAAATTATGTCTCTCTGCTAAGCAAAAGCATCCCTTCTATACTTCTAAACATTGAGCTATCTCTGACCATTTTTTTTCTTTGTTTTTTAGGGTTCTGTACCTCAAAAGGAAAAAACGGAACCCTTATGAAATTAAAACCATATACTCAAATCTGCGGTCTCTAGAAGCTGTGAAAAATACAATCTTCTGAAATAACCAGAAGAAAAAATACGGTCGTTTATGTCACAAAACAGCGTGTATACCGATAGAGAATTCCATTCCTTAGCTGCAAGTACAATAATGTGTTTCTAAAATGTTTTGTTCGCTTCGCGAAATGGGAAGTGTGCACTGGAATTGCACAATCTAATTCCGCCAAGTCTGTTCCATCATCGGACCACTAGACGTATGGCATAGCGCCATTGGTACATGGTAGACATCCCACCCATAAGTACAAAGCGTTTTGGGTACACATTTACTGTGATACAGCTAAGGAGTGGAATTCCCCACTGGAGTCTGTGTTTCCTGATAGATAGCTATCTACTCAAACTATTCACTCTTGACTTAAAGAGAATAGTGTGCTTCAAGAGTGAATAGTTTGCTTCTAGGCAAGCGTGCTCCATCGTCACCACACACACACACACACCACACACACACAAACCACACTACACCATATCAACACCACACCACACCACACCACACACACCACACCACCATCACCACGCCACATCATCGCTTACCATCAGGTGAGATGGTGGTCAAACGCGAGCCTATCAATAATATTAAAAATAAAGCCCAAGGGAATAGCCTTCCGGTATAAAAAGTATCCTGTATGCTATTCCAGGATATTGTTTAACTGTGTACAAAGTTTCATCGAAATCGGTTTAGCTGTTCGAACATGAAGAAGTAACAAACACACTAACACGCTCACAAAGTTTTGCCTTTATAATATCAATTGGTAGGATAGAATTGATAGTAGGATCCATTTTTCTGATTATGATGAGTGATTTATGAGAGCCTCTGAAATCACTCATGTCTCGATTACTATGAGTACCTACAAACAGTATAATTTATTAATGACAAGCTGACCCGGCGAATTTCGTACCGCATAACTGTCAATGAATAAAAATAAATAAATATTCCCCAACTTTCACACAACGCCATCTAGTCCCAAACTAAACGAAGCTTGTGGTATGAGTACTAGACAACTGATAATCATACTTGTATATTTCTAAAAACATACATATTTTAGATAAATTACACCTAAACACAGAACAAATGATCGTGCTCATCACTCAAATATTTGTCTTGGTGTTAATCGAACCCACGAGCTCTGGCATAGCAGTCAGGGTCACTAACCACTAGACCAACAGGCCTGTCAATGAACAGGCCTGTGAATGTAGTATATCTTTCGATATAGTCAACCGATTGCGACGAAACAAAGCCGTAATATATCAAGTTACACAAAATTTTAGTGTATAATAGTTATCTACACCGATTTCATATATTTTAAGTGATGCACAACTAAAACTTCTACAGATTTATTATATGTATAGTTTATTAATGATATGAAACCGATTCAACCATTTATTTATGCGCTTTTGTACATTCAATTTTGTTTTTTAGTTTGTGTGTTTAGTTGTTTGTAGTAGTAGTAGTAAGTATAGTTATATAGTATAATTAGTTAATTGTAAGTATGTAAATAATTTTATTAAATAAAATAAATGTGGTAATTCCAAGTTCAGCCTTAAAGAAAATCTTTGCGAAGTCAACAAAAATAAAAAATATATTTTAAAAAAGTGGGTATTTTATGCCTTGTGGGAAAAGCTCTCTAAACGGCTCATACATGTCAACATCTCCACACGAAAAAAGTAAAAAAAAACTTTTCTCACAAAATACACGTGAAAGCTTCTAAAAATAAACTCATGAATTAGCAGCTCGGCTTTGAAAACTCTGGAGTAATCTCATTAAAACCAACAGGGAGTTGTGCGTAAAGTTTTAAAAAGTTATGACGTCACTGACTGCAATGGTCCGACGACCATTCACGCTGTACCTAGGGTGGTTGGCGAGCTGGAAATGATTACATCATCAATTTAGCATACCCTGCGTCTGTATAACCGATTAAAAAAACTGGGCAAGTACGAGTCGGAATCGCGCACTGAGGGTTCCGTACATACTGTGTACCTATGTAAATAGTTCAATTCCCGAATGGAGTCTTGTAGATTTTACTGCATCGTAAAAAAAATTTGAAGAATACAGGTTAGTTTTAGTCAGTAAAAGTCTGACACTCTTTTTCGCACCACCTAGAGCGGGAAAACTTATTTGATGATCATACCACCCAAAAAAAAAATAGTACTCTAGCAATGGTATGTCTATGTTTGGACCGAGTTTCGAACAAACGCTTCCATTCTCGAGGAACTGGACGTCAAAGAGCGCTTGTTTAAGCTGGTGCGCAGTTTTTTTTTAATTTGGCTATATATGTCGACGTAGAAGTGACTCTATCGAATTCTTGAAATGAAATACAAGGATGGACGGGACGGAGCCGCGTGACAGATCACCGATGCGATGGGCAGACAAGATCAAAGCGGTTCTTAGCAGCCCATTGAACGAGTGCGCCCGAATGACTGCATCAGCAGGCAAAAGTGGCGGGAAGTAGTGTCAGTGGCGTACCTTGACAGCTTCTGGAGCGCTATCTTCGTGGTAGCCACAACCGCTTTCGCAAAAATGAAACGACAGAAGATGTCTGTGTTATGAAAATTTCAATCGGTATTCTTTTCTGAAAGTTGGTACTCGGTAATCAGTATTTATTTTGTTGTTAAAGACAACAGTTGGTAAATACTCTTCATAACTCAAAATGAAGAGAAACGGAGCCATTATGCCTACGACAATATATATTTAGGCTAATCATTAAAATGGAAGCCATTTTATAAATGTGCGGTTTTTTTCCAAGCGTGTGAGGGATACATTATTACCTCAAACCCTGCAATATAATGCCTTCAGAGGGCTTAATTAGACAACCTTTTGCGGTATCGCCTTAATGGTGAAATGGGGATATATCTGCAAAATTATTAAAGCCATGCAAATGTAAAACATTTAATTATTTTCTGGATGAAAATTAAAATTGTAAGTGGTTTATGGGAGCCTTTGAATTATTTCAATGAATTTATGGTTAAGATAAGTGTTGGGGCACAATTGAATTGTTTAGGGATGTAGCCTAACCCACGGTTGCCGCAAATTGGTTTGGTATAATAACCGTTCTGACCGAAGGAATTATCAGAATTATCATTTCCCGGTATTCATGTCTTAATAAATTGATCTTTCGTGTTTCAACTGTAATTAAGTTATCGAGTATCGTATGTTGTGTTATCATACTAATATTATAGCGGTGAAAGTTTGTGTGTATGTATGTTTGTTACTTCTTCACACTCGAACGGCTGTAGGGATTTGGATGAAATTTGGCATACGGGTAGATCATGTTCTGAAATAAAACTCACTTTTTTATTACATGGGAAATCATCAAATGACCTCTCATCTCATTCATTCTCCCACTCTGATTGAAGCTGAAGGAAGTGTCAAACTTTTACTAGCTAACAATAACCTGTTTTCTTTCAGTTGTTCTTTGCGTTCTACCGGCCATGGTAACTCTTTCGAAAATTAGTGTAATATTTTTTTTTCGGTGGCAATATCATCCAATGACATCTTTACTAACTAAAAACTCACTCCTGTTCCTTCGTTACCTTTCATACCAGGGCCGAGTCTTCCTTTCAGATGCAGACCCTTGGCCCCAGTAGGCTTCGACCCTACTGACCCCTACGGTTTGCTGACATTTCCTTGAGGCGCATCAATTAAAATAATAAAAAGTCCTATACCTACCTAGAATCAGAATCTCAGTCCGAAACACTTGATTAATCTAGTTTCTGTAACCAAACTATATCAGTTAATCCGATGTACATACTAAGATGTGTAGCCATGTCTGTAGCTAAGCTTGATTGACACCACGACGTGTGACTAACTATGAATTTGAATTGGAAAACTTGGCAGCTAAGGGTGTGTTTATGGAACAGCGTGTAACGGGTGCGATTGTATTATTAATTAGCTTCTATCCCCTAAACTTTAACGCGAGCAAAGACCCTGTTTTGCCCGCGTGAAAGTTAAAAAAAAGAAGACTTTCCTTCTCTAAGGTCCAACCTATATGGGCACGCTATAATCACGGCGGTCCAAGTCCCCTCTTTGAGGAGTGGCTGGAGCGGCAACACGGTATCCTCACCAGACATGGCGAGTTCGGGAGGTTCCTGCATCGGATTCAGCCGGAAGAAATGCCTGGTTGTCACCATTGTGTGGACCGCCCGGAGGACACAGTGGAGCATACGGTGAAGGTGTACCCCACTTGGGCGGAGCACCGCTGTGTACTTTTGGGGCAATCGGCTTCAGCGACCTTTCGCGCCGGGCCCTAGTTCGGGTTATGTTCCGGAGCGATGAGGAATGGCAGGCGGTCGCCTCCTTCTGCGAAGCAGTAATGCTAGCGAAGGAGGAGGTTGCATGCGTAAGAAAATGGACGTCCTCACGCCCCAGCCGCCGATATTCCAACCCCGACCACCAGCCATGTTAGACGCGAGCTTGCAGTCGTCGAGCAATGGGGGCTCGCCGCCCGGACCGAGCCCAGTCGTCAACAGCGCATAGTGATCCACGCGCTCCTCAAAGAGATGTCAGCAAACCGTAGGGGCCCCGCAGCGCTGATGCCCGCTAGCTAGGACCGCGGAAAAGTTCTGAAAAGGAAAGGTCAACTGAATGACAAAGGTGTGGTTTTAGTCAGTAAAAGTCTGACACACTCTCGCTCCACCCAGAACGAGAGAAGTCATTGGATGAATTTCCACCTAGAAAAAGGGCTAATCTCTTTGTTTCCGTATTTCCACTTAAATTTTCCTCCCAATTACCATTCTTTTAAACATTTACAATATTCCCTCTACTGGGACTCAAGCCTTCACTCTGGGAGAAGGAATGGGCCAAGGTAGGTTGAAGGATGTCGCATGTCTTCAAATTTTTAGTCGCGGAAACATCCGGTTTCCTCACGATGTTTTCCTTCACCGTTTTTGAAAGCAGTGATGATGAAATAAATTACACAAAACAAAGCGCCTGCCAGGGTTCAAACTCTTGTAAATCGGAGCTGTTACCACTAAGCTACCACCACTCACATGACCTGCTTCTCATGTAGCCAATACGGTGCTGAACATTATTTATTTGGCATTAAACAATGAACTTTAAAAGAACATACCGTCATTGCGACTTTAAGACCTCTTATGTGTCACTTTTGGCAAAATCCCTTTTTTCGCCAGCCTTTTTAATATTTTAAATCTCTATCGAATGGAAAAACTATCATGTGTCAAGATCAACAATGTGCTTCCTAATAAAATACTATTTTACATTTAAACTACTTTTGCATGTAAACGTTTTTTTTAACTATCATCATCATATTTCAGCCGAAAGACGTCCACTGTTGGACATAGGCCTCCCCCAAATGTCGCCATAATGACCTGTGCGTCTCGCATCCATCGGATTCCCGCGACCCTCACCAGGTCATCGGTCCACCTTGTGCTAACACTAACAACTTAACTATCAAACTATGTACTTTTAAATTCAACTACGAGTAACAATAGCAAAATTAAAAGCAGGCTGACACCTATTTTTTTTTGTTGTAGTTGGTTTCATTATATTTTTTTCAGTAGACGGTTTTTATCGATTTTTTCATAAAGTTGAATTTTACACATATGAGGTCTTAAAGTCGCAACGACGATACACAACTTCACCAACTAGCGTGAGGCCATTTGAAGAAATAGCTTCGTTATAGTCAGTCCTGCCTATTAGTATTTATGAGGCGTTTCATTCTTACTGTTATTTGCAGTCGTTAGGTGCAAGGTGTTATTGTGTTGGAGATGTGCCAATTGGTTCCAACATCACACTTTTTTGTTATAGTTACAGTACTGGCCCCAAGTCTGTTATTTTTATAAATTCGTGATTCCAACACGATCCCATTTTTTTTTTTTTTTCGGTGGGAAAATCATCTTATGACATCCCCCGCCCTTGGGCGGGGCGGGAGATAGTGTCAGACTTTTACTGACTAAAAACCCACTCCTGTTCCTTCGTTGCCTTCGTCCCAAGACCCCGGGTTTCGCTTTCACACTACCCAAGAACACGATCCCATTGTCATTTTACTAAAAGTTTGTAGTCTGCTAAATTCATAATGGTCGATCATTCGATCGTTAGAATTGTGGTAGAATGACAATATCGAGCTGTCTCGTAACAAATTATAAGCAGTGACTGTACAACAACGTTCTAATGGTAGAACACTGATCAAAGGAACTGTCAAAATTACGAGATTACCATTTAAGCCATTTCTTTCAATGGAGTGACAGTGGTTGACCATTGGAAAGTCATAATGACGCCATTATATTAGTAGATTACCAAACTTGTCAAAATCAACGATTATGAAGTCAATGTTAGACCATTCTGACACTATTGTAATAACAGACTTGAGGCCCTGGTGGTAAGTATTTTTCACAGGAAACGCCCTAGGTGTCGGGAGTCGCAGGGCAAATTTCAGCCACCGTAGGCGCGGGTTTGTGGACGGCAAGGGCTGAGTAACTCGCCGTTCAGCCGTCCGGTAAGGACAAAGTTTGAGTTGACGGCACATTTTGTTCCACACACGCTTCTCAGAGATATCAACTATGACTGGTCTGTTGGTCTTGTGGTTAGTGGCCCTGACTACTATGCCGGAGGTCGTGGGTTCGATTCCCACCCAGGACAAATGTTTATGTGATGAGCACGATCATTTGTTCTGTGTCTGGATGCAATTTATCTATATATGTATGTATTTAGAAATATATAAGTATGTTTATCAGTTGTCTAGTACCCATAACACAAGCTCTGCTTAGCTTGGGACTAGACGGCGTTGTGTGATAGTTGTGAAATATTATTATTATTTTCTTTATTCATTCATTATACATATTAATTAAATTTTTAAATATTCCTTTTTTAACAAAATCATATAGAAAAAAAAAACATTTAAAAATATAAAAAATAGTAGTCCGCCGGTATTATTATTATTCCGTTTATTAAATTTATATACATATTGATTACATTTTTAAATATTTCAAAAAAAAAAAAAAAAAAACATTTAAAAATATAAAAAATAGTAGCCCACCGGCATCGGGAACAGGGTCCATGCTACCGGTGGTCAGGGCTCCTGAGAGAGGAATCTCCTAACAATACGCGCCGTGTCCAGGAGAACTGCTTTCTGAATCAGGCCCTTGATCCAGCTGCCTAACGAGAGCCTCCTCAGATGTTGTTCGAGGCTCTTAGCTATTAAGCCATTGGCCGTTACGACTATCGGCACAATGATTGCTCTATCCACTTCCCACATGTCGACAACCTCGCGAGCTAAGTCAAGATATTTAGTTTGTTTATCTTTCTCAGCTTTCACGAGGTTCTCGTCATGAGGGACCGCTATATCAACAATCATTGTGCGACGCTCTAGTCGATCTATCACCACTATGTCAGGCTTATTGGCAACAATAGTCCTGTCAGTGATGATAGATCGATCCCAATACAATGTGACGCTGCCATTTTCGAGAACTGGGTCGGGCACGTACCTATAGTACGGTACTTCTGATTCCACAAGATTGTATTTGAGAGCAAGTTGCTGGTGAATAATCCTAGCTACAAGGTTGTGTCTATGCAAATAGTCTCCGTTAGCTAAATGAGAACATCCAGAAATAATGTGTCGGATTGATTCTCCGGGTCGGTGGCATACCGTCCTTCACAATGTATTTCCGGTAGTTGTTCGTCATCATAACTTCGTCCATAATTGCAAAGACAAAACCTTCGGTTTCTCCAAAGAGATCACCAAAGCGCAGCCAGGATACGGACGCTAAAAGATCTTATTATTATTATTATTATTATTATCAACAAAACTGAAGAGGCTCAGTAGGGCCTATGATATTTACTCCGTGCGAGAATCGAATCCGCGACGCTCAAACACTGTCGATCGTGCCGTATATTGAGTAAAATCTATAAGCGTTTACTGTGTCTCTTCCTAAGTCCTTAGTAATCTGCCCTATTCAATATAGGTAATCTCCTGCCAAATCATTTATTAGTTGATACGATTGGTTGACCAATAATGTATATCAACAACCGATCCTATACGTTGACAGGAGACTTAATAACTGACTCAATTGATCCATAGAATTAGAAATATAAAGCATGTGTATGTTTCGTAAGGTAATAAAGCAGATATTCTTATAATCCAACACGGGGAAAATAATATTATTATGTCCAAGAGCTCGGGACAAGCGCTTCTCAAGCATGAGATTGCGGTTTTGAAATCGGGCAAGAACTAAAGTACTTTTTTCAACTCATGTGCACCATTCTAAGTTTATCTAAGATGTTACTGACATCCCTCATTGTATTTTGCTTCCATATTTTTTTTGTTTCGTGTTTACCTCACTATTGCTTGTGTGCCGTATGTTGTGCCAAATAAATTCAGTTTTCTGTCTTTCTTTTTTTCTTTCCTTAGACAGAGACAGTAATAAGAAGAACTGATACTTTTTGCATAGCCTATTATATAACTACTGTCCTACCTATTTTTAAGGCATTTCTACAAAAGCAGGCTTGGGTACTATTCGTATTTGTATCCATCAAGTACATACATCCGCCACGCCTCCGATTTCTTTGTTCTGACCACGTGACTGAGTGTTCAGATGATGTCAGAACAAAGGAATCGGAGGCGTGGCCTACTCGAGGCGTTTGAAGCAAGTGATTCGAAACGAAACGGTCGTAAATTGGCTAGGGGGGGCAGATCGTCGCTAGATCAGTTCCGAATATTTGTTCCCGCGTAAGCTCGTACTAGCCCTCAAGTTATGTAATTAAGTATTTAAAAAAATAATTTGACTTTTATGGACCTTTTTCACAATACACTTCATTCGAATTCCCCGTAGTTACCATTCCCCATTTGCATGGCTGCAAACAATTCTCCCATGCACAAACAACCAATCAGCGTATACCAATCGGTTCATCAAAGTAGAAAGAAATACACACGGAATACAAATAAAACCTGTGACAAATACACAAACATTAGGTACAGTAGCTAATCTAGCTGCAGTTCTAACGAGCAGCGAGTTAAGCTTCGGTTGCCATGGCAACCGTACTAATTGCTTATCGACCTGTTGTGCACAGCGTCAAAGGGTTCGAGCAACTGTAGTTAGGATTTTGTTTATATTCTATGGCAATATTTTAATTGGATATATTTTGAATATTCAGAATCAGCTATTGAAACGACTTCAATTTTTTTTTTAATAAAGGATTTTTTTATCCTAAAATAAAAAGAAAAAACGGATCCCTTATAGGATCACTTTTTTGTCCGTTTGTCTGTTTGTCTATCTGTTTATCTATCTGTATGTCAACTCCCTTTATCTCAAGAACGCGTAAAGGTATCAAGTTGAAATTAAAATAATATACTCAAGTCTGCGGTCCGTTGATGCTGTGAAAAATTCAAATTTCTGAGTTAACGAAAAAAAAAGATATGGCTGTTTATGTCACAAGAAACGTCAATTTTGACACTCTCATGTGAATCAAAATTCATAGGGTACTTCCCGTTGACCTAGAATCCTGAAATTTGTCATGAAGCAAGGTCTCATAGCACAAGTATAGGAAAAAATCTGAAAACTGAAAATTTGTAGTTACGTCACGAAAAATCTTTTATTGCGATTCGGAAAAACCTTCGTAACTCAATTCGAGCATTAAGCTGTTTTCAGTGCGTGAATCCGACTCGCACTTGCCCGGTTATTTATGGACCATAATTATACTTAGTGAGATCTTGGGATATTTTTGTAAAAAAAATACATTCTAGAAAATAGACCGAGAGCTCCATTATGGAAAAGGATTGAGCTACATATAAGACTTTTTTTTTTTCGGTTGGGAAATCATCTCATGACATACCCCGCTCTTGGGCGGAGCGCGAGATAGTGTCAGACTTTTATTGACTAAAAACCCACTCCTGTTCCTTCTTTGCCATTTTTTTCCAGGGCCCTGGGGATCTCTTTCGCATCACCCATGGCCCCAGTAGACTTCGACCCTGTTGGGCCCCTACGGTTGCTGACATCTCTTTGAGGCGCGCATTGAACACTACGCGCCGTCGACGAATAAATAAATAAACAAATAAATAAATAAATAAATAAATAAATAAATAAATAAATAAATAAATAAATAAATAAATAAATAAATAAATAAATAAATAAATAAATAAATAAATAAATAAATAAATAAATAAATAAATAAATAAATAAATAAATAGATAATAAATAAATAATTGTTTTCCTTTACCGTTTTCATAGGAGTGGTGATGAAATAAATTACACTAAGTAATGCGCCTGGCTGGGTTTGAATCTGGGACCTACAACTAGTAAGTCTGGGCCGTTACCACTCGGCCACCACTGCTCTATATTACTCTCTCTAACTCTAGCTCTCATTACTATTAATATTGTAATAAGTATGGAACAATTTTGACATTTCTTTTATCTAAAAGTTGTCTAAAAATTGTATCTAAAAATGTTTACAATTTGTTATTTACCTATACCGATGTTTGGCAATTAACTAAATTTAAATAATCTTTGTATGTTTTTATACGTTTTTTTTTTTAAATACAAAAACATATCAAGATTGATTGCTTTTAGTTAACTACCTAAACAAATGGAGTGTAGAAGTATTACCGTACATAAATACATAAACATAACAGTTAACTGCCGTCGTCTTTTCGCTACGATTCTACATAAAGATGACAAGCTGTTAATTTCCTCGGCAAAGCCCGTCATTGAAATTATTAGCATAGCGAAGGGTGCTTGGTCTAAATTTTATACCCTCTTTTTACGATACAGCTAAAAAACATCTAGAAAAGATTATTTCAGTACTGAATTGGTAATCGTGTCACTTTTAAGCTTAACTCACACTGGTAAAACACTGACTAGGGGCACAAAAAAGATAGGTACAGAAGTCAATCTCATGTATGTACTTCACTTTTCATACCTACGCTTGGCGATCGCGCTAGCGTCAGCGCGTGGCGCCGAACTGTCCGAGTGCGACCGGGCGCGGTGATAAATGCCTACCTAATCTGAATTGTAAAAATATTACATGGCCACAAGGTTAGATTAAATCGATTTATTTATTTCAATCAATGAATTGGCTCTCAATAAATTAGTGCGCCCCACCATCAACGATTGCATTACTACTTACCATCAGGTGGGATCGCAATCAAACACTAGTTTAAATCAATTTAAAAAAAATACAGATTTCCAATGCCTAACTTCAGGCTTCAGTTCGATATACTCCTCTATTCTTTCAGTCAGTCATCGACTACACGTATTAATAAAGCAATTTTATTTGTTACGACAGTTCTGTTATGATCCTATGAGGAGTTCTGTTCCATATCTTTGAAGTTCATGATCAGATCATAACAATATTTCTATGGGCCAACTTGGAAGCATCATAACCTTTCAATAATAATAAAAAAAACTTTAAAATTCATCCACAATTGACCGAGAAATTGGTTAAAATACATAAAAAAAAAACGTACATTCAGCCGAACATAGAACCTCCTCCTTTTTGAAGTTTGAAGTCAGTTAAAAATGTTCTGCATCGAGCAATTAGAGTTCTCCACGCGATTTGAACATATATAACAGCCCGAAATCATCTATCGGCATGGGCGTACCCAGGGGGGGGCAGGGGAGGGCAGCTGCCCCCCCCTTGTAAATATCGCAAAACATGTTCAACTCGCCTAATTACTAATTAAAGTGCAAACGAGGCCTAATGCTCTAACTTTTAAATAAACCGCGCAGTAGACACTGGCAAAATGCACGATGCAAGTGCCAAAAAACCGCGCGCGACGATGGCGGACGTACATTACCGAATCTAGCCGAGCGTTCGAATGCTCGGCTGTATTCGGTAATCTTCGATAGGTAGTTGCGAGCAACTAACATTTATTTGATTTGACATAGTAAAATTTACTTTTATTTATTTAACTACCTATAAAGCAGGATCATTTGCGGCTGTTTGCCCTACACACTACACTACATAAACCTAATGTTTCATGTAGGTGTGTTTGTGTAGTGTGTATGACAAAACAGCCGCGGACGACACGACCAAAAAAATCTGACTTGCCCCCTCCTACGCCAGAAGCTGGGTACGCCCATGTCTATCGGGCTGTTGTCCGGATCGGACATAACTCCCATCTTGTCGGAGGATCCTCCCCTGTCAACGGTGGTATGTGGGACTAAACTTTTTTTTTTGGTCTGCACACCTCCATAAGAAGAGACTTCATCGACTCAAAAAGAAGAGGAACATAAAAAAAGCGCAGAATTGTTTGATTACCCACTTCTACTACGACAATTCTTTAAAAGCTTTCATGCTCTAGTTACGAAATAAGTAGACCGGGTGAATTTTTGTCCGTACGTAGGCTATAACTAATAACTTCTGAACAACTAAAGGCACTCTGATTTAAGTGCGTAGTTTCTTCGTGTTTTTTATGGCTATCCCTCCAGAAAATTTCATTATAATCGTAAAAGTTTTATAGTGTCGTCTTGAAGACTCGTAGTAATGTATAATCAGTGTGTAAGTAAAGTATGTAACCATAATGACTTGACTGGCATGTTGGTCAAGTGGTTAGTGGCCCTGACTACTATGCCGGTGGTCTTAGGTACAATTCCTATCCAAGACAAATGTTTATGTGATGGCATGATCATTTGTTCTGTGTCTGGGTGTAAATCTATTTAAATAAAAATGAATAGCTGTTCGTTAGTCTCACTAAAACTCAAAAACTGCTAGATCGATTTGGGTAATTTTGTTGTTGAAATAATCGAGTTATAAAAATGAACAGTTGTTCATTAATTAGTCTTGCAAAAACTCAAAAGTGGCTAGACCGATTTGGCTAATTTTGGTCTTAAAATATTCGAGATAGTCCAGGAAAGGTTTGAACTGTGAAAGAAAAATTGAAAAAAACACGAAAAAAAAATTCGAATGCAACGCCATCTCTAAATAAAATGTGATTATAAAATGAATTATGCTGTTCTGGTAATGCCAGTAAATAGCGTTATCCTTATTATTAGGCGGTACGAAGTTTGCCGGGTCAGCTAGATTAATTATATGTATTTAGAACTATATGAGTATGTTTATCAGCTCTCCAGTACTCATAGCACAAGCTTTCAAAACGGTGAAGGAAAACATCGTGAGGAAACCGGCATGTCCTAGAACTAATAATTCAAAGATATGTGACATTCACCAACCCGTACTGGGCTCGCGTGGTGGATTATGGCCAATTCTCTCTCCTAGAGAGAAGGCCTTAGTTCCAAAAGTGAGAACATTAAAAGGCTGATTATTATATAATTATTAAAAAAAATA
The DNA here is from genome assembly GCA_961205895.1 of Mythimna pallens. Taxonomy (NCBI): domain Eukaryota; kingdom Metazoa; phylum Arthropoda; class Insecta; order Lepidoptera; family Noctuidae; genus Mythimna; species Mythimna pallens. The sequence continues at coordinate 8,309,061 of OY540843.1, forward strand.
TAATATAATACCTAAGCATAATCATTAGTCATAGATAATCAAATCATGACCCCGATACCAAATGGATGATGGCGTCTGATGGTGTCAGTATTATTGATAGTTTCAGAGCAAAGACACCATGAAGACACGGTTGGAGCAGTGGTTATGCTACGCTGTGTATCGCGAGTTTGATTCCCGCAAGGAATGTATTATATTTATATGTATGTCTTACAGTTATGTAGTTGTAGCGGGTCTGGGTGTATTATGTATGTGAGTTCACATGTTTTAGAAGGCACCCACGGTAAAGAATTTGTTCGTATTGTAATGTAATGTAAAAAACTTGGTAAGTGCGAGTCGGAATCGCACCCTGAGGGTTTCGTACAAACTTAACTATCAAAAGAGTTCAATTCCTGATTGGCATCATGAAGTTTTTTCCATATCGCAAACAAAGGCAAATCGTAACAACAAATTTTCTGTTTTCAGATTTATTCCTATATTTGTGTTATAAAACCTTGCTTTATGCAATATTTCAGGATTCTGAGTCAAAGGAAAGTACTCTAGAATTTTGGTTCCCTTGAGTGTCGAAATATATTTCTTTTTGAGACATAATAATTTTTCCATTAACTCAGATATTAACTTTTTTTTAACGGCTTCATATGGTTTTATTTTCAACTCGATACGTCCACGCGTTCCCGAGATAAAGGGTCTTAACAGACAGACAGACAGACAGACGGACAACAAAGTGATCCAATAAAGTTTCCGTTTTTTCCTTTTGAGGTACGGAATCCTAATAAGGAAGCAATATTAATTTCACTCAAAAAGTAAACACAATAACGTACAATCCTGCTTTGTTGACTTGTTCGGAAATTATGAAAATACTCTCTTTCATCCTAGTGTAATTAAGTTGTACATAAATACAAATACCAAAGTTCTCTGTAATGTTTTGCAGTTTCACCAGAATTTCAACGAATAGCTATAAATTTACTCTTTGTACCGAGGAACTGCCTGTATTTACCATTCAGAATTATTCATTATTCTGAATAGTAAATATAAATTTGTACATGAAATGAGCATTAATAGTTTCAGCGAAATTGTTCATGATCCATAAAATATTGTACGTATGTTGTGACCATTATTGAAATATTTGCTCAAAGCAAAAATAGATGATAATTATTACTTACATTTCTTTTATCAAACAGTCGAATTCGACGAAGTGACTGATTGAATTAAGAGAAGGTTTTATAGGTTAAGATGGAAAAAATGGACCGAATTATTTATTTACTCGGGTAACTCCGTAGCCCTAGCGGCCGTCGGCGCTAGGTAGGGGCACACCCCTACGGTTTTGTGCCATTTCTTTGAGGCACGCGTGGAACAGTACGCGCTGTCGATGGTCTTCACCGGACGGCTGGACCTGAACCTGATCCTGGCCTGAACCAGGGCTCAGCTCGAGAGGCCGCCGCCGCCGATCGCCTCCCAAGGACATGATGGTGCCGCCCAAGCGGGGCACAACTCCACCGTTTGCTTCACCGTGTCCTCCGGCTCTAGTGAAGGTTGCCGGAATCTGATGGATGCGAGACGTGAAGAACTGGTATTTGTAGTGAAACTTGGGGGAGGCCTATGTCCAACAAAAGTCTTGCAGCTGAAATGATGATGATAAGAAACCTGAAAATCTGACCACCAATCTTGTCTCAAGGAGATGTCAGCAAACTGTAGGGGCCCAGCAGGGTCGAAGCCTACTGGGGCCAAAAGTCTGATTCTGAAAGGAAGACTCGGCCCTGGTACGAAAGGCAACGAAGGAACAGGAGTGGCTTTTTAGTCAGTCTGACACTATCTCCCGCTCTGCCCAAGAGTGGGATTTGTCATTAGTTGATTTTCTCCCCTAAAAAACAAAAAAAACACCAATCTTGTCAGTATTTCTCAGTTACTGGGTTTTGGTTGTCAGATTTGATAGATAGTCACTCTGTGCGGAACTCTAGTACTTTATACTAAAATTCGGCTACGTTCGCTGAAACTGGAAGCCAAACCTATATTTAGGCAAAGACTAGGTAGCCGATTGTTACAATTTGTTCTTTTATTGTATTGCCGTTAAGGGTCAGAATAGTGTGTACCTTCTGCTTAAATATTTATGGTCGAGCTAATTTTTTTCACTTTAAGAAAAGACGTTGCGTGTTTTGATGTCACGCTGCACATCAAAGTCGCCCAGTGTGTCATCCGCTTGACACCTTTTCTAACTTTAAAAGGCAAAGTTAGAGACAGGAATATTTGTTTTCTTTCTAGTAGGTAACCCATTGGAACATATTCCCAAGATTATGTGCTATTCTAGGACTTTTGGGTTTTTCTAATTTTATCTACTAAAAAAAATTAACTCCCAGCCCAAATTGTTATTTTAAGGGTTCCGTACCTCAAAAGGAATAAATGGAACCCTTTTAGAATCACTTTGTTGTTAGTCTGTCTGTCTGTCAATACCCTTTATCTCGGAAACGCGTGGAGGTATCGAGTTGAAATAAAAAGCATAGGTTTAAATAAAAAATCAAACTTCTAAGTTAACGAAAAAAAAGATACTGCCGTTTATGTCGGAAAAATACATGCATTTCTACACTCTCTAAGGAATCAAAATTCATAGTGTACTTTCCGTTGACCCAGAATCCTGAAATTTGATATAAAGTAAGGTCATATAGTACAGAAATAGGAATAAATCTGAAAACAGAAAATTTGTTGTTTCGTCCCAAAAAAGAAACTTTTAGCGATTTTAAAAATCTTAGAGACTCCATTGGGGAATAGAACTATTCAGGTAATTTTGTACGGAACCCTCACTGCGTGAGTCCGACTTGCACTTGCCAGTTTTTTTTTATATAAGAAGAATCATGCCATGAAAAAACCTGCTGAAACTGAAACTCAAAAATTATTTTATTTCACAAAGGCCTACATGGGTACTTATAAAACGCCAAAAATTAACGCACGTTTCCAAATGGTCGTTTCCTATGGAAAAGAACCAACAAGAATCTCCATGGTTACTCTTTTAAAAAAAATATTGATTCTAGAATATATAATATATTCCACAAATATCACACAACGCCATCTAGTCCCAAACTAAGCAGAGCTTGTGCTATGAGTACTAGACAACTGATAAGCATACATACATACTTAGGTATATGTTTCTAAATACATACATATTGTAGATAAATTATACCCAGACACAGAACAAATGTTCGTGCTTATCACACAAATATTTGTCTTAGGTGGGAATCGAACCCACGACCTCCGCATAGCAGTCGGAGCCACTAATCCCTAAACCAACGGTCCAGTCGAGTACACTTTTTCCATATTACAATATTAATAGTTATGAGAGAGAGTAAAGTTGTAAAGAGCAATGGTGGCCGCGTGGTAACGGCCCCGACTTACGAGTTGTAGGTCGCGGGTTCAAACCCAGCCAGGCGTATTACTTTGTGTAATTTATTTCATCACATCAAAACGGTGAAAGAAAACATCGTAAGTCATGTCCTAGAACTAAAAATTCGAAGACATGCGACATCCACCAACCCGCACTGGGCCCGCGTGCTGGATTACGGCCCATTCCCTCTCCTAGAGAGGAGGCCTAAATCCTAACAGTGGGAACAGTTATGAGAAGACACTGTAGATCAGATCGGTCAACTTTGTACCCAAAAGCACAATACACTACGTCACTAACAACCATTTCAAACTTATGAACATTTAAAACAATTTTCAGTAACTCCAACAATAGATTGTTGTGAAAATCTATTTCAAAAACACGTTCAACTTTTGACGTCTACCGAGTATGGTGATGCTTTCGAGCTGCTTCTCAGTTTCTTTATCAGAAACGTGAAGGCAACTTACCAACTCCGACAGTTTGTACTTATTTAGCTGAGAGCTATTTTATCGCTCCCTGTCACAGGCTATAAATACTTACCCCAGTTTTATTGCAAGTTTCAGTCAATCAAGTGTCGTCACAGACAGTTCTTGTTAAATAGATTGACGGTAGATAGGAATAAATATAGAATGGATTGGATATAGAGATGACGTGAGAACAAAGAAATAGGAGGCGTGGCCGACTCGAGGCTATCAACGAAAAGAGAATCGAAAAGAAACGGTTGTAACTTGGCTAGGGGGGCTGGGCTGTTATTTTTTAAATTTATTATTATGCGATCTGCTATCAGAAAACGCAGTATTAAAAGGACTCCCACAAGGTGGCCGATGACATGATGAGGGTCGTGGGAACTGGGAAATGGATGCGAGACGCAAAGGACCGGTCGTTATAGCGATACTTGAGAGAGGCCAATGTCCAACTGTGGACGTCTTTCGGCTGAAATGATGATGATGATTGTGTGAAAGTAAAAGATTGTCCCATGAAAACATATTCGCGGGTTAAAAAGTATATATGCTATTTCAGAACATAGCTTACCTATGTCCGAAACATTCAAATCTGTTCAACCGCTCGCGCATGAAGAAGTAACAAACATACATACCCACAAAATATCGACTTTATAAAATGAATGTGATAGATTCGTGTTTGACTACTATCTTACCTAATAGTAAGCGATGATGTGGTCACGCTTGTTTTGAAGTAACCCATTCAATCTCGACTTGAAAAAGGTGAGAGCTATCAGGAAACACAGACTCGGCAGGGCACTCCACACCTTAGCTATACGCACAATGAAAGTATTCTCAAAATGTTTTGTGCTTATGGGTGGGATGTCTACCATGAAGCGGTGCAGCGGTGGCGCATCGCCGTACATTTAATGACAAGTTTTGGGATCAACATAATCGCAAGGATACCAGGTTCCTTTACGACTCTGTCAGATCAAAGTACACCGAATCTGAGAGAGCAGTCCCAGTTCTAAATTTTATGAGATGCAATCCCAACATTTATGTATCCACTTCGGTTAGTTCACAAGTTCTCACTTTAATTTATGAGTGCAAACTTATGTGCTTGCATTGGGAACATTTACATTTGCCAACTTTAGCTGCAGCTCGTCTTGTTGACCGGTCAGTGCCTTCACTTTACGAGATTTCAACTTACGTAATTGGGTCTTAGCTTAAAAATGTTTGCTTTTCTGTAGTCGAGTAAAAACTGTATTGAATTTGTTTAGAATATACACCCGTCTCGTGTAACGATCGTGTCATGGTGTTCTTTTAGCAGTCTTCTTCTTTTCGAGTATACAGTTAACTTTTTTATATAAACAAAACGTTGCATCACAGTAGAAATTACTCTTGTATCGTGGTCTTTTTCTCTCCTGCCGCGGCAGCTGGGGCGTAAGAATATACGTTCCCTCACGCATGCGACCGCCTCCTTCGCTAGCATAACTGCTTCGTAAAAGGAGGCGAGTGGCGGTTGCTGATCGCCTCGTCGAGGACACGGCGGTACTTCGCCCAAGTGGGGCACACTTCCACCGCATACTCCGTAGTGTCCTCTGGACGGTCCGCATAGTGGTAATGGTCACCCGGGCGTTCCTACCACAGTCTTCTATCATGGGTACGTTCACAAACATGTAAAGTCACATACACAAGACCCCCGGACCTGGAACACCTATCTATAAATCATACCAATATAAATTTTATGAGGAATTCAAACCCGCGACATGCAGTAGCAGCCAATCGCTCAAGTATTGCGCCAACGATACCATCAATTTTATTAAAATTTGGTAAATTTGATACATTAAAATAAAAACCGGCCAGTGGCCAGGTTAACGCCACTGGCGCAGATAGCGTCAGTGGCGTTCAATAAATCCAATGGAAAAAAAAATGAAAATATGAGCACTTCACAGGGGCAACGTAATCAAATTGGAATATTCAGACAGGTCCAGAATACTCCGTTTTGTTATGTTGGCATACTTTTCTCCATATTTCTTTTGTTTACATTCAATCTGAAATTATAATTTGACATATAGCAAGCCATATATTTTTAGTGTTGAGTCACGCTGCCTTTAACACATTCAGTGCGGAACGGGGTCGTATGTCTTTATTGCGATGTGGCTAAGAAAAACATAATCCCTACTGTACGAAGGTAACTTCAATTTGGTTTAGTTTAAGAAAGAGATGAATATATATCTAAGATGCCCTATTAAAACAGAATGCAATGGTGTATCTACGAGGTCAGTTTGACCTGGAAAACCTGGAAAACAGGAGTGGGTTTTTAGTCAGTAAAAATCTGACACTATCTCTCGCTCCGCCCAAGAGCGGGATTTGTCATTAGATGATTTTCCCACCTTAAAAAAAAAACCCATTAAGCTAAAAAACCCTTTTAGGTTCATGAACGTTACGAGGTCTAATAAGCCCCTTACCACCATAATGATAGTTTCCAAACGAGGTCTTAAATACCTCGTATCGCAGGAATGGAAACAATACAAAAATTAGTGCTGCTGTCAATATGTGAGTACTGTGTTATAATAACATTTAATTTTACGTTGGGGGCAGCATTTTCAAACATAATCTCAATAATACTGTTTCTTTCTCTCAAGATCTTATTACCATTCCGCTTTATTTCCTCCAACTGCAAGCAATTTTCAACAACATGAAAAATAATTACATTCTTGTTGACGAATAATAAAAGAAACTGAAACATTGTCGGGTAGCAATTTCAGGCAAATCACCGTTCCTTCCTTTTGTATGTACCCAAGTGGGTCCTCCATTCCTTGTTATATTTTTCTTTTTTTTTTGTAATTTCTTAGATCGAGGCGAAAAAAATTTGATTGGGATTGGAAATGGCACGGTTCGGTGAGTTTCCCTTTGTTCTGATTGATTTTTAACTGAAATTACTGATGGTTTGCTGAAAAAGATACTTTTTACAATGTGTATTGTCATTGAAAAATGATTTTTGATAGAATTAAATCCGGATTAATATGTGATTGAATGTATCACGCGAGTGTTCGAGTGAGAAAAAAATAGAAGGAAGGTGGTTTTTTTTAGAGCTGGGTAATCATATAATGACTTATCTCGCTCTTTGGTGGAGCGAGAGTGTGTCAGACTTTTATTGACTTTTAATCAGTGTGCCACACCTATGTCCTTCGGTTGCCCTTTGCGTTTTAGGACCACATTTTTCCTGTCGCTTTTTGCCCTGCTCCAGGTTATGGTATGGACGAGAGGGCATGGGAAGCGGTCACCTTCTTTCCGCCCAAAACAAAGGATTATAGACAGCTGTGTTTTAGAGGACCTAATAAATGTCACTGAACCGAAAGATGTAAATAATAAAATTAATATATACATAATCATCATCATCATTTCAGCTGAAAGACGTCCACTGTTGGACATATGCCTTATAAGTGTCGCCAAAATGAAGGATCCTGTGCGTACATATATACATAATCAGCCTTTTTTAATGTTCCCACTGCTGTGACTCAAGCCTCCTCTCTCTAGGAGAGAGAATGGGCCGTAATCCACCACACGGGCCCAGTGCGGGTTGGTGAATGTCACATGTCTTCGAATTTTTGGTTCTAGGACATTAGGTTAATAATAAAAATATGCCATGCTGTCCGAAGCTGTCGGCTGCTTTTACCCCAGTAGCATAAAAAAAAAACATCTTTTGAATCGAAACGATGCGTCATCCATCATAGTACTATGGTATCATAGTACCTATGGTACTACTATGGTATCATAGTACCTATGGTGGATGATAGGAGTGCCTGAAGTCACTAACCCGACTCCCATTCTCCTATAGTCAGCACACACGCACGTTTATTAGTACTTGATGATGTATTAATTAGGTTGTTACGTATAACACTGCAGAGCGGCACATCCCACCGTCTCTATAAGAACAGGTTATCGAACAATCCCGTGTTGGGACAAAACCAAAAGAATTTAGTTTCCTTTCAAATTTGCAACTTACAAAGTTGCATATAACTTCAGTGTTACAACTTGCACTGTATTTACGGCTGGATTTATTGTCATAATAAAGATATAGAATTACGATGTGGGACATTAAAACTTATATAGAGATGTCCCCTTTCATTGTTACCGTTACAACAAAATATAAGGTGAATCGCAACATTGAATACGACGTTTGGATCGTTCACGTAGGACGCAGCGTAATCAACTACCATTTATTACCCGATTGCACCAGAAGTAAGGGGTTAAGTTTTAGAAGTGTATGTATCTGTCGTGGCCTAATCTAATAAATTGATCACCTCATGATATGGCCAAGTAAAATTGGCCAGATCGTTTTAAACGTTAAAGTTTGATGATATTTCAATCCTCGTTTGGCCTACTTTCTTTAGAACTTTTATAATCATAGACACAACGAGTAATTTTTTTATCTTAAAGCATTGTTGCTCCACGTGGGTATGTTCACAAACATGTAAATTCACATACATAAGTTACTCAGACCTGAAATTGGCGGCCTTATCGCATTCTGCGATCTCTTCCAGGCAACCTGGAATGGAAAGAAATTGCCTGGCCATAAAATCTCTGTTATAAAATAATTTCTGTTTAAATCAAGAAAGAATGACAGGCGGTCGCCTCTTTCTGCGAAGCTGTAATGCCGAAAGAAGGTGGCGGCCGCACGCATAAGGGAACGAACATCCTTACGCCCCAGCCATCGCGAGCCCGAACTTGACTAACAGCCACGGTAGGCGCGGGCTTGCGGACGAAGAGCAATGGGTAGCTCGCCATCTGGCTGTCCGATAACCGGCCAAATCGAGCCTAAATCGTCGACAACACGTAGTGAGTGTTACACGCGTTCCTTAAAGAGACGTAAAGAAACCGAAGGGGCCCAATATGACCGATGCCTACTGGGGTCGCGGAGATTCTCTGAAAAGGAATCTATCTATCTATTGTGGTCTGGTTTCTGCACTGTGTCCCTGGTAGACCATTGTACGTGAGCCATGGCGGCCTTCATTCCAACCAGCCCACCTCAGTCCAGAAGAAGATGAGCCTTTTTAGTTTGCTCAGGGCATCTACGAGTGAATTCGGTGCTCCCAAGGTTCGTGTTTTTATTTCGTTGACGGCTATGCACTCAAGGAGCACGTGCGCGACCGTTTTCTTTGACTCCATGCATCCTTTGCACCGAGGACTATCCGTGATAATCATTGCAAAGAAGTCTTTGTTCAGTGAGCAGTGTCCGGTGATGGTCCCAGCCACCAGACCCAGGCTACCTTTGTCCCGTCTCTGGAAAGGAAATTTGTGGTCCTAAAATGTAAAGGGCAACTGAAGAACACTGGAGGGTTTTATTTAGTAAAAGTCTGACACGTCGTTTCGCTTGGGAGAAGTATTTTTGTGTCTGTCCCGTATAAAAGTATTTCTATTCTATTCTATTTAGATGAATTACAACCTCAAAAAAGCAGCCTTATAATGTTAAGGCTCATTATGTCAACATATATGCTTTCAAAATCCCTTAAGGAAAACATCGCAAGAAAACATAAGCATAGCTTAGAAAGATACAAATAAAAAAAACTGTGACATCCACCGACTTGCATGGACTCTCGTGATGGATTACGGACCACACCCTCTGACAGAGACTACATACATACGTACAATATACACCATTAGTTTTAGTATATGAGAAACCCCAAAACACGTATCTAGCATTTTTAACCAACTTAAAAAAAAGAGGTTCTATGTTCGGCTGAATAGATTTTTTTTTATGTATGTTCACCGATTTCTCGGTCAATTGTGGACCGATTTTGAAAATTATTTTTTCGGTTGTAAGGTTGGTCCCATAGAAATATTGTTATGATCTGATCATGAACTTCGAAGATATGGAACAGAACTCCTCATAGGATCACAGCAGAACTGTCGTAACACGTAAAATTGCTTTGTTTATACGTGTAGGCGATGATTGATTAAACGAAGAGGGGGAGGGGAAATATCGAACTGATCTGATGATGAGGCCGGAAGGTAGGCACCGGAATTCTGTAGTAAATAAATGTAATCTAACCTTGTTTGGGATTATTAGGATTGTCATGAGATGCACTCTGGCTATGAGGTATTTAAGTTTTGCCGAGGGGTACTTTTTAGAGGTGTTACCACAACTAAAAAGTGTAAAAAAAAATATATGGTACGCTGGCGCTTAATGCCCGCTATGACCTGCTGTGACCCGTGTTGTATTTAGTGTCGGCGGTGTCCAACTTGTGACTTTTTAAAAACATTTTTGGGAAAAAATATAACATGATGTAAAAATTTTTGGTATCTATTCAGTTACTGATTCTGAGCAAACTATATTCAGGTTTCACATGAACTAAAAATAATCTTATATACATCAACTTTGCATAACACGTATATAGATGGTTGTATTTGTATGTTGTATGAACAATATATGTTCGTGAATAGTGGTTATCGCAAAGCTGTAATTAGTAATTTATTAGCACTGTTCGACTGAACAAACGATTAATTAGAATGTAAATATTGATGGCAATTTATAGTGAAATTGAATTCCCGTGTCGTTATGTGTCAACATTTTGCGATAACTAATGAGAATTCTCGTTTCATGCTGTTTATTGTTTATTTCGTAATAAGGTTTTATTGTTATATATTTTTTTTGTTCTAAGAGTAAGTAGAAATAGTTGTTTTAAAATATATTATCTTTACATAATTATGTAATTCTTCTGTAAGTGAATTTGTCACCTAACTCCTCCTTAACGGCTTGACCGATTTGACTTTGTGTGTATATTTGAGTGGGTTCCTAGATGGTCTGAAAATACAACTGTAACCGGTAGGTGGTTCTGCAATCGAATTATCAATACTTTTTTTTGACGAATAGCCAGCTTTTGGGCAGAAAAATATCTGATGGGACCGCTAGTTATATCAATTTTATTATAGATTGCGTATTAAGACTAAGGTTTTATAGGACAAGATGAAAATAATATAAGTTGATACATTTTCCAATGGATCATAATTATCATCATTTACATCAATATTGTTCACTGAATATTGATTAACGTTCTATTGTAATATGAAAACTTTTTTGAATTCTTCATTAAACTTTTTTTTACAATACAAAATGGTTCTGCGTCCAGACGGTAGTTGTATGTTATAAATTGCAATCGATGAGCGGACTGTAGCACCGTAGCAATTGTAGCCGCGTAGCAGCGTAGCACCCGCGTAGCACCGTAGCACCCGAGTAGCGAGCTATGCGCAACACCATGATAAATGCATGCGTGCTTTCATTTGCGCGGATTTATATTAATACAGGGAAATATTTAATTCTAACTATGTAGTAGCCAATTGGTGGAGGTGGAAATATGTAAAACTGTATTGTTTGAACAATCAATGAAGATCATGCCAGTTTCCTCACGACGTTTTCCTTCACCGTTTCGAGAGATTACTCTACACGGTGGAGGTGTGCCCCGCTTGGGCAGAGCAACGCCGTGTCTTCGTGGGGGCGATCGGCGGCAGTGATCTCTCGCGCCGGGCATTGGTACAGGCCATGGTCCGGAGTGAGGAGGAGTGGCAGGTGGTCGCCACCTTCTGCGAAGCAGTAATGCAAGTAAAGGAGGCGGCCGATCGCGTGAGGCAACGGTCCTCACGCCTTAACCGCCGCCGGGATTCTCAATCCCGATTTCCGGCCACCGTAGGCGCGGGCTTGTGGACGGCGAGCAATGGGTGGCTCGCCGTTCGATCGTCCGGTAACCGTCCGGACCGAGCTCAAGTTGTTAACGGCGTGTAGTGTTCCACGCCCGCTTCAAGGAGATGTCAGCGAAACTGTAGGGGCCCAGCTGGGTCGAAGCTTACTGGGGCCACGGGTAGTGTGAAACCGAAGCCCGGGGCCCCGGGATGAAGGCAAAGAGGGAACAGGAGTGGGTTTTTAGTCAGTAAAAGTCTGACACTATCTCTCGCTCCATCCAAGAGCGGGATTTGTCATTAGATGATTTACCCACCTTAAAAAAAAAAACCATCCCATAGCAATTGTAGTGTAGAAAACAGTTCCGACGCAGTTTTAAAAAGTACTGAAAATTTAAATACCCATACTTATTTTCACAAAAAACGTTTCAAATGTACACCAACCAACCCTCGTTTCGGGACCTCTTCGTCACTGTCAATCGTTAAAACGAAGTGGCCGCGCTTGAAACCGGATGCCCGGTTTTTTCACCGGCCCCGAGTCCGTGGAACCGGATGACCGGTTTTTGCTGCCACCGACTATGTGAAAGCCTACACGTGACGAATCGTTTTATGGCTAACGTTCGGATATTCGTGAAATCGTGTTGCTCTTTTATGATGAAGTATTCGAAGCAGTAATACCTAATTAAAACAATGTTTAATTGTATTTATTGACAGTGGAAAGGTAAAATTTTAATATTATGTGAAATGAGTAATATAACTTATTTTCGACCAAAGTGGCGGTTAAGCGATTTTATCTTTCCACTGTTAATCAATTATGGACTAATCTATATAACGAATCTATAAATTGGTCCATAATTGATTTACTTTTTTTAAGTACTAGCTACTACCAGACACGTGTGATAGTAGAAAATTATCTCAAGGGGACATTTTTTGGATAAAAATCTATACAATCGTATCCTTTGTGCTATTCTGGGAAATAGTCTACCCGTATAACAAGTTTCATCGAAATCCGTTAAGCCGTTCGAGTGTAATGAAGAACCTTACAAACATACACACATATATACTCATAAACTTTCGCCTTTATAATAATAAGTGTGAATAAGTAATATCGTTGTCATTTCAGAATGATAACTTAGTATAAATGGGAACAATTGAATGTAACATTTATTGCAGACTGAGCCCGATAAACGAAGCAATATTATAAACCTATGTTGTTCCACTGATTCGCAAAGGCATACATTTTTATCTTTCATTGTTTCCGGTTATAGCCCAATAAATGGTTATTGAACTAAGTCATACTAGCATAGCATAGTCGGCCTTATAATGTTCCCACTGTTGGGACTCAGGCCTCCTCTCTAGGAGAGGGAATGGGCCGTAATCCACCACGCTGGCCCAGTGCAGGGTTGGTGGATGTCACATGTCTTCGAATTTTTGGTTCTAGGACATGCCGGTTTCCTCACGATGTTTTCCTTCACCGTTTTGAGAGCAGTGGTGATGAAATAAATTACACAAAGTAATGCGCCTGGCTGGGTTTGAACCCGCGACCTACAACTCCATAAGTCGGAGCCATTACCACTCGGCCACCACTGCTCTCTTACTCGGCCACCACTGCTCTCTGCTCGGCCACCACTGCTCTCTTCGTATTAATTCATATCTATATAAAAGGAGAAACTCGCTGACCGACGTATCAACGCACAGCCGCAACCACTGGGACAGGGTGCGTGAAATTTCGCACAATCTTTCCTTTTATAACGTAGGAGAACACTAAGAGAGGATTTTTCAAAATTCACACCCTATAGGGATGAAACAGGGGTCCAAATTTGTAAGAAGAAACGTACTTTCACGAGGGCGAAGCCGCTGCCAGAAGCTAGTTCATAATAATTAATATCTATAATAATTTGAATCCATATTAAAGGCTATATTAGCTGTGATGTAATATAAATCCATATTAATATTATTTCTTTTTAGGGTTCCGTACATCAAAAGGAAAAAAACGGAACTCTTATAAGATCACTTTGTTGTCCGTCCGTGTGTCTGTCTGTCAAGAGCTTATATCTCGGGAACGTGTGGATGTATTGAGTTGAAATTAAAGTCATTACTCAGATCTGTGGTCCCTTGTAAAAAATTCAGACTTAGAAGTTAACGGTAAAAAAAGAAATAGACGTTTATGTCGCAAAAAACGTATATTTCGATACTCAAGGAAATCAAAATTAATAGCCTCAAATAAATAATAAAATTAGTAGCTTCCCGTTGACCTAGAATCCTGAAATTTGGCATGAAGCAATGTCTCATAGCACAAGTATAGGAAAAAATCTGAAAACTGTAAATTTGTTGTTACATTACAAAAAAATGCGATGTTCGTAACTTAATTTGGGAATTGAACTGTTTTCATAGGTAAGTTTGTACAGAACCCTCAGTGCGCGAGTTTGACTCGCACTCGCCCTGTTTTTTTTATTTATCTAAACAATACGGAGTGAAGACGTTGGCTAGTTTATTAAAAAGATATGATCAGTCTCTTGAGTAACCATTTATTATAGATATTTATCCTAATAACTTCATCTATATATATAAAAATGAATAGCTGTTCGTTAGTCTAAAAAAAATAACGGCTAACAAATATTCGAGATTGTCCAGGGAAGGTTTAAACGGTGAGAAAAAATGGTATAAATCACGATAAAAATACCGAATACAACGCCATCTCTAATTAAAATGACATTTTATTATGAATTATGCTGTTCTGGTAATGCCAGTAGATGGCGTTATCCTTATTATTAGGTGGTTCGAAGTTCGCCGGGTCAGCTAGTTCAAAATAAACATCAATACTGAGACCTTTGTTTCTACAACCTAAAGTTTGAGAAATGTCTGGTCTCAGCTGAGCTGGTTTGAGAATATAGAGCCCCAGTCTGGACGTGAGCAATGTGTCTGACTTAGTTGAAATGGTACGTGTAATACCTAGTTAGGTATATTCATATCGGTGCGTATTCAATGTGACTAGAATAATGCTCACCATTATACACCGAAATTAGAAAATTAAGTCACAATTTAAGCACCAAAATTTAACATTTTTATTGATATAAACCAGTGCTTGACTGCGATCCCACCTGATGGAAAGCAGTGATGCAATCATTGATGGCGAGCCGCACAACTTTATTAAGTTTAGTTTGTTAAGTTTTTTTTTTTACTTAAATGCACTTAAGTTATTTATCGTTTTAAATAATGCAGCAGATACTGAGTTAGGTGACTTTTTGGCCTCACACTGATTATATCTTTTGTTTTTTTTTTCATTGTGTATTTTTAGTTTATACGATTGTGTGGCACGAATAAACTATTTTTCTTTCTTTTTTTTCTTTTTATTTGTAAGCAATTTTGTTATCCTATTTGTAGGCAAATAATAGCGGAATCGACGCACTACATTGGTTGCGCATCGATATTGGTATCTATGCATACACACATAAACACGCTTGTAATGTAATTAAGATTTATCAAAGGTAACTTTTTTTACCTAAATTAATTCTTGATTATTTTAGGATAAAAAAGATGACCTAATCTAATAAAAAAAATACAAAAAAATACAACCGACTTCAATCTAAAAAAACGCCAAAAAGTGCAAAATAACTTTAATTTCGGAAGTCGGTGTTTCTATAAGTAATAGTTTTGTCTCTTCATTAATTAAAACCGACTTCCGAAATTCAAGTTATTTTGCAATTTTTTTTTACTTTGAAGTCGGTTGTATTTTTTTTTTGTTTATTTTTTTTTATTTTAAACTTTTTAGTTATGGTACCACCACTAAAAATTGCCCCTCAGCCAAACTTAAGTACCTTATAGCCAGAGTGAATTTCGTGATAATTCTAATAATCCCAACTATAGATGTATTCTATGAATGTATGAAACTACGAAACGTGCTTAGCTGAATGGAATTTGATACCTGTAATATTCTAGAAATTACTACCTACATACGAGTAATAATAGTAAGAAAGGAATTAGATGATACGCTACACACATTCTATGAATGTATCAAACTACGAAACATACGCTAATCTGAATGGAATTTGACAATATTACTCTAGAAATGATTACCTATATATAGTATCGAAACTCCATACAAACAAGACCTATATGCTTCCCACTAGAGCCGTTGGAATTTTTGAAATAAAGAACGCAAAGAGCAACGCAAGTGACTCAGGTAAGCATAAGCTTGCGGACGGAGAGCAATGGGTAGCTCACCGTCTAGTCGTCCGGAAACCGTCCAGACCGAGCTTGAGTCGTCGGCAGCGCGTAGTGTTCCACGCGCGCCGCAAAGAAATGTTAGCAAACCGTAGGAGACCAGCAGGGTTAATGCCTACTGGGGCCATGTGTTAGTTGGTAGACACAGGTAAGTGTTAGCCAGTAAAAATCTGACATGCCTTCTCGCTTCAGCGGGAGTAGCCATCAAACTATGAGAGTAAAGGAAAAGAAAATATGGTTACGTTTCAGTTCTTTTTTTATTCTGTTTCATTTTTTTCTTAGCATATAATGTAACAATTATTGATTACCTATAGTCCGGTCAATCTAGACCAAAAAATGAGAGTAGTGGTACATAAAGTCCCAACAAGCTGAAAATCAGTAAAATTGTTCAAAACATAATTATAAATAATATTTGAAAGTTCCCCATCATTCCCGTGTATGGAGAAAAAATATTCAAGGTCAAAAAATGAGATTTTCGCGATTTTCAGCAAAACGGTAAGTTTTATTTATTTATTTATTACTTTATTGCACACCCTAACTTACTACATTCATAAAAGACCATCAAAAAGAGAAAACAAGAGGACAAGACCCAAAGAAAAAAGAAGAGAAGAAAAAAAAAAAGGAAATAAAAAAAAAGAAAGAAAAAGAGAAAAAAAAGGAAAATAAAAAAGGAAAGGAGAAGAGGAGGGAAGAGAGGGGGGGGTCAAGAGGTTTTATCATAAAAGTACCTTAGACAAAAATTGTAGATCATAAAATTATCTATAAGAAATGCATTAATACTTTTTTCCTACGAGCCACCGTTTCTGAGATATAACGATTCAAAAAATTATAAAAATTGTTATCGTCATAATACGTTTCCACGCCACCTATGAGGTAGTGTACTTAGCGCGTTTTTTTTTAACGTGGTTATGAGTAATAGACAACTGATAAACATATTTATATATTTCTAAATACATAAATATTATAGATAAATTACACCCAGACACAGAACAAATGATCATGCTCATCACACAAACATTTGTCCTGGGTGGGAATCGAACCCACAACCTCCGGCGTAGCAGTCAGGGCCACTAACCACTATACCATCAGGCTACTAAAGTCTACATTATAAAAGAAAAGCAATCAAACAAAAACAAGGAATGAACAAATCACAATTTTTAAACTCTGAACCAGGGGCGCCGGGTTTTAAAAAACCTCATGGGTGCTCATGCTCATTTGATGACTCGAAAAAGTGGCAAAGAGTGAGAAGAGAAATGCACACTGATCGAGCGACAAATAAATAAATGTCCTACTTAAATACTGCGTACTTAATTACTAAGTATGTTTGATAAAAATATAAAATGAAACCATTATATGAAAAATAAATTATTTTTTATTATCAAGAAATATTATGATTTATACGTAACCTAAAATGCGATTACTGATCTGTTTCTTGATGTCTATTCTCAGGGGTGCACGGCACCCACTGTTTATTTCTCATGGGTGCTCGAGCCCCCGAGCCCCCGAGCATCCACGGTTTCGGCGCCCCTGCTCTGAACAGTTCAAATACCAATCGAACCATGAATTCCCAAATATCGGTTTGACCTAGATTAAATGCCAATATCTAGGATTTATTTGCATAGCTGTGTTTGTTTAGGTAACGTCGTGATTTCTCTCATAAAATGTTTGGAGTTTACGATCTCAGCTTGCCGGTGGTTTTTGCACCATTTGATATAATCCATGTTTTTTTTTATTTTCCGTAAGGGATTGATAGTCTTACCGTCCGGACCGAGTCCAAGTCGTCGACGGCGCGTACTGTAGGGGCCCAGCAGGGCCGAAGCCTACTGCGGCCAAGGGTTTGATTTTGAAAGGAAAACTCGGCCCTGGTACGAAAGGCAACAAAGGAACAAGAGTGGGTTTTTAGTCAGTAAAAGTCTGACACTATCTCCCGTTCCACCCAACTGCGGAGTATGTTATAAGATGATTTTCACACCGAAAAAAAAAACCGTGTTCCTGTTAGACATAGGCTTCCCGTAACTATCACTATAACGACCGCTCTCTCTTATATATTTCATTATTACCGGTTCGCAATCCTCACCAGGTCATCAGCCCTGTGGGAGGCCTTCAAACGCGGCTTCTTTCGATACGCGGTCTCTACTCTAGAACCTTTTGGCTTCATTAAACAACTGTTCTGTGAGCAATGGGCTGGAAATTCTTGGAGCTATGTTGGCAGCCTTGGTTCTCCTGCAAATATCTCTCCATTACCCTTTGGGTGACTTTACCTTCTGATGAGACCCATTGTGAGCGACAACGATTCAGAGCCATATGTTATAACCTTGGTTCTCCTGCGGATATCTTCATTTTTGATTCAATGATACATGATAATATTGCACCTACCACGATTTGTCTCTGCATCACCCAAAGGCTAATTGGTAGAAAATACCTTAAGGCATTAAGTCCGCCTCTGTACTCCTTTGTGCATGGCGATATAGTCTGCATTACATTTTGGCTGACTTTAAGCCTTTTTAAGACCCATTATAAGCGTTCACATTTCAGTGTCATATGTCTTATTTTGTTACCCACATTTTAAAGATTACCACACTATTCGGTTTCTGCTACTGCAGGCCAAACCTTTTGGTAGAAGTCGAGCATCATTTACTGGCCTATTGGTCTAGTGATTAGTGGCCCTGACTGCTATGCCGGAGGTCGTGCGTTCGATTCCCACCCAGGACTAATGTTTGTGTGATGAGCACGATCATTTGTTCTGTATCTGGGTGTAATTTATCTATAATATGTATGTATAAATAAATATATAAGTATATTTATCAGTTGTCTAGTAGTCATACTACAAGCTCTGCTTAGCTTGGGACTAGGCGGCGTTGTGTGATAGTTGTCCGGTGGAATATTATTATTTATAGTTTTTTTAC
Source organism: Mythimna pallens (assembly GCA_961205895.1). Classification (NCBI taxonomy): domain Eukaryota; kingdom Metazoa; phylum Arthropoda; class Insecta; order Lepidoptera; family Noctuidae; genus Mythimna; species Mythimna pallens. The sequence continues at coordinate 8,327,678 of OY540843.1, forward strand.
CTTGTTCCTGCTAGATATAGGCTTCCTGTAAGTATCACTGTAACGACCGCTCTCTCTTATTTCATTATTACCGGTTCGCAATACTCACCATTATTATTTATTATCATTATTATTACCTTGGAAAAGATAAAGATTTTTGCTCCATGGCTTTTCATACAGTCACATTAGATCATTGTTTAATTGCCCACGATTGAAAGGAGCCTGGGTCAATGATACCGACATGGAGACATTGTATGCTTACTTCAGTTAGGACTATAACATTTACAACATTTCATTAATACCGTTACATTAAATTTACTTATTTTCCTATTCCATTCTATGTATTTGCCAAATAGCGTTTTGGTACACTTCATTCTCCCCATAACATTAGATATCACATGCTTAATTTTCCGTAAGAAATACCTTCGTCTGTATTATTCGGTGCTTTTCCAGGGATTTTCCTAAATTATATCGAACATTAAAGGGTTTAAGATATCCTCATTGTCTCCTTAAAAGGGACCGGTTTGCCGCAGATGGCGATACGTTGGGCCTATCAGTTGCTCGGATTGGGGCACTTAGCGCGGTCAGTTGGAACCATTTATGTGCCTACGTGTAGCGGTGGCCTTTTTGCACGCTTGTTCCAGATTTTGTCCGGTTTATTTCTGAGTGGTGAGGCATGCAATCGATTTTTGTTCTGGAAAAATGTTTCGTCAAGGCCTTTCCATAGTAGATGGTTTATGTATTGGTGTGGAGCAATGACTTATAGTAGTTATTTAATTCAATTTTGCATGAGTTGACGCTAATTGTACACTTGTACGGTCATCTGTATATAAAAGAAGAAACTGACTGACTGACATATCAACGCACAGCCGTAACTACAGACACTAGGAGCGTGAAATTGGGAAAAGCACTAAGGGAGGATTTTACGAAATTCGCCCTCCAAGGGGATGAAGCTGGTTTCCAAAGTTTGTATGAAGAAACCTACTTTCATGCGGACGTCGCGGGCAAAAGCTAGTCTATATATATAAAAGGGGACACTGACTGACTGACATATCAACACACAGCCTAAACTACTAAGACTAGGAGCGTGAAATTTTGCACAAGGCTTCCTTTTATGACGTAGGCGAGCACTAAGAGAGGATTTTCAAAATTCACACCCTAAAGGAATGAAACGGGGATACAAAGTTTGTATGAAGAAAACTATTTTCACGTTGGCGAAGCCGCTGGCAGAAGCTAATCAACAACATAAAATAACGTTTGTTATGCTATACTAAATCTTTCAGTTATTTAAGTTTGGAAACCCGGTTAAGTTCGAGTTGGACTCGCGCGCCGGGGGTTCCATACAAACTTACGAATCGAGCATAGAAGATTTTTCGTAATCGAAAAAAGTAATTATTGTGGACGGTTTCAGATTTTTTTTTCTTTACTTTTATTTGTAATCGGTTTTGCCTCTTACCAAATTTCATAATTCTAGGTCAACGGAAAATCCCCAATAGGTTTTCCCTTGTTAACGTCAAATTATGTGACTTGTAAATGTAATTTTTATCAATAAATATGTTTACCAGTTTACGCATCATACATATCTATATAGAAAGAACGAAAGAAAACATGTTTATTCTGCCCAAATAGACGCTCAATAAAATACAGCAATCTGTCGGGCCATGTGTAAGCCGGGCATAACTGTACTGGACCATAGACACTAGACAAAACACAGTTGTCTGGTGTCTACAGCTTAGTCTGCGGTTGTATATTGTTTATTGCACCGGGCCGGGATCGACAGAGACGAACATAACATAAATATAAACAATAATATAAGAAAAACAAATACAGTATATAAACCCAAGTTGTGCGTCGCAACTAGGCAAAAATAGGTTGTTGCTCAGCTTATACCGTGACGCTGGACAAATTCAGCAATCTGTAATGCTGATTTTCAGCAACCACCGTTCTAGTGACACTAAATGGAGCATAAACAGTCTTAATTTTAGATTACGATAACTTAGAAATTTGTTTTCACCGTTGTAAGGAGTAGCAGATCTGAGTGTTTGTTAAATCTTGATATCTCCACGCGTTCTTGAGAAAAGTGTCCTGACAGACGACAAAGTAGTCCTAGAAGGGTTCCGTTTTTGTCAACTGAGGTACGAAACCCTAAAAAGGCAATTCTATTAAATATCCTACATATCCGCAGATTTTTTAAGGTATAATACATCTTACCCAGAAAACTCTGGCAGCTAGTTTTCAAAGATATAAATCTTTAGTTTCAGTTCAAACTAAGGCATTAATATGTTTGAAAGTTTTCGGTTTTGTATGAAACAAAAAAGAGAAAGAAAGACTTCTAAAACGCTACATAGGAACTAAACTACGAAATCCTATAACGCGGTATTAGAATTCTCCACGAAATTAGAATGTAGCGACATCTATGGTGTCACATAAGAACTAATTCTGCATCGCACTATCAAAGTTCTCCGCGCGATTAGAACATATAGAACAGCCCGAAATCATCTATCGGGCAGTTACCAACCAGACATAACACTGGTTTGCCCGGAGGATACTCCCTTTTCAACGGAGGTTTGCGGGACTTTACACTCTGTTCCGCATACCTCCCAAAGAACATATACGAGTGGTGATCCAAAAGTAATGATAATAAATCAATATTTAATAAGAATATTTTAATTTAAAAAAAAAATATATCTCTACATAATCTTCTAGCAATTCAATTTATCTTCATCCAGTCATCCAGGCAGTCCATCTTTTTTTCTAAACCCATAATTCCCGTTGAAAAATATTCTTTTTCTTAACCATCCAAAAACGCCTCTACAGCAGTCATCAACCTCGCTATCGTTGCAAATTTTTTTGCCTCGAAGGTGTTCCTTGAGCCGACGAAAGAGGTAAAAGTCACTGGGAGTCAGGTCTAGCGAATAGGTTTTTTTTTAGGTTGGAAAATCATCTAATGTCAAATTCCTCTCTTGGACGGGCGGGAGATAGTGTCAGACTTTTACTGACTAATAACCCACTCCTTTTCCTTCGTTGCTTTCGTCCCAGGGTCCCGGGTTTCGTTTTCACACTACCCATGGCCCCAGTAGGCTTCGACCCTGCTGGGCCCCTACGATTTGCTGATACCTCCCGGAGGCGCGCGTGGAACAATACGCGCCGTCGACGACTTGGGCTCGGTCCGGACGGTTGCCGAACGGCCGGACGGCGAACCACCCATTGCTCGCCGTCTAGCGATAGGGTGGGTGTTCGAGTAATTCAAATCCCGTTTCTTGAATGGCAGCCATCGTGACGGCGGCTTTGTGCTTAGTACAACAACCCAGAATCAACTATCAGGCAATTACCCAGATCAGACTAAACGCCTGTCTGGATGCAGGATCCTCTCTTTTTATTGGAGGTTTGCAGGACTTATCTAAACCCGTTCAGCCGTTTGAGCTTTAAAGAGTTTTTTTTAACGAGGGAAAATCATCTTATGACATCCCCCGCTCTTGGGCGGAGCGAGAGATAGTTTCAGACTTTTACTGACTAAAAACTCACTCCTGTTCCTTCTTTGCCTTCGTCCCAGGGCCCCGAGTTTCACTTTCACACTACCCGTGGCCCCAGTAGGCTTCGACCTTGAAGCTGACAAAAATGGCCGTTTTGCTCGGACGTGGCGCATATATTTTAAATTATGTTTTCCGCACCCCCGGTACCTACAGGAGTGTGGTGAAAAGAATTTTTTTAATCACGAAACAAAAAATACTGGCGATGTTGTTTTTGAAAAAGTTCAATATATACAAACACCCAGCACACATTCATACATATAAACTTTACATACACCGTTTCTAATATTAGTGCGATTTCTTACAATCCGCCTTTTTCTATCCAACTCAATAGCCACCAAAAGGATTTCAAATAATGATTCAGGGTTACAAACGTATTTTTTCGTATTTATTTGGATTATCTGGATAACAAAAAAAGAGGGTCAACTCACAAACAATCCGACCTTTTTTAGTGCGTGTAAAAAGTAAAAAAATAAAAGTTATTACAATTTGTACTGTATTGTGATTTGTTTTACGCTTCGTCCGTTCTGTTTACAGTTTTGCTTTTGTAGCGTTTTTTTTGTTGATGTTGTATGCTTTAACTTAGCCTTTTTTTTTATAAATGGGCACCTCACTGATAGCAGATTTGAAAAGAGGTAACATAATTTATGAGTAGCAAAACGAGAGTTTATTTCGGTAGACCGTGAGGCTTCGTTTTAATTGGCAAGGATTGTACGATGAAACAACGCGTTGCGTTCTCGTCATGCAATGAAAATGGTCGTATGATGATTTAGCAGGGGTGTCCTAATAGATCGCAAGAAAAAAAGAATGAGAAAGAAAGAAAGAATGAGAAAGAGAGAAAGAAAGAAAGAAAGAAAGAAAGAAAGAAAGAAAGAAAGAAAGAAAGAAAGAAAGAAAAAAAATGGAAGAAAGAAGAAAATTTATTTGTCAAACATGCGTTTACATAAACTGACTAATCAGACATCCAAGGTATTAAATTAAAATGTTGTGAGCGTCCATGTTTTACCTATATTGCGAGATGTTCGTTGTGTGCCCCTACCCTTCACGTTGCCGTGCTCGCGCGATGAAGCGTGACCAATCAGGATACTCAAAACAGATCAGTATATTTGATTACTTGATTGGACGATCAAACTAATCGTACGATTGGTGTTAAACATTACCTGTGCTCACAAGATGGCGAGCTTCAATTAGGACACTTCGAAAAAATCTGTATATTTGAACTCATCGTGCGGCAAGAGCGCATTGTGTCATCGTACGATCCGTATCAGTTAGGACGACGCCTGATTGTGAATTAAACACGTCGTATACAAGAAAATTGAATTACGTATCTGTTGAATGTTTGAAAATAGAATATTAACAGTACGATAGATTAAGGATTGCGGTTACAGCTCTTTTGTTTAGGTGGGAAATAATCTAATGACATCTCCCGCCCTTCCGTGTAAGACTTTTATTGACTAAAACTCACTCCTGTTCCTTTTAGGCTTTCGTTCCAGGGCCCCGGGTTATCTTTCGCATCACCCATGGTCTCAGTCGGCTTCGACCCTGCTGGGCCCATTTTTTTTAGGTGGAATAACCATCTAATGACAAATCCCGCTCTTGGGCGGATATAGTGTCAGACTTTTACTGCCTAAAAACCCACTCCTGTTCTTTCGTCGCCTTTGTCCCAGGGCCCGGGTTTCGTTTTCACACTACCCATGGCCCTAATAGGCTTCGACCTTGCTGGGCCCCTACGATTTGCTAACTCTCCCTGAGGCGCGCGTGGAATAATACGCGCCGTCGACGACTTGAGCTCGGTCCGGACGGTTACCGGATGGTCGGATGGTGGGCTACCCATTGCTCGCCGTCCGCAAGCCCGCGCCTCCGGTGGCCGGAAATCGGGATCGGAATCCCAGCGGCGTTTGGGGTGTGAGGACCGATGCCTCACGCGATCGACCGTTTCCTTTGCTAGCATTTCTGCTTTGCTCCGGACCATGGTCTGTACCAAGGCACGGCGCGAGACATTGCCGCCGCCGATCGCCCCCACGAGGACACGACGTTGCTCTGCCCAAGCGAGGCACACCTCCACCGTGTGCTCCACCGTGTCCTCCGGGCGTTCCATACAGTGGCGACACCCGGGCGTCGCTTCTGCACGAATCTGGTGCAGGAACTTCCCGAACTTTACGGTTTTGCTCACTTCTCCTTGAGGCTAAACACTACGCGCCGTCAACGACTTGGCCTCGGTCCGGACGGTTACCGGACAGCCAAGCCAGCGCCTATGGTGGCTGGTAATCGGGATCGGAATCCCGTTGGCTGGGGATTGTGGTTATAGCTAAAATGCTCTTTAGATTTTAGACTTACGAATGTACTTATAATACTTTTGATTTTATATATAACGTTGATGTAATATACATACCATAATCAGTATTATTATGTACCCCTTGGTGAGACTCAGGTATCCTCTCTAGGAGAGGGTATGGGTCGTAACTACCAAGCAGGCTCAGTGCGGGTTGGTCCACCACGCGGGCCCAGTGATTTATTAATCATCATCATCATTTCAGCCGAAAGACGTCCACTATTGGACATGGGCCTCCCCCAAATGTCGCCATAATAGCCGGTCCTATGCGTCTCGCATCCATCGGATATCCGCGACTCTCATCAGGTCATCGGTCCACCTTGCGGGAGGCCTTCCAACGCTGCGTCTTCCGGTAATTGGTCGCCATTCTAGAACCTTTCTTCCCCATCGACCATCTGTTCTGCGAGCAATGTGCCCTGCATTGCCACTTAAGTTTGGCGATTCTTCGGGCTATGTCTGTTACCTTGGTTCTCCTGCGGATATCTTCTTTTCTGACGCGATCACGCAAGGAAACTCCGAGCATAGCCCTTTGAGTGACTAAGCCTTCTCATGAGGCCTATTATAAGCGACCACGTTTCGGAGCTATATGTCATCACCGGCAACACGCACTGGTCATAGACTTTTGTCATGAGACACTGTGGTATATTGGACGAGGAAACACCACGCAGCTTTCCTAACTCTTGATTTACTAATAAATAGGTCTAATGAAAGGTATGTTTTTTTGTTTCAGGTAAATCACAAAAAGGTACCAAATAAGCCAGTTGCAGAGTAAACATACGTAAGGTTAATTTTAATCAATTATACATAAATGTAAACTTTGAATTAAATAATTTCGGTTTTCTATCGTTTACATTTCGGGGAGTGTGTGTGTTGAAATTGTACAATTTAATTTCGCCGAGTCCAAGTTGCATCATCAGCCCACAAGACGTACGGCGTTTCGCCAGCGGTACATGGTGGACATCCCACCTAAACGTACAAAGCGTTTTGGGAACACATTCATTATGCGTACAGCTAAGGAGTGGAATTCCCTGCCAGAGTCTGTGTTTCCTGATAGCTATAATCTAGGAGTATTTAAGTCAAGAGTGAATAGGTTGCTTCTAGCCAAGCCTGCTTCATCGTTGGTCGCATCATCGCTTACCATCAGCCCCAGCCAAGTTACAACCGTTTCGTTTCGATTCTCTTTTAACAAGACCAAGACCCTTTATCTCGGGTACGCGTGGAGGTATCGAATTGAAGTTAAAACCATATACTCAAGTCTGCAGTCCCTTGAAGCTGTGAAAAAATCAAACTACTTAACGAATAAAAAAGATACGGCCGTTTATGTCGCAAAAAACGTATATTTCGATACTCTCAAAGGAATCGAAATTCATAGGGTACTTCCCGTTGACCTAGAATCCTGAAATTTGGCATAAAGCAAGGTCTTATCGCACAGGTATATATAGGAATAAATATGAAATATGTACGTCACAAAAAAAAAATACTACTTTGCAATTCGGAAAAATCTTCGAGACTCCATTCGGGAATTGTAGTTTGTACAGAACCCTCAGTGCGCGAATCCAACTCGCACTTGCCAAGTTTTTTTTTATTAACATGTATAGGCTCGGTTCACGTTTAACCACTATCTCACCTGCTCATAAGCGACTTTATCGTCGCTTATGAGCAGGTGAGATAGCTCGCTTATTTATTGCCACACAAAGACCTACTTTGTCTCTTTCTAAACCTTTACCAAAAATAAAAATGCTAACAACAATAATGTACTGCTCTGTTTTATTCCCATCCTAAAAGTATACAAAACCCTTCTCAACTCAGCGTCTAAAATAACTTTGAACCCTAACGTTATTTCTAGTGCATCGCACTTCTGAGGTCAACGACTTTTATATCTAATATTAATAAAGAGATGTAACTAACGAGTGGTCTCAGCTGTACTAGTACTAGTGAATAATAGTTTTAAGTAGACATTAAAACCGTGTGCACACTATAAAGAAAACAGTGTTGACTACTAATGGACAGAACCGATGGTCTTGTGTCAAAAGAGAAAGGTTACCTTTTGGATTCCTTTTGTGGTCTGGGGAGAAATCTTCAGAAGGCGCCTGAACTTTTAGGGAAGTACGAGGGAGTGTGAGATTCTAACTTCACTAAAACCACCCAGCAAAGAATACTGGGGCCATGGGTTTGCTTCTGAAATGAAAACCCGGGGTCCTGGAACGCAAGGTAAGAAAGAAACATAGGAGTGGGTTTTAGTCATTAAACGTCTGACACGCCCCCTCGCTCCGCCCTAGAGCGGGAGAAGTCATTGGATGATTTTTCACTTAAAAATATAGTGTCCAAAATTATATGGGTTATACTATGTAATAATTAAAAACTTCAAAAACAAATCAGTTTTAGAAAGAAAGAAGCCAAAAAGTCTAAAATGATTATGTCTCGCGACAAATCCATTACATTTTGACTTTTCTTTAGTCGTCGTCACTGACAGATTGTCTGTTTGTTTAGAGCTTTAGCTTTGCTGTTAAAGTGGCCATCAAATGATTGTGTTTTTGTGGCTGCCATCATTACTATCCAAAGCTTAGACGACAGTCTGCACACAGCCTAAGGTAAGCTTTTACTTGAGTTAACAATTTTGTTAAGAACTGTACGTGTTGGTTTTATCTGAAGGGAGTTGTTAAAATACGAGTAGAAATTAATTTGTCTGGAGTTACTGTTGAGGCCAGACGGTCGCTTCATGCACGGCTAGAAATTCTCGGTATTTTAGGGTCAGATATTAATTTCGTGTCTGCTTATAAAAGACAAGTCTATTTTCAAAGCTGACTAGATTAGTTCTTTGTTTTAAACTATTTAGTTTTATACTTGGTTATAAAGTAAAAGTGGTGTAAACTTGTAAAATAATGCAGTTGGTCCTTCGAGCCGGATAAGTTCTATTTTATTTCAGTTTTTTATTGGATGCATTGGTTTTATTACCATAAGAACAGTACACTCAGTAACAATATATGGTATTACAATAATACGCCAAAATGTAATCTAACTTTTATATTAGGTGCAAAGGATTTTAACAATTTTTTCATCACCGTCGTTAATTCAATGCACAATCAAAGGTTAAAAACCAAAAAATAATAACCCGACTTCACAATGATTTTAAAAAGAAAATATAATAGAAATGAAGAATGATTGAAAAATCAAGTTAACGTTTCTGAAGTGCAATAACAATAAATTATGTTCACATCATTAACTGTCCTAATTCGATCGCTTAAGGTTGATTTTTTATTGCCAAAAGTCACGACTTGTTATTTATTACAGTAAATATCAATAAATACTTGGAGGCAATAATAAGTACTGTGAAGGTTGGCCAAAGTCTGGCTATGACGTAAATATGTAGCTGACGTATTTATAACTGACTAACGGATAACTGTATTATTTTGTTTTCGACTCAAATATTCCCGAAATTGGAGCAAACTCAATAAAACTATTTCAATATCTTTAAATGTAAAGAAACTTACTGACTGACATATCAACGCACAGCCAAAACTACTGGGACTAGGAACTTTAAATCTGGCCTAAAGTTTTGTTTTACGACGTAAAGGCCACTGGTACATGGTGGACATCCCGCCCATACGCACGAAACGTTTTGGGAACACATTCATTGTGCGTATAGCTAAGTAGTGGAATTCCTTGCCGAAATCTGTATTTCCTGATGGCTTCAACCCGGGAATCTTTAAGTCGAGGGTTATTTATAGTATTTCTAGGTAAGCGCGCTCCATCGTCGACCGCATCGTCGCTTTCCATCAGGTGAGATAGTGCTCAAGCGCGAACCTATCAAGATTAAAAAAAAGGCGAGCACTAAAAAGGGGTTTTTGGAAATTTAACCTATAAGGGTGTGAAAAGGGGCAATTTCGTTTGTATATATAATCACATGCCGTGTGTCAATTTACTTGAAAGTTAGCACAAATATTAATTTAGGTAAATAATAAAGCTTATCATTATTGGTTTTTAGAACTACCCCCATTAAAACCGGGCCTTGGTACAGTCCATGGTCCGAAGCGAGGAGGAATAGCAGGTGAGCGCCTTTTCCTGCGAAGCAATAATGTTAGCAAAGGATAAAGCTGCACATGCACGCGCGAGGGAGCGGCTCTCACGCCACAGCCATCGGGATCCCGATTCTGATTTCCAGCCATCGTAAGCGCGGGCTTGCGGACGGCGATCAATGGGTAGCTCGTCGTCTGAACGTCCGGTAACCGCCCAGACCGAGCCCAAGTCGTCGACGGTACGTACTGCTCCACGCGCGCCTCATGGAGATGTCAGCAAACCGTAGGGGCCCAGCAGGATCGAAACCTTCTGGGGCCAAGGGTCTGCTTCTAAAAAGAAGACTCGGCCCTGGTATGAAAGACAACGAAGGAACAGGAGTGGGTTTTAACCAGTAAAATCTAATACACCCTCCTGTTCCGCCCAAGAGCGAGGGATGTCATCAGATGATTTTCCAACAAAATGAAAACCCCATTAGAACAATTTAGGAGGATTTAAAGATTCTATGGAGGATCCTTATTTCTTGGGTTAATAAACTTAAAACTTAGTACGAATTCTAATCAAAATGAATAATTAAGACTGTCATCATAAGTTTTTTCAAAACTACCCTCACAGTACAGTTTTAGGAATGTTAAACATTTTTCAATACACTTACTCGAAAACTCGCTCTTATCACCACTTTTAGGCACGCAAAAGACTGTTTCTCGCACTAGTGCAGAAAGGTGCGCGTGCTGTCCCCGCCACAATTTTATTACATGTACCGTATCAGGCTGGGCGCGCATCGACCCCCACGAGTCGCCGGTCAACCCCGTTTATTCATTTCTTCGTAAGTGAAAAAAAGTCGTTTGATACACGTGCAAATTTGTCACTGTAGGCCTCGGCTCCATAACACACTCGGCTATGGTTTGTGCGAATTCCGCCTCGGTCGCAAAGACAAACTTTCTGCACTTGTATCAAAATGTATTATTATGACATTCAAACAATCTCGCGAACGAAGACACAAGCAAAGTGCTAGTCCATAACTAAAACTGCTTCGATTGCCAGAAAACATTACCTAACTAAACTTCGAAGATCTATCAAGCAAGAAACCCATGATTACCAGCGCTATACCTACGGAAGTGCTATATTTGAAGTTCTTGTGGTTTATGACTGAAGTTCTTAGTAACTTTTGCGGCCGCCTTTAAGATCCTTTTTGTTTATTAGCTGTTCGTGGCTTACAAGTAATCACGTAAATTGACTGAGTTGAGATTGTGTAGAAAATAAGTAGGTTATAATTAAATGGTGCTCAAGTAGCGTAGCGGTGGACCAGTAGTAATGGCCCCACCTTACGTGGTTTGTGTAATTTATTTTATCACCATTGCTCCCGAAAACGATGAAGGAAAACATCGTGAGGAAATTGGGCTATCCTAGATATAAAATTTGAAGACTTGAGGCATCCAGCAACCTGCATCTGGTTTGCGTGATGGATACCAGCCCATTCCTTAGATAAGAGGACATAAAGCAAGATCTCATAGCATAAGTAGGTGAAAGAAAAAGTTTAGCATAATAATAGCATAATCAGCCTTTTAATGTTCCCACTGCTGGGACTCAGGCCTCCTCTCTAGGAGAGGGAATGGGCCAATCCACCACGCGGGCCCAGTGCGGGTTGGTGAATGTCACATGTCTTCGAATTTTTGGTTCTGTATTTTTTACCATTATTAACATCAACCTTGCCGACAATTTGTATAAATCACTCAAGGAAATTTCTACACTAAAAACATTTTTGGACCCAAAATACATCCTTGGGGAACCCTAGAACTACATTTCTCCTTTTGCGTTTTCAAAACGATTAAAAATGTGCTATTAGATTAATTATAATTCAAAAAATAAAGTAATCGAGGCGTCACGGTGGTTGATCGGTTAAGGAAACTGTTGTAGTAAATCTACTTTATCAAAATCCTTCTATTAATAAAATTATATTATTACTAGTTGACCCGGCAAACTTCGTACCGCCTAACAGCCAATGAATGTAGTATATCTTTCGATATAGTCAACCGATTGCGATGAAACAAAGCCTAAGTAATATATCAGATTACACAAAATTTTAATGTATAAAAGTTATCTACATCGATTTTGTACATTTTATGTGATGCGCGCACAACTAAAAAACTCTACAGATTTATTATTTGTGTAGATAGATAATGATCAAATTATGAATTTTCCGGGATCAAACATATATACACCGGTAGCGCTTTAATAAAATACCAGAGCTACCTTATTACAATATGAAAAATATTGGAGAGCATTCTATATATATAATACCTACTTACTATTTAATATTATTCACCTTTCGAATACCGTAATTAGGGACACAATAGAAAGACAATGAGAGCAAACGCCCGGCGTTCGCTTGGGGTTTAATTTATTTATTTATTTATCCATTGCTTGCTATACTTACAGTATGCACCTAAGCGAGCCAACAAACCAACAATCTATGAACTAAAAAATTTAATACAAACATTTTTTTTTTGATGGTGTGATAATCATCTAATTCCATTCCATTCCATTCCATTCATTTCCAGTCTTTATTTTCAGACACATTTCGCTTTGCAAAATAAACAAAGCGTCTAAATGAAATTCCATCGGGCCATAGTTTAGCATCCATAAATATGCTTAATTTACTTCGCGGTACAAATATTTTGTAGGCATCATAATCTTTCTCCGTCTTCATATTAATCTTTTCTAAGGAGATCTGAACTCGAGTCCATTTAAAAATATAACTCATAACAAATGACAAAAATAATTTCTTTACTGCTATAAAAAAAATATGTCAAATTTTGGTTCCTGAGCAATCAGGGCGTTCAGCAGAGTGAGTGCCTGGGCTGTAGGGGCATATCGAGCTGTTAGAGTACGTGACGGAGGGGCAACGAACAGGCACCCTAAATGAATTAAAATTAGAAACTAATTTCAACGAAATTACTGTTTTCTTTTTTTCTAAAGTGTCTTCCACATACTTGGAACTAGTCCTGTATAGTCAATACATTTGCAAACATGTAAATTCACTTACACAAGACAACTATCTGTAGGCCATACAAACATTTGTTGCGATCGGGAATACAAACCGCAATATACAGCGCCACAGCCAATTGCTCAACCATTACGCCAATTTCACTATAATCATAATTTTTACAATAATACAGCTGTGCTGAGTTACAGTAAGACGTAACGATACTGGAAATATAAAACAGCGTAAGGGACATTTAGCTAAAATGTAAAAATGTACCTTATGATGATTGATGTAAGGGTATTTTACGCAAAACTTAAAAATGTCCCTTACGTTAATTCATACTTCTGGTATCGATAAATTTAATGTAGACCTTTTTCCCTTCCTTTTTCTAAGTTTGGTTTAGCTTCCAGTGTAACTGGATTCAGCAGTGTCAGTATTTTTTTAAAATTATTGATAGGCGTTTTTTTTTAGGTGGGAAATCATCCAATGACATTTTCCACCCTTGAGCGGAGCGGCAGAGCGTATCAGACTTTTACTGACTAAAACCCCACTCATTTTCACTTAACCCATGGCCCCAGTAGGCTTCGACCCTGCTGGGCTCTTACGATTTGCTGACATCTCCTTGAGGCGCGCGTGGAACAGTACGCGCCGTCGACGACTTGGGCTCGGTCCGGACGGTTACCGGACGGTCGGATGGCGAGCTAACCATTGCCCGCTGTCCGCAAGCCCGCACTTGCGGTGCCCTGAAATCGGGATCGGAATCCCGGCGGCGGTAGCGGCGTGAGGACCATTGCCTCACGCGTGCGGCCTCCTCCTTTGCTAGAATTACTGCTTCACAGAAGGAGGCGACCGCCTGCCACTCCTCCATCTTTTTTGGTGTCATAATTATCATTTGATAGAAACTAAATTATTATGTCAACAGAAAATACAGATTTTTACGATAAACACTTGCAGGAGAGGTTAGCAAGTCTGTCTGAAAAAGGAAAATTGTTCCTTTTCAAAGTTCAAACAGAATGCACTAGATGGCGGTAGTAAATAAGTCAGTGTCGGGACGCCGAGTAATTAAGTTTGGGACCTGAATATGAAAAACCAGTGGAATGAGTTAGACTTGTTCCAAGTCTTATTTGAACACGACTTTTGTTCTTCTTTTTTTATATTTGAACCGCAAGATTGCTTGTCACTGTTTTACTTTAGTATCCATGTTTGTAGGTACTGTTTCTAAGTTTTTTTTTTAATTCCGTGGGTGAATTTATGTGGACTTTGTTTGTTTATTTAGCACTTCCAAAAAATAATCAATTAAATTGAAACAAAAATCTGGGCAAGTGCAAGTCAGACTCGCGCACAGAGGGTTCCTTACATGTAAATAGTTCAATTCCCGAAACGAGTCTCGAAGATTTTTCAAAATCAGATTTTGTTTTTGTGATATAACAACAAATTTACTGTTTTCAGATTTATTCCTATACCTGTGCTATAAGACCTTGTTTTATGGCAAATTTCAGGATTCTGGGTCAAGGGAAAGTACCCTATGAATTTTGACTCTCTTGAGAGTGCCGAAATATATTTTTTTTTTTGCGACATTAATTGCCGTATCTTTTTTTCTTTAACTTAGAAGTTTCATTTTTTCACAGCTTCAAGAGCCAAGACCTGAGTATATGGTTTTAATTTAAACTCGATACGTTCCGTGCATTCCCGAGATAAAGGATATTGAGAGACAGACAGACAGACGCACAACAAAGTGATCAAGTGATGCTATAAGGGTTCCGTTTTTTTCCTTTCGAGGTTAAACTGATAATAGATAGATACTAAAATTATTTACTTTTTTTGATGTGAAAATCATTGAATAACGCTTCCCATTCTGGGTAGAGTTACGGGGAATATCAGAAATTTAAAGAATAAAATCAATCTGTGTTCCTTCAGTTGGCCTTTGCGTTCCAAAGCCACAGTGACTCTTTCGAACATTCCCTAGCCATCATCATCATCATTTCAGCCGAAAGTGGACCACTGTTAGACATAGGCCTCTACTAATCGTCACCACTAGGTCTAACTTCGAGAAAGAGATCAATCGTCGAATCCGACTCGGCTGGGCGGCGTTCGGGAGGCTGCGCGGTATCTTCTCGTCCCATATACCACAGTGTCTCAAGACGAAAGTCTATGACCAGTGCGTGTTGCCAGTGATGACATATGGCTCCGAAACGTGGTCGCTTACAATGGGCCTCATCAGAAGACTTAAAGTCACCCAAAGGGCGATGGAAAGGGCTATGCTCGGAGTTTCCTTGCGTGATCGAATCAGGAATGAGGATATCCGCAAGAGAACCAAGGCTACCGACATAGCACGAAGAATCGCCAAACTAAAGTGGCAATGGGCAGGGCACATTGCTCGCAGAACAGATGGCCGTTGGGGCCGAAAGGTTCTGGAATGGCGGCCACGTACCGGAAGACGTAGCGTTGGAAGGTCTCCTACAAGGTGGACCGATGACTTGGTAACGGTTGCGGGAGTCCGATGGATGCGAGATGCACAGGACCGTTCATTGTGGCGACACGTCTTTCGGCTGAAATGATGATGATGAATCGTCACCACAATGAACAGTCCCGTGCGTCTCGCATCGATCGGATTCCCGCGACCCTCACCATGTTATCGGTCCAACTTGTGGGAGGCCTTCTAACGCTGCGTCTTCCAGTACGTGGTCACAACTCCAGAACCTTTCGGCCCTATCGGCTATCTGTCCTGAGAGCAATGTGCACTTGAGTTTGGCGGTTCTTCGGGTTGTGTTGGCAATCTTGGTTCTCCTATAGATATCCCCAACCACAATTATAGTGTAAAAGTAATCTTTTTTTTTTAAAGACAAACCATGCAGTTTCTCCATAAGAAACGATCATTTGGAACCGTGCACTGGCTTGAAATAAAAAAAATATTTTGAATTTCTTTTTTTTTATTACCTTAAAATACTGTTTCAGTTTTAATTAGCTATAGCAAACATTGCAGTGTATTAACAGATTTATAGTAGCCAAATCCAGACTAATTGCCTGTTTATTTAATTAGGTCGCCCGCTGCAGGCTTCCACAGTAAATCAATTCAATTAAAATAACATTGTAGCTTGTTCAGATTTCCATAACCACAAAACCACATTTTGGAGACACAAACAATTGGTAGTCAATTGTTTTTAGGATTGGTCTGATTAATTGTACATTAAAATTACCCACATATTTCGTTAGTGATACATCAAAATACACCAAAAAATCCTTTTTCATAATTTGCGGACATTTTTTGACGCCATATTTTAGCTCGGAGTTATTATCTTTAGTGTATATATAGTTTTAATTAAGTGTTTTTATCTTTCTTGTTTTAATATTTTATTGAATAAATATTCCTTATTAATTATAACCCTACAGCCCCCTTACTTAAAACCCCTTAACCATAATTTCCTTACCTACCCATAAAGACGTAGCTAAACAGAAAGATACATCTAACACGTTAGTAAAGCTACCCATTCAACGTGAGACTTATTGGTAAATAGGTCAATTGGCCTGTCACAGGACACGTTCAGTAACTGGGCGTAATGTGATTGACCTGGCCGTAACGAATACTGAGGGGAAAGCTAGTATAGTAGCGTATAGTATGTTATTTGTTTTTTTTTTATGTTTAGAAGGTGTGAAACGCCTTAGTTTTTTTTTCTGTTGGAAAATCATCCAATGACATCCCCCGCTCTTGGGCGGGAGATAGTGTCAGACTTTTAGTGACTAAAAGCCACTCCTGTTCATTCGTTGTCTTTCATACCAGGGCCGAGTCTTCCTTTCAGAATCAGACGCTTGGCCCCGGTAGGATTCGACCCTGCTGGGCCCCTATGGTTGCTGACATCTCCTTGAGGCACGCGTGGAACACTACGCGCCGTCGACAACTTGGACTCGGTCCTGGTGGCTAACGGACCGGACCGGTTAGCACTTACTGTGGCTGGAACTCGGGATCGGGATCCCGGCGGCTAGGGCGCGAGGACCGTTCCCTCGCGCGTGCGGCCGCCAACTTTGCTAGCATTACTGCTTCGCAGAAGGAGGCGACCGTCTGCCACTTCTCCATGCTCCAGACCATGGCCTGTACCAAGGCCCAGTGCGAGAGATCACTGCCGCCGATTACCGGTGGTGCTCTGCCCAGGTGGGGCACGCCTCTACCGTATGCTCCACCGTGTCCTCCGGGCCTTTTAATTATGAGCCATGGAAGTTTGGCAAATAATGTGAATTTTGTATTTTAAACAAATTTAAATAATCACACTATCACCTTATGCTAGTGCCCAAGGAATAATATAATAATTAATAATAATAGATAATTAACTTTTCAATATTTAAGACTTTATTAATCAAAAATTATGTATAATTAGCGACTTGCCCGAGCTAGGTTTATAGAACCTGTGTTTCAGGTCTTCACTTACAAGACTAGCACTACGGGTGCATGTATAGAGAAATTCCAGAATAAAAACTTACAAACTAAACCTACAATCATACTAAAATTTCCAATAGTTTATCTGTATCTGTGTAATTAAGATTCAGTAGATACTCCGATATCAATGTACTACATTTAATATAATTTTCAACACACTTGCTCAGAAAGTGACTCTTATTGCACTGCGCTTAGGTATATAATGGCACTCGTTACCAAACTGTAACATTTTGATTACCATTACGCATTAGCGCTATAATGTAGTTAAAACCTTTTTGTTCAACCTCGTTGTTCTCAAAACAAATTTTGAATTCGAATAAAAATCTCATTAAGTTAATGCGTTCAATAATATATAAATTAGTGTCTTACTTACTTATTTCATCCAATTTGCAAGTTAAAATGGACAAATTTAACTTGTACAAACGATTTATTTAATAAAAAAAACATTTAGTAAATAAATCGTATATTCAAATAAAATTTGTTTATTTTTTGTGGTCTATAGCCGCCATTTTAAGAAGAGCGTGGTTTTTAGCGTGATTTTTTTTTATTCCAGTGAAGTTCAGTGGCTGTATTACCTAATAAAATAAAATAAAATACTACAAAATCGTGGTATTTAATCTAAGACAAAATCATTAAAAAATGTTACATCCGTATTCTATTGTCACTACGAAAGATATACGAAAGACATTATCGTAAAAACTTTTGACGTAAGAAAACATAAACGTTAGACTAGGCAGTATGATCAAAATACCTTAGCCTTCCTCTAGGGGTAAATAAAAAAAAATGATGCACGCGCTTATGAAAACATATTTTTACCGCGATGTCACAGAAAATTTTACTAGTTTTACTGTTGTTTTCTTCACAAGTGTATTGAAAAACGTCGTATGACACACGTGAGTAATTAATTATTACCGTTCTTGGCTCTCCTAAGACCCTCGCCACGGCTCGGGTCCAAATACCACCTCGACGGTAATCACTAACATTACACACTTATATCATAATGTACTATTACGCTATATATGTCGCAGGGATATGATAAAAACAGAGATTTGGTCAAATCACGGATGATGTTAAAATCACTCTATTCTCTATTCTCTATTTTATAACTTCTCTGAAGAAATCTACGGATTTGAACAAAAACCAGACTTGGTTACGTGAAATGAAGAAATAAAACTGGGCAAGTGCGAGTCGGACTCGAGCCCTGAGGGTAATAATAATAATGGTAATGGGTACCTACCTACCGTACATAAAGCAAGGTTTTATAGCACAAGTATAGGAATAAATCTGAAAACTGTATATTTGTTGTTACGTCACAATTTTTTTTGCAATTCGTAAAATCGTCCGAGACTCCATTTCGGAATTGAACTAATTACATAGGTAAGTTTGTACGGAACCCTCAGGGCGCGTAATCTATTTATTTATTTATTTAAAACTAGCTGCCGTGCGTAATCCACAATATTTTCGTAAAGCAGCACAATGTTTTCCTACCACCTAACCCTAATTCTCAAATAAAAGTAGCCTAAGTTACTCCTTATATTATCAGCAATGTGAAAGTTCTCTCAAAATCAGGCCAGTCCTTTCCGAGATTAACTGGAACAAACAGACAGACGAACCGACATGCATCAAAAATAAAAAATAAAACTGCGCTTTTGTTATAGGTATCGAACATACTTTTATATGCGTTTGGTAAAAAAATATATTTTAATATTAAACTTCAATTTTATTTATATTTATAGATTTCAAATAAATACCTTAATAGTTAGTTATATATACACCTACTACATATTTATCTTAAATTTATTTCAAAATACATACATTAAATTAACCTACCTATATGTTCTCATCGCGAGCTACTTCAGTGAACCTCAACAAGCTGCAATAATATAATCTATCTCAGTAGCAATACTTTTCAGCATGCGGTGCTTCACTAGGCGGAGGGGACTCGATTTTAAGGCAAAACTATGTTAAACTTAAAACTTAAGTCTTACCATTTACCCCTTACCATTTAATAGTTCGATTTTCCGCAACACTAATCTTTATTATACGTTTATGAAGCCAACGGTACCCCTTCTAATTACAAGGAGAGTCAGCATCGAAAATGCGGGATTTTCGGCATCCCACGCGAATCAGATCTGAATCCCGGAAAGTAGGGATGTCCGATGAAAATTGGGGCCGTTAGGATTAACCGATTTAACGTGCTTTTAGGGGACGAAAGGTATTATGGAGGTCATAGTTTCGGAGTCTGGCTGGCTGTGTATGTACTTTTACAATGTGACCTATACGAAAATTCAGGTCGATGTAATGAGCGGTTCGTTGGTGCTTAATTGGGCTTACATAATTTCATTGATGCTTGTTTTTCGAAGTTCTACAGTTGGCCAGTGTAGCTTCTACCCGTTTTAACATCGAATAACAAAAGCGCTAAATAATAAAAAAAATGGATGCGTACCTTTAAACTATTTAGCATAGCATAGTATAATCAGCCTTTTAATGTTCCCACTGCTGGGACTCAGGCCTCCTCTATAGTGGAGGGAATGGGCCGTAAATCACCATGCGGGCCCAGTTGATGGATGTCGAATGTTTTTAATTTTTTGTGGTTCTAAGACGGGTTTCCTCACGATGTTTTTCTTCGCCGTTTTGAGAGCTAAAATCTCGCTCGTATTTATTGCAATGTAAATTCCAGGCTAGGGTTTACGAATAGAATAGAATATATTTTATTTTTCAAATATGGGTAATACATAGTTCTTAAGATTATATTACAGCTCAGCCACATTTTACCATTCGGCATGCAAACATTTAAAATTATTGATATTATTGTTAAGTGTAAAAATGTTTTTAATCAATTTATAAATCACTATTATTAAATGTTAAATCATCAATTTAATTAAATTAATATGTATGTATTAAAGGGAAAATATTAATTATTATTGTTAGACTATATATTATGTCATTACAATTACAAATAATAAACCATTATCATTAGATTATATAAAATGTCATTACTATTACAATTCAAAACGAAGGCACACAAATGTTCTTGGGTTTCGAAACTCTGTTTTCACTTCCGTGGGCTAGGTACTCCCCTATAATTCAGGCGATATTCCGTCCCTAGCAAAGATAGAAGCAGGCTGATGTGTTGTACGATGGTGACGTGCGACGCACGTTGTGAGGCGTAGCCGTCAGAGTAGCTCAGCAGTAGTGGCGTACCGTCGAGGATGGCCAAAGAACTGGCCGTTGATTTGACCGTCGAGTGTTTGATGAATCAGTACGTACATATAATGTGACCTACACGAGATTTCACGTCGTCAAAGTAGCGGTTCGTTGGTGCTTCTAATTTAATTGATGATTGTTTTTCGAATTTCTATAGTTCGCGGCACGTCGGCGGTAACAATTTGATCTTGAGCTGCCCTGTGTGTACAAAACATTTTTGATAAAATAAGAGCTCATCCTATACTGGTTTTGAGACGTAGTGGTTGGTGAGATAAGAGTTTAGTTGTTGATCATTTGATCAACTCACAAGTTGCAAACTGATCTCTATTTAGAGATCAGTTTGCAACTTGTGAGTTTTTCTAAAGGATCTTTAGTCATTTGCTATTATTTTATTTCTAATTTAATCTTAAGATTGATTTGGAAAAATCTTTTTATAAAAAAAAAACTGACTTCAATACAAAAAAAAAAACCTGTCAAGTTCAAGTCAGATTCGCGCACCGAGGGTTTTGTACAAACTTACCTATGTTAATAGTTCAATTCCCAAATCGAGTCTCGAAGATTTTTCTGTATCGCAAAATACTTCTACTACTTACAAATTTTCAGACTTTTCTTGACCATACTTCTTGTCAAATTTCAAGATCAACGGTAAGTACCTCATAGGTTTCGATTTCCTGAGTGTCAAAATACGAGTATGCGCCACAAACGGCCTTATAAAATATTTTTCTTTCTTTCTTTGATTATTTCTTTCTTGCTTTCCTTATCTTTAAATTGAGTTGACTTAGAAGTTTGTTTTATTCACTGCTCACTGGAACAGTTAAGTTTGCCTCATTTACCCCATTGAGTAGCAGACCCGTGTATTTGATCATTTCAGTTTAATACCTCTACGCGTTCTCAAGAAAAAGGGTCTTAACAGATAGACAGACGGAAAACAATGTGATCCTATAAGAACGAAGCAGCAAGTAACAGATTTTAAAAAATAAAAAAGTTTCCAACGAATTGGGAACCTCCTCCTTTTTGAAGTCGGTTAAAAACCACATAAATTATGTGTTATAATTCTGACATGCTGAACGTATTACGTATATGGATATGCCTATGGGAATTTTAGTATTACTTATGCACAGTGTTCAAACAGTAACTTCCTATGAACATAGCAGAGTAAATCCGTCAACTTAACCCGTAGGTACCTTAAGTAAATACCACCTTTTAAAGTCAATATAACTTGTGTGAAGTTCGTCCCTATCGGCATGACTTGCCAAATAGTGACGGTTAAAACTTTTACGCGGTAAACTAACACCAAAAGGCTGGCAGATGAAAGAAAGTTAAGTCTTAAAGCTCCTAAGACAGGCGTGACAGTGCGACAACGGTGCGAATGTGTGTTGCCATAAAATTTGATTTTATGAGACACCAGTTTCTGCCAATGGCTTTGCCCCAAGGGGACTCCCGAGATAAAAAGTATCATATGTGCTGTTCCAGAACATGGACAGGAGTCTGTCCATCAGTAAATCAGTATTTATGAAAAAGGTTTGTGTGTATTTCATTAAGGTTTTTAGGTTAATTATAAATTGAATTGAATTTTCTTTTCTATATTTAATAATAATAATATTCCACAACTATCATAAAACGCCGTCTAGTCCCAAGCTAAACAGAGCTTGTTTTATGAGTACTATACAACTGATAAACATACCTAGATAAATTACACCCAGATAACAAATGATCGTGCTCATCACACAAACATTTGTCTTGGGTGGGAATCGAACCCACGACCTCCGGCATAGCAGTCAGGGCCACTAACGACTAGACCCACAACAGGCCAGAAAAAAAAAACTAAGAATTTTCGAATTCATGATGCTTCGATCGTCTTTTGGAAGGTATACATGCCATCAAAAATTTGTCATCACCATTATCAATATCTTCCTGCCCTTGTACCATACCTATTACTTTTGGTCAGCGCAACCCGTTTTTTTCTTCAATTCTATCCAGTCAGCAGTCACGCTATCACTGACGCCAATAAAGTTAAATATGTATGTTTGTTTATTTTAATTATATATTATAGGTACTTTTGAGATGTTTATTTTTTAAATATGTACTTTTTTCATGCACCTGCCTTATGTCTCCCCACCACGTTAGGTTGACTGGTAGAGAATGCCTAAGGCAGTCCGCCTGTGAACTTTTAGTTGCATAAAGATTAAATAAATAAATAAATCCTGCACCATATATTTATCTAAAAACAAACTCTAAAATTAACCAACAGTCCTTTATTCAACACAAAACTAATAAAAAACAGTCACATTTCAACTCGACCAGGGACTTGACGGTGTCAACTGTTCATTCGAAAACTCCTATTTTATGAGAGAGTGTAAAGTGCTCGGGATTCCCTAGACAGCACTAACTCATTACGATTTAGGACACGTCGGGACTCAGAATGGGTATAACGTTGGGTAAACGTTTGCTGGAATGGAAACTTGTTAACGTATTTTGGGTTCAACGTTCATATTTAATGTGATTTGTGTGTTTTAATGTTGAAGTTGAAATTTGAAGTGAAAAAATCGCTTTTACCGAAAAAATGAGCTTTGGTTGGGTTAGATTTTAAGGAATAATGGAAAGAGGTACCACGGCTCTGGAACGCCGAAGTAACTGAATAAAAATGAGTAAGTTTTAGTCAGTAAAAATGTGACACTTCTTCTAGCTCCATCCAAAGCGGGACGAGTTCTTCTTTTCTAGAAATAAATTAGCAACGCATCAGAAATTAAACTGAAGTTTTTTTTTTAAATCTTTGTGCTGATTTGCGAACGTAGAGATGAAAATATAGTAATAATAATAATAATAATAATTTTATTTTCCAGATAATACAATCCATTATGGTTAGTAAAGACATACACAACTTATAAACTAGTGTTAGTACATCTATAGCTCGGTCAATTAAATAAATACATTCAATAAAGCATGTCACTAATAATAAATAAATTACACAATCAAAAAACAATTAACATATACACACAACACTACTTCTGGGCACGGTTTGAGGATAACACTTGCGTCCTCGTCCAGTGTTTTAATATAAGGCCATCAGTCCTATCCGCTACGGTTTTTAAGAGACTGTTGGCGCTGCCCCGTACCCGCCCCATCAGGGATGCGACACGCTTTCGTACGATAGCATAAAAGTCATCAATACGTGCTTCCGCAAACATCCCCGATGCGCTGCAATGACGCGGCAGCCTCAACAGTGCCCTGTATGCGTTATTATATTGGACCCGCAAGGCGCTGTAAGCCCTCTGCGTGTAGTCAACCCATAGACTGCAAGTGTAAAAAGACTGGCAGTATGCCCTAAACAGAGTAGCCTTTACATCCTTTGAACACTTTGCAAATCTACGAATCAACATATTGCTTCTGACTGACAGCGCCCTGCGTTCCCTCTCCATGTCATCATTATCGGTCTGTGAAGCAGTGACCCAGTGCCCCAGATATTTGAAAGAAGTAACCCATTCCAGAACGGTCCCCACAAGTGTGATGGGTGGTACAGCATAGCTCTTTGTGCCTGCCTTGAACAGCAGACACTCGCTCTTCTTTGCATTATATCTAAGACCCTGGGCCTCCGCATATTGCTCACAAACCGACACCAGCGTCCTCAGAGCGCTGATTGATGGGGCCAACAGCACCATGTCATCGGCGTAACTTATGTTGTTGACAACTGTTCCATCAATTGAACAACCGACCATAGTGCTGCTGAGCTCACGAACCAACCGATCTACATACAGACAGAAGAGTTTCGGTGAGGTTAGACCTCCCTGCCTGACCCCACACTCCAGCCTGTATGAATCGGATAGCGAGCCTGCCCACTTCACCATATTGGTTTGATGGCCGTACCAATATTTAAACAACTCAATCAACTCACTTGGAAGTGTTGTCTCGTCATATAGCTTCTTCCACAAAACACCATAGGCCACCATATCGAAAGCTTTCGACATATCAAGAAAACATGCATAAACAGGGGTTTTCCTGTCCGTATAGTATCGAACAGTGTGCTTGAGACAAAGAACAGCGTGTTCAGTTGACAGACCAGATCTGAAGCCAAACTGTGCGTCGTGAAGCGACATATGTTTATTCAACTGTTTGTCAAGCACACTGTCCAACACTTTTGAAATGACCGTAGCCGTAGTAATAACGACAATATTACTGTGTATGCATGCTGTAGAATAAACTAAACTATTTTACACCTTTTTTATTTTGAGGGTTTTGTACCTTAAAAAGAAAAAAACGGGACCCTCATAGGATCACTTTGTTGTCCGTATGTGTGTCTGTCAAGACCCTTTATCTCGGGAACGCGTAGAGATATCGAAAAGAAATTAAAACCATAATACACGATGAATGCTAATGGTAGATTCAATGTACCCAGGACCAATTACTCTGGGCACACCACAATTATGGCGGTAAGACCCCTCTTTGAGGCGTGGTTGAAATGACCTCACGGCGTCCTCACCTTCCGCATGACGCAGGTTCTCACCGAACACGGTAAGTTCGGGAAGTTCCTGCACCAGATTCGTGCGGAAGCGACGCCCGGGTGTCGCCACTGTGTGGACCGCCCGGAGGCCACGGTGGAGCATACGGTGGAGGTGTGCCCCGCTTGGGCAGAGCAACGCCATGTCCTCGTGGGGGCGATCGGCGGCGGCGATCTCTCGCGTCGGGCCTTGGTACAGGCCATGGTCCGGAGCGAGGAGGAGTGGCACGCGGTCGCTTCCTTCTGCGAAGCAGTAATGTTAGCAAAGGAGGCGGCTGATCACGTGAGGCAACGGTCCTCACGCCCCAACCGCCGCCGGGATTCCGATCCCGATTTCCGGCCACCGTAGGCGCGGGCTTGCGGACGGCGAGCAAACGGTAGCCCGCCGTCCGACTGTCTGGTAACCGTCCAGATCGAGCCCAAGTCGTCGACGGCGCGTATTGTACCACGCGCGCCTCAGGGAGATGTCAGCAAAATAGTAGGGGCCCAGCAGGGTCGAAGCCTACTGAGGCCATGGGTAGTGTGAAAACGAAAACCGGGGCCCTGGGACGAAGGCAACGAAGGAACGGGAGTGGGTTTTTAATCAGTAAAAGTCTTACACTATCTCCCGCTCCGCCCAAGGGCGGGGGATGTCATAAGATGATTTTCCCACCGAAACAAAAAAAAAACAAAAAGGATCAATTACTTTGGTGACAGAACACTAAACAAGAGAATACCATATCTATTCAACAGTCTGCCGGCAGACATAAGGAGTGAAACAAACACAAATAAATTTAGACGTAAATTCAAATTATATTATTAATTTAGTATTTTTTTAAAGTTTTATGTAAGTGTAAGTTTAAATAATATTTCGTTTTAAGTATGTGTAGAGATTCATCGACCCTACAGTCAAACAACTGCAACGGTTTTGTGGGGTTAGTTACTTACTTTTTGGAATAAAAATAAATAAATAATAATAATAATATACTAGGTCTGCGCCCTTCTGAGTTAACAAAAAACAAAGATACGGCCGTTTATGTCGCAAAAAACGTATATTTCAACACTCTTAAGGGAATCTAAATTCATAGGGTACTTCCCATTGACCTAAAATTCAGAAATTTGGCTTGAAACATGGTCTCATAGCACAAGAAAAAATCTGAAAACTGTAAATTTGTGGTCACTTCGATTCGGAAAAATCTTCGTAACTCAATTTGGGAATTGTTTTCATGGGTATGTTTGTGCAGAACCCTCAGTGCGCGAGTCTGACTCGCACTTGCTCGGTTTTTTATTATGTTTGTATTTGACTACTATCTCAACAAATGATAAGCGGTGATGTGGCTGATGATGGAACACGCTTCTCTCGTGACTTAAAGACCCTTAGGTTGTAGCTATCAGGAAACAAAGATTCCGGCAGAGAATTACCTACCACAGTGTATTATTTTTTAAACCAAAGATTGACTGGTAGAGAATGACTTGTTGCATTAAGTCCGCCTACGTACCACTACTATACATGAAGTTTAAATAAATAAATTTTAATGGAGTCAGTTATACCTCTGCTGGAATTTCACAGAAATTCTTCTTTTATTTTTTCAGCTTTATTTTATAATTAAAAGATATAACAGACCTTAGAGACAAACCTTAGTGAGATCCTGAGAAAATTAACACCAGTAAAACATTTAACACTTAACATAAAACAAGATTCTAAATCAAACTATTGAACTTGAGTATAATCAGCTCGTAAATGGGTCGTCTGAAATGCCTTTTCTTGACCTGTAAGGGTAGATCGGGCATACAAAGCCAGTTCAATCCAACTTTTTTAATATTGCTAGCATCTACAGCAAAGAGCACATTGATCTGCAGGGTTAATAACATGATAGCTTTTACGAAGGTCTCGTTAAATTGTTTAAAATATTTATTTCAGACGTGATAATTTAACGCTTATAAAAAAAATATGTCCACGAAAATGTAACAAATATAATTATTTACTTGTTGTTTAAACTATTTTATTTTGTGTGACGCCACCTGCACGTTTCGGGTTAGGGTCTGTGTCGTGAACAGTGAAGTGAGGGCCTTACGGTTAGAATCCAGCGTCCCAACAGTGACCAATACACCAGAGAGAGAAGACAATACACAATTAGATGAGATGGAGACAAATTTTGAAGACCAACAAGAAAATGATAACTCACAAACAAGCAAAAGAAGATCAATAAACGATATAGATGACAACTGGACCGTTATTAATAAAATTACTAAACGATATAAGAATCTAAGTAATCTAGCTACCCAAGACCTGGGAGAGAAAATAGAAGTCGCAATCACTTGTAAGAAACCCTTACCTAAATAGTTTAAGTTAGCTAAACTGTTACAAGTCAACAATAATAATCGTGTTTCACGCATTAAGTACGTTAATCAGTTTAAACTGAAGTTACAATTCGAAAGTAATCTAGATTTGCAAAAGCTAATAAACTGCACAGAATTTAAGGAAAAGAAATGGGTTATCATAAAAACTATGGAAGTTGAACGAAGTTACGCGATAATAAAAAACATAGAACTGGACTGCAGCGAGGAAAAACTATGGATAGTTAAATGTCTGATACCGAAATAATATCTGTTAAACAGCTTAGTGGCAGACAGACTGGTTCTGGATGGACTGAGTGTGAAACTGTGAGAGTATGTTTTAAAGGTTCCTCATTACCGACGTTTATACGTGTATGGTGTTAGAATAAATGTGGAGCCATACGTTTATCCTGTCACACAATGTTCCAACTGTTAGAAATTCGGGCATTACAAAAAGATTAGCCCCAACAAGAAAATTGTATGCCCTAAATGCAGTAAAAACCACTGATTTTGTGAAACAACCAATTACACGTGCATTAATGGTAAAGGTGACCCCATGGCGTTGAGTAAAGTTTGTCCTATGTGGAGCGCAAAATTAGAAGTATGATGTCCTAGTTCCGAACTGTAGCTACAAAAAGCTCTAAAGCTGTACGTTCCATTTCCGACTTCAATTCTATAGGAAGAAACCTTTAACATAGTTAATTTTGCACATGCTCTGTCAAATATGTGACTAAACGTATTAGTTCACCTGCCGGTTTTTTGTAAAGAAGTTGTGCACCCAACTTAATAACGACTGAAGTAACTGAAAATACATCTTTGCCAGTAATCCCCGCCATTTCACGGACTAATAAACCAAAGAAAACTAATACACAACATAGTCAGGAGGTCAAAAATACGAGTATAATCTATGACTGGGAACGTAAATGTTCAGACTCGGATTGTGTTGGCAGTAAAAAGGAAGAAGAAAATAGAGATAAATCTAAGGACTACGAAAAAGGCACTACTACTAACAAAGTCAGGGAGTTAATACAAAAAATAAAGGCAGTTATTTAAAGAAAAAAGAATCGTTATCGAATAAAATCAAAATTTGTTTTCAAATACTGTTCGAGCTGTTCGTATAATGTAGGGGCCCAGCAGCCTGCTAGGGCCATAGTTTTGCTTCTGAAAGGAAAACCCGGGGTCCTAGAACGCAAGGCTACGAAAGAACATAGGAGTGAGTTTTAGTCAGTAAAAGTCTGATACGCCCTCACGCCCCTCCCGCAGGCGGGAGGGAATCATTGGATAATTTTCCACCTACAAAAAAAACCAATTCAGATTTTTTGGGTTAAACTTTTGCCACTTCTACGACACTGAAGGACATATGTAAAGATAGAAAGAAGATAAGTTTATTTGCACCGAATCTGGTGGTAAACAAAACGTGATATAAATAAGGAAAATCTTATGCGACACACCCACGCCAAATAGACCTCGATCATTATATATAACACTAGAACTTGTGTTCGAGATTGAGTCACAATCTTCACTAAGGACTTAGATCCCTCTGCTCGACAAAACATATCGTCCCTTAGCTTACAACATCGCTCAAGTCAAAAATTGGCGGTTTTCACATTTGAATGCCTTTAGATGGATCTGCTCATTGCATTGGTCACATGATATAGATTTCAGCCAATCAGAAGCCATAATTCGAAAAGTAGTGATAGCGTCCAAGTCAGCTGGCCTCTCAACACCGCACAGTTTTTTTCTTCTGTAAAGTTGGTAAAAATGACTTAAGCGGTGTTGTTAGCTAAGGGACGATATTGGGTATGCCGGAAGCGTTGGCCATTTATCGTCAGGAAAAAGGTGACATCGCTTATGAGGAGAATTCGGGGGTGTGACAGTAGCATCCTGAAAGGCGTGGTTGAGAATCCGAAAGCTCCGGTGCTGAGGCATCACATGCGGAATCACTGTCGGCCTGAAATGCCTTGTAAGTACATAACTCACTAGTATATATTATCTGCTATACTATTATTAAGTTTGTTACTGACATAGGCCTCCCCCAAGTGTCACCACAATAAATGGCCTTGTGCGTCTCGCCTCCATCGGATTACCGCGACCCTCAGCAGGTCATCGGTCCACTTTGTGGGAGGCCTTCCAACACGGTGGAAGAAAACATCTTGAAAAAGCCTTTCAGGTGGGATGTAGTCAGTAAAAGTTTGACTCACCCTATCGCTCCACCCAGAGCGGTAGAAGTTATTTGATGAAGTTACGTTATGCCAAATTACATCGACAATTCGCTTGTTAGGTAAAATGGAGTGAGTCGATTTGCTACCAACCGAGTACATCATAACAAAACACTGAGATCTAATCTGAGGTTCATCATCATCGTCATAAAAGACGTCCACTGTTGGACATAGGCCTCCCCCAAGTGTCGCTAAACAGTCCTCTGCGTCTCGCATCCATGGGATTCCCGTGATCCTCACCAGGTCATCGGTCCACCTTGTGGGAAACCGTACGACGTTGCGTCTTCTGGTGCGCGGTCGCCACTACAGAACCTTTCGGCCTCCAACGACCAATGTGCATTCGCACAAATCAAAGAACACAATAACTCTAGTTCGTTAAATTTCATACAAAAATATTACCTAGACAACAAGTCTAGGGAATTTTACTGCGACGAAAATTTTAGTGCGAAATTAAATCATACCTTGAATAGGCTAAGTAAATCTTAAGCTCAGATTTTGTCTAAAATTAAATTTTGAGATGAAAATTTGTTTACGTCTACGTCTCTTGATATTATTTTGCATAAATATTTTGGTTACCGAAAATTTAAATTGTTTCATTATAATAATAGTATTACTAAAATTGTATTTAAAAATTGATAGAGAATTAAGTCGGGGTTACGCAACCCTGACTTAATATGTACTAATGTAACTATATATAACAATAACTATATATATATATATATATATATATATATAATATAACAACCATGAACCCTATGTAAGTGTGTGTGTATGTGTATGTATGTTCATTGTTGTAATATTAATAGTTTTATTATTATTCTCTTTATTTTTTGTACACACATATAAATTACATTTTTAAATATTTTTTTAAACAAAATCATACAAAAAAAACATTTAAAAATATAAAAAATTGTACCCCACCGGTATCGGGAATAGGGTCCAAGCTACCGGCGGTCAGGGCTCCAGAGAAAGGAACCTCCTAACAATGCGAGCCGTGTCCAGGAGTACCGCTTTCTGAATCAAGCCCTTGATCCAGCCGCCTAACGCGAGCTTCCTAAGGTGTTGGTCGAGGCTCTTGGGTATTAAGCCATTGCCTGACACGACTATCGGCACAATGATCGCCGAGTCCACAACCCAAATGTCGACAACCTCGCGAGCCAAGTCAATATACTTGATTTGTTTATCTTTCTCGGCTTTCACGAGGTTCTCGTCATGCGGGACGGATATGTCAACAATCATTGCACGCCTCTCGCTTCGGTCCACCACCACTATATCAGGCTTATTGGCTACAATAGTCCTGTCAGTGATGATGGACCGATCCCAGTACAAAGTGATTATTATTATTATTATTATTGATAGGCTCATGTTTGACAGCTATCTCACCCGATGTTAAGCGATGATCTGGTCGACATTGAACCAGTAGAAGTAATCTATTCACTCTTGAATTAAAACCTCAATAAAGAAGAGATATCAGGAAACACAAATTCCTTAGCTGTGTTGTGTTGCGTCAAATTAAATTATCAATTACTCTCCTATCGAAATCTACTTTCACGCGTGTGAAGCAGGCGGAAGAAGCTAGTGTTAAATAAAATTAATATTAAAAAAGTCATTTTTTAAAAGAATTTTGGTTTTTTTAACTAAAACTGCTACCAGCGATTTCACCGTCACCTGATAGTAGAAGATTAACTTAAGGGAACATACTCCAGAGATAAAAAGCTCCCATGTGCTATTCTAGGATATGGTCTATCCGGGTGACAAATTTCATCGAAATCCGTACAGCCGTTTGAGCGTGAAGGAGTAATAATCATACACACCCATTCAAAAAATTTCACTTTTATAATATTAATGTGATGCTCTGGCATCACAGTTTAGGAGAGCATCATGACGTGTTAAAGTGTCAGTCGTGCGAACAAGAAAGAGGCCTTTTGGTCTAGTGGTTAGTGGCCCTGACTGCTATGCCAGAGGTCGTGGGTTCGATACCCACCCAGGACAAATGTTTGTGTGATGAGCACGATCATTTGTTCTGTGTCTGGGTTTATTTATCTATAATATGTATGTACTTAGACGGCCGACGACGACATCCCCCTGGACGCGAATTGCAGTGGCCAATCTGGAAATCTCTTAACCGACTGCGGACTCAGGTTAGCCGCTGTAAAAATAATTTGGCCAAATGGGGCTTCCTCGACCCATCTGTAACACAGTGCCAGTGTGGAGCCGCTGTACAGGACATGCGTCATTTGCTATGCTGTCCATCCTGCACAACCACCTGCAGTTTTCAGGATCTATACGAGGCCAATAACAGAGCCGTAGAGGTTGCCAAATACTGGTCAGATAAAATTTATTTAGAGTACATCGACACGAAAAGAAGAAGAAGAATGTATGTACTTAGAAATATATAAGTATGTTTATCAGTTGTCTAGTACTCATAACACAAGCTCTGCTTAGCTTGGGACTAGGTGGCGTTGTGTGATAGTTGTGGAATATTATAATATACACTCTATATAGCTCCATCCCTTTAACAGTTCAGTTTAGGTCGTCAAATGGTCGTTAGGAGTTCGTGATAGTGGTGCTGGTAAACGACCTCGTTTTTGAAAGTATTAGCGTTTTATCGCCTATCTGTATATGAAACATTTTCCACACAGGTACATAACGAACATTTGCTACCTGAGTAATTGTAAGACGTGTACTTTTGTAGCCCACATAATTCTCAACCATTACTCTTGATTTTATAAGCTATAACATTGTTTCAAAGCCTCATATTATTTAGATGGAAGATATAAGTAGATTAACATCTTTACTTCACGAAATTTTACAGGGTTATGAAATTTTCTTTTAATATTGTTAAAAAGAAATGGTAATAACATATTTACTATTGAAAGACCACGTAAATATGATCATTTTTCTTTATAGTACTCATCTATCATAACATAATCAGCCTTTTAATGTTCCCACTGCTGGGACTCAGGCCTCTTCTCTCCAGGAGAGGGAATGGGCCGTAATCCACCACGCGGGCCTAGTGCGGGTTGGTGAATGTCACATGTCTTCGAATTTTTGGTTCTAGTACATGCCGGTTTCCTCACGATGTTTTCCTTCACCATTTTGAGAGCAGTGGTGATGAAATAAATTACACAAAGTAATGCGCCTGGCTGGGATCGAACCCGCGACCTACAACTCGTAAGTCGGGGCCGTTACCACTCGGCCACCACTGCTCTCTATCATAACAATTAATTAATATTTCCCTCGGTCACGTCATCATGCGTGAACGGCTGCACCAATTTAGCTAATTCATTTTTTGTTGGACAAAGAATTAAATAAATAAATAAGGAAGTTGCGCGGAAAATTAGAAAAATTCAGAAAAATATGGTTATTTAATCTTTACGCGTTTGACTGTTCATAGCTAAGACAACGTCTGTCAGGTTAGCTGGCACCTAATGTTAATTAAGAGAGTCTTTTTTTTCTCGCCTATCGTCAACAGCGAGCATAGTTTAAAAGCTTGTTACTTCATCTAACGCAATCCAACGCAACTTTTGACGAAAAGGCAATGCGAAAAAAGAAAGACAACGCCTGAAAACTCTGTTAGCATCCGGTAATTCCGTGATTTACTCATATATTTTACAAAACTTGTTTCAAGAAATACATATTTTTTTAAACCTTAAAAGTTTTTGAAAAAAAGTTTCGTCAGTCAGAATCTTGATTAAATTTGCAAGGTTTCTATTGTTATATTTTTTTGACTTTTTAAATTTTTGATTAAATTATAAGTGTCAAAGTTCATGCAATGGCAGAATTTCAGAGGTTTTTACGGGATTAGTTTTACAAAAAAATAAAAATTGATTACAATAGAAGTCTAGATAATATACACAAGATACTGTGTTTCAAAAATGTCTAAAGAAAAATGTGTAATAACGTGATAATAGACAAACAGTGAAAATGTATGTCGGGTTGCATCCCCATATGGTCTAGCTTCATAACGGGTATAGTAGGCGTCATACTCATTACACATAAAACTATGAAACTCGGTCGACGAAGCGGCAACGATACGACGGTACGATGTTGCCTTGCAAAGCTATGCGTCTGTGGACAGCAGGCCTAAACCATTTGACCGATGTTAGAAGCTTAATTATTGAGAGACCACATGAACATTTTTATGTACCTCTCTTTCAAAATAAATATAAAATAGATTTAGAAGCTTCTAATAAGTTTATAGAATATGGGATCTATTTTAGGAAAAACCCGACCATTTTTTTATATGGCTGAAAGTGAGTTATTTTCAAAGCAAAACGGATTCTGATTTTAAGTTTCATCATAAAATAGACTGCAACTAAAATCCATATAATTTCCCGAGAGTAAAGCGCTATCAATTTCAAACTAACGCCAAAGGAAGCTTATATTATGTTTATCGAAGCACTTAAAATAGTTGAACGTCTAAATCACAGTGATTGTAGTAAATATACGCTGAGCATAATCAATTAATCAGCCTTATAATTTTCTCACAATAGGGGCTCTTGCTTCCTCTCCAGGAAAGGGAATGAGCCGTAAATCCGTAATACATCACGAGGACCCAGCGTGGGTAGGATGCAGGGGCTCCGGCTTTTAGAAAACCTCATGGGTGCTCATGCTCATTTGATGACTCGAAAAAGTTGCGAAGTGTGGGAAGATTTATCTTCCCACTGATCGACCGACAAATAAATAAATGTCCTACTTACATACTGAGTACTTAAATACTAATTATGTTCAATAAAATATAAAATGAAACTAGTTTTTATTATAAAGAAATGTTATAATTTATACATAACCTAATAAAAGGCGATTACTGATCTGTTTCTTGATGTCTATGCTCGGCACCCGCTGTGTTTTGAGAGCAGCACAGATAAATAAAAGAAATATTGCTTAAATTATTAATATAGTCGGTCAACTTTCACAAATCTATTTAATATTATATGAACCATGGAGTGGAGTGTCTGCAGAGGCGTCACGTCATCCTCATCTTTCACCCGACGCAGGTCCTCACCAGACATGGCAAGTTCGAGAGGTTTCTGTTTCGAATTTTGGCGGAAAACGCCCAGGTGTCACCATTGTGGGGACCCTGAAGGACATGGTGGTAAGGGTAAATGAAGAAACATAAATGGGTTTTAATCAGTAAAAGTCTGACACAGCCTTTCCCGCACCACCCTAAAGCAACCTATTCATTCGAAATAATTTTTAATTCGAAGTCCTACAAAAAGTATGTGTGCAATGCAATGTGCTTTTGTCATAATAAATTATGACATAATTATAGTTTACTGTTCTTAATTTTTTCCTATACTTGTGCAATGAGACCTTGCTTCATGCCAAATTTCAGGACTCTAGGTCAATGGGAAGTACCTACCCTATGAATTTTAATTCCCTTGAGGGTGTCAAAATATACGTTTTTTGCGACATAAACGGACGTATCTTTTTTTTCTTCGTTAACTCAGAACTTTGATTTTACCATTGCTTCAAGGGACCGCAGACTTGAGTATATAGTTTTAATTTCAACTCGAAAGAAAGCGTGGAATTATACGTTCTCGAGATAAAAGGGTCTTGACAGACAGACAGACAGAGTACGGACGGACAACAAAGTGATCTTATAAGGGTTCCGTTTTTTCCTTTTGAGGTAAGGAAACCCAAAAAATAAATAAACAAACAAATATAAAAGCCAACAACGACAATCAACGACAAAAAGGCAATCATTATCAACTTAAAAATACAAAAAAGTGACAACTTGCCTAACAGACACTAAGTCTTATTAAAACCCGTTGCACCCGAAGTTTGCATTTTCATTTTACTAATGATTGTGTAATTACTAAAGTTAAACCGTATCTTAGACTTCAACACACGAACGTATACCATGGATCCAGTACATGACACTGGACTCCTCAGTGGTGTTTTTCTTATCAAAGTTATAATAGCATACCTGTTTTTTTACAGAATACAAACTGAAATATTCGCTGTACCTAATTTCAAATCTTCTGCACAAACATAAATGAGAATCACTTGAGAAAATTACCTAAATTCATTTGTTTAACTAAATGTTGATCTCCGAATTGATGCTCTCAGATCAACAATAAGTCTTAAGAGGTCTTCAGACGTTCTCCTAAGCCCCTTTTATGGTGCGTGATAAAACATTGGTGCTTCAAAGTGAGCATACCTATTTAGGAGATTTTAAGGCGTTTCGTACCAATGTACGAAACTCAACAGTTTATGTGAAGGCTTCATTAAGTAGAGTCATTTCAAAGTTTAGTATATTGTGGAGTCTTCACTGTTAATATGCCTTGTCGTTTGTTTATGATGTTAATTTGTTTTATGGCTTAAAATTAGGTTGAAAATTTATTGCTTTGATGTTTATATTTGACATTATTAAGGCAAATCACAGGTTCCTATATGCCGGAGGATATGGAGAACCGCCGTGTCCTCGTGGGGACGATCGGCTGCAACGACCTCTCGCACCGCGAGAATTGCGTGAGATTGCGAGGAAGAATGACAGGTGGTCGCCTTTTTCTCCAAAGCAGTAATGCTGTGAAAGAGGCTGCCGCACACGTCAGGGAACGGCCTTCCTTACGCCTCAGCCGCCGGGATCCCGACCCCGATTTCCAGTCACCGTAGGCGTGGGTTTGCAGACGGCGAGCAATGGGTAGCTTGTCCAGTCCGGTTGTCCGGTAACTGTCCGGACCGAGCCCGAGTCACCGACGGCGCGTAGTGTTCCACGCGTACCTCAAGGAGAAGTCAGCAAACCCGTAGGGACCTAGCAGTCGCGTAACCGTCCTCGGAAACGTCGATATACAACACCTTCCAGCTAGAAGTCCTCTCTCAAGAAGTTCTGTAGCTGATGACTTTAAACACGTACCACGAGCAGCTTGAAGTTGATTTCGTGTCGCGATTCTAACCATTCGACCCTCAGACTCCAGTTGGATTTTACTTTCAAATACTCTACGTCTTCCTCGACTTTTGTGAACTGATGCAGACGCGAAATGTACAGCACAGAAATCAGAAACGTTTATTTCAAATAGACCAATTACAGGCACTTTTAAATTGTCAAAATATCGGTCAGTCAAAAAAGTGAAGCTAAATTGTACGTTCCAAAGCGTAGATCTCTAAGGAAAAGAACGTGCAAGAAACTCCATGGACATTCTTTTAAATCACATTTTGTGTTACATAAATCTTGGTTACATGTTTCTTGTTGCTTCTAATATGTGAGCACAATGTAGATAAGTAATAATAATAATAAAAAAACTAATAAAAAAAAAGAAATTGAATTAAGTCACTGGCAGCTAAGAGATGACCAGTCTCAACTGACGGCACCCGTTCACGAGCATGACGCGTGAATCAGCCCCACTCAGCTCAACCATTTTGAAGAGAACTGAATGACCTAATAACAACGTGCCACCATCAGCGAGATATTTGAGTGAGCATGACAAACTCTCATGCTCGTAATTGTCATACAAGTTATAACCTAATAAAAATGTTCCATGGAACTTCACATTCACAAAAATGAAAAAAAAGTGCTTCTACATTATAAAATGCTATTATTTCCACAACTATATACTCGTGAATGTACCAGTAACTGGCTAATCTAGCATAGTATCATGAGTCTTATAACGTTCAACTGCTGGGATTTGGGCCTCGTCTCTAAAAGAGAGAATGCACCGTAATTCACCACGCGGGTCCGGTGCGGATTGGTAGATGGTTTATAATAATAAAAACTTTATTTCAGATGGCATAGACCCATAGAAAGCTTAACCTAGTACAAATTTTATTTGCCATGACTGGTCACACTTATATAAGACATGAACCAATAATTTTGAAACGGTCAGTCAAACGTACAGCAATTGGGTTCAGAATGCCGATGATGCTACTCCGCATACGGGCCAGCAGGGAAGCTGTTTTTTTGCGCATGATGGCCTGGAAACCATCAGTGCGCGCTTCAGCAAACATCCCAGAGGCGCTTCACCGCCACGGCAGACCCAACATCTTGAACGCATTATTGTACTGAGTGTGCAAGGCTCTGTAGGCTCGCTGGGTATGTCTCACTCACAGGCCGCTTGAGTAGAAGGACTGGCAAAATTATTTAATTTGATTTGAAGTTATGATTCTAGAACATTTTAATTCCGATGGTTTTCTTTCACCGTTTTGAGAGAAGTGTTGATGAATTAAACTATAAAAGAAAGCACCTATCTGGGTTTGAACCCACGACGTACAACTCCTAAGTCGGGGCTGTTAACACGAGCCACCAGTACTCTTAACTTACTTGTTAACCTAAGTACACATTATTAAACAATGTAAAGCGATAAAATAATATTACAAAATGAAATTGAACTTCGTAGTCGAATTCACATTTAGGCAAACATTGTTTCAGTAAATACTGAAAGGTATAAGTTCTATTTTAAACTAGAAGCTATTATATTCAAAACTACCAAATAATAAATTAAACTATTATAACAACAGATTAGTTCAACAAATTGTTATTTGCATTGTAATCGGAGCGAATGGATAGCGTATTTTGATTTGTGACAAAATTGTATGGGTGAAAATAAATATTCTGCATAAACGGTGACACAGCTGAAATATTCCATGTTTTGATTAAAGAGTTAATTTGTTCAGTGATGCATAGTTAATGGTTACATAGCTTTTTCCTTATTTTTAATTTAAATATTGCTCCAAGTTTTATTTTCGGGTGGAAAAATCATCTAATGACATCCCCCGCTCTTGGGCGGAGCGCGTGATAGTGTCAGACTTTTACTGACTAAAAACCCACTCCTGTTGCTTCTTTGCTATTGTTCCAGGGCCCCGGGGATCTCTTTCGCATCACCCATGGCCCCAGTAGGCTTCGACCCTGCTGGGCCCCTACGGTTGCTGACATCTTCTTGAGGCGCGCGTGGAACACTACGCGCCGTCGACGACTTGGGCTCGGTCCGGACAGTTACTGGACGGTCTCAGGATTAGGATTTACTCTTATAACGTGGTTGTGTTCACGGACATGTACACTTATACTTGTACATAAGACACCCATCATCTTTCTGCTCTTGTCCTATATTACTTAAAGTCGGCAAAACACGTCATTTTCTTCCATTCTGATCCGTCACGCTATCACTAACTCCTTTTTCTTTCAAATTACTGCTCACACAATCCATCTATCTTTTCTTTGACCTTCCTCTCCCTCTCCATCCAACTGCATGTATACTCGTAACTCTTTTTGTAAAATGCGTTTTATCTCTCTTCTTGAAATGAACATACCAAGGTAAACGATTTCCTTTTAACTTTTCGGTCACAAGCGCCAGTTTCAAGTTCCCTCTGATATACTCATTTCTCAATTTTTCCATTCTCGTCACACCACACATCCATTTCAACAATCTCATCTCCGCTACATGCAATCTTTTTTCATCCATCTTTTTCATAGCTCAACATTCGGATCCATATAGTATGACAGGTCTTATCACGGACCTGTAGATTTTATCCATTTTTATTATGGATAGGCTCGCGTTTGACCACTATCTCACCTGATAGTAAGCGATTATGTGGCTGACGATGGAGCACGCTTCAACTTGTTATCTGTAGGCCATACATATATTTGATCTAAGTGGAAATCGAAATGACATGCAGCGCAGCAACTCATCGCTCTATCACTGCGCCAGGTTAACATTCACTTAACGACATTCGTTAAGTTAATGTTAACTTAATACTTCACATAGCATACCTATGTGAAGTACTAAGTTAAAATTATTAGAGAGTGATTAAAAAAAAAACATGGCTCTTTATTTTCCTTTTTTAGATGAAATATTATTTAATTTATTTAACAAGACTAACTTCTTAATCATAATTAAACTGGGTAAGACGAACAAAACAGTAAATCCCACAACTAAAATACTTGTACTAATTCGAACTAAAATTATTTTATTTATTAGGAATTAGTATTCTGGTCGTGGTTAAGACGGTCAAAATTGTGAATCCCAGGATTAAGAAACTAACTCAAACTAAAGTAATTTTAAATAAAGAACCCTAATACCTTAAAAAAAGAATAAACAAAAACACATTAGGAGTATTCTAATCAATGAACAAAAGCGACTAACAAAAAGCAACGCTAAAAACACTGAATCTTCACGATGTAATCAGTCTTAAAGGTCACAAGGTAAATTAACTCCGCTAATTTGGGCTAGAGTGAAAAGTATTTTTGTTTCAAACAAACACGAATACTTTTCTAAAGTAGTCTCCTTAACTTAAGTCTGTTCATTTGTAATTTAGAAATTGTTTGTAATTCAACTGTTGGTTTCTTGGATTTTGTTTGTTAAATAGATGTTTGTTTTATGGGTACCTTTTTGTTTATTGTTATTAAATGAGTACCTATTGTCTATGCGGTGTTGCTGGTATTAGCGTTGTCTATGTGGTTTCTATTCTGGAGCAGAATAAATATTACACGCACGTTCATGGTACGTGGCAACAGTTTATTTAAAAAAAATCCAATAGACAATACAATAAAAAGTACATTAAACAACACAATGCAAGGGTAACTTTTAGTGTTAAGCAATGGTGCGTGTTGCCAGTGATGAATAAGGCTCAGAAACGTGGTCACTTACAATGGGCCTCATCAGAAGGCTTAAAGTCACTCAAAGGGCAATGGAAAGGGCTATGCTTGGAGTTTCCTTGCGTGATTGCATCAGAAATGAACACATCCGCAGGAGAACTAAGGTTACAGACATAGCCCGAAGAATTGCCAAACTTAAGTAGCAGTGGATAGGGCACATTGCTCGCAGAACAGATGGTCAATGGGGACGAAAGGTTCTGGTGTGGCGACCACGTACCGGAAGACGCAGCGTTGGAAGGCCACATCACGTTGGGGTCATCGGACTGATGACCTGGTGAAGGTCGCGGAAATCCGATGGATGCGAGACGCACAGGACCGGTCATTGTGGCAACATTTGGGGGAGGCCTATGTCCAAAGGTGGACATCTTTCGGCTGAAATGATGATGATGATGATAAAAAAGGGAATTATTAGACAAAATAAAGTCTATGACTACAATCTAGGCTACATAATTATAACCACTCTAAAGTTATAATATAATTCAAGGCGCGGTTTTGGTAGCTTTTTGTTAAAAGGCTATACTTTCAAATCCTTACTCCACAGATTTCTATACAAGGTATTTTGGTACAAGGATTCTTATCCTTGCAGTTTGCATATGTAACATTTCTCTACTGCTCTTGGCCATTATCAACATTATCACTTCAGCCACAAGAATAAGATACCGCTCCGGCGCTGCACCGCCGCCGTAACGCATCGTGTGCCTCCAACGTAACACTCGCGTTTGTAACCGCAAGACCTATAAACTGTGGAGGAGTGGCAGGCAGTGGCCTCCTTCTGCGAAGCAGTAATGTTAGCAAAGGAGGAGGCCGCATTGCACGCGCAAGGACGCGGCCTTCACGCCCCAGCCACCGGAATCCTGAGACCGTCCGGTAACTGTCCGGACCGAGCCCAAGTCGTCGACGGCACGTAGTGTTCCACGCGCGCCTCAAGAAGATGTCAGCAAATCGTAGGGGCCCAGCAAGGTCAAGGCTTACTGGGGCCATGGGTGATGTAAAAGAGATCCCCGTGGCACTGGAAAAATGGCAAAGAGGGAACAGGAGTAGGTTTTAATGTCAGAAAAAGTCTGACATGCCTTTTCGTTCCACCCAAGAGCGAATGATGTCGTTAGATGATTTTCCCACCCAAAAAAAGCACTAGCGTTTGAGACCGCAAGACTAATAAAGTAGTTTAAACCGACACTAGTTAATCAAACACACACAATTCAAATACCTTGCTTAAACACACAAATCCAGGTAGGTACAATCTAATTCAACTAGTTAGACGTAGCGACGTGCGGTTTCAATAGAATGCTTGAGGCTACCTAATACATACTGAGGTTGTGATGTCACCAGTCGAATGCATAGCTTCATGCCGAATAATTTTGAGGTCAGGTAGGGTGCTCCCTGCCTGCTCCTGCACAAACAACGATGCCCCCCCACTTATTATTATATTGTTTCTAGCTTATTTATTTATCAGTTAATATACACACACATATAAAAAAAGACAATAAGAAGGAAACAGAAATAGATATTAAAAAAAGTTGACAGTGTTAAAAATGTTAATAAACGACTGAAAGTAATTAAACAAATTACCTGAAGCAGTTTAATGCAGTTGGTGGAATTTATTTTAGTTCAATCGTAGATTGCGTCATATTGAAGTGAGTAGGTACTTTTTTTTAGGTGGTAAATCATCCAATGACATCTCCCGCTTTGCCTTCGTTCCAGGGCCCCGGGGTTCTCTTTCGCACAGCCCATGGCCCCAGTAGGCTTCGACTCTGCTGGGCCCCTATGGTACTACGAGGAATTCTTTTTAAAATAATTGCTATCACAAATCAGATAAGAAAAAGGAAAAAAAACTTCGGAATCTAAATGTCATCGCAAATTTTAAACACGTATCTAACTTATAACTTCCCAAAAAGATGGGAAATAAATAACTTTCGAAAAATATCCAATCACCATAACTTTGGGGAACCTTTCGATTCCAAATATTCAAGCACTTTATTTTCCTGGTCAGACAATAAATATAGAAAAAAGTTCTTTTTTATTCGTCGTGAAATATTACAAAGACTGATTCGCTTTGCCGCCTGTCGATTTCAGCTGGCTTCTTCGAATGGACTGTATGTATATACGGGACCGTTTGTTGTTTAAGAGATGGGATAACGCACGAATACTGCTAGTATCTGTTTTTGGAATTTGATATCGCTCATCCAATAGAATGAATAAAACAATGACTAAAGATTTTAATGTTTTTTTTGTATATTTGGTGGATAAGAGAATAAGTCACAAAGTATTTTTCCCAATCCCGATTTTTGTATTTTTGTTTCGATTTACGCGCTTGATTTCTTTGATAATTTATACGGCAGAACAATGTTTGCCAGCTTAGTTAGTATAATAAAGAAATTAAATAAAA
Organism: Mythimna pallens; assembly: GCA_961205895.1. Classification (NCBI taxonomy): domain Eukaryota; kingdom Metazoa; phylum Arthropoda; class Insecta; order Lepidoptera; family Noctuidae; genus Mythimna; species Mythimna pallens. Next base: position 8,370,165 of record OY540843.1, read on the forward strand.
ATCTTTTTTTAAAACGCCATTTTAACTTATATTTATGATACCCGTTATCATAATTGCAGGTTAAAATGGCGGAACCACTTTGGGAGTGTATCACTCCCAAAGTGGTTCCCACCGAAAAAAAAAAAAACTCCCAAAGTGGTAAAATGTGTGTCCTCCCCCCTGTAAATTCTAAAATAAGAGAATCATAAAACTAAAAATATATATATCATATACATTACCATGCAAACATCCACCGAAAATTGGTTTGAACGAGATCTAGTAAGTAGTTTTTTTTTAATACGTCATTAATCGTAAACCGCAATTTACCTTTCAAGTTTATACGGAACCCTCAGTGCGCGAGTCCGACTCGCACTTGTCCAGTTTTTTTAGACAACATCTATGTTTATATTAAATGAAATAATGAATTAATGTTCTTCCCATTCAAAAAACAAGAAAAAACCGTTTCTTGTTGTAATGTGTTATTATTATTTTTAAGCGAGCCGTTAATGTCAGTTTGATACCATATATCCTTTTTATGCTAAAACCCTACATTTAAATGAAAACAAAAGGACAATATTTACCAAACAATATGTATGAATTTGGTTCTGTACATAAAAGGGTTTAGTTACGGCCTGACCCTTCCTAAGCGGACTAGGTACACAAAAAATCCGAATAAACGAAAATTTGTGGCTCAAATTTGCCTTTTGGGCTTTGTAAAGTGAACCAAAACAGTTATTTGTATAATAAATGCGATATTGTAACGTGTAGTAAATAAAATACTATACAAGTCCAATAATTTAGATATTGGAGATAAACGTGGTAGTACATGTTATTGCAACTTATTTTGTGTTTCTAAAAGCTCTACATTGCGAAAAAAAAAAACTACAATGATGTCCATCGCCATTCAGCAAAATAATGCGGCGAGTATTACGGGCACCTTTGTACGGGGAATGATCAGGGGCGGGTTATTTATTGACGTTTGACATTTAATTTAATTGTTATATGATAATTCTATTGTATTTATGAATCATTTATATAATTAAATAAAAAAGATCTTCATTTGAAGGAAAATAATCTTATTTATGTAAAATAGTCGCGTGGTCGCTCATAAAAGCCTGAAAGGTACTGGAGTAGCGACCGCGATGACCTGGTCAGGGTCGCGGGAATCTGGTGGATGCAAGATGCACAGGACCGGTCATTATGGCGACACTTGGGGGAGGCCTATGTCAAACAGTGGACGTCTTTCACCAGAAATGATGATGACGGTGATGATGACGCGGGCAAAGCCGCTGGCTTTAGCTAGTACTATATAAAGATGACGATAACACCGAGTACTTCAAATTATGCAGGATGTTTGGTGCATCGTGTGCCAAATTGAAATGGTCGACGGGAGGGGTCACCTGCTATCCTTTCAGACACCCTAAACACTTCTCATGCCCTGTGGATTTTTTCCCATCGACTTTTTATTATTTTATGAAAATAAGGCCCAAATTTTTCATTCAAATACAAATTTAAGAATATGTATTTTCTTAAATTTGTATTTGAATGAAAAAATTGGGCTTTATTTTCATAAAACGTCGATGATAATCCTGACGATTTATGCAATTATACTATTTTTACACAAACTATAACATATTAATTATACTTAAATACTATTTAAATTAAATTTTAAATACGGAATACAATTTTGACATATCACTTGGGCAGTGTTGCCAGAAAAAAAGGGGTTAGGGGTCTGATATGGGGAGATAGCAGATGACCCCTCCCGTCGATCATTTCAATTTGGCACACGATGCACCAAACACCCTGTATTTATCACAATCAGCATAAGCATAAAAAAGAAAGCTTTAAAATGTAATTGAAAAGCATTTTTTCCCCTCTTCGCCTTTATTGGCCTTCCACACACCAAATATATAGTCCAAAAAGTAAACCTTTTACCACAAAATTTTAAAAATCTTTCCACGTTGAACATAAAAGTCATTTTTTATGATTACAGCAGACATACGAAGAAATAAAAAGGCATGCAGAATAATGGTGGACATTAGCAAGATGACGCGTAATGGCGCTTTTAAGGCGTATGGCGTACGTGCCTCAGAATTACAAGCGTACATATTTATATTTATATCGACTTTTATCTCTATCATCTTTTACGTAAAAGTTGGGGGCGTGAAGATTTTTGAACGAAAAAATGTTGGTATGATTTGAAACAAGAAGTAAGAAGTCAGTTGAACTAACTCATTCAATTTTTTTTGTTGTTAACTTTCCACAACTTACACATAACACAATCTAGTCCCAAACTAAGCAAAGTTTGTGCTATGAGTACTATACAACTGATAAACATACTTATATATTTATAAATAACTACTTACATGTTGTAGATAAATTACACCCAGACACAGAATAAAGTATGATCGTCCTCATCACACAAATATTTGTTTTGGGAGGGAATCGAACTTACGTCCTCTGGCATCAGTCACGGCCAATAACCACTAGACCAACGGGCCAGTCTAAGTATTTGATTCAATAAGTCTTTTGTAAGGGTCTGTAAAGTGGAGCTGATGGATTGCCGGAACGAGTCACCGCGGTTCTGAAACGCAAAGGATAATTGGAAGAACACGGGCAGGTTTTAGTCAGTAAAAGTACGAACTTCCTTGTAAGGAAGCGAAGCGCCTCACTATTAAGTCGCCTAGGAGAGTGAGGAGTGTTATGAAAGAAAAGGCAGTTAGCGATAGCGTTACGGGTGACAGGACAAAATGGAAGAAAAGACGTGTTGCACCGACCCTTATCAATACGGGACAAGGGCAGAAAAATTATAATGATGATTGTAACACTAAAAAAACGGTCTGCTAACTTCGCAATTTTTAAGTTTATTTATGGTTATAAACTTTATTACAAACTAAAATATAATACAACTCCAGCAAAAATAACTTTAATATCAAACAATAAAGTAACTCAGCTGCTTAGATTTCCATTTAACTGTCATCTAAATAGGGATCTAAATCTGGTCTAGACTGAAAACAATGAATATTTCACGGCTTTAACAAAGATAAGAAACTTTTAAATAATGACAAAGTGTCGCTTGGTTTATTTATCTCAGCTGCTTTCTCTTGGGTATATAAATTTTGGGAGCACGATAGTGCTAGTGTTTCCTAAGGGACTTAGTTTTTTGAGACTGAACAAGATAAAGAGGGTGTGGATAGATGCCAGTCATGTTAAGGCTGTTTTTGCAGAGTAAATGTATAATATGATAGGGTTACAAGAATATTTCTTTACTGTCGTTGACGACATGTCAAGGACAGACTAAGACGTAGTGTGTAGACGTAGTAGACGTCTTTAATGACTGACTGAGATAGTCTGTCATTAAAGAACAAAAATATTTGTTTTTATTGGTTTAAAAAATGATAAACATTCTTGTGTATTTATCAGTTGTCTTGTTAGTACTCATGGCATAAGCTCTGCTTAGGTTAGGACTAGATGGCGCTATGTAAAAGTTGTGGAATATTATCTTTTATTATATTATTATAATATTTATAGTAAAAAAAACCGTAATAATTAATAATAATAAACAAATCAAGTATATTGACTTGGCTCGCGAGGTTGTCGACATGTGGGATGTGGACTCGGCAATCATTGTACCGATAGTCGTGTCGGGCAATGGTTTAATACCCAAGAGCCTCGACCAACACCTTAGGAGGCTCGCGTTAGGCGACTGGATCAAGGGCTTGATTCAGAAAGCGGTACTCCTGGACACGGCTCGCATTGTTAGAAGGTTCCTTTCTCTGGAGCCCTGACCGCCGGTAGCTTGGACCCTGTTCCCGATACCGGTGGGGTACTATTTTTTATATTTTAATTTTTTTTTTTTTTTGTATGATCTTGTTTAAAAAAAATGTAATTTATATGGTAATTGACATCAAATAAAGGAGATGATAATAATATATAATATTCCTAAATACTTCAATAATTTTTAAGATATTAAATTTGTAGTTTTTGTTTTATTAGCACATTATTCTTTAAAAATTAATTAAATGTAGACCAAAATATACTGATCGCTTAGTCTAGTGATGGCCTGAAACACAGGTTTTTGTTAACCTAGCTCAGGCAAGTCGCTACAAGTTGTAATGACAGTACTAATACACCATAATAGGTCAACATAAACATGTGTAAATTAAACTAGTTTTTATATAATTAGGTAATTAAGCCAATCTTTTTAGAAATTAGTACTACCAAGTATTCTTAAGTTTGTTTTATATCTTTGTAAAAAGTGCTTAAAAATAAATAAATAGATAAAAAAATTCCACCACCATCACACAACGCCGTCTAGTCTCAAGCTAGGCAGAGCTTGTGTTATGACTACTAGAAAACTAAAAAACATACTTATATATTTCTAAATACATACATATTAGAGATATCTTAATTACACCCAAATACAGAACAAATGATCGTGCTCATCGCACAAACATTTGTCCTGGGTGAGAATCGTACCCACGACTTCCAGCATAGCAGTCAGGGCCACTAACCACTCCACCAACAGGCCAGTCAAATAAAAAATAAAAATACATTACTTTCAATGCTAACCACCAACAAGAAAACTTTAGCGTTCATGGTCATCGTTCCGTAAAGAAATACCTATATTATGGCATTCTATTGGAGTTTTTTCTTCAATATTTCATGATAATATGGAGGGCGGGCTCTCCTGGCATGATGTATTGTCGATATAAATTGCTTTCGTTTATCTTCGGAATTCCGAGACTGTTAGTTATTGCGTCTGGTATATTGACTACTGTTGAATAGCTGGGCTAATTTTAATGTCAAGGTTTTTAGGGCTTATTGAATACTAGCTTCTGCCAGCGGCTTCGCCCGCGTAAAAGCAGGTTTCTACATACAAATTTGGAACACCCGTTTCATATCCTTTCTACCAACGGACAACCTGACATACGGCGAGTATCCACCCTTACGGCCCGTTCACGACCTTGACGCTGTGAGCGTTAGCTAAGCGCGGGGCGGCTAGTAGCAAGATCAAAAGTATGAAAATGTTTGAAGCTCGCCACGAGACGCTGCTTATAGAGCCGCGCGCCCGCTTATCGATGCCGCCCCGCTCGCAGCGCCGCTCGCCGCTAAGACCGAAGTCGTGAACAGGCCGTTACGTTGTTGAATCTTCTACGGTCCTAAGGGTACTAAGCGTTTCGTTTCGTCGTTTATACCGCGTACATCGAAGGACTGGAACAATTTACCTGCTGCGGTCTTCCCGTATAATTCTAATATAACTGTCTTCAAGGTTAAAGTGAAAAGGCTCTCAATAAACTAGTGTTCTTCACTATCAAAGATTGAATCACTGCTTACCATCAGGTGGGATCGCAGTCAAGCACTGATTTATGTCAATTAAAAAAAAATACCAGACTCCTAGTCCCAGTAGTTTCGGCTGTGTGTTGATTTTTCAGTCAATCAGTTTCTCCTTTTATATATATTAAGATATTATAATATTTGGCATGCACGAGTCGAGAGAGAAAACATTAAGTCAACATGGCTCAATTTTTTTTCTTGTCATTTCCCCTGAGTTTATTTCGGTGTTTCTTCTCCGGGTAGTCAGCTAGGAAACACCAGCCTCATCTAGTATATATTGATGAAAATATTGTCATGTATAAGTGTTTTTGAAAACCTATGGCAAAATAAATATCAATTATCATTTAAACTTTTTTTTTCTCTTTATTTATTATTAGGGACTTTTACGCGGACGTGTATGCCAGTCCCATCATACCTTATATTAATACATTATTTAACTAAAACGTAACCATAATACTTTGGGGACAGCCTCCGAATCAGAAAAGATGATGAAATACACCTACATCATACATATTTAAGTTTAAATCCTTGAATAATTCTACTCGGTCAGACTGAAATCTCGCACACTCCAACAATAAGTGTACTACATCTTCCGGTATTCCACATCATTGAAACTTAAAACCGATCGCCACAAAATCAAGATTTTAATTTTATGTTACATGGCCTACCACGAGGCATTTAAAACGTCAAACATAATATTGATACAGGATTCCAATTGGTCGTTTCCTATGAAGACAAACTGGCAAGAAGCTCCTACGTACTTCTTTAAAAAAAACATAATAATTTTACAATACTTTTTCTTAACAATATCGATGACAGTGTAGAACAGTGAACATAATAAAAATAAATAAGTATGTATTTATTATTATTTGTTTACCATTAAGTTGGCGATTTTTCGGGCTATAGTTTCGGCGACCTTGGTTCTCCTGCGGATATCTTCATCCCGAAGAATCGCCAAACTAAAGTGGCAGTGGGCAGGGCACATTGCTCGTAGAACGGATGGTCGATGGGGCCGAAAGGTGTGTGGCCAACGAACTGGTGAGAGTCGCGGGAATGCGGTGGATGCAAGACGCATGGGGTAGGCCTATGTCCAGCAGTGGACGTCTTTCGGCTGAAATGATAATGATGATGATGATGATCATTAAGTTGCACCTACCATGTTTAACGTATCTGCGCCAACACAAGGTTGACTGGTAAAAAATACTGGTATTAAGTCCGCCTTTGTACAGTGTTTCTTACTAGTGCATAAAGTTTTAACAAATAAGAAAAAATATTTTTTTTCCATTTTCTTTGCCAAGGAAGACGGTCATAGGCTTGTTAAATTATATTAGACAGTTATCCTATTCTGGGTGACGCACTGCAATAACACGTAGGGCTCATCTTTGGAGAACGTGACCAACGAAGTTTTGCAGGTTTAGGTAAATGACCCTTATAAGTGGTATGTTCCTCGGTTTACGAAATGGGTTGGTTTTGCAGTTAGACAGTACTGTTTGACTTATTTTTACACATATACCCTTAAACCAAACCTTAAATTAATTAATAAAAATTAAAAAAAAAACAATATTTATTTTTAATTTAAAATAACAGTAAATTTTTTTTTCCCAAAAAGATACAACCGACATCGATGCAAAAAAAAACACCAAAGAGTGCAAATCATGCAGAGTTTAGAAGTCGGTGTTTCTATACTAGTTTGGAGGTAGACGGAACAGAGAGTAAAGTCCCGAAAACCTCCGTTGAAAAGGGAGGATCCTCCGACCAGACGGGTGTTATGTCTGGTGGGCTACTACTGCCCGATGGATGATTTCGGGCTGTTCTATATGTTCTAAACGCGCGGAGAACTTTGATTGCGCGATGCAGGATTAGTTCTTATGTGACGTCATAGATGTCGCTACATCACTCCCCTCCGGAGATCGGAGATCGATGGTTCTTGATGCTTCTTGATGCGTGCCAGGCCAGTGGTAGGTTGGTTCCAGTGGGTCGGAACCGAATGCCGCATAGTTCTCGGTGAGTCGGAACTGTCTGCGGTGATGCCCCAGAGAGTCGGGGTGGTGCTATCCCAGTTAGTCGGGATGATGCCCCAGTGAGTCGGGGTGATGATGTCCCAGTGAGTCGGGATGATGCTGCAGGCTCCAGTGAGTCGGAGTAGTGCTGCTGGCTCCAGTGAGTCGGAGCGGTGCTGTGCGATGTAGTGGCTTGACTGCTTGCGTCGACCAGGAGAGGTTCTTCATAGCTCTTCATGTGACTGGCCGAAGGTGCGGTGTGATTAGCCAAGGTCGCTGACGAGGCTGAGGGTGATGACCAGGTATGACCAGGTAGGCATGCTGGTGGTCAGGATACCCTTTAAAGCCGTGGGTGCTGGCTGTATGGCTCGCTGCTCGAAAGCTTGAGGAAGTGATGATGACGTCACGAAGTAGTTGCTGCACGAAGGCTGCGCTGACGTTCTTTGTCGAGGGTCACCAGTTTGGAGGTAGACGGAACAGAGAGTAAAGTCCCGAAAACCTCCGTTGAAAAGGGAGGATCCTCCGACCAGACGGGTGTTATGTCTGGTGGGCTACTACTGCCCGATGGATGATTTCGGGCTGTTCTATATGTTCTAAACGCGCGGAGAACTTTGATTGCGCGATGCAGGATTAGTTCTTATGTGACGTCATAGATGTCGCTACACTAGGTTTTTCTCTTTGACTTCCGAAATTAAATTTATTTTGCACCATAGTGCCTTTTTCACACCGAAGTCGGTCTTTTTTTTAAGTTTATTATTTAAAACTTTTTAGTTGTGGCAGTTTTTTTTTAATGTCAAAATCATCGTTTCTAGTTTGTTCTCCTTCTATTTAGATATGAACATTGCATGCAATGTTATATACTATTGTTCTTTCATTTGCCCTTTACGTTATGCGTAACCCACGCCGCCGCGTAGGCCACGGTAACTGTTTCAAACGATCTTGTAAGAACAAAGATACTTTTTTTTACGGGGAATGATCCAATGATTTCTCTCGCTCTAGGGAAGGCGAGAAGTCTTGTTAGAATTTTGTACTGAGTAAAATCCACTCCTATGTTACTTTTTATCTTGCGTCCCAGGACCCCGAGGTTCCCTTTCGGCCCTGCGTTCAAAAATGAGGTTACAGTTAACTCTAAAGACGTCATCAAGGTAGATCTGCACTCGCATTTTTGAACGCGAACGTAGAGTTCAACTGTCAATGCCAAGCAAGTGTCATATAAGGCCGCTTACACCAACCTACCCTGCTTGGAGTTAGAGTTAGTTGAGTTAACTCTAGGGTAGCTACGCGAGTTATAAAAGAACGACCATGGGTTGCAACTCCAAGCATTTTTGAACGGTTAGAGTAGTGACTCCTCTACTCTGGTTATTTTTGAACGCAGGGCGGACAACCCATGGCCTCAGTAGGCTTCGGCCCTGCTGGGCTCCTACGGTTTTGCTGACATCTCTTTGAGGCGCGCGTCTAACGCTATGCGCCGTCAACAACTCGGGCTTGGTCCGGTCTTTTCAGACACTTCTCAAAGAGGGGCCTTGTCGCCATAATTATGGCGTACCCTGCACTGGGTTACGACAGTCGCTGTCGCCATTTCACCGCGAGATCCCGCTAGAAATCCCAATGATACTTAAGATTGTAGTATTTCACATCAGACTTTCATCGTGTATAGACCATAAAAGACTGCAGTCAACCCTAAAGTAGACGTGAATTTATCCGTTTGGGTTACATCTTAAAGTACTCGAGAGCAGGTCTATTATATTGCTTCAAATATTTTCATAATGACCTCATTTCTGCTGGGCTTTGAATATAAAAGATAACTAAGTATCTTATAAAAAGTAACTTCCTCAAGAGAATTCATTTGTTTTTTTAATGTACTTATTTTGTTTTTTTAGAAGAGTTTCTTTAATAAAAAAGAAAACTATACTGAGTAATAAGACAATAATGATGTAAAATAGTTTTTAGAAGAACGATGCTTATTGTGAAACTAGCTTCTGCCAGCGGCTTCGCCCGCGTAAAAGTCGGTTTTTTCATACAAATTTCCAACCCCCGTTTTATCCTGTTAGGAGTGGAGTTTCGTAAAATTCGTTCTTAGCGGATGTCTACACCCTGTAAAGAACCTACCTGCATGCAAATTTTAAGTTTGTAGGCGTTATAGTTTCTGAGATTTCGTGATTAATCAGTGAGTGGTATTAAGTTCGATATGAAAGAAAAGGAAGTTAGTGATAGTATGACGACTGACAGGGCAGAATGGAAGAAGAAAACGTGTTGCACCGAGCCCAAATAGCACGAGACAAGGGCAGGAAGATGATGATGATGATGGTATTACGTTTTTATATATTATATACTAGCTGACCGAACTTCGTACCGCCTAATAGTAAGAACAACGCCATCTACTGGCATTACCAAAACAGTAGTATAATTTCATAATTTTTTTTTCGTTCTTTTTCATTTTTTCTCACCGTTTCTCAATCATTCCTTGGATTATCACGAATATTTCAAGACCAAAATTAGTCAAATCGGTTCAGCCGATCTCGAGTTTTAGCGAGAGTAACGAACAGCTATTCATTTTTAGGATTCCGTACCTCAAAAGGAAAATATGGAACCCTTATAGGATCACTTTGTTGTCTGTCCATATGTCTGTCTGTCTTCCCTTTATCACGGGAACGCATAGAGGTATCGAGTTGAAATTAAAACCATATACGCTCTCAGCTCTGCGGTCCCTTGAATCTGTGAAAAAAACAAATTTTGAGTTAACGAGGAGTGGAACTCCCTGCCGGATAAGTTATTTGATGATTTCCCACCTCAAAAAACCGCCTATCTGACTTCAAATTCTAATCACGCACTTTTCACTTCTTACTACCAAAATCAATTTGAAGTTCCACCTGCAAACATTCGCTACCTTCGTGCACGTTGACCTAGTTAGATCAATCTATTGCTACGGACAGGCTAATGTTAGGATAAGTAAGTAAACGTTTAAACCATTCGTCTACTACTTGCTTATTGAATTTTAGAGTGGGTTGTAGTTGTGGGTCAAATATTTATTTGAAAGGTACAAAGTGCAAGCCACACATTAACAAGTTCGAGTTGGACTCGCGCACGAAGGGTTCGGTACCATTTATCTATACTCCCGACCCCGATTTCTAGCCACCGTAGGTTTGGGTTTGCAAGGCGAGCAATGGGTAGCTCGCCGTCAGGCCGTCTGGTAACCATCCGGATAGAGCTCAAGTCGTCGACGGCGTCTTAAGATGGGTCGAAGCCTACTCGATTTTTTTGGAGTGGGTTTTACTCAGTAAAAGTCTGACACGCCTTCTCGCTCTGCCCTAGAGCGAGAGAAGTCATCGGATGATTTCCCATCTAAAAAAAAACATTTATCTATACAACATTAGACACTATATTACAACCTTTTTTTAGTTTTAACAAATCAGGCTTTTGCATGGGACCCCACTTAAATGTTTATAAAACGACTTCAAAAAGGAGGTTCTATGTTCGGCTGTATGTATTTTTGCTTTATAATAATAATTTTAGGGGGGGGGGTTGGTGTTAGGCTTTAGTGGAGTGGATTCTTTGCCAGGGAATTCACTCCTATAAAATACTAAACTGCCGATAGCGTACGCCTAGGTGTGCGGAGCTAGGCTATCAGACGTGCACCGACAAGTGTTTCATATACGTCCACGCCGTCGTTACACTGCCGTAGCGATGTAATGATGGGCCCATATACATATATCTTTATGGGTCGTCCCCTCCGGGCACTGTCACGGTCCTTAACGAGCCCCGCACATACTATCTACCTCGGGACTGTGACAGCTAAATATGAAACGCGAAGGGCGAGTCTTCGGCGCCCAATAACCGAACAAACTGGCTAAGGGAAGAAAACCCTAAGATAAAAATAACACAAAACTATGGAAGCAAGACTCAAAGAAAATCTACCCCAGGAGGGTACCAGCTTAGCTGGAGAATCCCTTCCTGAGCATAGCTCAGGCTGCCCCACGTATTCTGGGGGGGGCAAAGTACTGCTACCTAAGGAAAAATCAAAAACATTGACCCAACAAATATTCCACCCGGGTCTTTTTAATCGTCAACGTTCATTATCATTAAGCGATAAAGCCAGTGAAATAAAATCAAAACACAACACTATGGAAAAACAACAAACTGACAAGAATGAAAATAATAATGAAAATGAAAACGACACGGAAGCATCTAACCTCAATCCAAACGCACCATGGCAACGAGTGCCAACCCAAAAAAGAGGCCGATCCCCCGAGGAAAAAGCGGGCAAAATAAATGCCAAAAGAGTACAGCGAAGGGATCTGCTCATTAGTCAACACAGAGGCATAACCAAACCAAAACAAAGCAATAGCCTAGATATTGAGACCAGTAACAGTTTCTCTATGTTAGACATAGAATTGGACGATGTCACCCAAGTAAAAAGAACCCCTAAACCACCACCAATTGTACTCTATGGTGTCGACGATCTTCGAAATCTAACAGAGTTAATAGAAGAAGTCGTAAATAAGAATGACTACACTTATAAAGTCGTGTCGAAAAATCAACTCATCATATCTTCCAGTACGGTTGATAAATATAAAACTCTAATAGAACACATTAGAGCAAAAGGACTAATTGGCCATACTTTTACTCGTAAAGACCAAAAATGTATGAGAATAGTCATCAAAAACCTTCACTTTAGTACTCCAAAAGAAGAAATCATTCAAGCTATTGAAAACACTGGAAACAAAGTGCAAGGGGAAATAGTTACAGCACGGATACCGGGAACTAAAGACCCCTTAAACACATTCTTCGTTAATGTAGCCCCGCACGAAAATAATAAACTAATAAAAGACATAAAAGTCATCTACCATCAAAGAGTTATTATAGAAGACCCAAAAAGAAAAACTACAGTAGTACAATGCACTAGATGCCAACAATATGGCCACAGCAAAAATAATTGTATGAGGCCATATAGGTGCGTTAAGTGCGCCGGTGCCCATAAAACTACTCTTTGTACCATAGACAAAAACACTCCAGCAGTGTGTACTCTTTGCTCTGGTAGTCACCCTGCCAGTTACAAAGGATGCACTGTATATAAAGAAATACTTGCCAGAAAGAAATTAGGGTATAAACCCCACATAAACAAGACAATAAACAATATAGCGAGAATAAGCAGTCAAACAACACGTTTGTCGACTGATAGCTACAACGTAAATGACCCTGACTTAAAAAAAAAGACTGAGAGTAAACAACAGAAAGAAAAGAACCATACCACACTAGAAACTATAGAACAATACAGTGAAGTAGTAAAGAAAAATAATAAAAATAAACCTGCAAGCATGAATAATACTTCAACATATCAAATACCAGATCATGAAGATAGACAAAAAAATCACATATCCAATAAATCAGAGTCATACAAGCAAAGACAACACGCTGACAATAAGTCACAGAGAACCAGTGATACAATGATATACACAGAAAACAACACAAAAGAACAAAGAAGTAACCTAGAAACACTACTGATCAAACAGACAGAAAGAATTGACAATCTCGTATCCCAGATAAGCACAATGATGAACCTCATTATGACACTAATCAGCAAATTGCCCTAATGCTTTCCCTAAGAATTGCCACCTGGAACGTAAATGGGTTATCAGCTCACACCCAAGAACTAGAAGTACTGCTCAAAGTTAATAAAGTGGACATCGCTTTAATCTCTGAAACCCATCTCAGTGACAATAAAAAGGTCAAGATAGCCAACTACTCCATCTATAACACAAATCATCCAGACTGTACGGCACATGGTGGATCTGCAGTCATTATCAAAAATAACATAAAACATCACCTACACAGTGAATTTAGGGAGGAATGGATGCAAAGCACTACTGTGACCATTGATGGATACTTGGGGCCAATTAACGTTAGTGCAATTTACTGCCCACCAAGACACCAACCTAAACAAGATATGTTTAACCGCTATTTCTCCAGCCTCGGAAACAGATTCATAAGTGGAGGAGATTGGAATTGCAAAAATACTCACTGGGGATCTCGACTAACAACAACAAAAGGACGGGAACTAAAAAAATGTGTTGACCAAAACAACCTAATAACCCTCGCAACAGGAGAACCAACCTATTGGCCAACAGACATAAACAGAATACCGGACCTCGTGGACTTCTTTATAATAAAGGGACTATCGGATGTGTACTTTAATGTCGAATCATTGCTTGATTCTGTATCGGACCACACTCCCATCGTAGCTACATTTAGCATTTCACCAATGCAAAGAGTCCAAAAGCCTTCACTATATAACAACAAAACTGACTGGAGTGCCTTCACCGAGTTCCTGAATGATGAAGTCAATCTTAAAATCAAACTCAAAACAGACGAAGACATTGAAGAGGCAACATTCTACATCACAAACCTCATTCAAGTAGCTGCTTGGCGCTCTACCCCAACATTGAAGTACAAACCCGAAATAAATGATATTCCACTAGAGATACGGGACAAGCTACGAGAAAAACGAACACAAAGGAGACAATTACACCTGACAAGATCAGACATGGACAGATCACTCTATAACAAATTATCGAGAGAACTAAAGGAATTGATAGATGAAAATAAGAATGCAATCTTTCAACACAAGATATCTGGTCTCTCAGCTTATAAAAAGGACAATTATTCTTTATGGAAAATGACAAAAACATTTAAGAAACCTCAAAATCATATCCCACCAATACGAAAATCTTCTAATCACCTTTGGGCTAGAAGTGATAGTGATAAAGCAGAACTATTTGCAAAACACTTAAGCGAAGTATTCACTCCTAACGAATCGACCATGGAAGACTTTGAAACTGAAGTTGATAAAATTATCAATAGCGACCAGCAACTATCTGCACCAATCAAACTGGTTACTCCGAAAGAAGTAGCACGCACGATTCAGTATTTACAAAACAAAAAAGCTCCTGGTTTTGACCTTATAACAGCTGAAGTGCTTAAGCAGTTACCCAAAAAAGCCATTGTCTTCCTAACAATGCTTTTTAATTCAATATTTAGAACACATTACTACCCAAAATTGTGGAAAATATCTCAGATATGTATGATCCCAAAGCCAGGGAAACCGCCAACGGATCCTAGCTCATATAGACCTATAAGCCTTCTCCCCGTACTGTCAAAGGTGTTTGAAAAGACTTTCCTGCGAAGACTCAAACCCGTACTCGATGAGAGCAGGATTATACCAAATCACCAGTTTGGTTTTCGGGAGAAACACTCAACAGTCGAACAAGTGCATAGGGTTGTCCACGTGATCAGGCAAACGCTCGAGAAGAGGGAGTATTGCTCAGCAGCTTTCATAGACATAGAGCAAGCCTTTGACAGGGTGTGGCACAAGGGACTGCTGTACAAGTTGAAAACACTTCTGCCTAACTCATTCTTCATGATCCTGAAATCCTATTTACACGAAAGGAAATTCCAAGTCAAATGCGGAGAGGAATACTCGAACCTGTACTTGATTACTGCCTCTGTGCCCCAAGGATCAGTTCTTGGCCCCGTGTTATATTCTATATATACGGCAGACTTGCCTGAAACAGAAGGTGTTGTAACGGCCACCTACGCAGATGACACGGCATGCCTTGCGAGCGACAAAGACCCGAACAACGCATCATCGAAGCTGCAAGCACAGCTCGATAAAGTTGATTCTTGGCTTCGGAAGTGGAGAATAAAAGCTAGTGTAACCAAGTCAACACAAATAACATTCTCACTGAGAAGAGGCGAATGTCCACCTGTTCGTATGGATAACAAGGCCCTGCCAAATCACGACAGCGTAAAATATCTTGGTCTACACCTGGATAGAAGACTGACCTGGAGTAATCACATCAAAGCCAAGAGGAAAGAAGCGAACTTCCAATTTCAATCGCTAAACTGGTTGCTTGGACGACAATCTCCTCTGTCTCTTAGTAACAAACTCTTGGTATATAAAGCCATCATAAAGCCCATTTGGACCTATGGAATAGAACTGTGGGGTTCTGCAAGCAACTCTAACATAGAGATCCTCCAGAGATTCCAAAACATCGCCTTGAGAACTATCTCAAGCGCGCACTGGTTTGTGAGAAATATTGAGATACATGAATACCTGGAGATACCTACTGTTAAGGAGGAAGTCGGCAATATTAGCAAGAGATACAAAGAAAGACTGAGCAAACACACAAATGAACTGGCAAAGAATTTACTGCAGTCACAGGAAAATATCAAACGCTTAAAAAGATGGCACATACTGAACCTGGACCAAAGAACATGAAAACAATAACATATTTTATATGGTGCCATTCATTGGAATGTCGCTTACAAAGTTAAAGAAAGTGGAACACATCTGATTATGGCTAGATAGCCGATTGCAGATTTGAGATTGGAAAAAAAAAAAAAAAAAATAATAATAATTTTATTTGTCTCAGATACAGCAAATCCATATCACGTAGTTTATGTTCACCGTTTTCTCGGTCAATTGTTGATCAATTTAGTTTTTTTTTTTTTAAATTGTATATGCTTCCGTTATATTGTTATATGTCCAACAGTGGACGTCTTTCGGCTGAAATGATGATGATGAATGACGATACTTCCGAGTTGGTCATATAGAAACATGTGATTTGACGATGAACTTCGAATATATGGAAAAAAAACTCCTCAGAGGATCACAGCAGATTTATCATAACATGTTCGTATTAACGTTGCAAGTTCAATACATATAAAAAAAAAAAATATTGTTTTACAAATGGCTGAAATCTGAGGTAAAAAAAAATACAACTGAATTGTGAACCTTTTTGAAGTAGGTAAAATACGTGCTACCTGACCCTAAGTAACATGGGATAAGGGCAGAAAGGTGATTATAATCTGATCATTGAACTGATCTGTGTCTTGTCGTGTCCTCTTATTGGTCGAGACGTTAGCATGGCTACTGAGCATGGTATCCTGTTTTAATATCCAGGTTGGGCAAACTAAAAAGTCTAATAGAAAATCTAGTTTGTAATTAATTGACATTATACTGAATAAGTATTTTTTTTAAATGTATGCCATCTCGCGCTCTTGGGCGGAGCGAGAGGGCGTGTCAGACTTTTACTGACTAAAACCCACTCCTGGCTCCGGGGTTCACTTTCGCACAAACCATGGCCCCAGTTGGCTACGACCCTGCTGGGCCCTTACGATTTGTTGACATCTCCTTGAAGAATCCGACCGCAATCCGCAAGCCCGCGCCTGCGTTGGCTGGAAATCGGGATCGGGATCAGGCGGTTGGAGCGTGAGAGACGTTCCCACACGCGTGCGGCCGCCTCCTTTGCTAGCATTACTGCTTCGCAGCAGCTACTCCTCCTCGTTTCGGACTATATTATAGCCTGTACCAAGGCCCGGCGCTACCGCCGACTGCCCCCACGAGAACGCTCCGACGATCTGGGCTCGAGGTCAGTCTATACCGGACAGCAACCTTTCTATATACATATACCTCAATATTCACTACTATACTATAGATGTACACACATAGAAACAGAATAAGATAATACATTTTAAATATTAGTACAAAGGTACTGCTTATTACAAAAGAAATTTCTTGATGTTATATTTAATATATAAAAATCTCATGTCACAGTGTATGTTAAGGAGCTCTTTCGAAACAGCTTCACCAATTTTTATTTTAAAAAAATCTATAATTCGTTAGGTCTGAGAATAGTTTGTTGGCTATTTTTTCTAGCCCCTACCCCGCATTATTTTCTTTGTTAATATAATTTACCCCCCTATTTGTATTTCAAGTTCTTACAGTTCATCCTAAGGTTGTCTCTACTGGGGCCATGGGTAGTGTGAAAACGAAACCCGAGGCCCTGGGACGAAGGCAACGAAGGAACAGGAGTGGGTTTTTAGTCAGTAAAAGTCTGACACTATCTCCTGTCCCGCCCAAGGTGATTTTCCCAATGAAAAAAAAAGAAAAAAAAAAAAGGTTGTCTGGTAGATATTGCTGTCAGCGATAAGACCGCCTTTGTACCCATTTATTTAAGTTAGTGTAAAAGTTTTGTCACTATTTTGGTGTACAATAAAATTTATTATATTCTATTCTATTTACATTAATGGTTAAAAAACGATAACCGATTCTGCTAGTTTCTATATAATATTAAGTTATAGGTACTAAATTCACTAGTCTTATTCTGTGAGCACTACTCTAATACATTTTAAGTATAACCCTGTGGGAATATTATCTAAATGTTCTACACTGGACGTTTTAGTGTTGTTCTCGAATCGTTGCAAGTGACAAGCCAGAATTTATGTGTGCAGTGTCTTCGTAATACAGCGCCATCAACTGTCCTAAATTCTAAGTCTGTTGAATATGGATGTCATTTCTGAATATTTCTTGTGGCCTTGTTAGTGTTTGCTGGCGAAAATTGAAGTTGCGAGAAACTGAGTTAGCTGTATGTAAATTAAGATGGAGTTATTCACTCATAGGTATTATAAATGCGAAAGTTTCTTTACTTCTTCACGCTCGAACAGCAAAATGGATATCTATGAAACTCGGTACATGGGTAGTCGTATGTCCTAGAATAGGACATAGAATACTTTTTATCCCAGGGGTATGTTCCCTTGGGATAATGTTTTACTATAAAATTTCTACAAAAATTTTCTACTAAAAAATTTCTACTATCGATTTCTACTGCCAGTACCTAGTTGTATATAAATCGAACCTGTATGATTTTCAGTGCCGTCATGGCACAAATACCAAAAGTTTAATTGGTATCGTGTATGATACAAGATCTTAAAAAACACAAGCATCTGCCAACAGATTTTCACGTGTGAGAAAATTATCAGGGAACTTAGGGAACAAAATCGTGAGTTAAAATGTATTTGGACACGTTTCACCCACGCGCCAAATTTTATGCAAATTTGTTTAGTCGTTTAAGCGCAAAGGAGCAATAAACATACATATATATGCTCACATACATGCAAAATGTAACCTAATATTGGTATGATATTTTATAAGTAAATTAAATTCTGACAGTAGCTTCGCCTGCCTACGAGTATAAGTAGGTTTTCCATACAAACTGGACTCCCATTTCATTCCTGGGGCGAATTTGGAGAAATCCTTTCTTATTCGTCACATAAGAAACTTCTGTGCGAAATTTCAGTCTAAACCCTTAGGGGTTTGGAGTGGATGTTGATGAGTCAGTGACAAAGTCAGGACTTTGCCTTTTATATAAATACAGAAGATTGATTAAACAAATAAGTAATCATAATGTAAACATCAGTTAATAAAAAAAGAAAAAAGACATATGACGGCACTTTTGTATTTAAATTCGTTTTCAAAAGATACCAGAGATGCGCTAATTGTTTAGAGCAGTGCTAGTGGTTTAGAGTGACATGTGTCACGTGACTGGTCACGACACTTTGATGCAACACTGAGTGCTAATGGGATGTAAGTCGACGACGGAGGCGCAGTATTGCCGGACCCTCGGTTGAACACACATGTCTGCGCTACGCGTTCAGTGGTTTGTCTTAATTGCGTTGCCTATTTTGTAGTAATCTTTATCGTGTGTTGATTTATCTATATTCTATAGTGATTATTTCATGGGAACCAAAAGTAAGATTATAGTGAAGTGCTAACATTCGTGTGATTCGATTTATAACGAGTGTCTATACCCTTCGCCCGACAAACCACGCCTTATTAGAAATCGTATTTCGAGGTGACATATCCGATTAAGATTACTGATAGGGTTCGAAAGCCTTTAAATACAAAGCAATAAGAGTATTTAAAAGTTATAAGCAAACAAGACGTTTAAGTTCAATGTACTGAAAAAAGCCATCTTCAAATTCACGTCGGCGGTAAAAGATCATATTATCACTTGTTGTCACAAACGTTAAATTTTTTGCAAACTCACTTTTTCCGACAAAAGTCAAATTCTTCAAGTGGAAAGACACCCTTTCTTTCACGCTTATCTCTGTTTTGCACTTACCGATTTAACAAAGAAGTTGTTCGACTTTCAGCTTTCATTCTATTCAAACGAATTCGGATTTGAATGAAAAATTTGTACTAAATGATTGTTTTAATAAAAAGATCTTATATAATTCTAGTAAAAACCTTTTAAGTTCTTTTTATTGAAGGTAAAAAGCTCAAAGGGATGGAAAGATTCGATTACTTTTATTTATCTTTGTGGCCCTTTGTTGGAAAAAGTAGGGTAGTTTGAATAATAATGGGGACGCTTTGTGGGTAACAAGAATAGGTATCAGTTTTTTTTGTTGGGTTTTTTTTAATATTTTATTACGAGAACTAAGACAAGACAAGGGGTTTTCCAAAGGTAATGCAAGAACCTACTAGTTTTCCTTTGTAGATAAAAATCTTAAAAGAGATGTAAGTAGTCGTCATTGACTACTATTTATCTACTGAGACAGTAGCTTATATACAAACAAGCTTCTATCCGCGCAAAGTTATTATAACTTATTTCCCTTCTGAAGGTAAATTGACACAGTCCACTCATAGACTTACCCATTGGAATGTTATTGCGGAACACTGTTTCATAAGATACATGATAACTTAGTCTAAGGGACAAAGTTAAACCTATTGTGCACAGATTTTTGTAGTATCTTAATGTTTTATGTACATTTTTCTCTACCATAAGTTATATACAAAATTGTATAATTATCTGTATTTTTGGGAAATATAGTTTTTTTTTTTTTTTTAAAGTACAATATTATTCCAAAAGAACATTATACTCCCGTGAGTGTAAAGAGTCGCAGGGAGATTCCCGCCTACCACAGGCACGAACTTACACACGGTGAGCAATGGGCAGCTCACTGTCTGATAAGAACCAAGCCTGAGTTACACGTTCCTATCGCACTCGGCGACGACTCATATTCGACGGGCCCGCTAGGACCGATGCTTGCTAGGGCTGCGGAATTGTACGATAGAATTACCATGGCCAAAAGGGTAAGTTCGGGAGGTTTCTGCACTGGATTCATGCAGAGGAAAGGCCTGGGGGTCGTCATTGTGTGGACCGCCTGGAGGACACGGTGGAGCATACGGTAGAGATGTGCTCCACTTGGGCAGAGCACCGCCGTATCCACGTGGGATCGGCTGCTACGATCTCTCGCGCCGGGCCTTGGTACAGGCCATGGTCCGGAGCGAGAAGAAGTGGCAGGCGGTCGCTCCTTCTGCAAAATAGTAATGCTAGCAAAGGAGGCGGACGCATGCGCGAGGAAATGGCCTTCAAGCCCCAGCCACCGGGATCCCGAACCCGATTTCCAGCCACCACAGGCGTAGGCTTGCGGACGGCAAGCAATGGGTAGCTCACCGTCAGACCGTTCCGGAACAGTCCGGACCGAACCCAAGTCGTCGACGGCGCGTAGTGTTTCACGCCTACTGGGGCCTTGGGTTGTGCGAAAGAGAACCCCGGGGCCCTGGAACGAAGGCAAAGAAGGAACAGGAGTGTGTTTTAGTCAGTAAAAGTCTGACACGCCCTCTCGCTACGCCCATGGGCGGGAGATGTCATACAATGATTTCCCACCCAAAAAAAAATGTCCAGAAGAAAGTTTTAAGCCGGGGGCACCGGCTTAAAATATATCACCTATTCCAGGACATGGTTTACCCATTTGCCGAATACGTACAGTCGTTTGAGTGTGAAGGAATAACAATAAACATACACAAACATACAAGCTTTCTTTCACCTTCATAATAAGAATGCGTCGTCGTGAAGAATACATCATACTATAAACAAGATTTCATACTATAACGTATGAACTGATTCTACTCCGTGACGTGGTGAATTTCACTTTACATGTAAAGCTTTTTAGGATTTCATACAGTTTCACAATACAAAAGCCAACGCACATCCAAAGAGACAGAAGTGTTATATTAAAAAGAGTTTGATAAAACCTTCTACTATTTATTATTATGACCTCCTACTATTTATTATTATGACCTCCTACTACTTATTATTAAAACCTCCTACTATGTATTATTATGACCTCCTACTATTTATTATTATGACCTCCTACTACTTATTATTAAAACCTCCTACTATGTATTATTATGACCACCTACTATTTATTATTATGACCTCCTACTATTTATTATTAAAACCTACCACTATTTATTATTATGGCCTCTTAATATTTAATATTATGTACTTACTTACTTTCAACTGCATGAAAGTAGGGGATCGTCCCAAGGGATTAACATATTCTTGGGGTAAACAATCCCGTTTAGCCTTTCGAGCGTGAAGGAGTAACAGACACACACACTTTTGCCTTTATAATATTAGTATGATGTGATTTATAGGTAAATGTAACATTCGAAATGCAAACGGTAAATTCTAAATTTTGGTCAATGATACCCCTGAATGAACTTCTTGAACCCGGTCAGAATGAATTATATGAAACCGTCGCACCGTTGGTGTCTATAGTTAAGTAACCACCTATTAGCGACCGCCATGCGCCACTGCACCCGCACCCGCACCCGCACCCGCTCAAACACACGCTCCCACTCTAACGGCCCGTTCACGACCTTGAAGCTGTGAGCGGTAGTTAAGCACGGGGCGGCCGCTCGCCGCCCCGTGTGTAAGATCAAAAGTATGAAAATGTTTGAAGCACGCCACGAGAGACCGCTCATAGCGTCGCAACCACTTACCGATGCCGCTCGCCGCTCGTCGCTAAGACCGAAGTCGTGATCAGGCCGTAACAACCGCGCGTTCACTTTGACCAAAGCTTTCAAATATATTCTATTGCGAAAACTGTGAACCTTCTGCTCTCATGTTTTGCTAGCACAGCTAAATCCTGGTGCCCTACTATAACATCTTAAAATCATAATAATTCTAGTGTGAAAAAGAGACAGAACTATGTTAGATGAATAGCACTATCTTTTGGGAGGGGAGGGGTGTTGCTGTTCTCATAACACCTTACGCTGGGTGAGAATCTTCTTAGATGTATTGCCGTATGAAAAGCGGCTGGTTCCTTTTATTTTGATTTCACGTCTAGGATATAAATATACCAAGATCAATCTACACTTATATGTATAATATTATAAAGAGGTAAATTATGTTTTTATGTTTTTTTTGTTTGTAATAATATATACAAAAATACAAAAATCAAATGTGAAAAATAAAAATAAAGTCAATGTTTTAGGTACAGACAGAAAATAAAATTCTCTAGCTGCCAATGCTGCCAACAAAGGAACAAACTATTCAGTCTGACTCTTCATACGAAGCACGTCACGATTGTCCGAACGAAACTGTCTTGGAGCATAGAAGATGACAAAACTTTTTGAAAAAATAATATGCCAGTGCATTCAGTAAGCTAATAATGTAAATAAATGGTCATAGTTAAAGCATTTATTTCGAATATACCATCTACAGGCACTCAGAAAAAAACTTACTGCAGAGAGAGCAATGTGCATGAAACTCCATGGTCGAGGCAATAGGGAGATGTCAGCAAATTGTAGTGGCACAGCAGGGTCGAAGCCTACTGGGGCCATGGGTAGTGTGAAATCGAAACCCGGACCCTAGGACGAAGGCAACGAAGGAACAGGAGTGGGTTTTTAGTCAGTAAAAGTTTGACACTATCTCTTGCTCCGCCCAAGAGCGAGATTTGTCATAAGATGATACCCTACCTAAAAAAAAAAATGGTCGAGGCACAGAACAGTGATGAATTCAGCACTAAGCGATGCATCCAGCAGGGTATAAGCCTTTGCCAGTGCTGCGGATTGTTTAAACCAGATACCGCGGCGCAGGAGAACCAAGGTCGCCGACATAGCCTGAAGAATCGGCAAACTTAAGTGGCAGTGGGCAGGGCACATTGCTCGTAGAATGGATGGTCGATGGGGCCGAAAGGTTCTTTTCAAAGTCAAAGTCAAATGTTTTTATTTCACATAGGCTTACATGGGCACTTATAAAACGTCAGAAGCTAGTGCAGTTCTAGAGTGGTGACCGCGCATCGGAAAACGCCTCCCTCAAGGTGCACCGACGACCTGGTGAGAGTCGCGGAAATGCGGTGGATGCGAGACGCACAGGATCGGTCGTTGTAGCAACGCTTGGGGGAGGCCTATGTCCAACAGTGGACGTCTTTCGGCTGAAATGATGATGAATGATGACCGCGGCCTTGAAGTGAACAACAACTGAAGAAACACAGGTGGGTTTTAGTCAGTAAAAGTCTGACCCTCTCTCTCACTCCACTTAGAGCGGGAGAAGTTATTTGATGATTTTCCATAAAAAATTGTTAACGAAGTACATTTCATGAGCTAATGATACTGCCATTAGCACTTTTTGATAGAAACTGGCCAGCAGTCGACGAGCATTGGGTGGTTCGCCGTCCAGCTGTCCTGTAGGGACTGAATTTCTGGAAAGGAAACCCTGATTGAAGATTGAAGAAGTCACTGATTGATTTCCCATCTCAATAAAGGGCTTTTATGAAAAGATTTTTATGCAAAAAAATTGTTAACAACTTCCACCCATACCTTTGTCAAACTGCTAATATCATATTGTGAGACTAATTATTTATTTAAAGTTTCACTTCTACTATGTAAAAATAACTTAAATAGGAAACTTACAACTAAAACCAAGACCGGTTAGCAATTTTATGCACATTTTGCGCATATCGCAATGTATTTTTTGCCTTATCCGTTGCTTCTTGTATCTCTGATATCCGGGTGGCGATGTTCAGAGTTCGCCAGACTGCTGACGTCACTATTCATTGATCTGTCTGATGTCGATGGCCAGAGAATGGTCTAGATGCTTGTCGAATTTATTCTTATTTTGAAAAATGTTGGCACAGCTTTTTTGAGGTAGCAATTCGCAATGACGACAGGTTTGCAGTGATATTTTTGAAGTTACTGGAAATTCTACTTACTAAACTTTTCCTTTCTACTTTTCCTACCTTTTCTACTTGTATAGCAGTTTTGACACAGAATTGGATTCGTTTCGTTGATACTATATTTATTGATCATTTAAGGGCTATATATACTCTAATTTAATTTCATATCTCTCATTACATAATCTTTATATATAGAATTCTTCTGTACGTGTGTTCGTCACCTAACTCCTCCTAAACGGCTTCACCAATTCGGATATTTTGTGTGTATACATTTGAGTAGGTCCCTGGATGGTTTGAAAATACAGTTGAACCCGGTAGGTGACGCTGAAATCTGGTTATTAGTTTTTTTTATGAAGAAATGCCAGCTTTTGGGCACGACAACGTTTGTTAGGACCGCTAGTTTAAACATAAATTAATTTCTTTTTGGGCCCTAAAATTACGTAATAGTCAACAGGAGTAATTACAGTAATTGGTACCTGCCTAGCAATTGATAAAGGACCATTCTAATCTTCTAAACAAAGATTCAAAACAGTCTGAATATAAATAATACTTGAAATTAATCATTCTAGTCGAATAACCTCTCTGAATATAATTCATGTGTAGAGGGCGCCGATAACTCAAAATGGAGACTAAATTAATAAAGGATTGAAGATCGATTTGAAGGACGTTAAGTTGTCTAGCTCACTGAAATGATAGAGCCGCAAAATGGAGACTTAATTATGTGCGTGTAAACAGTGGTATTTTGCAAAAAAAAAAAATATTGTAGGATTTAGTAGTTCACTTAAAACAATTGTGGAAGAAATCTGGGAATTTGTAAAGCAGTATACTAAAAACTACAGCTCTTAAAGTGCGGTCCCTCAGTCCTCACAGACCATCAGCCAGATCTCAAAAAGTATCAGAAAAATTGAAGTATTGTGACTACAGACATTTAGTACTCTCTACTAAATGTACAAATAATAAACATCGCTTTCAACTTTACAAAAGCTATCTTAAAGGAAATATACACATGTCAAATGCATCTGATATTCCGCTCAGGCGTTCAATTGCCTCAATACTCCTTTGTAGTGTAATAACAGATACATTTGCGAGGCACAATGGTATATTAAGGCTTCGTATATTATGTTTGCGACGTTCTAATTAGCGAGTTTGAATGCAATTAGGTTACGTCTTATTAGGCTTAATTTGACAGGAGAATGGAAGGTGGGAGGTAGTTTTGAAGATTAATTTTGGAGATATTTTTATTTTACTTATTTACATTTGGTTTAGATTTTTAAATATTTCAATAAAACTTAAGATTTTTTATTTCTTCATCATCACCATCATTTCAACCTAAAAACGTCCACTGTTGGACATGTAGTGATACACCGAACGGTTCTGTGCACCTCGCATCCATCGCAATCCCGCGCCTCTCACAAAGTCATCGGACCACCTTGAGGGAGGCCTTATAACGCTGCGTTTTCCGGTGAGCGGTCGCCACTCCAGAACCAGTATACGAAGTAATATACGAAGTGATATACAAACTAATATACGAAGCCATATACTAATGCACTGGGCCCGCGTGATAGATATCGGCCCATTTCCTCTCCTAGAGAAAGATCGAGTCCCAGCAGTAGGAACATTATAAGGCTGATTATGCTATGCTATGCTATTTATTATGCTAATCAATTTGACGACTCGATAGCGAGGACATTGAATAAAAATCTTGCTCTAGTTTTATTTTTTTAAACAATATTGAGGTGGACCAAATTGTGTGGGTTGGATTAAACTGTAACACCTACGTGCCAATATACCTCGCACGTAATGATAATGAATATGTTACCAAATATAATATATTCTTAATCAAGAGCAAACACAATACAATCTGTTACTTTGACCTTATGAATAAGTGAGCAAGTCTTGAGTTTAAAAAAAAAACAAAACGCTACGAAACGAAAATAATAAAACGAAATAAAAATGAATACCGCTATCGCTATCATCAATCAACGAAACGTTGAATTCATTGATAAATTGATGGCGCAATCGTTTCAATATCAAATTTAGGAATACTTTGTATAAACAGAAGGTATTATTATTCAATTATCCTTAATCAAATCACAATTAGCGTAAAATTCGGAACTACTACTACTTGAAGTCCTCTCAACCTTAATTCGGTTTTCGTCAGAATTGTTATTAAGTTCTCTTAATGATTTGATATTTTTCATAGTGTATAATCGTTTATAATTTTAGCACATAATTATATGAATTTTATTATTATAAATAACCATTTTTTTTTTCTGTTTGATGTACCTGTTATTTGTTTATTGTGCCTATAGAAGAAAGTATAATCTGTTATTTACCTACCATTGTCTTTTAACCCAAAGGCTTACTGGTACAGAATGCCTTCCCCCTAGCCAAGTTTCGTTTGCGTCGAACGCCTCGAGTAGGCCACGCCTCCGATTCCTTTGTTCTGACGTGATCTCAATGCTCAGTCACGTGGTCAGGTCAAAAACGATAGTAACTTGGCTAGGGGGGCTGGTTGCATTAAGTCCGCCTATGTACCACTACTGTACGTCAAGTATAAATAAATTTATTTAAAATGCAAGCAATGGGTGGCTCGCCGTCCGATCGTCCGATAACCGTCCGGACCGAGCCCAAGTCGTCGACGGCGCGTAGTGTTCCACGCGCGCCTCAAGGAGATGTCAGCAACCGTAGGAGCCCAACAGGGTCGAAGCCTGCTGGGGCCATGGGTGATGCGAAAGAGATCCCCGGGGCCCTGAAAAACAAATGGCAAAGAAGGAACAGGAGTGGGTTTTTAGTCAGTAAAAGTCTGACACTATGTCGCGCTCCGCCCAAGAGCGGGGGATGTCATGAGATGATTTTCCCAACCGAAAAAAAAAAATATAAATAAATAAATAAATTATAAATGTGAAAGTTTGTATGTTTCGTAATCCATCACGCTCAGACGGCTGAAAGGATTGGGATGATATAAGATCCTTTTTATCCCGAGAAAATGATCCCTTGATAATCTCTACTTAAAGCTTAACTTACTTCGCTGGCAAAGGGAAGTATAACATATATTAAATGGTTCACAAAAGCGCATTTCGATTTAAATTAGTTTATTTGAACTGCTGTAATCTCAGATGATCTAGATTTGAGTGTTAATAAGATTACCACAGACTAACACAAATCCACAAATTGAATCCACAAAATTAAACTGTTACTTCACAAAAAAATAACTCGTTATTTTAATATAATATTCCGTCACCACATATCGGTTATATCAATAACACAATTATGAGGTGCCACTGAATATTGCGTCAGTTACCTGATTGGACCGTATTTAATCCAACCTCAAGTTTAATAAAGGTCAGGTCGGGGTGTCAATGTATTTATATGGGTCACAAAATAAGTATCTATGTATGTATGTATGCGTGAGGATAACGTTGTGGTTTTGACATAATTAAGAGATATTTTTTTTCTCTATTATTTTGAGTCAAACGTTGCCTATATATATATATATATGGGTTGATCAAGATGCTCTCAAATCGGTGAAGGAAAACATCGTGAGGAAACCGGCATGTCCTAGAACCAAAAATTCGAAGACATGTGACATCCACCTACCCGCACTGGGCCCGCGTGGTGGATTACGGCCCATTCCCTCTCCTAGAGAGGAGGCCTGAGTCCCAGCACTGGGAACATTATAAGGCCGACTATGCTATGCTATGCTATGATCAAGATGAACATTTTTTTTTTAAGTCTTGTCATTAGTGTTCAACACATTCTAATGTTTTTGCAGTATTTAACAGCAAATGGATCATGTCAGCCTTCTTGGCAAGCTTCGCTGATCACTGGAGTAGTCAATATTATAAATTCAAAGCATTTATTTCAAATAAACCATTTACAGGCACTTTTGAAATATCAAGAAGTCAGTCAGCCAGAAAAAAATACGCTAATTGCACATTCCAAAGCGTAGATCTCTATGGAGAAGAATGTGCAAGAAACTCCATGGACACTCTTTTCAATCGTGTTTTGCTATTACAAATATCTCTGTTACATGTTTCTTGTCGCTATATTTATATAATACTAGCGGTCCCGGCAGACGTTGTTCTGCCCAAAAGCGGGATTTAGTAAAAAAAAAAAAATTACCCTACTCTACCCTACTCTACCCTACTCTACCCTACTCTACCCTACTCTACCCTACTCTACCCTACTCTACCCTACTCTACCCTACTCTACCCTACTCTACCCTACTCTACCCTACTCTACCCTACTCTACCCTACTCTACCCTACTCTACCCTACTCTACCCTACTCTACCCTACTCTACCCTACTCTACCCTACTCTACCCTACTCTACCCTACTCTACCCTACTCTACCCTACTCTACCCTACTCTACCCTACTCTACCCTACTCTACCCTACTCTACCCTACTCTACCCTACTCGTTAAAAAGCCTATGTCCGTCTCCTGGTTCTAAGCTACCTCCCCACCAATTTTCAGCCAAATCGGTTCAGCCGTTCTTGAGTTATAAACAGTGTAACTAACACGACTTTCTTTTATATATATAGATATAATACATTTATCAGCGCCATTTTGCCGAGATCGCGCCTTTTTTAATGATTCTACATATTTCCAGTTGAATAAACATTTGAAATACAAAATTAGGTTGTACATGTGCTTCTAGAAATACGCACACGAACCTCATTGGTGCCCTGAAAAACCCAAGAGGCCTAATCTGTTTTTAGAGAGAGGAGGGCTGGTTAAAAAAAAAAGCTCACCTAAGGTTTGGCCACCATGGCCGACGTACAATACTCCACATAGGACTAAGTGCGGAAACCATACCCAAATAGATAGATAGAACTAGGTACACCAATTTTACATCATAATATCCATTAGGAATTAATTCGCGAATAATTAGAACAGGCACTAGTTTTGGTGGTTTAGTGTAGTAGTTTTGTGAAGTATTCACTCGAAAAAATTCCACCAAAAACTTTTCGACTCAAGATGGACTGATAGATTCGAGATTGACACGTCAATTTTTTTTTGGAAGTTTTGACACTGGGGCATGGTTAACATTTAGCGAATATAGAAGCTTGTACAGTTCTATCGTTTTCTTCTCTGACACGATGATATTAATAGGATTAATTTTGTTAATTTCGGTAATGCATAATAATCTTCTAGAAAAAAAAACAACTTCAACTCAATTCTATTCGCAATTTTTATGAAAAGCTTAGTTTGTTTACTTTGTAAAATAAATTCATGTTCCACAGTCATAAGTTTGTTTGCAACGAAGTATATTTTTGCTGTATTGCTAACCAATAATCCAATATACTGGAAATTGTAGGGAGTAAAGTTGTCTACGAGTGAGTCTATAAAATTGAAAAGACGTTCAAAGAGTGCAACGTGTGCTATTTACTGTTAAATCTATCAAAAAAAGCTAGTCTTCTATCTGGTGGAAAATTCTATCTGGTTGTCTTTAAACTTTATCATTATTATCTTTATCATTATTATCAACATTTCAGTCGAAAGACGTCCAATGTTGGACATAAGCCTTCACCAATTGTCGTCATAACGACAGGTCCTTTACGACTCGCATCCATCGACTTTCCGCGACCCTCACCAAGTCATCGGTCCACCATGTGGGAGGCCTTCCAACGCTGCGTTTTCCGGTACGTGGTCGAATCGCCATTCCAAAACCTCCAGACCCTCCAGTACCTTAATTATATCAATGCAAAAAGAAAGGGAAAAAGTCTTTGATATAAACTCAATTTTCTGATTGAAAAGAAAATATTTTAAAATAAGCGTAATAAAATCGGAAATCGGCAAATCAAAGTAAGTAGTGATAATAATATTAAGTAATAAAATATGTTGCACAACTTTCACACAACGCCACCAAGTCTCGAACTAAGCAGAGCTTGTGGTATGAGTACTAGACAACTGATAAACATACTTGTATTTTTCTAAACGCCCAGCTACGAATGCGCTACGTATGTTGGCTACGAACGCTACGAATATGCTACATCTGTAGCAGTATTATTTTTCATTGATCATAAAACTCGCAGTGGTTTTATTAATCGACTTCAAATAATAAACAGTTTCTCAATTCAGTTGAATTTTTCATTTGAAGGGACAGATTGGTCCATTTTTATCAAAGTCTAATTTTCAAATACTAAATGTAATATACAGTACCTTTAATATATGAAAACTGATATGCATGGTGGATTATGGCCTATTCCGTTTCTTAGAGAGGAGGGTAGAGTCCCAGCAGTGGGTAAAATAAAACAAGCAATATAAGGCTGATTATGCCGTGCTATTTGTTATGCCAATCGTTTTGGTGGCTTGATAGCGAGGAGATTGAATAAAAAGCTTGCTTTAGATATAATAGCTCTTTACC
Source organism: Mythimna pallens (assembly GCA_961205895.1). NCBI lineage: Eukaryota > Metazoa > Arthropoda > Insecta > Lepidoptera > Noctuidae > Mythimna > Mythimna pallens. The sequence goes on from OY540843.1 coordinate 8,400,662, forward strand.
TATGTAATTGGAGATTCTATAACCAGCATTTTCAGAATTAATTATCTGTGGATTGACGCGCAATTCGAAATTCAAATAAATTTTATTCGAAAGACGTGTTAATTTAATTTCAATTTCAGTCATTTGTTTTTAGATAGTTTTTTGTTTTTGTGACATTGTGGTAGTTTTTGGCGCTATGGATAAACTGAAAATTCGTACAATTTTCGAATATGAGTTCCTACGTGGAAATACCGCTGCGCAAACAACACGAAACATTAACGACGTGTACGGGCATAACACTGCTTGCATAAACACAGTCCATTATTGGTTCAATCGTTTTAAATCTGGAAATTTTGAGTTGAAGAACGAGCCTCGCGGTCGGCCGGTAACTATTGTCGACAACGACGAATTGAAGGCGATAGTGGAAGCGGATCCATCTCAATCTACGGCTGAGCTTGCTGCGGGCCTTGGAGTTAGTGTCAAAACAACATTGAAGCACTTGCGTCAAATCGGAAAGATAAAAAAGCTAGATAAGTGGGTGCCACACGAACTAAGCGACCGACAGCGAGATCTACGTGTCGAAGCATGCATAGCACTACTGAATCGGCATAGAAACAAGGGAACTCTTAATCGAATTGTTACCTGCGATGAAAAGTGGATCCTGTACGACAACCGTAAGCGTTCGTCTCAGTGGGTGGACCCGGGTACAGCACCTAATCAGTGCGCTAAAAAAAAGATTACTCATAGGAAGATGATGGTGACTGTCTGGTGGACCAGTGCCGGACTTGTACATCACAGCTTCTTACCGAATGGCACAACAGTGACGGCAGATGTCTATTGCCAAGAATTGCAAACAATGATGGAGAAGCTCGCAACAACCAAGACTAGTCAATCGCTCTTCCCCATTGCTTCTCCACGACAACGCGCGAGCTCACACTTCACAACAGACCATCGCAAAGCTACAAGAGTTACAGCTGGAAGCTCTCCGTCACCCACCGTACTCACCGGACCTTGCCCCAACAGATTTACTTTTTTCAAAATTTAGACAATTTTTTAAGTGGGAAAAAATTCAACACCCGTGATGCAGTACAAAACGCTTTCGCTGACTTCATCGCCTCCCGTCCGGCAGACTTCTACAGTAAAGGGATAAACAAACTGCCATCAAAATGGCAAAATTGTATAGATAATTTGGGCCAGTACTTTGATTAGCTGAAATAAAAAAAATACCAAAATTTTTATATTTTAAAATTATCATACAAATCTCCAATTTCATAGGTAAAGACCTAATATTTATGTGTATATTTTGTTTATATATTCGGGTAGATCATATTATTGTTTGGATTGGGTTTATAGCGACTCCTACGCGAAAATATACCACACACGTGTAACAAATATGTTGCCAAATCTCTATCTCCTATACAAAATTAGGTTTAGCATATGCTAAATCCGAAACACGTGTCTAGTATTTTTATGTAAAGAATCTGTGTACAAAGCGTGTTATTTTACCTGGTTGGCTGTACAAATACATGATTACCGGGCCACCCGGGTGACTTAGAGGTTTTCTTACTCCCACATCCAGCTGTGTGCTAGTGTCTAATGTCTGCTATAACCTGCCGTGACCTGCGTCGTAATTAGTGTCGGTGGTGTTCAACTTGTGAACTTTTTTAAATATTTTTGTAAAAAATATAACACGGTAAAAAATATAGGGATCGATTCAGTAATTTTTCACTTTTTTCACGCCTTGTTGACACTTCGTGTGACCCAAGGGCTGGCTTTTACTTCGGACAAAGGATAAGCATTGCCATTCAGCGTGGCAATGCCGCCAGTCTTTTGGGTACATTACCAGTCGACAGCGATGTGGAAAGTTAGTTTTAATTACGTTATTATTAGATTTAAATGTATATAATATTTTGGAGAAATTAATATTCAGTAATTGATTCTGAACAAACTATATTCAGATTTCGTATATACTAAAAACAGTGTTTTATATATCGGTGCATAGTGGACATCACATGCATGCGCATAAAACGTTTTGGGAACACATTCAATGTGCGTACGATTAAGGACTGGAATTCCCTGTCAAGACGTTAGGATTACTTCTAGGCAAGCTCCTTCGTCGACCATATTATTGCTTACGTGTGAAAGTGGTCAAGCGTGACTGTGTGAGCCAATCAATAATATTAAAAAAAAACGTAGTAGTTTTTTGTACATTATAACTCCGAAATTAGACCGGTGCCAAGATTTACATGAAAGTAGAAATTAAACACAGTTACGCATGCATAAATGTAAAACTTTAATTAAAACCTTTTACAAAGAAATTAGTTCCCGTCACTTCAGACCTTAAACTTCAATTGAATTCTAAAATTAATCACCTATAAAGTCTTCACTATGTGAGCACAATGAATTAAAATTGTGGAGCTATACGAGTGAGCGAGAGAGTACTTACAAGTTGGAAAGAGACAGATATAGTATAACAATGTTACAGCAGTTTGGAACACCAATTTAGTTCTGAAGGTATTTTCAGTGGGCAGTTTTGTAAAAGCTGGTACGGTCAACCGCACGCTGGCAATAAAAAACCGCACGCTACAATTGAACTACGAAGCCACCTTACTGGAGCAAAATAAAAGCGCAGTAAAATGTACGTTAGGCAGCGTTCGGGAAGCTGCGTGATATCTTATCGTTTAACATACCCTAGTGTCTCAAGATGAAAGTCTAGGAGTTTCTTGCACGTTCTTTTGCATTGAGATCTACGCTAAAATGTACGTTCCAAAAACGTACATTTTAGGTTTTTTTGACTGACCGACATTTTGACAATTCGAAAGTGCCTGTAAATGGTCTAGTTGAAATAAACGTTTCCGATTTCTAAGATCAGTGTGCGTTGGCAGTGATGACATATGGCTCCGTAACGTGACCTCTCACTATGGGCCACAACAGAAGGCTTTTTGGTCGTATGCTGAACAGAGAGTAAAGTCCCGCAAACCTCCGTTGAAAAGGGAGGATCCTCCGACCAGACGGATGTTATGTCTGGTAGGCAACTGCCCGATAGATGATTTCGGGTTGTTTTATATGTTCCAATCGCATGGAAAACTTTAACTGCGCGATGCAGGTTCAGTTCTTATGTGACGCCAAGATGTCACTACAGCTTAGTCACTATTTATATTGCAAATAGGTTTTTAAAAATTGCTTTTACTCGTCAATTTTTTCGTCAATTTAAACTAGATGAGACCGGTGTTTTCTAGCTGACTATCCTGAGAAGAAACACCAAAACAAATTCAGGGATCAAAGTTTCTTTTATAGTCCAGAGGGCAAACATGTAATGGTCAAATCATATGAGAACCATGCAGATTGATGTCTGAGATGGTCTTTTGAGGAATGAACCACACAGATTTGAGTGGACCTGTCCATTCAATATGTCTTCGAATGGTTCTAGGACATATCCGTTTCCTCATGATATTTTTCCTCACCGTGTTGAGGGCAGTGGTGATGAAATAAATTACACAAAGTAATGTGCCTGGCTGGGTTTGAACCCGCGACCTACAATTGGGCCAGCACTTAGAGTAGCTTTAATTTCTTATTAATTACCCATTATCGAATTGAGACCGGACACACTCCATCAACCGGTTAACATCTATCATGTGACGTCAAAGTTTATACTACCCGTATCTCTTATTAATGGCTAAAACTAAAGTAATTAGAAGCATTTACTACTGTGAGAAATATTGACAACTAGCTTCTGCTGGTGGTTTCGCCCGCGTATATGTTAAAAATTGTCCCAAAGGGTCGAACTCCCGGGATACAAGTATTCTATGTGCTATTTTAGAACATGGTCTAACCATATGCCGCCGTTCAGACGTTTTAGTTTTAAGGAGTAACAAACATTCAAACAAACTTTTTTATTAGTATAGTTTTATTTTCGCATCAATATATTGCCATTATTTGGGCATACTAACTGCTGCCAGTGGCTTTGCATGCATAATAATAGAAAATTATCCAAGGAATACTCCGAGATAAAATGCTGTGATGTTCCAAGACACGGTCTACCCGTGTAAGTTTCATCGAAAGGACATTGCTCGTCGTCCATACATAGCTCGCCTAAGATCCAACAGGGAGGTTAATTTACTCTTTGGGTTTTAGATAATGTATATATTCTATTAAACCTAAATTAAAACAACGGACACTTTCGAGAATTCTGAAAAAATTAAAACACTTTCGGATTTTGAGGTTATAATTACGTCAATAAAAACATTCGATATGTAGCAATAACTTAGCATTTATTACTGAATGACATTATTACCAAATGTCAAATGTTGTCATCTGTCAATTCGTCAACTGTCAGTGTCGATATTATTGCTCGTTTCAAACAACGCTTTCAATCGAGTTTTTGGATAAGGCTTATTATGGTTCCGCGACATCATAGCGGACTGTTTGTAACTATCGAAAAAATCATTATCGTATATCAAGTGTTGAGAATACTGACGCTTATCTGTGTCAAACTCTTATTAGAAGTGCTGTTACAAAGACTTGGCTGTATGAGCTATAATACCTTTGCCTATTAAAAACCTCAAATTGAAACAAAAAATAATAGAACTATCACCGAGAATGATGACGGAAGCTAAGGACGAAAGTGAATACTTTTTAAAATGTTTTCAAAATTAAAAAGTGTCCGTTCTATTAAAATGTATGTAATGTATATTATTAAAAGAACTAGTAATTATAGTAAATATTTCATGCGTGTTGGTTCATAGGCCATTTTTTACAATGTCCTTTATTCAGCCGTTTGAGCGTGAAGGAGTCACAAACACACACAGAAACCTTCACAAACTTTCGCTTTTATAATATTAGTGTGATCTCCCACCACAAAAAAAAAAAATGGCTATCGACTGCCTTATTTGGTATGGCTTGACTGGCCATTATTTGGGCCTAAATCAATCAGCACGTTACAGTCTATATTGTAGCCACATAAAACTGGCTAAAAAAAATTTCCTAAGACTTTCCTTTAAAATTCAGATTCAAAACTATTCATGAAATTCAAACTCCGAAATATTCTCGTCAACAACCCTCATTACTTCAAAATTAACATGAAAGCATATGAAATTTCAAATTTGTCGCTTGGCTACTAGGGACATATAATTACGCAGTGCGGTACCAAACCACAGGACCACTGGACGTCCGCGGATGCGGTCAGCCTCGGATTTAAGGGACAACATAACCGGGAAACGACCTCGTATACTCCGTGTGTCACATACGAAGCCTATAATTTATTCCCATCGAAGATTATGGGGTATCATAAACTGAAGTGTTTTATGTAAAGTTGTGGTTATCAATATCGTTTTGGGATGATGGGAAATGGAAATTTTGGAAGTGGTAGTATTTTAACATAGGATTGTCGTGTATCCCGGGTATAAAAAATGTTGTTACGGCTATATTTCACCGGGACACCATGGCGGCGCGACCAGTTGCGTCGCCATGGTGTCCGTTAGCTACCAAACTAGACACCATACAGACACCAGAGTCGCTACACCACACTGAGACAGTATCAAAATGGACCTTAATTGCACGCGTCCGAATTGGTCGCGCCACCAAATTGGTTGCGCAACCAAACGGACACGAGGTGAGTAACTCTATAGAACTGTATACATTTTGTTGGCAGCGGCGACTGGTCGCGCCGCCATAGTGTCCCGGTGAAATATAGCCCTTACTTTATGCCAAAGGCGTTAAGAATGTTAATTTTAACTGGGCCGTATATGAAATAGTTATTACATAATCATGATTGAATATATTCTGGCTTACGTGATAACTGTAAATGAAAATGCAGAAAAATCAAAATAAAACTAATCTATATCTATATATATAAAAGAAAGTCGTGTTAGTTACACCACTTATAACTCAAGAACGGCTGAACCGATTTGGCTGAAAATTGGTGGGGAGGTAGCTTAGAACCAGGAGACGGACATAGGGTACTTTTTTTTTTTACTTTTTTTTTTTTAGGGTAGAGTAGGGTAGAGTAGGGTAGAGTAGGGTAGAATAGGGTAGAGTAGGGTAGAGTAGGGTAGAGTGGGGTAGAGTAGGGTAGAGTAGGGTAGAGTAGGGTAGAGTAGGGTAGAGTAGGGTAGAGTAGGGTAGAGTAGGGTAGAGTAGGGTAGAGTAGGGTAGAGTAGGGTAGAGTAGGGTAGAGTAGGGTAGAGTAGGGTAGAGTAGGGTAGAGTAGGGTAGAGTAGGGTAGAGTAGGGTAGAGTAGGGTAGAGTAGGGTAGAGTAGGGTAGAGTAGGGTAGAGTAGGGTAGAGTAGGGTAGAGTAGGGTAGAGTAGGGTAGAGTAGGGTAGAGTAGGGTAGAGTAGGGTAGAGTAGGGTAGAGTAGGGTAGAGTAGGGTAGAGTAGGGTAGAGTAGGGTAGAGTAGGGTAGAGTAGGGTAGAGTAGGGTAGAGTAGGGTAGAGTAGGGTAGAGTAGGGTAGAGTAGGGTAGAGTAGGGTAGAGTAGGGTACAGTAGGGTAGAGTAGGGTAGAGTAGGGTAGAGTAGGGTAGAGTAGGGTAGAGTAGGGTAGAGTGGGGTAGAGTAGGGTAATTTTTTTTTTTTACTAAATCCCGCTTTTGGGCAGAACGACGACTGCCGGGACCGCTAGTCTATATATAAAAGAAAGTCGTATTACTTACACTATTTATAACTCAAGAACGGATGAACTGATTTGGCTGAAAATTGGTGGGGAGGTAGCTTAGAACCAGGAGACGGACATAGGATACTTATTATCCCGTTCTTATGGAACATGACATAAACGTGGTATAACAAAACGCAACTGATATGATATAACAAAACGCAACTGACAGCTAAAAGTAATGTTGTCTATGGTTAAGTATGGTTGAAAAATTGACAATTTGAAATTTTGATGTTGAGCGGTTGATGTGTTTAAAGGTACCTATATTAAATTAATATACGGTATAGTTCCTATATTAAATTGATATACTGTAGAGTAGGGTACAGTGGGTTAAGTAGGGTATAGTAGAGTAGAGTAAGGTAGGGTAGAGTTGGGTAGAGTAGAATATAGTAGTCAATTGACGGGAGCGAAACTGCGGGCAAAAGCTAGTAAATATATAAAAATGAATCCCTATTTATCTTACTCACGTCATCCCTTGAACGATTGGACAAATTTCGATAATTTTTTTTTTTGTTGTATTTATTATTATCAGGAGAAGGTATTATGAAAGAAAAAATTCAGAAAGTTGCGCAGAAAATTAGAAAATTTCAGAAAACTACGAATTTAATCTTTGCGCGTTTGACAATTCACGCGAATGACAGATCGCGCATTTGTCAGGTTGCCAGTTTAACAGTTCATATCGCTAAGACAGAACAACGTTTGTTAGGTTAGCTATTGTTATTATAAAAATATATACCTACTTTTCCGATTTTATTGTGGTGCACTCTACTCCTTTTTTAGGCCTGTTACATAGATAGATCACGTTGTATACTAACCGCGTGCTAGCAAGCTTACAAAAAGGCCCTACCTCTTTTCTATAAAACTTTACAAATGTAACGAACTTAAAGTACTCTCTCCATTTATCCTCACAGCTGCATATGTAACATACAAAGGAGGATATACTCCTGATTTTCAACGCTTGCACTTACCGCAACATTTCGTGTTCACTACACGCCATTTTGAATTCGAGCTGCATTCCAAATTTAAATCTTTTTATGGCAGACGGTTCTTGAAAGGTACTGTCAAAAGATACTGGCAACTTGAAAGGTGAAATGTTTTTAAAATTGGAATCGGCGAATCAGACAATCTGAGCTACAAATCTTGCCATCCCTCAATTTTTTTTTATATTAAAATTGAAATAATGTAATTCTATAGTTATTTAAAATATGCCTCTAATATCCATTATTTACTGTTTTTTTTTCTCATATGGGCACCATCCAAACCTCAAGAACTCAGTGTGGTTTTATTCAGTAAATGTCTGACACGCCTTCCCGCTGCACCCTAAAACAGGTTTTCAATTACTGTAAAGAAAAAAAAACAGCCCACACCGTCTTCACATTCACAATTATAAAAGAAAATTTATATAAAATAAAGTTTACAAAAATGCAATATTAATGGATGATTTCCCATTCAATCAGTTGATATAAAAGTTGAGTATAATGTTGAGTGAGGCGAGTCCATCATAATTGACGTTTAATTAAAATATAACGTCGAAAAAAAAATATACAATAATTTGTGTTCTTTGTCGTAGCGATTATTGTTCGCATTGTTCAAAGGTATATATATTATCTTATCTTTTCATCCGTTATGTTAGTCACTGACGTTTAATTTAAAATGTCTGGAACAAAATATATATTTTACTGTAGAAAACGAAGTTAAAAAATAAAAAAAAATGTTTGCTTTTTAATCGACAATCGATCAGGACAACAAAACAACATGAGTGAGAGGCTTATTTTTTATCCATTTTGTTACGCAATGTCAAAAAAGTAAAATAATAACATTCTACTCGTATTATACAATTTATAGCCCCTAAGTTTCGAAAGTTTAAAAAATTTTTGTACAAGACACTTGAACACTTTGATTAGAATTAATATTTTAGTTTTATAATAATGTTATTTTTATTTTTTATTAGTGTGTCATTAATAGTAATCCGTGAACAGCGCTGTGGCTTTGGGCTACATTATTATTTAAGATATTTATGTAATTATGTTTTTAATATCACGTAATGTAGCTGTTTATTGTTCCTTATCAATAAAGTAAAACGAGTAATAAATTATAAGTATTATACTATAAACACAAAATATAGGGAACTTAAAAAAATCTTTAAAAAACATTTGATTTGATGTTTTTTTAATATGATTATTTATATTGTGCTTTTTGGTATAATATTGACTGATCTACACTGTTCTTACATAATACTGTAATATGAAAATATTGTAAAATACCACTTTTTTTTAAAAAAGAGTAACCATGGAGTTTCTTGCCGGTTCTTCTCCATAGGAAACGATCAATTTGGAACCGTGCACTAGCTTCTGATGTTTTATAAGTGCCCATGTAGGCCTATGTGAAATAAAAATATTTTTGATTTTGATTACTTGAAGTACAAGAATTACTTAATGCACCACTTTAATTGTAAAATCAACCAATGTAGCTACAACCCATGGTTCTCTTTAAGTCAAGAGTGAATAGGTTACTTCTAGGCAAGCGTGCTCCATCGACGGCTACATCATCGCTTACCATCAGGTGAGATAGTAATCAAACGCGACCCTATCCATAATATATTTTTTTAAATAAAATAATTAAATTTCGTATGCTTACGGCATACGAAAACTAACGCCATCTAGTGATAAAAGACGTCAGTAATTTCTAACCTCAAAACAACCGCCACCACACACCGCCCGCACGCAAGTATATTTTCAATTCAGTCTCTTAATTAAGAATGTGAATCCTCCTGAGTTTCATTATTGGAAAACAGAAGATACGACCATATTTAACGCTCTTCTACACAGCAAACATACAAAGCAAAGCATTCGCTACGATTATCCAAAGCTTAATTGGGACAATCTTTAAAAGAGCATTTACGATCATTTTTTCATTGACACAGTGTATTGGCTGTTCACTTGACTCAAAACTTGGGCCATTTTCACTATTTTGTTCCAAACTTGTTGACTCGGATAAATGCAGCTGTAACTGAAAGGCACCTGAGAACTGCAACCGTTGAGAATTTTCTGTGATCGCGAAAAGGTGGAATTAAAGTGTCGATAGCTTGAAATTTATTGAAAAGCTGTCTGAACGCTGGCCAATAAAAAATAACACATTTCATCTAGAGAATTTGTATCAAATGATAGGGTTTTCAGCTTACTACATTTTAAAACTTTCTGAAACTGGTTGTAACCATGGAGTTTCTCGCCGGTTGTTCTTCATAGAAAACGACCGATTGGAACTGTGTGCTGAAGAGCTGAAGGGGGTCGATGCACTCCAAGGATACATTCTAAAAAGCAAGAGCCAAGGTGAACGGGCTCCTTTTGGTAGGGAACGGACACGCTTGTGTTTTGGCGGCGTTGAATATCGCGACTTAATAAACAGCACATGTTTAATTGTTAAATAAACATGCATTATAGCTATATGTACTTATTATTTTCATGATTAATAAAAAGTATCAACTCCGTTTAAGCGGCGTACAGCCAGGGTGACGCAGGAACCTGCATCCTGCGTGCGGTGAGGACTTACCGGACATGGTAAGTTCGGAAAGTTCCTGCACTGGATTCTTGCAACAGAAAAACCCTCACGCCCTAGCCACCGGGATCCCGAACCCGATTTCCAACCACCGTAGGCGTGGGCTTGCGGATGGCCAGTAATGGGTAGCTCGCCGTCCGGCCATCTGGTAACCGTCCAGACCGAGTTCAAGTCGTCGACGGCGCATAGTGTACCATGCGCGTCTCAAGGAGATATCATTAAAACCGTACTGGCCCAGCAGGGTAGAAGCCCATTGGGGCCAAATACAAACATAGGAGTGGGTTTTAGTCAGCAAAAATCTGACACGTTCTGTCGCTCCACTCAAGAGCGAGAGAAGTCATTGGATGATTTCCCACGAATAAAAAAAAGACTAGCAACTTTTCCAAAACTAAACGTACTAACGTAAAAAATATAATCACTAACGGAAAGTGAAAATAGATCACAAACAAAATTACGCCATCTTGAGTATTGTCTGCATTTAAGAAACTTTTAGAACAGAAAAACAAGTCCTCAGATCTAACAAAATTATAACAACAAAGTGAATACAAACTGCCACATCTCCATATCCACAGGGATTTAAGGATCTATTTGGTCGGGACCCGAATTGCCCATTTTGAGTGCCTTCTGCTATATCTAGGACGGGTTAACGATTTCACACGCTCACTGGGTCACCTGTAAAGCTTTGATCTCTAAATAGATATATATATACAGAAGGTTAGTTCCATGAGACAAGCGAAAACGCACACACAAATTGTCACGTTTCAGTTTCCGAAACGAATTCGAGCTGGATTCCGAATTTAAATCTTTTTATGGCGGATGGTTATTGAAAGTTATTGTTAAAAGATACTAGCAACTTGTAAGTTGAAAATGGGCTTGCTGTTAAAATTGGAATAGGCAAATAGGACAATCTGATGGGCAAATATTGTTATTTTGTCTTTTTTAAATAAAATTGAAATAACTTCTAATTTAATAACACTTATATTCTGCAACTTATTTGCATATAACGCTTATACGCACACTGGATCACCTGCGAAGCTTGGATCACTAAATAGGCAAGTACAGAAGGTTAGTTCCATAACATGAAAATGCATACACATTTTAGTTTCCGAAACCTGTGAAGCCCCCAGAAAGCTACTGTCCTTTTGGGTGGAGCTAAGTTGACATTTTAACCACGTACATCGAAGGACTAGAACAATTTTCCTGCAGCGGTCTTCCCGTTCGATTATAATTTAGCTGTCTTCAAGGTTAGAGTGAATAGGCTCTTAATAGACTTGTGCACTTTATCATCATCGATTGCATCACTGCTTAGAGACTTCACATCAGGTGAGATAAAAGTCAAGTTTTAGTTTATATCATTTAAAAAAAAATCCAAAACCCTTTACGGGCAACAAATTGCATGAACGAATTTGAAAATAGAATCATATGCCTACATCAGCTTCAAGAGTGATTCAATGCTAATTTAAAATCGATTGATTTAAGGTAAGCAACGGCCTACCTTGGTAGGCCCTGGTAGGTTAAATTATGCTTGCATCAGTAACGTTTTTTAAGCCATTCGTCCTAGATATCAATCGTAGAACTTTGACAGATTTTACGGGTAGTTAGCAGTTCGAAACTTGACATCCAGTCCTGCCAAAGGGTATCTTGTTACTCCGATAATGGCTTGTAGAATTTAGACAGCCATATGAAATACTAGTATTCAGTTGCGCTGGTATTCAACTCTATTAGATTGAAAATAGTCCTCAAAATTTTTGTTTTACCTGATTTAAGCCTTACAATTATATAGTAGGGGACGCGCGAAAATTGTCCAACAATATGTCCCGCATCACGTGAATGCGTTGTAAAATGTTGGAGAGCAAGTTGCGGGACACTGGGCAAATGTTGCCCAGTGTCCCGCAACTTGCAGCGACAGGTAGATTGAACGTTACGCGTCACGTTTCGGGACATTTTGTCCTCTAATATATCTGAGGCATATAATAAATTTAGAATTTAAAAGCGAAACTTTTGTCAAACCCTACTTTAGGTCTATGTTCTTAATTCAAAAATTTAAATTCAGAAATGTGCCGAATGGCACGTCGCAAGAGAGCTGACTCACCGCAACTAGATTTCGACTTGGATCTCCCCGCACGTACTTACAAGTCTATGTATACACGAGCTTGTTGTCAACGATGTATACAGTTAACCTTCTGTACCATTTTTTATAGTATTTGGCAACTCTGCATTTTGTGACGATATATACTTCGGTTATTTTATTAAAGAATCTTTTCTTGTGCAACGGACGTGGCTTTCGTAGCGTGAGAGAAGATCGGACTTCTTTTATTTGCCTTTTTTGCATTCAATGATATAAACAAGTCATTTCAAATTTATAAAATAAAATATGGACTTGACAAGCGTCGGTCGATGCAATGCAGTTCTCCGAGAATTACTTTGAACTAATTATCTTTATAGCTGGAATTGACTGAAACTTTTAAGGAAAAACAATTTCCTCTCAATAGTGTATTCATTTGATCTCTATGTATCGTATAATTTTGTAATATTTATAGGTATACTACAAAATAATAAATATGTCTCCCTGCCAATACTAATACTCAAAAATTAATATCTGAACAAATTCAAATATCGAATTAATTCAATTTATACATAGTTATGTATAAATTGAATTAGGTACATTCCCTTAGGTGGTGAATATTGGAAAATTCTCTCTTAGTGCTTGCTTACGTCATAAAAAATTTCTCCTTTTATAAACATAGATGAACGGCAGTGGTGGCCCAGTGGAAACAGCTCCAACTTACGGGTTGTAGTTTATGGGTTCAAACCCAGCAAGGCGCATTACTTTGTGCAATATATTTCCTCACCACTGCCCTCAAAACGTTGAAGGAAGGAAACCGGTATCTCCTAGAATCAAAAATTTGAAAATATGTAACATTCACCTATCCGCACTGGGTCCGTGTGGATTATACCTCATTCCCTCTCCTAGAGAGGAGGCCTGAGTCCCAGCAGTGGGAACATTATAAGCTGCTTATATCCATAGACAACTTTAGTTTTAGTATATGCGAAACCCAAAACACTTATCGTCTAGTATTTTTATTTAAAGAATCTATGTACCAAATTTCATAACTATCATGAAAAATCACAAAGTTATAAGCTTGTTTTGTTACTTGGTTGTCTGCACAAACACATGGTCACCGGGACATACAGGAGACTGAGGGGTTGTTTTGCTCTCGCACCAGCCGTGACCTTTGTTGTACTTAGTGTCGGTGGTATCCAACTTGTGACCTTTTTAAATATTTTTAGAAAAAAAATATAACACTGTGTAAATATTATTGGAATCGATTCAGTTACTGTAGAGTATTCAGGCGCAGGGGTGGATGGTTCCCGAAGAAATGAAACGCAGTGAAAGCTGAAGACTTCTTGATTTATTCACGAGCACTTGTTGACAGGTAGCGATGACTCCAAACGACGACAATGTTTGGCCGTGAGGCGGCTATATTTATACCCTTTGTAGGTGGGTGGAATTAGTGGCGGTCTTATTCGACTATTATATTTCTTATTTTCCAATAATGTGAGAAAAATGTGAGGCTGCTATCCGACGTGGGCGGAGGTAGTGCTCAGTGCGACCGTGTATGCCTTTCCTCTAGTTCCAACCACAATTGATCACAAAAGCGAATTCTATTAACTAGATTTACATTTCTAATCATTTACTTAACTAAGATTACATAATATAACATAAACAACTATTCATATCAGTATTTCTTAGTCATCTAATGTACAAACTAGTAAAACATAATAATTAACTGTAGAGTATTCAGGCGCAGGGGTGGATGGTTCCCGAAGAAATGAAACGCAGTGAAAGCTGAAGACTTCTTGATTTATTCACGAGCACTTGTTGACAGGTAGCGATGACTCCAAACGACGACAATGTTTGGCCGTGAGGCGGCTATATTTATACCCTTTGTAGGTGGGTGGAATTAGTGGCGGTCTTATTCGACTATTATATTTCTTATTTTCCAATAATGTGAGAAAAATGTGAGGCTGCTATCCGACGTGGGCGGAGGTAGTGCTCAGTGCGACCGTGTATGCCTTTCCTCTAGTTCCAACCACAATTGATCACAAAAGCGAATTCTATTAACTAGATTTACATTTCTAACCATTTACTTAACTAAGATTACATAATATAACATAAACAACTATTCATATCAGTATTTCTTAGTCATCTAATGTACAAACTAGTAAAACATAATGATTAACAGATAACAAACCAATATACATGAGATTCCGATAAGACTCTCTTGTTATCGTTCTATATTACATGTTTAATGCTACGTGGCTTTATATAACGTTAAACATACATTGTCCCTACACAAGTTATCCTATATTTACAAGTTGGGCGAGGCCGCTAACAAAAACTAGTCTTATACTAGGAGATCGTTGTGCTCCTCAACAATCCCACCCCCCGTAAGAGGGTTCAACCGATTACAGACCCGTCGGTAGGGAGCACAACGACCTTTACAACGGGGCGTCGCAAAATTCCGTTATTGGTTCTAATGTCTACGACCCTAATAACGTTATCTGAGCCGGGGTACACTTTCGTGATAATGCCTTTAGGCCACTGATTTCGCGGTTTGTTTTCGTCTACAATCACGACCACATCACTGACTTTCACATTTGGCACATCACTATTCCACTTTCCTCGTTGCTGCAGCGATGGAAGGTATTCGCGCAGCCAGCGCCTCCAAAAGAGGTCGGCCAGCGCGTTCACCCGCTTCCACATGCGGCGCGAGTCGAGGTCGACCGCATGTCGACGCGTGCACGGCGCATCTCCCGCGGCAGTGCCCAGCAGGAGATGATTCGGCGTCAGCACCACCGGTTGCTCTGCATCGCAGCTTACGTAGGCGAGCGGTCGACTGTTTACGACCAGCTCAGCCTCAGCGAGAAGGGTGTAGAGAACCTCCTCGCGAGGGGCTCGCTCCTTGAGGGTCGCCCGCAGTGCGTTTTTGACTGAACGCACCAGGCGCTCCCAGCAACCACCCATGTGTGGGGCAGCCGGGGGGTTGAAGTGCCAGGCTATGCCCCGGCCTGTCGCCTCGCTCTCGAGACGGTCGTGGTTCATCTCCCGTAGCGCCTCCCGAAGCTCTGAGTGCGCCCCGACGAAGTTGGTCCCGCGGTCGGAATACATGTCCGCGGGACAGCCGCGGCGCGCGATCAGGCGCCTAAGCGCCAGTATCGCGGAGTCAGCGCTCAGTGTTGCAGCCAGCTCCAGGTGGACAGCGCGCGTAGTGAGGCACGTGAACAACACGCCCCACCTCTTCTCCCGGCGCCGCCCGATGACTACTTCCATGGGGCCAAAGTAGTCCACCCCACAATGGACGAAGGCTCGACGTGTCATTTCCAGTCTCGCTGGTGGCAGGTCTCCCATCTTTGGTGAAGAAGGTGTGGCTCTTTTGATACGACATTGTTGACACCTCGCAGTCACTGTCTTCACGGTCGATCTTAGATTCGTGACCCAATACTTCTCCCGCACATTATTTACCACAGCCTCTTGATTGGCGTGCAGGGAGGCCACGTGATATTTCAATATTAGTCGGCGCGTGAGGGCGTGTTTCCCATCCAATATTATAGGATGACGCGCTCCGAAGACGAGCTCGCTGCAGGCGCCCAGTCTGCCGCGTACTCTCACCAGCCCGTCCTCGTATAGCATGGGGTCTAGAGTCCGTATTCTGCTGTTCTTTGGCAGTGGTCGGGCCTCTCGGAGAGCTTTGATTTCTTCATGAAAACTCTCAGCCTGTATGAGTTTCAGCAGGCGTAGCTCCGCCTCTCGCAGGTCCGTTATGGTGACGGTCGCTGAGCTGCGTTGTTTGCGACAAAGTTCAGTAAATATTGTTAGTCGCGCTACGACACGTACGGCGCGTGTCCAGGTTGGCAGCCGCTCGTATGTCAGTGTGGGTTCGGCCTGTGTGGTCAGTACATTCACTCGTTGCACACGTTCTAGGTCCTCCTCCGTCACTGCGTCACTCCCGGAAGCCGTCGGCCATTGCTCCTGTGGACGGCAAAGGAATGACGGGCCTGATAGCCACTCGCTACTGTTGTTAGGCCAGTCCAATCGGGTGCTTTTGTCGGCGGGGTTTAACGCCGAGGGAACCCAGCGCCAGTCACACTTCCTTGACCGTGAATCAATTTCGGCTAGTCTGTGGGACACAAACCGCTGAAAGTCTGTAGCGTCGGAACCTATCCATTTCAAGACAGTCTGACTGTCTGTCCAAAAATATTTATGTTTGACGGCTACCCCCAATTCTGACTCTACAGTCGACGCTATCCTGCAAGCCAATACTGCCGCCTGCAACTCTAGGCGGGGTATCGAAATGGCCTTTTGAGGGGCCACCCTGGCTTTTCCTAGGACGAAGCTCACCCGCCTGTTGCCGAGTTCGTCATTTCCCGCTATATAAGCGACTGCGGCATAGGCGGATTCACTTGCGTCCCCGAAAAAGAACATATCAGCAATGTCTCCCGTAAATCCTATCGGCCCTAGTCTGAACTTAAACAATACTCCTAGAAGTGAATTCAGTAGGTCGGGGCCCGACAATAGGTTGTCATTTAGGGATGTCCCTTGATACGTGGCGGCAGCGTCAAAGACTAGTCATAATTTCCCCGGCTTGTTTGGATTCTTTACCCCAAAATGGGGTAAATACCAGACCGGATCTTGGACGCCGCTCTCCAACCTATTGGCGTAACCCTGTTCAACCAACCTATCTATTTGTTTCTTATAGGCCTCTGCATACTCAGGATCCCGGTTCAATTTACGCTCTATTCCCGCCAAGCGATGGCGAGCGTAAGTATAGTTATCGGGGAGTTGCGGGCTATCATGCCTCCACAACAACCCTACTTCCCATTGGCCATCCCCATTCTGATGGCTAGTGTTATCTAAGATCTCAAGAGCTCTATCATTCTCCTTATGAGACCTAGGGATTTGTGCTATTCCTATAGACTCTAGCTCAAACTGGCTTTTAACTATCTCGTGCAAATCTAAGAGTGGTTCCACGACACAATTCACAGACTCTTCAGCCGACCTATGTCCTTTGCCTACGGGTCCATGAACGACCCAACCTAGCTTGGTCAAGGAAGCAACGGGCTTACCGGATTTTCCTCGGCGTGTCTCCTGGCCGACCAGCAACTCCCAATTGTCCTGTCCCAGCAACAGCAGCGGCTTGGCCCCAATCATTCCCTCGCAGCCCAAGTCGCGCAGGTGGGCGTGCTCCGTAAGCAACGCAGCCGGCACTGTTTGTGCGGGTAAGTCCAATCTCTTGAATGTACGACACTTCACTGTATGCACTCTACCGTTTGGCCCACGCACTGACACTATCACTCTACGTGAGGTTTTGTCCGACACCTCTTGTCCGCGCGCACTCTTCAGCACTAAGGGTTCTTCCTGTCCCCCAGCGTTCTCTGCCAACGAGTCATCTACTAGTGATATCGTAGCCCCGTCATCAAGTAGGGCGTAACAGTCGTGTGTGTTGTTCCCTATCGTAACACACACTGGCAATATTTTCAGGAGCGACTTGCCGTGGTACTCACTCACATTCGTGACACTTTCGGTGGTCTTCTTCTCTGCGTGCAATAGGATATGGTGCGCATAGTTGCATGACGGACACTTGTTAGCTCGACAGAAATTCTTTGCATGTTGTTTCACTATACATTTGAAACATAGGCGTTTATCCTTAACGTGTTGCCATCTGTCATCCACACTCAGTTTCGCAAACTTGTCACACTTTGTGAGATTGTGTTCTCCCTCACACATTGTGCACTGAGGCCCTCTTGTTGGTGGTGGTGAATTGTCACTTTGTACATGCAGTCGTTGAACATTTCTATATGGGACTTGCTTTGGTGCGCTTTTCTGTGGTTTAGAAACCGGTGCTCCGACAGCGCTCACTTCCATTTGCACATAATAAGAGGTAGCTCGGGCTAGGTGACCTAGGAAGTCTGACAATATTTCCAAACTAGGCGACACTCTCACATCAATGCCCTGGGTTGAAGCTACGCCCATAGCAAAGTCCCCATACTGAGCTCTCTGTACAGGTGTCAACTTATTCAATAATTCACTCACCAGTTGTGGGTTGTTGAGGTATCCGGTTGCATGCACATTCCTCAGCAGCGACACACAATTACGCACTGTCGTAGAGAATTTCCGTAATTCTCGACCACTTTCCGTCACTTTAGGTAACGCACGCACTTTCTTCAATGCACATTCCAGTATCAGGTTCGGGTGTCCAAACTCCTCATCCAGTGCCTTGATAATCTCCGTAGGATTCGTAGATGTCCTGAGCAGATCTTCTACCGCTATCTTGGCCTCTCCCTGCAGCGATGTTTTCAGGCGCGCTAGGTTCTCGTGCGGCTTAAAGTTGTACATTGCCGTAGTGTCCCAGTACATGTTCTTGTACGATAGCCAATCAGCTGGGTCTCCATTGAAGTACGGCAACTCATAAGCTTGTCTGGGCACTGGTCGCGGACGAGCTATGTTCGAGATGGCTTCAGCTAGCTGATCTATCCTCCTGTCTCGCGACCGGCTTCTCTCCGTGTCTTCAGCGAAGGTTTGATCCCAGTCAGGCACTTCACGATGCACTCGCGGTACACTGCCACTCGGTACAGGCGTATCGGGCACTACGTCTCGGAACTGTACGGTCGCGGGCGCACACTGTTGTGGGAGCGCAGATACTCGGGACGGTACTTCGCGAGATGTCGCGGGCGCGAACGCGGGCACTTCGTGTGAGGTCGCGGGCGCGGACACGGGCACTTCGCGCAAGGTAGCGGTCGCGGACACGGGCACATCACGCGAGGTCACGGTTACGGACGCGGTCACCGGCACTGAGTTCGATGATACTGGTGGTACTCGATCACTGGGCGCAGTACGAGTGATCCATTCTTCCACTCGGCGAGTCGTTTCTTCTTCATCTGACGAGTCATCTTCGTCAGCTGCGGCGTCTATTTCAGCCAACTCTGCTTCCAGCTTCTTCCTCACGAGGTTTTCTTTCAGGCGCACTAGCTCTTTTTCAGCCTCGTATTCGACCCTCCTCCGAAGATAGTCGGCACTTCGTTGTCCGCTTTTCGTGGAGACGTGGCTGGCTCTTGATCCTTGCTTCCTTGCACTCCGTCGTATCTCCGATTCCCTTGGTGTGGCAGCATCACTATAGTCGATCACACGACCGGGCCCCGCCAATGGAATCACAGGTGCAGGCACAGGAACAGATGATGAGGTAGGCGCTATTGATGGTGATCCCGGTGCCAGTTCAGACGGCACTCCCGAGTCACCTTCCATGGCACGACGTTTGTTCATCACTTCCTCCAACTTGCGTAGCTTGCTTCGTGTAGTTACGGCGCTGCGTTCACTCATCTTCTCTGGCGATCTTTACAGGGCGATCTTGATGAGTCTTCAGGCGATGTAGATAAGTCTTCAGGGCGATCTTCACAGGGCGATCTCGACAAATCTTCACGCTAGTCTTCTGGTTTTTCAGGACGTTTTTCAGTCTTCAGGACGATCCGGCTCGAAGGACCAATTTTGTAGAGTATTCAGGCGCAGGGGTGGATGGTTCCCGAAGAAATGAAACGCAGTGAAAGCTGAAGACTTCTTGATTTATTCACGAGCACTTGTTGACAGGTAGCGATGACTCCAAACGACGACAATGTTTGCCCGTGAGGCGGCTATATTTATACCCTTTGTAGGTGGGTGGAATTAGTGGCGGTCTTATTCGACTATTATATTTCTTATTTTCCAATAATGTGAGAAAAATGTGAGGCTGCTATCCGACGTGGGCGGAGGTAGTGCTCAGTGCGACCGTGTATGCCTTTCCTCTAGTTCCAACCACAATTGATCACAAAAGCGAATTCTATTAACTAGATTTACATTTCTAACCATTTACTTAACTAAGATTACATAATATAACATAAACAACTATTCATATCAGTATTTCTTAGTCATCTAATGTACAAACTAGTAAAACATAATGATTAACAGATAACAAACCAATATACATGAGATTCCGATAAGACTCTCTTGTTATCGTTCTATATTACATGTTTAATGCTACGTGGCTTTATATAACGTTAAACATACATTGTCCCTACACAAGTTATCCTATATTTACAAGTTGGGCGAGGCCGCTAACAAAAACTAGTCTTATACTAGGAGATCGTTGTGCTCCTCAACATTAACAGATAACAAACCAATATACATGAGATTCCGATAAGACTCTGTTGTTATCGTTCTATATTACATGTTTAATGCTACGTGGCTTTATATAACGTTAAACATACATTGTCCCTACACAAGTTATCCTATATTTACAAGTTGGGCGAGGCCGCTAACAAAAACTAGTCTTATACTAGGAGATCGTTGTGCTCCTCAACAGTTACTGATTCTGAACAAACTATAATCAGGTTTCGCATATACTAAAAATAATATTTTATATGAACGTAGAGTTATTCGCATACATATTTAGAATGACCATAAATTGTGGACAGACTATGTATATATTGAAAATAAATTTCGTATCCATCATCAGTGACTATAATTGGCTATAAAAAGGCATGGTTGATGCAGTAGTTGAGTGATCGGCTGCTGCACTGCGTGGCACGGATTAACGAAGGACATTGCTCGTCGTCCATACATAGCTCGCCTAAGATCCAACAGGGAGGTGTATTTACTCTTTGGGTTTTAGATAATGAATATATTCGATTAAACCTAAATTAAAACAACGGACACTTTTGAGAATTCTGAAAAAATCAAAACATTTTCGGATTTTAAGGTTTTAATTACGTCAATAAAAACATTCGTTACGTAGCAATAACTTAGCATTTATTACTGAATGTCATTATTACCAAATGTCAAATGTTGTCATCTGTCAATTCGTCAACTGTCAGTGTCGATATTATTGCTCGTTTCAAACAGCGCTATCAATCGAGTTTTTTGATAAGGCTTATTATGGTTCCGCGACATCATAGCGGACTGTTTGTAACTAAAAATCATTATCGTATATCAAGTGTTGACAATAGTGCCGCTTGTCTGTGTCAAACTCTTATTAAGAGTGCTGTTACAAAGACTTGGCTGTATGAGCTATAATACCCGTCTATTATAAATCTCAAATTGAACCAAAAAATAATAGAACTGTCACCGAGGATTATGACGGAAGCTAAGGACGAAAGTGAATACTTTTTAAAATGTTTCCGAAATTAAAAAGTGTCCGTTCTATTAAAATATAAGTAATGTATATTATTAAAAGAACTAGTAATTACAGTAAATATTTCATGCGTGTTGGTTCATAGGCCAGTTTTTACAATGTCCTTTAAATAGCCTATAGATAACTGTTCCCTGTTTGGCTGTCTTTTGTGTATGAGATTATATGTTTGTGAACGCAGCCACGATATAGGAGTAACTATAATATATAATATTTTCACACAATATTCACACAACGCCGCCTAGTCCCAAGCTAAGCAGACCTTGTGTTACGGGTACTATACAACTGATAAACATACTTAAATATTTCTAAATACATACATATTATAGATAAATTACACCCAGACACAGAACAAATGATTGTGCTCATCACACAAACATTTGTCCTGGGTGGGAATCGAACCCACGACCTCCGGCATAGCAGTCAGGGCCACTAACCACCAGACCAACAGGTCAGTCCACCAGTAACTACTAGTGTGAGGCTAAAAAAAAAGTTTACTAAAACAGAAAAGAACAAGAACAGAGAGGAGGCCTGAGTAACAGCAGTGAGGACATTAAAAGGCTGATAATCAGCCTTTTAATGCTTATGCTAAAACAGAAAATATCAAAAATTTATCAAATATGTTATGAAGGCATTATTGTTATTTATGTTATAAGCAAACTTCTAATGGTATTTCATTTTGTTTCAGGTACAAACGCAAGTAGAGGAAGTTTTACGCAGAATTGTACACGTAAGACTAATAAAATGACTTGTTCGCTATGGGTTGTAAGATCAATTTTCAATGTAAACAAACAAATTCATACAATATTCGTATTTACATACTTATTCCTTGTGAAAATAAGTGTTTACCAAATGAGAATTCACAAAAAAAAGTTGACAATGCCCAAAAATTCGAACGCAAAAAAACGACCGAAAAGTTCAAAAAATAATTTATTATACGAGTAGTTGCATCAGACTGCTCAAAGTAACTTGTTTCGAACTTTTCAGTCGTTTACCGGTAATTAAAGACGGATGAAAAAAGATTGCATTGATTGATAAAGTGAGAAATGAGTATATTAGGGGAAGTTTGAAAGCCGAGGCCCGCCGCGACAATCCCGTCAACGTCCTCCCCGTCCCTTGCTCGAGCCAGCCCGCGCCGCTGAGCTGTAGTTTTAAAAGATTCCCCGTTAATAATAATAATATCTTGTTCGATCCAGCCCGTCCCTTTGCTGCCAAGCGACGCCCTAAGCCGAGGTCCGTGCTCTTAGCGTGTAGTCGCTTAGTTTTAAGTTTAGTTAATTAAGCCCTGGCTTTGATTCTTGAATCGAGGCCGCCACAGGCAAGTCCGGTAAGGCAGCCGACAACCTCCTAGGTAGACATGCGAGAGGCCACACACAAAAAAAAAAAGTGGCGCCAGTGACTGAAAAGTTGAACGGGAATGGTTTGTCTTGGTATGGTCATGTGAAGAGAAGGGATGAAACGCATGTTACTAAAAGAGTTATTAGTTTACATGTGGATGGATGCAGAGGGAGAGGGAGACAAAAGAAAAGATGGATGGATTGTGTGAAGAGTGATATGAAAGAAAAGGAAGTTAGTGATAGCATGTCGAGTGGCAGGACAGAATGGAAGAAAAAAACGTGTTGCGCCGACCCCAAATAACACGAGACAAGGGCAGGAAGAAGATGATGAATGGTTTTAATTTCAACTTGATACATCGATGTTCCCAAGATAAAAGTTCTTGCAGTAACAAAACGTAAGTAAATTGTTCTTTTCACGTTGTAGAAAAACTAGTCATATCACAATTCTTTTAAGCAGCACTAGAAAATGCTTTAAAAAGACACGGTCCTTTGAGTGTCACCAAAAGACGTCTATGCCATTTTGTTCCACCACTTCGTCTCGACTGCATTTACACAATCAAGATTCGTTACCTATTCTTATTTGGAGTAGTTCTACATTTCAAGAGGTCTGATTGTTGAGAAAGAGACGGTTTTCTTTGTATTAAGTGTATTGGAGTAGATAAATATTTGTCTTGTAGGAGAAATAGTACAATTTGATACAATGACAAACTTTCTGCACTTGCAGAAAGTTTGTCATTGCGACCTAGGCGGAATTCGCACGAACCGTAGGCGAGTGTGTTATTGAGCCGAGGTCTGCAGTAACAAATTTGCACGTGTATCAAACGACTTTTTTCAATACACTTACGAAGAAATGAATAAACGGGGGTCGACTCGTGCCCAGACCGATACGATAAATGAAATAAAATTGCGGCGGGGAGAGCACGCGCACTTTTCTGCACTAGTGCGGAAAACAGTCAATTGCGTGCCCAAAGGCGATGGGATAAGAGCGGGTTTTCGAGAAGTGTATTGAAAATTTCTATTCGCTGCTATGTAACAGCAGCGAGTGGCTTTGACTTACAGAGGCAATGATGCTTCCTTTGGGACTGAATAACTACATCATCCTCTGCCAATTAAAAGAAGAACCAAAACTACCGACATAGCCGAACGCCTAAAGATCTATTTCCAGCATTCCCCTTCTTAATTGTAAGGGCCTAGCAGGGTCGAAGCCATCGATCTATATTCCATATTTATATATTGACCGGCAAAGCCTACTGGGGCTAGGTTGTGCAAAAGAGAACCCCGAGGTCCTGGAAAGCAAGCAAAGAAGGAAAGTAGGAGTGGGTTTTAGTCAGTAAAAGACTGACACTATCTCTAGCTCTGCCCAAGAGCGAGATTTGTCATTAGATGATTTTCCCACCGAAAAACAAAACCCTTAGCTCGCAGCGCAGCAAGTCAATCGCTCAACCATTGCACCATTGCGACATCCACCGTCTTATTCATCATATAAATGAAAACCAAAATAAATAAACTGATAAATCTTCCAATAATAATTAACGTCTATCATTTTTAAAAGCCATTCTGAACAATTTTCCTTGAAACCATTTACCTAATTTAAACCATCATCGACTCATTAACATTGTTTAAACACTTTCTTATTTAATGAGATAAAAACAAAACTTCAACACAATTTATTTTTTTCCTTTGTCGGAAGGGAAAGTTAAGGAAACCGGCCATGTGCGAGACAGGCCCTTGCACTAAAATTTCCGTAGCACAAAAATGATAATGCTATTTTTTTATTATTTATCATGGTGAAAGAAATCATACGCTCGCAAATATGTGGTCTATGAAGCACTGACTTTTGAGGCGAAATCGGGACCCTATTTTGAAGAATATTCTGGTTATTTTCCGAATTTCATATTTATTATATGGCTTGTGAACTCTCTGCCAGCATCTGTGTTTGTTCCCTATCACCTATGACCTCTCAGTTTTCAAAGCAAGAATGATCACTTGACTGTGAACAGTTATTTTCTAAGATCACTCGTCGATCGCACAGTTCATAAACTATTGGAGTGATTTTAAAAATAATTTCGCCAGAAGAACGCTACTGTGTCAATGAATGACATAGATATATATTTTTCAATACACTTACTCGAAAACGCGCTCTTATCCCTACCGCTTTTTGGTACAAGTAAGCCAGCCAAAATTTATTGTATTTATCGTATCTGGTTGGGCGTCAAGCGACCCCCACGAGTCACACCCCGTTTATTTATTTTTTCCTTAGTATAATGAAAAACTACGGTTGATATATATGGACTTATAAACCTAATAAATTTTAACAATGAACTTTATTTTTGACTCGGTTCCATTATTCCCTCTCCTGCGGCTCGGGTGAATTCCGCCTCGGTCGCTAGTAAAAACTTTCTCTACTTGTATTAAAATATAGTATTTTACTTTCATGCGAGTAAATCCGCTGGCAGAATCTAGTTAGGAAGAAAATAAGGAACCTTAATAACAAGGAAAAGTGAACTAGTAATTTATTCTTGACCTTTCGTTCACGATTGCTTGTGAACGTGCTCGAAAGACGCACATGTGTTTGGTAATGCGGGAACCGTTTAGGCAAAAGGGAAGGGTGGAAACTATCTTGAGGGTTTTGTTTTCAGGGAGCTGCAGGCTGTCAATTGTGTTACCTTGGATCTCTTGAAATTAGACCTTACCTTTTCTGTTTTTAGGGTTCCGTACCTCAAAAGGAAAAAAACGGAACCTTTATAGGATCACTTTGTTGTCCGTCTGTCTGTTTGTTAAGACCCTTTATCTCAGGAACGCATAGAGATATCGAGTTGCAATTAAAACCATATACTCATATCTGCGGACTCTAGAAGCTGCAAAAAAATCAAACTTGTAAGTTAACGAGAAAAAATGATACTTCGGTTTATGTGGCAAAAAACGTACATTTCGACACTCTCGAGGAAATCAAAATTCATAGGGTACTTCCCGTTAACCCAGAATCCTGAAATATGGCATAAAACAAGGTCTTATAGCACAAGTATAGGAATAAATCTGAAAACTGTAAATTTGTTGTTACGTCACAATTATATTTTTTGCTATTCGGAAATATCTTCCGAGACCCCATCCCGGAATTGAACTATTTACATAGGTATGTTTGTACGGAACCCTCAGGGTGCGAGTCCGACTCACACTTGCCCAGTTTTTTTACATGTAGCAAGTTACGTTATACGTGATGATGGACTTACGAATGTACGTGAAGGGTGGTAATGATATGTTAACTCATACATATGATGCCAGGAGCAAATCAAGACTACAGGTGGAAACCGTACTAACGGTACGAACGAGTACGGTTAGGTATTCGTTCGAATTAGAAATGAAGATATCCGCAGGAGAACCAAAGTTACTGACATAGACCGAAGAATCACTTAGGTGAAAATTGGCAGGGCACATTTCTCGCAAAACAGATGGTCAATGGGGGCCGAATGGTTCTGAAGTAGCTCTCGTGTACTAGAAAATGTAGCGTTGGTAGGCCTCCCATAAGGTCTATGCTGGCGGAGACAGACAATTGGAGAGAAATGGCGTCCTTCTGTGAGACTGTGATGGTCCAGAAGGAGGCCGCTGGGCGGGATCGTGAGAGGACCGATCCCACTCGTAGAAGGAGCCGTCAGAGGGCCAACCGCCTCGACGCCTAAAACGCTGAAACACCGCTTGCAATATTTAAGGTAGGCGGGACTCCGAGGTCACAGGCTTTCAGAGTGGGGACTTTTTCCGCCTGCCAAGTGACTTCAGGAAAGACGGTAGCGCAATGATCACGTGCTACCGTGCACAACGAGGCTAAGGGGAGACCTCTCACAGTCTCCTCAGGGATGTGCCCTAACAGGCGTTGTACAGAGGGGGTTCCGGGGTGGTCTTTTAAGAGTTCACCGGGCCCTCTTCCATGTGCTGATGGTGATCACCGGGGTGGTTTTAGTGAGATAAAAATCCCACACTCCCTGGTCTTTTCCCCAAAAGTCCAGGCGCTTTTTGAATGTTTCACCCCGAAAACAAAAGGCCTCCCATACGGTGGAGCGATGATCTGTTGTAGATCACGGGACTTCGTCCGGACCGAGCCCAAGTGTTTGACAGCGCGTACTGTTTCACGCGCACCTCAAGAAGATGTCAGCAACTGTAGGGGCTCAGCAGGGTCGAAGTCTACTGGGGCCAAGGGTCTGATTCTGAAAGGAAGACTCGGCCCTGATACGAAAGGCGACGAAGGAACAGGAGTGGGTTTTTAGTCAGTAAAAGTCTGACACTATCTCCCGCCCCGCCCAAGAGCGGATGTCTTAAGATGATTTTCCCACCGAAAAATTCTTTAGTAGCTCTTTGTGTTCTGCGGTAACTCTTTCGAACATCCCCCCAATTGACAAACTCTCCTAAACAACATACAGACCGAGTACCCAACACTTTCGAGTTTCAAGAAACGGTTTAGTGGAACAAATTCATAGAATATAATATTGTACTTGGCCTAGATGTTAGCATAATTGAATGCGGTTGCAATGCAGTTACCTTCACAACGTAGTGTTTAGCAAGTTGAGTGGTTATTCGGCTAGCGTTATAGTGTGACTGTGTGTACTTTGAAACTTGAGTATTTGGGCCACCGTTTCGGATAACTAATTTCCTGAATAGTTCACAGTATATTCTGATTTGTTCTTTTTTTCGGCTGTGAGAAAGATGACAGAATTGATTATAATGACACTATAGTCTTATGACAAAAAATTAAAAAAAAACCGGGTAAGTGCGATTTGGACTCGCACACTGAGGGTTCCGTACAAACAATTACCTATGTAAATAGTTCAATTTCCGTATTGAGTTGTATAGTACACAATCGTGTGAAGTGAGAGGTACGATTTTTTTTTCCGAATCGCATGAAGTTTTTTTTGTGACGTAACTAAAAATTTACAGTTTTCATTTTTTATTTCCTATACTTGTGCTATAAGACCTTGCTTCATGCTAAATTTCAGGATTTTAGGTCCGGGAAGTACCCTAAGTATGAAATTTTATTCCCTTGAGAAGTGTTAAAATATAAATTTTTTGCGACATAAACGGCCTTATCTTTTTTTTTCGTTAACTTAGAAGTTTGTTATTTTCACAGCTTCAAGGGACCACAGACTTAAAAATATGGTTCAAATTTCAACTCGATACCTCCACTCGTTCCCGAGATACAGGGTCTTGACTGACAGACGGACAACAAAGTGATCCTATTTTTACCTTTTGAGGTACGGAACCCTAAAAAAACGAAAAACATTTTTTCGGCACTTATATCAGTGAGATGAGATTGCTACGTTAAAGTACGATAATTATTACTTTGATGTAAATGTAAAGATAAAAATATACAAGACTAACTGTTGCCAATGGAAAGTAGAAATTTGTCCCAAGCCATGGTCTACCCTAGTGTCTAATATCACCTAAATCTGTTCAGCTATTCGTGCTTGAAGAAGTAACAAACATACACATTCACAAACTTTCGTTTTTATAATATTAGTGTGACTAGTGACCCGCCGCGGCTTCGCACGGATGCTAATTATACACACGAATCTTTTATCGTTCTCTATTTAAGTGGAAACCGCATCAAAATCGTCATACAGCAGTGGTGGCCGAGTGGTAACGGCCCCGACTTACGGAGTTGTAGGTCGCGGGTTCAAACCCAGCCAGACGCATTACTTTGTGTAATTTATTTCATCACCACTGCTCTCAAAACGGTGAAGGAAAACATCGTGACGAAACCGGTATGTCCTAGAACCGAAAATTCGAAGACATGTGACATCCACCAACCCGCACTGGGCCCGCGTGGTGGATTACGGCCCATTCCCTCTCCTGGAAAGAAGGACTGAGTCCCAACAGTGGGAACATTATAAGGCCGACTATGCAACAGATAAATAGATAGATGCGAAACTTTGTTTTGTACTAAGTTGAGAAGAGTAGATAAATTCTAAAATACATTTACCAACAACTAGAGGATCAAAACAGATTTACAACCATCTAAGTCAACTTAAACGACATTAATTTTGGTTTAGACCGTAAAGCTGGGGAAGGGACCAAAGTTTTGATATGTACCACTTATAGTAACGACTTCAATCCCAATTGGTGTAGTTGCTGAACTAAAAGATTAGCTGAACGATTTATTGTTTCAAAGTTAAAGCTGTTTAATTGCCATAAATACTGTACAAGATATGGTAAGATATTTTTTTTTAGCGCAAACACTCATTTTGCCATGAATTTGGCGCAGTGGTTGAGCGGTTCGCCGGTACGTTGCGTGTCGCTGGCTTAATTCCCGCACTGAAAAAATATTTGTATGACCTGCAGACATCGATATATATGTACTACGCACTAGATTTATTACGCGTGCCGAACACTCACTTCAATCAACTCAGGTGTAGTGTAATCCATAAACCTCGAACATTACACTATGTTGAACGAAACGCCTAAGTGCCACGAAATTCATGGCGCTTAAGACATTATGGTCGCGAAAAAAGTATCCTCTAAAAGGCATCTTAGCGTTGTATGTTTTATTAGTTCTATTAAACGGCGTAATGAAAAGGTATCGCCGCAGCGAACTTTTGTTTTAACTTTTCAGTATTTTGAAAAATATTTTCAATGAAAGTGCTTGTCTATCTCTAGAATATAAGTCGATGCCTGCAGATAGTTGTTAAAAATCTGGTTGTCTTTTTTATTTTTTATTTTCGGCGGGAAAATCATCTTATGACATCCCCCGCCCTTGGGCGGGGCGGGAGATAGTGTCAGACTTTTACTGACTAAAAACCCAATCCAGTTCCTTCGTTGCCTTTCGTATCAGGGCCGAGTGTTCCTTTCCAGAGACCCTTGTGTTTGAGAGATTACATGTTTTTGAATGCAACTACGATACACGATACAGGAGTAATTCGTAGTGTAAGGCAAAGATTCACTTTTTTTTTTTAAAGTTGCTTGAATATAATAACATAAGGTGCTAAAATTAAGCAAAACTACAATATTTAACAAAAAAATATTTAAAAAAGTTATGAAACTTTCTGACCTCAAGACCACTAATATAATTTTATAATATTCTTCATTATTAGTATTATTATTAATTTTTTTAATAAATGTTTGTTGTATTATCGCTATTAATGTCTGCCTATAATTTATATATGTGGTGTAAACAATAAAAAAACGTATACATTGGCAACAAATAAAAAAAAATTAAGATATTGTTACGTACATAAACAAAATAAAAACTTTACATAAATGAATACAATTAGATTTTTTGACCAAAATATTGTTAAAAGTAATAAACTGCCTAACCTTTTTGTCATCACATCATCATCATCATCATCATCATCACTTCAGCCGAAAGACGTCCACTGCTGGACATAGGCCTCCCCGAGTGTCGCCACAATGAACGGTCCTGACTCCCGCAACCGTTACCAAGTCATCGGTCCACCTTGTAGGAGGCCTTCCAACGCTACGTCTTCCGTCAACCTTTTTGTATCTACGATGAATATTTTAAAAATAAAAAAATGTTGCCCCATTCTAGGAGGTGCGTTCACAAACATGTAAAGTCACATACAGAAGACACCCAGACCCGGAACTTCTTTAAGCTATACAAATATTTGTTCCGTGCGGGAATCGAACCTGCGATACGCAGTGGAGCAGTCAATCGCTTAACCCCTTCGCCAACAGTACCTTCAAGTTAGAATCTTTTTAGTTGTGAGGCTTATTAAACTTGTATTGGAAGACTCTCAAATAGATAGGAGTTCCTAATGATACTCGGGATGGGATGATTTGGGTTAGGTACGTGAAAGGCGACTGAAACATTTCAACACATATTCTTTTTCTTCGTCCGTCCCTGATCCCATTATCTGGGGTCGGGTCTCTTCACAATTTTGCGGCAGGACAGTCTGTCCTGGCTTGTCGATTTTGGCAATTGGATTTTCTTGAGATGTTTCTGTGACCAGTGCGTGTTGCCAGTGATGATATATGGCTCCGAAACGTGATCGCTTACAATGGGCCTCATCAGAAGGCTTAAAATCACTCAAAGGGCTATGCTCGGAGTTTCCTTGCGTGATCACATCAGAAATGAAGATATCCGCAGGAAAGCCAAGGTTACAGACGTAGCCCGAATAATCGCCAAACTTAAGTGGCAGTGGGCAGGGCACATTGCTCGCAGAACAGATGGTCGATGGGGACGAAAGCTTCAGGAAGACCTCCCACAAGGTGGACTGATGACCTGGTGAGGATGCGAGACGTTCAGGACTGGTCATTATGGTGACACTTGGTAGACCCTATGTCCAATAGTGGACCTCTTTCGGCTGAAATGATGATGATGATAATGATGAGGTCTCTCTCGATGTCTCTGTTCAGGGACTATACATCACACATTCTTTTATGGAACAATTGAGTAAACAATTCAGTAATCACACTAATGTTATAATAAAGGTGAAAGTTTGTGAGTGTGTGTGTGTTTGTTTGTTACTTCTTCACACTCAAACGGCTTAATGGAATTGGATGAAATTTGGCACACGGGTAGACCATGTTCTGAAATAAAATTTAGGAAAATTTTTATCCCGAAAATTGGTTCCCTTGGGACAATTTTCCACTTTGACGCGGGCAAAGCCAGTGGCAGCAGCTATTCTAATAAACTGAAGATTCCATATTGTGACTTCATAATTAGTCGAATGTTTGCCTTAATAATAGACCACGTTGATAAACCAGAAGCTGGGTAAAATATTTGAGGCTACAAATTATTCCTGCATCGTTGCTTCGTTTACAAACATATACCCCCTCGCGTGTGGGTGGGTATTATTATTATGTAATTGCAGCGTTTTTTAGTAACTCCACAAAAAAAATTCTTTTTCTGTTATTTTTATTCCTGGAAAAACGAAGATATAGAGAAACCAAAATTTTCGGAAGAATAAATTCAAAGGAACTGGAGTGGGTTTGAAGTCTGACACTATCTCTCGCTCCACTCAAGAGCGAGATTTGTCATTCGATGATATGCCCATCTAAAAAAAAAAAAAAACACCCGTGTGTACAATACGACAATTATGCATTTTTCAAGGTCATTCAATTTGTACAATTGGCGCTCGAGGGGATATAATCACGTAACAGAACATCCAGACCTGGAAGAACTACCTAAAGGTCATAATAATAAGTATTTGCGACAGGCAGCGCTGCAGCCAATAACTCAGCCATTGCGTCAACCAAGTCACCAAGCTATCGTAGTAACTCCTAGTTAGAATTTTGAAAGACGTTACTCTTGCATGAAATGCGAAAATTTCTCCTGTATCGAGACTTACATAGTTACGAAGCAAAACAATTTATATTCTATAGTTCGTACGTGATTGTAATAATCATAGCATGTCGTGCTCGTCTTGTTGCTGTAAGGTAGCCATGTTAGATTGTAAAAAACATGGATGAGTATCGTCATAAACTTTCTACCATCGGACAACCCGATGTACGGCGAGTATCCACCCTTACGTTGTTGAAACTTCAACGGTCCGGACTAAGCGTTTCGCTTCGTCGTTTATACCGCGTACATCAAAGGACTGGAACAATTTGCCTGCTGCGGTCTTCCCGTCCAACTGTAATTTAGCTGCTTTCAAGGCTAGAGTGAATAGGCTCTTAATAAACTAGTGCGCCTCACCATCAATGATTGCATCACTGCTTACCATCAGGTGGGATCGCAGTCAAGCACTGGTTATATCAATTTAAAAAAAAACTTTTAAACTTGTACACAAAATGTTTTGGGAATACATTCATTATGCTGGAGTCTGTGTTTTCTAATGCTACAACCTAGGGACCTTTAAGTGAAGAGTGAATAGGTTACTTCCAGGTAACCGTGCTTAATTGCCGACCAATAGTCGCTTTCCATCAGGTGAGATAGTAGGCAAGCGCGAGCCTATTATGAGTAAAAAGAAAAAGTTTTTGTGAATGCGTCCGTACACGTTTTATTTTATTGATATTTGTATAATCATCAGTTACAAGGTTCGAAAAACAATATACACACATAGGTACATCCAGCGAGCTAATGCAAGGAAACACGAGATGCTTGGATTACCACAATGATAATTATCACAAAACTACCAAGAGATTACATTAAAAAAACTTTTTACAAAAAAATACAACCGATTTTAATGTAACAAAACCGGGTGCGTGTCGGACTCGCGTACTGAGGGTTCCGTACAAACTTACCTGTAAAAACAGTTGATTTCCCGAATTGAGTTATGAAGATTTTTCCGAATCGCAAATAAAAGTTTTTTTTTTGTGACGTAAGTACAAATTTACAGTTTTCCGATTTTTTTCTTATATTTGTGCTATGAGACCTTGCTTTATGCTAACCGAGAATCCTGAAATTTGGCATAAAGCAAGGTCTTATCGCACAAATATAGGAATAAATCTGAAAACAGTAAATTTATTGTTACTTACTTCACAAAAAAATTATACTTTTTTGCAATTCGGAAAAATCTTCGAGATTCCATTAGGGAATTGTAGTTTGTACGGAACCCTCAGCGCGCGAGTCCGACTCGCAAATGCCTAATTTTTTTTTATTGTAGTCGGTTGCTTTTTTTGTAAAAATTGTTTTTAATTTACACTTTTTAGTTGCGGTGCCACAACTAAAAAGTAGCCCTAAGTAAAACTTAAAGTCATCGCGTCATCGTGTATATAAACAAAACAATTTTACTTGTTACGACAGTCCTGCTGTGATCCTGTGAAGAATTCCGTTTCATATCTTCGAAATTCATCATCAGATCATAACAAAATTTCTATGGGACTAAGTCGGAAGTACGTTTAAATTCTGTTAATGTTCAACGAAAAATCGATGAACATACATAAAAAAAAATACAGCCGAATATAGAACCTGCTTCTTTTTGAAGTCGGTTAAAAAATAGCATACAACATGAATATCAAACCACTATAAAACTAACTGAATATAAAACATTTTTTGTAATATACAAAAGGTATGTACTACCAGCCACCTATATCAAAACTCTCAAATACTGCATGATACCTTTCGTAAGAGAAAACACCCGAAATGTCAACTGAAAACCGTAAGTTCATAAGCAGTAAGTTCAAAATACCTTACCACTTAAGGCGTTTTGGGATAAAGAGGCGTTCGAGGAGAAAGCTCTGCCGGTGTCACTTGCTATAAATACAGACAAATGATAAAAACAAACAACAGATTAATGATTAGACCATTAACCACAACATTATGCAGTTTATCAACTAAAGGATACTACTAAGCTAAGGACGTCTTTGTATCGATGTCGACTCTACCCCTTTTTTGGATCGGTTCTTCATAATTTATAGTCACCTTACACTAACCATACAGCTAAACGTTGGACGCCGTTTTGTAGAATTTATCACCATCATAACTTGACTGAACGTGAGGTAGCTGCATTATATAACAGCGAAGTTTTTCAATACGGTGTGTTAAACGGTACCGCTCTGACATTGACACTACCACTGGTCCATGCTGAATACCAGCGCTGTGGACTTCTCACATTGTGTATGGTGCCTCGTCATTATGTTGATCGCTCGGTTATTTTGTGCGGATGTGACGCATATTTTCCATAGAGAATGATTGTAATAATAATTGTAAGTTAGTCTTAAGATAGATTTTTAAGGAGCTTTCGTAAATGCTTTTGTCTTTTTTCTATCTCTCTCCACTTATTTACGTTTGTTTTATTACTTCTCTTTGTATTTGATTATATTTAAGTATTCCACAGTCAATCTGTGAGCAGCGCTGTAGGCTACAATACTGTTTATATGTTTGACAGACCTACGTTAGTTTTATATTGTAGCTGTTTCTTTTTATAAAAATAAAATAAAATACAAAAAATAGCATCATTGCTTTCTTTCTATCCTTTTTTTAATTTTTTTTTTTGTTTTGCTGACTACAAACTTAAAATCCCGACTTTTTGTGACAATATCTGGTAACCGTACCCACAAGGCTTTATCTCGGGTTCGTCCCTCATACTCTTGATGACCTACATAACCAAGATTTTTCTTATATCACGGTTGCCTCGCAGATAAGGCTGAAGCAATTACGTTTCCACGATTCGATACGGTTGTAACAGTATGGGCTTCGATTTTGTATCGTAGGTTAGTTTTTTATTTAGAGTAGGATATGCCTACTTGACTTTCATACAGTTTCTAGTGTTATCTATATACATAAAAGAAGAAACTCACTGACGGACATATCAACGCACAGCCGAAACTACTGGGACTAGGAACGTGAAATTTTGCAAAGGGTTTTGAAAATTCAACTTTAAAGGGAGTGAAAACGGGAAATTTCGTTTGTATTAAAAGTTTTATTCCTTGGGCCCATATACTTGAAACTTAGCATAAATAGTAACCCAAGTAAATAAGTTTTTATTACCTACTTATTTTTCAAAATGACCCCTATAAAACGATATAGGGAGTGCAAAAGGCTGTATGGGAGAAACTTATTAAATGGATTAATAAACTTGATATTTAGCACAAATTATGGTTCACCCCTTGATAAAGTTTTTGCGAAAACATTTCATCATTTCACATACTCACTTTCCTAAGTAAATGATTTTTAGAAAATAATGTAATAATTACTACCTACATAAATTGATTTTTTATAATTCACTTTGTTATCACATTGGCACTGATAACTGTAATACAGGTATTGCCTAGTTCGGTTACAGAAGCTACGTCCAATTTTTTTAAATTATCTTGCTTAACTGTACCTGTAACATAGTACCTACTAAGCTTTTTCGGAAAATAAATTATTTTTATTTTCGCAAACGGAGTAATTTTAGCTTCACTTGTTTTTTTTTTTTTGACTGACCGACATTTTGACAATTCAAAAGTGCCTGTAATTGGTCTATTTGAAATAAACGTTTCTGCCCCCCTAGCCAAGCCACCATCGTTTCGTTCGTGCCGAACGCCTCGAGTAGGCCACGCCACCGATTCCTTTGTTCTGACCACGTGACTGAGCGTTGAGATGACGTCAGAACAAAGGAATCGGAGGCGTGGCCTACTCGAGGCGTTCGTCGTTAACGAAACGATTGTAACTTGGCTAGGGGGGCTGATTTCTGATTTCTGTAGTTGCTGGCAGAGTGTTAGTCTTTACACGAAGACATAACTAGGTTACTATATGAAGATTGTTTTATTAGAATTATTAGACAGGGTGGATTTCAGAGACAGGACAGTAAGTGTTTGACTCTACTGTTATTGGTACAGGAAAATGTTCTTAGGAGACCGTCTATAACTTTTTAAGATATTTCTGAACTGCATTTAGTCTTCTAAACTACACCTTAAAGTCCTCTCAACGTTGGTTTGGTCTTCGTCATAGTTATTATATTTTGAGTTCTCTTAATTATAATAACTTGTCATTTATTAGTTTATAATTTTAGCATAGACATGTATATTATTATTATTAGCACCTAATTTTAATGATAATTCATTCTATTTGAAATATCTAATATTTATTTATTGTGAACACCTACAGTGTAGTCTTTTTAACGCAAAGATCAAATGATGGAAAATGCCTTATCCATTAAGTCCGCCTATGTACCATTATTGTACATGAAGTTGAAATATTTAAATAAATTAAGCATAAAAGCCCACGCGTTTGTTCTTGTTTAAAAAAGGAACAAACATACATACATAGGCTGATAAAAAATACATAATCACTCCTTTGCGTCGCATAATCGGGTAATTTATTGTAACACTTTTGTTAAAAGTTAGATGTTCGAAAAATATTGGTCAAGGCTAAAAGTGTTTGTTACCTTTCAGTTTATTTTTCACCCCAAAAAGTATTAAAACTTATAAAATTATGAATATTTTGAACCCTTCTCAAGAAGTTTCTAATTAAGTGATCAATGAAGCTTATAGAGTTAAGGTAACTTTTTTTAATGATCTTCAAAACGTTCACGATTGTAATTCAAATAGATGTTTGGAATCGTTAATAGGCATTTGTAATTTATCTACGTCATCATGATCATTCATCATTTCAGCCGAAAGATGTCCACTGCTGGACATAGGTCTCCCCCAAGTGTGGCCACAATGAATGAAGGGTCCTGTGCGTCTCGCATCCATCGGACTCCCGCAACCGTTACCAAGTCATCGGTCAACCTTGTAGGAGGCCTTCCAACGCTACGTCTTCCGGTACGTGGTCGCCATTCTAGAACCTTTCGGCCCCAACGGCCATCCATTCAGCGAGCAATAGAATTTATCTACGTACTGAACACAAATCGGGACTTGTATTTACTTTTACTCAGCACCATGACGCCCAATTTGCGACAAGGATGACATAACCTAAAAATTGAGATTTATGACGAAACTTAAATCTTTATATTATAATTATAATTTTATTATACGTGTATTTGTCACCTTACTCTTCCTAAACGGCTTGACCGATATGATTGAAATTATTAAGTGGGTTCTTGAATGGTTTAAAAATACAATTGGACTCGGTAGGTGGTGCTGCAATCGAGTTCTCATTTTTTTTTTTTTTGACGAATAGCCAGCTTTCAGCCCCCCTAGCCAAATTACAACCGTTTCGTTTCGGTTGTAACTTGGCTAGGGGGGTCAGACAAGACAACGTCTGTCGGGACAACTAGTTACAAAATATAATTTTACTTCGTTGGATTAATAAATCTATTTTTCATAAAGTAAAGTTATAAATTGCGTCATGTTTTTTACATAGAAACCTTAAATGCATAAAAAATGATTATGAGGATATATTTATTCCAACTTAAAAATGTTCTCTAGTAACATCAAGTCATAAATAATATACGAGTAAATTTACTAAGAGTCAATTCGCGAAAAACATACATAATATCTAATACTATAGTCTAAAAAGAATTGTACCAATAAATTGGACAGTAATCATAAAACACTTCCCGTTTGGGCAGAGCACCGTGCCGTGTCCTCGTGGGGGTGATCGGCGGCAGCGATCTCTCACGCCGGGCCTTGGTACAGGCCATGGTCCGGAGCAAGGAGGAGTGGCAGGCGGTTGCCTCCTCCTGTGAAGCAGTAATGCTAGCAAAGGAGGAGGTCGCACTTGCACCGGCCACCGTAGCCGCGGGCTTGCGGACGGCGAGCAATGTGTAGCACGCCGTCCGACCATCCGGTAACCTTCCGGACCGAGCTCAACTCGTCGACGAAGCGTAGTATTCCACGCGCGCCTCAAGGAGATATCAGCAACCATAGGGGCCCAGCAGGGTAGAAGCCTACTGCGGCCAAAGGCCTTATTCTGAAAGGAAGACTCGGCCCTGGTATGAAAGGCAACGAAGAAACGAAGAGTGGGTTTTTAGTCAGTAAAAGTCTGACACTTGCTCCGCCCAACAGCGGGGGATGTTATTGTATGATTTTCCCACGGAAAAAAAAATTATAAAACACTTAATTCCAAGAAACAAAATAAATCTATCAAATACTTAAAAATATTACTTATCGCTTTTTCAATAAAACCCGTAAAGATGATAGAAATGAAAATGCCCAAGAGATTTCATCGTCTAAAGAAAAAGTTAAATAAGTCGTTTTGATACGAAAACGCAAAATGAAAATGAATGAAATCCAACTTACTTCAGAAGTTGGCAAAGCCGCTTAGGTACAAGGAGTGAGTAATTATTAGATTAAAACAGTATGAATTAACGGCAGGTTCCATCTGGTTTGTTTCACTACAGTTTTTAATTAAAGCAGGTTTAAATTTATAAAATGCTGCGTTAACTGAGTTGAGTTACAGACGTACGTCTATACGACTATACCAAAGTTTTACTCAAAGATTGATAGACCTTTATTTTCTCGTGTAACTTATAATAACAATACGATAATATTATTATAATGCATTTTTTCTTCTCATAGTTTGTGCCTGTGACGTTTAGAAAGTACTAAAGAAAAAAAAAAGTTTTTTCCATAAATTAGAAATACAGTGCAAGGCCAAAAAGGCGCCTAACTCAGTATATAATGCTATTTCTAAAACGTTATATAACGCGCCCGTATTCTGTTAGGACCCGCTGTGATGCCAATGACACACTCAAAACTATCGAAATAAAATAATAAATAGGTAAACATTGATAAAAAAAGCATGAGTGTGTGATAATGTATGTAATGTACTGGCCGAGTGTGTCGCATGGGAGGAGCCGCGCCGTGCTCTCGTTTCAGTAGTCGGATGCGACCTGTCGCTGTCAGCCGTGGTTCAGTCTATGGCCGGTAGTACAAAGTCTTGGGATGCGGTGATCTCCTTCTGCGAGAATGTCATCTCACAGAAGGAGGCTGTGGAAAGGGAAAGGGAGACGAGCGTTCTCCCAACTTGTAACAGGCGCTCCGGGCGTCGAAGAAGGGCAGACAACGCCCTCTTCAAACACCCTAAAAAACAAAAAGGTCTAGGGTCGACGGATTAGGGGACATCCGTTGGCCCATCAATCTGGACCCGAGATGGCGGCGCGTAGTGTTCCACGCGCGCCTCTCTTAGATGTATAGGAGTATAGGACTCTCCTATACGGGACGAGACCCACGAGGAACGGGTCACCACTAGTCCAGGGCAGCGGAAGTCAAACTGCATCTGTAGCCTGTACTAGGGAACACCGGGGTGGTTTTAGTCATCTCTAACACAGTGCCAGTGTGGAGCTGCTGCACAGGACATGCGTCATTTGCTATCCTGCACAACTACCTGCAGTTTTCAGGATCTTTACGAGGCCAATAACAGAGCCGTAGAGGTTGCCAAATACTGGTAAGATAAAATTTAGTTAGAGTACATCGACACGAAAAGAAGAAGAAGTCAGTAAGAGTCTGACATACCCCTCCACCTACCCCAGGGTGGAGGAAATCCATGAGGATTTTCACACCAAAAAACAAAAGGGTGCGTAGGTTAGGGTAGGACATAGGTAACACTAAAAAACACACGATATACATATAGGGTGACTGGTAATTAGTGACCGATACTTAAACACGTGCAGGCAGCAGACAGGCCTGAAAGTTGTTTGTAATCATGAGTACAATCACGTGTTTAAGTATTTGTCACTAATTACCAGTCATCCTATATTATTTTATGCTTTTAATGAAACTTTTCATCATCATCATCATCATTTCAGCCGAAAGACGTCCACTTTTAGACATAGGCCTCCCCCAAGCGTCGTCACAATGACCGATCCTGTGCTTCTCGCATCCACCGCACTCCCGCGACCCTCACCAGGTCGTCGGTCCACCTTGTGGGAGAAACTTTTACATTGTTTAAAATCGTTTTCGTCACTCAAGGAAGACCGAGAGGTACTATATATGTCTGGCAACATTGCTGAAATGAATCTTATTGGCAAAGCACGTTGTTTTTTCCTTTACGGTTTTTCACGGCTGTTACTTTTTGTTATTTTTTCTGCTCTATTATTTGTGTAAACTGGTTCTGTTATCAAATACTAATATTTTTATATATTCTTTTTAACTTCCACACACCTATTTGTATTTATGAATGTTGTGTTATGAATGTATGTAAATCAGCCTGTTTCAGAAGCTTAGTATATACTGTTAGCGTATAAAATTCACGCTTTAACTATACGAAGTCAATCTACGTTTTGACGCGGTGTCTCCTTATTATGAACGTGTCAGGTTCTCGACAGCCTTCAGCGTTTAGCTTTTTAAATAAATTATATAAGTTTGTTTAAGCTAACATCGTGGTAACGTGGTATATCTTGTTTTTATCTAGGTGTTAAACCGTAGCTTATAATATAGGTTGGAGTTTTGCAGTACTCGTTTGTAATACATCAGCTTCCTTCTTCCAAAAAAAACCGGGCAAGTGCGAGTCGGACTTGCACACTGAGGGTTCTGTACACAATTCCCGAATTGAGTTAGGAAGATTTTTCCGAATCGCAAAAAAAGTTTTTTTTTTTTGTAACATGATTACAAATTTACAGTTTTCAGTTTTTTTTCCTATACTTGTGTTATGAGACCTTGCTTCATGCCAAATTTCAGGATTCTAGGTCAACGGGAAGTACCCTATGAATTTTGATTCCCTTGAGAATGTCGACATACACGTTTTTTGCGGCATAAACGACCGTGTCTTTTTTTTCGTCAACTCAGAAGTTTCCACAGCTTCAAGCGACCGCAGACTATGGTTGTAATTTCAACTCGATACCTCCACGCGTTCTCGAGATAAATGGTCTTGACAGACAGACAAACAGCCAGACGGATGGACAGCAAAGTGATCCTATAAGGATTCAGCTTTTGAGGTACGGAATCTCGATGATTTATTTACGACAATTTTTATTGTCTATTGAAACTTTGAGTGAGAAAAAATCTGATAATAAAATTGCATTATCATGATGAACTATGAGAAGATTTAACGAAACTTTGCAATTTCGGAATGTGAACAATTGTTCCAGTCTACGACTCTGATAAAAAGTATGGGTTTCACTGGCTAGCACTTTGTGTTAACTAAGGATTAATTATTATCTATTAATCTGTTGTCATACTATTGCCCCACTTTGTTGAAATCTTTTTCCAGTCTATCTGGATGTAGTTAAAGATTTTTAAAGTATTTTTAAAGTACTATTACGTTTTACTATTATCATAATTTGATTTAATGTAATTATTTTTGAATTAGTTTAATTTATTGTAATGATTTAATTTAATTTAGTTTAATTTAACGTAATTATTTAATTTTATTTTCTTCTATTATGTCGTAATGTTATTTTATTGATAGATTTGAAATTGCATCTATATAGAAATGGCAATGACTGTATTCTTAGGTAAGACTACACTCATTGTCATTTTATTTAGTTAGGAATACTCCTACCTGAATAAAAAAAATATTAAATAGAGCGACTGCCTATCTGCTCTCAGTAGGCCCAGTAACTAGGCAACATGAAATCTTTTGGCAAAACAGATTTTTTGACTTTCAGATTTCACGATTTACAAAATGGCAACGCTAATTACGAGTAGTTAAATATCAATCTTTTCTGAGTCGTGCTACTTAGTAAGCTCATGTGGACTCTATGCTGTGGCACTAAACCCTTTCCGTAGGTGATATCTTAGTATGTCATAGATGGGCACCCATCCACGGAATGATCTCGATATGCATTGCTTAACTTTAAAGATCATCCCTTGCAGTTACTATTCGGCTACCAGCCCGTTGAAGCAAGACCTAAACACATACGAAAACATTACAAATACAAAAATAAATATGCCAACTAGTGCTTGATATGTGTTTCGTTTTTAAAAGAGTAATGGTCCCCATCTATCACGAGAGACGTAAACTACATAGCGTTTGTAATCTATCGTAGATCGTTTAGATGTATCGACCGTTAATCCGACAGATGAATAAAATATCCGATATTAGGCTTGTAGAGAGAGTATCTAAAAGCACTTATACAATTTTCTTCGTGTAGTCTTCTTTAATGGTAGAAATTGCTTTTCTACTTAAGCTTATGTCATGTGATGGGTTCTTTTGTTGTTTTTTATATAGGTAAATTCGAATATGTTTATTTCATAAGTTTTTTAGGGTTTCTTACCTCAAAAGGAAAAAAATGGAACCCGTATAAGATCACTTTGCTGTTCGTCCGTCTGTCTGTCTGTCAAGACCCTTTATCTCGGAAACGCTTGAAGGTGTCGAGTTGAAATTAATACCATATACACTCACCGGCACGGAAACTTGGCCACCAATAACTTGCCGATAATTTCTATTTAAATATTTAATTTTCACTATATTATGGGTTTATGCACTAAATTAGGGTTTTTTTATGGTTTTGTAACTCAGTTATTGAAAAAATGATGCACCAGCAGTAATCTTTAAAAAAATAAGCAGTTTCACAAAAATATTGGTTTTAACACTGTCAATTTAAAAAGAACACAAAATGAAAAATAACCAAAAAGTCTTCGTTGTGTTTGCATTTTAATATCGGGTGTTTCCTCCCCTAGCCCCGATAACAGCTTGCATTCGTTCTGGCATACTTTGGATGATGTTTCTGATCTCAACTTATGGTATGCTTTCCCAAGCGGTCAGTGCTGCATTTCGAAGCTAATTCAGAGTTTCAGGCGGGTTGGAGGAGGACTTTATTTTTCTTTTAAGCTTGTCCCAGATATGCTCTATTGGATTTAAGTCTGGACTACGAGCTGGCCACTGCAATTTTTGAATACCAACCTCTGTAAGGTATTCCTCCACGCAATGTGCAACGTGTGGGCGCGCGTTATCGTGCATTAGGAGGAATTCGTCAAATCCGATAAACCCTGAATATGGTAACACGTGTTCCTGAAGAATCTCCTCGATGTATCGTGTTGCCGTTAATCGGTTATCGACGATAACTAACTCCGTACGTGCATCGGAACTTATTCCTCCCCAAACCATTATAGAGCCTCCATGAAAACTAACAGTTTGTGTGGTGGTAATGGGTAAAAACCGCTCTCCTCTTCTTCTCCACACTCGCTCCCGACCATCTGGAGCTCGTAAAGCGATTCGACACTCATCTGTGAACAGTACTCGAGCCCACTGCTCATGGGTCCAGTTGACGTGTTCTCGTGCGAATCGAAGTCGAGCTACTCGGTGACTTCTGAGAAGTTCTGGGCCGCGTGCTGGTCTACGAGCTTGTAAATTCACTTCCTCCATTCGTCTTCTCACTGTACGTTCACTAACATTGACACCTCTTGTGAACTGGAGTCGCTGGCGTATCTCAACAGCGGTGAAGTAGCGGTTTCTC
The DNA here is from genome assembly GCA_961205895.1 of Mythimna pallens. Taxonomy (NCBI): domain Eukaryota; kingdom Metazoa; phylum Arthropoda; class Insecta; order Lepidoptera; family Noctuidae; genus Mythimna; species Mythimna pallens. Next base: position 8,444,057 of record OY540843.1, read on the forward strand.
AAAATTTCCAGGACAATAAAGCGGTCATCCCGGGCTGATGTGCATCTGACGCCTCCGCTGCCTGGTCTGCGGGAGTAGCGGCCTGTCTCCTGGTATCGTTTCAGCGCATACTGCATCGATGAACGTAGTACATTCAGTATAACAGCAACTTCTCGCTGTGTCAGCCCTTGTTCGATCAATGCTACAGCTTGTGCAACCTGTGATGGTGTTAATGGCATTTTTATTGGAATTAAATCACCTTTAGTTATTGAAGTAACAGTACGATATCACAATAATTGAATAACCTAACAATAAACTTTCACAAAACACAAATTTAAAACAGCAACTTAGTCGCTCAGATGACCGGGTTCAACTAAAACTTAAAAATAACGTATCAATAAATAAAAATAACACTCAAATATGATAAATTACCCTCTTGAACTAAAGGTAAACATTTTTTAGACCAACCTTCATAATAAATAATCATAGGAAACACTTAAAGCTCTTGTTATCGCGAAATACGCGCTTGGCCAAGATTCCGTGCCGGTGAGTGTATTTAGGTCTGCAGATTCTTGAAGCTGTAAAAAAATCAAACTTGTAAGTTAACCAGAAAAAAAAACTGGTTTATGTGGCAAAAAACGTACATTTCGACACTCCCGAGGAAATCGAAATTCACAGGGTACTTCCAGTTGACACAGAATCCTAAAATTTGGCATAAAGCAAGGTCTTATAGCATAAGTATAGGAACAAATCTGAAAACTGTAAATTTGTAGTTACGTCACAATTATTTTTTTTGCGATTGGGAAAATCTTCCAAGACTCCATTTCGTAATTGAACTATTTACATAAGAAAGTTTGTACGGAACCCTCAGGATGCCGGTCTGACTCGCACTTGCCCAGTTTTTTTAAACACAGCTGTGTAAAGGCCTCCTCCATATCTTTTAAGACAGTCTTTTCTTGCGCTATCCCGAATTAGCCTTGGTGGTGCGCACCGTTTTCTAGACCGGCCTAGACGATATCGTCCACCCTTTCGGATTTCCATGCAATTTTTACCAAGTGATTCATGAGTAATATTTAAGTGTGTGGGAGGCTCAAAATTCCAAGATTTCTATTATCTCTGATCTGAAAGAGTAATAAACAAACACACGAGTACATACCAACTTTCGCCTTTATAACATGAAGTCTGGATACAGAAGGACAAATAACATCTGATATGGAAAGTAAATCAAGGTCGATTTCTAACAATAAACGTCACTCAGCTGATGATAATGATGATAGATTCACTTCAAAAACTAAACGCAATCTTTCCACACAACATGAGTCCAGAATACATAATTTCGTTACCGAGCTTATAATACCAGAGTAAAACATTAACTCAATACGCGAGGCTGACGTGGACGTCCCAACTTTTAATGATGAGGGTCGAACAAGGAATATAATTTTGAGACATGCTCCGCTGTTGATTCCAACCTTGGTGGAAGATAAGAACTTTTAGGGAAGCGTAAATGAGGAAAGACTTCTGAAACTTTAATTAAGGATGTTTTTTTTTTCGAAACCATGGCCTCGTGTTACTGGTTTTTTTTGTGAGGTGGAAAGTCATTCAATTACTTCTCGCGCTCTAGGATGAAGCGCGAATGCGTGCCTTAGCCAGTTGTTTTTTTAAGTTCTACAACTATAGGCTTTCTTTTTAGAAATACCCCGTTGTCCAAGCAAGCGTCGGCTCTACTGGGCGCTTACGGTTTGGTGATATCTTCTTGAGCCACGCAAGGAACACTACGCGCTCAGTCCTTAAGGGACCGGTGGACGGCGAGCTACCCATTGCTCGTCGTCCGCTAGCTCGCACTTATGGTGGAGATCGCCCTGCGGCTCTTGACGGTGTTACTGGTATTGCTGAGATGGATTTACGTTCTTGAATAGTATTGTCACGGAAAATTGAACTTTTTTCATGTTACAATCGGCAAAAAAAATGCTTAAAAATTATAAGACACAGATTATCTATTACAAGACTTTAAAATGCTATCTGATACAAATCTCACGTTGTAACTGCCCCCCTAGGCAAGTTACAACCGTTTCCTTTCGATTCTCTTTTCGTCGATCGCCTCGAGTGGGTCACGCCTCCGATTACTTTATTCTGACGTCATCTCAACGCTCAGTCACGTGGTCAGAACAAAGGAATAGAAGGCGTGGCCGACTCGAGGCGATCAACGAAAAGAGAATCGAAACGAAACGGTTGTAACTTGGCTAGGGGGATGGGATATAATTGTGAATTATTATTCGTGTATCTATATCGCTTATATTCCATACGTTCCATACCTAATATGTTATTGTAAGGTAGGTACTTACTTCATTAATGCGTCTGACTACTTTGAAATATTTATAGTAGACAATTTATCTGTAACCGCTACACCTAATGCCTTGTACCGGGAAAAATACCAACAAAATTTTGATGAATATCTAAAATAATTTGTTCAGTCACGAATTTGTCCTAAACTTTCACTTCTGTATTCACACTTCTGTTTTCCAGTGAAATCACATTTATCAAATCGACTTTTTTGGAATATTGTCATTATTTTTTAAAGCTAAGCACAAAATTGTTTTTGTATTTCAAGAATTGTAATTTAACTACGTAGCTTTTAGCGATAAGACTGTCCATTATTACACCCTATTAATTTTAAGTTCCTACTATATTTTTTCATGGTATAACAATAAAGATTCTGTCTATCTATATATCTCATCATCTCCCTAGACTTTTCCCAACTAGCTTTTTTATGTGGGAAAATCATCCAATGACATCTCTCGCTCTTGGGCGGAGTAGGAGGCGATGTCAGACTTTTAATGACTAAAAACCCACTCCTGTTCCTACTTTGCCTTCGTCCCAGGGCCCCGGGTTTCACTTCCACACTACCCGTGGCCCCAGTAGGCTTCGACCCTGCTGGGCCCCTACGGTTTGCTGACATCTCATTGAGGCGCGCGTGGAACAATACGCGCTGTCGACGACTTGGGCTCGGTCCGGACGGTTACCGGACGGTCGGACAGCGAGCTACACATGGCTCGCCATCCGCAAGCCCGCGCCTACGATACTACGCCGCCCAAGGACGGGAGATATCATTAGATGATTATTGACTAAAACCGACCAATGTTCTGTCAGTTGCCCATTCCGATAACTCAACCAATGTCACAATTCGTCCGACTCGCACTTGGTTGGTTTATTTTCTATCCTTAAAGGTATGAGCATGTAGCAGGTAGAAATCCTTAATGTGCAACGAAACAAGTGATTGGTCGTGTTCGCTCTAATGAGCTCGTTAGTAGGAACATGTCTCATTGCGTGCTAGCTTCGAGCACTAGTATGTTACGTATGTTGTACGTATGTTTTTATCAGTGGTTAGTCAAAGGTTCAGTCTCTAAGCCAGTACAAATTAATTTGAGTTTCTCTCGTGTCAAATAAACCAGTCAGACTCGCACACTGAGGGTTTCGTACACCTGTGTAAATAGTTCAATGAATCGAGTCTCGAATAATTTTCTGAATTGCAAAATATTATGTTTTATATGTAGCGACATCTCTGGCGTCACAGAAGAACTAATTCTGCATCGCGCAATCAAAGTTCTCCGCGCGATTAGAACATAAAGAACAGCTCGAAATCATCTATCGGGCAGTAGCCCACCAGAAATAACACCCGTCTGGCCGGAGGATTCTCCCTTTTTAACGGAGGTATGTGGGGCTTTACTCTCTGTTCCACATACCTCTAAACTGGTGACCCTCGACAAAGAACGTCAGCGCAGCTTTCTTGAAGCTACCATTTCGTGACGTCATCATCACTTCCGCGGGACTTTACTCTCTGTTCCGCTTACCTCCAAATACAAATACACTTTTCAGACTTTTTACTATACCTATTTGTGCTTTGAGACTGCTTCAAGATTCTAGTTCTACGGAAATTAATATTTCCTAGCGAGTATCAAAATATGAATCTACCTAAACGGAGCATAAACGACCTTAACTTTAGATTGAGCTTACTTAGAAGTTAAATCTTTTCACTTCGTTTTGGGGTAGCAGACTTGTGTATTTCAAATTTAAATTTTCAGCTTCATACCTTCACGCGCCCCTAAGAAAAAGGGTCTTGACGAAAGGAAAGACAGACAACAAAGTAATCTTATTTTTTTCGGTTAGAAAATCATCTTATGACATCCCTCGCTATTGGGCGGAGCGAGAGACAGTGTTAGACTTTTACTGACTAAAAACCCACTCCTGTTTCTTCGTTGCCTTTCTTATCAGTTTTCACTTTCGTTGCCGATCGCCCCCACGAAGACTCGGCGTTGCTTTACCCAAACGGGGCACACCTCCACCGTGTGCTCCACTGTGTTCTCCATCTTATAAGGGTTCCGTTTCTACCAACTTAGATATTATGGAATCCCGAAAAGGGTTTATACCAACTTGAGTTTAAAGGCCTACCAGAAATGCATCTATTAACTACCTAAATGCAAAATACCTGGCAGAATGGATAAATGCGCACCAGATTTTGTTTCATGAAGTATTGTACAAATGAAGCTATATTTATTTATTATATTCTTTATTGTACACCACATAACAAAAAATACAGGACAAACATATTATTAAAAATAATTATAGGTACATTAGTGTGTGTGTGTTGTAGTGTGTATATTCCTTTTTATAAAAATAATTCATAATAATTTATTTGCTAATATGGGCAATTACATAAAGTTATTGAAAGTATAGCACAGTCCAACCATATTACACCTTGAGGCATGCAAATCACAAGCTTCAATATTTAATTTTTTTTTTTTGCAAAAATTAAATTTAGTTTTATTCATTTCACCGTAGCAAATAACAAATATACATACAAATAACAAATATACATAAATGAAGTTGATGCCACTTGAAGAATTGAAGTTGAAAATGTCATTTGTTAAATAATAATGTCAAGATACAATTGTGAATAAAATTTTTGGAGTAAATCACGAAATTACCGAATGCTAACAGAGTTTTCAGGCATTATTTCTCTTTTTTCGCGCTTTTTCTTCAAACATCGCGTTGGATTGCGTTAGACGAAGTAACAAGCTTTTAAACCGTGCTCGATGTTGACAATAGGCGAGTGAAAAAGGACCCTCTTAACTTGTGAACTGGCAAGATACTTTCTAAGGCTTATGCTTTATATAGAATAGGCATTCGTATTTGATAGCAAAAAAGGAAAATTGTTTTTATAAAGCCAATCAAGTCAGGACGGCTGTCAAGCCGCTAGGCGGAAAAATAATTTTATAAACATAAAATAAAGTGCTTTTAACAATAAGTCCCAATAAGTGGAAAAACAAAAGGACGCGGAAATCCGATAGACGCGCAGGATCGGTCATTATAGCGACACTTAGCGGAGGCCTATGTTCAACAGTAGGCGTCTTACGGCTGAAATGATGATGATTATAAAAGAACACAAAGCCTTTCATTACGTGTCCAACTTCACAGTACTAGGGCACGGTGGAGCATACGGTAGACGTGTGCCCCACCTGGGCAGAGCACCGCCATGTCCTCGTGGGGGTGATCGGTGGCAGTGATCTCTTGCGCCAGGTCTTGGTACAGGTACAGGCCATGGTCCGGAGCAAGGAGGAGTGGCAGGCGGTGGCCTCTTTCTGCGAAGCACTAATGCTAGCAAAGGGGGAGGCCAACCGCGCGAGGCAACGGTCCTCTCGCCCCAGCTACTTCTACAGCTACGAACTTTACAGTACTACCAACGTGTAGCTTATTGTGTATACAGCTGCCCCTAAAAAAACACATCCCAAAAATATACATAAATGTACAAACATGCATGAAACTAGCTAGGGTAGGATTAAGTTAGTTCCGTCAAAATCGGATTTATAGCGATTTTTGTAGAGTTGATCCGATTTCCCTTTTGCCTCTGTTTGTTTTTTCAATGTATGATTTAAAATAGATCTGACGTTGAATGTTAAACGCAGCGCTTCAAAACATTTTATCTGTGTAGCTGTCAATACAGATAACAAAACATATGATAAAAAATGAAATATGTAAATATTTTTTTTTTTACAAAAAATACAACCGACTTCAATGTTAAAAAAGCACTGAAAGGTGCAAAATAACTTTAATTTCGGAAGTCGGTGTTTATATAATAGTTTTGTCTTTTCGTTATTTAACACCGACTTCAGAAATTAAAGTTATTTTGCACTTTTCACAGTTTTTTTTACATTGTACTTTTTTTGTTAAAAGTTTTTTAATTTACACTTTTTAGTTATGGTACCATAACTACCACTAAAAAGTACCCCTCAGCCATACTTAAATACCTTAAAGCCAGAGTGCATCTCATGACAATTCTAATAATACTTTGGAGGTAAGCGAAACACAGTGCAAAGTCCCGCAAACCTCCGATAATCCGCAACTGTCCGATAGATGATTTCGAACTGTCGTATATATTCAAATCGCGCGGAGAACTTTGATTACGCGATGCAGGATTAATTCTTATGTGACGCCATAGATGTCGCTACAATACCAAAAACGGTTAGACTAAATTAATTTATTACAGAGTTCCGGTGCCTAACTTCAGGCTTCAGTATCAGATCAGTTCGATATAATATATTCTCCCTCTTCTTTCAGTCAGACATAGTTTACACGTAAAAAGAAATTTTACAGTTCTGCTGTGATCTTATGAGGAGTTCTGTTCCATATCTTCGAATTTCAAGAACTCAACTTGGAAGCATAAACATGCAATAAAAAAGAAAATAATTAAAATCGGTCCACAATGGACCGAGAAATCGGTGAACATAGATAAAAAAACATACATTCAGCCGAACATAGAACCTCCTCATTTTTTAAGTCGGTTTTTTAATAGGTATACTATAAAACATATTTCATTTTATATCAGCAAAAGGGTTTTTTTTATTGACCAGGAATAGCTTTATAAAGGTTAGTATAATTAAGATTATTTGAAAAAGATTGTACACATTCAATGAATGAGTATAATCCTTCCTTTGAACCAATTCTATTGAAACTTGACACACATAGTATATAGTTTCTATGATAATACAACATGATAAACGCCAGAGGTTAATCGAAAGACGGAATGAAGACGACGAACAGAAGACAATCTAGATCTGCCTCGTGAGCTCTTTAATCTTAATAAAAAATATTATACCTAACCAGGATACACTTTCATCATGTTACTAAAATGGATTATAATTCGTTGCTTCATTTTTCAGATATGATTATAACAACGTAGTTTCCCTACTTACTCGGTAACCTTCGCACATTTTTCAAAGATTTTTTAATTTTAAAACTTCTTAGTTCCATACTCTCAATATATCCACCACGTATAATGATCAAACTTCACTTGGAAGTTCGTTTGATCATATATTATAAAGAAATTAGCCATTAATTAATGTTTCATTGTCAATTAAAAAAGAAATTAAGCAAACAATTAAGTCACCGATAAAACAAAGAAATTGAAAAGCGAAAAATAAAACAGAAATCTACATAACGAGGTTGTTTTGTTTTTGTTTGCAGGTGGTAATCTCCTAAAGAACTGGTCCGGTTGCAAATTTTTTTTCACCTATAGAAAAATGCTTTATTTTTTAGTAACATTGGCTAATATTTTATGTACGCGGGCGAAGCCGCAGGCAAAAGCCAGTCTTAACATATATTTCAAAATGTACAGTCACCAATAAAAGTAAAGAATAATCAACAAAAATAAGCTAATAAATTGTCGATTAAGAAGGATACACTTTCACACAAATCAATTTTATTGTGCCTAATGTCTGAATCATCTGCATTTATGAAGATGCGTACCAATTCTCATTTCCGCATGTGAACGCATCGCATACAAAAGATTTCATTAAAAAAAATTGCCCTACACTAAGAATTAATCGCCTTCATAAACATTGAAACTAACATGCACAAGACATCGAGACCTAAACAGCTGTCTGTAGCCCTTACAAACATTTGTTTTAAACATGATCAAACCCACAACACCCAGCGCGGCTGCCAATTGCTTAACCGCTGCGTCAACTGTGCCATTAAAAGGTAAAGGCAAAACGCGAGTCGATATCGATAAACTTGATTTAAGCTAATTTCAAATTAAATATATAAATAAAACTTCGAAACCATTTATTCAGTCCAACACTACCCATCTCCCCCACCACCAAACAAAATAGTTGAAACTCTAAAATCCCGCAACATTGTACGGTTTTTAAATCATTACTCATTCATAAATTCCTGAGGTTACCCTTATTCATATTACAACAATGGTGTCTGAAAAGATGCAGTATGAATCCGGCAGTATTATTCCATGACTTACAATCTTGGATTCAGCAAAATTTTGATATGTTTTTACATATGAAAATCTCGAGGCCCGGCCTTTTTAAAAAATTTTAGCTTGAATTGGGACATGCCTAGGTACTCAAAACGTACTTACTTATAATTAAGGAAAGAGTATTCATTTTAGTGCTGAATTTTCATGAGAGTTTGCAGAGTGAATGCTTGTTAAGAAATGCATGTTTTTCTAGTGCTTGACTGCGATCCCAAATTATGGTAAACAGTAATGCAATCATTGATGGTGAAGGGCACTAGTTTATTATGAAATCATCTATGAGGTGTTCACAATCATCATATAGAGCCCATTCACTCTAGCCTTGAAGACACCTAAATTATAATCGGACAGGAAGACCGAAACAGGCAAATTGTTCCAGATTTTTGGTTTGGTGTCCGCGGTATAATATAAACTACGAGGCGAAACGCTTAGTCCGGACCGTAGATTTTAAATATGAGCTATGGAATATACTTCTATTGGCTATTTAAGTGTGAATTTAGTTTGTCCACTATTTATGGGTCATGGTTTTAATAAAATTTTATGCAATCGCACCAAGTGGTTTTTTTTTGGTGGGAAAATCATCTTATGACAAATCTCGCTCTTGGGCGGAGCGGGAGATAGTGTCAGACTTTTACTGACTAAAAACCCACTCCTGTTCCTTCTTTGCCTTTGCGGTGAAATATAGCCCTAAGAAAATCCGATCAGTTCTAGTCTTTCAATTAATCACGAATGAACAAAACAAAAGACAGGCAGTCGTGTTGTGGGACTTATCTTTATAACATGTAAGGATTTATTAAAAGTGATTTACAAAAAGTTGAATATTTATTATTGATTTTGTGTAGTATTTTGTAAATACATCATAGCCGTGTACTCGTAATATTTTTATTATTAAACACAAAACATCCTTGTGATAATAGATCGAAACTCTATTGTGACTAGCAGAATACAATGGGTCACCAACTTGTAAATATTAGCAGTTACATTATAATCGTTACAACCACCCGGACCGAACCGGAGACGTCGCTGGCACGTAGCCACGCGCGCCTCAAAGAGATGTCAGCAAAACTGTAGGAGCCCAACAGGGCCGAAGCCTACTGGGGCCATGGGTTCACTTCCAAAAGGGAAACACGAAAACCTGGAATGCTAGGCAAAGAAGGCATATGGCCGAGTCTTTCTTTCAGAAGCAGACCCATGGCCCCAGTAGGCTTCAACCCTGCTGTGCCCCTACGGTTTGCTGACATCTCCTTGAGGCGCGTGTGGAACACTATGTGCCGCAACGACATGGGCTTGGTCCGGACGGTTATCGGACGGTCGGATGGCGAGCTACCCATTGCTCGCTGTCCGCAAGCCCGCGCGTATGGTGGCCGTCGGCCGAAAATTGGGATCGAGATCCTCGCAGTAGGGGTGTGAGGACCGTTACCTCACACGTGAGTCCGCCTCTTTTGCTAGCATGACTGCTTCGCATTAGGAGGCGACCGCCTGCCACTCCTCGTCTAAGATCTTGCGTCATGCGGAAGGTGAGGATGCCGTGAGTTTTTTCCAGTCACACCTCAAAGAGGGGACTTACCTTAATTATGTATATTATTTAAATACTTAATTATGGCGTGCTCAGCACTGGCTTGCGATCGTCAATGTCATCATTTCACCATGAGATCCCGCTGGAACTCTGTCCACCATGCCGCGACTTGTCGCGTCGGCGGAGTTTCGCCCCGGCGTATTACAAAGACGATATGTGTGTAAGTTTGTTATTCCTTCGCGCTCTAACAGCTGAACGCATTTGGATGAAATTCGGTACTAGGATAAATTATATCCTGAATTTACACATAATCTACAATTTAAAATACTGGTAAACAATAACTCCACGCGAGCGTAACCGCGGTTAGAAACTAGTGTATCCATACTAATCTAAATATTATCTGTTTACTTGTCTACCTGATTGTGTTATACATTTCGGTGTCTTAATGGCTGAACGGATTTGGTTAAAACTTGGTTCAAGAGTAGACTAATAGCCTAAATTAGGACATTAAAAATCTGTTTACCTCATGGGATTACATTATCTTAGGATAATTTCAGGCTTTCACGCGGGCAAAGATAAAAACAGGTAAAAAGTAATAACTTGTAAAAGTGATCTTGATCACCTCTAAGATCCTTCTGATTTATTGTGAGTGATAAATCACTTAAATAACAAATGACGTCATCCCGATGAACCGTTCAAAAACAATGCGCCATTTGAGTCATTAAAACCTCCAGTAGAATTACTCTACGTCGCGAGCCGGAATGAAAATGAGGCTATTCTAAAATTGCAGCCCTTTGTTCAGGAACGTCGTTGATCATTTTGTTCCGGGGACCCGTCTATTGTCTTCGAAGATGTCTATAAATCCAATAGGAGCTAAGAACACTTGCTTGGTACCATCAGATTAGTAATCTGTCAATTATTATTTTAGATTACGCACCTATAGTTTAGTTTGGAAAGCACTACTTGATTGAGCTATTTTTGCAAGGGAAATATTGTTAGAAAGAAAAACGTTTCTTTAAAATTTGAACAGGATAATCAACCACTGTAGGCGAGGATGGACGGAGAGCAATAAGTAGCTCGCCGTCCAGCTGTCCGGTAACACTCCGGACCGAGCCCGAGTCGTTGACGGCGCGTAGTGTTCCACGCGCGTCTCAAAGAGATGGCAGCAGGGCCGAAGCCTATTGAGGCCATGGGTTCGCTTCCCGGGGTCTTAGAATGCAGGCCAAAGAAGGGCCATAGGAGTGGGTTTTAGTCAGAAAAGTCTGACACGCCCTCCCGCTGCGCCCTAGAGTGAGAGAAGTCATTGGATGAATTTCAGCCTAAAAAAAAACGAGAATAGTTCTTAACTACTGGGCCATCACGACATGAACTGATTAACATAAAAATAACAATTAAAAACAAACACTAAGTATTCATTCTTAAGAATTAGATACAAATGTAACAAAAGTTATATATAACTCATACTACTACTAATGTAAAATACTATGAGCAAAACCACATAAAACGCTAAGTCTTCATATCCGAAGCGCTGTGCGAACGCGTGTGAAAAAAATAAAATTTCCTAACCTGATTTCAGCTAGATAACGCTCAGTTTATGAATCGCAATTTTCTTTCCAAGGGAAACGGTTTTTTCTTTTACAATTCTCACTAATTTGAAGCAACCCAGTTTCCCGTTTGGAATTGCAACGTGTGTATCTATAGTGCAACAGTAGGCAGTTCTCGTCCATTGTGGAGAGATGACAACGTTAGTTGCTCGGCGACCGCGGTACGGACCTGTCGTCTCGGCGTTATCTGAAATCAGAGCGCGAGTTTATCGAATTTCATAAATTCAAAAAAGGAATAGTTATTTTTTTTAAACAGTTATTTGTTACGTGAATAAAATGAGTAATTGCCACTTTTCTGAAAATTAATCTTATGTAAATATAGTTGGTGTTTTGTAGTTTTAATATAGAGTTAAATATTCCAAAACTTTGTTTTGAGTAAGCTGTTTGTGTTTTCGTTAGAATATTTTAGTGTAAAGACAAACTTTCAAGTATTTGAATAAACTTCGTCTGTGTAAATAAATTACTTATCCAGGGAATTCAAATACCAAGGTAAGTTAATTAACTTTATTTAATTTTGACTTCTTACTAAAATAAATAAAACTAATTGGATTAAATTTACAAATTACAGCTAAAACTGAAAACAAAAAATATTGTGTCGTATTTAAAAAAAAATAAGTCTTTTATTGATTTTAAACATGTGTTCATAAAAAATGATATTTACTTACAACTTATTTATAAAAAAAGGAACTATAAAAAACAATATTCTATCATGTTATAATACAATCATTTTTAAAATGATCAAAAAATATTATCGAATTCAACTGATGCAGATAAGTATCCATACAAATGCCAATTAACGCTAAGCTACAAGTTCTAAAAAGCCTTTAGTGATCAATATTAATAAAATGAAAAAGACAAAAAAACTTATAAAAAAAAGTACTAAAACTAATTTCACTTGTCAATAAATATAGAAAAAGTCTAAATACGATGATGTTACTTTATTTGCTTGAGCAGTCCCTATGGCTACCTTCTGGTTCCATCGTCAGGCCAGTTCCGTAATACCAATTATTGTTTTATAAAAACTTAAACGAGTATCCCAATCTAAACGATCAAAAAAAAAAAATATGCCAAGCTTAATCGATTGCCAGAAAGAGTTTAAAAAAAAAAAATAATGTATAATCGAATAGATACACGAACGACGCAATACCACTATGCAAAAAAAAAAACAAGTCAATAGAAAACTCCATCCATATTAAAGACAGTAAAAATAAAAACTAGTGTCTAAAATTCCTTACTTTACATTGAATTTTATAATATTACTAGCTGCTGACCTGGCAAACGTTGGTCTGTCATATAAATTATAGTCAAAGAAAAAATTTGGGGTTGTTGGTTGGAGGATAAAAAATAGCTTACAATGTATTTTCAGACCTACCAAATATACACAAAAAAAGTCCTAAAAATAGCTCAATCCATTTTGAAGGAGTTCGAGAACAAATTTTGTGACCCTAGATTTTTATATATGAGATAATATTTATCAACGTAGCCATACAAATGAGGTATCAAACTTCACCAAACCTTCAACATTCGCACCATTATCTTTACAACACATTGACTCTCAATAGGAATTTCATCTAACGCTCATTGTGTCATAAACTTCCGACTTGGAATACCAGAGAACGTACATGAATAGACTACATGCACAATGTACTGGACTGACAGGTCCACCTGGCTTTTGTATGGCCTAACAAGGCCTATTGGAGGCCTTTGTGCGAGCTACAAACATTAGTTTTTAATTTATGGCTCCGCACTCCGCATTAATATGAGAATGACCCACAATTTTGTAAACATTGTTGCATTCTTGGTGGCCAGTAATGTGTTTTTCCATACAAATAAATAATTTCAGCGTTTTTAATTAATTTGAGTACTGGTACAGCGGGAAAATACAGAGATATCATTTTGATATTAATACCTTTTTATGAGGGGAAGTAATTGCTGTTCTTTGTGAAATTTATGAGCAAGGGTATTTAAAAGTGTATTTTTGTGGTATATAAATGTTTCCTTTTCTACGAAATTCTCGAATTTGGTGTACCGACTGCTCAAATTCGGAAATTTTGAATCTTTACATGTAACGTTAACATCACGTAAAGTTTTTTATGTTACTTAATTAGTTTTGCATAAAATTGAGAAAACATAAAAAGTAATTTTACGGTTAAAAAAAACCATTTTGAGTAATTACGAATTAAAAATTTAAAACAAAGTTTATGTCAAACTCATACTTAATTTTAGCCTGAAAACTGTGTCACATCCATAATTTATTTTATTTTTATAAGACCCGTCCTAAAATATTAGTTACCTACATACCGTGAATCGGGGTGAATAGAAACGCAAGGGTGAATAGAATTAAAACTTTAATGAGGATTGTCATGTTATTGGAAAATTGTTTGCAGTATTTGACTACTCAAAATTATTATTGAAACTAAAAATATGATCATATATCAAAGTAAAAATCTTAGTCAAAGTTTTGTTTCCATTTACCCCTGAGTTACTACTCCACCCCGTTTGACTGTACATTAAGGACGGTCAATAGTAACAAAAATTTTAAGGGAATTTTCACGTTATTTAACAAATTTTTCCATTTATTAAATACTACTACTTATTCATTAATTATAACAAAAATCGATGCTTTGACAAAAAAATTATACTTTGAAAAAACAGGGCTTAGGCTTAGGCGCGTGAAATTATGCACAAGGTTTCCTTTTATGACAGGCGAGCAACAAGAGATGATTTTCAAAATTCACTCTCTACGGAGATGAAACAGGGGTCCCAAGTTTGAGAAACTTACATTTACGCGGGCAAAGCCGCTGGCAGAAGCTACTCAATAATATGAATATTATACCAAAGTGAAAATCCTAATAACCCAAAGTTTCGTTGCTATTCACCCTGCGTTCTAATACACCCCTTTTTGACGGTATCTTACATATCTGTGATTTTATTCATACGCCTTATCGAAAGCCATTTTCTTTGTCCCTTAAAGTTCTCCATTACACTCACGGACATAGGAAATGGGCTATTTGACTATGCTATTGCAATTTACCTGACCTCAAATTATGGTAATTTGGGATATTACCTTGCCTTTATACGCTGGTACTATAGCGTCAACAAATTACGTCCAGCGCACTATTCCTAACCGCTTTAATATGCTTCCATGTGAGTAGGACGGTGAATGATGTTCTGAACTAACTAATTTGTAGGGTGCCGTACCTCAAAAGGGAAAAATGGAACTCTTATAGGATCACTTTGTTTGTCCGTCCGTCGGTCTGTCTGTCTGTCAAGACCCTTTATCACGGGAACGCGTGGGAGTTGAAATAAAAAACCATATACTCAAGTCTGCGGTCCCTTGAAGCTGTGAAAAAATCAAACTTGTAAGTTAACGAAAAAAAAGAAAAGGCCGTTTATGTTGCAAAAAACGTATGTATCGACACTCTCGAGAGAATCAAAATTCATAGAGTACTTTCCGTTATCCTAGAATCCTGAAATTTGGCATGAAGCAAGGTCTCATACCATAAGTATATGAAACATTCTGAAAACTGTAAATTTGTAGTTACGTCACCAAAAAAAAACTTTTTTGCGAAACGTAAAAATCTTTGAGACTCGATTCGGAAATTGAACTGTTTTCATAGGTAAATTTGTACGGAACCCTCAGGGCGCGAGTCCAACCCGCACTTGCCCAGATTTTTATTATAGATAAATTGCGTTTAAGAACCATTTCACCCAATGAAACGATGATGTGGTCAATGAATGAGCATACTGGCCTAGAAGTTACCTATTCACTCTTGACTTAATGACACCCATGTTGGTATATATTTCATAGGCACAAAAAAATGACTATAACTGAAAATAAATGAACCTTACAAACTAACATCTGAAAAATATTAAATCATAATTGAAAACATATTGATAATTCTATCCGTCACAGAAGATCCTTCAGATCCCTTTGTACACTCTTCATTATAATGAACGAACCCTGTGCTCCTGATTATTTAAAACAATATTTTAAAGTATTGGGCGGTTCTCATAATTTCAACCTTCGAGCGCCTAAAAACATGCTTCTTCATATTCCTTCTCACCTTACTGGGTTTATGGCTAATTCTTACGTTGTCTCTACCATAAAACTCTGGAATGTCCGCCCCCCCTCCCCAATTTGAGTATATGCTTTTAGTTGAAACTAAAAGTATATACTCAAGTCTGTAGTCTGTCGGTCTGTGGTCCCAACACAATAAGTCTCAGGATTGTGGTCCCTAGAAGCTGTGAAAAAATCAAACTTCTAAGTTATCGAAAAAAAGATACGGCCGTTTGTGTCGCAAGAAACGTACATTTCGACACTCATAAGGGAATCAAAATTCATAGGGTACTTCCCAGATTCCTGAAATTTGGCATAAAGCAAGGTCTTATAGGACAAGTATAGATAAAATCTGAAAATATTAAATTACAAAAAAAAACTTTTTTTCGTGATTCGGGAAATCTTCGAGACTCTATTCGGGAATTAAACTATTTAAATAGATGAGTTTGTGCTCTCGCACTTGCCCAGTTTTTCTTCTAGAGAAGAGGCCTGAGTTCCAGCAGTAGGAACATTACAAAGGCTGATTATACTTAATATGCTTTACTACTCCAGTGGCACTGAAATGTGCCAACTGAAATGAAAAAGTATACGTACGATTGCTGGTCACATTGCACATGGTATTTGAGCATTTGAATCGTTCGCTGGAATGGAATACGACTGGTATAATGTGAACCTGGCATTATAGAAAGTACGAGTGCATATCTTTATATTTTTATTTAACTTTGTAACGAACGTAACGTTTCGTTTAATTTTATTTATTTAAACGGAATTACTTTATGCCAATTACACTGATTATACATGAATTATGTAAATAACATCAAAGATAACATAACATAACACAAACACGAAATATTATAAATGAGTCAAACCCAAGAAATATTGTGGAAATTACATAAATTTGTATATAAATTGACATTAATTCGATCCAAATTATCGTGTATCCGCTGTAATAACCAAGAAAACATCAAAACAATATTGTCGTTAACCAATAAATATTTATTGCTGATCTTATAATGTAAATGAAGACTTTCGTCTAAGTATATAGTAATGATGACAAGAAAATACGAAAATTAATGACTGTGTCATAATTTGCATAAACAAATGAATATATCAAAATCAACTAATTACTTCTCCCTCAGTGTTAGACTTTTAGCGACTAAAACCACACCTGTATTCTGTGTGCCTTTTGCGTTTAAGGACCACAAATATCCCTTTTATACTGCTCCCTATAGCCCTTGCAGGCATCGGGCCTGCTGGGCACCTACGGTTTGCTGACATCTCTTTGAGGCGCACGAACAATACACGCCATCGACGAGCGGAGGTGTCGACTAAAGTCTGAGGTCTACTACAGTAGGAGAGAGTGTCAGACTTTTACGGACTAAATCCTACCCTAGTTTTTTCAGTTGCTCTTTATGCTCCAGAGCCACGGTAACTCTTTTGATAACAGCTCTTTGTAGCGCACGTGGATCAGAAATAACCTAGGCTTGATCCTTATCGGAGACGACCTATCCATTGCTCGTCGTCCGTAAGCCCGCGTCTACGGTGGCCGGAGATTGCTCTGCGATTCCCGACGCCCGGGGGAAAGGGAGGCTGTTTCTATATAATCATTTGTTTTTATGATCATCATTCTGTATTTGTGAATTTTGAGGTTATCCTTTTGCGTAAATTATTCTCTGTTCATTGCGTTATTAATCTTCTGTCCTAGGATTTAGGCCGCGACACTGTTTTTAACGCTAAATAATGGGTCTCCTTATTTCTTTAGTGACCTTCATTAGTTTTCATTGTGTAGCAGTTTTTGGGTGAGAAAATTGAAATAAAGCGTCCTTACTTTATCTTTATATATAATTCTTCTCTACGTGCGTTTGTCACCTTACTCTTTTAAACGGCTTGTCCGATTTGGATGAAATTTTGTGTGTATATTTGCTCCCTGGATGGGTCGAAAATACAATTGTAACCCGAAGGTGGCGCTGCAATCGGGCTCTTAAAAAAGTCGTGATAGTTACACTATTTATAACTCAAGAACGGCTGGACCGATTTTAATAATCTTTGCTTTGTTGGATTTATCTCCGCCCCGAACAGCAGAATAGCTATTAAAAAACTGGGCAAGTGCGAGTAGAACTCGCGCACTGTGGGTTCCATACAAACTACAATTCCCGAATGTAATTTTTTGTTAACTACGTCACAAAAAAAGTATTATTTTTTCGTGACGTAGTTAACAAAAAATTTGCTGTTTGCAGAAGAGTAGGAATAATCCTATACCTGTGCTATAAGACCTTGCATTACGTCAAATTTCGGATTCTGGGTCAACGGGAAGTACCCTATGAATTTTTATTTCTTTGAAAGTATCGAAATATACGTTTTTTGCGACATAAACGGCCGTATCTTTTTTATTCGTTAATTTAGAAGTTTGATTTTTTCACAGCTTCAAGAGCCCGCAGATTTGAGTATATGGTTTTAATTTCAACTCGATACCTTCACGCGCTCCCGAGACAAAAGTTCTTGAGAGACAGATAGATAGACATATGGACGGACAACAAAGTGATCCTATAAGGGTCCCGTTTTTTTCCTTTTAAGGTATGGGACCCCAAAAATCGAAAAAAATAACGAAAAAAAAAATACAAAATATCGAAATTCATTGAAAAATTACAGTAACTGTCAAATATACATTAGTATCAATCAATACATTCATTGATTGTTAGGTGGTACAAAGTTCGCCGGGTCAGCTAGTAAATCATAATAATGTTATTACTTACAAAGTTTCCATCCAAAATGGTTCTGTAGAGATAGCCGTGAACGATAAGACAGTCTGTTCTACCTCCCTTATTTTTATTTCATACAACACAGTGGGCACTCTTTTTTTGTTGCCTGTACTAAAGTTTTATCAGTCCAAATTTTTCTCAAGAGGATTGAGGCCCTGAGATACCAATTTTCCAATGTAAAGAATATTATAACTTGTGACAAAAATATACAGGTCAATTTTCTACTTTTGATTTTTAATGCCTTGCAGTGAAAATAAACCAACGGCCAGCAACTTTGTATGGCCAGCATTGTAACTGATCGACAGCAGGGAAATTGCATTTATGTCAGGAACACAAGTCTGCCTTACTGTTCTTAGAAGGTACCTGGAATTCTAAAGCTAATACAGTTTTATTTTTAGATTCTTTATACTTTCATGAATTTCTGGAATCAATTGCCAGTTCTACCCATAAGAACTAGCCAAACACATGCAACGCGACAATGTGACAATGATGCAACAATGTGAAAATGTGACAATGATGCGACATTGCAACAATGCAATTTCAAAAAAATATTCTATGGAGCAAAATAAAACACATATTATCATGAACTGTAGTATGTATAGTTAAAAGAGAGATATTATCCAAAAAACTATCAGAAAGCAATTATATGAAGTGACTAAAAAAAACTAACTCCGTAGATCTTTAAATTCTCTTCAAGATAAAAACAACCTATTGCTTTTGACACTAGATGACACTACTGCACTACATATTCACAAACTTCAGAGGGTAATGGAGTAAAATGGTACCAAGAGGTACCAACTTTCCCTTTATCACTAACGAGCACCGTAGCAATTAATTCCCGTCAGTGACATTAGAAACCATACGTAGCTATGTTCAAGGGGTAAAGAATAATTTATGGCATTTTTTTTTAACTTGGAGCGACCTACATTTAGCTTAATTATGGTCATGCAGTCATTAGGGAGCTTGCGATGAGTATTAAATATCATTTCACCAAATCTTTACGTACACAAATTGTAAAACAAAGTCCCCCAAGTCTGTTTGTCTCTCTGTCTATGAGTAACTCAAAAACTACTGAAAGGATTTTCATGCGTTTCTACCAATGGTAAAGTCGTTCATGAGAAAGGTTTGGGTGTGTAATAGGTACATAATACACGCATATAACCGGGTGGCCTCTTCATTTTCAATGAATTTCTACATAACAGCAATTTGGAATTGGTTTGTGATATATGCCTCGGAAAGCACTTAAAGCCTCAGGTCCTGTGTCTAATCTCTCTCCAATAGTGTCATGATATATGCTACGAAAACACTTAAAGCTCTTGGTTTTGCGTTTGAGTCCAATTTTGTATAAATGTTGTATGTGTTACCTATGAACGGAAAGGTTCGAAATAAACGTTTATTATTATTATATATGAAGGGAGAAATTGACTGACTGACATGTCAACGCACAGCCGAAACTACTGGGACTAGAAGCGTGAAATTTTGCACAAGGTTTCCTTTTATGACGTAGACGAGCACTAAGAAGGGATTTTTAAAAATACAGCCCCTAATAGGATGAAATAGGGGTCTAAAATTTGTTTGGTGAAACCTACTTTTACGCGGGCGTAGCCGCTGTTAGAAGCTAGTAATCTTATAAGGAATTATTTCCGTCTAAATCTGGTAAATAATGTAATACAAATCCTTCATATTCGCCAAATAACATATTGGATGTTTGAATTGTAATTTATTTATTTATTTAATAACACATACAATTGTTTTAACAGGCATACCCAAGATAACAAATGTAGTCGCGAAATAGCCGCACTCAGAGACGCCACCCACAGACTGATTTGTGTAAAATTAATATATTTGATTAATCCGTAGGTAATAGTGTGGGTAATATGTTTACCTATTTATCTAATAATTATTTGTATCTCCTTAATATGTACTGATTATTTTGTTCAAAATAAATAAAAATAAAATAAACATTTTTTGATATCCGTGCATCCGAATGTTCAATACGAATGTCTCTTGTTACAAAAATTGAGTTCGTTTTCGAAAAGCGCGGAGAATTCTATTTTTAAAATAGCGTCAACCCATCCAAGTGTCAAAAGCAGAAAAGTTTGTAACCCTTGTAAATCGATGGATCTGGCCCTGGTGTGTCGTTGTGTAACAGAAGTACTAGCATATACCTACGTTTTATTCAGTCTAGCTGTGTCGGAGTCGGCGGCGACACGGTTGAAACTAATCCCTATAACTTATGGTAGCGGCCAAATTGCAAATATAGGGTGCGATAGTACTTTGTTCTTGTCGACTGTGTTAGCTCCCCGTCTGTTGCAGTAGCCTTTATAGTGACATTTTAACAGCAGCCTGTAAACCCACTTTTATAGATAGTGAGCACTTCTGTCGTCGCAGTAAAACTAGTATTTGTTTTATCCTATGATACTAACGATATGGAAGTGTGAATAAATTTGCAAAGTGGGGGTTTTAAGGGTTAGTCTAATTTATTTAGATTAACCAACAACTGTTTACAGTATATACATTTCTACTTTAATGACTAAGCAACATTTACAAGTGCAACAATTATCAAATTAAACAACAATATCTTAAGGAAATTAGAAGTTATAAATACAAAAAAATAATAATTAAAAACAATAATAAAGAAAATTATCATATCATTCAATGCTGTACACAATAATAATGCTGTACATAAAAAAAATCATTGGCGTGTAAATTACTGATTAAATTATGATCAAAGTATTTATTTCACAAAAAACACAATACAAAAGAATTATCATTTTACAATTAAATGAAATCTCAAACGTCAATAAAGAACCCGCCCCTGATCGTTCCCGGTGCAAAAGTGCCCATAACACTGGCCGCATTACCTCGCTATTATGATTGATTAATTGAATTAGGAATAAATATAATGTTTTTTTTTTTATTAGCCTATACTGTCCCACTGCTGGGAAAAGGCCTCCCCCAACTTCTTCCAGGTATTCCTTAAATAAAAAAATTAAATTAATAGAACAAACTGAATACATTGAAAAAATTGAAATCATTTATAAGGCGTCTAATGCTTGATATCGATCTATTAAATGAAAAAAAAAACTAAAATTTGCATATACAGTTCAAAATACTTACTATAATTACAATAAAATAGAAAAAAAATAATATAATAAAATCTAAAATTATATGTATATGCATGTGTGTGGGTATGTGCATCTGTGGTTACTCCTTCACTCTCAAACGGCTAAGCGGATTTGGATGAAGTTTGTCAGAAACTACCTTTCTGACAAACTTCATCCAAATCCGCAAGTCACGGAGTAGCACATAAGATTTTTTAGGGAGTAGAGAGTGTTCTCTTGGAATAATTTTCTATTTCCACGTGAGCGAAGTTATTAGTAATAAAATAAAACTAACTGCTTCTTGGCCTTATATTATGAGAAGCTCACGTTTCTGTAAGCTTATTGGTTGATTGACATTTAGAAACATAAGCGTGGGAGTTAAAAAGTTCATGGTTCATCAGATAAAATTACTTTTACAAAAGAAAACAGCATTCATACTTTAATGGAACAAAGAGTCTTTTCGCCGAATAACCCACTCACAGTTTATTGTTGAAATTCGAACAATTAATAAGTTCGAATCCATTACAAAAGCTGAAAAACGCAAACCTGTGTAATTAAGGTTTACGTTTTCTGTATACCTTTATTGTGTTATACGTTAATGGTCGTATTTCCTCTTATGGCCCATTAACGCTCAATACCTATTCATAATTTTAGGGATAAAAATATGAAGGTCGAATTTCACACAATTATTTTTTCTTGTTATTTTTTGGGTTGATCCGGGTCAATCCGTGTGTTTTGAAATGCAGATTTATTTGATTTTGGTAAGCGAGTTCCGGCTATAAATGAATGTAAAATAAGTGGAAATAACAAAACGTGTTTTAGGTTTTTGAAATTTGGTAATCCTCACCCCAACCCTCGCCCCAGCTGCTGGAGGAAACGCCCTGGGCGTTGGGAGTCACAGGGCGATTCACGGTTACCATAGGCAACGGTTTGCGGACGGCGAACAATAAGTTGGTCACGATTCTGGTTCGTAAAGGGCAACTGAAAGAACTCAAGTGGGAAATAGTTAATAAAAGTTTGACAATCCCTTTCGCCTCACCCAGAGCAGAAAAAGATATTTGATGAAGTCTTACATGAAAAAAAATGTACCTCCAAATGGTAACAGACTGTTGCTATTTTTAACCGACTTCTAAATTGGTCCCATAGACATAATCACAGCAGAACTGTCGTAAATAGTAAAATTGCTTTTTTTATACGTGTAGTCGATGACTGACTGAAAGAAGAGAACATATCGAACTGATCTGATGATGAAGCCTGAAGTTAGGCACCGGAAAACTATAATAAATTAATGTAATCTAACCGTGTTTGGGATTATTAGAATTGTCATGAGATACACTCTGGCTATAAGTTTGGCTGAGAAGTACTTTTTAGTGGTGGTACCATAACTAAAAAGTGTAAAATTAAAAGCTTTTTACAATAATAATACAACCGACTTCAATGTAAAAAAAACCACTGAAAAGTGCAAAATAACTTTAATTTCGGAAGTCAGTGTTAAAATTAAATAAAAATACTATAATAGAAACACCGACTTCCGAGTTTAAATTTATTTAGCATTTTTCCTTTTTTTTTACATTGAAATCGGTTGTATTTTTTTTTTTTGTAAAAGTTCTTTATTATGTAATCAAAAGTACTAGGCAGTCAAACGCACAAAGACGACAAAACGTAGTTAACTGTTAATTATTCAATTTTTTTATTCGTTGGCTTCTTTTTTGGATTTCTTACCCAAAGGGTAAAAACGGGACCCTATTGCTAATACTCTACTGTCCGTCTGTCTATCGCGAGGTTGTATCTCATGAGCCGTGTTATAGCTAGACAGTTGAAATTTTCACAGATGATATATTTTTATTGTATGAGAAGATCTGAAGAACATAATGACTAGGCAAGTCCTACACATAAATACAGGTCCAAAAAAGCGTGGTAGACCCCTTTTGACTTGGATGTCTGTAATTAGCACTGACCTAAAGAAAGCCCAAGTGGATGACTTGACGACCCAGAACCGAAATGTCTGGCGAAAAATTACGAGGAGAGCCGACCCCAAATGAAATGGGATAAGGCTAGGCAAAGAGAGAAGAGAGAGATATATTTTTGTTGCCGCTATAACAACAAATACTGTAATCAGATACATAATAATAAATATTTAAGTGGGCCCCCACAACAAATGTGATTTTTTGCTACGAACGGTATGGAATTTTTTTGCTTGTTAACCTACTGATTTTTGGTCAATAACCAAACAGACACTAAGACCGAAGTAAATACTTGTTTCTCTTCAAATTGGACATCAAAGACGAAACCTTTGGTCAATATCATAAAATACCTTCTTTTTATTATTTATCCATTTTGTTTAGCTCCTAGCAAATGCCATAATTATCTGAAAATAGGTCGTAGGCTATTTCCTCCATTTTGTAGGGTTCCGTAGCCAAATGGCAAAAAACGGAACCCTTATGGATTCGTTATGTCTGTCTGTCTGTCCGTCCGTATATCACAGCCACTTTTTTCGAAACTATACCAACTATACTGTTGAAACTTAATAAATAGATGTATTTTGTGAACCGCATTAAGATTATCACACAGAAATAGAAAAAAAAAAACAATACATTTTAGGGGTTCCCCATACTTAGAACTGATACTCAAAAATGTTTTTTCATGAAACCTGAAAACCTGAAAAATGATATTGAGGTTTCTAATATAAATAACAATTTCTAATTTTTCTAAACTGAACAGTTTGCGAGAGAGACACTTCCAAAGTGTTAAAAGTTAAAAGTGTGTCCTCCCCCCTGTAGCCTCTAAAATAAGAGAATGATAAAACTAAAAAAAAAATGATGTACATTACCACGCAAACGTAAGTAGTTTTTTTTTTAATACGTTATAAATCGTAAACCGCAATTTACCTTCCAAGTTTGTACGGAACCCTTAGTGCATGAGTCCGACTCGCACTTGGCCGGTATTTGATAAATTATAGGGCTAGTCTGACACGCCCTCGCGCTCCACCCAAAGCACGAGAAGTCATTTGGATGATTTCCAAACTTAAAAAAAAAAAAAATATAGAAACTACAAGTAATTATGCTACTACTAATACTACAAATAATCTTAGCCGAAGAAGACCAGAACTGCGTCTTTTAAAAATAAAACTGACAAATTGAAATTTTCGGAGCACGTGAGAAGCAGTAACTTTACTCTTTCTTAGAGAGAAGGTCTGAATCCCAACAGTGGGAATATATATATATATAGTCAGCCTTATAATGTTCCCACTGTTGGGACTCAGGCCTCCTCTCTAGGAGAGGGAAAGGGCCGTAATCCACTACAGTGGGAACAGTGGGAATGTTATAACGCTAATTATGCTACTCTTAATTCCAGTTCCAACCTTACCAAAATATTATAGTTAGTAATAAACTTTTGACCTTTTATAATTAGCTCGTAAATTTTCAGTAAGCTGCAAAGCAGAATGACATTATGAGCTATGTTCAAAAGGAATTCTGTATAAGCGCCAGGCTCAAGTAGACACTTATTACGTATGCCGTGTAAAAGGGATGGCCGACAAAACCTCCCAGTTTTGATAATTATTTAAAGACCAAACCTACCACAGTGTTGTCTTTTTTAACCCAAAAGTTGACTGGTAGAGAA
The DNA here is from genome assembly GCA_961205895.1 of Mythimna pallens. NCBI lineage: Eukaryota > Metazoa > Arthropoda > Insecta > Lepidoptera > Noctuidae > Mythimna > Mythimna pallens. Next base: position 8,469,020 of record OY540843.1, read on the forward strand.
TGCCTTGTTGCATTTAGTCTATATATGAGTGAGATCAATGAGTGAGATAGAGACATAAGTCTATGAATAAATAGAGATAGAAAGGTTAAATAGTCAATTCTGACATCAAAGGATCTTTTTTTAATTTTATTTTTGTAATTATAAAAACCAGGCACATTTAGTTATATTTTTCTACAAGCTCCTGTACAGACATAAAAGTGAAAATTCGATACCGAACAATCACGTTCAATATTGCACCTTTTTTCTCCGATATGCGTTTTTTTCAGATGCGCCTGTTTTGCTTATGGTGGCGGAAGTATCGTTGTTGAATGCTTTACATGATTAAAATGTATTAAACGATCTCGTTGTTAAATAAAAAATATGTTTTAAATTGGGAAACAATAAAAAAAAAACACATTATGTGCTAGTATGCACATAACGTGTCATTGTTTGTATTTACAAACATAACGTCTTTTTTTAAGGTGAGAAATAATCTAATGACTTCTCTCGTTCTAGGGCGGACCGCGAGGGCGTATCAGACTTTTACTGACTAAACCACACTTATGTTCCTTCTTTGCTTTGCGCTCTACGACCCTGGTTTTCCCTTTTGGAAGTCAATCCACGACCTCAATTGGCTTCGTCCCTGCTGGGCCCCTACGGTTTTGCTGTCACCTCTGAGACTTGCGTGGAACACTACGCGCCATTGATGACTCGGGCAGTCCAGGCTGTTACCAGAAGGCTAAACGGCGAGCTACCTACTGCTCGTCGTCCGCAAGCCCACTCCTACGGTGGCTGGAGCATGAGGACGTGCCTTATTCCAGTGCAGCTATCTCCCTCGCTAGCATTACTGCTTCGCAGAAGGAGGGGACCGTCTGCCATTTCCCCTCGCTCCGGCCTACCTAACGTCTGTAAATTCAATAAATAATACATCAAAGAAGAAAATTCCTTCACTGATCCGTAATCTTCTTTATGGGTAACGATCAATTGAAACTGTGCACTAGCTTCTGACGTTTTAAGTTTCCATGTAGGCTTTTGTGACATAAAATATTATGAATTGAATTGAATTTATTTATAGAGTAGCTCCTGACAGCGGCTTTGATCGCGTGATAGTAATAAAATACCACCGGGATAAGGAAGTATCCTGTGTGCTATTCCAACATATGGACTGCCCGTGTCAAGTGCCGTGACAAGTTTCAACGAAATCCGTTTAACCGTCGTCGATCGTAAATAAGTAAGAAATATACACACACACAAACTCTCGCTTTCTTTATAATATTGGTGTGATATTTGTTAATATACAAACAAAAAACTTCATTTTATATACTTGGCTGAGGTCTTCCCATCCAATTATAATTTGGGTGTCTTCAAGGCTAGAGTGAATAGATAGGCTCTTAAGAAACTAGTGCGCATCACCATCAACGATTGCATCACTGCTTATCATTAGGTGGGATTGCAGTCAAAGCACTAGTTTATATCAAATTCATCATTACATCATCGTCATTTCAGCCGATAGACGTCCACTGCTGGACATAGGTCTCCCCTAAATGTCTCCACAATGAATGGTCCTGTGCGTCTCGCATCCATTGGATTCTCGCAACCTTCACCAGGTCATCGGTCCACCTTGCCTTCCAAAAACAAATTAAAAAAAAACTTGCTGCTAAACATTTTGTTTACCTACCTATTTTTCTAACGTTAATAGTCTGAAAAGCATATTTATACAACATATACCAATCAAACAAATTCCCGGTTCAACAACATTAATATAAATAGTTGGAACTCATATATTTCAACTAAACCACTATACGACCTAACTTATCCAATTTAAAGTGAATCAAGTAAACATAATCCAACCACTTATGTACTTAGATACTCATATGATGGGAACTTCTGAAATTATCTAAAGAGACCAAATATTAGACTGTAAACTAACCAATTTAAAGTTAGTATGTACTAAGTTCAAGGTAAACTAAGTTACAGGGTGTTCAATGAAGTATCAAATTTGTTTTAGAATATCGTCTTCTCAGTCGGCACACTCTTGCCAGAGCGGTCGTGGTCATCACTGTGAATAACGATGAGTGATCATCTTGGTAACACGGCGCCATTTATAGCGGACTGCAGCTTTCCGAGTACATTCATAAACCGAGCACTTAGTTGCGGCCTTGATCTGGTCTGTCCATCTCATCGGTGATCTAACACGTGGCCTGGTGCCCTCAACTTTGCCCTGCACTACGAGACGCTCTATGGAGTCATTACCACGACGATGGCCGAAGAAGTTCAAAATGCGCGACTGCACTATGAATGATAGGCGCTGTCTGATGCCAAGTTCTTCCAAGTTTTAGAATATAGAAGGTAGATAATTTTCTATCCGATCCTTATATAATAATTTAAAGGCTAGGGATACAATGATGATTATATTATATATAAAAAAAAAAACAAATAATAAAAAATAAACTAAAATTAAAAAAACAAGATGTTTGTTAATTTATAGAAAAGTGAAGAAAGTCACTCATTGACTAAACGCGGAATCTCGGAAAGTATTTGATCTACAAAACTGCAATTTTCATCGCAGTTGGCGGACTTCTTATACTATAAGAAAATATTTTACAGAGTGGTCCCTCGACTGCGATGAAACTCACATACATACATACATGAACCCTGAAAACATAACACTCCTTTTTTTGGGCAGTCGTGTAAAAAGAACCCCTATTTCTTTAAGCCACGTCATTACGCGTGAACGGCTGGACCAGTTTTGCTAATTCTTTTTTGTTGTTTTTGTTATTGTCAGAAAGAGCTTATGAAAAAAAAAAATAATAGTAATGTTTTTCTTACCAAAAAAATTACGTATTAAACTAGGCAAAGCCTGTATTTTGGTCATCAGAGCAATTCCTCTCAAATTAATACTGTAATCAAATGCAATATTTAAAAAAATATGTATATAAATAAGAAATTCTAATCCTATTTATTGGTGAACACCACTAACCTGTTAATAAACTTACTTCAAGAAACTAAAACTAAATTTACCAGAGACGGAAGAAAATCCGATATAGTCAGTATGATAAAAAGCTTACCATTCATTTATACTTAAAACAAAAAAAAAATAAGAAAGGTGGCTACTATGGCAGTTTTCCAACACAAAAGTCTTGCATTTTTTTAGCAAAAAAAGTTATTAGCAAAGACGGCTGTACAGTGCAAAAATAAATAACAAGGCAAATTTTTTCAACAGCAACAAAAAAGTCTTATTCATTCAGCTTCCCAGATTATGTAAAGCCGGGTTTCACCGTCTCATTCAAATTCGTCTTTTCTCTGCTACACCGGTTAGTTGCGTTTCTAAACTTCGCCTTTGCAATGTTGAGGACGGCCCTTGACGAAGTTTTTCAATTAAAAGCAATCGGAGTAAGAGATCAAAATGGCTGCGTTTGGGTAAACTGATTTCACTTTGGGAATAGCTACTTGATTTTCAAAGTTAAGTTGGACTTGATCTGCTGTTAGTGGCTAGTCTTTTAGTCTTGATTTTCGAAGTTGAGATGAGCTTAATCTTTAGTTGGAAAGCTTTTTAGTAGATTACTTTGTTAAGGTTTGTGGGAAGCTTTTAATAAATTGTTTTTATTTTCGGCAAAATATAAGAATATTGTTCGGTTACAGTTTCTGTTCGTATTGTAAAAAATCGGCCAAGTGTCAAACTCACGCACAAAACGTTATTTACCATCAATTGCAAAAAACGGCGGAAAAATCACGTTTGTCCCTTTTTTTATTCTGTTTTTAGTATTTTTAGGGTTAACTTAAAAGGATAAAACGGAGCCCTTATAGGATTACTTTTTTGTCCGTCTGTCATTCTGTCAAGACTCTATATCTCAGGAACGCGTGAAGGTATCGAGTTGAAATTAATACCTTATACAAGTCAGCGGTCCCTTAAAGCTGTGACAAAATCAAACTTCTAAGTTAACGAAAACAAAAGATATGGCCGTTTCTGTAGCAGAAAACGTATATTTCGACATTTTCAAGGGAATCAAAATTTAAAGAAGTATGAATTGACGTAGAATCCTGAAATTGGCATGAAGCAAGGTCTCATAGCACAAATAAAGGAAAAAATTGGAAAACTGTAATTTTGCAGTTACATCACAAAAAAAAAATTTTTAGCGATTCGGAAAAATCTTCGTAAGTCGATTCGGGAACTGAACTGTTTTCATAGGTAAGTTTGTACGGAACTCTCAGTGCGCGAATCAGACTCGCACTTGCCCGTCTTTTTTTGTAATAGCGGATAGAAATACATCATCTGTGAAAATTGCAACTGTCTAGTTATCACGGTTCATGAGATACAGCTTGGTGACAGACAGACAGACATCGAAGTCCCGTTATTAGCAAAAGGGTCTTGTTTGGTTTTTTACCCTTTGGGTAAGGAATCCTAAAAACTACCGTTTAAAATTGTGTATTTACGGCTAGCTATAGAGTACTACAGCTGTAACTTTATGTTCTACTCAAATTTTTATAAAAATCATACTGCTTCTTAGTGCATTTTAACTAAATAGAACGTTTATGTGTTTAACATAAACGTTCTATTTAGTTACATTTGAATTCAAATTACGAACCATCACGTTCGTTTAATTTCGGAACGTGAAAACGACAATTTCCGAGCGTGACGAACCCTACTATCAAATTTGAGAGTTAACACATAATTATTTCGGAGTTTGAAATTTAACACCACCCCAAAATATGTTTACGTGAGTAAATAAATTGATATTTCCACTAATTAATCTTCAGAAATAGCTCAGAAGTCCCTTAAAACCACAAACAGCTTATAGGAGAATCGAAGGGAAAATCGGGATGTAATTAAACTGTGACCTCGTTTGATTAAAATGTTAGAATTTCACTTACAAGGCATTGGGAACAATTTAAGTGAATTGATCAATCTAATGAGAATTTAACGCGGTTTGAGTGTTTCAGACGCGAAGATGTCGGCGACAACGTTATTTATTGAAATGGAGACCGTTGAATCTCTAATACGTTTTTAATTTGTCTTTTTATTTTTTTGGGCCTTATTCAGTCTTAAGAATCCCGTCACAGAATGGCGTCCCTCTTTGAATGGATATGGCTCCTGTCAAACGTCGCTACGGCAAGGGCAGAATGTAATGAGTTGAAAAAAAATTATCTGCCCCAACTCTTATAAAACTTTCTGAAAGCGAAATTGTATCTTCGTTATGGCTTTATAGCCTTTTCGGGATAATTTTGACGGTATTTACCAAAAATACGTATGAATTTTTTTTTTGATTTCCTTAAAAAATTTGAAGTAAAGTTCAATCCGAAAATATTAACGTATTAGACATTATTCAGAATCCTTTCACAGAGTGGGGTCTCTCCTTGATTGGATATGGCTCCTGTCAAACATAAAGCAGCTACGGATACGGCAGAATGTAATGAGTTGAAAAAAAAATTTTTTTTTTTTTCCTGAAAACGAAATTGTATCTTAAACATGCAACAACTAAATTATCAAGAAAAATTTGATGGTATTTACCAAAAATATTTTTTTATTTTTTCAAAGAAGTTTAAGGTAAACGATCCAAAAATATTAGCGTACCTATTTAAACAAAGGGACCCTCAAACAAAGCTACTAAATTCAATATCAAGATTAATTACAAAACTAGAGTAATAACGATCAGAATATATGTAACAGTCACTAATACTGTAGATACTCAGTACCCTGTCTATTGTCTAAGGTAATAGTGGGGTTCTATTGTCTATTAATAACATAATGTGTTACGAAGCTCCCTCTATATATAGATTCCAGGGTAACAATAGAATACCTCATCACTCGTGTGTAGGTATTAGAGGAAACTCAAGTATTATATGAAGAAGATTAGCAGTATTCAAATACTGCTAATCTATACTGAGAAATTATTCTATAAAGGCTCGGCAATACTTTTAATATATCAGAATTTTAGTTATTTACTGTTCATTGAAGGATGCAATATCTATATTATATTGGCTTAATTATTTTGACAGTATAGCATTGCATGTCTGTCTGTCTGTAAAGACCCTTTATCTCGGGAACGCATGGAGGTTTAGAGTCGAAATTAAAACCATATACTCGAGTCTGCGGTTCTTTGAAGCTGTGAAAAATTCAAACTTTTGAGTTAATGTAAAAAAAAATATAGGCGTTTATGTTGCAAAAAACGTATATTTCGAAATTCTCAAGAGAATCAAAATTAATAGGGGACTCCCGTTGACCTAGAATCCTTAAAATTTGGCATGAAGCAAGGTCGCACAAGTATAGGAAAATATCTGGAAACTGTAAATTTATAATTACGTCACAAAAAAAAACTTTTCTTTCAATTCGGAAAAATCTTCGTAACTCAATTCGGGAATTTAACTGTTTCCATAGGTAAGTTTATACGGAACAACCAGTGTGCGAGTCCGACTCGCACTTGCTCGGTTTTTTATCAACAGATATAAACTATAAGCTGGTTGTAATTTTATTCACACAGTAATATCCACATTTCATCCTTTTTATTCACCCGACCAACAGTGCGAAACAAATTCGGAAAGTTTCAGAACTGTGAACTGAACTCTAGCCATTTGGGAACCGATAACAGACCAGGTGCATGAAGTTGACTCTGTTTACAAAAGTTGCAGTTGTTTTAGTAAAAGTTACCGTTAATAATGCTATTATACAGATACCAGTTCTGCTATTGTACAAGCAATGAGCAGTAATAGTGTAGTCACTTGCAGAACACATTTTTGATGGGCCCGAAAGGTTCTGGCGTAGCGACAGCGTATCGGAAGACGCAGCGTTGAAAAGCCTCCCTCAAGGTGAACCGATGGCCTTGTGAGAGTCGCGGGAATGCGAGAAACAAATCTATTGATATAAAAAGAGAAACTGACTGACATATCAACATATAGCCGAAACTATTGTGATTAGAAGCGTGAAATTTGGCATAAGGTTTTCTTATATGACTAGATGAGCACTAAGAGAGAATTTCCCAAAATGCAATACTTAAAGGGAGAAACAGAGGCTTAAAGTTTGTATAAGGAAACCCACTTTTACGCGGGGGAAGCTGCTATCAGTAGCTAGTGAATTTATAAAAAACGTAGATTGCTACACGATAAAGGTGACAAAACTATTTTACTTGATGTCTGTGCTAGGGTGTTACGAGTATAAAATGGCGGACAGGACAAAGAATATAACGCTAGGTAGATACATCGAAGGGTGCGACCCTACCGCTGTGGTATGGCATACTTTTACTACCGACGTTGGTACATAGTAGGTTAGGGTCGACTTCCAGTCTCACCACGGAATGTGCACGTAATACATTAGAATTTTCGCGAAAACTTTTTAACTATTCCACTCAAATACGAGTAACTTTTTGTTAACGAAACAACAAAATTTACAGTTAGAACTTACAGCTTTTAAGCCATATGGTTGCAGTAATATTAAAATATTGATAAACTATATTTATTTTGCAAATAAGATATTTGATGATTAAGCAATCAATTCAAACTAGATGAGGTCGATGTTTCCTAGCTGACTATCCTGAGAAGAAACACAGAAACAAACTCAGAGGTTAGCTTTATTTTGAAGTTTATACAGTAAACAAGTAATTGTCAAATCATATGAGAACTATGCAGATTGACACAGAGGTCTGTTGAGGAAAGAACCACACAGATTTGGGTAGATCTGTTCGATCAGTATCAGCTTTTATCAGTATTCATGTAGCGTAACTTAGGACTAATCAGCTCAACAATTTGACGGATAATACCCAAGAAAGAATATTTAGCCGCATAAAGTATAGAAAGGACCTTTCAAACAAACGTAAAAACGACTGAAAAATATCAGTATCTTGAAGTATATTATGGTCAATAGTTTGACTACTTTATGATTTTTCTTAAAATTATATTATAATACCTATAAATAAATAAAAACAATTTAAGAAACATATTTATTATGCATACAGTTAAGACTTTGAATTCCCTTTGAATTTCGTAGTTTGTGTTTCCTGATAGCTTCAGACTTTAAGTCAAGAGTGAGTTACTTCTAGGCAAGCGTGCTCCATTGTCGACCACATCATCGCTTACCTTCAGGTGAGATTGTGGTCAGACGCGAGCCTAATAATAATAAATAAAATAAAAAAGTCTTTTTAGTTTATTTCTTGCAATTAAAGATAAAGTAGGTAAAATATGAATCTAAAGTTAAACCTATTTGGTGCAAAGTAAATTATTTGTTAAAATTAATCCTAATATAATATTATTTGTTTATTATGCAAGAACCCTCCGCAGGTGAAGGCCTCCTCCAAGGAACTCCATCTTTCTCTATCTTGTGCTGTGTGCGAGTCTAAGGATATTTAAAAAATATCGTCGTTCAATAATAGCGACATAGTACATAAAAATCCACCAACCACCACATTGACAATCTAAAATCGACATCACAATCTCCCCGTCTTTTGCCGCTGACGTTTCATAAAATTGGATCGGCATTTTCCCATTCCATGAAGGCTATAGACACACTGGTTATGCCTCGCTGATGTGGACCATTTTCACGTAATCTTATATAGCATTCCCTGCGGGCGTCGATGAGTTGCTATCTAAATTACAAACGGAATTTTTAATTCGATTTTACGTTCGTTCATAGCTAATTAAATTTTTTCAACTCAGAGCTAATATTGTCGGCTTATTTCGCAATTAAGTGATCGTGGTATGATGTTGATTCAGGCGGCGCCTGATGTGATGGTATTGCATTGTCAGTGGTTTGAGGCTTCAATATTTTATGAATATTAATTAGCTGTTTTTACTTGTGGTGGCAAAATAATGGTCATTTGTTATTGCTGATTTTCAATAGTCCATAGAAATAATAAAAATATGTTGTTTTTTTTTTGTGAATAGCGCATCGGCATCGTGACAAATATATTGTGCCAGAATGGGCAATTGTTTTCGGAGATGAAATCTTCGTTAAGATTATTTAATTTAGAAATTAAGCACATTTTCAAATTGAACATATTTTCAAGTTGGGAGCACAAAATATTTTTATTTTATAACGTTACCCTTCCTAGTGACCCTTCTATGCTTCGCATGTGTGTTGCAAATCTTTGAAATTGTTCGCTTTTCTATACCTCCATCATCATCTTCCTGCCCTTGTCCCGTGTTATTTGGGGTCGACGTAACACGTTTTTTTCTTCCATTCTGCCCTGTCACTCGTCATGCTATCACTAACTTTCTTTTATTTCATATCACTCTTCACACAATCCATTCATCTTTTCTTTGGTCTCCCTCTCTATCCATCCACATGTAAACTTATAACTCTTTTAGTAACATGCGTTTCATCCCTCCTCTTCACATGACCATACCAAGACAAACGATTCCCTTTCAACTTTTCACTTGGCGCACACACTGGCGCCACTTTCAAACTTGCCCTAATGTACTCATTTCTCACTTTATCCATTCTCTCTTTTCTATACCTCCAAGTATTATAATAAACCCTTAAACCTTTCGCATAAATCAATCTGTCTATTGGTGATAACCACATGAAAATGTCATTTTAATATAATGAATATATCGCGAACACACAGACAGACGCGGGGAGGGATATTTAATAAGGAAAGGATAAATAGGTTTACCAGCTCCTTTTACCCCATAAAATACTAAAAGCTTGAAGATATATTTAATCTCCGTTTTCTAATTATAATTAAACATAAATCTTAGGCCTAAAACGAAATAAAACGATGCTACTTTATTATCGTTGTAAGATATGGCACCGCCTTGTTCTAATGACTTTTAAGCTAGCTCACAAAATCATTATTTCACCGTTTTTTTCACAATGTTTGTTGAAAATAATTATGCCATTAATTAAATATTTACTTGCTAATTATTATTTTATAGTGGTCAACATTTTTGCAAGAAATATAATTTGAATTTGGAAAATCTGAAAAATTTCATATTAGTCTTTCTATTTCTGCAGAATAATTGTAGTATCACAAACAGACTCAAAATCCGATAGCTTTAGCGTTACTTAAAGTATTTTGCCTATGTATTGGCGATAAATAATAAAATGCAAATATAAATCTTTTGGTTATTTCCAAACATACGACAAAAATACTTTAGTAGATCAGATAGAAGTTGTCAGTACGCTAAATACTCTATTTTGAACCTTTTTCTCACAAACACAATACGCAAAATTGCTCAACGAGTTCCGCGTCATTGTAAGGCCAAAAAAATGTCGAATGGACAGACATTTATATTATGGGACAGAAAACGGACCTATCTCGGTTTTCGGAAAACCAGGGCCGTTTATACCAATTAAGTTTTTTCCACATGACCGTTAACAAAAATATATTTTTCCATGAAGCGGAAATAATGGAAATTGAAGTAGAAGTCTCTTAAATATTGGAAATGACAAAATGTTATCTTAAATTGAACGGCGTCAGTTGATAGTTTCTTTACTGTGTTCAGTTTATTTATATATGAGAAAGTAAACTATTGAAGGGAGCAATATTGTTTTCGCTTGAAGCCATATTGCGCTTACTTTCCTTGTAATATCAGTTAGTTACGAGAAAATATTGCCAGACGTTATGAGGACTCCTCTTATGTTTGACGTTTTCTTTACCTACGGCCTTACTAATATTTATTTATAACGTTTAAACCGCATGTTGATTATTTTCTTCATCGTATTGTATTGTAGACTAGCTTTTGCCAGCAGCTTTGTCCGCGTGGAAGAAGAAAATTATACCTCGCGAACATCCTGCCGGGAAAAAAAGGTATTCAATGTACTACTAGGCTATGGCCTATCCGGGCAAGTCGACCCCGCGTAACAGGATAAAGGCGAGGCAGAAGAAGAAAACGTGATGACGACGTCACTGATTCAGACGGAGTCTACTGTTTAAAATGCCTTCAACGTTTGCCCAGCAGTGGGGGTCTCTCTTGGTTTTAATTATGTACCTATCTATCATAATTATGGAAGGAAACTGCTTTTTATATAGTTGAATGATGTTTACTAAGTATGTACTTCTTTATGAATGAACATAAATGCACTAATTCGGTTCCGAACCCAGGTAGGCCGCTGCAAACACAACTTGGCTAAATGGGGTTTTATAGACCCGTTGGATATTCAATGTGACTGCGCTGCTCCTGTTCAAAACATGAGCCACATACTAGAAAGCCCCAAGTGCCCATACACCTGCACTCTGGAGGATTTGATGAGTGCTACCGATGCTGCTATTAATGTAGCCACCTATTGGGCCCAAACAGTTTGACGAGTTTACCATCGAATCGAAAAGAAGAAGAAGAATGTATGAATATGAAAAAATAACAAACACACAAACAAAAAAATGAACATAAACTTTTATTTTTGTAAATAATATAAATCAGTACTTAACTCCGATCCCATCTGATAGTAAGCAGGTTAAGAGATTATTCACTCTAGTCTTAAAGCAAAATACCGGATGATTAATCTTCAGAAATTAAACTCTAGAATTAACTGGTATGTATATTCCCTGATAAAAAAAAACTGTTCTTACACACCGAAAAAACATCAAATTATTTTACAGTAATTATTTTAACCTCCTTTCAGCCAAAAAAGGTTACAGAAAATATTATTTTCAATTAAGCCTGAATATAACTCTGATCTAACATTTAATTTTGCGAAGAAAAGTGTTTTATTCAACCTTTAGTTATTTGAGAAAGATTTTAATTAAGCAGGTCTTTCTTCACAGCTAAAACAATTCGATTTGTTGCTTCACTTCAATTTACTTTTGGTCTTGTTTGTGGTTTTTGCGAATTACTTAAATTAATTTGATTTTAAATTTGGAATGATCGATTTGAGTTATGTGAAATATTGGAATATTACTGCTGTCTGCAAAGAGTATAGTTTTTACAAGCTGTTACTTAGTTCCTCCTGTTCCGAAGTTTTTTTTTTGCCGCTAATCAAATCTTGCAAATTAAATTTGATCCACTTGCCGGTTACCGATTGAGCTGAAATGTGAATCAGATGAAAAAGCAAAATATGACATGAAGCTGATGTGATGATGGGACCGGAAGATGGCCATAGGAACTAAAATAATCTTATTTTGTTTTAACTTTTTGGAATGGTCTTGAGTATTAATTATATGGGTATATACCGCGTTATAAAAGCTTGCTATGAAAAAATGATTTTCATTGAACATAACACGACATTTTGTAGTTGTTTAATATATTTACAATTAAAGAATTTGGCAGTGGCAGACCACATTCCTCGTAAAACAGATGGTCGATGGGGACGAACGGTTCTGGAGTGGCAACCACGTACAGCACGTCACAGCGTCGCAGCGTTGGAAGACCTCCCCCAAGGTGGACCGATGACCTGGTCGCGGAAATCCGATGGATGTGAAACGCATTGGCCGGTCATTATGTGCCCTATGTCCAACAGTGGACGTCTTTCGGCTGAAATGATGATGATGATTTATAATTAAGCGTGTAAGTTTTTAGTATGTTACATATATCAACAAAAGTAATATAAACATATAATAGAAAGTAATTGATCCTCAATTTCAAAATTCCAAAACATAGAGAAAAATTAGTTGTCAGGACTGGATCTAAAACAAAATCTACACAACCAAGGCAGGTAATTTTCAAAGTAATCACTATTTGGTTTTCAGGCAAAAAACCACACCATCCTGCATAAAATTAATTTATTTCAAAAGTCAATTTGCTATCAAAAAATTACGTAGCTCCGGTAAAATTTATAGCTGTGACCATGAAAAATCCAATTTTGGTAAGGGACAGAACCTCAAAATTATTCATAAAATATATAAAAAAAGTAGATTGTATGAGCTGTTTATCATCCGACAAAATTGCTAGTGTCAACTGAAGAAAATGAATTACGTCGAACCTCTAAGGAGAGATGGTATGTAACAGAATTTTTAGACCTAAAATATAAGATATAAAAAGATTAATGATGAAGTGGTGACAAGATCATGTTACATTTTATTGTTCTTCAGTAATAGTTTTATGAAAAGATAAATGAACGCGACAGGGGTTTATGTTTAGGTGACAACCCTGTAACTAGAATGTCACTCTGTTTTAGACTGTATAACAAATTCGAAGAGAAAACTAAACAAATGAAAAATAAAAACTTTTTACAAAAAAAAGTCTGGTTTCTTCGTTATTTAACACCGACTTCCGAAATTAAAGTTGTTTTGCACTTATTAGTATTTTTTTTTTCATTGAAGTCGGTTGTTTTTTTTTCTAAAAAGTTTTTATTTTACACTTTTTAGCTATGGTAGCACCACTAAAATGTACCCCTCAGCCATACTTAAATACCTTATAGCCAGAGTACATCTCATGACAATTCTAATAATACGGTTAGATTAAATTATTTTATTACAGAGTTCCGTTGCGTAACTTCAGGCTTCATCATCAGAATAGTAGTCATAGTCAGTCATCGACTACACGTATAAATAAAGCAATTTTACTTGTTACTACAGTTCTGCTATGATTCTATGAGGAGTTCTGTTCCATATCTTCGAAGTTCATAATCAGATCATAACAATATTTCAATGGGATCAACTTGGAAACATAACCTTTCAATAAAAAGGAAAAAAAACAAAATCGGTCCACAATTGACCGAGAAATCGGTTGACATACATGAAAAAAAAAACATAGCCGAAAATAGAACCTCCTCCTTTTTGAAGTCGGTTAAAAATATGAATTACGCGACTTGATTCCACCGTCACCTTTCTACTATCGGATAACCTAACGTACGGCAAGTGTCTACCTTTACAGTGTTAAGACATCTACGGACTAGACGTTTCGCTTCGTTATTTATACGTATATCGAAGCACTAGAAAAATTTGCCTGCTGCGGTGTTCTCGTCCAATTATAATTTATGTGTTTTCAAGGCTAGAGCGAAGAGGCTCTTAATAAATTAGTGCGCTTCACCATGAACGGTTGCATCATTGTTTACCATCAGGCGGGATCGCAGTCAAGCACTATAGTTCAGATCACAAAAAAAACAAGATTTGATTTTGAGACTGGCCTGTTGGTCTAGTGGTTAGTGGCCCTGACTGCTATGCCGGAGGTCGTGGGTTCGATTCCCACCCAGGACAAATGTTTGTGTGATGAGTACGATTATTTGTTCTGTGTCTGGGTGTAATTTATCTATATATGTATGTATTTAGAAATATATAAGTTTGTTTATCAGTTATCTAGTACCCATAACACAAGCTCTGCTTAGCTTGGGACTAGACGGCGTTGTGTGGTAGTTGTGGAATATTGTATTGTATTGTATTGTATTTGTTGAATTGTACTGTAGCGCAATAGATATTAAACAATGAAAAAGTTTACATAATAAAGGTGAGGTGAAATATAATAAAGCATGCTGGAAACCATTGTGAAAGTATTATTATTGTATCATGGGATAATCTTAAGAGACAATATAATCCCATGAGAAAATATAAAAAAAAAACAAAACAAAAAATACCTCCTGTTTAAGTTACCAACTTATTTTTGTAACAGTATTTTTTGTGAAAATTGCTTTCCCCGGCTCTAGGGTAGAGTGGAAGAGCGTGCCAGACTGGCTATACCCACACCTATGCCCCATGCCCTTCTAGAATCATGGGTTTTCTTTTCAGAAAAAGTTGAGAAGCACGTGGAACACTACGCCTTATCGACAACTCGAGTTTGGTCCGGACGATATCTGGACGGTTGGATGGTAACCTACCCATTGCTCGTTGTCCGTAAGCCTGCGCCTACTGTGGCTAGTACTCGGGGTCGCGGTGGCTTGGGCGTAAGGATGTCAATTCTTTCAAGCGTACGGCCGTCTTCTTTGCCAGCATTACTGCTTTGCAGTAGGAGGAGACCGCCTGTCATTACTCCTCGCTACGGACCATGGCCTAAACTGGGCCCCGTTGCGAGTTGTTGCCGCCACCGATCGCTTTACGAGGACATGGTGGTGGCCCACCCAAGCAGGGCACACCTCCACCGTATGTTCCACCGTGACCTCCGGGTAGTCCATAGTATGGCGACACCCAGATGTTTCTTCTGCCTTAATCCGATGCAGGATCCTCCCGAACTTACCACGTCCAGTGACGACCTGCGTCATGTGGAAGGTGAAGACGCCGTGACGCATCTCCTGCAACTCCTCAAAGAGAGGACTTACTGCCTTGATAACACCAGTATAAGTAACTTATATACATCTCTTTTAGTTAGAATATCCATGGATTTTTTTGAATATACTGCTCCACGAAGATAGTCACTTTAGAAAGTGCCCATAACCTAATTTTGGATTGGCCTATGTTTTCTACCTGTATATTTTTCTATCTTGCCAAGTGGACCTCTTATGACGTGCTAATGACATAACAAATCCATTGTGAATGAGAGACGGGTCTATATGAAACGAATACAAGTATCTCTTCTTTACAATAAAATTATGATGACATTGACATACTAGCAACTGGTGTCCCGATCTCAGAACCACCCCCCGGCTGTTTTGACTTTGGTACACCGTTAGCAAATCCAGCGGTGTCTTTCTTAACAAAATCTCTGTCCCCAGAACTAAAGGCCCGTTTAATAAATTAACAAAGTTCCCGAGTTCTGTTGTTTGTCTTTTAATTACTCCACAAAAGTTTTATCATTTTTGATCGGCAGAGGAATTTTGGAATGGAAAAACTTTTACGAAGCGTTCTACAAGTAACGATATTTTTGTTAAGGATAATTGAAGATGTTTAAAACTTTAAACAGAATCTTTTATTTTTGTTTTGTTCATAAATATTGGTGAACCGAGTTTATTTTTGAAGTTGGGTTTTGAATTTTAATGGACTGATGAATGAAGGTGTTTTTGGGATGAAAGTATTCTAAGACTTTACTTCGCTGACTTTACCGTTTTCAATTTTGCCAAAGCATTTTGAATTAACTTTTTTGCTTCACTATTTTGGATTCGACTAATTTTCCTCCTTACGTCGTGTCCCTTATTACTGAGGGTTTTGATTCCCCCAACGTGAAGTAATTCTTTTTTTGATGCTTTGCCATCTGTGCCTATCTTTGATTTTGTGGAATTTCATGTCCAAGGATGAGCGAATTTAATCCAATTATTATACGAGGGCTCTGAAATGGAACTGGGCGGGTCACATATGTCGGATGCAGAACGACAGATGGACCAAGAAAATCATGGAATGGATACCAAGAGATAGAGTAAGGTCACGAGGACGTCAAAGGAAAAGATGGGCAGACCTATTCATGCAAAGGCTAGGACCGGACTCGATGTCCAAAGCTAGAGATAGGGAATACTGGAAAGAGTTGGGGGAGGCCTACGCCAAAGAGGCGACTTTAGACTTTTTATCTAAACATTGAGTTTAGATAGCTATAAAAGAGATTAACACTTCATACAAACTGTGATAAAACTTTATTTTAAATAAACTCAAAATGCTAAACCAAAAATAATGAAATAATTATAAATGTAATTTTTTACTTAAATAATTTTATAGATTTTGGACATTTATCATGAATTTTATTGTATTGTATTTTTAATTTTTGACTAAATGATTTTTATTTTATTGTATTTTAATTTATTTCATTTTTATCTGACATTTATTATTATTGTGAATTTTATTGTATTATTATTATAATTTGTAATATATTTTGTGTAAAATTTGTTAAACTTTTATGGTATAAATGAATTGAATTGGTAATACTTAATATGAATTTAATGGAATAATGATGTATATTTTGAGATTGATTATGTAGTAGAATAAATGGCTTTATTATTTTTATTTTTTTATTATTATTTTATTTATTATACGAAGAGACTTATTGGCGCGGAATGCAGTACAAAAAATCTGTAACTTATTTTTCCTGCGCCACTCAAAATCATCGATTCCTTTAGAAAGATGAATTAAAATACCCACTTTCAAAGTTACTGTTTTAGCATCCAAATGCGTTGCATTGTAAAGACAACCAAAAATTAAAAATAAACTCCGCTGTGTGAGAAATATAACCCTTCTATTTTATTTGAATACAGTTGTAACATTGGCCACTAACAAACATTCAGTGACAATTATACTACATTTAGTTAAATGTATACTTATTATATATAGTTCCAAAAATATGGTCCTGCCTGTTTAGTGCGCTGAGTGCGACTTATTTTTACGTTAAGGCCTATAGTCCCTTGAACTTCTGGCAGGAATTAAATGCTCACATACTCATACTGCCGCTAATTCCAGTCAGCTGCGCCGGATATAGCCCTGCTGACCTTTAAATTCATTTTCTTTGCGAAATACTGATTGATTTACTTAGGTTATGTACAATCTGAAGAACTCTTAACCAGATTTTTTTTCTTTAAACATATTTTTAAAGATCAAAGCCGTTTGAAAGGAAATATCAATTTTTTTTTGGTAAAAGTATTAGTCTTACGAAAAAATCATAATATGTTGATAATGAATCTATAATAAACATGATTGTTTTTGTTGTTTGTTTTTGTATAAATCTTATATGTTGACATGAATCTATAATAAACATGTTATTTTTTTCAAACCTATTGGCCTAACCGTTACCGAGGAGTAAGCTTTAGGGCAGAACTATCTGCACCCCTAGCCAAGTTGATATCTGCAATCGTTAACGCTAGTCGAAACTAATCAAATGTATGGGAATGACATAATCTCAACTTTAAGTCACGTGGTCAGAACAAACGAATAGGAGGCGTGGCCGACTCGAGGCGATCAACGAAAAGAGAATCGAAACGAAACGGTTGTAACTTGGCTAGGGCAGTACAATCTGCTAAATAAAAACCTTTTCAACTTGCTCGTTTAATTTCAGTGAATAAAAAGCGTAATACAAAACAACATAATTACCCTGTAACAGTGTTAGAAAAAATAAGTCATCGTGACAGAAAAATAGCTCAATGGACGTCGAGTTTCCAGACTAGATTAATGGTAATTCTGAAGACTATCTATCTTGGGATCGCGTGACCTGCTTATTGCAGATGTCGCCATTTAATTGTTTTGTCGTTGTAAAATGAATTTGTTTAATTGATTTTGTTTCTGAAAGGAGACTATGTCCTGTCGTTAACTGGTTTGTTTTCTTTTAATTTAATGATATCTCTATCTTTTTCTTTTTGAGGTATTGTTTTTGCTATGTTTTTTGTTATTATTCAGACCACAGTCATCTAAATGTCAATATTAATTTATTATCGTAAACATCTCATATATTTTTTACATTTAGTGCATTGTTTTTTCGTAAGAATACCTTACTCTGAGTAGCAAGGAGTATAATATAATTATAATGTCGGACTTATAACCTCAAACTTACTCCCACCTACTAGAAGAATACAGAGAACTTCTTCCCAGTGTGTAGTCTACTAGAAAACACCTCATTTAGTTTTTCATTTAGTTTTAGTTGGTTAACATCCCATCCATACGTACAAAGCGTTTTGGGAACACATTAATAATGCGTACAGCTAAGGAGTGGAATTCCTTGACGAAGTCTGTGTTTCCTGAGAGCTACAACTAGGGATCTTTAAGTCAAGAGTACTTACAATACAATACAATAGGTTACTTCTAGGCAAGCGTGCTCCATCGTCGGCCACATCATCGCTTACCATCAGGTGAGACAGTGGTCAAACGCGAGCCTAACAAAAATAATTAAAAAAAAAAAACTGACGAAAAAATGGAGTGTAAAAGTGATTTTTTGTACTTATTTGCAAAATAAATATCATTTATCATTTAACAAGAAAAAACACCAGCAATTTTATACTAATAATAAATTCTACATTGACACCAACACCAATTCATGATCATAACCAAACATATGGGTACAGTACCTACCTAACTTATTTAAGGCATACGTGACTGCGCGGCCGGCACTGAGCCAAATCATTTCAACTTTCCCTCACGTACATATATTCCAAAGGAAAAGAGTGTGACATTTCATAAATGTATAAAATACACCCTCTTTAGGGTGTAAACATGCCATAAACGCCAACACGTCTTCAGATTAAACTTGACTGAAGTTAACCTTGTTTTTATTGTCGAATTTCAAAAATGGGGTGTGTGATAACTTTATGTTTGTTATTACATCTTTTAATCAATCGGAGAGGTATGGAAAGACGTGAATGTACTTAATAAAAATATTCAGTTGCTTAAACATAATATTGGACTATAAAGCGCTTAAGCGAATTTGTATCAGGATTTGCAAGAGAAACTCTTACGATAAATCTTAACTTTAGCTTATTGATTTATCTTATCAGGAAACATTCCTCATATTTGCTTGGTGGAACCACAGAGTAACTAAAGGCAAAACTTCAAACAACAACGCCACCATACACTACTACAAGCTTATGGCGCGTGTGTGCGTGCCAACTGGCAGCTCGTTGCGTACAGAGAGAAACCGGTTCATATCGGTTCGTCCAGTTGTTGGCTTGCAACAACTGGCCGAACTGGCTGGCTTGGGACATATGTATGTATGTACCTACATGTTGCGTAAGCATCGAGTCCTATTTGTTTTGTTTATGTGCCTTTATAAAATTACTTTTTTGACATACATAATATGCAACATCCAATATGACCAATATATTGAATTTATTTTTATAAACTATATTATGGCCTTCGTAATTCAGCCCTTAATTACTTGAATTAATAAAGATCTCATTCATCAAAATCAGTTCAGTAGTTTTACCGCTACAGTGGAACATATGTAGGTACATATATATTATATAGACTGTTAAAAACATAATCCTTCCTTTTGGCTTCGCCATAGTTAGGTGAATATATAATCTAACTTTAAACCTACCTATTAATTATAAAATAGCTAATAAAAGTTTTGTGACAAAATAGGCACAAATTTTATACATTCTGTAGAAGTTTTGTGTTTAGTTATTCGGTGTTGCAAATAAGCTTGCGGCTGAATACGACTTCGTTAAACTTCTACTATGTTAAAAATAGTAAAATGTTCGTGGATCTCTTAACAATTTTCCTGATCGAACTCAGGAAAATATTTCAGGCATGCCTATTTCTGCTACCGAACTCCACTGCATTGTTTTATTGATTTTTTCAGTCTTCAACTGGGTCTATCTGTGACGCATAAGACACATTCGAGACATGCGTCTTGTTGACGAGACTTAGGCGAGTTAACTCATGACATAAATAAAAGGAGTGTCCATGGAGTTTCATGCACGTTTTTCTCCATTGATATTGGATCCGTTTGGTTCCATAAGCATTGGAACATGTAATTTAGCTTCACTTTTTTAAGTGACCGATATTTACATTGACAATGTAAAAGAGACTGTAAATGGTTAATTTGAAATAAACGTTTCTAATTATGATTCTGATTTTGACTTAAAAGGTGGTTGTTTAAAAAGTCAGATCAGACTCTAACTTAACATAAATCTAATAAAACAGTATAAACAGAGACATCTATAACAGAAATAGCTGAAAAAATACAAGAAGAAAGAAATAAAAAATTGAAATGGAAGTGGTTTATATTTATATACTGTTTTATTCGAATTGTTTGTAATTTTAAAATTTAATACTGGATTCTACCCTCTATTGTGATCTCTTTCTATCACTCAATGGTTTGCTGGAAGAAAACTCGACTTTGACTTAAGCTTGCCTATGTAAATGAACTCTGTTATTCAGATATAATTTTTTATGGTGTACAATAAACAATTAAAGGACATAATGAATATTATTTAATTTAACGTTTGTACATACAAATTAACAAGAGTTGAGTTAAGCAACCAATAATTATTTTTTTGGTAAAGGAGTTTATGAAGTATAAGACGTCATAGAATAGAATAATAATAATAATATTTTATTTATTTCACAAAAAAGCACTTTTTTATTTTTGTTTATTCTTGATACGTTCGCGCTTGACCACTATCTCACCTGATGGAATTGTATTTTAACAAATAAATGCTCTAAACAGTAATAACATGTACACAAAAGTTTTAGCAGCTGGAACCGAACTAAAAGGAATCTGCGAATAGAATAGAATAAACTTTATTGTACACCAAAATAGCATAGCATATAACACTTCGTCATCATAGAATAGTGAAAAAAAAAATTCACTTACAAAGCCTAACATCAAATCAGTACCTACCACAGTACCTACCTACCGATCCTGTAATGTAACAAAAAAAAGTCATGCTGACAAGCACAATTTGTGCAGGATCATCGCATAGATCATTTTCCACAATAATTAGTCGAAGTTATTTCGTATCACGATCATGGTGCAAAACTTCTTCTTTCTATTTCTGGCGATAGTTTTTCTCTCTTATTGTAATATTTATGTGTATGTGCGATTATTATTTTGGTGATCGTTATGATAAGTTGCTTTTTTACTTTTATGGATTCCTCTGTTAGGGACGCTAATGATGATTGAGTATTAGATTAAAACAATAATCGATCGTGTATATTAATAACTAGCTTTTGCCCACGGCTTTGCCTGCGAACGTAAAATATAGCCTATGTCATTCAAGAACAAAGCAGCTTCCTATGGGTGAAAAAAATTTAGCGATCGGCCCAGTACTTCCAGAGCTTACCTCCTACAAACAAAAAACACAGAAACAAAAAAAAAAACAAACTTTACCTCTTTATAATATTAGCGTAGATATATTGTTCAGGCAGTGGCCACAGTCTTGGTAACTAATATACTTAAGCGTCCAGAAACCATAATCCTATATATTTGTTTTCCATATGCCACAATATTTTCCCACCGACTGGGGATTGTGCTTGGGTGCGCATACAGGGGTAATCGTCGGTTGGTAGCACATTCTATGAAAAGCGTCTAAGGGGGTCTCTACAAGTTGGCTGCGGCCCCTCGTATACTTTTCAAAAGTCCCAGGGTCTTGAGATGAATATATAATAATGAGATGAGATAAATATATAATGAATATAAAATATGAATATAAAAATAATCGATTGAATGGCAACAAATATAGAATTTATGACTGATTCTTTGAATCTATCAACTAATTTGATAAGTAGACAAGATAAAGTACTCATAGGTGTTATTATAGATACGTAAAAGATTAAATTAACTAACAAATGGAGGTGTCAAAACCGGCCAAGTGTGTGACTGCGCACAGTGAAGAGTCCCGTAGTAGCTAATATAATAATAATGCAATATTCCACAACTAGCACACAACGCCGCCTAGTCCCATGCTAAGCAGAGCTTGTGTTATGGGTACTCGACAACTGATAAACATACTTATATATTTTTAAATACATACATATTATAGATAAATTACACCCAGACACAGAACAAATGATCTTGCTCATCACACAACCATTTGTCCTGGGTGGGAATCGAACCCACGACCTCCGGCATAGCAGTCAGGGCCACTAACCACTAGACCAACAGGTCTGTCATCACAACATGTGGATTTAGAAGATATTTTTATGTTTATTACTATGAAAATATTAATGCAATCCAATACGTTTAAAAACGGGCCCACATAAGACAATGTAAACTGAAGTAGGAGTTATAAAATCCGACTTCATAATGTAAGTTAATCTATTATAGGGGAGACAACTGGTTGCATAAATGAAATAACCAACGTCATAGTCAGCGCATTGATTCGAATACTGCAGTGTTGTTGTTAAGAGATGTTTATCGTTAAAATCAATAAATATTATTGAAACATGGCAACATTGTTGGCCATTTGCATGATATAAGATCAACAATCTAATCTAGATATTAGACAATACCTACTACTTCTTATTACCTGAAGATAGATATTGCTTAAGAGCGGCCAGCCCGAGATACATTTTTATACAACCGCCCTTACGTGATTATAATATAATAATAATAATAACAAAATATTATCAACAAATATACAGTTATTACACGAGGAGATATTGTTTCCAATAAAAACTACAATGTGTAACACAGATTAACGACCTCTGGCACCTAAACTAAGATTAAACTTGTGTTATGGGTGCCAGGGCTCACTCCACTAAAATTTTGCTTTGTGTGAACATGTTTGATTATTTAATATAATTAACCATTTCAATTAATCAAATATTAAAAACAATATTCAATCATTAAATACCATATTCAATTTAAATAACAATTTTACAATCAATCCATTAAAATTCGATGCAATTAACTAAATACAGTTCTTCAATTCAAATACTAATTAGGTATGAGTCTTCATTTCATTATGACGTTATTACACATCTTTCACTAGATATTTTAGATACACTGATACCTTGTGGATATTATCTGAGTTTCTATTAAAACCAATGTAAAACGAAGAATAGAATAACGTTTCCAAAAATAATTAAGGTTGAAAAAAAAAAAAAAACATGGAACAAGATTTGTGAAATATTCGAGTAAATGACGGAATTACCGAATGCCAACATCAACATGTTCAGGCGTTATCTCTCTTTTTTCGCGTTACCTCTTTATCAAACATTGCGTTGGATTGCGCCGGATAAAACAACAAGCTTTTAAACCATGTTTACGTTGTAAATAGACGGCTCGGGAAAGGCCCTCTTAATAGGAATAAGAATTTATTTTACTTTGTCGGCGTGATTAATATATATAATAACCATGCACAATTACAGCTTTATAATACACTAAGGGCCTGCTCACACTTGAGACAAGACTGTCTTAGACAGCCTTGTCTTCGACGTCGCAAATTAGTTTGTGGCAAGACTACGGCACGGCGCACACCATCAAGACAAAACAGTCTGGCGGCGTACGGCCAGTGTTGCCAACTTAGTGGATTCGTTGCCGACTTTCTAGTATTTTAGCAAAATTCAATTTCTTACTAAAAATGTGATCACTCGAGTGTAAATCAGCATCATAGAATTCATAATTATCAATCTGATACCGACGATGATGGTGCAACCAAAAATGATTCGTCTGAAGACGAATTCATACGCAACTGTTATTGAATAATTTGTATGTTGATTTACCTACTAATGTTAATTTACCCACAAATTTTATTTTAATTAACTGATTGTTAATTTTTATCATTTATTATTAAAGTAAAGTAATAACCTATGTGCCTACTTATTTTATTTCATACAACACAATTTATTTTTTTGTGGGAAACTTTACTTTGTGTGTGGGATAATTTTTTGTTTGCGAAGTTTTCTGGTGGTTTTAAAAGTTGACTCTAGTGGTAAGTTATTATAACTGTTGGCAACACTGGACATACCTCCTCTCTAGTAGTTTCGTCAGAGCAAAACGTCGCAGACAAGTCTGTCTAAGTCAGTCTTGTCTCAAGTGTGCGCAGGCCGTAACAGTCAGCAGACGAGTGTATAAACGAACAAGATGGAACTAAAAGAAATCCTTGTTAGGATTACGGAACCATAAAAATCGTACGGGATTTATACATAAAAAAAAATTGTTTGTTTTACGTATTTTTATTAAAATATCGAAATTATATTTCTCTCATACACCCACGGTTTCCATACGTGTCAACGCATTGAATATTTCGCTTCATGTTTACAATTCAGAACACATTATACAGATCAAAAAACATGCCGATTTTGTATTCTGTACTTTAATAAACTGGTAACATTTGACTCTAAATAACAAAACACGCTCATAAAATTCAAATATCGTATGAATGACGTAACAATAGGGTTCATACAACTTCGTACATCTTCGTAAGTTCACGCTTATGTTGATAGAGACGTGGCAGTTAACTGTCTTGGGGATAAGTGATGATTTTGTTTACCGCGATTATGATGGATGAATGTTTGCGAAGTAGGAAAATTATTTTTCTGCTTTCGGTGTTGTTCTGAAGGACAGAGGGTCCTGACATATTAATTGCCAAAATTGGTCGCTAACTCGTTTTCAATTTTTGATAACAATATTGTTACCTCCGATTTAGGAATAGGGTCTACTTTAGCTTGACAAACTTTACTGACGTGGACAGTTAAGGCTGATGCTTGCCAGAGCTGCGGGTTCTTCTAAGGAGTTACCATAGACGTCGCAAAAAAGGAACACTGTGGTTTTATTCCGTAAAATGCTGACCCTCTCTTCCGCCCAACCGAGAGCTAGAGAATTCATTGGACGATTTCTCACATAAAAAAAGCCTAACAAACTTTGTCATTAATGATAATGATAAAGTTTATGTAACAGAGAAACAAAACATGTAACAGAGATATTTGTAATTACAAAACATGATTGAAAAGAGTGTCCATGGATTTTCTTGCACATTCTTCTCCACAGAGATCGACGCTTTGGAATGTGCAATTAGCATCATTTTTTTTTTCTGACTGACTGACTTCTTGACATTTCAAAAGTGCCTGTAAATGGTTTATTTGAAATAAATGCTTTTGAATCTTTGAATCTTATGTCAGAGACTTACTTTATGCTTCTGTCATTGTAATAACAGAATTCTAATGAACGATATATTTTTTGTTTCAGGTAAATTACAAGAAGATTTCAAAACACCCCTAATACGAAGTACAGTATAATAGTTTTTTTGAATCAAAGTTTCACAACAAATGGCATAATAATATAATAGCATGATCAAACTTATAATATTCCTACTGTTGGTATCGAGGCCTCCTCTCCAGGAGAGGGAATGGCCCGTAATCCACCGCGTGGACCCAGTGCGGGTTGGTGGATATCACATGTTTTCAAATTTTTATTTCTAAGTTTTCTCAGGTCAGGGGGCCCCAAAACCTGATAAGCAATCCATTTTGAACTAGCGAAAAATTCCTTCAATCTTCGAAATCTAAATAAAATAAGTTGTAACACTACTTTAATCGGGGCAACTAGTTTTAATCAGTAAAAGACTGACACTGCCTCCCGCTCAACGCAAAGCAGGAGAAGTTAAATAATAAATTCGCACAAAAAAAAATGGGGCCCCAGATTTTTTTGCCCCAGTGCCGTTGGTCATCTAGCTACGCTATTGGGTCACAAATTATTTATGACTAATTTCTAAGCTACATAGTCCACTAACCACACACAGTCGCCTCAGTCTGACAAAGCCTAGCTTACCAAGTTTACTAGAATCAACAGTTTCTCTGTTTGTTCCAAGTGTTCTGCATGTTTGAATGCAATTTCGACCACTGTGAAACGTAATTTGAACGCGAGTACGGCGTTGTTATGTGTTATTACAATCAAGGACTCAATTGTTGAAGCTAGAGGATATGGAGGTGGTGACCCTAAAGTAATTGTATACAGGTTTCTGATATTGTTAGTGTTGCTGACTTTGTTAGTAAATTGTTAGTGCAGCGTAGCAGTTGACAGGGCAGAATGGCAAAACAAAACGTAGTGTTTGGCACTACGTAGTGTTTGACACTACCAAAGTAACTTGAGACAAAGACAGGAATATATATATTTTTTACATGTCAGTAAAGTTTACAGATTAATCTAGTTTAACTGTATGTTTAATTCAATAAAAACACTTAACTAATTAAAACTATATATTATATACACTAAAGGCAAAAACTGCTAGATAAAATATGGCGTCATAAAATTCTCCGCATCGCTGTCGACTGGAAGTGTGACGAAAAGGCTGGCGGCATTGCCACGTTGTAGGGCAATTCTTAATCTCTGACCGAGGTAAAAGCCCTTGGATCACGCAAAGTGTCAACTAAGTCAAGTAATTAAAAATCTAATTTAATATATCGCCGGTTGTAAGGCTAATTGATCTAAGCGATTTTTTTTTTCAATATTGAGTTATATACATATTCGGAATCAGTAAATTTTTCTCTGTCGTTTGAGTCAGGTTTCAATTTTTTTTGAAAAATTTCGCTTAGGTCAATTAGCCTTTCAACCGTCGATATATAAATATCGTGTCTATAGTGTTTGTTATCAAACTCCTTCGAAACGACTTGACCAATTTTTTATGAATATTTTTTGTACATATTTTGTAAATCTAAGAAAGACAACAGAACTAACCAATAACGTTAGCTCCATGTTAATTTTCCATGTATTTCATTAAAAAATCATCATCATCATCATTTCAGCCGAAAGATGTCCACTGCTGATGGCCTCCCTCAAGCGTCGCCACAACGACCGATCCTGTGCATCTCGCATCCATCGGATTTCAGCGACCCAGGTCATCGGTCCACCTTGTGGGGAGGCCTTCCAACGCTGCGTCTTCCGGTACGCGGTCACCACTCCAGACCCTTTCGGCCCCAACGGCCATCTGTTCTGCGTGCAATAAGTTTGGTGATTCTTCGTGCTATGTCGGCAACCTTGGTTCTCCTGCTGATATCTTCATTTCTGATTCGATCATGCAAGGAAACTCCGAGCATAGCTCTTTCCATTGCCCTTTGGGTGACTTTAAGTCTTTTTATGAGGCCCATTGTAAGCGACCACGTTTCGGAGCCATGTCATTACTTAAAAAATCATGTTGTTACTGAATAGTTTAGCATTAATTTACTTAACATCATCTACAATAGCAAAACTACAGAAAATAATTATAGCTATGTATTTTGATTTTTATGTAACTTTAGTAACCTTTATAGTTTTCCAACTAGGTACACTGTATAAAAAAATAAAATAAAAAATACTCTCAAGACAAACGATTCGAAACTGCAAAGAAATAAAAACTAAGTGAGAATTTAAATTGAGAAACATTTGAGCTATAAAGTTATTGGCCGTGCATAATTAACTTTTTAATTGAAATAGTCTTGCACTCATTGATTACTAAAAGGCTTAATTGGATTATCAGAACTTTATTGAATAATAATTTATGTGACGTTTAATTTACCTTTAAGTACAAGGTAATTTTTTTGTTTTATTTTTTAGTCTTGCGTTGGATCAATATAGCATCTGATGGTAAGCGATGATGTATACGAAGATTTTTGTTTTTTGAGGTGGAACATCATCCAATTACTACTCTCGCTCTAGGGTGGAGTGGGAGGGGATGTCAGACTTTTACTGACTAAAACCACACCTGTGTCTTGTTGTTATCCTTTGCGTTCTAGGACAACGAGTTTTCTTTTCAGAAAATACTATGGGTGTAGCTGGCGTTGGCACCGTTGGCACGGTCCGGAAGGTTACCGGACGGCCGGACGGCGAGCTACCTATTATTCATTCGTCCGAAAGCCCACACCTGCCGTGACTGGTAGTCGGGGTTGGGGTCTCGGCGGTTGAGCGTGTTTGTTCTCTCACGCGTGTGGCCGTCTTATTCGCTAGCATTTCTGTAAGATCGCCGCTCCTCATCGCCTCCACGAGGACACGGTGGTACTCCGCCCAAGGGGGGTACACCTCCACCATATACTCCACCATGTCCTCCAGGATGTATTCGACGATGGATCACGCCTATTCACTCTTGACTTAAAGACCATGTTTACAACAGAGAATTCTACTCCTTCCTCCTTTTTCTTGTGTACGCAAAGAGTCATACCCGTTTCTTACCCAAAAGAGTAAACTATCCTCAAGAATAGAATTATAAAATTAATTTAAAATCTTACAAAGGACTCGATAAAAAAAAAGGACTTTTTGTTGATTAATATATGAAAATGCCGTTTTTTAAAACAGGTTGCTTCAATAAATTTAGTGGTGTCCGAATATATTGTGTCCGAATCATCAGTAACTCGTTTTCTCAGTTACTGCTTTTCACTGTACATGGAGATTTTTAGGTTTCCTTTCAAGTGCATATAGCGCTGCTGTTTAGTGACTAAAATAACAACAAAATTATACAGCCTAAGCCTGTGATGAAAGCTTTTTTTAAAAAAAAAAACCAGTCACAAATCCAGCTAAAACTCCCACTTTTATCCATTGGAATGGAGTTGTGATTATTTTTAGATAAGTGTTGATACATAAATTGATCGGGTTTGTAATATTTAGACCGAATATTTTTCTTCCCTTTAGAGGAAACGATTTGTACATTTTAGTATTATCAATGAAACAGTAAAAAAAAATATACAGATTACGCGTCGATACATCGACAATATTTCCATGCCATAATTATACGGCACGTACTAACTAGTTCCATGCATCAGTTCCATGCCCGAATCTTTTCTTTTGACAGTCATGTTGACGGTTCGAGGAGATCCAACCTTTAACTGTATTTCGGGGTCCCAAGAACAAAATCTTATGAAAAAATAAGTCGAAATGTATTTTATTACGTACTTGTATAGAGCATACTAAAACTATATGGCAGTACTGTTATTTTTTTTGTATCATTTTACTTATTGAAATAACCAATCGAACACTATCGTATTACTTACACAGAACTTCGAAACCTCATGCCATAAATCGATAATTTTCATATTGGTTCAATTTTGTTCTTGGGATCCGTCGATTTAGATATTTACCTCTTATTTTCTCTCCCTCTTATCATCAATTTCAATCGGGTTCACAACTCATGTTGTGAAGGCATTTTCTCAAAAATGAAAACAAGCGCCTAGTGAATAACTAATACTAAAGTTGCCTGAATACTATAAGATGTATGAAAAATATCAGTTGGAAGCTAACATATAACTTTGAAACCCGTGCGACGTTAAATCTAGGTATTTTTAAAATGCAATTAAAAAGCTATTATATGACATAGATCTGTATTCTAGGTATTGGCTTTGGCATTGGAGGAAGAGCTCTATATGGACATTATTCTTTACATGCTTTTGTGTATGAACCATTATAGGTCTTACAACTTAAAAGAAAACAAAATAAATTTAGTTAAAAGAAGATAATCATTTATTATTCCAAACTATATACACCTAAGTTTAATAAGTTAACTTTCTTTATATTTTAATTTGTTTAAGAAAACATCTAAATATTTTGCCAAAGGACTAAAGCAAGGGCATTCTATAAATTATTCAGTAATTATGTCCCTTGAAGGCCTATATGTAAGAGGGTGAGCTTAATTAAAACGGTACATAACGGACAATGTATATAAAATATTTAATTAATGATTATATAACTAGTAGGTTGTCATCCTTGCTTTTTGGGTTCCCGTTAAATCAGTTTCTCATTGCCGGTCCTAATATTTACGGGGTGTCGCATAATGTAAGAAGATTAATTTTGTTGTGATGAAGAGGTGTTTGTGAGTTTAAGAGACTGTTTATATACATAAAAAGACGCCTATGATGGACACTTTTTTTTTAGGTGAGGAATCATCCAATGGTTTTTCTCGCTTTAGGGAGATGTCAGACTTTTACTGACTAAAACCCACTCCTATGTTATTTCTTTGCTTAGCGCTCCAGGACTCCAGGTTTTCCTTTTTACTAACTACCTGCTGCCCCCCCCCCTCACAGGGCAGTTGAATGCCGTGCTACGCCGCACTGTTACGCATGTGCGGCGGCAGGCAAGCCAGCCGACCACCGGGCTGGGAGCAGATCCTGCGACCCCCCCGCCAAGGCCAAGAGCAAGGTCGGGAGGCCCATCCCCGCCGATGTCCTCACCGCCGCAGCCTCCTCTTTGGCTGCTGCTGCTGTCGCCGCCGCAACCACCGCGGCAGGGCCCTCACGTGGGGCTCGGGAGGAGATTGTGATGGAATGCCAATAACGGCTCCATTACGTCTCCTCTCTCTCCTCCATAAAATATTATAAGGAGCTAAAGCACTTAGTGGTTAGTTCATTGCACAGTGAAAAGGTTGCGTACTTCAAGCATAATATAAATAATAAAATAAAAAATCCAAAATTGTTATGGAAAAACCTTAAATCCACTTTGTTGCCCTTTAAAACTATACAAGATCTACCGTCGCAATTTACAGATCCTGACTTAATAAATAAGAAATTTCTGATAGTCCCTGGTAATCCTATAGCTAGCACCCCACTGATGTCGTTCTATGACAAAAACAAACATAGTGAAGCTATTTTTACTCTCACTCCAGTAGGATCGAGCGATATCTCGCGGATTATCAGCAATCTCAAAAGTAACGCCGAGGGCCACGACAACATTACTTTGGATATGATTAACGCAACTCTGCCACACACTTTAAACATTATAACCGAAATAATTAACTGTTCTATAGCGACGTCAACGTTTCCAGAACAATGGAAAATTGCTTCAGTTAGGCCATTACCGAAAAATTCAAATCCAACCGAGTTGAAAGACTTACGCCCTATAAGCATTTTACCATGCCTGTCCAAGGTATTGGAAAAAGTCGTTAGCCAACAGTTAACTCAGTTTTTGGAACAAAATAATATTCTACCTGACTTACAATCTGGGTTCCGGAGGCAACGCAGTACGTCTACCGCTTTACTAGACGTTACTGACAATATTTTGGCTGCTCAGGATCAGGGAATGTGTACAATGCTCGTTTTGCTAGATTTTTCCCGTGCATTTGATGCAATAAATATTCCGCTGTTATTATCCAAGTTGAACTATTACGGTTTCGACCCTACCGCCGTGCAGTGGTTCCGCAGCTACCTCACAAATAGAAAGCAGTTTGTCGATTTGCGTTTGGGTGGCGGCACTACTCTAAGATCGGCACTCATTGCAGTAGAGAGAGGAGTCCCACAGGGCTCCATCTTAGGTCCAATTATTTTCATCTTGTACTGTGCAGATATCATTAAATGTCTTCAAAAATGTAAATATCATATATACGCCGATGATGTTCAGATTTATATATCTTTCCGACCAGACCAGTACGATGATGCCATTAAAGATCTTAACGATGACCTCCAAAGAATTGCCACCTGGGCTGAAGAGAATTGCTTGTCATTAAACCCTACAAAAACCAAATATTTGGTGTTTGGCTCAAGACAGCAGCTTGCGAAGCTACCTTTATCACTTGACCTAAAGCTGATGGGCGAGCAGATCGAGCGAGTGTATGAGGCGAGGAATTTAGGACTAGTTATGGATAAAGACCTGCGTTTTGAAAAACACGTAGCAGACTCAGTTAGAAATTGTTTTCATCGCCTGAAAGTCTTATACAAGATGCGACCGTACTTGTCGGAAACATTGCGAGAGCAACTGGTAGAAACTCTAGTTCTGTCTAGGTTGAACTACGCAGACACGGTATATGGCCCGCGCCTGTTAGCTCGTACTGATCGGCTCATTCAAAGGGTACAAAATGCTTGCGCTCGGTTTTGTTACAACATTCCTCATAGAACCCATGTAACACCCTATCTAAAGAAGCACTTTTCACTGAAAATGAAGTCCAGACGCAAACTGCACTTAGCTTGCCTTCTGTTCGGTGTAGTTAAATACAAAAAACCGGATTACTTATTCAATAAGCTGAGTTGGCTTACGAGCCGACGAGAATGCGAAAGAAGGCAATGCTCACAGCAACTATCGACCAAGTCCTATGGTACAGCTGCTTTTAGGGGCAGCTTTCGTTATGCATCTTCCAAAGTGTGGAATAACGTCCCGCCACCTATTAGAGTGACTAACACGATGGGGACGTTTAGAAGACGCTTGCGACAATATCTGATCGATGCACAACGAAAGCTGGATATGGTGGCACAAAATATTTCAATTATATAAAGTACCTTTGATTGATAATACTTTTTAGTGCTTGGTGTTCACATCATTTAGTGTTTCAAGTAAGGACAATTAATTAAGTGCTTTTACATAATGGTGGGAGTTGCTCACACTAGGTCTGCTCGGGTTCCCTGTCCTTCGGCCAGGAGAGGGCTTTTCCACGGCAGCGTGGCGTCCTGTCGCGGGTGTAAGACCTGTAAAGTACAAAGCAGCACATTACTTATACTATTTTTTTTAACTCTATAATATTTAAAACATTGCCTTTTCAACGTACCCACTGTTTTTGGCCTACTTGCTTGCGACAGGCGCACGTAGTCTGGATGGCGCCTTTCATTCCCATTCGCCTTCCACAAGGAGCCTGGCAATGTTGAAGTATCAAGGTGGCTAGTCCGAAAGTACATCTCAATATTGAGACATTACTGAAAAATCAAATGGACATTTAGATAATACACCACAGATTTAAATGACATCTTATATTATTATTATTTCCATATATTATATTGAATTATTATGATTATATCAATTATTAAATTTGCGCTTACCTTCCGTACTTGTAGTCCTCTTTTATCTATAAAATACTTTAGGCACAACTCTGCATTGAACTTTTATAATGACTATATATTTTTGTTGCACCTTCAATGCAACTCGCAACAAAAAGAAATAAAAATGGTGAAACCTCGTTCTTAATCGCTCTGTCGCACGTGTGCATGCAACGCACTGGTGTGGGGGGAATGAGTAAATTATACACAGTTTGCATCCCGACTCATTCGAGATTTATCTACCATCTACCCACATTTTGTATCTTTATTCTACCGTTTTTTTTTTCTCTCTCTTGTTACATTTTTGTTTTATTCGTGTATTATTTATTTTTCACACTTTAAACAAACACATACATTACATACATTGCACATATTTATTATAATTAACACAACACTATTTGAATAGTTTATATTATTTAAGTATGCATCACCGATACATTTATACACTCCAAAACAGTTTTACGTCCGTTGCGTCAGAACCACAGGTTCAGTTGAAAATCAGCGTCAGGCACTAGTTGTCTGACATTCATGCTGAACTGGACCTATTTTGGTGCAGCCGTGAGGCACACAAATGCATTTTTTGTTACTTCTTTTTTTTTATTTTTATTTTTTGTTTCGTGTTTACCCTATATTGTGTTTGTGCCTTGTGCTGTACCAAATAAATTCTTTTTCTTTCTTTCTTTCTTTCTTTCTTTCCTCCAGGCGAACATCAACCACTGCGCCCCCGCTCAGGATCTGTTGCTCCAGAGCATGGCGCAGTGGTCGATCAATATCGCCGTGGTCTCCGAGCCGTACTATGTCCTGCCCAGGGGAGACTGGGTGCAGGACCTGAACGGCTCGGTGACCCTAATTTCGTCGGCCGCCGCCGGTACCCCGACCCTCGAGGCTGTCACGAGGGGACGGGGTTGCGTGGCAGCACGGTTCGGGGACATTGCAGTGGTGGGCGTTTACCTGTCCCCGAACAGAACTCTCGCCGTTCTCCACATCTCCCTTATGGAGCTGAATGCCGTCGTCGCTGGGTTTGGTTCCCTCCCCGTGGTCGTTTGCGGGGACTTCAATGCCAAGACTTGGCTTGGGGTTCCCGGTTCACGAACCAGCGGGGTCGGATGGTGGAGGACTGGGCTCTGGAGACAGGCCTGGTCGTCCTAAACCGGGGTTCCGTCCCCACGTGTGTGCGGATGCAGGGCGAGTCAGTGGTGGACATATCGTTCGCTAGCCCTGCTCTGTCACCGCGTGTCGTCGACTGGCGCGTCATGGAGGGGGTGGAGACGTACTCGGACCACCAGTACATTCGGTTTGACGTCTCCGCCCAGACCTCGATCGCGCCGGTCCCACGGACCCCGTGTGGTCCGCGTTGGGCGCTGAAGCAGCTGGACCGGGAGCTCCTCCTGGAAGCCGCGATGGTACAGGCCTGGGTGCAAGCACCGGACAGGCCTGTCGACATCGACGTCGAGGCAAAGTAGTTCCGGGAGGCTATGTCGCAAATCTGCGACGTGGCAATGCCCCGAGTCCGGCCAGGACGTGCCCGGCGCCAGGTGTACTGGTGGTCGCCGGAGATTGCGGCACTGCGGAATGCATGCAATGCCGCGCGGCGCCGGTACGCCAGACACTGCAGTCGCCGCATCCGCCCGCCGGATGCGGAGGTCATAGAGGCGGAGCTGTATGAGGGATACAGAGTGGCGAAGCGCACCCTCCGAGCGGAAATAAAGCGGGCCCGGTTGGAGGCCCGCAACGTGTGGCTGGGGACTCTGAACGGAGACCCGTGGGGACGCCCTTACAAGGTAGTGCGGGAAAAACTCCGCCCCTGGGCTCCCCTACTCACACAGAGTTTCCGGCCTTAGATTGTGGAGGGTGTGGTGAGCAATCTGTTCCCTGCGCGAGGGGAACACTCTCCCCCGCTCATGGCTCCGCCACCAGCAGTGCCTAACGTGGATCACGATGGCGACGACGACGACAATGCTCCAGACGTGACCGAGGTAGAGATGAGTGTGGCGGTACGAAGGCTAAGTGGCCAAGCCTGGGTCCTGGCCATGGAGGCTCTCGGGTTTCGATTAAAAGGGCTCTTTAGCGCATGCATGGAGAGGGGCCAATTCCCACTTCTCTGGAAGACGGGGAAACTGGTCCTTATCGCGAAGCCGGGGCGCCCTGTGGACTCTCCGTCCGCGTACCGGCCCATTGTGCTGCTCGACGAGGTGGGCAAGCTCTTTGAAAGAGTAATTGCAGACCGCCTCGTCGCGCACCTATCACGAGTGGGGCCGGATCTGGCGGACGGCCAGTTCGGCTTTCGCAGGAGGCGCTCCACGGTGGACGCCATCATGCGCGTACGAGCTCTCACGACGGGGGATGCGGTGTCCCAGGGCAGGTGTGTCGTGGCGGTGTCGTTGGACATCGCTAACGCCTTTAACTCCCTGCCCTGGAGTAGCATTAGGAGGGCACTCCGGTATCACCGGGTGCCCGACTACCTCTGTCGTGTGATCGAGGCCTACCTGTCGGACAGGTACATCATCTATCCTGGTCACCAGGGTGAGTGGAAACGGCGAGAGATGTCGTGCGGTGTTCCGCAGGGATCGGTACTAGGACCGCCCTTGTGGAACATCGGCTACGACTACGTGCTGCGCGGCAACCTCCCTGACGGGGTCAGCGTGGTCTGCTACGCAGACGACACGCTGGTCCTGGCTCAGGGAGAGTCATACCGGAGGCGGTCGAATTAGCGACACGCGGGGTTGCGATAGTCGTTGATAGGATCCAGCAGTTGGGACACGAGGTGGCGCTACAGAAGTCCGAGGCCATGTGTTTTCACGGCCCTCGGAGCGCGCCACCTCAGAATTCCCAATTAACGGTAGGAGGAGTTCACATCGGCGTCGGGTCGACGATGAAGTACCTGGGACTCGTCCTCGACAGCCGGTGGAATTTCGAGGAGCACTTCCGACGTCTGGCTCCCAAACTGAATCGGACTGGGGCTGCCCTCAAGCGGCTCCTGCCCAACCTCGGGGGTCCAGATGCCTCCTGCCGGAGGCTCTACGCAGGCATCGTCCGGTCCATGGCCCTTTATGGGGCGCCGTCACTGCGAAAGCGACCGGCGGCCCAGCTGAACGCGTGCTAGAGGGTCATGGCCATACGGATGGTGAGGGGATACCCCACGGTATCCCGCGAAGCGGCGAGCCTCCTTGCTGGCCAGCAACCATGGGACCTGGTGGCAGCAGACCTTGCACGCATGCACGATCTGCGCGTGGAGATGCAACGTCGGGGTGAAACTCCGCTGCCGCGACAAGTCGCGGCATGGCGGGCAGAGCTCCGGCGGGGTCTCATGGTGGAATGGCGACAGCGACTATCGCAACCCAGTGCTGGGCACGCCATAATTATGGCGATAAGTCCCCTCTTTGAGGAGTGGCTGGAAAGGCAACACGGCGTCCTTACCTTCCGCATGACGCAGGTCCTCACCGGACATGGTAAGTTCGGTAGGTTCCTGCACCGGATTCGTGCGGAAGAAACGCCCGGGTGCCACCATTGTGCGGACCGCTCGGAGGACACGGTGGAGCACACGGTGGAGGTGTGCCCCGCTTGGGCAGAGCAACGCCGTGTCCTCGTGGGGGCGATTGGCGGCGCCGATCTCTCGCGCCGGGCCTTGGTACAGGCCATGGTCCGGAGTGAGGAGGAGTGGCAGGCGGTCGCCTCCTTCTGCGAAGCAGTAATGCTAGCAAAGGAGGCGGCCGATCACGTGAGGCAACGGTCCTCACGCCCCAATCGCCACCGGGATTCCGATCCCGATTTCCGGCCATCGTAGGCGCAAGCGTGCGGACGGCGAGCAATGGGTGGCTCGCCGTCCGACCGTCCGGTAACCGTCCAGACCGAGCCCAAGTCGTCGACGGCGCGTGCTGTTCCACGCGTGCCTCAAGGAGATGTCAGCAACTGTAGGGGCCTAGCAGGGTCGATGCCTACTGGGCCCAAGGGTCTGATTCTGAAAGGAAGACTCGGCCCTGGTACGAAGGGCAACGAAGGAACAGGAGTGGGTTTTTAGTCAGTAAAAGTCTGACACTATCTCCCGCCCCGCCCAAGGGCGGGGGATGTCATAAGATGATTTTCCCACCGAAAAAAAAAAAAAAACCTGCTGGGTCCCTACAATTTTGCTGACATCTCCTTGAGGCACGCGTGGAACACTACGCACCGTCAACGATTCGGGCTCGGTCCAGACGGTTACCAGACGGCTGGATGGCGAACTACTCATTACTTGCCCTCCGCAAGCCCACGCCTACGATGATGAACACATGATTTATATAAGAGTACTTTTAGTTTTGAATGTCAATTATCTTACTTGAGCGATTCAACGTGGTTAAACGGTATGAAATTTCTCCTAAACGAATTCCTTGATCTTGTGAGTAAAAATATTCTAGCATATGTAAAGGTTAACCTCAAATATCGACCCAACTACTCGGCTGTTATTAAAATATCATCCTAAAAATATGGTTCGCATATCACGAAACCACAAATCCTGCAATATCCTCCTCCGTATATTATTTCTCATATATTTATAGCAAAATATTTCCCTCAGTTAAATTGAACATATAAAGTTGGTGAGAGCGGCCAAACAAAGTGACTGCTTACTTTTCAATGTTGATCCCTTTACTGGGATTGCGTTGGCAGACATAGTGTTCTGTTTCAATCTTTACGGGGAAGCTTTGCCGTTCAGTGGTTTTAGATTGAAAATAGAATCCATCACGGTAGACATTTCTGCAGCACGAGGCTGACATTTCAATGTAGGTAGGATGCAAAAGGAATCTAAACTCGGACAGTGTTAGCTCTATGTATCTGAATAGATACAATTCCGACCTGTTGTTTTCAAATAAAATGTTGTAAAATTGCAAAGATTGTGGACTAGGTGAAACATCTTTTGGTCGAACGTGTTTTGTTGTTTTTTTCTCCTCCCGCTTAAGATCAGTGGCTTAACACTGAAAATAAAATAAAATAATAAATCATTTATTATTAGGCATATTGGCCCATATATAAATACTTAACAGACTAAGATATATAAGGTAAATACAACTTCATCATCATCATATCAGCCGAAAGACGTCCACTGTTGGACATAGGCCACCGATCCTGTGCGTCTCGCATTCACCGCACTCCCGCGACTCTCACCAGGTCGTCGATCTACCTCGTGGGAGGCCTTCCAACGTTGCGTTTTCCGGTGCGCGGTAGCCACTCCAGAACCTTTCAGCCCCATTGACCATCCGTTCTACGAAATGTGCCCTGCCCTCTGCCACTTTAGTTTGGCGATTCTTCGGGCTATGTCGGCGACCTTGGTTCTCCTCCGGATATCTTCATTCTTTATGCGATCACGCAAGGAAACTCCGAAGGATAGCCCTTTCCATTGCCTTTTGGGTGACCTTTGGGTGAAATACAACTTATTGTTAGTAAATAAGACCAAAAACTCTATTGGTATTCGTGCTGTTTAGTGGCAATGCACATGTACTCCTGCAGCTCTGTTGATACTCAAATAGGGTACTTGGACATATGCACACGATACACATACACTGCATGTGTATCGTGTTATTTCACATATACTACACATCCATAAAGAAAATACCTCAGAGATACATACTGAACACTCTCAAAAAATAATCCGTATATTCATAACTTTGTAGACGCTTCACCAACTTTAATACTTTTACATTACTCGCTGAAGTGTTAAAAACAAAATATATTATTCTCTTTTATTTAAATACTTTATCGAACATTTTGCGTTCTTACCTTTTATTTAGTGACGTGTAAAAAAGGTAGAATACATATATAAAAAAGTTTCCTTGCGGTCGAATTTGTCGAAAATTTGAAGAAAAAAAAAAGTTAAACTCTAACTTGCTGCGAATTTCAATGCTAAGTCGTAAAATATAATAAGAAACGGCACAAAACTCAGGTACCTCTTGCATATTTTACTTCTTGCATTTATGGAAATTGTGGAAGAGAGGAAAATGCGAGCCCGTTTCATCATTGTTTTGTAATAAGATGTATTATGCAGATCTTTAGAAGTGTCCTTAATTTTGTCTAGAACGGTCTTACAAACAGGCTGATGAAAACAACAACAGGTATATTGAAATACGCATGATACTATACAATATTAGGTATAGCAGGGACATCTCCAATTAGTTCGTTATAAGCTTGATGGCAATAATAATTAGTTTTAACATGAGTATCGATACAATATCGAATAATTTCAGTTATCACTTGATACTTAAAAAAAAACGATTTGTATAAATTGAAAACAGAATGGATCTAAAAAACAGTGAATTTTTAATCCAAAAGTATAATCTAATGCAATTTAATATAATTTTGCCGCCTCGCATTGGTTGAATTCCTTCAGCTTAATTAGTTTTTGAGATATATTACTTTGTAGTCATGCGTATAGTTAGTTAATTTTTCCCATATCTCAAGGTCAAAGCGAATTCTGATCGAAAAATTGACATACATTGTGTTTACACATCAAGTCGATATTAAAACATAAGTTTCGATCCAGGTGTTCATTTAGAAGCCGACTCGTCGTACTTATCCGGCTAGACCCTTTGGCAATCAGATAGAACATCGATGGCTCCTAAGTATACTGAGTCAACTATACTTCTAATAACTTTACAGGAAGGCGATAAGAAGAGCGAATGGTTATATTAAAATTGTTAATACAACCAAGGAAAAATAACTAATCAAAATGAATTAAATATAATAAAACCTTTCATCTGTACAAAATAAATTTTATATTATTTTATTAATTTCTGAGATAATGTAGATATACTAGTATACGGCGATTTTTTGTTTATTAAAAATGGATCAACTACCACTTATATTTTTATACGTCGCATTATTGAATCTACGTTTTTCGGAAAAATTACTTAACAAGTGTGGCAAAAAATATTTTTATTTACTTATTGGATTTTTTACATAATATAGTTTGTGTCATAAATTCATATTTTGTTAAAATATAATAAGTTGACTCACTATACATGGACATAATTTTAAAAGTGAACCATCCTTAAATTGAGTCAAGTGTGGTAGAATTTAGATAAAATAATAAAAAACGCCTTTATTGTTTAATATTTTAATTAAAGAGATTCAAAAACCATTTCGAGATCCGAAATGGTATTGGTAATATTAAAACAACTTTAGGATATCTATAAAATTAACAAAAATCAACAATGCTAGACATGATAAAAACAAAGGCTTAGGTTGGTCTAGTCTTAGGTAACAAAAATACAAAATATTGATTGTATCAATTGCACGTTTCTGTAAAATAGGGGAATTATTTCGACACCTCTGGGCTCAAAGGTCGTAAAGGACAAAATACAACTTTTCAGGAGAAGCAAAAAACGAAAAAAAAATCGTATTTTTACTCTAACTTTTTTGTTTCTTGAGCTATTTAAATGAAACTTTGGAAAAGTGCTTAAAATTCATAGTACTCTCTTGAGCAGTATTACAATTTTACCCTAATGCTTTATTTATCGAGATAGATTTCCTTTACGACCCCAAATTTAAAAATAAATGTCCTTTACCCCCCTAAAATTTTCATCTTATGATTTTAGCTTAGGGCGTAAATCTACTTTACTGTGCAAAATTAATCAAAGTAAGGAAATAATGGACAAGTGCAATATTTTTTAGGTTCTAAAGGATCACCCATTAAGGTATTCTAAAAGGGTTAATTGATAATTAAACTTAATTATTAAATGGCTCACGTAATTTTTAAATATATTTACGTGTTTATTACTATATTTTCTTTATTAATCATGAAATAAAATAATCATACAAATAAAACGTACATTTTCGTAATGAAATTGAGATCGTTTTTTATTTTCTATAAGTGAACACAAAGCTTTTATAATAATTATCTTTGAAATAATAATGATAGATTAAGATTGTAGTAATTACGTAAGTTACGTTTTCCTTACAAGTCCTTTTCTCCACTCCCATCTTTGCTCTTTTCATTTGTTTTTCTTCTTTAATCAACTTTATAATCTTAATAAATTTGTAATCTCAATCAGTTTGATTAGAAGATGAGAAATAATGAGTAAATAAGTCATCATCATTCTGGTGATTTATTTACTCATCTTCAATATCATTTTCATCATCCTCTTCGTCCGTTTCGTTTAAAGTCTCACGTAGCTCGGAATTGCATGGAAGTTCCCTGTATTCTTTGTGAAACCTTTTAGGTATAGTCCCATTTTCACAGAGGTTCGTGAGATCTTTATACTTAGCAGCGGCTATTGGTAATCTACTGTTATATAGCTGTTTCACTGCATCCATAGCAATCATTGGTTCATTGTTAATCTGGCTTTTATATACCCTTTGTACTTTCCCTTGCCCTTTCCTTTATCTAAGGATTTCTCAAATAATGTTATAGAATGAGTCTCTGCTTTATCTTCCATAGAGTATTTGACGAACATTTTGTCGTTATGCTTTTTTTTTAATGTGGCGACTCTGATATTTTTAAATTTAATCTTTTTTAATGTCTTTGGCGTGAATATATTTAGAGCTAATTGATCAAAATTTAAAAAGTCAGTATATTCCATGACATTACGTACGGGTACGTGAAAGCAGCTTTGACCTACAAAAAGTGTTGAACACGCCACATGGTATATATGGATTATACTATTCCAGAAAATATTCGGTGTTTAATTTCACCATTTATGAAAGTCGCACACAGGATGTTAAGTGCTATATGTGATGGCAAAAGAGGGAGTAATGAAATTGCAACTTGCTTAACGAAATATC
This sequence comes from Mythimna pallens, assembly GCA_961205895.1. Taxonomy (NCBI): domain Eukaryota; kingdom Metazoa; phylum Arthropoda; class Insecta; order Lepidoptera; family Noctuidae; genus Mythimna; species Mythimna pallens. The sequence goes on from OY540843.1 coordinate 8,510,587, forward strand.
TTGAGGAAAAGGATAAAATGGGCGTAAAACATCTGTTGATGTGCTGTGATTCGTGTTGTGGTCAAAACAAAAATAAAACTGTATTGGCTGCCATGAACCAATTCTTGAAATCAGCAATTAATTTGTAGGTCATTCAAATTAACTATTTACTCCCGGGCCATACATACATGCCCATCGATACAGTTCATGCAATTATAGAAAGGGAAGTGCGAAAACTTATTGTATGGAGTATCACAGTGGCCCACATATTTTGAATCGGCCCCGCAAAAGACCAAGACCTTACAAAGTCAATGTCATGGAATATACTGACTTTTTAAATTTTGATCAATTAGCTCTAAATACAATTACGCCAAAGACATTAAAAAATATTAAATTTAAAAACATGAGAGTCGCCACATTAAAAAAAAAGCATAACGACAAAATGTTCGTCAAATACTCTATGGAAGATAAAGCAGAGACTCATTCTATAACATTATTTGAGAAATCCTTAGATAAAGGAAAGGGCAAGGGAAAGTACAAAGGGTATAAAAGCCAGATTAACAATGAACCAATGATTGCTATGGATGCAGTGAAACAGCTATATAACAGTAGATTACCAATAGCCGCTGCTAAGTATAAAGATCTCACGAACCTCTGTGAAAATGGGACTATACCTAAAAGGTTTCACAAAGAATACAGGGAACTTCCATGCAATTCCGAGCTACGTGAGACTTTAAACGAAACGGACGAAGAGGATGATGAAAATGATATTGAAGATGAGTAAATAAATCATCAGAATGATGATGACATTTTCCTAAATTATTTAAGTCGTAAAGGACAAGTTCGTTTTATTTCAATTATTTTTTCTGGGTTTGAAGTGTCGTTGTTATACTTCGTAGTTATACTGGAGGCCATTTGAATATTACTTACCTATGTAATAATAATGAATTGTGTATGTTGAATGTATTAGAATCATTTTAATAGTAGTAGTAGGGGTTGAAGAAGATACCAAAACTTGAACATCCTTGTAATTTTGATGATAATCGATTTATTAATACCTACCTACATTTTACGAGATCGTGAGTTAATAGTTTTGTTTAATTTTAAGTTGGTAGGTTGAGATTAAATTCTTTGTCATCTGAATATTCTAGGATTTATGGGACAATTTCTCACTTAAGTTTATAATACGCCCTTAGTGGAAGCACATAATTGAAAAGAAACTAGGTAGTAAAGGACACTTATGTGCCTTTATTTTAAGTTGCAAGGGTGTAAAGGACAATTTGCAAAGACGATGTCCCTTACATCCAAATTTTTAAAATGACTTATATTAACCACCTAAGGAGGTAAAGGACAATTGACATTTATAATGTATTTTAACCCCAAAAGTTGTTTTTTATTTTGCTTTACTACCAAAATGAGTTCGTTCTGGTAACTGAGTGTTATTTACTTCCATATTTTAACGGTACATTTTGTTTAACGTCTCAAATTATGTGGGTCGTAAAGGCATTTTTTTTGCGAATTTCTTAAAACGGAATATACAGATCGATAGAGAATTAAAAACTCAGTAAAACTGCATCAAAAAGTCATTTTCGCCAAAATGTCCTTTACGACCTTTGAGCCCAGAGGTGTCGAATTTTATTAATTGTTTGAAATCACAATAGTTTAGGAACAGTAATCTTTCTTAATTACATTAAAAAAAAATCACAGTAAGTATACAATTATCCTTATACTTAGTATTTATTGCTGAGAATAAAATCAGTCTCAAAAATTAACTTATGAGGTAAGTACTCAATAATTACAAAAAAGAAATCTACAAAAAGAAAAAAGAAATTATATTTTTAATTATTCTGAATCGCTTTCAACTCTATTGCTGTCACTTTTAATTAAATTAGAAAAAAACAAGTGATATTCCTTAGGTATCACCAATTTGTTGCATCTTCTTCTTTTCGATTCGATGGTAAATTCGTCAAACTGTTTGGGCCCAATAGGTGGCTACATTAATAGCAGCATCGGTAGCACTCATCAAATCCTCCAGAGTGCAGGTGTATGGGCACTTGGGGCATTCTAGTATGTGGCTCATGTTTTGAACAGGAGCACCGCAGTCACATTGAATATGTCCATTAAATCTTTGTGTTTATTTTTATCTATTGGGATTGGCCTGTTGTAAGCTGGTAGCAAACACTTGACTCAGTATACTGAGTATAAAATAAATAAATTAGTATACTTGATCCAGTATACGCTATTTTTTTTTAGTTATTTATGGAGATATGAATTTTATTTTTTACAGGTTAATAGCCACTCACGCGCCATCGGAGACTATAGTCCCCAGATAAAAAAACGAGTTGTCCGCCAGTTGGTACTATGGTACCCAGCATGACACAGGTTACAAAATGCCATGAAAAATCGACTAACGCGTCTTGTGTTTGGAAATAGTTTCATAGAGCTGTTCTCTATGAAATCCTTCAACGTTTGAATCACGGCTGGCAGCCCTATTCAAGCGGAATAACCAACAAAAAAATTTGTAAACAAACCGTGATTTCGAAGTGAAGTGCAGTGTGTTTCGTGCTACAAATATGTCGTATTTTTGTTATTATCTTATACTATTATACATCAAAATGATTGTAAAGAATAGTGCTACAATATTATGTTAAAGCTAAGTTGTTTTAGAATTCCAAAATTGCAATATTTCGCCTCTGAAATAGTTATTGTTTGCTACAAGAGCAATGGCTGCCGGTTGATAGCCTAAATACAAAGAACTACGTGTTTATTTTGACTTAAAAATGTGTGAAATCAGAAGAATAGTTTTTAATTAATACATTATAATAATATTGTAGAGAAAAACGAATAGTTTCGTAAAGATTTTGTTACTTAATTAACTGTGTTCAACAGGTTTCCAATATACAATGCGCGCGAGTCCGCATCGAAATCAGCGGGGAGTAGCTAACTTCTTTTAAGATTTTATCCATGATCGTATATAATAAATTAAAACATTTTGGTATTGTTGGAAAGAAAATTTAATGTAGTTTATATTGATATTTTTAAAATGGAAAAATAATTACAAGATTTTCATCAAATAAACATTTTTATAGAGAAATATCAGTTTTCGTCACTATTTTTCAAGTTTAAACTTTTTTTTTAGTTTTGTATTAAAGTCATATGTCTTGAAGTTTAGATAAGTAGTTTCCCTAACTATTCAGCTTTACAACTGTATTTTTTATTTTGATCTATCACTTCTCGTTCGCGATCGACAGGTGTTTTTATCGCCAAGGTCGGAAGTGGTTAGAAAAAGATTTTAGAGACGCGAGCGCGCTGGCGGTTGACGGAAAGTTAGCCGCGCGGGCTTGGCGGGTGAGTGGTTAGGAAATGATTTAATTGTTGTTAATACACTGAAAAGTGCAATTCTCAAAATTTGTTAGTTGACTCAGTATACTTAGGAGCCATCGACATGTTCCCATGTTATACAATGGATATGTTCCCGCGGAATAATTTTCTACTTTCACGATGGCTATGCCTTTTTTTGAACTATGTCTTATTCAGTACGTCGCCAAAGCAAAAAACCTTTAAAGCTAAATTCGTATTCAGCCCATTAAATTGTTTTTTTTTTTACTTTTAGTTTTATTGTAAAATACTCTTTCAGTGTTTTTTTAGGTGGGAAATCATCCAATGACTTCTCTCGCTCCAGGGCTAAGCGAGAGAGCGGCCGTGTTAAACTTTGGAGGTAGGCGGAATAGAGTGTAAAGTTCCGCATACCGTTGAAAAGGGAGGATCCTCCGACCAGACGGGTGTTATATCTGGTGGGCAACTGCCCAATAGATGGTTTCGGGCTGTTCTATACGTTCTAATCGCGCGGAGAACTTTGATTGCGAGATGCAGGATTAGTTCTTATGTGACGCCATAGATGTCGCTACATCACTCCCCTCTGGAGATTGGAGATCGATGGTTCTTGATGCTTCTTGATGCGTGCCAGGCCAGTGTAAGTTGGTTCCAGTGGGTTGAAACCGAATGCCACATAGTCCTCGGTGAGTCGGAACTCTCTGCGGTAATGCCCCAGTGAGTCGAGGTGGTGCTGTCCCAGTGAGTCGGGATGATGCTGCAGGCTCCAGTGAGTCGGAGCAGTGATGTGCGACTTAGGGCTTGACTGCTGGCATCGACCAGGAGAGGTTCTTCATGGCTCTTCATGTGACTGGCCGAAAGTGCGCTGTGCTTAGCCAAGGTCGCTGATGAGGTTGAGGGTGATGACCAGGTATGACCAGGTAGGCATGCTGGTGGTCAGGATACCCTTAAAAGCCGTGGGTGCTGGCTGTATGGCTCGCTGCTCGAAAGCTTGAGAAAGTGATGATGACGTCACCAAGTAGTAGCTGCACGAAGGCTGCGTTGACATTCTTTGTCGAGGGTCACCATTTTGGAGGTATGCGGAACAGAGAGTAAAGTCCCGTAAACCTAACCTGAAAAGGGAGGATCCTCCGACCAGACGGGTGTTATGTCTGGTGGGCAACTACCCGATAGATGATTTCGGGCTGTCTTATATGTTCTAATCGCGCAGAGAACTTTGATTGCGAGATGCAGGATTAGTTCTTATGTGTCGCTACAAAACTATTACTGACTAATACCCACTCTTATGTTCCTTCTTTGCCTTGCATTCCAAGACTCCGGGTTACATTTTCGGAAACGTACCTACCCATGGCCCCAGTAACTCTTTCAGTGTTTGTGAGAACAAATTAATATACACAGTGAAGTACACAAGAGACTCGTCAGTGTCAGAATAAATTCTACACAGGATGTCTATTCTATAGAACGACAGGATGCTAATGAGGATATGCCTTGTTGCAGATTGAACAAGATATGTAGTTGACAGCAGTGTAGCTCTAACGTACATATGAATATCATGTATTGGGCGAGCTGTGGTCCGTATTGTCTTGTGTGCTGAATTAATTTTAGTTAATTATAAGCAAACAAATCGTGTCTGTATCTGTTAACTTTGTTAATGTTAGTTCAGTGGCTAGATATTATTATCCCTTTCGTCATAATTTTAAACTGTTACTATCGATTTAATTCATAATTATAAACTTTTCTGATGTTAGGTATAGTATTATTAGTAGGCTCTTCTTTATTATCTAGATAACCCTCTTCCGCGTATAGCTGGAGCCAGGTCTCCTTCTTCGTCCAAAGAGCTCTGTTCTGGCTTATCTGTGGACTCAAACTCGCTTGCTGGATTTCTTTCTGCATATTTATTTTCTACAGGTTTAAATGTAAAAAATATACTGTATATATAAACTCTCTAACTCATAAAAACCCAGCCCAAATCCTTAAACCTAGAACGCTGAAATTTTGCACACAGTTTTTTTTTTTATAATTAAACTGTTTTTTTTTTTTTATATAAAGAATTGCAATAGCAGTGGTGGCCGAGTGGTAACGACCCTGACTTACAAGTCGCGCTCGCGGGTTCAAACCCAGCCAGGTACATTACTTTGTGTAATTTATTTCATCACCACTTCTCTCAAAACGGTGAAAGAAAACATCGTGAAGAAACCGGCATGTCCTAGAACCAAAAATTCAAAGACATATGACATTCACCAACCCGCACTGGGCCCGCGTGGTGGGTTATGTCCCATTCTCTCTTCTAGAGAAGAGGCCTGAGCCCCAGCAGTGGGAACATTGAAAAAGCTGATTATGTTTATTGTGCTTAATAAAGGATTTCCTAAAATTCACCTCTTATGGGGATGTAACAAAGGAGTCCAAAGATTGTGTAGAGGAACCTAATATATCGCGTGCGAAGTCGCTAGCAGACGCAGTATAATTAATGTGGGGTGTAGTAACTCTTGGGTGATGGATGGATTGTGTGAAGAGTGATATGAAAGAAAAGGAAGTTAGTGATAGCATGACGAATGACAGGGCAGAATGGAAGAAAAAAACATGTTGCGCCGACCCCAAATAACACGGGACAAGGGCAGGAAGATGATGATGAGTAACTCTTGGGTATAAATCTTCTCTAAATTGAAATAACCTTTAAATAACCTTTTTTAGTATCTTTTTCTCCTTCTCTGACAAATCCATCCAAAATATGTTAAAAATTGCTTTTAGCGGTAAGACCGCCCATTGTGACACCATATTAATTTTAAGGTTCTATTGTAATTTTATTATAGGTGTATAATAAAGAATATGTCTATCTATCTGCACTAATAATTCCGATGATGTTGGATCTTCTTATCATGCCACTAGCCTTTTGAGTATTTTGTTTCATCTTAAAAGTTAGTTTACCTAGCTTTCTATAAAGACGTTATCCGATTCACTTGCAAGTCTTGATCGCTATCGTCTTTGAAATGGAAATTGTCTGGTTCACCTCGCAGGAAAGCCTGATACAAGATAAATAGTTTAAGAAAATACTTGCAGGTTCCTCTTGAATTGTTTACACTTTAGGCCAAGAAACAATTGCTCTTATCCACAAAGCAAACTCAAACGCTGCTTGAACCCAGGACCCGACGGCCTGCCTGGGAAAGCCTGGGACCTGGCCATGGAGGCACTCGGGCCTCGACTAAGAGGGCTCTTTAGTACATGTATGGAGAGGGGCCAGTTTCCACTTCGCTGGAAGACGGGGAAACTGGTCTTCATCGTGAAGCCGGGGCGCCCTGCAGACTAACCGTCCGCATTACCGGCCCATCGTGCTACTCGATGAGTTATGCGAAAGAGAACCCTGGGGCCCTGGAACAAAGGTAAAGAAGGAACAGGAGTGGGTTTTAGACAGTAAAAGTCTGACACGCCTTCCCGCCCCGCCCAAGAGCGGGAGATGTCATTGGATGATTTCCCACCTTAAAAAAAGAAACTCTGCATGAAAGTCCTCATCATCTTCCTGCCCTTGTCCCATATTACGTAGGATCACTGCAACACGTTTTTGTTTTCATTCTTTCCTGTCGCCCGTCACGCTATCACTAACTCCCTTTTCTTTCAATCACTCCTCACACCACATACATCTCAACATTCTCATCACCGCTACATGCAATATTTTTTTAATCGATCTTTTTCACAGCCCAACATTCTGATCCATACAGTTTGACAAGTCTTATAACGGACTTGTTGACAAAGTTATCTACATTATAACAATAATTGGATAAAATCAATTGATTGAATACAATGCATATAATAATATTGTCTTTCAATCTGCATCGGGTCTAACAAAGTTTCTGTTATCTAAGCCATTTGTGCGCATTAGCAGTTGTGAAGACCAACATTGAGCCAAGCATTTGTATCTTTAATAATTATAATGCCTCAAGTTATAACATGCTCACCTGCGTAGTAATTTGAAGATTAAATATGTATTTACAAACTCAATTTTTTTGTATTTAACAAAAAAATTGAGTTTGTAAATACATATTTAATCTTCAGTCTAAACAAAACTAGGTATTGCATTTTTTTTTTATATGGATAGGTTAGCTTAGCTGTACGTACAATGAATATATTTCCAAAATGTTCTATACGTATGGGTGGGATATCCACCATGTACTGGTGGTGCAACGCCGTATTTGAGCAACAAACTTAAACAGTTGTTTTTCAAATACATTAATTTCCAATTTCAACAATAGTTAATTGTTACCCTAGGGGTAGAGTAAGTTATTAAGTCCAGAGAAGTAGTTTGGCGTCCGAGCGTATCGAGGTTGCCAGTAGTTTGAGGGACCAAGTCTCTAGCCCAAGGTAAACACTGTGCTTTTCATTACGAATACGAGGAAAGTAAAAATGAAATAAAAAGCTTGTAAAACCTGAGTCGTATGATTTTAGGTATCTTTATTTTTATCACTACTGCTTTGGCCTCTTCTCTTATGAAATCAGGTGTTAAATCCATTTTTGGATCTGATGAACGTATCGTGTTAATACAAATCTCTGCTGTACGGAAATATAAACTCTACAACTCGAAAAAACAAATGAAGATCGGATTCGACCGGATCGGACCAGTTTTCCAACTATTTTGTTTTTTTTTCTGTGGCCGGCCAGCTATTCAGACGTTATTTTTCATTTTCATTAGTAAAAAAAAATAGTAAATATTTATCCTAAATAAATAAAAACAAAAAAATTTAATAAAATAAGTAATTATAAAAAAAAATTCTTTAATATAAGGTATTTCAATTTTACATCGCGCTGTAATTGACTGGATGTATAGAAAGTTAGACCATAGTTCAATACTAAATGTGAAGTAAGAACTAGTTTTTTTTTTTTTTTAAATAATTTGATAGTTGTCAGTTGAAAGCGATTCTCCCCAGGGATGAAAAGCATTTCTTTCAACCCGCTCCTCGGGCAGCTACAGACCTACTTTCAGAGTATGAGTAATAAAAAGTATTGTATACATCATTTTATTTTACATTCCCAAATAGCTTTGTTGAATTTCTGAACACGACAATATCGGATCAATGTAAGAAGTCTGAGTGTTGACTGAACTGTATATTGCTAAGATTGAATCTTATAACACGATACGGGAACGTGAAGATGTTAATTTTTTGTGAAAATCGTGAAGCCAAATCACCATGGCCGATAGCGTGAGGCAACAGTCCTCACGCCACAACCGCCGTAGGGATTTTAATCCCGATTTCCAGCCACCGTAGGTGCGGGCTTGCGGACGGCTAGCAATGGGTAGCTCGCCGTCCGAACGTCCGGTAACCGTCCGGACCGAGCCCAAGTCGACGACGGCGCGTACTGTTCCCCGCGTGCCTCAAGATGTCAGCAACTGTAGGGGCCCAGCAGGGTCGAAGCCTACTGAGGCCAAGGGTCTGATGACCGGAAGACTCGGCCCTGGTACGAAAGGCAACGAAGAAACAGGAGTTGAGTTTTAGTCAGTAAAAGTCTGACACTATCTCTCGCTCCGCCCAAGTGCGGGGGATGTCATAAGATGATTTTCTCGCCGAAAATTTAGGGTCATGTTTTAAATAAATGTCATTTTAAACGCACGACAAGGATAAAATGTTGACATAATTAATCGCTATTAGTGCTGTTTAATAACAATATAATAACCTGTGGCCTATCGATTATACGAGTCTTACTCAGAATCCTATCAGGGGTCTATTTAAGACGTTGTTAATAGTAAGATGTGGCTAAAAAGGTTGTAAAAATGTATGATGTAAGATAAAAAAGTCATTATCATCATCGTCATTATTTCAGTGGAAAGACGTTCACTGTTGGACATAGGCCTTCCCAAGTATCGCTATAACGACCGGTCCTGTGTCGCATCTATCGGATTCCTGCAACTCTCACCTGCCCCCCATTGTCAAGTTACAACTGTTTCGTTTCGATTCTCTTTTCGTAATCAACGAAAAGAGAATCGAAACGAAACGGTTGACGTCATCTCAATGCTAGGTCACGTGGTCAGAACAATGGAATAGGAGGCGTGGCCAACACGAGGCAATCAACGAAAAGAGAATCGAAACGAAACGGTTGTAACTTGGCTAGGGGGGCTGTACCTCTACCATGAGTTTAATTCGTCACTGCTCGATATCGAAACCGTATATTTTTCGCCTCTAACGGTCACTTGCAGAACCAAAATCGGTAGTATCAAGTACAAAACCTATCGAATAAGAACTCGCTAGCGAGTAGCGACTAACGTTTTTAGTTTCCTATAGAAAATCGGTACCATGAGTAACAAACTTAACAGGTGCTATCGAAGCAAACAGTTACTACAGTAGTACAGTAACTCACTAGCATATTGAAGGGTGAAAATGTTGTGAAACGTGTCGTGTAAAACAGTATTTCATTTATTTTTACATAAATTATGTCTGGTAAAACTTATTTAACGTAAAATATGTTAGGTACGACTGTATATGAAGACGAACGACGCGTCAAAGGAAATTTACAAGCGACTATACAAAAGGCACTTAAACATATTAGTGAAAATAATTTCATCAAAGAATATAGGTACAATAGACTTTCGAGTATTTGTGTGGTCTCCTAAGGGTTTATACAGATTTGAAATCTACACAAACAGTAACACTTGAATCGAAGGTAAATTAAAAATAAGTATGTTATAATAACTTACTTTTATACATGCATTTCAAAATAGAAATACCACTTTTCAATATGCACATTGTTATTTTACGTATTACTGGCAAAGCTCTCCATTTCCCTATTCAATCATTCACAAACTTACAATAGTGCTGAAGCATCAAAATATTTGTACAACTACAATTATTACATTTCCAATAGGTTATAGAGAATCGGTGTTTTGAATTGTTAGGGTTTTTAGATTTATCTGCCTTGCTCTTTCTTTTACTGTAGCTAGAGCAAAACTTAAGTGTGATGTTAGATTAGATACGATGCGGTACAATCGAGTTGTCGCTAGCGAGTCCGTTTGACTCATGGTATGAGTTTAATTGTAATCTATTCGATGCACGTTTATTCGATATCGACTACGGTAAGATGGAGTAGTTTTTTAGTAACTCATAGTAAGGGTACTGGTCATCAGTCCACCTTGTAGGAAGCCTAACAAAAAGTAGCTTGAACTAACGAACAAGTCACCAAAGCGTAAACAGATTGTAGATATTAATTGTTTTAATTAAACATATTCCAGTTTCGAATTTGTTTTTAACAGTGTTAATCTGTTAAGCATTATGTATTTATATATTTGTATTTATACTACAAACATATATGCAGCCTAGTAATTTAAAATTCTACTTAATAATCCGTGAACAGCACTATGGGCTACATTATTATTTAAGATATTTATATAATTATGTTTTTATTATCGCATAATATAGGTGTTTGTTGTTCAATAAAATTAACTTCGTAGTAACATTATCTTTGTGATAAATGTAAATGTTTAAACTGTAGTCGTTGGCTGTCTGAAAACGAATAAGGTACACTTTTATTCATCGTGTAGTTTTCGCTCGTATCGTCATATATCTACTTGGTACTCCGTATACTCCTTAAAAATAGTTCATGGTCAGGCAATGATATTCAATAATTCAAAACAACCCTCATATATACATAACGTATCTTTAATAAAACACGTCAGAAAACTGCTTACTGCTGGCTTGTTAACCATCTTGCAACCAGCAACCCTTTCATTTCCATTCGCGAGTAGTGCGCGTCCTTGTTGCGCAGGGTGCGGGGTAGCTCCAATACCCTTCTGGCAATGATTGCCGAGAGATTTGATTGCCCTTATATCGGACATTGCTGTATGCAGACTGTTTCTGGTTATGTCCGATAGTTTAATGTATTTCTTTTCTCTAATATGTGTTTGTTCTGTTTTGTGATTGCTGTATGGGTACTATTGGTTGTCTGAAATAAATGCTTTTTTTTATTTCATACAGAATGGGTCCGAGTTAGCAGTAATTTGGAGTTAAATCTGGGCTTGGCTTTACTATACCAAAACAATTAAATAACTAACAGTAGGTACCTACATCGATTTTACATTGTCATCAATTTTTATAAATGTTTAATTTTATCAGTTTTATCTAATTTTGTTTTTTGTTTGTTAAATTGTAATAAATGTCGAAGTTTTATTATTTGTTTAAAATGAGCACATTTTTTTGTGCTATTTATTCATTTATTTACTTATTTATGTACACATAAACACTTAAAATCGAAAAGAACAAATACAGATAAAAGAGTACAAAGTTCCTGCTTATTTCTAACGAAACTTCTTCCAGCAGACCTGCGACAGGAGAGTTGGATGAGAGATGTAGACGCAGTGTGTATAAATAATATAGAGAAGAATTAAATAGACTAAAATTATTATCTAAAAAAAAGCTATTGTAATGAATAAGAATCCCAACATTTAATTTTAGTTGGTTTCTGCACAGAATATTATAGACTGTTTTTGTATAAAAAGCATATTATATAAAATAGTTTTCGAGCATATGGTACTCATGGGCTGCATGCTAAAAATCAGAGTCAGGTAGTGGCTTTATGTTACCATTTGGCATTATGCCGAGCTGAGGCCATGGCATTATTTAGCGTACTTTTTGTTTAATTTAAAGATGTTTCCTTTTTTATAAACGCAATAAACGCAATTTTCTTTCTTACACATACGAACAATGAACCCCGATATACCCCTACAAAGACAAATTACTATAAACCATACTGTAAGCACTTTTCTATTGTAACCACAAATCGAATACTTCCCTTTTCGAATATCGTGCCGTGATCGTCGCGTGTGAAATAAAAGGCTTCCCGTCGCGTTCAAATCCCGATTGATAAATTGTTTTTTTCTTTTGAGCGAACGATGGTAGTACTCGCAACTTAATCTTGAAAATTCTTCTGTAACCGACTGCTTTTCGCTTTTAGATCTTTTTAGGGTTCCATTTTCCTCAGTCGGCAAAAACAAAACCCTTATAGGATCACTTTTTTGTCCATCTGTTTGCCTGTCAAGACCCGTTTTCTTAACAACGCGTGGAGGTATTAAGCTGAAGTTACTCGTAATATCAAAATACCCAAATCTGCTATCCTTTTGTAACAGAACAGAAACAGAAGTTTGATTTTTTATCAAACTTCTAAACCAATGCAGTCTAAAGATAAAGCTGATTCCACTCTGTTTATAGCGCATATAAACACTCGCAAGGAAATAAAAACTACTTTTCGTTAACCTATAACCCTGAAATTCTACAAGAAGCAGGGTCACATATAGACAAAATTCTCTCATAGTAAGAGATTCGAGACGAAAGGTTCTGGAGTGGCGACCACGAACCGAAAGACAAGGCGTTGAAGGCCTCCCACAAAAGTGATGACCATGTGAGTTGCAGGAATCCGATGGATGCAAAATGCACAGTACCGTTCATAATGGTGACACTAACAATGGACCTCTTTTGGCTGAAATTATGAAGAGATTCAGGAATCAAACTATTAACATTTATACGGAACCATCGGTCTGCGAGCCCGACTCGCACTTGACCGGTTTTTTTGTGCAAGAAGTCGTAGTCAGATTTCTTGAGCATCACTTTTTTGTGCGTCGTAGGAATTCTTCAGAGTTCATCAAGAAAATTCTTTTGTTTAATTGAATGCCGTAATAACTTGATGATTTAAATGTTCCGTTAGTATTTATTTGTCAAATTCGTTGCTTATCAGAACAGAAAATTTTTTGAATTTCGAGTTCGTGCACATTCATTTCCATAAAAAATATATGCAAACTGAATGTAGTTTGTATTTACATGCTAAGTTTTTTTTTTTTTAACTGGACGGTGGAAAATAAATGTGATATTGAATGGTATTGGTTAAACATTCTAAAATTAACGTTTGAAGCCTGAAACCTCGATTTCTTATGATAATAGACTAACACGTAATTAACAGCAACGTAACTCGGTCGGTGCCAGAGGTGCTCTGCCCCAGGGCGCAGACTCTGCTGAGGCGCAGAAATAATTAAACGAAGGCTATGTACTAAGCTACTAAGGGCTATGCTCGGAGTTTCCTTGCGTGATCGCATAAAGAATGAAGATATCCGCAGGAGAACGAAGGTCGCCGACATATCCCGAAGAATCGCCAAACTTAAGTGGCAGTGGGCAGGGCACATTGCTCGTAGAACGGATGGTCGATGGGGCCGAAAGGTTCTAGAGTGGCGACCGCGCACCGGAAGACGCAGCGTTGGAAGGCCTCCCACAAGGTGGACCGACGACCTGGTGAGGGTCGCAGGAGTGCGGTGGATGCGAGAAGCACAGGATCGGTCATTGTGGCGACGCTTGGGGGAGGCCTATGTCCAACAGTGGACGTCTTTCGGCTGAAATGATGGTGATGATATGTACTAACCCAGAGCCAGAAGCTCATATCGCTACCGTCGATTGCCCCCTCAAGGACACAGTGGGGCTCCGCCCAAGCGGGGCAAACTTCCATCATAAGTTTCTACATGTGCTCCGAACGTTTCTTCGCACCTAATTCGAAATAGGTACATCCCGAAACACTCCGGTGTCCGTTGAAGACCTGGATCAGGTGAAACTTGCCCAGTTGGAACTTTTTCAGTTACAGAAACTGGCACCGGGCGTAGTAAATTCTAGTTAGGGCACTGATAATCTATACAGCCAATCACTTTTTATCGTCTTCCAATTTTCAGAAGATTACTGAGGATTCCTAAAGGACGGCAAGAAATCTAAATCTAAATTCGTACCTCTTAAGCTCTGTAAATAAACATTAGAAACTTTCCTAATCCAGTCTTGGGTGTAATCGAGTTAGTTTCAAAGTTGATGTCGCATCTGGAATTCAATAAACATCCTCGATTCTATTGAAATATTCTGTTTGGACTAAATTTAGTAGTTTCATTTATTTGACGTTTGTAAGTTTATAAAGATAAAATTTCGAAAGACACGCGAGTGTTAAACTATAAATTTAGGTATATAAAGTTTTTGCGAACGGCGAGCAATGGGTAGCTCGGTCGGTTTGCAAGTCATCGACGGCGCGTAGTGCTCCACGCGCGCCTCAAGGAGATGTCAGCAAAACCGTAGGGGCCCAGCAGGGTCGAAGCCTACTGGAGTCATTGGTCGTACGAAAGATTACCCTGGGGCCCTGGAAAGTAGGCACAGAAGGAATAGGAGTGAGTTCTAGTTAGTAAAAGCCTGACACGCTCTCCTGCTCCACCCAAGGGCGAGGGATGTCATTAGAAAACTTTCCCACTAAAAAAAGATATATTAAGTTTAAAGTTGATTAAGTTTAAAGTGTAAAATTTGGTTTTACCAGATGCCTTAGTGTAATAAATCTTCTAAATAGATAAAGTTAAAACCTTAAATTAAGAGCTTCAAAGTAAGATGTACAAACACTAAATTATCATTAGATTCTTACGATGATAGCGACTATAATTATGTCATCAAAATGCTAGAAATATTGTTAAGAAATAGTTGCAGTTGGGCTATTTGCATGAGCATTATCGATCTTAAGTTCCCACTACTGAGAAAACCTCCTCTTTATGGAGATATTACAAGTAATATGAAACAACAACTATTGTTCTATTATTATTCATTTAAACCTCTCATAATCACTGTCTATTGGTAAAAGCCTGGCTGACCGAAGACTTTGTTTATAAATATGTTTTGGAGAATATTTATGGCCATACTAGTAATAAAATATTCCACAACTTTCACAAAACGCCAGCTAGTCCCAAACTTACAACTTGCTTGTAGTATGAGTACTAGACAACTGATTTATAGATAAATTACACCCAGGCATATTATGGTTCTCATCACATAAATCATTTGTCCTGGATGGAAATCTAACCCACGACCTCCAGCATAGCAGTCAGGGCCATTAACTACTAGACCAAAAGGCCTGTCAATATGATATGATAAAGAGATACCTGGAACTACGAATAAACTGAAATGGACTTAAATTAGTTGTACCGTTTTCCAGCTTTTATTCTTTATTTAATACGCTTTCGATTTCCTACAGCTTCTTCCGTTCTTTTCCGCTTTACGATTCCAAATAGTTTGAAAAAAAAAGATGAAGTGAATCAGCGGCTAATATTCGTTTTGCATATTTCTAAGGATTGAAATAGGTCACCATGCTACTGCTCTCTAGTTCTTCAATTCAATTATACTATCTTCTACTTTGTGTAGTAGTTGTGTCTCGCTTACAATGGGCCTGATCAGAAGGCTTAAAGTCATTCAAAGGGCAATGGAAAGGGCTATGCTCGGAGTTTCCTTGCGTGATCGCGTCAGAAATGAAGATATCCGCAGGAGAACCAAGGTTACAGACATAGCCCAAAGAATCGCCAAACTTAAGTGGCAGTGAGCAGGGCACATTGCTCGCAGAACAGATGGTCGATGGGGACGAAAGGTTCTGGAATGGCGACCACGTACCGGAAGGCGCAGCGTCCTCCTCCCACAATGTGGGAATCCGATGGATGTGACACGCACAGGAACGGTCATGGTGGCGACAATTGGGGGAGGCCTATGTCCAACAGTGGACGTCTTTCGGCTGAAATGTTGATGATGATGATGTGTACAGTACAATTTAAACAGACGATGATTTGCAAGCGGTTTTTAACTTAAATATAATTTACTGTTTTCAATGTAGACGATCCAATATACATAGAATACCAGATCACAAATACCTAAGAACGAGTATATTACTCAAAATTACATGGAAGAAAATATAGTGAACAATAAATGATTGACGTTTAATAATGAAAGGGAAGATATTTCTTTTGTTTTTGTTATTGATTGGCTCTTGTTTGGTCACTATCTTGATAGTAAGCGATGATGCGGTCGACGATGGAGCATGCTTTTCTAGAATTACTCTTTTTGTTCTAGACTTGTAGACCTACTAGGTTGTGGCTATCAGGAAAGAAAAACTTCGGGAAGTTGTGCCGTAGATACGCATAATAAATGTATTTCCTAAACGTTTTCTGCCTTTAGGTGTGGACCCAAAATAAGTTCCCTCTTTGAGGAGTGGTTGGAAAGACGACCTTACCTTCCGCATGACGCAGGTCTTCATCGGACATGGTCAGTTCTGAGGGTTCCTGCACTGGATTCGTGCGGAAGAAACGCCCGGGTGTCGCCATTATGTGGATTGCCCGGAGGACTCGGTGGACCATACGGTAGAAGTGTGCCCCGCCTGGGCAGAGCACCATCGTGTCCTCGTGGGGGCGATCGGTGGCAACGATCTCTCGCGCCGGGCCTTGGTACAGGCCATGGTCCGGAGCGAGAAGGAGTGGCAGGCGATAGCCTCCTGCGTACCAGTAACGCTAACAAAGAAGGCGGCCCTCACGCCCCAGCTTCCAGCCTCCGTAGGTGCAGGCTTGTGGACGGCGAGCAATGGGTAGCTTGCCGTCTGACCGTCCGGTAACCGTCCGGACCGAGCCCAAGTCGTCAACGGCGCGTAGTGTTCCACGCGAGCCTCAAAGAGATGGCAGCAAAACTACAGGGGCCCAACAGGGTCGAAGACTACTGGGGTCAGGAGTGATGCGAAAGTGAACCCCGGGGCCCTGGAACGAAGGCTGAGAAGGAACAAGAGTGGGTATTAGTTAGTAAAAGTCTGACACGAAAAGGGCGGGAGATGTCACTAAATGATTTCCCACCTAAAAAAAAGGTGTGGACCCAAAGGCACAAAACGTCTAGTGGTCCTTTGAAGAAAACGAGTAACGACCATCCCAAGTTATTAAAAATAAAGAGTAGTTATTACCTTCCTTGGTAATAACTACTGGCTATAAAAAGGCAAACAGCAAGATGTATAATTTCTTACAGCATTAGATACCAAAACAATAAATAATACCTCTATAATAATACAAAACCCGTCAGACAAGCATGCACGGCCTAAAGTCATTAATATTTGAACCGAAATTTTATGCAAACAAAACCCTTAGAAAACTTGTTTGCATATTCATTAATATCACATTGTTTCGTAAAATTTAATATGGCTCAGTGTGTTAAACCTTTGGCGCAAAATTAATTCCATTTTGTGATGACATCGTGTGTGATGGTTTTATTGATAATATCTTGCGTGACGATGCTTTTAACCTAAACCTCGGCAGAGGAATTTCTGCCTTCATAAATGGAAGCAGCCATGCGTTTCTTTTGTCCTTTGATAGAGCATTTTGGGTCTATGGAATAGATGGCAGTGATTAGAGACTGGCACATCTGTGTGAGGAGGATAACGGAAAATGAATGAATCAGACATTAAAAAACCCATATCGATATATTTATGCAATTTGAAATATTAAGGAAAAAACAGTTCAGTATTTTTTTTTAATATAAATGATAGGCTTGCGTTTGTTCACAGTCTCACCTGATGGCAAGCCATGATGTGGTCGACGATGGAGCACGCTTGCCTAGAAGTAGCCTGTTCACTCTTGACTTAAAGACCCCTAAGTTGTAGCTATCAGGAAATACAGACTCTGGCAAGGAATTCCACTCCTTGGCTGTACGCATGGTAAATGTGTTCTCAAAACGCTTTGTGCGTATGGCTGAGGTATCTACCATGTATAGGTGGCGTAACGCCGTACGTCTAGTGGTCCGATGATGGAACGGACTTGGCGGAATTAGATTGTGCAATTCCAGTTCAGTAAATAAAAATCTAAATTAATGTTGTCAATTTTGAATACCAAATGAAAATGCAAAAATACAGGTAAAAGAAGAACACAGTTAGTACATACCAACATTGGAAGCAAGAAATCCCGAAAGCACTTAAGAACTTTTTAAAGCATTCCTTCGTATTTCAAAGCTAAAGTTCGAAATGGAATGACACCTTCGAAGTTTTGAAGTATTTACATTTCTATAGATCCTAAATTCTGGGAACACTCTCAGTGCGAACGACATTCACGGTCTTTCATTACGTTCGAAAGTCGTACGTTTAAAAGACGTACGTCTTGGAATAACTTGAAAAGACGCTTTGAATTTTTTTCTTGATTTGAGTATCCCTTTCAAATATGTCTTTATTAGTTGTTTTTTGTTCATGCCGTGTATGAATCGTTGTTTTGCGGTTTACGGAATGTTGTGGCGTATTTATAATTTTTTGAAAGGTTTTCCTCCACAAAAATGTTGAAAAGTTTTCCTGAAACCTTTGGGGTCCTGATTACTCGTGATTTTTTGTGAACCTAATCACGTGTCGGTTTAACAAAATGTTTTATTGATTTATTATTTATTTTGTGTGTGAATGAAAAGGGCTATACTCGGAGTTTTCTTGCGTGATAGCATAAAGAATGAAGATATCCGCAGGAGAACCAAGGTCGCCGACATAGCCCGAAGAATCGCCAAACTAAAATCGCAGTGAGCAGGGCACATTGCTCGCAGAACGGATGGTCGATGAGGCCGAAAGGTTCTAGAGTGGCGACCGCGCACCGGAACACGCAGGGTTAGAAGGCCTCCCAGAAAGTGGACCGACGACCTGGTGAGAGTCGCGGGAGTGCGGTGGATGCGAGACGCACAGATTGGGGGATACCTATATCCAACAGTGGACGTCTTTCGGCTGAAATGATGATGATGATGATGATGATGTGAATGTTTATACAACGACAAACAAAAAAGTCTTTGCCATACAATTACAGATATATATATACCTAAATAGAGACGTAATCCGATCAATCTGAGACAAATACCCTCTCAAGCAACCTATCATGTAACAAACTCAGGCTATTTTCCAATAGCTTTTACTGCCAAACGATTCATACAACCCATAAAGCTAAAATCGACTCTTGGACTTGCAGCATAAAATTCAATTTAGCATGGCCATTGCTCAATCTGCCTAAGATTCGTGACAAACAAAAAGTGTCCGACAGCAAAGTTGAAATGATAAGGTATAACTGGGGACACAAGTGCCGTTAACAGTCGGGTAAACAGCGGCTGCAAAAGTTTTTGCAAGTCGAGATTTTGTAGGACGCCAATAAAAACAAAGTAGATTGGTACCTTTTGGGTATTAGCATTTTAATATTCAGATGGACAAAGTAAATATGGAAGGGCGGCAAAAACTTCAGTGCCCTGAAAAAAAAAAACATTATTTGGGAAAAAAATGCATCCACGGCTTAATTAAATAAATATAATTACTTAATACTTTTTTTTTTTTACTTTAACGGTCGGTCTAAGCGTTTCGCTTCGTCGTTTATACCGCGTACATCGAAGGACTGGAACAATTTGCCTGCTGCGGTCTTCCCGTCCAACTATAATTTAGGTGTTTTCAAGGCTAGAATGAATAGGCTCCTAATAAACTAGTGTGCCTCACCATCAATGATTGCATCTGTGCTTACCATCAGGTGGGATCGCAGTCAAGCACTGGTTTATGTGAATAAAAAAAAATAAAAAAAATATCCTATCGAGTCCAGCAGGTAATTTTATCCCTGAACGACATTAAATCACTTTTTTTTAATTGAAATTTGATAAATACTCGTAGATTTTCTTCCATTCAATAAATAACTTTCTTACCTGTAGGTACTGACAGAATTGATGTTCTGAATTGTCAAAAATCTTAACATTTCCCAGTTCCTGTTGAGCGATTAACCATTCTAAGTCGTAACAGTGCGCTCCTACATAATACATTAAGCTGTATTTCGGTAATAAATAATCGTGTCAACCACTTGATTTATTGCGCCAATAAAGGAGATAAGAAGCTTACAGAACATTACGCTAAAGTCAACGAATCAATCAGTTTGAACGATCAATAGAGGATGAGGTAACAGGGCTAGTGGTAAATTGTAAGCAAACAAAGCTAAAGAAGCTTTTATATAAATTGAACACAGTTACGAAAAATGGTAAATATGTATTTCTTTATTTATTATTTATTAACTATTTATTTAATTACAAGCAAGCACTTGAACAACATAACGGAGGAGATCCAAGGCATTGTACAATGGAAACTAGCAAGCTAAAAGTACATTTAATAAAAAATAATAATCTAACATAGGAAAGGAATACCTGGAAGAAGTTGGGGGAGGCCTTTGCCCAGCAGTGGGACAGTATAGGCTAATAAAAAAAAAAACCTAGCATAATTTATAAAAAAAATAATAAAAACCATTAATTTTTCACGATAATCCAGTTATTGACGAGGTCTACAGTAAAAATATTTGCCCATTAAAAGTCAATGTATTGCAAGTAATAAAACCTGGAAAGGCCATTGTAAATTGAAAAGATTGTAAAATAAAATGTTTCATACAAGAGATTAATGGTCAAAATAAAATACGTATAGGAAAGACAGATTGTGGGTGGAGACTGCACCGTCCATTTAAGCCATTGTTATAGCTGTGACCCAATTGGGGACATCAGTAAACACGAACGTTCCATGAATGGCAAATATGCTACTGACAACGGGAGGTTGCTCGGTGTTAGCCATGAGACAACACGACGGAATACAAATTGTGGCAGCCATCAAAATTGACGATTCACAGCAAATTTTAGGGAAGATGGAATTGAATATCAGCTACTTACTGAATAAATTTTGTTATTTGTTTAAGGAAATGGTGTTTTGAGAGTGAACGCCGATGCTTTTGCAATACGAATAAGTCAGGTCATACCATTACTTTAGCTATTTTATGTAACGTTGTTTTATTGGAGATGTATAGATTAAAAGACGACACTGTGCCATTATATATAGTGTTAAGAGGGCCCTTACCGACCCGTCAATCGTCAACCTGAGCAAGGTTTAAAAAAAATGTTTGGTTCAGCCAACAAAGTGTTTGATAAAAAGGCAATGCGAAAAAAGACAGCTAACACTTGAAAGCTCTATTGACAGCGGTCTGTACGGTTGCCCCGTCATTCACTCGAATATTTCACAAAACTTGTTCCGGGAAATACTTAATTATTAACTTAATTATTCAGAATCTTATTAAATGTGCAAGGTTCCTATATTTATATTTTCTTCTTTTTTTAATTGAAATTGAAATTTAAAATATTTATTTCAGACACAATAATGACACAAGTCCATATTATGTTAGTACAAACTTGTAACTATGTTAAATATCCACTAGATTTCTTTTTTTTTTATTGGTTGGGAAAATCATCTTATGACAAATCTCGCTCTTGGGCGAAGCGGGAGATAGTGTCAGACTTTTACTGACCAAAAACCCACTCCTGTTCCTTCGTTGCCTTCGTCCCAGGGCCCCGGGTTTCGTTTTAACACTACCCATGGCCCCAGTAGGCTTCGACCTTGCTGGGCCCCTACGATTTGCTAACATCTCATTGAGGCGCGCGTGGAACAGTACGCGCCGTCGACGACTTGGGCTCGATCCGGACAGTTACCGGACTGTCGGTCCGCAAGCCCACGCCTACGGTGGCCGGAAATCGGTATCGGAATCCCGGCGGCGGTTGGGGCGTGCTCACGCGATCGGCCGCCTCCTTTGCTAACATTATTGCTTCGCAGAAGGAGGCGACCGCCTGCCACTAGATATCTGCGTTTCCAAAATATTTAAAGAAAAATGTGTAGTAACGTCATAATCACGTAGGTAAGAGCGATTTTATGGAAATATACCTCGAGAAGGACGCTCTTAAGGGTATGGATGAAAATGAACTTTATCGCTGACTTATTTATTAGACTCCTTCGTATCCCCTAGTTAACTTGCAAGCTGGCTATCCAGCCAGCCCATTCTATATTTTCTATATATATATATATATATTCGAGTATATGTAGAAAATATGTGGATGTATGAATTTGTTTTTTTTTACGATTACGGCGGCTGTAATGTAAATAGTTATATAAATAAAAACTAGAACGACGTGCGAGTAAGTTTGATTTCTTCAAGAAAAGCCTACGTACCTGAAGCTGGGCTCCAACACTAATATAGAGTACAGTCAATAATTATTTCTTATCATTTTTAATAACTGCAGCAAATGCACTGATCGACATAAGATTTAACAGCAGATTAAGGTACAGAGAGTTGATCAGGCTTTCAAAAAGCCGAACATAAAAGATTCGATAAAAGATATTTACATCTTGAACATTAAAATATCGCTTTGGAATAACAAAGAGATGTAATACTTGGTTTAACCTGAAGGGATTTGTGTAAGAGTGATCCTCTTCGTTTCGGTAATCTTTTCTTATTGTTCCTCGAGACATCCCTAATTAATTGTCGATTTGTTTTTGGTTTTTATGACAATAACGTTAATTAAGGTTCCTTTGATCGTATTGAAGTTGTCGTACAAAAATAAACGTTAACGTTTCTCATCGTTCTTTATTATTGGCACACATTACATTTTACTTTTAGTTCTTGAAATAAAAGTAGAATAAAAAAAGTAAAAGTAAAATTCGTTCAATGTCATATAACATTTTTATTACCGACTTGAAAAAGTAAAGTAGGTTAAGTAAAGTAGTAAATCAATTACATAACTTACTTTACTACTACTAGTAAAGTAAGTTATGTAATTGATTAGGTATTGCTATTATACATTTGTCAAAATTAATTACAATAGATACAAAAAAAATGGAAAACGTCCTAATAAACGTCCTAAAAAAGCAAATTCATAATAATGTTATATTTATAAATATGAAAGTAACTCTGTTACGCTTGACGAATATAGATTGGTACAGAGTAAGCTTGAACCGTAAGGACAGACATAGTCTACTTTTTATCTGACTTCGATTTCGACTTTGTGCCCGCAATAACCGACTTTCACGAGAACAAAGTCGCGGGCAAAAGCTAGTAAAATATAACATTTTAATCAAATATAATAAAGATGAGAACATGAATAAAATTTATAGCTAGAATGTTATTTAAATTAATTTCCCTCATAGCGTAATAAAGTGTGGGGTTAGCAACGTGTGTTATTACTTCATTTTAACGTAAAATATTAAACTACCCTCTCGGGTAAAATACCAGGATAGGAAAATGGTTCCATAATGATTTTTTTAGGTCAGAATAATTATATAGTCCTGATCATTTTATTCAAATGACCCGGGGAAACGTTAAATGTAGCTAAGTAATGATATTTTCGTGATGAAAAGGAAAAAGTAATTATTTTTAATTTTTGAGATTATGTTGGTACCAGAGTAATAAAAAGCCAGTAAGTACCTACCTAGTAAACTGTTTATTTTATAGTATGAAATCATTTTATGACCTCTTCCACTACAAATACACCGAATACAATACAATACAATACAATACAATACAATACAATACCATACAATACAATACAACACAATACAATATTGTCCCTATTCTGATGTGTCAAATTTTCACTGCACCTTTTATAGCCTTATCCAATAAAAATCAATCCTATCCAAACCACTTCATAAAACTAACGTCATCGGTTCTCACCCTTTTATATCCCTGTATCCCAAGACAATATCGTAACACTCAACATCAAAACACGGACATTTTTCTTCATAAAAATTCAGGATTGTAGACCGTAGATACTTTACCCTGATTCATGCTTCCTCATCACTGGAATTGTCAATTTTTCTGTGTCTTATCCCCCATAAATTGTGACCGCATATATTTATCTCTCCTTTTATATACTGCATGTAAAGCAGAGGAAATCGGGATCGGAATTCGCAAGAAGTTAGTATAATCATCACAGCGTTGATTGGCTGGATTTGTTTTTTTCTCAATAACATTGCTTATTAATTATATGTATATATCAAAGTATATATTTATTGTTGTATTTACTTCTTTTCTGTTTGTGTATTTATTAAATTGCACCTACCATGTTATGTTACTACACCACCCTAAGGTTGACTAGTAGAAAATGCCTAAGATATTAAGTCCGCCTTTGTACAGTGTTATTTACTAGTGCATAATGTTTTAATAAATAAATTAATAAATAATAATAAAACCTCTGATTCATCTGACTCTGTAACATCCCTAATATAAATGGTAGTGCTTTATTTTCATCATCACGCACTGAATTATGGTTCAGCTGATGTTCTTTTAGGGATGATGATCATATGAAAATATGATGAGAAAGACGAGGAAAATGTATGTGTAAATAGTGGTCATTTTGTGGGTCCACCCTAACCTCACTAACGCGTTAACATGGTTTTCAAGATATATTTTTATTAAGAAACAAGATTCATATTCAATTATTCAAGAAAGACTAGAATTTGCCCATGGCTTCACTCGCTTTGTTATATTAAAAAAATTAACTCTCAAGTATGTTTTATATTATTATAAATGTTACACATCCTAAAAGTAGTTTGTTCAGGTACGTAGATACCGTTACCGATGCGCTACCAGTATAGTGCGTCGATTCCCATAGTATTAGCCTATAATTTTATTATGATAATTAATTCCTTAAAAACACTACCTAAGTGCGATAGAGTAAAATTTCAATACTTAATTACTAATATGATTGTATTTTAATTTCCTAATTGTGGTGCCCTCATACACAACAATTTGCATTATCCCCACTTACATGTTATATGTAATTTAAACTTGATTCGAAAGACACGTAACGCCTTCGCATCCAAAAGCTATTGAGACCGTTGAAACGAATTGTTCTTTTCCATGGAAACATTGTAGACATAAAAATACACACAAAAATAATTCAAACAAAACCACCCACGCCCGCTCCCGCGTCCGCTCA
Source organism: Mythimna pallens (assembly GCA_961205895.1). Lineage (NCBI taxonomy): Eukaryota > Metazoa > Arthropoda > Insecta > Lepidoptera > Noctuidae > Mythimna > Mythimna pallens. The sequence goes on from OY540843.1 coordinate 8,535,459, forward strand.
CGTGACACGTCAACGTCAGGGATTCCCGCACCCACGATTGTTGTCTTATTATCGCTAGTGTCACAATCGAAAACAAATACATAATAATTATGTGGACTAGGTAATAGTTAAAATCATTTATCTATATATGTATATAATATAATATAATATAATATAATATAATATAATATAATATAATATAATATAATATAATATAATATAATATAATATAATATAATATAATATAATATAATATAATATAATATAATATAATATAATATAATATAATATAATATAATATAATATAATATAATATAATATAATATAATATAATATAATATTTTAAGTAAAGTACTGGGGGGGCCAGTATTTGTAACTAATTAGCAGGGGATCCGAACCTCCTTTTCCCTGAGGGTGTCAGGGCGGGAGCAAGGAAAATCCACCGGGAGAAAACCCGAGTAGAAAACACTCTTCAAAAACCATAATATTAAATATAATATTTCACAACTATCACACAACGCCGTCTAGTCCCAAGCTAAGCAGAGCTTGTGTTATGGGTATTAGACAACTAATAAACCTACTTATATATTTCTAAATACATACATATATAGATAAATTGCACCCAGACACAGAATAAATGATCGTGCTCATCACACAACATTTGTCCTGGGTGGGAATCGAACCCATGACCTCCGGCATAGCAGGCAGGGTCACTAACCACTAGACCAACAGGCCAGTCAAATATAAAAGGAGAAACTGACTGACTGACCTATCAAAGCACAGCCGAAACTACTGGGACTAGGGGCATAAAATTTTGCTCAAGGCTTCCTTCGTAGACGAGCACTAAGAAAGGATTTTTCAAAGTTCAGCCCCTAAGAGGATGAAATGGGGTTTCAAAGTTTGTATGGAGAAACGACTTTCACGCGGGCAAAGCTGCTGGCAGAAGCTAGTATAGATATATAACGATACTGCTAGTCTTCTGGGCACATTTCCAGATAACAGCAATGTGGAGGAGTACTTCGACGACTGAGTGTATTTTTTGGTTTTGGTCTCTTAAAGGCCAAAAGTAAACTTCACTCAAACATACATAATTAGGATTTAGAACCCAAAAAAAAAAAAAACATGTTTAAGTTTCTGAACATACATAATGTTTTGGAGGTAAGCGGAACAGAGTGTAAAGTTCCGCAAACCTCCGTTGAAAAGGAAGGATCCTCCGGCCAGACGGCTGTTATGTCTGGTGGGCAACTGCCCGATAGATGATTACGGGCTGTTCTACATGTTCGAATCACGCGGAGAACTTCAATCGCGCGATGCAGGATTAGCTCTTATGTGACGCCATAGATGTCGCTACAGTATGTAATATTGTAATAAATATTATAAAACACATAGCTTGCATTAAACTTTAAGAGTCTTCTTCTTCTTCCTGCCCTTAACCCATATTACTTGGGGTCGGTGCAACACGTCACACTATCACTAACTCCCTTTTCTTTAATATCACTCCTCACACAATTTAACTTTAAGAGTAACTGAGAGAAATATTATTCAACATTTTTGTTGTTGTCCCTATCATAACATATTCAGGGTTTAACTAATAAAACGTATCATTATCCACTATCCTTTTATCTTCAGGAAAAGTAAAACTTTTTGAAGCAAAATATTCATAAATTGCATTACCAAACTAAACTTTTTTATTGACAAGACATTCAGGTGTTTTTTTTTACAACCAGTATGAAATGTTATGACTGAGGGTAATACTCTGGGAACCTATTCAATTTGAAGAAACGGTGAAGAAATGCCTTTAAAAATATTTGATTTTTCGCACAATTTATTTTCAGAAATTGTTATATTATTTGTTTTAATCATTGGTAGTTTAGATACCAGATTATTTTCTTTCTTAAGACCACCCAACTCGACATATATTTCCATACAACCGCTCTTACGTAATTATGTCGTTATTACACATCTTTCTCCAGGTATTTTGGAAACACAGATATCTTGTGGATATTATTTAGGTTCCTAGCGAAATTGAAAAAATTGAACCCAAAGAAAGGACATGGCTACCACTTCACGCCTGCGGTGCTCCTGTTCAAAACATGAGCCACATACTAGAATGCCCCAAGTGCCCATACACCTGCACTTTGGAGGAATTGTTGAGTGCTACCGATGCTGCTATTAATGTAGCTACCTATTGGGCCTAAACAGTTTGACTTTACCGTCCGAGTTTACCGTCGAATCGATACGAAGAAGAAGCGTCTGCAGTAGCCAACATTATATACGGAAGTCGCGGGCAAAAGCTAGTATCAAATAAGTCAGAAAATGAAGGAAAAAATCTAAGAAAATTAAATTTTTAGGAGACGTCTGCAATTTTCTTTGTTTTCCTTTTATGTAAGGACAAAATGACGATAAAAACATCACATTATTTTGTTTTTCATTCTTTGGCATTCACAAACGTTTTTTTTTCACACTTTTGATGCCTAGGCATTCTTATTCAGGAAATTTCTAATAAGTAAAATAATGTGTCAGGTTTATTTATTGTAAAACTGGGAATATCATTTTAATTTCATTTATTAAAAAGAAAAAATGATGTCGACACCCTTGCGCCAAACCATGTTCCTAGTTCGGACGGCAATGCCGGCGCTGCCGCTACTGAGACCCTCAAACAGCGTAAATACTGTATTACCTTACTGGTAATTAAAGTTTGGAGCAGTTTAGGGTCGAAACGCTGGGTTCATGGCGTCTGAGTGACGTCTCTATTTCAAAATTTCCGACTGGTTGACACTGCGTGACCACAGGGCTGTCTCATTCTTTACCCAATGAATCAGCATTGCCATTCAACGTGGGTGTAGTTAAATTTAGTATTGGTAAATGTTTATGGTTCTTATGTCTAGTGCACAATTTAATCTATATATATATATATATATATAAGCGAAATACCAATCATTGATTAATCAATCTCAGAAATTTTTAACACCGACAAACTTAAAATTTGGCAAGCAAGTTTCTTATATGGTGTAGACATCCGCTGAGAAGGGATTTAACGAAACTCCACCCCTAAGGGGTTAAAACGGGGGTTAAAAGTTGGATGGACAACCTAACTACCTAACTACTTTTGAAAACAGCTAATCCGCAGTTATTGTATGTCTCATGTTTTTTCTATTTATTATATAAATATTTTACAGCATTAATTTATTCTTAAATTTTATGAAAAATGTTTACGGCTCAGTTAGATTAGACATATATTATAATTCTCTCATCATGTACAAAGACTTTATAGTATTTTTTTAGTCGCAAATTCTATTGTAATGAAAATTTAGTCGTGTCTAGCGTCTGCTAGTTGACATTTCACATTTTGTGACCTTTACTTGGAGTTAAGACTTACATTTAAGTTTTTATTTTTAAAAGCGTATCAAGGCATTATTTTGTTAAAACATTTGAGATTATAACTTTTTAAGCGTTTATGCCGTCTCTTTGTTACTTAATTTTTTTTTTGACTTTACAGGTTTTATGCATTTAGCTAGTCTCAAGTGCAGAAAGTATGTCAGCAAAACCATAGGGGCAGGGTCGAAGCCTGCTGGGGCCATGGGTTCGCTTCTGAAAGGAAAACCTGGGGCCCTGAAATGTAAGGCAACGAAGGACATAGGCCTGAGAGTGGGAGATGTCGTTAGATGGTTTCCTAGCTAAAAAAAAAATGCAGAAAGTATTTAATTTTTGATACAGTCACTTTGTTTTTCATTAGAATGCGGATGTAAAATATAATACTATTTTTTACAGTATTTGGTAGCAGATCAGTCATTTCGGCAAATCACACTATAACATTATACCTAATGGCGAAAGTTTGTAAGTGAGTGTGTATGTATATTTATTACTTTGTCACGCTCAAACGGCTGAATAGATTTTGATGAAACTTGGTACATGGGTAGACCATGTCTTCAAATAGGACATAGAATAGGACTTTTTCCCGGGAATATGTTCTCTTGGGACAATTTTCTATTTTCACGTGGGCGAAGCTGCTGATAGTAGCTAGTACTAATAAATTAAAAAAAAGTAACATTGTCAGCTCCCTTTTACCGAGAATGCGCCTGTTGAAATGATTTCACAGTTTTTTCTACTGTGTAGACACTTGAAATATAAAACATCAATGTAAAATCACAATATCTACTGGAAATCAATCTGCGAATAATTATATTAGCCACTGAACTTCACTTGAAACAATTCTGCCAAAAAAACTTCCCTGTTGGACTTGTTTAGGCTTTACCGTATTTTTTTCTTATTATTGCGTTTATTTTTCTCCAAAATTTACGAAATTTTCCATGAGGAAAATATTAAATAAATGTTCGTTGCTTTGAGTTTTGACTGAATTATCTAATCGAAATCGCGAACGAAATGAAAATAATGTTATTCAAACGGAAAAGCCGTCTCTTCCTGGTCCTCTCCCAACATGATTGGATCAACGCCCAATACTTTACTTTTCTTGTAAGATTGTAATTATTATTCTTTTTAATAGAATCCTGGCTTAGGCAAATAAATGAAATAAAAACTGGTAGGTTTACGGTTACTATGCAATTTTGTACCTTATCTATAACAGATACAGTCGCAAATTATACACCCTTTTTTTTTAATTAGTACAAAAAATGGGGCTCTACTCATACCCGTTACTGATCATATTTTTGTAGTCAAAAGTAAAAAAAAAACGAAATCCCAAAATTGACCACGAAAATTTGTCGTAATTGGTAAATTCATAATAAAATCAATCATTCATAAAAATTGCTACTAGAAAAAAATACTACGTACAGTGTTTTTTTAATTTTGATCGTCATTTATTTCATTCATAATCAATAAATAGCTTGTACAATATTTCTATAAATTGAGTGACATTTTGGGATATAAACAAACGCTTATAACTTTGCTGTTTATAAATATTATTTATTGAGACTTTACTTAAATAATAACACGACCTTTTCTAATAAGCTTTTTAAGTATTTGTACTAATTAAAAAATAGTGGTGTATAGATAAATTCTAGTTTTGACCGCACGTTTTGGCGCAGTGGTTGAGCATTTGGCTGCTGCGCTGTGTGTCGTAGGTTCAATTGCCGCTTGAAATAAATATTCGTATAGTCTACAGATGGTTGTTCCAGGTCTGGGATTCTTGTGTACGTGTGTTTGCATGTTTGTGGACGCGCCCACGATATATTCATTGTACCGGCAAGATTTTTAAAGAAAATATAGGTATATATATATATATAAGACAATATATAGTAGTTTTTGGAATTGCAAATAAACGATTGTGTTGCTCTGAAAATACAAAGAAACGACAATTAAAGTTATTATTTAAATTGCCAGTTCCCTTTTTATGTAATCTTTAAAACAATCCAAAATATTCAGGTGGTTTTCAACAAGCTTTTTTAATCATCTTTTATTTGACAGACATAGTAACATTTTACCATAAAGTATGCCCCATAGATAAAATAATTAAAATTATAGGAGGACTAACTTCTGCCTGCGGCTTCGCCCGCTTGAAAATAAGTTTCTCCATACAAACTTTGGACCCCCGTTTCACCCCCTTAAAATTTCAAGTTCGGAAAATCCCTTCTGAGTGCTCGCCTACGTCATAAAAGGAAGCTTTGTGCAAAATTTTACGTTCCTAGACCTAGCAGTTTCGGCTGTGCGTTGATAAGTCAGTCAGTCAGTTTCTCCTTTTATATATATAGATAAGGTACATATTATTTTATATAACACTTATTTATACGATGACTTCACCTCCAGGGCGTGGCCCTCACACCCCAGCTGCCGGAATCCCGATCCCGATTCCCGGCCACCATAGGTGCGGGCTTGCGGACAGCGAGCAATTGGTAGCTCGCCGTCCGGACCGAGCCCAAGTCGTCGACGGTGCGTACTGTTCCACGCGCGCCTCAACGAAATGCCAGCAAATCGTAGAGGCCCAGCAGGGTCAAAGCCTACTAGGGCCAAGGGTCTGATTCTGAAAGGAAGACTCGGGCCTGGTACGAAAGGCAACGAAGGAACAGGAGTGGGTTTTTAGTCAGTAAAAGTCTGACACTATCTTCCGCTCCGTCCTAAAGCGGTGGATGTCATTATATGATTTTCCCACCTACAAAAAAATGCCCTATGATAAGTTTACCCAAATAACTTCTAATTTAGGCGCATAATATTGTTCTGTACGAAATTGCAAAATCAAAGTTGCTCCAAAGATTCTATAAATAGTGCTCCCCGCTTCGATCGTTAAACGTGTCCGCACAAACAGCCCAGCTACCTATAACTTCAGTCATCTTTAGGAAGCACGTGTTATCTTCAACGTAAATAATATACTAGCTTCTGCCAGCGGCTTCGCCCGCGTAAAAGTAGGTTTCTCCATACAAACTTTGGACTCCCGTTTCATCCCCTTAGGAGGTGAATTTTTGAACATCCTCGCTTAGTGCTTGCTTACGTCATAAAAGGGAGCCTTGTGCAGAATTTCATAATCCTAGTCCCAGTTGTTTCGGCTGTGCGTTGATATGTCAGTCAGTCAGTTTCTCCTTTTATATATATAGATATCTCCGTATCTATCTCTTGCTAGTTCAGGGAAATAATAATATATATGCCGTCGTAGTGTGTTTAAACACTAATTGGGATTCAGGAGACTGAGTTCTGGTTAACAGGTTACTGATTTTGATGTTCTTGACTTGACATGTTTGTGGTTATGAGTAAAGCAAGTTCAAACTGAGTAACTTGATCTACATGTTTCTAATCTGCCTAGTAATTTCACTACTAAGTTGGGATCGGCTTTTAACCAGATGTAGCCGAATGTATGCTGTATTTACTTCTATGCATATTTATGTTATTATGATTAAAGAGTAAAGTTTGTTTTTTATGTTTTTTTTTTGTTTGTAGGAGGTAAACTCTGAAAGTACTGTTTCAATTGCGATAAATTTTGTTAGCTGCAAAGCTAGCTAGCAAGTAAGCTGCTTTATTCCAGAGTAACATAGGCTATATTTTATGTACGTGGGCGAAGCCGCGAGCAAAAGCTAGTTGTGAATATTTTTGCGCCTTATAGTTAAACATGTCTTTTTTCCATTTGGTTATGCTTTTTTATTATTGATAGGGATACGTTTGATCAAGATTTTACCTGATAGTACCTAAACGTTGATAAGGTCACCCGCTGAATTTCAAAATAGAATCTTTTAATTCCTAAAATATTATAGTTATTTTTATAACCCAACTAGCTGACCCAGCGAACATTGTCCCGCCTAATAGTAATGATAAAGCCATCTACTGACATTACCAAAACAGCATATTTCATTTTAAAATTACATTTTAATTAGAGATATCGTTATATTTTTTCACCATTTAAACCTTTCTTCTGGACTATTACGAATATTTCAAGACCAAAATTAACCAAAATTATTCAGCCGTTCACGAGTTTTAGTGTGGCTAACGAACAGCTATTCATTTTTATATATATAGATTTATTTCAATCATTTTCTACCTCATAAATTTAGAATTTACTCTTCCAACCTTTCTCAAACTCCCAAAGCATCCTCAGGTACTTTACACTCCGACACTACCCATAAACGCTTCGCTAAATAATAGAACTCCTCAATCTCCCGAATCATTATGATCTACATCATTACCATCATTTGTTATCTCAGTAAATTACATCTCATATTCTCGCCTCAAACAATTCTTACATAAAGCATACCCCTACATTTCATCTCGGCGTTCTCAAGGGACATCTGGTATATCTTGCACTTGTACAGCAGAACGTCCAACGGGTTCCTTGGCATGCTGCCATGCCGTAACAATATTATGCGGGATCACGTATCCAGATGGTGTGCGAGTTTGTTGGGACCCAGTAAAGTGTATTACTGAGATTTCTTCGAGTATTTCCTTTTAACGTTGCCATTGCTTGCTTCGGGAAACTGTGATTACTTTTTGTATTGTAGTTTTCGATGTGTGTGGAAGTTACTACGATGAAACTGTTGGTAGGAATTGAAAATACATTAACGGTTTTCTTGATATGAATTTAAGTATCTGTTTTGTTGAAGTTTCCAATCTTTATTGTATATGGATTAGTACTATCCAGTGCATCAAATCTATCCAGTACATAATACCACGAAGGTTGAGGAGATCGTGGTGTATGTACGAGTCAAGACAAACTGGACTTTGAGAGTCGGGCAGTTAGAGCCGCGCCATAACACTAATTTCAAGTCGTTTGTGGTGCGGGTGCCGACTTAACATTTGGACACTTTCCTGAAAGAAGAATTTTGGCCGAAGAGTGTCGTGTATCGACGATTTTGTAGAAGGATATCGACCACGCAGCGGAACACGACGCCGTCACTTCGTGTGAAATAATTCAATAATAGTGCATTTTTTTGTTAATATATATAATTATATTATTTTGTTTGATTATTATTTGTTTGTGTGTTCTATAGGCCTTAGTTCCCATATACTCGTAATAAAGAGTTATTATTATTATATTGCCTAAGCAAGTGCACTACAATTTATAATCTTGTATTTTATGTTTTTAATTTCTTTTATAAAAAAAAAACTTATGTTTTGTTACAGGTAAGGTTCCAGAAGATATGGGTAAAACTCTTAACCAGTCTCCTATGAAAACGGGTACAGAGCAACTAAGCCATTTTCCCACGAAAATAAGCATGACGTCAAGCAGAAAAAAAAAACAACACAATTGAAACAGGGGTTCATTCAACTGTAAATAAAAAAAGAAATGTAAAAAGCCACGATTGTAGAACATATGCTTTAAAAGAACCTCTAGCAAAGGACACTTCGTGCACAGCCCTAGGCTACACGTCGTGTTTTTATGGATGATAGAAGCACGGATGCGGTAGTTTCAGTGTGAAGGAGCCTAAGAAAGAACGGGATAGAAAAAGTTTTTCGAGATTATGTAGTGACCAAATAGGAAAAAATAGAAAAGAAATTGTAAAGGGGGTAAAAATGTTAGGTAGCTGTGACATGACTTAATATGAAACATTGTACAGGTTTGTATTCGGATAGTATAAACTTTAAAACGTAGGGCTCAGCAGGGCCTACTGGGGGCATAGGTCGACTTCTAAAAGAGTTACTCGGGGTCCTAGGATTCAAAGGTCAACTGAATGAACTTAGTTGTGGTTTTAGTCAGTAAAAGTCTGCCACGCCCTCACGTTCCATCTTAGAGTGAAAAAAGTCATAAGATGATTTCTCATATCACAACAAAAGAAAATACCTATAATTCTTGATCAAAATTCTGACACCTACAACCATTACAACCTTTTTTTAAAGCGATGAATTCTTCTTGACTCATATCCATTTTGAACCGATCCCTCAAGTGCTCTCAATCTCAATTGCCCTATCCAAAACTTGTGAACTCATTGTCAGGGCACAGCTATTGAGCACGGAGTAACACTGCCTCTTTTAAAGAAAGTGTTGACTGAAAAAAGACTTTGAAAGTAAAGCCTGCAAACTCATGTAAAAAAGCTCTCCGTTACGACAATATTTCAAACTTTTACTTGACTTGTCTTGTTATTTTGTTTGTTTGTTGTTAAAAAACGTTACCTTACACTAGGAATTGCTCGCTGCTTTCGAAAGAGATATTGTGGTCCTGGAACGTAAAGGAGACAGGTGGGTATTAGTCAATAAGAGACTGCTACACTCTCTCGCTCCACCCTAGGGTGGGAGAAGTACCACCTCTAAAATAAATCTCTAGGTACTACTCCTATGGGGCAGTGGTGGACAAGTGGTAACGGCCGCGACTTACGAGTTGTAGGTCGCGGGTTCAAACCCAGCAAGGCGCATAACTTTGCGTAATTTGTTTCATCACCACTGCTCTCAAAACGGTGAAGGAAAACATCGTAAGGAAACCAGCATGTCCTAGAACCAAAAATTCAAAGACATGTGGCATTTACCAATCCGCACTGAGCCCGCGTGGTGGATTACGGCCCATTCCATCTCCGAAAGAGGATGCCTGAGTCCTAGCAGTGGGAACATTAAAAGGCTGGATTATGCTATGTTATGCTTATACTACTCCTACGAGTATATCGTGGGTGCGTTCACAAACTAGTATGCTCACATAAACAAGACACCCAGACTCGGATCAACTATCTTATAGGCCATACAAACGTTTCATCCGTGCGAGAATCGAACCCACGACACGCAACTCAACAGCTAATCACTTAACTACTACGCCAACCGTGCAATGTACCTACATTAACAATGCACAATGTATATAATGTTTATTTTAACTTTACCGTTGTTCGTTAAAACACAGTGCCAAGAAATTCCTTTTGTTATGTGATATGAATGGGTTTCGTGTAGTTTTACGTACGATTGTCGTATTTCACTCGTCTCTGCATGCTTACCTGGGGGAAATGTATATAGAACTAAGTGTTTTAGTTTTCAGTAAAATAGTACCTATCTAAGTATGTTTTTACACAAGAATTGTATAGCATAACAACGTTTTGGGAACACATTTATGTGCGTTCAGCTGTGCACACCACGTTTTTTAAATGTGTGTCGTACCTAGAGTGCGTTTTAGAAATGTATTTTTTTTTTGTGTGTGGCCTCTCGCAGGTCAACCTAGGAGGTTGTCGGCTGCTTAACCGGACTTGCCTGTGGCGGCCTCAATTCGAGAATCAAAGCCTCCAGCCAGGGCTTACTTAACTAAACTTAAAAACTAAGCGACTACACGCTAAGGGCACCTCCTGTGGGGTACGAACCTCGGCTTAGGGCGTCGCTGGGGGGGACAGCAAGGGACGGGCTGGATCGAACAAATTTTAGAAATGTGCGTTGAAGGCGTGCTTTTATCCTATTAAAGGTCTACAGTCTGCGTCTGATTCGCGTGCTTGCGTGCGTGTTTGTTTGAATACCTGTGTACTTGTGGAGCTCCCCCTTGGGGCCCCTGAGCAGGTACCAGGTGAGAAAGGGAACTAAAAATAACGACTTACTTAACTTAATTTTTTTATAGCTGATGTTTATATATGTTTTGTAGAAAGTAATGTGTGTGTGTGTTTATGTAAGTTTTGTTCTAAAGTAGTATCATAAGTCTTTTGTCAGACACTTTTCATAGACCAAAACTTCTGTCAGACGCTTTAAAGCTCCACAAAAAGTAAATTAACTTTACTTATTTTTACATGTATGATTTTTAAATATGTTATTATGGTAACTATTACAATGTTATATTTCATTAGTCAGACAAATTGTAGTGACCAAATCTCCAGTCAGTGCATGAAATCGTCTCACTCGCTCTAAATGCATGCGTGCTCTCGCACTCATACTCTCGGCTGAATAATTTTTGTGTTTATGGGATGTGCGGACGGCCTGCTCACCGCCGCTCATGGTAGCTCACCGTCCGGACCGAGCCCGAGTCATCGACGGCGCCTAGTGTTCCACGCGCGCCTCAAGGAGATGTCAGCAAACCTACGTCAGGTTTGAAGCCTTCTGGGGCCAAGGGCCTGCTTCTGAAAGGAAGAGTCGGCAATGACATGCTCCGCCCAAGAGCGGGGGATGTCATTGGATGATTTTCCCACCTAAAAAAAAGCCACAGATTTAATCGTAAATAATAGGCGTATAACTGTTCTGCTGTGTAATAAAGTATATTTTTAATGATATAAACTAGTGCTTGACTGCGATCCCAACTGACGGTAAGCAGTGATGCAATCGTTGATGGTCAATTTTTCTATTGTATAACTGTTATTCTTTTTTATAGAATCACTTTGATATTATAATGTAAGCTTGACTTTGAACGGGTTGACATTAATAAGTAATCTTAGCATGACAAAAAAAGTTAACTTGGCTTTTTAATTTTTTGTTAGCGTTATCTATCGTTATTTTCAGAAACAAAATATATACGAGCTATCTTTTAATATCTAAGTCATTTACACCCATATTTTTATTAAATACGCCAACAAAAAATAAACTTTGCGAACCTTAATTACTCCATTTTCATTTAAACTAAGCAATTATGTTAAAATAATAAGATTATTTTCATTTTGCATATAGAATATTAAACAAACTTGAAATAAAATGGACGCAAAAAGTCTTTGTAATATGTACGTTCAATTAATGCTAACTTTACCTAACTACTTCATGAATGTACAAGCATTAACCTCTTTTGGGGAGAGTTCAACGACCTATCAAAAGATCTATATTGTAATGACTTTAAGACAAAAGTTCCGAGCGTGTTATCATTATAAATCTTTATATATAATTCTTCTGTTTATGTATATTTGTCACTTAACTCCTCCAAAATGGCTCGACCGATTTAGATGAAATTTTGTGTATATATTTGAGCAGGTTCCTGGATGATTTGAAAATATAATTGAACCTGGTAGGTGGCCGATGACCTGGTGAGAGGCGCGGGAATGCGGTAGATGCGAGACGCACAGGATCGGTCGTTGTAGCAACGCTTGCGGAGGCCTATGTCCAACAGCGGACGTATTTCGGCTGAAATGATGATGATGATGATGAGGTGGCGCTGCAATCAGGATCTCAATATTTTCTTCTGACAAAAAGCAAATTTTAGGATAGGACAACGTCTGACGGTCCCGCTAGTCATTTTATAGATTTTTTGTAATCTGATAGCTGTTTTACCTTGTGACCTTTCATAAAATATTGCACTATAATAGATTTGTGTGCCTGCCTAGACTGTTTTAAACTATTTATTTTGAGGTTGGAAATATTCTAATGACTTCTCTCGCTCCACAGAGCGGGAGCGCATGTCAGACTTTTACTGATAAAAAACCAAACTTGTTTCCTTCAATTACTCTTTGCGTTCTAGGACCACTCGCTCTTAACGGTTTCCGGACAACCGGACGGCGAGCTACCCATTACTTGTCGTCCGCAAGTCCACGCTTATGGTGACCGGGATCGCCCTGCGACTGCAGACGTCCTGGGCGTCTCTTATCGCGGCTGGGGCATGCGGACGTCCGCTCCTTCACGCGTGTGGCTGTCTCATTCGCCAGCATTGAAGCTGCTTCATAGAAGGAGGCGACGGCATTCCATTTCTGCTCGCTCTCGACCATGGCCTGAACCAGGGCCCAGTGTGAGATGTTGCCGTCACTGATCTGCTTCATGAGGATACGGTGGTGCTCCAACCAAGTGGGAGCATACCTCCACCGTGTCCTTCTGGCTTCTTTACTAGATTGGGGTCGGTATCGAGTCTAATCATATACAACCGGACACCTTTATTACACATGGAGTGACTGCCAATGAGACCGTCGCAACCTAGTCATTCACTAACACGATACTCTTTGGAAAGATTGGTGTTAGATTTTCTGGTTTCAGACGACGACTGTCAAAAGTCTACAAATGATAGCCGAGACGGATTTTAATTCAAACGCGATATTTCTGTGTACTCCCGCGACCCTCACCAGGTCGTCGGTCCACCTTGCGGGAGGCCTTCCAACGCTGCGTCTTGAGTGCGATGGATGCGAGAAGCACAGGATCGGTCGTTGTGGCGACGCTTGGGGGAGGCCTATGTCCAACATTGGACGTCTTTCGGCTGAAATGATGATGATGATGATGATTTCTGTGTAGACCCGTGTACAAAATTTCATGTAGATAAAGATCAAACAATTTATTTATTTATTAATTATTTAAACTTCATGTACAGTAGTGGTACATAGGCGGACTTAATGTAACAAGGCATTCTCTATCAGTCAACCTTTGGGTTAAAAGAGACAATACTGTGGTAGGTGTGCACAATAAATAAATAACAGATATATCAAGTAGAATGTAGTATCATTAAAATAAGTTACAATAATAAAATACTTATATATGCTAATATTATAATAAATACATTATAATTAGGAGAACTTAAAAAATAACAATTAATAACGAAGACCGAACTACGGTTGAGAGGACTTCAAGTAGTATTTCCGAATTTTACGCTTGAAGGAAAATTTACTACTATATTTATAACTATACCAACACTACCACCATTAGATATGACCCCTTCCTGAACAGAATCGGAAACCATGTACCATGATGTATCGTAGATCAAATTATAGGATCATGAGCTTGAATCTGTCTAGATCAAACGTGATGAACGATGCAGCTCATGAACTTAGGTTGGCAATTATAGATGTTACGGCTGCTTAGGTTGGCTATATTGCTTTCACTTTGACAGATTATGGCATGCAGTTTCATGTGTATTGAATTTACTGTGCAGTCGAGTGTTCAGTGTACGTTGTCGGTTGTAATATCTGCCCCCTAGCCAAGTTACAACCGTTTCGTGTCGAAGTCCGTACTCCAATCGGCAACGCCTTGGTGTCAACGATTGTAGAAAACAATAAACTGGTAGCCATGTTGACGCGCCTGAGTCGGCCACTCGATCTACAATAACAAAGGATGTAGCGTTGAACATTGTAGAAGCGATAATAATTCATTCTATCTTTTTGAAGGATGTGAACTTGGCTACGAATTTTCTATTCGTTTGTTCTGACCACGTGACTTTACGTTGAGATGATGTCATTCCCATACATTTCGCTAGCGTTAACGATTGCAGATTATCGACTTGGCTAGGGGTGCTGGTCCTTGAGCTGTTAAAGCCTTTTTTTCCACTCAAGGTTCGAAGGAATGTCAGATCGTTGGTGACTGAATATATTTGTTTTTTTTTTAGTTGCCCTTTGCGTTCCAGAGTACATTAAAGGAAGTTTGAAAGTGGCGTCAGTAACTGATAAGTTGAAAAAGAATCGTTTGTCTTGGCATGGACATGTGAAGAGGAGGGATGAAATGCATGTTACCAAAAGAGTTATGAGTATTAATGTGGATGGATGGAGAGGTAAAGGGAGGCCAAAGAAAAGATGGATGATTCGTGTGAGAAGTGTTATGAAAGAAAAGGGAGTTGGTGAGTTTTTTTTAGGTGGGTAAATCATCTAATACATCTCTCGCTCTTGCGGAGCTGAAGTGTGTCAGACTTTTACTGGCTAAAAACCTACTCCTGTTCCTTCTTTGTGTTTTATACCAGGGCCGAGCTTTCTGATGTGCAAAATTTTATTTTATTTTGAAGGTTACAATTTACCGTCTTTTATTATTGGAAATATACACACTAATATTACATATAAAAGCAAAGTAATTTGTGTATATGTGTGTATGTTTATTAGTTCTTGATGTCCAAACGGCAACACATAGGCTATAAAATTTGTAAAGTTTGGAATTAGTAATTTTATGCGGGCGAAGGCAGGGGTGGCAGCTATCTTTGTCTTTCAAAATCCTAATACTGATGACTTAATGTGTCTACGTATGATGCGTATGTTTTTTGTTTATTGGTGGCTATTTCTTTGATGGTCTAATAAAGGTGTTATTGCGGCTTAAAACCTGGCGTATTTGCTTTATCTATATCGCCCATAAACGCTTTAATAAGCTTCACATTTAATGTTTGTGGTATATGGTCTGATATATACTGGTCTATTATTTGCGATGATTATTTAGAATATGAGCTCTTAAGCTTATATTTACAGTAGCTTTTGACAGTAGCTTTGCTCGCGTGAAAATAGAAAATGATCTCAAGAAAACAAATTCCCGCGACGTAAATTATTCTGTGATATGGTCTACCCGTTTGTCAATTGTCATTCAAACAAATCCATTTATAAATTTATGCGTGGAAAAATAACAAAATACGGACTCACACACACACACACACACTCACATTCATCTTTATATATAAATAATTCTTCCCCATCATGCAGTGACCGCTGCTTTCAGTTCTGTCAGCCCGGTAACAAGGCCGTGTCTTGCCCATCCCCGCAGATGTGCTCGCCGCTGCGGCCGCTAAGTTGGCCGCCGCCGCCATCGCTTCCACAGATGCCGCCGCTGCAACCACCGCGGCAGGGCCCTCACGAGGGCCTCGGGAGGAGACTGTAATGGATTATCAATAACGGCTTCATTGCTTTTCCTCCAGGCGAATTCTTCCCCATGTGCGTTTGTCATCGAACTCCTAAATGGCTTGACCGATTCGATGAAGTTTTGTGTGTATAGGTGGATCCCTGGATGGTTTGAAAATACAATTAAACCCGATAGGTGGCGCTGAAATCGGGTACTTATTTTTTTCTGACGATAAGCCATCTTTTTGTCAATTTTACCCTAATAATATTAGGTGTCACGGCTCGACTATAAACTGACTACCACATGGTCCTGAAAAGGATAGCATAAGCATAATCAGCCTTTTAATATTCCCACTGCTGGGACTCAGGCCTCCTCTCTAGGAGAGGGAATGGGCCGCAATCCACCACGCGGGCCCAGTGCGGGTTGGTGGATATCACATGTCTTCGAATTTTTGGTTCTAGGACATGCCGCTACCCTCACGATGTTTTTCTTCACCGTTTTGAGAGCAGTTGTGATGAAATAAATTACAGAAAGTAATGCGCTTGATTGGGTTTGAAACCGCGACCTACAACTCGTAAGTCGGGGCCGTTACCATTCGGCCACCACTGCTAAAGGATGGGTAGATTTTGATATTTAAAAAAAAAACATCTAAAACAAGTAATGGTCTCGCTGATTATATATATAGATATTATATGTATAATCTTTATTGTACACCATAAAAAAATATAATTGGAGCTTAACATTAATGGGGTGTAATAATGGGCGGTTATATCTCGTAAAGTATTTTTTACAGACGTCCTTTGTAAAGATTTCACAGAGAAAGGCAAGTCTGTACGCAGGGAGTCAGTGAGATGGGTACTATTTACAAATACTCACGAAATAACACAAACGCACTCTTAGTAACAAATCTTTCTTATTTATTCATATATAAGTTTTTTTTTTTTTTTTTTCGGTAGGAGTGGGAAATCCTCATGGACGCCCAAGCTGCCTCACAGACGAGCCAGTCTGGGCAGTGTCAGACTCCTACTGACTAAAACCGCACTCCTACCTTACATTTAAACCACGGACATGACGTCCGTGCCCTTGTTTGGTAATTATACATTGTTTGCTTCTGGGCAACTCCACGTGCAAGTGGCGTCACTCCAGAGCACCTTTCAGCGATCATCACAAAAAATCCCGTCAGAACCAACCAAAAAATCCGTCGTCTCTCATATATAAGTTACTAGCTTCTGCCAACGGCTTCGCCCGCGCGAAATTAGATTTGTTCATACAAACTTTGGACCCCCGTTTCATCCCCTTAGGGGGTAAGTTTTGTAAAATCCTCTCTTAGTGCTCGCTTACGTCATAAAAAGAAACTTTCTGCAAAATTTTACGTTCCTAGTCCTAACAGTTTCGGCTGTGCGTTGATATGTCAGTCAGGCAGTTTCTCCTTTTATATGTATAGATTTCTCTTATAACTTAGACTACACCATATCTTTCTGGACCAAACCAAACATTTTTTTCCATTCAAACACATGGGCTAAACAATATAGCGCTGAATTGAAACTCGGCTGCTGTGAAACGTGATCCATAAAATTGGAAAGATTGAACGTCTCCTATCGATATTATTTTATTGTTTGGATAGAGACTTATCCGTTTTGATGGAGTATATAGTTTTGAAATATATTGAGAATACTATTCTTAAATATCTGATGTTGTTTATGGAAACTTCATGAGTTGTGACGTTTGGCAGGAGCTCGTGGCTACCTAAATAATAGCAGCCCAGGGGTGGCGGTAGGTAACCTCTCGCGCCCGGTCTTGTTCCAGCCACCGTAATAGACACCCTAGGTATCATGATTCGCAAAGTGATTCTCAAACACCGCAGGCTCGAGCTTACGGACGACGAGCATTGAGTAGTTTGCCGTTTATGCATGCATGTCCATGGAATTCTTTTCATGCACTAAAAAACTACAGATTTCCAGTACTAACAGTGTCCTAAGCCGCGGACGGATGTACAGACAGACACCGTGAAACTATAAGGGTTCCTTGTAAGGACTACGGAACCCTAAAAAGTGATCTCGAGTAACAATAGTTAATTACTGCTGACGCTACCTGGGCGGTCAGCACCACTACGTTGTTGGCAGGCTAATCTATTTACCTTGGCATGAGTAATTCTAGTATAATTTATGCTGAAATGAGGGTAGGAAAAGTAGGTAACTGGTTAGGTAGGTATTTAGCCGACCCATCAATATTTTGTAGTAAAAAATGGAAGGTTATAGATGATATTTATTTTGCAAAATGTTTGTAAATAACACTTTTACACGTCAAATACGTCACGTGGTATACAACGTGGAATGGAAGATACGTTATAATTGAAAATAGCAACACGAGTTGTCAGGAATATTTTGAATAAATTATAACATCGTTTATAATTGATAAAAATAAAAGCCATCAACTGCTTGGCTGCTGATGCAGTCGATGGCTGAAAATTATTTGTTCAGAATTTTTTGAAGTTTTTTGTAGTTAGATTTTTTATTTAATTTCGATGTACGATAGACTAAGTCATCATCATCATTCAGCTGAAAGATGTCCACTATTGGACATAGGCCTCTCCCAAGTGTCGCCACAATTAACGGTTCTGTGCATCTCACATTCATCGGATTCCCGCGACCCTCAGCAGGTCATTGGTCCACTTTGGGGAAAGCCTTCCAACGCTGCGTCTTCTGGTACGTGATCGCCACTCCAGAACCTTTCGGCCCCATCGACCATCCGCTTTTTATATACGAAGTTAATTGGGTCATCTTACATTTTTATCGTTCTATATCTACACGAACTGCTCTAAATTTAAATAAAGGTAGCCTAAAAAAAAAAAACTAGTATTTCAGCTCCGCGTGACATTCGAGCTGTCAGTTTGACAGATGGTACAGGGTGTCCCCCGAATGGAAAGCGCTATGATTGATGCGCTCACAGTTCAAACAGCTTCTGCAATGCTGATTCGGTGAAATTATTTTAGTTGGGGCATGTCGATTGTGACCTGGGTATGATGGAACGTGCATGAATGTGCATGAGAAATTGAGGTTTTTACTTTGTACTATTTAAAACGAGCTATATTATTTTATTTTGTAAACCATGATTAGTTTTGGATGTTAAAAAATCAGGGCTACTTAAGATCCGATTTGCAAACTGTTAATTTCAAAATGACTGGCCTGTTGGTCTAGTGATCAGTGGCCCTGACTGCTATGCCGGAGGTCGCGGGTTCGATTCCCACCCAGGACAAATGTTTGTGTGATGAGCACGATCATTTATTCTGTGTCTAAGTGTAATTTATCTATACTGTGTATATATTTAGAAATATATAAGTATGTTTATCAGTTGTCTAGTACTCATAACACAAGCTCTGCTTAGTTTGGAACTAGATGGCGTTGTGTGAAAGTTGTGGAATATTATTATTAATGTTTAGGTTAAACTCAAAAGTTTGTATGTACCTATGTGTGGATTTGCGTGTACACGCTTGAGAGACTAAACATAATATTGAAATGAAATTAAGATAACATTTCGTGGAATAGGACATTAGCTACTTTGAATCCAGTGGCAGTAGTTAGTATTTATTAAACGAGCGTGCCCACGAATAGAGCACCAAAACTAATGAAAATGTTCCCAAAGAGAATTCATTTCTGAATTTTGGCTTCGTTCTTTGTTCTTTTAATAAATAAAATCAGTCTACGCGTTCACGACTAACTGGACAAGAGAAATGGAACAGCACAATATGAGCGTTATGTGTTAAATTATGTATGAGTTGCCGGCCGCAGTCTCATTTATTATTACGTGGTCGAGTTCATTTCAGGCCCAAAAGTTTTTGGCAGGTGAAAAATCTAGTCTTTAGGTAAAATGGTATGTTCTAGATTCGTGAATTATGCTGGAAATGTGTCAAGATCACTCTAATATTTTAAAGGCGAAAGTATGTGAGTGTGTACTTCTTCACGCTCGAACAGCTGAACTAATTTAGATGAAATGTAGCACGTGGGTAGTCAATATCTTGAAATAGGACGAAGAATACTTGTTATCTCGGGAGTGTGTTGCCTTCGGATTTTTTTTTATTATCACGCGGGCGAAGCCGCTCGCAGGAGATAGTGTCAAAATAATGGTGAAACAGCGTTGTTTGGAAATCTAGTGACTCGATGAGCAGAGTTTAATTTTATTTTGAAGGTTTCATTTTACTAGCTTTTAGCACTGGAAAATTGCACTAATAATATAAAGGCAAAAGAATTTTTGAATGAGCATGTTTGTTAGTTCTTCACGTTAAAACGGTAACTACTACTGACTACATTATCTTTTTTTATCTCGGGAATATGTTCCTTTAGGATAATTTTCAGCACGCGGGCCCAGTGCAGGTTGGTGGATGTCACATGTCTTTGAATTTTTGGTTCTAGGACATGCCAGTTTATTCATAATTTTTTCCTTCACTGTTTTCAGTGGTGATGAAATAAATTACATAAAGTAATGCGCCTGGCTGGGTTTGAACTCGCGACCAACAACTCGTAAGTCGGGGCCGTTACAACTCGGCCACCACTGCTCTCAGCCTGGTGAGGGGAGTGACAATATTTTACAATACAAATTTATATTATAATAATTTATTTATATTATAATACAAGTTTTTATGTTAAATACAAAATTTAACATAAAAACTAAAAGAGAAAAGATTTTCTCATCTGATAGGCGTTACATCACATTTGGTGTTCCCCAGGGAAGTATATTGGGCCCTCCTTTGTTCCTTGTATACGTCAATGATCTACCTAATGCAACTAAGGAGCACATGTCATTATTCGCTGACGATAGTACCGTTACAATAGCACCTCAAAATATTTTAAACTACCACTCTGATTCTAATGAGGCATTGAACTGTATAATAAACTGGCTTAATACTAATAATTTAAAAATTAATCTCAGTAAGACAAACATTATGCATTTTAAACAGCGAGATAATTTACGCAATGCATTAAAATCTGATGTACTATACAAAGATATTGTAATACAAGAAGCTGAAACGGCCAGATTTCTAGGATTAATCATTGACAAGCAATTAAACTGGAAAACCCACATTACTGAACTTTGTAAAAAAGTTAGCGCTTCATCTTATGCTCTTTATAAGTTGGCACCAACTGTCAACATAGATACTCTGCTTACAGCATATTACGGACTTGCTGAATCAATATTAAGATTTGGAATAATTTTCTGGGGCAATTCTACTCTGAGGGACGATGCGTTCAAGGCACAAAAGCGTTGTATACGGTCTATGTTTGGGTTGCAAACTACTGACAGTTGCAAACCAATGTATAAAAAGCACAGAATTCTAACACTTCCGTCACTTTACATATTAGAAATATCGCTATTTGTAAAATCTAATCCGCATTTGTTTCCCCTCTTAAATAATAATAGACATAGGCGTGAGAAGTACAGATTTTGGGTGCAAACAATCCCCGCCAAAACAGCATTTCTAAGAAAGAGTGTAATATGCATGGCTCCAGCAATTTATAATAAAATTCCTAATTCCATTAAGATAATGAATATGAATTTATTTAAGAATGAACTAAAAAAATTGCTGCTTAGTAAGGCTTATTATAATGTTGCGGAGTTTTTAAACGAAAACTTTTGAATGATGACTATTTAATTGAATTTTATTATTCTATTTCTATTTATTTTCTTTATTGACTGTAATTGAATTGATTGAATTTTGACTATATTATGTATTGACTATTATTGAATTTTTGACTAAGTATATTATTTATTGACTATTATTGAATTGGTGGAATTTTTGACTATATTATGTGTTGACTATTATTGAATTGATTGAATTTTTGACTATGTAATGTATTGACTATAATTGAATTGACAGAATTTTTAATATTTTCAAATTAAATGATTTTTAATTACTTTTGTACGCCGGTTACGGCAAAACATGTTGAACTATATTGACTGTATCACCATCTTAACATACACATGTTTATACAAATAAATGATCTTATCTTATCTTATCTTATCTTATCTTTAGACATAACAGTAAATAACACTAAAAATTAATCTTTTTCTGAAAACAGCATCCAAATTGGTTATTAAATGAAGCAGTAATAAGTATATCAAATGATTTATGAGAAAAAATGGCGGCGTGGTGCGAATATTACATTATTACATTTTTAAGTCAAGTGTAAATAGATTACTTCTTGGCAAGCGTGTTCCATCGTCGACCACATCGTCGTATCCCTCATGGTGAAATAGTATGAAAATAAGAATTTAAAAAAAATCAGCCAACTTCCCAATTACCAGTATTTTACATGGAGTGAACTACTGCCTATCTGTCTTCCAGATTCCAGAATCTGGGATATATTATATTTAGTTTTGGCCTTTTGACAACCCGTAACGATCGACGCGCCTAAGATTAGCAGGCTTTTTAGGCATAGATGGGTTACTGTGTAAAAAGGACCACACTTCAGCAAGCGTTGCTTCACCTTAAATGTAACCCTTTTTATTACTACTCCTAACTAAGTTTCATATAAATCCCAGATATTTCAAAACATTTCTCATACATTTCAAAAATGCCCGATCTACCTGCACGTTTCCACAACGTTTAATATGGGCAAATGTAGCCGGGCAAAATATTTTGTCAAATTTTAGTGGTAGGTGTTCCAACATGAATTTCGGCAAGTTATTTAAACATGAGTAATTTAATTAACACAGATGAGAAATGAATGTATATTTTGTTACATTGTCATTGTCAAATATGATTTTCGTTTCTTGTATTTTGGCAAGTTGATTGTAAATAAGTGGTTGAGCCTTTAGTTTGAAGATAAATGTATGTACATAAAAGACGAGCTCTTTAGTCCAAGATCCGAGCAGAGAAAAAGAATAGAAGAAAAAGTATTGCTCCATGGAAAGTATCTGACCCTTGTGATACTACTTTAGAATAATATTTTACAAAACAGATATAAAAATCAGCCATAAAAATTTAAGTAACTCTTATTTTTAGTTCCCTTTCTCACCTGGGCAGGTAGCCCAGGGGCCCTAAGAGCTCGACAAGCACACAGGTCTTCCATTTTCATTTCATTTAATCATTGAAATTAACTGGTTAGCAATGGGTCCCAAACTAGGCATAGCCTTTATCTTGGTGACCCAAAAACCATATTCAAAGCACATGAGACGCTACTGAGAACCTAAAGTATCATCCATGTGAAAATAAGTTATGTCGGTCTAGGATCTTAGTATATTAATTGAAATGCTTGCTGAAATCGGTGACCATCTTAATGTTATGTTTTGATACGTAATGGAGTTTCTTGCAAATTCTTTTCCATAGAGATCTACGGTTTGGAATCTGGATTTTTCTGACTGCCTATCTTCTTGACAATTCAAAAACGGCTGTAAATGGTTTATTTAAAATAAATATATTATTTTATACTGAAGTGGGCGGTTTTATTGCATTAATATACCTAAGATTCATTATGTCATTTGTAAATTATTGACAGTCGTTACGGATAACCAGAAGCCAAACTGATACCAATCCAGTCTTCCTAAGGGCTATCTTGGTACTCAGTTACTGGTTTATGGAGGCCAGATAGGTAGTCTTTCCATATAAAATACTAACTGCTGCCTGGAAGTAGTTTTCTCCGTACAAATTATAATTTAATTCTGTTTTTTTTTATTACTTATCTACATTGTGCTCACATAAATAGAAACGACCAGAAATATGTAACCAAGATTTATGTAACTCATGATTTAAGAGTGTCGCATGGAGTTTCTTGCACGTTCTTCTCCATAGAGATCTACGCTTTAGGACGTGCAATTTAGTTTCTTTTTTTTTTTGACTGACTGACATATTAACAATTTAAAAGTGCCTGTAATTGGTCTATTTGAAATAAACGTCTTTTATTCCTGATTTTTTATTTCAAATTTTGGACCCCCATTTCAACCCCTTAGGAAGAAGAAAAGACGTATTCTGCGATCACTACGAATGCCCGTAGCGCGCTCTAGATTTACTACAGCTAGATTCACAAACCACAAACTTTGTGCTCCGCCCCCACTCACATTCCAAACATCAACACATTTGAAATCACTTTGGAAAACCATCGGTGACTATAGATAGAGCAGTGGTGGCCGAGTGGTAACGGCCCCGACTTACAAGTTATAGGTCGCGGGTTAAAACCCAGCCAGGCGTATTACTTTATGTAATTTTTTTCTTCACCACTGCTCTCAAAACGGTAAAGGAAAACATCGTGAGGAAACCTGCATGTCCTAGAACCAAAATTCGAAGATATGTGTCATAATGTACCCTGTGGGAAATGGAACTGGTATCTTTAACACAGGTTACTATGTAACTTAGCTAAGATGCCAGTTGCGCTATATTCTGTGTCGAAAGCAATTTTAAATAGACCTAAGATATTTTGTAATGTCTTATCTGATATTTCTGAGTCTCAATAAAGCATTATTATTATTATTATTATTTATTATTATTATTCACAATCCGCACTGGGCCCGCGTGGTGGATTACGGCCCATTCACTCTCCTAGAGAGGAGGCCTGAGTCCCAGCAGTGGGAACATTAAAAAGGCTGATTATGCTTTAAACATAATAATTGTTTCCATACTAATTGGAGCAACTAAATCATGAAATAATAACCATACATTATACTAAGCTAAATATCAAGACGTAATCAACGATCAACGCTTAAGTTACGGTGTCCCTATGAAAATTAACCGAGGGATTCATGAAAAACGAAGTTAAGTCTGTTGGTAATTTGTCTAACGTAAAATGAAGGAAGGTGTTTACGTTTAAATCCTTCTATTGTGGCAGAGAAAACAGTAATTAAGAAATAATTAGGAGCCCTGATGAACGGTTTTATCTTTTGGGGCAAAGTAATTTGGAGACAACAATAGTATAATCACGCATGGAATGAATATTTGTATAGCCTAAAACTACAGATACTGGTTTGGGATCTGGGTATTTGTGTAGGTGAGTTTATAGACGCACCCATGGTACAGGAGAAACTAATTTTTTTTTTAGTTTGGTAATCATCCAATGACTTCTCCCGCCCTTAGGCGGGGCGGGAGAGCGTGTCAGATTTTTACTGACTAAAACCCATTCCTAGTTCCTTCGTTGCCTTTCATACCAGGGCCGGGTTTTCCTTTCAGAAACAAACCCATGGCCCCAGTAGGTTTCGACCCTGCTGGGCCCCTACGGTTTGCTGACATCTCCTTGAGGCGCACGTGGACAGTACGCGCCGTCGACGACTTGGGCTCGGTCCGGTCGTTTACCGGATGATCGGACAGCGAACGCAACTGCATTGGGCGGTTCACTGATAGTGGGGTGGGCATTCTTAACTTAATTAATAAGCTCTTGAGTATCCTTAATTAAAATTAATAAACAAACGATACATTTTTATCCTGAAAGTATTTATTTTATTCATTTATTTTATTACACACAAATATACAGAAGAAGATAGGTATCTTAATATAAAAATTTGTAGAAAGGTAACTGCTTATTTCGAAAGGAAATTTCTTCCAGCAGACTAGCGAAAGGAGAGATTAGAAGAGATGTAGTCTATAGTGTGTAAAAATAAGCAAAGAAGAGTTTGTGAAATCTTAAATTAAACTAATAAATACTTATATAACTATAAATACCTTACAATAAAAATAAATACATAAAGAAAGTATGTTCCTTTAATTTTTTACTTTCACACGAGCAAAGAGAGCAGCAGAAACTAGTATAATTACAAATCACGCTCATTTCCTGTTTACCATCGCCTTTCAGAATCACAATAAAAAGAAAATTGCTATTGCCTCGGGCTTTCGTTATTTATTTTCTAACTCCCATTGCTAACTCAACTAAGAGCTTTCCCGGAAAACGTATTAAAAGCATAAGCTCACTGGTAACTAATGTTTACATATGTATGCTGTAAACATTTAGATAATATTAAAGTAGTTAGGTATTTACGAAAATATCGCTTTTCTACCTACATATATTATTACAAAATGATTGTATTTATATACCTAGGTACTATTAAGAGCAGCGTTGGAAGGTCTCCCAAAACTTGAACCTTGGGGGTGGCTTATGTTCAACAGTGGAGGTCTTTCGGCTGAAATGATGATGATGACAATTTTATACTTTATATTTTATATTTATTTATTTTCCCTTCACAAAGTTTTCTTATGCTAGGTTTTAACAATGCTTAAAATTTAGAGCTAACTTTGTGAGGGACTGGTGCCTGATGTAGGTATGTATAACATACCTGGTGACCTGTATTACAGGTCACCAGGACCCTCCCGCGGCTAGTATGCTAGAAAGAGTAGTATGCATTTCACAGCGAGCAAAAGTGGAAGCTAAGTTAAAATAAAAAAGACAAAAAACTAAATCTTAAACAAATAATCTTAAAATACATTTTAAAAAAATTGAGAGCAGTAGTGGCCGAGTAGTGACGGCCCCGACTTATAAGTTGTAGGTCGCTGGTTTTAACCCAGCCAGGCGAATTATTTTGTGTAATTCAGGTATTTCATCACCACTGCTCTCAAAAATGGTGAAGGAAAACCTCATGAAGAAACCGGCATGTCCTAGAAACAAAAATTTGGAGATATGTGACATCTACCCGCACTGGACCCGCTTGTTGGATTACGGACTATTATTTTTCCCTTTCTTAGAGAAGAGGCCTAAGTCCCAGCAGAGGGAATAATTTAAGGGTTATGCTAATGATCATTTTTATTTTTATTCTACAACTATCACTCAACGCCGTCTAGTCCCAAGCTAAGCAGAGCTTGTGTTATTGGTACTAGACAACTGATAAAGATATATTACACATATTATATATTTCTGAATACATAAATAATATAAATAAATTGCATCCAGACGCAGAACAAATGATCGTGCTCATCACACGAACATTTGTTCTGGTTGGGAATCGAACCCACAACCTCCGGCATAGAAGTCAGGGCCACTAACCACTAGACCAACAGGCCAGTCAGATGATATACTATTACAGCGACTTCTATTTATCCACATAGGAACTATCCTGCATCGTTGTATCAGGGGTCTGCACATGATAGGAACATATACAACAGTAGAAATCAATAATCGGGCAGTTGCTCAGACCAGACACAACACTCGTCTGGTCGGAGAATAAGCCCTTTTCAATGCAGGTTTGCGGGACTACAGACTACTACTTACATCCAGCTAGGCATACCGCATACTATATACATAAATAAAATAAATGGAGAATTGATTTTTATGTATTTGTAGATATATAAATATATGGAAGGCCCCCCCACAAGGTGGACCGATGACCTGGTGAGGGTCGCGGGAATCCGATGGATGCGAGACGCACAGAACCG
Source organism: Mythimna pallens (assembly GCA_961205895.1). Classification (NCBI taxonomy): domain Eukaryota; kingdom Metazoa; phylum Arthropoda; class Insecta; order Lepidoptera; family Noctuidae; genus Mythimna; species Mythimna pallens. The sequence goes on from OY540843.1 coordinate 8,562,595, forward strand.
GTCATTGTGGCGACATTTGAGGGAGGCTTATGTCCAACAGTGGACGTCTTTCGGCTGAAATGATGATGATTATGATGAAATATATGGAGAGAAATCTTCGGAACCAGAGAAACTATTTGAAAAACCTCTTTCATCATTTGAAACGTATATTATTCCGATGTGAATGAGCTATAATTGTTATGGCAAAGAAAATGCGTTGCGATGCTTAACATATAGCTATGTTCTAATAATTAACTGTCCCTATCACCATACGAGTTATTAGCATCCTGTGAAAATTAATCGAGCAATTAGTGAAGTTTGAAACTAATTAGTTTAGTACGTTCTGGTGATAGGACATGTAGGGGAATCTAAGCTAGGAGTAAGTTTTGTTACCAAGACGTCATTTCATGTCTTTGATATAATTAACACCATAAAGACGTATTAAAACATAATATGGTGTGGTTTTAAAAATTGTAGTAGTTAAGCTTTTTTAAGAAAGCTGCAATTCCCTTTTATCGTATAATTAAAACCATAAAGAAATATTAAAAGAAAGAAAAAACGTTTATTCGTACCTCACACATAAAGTAAAATTAAAATACAGTAGAATACATTGGAATTAAAATATAGTAAAATAAGGTAAAAAAAATAAGTGTATGATCTGTGCAAGGCCAAAAATGCACTTAGCTCAGCATAAGCTGCGATATTTAAAACGATAAATAACGCAGAAAAAAAAACATGATATGGTGTGGTTTTAAAAATTGTAGTAGATATGTTGGCTTCATTCATATTTTTTAAGCAGCTACTTGCTTAAAAAATATGAATTTCTTAATATCGTTTTTAGGGTTCAATACCCAAAGGGTAAAAATTATACCCTATTGCTAAGACTACGCTGTCCGTCTGTTTGATATCAGGCTGTATCTCATGAACTGTGATAGCTAGACAGTTGAAATATTCACAGATGATATATTTCTGTTTCCGTTATAACAAGAAATGCTATATTAAAAACAAAATAAAATAAATATTTAAGTTGGACTCCCATACAACAAACGAATGGAACGGAACCCTTTATGCGCGAGTTCGACTCGCACATTCCCGGTTTTTTTGTTTTGGTGAGAAGTCATCAACTACCTTCTCCCGCTTCGGGTGCAGTGAGAGGCGGTGTCAGAATAATTACTGACTAAAATTTCACCCGTATTCCTTCAGTTACCTACTCTTTGCGTTTCTGGGCCGTGGTAACTATTTCGAGTATCCGGGGTTAGCACATACATAAATGAGGATAAATGTGTATTCCTTAACGAGGTTAAAGTTACCTAGTAGCTTGCTAGCTCACGCGCTCAATATTGCTACCTTAACTAAAAAAAAACTAGCCTCGTGGAACCTGGATATTAAGTCAAAAATACAATGCCAGTGACTTCATGCCTAGATGAATTTATCATTGATGAATTTCACTATACGATTAATATCTCATTACGATGATCAGTTTGTGAGATTTAAATTATATTGCTCTCACAAAATGCCTTTTATCAAGTAAATAAGGGTCAATTTGTGCATGTTTCCATAATATTGCTGCTATAACGCAACACAAATTAGCTCAGCTATAAGCAAAGTTAAGCAACTAATTAGCGCTGTGTGTACTGGCGATCATGATGTAGGAACACCATGTTTTGTAGAAATATTGACGGATATGAATATCATATTTAAACTGTTGAAAGTTATATAATGGTAGATGATAATGTTTAATTATAACAAAAAAAAAAACGCCATAGACTTTTTTAACAACTTTTTTACGCTAAGTTATCAAATATTTGCATTTTTGAAAAAAAAAACACCAAATTTTATACCAACGTGTGTGATGGCTGTAATAGGCTGTAGGTAATTATACCTACGGCCTATTCTCTCTCCTAGAGAGGAGGCTCGAGTCCCACCAATAGGAACATAAAAAATAAAATAACGACTCTTAAGAACTTAAAGTAAACTAAAGTATGACGTCAAAATACTCCTCTGCATCGCTGTCGACTGGTAATGTACCCAAGAAACTGGCGGTTTTGCCATGCACTGTATGGCAATGCTTATCCTCTGTTCAAGATAAACCAATCCTTGGGTCTCGTCATAGACGGAAGTTTCTATGTGCTTTGAAGCATTTGTGAGAATGTCTGACAAATGGGTGGAAACAGTGAACGACACAACTATTCATCGGTTGACTGACGAATATTCAAAATTACAAATTACATCACAAGAAAACATACCTAGCATTCATGTAAATGCGAACAAACTCGACAGTAAAGGACGAACTTCGTAACAACACAAGTGGAAAAGAAATCTCACTCCAACTGAACAAGGCATCAATAAAAAGAAACTCGATAAAAGAAAAGTTACCAATGACAGATACGGGACAGTCCCACTTCAAACACGATTTGGGACACCGTACCTACTCAAAGCGAACTTCTAAATGTATACAGTAAAGCTGTTTAAAACTAAGATGGCGGTTCGAACGACACTTTTAGTTTATTGGTACCAAAAGTACCTTGAAGTTTCCAAATCAATTAGCGTTTGGTACTTATGATTTATGGGTCGCAACTTGGTGCTACGACGTCTTTTGGAGTTAGTTGCTCTTAAATTTTCAGGATATGAAAAATATTCTTAAACGGTGGATTTCGCACGTCTTTTCTGACTTTAACGGGCTTAAGTCGTTCAGTTGAAGTATTAAACATCTTGTTACAAAAGTTTGATACGCATCGATCATAAATGACAAGCTTTGGCCAGCGGTTTTGCTTCCGTAAAGGTGTTTTTAATATCGTGCGAATTTCATCACTCATGTGGAATCACTCCGCATGCGGGGCTGCTACCCGATATCACAACCCGCATCCCGTGTGCGTATTCCACGCATTACAAAAAATACTTGTACGAAAAGGTCATTTGGCGGGGCTACACGTACGTAGCAATCCCGCATGCGTGATAAAATCCGCACAATATTAAAAACACCCTAAAAGTCTACAATTATTCTAAGAGATAATATTCCTGGAGTAAAAAGTCAGTCCAGCCAAATATCATATCCATTCAGCCGTTAGAGCGTGACTTTACGTAAATAAAAAAAAAATGCCTTTATGATGTATATCAACTTCATGTACAGTAGTGGTACATAGGTGGACTTGATGCAACTAGGCATTCTCTACCTGTCAACCTTTGGGTTAAAAAAGGTTACAACGGGTGTACAATAAATAAATAGGTAGGTACTAGACATTCAAATATAATGAAGTATTATTAAAATAAGTTGCATAGAATAATAAAATACCTAAAAATCATAATAATTAAGAGAACTCAAAATATACTAATTATAACAAAGACCAAACTAAGGTTTTTATAAAAAAAAAATCTCGGGTGGGAAAATCGTCTAATGACATCTCTCGCTCTTGGGCGGAGCGGGAGATAGTGTCAGACTTTTACTGACTAAAAACACACTCCTGTTCCTTCTTTGCCATTTTTTCCAGGGCCCCGGGGATCTCTTTCGCAACACCCATGGCCCCAGTAGGCTTCTACCCTGCTGGGCCCCTACGGTTGCTGACATCTCCTTGAGGCGTGCGTGGAACACTACGCACCGTCGACGACTTGGGCTCGGTCCGGACGGTTACCGGACGATCGGACGGCGAGCCACCCATTGCTCACCGTCCGCAAGCCCGCGCCTACGGTGGTCGGAAATCGGGATCGGAATCCCGGCGGCGGTTGGGGCGTGAGGAATGTTGCCTCAGGCGATCGGCCGCCTCCTTTGCTAGCATTACTGCTTCGCAGAAGGAGGCAACTGCCTGCCACTCCTCCTCGCTCCTCCGGTACTAAACTAAGTTGAGAGGACTTCAAGTATTAGTTTCAAATATACCTCAAGGAAAATTTACGTTCAGCTTTTGTACAAATGTGATGCTTGTTCTTCTTCAAAGGTTTCAATTCAAATTTCTATCCTACAGTTTCCATGAATCTACAGTTAATGGAATCTGTTATCAAATTTCATGGTTGTTGCTGTTTCCGGCTACCAATCAAAACACCTGAAATTGACAGCCACTTTACCGATAACAATCCGAAACCAGAGGATGGTAACATTTAAGATACGATTCTCATAAATCCTATTTCATATTTCCTCTTACCTAAAATAATTCAAGATTGGTTCCTTAATGTTCCCGCAGGGTTTTATTACAAGATCTCTACTGAACACGCATCGTTTCAAATCATGGGTATTATCAGCTCGTAATCGCCATTTTCGGAAACCGATTGGTCGTAAACTGCTTCAAACTATGTGATGGTTTCATGTGCGTAATCGTGGGCGGTAAGGAAACGTTGATCTTAGTAGATGGGCTATGAAAGATTAGAGTGAAGAGTAGGTTATATATAACTAGCTTTTGCCCGCGGTTTCGCTCGCGTACATAAAATATAGACTATGTCACTCAGGAATAAAGCAACTTTATATCGGTGAAAAAGTTTTAGTAATCGTACCAGCGGCAGCGGTTCGATTTTAGCGTTGGAAGGCCTCCTACAATGTGGACTGATGACCTGGTAAGGGTTGCGGGAATCCGATGGACGTGAGACGCATAGGACCGTTCATTATGACGACACTTGGGGAAGGCCTACGTCCAACAGTGGACGTCTTATGGCTGAAATGATGATGATAATGATGAATCGGACCAGTACTTTCCGAGATTACCTTCTACAAGCAAAAAATCAAACTTTACCTCTTTATTATATTTGTGTTGATTCTTCTGTACGTGGGCTTATCACCTAACTCCTTCTAAACGGCTTGACCAATTTGAATGAAATTTTGTGTGTATATTCGATTGGATCCCTGGATGTTGTGAAAACACAATTTCACTCGGTAGGTGACGCAGTGATCAGGCTGTCATTTTTTTTTACGATTAGTCACTTTTCGTGCAGGACAACGTCTGCTGGGACCGCTAGTTTTCTATAAGTACCTCTTTTTTACGTGGAAATCCATCAAATGATTTCGCCTGCTCTAGGTAGAGCGAGAGGGAGTGTCAGACTTTGACTGACTTAAATCCCACAATATTTCTTCAGTTTCTCATTGCGAGAGCCACGGTAACTCTTTTGAACAATCCACAACCCTGGTAGGCATTGGCCATCACTTTGAGGCGCATGTATAGCACAACGCGCCGTTGACCAGGCGTTGATTGGATCCCTGGATGTTGTGAAAACACAATTTCACTCGGTAGGTGACGCAGTGATCAGGCTGTCATTTTTTTTTACGATTAGTCACTTTTCGTGCAGGACAACGTCTGCTGGGACCGCTAGTTTTCTATAAATACCTCTTTTTTACGTGGAAATCCATCAAATGATTTCGCCTGCTCTAGGTAGAGCGAGAGGGAGTGTCAGACTTTGACTGACTTAAATCCCACAATATTTCTTCAGTTTCTCATTGCGAGAGCTACGGTAACTCTTTTGAACAATCCACAACCCTGGTAGGCATTGGCCATCATTTTGAGGCGCATGTATAGCACAACGCGCCGTTGACCAGGCCTTGGTCCCTACCGGACGGCGAATTATGGGTAGCTCGCTGTCCGAAAGCCCGCGCCTGCGGTAACCGGGAACCGCCCTTCGATTTGTGACACCCAGGGCGTCTCCAGCGGCGATCTCTACATTTTCTAACAAAACTACCTATTAATGAGAAAATAAGTTATGCTTTTACTCCTAACTACTCGCCGGTCATCATGAAAAGCGTACATATTGTCACGGGTACAGAAAAGGATTAACTTTCATGTATGACTTCGTCGCTCTTACTTTCATTAATAAAATAGTACTATTCGAAATATATTATTTCGATTATAGAAATCTACACTAACGCGAGCAAAACCACGGGCAAATGCACAACAGTATAACTGCAGTGTGTTTTTTTTTTTTTCGGGTGGGAAAATCATCTCATGACATCCCTCGCTCTTGGGCGGAGCGCGAGATAGCGTCAGACTTTTACTGACTAAAAACCCACTCCTGTTCCTTCTTTGCCATTTGTTTTCCAGGGCCCCGGGGATCTCTTTCGCATCACCCATGGCCCCAGTAGGCTTCGACCCGGTTGGGCCCCTACGGTTGCTGACATCTCCTTGAGGCGTGCGTGGAACACTACGCGCCGTCGACGACTTGGGCTCGGTCCGGACGGTTACCGTACGATCGGACGGCGAGCCACCCATGGCTCGCCGTCCGCAAGCCCGCGCCTACGGTGGCCGGAAATCGGGATCGGAATCCCGGCGGCGATTGGGGCGTAAGGACCGTTGCCGTTGCCTCACGCGATCGGCCGCCTCCTTTGCTAGCATTACTGCTTCGCAGAAGGAGGCGACCGCCTGCCACTCCTCCTCGCTCCGGACCATGGCCTGTACCAAGGCCCGGTGCGAGAGATCGCTGCCGCCGATCGCCCTCACGAGGACACGGCGGTGCTCTGCCCAAGCGGGGCACACCTCTACCGTGTGCTCCACCGTGTCCTCCGGGCGGTCCACACAATGGTGGCACCCGGGCGTCTCTTCTGCACGGATCCGGTACAGGAACCTCCCGAACTTACCATGCCCGGTGAGGACCTGCGTCATGCGGTAAGTAAGGACGCCGTGAGGTCTTTCCAGCCACTCCTCAAAAAGGGGACTTATCGCCATAATTAAGGCGTGCCCAAACTGCAGTGTGTTAAAATATAAATTGAAATATTTTATTAAAATAAGTGCTACCTTTTTTAAGTTATATAAATTTATGCTCGATTGCGAGCCCACCGGGTAAATAGTTGATGGTGAAGCCTATTAGTTTATTATGAGCCTATTCACTCTAACCTTCAAGATACCTAAATTTTATCAGACGGGAAGTACCTAAATTTTATCAGTTGGGAAGACCGCTGTAGGCTGTTCGAGTCTTTCGATGTGCGCGGAATAAACTACGAAGCGAAACGCTTAGTTCGGATTGTTGAGGCACCTGGCGAACAAAACTAGCACTCATACCTGACCACAGATTATTACAATAGAATAGAATAAAACTTTATTGTACACCAAAATAGTAACAAAACTTTTATAACTAACTTAATCTATGGGTACAATGCGGTCCTATCGCTAACAGCGATATCGACCAGACAACAAGATTGACTGTAAGAACTTAACATAAGGTATAAAAGATGGTAGTCTGCGGTGTAATGCAAATAATATTTTACATTATAAATAATAATAATAATAGTAATTTATATGTGTTTACAAAGAATAAAGAAAATAATATTATAATTATGTTATTATATGTTACACAATTTCAAAAAAAGAAATAGAGAATATTATCTAATCCGAATTGGACAATATTATTTGTAAACCAGAAATTTGTGTTTTTAATACAGATTACTATCTATGACTGTGTGTCTATTTTAAAATGAACATTGTACCTAAACATTTAATGTACTCTCAATGCCTTCTCCGGGTTCCCACATGGAACGAAGCAAATATATATGATTTTATGCTACCAAACAAAATATATTTAGTTCATTCCGGACCCAACACATGTTATTCAGAAAATTTGCTTAGGATCATGTTATTCAATATCAAAACTTGTATAGGAGGAGTACATTATTATATTTTATGAGAAATATTGAAAAGATCTATCTTGAGCCGTCTTTGCAAAATTCTCCTAAACATAATTTCCTTCTATGAAAAGGATATTGGAAGGTCATATGAAAGCTATGAGTAAAATGTTATCACAAGAATATAAAAAAAAAGAAAAAAAAACAGGCAATGCGAGTCGGACTCGCGCACTGAGGGTTCCGTATAAACTTACTTATGAAAACAGTTCAATTCCCGAATTGAGTTACGAAGATTTTTCCGAAACGCAAAAAGTCTTTTTTTTGTGACATCACTACAAATTTACTAATTTCTTATTTTTTCCTATACTTGTGCTATAAGACCTTGCTTAATGCCAAATTTCAGAATTCTAGGTCAACGGGAAGTGCCCTATGAATTTTGATTCCGAGAGTGTCGAAATACACGTGTTTATACGACAAACGGCCGTATTTTTTTTTCGTTAACTCTGTAGTTTGATTTTCACAGCTTCAAGGGACCGCAGACTTGAGTTGGTTTTAATTTCAATTCGATACCTCCACGCGTTCCTGAGACAAAGGGTCTTAACAGACAGACAGACAGACGGACAACAAAGTGATCGTTTTTTTTATTTGGCCAAACAAAGATTTACATATTATCATCAAATTTTAACGTTTAAAATCTGGCCAGTTTTACTTGACCTTATCATGAAGTGATCAATTTCTAAGATATGGCCACAACATATATAATAAATAGTTTCTCGAAGTTTAGTTGAATATGCTCCACCTATTTTAATATCTGATCATTACAGAAACTCAATGCGAAAGTGCAGACAAAAATTTAAATCACAATATCATAACATAAGACAACTTGAATTAGTCCCACTGCTGGGACTCGGGCCTCCTCTCTTGAAGAGGGAAGGGGTAATTGGGGCAAATTGGTAGATGTCACATGTTTTCGAATTTTTAGTTCTAGTACATGCCAGTTTCCGCACGAACATCGTGCGTCCTTCACCGTCTTGAGAGCAGTAGTAATGAAATAAATTATACGAAGTAATGTGCCTGATTAGGTTTAAAACCGGGACTAACAACTCATAAGTCGAGACCGTTACCACTGTGCCACCACTGCTCTACAATGCGTTCCAAATAAGAATAGGATCGATTACCATGTTGTGACGTCACATCATACTGTAAAATCGAAGAATTATTCTTCGATTTTATGGTGAGCAAAACAAGAAATTTTTGAAATTTAATTTATTTACGAACTGTGAACGAAAAACTTTAATCAGAAACCAGTTCTTCAATTTTGCCCAATTTCTTGCGACTTGACAGTATGATGTGACGTTACAACATGGCAATCGATCCTATTCTTATTTGGAACGCATTGTACTTTCAATTTATAATATCAAGTTAATAAAATTTATGAAATAATACAAAAAACTAGAGCAATAATTCAACCATCGACAGTAAATAAAATAAAAAATCAACAACACCACTACCTAAAAAACGATTGGCAACACGAAAACAATTATTTCAAGCCCTTGAATTAAAAATACTGCGTTCCATTTATGTTTAGAACATTTCATATTTCTCAACAAACCGACCACTTTGCGGCGCTCACGGATGGCCGGACTTAGGAACCAAGCTTTTAATACTAGGAAGGCTTCTTTTCTTGATTTTCAAAAGCACTGTAAGTAATTCTGAATGTCGGCAAATTTAAGCATTTGTGGCAAGTGGGTTTATTTATTTCTTAAAATGAATGATGTTTAAAAATAAAATTATGGAACACTTCTTTTAATTAGAAGTAGTAGATCTTTTTTAAAAAAAATCGTAACCCTTATAGGATCACTTTGTTGTCCATCTGTCTGTCTGTCTGTCTCTGTCTCTCTGTCAAGACCCTTTATCTCGAAAATGCGTAGACGTGTCGAGTTGAAATTAAGAGCATATACTCAAGTCTACGGTCCCTCGAAGCTGTGAAAAAATCAAGCTTCAGAGTTACCGAAAATAAAGGTACGGCCCTTTATGTTGTAAAAAATCGTGTATTTCGACACTCTCAAGGGAATCAAAATTCAGGAATCTAGGTCAACGGGAAATACCCTAAACTTCCTGTTGACGTAGATTCCTAAAATTTAGCATGAAGCAAGGTCTCAGCACAAATATAGGAAAAAAAATCTGAAAACTGTAAATTTGTAGTTACGTTGTTTTCATAGGTAAGTTTGTACGGAACCCTCAGTGCACAAGTCCGACTCGCACTTGACCGGTTTTTTTATTATTGTTAGGCTTGCGTTTAAACACTATCTTACCTGATGGTAAGCGATGATGTGGTCGAAGATGGAGCACGCTTGCTTAGAAGTAACCTATTTACTCTTGACTTACAGACCTCTCTATATTGTATAAATATAAGACGACAATCCCTCTCGCTTCACTTAGAGCTGGTGAAGTTGTTTGATTTCCGACAAAAGATTCGAATCTTAGATTTTTCTACGCTATGATTCAATTAACTTGTCAAACAAATCTAGATCTCCAGCATTTTATTGCAAATTATCCGTGCACTGAACAGCAAACAGCCATTTATAAAATCCGTACCTACAAGTTCCAAACAAATCGAACCTGTCAGCTGCCTTGGCTGTATAGAAATTGGTTCGAACTGGACCGAATTTCCAGGCTTATAAACGAGGTGCCAATTACGAGAACCAATCCATGCTAATGAGCAAAATAAACCATAAAAATATGAATAGTTTTTCGCCTTTTAAGTCGTATGCTCCAGATTAGCGGGTGAAATTCATATTATCGAAAGTTTTTTTGCAATTTTCAGCTCAGTATCGGGTAGTATGGTAACAAAAATTATATTTACGTTAGCAACATTTTTTTTTAGATGGGAAAATCATCTAATGACAAATCTTGCTCTTGCGCGCAGCGAGAGATGGTGTAAGACTTTTACTGACTAAAAACCCACTCCTGTTCCTTCTTTGCCTTCGTCCCAGGGCCCCGGGTTTCACTTTTACACTACCCGTGGCCCCAGTATGCACCCATTGCTCGCCGTCCGCAAGCCCGCGCCTGTGGTGGCCGGAAATCGTATTTACACAACTATACTCATTAAAGCCATCATGGGTGGGTTCGATTCCCACCCAAGACAAATGTTTGTGTGATGAGCACGATCATTTGTTCTGTGTCTGGGTGTAATTTATCTATATATGTATGTATTTAGAAATATATAAGTATGTTTATCAGTTGTCTAGTATCCATAACACAAGCTCTGCATAGCTTAGGACTAGGCGGCGTTGTGTGATAATTGTGGAATATTATATTATTATTATTATCATCATAACTCTCTAACATAAAGACAAGGTAGGACGTGAAGTTTTTACTAAAATAACACATTTTAGTTCTCTAAGATAGAGAGGTATGTTAATAGTTTTAATGTGTATTGTGTACATACATATCATTACCGCAAATATATTCTTGAGTTTTAATACATCATTTTCATTTAAGTCGAAAGACGTCCACTTTTGGACATAGGCCTCCCCCGAATGTCGCCATAATGACCGGTCCTGTGCGTCTCACATCCATCGGATTCCCGCGATCCTCACCAGGTCATCGGTCCACTTTATGGGAGGCCTTCCAACGCTGCGTCATCTGGTACGTGGTCGCCATTCCAGAAACTTTCGTCCCCATCGACTATCTATCTGTTCTGCGAGCAATGTACCCTGCCCACTGCCACTTAAGTTTGACGATTCTTCGGGCTATGTCTGTAACCTTGGTTCTCCTGCGGATATCTTGATTCTCACCAGAAGGCTTAAAGTCACTCAAAGGGCAATGAAAAGGGCTATGCTCGGAGTTTCCTTGCGTGATCGCCTCAGTTTTGGTACGTAATCAGATTACTTACAAAATTTATTGTACCAAAAATATTAATAAATTTATTTTGTATTCGATTATTCATTGCAATCGACTAATTGTACACGTATTTATGATTATCTGTAGTAAAGCTGTCGATCTATCATAATGTAGCGTCACAGCTTTCTTTTTCAATTGACGATCGTTTAAGTCAGACGCACAATTTATTTGTTTTTTGCGTTAGTGACAATGTCGGTTACATATATTTCTTGTACTAATTTAAAAGAGTGTCCATGGAATTTATTGCACATTCTCCTCTATAGAGATGTACGCTTTAGAATGTTAAATTAGCATAATTTTCTGATTGACTGACTTTTTGACAATTTAAAGGTAATAAATATATTTTTTTTTTATACTGAAGAGGTTGAGCGGTTTTATTACAATATTTGTTTTTTCTTGCTGTCCGATGCTGAACTACAAATTGCAAAAAAACGTTCGAACATTTGAATTTTGCGGACTACTAAGCATTTACCTTAAACGCCCAGAAAAAATCTCGATCCGAGTATATTCCCAATTCTAGGATCGAGATTTTTTTCTACAAAACTTTTCGGACCATTGGGCGAGAATGGCTCTATTTTTATTGCTTCCCAGCCATGTATTGGTAGTTGTTTTTATTTGTTTTTTCTAACTGTTAAAGAAAGAAACACCACCGGAGAGAAACTCTAATGGATAGCGTTTCAAAAGCTTTTACTCACAGTTTAGTTTAATAGTACCTGGAATAGTATCTTTACACACAAACAGCGTATATTTTTTTTCTGTTTAGACAAAGCAATACAGATAAATTGTATTGCTTTGCAATGAAAACATAGATATACTGCAATTACTAGGACCACGTGGTTGTTCGTCAAGAGTCATCTCGGGCGTTCCACGCAGGGTTGCCCTGTGCGTTCCAGGCCCGAGATGACTGAAGGATCACGGGTGGGTGATATCCAGTAAATGTCTGAGGCTCTCACGTTCCACGCTGTGTGGGAGATGTTATTTGATGATTTACTAACCCAAAAAAGGATCCTGCGTTTAAATGCGCATTTTTTTTTATTCTTTATAGTTTCGCGCTTGACCGCTATCTCACCAGATGGAAAGCAATATCCATCCAATCACACTAAAACTGGTTGGTATGATTAAAATCATTCTAATCATTTTCAAAACTGGACCTTATTGCTTGTATGAACTGTTGAATTTCATTCGTTCTGTTAAGAATAATCTAAGCATTTTTCTAGAGAATGTCCTTTCGGTCCATTGGGTTTCCACCCCGAAGCGAGTGATAGGAAGCGTTTGTGCATGGATTTATTGCTTTCAAGGCGTGTCTCCATTATGCGCAGTGTGCATTGAAGTGGAAATATGTAAGACTTGTTTACCACAGACTAATACGTTAGGATGAGAAGCCACTTTGAGTGAGTGGCCATATTTTATAAGCAAAAAGTAACGTCAAACAATTTATATATTAAGTTCCCTTGGGTGATTTTACTTCGTATAAGTTTCCTCGTGAAAGCTTAGGTTACACAGTGTTCTGAATTTAGGTCACGTCAAATGTTTTGGCGTTTAGTATCGTATACTTTTAAGCTGTTGTTTTAGTTTTACACTACAAACTTTGCCAACAAAACATAAACCTTCGATTTATATACTCATATTTCCCTATTTTGAAATTCTATTTATTTATTTTTAATCTTTACAGTAGTGATACATAGCATTGTCGTATAATGTTCCCACTGCTGGGACTTAGGCCTCCTCTCTAGGAGAGGGAATGGGCCGTAATCCACCACGCTGGCCTAGTGCGGGTTGGTGGATGTCACATTTCTTCCAATTTTTTGGTTCTAGGACATGCCGGTTTCCTCACGATGTTTTTCTTCACGATTTAATCAGAGCAGTGGTGATGAAATAAATAACACAAAGTAATGCGCCTGGCTGGGTTTGAACCCACAACCTACAACTCGTAAGTCGGGGCCGTTTCCACTTGGCCACCACTGCTCTACCATACCATACCATACCATACCATAGTGATACATATGCGGACTTAATGCAACCAGATTAAGTTTAAAAGTACTAAGTTTTGAATTTTACGCTTGAATTAAAAAAAAAAGACTCCAACTTATTTGAAGTCAAGGAAGCTCATTCCAAAGTTTTATGGCAGAGACAGCGTGAACATTAAACATTATATCCAGTGTCGCGAGAAAGAATAGGAAGAATTATTTGGATGCTCGAAGATTAAAACTATGAGAACTGCACAACACTTTATAAAGTTTAAAGTTTAGTTTATTTGAAACACAACCATAAATCAATTCTTATTAAACTAGAACAGTTAATTTAACAAAAACATAGCCTGCTTTCCCCCAAACTAGGCAAAAACTTGTATCTTGGGAGGCAGTATATTAACAAATTATCTTTCTCTGGTCCGTAGCCCATGTAAGACGACGAGAACTTAAATGGAAAAATAAGTTTAAAAAAAAATTAAAAATAAACAAAAACAGAAAAAGTTTAAAGACAAAAAAAAACTGCTTCGAGACGAAAAACTGCTTAATAATATTAAATAGATTGCTATTCATTTACTTGCATGGTATGTAAAAACTTTAAAATATTATTATAAATAGTCAGGGCCAGAAGGACCACTAAGTTCTAAAATTAAAGAAACAAAAACATAATAGAACTTAGGGTTGAAAAAGCCTTTACATGAAGCAACCATTTGAATTGGGACAAAAAATTTGAACAAAACAGAAACACACAAAAATACGAAAACAACTTTCCGTATGCAAACCACATTTTAAAAGCCTTACGTAACCGGCTTTTATCCTCCAGCAATTCTATTGTTCGATACATATACGCACAGACATACATAAATATGTACATATGGAGAACAAACAAACACAATCTCATGTTTTAAAAGCGGCCACAGAGTAGAAAAAAATTAAAGATTGTTGAAGGAAAATACAATTTTACATTAAATCTCCATTTACAGAACTGATTCGATCTTCATAGTTTTTTTTTAAAAACGGTCTGAATTATCATGACGATGTCTGACCGACGATGATTTCGGTATCTACGTTCTGAGTAATCACGATGATGACTGAGACTGTCTGACGGTGTTGACTGATAATGTATCAGTATAATTATGATATATAATTATGAATTATGTTGTTGGACATAGGCTTCCCTAAGTGTCGTCACAAATAACAGTCGCCACGACCATCGGTTCTGCGAGCAATGTGCCCTGCCCACTGACACTTAAGTTTGGCGATTCTTCGGGCTATGTCGGTAGCCTTAGTTCTCGAGCAGATATCTTCACTCCTGATTAGATCACGTAAGAAAACTCCGAGCATAACTCTTTCCATTTCCCTTTAGGTGACTTTAAACCGTCTGATGAATCCCATTATGAGCAACCACCACATTATGTCACCACTGGCAACACGCACAAAAGTAAAATAAAATAACCCAATCATTATCCATTACCTCTCCCAGAGAGGAGGCCTGAGTCCCTGCAGTGGGAACGTTATAAGGCCGACTATATTATGCTATGCTAATCATTATCTTCATAACGCATATAATTATGTTCTAATGATTGACTACATATGACATATAAGTTTGTGCAACCGACCTATCAGCACACGAGTTATGAGCATCCTGTGAAAATTAATCCAGCAATTAGCGAAGTTCGAAACTAATTAATTTAGTATGTTCCGGTGATAGGACACATAGGACTTAGTTATATGTAACTTTTGTTAATAGGATGTCATTTTGTGTTTTTGATGTTATTAACACCATCTTCTTCTTCTTTTCGTGTCGATGTACTCTAACTAAATTTTATCTGACCAGTATTTGGCAACCTCTACGGCTCCTATTAACACCATAAAGAAATATTAAAAATATATTGTGTGGCTATGAAACATTGTTGGCGTGCTTCGTTCATCATTATTTCAGTCGAAAGATGTCCATTGCTGGATATTGACTTCACCCAAGTGTTGCCACATTGACTGGTCCTGTAAATCTCGCATCCGGCGGATTTCTCTGGCCTTCACCAGCCCCCTTAGCCAAGTTACAACCGTTTCGTTTCGATTTTCTTTTCGTTGATCGCGTCGAGTCGGCCACGACTCCTATTCCTTTGTTCTGACCACGTGACAGAACTTGAGGCGATCAATGAAAAGAGAATCTAAACGAAACGGTTGTAACTTGACTAGGGGGCAGATCATCGTCCTACCTTATTGGTGGTATGAGTATTTAATATTTAAGGTATTAATACTACAGTGCTACTGCTGTCACACATTAAATAGTTTTTTTTTTAGAAAAAAGAACTCCTATTTGTAAATGCCAATATCCCTAAACGACGAGTCTGCTACAAAATCTGGTTGAACTATAAAGTAGAGATATTTTTTTACGATGTCCAATAAAAAGTGATGGTTTTAGTAATACACCTCTGCTTCAACTCAACACAATTGGATTTTTATCGTCCAATCAGAATACAGCAGTATGAAACAAGTTCTAGCATAACTCATAAACGTTTATGGCAAATTGTGTTTTTCGGTATATTATTTATGACTGAGTACCTATCGTTACGTTTTAATAACTCGTTTAAATATTATTATTTTATTTTATTTTCGTTCAAAAGGTATTGCACGTCATCTGTTATGGGTGGGTTTTCATAAAATAAATCCATTCACTTTGAGTAGTGTGAGGAATATCAGACTTTTAGTTACTAGAACCCATATTCCTTCTCGAGTGGAGAACGAGGACGTGTCAATTGGGACTCGAGGTGGTACTGCATAGGTCCGAGGCTATGTGCTTTCAAAGCCCTCTGAACGCGCTACCGTCGGGATCACAAATAACAATAGGAGGGGTTTAGATACATCGGCGTCGAATCGATGATGAAGTACCTGGGATATATCTTGGACAATCAGTGTAACTGGGCAATCATGCTGACATCTCTTTGAGGCTGTTCTTATAAAAAAAACTTTATTTGCGTACATAGCTAACGGCTTACCAACTATAATGTAAAATCTTAATGTATAACAGTTTCACTAGCTCAGTCTAATAAGGTTGTTAGCTTACACAGAACTGATTCACCCTGTTCCCCGCACTAGTGCGAAACAGCAACTACCGATGGAGGCCGGGAATATCTCTGTGAATCCTGATGCCGAGGGTGTCCCCTATGGCAGCCAGGGTTAAGTATTACCTCTACTGACTCTACAAATCGCCTTGCTTTTTTCAATTTGGGATTTTATTCTGCATAGCAAAAAAAACTTCCCTACCCTATACACAGTCCAATTCTTTTGATGAAAATCGATTTATGACATTCATTGTTAAGCTATATTTTTTTTTTAAATCACCATAACCAATCATTGATTTCACAAAATCCATTCATCATGTTCCTGATCTTGTCGGTCCAATATTTTTATAACCATCAAATTAACATACCCTTTCAATGTCCCTTATTTCTCCGCATCGTGTTTAAATTGAATTACATTACAATATTATTAATTGGTTTAGGTAGGCCAATGAATTTGAGAATTTCAAATTAATCAGCAATATCAGGTTAAAATGTAATGCTTTAATTTTAGCGTATGTGGTGTTATAATTGAATTTACGTAATATAATAAATGAAACGTTAAAATTGCTTCAAACGAATTTAGTTACATCAATTAAACTAAATTAATATAACAATGTGCACAGTTGAGTTTGTAAGCAACAAATTGATATAGATTTATATACTTATTTAATTGAATCAATTTACAATATATATTATTGTGTACTTAAATGATTTTAGTATTAACTAACTACAAATATTTATAACTAACTTCACTACGTACCTACACATAAATATGCATATGCAAAAACAAATACACTTGAGTCGAAGTAATTTTCCAAACTACTGCTATTTGGATTTATTTTATGCGAGATAGGCAGCATTGCCACGTTCAAAGGCAATAATGAAAAGAATTTTAGTTTTCTGACACCTAATCAAACCACATTGCTGACTAGATTGCTTGGTCATCCGACCAAGCTTCGCCATATAGACCGTACTGTTACTATTCTCTATCTATATGATGATCTCTTCTCATGTCGCCCCCCATCGACCCGATGTTGACCAATTTATTTTGGTCAATCAACGTTGGCCAATCTATGTTAGAGAAGACTACGTCCAATATTTGAGTCTTTTCACTGAAATGGTGACTGTATGATTAAATTTAAAATATAGTATAGAGCCAGAATTATTAAATTTTCCTACCGCTTATCAAAACAAAATCTATTTTTTGATAAAAGACGTTTCTTTTCGATATAAAATTTTTATATTGAGAACCAATGTTCATAAAATGATAACCGTTTTGGAGAACGACATCAAAGTGTGCTCAAAACGTTATGAAGCTCTCAATTCTAGTCGTTATTAAATTTAATATATCGTATAACGTTTATTAAGGAATGTTTTCATATTTTCAACGGAAATATTCTGCGGTATCTTTGTTCATGAGTTGATGAAAGTTTCTTCCGCTCAATTTGACGTAAGTTGATTTATTTTTTTAACACCAATGATCAACAATGTTATTTATTAAGAAACAAAATTCTATTACGAAGCCCCAAAGATATCTTAATCGCAAAACTACATGGATTTTGTCAAGTAAATGATAATGTGAATATCGTGGACAAATGTAGGACTACCTATATTGTGATATTTACGAAAGCGCTATAAAAAGTATGAATTTGATAATTTACAAACCGCCTGATTCAATATTTGTGATGAAGAAGGTTTAAATGCGCGAGTGGCGTGGGACGGCGATTAGTGGCCAGTGCGAGCCACAAGAAGGGAGCAGCGGCGATTTAAAGCGTGTGGGGGCCACCGGCATCAACCGTGTGCGGCGAATCCATATAAAATGTATGAAACCTACAACTTAGAAATATGATAGTGGCGGCGTTTTGTGGTTGTTGCCGGTGGTCCATGTGCGACAGCCCTAAGACTTCACGTACGTGAATAAACTGAAACGCCAAGAGACAAAATTTTCTTAAACAAAAAAAAAAGTTAGAACAAAGATAAATCTTATACTAGCTGCTGCCAGTGGCTTTGCCTGCGTGAA
The DNA here is from genome assembly GCA_961205895.1 of Mythimna pallens. NCBI lineage: Eukaryota > Metazoa > Arthropoda > Insecta > Lepidoptera > Noctuidae > Mythimna > Mythimna pallens. Next base: position 8,581,057 of record OY540843.1, read on the forward strand.
AGTAGAAAATTATCCCAAGAGAACATAATTATAGAACATATAAAATTGCCGTTTTTTAAAACAGTTTGCTTTGAAGTATTATATTTTTGGATTGTTTTAAAATTATGAGGTCAAATAAACTTTATATTAAAGGTACATTATTCTTTTTTCGAAATTATGTATTTATTGGTTTCTTTGTCTTTTGTATTTTCTGTAATATTGCAGTACTTATAACCATGAAAGCTATAAAAAAAAGTTTTTTCATATTAAGAGTTCCAACGTAGAAACTATGCTTTTCAAAGGGCAAGCAATATCAATGAAAAAACCTACGACTTTCTTTCAAAAGAACTCTGTGCTCTTGGTTTAATATGTAGCTTTCGTTTTGCAAATTTTGTCTTGTAGCGGCCCTGAGAAGAAAAGTTATTCGTGAGATAAAATTTCCTATGTCAAATAAATATTTTTGTGTTTAAGTTTATTCTAGGACATGAGGCTTCCGGCGCGCCTCAAGGAGATGTCAGCAACCGTAGGAGCCCAGCAGGGCTGATGCCTACCAGTAGATCCGGGGATCTCTTTCGAATCACACATGGCTCCATGGTCTATGGGTGATTATATCCCCTGGAACAATGGCAAAGAAGGAATAGGAATGGGTTTTTAGTCAGTAAAAGTCTGGCACTATCTCCCGCTCCGCCCAAAAGCAGGGGAAGTCCTTAGATGATTTTCGCACACGAAAAAATGTCGATATTTAAAACTGAATCTTATTTAATGATTATATAGATGTGTATTTAAAAAATTGTTTACCTCTCCACTATTTTCAACGTGCATCGACAATTGAGATCAAGCATCGCCAGTTTCAACAGCTTTATTGACCGTTAACAGTAGAAAACACTTTCATTTATTGTGCTTTTCGACATAAACTTTACGAAAGCGGATTAATTAAAGACGGGGTTGTGTATAGTGTTTTGGTTTATGTATACTTTAGTTTAAATAGTTGTTTATAGTAAATTGAACACTCACATTAAGTAGGTGAAATTCTCTATATGACTACCAGCCCCCCTAGCCAAGTTACGATCATTTCGTTTGTGTCGAAAGCCTCAAGTAGGCCAAGCCTCCGATTTCTTTATTCTGACCACGTGACTGAGCATTTAGATGACGTCAGAACAAAGGAATCGGAGGCGTGGACTACTCGAGGCGTTCGACGCAAACGAAACGATCGTAACTTGGCTAGGGGGGCAGTAATTTTATGAATGATAATTGCTCTACATACAAAACTAGAAGATATCACGTATACGTTCAAATTTTTGTAAACAAACTGCCCAGATTTGGCACATAAAAACATATTATACGACATAATAAAACACACATCCTGAGAGCTGTATGTTCAGAATTGGCTACTGAATCGATTTTTGCTATTTTTAAGCAGGTTTTTTATGTTAAAATAACAAAGAATTATTTTTTATCCTAAAAAAAAATACCGGCGTCGATAGCGTGTTTGTAAGTGCATACGTGCGTAGATACCAATACAGCCACCTAGCCAAGTTACAACCGTTTCATTTCGATTCTCTTTTCGTCGATCGTTTCAAGAAGGCCACGCCTCCGATTCCTTTATTCTGACGTCATCTCAACGCTCAGACACGTGGTCAGAACAAAGGAATAAGAGGTGTGGCCAGCTTGAGGCGATCAACGAAAAGAGAATCGAAACGAAACGAATGTAACTTGGCTAGGGGGCCTGATGCACTACCGATGTACCGATGTAGCGCGTCAATTTCCATATTAGATATTTGGGTACTATTAGGATAACAAATTCCTTTGAAAACCATTACTTAAGTGCATTTAAGTAAAATTTTCTTGAATTATGATTGTATTTTAATTTTTCTCCTACGGGAGGAGGAAAATTAAAATCTGGGTTTTTTTTTTTTTTTCGGTGGGAAAATCATCTTATGACATCCCCCGCTCTTGGGCGGGGCGGGAGATAGTGTCAGACTTTTACTGACTAAAAACCCACTCCTGTTCCTTCGTTGCCTTTCGTACCAGGGCCGAGTCTTCCTTTCAGAATCAGACCCTTGGCCCCAGTAGGCTTCGACCCTGCTGGGCCCCTACAGTTGCTGACATCTCCTTGAGGCGCGCGTGGAACAGCACGCGCCGTTGACGACTTGGGCTTGGTCCGGACGGTTACCGGACGGTCGGACGGCAAGCCACCCATTGCTCGCCGTCCGCAAGCCCGCGCCTACGGTGGCCGGAAATCGGGATCGGAATCCCGGCGGCGGTTGGGGCGTGAGGACCGCTGCCTCACGCGATCGGCCGCCTCCTTTGCAAGCATTACTGCTTCGCAGAAGGAGGCGACCGCCTGCCACTCCTCCTCGCCTCGGACCATGGCCTGTACCAAGGCCCGGCGCGAGAGATCGCCGCCGCCAATTACCCCCACGAGGACATGGCGTTGCTCTGCCCAAGCGGGGCACACCTCCACCGTATGCTCCACCGTGTCCTCCGGGCGGTCCACACAGTGGCGACACCCGGGCATCGCTTCCGCACGAATCCGGTGCAGGAACTTCCCGAACTTACCGTGTCCGGTGAGGACCTGCGTCATGCGGAAGGTAATGACGCCGTGTTGCCTTTCCAGCCACTCCTCAAAGAAGGGACTTACCGCCATAAGCAGTATACGGCGTGCCCAAAAATCTGGGTGGAGCAAGATCTCTCTTGCTTTTGTAAACGGCTGCCAAAATTTCATTCAAATTTATTCAGCCATTTAAGCGTGAAATACTAACTAATATTAGCTTCTGCCAGCGGTTTCGCACACGTGAAAGTAGGTTTGTCCATATAAACTTTGGACTCCCGCTTCATCCCCTTAGATTGAAGGGGTGAATTCTCTTTTTGTGCTCGCCTACGTTATTAAAGTAAACCTTGTGCCAAATATCACGCTCCTATTCTAAGTAGTTTTGGCAGTCAGTTTCTCCTTTTATATATATAGATAATATAATAATATATAGTGTGATTAATGTATCACAATTTAAATTTCATACGATCCAAACAAAATATTTCAGCTATTTTTCATTTCAGCGAGTTTCGTGTCACACTATTTAGCTTAAATATGGTCCGTATGTGAGACTGATAATTATGTTATTTCAGTAGCACATCACCATATTCAAATTAGGTTCAAACGTTAATGTAAATACGAAACCAATTAATGTGAGGCAACTACTAATTGTGAAGTGTTAGGTAATTATTAGCAAGCAACCAAGCTAACATTAACAAGCAAACCACAATATAGTGCTGTTAATTACATATTTGATATCGAGAAACAGGAATGCAGGATATTTTCACGTTATTTATTTACTATTTTTGCCAGCGATTTAGCCCGCACGAAAGTTGCAAATCATCTCAAGGGAACATATGCTTTGCAATAAAAAGTGTACTATGTGCTATTCCGGGAAATTTTCAACCCTGTTGCCAAATTGCAATAAAATCCGTTCAGGCGTTTGAGCGTAAAGGCTCACACATACATATCCGTACAAACTTTCCTCTTTATAATATTTTAGTGTGATTGTTTACAGCATTGAAATTGAAAAGAGAGTTAGTGATAGCAAAACGGGTGACAGGGCAGAATGGAAGAAAACAATGTGTTGTGCCGGCCCCAAATAACACCGGACTACGTCAGGAAGACGATGAAATGCTTTCGTTGGAACTAGTGGTATCAAAGTGAAAAACCTAAGTACATAAATAATAAACTATTCATCCCTTTTTATAGAGTTGTGAAATCTTTAAGCAATGCCTCCTCTCTAGGTGAAGCCAGAAGGAGTTTCAGACTTTTAATGACTAACACCATACTAGTGAACCTTTTTTTAAAGTTGAAAAATCATTCAATTACTTCTCCCTTGCCAGGGCAGAACGAGAAAGCGTGTTAGACTTTTAGGGACTAAAACCACCCTATGCTCTTTTGACCTTTCGTTCCAGGACTACGGGTTTCCCTTTCGGAAGTCCTTCAGCTGCCCTTTACGTTACAGAGCCGCTGTAACCCTTTCAAAAAATACCACAGCCCAACATATTCATCCCTTCATTTCTATTCACTCTGTTGAAAAGTAGGCGTTTTATGATAGACATAAACATGTCAACAGGCTAATTTAAATTTTATTATCATAAACATAAAATATCAAGACTAAAATGGAAGTGACCTCCTTCTAATCAGGTAGGTTCTGACCTTCTTTGGCTCAAACAGAGAAATAGACGCGCTGTAGCGACTTCAGACAAAACAAATGCAGGAGGTGGATATTTTTTTTTATATAATTTATGTGCACACACCTAAGCATTGAAAGAGATACAACCTTATAAAAATTTGTACAAAGGTACTGCTTATTTCAAAAAGAAATTTCTTCTAGCAGACCTGCGAAAGGAAAGATGAGAAGAAAATATGTAGACAATATAATAGATGATGTCCAAGATAACATGAATATTTACTAAATATTATTCAGTTTTGTAAGTACCTTTTACCATTGTAGATACACATTCAAGAACAAAGGGAGAAAATTAAACATTTATATTTAATGAATAGGAAAAAAAGAAGAAATTAGGAGTCAAAGAACTATAATAGTAACCTAGTGAATAAAAGAAATTAACTATAAGAAAATTCTAACTACCCTAACATTTAAGAAACAATACGAACCAGACTACCCGTCAGAATTTCTTTTTACCAACAAATATAAAGCCCCACCTTCAGCTGTATCTACAATTGACAAATTGCCCTTACAAATGTAGGTCATCTGTATGTTCAACTAGCTTTGTAATAAAAATAGATCACACCAGAGATCGACTGTTAACGTAGTTTGCTATTCCCAAAAGTGTTTTTATCTGAGAAAATTCGCATTTATCTAGAGTACGACCTTTAAACGTCTTTATTGACTGATGTATATAGAACATGCGCGATACACAAGGCATACCTGTTGTAATTGAAACATAAGAGACCTTACAGGGTGTTTTCACATCCCTCAGCAAGCATAATAAATTTTGGTGCAATTTGACGAAATACTTAAACAATTAAAATCCTTAGATGAAACAAGTTACATGACAAGTGAAGTAACAATAAGGGAATAAAACATTGAGGAAATCACGAAAAGCAATCCTAATATACAACGCCATCTCTAATTAAAACGTCATTATAAAATGAATTATGCTGTTCTGGTAATGCCAGTAGATGGCGTTATCCTTACTATTAGGCGATATGAAGTTGGCCGGGGCAGCTAGTACCTACTGGAATAAAAAACGAAGAAAGACTTGAAACACTTTCAACCATAAACCAAAAATTTAAAACATGATAATGAAGAAAAAGAATAACCCGTATATATAATTATATAGCTTTACGTTTACAATACCAAATTACCTTTTTCAGAAAAAGTTTTCATTGCAAGTCGAAAAATTTAGTATTTTCCAATATCGTCCCGTTATCGTCTCGTAAATATTTATAGCAAACACATACAAACGCACACAGAGAAGATTAAATCTTTCGAGCTCTTCACTTCATTGGATTTTTTCGTTTGAGGTGCAAAATCGTAGAAATTACGGAAATTCTCTTCTTGCCCGTTTGCGTTTACGAGGATCAATTCGGAGAATTCGAAATTCCTTACGATTGTTAATTGGATTCGTAATGCCATAATTATGATAAATAATAGTTACTAAACGTGTGTGAATTGCTGTATTTGTATTATTTTGTGTTATTTTTTTATATTGTATTTGAATTTAAGTGTTGTTATCTGTACATATTTATGTAATTTTTTGTTTTAAATGAATAATTTTGTATGTATTAAACATAATTCTTTGTATTGTAACACAAGCCAGAAATAAAAGGCTATTTTATTTTGGTTTTTAACTCATTGCTGTAGTACAAATAATCCGGCGATGTCTAGTGACGGACGGACATATCTTGCGTCCTTTTCTGTTTATCTTGCGTAACCACCGGCAGTCATCATCATCATCATCATCATCAGACGTCTACTGCTGGACATAGGCCTACCCCAAATTTCACCACAATGAACGGTCCTGCTTCGTGCGTTTTGCTTCCATCGGATTCCCGCAACCTTCACCAGGTCATCGGTCCACCTTGTAATAGGGCCTTCCAACACTGCGTCTTCCGGTACGTGGTCGCCACTCTAGAACCTTTTGGCTCCAATGGCGTCTGTTCTGCGAGCAATGTGCCCTACCCATTGCCACTTAAGTTTGGCAATTCTTCGTGCTATGTCAGCAACCTTGGTTCCACCACCGGCAGTATTTTCAAGGAATCGAATGAGGTAAATAACAAAGTTCTCCGAGTTGGCTACATCCAGTTTAGACTAAAATTCAAAGTGTTGTCAATCGATACGAAAAAAAGTACTATAATCATTTAGACCATCGAATGCTATTGCAACCGAAAATGTATTTCTAGCAAGTTTACAGAATAATGTTGTCAATAGCATCTTACTTCTCGCTAATATACTTTATTTTGTTAGCTGTCTGCTTTAAGTCCCTCATAGCTTCATTCAGGAAGCTGTGTTGTTTCCTAGACTAGTGACTACTTTGAGAGACACTCAGCAACATGTAAGCTTATTGTAGTCTTGTTTGTGTCAAGGAGTATAAGAGATAAGGCTCTTATAGAGCTTCTGAAAGACAAATACTGTAGAATTGTTGCCTGGACTCTTAACTTTCAAAGCTGCAGAATAAAGTATGTGTTGTCATATTTTAACTTCAATGTATGTTGCTCATATCAGTACTACATATATACACTATCTGTGTCCTTTCTCATACTTTACTAATATTAACACATAATCAGCCTTATAATTTTCCCACTGCTGGGACTTAGGTCTCCTCTCTAGGAGAGGGAATGGACTGTAATCCACCACGCGGCTCCTGTGCGGGGGTTGATGAAAGTTATATGTCTACGAATTTTTGGTTCTAAGTCATACCGGTTTCCTCACGATATTTTCCTTCACCGTTTCGAGAGCAGTGATGATGAAATAAATTAAACATAGTAATGCACCTGGCTGGGTTTGAATCCAAGACCAACAACTCGTAAGTCAGGGCCGTTACCACTCGACCACCAACCAATTCTTAGAACGTTTATACTACATTGTATTTACTTACTTATTCGTTACCTAACATAATAAGTAAAGATATACAGATCTTATGTTTGTTATACAGCACTATGTTATACTAAGTGTGCAAATCTAGTAATTGTGAATTACAATTTTTAATTATAGTGCCAAATTTGTAAATAAATTGAATAATTTTATATTATTTAATATGTAGTCTTAATTTGTCTAGTTTTTTGTGTAATTTTTATCGAAAACAAATCTATGTTGAAAATGGTATAGTGAAGAGGCTATCTAAAGTGTTTAACAAAAAAAAACATTCAATTATAAACGATAATTTCACATACTTCTAAACAAAATTTCAAATCGGCCATTCTATCCATAAACTGATTCAATACAAACTTTCACAGCGGACTCGTACATAATAAATACCTTAACTGTACCTTCGTCGCCTCGTTGTCAAAGTGATTTATTTACATATTTGGATTAAGTATTCTGTCAGAATGCGGGAGTTATAAAGTATCAAGCTCCGAATTTGATCCCATACGGGATGAACCACGTTGATTTGGTAGTAAGATACATCGATATATATGTACTACGCACTAGATTACGCGTGCCGAACACTTACTTCAATCGACTCCTAAGTGCCACGAAATTCATGGCGCTTACAACATTTTATAAAATATCAATCTCCGAATTTGATTCCATACGAGATGACGTTGATTTGCTAGTAGGATACATCGATATATATGTGCTACGCACTAGATTACGCGTGCCGAACACTCACTTCAATCGACTCCTAAGTGCCACGAAATTCATGGCGCTTACAACATTTTGGTCACGGAAAAAGTATCTTCTAAAAGCCATCTTAGCGCTGTATGTTTTAATAGTTCTGTTAAACGGCATAATGCCAATTTACTGCCGCAACGAACTTTTGTTTTAACTTTTCAGAATTTTTACAAATATTTTCCGTGAACGTGCTTGTCTATCTCTAGAATACAAGTCGATGGTGGGATATGAATATGAGATATACTATCATTTTTGAGTTCAACAATATTTCAGTCAGGATTTTTTTTTCGTCATAGGAATCAGATGAAATCCCTTCAATATTTAACAATTGGTTGAAATGCCTGAAGCATTTATTCGTCTACTACATTAGTAATATTCAATATATTACTATAAATGTAGACAGTTAGTACATTAAGGTTTTTTTTAGTATTATTACCTACTTTTATTTTGGATAATTCTTTAAAATTGAAATAAAGTATTTTTTTTAAGTATTACAACATTATACCTATTAAGAAGATGTCAGTACTCGATCATGAACAGTTGTCATGTAAGCACATCAATAAAATTTTATGAGTAGGTTATCCTGTTCTATCTGATCTCTCTGTGTTAATATCTACGTGGTTACGTAAAGCTAGAGGCTTTTACCCCTACATAATAATATATAAAAACAAAACCAAATTAAAAAAATACAAAAACCCATTACTAATTAAAACATTCTCTAGTACGGCGTCGAAAACCTCCTCCGCATCGCGGCTGACATCTGGTAACTAATGTTTCCTAAAGACTAGCCGCTTTTTTACATTGTATGGCAAAGCTTTAGACCTCCCACAAGATGGGCCGATGACCTAGTGAGGGTCGCGGGAGTCCGAAGCGAGACGCACAGGACCAGTCGTTATGGCGACACGTAGTGGACGTCTTTAAACTGAAATGATGGTAACGCTAATTCTCTGTTCACGTAAATTGTTAACGAGGCGTTTAAATAGGTTTTCACGCAACTTGTGAGCACTCGGACTCCATGACCCGAGAGTTTCAACTTAATGTATGTAATGTATCAAACACAATATAAATTGTTTTTAATAAATAAATATAATTATGCTCGCAAAGTTACCAAGCTTTATTCAAGTATTTCAGTTATTATATATTTTTTTATAAATAAACAATCAATACAGGAAAAAGGTATGCCTATATTTAACAAACCAGTGTTTCGTTTCTTTCACATGGGAAACCACGATTTCCTCCAATAAATAAATAATGGACACGAATTGTTATTAAATTTAAAATAAACGGTGAATAAAACGAAACCTGTGGTAAAGTATTTCAGTATATGTTTCGTATACCGAAATACATTACCACAGGTTTCGGTTTATTCGCCGTTTATTTTTAAATTTAATAACATTTCATTTAAAATGTAACAAAATATTCATTGCATGCAAATAAATCTTTATTGAAAATTATATTGAAATACTACTGTTTTACTTGATTGTAAAAGCTCAAAACAAATTGCTAAGTGCAAGTATATCATGAATGTGTTCAGTGAATTACAGTACTTTTTATACTATTGTTTCTTTACAGACACGGAAACTTTTTTTAAAAATTGTAGATAGGGTCGTGTATGACCAGTATCTCACTTGATGGTAAGCGATGATGTGGCCAACGATGGATCACGTTGGCCTAGAAGTACAACAATGACTTACTAACTTCACAATGTACAAAAATGTATCACAATTACAGCCAACCCTACAGTTATAACTGCACGTTTACAGTTTAACTTTGACTTGACTTTGAATTTATGAAAATCTTCCAAGTTTTGAATTTAATTATGTCACCGTAAAATTGTAAATATCGTTAGATTATGATCAATCTCGCGTGATTGTAAACTGTAGAAAGATTGTGTACCATAACATACTACTTATAATTTAACGTATTATTTTTCGGTAAATTATAATCTATTGAAGTAAAACTGTTCAATCACAATCTATAACGCGATAAATTGTCAACTATCTGAAGATTGTCCTTGATTCGTCGGACATACCTTAATAAAGAAAAATTGGACATGGTGAAACTGTATGCATTCCTTGTTAGGACTACGAAACAGTAGAAACGGTATGAATATTTTTAACAAGAGTGCATATAAAAACGGAAGTCGTTATTTTTTTTTATTTGCACCTGTGAACGCTCTGGGCACTCATTTGTATCGTGATTACTGCCACCTGCTGGCTAGCGTGGAATTTAAAAAGCTTTTTGTAGAATAATATTTTTTGCCATCATTCTATTTTCAGTAGAATTTTATTCATACAAAGCAACGGCTACCTTAAAATATCAGTAAGGAAACCATGACAGACGAAATACTGTTAATATAGCTGTTGCAAATATTCCACAGATACTAAATAAAGAAGTAGGGAAAGACTAAATCACATGGATGACAAATATCCAAAAGGGGATGCCAAGTTTCACCTCCAATGTAAAGGGACATGGCGAGGATAAAGAAGATGTTGCATTTTGGGGAGTATGCGTCCGATAGGATAGTAACTCGGCGACGATGCATAAGATTTTGAAGCTTCAACGCGAAGAGTGTAACATTACCAATGATCCTCTTGGCTCGCTTCTCAACTGACTCAAGCGAATCAAGTTTGTATCAAGCAGATCCGTCCCACAGATATGAACAGATTTGAACAGATTTAATAGTTGTACAAACACTGATCAGTGGAAATAAAATGAACATTTGACTCCTAAACTAAGTAAAATAAATACTTGTATCTCAGGAGCCAGTTCCTCCTTAGAGATGAGAGTATAGTACTCCACATTCTATAACCGTTCCAGGAACAGGAGTGGGTTTTAGTCATTAAAAGTCTGACACTATCTCCCGCCCCGCTCAGGGCGGGGGATGTCATAAGATGATTTACCCGACGAAAAAAAAAACAAAGCTGTGAAGTACTATACCACCTATTTGCAGCCAGCTGAGCCTTTACCTCGATATATAGGCCGAAATTGAGAATGGATTTTAACGAAACACCAAGAAAAATCTTTAAAGATTATTATGTGTTTGTAGTATATTTTTTAACCTTATCTATTAACAGTTTTAGTTAAGTCTATACTTAGTTGGACATATTTGCTAAATCCGCCAGGTTTCGCAACTACTCACTGACACTATTTTTTTTTAGGTGGGAAATTCATCTTATATGACAAATCCCGCTCTTGGGCGGAGCGAGAGATAGTGTCAGACTTTTACTGACTAAAAACCCACTCCTGTTCCTTCGTTGCCTTCGTCCCAGGGTCCAGTTTTCGTTTTCACACTACCCATGGCCAAAGTAGGCTTGAAATATTTACCTAGTACCTTCATAGGACTTGAGGAGAGAAATTACAAAATGATAATCCGACGAGCCACTCCCTCAATTTGCATTCTGATGATGATGGATGAGCTAAACGCTCAAGTATTACGGTCAAGGCTGCGAGGCTCGATAGTGAAGAGCGACTTAATATCGCTTTGAAGAGAGCGCTTTATCGCTTCAAGCGTTTTGATCTTGAATTGTTACGTAGTTTTATGAAGTAAGGGAAAATCTTTACTTATACTTGCGTGTCTTCCATGTATTTGGTGGAGGAAATGGAAAAATGATATGACAAAGTTTAATTGTTAAGAAGGAGTATAATACTGTACTTATTGCCGATAATTAAACAACCGTGGCAAAAATTAATACCTAGGGTAGAGTGTTCAGAGGCAAGTAAATTCAAAAAAATCTAAATCAAAATGTTTTTATTTTACAGAGGCCTACATGAGCACTTATAAAACGTCAGAAATCATTGCACGGCTCAAATTTTCCTTTTCCTATGAAGAAAAACCGACAAAAAACCTCATGGTTACTCTATTTTATTAACCGACTTCAAAAAGGAGGAGGTTATATGTTCGGCTGAATGTATGTTTTTTTTTATGTATGTTCACTGATTCTCGGTCAATTGTGGGCCGATTTTGGTAATTTTTTTTATTGAAAGGTTATGCTTGCAAGTTGGTTCCATAGAAATATTGTTATGATCTGATTATGAACTTCGAAGATATGGTACATAACTGCTCATAGGATCACAGCAGAACCGTAGTAACAAGTAAAATTGCTTTGTTTATAAGTGTAGTCGATGACTGACTGAAAGAACCACACCATTGTTTACCATTAGTTGAGATAGCGGTCAAACGAGAACTTATAAATATTAATAATAATAAAGTTAATAAACCCATTAACAAACAAATTTTTCATTATTCATTTTTCGTACACCAACCAAAGGAACGAAAATAAAAAGAACAAATAATTCTAGATGAAAGTTATATTGAATTCAGACTTGTGTTTGATCAAATATGTTTACTGTCTCAGAATCTCATTTTGCCAACTTACATTAAAAATATATAGTCATAAATAATCATAACACATTAATATATTATAATAACACAGTCGACAGTGATACGGAGGAGTTTATTAACGCTATACATTCATTTAGATTAGTTTAAGTTAGTTCATAAGGATAATATGTATGTATATATTTTAATAGATAGTTAAGTGTTTTCTATATAATTATACAACATTAGTTTTAGTATATGAGAAACCTGAAACACGTATTTTTATGTAAAGAATCTGTGTACAAAAAATGATACAGTCATCATGAAAAATCACAAAGTTATAAGCTAGTTATGTTACCTAGTTGTCATCACAAATACATGGTTACTGGGCCATCCGGGTGACTGAGGAGTTGTTTTGGTCCCGTACCCAGGTGTGCGCTGGCTCCTAATGCCCTGTATGACCTGCCATGACCTGTGTTGTACTCAGTGTCGGAGGTGTCCAATTTGCGACCTTTTTAAATATTTTTGGGAGAAAGTAGAACATGGTGTAAAAATTATTGGAATCGATTCAGTTACAGATTCTGAACAAACCATATTCAGGGTTTGCATATATTAAAAATATATATCAACGCACAGCCAAAATTACTGGGATTAGGAGCGTGAAATTTTGCACAAGTCTACCTTTTATGACGTAGGCGAGCACTAAGAAAGAATTTTCCAAAATTCTGCCCCTAACGGGAGGAAATGAGGGTCTAAAGTTTGTATGGAGAAACCAAAATTCACGCGGGCAAAGCGGCTGGCAGAAGCTAGTTTAAAAGTATATAAAAATTATAAATATTGTTAGCGATTTTTATGATTAGTTACATACACTATGATTATTTTTTGTATAAGCAACATTAAAATGTACTTTTTTTTTGCACTGACAACTAGAACGAGCTGCGACTTGACAGCGGGGCGCTATGACAGTTACAAGGGTTTATAAAATAACGCACTACACTGTCCTGACACAGTCTATTCTAGTTTTCGGTGTAAGCAACATCTCAGAGTAAGTGCTACTATGTAATTATTATTAATTGATAGTATTGATTGATGACATTTGTAATAATTGTGTGCTGTCATGGCAAAAGTATAGAGGGTAAGTTACCCGTTTTGGCTGTTTAATTTTTAACCACACTTGCAAAAATACAACATTAGAAAATACAGACTACACTAGTGACAGCGGCTAAACAAGATTATGCGAGCCAAACGTTAAAACGCGATTAGTTTTATTGGTGAATTCCGCCCTAAATAAGTTTTTTATCCAATCTTTCTCTAAAGTTAACACATATAGCTAGCAATTGTTAGGAAACTCACATGAAATATCTGGAGGATGGGTATATTTATAATTTCTTCTTGATATACAACTTGGACACGTCCGTATTCGATGCTGTCCCAGAGCCAATAGGCCGAGTCAACCGCCGCGTGCTTCCGTCAAGTCAGGATGACCGTTGTACAAAATTAGTATTGCCAGTGTAATAAATAAAATGTCCCAATATAATCGACTAAAACGTGACATCGATTTAAAAATATTTCAAAACCTAACACAATATACAGAAAATTATTATCTAACATTAATTTGGTTTAAAATCTGATTGCAATTAGTAACTACAGATGCTTCTCCAACTAGAAGTGTTGAGCACATTCATCATCCCTAATCACGGTATTACACGAATCGGAAATGCATTACGGGTGCAGTCATCCTGAAATTGCGGCAGCTAGCTCTCGGATATTGCGACACTTCCGTTCGATTACACGCTTTCCATATTCAACCAGTCCCTTTAGAAGTTCATACGTCATAACTGAGCTCTTTGAAGGGCAGATTAGATTGAAGATTGATTTTTGTATCTACTTTGACCTACGTACGTACGGTTTTTTTTTAGGTAGGAAATCATCTAATGACAAATCCCGGTCTTGGGCGGAGCGAGAAATAGTATCAGACTTTTACTGACTAAAAACCCACTCCTGTTCCTTCGTTGTCTTTCGTACCAGGGCCGAGTCTTCCTTTCAGAATCAGATCCTTGGCCCCAGAAGGCTTCAACCCTGCTGGTTTAGATATATGGCCTGGTTATGGAACACTTTTTGATTCCGGGAAGTACAAGTTTCCATCATGACAGCAAAGCCACCTGTTTAATTCGTTTGAATTTATATTATCAGTCGATTTTTTATTTTTTTATTCAGTCAGAGCGCTAACCGTTCCACTACGGTAACTCACCGCAGTAGAATGGTTGAGAGAATAGCTGCTGTACTGCATGTCGTGGGTTCGACTCTCGTAAATATATATATATTTAGAAGTAAAATACCAGTCACTGATTTTGTCACGAAATCTCAGAAACTATAACACCTACAAACTTAAAATTTGACAAGTAGGTTCCTTATAGGGTGTAGACATCTGCTAACAATGAATTTTTCAAAATTCACCCCCAAATGGGATGAAACGGACTCGAAAAATAACGACCGTGTTTCATTAAAAAAAATCCTCAGTAATATTATTTCTGCAAATACGAACCTGAAAAATATCTTATAAAACATCCAGAGATTTGGCGACGGACGCTGGGCGTTCGTGAGCTTGTAACACACCAGTAACCAAATCATTAACGCCCAGTAACCAAATCATTAAACACACAAACTGAATAGAAGAACAATTCAAACAACCGTAACAACACAACGGTACTTAATACGAGCAACAAATGAGGTGAAACAGTTAAGCGATTAATTTCTCGCATTACCCCGAATCACCAGTGGTGCATCGAAAATTCGATTAACCAAATGTGTTCAGCCGTTCGATGTCCCAATGTGTGAAAAGACAGAAATGGTAGGTACTCTAATTGGACATTATTCCCGAGTGTTGGGACCCGAAACGAATGGAATTTCGAGAATTGTTATTTGTAGGGAACAGTTGCTGTTTGTGAAGTTTATGATTGAAAAGGTTTTTTATGACCGTTATATGTGCGGGGCCATAATGTGTATCGTGTAATGTATTTATTTCTGTTGCTATATTATTACATGTAACTGCACACTGTTATACTTCCCAAAATGCTCTTAAACTCCATTCGCGTTAAGATTAGACATTTAAACATTTCTTTTTTACTGTCCGTTCATCCGATTTTGACTTCTATTTTCTAGGTAATAAGGATGACATTAAAAGTAAAAAAGTGGTTCCAATACCAACTATTTACTGCAGCCGTCATTTATCATGCCACCATCGCAATAAAAGCCAAAATCGTTTGAATGGTCGGTTAAGAAGATTTATTTAAATATACACCACTAGTTTTTAATTAGTACAAATACTTAAGGGCTTATTAGAAAAAGTCTTAGCATTATTTAAGTAAAGTCTCAATAAATAATATTCATACAAACCAAAGTTATTAGCTTTTTTTATATCCCAAAATGTCACTCAATTTATGGAGATATTTTACACGCTATTGATTATGAATGAAAAGCAATGGAAAAACACTGCGCGTAGTATTTTCTATTAGAAATTTTTATGAATAATTGATTCAATTATGAATTTACCAATTATGACAAATTTTCGTGGACCACTTTGGTGGTTTTTTACTTTTGACTATATAAATATGTTCAGTAAGGGGTACAGATAGAGTTCAATTTATTTTGTACTAATTAAAAAATAGGGGTGTATAATCTTAACGCGAATAGATTATAGGCAGTGTTTTATTTAAAAAAATACTTACTCCTAATTGCAGGAGAATAATATAGAAATCGACGCACTATATTGATATCGCATTGGTATCTACGCATGTATACATAAACACACTAGTGACGCAATCAAGATCTGTCATAATAAGTACTTTATATTTTGGGATTTTTTTTTAGGTGGGAATATCATCTAATGACAAATACCGCTCTTGAGCGGGGCGAGAGATAGTGTCAGATTTTACCTGACTAAAAACCCACTCCTGTTCTCTCTTTTTCTTCGTCTCAGGGCCCCAGGTTTCACTTTCATACTACCCGTGGCCCCAGTAGGCTTCGACCCTGCTGGGCCCCTACAATTTGCTGACATCTCCCTGAGGCGCGCGTGGAACAATACGCGCCGTTGACGACTGGGCTCGGTCCGGACGGTTACCGGAAGGTCGGACAGTGAGCTACCCATTGCTCGCTGTCCGCAAGCCCGCGCCTACGGTGACCGGTAATCGGGAGTGGAATCCTAGGTTTTATTTTAGGATAAAAATTACCTATTTAAAAACTGCTGAAATCGATTTTCAGTATCCAATCTTGAATATACTACTTTCAGGATATGCTTTCATTGTATTATAGCATAGCATTATAGTCGGCCTTTTAAAGTTCCCACTGTTGGGACTCAGGCCTCCTCTCTAGGAGAGGGAATGGGCCGTAATCCACCACGCGGGCCCAGTGCGGGTTGGTGGATGTCACATGTCTTCGAAATTTTGGTTCTAGGACATACTGGTTTCCTCACGATGTTTTCCTTCACCGTTTTGAGAGCAGTGGTGATGAAATAAATTACACAAAGTAATGCGCCTGGCTGGGTTTGAACCCGCGACCTACAACTCGTAAGTCGGGGCCGGTACCACTCGGCCACCACTGCTCTGCTCTTTCATTGTATAATAATATAATATTCCACAAATCTAAACAAATAATATAAAGAGCTAAAGTTTGTTTTTTTTTTTGCAGGAGGTAATCTCTGAAAGTACTGGTCCGATTGCTAAAATTTTCACCGATAGAAAGCTGCTTTATTCTTGAGTGACATATGCTATATTTTATGTACGTGGGTTTTGGTTTACCTGGTCCTAGGGTACATCCAAAGAATGGACCCTATTTTTATTACAATCTAGCCATATATACAGACTAATAAGTAATTTAATTATATCCTAAACTAATAAATTTTCTTTACTAAGAATGTGTCTAATAGCACTTTTCTTATTGTCTCTATTAAGGCGAATACACTTCGTTTTTGTATTAATTATGCTACATTACACTATTCACTATCACTAAACACTAACGCAAACGGTTTTGTTCTTTTTAGTCTTCTCACTATATTTGTGTGGTCGAGAAGCTGGATTGCCTTGATGTTCACATGCTGATGAAGTCGCTTTTCGTGAGCTTCTGCAGATTTTTTTATCACTTTTTTGATGAACTCAACTTTTAGATCCCGATGGAAGTCATCATTTCGTATGTACCAAGGTGCATTTACAATCTCTCTTAGTATCTTGTTCTGAAATCGTTGTATGATACTTATATTGGTCTGTTTATGTATATGTGTATGTACGCGGGTGAAACTGCGGGCAAAAATTAGTTAGGAATATTAAAAGGTACTTAGTTTGTAGGTTATGTATTTTTGTTTTATTAGGTTATGTATTATTTTGATATATAGGTGCTGAGCCTCTTGGTTTAGTACCTACATATCAAACTACTTGGAAAACTTATACTATCATGACCTTTACTAACTTGCACCGTTCTAGACTAACTCCTTTTATTCCATATACTAAATAACCTATAGTTGTCTAAGACGGCCAATACAAAGCTTAAAATATATTATTCTTGGCTTGTTATTTCTTGATCTTCATTGTAGGACATATTTCTTCAATCTTGTTCGTTTGTGCAGTTCTAATTTAGTTCGACTCTTTTCTTGTCTTTTGTGGTCTGGTTTCCACACTTAGTGGACCATTGTACGTGGCCTATCATGCCTTTCCAACCAGCCCACATCTTTCCAATAGCAGGTGAGTCTTTTCGGTTTACTCAAGATGTCTAAGAGTGAATTCTGTACCCTCAGAGTTCATGTTCGTATTCCACTGACAGCTGTGCACGGAGGAGCACGTGTACCTCCTGGATGCGCATAGAGGACAGTTCGTGATACTCATTGTGTGGAAGTGTTTATTTATTGAGCAGTGTCCGGTGATTATAGTTATTAGTTATATTATTATATGATAACTATAAGATTAAACTCATGAGTTTAAAACTTCACATGCACTGCTTCTGTTGTTTTTTTTTTCAGTGTACTATCGAAATTTATTTTCACCTCCTTTTTTAAAAGAAATAAGCATTTAGTACCTTTGTACTCAAATTTTTAATGTTTACATTTGAATTCGTAAATAGGTAAATAAGTGAAAAAACCGAAAATGAATTGCCCTATATGTAGATTCTGCCTTGGTTGCGTGAACATGACTCAATGGCAGAATTTTCATCATAAAACCATAGTCAATACAGGCAGGAGGATATTGCTTGAAGAGCAAAAACTGTGCGAGAACGCAAACGAATCACTATCGTTCACAGTTTCATTTCTTTTTGAGCAAACAGTCGTGATAGCAGGAATCTTTTCAATTTGTCAGACGTATCGTCATTATTTACGCATGTCTCATATCTTCGAATGCATAACAGAAAGTATACACAGCTTTCAGCGTTGAAAGAGTTGTTTTGTTTTTTTTTTAAAAACAATGAACTCTTTGATTAGAAGCTATTGGGTTGTGAATTCGTTTGAGGGCTGAGGGATCGGATGAAATAGTTACCGCGACCACCATGGCACAAAGGGCAGCTAAAGTTACAGAGGTGGGTTTTAGTCAATGAAAGTTTGACGCTCGTTCTCGCTCTGGAGGAGTTATTTGATGGTCATATCTATTAATATTGTAGAATAGAATAGAATAAACTTTTTTGAACACCAAAATAGTAACAAAACTTTTACACTAGGTAACTTAAATCTATGGGTACAAAGGCGGTCTTATCGCTGACAGCGATATCTAGCAGACAACCTTAGGATGGACTGTAAGAAATTGAAATAGAAAAAGGGGGTACATAGGAAACGACACCGATTGGAACTGTGCGCTAATTTTTGATGTTTTATAGGTGCCCGAGTTTGATGATTGTTATTTAATGAGAAAAAAATCAGAAGTCATTACGGAAGATAAACAAGATTTTTTTAAACAGAGCTTTTTGTGCAAAACAAGATAAAGTGCCAGCCAAACTTCAAAAACATCCTACAAATTGTTGTAATCTCAAATTTTGAAAGAGAATTTCAATTCACAAGTTTTTGGAACCCGTTCCAAACAATTTCATAGAAATCCTGTCTCCATTTCTTGCTTTTGAAACAGTTTCATGTCGTGATTTCTAATCGAGGTCGCTTTGTGGTTAAGACATTTCAATACCTCAAAGTATCGAAAATCAATATGGCTACGTTAGAGGAACGATAGGACTGCAGATGGTTCAACAAAGGGATAGTTCTCTTCTTCTCCTGAAGAGATAATTCCATATTTATTTTAGAATTCATAAGTCAATAAATTGTATCTGATACAACGTTGATATAATTATATCAATCATTTTTAATATTATTTTAAAAGTAATTAAAGGTAACTTATTTTTATTATTTTCTTTTCTGCCTAATTTAATATTTTTAGTTCTAATTATTATTGTTCTTTTCTGACAAAAAAATCTGTTTTCATTCAATTATTATTATTATTTCGTTTTTTTTTTATTTATTTTTTATTTATCTCTGGACCCTGGGTCCTGGACCTTTGGAAGGCGAACGAGGAGCCGAAGCCAACTCGCAGAGGCCCCCTTTAGATAATTATAATGGAACATGATACCAACCGACGATTATCCCTGTACGCGCTATGCTAGTGCACCCAAAGAAAACCCCCGGTTGTTGAAACACTGTTGCGACATATGGAGAACAATGACAATAGGGCTATGGTTTTTGGAGTCTTAAGTGGACGGGTAACATGGAACTATGTTAAGACTATGGCCCCTGCCTGAACAACGTTATTAATATCCATCGAAAAAAGGCAGGGGGTGACTTGCACACTTAATAAATGGGCCCCCAAAAAACGGCCGCTAACACGAAGTGACGTAGCAACAAGAGGGCAACATATCCTGAGGTGCTTGAGGAGTGGAGAGGTATACCACGGCTATCAGGACAATCCCGGCAGTACGGTCAAGATCCCTACCAGCACCTTACTGGATTATACATCCTTCTCCCGAGCACGTTTGCTCTTGCGAACCTCCACTCAAGTCAGCCAATAAAGGCAAGAGAGAGGTGGGAGCTCAGTTCCTCGTTAGTGTTCACTACGGCCGGCCAATAAAGGCAAGCCGGAGATGAAGAACAAGAATTCTCCCGGGAGATCGGGTCCGTGGGGTCGCTAACGCCCAACAGATCGCCACAAAACTGCACTGCGGATTGTATCTCTCTTAGTCTGGCCCCTCACCCTAGGCATATTACGGCAAAGCAAACTTTACCGATACAGACCTAGAGTATATTGGAGCACGCAAGCCCCACCACGACGTCAACGAAAAGGTACGGCGATGGGGTTATATGTTTAACTTTTTTTTAAAACATTATTGTTGTTATAATTATTTAATTAATTGCATGATGGTTTTAAAAATAATTTTTCTCAATTATATTCTGTGGAAAATGCTGTGGGTTACATATGGAACCACCTTCTTTTACTGTTTTATACTATGTGATTCATAATGTGTAACTGTTTATTTTCCCAAATAAATAAAATAAAAAATAAATAAAAAAATAATAAATAATTTATCAGACAACGTTTGAAGGATGTTGCAGTGTTCAGTTCGTTTCCCTCATGGCAAATGTTCGTATGACCTACAAATATAATTATTCCGGGTCTGGGTATCTTGTGTCTGTAAGTTTATGTGTTCGTGAGCCTTAGATACAGAAATAATTCCTAGTGTGGAACAAAGTTTTATTTAATTATACCATCAAACAAAAAATCCCTCATACATCCAGCTACTACTCCTGCTCTTTCTCTGGTCATACAGTAAGATTGTGAAACTCTTCCGCCTAGCATTCGAGATTTGAAATCTATTTCACTCTTTAAAACATAGTAAAAGCGCACTTATCTTTCATCTTTAGTGTGTTAATTTATATAAGGTATAAACTCTTCTCATTTCTACACACTATTGTCTACATTTCTTATCTCTTCTTTCGCAGGTCTGCTGGAAAAAAATATATTTTCGAAATAAGCAATACCTTTGTATTTTTTTTTATAATAATGTATCTTATTCTGTATATATGAAATAAATAAAAAAAAAATTAAGAAAAAATGTTTGCAATAATTAAGCTTAACTATCGTGCTACGTATTCCTACAAATATGGTAGGCTGGTCTAAAAAATGTGAATTTTTATAAAGTAACAATAAGACCAAGGAAATGATGATTGATTTATGTGAAAGATAATATGACTAGAAGGATATGGCAGAAAAGATACTATCGTAAATGATATAGGACAAAGTTGCTTCCCGTTATTTATTTGTAAGTGGTCTCTCGCAGGTCAACCTATGCAGTTCTCATCTGTTTAACCGGACTTGCCTGTACCAGCCTTAATAAATTAAAACCTTCCGTCAGCCGTCAGCAGTCAACTAAACGGCTACACTCTGAAAGCACCCCCGGTGGGGAGCAAGACACAGGCGGATTCGGATATAAATTATTGTTACGCCGCCGTCTGTCCCTCTGTACACTTTGATCTTTCCATTAATAAAAACAACAACAAAAAAAAAAACCTTCCTTGGTTTATGTATAAATAATGCAATCCTGCAAAGCCGGGACGGGTCACTATTGAATTAATTATCAAAAAAGGATAGTGATGATAAATAACATTTATTTATTTTGTATATGCGGATTTAGGGCTATGCTCGGAGTTTCCTTGCATGATCCTGTCAGAAATAAAGATATGCGCAGGAGAACCAAGGTCACATAGCTCTAAAAATCGCCAAACTTAAGTGGCAATGGGCAGGGAACATTGCTTGCAGAACAGATGGTCAATGGGAATGAAAGGTTCTAGAGTAGGGACCGCGTACCAGAAGAAGCAGCGTTGGAAAACCTCCAAGGTGGACCGATGACCTAATGAGGGTCGCGGGAATCCGATGGATGCGAGACGCACAGGACCAGTCGTTATGGCGACACTTGGGGAAGCCTGTATGAAAAGAAGAAAATCATTTATTTGCTGGAACATATTGCAAACATTTTCCATAACGAAAAAAAATAAAAACAAAATATATGCGCCACGTCTTTACGCCCAGCGTTACACGGCATTATGCCGTGTCCGCACGCAAAATGCGATGTGTCCACAGCGCTGGTTTTCATCGTGGGCCGGTGACGTTATCGTCTAACAGACGTCGGCAACAGTGCACGTCTTTCGTCAGAAATGATGATGCGGATTCAACAAAGACAAAAATGTAATAGTTAATTAACCTTGTCAAAATCTCACACAAACATTTTTGTAATAGTAACTCCATTATTTCACAATAATAGCTTTCAAGATAAATATATTCTTATGATAAAACCACGGAGAAAGTTTCAAGCGGCGCTTATCCCAAGAGATTTGGGTAACAATAAAATAATAGCTAACATTTGTAAGACCAAACTTTCATCATTACAATTTGTTATATTTACATTTTATTGTTCTCTTTTACGATAGAATGTAAAAATGTAATAAAAAGGGTAACGTTGTTCAGTGTAGTAACTTTGAACTTAGTATGTTGTTAGTTGTAACAGTCTTTTACATCTATTGCTAGGTTACTTACTTAACATGTACCTACTATAGTGATATCAAAAACTAATAAAAAAGGGCTTATATCGCGCATTAGTTTAGATTTGTATCGACGTCTGTATCGCCAAAAGAGAACAAAAAAAAAAACGGCATAGTAGAGAGGTTCCGTATCATGGTTCTATACAATATTAGACACTATATTATAACTTTTTTTTAGTTTCACCTGTCCCTGTGTTTATTTGTAGAATAATTAGGTATGGGAGCTCCAGTTAAGAATTTATCGAATGACTTCTAGCGCTCTTGGGCGGGGCACGAGGGGATGGCAAACTTTACTGACTAAAACACACTCCTATGTTCTTTCTTTGCCTTGCATTCTAGGGCCCCGTGGTTCCCTTTCAATTACTCATGGCATTAGTAGGCTTGGACCATGCTGGGCCCCTACGATTTTCTGACATCTCCTTGAGGCGCGCGTGGAATACTACGCTCCGTCAACGACTTGGGCTTGGTCCGGACGGTTACCAGTCGACCGGACGACGCGTCGATTGCTCGTCGTCCGACAGCCTATACCTACGGTGGCTGGAAATCGGGATCGGAATCCTGGCGGCTGGCACGTGAGGGCCGTTCCCTCGCGCGTGCACCTACAATGACCTGCAATTGCCCCGCGAATCCTGACGCGAGCGCAGGCCGTCTTCTACGGTGGCCACAGCATGGACTTTGCTTCCCTCTTACGCTGTCGCCACCTACTTTGTTCGCATTACTACCTCGCAGAAGGAGCCATTTCTTGAGACTGAATATAAAATAGAATTTATTTCTATTTGGTACGTTGCGAATTACCTAAAATATAATATCCGTGCACACATTTTCAAAGCGGAAGTTATTACCGTACTCATCGCTCGATTAACTCTCGACTAATCCCAGATTCGAACTTAAACTAAATTGATCAACTCAAATGCAGTCGACTTCAGGAAGAGATATCAAACGTTCACCCAAGCTATCGAAATGGCGTGCTCCCGGATATTACAAGTCAAAGCTAAAGGTGGGGCAATTTAACTAGGACCGTGCGAGGCAGAAACTTTTTATAGTTTTTGCTATGTTGCGACGGACCTGCTTTGATTTGAGAAAATGAGAAAGGAAATGATGAGCCACACGTATTGAAATATCATTTACTAGCAATCGTGGAGTTTTAGGTACTCATAAGTTAAAAATAGAAAGGAAAACCTGGGGGATCTTTAAGATTCAAAGATCCTAAGCATTTTATTAAAAATAAACCATTTACAGGCCCTTTTGAAATATCAAGAAGTCGGTCAGTCATAAAAATGGTGCTAATTGCGCATTCCAAAGCGTTGATCTCTATGGAGAAGAATGTACAAGAAACTCCATGGTCACTCTATTAAATCTATTACAAATATCTCAGTTACATGTTTCTTGTTGCTACTATTATGTCAGAAGTTGAGAACAATGTAAATAAAATTTAAAAAAAAAAACAAATTCTAAATATAGAAATTAAAATAAGCCACTGGCAGCTAAGAGATTACCAGTCTCAACTGAAGTCGCCCGTTCATGGACATGACGCGTATATCAGCACCACTCAGCTCAACCATTTTGAAGGGAACCGAATGATCCAACACATGTGGCACCATCAGTAAGACATTTGAGTGAGGATGACAAATCCTCAACTGCCATGCTCATTTATGTCAAACAATATAATAAATTTGTAGAAGTTTTTAGTTGTGCACGCATCACGTAAAATGTACGAAATCGATGTAGATAATTTTTATAAATTAAACTTGATATATTACTTAGCGTTTGTTTCATCGCAATCGGTTGACTATATCGAAAGTTATACTAGATTCATTGACTGTTAGGTGGTGCGAAGTGCCGGGTCAGCTTATAGTAACCTAACCATAAATTGCTGCATTTTACTCATATAAACAAACTTTGAAAAAAAAAAAGTGCCATTACAATATTATACTATAATAATATAATAAATAAGTATGTATAATAATATAAGTTAAGAGTGAAAAGATTACTTCTAGCTAAGCGTACTCCATCGTCGATCATACCGTTACTATTCATCAGGTGAGATACTAGTCAACCGTGAGCCAATAAACAGTAAAAAAATCATAAGAGCAGAGAAATCACTATTATACTTAGTAACATTGGAAAACGAAAATTAAGCAATCACTTATAATCTTAATAGAATTTCCTTGAAATAAGATTTTCTTAAGATTAAATGTTTAAGGTAACAATTTGAGGAAGTTTTGGCAACCACGATTAAGTATTGGCAACTAATTTATTTGGCAACACCTACAGATTTTACGGAGTTCACTTCAATTGAATTATCTCACAATGAACTGGATTTTCAAGCAAAAGGAGTTTCGGAGACTTTTCATCCCTTTTTAATCGTTTGAGGTTTGTGTTCCCACAGAGAAGAATTACAGAGTATTTATTACTTGAATTGGTAGCTATGGATTTAAATTATATCGAATTTATAATTGGATGACTCTTAATTTATGTCATAATATTATTTGTATCAAAACGTAACTTGATCTAAAATCACAAATAGAAAGAATGTTACAAAGAAACTTTTAAAATCTGGTGAAAGAGGCAAATGTCCAGTAACAGAATAAGAATGGCCAAAGACATAAACCATTAAAACATACCTACCCTCCTCGACTCAATTTTCCACACAGCAGAATACAATATATTCGTTGCACATTCCTCTAGATAAACTAGCAATTTGGACTAAAGCCCGATTTCTACACAATCTATCTTTCGTGACTCTGTTAGTTGATCTCAATTCCAATCTATCTGAAATGCAGACAGATAGTCTGTAGCATTGTCTGTGACTTGCATTAGCTTATTGGTGAATGTAAGTGATTATTGTAAACATCTCATTTGCGATGGCTTCAATTCTATCGAACGGTTGCAAAGAGTCACAAAAAAGCAATCGCATTCTCGTTGATGAGGCTCTTATGAACCATTTCGGGGCCATCGTAATGGCAGTCCAGTTGTCGGGCGCTAGTGGCGCCGTCCTTATCGGAGATATTAATCAACTGCCCTATCTGGACAGGGAAAATCTTTTCCCCATTAGCTACGCCCGTCCGGACTTAGTGGTCACCATCAGCCACGAGCTGTCCTGCACACACCGGAATCCGATGGATGTCGCGTATGCCCTGGGGGAGGTGTACCCCGGCATATACTCGTCAAGAAACCGGGTCCACTCACTACAGCTGAGGAGGTTCACGGGCGCGCAAATTTCCAGCACACTTCCCAACACGCTCTTCCTGGTCCACACACAGGAGGAGAAGAAGACCCTCATTGACCAGGGATATGGGGCTGGCGCTGGATCATGCGTCCTAACTATACACGAAGCCCAGGGTCTTAGCAGCGAGTCGGTCATCATCTTGAAGACAAAATCCATAAACATCCGGATTCACAGCAGCGTCCCCCACGCAGTAGTGGCAGTCTCCAGACATACTGCCCACTGCGTGTACTACGCCGACAACGCTGATGACGCAATTGGACGGTTTGTGAGGAGGGCACAGGAAGCGTCGAGCAGGGACATCATCAACACCAACATGAAGAACGCCATGCGGCATCGGGACAGAAAAGTCGTCGAGGCACTGATCCGTTTATTAACGCAATGACGAGTTGATGGCGCCTTGGACGACGCGGGTATTTGCTCGGGGCCGTTTGGGTAAAACGGGGGAATAACGAGGTGGATAATCCGCGACTGAGGAGAAAAAAAAAAAAAAAAAAAAAAAAAAAAAAAAAAAAGAAATTACAGCATAATATAGTAGTTATAGTTATCGATAATATGTATTATAAACTAGAGGGTATTTATTGTTATATTATATAATTATATATTATTAATTGTACCTATTAAGTATTAGTTTTAAGTATAGTTGTTGGGGTTGAGGGGCCATTTGTTTGGTGCGGCATCACGGGCGGCGATGAGTTGTATGTGTGTTGAAGGTTGGGAGATTCCTGATTTTTGATGCGTATGTGGGTCGTTGTCGCTTGGGTATCGATTCGGGCTGGTGGCCTCTAAACCCTGAAATTCTGACGGCTTTTATTGTGATGATCGCTGAAAGGTGCTCTGGAGTGACGCCACTTGCACGTGGAGTTGCCCAGAAGCAAACAATGTAGAATTACCAAACAAGGGCACGGACGTCATGTCCGTGGTTTAAATGTAAGGTCGGAGTGCGGTTTTAGTCAGTAGGAGTCTGACACTGCCCAGACTGGCTCGTCTGTGAGGCAGCTTGGGCGTCCATGAGGATTTCCCACTCCTACCGAAAAAAAAAAAAAAAAAAAAAAAAAAAAAAAAAAAAAAAAAAACATCTCATTTATAGGTTTATTTTTATTATTATATAGCCTTTTCTATAGAATGTAAATGTGAGAACTCTGTAGACTGCGGAGACTACAGTGTTCTCTTCATTCTTTATCATTCATCTCATTATTCATCGAAATTAAAGGAATCTATGAATCCTCGGAGAAATCTAATGATAATATTTTGTTATAGCTTAGAAAACAGCAATGCGAGCGATATATTTTGTTGCAGAAACTTTTGTACAATATTTCGCACACAGAGCCAAAACTTAAAATACAATACTATGAAACAGTCCTATAGCGACATCTATGGCGTCACATAAGAACTAATCCTGCATCACGCAATTAAAGTTCTCCACGTGATTTGAACATATAGAACCGCCCAAAATCATCTATCGGGCAGTTGCCCACCAAACATAACAGCCGTCTGGCCGGAGAATCCTCCCTTTGCAACGGAGGTTTGCGGGACTTCAATCTCTGTTCCGCTTACCTCCAAAGTCCCCAACCGCGTCTATAATAATGAATTTTCATGCATTTTTTGCCAATAGACTGAGTGGTTCATGAGAATGGTTTAGATATATAATACATGTACGTTATACTAGGTTCTGCCAGCGGATTCATCCGCGTCAAAGTCGGTTTCTCCATACAAACTTCCGAACCTCCGTTTTACCCCCTTAGACCCTTAAGGGGGTAAAACGGGGGTTAGAAGTTGTTATAGTTGGAGTTTCGTAAAATCCGTTCTTAGCGGATGTCTGCACCCTTTAAGAAACCTACCTACCAAATTTTAAGTTTGTAGGTGTTATAGTTTTATGAGATTTCTTGATTAATCAGTGAGTGGTATTTCGCTTTTATATATAGGTATATATGTATGTTATAGTAGAGAAACGCTAAGGATTTAAAAAGATTTGTAACACCCGGGGTAAAATGAGGCGGAATACTACTTACCTAAAATTCTAAATCCATACCTTGCTTCGTGCCAAATTTCAGGAATCTAGATCAACGGGAAGTACCTTATGAATTTTGATTTTTTGATTTTGTCGAAATATACGTTTTTTGCAACATAAACAGCCGTATCTTTTTTGTTCGTTAACTCAGAAGTTAAATTCTAAATTAATTAGCATCTATCAGTTTGTGAAAACTATTTCGATATAGATTGAAAATATAAGTAAGTACTGCTCTAAATTTCTAGGTAGTTATTTAGTTCTGTGAATTGTATTTATGTAAGTATCCTAACTTAATCCTGTTGGCAAGTCAGGAATCAGATTCCAGGAACCATACTTCCAGTAAACGCTTTTGAAACTAACCGTGTAAATATTGCGTCAGAGGGAAACTTTGAAATAGTTTTTCAGGAAAACGGAGAAGTTGCGTCCCGTATACAACTTATATTTGATGTTAAGCATATGCTTCGAGAATTGAAAAATGGACGGGTATTTTTAATTTGAAATGTTGAAGATGTTTATAAAACTCACTCTTCTCTGTAAAGTTTGAAGGAAAGAATTAAATGAGACTTACTTGTACGTGTGAGTTTAATGTAGCATAACATAACATGTGCCATTTTTTATACCTTTATAAGACGATACGCTTGGCCCAGTGGTTAGGCGACTGGCTACCGTGCTGCGTGTCGCAAGTTCGATTCCCTTGTAAAACAAATATTTGTATGGCCTAAAGACAGTTGTTCTGGGTCTGGTTGTCTTATATAAGCGAGTTTACATGTTTGGGAACTCATCCACAATACATGAGCAATTCCTACTGTAGGGTAAGGTTTAAAAAAAAAAACTTTGGGCAATTGTTGTCGTTCTTCACGATAAGAAGAACGATTTGTTCAAATTTTTTACTTCTAAAATTGTGTTTTAAATTGCATACAAGAACCAGTAAAAAATGTAATCAAGAATAGCCGCCAATTTCTCAATTATAAAATTATTTGAGTTTTTATAAAACGCATGTGACACATTCTTAACTCCAAATAGAGCATACAAGAACCAGTAAAAAAAATAATCAAGAATAACCCCCAATTTCTCAATTATAAAATTATTTGAGTTTTTATAAAACGAATGTGACACATTCTTAACTCCAAATACTCAGTTGAGAAACCGATATAAAGTAACGGCATTGATTAAGATACGGTTAATTAAATGGGAATAAAACCGTATTTAGAAAGACAGACATTACATTATACGGCCGGCTACCGCCCTTATGTAGTTTCACTTAATTCCAAGTTATGTACTGGTACAGGTACTGGCGTCCTCAGCCCAAAGTTACGAGCTCTCGTTATTGGAAAAGTAATAAAACCTGACAAAAAGAATATTTTTTGCACGATTTTTATTTTATTTATTTATTTACAAGCACTTGTACCTACAACGTTACAGGGTATGTCCAAGGCGTTGTATGTACAATGGAAACTTACAAACTAAAAATACATTTAATAAAACAATAATACCCCAATAACATAAATGCTAATGCAATAAAATCTATCCAGAAAGATACCATTGTCCTGGTATCCATTGATCCGAGATGCGACGCCGCCGCGCCGGGGCGAAACTTCGCTGCAGTCGCGGTATTGCGGACAAAGTTTCGGCGGGATCTCATGGTGGAATGGCAACAGCGACTGTCGCAACCCAGTGCTGGTAATTGATGATGATATTTACAACAGTAAGTCCTCCCTTTGAAGAGTGGCTGGAAAGACGTCACGACGTCCTCAACTTTCGCATGACGCAGGTCCTCAACAGATACGGTAAGTTTGGGAGGTTCCTGCGCCGGATTCGTACGGAAGAAATGCCCGGGTGTCACATGAACCGCCCGGAAGACATGATGTAAAGTGGAGACACCGCCGTTTTCTCGTGGAGGCGATTGACGGCAACGGGAAGGGACGGACTTCCTCATGCGGTAGCCGCCGCAACCCTGATCCCGATTTACAGCCACTGTAGGCGTGGGTTTGCGGACGATGAGCAATGGGTGGCTCGCCGTTGGGTAACCATCCACACGCGCCTCAAAGAGATGTCAGCAAAACCGTGGGTTGACTTCTGAAAGGAAAACTCGTGGTCCTGGAAAGCAAAGAAAAACTGAAGGAAAACAGATGTTGTTTTAGTCAGTAAAAGTCTAACACGCCCTCCCACCCTGCCTTAGAGCGTGAGAAGTCATTAGAACGATGATTACCCAAATAACCAGGTCCAGGACGAACTTTTGTAGATCCAGCACAATCCTAATGATGTTTAAGCTGCAGAACCACGAATAAAATGAATATTGGTAAAAGTTTTAATATTAACGGATAATCGTAAGTCTCATTTCATGAAAAGTGTCTAACCTTTACGAGTTGGTTTTGGCCCCTTGTGCGCACTCCAAATGTTCAGAACCCCAGGGTTTTAAGATGTATAAAGTACTCACGTTTTTTCCTTTTGATTTCAATCCCTACTACATATAGAACGCTACTTGCTACGATCCTAACATGAGCCTGATCTTTTGCTTAATTCTCATTTATAATCATAATACCTACTTAATTAGTATATTTTTATTCGGAAAACATATTTATAAAGCAACTTAACACAAATTCAACAAATTAACAAACTTCCCCGCAGTTTCTCTGAAATTAGGGTACATAAATAATTAAGGAACCAATTTTCGTAATGTAATATTTTCTCTCAAATAATAAACGTCAAAAAAATACGAATTCAAGTCACGTATAGCATTTACAATAACAAAGATGATTGCATAAAAGCTGTGTAAAGCCTCGAATTTATTTGAAAAACAAAAATAACATTGGTATCTGCAAAATCATTTTTTTCTGACCACGCACAGGTACAACAGTGACGTGATTGCCGCTCATTGGTTAAGGCCCTAACTCCCGAGCAGTGTCATAAAACAGTAACTTACCGGAGCCTATTCCTTAATAACAGCTAAATTGATAGGTTAAAAATGTTTATTATATATTCATTTACAACAATTATCAACATATGATTTATTCATATGACTAATACATTTCATCATCATCATCATTTCAGCCGATAGACGTCCACTGCTGGATTTAGGCCTCCCTCAAATGTCGCCACAGTGAACGGTCCTGTGCGTCTCGCATCCATCGGACCCTTCACCAGGTCATCGGTCCACCTTTTAGGGGTCTTCCAACCCTGCGTCTTCCGGTACGCGGTCGCCACACCAGAACGTTTCGGCCCCAACGGCCATCTGTTCTGCGAGCAATGTGCCCTGCTCATTGCCGCTGCCACAATTGCGATTCTTCGTGCTATGTCGGCAACCTTGGTTCTCCTGCGGATATCTTCATTTCTGATTCGATCACGCAAGGAAACTCCAAGCATAGCGTTTTCCCTTGCCCTTTTTTTTGCCGGTTCGGTGACTTTGAGCTAATACATTTGCCAAAAAAATAAAAATAAAGAACGTTACATTTTTTCATTTATTTCCCTACTTCTTTCAAACGGATCTTTAGAAACGTGTTTACACAAAAAAATAGCTGGTCAAAAACGTATCGTCGCGTCGTTGTCGCATTGTCGCATTTCACCTTACCGAGGAAGCCGTTTCTCTTCGCTAACATTCGTTTCGAGCACGAACAATATCAACCTATTGAATATAAATGGGGACATTTAATTGGAGACATGATATAAATTTTTCGGAAGACCTCCGAGAGATATTATTCAAATAACTTTTCGAGCGGTTTATTAAAAAGTGTTCCCTCGCTGACTTTTACTTTGTATTGCTTACTAGTTGTTCTACGTTTATTATTTGAAAAGTACCAACTGTTTATTGCGATACATGTAAACATGAAACTGGTATTTCCCAATAGAATAAACTATTAAGTTATGTTATAAATAGGTTCATAACTTTCATAGGACTGCGATCATGTCAATCGGTAGCATGTAAATGAAATGATGCATGGGATCATTTAATATCATTTCTCAGCCAAATTTTACTTTAATTATTTCGTAAAACACATTTTAAGCTTACTTCTTATTGCAACTGTGCCATACCGCTTTTGAGGTCTGGGTGAAGCAAGAGAAAATGTAATACTTTTACTGGCAAACCCACCCATGCTCCTTTAGTTTCTCTTTGCGCTCTTAGACTGCAGTGATAGCATGCAGCCTTGGTAGGCATCGGCTGTACATTACCTTGCTATAATATTAAAATTGACTAAACTAAGAGCATTTCTTTTAAAACTAAGTTTTATTTTATTTGGATGGCTTACAACTTACAATAAAAGATATAACAATAGATTAAATTAGGATAAGCCATTAATAAGCCTCCACAAATAATTGAGAGTATTTTTGAAGCTGTTATAAAAGCAATTGAATTACACAAACTTTAGTAACAGGACGACATAATAAGTCAAAATAGAAAATTATAAAAATCGAATTACATAACAATGTTTTATAGACTCTCGCCTGGACACGAGTTGCCCTAACCAACCTGGAAAACTCTAAAAAGACTCCGCACTTCGGTTGGGCACAGCAAAGACAATCTCCACAGACGGGGGTTCTCGGACGAATCCGATCTTCAGTGTTTGTGCGGTGTCTCTCCGCACACCAGGTACCACCTTCCATCCTGCATCATGTGCCCTGTTACCTGTTCACATAGAGACCTAATAACGTGTGTCGTCGAAATCCAGGCAAAAAATTTACCTTGAAAGAAAAAAGCACTAGTTTTGCCATCGACACGCTAAGAAGAAGAAGGTCAATGCTTTTAGACCAAGGAAAGTTTATGGATATATGTGTTTATATTTTATAATAGGTAGAGACCGTCCCTATATACAAGCAGATTGCTTACAGCAGATCTCATGTTTATGAAAATAAAGCAAAACTCTGATTTCCCTTGAGGTTATAAGGTTAGATGAAAGTTTTTAACTCAGTGTAAACTCAGACATTTTCCGGAAACATGAGTTGCAACGGAACTTCGTAACATTGGCAATCAGGATTGCTTTGATGGTGAAATATCGAGCACTGAATACTATAGCTGTTCCCTCGATACGTTTTCGCATCCTAACCTGCAAGATAGCTCGCTGTCCGACTGTCCGGTAACCTTTCGGACCGAGCCCAAGTCGTCAACGGCGCGTAGTGTTCCACGCGCGACTCCAGGAGATGTCAGCAAACCGTAGGAGCCCAGCAGGGTCGAAGAATACTGGGGCCATGGGTTCGCTTCTCAAAGGAAAACCCGGCCCTGGAATGCGAGGCAACGAAGGAAGTAGAAGTGAATTTTATTCAGTAAATGTCTGACACGCCCTCCTGCTCCACCCAAGGGCGAAAGATAAATAAAAACCTGCAAGAACCGTATATTGTTTTCTGGGTTGAATGTATATCATAGAACTTAGCGAATTGAAATTAACACACGGCTTCCTTCAACGAACAAACGATTTTATAATTATATGTCACCGGGAAATTGCAGACTCCGTGTTTTTATTTTTATTTTTTTTTATTGATAGGCTCACATTTGACCACTATCTCATTTCAATCTCTCTGTAATACTTAAATCTTATATATTTCTAAATATACATATTATAGATAAGGTCCCAGATCGTCACACCACCTTCGTCGCGGAAGATCTCGATGGGGTCGTCCTCCCTCAGGCTTTCAGTAAGTCTGGGCGCATTTGTCCGGCATGACCAGCCCACTTCAGCCTGACTGTTTTTTCCCTGACCTCTTTGTAATTAGATTATAATTTCTCGATATATTAGGAAACGATCATTATGTATACGATAAATCATATCCTAATTCATTACTTTCCAACATAACCGTGTCTTGTTTAGAAAAAATTGTTTACGATTTTTCGCGACATTTTATAATCATACGGCGTTTGCAATTTTCCAGTGACATATACATACAACTAATGACTGAGCAGTGGTGGCCGAGTGGTAACAGCCCCGACTTACGGGTTACGGGATCTAACCCAGCCAGGCGCATTACTTTTTGTAATTTATTTCATCACCACTGCTCTCAAAACGGTGAAGGAAAACATCGTGAGGAAACCGGCATGTCCAAGAACCAAAAATCAAAGACATGTGACATCCACCAACCCGCACTGGGCCCGTGTGGTGTATTACGGCCCATTCCCTCTCCTAGAGAGGAGGCCCAACAGTGGGAACATTATAAGGCCGACTATGCTATACTATATACATACAACCAGTTAAGATGTTTAAAATGATGAGTATGGTGTAAATAGTGTGACATTTTTCTTTGTTTTTACAGAAAACTAACTGTTCTATCTTCCATCTATTTACATACCTATTTCTGCATTTTATATTCATATCAAAAGGCATGCTAATATTAAAAAATAAATTGCTTATGAATTTTCTAAGAAAACATAAGTAAAGATGCCTCCATCTTCTTCATAAGCTTGAATTTTTAAATTCACTCTTTGCTCTACTTTTAAACATGTCTTGGAAAAGAAAATGTGAATGCTTAAAGTTAAGCACGAAAAGAAAGAAAAAATAGTAGAATATCAGGCGTGATAGTTGCTTTCATATGTTTAGTATTACAAATATATTATCAAGCCTGATATAAATATTTTAAACTAACGACCTACCCCAGCTCCGCCCACGTGTTACAATTTTTTGAAATTCTCGAGTATTCTGTACTATAATATGCATGCCATCTTCATTAATCACTATCTAATCTATTCCGTATTTTTTGAGTTCATCGCAAAATATAGACAGGAAAACTTTCACTGTCTATGCATTTAAAATCAGATAATAACTTCGAAAATATTAAATATTATCCAATTAGGTATTTAAGGTACTTAAATGGATAAGAATTAATGCTGTATTGCTTAAAATCGCTTCGTAATTAAGCCATTAATTCTCGTAAAAAGTAAAGGATAAAAATACGGTTCTTGTGGATTTTCCCTAAGGGATAGACATATATCCTTTCGGACTTTTTTTGTAAACCTTTTTAAGGGGTACAATAATGTAGTAAATTATTTTTATCTACCTCAGTAGAGTACAGTTCAGTCGGCGTTTGCAATGTAAACGAAAAAACAATTATTATTTACGACATAACATTAGATATCTCTCAAATATCAGATATATTACACATAAACCTTTCTCTTGAATTACTTTATCTATTAAAAAAACTGCATGACAATTCGTTGCGTAGTTTTAAAGATCTAAGCTTACATAGGGACAGATAGACTGCGGGCAACTTTGTTTTGTACAATGTAGTGATAGTGATTGGGATAAATACTAAGATACATGCTTATATTATGCTCATAGCTTGAGATAAAACATAGGGCACGAAAATCCAGAGGAGGGTAATCCTTCGGTTCTAGTGGTAACTTCGAGCCACTTACTCTCGGCAACTTGTTAATCCGATTTGCGGTTAACTGCAATGGCTTTTAGCAGTGATGTAATAGCCAATAGCTGTATAGATTTAAGATAAAGAAATACTGGAGTAAAAGTTTCTGTATTTATTTGTGATTTAATTCTGCGAGCTCGCAGAAAAGTCGGAAATCTTCACAAGAATGCGTAGTTCCGGGTTTGATGACAGCAAGCAATGGGTAGCGCGTCGTCCGATAAGATCCAAGTACAGGTGACGATATCACGCACGCTTTAATAAGAAGTCAGTAAAATGAATATAGCCTACTAAAGCCGATGTCTACCAGGGCTGTCGGATTGTTCGAAAGAATTACTGTAGCTTTGGAACGTTCAGAGCAATTGAACACCTGTGGCCTTACCATGGCGTGTCAAAAATTCGAGCGTGCGAACAAGAGAGAAGGATAGAGCTATACACACTGCTCCATCCCTTTAACAGTTCAGTTTAGGTCGTCAAATGGATCGCATTAAGAGCTCGTGGTAGGGCTTCAGACTTGGTGGTGATGAATAGAATTATCTTGAATTCTAAGAAAACTATAAACAAAATATTAACTTGAATTCTCTATAGGAAATTTTGCTAATAAGTTCAGCTCCCCTAGCCAGGTTACAACCGTTTTGTTTCGATTCGATTTCGTTGATCGCCTCGAGTTGGCCACGCCTCCTATTCCTTTGTTCTAACCACGTGACTAAGCGTAGAGATGACGTCAGAACAAAGAAATCGGAGGCGTGGCCGACTCGAGTCGATCGACGAAAAGAAAATCGAAACGAAACGGTTGTAACTTGGCTAGGGGGGCAGATATTTCTACGAATAAGAATTAAAATTAATTATTATTATTACGTTTCCGACAATAATAAAAGGAAAATGTGTTAACATTAGCATAAACATCCGACCATTTTCCACCAATCTAACTAAACAGTCTAACCAAATTACCACTGAACTAGAGCGTACTGAAATAATATATATCCAACATATTGTACATGTCCTGGCGTAATTAGTTTTAGTGGTTAAGCTAGTGGTACATACATTTTGTGAAGAAACTAGCTGCTCTGTTGAGTGCGCCAACAAATTCTGTGTACCACAAATGTACGTGACTTTACGTACATCGAAGGTATAAAGGAGGGGAATTGCACGGTTGTGATTTTTAAAAGTAAATAGAGCGCGGATTTTATTTGGTTTTATCCTTTTGTAAAGCGATTGAGATGGGATTTTTATTTTGTGTGCTTATCCGGGGTTAGAGCGAGAATATATCGGGTATTTGAACTTTCTGATTTTAGTATGAGTATTTTGAAGAGAATATACACAATATAATTCCGCTTTCCATCAACAGACCATTATATATATACATACGTACGGCGTTGCGCCACCGGTATATGGTGTTCATCCCAGCCATATGTACAAAACGTTTTGGGAACACATTCATTATGCGTACAGCTAAGGAATGGAATTCCCTGCCGAAACGTTTCCTGGTAGCTATAACCTAAGGGTCTTCAAGTCAAGAGTGAATAGGTTACTTCTAGGCAAACATGCTTTACAGTTGATCTCTTGTTTTAAGCTAGGTGTTTAGTCATGCAACTTAAAAAAAAATTGATATGTCCGGCAACTGTATGTAAGATTCAGAGACGCGAAAAATAACTAAGCGGATTTTTTTGCAAAAAATAATGAGTACATTGCGGACTTACTCCAGCAAACCAAATCATGTTTTCTAACTCGAAAAATCCTTATGGATATTTACCACCTTTCAAAAGTATTACGATTATTTGCCATCTTGGTTGAAGATGAGTGTTATAACTGACTCCTATCGACTAAAATCCGTCGGGAGCCTGGGTTACAATTAAATTCACATTCATCCTTGACTGGTATCAGCCTGCATTGCTAGCGGACCTCATCACCTAGTGTGGCCGATCCAACAACCGCACATACTCCCGTAAAGGCGCGTATAGAACTACTACACGACGCCGCGCCGCTTCTTTACGCCTGACTGGTGGAGGGTGAGCACCAACGCCTGCTTTGTATATGTAACCTCCTCGAAAAAAATAGGCGACGGCATCGCACGCGTTCTCACTTCCGACTTTAGAATGAATGTCGTTCATCATTCTGACGGGAGTGAGGAACGCTACAACTAGCGTGGGTGATACCTCACTGGTGTGGCAACTCCCAACGAGGGCACAGCACAGCTGCCTCCAAACTGAAGACTCATTCAGCATAATGCTGTGCTGTGTTTTCGGGACAGTCGACACAGTGATGGAGCTCAACTGTACCTCAAATAATTAAATTGGCAGTTAGTATAGTTTCTTATTACCTTATTGAATCTTATTGAGAATTTTATACCATTGAGTGACGATTAAGTCGAGTGCAGCCCCTTTAATCCGACTTAGAAAATGGGCTTTATTATTGTGCCTATGGCTGAAAAAAAAATTATCTAGTGTAGATATTTAAATATTTACACTTTTCAAGACTAAAACATCCATTTACTTACTCAGTAATCTAAAACGAAGACTAATTTCAATTGGTCACTTATGAAATAACAATCGAGACGTAAATCCAAGTTCTCAAGGTAATTCCTTAAGAGTAACCAATTTACAAACTACTTAGAGAAGGTAGTTAAGCTAACGACCCAAATACAAAACACTGTGACTTGGGATTTGAACTTGTCTTAACTAGAGGAAACTTTGACTCTGTAAAGTGCAAACTATTTCTTTACCTACTACTTTCATAAATAACTATATAGGTAGGTACATAAACATCATCTTTATAACTTTGCGCTCTGTTCCTCGCGCGAGAGGAACACTCTCCCCCGCCTATGGCTTCGCCACCTGTGCAATGTCCGACGTGGACCACGACGCCGACGACGCCGACATTGCTCCAGAGGTGACCGAGGTAGAGATGCGAGTGGCGGTACGTAGGCTTAGTGCCTAGAATACCGTCCCAGAACCCGATGACCTGCCTGGTAATGCCTGGGTCCTGGCCATGGAGGAACTCGGACCTCGACTAAGAGGGCTCTTGAGGGGCCAGTTCTTACTTCGCTCGAAGACGGGGAAATTGGTCCTCATTGCAAAGCCGGGGCGCCCTGCGGACTCACCGTCCGCGTACTGGCCCATAGTTCTGCTCGACAAAGTGGGTAAGCTCTTTGAAAGAGTAATTGCAGACCGCCTCTTTGCTCACCTCTCGCTCCGACCAAGAGTGCATCCCGCACTCTCGTAATTAGATGATTTTAACACGCGAAAAAAAAACTCTTATGTTTTTGACGGCATGGTTGGCGCAGTGTTTGAGCAATTGGCTGCTGCGGTGCGTATCGTGGGTTCGATTACGTATGGAGCAAGTATTTTTATGGCCTACAGATAGATATTCCGGGTCTGGGTGTTTAGTCTATGCGAGTATTAGTGGTATGAGAGTACATGCTTGCGAACGGAACTACGATACAGAAGTCATTTTTAGTCAATCATCTAGTGCGGAACGGTGGCGCGTGTCAGATTTTTTTTTCTCACAGGCGCAGTCTCCTCTTTTGCTTGCATTACTGCGACGCAGAAAAAGGCGACCAACGCCCATTCCTCCTAGCTCCGGACAATGATCTGTAACCAGGTCTCGGCGCAAGGGTTCGCTGCCGCCGATCGCCTCTACGACGACATGGCGGTGCTCTGCCCAAATGTGGCACTCCTCTACTGTGTCCTATAGTTATTCCTTGTGTGGGGCAAGGTTTAAAAAAAATTATAGTAACAAAAAAGTTTTGATTAGTAAAAAGGCTTCAACACTCTAAACTCCATTTTATGTATAACGAAAGTTCTCACCACACAATGTCATGCAAAACCCACAAATTAACTTTGGAACATTTTCGACCGATGCGACCTTGAATGGCCAAGTTGGTTCAATTGAAGAGTCGGTATTCGGGGTCTCTGGCGTGGAACTGACATGTGAACAACAGGACGAGCAACCCATAGTCCCTTTTGCGTTTTTGATACGGTGACCCTTTCAAATACAATGGTTTACTTTAGCAGATACATAGTTAACTCCAAAAGGATGTAAATGAACCCAACATATACGTTTGATTTAGCATTATGGCTTTTAAGTGGTAGATAGACAAAAGAAAGACAGTAAAGGATCTTTTATTGTCTGGCTGCCGTTTGTGGTAATCATCCATTCCATATAAAACTGTGGAATTTAATTGTTTCTGTTTAGACTGAACGCCGACTCTAACACAGTTGGGAAAGAGCTGAGCAAAGAAGGTTTGTTTTTGAGGTGAGAAGTCATCCAATGACTTCTCTCGCTCTAGGGAGGGGCGATAGGGCGTATCAGACTTTTAGTGACTAAAACCACACCTGTGCCCTTCAGTTGCCCTTTGCTTTCTAGGACCACTTATCTGATCTTATCTTTGTGGTCTGGTTTCCACACTTAGTCCTTATCGGACAATTGTGCGTGGGTCATGACGGCCTTTACTCCAACCAGCCCACCTCATTTCAGAAACAGATGAGTCTCTTTAGTTTGCTCAGGGCGTCCATCAGTGAATTCAGTGTTCCTAAGGTTCGTGTCCTTATCTCGCTGACAGCTGTGCACTCGAGGAGCACATGCGCGGCAGTTTCTTCTGACTTCATGCATCATCTGTGATATTCATTGTGAAGAAGTGTTGGTTCAGGGAGCAGTGTCCGGTGATGGATCCTGTCACCAGACGCAGGCTGCCTCTGTCAGAAGGTTGCTGATTCTAGGACCGCGTAAACGACCTTTTTAGAAAATCCCCTTGGCCCTAGCGGGCATTGGCCCTGGGTCACTACAATTTTGCCGACATCTCATTGACGCGCGCGTGGAACACTACGCGTCGTTGACGAATTGGGGTCAGTCCGGACCATGGACGGTTACCGGACGGCGATCTACCTATAGCTTCTCAAGTAAATGAGGATGGGATCTTTTTGAGGCTAACTGATCGTATTTAGTGCAAATTCTGTCTAAAATTGGTTTAAAATAGTGCCGATACTAAAGTCATATTTTACGGTTATATGGGACGATATCAATAAATAAAATGTGTCGAATGCAGCCGCTAAGGGTAGTCCTAGTTCTATTGTTTATCGACGATAGGCGGACAACCCAATTCTATACTCTTTTATTTGTACGTATATACTCATGTAGACCATATTTATTGGATTATTATTAGTTGTTTTTTGATTTAATAGTTTATGTATATTATTTGTTATTTATTTGTATAAATTGAATACAGATGTATAGCTAGTAATAGCATCGTATTGGCGTTAATAGCTGTGATGGTGTTACTTACATAATTTTAAATAAATGAATATTAATAAATAATACCAAGATGGTTTACGGAATCAATACCATTTATATGTTGCCCAAACAGCTTTGTAATAATTATTGAATTGGATTTAGAATAGTACGAGTAATATATTTAATAATAATCACATTACCTATGTACATATTTAACAAAAACATTTTGACTGGCCTGTTGGTCTAGTGGTTAGTGGCCCTGACTGCTATGCCGGAGGTCGTGGGTTCGATTCCCACCCAGGACAAATGTTTGTGTGATGAGCACGATCATTTGTTCTGTGTCTGGGTGTAATTTATCTATATATGTATGTATTTAGAAATATATAAGTATGTTTATCAGTTGTCTAGTACCCATAACACAAGCGCTGCTTAGCTTGGGACTAGACGGCGTTGTGTGATAGTTGTGGAATATTATTATTATTATTACATTAACATACCATGGAAATTAAAGGGTTTTTGAAGTTATAAAGAAGTTTTTGTTCCATTACTTTCTCTTCAGCAAATATGCGGAAACAACGCAGTTTTTCATTTTATAATTGAACTAGCTGACCCGGCAAACGTTGTTTTGCCATATAAATAATAGAAATTAAAAATTTTGTCTAAAAAATAAAAAAAAATTTTAGGGGTGGACTACCCCTAACATTTAGGGGGATGAAAAATAGATGTTGGCCGATTCTCATAGATACCGGATAAGCACAAAAAATTTCGTCAAAATCGGTCAAGCCGTTTCGGAGGAGTATGGCAACGAAAACTGTGACACGAGAATTTTATATATTAGATGTCAATTTGACTGTCATCTATTCCATATATGAGTTCTAAATATCTAAATTTCAATTGCAGAAACTAAATGATTTTGTAGTAAAAATATGTAACTAGAAATAACGTAGCAGAAATGCATGTAGCGAACATGTTGAAATTGTATTGTAACCATCTAATAGAATATGAAGGTATGTAATTTTGAAACCACGTTACTTTTGCTGCAATATATGCATATATTCTACACATAATTTTTAATATTGATTTAGAAAAATAACAGGATACTTTGGCACAGTAAAACGTTGTGTGAAACGAAATCTAAAAAGGAATTTAATGACCAGACCATCAATACTAACTAGCACTACCCATAAAGTTCAAAAAAACTTAGATCCAAGCTATTTACCCGATAAAGAAAAATATTGGATTTCCTAGAACAAACAAACTTAGCAAAGTAATCCTAGCCTAGGCCTGGTGATAGTCAATATTTTCTCTAGTTTATTGCAAACGGCTGCGAACTATGAGCCGTAATACCTGCTGGCATTTGGCTATCGTTTTCGATAAAATGAATCGTTTATTATAACTGCTTTATGTCGTTTGGGGCTTAGAAGTTTTTATCTAAATTTATGCTGAATTATTGAAGTTTATGTTCATAAGAACTTGAAAACATAAACGCTTCATAATATCTAAAAATCTATTTTACCAATTAATTTATAAATTTTCTGAATTCTGTTGTATGGACTAACCTGCTACTTAAATAATATCTTTAAAAAAATATATATAGTTGCACGTTGATTTTTCAATTGATTTAGAATTAAGTGGATCTATGACAGTTTGACAGCTTATATGCAGAAAAATATGAACAGCCATATATAATTATAGTCTTCAAAATATTAATTATCAGGTGATTTAAAAACTTACTTCGTTTTTCGTCAATCTTAAACATATTTGTTTTTGTGCTAGCTATAAAAATGTATCAAAACCCTTTTGTTGCAAAATACGTTTTACAATTTCAATAATTATTCAGCCTACAATTTTTATATGCCAAGTGAAATCTGAAGATACCTTCATAACATACCTGCCTAACATACCTTCTGCATATAGTCCATGTCCGCCACGTGACCCTCGCTATCACATACAATTTATTTAAAAAGGGATTGCTAATGGCTTCTGCGTTTACGATATAATACTGTTGACCACTTAATGTCCAATATACATTATTATCATGCAATTTGAGATTAATCTGTTTATCTGACGGTAATGCATTGTGGGCTTTTATGTAGATTGATATTTTTGTTCGTTTAATGATCTGGAAATCATCAAACATTATTATGTGTGACAGTGGAGTAATGGATAGCATAGCATAGCATAGTCGGCCTTATAATGTTCCCACTGTTGGGACTCAGGCCTCCTCTCTAAGAGAAGAAAAGGACCGTAATCCACCACACCCAGTGCGAGTTGGTGGATGTCACATGTCATCGAATTTTTGGTTCTAGGACATGCCGGTTTCCTCACGATGTTTTCCTTCACCGTTTTGAGAGCAGTGGTGATGAAATAAATTACACAAAGTAATGCGCCTAGCTTAGTTTGAACCCGCGACCTACAACTCCGTAAGTCGGGGCCATTACCACTCGGTCACCACTGCTCTCTGATGTGATGAGTGATGGATAAATAACATAATAATAACGTTTATTTCGGACAAATATCCATATTTAGTTAGTAGTAATAATTGCTTAAACCTATGGTAGTAAGTACCATCAATTAAATTAATAAATTATGTTGCTTAATATGCAGGCTCAGTTATACATTTCACACTAACTAGAACCCGCATTAAAGCCTGCATTACTTTTGAGTTGACTTTATCAGCGACTACCTTCAGGATGCTATTAATGCTGCCCCGCATTCTTCTTCCCCGCAGTAAGAAGGCGGTTCTCTTGCGTATGATGGCATGAAAACCATCAACGCGTGCCTCCGCAAACATGCTAGATGCACTATAGAAATGGGGCAGCCCCATCAATATCCTGAAACCGTTATTATATTGAACGCGCAGGGCACTGAGCGATCTCTGTTTGATTATAATGTACTATGTTCTGCCAGCAGCTTTTCTTGTATGAAAGTAGCTTTCTCTATACAAACTTTGAACCATCGTTACATCACCGTAGAGGGTAAATTTCGGAAAAACCTTTCTTATTTTTGATACATATCTTAAAGATAACTCTGCACAAAATTTCAGCATTTCGGATATAAGGGTTTGGGCTATGCGTTGACGAGTCACTGTCAAGATTGCTTTTTGTATATATAAATAAAACAATAAATAAAATATTACTACTATTAGACTCGACCGATTTGGCTGATTTCTTTTTGTGTTTTAAAAATTCAGGCATCTTGGCCTATAGCTACTTACCTCACAGACTAACATATATAAATACAAGTTATCGTTAGTAAATAAGACTTAGGACTACGTTAGTAACACTTCTCATTGCACTATGTTCACTTTGTGCTGTTCTGTGGCACCTGTCCGCGGAAGCGACGGAACACCACGCCCTGCAGCCAAA
Organism: Mythimna pallens; assembly: GCA_961205895.1. NCBI lineage: Eukaryota > Metazoa > Arthropoda > Insecta > Lepidoptera > Noctuidae > Mythimna > Mythimna pallens. Next base: position 8,624,916 of record OY540843.1, read on the forward strand.
AGTTTTCCTTCAACATCATCATCAGGGGCAGAAAAGTGTACGTGACTCGCACCACGAACGCCTTGAACTTGACGTTTTTAATTGTTAATACAATTTTAATATGAAGGATTTTTTTTTAAATCCTCATTAATTAAATTACCCCGGTGTGAAGCCAGGGGCAGTTAATCATACAATAATATTATTTGGATTGCAATAAACATTATGTATACTTTTTTTAAAATCATTGTGACATAAATAGTAAACAAATAGGAGTATTTTTATACAATCTGACTACTTACTTAAGTATACACAAAATCAAATAAACTTAGGAGTGAAGTACTCCAACACATCACATCATTTGGAAACGTACCCAGAAAGACTGTCAGCGATGCAACGTTGAATGATACTGCCAATTTTTTGACTTAAATGAACATGGCAGTTGAAAGTTAGTCATGCTCACTCAAATGTCTCATTGATGGTGGCACGTGTGTTGGATCATTCGGTTTCCTTCGAAATGGTTGACCGGAGTGGTGCTAATAAAAAAAAAATTAAAAAAAAATTCGCGTCATGCCCGTGAATGGGCGCTGTCAGTTGAGACTGGTCATCTCTTAGCTGCCAGTTGCTATTTTAATATCTGTATTTAGTTTTTATTTTTACTTTATTTACATAGTTCTCACATGAAACATGTAACAGAGATATATGTAATTACAAAACATGATTGAAAAGAGAGTTCATAGAGTTTCTTGCACATTCTTCTCCATAGAGAGACCTACGCTTTGTAATGTGTAATTAGCATAATTTTTTCTGACTGACTGACTTCTTCACCTTTCAAAAGTGCCTGTATATTGTTTATTTGAAATAAAATGCTTTGAATCTTTGAATTCTTGGAGCAAAACTACGATTAGACTTACAGCACTCTGATTACGCAAAGCGTCCATCAGTCAAGGAAATATATTTTTGTTTTTTTTCTATTCCATGGCTTATAATAAGTATAGTTATTCAAATAGACTAGACACATAAAATCATTTAAAAATGCAACTTTACATTGAATTCGACTGGCCTGTTAATGCAGTGGTTAGTGGCCCTGACTGCTATGCCGGAGGTCGTGAGTTCGATTCCCACCCAAGACAAAATGTTTGTGTGATGAGCACGATCATTTGCTCTGTATCTGGGTGTAATTTATCTATAATATGTATGTATTTAGAAATATATAAGTATGTTTATCAGTTGTCTTACTCATAACACAAGCTCTGCTTAGCTTGGGACTAGATGGCATTGTGTGATAGTTGTAAATAAAAAAATTGTTTTTAAAAGACACTAGGCACATCGCCCCACTTAAAAAAAGTAACATTACATGATCTGGATCATGGTAAATCTGATTTAAAATTATTGTGTGTCTCTTAATGCCAAAGATATGTATAATCTTTTTTTAATATTAGTTCCCAAATATTCAAATAATTAGCTAATCAGCGCCTAGTCGTGTGTAGCCTGACTTAAAAAAAATTAAATGCATTTTCCATCAATCTAAAACATTTTTTATTTTATTTCAGGTGGCGGCGCCAGCCCGGGCGTATCAGTTTCGACTCAGGTACGTTTAAACTTCACCATTTATACGGTTTAAAAGGATTATATTGGAATGGTCGTAACCAAAAAGTGAATGATTTATTAAAAGCTGGCTAGGAGAGATAAACAAAAATATCTCTCCACAGTGACGTGTCAGGGATTTTGGACAGACAATGTCACGCAGTTTCGGTTATCGCCATTTTGTGGCGCAGATGCCACAAAACGGCAATAGTTGAAATCACTATTTAAAAATACAAAATATAAATATATGCAAAACTAGTACGGTTTACCTTTTGTATTTACGGTTACTATAGCAAAAGTGTCGTTACAGTTAAATTTTACACTTTTTTCGATCTAGATATTTTAGGAATCGGAGATACAAAAAGGTTTATTAGTAGTAGAATTTATTTATACGAAATTATTCTTTTTCATTATGATAAACCAGGCATACATGCCCTAGTCGGTAAAGTGCCCCAATTGCAAAACTAAGACAGGTATTTAAAAATTGGTGCTTGTTTGAGCCGATCTGGTTGGTTTATAAATACGATGGCGATGCAAACTATACAACGCAAGTTTAATTTGCGTTGTTTAGTTTAATGTAATTTAAAACGCGTATCTTAGTTATGCAAGTGGCACGTACGCCCGGTATACTCTAATTAAAAAAAAAAATAACTCCAGCCAGCTGCCCGCGTGTAAGTCGGTTTCTAACTCCTAACGGGAAAAACGGGGATCTAATGCAATCTTTAGATCCCCGTTTCTCCTTTTATATAACTCGCGCCTATCAGCCTGAGAACTGTAAAAAAAATTATTTAGACTTCTTTTTTTTTCATTCAAATTAGTGTTTGTTTATTTGATTTATAATGTTCAATTACTTTTTAAATATTCGAAAGAGGTCCTCTTGAGCGAGATTTCAATACCTATCATTCGAACGCGCAATAAGAAACTTCGTTACAAAAATTGTTCAAGAGAGCTTACGTAACGCTTAACTCTTGGATTCACCGAGTCGTGGGAAAGTATTGAAGTTTTAATAAAAATACCGCTAATTGATAATCGCTTACTTGAGCAGTAGATACACGTTTATACGTACAATTAGCTTCTACTAGCATGTGCAAGTGGAAACTCTATGGAGTTTCCAAGTTTAAAAGTAAAATATAATGTCTTTCTGTCAGTAATCTACTATTATTTAAACATGTCTTGTAAATTGCTGATTAAAATCATTATTCCATAGTTTTTAGGGTTCCGTACCTCAAAAGGAAAAACGGAACCCATATAGGATCACTTTGTTGTCCGTCTGTCTGTCTGTATGTCAAGACCCTTTATCTCGAGAACGCGTGGAGGTATCGAGTTGAAATTAAAACCATATACTTAAATCTGCGGATTCTTGAAGCTGTAAAAAATCAGACTTGTAAGTTAACGAGAGAAAAAGCTACTTCGGTTTATGTGGCAAACAACGTACTTTTCGACACTCTCGAGGAAATTATTGAAATGCCGCACCTAATCGACGCTATCACTATGGTCGTGACCCCTGCCATTTATAAAAATCTAATTATCACAAAAAGCCGCTACACAAACACAAAAAATAAAAATGTATAATAACATCATAATCACGTAAGAGCTATTGTATGGAAATATATTTCGGGTTGGGCGCCCTTAAGCCGTTGGTTCCGGTCATTTGTAGATATTTAACAATCATTACGTATAGTCAGAAGCCAGGAAATCCAACGCCACCCTTAACAAAGGTTATCATGTTACACGATTACTGGCTTGACGATACTGATATCTAGTTATATTTGGTTAGAATATAAGCCGACCCCAGCATAGTTGGGAAAAGCCTTAACAGATTGATGTACTTGTATAATTATTCTAATCAAAAGCAAAATAGTAGGTAAATCATGCTAATAGTTTGCCAATGCAAACTATACTTTATATCTATTTTATAGCATTTTTATTTTTATTTATTTTTCTTTTCGCTAGAAATGAAACCTAAATTAAATGTTAGAGAACAATATGGGGAATCAATAGCAAAAAGTATCATGTCTTTAAACTGTAACCTAACGAAAATACCTATATAAACATTGCTAGTATATTTTTGTCAAGCGTTAACTATTTTCCTTATATTATAATGAAACTGAAATTCAAAATATTAATAATACCTACGTAATATTTTGAAATTTCTATTAATAAAATAGATTAAGTCGGTTATTAGGTACATTAAAACAAGTACAAAAAATAAGTGATAAACGAATCGAAAATATACGAATTAGTGTTACGATAGTGATAGTGATATTTAACGCGTACCCATCATATATAAATAAATATTTAAGAAAATAATGCCGGATAAAAAAAAAAACTAAAGCAATCTACTAAATAATCTCTTACTTCATTTGGTTACGATTGGTAGACATAATTCATTTTGCTATTGATTTCTCAGAGTCCTTGAAAATATGTTTCAGTTCTGGCAAAAAGAAAAAAAACTAAGTGCCAGCATGTATGGCAAAAACTTCAGTCAGGGGCTGAAATAATGTAGGTATTTAGTTAGTCGATAATAAAAGAAATAAAAACATACTTCATAGTAGATAGTACCTACCATTGTTAGGTAGATAAAGAGATGTTGCGTTGTTCAGAATTCTGACTTCCGCGGTAAACCTAGTTCCAGGGAAGACATTTCCAATAGTTGCATATTGAATCGAAACCTCAGTAGTGATTTAATTCTACCTCTTTGTTCTCTGAAAACCAAATAAATGCAAAAGAGTTCATTTTACACAAGGAAGGAAAAGCTATAATTTTTTTATCAACAGCTTTATTTTATATATATATTTATGTGTATTTTTTTTTGTTTTTATTTCACATAGGCCTAGAAGGGCACTTATAAAACTTCAAAAGCTAGTGCACGGTTCCAATTGGTTTTCTAATGGAGAAGAACCGGGAAGAAACTCCATGGTTACTCTTTATCAAATGACTTGTGCCACTCTAGGGCGGAGCTCGCCTATGGCACTTTTTCAGACGTTTCTGCAGGCCATATTGCATACATAGAGGACACGGTGCAACAATCTCTCGCACCAGGCCTTGGTACAAGGCATGGTTTGGAGCGAGGAGGAGTGGCAAGCGCCTCCTTCTGCGAAGCAGTAATGCTAGTAAAGGAGGCGGCAGCACGCGCGAGGCAATGGCCCTCGCATTTCAGCCGCCGGGATTCCAATCTCGATTTCCAGCCGCCGGGATTCCAATCTCGATTTTCAGCCACCGTAAGCACGGGCTTACGGATGGCAAGCAATGGCTAGCTCGCCGTCCGACCGTCCGGTAACCGTCTGGACCGAGCCCAATTCGTCGACGGCGCGTAGTGTTCCACGTGCGCCTCAAAGAGATGAAGTCTATGGGGGCCATGGGTGATGCGAAGGAGAAGCCTGAAGCACTGGAATGAAGGCAAAGAAAAAACAGGAGTGGGTTTTAGTCTGAAACGCCCCGCCCCGCCCAGAGCAGATGTCATTAGTTGATTTCCCACCTTAAAATATATATATAATGTATATTTCAGTTTCCAATTTAGATATGTTTTCCGATGCAATTATATATTACAAGAAATTAAAGCGAAAATTAAGTCCTACTTGCGAACTTTTCGTAAAGACATTTATTGTTTTGTACAAGGTTCTCATGAACCGTCATTGATGGTATTGCAGGTTAGCAAAGACATTAAATATATATTACCAATAGACAGGACATAGTGAACAAAATCGTAATCTGATACTTATTACCTAGTGGTCATAAATAGCTCAGTCTAGTATAACACTCCTACACGTCAAGACGTGTTTGTATCAGTTGTATGCACTAAAAGAAGAATATTTGCTTCGCATTGTCTTGTTATGGTAAAATGACTGGACCTAACTTCTGTTTATTTTCGTAAATATTTTTGGTATTTATGCAGTAATTAATAAGAATTGAATAATTATTATAAATAGTTCCAGAACATTTGCTGATTTTGTGATAACGCCATCTATTGCTGAAAAGCTTAACTTTCTTTTATCACACACTGAGGCTTTACCACGAGCTTATAACGTGATCCATTTTACGACCTAAACCGAACTGTTAAAGGGATGGAGCTATATAGGGTGTATAGCTCCATCACTCTTTTTCGCTCGTACGACTGACATTTTAACATATCATGGGAAGGCCCCTGGCCACCTACCGAGCGATAGTTGAATTTATATAAATTTTGTCAAATTTAATTCGCGTGTTTGTTATTCAAAGCCAGATGGCGTCATCGAGACATAGGATGACAGATTTCGAAGACATTTTCTTCTGATAGCCGCTCTATTGTATATCTTTAAATCTCTTTGCAGGTTAGTAAACTTTTTTGTGTGAAATTATGATATGCGCTATGAAGTTTGCTTTCTAAAAATGTGATGGAATAAAAATTACTAGCATTATAATATTCCTAAGCTTTTCTTTCTAGGCAACGATATTGAATTGAAGTTATAGTTATGATTAAATTTTTCGCTTATTTGACGTTAGCGATAGCCAGCAGACAAAATTTCTTCCATCTGACCTATATTTTTGATTATTAATCTATACGGATTTTGGTTTTTGCACTCAATCTAAGATGACCCATTGTACGAGGTCCTTCCAGTTACTAGTACTTAGTTTAATTTTGAACATAATATTAAGCCATAAATTTGATCCAAAATATTTAGCCTCAAAATGATTTCGTTATCATTTTTCCCAAACATAGATGAGCATCCTAAAAATCAAAGCAAAGATTTTGATTAGAAAGCAATCTTTAAGACTCGGGCTAGTAATTGGAACATTTTTGCGTACCAATTAAAAGATCGGTTTCTTACGAACCTATTACTTTTTACAGACCAATAAATTGTGCTTTTAACCATGGTCGTATCTTTTACAGTTCACTGCGTATAATATGAGATAAAATACAGACACAATTTGTTAATTGTGTCCGCGTGGATCTGTCCATTTTATGAGTCCCGATAGGGGATCACATAGATTGGACTGATCCGGTTCAATGGGAAAATTATATTCAATTTCGTCTGATGAAAGCAATTTTAGGAAATTATATTAATAAGAGGATTTGAATTAGCGGGACTAGCAACGAGAAATTAGCTACCAAAATTGTATTTATTTATTTATTTATTAAATACTCCATGCACAAACGTACAGCGGCGGACTTAATGCCTTAGGCATTTTCTACCAGTCAACCTTAGGGTGATGCAGAGATAAATAGTGGTAGGTGCAATAAAAGAGAGAGAAAAGGCGAAAAGGTACAAGAAAAGATATACTAATAAACCATAAATATTATACAATACATATACAAATTAATAAACTATCTACATATATATCTACACTAATAAAGTCAAACAATTAGTTCAAATCGATAATTTGAAAACATTAACGCTGTGATGACACTACTGCCAACTTCTTACGAATTAGCTCGCGAACTTTGGTTCTGAATGTTAATCGATTTGTTGCCATCTTAATCTCCCGGGGGAGTGCATTCCACAAAGAAATAGCTTGAACAAAGAAAGAACAGTGAAGAAAGTCAGTACGATGAGTGGGACATTGAAGTAGGCGGTTATGAGATGAGCGCAGATTTCTATTGTGGTTGGCGCAAATGTATTGAAAGTGAGGAGCTAAGTAACTAGGGGAATTAGGAGAATCAAGAAATGAAAACAAGGTAGTGAGCGCCCTTTGCTCTCTACGCTGACGTATGGGTAACCACTTTAGAAGCGACCGATGCGCTGAAACATGATCATATTTACGTAGATTGTAAACGAATCGAATGCAGTAATTTAGAAGACGGTCAAGCTTGTTGAGGAGATCCGCATTCAGGTCATAGTAGCACACGTCACCATAATCGATGATAGGAAAAATCAAGGTCTGCACAAGCATTGTCTTCGTACTCGATGGTAGCAGATTTTTCAACCGATACAGAGCCCGCAACGTTCCCGTAACCTTCTGACTAACACTGGCCACTTGAGCACGCCAGTTCATAGTACTATCGATGCGCAAGCCCAGATTCTTTACATCGGTGCTAAATGGGACGATCGTACCGTCGAAACGAACTGGTGGCAATGTTGCACTATTCACTTTAGCGATGCTTCGAGGACTCCCAATGATGATAGCCTGACATTTATTGGGGTTCACTGCAACACCAAACCTATCGGACCAGTCTTTTATGGCTGTTAAGTCCCTATTTAATTGATCGATAACGGCAGATATTTCGTCGACTTTCCCTTGACAGTACAACTGTAAGTCATCTGCATACAGATGATACGAACACTGAAGTTCGGTAGTAATGATATTAATAAAAATAGAAAACAGAAGAGGAGAAAGGATACCGCCTTGAGGAACGCCAGCTTCCAACCCACACCAGCGAGATGAAGAATCTCCGACGTGAACCGACTGCTGACGCTCCTGAACATAGGAAGAGAACCATTCCAGCGCTTCGGGACAGACCATAATATAGGACAAAATAGCTAAGAGGATCTCGGATTGTATGTGTCTATTTATTCTTTGAATACCTTTATTAAATCACAAATTTTCGATATTATTCAATAATTTCAAGGTAATATCTTAAGATTGTAGCTTTTCTGAGAATGGTTTTAATGTATTGAGCATGATTCGTTATAATAACACATTAATTTGAAGTGAATAATTTGGTAGGTAATAATTTGTCATGTTAGAGATAATGAAAGAACATGAGTGACGAAACTCTTATCAAAGCTACCTTTTTGCCCTTGTCCCATGTTCCAAGTAACATGGGTCAGCGTAATACGTTATTTTCTTCTATTTTGTCCTGTCACCCGTCACGCTATCACTAACTTCCTTTTCTTTCATATCACTCCGCAATCCATCCATCTCTACTATGGTCTTCCTCTCCATTTCCATCCATCCACTTGTATACTCATAATTTTAGTAACATGTGTTTCATCCCTCCTCTTCAAATGACCATACCAATACCAACGATTCCCTTTCAACTTTTCAGCCACTGGCGCCACTTTCAAACTTTCTCTAATGTACTCCACACATCCATATAAAGATATATTAATGAGGTATATTTGAAATTTAGAATTTTTACTTTTTTTTCAGATAGGAAAACATCCCATGACTTCTCTCGCTCTTGCGCAGAGCGCGAGGGCGTGTTCGACTTGTACTGACTAAACCCCAGTCCTGGCCCCCTAGCCAAGTTACAATCCACGCCTTCGATTTCTTTGTTCTGACGTCATTTCAACGCTCAGTCACGTGGTCAGAACAAAGGAATCAGAGGCGTGGCCTACTCGAGGCGTTCGGCGCGAACGAAACGATTGTAACTTGGCTAGGGGAGCTGTTCCTTCTTTGCCTTCGTTCTAGGGCCCCGAGGTACACTTTCGCACAACCCAGGGCCTTAGTAGGCTTTGACCCTGCTGGAAGATTTACTTAACCTACTATTTAACAACTTATTAAACAAGAAAAGAATACTACACAATCAAAGTGAGATCACCGCTTCTTGTCTACCCGCAGTTTCTATTAAACCTGTTAGACTAAGTAATTGTGGAACTATACCTATTGTTGTCTTCAACAATCGAATCTATTTTGAAAGGCAACCTGATCTGGCTTGTTAACGTTGACACTATAAATTGAGATCTTCGCTTTCACTTGGGTTCTTGAAAGCTCTTGTATTGAAAGTTTATTGTGACTAGCTATTGTGACTTTGTGAATGTTGTGGACGTGATCCTCTATGCAGATTTAGAATGATTCTGGATAACGTAATCTTTTAAAAGATGACACACAGTCGAAAAAAAATATAGGTACTTATCTTAATTTTTTAATTAATGTTTTTTTTTTTTACTTTTGACTACAAAAATATAACCAGTATCGGGTACGGATATATAGCCTTTTTTTGTACTAATTAAAAAATAAGGGTGTATATAATATATTGTTTTAATTTCAACTAGATACCTCCACTCGTTCCCGATATTAAGAGTCTTGACAGACAGACAGACGGACAACGGAACCCTAACAAGAAAAAAAACTTGTAAAAAGTAAATCAAGAACACCCAAACTCCTAATTAGCAAGTTCTCAAGGCGCTTACGTGCGAACACGGGGACAATATCATTGTTGCTAAGTAAGAAGTTGGTGTAACAACAACTTGTGCAGTTTGTCAAGTCGCCGACTACTTGATTATCAAGTTTGTCTGACTCACTAAGCTTGATATTAGTTGCGTTATCTCCACGGTAAAATTGTAGCTACTATGTAATGAACACAGAACAAATCTTGTTATATTGGTTAATGATAATTATATATGTAAACGTTTCGGTTGTGATAACTTAAATTACTACTAATTTTAATTTGTATTTATTAATATCCGGCTCGAAGGACCGTGATCGATCAAGGGCCACGTATTGGGCCGCGGATGAAACTCAAGACCCCATAGGTATAAAAAACGGCACTCTGTTCCAACGGCATATATTAGTTGAAAGAGATTTTTTATTTACATAGGAGTTATATATAGCGTGGCTACACCGCGATGCAAAAAACATTGTACAACGCCATCTATCACTTTATGTTAAACTAATTATTCAACAATGTTTCTAGTATTCCTACTATCACATTAAACAAATATGTATAAAAACAGCAATAATACAACAATGCAAAAATGCAATGCTAGTACCTACTAGGTACTTATTGATATTATATTTATATTTTTTTAATATATTGACCAGTGCGTGCTACCAGTGATGACATATGGTTCCGAAACGTGGACGCTCACAATGAGCCTCATCAGAAGGCTCAAAGTCACCCAAAGGGCAATGGAAAGGACTATGCTTGGAGTTTCCTTGCGTGATCGAATCAGAAATGAAGATATCCGCAGGAGAACCAAGGTTGCCGACATAGCACGAAGAATCGCCAAACTAAAGTGGCAATGGGCAGGGCACATTGATCGCATAACGGATGGCCGTTGGGGCCGAAAGGTTCTGGAGTGGCGACCGCGTACTGGAAGACGCAGTGTTGGAAGGCCACCTCCTCCCAAGGTGGACCGATGATCTGGTGAAGGTTGCAGGAATCCGATGGATGCGAGACGCACAGGATCGTTCGTTGTGGCGACATTTGGGGGAGGCCTATGTCCAGCAGTGGACGTCTATCGGCTGAAATGATGATGATGATGAATGTATAAGGAAGAATAGGTACACATAAAATATTTAATACCCCACACAATGATATTTCAGTGATCCTTAGCCGGCTGTAGTGAAATAAATATATCTCGGTAACTACCCATCATACTTATCAATCTTGACAAGGGGGCAAACTTATTTAAGAAAAGAAAAAATTTATATTAGAAAAGAAAAAGTCTCCAAGTTATGTAATATCGAAGTTTCGATAGCATTTAAATCGATAGAGCCAGCGAAATTTAACTTGGAAATTGTGGTAAACACTAATGGAACAAATAAAAAATAGCATCAATAATCTACATTTTAACATTGACGGACAGACGGACAGACAGATGGACAGACGGACAGACGAACAGACGGACAGATGGATAGACGGACAGACGGACAGACGGACAGACGGACAGACGGACAGACGAACAGACGGACACACGGACAGACGAACAGACGGCAGACGGAAAAACGGAAAGATGGACAACAACGTGATTCTATAAAGGTACTATTGCCGACTTACGTACGGAACCCTAAAAAGTGAAATTTTACTTTCTGAAACAATTGCTCGCCCAATTTAATCATTCGTGTTCTCTTTATCATGCCATCACTAAAACTCGTTTAAAACGCGATTTTCTCGTAATGAAATTCCGTCTGGATCATAAAGAGAAACCCTTTATTTTAAGACGTCAGGTAAATGCCCTTACAAAGTTGCAAGGCACTAGTTGAAGCGTGGATGGCGTAATTGAGAGTCACAATTGCCGTATACATTTAAATTGAAGGTCACATATATTTAAGCTTAGTTTAAAGAGGATAGATGTCAAGATACTGTTGCTAATCTTGTTTAATCTGCTTATCAGTAATGCTGTCGTTTATAACAGTTGGCATCATAAAGCCGAACATATAACTTCCTCATTTTCGAAGTTGGTTAACAAACATAAGATGTCAAACAAGAAAACTACAATATTAACAACATTACTTTGCAGGATTATAATTGATTTATGGTTGGAGAAAACCGTCCAATATACCACAGAAGACGAAAGCCTATGTACCAGTGCGTGTTGCCAGTGATGACCATGACGTGCAGTTTGTCTATAAAGTACTATCGAAGGCTCCGAAACTTAGTCGCTCACAATGGGTCTCATCATCATTTCAGCCGAAAGACGTCCACTGTTGGACATAGGTCTCCCCAAGTGTCGCCATAATGAACTGTGCGTCTTGCATCCATCGGATTCCCGCAATCCTTACCAGGTCATCGGTCCACCTTGGAGGAGGCCTTCCAAAGCTACGTCGGTCGGTACGTGGTCGCTATTCCAGAACCTTTCAGCTCCAACGGCTATTCGTTCTGCGAGCAATGTGCCTTGCCCATTGCCACTAAAGTTTGGCGATTTTAAGGGCTAAGATACAATGACACAATCTATACTTTTTTTTTCGACGACATTACATGTTTATTTTGAATTATTCATACTAACATTATATATTTGAACAATTATTTGATCAAATATTTATGACTTGTTGCTTTATTTAACGTATTTCATTTAGCAAAATAAATATTTACGCATTTAAGTTAATAAATGAGCTCCTGTAATAAAAATAAGTATATATTGAAAATAGCTCATCGGACTCATTGAACAAGAATCTAATTTAACATGAAATAGAAAATATTGCGAGGATTTCCATGAAATTGCTTTACTATAAAAAACTTATTGACAAAAAAAAAAATACAATCGACGTTCAAAAACAATATGTTTTTTTATTTTATCGTCGGTTATGCTTGCAGTTGCTATTAAAAATAATACTATTACAATAATGCCATAATGGCTAAAGTTTGTATGTACATCTGTGTGTGTACATTTATTACTCCGTTACGCTCAAATATAATTTTTTTGTGCATTCATTCATTGTGCGTACAGCTAAGGAGTGGAATTCCCTGCCACAGTCTGTGTTTCCTGATAGCTACATACCCACACACGCACAACCTGGGGATATTTAAGTCAAGAGTAAACAGATTACTTCTAGGTAAGCGCGCTCCATCTTCGACCGCATGGTGCTTTCCAGTAGGTGAGATAGCGGTCAAGCGCGAGTATCTCTACAATAATAAAAAAATAACAAACAAGGATTTGGATAATTTTTGGTACACGGGCAAATAATGTTTTGGAATAGCACTTAAGGCCCTTCGCCCACGGCGACTTTTTGTAGCGATACTGTAGCGCGTTCGCATCGTAGTCGCAATGCTGTAGCGTGTTAGTAGCGCGTTAGTGTTTTTTCTATAGCGCTCGCAAATGCGACTAACGCGCATTAGTAAGCAAAAAGCCGTCGCTATCGCGCCAAAAAGTCGTTGTGGGCGAGGGGTCTAAGATTCATATTTCATCTCGGGAGTATGTTTCCTTAGGATAGTTATCTAATTTCACGCGAGTAAAGCCGCTAACAGAAAGTAGTTGTTATATAATATTATATATCAAAGTCGGCATCTGTTTGTCTGTTTGCGATAAACTCAGAAGCTACTTAACGGATTTTCATGAATTTTATACTAATGGACTGAGCAATTTATATGAAAAAGTATCGGCATAATAATATATTGGAGATTTTGTATAAATAATGTTGATTAATATTACTATTACATCTACCACAATTTGCCTCTGCATCACCCGAAGGTTGACTGGTAGAAAATGCACTAAATGCAATTCGACATACATTTTCACTGTTTTTCATACAACCGCTCTTACGCGATTATGGCGTTATTACACATTTTTCATTAGATATTTTGGAAACACAGTATTTTGTGGATATTATCTAGTCTTTTGACATCAATTAGTAGTAGTAAATTTGTGTAAAACTAATCTAGTAAAGACCTCTGAAAATCTGCTATTTTGCATGAACTTTGACACTTCGTAATATACTCAAAAATTTAAAAAGTCAAAAACTATAACAATAGAAGCCTTGCAAATTTAATCAATATTCTGTATGACAACCACTTTTTTCAAAAATTTTTAAAGGGTTTAAAAAAACACGTATTTCCTGGAACAAATTTTGTGAAACATTCCAGTAAATCACGGATTTACCGAATGCTCGAGTTCGGATGGAGAGATCGGATAATTCCAATGTTGTGATTTTACTAGTTTTTAATTTTTCATAATATGATGTAAAATTAATTAATTTAAAATGTGTTTACATATTGTTAGATGTGGTAGTAGAATAAAAGGCTATTTTATTTTATTTTATTTATTTATAACAGAGTTTTCAGGCGTTATCTCTCTTTTTTCGCGTTGCCTCTTTGTCAAACATCGCGTTGGATTGCGTTAGATGAAGTAACAAGCTTCGAAACTATTCTCGATGTTAACGATAGGTGAGTCAAAGAGGATCATTTTTCAGTCGCCGCCTCTGTACTCTTGCGTGATTAGAACTTATACAATAGCTCAAAATTAACTATCGGGCAGTTCCTCGGACCAGACAAACACCAGTCTGGTCGAAGGATTCTTCCTTTTCAACGGACGTTTGCTGAACTTTACACTTTGTTCTATACACCTCTAAACATAAGTGTAGAGAAAAATAAGAATTAGAGTTTTCTGGAAAATTCACAAACCAGTTGACGCCACTTAGGCCCCTCGCCCCCGGTGACTTTTTGTGGCGATGCTGTAGCACGTTAGCATCGATACAGTCGCGATGCTGAAGCGAGTTAGTAGCGCTATGAATAATGGCATATTGTATATTAGATATGAAGATTCAGTGTTGCCACCTGATGAACTTAGTTCTATAAAACCCTTATTTTAAATAGTTTTTGACACCCATGCAAAGGTACCTAGAACGGGTCGCTAGTTCACAACAAAACAATAAATGACTAAACAATAAAGTTGTGAAATAACGAGTTCGGCATATTGTACTAATATGCAAAATTTTTAAGTAATCACATAACAGGGTATTATTGTGTAGAGTATCGAGCCGCAGGCGAGGGTTTTATGGAGCTGAGTGCTGCAGTAGCAAAAAAAATACATGTATTAAACGACGTTTTTCAATACAGTTACGAAGAAATAAATAAATGAGTCGCTGGGTAGCGACTAATTTTTTTTAGTTGTAAAAATCATGCAATGACTAAAAACCCACTCCTGTTCCTTCGTTGCCTTTCATACCAGGGCCGAGTTTTCCTTTCAGAAACAAACCCTTGCCCCAGTAGGCATCGACCTTGCTGGGTCTACGGACCCTACGGTTTGCTGACTTCCCCTTGAAACGCGTCGACGACTTGGGATCGGGATCGGATGGCTTGACGACCAGCTTGATACGATAAATATAATAAATTATGGTGGGGACATGCTGGCATACTTTTCCGCTATGTGCAAAAAAGGAGTGGGAGCGGGTTTTTGAGTAAGTTTATTGAAAAGGTTATTAGTAAGAGTAACCGCAGTCGTAGCGTTTTTATCTAAATCTGATATTAAACTGAGAAGAGATCTACAAAAACATTTTCAAAGAAACCGCAAATATAGTTAACTCTTAATCTATCCAATGTCTCATTAGCCTGATCTCATTCACTTGGCACATTTTAATTAGCTCACTATCTTCATTTCAGGACACTTTTATAAAACTCAGTTCTTTGTTCTCGAAAGGTATACTGATGAATATTAAATCGCTTTCTTCTTTGACTCGACGAGTTTGCTTTTTTAGGTAAAGGCAAAATGTTACCTATTTGATTAATTGAAATTTTAGCTGACCCCGCAAACGTTCTTCTACCACATAGTCCGGACCGAACCCAAGTCGTCGACGGCGCGTAGTGTTCCACGCGCGCCTCAAGTACATGTTAGCAACCGTAGGGGCCCAGCAGGAACAAAGCCTACTGGGGCCAAGGGTCTGATTCTGAAAGGAAGACTCGGTCCTGGTATTAAAGGCAACGAAGGAACAGGAGTGGGTTTTTAGTCAGTAAAAGTCTAACACATAGAGAGCGGGGGATGTCATTGCATGATTTTCCCACCGAAAAATAAAAAAAAAACAGTAGATAATCAAAGATAAAAATGGGGGGTAGGGATAAAAAATTGTCTATGGCCTATTTCAGACCTACCAAATGTACACAAAAAAATGGATAAAAATCGTCAAACCAGTTCAGAAGAGTTCGATAGCAAACACTATGACACGAGATTTTTATAAATTAGGTTTAGACGATTTTCGGAAATTGATTAGAAAATGTTTGATGCTAACTTTCTTCAGTGTAGAGTGCAGTGAACTGCTATTTTGTTACCAGATTGCTAATTACGATTAAAAATAGTTAACTACATGGAGTTATGACTACATGTAACTTAACTACAGTAATCAAACTACATGAAGTAGTTGTTAATATGATTGCTATATAATCTAATAGTTATAATAAACAGTATTTTTATAATAGATTTTTCCCTTGCTTGCAGTTTAAAGTGTATTTCTCATTTATATCTTTTTTTCTAAATTGGTCACCAGTCAAACAGAAATTTAAGTTAATTACGTATATACTAGTTATTGTTATTCTGTCAAAATTGTGAGAAAATAGTTTAGCCTCGAAATTTCCGCTTAAGAGGGCCCTTCTCCACTCGTCTATCGTTAACGTCGAGCATGGCTTAAAAGCTTGCTGCCTTATCTAACGCAACCCAACATGAGGTTTGATGAGAGGCAACGCTTAAAAAGAGAGATAACGCCTAAAAACTTGGTAATTCCGTTTTAATTGTAGTATAAATGTAATTCTGTCAGCATTTGGTAAATCCGTGATTTACTCGAATATTTCACAAAACTTGTTCCAGGAATTACGTGTTCTTTTTTTTTAAAACCTTAAAAGTTTTTGAAAAAAAAAATGATGTCACTCAGAATTTCGATTAAGTAAAGCTACTGTGGATGTACTTTTTTATATTTTGTAACATTGAGTACATTATGGAAGGCCAAAGTTCACGTAAAATAGCAGATTTTTAGAGATCTATACTGGACCAGGTTTACACAAATTTATCTTTTGATTTACACCACAAGATATCAAAACATCTGGAGAAAGATGTGTAATAACATCATAATCACGTAAGAGCGGTTGTATGAAAATGCACCGCACGAGTTGGCCGCTCTTAATATAAATTCATTGTACTATACAATTCCCAGTTTCCTAAAGCTTTTAAGCGTACTGCAGACTGAGCGTTACCCAAGTTACTATTCCGAAGAATTAATTTAAAATTTAAATCTGCTTTTAAAACTCGGTAATGCAAATACAAGTGCGGTTTAAAAAAATTGTTTAATAAACCATAAAAGTATATACTTTTCAATTTACATACGCTTTGACACCAATAATAGCACTAACAACGACGATAACGTAATTGTGATTTCTATGGTTAATTCACCTAATAAGCAACTTTGGAAAACGATGCTAATAATTACGACACCAGCCAGTACAGTCATTCGTGTGGAAGTAACGCCCGGGTGTCACCACTGTGTTGACCACCCGGAGGACACAGTGGAGGATACGAGAGCAGTGTGCCCCGCTTGGGCAGAGCACCGCCGTGTCCTCTTGGGGGAGATCGGTGGCAACTATCTCTAGCGCCGGGCCTTGGTACAAGTCGTGATCCGAAGTGAGGAGGAGTGGCAGGCGGTCGCCTCCTTCTACGAAGCAGTAATGCTAGCAAAGGAGGAGGCCTCACGTGCACGCGCGAGGGAGCGGCCCTCACACCCCAGCCGCCGGGATCCCGAGCTCGATTTCCAGCCACCGTAGGCGCCAGCTTGCGGACCCCGAGCACTGGGTAGCTAGCCGTTCGAGCGTTAGGGAACCGTTTGGACCGAGCCTAAGTCGTCGACGGCGCGTATTGTTCCACGCATGCCTCAAGGAGATACCAGCAAACCGTAGCGGCCCAGTAGGGTCGAAGCCTACTGGGGCCACGAGTAATGTGAAAGTGAAACCAGGGGCCCTGAGATAAAGACAAAGAAGGAATTAGAGTGGGTTTTAGTCAATAAAAGTCTGACCCGCTCCGCCTAAGGACGAGGGATGTCATTAGATGATATTCCCACCTAAAAAAAAGCCAGTCACGAGCATCAATATGTACTATACTAAAATATCTTAATTTCTGCCTCAAGAATCAAATGAATCTATGTGGGATTGTTCGCAAAAGTTACCTGTTTACGATCTAGGCCCACAGTACTATCCATATGCGACTATTGAATAGCAAGTTGGCACTCTAAGCACTGAAAAGAGCGTTAACAGCCTAACGACTGTGCATGGCCCACATATACCTGTGAAACTGCTTCTAAGCGAAACTGTTGGATGCCTTTTAAACGCACTATTGCACTTTAGCCACGTTTTAACTTTGACTTGAAACTGTTGCAGTTTACATCCAATTTGTACCATTTACATTTATCGTGAATATAGAGCGGGTGGAAATTGTTTTAGAATATTTTTTTCACCTGATATTACCTAAAAGTTGAACACGTCTTAATAAAATAATTCTTCTATCTTGTCTTAACCACCTTGAAGAGATGCGCGCTCTTTGGCTTCCTGATAATTACATCGAATTAATCAGAGAGCATTTCGGCTGAGCATGGGTTTTTGTTGCTAATCTGAAATACTTCAAATTCGTAAGGAATTTGAAATTAAGTTTCAAGTAAGTGGGTTACAGCAAAGACAATCTCTACAGGTGGGGGTTTTCGGACAGTTCTAATCTTCAGTATTTGTATGGCGGCAGCGTCTCTTCGCACACCATGTTCTTCCTTTCATCTTGCACTACATGCGCTGGTACCTGTTCACGTGAGGATTTAATGGCACTGTCAGTGAATGGAAATACCGTGGGTCAACTACCGGAACAGGAAAGGAATTTAAAAACTATACCATTATTGCTATCGACACGTAACAAAAACGTAAGGTTCTTCATTTTTTGATATAATATTGAGTCTTATATTACGAAATTATTATTTTATAAACTACGTAAGTACTTTTACTGTGATAACTTCAAAGTGACTTACAATTTGACTTTTTTATTGTCAAGCAACTAAGGACCTGTTGGTCTAGTGGTTAGTGGCCCTGACTGCTATGCCGGAGGTCGTGGGTTCGATTCCCACCCAGGAAATGTTTGAGCACAATCATATTTTGTTCTGTGTCTGGGTGTAATTTATCTGTAGATTTGTATGTATTTAGAAATATATAAGTATGTTTATCAGTTGTCTAGTACCCATAACACAAGTTCTGCTTAACTTGGGACTAGAAGGCGTTGTGTGATAGTGAAAAAAAAAATGCAGATCTCGTAATAACACAAGACAAACATTTATAAAACACAAGTGTACAAAAAATAAAACATAGCTGCCATCTTTTCCTTAACATTATTTAATGTTGAAATGTAGTTTCCTATACAATTCAAACCCAATTAGTTTTCAGGTGAACCGCATTGGTCACAGACGCAAACTTGCAACTGTCTCTAACATTTCTAATAAGCCTGGACCAATCAAAACTTGTGTAATTATCGCGCCAGAGAATAGCGTTAAAATAATATTGGACAATACTGCAATTGCAGTCAAAGTTTGTCATGCAAACAATAAAATTTTGATGTAAAAGTTATATTTGTAGGTTTAGTGTGAAATGGATGAATGTGAGTCGGGAGAATTAAATGGATGCGAGACGCACAGGACCAGTCGCTACGGCGACACTTGGGGGAGGCCTATGTCTAACAGTGGACTTCTTTCAGCTGCTGTTATAGCTGCAGCAGAAATACATCATGTGTGAAAATTTCAACTGCCTAGCTATCACGTTTCTTGAGATATAGCCTGGTGACAGACGGACAGACAAACAGACAGCAGAGTCTTAGTAATAGGGTCCCGTTTTACCCCTTCGGTACGAAACCTAAAGGGTAATTAAGCGCCAGGATAGTCTATTCAGAGCTGACTAATTCATTATAATTTTACATTTAAATACACTTAAAAATATACTGTAGACCTTTGCCAGTCGGTATAGATAGTCAAGAAACCAAATAATCATAAACCACTCTTGCCTAGAGTTATTTTGTCACCCAATTACAGTTAGCGGCACGAATCTTGAGCGCTCGGCGAAAGAGCGGGGATCGCTTTGCGCATGGTACAATATCGGCAAAACAATCACTGTACAAGGATTTCACTCCCCGCTCCCGCATCTCTCTTCATACCACTAAAGAAACCCGATTTTTCACTTCTGCGTGCTTCTGCGCAAGTAGAACTGTAGACGTCAGCGGTCAAGATCCGTGCCGATATCTATACTGGCTTGTGGAGGTCAGATACACTGTCACTATTCGTAAAATACTGGTATCAAGCTATGTGATGTCAATGTATGTGATTAGGCTGGAAGCCAACTCCATCATAACGGGAAAAGGCATGACAGGCAAATATCAACCTTTTACCATTAGCCTGAAGTCACAAAATTCTTAGGTCTCAAACATTAATTAATTTAACCACTTACCATCTATTGATTCGTGCCGTTACCTATTCAATGTTCATATAGGAATCTAATGACAGCGTCAGTGGACGGCATTACCGTGGTCAAATACTGGATCAGGCAAGAAATTTAATTTGAAAACAAAAAAAAACAAACTATTTTTGTTATCAACACACCAAGAAGATGATTGATTAAAGGTTTAAAAAATATAGGTTTTTTTTTTTTTTAGGTGGGAAAATCATCTTATGACGAATCCCGCTCTTGGGCGGAGCGAGAAATAGTGTCAGACTTTTACTGACTAAAAACCCACTCCCGTTACCTCCTTGCCTTCGTCCCAGGGCCCCGGGTTAAAATATGTGGCTCTTAAACTATGTGTTCCTGTGGCTTAAAATTCAGGCCTATGGCTTTAAAGATATCCAACATCGTTTCTATGGTCAAATTATGGTCTGTGCGAGAAACGAACCCGCGACAAGAAGTGCAGCAGCCAATTGCCCATTCACTGCGACTTCTTTTAAGGTTGAAAGTCATTCAATGACTTCTCCAGCTCTAAGGTCGAACGAGCAAGCGTGTAAGGTTTTTGCTGACTAAATCCCACCTGTGTCCTAAAACGCAAAGGGCACCTGATGCCCTTTGCGTTCTAGGGCCACGGTCACTTTTTCAAACATTACAGCATCAATCAGTGCGACCACCGAGCCGTCAAAAGTAGAAAAAACTGGGCAAGTGCGAGTCGGACTCGCGCCCTGAGGGTTCCGTACAAACTTACATTGACTGACGTAACAACAAATTTACAGTTTTCATATTTATTCCTAAACCTGTGCTATAAGAACTTGCTTTTTACAAAATTTCAGGATTTTGGGTTAGCGGGAAGTACCCTATGAATTTTTATTTCTTCGAGAGTGTTGAAATACTATATAAGATTTTTGAGACAAACGGCCGTATCTTTTATTTCGTTAACTTAAAAAAAAAATATTTTCACAGCTTCAAGAGACCGCAGACCGCAGCAGTATTGTTGTGAGACTAGGTCTTCTCCTGGCAGAACTTTGCAGTCTTTGACGTGCTTTAAGTGGTAGCGCCGAACTAGAAACTAGTCGATTTGGGTCTTATGATTACCACTTTTGTACGCGATCATGTGTTCGTCTCTTTTTTGGAACCACATTTGGCTACTGCCAGGTCAAATGCAGTAGCGGATTGCAGCAGGGTCTCCTCTCACTGTTCGGACTACCGAATCCCCATCCCCCATGTACTCTTTCATAAACACCTTTCATTCTTCCCACATGTCCATTAAAATCACTTCCAACTATCAATTCTTCATGAACAGGGATGTTCATTAAAGCTGTATCAAAATCCTCCCAAAACTTCTCTTTCACCGTTTCATCACATCCTACTTGTGGTGCGTACACACTAACTATATTCAACATCATATTCTCTAACATAACTTTCACAACTATAAATCTATCACTAATCCTTTGTACTTCCATCACGCTTTCTTTCAATTTACTGTCTAACACTATTCCTACACCATTTCTTTTTCCATCACTTCCGCAGTAGTAGAACTTATATCCCTCACCAATTTCTCTCGCTTTTGTTCCTCTCCATTTAGTTTCCTGCAAGCAAGCTATATTTATCCGTCTTCTTTTCAATACATTCGCTAACTCCCTGGCCCTTCCAGTCATAGTCCCAACATTCCAACTTGCATACCTCGATCTCATTTCCCAAGCTTTTCGCGATTCTTACGTTGCCCCCGCTCGGGATGGTGCAACAACCCTGGTCCATTTCCCACAGGAGGCGGGTGCTGCCCCTGCGCGTCGCCTGTGGGATACGCCCTAACCCTATCGCGCATTCTATTTAGACCGAACATATTGCAGAGGGATTTGGCTAGTTTTTTTTTTAAGTCGGCCGCCAGCCTGCGCAGCAGTATATGGTTTTAATTTCAAGTCGCGTTCCCGAGATAAAAGGTCTTGACAGACAGACAGACGGACGGACGACAAAGTGATACTATAAGGGTTCCGTTTTTTCCTTTTGAGGTACGAAACCCTAAAAAAACTGGCCAAATGTGATTTGGACTCGCGCACGAAGGTTCCGTACCATTATCTGTACAACTCGTTCTGTTTTTAGTATTTATTGTTATAACGGAACAGAAATACACAATCTATGAAAATTTCAACTGTCTAGCTATCACTATTCATGAGTTACAGCCTGGTGACAGACAATAGACTAATATAACTTCAATAGAATAAATACATATTAATTAAGTACAAAATGTAGTACCAACCAAATGTCTTGGCATCGATAAAATACAGCTAAAAGCATTCTCTTGTTGAGAGTTTTCAAGAAAAGATGAGTTACTAAAGTTTCAAGTTTTAAAATAGTTAGTACTCCTGCCGCTTTTTTGAAACTGTATGCAACATTTAAATCAGTATATCTTTTTTCTTTTGGGTATTTTAGAGCAATGAGCAATGGAAAGTAATATTCTAGGTCAAAAGAGCCAACAGAATAAGAAATGCTGCCAGGCTAAAGCTAAAATGAAATCTGGCAGGTCATGTTAGCATGGTCATAATGCCGCATACTCATTGACTACTGAGCAATAATCTACATAAAGTAAGTGATGAGATGAGAATGGCGAAGGACTAGGATGAACAAAGACATCGAGGACGACCTGGGAAGATTTTTTTTAGTGGGGAATCATCTAATGACGTCTCCTTGGGCAAAGCGGGAAGGCCTGTCAGACTTTTACTGAGTAAAACCCATTTGTTTGTTGTTCCTTCTTTGCCTCGTGTTACAGGGCTCCGGGGGTTCAACCCTGCTGGGCCCCTACGGTTTTCTGACCTCTCCTTGAGGCGCGTGTGTCGCGCCGTCAACGACTTGGGCTCAGTCTGGGTGGTTACCGGACGACCGAACGGCGTGCTACCGGATTCGTGCGGAAGTAACGCCCGGGTGCCGCCATTGTGTGGACCACCCGGAGGACACGGTGGAGCACATGGTAGAGGTGTGCCCCGCTTGGGTAGAGCACAGCCTCACAGATCGGCGGCAATGATCTCTCGTGCCAGGCCATGGTCCGAAGCGAGGAGGAGTGGCAGGTGGTCGCCTCCTTCTGCGAAGCAGTAATGCTAGCAAAAGAGGAGGCCGCACGTACACGGGCGAGGGAGCGGCCCTCATGCCCCAGCCACCGGGATCCCGATCCCGATTTTCAGCCACCGTAGGCGCGGGTTTGAAAACGGCGAGCAATGGGTAGCTCGCCGTCCGACCGTCCGGTAACCGTCCGGATCGAGCCCAAGTCGTCGACGACGCGTACTGTTCCACGCGCGCCTCAAGGAGATGTCAGCAAACCGTAGGGGCCCAGCAGGGTCGAAACCTACTGGGGCCAAAGATCTGCTTCTGAAAGGAAGACTCTCAAATCACCGCTCACCAATAGTGATCGAACGCTAGCCTATAGCGAAAAAATAATAAAATATAATATATATATATATAACAAATCAATATCACAGAGCGAAGTTACGCGACACATTCGCGCAAAACGGCCAGCGCTCAGCAAAATGCTGGGGCTTATGTACTGAAGACTTTCTTTAATACCCTATTATCAAAGCAAAATGAAACACCGGGTGAATATCTAAAACCGTTATTCATATCTCCTCTTAATTTACCTTCAGAGCATATTTCAAAAGATTAACAAGTTACGGTAATCCTCGTCTCAGGGCTCGGTATAAATAATCACGACATTAATTTCACAGAACCTTGTCTCATTAAAATTGATATGTGAAAGCAGACGGAGAAGAAAACGGAATGAAGCTGAGACAACACTCCTTAAAATTACGTTGCGTAGATGATAAATATGATATAATAAGGATTCGAACAATTTGCCTGCTGAGGTCTTCCCATCCGATTATAATTTGGGTGTCTTCAAGGCTAGAGTGAATTGGCTCTTAATAAACTAGTGCGCCTCACCATCAATGATTGCGTCACTGCTTACCATCAGGTGGGATTGCAGTAAGGCAGTAGTTCATACCAAATAAAATAAACATGGTAAAAAAGTGAAAGCTTTGAATATGGTGGCCAAATAATTAAGGCAAACTGCAGTTATCAATCTGGTAATCTCTTAAGCAACTGCGGACCCGGGTTGGTCGTTGCAAAAATAATCTAGCCAAATGGGACTTCTTCAATCCATCTCTAACATAGTGCCAGTGTGGACATGAGTCACCTGCTATGCTGCCCATCCTGCACAAACACCTGCATTTTTCAGGATTTATACGATGTCAATAACATAACTGTACAGCTTGCTAAATCATAATCATAATTTCTATCAAAAGACGTCCACTATTGAACATATGCCTCCCCCAAGTGTCACCACGACGACCAGTCCTGTTCGTCTCGCATCCGTTGGATTCCCACGACCCTGACCAGGTTATCGATCCACTTTGTTGGCGGCCTACCAACGCTGCGACTTCCGGCACGTAGTCGCCACTCCAGAACCTTTAAGCCCCATCGACCATGAACATTGATGACAATACTTTAACATAGTACCAAGTAGCTAGTCTGATGATGAAGTCCACTGAATTCCTGAGCGCACCACGGTTACTCTATCATGTTTCCGCTCCTTAGAATGGTCTTGATGAGTACTTCATAGTAGCGCTTTATAAAATTGTAATGAAAAATGTTTTTCATTAAAAACTTATTTAAAACAACATAAATAGTTTGAAACAACATAAATAGTTAAGAACATCAATAACCAATTAAATTGAAGGAAAATACAGATATACCTTGAGCACTTTCGTAAAAAGAGCCATCAAGCCCAATCTTCGCTCGCCGATAGAACCTAAACGGGGACGTATTTTCTTTTATTACCCTTGTAATATTGCGTGGCAATCTATATGGGCAATAAAACACTTGAGCAATTACAATCAGGAACTTT
Source organism: Mythimna pallens (assembly GCA_961205895.1). NCBI lineage: Eukaryota > Metazoa > Arthropoda > Insecta > Lepidoptera > Noctuidae > Mythimna > Mythimna pallens. The sequence goes on from OY540843.1 coordinate 8,649,884, forward strand.
CAGAGACAGCAGTTACTTGTTTCATTTAGTGCTCAATGAGTTTTGTTCTTGTGAACTGACTTTTGTACCTAAAGATTATAATTAAGGAGAAGCCAATTTACGCCTAAATTACCACCATTGTGAAACTAATCCATTTGTTAACGAGAAACTGAAAAAGTATGAACAGCCTGTCAAGTCCCGACAGTCATAAACTTTCCGATTTTTTTTTTCAAATAATAAAGAAAAACATCCATACTAATATTATAAATACGTAACGCTGACTGTGTGTTTGTACCCTAGTTTTAACGGCTGTACGATTCGGATGCAAGTTATATATGGGTGGACTATGCCTTGAAATATTATATTAAAAGAGACAACAGATGGAAAGTAGACATAATTATGTACACTAGATAAATTTGTCTCTTTTAATAGCAATCGTTTTCTAAATTTCTTTGCTGCAATAGACGATAGTGAATAACCGTGCGTTTATTTTCGAGCACGCATTCCAATAACTTAACTAAACGAGGATTTTTTTTTTTAATTTCTTGTGAAATTGTTTTACACCAGCTTTCCAATAAATTTTTACACCAGTGAGGCACTCCAAATGAATTCCAAACGACTCAAAATTATGTTCACAATTTATTGTATACAGTGAATTCCGATTATTCACCCCGTTCAAGAAGGATAGATGGACACTCATTTCCGAGTATCCAGCTGAGGGTGCCTGTTTTAGAGTGAATAAACGGAATAAGCCACTATGACAATAGTAAAATGAACGCAATAGATAAAGATAAATTTTCGAAATCTTAAGTAAATATAGAAGGAGAGGCTGGATAAGGTTTTGAAAAGTTCTATCGCACGTTATTTACTCAAGGCATTTTGCAAATGAGATCTAGCCCGCAGTTTTTCTAATAGATGCCAGAGAATGAGTCTTTGCAAAGTATCTCTCAATAATAATGGCACTGATGGATTTCGAAAAGAAAGAAAAAATGTTTATTAGTGCCAAGCATATCATTTATTGCATCATTAACTATATTCATAAAAAAAGGAGAAACTGACTGACATATCAACGCACAGCCAAAACTACTGAGACTAGCAGTGTAAAATTTTTCACAAGGTTCCCTCGTAAAAGAAAAAACGTTCTATTTACGGGAAATTACGCAATCTTAGGATGCATATCACGTAGGCGAGCACTAAGAGAGGATTTACCAAAATTCACTTCCTAAGCGGATGAAACGGAGGTGGTCCAAAGTTTGTATGAGACCTACTTTCATACAGGTAAAGCCGGTAGTGAAAGAAGCTTTAAACTATAGTGAAAATTAATCCTTGGAATATTAGCACCTGCTAGTATTTGAGAAAATAGCAGCAGGTTCCATGAAATTGTAGGTACTGAATATATTACTGTTTGTTGTTAGTTTAGAACTTGAATTAGAAACACTGTTGCCTACATTATTCAAAGTTATAAAATATATTTCAAGTTCCCTTTTGTACTGTAGAGACTCTTTCATCAGATCTCTGTAAAATTAAATGTTTTAAAACAGTAATGGCATAATCTAAATGGCTGCCTCATTGGATTCCTGTTTAATCACAGATAGAACGCCATAATGTCATTCAAATGGCGGTTGCTGAAAACCAGGGGCCCAAGTCTGCTATTTTTATAAATTCGTCATTCTCACACGATTCCATTGTCATTTTGATAAAAATTCGTAATATGCAAATTCATAATGATCGATCACTGATCGGCCAATGGTCTCGCAATAGAGTTGTAGTAGAATGACAATATCGATCTGTCTAGTAACAACTGCACAATGACGTACTAATGGTAGGTCACTGATCAAAGGAACTGTCAAAATTTTAGTAAATTACCGCATACGTCAGAAATTCATTTGTCATTATTTACACGAGATTACCATTTAATGCCATTTCTTTCAATGGAGTGTCAGTGGTTGAATAAATGATAATAATTGGAAAGTCATAATGACGCCATTATATTAGTAGATTACCTAACATGTCAAAATCAATGATAGACCATTCTGACACTATTGTAATAGCAAACTTGAGGCCCTGCACTGTTGATTGCTGGATTTGTCCAGTGTCACAGTATATGCTAAGCAACGGCCTATTCATGCTGTGATGCACAGCTTAGATTAATAAAATTGTATTTGTTAAAATTATGGTATTTCTTTTAATGTTTATTTTATTATGTTGTCACTGTCAGTCGGTATCAGAACAGTGCAATAAAAAACTGTGTCCTGTTTTGTCTATGGTGTCACAGTTAATGCCCGCTTCACACATGGCTCGAAAGTAAAAATGATTTTTGTTTATTTTAGTTAGTGATAAACGATAATTTATAATTAATTGTAATTTTATTAATTATGTTTAATAAAATTACTATGCGTATATTCTATTTCTATTAAGACAAACACTAATTAAGTTAAAAAGTACCTTATAATAATGTGAAATAGCATAGTTGTTAGGCCGAAAGACACGAGGGCCTTTTATAATAATATAAGAAAGTAATTTCATAGGAATAAATTTTACACTTAAACGCGTTTGTGTGCTTTTGATCATCTCTACAATATCAACTTGTTTGTTTATTTAACACAAGTTATACAAATGTTTTATGAATATTTAGTATTTTGATAGAGTGCTCAATCAAAACTTATATGAAATAAACAAGTAGGTAATCAATATAACTATTGTTTTTGATGGTAAAATCAGCATACCGTATCTGTTTGGGTAAAACAGAAGCCAAAGTCATGATTTTACTACAGCAATTAAATTAACCGCGCACCGGAAGACGCAGCGTTGGAAGGCCTCCCACAAGGTGGACCGACGACCTGGTGAGGGTCGCGGGAGTGCGGTGGATGCGAGAAGCACAGGATCGGTCATTGTGGCGACGCTTGGGGGAAGCCTATGTCCAACAGTGGACGTCTTTCGGCTGAAATGATGATGATGAAGTAAATTAACAGACCTGAGAATTTTTTGAATAAACAAAATGAGCTAGCAATAGCAGACTGAACTCAACGCAAGTACTCATTTACACAGTGCAAACTAATGACTGCTTGAGACTGGTTCAAGATTATTGTACTATCCAACAATTTTATGGTAATCTTTTGATAATGGACCATTCAATTGAAAAACACAATGGAAAATGCCTGGAAAGTTTATAACTAGGAACTTTAAAATTATAACGCATGTGTATGATTTAGCACGTGCAGATTTACAAGCGAATTTGCTAATGCACTTTTGAGACTCATATAGCATTTCTTGCTTCAAAAGTAACAACTGTAGACACAGCCTACTAATGATTGGAAGTAGAGAGAATTATTAATAGAAATACGTATCTAACTTACTCGAATTTAATGGTTTGAAATAGGCTAATAAAACAGGTGACTTAAAACTATATTTATAAAGGTTAAGGCTCAGATACATTACGGGAAAAAATGTCCCACAATAGACGCGTAACGCTGTCAAATAGTCCGACAATTTGTCCTGCGTCACATTAGCTTGTTGTAAAATGTTGGGGGCTAGGACACGGTACACTGGACAAAGTTGCAGTGACACGTAGATTGAGCGTTAAATAGCCCACATAATGTATCCAAGACTTCAAAATGAAAGTAATTGTTCAGCCGTAGTATATTTATAAGTGTATAATAAAATTATGGATTAGAACAGCTTTTGGGGTAATAATTAAGTGTTCAAGGGAAAAAATGTCCCCCAATAGACGCGTAACGCTGTCAAATTGTTCGACAATATGTCCCGCGTCACATGAACTCGCTGTATAATGTTGGGGAGTAAGTCGCGGTACACTGGGCAAACTTGCAGTGACACGTAGATTGAGCGTTAAATAGCCCATATAATGTATCTAAGACTTTAACATCAAAGTAATTGTTCAGCCGTAGTATATTTATAAGTGTATAATAAAATTATGGATTAGAACAGCTTCTGCGGTATAAAGTGTTCGAGTCGGAACTTTGCCTTTACAAAATAGAAAAAAAAAAAATTGATGTTACGATCACACATGACGATAGGACTTCGTGAAAACTGAGAAAAGAGAAACAAATTAGGCATGTGATAAGTTGACTCGACTGTCATTGTGCCGATTGTCGTTTCTGCCAACGGATTGATGGCCAAGAGATTTGATGGCCGTCTGTCGAAGCTGTCGTTGCATCAAGGACCTGTTATAGATGGTAGGATTTCTTGTTACGGCTTGATTGTGAGGAGCTTATCACTGGAGCCACCGGTAGCTTGGACTTTTACCCGACTATGGCTGACTATAATTTACATTTTTAACCGACTTCAAAAGGAGGAGGTTATATGTTCGGCTGAAAGTATTTTTTTTTAATGTTTACCGATTTCTCGGTCAATTGAGGACAAATTTTGAATTTTATTTTGTGTTTTCTTTTAAAGAAATATTAAAAAAAAAACAGACAGATAAAATAAATTTATTACACTAAGAATCTCATCTCACAACACTGGAACAAATTATGAAAATGAAATGCTATTGCACTGAAAAACAAAGACGTTACGCCTGAAGCGTTGGCCTATGCAAACTAGAAAACTCATTTGACTCGAACTCATTAAAAGTGCTCAATTGTCTGTCAACAGTCTCCGAGTTAAAATACTTATTAACTACTATTTTTAATAGACCGTGATTGTTACTAAAGAAAATTTTGTTCAAGAAGTTTGTTAATTGTTATTTTGCATCATTTATCAAATTCGGAACTCGGCAAACATTTTGAGTTTTTTTAATATTAATATTGAGAATTAGGCTAAGTAGCCATAATTGATTTTCATAAAAAGTTTATTTTGTTAGGTATCTTTTTTTAATTGATATAAACCCGTGCCTGACTGCGATCCCACCTGATGGTAAGCAGAGATGCAATCATTGAAGGTGAGGCGCACTAGTTTATTAAGAGTCTATTCACTCTAGCCTTGAAGACATCTAAATTATAGTTGGATGGGAAGACCGCAGCAGGCAAATTGTTCCAGTCCTTTGATGTACGCGATGTGTATGCGTATCTATTAAAAAATATGAGGATATTTTAGGTAAAATAATCACATGAAATGGTTTTTTTTTTGTTAAAACCAGACATGAGAATATTTATAACTCTATCATAATTAGTATTCATCCTAAGTATTCCTAATTTTTAAAGCAAGTAATAGAACGATGCTGTTTGTTGAAGATAATTTTACATTGACTGCAACCTTTGCGCTGGTTGGGCTGGTTGGGCAGGGTTACTCGTAAGGCCAAATTGCGTATGAAAATAAATAAGGGGGAGCTTCAAGGTGACCCCCATAACCCATGACATTTCTGATGCTAGACTGCAATGGTACGGTCACGTTATAAGAAGACCAGAGGATCACGTGATTAAAAAACTGGGCAAGTGCAAGTCGGACTCGCGCACTGAGGGTTCCGTACAGACTTTAAAGATAAACTGCGGTTTTCGATTTATGACGTATTAAAAAATACTACGATCCCGTTCAAACCAATTTTCGGTGGAAGTTTGCATGGTAATGTACATCACATATTTTTTTTTAGTTTTATCATTCTCTTATTTTTTAGAAGTGCAGGGGGGGACACATCTTACCGCTTTAGAAGTGTCTCTCGCGCAAACTATTCAGTTTAGAAAAATATGATATTAGAAATCTCAACATCGTTATTCAAAAACGATATTGAGATTTCTAATATTATATATAATAACCTATCCATAGATACCCTGCACGTACGAGTTAGACAAAAAAAAATTTGAGTTTCAGTTCTATGGGGAACCACCAAAATTTATTGTTTTTTTTTTTTTCTATTTTTGTGTGAAAATCTTAACGCTGCTCACAGAATACATCTACTTACTAAGTTTCAACAGTTCTTATAGTTTCGGAAAAAAGTGGCTCTGACATACGGACGAACAGACAGATAAGACAGACATGACGAATCCTCCAAAACGGAACCGTTATGGTTCCGTTTTTTGCTATTTGGCTATGGAACCCTAAAAAGTGCCTCTCCATTGATACATTCGCTACAAGAAAGAATGGAAGAGAAAGGCTCCAAACAGGATGGTTGACAAATGTACAAAAGAACATGAAATTATTGGGTCTACAAAAACAAGACGCTCGAGATAGACATAAATGGCGTCACATGATTTGGAAAGCTGACCCCGCGAAAAGGGATAAAGGCGACGCAGAAAAAGATATTTTGCAACCTTTTCAATATTTTTTACTTTGTTTGTGACTATTGTGTGATGTAATTTCGTGTTCTGTTTTCTACGTAAAATACTCCTCTTTTTTTTCATATTCATCGGAATACCAGCTTTTGATTTCTGGAGTTCTTTTTTTGCAATATTCCTATAGTGGATATAAATCCCCTGTACTGTTAGTACTGGATACAAACATCACAAACAAAATAAAATAAAAACTAGATGGTAACATTCCCTCCTTTTCAATATTTGATTTTAACTTTTTTTTTACTCCCACTAAACTCCTCAGTCGCCATCTTGAATTCGATTCAGTGATTAAATTTTTAAGACTAGCTTCTGGCCGCGGCTTTGCTCGCGTGGAAATAAGTCTCTCCATACAAACTTTGGATCCCCATTTCATCCCTTTAAGAATAGAATAGAAATAATAATAAGCATCAGTTGGCTACTCAATTTTTTTGTGTCTACGTGTTTTTTTTTTTGCTTACCTTTACTAATGCGCTTAAGGAGGACGCTCTACGGTAGCCGACAAATTGTAAGCTACCCTAAAATTATTTCAACTATTAAAAAGAACACAAAGATACTTCAACAAACACAAATAAGATAATCACGTGACAAACTTTTTCAATAATCAGAAACAAAGATATCTCACAAATCCCGATCCAAAGAAAGTGTCGGATCATTCCTTCGCTAGTGAAACTTGGTTGCAATTAAACTTGAACCAATAGATGGTATCGGCGATGCAAATGTCTGAAGTTGTGCTCCTCTGAGCCTGCAATTTGTTGAAATTCCGTTCGTTTGTGAGGAGACCGATAAAACTTTGCACTCCGATTGGTTTCTACTGTCTGTTGTTTAGTGGTACAGACCATGATTGAAAAGTTGGACTTCGTGTATACAGTGGAGTAAAGATGTCTTGTTCGTGCTGTACTAATGAACTAGACTAGGGTTCACTTTGAAATGAACTTGCTAAACTAAGACCGGGTTGTACCAAGAGCTACTTTATAGTATTATTCATCAAAGTTAATTTGAACAGTAACATCTTCTTTTCGTGTCGAAGTACTCAAACTTAATTTATCCTGACCAGTATTCGGCAAACTATACGGCTCTGTTATTGGCATCGTATAAATTCTGAAGTGTTTGTGTAGGATTGGTAGTATAGCAGTTTACACATGTCCTGTGCAGTGGCTCCACATTGCCGTTGTTTTAGAGATGGGTCGAGGAAGTTCCATTAGACCATACTATTTTTACAGCGGCCAACCTAGGTCCGCAATCGGTTAACAGATTTCCAGGTTGGTCACTGTAATTCGCATCCAGGGGAAGATTTTCTGATGGGGTGATGAAGTGTGAAGGAGTTGGATATTTCTGCTTCCACAGCGCGCATCTTTCGCCATTTGCACTGTCTTTCGAAGAGGTCGTAAATCGCGTAAAACTTTGATGGCTCTTTTTTAGACGTATTATTTGATGTTTATGCAGGGAGTGACGGTCGTCTCGTTCCTGTTTACTCTTCTCGATGCTATAACAATAACATTAACAATGTCCATTTAATTTTATTATCTGCTATTGCAACACCACGAAAAACATTACAGTTTTGTCAAAAAACGTCATTGTTTTTAATTAATCTGCTTTAAGCCAAACTTTGCCGTACTCTTGCTGTCCAAAATTGAGAGGTTTAAGAAGGCTGAAAAGAAAGAAAGAAAAACGTTTATTCGTACCTCACACATACAGTAAAATTAAAAAACAGTAGAATACATTGGGAGTAAAATAAAAAATAATATAATAATAAGGGCTGCGGGAATGTTCTAAAGGGGATACCGTGGCCCTGGAACTCGCCCTTCCGCACTGTCGCTCCACCCTAGAGCTGAAGAAGTCATCGAATGATTTCTTGCCGCTAAAAAAACCATTGACAGTCCGAAATTGAGAGGTTTATCAAGGCTAGTTACTAGCAGAATTATTTTCGAGTTCTTATAAAGCCATTTATTACTACTACCATTACTACATTTTATTTACCTATTTGCACTTAAAACAGTTTAAGGTATTGTGGGACCAACTTTGAAAATTTTTGTCATTATTTATGTGGAAGCTTGTAATTAGCAATAGCGAAAAAAATTTTTTTTTTTTTGAGTTAGAAATTCTCCATTTATCTTATTCTGCTCTGGGTGTACCAAAATGTAATATCAGACTTTTAATGACTAAAACCCACCTGTTCCTATTGTTACCCTTTGCCTCGGTAACTCTTCCAAACCATCCCGCTCTGGACCAGCGTGGTGGGTTACAGTCAATTCCGTCTCATAAAAAAGAGTCCAATATAGGGTATAAATATAACTCTAGAAGAAGAAGCTACGCTTGATTGCAATGATTTTTTTTTATTTCCAGGCGGACATAGCACATTCGGCCAAAGGCTACGAGTCAGAGGATGAGAACGCGGGGAGAAAGTGGCAGAGGGCCAGCGACGAACGGCCAGCCAGTAAGACTACCATGTACTCAAAGCAGGTGAGCTATTTACATTTATACTTAACTAGTTTCTGCGCGATTTCACTCGCGTGGATATAAAACATCGTCCTCCCATTGGAGCATACATCTTACACTAACTTTCGCTTTTATATGAGTAATATTAGTGTGATATAATAGGCTCTTAATAAACTAGTGTAGTTGACCATCATCAATTGCATCACTGTTTACCATCAGGTAGGATAGCAGTCAAGCACCAATTTATATCATTAAAATAAATATAATATATTGAGAAGAGGTCAATCGTCTATGACCAGTACGTGTTGCCAGTGATAATATATGGCACTAGAACGTGTTCGCTAACAATTAGCTTCATCAGAAGGCTTAAAGTCACCCAAAAGGCAATGGAAAGGGCTATGTTCGGACTTTCTTTGCGTGATTGCATCAGGAATGACGATATCCGCAAGAGAACCAAGGTCGCCGTCATAGCCTGAAGAATCGCCAAACTGGCAGTGAACACATTGCGCGTATGAGGCCGAAGGGTTCTAGAGTGGCGACCGCGACCCGGTAGATGCAGCGCTGGAAGGCCTCCCACAAGGTGGTTAGCATGTAAAAAACATACGTATTATAAGATGGTCTTTATTCAAATAGTGGCTATTACTATTAAGCTCAGAATTTATGGTGACTGTTCAGGGAATATTAAACTTCAGTATGTTACGTAAAAAATGCTTGCTTTATATGCATCCACAGTTAATAATTTGTCACTTTTAATTTTTTTTCTATTACAATAGTTGTTCACTAAGTTAGAGTTACCATTTTTTGTTTTTTTATGATATTAATTATAATAAAGATTATTTTGTAACTGAACACAACATGTATTTTAGACAACTACCTGTATACTGAGTGTCACAATACTGTATTTTACTGTAATGTTTGAATAATAGCTATATTTCGAAAAGGTTCGAAAGAAGATCCATCCTTCTGGTTTGGAAACCAGTTTCGAAAACCGAAATATATTTCTTTATTGGAAACTGGGCTTTCATTAAAAAAAAAATCTGTTTTCGAAACTGGTTTCCAAAGTGGCCGAAGGGATTTGCACAACACAGCATCTTGGAATTTTAAAGTGTTTAAAATGTACTACTGACATTTTGGGCTCGCCATAATTATAGCGGTAAATAATTATAGCGGTAAGTCCCCTCTTTGAGGAGTGGCTGGAAATGCAACACGGCGTCCCTACCTTCCGCATGACGCAGGTCCTCACCGGACATGGTAAGTTCGGGAGGCACCGGATTCGCGTGGAAGAAACGCTCGGGTGTCACCATTGCGTGGACCGCCCGGAGGACACGGTGGAGCACATGGTGGAGGTGCGCCCCGCTTTAGCAGAGCAACGCCGTGTCCTCGTAGGGGCCATCGGCGGCGGCGATCTCTCACGCCGGGCCTTGGTACAGGCCATAGTGCGGAGCGAGGAGGAGTGGCAGGCAGTCGCCTCCTTCTGCGAAGCAGTAATGATAGCAAAACAAAGGCGGCCGATCGCGTGAGGCATTGGTCCTCACGCCCCAATCGCCGCCGGGATTCCGATCCCGGTTTCCATCGTAGGCGCAGGCTTGCGGACAGCGAGCAATGAGTGGCTCGCCGTCCAACCGTCCAGTAACCGTCCGGAACGCGCGCCTCAAGGAGGTATCAGCAACTGTAGGGGCCTAGCAGGGTCGAAGCCTACTGGGGCCAAGGGTCTGATTCTGAAAAGAAGACTCGGGCCTGGTACGAAAGGCAATGAAGGAACAGGAGTGAGTTTTTAGTCAGTCTGACACTATCTCACGCCCCGACCAAGGGCGGGGGATGTCATAAGATGATTTTCCCACAAACAAAAAAAAACTACTGACAGTTAGGACCGATACATTGATGACGTAGGATTCGATACGAGATTTGCTGTAAAGAGGAAGGATCAGGAGCCTTACCATGACATGTTAGAATATCATGGGTGCGAGTGAAAAAGAGTTCAGTTTAAGTCGTCAAATGGATCGCGTTAGGAGCTCGTGGTAGGGTCTTGGATAGAATTTAAATCTTAATCAGATTTTTTATGAACCATAGTCCCTTCAATGTCACTGACCGGTTACATAGCATAATCAGTCTTATAATAGTCACACTGGGCTCCAGGCCTTCTCTTGTGAGAGTGAATGGACTATAATCCACCACAGACTTAGTCTTCAAATTTCTGGTCCAAGATATGCCGGTTTCCTCACGATGTCACTGTTCCCTATTTTGAGAGCATTGGTGATGAAATGAATTAAGCAATGTAAAGCACATGCCTAGGTTCGAACCAGCGACGAACGCTTCGTAAGCCGTGCTCTCAACTCAAGCAGTTAGACAGGAGCGGTCATTATGACAACACTTGGGGAGGCCTATGTCCTATGTGTATGTGTATGTAGTGGACGTCTTTCGGCTGAAATGATGATGATGATGATGAAATAAATTGTTAAATAAATAAATCAATCAAAAGGATCAGAAAGATTTTTTATAGGATTGTTCAAAAATTACAAACAAAACAATGGGTGAAATTATTTGCTTAAACTTCAAATCGATTGCCAAGCATTCAATTCATCTTGATTAAAACTAAAAGATAAAACAGTTTGCCTAGAAATTAATTGGCTTTCTAATAGTACTGAGAATAAATTAATTGTTTACTTGAAACTCGTTTAGAAATGTTCAAAACACTAAGCTTCTCTGAATTGAATGCCTTTCTTATAAGACTCTCTTTATTACCTTAGACTGATCTATACTCTATTCGAAATACTATTATACATTTATTCGAATATTTATTACTCTTCGTTCAACCGATTTTGGCATCTACTCCCTACGCATAAGAATGGCATTAAACGCAAAAAAGTGGTTACAACACCAACTATTTAATGCAGCAGCCATTTATTATGCCACCAACGCAATAAAAGTCGGTCCACAATTGACCGAGAAATCGGTGAACATACATAAAAAAATAAAATAAAAAACATACATTCAACCGAACATATAACTTCCTCCTTTTTGAAGTCGGTTTATTAAGCCCTACTTCCATAATAATATTTCTTTATATGATTAATAAGGTCACGTGGTGATCCACGTGCCCTTGTTTTTTATAACAATGGTATTTTTTTTTCTTGGCTCGATTATTCACTATTTTAACGCCATGGTCGGTGGTAACAAAGGAATTACATACACATCCACATTCGCATCTTTCAGCTAACACTTACTAAATGTTTAGGTGTCATAGTGTGTCGTAAGTAAGTTCAAAGATGCTGCTTTTGACGCCGTTTTAGTACATGTAACTAAAGCAAACGACTTTGTTTCCCCAGGGACGGGCTAAAAGCATTGCACAATGAAAGCACCGGTGCGTTTCACTGGAGATTTCGAACGATCACTATGTAGCTTTACTCTGTAACAAACTGAAATATCTCCTTTGTCAGAATTGTTAATCCATGATGATTTTCGCAGAACAAAAGAGACTATGTGTTTTGATGTCACATTAGGTTTTTATATAAAGCTTGAACATAATGTCCCAAAGATTAAAATTTCAGGTAGTAAAACTCAGGTTTTAATTTGGGAGACGGTCACATTTGCTAATGAGTGTTATCGTTTTGACAATTTGATATAATTTAATATGTCATATAATAAGCTCTACCACAGCTCTCGCGCGTAGCGTGGACTAATTTAGACGTGGGTGAAGGCCTATTAATGAAGCCTTTTTATTTCATAAATTAGAAAACGAGACAGCAAATTTCGCAACCCAGTTTTCGAGCACATCGTCGCTTATCATCAGGTGAAATAGTGGTTAACCGCGAGCCTATCAATTATGAAACAACCCTTGTTTTTAAAGTGCTCTTGTGCTCTTGTGTAGACCATGTGCGAGGGGCCACTTCGCCCACGCCAAGCTATACTACTGCCTGATAGCATGCCGCACCAATTGATAAGATAAAAATGAACAAACCTATATCGATATAATTTTATAAAAGTTTCTGCTCTAGATTTTCTTTAAGCTATTAAGTTCGACTGATTATATAAATAAACGAAAGTTGTAATAGTTTCAGAATGGCTATCGAAACAATGACTGTTTTATGGTCAATGACTACTCCAATGTCAATAAGTCTACTATCAACAGTCTTGTTAAAAATACCAAAGAGATCAAAATGGCAGTTTATTCCATTAAAAGTAGTGATGATCATGAAGCAGCTGCCAGGAAGCGAAAGAATAGACTTGTTCTATTATCCATAGATATCACATTGAGTAGTGTAGCAGTTTTCTATGTCCATCACCTGGCCATATGAAAGCAGATTGGTATGCCAGAAAAAGCGTCATGTGTTGCAATCATTCAACAGTTTAGTATCAACATTTCTTCTATGATGGGTATTGCAATGTCTAATATACTGTAGCATTAAATACTGTGTTCTGCTGTGTAAGTTCCAATCTTCTGATGAACAGATGTTAAGACAGTCCTGCTATATGTTTAATCTGGAGCAGACAATCACATTACAGACGCCCAATATCAAAAAAACAATGCTAAATGAACCAATTGTCAGTCACTGTGTCGCTGTTGGACATAGGTATCCCCCAAGTGTCGCCATAATGACCGATCCTAGGCATCTTGCATCCATCGGATCCCCGCGAACCTCACCAGGTCATTGGTCCACCTTGTAGGAGGCCTTCCAACGCTGCGTCTTCCGGTACGTCGTCACCATTCTGGAACCTTTCATCCCCATCGAGCTGTTCTAGGAGCAATGTGTCCTGCCCACTGCCACTGAAGTTTGGCGATTCTTTGGGCTATGTCTATAAACTTGGTTCTCCTGCGGATATCTTCATTTCTGATGTGATCACGAAAGGAAACATTGCTCTTTGAATGACTTGACCAATTGTCATACTGGTAGATAACTCTATGAAGTTTATGGAAGCTGCAATAAATGGACCAATGACAAATAATATTGATAGAGTAACAAGGAGGGGAATCTTTTAAAGGGAAGAAGAGGATTTGGTTATAAAGTGAGTTCAAGCTGGTGCTGAAGCATGGGTGAAGGCACTAACAACAATAGCCTACTTGAGACGTATTATCAATGTTCAAAAACAGTAAATGAAACTACGATTCTTTATCTACATTTAAGTAACAACAGTTGTGGAGGATCTCTCTCAGCAAAACTATTGTCGGTAATGGTGGACACAGCTGCCAAAGAAATCCTAGCTTGAACAGATAGGATTGTAATTGAAGAGGAAGTAACTTTTGGAGCGATCCTGAGTACTGCGGATGCTAGGAATGGGCATCGTTCCCTTGTTTTATCGCAAATCTCGTTCGACACGACACGTGCGCCTTCTATTATCATCACCGTAATTCTGCAATGGATTTAGCTTTTCCCAATAGTTCTGTTATATTAGTTATAGTTACTTACTTAATGACAGAGTTTTTAATGCTACTACCGTAGCTACCAACATTTTCGTAGGGGCCCAGCAGGGTCGAACCCTATTGGGGCCATGGGTGATGCGAAAGAGATCCCCGGGGCCCTGGAAAAATGGCAAAGATGGAGCAGGAGTGGGTTTTTAGTCAGTAAAAGTCTGACATTATCTCGCGCACCACCCAAGAGCGGGGGATGTCATGAGATGATTTTCCCACCCGAAAAAAAAAAGAAAAAAGCTACCAACATTTTAAAAAGGATCAATCATAGTGTGACTTCGTCCAGTGCAAATTAAACACAAAAATATAAAATTTTCCTTTTTACATCAGTAAAAGCCGCATCAAAAACCATTGCGTGGCTTAAGAGTCATCGAATAAATAGATAGACGTGGAAAGTGACTTTTTTACGAGTATACTATGTTGAGATATTTTCATTTAAATCAAATAGTTTCAATACTATACCTGTGGATCAGCCCAGGGACTACGTGTTCACTATCCAAAGCTTAGGCCTTGTGTTTTTAACGTAAAATCAGCTATAGAGCATAGCTACACCTTTTAGTTTGTGTTAAAAAGTCATAAAACAATATATAAAATACTAGCGACCGGCCCCGGCTTTGCACGGGTGCAATGCTGATCACTTCATAGTATAAAACTAAGTCGCTTCCCGCTGTCTGTCCCTATGGACGCTAGCGTAACACGCATAAATCCGTTGCATAGATTTAAAGATCTAAATCTACGCAACGGATTTTGATGCGGTTTAGATCAGCATTGCTCCAGGGCAATATATTGTAGCCATTTTTCTCAACCGCTTTAATAGGGCGGGGGTTGTCATAAGATCATTTTCCCAACAAAAAAAAACCACTAATATATATTCTACGAGTATGATTTTAATACATTTCAAGAGATAGAAGACAAAATAAGTTCTCTTCAAATAATAATATCCACAAAGCTTTAACTTATGGGACAGTTGAATGTTCATTCTAATGAAGGCGAAGTAGCTAGTAGGTTGAGAATCGATTTTGATGCTCAGTTAGTTCGCTTTCGAATACGGTGCAATTTCGTATCGGAAAAAAATGTTTATACAGCCTACAATATTAGTAATAGAGACTGAAACTTTCATATTTTTAATCGAATAAAAAAAAAGAAGGAGGTTATCAATTCGGTTGTATCTTTTTTTTTATGTGTTACCTCAAACTCCGTCGTTTATGGACCGATTTGCAAAAAAAATTTGTAAATCGGCCCGTAAACGACTTCTTAGAGGATATGCTTGAGGAATCGAGGGAACTCCTCAAATATTATAGGCAACTGATACTACAATATTCTTAATATGTACACGCCCTGTAATATTGCCCGCGGTTTTGCTCCCGTCCACTGACTACTCTATTCTACTCTACCCAACTCTACCCTACGCTACTTAACTACCTACTATACCTACCTACCATACCTACTTACTTACCCTACCTACCTACCCTATCCTTTTTTCTTTTAAACCTTCCCTGTACGCTGGTGAATAAGGCAAAAAAGAATTATTAAAATTGGTCAGCCGTTCTTAAGTTATAGCGTGACCAGAAGAAATAGAGGTTTATTTTTTATATATAAAGATTACACATAATTATATTTGCGATGGCCTGATGGCCCTATATGGTCACGTCGCTCGCTTACGCAGCGTAAGCGAGCGACGTGACCCTCCGCCACGCCGCCCCTTTGATGACTACCATTCCACTGAGTGCGCACACGATGCTGGAAAGTAGTAAATTCTGGACTAATCGTGATCTATTGGTGTAATTGCTGCAAGGCGTTCCGATGTGAGCATAAAAATAAATAAATAAATTTTGTCGCTTCATTCGAAGATATAATTAATTACTGAGTAGTCCCTTTAACCTACAGGCAAACACTGCACTCACACTCTTTAATTTCGTTTGTCGTTTTAATTTAAAAATAAAAAAAACTAGTGTCAGTTAGGTATGCGCCGTCAGTGTCAAGATCGTCATTTCCTTTTTCGTGCAAAGCAACGGGCACAAGCACTCAAGAAAAATGCCGAAGTGTAGCGCACAAGAAAAAGTACATCATTATGAAAAGAAGATACGCAAATTAATCAGGAAAAAGAAACCGTGCAACGTCGATGAATTCGAACTTCACTTGGAAGTTCGTTTGATATCTATTATTTTGGTGGCTTTTGCGATTCTATACATAATAAAACTTGAGCAGGAGACACATAGAACCCATTCCTATGTTTCTCCTGCTCAAAGTAACGCCCGCACTAATAAACTCTAGTGTTATAACATAATTTTACTGTTGTTCCCTCTTATTTTCACACTTATTTAATCGAACCCCAATATCACAGTTTGTCATATTTTTATAAGTTTCAAAAATTACACCTGTCATCATCATCTTCCTACCCTTGTCCCGTTTTATTTGGGGTCGGCGCAACACGTCTTTTTCTTCCATTCTGCCCTGTCACTCGTCATAATATCACTAACTTCCTTTTCTTTCATCTCACTTTTCACACAGTCCATCCATCTTTTTTTTGGTCTCCCTCTCTCTCTCCATCCATCCACATGTAAACTCATAACTCTTTTAGTAACATGCGTTTCATCCCTCCTCTTCACTTGACCATACCAAGACAAACGATTCCAAAAATGACACCTGTATCTACTTTATTTCAAACTAAATGAGAGCCAAACTAGTCTCTCTACAGAAGTATTAAACCTTCCAACTTGGCCTGGAACTTTCACTAAGTAGGATATCTGCTTGAAATTTTCGCATTCGTACATAATGATATCATTTATTTTTTGCTTGGCTCGACTGAAATTAATTCACTATGCGATTTTTCATTATTTTCTTTGTAAACTACTTCTAACCAAAAACCGGGCAAGTGCGAGTCGGACTCGCGAACTGAGGATTCCATACAAACTTACCTATGAAGACAGTTCAATTCCCGAATTGAGTTACAAAAATTTTTCCGAATCACAAAAAAATATTTTTTTTTTTTGTGACGTAACTACAAATTTACAGTTTTTAGATTTTTTCCAATACTTGTGCTATAAGACCTTGCTTCATGCCAAATTTCAGGATTCAAAATCAACGGGAAGTACCCTATGAATTTTGATTTCCTTGAGAGTGTCAAAATACACGTTTAAATAAACGTTACGTTTTTATACGTGATATAAACGGCCGTATCTTTTTTTTTTCGTCAACTCAGAAGTTTGATTTTTTTCACAGCTGCAGATTTGAATATTTGGTTTAATTTCAAGTCGAGACCTTCACGCGTTCCCAAGATAAAGGGTCTCGACAGACAGACAGACAGCTGTCTGTGCAAAGACAGACGGACGGACAACAAAGTGATTTTATTTTTTGAGGTACGGAACACTAAAAATGGAATTTATTTAGTACTTAGCCTTAGGGTTCCAACATAAGTTTAGAGAAATATTTATGCCAGCTAAGGATACTACTGTTTGTATTCAAATCGAATACAAACTCATGCCTACGAGTACATTACTCATATTATAAACTTGATAGTAACTCTGTGCGTCTTTCTCTTGCCTCTACACGTCTTAACTGCTTTGGATGAAACTTACTATAGGGGTAGACAATGTCCTTAATTAGGATATAGGTTATTTTAATCCTGGGAGTACCTATACTCTATTACGTACGTATAGATGTGAAACATAGAGTCGCTCGTGATACAGTGAAAACAGCTAGAGGAAGCCTTTGCCAGGAGGCATACTGAATTAAAAGATATAACTTAAAGAAGGAAAGATAAAAAGTGAATTATTATTATTACATAAATTTTTATTGTATAGGAAACAAACCTGAAATCGCGAAAAAAAATCAGTTGTTCAATACATTTATGTTTGCCTAATATACTGAACAGCTGATATTTTTTTCGTGATTTCGGCTTTGCTCCCATAATAAAAATTGTTTGTTATCATGAGCACAATCACGTGTACTTATACTTAAGTATCGTACACTAATTGCCAGTCACCCTATATATCTTGCGGTCAGGGCGAAGCTGGCAGAAGATAGTTACATATATTTAAGACCAATGTAATAAAAGAGCAAATCTATTGCCATCAACTGAGCTACCATCCAAATTCTGGGCCAGTAATAGAAGATTTGAACTGAAAAACTAAATAACGATTTGCCTGACCTCGGAATGGAACCTAAAATTCACATATTCAGAAGTGGTGGTTATGATCAACAAGGTGCTTTCAAATCAAACAGTTTGTTCAAAAGTTGTACGGCAGCCCTAGAATGCAAAGAGCAAATGAATACACGAAAATAGGTGGATTTTAGTCGGTACAATTCTGCCACTATATTTTGTAACGCCCTGAGCGTGAGAAACTTTTTCACACCCAAAAAAACGAAAATTAAAGCACCTTTACAGTTCTATTACTTCTTACAATAATTATAGTTTTTAGGCATCAAATCTCTAACTCAAAAATTAACCATATATTTTTAACCACCCATTGTACTGCACGTCTTCACAACTCATCATCATCATCATCATCTTCCTGCCCTTGTCCCGTGTTTTTTGGGGTCGGCGCAACACGTTTTCTTCTTCCATTCTGCCCTGTCACTCGTCATACTATCACTAACTTCCTTTTCTTTCATATCACTCTTCACACAATCCATCCATCTTTGGTCTCCCTCTCCCTCTAAATCTATCCACATGTAAACTCATAACTCATAACGTCTTCACAACTAAACCGACTAAAATATTCAGATGCTAAATTAACTATTCTAACTTATTTCTTTTTTTCCAGGAGTTCCGGGAGCAATACTGTATCAACAACAAACAACTGGATCTGCTGGAACTGGAGAAGTCCAAGAAGGATCGATTTCTCGGATGCCTCTCCCAATACCATATCGAGAGTCCATGTTCCAGAGCCAATAGGTATGCTTGCCATTTTTTTGTTAACACTAGAAACGCGGAGTTTCCATGTCAATTATTTATTTATTTAATACTTCGTGCACATAAAGGTACAGAGGCGGACTTAATGTCTTAGGCATTTTCTACCAGTCAACCTTTGGATGATCCAGACAAGAATAGTGGTAGGAGCAATAAAAGAGAGAAAAAATGAATATTAAAAAGATATACAAAATACAACAGCAATTATTTTGGCCATTTTACTTTTGCTACAGTAATATGGAGAGATGATTTCATATATTTTGGTGTACTTAGCGATTCTACGAATAATAATAGAATATAACTAGTGCAGGAAAAACAGAAGATGGTGTCTAATTTGGGACACCCGTATTTGTACTGTTAAATCTCATAGTGCATGAGTTTGACCTCAAACCTTTTCTAAATATTTAAACAACTTGCAAAAGAAATCCGACATCATAAAATATGCAAAACTATTACCGTTACAAAAAAAGACCTTATAAAAGTCGAGAAACATTGACAAAAGAAAAAATCCAAAGGACCCATAAAAATACATTGTCCTGAAATATTTTCCATTCCTTTCACACAAATAAGAATTCCTACGGAAACATGTCACTAGCTTTATATGAAGGTATTCCGTTTTACGGGAAATATGCAAAGAGGAGATACATTCGTTAACAATACGTATGCGGAACCCGGCAGTTCTTTATGTTGTACAAATAATAGGGAGTATTCGACATTATTGTTCTCCTATGGATTCTGAGAGCTGTTGTGTAAATAATGGATCCATATGAAAGAATAAGAGACGGAATTAGCATATCCAGAATTTTTTGTTAAAGTTTTAAATTCAATTAATTGGTAATGGTTAGGGCACATGGTTTACTAATAGGTGGCCAACGGGACTAAAAAGTTCTAAGTGGACCAATGGTCTGGTAAGAGTCACGGCAAGTCCGATGGATGCGAGACGCACAGGACACTTTCCCTATGTTCAACAGCGGATTTCGTCAATTGATCATCCTTCTCTTATGTTCATCTCAATTTATTTGGATTCGGGGCCATGTCCTCTTTCAGAGTTTCTCATTTAGTCGTTATTTCACTAGTTACAGCCTCTTTAGTCACATGATATTTTTCATATGGGCAGATTTCTTCGAAGCCTTCAAATAGGAAAATGATTTGTCTTCTTCACTATCTCACACATCTATTATAAAGAGATAAAGTTCGTTTTTTTTGTTTGTAGGAGGTAATCTCTGAAAGTAATGGTCCGAATGCGAAAATTTTTTCACCAATAGAAAGCTGTTGTATTCCTGAGTGACGTAGGCTAATATTATATATACGCGGGTGAAACCGCGGGCAAAAGCTAGTCTGTTTTAAAATGGAGGAACAATTTTAACTCGAATACGGTCCATTGATTACCAGAACCATCTTTTAAACTTACGATTCCGTTTGATTCTTCCAGTTCAGTGCTTAGTTTATAAGTCTTGCAATGTTTCACTCATAGATAACTTGACTCATGAACTTTTGTGATGAATCGATGTTTGATTTGTGCTTCTGCTACTTGCTGAATTCTCCCGAGTATTTCGGGAAATTGATTCATACTGTCCAAATACTGGCATCGAGATCCGTAGGTTTTAGTAGTATCTTAGTTGTTCGTATGGCGTTGTAGGTGGGAAATCATCCAATGATGGACGAACGAAAAGGCGTGTCAGACTTTTACTGACTAAAATCCACTCCTATATTCCTTCTTTGCCTTGCGTTCCAGGGCCTCGAGTTCATTTTCACGTAACCCATGGCCCCAGTAGGCTTCGGCCCTACTGAGCCCCTACTATTTGCTGACATCACCTTGAGGCGCGCGTGAAACACTATGCGACGTCGACGACTTGGGCTCGGTTCGGTCAGTTACCATACGACCGGACTGTGTGCTACCCATTGCTCACCGTCTGCAAGTAAGCCTACGCCTACGGTGGCTGGAAATCGGGATTAGGATTCCGGCGGCTGGGGCGTGAGGGCTGTTACCTCGCGCGTGCGGCCGCCTCCTTTGCTAGCATTACTGCTTCGCAGAAGGAGGCGACCACCTGCCATCAGTCAGTTATAGACTGTTAAGTAAAAGATACTTACTGAAAAAGATTTTTATACCAAAATCTGAGCTAATGTCAAACAAAATTTGTGAAAACAAGATATCGCAAAACTTTCTCCTGCTTTATAAAATATACGTTTGTTCTAAAAAATGGGCCTTCAATTTTTATTCCCGTAAATGTTTATTAAGCAAATAAAATAAAGCCATTAACTTACAGCTACTGTTTGTAGTCCTATAAGCTGCTAGATAAATTGTGAAAATTTGTCAAGTGAAAGTCAGAAATGTTAACTTGCCCATTCTGGGTTTTACTCTTATACAGATAATTTTATCTGCAATATTACTAATGTGCTTCGTTTTTTCTTTTTTGTTATTACCCTTAGAAGTAATATTGAGTTCTTACCACCGTGCCTGACACGTCTGTCTGCATATTAATATTTATTTTATCATAATCAGATTGCCCAAGCAAACTAAAACATCTCCTTGTACAATCCCACGATCAATGGTTGGATCTAAGTTTATTACTTTATCTTGAAAATGCATTATTGCTTTTTTAAGTAAACTGTTTGTTGTTTCCTCAGTCATGATTATGTTTAAACTATTTCGAAAAGTTAGAGGTAAAATATTCTTAATAATTTCAGCAGACATCACATTTGCAATAATAATAATAATTATTATTATTATAATTTGCCAAGAGATATAAAATACAAAAAATATACCTAATTTATTTTCTCTTGTATGCGTTAATTCATCACATTACAGTCTCTGATTGGTAGAATCAACTAATTAACTAAAACAGCATGATCATTTCTTTTATGTTTTTGATCCAAGCAACTGTCCAATAATTGACTACGGACTATAGAATACGAGTATGTTCTGATCGCGCGAAGAGCTCTGTTACCACGGTGCAGGATTTCGTATTTTAGTTGTAGTTTAGTATACATGTGGATGGATGGAAAGGGAGTTTATAGAAAAGATGGATGGATTGTGTGAGAAGTGATATGAAAAAAAGGGAGTTAGTGATAGTGTGAAGGGTGATAGGATAGAATGGAGAAAAAAAACGTGTTGCGCCGACCCCAAGTAATATGGGACAAGGTCAGTAAGAAGAAAAAGAGTTCCTATATGCTGTGATAGATATAGCTACAGCCTAGCTCCTCAGCAACTAAAAAAGCTTATCTATTTAGGCAGCAAGGTAGCCAGTAAATGCTTTTGAAGAAGTATATGACTCTGTTGAACCTCATAGTCTCCGGCGGCAAAATAAACAAGGTCATCATCGCCTGTTTTTACGGTGCTAACAACCTACGCAAGAATGATCGTCCTATTGCCGTGAGAACTATTTCCATGGCGTCGTATGGCTGTAAAGATTTGTTGTAAATTTCATTTTTATATATTATTATGCTCAAATTTTTTCGGAAAACTTTCAGCACTTGCTGCTTGGTTATAGCTCCAAAGGGGGCTTTGAGGAAGTGACGATTCCGTACACGCATTGTCGACCTACGTAAATTTTGGCCTTCTAAATTATTTCTATATAGGGACAACCTTTTGAAATCCACTAGGGATTTGAATCGGGCCAGTGATCTTTAGTTAAGCTACTCACTCAATTATTCGTAAGCAAAATTCTAAATTTAACTTTTTTGGTACCTCGATGAAGAAACTCTAGGAGGAAATATAAATATGGTTTTAAATAATATGTCACTAAAATTAAAAAAGCAATTCTTTTTCATAGAACTTGATTTCAACATTTGCAAATGCAAAATTTCTTTACCTGATAGTACTGATAGAAAATTGACTCATTTAAAATTCAGCCCTATAGGAATCTACAAGAAAATAGAAGGAAAGCCTCCTACAAGGTGGACCGATGACCTGGTGAGGGTCGCGGGAATCCGATAGATGCGAGACGCACAGGATTGGTCATTGTTGCGACATTTGGGGGAGGCAATGTCCAACAGTGGACGTCTTTCGACTGAAATGATGATGATGATGATAGAAATCAAGCTTATTGAAAAAAGTTCTATTCGTCCCTGGGTTTGAAATTTCTTTTCGTAATTTTGTAGAGGAAAAAAAATTCGTCATATATTCGGTATTACATTTTTAGTGTAGTAGTAGTATGACTTTGCCAGATCTTAGAATTGATCAATTCGTGATGTAACCGATCATTAAATTTTTACACTTCTTGATATGGTCAACTAAAACAGGTCAGATCGTTTAAACGTTAACGTTTGATCATATGTCAATCCACTTTTGGCAATTAATGATGCTTATGACAACAAAAGGTCCAAATAAAGTAAGAACTTATGTGTTGTTCTTGTAAGAAACCACATAAGATTAAAATAAAAAACTCTGCAACAACTTTTTATTTTTATTAATTATAGGCTTGCGTTTGACCACCATCTCACCTGATGGTAAGAGATGATGTGGTCCTCGGATCGGGGCGAAACTCCGCTGCCGCGATAAGTCGCAGCATGGCGGACAGAGCTCCGGCGGGTTCTCATGGAGAAATGGCGACAACGACTGTCGCAACCCAGTGCTGGGCACGCCACAATTATGGCGGTAAGTCTCTCTCTCTTTGAGGCGTGGTTGGAAAAACCTCATGGCGTCCTCACCTTCCGCATGACGCAGGTTCTCACCGAACACGGAAGTTCGGGAAGTTCCTGCACCGGATTCGTGCGGAAGCGACGCCCGGGTGTCCCCATTGCGTGGACCGCCCCGAGGATACGGTGGAGCACATGGTGAAGGTGTGCCCCGCTTGGGCAGAGCAACGCCGTGTCCTCGTGGGGGTGATCGGCAGCGGCGTACTCTCACGCCGGGCCTTGGTACAGGCCATGGTCCGGAGCGAGGAGGAGTGGCAGACGGTCGCCTCCTTCTGCGAAGCAGTAATGCTAGCAAAGGAGGCGGCCGATCGCGTGAGGCAACGGCAACGGTCCTCACGCTTCAACTGCCGCCGGGATTCCGATCCCGATTTCCGGCCACCGTAGGCGCGGGCTTGCGGACGGCGGGTAATGAGTGGCCCACCTTTCGACCGACCGGTAACCGTCCGGATCGAGCCCAAGTCGTCGACGGCGCGTATTGTTCCACGCACGCCTCAGAGAGATATCAGCAAATCGTAGGAGCCCAGCAGGGTCAAAGCCTACTGGGGCCACGGGTAGTGTGAAAACGAAACCCGGGCCCTGGGTCGAAGGCAACGGAGGAACAGAGTGGGTTTTTAGTCAGTAAAAGTCTGACACTATCTCCCGCTCCACCCAAGAGCGAGATTTGTCGAAATCTTTTTGTTTGAAGTTTTTTTAACCACCCAGAAGAGCATATAGGATAAATATGGACATCCTCATGCACCAGCTCCTGCCATAGGAGACGCCCCTGGCATCGATATTCGCGCTCTCCTGACACCGTAGGCGTAGATTTGTAGACGACGAGTAATAAGTTGCTCGCCGTCCAGTAAGGCCCAAGCCCGAATCGTACGCGCCTCAAACAGATGTGAACAAAACCACAATAGGGCCGATGCCCGCTAAGAGTATGTCAATTTTTAAAAAAGATACCATGTTCCTGGAACACAAAAGGCAACTGAAGGATCCAGGCCAGTTTTAGACAGCAAAAGTCTGAAACACCCTATGGCTCCACCCAAGAGCGGGAGAAGTCATTGGATGTTATCCCAACTCAAAAAAAAATATATTACGATTTTTTTATTACGTTTCATAACAGCCGCTTAGACCTGGTGGCCTATGTCTTTTGAACAAATTTTTCAGCTTTCCAATTTCTCACGCAGGCTCTAGACTTAATTCACTCTATGGATACTCCATCCAATTGAACACGAATGAACATTGTAACTGAATTTATTTATGGAAAGGTTATTTTAACAGACGTGTAAATGCTACCTTTTCAGCGGTTCAATATGTGTGAAAACGATGTGGGGCGGAAGTGATGTACGTTTATTTTAGGTTGAAAAACGGACATGTTCAAACTATTTAATGGAAAGCATTTGTTTTATGGGGCTCGACTTTAATTTCGTTACGCAAACTCGCTTCCATTCCCATTGAGGGATCTCTATTGAATTTTGAGCTTTTGAATGGTTTAGTAAAAGTTCCTTTAGTGAAAGTTCTCAAACAATTGTAAATTCGGCCTCTCTCGTTTCTTAAGTAGCCACTCAAAAGTTACAATTAAAGGTGGTCCCTCAGTTTTGACTGAAAGGTATCAATATTTAATAACCTAGTTAAAGTTTTCAAATACCAGATAAGTCTAATCTTCGTAAAGATTTGTAACAATAAAAAAATCGAGGGACCAATTTTGTCTTTACTTACATTTCAAAATACTAACTATAATTACAATAAAATAATAATAAAAACGCTACACTAATTACAACTAATTAAAACTAAATATGGCGTCAAAACAGATTTTAAATTTAACAGATTAAAAAAATACTTTTTAATCTGTTATTACAACACTGACTGTGTATATATTTGCACGCCGGATATGCTGAAACAAATGTACTGTAAAACCTTATGTACCATATTCTAGCAATCAAATATTTTGAATGATTTATTGCTTGATCAACCTTTCCCATACACTATATAAAATGAAGTAGCATGCAGAAGATAATCCCTCAATCGATCACCATAATTTCAACTTGAGAACACGATGAAATTTGAAATTTTCGTATGGTTTTATCGTTAGAAAAAGTATTTGAATAAAGTAAAAAAAAAAAAAAAAGTAAATTCCATCTCTAGTTTGTAAAATGAAACTATTCAAAAAAACTTCAATCGATTAAAGTTGATCCCTCAATAGAAACGCTATTCATAGGAAAAACCAATTAATGTAGCATTTGGAAGTTAAATAGAGCGTTAAAAAACCACTAAAAGATAGATTGTAGCATTCTGTCTACATTTAAGGAGTTTTTATGTTACTAAGGATTACTTAAAAAATAGAGTTTTATTTCAAATAATAATCGACTTTTCGAACCATCTCACCGCCAAGTTAGGTTAAGTTAGCTGTACATGCATACCCTTACATGTATGGCCTCCTTAAAACTTCGATCTAACAAAGTAAAGCCAAAGTACAACATATGATATATATACTTGTATGTCTAGAAGAAGACGTTTGTAGATTATTGATTAACCTACAAACGTCTTTTCAGACATTTGAGTTATATCATCTTTACTGCAGACTAAATATTAGACAGGTACATAATCAGACCTAAAAACAATGCCCAGTATACTTGAGTAGATAACACAATTTTTAAACCAGATTCTTAAGCGAACAGTATTAACAATCGTTGGAAATATCTAGAGCGTTTCATCTAATCTGACTGGCTTACAAATAGGAAAATTAGACGTAGAGCATTTGCTGCCCGCTTCCATTTACTTTTAGTATTTTTGTTAGACTTAAAATGCGATGTACAGTCAAGGGTCAAAGTGCACGATCTTTTGTCCCACCCTATAAAAGTGGGAGCGGACTGCCCGGTGGAGCTTACGGTGGAGGCCACTTCGCTTAGGTGGAGCATCGCCTTGTCCTCATAGGGGCGATCAGCGGCAGCCACCTCTCGCGCTGGGCCCTCGTACAGGCCATAGTCCGGAGCTAGGAAGAATGAGTGGCAGTCGCCTCCTTCTGCGAAGCAGTAATTGTAGCGAAGGAGGCGTCTGCACGCGTGAGGGAACAGATGTCTTCACACCCCAGCTACCGGGACCTCAACCTCTATTTCTAGCTACCGTAGGTGTGGGGTGGGTTGTGGACGACAAGCAATGGGTATGTCACGGTCCGACCGTCCGGTAACTGGCCGGACTGACCCTGAAACGTCGGCGGCACGCAGTGGTCCACGCGCGTCTCAAAGAGATGTCAGCAAAACCGTAGGGGCCCAGTAGGGTGGATTTACTTCTACGAAAGGGAAACCCAAGGTCCTGAAATGCAAAGGGTAAAGAAGGAACATAGGTGAGAAAAATCATTGATAGACTTTCCGTCTTAAAAAAAAAACTCACGATACGGAAATAATTACAAGAATGGGGCAACGATTTCAAAAAATAGACTGCCATTACAGTTTGTGACTGCTATATTCTGCTTTACTTAAAATGTGTATAATAACAGTATCTACATAAACTTTATATGCAAATATGCTAGGAATAGAACCAAAAAGAAAAATAAATAATAATAACCTCACAGACACACACACACACGCAAACAACCACTGCACACACTTTTCTAGCTACACAAACTACACATACATAATACACACTCAACCTCACTCACACCCTTATACTAACCATACTAACTACAACTCAATAAGATTTTCTAAAATGTTAACATGTCCCTATTTGCATACCTTTTATACGAGTTCATAATATAATTTGTTAAAGGATCATGACCAACAATGTATGGAAATCCGTCTTAAGTTGAAGCACAAT
This sequence comes from Mythimna pallens, assembly GCA_961205895.1. NCBI lineage: Eukaryota > Metazoa > Arthropoda > Insecta > Lepidoptera > Noctuidae > Mythimna > Mythimna pallens. Next base: position 8,677,275 of record OY540843.1, read on the forward strand.
AAATCTTTATTTACTATAGACTACTCTTTAAATACTATTAAATAAAAGTGTTCATTTTCACACAAAAACCCGAGCTTTGAAGTAATTAAACAAATACGGAGATAACCTACAAATTATGGCAAACCCACTCGCAACTTATAAAATGACCACTGAGCACTTATGTAGGTACAAAACAACAATGTTAGTTAAAAACAAAACAAGAAAACAGCTGCTAATTGAAAAATAAAATGTAATTATTCCTGCTTTTTATGGCCTTGCAGCGTTGATGTCACAACATCGAAATAAAACGACAACTTCAGTCAGATAGAGATTATTTATTAACTCCAATTTATCCCTGATCTATACACAAATAAATAAGGTACCTCATTAATGTATTTAATGGTATAAAACACATAATTATGAACAGACTTTTCATGTAGTAGTCATTAGGTATTTAATGTTAGAACTATAGCTATATAGATGTCCTACTTGTGCTCGATACGGTCGATTACCGAATGGCCGGACGGCGAGCTACCCATTGCTTGTCGTCCGCTGTCCCACGGCTGCGGTGGCTGGAAATCGGGGTCAGGATCTCGGCGGCTAGGGTATGAGGATGCCCGTTCCCTCACATGTGCAGCCGCCTCCTTCGCTAGCATTACTGCTTCGCAGGAGGCGACCGCCTGCCATTCCTCCTCGCTCTGGAGTATGGCCTGTACCAGGGCCCGGTGCAAGAGGTCACCGTTGCCGCCACAAGGACACGGCAGTGCTCCTCCCAAGTGGGGCACACCTCATCGCATACTTCACCGTGTCCTCCGCGCGGCCCTCACAATAGTGACTCCTGGGCATTTCTTCCGCACGAAGCAGGCACAGGAACCTCCCGGACTTACTATGTCCGGTGAGGACCTTCGTCATGCGGAAGGTGAGAACGTTTTCCCAGCCACTCTTCATATCGCTATGCCATGATGACGTGCCCATGACAATTCAAAAGTGATTGATTAAGTAATAAATATATTATTTTATACTGAAGCGAGTGGTTTTATTACACAGCCATATTATTTTTTAAACGATCAAAGCACCTATTTTCCATAAGTTAATTTTTAAGTGAATGTTGTACACTCGATTATTCATCAGTCATGAAATACGTGCGTTCATCCACAAGTGGATCATCAAATCTATCTTTAGGAAATCGATCTATTAAAACTCGATTTATTACTGAATCGATTCTTTAGACTTCGTTTTGAATAGATTTAAAAATCGATCTTGTTTAGGAAGAATCGCCATCCCTATCGGCCGCTCCGTCTCACGTCTGTCATCTGGCTTGACAGTTGCATCTGCATGAGACAAAACTTAAAAAAATAAATGTTATCATAACAGAACGATAAAATACATATACAGTACGTTATGGTTATGGCATTACTAATTATTTAGCTATTTCTGAGTTTGATATCATTTTTGAGATGTTTTTGTCTAAAGGTTCATACTTACGTGACTCGCACAAATGAAGAGAACGAAAAGTCAATCATGACATTCTATGGAAATGTACCTAGCAATCGTTAATTTACTGTTTATCTTGAAATCATATTTCCGGATACGAAAACAAAATTCCTGAAGTGAAAAGCTTGTAAAAAAATAATCAAATAATTTCTATAATAATTTGATTGTTGTTCATGCATCTTTGCTAGACTGCTTGTGGTCAATCTCCTTTAAATGGAGGAGTCCTGGTGACCTGAAATACAGGCCTTGAGCCTAGTTTATGCACCAGTCTCCCACAATATAATGCCCCTCCTATATGTTACCGTAGAAATAAGGCTAGCATTTAAGAATAATATTGTGGAGAAAGTAAACTATTAATATAAATAATAAAATAAGTGTTTTCATGTTTTTCATTTTCTAAACAAAACAATTTTCTCCACTTAACTTCTGCATATAAAAGTTATGTTTCATCTTGTTTCGTCGAGTCCCATCTGAGCTGTTTAGCCGGAAATCCGCCACGCATAAGATATGAGGCGTAAGGAGCTTCGAACTTGACCCATTTTGTACAACTTAATATAAATATTATTCCTCTGAGGAAAAGTTTGTATTAATAAAAATACTTTTCCGACAGTGCCCATAAAAATGTATTTTTGGGGAACTTGTTACTGAAAACAATATCAGGTTTTATTTTTTAAAAAAGGTACTAAGTAATGTAACTGCAAAATATTGATTTCAAGTTAGATTATATAAAAAAAAAATAGTAATCAACTAACGTATTTTTAAGGACCATCACATTAACATCTTAAAAACACCTCTAATTTCTCAATTTTTTGTAAAGTTAACGTTAAGTATTAACGTTAATAGTTGCCGAGATGATTAATGAGTTGGTTATTCAGGCTTTTTTATTCTACAATTAGATTTCTGGCAAATAATGATCTAGAAATAGTTTGTAAACTATTTATGATTTGTATTCTAGATTGTCATTACATGACTCGACAAACGTTATCTTGTCTAAGCAATGAACTGTCAAACGCGCGAAGATTAAATATTCGTCGTAATTTTTGTGAAATCGTTTTATTTTCTGCACGACTTTCTTTGTTTTTAATTCATAAGCACCTTTTCCTGACAATAACAAATACAAAAAAAGAAAATTAGCGGGATTGGTCCAGCCATTCACGCCTGATGACGTGACTATTTCCCTTAGTCTACTAGGGATTATTTTTTATAGATATACTCGTGTTAGCGGTCCTGAAATTGTTTTTCTTAAACGCTGGCTTTTGGTTAGAAAAAAAATTGAGAAGCCGCTTTTAGCGCCACCTACCGGGTCCAATTGTCTTTTCAAACCATCCAGAGACCCACAACATTACTTTAAAATCGGTCAAGCCGTTTAGAAGTTATTAAGTAAAAAACAGACGTACAGAAGAATTATTATAGATTGAAACTGAAAAACATTGAATCATGAAAAAAGTTTAAGAATATCGCAGTCCCCTAATATGATGTTTTTTGCGTTTTTATAAATAGTCAATACAAAATCAATCGAATCATCACCATCATCACCTTCCTGCCCTGTCCCGTCTTATTTGGGGTTGGCGCAACACGTTTTTTTTCTTTCATTCTCTCCTGTCACCTTTCACCCTGAGTAGGTACACGTTTTAGTAAAATGCGTCGTTATGCGTCGTGCGTTTTTAGAAAATCAATCGAATCAACATTGTAAATTACATCAAAAAAGAATCAAGATACAAGTAAACCTAATGTTTTTCTAACAATTAGGGTTATAAACAGAAAATGAAGATGACGAACCTAATACTCGGGACTCGAGTATCGGCATTCTAAGTTGATTTAGACGATAAATTACCTCCTTTTAGACGGGGCAAAAGTAACAAATTGAGCATTTTATTATTCTGCACCCTTGTAATCGTATCGGGCTCAAGTGAAGGTCAACAGGCACTTTAATATTTTTGCTAGCTTTACTACTACTTCTGGAATATTTTGAGAAGCTGCTGCTATAAACATAAGCTAGGTGGTGTGTTTTGTAGCGCGCTTCTACCTGGGTAAAAATTTCACATAATTTCTGTAGACATGTAAGTTTTTAAGGTTCAGAAAACCTTTTAATAAGAAGGTCTTTTTGTAGGTACTATTGCTATAAACCATTTTTTTATTTTTATATTTTTTTATTACTTTGGCTTCTCTAAAAGCTTTTTATTGTTTCAGAGCATCATTTCTATCCGTGTGTGTCCGGAGGCGTGTGCCCTCAGATGAGAATCTCAACACCGATTATGCACCAATACAGAGGTATCCCAGGTAAGTCGTAATGATCACGATATTCAACAGTCAGCGCCCATTGAGCATCTTAAACGATTAATACCTGCCCCTCTAGCCAAGTTACGACCGTTTCGTTTGCGTCGAACGCCTCCGATTCCTTTGTTCTGATGTCATCTCAACGCTCAGTCACGTGGTCAGAACAAAGGAATCAAAGGCGTGGCCTACTCGAGGCGTTCGCCGCAAACGAAACGATCCTAACTCTGCTAGGGGGGCTGAAATGTCGCATGAACCACTTAGATCTACAAGAGACCAAGACAACGCTCAAAATACCAGCCGGACACCGTAGGTTCATAAGCAGGGTCAATATAATAAGTTTTTTTCGTTTCGTAGAAGAACATTAACAATAATATTCATGATTCTTAGATTTCGTACCACAATGGGTATAATTATCGCGATATTATAGCTGCCTTTTAGTGTTTTTTTTTTAGTGAAGTCGGTGACTTTTTTTTGTAAAAAGTTTTTTATTTCACACTTTTAGTTGCGATACACTTATATATAACAAGAGAACCTATTTCTCATGACAATTCCAATTAACCTAAACACTGCCAGGTTACATTGTTTTTTTATTAAGTTTCTGTGTCTACCTTCCACCTTCCGGCTCTATCATCAGATCAGTTCGTTAGTACCTTATAGCCAAACTGCATGTCATGACAATTCTAATAAGGCTAAACACGGCTAGGATACATTGACTAATTACAGAGTTCCGGTGCCTACCTTCCGACTCCATCAGGTCACTTCGATGATACCATTTTCAACATAACTATTCAGAACCATTTATCTATTTGTATTGTCATAGTCGCTTAACTATCTTCATTGTGATATCTATGAGAGTATGAAGTTCCGTTGGCCATTTCTGGTCTTCTTCTTCAGTTCCACTTCATTAAATGTTACTTTTTGACTTTTTGTACTTAAGTTCTTGATGAAAATACCAAAATCACTGTACATTTTCCTATACAATTTGAAGAGTTCCCTCGATTTCGCCAAGATTCCATAATCAGATTTCGACTTTGTGACTATGGGATCATTTGAGAAGTATACCCTTCTCAACAAAACAAAAATATAATTTTTCAAATCGGTTGGCAAGCGCATAATTCCGTTTATGCGCTAACAAATATTAAAAAAATGCATACATCCGAATTGAGAACCTTTTCCTTTTTAGAAGTCGGTTAAAAACAAAACTCAAAGAAACAAATGAATATCGAACCGCAACACTGAGGCTGCATTGGATCAAAAGACAGCGGTTCATCAGACAAGGACGCGGCAGATGAACTGGTTATGAGTGGTGATCTTGTGTGGCATTTTCAGGCCTGAACCCATCGTGCTGGTCAAGGAGGCCATGCCACACCTTAGTAAAACCCTCACCAAAAGCCTTATGCGACTGGACAGAGGCAGTCTGCACCTGGTGGCAGGGACCGTCACCGGACACTGCACACTGAATAAACTCTTTCACTCAATAGGTAGCACAGTCTGACCTCTGTGCAGAGTATGTTTGGAGAAGGAGGACACAATGGTGCATATATGTGCTCCTTGAACGCACAAGTGCCACTGGTATATGCATATTGAACCCTAAGATCTCCGGATTCCCTCACAGATGCCCTGAAAAACCTGGGAGGCCTAATCTGTTTTTAGAGAGATGTTGGTTAGTTAGAATAAGCCCACCAAAGATTGGCTGCCATGGCCAACGCACAATGGTTCACATAAAAATAAGTACGGAAACTAGACTCCAATAGACAGATAGAAAAATATAAAGACTGGCCCGTTGGTGTTTGTGTGATGAGCACAATCATTTGTTCTGTGTCTGGGTTTTTGAGAGCAGTGGTGGCTGAGTGGTAACGACCCCGACTTATGAGTTGTAGGTCACACCCAGCCAGGCGCATTACTTTGTGTAATTTATTTCATCACCATTGCACTCAAAACGATGAAGGAAAACATCATGAGGAAACCGGAATGTCCTAGAACCAAAAATTCGAAGACATGTGACATCCACCAACCCGCACTAGGCTCGCGTGATTATGGCCTATTCCATCTCCTAGAGAGGAGGCCTGAGTCCCAATAGTGGGAACATCATAAAGACGACTATAAAGTCAGAAAGCCTTCAATACAAAGTTCATTTAAATTTATGATTCCAAGTGTATCTAAAACAGCACAGCACGTGTGCAATTTCATAAAATAAAATTACATTTCTGTAAAGACCCAATATCCTTCTGGTCTCCTCCCAGGGTTGACTCACTTGAAAATTGCTTGACCACTTTGAAGTTCAGTGGGCGCTGACCGTAACTCATTGGTAATGTCTGTGTGACATTTTTCATCAGTACTCAGTTAAAGATGTTTCTGTCCCCACCAGGTTCGGCCAACCAACCCCGGCACCGCCCGAGCTTTGTGCCTACGACGCCGATTTGGAGTGCTCATACTTTCGCAGACGACCACGGTCTGTGTGCAGCCAACCTGATCCCAAACGCTACACCTGGATGCCAGAGGATGAAGACTTCACCCGGATGGAGTGGCCACAGTCAGTACTGTTATTCCTAGAACTTGCCTTTTTTTAATCTAGGTATCTTGCTTGAACCAGGTTGAAATACTTAGTTGACCACTACAAGTAAAGGAGAATGATGAAAATATAATTTAGTTTTCAGACCAAGTTGATAATATCGTTTACTTAATTTAGTGTAAGTAAAAGTAAGTAAGCAAACTATCATCTACAAACAGCAAGAACAAAATAATACCAATGACCTTTTCGAGTTCTTCAATGAGACTTTAAAGAGGTCGGAAAAGGTCATTGGTCAACGCTTTCTAGGAGAGAAAATTCAAGATCTTTCATTAAATACTGATTGGACAGTACCAACAAAATTTGATAAGCAGAACAGTTTTAATGAGTTCAAATAAACAAAAGTAATATAACAAGTAAAAACCTAAATCTATTATTCTATTTTCGGGCATCAAAGATTGCCTAGAGTAAATTAGAAGCAGAACGACCTTTCGGAATTTAAATAACGACGGAAAAAAACCGACTCATTTGTCTTCACGACTTTTTTGCATAAGCAATTAGTTCTGTGGTAACGACCTTTAAAATTCTCAGGAACCTAAAAATGTGGGTCACGTCACATGAAAAGCAATGTGCTAGGAGTGTGAATTTGACACTTTGGAGGAGTCAATAATTCTTGAAGCATTGCTAATGGTCTTCACGAGAGCAGGGGTGGCCGAGGTAGAACAGTGGTGGCCGAGTGGTAACGGCCCCGACTTACGATTTGTAGGTTGCGGTTTCAAACCCTGCCAGGTGCATTACTTTGTGTAATTTATTTCATCACCACTGCTCTCAAAACGGTGAAACATCGTGAGGAAACCGGCATGTCCTAGAACCAAAAATTTTAAGACATGTCAACCCGCACTGGGCCCGCGCGGTGGATTACGGCCCATTCCCTCTCCTAGAGAGAAGGCCTGAGTCCCAACAGTGGGAACATTATAAGGCCGACTATGCTATGCTATGCTTCACCTATGAAATTGTCCTTTTATAAAACTGCAAACTACGGAGGAAACCCGTGGTCTTTCAACTCAAAGAGCAACTGAAGGATACTGGTGTGGTTTTAGTCAGTACAATTCTGACACGCCCTCTCGCGCCACCCAAAGCGCAGAAAGTCATTGAATTAGTTGGAACATTAAAAAAATCACTTAACTATGAGATCTTTAGTTTGCAACGCATGTTTAAGTTCAAATAAACTTTTTATTCAAGACACGTTTAGTATCTTTGGTTTTGTTATTTTACTGTCGCTATATTTACACTCATATTTCTGTGAAATCTAAGAAATTCGTGTTATTTTGGAACATGTGCTATCTATAATTATGTTCTTACGTGGAAAGTATGCGTCTTAAACAATCAGCAATATTAATGACGTAAACGGACGTAAAATTTTCAAACAATAACTATGTATTTTTGTTTAAGTCATTTCCGTTTGGGAATTTTTAACTCACGAATTACCCATTCTTCTCCAGGCAGTAACAGAATAAAATTTCTAAAACGAAAGCAACTTATTCAATAACATTTCACAACTTATTCAACAAGTTCGTTATTAGGTACTTGTTGATATACGTCATTATTACTGCGTCTCTTTTGAAATACATATCTTCCACGTTGGAACTCATAATATGACAAAAACTCAATTGTTTAAAAGTTTTAATTTTTGTGTAATACTATCTACCATATCACAAAATACAAAAGAAACAAATAAATTGTTAATTTTAAAATAAGAAAAAATGCCTTCAATATAATCACTCATTTAAAGTGTGCAGTTTCATAAAATGATCATATTATCATTGGTACCTAATGTACATATATGACACAGTAAACGATTGCTAAATAATAATATTTAGAGTGAAAATACCATTTTATTTCGTATATGATCATGGTTTTAAGGAGAATAATATAAATAGCATCTGCATTCTAAAAGGCAGAGACGCAAAATAATAAGTTGAAATACAAAATGATTGAGAGATTATTGGCTACGATAAATGAATTGACACGAAAACCGTCAACTACTGTTGATATCTTTATATTGCTGAACACAAACTATTATTCTTATTTCTTTATTGTACATAAAAACATACATAGTAGACGGGGATACATACAGTTTAGGTACAGAGACGAGCTTAACTCAACAATGAGTTTTCTCCCAGCAAACCTTTCAATTACAGAGAGAAAACATATTCGAGGGTAGGATACAGTGCACAATATAAACCTTACATAACTAAGTCTAATATATAATTATAATATACATACTAATATATTGTCCATAATGAAAGGAAGTGCTCTTTAAGTTTCCTCTTGAAGACATTAATCCATTATCAAAGATCCTAAAAACAAAATTATTATCTTCCCTAAATGAAATGATCACAGATCATAAATTAACATATTATTCTCTTCACACTCACTCTCAATCAATTAAAATCCTTTTCAGACTGATAGATTCAAAATAAGTACCTAAGTACCTAAGTAATAGTAACTAAAATCCGTCTATTTCACTCAATTTAACAATAAATTTTACAAAGGGTCTGGAATATTTCTGCTTCGTGTTCCTTAAAAAGGTTTTTTACCTATAGCTATTTAATTCAGAAGTTAAAGGGTAAAAGTAACAAATGATTAATGTTTCAGTATCCTCCATTTGTATTTGTTCAAGCTTTTAGTTCACAAGCTTTTCATTGCTTTCATTTGTCTTTTTGTAGTTTTAAATAAGGGAGTTCTAAACAACGTTTTCGAAGTTTTCTGCTATTATTCTAGTTATTTAAAGAGTTCAATCCCGAAATGGTAAGTTGATACAAACCACAGAAATCTTAATAATGCAATAGAAATTGCAGCATTAGCAGAGAATGATATCGCGCGCTGATTCACACTTAGCGCACTTGTGTTCTACGAGACACATGTGCGGCGACAAGGTAACGCGTCTTTGCGACTTCTATTGCCTTATTATTAAGATTTCTGTGATACAAACCTCTTTTAACATTCCTCAAGAGATGCAATAAATACTCTTACCACATGTGATTCTTAAATATTTAAGGTCAAGGATCGCAAATCAGTTGGCTGGCCTAGTGGTCAGTAGCCATGACTGCTATGCCGGAGATCATAGGTTCGATTCCCACCCAGGACAAATGTTTGAGTGATGAGCACGATCATTTGTTATGTATCTGGGAGTGATTTATCTGTTACATGTATGCATTTATTTATTTATTTATTTATTTATTTATTTATTTATTTATTTATTTATTTATTTATTTATATATTTATTTAGTCATAGGAGAACCAACAGCTATAACAAAAGAATAACAATAGTATAAAAGACATTGAGCCAATTACAGGTTCTCACGGGTAGAAACAGGTAAAGTAACAGAAAACTTACGATCACTAATAAGCACGATAAAAAAAAAGAACATAATTAAACATCTCTTAAGTCAAATTAACAGTATGCACTTTTGAAAAAGTCCGCATTCAGCTGAGTGCGTGCCGAATAGGTTTTAATAGTAAACGGGTCAAAAGAAAACTCTTTACAAAGAACATTAAAGTCCTTACACGCTCGCACCATGCAGGAGTTTCGCCTGTAATTTGAAGAGGAAGAAGGAATAGAGATAGGTGGATTAAATCTAACCGATCTCTGGGGGACATTAAAGCATAATTTATGTAGGAGATCAGGACAGTCAATCTCATTAGATAAAATTTTTAGCTTCAAAGTGCAATCTGCTAATCGACGACGATTTATAAGTGATTGTAAATGAAATTTCTTGCAAAGATTTAAGTAATTATCAGAGTGATATGGTATACGCAGCCGAAAACAAAGAAACCGAATAAATCTTTTTTGTATATTCTCAATACGATCAATGTATTTGCCATAACAAGGGTTCCAAATTTGAGACGCATATTCAAGGTGACTTCTAACAAAAGAGCAGTAGAGGATCTTAAGAGTTTTGGCATTCTTAAAACACCCTGCGAGTCTCATAACAAAACCCAGTGATCTTGAAGCTTTGGCCACTATTTGCTCAATGTGCACATTAAATAAAAGTTTAGAGTCGTGAAACACGCCTAAGTCGCGTACACCGTCGCATCTCTGCAATAGCTGCCCTTTAAGTTTATAAGTTGTAGGACGAGGGATCCGTTTTCTGCTGAAGGAGACTATTGAGCATATATAAAAAATATATAAGTATGTTTATCAGTTGTCTAGTACTCATACCACAACCTCTGCTTGGTGGGTGGGTATGGGACTAGATGGCGTTGTTTGAAAGTTGTTTATTTATTTATTTAAACTTCATGTACAGTAGTGGTACATAGGCGGACTTAATGCAATAAGGAATTCTCTACCAGTCAACCTTTGGGTTAAAAAAGACAACACTGTGGTAGGCCTGCGCAATAAACAAATAACAGATACTTAAAACAGACAATTATTTATAATAATAAAATAATAATATATATGCTAAAATTATAAACTAATAAATATTATGAAAAATATAGTTGTGGATATATTATTATTTATTCTAAATATCGTGATCCCTGTGCTTTAACTCGTATTTGGATTTGACAAAAAAAAAGAAAACTAGCAAAGACCAATTATTTTTTTTTTTGAGTAATTCCTTATACGTTTTACCATTTTTGAGTGATAAACATATTTTTTTAAGCTAACCTCTTTTTTCTTATGGCAAATGGATTTTATAATCCACACCTTAAAAAGTCAGCACCACTGTGTCCTCGTGGGGGTGAGCGGCGGCAGTGATCTCTTGCGCCGGGCATTGGTACAGGCCATGGTCCGGAAGCGAGGAGGAGTGGCAGGCGGTCACCTCCTTCTGCGAAGCAGTAATGCTAGCAAAGGAGGCGGCCGATCGCTTGAGGCAACGGTCCTCACGTCCCAACCGTTGACGGGATTCCGATCCTGATATCCGGCCACCGTAGGCGCGGGCTTGCGGACGGTGAGTAATGGGTGGCTCGCCGTCCGACCACGCGCACCTCAGGGAGATGTCTGCAAATCGTAGGAGCCCAGCAGGATCGAAGCCTACTGGGGCCACGGGTAGTGTGAAAGTGAAACCCGGGGCCCTGGAATGAAGGCAAAGATGGAACAGGAGTGGGCCTTTTTCCCACCTAAAAAAAAAAAAGTCATATGAGTATTGGATGCGCATATATACTACTAATATTGGAAGTGGACTGTATTTTTGCGGATTAGCGTTTCTCAGATATGTACCTGACACCTTGCAGTAGATGGATGTTATTGGAGCCGTTTAGGATTAGGAAGCAGAGAAAAACAGCTCGTATATGGGAGGGAACTGCACTAACCTTTTGAACTCGGGGATGTCCACGTGTCAGCCGGCCGGCGTTCTCTGGATTTCGCGACTCCTGCTCCAGTGACGAGGAGGTATAACACTCACTGCACACTGCACAGTTCTCAAGCACAAATCGTTAGCGGGTTTAGTGTCTTTAGCGGATAAGTTCAACTATAACCAATTTTTTCTTGCAAAATGCGCGGGACGCCGTCTTAGCGTTGCGAGCGATACCAAGCGAGTCTATCTGCGTTCTCTTTCTCTCGAGGTTGTGCAGGAAAAGGATGCAAAAATGGGAAGTGTTGCAAGTTGTCACACAAACAAAACGCGGTATTTAATTCTATGCGGCTAATTACGGAACTAATTTTTACGCGGCAATTACCAAGCGATATAGGCGCAACCAAGTATCATAAGCTGTCCGTTCAGTCTGCTCATCAACTAACGTCACACTAACATACACTAACATACTCATGCACGCAAAATCTTCAATTTTGACGGTGATACCAGTCGCTTACTGATAGATACCTATATGTCACACGCTTAAAAACAGAGCCCTAACTAAAAAAAAAGGCATTTAAAAATGGAATAGAGAAATGGACCTAATTATTGAAACATATGAGTTAGGTCTGTATCGGATTAAGCATGCGATGTATCCTCAACATTGAAAGAGTACGATCAGAACTTTATAAGGATTTACTAAACGCATGAACCTCATAACAATATTATAATGTAATTCTAGGCAGGCACTAAGAAAATGGCTCCTTGCTTAATTTTTACATTCCATCTCTTCAGTATTCTTTTCGAAATTTACATAAGTAGGTGCTCTCAAGACCTTCGCTCTTCAAGGTTGAAATCTTGTATCAATTGACTTGATAATACCGACCTTCATAGTAACTACGTGTGCTGTAAAATAAATTCTTCTTATTTTATCACCGCGTTTCTTGTGTGCCCAATTTTTTTAAATTCTTACAAAGCGAAACAAGATTTGTAGGTAATTTAAAAAAAAATTAACTATTATAGCAATGACAATGTCAAGAAGATCTAGTTGGTAAACTCAGTTTACCAACTAGATCTAAACTCAGTTTACCAACTAGATTAAATTTTATAAAATTTAAAAGAAAAGTCACAATTAGCAGTTTACCTTTACTACTACTAAGTAGGAGCTCTCAAGACCTTCCCTCTTCAAGGTTGAAATCTTGTATCAATTGACTTGATAATACCAACCTTCATAGTACCTACGTGCGCTGTAAAATAAATTCTTCTTATTTTATTACCGCGTTTCTTGTGTGCCCAATTTTTTAAATTCTTACAAAGCGAAACAAGATTTGTAAGTAATTTAAAAAAAATGTAACTCTTATAGCAATGACATGACAATGACAATGTCAAGATCTAGTTGGTAAACTCAGTTTAACAACTAGATTAATTTAATTAAATTTAAAAGAAAAGTCACAACTAGCAGTTTACCTTTACTACCAAAAGTCTTTGCCTAGAGGTAAAATGAGGGTATCGAAGTACGAAGCGAATCTCGCCAGTTGTGCCTGACGTGTCTCAGCGAGTCAAAAATGTCAAAATGCCAGAATGAAAAGCCAGAATTGGTTAGTTATGCCATCTATAGTAATATTAATTATTTTGCTTATTTTTTTATGCTATGTTGAAAGAGAAAAAGTTGATTATTTAATAAATAGATAAAATAAAATAAATTTATTTCAGAATAATTACTCTAGTCTTTAGTCCATACATTGTTAGTAAAAAGGGTCTTAAAAATATGTTAGTATTGCAGCATTCATGACAACACTCACATTACATTCAATAAAATAACAACAATGTATTATCAGCAATGACATAAATTAAAATAAAATAAGAAAAAGCTTCATCTTACATGCAGTTGAACAAGCCTCCCTAGCACTGCGTACTCCGGCCTTTCTAATATTATCTTTAGGATTCCGTTGGTACTCCCCCGAATCCGATACACCAAAGATGCTACTTTTTTACGCATTATCGTATAAAAGTCGTCGACCCAGCCTCAGCCAACATCCCTGAAGCGCAGATGAAACGTGGAAGCCCCATCAGAACCCTAAAGGCGTTGTTATATTGAATGCGAAGAGCGTTGTAGGCCCGTTGCGAGAAGTTGGTCCATAGAGCACTGGTGTAAAAGCTTTGGCAGTAGACTCTGAACATTGTCACTTTTACATCTTGCAAAGCTATGAACCAACATTAGCACATACCGCCAACGCCCTTCGCTCCCGCTCGATATCTGTGTCGTCATTTAGGGTCTCAGTTACTATGTGTCCTAGGTACTTAAATTGACACGTTCTAGAGGCACTCCGTTTAGACTGACGGGAGGTACATGCTCCGGTGACTTATTCTTACCTCTCATTGCCATAAATTCACTTTTCTTCTCGTTATACTTCTGACCATGCGCTTCAGCGTATGACTCACAGATATCGAGTAATTTTCTTAACCCATTGAACGACTGACAAATGACGAATAAATGCCAATAAAATTTTTATTCAGTTATCTTATTGGAATCGAGTAAACGCAATTATTTTCATTCATATATATTCGCAAAATAAAATATTGTTGCATTTTTCCCCAAAAAAAAACAAAAAAAAAATTAAGCTCCACGATGACCCATTTTGAGATGTGCCCTTTTATAATTATGACGGTAGCCTAGCTGAACCGTTTATCCCAGGTAAATATTATTGTCTACAACTTAAAGTGTAGTCTCTGATTTTAGATAGGACTAGGTGCTATAATAATATGGGTATTTATTATGACCTCGGTTTTTGTTTTTCATCATTTTATGACCTACGCTTGTAGGAGCTCTACTGAGGTCATTGAGTATCGTACTGTGGTCCTCCTTAGTCTCAGCCATGACTACTTTATCGTCGGCTAGTCGAAGTCGAGTGATGAACCTACTCGCCATTGACACTGTTCAAAACCTTACAGACCTCCGTTACACCCTAAGTCAATAGAATTTACACGGTATTTTTGTATATTATATTTACTTTATATTATACCTATATTATCAAAAATAAAACATTTTGTTATACAAGATTATGACGTGTATTTTACCTTTTACTCAAGATTTTGACTATAATTATACAAATAATTTATTTTCTTTTCACAAAATATGTTCTACATCTAGTAGCTAAAGTGAGCCTTTTAGACAAAATTGCCTATGTTAGGGCACTTCGCTCTTCCGAAACTTAAAATTACGCGATTATTAGGTACAATAACAATTTATTTCAAATCAATGGTTCATTTTTTTTTGTATTATTATTTAACTTATTTTATTTGTATTATTTCAGATAAACATTTTCCACTATCATCACGGAAAAGTTGATACAAATTCAATAAATTCCATGATTTTATGTTTCAGATCGGTAATAGAAGATAACGCGGGTTGGCCCCAAAATTATAATGTGGACCAAATCGCGTCAGTCAGTCGAGGAGGCTCGTTACCTCGACCACCCTCTATAATTCCGTAAGTATTACAATTTCACTAGATTTCTTTTCCAATTTAGCCCAGGGGCTCTCAAATCGCTCAGGATATACATAATTATTATATGCTGAAGACTTTAGGGATTTACTAGCATGAACTTAGGTATACTCTTTTTTTTTTAATTGATATAAACCAGTGCTTGACTGCGATCCCACCTGATGGTAAGCAGAGATGCAACCTGTAAAATACCGATAGGCTGGCTACCCTGCACTTGTGCTCGAGGCTTTGTAGATTGGACTTAACCAAATCTGGATCACCATCAGATTCTGATCAGGATATATAATTTATGACAAATATCATTTTAGCTGTAGTTGTGATTTGTTGACGCAACAACATAATAATTTAGAACTTATAGAAAATCACAAAAAAGTATATTATTACACAGTTTTCTGAGGAAAAATCCAAGTTCTTTTTAATTAAAAGGGTGCAAATTAAACCTTCAAACGTTGCCTGAGAAAGTTCGATATCCTTCTAGATAATATTTCCTTAGAAAATGTTTCGCCTTGAGATAACATCGCAATGTAATGTTCCTTTGCCGATGTTGTTTTTGTTCAATTTCTTTTTCTCAGTATTTTCTTTTGAAAAGAACCTTAGAACGACCTAGACTGCTGAAGGAATTGCGATGTTTTTATTAAGGAGTGTAAATAAAATATTACTATTTTATTCACATTTTTATTTAGATGAATATTTTTTTATAAGTTGCGCAAAGAGAATGCGCGTCTGTGGCCTAGCCAAGTGCTTTTCGTTTGCCTTTTAAACTCGGCTTTTTCTTTTGAAGTGTCTTGTTCAACGATGTTGTAGTACCATTATGTTAAGGACGGTTATAAAGTCTTTGGTTTATGAAAACTGAAAACTGGAACTAGAAGTCGCATTAAAGATCGTATATATGAATTTGGTGTTTTATCAAAAGGTTAGCTTTGATCTGTGTATAACGAATCGGACCACCTTAAATATAAAAAAAAATTAGAACTTTTAATTCTTAGTTCTAGAAAATAGCTTCGTTTTATAAAACAGCAGTTTCATATGCAGGTATCTATTATAATTGACATGACTTCTAGGTCCAGTTAGCTAGTAGTGGGTTCCCACAAAACCAGAAAAACGGTTTTGCGAATCACCTGATCGAAAAAATAATACCATGCCTTAAATATAAAATTTGAACTTATAATTCTTAATTCTATAAAACAACTTCGTTAAAAACCATGGATACTAAAATCAATAATGTATCTATCACATCTGAGTAGACTGAAAACCAATTTGAGTAAGTTTGGACATAATTGTAAAAATAATGATAATGAACCAACCTCGTTTTCTCAAATTCATTCGAATAAAATGAAATTACGTCACACTTTTCAAATGATCTCAGTCGTAACAACGAACTATTTTTCTACGTTTTTCGTCTAGAATTCTTTGACCAACCTAACCATTAAACTGAAGTTACACATTAAGCTTCCTGATAAATTAACAGAAATATTTTTTTTATTTTTTATACTTCTTTTTCTTGGAACTGTCTAGTCTATAATTAAGTGCACATTTTTAACAACTCCTTTGAATTGAAGTTTAACATATTAACAAAAGAATACAGCATTTTGCAAAACTAAATACAATTCATTAATAAAAACCCCAACATAGTCATAGAGTGTTAGTTTATTGGCAAGGGATTTCTTTTATTTGTTTGACATTTTTTATTATTTGACATTGTTATGTACCTTATCATTTGTTGACATATTTTATGTAACATTCTATAATGACTTGTAAGAATCCCTTACCAATAAACTACTATGACTATGACTATGATTCTTAAAAGTCATCTAAAGATTACATTACAGTCAATAAATTATTAAAAATACGTCACATTTTTAAAGCATAATAAAGCAATAAGTAGTTTCCAACTTTTATTTTAGGTATAAAAGTTGGATGGTACATTTAGTTTCAAAATAATATAGTTAAATTTTATTAAGAGGTCCAACTCGTAAGTCGAGGCCTTTACCACTCGGCCACCATTGCTCAATCAAGATTGAGGGTTCAAAAGCCCAGCCAGGCGCATTACTTTGTGTAATTTATTTTATCACCACTGCTCTCAAAACGGTGAAGGAAAACATCGTGAGGAAACTGGCAAGTCCTAGAACCAAAAATTCGAAGACATGTGACATTCACCAACCCGCGTGGTGGATTACGGCCCATTCCCTCTCCTAGATAGGAGGCTTGAATCCTAACAGTGGGAACATTATGAGACCGACTATGCTATGTATGCTATGCTAAGAGGTACAACAAACAGCGACAATATAAAATATCGGAAAACTTGAGGCTAAGCCATCCCATAAATTTTTACGATAAGTTATTCGCAGTTCAAGCAGTGCGGCTATGAAAAGCTTTGACAGTGTAAGGCAAGCTCAATATTTATCATCTTTTAGAAATATGTTCTAGGATTACTGCCTCTCTCCTCGAATATACATTTTTCTCTTCCTTTACATGAGTATTTATATATAACATAATGTTAGTTATTTATGATATGTATTGCATAATATTTAAACAGTACACTAGAAACTACACCTTTTTTCCTTCTCTATCAAATCCTTCTCAAGTTTGTCACTAAAAAAAATGTTTTTAGCTATAAGACCGCCCATTATAACACGCCATTAATTTTAAACTCCTACTATATTTTTATTGTGTACAATAAAAAGTATATTATTTTTAATAGAGATACATCAAAACATACAACAATATTGTAACTCACAACGATGGCCAAAGATTAAGTGGAATACAAAAAAAAAAAACACTAAGAAGTTTCCAGCCAACGTGTTTTTTTTTTTTAATTTATTTATATGTTCACGCTTGATATCTCACCATAAGCTCTCATCATCAGCTTCAGCTCAGTCATCTCGGTAAGCGATGATGTTCAAAGACAACTCACATATGTTCTATTTGCGTCAATATTTGAATTGTGGAGCATTTTATTTCTGTTCCATCCCTTTGTGACGCAAAATGCCACGCGGTATAAGGTCAGCGAAAGGTCAGTTGATGCATACACACAATAGAGATCTTTAACTCGTGTATGAAGATTTTTTAAGCTATTTTGTTTGTGAATTTCTTCAAAACATTTCAACAATTTTCTTTGTTGGAAAATCTATGTTGAGTTACGAAAATATTAAAAAAACCACAAATATTATAATTTTTTACACCGAAGTTTCAGTAACTGAAAATTATATTTTGTTACGTCACGTCATGTGTCCAGCCCAAACTAAGTAAAACCAATGCCATGCCCTACCAAGCCAACGCTACCTTACGACAATTTGTAGCCAAAGCCAAAACCAAATTGTCAGCCAAGCTAGTGACTGTTGGAGAAGCCACATTCAACGACTAGTTTCTGCCTGCAGCTTCGCCTGCGTGAAAGGTTTCTTTATACAAACTGGACTACCTTTTCATCCCCTTAGGGGCTGGATTTCGAAAAATCCTTTCTTAGTGCTCGCCTATGACATAAAAGGAAGCCTTGTGCAAAATTTTACGCTTCTAGTCCCAGTAGTTTTGGCTGTGCGTTGATAGGTCAGTCAGTCAGTTTCCCCTTTTACGAGTACCTTTATATATAGATATTCGGATCGCGCAGTTTTTGTTCTCTCGCTTTGCGTAACATATACTTGACTAATGAAAAACGCTGTAAAATTAGAAAACGATAATTCCAATAAATTATTATTATCTTAAGTAAATAAGCGAATTATTTCATCCCCGTTTAAATTTGTACAGTATTTCTAAATTAGTAGATTTATTTTTGAAAAAGTTTAGTGAGTCATGTAGATATTATAACGCGGCTTTGACCACTATTTTTTACCTACGAGTACCTCGTTTTGAGAGTGAAAAATCATCAAATAACTTGGAGAGATAACTGAAGAAATATACGTATATATAAGAGTGTTTTAATAACTGAAACTTCAGTTTTCATTGTATTCCAGAGCCATGTTACCTCTTTCAGACAATCCCGCAGCCCTTTCAGCCATTGGTCTTCATCTAAAGTACCTTTTTTTGAGGTTGTAAAAAACATCCAATGGCTTGTCTCGCTCTAGGGAGGAGGGAAGAAGTGTCAGAATTTTACTAACTAAAATCACACCTGTGTTTTACAGATACCTTTTGCGTTCTAGGACAGGAAATTTCTGAAAAAGAAACCCGTGAAAAGGAAATTTTCAGAAATTTCTAGATTATAATTATGGAATCACTTTATACTCTTTTCTCTTTATAATACCATTTTTGTTTGTTACCTAAAGTATTGTACAATGTTCTGCGTAGTTTTTAATTATTTTGAGTTTTACTCGAAACTAAATCTAAACTGTACTAAAAACTAAACCACTCCAAGTGAAAGCAATAAAACATTGTGTTGTTTTAAGCAGTTCATATATTGCTTTGCTGTTTGTTGATTATAATGTTTTGTAAGGGATATAATTTTCCAAAAGGAAACGTCGACAGTTCATACAATGGTAGCCAGATACTGTTTCCAGTCTTATTCTTAAAATCTCTATTTAATTAGTTTAGCATCTGTTAAACAACCAATCAGAAAAATATAACATGTAGATGTAATAATAAAACCACAAACTAGAACAGCAATATATAGACCTTTTGAGCAATATATAGCTTCTGACGTTTTATAAGTGCCCATGTAGGCTATGTGAAATAAAAAATTTTTGACTTTGACTTTGACTTTTAAAAATATATACCATAACAGCACCACAGACATCAAATTAAATTTTACAAGACCTTCGTTTGGGATACAAAAAGGTGTTAAACAGGGTGAATCTTTTTCTCCGAAATTATTTAAAAGCACTCTCATGAGCGAACAGGGGCATCGCATTCGGTAGTAAGAGATTAACAAACCTTCGGTTTGCCGAAGATACTGTCTTTTTCGCCATTACTGCTCTAGAACTACAGTCCATGCTTCAAGACCTAAGCACGGCAAGCTTCAGGGTGAGGCTCGCGATGAATCGGCCTAAAACTAAATGTATGACTAAACGTAGGGTCGAGGTTGATGGGCAAGATATAAACTATGTCGATGAGTATATTTACTTGGGCTATATTTCTTATTGCTTCTAATATGTGAGCACAATGTAGATAAGTAATAATAATTTTTAAAATATCTAATTAAAAAATAGAAATTGAATTAAGCCACTGGCAGCTAAGAGATGAGTTTTTGTATGATGGTAGAGTGGCGTATGCATACCGGAAGATGCAGCGTTGAAAGGCCTCCCACAAAGTAGCCTACCTATGATCTGGTGAGGGTCTCGGGGATTCATAGGATCCGAGACGTATAGATCCGGTCATCGTGACGATGCTTACAGTAGGCCTCAGTCCAGCAGTCAAGTAAACGTATTTTGGCTACAATAATTATGATGGTGATAAAATGAATGATCGTTGATAGTTACATCTCCATGAAATTAAACAAATTATGTAAATTATGCAGAATCAGTTGAAATTACACGAAGTTAATCAACCAATATAAAGTCCAATTATCTTGTAATGCATGCGAAATTAATCAATTTGAATACGAAATGGAACTAATGAATATATTGATGGACTAATTATTCTATATAAATATAAATTTAGTTGGAATAGTTGCAGTTTTAATCACACTTGTGATAAACTATCTATTGCCAGCGGCTTCGCTTCCATGATAGCAGAAAATTATCCCAAGGGAACATACAAAGGAAAAAAAGTATTGTATGTGCCAGGACATGGTCTAGCCGCAAGCCAAATTTTATTTAAATCCGTTTAGTTGTTCAAGCGTTAAGAAGTAACAAACATATACACACTAACACACACTTACAAACTTTCGCCTTTATATGTACGTAATAAGTGTGAAAACAACATAGACAACATACAATAGTCCTGTCATTACTGACAGGACTATTGTTGCCAATAAGCCTGACATAGTGGTGATAGATCGACTAGAGCATCGCACAATGATTGTTGATATAGCGGTCCCTCATGACGAGAACCTCGTGAAAGCTGAGAAAGATAAACAAACTAAATATCTTGACTTAGCTTGCGAGGTTGTCGACATGTGGGAAGTGGATAGAGCAATCATTGTGCCGATAGTCGTAACGGCCAATGGCTTAATAGCTAAGAGCCTCGAACAAGATCTGAGATGGCTCTCGTTAGGCAGCTGGATCAAGGGCCTGATTCAGAAAGCAGTACTCCTGAACACGGCGCGCATTGTTAGGAGATTCCTCTCTTAGGAGCCCTGACCACCGGTAGCTTGGACCTTGTTCCCGATCCCGGTGGGCTACTATTTTTTATATTTATAAATGTTTTTTTTTTTTAGAAATATTTAAAAATGAAAATAAATAAATAATAAATAATAAATGGAATAATAATAAGCTGGCAACCCACTGACAACAGAAGTCGAATATTTTCCTATCTCTTTTAAACATTTCAATTATAATAATTTTACCGAAAATCCTGACAAATACAAATACCCAAAACGAAGCCAATATTATAAATAAACGAAGAAATCAACAAACCATAAGAAATATAATCTTTTAAAGAAATAAAATACCACCATACAATATGTAATCTGTCAATGACGATGTGAATGTGACACCATCAAATAAATAAAGGCAAGATGAGAAAATGGGATGAAATGAATAACTGATGAAAATATTGACAAGAACAACTGCCCAACGCGCGCGCCATCCACCCCGGGCTCACCGCTCAGCTCCGTCTTGCCACTCGGATCACCACTGTCACCGGCGGTTGCAGTTGTGTCGAGCTCGAGCGACTAGTATTTCTCCCCGCCAACGTCGCCAACACCTGTATGTTGGCAGAGGAGACGCCGGCTACCGAAGAGCTTGGGATCTAGGGGCCAAGCGGCCCCGAGCCAGGTCCTCTCTGCCGGTGGTTGTGTGCAGCTCAGGCCTACATGGGCACTTATAAAACGTCAGAAGCTAGTGCATGGTTCCAAATTGGTCGTTTCCTATGGAGAAGAATCGGCAAGAAACTCCATGGTTACTCTTTTAAAAAAGTGATTGTTTACAATATTTTCATATTACAGTATTAATAGACATTATGTAAGAACAGTGTAGTCCAGTCGATATTGTACCCAAAAGCACAATAAAAATAATCATATTCAAAAAAAGTAAGTAGTAATAGGAAGTAACCTAAGAATTTGCGAAGTCCACAGTGTTCTCACATTTACATTTAAAAAAAAAAATGCTTTTTAAAAAAAAAACAAGAAAAATAAATAATTATAATTATCAATAAATGACATGTCAACAAAAGAAAATTACTAACGAATATATGGTGGTTGGCGTCTAATAATATAAAAAATATTGCAAAAGCAATGTGTAAGAAGAAAAGAAAAAAGAAAATGTATATATTACAACAAATGTGGAGCAGTTAATAGATAGATGTACACAATATTATAAGTTACCAGGGGGCCACATGTGCAGAAGCAGTCATTGCCAAACAAGCGTGTCTTCGACATAGTCTTTAACCTTGTAATACGCTTTTTTAGTTAGGACACGCTTAATATGGGTTTTGAACTTGCCCTCGCTAAGTTCAGTCACCGCGTTTGGTAGCTTGTTATAAAAGCGTATGCTGTTTACTAAAAATGATATGCTGGTCTTAGCTAATCTCCATTTGGGCAATACAATTTCGTGTTTACTACGCGTATTTATGTTATGAAAATCGCTTCTAATTTTGAAAAGTCGTTTTTACGAACGCACAAAATACTTTCTAAGATATAAAGAGAAGGCACAGTAAGTATATCGATTTCTTTGAATTTATTTCTGAGGGACTCGCGAAGACCCATTTTATAGAAGTAAAATATCGGGTCTCTTTAGTGGCGGGGAGTGAATCCTTGTACTGTGTTTGGCTTGCTTGTACGATGCGATAAACGATAGTCGCTCTTTCGCCGAACGCTCAAGATTCGTGCATACCAAGATTTCGCCATAGAGATTAAAACCCAATGGAAAGCTTAAACAGTTCATATTGTCCCGATTGCTCTTTCGTCTACTGGCATTATACCAAAATCTCTCACACAGAACCTTAACACTCTACAGATGCCAGCTTGATTACTGCACATGCTCTAAAAAGCCACCATCCTTAACACCTGTCTTATCAGTAGAAAGTTCCTGACTTCTATCTTCCTGATGTGTAAGGTTTATTAATCTCTCTTATACGGGAAGAACTATAAAGAACTAAACAATATAATTATAATAATATTCCACAACTATCACACAACGCCGTCTAGTCTCAAGCTAAGCCAAGCTTGTGTTATGAGGACTAGAAAACTGATAAACATACTTATATATTTCTAAATACATTCATATTATTTAATATGTAGATAAATTATACCCAGACACAGAACAAAATATGATCGTGCTCATCACCCAAACATTTGTCTTGGGTGGGAATCGAACCCACAACCTCCGGCATAGCAGTCAGGGCCACTAACCACTAGACCAAGAGGCAAGTCAACTAATCGAGCCATATATCATCAATGTCGCATATAAAATAATGCAATTTCTAGAATGGTCCATACCTTGTAGGCTTTTAGACTGTGGCTAACTAATGACACTCGTGTGGGTTAATATGAGGTAATTACCACAGCTGCGTTAAGCCGAAACAGTGTCATGACTGTAATGGATAAGGATGGGATGAAACCCGGAGGTTTTATAAATTGAGGGTTATACCGGAGAATGGGGGCTAAATTGGGTAATGTGGTGTTGCTCTGGCAGTTATGATATTAATGTTAGAGAAGCAAGTTAATTGAAAGCTGAGGCAAAACACGTGGTCGTGGCTGAGCTGCGAAATTGTTCAATAGAGTTACCGCGGCCCTGGAATGTAAAAGCTACTGAAAAAACACGGGTGGATTTTAGTCAGTAAAAATCTGTCAATCTCGTTCGGGACTCAGAACGAAATAAGTTATTTGATGAAAAGCAAAAAAACATAATTAAAAATCTAGGTACGAGTATAATAAGAAACACAAGCGCTGAATCTAAGAATTGCGTATAGCTCTATCTCTCAAAGCTTTCAACGCTTGTTGTCATATAAAATAGTTTGATCACATGGAAAAACACACCTTATTAAGACAGAATAAACGTACCAACAACTTTATGCTAATTATCATAAAATACATAATAAAGCTCACGCATTACCGATGCGGTTGCTATTCGTCCACCAAGCGTGTGCAGCGAGCTTTATCAACAGGACGTAGCGAAGAAAATTGTGATCAGATTCTTATGTCCTAGTAGACATAGCTTCCTTCAGTCTACTGTGGTACCCCTACACGACGTCACTAAAAGAAAATTATTTTCTAAAAATATGCCAAACTCGTCATGGTAAAACCACTGAACCTATTTTCCATCTGTTTAGGTAATTAACTAAATGTAAACTATCTAAAAGTTGTCTAAATATTTTATCTAAAAATGTTTAAATTTGTTATTTACCTATACCGATGTTTGGTAATTAACTAAATTTGAATAATCTTAGTATGCCATAAAAACGATTTTTTTTAAATAAAAGATGTATCAAGATTATTTACATTTAGTTAACTACCTAAACAAATGGAGTTTAACTTCGATTTTTTTTCGTAAATAGGTAATTTTCGAATTTTTATGCAGTAATTAATTATTTTCATATATAGTTCTAGAACATTTGCTGATTTTGTAATAATGCCATCTATTATTACTTATTACGCAATAGCTTAATCTTGCCTTATAAGAAACGTAATGTTGTTTATCGATTTTATTATCGATAAATATGTAGTAAATAATTTAACACAGTGTCATTTTATTTAAATGTCATCAAAAAAACAAGGTCTATTTATTTTTTAAAGTATAAGTTTTTTTTACACGTTTATAGAGTTTCATATTAATAATATTTTCAGATGCCCCGCCCACACGCCTATACCGCCGCCGCCCCCGCCACCCCCTCTCACGATACCACCCCACAGGTAATAATAGTATTAGTTGTACTATTAATATCACTTCACTAATCCTAGTCTTCTGCCCGTTAGTAAGTTACCCTTTATTTTTGCGTTAATTTGCAAAACATTTTTTTAAGTCAAGATTTTTTTAGCTGGTGATACTCGTATAAAGGTACATCTGTCAGGTAAGCTTGTGTGGAAACCTGAATAGCCTTCTAACATAGCTATAAGTTTGTACTAACATAATATGGACTTGTGTCATTACTGTGTCTGAAATAAATATTTCAATTTCAATTCAGTAGTTGTGCAACATACACGCTCCGGTTTACCTGTACAACTCAACTGTACAGGAAAACGTGTCAGGTATACCCTAGCGTGTATGACCTTTATGATGATGATACGTAAAGGCAGTAATATGAACGTATGAGTGTAAGTATGGTATGATATTATTTCATATGATTTTAACTGGTAAAATAAGATCGCCAAGTTGTCGCTATGGTTGGCCGCTGCACTTTGTGACTTAGGGTCTGATTCCTGCACGGAACAAATGGTATACAGATGTATAGCCTACAGATGTATGATGGCCTACAGATGTATGATGGCCTACAGATGTATGATGGCCTACAGATGTATGATGGCCTACAGATGTGTGGCTTACAGATGTATGGCCTACAAATGTATGGCCTACAGATGTATGATGGCCTACTGATGTATGGCCTACAGATGTATAGCCTACAGATGTATGGCCTACAGATGTATGGCCTACAGATATATGGCCTACAGATACATGGCCTACAGATAGATGTCCCGGATCTAAATGTTCCGTGAGCAGTTCTGTATGTGCGTTTACACGTTTTTGAATGCGCCCGCGCTACAAGAGTAAGGTATAGTGTGGATTAACATTTAAATAACAAAAAAAGTCAAAGACAATAGACCAGAGAAAGAAGTTCAGTTATATGCAACATTAATTTTAGTATATGCGAAACCTGAATATAGTTTGTTCAGAATCAGTAACTGAATCGATTTCAATAATTTTTACACCATTTGTTATATTTTTTGACAAAAATATTTAAAAAAGGTCACAAGTTGTACACCACTGACACTAACATTCGGTGGTTTCTGGAGGTGGGATAGGGTCGGATAAAAAAACAAATTTCGATGAGAAAAAAATAAAATGTTCTTTTCCGAAATTTCTACACCATTTTATCGAAAAATAATAATATTATGAGATACAAATTAACTCGTTTTTCTTTTCTAGTAACAAATTTTTGTAAGTTTCAAGTTATAAAGAATATAAATATTATAAGAGAATTTAGTAATTACTCGTAGTTACTGAAATGAAATATAACACATGATCCAATTTTCAAGAATCAATTGTTGTAATTTTATGTTAATGACCAATTATTTTATTTGTTTAATGAATTAATTGCAGCAATAGTTTCTACAACTAAATACTTCATTTAATTAAAGGATATTGTGACTTGTCAATGTAATTTTTACCAGTTAATATGTTTTATCTGTCATGCATTAAATAATATCTCAGACTTAATCACAACGGAGATTGATTTACCTAATGCATCCTCATAAATCTGATATACCTCCTTTAAGCAAATATTTTTTATTAAAAACGAACATTCGCTCAGATGTATTCAACGTATTTCAACATATTATCTACATAAGTGAATATTGTAGGCATATCACTATATGTTTCTATACTCTGAAGGGTTAGACAATCAATGACGTTGTCTGTAGAAGTCACGGGGCAAGTGACGTTACAGGTCATGTCATTTCCATACATTTTGCACTTAGCGTTTAGAGGAAACGCTAACAAAAAAGGTTATTTTTCTAAGCCTACTGTTCAGACTGTATCATAACCCTTATCTATTGCTATTTTTACGTAGTTTCATTTACTCAAGCATAATAATGTCATCTAAAACAAAATCATCATGTGCTTTGTCATTTAAAAGGTTATTTACGCCCATTTTATTACTATCTGTGTCTTACTTACTTACTCAGTCATTGTCACATTAACAATTTTGTGATTTATTAAAATCGTTTAAACGAGATATTGATAGTAATGTACTAAAGCAATTAAGGTAGAACTACACTGCGCACACGTGTGCCACACACGTCGATCTGGGCGCGTCGGTCTCCATAAATTTTATATGAAAACTAGACTTCTAGAGCTACACTTGATCCGCGCCACGCGACGTCGTTCTACGTATAAATCAGGCGTGTTACACGTGTGCGTCGGTCTAATGTAGTTCTAGCTTTATATCAGATTTAACAAAAAAACACAACGGAACAATAAATGTGGCAAATGATTGAAATTTTTACTTTACTTATAATAAAGTTAAGTACAGCAAGACGACGATGGCTGTTTGCCTACCTTCAGCTATTAAACAAAGTTGCTTTAAATAAACTTTTTATTTTCATTATTAGATGAAAATAAAAAAAAAACAATGTAAATATGCTTGCTATATTTAATGGAAAACAATAATAAGCTCAACTCATTTATTAAAAAGGAGTACCTATAAGAATTTTCCCAACAACGCTACATCAGTATCTATCGTCTTTATATAATTTTTCTCAATCATACTTTATCTTCTGTTAACATTTTGCTTTCATGTCATTACAAAAATCTATATCTGAGAGAAAAAAAACATTCTCAAAACTAAGACAAATTAAGATAAAACAATTCATTTCTGATTACATTTCTATTTCAGAACAAAACACGTGTCTTTTGCACGATCTCACACTCTAACCACATTTGACGACTCAGTGATGCCTGCTGCTGTTAGTGGCAACCGATTCAGGAGAGATTGCGAGAGACTCATTGATGGACGTATTGTAAAGGTACGAACATGAAGTTAAGCATTTCTATAAATTTCTTTTATTTTTTAGACTGGCTTGTTAGTCTAGTGGTCAGTGGCCCTGACTGCTATGCCGGAGGTCGTGGGTTCGATTCCCACCCAGGACAAATGTTTGCCTGATGAGCACAATCATTTGTTTTGTGTCTGAGTGTAATTTATCTATAATATATATATATGTATTTAGAAATATTTAAGTATGTATATCAGTTTTCTAGTACTCATAACACAAGCTCTGCTTAGTTTCGGACTAGACGGCGCTGATAGTGTGTGAATATTATATTATATGTGATAGTTGTGTGAATATTATATTATATTTTAAGGGTTAAAATAAAACCAAAACCACCCACGTTAGAATTGGAATGTAGATAAAACTCAAAAAAACAAATTTATTTTTAATAAACTTAAAATAAGCAACCAAAAATTTGAAGACATGTGACAAGTGTTGGATTACGGCCCTCTCCTAGGGAGGAGACCTGAGTCCCAGTAGTGGGAACTTCATAAGGCTAATTATGCTAAGCAATCCTTATTTTTGGAAGTTTGTGATACTTATCATTATTTCTTAAAGGAAATTAAAGTGTCAAGAAAATTCAATTAAATAAGCGAAAACAAAGAACCTATTAGGGTCTTTGTTTTCGTATATTTCAGCAACGTTATTTTAATAGATTTAAAATAAGACATCTATCTATTAGAGAAAGTCGCCAATAAATTATAACAAGAAAAGAATTTACAAAAAGACACAAAGAAACATTATGTATTTTTTATTTACAGCCAGAAGCAAAGCCCTACTCAACGCTGCCGGTGATGTTTCAACCGTTCCCGCCATATCCGCAGTTCATGACACAAACCGCGCCGGCGCCTATTCACTATGCTCCGCCAATAACACCGCATCCCTCCCATCCACCACCTCCTTTACAAAGGCAAACGCAATCGGAACAACCTAAAGTAGTAGTAATAGGTAAGTTGGTTTTTCATTTGTTCCGAATTAAAAATAATAATATATTAATTTATTTCAGGCTTGTAATACCCATTGATAAATAAATTAAAATTACATATTATATTACATTACGTTTACAATTTACCAATTTGAAGACGTTAAGATTAAAATTATTAATAATAATAACATTGAACCAACCGTACACGTCTTGGCGAAACGATTGTCGGATCAGACTCAGGTTGGACGACGCCACACTTGATAGGCTGCACTCAGAGGTACTGAACAAACATGCTGCGACTCTGATCGACTCCGACACAGACCAGGGTACTGCCGGCCACTGACGCAATCCCGCCGTGGTCCAATGATGTTGAGAATGAGTTAGATGATAGGGTCGACACAGTAAGTAGCCAGTGCAACGAAATACTAAGAAGCGCACTGGAGGATAGCTGCGCGTATCTTCTCGTCCAACATACCGCAGTTTCTCAAGACGAAAGTCTATGACCAGTGTGTGTTGCCAGATATGACATATGGCACTAAAACATGGTCGCTTACAATGAGCCTCATCAAAAGACTTAAAGTCACCCAAAGGGCAATGGAAAGGGCTATACTCGGAGTTACCTTGCGTGATCGCATCAGGAATGAAGATATCCGCAGAAGAACCAAGGTTGCCGACATGGCCCGAAGAATCGCCAAAATTAAGTGAAAGTGGGCAGGACACATTGTTCGTATAACGGATGGTCGATGGGGCCGAAAGATTCTAGAGTGGTGACCGCGCACCAGAAAACGCAGCGTTGGAAGGCCTCCCACAAGGTGGACCGATGACCTAGTGATAGTCGCAGGAATGCGATGGATGCGAGACGTACAGGACTGTTCGTTATGGCGACACTTGGGGGCTTATGTCCAACAGTAAACGTGCTTTGACTGAAATGATGATGATGATGCACTGGAGGATGCGCTTCACGAGTATATATCCACTCCAGCTGAACTTAGACCCCAGTTACCGCGGTTACTTAAGCACAAACGAAATATGGCGCTAGTGTGTGCTCTGGAGTCACTACTTAAGAATGTTTTTAAGAGCAGCGAGGACCTTGATGATACGCACTCCATCCTGTATTGCGGGGCTGTTGCGGTATGTCGGATAGCTTATATAAAATTTTCAAGTTGTGATGTAGCTACTCGACCAAACACGACCCCGCCACTCCAGCCTGGCAGTGCAGAACCGAGGGACGTATAGATGAGGCCAGAGTACTCATTGGCAAGATATACTGCTTCAGAGAGGGCAATATACGTCCACGTGTGATGCGATTCGTGAGAAGGGCATTTTCGGGAACTGGAATTACCCAACGAGAATACATGTCCCGTGTCACGGTGCACATCGACTTCCTGAAGTAGAAAGTTTGTGCATGGACCAATCGTATCCAGCGGTATAAGCTTCTGGTTGATCGATACTCGCAGAATCGCATGTTCCAGAGCGATGAGAAGTGTGATTGACGTGGTCTGCCCGGATGATGCCGCCACGAATGCATTTTGGCGCAGCATTTGGTCGGTGCCCGTCTGTCTGACTGGATGCGTGATGTCGAGCACGTGTGCGTAGCTGTACCAGAAATGAAAAAAGTTGAAATTACTCCTTGGTTAAAATGGTACAGCAGCTCACACGCTCTCCTGGCATCTCGGGCGGAAATAAGGTGCACGCCTTCAACGATTGGGTCGGTCATTTACTTTTTTGGGATGCTGGATAGGAGTTTCCGGACCGCAAACCAGATGCATATCCCATGATTATCGGTGATGGCACGGCTTTTTAAACGCAAAGACTGCACAACTGCGAGGTGTGGAGCCTCAGAGAATATTTTTTTAAAACCGATGTGGGTATGCACCGAGATGTGGTTGCAGTGGACAAGGGACTCACCCCATTATCCATGGCTAAATACGACTGGCGAAAACCTGTAGTAATGACTACTGATGACTGCAAGAAAATATGGAAAGGCAAGAAGCCTCACGGGCGCTTTTATAGGGCCTGATGTAGATTTCTCGGCATACGTGGCCTGGTTACGTTTCAGTGACCTCTTCGGGGAAACTGAAGGTTTGGTCTGTGTGATTATGGACGAAGTTATCTTAATGAATAACTACCGGAGATATATAATGAAAGACGGGACAGCTGACGTGTCGGGCATTGACGTATGTCGGGAGTTGAAATTAAAACCATATGTATTCGATATATTCTCTTGTCTGCGGTCCCTTAAAGCTATGTGAAAAAATCAAACTTCTGAGTTAACGAAAAAAAAGATACGGCAGTTTAAGTCGCAAAAAAAACGTATATATCGACACTCTCATAGGAATCAAAATTCATAGGGTACTTCCCATTGACCTAGAATCATGAAATTTGGTATGAAGCAAGGTCTCAGCAGCTTAAGTATAGGGTAAAATCTGAAAAGTGTAAATATGTAGTTATGTCACAAAACAAAACACGAATAGAATTGAGCTATGAATTTTTTTTGCTATTCGGAAAATTCGAAGCTCAATTCGGGAATAGAAATGTTTTCATAAGTAAGTTAGTATGGAACCCTCATTGCGTGAGTCCGACTCGCACTTACCCGGTTTTTTTTTTATATTTGTAATTTTGTCTTTTTATATATTTTATAAAACATTCATACATGCATAAAATATGTACAGGTAATAAATAAAAGTAATAACAATACATTGTCAAAATGAGTTTAATAAATAATACAATATCAGATTCAATTTAATAAATATTAGCTCTACACAGAATCATTCACTTATTTATCTTTACGATTTTTTTTTCTGTATTTAATAATGTAACTGCTAAGAATTTACATGTCATCATCATCTTCCTGCCCTTGTCCCATGTTATTTGGGGTCGGCGCAACATGTTTTTTTCTTCTATTCTGCCCTGTCATTCGTCATGCTATCACTAACTTCCTTTTCTTTCATATCACTCTTCACACAATTCATCCATCTTTTCTTTGGTCTCCCTCTCCCTCTCTATCCATCCACGTGTAAACTCATAACTCTTTTAGTAACATGCGCTTCATCCCTCCTCTTCACATGACCATACCAAGACAAACGATGAATTTACATGTAATTGTTTTATTTTCAGATTCAATAAAGAAAGGAGTGATGAGAACTCAAGCAACTCAAACAGAAGTATGTTTAGGTAGAAAACCGTTACCACCAAATTACTTATCCTTGAGCCCTCGAACTATTAAAAGGGTAAGTTTTACAAATAATGCTTAATAAATCACCTATACTTGAATTTACAATAATTGGAGATTATTTCAATTCCCTTAATTCAAGTATAGATTTTAGAGTTCTGTATTTTAAGTGATCACTTGTTTTAATAAACACTAAAAAGTGAGGATTGCAATGGAATTTGAGCTTTGCCATATTATTATTAAATGACATAGAATTTGTAGTTCCAAAATTAAATAATTATTTAAAATTTTGAGTTCAATATAAATTAATTTAAGCAATGGTAAGAACGTTAAGATAAAAAACAATAAATCTAAACATTCTCATATATTATTTTATTCAGACAGACACATTATACATATATCAGCACCTATTATGTATAAGTACGGTCAAAAGTAAACCAAAAGTTACAGTTGTGATTTTATCTAAGGAGCAGTGTTGGCTTGGTGGTGTCTGACTTACGTCGTGGGTCTAAATTCAGACGTCACAACCAAAAAAAAATTGAAAACAAGTGACATCCACAAACCCATATTCGGCCCGCATGGTGGATTATGGTCCATTCTCTCTCATAAACAAGAAGCCCGAGTCCCAGCAGTGGGAAAATTATAAGAACGATTAATATCCTTATACTATAATACTATTCCTATACACCCACATAATAATGTTTTGTTGTTCAATTTCAGGTTAAAATGGTGGCAGCGGGTGTACAAACAAATGGATATACTGTTGGGGTTAGAAGGCTAACAAAGTCATTCTCTGAAGTAGGAGGCGATAGATTAGTTGGACGTGATTCACCAAGTGATATCGCCACTACAGTTGAAAGGTAAAAATATATTGGTTTACCGAACTTACTCCATTATCGTTATGCAAATTTGATTCTCATAAACCAAATTTTTTCACCATACTTGCAGTTTCATCACTAGTGACCATGATAAATTACATAGAACCCAGTCAGAGGAACCACCAAGATCCCCTCGATCCCCAACTGCCATGATGATGCCCTCATCTCCTCTCCAACGAGGAGACTCCGACGATGTTACATCTTCATCGGTAAAATCTGCAGCTTCTTCATCGCAAATTGATAAATCTTCAGAACTAAGCGCTTTGCAAAGGCAAGCTCAAGAATACTTCCAACAAAACTTCCAGTTCATTCATGAGAGTGACAGGGATGACACCATAGATGACGATATAGAAAATATTGAAAAGAGTATGGCTCTAAATCGCAGGAATTTGGAATATCTGCAACAAGAGATTGCTAAACAAAGTGACAAATCACTAAGGTCTATTCTCTCTAAAAGTACTAGCGATGCTTCCCAAAAAACAATTAACTCTTCGCACCCATTTTCAAAAACTTCAACATTTCAATCGGAACCTTCTACTGAAACTTCGGCAACCACAACTGATGATAGTGAAAAGAATGAAAAGGAAATTATAATCGATTTTGAGCCAAGACCTGACGATGAAGCTATACCATTTACGACGCTTAGGAGGAAAAACCGAAGAATGTTGCAAAAAACTTTGTCTGAGGGTGAAATTCTTTTAGATGTGTAAGTATAAAATTATTATGATAAACTATAGTTTCCTTTAACAATATCGTTGTATACTAAGGTTTATATAACTGAGTAGAACAAAGAAATGTCTAGTTTTTTCAGTTCGGACATAAGCATTGTAGCGCGAGGTGCTGATATCGAATCTTGAAGAAAAGTATAAGTAAAATTTTATAACGTCCCAAGTGTTTAATTCAAGTAGAAGATCCGTACCACAATTTCTACCGTCGCAGAGTGCGACATAGTAGATGCCAGAAGTTAGTATAAACATATACTGGCTTCTGGCTTCAGCTTCGCTTACGTGACTCTTGATTATCCCAAGAGAAAATACTCTCTCGAGAAAAAATATTATGTGAGATTTGAGGTTATCCTCCAAAACCATATAGTTTGGGCACACGGACAGGTCTGTGAGCCTAAATCCATTCAGCCAATTGAGCATAAAGGAGTAACAGATATACAAATTTACACAAATTTTTGCCTTTGTAATATTAGTAACGAAATAATTCAGAATAAAAATTTCCCAAATGCTTTGATAATTTTGTGTTTCATTGGTACAACACACCCTTCCAATTAAATACAACAAAATAAATATAATGATGATGATGATGCCATCTAACCGATTTCGGCCACAGCGTCCGCATTCCTTGACTCCTCATAGTGGTTGTGAGCTCAGATCTGCTGCTCTGTTATGCACGCTCGTATGACTTGCATATCCAACCTTCATCGAAAAACTCCTGTTGGTGGTCTAGCTTTAAGTTCGTCGCGTTTCTGGTCCAATTCCAACCTCCACATATCTTCATAGGCTTGCACGTGTGCACACGACGTCTCCATTCAGGCCAATCATGTGCCTGTTTTTAGACACTTTTATGTACACGACAATTCATTTAGAACCATTAAAAATTAATCAAATGGATTATGAGAATGTGACTTTTCAGAAGAAAAACTGAACTGCAAAACAATGGTGATGGTATTAAAGATGCTCCCATAGTTATGTCTACAAGCCAAGAAAATATGACGAGAGAAGACAGGGAGAGGGAAGCAGTATACGCGCAGTACATAGGTAAAAATTATAGCCAGACTCCCATAAAAGACGAAGGGATTTTTGGATTTGAACCCGATGGATCTTTCAGGTAAAGAAAATCTAGCGAAATCTT
Organism: Mythimna pallens; assembly: GCA_961205895.1. Classification (NCBI taxonomy): domain Eukaryota; kingdom Metazoa; phylum Arthropoda; class Insecta; order Lepidoptera; family Noctuidae; genus Mythimna; species Mythimna pallens. Next base: position 8,711,961 of record OY540843.1, read on the forward strand.
TTATCTATTTTGTACTTAGAGTAATAACACATAGGAATTAGGTCCATTGCACATAACATCCATTGACTGGCATTTGTTTTCTGAGCATAGGTCTTTCAACAGCATATTCTTCTTTTGTCCAACTTTTACAAGCCGTTAGTTTCGAGGCTTCTGATTTGAACGCTATGCTTCTATCAGCGCTCATTCATATTTCTTTCCATAGTTCTTCAGATGGAAATGCACCATATGAAGATTTTCATGAAAAATACATTAGTTACAAGCATGAACCATTTAGAAATCGAAGCGTAAGTTTTGAAGAAAAGACAGAAATAATAGTTGACAAGGACGAAATTCCTGAAAGCAGGTATGCACGCATCACAACTAGTTGTAAACCGTTTGGTTAGCAAATAATTATTAGCAATGCATTTTGAAATTTAGCTATAGTAAAGCATCTTTCCGTTTGCCAGTTTTTTCGCAAACACGCGTTGCTATTTATTTAATTCACCCCTTAAAATCTAGAGTCCACAATTATGAGAAAATAATATCTAACCTCCTTTAAAAGTAGTAACTAGCGATCTTGTGCTTTAATCAAATATCATTTCTTACAGTACTGCTAGATCAAGCCCAGGATCACCAGAGCCAGTTATTATTGAAGCAGATGTGGAACCGAAAGTTAAACGAGCTGTTATTTCTAACACTATCACTACTATTCTAACACCTTTGGAAAAAGTATCACCATGCGCTTCAAATGAATCCCTTACAGTAGATCAAAGCAGGTATGCATAAAATTTTTTTAAACGTGTCCCACACTAGGAATTACCCCTATCGTGTGTACGTTGTACTCACATGCACAAGATACCTAAACCCGAAACAACTATATATAGGCGATACAAATATTTGACCTGTACGGGAATAGAATCCGCAACACGCACCGCAGCATCTGATTGCTCAACCACAGCGCCAACTGTATCGTCCATCATCATTGCAACTTATTTATGATATGGAAGAGCCAGCCTAGGTCTCCTTACACAGGCTTGATTTTGCTTAAAAGGGGGCTCTAATAATTAGTTGTAATGAAATACTTGTTACATAAATATCTTTCTAATATCAACTGCAGTACAACTGACTTCGCTATATATGTAATATTAATTTTAATCTTTATAAATCTCAAGGGACCATTCTGATGGCTTGTGGAATGAATCACAAACAACTGTTCTGCAAGTTGATTCCGGTACGGAAAATGGAACTGTGATAAGGTAGCTTATGATGTACTTAATATTATGTTACTACTAAAGTGTGTTATGAAACATTGACTGTTATTTTACTTTTTGTTTGAAGTTCATCAGATCTTAGTTCATTGGCTACTTCACCTGGAGCACTAGCACTGCTCACTCCAACATCAAGAAGAAAACAACTTTTACTTTTACAACATCAGCAACGATCGTCTTTAGACACAGACGCTTTGGATGAAGAATTTGATGCTTCACAGGTATGAGTGTATAAAACCCAATATAAAATTATTATGGAATTAGTTTCCAAACTAAATTGAACATAAACAATTATTTGTTGACAGAGCCAGTCACCAACGTCTCCAAGAAATAAACTTGATACATCAAGTTCAAGCTCACAAGCACGAGCGTCGTTATCTCCACCTGCAGTAGTCCCAAACATTTCACTGCCTATCACGAAACAACCAACTATCTCAAAATCGATTTCCTCAATAGCACCTCCAAAAGTAAACCACAGACCTGTCATTGCTATTACCCATCCAAGCCTAGACTTGGCCGATGTTCCATTCAAACGAACTCCAAGTTTCATAAATAAAAAACGAGAAAGAGCATTAAGTCCATCTAGAAGAAGAGATTTACAGAAAAAAGCACAGCAAAAAGAACCAAATGGAACGATTCCTAATCAGATAGTAGAATCTCCATCAGAACCACCACTAGCTAAAGCTGTTAGTAGCGAAACTAGTTTAGCGAGAACTGATTCAGGGAAAATTAATACCACAGATGTATCAGAAAGCACAACTACGACTGAAGATTATGTAACAGCAAATTCAGACAGCTCTAAAAAAAGTAATTGTAAGATTCACAACCAAAGTAAGTATTTTAATCGTGAAATGAGAAGTTACTCACTTGTTTCTTATAAATCAATTTTGATTATAGATCCAGAAAATAACAAAACACAAGACGGGTCGTCTTTTGAAAGTGCTTCAAGTCTCTATTCTTCAACCCGCACAGAAAATATCGCTGAAGATTTGATCGTACCCAGTTTTTCCCCACCATTAGAAATCAATGATGACTTTATTGTCCCAGACCTTGCATCGCCTCCATTGCCCTTGCCTGATAGGTTACCTAGAGTCTCTATGGAAAAAATTGAAGTCAAAGCCGATATCACTCCGACCATCGAACACATCAAGAGAGAAAAGACTGATAAATTTAAAGAAGATTTACCAAAAGTATCCAAGGTAAATTACGTATCAGTAATATTTTTATTATTAGTCAAACTGTTAAAACCATTTCATTAAATTTAAATACTCTTTTAGACTATGCGTGGAACAATTAGTGGAAAGAGTAGTTCAAGTGGAAGTTATAGTATAGGTGGATCAAATCCTAACGTTACTGAAGCTACTGATGATAAAACACCCACTGAAAAGATTGTGGAACTGCCGGAACACACGGAAGGTAAAGGAAAAGAAGATAAAACAACTGCAATTGCTCATGAAAAGGAACAACAAGTACCGAAGATGATGGTAAATAAATCTTCTCTTAGTATTTTTAATGTTTTTATACTCGTTACTCATATAATTTTCTTATTTTTATTGCAGGGTTCTTTATCTGATGATGAACGAAGTGTTCATTATTCATCTTCAGGTTATTATGAAAGTCCCGTTGAAGATGATGATGATGGTGGTTTAACTTATAAGCATTCACAAAGATACAAATCAACAACCAGACCTAAGTCATGGTTAGCAGATGAGAAACGAAGAAAAAAGAAAGCTTTCACTTTAGAATTTTCCAAGTCTTACGATGATTCAGTTTCTACTTCACAAGATGACTGGGGCAAAAAGACTAAGGACCCAGATAGTATAAGTCAAAAATCTGAGCGCAGTATCTTCAAACCATCTAATGTTAAATCACCCCAGGACGAAAAAGCGCCTGAAACTCGAAAGAAGAAAACTCATTTTGCGGATAAGACCAAAAGTGTACAGTCTTCGCCTAGAGACGCAGTTGATTTAGAAAAAACAATCAAAGAAAAAACATCGAAAGAAAAAGACTCGGAACCAAAACGCCCAGCGGAAAGAGAGAGATATGTTAAAAGGACAAAACTGAAACCCAAAAGTCCAACCCAAACTAAAGCTGTCGATGGCAATAACCATAGCTACAGACCAGCACATTACGATAGAAGGGAAGCCATGGGCTCTAATATGAAATTGCATCTGAATATACCAACATCAGATGATTCTAGTGAACAATATAGAAAAGAAGGTACAGGGTTCATGATATGTACATATCTACGTAGTTAATTTATTCAACTAAAGCTACCTTGTATTTATTCACATTTTTTCTCATTTTTAACAGGTACAAGTAATGGCAATATATCTCCAAGAAAACATAGACGCTTACGCGATAGTCCACGCAGGAAAACTGGTAATAACTCAAATAATGCTAAATCCCCCACTACAGCTAATAACCACACGGTCTACAGGTAAATTTCCTTTTTTCCGAATCTAACTAACTAAACCAAAATAATTGCTAATAGCAATAACCATAACGTTTTATTTTAGACCAAGACGAAAAAGTGGCTCAAACGAAAGCATATCACTTCCTGGTAGTTTACCGAGAAGAAAACAATCGATTCCTACAGTCCCTCATCTAAGTTCTTTAGAAGCGGAAGACATAGAAACAACTAGAACTCTCACCAGTGCTGGGTCTAGATTGACTCCTCTTCGATACGTGAAAAGTCCTACCACGTCACCAAGACAGAATCGGAAACAAGATAAAGGTAAGTATAATACCTAAATTTGGGCAGATTTTTCCAACGTCAGATACTTGTATCTATAATATCTGTGAAATAATATTGATGTGAATGTTTTTGTGTGAAAAAACTATAAAAAGTTCAAAATTATTCTCTGATTAAGAAACTTGGCGATGGATAAATCATTCCTTAATTTGGTTAAAAGAAAACAGTTTCTCCCTTGCGATTCTTGCTTACAAAAGACACATTACTTCAGACGGAAAATTCGCAAAGGCAGCGTCAGCAGAATCTTTGCGCTCTGTATCACCAGGATCAGATTCAGTGTTTTATTCAGAGCAAACGGAGCACAGCTTGGTTGGGGCTGACGGCGAATCTAAAGCTCATTGCTTGCACTGTGGCAAAGAAGTTCATATCGTTACGGCAGCCCATGAACATGACAGTATTGCTTCAAGGACATCTCATACTGATGTAAGTAAAACAACACTATTTTTTTTTAATAAAAATACGCATAACTATCAATCACAAAGAATATTAACTATTCCAACTTTTTTCATAACTGAGTTGTAAAATCAATCACCTATTTTACAGACTAAATACTCAGTTTTAACAAGAGAACGTATAATGTTTGGTAGGTATCTACCCGATACGTTGTCGTGTCTAAACAGTTTTATAAAAAAATCATTGACAAAAAGCAGACAAAGCATTACTTTTTCCCGAATTTCTCAATTTTTTGAGCAATTTTTTCACTATTAAATATATTCTAGAACACACTATTAAATTCACACACACCCTATTAAAAACATAAAAAACAAAATCAAATTGGTTCAACCATTCCCAATGCTATCGTAATTATGCTAACCAACGAAAAGCATTACCTTTTTAGAATTACAGACTACATGGTCCAACATAAATATTGTCCTGCTCAAGTTCAAACAAAAATCCATTAGAAAAATAAACTATTCGAGATTTTCAGGAAATTATTTCATTTTTTGTTTACTCTATAATCTTATTAAACTATACAAAGAACTATTTTTTTAATAAAATATAACTTAATCAATCCAACTGTTCTAAAGTAATGCTGTTCGTTAGTATGCACTCACGAACAGAATTTCTTTAGGTTATATTATGTGCGGCAGTTTAATAATTGTGGAGCGACTTTGAACAAAACTAGAAACCCCGACTTCCAAAAATTTGAGTTATTTTGCATTTTTAATATCTTTTTTAGAAGTCGGTTAATTTTTTGAAAACAAAAAGAACATATTTTCAAATAGACTAAGTTCAATTTAAAAACTATATTTTGCCCGCAGCTTCGCCCTCGTACATAGGATATAGCCTTATGTCACTAAAAATAAAACAGCTTTCTACCGGTGAAAAACTTTTAGCAATCGGACCAGTAGCATAGCATAGTCGGCCTTTTAATGTTCCCACTGTTGGGACTCAGGCCTCCTCTCTAGGAGAGGGAATGGGCCGTAATCCACCACGCGGGCCCAGTGCGGGTTGGTGGATGTCACATGTCTTTGAATTTTTGGTTCTAAGACATGCCGGTTTCCTCACGATGTTTTCCTTCACCGTTTTGAGAGCAGTGGTGATGAAATAAATTACACAAAGTAATGCGCCTGGCTAGGTTTGAACCCGCGACCTACAATTCGTAAGTCGGGGCCGTTACCACTCGGCCACCACTGCTCGTAATTAATCGGACCAGTACTTTCAGAGACTACCTCCAACAAAAAAAAAAAAAAACAAACTTTACTTCTCTATAATAATAGTGAAGAAGTGTAGATGACATTTTGTCTTACATTTTAGGAATCTTATGCAGATGCAACACCAGATATAGTACCAGCACCCGCTGGTTTTGCCGATTCTCCATCTTGTGCAACAAACAAGAAACATGCCAGTGGAGCTCGCTTGTACAAGAAATTAGACAAACGATATCGATCCGAAGACAAATCAAGACACTACTATCGAAACAGGCAGGACGTTCGAGCAAAGGTATTACAACCAATTAAAATCCCACATATTCTAAAATACATCTTAAATTGCCTAAAATACTTATATCGCTTTCGGTATTTTTAGAATAAAAGTTAGGAAGAATATCTTTTTTAATACAATTTTTTTTGACAGTATCGTATGCATATCCCCATCGACAAATACATTGAAATGTTCCAGGAAGATTTATGCAGTTTTCAGTTACACTATGACAATTGTGTTTGTCAATCGTACATTCATTAACATCTACACACATACCGAACTGAGATTCCCATTTAAAGCCTTTTTCTTTACAATGGCAAGAAACGTTCCATTTATTTGCCATAATGCCTTCTAAATTTTGATTATCTTTCCGATCAAATCGACATTCCCGGTGCGAAACATCAGAACTCTCAGCGTTTTCCGTAAAACAAGGATTAAGCTTACTGTTATGACACTGTGAGGCTATTTTTACATGTTTCAATGGACAACATGGGTCCGGACAAAAGCTGTACATAGCACAAGCAAAAGAAAATTTATCATCGGAACGAGGGTCGTGGTTGCGGTGACCAAATGTCGAGTCCAAACAACTAGCAAAATTATCACATGATTCACCAAGCATTGACAGTGCAGGAATTCCTAACATTGTATACCAACACATGAAGTATGATGCTGATGTTCGCCATTGAAACTTTTCTTTCGGTTCATCAAATGGAAGACCAGTTTTGTCTGCATACAACAGAGCTTGCTTACAGTCGGTGTCTAATTTAGAAATTGAATCCTTACTAACATTTTCGTTTTTATTCAACGTTGTGGTAATATCATCACTTCTAGTAAAAGGAGCCGTTTCAGTCACACTATATAAATATTTAACGCATTGATAAAAATCTTTGTAGCAGTTTTTATAGACTTTCCAATGAAGAGCTTTCAAATGTGGATCAGGGAAAGAACTGTAAAACCCAATATAGTTATCTTCAGGCTTGTCTGAATATTTTCGTCGATCCCATTCGTTGAATTTATGGTTTCGCAAAAAATATGCAACATCTTGTAAGGCATTTACTAACCATTTATCATCAGGCACCAGAAATGGTGACTCTTGAGTTTGTTCCCCTGACTTTGTAGAATATGCTGTCGACGTTGGATTCAAAATATCATCCAAGCCTAGTCCCTCGTCGTTTTCAGTAGCACATGAATGTAATTTAATGTTTGTACAAACCACGAAAACCAAACTAATGTAAAAATGGTTTATGATGAACATGATGAATGAACATCAAACAAAATAATCGAAATTGTTTTTGCAAGAAAATTAATAGGTATGCAATAGTCAAAAACAAAACGTCATTTCTAAATAGAAGAACTTTTTCGACCCACAAAATAAGGTTTCTTCTGTAGGTTTTAATTCAGTTTTAATAAACATTGTTTTTTTTCCTCATTCACCAGTCTGAAGAAAGGGGCAAGGAAGAATATGCTACGGGTGAGAAACCTCAGGATACTCGCATAGCCAGATCGGCTGGCAACAGTCTGGACAAACTAGGTGGATCCAGTGCAAGCGTAGATCCTGATGGTTAGTCAAAAGTTTTAAGATACCTATACATATTATGTATATTTTTTTTTTTTTTGTAGAATTCTTGTTTCTATCATGTACTTTTTGTAAACTAAGGCAGTGATTTGAATCAGGTCTGCATGATTATTAGAAAGAAGGAACGCAAGGGGTAACTGAAGGAACACTGGTTAATTATTTAACACCCTCAAGAAAAAAAAAACTGGGCAAGTACGAGTCGGACTCACCTACTGAGGGCTCCATACGTACGTAACGTTCCTTTGTCAATAGTTCAATTCCCGAATGGAGTCTCGAAGATTTTTCTGAATCCCAAAAAAAGTTTTTTTTTATGACGTAACAACAAATTTACTGTTTTCAGATTTATTCCTATATCTGTGCTATAAAACCTTGATTTGTGCCAAATTTCAGGATTCTAGGTCAACGAGAAGTACCCTATGAATTTTGATTCCCTTGAGAGTGTCGAAATATACGTTTTTTGCTACATAAACTGCCCTTCTTTTTTTTTCGTTAATTTAGACGTTTGATTTTTTCAAAGCTTCAAGGAACCACAGATTTAGGTATATGGTTTTAATTTAAACTGGATACCTCCACGCGTTCTTGAGATAAAGGGTCTTAACAGACAAACAGACAGACGGACAACAAAGTGATCCCATTAGGGTTCCGATTTTTCCTTCTTTAATTCTTTATTGTACACGAAAACATAATATAATATATGGAGATACAGACAGTAATAGTAATAATAATTACACATAGTACAAAGGCGAGCTTAACTCAGCAATGAGTTTTCTCCCAGCAAACCTTTGATTCCTTTTGAAGTACGGAGCCCTAAAAAAGACAGTGATTCGATTAGTAAAGATAGGACCGATTAAAAGTTTTACATACGTATCCAACTATCCACTGTATATAGCACCATAGGAATATTTTATATCTCATGTACAAGACTGCTCTTGAAAATAGGTGAGTTTACTAGACCAAATCTAGTTGGGTTTACATCGCGTCAATTTGTGTCGTCAGAAAAACGTATAGTCTGTCTGGTTCTAACCCTAAAAGTCAATGAAATTAATTAAAGTTACTTGTTCATTTACGTACATGAACAAAAATTCAATATTTTCTTTACACGTTATATATGTAACATACCTATATGATACAGTGGAAGGACCCTTCTTTTAAATTAATGTTAAATTAAAGTCCAACGAACTACGGTATATTGTTATATTTTTTATGATTTCGACAGAACATGAAGAATGTTCTGGTAGCTCCGAGGGTGCAGAAGGAGCTCGAGATGAAAAAGGAATCTATGCTGCTCCGTGGTGGTGCGGTAATTGGATAATGCTGTCCGAAAATAATGACCATTGGACAAGGATTCCACCAGGTAATGCCTTACTATTTCTACTACCATAGAATTAGTAATCACGATTATAATATCATCACCCTAATTTTTAGAGGGTAACGTTTAGGTGGATGTTATACAAAGCACAGGTCCGTTCGTGTGTGGAGTACTGCAGCCACATATGGGCTGGTGCTGCAAAATGCCACCTGGCAGCTTTGGACTCGGTGGAAAGGCTTGTGAAAAGACTAATTGGTGATCCAGATCTGTTTAAGTCCAATCTACAAAGCCTTGATCACAGGCTTGGGGTAGCCAGCTTTTCGGTGTTTTATAGGATGCATTTTGGAAAATGCGCACGAAAATTGCATGACTTGATTCCACCATCTCATTTCTACCATCGGACAACCTGATGAACGGCGAGTATTCACCCATACGTTGTTAAAACCTCTACGGTCCGGACCAAGCATTTCGCCTCGTCGTTTATACAGCGAACATCGAGGGACTGGAACAACTTACCTGCTGCGTTCTTCTCGTCCGATTATAATTTAGGTGTCTTCAAGGCTAGAGTGAATAGGCTCCTAATAAACTAGTGCGCCTCATCATCAAAGATTGCATAACTACCTACCATCAGGTGAGATCGCAGTCAAGCACTAGTTTATAACCATTAAAAAAAAAGGTTCGTACGTTTGTTACATTTTCACGCTCAAACGGCTGAACAGATATGGATAAAATTTGGTACATGGATATATCATGTCCTGGAATAGCATACATGATTATTATTTATTTGTTTTAGTTTTTTAATCAAACTAACCTCAACAGCTGGACGGGTTAATATGGAGTTTGGAACGCTTAGAACCTGACCAGGATTAGGATATGCAATATTTCATTTCTCAGTGGTATTTATTTCTAACGTTCCAGTCAAATAATATGCGATAGACACCGCGTAGATAAATAAATTACAAAAATAAAGAAAAAAAACAAGTTTCTGGATGAATGACTATTACATAATAGATGTAATAATATTTATCGTCAACGAAAATTGTTAAGAATAGCCCAAATCATCTACTCATAAGATAAAAACAAAACTTGAGCTCGATGACCTCATTTGAAATAAATAGGAGACTTGAAATACCGATTACATCAATGTGTGATCACGGCAAAGAAATTTGTACTATATTGCTACTTAGTCATGGGCCGTACTCTTTTTATTTTATATAGGTACATACATTTTTGGCAAGCTCCTGAGTTTTTTTGTAGATGGACGTATCTTAAACGTATCTTAAAACTCGTTAACAAACAATCAGCATGCATTATGCATACTAAGTGATCATAACCAGTAGTACTGCTACTAGTGGCATATACACATTATATGTTGAATTAGTTTTATGGTCTGGTATTCAAGTGTTCAGTGCTCTACACAGATAAACAAAAAAAAAAAAACAGAATTCAAATAACAAAGGCCAATATAAATGAGTATAAAACATTTTTTTTCTTTCCATCTTTTGAAGATGATGAGACAGAATAATGAAGTTAGCTAAATACGTTTACGGCAACATGCAATAATTTTGTATGCAGCAATGCGGGTCAAAACTAAGACAGTACTCCAAACTAACTAAAATATGTCTGTGAGGAGGCGAAATACTGCAGGCCAGCACTGGGCACTGGGTAGCTCACCGTCCGGCTGTTCGGTAATTAACCGTACCGAGCCCAGTCGTTAACAGCGCGTAGTGATACTCGCGCTCCTCAAAGAGATGTCCGTAGGGGCCCAGTGGGGCTGATGCCCGCTAGCGAGGACCGCGGAGAATTTCTGAAAGGGCACCCCGTAGTCCTAGTACGCAAAGGGTAATTGAAGGATACAGGTGTGGTTTTAGTCAGTAAAAGTCTGAAACGCCCTCGCGCTCCACCCAGAGCGCGAGAAGTCATTTGGATGATTTCCCACATTAAAAAAAAAAAAGCCAGCAACAACCTTGTAAAACAAAGATATAAAATAGAACTTTATTAACTACGTGAAAGGTACAAATTTTATTTAGAGAATTTGAATAAGTTTGAATTCAGCACGGTGTAATAAATTCTATAATATACCCGTGTCCAGCGCCCTCAGGTGACAGCGATGTGGAGAGATACTTCGATGCCGAAGTGTATTTGTTCTAGCATATAAATAGATGCACATGTACGTAGTTCTGTTATGAATAATTGTAGTTTGGTAATATTTTATTATTTTTTATTATTGATACGAGTAGGGTCGCGTTTGACCATTATCTCACCTGATGGTAAGCGATGATGTGGCCGACGATGGAATACGCTTGCTTAGAAGTAACCTATTCACTCTTGATTTAAAGACCCCTATTTTACGAATGCAAATACATTTTTTTTTTTTCTTATTAAACAAGTCTCGAGTTCTTTATTGTATTGCAGTCTTAAAAAGAATTTGCAACACGACGTTGCGTTGCGTCTCCGTATGAGGTGATCCTAAGAACTGAGTATTTTCATTTGTGTGTACAAATATACATCTATATATTTTTATTCAGAAATAAACAGTCACCTACAAAAAATCGAGCTTAAAGTAAGTTCAAAATAACATAATATTTTGGATAACATCGTGAGTTGCACATGTCACTACATCACTACATCTACATCTGAACTTATAAATAAATAAAGACTACGAAATACAACAAGAACACTTAATTCAATTCCTTGTCCACAGATGTACTAGACACTGGATCTAATACTGAACAGGAAGACCCAACGGAATCAGAATCAGAGTTCAACAAAAGATACGTAGCGCTTACACATCGACTGGTTCACCGACGAGCTTGCATAGAGCTCAACCGGCGACAAGCTGACAACAGTTTTGGTGAGTTTTAGCCACAATTAGACATGTATCTTATTTAAATGCCTTAAATGTATCATAAAGATCTATATGGTAAATGGAATTGTGTGAAGCAGAGATCAAAGCAACATACAGCAATAATAACGTTAAAATAAAATTTGCAATTTAGACAAAGGTTCAAAAGTCACAAATCATATTTGATAGAAATTCTTCATAAAAACTTCGTATTAGTCTTTATTTTTTTTTCTTCTTAACTTCATGTTAACTGTTTATTTAAGAAGATACATCCTAAGCAAGATAAACTGGAGATTAGCAACCCGCACGATGATATCACTACATGACGGTAACCTCATGATAGCTGAGAAATTGAAACGAATTAATTATCATAGATAGCAGAGGTAGATTTTCTGAATGTGATCGCGCTGATTGTACTTTTTGCAAACGTTCTGATAGCTTGGCCTGATAAGCTTCGACGACCATCTGTCGTAGTGGTAGCTGTTATTATGCAATGGGATCAAGGGCCTGATACAGAAGGCAGTGCTCCTCGATACGGCTCGCATTGTGAGGAGGTTCCTATCTCTAGACATAACCTAACCTAACCACCAGTAGTTTAGACTCTGCTCTCGACAATAGTGAACTACCATTTTTTTTAATACTTTAAATACTTTTATAAAGTAACTATATAATTAATTGTAATTTGTACTAAGTTAAAAAAAATAAAGGTGGATATACCTTTTTTATTGAAATATACTTTATAATAATAAGAGCCAATATTATGAGGTATCTCATATTTTATCAGCTCTATCACTGAGTGCATCTTAAAACTAGCTTCGTGATCGCGTTTACCGTCTATATAAAGCCCTTCATTCCACGATGGCTATTATAAAACAGGTACCGTATTGCGTCACTACTATAACGAATAGTTAACCAGTCTACTTCGGAAGTGTGACGTGACAAACTATTCCTAGTACTCTCAAATTTTAAATAGCATCACCTATTATTTTAAGAATGTCCCCTGAATTCTTTAGATCATCTTTGCAATTGGCACAGAAAAAAAATGCCAGCCAATGTCGTCATAATACATGTGAGTGTAGTTTTCGATAATTTTTAAGACCTTGACATGAAAGTAATGAATTTTAATGGATCAGTTGAGTCACGCGATCATTTTTAGTTTCAATCAGTGAAAGGTACAGAATCGTTTCAGAATCAAAAGTGACCGAACAGTTGCGAACTAAAATTAATTCTCGTAGCGTATTTGAACGTCAGTATTCAGTTGTTGACGACACGCTACTGCGGTCAGATGATATTTTTACGTCCGACGTTCAGTAAACGTTTCGTATTGATTTTACACAGTAAAACTCGTCTAGACGACAGTTAATGACGTAATTTTCATGCAGTCCATGCGGACACTTGGTGATAAACGCCGGTTCAAGAGTTCAAAAGTGTACTAGTTCAGAGTTTCAGTTTGGCTTATCGGAGTTTTTTTTTTTGAAAATGGGACATTCATGTAAGTAAACTTTTTCATCAATCATAATACACCTTGGATGGAATACGAACCTACTAATAATAAAAATAAAGTTGAAGGAACAGTAAGTTTTATTTTATGTTTCTATTATTTTATTGTTTTAGTCAAAGACATGTTGAATTCCAAGGGGAGTATAAGACAGAAACTGGAAGAAATTCTCAAATTAATGCTGATGTTATGGTGTCGACAAAGTCAAATTAGCAGGCTTGTGGCTCCAGAACCATGTGGTAAAAAATAATCGTATTTTTTGCACTAATGGTATTAATACATTAATTATAATCATTTTGATCTCTTATTTGTTAAAAGCAAGAGTGATATTTTCTTAATACGAGTGTGTGTCATGTGTGGCTTCCATCTATATAACTGTAAATTTAATAACTAAATTAGTTATATTGCTCACACCCTCCTCCTACTCCAGCAACCACGGGCGTAGCCAGAGTATATGGGGTTCATAGCCCTCCTCCACCCCCTCCCCCAAGAAATCAAAACTTAATTTGAGACAAACAATCTTTTGTTTATATGAATATTTTGATTTTTTACTCATTAATATAAAAGTCATTTTCAGCATATTTTTCTTCCTCCGATATTAGGACATGGCTACGCCCATGCCAGCAACGGATCCACTTAAAATTCCAGACTTTTTTTCGCTGTACGCGGCTTTATAATTTTTAGTGCTCATTATGTCAACAATTTCATACTTGAACAAGCCTGTTAATTGCATTTCGCAATGCATTGTATGAATGAAACTTCTGTTTAATTTTCCTGGGCGTTCGCCAAAAGCGAAAGTTTTTCTGCAAATATTTGGACGGATACGCACTTACCATGTAGAGTACGTATGTGTGTCATGGCCAGATCTCCTCAGTGAGTTTATTGCCGTCTCTAGGCCGACATCATTGTACTATTTAGATAAGAAAATAAATATTAGGCCAGGAATGACGCAAAGAAAATACACGGTATCGCAAACCTATGAGTTTATTGTTAAATAATTATTGGTTTATTATTACGTCTTACTATTGAATATTGCTAATATTTGTAAACCATTTTAATGGTAAAACGTTTTTGCTGTATGCGGCTTTCAAGTGTCATAATAAAGCTTTTGATGTTTTTGCAAATCATGAATTATACCGGAATCAAACTGACGTTAACATTGACATTGGCCGTCCTATCGATGCATTTAAGAAAAAAACTTGACAGACAGTTTAAGAATGTTGAAATTAAAATAAATTAATAAATTAATTTGCAGAGAGCGACAAAACAGTGGTAGTAAGGCGTGGAAATGAAGAGTTCGGTTTCCGAATCCACGGAAGCAAGCCAGTAGTGGTGTCAGCTATCGAACCCGATACGCCAGCTGAAACTTCTGGCTTAGAAGTTGGAGATATTGTCATAGCTGTTAATGGTAATCACTTTAATGATATTAGTCTGAACATAAATTTTAAATAAATTAAATTATAGAGCTAAAGTAGAACCAGATAATTATATCTAATGAAGGAGTACTATTTGATCAAGTAGAAATTGAAGTTATGAATGTAAGCAAGAGTACGATTTTTGGTCATTACCTATGGAAACAACTTGTTCATATTTAGCATTATAATAATTATTCTCCTATTGATTTTGAAAACAAATTTATTATTGCATTTAAACAGTTCGATTAAATGCCGCATACTTCTATAACGGAATCGTGCTTGCATTTTCGTTTCGATTGGAAAATTTATTACCCAATATCCACTCTTGATTGATTTATAGCGGTGCATAATGTTCATCAATTTATTTGCAGGAATCAATGTCTTAGATAAGACACACTCAGAAGTGGTGAAGATTGCGCATTCTGGATCAGAAATACTTGAATTAGAGGTAAGTTTACCTGATAGCTTTAATATTACATTAATTTTATTTGTTTTCTCAATAAATTCTGCTTTATAGAGTTTTATAAAGAATGAAGTTTTCAATTCCAATTCAATTTAAAATATTTTATTCGACATTGAAATCTAGCTTCAATGCTTGGTTTATTTTCGAGAAAAAGGGATGAAGCACGATTGCCGTCACTAAATAAAAGATTATTTCTGCCTTTATGGCTGTAACTACTTGGTATGTTTATATTATGAATCGGTATGAGAGGAACCTCTCAATAAATGACATGAAGCAATAATAATTATATCACATATAAGTTTAGTTAGTAGTTTTAATACTGCAAAAACAATATCATGTAAGTAATGTAATGAAAAAAAACCTTTGATGTACTCGTAGATTTATGAATTTTACATCAAAAGTTTAAATTTCTATACGATTCTATTCCACCGTTGATTCTGTTCCACTACTTCATTTTGTGTAGGAACTGAATTACATACTCGATATACTCGTAATATTTATTTTATGATAAACCACGGTGCTATAATCTTAATAGTTTAGTGTTTGTAAGAATCAAAAATCAGATTATACCACATCGTAACCCATTTTTGTGTTCGCATTCAGTTGTAAATGTAAATTCAGATTAATGGGTATTTACGAGCCTAAATATTTCATCTTTACTACCCTCTCCAAAGATTTTGGGTTCATGTTTGTTATGTATTGAAAAATTTATTTCGATCTGAATTATTTGATTTGGTTGCCAAAATAATTCAACAGAACGGAAAGCAAACAGAAAAGGATCATCTTCCAAAAGATGTAATAGTATTAACAACGACATTTACGTTGCCCGCAATTAAGTTTTGAAATCAGATTAAAAACTAAATTTTAATTGAGATTTATGAAATATACCAATATGTCAGCATTTCTAATAATATAATAATAAAAAATAGTGTAAGTTTTTGAATGTCAATTTTTAATCTAGATAAAAACAAATATATTTTACTTTTATAAATTTATTTTTTTTAATAATTTTTTCTTTGTTTTTATGACGACTGTGATAATTAATGTATTTGAATTGATTAAATTTAAATTATGTATAATTTAATTAATTCCTAATTTATTAAACTATTTTGTATTTCGAATATGGCAAAACATGTTGCATCAGCAATATTAAACTCATTCCCATCCAATATATACATACGAGTATCAATGTATCATATTACACATGTTTATACTAATAGATGCATTCTTATCTTTATCTTCTATTGTGATTTTCAACCACTAACATTCTTAATTTTTCAACTTTTTTTTCAGGTTGCTCGAACCTGCGAGGTGGTTGCATCATTAGCTCACGAAGGAGGACCAGCAGCGTTATACTCGGGGTATCTCTGGCGAGCTGCCCCAGTCCGACCTCATCATCCAGCGCGCTGGACCCGACGGTGGTTTGTGCTCAAGAGAGATAACTGCCTGTACTATTATAAGACAGATTCTGTAAGTAAACGTTTATATTTCGTTATTTTTTTTCTTCTATATCGTATCGGTGAATAACTATGAATTTTGATCAGAATTCAGCCTCAGAATAATTCATTTTTCGGTTTTAACATTCTTTTTTCTACGGTTAGCGTTAGGTACCCAGAAACTGGGTAGTGACTGTCAGATCAACAATTGCTTCATGTACTGTACTGTAACTGTACTGTATACTGTATTCAGCTAGATTTGATTAGATTAGATGTGTAAACCAACCAGAAGAGAGCCCTTCCCGATCGGTCTATCATCAACGTGAACATGGTTTAGCTTGATGTTTTATCCAACTCGATCTTTGATAAAAGGCAACGCCAAAAAAGAGAGATAGTGCCTAAATGACATGATGATGAATGATGATGTGTGTTGGCATTCGGTAATTCCATTACTTACTCGAAAATTTCACAAATCTTGAGCCAAAAGGCCTTAAAAGTTATTGGAAATATATCATTCAGAATGTCGATTACATGTGCAAGGTTTCTATAAATTATATTTTTAATGTATGAGTAAATTATGAAGGACCAAAGTTCATACAAAACAGAAGATTTTCAGAAGTCTTCACTGGATTAATTTTATACATATTTATGTGTAGATTTCAGTAGAAATCTAGATAATATCCACAAAATATTCGTGTTTTCGAAATATCTAGTGAAATACGTTTAGGTACTAATCACATAAGAAATGTATCTCGCGTTGGCTGTTTCTCTTAGGATACTTGAGAAAAGATCATCTACTAAGATGATGATCATAATTAGTTTTACAATGTAAATTATCTTGCATCGGCCATAGAATTGAATGACCGCTGCAATTTTGTCGGTGTAGTTCAAGTACTTTCTAATTATATCAACGATTGCCCGATAGCTTTGCCTTGCCAATTTAATGTTCCTTTATCTCACTACAATGTAATAGATATTATCTTTATTGGTATTATGTTATGTACTTAAATTAATTCCAAAGTCTTCACTGCTAAAAAACTCTTTTAATTGCGACTCTGTAATAAAAAATTTCACCCAACCAGAAAAACTGAAAACAACGCCATCTATTGATTCGATCCTGTACTCATTTACAGAGCATTCATCCCGTGGGAGCACTCATGCTTGTAAACTACCAACTGGCCGAAGAAGACGCGGGCAGGCCCCACGGATTCCGGTTACATCGTGGTGGAGGCGTGCGGTTACAACTGGCAGCAGACACTGCTGAGGCTGCCGCTAGATGGCGCGCAGTACTTGCACATGCTATTGATGCTAGCAACCAGGTTTGTGTGTTTATGTGATATAATATTGGTGTTTTATGGCTTCAGATTAATAAAACGTGGGTTTGATTTTTATAAATAGGATAACACGTAAAATGAAGAGATTATAAAAAAGTGAAGTGAAACGATATAGTGTAATAACAAGTCTTCATAGTTCTTGAAATTTTTAAAAGATGGCGCAGAATTCGATACCTAAAATTCCATTTCACACGTTATCTTCTGTCAACGAACTTTTGGAAATGTAGAAGTTGGCAATCGTACTAAATAATGACTACTTAGCCCTTTCTTGATAAAGTGCGATAAAGAGCCGTCATGCTTTTCTAACATCCGGAGATAATAAAAAAGGAAGTGGTTAGCCCACATACGTTTTCTGTGACTATGATATAATAATAATTGATTTTGTTGCGTATATTTAAAAAAATAATGCTTTGTAACGCTTTTGATCGGTTCTATACATGAGTAGTGCTTTTTTTTCACTAGTTTTAAATGTATTATTGTTGTTGATATATTAGTCTTGTTAGTAAGGAAAATAAGGTTTAAATATGTTATAATTTACCATAGACAATTCTTAATTTGGCAGCAGTTTAAGCCCTTTTTTTAATGTTAATGTGAGAACTATGTGGATTAGGTATATTTTCTTTTTAGTCATTTTAACGTTTGTCTGGAAGTTTTAGTAGGTAGGTACTTTTTGTTTACTTGCATTATTCGTCGAGTCTTTGAACTCCTTGGTAGCCCTAGGTTAAGCTATACAGGTACTGAAAATGCTTGCACTTGCTAGACAGTTCTACCGAAAATTGTGTGGTTCTTTCTGTTTTATAATAATAATAATAATAATAATAATAATAATAATAACGTTTATTTCGGACAAATATCCATATTTGGTTAGTAGTTACTTTACGTTTTGGTGTTCTCATTCGGTTCTCAGAGTACCTAGTCAACCAGGAAACATCGGTCTTATCTAGTATACTTAAATAGCAAAAAAAAAAATTTATAACCTAAGTTATTGCAAAATAAATATCATATATTATAATGACAGGGCTCAATTATGACCTTTTCTTAATTTGCAGCGCGATGGCTGGTTAGAAGTGACGATGAGGAACATGAAGCTTCCTCCTTCATCGATACCTAGACCAGATTGCTTTGGGTACCTCATGAAGCTTGGCTCTAAATGGAAGTCCTGGGCTAAGCGGTACTGCGTGCTCAAAGACGCTTGTCTCTACTTTTACAGTGATGGCAACAGCAAAAATGCTTTTGGTAAGTTTAGTGTTGTAGTTGTAGCGACATCTGTAGTGTCGCATAAGAGCTAAACTACAAAATCGATTTGAACGATTTGAACATATATAACAGCCCGAAAACATCTATCGGGCGGTTGCCCAGATCAGACAAACACCTGTCTGGTTGGAGGATCCTCCCTTTTCAAAGGAGCTTTACGGGACTTTGCTCTCTGATCCGCATAACTTCATAGTCCTTATTGAAATTGTCATGAAGTGACAGTTGCGTGTTACTACAGTCGATAAATACGACGGGAAAAATCTTCAAATGAATTTAGAAGTTCTGGACCAATTAAAAAAAAAAACCAGGTGTTAATATAATTAAAAAAACTATAAAAATAAACAAAAACCACGTAATGAAATTGACTCTCTTAATTTATTTCCCTCATACATTAATCTTTCTAATTCTTTATCAAGGTATGGCCTGCTTGCACGGCTACAGAATACAGACATGCGCGCCTGGTGGGAAGAAATACGCCTTCGAAGTGATGCCCACAGAACCAAAGCAGAGACATTTCTACTTCCACACTGAATCTGAAATGGATAGGAAGCGGTGAGTATTAAAACTTAAGGCGTACTGTCAGTATCAGAAATCAGAAACCAGAAACGTATCTTTCAAATAGACGAATTACAGGCACTTTTGAATTGTCAAAATGTCGGTCAGTCAATAGAAAAAAAGTGAAGCTAAATTGAACGTTCCAAAGCGTAGATCTCTATGGAGAAGATCGTGCAAGAAACTCCATGGACACTGAATTACCCCTATTTGCTAATATAGTCATACCGTATGTTAATAGGGGTCAAGGACAGACATTGGCTACCCAGCTTAGGTGGGACTAGGCTGGATATGTCTAGCACTTGCCAATCGATTGGTGGGCCATTAAAACTGGTGCCTTAAAATTGTATAACAGGATCGCAGCAGACCAAGAAGGAGATGGCAATATGACTTAGATGTCTTCCTCCAGCCACTTCTTGCCATTTCCTAAAGCCGGCTTTTCACTACATAAAAACGAAAATTCAGAACACGTGATCAGTTGACACGTCTGCACACGAACGTCACCATTCAAACTGAGGGCGAGACAGGGGGAGGCGCGATGTCCGGGGACGTTCGATATTCAGACAGTCTTAGTCGATGTCGCGAAGTGTAATAAGGGTTAGACCGGTCTTACTCGAAACAAAAAATAAGACAGTCTGGATATCGTGTGCTGAATATCGCGTAGTGTAATAGGCCGTAAATATCACTGAGTTGGTCGAAAAAATATTTATAGTTTGGGATGTAATATATTCTATAGCACAGTATGAATGGTCTCGTATAAAATGAATTACGAGCGATATGATATTATATCTCAAGATACAATATATTTTTTATTCGTTATATATATTATATTATATCTCATAGTGAAAAGCTGGCTTCAGAACCAAAAACAATAGAAGAAATGTAGTGAGGCCTTTGCCCAGCTGCGAGACAGTATTGGCTAGTTATATAGTAATATAATAATAGCTTAATCGGAAGGATTAAACTCACTACCAATGTTAAATCTATAAATGTTTCGAAAATAACTCCAAAAAATCACAAATTCCTGCAACTTCCTGTTAATTTTAACATGTGTAGTACTTTAGATATTCATCACTCACCATCCCATATGAATTGTTTATGGTGCTACTCGTACTATTTAAATAATACGCATTTTGAATTTAGAACAACACAATAACGAAGTCAAATTATCAACAATAGTATCTTTTTTTTTAATCCATAAAAACAAAGGTAATGCATCATAAAGCTTCGTTAGACCTGGCCTTAGGCGCCACATTGATCATTAAATCGTTCCACTATATAATACTTTCTGTTAACCAAATTTTGAATGACTAAAGAATAAAAACAAAGCGTTAAATTATTTTTTCTTTTTGGAATTTAGTTTTTTTAGCATGTTCTCTTATGATTCCGAAGCTAACTAAAGTATACGTAGGTACCGTTATACCTTTAAACAAGAAGTAACTAGAATAATGCACACGGTGGAGCACACGGTGGAGGTGTGCCCCGCCTGGGCAGAGAACGCCGTGTCCTCGTAGGGGTGATCGGTGGCTGTGATCTCTCGCACCGGGCCTTGGTACAGGCCATAGTCCGGAGCGAGAAGGAGTGGCAGGCGGTTGCTTCCTTCTACGAAACACTAATGCTAGCAAAGGAGGAGGCCGCACGCGTGAAGCAACGATTCTCACGCCCCAACCGCCGCCGGGATTCCGATCCCGATTTCCGGCCACAGTAGGCGCGGACTTGCGGACGGCGAGCAATGGGTAGCTCGCCATCTGAACGTCCAGTAACCGTCCAGACCGAGCCCAAGTCGTCGACGGCGTGTACTGTTCCACGCGCGCCTCAAGGAGATATCAGCAAACCGTAGGGGCCCAGCAGGGTCGAAGCATACTGGGGCCAAGGGTCTGCTTCTGAAAGGAAGACTCGGCCCTGGTACGAAAGTTAACGAGGGAACAGGAGTGTGTTTTTAGTCAGTAAAAGTCTGACACTATCTCTCGCTCCGCCCAAGAGCGGAGGATCTCATTAGATGATTTTCCTACCAAAAAAAACAACCTATATATAGTATACTCCCTAATTAGACAATTTATTTGCATTCATAATATAAACTAAACTTTTCCATAAGTGCACTTAGGCGATGTTTTTCTAAAAAATTAGCTATCCAAATTTTAAGCAAATAACGAGGCTTTAACGAGCTACATTTGTAGTTCATAAGTAAGAATTACATATTTACGCACGCACAAAGAAACATGCTAAGGGCGCAATAAAGATTCATAAAGATTTTATTTTAATAAGTAATTTTTTATCCAAAAATAATCAAGAATTAAACCCATGTATTAAAATAAGTGAAATCAGTCCAGTAGTTGATTCTGAATATACTATTTTCAGGATGTGTGTTTATTTTGTTACCTACATGTTGTATATTATGTAATGAGATTTCTATAGAAGACAATTATTATTCTTCATAGCAATTTTAAACAATGTCTCTATGCGGGCACAATTTCCTGCATATTGACGCTTGAAATGCAAAAATTACTAAGCGACATTAAGTAAACTTTACAGGAGAGAGATATAAAGTTAAAATTTTTAGAAAAAAAATTGTTAGTTAAAAAAAGTCGAATTTAGTTATTAACATGATGTGAGGTCAACCGTTGAATTTGAATCAGCTGGGCAGCTGCGCGGTATCTTCTCGTCCAACATACCACAATATCTCAAGACAAATGTCTATGACCAGTACGTGTCGCCAGTGATGACATACATATGGCTCTGAAACGTGGTCGCTCATAATGGGCCTCATCAGAAGGCATAAGGTCACCCAAAGGGCAATGTGTGTCACCCAAAGGGGCAGTGATCGAATCAGGAATGAAGATATCCGCAGGAGAACCAAGGTTGCCAACATAGCACGAAGAACTGCCAAACTGAAGTGGCAATGGGCAGGGCACATTGCTCGCAGAACAGATGGCCGGTGGGGCCAAAAGGTTCTGGTGTGATGACCGCGTACTGGTAGGAGGCCTTCCAACGCTGCGTTGTTGGAAGGCCTCCTACAAGGTGGACCGATGACCTGATGAAGGTTGCGGGAATCCGTTGAATGCAAGACGCACGGTACCGTTAATTGTGGCGACACTTGGGGGAGGCTTATGTCCAATAGTGGACATCTTTCGGCTGAAATGATGATGATGATGAACATGATGTTAATAATATCTAAATCCGATTATTTCGTTATTTGTAACAATTTTTTTCAACAATTTTTAACTTTAAATCACTCTCCTGTAAAGTTTACTCAAAGTCGCTTAGTAATTTTTACCTTTCAAACGTCGATATGGAATCGTCACAATATAAAAAAAAAACTCTAGTTTTTTGGTATTTCACCTGATGGTGATGATGATGTTATCGACAATAGAGCAGGCTTGCCTAGAAGTAACCTAATCACTCTTGATTTTATGAACCCTAGCTTAAATGTACAGTTTTATTCAATAGAATAGGATTATACTGCATAAATTCATGTTTTACTACTTTTATAGTATTTAAATCCTTTCTCACAAATTTCTAAATTATTTGGGTTCAAATTTCTAAATTATATGTTATCGTAGTCGCAAACGCAAAATACGACTTTAATTTTTGTTTGGTTTTTAACATTGTGACTATAAAGAATTATTATCTTCCAATCAAAGACGTCTGAGTCATATGTCAAACTGTCTTCAAGCCCAATCTGATGACCGATCATTTGATTAACGAAAGAGAACCAAAGTTCTTTAATTTGTAAGAACATGTACCAGATCGGTTCAGATTGGGAAGTTGCGAAATAAGATCAGCAACCCTTGCAAAGTAGTGATAATAATTCTCACGGCCGAATTTCGATCATGAAGGCCAATCTTATCGGAGATTAACCAGGTACACAGAAGATACTATAATGCTCAAGCGAGTGCTCAAACACAGGTGCACTCTCCTGTTCTTTTACTCTAATAGTCTGAAGGGAATCGCAATCAGACACAAAACGACCGGAGAGAGTTCATGTTGGAACTGCAAAACTTTACGTACTATCTAAGGCCGTAATACCCTCGATTACACTACCGATTTCCTTAACCTAGTTAGTCACAGAGTAATTCCTAATGAAAAGGATTTATTTCATATTTTTATATTTCAAGCACATATTGGAAGTCTGCCCACCCACATCTCTATATATAGTATAGCTGCTATTTGTTGACATTAATCGCCCTTTTTTTACTTTGTCGTGGCAAAATAGTAGTGTGGAGTCCAACAAACGGATGAATAGAAAAAGGCAGAAATATTGGTGAACTCCTACATGTTCAAGTATATATTGTACTCCTTAGCTGCGTTTTTTCTATAGTAATAAAGATACTGGTTCAGAAGTCTTTCATTTCTGATAACGACGAATTTTAGACTATCGTCTATTAAATAGATCCTTCTATCCAAAGAAAGTTTTGATTGATGCTTGGCAGGTCTATTGATTGTTAAAACGTCAATAAAAACTAGGTGTGGAACATCGGATGAGACCCGACAATAATCGGATCGGTAAGATAGCCGATCCCGAAGAAGGTATAGGAGAGGCAACCGATGGTGATGATTTGGAGTGGTTTTAGTTAATTAGTCTCCCTGGTCTTTTCTCAAAACGCTATATATATATATTTGCTTTTTGTAGGCAAATTTCTGACAAAAAAAAAGTTTGTTAATTGATTAGAAGTTATTGAAATAAAATCCTACGATACGTTTGAAACGAAATTTCAAAAATGGCTGGAAATAAGAACAACCAAAAATTGAGTTTTGATAGTTTCTTTTTTAATCATTCCACAGTGTTAATATTAGCATTGCGTAAATGGTGAAGTATTTAAATTTATTTTTTCTGTGTTCATAGATGGATGGCAGCTTTGGAGTACTCCATAGACCGATGGATGAAAGCCGGTTGACGACGAGCCCTCTACTCGGAAGATTCATACGATTTTATATAATTTAAGCTGTATTAAATATATTCATTGTTATTCCATGTTTTGAGTTATTATATTTATTTGGCTAATGCTTTTGATCCCATTTATTCAAAGGTTAAATTATCATATTATCACCGTAAAAATATTTTTCGTTGATGCTATATTAAATTCTCTTAAAATTGCGCTTTTTCCAAATTGTATTCGTATCACTTAACAATACGCATACAATTTTGTATTCCATAAAAAGTCGAATTGCATATTTTGAACTTTTCGTAATCGTTGCAATTTTGATATTAAATGTCAGATTCAATCGAGTTTAAACTACTTGAAAAACCTGTCTCTCAAAACTTACAAAGATAAACAATAAAGAGCTAAATAATTAAAGTCAATAGATGAAAATGTCAGTCATTGAGTTTAATACAATAACCTACTTAAATTAGCTCCAAATGACATTACTTAAAATACAACGCGTTGCGATTTTCTAATGATGGGAATACATATAGCATTCTGAACTGTTGAAGAAGGAAGCATAACATCATAGATCCCACCAAACATAATTGCGACAATCAATTTTAACAATCTGGAACTTTTCAATGAATGGGATTGGAAACAACGGCAGACTCGTATTTTAGAACCTATCCTATAACGACACTAACACTTAGCGCCTTCAATCATTTAATTGTGAGATTTCACATGGCAATTTTCGCATTTTGCTCGGACATGCCTAGCGTGTAGACGGCACTATGAGAAATGAATTGATCACGCTATCTGGGTTCACTGGCATACATAATGTGCTCGAAATTATTCTTTTTGTTTCAAAATCCGATAATCTTTTCAAGGTACACCTGTAATGACATTGCGTCCCGTCCTTTTTTACCCTTAATCCATGCAGGTTAATGAAATTAAAATTAATTATTCAGAATCATAATATAATATTCTAAAATTATAATTATTGAGATGTTAATGAATTTTGATTAAAATAATTATGAATTGCATGTAATTTTTAATGAAGTGAAAATTATTTAAAGTAGTTATCACGGCAACGACGCATCGAAGATGATACATGTTTTATTAAATGCATAGCTTTAATCTATGTAATTCTAAATAGATATGTAAAAATAAAATATATCAATGATGTTAATGGCTAAAATCATTATATAAAAATGTCTTTTTATACACCTGATATTATGACTGATGATTATGAGACTAAAACGGAGAAATAAAAAAATAAATAAAAATATTCCTAAAGCAGTATACCTTTACCCGTATACATTCATGGGAAATAATGACATAAATGATGAATAATAAATGGTAATATCGCCAATTCGAACCTTTAATCAACTGAAGCACGGCAAACCATACAAGATATTGAACTTAGAGTAATGACTGACATCGTAACGATATAAAAATATTGATGATGAAATCTAAGAAGGTAAAATAAGATGAAATAATATTCCTACTAATAGTTACATAATATTTATTACATAGCTGTGAAACGTAGAAATACATAGTAAATAAATACATCGTAGGTATCCTTATTGATGTGCCAATTTGTTAGTAAATATTAAGCCGTAGTTAGAATTTACCCTAAAGAGCACAATCCATTGGATATAATTGATTTAATCGTATATCTGTAACCCTATAGTTAAAATGGTGATTATTATCAGTGTTGTGAATTTTTGGATAATTATTTACAAATAAGCTCTTATAATTTTGTGTAAGTATTATTATAATTTCTTTAGAATTGTTGTAAATATCGATTATTTTGATAAAGGGTTACAGAATTTATAAATCACTTTATATTATTCAAAATATTGTATATTTCATAATTATTATAAATCAATAATAATATAATAAAATAAATTGATTGGTATAATCCCCTTTAGAATGTGGTCCATACTAGGTGACTTAAATTGTGCATTAAAAAATAAAATATAATAGGGAGAAAAGTTAAAAAATCCATATTGATGATTTGTAAATAAATAATCAGTAAAAGCTCAATATATGTATTTAAATAATAAATAAAAAGACTTGATTGTAACACAGTCGGTTAAAAGCTTATAGAGTAGTTATTGTAAATTAGTGAATGTTTACATAGCCATGTAAAATATTGAAATTATAATTTTTGTTCAATTTATCGCAAGTTTATAAACGCACGTTGTTTAAACATAAAGATTGTGGATTATTGATAATTCATAGATTTATCAACAGTATAAAATGATAGACATATACCTAATAGTTATTGTATGTAATGTGTTCAGTAAATAAGTGGGTCAGGAAAATAAAAGAAACATTGTATTTATTCTTATCGATATTATTGGATTTATTGTTTCTTTATTCATGCCAAAATAATGTGCAAGATTTTATTGTGAATGTTGCCAAATACGAAAATATTTCTCTGTTAACCATGTAATATTGATCTATTAATGATTTATTTAAGAAGAAAATAAATATTTAATTAGTATCAGTCAGAATTTTTTAAATAATATAAATGTGACTGTATGAATAGATTTCGTTGTAATAAAGATTAAAATAAAATGATACACGTCTTTGTTTAACACATACCTCTTTTCAGGAAAAAGTTTGTTATCTTTTTTAGTACTTATACTCGTAATATAATTATACAAAGTTAAAAAATACATAATGTAATATACTATAGAATAATCTACTGGAAAGTCGTAAATCAAAAAACTGTAGTAGACTTTTCTTTGAAACACTTTGTCAGGAATAATAATAAAATTGAAGCTGATTCTGTGAAATAAGCTTAATAAGTACTAAAAACATTATCAATTAGCGACTGCAGTCGAAATTCATGAAGCACGATACAAAGTCCGAGGGCGGTGTTAATTTACACGACTTATAAGCTACTAACACGAAAAATAAACAATTCAACGATATCCTTCCCTTTTTTATCGCTCCCAAAGTAAAAACAGTATGGAGGCTTCGGTGGGGCGGCGGTGAAGACGTGGGCCGCGGGGGGGGGCGACGCTACAGGAGCGCTACTGCCTCTGACGACGCTCGACGGTAGTACGCGCGCTCAACTCCCTCCAGTCGCGCGCCATGCGCACGCGCAACCTCAACGCACACGGTGATGCCACACTGAAAAAAGTGTAGTGAAAAAAAACCTGAACCTTACCAAGGATTACAGTGAACAAACTAAAAGTGCATTATAATCGTGTGAGACCAAGTGACCAAGTGACAGTTTAGCTACGGCAATAACATTTTCGTTCACAGTCTCTATTAACTGTTTTATGGCCTGTACAGTGCGTCTATTGTTGTGTTCGCTTCCACTAATCTCCTATTCACCTGTCTCAACGCCACCTACTGCGGTTGGACTGTGAAATGTGACAAAAAAATGCAATGGACAACCATTGTACGCATGCGGACGCCAGTTTGTAAACTTTGTGGCTTGACTACCTGACTACTGGAGGGTTGGACCTCAACTGATCGGACGATTGATCGCCCAACTGCCTTGTGAGTGGATTTTTTACGATTTTTGTAATTTAATACAACGGATGTGGAATAAATTGGGTAGGCTGGGTGAGCTTTGCTACCTGTTTTATCGGGTGCCCCTCATGTTATTGTTTTCAACGCATATGCTTTATAAAAACAACTCTGGGAACTAACGGGCTTGTGGTTTGCTCTATTGTTCTATTTTACCATGGTATTTACTTAATGCTTCCTGCCACCGTGTTTAGCAGTAATTATCTTGTCAGTGTTGTAAGAATTTATTGTAAATGGAAATGCAAATACCAGCAGCTATTGTTTTGACTTGTGCCTGATTGTAAAATCTTCCAACCCTTATTACTTCCATCCTTGTAGTTCAACAGCTTTGAGTATCTAATAACAGCAATAATGTAGATTAGTACTATCTGCCATACACTTATTTAACTACACTAATGCGTTTCCTGCAACTTAAATATGCATATTTGGATTTCCATCTGTATCCATTAATCTTTCTGCTGTTTTTTCCTTTCCCACTGCATGTTCTTAAACGTTTTTGTCTATAATCATTTTGTTATTAGTTATTACTGTAGGCACTTCCACGTGTATAGAAACATGCTGAAATAAACCAGGTGCACCATTCTTGCACAAGACTTTCAACCCTATGTCAATGATGGAGCAGGTCAATATTGCATGAGTGACTCAAGATATTACTGACATTGCCGTCTGAAATGACTTCCTTATGTTGTTATTCATATGAAATTGCAGTATTTAAGAGCCTGGACATATGGAAACTTAGACAGGAAGAAATTTTCATCTTTGTACTCTGCATTAGTTTTTCAAGTTAACTTTCAAAGTGAAAATTATACAAAACACTAAAACTTATTTTAAAAAGTTGTCTACGGCAGATTTAAACTTACATGATTACAAAATCAATTAAAAGGTTCTGTTCTGATCACCGGCTTTGGTCATAATAGCGAAATTTACAACATCCAATCAACGAAACATAATAAAAATCGCTATAAAAACTAATTACATTTTAGATCCGACTGATGGGTAAGCCTTGACTACGATTCGAAATGCAGGCCGGCTAAACTAGTCATGTTGTTCTACTACATACTATAAAATGAAATAAAATTTCAATTATAATAGAATTCGATTATTAATTATTTCCAGTTTCCAGTAAGTACGTTGGTTAGGAATAACGCAGTCTAGTCTTACTTTATCAACAAACGAAAATTTTTGAAAATAATTTATTTTGTAGTTTAAAGCAAATTGTTTTGTTAATAATTTTCCTATATTCTTTATGATTATAAAAGTTGCGTTGCTATTCAAGATAAATGCCACTATTACGAAGTTTTCCAAGCTTACATAAGGAGAAAATTCCTTGGTGATGGTGATGGCACGCTTGCACGCGGTGGAATGTTAATGGTTCCAGAACTGTGACTTATTTACTCTAGAGACGGTTTGAAGCACGGTTTGATAATGATTTATAAAAAACTGAAGAAATAAATGAAAGGTAGAAGTAAAAGATGAAAATATAAAACTGCCATTTTGAACGATCCTTTGCACAATTTGATTCGATATACAGATAATACTGATGCTGTTTATCAAGAGTAAGCATTTCTCGACTATAAAACACTGTAGTAAACCTATAAGTAAGAAAACATTACGCAACGGTAACACAGTAGAAACGTCGGAAGGTTTTAATTGTTCTGCAAATAGTAGTTAATCTTAACCATCAGGAGATAGCACTGTAATCTAATCAGGGAATGATTCTTATCGGGAACCTTGCGACACCGAAAATGGACGCCGCAATACAACATCAATAAACCTTTACAATTTCCAAGTATTTTGTGTTTGCGTGGTGCTTAAGGGGAATTACTATTAACTGTAGTTTGATTGACTATTAGATGGTGTCAATTGAAACACAAGGCCCATGAAAACAAAACAGTTAACACAGACGATGTCGGACCAAGGCTAGCTATAACTTTGATTAGAAATGATGGATGCGACTTTCTCTCACTAGTGTTTATTACTTTATTACAATATAGGTAGTTAGTAATAAGGTTAAGGCCTTGAAAAAGGTAACTAATATGTTTATTTACTTACTGTACAAAAAATTAAAATAAACCGATAATTTTTTAATTGAAAGGCTCGCGTTTGACCACCCGATAGAAAGTAATTATTTGGTCAGAGTTAGAGCTCACTTAGGTACCAAATGTAGTAAAATTTCAAACGGAATCATGTTTGTGTCATGGGTGTCTGAAAAATTCTTATGTTTAAAGTTAATATATAAAAGCTATTATTATCATCGTATATGATACCACGCATACATAATAACCTAAATATTACCTGCAGTTTTAAGCCGTTTAAGATCGAACGAAGATATTTTTCATGGACAGATGATTCTATCAGAGGGCTGGCTTTGTCATTGCACAAAGAATATGCATTGCCATTCAATGTAGTAATACTGCTAGTCTTCAGGACTCGTTTCCGCATGACAACGATGTGGAGGACTTTAATGCCTTAGTATATTTTTTTTACAAAATCGTAGTTATACATGATTAGTTAATATTTTTTATACTAGTTTTTATATGTAATTCACTCGTTCCCCAAAATAATAACTTCTAAGTTCTTCAATTGTACTAGTTCAGTTCAGTTATTCTATGAGTAAGACTAAAAGCAATTAACCATCGGCAAACATCAAAGAGATTCATTAAACTGATAATCAGATATTGCAGTTTATTATCGAGCATCTAACTAAGTAACACTTGTTTTCGCGTAACAACCAACAGTTAAGCGCCATTCTTATAAAAAAAAACTTCCGCGAAATGCCGACTTGATTTCAGATAAGCTGCAGTGCGACTAATCTAGAAACAGGATTTAATGTAAAATTTTATTTAACTTTTAGTGTAGCGAGCACAACTTCAAAAGATAATTTGACGCAAAAGCGTTTGTGAAATCATAAATGTTTTAGTAAGTAGAAGTCCTCGACTGTACTCGACACTAAGTGCGAAGTAATAACCTCTCCCGGGAGGAGACACAGTTCTTAGGCAATATAGGTGAGGTATATGAAAAATAAATAAATAATTTAATTAAAAGTGATAATAATTTTTAAAATAAATAAAGATTGACTGTGTTTTGTGTGGTCGTGTGTTCATGAAGTATTAATAAGTTTTGACGGAAAATTGCAAAATAGTCAATCAAGTGGCACTAACAATACATTGCTAGTGACTACTATGGTAATTGTGCGAGTCTTACAGATGAAAGCATGACTAATGCATTGATTAAATACCTAATTGCATCAGTTATAGGTAATACTTATAACTGAAGTAGAAACGATAACTAAGATCCAAACTAATACATCATAATGTGTTGAAATTAAAACAAGTAACGAGCAGAACGAATGCAATATTGGTATATCTAATTGAAAAAGCTCATAATTTTCCCAACCCAGTGTCTACAATAAAATTATATGAATATTCAAACTAATGTTAATGGTCTAGTCTTCTTGAATAATATAGAGATCGCAATGAAATATTCAGTGTGAATTGGAGGTGTCATGAGAAGAACCAGCCTAATTATTAGGCGTGTATCTCGATCCATAAATTTCAATTTATAGAATCGTCTTTCGTAACTGACAGTTAGAAGTTACTTGAAACATGCCGCCGAAACACGTGTTCATTAAAGGCTGCTATGAGGTCTGATTAAAATACTTGGACTCCTTGGCTGTTCAAATTAGTAAGTGTAAAATCTACTATGTCATTCAAATCCACACATTATGGAACTGTAAGACATTGTTGATTTTTGTTGGTTCTTATTTTTAACTTTCTTATAGTTCCTTAGATTTTCCCCATATTAATAATAGTAGTAACCCCTCAAAAATATATACAGTAATATTTTTTGATTTCTTTGGAACTGTTAATAATTACTCATCTGATACCAAATTAATACAAGAATCAGAAAACCAGATAAAGTCTTCAGTGCTTCATTGTGTTGATAATATTTGAATTTCATTCAACACAATCCTTGAAAAAATGGAATTACATCTTTTATCTGAGCAGAAATACGAGGTACCGAGGAAGTGGACCACCCAACAGGTGTAGAAGTTAAAATAATTAATAAAATTCCTATTATAAATAGAGAAGCTGTCATAATCGAGGACATAAACTTTATATCCTCAAATCTCGTTAGTTCCCATGGAAGAAAGAATTTTTATTTGTTATTCAATCATAACGGATCAATAATTTTGTTGAAACTTGTATTCTACGCGAATGAAACCGTGGAAAAAACTAAATTTAATTGCTGGGTTTTACTAAACTTCTATTGTCTTAGGATCTTTACTTCATTGTGCTTGGTCCTAACCTTTTAGATAAAACTTTAGAATAATTGAATCCATTTTATGTAGTGATTTTTTTTTTTTTTTGTATTAGAGTAATAGTATTTCGTTTTTAGTTTCAATTTATCACCAACATTATTATATCAGCCGTAAAACGTCGAGATGTCTACTGGACATAGCCTTCCCCAAGTGTTACAACTACGACTGGCCCCGTGTGTCTCAAGACCATTGGATTTCTGCGACCTACCGATTTTCGAAGTAATTTTTCGTTAATGACGAGCTTAATTTTAATTTAAAGAAGGTATATTTCTAAAATCAATTGCCCAATACTTTGTATAAAAGTGCATATCAGAAGAACACAATATTGCACTTTAAGATGCCATGTCTATTACCTCTTATAAATAAATATATTTTTTAATGTTTTATCAGTATATTCTTACTTATCGACTCTATAATATTACAAAATGGTCTAAAACCAGATGTTTAATCAATAGTCAAGCAGCCAAGGTTCTCATAAATTTAATTTCTCTCTGGATACAGTCGTTAACACAGACACGATAAAGGAGGGTCTTGTCATAGTCATTTGTTTTGGAACAAGTAGGTACTACATCGGTAAGGAGTTCTTAAATCATCTTATAAAATTTCAAATCAATTTTTAAGAATTGACCAGATCATCGGTTACCATCAGGTGAAATAGTAGTCAACGAGAGCGTATCTATTACAAAAAGAACAGAGTAATAGCAGATACAGATATAATTATAACTTAAGATGCTAATAGTAATTTGGGAAGAATAAACCAATAATTGATGGATATGGTGAAAGACGATAACGATATGATGGGGTAAATGAAGATTGAAATGCGGCTGCAGGATTATATACATAATATACAGTTTAATATATATGCTCCAAACTTGTTTAAGGTTGTAAAACTATAAAAATACTAACAACGAGACAAATTTACAACTAATATGCAGATTCTAGTAGGTGTCCATATAAGTCAGAAGCAATCAAATACACTATGTTGCAAAGCCAATACCAGTAACAAACAGGTTGCATTTACAATGTAATGTTATAAGTAGCTGAATGTAATAAAAGACATTCAATAATCGTAAATATAAATAATATGTATGCTTAAGACCATTATAATATAGATAGTAATAAGTTCTCTTCCTGAGTTGGAGAACTTTTTACTGACAATTTATAAGAGGTTATGCATATTCTTAAACTGTGTATATATTATCAGCTTGTTCATGCTTAGGGTTGAACTTTACGAGAGAAAGATACCTTTAGGAATCTGCATTCATCTAATCTAATCTAGTTAGCCTATTTTGACCCACTGCTGGGCAAAAATCTTCCTGTCCCTTTTCTACACACGTCTATCAAAAGCCATTGCGGGCCAGTCCCTTCGGTAGGAGTCAAGCTCATCTCTCCAGCATTGCCTTAGTCTACCGCTATTTGGCCTAGAGTTTTTTCCTACAAAAAAATTATAATTGCAAATACTTTTGCAAAGTGTCCTCCAAGTCCTCCAGTCACTTGTAACAGCAAGTAGAAAGCTTTATTTAAATTTAAGGTTCATATTTCGTAAAAGAAATTTAAAACTATACAAAAAAATAAAACATTCGCCATTCTCTTTTTGACCGAAAGTTAATTTAGGAAAAACTAAAGTATTATCAGTCAACGGTAATTTAGGAACATTCGCATGTAGCTGCAGTTCAGGGGCAAAGAAAGTTACATTTAAAACATTAGACAGTATCGAAGAGAAATAACAATTTGTAAATAAACTTATTTCTTACATACACTTTAAACATTTCTTCTTTATATCGAAACGTAAGAGATCAACAGTCAAACGGACTTCACTTATCATGCACATAGAGATACGCGCATATCTCTACAGAGTTGTAAACACACGTATTCCCAATACGAGAAATTTAAATTTCCAAGGAGATCGCTTTAAATTATTCCTTTTAAAAGCTTTATGTTATTGAAATGACCAGTATTACATCCCAACCTCCATTACTAACTGCACTGTCCACATAAATATTCATATCACTAAATTTTCAAACCGAAAGAGAGATAAAAGTAGTTTTACTGCTTCGGTGCAAGTAAGATGGTAGAAATTCGATCAGGCGGCTCGAGTGCGAGAAGGACGCGAGATCATGTATGTAGGTAGAACAAGGACAGCAACAAAATCAGAGGCTTTTACGGTAGAACGGGCAGCGAGCAGTGAAATGCGGGCTCGGTACACCTTTTTCGATCTCGCTTGAATAAATTGAATTTGAGATTAATCTTTTGTATGTAGTTGCTATAAATGACGGCTAGGTTATTCTGATGTTAAAATATGATGGGCAGAGTAATAAAATGTGTTTTTATGAGCAAGATTATGTTGGATTGAAGCATCATGATTCTTAATCCGGCAATATATAAAATCTTCGTATAGCATACTCGTAAGTCTTAACAATAAGATTAAAATAACCGGTATGCAATCGAATTTTATTAGTTAGTTATACTTATGATAGCTGAGTGTGAGTATATAGTAACCATATAACGCTTAACCAATTTATTTTAGTTTCAAACGCATTCGTTTGAAAGCAAAATTAATTAAGACCATTGTCTTAATTAATTTTCTAGTATAAATAACTCATTAGAGTGAATAAAAAAGAGCTGAACGAATCTATGAAATAAAACAGCAAGGCAAATACAGATATTGATTTTTTCTTGTTTCAGAGACACTCAGACATCTTCGATAGTCGTAGGTTGTATTCATTAAAAAAAGTTCTAATACTTGAAACCAACAGCAAAATCAAAAAGATATATATACTCGAAACATTTTGTCCATATGGTGAGTGAAATGACCAAAACCCGGTATGAATTCAACAAGATGTTCACAATTCTAAAGCAAACTTCATGAAAATCCCACACTTACAAACACAGACAAAAAGAAAACTTTCACGGTACCAGTAACTTTGAACATAAAAAGCCGAACAACAACAAAAAGTAAACGACCATTACTAGACAACAGCGTATAAAGTAGACAGACGCCGGAAACTTTGTGAAAACACACGCTGAGCACGAGTTTAAACAGTTTTATTGTCATACCATGTTGCTCATCTCAAATGAAAATAGTATGGCTCGTAAATCTCGGAATAGCAATGTATGTGATTTGGTTAGAGCTGTACAAATATTAGATTATGTATTGTGATAGTTCTAATAAAATATATGGATGTAACATTAGACGGTCAAGTTTTAGAGGAGTCTGTTACGTTTGCTCGCGAACGAGTGAAACGCAGTCTCATACAAGGAGATTTTTTAATGAACCAAAATATTCATTAGTGAAACCAACCAATGTTAGTAAATATTGTTGGCGCACAAATAGAAGTAAAATTATGTCTTCGACTTCACTAAGTTAAAAAATTATTGATGATATAGTAATGTAAGAAATTCCTTCCAAAATAAATAAAGTATGGGACATGAAAACCATTTAAACTAATTTGATTATACACATAATTTATAGCATAAGACGCAATATTATTGACTCCGACCACCATTCACCTGAGGTCAACATGGGGATTTTAAGCACAATAATAATAAATTTTAAATGAAATTACTTAAAATTTATAGTAAAATCAAATCAAAGAACGGTCCATTATAAATCAAGCAATGACACTAATGTCGATACTGTGACCAAATCCGGTACTCATTAACATTTACTGATATCACCAGAAGCTTGAAACTTATACAAAAGTATAAATTGATGAATGATGCATGAGAGAACTAGATTTTTATAAAATAAAAATCTGAACAAAACGTTTTAGAGCTTAGAATATGTAAATATTAAAAGTATATTGAGATATAGATCCAAATTGTATTTTAATTTGATTTTGTCTATTCAGTTAAAAAAAATTGAATGAACAATCTTGTTTTGGGGATCTTAATGAAATCAAACCAAATGTAGGCAGTAGACATTCCTTAAAATCACGTATTATTAGTAATGTCTTATTTCTATAAAAAGTTGTATATTTATGCATCTGCTTTGCTAATGTATGAATGCGGTAAATTCTTTGAAAACGAAATCGAATACACAAAAACTAAACTCTGGAATTTACATATGGTACCAGATCCTGAAGTGAAACTTAAAGTGTCTCAACATTCACACAATAATGACTAAACCCAACTTACTTAATTGAATCTGGCGTCACTAATTAACATTGATTTTAATAACAAAAT
Source organism: Mythimna pallens (assembly GCA_961205895.1). Classification (NCBI taxonomy): domain Eukaryota; kingdom Metazoa; phylum Arthropoda; class Insecta; order Lepidoptera; family Noctuidae; genus Mythimna; species Mythimna pallens. The sequence continues at coordinate 8,748,491 of OY540843.1, forward strand.
ATATTCCATCGAAGAGTGATACATAAAACAGTATAAAATCAATAGGATTTAAATGAAGCATGGTAAAGAATGATCTGATTTCAATTCATCTGTTAGGTGAGAATTTATGTTTTATGGTAATACAGTGAAACAATGCAGGGCTGCTTAATTAAGCATGTTTCTCGATCCATAAATCTAAATGTTCATCAGTCGTGGGATGGTAAATGGAATAATATTTAAGAGCTCTATCTCGTCTTTGGATCAAATGAAAGATTGAGATAAGAACAACGTTGGTTATATTAAAATTTTGTTAATTGAGGTGTTTACCATTAGTTTTGGCGTCTTTATATGGTAAGCCAAGCATTAACGATGTTTATAGAGAGCATGGAATTTTTATAAACGCAACAAAATTATTTGTTGATAGTTTTTGCTTGGTTCTCAAGAAGTGTGTTTTTTTTTTAGTTTGAATAATTTGACTACTAAAATTGTAATCGTTGAAAGTAATAGGTATAATAAAAGGTATAACTATATCTTAATTTTATTTTCAGATGTTCTTGAAACCGTGATGTCGGACAACGCTGGAGCAGTAGTATCGAGGGCGTCTACACCTCGCCCTGTCAATGAAACGCCAGTCGCTGCGCCACTCAGATCCAGACATGACCAGTTCCTCGCTAGCTCAGCTGAAAGAGCACAGCAACGCCCTTCTTCAAATGGCAGAAATCCTTCTGGAAACTTTGAATCACCACCTTTACCTTACCATCGGCAGATGACAACAGGTTCCTTGCTTACCTCATCTCACCGCGAGACCTCAGCTTTTGTTCCTGTTGTTCCAACTCGGTCCATGCACCCAGTTATTTACCCTAACGAAATGCATCCTGCTTTGATACCCTCGGAAATTATTGAAAGAGAAAGAATGATGGATAGAGAGAGAACAGAACCAGCTAAAGGGTCACCGGACAGGGCGTCTGGAAATTTCCCAAAAAGAAACTCATTTGATTTAATGGCTATGATGGTAGAAAAGCGAAAAGAAGTTGCGTTACGTGAGGCTGCAGCCGCAATGTTACTTCCACATCATAGAACATCATCTATGGACGGCATGATGTCTGATGGTTCTTCGCAACCCCCTATTTACGGTCCGCCTGGGCCATTCCTTGGTGCCCCTGGGCCATCACCAACCGCTGCGGGTAGTTTTACATTTCCTGGAGCAGGATTATTTCCTCCCGGGGCTGGCCCACATCAAATGCACCCACATTTAGATAGGCGGCTTTTGAGAGCACCAGGTCGAGCATCAAGACCGAAAAAGCAGTTTATTTGTAAATTTTGTAACCGCCAATTTACCAAGTCGTACAACCTGCTGATTCACGAAAGGACCCACACCGATGAAAGACCTTACTCCTGTGACATTTGTGGCAAAGCTTTCAGAAGACAGGATCACTTGAGAGACCACAGGTATGTAATTTTATCTTATTAATTTATTTATTATCGACCACTATCATCATCATAATTAGAAACTGGAGAGCACATGTTATTAATTCTCGATTAAAAGTAACCACTCACTGTCGTGGAATTATCCTTTAATCACTTTTTACATGGAGGAAGTGATATAGTGGTCTATTTCTTCTACATCATCATGTATACACTTATTGTAATTACGACTATTTTTACTCAGTTAATAATCAAAGTGCCGCGTTACTGCACATTTTAATTTTCTAGAACACTGATTATTGTTTGTTATACAGCTAATTTGTATGCACGTAACAAGCAGCCGGTGTAACTCAAGTTGCAGATGTTAAGCCGACTGTGGCCGTATCCGCCCGAATACTCGGAATCAGAATATTTATAAAGTTTCTCGATCGTAGCTAGCTCCGGCTTCTAAGAAATCTTTATATCTTGATTAATAAGTAAAAGGTGATTATACTTTCAAGCTCATGTACACTTATGATGAAAAAACGTTGGCTGACGACTGTTCAGACGAATGCCATTTGTTGAGCAATGTCTAAGTAGTGGTCATTCGTGATTGTACTTTGAGATAACAGACAAATAATATATCGCTGTCTCAGACAGTACATGACAGATGGACTGATGGGTTTTATTAGAGTACCTTTTGCTTGCGATTGTAATAACAATACATCATATTTATTTTTAAAAACTTGAAGCAAAATCAACGTCAAAACGTTAAAAAATCCTTTTATTTATAACCTTATAATTAATATTATTTATAGAAGACATAATTCATATAAAACGTCAAAATCTAAGATGGCCTAAGAATTTTTATCGTTCCAGCAAAATTGTATGGGCTACTCACACAAAGATTTTTCTATACAAAGGCGAATGTAATCGGATTTAAATATTTTGTACGTCAATCCTATAATATATAACTCATTAAAACGTACGATCCGTGTGAGGGTCGACGCCTTATGAAGCGAATCGAGTAATTTTATAGCGAGTTATAAAAAATGAACGGTGTTGGGCCTGATTGGAGTTTGCTACCAAACATACATATGTCTACAGTCACCTCATCAATAAACTTAGTTTCTCAAATTTTTTTTTAGACTATTATTTCCCACTGCTACACCTTTTTTATTATTGATAGGCTCGCGCTTAACCACAATCTCACCTGATGGTGAGTGATGATGTGGCCGACGATGGAGCACGCTTGCCTAGAAGTAATCTATTCACTCTTGACTTAAAGACCTCTAAGTTATAGCTAGTTCTATATCCGATGTGATACGTCAAGCTATGGAGTTTTTCATCTCTGATAGTGACTTACCTATCGGAGGCTCGGCTCACCCATGATTCAACGTCGATTGCGTCCGAACTGCGGAGCGTAAGCATTTGGCGTTTCTCACCGGGGTTGATGCTCGTGACTGCAAAGCTCCGGATCTGACCTTATAGAACTTCCTACAAAAAGGCACTAAAGAAGCCTCGGTTCGACCGCATTACCCATATTGGCACTTGAGCTCTCTGTACAGCCGTCCAGTAGCAGAGCATTTTAGTCCTTTACCGAGTCGGTCGAAGCAAACTTCTGTAGGCCCACATTACCTCCGCTGGTTAAACCTGATAGAACACTGACTCACACGGTGAGAGAGAAAGCAGGTTTCTTTGCATCTCTCTTCACCCATAATTCTCGTTTTGACACTAGCAGTGCTACTCCACCGACTCTACCATACTGCAACGCCTCTATATAATATTCCACAACCTTCTATGCCCGAGGTTCGCATAAGGATCAAAGAAGTTCAGAGAGCACTGTGTCGTCTAGACGTGAATAAAGCTAGTAGACCAGATGGTATACCAGCAATAGTTCTCAAGGCATGTGCACCCGAGTTGTCTCTTGTATTGATGCGCTTGTATCGCCTCTCATTTAGGTCTAGTATAGTGCCCAAATCCTGGAAGCTTGCCAACGTGCAACCCGTGCCCAAAAAGAGCAGTCGTGCCAATCCCGCCAACTATCGGCCGACTTCAATAACCTCCATACTCTGCAAGATTATGGAGCGTGTATTTTTTGCGTTTTGAGTAAGCTTCTAGCGTACGGCATTTCCCCTGCCCTGATTAACTGGGTAAAAGACTCCCTGACTGAACGGACTCTCCGAGTTGTTGTCGATGGAGCCCATGATGACTAATGCCGGAGTTCCTAGGGATCAGTTCTCTTTTCTGCTCTGCAACTCTTTTCCTGCTGCATATTGATGATCTGCTAATGCCCGGTATCTATGGGTATGCAGATGATAGCACAGTTGTAGAGACATACCTGCCAGGTGCTCGGGCTGGTAAGGAGCTAATCCGGTCCGAACGAGAGGCAATGGTAACGCGTACGAATATTTATTTTACTTTAGGCAGTCTCCAAGTGGGGCGAAACCAATTTCAAAAGGAACCCGTTCACCTTGACTCCTGCTTATCATAATGTATCCCTGGAGTGCACCGATCGCCTTCAGCTCTTGGGAGATGAAATTTTTTCAGACCTCAATTTTTGACGGTTCTTTGAATCCAAAGCCAAGGTAGCTGCTAGGAAACTAGGCTTTCTTGCAAAGGTCCGACGGTCCTTCATACTGAGACAGCTTCTAATGTTATACAAAGCACAGGTCCGATCGTGTGCGGAGTACTACAGTCATAATTATATGGGCTGGTGCTGCAAAATGCCATCTAGCAACATTGGACTGAGTGAAAAGGCGTGCGAAGAGGCTAATTGAGGATCCAAATTTAGTTAAATCCAATCTACAAAGCCTCAAGCACAGGCGCAGGATAGCTAGCCTTTCGGTATTTTACAGGTTGAATTCTGGAGAGTGTGCGCGGGAATGGCATGCCTTGATTCTGCCATCTCCTTTCTATCATTGTACAACTCGACGTACGGCGAGTATGCACCCTTATGTTCAAGAACATCAACGGGCCTGGACTAAGCTTTTCGTTACGTCGTTTATACCACGTACATCGAAGGACTGGAACAATTTGCCTGCTGCGGTCTTCCCGTCCAACTATAATTTAGATGTCTTCAAGGCTAGAGTGAATAGGCTCTTAATAAACTAGTGTGCCTCACTATCAATGATTGGATCACTGCTTACCATCAGGTGGAATTGCAGTCAAGCACTGGTTTATATAAATTTTAAAAAAAAGCTATTCTTCTCTTGAGCTACCTCAAACTAGCCCTTGTGTTAGTCGTCCAGGTAGTTCCGCCATCTCTTTTTAGATCGTCTATCGTAAGGCACCCACTTTCTAGGGACTGTATCCCTTTCAGTTTTGATAAAAATATTGTGTGTGTTTCTTTAGTTTTTATCGAACGATTTGAAGGCTTAATATTAATTATAGATGCTTTTAGAAGCCAAAGGTTGAGTAAACAGCTTGTTCCTATTGACGTCTTTAGTTGAAGCCAAAGTTCTTATTTTTCTACATTTTCAGTATATGAAAGAACATGTTCGTATTCTTTCTATTCATATTGCTGTTTCATTCGGAAAGCAAACTATCGAAAACTCACTTCACGTCGCCCAAAACAAAATCCCAAGTTATGTCAACGCAAACATTAAAACTTTCTTTTTTATAAACAAAAGAAAATCGTTCGGTATGTGCCATGGTCGAAGTTACGCCATAATTCACTATCGTTTACCACTAAAAGTTAAATGAGTTATTATATTCAAAATTTTATTTACTAACCATCAATGTCTATCCATTATTATTTGTAAGATCAATGGAGAAGGTATAAATAAACTTATCATGTTGCTTACTCAGTGAGACAAAAAGTGATTTAACAAAATAGCAGCACTAGCTTCTGACGTTTTATAAGTGCCCATGTAGGCCTATGTGAAATAAAAAAATTTTGACTTTGACTTTGACTTAGCTATGACAACAAAACTACAGAAAAACATTAATTCATAAACTCTATAAATGTTAAAAACTTCATAAAATTATTTTGAACAATCTATCCATCACAATAATATAATCTACAAAACATATCGTGTTTCTAATGTGATTCTTATGTCCGTTAAAGTAGGCCTTGTAAAGTATAATTTGACTATCTTATAATTTGGTGGAAAAATACAAACATGCAATACGAATGGTTAGTATTTAACTTTATCACAAACTTATTATCTACTTTTTGCACTAAACCTCAAACAATGAATTACAAACCATTGAGTTTTTGTTTTGTATCAGAAATGCAACTATACCAATTTCTATAAAAATAAAGTAGTATACACGAAAAATGTATGAGCGTATGAGTAATCACTGGTGGGTTTTTGGTCAGTTTTACGTCTCAGTAACTTGGTTTAAGTATTTAATGAACCATCTAATACAAAACATACAGATCTTACATATATCTATCTTACATATATATATTATTTTACAGATCTTAGTACAAACTCTCGTCTTGTGTCTTGTCTCGTCGTCGTCTTGTTATTAAAAACAAATTCTATAAATAATTCCTAAATTTTAAACGTGCCATTTTTATAATGACTTAACTCGTTTCCTCATTGAATGGATTAATATTTAAATTGAATATCGATTTCTTTCGTTACGTCTTCTAATAATTTTGACATTCTTCACACTGTTAGGAACTATGCTTACTTTATATCCATGACGAATTTGGAAAAGGTTTGAATCTGTTTTGATGTATATTTGAATTTAGTTGATCATTGCGCAGGATTTCAAAGTTTCTAATTTAAAAAATAGACTATTAATCTGCCATTGGTAATAATAAAACCTATTTGATAATGTTTGTATGTTTATGTTAATTTTTTCCACGTAATCTTTGTAAGTACCAGTGGTATATTCAAAATAACGCAGTAAATTTAGCCTATCATCTTATCCTATTTCTACAGAAAATAAAATTGTATGTAAATAATAAAACATATTATTATATGTACCCTTTTAGTTAGTTTATGGCTCATCAAAAGTAATACAAGGCCTGGTTTCAAGTTCAAGGAACCAAGCCATTTTTTTCTACATCTTCCTAAAAAGTTTTGCAAAAACATACAATTCTAATCAAACTTACATTACTGGCCGACCACAATCTATAGTTCTCATTCTATAAAAAAAACATGATCTTTGTGATTTTCTGATGGATTCGAACCAACTGACTCAATTCATGCTACATTATATAGCAGGTTTTTTACTTACCCGCCCGTAATTAGTTTAAATTCTGATGATTCATCTTTTTCTATTGGCCCAAGCCATAATAGAGTACAGGATTCAGTACCATCAGCAAATAAATCAAACGACTTACAAACTAGAATGTGAAATATTTTGTTTCCCGTACATATTTATAGATCAGCATTATTAAGATGTTTTTGACTTTTATGGCGTCTACTGATTATTTTTAGTGTCATTGCTATAAAAATCCTTTGAGTGTGTTTCCGCAAATTAGTTTTTGCTCATTAAGAAAATTTAGTGATGTTCAAACGTAAAATTAGTCGTTAGAAATATATTTGATTTATTTTTATCCGTTGCTGACCGTACAAACGCGTGGATTAGTTGGACCATCGTGAAGCAATTTAAAACTATTATTATTTGGTACAATTCTGTACATCATTTTAAGGCTATATTGAATGGGAGTGAACAAAAAATGCTCAGTATTATTTATCACTTAAAACGAATGATCGGCAACAACGTCCAAGGATATATTTATTTGTTTGTATTATATGTAAGTTATGCAATTAAGTTCAATAATATAATCATTGCATTTGACATAAATTTATACAAAATGAATCGCTAGCATGCTAGGCAATTTTTTTATTATAGGCGGATTCATTTTAAAAGGAAAATCTCCCACTAAAACAATGTTTGCATATACCTTACTGGAAATATGAAATCATCGTCTCTTCATAATAAGCAGTTAATATTTTTTTGTCGTAAATAATTACGTTATGATTGCCTTTATAATCGAAGTGCATATAATGCATAATACCATCCCATTAAACCCACTGCCGTAATTAATACCTTTGCAGAAAAAGAAGCAAGCCAACGACAGGAACGTAATATTATTCGCAAGTTTCTAAGAAATATAATACTAAAATGCCGCACGAATATTAAAATATAATTTTAAATATTCAAGCTTTAAGTGCATATAAGGTAAGCTTAGATCAGACTGAGTTTTAGTTGAGAGCTATCGTGTGAACAGGGACTTCTTGAGTTTATTTTAAAGCACCAAGTAGCTCCCTCTGTTGATATTACGCACTTCGAAAATCAGTACTTACACACCCACGCGTTCTTTACAATGTTCTCAAAATATCCATGTTATTTTATTTTAGAAATAAACTACTGATTTTTGAACTCGAACCTCTCGATAACACAATTTAATTCAATACTGCGAAACTCCATTTAAAAATAAATAATAAGCGTATCGAATATTTTTCATGAATATTTAACAAGTTTACTGGCCTTACGTAAATATAAAATGGCTTTTAATGATTCTGTCTTATCGAAAATGGATCGGTAGAATCGAAGCATGATCGGAATATTTTTCCTTAAATTAAAATTCTTACGTAGTCCTTTGGTTAAGAGTATCATGTAAAAACGTTTGTTTCAATAGTTTTTAGACTCTGTCTAATATTTCAATACTCTCTACGCGGCTACAATCAGTATAAAAACTAAGCGTCAAGTCAATGGTAATTTTTCGTCCAAACTTTGAAGATAACTCTAAGGGGTCCCTCTGGGAAACATAATCGGGCCGTTTCCCATTCAAAGTAAGAATGTTTATAATATGGGGCTGAAAATGGAAGGAATTTAGTATGTCAAAAGAAATATGAATTCCTCTTTGAACACGTGTTATCTCATGAGAACGCACATAGATTGCATCTCTGTCACGTTAGACACACTCGTAAACTATCGAAGCAACGGGGATACTCTTAGTCTGAAATACTCCACGGTATGAAATTAATGAAACTGACTGTATTGATGGTGTATTTATATGAAGATATATTTATTTTGATGTTATATTTATAGAGACCTAATGATTGAGATTAAGTAATAAATATTATATTAAAATTAATTTAATGTAGTAACTCATACAATTTTATAACCTCTATGGATCACACTGCCTTCGTGACCTTATGTTGGTCGTCCATTATAGACAAAGTCGCAAAATTATTGAAAGAAAGAATTTAAGAGCATAATAATTAATAAAAACTTAATGAAATTCTCACCCATACGTTTTATACCAAAATATTATGGTTCGCATCGAATCAAAATTTAGCCATTAAGTACCGTCAGTTTCCCATCGAATGATGGACATAACTATATAAATATAGCTATATAAACAACACTATTCACACCATAAACCTGTAGTACCGGAGTGAGATAAAAATACAGCGTTAGGCGAACCACACACGCAAGATTTTTGACGCATTACATAGATACGTTTGCTTATCACTACACATTGAACTTGACCTGGGTTTTGAATTAAATTCAGATATTTCTCAGTGTGTCACTTTAGTACCTATTGATATTGGTTTTACCATACTTTTTCTTCATTGGAAAATCAGAGTTACATCTTTGAGAAAAAACTTTGTTAAATTATAAAACAATATCAAAATACATGAAGAGGTCGTGGTAGGTATAAACAATAACCATTGTGTTTTTCCAAAGTACCTAGCAGAGTCTTTACCTTTTAAACATTTCATAACAACACACAATTTTGTTAAGACTAGAAACCAGCATTTAGCCGCACGTATATGCCAAGCCTAACAAGAAACATTCCTCAGTGCACTGCAACTAGACGTGTATCTACTATCATTAATTTTCTACCGCAAGCGAGGCAATTTCTTATTAAAAACTGGTTCGAAACCTATCTCTAGAGATACATTAATATTATAACATGTTGATGTATTTTTCTGTCTTCCCTTTGGATTCTGTTTCTGTAATAGATATTAAAAATATACTTAAACTAATATTAAAAAGAGGTAAAGTTTGTTTTTTTGTTTGTAGGAGGTAATCTCTGGAAGTACTGGTCCAATTGCTAAAATTTTTTCATGAATAGGAAGCTGCTTTATTTCTAAGTGACATAGACATGTTTTATGTACGCGGGCGAATCCGCGAGCACAAGCTAGTTAAAAATAATTAATGAAACAACAATTTTTTTATCTTTCATCATACTAAGTTTACCTTTGAGTATTTTTAACCAAACGTAAACATAAAATACAGCCTTCTGAGTCCAAATCGTTTTATTTAAATTCATTTCCAAAAACTATATGTAGTTCTGATATTTCTCACATTATAAATATTAAGAACAAATAGAACAATATCATATTATTTTTATCGTCATTCAATAATAGAGATATACCCATTCAATATTTGCCAAAGTCTTTATAAGAATTATTTTTGCATTGAACATTATTTTATCTCGAGGCTCATATGCAATTATGATTGAACCAAGACCACATATAATGGGGACCGCGTAAAGCTCTCGCTCGTTCAGATCGCTCAAGGGGCTACAACAAAAAGGGATATCAAATTAATACTGAATCCATAATAAATCAAAGAGGGGCAGGTGGACTCGATCGCAAGAACGCGAGATTCGCCTACAGGTCTTTAGAAATTATCATCTTGGCTTGAGCCAATCATATACCTAAGCGTCTGAACGCTGGGATTGGAATCTTTGGACCAGAATCCAGAATTCGTTACTTCAGGCGATTCCGCATAATTGTAAGATTGTCACGCGATGTCCGAATTTTTCGGTCCCTAATTTTGATTGTGACACAATAAACACTTTTCGTTTTCATTTAGTCGGAAACAGATGGTTGCTTATGTTAATGTCCGGTAATTTCAAGCGTATCTTCTTTGAAGACGGTTTTTTGTATGGGATGAACATATTCGATATGCTATTAGCATAATATTACCAAAGGTGCATACGAGGTGAATACATACATATTGTAATGACGTAAGCCATTAAACATAGAGTGATCTTCTTTTAGGTTGTTCCATATTCAAATATAAAGTACCTTAATTAATTTTGGAATGGGACGAAACAATATTTTATTTTCTGTTGATAATGAACGTGAATGTGGTTTTGTTTGAAGTTTAAATTGTCGTTTTATAATAAGCTTATGTTGATTAATTAGATATTTGTACTGGATTCATCTCCACAGAAATGCGTTTGAAAAAAACGTGACCGAAGCTGTAGAATAATTAGCGAAGTACGCGATACGCGGCAAACCTCTTGTTGATTTCACAGTATCTCATTGCCTTTTGAAAGTTTCTTGTAGACTGTTGCACAACTTTTTTTCTTGCACTCTCAATTCGTTTTGACGTTAAGGACGCATTTTATACGTATCCTGTGCACCTGCGGCGCTGAAAATAAACTTGGTTGTTTATTTATAAAGAAATAAGTCAAAACGCTGCCGTTGGGCCCGCGGTATCTCGGTAGAGATCTCTTGCGAAATCTTCCAAAAGTATTTGCCAAAAGATCATCCGATAAGAATTTTCGGAAAACGGTCTCATTTAAAACGTCGATGCGAAAACTGTTTATGTATTCTCTTTCATACGATAATTTAATTCATGAGTTTACTTGATTGGATTGGTGATAAGTCACGCAAAAAATTCACCGAACATTTCGATCATGGCAAGTTACTTTCGAATTTTCGGCTCTAGATACAACGCGCATCTGGACTGAGCTCGAACTAGTGTTAACAGATTCCATTTTAATCTGTCTTAGATTATTCAGATGCCATTATTGTTGAATCGTTTCGGACAAGAAAATTTATTATTTAAATTATTCTTCGGAGGTTTGCGTGTTAGGTTGCAAAACGCTTTTTTGTCGCTATATCCAACCAATTAAGTTTAGTATTCGCGTGATTCGGATTCTCAGATAAAATAAAAGGCACAACGTCGTTGGATTCTTGTTTTTGTGTTCATAATTGTCTGTTTTATAATATCACCTTGTTTTTAAAAAAACAATTACTTGGTGTTTTTATCGTGTTAAAGTTTTTAGTAGGAATGCCAAATGACGCGTGGCTATAAAGAACACAATCCTATTATTAAGTCTTAATTATTTTTGTAATAAATTATAATTTTTGAGTCATATAGTAACATAATCACTAAATATATATTTTGAACAATTTCCTTAAAATCTTACACAAAATATGTTATTACGATATTATTAAATATAAATGGTTAAATTATGTTAACCACTAATAAAAAATAGCTCCGCATTATTTAAATTTGAAAGTTAGTCGAGCTTAAACAGCCAGTTGTTGACCATTCAAATAAAATATCAGTTACTAAAACTGCAATTTATATAATCCCCACAAAACGTCAGTTTTCAATTAACATTCTTGCGATACAATCAGTACGATTAATCATAATTTTGCTATCGCAAAAACGGAAAGTAACCCATTCATAATCCGAAAACCTGTCTCTTGGTGTCGAAACGTCAGTCTTCAGGGTTCCTTAGGCTAATGAAAAATAAACTTATCTGAACTGTCAATCGAATGCAGTAATCGAACAAAATTAAAATATACACTTATAAGGAACTGATTTTATCACACAAACGCATTTGCAACTTGATATTTACATTGATAAAAATTAAAAAAAAATCTTATATCCCCCATGGTGACTTACGCATATAAATTGCTGGGATATGAAACTTAACTAAATTGAAGTTCATTGTGTTAATCCTCTCTGGAATTTTATAATCCGATATGAAAGATACTTGACACTCCTTTTATCATATTTTTTATGTGAATAACGCTTACTTTATGACATTTCGGTGAGTTGGAATGCGGCCAAAGATGGCAAAAAGAATAAAAATAAAATTCACCTATAAATTCTATAAACAATTGGCAGGTAGCGCCACCTGTCGGCAAATGAAATACTGGCTTAAGGTGTATTGAGTGCCAACCATTTACCATAATGACTGACATTTAATTAAGTTTTGCCATTTACTGCTTAAGTAGTCTCATATCCTGTTTTTAGTACTTGACCACATGCTATGGTCGCATACCTAATGTAAAAACAACTTTGCTTGTGTCCACATGAAACCCTTACTGACAAAACTGCCAGAGGAAATATAAAGGAATGGACTTTTTGCTGGCTATATTCATTTGACGTCAACCGGTGCTGCTTTCGACATAAAACAAAAGTATTCTATAGACATTTCTCTTACAACAATAGAGGATTTATCTCAATGGCTACAAAACTGGAGTTTAAATCGTTTTTTAAACAAATAAAACCTTTAATACTAACAGAATAAAGTTTATTACAAGACGTCAAGTAAACTTATGCGTGTTAAGGCGTGGGTTGACAAGACTTATGCTTATCGTCGATTTAGCATTTCTTCGCTACTTAATCCAGTTTTTAAAAGCCATTAAAGCTTGTAGTAGCAATCTGTATTGCTTGTTTGGTGTCTACCATCTGTGAACGGGATGTAATGATTTACAGCCAAAATTGTTACTATATTCTTTTCACCTACACCAATTCTCTTTGACTTTAATTAGCTTTTTTTTCCTCTTCAACTTAATTCTAATCTATTTACGTTTTGAAGATTATGGTCGATTCCATCAGAATCTGTATTGTCTTTGGTATGTAGTGAATGGTTTTAAAAAGTCGGTTCCACAACTTCACTTAAGACTTGCTCAAGAGTTCGCTTGAAATATTTCTGAGTGTTGTCGTGGAGGCCCGTGCAAACAGTGACCGGTCGGTTGTCCAAACAAAGCGGGTGTACCGGTGCCATCCACTATGTGGCCTCTAAACTCAAGCCCACGTTCGTCAAGAATATTTGTATTTATATTAACATCCTCCGCTATTTGTATACGAATATTGTAATTACCTTTATGTACGTCGGAGACCAATTTCTTTGAAATGGGTGCGAGCTGTGTGTACATCAGGCTTACTTTTTCGGATTGAGCTGAAGTATATGCGGCTTAAATTGAAAGTCCTTTATAGTGTTAAAAACTTCATTTGGTACTATGATACATTGTGTGGGTACTGTCTTGACAAATATCTGGTGTAAGCTATTTGGTATCTGCTTTTTACTGACAGGTTTTTTAAAATCTTACTTTTCTCTCATTAATCCTTTCATATATCTCTAAAAAATCTGTCCCAGTCCCAAAAAGTTTACAAATATTTCATAGCAAGAAGCCATTGTTGTCGGGGAAAGGTATTCCTTTCTGTATTTACCATTAATCATATGACGAAGTCAACGTTAGATAAAATCCGTGGACACTCACACATATGCAAAGGGATATCTTCGAACGAAACCTGACACACACAAGACAATTTAAAAACAGGTAGAGATTAAGGATCTCTTTCTTATTTCAAGAAATTCTTAGTAAATAACTGTTGTGAGGTTTACGTTCACAGATTACGTGGATTTGCCTTGATTTCATATTGTTGGTACGTGGCGAAATATTAATTTATAGTTGGACTTGGTCAAATGAAAGTAGATTTTCGTTTGAACTTCCAACTTTATGGTATTGCATTGAATTGCATGCATAGACTTGAAGTTACATTTTAAAATGTTAAGAAAATGTGTGAGTAATGAAATTTTTCTAAATTTTGCAATAATATGCCGTTTTGAAGCATTTTAACGTATGTTAATGGCAATTATAATTAACTGGCAATACTTGACCATCTTAAAACAATTAGAAATAAAATTAATGCTAGATATTTTTATAATTATTCTAATAGCTTTTAAATATTAAAAAACCCACATATAAAAAAGCACTTACGTTAATTATACATTTCTGTATCTTTATTTCATTTCAAAACATTTTTTTACCAAATCATAAGCGATCAAAGATAACCACAAAAATGCTCCGAAGTCCTACGTGACGGCTCTCAGGGACATTAAAAATGGTGGAAATGATTCTTGATTTTATCTGCCATGACTACCCACGGGTTTAAGCTAGTACTGTACATAAAGATATCTTGAAGAGTCACTAAATTATGTATGAGGTACTGATATTTTATAGAAGCGACATTTTAAAATTATGGATTATAATATGGTTATTAAAAATGATGCACAAGAGATGAGGCATTGACAGTAAACACTCAAAAAAAAGCTTTGAAAAATAGAACACTTGTAAGACCCACTTCACACTATACTGCAGATGAAGTTGCATTAGATGAATAGAATCGACACTATAGTGTGAATTGACACTAAAAGGCGACCAATAGAATCACACCATTGTAGTTGTCCAATGCAGGATGAAATCTATTAAAATTCCTGTTCATTTAACTTTTTATTGCTACCACTGCCTTGTAATTCTTTTCTTATTACTGTAAAGAAGGTTGAAGATTCTCCCTAAAGATAGCCGGGATAGCGCAGTGGCGTTTGCGACCAGACGCAGTACAACCGGTCGTCCTTGGCGGTTGAACCCTCTTTACACCATGGGACATGCATAACCATGGATAGCTTCCCATACAGAGTTTATGGTGCATCCAGAAATGAATTATTGTGATAGGAAACGGTTATTTTAGTACTTAGTTATTTCTGTACCCAATTTCTTTCTATGTTAACTTTTTTTTTGTGCGTTGTAAGTGTTACCGACTGTTTCATTTGAATTAATTTATCTTGGGATCAATACTTTGCCAATAATAATATCTTTATTTACCATTAACATATAGAGTTTAAGGTTTCAAAAATATACGACAGTCTATGTTCGGAAAATCTGTACAATATATACTTTACCTCTTAAGCTACGGTATATTAAGAGGTAATTTACGGTCAGGTCTACAATTATCCATAAAAACTAATTTCTAGTGGACTGTGTCTTTTATTTATGTATATAATGTGGCTCCATCTTTTAAAAATCCAAACCTGCTAACATTTAGAAAATTCTTCGATTCCTAAAATATGAAAACAAAATTATTTAAAACTTAGTTATTGATGTTTATCATAAAGTAGACTTAAGTCCAAGTCATGCATATTAAAATCACAGGACTAAAAAAAATAACAAAATTATTAGACACCTTTCAAATCTATGGAAACGGCAGCAGCAAACAGATTTAAAGAGGCTCAGAATAAAACCTTAATCCCGTTAACGAATTCTTTTTCGGTCGAATTCACTCAAAAAAAGAACGTCTTAGATATTGTGGCCAGTTTGAAAGACGAAATAATCACGTTATTTATTACCTGTGGCTGGGAGCAAGCAACTTTAATCTCTGCTCGACACGTACGGAACGATTTTATGGGAGATTAAAAGCAGTGATCGAATTTTGAAGAGAGAAAGAAATTTCGAATAGTAATAAACGAAATTCGATCGAGTAAGGGCTGTGCTTTTATTTCAACCAAAAGAGCAAAATATAATGACGTAGGTTACATTTTGATAAAGACAAATCAATTATTTTCAAAAAGATTTGCCCAACGTCAACTGAATTGAAAAAAAAATGAATATCACTTGAATTTTGGAATAAAAACTTATATTAAAAAATAACGTTTTTGTTTAACGAGAAAAAGCAACAGAATTGTCCATGAGAGTCTTGCCAAAGTAAAAAAAACATATTCAAAAATATATTAAAAAGCCATTTAAGACTCATAAAAAATACTTTGGTACATCCTTGATTAATATAAACGCAACACTATATTAATTAAACCAATTCCTATTCTATTATAAATTATGATGTTTTTAATTCGCTTGATTAGTATAATACATATGGATAGGAATATTTAATGGCATATTACTATTTAGTCCAATATTCTTGCTATTTTATTTAAAAATAAATTCACATAGTCATAGCATAGTCGGCCTTTTTTTAATGTTCCCACTGTTGGGACTCAGGCCTCCTCTCTAGGAGAGGGAATGGGCCGTAATCCACCACGCGGGCCCAGTGCGGATTGGTGGATGTCACATGTCTTTGAATTTTTGGTTCTAGGACATGCCGGTTTCCTCACGATGTTTTCCTTCACCGTTATGAGAGCAGTGGTGATGAAATAAATTAAACAAAGTAATGCGCCTGGCTGGGTTTGAACCCGCGACCTACAACTCGTAAGTCGGGGCCGTTACCACTCGGCCACCACTGCTCATATGAATTCTCATTAAAAACTACAGACTCTTACATGAGAAACATGGTGCAGTCTATTAGTATTTTTGTCATTTGTGTATTATGTATTTTTTGTACGAGTAGGTACTTCTATAATGCATACAATAATACGTTAATTCAATAGACTGCTAGTGCATGTATCTCTTGAAACTTAAATCGTTGGTTTTGAATTAAATTTATTTGGTTTCATTCATCGAAAGAACGTGAGTTTATTTTCTGATTGTCAAGCATGTTTAATTTTAATACTATTTGTAATTATCTTTACATCCAATAATCGGTTCTTAGTAATTTTACATTTATTATTAATACAACATAATGCTGTTTCTCAGAATAGAGCGTTATCGTATTACCTTGGATATCGAAACAGTTTTAGGTGGATAGAATTAGTTAATAACTTAAATTATTTTCATTACCTCCGCACTGACTTTAGGTAAGTAATGATTACTGTTTAAAGGCAATAATAACTTCTTAGGTATCTTTA
Source organism: Mythimna pallens (assembly GCA_961205895.1). Classification (NCBI taxonomy): domain Eukaryota; kingdom Metazoa; phylum Arthropoda; class Insecta; order Lepidoptera; family Noctuidae; genus Mythimna; species Mythimna pallens. The sequence goes on from OY540843.1 coordinate 8,765,409, forward strand.
TTTTAATAATTAAACTTAATAAGAAGCCTTACTATAATATCACATTGAAACCTTTAAATAACTCTCTATCAGTGCCCTAAAATTCTTATTATAGCAAAAGAGGCACAGGAGCAAGCAGATATTTTTGTTATTACTGACAGGCTGGCGCTTGTCAACTATTTTGCCAAAAAATTATAATAAAATTGATAGAACTATAAAATGTATAAAAATAACCCCTTTAATTAAATCTATAGCAAACCATTACGTAAAACACTCAAAGAAAAAAAATAACAGATTCCCGATGAAAAACCATTCCCCTTACATCGTTCCCACATGTAAATCAGCCAATAAGAGCACCTACGATACGAAACGATTACAGATGATTACGATCAATTACATACCGTACCTACTAAAAGAGGATTTACGATAAAACCAAAATTAACACTCCTGCATCTCGATAGCCTAATTGCACCTCCACAAGTAATAAATCATGTAGGATCAAACAAAATTGAAGGATTCAATCTAATTGGGTTTGTACAGTACATAGAGTGGACCAATCAATATAGTTTGATTAATGATATCTCCTCTCCCGGTATAATTGCCAGACGAGACGATCATGAATCAACTGCCAGTGTTATAAATCTGATAACTGAAACTCGTTTCGAACAAGAATATACACTTCCTAAGCTACTTTGGACCCGGAGCGATCCAGTTTAAGTTCTTTCTAAGCGTAATGATTTCGAGAAACGTATAACTGCGTTATCTACTTGATATTTTAATCTTATCACCTTATTTAATGAATAAACAGAACGGGACTAGAAACAATAAAAATATATTACCTACCTGTATTCAAAAACAGTCGTCCATATAGCAGAAAGTTTAAGAATTTACAGTTGGATATAATCAAATGTAGACGCGCCGTTTGATTATCGATTTGTGATCATAAGAATTCGGCAAATGACGAGTTATTGCTACTATAGATAATATTGGAAAACATTTTGATAAAATTATAGTTTGATGTCGTAAAACGAGAATAGAATCTGGTTCTAAAGATATATGAACCATGAAAAATTGAGTTTTGGAACTATTGAAGCGCGACTATAATGGAGGTATTTGATACATGGACGTATCGAATATCAAACTTTTTCTTATGAGGCGCCAATTTTTTGTCGTAGACAGAAGACGTGCGTTAACCGAATCTCATGATAGATAGACAAAAACAATGCGGTTTGATCGTGAAAAACAGACATAAATGAACTCAGAATAACGCTATAATTAAAAGTACTAAGATAAGATCATTAAATTGTTTGGGATGAGTCATTATTATTTATTAGTTAGTATGTAGTGTCTAGTCAGTCTAGTTTATTGAAGAATAATTAAGAAAAAAGTAGTCAACATCAATGCTCAAGTGTTTTTTCTTACTTTACTTTCTAATTTCTTATAGAATTTTAGCTAACATTAGTTCATTTCTGGCAGATTGATGATTCACTTCGAATGTTTCATCTCGTCTATTAGTGTAAGACTTGCATATTTTTACCAAGCTTTTTTTTATTATATAAATGCCTCGATATTTTAATAAAATATATTTAATTCTAAAAAATCATTTATAAATGCAGAGCTTCTGATTTTTATCAGACATATTCGTAGACCATAAGAGGCCTTAGTTTGAATCTGATGCTCATCCGTTATTTTCAGGTTTACCCTAATATCTACATCTATATCTTAAATTCTTTTGCAATTTTAGGTAAAATGCACCTGATACCGTGCAAGTGAAGTACGCATTTACAATGAATGTTAGCGTCACTCAGAGGTGAAATTGTGTGTGAAGCGGCAGCGGCAAGCCGTCGCTCCCATTACGTCGCATGGCCGGCGTACGCGCAGCCAAACCGGCTGTGGACGCGATACTGTATGTAGCAGGCTCAGTTATTGGAAATATTGATGTGGTTTGGCTTGTGAAGTCAGAATCTGTTTGGTTTAACTGACTTCTGCTATTTATACAGATATACATACCAAATACATATTACATACTGGGTATATGTATAGTTGATAATTTTATTCGTTTTATGATAGATCGTCATACATTAATCATCCTGAAAATATTTAACATATTATCTTAATTATTTGATTAGATTGATTTTTTATGTAAATTCAATTGAAATTCAAGTTTATGTGTTACCTAAATAAAATTTCATCATCTATTTAATATGTCAATAAAAGCTTCATGAGTATCATCACTTTCAGTATGTGACATCATTAAATAGCTATAAAGACCTATAACACAGGGAGTCTAAAATACTACAAGTGTAGATCACTGACTCAGATCTTGACAGTCTTCGGCAGTACATACAAAATAAATTAAATTAAATCGTTCTCTACTAGTTACTTACCTCATAGCATCGTTGTTCAACCTGGCCGCGCCGCTCCATTAGTATTTTCCATTTATTTTTTGTCCACGTACCTGTCCGACTTTTGGGGTTTTGACTTTTTATATCGTCGTCCGCGCGACGAATACTAAATTTCTTTAGTATATAGTATACAAATGAAAAATAAATGATGCACTGCCACGCATTGCGGAACGCTCTGTATTATTTATCGATTAAGTTTTTGTGGTAGAAGATTGACGATTTGGAAACTTCACTCAAAATTCCAATTTAAGTGTGAGAATATTCTTGGATGATTTTGTTTTCCAGAATATTTTTTTCTACATAAGCCTTTAAGTTTGCCTTAAGTCTGTATTCATCCTCCTTTAATCATGTGGTAAACAAGAAATTCATACCTAATATTAACAAAAACTTCAAATACAAAATCTACGAAAGTATTAATTTATACATTTAATAATGGAATAATTTACAACACATTATATTACAAACCAACCTTACTACAATGCAACATTACCCACGTTATGACAAAAGAAACGAAAAACTTTCATGTGTAGGTAGCATCTAGATCATTACCACAGAACCAGCGACTGCATTAACGACTCATTGTACCTATGCGATTGAAAGCACCTCGCCTACGCGAAACCTATTAAGCTTTAACGTAACCACCTTAATAATGACTTATTATTTTTGATACTCAATCCCACTTCAATAAGGGAATATATTGTTTTTTAATGTGTTAATAGATTTTGAAGGCTTTTAAAGACAACCCTAGAAATATAGTGGATGTATGCATAGAAATTATATAGATATATAAATAGAAGGAATTCAACTGAAATCAGTAACCAACATTAGTTTTATAAAGATATCATGAAATTAAATTTGGAACTATGTATATTTTTTTTTCAAATTAATGTTGCAAAATACGAAAAAGCAATCAAATGCTAAAACATTTAGCAATTTCATGTTTTGGGTCTTAAAGCAATGATAACGAACTGGATTGTGCATTTGAAGCCACATGTTATGGTCATAAGTTTGGTGTTAAGATCACAGAAGTGGAAAAAGTGAGTTTGATAACATTGGTTGATGTCCAATCAACGCTCATCTGCAATTTTATATACCTGAAATCATATGAGTTTTTATAAACGAGTCTGTTAATTCATTTCTTTAGAAGGAAAGACGTTAAAACGTTACTGTAAAAGTAAACACAAAAGTAACTGTTGAAACGAAATAATTTATTGTTGCTACTTTTTTCAATATTTTGAAAAATATCCATAAACTACAGGGTATTGTTCGCCAAACTAAAGTCTCTCTTTCTATTGGAAACTGACTTCAGTTTTGTCATTCAAAAGAAACTTATTACCATAATACCATTGCGGTTAAAAACAAAACGATATATCCAATGTATTGACGTCTCATTTTGTTAAACGCGATGCAAAAAACGTTCTAATGGTAATGCTAATTTCGCTCGAGCAGTTGCGAAAACGCTCGTCTCATTTACATTATGTCATTTACTTCTTGTAAATATTTTGCTACCTATACGGGTTCCTACGGTTCGGTTTTAGGAAAATTAGCTCGACAGCGTCTATGCTAATTGGACTTCTAAGTTTCTAGGCGTTAGAAGCGACACTTTTGCTAATTAGATAAATGATTCTATGAACCTTAGTTTTGTCTCTTTCGTTTCCTGGTTTTGCGTATTACCATATTTTTTTATTTTCATCTGTGATCTTCTTATTTGTTTCAATATGTTATTTATCACCATTTTTTCCTGATTCCTTAGAAATGTATAAATCAATATTATTAACGTAATTTTGTCCCTTGTTATTTTTGTTTTTAAATTATTAAAAGTAAAGTTCGTCTTGTACTTGTGTATAGAGAATAAGTTCACACGGACTCACTAAACAATTTCAGTCATTCAAATGTTAATTATTGGAAAGTAAAGCGTTGGCGTCATTTACTACTGATGCTGAGATATTAGTAGCATAACAATAAATCGTCTTAAAGGAAACCAGCTTAGTTGTAAAGAGATAAAAGTGCGTGGGTTTGAGACTCGAGTCAACCTCAGTTGCTTAAGTACGGCTTTTATGCTGCTTAGTACAGCAAAAGTGTCTCTTGAGAAACATATCGGGAATTATTTAATAAATACATACATACAATTTTTAATACTTACAAGTATGAGAAAAATAAACGAATGTAACATTCGTTTATTTTTCCCTTAAAGCTAAACAAAACTGTACGTAACCTTTTAAGTATGACAAATTGTAATATTTCATGGAGATATTTATAATACTTTGAGCGAATGATCAATGTCATCAATTTTACTGCCAATGCAAGAAATATCGTAATAATATTCACTATTTGTTCTAAATACAAACAAAAATTTCAAATTTATCTGTCATTGTACAAAAAACATTGAGACTTATGTATATTGATGAACCTTAAATTTATCATAAAAATCATCTAAAGGTTTGTTCCTAAATAATAATTTACATAAAACTGTGAGCTTTTAGTTTCTATGTGTCTCTTGGTATGTAAAAAACCAATAGAAAAGTCGCAATGGCCAATAAAATTATGTTCCGATGCATCTGCCTGAAAGCAACGCGATTTTGAATAACAAAATCTGCTACTTCATTATTCAAATCGCAAGATTATGTTAATATAAGCTATTTGTAAGCGGGTTTGATTTACTTATGTGGCAGTGTGCGGCATGTAACAGTTTCTTTGAATAAATTTATGTATTATCAACCGCTACCGTTTGCATTTGTGTGGGTTCCGCAAATACACCTACGTACATAATTAAGTTCTTCACTCATTATCATAAATACGGTGGCATTGTCTTCTTTGCCATATTTATGTTTTATATAACTTAATTTAATTAGTGTGAAGTCTCATTTTGTATTCGTGTTAGGTGTTATTTTACTCATATTTTGGTTATGTTTTTTTAGATGTTTATGGGTTTTCATTAATTAAGTGTCTGTGAAATGATCTGAGCAGTCAGTTTAGTTTTTAAAGTCAAACACAATAACTTTAAGAATTACCAACTTATCGAATGAAAGCTAGACACTAGCATCAACAAACTTCTAGTTTAGTTATTTACAACAACTTTTCAACATATTCTCAACTTCGGTTTTCTCATTTTCCAACACAAGAACTTTTAAAAGTAAATACGTAATTAGTACAGTTAATGAGCAAAGCATTTTACGATCAATCTATGCGATAGGTTTAGATAGCGTAGATGAACGGGAGGTACGTAAGGAGGGATCGGACAGTGACCCCGGCGGCATTCCAACGCGCGTCCGCTGTACCTGCTCTCTTTACTTATAACTAGATTTTTTTTTGAAAATCTTTAATACTATCGAGGAAAGTAAATACACTTGTATGCTACAGATAGAGCCCAAGTTATGTTATATAATTTAACACCTACCAGAAAGGTTCTATGTGAACCGAATTTCTAGAAAAGTACAATAAATTTTATTGTCCCAGACATTCAAACTATTCTATTTTATGTTTACCCGTGTGGCTGGTAGAACGTCTGTTGTGTAAGTAAGTGTTCTTAGTTGTCGTTATGGTTTTCGTTCCTAGCATGTAAAAACCTGTGTGGTTATAGTCCTGCCCCGGCATTCAAGTGTCAAGTTCGTAGTTGGCAATAAAGCATGGGTATAAGGTTGCAGACCCACTGTCCATAAACATCACAGTCACATTCGCTTCTCACCTTATTTAAAATTTAAACTTGCAAGTGATAAAAATCCAGATTCTCATTTTGAACGCATATTTTAAATTTATGCAGCAAATAAAACAGTAGATAACACTTGGCAGAAACGTTAATGAAGCGATTGATAGAAAATCTAAAAGCAAAACGTACGAAAAACATTCACATAAAACTCAAGTTGCAAAAGCTAAAAATAGGAAAAATAAAACTATAACTAAAGTGCTACATATACATATATAAAATAGGTACGCACTGTGGTGCCCAGTTGGCTCACTTTATCTACCATTCAGACTTTGGAACAAAAAAAAAACTGTGGAGAGAAATTGATTCGATCTGTAGTGTTGGTCATTGCAAAGAACCAATACTATCTTAGACAAGATGTCCGAGAAATTGAATATTTTCATTAATCATGACTTTAAACTGAGCTTGCATTATACTGTTGTGATTTAAGAGTTTCAATTATTCTCACCTATGAAATATTTCAATCTTATTTCCAGAGAATTATTAATTAAGTACTTGATTCTGTCCCAAAACTAATTACAAACTAAATAATAATGAATGTGCAGGTGTTTTAATTCCCAAACTTAAAACATAGACAGGTCTACCATAGTCATCACTCTACATCCGTTACCAACCTCTCAAACGTTGTTCGATAGGCAATCTCGAACACGATTGAATTGGAAAAAAAACTATTTTGACCCGGATCGGTAGACGAACTATTTCTTTTATATTTAGTTTAAAATGCAACTAGTTCTAACTTTATAGCACTTTTTACCAGTTTAATTTAAGGATAACTTGCTTTATTTTTGAGACTCGTTCTCAGAAAATAAAGCTTGAAATAAGTTTCCATATGAAGTGACCCAAAATATAGTGTGACTTTGTATTCTCAGTTCTGCCACATTGACTTTACAATGCAGCTTGTAAAACGAAACGAGATCATTTTAAGAACCTGTTTCGGCACTAGCAAATGGATTCTGGGCTTCACCAATTACATTTCCAGCAGAAAAAAGACCGTCAACATTTTTAGACACTTTAGTTTTATTGACCGACGTATGATATTCAATTGCCACTTTTGAGAGCGTTATGTCGTTGTTATCAATTCAAGTTATCACCGTTTTATTGTTCGTTTCATGAGTCACTTGCCTGTTTTCTTCACCGGCGCCATCTTCTGTAAGTGTGTTCCAAAACATATTATCCGCCCGGCAACCGTAATGGAAATATTTTTTAATGTAACCCATTAGCGCGGGATTTCGGTCCTCTCTGTAATTTGGAGTCAAAGTTTTTTAATCTTCGCTCCATGTCTTGATGGGGTTCTGAGCGACTGTCCATCGCGATCCTTATCTCGGAGCATAATAAGAAGAGACAGACGTTACTTATATTTTATTTAACGTCAGAATTGATCGAACTGGTACGATAAGATGCCTCGGAAGGTAAGATTTGTTTATGTCATAAATTATGTGTATTCTTTACGTGGGTCCTAATTCTTTCATTTTAAAATGCATTTAAATTTTGTCGTTGTAACTTCCGAATTAATCTTTGTTGTGACATTTATCATCTATTAGTGGTTTATTCAATAAACTCTTTTTGGCTCTACTATTCGATTGTGTTTTCGGGGTTTACCCATTTAACTAGCTATCGTGTGTTTTATAGTTTTAGTTGGTTCGCATCAAACGTTTTCGTAGTAACCTGGTAATTGCCTTGTTAATTTGAATCTGGTATCGGTCTCTCTGATGTTAGTAAAGCTGTTTGACTGGTGTTTCTGAATCCGTCATCATATGATGTCGATCGTGGCTCTCGATTCATTTTAAAATAAAGATATCGCGTTCATTAGATATTTAAAATTTATTGGAAGTAATTTCGGCTTCGATATTAAAATATCAGGTTTTTATTTAATTGGAACACTTTTTCTCCGCGTCTATCGATGTTACATTTTATGTTGTGTTTCATGTTTTATGTTTTACAGTGTTCGTTTTCCCATCATAAACACAACGTAGTTCTAAAACTGGCTTCAATATTAATGATTTTAATGTTATAAAATCAAAACACTTTGGATTCCACCCTAAAAATACTATTAATAAAGTCTGATTACTAATACTCGTGTCCTCTAGCAATGTCGAACCAATTTTGTTCCAATAGTTTAGTATCAAGCTCGTATATCCTATAATTTTTTATCCTCATCCCAACCCAAAACATAAATCTATCATACATTTTAGAAGGCCATTATCTAATAATACTTTAAAATCTTAATAGACAACGTGGGTGTTTGGACTAGCCGTGTGTACTTAAAAACCGGTCCGTCCATCAGTCACTAGTTCACTACACAATATTTGCGTGACGTTAACAAGTTTGCGCCCTTTCCTTGCTTCATTCATGAATTTATTTGTCAATTCTTTTAACTTGGCTTTCTCTTTGTACATTAGCATCATCTTCAGTGATATCCATAGGATCTGCTTTTACTGATATATATCTTCTAAACTGGTCAATTTAATGTGTAGGTACTATAGAATCATGTCATAATATGTGGAATGTATTAGGTACTATTAAATGCCTTTTATAGGTAAAGCTATACTTGCAAGTAAACCGTAACTATTTATGCACAATTTGTGACGGGTATAAAAGCTTACACTTTACTCCTGCAAGGCTTTGAGTCGTGCCGACGCACGTAATGTTGACATTTTTATTGTTGTCATTTGACATTCTGCTTTACCTGCTAAAAAATTGTCGTAACAGTATCGACTTGCCTGTAATTCAAGCAGAGGTGAAATATAGGCATTAGTGTAATATCAGATGTATCAAGTGATTACAGAGTGCTAGATTTCAATGGTATTCCAGTAGCAAATGTACACCAAGTTTAATTTTCACAACATACCGTATAGTCCCTTGTAATACGTAAACAATTGTATGCATAACAATAGTAAAATACGAGTATTTAAAAAAACAGTCTCTAAATAAATAAAAATATTTGTTGTTGTTTTTTTTTTTTCGTAGGCGTTATCTTAATCACCCAAATTGAGATTTCTGCAATTATGAGGAAGTTTTACAGTAAATACTATACAACCATAGTCCTTGATATGGGCAAGCCCTTGAATGAATTTTAAGTTAAAACATCCGTTTTTGGCAAGCTATGATTGTTCGACAGCGTATAAATCATCAATAAAATTTGGTAAGGTCAGTATTAATTATAATATACGGAAATCGATTCTCATAAATATTGGAATAAATAAAACGGCAAATGAGATTTCTGATTGATCAATTTTCTAAATCAATGTTTAATAACTAGAGTTTTAGCACAGTTCTGTTTGAAGTATGGAATGTTTTGAAATCACTGCATATCTTAAAAAAATATCAATTTGATACTGTTGTAGTTGTTATGAAATTAATTGCAATATATGCTTGCGTACCATGAACTGTACTTTGATAACGAATTTAGGGAGCTCGCCGTGCAGCCAATGCATAATTGCATTATAAAACCAAACCCGAGTTGCTGACGACGGCATGTAGTGTTAAAAGACATTTCAGTAAACCGTAGGGGCCAAGCAGAGTCCCTGCACGCTACGGCCACGGGGAATTTCTGAAAGGGAAACTGTGGTCCTAGAACGCAAAAAGCAGCTGTAAGTCTAACACGCTCTATCTCTCAGCCTTAGAGCGAGAGAAGTTATTGATGATTTCACACTTTAAAGCTGTAATCTCTCCTGACTTATTTATGTCAGAGAGAGAACTAGATGTATTCGTAGTAATGAACTGTAGATATTATGGACTACTACTATTCGTTTGTCATTATTTTGTTTCCTCACCACACAGCTGCAAACCAGTATCAGTAAAACTCAAAACCATTTTCTGTTACAACATTTTAGGAGTATGGGAATAAAAACTGGCCTTTTTCATTTTCTAAGAATCGAATGTGCGAACACAAGAGCGAAGTAAAATGCGTGCACAATCCGTGTAATTGGCAGTGTGGGTCGTTACTCCTTTTAGAGTTCCGTCAGTAAGTTTTACAATTGAACGTTACATACTTACAATGTATTGCTATTTTGTTAGGAAATGGGTTATTGTGTTCCTTGCAGCCAATGAAATGAAGGAATCAGTGAAATTCTTGTGTTGGTAGAATTTTCTTGTTGCGTTTTACTTCAACGCACTCTGTGCTAGCTTTAAGAATATACAATTTGTTAACGAATTTGAAATTTCTAAAATCTTTCTGCTTATTACAACCATATTTTTTTTTAATCATCACTTTCGAGTATATCTAAATAAATTTATGCACTAAATAAATTTTAACAAAAAAACATACTCACACACCAGTCATTTTTTGTATTCTCATGATGTTTATGGATAACTGCCTCAATCGATTTGATAGAATCGATTTCTATCATAAATTCGGAATTAAATTTTAGCCATTACAATATTTCACTGCCGCGGCCACTCGAAAGTGAATACATATAAATGATATCGCTGCATAAAGATAAAAGATTTCGATTACGATAGAGACGCTAACTTTATGGATTTATTTAGATATTTACCGATCATCAACTTTGTGTGGTTGGAAATAATATATCTTACATTTACAAGAAGAGGCACTAAAGTTAGATTTGTACTAGACGTACAGCGTTTACGAGTTTACTCAATAATATTTTAGCTTTTCATCCATGAAAGAACATTGCTGGTGCTGCGTCGACAAGTCATTCCTAACTATTAAACTTTGTCATGAAATCTTTGAGACATGTAATAACTTTAAGTTGTTTTTGTACTTCTTAAGTCGTGTGTGCTTTATCATATTCCCAATAAACAGTTTCGTGTCCAACATCGTCTTTAGTAATTACCAAGTCACCAATATGACCTTCTTTCATACGAGACTTTCTGTCATCTATGATTATGTTTAACCGGTTATAACCTTATATAACTTCTCATCTCTACGACGCATTCTTTGCATGGCAACCCGAAGAATTTTCGGAGTCATCATCATTAAACGGACCGGACTTAAACCATTCTTCATTACCTTTTTTGTTAAGTTTCCCATGATTAACTGGGTCTACGGACTTTGTGTCACTATCATTAGCTGAATTGTTCATTTTTTTCATGACTATCGTGCCTAAGACATCTAAATTCTTTAGTGTTCATTTATAAATATAAATCTATAACCGGACGCTAACAAATTCACTTGATATAAATCAAGTCAATGATCTAAGATTCCTTTAAATAACTACTTGAGATGTAAGAGATTTGGACACTTACGTACCTATATTAAATTGAAGCAAACCCAATAAAACCGATCTAAATAAGTATACAATCGGTTTAGTGACACCAGGGAAGCCTATATCTTAGTGACACCAGCGGTCTTCGTTTCTTTTACTGAAATGATAATTATGTAAATATATAGGTACAATGACACTGCATTTATCTATATATATAAAAAGCCGAAACCATGGGGCCTAGAAGCGTTAAATTTTGCACAAGGCTTCCTTTTATAACGTAGGCGAGCACTAAGAGAGGATTTTACAAAATTCACCCCCTAAAGGGATGAAACGGGGGCCCAAAGTTTGTGTGGCGAAAACTATTTTCATGCGGGCGAAGCCGCGAGCAGAAGCTAGTTTTGTATGATACTTATTCACTTACAGCAGAACACGCATTTAAAAAGAATTAAGTTCTATTAAATAACATATTGTAATTTCCAAGTTTAAGTTTACCTTACCATAACGAATAATGTTTTTACAATCTTTCCGTTTTAAGCTATGGACAGAGCGCAAGCGTGTTATTATCATGATTATTATGAAGCTCTCAATACTTCCTTTATTTTTCTTATACCGACCTCGCTTATGTGTGTTTCCTTAAATAAAATCCACATCAGAATGCTATTTAAATTATAAAATCGATGTAAGAAATCTGCAAAGGCAGAGGATTCCTTGATAAATGTGGCTCAGGTAGCGTAATTTTTCTCTAAAATTCTTCATCTTTGTTTCAGTCTAATCATTTTACAAAGTTTTTACTGTTGGTTATTGCTTATTTTGAATTTTCATTTATTAAAACCGTATTTATGTTATTTACGACAAATCCCATTTCCCCCAACCTGCTTGACGAATCGTTCGTAGTCTGCGATTCATAATAGTATAGATTGATATTAATACACTCCTATACATAATGTAATTGAGCTCTGTACACGCCTTAGAGAAGTATAAAACACTGTTTTCACATCGCCCGCCTACCTACAAGCCATAAAGCAGATGGCCACTAGTAATCCAATATAGCCGCTGTTAATAATATTAATCGCAGCGATTGGCCACAAAATGCTTTTAACGTAATTCGATTCGGTTGGACTGGAACTCTTGTGGAACGGAACCAATACAACACGACCTTCCCATTCCTCCTCACATTTGCGATCCATTAACGATACGGGGAAGTGAAAAGAATTAGCGGAGCTCTTCAAAAAATGGTGAGGCTTAACGCATGCGACGTCGTCGAGCTCGCCTTGAGACTAAAGGCTCATGTTACTCGGATCACGTTCAAGGCGCGTCTGAACAGTATAGTGGTCGGCTGGTCGCCGACATTAAAATTTTACTATTACATTGTATTGGATACTCGAACAGTTATTATATTTATCATCTTAAGTGACATTTACTCACGTTAGTAGCGGACAGTGAAATACTGTCGACGACAAAAGGTCGTTCCTCTCTTAATGAATGAACGCCTCTAAATCCAATCAAAACCCGTTTCAAATACCTACATATTGTTACATACCATAAATAAACCACGTTTCATATTATCAGCAAAACTTGTGTTCGAATTCACTCCGCCTTTACTCCGACATTTAATTAAACCACGATATTTTATGGTACGAATCATTAAAACGATCCCAAGGAACACTCTTATCCTTTACGTTGCTAAATATAGCACAGAAATTTAATTTCTCTTTCATTGTTCCAGGTACATACACTCAAAGGAGAAACCCTTCAAGTGTACAGAATGCGGGAAAGGATTTTGCCAGTCGAGGACCCTGGCGGTACACAAAATCCTCCACATGGAGGAATCTCCTCACAAATGTCCAGTTTGCAGCCGCAGTTTCAATCAACGGTCAAACCTTAAGACTCATCTGCTCACCCATACAGATCACAAGCCTTACGAATGCAACTCTTGTGGGAAAGTATTCAGAAGAAACTGTGATTTGAGGAGACACGCCTTGACACACGCAGTTGGTGATGTCCCGCCAGGTGATGTCTTAGATGTAGGTGAGGAAGAGACAGGCAGATCAGGTTCGCCAATTGAACCAGGATTTGATGATGAAGATCCTGAACTCTCGTCCCCTGAACATTCCCCAGTTAGACGAGCTCGTTCGTCTTCAATCGAAAGTATCGGACGAGAGCAAAGTGAAGAGAGACCACCACAACGACGGACTTCGCCTTCTCCAGTAGAACGTACACACTGTCACCATAATGAGCAGAAAGACAGAGCAAGTCCTTACACTATGCGACCACAACATCAAGAAAAACACATGCGCATGCCATCAGATCTCTACGAAAAACGGCGATACACTTCTGAAGAGATAATAGAGAAAGAGATGCGTTATTCCGAAGTTCCTGAACAACAAATAAGACATCCTCAACTCCAAATACGAAGAGACCTTCACCAAGTCGCGCCTCCTGATCCTTCAAAAATGGGTCAGATGGCAAGTCCGCCAATAGATCCTGGGCCTTCTGGTATGTACCTGAGTCCATTTAGAAAGAGAAGCCATCCACCTGATATTGGAGATAATGTGAGAACTTGCGCAGCCGTCTATCGCAGTCGGTCACCAGAGCCTACTAACTTAACTATGCCCCGGCACCCACTAGGAAATGGAGAGGTCGTTGTTGGAATCCCGCCGACTATAATGGGAATGCCGTCATATCATAAGTTTGGTATACCCATGCCACCGCCACATCCTCAATTGGCATACGGTCCTGTTCCTCATCCTATATTAGGACCACAGCAAACTGTTGCACAAGACTTGATAGTAAAACACGCACCTCCGAAAGATACAACCCCCTGTACTTCCACTCATGTCACTACTTGTAAAGATGGTCAGAAAGATCCTGAAGAAGGTAGTTCGAGTTTCATAACAAGTGGAATAAAGAATATTGTTGGGATACAACCACCTACTAATCCGAAACCCGGGACGAGTACATCGACAGGACCGAAGAAAGGCTTCAGTATAGAAGATATTATGAGACGCTGATGAAATTTTAACAAGCGCCGCTGTCTGCGAAGACTTACTGTATGCAAATGAGATTGCGTAGTATAGATTACGTTAAAGTTTAGCCTTTGGAGACGTGTTGCCTTATTTTATTTAGGTACATAATATGAAGATTTTAATGCAATACGTCTGCAGGCAGTGGTTCTTGAATTGATTGTATAGGTGCATTTCTAGAGAGATTTAGGATATGAAATTGTATTTGTACCTAATTTTAGATTAACTATAATCAGAAGTATTATTAGTCCAAGTTTCGATTTATACACATTGTAAAATTTCTAGAGGTATGTTTGTACGTATTTGCAACGTGGATTTGGTTTTCGTAAAGATCTCATAAGGTTTGTTTGTGCAGTGTTTTGTTTACCTCCAAATTTTAAAAATTAGTTTATCGAAGAAATATTTTAGGCAATAATTTTTATTTTCTCGTTTTATTGTTGGATGTTGACGAACAAAACAGTTGTTTGTGTGATTTTTTTTTGTTTGAATCCATCAGTGCTGATTTATAATTAAAAATAATTTTAAAGTAATTTAGTTATTTTAGTTAGATTTAACACATTAAGAATTGACTGGTTCTTATTACTGCTGTTATTTATTATTTAGTTATTTCATAGTTTAATTATTGAGAATGTTAGTTTTGTCGGGCAATAAGCAGTTTTATTGATAATCGTGATTTTTAATTTAAGATTTAGTATTGAAAACTGTAAATAATTGATTGTATTGTTAGATTTAATTTAAAAATAGTTGATTGATTGTTAATTTTAAATTACAAACAATAAAAACAAAAATAGTATTTGTTGAAGAACTTGCATAAAATATAAATAAAACTGAACTAAAATAATAAATATTTTAATTAATCATTGTGAAAAATTTTGATATAAAGTTTTTAGTTATAAAAAAATGACTCTACTAAATAATTTAATAGTTATTGCTCAGGATTAATTAAGTGAAGTACTTTACGTATGTACATTCGTATTTTTATATTAATTAATAAATTATGATGTGACAGATATATGAGCGTTTATAATTTTGTACTCACATAACCCTCAGTACCTGAATATCTCAATCTGCAGTTTTATGCTATGGTGTTAGGGCTATATTTTACTGGGATACCATGGCGGCGCGACGAGTTGCGCCGCCATCGTATCCGTAAGCTTCCAAACTAGATACAGACACCAGAACCCGCTAAACCATACTGAGACAGTATCAAAATGGATCTTAAATACACGCTTCCGAGTTGGTCATGCCGCCAATTTGGTTGCGAAACCAAACGGACACCAGGTGAGTAACTCTCTATGGAGCTGTAAACATTTTGTTGGTAGTGGCGACTGGTCGCATCGCCATAGTGTGCCGGTGAAATATAGGCCTTATAGAAATAAAAGTAATTTATCTATCACAAAACTTCAAAAACATGTGGGCCCACGCATATTCGTAATGCACATCTCATGAGCAGTAGTGGACTAGGCCACTAGGCTAAAGGCAACTTACAAGTTTTAACGTCGTGGGTTCAAACCCTGGTAGGAACTATACTTTGTGTAATTTAATAATATTTCATCATCACTACTCACAAAACGGTGGAGGAAAACATCGTGAGGAAATCGGCTATTTGTACTAAAACCAAAAATTCGAAGACATGTGACATCCACAAACCTGCAAAGAGCCTGCGTTGTGAATTACGGCCCATTTTCTTTCATAAAAAGCAGGTTAGAGCCACAAAAGTTGGAACACCATAAGGCTAATTACACACTTCACAAAAATCAAAAACACAGAAATCCAAAGGTAAGACAAGGCTAGGCACGCCATAATTATAACAGTAAGTGCCCCCCCCCCTCTTTGAGGAGTGGCTGAAAAGACCTCACGGCGTCCTCATCTTCCGCGTGACGCAGATTCTCCTCCGGAAGTTCCTGCACCGGATTCGTGCGGAAGTAACACCCGGGTGTCACCACTGTGTGGGCCGCCCGGAGGACACGGTGGAGCATACGGTAGAAGTGTGCCCCGCTTGGTCAGAGCACCGCCTTGTCCTCGTAGGGGCGATCGACGACAACGATCACTCGCGCCGGGCCTTGGTTCAGGCCATGATCCGAAGCGAGGAGGAGTGGCAAGCGGTCGCCTCCTTCAGCGAAGCAGTAATGCTAGCAAAGGAGGAGGCCGCACGTGCATGCGCGATGGAACAGCTCTTACGCCCCAGCCGCCGGAATCCCGATCCTGATTTCCAGCCACCATAGGCGCGGGCTTGCGGACGGCGAGCAACCTTTATAGGTAGTTATCGTTCTTTCTCGCTCGAACGACTGATATTTTAAGACGCCATGGTAAGTTCCCTGTAGGCCATATGAATTTTGTTACATGTGGAAATCGCACCCGCGCCACAGCACAGTAGCCGATCCCTCAATTACGGTGCTAACCGTGCTGTCAGGGTCACGTCGTGTCCGACTACTTAATATGTATACCTTCCTTCATCCCCTTCAGAGCCCAGTCCTCCCAGGCCATGGTCCGGAGCGAGGAGGAATAGATAGCGGTCGCCTCCTTCTGTGAAGCCATAATGCTGTCGCTGCACGTGTCAGAGAACGGGTGTCTTCACGCCGCCAGGACCCCAACCCCAACTTCCAGCCACCTTAGGCGTAGGCTTGCGAACTACGAACAACGGGTAGCTCACCGTCCGGCCGTCCGGTAACTATTCGGACCGAGTCGTCGCGCGCCTCGAAGAGATGTCAGCAAAACCTAAGAGGCCAGCAGGGTCGAAGCCTAATGGGGCCGTAGGTTGCCTTCCGAAAGGAATACCTATGTCCTGGAACACACAGGGCAAAGAAGAAAGGCTATATAAGGCTAGCATAGGCTTGGTTTTAGTCTCTAAAAGTCTGACACGCCCTCTCGCACCGTCCTAGAGCGCGAGAAGTCATTAGATGACTTACCACCTAAAAAAAGCACCAAGTCATTTAGTATTAAACTCGTCGGGTAATGATAGTGTTTTAGAATTTTATTTCATAAGGTTAATTAATAAAATACTAGCCAATCCCACTGCAAACCAAAGGCCTTAATATTATACTGGGTGTCTCAGAAATAATTCACTGAAGCTGAAGATGGGAAAATTGTTGTCTCATAGAGCCCAGACCTCACACTTTTGGATTCGTTTTCCTTTGGGGTTATCTGAAGAATAGGGTGTATAATAGTGATCTGATCTGAATTGAACGAAAACATTAGAGAAGAAACCAACAATTCTACTCAACTTCTGAGGCTTGTTTTCATGAATGTTAGAGATCGCTTTGAAGAGTGCCAGAGTCGCGAAGGACGTGATTTTCAAATAGTAATTTTTCCATGTCTTCAGTTTCTGATTTTGTAAATTTTTATTATGCATCTACAGAATGTGAATTATATATGCACGTTGCATATATTTGTTATTTTTAGGATTCCGTACCTCAAAAGGAAAAAACGGAACCCTTATAGGACCACTTTGTTGTCCGTCCGTCTGTCTGTCTGTCCATCAAGACCCTTTATCTCGGCAACGTGTGGAGGTATCGAGTTGGAATTAAAACCATATACCTACTCAGATCTGTGGAATCTTGAAGCTGTAAGCGAGAAAAAAAGATACTTCGGTTTATGTGGCAAAAAACATACATTTCGACACTCACGAGGAAATCAAAATTCACGTTAACCCGAAATCCTGAAATTTGGCATAAAGCAAGGTCTTATAGCACAAATATAGGAATAAATCTGAAAACAGTAAATTTGTTGTTAGGGCACAATTTTTTATTGCGATTCGAAAAAATCTCCCGAGACTCCATTCCGGAATTGAATTTAAATACGTAAGTTCGTACGAAACCGTCAGTTTTTTTATCTATATAATTATATAAAAGGAGAAACTGGCTGATTGACATATCAACGCATAGCCAAAACTATTGGGTTTGAAATTTTGCACAAGGTTTCCTTTTATGATGTAAGCGAGCACTAAAAAGGGGTTTTTGCAAACCCTTTAAGGGGTGAAAAAAGGAAACTCGTTTCTATGCAAAATTTTATTCTTTGGACCAATATACTTGGAATATAGTATAATAATTACCTCGGTCAGAGATTAAGCATTGCCATACAACGTGGCAATGCCGCCAGTCTTTTGGGCACACTTCCAGTCGACAGCGATGCGGAGGAATTTTATGACGCCATATTTTAGATAGGAGTTATTGTGTATATATTATGTAATTTTAATTAGTTAATTGTTTTTATTGTTCTTGTTAAGTATATCGTATTTTTAAAATAAAAGAAGATTAGTAGATTACGTAAATAAATAAAAAGATTTAAGTATGTTATTCGATTTCCATAACAACCCTTATAAAAACCAATTAAGTGGTATTAATGGTTGTACGGGAGAATATTATTCCTTTGGTAAATAAACTTGAAACTTGGCACAAATTCTAATCTAAATGAATAATAAAAACTGTCATTAGTTTTTCAGAACTAACCTTAAAAATACGGTTTAAGGGGTTTACAGTTTTTATAAAAATATTATCGCGAATGGAGTCGCTGGCAAAGTGATAAGTGCATCTATAAAAGTGTCTTTTATCTGATATAACCAGTATTAACTTCCAGTATATATACAGTATGGATATAATTATACAGTAGATGTATCCAGTATAGAAACAGCTACTGTAATTAAGGAATTTCTCAGTAAATCTATAATACGAGCTTATTACGATATTAATATTAGATGGCAACTCTATTACACAATTCTTACTAATTTAGCTTCTGGCGTATTATGTGCAAACATTTATGGTAACCATTATCTTTGGTTAGCTTCTTTTGTGTTTTGAGGATTGGTAAGAACTTGTACTTCATAAATCTGATCTATTTTTAGTGGTCACCCACTGCTATTATTTTGGGTCAAAAATATTTTATGATTTATCTAAGATGAAGAGATCAAGCTATATGACGACCCACGAAGACAGACCAGACGCGACAATGCAATCAACGATCATATTGAATAGAAATTATTTTACAGGTGTTCTAGGTGCATCCGTAAAATTAATAAATAAAGCACACCTAATTGACATTATTAATGTTCTTACTACTGGGATTTGGACTTCCTTTTTAGGAGAGGAAATGGGCCGTAATCCACCGCGCGGGCTCATTGCTGAAAACTAGCATAGATTGTATTGTATTGTTGTATTGTATATCGGGCTGGTTTCTGCAACTCTACGACTAAAGCGCGTATTTTGCGTATCGGTGGGACAAATTTGTCATTCGATTCACCTCAGCTCCTCAAGGTAGGCCAGCAGCGCCTTGGTGTTACTGACCATTTCACGGAGAGTACCTGGGTTTCCGAAGTACTTTGCCCTGTAACCAGCGACCACAGGGCAGCTTAGAAGCAGATGAGCTGCTGTCTCGTCCTCCTGTGACGTCTATGACAAAGAGGTGCTTATTAAAGGTCCCGTGGTAAGTTGTAACGGCCGTTATTTTGCGCAACTGAGGTTTAGTCAGTCGTAAGGCCTGTTTCGTGAAGCGGCCATCAATGGAGGGAAGTGCCTCCTTGGCCTGCCTGCACTCACTATCGTCTACCCATTGTTGTGGTGTAGATCTCTGGTGCCGTTTCTTACCAGATTGCGTAGGTATCCGAAGGGGAGCGGCACAATGAGTTCAGGCATTATTGCTGCCATACTCGATCCCCTTCAAGCGAGTCCGTTCACTGCATCGTTGCCTCGTTAAGGCCATCTGGTTAAGGCGTTGGTTTTTTTTTTTTTTTTTTTGGTTTTGGTGACCCTCGTATATTAGGCCAGAGTTAACTGTGTGGCTGTTCAGTGCTTGCAGGACAGCCATGCTGTCTGAGAGTATGCGGGTTTTTTTTCTCACGAGATTTTCCGTTTTGAAAGAAATATTTAAAAAAATATTGATATAGGTATTTTTTAAGCTGGAAAATTAATGTCTTCACCCGCTCCGCCCATTCCCTCTCGCTCCAGACCATGGCAACATCCGGGCATTACTGCCACATGAATCCAGTGCAGAATCCTCCCAAACTTACCATGTCCGGTGAGGATCTGAGTCATGCGGAAGGTGAGAACACCTGTGACACCTTTTCAGCTACTCCTTTAAGAGAAGACTTATGGCGTGTCCAGTGCTTGGTTGCGACAGTCTCTGTCGCCATATCGCCATGAGAACCCGCCGGAACTCTGTTCGCCATACTTATTCTGTAGGGATATAGTTAATATTATATATACTTATTTTAATACTTCCATTTCAGTCGTATCATTGACATTGTGTAAGTCTGAGTGACGTTGTCGCTCCAGTCTGTGAGAGCCTTAACAGTTGGTGGTACTCGTATAAATAGAAGGCACAACAAAAGATGCAGATAAAAGAAGCGAGAGTATACTCTTTATTATGTACCTACTTAATTTTAAACAATACATTACAATAAAGCTGATAACATAAATCTTGGCAGAGCCGAAACGTGCAAATGTAGGATTTCTTATAAAATTCAGAGATAATCCTAAAAGCAACACAAAAACGTACGAATTACGAAATCCAAGAACCTCTCATTATTAGTACGTAGTAATGACGCATGCGCTCTCAACAAATTATTTGCAGTAATGACCTTTGCAAAGAACTAATAATTATGGGGTTACCTTTCAAAACACACCATAGCAACAAGGAAAACATATAATTTTATGAAATTATAAGTCCAACGCGGGAACAGGTGATATTTTTATTAATGAAACACAATTTACTCCAATAAAGATGTCAAGTAAATGAAATATTTCTTCTAAAGTGCTGCGAAGTAATTAAGTTGCGCAACAAAAAATATTAGCGATAGAAAAAATATCGTTTGAATTTATTGTTTGCATTCAAACGTTATTTATCGCTTTGTGGCTTAGTAAGTTTATAATTCTTGGTAAAGATGTCAGGTGAGAAAACATTTAGTAACTTCTCTTCCATTGCTGCATTGTACCCATTGCTCGTCGTCCACAAGCTCGCGCCTACTGTGGCCGGAAACACCCTGTGACTTTCAACCCCGGGTGGCTTATGCGGTGGTGGCTGGTTCGTGTCTTCTTTCTCACGGTTTTAACTACTTCCTTTGCAGAACGATATGACTGCTTCTCATTCCTGCTCACCACGTACCTTGATCTGAACCAAAGCCGGACATGGAAGGTCGTCACAGCAAATCGCCTCCTCGAGGACACAACGCGACGCGGTGCTCTAATCAAGTGGGGAAGACATCCAGCGTATCTTCCGTATATTTCGGGCGATCCGCGCAAAGGTGACACCGAAGCGTTTCTTCCTACCGATTATGATGACATTGAAGATTGAAACAGGATATAACCTATCAAATACAGACACAAATGAATAGGTTTGAAATAATGATTCAAACACGTTTGGCTTTAGAAAATGTCAAACAAATTATTTTAAGTAGCAATAAAACAATATGTGGTCTTTATAATTAAGGCTCTTATTGGAAAATATGGGCAAACTCCTGTTCATTGAACTTAATTTAATTACAATATACATCATTATAATGTGTCTTCAAAATAATGCCAATTTTAAATTAGTTTCTTCTTTTTTTTACTTTTGATTTTACACGGTTTGTGTATTTAGCTAGTGTCAGATTTTATTACAAGTTTATTTGAAAATAAAATATATTTATTTTTTCTATTAGAATGCGGATGTAACTCTATTTGTTTTTGGTATATATAGCAGCAAATATATCGAGTCAGCCTTCTCGGCAAGCTTTGCCGAGGTAATCATCAATAGGAAGGAGATATTATATAGATAAGATAGGAAGAAGTAGGTAGGTAGGTTTTATTGCAGTACCTACTGCAATAAAATTCTTAGCTTCTACCTACTTCGCCTCCTTCTGCGAAGCAGTAATGAGGAGTAAAGGAGGAGGCCGACCGCGCGAGGCAACGGTCCTCTTGCCCCAGCCGCCGGGATTCCGAGCCCGATTACCGGCCACCGTAAGCGCGGGCTTGCGGACAGCGAGCAATGGGTAGCTCACTGTCTGACCGTTCGGTAACCGTCCGGACCGAGCCCAAGTCGTCGACGGCGCGTATTGTCCCACGCGCCGCGCCTCGGGGAGATGTCAGCAAATCGTAGGGGCCCAGCAGTGTCGAAGCCTACTGGGGCCACGGGTAGTGTGAAAGTGAAACCGGGGCTCTAGGTCAAAGGCAAAGTAGGAACAGGAGTGGGTTTTTAGTCAGTAAAAGTCTGACACTATTTCCCGCCCCGCCCAAGAGTGGGATCTGTCACTAGATGATTTTCACACCTAAAAAAAGCTTCTACCTACTTACCAAAAAAATTTTAATAGAAAGTTCTTCAAAATGAAAACAATCTTATAAAAGCATAAGGGCACAAGCTTTTTTCGAACCCTTAACCAAATGGTGTGAAAACCAGTAAATTGAAAGAAGAGATTCCTATAAAAGTACCTACCAATTGGAATGATGTACGTGAATAATTGGTCAGCTTGTGCTTTACCAATTCGTGATTACAAGGTCATCTAGCTTGAACTTGAGGTTATATCTAAGGTATTCGAAAAATATAAATGTAAGATCAGTCGTGCTTATGCTAAAATTGGAATTATAACCGTAACATAATTTGAAATATTTTACGTCATTTTTTGCAGAAATGATTCATTCCTACGGTGTACTGGTGTTCGATAGCCTTGGAGATAACCATTTATGTTAAATGTAACAAGTTGTGGTAACCAGCTGCTGTATGATGTCATTTGCTCTGACGTCATTGCAAGGTTTTAGATCATTACTGACACTTAGTAAAAAGAAATTAGTAGGTCTATCTCACAAAGGCAGGTCGGTCTTGGATATGTGTGTGAGTTCACATACACTTTATTTGTGTATGTGTTAGCTCGGAATGCTCGATGCCATAGAAAATAGTTTACACAGACGGAAAAAAATGATGATTGCATTACTGCTTACCATCAGGTGGGATCGCAATCAAGCACTGGTTTATAGTAAATAAAAAATAAAAAAAGTACGTGAACTTTACTGACATACTTTACTATGCTGCCCGTTCGGTACAACCACATGCACCTTCCAGAATTACACGAGGCTTGTTTATTAGTGTCGACCTTGCTAGGCCACTACGATTTGCTGCCATCTCCTTGAGACACGCGTGGAACACTACAAGCTATCGACGAATTGGGCTCGTTCCGGACGGTTACCTGACGGCCGGATGGCGAGTTACCCATAGCTCGCCGTCCACAAGCCCATGCCTACAGTGGCTTGAAATCGGAGTCGGGATCCCGGGGGCTGGGGCGTGACGGCCGTTCCCTCACGCGTGTGGCCACTTCCTATGCTACCATTACTACTTCACAGAAAGAGGCGACCGCCTGCCATGACAGAGCTGAACAGGTTACCAAATATTGGTCAGATATTTATTTGACACGAAAAAACTATGTATACGTGAATATATGTATAGACACACACATCCAAGATCCCAACCCACCTTCATAAATAGAATATAACTCTTACCTATGTTAAATATATACCTTTAATATTTTTTAACGATGATGGTATTCTTTACATTGAAGGATGCCAACGAAGGATCGAAGAAACTTAATAGACCCACTAAATCAGTTCAAAGGTCCATTATAATAAATTTGTAAACGAAACTGTAGGTAGTTAGAGATTGTGGTAAGCTGATCACAATAAACGGTCCACCAAGAACCGTGTTAGGACAATAGATCGAATTAGGTAACGTTGAAGTTGAATAGCACATTTTTTCGATAGAAATCCATGTTATTTCCGAAATGATTAAGGGAATAAGACCTGAAGGAAATGTAAAGGGTATAGAGAAATGTGAGAGATAGTTTATACTGTGCTAAATTACAGATATTTAGTCTTTATTTAATCTGTACTAGAAAAAAAATGCCAAGAAGCCAGTCAGTCAGCAAATAATAAAAGTTAGGAATTACATTAAATTTGTGAAAAAGATAATAAATTTTAATTAGGATCACGTAATTGACAAAAATTTTATTCTATTTAAAATATTTTTCAATCAGAGGCGTGGCCTACTCGAGGTGTTTGACGCAAGAGAATTGAAACGAAAAGGTCGTAACTAGTCTAGGTCTGGGGGGCTGAAGTCAAATGTTTTCTTCCTTTAAAATAATGACGAAGTTATGTGATGAAATTAATCAGTGCCCTAAATAATGTGAAATAAGTACTAATAAAGTACCTTTTTGGCAATAATTTTGACTAATGAACTTATCGTTGCTACCAGTGTTTTTTTTTTAGGTGGGAAAGTCATCTAATGACAAATCCCGCTCTTGGGTGGAGCGAGAGATAGTGTCAGACTTTTACTGACTAAAAACCCAATCCTGTTCCCTCTTTGCCTTCATCCTGGGGCCCCGGGCTACGCTTTCACACTACCCGTGGCCCCAGTAGGCTTCGACCCTGCTGGGCCCCTACGGTTTCGCTGACATCTCATTTGGGCGCGCGTGGAACACTACGCGCTGTCAACAACTTGAGCTCGGTCCGGACGGGTACCGGACGATTGAACGGCGAGCCACCCATTGCTCGTCGTCGCCGTTGGCCCTCACGAGCGTTGCTCTGCCTAAGCGGGGCATACCTCCACCGTGTGCTCCACCGTGTCCTCCAGGCGTTCCACACAGTGGCGACACCCGGGCGTGTCATCCGCACGAATTTGGTGCAGGAACCTCCCGAAGTCCCCATGTCCGGTGATCTTTCCAGCCACTCCTCAAAGAGGGGACTTAGGGAGGGGAAGTAAATAATAACTACGTGCAAATTCAGAGGTTATTTTAATTATTAACAAAATTTATTCCCAATAGACATTGTGATGTGAAATTGGTGTAGTTTTGCATCTCATATCTACACAACGGGGCTATAAGTGGAATCATCAAAAAAGCGCGATCTCGGTAAAATAGAGCTGAGAATTTTACTAAACTGCACTACTGCAGTATACATACTAAGTCCTACCACAGCGGAGCTTACCGAAAAGGCTAAGTCGATACATTTGTTGCCAAATACTAAAAAAACAATTTGTTTGATTTGCATTCTAATCTACACTAATATTATAAAGAGGTAAAGTTTGTTTTTTTTTGTAGAAAGGTAATGTCTGAAAGTACTGGTCCGACAGCTAAATTTTTTTCACCCATAGAAAGCTGCTTTATTCCTGAGTGACAAAGGCTATATTTTATATACGGGGGCGAAGCTGCGGGCAAAAGCTAGTACAAAATAAAGTGACTATATACCATGTCAAAAACAAAATACTTTTTAAATTGAACACAACCTGTGTTGCTTGATACAACTAAATGCACAAGCATGCATATTACCATAGTTTTTTCTATATAATTATATTAAGTTGCTATTCGATATTGCCTATATTGTTATTTAGGCTAGTTTATCCGACACTACTGCAAGTCGTGTTAGATTGCAAGTCCTGTAATTTCAAATACTATTGGACAATAGCCTTCTTTCTTCGACAATACGTATAGATATTAAAGATAACAGTTCACTGACTGGACCGATGGATAGATTAAATAATGACGATGAGGAAAAGAGCTGCATTTTTCTCGTAGTCTCTCGATTGGTTTAGTTTTAAGACACTCAACAAAAGTCAAGATAATTTAGAAGATTTGGTCGATGGTCTTTAAATGAAATAAAGTATACTTTTTAATTATTATTAATAATACACTTCAACAACTAGTTTACCAAATATTCTAGATGACATGTGCAAAGGATGGTTTCGTGTAAACAAATCAATTAAAAGCATGTATTTTATTCACAGTGGTTGTTTAAAATTGCAAAATCATTAAGTATAAATTAAAATTAAATTAAAAGAGATGAATCAATTACGTTAAAAAAAATCAATAATTCAAATATCAATGCTAACCTTTCTCCTTTGAATCCGCGCACCGGGCATTCAATGAGTTAATAACAAAAAAAAATATTAGAAAAGACAACTAATCGAATAAACAACAAATTAAAATAAACATATTTATTACACCAATAAAAAAAAGCAATGATAGAAGCTTTATGTACAAATGACTTCATAAAAAATTACGACACCAAAATAAAAAACAATACAGATCAAAATAAATATGAGCTTCAAATATCTCAACCGAACAACGTAAAACGCCACTTTACGCGAACTGTTGTTCAAGATAATACAATCACATATATTAATTCTGTGCAAAACAACGACATCTTTTATAAGCAAAAAGGTGTTTCTTTTATGGTCGTCGGTTTTACGACGCGCCGCGAACCACCGTCAACCGGGCAGCTACTTGGGACTTTATGCAAATTGCCCGCCGACTAACTATAAAAAAGTGTGCAATAAAATGAGATGAGTGTGGGTTCCGTGAGTATGCTGCTTTGATATTTTATTTTTAAGTTTTCTCCTTCTAAATTTTTAAAATATTTTTTTTTATAATTTATTTTAATCTCATTGAAATAAATTTTATTTTCTGACTGTGTTTTTGTCTTACAAGAAACAATGTTCTTCATAAAAAAAAAACTTCTTAATTAAAAAAAAGAGCTACTTCACATTAGGACTTACTTCTGTATCGTAAGTTCGGTCATAAACATGTAAATTTACATAATATAGGTACAAGACTTCCAAACCCGAAACACCTATCTGTTAGTAGACCATACAAATACTACTTCGAAACTTCTATGAAAAAAACTGCTTTACTTTTTAGAAGGTATACAAAAGCAAATTGTGAGTTAGTTTAAGTACCTCCTGCCATTTACGGAATAAAATAGAACACAGATAACATAATAGATTACGTTTTCCTTATACAAAAAGAACGGTAGCAAACTGTACCCCAAAAACAATAAAAATATTTTTTACGACAATCGAATGTCGTACCTCAGATATTTTAATTCGCGAGTTGATGCGAAGTGAAAGCATCATCGCATTCAATCAATCGCAAAGAACCATCATTTGGAGCATTGAGCTTTTACTGGTACCGATTTCACAGTGTAAAAACGTTAATTCATAATTGTTGCTCGTGACTGTACCCGCTCAAGGCCTTTCACGTTATACTGAAGAGTTTAAGTTGATTTTTGTGAGTGCTTTGCCCCTGTTGTACGCGACTGTAGCTAACTGTTGGGTGTTTTCCTTACTTTTGCAAAGAAAACGCCTGATAGTTGTCTTATCTTGGTATTTGGTGACATGCATGATGCATAAAAAGTAAAGATTAACAGAACGAACGGAATGTTGCTGGTAAGAAATTATCTGCCAATAAGATAAAGCTGCAGGATTACTTGAAAGATTCACCACGGCCCAAGAACGTAAAGGGTAACTAAAAGAACAAGGGTGGATTTTAGTCAGTAAAAATCTGACACACTATCTAACTCCAACCAGGCTCAAGAAGTTGGTAGGTGAATTTTTAGTCATTAAAAAGGCATTGGGATTTCCAAACATTACTGCATGGACTCTATGAGTAAAAACCTAAACTCTGTCTACGTGGGGAACACACACACACACAGAAGTGATACATAATCAGGAACTTTTTGTGTTATAATCCTAGCGGCGGGAGTCACTACTTTAAGCTGATCTATAAAATTATGTTTACCAATACTTTGACTAGACTACGTGGTACAAGAATCTCAAATGCATTAGAAATAATTTTCGTTTTTGTGGATTAGTTGGTACTGGCTACTGACTGCCTATCAACGTATGTATCATAGCCAACAAATTAATTTATAGATAAGGAGATTTTACACTACTCTCGTCTTACGATATCTCTATGGTCTGGTAAATAAAGTCATTAAAAAGCTGTTAAAAAGCCTTTCAATTAGCTCTTTTCCCCAAATTAATTGATCTTAATGGTTTCACAGATCGCCTTCTAAATCAATAGTCTTTTAGATACACATAACGTGGCAATGTCTCCAGTCTTTTGGATACACTTTCAGTCTACAAATATAATAGTTAGCTATGTTTTTAATAATATTTGGTTATTTATAAGTAGTATGTTGTAGTTATAAGTTCCTTTTAGATTCCCCAAGTTTCCCTCATCATTTTTACTACCGAAGTGCCACACAATTATCAACAAACATGGCAACACCTATTTACCCGAAACATAAATAAATTGGAACTCAGAAGGTCACATCCACTACGGAAACTATTAAAACAAATCATTAAGTTTTGTCTTATAAAATATGCAGTTCGTTTTCCGGTCTGCCTCAATTTGAATCCAGTAAGCAATTACACGCTTTTGCATTTGTTTCCACGGTGATCTCAGTATCGGCCACTTAACTGGCTATTCTAAAACAGGACGGTCTGAATACTCGGAAGAGGAAGTGCATTAGATGCAATTTACCCAAATCAACAAAATATTTCTAGGTTATTCCTCTTTCCGGATAATCTTCTGATTGCTCCAATCTACTCAGCCATCGTAGTCTACTGCAGCTGCTGGGCATAAACTTCAACCAAGTTACGCCAAAACACTCGACCTTCCATCTCACTTGTCACCCTAGGTCATCGGTCCATCCAGCTGGGTGTTTCGTTAATGCGAATTTAGATTTTTTTCAGAATATTTCCTTCAGTTTCACTGAAGCCTACACATTGTTAGTATGAGTAAGTTTTATGTTACAATAAGTTTAAGAAAACATTAGACAAGGAATCAACAACATTTTTACTCAACTTTTCTTCTGAGGTGCGTTTTTATGACTGTTAGAGATCGCTTTAAAGGGTGCCAGAGCCGCAAAAGACGACATTTGATAATGTTATTTTCAAGATTATTTTTCTGATAAATATGTTTGTTAATTTTGTATGCATCTATAAATATGAATTATTTCTGAGACACCCTAAGCATCAGTAAATAATATTGAACCTGTAATGGTCTAAGTACTTACTAATACCATAAACTACTATTTTTCCAGCTCTACCGATAAATGTAGGGATCCCCAGAACCTCAGCTCTTCACTTTTCGCAACGCCTTTGCTCGTAAGTTTATGAAACGTAGCGTACGTGTGAAAAGACGTTAGGAAACTGGTTCGAAGAAGTCATAACAGACAGCTTGACTTACAATGTGTGATGAATCATCGAATTATGTATGCAGTACATGTTGTAATGTGGTTTGATTTCCGAATAGACCACCTCATTGAAGTTGTGTTTCGAAAAAGGTAATCATGACATGTTATGCTTGATTCTTGTCCTGGCGACCGTTAGACTTAGGAGACACTCTTATATCTTTGCTGATTTTGAAACCTTCATATAAAGCATCACCATATTTTTGAGTGGGAAATCATTAACGAACTTCTGCCGTTTTAGGTAAAGCGAGAGAGATGGTCAGACTTTTGATGACTGAAACGCAGGGCCACAGTGGTTTTTTCAAATAATCTCACTGCCCAGCATTTGGATGTGACCTTCTAATCTATAAAATAAACCACAAAGAACATAGTTACAAATTATAAAAAATACCGGAACGAACGGAAATTTATAAGTGTAAACGTTTAAGTTTTATAAGATCTACAAACTAATGATTTTATAACAACGTGATGATTGTCTTCAATTTATTCGTAGAAGTATTTTCAGAGAGCAATGCTTCTGTGAATGTACTCGCATGAATCATGAATGTAATGTCAGTATTCAGTTCAGGTCAGTGCTTGAGACTTTGGGACATACGGTAATAAAGATCTTGGAGCTTGTTGTCTTATTTGTTAAGCTGCATCAACATCCTAAATTACTGGCCTCATGTTTATTAGTCTCGACTTGGTTTGGGCCATCAGAAGGCTTCAAGTCATCCAAAGGAAAATGGAGAAATCTAAGCTCAGAGTTTTCTTGCGTGATCGAATGAAGTACGTAGTATAAATGAAGATATCAGCAGAACCATGGTTACCGATATAGCCCGAAGAATCGACACTTGCCACATTACTCGCAGAACAAATGGTCGATGGGGCTAAAAGGTACTGGAGAAGCAACCATGTACCAACGCATACATACTTGTACAGGACCGATCGCCATATTGGCGACGAGGGTGGAGGCCTATGTCCAGCAGTAGACATCTCTCAGCTGGAATGATAATGATGACTTAGCTTGAATCTTCATAACTGTTCTCTTACTCTAGGGTAAACAGAAGAATCTGTCATACTTACTAAGTTTACATAATGTATTAATTGCACTTTTAATAATATTTTAGTTTTAGTATATTTTTAGGCACTATAATTGTATGGGAAACCTTGTTACTGTTGGCTTAATGTTAATTTTTTGTAAATATTATTGAATAAAATTGATTATTTATTGAATAAATGTTCACGCATGGAAGACGAGCGCAGTTCACCATACTTTCTGTGGCAAAAGTTGTTCTACATCCTGTTTTTGATCCTTTCCACTTGCAGCCATCCGTTCCAGCTAGTGAAGTCGGCATGTCGTTTGTGAAATTCTCAATTGATTCTTAAATCCAAAAAAAGGTCCCTTCAGTGTCAGAAAATCCGGCAGTTTCAGACAAATGGACAAAAGAAGAAAGCAATGTTTATAAATTTGTATATTCAACAAAACATAGTGTACCATTCTGCATAACCCTGTGTATAGTAAGTCCTATAAAACTCATGTTTTATCACTAAGCTTTCGTATCACGTACAGCACAGTGGTTTAGATTACCCATACGGGTTTCCCACTCCTCGTTTACAAATAAAAACGTCAAACAACTCATTTGTTTCAGTATTCGTCGCACGCGCTAGATTTACGATTACTCTGTATCGTATGAATCCGGGAGGAGGTGCTTCGATGAAAGTTGCTGTAACCAAACCACGGTCATGAATAACCGTGACATCATATGGGATTTTCTGGGTGTCTTTAATACACCTGTTTATTATTAGCTTATTTATAGAAACTGCTATTTTACAAAGAAAACTACTGTTTTCGGTAGTGCTCTTGTCCTTTTTACTTTGTCCTGATTTCATCACTTCATCAGCCATGTACTTACCTAAATAAGGTTTGAATCTGATAGAGTTTGCGCTTACCGTTTGTACATCAAAAACTAAGCAATCGATGTCTTAAAAGCATAAGTCTAGTTTGGTAACAGAGTTTATGTCATGTATAAAGTGGCATTTTTAAACTTACGAAAATACTCGTAGTTTGTTAAGTCTATTATTAGAGTACTGTGCCAGTTTTAAGGCAGAAATTCATTGTGTGTACAATTAAGGAGTGGAATTCTCTGCCAGAGCCTATGTTTCTTGATAGCTACAACCAGGTTATCTTTTATTACACTGATTACATTGATTTTATTTTTCTGGTAATTTTTATTTTTACTTCTAGGCAAGCGTATTCCATCTTCGACCAAATCGTCGCTTTCTATCAGGTGAGTTAGTAGTTAAGTGCGAACCTATCAACCATAAAAAAAATTTCAGCAACTATCACAGTATGTGGCGGTTGTTTCTTCACAAATTCTTTGAAATCCCAGTATACTTAGAAGATGCGACGTCAGCATTAATCTGTGCTTTAATAAATACGATCAGCCTTTTGCCAACCGTCATAATAACGTAAGCTAAAATCCCGTCACAAATGATCGTTATAGCGGTATATGAAGAGACATGTTCAGCAGTAAACGTTTACGAGGACGATAAGTAAACAATAACCGCCCCCGCAAAGCCATTGCATTATCACCACTTGCAATGTGGATTGGTGATCCGAATACCACTATGATGTTATTAGCACACGTACAAGCTGATGTACTAACATATCATTGCGATAAGTACGAATGAGAGCGAGAACTGTCTTGGCAATGTAAATACGAAATTTATTTTGTGACCTGCACATATCGGCTCAATAAGTTAGATAAAAAATCGACTCTCATGTAAAGGAAACTCTGAGATACAAACAGGTGGTCTGACATTTTACCAATATTATAAACTTTGCTGGCAAGCGGTAAAGGCAAGAAAGAGACAGTAAACTAACTTTGAAATAGATACGTGGGGCATACTGAAACTTTCTGGGTCTGGCCACTTACTATATAAGAATGAAAAACCAATTATAGTATTCGAAAATAGAACTATTTGCGAACATGTTACTTTTTAATTTGAGAAACTTTCAGTATGCCCTAAGTATAATTTGCGTCAGTGTTTTATTCCTATTATTTCATTACTCTGTTGAGTATAGATTTAGCGTAGTTGATTCTATGAATGTTGTACTTATAATTTTTATAATTTGGTTACCTTGTGAAAACAAGAACTAATCTTTAGTACTTAATGTTAAAGAGAGTGGTGGCCTTGGTCTACTTTAGAGATATCAAAGATACAAATACAGATGATCTTAGATCAGCTCTCTAGATTCTAGAAGTTCTAAAAGTTTTTATAGAATTTAGTTAGACTGGAAGCTAGTTGGAAAAAGGCTAGGGAAATGATGAGTTTAGAAAATAAACCTAATTTAATTTGCGAGCCAGCTCCAGTAAAAGTCAAGTTCACCTTGCCACCTTCGTTTTGGTCTGGTGCGATGTCCCCTTGTGTTTAACGAATGGGACCCAACAAGTGGCTCTTTTAGCCCACTGCTCATCTGACATGCTGCAGATATTATGTCCAGCCAAATCCCGCTTAAGAACAGCAGCTTTTCAGATGACAAAAGACAAATACAAAAAAAAATATCAATATTTTCATCATCCAGATCAAAGACTAACTACTTGTAATTATAATATAAGGGTTTTCATATAGAGTGAATAGAGTTTTAATATACTAGTGCGTTTTACCACAAATTATCACTTCACTGCTTACCATCAGGTAGGATCACAGTCAAGCACTAGTTTATGTAATTTAAATAGTGATGATAATACGTTTGGAATAATGTGTTAAAATGTAATAGCACAAAGCACTACAAAATATACTTGGAACTTCTACTGCTGAACTCCATACTGTTGTAAACTGGGGCCACATAGCGAAATACTATCGCTAGTTGGTCCTATCGCCGATCTGCGGAACTGGTCGCATTGTCCGGTGCCCGCCTGCAACTGGACTCGGCTGCACCACCGCTAACACTGGAGAGTTGAGAACATTTTTTTATTTAATATATGTTTAACATTTTTTTTATATCGATGGGGCTGAAAGGTTCCGGAGTAGTACCACGTGTCGGAAGACGCAGCGTTGGGAGGCCTCCTACAAGATGGACCAATAACTTGGTGAGGGTCACGGGAATTCAATGGATGCGAGACGCACAGGACTGGTCATGGCGACACTTCGAGGAGGCCTATGTCTAGCAGTGGACGGTTTTCGGCTGAAATGATGATGATGACGTTGATTTTTCACAATAAAAAAATTTGATTTGAATTGTTTTTTTGATAAATGATATAAATTAGCGTGATGGTTGATAGGAGAAAGATGATGATTATGGTGTCACATAATAATTTTTGACACTTCGCACGTACGTGTTTAATGCCAGCACCTACTGCTGGCGTTAACCTTGGACAAAGTATAAGCATTGCCATACGGCATGGCAATGCCGCCAGTTTTGTTGACAACAATGCGCAAAAATTTTTCGGTGTCATATTCTAAATTGTTGTTTATTTTATTTTTTTATTATACTACTTGTTATAAATATTACAATTGCATAGTCTAATTGCATTTTTAAATCCACATAATCAACCTTTTTTGTGTTATAACTATTATATATTAAATATTTTGTATACTATTGTATAAATTTAAGTCAGACAAAGGATTTGCTGGAGTTATGTTTAATTTATGTATATATACATTTGATCCCTTGTTTTCGTATTATTCTTTTCTTTTTTTATGCACCTACCATGTTTTCTGTTCACTACCCTTGGTTGACTGGTAGAGAATGCTTAAGGCATTAAGTCCGCCTTTGTACCTTTAGGTTGAATGAAGTTTTAAAAATTAAATAAATAAGTTTAATCTTTTGTTACCAATTTTATTCTATTTCTATTATATTTCACTGTAAACTATTTTATTTAAGCTTGATATTAATATATTGTTCCTGTTTCTTGCGGATAACGCTGCTCATTGCACAATTGTTAATTTTAAATTTTCTAGTTGTTATTTTCTACATATAACGTGATTGCTTTGTTGTTTCTAACAAATAAAATTAAAATACAGCTGTATCCGACTTGTGTATCTAACACCTAAATCAACTGCTATTTCTTTTAGGTCACTTTTATCTAATTCAAAGAATTGACACTACCAAAAGTACCCAACATTGAGTACTAATTAGCTCGTACTAAAATCATTATCAAAACATAATGCAGAATGATAAGTTTAGTCTAATTTGCTTCTAGTGCTCTACATGGCGCTACTTTAGATTATCTGCTGTGATTGTAACAAACGCATAGTGAATCGACGATAATTTTGGACACGTGACTTGCGCCTGTACAATATTTGTTTAGACGTCAATAACCTCGGCAGATAATAATAAAATCAGTTTGTTAGAAACTAGACACCGGTGGGTACTAAGTTTGGACTACAATCATGGCGGTAAGTCCCCTCTTTGAGGAGAGGCTGGAGAGGCGCCACAACTTCCTCACCTTCCGAATGATGCAGGTCGTCACTGGACATGGTAAGTTCTAAAGGCTTCTGTTCTGAATTTAGGCGAAAGAAACAATTGAGTGGTGACACCATTGTGCAGATCGCCCGGAGGACACGGTAGAACATACAGAAGAGGGGTGCCCCGCTTGGACAGAATACTGCCGTGTCCTCGTGGAGGCGATTGGTAGCGGCTACTACTTGCGCAGGACCCTAGTTCAGGCCATAATCAGAGTAAAAAGGAATGGGATGCGGTTGCCTCTTGCTGCAAAGCAGTAATGCTTGCGAAGAAGATGACTGCAGTCTTCCATGAAGGAATGGATATTCGCACGCCCCAGCCGCTATAAAAGGAGATGCCCAGGCGTCGGAAATCCCTGGCCACCGGCACGGGTTTACGGACAACAAGCAATGGGTAGCTCTTCGTCTGGCCGTCCTGTAAACGTCCGAACCGAGCACGAGTCGTCGACGACGTGTAGTGTTCCACGCGCGCCTCAAAGAGATGTCAGCCAAACTGTAGGGGCACAGCAGGGTCAATGCCTGCTAGGGCCACGGCAAATTTTTGAACAAAAAAATCCGCGATCCTAGAACGCAAAGACAGCTGTAGGACACAGGTGAGTTTTAGCCAGTAAAAGTCTGACACATCTTCTCGCTCCACCCTAGAGCAAAAGAAGTTATTTGATGACTTTCCATCTCAAAAATAAAAGTCTTGTAAGTAGGTACAACAGTAATAAAATGTGTCAGTCAAAATGTTAGGTATAACAATTACTTTAGTTAACAACTTCCTGATTTTTGTTTTAATAATTAGCTGATAAGATTGGTTGAAGTTAGTTTCTGAGAATGAATGTTAAAATTAAGTAATAGATCAGGTATGTCATGTTCTTGAACATCATTTTATCATTTTTATCGATTCACATCTACATTTATCCATTTATTATGTCAGATAAAGTGGCATTTCTTTGAAATATATCAAACGAAATGCTTTGTTTTCATTGATTTGATAAATTGGCAAGATGTTATTTCTGCGTATCGTTTAGTTGAGACTATGCAACAAAAAATTGTATAGGTACCCCACGATTTCGCCCGCGTCTTTAGTTAGGATTCATCCATTAATTACGTTAGGTCTCCCCCCCTAAATGGAGGGGAGAGGGGTGAGACGTATCAAGGCGCCCTTTACTAGTATGCTTCTATTAGTCATAGCGTGATGTTATACAGCCAATAGTTTTTCTCGATAAGTGGGCTATACAACACTAAAAGAACTTTCACAATCAGTTCAGTGATTTCAGAGATTTCCACCTCCATACATACTTAAAAATACCTCTTTATTATTATTACCTCTTTATAACATTTTTTTTTTAAATTCGAATTTCGGGTTTTATTGTACAATGCATTGAGGTTCACGATATTAGTAATTTCACACGTGTTTGTTTTATTGTTGACATTTCGCACTCATCAGAGTTTTTTAAAGGTTCACCTATCGTTTCTGTAGACCTAATGTTGAAAGGCCTCTAATAACTTGGACAGACGACCAGGTAAAGAGCACCGACATTTCAGCAGCTCAATTTGAGAAGGACAAGACCAGTCGAAGTGCCGACGCGACTAAAATAACGATAATGATTTATTTCAAAGCATCGTTTGAAACCCTTGAGCAACTTTGCACACGAATTTTATCACAATGAGAAAAACATATTTAAAAAGATTGCTGCAGTTCACAGACTTTCCAGTCAAACTATACCGCGTATAGGTACGCATTAGCCGAACGGCACTGTCCAGCCGATCGCAAGCGGTTACGTACCTCCCTGCAGCCGGCAGGGTTGCCAACTGCTGTTATTTTTTTTGCTTTATTTTTAGGGCAGATTTTTTGATAAAAATAAATAAGTATGGTGGTTTGACATATTCTTTGTACAAATCGCCATTTTTTTTTTTAATAAAAAAATCGGACTAAAAAAACATTTTTTTCATTTCCAAAGCATTTCCTAGCTGACCACCCTGATAAGAAGCACCTAAATAAATTAAGTTTTTTTTTTATTGTGTGTGAAAATCATTTTATGAAAAATCGCGCTCTTGGGCGGAGCGAGAGATAGTGTCAGACTTTTACTGACTAAAAACCCACTCCTGTTCCTTCTTTGCCTTCGTCCCATGGCCCCGGGTTTCACTTTCACACTACCCATGGCCCCAGTAGGCTTCGACCCTGCTGGGCCCCTACGATTTGCTGACATCTCCGTGAGGCGTGCGTGTAACAGTACGCGCCGTCGACGACTTGGGCTCGGTCTGGACTTTTACCGGACGGTTGGACGGCGAGCCACTCATTGCTCGCCGTCCGCAAGCCCGGCGGCGGTTGGGGTGTGAGGACTGTTGCCTCAAGCGATCGGCCGCCTCTTTTGCTAGCATTAAATAAACTCAGGTGTCAAAATCTCTTTTAAACTCTATACAACATATATTATGTAATGGTCAAATCATAATTATTAGAACCATGCAGTCTGAGATAGCTGTTTGAGGGACGAACAATACAGTTTAGTTTAGTTTGCACTTGCACTGACTGCACAGGTCAGTGGACCTGTGCAGTCAGTGCAAGCATTTGTCAGTATTCGTATAGGACTCCTAAGGAGCTCAACGACTTGACGAATAAAATAAAAAAAAACATTTGGGTAGGCCGCAGAAAATGCTCAAACTGCTAGATATACATGAAATTTACGAAAAAACTGTTATTTAACGTATTATTGGAAGTGTGTATTACTTATAATAGTAGTAGTGTGCACCAGTATCGCATGAATGTTTTAATTTCTAGTTATGTGAATATACACTGACTTGTCTAATTCATTTAAAAAATTTAAATATTTTAAATATGGCGCTAAAATCTAATGTTACTTCGCGATGTGATGTGTCGCCAATTTACTTCGGTTGTGTTACCACAGATAATGTAAAAGCGGAGCTTTTTTATTGTTAATAGGTTTGCGCTTGAACGCTATCTCACCGTCGACGATGGAGCGCGCTTACCTAGAAGTAACCTGAACGACGCTGACGATGGAGCTTGTCCGAAACTGTTGTATATTATTATTTTTATTTTGACCATATTCCGTAAAAAATGTTTATCTCCTAGTCTTGTTCACTAAACCCTAAAAATATTATAGTCTCATAGTTATCAGATTATATACATTTAGTTCAAATCAAATAGATAACTCACTTAACATTGGCATTAAGTATTTTTCAATTATTAAAACTCCATTAAGTTACTTAAATTCATTATTTACACTGCCGCCGATAAGGCCTCTATTGTACCCATAGATTTAAGTTTCTGTGAAATTGTTACTATTTTGGTGTACTTACAATAAAGTTTATTAAATTCTGTTATATTCTATTTTTTGGTCTAAATCATGTAAAACCTATAATTTAAAGTTAAAGAGTTATTTTATAACATTGTTTGGTTAGAAAACGTGTTTTTTATAATAATGTTGTAATTTTGTTAAAATTTTTTGTGGACAGTCTTCCAATTTTATAACTGAAAGTTTACAATATGGGAGTAGAAACATACATTTATAAAAACAACATTAACACTAATTGCCAAAAAAACGTACACACTTATGTATAAACAAACAGAAAAAAATGGCAACAACATTCCAATACCGCACGGTTACGTGGGTAACCCTATCGGGCCATCAGGCACCCGATACATTCTACCGCCTAATTAAAACGGTCCAAGAGACCCTTTTATCTACCGAAGATACGGTTACGGCCGAAAGGCACGCGAACTCTAGCTACATTTCGGTCGTTCGGCGCATTTCGGCAGCGTTCGGCTCGCGATTCCATTCGATAAAGTGCGGTGAAAGACTGTGATTTTTAAATTCGGAATGCGTTAAAATTAAAAAAAAAAACGTTTTTTTTTTTTGTTCTTTTTCTGGCATGAACTGTAGATAAGTTGTGACAGACTTTCAACCTTATAAACTGCCACTGTAGAGACGGAAAGTTCAACAGTGTAGATGAAACAAAAGCCCGACTCTGAAAATAAAGCAATACGATCGTACATATCGATGACATATTGAAATGATAAGTTGTTTATCCCTGTTCCCTTTCAATGTTTCCTGAAAAGAACATAGTACATAAGTAAAGTTTCTCCATTTGGAAAAGGCAGTTTGGTCTTGGTTGGGTGTGTCAATTCACGTGCACAAGCGCTCCATATTATTGTGTAAATAATCTGTTTTTAACCACCAATACTGTGCCCGTGTGGTGGATTACGGTCCATTCACTCTCATAGAGAAGAGGCCTGAATTCTAGGAGTGCTATAAGCTATATTTTTATTACCGAGCACTCTTACATACAAAAAAAAATATGTGTGACAACCAACACACAGATCGATAATAAATATAATAAAAAATGTGATTGAAAAGTGTTAAATGAAATTGATTAATAGGTATCTTAATTAGTTGGTCTTCATTGATTAATTTCATTGCAGTGACAGAATTCAAAAGAAGATGCACTTGATTCATACAAGAATTGTATTTCTTTTCTTTTCAATCCTTTTCACAAAAGCCTCTAGAATTTGATGAATTTGATCAATGAGATTCCGTTTCGCATTTCGTACAAGCCTTACGCATTATGAGTTTTTCGCATCTTCTGTTCATTTCGTCAATCTCTGCTCACCCCAAAGTTATAAGCAGTATGGGAACATAATTTGGTTGTATATTTCTAAAAACATAGGAAACCGACGCTCATCCGACAACATAAAATTAATTGCATTATAACTTTTGAAGTTTTAATCAAGTTTTATGATTTGTACAGAATGCACCCAATAATCTATGTAATGAGGTTGTTTGATGTTGGCCACTGCACATGTTCCACTTTTAATTGAAATCTATTTATTTATCTATTATTAAAAAAATAATCCTACACATAATACTCGTAATAATAAAAAACAGATATAAAGAAAACAGAAAAAAGGTACAAAGGTAATACTTATTTCTGAGGAAATCTCTTCCAACATACTCGCAAAAGGTGAGTTGGAAAAAATAAATGTGGACACTGCGTGGACAGAAGCGAGGGAAAAAATACATACGTCGCATTTATTTATCAATGACTACATACTATTTAAATACTTGCAAAAACACCAATTAATTACCTAAAACAAAAACAATGTAAACCCGTAACTAATCAAAAACAATCCAAAATATGGTGTCGAAAATTTTTTCCGCATTGCTGTCGATTGGTGATGTGCCCAATAGACTGGCGGCATTGCCACGTTTTAAGGCTATGCTTATCCTCTATCCAAGTTAAACGTCAGACGTTAAGTCATGCAAATGGTCAACTAGGCGTTTAGATAAATAATACATACGATTCCATACGAAGTAATATTATAAGATTTAATAATAATAATGCAACTATGATGAAATAGAAATATAATGTTCTTTCAGCCTAATTTTAAAAACTTCTGTTTTATTTTCGTTTTTTTTTTCAAAGTAGTTTAAATTATTCGATATGAATACATATATAAAACTACTTACTTTAAAAATAACTCAGGACTTTACAAATCTCACCGTTTATTATTTGGTTTTACTTTCATTTATCAGTTTTCTTCGACTATAGTCTGGTATCAATTCGATATCTGAAAAAGTTTCAGACTTATTTAACTCCATTGTCAGTACACTTTTTTTTAAATCTGATTGCTTAATGTCATAAAACTGTTCTTGTAAAGTCAACTTAATGTTCATTGTGAGCTAAAAATAAATTAAGAATTTGTAGTTGAATAATTGTCAAACTGTTCTTTAGTTCGGTTTTAAAAAAAGAACACTATCAAACTAAATGCTTATTGTCAGTGGCCAGTTTACAACATGACGTGTATAGTACTGCAGTCTCCACTTGCGTCGGCATTCAGGCTACAAACCAGTTTGGTTCCTTTATGCCGCAGACCGCCTATGCTGCAGCTTGCGTATACGCACCACACTTCTTACCACAATCCAGAGAATATATTTGTAATGGAAAAAAAGGGACTGTTCTTACCACAATCCAGAGAATATTTTTGTAATGAGACTGCAAGAAAATTTTTATTGAGGCTAACAGCCAGCCAATAACAACTGTTTGAGTCGAACTTTGAGGGCCGCGGTATTTTAGGACTGCAAAATTGTTCTAAAGAATTACCGTGACCCTGGAACGCAAAGGGCAACTGAAGAAACACAGGTGACTTTTAGTCAGTACAATTCTTTTTATTACTTTATATTCTCTCGCACCACCTAGAGCGGAAGGAGTGATATTATTTTACCATATAAAAGGTAAAGCAAGGTTTGCTGAGGTTGATCCGAAGATGAGTTAACGTCTAATAATAATAATAATATTCCACAAGTATCACAGAACGCCGTCTAGTCTCAAGCTAAGCAGAGTTTGTGTTATGAGTACTAGACAACTGATATACATACTTATATATTTCTAAATAAATACATATTATAGACAAATTACACCCAGACACAGTACAAATGATCATGCTCATCACACAAACATTTGTCCTGGGTGAGTATCGAATCTACGACCTACGGCATAGCAGTCAGAGCCACTAACCACTAGGCCAACAGGCCAGTTAGTCAATTGGTCAACATTTAATTTTTTTTCTTATATCTTCGACTATCATTACTCTCATTAGCCACTATAAAAGAAAAGTCAAGACCAATGTTTTAATGCAAAAACCACCATCACCTTGAATCATCAATTCAATCGTCATACCAAAAGGTATCCTGTTGCCCAGTTACTGGGTTCAATGGAAGTCTACCATAACATATTTGAGAAAAGACTAGTTATGGCTCCTTAGACATCTGTCTCTAATTGATTACGTTAAGCTGACAGAAAGGTTTCCTGCTGGCTACCAAAACAGCCAGGTGCATTACTTCATGTAAATTATTTCATCACCACTGCTCTCAAAATGGTGAAGAAAAACATCGTGAGGAGGTTTCCTCACGATGTTTTTCTTCACCGTTTATTTCTAGGACATGCCGGTTGGCATGTCCTAGAAATAAAAAATCAAAGACATGTGACATTCACCAAACCGCACTGGGTCCGCGTGGTGGATTACGGCCCATTCCCTCTCCTAGAGAGAGGAGGCCTTAGTCCCAGCAGTGGGAACATTAAAAGGCTGATTATCCTATGTTATGCTACCAAAACAGAAGGCTTATCTGGAAACATCTAACCTGACTACGGAGCCAGGTGGATCGCTGTAGGCACAATAACATAGTCAGATAGAAGTTTTCCACCATCGAGCCACAAAGCAATGGTGGTGCAGCGTTCCAAATAATACCAGCCCTCCTAGCCAAGTTACGATCGTTTCGTTTGCGTCGAACGCCTCGAGTAGACCACGCCTCTGATTCCTTTGTTCTGACCGAGCGTTGTTCTGAATGACTTCAGAACAAATGAATCGGAGGCGTGGCCTACTCTAGGCGTTCGACGCGAACGAAATGATCGTAACTTGGCTAGGGGGGCAGTAGTGCTATCACGAACTCTTAATGATAACCAAATTAAGAAGTTATATAGAGTTCATAGCTCTATCCCTCTCTCGCTCGCACGATTGACATTTTGACCCCTCATGGTAAGTCTCTGATCTCTTTTCATGCTCTCTGTGCGACAAAATTTGAACTTTGATAGCGCTAATGTTATCGACATGAATAAATTTTGGTCAAAACTATCAGCTGAAAAGACTAGCCTTTTTCCAGGACTGTAGTGGTCAGATTCCGACTAACCGGATGCCTGATCTGACTGATATCTGACCTCCACAATCTAATAATTGGTTAACACGTTATCATCGTAATTTCAACCAAAAACATCCACTACTGAACATAGACCAACCCCAAGTGTCGCCATATCTACCGGTCCTGTGCATCTCGCATCCATCGGATTCCCGCGGCCCTTATTAGGTCATCGGCCCACCTTGTGGGAGGCCTACCATCACTGCGTCTTCCGGTACGCTGTTGCCACTCCAGAACCTAACACGATAGTCCTTGGTAAAACTATTGCCAGATTTCCTAGCTTCTTACTATTCGCAATGACTGCCGAAGATCTATAAAAGACAGCTGGGACCAGGAATTTCCGAGGAACTAAGGAATCTCGGTGTTGTAGGTAAAATGGTCACCCTTCCACAAGAAGTCCTTGGTAAGCGTTGCTTAACCTAGGACACCTACACGTGCGACAAATATTATTTTAGCCATGAGTTTTGGTCAAGTTTTGGTAAAAATATTGATAACTCATTTCATTGATCATCGAAATACTCGACACATAAAGCTATAATATCTAAAGCATGGTCACTCTATGCAGTCTTATACACGTATGAACTAATATAATGAATTGAAACAGAACATTTTCTCGGCTAGGTTTAATAGCAAATCGAGCGGCGTTCTATTATATTGCTAATAAAAATCTATACCACTACCTCAGAACCTGTAATGCTAATAGGAATTGGGTTACTGAACATAAAACCAGCCTTTTAGGTTCAATTGTAGCAATCACGACTCCTAAAGTTTTGATTCTTATAGTGTAAATTGATCTCTAAGAAAAATAAAACTTTTTCAAATTAAAACTTTAACCCCATATGGGGTAAAGTTTGAAATTGCCGTTTTTTAAAACCGGTTGCTTTGAAGTGTTATATCTTTGGATTGACTTAGAATTATAAGTTCTAATAAACCTTATATCCATATATATTATATCAATTACGTATACCTACGACTTTCTTCTAACAAAAGAACTTAGTGCTCTTGGTTTAATAGCTTTTGTTTTGGAAATTTTATCTTGTGGCCGCACTGAGGAGAAAAGTTATTCGTGAGATATAATTTCCCACGTGAAAGTGATTGATACAAAAATAGACATCCTATTCATTAGCAGTTTTAAGTCCATATACATCATCAATATTGGATACCACTTGAGACACATTGTTTCCACGGTCGAACTCATATTACAAAATAATGCTAGTTTTCTTATATTTCATACAAAAATAGTTACAAGTACTGCGATATTACAGAAAATGTAAATGCTTAGTCGTTTAAATTGCTCCTGATGTTACTAGCTATCAGTGATTGAAAATACGTGAGAAAACTTGGACTTATAAGTAGTTAACAGGCAGCCCGTCTAGGCGTATTACGAGTGAAAATTGATTAAACAACACTTTCCTCCGAAAAAACTGTATTATAATCCGTTGTGTGGTTTAGAAGAAATAGGTATGCAGAGACACAGACACTGAAGTAGATTTCGACTCTGTTTTATATCCCCCGCAGTTACGCCTGTGTTTTGGTTTACTACTCCGTTCCCATAAATCGTAGCATGATGCTAT
The DNA here is from genome assembly GCA_961205895.1 of Mythimna pallens. Lineage (NCBI taxonomy): Eukaryota > Metazoa > Arthropoda > Insecta > Lepidoptera > Noctuidae > Mythimna > Mythimna pallens. Next base: position 8,809,393 of record OY540843.1, read on the forward strand.
AGGCTATCTCGACAAATGAGCTAATATATGTATTTTCAATTCCAATCAGTACCTCGTGAGATCAGTGTGTTCAAACAAATAAAAAAACTGGGCAAGTGCGAATCCGACTCGCACACTGAGGATTCTGTACAAACTTGAAAGTTAAATTGCGGTTTACGATTTATGACGTATTAAAAAAAAACTACTTACTAGATCTCGTTCAAACCAATTTTCTATGGAAGTTTGTCGATGTGAAGTACATCATATAAATTTTTTTTTTAGTTTTATTATTCTCTTATTTTAGAAGTTACAGGGGGGACATACGGACGGACAGACAGACAAACATGACGTTTCCATAAGGGTTCTGTTTTTAGCCATTTGGCTACGGAACCCTAAAAACGCTACATCTCCTTATGAAAGCATGGTTATCAATTCACGTGCCTTTTTTGAGAAGATCACCTAGATAGGTCTAAGTACTGCTAACCACTTATAAGCAGCCGGTCGGGGTATCATACCGGTAGACACGATGATCATCTACCGGTATAATAGGCGTGGTGGTCAGTTATTAGGGTAAAATATCTAGCCTTGTATTGAATTCAAATCACAGTAATTGAAAAAAGCTAATTTCAAGATACAGCCTGACACAGTGAGGAAGTTTTCAGGGGATAACATAGTTTTCATATTCACACAATGTCATATATATTTTAAAACCACAGTCTACAATGTAAATATCATCGTTGCCTCTTTATACTGCCAACCTATTACTTCGACAGTCTCGAAGTCAATTATTTATTCAAAACAGCCAAGAGATAGCTATTACAACTCTCATTACAAAGTTCAAAAAAGGAAAATTAACAAAGAAAAACTCTCATTGTATTCTAATGAAATGGAAAATTAACAGCATCTCTTCCTTCTTTTTGAGATTCCCTGTCTCCTTCACACTTACAGAGCCTCAGTGTTGCCGTCCTTGTCTACAAACAATGGCATAGTGCGTCCAAAAAAGAATAAGTCGCGATAGTGTATCGACAGTTTTAATCTTATGAAATATCGATATCTGTCAAGGTGTCGCTTTTTATTATCGATTGTATTTGTTCTACGAGCTGTATTGTGTGGAAATAAATTTGATAGTTTGAGTCATATATATTAAGTAATTATATACTTATATTTTTGGAGCATGACTTATTTTTAGGATACAATTGAACAATTGAAAAGACATAGTTATCTTATAAATGAACCAGGCTTAGCAGAACATAACATAAATCCTTGGACTAAAAATGTATATGGGCATTCGTTTTTTTTTTTTTTTTACCAAGGGGAATTTGGGGTAATTCGGATAGAGGGTGAAACCGGACAGTGGCTATTTCATTACTCCGTGATTAGTTGTCTCATTCTAATTAGTCGAGAAACACGCGCGAGCGCTTACTTAATGTGGTTGCAAAAGGCTGTGACGAGAACTTTTTCAGCGCTTGTGTTAATAAACAAAAAATAAAATAAAGGTAACTTATCTAATATTTTGATGTTTTTTTAATGTTATTATTAAGTTTAGCTGTCTGTTATCATGTGCAGTTGTATTTTTTTTTTTTAAGTAATACACATTTAGTCCTCTAAAACTATATTTATTATTCTTGTGTGTGTAAACATAACTTGTTAGTTCTTACAATTTCAAAACAAGTTACCTGTGTGATACAAGCAGACGGAGTGATTTCGACTATCCGATTTCAGCCCGATCAAAAAGGCAAGTTGTAATGATCAGAGTCTGACATGCTTTTAACCATACTTTCTGTAATAAAAGGCAGAATAAGATATCTTTTAACACCACCCACATAGAATGTTTCCAAAAGTTCCTTAGAAGATCGTAAAGAAAATAAAATAATAGAAGTCTTTCGAAAGTGCCCTTCTATTTAAAAATGAGTATATACTGATGAACTAAAAGGTATACTGGTTGAACATATTATAACAATGTAATCTCGGCTATTTGGTTTGACTAAAACTGTTCTGCGACATTTGGCATTCAGCCATTTACATACAAAATGCCTATCCGTTTTGGCCCATAGGTACGGGGTGAAATCGGATTTATTGTTATCGATTTTTTTTTAATTTCAAAGAAAATCAATATTTATGAAATATTTAACTGAAGATCAAGCATAATTATAATCAAATTTCAGAAATAAAATCACCTCTATCGATAACATCAAACCTTTCTCTATCGAGCAAAAAATCTATCGACTTATTCCCAACCCTTCCGGGCTACTGCCACAAAAAATATTTTATCGTGCGCGGGGCAGCCTAAAAAAACAAATAGCCGGTAAGTCACTCGTCGTCTGACGGCCAGAGAGGAAAGTTATTTTTTTTTGTCACAGCGGACTGGGCGGCCGGTCGATGTATTGTGTTCGGCCTGAGGTTCTCAATTTTGGAAGTAAGAATGCATCTTTAGAATTTTGTACAGTCATTGCTTAAAATACTTATAACTTTATAGACGAGAAAACGGAAAAGTTTCGTAATACATTGAACTCCATGAAGACAAATTTTATCTACAATGTTTCCACTGCTAGGATTCAGGCTTTCAGGCTTGCTTTTAAAAATAACCAGAGTAGGGTAGAGTCGCTACTCCATCCGTTCAAAAATGCTTGGAGTTGCAACCCAGGGTCGTTTTTTTTATAACTCGAGTAGCTACCCTAGAGTTAACCCAGCTAATTCTAATTCCGAGCAGGGTTAACTTTCCGGAACTCTACGATCGCGTTAAAAATGCGAGTGTAGAGTATCTACTCTGATGACGTCATTAGAGCTAAATCGAACCTCGCGATCCACCAAGCAGTCCCACTGTGTACTGATTTATATATCAAACGTCTTCGAAGTTATGATTCTAAGCCATGCCGGACATTATCACGATTATGCTCACAGATTTAGTTGAATAATTTAGATTTATTCTTAAAAATAAACTAGTAGGAGAGGTACAAATACCATAAGTCTCTACCATCAGTCAACATACCTATATCTATAACTTAGCCAGATATAAATGAAACTAACTTGAAATATATCACCAGCTAGTAGTTAAAATGGGCCTCATCAGAAGGCTTACAGTCACCCAAAGGGCAATGGAACGAGCTATGCTCGGAGTTTCCTTGCGTGATCGCATAAAGAATGAAGATATCTGCAGGAGAACCAAGGTCGCCGACATAGCCCGAAGAATCGCCAAACTAAAGTGGCAGTGGGCAGGGCACATTGCTCGTAGAACGGATGGTCGATGGGGCCGAAAGGTTCTAAAGTGGCGACCGCGCACCGGAAGACGCAGCGTTGGAAGGCCTCCCACAAGGTGGACCGACGATCTGGTGAGGGTCGCGGGAGTGCGGTGGATGCGAGAAGCACAGGATCGGTTGCGGCGATGCTTGACATAGGCCTCCCCGCCTATGTCTAACAGTGGACGTCTTTCGGCTGAAATGATGATAGTAGTTAAAGAACCTGTTGGTTACATAAACTTTTCAATGACTTTAGTTTTTAGTTTTTGTTTTTATTTTTTGTTTTTTTTAGATGGGAAAATCATCTAATGACAAATCCTGCTCTTGGGCGGAGCGGGAGATAGTGTCAGACTTTTACTGACTAAAAACCCACTCCTGTTCCTTCGTTGCCTTCGTCCCAGGGCCCCGGGATTTGTTTTCACACTACGGAGTTTTTAAGATACTCGATCGCAACAAAATAATTTTCAATTACTACTAAATTGCAAAAGCGCTCTACAGTGACAACAACCGAAAATCATTTATTTCTATACAATTTGACATAAGCTAACGTTAACACGATCGAGTGCGTTTTATAAACTATCAGTTTTCAATCAGACAAATCTAAAAAAAATAACTTTTTCCTATAAAACATCGCAATGTATTTTTAAACTTGTCGAACGGTTTTTTAAACGGACTTCATTGCTAGTACATAATGTCACAGCAACCTGTTACTAGTTACGGTCTTTATTTGTTTAGATATGGATTTGCGTGACTTCAAGAGGAATTAATGAACCAAGTTTATAAAAAACTAAATGGCGCTAGGCGCTAAGTCTAATGGCCACGTGTACCGTTCTACCATAGCCTATAGGATTATCTTTATTTTCTTAATAATGGGTAAAAATCTTCTATCCACCGAGAAAGCGTCTAGTTTTAAATTACTGGCTAACTTCTACCAGCAGTTTCGCCCGCGTGATACTTTAAACCACCGTTTCATCCCCTTAGGGGGTGAATTTTGGAAAATCTTCTCTTAGTGCTCACTTACGTCATAAAAGGAAACCATGTGCAAAATTTTACGCTTCTAGCCCCAGTACTTTCGGCTGTGCGTTGATATGTTAGTCAGTCAGTTTCTCCTTTTATTTAAATAGATAAAAGACTAACTCAGACAGTCTCAATTTTTGAAATAAGAATTAGTCAAACTCTAGCCATTTTTATTTCTACCTCAAAACAAAAAGGAAATCAGCCATATCGACTATTCTCAGTACTTTAAGAGTCTCTTCACTAAAACAAGACATTGATCTTTTTTATTGGAGTGGTGGATATTAATTGATTAGATCAGTAGATATTTTGTAGTACATTTATTACCGTTCAGCACACAGAACACAGGTTTTGCATCTTGTTAGAAAAAAGGATAGTGACGCTATGACAGTCTACATTTACTTTTTTCTAATAGCTAAGGGAAGTCTAAGTCAAAAAGTCAAAGTTAAAAAGTTTTTATTTCACTTAGGCCTACATGGGCACTTATAAAACGTCAGAACCTAGTGCACGGTTCCAAATTGGTCGTTTCCTATGGAGATTAACTGGCAAGAAACTCCATGGTTACTCTTTTAAAAAAGTGGTTGTTTACAATATTTTCATATTACAGTATTAATAGACATTATGTAAGAACAGTTTTTAAGGAAGGCGCTTATTTTGCCACATAAAAAACCAGATTATATTATTTATTACACGTTAGAACAATTTTAAATCCCTTAAAAGTTTGACCATCACTGGACGACGGAGAGCGCATATTTAAGCGTTCTTGAAATCTTATACAGGGCATTAAACAAATTTTTTAGACTTTACATCATAAAAAATGGGATATATATCTAGTATTAACTGGTTTATGACGGAATGTGATTTGTAAATGACAAAGATTAGAAAAATCTGAAGTATGTTTAGTTGTTTACGAACCTACTCGATCAAGTTCTTGTGTCACCAGTTTGAAACACACAAGCAATTGTGTTTACCAGACATTCAAAAAATATAGATGCATTTGTTTTTCAGTAGAAAATCATTTCTTAGTTCTGAGTGGAGCGAGCAATATCAAATTTTTAATGGCTAAAACGTACCCGTATTCCTTCAGTTACTCTTGATTGCGAGGGTTATGGTAACTCCATCGAAACCCCGTAATTATATATTTCTACGTTTAGTTTTGTTTTTAATGTTAACTAGTCAACAGGAGTTACTTCCTGCGAGCGATTTTGGCCGCGTGAAAGTAAAAAAAATATCCCAAAGGAAACTACTCATCTGATAAAAAATACCCAATACATCAGGACAGGACATGGTCTACCCGTGTACTAAATTTTATCTAAATCCGTTCAGCCGTTTAACTGTGAAGGAGTAACAAACATACCTACCTACAAACTTTTGTCTTTATTGATATAATGTGATACAAATAAAACAACAAATGGTGGATTTTATTAAACTTTAGCATAACATAGCATAGCATAATCAGCATTATAATGTTCCCACTGCTGGGACTCAGGCCTCCTCTCTAGGAGAGGGAATGGGCCGTGATACACCACGCGGGCCCAGTGCGGGTTGGTGGATGTCACATATTTTCGAATTTTTGATTCTAGGACACGCCGGTTTCCTCACGATGTTTTCCTTTACTGTTTTGAGAGCAGTGGTGATGAAATAAATTACACAAAGTAATGCGCCTGGCTGGGTTTAAACCCGCGACTGTAGGTCGCTGACTCGTAAGTCAGGGCCGTTACCACTCGGCCACCACTGCTGCATTTGAAATGATTAAACTTTAGGAATCAAAAATTAGAATAAGCATAATGGTTTTAACAACAACCTCTATAGCATCAGTTTCTTAAGAAAATGATGCCAATTTGGAGCTAACCCATTAAGACTAAACATTTAAAGGATTCTGCAGATGGACTCCTTGGCGCCATAATAGAAGAACTACTTTTTTAAAGTGGAAAATCAAATAACTTCCCCCGCTCTGAGTGGAACGAGAGGGAGTGTTAGAATTTTATTGACTAAAACCCACCTTTTTTTTCGGTTGGAAAATCATCGAATGACAACCCCCGCTGAGCGATAGTGTCAGAATTTTACTGACTAAAAACCCACTCATATTCCTTGTTTGCCTTCGTTCCAGGGCCCCGGGATTCTCTTTCGTATCATCCATGGCTCCAGTAAGCTTATACCCTGCTGGGCCTCTACGGTATTACTGACCTCCTTGAGGCGCGCGTGGAACACTACGCGCCGTCGACAACTTGGGCTCGGTCCGGATGGTTACCGGACAGCGAGCAATGGGTAGCTCGCCGTCCGCAAGCCAGCGCCTACGGTGGCAGGAAATCGGGATCGGGATCTGGCTGGGGCTGCGGCCGCCTCCTTTGCTGGCATTACTGCTTCGCCTGTGATCATTTTATGTGCCTTTTACGTTCCAGAGTAACTCTTTTGAACAATCAATTAACCCTAGCAAGCATCCTACTGTTCTTTGAAATGTCAGCAAAATGGGCGGGGCCTACTAGGCTTGATACTTGCTACTTTTCTTTATTCCGTGCAAGGATCAACACTTGCGCAAAACAACGCATTGTTAACTCGTGTTTGAAACTAACCGGACGGCGAGTTATCAATTGCTTGTCGTCCGCAAGCAGCGGAGGAACTACTGACATTGTTTTAAAAAAGATCTCCGATTCTATTGTCGGATTAATCGATACTTTTAGAAAAGCCAATTTAGCCTAAGGAGACCTATGTCCTGCAAACTGTGGTAGGAACAATTGATTTGTTTTTTAAATATAATCAATTGCTGTTCCTTTCAATTATGACCAGAAGTCGGAAATAGGTAGAGTTGTTCATGTACTTAGACTGATTACATACAGTGAAAGAATAAAGCGGATATCCCTCTAATCCCGAGATTAATTTTAAAGAGCAGATTTTTTTTATGACACAATCAGAAATATAGCAGAAAAAAATTCTTCCTGCATTATGTAAGTACAATGCGTTCCAAATAACAATAGGATTGATTTCCATGTTGTGACGTCACATCATACTGTCAAATCGAAGAATTATTATGGTGAGCAAAACAAGATTTTTTTTAAATTTAATTTATTTACGAACTGTGAACGATAAAAGTTTAATCAGAAGCCAGTTCTTCAATTTTGCTTATCACTGAGTTTTTCAATTTTGCCCAATTTCTTGCGATTTGACAGTAGGTATGACATGACGTAACAAGATGGCAATCGATCCTATTCTTATTTGGAACGCATTGTATAAAGTTGTTAACCTCACCTCAGTTGACGTAGAGAGATGTTTTTCAATGAAAAGTACTAATAAATATTTTATGTTAATTATCTTTGTTTTGTTTGTCTAATCTATCTCTGAGGTTTTTATTATTATTTATGTGTAATATTGTTGGCCACACGGGATTTTTCACTAATATCAACATTTCGATGCAAGTACACGAACAACTCTACCTAATTCCGACCTCTGATTATCATGCTAATATTATTAAGTCGAAAGTTTGTGTGTGAATGTTTGTTACTTCTTCATTCTCAAATGGCTAAACGGATTGGAATGAAATTTGGTGCAAGGGTAGACAATGCCGTGAAATAACACATAGGCTAGGAATAACACAGGCTACTTCTTATCCTAGTAGTATGTTCCCTTAAAACTATTTTATACTTTCAGATGAGTGAAGTCGCTGCCAGCAGCTAGTACAAATCATAAATAAAAAATCAAGCTTCGAACAAACTCACTATCATTCTACAAAAAATCCAACTCGAGACACCAAAAAAATCTTTTATAACCCGCTAACCTTGTCTCGTCCATCAATCGTATCAGCCATCTTTGATATCCCGGGGGATGATCACAGAGCATGCGCGGGCGAACTCGTCCCCCGTAGAGAGACACGCCCCCAGGGGTAAGGGTTGAACGGGAGTCAGAGGTCGAGATGTAGGTATGGGGTGTTTAGGGGCCGTTTGTACCCATTTAGGGAGTAAACGGCAAATTAGATTATGTTCCAAGTTGGTAGGTTTCCTACTGCGAAGTTGATAAATGAAACTGTTTGCTGAATCTTGTTTAAATGTTTGAAATCTGAAGATGGGTCGTAACTTTGTGATTTACTAGTTTAATTGACATAGATAGATTAATAATATATGTAAGCGGCATGACTTGGATCCCTATACGACTAGTAAGTCGTCAGCTAGATGGCGCATAAAACTCAGGGTTTTTTAAATAACGACGCACTGCGGTTGTCGAATATTGGCACCTTTTTCGACGATACTGCTTTCCGCCTAGCGGTTGCCCTACGCTTAGGCACTCCTTGCTGTTTTTTTCATCGCTGCTGTGGCACTGTGGCGAAGTTGTTAACAGCCTCGGTCACCACGGCCTGTCATGCAGTCGAAGTGTGGGATGCATAGCAAGGCACGCAAAAATTAACGACATCATCCGACGAGCCCTTGTCATCTTCGGCGTTCCGGCTGTTTTGGAACCTCATGGCTTGACACGCGAAGATGGTAAGAGACCGGACGGTATGTCTTTATTTCCGTGGAAGATGGGTAGGCCTTTAGTGGGGGATGCTACCTGTGTTGACACTCTTGCGGCATCCCATCTTCCTAGCTCTTCGTGCAGTGCTGGTGCTGCCGCTGCGGCTGCGGAGAACCTCAAGCGGTGGAAATATAACAACCTCGTTGGCAGTTATATTTTTGAGCCGTTTGGGGTTGAAACCCTGTGGCCTTGGAGTCCGAGTGCTCATCCTCTTTTAAAGAATTATCCAAACGCTCAGTTGATACTTCGCGTGACCCAAAGGCTGGCTTTTACCTCGGTCAGAGATTAAGCATTGCCATACAACGTGGCAATGCCGCTAGCCTTTTGGACACACTTTTTTCTTTATAAGTACTTAATTCTACTATATTTTAATTCCAATGTATTCTACTGTTTTTTTTAAACTTATTTATGTGTTAATAATTATTAAATAAAAAATTCATACTGCTGGGACTCAGACCTCTCGAGGGAATGGGTCCTAATCCAACACGCGGTCCCAGTGCGGATTGATGGATGTCACATGTTTTCAAATAGGTTGTATGACATGCCGGTTATCTTACGATGTTTTCCTTCATCGTTTTGGAAGCAGTAGTGATGAAATAAATTACACTAAGTAATGTGCCTGATTGGGTTTGAACTCGTAAGTCGAAATTGTCACCACTGGGCCACCACAGCTCCACCCTGCACCGCAGCACCATTGTGCTCATTTTACCGTAAACTAACTGATGACTTATGACTTTGTCTATGTAACCGAAGCCTTTTAATAAGTCGTTGTGTTAAGAGGATCCTTTTTCACTCGCCTGTCATCAACATCGAGCACGTTTTAAAGCTTGTTACTTTATCTAACACAATCCAACGCGATGTTTGACGAAAAGGCTATGCGAAAATAGAGAGATAACGCCTGAAACTCTGTTAGCATTGGGTAATTCCGTTATTTACTCGAAAATTTTCCAGAACTTAAACAGGAAATACGTGCGTCATTCAGAATCTTGATTAAATTTGCAAGGCTATTGATATATTACTTTGACTTTTTAAATTTTTGAGTAAACTAATCTAATTTCTTTTTTTTTTCTAACCATAACGGCCCCACTGCTGGGCAAAAGTCCTTCCAGACATTCTTTTCCTCATATATTTAAATACAAACTGAAAATAATACTATGTGCAAATGTGTATAAAAAGAATTTATTTTGCATAGATAAATTTAGCAACATTGCTGTCAATGAGCACATGTCCACGTGAGTAACCATTTTATTATTGTTGCTTTTGTTTTATTTTTTTCTGGTTTATATCATTATATTTTTTTTTATTTGTGTTGTTTTATAAATAACATTTTTTTTTTAAATTATCAACTAACTTTTCGATTTCTTTTATTTGTTTTCATTAGTAACAAGATCAATGTAAACAAATTGTAATAAGCGTAGGAGGAAGGAAACTGCACAGTCATAAGATACAGGTTAAGTACTTAGAAGCTGGCAATATATAAACTTACTGTCCATAAGGTCAAACGGAGTCTTAAGCCATGGCTTATGTCGCTCAGTTACGAAGACACGGAGCAGATTCTAGAAGTGCTTCGGTGACTCTATCCTACCTTTATATTGTCCTTACAAACCTGATTAAATTCTTCCTGTACCTACATACATCCTTGTGAACTCTTTGCACACACTCACTTACCATTCACATTCACTCACCACACACACTTATTTACCTCACACACACTAACTCACTTCATACTCTCACTCACTCACATACCGTTACAGGCTTACTGACAACTTTTTGTTTTTGTTTTAATCTCAATTTGAATTTTAATTATTGGTATCTTTCTTTTTTTTTTACTGTTTTTCATGTATTCATATCCATTGCATAAGAACTAATTGTATTTCTCCCGGGAGAGGGCACTGGCTTCTGTAACACAGGTTAATCACCTAGCACAGGAGCCAGGGACTTCAATAAAATTGTATTTAAACGTCTTATGTAAATAAAGAAAGATTATTATTATGTTATTATTATTTCATGAGGCAGAACATTTATCAATGATGACACTTGTTTGCAAATAAATTATTGTTATTCCAGTTAATTTATTTAATGTACATATTTATTACATTTCTAAATATTATTAAAAAAAACATTTAAAAAATATAGCCCACCGGCATCGGGAACAGGGTCCAAGCTACAGGTTAGGGCTCCTGAGAGAGGAGTCTCGTAACAATGCGCGTCGTGTCCAGGAATACTGCTTTCTGGATCAGACCACACATCTGAGAAGGCTTTCGTTAGGCAGCTGGGTCAACCAGCTGCCTAACGAAAGCCTTCTCAGATGTTGTTAGAGGATCTTGGCTATTAAGCCATTGGCCGTTACAACTATCGCCACAATGATTGTTATACCCACTTCCCACATGTCGACAACCTCACGAGCTAAGTCAAGATACTTAGTGTGCTTATCTTTCTCAGCATATTATTATTATTATGGGAGATCGTCGGTCAAAGCAAAGTCCAGCCCTATGATCACGTAAAGAGTCGACTAGCTACATTGACATTAAACTAGGTACCATTAATTTATCCATTTATTAAAAGTAGTCGACTCAAAACGACACTCCGAAAGACCATCGCTTTATGAAAACAAATGTTTGCGCTTTCACTCGTAGAGAAACTATTCTAACTACAATAGATAAATCTGCTTCGGGTCTGAACAAAAGATACTATAATAGACTGCCTAGGCTTGGCTAAATAGATTAACCCTACCTTAGATTAGACCTACCTTCCTAATACTCCTATAGGAGTATTAGGAAGGTAGGTCTATTTAGCCTTAATAATCGAATAAGTACAAAAATCTGCTACTATAGTACTCCTCTCTACACATACACATCTATTTAGCCTTAAAAATCGAATAAGTACAAAAATCTGCTACTATAGTAGCTGATTTTTGTACTTATTCGATTTTTTTAAAGCCCTTATGCTTTAAAAAAAATGCTAGTTTGGTTGAACGTCTACTAGTGCGAATTGAAAAATTATTTTAGTGTTGGATAGCCCATCGAGAAAGGCCACAGGTTATATAACATACTAGCTTTTGCCCGCGTTTCCACCCGCTTACATAAAATACAGCCTATGTTACTCAGGAATATAGCAGCTTTCTATCGGTGAAAATTTTTTGCATTCGGACCTGTACTTTCAGAGATTACCTCATACAAACAAAAAAAAAACCATAAAAACAAACTTTACTTATTATTAGTGTAAATGTAGATAACATCACCCTACGACTCATGAGACCGGAGCAATATAACTAAAGACGCGGGTGAAACCGCGGGGACAGCTAGTTAATGACATGATATGTGCGCCATAGGAATACTCAACATTATTGCTACCGACGTAGATCGTTTTCACTGTAGCCTGCAAGGTTCACTGAAGCAGCACTAAAGTGCATTGGAAATATACGTCCAGGTTAATAATTAATATTATACTGTGTGTTTATGTTGTTTTTGAATTAATAGTATGTACATTATTCGTTATTTATTTGTATAAATTGAATATAGATGTATAGCTGGTAATAGCATCGCATTGGCGTTAATAGCTGTACTGGTTATATTTACATAATTTTAAATAAATAAATGATATTTAGTCTTGGAACCTAGCCTAGATGCATGACACATGCATTAAAGTGCTGTTTGACTGATCTTAGCTTTAAGTTTTAGGTGAATAAGGACGAGTGAAGTTCAGTGGCTGTTTTAGTTATTTGCAAACTGATTCCTAGTAGATATTGAGATCTAATATTAGTTTAGTTTTATTACTCAAGTGTCTACACAATTGCTCAATATCAGAATTGTATTGTAGTTTTGACTTTATCCATGTTAGAATTTGTTACATCGTGGAGCTGCCTTTGTACTTTATGTTCCATGAAAATTCAATAAAATAAATAAATAAATCGACCGAAAAGAACATTCAGCCGAACATAGAACCTCCTTCTTTTGAAGTCGGTTAAAAAAAATACAACTGACTTCAAAGTTATTTTGCTTTTTTTGTGTTTTTAGGGTTCCGTACCTTAAAAGGAAAAAACGGAACCCTCATAGGATCACTTTGTTATCCGTCTGCCTGTCTGTCAAGACCCTTTATCTCGGGGACGGTACGGCGTAGAAGTATCGAGTTGAAATTAAAACCATATGCTCAGGTCTGCGGTCCCTTAACCTTTCGTATTCGGAATTACAGACACAATTAAAAAGCCTTTGTGTCCCGCGTACATCTGCGTTCTGGCATACAACAGGTTAAAGCTGTGAAAAAATGAAACTTCTAAGTTAATGGAAAAAAAAAGAAACGGCCGCTTATGTCGCAAAAAACGTATATTTTGATGCTCTCAAGGGAATCAAAATTCATAGGGTACTTCCCGTTGAACCAGAATCCTAAACTGTAATTTTGTTGTTAAGTACATCACAAAAAAAAAAATTGCGATTCGGAAAAATCTTCGAGAGATACGGGAATTGAACTATTTTCATATGTGAATTTATAAGGAACCCTTAGAGCGCGAGTCCAACTCGCACTTGCCCAGTTTTTACATTGAAGTCGGTTGTTTTTTTTTAAATAGTTTTTTTAATATAAAATTTGGTACTTACAGTAATGATACTTCATTCTATTTCCAATATCTTTTCCACTGTAATTTATTAATTGTACACATTTACCACTGTAAAAAAATCGCACTCAGCGCACTGAGTGAAAGAATAGAAGTACACAAAGTTGAAATAAATTGTACTACATCTAACCGTGGGGTCACTACATTTAAAGTGTTACACAGCAGAACCAGTGGGTGTCGGGTTACTTGCCGCTTCCTACGCGAAGGACTTTACAAGCACTTACTACTGCAAACGACTTACGGAGACGATGAGTTCAGTTACTGACAGTTTACACTGTTGTGACTGCACTTATATTCCTTGAATATAAGTGCTTTTTTTGGGGGGAAAATCATCAAATAACTCGTCTCACTCTGGGAATGAGAGGCTGAGAGGAGTATCACGGGTGGGTTTTACTGACTAAAATTCACCTGTGTTCCTCCAAATAATTGCTGTTGGCCATGTCTGAATTGTTTGTCTTGGGGAACTAATCAAATTGATGGAAGCAAATCTACCACTTTACAAATCTGCCCTCGGCCTCAGTAAAAGTCTCCTTTGATTAGTAAATTGAACAGGAAAAAGAGGGTAGGCGGCATTTTCCTTGATTTGAGTTCGGCCATTACATATACAATTGAATTACTGCGACCCTGAAACGAAAAGGTTAACTTTTCGTTTCAGGGCCACAGCAATTCTTTCGAAGAATCTCGCAGCTTTGAATATGTCACACAGTGCTTATGTCACTCAGTGAAAAAGTAGCCTTTTAGTGGTAAAAGAATTTTTGAAATCGGTTCAACCAGTTTCAAAGATTTATTTTATTTTATTTAATCTTCATGCAGCAAAAGGTACAAAAGCAGACTTAATGCCTTAGGCATTCTCTACCAGTCAACCTAGGGCAGTGGAGAGACAATAAAAGATTATCTCCTAGAGAAAAACTAACAAATTTTACCTCCATAGAAACTTACTTCAGGAGTTCTTTTTGATTCCAAAATGCCCATCAGAGGAAGTGTACAAGACAGTAGTACGACCAACAATGACATACGGAGCACAGTGCTGGACCATGAAAAAGCCACACGAACAGAGTTTTCACACGAGTGAAATGAAAATGCTCAGATGGGCTGGAGGTGTAACCAAGTTACACAAAATACATCAGAGAATCATTGAAGGTGGTACCGATTGCTGAAAAGTTAAAAGAAAGTCGCATGCGATGGTACGGTGGTATCCTTAGACGAAATTACCACCCAGTCAAAAAGGCCCTAAGTATCCCCGACCGACCACGTGGAAGAGGACGACCACCCGCCACCTGATGTCAAATATGCAAAAAGAAATCCAGCAAGCGAGTCTGAGTGCAAAGACAAGCCAGAACAGAGCTCTCTGGCGCAAACGTACAAGGAGACCCGACCCCAGCTAAACTGGGAAGAGGGTAAGAAGAAGAAGAGAAACTTACTTATGTCTGAACTTTTCGACAGCAGTTTTCCTTAGGATATTTTAAGTATTACTAGACCGTTGTTAAATCATATAGGTTTAACAACGGTCTAGTAATACTTTTAGTTTGCAAACTTTGAGTTAGTTTTACGTGACTCTCACTCACTACAACCATTGGGAGTTTTTTCATCAACTATTTGTTAGATTGAAGATTGAAGTTTAGCCAAAAGTCTAGAGAACTTAACGTTAATAAAATAGTACCTAGATGCTTCATTTTGAATCGGAATATAATAAACAGAAGCATTTTTTTTTTGTAATCATTATTATAATAATTACTGTAAATAGCGATATTATTTTTCAGGTATAAAATTCGCAACTTCAGCTGTGTTTGGGACCCGACGATATTGAAAGTACACTGCAAACTACAGTTTACTGCGTTCCTGAGTTTTCCAGTAACTGTACTTAATAGTCTTTTTTACCAGTAAATACAACATTTAGACATATTATATCAACCCTTTTTAGGAAGAAATCATAAGCAACAGTTTGCGTTTTTTGCAGGAATGGGTATTCTATTCCGTAATTTAAAAAATATATATTTTTAGTATCACAAACCTTATACAGGTAAAAAAGCAGACTTACCAGTCAACTAAAGGTTTTTTTTTATAGGGTGGGAAAATCATCTAATGACATCCCCCAATCTTGAGCGGAGCCTGAGGGCGTGTCAGATTTTTACTGACTAAAAACACACTCCTGTTCCTTCTTTGCCATTGTTCAGCGGCCCCGGGGATTTCTTTCGTATCACCCATGGCCCCAGTAAGTATAACTTATTATTCAATAACTAATGATCTAATAGAATAATCGCTACTAACATATTTTCATAAATAATTTTTAATTAAGGAAAAGCAAACCCATTCCTGACATAAATGCAAATTGTTGCTTACAATGATCTTACTTAAAAGGCTTGATATATTTCCACTCTCAACAAAAATCTTCTCTCCTACTTAGTTAATCGATGGCAATCTAATTTGAGCTGATCCCACAAAATATCACTACACAAAACTTCGCTACACTGTCACTATTCTGTACGACTATAACAGGCACACACATACGTATAAAACTAATCTACTGTAATATTGGCACGTACACTTCGGGCCAAAATTACTGCCCCTATCGATTTCGCAATAAGCCTACGCTACGGTTCGACTGTGCAAACAGTGATCCCTGTTTGTTTGCTGACACAAGCCGCTCTGTAATGAATCTGATTAAGTAGCCTCGCCTCGGAAATTGACTGACAACACAGATAAATTAAGTTGGCCAAGCGAATTGACGTAATTTCACAATGGTTGTGCGTAGTATATTTGGTTAGTAGTATCAAGTGAGTATTTATTTTGTTCCTGATTCAGATTGCAGAATATAATTGCGGTTATTTTGGCAGTCGTAGGCTCAGGCTTGCTAAATAGAAAAGACAATTAATTTTAGCTCATCGTTCAGTAAGTAATTTATTTTAGTAATTAATTGAGTACCTAATAATTTGTAGCACACATCAGTCACTCTAAAGTTTTTGTGATGATAGGAACTGTACCTTTTACATGTAGATCTTGTATTTGTGTTTGTATGCAGAATGACTCCATTAACAAAAAAAAATGAACCGTTCTTGGACTATAAATCGGTTACTAATTTCATGCGATAATGGTACAACATAATTATTTACTATGCAGCTCCGAGGGGACTCGATCTTCTGAAAGCAATTTTATCATAAATGACAAACCCTGTAAAGTGCTTAAGTAACTAGATAAAAAAATCACATGAAACTTCTCGAAAATTTACCAAACAACCTTTCACTTCCAAACTAGAACTCTGAACACAGAGGATCCGGACAATTTATGACATTCGGTACGGATAATGAAACCCGGTCGCCGGCGGGGCGAGCAAACACATAAAATCGAACGCCAAATTAGACCAATAACGTGGCCGACACTGTAATGATCCATTCCGCGCGAACTAATAAAAGTACTATTATTTTTATTAATAGCTGATCACTGGACTCGCTACTAAAATGTAGCTTCATTGTTTTTGTTAAAAACAATAATAGTGATAATTATTAATAATATATGATATAAATTAATGTGAGACTGAGTAATGTTAGAATGTAGTACGTAATTTTATTGTTATTACATTTTTATTTTATTTTGTTATTTTGTATAAATAATTTTATTTCTAATTTTTTTTAAATGTTTATTTTATGTTATTATTAACAATGTAAATGGTTCTTGAATAAATTGAATTGATTAAAGTTTCTGTAGGTTTCTATAGTACCAAATTACAATGCTGCTACAAATTGGCTTTAATATTATTTCACTATCACAGTCATCTTTCACAGTCTTGACATTATATGACAACACTTATAAGTAAGATAGTACTTTACGTATCCCAAAGAATCTTTAGTAATTTTGTCTAAGTATCTTAAAAAACTTTGTGAAGCGACACCTATTGAAAATAAAATAAGTTAATGAAAGCAATCGATTGCATCATTTAAAGAAAGTGTATATACAAACTAATAGGGGGCGCTAGTTAAAATTTATTATCTAAACGCGATTCCATTCCAAATTTATTTAATTTCAAAATAAATAACTAAAAGGCAAAATGTTTTATTTAAACAAACACGTATTACATTTTTAATCAATCACTAGAGATTTATTTTTAATGAAAAATAAAACATGAACATCAATTTCTGTAGTCAGCGCCATCTCTTTGGGTTTCGTAGAACGTTGTAAGCCGCCATCTGTTGTCGTATGTATTAACTTGAATCGACGAATCGATAACGGATCAGAATATAGTTCAAAATTTTCTTTATAGATGGCGCTAAGCATGTTTACATATTTGACATACTTGAGGCAAAAGTGTGTTGTAGAAATTATGCTCCAGTTAAAACAAAAATCGTGTTAATAAATCAATTCTTCATTAAAAAAATATTTTTAGCTTCCTCTGCCTGCGCCACGATTCACTCCGTTACGTACATCTTCTAACAGTCTGTAAGACGCTACAATTAGCGTACATTATCATCATCATCTTCCTGCCCTTGTCCCGTGTTATTTGGGGTCGGCGCAACATTTTTTTTTCTTCCATTCTGCCCTGTCACTCGTCATGCTATCACTAACTTCCTTTTCTTTCATATCACTTTTCACACAATCCATCCATCTTTTCTTTGGTTGCCCTCTCCCTCTCCATCCATCCATATGTAAACTCATAACTCTTTTAGTAACATGCGCTTCATCCCTCCTCTTCACATGATCATAGCAAGACAAACGATTTCCTTTCAATTTTTCAATTAGCGTACATTATAATCTACACTAATATCAAATATTAAGTAGTACAGTTTTTTTTTTTGTTTGTTGGAGGTAATCTCTGAAAGTAATGGTCCGAATGCAAAAAAAAATCTCCGATAGAAAGCTGCTTTATTCCTGAGTGACATAGGCTATATTTTATATTAAAATACAATAGGGTTCCCTTCTAAAACTGCAATCAGGTAACCCAAGGTGTAAATCGATTACTTATAACTTTCCTTACATCGCGTGCGCTGCAAAAACTATTGATGATAGAATAAAATGATGTACTACCACAAAATAAGTAATGTAGATAAGTACTACAACTTTGTAGAAAACCTTACTATACTACAAAAAAAGGTCGTAACACCATAACAATATGTCTAACTATTATACTTATGTCACAATATCTACTTTTTTTTCAAATTAAACTAAATTTATTTGCCGCCTCTAGAAAAGGAACTTTATTGGTACCTTGATATTAATCCTTATCAAAATAAATTACTTTATAATTAAGTCTGGCTTACTGCATATATTGCTTTTTAAATAATTCAACTTAGACATTCCATTCGAGAGATATCATGATTTAAAAAATGCAATAGAAAATCAATAAAGTCGTCAGAAGATGGTTAACTGTCATATTATCAACAATTTATTAATCCTTATCAAATAAGCAGTTTTGTCGGCATAATTGGACAAATGGTTAAAAAGATAATACGAAACTTGCAAGCGCATGCACGGGAATTTTCAACCAAACGCTCAGTTTGTCTAGCACTCAATCCGAATTAAATGCGATTGTCGCAGCTGTACAAACGACAATCAACCGATTAAATCAAAGTTTTTTGTCTTTAATCTGAACTAATACTGAAAAACTGATCTCCTAAGCGGTTAAGGTGTAAAATTAATGAATTCATGAATTTAAAACTCCATGAATTTCGTGTTCTCTATTATTTATATCATCCAAAATCAGTTCTTAAGTGGTGGGTCTCAAGAGGTTACTAAAAGTAAAGCTTCCTCTTCATCACTAAAATAAAATTCTTTTCACTGGTTATGACCGCTTACGGTCACATTGACCGACACGTGGATGTTTACTAAACTAGTGGTAAATTTTATGCAGCTCAAGAATTTATTTGTTTGTTTGAACGCGTTCTAAATAAGTGAAAAATTGTTGGTTCGAATTAAAAATTATTTTAGGGTTGGATAGCCTATTTCTCGAGAAAGGCTATATGCTATATAACATTACGCTACAACCCACGGGAGCGGAGCAGTAACCAATGACGCGGGTGGAACCACGGGGACAGCTAGTTTATTATATGTAAAATCTAATTACTTACGACAGTGACCTAAATAAATATTTCAATATTACTTAGTGTGTTTTCAGTGTTGCCTGAAAATAGGTCACCTTATCTAAATAGGTAGATATATCTATTCCTTTAAGCCCATAGTGAAGGACATTAAATATATAACTATGAAAGTACATATATTCGATAAATATATAGAAAATGAGTCCAATTTTTAACATTTATCTGTCTTTCTGTTAATTCGTGCAGGCTAATCTCCGAAACGGCTGGACCGATTTTCACAGGTAGATAGCTGATGTTATAAGAAAGTTACTTTCGTTTTAGAAATGAAACTAGATTACCGCGAAAAAAAAAGACTTCAAAATGTGACCAAATGGAATTGTTCTGTTTAAAAGTAAGAAAAAGTCTGAAACTCTTTGGGATGGCTTTTATTCTGGTTGCATCTTAAGAGCCTAGCTGATGCACAGTACGGTGTTGCATCGTGTAAATACACAACAACATCGCAAAACTCGCGAAACCGTTTGGCTAAGTTCACTGATCGTTCCAAATTTTCGCGGCAACGTACCGCAGTGAGGCGCTGCGGAGCCGCGGTAATATGACTAGGCCCTTTCTGGACAAAGACTCAGTTCGTTCGACTGCTGATTGTTGACGTAACTACAGTCACACTATTTAGAGCCCACTTTTAGAATTTCTACACGTGCGGCCTGTGATTCAGGCATACGCAGCGATCGCTCAGTGCCCTATATGTCCAATATAATGGCGGCTCCACATTAATGCCGAATTTTTTCAATTTTAGTGAAAATTCACACCATGAATTCACGGTACAAGTCGTGCCCTCCTCATTCACGGGATGCTCACAATCATTCGTGAAACCCGCAGTGAAATGGACGTAAAAGCTGCTGCTGTAATAACTTTGTTTGCTGTGGCAACATATGACTATTTAGACGTTCAAAACATGAAAGTTATGAGAAAGCGTTGGAAAAAAAGATGATGGATGATGGAAATACATAATCAGATTTTCTATGGAGAAGCAGTATTACATTATGAACCCAGTGGCGAATTTAACTCGTATGTAAACAGTGGACTTTCAATATTTGTTTCAGAAAGTTTTTCCAATTATTTATTATATATGCCTTTGTAATGCAGAGTAAATTGGCACGGGGCCGTGAATGTGGATGTGTACCTACGCGTGAACGCCACACGAAGGGGCGTGAGCCCTTTGACGTGGGACAAAATACCGCGTGGACGCGCGTGGTCCCCGTGAAAACCGTCAACATTCACGTTCACGCCTGTTTACGGAGCTTCACGGCACTAATGTGAAGCCGCCATAACAATGGATTTGGTATATTGTTAGGGTTACCCCGCTGTTGTAGTGCCTCCGGCATGACGTGTGTATGGTGGAAAGTCATCCAATGACATCTCCCGCCATTTTCGTGTCAAACTTTTACTGACTAAAACCCACTCACAGGAGTGGGTTTTAGTCAGTAAAAGCACGAAGGCCACGAAGGAACAGTCCTTCGTGGCCTTCGTTCCAGGGCCTCGGGGTGCTCTTTCACACAACCCATGGCCCCAGTAGGCTTCAACCCTGCTTGGGCCCTGTAGGTCACATCGGATAAATAGGGTCTTACCATGACTTTTTAAAATGGCAAGCGTCCGAGCAAGAATGAGAGATGAAGCAGTACACCCTATACAGCTACATCCCTTTAACAGTTTAGTTTAGGTCGTAAATTGGATCGCTTTAAGAGCTTGTGGTAGGGCCCCAGGATTCAAATATCCTGAAAACCATATATTCGATGAATGAACAGGAGTGGGTTTTTAGTCAGTAAAAGTCTGACACTATCTCGCGCTCTGCCCAAGAACGAGATTTGTCATTAGATGTTTTTCCCACCTAAAACAAAAACCTAAATTCTATAGCTCTATTTGTAACAACAATGGATACGATCTGAAATAAAGATTTATTATAGACGATCACAATATGTATTATGCAAGATTTTTTTATTTGATAAATTTAATCATTTTTAGCTTTGATAAACAAATATGATAAAACTTGAAATACCTATCTTCATCAACAACGAAGTTACAAATTTTCAAAGCTGCTAATAAAAAAAGAAGTTAGACGTGGTCTTTGACGTCAATGTTCATCACGCGCCCATACTACCGTCATAGAAAAAGGTGTTTTGACGAGAGAGACATTATAATTTTTCAGAAAATTGTTTTATCTCGTTTGCTTTTCTACCAATTTTCATAGGTATTGTTTTCACTGCTTTATTGATGAATTGGTTAGATAATGACTTTTTTTTTTGCATATTTCCTATTATTGGGTCGTTCAAGATTTTAATATTTATACATATTAGTTTTTAAAATAAACACAGATGTGACTGTATAGATTGTATCAAAACAACATGCCTATGCTATACCTATTTCAAAGTAAAAGATGGCTGGCGGCTACCAAAACTCATTCACCGGTACAAAATTGTGTTAAACCACCCCTCGGGAACCACGCTTTGGAGATAAAACAATCTGTGCTGAACATCGGGAACGATAACGACGTAAAATCCCAGTAAAATCACAAAATCTTCCACTCTATTGTCTTGTACAAGAGTTCACATTCAAACGCATGTATAATTTTCTCTTTGCTAGAAGCTCAAATCTCAACTACAGTTGATTTACAACTTTTTATCAAGCTCTATAAGATACAAAATCGTATGACGATGATAACAACCCAAAAGCAAGGTAGTTATCAACGGTTACCTTTGAAGTGGCGCTTCTGCATGCAAATTTTTAGGGGTTGGCCCGTTTGGGAGGAATTGTCAATTTGTTTCGAAAAAGTTGCTGAAGAGCCAAGTTGAATCGATTAACTTGGTCACATAAGAGATGGAAGTATATATTTTTGATAAATATTTATCATAAAAACAGCAACTTATTGCCTCGCTTAATGAATAATTCATGAATAATTTAAGAGGCGTTAACATCACTGTCAAACACGGAAAAGCAATATTATCAAAAGCATAAATGGATATGCATATTATGCATCTGTAAGCAAAATTATTTTTTTCACTTAGGTACCTATCGAAATTGTACATCGTTATACTAGGTCTGAAGGAAACTTATGCTAGAACTACACAGTGTCTTTGCTTAGGTGTTCGAAGACTATGTCTCAAAAAGTGGAAACATTCAGAGTAAGTACTTACTTACCTACTTAAAGTTCTACTAGCCTTTCCAACTTTCCATCCCAAGAACACACTGGGAAACCGGCTTCATCAGAAAAAAAATACATGCATAAACTCATGGCTGTTTCCTAGGTAGAACCTACAGATTGGAATTACGCCACCTGTTAGGAGGACTGCATGCCAGTTACATCCTAAAACAAAAAAAAAAAAATAACAAAATAAAAATTAATATCAAGTGCTATCCCTATATCCACTAATTATCACAGTGACACTCTGTCGGTACGCATAACACGACGGGTGGCTATCGCATCGATTACTGATAACCCCGCATCTGTTTAAGCCCCATGACGTCACCGTTCAGATTTTTTGGTATAAATGCAATTTAATACTTTGTAATAGGCGCTCTATCACACGGTTATCAACGCCCTATTTGAATAAAGTGAGTGGATTTTAAATACTGATAGTCGGGTATCAGGATAGGTTGAAAGCCGCCCCCAATTTACTTACTCATTTGCCATAGGAATTAATATTTTCAAGGTTTTCGATTTCTCGTTTCAAAATCACTCAATTTGAAGATATTTTACGACTAAATTTGGTCATTTATGAAATTCGTAAAGTATGAAGTAGTTAGCTACGAAATAATATTAATAGAAGAAGTGTCTAAAGAAGAAACAAAGAAAAATTAAGTCGATACGCAATCCAATAGCGTAAAAAATCAGAACAATAGTATTTACGAATTATAGAAACACAATAGAATTTAAGAACAAAATCCACGTGAATTAAAGATGCAGTTTTAAAACTTACATTTGTTAAAATTATAAACATTTATCCAGTTCTCTTGATTCTGCAGTTGCGCAAAGGCTGACAAAGTTGTATCATCTGAAGCTTCCTCAACAACCCGTCACATTCCAAAAATAATCAATCATACTTTAAGATTTACAACAGTGTGTTTACCAAACCCAATTTCTTAGTGATCTCTTGTACACTTTCGGACATTATCGAGTAGAAAATAAACAAGATATGAAGACACCCGATTGACAGCTTATTGGTGAAGGATTAGAAATATTTGAGTACTATCTCTGAGCGGTGAATGTATCTCAGTGTAAATAGACCAGAAAAATTTCCCACACTAGTTTCGATAGTAACCTGTATCTTAATGTTATTGATTTTATCGCAATACGACTATCTGCGGAGTAAGATTTTGGGTTCATAGATGAAAATAAAACAATAGTAGTACTTTTTGTATAATATCATGAAATAAATCATCTAATTGATAGACTCAGTTCTGCAGTATCACCATTTTTAAGATTAATTCAGGGTTTCCCCTTGCACTGGTCAAGATAAAGTAAAATTCGAATTGGGAGGCCAGTGGCACAAAACCGAAATAATCTGGGAAACAATATCGTGAGGTGCTATAGATGATAGATAAATATATTCTAGATGATGATGATGATAATAGTATTACAGGAAATCAAAAACTAACAGCATAAGGAAAACGGTAACGAAACACAGTGGTAGTCAGTAAGTCTACCAATAATAAGTGGTATTATCAAATGATCGACGATACTAAGAACTGAATCATTCCCCAGTAGGAAGTAGCTCCTTCCCTTATGCTTGAGTAAACAACTCCTTTAAATGTAAGTACACTCATACTGATGATGTAATTCCTATTGTGGTTCCGAATTTTGCTAAGATATAGTAAATGGAAAAGGGTCTGACTAAATCTATATGTAATCAGTTTTCAGAAATAAGAAAAACAATAAAATTATCATTGAAGTTGATGAAATCGTCACTGAAAATAATCGCAGTGAGGTAATATTAAAATATGGTGATAAAGTTATCGTCATATTAGAAAATAATAATGATTATGATAATATGGTAGCTATGTCGAAGAAAAGCATAAGATTTCAAATTAATATTGATAAACAACGTTTTGAAGTAATTTACAATGTATAACTCACTTGCAACTTGCACTTATAAATGTTTATAGGATAGATAAGCAGTTGCTCTATTCAAATATTGACCTTCGATTGTTAGTCCCCTCTGAGTAGTCTGGAAGCCGATCTTTATACGGTTAGGATAACATTTAGGCTGATGATGATAAACTAGCTTGACATACTAAAATTCAAAGCAACATCGCGGCAAATCAAGACGAAGATAGAGAGAAGAAAATCAAGACTCTTACTGGGGACTGGTCAGCAATGGTAGAGAACCGACGTGGAAAAAGAGATAGGGAGACCTTCGCCCAGCAGTGGGACACAATGTGCTAATTAGATTAGGTTAGACTGAAATTCAATATGAACTCAATGAGGTAAATTCAATATTTAACGCATTTAATCTGGATTTTGTTACTACCCACCCCTGCATTGCAGTTTGAACTGGAAGAGTTACACGAGTTTAATTTTGGTTCTTCAAAGACGATTGGGATGATTGAAGTCATCTAATGGAATATGCTGCTGGTTTCTTTATCAGTCTTTTATATCACTTCAATCTATTTTAAGTAAAGCGATATTGGCGTGTGCTTCAAAAATGTTAAAATTAAATCCAGTATCAATAGTCAGAAATTTTTTTCCAGTTACTAGTATACAGTCTTATCTATCAACCAAATGCAACTTTATATTTCTGATGCCACCTATGTGTAATTTGTTAGTCACTTCACAGGATAACAGCTCATAGGAAGAAAACACAGTAAACTTATTCTCACAGACGATAACTAAATCTTTCATCTTTTTGTCGCCAGCGCAGGGTCAAGCCACTTGACTGATACTGTCTTGTGATAGTTTCCCAAGAAACGAAAGTCATCGGTAGCATGTTGAACCACGTACATTTTAATGTGTATTAAATATTATTCAAGTTATGCTAATACTATGTGTGTTTGGATTAGGTCTTAGCTGGTAGGGTTGGCAAATTTTCTACAATTGCTGATTGTAATATTATTTAAAATATGCATATTAGTAATAGTTTATAAAGTCATAATATATTCAAAGATAGAAAAATTTGGCTATAAATTTATATTTAATATATAGATAGGCCACTGTCTGAAAACCATCAAAATCCGTAATAATCATACCTTCTAGTAAAACTGATGGTTTTTGTACAATACCGCAAGACATCAAAAATATCGCAGTGGTACGTTTATTTGCTGAATCATCTATTTCTACCTCAACATTCTCACTATCTTCAGGCTCCTGAATCACTGAGTTACGCGGTAAACCATCGAACATAGCCCTACTGATTCACACGTAGGCTTATCAGTAAAATTATATCATTATCATCTCAAATATTTAACCAGTAATATCAACTCCTAGTTATTTTTCTTATGCGTGGGAATTAACCGAATTACAAGTACCTGTCGTTTAATCTACGTTTTTTTATAGGTACTAAAACTTGTGGGAAATTTGCAGTGGGTTTTTTTTTGTGAAACTTTGTGGTAGCTGTTGTAAGATTATAATAATATTTAGATTACCAACTATAATAACTTTTATTTTGGAGTTAACAAGAAAACCTAAACTAGGTTTTATACCTTACATGTGAATATATTTAATCATATAATATACAAACTGCAACATCGGTTTCTACTTTGATGCTGCGTGTGCTTGTGAAATTCTAAATATTTTATTTTATGGCTTAGTTATACAACGTCAAAAGCTAATTTTCGATTTCAATTGGTCTTTTCCTATAGAGTGGAACCAGCAAAGAACTCCACGGTTACTCTTTAAAATAAAAATGATATATAAATATTTTAGACAGTGTAAACCAGTGAACATAGTGACAATAAAAAAATGTGGATTGAAATAGAAAATAATGTACGAGTCTGCGGATTCGACAGTGTTTTGAATTTCACATTAAAAAAAAACTTTGTGAAATTTAAAATAAACTTGCATAGTAACGGAAGCAATAAGAAGACTGAAAAACATCGTTCTTTGTTTTAGAAGGCAAACATCCAGAAGTCTGTATTGTCCTCTCCTGTTCAGTTTATTTTAGTTGGCAGGGAAGATTAGAAGGAGACACTGAGTGGCGCCGACCCTCAGTGACATTAGACAAGGGCAAAGAGATCATCTCTATCATGATGATGATCCGTTCGTTGTGGCGACATTTGGAGGAGGCCTATGTCCAGCAGTGGACGTCTATCGGCTGAAATGATGATGAAAGAGATGAGAAGGAGACCCACATGAGGCGATCATGTATTCGATAAACGAAGAGCCTATGCCTGACACTAGCTTTTCTGGCTGTAATTATTTTGATTCAGATGAAAGGTTGGTCGTGGATGATATGGGACTTGAACATAGCCTGGATGTCGTAAATACAGGTATCACATTTTTTAACAATTTCTAGCATTAGCAGCCAAGGTTAGGAAACCAGCCAGCAATAAAGTTTATAACGATACTGTGTAACTACCAAAACCCGATTTTTTATGATGGTGGACTTCTGTTATATTTGATATTGAGATGGTAGTCAAATAGTTTGTACCTACTGACTACTGATAACGGCACCAACTCATAAATGGAAATCACGAGGTAAATCCGGTAGCAAAGACATCTTATCATAAGACTTTGGAAGGTATTATAGGGCTTAAATAGGTTTCGCGAGTCATTTGTTTTTGTTTCAGCACTGTGTTATTAAAATCATTGAGGATTTGAAATAGAGCTCAAGTTTACGCTATGAATAGGAGGTTTATATGGCTTACCAGTGGGTCTCTGGCAGGACTACCAACAAGAACATGTTACAGCAGCGACTTTTGCCCTCTTCTGATGACTCTGAAAGCAGTTTCAGTTCTGCCCCCCTAGCCAAGTTACAAACGTTTTATTTCGATTCTCTTTTCGTTGATCGCCTCGAGTCGGTCACGCCTCCTATTCCTTTGTTCAGATCATGTAACTGAGCGTTGAGATAACGTCAGAACAAAGGAATCGGAGGCCTGGCTGACTCGAGGTGATCGACGAAAAGAGAATCGAAACGAAACGGTTGTAACTTGGGTAGGGGGCAGAGATTTCTACGAATAAGATTTTAAATTAATTATTATTATTACGTATTTCCAACAACAATAAAAGGAAAATGTGTTAACATTAGAATAAACATCCGAACATTTTCCACCAATCTAACTAAACAGTCTAACCAAATTACCACTGAATTCGGGCGTACTGGCGATCGTCGAAAAGCGAATCGAAACGAAACGATTGTAACTTGGCTTGGGGGCTGTACTAATGGAAAAACTTAAAGATGAAAGCAGATACTTAAAAATTTACAAGCCCATAGTGGCCGAGAATTGCCTTCTGTGGTGACAGTCGAGGCGTAAGCATGTCCTCTCCCTCACAGTTTCAGCCACTTCCTTCACTCGCATTACTGCATCATATCATGGCCAGGGATAACAGGGCCAGACGCTAGAGGTCACCGTCACCGATTACCTTTACGAGCACATGGCGGTAGTCCGCCCAAGCGGGGCAAACCTCCACCGTACATCATTCGGGTGGTCAGCACAATGGTGATACCCAAACGTTTCTTCCCGTCGAACCCCAAACAGGTACTTCCTTCCCGAATCGAGGACCTTTGTTAGATAAAAAGTTAGGATGCAGTGGCGCATCTGAAGCTACTCCTCAAAGAGTAGGCTTACCACCGGAGAAGAGGCTATCCTTGATAGGTATGTCAAATTTTATCCGAATCTGTCCAGTCGTTTGAGCATGAAGCAGCAACATACATACACACATAAACTTACAAATATGTACATACAAACAAAATGATTTAATTGACTGCAGGTGTATGCAAGCTAATATTATAAAGGCGAAAGTTTGTAAGTGCATGTGTGTATGTATGTTACTGCTTCACGCTCAAACGGCTGGACGGGTTTGGATGAAATTTGACACACGGTTAGAATATATCCTGGATAAAGCGGGTAGGATACTTTGATCCCGTATGTGTGTTCTTTTGAGATAATTTTCTACTTTCAAGGGGGCGAAGCTGCCGGCAGCTGCTAGTGAAGTAATAAGAATGAGATGACGTAGAAAATAAGCATACGTCACACATACAGTTTCCAACCAGGAGATATGTATTTTCTTGACATTGTGTTAAAATTTTACAGTAATAAAATGACACAAATGTTCAATGTCACCAGCCAACTTATACAACATAATTGTTTTACAGCATTGTCGTCTGTTTAGCAAGAGTCAAAACACAGCTTATAATGCCAGGTCAAAAAGCTTGACGGGAATATAACCCTAATTCATTTATAAAAGGGACTATAATTGAGTGGACATCACAAGAAAATAGAATCTTGTGTTGTCGGTTGTACACTATGGCGCGCTCCATCCACGCGCCAGGGTTGTAAAACAATTTTCAAAAAATAATGGATGAATATAATAAGTGACAGAAAAATATAAAAATTCTTTACGAACGTTTTCGGAAGGTCCGGGAAGGCTAATAGTCTTTCTTGTCCGATTTTTTATAGTTCACATTTTTTTTTTAAATTGTTTCCCAAGTTTTTATTAATGTTTTTAGATAATTGCTTTGCGAGCCGATTGGTACTCTAACTACTACTTATTCATATAACTTAAATAAGTACTGACATTGAACTTAAAAATCTTTAACAGTTTGGTGGTAGATACTTTTTTAAACTAGGGATGTAATTATACTAGTCATTATTTTTTATCGTTGCCCCACACGAAAAATACTCTTGTATCTACTGATAGGTGCGTTCACAAACATGTAAATTCAGATACGCTAGACACCCAGACTCAAAACCAACCAAATCTGTGGGCTAATACAAACATTTCTTCCGAACCTGCGACACGCAGCACAGCAGTCAATCGCTCAACCGCTATACCAACCATCAAAATTTATTATAAAAGAAATAAAATTTTCAGATAGTCACATATATTTATATTTTTTTTCGGAGCAGTCGAAGTTTTTGAAGATAAACTGTAAATTATTAATAAAAGAAAATATTTGAGTTTTTTAATATAAATCAACTCACTTTTTGAATATTGTGACAATATTCTCCAACATTTTTCTACACCGATTTCACACTAAGCATAGCATACTTGTATTTCCTAAAAAAAACGTAAAAATCTAAACAAAAATTTTTAAGCTTTTGTATGTGGTTTCTCCACACCCAATAAAATGTTAGATGCAATTATTGACTAAACAAAATAGAACAAAATGGTTTGCAAGGTGGAAAAAAATGCAAAATGTTTTATTGTCAGTGCGGGTTTGCGATTCCTGGTAAACTTTCGTTTTTTAGGTTTTTTCTAACGAAGAGACACGTGGCACGTAGTTTTGCAATCTTGAACTCAATCAACGAACATGTGGCTCTCAAACTTGGTCGCTCATAATGGGCCTCATCAAAAGGCTCAAAGCCACCCAATGGGCAAAGGGAGTTTCCTTACTTGAACGGACCAGGTATGAAGATATCCGCAGGAGAACTAGAAGAATCACCGAACTTAAATCAGGTAGTGGGCACATAGTATGCTTAACAGATAGCCAAAGAAGCCAAAAGTTTCTAAAGTAGCAACCGTATCCCAGAAAATGCAACGCTGGAAGGCCTCTCAGAACCCGATGGATGGGAGACGCACACACGACACGTCATACATTTATGTGTGGTGTGGTTGCTGTGGTGACAACTGAGAGAGTCCTACACCTAT
The DNA here is from genome assembly GCA_961205895.1 of Mythimna pallens. Classification (NCBI taxonomy): domain Eukaryota; kingdom Metazoa; phylum Arthropoda; class Insecta; order Lepidoptera; family Noctuidae; genus Mythimna; species Mythimna pallens. Next base: position 8,839,558 of record OY540843.1, read on the forward strand.
GTCCATGGATGTCGTTCACCCGAAATGATAATGACTTTCACAAAATTAGGCCTCAGTTTTTGTACAGAGACTACTTCTCAAAAATAATTTCCTGAGCCCGTTTGATTTAGGAGTTTATTTGTGGTACCAGTCATTGAACTTTAAGCTATGCTATTTTTCTTGTAATTTCTGCAAAACGCTCATAACGCGATACATTTTACGATCTAAACTGAACTGTTAAAGAGATGAAGTTACATAGAGTGTATAGCTCCATCCTTCTTTCTCGATCGCGAGACTGACTTTTTTTACGTCATGTTTTTTTTCAAAACTTTGTTGCAATATTACTTAGATAAATAAAATCGAAAGAATTCGCCCAAATTATTAGCATTGCCATTCAACGTGGCAATGCTGTCACCCTTCTGGGCACATTGCCGGATGACGGAAACATGTAACAGAGATATTTGTAATTGCAAAACACGATTGAAAAGAGTGTCCATGGAGTTTCTTGCACATTCTTCTCCATAGAGATCTACGCTTTGGAATGTGCAATTAGCATCATTTTTTTTCTGACAGACTGACTTCTTGACATTTCAAAAGTGCCTGTAAATGGTTTATTTGAAATAAATGCTTTGAATTTGAATTTGAATTTGACGGCGATGTGGAGGAGTACTTCGACGCCTGAGTGTGTGTATTTGTATTATATGTATATACTTAGGTATAATATAATAGTATTTATAGTTAATACTTATTTAAGTTCCGATTTATACATTATGAAATTAATAATAAAATCGAACCACTAACGATTTTTATACTTTCAGGTATATGTACAATCAGTTCAAAATCTGTACAACGGATGGAATAACTGTTAATTCTCAACCATCAAACTTCAAACAACCTGACAATCTTCATCCCTACATAATCACAACGCACACAGTACCAGCAGGGTGCACCATACCATGACATGACTCGTATTAAGCACAAAATCAGTGTTTGCTCACAGACAGACGGACAAACCATTAACGAACACATTAACACAAATAATACAAACAATGGTTCGCCCGTGTTCTTCCATTGTTTACAATACGAAAACCATTAAAAATTATTGACGTTTAGGAGCAAGCGTTTTTTGGTAGAGCCTACGTAGAATTTGGCGATTCTTTAGTACGGATCGTTAATGAGAATTAGTAATGTCATTGTTAGTTATTTTATAGTTTAAAGGTAATATAGTGTGTATTGTGCAGCTATGTCGAATCATATAGTCTTTAAAAGGTAACCATGTTTTGTATTGAACAATTTAACAAACATTTATTTTTGTACCTGATTTAGAGATTTTTCAGCCTGTTAAGTTCATCAAATTAAAGTGATTTTGGTTTCAGGTTTCAATTTAAACCACTTATTTTACAAAGACTGACTATCAATATCTAACTAATGACACAATGAGATGCCATTCATCAATAGTATGCATCTCATTGTTCTTACTCGTCGAGTCGAAAATTCAAAGTCTTGAGCATCGACGCCAAGCTTCTAGCCTGTCGGTTTTCTACCGGTTGCATTTTGAGAAGTGTGCGTCGGAATTGCCTAACTTAATTTTGCCAAGCCCATTTTATCATCAGACCACCAGACTTTAGACACGAAACATTTTGGGAACACATTTATTGTGAGTACAGCTAAGGAGTGGAATTCCTTGCCTTAGTCTGTGTTTCCTAATAGCTACAACCTAGGGATCTTCAAATCAAGGGTGATTAGGTTACTTCTAGGCAAGCGTGCTCCATCGTCGACCACATCATTGCTTACCATCAGGTGAGATAGTGATCAAGCTTGATCCCATCAATAATAAAAAAAAACTATAACTGTTTCTCCTGGGGTCTTATGCAGGTATCAATTTATGCTATTTCACAATATGGCTGTTAGTCTGTAATATAACCAATAGTTTTCAAAATCAGAAGCAAAATCTACTTCTTCATGTTGGTACTAATAATTGTCATGACTGACAAATGTTCAAGGTGCACAAACTGTGACATTAGGAAATAAAATGCAATAAACCAGGAGATTTATTATTTGAAAATTCGTCCTACCGTTTTTACAGCCACACCCTTTCAGTGTTTATCGTAAACATAATCGATTTGAGGACCTCCGATTTTATTTCCAACGATTTGTTCCCAAAAGTTTTTACTTCAGGAGTCGAAAAACTTTATAGCTAGGATTTGCTTAAACACGTTTTGTCACTACCCTTTGATTGGTGAGAATACAAATTTTGTTGTAAACACAGTCAATTCTGAACCATATTCAAATGAATTAAAGGCTTTCAGGAATGCACAAAGTTTTAAATTGTTATTAATTGTAAACCACAGTTTTCTTCAGTACCAGAAACTCATTTTGAACTTTATGACAATTCAATAACGTTGACGTTCCAATTCGATAGGTGCAAAGTTAATATTGTCAAAATAATGCAGGGTGTTCACCTGATTGACGTTTTACGAGTCGAAAAACTAAAATTTATAGTTGTAACAATTCGCGGAACGGTTTCCGTCATAAAACCCTTTAACGTAGGTGTTTTATTATAGTTGAATTCGTTAATTTTGTACCGAATTTAAGTGACAGATGACAAACCTTGGAGCCTTTGTAGCATCATGGATAGTTGGTGCATTGTCAGTAGGTAAGTTAAATACTGTTATAAATCTTTCAAGGAGATCCGACTTGGTTTGATATGCTTTGCAACAGTTGTTGTTCTTTGTGTGAAGGTAGCATTCAATAAAAATAGCTCTACATTGAAATATTTTATTCTATTAGGTCTTGATACGTAATCTGTTCAGCTAATAGTGCTGCACAACACCTAAACTTATTTGTGACTATCTGTAGTAAAGCTATCGATGTAGCGTAACGGCAGGCGACAGCCCTCTTGTTCAGTTGTCGATCGTTGAGATCGGACGCACAATTTTTCTTTTGCTTTATTATGGCGACAGGAAATATGTAACTGAGATAGTTGTAATTCATAACAAAATTAAAAACAGTGTCCATAGAATTTCTTGAACATTCTTCTCCATAGCGAATCTCTACACCCTCTATATACGCAAGCGTAGATCTCTATTAGAGATCTACGCTTGGGTCTACGCACGGAAAGTAATTAGCATAATTTTTTTGACTGACAATTCAAAAGTACCTACTATTTACAAACATATAAATAGTATATTTGAAATTTTGAAATAAATGTATTATTGTATACAGCAGTGAGCGGTTTTATTACAATTCTAAACATTTAACATCATTTCAGCTGAAAGATGTCCACTGCTGGACATAAACCTGCCCCAAGTGTTGCCACAACGATCTTGAGAAACACACACAAATCCTAGGCACTTATGCAAATTAAAGACTGATGGCTGCTACGGCTGCGAGATTGTTCGAAAAAATTCTGTAGCCCTGAAACGCAAAGAAAAGAAGAAAAGAACACAGGTGGGTTTTAGTTAGATTTCACATCTCAAAAAAGATACACATGACAGTCAACATATTTGCCACGTGTTTAAATCGGTACCAAAACGTCTGCCATTTTATCTGCAGGCCATAAAAAACATTTTTTGGTTAAAAATTCTACGCGTGAAATTCACAACCCACTTTCAGAATAAGATAAAAACCGTTTCGAAAATAGCAAAGATCTGGCAAAAACATGGCTGTAACATAATTAATCTTTCCCAAACTTAGCGATACTTATCGCAATACACAAAAATAGTTAACACACCTTCTGAGTGTTAAAAATACTTTGATATGGACAAAAAGTAATCTTTGAAACGTATTCCCTTCTTTATCGCTGCGTTACGCAAGAGGGTAACTAAATGAAGTGGGTGCAATGTTGGATAGTTAAGCAAAAACAGCACTTATGTTTCAAGGGGATGAAAGCGCTTAAAGCGAACTGATCTTCGAAGATAACAATAAATAAAAATATTTTTTAGCCTTGTCAGTTCATCAACATCATTATCATTTCAGCCGAAAGATGTCCACTGTTGCACAGGCCCCACCTAAGTTTTACCGCAACGAACAGGAATGAACTCCTGTGAGTCTCGCATCCATTGGATTCCCTCAATTGTCATCAGCCCCTCTAGCCAAGTTACAATCGTATCGTTCGCGCTGAACGGTTCGAGTAGGCCGCGCCTCCGATTCCTTTGTTCTGACGTCATCTCAACGCTCAGTCACGTGGTCCGAACAAAGGAATTGGAGGCGTGGCCTAGTCAAAGCGTTTGGCGTGAACGATACGATTGTAACTTGGTTTGGGGGGCAGGTTCGTCACTCTCATCGGTCTTTCCAAATGAAATGGAAAAAGTTTAGTTCGATTGTTTTATAATGTTTTTTTAAGGTTAAAAATCATCCAATGACTTCTCCCGATCTGGGCGGAGCGAGAGAGCTAGTTTGACTTTTACTGACTAAAATCTCACCTGTGATCTTCAATTGCCTTTTGCGTTCTAAGAACACAGGATCCTTTTCGGAATATTCCGTTATTTGAAATAATGAGTAAGAGCTAAAAATATATTTCAGCTGGCGTTCAGCGCTAGATCAGCTGAAATATACAAATGCAAGAGTTTTCTTAACATGGCATAGTGAGAGAATTTTATCTAGAATCGTAAGTGAGGTCCTGATAACTTAATGGGGAGACGTTAACATGTGTTACTTGCTCAAGTAGTGATCATTATATGCTACTCAAGTGGTTGTTTTGAAACCATCATTTGGACAAGGGTTGGGAATTGTAAGTTTAATGTTTTGTTAACTTTGAAGTGTCTTGGTAAATTCCACGTTTATCTATTTATTTGTCGTGAGAAGACTTTTCTTTAAATCTTTCATAAGTTTATGATCTATAAATATTCTAGTTCTGTTTGATTTTCTACATGTTTCTATTTTTTTTGGTGCTGTTGCAGCACTAAAAATCACATCAAAACCTGGGTCTATTTCGGCCGAAGCCTACTGGACCCATGGGTCGACTGCTGAAGGGGAAACCCTAGAACACAAACTGAAGGAACATACATAGGTGTGGTTTCTCCGTCCTAGAGCAAAAGCAGATGGGTCATTAAAATTTAATCTAATTTCATTTATTTCTTGGCTTCATACTGCAATATGGTCCATTTTTTAGTAAAATACCTTATAATTAGTGTAAATAATACACAAACAAGTAAAATGGGTTTCTGAGGTAAGATGTGCAGAGAACGAAATACCTCAAAATAGGAGAGTAAGGACTCAACCACTGTTTTCAGCTCTGAAATGAATTCAATTTATAATTACCAGTCGACAGCGATGTGGAAGAGTTTTTGACGCCATATTTTAGTTTTAGTTAGTTGTAATTAGATTAGGGTTTTTATTATTATTTATTTTATTTTATTGTAATTATAGTTAGTATTTTTAAATGTAAATAAATATTTATTATAATTTATAATTTAAAGTATAAACATTTTCTACATACATCCCTGATATCATGTGCTTTTCAATCTGGATAGAGCGTAATAGTGAGATTTCTGTATTTACTCGCTAATATATTATATCTTGGTTGCAAAAATCACAATGTTGTTAGTTAAAATTTTGTCGTTCACGTTAAAATTTTTCGATTAAGACATCCGTACGCAAAAGTCAGTTTTAAACTGTATTGATAATTTAAATTATTTCAGTTTTTAGGTTTTAGTTCAATCGCGTGCATTGAGAAAATTGTTCCATGAAAAATCATGTTGGTCACACAGTAGTCGTATGTCTTTTATCTATTTATTTAGGGACGATTAACAGCTATAATATACAAATAAAAATAATTTAAATGGTAACAATATTACAACTGCATTTTTTTTGTTTTATGTTCTACAAAATGTCTTTTAGTTGTTATTTTTTTGTAAATAAAACAAAAAGAAACAACGTACTATTACATGTTTTTTTTACTAGTACATATAAGCAAGACTTGCAGTCACATCGATTGATAAGACGACATATAATAACTCGCATATTATTAGTCCCTGTAGCAATTATGTGACATGATTACTGATACTAATCGTCACAGTCAGGGCGGGAGCTGTTGATAAGCAGCCAGATGCCAACCATCCACCCACCGATTGAGTTACAATGGCTGTGAACTGACTCATAAACACCCTGTGATTACATCTATATTGGAAGTACTTTTTGATGCTGTAATAGGGACTTTTTTGATACAAGGTGGACGAAGTACAAATTATAAATAGGAGTTTAGTTGGCGCGTGTTGTTCCTGAGTTTATAATTTTGTAAAAGCTTCATCATCGCTATAAAATTGCTTTAGTTGTTCTGAATGATCTAAAAATATAAAAAGAAAAACTGACTGACTAACTTATCGCACCGCCGAAACTTCCTTTAATGACTATCCAAGAAAACTAAAAAGGAATCTTTACAAATTCAACATTTAAGGGGAATGACCCATCTCTAACACAGTGCCAGTATGGAGCCGCTGCACAGGATATGTGTCATTTGCTATGCTGTCCAACCACCTGCAGTTTTCAGGATCTATACGAAGCCAATAACAGAGCCGTAGAGGTTGCCAAATACTGGTAGAAGAAGAAGAACAATAATATTTATCAATCAACGTTGAGTATCCAAATTGAAATATGTCATACGTGTATGTAATTAATTACTAATGAGTAGCTCTTCGTAGAACTTTCAAAGCGATACAGTATTGAATATTGGAAGTATTTACATGTGTTAGTAATAAAAACATGACACATTTTAATATGACAGCTATTAGTTACAAAGTAATTTACTAATCAATGAACATGCGATGAATAATCAGCGTCAAATTTTAATTCAGATTTTCCTTGTATGACATGACATAATCATATATTTAAAAAGTTACTTCATGCGCAGGAATTAGAATTATAACTAAAACAGAGTTCATCAAAAGTTTCAAAAGCTTAATTTACACAATTCAACCAAATGTTTCGGTTTAAACGTGATATAATAGATATCTTACCTATGTACTTATGGTAATTTATGAACAAAAAAAAGAAGATATAAATATTTTAAATATCATGAAGACTAGAAATCAGCATAACTCCTTTTTTCTACACCCCAATTTTACGACACATTTAAACCATAGGATTAGCCGTCAAACACACCGTTCCAGTGAATTTCTCCGCAAAATCCGAACTCCCAAATGACTGACAAACACGATACAGAAGTCGAAAATCTCCAATTTCAACTTGTCACATGTGGTTGTCATGTTTTTACTAATTCGCGTGTGTTCTCATGAATTTTAGACTTTTTTGGATGAGTGGAGATAATTTTTGACATAAATCTTACATGCTACTGCATTACCCATTGAGTGTAAACATGTGTTGGACATTCCGATTGAAGTGAGATCTTTTCAAGTGTTTGAACAATTGACTAGCTAGTGAAGTGAATTTAATTGGAAACAGAACTCAGAATATCGCACAAAATGTATTTTGGTAAACCCAATAAAGAAATATGGTAATGTCTATTAATGTTGATCAAAAGGACTTTGACGTTTCTGTGGACACAAATAATTTTAAATCACTACGCTTGAAAGTGAATACGCGTCGGATATCCATTGTGCGACCGTGTCCTTCCTCTAATGTACACTTTTAAAATAAACAGTACATCTAAACTGTACACGCTCATGCCTATCTGGCTTACATTGTCACGACCCAACACCCCGCTAGGCTACAGTTAAAAACGATTCATCCAATAATTACTTTGGTAACTTATTCTTTTCTATACTTATTGAAATGGTCAAAACACGAAGGCACGCTTACGTTCTTCGCGCCATTGTCTAAGTATTCCACGCTGCATTGACACCGCAGTTTGTCAAAATTTCGGTTTCCTTTTCTAAGAACAATCTATTCTTAGCATTTCGTAGCTTGTCATTTCTCAAGGCTCCGTTATACAACTGCTCCCAAGTCAGGGCACGCTTGGCGACAGTTAGAAGCTTATTTTTTGTTGACAATTTTATGGAAACCAATAAACATTTCAAAAGTGGAGCATTTTATAAGAGCAGACTTCCATAGTAGTTAATAACTGTTCTTACTTTCAACGAAGTATTTGGTCCTTTGTTTATCAACAGTAGATGAATTATGTCTTTGTTTGGAATCGAATAAAAAGTTTCCCTTTTAAAGGTCGAGACGAATAGAGATTCATATGACTAATAATTTATGTTTGGGACCCCGGAATATTTTTAGCACTATCATAGTGAGCTTATTATTTGACGTAGTAAGTAATAATTTCATATACCCAATATACCGTTATTATTAGGAAGGTACTGGGTTTCTGATTTAATTAATTTATCAATTGAATTTTCAGTGATATGTGTACCTAAAAACATCTCAAAATAAGAGGGTATGGTGGCTAATAGCTTGAAATTCGTTTTCCAAAAACAAGAAACATAATGGATATAGATTAAGTAATCGTGTAAACCTAATTGTAAACTGATTTTCATATTTTTCTTTAATTTGGTATTAATTGAAAACTGACGAGAGCGTCTGATGAGTATGATATTGTGAAGTATGTATGCACCTGGCGCTTTCATCAACAGGTGAAAATTGTGGACGTGAGCTCCACGTATGCTTTTAGAATCTATCGTGTATAAAGACAAACTCCTTACACAATCATTTTCTACCAAAATGCTAGACTTTAACAAATCCTATTTTAAACAAAATATATCCACATGTCCACAACCCTCTAAAAGTATTAGTAATCTTCTTATATCACAGTACTACCACTTCACTATGAGTAATACAACTCCTAGCTACCAATATTTGGTCTTACGAGTATCCTAAGTCCACATTTTTTAAATCTTATAATACCCTTGTAACTTCTATAAGACTGGAATTGAACGCAAGAGATTAAATGTTTTCTTTAATTTTGAAAACTGTTGATATAAGTACAATTTACTTACTACTTACTTACTTATATAAGTAATTTTGAATCTGGTTATGAGCTTGATCAGTCGAGTCATGTTTAGTTTTAATTTCCTATTTTCTTTTAAATATCTATTATTTTTTATAATGTCACGTACGTCAAAGTTATTTTGGATATCATTACGTGGGGATTTTTAATTGTGCCTATAAACGAATTGACGATTTAGGACGATCTTAGTTTTTAAGATCATAATTATGATTTGAACGAAGTACTTACAAGTAGGTACCTACATATTACAGTTAGTCAAAATTTCTATAAAGTTAAACGCGTTGGTTAATAAGGTATTTGTAATTATACAAAGCTTTATTTTAAAACATTTTTAAAACAATCACAAAATTTATGAGATTGTTGAGTAAATGTTAGTAATTTTAAAGTAGTTTGAACTGGTTAAAATTCCCGACCCATTCTTACAGTTCAAATTGCTTTTTACCAATTAAACCTTTTAGAGTATTTTCATGTCCAACTCGCCAGGGTCGTGTGTTTACGACTGGCTATTCCATCTCGTTTAGCTCTTCAATCCCCATAGGTAACAGAAGAGTTGACGAGATGGAGTATTTGGTCGTGGATGTGCGACCTTGGCGGAATAAACGCGAGAGTGTTTGTCGGATATATCCGACTTAGGCGGTTAAATGTGTTTTTTTTAAGGTGGGAAAATTCATCTTATGACAAATTTCACGCTTGGGTGGAGCGGGAGATGGTGTCAGACTTTTACTGACTAAAAACCCACTCCTGTTCCCTCTTTGCTTTCGTCCTAGGGCCCCGGGTTTCACTTTCGCACTACCCGTGGCCCCAGTAGGCTTCGACCCGACTTGTATACCTACAATTCGACACCAACCTAAGCTACGCGAGTATATAACAAAAAAAAATTCATGACAAGAAAAATTCAATCCTAGAAAATAAATATGCAAGCGGAAAAGATATCATAGATGAGTGTGAATCAGCATGGGGAACCAGCATTGTTAGTGCCAAAAAAGAACGGTCAAATTCGTTTATGCGTAGGTTATAGAATACTAAACACCTCCCAGATCGCATAGGTCAGGTATATTATTCAACGTAGTGTGTTTCCGAACGTACTTTGACGCATGCGCGTCGCATCAACTAATCAGAGCACACACAAGGCTTATTTATTTATTTACTTACTAGCTGACCCGGCGAACTTCATACCGCTAATTGTAAGGATTACCAGAACAGCATAATTAATTTTATAATGACATTTTAATTACAGATGGCGTTGTATTCGGGATTTTTTTTTTTTTGTGTGCTTTTTTCCATTTTTCTCACCGTTTAAACCTTCCCTGGACTATCTCGAATATTTCAAGCCCAAAATTAGCCAAATCGGTCCAGCTGTTCTCAAGTTTTAGTAAGACTAACGAACAGCTATTCATTTTTATATATAAGATTTATGTACACACAAACACTTAAAATCGAAAGGAACAAATACAGATGAAAGAGTACAAAGGTCCTGCTTATTTCTAACGAAATTTCTTCCAGCAGACCTGCGACAGGAGAGTTGGATGAGAGATGTAGACGCAGTGTGTATAAATAATATAGAGAAGAATTAAATAGACTAAAATTATTATCTTAAATAAATCACATAATACATACATATATATCAATAACAGTAAATAAATATACATAAATAGATACATAAATTAAATTATGAAAATACATATAAGTAGGTAACTATAATAAACAACTTACGAGATGGTAGAGAGAAAATGTCCTTTGACTAGCTTTTTGAAGACAGATATATTTTTAGCATCAAGGATCTTAACTGGAAGTGAGTTACATAGTCGAACCGCATGAAAAGAGAAGGAGTTAGAATAAAAATGGGTTTTATGGGCTGGGAAATTGAGATGGGGTTTAAGGTGGGATCTGCATGGGGCATCGACAAGGCGAGTGAACGAAAAACGATCAGGCAAGTAGCCAGGATAAGCAGGGTTGATAGGCTTCTTAGGTTGATAGGCAATTGTTTGTTTTGTGAAGGTTGTCAGACATGTTACTAGCGAGATACAATCATCATGGAAGTTTTGAGTTGTAATTCTGTCTCTTGTGTGTTTAATTGTGATTTGTTGTAGAAATATAAAGTTGATGCCATTAACAAAGACTATTTTGCTTTATAACTGACTCCCTCCGACTACAAATATTAAATATCTCAGTGAAAGTAACAACCCTTTCTAAACTCCCTCACATAATAAGCGTTGCAAATGCACCTAAATGCAAACGGAATTTCACTTTTACATCCTAATTACCCTTTGTGAGGCAAAGACAACTCCTTCATTTACCATGAAACAGAATTTATGGTGGTTCACTGTTTCGCACAAATAACAAAAGTAAGAAGACAAAGGTTTTTGTAATGTCCCAAATAAATGCAACTCTTCCTTTGAAGAATAGCGGTCCCTTTAACTGTTATTCAATAATATAACCATCCAAACAAAACAGAGTTAGTTACGGTAACGAAAAGGGTAAAATATTATTCACGTGTTTAACTGTTCACTAGAAAACAAGAGTATAGCGTTTTAGGAAAATGAACCTTCTGCTGTTATGATTAGAATTAAAGTAGTACTAGATAATTTCAGCAGTTTTGCACATAACCTTGTAAATGTTTATTTCGCCGAAATTGCGAACGGGTAACGCGATTTTCAATTTTATTGCATGTTTTAATGTTTGCGAGATTTTAGCGAACCCTTTGGCTGTAAAAAGCTATGTTTTTTGATAACGGTTTGTTTTTTTTTTCCAAATAACTGTTTATTTTGACGTTTATTTTTTAATGTCTTTATTGAGGTTTTTGGCAATTGATGGTATTTGGCGAAAGAGTTGAAAAGGGTTTAAACAGTTAGAATTTTTTGCAGCTTTCTAGAAACTTGTCTTAATGTTATTAATGGCATATTGGGCAATTACTTTTCAATGAATAGGGGAAATGCAAAAAACGACGCAACTTTTTTATTGTATACAAGCTTCAAAACGGTTCTTTTCTTTCGTTTTTGCAAACCGTTTACCTACGAAAGGACGCTTTTATTCATATTAGAAATGATTAGAAAGCGTTTCTGGTTAAATTAGTTAAATTTATATCTTAGAAATTAGATCTGCTTAATTTAATTTTGTCGCTATGACGACGAACACAGTCTCACTAAATATTTCAATTGAACTTCTATTAGTGATTTGATCATTTTACTATAGTTTTTTTATATGTTGGGAATGCGAGAATCTAAATGTTTTTTAAAACAGACACACTGATACTTGTTGAAAAACTACATAATAGCCAATGATGTATTTGATATTGGAACATCATAAAAAAAAAAACGACTGTTCTCTCAATTTCGTAGAGTGAAGCGAAAATAAATGTACATCTAGGTACCTACTGTTGCAAATAGTTGTTTTAATTTTTAATTCTAAATTACAACTTTAACTTTTAGTTTTCTATCTTTTCGTCAATTTTAACTTTTCTAACTTATTTATACACACTGTGTCCACATCTCTCAGGTCGCAAGTCTGTTGGAAGACATTTCTTTGGAAATAAGCTGCACCTTTATGCTATTCGATCTGTATTTATTATTTTTCGAATTTAAATATGTAAATAGATAAATTAAAAAAAATACATGTTCATTCTTTAGCTAAATATATTTATTTTCAATTGTTTTTTGATGACGATGTTAATAAGTTAATTCTATGTAAGTGTGCTTCATTGTCGATCACATTATCAGTTGCCACTAAGTGAGACAGTGCTCAAAAGAAAACCTATGAATAATATTTTTTAAATAATTGCCTTCCTAAAGACTGCCAACGAATCAAAGGTTACATTCATTTTCAACTGGAATTCTTCAAGCTTTATTCTGTCCTTCGACTATTAAGGCCAGGTTCTACTCATTTTGAACTTTTTTAAACCTCTGGAAAACCACAAATATAAAAGAGAACACCATACAAAATTATTTTATTAGAATTAATTTTTCTTTTTGAACATTCGTTCTTGCCAGCTACTATCATAATTGCAGCCGAAAAACGTCAAACATAGGCATCCCTCAAGTGTCTCCATAATGTCCAGTCTTGTCTCGCATCCATCGAACTCCCGTGAACCTCACAGGTCATCGGTCCACCTTATGGGAGGCTATCCAACGCTGCGTCTTCCGGTCCGTGGTCACCACTCCAGAAACTTTCAGCCCCAACGGCCATCTGTTCTGCAAGCAATGTGCGTTGCCCACTGATACTTAAGTTTTGGCGATTCTTGAGAGAGTTACCTAGATACAAAATTATATTCCAAAAAGAATGAACAATCCGAAACATCTCTTTACAGTCAACACAAGTTAGTTAAAAGTAAACACATAAACGGTAACATTGGCGGCACCTTCAAAGAATTGTAATTGGGCTAACGGAAAGAAAGTAGCCCGGTTATAAAACTATTCAAACGGTTAGGTAATAAAATTACGACCTTTACCGTAGTCCGTCATGTAACAAATAACTGTACTGAAAGGTTCCGGAGTGTTGAAGTGAAAGAAGTTTTTTAATTATTTTAACTGTTTCAACAATAGTTATGACACAATTTCTTTTTGCTTTTATTGCACACTAGCTTCTGCCAGCGGCTTCGCCCGCGTGAAAGTAGGTTTCTCCATACAAACATTATCTCATTGACATAATATAAATAGGATTGTTTGTATAAGTTAAATAATTGTTTTTTAAAATTAAACAAAATTTAGTTAAATAAAAATTTGCATGCTGAATATAAGGCGGAGCATGAAGAACCTTGTAACTGTTATAATATAAGATCTGTACTACCATGTTTCAGGCAAATAAATGAATTATTATTATTATTATTATAAACTTTGGACCCCTGTTTCACCCCCTTTAAAGTTGAATTTCCAAGAATGCCGTCTTAGTGCTCGCTTACGTCATAAAAGGAAGCCTTGTGCAAAATTTCATGTTCCTAGTCTCAGTAGTTTCAGCAGTGCGTTGATATGTCAGTCAGTCAGTTTCTCCTTTTATATATATAGAAGATTTTTAGTGCAGAATTTCTTTAGTGATTTGGACATAATTACTCTGTTGGGATTGTGTTTCCTGTTAGCTGCACAACTTTATGATGATGACTGTTGTGATATCGTGTAATTTAGTACAATATTACCGTGCGTTAGTTTCTGAATTTTTATAAGTACCCATGTAGGCATTGTAGGCTTATGTAAAATAAATAATTTTGAGTTTGAGATCTTATTAGAGCTAACAATTTGATCTACAATTGTTCCAGCAGTATATTATCACTAGTGTAGCCAGCGGCTTCGCCTGTGCGAAAGTTGAAAATATGCTAAAGGAACATACTCTGAATACAAAACGTAGCCCGTATGCTATTCCAGGACATGGTCTACTCATGTGCCAAGTTTCATTTAAATCCATTGAGTTGTTTGAGCGTGAAGGAGTAACAAACTAAAAATTTTTTTCATCAAACTCATACGTGTGGATAGATCTTCAAAAATGATATTGAGGTTTCTAATATATTTTTTTTTTTAAACTGAATAGTTTGTAAAGTAGTAAAATGTGTCCCTCCCCCCTGTAATTTCTAAAATAAGAGAATGATAAAACTAAAAAAAAATATGATATACATTACCATGCAAACTTCCACCGAAAAAAAGTTTGAACGAGATCTATTATGTAGTTCTTTTTAATACGTCCTAAATCGTAAACCGCAATTTACCTATCAAGTTTGTACGGAACCCTCAGTGCGCGAGTCCGACTCGCACTTGCCCACCCACTTTTTTACTCTTGTTTTATAAATAACATTTTCTCTTTATGCTCCTACCATATTGTCTCTTTACCGCCCTAGGTAGACTGGTAGAGAATGTCTAAAACATTGAGTCCGCCTTTGTACTTTATGTTGCATAATAATTATGAAGATTAACTCAGAAGTCAGATTTTTTCACAACTTTAAGGGGTCGTAGACCCGAGTATATGGTTTTAATTTCAACTCGATACTTTCACGCATTTCCGAAATAAAAGGTCTTGACAGACAGACCGACAGACGGACAACAAAGTCTTATTAGAATTCCGTTTTTACTTTTCAGGTACGGAACCCTAAAAACAGCATCAAGTAAGTACCAAACATATATATGGTTCTCTTAAATTGCAATTTGCTTGCATTTTAAGAAAACAATCGTGCCTTTGCACGAAATATTTTTAATTTTGTTTAAATTTTTATATTATTATTGTACTAACAGTAAAATGGAAAACCCTTCATAATTATCTTTATTTATATATTAAGTGTAAATCCTACAAATTAACTATGACTGCGTTTTGCCTCATTTAAAATTTATCCAAAAAAATTTCGTTGAATAGGCAACAACTATTCAACGAAATTTTTTTTTTAAAGTGAAAAATCTCTCAATGACTTCTCTCGCTCTAGAGCAGAGCGGTAGGGCGTGTCAGTCTTTTACTGACTAAAACCACATGCATGAAGGACATAGATTTTTGACAAGATTTACCTACTTATGAGAACTAAACTAAAAGCTAAGCGAACTAAACGCTAATGATATCCCCTGTGGGTACATATCTCGACTTTCGGCATAATTACTAACACTACGTTCACTAAAACCTAAATAAATACAGTTACCCAGAGTTTCACGTACTCTCATTAAGTAGTTACCGTTTAACTTTTTGTCTACTTTCTACAGTAAAAAATCTGTAACATATTTCTCCCGTTAAAGAAATGCATCCTTTACAACTCACAATTTCTCCAAGCGAACATTTTGCGCAATAAAAATTTCACCTAGCTACAGTGCACTACCGAGTTTCGCGCCCTTGTATTGAAAAAAGTTTTTATGCAATTTTTAGCCTTTTTTTTCGCAAAAACTTTTAGTACGAAAAAATGAATATTTTCTTAAATTTGTCTTTGGCGCCCAGCCGCTAATGGCTGTTAGTAACATTGCTTTACAATTCGGGAGTTTACAATACTGTCCAACAGTAGGACGAATCGTTTTATTGTAGGGAAAAATGAACTTTATGAGGTACCATTGTTCTACTTAACTTTTGAAATAGTTAAAAGAAGCCGGCTTGCACGCTTCTTTGTATTTTTATTAACTACATGCACCAGTTTTTGTTGGTTTTATGCAAAATTTCTTAATGACTAGGATTTTGGTTTTATTACTTGTGCACTTTTGTCTTGGTGGTCTCTAATCCTATTTAAACATGAACAGCAATTTAGGCGTGATCTTATCTTTACCAACTTTTACAAGACTGGGCAAAGATAAAAATCTTAGAGGCAAAGTTGCCGAACGGAAACGGAACGGCTATTTCTCAGCGTATAATACTCGTAATTATGTCCTGTTCATAAGACTAAACTAACAGGAAAGATACGGTCTACTAAAAGGGCCTTGTACATATTTTTTCCGTCACCCCCTGAAGATCATTACTTCCCTACTCATAAGCGTATAATGGAACTAATTTGTTGTTCAAACAGGGGTCCTCAATACACAAACATTGTAACTTTGATCGTAACAAAATAAAAACTTCCTCCTAAATATTTGTACACAGCCCTTAACTACCTAGCTTAAGGTCAAAATTTGAATGGCAAGGTACGATGAAAACAGCAAATGATCAAGCTAATTGATGACTGCAGGACATTTATTTGACACGTACCGAAAGCAATTGTCACTTTCAATCTATTGTTGTTTGAATGGAACTCAAAATTGGCATGGACATCGTGATTTTTGCTTGATGTATCGGATTTATTTTTATATTTATTAATTATAATTTTGTAGAGCATTACGCCTGCAATAATAATTAATAATTTATGGCTTTAATCAATACTTATAACATAATAAAGAGGAAAGTCCTTTGATTGTATAACCAAGCTTATCTCTGGAACTACCAGTTAGACTGGTATAATCTCCGTATGTAATGGTTAGCCAGTTTCATGACGAATAGTATAAGCTATGTAACATCACGCTACGACTCTTGGAAGCGGAGTAGCAACCAAAAACGCGGCTGAAACTGTGGAGTACTACAGCTAGCTAGTTTATAGCTAAAATAGCTGCTGTTGGTGACTTTGCCCGTGGCAAAGTTGGAAATTATTACGCAGGAACGTAACTCCTAGGACAGTTTTCTTTCTCCAAAATCTGAATCCATGCTACTGAACAAATAATATTTCTGCTTGACTACTCTCGATTTAGCATTTCCCAAGGGTGCTTTTAAAGTAAAAGAATGCGTTGACAATATTTGTACTTAAATATTTTATTTGCAAAAAAGCGTTTTTGGAAAATATATTTAATCTTATCGTACTTCAAATAAATTAAATTACTGACAACACAAATAAATTCTTTCATCCTAAATTATACTTGATTGCAAGATATAAAATATGCTTAGTAGGTACAATACCACCAGGCCTTAGTATCGAAAAAAGCTCCAACCAATAGTACAGATTATTTTGCGATACGCCAAACAATTTGTTGACACTTCAAATAACCACATTCATACAAAGTACTTTTCGATTGGCATTCGATTGTCAATGAAATCGAAACCGTCAAATGTGCAATGCGTGATATAAAAGACCGCGACAGTTTTTTGGGAAATTAAAGCTTAACATTTTTGAAATAAGATCGTAAATTGTTGGATCTTTAGAAGCAATAAGGATTGGTGACAGAAAAAAAAACATACGTTGTGTGGTCTATGTAACCGAGTAGCATTTTATAACAATTGAAGTCAAAATAGCGTGAAATTGCGTCACATTATAAGCGTTAATGCTTAGTAGAAATTGCGTTTTTGAAGTGGCAAAAGCATTGATATCGAGTGTCGTTACGCTTCTGAGCGTGACGTGACGTGAATGTTCGTTTACTTTAGGGGTACTTGACAAACGACATTTATAATTTCAAAGTAGAAACATGCACGAACAATCTCAAAATGCTACCCTTAAAATGCAGTGGACATCTTAGTGCCATACTATTGACAGACCTCTGGTCTGGTAGTAAAAAGTGTGATTATTTTCACAGATCTTCGCTTCAAAATAAACTGTAAGCTAATCCGATGCGTGCAAAAACTTCGTCTTGGGTGGCCTAAAGTGGCGTCAGGCCGTGCTACATTCTGTATGTTTTGGACGTATTTACGAAACATCATTGCTAAGGAACTTTCAACCTTAAAATAAGCAGTAAAAGTTCAGTGTTGAATGGTGAGCTCCATGTTTTTACTCAACATCGTAACCAAATATTTATTTTTGACTTGTCTTTATGAATGAAATTTCCAAACCCAGAGATGTAGGTAAACTTTGCGACATGATAGTGTTGTTGAATATTCAAAAATAAATGAGGAAAAATCTTCCGTCAATAAGTTACACTTTTGTTTTAAACTCAACCAATTCCGATTCCAACAAAAGATTTTGAGCGCGATTTGACAGTCTATTGAAGTATAAAACTCATGTTTAACCGATACCAGCTGCTGGGGTCCATTTTCAAGGATAGGCAATGCTAGCCAAGGTCGCTCCATGAACGGGTGGTCAGTATAGAGAATTCTCCGTTCCTAGGAAAGCATGGCTTGGCGGATATAAGTTATGCACTTGCTGACTTATGAACCGACTGCGTGTTCAGTTTGGCCGCTGAGAGATAGTCTGGACAAATGGGATATCTTTGACCCATCACAAATACCCCTGGAGTGTGGAGTCCCTTTACAGGATATGTGTCACCTCCTTTTCTGCCCAGCATGCACAACTACCTACACCTTCTACGGCTTATACAAGGACAAAGACAGAGCTGTCCAGGTGACTAAATATTGTTCGGACAGGATTCGAGTCACATCGGCACGAAAGAAGAAGTAGACCTTTGCTAGGATTCCCAATTTATGACACGTAAAAAATGGTGAGTGATCCACGTCTTTTATACAAATCAGATACCGGAATAGTTTTGCCTTCATAAAGACATGGCTTAAAAAAATGGGTGGGTGTTCATTCATTTATCATATCTACCATATTGGATTTTTACATTTTTCAATAGCCTAATATATAATTTGCCTCTCCTAGAGAGGAGGCCTGAGTACCAACAGTGGGAACATTATAAGGCCGACTATGCTACGCTATGCAATAGCCTATGTTACTCGGGACGATGCAAGGATTCTAACGATACATCATACATCTAAATCAGTCCAGTCATTTAGAAGTTATGACGGAATAAAGAAACTCACATACATAAACCCTGAAAACATAACACTTCTTTTTTGGGTAGTCGTGTAAATATCTCACTATGAAACACAGCAGTAAGTAGCATAACAATTATAAAAAAAGCAAGGAGTCTTTATAGGAGCATACATCCTGTGGACATACAAAATAAATACCTCTGCAGCCCTAAAAAATCAAAAATGTGAAATAAAAAAGCATTTTTTGCAACCGAATCAATTAGTTTAGTCATACTTATTTATAATATCTTTAAAATGTAAAACTTACACTTCACTTACTACTTAACCTATTTATAATTTAATTTATCCGAGCTCACTAGCCATATATAAGCCAGTAAAGGCTTTTGTGGTTTTTAGTATTAAAATGAAAAATGTATACTGCGATTATGAACATAAATAAAAAAAAAAACATAGTTCTACTACAGGAACCGATGTTTATGTTATAGTAAATCAACAAAGCTTCGCTAAGAGAAGCAAGTTACTGTTTAACTTTACAAAGTGACCGACAAATCATAATCCGTCACTACCGACCGAATGTCGCAATCGTGAACTTTGAAATATAATACGACTTTATAAAAAGTAGCTCCTTAAAACAATGCTCAGTATTGTACGAGTGCACCATTCAAGTGACCCGTTGATGATTCATCAAAGCAATGAGGTGTTGAGAATAGTGTTTACAGGATCGAATTATGTTTCTTTAAGTTTCGCCGATACGCTTACTGATACTTAAATAATTGCATCTACTGATACCAAATCGTACTAAATTAAAGGCGAAAGTTTATGAGTGTATACATTTTATTTTTTTAAATGACATAAACCAGTGCTTGACCACGATCCCACCTGATGTTAAGCAATGATGACGTTGAAGGTGAATTGCTTGTTTATTAAGAGTATATTCACCATAGCTTTGAAGACATTATATATGGACGAAAAGATTACTGTAGGAAAATTCTTCCAATCCTTTGATATACCCGATATAAACGAGACGAAACGCTTAGTCCGGACCGTAGACGTGTTAACAACGCATATTTCTATGTTTGTTACTCCTTCACGCTAAAATTGCTGAAGAGATTTGAATGAAAACCATGTCCTGGTAATCCAGGACATATGTGCTAATTAATATTGCACATAGGATTTTTTATTCCGGGAAAAAGTGCCCTTGGGACTATTTTCTACTTTCACACCGATGAAGACACTGACA
This sequence comes from Mythimna pallens, assembly GCA_961205895.1. NCBI lineage: Eukaryota > Metazoa > Arthropoda > Insecta > Lepidoptera > Noctuidae > Mythimna > Mythimna pallens. Next base: position 8,859,792 of record OY540843.1, read on the forward strand.
AAAGCAAATACAAAGGTGGAAAGAAAAAAAAATATTTCATACAATACAAGGCACAAGTTAAAGGTATAAAGGAGAAAAAAAGCAGCAAGAATGAAATAGTGTGCTTCACCAAAATAGGACCAGGCAATAGAATTAAGCGTCAACATCTTGTTAATTGGTCTTACGTTACTTAGGGTCAGCGCTCTACGTTTTCTCCATTCTTCCTCATCTGACAACAGTGCATGCACTCTTCTCTGGAGTCTCTTTCCGACTCCATTCAAATACTTAATCTATGAGGCAATATCATAGATCAATGGACTCACTCAAAAAGGCATCGCTGCGATAATGATCGTAATTTGAAACTGAAAAAGATTTTTCCGAAGGTTGTGGTCATGTCACCATCACTATTATAAAGTTTTCATATCCATAAAATGATATCTTGAATGCGGTTTTTGTCTTTTGCCAATGCAAATGTCTGTGTATTTAACCAGTGCAAGCTTAGAAAGTATTTAGTTTTTGGTACAGAATACACTCAGCTTGTTTTTCATCAGAATGTAGATGTGAAGCATTGTAATGTTTTTGCATTATTTGTCTGCAATTGTATCGAGTCTGCTTCTCGACAAGCTTCGTTTTGATAATCAATACTTTAATAAAATTCTCAACTCCATTTGACTGAGATCGCGCGCGCTATCACACATTCTTGATCCCACAAATTTTCCAGTTGTGTAGATACCTACTTAAGATACAAAACTACACAATTTTACAAGACAATATCCACAATCACTTGGCACTATACTGCACTAGAAAATCTCCTGCCATTAATCTTGATTTCTGACTTTACCACAATCATTATCGCTGATGAAATATGATTTTGGCTCTCACAGTTTGATTCCATTATAGTCTAACAAAAATCTTCACGTTTTAGAAAATGCTATTAAATACATTATTATGAAAGTTGTTACTTTCATAATAATTTGTTCCTATCATATATATTCTATCAGTTTTTCTATCATAGTGAAAGCTTGTTCATTACAGCTGAGTCACTGTGTAATCTCTGAAACAAGGTAATCCATCGTTAAAACATCATGAAATGCATTAGCCATGATAACGCCAATTATAATTGACACATTAGGTACCGAGTGTCCACTTCGGTAGTGAGCGGTTAACATCAAAGTATAAGGAAGTTTACACATTAACTGGACTGATTTATGCTTTTTTTTCTTTATTTGTTTATTTAACAATTCATATACACACATAAACTATCTTTCCTCTCTTGTGTGATATGTATATGTATATATTTATATATATATATTATGTATTTATTTTTAGTGTAAGGTATTTATAGTTATATAAGTATTTATTAGTTTAATTTAAGATTTCACAAAGTCTTATTTGCTTATTTTCTACACACTATAGTCTACATCTCTTCTATTCTCTCCTTTCGCAGGTCTGCTGAAAGAAATTTCTTTTTGAAATAAGCAGTACCTTTGTACAAACTTTATATTCTCTCTCTCTCTTTGTACAAACTTTATATCTTCTTCTTTGTATTTGTGTGTACATGAATTATAATGTAAATAAACTAAGAGACAAGAAGAAAAAAACAGAAAAATAGATACAAAGCAGATGCTTGTTTCTATAGAAATCTCTTCCAGCATACATGCGAAAGGAGAGTTGGAAAAAAAGAAATGTAGACACCGTGTGTAATAGGAAAATAAGTACACACAAAATAGTTATCTATGAAATAATATAAAGATATCATAATTACACACACACACACATCATACACATACACATCTAGTATAATAAATGATGCATGTGTGGAATCCCATCGTGAACGTCCTCCAGACGTTCTTCCGCCAAGTTTGCTGACATAAGTGCTATTGTATTACACGTAACCTATGTTTTTTTTTTTTTTTATAATATCTTTAAATGTTTAGGGACTTTTATAACGCACAGCGTATGTCAGTCCCATCGTACCCTAAGACAATTATCACCTAACAAACGAGATCAATGGATCAGGGCCATGAATTCGAACAACTTTCTAATTGAACCTACGTTAACCTACGAACCTACGTTAATTCTTGAAACTAAAAGGCAAGTAAAGGACCCTATATCTTCATATCAGGGCTATTCTTTTCTCACTTACTTATTTACCAAAAGAAGGATGGTCAATTTGGACAGGAAAAAAAAAAGTGTTGTTACCGAAATGAGACTGTCATCATTACATAATATATTATCGATGTAATTATCGGATGGCATCAGTTTATTTTTAAAAGCAGGAGGAAAATAGATATTCATTTTTAAAAAATAATTATTTTTCTTTATTAGAACGTTGATAATATCTTATTTATGAACGTATCTGTAATGTTAACGTTATTATAGAAGTCCAATCTTTTTCTAAAGTCGATATCGATTTAAATTCTAAATCGAAAAAATCCAAGGTTATGTCAACTGTTTATAATTTTGTAATTTACTCAATTTATGATAAGACACTAACTGATCTTTTTGTTTTTATTACTTAAATGAATTAAGTCATGAATTAAAAAAATATTTAGTATCTTATAATTGAAAATGCGGTTAATCGATCGAATATAGAGCCACCCTTTTTTTGACAAGATTGTTTACTTTTTTATGTAATATTGTAGGCTCGGATACTAAGTCCTTTAAGCCATGTCTTCGTATAAATAGTTAATTTGGATAGGGATGAAAACATTCTGAGGAATCAATTTTTGAATAATTAAAACAGCCCCCGAGTGACATTTCGTAACTTCACTCGATGATATGCCGCCAAAAACTATTTTTGACATCCTTTTGAAATGATACATATTACTAATAAACCACATAACCTTAAAAAACATTTTAATTATTTACTAGTGTCCCCATACTTTTGAAAATATATTGAATACCGTACTTAGTAATGTTCATTCAGGCAAATCAAACGATGTATGTTTCATTAAGTTACATTTTACTAATTTTTTATGGTCCAAGGATGTAAGGAGAATGACCATTGTTCTTGTGTGGAGAAACGTACTTTCAAGCGGGCGAAGCCGCTGTTAGAAGCTAGTATTAGTAACATAGATGAAATAAACCTGTACACCCCTTTACAGCAACTGATAGCATACTGAAAAGCACTCCTGACTTTAATACGCTGATTACAGCCGAGGATCCATTATGTTACAGCGCTGACACATTAGCCGCTGCTATGAGCTGGTTTGGTACAAGTTAGAGGAATAAGCGGAGTTAAAACTCTAAAATCAATACAGACTCTAAAACTCTCAGCCGTCTTAGTATTTCAACTGGTAAGAAGGAGTGGTGCAACAAACTACCTAGCAATCTTCTATAATGTTAGTAGAACTAATGTTTTTTAATCTTTTGATCGCCAAATCAAAAAAACAAAAGCGTTATTTTGGCGCCAAGCTACGATTTCGTCCTTTAATCTGTCAAGTAGTCGTGACCGTGGCGTGATGGACACATTATTGGTTTTGTCATTTATAGATGACTGTGGCCGTCAAAAATTTAAAATTGCTTACATAGTGGGAGGCAATTCAACAAAACGAATGATAATAAAATCGTGGGATATGAAAAGTGGATATAGGTCTAAAATCGTCGTCTCCATTCTAATGAGATTGAGTTAAATATATATAGAGCAACTGGCTGTTATTTCTACTGTACAATTCAGTAACTGGGTCACAATCTTTACGCGACGTTGACAAGAAATTCATTATTTTACTTGTACAGTAGTGGTGCAGAACCGGACTTTATGCAAAAAGCCATTCTCTACGGGCTATATTTCACCGGGACACCATGGCGTCGCGACCAGTTGCCGCTACCAACAAAATTTATACAGCTCTATAGAGAGTTACTCACCTGGTATCCGTTTGGTTGCGCAACCTATTTGGTGGTGCGACCAGCTCGGACGCCAGTTCGGCCGCCAGTGACGCCCCACTAAAGTGGGCCACATTTTACCGGGACACCATGGCGGGGCAACTGATCGCGCCACCATGGTGTCTCGGTAAAATATAGCCCTACCAGTTAATCTTTGACTTAAAAAAGATTACGTTAAGATTAGTGTACAACATTAAATAAATAAAGATTTGACAAAATGGCGATTTGAAATATGTTTTTTTTTATGGTCATCGTCATCATCTATAATTTAACTTTACAGTGCTATTACGAGCTGATGCTCAGCAGCGTAAAGTTAGAATAGTCGAAGCCTACTGGGGCCATGCGTTCGCTTCTGAAAGGAAAACCCGGCCCTGGAATAAAAGGCAACGAAGGAACTAGGACTGGGTTTTAATCAGTAAATAATAAAACAGGTGGTCATCACAGAAGTCTTTCTTATATTAAGTAGATGTGTATCTAATAGTTAAATATTTTTACCCAACCGAACCTTCCTTGCTACTCTTTCAACTTGAACCAACTCCCGATACCGTTGATAGACGTACCGATAAAACTGTCATAATAGACATGTCACACGGCTGCTATTTTAACACTACATTTAACTACTATATACAAAGAATATAGATCGATACTAATATACATAAGTAATCAGACTAATTGTTGGTTTTAATCGGAAATATATCAGTAGTAAGAATTTTTTTTTTTATCGTAGAATTACGATATTGTGAATCACTGACAAAAATGTGTGCGCGTTAATGATTACGTCATTTGATTGAAATTGGATCAAGGCTACAGTTAGCATGGGTCTATTACAGTAAAAAAACTGATTTTTATACTGCAGATTTGTTGGAATTTTATTTTGATTAGATAGTCTTGCGCTGGTCAACTAAATCAAGTTGGTTTATGGTTAACCAAAACTCCGCTTCGAATTTAACCACGCCTAGGCTGCAACCATATTAAAATTTAAAGAAATGTCAGTAAAACCTAAAGGATTATTTCTGAAAAGGAAACACGTAGACCCAGAACGCAAAGGGCAACTGAAGGACACAGGCGTGGTTTTAATCAGTAAAAGTCTAACGCACCCTCTTGCCCCACACTGTGGAAGAAGTTATTGGATGATTTCCCATCTAAAAAAGAAACTAATATTATAAAGATGCAAGTTGGTTTTTGAAAGGGTTGGACGAAATTTAGTACCACAATAGGTTATTTCCTAGATTAACACATCTAGGTTATAATTTATAAGGATGAAGGAACCTTAATTTAGTAAAAAAAAATGGGGTAATTACGTATTTACATAGGTACACAATCTGAAGAGGACAAATGAGATGCATGTGACCAAAACAGTTATGAATATAAATGTGAATACGGATAATGATAGCAAAGAAAAGATAGGAATTATTTTAGACGACTGCTTTGAAAGAAAAAAGAATCGAAAGCTTGATGTTTCACAGGATAAAATAGAAGAAAATATGTACCATGAGATAAGTCCCTTGGTATTTTCTTCTATTTCGTTCGAGCGTGCCTAAGAGCAGGAATATATTGATCTTCCAGCTCTTAAGCATTACCATGACAATTGTCGTATCTCTATCGACTTTCGTTTCGAAATTCAAATTGACAACGATGTCAACATACTTGACGATTTTGAATCTATGTTGTAGCACTCAAAACAAGATGGCGTACTCAAATTATTTGAAAACACACAGCCATTTTCATTCAGGCCACTCAATAAATCCCCTCAACTGGTACCAAAATAATCTTATCACCCACTTTCCCTCACCATTCACATCCTTCTGGAAATTACCTATACTATCATAGTACTTCCTTTACAAAACAATATCTACGTAGTGGCAAATATGAGTGTGACGCGATATCAGATCAAAGCGAGCCGCCATTGATAATAGCACTTCTGAAGAACCGACGTGCCACAGTAGCCGGTCGAATGTAAATAATGTAGATTATTGCTAAACCTTTGATGTTTTGCCGGTTGATAATATACTAAGCAGGGGTTAGCGGTTTTTAGTCACTTCTTTATGTGTTCGAGAAATCAGGCCGTTTTTGTACATATTTATCGGACTATAAATCGATAGGTATTTAAAATTGTAACGAGGACGTTTTCGTGCAATATCGAAATTAACAGAAAAAGGTGTTAGTGATAGCGTAACGGATGACACGACAGAATGGTAGAAAAAACGTGTTGCGCCAACACTAAATAAAATACGATAAAGGCAGGAAGATGATGATGATGATATTGATTGTAAGTTTTAATTACAAAAGATCTCTTAAAGCAAGCGTTGCTATCAAGGCCAGAACGACAAAAAGCTGCGGAATTGTTCAAATGTAACTATGGGCCAAGAATGCAAAGAGCAAATGAAGGGACACTTAGTAACAAAATTTAACATTCCGTCTAACTCCGCCCAGAGTGAGATAATTTATCTGATGATTTCCCGCCAAAATCAGTCTAAAATAACAAACTTTATTTTGCCCTTTATAGTAGTAAATATGACTTGTGTTACAGCTACACTTCTAAAGGACCACACTAGAAAATCATCCAGTAACTATGACTTGTGTTACATCTACACTTCTAAAGGACCACACTAGAAATCATCAACTATGACTTGTGTTACATCTACACTTCTAAAGAACCACACTAGAAATCATCAACTATGACTTGTGTTACAGTTACAATTCTAAAGGACCACACTAGAAATCATCCAGTAACTATGACTTGTATTACATCTATACTTCTAAAGAACCACACAAGAAATCATCAACTATGACTTGTGTTACAGCTACACTTCTAAAGGACCACACTAGAAATCACCAAGTAACTATGACTTGTGTTACATCTATACTTCTAAAGAACCACACTAGAAATCATCAACTATGACTTGTGTTACAGCTACAATTCTAAAGGACCACACTAGAAATCATCCAGTAACTATGACTTGTGTTACATCTATACTTCTAAAGAACCACACTAGAAATCATCAACTATGACTTGTGTTACAGCTACACTTCTAAAGGACCACACTAGAAATCACCAAGTAACTATGACTTGTGTTACATCTACACTTCTAAAGGACCACTCTAGAAATCATCAACTATGACTTGTGTTACAGCTACACTTCTAAAGGACCACACTAGAAATCACCAAGTAACTATGACTTGTGTTAAATCTACACTTCTAAAGAACCACACTAGAAATCATCCAGTAACTATGACTTGTGTTACAGCTACACTTCTAAAGGACCACTCTAGAAATCATCCAGTAACTATGACTTGTGTTACATCTACACTTCTAAAGGACCACACTAGAAATCATCAACTATGACTTGTGTTACAGCTACACTTCTAAAAGACCACACTAGAAATCATCAACTATGACTTGTGTTACATTTACACTTTTAAAGGACCACACTAGAAATCACCAAGTAACTATGACTTGTGTTACAGCTACACTTCTAAAGGACCACACTAGAAATCACCAAGTAACTATGACTTGTGTTACATCTACACTTCTAAAGAACCACACTAGAAATCATCCAGTAACTATGACTTGTGTTACAGCTACACTTCTAAAGGCCCACACTAGAAATCATCAAGTACTATGACTTGTGTTACAACTACACTTCTAAAGGACCACAGTAGGAATCATCCAGTAACTATGACTTGTGTTACATCTATACTTCTAAAGAACCACACTAGAAATCATCAACTATGACTTGTGTTACAGCTACACTTCTAAAGGACCACACTAGAAATCATCAAGTAACTATGACTTGTGTTACATCTACACTTCTAAAGGAACACAATAGAAATCATCAACTATGACTTGTGTTACATCTACACTTCTAAAGGACCACACTAGAAATCATCAAGTAACTATGACTTGTGTTACATCTACACTTCTAAAGGACCACACTAGAAATCATCAAGTAACTATGACTTGTGTTACATCTACACTTCTAAAGGACCACAATAGAAATCATCAACTATGACTTGTGTTACATCTATACTTCTAAAGAACCACACTAGAAATCATCAACTATGACTTGTGTTACAGCTACACTTCTAAAGGACCACACTAGAAATCATCAAGTAACTATGACTTGTGTTACATCTACACTTCTAAAGGACCACAATAGAAATCATCAACTATGACTTGTGTTACATCTACACTTCTAAAGGACCACTCTAGAAATCATCAACTATGACTTGTGTTACAGCTACACTTCTAAAGGACCACACTAGAAATCACCAAGTAACTATGACTTGTGTTACATCTACACTTCTAAAGAACCACACTAGAAATCATCCAGTAACTATGACTTGTGTTACAGCTACACTTCTAAAGGCCCACACTAGAAATCATCAAGTAACTATGACTTGTGTTACATCTACACTTCTAAAGGACCACAGTAGGAATCATCCAGTAACTATGACTTGTGTTACATCTATACTTCTAAAGGACCACACTAGAAATCATCAAGTAACTATGACTTGTGTTACATCTACACTTCTAAAGGACCACAGTAGGAATCATCCAGTAACTATGACTTGTGTTACATCTATACTTCTAAAGGACCACACTAGAAATCATCCAGTAACTATGACTTGTGTTACATCTACACTTCTAAAGGACCACACTAGAAATCATCAACTATGACTTGTGTTACAGCTACACTTCTAAAGGACCACACTAGAAATCACCAAGTAACTATGACTTGTGTTACATCTACACTTCTAAAGAACCACACTAGAAATCATCCAGTAACTATGACTTGTGTTACAGCTACACTTCTAAAGGACCACTCTAGAAATCATCCAGTAACTATGACTTGTGTTACATCTATACTTCTAAAGAACCACACTAGAAATCATCAACTATGACTTGTGTTACAGCTACACTTCTAAAGGACCACACTAGAAATCATCAAGTAACTATGACTTGTGTTACATCTACACTTCTAAAGGACCACAATAGAAATCATCAACTATGACTTGTGTTACATCTACACTTCTAAAGGACCACACTAGAAATCATCAAGTAACTATGACTTGTGTTACAGCTACACTTCTAAAGGACCACACTAGAAATCATCAAGTACTATGACTTGTGTTACAACTACACTTCTAAAGGACCACAGTAGGAATCATCCAGTAACTATGACTTGTGTTACATCTATACTTCTAAAGGACCACACTAGAAATCATCAAGTAACTATGACTTGTGTTACATCTACACTTCTAAAGGACCACAATAGAAATCATCAACTATGACTTGTGTTACATCTACACTTCTAAAGGACCACTCTAGAAATCATCAACTATGACTTGTGTTACAGCTACACTTCTAAAGAACCACACTAGAAATCATCCAGTAACTATGACTTGTGTTACATCTACACTTCTAAAGAACCACACTAGAAATCATCCAGTAACTATGACTTGTGTTACAGCTACACTTCTAAAGGCCCACACTAGAAATCATCAAGTAACTATGACTTGTGTTACATCTACACTTCTAAAGGACCACAGTAGGAATCATCCAGTAACTATGACTTGTGTTACATCTATACTTCTAAAGGACCACACTAGAAATCATCAAGTAACTATGACTTGTGTTACATCTACACTTCTAAAGGACCACAGTAGGAATCATCCAGTAACTATGACTTGTGTTACATCTATACTTCTAAAGGACCACACTAGAAATCATCCAGTAACTATGACTTGTGTTACATCTACACTTCTAAAGGACCACACTAGAAATCATCAACTATGACTTGTGTTACAGCTACACTTCTAAAGGACCACACTAGAAATCACCAAGTAACTATGACTTGTGTTACATCTACACTTCTAAAGAACCACACTAGAAATCATCCAGTAACTATGACTTGTGTTACAGCTACACTTCTAAAGGACCACTCTAGAAATCATCCAGTAACTATGACTTGTGTTACATCTATACTTCTAAAGAACCACACTAGAAATCATCAACTATGACTTGTGTTACAGCTACACTTCTAAAGGACCACACTAGAAATCATCAAGTAACTATGACTTGTGTTACATCTACACTTCTAAAGGACCACAATAGAAATCATCAACTATGACTTGTGTTACATCTACACTTCTAAAGGACCACACTAGAAATCATCAAGTAACTATGACTTGTGTTACAGCTACACTTCTAAAGGACCACACTAGAAATCATCAAGTACTATGACTTGTGTTACAACTACACTTCTAAAGGACCACAGTAGGAATCATCCAGTAACTATGACTTGTGTTACATCTATACTTCTAAAGGACCACACTAGAAATCATCAAGTAACTATGACTTGTGTTACATCTACACTTCTAAAGGACCACAATAGAAATCATCAACTATGACTTGTGTTACATCTACACTTCTAAAGGACCACTCTAGAAATCATCAACTATGACTTGTGTTACAGCTACACTTCTAAAGGACCACACTAGAAATCACCAAGTAACTATGACTTGTGTTACATCTACACTTCTAAAGAACCACACTAGAAATCATCCAGTAACTATGACTTGTGTTACAGCTACACTTCTAAAGGCCCACACTAGAAATCATCAAGTAACTATGACTTGTGTTACATCTACACTTCTAAAGGACCACAGTAGGAATCATCCAGTAACTATGACTTGTGTTACATCTATACTTCTAAAGGACCACACTAGAAATCATCAAGTAACTATGACTTGTGTTACATCTACACTTCTAAAGGACCACAGTAGGAATCATCCAGTAACTATGACTTGTGTTACATCTATACTTCTAAAGGACCACACTAGAAATCATCCAGTAACTATGACTTGTGTTACATCTACACTTCTAAAGGACCACACTAGAAATCATCAACTATGACTTGTGTTACAGCTACACTTCTAAAGGACCACACTAGAAATCACCAAGTAACTATGACTTGTGTTACATCTACACTTCTAAAGAACCACACTAGAAATCATCCAGTAACTATGACTTGTGTTACAGCTACACTTCTAAAGGACCACTCTAGAAATCATCCAGTAACTATGACTTGTGTTACATCTATACTTCTAAAGAACCACACTAGAAATCATCAACTATGACTTGTGTTACAGCTACACTTCTAAAGGACCACACTAGAAATCATCAAGTAACTATGACTTGTGTTACATCTACACTTCTAAAGGACCACAATAGAAATCATCAACTATGACTTGTGTTACATCTACACTTCTAAAGGACCACACTAGAAATCATCAAGTAACTATGACTTGTGTTACATCTACACTTCTAAAGGACCACAATAGAAATCATCAACTATGACTTGTGTTACAGCTACACTTCTAAAGGACCACACTAGAAATCATCCAGTAACTATGACTTGTGTTACATCTACACTTCTAAAGGACCACAATAGAAATCATCAACTATGACTTGTGTTACAGCTACACTTCTAAAGGACCACACTAGAAATCATCAAGTACTATGTTTACAGATTAAAACGTTTCAAGAAAGAGTTACCCTGGCGGTAACTCTTTCAAACAATCCGGCAGCCCTAGCGGATATGAACATTACTTGCCTGGTAAAGGTTGCGAGCATCTGCTGGAGACGGAAGACACAGGATGAAAGGAACTGTCACCGTGACGATGATTAGAGAAGGCCTATGACAAGTAGTAGGCCTATGGTGAATACCCATCCTTACGTTGTTGAAACCTCTACGGTCCGGACCAGGCGTTTTGCCTCGTCGTTTATACCGCGGACATCGTGGGACTGGAACAACTTGCCTGCTGCATCACTACTTACCATCAAGTGAGATCGCAATCAAGCAATGGTTTATAACAATAAAAAAAGTGGACACCGGGTTTTAGTCAGTAAAAAATTCTTCTCACACCAAAAAAATAAAAAGGGCTAACACAGACTGCTTATCCACGTAGAGACTCAGCAAGGCCGAAGCCTATTGGGGCCAAGGGTTGACTTCTGAAAGGGAAACCCATGATTCTGGAACGCAAAGGATAACTGAAGGAACATAGGCCTAGTTTTACACTCTCCTGCTCCGCCCAAGACATAGAGGTGAAGTCACTATATGATTTTCTACCATAAAAAAATATACCTTATCCATCTTCGAAATATTGGTCTGTTATTGTAACCGAGTCTTATTTCTTTTTAATGGTACAGGTTTTAGTCTTGGTCCAATTTTTGTCAAGCAATATCTAAACCATAATCTATCCATTTCTAATGATACTCCCTTGTTTAATTAGTTCTTATCAAAATTACAGTAATATAATTCGATCGGAACTCTTTAGTTCGATATAACAGCAAATGTCTCGAGATATCGATCTAATCGATATTAAAGTACCTATGTTTAGAAAGAAATTACACAGATAACTACTGTTCCGATTACTGATTAAATGAGTATGCAGAAATATCCAGATGATTCACATTTTCGAGCAATTATTCTGAAATTGCACATTGCTCGTAGAACGGATGGTCGATGGGGCCGAAAGATTCTAGAGTGGCGACCGCGCGCCGGATAACGCAGCGTTGGAAGGCCTCCCACAAGGTGGACCGACGACCTGACGACGACGAGAGTCGCGGGAATGCGATGGATGCGAGATGCACAGGATCGGTCGTTGTGGCGACGCTTCGGGGAGGCCTATGTCCAACCGTGGACGTCTTTCGACTGAAATAATGATGATGATAGAAATATTGATCGACTGAAGTAATGATTTTAAAATCATTACTTAAGAGCGCCTAACCCGTGATATTTCCATACAACCGCAATAACGCTCATACGTGATTATGAAGTCACATTTTTCTCAAGATAAAATAAAGAAAATATACTTGCATATTTAATAAAGATTCTGAATGACGAAATTTTTTTCAAAAATATTTTTGGTTTTTGCAAAAAACATATTTTTTCTCTCCTCAGAAAGTGTTATGTAACCTTGAAGATCACATCAACCTTTGCTATTATTACTCAGCCGAGACACGAGTTCTTCTAAAAGGTCTATGTTCAAGATAATTATCTACAATTTTTCACTTAGTATTTCAAGGAAGGAAATAGCAATTAAGAACAAGATCACAATCTAGTTGTGTGTTTAAATGGACAGATAACGATATATTAGTTGGTAGATAAGTTTAACAGTTGTACGAAGGATGTCACTTAAAAACATTAAAAATATATCTTGTAGTAACGAACGTTTATCATACTGAGCATGTTTTGTTTATTAGCTAGCCTAATTTGAGACCATTACGAAAATAATCGTATACATAACCAGAACGCGAATAGGGAACGTGCAGGAACTATAGATGGCAGTACAATGCCGACACAAGAGATACGGTGGCCGTAGGCACGGGTTTTCGGACGGTGAGCAATGGGTAGCTCGCCATCCGATCGTCCGGTAACTGTCCGGACTGAGCCCAAGTCGTCGACGGCGCGTACTGTTCCAAGCGCGCCTCAAGGAGATGTCAGCAAACCGTAGCGGCCCAGCAGGGTAGAAGCCTAATGAGGCCAAGGGCACCCTCTCGCTCCGCCCAAGGGCGGGGAATGGCATATTGCTGTGTTATCGTGCTCGTAAATAAGATATTTCTTGTAATATTAACGCTAATCAAAAGGTCAACCGCCGATCAACAGCAATCGGCAGCGTGGCCAAATTCGATTGAAATTTCGAACATTTCTCTACATAACGATATGAGCGATTTTCAAATTAGAGACCAACAGGCGTAGCCAAGTTACGTTTCGATTATCTTTCGTCGACCGCCTCGAGTCGGTAACGCCTCCGATTCCTTGGTTCTGACCACATGACTGAGCGTTGAGATGACGTCATTCACATACATTTTAACTTTTTGACTAGCGTTAACGATTTTAGATTATCGACTTGGCTAAGCCCTCTGTCCTTCATCAGGTCTGGCTTTATTGACTTATAATTATCAAATTTTTAATTTATGTGGACTAATCCTCATTCATATTCTCCTTCCGGGGAGAACAGAGTGTAATTTTAGACTCCAACCGACTAAAATCCCACAGTTCTTACCACTGCCGTTAGTCAAGGGCTCGAAATACAATTAGATTCTAGCACATGCTAGCGTGCCCCATCACCAAGTGTGCTGATATAACCACCACATATTCTTCCACAAACGCGCGTATAGGACAACGGCATGCCGTTTGTCTAGGCCTGACTTAGGAATACGAGGACCACGATCTACCAGTGGTGCATCGTCGTACGTCTAGTATACCAATGATAGAATGGGCTTGGCGGGATTAGAATAGTCAAATCTGCCGCACACTTCAGCAGGCTAGCACCTCGGGACGTCGATGGTACTGCATAGACCTTTTGCAAGTAAGCTAGGGCCGGCTTCTAGTCTAACTGGGTATAGCTAGCTGAATAATTCTTAATATGGAATAGACTTTTTTATTTCATGGTTCATGACAAAAAATCTGACTCACTTCTTTATACAAACATGAACACCATTGCAGTTAAGGCTTATCGTCTATCTTTTAATGGATTAAAGCATTTCCATTGTCTAACATATTAGCAACATTACCCGTAATAGTAATGTTGTCATATACTAATTGATTTTACGGATTAATATCACCGACATTGTTAACTGAATGCAATACCACTACTTAATGCAATTAATTGGTTCCGGGTAATTTATTTAATTGTATAAGAGCTATTTACGCCATGTAATGCTATAATTTACTATGCTAATAATGCTACTATGTAATGCTACTAGTTCAGTCCTGTTCGACTTAAGCATAGATTAGTATATTATTATCATCATCAAGTCTTGTGCGTCTCGCATTTACCGGACTCCCGCGATTCTCACCAGGTCGTCGGTCCACCTTGAGAATCCTTCTAACGCTGCGTCTTCCAGTATGCGTTCGCTACTTCAGAACCTTTCGGCCGCATCAAACATCTGTTCTATGAGAATTATGCCCTGCTCACTGCCAGCCACTTAAACTTGGCGATTCATCGGACTATGTCTGCGACCTTAGTTCTCTTGCAGATATCTTTATTCCTGATGCAATCACACCAGGAAACATCAGGAATGAGAAAAAGGGAAGAAAGGATCAGAGTATAATCGGGTACTTTACTAAATTTTTTTCATTATTTATATCAAAAAATAATTTTGTTTTAAATCGCAAGAAAATTCTTCCAATCCGTTTAATATTAAGTAACCTTTCAATGTGGTAGAAGGGGAAACTATAAAGGTCCATGAGTCCAAGAGTGTCCATGGAGTTTCTTGCACATTCTTCTCCATAGAGATCTACGCTTTGGAATGTGCAATTAGCATCATTTTTTCTGACTGACTGACTTCTTGACATTTCAAAAGTGCCTGTAAATGGTTTATTTGAAATAAATGCTTTGAATTTTGAATTTTGGTCAAGTAACAGATACACCATATTGAAATGTGACGTCACCGCCATTAGGTTACGTGTGTACAAAAGAGATAGCAAGGTATTCCCACCACACCCCACTCTTATCGTAGGGGCCCAGCAGGGTCGAAGCCTACTGGGGCCACGAGTAGTGTGAAAGTGAAACCCGGGGCCCTAGGACGAAGGCAAAGAAGGAACAGGAGTGAGTTTTTAGTTAGTAGAAATCTGACACTATCTCGCGCTCCGCCCAATAGCGGGATTTGTCATAAGATGGTTTTCCCACCCAATAAAAAAAAACCACACCCTATTCTTCCTCATACTAATATTTGAAATACTAATTGCTGCTTCATTTAATAACTAATTTTTATACTTTTCTCTGAAAAAATAAATTGTGTTATTGTTGGTTAGGGTAAAAGATGTACAAAAGTAAATAAAGGCAAAAACCGCATTGTTTGGTCTATTATTCCCACACCAGCAGTGGAAGCAGGTATCTTCGCTATGAGAGCAAGCAGGCAGTATACACGTTTTTAAAATGTTTAGTTCTAGGTCTTGCCAGTTTCTTATCGTTACCGTTTTATGGCAGTGGTCATAAAATAAATTACACAAAATAAAGTGCCTGTAAAATTTGTGGTTCGCACCTAAACCACGATTTTAACTACGTGGCTACCACTGTTCTTCTACTAAATGACATGGAATTTTAGATCATCTTGCTCACTTGCATTTAATATCTGCTCACTTGCATTTAATGTCTGCTTACTTGCATTTAATATCTGCTAACTTACATTTAATGTCTGCTCACTTGCATTTGATATCATTGCAGAAATAAAAGTAATTGTCTTATATCTTTTATTTAGCTTTGAATCAATGCCATCCGAGAACATTTGCTCGTTTGCCTTCGAAATATTGAATCGTCGCCTAAATGGCACGATCTGAGGTTTCACGGCAGCTTCAATACGGTATCCAATTGACTTATACTGAGTTTTTGGTATAGGCTGGTGTACTATCTTAGTGCAAAAGGGCTTATATTACCGCTGGCAATGATTAGGCCAGGGTTCCACCATCGACCACTGTTAAAGGATGCAGGAGGTTTGGCATTGTGTAATAAGGTGAGGTTCTCTGCTTCCACCCATTCTTCCACAGCATCACCATCCTTATTATTAATGGTATAGCTCCAAGCAGTGCTATGGCTATTAAAATCACGTAATATGATTTTATTGGGTCTGTCGTGGAAATTGCTCATACAGTGAAAATGGAACGGTTGAATTGGAGGCTTAAATATAGACGTTATTGTGCAGCTGCCTATATCGATAGGAATTATTTCGATGTGATCGTCAGATTTGCAAGCCGAGGAGTGCACAACAGCCTTTGGTCTAACAAAAACAACTCTGCCGTATTTTGCATGTGAGATTTCTGCTGTAAGGATCTTACCAGGTATTTGCGGTCTAGATAGTTCGCTGTCGTGGTGAGTTTCCTGAGCGAACGGTATGACGCAACGTAAGTCCTGGCACAGATTCGCGAGAAGCTGGGCCTTGTTGCTTGAAAAATGTTCAATGTTAATAGGGACCACGTTTAGAGCTGGTTTAGTGATTGAGAAACCAGAATTGGCGGGTGAAGATGCCGTTAGGGTTTGCGTTGATAAGTGTTTTTGGAGAGTTTGAGACATCGTCGAGAAATGATTAGTCAGCTAGACTCTGCGTTACCGAATGCTAGCTGTTCAGGGTGCGCCGGGTATTTAGGATCGCTGTACGATATTTTTAACGCCGCTCGGGGAGGTTCCTTTTATGCACTACAGTGGCCAATCTGGAAATCTCTAAATCGACTACGAACCTAGGTTGGCCGCTGTAAAAACAATTTGGCTAAATGGGTCTTCCTCGACCCATCTCTAACGCAGTGCCACGTGTATAATATGTCTTATCTGGGGATCAGGGAAATCATCAATGCGTCTTGGGCGGAGTGTGAGGGCGTGTCAGACTTTTACTGACTACAACCCACTCTTGTTCCTACTTTGCCTTTGTTCTAAGGCCCCGGGGTTCACTTTCACTTAACCCATGGCCCTAGTAGGCTTCGACCCTGCTGGGCCCCTACGGTTTGCTGACATCTCCTTGAGGTGCGCGTGGAACAGTACGCGCCGTCGACGACTTGTGCTCGGTAGGGATGGTTACCGGAAAGTCGGACGGTGAGCTAGCCGTCCGCAAGCCCGTGCCTACGGTGGCCGGAAATCGGGATCGGAATCATGGCGGCTGGGGCGCGAGGTCCATTGCCTCGCGCGTGCACGTGCGGCCTCCTCCTTGGCTAGCATTACTGCTTCGCATAAGGAGGCGACCGCTTGCTGCTCCTCGCTCCGGAACACGGCGTGTACCAAGGACCGGCTCGAGAGGTCGCCGCCGCCGATCGCCCCCACGAGGAAACGGCGGTGCTCTGCCCAAGTAGGGCACACCTGTACCGTATGCTCGATACCGTATTCAAAAATATATATGTATGCTTATCAGCTGCTAGCACAAGCTCAAGCTCTGCTTAGATTGATACTAGATGGCGTTTTGAGATAGTTGTAGAATAATATTATTGGTACAGTCACATGTAGTTGCACTAAATCAGAATCCAGTCACCGTAGTCGAAATCAGCTCGAGAGTATATTATATACAGTCACACTTGACAAAGTAGCTTAGTCGATACCTTTATTACCGACAGGTAGGGATTACTCATTGATACAGCAAAATTGACCCAATAACAGGCCAATCAATAGAACAAAAGAGCCGCCAACACCAGAGAACAAAAATGTACTGTCTGCTCCTGCGAACAATAAAGATAGCTATTTGTTTATAATAAGCATAATTAAGCGTTGAGGCGTCTGAGTTGCCACTGTTATCCTTGAAATGCCGACTTACCTGGCTTATCATAGTTATCACTGCTTAGTTTTAAGTTCCATACATTGAGTTAGTGATAGTGGAGCAACAAAGGGTCGTAGTGCACTTCGCATGACCTTTTCCAGGAATGATAACAGATTGATGTTTGGAAGTATGTAAGTAAAAAAATTCCATACATATTCCTTAGAATGTGTGGAATTTTTTTGGTTACCTATTTGCTCCTTTTTAATGTTAGGATTTTAAAGGCAAAATGAATGTTTTCATTATGAGAACCAATGTTGTATAAATTTTTAGCAAAATGTTTCGACTATACCGTAGCCGCGTAGGTAAAGTAATTGCCATTCACGAGACTTTCAAAGATTACTTTACTTTTTGTTCAAAGCATTTTGAGATTAAATGATCTCAAATTGCTTTGAACCTTGTCACTATCATATTAACAAACAAACACACATACTAGTGATGAGGTGGAAAACAATAAAATAATTTCAGCGGCATGTAAGATATGATCAGTTGCTGAAAACCTAATCAATTGAATCTCATATTTTCGTTGTGTCAACATATGATTGATTGTTGTTTTTTTGGTTGACATAAGATTTCAACTACCTATTTCGGAATTCTAGAAGCAGAAATGATGTGCCTATATTATTCAGAGGAAATAGAAACATCACAGAAAGCAATAATAATAATAATTATTATTATTAAAGGGCCTCTGCGAGTTGTCTTGTACGCCTTCCAAAGATCTCAGGGTTCGGAGATATACTGATACATATAATAATTATAATGTTTTTATTGACATAAAGAGACTGATTCATATTCAATTGAAGCCCTGACTCCTGAGCTAGGTGGTACCTGTGTTACAGGAGTCAGTGTCTTCACTCGTTTGTGGAACATTAACAATTATTTATGCAACATAATTAAAATTAAAATGTATACAATTAGTGCAAACTTGCTCTTGTGTGATAAGTGTATGTGTACATGTGTTGTGTATGTGTGTGAGTGTGATGGTGTGTGGTGGTGTAATGGTGTGTATGATGGTGACGGTGTGAAGGTGTGTGTTTCTCTGGGTGACGGTGCTTAGTGGTTGTATTTTGAGTCATATCAGATATTGTTGTCTACCTTATAATTATCAATGAGATCGTTACGCCAGCCGTAGACCATCAAGTTTACTGTCAAGTTTTCAGCGGGTTTGAGGCAATGTCCAGTTTGCTGTACATCTATATGGACCACACACGTTCAAGTTTGCTGTCCAGTTTACATGATGCCACAGTCAGCACCGAGTAGTGAGGCGTTAAGTAATGGTGCGTCCACACACACGGACATAGTATAAATAAATGGTTTTACAGTGGCGAGGCAAAGCGTGGATAGGATGGATAAGAATTGAAATTACGCTTACCGTTTTACACCGAAAGATCTCCATCGCTATACCACATCGTTTTGCAATGGGCAGCGCTGAGTTAGCGATTACTACCTCGCGCCGGCCAACGCGGCCACGCGCCAGCAATGAGCCAGTGCCAATTAGTTTTTAGTATTTTTAAAAAATACCCATAATATTGAAATTGAAAATAATGGGCAACTGCGAGTCGGACTCGCGCACTGAGGGTTCCGTACAAACTACTATTCCCGATGGAGTGTCTAAGATTTCCCCGAAATGCATTTTTTTTGTGTCGTATGTAACAACAAATTTACTTTTATCAGATTTGATACCTGTGCTATATGACCATGCTTTATACCAAATTTCAAGATTCAGGATCAACGGGAAGTACCTTACGAATTTTGTAAATATACGATTTTTGCGACTTAAACGGCCATTATCATTTATTATCATTTTTATTCGTTTATTTAAAAGTAATTTTATTCACAGCTTCAAGGGATCGCAGACTTATACTTTTAATGAAAATTACTATTTATAGTTTTAATTTCAAATCGATACCTCCACGCGTTCCCGAGATAAAGGGTCTTGCCAGACAGACAAACAGACGGACAACAAAGCGATCATTTATAAGGATTCCGTTTTTTCCTTTTGAGGTACGGAACCCTAAAAAATACGTCAGTTGAAAATTAAAGAAAACATTACAGGTATGTAGTATTGGGAGCTCGAGAATATATTAAGCAACAATGTCTCACGATGGCCAGGGTGAGCAGGCGTGATGTAGGGCTTGCCAGAGTGTGTCATCCCCACAGACATCGCGAGTTAGGGCTTAATGGAACCCTGCGTGTCCTCGATGGCCGGTGTGAGATTTATATATTAGTTTTACAAAAAAAAAACTCTACTCATAGAACAATAATGTTCAATATTGCACTAACACTCTTTTCTGTCCTTAGCCACTTCTGGCCAATCATTAAGGTAGGAGTCCGAATCGTCACGTGAACTCCTTCTGAGCCTACAGCGTTGCTGGCTCCTGCTGTTTGGTATCCAGTGGAATA
Organism: Mythimna pallens; assembly: GCA_961205895.1. Lineage (NCBI taxonomy): Eukaryota > Metazoa > Arthropoda > Insecta > Lepidoptera > Noctuidae > Mythimna > Mythimna pallens. The sequence goes on from OY540843.1 coordinate 8,880,364, forward strand.
ACGGAAGGGAGGCTTTTTATAATAAATTTTAGAGGTATTTTGCGCGATGCAGGATTAGTTTTTATGTGACGCCGTAGATGTCGCTACAAAATAATTCTACAAATATTTCAAATTTCACCTCGCAGACCCTCGTGCATCTAAATGCACGAAGGTCTAGACCTTTTATACCAAAAATGGGCAGGGCGTGGATAGTAATTTTGCCGTACTAATTCTAGGATCTCCTGATACTGAATAGTCGAGTTCAGACGGGCAGCTCTCTAGGAGAGGGAATGGATCGTAAGGATGGTTGTATCTGTCCGATTTGATTGAAAGCCGAGCATAAGATCATATTGAAAAGGCTCGGTGGCTTTTGGTACTTTTTTTTTCGGTGGGAAAATCATCTTGTGATATCCCCCGCTCTTAAGCGGGGCGAGAGATAGTGTCAGACTTTTACTGACTAAAAACCCACTCCTGTTCCTTCGTTGCCTTTCGTACTTGTAGACGGCCGAGTCTTCCTTTCAGAATCAGACTCTTGGCCCCAGTAGGTATGGTGGCCGGAAATCGGGATCTGAATCCTGGTGGTGGTTGGGGCGTGAGGACTGATGCTTCATGCGATCGGCCGCTCCTTTGCTAGCATTACTGCTTCGCAGAAGGAGGCGACCGCCTGCCACTCCTCCTCGCTTCGGACCATCGCATATACCAAGGCCCGGCGCGAGAGATCGCCGCCGCCGATCGCCCCCACAAGGACACAGCGTTGCTCTGCCCAAGCGGGGCACACCTCCACCGTGTGCTTCACCGTGTCCTGGCTTTTGGTACTTGCAAAATTCAAGTCACATGACTCAATGACGTATCTTTACATTGCTCTGTTACGAAATCCCCATCTCGATGTATAATCTATTCTTTATCTCAGGAACAAGGCCTTGTAATCCAGCCAATTAGGAATTGACGTGTTTGCATAAACCGAAACGCTTATTATTACAACTAAGATAATTACAGTAATTAGTAGTTGGATGATAATTCTCATAGTTTTTATTGCCGCTGTGCAAATTAAGAAGTTTATTGAGGGTATTATGTGACGACTATAATTTTTATGAATATTTTTAATGGTTTGTTTGATTGCTCAGAGCTAGTTTAGAGGACATTGTTTTTATGTGAGTATTTAATTGTTACAGTCAAACCACTTTATTCAGATGTCCAATAACGCTATACTCCATTCGAAATAAGATTGGACTAAAGCTTTTGGAGGTAGCCAAAATGGATCACGTCGGTGTCACCATTTTGGAGGTAGGCGGAACAGAGAGAGTAAAGTCCCGCAAACGTCTGTTGAAAAGGGAGGATCCTCCGACCAGACGGGTTTTATGTCTGGTAGGCAACTGCCCGTTAAATAATTTCAGGCCGTCGTATATATTCTGATCGTGCGGAGAACTTTGATTGTTCGATGCAGGATTAGTTCTTATGTGACGACATAGATGGCGCTACAAAACAAATGTTTTTTACTGTCCGATCAACCGATTTTGATTTTTATTGCATTGGTGGCATGGCAAATGGCGGCTGCAGTAAATAATTGATATTGTACCACTTTTTTACTTTTTATACCTACGGAATAGAATTCAAAGTTGAACGGACAATAAAAAAAAATTGTTTAAATGTCTCATCTTATGTCGAATGGAGTTTAAGTGATGTTCTTAGCCCTTTTCTAAACAGTCCTCGTTAATCCACTGAATATTTAGTTACACTGCATTGCTTATTATGACAGATAATTCAGAAAGCGTTGATTTTTATAGCGATGATTTTGATATTACCGAAACGCGACCTCCAGTGATCCATTGCAAAATGTCGACCTTTGAAGTGTTGAAACTTGATTATTTTGACATGTCATTCTTCTCACGATTTGTTTCACAATTCAATAAACAATATGTATCTAATGAATTCACATGTCTATTTCATAATTTATTTGGGATTGACAAAGTGATTAGTAAAAACAAGCAGCGTAGTATGACTCAACAAAAATAAGAAACAAGAAAAACTACGTACCATACTAAACATTGTATTGACAAAACGATAAACATCCAATCTGGAAATTACACTATTTTCGAGGCTTTGAACTGGATTTTTCATGAGATTTGCCCAAAATATGTTCATCTTGGTTTTACCAAAAAATATTGGAATAGAGTAAAGATAATTTTGGGAAAATTTACTATTTGCACTTTTGTCAAATGCTTTCAAAATGGTGTTTAATTCATTAAACCCCAAGCGAACGCCGGCGTTCGCTCGAGCATTGTCTTTCTATTGTGTCTCTAATTACGCTACTCAATAGGAACATTACGATGGAAAAATGGATTTTATTTAAAGATTTGGATTTACGCCCTTTACAATAGGAATAGATGGAAATCTTTTGCATTATTGCATAATAATAATTAACCATCGTCTCATTTTTTTTTGCTCGAAAAATTTAAAAGCATTTAAGGTAATCTTTTATAATATATATAGTGAATGTGATGCAAAAGATTGAGAAAAAAAATCTTTTTTTTTTAAAGAGTATTTAACTCTTTAAAAAAAAAAAAAAAGAGTTTTTTGCTGACGACTACTCAAAAAGTTTAGAAGAAAAAGGTTGCACTCTGAACAAATTGAGATATGCCTAATTTTAGACATATCTAAGAATTTAGAGAGACTAATAAAACACATTTAAGCGTAAAAACGATATTTAAAAATAAGAGGTACATCATCTTTAAAATCAACGAATTGCTAATAAGATCGAATGTTGAGAGTAATAGAAAATGCCATGCTCTTAACCAATGATTGTTCTAAGGTGGTCCAAACGAATCACCTTGTGTACAATTGGCCTCTCACATGGCTGTCATTCGAAGCGACATAACATGTCATCACGTCAGTGCGTGACCAGTGGATTTCCCATTACGTTTGTAATCTCCATGTTTTATAAACATCTCAACTGTCATCTTTGTTTATTTTTTAGTTGCTTTAAAACTAGGACTACATGCGTACATAATACACGTAACGTATGCATAACGTGTGCGTATACGTATGTAAATTATATAGTATCTTTAATAATGTTAATCCTTCCAACTGAATTTCGATCATGCATGGAGCCTATCTCAACGCAGATTAGCCAGGTACAGAAGAGATATTTAAGTGCTCAAGCAAAACAGCACAGATGCTCTCTTTGTTCCTTTACTTTCATAGTCTGTTGAGTCAGACACGACCGAGACGGTCCCTTTTAGGCACAGGACCAGAGCACGGGGGTATCACACCACCGTTTTTCAGCCTCCGGGCAGCTACAGAGTAATTCCTAATAGAAAAACTCAGTAGAACGTTTTACCAGACCTGGAAATCGAACCCAAGAACTTATGCTCTGAAGTCCCACTTGCGAACACGATACCAACAAAAATGTAGTTTAAGTATTGTATAGATTAAAATAATATTAGGGAAATTTTAAAATCATCACTTATTTGCCTTCATCCTTATCTATTTTGGGGCGGTTCAACATCTCTTCTTGTTTTATACTTCTCCATCGTTTCTTTAGTCTTCCTCTTCTCTTATCATTATCGACATTATCATTTCAGCCAAAAGCTGTCCTCTGTTGATATACGCCTCCTCCAAGTGTCACCGCAACGTCCGGTCTTGTACGTTTCTCATTCATCGTATTCCCGCAACCCTCAACAGTTCATCGGTCCATCTTGTGAGAAACCAAGCAAAAGTTGCGTCTTTCAGTACGCGATCGCCATTCCAGAACCTTTCAACTCCATCTACCATTTGTTCTTCAAGCAATGTGCCCTGGCCAATGACACTTGAATTTGGCGATTCTTTAGGATATGCCGGTTTGTTTCTTATAGCCAACTGTTTATATTGTTACCCAAAACTTTTGCTAAAGATAAATACAAGTATATTTTTATTTTTATAGATTTTTTTTTAAACCATAATCCATAATTGTATTTGCATGTCTTTTTTAGAGTTAAGTTGTTATAATTTGTGTTCTCTTTCATATCGTTTAGATTGTATCAAACGATACGCTCTTTATTCTAACCCGACCCTTTGGTACAGATAATATTATTTGGTTTATAATTTAGATTGCAATTCTATTTAAACAACATAAGAGCCTTAACACACGCCATGATTTTGAAACTCACTTTATAGAACATACATAATATAAAAATTACCGAAAAAGAGACAGTAAAATTTATACATGTATATTTAAATTATCTGTATATGCTATTATAGTAATAATAATAATAAAATTTTATTGATTGTTTACAAGGACCAAATTAGACAAATGGATACAATAGGCACATATATGAGTAAAACAAGGATCTAGTAAGCGGGTGAAGCACTGTACTCCTAAATAGGCTACAAAGCAACCTGAGCTTAGGAGAGACACGACCGATCCCGATTATAAATATGGAGGTCTTATATGGCGCAAGACGTGGTACATTTTATAATTAGGTACATAATCCCAGTAACAATAACATGCATGCAGAAAAATAAAGAGAAATAATAGTGGTTTTCCACAGACTTAAAGAGTACACGTGTAGAACGTTTGGAGATAAAAGATAGATTAACCAGTAGCTGGCATATAATATTAACTACGTTAGTATTTGGCATTGTGAAAATGTCAGTGAATATTTATGATTTAGGTATATATCGTTACTTAGACAGTGGAATATGACAATAAAACAATAAAAAAAATGCCTAATACTTTTTGATTATAGAGCGACTAGCTCCTGCCAGCGACTTCACCCGCGTCAAAGTTGGTTTCTTCATACAAACTTTGGACCCCCGTTTCATCCCCTTAGGGGGTGAATTTTGACCTCTTGTAGTGTTCGCTCACCTACATCATAAAAGGAAACCTTGTGCAAAATTTCACGCTCCTAGTCCCAATAGTTTCGGCTGTATGTTGATATATCAGTCAGTCAGTTTCTCCATTTATATATGTGACTATTCTATTTAAATCTTTTTATTTCCTTTAGCATATCTATCGTTCAAAGCCCCAGCGATAAAAAAACGAGAGCATTTACTACTACAAAATCTATATAATAAATTACATACTGTCTATTAGTTTTATCTTTACAATCTGACCCACACACATACAAAAAGATTTGAATAACATTTACCCCTGATATAAACGTGAAACAATATCGTATTCTGACATCTTTTATATATGTGTTAAATAAATATTGTCAGACTTGAAACAGAAGCCATGTGTAAACAGTTTAATTAAAGTAATAAAGTGTTTTTAAAGATAAAATAATAATATACTGACTAGACGGATTGTTTATTTTGTTTTATTAGCTGGCTTGTTTTGTTTTTTTCTTAAATGTTTTTTTTTTTCAGATCAAGCGTAATTGAACTTGTACAACTCTTGAGACAATGAAACTAAGCGGATTAGGTTTAACTACCCATTATTGTAGTTCCGCACGCGTTACTACCTGCTTTTTTTTACCTAAAAACTAAACCTTTTCTATTGTTATCCGGCTAACTGAGCCGCGTAACAATAGAAATGGTTTTGACCACAAAATCAGATTATGCATAAAAATTTCAAAATTTTTAAGTTTATTTTTATACTGTTTAATTTTGCAGCGGTTTGACTGCAAAACGTTAAATTTTGGAAGACGAAAATAAAACCTTTTGTAAATATCTTTGTAGAAAATTTACTTACTACAGCGTCTGAGTAGAAGGGTGTTGAATGAAAATATCCGTCCGGTTTTCATCATTTTATTTTACAATACTAGACAAATAACAGACTTCTTTATTAGGTACGGTAAACGTACCTACAAACTGAGCTCTATAGATTATACTATGGTGTGGTGTATAACCATTCAACTTTAAACAAGTTATCCGACTCATTACGTACAAAACCCATGATTGTTCACACCATTACTTAACCGACACGAACTAACACCGAATTCTAGACTCAACAAGGTGTCTAGTGGCTTTTACTATACTTTCCTACAAAAAACCACAACCACCAACCTTAAGCAATCGATTTTCAACCTCATCTTTATGATTTAAAGTTGAAAATTGCAATCAAGATACACCTTTGCCAAATATGAACTTAAACGTTTAAATCATAAGGTTCTGATTACTTTGGCTAGTTGTTAAGTTACGTCAGTTCAATTTGAAAGCTAACTTGTTTGAGTCGGCGCTTTTGATGTTCTGGCATAAAGGGCGCCGGCTGAGTGTCGTGTGTCCGTCGCCCACCTGACCGGTGTTTGCGTGCGCTTCGAAATAGTCGCTTACGATGTAGGTACCTTATGCCGCTCTGATGTTAGTATTTTGAAGTTAGATGGAATTTGCCTGGTGTTCTAAATTTTCAAGGGTTACTAGTACCGAGATACGGCAATTTTAGCTAGCACTGATCAGAACTACAAATTGCAATTTATGACAATCATAGAGGTATATTGTGCACTGGTACGTAATAATCTAAACGATTAAATCGTACCTTATAAGCAATAAGGTTTTTCTCTCTCCCTACATTTCGGGGATACAGATGAATATATATTTTTTGCCTGTCCACTTTTATGTGTCTTGCGATGAGATGAAGACGAGCCATAAGTAAATTTTCAACTTGTAGTAAACAATGTTATGTATTTGTTAAATAGTGGTTCATTAGTAGTTAAAATAATAGTGAACTATAACTAGCTTGTACAGATTGGACTAGCGATAGTAAACCTAGTCTATATCTCACAACGGTCGACAGGCAAGAGAGTGAGGGTCGCTAAACGTAGCGCCTCCAATTTTTTACCTGCTATTGCCACTTAAAAATATTAACATGTAATGCTATTTCATATCAATCATACAACCATCATACATCAACAAACAAAATCATCATCATCATATATCATTCTTCATATTTGCAATACGTGACGCCACAATCTGATCAATTCACCACTACTCTCAAAACGGTGATGGAAAAAATCGGTAACGTAAGGAAACCAACATATCCTAGAAACAACTATTCAGCAATGCCTGGTTAAGTGTGAAACTAGATATTGTTTCATATTACGAACATAATCCGAATTTATAGCAATCATATGAACTGATAGCTTCAGAGGATCGTTAGTGTTAATACTTTAGCAAAAACTGGCTATGACTTCTTTAGTGGATCAATAGAATTCGTGGCCACATCAGTGGCTTATTTCTGACAATAGGCATACTGTACTTAGGTACCTGTAGAATTTTAAACAAATAAATGCAATGTATATCCCAAAACTGACCGCAACAAAGTAATAAAATAATATTGCCGCCGTAGCTACGTGTTTCTACGCAGTACTAGAGTACTGCTGCTGTCTACTCTGGCATAAACGTCTGTTTTTTTTTTTAATATTGTGATAGTGCTTTTTATGTATATAGTAGAAATATACGTAATATAGTAGAAAATTCAATAATATAATGGCATTTCGTCTAATCTAACCTCTGATGGTCCGATGATGGAACCGAATGGGTGGAATTAAATTGTGCCGTTCTGAAACACGCTCCCCGAAAAATAAACGATAGCAATTCGACAGGATAGCAACTCGGTGTCGATGTTCAAAACTTTGGAATTTTGACTCGGCGATTGCATCACCGCTGATAATTTTCTTAGCTCGTTTTTTAATCGAATCAGGCGCATTAAGCTGATTTTTGGAAATGATGAGAGCAGTACTACATACACGATCAATGGATATACTTAATAGTAGTTTTTTCGTAAAAAAGTAAGTATGTAAGTACCTTTTAAAATATCTTTCTATTATAAAAAAAACAGACATAGGCTATTTTCAAGTTAACGTAAGAAACACGAAACAGAATAAACTAGACTTGTATAAAAAATACAACTGATTTCAAAGTCGAGTTCAAAATTATTAATCTAAACTCACTGTAAAATTAAGTTTCGTATTTTAAAGAGAAGGCAAAATTAGAATAGTGTGCATACCTATGGGTTGGTTACAATGAATTAAATTATGATGCTGTAAAAGTGAAAAGATTATTTCACAATACGTCTTTTGTTCATAACCATAATTCTATTGTGTCCTACATTGTTTATGCACACAACAGTGAACATGCTCAGAGTCCATAATTTGCTAACCACAATAACGTGATAAAAGAATTGTTTCCAAAGTGTAGGTAGTAAGCAGAAAGGTATTTAAGATTCTATGAATAAGATGATAGCTTGCTTGATAAGGAAGTGAAATATAGAACGTTGGTGTTGTTAAAAATAAAGAAATAAGAAATGATTACAGTATGATTAAGGATGGCTGCATGGTAGAGGAAGACCAGAGAGCTTTTTGTATAAGTGACTTCTCATAGTTCAACTATGAGGTTATCATCTGCTTACCAGTGTTGCCTGTGTGTGGTAACCTTTATAAATTTAATCACAACCACCTAGCGGTCTCAAAGTTAAGATTACCTAAATAGGTTGCTTATAGGCAAGCGTGCTCCTTCGTCAACAACATCATCACTTACCATCACGTGAGATAGTGCAGGTAAAGCGTGAGCCTTTTTTCAGAGAACTTTTTTCTAACCGAAAATAGTATATGTATATCGTATATAGGATAGATCGCGTAAAAGATCAAAGGAGATGACAATTCATCGAGATGGCCGAACGGAAAATAAATATGTACTACTTAGAAATGGAAGTATAATAACACCATTACGCCAAACCTAAATAAATTGTCATTTTAGGGACAGGATAATTAAAGGCTGCAGGATTGCTTGAAATAGTCACTATAACCCGCAAAGGGAAGGGAAGGCAGAAAGCTAAAAAAAAAAAAACGCGAGTTTATTTAGTAAAAGTCTAAGTCTGACACATTGATTAAAAACCATTCATCTTAGCAATAAAGTACAACAGAAACCTAAGTAATGTATGTAGCTTGAGAAAAGTCTTACCAATTACAATTTTCATGCAGCTACCTTCGCTTCCCATACCCATTATTTAATAGTAGAATTGTACATAATTATAATAATGGCTATTATAATTACAATAATGATTTATTATAATTACACGTAGTTTAGGTTCCTTTGGTATTATAAATAATTGTGAAATATTGTCAGTGTCATTAGATATGAGAATCGCAATGTTGTTGTCAATTTGGATCGAAATCAAGTTATCACTAAACTTAACACACACAAACTATATCCAATAGCCACTTAGGTTTATTAATAGGTGTATTTATTAATAGCTACTTATATAATTTTCCTGAATTTTATGCGTAATTTGTTAATTAGAATGACTGATATTGCTGTATTGAATCATCTATTTTCTTATTAATTTCTGGTTAATACGTAATTAATACCTACATACATACCTACTTGATTAACTTCTTTCTTAAAATTTCAATGAATGATTAAAAATGATAATGTTAATTGTTAAATGATATTGCATTTTTAAAATATTAGTCTTGAAATCACGGGAATGGAATTTAAGGTAAGTATTTAATAAAGTGGATTTACAGGTAGGTATCTATATGTATCCTTATAAATGGCAAGTAAAGAAGGAGAGAGAAAGTGTACTGAAATTGAAAGAGGGTTTGTTTTATTATTAATAGATAAAAAGCGATGATCGATAATGGAACACGCTTGTCAATAGGAAAAAATGAAACACTGAATTGAATTGATAGCTAGATATATAACAAATAATAAATAAAAAATGTTGAAGCGAGTGTAATAAGACTCGTAAGAAGTCTTTGCAAGTTCATCTAAATTTCAAGTGAAACTAAAACAAAACACAGTTGCATCATCAAAGTACAAAGCGAATTAGTGCATACTTAGATACAGGAACATAAACAATTCAATCCTGAACATCGGAGCTTTCACTAACACTCCAAAACAGTACACAAAGCCCCATGTAATACGTTCCTAGTCTCAATACAGATACAAATTACAACAACCGTACAAAGACATACGACAATCAAACACAAAGACTTGCCTACAAAACTAAATTACCAGAGCAATCCGCTCACCTAATAGCTTCAATGGGACGCCGTGTCACCAAAAATTTGCATTGCCAAACAAACTCAATTACGAAACGATACAAAACCTTTGATGCTTAACTTAGATAGAGTTCTAAAACCCAGGGGAGAACATGGAAAATAGAACTTAGTCGAAGCAAGTGAGGGCTTGGTTGAAGCAATTCGCGATTGTTACCGATCGATTCCGAAGGCAGAGCTCGGTAGGCCCCGCCTATTGGGAGGTGCGGCTGCCTCGGGAGCCAGCACAGGCGCCGGACGGAGCGGCGCTTTTGATCTGCCCCCCTCCCCGCCGCGCGTTGGCGCAGGCCCAGATAACGAACGCACACAAACTCATACCGCTCCGCGCGCTCTCACAAGCCGGTTGTCAGTACAAACCAGTTTTGAAGTGACGACACAGCTACAGTGATACCAAAGTGAGCCCAGGAGGACAGTGCCCTAGTGTTTAGTTATATGGACAATTGATTTGTGGAAATGGAAGATAAGCCTTACAGTGTTGACAGTTCGGACGATATCAATATCGAAGAGGAGGAAGAACATATTGAGGAAAATCACAGTAAGTGTTCAGTTGTTTTTTTTTTTTTGTTATGTGGGTATGTTTTTGTTCGAGTTTGTTTAAGATGATCATAAGGAAAAACTAATAATTTTGCCATTTAACCATCTTCGAATACGGATGTTGTTTTAGTATTTTTAATTTAGAGATATAAAAAAATAAATAAACAAACATTAAAAATTTATTGATATTTATTTTTTGTTGACCACTGGTTTTTTTGTGTTGAGTAAATTGACATATCGCTCAGAACGCTAGAATAATTTCTAAAATTTTGTTTAGTGAATAAGTCCCTAACACTAAAAAAATATTCATTAAAAAATTCAAAGTTAGGTTTTAAGTAACTATCAAAGCACAATAAACTAACAATACATCAATTACTTCTCCAGGCTACCCACCAGACTTCCCGATCGAAGCTTTAGTCAAGCTCGAGCGGCCGTCACCCCCTTTGCCAACGCCGCCGCACACGCCCACCGACGACACGCCCCCAGCCGTCGTGATCTCACGGCACCAGCCGTGGACACCACCCACGCAACCCTACAACTACCCCCGACCAGCCATGCAGACACCTTACCCCTACGAGAAGGTTCCAGTACAGAACTACTCTCACCCCATGTCGGCCTACGTGCAAGCCCAAGTTGCAACGCTCCCACCGTCGGCCCCATACCATGCCATGCTTGTAAATCAGTGGATTAGAAACGCGGCTTTCTACCACCACTCATTAAGATACCCCGGTGTCATGGCTCAGAGAATGCCAGGAAGGAACCCACCACCAATGCGAGCACCAGGCGTCCCTGGAACAAGACCTAAGAAGCAGTTTATTTGCAAATACTGCAACCGCCAGTTCACCAAGTCCTACAACCTGCTGATCCATGAAAGGACCCATACTGATGAGAGGCCTTACTCGTGCGATATCTGCGGGAAAGCTTTCCGCCGGCAAGACCACCTCAGAGACCATAGGTATGTATGATGGTTTTTATCTGCATTTAACTTGTTTATGTCCCGTGCTATTAAGTTTCATGTTATATGATAGTCCGTGGTATCAACGCATTAAATTTTGTTTTAAAGCTACATTATCTGAACTACTAAAATTCAGTGTTATATCTTTTCTCAGTGTTAAAAAGTTCATCACCATTATTTTGATTGCCGTTAAGATTTTATATACGTTTACTACATATATAAAATTGACCCATCTAAATTGCAAGATCTTTTAGCTGGTTCAAATCTTTTACATCAAACAAATCAAGTTAATAAACGCGTGTTAGAAACTACACCACTTTCACTAGTTAAAGGATTACCTGATGTTGGTAATCAATTTTATCTGAGAGACTCCTAATTTAATTTAATGTTTCCTTCGAAATACCAACAACGTGATTTAGGACGTGTTTCATCGAGGCATTGTTGACGATAAGAGTAGAAAAAAAAAATTAAAAGTGTAAACCTTTTTGTGAGGTCGCGAGGCGGCGGGCGCACGCGCGCCCTCGCCAACCGGTTTCGTTCTTTACGATCACCATATCTGTCTTGCTCCGCCGTCGAACAAATTACACGTTATATTTCTTCGCTTTTACGAGACCAAAGTTTTTTTTTCTCATATCTTACCGTATATATTAACAGTCTAATGTATCCGTAATGTAGAATCACTTCAATTTTCATTCAAAGCGCTTATTTCGTCGCCTATTGAGCAATAAAGATGTAGATGTTTGTTTACATTGTGTACTCGCTAGAAGTGAAAGTAGAGCTTGTGTCTAATTTCTGTTCTCTATTTTCCAGGTACATACATTCAAAAGAGAAGCCGTTCAAATGCACAGAATGTGGAAAAGGATTCTGTCAGTCAAGAACTCTGGCTGTACACAAGATTTTGCATATGGAAGAATCTCCCCACAAGTGCCCAGTTTGCAACAAGAGCTTCAACCAAAGATCAAACTTGAAAACGCATCTATTAACACATAGCGATGCAAACAAACATCATTTGGAGCATTTGGAAGGTTGTCAAGAAGTTTCTTCAACAAGTCAGTCGGAGAACTCTCTGTTGGACCTCTCACATAAACCTTCGCCACCCCTCCCGCAACAAGCGCAACCGATTGTGAGTCCACACCAGTCTCCAGTTGAAGGACCTAAAAGACCTTTAGGCTTTTCTATAGAAGACATCATGAAGCGTTGATTCTCATAGCTGTATATATTTATTGTTAGCTCTCACCGCGTTCTACCGTACCTGTTAAAATTGGCAAGAGGCTTACGATTTGGGGTTTGATGTTTAATTTAGTTAATTTATAATTACCAAAGATGTATCATTGACTGATTAGTAAGGGTTCTTATCATTGTGCATCCATTTATCCTGTTTCATTTATCAGCTTTAATGGAAATTCATGTCTTGGTAATGTCTATTCATCATTATTTGTATGACCATCTAATGATTCATGTAACGGCCGAAACTTGGACCTTTTTTCACTTGAAAGACTGAAATTGTTTTTAATATTGTTATTGTTTGTTTAGAGATTTATTTATTGTGATAGATTAATTTAGATAAGTTTATGGTTGACTAAAGTTACCGAAAAGTATTACCTTCGTTTATAAGTTTGATTCGTTCCAAAATTGTGGCTATGACATCATTGAAACCATGTTCAAAAACTAGATTTATGCTGTATGTTATAAGAAAATTCAGTAGTTAGTTTTAGCGCATGTACATTTTGATGTAAATATGTAAATTAAGTTTTATGCAGTTAAGTCGACGAGGCTACTATTAGAAGTATAACGGTAATAAAAGAAAATAGTAATGAACATTACTGCATTGTTTTATTTCTTCTGCGTTTTTTGTCTACGTTATCATCACGTATTGCTTCGATTAGAGATAACGTAATTTATAACGCTTGAAGTATCTACTTCATAATATGTTCATACATAAATTAATATAACTTCTGAAAATGGTATTTACTGTTTTAAACCTATAAATAATTTTGCTGACGTTTGCTTGTGCTGCGAGGCGCATAGGATGGTTCGTTGTGGCGACACTTGGGGGAGGCCTATGTCTAGTAGACATCCAACAGCTGAAATGATGATGATGATGAAATAGCTTGTTCGTAGCATTGGTTATCATTAGTTGAAAACTTCATGAATAAATCCCATTGTTTTCGATAGGTAATAACTTAAAATGCCACATTTATTTGCATATTGATGAAAGTTTTCTTTGCATTAGTACAGATGCTGCTGTAACGTTTGAATGCCTTTGTTTTAGATATATTTTTTAGATTCTTCTATATAGCTTTCTGTCACATATTCACTATTCAAAGATCACATTTTAGCTACTCAGTTTCTCTTCCATTCGCGTTGCTATTAATTACAAAGCTTCATCTGAACTCTCGTATTATAGTTATTATTTATGGCCGAAAATAAAAATATTTTTCACATTTAGAACAAAAACTTAAGTAACGGTTCCATAGCGTGTCAGTTTGCCCATTAACGAGTGGCCTATGGGCTAGTAATAGGGTTAACACTGTCCAAGTTTCCGATTCATGAATTTGTGTTCGATCAACATTTTGTAGTAACACGAATCACGAAATCATACTATACTGGATCAGTAGTTCTTGTAATGATTCCTTCAATAGAATTAGATATGTTTAAAGTAAGTAAGATACTCTTACTGACAAATGGTTTCAGGCTTTACCTAAGATTTAACAGCTTTTTCACAATATCAAATGCAATTCATATCTGCTCCTAAATTATAGTAAAACAGAAATAGATAATCCGAAGAAAGTAAACCTCTAGGAGCTCAACTACTGATTTGGAAAGCAAAAATGATAAGCAGGATAGTTATCGGCAACCCTACGCATCCTACATCGTGCAATACCAAACAGAATCATTATAGTAATGTAACGAAATTAATTATAATTATAGGTGAGAGCTAGTCGAGAGTAATTTCGTACAAACCCGTTTTAAGTAATGATCATCTTTGCTAATAAAAAATCGCGATGAAATTCACTTGGACGTTTCAATTGAAATATTAGATACACGTATTTATTTGGATGCATATACGAGTATGGTGCCTAATGAACCATTATGATAATATTTTAAAACGTACCTAAGTCTGAATAACAAAACATTAAATTTGTAATTGAAAATTGTTATTCATACATAGATTATTGGCTGGAGTTCCACAGGGCAGCAACTTTGACCCAAATCATTGAGTATTGTTTTTCTATAGCTTGTTTTAGTGGCATAAAGTAGTATCCATCATTTTTAGTTCACTGTGTCTTGTATTTTACAAAATAAATATACCATTAATTTTTAAATTCTATAAACTGGAGCTCTACCTAAATCAGTATTTGTATGGGCTGTAAAATGTTTTATAGCAAAATTCTAGTTATATGTGGTGGTGATTAAGAGATGTAAAATAAAGTTTACAATAAACAATTTATTTTCTTTGAAAGGCAGAATTCAGAATGATATTTTATACATAATTTTCAAATAATAATGATAAGAAGATAGCCCAAAGTATGTTGATGTTTGTTTCAAGTCAAGTTCATAATATTGAAATTAACTTTCATACAGAATTCTTCGAATCAAGTCATATGTACAAAATAACTAAAAATTTGAGTACCATACAACAGATTTACTACTTGATATGTATCTACTACTTATGCAGTTAGTATGCGATCAGTATTAAATAGGATTAAAACGTCATGCTGTAAGTATTTTCTTTAACAAGGATGTTAAACATTAATTAGCATTTTAAGTACTTGCAGCATAATTTCTAAATATCTTACCTAATAAAAAAAGACCAACAGCTAAAAGAAAACCTTGTCTTCTATGGAAAGATGATTCATAAACTAAGTTACTGACGAGATTATTAAGCTCATATTACATTCCATCCTTTAATGTGAATCATAAAGTAATAATATACATTCAGTACACATTACTACATTAAAGTAAGAGCGTTTTACAAAGCACTATAATTTTCAGATGCCTTAACATTCTCTCAAGAAATTATAAAATTCCTTGATAATGGTCGTTCTTTAGTCGCGGTAATCGTTACGCCATCTAGTTGATAGTGACGGAACTACGAAATGTCATTTGTCACCATGCGATGTCGCTACCCGTAGGTGTCGATGGTTAAGTTGAAATATTCTTAATTGGAAGATGCCCTTTGAATTCCTTTTTGATGCTTGTCGTAGATATTTACCCGATTTTGATTGATTATTGCATGTTTTAAATCAAAAAAATAATAATGTACACTATTGATATTTTTTACAAAGTTCAAGAGAAATCATTAAATGATATTCCTTTCTAGATCATGTTGAATTTTAAGATTCTTTCATATTTTATACAGCTGTCCCGTTAGAAAACAGTAACCAAAAAAAAATAATGGAAGTTTACATTTTTAAAAAGAAGATTATGACTAAAGCATCGTAATGAACAAAGCCAGATTAGGTCAAAAAAGCTTATTTGTGGATAGTAGAAACTCATTTGAAATAAGACGGATTAACGGACTTGTACTTCAAAATATAGAAGAGCAGCTTAACTTAGAATTAAAAGAAAGATCCGGCCAATTTTCTCGAATCGACGTGTGATTGATGATTGAACACTAAACTTGGATCTGCAATTTACCAGTCAATGGAAATTGCAACAAATCCCGCCTGATTGGGCTCTAATCGCATCGCAATCGCGCATTTTTACCCGAAATCGCTGCGAATTCCCATGACTATTCCGTTTATCCCATTTCAATAATTGGTCCTGTTGTTTTGAGCCAATTAAAAGCAATTCGGAAGGGATTAAATTCGAATTTGGGCGAAAATAGGGCGATAATTCAAACGATTTGAACCGTCATGGCGGCGTGCGCATGCGCAACCTGACTGACGTTGTTGATTTATGAATGTATCGCACTGATTTATTGATAGTAATACAAGCAGTTCTATTCAATTAGTTACGATCGATATAGTTAATTAATGAGCTGTGAAACTGTAGATTGTGTTGCGGTTACCTATAACTACGATTACCACTTTATTAAGTTTGATAGTTATCGCTATAATTTTAGCTTTATTGTTTATAACTCCGGTGCATATATGTACATGCTTAGATGCAATGAATGTTCTAATTACTATGCTACATAATTAGATTGTGGTTAAACTTATTGTTTTTTCTGCAATTGAAGTCAATCTATCGTAATTATGCTGCATGAGGTATTAAAAATTACTCTTCTTCTTCGTCGGCTTTCCTTAACTCTTGGTGGCCAGACCTTTTATGTATATATATATATGTTTAGTTAGAGTTGAATTAGTTATTTATCATATTTATTCATAACTTTTTAATAAAAACTTACAACAATAGTATTAATGATTCTATATCGTTATTTTGTTCATCTTAATTACTATACTTAACACCTTTTCTAATTCAATTAGTTTTTACATCTTTGATATCATGTTTTATAATTTTGCATCTTCTATCTTCATCTCCTATTATTTTAATTTATTCTTAAAATATGATAGCTACAATTTCGGCTAAGCTGCGTACTATACAGATAATACTAATCTTCGTGCAGACAATTGCTATTATTTAGTTGATCTTACAAACAGTGTTTTATGACCTTTCGGCCTTACACACCATATCGCGTGGTTCAAAAATCTAATGAAGATTGCATTCACCCTTAGGCTAGATCTAACGTAACGACCACCTGAAGTAGCCTATTGGTAACTTTAGGAAATTATATATAGATTTATTACTACTTACTGCATATTTCTGATGTTTTTGAAGAAGATTTATTTGTACCTTTAAGCGTTTTAACCGTTATTTTGTTTTTTTGAAGGATTAAAATTGCTTGATTTATTGTTGTATAGGTTAAGGTTAGATTCGTGAGTTTTGTTGGAATTAGGCCTGAGGGTGCAAGGTGTTGGACTTTGGGTTTTGGCTGCTGGTTTGGGTATAGTTTATTGATGTAGTCTTAATTTTTTATGATTCAAGCAGTCAAAGTCATCAGTCAGAAGAAATCAATCTGTAAATATGTAAACCAATAAACTGTTGAATAAACTTACCTCATTCAAAATCTCTAGAATACCAGACATATTTTAAAGTCCCACAAATGCTTCTAAATTCAAACAAAATGTTAGTGCTCCAAACCCACAACTCAACGAATCGAAGCCGTCGCACGCGCCACCTGGTGGCATCCACACGCAATCCTGATTGGCAGCTGTCAATCATCACGTATCAAAAAGCATAATAGGTTTCATTTCAACCAATTAGAGGTTCGATGCATCACGCACCCACTGCCGATGAAATATAAAATCCTATACAATAGCTAATGTTGGGTAATATGATGTAAAGTGATCGCACCGTGTTTGTTTATTTGACAACCATGTTATTTAAATGGCAGGAATTATTCGGGTGTTTTTTTTTTATTTGTTTGATTATGGTTATAAAATGAGCAAAATCATGTCTACTTATTTCTATTTATGGGTTTGTGCTTTATAAATTGAAAAGCTCTTGGTACAAGCTATTTGTATTTTGGTTTTTTAAATAATTTGTCTCTTTTTATATTTGATTTAAGGGTTTTGTTTTAGTGTTCTTGTTCCAAAGATTGTTATTTTTTGTGAATGTTGAATGATGATTTTAAAACTAATTTAAAATCATCATTTAAGATTCATAAAAAAAATTACACATGCAAAACAATAAAATTTTAACAAAGCCTTCCAAGTTTACACTTCCTATTTTTTTGCTATAGTTATTTGTTTTGTCTGCGTTTAATACAGCCTTCTGTGGCACAAATCGATTGTCTTGAATCAAATAAACGAGTATGAAAACGGTTCCTGATGTAATTATCGATTATTAATTGCTTGTACGGAAGTGCGGAAGTATTATTGGTCTAATAATTCCGGCTTCGGTTATATCTTTTTGCTATATTTTATGTGGTAAACGAAGGTCAAGCTTTTTTTATTCAAAAGTGCATTTCTGTTTAATGATTTTTTTTTTTACTTTAACTTGAATCATTTGTTTAGTCAGTATCAGGCGTCGTCACTGGTATAAAATACATATATTTTATATATATATAACTATTTACCACAAAAAAAAAACTTTTTATAGAACTTCGTATAAAATATGATTGACAAGCGAGAAACCACATTTGAAGCAACCCTAATAAAATCGAAAATATTCCTGCAAGCCGGTATTATTCAGTGGTTTATGATTATGGGTTACCATTTCATAAGATATATTCTTGATTGACATTCTAATATTTTTGTGCTTACCTGTTAGTAAGTTATATTTTTTTTGGTAAAGAATAGGTATCGAATTTTTCGATAGTTATTATATTTGAAATGTTTTACACTATAGAAGTTCTACGGTTCTCTTAACCTTTTTTTATTTTATCTATGAAATTTCCTGTTACAAAAATTATACACCTAAATTACCAACAACTTTAATTAAATTATCACCCGTTTTCAATGAATCATTTAAATTTAGAAGCTGTTAACTGTGGCTGTCTTTTTTGCGTGGTTAATTTTGATAAAATATAGATACCTAGTTATTATCAAAACTTTATCTTGCTTCCAATAATTATATCACTATTTTTGTACTCACCAATTAAATCCTAGATTAAAAGGGTAAAATGGTCAATCGAAACTAACCTTCAAACTGACATCCGAAATAAAATCGTGTAAGATAAAAAAAAATAGAAAATTGACGCTCAGAAATACAGATATATAATTATAAAAGATCAAAATGTGAGTTGGCCAAACGGCCCGGTTATTAAACGAATTTAGGGGCAAATGTGGTTATAATTGTCCAAAATCGTTTCGAATGATACAGGAATAGAATATAATTTTATTGTGACTGACAAAAAGATCAAATTTTGCAGTTTTGCGGTTACCAGTCTCGAGGGACGTGCCTTCCGTCCTGTGCCCTGTCATTTCGCGAAATAACGGGCATTGTGTAAAAGGGACGATTTAATTTCTATAATGAATGGTTTTTGACATTTTGATGTCATCTAAATTGGTATGATGCATAGATTTATGAGTATATCAGCATCTTGGTTTGAATTGTCAAATTATAAAAAATGTGATGCAATATATCTAGCCTTTTTCATTTGACATTTTAATGATATTTTTATTTATTTATTTAAACTTCATGTACATTAGTTGTACATAGGCGGAATTAATGCAACAAGGCATTCTCTACCAGTCAACCTTTGTGTTAAAAGAGACAAAACTGTGGTAGGTGTGCGCAATAAATAAATAACAGAATCATTACATTAAGTTACAATAATAAAATACTTATATATCCTAATATTGTAAACTAATAAATACATTATACGAGTAATTAGTAGAATTTAAAAAACAACAATTATGACGAAGACTGAACTAAGGTAATATTTTTCATAGTATCCTATTCATCTGGGACTTACGCTTTACAAAATATATTGCTTTTACTGCATCCTTCAACCCTGCATTTGACGTCCGGTCTAAGGTATCAGAAGAATAGGATTTGAATCAGACTATAGAAATACAAGTAACGTAATTTGTAAAAAAATGATACATTATGCACATAATGTTAGGTTTACTATATTATGAC
This sequence comes from Mythimna pallens, assembly GCA_961205895.1. NCBI lineage: Eukaryota > Metazoa > Arthropoda > Insecta > Lepidoptera > Noctuidae > Mythimna > Mythimna pallens. The sequence goes on from OY540843.1 coordinate 8,900,401, forward strand.
TTGTTAATTCAGTTAAAAAACATGTAGATTGGAATAGAAAAAGTTAAAGACTTCGAAGAACTAATCCAATTCTAAGAGCTGGCGATTTCAGTATAAAGGTTTTGCCCTTTACGGAAACAAAATCTGCTCAAACATCAAAACCCAATTTGTACAAATCACAAAGCAGAACAAATTAGATCTACCGCACACATATACGAAATCACCAACAAATTAAACGGATAGACATTTAATTCGCTAAATAATAAGTCTTTGATACAAAGTAAAGCCGACACTTCAGTAAGTAATGACTGATTCATTGGCGCCACCGCGGTTGTCGGCGCCAACCTTTACTCTGAACTCACCATTTGCTAGTTACCACAAACTAATCAAACAACGTATCATTATACCGTCATTTTTGAAAATGATCACCCGTGGGATAGGCTATGAAAATGAGTAAAAGCTGGGTGCAGGGATTAGGGGCCTTGTGTTCAGGGTAGAATTTTGCCTTTAGTGTTTTAGCCTCTAAGAGTTGGTTAATAGGGATGGATATTGTAGCATTTGATAGAAAAGGTCTGCTTGCATTTAAAACTATGCTGACAGTCAATAGTGAACAAATTATAGCTGATATGGACTTTGAGCAGCAGAGGACGACACGGCAGATTTTAAAATTTACGATAGTGAAACTGACTGTAAATCCAGTTCTGTACAGGATGTACAGATTAAAATGATATATTAGATATTTCCAGGACCGTTGATCAGGGGAGAGTTGTGGGAATTCGATGGATGCAAGACGCACAGTATCGGCCGTTATGGCGACGCTTGCGGGAGGCCTATGTCCAATTCTTTCAGCTGAAATTATGATGATGATGATAATGATGTAATTAGGTACTTAAAAAGAAACCAAATTTTACTCTAATAATGAAAACTGTTATACCGATTAGCAACTGGTGAGGTGAGCCATATCTGCAAACCCAACTACATTTTATGCTCTCTGCCAAAATTATAAGGTGTTTACGTTCGACATGTCAAAAATTATGGCGTCCTTTATTTGCGGTGCAGGTTATGCCGGCCACCTATTATTATAACGAGGGCGATATTTCAGTTTTTGTGCCATTCCTTGAATGGGCTCCTATGGTTTCGGTTGCGAATTCGTTTTTTTTGCAATACAATGTATCCTTAATGGGAGTCTCTACAATGTTCTGTAATTTGTAGGTTAATATTTGGATATTAACATTAGTCATTTTGAGTAGTTGCTACTTTAAAGCATTAGTTGAGAAGTGTGTTATATCAATGCAGTTGTTATGTGCTTTTTGTCCATTTTGAGATGTAGCGACATATTAGGCTATGACAGCTTTTGCGATTTGTTTGTTACAGTATTATTTATTACACTTGCTAACCATATTATGCTTTGTAAGCACTGATTAGCGAATTATTCAAGATACGTCTCATCTATCACATTCAGCTGTATATAGGACAAAACTACTTTCAAAAGATGAGTCGGTACCCGTATACTCGTATCTTTCTTCCGGGCTTAAATTTTTAAATTATGAACCTACTAGTTAGGATATTGATGATGTTCAAACTGATCAAATACTTATTCTTTTAATAAAAAAGCCCTTTATTTCTGGAAACTCATTCCAATTGTACTTCTGGTGACTATGTCTAGTAATATTATAAAATAAATTATATATTAATCGGTTGCTTATAAGCTTAATCATTTTCAGCTGACAATAACAGTTCCTTCTACTTCGTAAAAACGAAGGATGTCAACTATCTGGCCACATTACTACATCTATAGTATGACATTCGAAGAGCATTGGTAGCCGTAGAGCAGTGTTGTCTGCGTGGTAACGGCCTTGACTTACGAGTTGTAGGTCTCGGGTTCAAACACAGCCAGGCGCATTACTTTGTGTGATTTATAGAATCACCACTGCCCTCAAAATGGTGAAGGAAAATATCGTGAGGAAACCGGCATGTCCTAGAACCAAAAGTTTGAAGACATGCGACATTCACCAATCTGCAATGGGGCCAGTGATGGATTACGGCCCATTCCCTCTCCTAGAGAGGAGGTCTGAGTCCCAGCTGTGGGAACATTAAAAGGCTGATCATTAAAAGGCTATTCTGAATCTGCCCAGTTTCTTTCTTTTTTTAAGGTCATCAACTAACTTCTGACTTCTTGACTGGCCTGTTGGTCTAGTGGTCCAGGACAAATGTTTGTTTAAATTTGTTCTGTATCTGGGTGTAATTTATATATAATATGTATGTATTTAGAAATCTTTATGTATGTTTATCAGTTGTCTAGTAGTAGTAGTTTAGTAGTCATAACACAAGCTCTGCTTAACTTGGGACTAGACGGCGTTGTGTGATAGCTGCGGAATATTATATTATATATTATTGTAATATTACTTCTCCCTTTCAAGACTGACTAAAACACTTGTTTTGAGATGAAAAATCAGCAAATAACCCTGGGTGAGATCCACAACGCGCCGTGTTAACCTTTAACATATTCTTTCAGTTGCCGTTTGCGTTATAGGGACGAGGTGACTCGAACAATCCTACAACCATGGTAGGCATCGCACCTAGCGGGTGCCGTCAGCCCACTTTATTTCTGAAATATCTAGCAAGGATTTTTTCGTCACGATTTTTAAATTTAAAATGTCACATTCGAGCGTCATGTTGTAAAGCATGATGCATCTGTATCTCGCGACATATTAATGTGACTGATTAATTATCCAGATTGTGGACATAGGTGGTCTTAACTACTGGTTAACTGGCTGATAAGATAGAGCACGTGCGAGATGTTGATAGAAGCCAAGCACACTTTTTACATTAAAGTAAAAAATATAGCTTTGAAGATGTGTTTTCTCAAGTGCAGTTAGATACCTACAAGTCAACATTACTACGAACGGTAGGATTTTTCTAATTGATTAATCATAGACATTATTATTTTATAATATTAGTAAGCAATCATGAGATTATTCTAAAAATCTATCTGCAAAACTAACAATGTAGTAGGTAAGCTCGTCAAGAAAGCTATTGGTACAACAATTGTCATTCACCAAATTGCCCCAATAGTGTTTCATCTGCAGACACCTGTGAAATAAAATCACGATCTTCAAACGGCACCCAAACTTCACATTTCAAACCCATACTGCAAACAGACGATCCTAGATTACCTCCAACCCAAAAACAAAAGCAAACTCACCTGCGAGTAGGTAACACCCAAAACATTAGCCTCTCCTTCACGACTTGCCCGAAGCGAACATGCTTATTAGGGCTGCAACGCACCTGTGTGAATATTTTCATAATCTCACTAATTAGAGGTTCGCGATTCATCCCAAAGACGCCGAACATTCGGGTTTTACTGCGGAGGCAATAAATTCTTCGACATTTGACCCTGTGAAGTTTTTAGGGAATTCTTCCTGAGGCTGTAGCTGTACCATTGCCGTATAGAGTAAGGTATCAAGTTTTGTTTATGTCGACTGTTTGTTTATATTAAATATCAGTTACGTGGGACCAACACTGTTGATTTGTTTATTGAGTTTTAGTTTCGATATGTTTACATTTAGATTAGTTTGTATTCCTTACTTCATAAACTCTAATTTGAATCGCTGGACTCTAATTTCAAACGCAATGCATTATTTCACGACATGATTACAAAATTTGTACAAAATTAAATTGAAAATTTGTTAAGTACTAAACAGCTTTAGAGTTTCAAAGGGCATAATGCACTTTGAAATCATATTCTACTGATCAGAAAAAAAGAAGCCTTTTACGAGCTTCAATTCCTCAATCCTAATATCTGAATTTCAATATTATAAATTGCGTTTCCACTTTCCAAACAATCATCTCTCGTTTCTTCACTGCTCTGTGCACTAATGTTGGATATATTTATCGTGGTGATCGTCAACCGTGGCGCATTGCCTCGAGGCACTCCGCCTCGGCTTTGCATCTTTCCCACGTGCTCCGAATGCTTAGATTGCGTGCGACCTCCTCACCAACCATACTCGTTCACACTATGAATACTTCATCAACTGACACGCCACATATAATCTTAGCACTTCTGTCATTATATTAAACTTGAACAGTATCATCATCACAACATTCTACATTTTGTTGCTCTGTGGCTTTTTCATCGACCTGGTTGGCTTCATCTGTGATATCACACACGGACGCCATAGCTGCTTCAGTGGATCTACCGTTTGCTTCAGGCTACATTTCTTGGGTCTCACCTTCGACTTTTAAGACCGTGGGATTTTGGACAAGGCTTTCGAGATTAATAATGATAAGTGAAATTTTTTGTGGGTGCACTGTTGTAATTCTTGGGTTGTTCACTGGTCACATCGTAGTAAGTTAATGAAATGTCGGTCGGCTGATTAATTTTACTGCGTTAATTATAATAATGAGGCATATGTTTACAGTGGTCTCTGGGATGGATACTCATCCTGGTTTTCATTGGACGATTTAAAATTTTCATCTGATCAAACTGAAAGTCAACGTCAAATAACTGGAAAAAAGCTTATAGGCAGTTGACAAATAGATTGCCATACATAAAAACATCATCATTAATCACAAACTGACCATAATTATAAATTAAACGAAAGTGTTATTAGACGGAAAGAAAGCGTATATCATTAAAATATATAATTATCACTTGCAATCCTTTCCCGTCTCATTAATCATGAAAGCGGATCTTATACTTTTTGCACAAATAATATATAATTATCATAATTTAAATAAATGGCGCCAATCCTAAACCTATACATCAAAGTTATAGGTAATTTAATATTGACACTAAAATATTGCTATTTAACTTCCTACTTAAGAATACCACACAGATTCAAGTTTTAAAAATCAACCACAAATATCGCGTTGATTTATTTTTGGAAGCAATCAAAAGAAATAAGGAACAGCAAAACAAATGCCAAGTAAAGAGGTGCCATTTATTTAGTATAGAATAATTGACTTATTATCAAAAACCCTGATAATTCAATAACATAACGTACTTCACTGAACCATAATACAATCCATGTGTTAAAACATTTTTTTATTTTTATTTTGTTATTATTATATTTATATCTGATAATTACTTGTGCAGAACAACTACAGTGTTATCTTTTTTAACCTAAATGACTGGTAGAGAATCCCTTGTTGCATCAATTCCACCTATGTACCACTATGAAGTTTAAATAAATAAATAAATTACACACCCCAACAAAAAGTTAGTTTAAACCATTAACTTTTTTCATGTCTATCATCGTTAATAAACATGTCTCTCGACTAAATTTAAAATGAAGACGTCACCAAATGTGTCAGATTTAAAGAAATATAAAAAAAACTTAAACTTTTGCCATAAGATAACAAAAATTTTAAATTTTGTAATATAATAATCTTTTTCTAACAAAATGATATCGCAAATCTACATAACCGATTTTTTATTGAAGGATTAACAAAAAGAAACAGCAACATTTTCAGCTGCATGTAATAGCAGCGCTCACGGTAATAACGATTGTAAAGCAGAGGCGATTACAAGCGTTTACCGAAGCATTTACCGAATGATTCGGTAATCGAAAGTAATATTGGGAACATCTGAGGATCTTCGGAATTTCCTCTGGAACTGAGAAAGGAATTCAGTCGTAAAGAATGATGTAAGTATAGTATTTAGTTGAGTTATGTTAATGGGTTGATGGCTGAATAAGTAGGGAGGAAAGTCTATGGAATTTCTTGAATAATATCATTAGTTAGGCGCTGGAATTATCTGGAAACGATAGACAGATAATAACGAAATACTCAGCATGCTTTAACTTTTCTTTCCCTAAAAAGATAAACCTATAGGTTTATATTATTACTAGAATCCATGTATTTCAACGCTCTAGAAACGAGTGTCATATGTCTACCGTAAAAATTGCCATTTAAAAATCGTATAGTTACAACACTTACGATAACATTGCAATGACTTTTCAGCGTCCTTATTTAAGCCATAGTTGTTCTCAAAAGCCTTCAGTCTTGAAACTTTATAATCTATAATAATAAAATTAATCAAATCCCCCATCATAACCATCTATTAAAATTAGTGCTAAAACACAGAGTATATCCCTATATCCTTTCTAAGGATCATTCAAATCTTAATTTCCAGAGAAAGGCCATCTTGGATCACGAGCTCACCTCGGCTCGTTTAAGGTTGCGGCCTACCGCCAATTAGGCACAATTTTCGGCTAGCACAAAGGCCTCCATGTCCTCCTAAAGACCGTTGGTTGGTAATTAAAACAAACAGGGTCAAAAGCACCCCGCCCGAGGCGCCACGGGGTGGCGACTGACGCGACCCGACGTCGCCGAAGGCTCTACAACCCCCTCATTACAAGCTTAATCTAATTATTGAATTCGTACAATGTTGTGTTTACATTTTTTTTTTCTAATTTGCCCCACTATACTTAAGAATGGACGAGTAAGCGCTAAATGGCACGTTTAAGGCAATATATCATAAGGATCGAGTCACTGTAGCACTGAAGGATGTTTTCTCACGGTTTTTTGGCCAACTTTTTGAGGTTAGGTCCTCTGTAGATTAAGGCGGTGCATAAGATTATTATAAGGCATTTAAGGTTTTGCCTCTAGATGATTGTCACGATTTTATTGCATTCCGTCATTCGGTGGTACTTTAGCTTTTTTGCTGTTTTGTGTTTATAGTAGGGTCAGTCAGTTGTGATCATGTAATCTTACTACGATAATAATCGTATTCGATGTCGATGGGTAAGATGGTTATCAGTTTTTCATAAAAGCAGTAGGAAAACCTACTACCAAAGCATACTGCAAAAATAAGCACTATAGACATAATGTCAATTTTGACACTACATCATCTGATGAAAACAGTGCATAAAAGTTTTATTAATGTACCTGTAATTTTTAAACATCAATATTTTCTGAACTACTTTTAACAAAAAAAAAAACGACTTTTAATAAGATTCATAGAAAATGAATCTCACAAAAGATGGACGAAATAACCTTTACCTTTGCCTACTAGCAATATAATTTTAAATTATCCGCAACTTATTATTGACAACTCATTTAAATAGCTAAAACGTTCGAGATAGTTTGAGCGCCTCGGGGTAAGTCGGCTATCTCCGGCGCGCTTCGGCACTCCTCGGCTCTGTTCGGTCAAGATCGTGTGATCCCATCCATCATAGACGGTAACGACCTCTATGCAAAACGCTGACGTTGCTGTCATCTTTGAATAATTTATGATGTTGAGGTTAGGTGTGACAGCATGGGTTTTACTATGTCGAAATCTTCAGTAAGCTGAAATTCCAGAATGTTGCTATATAATATCTTCAAGATTTTCATTTAATCTTTGAACTGCTTAAATTCTAGTATTTATATTAGTTATTGTTTCGTGGTTTCACTTATTAATTTATAAATAAGTGAAACCATGATGATAAAACTATAACAAATATCTAATCCATTCAATAGCAACGACACGATAACAGAGCATCATATCATCGATTAGGTAACTCCCCGATCTAATTTTATGGAATTAAGTGATTTGATATTGGCTGTCATCATTACAATAATTATGTAAACGTCAAGTTTCTGATGAAATTTCGCCCGCTTACATAATTTTAAGGATTCTGAGCTGATACTTAATTTATCTTTTATTGCATCTCTAAAATAGGTACTTTAGCCACCTTATATTATTCCTAAAATACCTACGAGTACTTACCCACTTTTTATTGAATCACGCTTTAAATAATATAATTAGTTCGTTATCATTATTTCGCGGTTTATTAAAACTTGCTAATAAGTAAAAAATCTTAGTGATTTTTCATTAGAGAACTCCTAGGTATTTATTTGGTAGATAAATTAATTTTCGAATCACGTAATATAATCTTGTAAGCAATATTATATCCACATAATTAAAAAGAATCGTTTGTAGCGACAATCTTGTCACCAAATAGGAACTAAAAATCCAAAAGCCTGCACCACGGTATCAAAATTCTCCGCATAATTTGAAACAACAGCTCAAAATCAACTATCAGGCACTTGCACGGTCAAGACATAGCACCCTAGTCAAAGGTTCCTCCTATTTCGACGGAGGTTTGGGGACCTTTACACCCTGCACCGCTTGCCTCTAAACATTTTTATTAGCTACATTGCTCAAACGATAAAAGATTTCAACAAATCGGTATCATCAGCTCAATAGAGATACCCTCCCAACTTTTATGATTTCATTTCATAATTTATACATACGATGGGGATCATTATTTACTGTTTCGCCCGAGGACATGGCCGGGTCAAAAGATGCCACCACAAAAAACCTATACACGACCGTTTAATGGACCGCCTTTGTATAAGAGTATGGGAACAGAACGTAATTACTTATATGCGTTTATTTGTGACAGCAGCACCTTTTTATTTCTGAAAGGCTGTGATTGGAAAGCTGCAGTATGTGCTGGAGAATTTGCATTACTCGAATTGAGTGAATCCTGGGCATATAAAACAAAATGCAATTAAAAAAAAAAATTGTTGGCATCACGTATTTATAAGTGAAAAATCAGTATGATAAAGGAGGTTTGAAAGTAGTGCCAGTGACTGAAAAGTTAAAAGGGAATCGTTTGTCTTAGTATGGTTATGTGAAGTGGAGAGATGAAACAAATGTTACTAAAAGAGTCATGAGTATAAAAGTCCATAGATGTAGATGGCAAGGGAGGCCGAAGAAAAGATGGATGGATTGTGTGAGGAGTGATATGAAAGAAAATGGAGTTAGTGATAGCGTGACGGTTGATAGGACAGAATGGAACAAAAAACCCATTGCGCCGACCTCAAGTATTAAGGGACCAGACAAGCAAGTTATTATTTGCCACTAGTAACGTGCCCTAGCGCCCCTGCGTTGCACGAGTGTAAATTATATACAAAAACTTTCCTCATTTATTGCCCTTTCTATTAGTGAATACCATATCAAAATCCAACGAAGGTTACCGACATAGCACGAAGTATCGCCAAACTTAAGTGGTAATGGGCACGGCACATTGCTCGCAGAACGTATGGCCGTTGGGGCTGAAAGGTTCTGGAATGGCGACCACGTACCGAAAGACGTAGCGTTGGAAGGTCTCTTACAAGGTGGGCCGATGACCTGGTAAGGGTTGCGGGAATCCGATGGATTCCAGACGCAGAAGACCGTTCAATGTGGCGACACTTGGAGGAGGCCTATGTCCAACAGTAAATGTCTTTTGGCTGAAATGATGATGATGCAGATAAATAGACAGACGCAAAAAGTGACTTTGTTTTATACGTAGTGTCACGAACAATACGATATACGAGCATAGGTCCCCGGAAAATTACAGACTCACTTTGATTATAATAAATCTTTATTATATCACATTATATTGTAAAAAAAAATTGTTTCGTATACGATAAATCGATAAATCACATCCAAATTCATTAGTCTCTAAGATAATCGTATCTTATTTAGAAAAAATAATTTACGATTTCTCGCAATATTTAACAATCTTACAGAGTTTGCAATTTTCCGGTGCTGTACACATTGTCGATTTTTCTATTGATTTTAACTTTTACCATTCAAGAAATGAATGTACGACATTTTGTTCTAAATTAACTTTCTGGTTAGGTAATTAAGAATGAATTGTCGTACATTTAATTCTTGAATAGTAAAAGTTAAGCCAGATAGAAAATGTGACAAAGTATATGTCTGCTCGTGATTGTACTATGTAAAAATATCTACTCTTTTTTTTTTTTAAAAGAATAGTTTTAATTATTTTTTATAGTACAGTAGTTTTACTAATACTTTGAAAATTTTGAATTATTTTATGTTTCGTTTTAAATTTTTTTCTTAACAAAAAACTAAAAATATTTCACTCAGTCTACCTTTTTAAATTACTGTAAGAATATTTCCTATTATAACGCCTGAAACGCCACTTAAACTCATCATACATACAAAAATCCTACACAAACCGGGAAATAAATCAAAAAAATTCGTTATGCATTCCTGAATTTTTCAAAATGGGATCATAAATATCTCAAATGAAGAATGAAGACACGGTCAGAACTTCGTTCATTAATGCTCATTTGGTCGGATATTTACACACCAATTACGATATGGTCTCGTTTATTTATAAGTGCGTTTGCGCGCTTGATTCATTGCACCTTAGTGCCGCGTCGTTAGTGTCAAACGAACGTATATTTCAGGGGCAAATATTAAAGGTATTACGATTATATTTAAGTTTATTGTAGGTGAGGAATTTTTGCTTAATGTATGTCACATTTTGCTGAGCAGCAATAAAAGAAAAAAATAGATTTGAAAAACCGAATAACTTGCCTGGAGTGGCTCTCGTAGGCTGGATGGACACTAATATAAGTTCCTTGACAGTTATGCTTAAGCCTGATTCTTCTAGAATGATCTCATAATCATAACTATTCCATTTTCAAGTAGTCAATGGGCATAAAATCCTAGGATTTCCAATTCGCAATGTATTCCAATAGCCATACCTACTTCTTCCATTTCTTCTTCGGTTCAAATACTTAGTCAATTATAACTGCAGCTGCACAGGTGGGTAAATGAAAACCTACCATTTCTCTCACTCCACACAGAGCGAGAAAATTTGATAATTTCCCACTTTTGATAAGCCATGTTGGAAATTACAGACATTATTTTCAAAATTTATAGTGGAAGGTAAGGGTTCACTTTAGCTATACTTACATACTCGTAGACATAACGAGTTAACAGCTATGTAAAATGGCAAGAAAATATATTCAAGGTGCTTCAATATATTTTCTTGGCGTAACTTTACACAGATCTAGATGGTCTTGATACGGCAGTGCTCCCGTCACAGCGGCTAGACGCAGTAACGAGGGGAAACAGGCAACATTTCACTGGGAAAGCACGCCCACTTAGCATCTGATTAGATAGTATTTCTAGTAACTACATTTATATGTAAAGTACTATGTGCATGTTCAAAGTAAGTATGTGACGCTAGGATTCAGGGCTGCGGGATTATTCGAAAAATTCACCATGGCCCAGGATCGTAAAGGGCAACTGAAGGGACACAGATGGGATTTAATCGGTAAAAGTCTGACACTGCTTTTTGTACTACTAAGAGCATTAGAAGTTATAATATAACATTCCGCTTACAGATATGGGTTATCCTTTTTACTTTCAAGTTTAATAAAAACAAAATAATTGTCACTGAATAAATTTACAAAAGATTTCGATTTATTAACAATCCCTAAAACAAAGGTGATGCCTGAGAACGATACTTAATACTTACACTCTTAGTCACCTCTACACACAAACACGTAGACAAGTCCAAACCCGAACCGACTCAGAACATTCAATCAAAAGCGACAAATTACACACCCAATAAAGAAATCATACTCATCAAAACGGATTACAATAAAGCTCAAAATGGTATTCGTAACACACACGGATCATGGGAACTTAGTTCGAGACACGACCTTACAAATTATACGTCAGATGAAGAACGTGCGCGCTTGACAGCAATTTTCATTTCATACGAAGATGTCACGTCGTATACATGTAAAAGGTCACATCGGAACATCTAATTTGGTAATTGCATGTAAAATGGACGTAAGTGTTTCTATGGTGATTAGGACATTTCAAAACGACAGAGTCCGTTTCTCATGGGATCTGTTCTAAGATTTGTACGTAGGTATACATAATAGTGAGAGGACAGATATCACTGATGTACAATCAGGGGCCAAAAGCGCAGTTCCACCTTACCAATGCTAAAATGTCTTAAATTTCTTTGTAGAAGAGGGTCAATGGTTCATGACTGATTTAATTGGTAGCATAGAATCTAAAGTATTGAATAAACTAGTTGTGGACTATTGAACTTCTACAACAAAGAAATTTTAGACACTTTAGCATTGGTAGAGTACAACTGCACTTTTGATCCCTGACTGTACATAGGAATAGCCATGGAATAGTACATTTTGATACAAGTGTAGAAAGTTTGACATTGCGACCGAGGCGGAATTCACACGAGCCGCAGGCGAGTGTGTTATGGAGCCGAGGGCTACAGTGACAAATTTGCACGTGTCTCAAACGACTTTTTTCAATACAATAACGAAGAAATGAATAAACGGGGGTTGAGCGGCGACTTGCGGGGATCAACGCGTGCCCAGTCTGATACGATAAATGTAATAACATTGTGGTGGGGGAGAGCACGCGCTATTTCTGCACTAGTGCGGAAAGCAGTCTATTGCGTGACTAAAAGCGGTGGGATAAGAGCGGGTTTTCGAGTAATTGTATTGAAAAAGACTTTCCAACATTTTCTTGAATGAATTAATAATAAATTATATTTATATTGCAGACAGTACTTTTACACTTAAAACAACACATTTTTCGTCAATTTGAACTACGATTTCTGATAAAGCCATTGTTTGATTTTCAGTTCATAGTTTATAATCTAAGGACTATTGTAATTGCTAGAATATAATAATTACATTCTGCCAGTGGATTCACCCACATGAAAAAAGAAAAAAAATCTTTGTTCTCTTCCAGAACATGTTCGACCCGTTTGCCATATTTTATCCAAATCTATTCAACCGTCTGAACTGCAACAAACAAGCATACACATAAAAACTTTTGCCTTTATAATATTAGTGTAATTATGATTATAAAGTAGTTATCAATAAGTTTTATAGGGTTTCACATTCCAACTAGTTTAGGTTTAAAATAAAAATCAGGAATTTTAATCCTATTGATTTTAATACTCAAATGCTTAATTTTTTTTTTTCATATATCAAGTATCGTTTGAAAATCATCACAATTAGAAAAGATTTTATTTAAACCTTATTATTTCTATTTCGCAAGCACATTTTGGGGAATTCAAAAATAGAGGTAACGCTAGTAACGAAGGTACATCCAATACCAACAAATACGAAATAGTAATCGCCCTAGCTGGCTAGTACAACTCGAATCACTTGGAAGTAAATCGTCTTATCTAGACATATTCTGCATTACAAATTGCGTATAACCACATACGAATGCATGGCAACCTACTTCGCGTAACTCCGATCTGCATACAAGGCATTATGTACTCGGTCGAGTAAAACAATAGCCTCTATCTATTACATTCGGAACACCGTTCACACTTGTTCGTGCGATATCATTCACGTCATCGCTGAACGTATGTAGGTAGGTACTGTGGGGAGAGTAAGTGTGGAGTAAGCTTTATGCATGTTTTTCTTTAGAAAAATAAAACAAATCAATATTAATTTTCGTTGGTTCATTTTCGTTTTAATTACTAGAATTAAAAATATTTATTGTTTTTTCTTTCTTAAAGTATCTACTCGCGTAACACTTGTGATGTACGGTTTTATATTATCACACTTATATTACAAAGGTGAAAGTTGGTATGTATGCATGTATGTAAGAAAGAAAGAAAGAAAACATCATCAACATTTGGAACACAGGTACACACAATGAGAAAACGATTATAATATAGAAACTTAAATACTAAAACTTAAAAAATACATCAACATTGTGTGACTCACGGCTGCACCAAATAGGTCCAGTTCAGCATAATGCCAGGCGACTATATAGCAGTAGCCTGACGCTGGTTTTATTATTTATTATGTTGGTTATTATTTCATGTTGAAATCGCTGAATGGATTTAAATGGAATTTAGCACACTGTTAAACCATGTCCTGGAAAAGCACATATAATAATCTTTAGAATGTGATCTTTTGGAATAATTTATAAATAATAGCTTCAGCTTCTGCCAGCTAAAGACGCCAGTTAATAATTAATATGTGAAAATAACCGATTCAAAAACTGTGTATAAAGAAAGAACACCACAGGGTACTATATTGGGCCCAGTTTTATTTTTACTCAAGGTTACCAATATCGGGGTTATTACCACTTAAAATATTCTTACTTTAAAGGTAGTATGTTTTAGTGTGAAAATCGAACCAACATCTATTGACCAGCTCAAAGCCTAGTCCTATAACACCAACCACAGTGCCAAGGAAAATGCATAATTCGATTTACGTAACCATCACGATCAAGATACCGTTGCACCTACCAGCAGGCGTGGCTATGGGCGGGCACATTCTAATTCAAATTGCCAGTTGTAAGTCACGCAAACTAAAAACAGTTGCGTTTCTGATAAAAACACGCGAGATATCATGCTAATGACTGATTTGTGGTGACCTAGATTCTTGGTGAAGGGATTGGCTTTAACTAGCTCGGTAAGGGTGACGGTGACTGAGTTGCAAGTCACTTCTTATGAAACCGTATAAATATCTTAGGCACTTATGAGAATGTAGCAACCTAGTTGCATGTTTGATTCTGTTTCAATTATGGAGCTTATGAAACAGTTTTTTTTTTTCAAATTATTGTTGATAGGCTCGCCTTTGTTACCTATTTTCTTCTTTTTTTTTGGGGCCAATGGACTCAACCGACTCTAAATTTTCTGACCAATATTCGGCAACCTGTAGAGCTCTGTTTTGGCCTCATATAAATCCTGAAAAGTGCAATTGGTTGTACAGGTTGATGAAACCCTATTTGGCCAGATTGTTTTTGGTCTGTATCACCTGATAGTAAGCGATGATAGAGCACACTTGCCTAGAAGTAAGCTATAAAAGCTCTAGGTTACCTATATAGATACACACAGACTTTGACACCGAATTCCACTTCTTAACTGTATGCAAAATTTTTATGTATTGGTGGGATGTCCATCATGTTCTGCTTAAAACCATTTATTAATGATTTGATGAGTAACCAAAGAGACGCATCAAAATGTTATAATAATCTAATTAAATCATTAAAATCTGCTCTTATACTAGTTCATAATTGCTAAAGTTTGTGTTTGTAAAACTCTAACGGACACTAACAGCTCCTCCAAGCCTCTTTATTTTTGGCCCATATTCAGTGAGCCCTGTTATCACTACCATGGGATCTGGAAAACAAAAGCGTACTTTTTAATATATACTTTTCTCAAAACCACCGTTTTTCGAGGATATCAGGTTATCTCCGAGTGATATGGCCAAAGTAACTCAGGACTTGTTAATAGAAAATTTTGGTTAGTCTCATTATGGTATTCAGCAGATTTAGAAACATCAAAATAATCTTTCACACCTAGTATGAAACAAAATCATTTCCTTCGGATTTTGATGCGGTGTTCACTATTAAAACGAGCAACCAACGAGAGAGTTATATTTTTTTTTTTTAGGTTGAAAAATCATCCGATGACATCCCCCGCTGTTAGGCGGAGCGTGAGGATGTGTCAGAATTTTACTGACTAAAAACCCAGTCCTTTTCCTTCGTTGCTTTTCATACTAGGACCGAGTCTTTCTTTCAAAAGCAGACCCTTAGCTCCAGTAGGCTTCGACGTTGCTGGGCCCCTACGGTTTGCTGACATCTCCTTGAGACGCGCGTGGAACAGTATGCACCGTCGATGACTGGGTCTCGGTCCGGTCGGTTACCGGACGACCGGACGGCGAGCTACCCATTGCTCGCCTCTGTGCAAACATTTCAACGGTCTAGAACCAAGGGTTTGGGCTGTGCGTTGTTGAAAATTTGCTTCCATTATTAATAATTAAATTATGCCATACTATAAAACAACTGTTTGTTGTCAGTGGTTTTCGTTTCACATTTTTACTAGTTTTGTTTTGATATGTACCTACACTACCTACAGATTTGCATCCATGCAAAGCCAGGACGGATCACTAGTGTTACCGACATTTAGAGGCGGACATTATTCTGACCTTTGATTTTCAACTACCTACATCGTTATAAGTTAAGTTAGATTAATGTTACAGCATTGTAATTAGTATGTTTGATAAGTAGCCATCAACAAGCTTGAATAAAACATTGCAGCTGATCTTGTTCATTGTTTTCTTATAAAAGTGCACGTTGATACAAAATTTATTTTGACCTATTTAATAACTGTATTAAAATTGGTCTTGCACGTTCTGTAAAATAAATTATCTATATTATATAAAAGTGAAATACCGCTCACTGATCAATCACGAAATCTCAGAAACGATAACATCTAAAAACTTAAAATTTGGCTGGTAGGTTCCTTAGAGGGAGTAGACATCCGCTAAGAACGGCTTTTACGAAACTCGGGTGGAGCTTCTAAGGGGGTAAAACAGGGGTCGGAAGTTTGTATGAAGAAACCTAGTTTCACGCGGGCGATGCCGCTGACAGAAACTAGTTATTTTATAAAAAGTCACCTGCCACAATCATGTCCGATCAAATGAGGGCCAAAGTAGCTCAAAATTGGTGCCCTGACACAGAAAAGCAGAGTCGTGGCAGACTACAAAGGAGATGCTGGGACGGACTAGACCGATTTCACCAGAACTGGAAGGTGGAAGCGCGTGCTTGCAAAAGAAGCAAAGACTGGAGGGAAACCTTTAGCCAGGAGTAAGACAGAATAGTCTAATAAAAAAAAATTGCATCACAAAATTAATAAGACTTAAGACATTCTCTTCTATTTTCTACTTATCTGTAATCTGATATTAGGTATTTTTCTACAAAAATAATGCCGAAAAAACCCCGGTCAAAAATTTACTTAAAGATAATAAAAATCCATTAAAATAATTATCAATAAACCTTTATCCTTCACAGTACATACAGAAACAAATTTCTCACATTAATCGCAATTTGTTTACAACAAAATTAAAAGCCATGCTCGCGTGCTTGTCCCCACTTAATAAACGCTACCTTTTACTTGACTTAAGGTGCGTGATTGTTTTAAACGATCATTATTGAGAATTAAATTAGATTTCGATTAAGTATTGACCTTTGTTTTGGAATCCTCTATGAATGATTCTATATTTCCTTAAGTACAGTCACATTAATTTTCTTTTTCATTTGTGTAAAATTCGTTTTCTTTAATCATCGTGCTCGATTCTATTAGTTATTTAATTGGCAATTAAATTTTTTGTCAACAGTAAGTAATCACCACTGCTTACGTAAAATTGGCGACAGATTTACTTACAACAGATTTATGGCTATTTGAAAAAATTGTCATCACGGTGGTAATATTAATACACCAGGACCTCATAACCTGCGATCGTTAACGCTAGTCGAAAACTAATCAAATGTATGGGAATGACATCATCTCAACGTTAAGCCACGTAGTCAAAACAACAAATAGAAAATTCGTAGCCAAGTTCATATCGTTCAAAATGATAGAATGAATTGTTATCGTTTCTACAATGTACTACGCTACATACTTTTTTATTGTAGAACGACATTGTAAAACGAGCGGCCGACTCAGGCGCGTCAACATGGCCACTAACTTATCGTTTTCTACAATTGCCGACACCGAGGCGTTATCGATTGGAGAACGGAATTCGACACGAAACGGTTGTAACTTGGCTAGGGCTACTGAAAATATTAGTCAGTAACCGCTATACTCAGAGCGTGAATAGTTATTTGATAATTCATGCGCCAAAAAAAAGTTTTATGACTGAATCATCTACTAACTAACTAATCATGAACTACTAAACTCAAATTTGATTTTTTTCACCAAAGAGCTGCTTACTTACCGAAGCGAACACTTATTTTATCTATAGATTAATTGCTTCTCGGTGTTCTGTCAATTGCCTTTCGAGGAGTGTGCGTTGAAATCGTAATACTGATCCTCATCGTGTTCGCGTAAAACAAATACCTTCCTAAAAGATATCTCAATCGTTCTCTCTGTAAATTGATTAGGTTAATAAACGTTATTAGTCTTTGAAAGTTGTGTTTAAATCACTCAACGGTTGCGTGTTACTGACGCTACTCGTGTTCGCACGCAACGCTTCTCTTTGCGTTATTGCTTTGGGCTTATTTTGAAGATGGTGTTTTACTTTATGTAGGTATTTCACGATTATACGAGTATGAAAAAGATTGTCTTAAAAGCTCTTCGTCTTCTCTTTTGAAATTCAAGAAATTATAATTACACAAAATGCGTGAGATAATTTACAATTATTTATAGGTATTAAAGCTGTGGCGATACTAGGGGAGGTTTATGTCCAGCAGCCCACTGCTGGGGTCCACCCCATGTGGGAAACGATCATGATGAAAGCTAATTACACGCATAATTTATGCAATTTCAAAATAAATAGCAGTAAAAGAAAACCAAATAAAACACGTTGATTCATCCAGAAACGAAGACTGCAGCATTACCACTCTAAATACACTCGCAATCCAGGGCCTGTGCACATCACGTTTTAAACGCGCCGTTGACGGGCGTTTGTAGTAATTGTAAGCATGTATTATTCTATACCTCTTTTATGTTATATTAAGTCGTACATTGGTTATCGATTAATAATATGGGTATTAGTTACCATTAAATAATACATAGTAGCTGCAAAACAATACTAAAATAATTTGAATTTAAAGAAAATGTTTGTAACGGCCGAGATCGCAATGATGGCAACATCCCCTCCCTATACCTACAAAAGGGCATGTCGCCATTATTGCGCGCTCAGTTTCTGTCCGACGTTTGTGGAGTTAACAACCTGTGATTTGCACGTAAGTTAAATAATAAATTGAGGGTATTTGATGTTTGATAATATGTTGCTTCTATGTTAATAATTGTGAGTAAAACTATTAGAATATTAACTATAATTATTAATAAATGTGTAACGTATCGCTTATGAAATGTTATTTGTTCTTTAAAACTTGTTATTAATATTGGAAACATTAAAACCCACTGTATAATGAACTAGTCTTTTGATTTATCCTACAATTCAGAAGTGGGATTAGAAGCCCATTCTAATATGTTTTCTTTTGTGTTATTTTTTTTCCGGTCGAAAATTATGGATAAGCAACGAGTGCCAAGCAGCCGCCGCTCACGCAGCCCGAGGAGCCGCAGCCCGAGGGGCCACAGCCCGATGGACCGCAGCCCAAGGAGTCGCAGCCCCAGGGGACTCCGCACCAGGAAACTCCGCACCAGGGGACTCCGCACCAGGGGACTCCGCACCAGGGGACTCCGCACCAGGGGACTCCGCACCAGGGGACTCCGCACCAGGGGACTCCGCACCAGGGGACTCCGCACCAAGGGACTTCGCACCAAAGGACTCCGCACCAGGGGACTCCGCACCAGAGGACTCCGCACCAGGGGACTCCACACCAGAGGACTCCGCACCAGGGAACTCCGCACCAGAGGACTCCGCACCAGAGGACTCCGCACCAGGGAACTCCGCACCAGGGGACTCCACACCAGAGGACTCCGCACCAGGGAACTCCGCACCAGGCGCTGCAGCCCGAGGCGCATCAGTTCGAGCCACAGCAGCCCGAGGCACAGCCCGAGGCATAGCCCGAGGCGCAGCCCGAGGCGCAGCCCGAGGTAAAGCCCGAGGCGAAGCCCGAGGCGCAGCCCGAGGCAAAGCCCGAGGCGAAGCCCGAGGCGCAGCCCGAGGCAAAGCCTGAGGCGAAGCCCGAGGCGAAGCCCGAGGCGAAGCCCGAGGCGAAGCCCGAGGCGAAGCCCGAGGCGAAGCCCGAGGCGAAGCCCGAGGCGAAGCCCGAGGCGAAGCCCGAGGCAAAGCCCGAGGCGAAGCCCAAGGCGCAGCCCGAGGCGAAGCCCGAGGCAAAGCCCGAGGCGAAGCCCGAGGCGCAGCCCGAGGAACTACCCAAGGCGAAGCCCGATGCGCAGCAGCCCGATGCGCAGCCCGATGCGCAGCCCGAGGCGCAGCCCGATGTGCAGCCCGATGTACAGCCCGATGTGCAGCCCGATGCGCAACCCGATGCGCAGCCCGATGCGCAGCCCGATGCGCAGCCCGATGCGCAGCTCGATGCGCAGACCGATGCGCAGCTCGATGCGCAGACCAATGCGCAGCCCGATGCGCAGCCCGATGCGCAGACCGATGCGCAGCCCGATGCGCAGCTCGATGCGCAGCCCGATGCGCAGCCCGATGCGCAGCCCGATGCGCAGCCCGATGTGCAGCCCGATGCGCAGCAGCCCGAGGCGCAGCCTGAGGCGCAGCCCGATGCACACAAGGATTTACAGGTACCACCTCCACTACTACTAACAATAGTAGTGGTGATTTTAATATATTAGTGCAAGCACAAAATTCTCTTGTTTCATGAAAACGAGTCATGAAAACGTAGGTTCATTTAATAATACCATACCCGAATTCGATCCTGCAAGAAAAGAGCAAACGATAGGAATGTGGTTACACCATAGATATCATCACATGATATCTCCAGTTTCCCTACCACCGCCAACACTACTACACATGCAGCAATAGTTACGCAGTCGCGCACACATCCGCAATTCATAAATCAGTCCATACTACACAGACAATTATAAACCTTATATCATTAAAAACAGCGTGTATTTTCCATGCCCCATACAGCTTACGCACACATTAAACGTTGATGTGCTATGCAAAAGCAATTTATTTTACATTTATGCGATTGATTGACTAAATACAGAAGTTATCGTTTTTTCCATGTTTTGTTGTGCCATTTCTTTTGGGTCCCAAAAACAAAATCAATAGGTCTAGAAAATAATACATTAATAATAGAATAATAAAATTTGTTTCATAAAACTCAAACTCTAACCATTTACCTGCATTAGGCTATTATATACGGCACTTTGAAACGTCAATATCAAATACCGTGTCCTGGTTCTCTAAAATCCTGAAATGTTTAATAACTTATATTATGAATTGAAAACCATGAAATGGCTTCACACTCACTTCTACAAAAATAAGGTCTAGTCTTAATTTAGGGATTTCTCATTCAAAAGGACTGCGGTTTTTTTTTTAGACGCTAAAGTATTTCTGGTTGAAAGTGAATTGAGCATATGGTACTATATTTTTTTTTAGGGAACCAATTAGGTGGCCTTCCAGTGGCATCAACCCATTGCTTTATTAAAATTGCGTCTTTCGGGAAACTGAAAACATAAATAACATTTTAATTATCATTTTACCTAAGTTTGCTAAACCCCACCATGCAAGGCTTTTGTTAATGTTAAATAAAGAGAACAAATAAAGAGCTAGAACATGTTATGTTATTTAAAGCAAAAGTCGATATTAAATTCTGAATCATGCCCGTTATTGTAGCGCTTTCAAAACTTTCAAGACTTTAAGAAAGAAGTGAAAATAATCAAAATAAATAAAAATATTTACATTATTTCACTTCGGATATCCAACCAATCGGTATTATGGTCGATAGTCTACATTAGTAGATCATACAGGCACATCATTAACTCGCCGCAACTAACAGCGGCCGTATTATGAAATACACCGCACTGATAAAGTATCGTTATGTTATTTTTACATTGCTTGTTCAGATTATTGAGTATTCAAATTAGGTAGTGGTTAAAGAGCAATGTATTTACTGTCAGAGCAATTCAGCCGCCTTGATATTTGAAAACAAAAATAACGCAGTAGAAACAAGGATTATAAGATTTGTTGTTCTACTGATTTTAGTATAGTATTAAACTTGTACTTACATATGGTAAGAGATTCCTTGATGACCCAGGCTTCTCTTATTGCTTCGGTTCTTGCACGAAACCACTGAACAACACGTCATTTTATAATAATAATAATATTCCACAACTATCTCACAAAGCCGTCTAGTCCCAAGCTAAGCAGAGCTTGTGTTATGGATACTAGACAACTGATAAACATACTTATATATTTCTAAATACATACATGTATAGATAAATTACACCCAGACACAGAACAAATGATCGTGCTCATCACACAAACATTTGTCCTGGGTGGGAATCGAACCCACGACCTCCGGCATAGCAGTCAGGGCCACTAACCACTAGACCAACAGGCCAGTCATTTAAAATTTTGTTTACGATCACCTATCGCGAATCTCGCAAGTTTATAACTGACGGCCATTTGCCCGAATAAGCCGTTTTTGTGCAAGTCGCGCGGGCATGCACACGCCCCCTTGCCACTTCTCCTGTTTTTTATATTTCTGTGGGTTACACAAAGTAAACGAATTTGCCAAAAGCCTCGAAGAAATTCGACTCGAGGTTTCTTCTCATATTGATACCACACAAGCGGCCCAAAAGGCCACTTTTGATAAATTACGTTGCCAAACTACCAGTTACAATATCGGGGATTTAGTAAGAGTGGATAGCCAAATACCATCTACTGGTGGTAGTGAAAAAAGTTAATCCCTAAATATCAAGGCCCTTATAAAATTACTCATGTTCTAGACCATGAACGTTATCAAGTAGAGGACACGCCTCTTACGAGAAAGGGAAACAAAAAAATACTCTAGTATTATTGCAGTAGATAAATTAAAGCCATGTGTTTGTTTCAAAAGACCACGGTAAAGACTCTGAGGAATAATATTTAAAATTGTAATCGATTGATTCATACATTTTTGCAGTTCAGGATTATATATATGGTAGGCCGATAGTCTATTGTTCGATTAACACTGTAATAATAATTTTTATTTGCTCAGTTAGTAGGTAAATGATAGAAAAGTTTAAAAAAAATGTACAAGGATCCATTACGCGCAGTGAGTTAGAATCCAGCTCTTGCGTGTGGAACCCGCACAAAAGTTCTTACGCACTTTTACTGGAAAAAGTGCAAAAAAATGTTCCTTAGGTTCCTGTACAAGCGGAAGCACGGCTATTACCCATACCTCTATCCGACAAAATTTCTATTGGGTTGCCTCGGATATAACTCACTAGAGGTAAGACGAGCGCGAGATCAGCTCACCATAGCCTGCAAGATGCTCCGTGGCACTATTGACGCGCCTGATCTGCTTACTGTGCCAGCGCGTTTCTTTGTCCCGGACAATTACTGTCGCGGCAAAAAGCACAGAATGTTTGCTGTGCCTCAATGTCGCACTGTTGCCCGTGCGCAGTCTCCAATACGTCGCACTTTGGCTTCACTAAATGATCTCTTGGATTCTTATCCAACAAACGATCTGTTTGCGGATGATTATAAGATGATTTTATTGGTATGTCAGACGTACTGTGAGAGGAATTGATGAAAGTACATGTCGTTTATAACTTAAAACATTTTGTTTAGTTATTTAACCTGTAATGTTGTAATTAATTGATTAAATAAATAATAAATTACTAACTACCTTAAACTAGGCATGCAAAACCAATTTATTTAATTTGAATTCAATGGACACATAACATCTGATTACAATATAATTACATTTTGAACATAAATTAATGTATTTAATAAATTTGTGCAATATGTCAAATTCAAATAATGTGTCAAAATAATTATAAAAACTTGTTCGCATTAGTAATCACGAAATAATATGTCATAAAAATAATGATAATAATGTCAGTGTCAATAAAATAAATTATTATCATTTAGAAATTCGGAGATCGAATAATAACATTTTGAAGTTAATAAAGCTGACAATTTCTTAAAAAGTGTAATAGTTTCATTATTAAAATCATCGGGAAATTTATTAAATATTGACGGGCCCATACACAAAACACTTCCTCAATTAGGCAGTATTATGACAATCAATACGTAGCGTGGTTTTGTACTGCATTCTTATTGGCTCCCTTTTGTTTTCGGACACTGTACTGAAAAGATGCAAATTGGTTTTCACAAAATCCGCAATATCGAATATATAGTGACGGAAAAGTACTCGTAAGTAATTTAAGGGACAACTATCTGTTACTTTCAGGTTACACATTGCCCTAATGCATCGTATATTACGTACGTTTTTAATACGTTCGAGCCTTGAACACCTGTTCTCTTAGACTACAATTTCCACAAACAAAAATATCCTAAATCTAAAAATCGATACGGCTAGACCATGATATGTGACCAGTCTTGTGGCCATGTTTACTTTTTTTAGATAAGTTGAAAAGCACCTAAGCAGCTGAACTTAGTTTTTTACAAACTTCTTCTGCTTGTGGCTTCCAGGTTAGTTGGCTATCTATCATTA
Organism: Mythimna pallens; assembly: GCA_961205895.1. NCBI lineage: Eukaryota > Metazoa > Arthropoda > Insecta > Lepidoptera > Noctuidae > Mythimna > Mythimna pallens. The sequence continues at coordinate 8,924,249 of OY540843.1, forward strand.
TTCCTAGAAACTTTGCGACCAGTACTTGGTCTTCTTTTTCTTCACTATAATGTAAATTTAGTGACTGTGGTAACCTGCGTTGATTAAATTTGCTTAATAGTAGTCTTCCGTACATTAATAATTAAATTGTTTTGGTCAAGCCAGTGTATTATGTCAACTAAAGTATTATTTATGTCCTGTTCGTATGTTTTTATGTCATTACATTTAATCAAGGCAGTGCTGTCGTCAGCAAATACGACCATGGGATAGTCAATGTAGCGGGGCAGGTCATTGACATAAAGCAGAAATAATAAAGGTCCCAGCACACTGCCCTGTGGTACGCCAAATCTAATATTTTTTTTCCTCAGACCCAACGCACCTGGTTTTTAAACATATTTTAGTTATTTCTGTGTATATTCTGCGATATTAAGTACTTTTCCTCCATTGCCTATAATATTTAACTTGCTAATAAGTGTTCATGATCAACACAGTCGAATATTCTCGTCATGTCCGTAAAAATTGTGTAATTTGGTATTTTTTTTATCAACATTTTTTAAAACTAATGTTCACTAATATTGATTAACACCAATAAATAGTCTGTAATTTGATGTTAATCAAACCAAATATAAAATAAATGTGAATCAAATTTAATTTGGTGTTAACCAATAAATAGAGTCTGTAATTTGATTAACACTAATGGGTCTATTATTTAATTATTACCAATAGGATTTATTAATTGATCAGACTAATAGGCACCATTATCTGATGAAGACTAATGGGGTCTAAAAATTAAGTATATTAAGATTAAATGAAATAATTGTAAGGTATACTGATTACATTATTGTATTATATTGATGCATTTATTGTTTTTGTATTGTATTGTTTTTGTACATTGCTTTGCAGCTGAGTACGGGGACGTACTATTTTCTCGGATGGCCGACTGTAAGCATGTATTATTCTATACCTCTTTTATGTTATATTAAGTCGTACATTGGTTATCGATTAATAATATGGGTATTAGTTACCATTAAATAATACATAGTAGCTGCAAAACAATACTAAAATAATTTGAATTTAAAGAAAATGTTTGTAACGGCCGAGATCGCAATGATGGCAACATCCCCTCCCTATACCTACAAAAGGGCATGTCGCCATTATTGCGCGCTCAGTTTCTGTCCGACGTTTGTGGAGTTAACAACCTGTGATTTGCACGTAAGTTAAATAATAAATTGAGGGTATTTGATGTTTGATAATATGTTGCTTCTATGTTAATAATTGTGAGTAAAACTATTAGAATATTAACTATAATTATTAATAAATGTGTAACGTATCGCTTATGAAATGTTATTTGTTCTTTAAAACTTGTTATTAATATTGGAAACATTAAAACCCACTGTATAATGAACTAGTCTTTTGATTTATCCTACATAATACAGACGCGATACGCACGTGAGTCGACGCACGTTTCTAAATAGTGCGTTAACGACGCGTGGCAGCACAGGCCCTAAACGTAGCCAGAAAAACTCTTTTGCCAAAAAATAAGCTGGCGCTCAGCGAGAAGACTTTTGATTTCTTTGAATTGAATCTTCTTCTATGGGCAAAAACAAAATTTAGAATAGGACGGTCCATATCTGTTACAACCTGTACAGCACAGTTACTAATTCATACCACAGTATTTGTTATAGTGAGAGAAATCCATGCATATACACCATTTTCAGATAAGAATCCCAATTGCAAATCCAAGTGCTGATAACGACCTATCAAATCAATTTGAGTGATTCATTGATGAACCAGAGAACATGCAATTTATAACGGTAAACACATTCAACGTTATGTAAAACGAAAAAAAAAACCGCATCAGACAGCAAAACTCACATCAAACAAAGTTCTCAAACAATAATAACTCAAAAACAAAACAGAAATAAATCATAATACTCTTAATGACAGCGTACACCAGTGGGAAAATGATAAAAATTATATTGATTGTGGCGCAATCGGCAGCCATTAAAATAGTCCGATTGATTGAATTTCTCATGGAGCCTGGGTACAGTTGTGAGAAACAAGCTAATCGGTAGCCATTATGCAGGGTAAACGGTCCTGTTGCCTTCTTGTTTTACAATAATGGATATCATTTTACGTGATTGTATGAACTGAGACCCGGTTGCATGCTTAAGCTCCGAAGATGTTTAAATTAAATTATTGTCTTCATCAACTTCAAATGATTGATAAGTTTAAGATTTCTAATTTTGCCTAGCTAATTGAGTTTATTGATAATATCCATTTATTCTAACTTTAATGCTTGTCAGTGTTTAGTGTCTTGATTTCGTTTCTACACTACCCAATGCTGTTTTTATTCTTACTACTAAGCTATTACTAATAAGTTTATCTATTTATCTTATTTTTCTTTCAGTTGGTATAGGTTCTTTTTCCTCCCTCCTTTGGAATGCACGTTAAGCCGTTGGTCCCATCTCTCATCGTTGTCTTTGACAGTCGTTAGTCAGAAGTCAGTCTTAATTACTGGGTTATAGAGAACAGATATACAGTCATTCAATGTTTAGTTCTGGTGTCCAGCTGCATACTCCAGCTACGGTTTCATCATCATCATTTCAGCCGAAAGGCGTCTACTACTGGAAATAAGCTTACCACAAGTGTCGCCACAACGAACGGTCCTGTGCGGTTGACCCTAAGCTATTTGGCAAAAAGCGTAGGCCGGTCTATGTTCTTCTCAATTGTCGTCTTTTGTCTTTAAATCCGTTTCCCCCTATACGTGGGTACCTACTATTATATGGTGAGGTATTGGGTCTTAATGAGACGATATGCGTAACTAATTAAAACTATATAGGTATACACTAAAGACAAAAACTACTAGCTAAAATATGGCGTCATAAAATTCCTCCGCATCGCTGTCGACTGGAAGTGTGCCCAAAAGGCTGGCGGCATTGCCACGTTGTATGGAAATGCTTAATCTCTGACCGAGGTAAAAGCCAGCCCTTGGGTCACGCGAAGTGTCAACTAAGCGTCTGGATAGTTCTTTGAAAAGCTTATGAGCACTCGGACCCCACGACCCAAGAATTTCAACCCCAAACGGCTCAAAAATATAACTTCCGACGAGGTTGTTATATTTCCACCGCTTGAGGTTCTCCGCAGCCGCAGCGGCAGCACCAGCACAGCATTAAGAGCTAGGAAGATGGGATGGCGCAAGAGTGTCGACACAGGTAGCTTCCCACACTAAAGGCCTACCCATCTTCCACGGAAATAAAGACATACCGTCCGGTCTCTTACCATCGTCGCGTGCCAGGCCATGAGGTTCCAAAACAGCCGGAACGCCGACGGTGACAAGGGCTCGTCGGATGATGTCGTTAATATTCGCGTGCCGTGCTATCCGTCCCGCGCTTCGACTGCATGACAGGCCGTGGTGGCCAAGGCTGTTGACAACTTCGCCACAGTGGCAGCGATGAGGAGAACAGCAAGGAGCGCCTAGGCGTAGGGCAACAGCTAGGCGGAAAGTAGTATCGTCGAATAAGGTGCCAATATTCGACGACGGCAGTGCGTGAAGCCAAAAAATGAGACTAATTTAATTTGAAAGCGATCATACATCAAAAAGATGAATAAGACCACTAGTTCATCGAGACGAAAAGTACTAATCAAAACTAAATCATGTATGTACAACAACAGGTGCTTGTACCCCACCGTTTAAGGATTAAGTATTGAAATCATAATCTTCGGTAAGGAATCATAGATCGTTATAGCCACGATTAATATGTAGGTAGGTACTTATTTTGCAATTTTCATTCGATACGGATACGTGCAGCGTGATTATAATTATGTGGGTTTGTAGTTTGAATTATAATAACTGTTACTACCTAGCTAATGGTTTGTGTGCTATACATTGATGTCGAGTATTTTTAAAGATAGGCTCGCATTTGTCTACTAACTCTTCTGATGGTAAACGATGGTCGAAAATAAAGGACGTTTGCCAGGCCTGTGGAATTGTTTGAAAGAGTTACAGGAGCCCTTGTACTCAAAGGTTAAATGAATGAACACAAAACTAAAGAATTTCCACATAAAAAATATTAAAAGATTGAATGTTGAAGAAACAATTTACAGGCACTTTTGAAATGTCAAAAGTGTCAAGTGATTTAGTCAGTCAGAAAAAATTATGCTAATTGCACATTCTAAAGCGTAGATCTCTATGGAGAAGAATGTGCAAGAAACTCCATGGACACTCTTTTCAATCATGTTATGTAATTACAAATATCTTTGTTACACATTTCTTGTCGCTGTCATGTGAAAACAATGTAAATAAAATAAAAATAGAAACTAAATATAGATATTAAAATAGCAACTGGCAGCTAAGAGATAACAGCGCTCGTTCATGGACATAACGTGAATATTAGCACCACTCAGCTGAACCATTTTGAAGGGAACCGAAAGATCCAACACACGCGCCACCATCAATGAGACATTTGAGTGAGCATGACAAACTCTCAACTGCCATGCCCATTTATGTCAAACAAGTCCAATAGTAACCTAAAATCCACAAAATAGCTCCATGGTACTCACATTTACAAACTTTGAAAAAAATGCTTCTACATTATACAATATTAATACCTAATACTTACCAATTTAAAAAAAAAAATACATAAAAAATAGTTATTATTATTTCCAAACTAATCAATTTGTACAAGCCAAGCATTTTTATCTTGAATATAATCCTCCAACTTATAATATACCTGCATAGTGTGCGTTTAATACAAATTTTAAATTTTATTTCATTGAGTTCTAATATTTGGGAAAGTGTTTTATTATAACATTTCAAACAGTACCCCATAAAAGAAGAGGCCACTTTAGCCAGTCTGAAATCTGGTTGAACTATTGGTCCCATTCCTTGTTACATGAAATTTGTTTCTAACGTACCTACATGATGACTGTTTTCATATTAACAAGGCACCGTCACGATGTTATGATGTTACCCCTGAGTTTGTTTCTGTGTTTCTTCTCAGGGTAGTCAGCTAGGAAACACCGGCCTCATCTAGTTTAAAAATGACGAAAAAAAAAAATTACGTGTAAAAGTGTTTTTTAAACCTATTTACAAAATAAATGTCATTTATCATTTGTTAATATCCTTAAACAGTTCCCTTAGAGAATCGCACCGGCGCGGCGGAGATTGTAAATAGCTCTGATGGCTCTTTTCTTTAGTATAAAGATTGAGTCGATGTCTGCAGCCTGTCCTCATAATAAGATACCGTATCACATAATAAGTACTATGAAAATAACTAAAATATATATAATAACAACAAGGCAACAATCTCTCTCGCGCCGGGCCTTGGTACAGGCCATGGTCCGGAGCGAGGAGGAGTGGCAGGCGGTCGCCACCTTCTGCGAAGCAGTAATGCTAGCAAAGGAGGCGGCCGATCGCGTGAGGCAACGGCAACGGTCCTTACGCCCCAACCGTCGCCGGGATTCCGATCCCGATTTCCGGCTACCGTAGGCGCGGGCTTGCGGACGGCGAGCAATGGGTGGCTCGCCGTCCGATCGTCCGGTAACCGTCCGGACCGAGCCCAAGTCGTCGACGGCGCGTAGTGTTCCACGCGCGCCTCAAGGAGATGTCAGCAACCGTAGGGGCCCAACAGGGTCGAAGCCTACTGGGGCCATGGGTGATGCGAAAGAGATCCCCGGGGCCCTGGAAAACAAATGGCAAAGAAGGAACAGGAGTGGGTTTTTAGTCAGTAAAAGTCTGACACTATCTCGCGCTCCGCCCAAGAGCGGGGGATGTCATGAGATGATTTTCCCACAAAAAAAAAAAAAAGGCAACAATCTAAAAATCCAAATATTTTTTTCAAATTTAATTCATACATTTTCCGCTTATTATATAGGATGTGTCGCAAAAATGTGATAATAAAGTAATTTTGCAAATTTGTCGCATTGACAATTATATGGAGCCCAGACTTTGATAACTATTCCTTCACCGTGCCATCATTTTAATGAGACATCTTAGAATTAGTTGAGCATCATAAGCAGGCTTTTAACCCTAGATAGCTAACCTCCGTCGAATCGACGGGTAGTGCAAAGAAATAAATATCATTGTCTCTTTTTAACGACGTGTCCGAGTGCCTTGGGTCTTTTAGTCAACTCTGTCGCCGGTGAGTTCGTTGCAGTGGCGTACGCATCAAACTGGTAAGTACCGCAGTTTTTGAGAAATTTAACTTTTACCCGTCGTTTCGACGGATGGTTAGCTTTACCGTTAGCTTTTTGATTTGAGTATGCATTTATATTTTTGACGGTTGCTGTGTTTGTTTTTAGATTGTAGTACGCATGTTTTCAGTAAATGAAGGTAGCATACCTGCTAAACCAAGAGCTTAGTGACGATGTTGTTGATGATGGTTCTGCCAGTGAGACCAAAGACTTTGTGGTGGAAGATGATGTCCAAAGTGATGAAAATTATGAACCATCGGATACCAAAGAAAGAAATGTAAGTCCACCACATGACGTACCGTTAACCATGGAACGAGTTATATCAAGTAGCTCAAATACTGCCCTTCCAGAAACCTCACAAAACTGTATCATACAACTGCCCCAAAGAAACATAGCTTCAATCAATAGCTATATTATACAGTCTCACAATATATTAACGGCAGGACTAAAAGTAATTCCACGGAGGAATTTTATGAAAACACTTCATTTTCAACTAGTCGAGCCTTGGCTAAAGACAAGGCTGGCCAAAACAACGATGCCAACGCAAGTAAAAGAAAAAATCAGGAGCATTCTTTCATTGCAGCCACCGACTACCAGTCAAGACCAGCAGCCATTACGCCAAGATTCTCTTGATGAAGAAAAGTCATCAACTTCTTCAAGAGGAGAAAATCAGAAAAGAAAGACGCGTGGGAAGTGCCACTATAAGAAAAAGCATATGATTATAAGTATTTGCGCAAATTGTTAGGTAGCGATATGTGGTGAACATAAAATTGAATTTTGTGTCACATGTGCCAAGACGAATAATTGTTTTTATATTATAATTACTTGTTATGTTCCTAAGTGCCATATATATAACAATTAGACTGAACATTGTTATATTTTTTTATTGATTTTGCATGTTAGTTTTTAATGATAAAATGTTCCTTTTTTTTTAAGTTCTATGAAAAGTTACTGTAGTTATAAAAGTAAATAAATAAGGTCAATTTGGATAACGTATTTTTATTGCTAAAGCTATGCATTAACTTTCAATTAAAACAACAGGATGATTAAGTTTGCATTTTATGGTAAAAAATCGTTTTTCAAATACCCGTCGTATCGACGGATGGTTAGCTTAAATAGGGTACACAAGAAGGTTAGCTATCTAGGGTTAAACTACTACACAACTACTATTATATTTTCCACAACTATCACACAACACCGTCTAGTCCCAAGCTGAGCTTGTGATATGATTGCTAGACAACTGATAAACATACTTATATAACTATTTCTAAATACATACATATTATAGATAAACTAACTTCTACCAGCGGCTTTGCCCCCCGTTTCAACCCCTTAGGGGGTGAATTTAGGAAAATCCTCTCTTAGCGCTCGCCTACGTCATAAAATGAAACTGTGTAAAATTTCAGAATCCTAGTCCCCGTAGTTTCGGCTGTGCGTTGATATGTCAGTCAGTCAGTTTCTCCTTTATTATATAGATTACACCCAGACACAGAACAAATGATCGTGCTCATCATACAAACATTTACCATGAGTGGGAATCGAACCCGGAGGTCGTCTCCGGTATAGTAGTCAGGGCCACTAACTACTAGACCGACAGGCCAGTCATTCAGTATTCAAATTATTTTGTATTGGGAAAGCAGTAGTTTTTTAAGGTGGGATATTATTTAATGTCTTTTCCGGCTCTAGGACGGATGGGAGGGCTTGTCTGACTTTTACTGACTAAAACCACCACCTTTGTTCCTTCAGTTGCCCTTTGCATTCTAACACCACATGTTTCCCTTTCAGAAGTCAACCAATGGCCCCAGTAGGCTGTTGGACCCCTAAAGTTTTGCTGGCATCTCTTTGAAGCACGCGTGGAACACTGCGCGCTGTTAATGGTTTTCTCGGGCTCGATCTGGACGGTTACCGGTCGGCTGGACAGCGAGTTATCCATTGCTCGTCGTCCGCACTGGGTAAGTATGTGGGTGTCTCCAACATTTTAACGATAATAACATAATTAAGAATAGGTCCTGAAACAAAACTGGTAATAATACATCGACGCCACTTCAGAACCTTTCCATTTGTTCTTCGAGCAATATTTCTGCCCACTGCCACTTTTGTCTTGTTGCCGTTTGGCGACATTGGTGATTTTTCAAGCTATGTTGGTAATCTATTGCAGATATATTTATTTCTGATTCCGTCATGCAAGGAAACTCAGTCTATATAATGGTTTTAAACTTACTGATTAGTTTAATTTTGTAAAATAAAAAGCATCTAAAACTAGTGGAAACACACAACAAAATAAGACAATCATTTGCATACTTAATTAATATCTGCTATTGTTACCACATTAGCCGAAAATATATTATACAAAGTAGAAAAAAATGTAGGTATAGCGGCACCCGGAGGACACGGTGGAGCACACGGTGGAGGTGTGCCCCGCTTGGGCAGAGCAACGCCGTGTCCTCGTGGGGGCGATCGGCGGCGGCGATCTCTCGCGCCGGGCCTTGATACAGGCCATGGTCCGGAGCGAGAAAGAGTGGCAGGCGGTCGCCTCCTTCTGCGAAGCAGTAACGCTAGCAAAGGAGGCGGCCGATCGCGTGAGGCAACGGTCCTCACGCCCCAACCGCCGCCGGGATTCTGATCCCGATTTCCGGCCACCGTAGGCGCGGGCTTGAGGATGGCGAGCAATGGGTGGCTCGCTGTTCCACTGTTCCACTGTTCCGCTGTTCCACTGTTCCACGCGCGCCTCAGGGAAATGTCAGCAAATCGTAGGAACCCAGCAAGGTCGAAGCCTGCCGGGGCCACGGGTAGTGTGAAAGTGAAACCCGGGGCCCTCGGACGAAGGCAAAGAAGGAACAGGAGTGGTTTTTAGTCAAGAGCGGGATTTGACATTAGATGATTGTCCCGCCTAAAAAAAACAAAACAAAACGTACACAATTATACATACGTTTTACTTATCAATATTTAAAAAAAGAAACACGGACAAGAAAGAAAAATTAAACTTAAAACCAGCTCCATATGACTTCCTTGCATTTTTTTCTGACCGGACCTGCGCACGCGTCTGTGGGTGGATTTTTTCACGTTTCTCCGCGATTAGGTTTATAAACTCCCATCGCAATGCTTTTTGTTGTACCGACGTTTTATTATACCGACCACATAGATCGTACTTCAGTGTCGCTAACCATAATAAGATGGAATCATGATACTACTTGAATATTTGTGTTGCTACCCAAACATTTTACCTTCAATTTAAGCAAAAATCTTGTATTGTTCTAGATTTCATTTTACTAAAAATTTATAGCAGTGGGCAGGACACATCGCTCGCTGAACAGATGTTCGAAGGGGCCGAACAATTCTGTAGTGGCGACCATGCACCGATGCACTGATGACCTGGTGAGAGTCGCGGGAATACGAGACACACGAGATCGTTCATTGCGGTGACATTTGAGGGAGACCTATGTCCAGTATGTACGGCTGCGATGATGATGATGACGAAAAAATTTGTGACCCGCTCCGGCTTTGCTTGGATACAAATTACATACATAAACTTTCTTCGTTTATTATTCTTTCTATTAGTAAAAACGGTATCAAAATCCGTTGCATGACTTAGGAGGCGTTAACGTATAAATAACACAGAAGATGCTGAAAGTGATTTTATTTTATGGTATTTAAAGAAGACAAACATAAAGAATTATATTAATTTTGATTTCTATTACTAATTTCTTAAATATTAAGTCGTTTTTAGGGTTCCGTGCCTCAAAAGAAAAAACGGAACCCTTATAGGATCACTGTTGTCCGTCCGTCTGTCTGTCAAGACCCTTTATCTTGGGATTGCGTAATCGGTATCGAGTTGAAATCAAAACAATATACTCAGGTCTACGGCCCCTTGAAGCTGTGAAAAAATCAAACATCTGAGTTAACGAAAAAAAAAGATATGGCCATTTATGTCGCAAAAAAGTGTATGTCGACACTCTCAAGGGAAACAAAATTCATAGGGTACTTCCCGTCGACCTAGAATCCTGAAATTTGGCATGAAGCAAGATCTGATAACACAGGTATAGGAAAAATTCCGAAAACTGTAAATTTGTAGTTACGTCACAAAAAAAAAACCTTTTTCTGCGATTCGGAAAAATCTTTGTAACTCAATTCGGGAATATTTTTTTCATAGGTAAGTTTGTACGGAACCCTCAGCGTGCGAGTCATACTCACACTTGCCCAGTTTTTTTTTATCAAGCACACAAACGATAATATTGAGTTACTCTCTACTACCATTAAAATTCAGTTAATACATCTTCTATCTACAGCTTGTTATTACAATGCAAGCTTGTTATTAAAATGCTAATCCCTAGTTTTTCTTGCTCATCAAACTAACACATTTCCACACATAGAAACCCCGCTCATTATCAGTTACGTGTATCAAAATCAAACGCCGACACAACAAACTTAATACGCGTTATTACCCGACTGCAACAGAGCGATGGCAAAAAAAGAAGTGTAATGCACGCCGCTCCAACTTACAGACTGGGTGGACGATAAATTCCAATCAGGGCTCGCAAAGGCGCAAGGGCACTAGGTCGCGACCAGCTGAGTTAAGGGGAACTGCCTTTGAATATAATTGTACCTTTTTATGGACTGTATGGGGATTGAGAACGAGAGTTCCAAGTATAGTGCTAAGTACTTGGGGATTGAATTGAAAAAACAAATGCTTTTTTTTTCTTTTTATTGGGTGAGAAAATCATCTTATGACTAATCCCGCACTTGGGTGGAGCGAGAGATAGTGTCAGACTTTTACTAACTAAAAACCCACTCCTGTTCCTTCCTTGCCCTCATCCCAGGGCCCCGGGTTTCACTTTGACACTACCCGTGGTCCCAGTAGGCTTCGATCCTGCTGGGCCCCTACGATTACTGACATCTCCCTGAGGCGCGCTTGGAACAGTACGCGCTGTCGATGACTTGGGCCCGGTCCGGACGGTTGCCGGACGGTTGGACGGCGAGCCACCCATTGCTCACCGTCCGCAAGACGACGCCTACGGTGGCCAGAAATAGGGTTCCGTACCCAAACGGTAAAAACAGGAACCAATTGCTAAGACTGCACTGTCCGTCTGTCTGTGACAAGGCTGTATGTATCTCATAAACCGTGATTATTTAAAATTTGCCACGAAACTCGGTGTCCAAATATAATACTTATCTTCTAGGAAATAATTGCTATCTTCATTCGTATAGAAACTTTCACCGAACAGAACAATGTTATACCTACCTATGTATATACATCACGCCCTTTTCACTTACGGCGCAAGTGGGACCACTATGCGCGAACAAAAGGCCTGCCACATTAAACGCGTACTCCAATAACAATGGCAAACAATGGTTTTCTTTCAAAAACTTTCTTCTTCGACAGCCTAGACCTTAAGCATTTAAAGTTAATGGTCTAAGAATTCAATGGAATACCATAACACATCGAAATGTGAAACGCCTAACCTCACACTATTTCCACTGGTGTTTTGAAATCGACCTTTGGATTGTTCCCATTATCCCAGCTTGACTTATTATTTATTAATGGTTGATTCCAAATTTGAAACACATGATAAATAGTTCCGGCCGCGGTGATTTTCTTAAAAGGAAATCTATGGTACTAGAACTCAAAGGGCAACTATAGAACACAATTTCGGAAGTCAGTGTCAGTTAAATAGCCAAGAGACAAAACTATAGAAACGTCGTCTTCCAAAATTAATGTTATTTTTTTTTTGTTTTTTTTTTTACATTGAAGTCGGTTGTATTATTTTTGTGAAATATATTTTTTTTCCTGAGGAATTTATAGACATGTACTGATGATACATGAGTGTGTATGGGCACGTATGCCTATACATCATGTCCTAAAAATCATGTATTTAGTTATTAGGCTTTGCTCACGTGAAAGTAAAAAATAAATGTCCATGTCGTTCATTGATACAGTAGCAACCTATAATTGAAATCTTTATTTCTATATAATAATACCATTTATTAGACTTATAAATAATCTCAAACAAAATCATTTATAATATTAGCGTTATTGTTTGTTTCAATTAATTGTGAGACAACAAAATCAATTTTGGATTTTGCTATTAATTTTAACTTCTAATTCTTTGGGGACATTGGGCACACACCTTTCGGTGTTTCGATTTTCCATGCTCAAGTGCAAATGAATGAAAACGATGTGTAGCAGCGTATCGTTCTGTATCGTTCTAAACGGTTATGGGTACTTAAGTATGGACCAGTAACCTAGGTAACGATTGCCGTAGCAATTATTGTCGTACTTACATTTGCTTGTGGCTAAAAATGTGCTAATATTGTTTCTTGGTCCGTTTGTCGATTAGCTTTGATAGGCTTGCCGCCATCGCCAAAAGAGATTAGGTATGTTAGATATTTACAATGTAACATTATGATAATTAAGAAGTTTTATGAAGAAGAATACTTATGCATAGCTGTGTCTTTTCTACTCTTTTAAAAATGTTTTTTGATGACTAGTCATGAGGGTTATATTTGTCAGTACCTATCTAACTAAAACAGAAACTTAAACTGACCAAGTTTTAATGACCAAGATGTATCTCCATGTTAATCCTCGTGTTTAATAACTCTCCATTACGTCGCGCAGTCGAGTCAAAAGCGTTCAAAATTAAAGTCGCAGTATCATTTCAACTACAGTCATTTTGTTTTTGAAAGATCACTGTAATGTGACTTCAATGCGAATACGAACGTTCCTTGAAATTACTGAAATGGTCACTATGGAATTCCAGGAACTTGTTATTTTGTTCATATATACATTGATATTATAAAGAGGTAAAGTTTTTTTTGTTTGTAGGAGGTAATCTCTGACTATACTGGTCCGATTGCTAAAAGTTTTTCACCGAAACGGTGAAACCTGCTATATTCCTGAGTGACAAAGGCTGTATTTTATGTACGTGGGCGAAGCTACAGGCAAAAGCTAGTTTTGTTCAAAACAAGGAAGTCTTTAAATATCAAAATAATCAATCATTTTAAAACATTCATAGTCCAACTTTCTTTGACTACGACAACTATAAATATCATAAAACTTAATAATAATATGTTCTTACTTGCTATACAATCTCCAAAACGAAAAGTCAAAGGTTATACATGAATTAATGCTAATCGAAACATACTCACTTTTTTATACTATGTCCCATTCGCTTGCAAATTCCATAATGCGCCTGAGGGCACGCTCAGTTTCCCACGGTATAATATATAAGAAAAAAATACAATAAAATCCAATACAACAGACATTCAAAATCAAACCTTAAACAGATCGACCCATGTATGAAAATCCACTGTACCCCAAATGTATTCAAGACATTTTTAAACTGAACTTTTACTAGTACTTAATATCGACTAAAAACCGACCAAAGAAATGTTATGCGAATTTGAACTCTGTCCTAAAGACATAAAAGCTTTGATAATAAGCTAATGAAGAGATTAGAACGGTTTGCTCTTATGTTGTTTACGAAGAAATTTCTCTTAGAGCTCTTTTTGATATAGCACGCGTCTGAATGTTAGGGTGTTTTCACAAAGCGGTGAGAGAGTTGATCCTTTCTTTAAATTGCAACGATCTTGATCAAAGTCAAAAGTCAAAGTCAAAGTCAAAGTCAAAAAAAAAATATTTCACATAGGCCTACATGGGCACTTATAAAACGTCTGAAGCTAGTACACGGTTCCAAATTGGTCGTTTCCTATGGAGAAGAAAAAAACATAAACCTAACATAATCCTAATTTAATGTCTACTTTGGGTGTGGTGGTAGATTATCTACCAATGAGGATCAATCACATAATAGCAAACCCAATTTTTACTAAGTACATCGTATGTGTTATATTGTAATTTACTGAGGATTAAATTATTAAAATCCGTCAAGAAATGATGGATTTATTAAAGTTTTTCTGAACAGCTACTTGGAAACGCGCGCTCTCGCTGGACTGTACGATGACGTCATCTTTCATGATCCGTGTGACGAACGTACTCATTCGCCGGTGGACACCAATCATGACAGATGACGTCACAGCAAGTAGCTTCAGTATCGAGCGCGTTTCTGGAACTAATTCACTAAAATTGCTGTATATTCGTCATTTTTGGTCCGATTTCAATAATTTCTTAGCCGGAAATTATTTAAATCGGGCCACAAAACCCCCTTATGATTCTCCGTTCTTTATTTTCTATCCTGAAGTAGGATAGATATTCTTCTTCTGCTACTCCTTCAATTACTAAAGCTTGTTAAACAACTCAAAAATTATTTTTGTCCTTAGCCTTCAGCTCAGTTCATCTACCTTCAGATATTCCCAATCTTACTTTTACTGAATATTGTGGTCTATCTCCTCCCTAGTGTATGAAACCCTTTTTGCACAGAGTATAATAATGCTTAATTTTACCCTTGCCATGTTAAACAATGCCTTACTAACCTCGGCTCGTGTGCCCGAAGTCTGATAGAATGTCGTGTCTGTCAAATTCCGACATTGAATAATATACATAGTGGGTAAGTGGTTGAAGTCTTCATAATCATACATATGTTTTCACTTGTGGTTCCTGATATCTGAAAATATACTAGGCCACTTAGTATTCATGTTTATTTTTTATTTGAGGTTCAAAATACATATATTTTAATAGTGTTACTTAAAACTTGGTCACTTAAAATAAAGTTAATAACTTTACACACACACACACACACACACACACACACACACACACACATATATACACACACACACACATATTACACCATGAAAATGTCACTATAAAAGTTAAACTATACAGGAAATTTAGTAATAGCCGTATTAAATTATGAAAAATAAATATCTAACTAAAAACCATATAATTAAAAAATAATTAAAAGTATGCACTAAAAAAGTGTGAACATGCCTGTCTTTAGTATTTATTACATAACTATCCCTGAGTTTGGAACTAGTGTGGTATTTTTTATGATTAACGGTAGAAGTAATTTGCTCAGGAAATACTCTCTCCAAAAGTTATAGGATAAAATATAGCTAAAACTTACTTTAAAAATGACTTTTAACAATTTAGGAAAAACAGTTAATCACTCACTATGCAAATAAACAATTTTCTTTTTATGTTATGACGTCATTTCTACCCGCAAGGTCACAATTATCTGCCTGTCAAAAAACTAAAGCATTAACAAATCAATATTTTACGAAATACCGATGAAATCTTACTGATTAGCTATGACCTTTACGAACATAAGATAAATTGATGAAGACGATACTACTGGCGATAAAGACAAAAAGCCCCGAAATACATTAATACTAATTTACGTTATTTTTTGGTCCACTTGCGTTTCGCCTTTCGCCAATGTTAGCAAAGGAGGAGACCGACCTCGCGAGGCAACGGTCCTCTCGCCCCAGCCACCGGGATTCCGATCCCAGTAAGGAATAGACTGGCTCACTGTCTGACCGTCTAGTAACCGTCCGGACCGAGCCCAAGTCGTCGGCGGCGCGTATTGTTCTACGCGCGCTTCAGGGAGATGTCAGCAAATCGTAGGGCCCAGCAGGGTCGAAGCCTACTGGGGCCACGGGTAGTATGAAAGTGAAACCCGGGGCCCTGGGACGAAGGTAAAGAAGGAACAGGAGTGGGTTTTTAGTCAGTAAAAGTGTGACACTATCTCTCGCTCCGCCCAAGAGCGAGATTTGTCAATAGATGATTTTTCCAACTAAAAAAAGGGCCTTTTGCTAATTACTTTTTCACTTGCAAGAGATTTATCGCTCATAAGCTTATTCCCATATCCCCCTTCTACTTCATATTTTTCTTCTTTAAATTGCGCTAAATAGGTCTTCTCTTATTTAAGGGCGGTTCCAACGCATAAAAGAGGTTATGGTAACGGGCATCTGAATAATCAACTAGGTAGTAACCTAAACCTGTAGTAAGCTGCACCTAGTAAGTTTCAGCTTCTGTAGTCCTTTGCAGTCTGATCACGGCTTTGGCTTTCTTGGCCTAAAGGTAAATACATACATAGACAATTTTGCATTCATCGATTACCAAGCTCACATCTTTGAATGTATTTAGGAGAACTACACCCGAAAACCTTACCAGTGCTATTAAGGCATACAGCCGAGATTTTTAATTGGCTTAGTCTGTAATAGAAAACAATTACTCTCTCTCTCTCTCTCGTTGTTTTTTGTGTTTGCTTGCCCCCTGTTAATTTTATTAATGTTTTTGATATACCTAACATTATAGGGGCAATCCTATACTTCTTAAGTAAAATTTTCTATTCCCATCACAGTCGCGATCTGTCAAAAATATTTGTTTTTCCTTACATTTTGGTAAAATTTTAAAATTGTTTTCGCCCCCTAAAAGGGCGGTGTTAAAAGTTTGTATTTAAGATGATGCTGATACTGCGACATGAAGTACTTTCACCTATCGACCTCATGCCCAAAACCCCAATTGTGACCATCATCCGCCCCTGCACTAATTTATTATTTTTTTACTCTTACTCCGTGCTTCATAAAATTTTCCTGTAAGTCCACATTTCATACTTGAACAACACAACATGCAGCAAAAACATAAATATTTAATAACTAAAGAATTGTCGCTCCGAAGGTTATATAGAAGACAGGTCATGTTTTGATGCAGACGCGGGCGCATAAGTCAGGGGTCGCGTCAAATGTTCGACAAACTACGCCATTGTAACGATATTACAAAGCCTTCGGACGAAACGGAGAGGGATCGAGGGGCTAGTGCGTTTTGCAAAGATTGCATTTTATTTTTGTTTAGTAAAGTAAAAAAATATTTGCACAGATTGTAGGTAAATGATATAAGATTTAACATTATTGTTACCTATGTAATTGAGTGAGGTTTGTACAATCTAACATACATTAGGCACGTAAACATTAATGAGGTTGTTAACTATATTGAAAATATTATCAAATATCAGTGTATGGTTAGAAACAATCATTATATAACTTTAAAATTTCCTTAATGTAATTGGATTTAAAAAATCGGACAGTTTAAAATCAAACAAATCAGAAAAAATTAAATCGTTAGGTATGTTAAACTATGAAAAAAAATCATTATGTATGTTAGACTATGAATAAAATCATTATGTATGTTAAAGAAAAAAATAAATCGTATATCTAACAATTTATTTTTTTCTTCAACATAATGATTTTCAGGAAGGAATAAAATTGTTTGTTAAAGAATTCATGGTGTTTTTGCGTAAGTAAGTTAAAATTCTTTATAGGCACTATAGTAAAAGTATCATAATGGTTTCTTTTAAGATAAAGCTTTGATAAGTTTATAGAAAAACTTACATCAATTTTTTAAGGCTACTAATTGCATTCAATTGGCAATTCGTAATCAAAAAAATAGGCACGTTTTTGGTAAGTTAAGTTTTATTTATATGCTAAATAAAACAAGTCTAGTAAAGTACTTGGTACCATAAGAAAATTCGCATGAAATATTATTAACCTATACATCCATTTATTCATGGATTCTTTTTTTTTTAGTCTGGTGTGGTTATTATCACCTTTTGAAGACAGTGTTGCTACATAATTAAATGTTTTCATAATAATATGTAATGTTTACTTTATTGCTTAACGTAGGTATGAATGAAAAAAAAAAGTTTTACTGTAACCTTGTGATCTCTGGGTCATATTTTCGATCCGTTTGGGGTTGAAGCTTTCAGATCATGGGGAACGAGTGCTCACAAATTATATAAAGATCTGTCTAAATGCCTTATTGACACTTTGCGTGACCCAAAGTCTGGCTTTTACCTTCGATAGAGGATAAGAATTATCATACAGCGTGGCAATGTCGTCAGTTGTTTGGATATGTTACTAGTCAATAGCGATGTAAAGAAGACTGTTTCGACGCCATATTTTAGATTGTTTTAGTTAAACATTTTTTTTAAATTATATTTATTATACTTAGGTAAGTTTTTATTTATATCCTCGCGCGCCGATTGTATATACGTCTGTACAACTTGAATTACCTTGAAAAACGCGCATGAAAACGCTTAAGCGTTGAGTATGACGCTTAAGTATTAACACACGGGTGTACAAAATTGATCGAACAAAATTTTTTGTTCACTTTACCAATTTTTTTTTTAGAAATGTTGGAAGAACAATGAGACGGTGGGCTGATGATATCATTCAGGTAGTAGGAAACGACTGGCTAAATACTGGCAAAGACAGAGAGTTGTGGAAGAAAATGGAGGAGGCCTTTACCCTTACAGAGGTCCATATTTCAACATAAAATAGGTACTAATATTACTATCATAATTTGAAATTTAAGCTTAAGAAATATGGAATAAATGGCTATTATTATTATCTTCATTTTTCTTAAGGTATACCCAATACGATTTTTTTTCTTTTTTTGAGGATATTAGTAAAAACGTGCAATTAATATAATACGCGCAAAGGGATAATTATGTTAAAAAAGAACTTTTTAACATAATTATAAACACTTTTTTTTATCGCAGGTTCGTTTAGAAATAAGTATTTTTTTGTTCACATATTTATTATGCACATTTTTTATTTATTACGGTTCTCTCTTCGTACAAAAATAATAAAATTAAATAAACCATTGATGAAAACGATTGATATCGGAATAAAATCTCCAAAATTTGCAGTTATGTGTTATTGCGGCAGGCGTGTGGTAAACATTCGTCGGACGCGTCGACAGCTCGTTGCGTTTGCCCGCGAGCGGCGCGCGCGCCTATTTGTGAACGCCATCTATCGCTCCACTTGTACAACACTACAGCGTTGTTAAGGCACAGGATTATTTTGAGCTACAAAACGTTGGCCGACGAAGTTTTCAGTATTGGTTCTAGATTATGGTATAATATGGCTAAGCAGAGTATCATAATAGTAAGTTCAACCAACATGTTTACTGTTTTTTTTTTAAATGGGAAAATCTAATGACAAATCACGCCCTTGGGCGGAGCGCGAGATATTGTCAGACTTTTACTGACTAAAAACCCACTCCTGTTCCATTCATTCGTTGCATTCGTCCCAGGGCCTCGGGTTTCACTTTCATACTACCCGTGGCCCCAGTAGATGTTTACTGGTAAAGAATTCCTTGTTGCATTTTTACCTGTGTATTTTACTGCTGTAGATAAAGGTACTACTGCAAATAAATAAAAAAATGAATTATTTGAAATATAAAACGTTGACCAAAGAATTATTCATTAATTATTATTTTATAATGTGGCTACGTTTTTTAACAGAAAATTAGTAGATAGGTCCCAATTGAGAATATATTTTTGATCGCCTTCAGGTAAAAGAGACACAGTACTTCGAAATGAATGAAGATAAACAAGTAAGCCG
The DNA here is from genome assembly GCA_961205895.1 of Mythimna pallens. Classification (NCBI taxonomy): domain Eukaryota; kingdom Metazoa; phylum Arthropoda; class Insecta; order Lepidoptera; family Noctuidae; genus Mythimna; species Mythimna pallens. The sequence continues at coordinate 8,943,722 of OY540843.1, forward strand.
CAAAACGCTGAATGAACGTTAATAAGTGTACATGCCTCATACATTGTGAAATAATTTGAATTAAAAAATAATTACACTCTAGGTATAAAAGGATTTTTATTGAAAAGTATTTGATTCCTACAAACTAAGCGGAGAAAATTAAACAATAATGCAAAATTAGCACACACTTAAACCTATTTTAAGACATACTTCCAATCATGCCTTTTCCAACTAAAACAATTAATTCTCACTTTTATTTCTACCTCAAATTCAAACCAGCTCATAAAAGATTGGTCATCCATGCCGCCTTTACACTCAAGCTACAAATCCGACCTGCCAACAAAACACCATTATCTACACTACAGCTCTTTAACAAGAACGCAAAGTTGTAAATGCTAGTTGTCTCGCGAAGATAACTCGCTCACAATATATTCGTAACGAACAAAACTAGTTACTACAGTTGTAAACTATTAAATTTGTCGTTAGCTGATATAAGATGCCTGTTTGTTATTGACAATGTGGCCTATATACTACGATGAAAGTGTTGAAAAGGTTTTTCGAAAATGGAATGTAATGTTATTTGTAGGGCTATTATTGCGTTAAATATTTCTTTTGGGTGCTGGATTAGTCATATTATTCTATGGAGAAAAAAATCAATTAAATTGAAGATAACATTAATTATCTATATAAATATATAAAATTGAATAGCTGTTCGTTAGCCTCGCTAAAATTCAAGAACGAATGATCCGATTTGGCTAATTTAGGTATTGAAATATTTGTGATAGTCCAGGAAAGGTTTAAACGGTGAGAAAAAAGTGGAAATATTCACGAAAAACAAAACCGAATACAACGCCATCTCTAATTAAAATGTCATTTTAAAATGAATTATGCTGGTTCTGGTAATGCCAGTAGATGGCTTTATCCTTTGACAGTTCAGCCAAAAGGTAACACAACATTCATTGACTGTATGGCGGTACAAAGTTCGCCGGATCAGCTAGTAAAAAATATAATATTTATAAATAAATTGCTAGAGCCTATACTGTCTTTTTGCTGGGCAAAAGGCCTTTCTCCATTCTTTCCATGGTTCCTGGCTTTAGGCTAATCTTAAGGCCCCAGCACCCGAGCAGTGCCATAAAACAGTAACTTTCTGAAGCCAACTCTTCGGTAATGGCTGGGTCAACAGATTTAAAAAAAATATGTGTTTATCATAGATTCATGTACAATTTTATCAACCTATTATGTTTTTTTCGTGCCATTAATACTTTTGTCTAAAAAAAATATTTAACAACATGATATTTTTTCGCTTGTTTTCCCTACTCCTTCCAAACTGCTTTGATCTTTAAAAATATATTTACGCAAAAAAATAGCTGGCTAAGTGTTCTATAGAATGTACATAGCATAATATATGTCCTAGGATAGATAATATTAGGTGTGTTGATAGAAAATCCATCTGCGATCAGATTACAGGTGTCATCGTAAAACTGATCAACACTAGCATAAAACAAGGCAAATACCCTGAAGTACTTATAACAGGTGTAGTACGTCCAATACATAAAAGGGGAAGTCTCGCTGACTATGCAAACTACAGACCGATCACTATTCTTCCAGTTATTGACAAAATTGTTGAAAAATATGTTTGTAACCAGTTACAAGACTTTAATATAAAAAATGAGGTGTTGTCGAGCACACAATACATATATATAGGTTTTCAACCAAATAAATCAAGCTCACAGCTGTTGTCAAAATTCAGGGACGAGGTCAATGAATCCCTCAATGATAGAAATCATGTCTTTTTGCTTTTTATTGATTTCAGCATGGCTTTCGACACGCTTAGACATGACACGTTGCTAAAAAAACTGGATGACTCCGGAATTCAAGGATATTACTTGAATGGTGCAAGGATTACCTCCAAAATCGTAAATACAAAGTTAGGATCGATAATGAAAGCAGTAACGCCATTGAAGTCACTGAAGGAGCAGCCTAAGGTTCAGTACTTGGACCATTACACTACCTAACTTATGTTAATGACATGGAACATGTGGTCAACCACTGTTCTATCTATCAGTATGCTGATGACACATGTCTTCTAGCTGCCCATAAAGACGTAACTAAATATAGCTGCTCAATGGCTCCAGAATGATTTTACTCAACTTTCCAAGTGGGCGCACGATGTTGGACTGGTTCTTAATGCAAGTAAAGCCAAAATCAACCATGTTAACCCTAGCCACTTATAACTAATCTAATCATAGCTGTCTCCACTCCACTCCTTCAGGGGTATGTCAATGTGAGGCAATCGAGCAAGTCACATTCCATACTTACCTAGGACTAGTTGTAGACATTCAGATCAACTGGGGCTTTCACGTGTACTCAGTCTGAGTTGCGAGAAATTCTGGCAAAGTTCTACATTTTAAAACCTAAACTTCTGTTTAAAATCTTACTTATATTTAAATCGTATGTTGAAAGAATTTCCAAACTACAAGATAGACTTTTGAAACTTATAGTGCCTAGAAAAATTAAAACCAGTGCAAACAAGACGTTATTGAACTATTCAAATACAGTAAAATTTTATCAGTACAAACTAGACTTAACATGACCCTCTTAATTTAACAATTTAATAATAAAAGCATTCAAAAACCTATATCTCATAAAATAACCAACAGAAGTATCACCAATAATACCTCGGGCTAGAAACTTCTATGGAAGGCGAACGATAAAATATTTGATTCCCACATTAATTAATGAACTCCCAAATAATATCAAAAATAAATAAATACTAAAAATTATAAACAAATATATAAAAACTACTATTTCGATTATATAAACAACTTAGATTAACTATAAATTATTTCTGAATATAGTTAAAATAGTATTTATTTATTCAGGCACAAAGTCTCAATTTTAAAATAATACAAATAAAAAAAAATAAAAAAAAACACAAATACAAATTAAATAATTCATTGCCAATTGATCACTACAGAAAAACTAATTAAAATTATACAAAGTTCGATATTAAAGCAGCAATATGAAAAACCACGATTAACATTAAAATTCATAATAGTCAATAAATACTGTACTAATAGAAAGTGAACCACCTGTATACATTGACTTGACTTATCTTATAATGAGCGACTAACAGCGAAACGCTCCGTAGATACGTGAATAATTTGCAACAAGTCCACGTACTAATAGATGTTTACGTTTCTTTATCTTGTGCGATTATTTTTTTTTATTTTTACCCACAATGGTGTATGAATGTTATTTGAATTCTTGTATTAACGCAATTGAGTTGTCATTTTTGGTTAGCATTTATTAAGCATTTTATTAAGCAGTGTTGTTATGCGAATGTGAGCACCAATGCAAACCAATTCTGGTTTAATAGTACAAAAGAAACCAAAACTGTAAAAAGCAATGTATTTATGGAACAATAAAAAAAAAGTAAAACAATCAATATTTCGCAAAGAAAATGGATTTAAAGGTCAGCGGGTCTCTATCCGGGCGTAGCTGGCCGGAACCGTCTGTTTTATTATAATGAAAATTATATTTGAATCCTCCCATTCAACTGACCATTATATATACATAATTATGACAAAAATATATATACAAAGGATATAATTAAATAAATAAAAAAGTAAATATTTTACACGCCCAAAAACCCCATTCATTTTCTTACCACTCCAAAAAGTACAGGTGATCCAAACACGTTGTTCATATCAAAACTTAATATGTAAAATCAAAAGATTATCAGCCGGAACCACATTGTTTTCCTTCACATCCCTATTTGCATACACTGATCGACTGAACATCGAGATTGCATTCATTTTGTTTTTATCCATCGCCCATTCAGTGATGTTTTGAAATTTTAAACCGTGAATAAATGCTTCGTCGATGTAGGTCTCGAAGCAATAGGCGTTCTTTATGTTGTCATTAAGTATTAAGTTAGTTATGCTGGTTTTGTTTCGGATTTGAATATTGTAGACTATATTTTTGGTAGTGAATATTTATAGCTGAGAATGGTGCTGTAAATTCTATAACAATCAAAAGGCTAAATGGATAACGGATATTTAAGCACACAACTTGATGTGCTTTTATAGTGAGATTTAGCGTAAAAACTGATCTATTAGATGTTGTTATGATTCTTGCACCTCATCCTGTTTTGAGGCCTTTCCATAAATAAACACTTTTATGCCATAAACCTTTTTTCAAAGCCTTTTTACCATCCACACAAACCTCATTAACCACACTTGTACCAACTTAAAGCCAAAAAGTTATTTTTGTTTCCATAAATGCCTATCTATCAATGGAAAACTAAACGGTCTAAAAAAAGTATTAAACACTGTTTTATCCTCATATGACTAGTTGAATTAAAATTACCTTTTCGTCATGACCACGTCGGTAGGTGAGGCAAGGTGTGGGTTATAATGTTGTGCCCAGTAAAACTATCGATATCGATAGATATCAAACCATGTCGATATTTAGGTTTTTTATTTTGTTGATCTCAAAATATTGGCCTGACCTGAATGCAAAGAGAAAAAGTCTAAAATGATGAAAATTTTTGACAACTAATCTTATAACTATTTTTTTAATATTTTTGGAAGAGAGTATTAAATCAAATCAAATAAATTTATTTGTATACACAGGTAAAATCCAAATGTTACAAAAACATAAGTGTCTCCGTGTTCTACCACAGTATGATACAAATATTAGTAAAATATAAATATGTTTAGCTATTATAGCCTACTGAAACAATATGAATTCGGTACATATCGGCAAGTCATTAAAAAAATAGGATCAGACTAACCGCGATACTTACATAATAATTGCAATGGTTAGTCAAAATCATAACTCGACTTCAACTAATCAGCGTTGAACAATTACAAATCAGCACCTTCAAAATAGCATAGTAATTACATAGCTATATCAATCATCTCTCAGTCTCATCAGATTACTAATATTATTGCACTTTAATGTCTTACATCTTAATGTGTGAGATCATCAGTGAAACAACTGACACTATTAATTTAATTTACTTTCACTTTTTGTCTTCTAAATTCTTGATCGTTGAACTAATGCCATCTTTAATCTTAGTGTAGCCACTATTTTAGTTATCTATAAAACAGCTTTGAAATTTCTCAAGCCTACTAAAATAATGTACCAAATAATTTACAGAAACATCGAGATTTTTTGATCTAAACTAGAAATAAAAAAATAATTTTCAACGAGTGTTTATTTTCCTCTATTTTATTTTAGACTGTTTCTCAAAAGTCAAAGCAGGTATTTAAAAATACTAATACTTTAGTCGACAAACCAAAATTTTAATGAAAACATCGTAAAATTTTTATTCGTTGTTAAACTTATAAATATTATTGAAGCTATCGATCTCATCACTAGACAGAGAGGCTTGCGTGACCTCTGCCCTTCGCCCGCGCACTCCCTCCCCCTGACCCCCTCGAACCCCGCAAACCGCACACATGACTCGCTCTTAGCGATCCCGCCCAACACCTTTTTGGTATCAACGGAAAAAATCGATACCGAATTTGTGTTCGGATTTTAAATCGATTCGATAGTGCGATTATTGTTGATTCATTTTTGTGTTTTTGGTAAGTCACGACGTTAGGTTGATTTTTGTTTAATTTAGACACAGTTGGTTTGTGTACTGCTGTTTCATTACCCGGGACATTAAAAAACTCTTCATGCAATGAGTATAACAAACCAAATGAAACATTGATGCAGGTAGAGGCTTCATTACAATGATAAGCTTTTAACAATAACACCTTCGTCAAATTTTCACGGACTGCATGTTCAAAAAGTGAAACCAATCACAAAAATCGATACAATACATTGTTAAAACAACAATACCGTGATATATGACGTATCAGAATCGAATAAAACACAAAGCGCACGCGATCCAAAACATATGTCCGTCATTAAGACGCATTCGAACCAAGAAATAATTCGAATTCCACACATTCAGATACTCCAACACAATGCCTAACAAAGGTAAGCTTGACTCAATTAAATCTTAATTCGTACAAAGCAGTCGATTAATGAAATTAAGTCGGCATTTAGTCGATTTAACCATAGTGATGCTACAATAGCCCTAAACAGTAACAATCGAATAAAAAGATACTCGAAATCTCGACTCAACAAAAGATCTAACTAACCCGGCTTGTGGCGTGACTATTAAATTTTAATGACATGATTTATTCAAGGTGGTGTAAAAAAACACGAGAAAAGGGTACGATGTTACGATCCATTTTTCATATAACGCGGTTGGTAGCAAATGGCCAAATAAAAAATGTTTAACGGGCCGACACTTTATGAAAAACGCAGTTGGGCTGTGTGTCGGCTTTGTCATCGGTTACAGAATTTATTCATGGTTACCTGTTGAGCTCCAGCGGTGAATAAAATATAAAGAATATTCCATTTTTCTGGATTCATATTGCGTAAGGTGGTATGGTTTTGGTAAAGTCCCATCATCTCATTATTGGACCAAATTGTTTTAACTTGTTTAACAAAGTAACATATGCTTGCTTACGCCAACGCTTATGTCAATTGTCAAATCTACTTAGATACATCAAATTTTATGAAACCCCTAATAGATATCTTTTCATAAGATGCGTGATGTTTCTGACTGAGTGCAAGAAGTTAATACTTAAGTGTAGGACACTTTTAGAAAAAGATTAGAAAAAAAAATGACGTGTAAAAGTGTTTTTAAAAACCTATTTGCAAATTTTATTATACAATATATCAAAGTCAAAGTCAAAGCGTTTATTGCGAACTAAGTGTTTACAATGTTGTTATAATATTATCATATTTTATAAAAGAGAAAAAATGGCTACATCAAAAAATATATATCAGCCAGGACTTTAGTTCACCCATGCATGTTATACTCAATATTTGGTCATTCTTTTAGTGGTAGCCGTCTCATTTATAATATTTTATAGAAATCAACTAAACAAAATTGAGAACATTAACATCGGTACAAAGCTTGCCCCGATTTTGTGCGTTTATACTAAATTGCTTATGATTAGTGTGACCAAACGGACCTTGTTTTTTTGTTATATTTATATTTTTTGTGACGTAAGTAATATGTTAGTTTTTGTAATTTTTGAAGTATTTTTAGTGTGTTTTGGTATTTTATATGGTAATAATAAATGTACTATGTCGTTTTAATGAATGTTAATAAATAATTTGATTTGAAATGTGATTGGTGGATGTTAATTAAGGATGTAAGTTTTAAAATTGAATCACTTTTTAGATTTAATTTGGAATACCCTAATCTAATACATAAAAATCTCGTGTCAGTCTTCGTTATCAAAATCTTTACCCTCCTAGCCCTACCCCATATTTTTGCCTTTGATGATATTTATGTGACAGGATAATGTTTTCTGGATTGGCTAGTATACATATACAATAAATATGTCTCAATCCTTTACGAAGATATTTTTATTTGCCGAAACGACCATATACTCTGACCAAAATACAAGAAATTTAAATTTTAGACAAATAGAAAAAATAAAAATAAACATTTGTTTGACTCATTATTTCATAGCATAGTCAGACTTTTAATGTTCCCACTGCTGGGACTCAGGCCTCCTCTCTAGGAGTGGGAATGGGCCGTAATCCACCACGCGGGCCCAGTGCGGGTTGGTAAATGTCACATGTCTTCGAATTTTTGGTTCCGGTTTTCTCGCAATGTTTTCCTTCACCGTTTCGAGAGCAGTGGTGATGAAATAAATTACACAAAGTAATGCGCCTGGTTGGGTATGAACCCGCGATATTCAGCTCGAAAGTCGGGGCCGTTACCACCCAGCCACCACTGCTCTACTCGTAAGTCGATTTCGTAGGAAAATCTTAAATATTCCAAATTCAAACTCAAAGTTACAACGCCGAATTAAAATAAAGTTTTTCTAGAGAGCGGTTGTTTCAAAATAAATTTGAAGAGGCGTATGTTATCCATGTTCAATCTACCCGTGTAAGCACGTGGGCAGACAATGATTGTAAATATGAAATATTGTTATTGATTGTTATTTAAATAATATAATAATAGGTACCATTAAAGTTCTAGAGCTCATATAAATTGGGTAAACAATGTTCTTTTTTAAAGAGAGTCTGTAATGATTGTTTGAAGCAAAAGAACCAGTGATTGCTTAAAAATATTAAGGATAATCATTCGTGAAAAATATTAGGGATAATGAATTGAGAGAGATTATCGTTGAGGTTGCGGGTTGAAACCGGGCAAGTTCCAATGCGAATTTTTCAATTCATATGTACCTACTATTCTAAGTTTATCTAGGATATTACTGACACCATGCATCTCGGAAAGCACGTAAAGCCCATCCTAATTATCATTTATATATCTTTAACAGTCGTTACAGGTAGTCTGACTATTAGTCTATCAAAGGAGTATCGCCCGTAGGGGCCCAGCAGGGTCGAAGCCTACTGGGGCTAAGGGTCTGATTCCGTAAGGAAAACTCGGCCATGCTATGAAAGGCAACGAAGGAACGTGAGTAGGTTTTTAGTCAATAAAAGTCTGACACTACCTCCCGCTCCGCCCAAGACCAGGGAATGTCATTAAATGATTTTCCCACAGAAAAAAAGGAGTATCGTGTTTCCCAGTAATTGGGTTGCGGAAGTCTGATAAACAGTAGCTTCATTGAAAACAACGGTTACTCAGCCGCGTTCGCTTAGACTGGCAGCCAAACCCAAGTTAGGGATAATCTCTAAGTAAAGTAAAGTTGAAGTTTTTAATCGGTTCTAATTTTATTTAAGCACAGATGGTGAGATCAATAATATTTCTTTTACAGTAAATTATTTTTTTCTAAAAGCCTACCAACAAAAGGCAGTTTATTAAATTATTTTCACAAAAAATCCATGAAACGACAGACTTCGAGTCGCCGTCGCACAAATACAAGAGAAACAAAAAATACATATGAAAAATAAGCATTGGGTAAAGTAGCAAAAACGGGTGGTATTATAAAAATCATCGAAAATCTTTGCGAGATCCAGCCCTTCAAATTTGTTAAGGTCATCATGACTTTACCTATTGTTAGGTTGACCATGAATGTCAGATTTCAAAAGGATGAGACTTTGTAATGTATTTGATACAAATTTTCGTCAACCATTTTGTACTACATTATGCACATTTCCAGGATAACATTTTGATTTGAAAAATATTATAATTTATTTACTAGCTTTTGCCAGCGGCTTCAACTGCTTGAAAGTAGAAAATATCTGTGTTACTCAGTAATAAAGTAATATTACCCTGGCGAAAGAATTTTAAAACTCAGTCCAGTAATTTTTGAGTTTATTAATTACTAACAAAATACAAATCTTTCTATTATAATGTTAGTAAAGATAAAAAACTGGCGAAATTATAAAAAAAGTAATGCCACCTACCAAACACCCGACTATTGGGACGGTTAATAGATTAAAATTAAATGTGTAGACGTAAATGGTGATCGCCTAACTAAATCACAATTATGACCGAAAAAAATTTTTTTCCCGATAAGTGTCGCTGTCTTTGTACAATAACAATAATTGCCCAATCAAAAACAGGACAAGTCTTAAGAAAATCGAAACGAATGGCGACCCTACCAACACACCCTCATGTCACCATACATTGTATTCTCAAAAATGGTAGCGAATATGACATTGACAAAGGATGTTGGGATAAACTTTGTAGGAAAGAACAAAGATAGTTTTTTCTAACTTGAAGTGGCAGAAAAAAGCATAATTTATATGATTTTTAGAATGAGAGCACCTGTCACTAATTGCCACCTTTTGGCGGCAATAGCTTTGTAGAGAAATATGAATACTGTATTTTTTTATCGATATGGAACGCTAGATGATGAATTTATATGCAATTTCGTTGAATTGGTGGGAATTATTTTGCTTTTGATAACTGTTCCATTCTATTTAGAACGAAAAAAATGAATTGTTTACCATCTGTTGAAATATTTTAGAAGTGTCTAGCTTTTGCCGGCGGCTTCGATCGCATGAGAATCTAAAATTATTCCAAGGAAACATACCTACTCTTGGGACAAAACTAAGCCGTTAAAACGTCAAGAGGAAACAGATAGACAGCTAGAATTACTGTCGCATTTATAATGTAGTATATTAATGATCATTTATTACAAAGATGATTGTGTTATGATAATTCGCAAAAGGATCTAATGGAAATGGTAATGGAAGTGGTTTCAAATTCATAAACAAGTGAACCGTGCACATCTCTACATACCTATATCAATACAGCTGTGGCTTGACATCAAAACATGACATCACCACCATCACCCAAAACTCAAAACCAAAGGGTGGACAATCTCTGACACGACCCGCTGTCCATCAAATTACAAACACAAGCACATCACTCAAAACACAGAATCAAAACACGGGATAAACTGAACGCCTATCTGTCGGCACCGGTCAGAGGTCAACATCTGCCTGGATACATAACGACATTAATGTTATGTATCTCTATTCAATCAATGTTGCGTTACATGTTCGAATCAATCATCAATTTGAATACATTTACTTGTTACATTTATGTGTATCGAGTAACTTAATAAAAAGCGTGTTTAGTGCACGTGGCTCGCTTGAATGGAATCGTGATTATATCTTTTTGTTTTGAGTACAATTCAAGTTTGCTTCGGTAATTGCTGATGCGATTTTGCGTGGGCAATGCAATGGATTGTTACAAAATTATTGCACCTGACATATGTCAAAGAAAATAAAACGTTGATTTACAAATGATTTTCCCATAAACATTCAATAAAATATGACAATTTAACTAACACAAAATAATAATTTTCCAGCTCAAAGATAACGAAAAGGAACATAAAACGTAAACTAAAATCGAAGCTAAAATTATCGACTAAACAATAGTCTTTCATAGAGCAACACTAGCCATCATCGCGACAGGCGTGCTTTAAAATGTACTCGGCACAACGAAACGTGGCAAGTAATAGAGATACCTTATGAATTACCGCAAAGTTATGAAACATCGAACGTCCGTTCGGACAATTTCTAATAAACCTCTGGTGATGATCAAGTGTGGTTTATTACTCAAGACACGCTTCATGCGAAACAAAGAGTGGAACGAGCAATTATTGCAGGTATTAAGGCATGGTTTTCGAATCAATATTTGATTCTTACTATTGATTGGACTTTTAGTGTAGCGATTAGTCGAGTCGTGGAATTTATACTTTTAATTGATTTTGATGAATGATTGTGTACACCGATTGTGTTTGAAAGAAGATATTTCCGGTTTTTACTGTTGTTTCAAAGAAAGACACATTGATTTCATTATAAGTGTGTATGCCTTAAATTTATTTAATAAGTTCAAATAATTTACTTATATGGATAGAAAGATATAAACAGAAATAATGGGCTTAAACATAATTTTACACATGGGGGTAATAAAAACATTTATTTATTTTCCGAGACGTCAAAATTTCCCTCGAAGACAATAAAATATTTACTCGAACTTATGTATCGACACTAAAACCATCGACTAAATGCGTACTCATCCCTATTCCTATTGTACTGTTCAGGGAAGTCGTTATATTTGTTAGTGAGGAGATACGACGACACGAGACAAAGGCATACAAAATTATCTGAAAGGTCTCTTTACGTCTATCTTGGAGAACATTCGTACAGACATATTACCCATTTACGTCTTCAATTATAATGTTTACGGGTGAGTGTTGTGGGACTAGGCTTGTAAACTGAAGGTAAAAGAGAACCTTCGAAGAGTACAGAAAATAATAGAAAATAAAAAACTTTTACAAAAAAAAAAAATACAACCGACTTCAAAGTAAAAAAAAAACAATAAAAAGTGCAAAATAACTTTAATTTCGGAAGTCGGTGTTTCTATAATAGTTTTGTCTCTTCGTTATTTAACACCAACTTCCGAAATTAAAGTTATTTTGCATTTTTCATTGTTTTTTTTTTACTTTGAATTCGGTTGTATTTTTTTTTTGTAATAGTTTTTTATTTTAAACTTTTTAGTTATGGTACCACCACTAAAAAGTACCCCTTAGCAAAAATTTAATACCTTATAGCCAAAGTGCATCTCATGACAATTCTAATAATCCCAAACAAGGTTAGATTACATTAATTTATTACAGAGTTCCGGTGCCTAACTTCAGGCTTCATCATCAGATCAGTTCGATATATTCTCCCTCTACTTTTAGTCAGTCATCGACTACACGTATAAACAAAGCAATTTTACTTGTTACGACGGTTCTGCTGTGATCCTATGAGGAGTTCTGTTCCATATCATCGAAGTTCATGATCAGATCATAACTATATTTCTATGGGAGCAACTCGGAAGTGTAACCTTTCAATCAAAAATATTTTCAAAATCGGTCCACAATTGACCGAGAAATCGGTGAACATACATAAAAAAAAACACATTCAACCGAATATATAACCTCCTCCTTTTTGAAGTCGGTTAATGAAGATACCTCATTAGATTGACTTTTCAGTTAAACAGATTTGCTGCAGTAAATGCAACTATCTATAATCAACCCATGCAATCTAAAATCTTTATTTATATAATTCTGCTGTACGTGTATTTGTGACCCAAATCCTCAACGACTTGACGTTGAAAGTAATTTTGTATGTATATTTGAGTTGATACCTGCCCTGCGTTCAAAAATGAGGTGAGTTAACTCTAATGACGTCATCAGGGTAGATACCCTACTCTCATTATTTTTGAACGCAGGGCTGGATGGTTTGAAAATGCAATTGGATCTGGTAGGTGCGCCGGTACAATTGGGTATTTAATTATTTTTTTCTGACAACGTGCCAGCTTTCGGTCAGTACGACCTCTGCTGTTGCTGGGACTGTTAATATGTAATAATGATTTTCTACAAATCTGGTTCATTTTCACTTTAAATTTATTAAAGGTAGGCTTCAATAATTAATTTTTACATATTTTCTACGTAAATTCTGTTGTAGACTAACTCATCTCTATGGAGCAGACCTATTTCAAGTTTGTATCCTTTTATTAGGTATATTCATTTGAAATGTTCTATTGTACTATATTTTTAGGGTTCCGTACCTCAAAAGGAAAAAATGGAACCCTTATAGGATCACTTTTTTGTCCATCCGTCTGTCTGTCAAGACCCTTTATCTCGAGAACGCGTGGAGGTATCGAGTTGAAATTAAGATGTACTCAAGTCTGCGGTCCCTTGAAGCCGAGAAAAAATCAAACGTCTGAGGAAAAAAAAGTTACGGTCTTTTATGTCGCAAAGAACGTATATTTCGCCACTCTCAAGGGAATCAAAATTCATAGGGTACTTCCCGTTGACCTAGAATCCTGAAATTTGACATGAAGCAAGGTCTCATAGCGCAAGTATAGGAAAAAAAATCTGAAAACTGTAAATTTGCAGTTACGTCACAAAAAAAAAAATTTTGCGGTTCGGAAAAATCTTACTTAATTCAGAAATTGAACTATTTTTAACCGACTTCAAAAAGAAGGAGGTTAGACTTAGTTTTTTTTTTATAGTTAAGTTTGTACGGAAATCTCAGCGTGCGAGTCCGACTTGCACTTGCTCGGTTTTTTATACATATAATTTGTATTGCATAGTTACTTGATTTTTTGAGCTCACCTACGTATGTTGTAACCTATCATGGTGTACAATAAAGAATTAAGAAACATTCGGGACAGTAACATATTTTCTCTTATTTATTTTATATTTACAAACCTTAATTTTTTTTATAATTGAAATAAACTACTGCTTGAGTGCAATCCCACCTGATGGTAAGCAGTGATGCAATCGTTGATGGTGAGGCGCAATACTTTTATAAGAGCCTATTCATTCTAGCCTTCAGCCTATTATTCTAACAAATTCCATAAAATTTTCATTCAAATGTCACTCAAGATTTTCAAGTGACTAAGAAAGCACGTCAGTTTTACCAGAAGACAACTAAAACAACTTTAGTAATTCTAACTTTATTTCAACAGTAACATTTATTTTCAATCCAACAGTATGGATTGCTTATAATTTATCTTCTGTTGTTCGACAAATGCAGGTAAATGTCTACAAATTCATATTCCGGAACAATTTGTCAGTCCAACATGGCAGTTTGTGCATAAACCCAGTGCTAATGCAATGTAAATTAGGTGTTGTGCAATCAATTTGATCTATTGTCCCGTTTAGTTTATGATAAACGAGATTCTGGACATCTAAATAAAATTTGTAAATGTTTTGTCAGTATTATAAATAGTTGTTAGGAAGTCAACGATTTTGACTTCTGAACTTACAAACAGGAAGGTGCCTTAGGTTAAAGTTTCTTGTAACTGGTCATTTATTTTTATAAAAGGAGAAACTGACTACATGACATATGAACGCACAGCCGAAACTACTGGAACTAGGAACGTGAAATTTTGCACAATTCTTCCTTTTGTAACGTAAGTGAGCAATAAGAAGGGATTTTTGGAAATTATTTTTTTAAGCTGGTGAAATCGGTGTCCAGTTTGTATGGAAAAAACCCACTTTTATGCGAGTGAATCCGCTGGCACAAGCTTGCTAAAAAATATTGACGTTTTCATTCTTCATAATACATATAATTAGTCACTGGCCCTAAAAACAGCCAATGCTTAGACAACATTATTAATTTATTACCACATTGGAATATTTTTCCAGGCATTAGGTACCGCGTATCAAGCGATGACACGTTAATATAAAAATTCAAATACAACTATTAAGATAAAAATAAGGCAATAAAAAGAAAGAAAGAAAACATATTTCACGTTTGCCAACTGAATATATTCAGTTGGCAAATCTGGAATTTGTTTATTTTGGAGTCCACCTTTGCTCGTATAACTCGACAAAATGTAGAAAACAGTTTGATTTTGTATGGTATAATTAAAAAAAAAAAACTATACAGAAAAATACTGTAGACAGTCATTATCTTAACCATATCAGAACAAAGTGGTTATGCTATGGTTGTTACAGTCAGCTCCAACCACGTAACCACAAAAGTGAAGACCAGCTGATCAACTACCACAAAACACCAGCTGTTAGTATCCAATATGATACGAATATCAATAATTTAGTTTTAAAATGTTACAAACTACTTTGAAAGACACTCATTAGCACTGTATCAAGCCTGTATGTTAATGCTACAGATGCCAATTGAAAATGATAATGTAGGTATGTATATATATATATATGTCTTGAGTGAAGTCTGAATATAGGTGTTATAGTTGTGATGAAATGTATTGGCATCTAAAATGTTACGTGAAAATATTATGCTGGTGTTAGATAAAATTATGCTTTCTGCTTAGCCTTTTTCCAATCGTTTTGAAGTCAACTTCTAGTTTTTTACAAGATGCCGCTAAATAGCAGGGTCCAAGTGAGAAAGGGACATGGAGCCATACTCCCTATATAACTAAAAAAATACAGCTCAGTTCAGTTTATACCCTATCCATCTGGGTTTGAGACAAAATGTAAACAAATAAAACGATGTAGTTACCTTCTCCCAAGTTTCTTCGACGTGTTTGAATACATTATTATTGGTCTCCTTTTGTGTTTAATGCATTGGCGTTTTCTTTGCAGTCCTTTATTTCGGCGAATAACAAAAATTCAACGAAAAATATCTCGTATCAACAAGTTAATCGATAGTGAAAAAGATAGCGGTATATTATCCGGCCGATGACAAAACGTCACATTTTTATGTAAAATGTTTGACGTATCTGTAGTGGATAATTTAGTAGTATTATAAATGGTTTGTTTACCTTTTGTCTCACGGCTCCCTGAGTAGGGTATATAGGTCTAAAATGGATAACGTTAAGAGCTCGTGGTAGGGCCTCAGTATTTTGCATACATGGAACATCTGCTCATCTGATCTTCATAACCTAGTAATTGAGTAGGACCATGACACTTTAGCAAGACTGATGTCTTATTCTAGCTTCTAACTATCTGTTACGACTATCAAAGGTCTATAAAATACAAAATATATGTCAGCCGGAACCAAAACCTTAAAGCGATGATGATAGAAAAATGATGTCAAAATAATATCAATATAGTATCTTCCATTCATAAAAGAGTCAGTTTGAGTTTGCTTAAAGAAAATTCTCACAGATTTATATATAATGAACCAGATATTAAAAAGTTTTGGAAATTACTTACAAAAACGAGCATATACCACTACAGCAATGAAATTTGAAAAAAAAAAAGTGATATCTATCAACAAACAAGAAAGGAAAAAAGTGTAAAATGAGCATATCATTGATTTTAAGATTTTTTTATCACATTGTCCACCCGTGATCTTTTCAATCGTTTACTCACTATTATTATAAAAAACATAGCTGCTAAAAGATCTACCATAAAGATAGCCACAGACAACTATTTAAAATACCATCGACACCAGTCCACGTCATAGGCACTGTACCGTCACCCGAAGATATAACATATTGCGCTCCCAATTAAGGGTGTACTCCCTGCTGTGCTTGTATCTACTGGAGGAGGCTCAATTTAAATAGCTAGGCCACGATTCGACCCTTGCAACACCATTTTTGTCACAACACACTCTAAAATAACCCTTCTGGTCCAAAAAATAAGAGTCAATAAACAGTAAATGTAAGGTGGTAGGTTAAAGCAGAAACTATTAGAGAATGCCCTCAGGCAATTCTGCAGTATTCCCACAAATTTTCAACTACGACTTGTTGACAATGAAAAATTGTATTAAATTTTTTTAAAAGCTGTGCTCGTCATGATTTCAAGAGAAACTCACGTGTAGTCCAAATTAACTACTATACTGTCCATGAACTGGTTTAAAATAGATAATTAGACAGCGGTAATGGAGATACAGAATAGCGATTAAAGAGCTGTAAATTCAATTCAATGTTTTTTTCACCGTTTTGAGAGCAGTGGTGATGAAGTAAATTAAACAAAGTAATGTGCCTGGCTGGGTTTGAACCTGCAACCTACAACTCGTAAGTCGGGGCAGTTACCACTCTGTAATCTATATATGTATATAAAAAGAGAAACTGACTGACATATCAACGCAGAGCCGAAATTACTTGAACTAGGAACATGAAATGAAATGAATGAAAAATGCACAAGTCATCCTTTTATAACGTTGGCGAGCACTAAGAGAGGATTTTCCAAAATTCACCCCTAAGTGGAAGAAAGGGGGGCCCAAAGTTTGTATGGAGAAGCTTACTTTTACGCGGGTGAAGCAGATGGCAGAAGCATAAGTATAAATCAATAAATTAAACTAGCTCATCGACATAACCTATTTTAACCCATTATGTGTCATTCGCACTTTAAAGAACTGTCAGAACCCCGAATTGACGGACCCCGCTAGGTCCAGTACCTACCAGGACTGCAGGATTGTTCAAAAGAATCACCGCGGCCTTGAAATGCAAAGGGTAACTGAAAGAACACGGGTGGATTTTAGTCAGTAAAAGTCTCACATTTCTTTTCGCTCCACCCACGTATTGGTGGGTAGAGCGAAAAGTACACCACGTATGGCCCGCAGGCCATGGGTGATGCGAAAGAGATCCCCGGGGCCCTGGAAAAATGGCAAAGAATGAACAGGAGTGGGTTTTTAGTTAGTAACAGTTTGACACTATCTCTCGCCCCGCCAAAGAGCGGGGGATGTCCTTAGATGATTTTTCCACCCGAAAAAAACACCTCGTGCTCACCTTGTGCTCTCCACAAAACACCTCCTTTGATTCTGATAGGTAGTAAAATTCATATAAACTAATATTAAAAAGAGGTAAAGTTTGTTTTTTTGTTTTTTTTTAGTCCTCCTACAAACAGTAGGAGGTAATCTCTGAAAGTACCTTCGGTCCGATCGGTAAAAATTTGCTTAAACTGCTTTATTCCTGAGTGACATAGGCTTTATTTTATATTTGCGGGCGAGGCCGCGGGCAAAAGCTAGTTATTTATATATTTAACAATCGAAAAAAAAATAACTAGCGTTTTCTAAAAACTAGACCAAAACATCAGTCATCAGTTACCTCACCAGTTTCCTAAAGCTCTACTCAGACCCCAAGGCGTAAGCGTGAGCGACACATTAATTAGCCAGCATTACCATCAGTTAGGTCCATAGATGGCTACAGTCCATGGCAAGACAAATGGGCCCAGATTCTGGCTGGTGTAGCGTGGGAAATGATTTACAGCTATTATATAGTTATTAAATGGGTAGAATTGTTTGTGTGGTTGGTTGAATTAGCGTGTAATTTTCTGAATTGAGCAACCAAGCTTCTAGATTTATTACATTTTTTCATTTCGCTCGCAAAGGTCTACTCCATTTTTGCTTCCGCACTGCTATAATTTTACTAATTATAGTGTTATTCCTCTCAATTCTTTGCCTTGCTCTTGGTTGCTTTTATTCTTTATACTACGCTCATTTATTTTTACAGCCATGGCTTTTGAACTTACTCTATTCTTATTTTAAATCCTTTCAGCAGTCTTGAATTTTTATCCAATACTAGCTGACCCCGCAGTTTCACACGCGTCTTTGGTTTCTGCTTCGCTCATATTTTTTGTAGCGTGATGTTATGTAGCCTACCCAACACTAAAAGATTATTTCCGATTTGATCCAGTTGTTCCTGAGGTAAGCACGTTCAAACAAACAAACTTTTCAGCTTTATAATATTATCATAAGTATAGAAATGCTTTAAACCCTGTATCTATAATTTAAACTAAGGTCACTTACAGTATTTGTTTATACACCGATGATGTAGTAAAATTTGTATGGCAAAAATCGCGATGTCCTACTGATCTCTAAGGTCAGACGATATTCACGCGGTGAAAACTGGAATCCTATAACTCTTGGATGGAAGAAGTGATCGTGCACTTGTTAGCGGAAACATGTCCAGTTAGTCGTGTCATTGTTAGCAAGAACAACGACAATAGAGTCGGAGGCTCAAATGATGATAGGATGATACAAAAGTGTTTGGATCGGCGTAAAACTAATAAAAACTATTTTGATTTTTTGACACATAAACGTCAAAGCAGTTTTTATTATGTAAAATAAAAACAAATGCAAATCTACACATTTGAAATTATGTTAAAACCAACGATCTGATATCTGTGATTAACGATCCGGGCCTGAACCTTATTGGACGTCCAGCTGTATAGCGATATCTGTAATGCGACATAGGAACTAAAATTTGTAATCCTTTAGCGGGTTATTAGAGTTCTCCGCGTGAGTAGAACATACACAACAGCCCGTAATCAACTATCGGGCAGGTGTCCAGATCAGAAATAACACCCGTCTGGTCGGAGAATCCTCCCTTTTCAATGGAGGTGTACGGGAATTTACACCCTGTTTTGCATACCTCTGAAAAGCTACCCATAAGACTAAACATAAGCATAATCATCCTTTTAATTTTCCCACTGCTGGGACTCAGGCTTCCTCTCTCTAGGAGAGGGAACGGGTACGGCCCATTCCCTCTCCTAGAGAGAGGAAGCCTCCACTCCACACACACAACACACACAATCCACCACGCGGACCCAGTTGGTGAATGTCACATGTCTTCGAATTTTTGGTTTTAGGACACTCACGATGTTAATTCATAAGACTAAAAACACAACATATTACATAAAATCAACGCCTCTGTTTCCCAAAGGCCACCAAAACAAAGCAAGATACACACCCTTTTGGTCCACAAATATCTACAATTTGTTTTTTAAAAAATCAAGACAAAAAAACATTAGCAGAAAACCTATTTCTCTTATTCAAATTGCAAGAATATAACTAAAAAAGCACGTTCCCAGTCCAATATTGACAAAGTAACTGATAGGTAATGTCAGTCAATTAAAAACAAACATAATATATAGTGGATCGAAGGGCAATCGCAGAAGTCACGAAGATCGCCTGAAGCTGGTGTTGATGGATCTGATAGATGCACAGAGTAGCTGTGGAATTGGTGGTGAGACAGAGACGACGGGTATTATAGAGTAGATATAAAAAGTTGAGAATTGACACTAAAACATAAAAAAAAAACTAATTTTTAAAAGAGCTCTAGTGTTATTATTTTAGGGAGCCTTTTATTATTTGAAGTTTTTGGGTAAGTTTTCTAATAAAGTTTAAAAACTTTACTAGAATTCTGTTTATTTATATTATTTTTGCCATCATCATTTTGGCTGAAATATATAAAATGATAAAATAACGAAAATAATAGACATGATAATATATCTTTACACATGCCCACTATTTTTATGCACACAGAAAAACAGTAAACTTTAAAAAAATACATTTTAAATGTATAAAAGGGAGATGTAGAAAGTATAAAGAAGAAATTTTTCATATGGTGTTCGTTTATAAACTCATAATGGTCAATCAATTTTGTTTAATAAGTATTAATTAAATACTAGCGTAAGTAAATTTAATTCAATGTTAATTTATACATATTAATTTAATTTAATTATAAACTGCTCAAATTGAAACTTAGATTTCACCAATCCATGCATCGTTTGACTGTCTCTGAATCATTCTCTACTCTACACACACCCATTCATTACTTACCTTCATTACTACATCAATTAATTTCTTTGTTTCAATGTGTCAGTTTCAAATTGAGAAGCAAACACTAGTTATAGTGAGCCCCTTCATTGACTGAGTCAAACAATGTTATGTGTAAGAAATGACCTGTCCATCGATTTGAAGCTTAATGAACTCCGAAATGGTGTGCATAACTAATAGGAAAAGTAATAGTTTGATATGCGGTTGAAAGGTATTTTAAACAGTTTTATAAACATTTTTGTTTTGTTGAATGGTATCTTGGTATGGTCATGTAAAGAGGAGAGATGAAACGCATGTTACTAAAAGAGTTATGAGTATACATGTGGATGGGTGGAGAGGGAGAGGGAGGCCAAAGAAAAGATGGATGGATTGTGTGAACAGTGATATGAAAGAAAAGAAAGTTAGTGATAGTATGACGGTTGACAGGATAGAATGGAAGAAAAAAACGTGTTGCACCGACCCCAAATAAGATGGGACAAGGGCAGGAAGATGATGATGGGACTGAGTTTACACAATGTGGATTAAAAAATCTTATGAAAAGTAAATATTATATAACAATATTCTAGCTCACCCGGCATAAATTGTTCCGCCATATAAATCAAAGAATAAAATGATAGTGAGGATTTTAGAAGGGTAAAAATAGCCTCTGACGTATTCTCAGACCTACTAAATATATACATTAAAATTTCATAAAAATTGGTCAAACTGTTACGAAGTAGTTCGATAACAAACACTGAGACATGAGATTTTTGTATATTAGATATACGTAAGAAACTAACATATGAACTAACTATTTATACTAAAATTACATCTATATATACAAAAGGAGGACCGATCCTACAAGGTAGACCGATGACCTGGTGAAGGTTGCGGGAATCCGATGGATGTGAGACGCACAAGACCGTTCGTTGTGGCGACATTTGGGGGAGGCCGAAGTCCAGCAGTGAACGTCTATCGGCTGAAAATGATGATGATGATGATATAAAAGGAGAAACTGATTGACTGACATATCAACGAACAGCCGAAACTACTGGGACTAGGAGCGTGAAATTTTGCACAAGGTAAGTGAGCACTAGAGAAGATTTTTCAAAATACTTCCACTGAGGGGATGAAATGGAGGTCCAAAGTTTGTATGGAGAACCCTACTTTCACGCGGATGAAGCCGCTGGGAGAAGCCAGTATATAATAAAACGAAATCTACTCAGTTGTTAAAGTAATCGACTTCCACGTCGCAGTCATCTGGAAAAATGCCTAGAAGAATGGCAGCATTGCTACATTGATTGGCAATGCTTGTAATTAAAAATAGTAATTTACAATATTTATAGATTCAGAAGTAATCGTTTCTTAAATGTTGACAATGTGCATTGAGTTTTAATAATACAAAAGACATTCTTGAAGCTCGAACAGTCTCCTGAGGATGTTGTCTAAGAGATGGAACCAGTCTCAGATACAGAGGTGGATGAAACTTCATGTCATCGCTTCTCCTTGTATTGTTTGACATTGCGAGTATATTGTGTATGTCTAATTTTGTAATTGATTGTGATGTGTCATTGTGTTTTATTTGTGTTTATATTTAATTTAATTGTATCTATGGACATTGGATAAATTATTTTCATGTATATGTCTAAATTTGTCGAGTGTCATGGTTAAGGTACCCGCTTCTTATGCTTGATTTGCCGGATCGAAATCGAGTAAATACCAGTGTGATTTTTTTTCCAAGCTTATCTAGGATATTATTGACAAGTGTCTCAGAAAAAAATAAAAGCCGTTGGTAAATTATATATATATTTTAAATTTTATTGGTTCTCTTTTGTTTGGTTTGTGTTTACATATATTGTTCGTGTGCCTTGCGTTGTGACCAAATAAATACATTTTCTTTCTTTCTATTCTTTTGTATCGATTGTCATTCGTATATCTTTGACAGTCGTTATAGGTAAATCAATTTCCAAAAAGTTAGACCATCAGTCTATACAAAGAGAATCCTGTTGCCCAGTAGTGGAGGTCTGATAGGTAGTCGCCCCATGTCAATTACTGGTATTTAGCCGCATCTTGATAAAGAGGAAGCTTGGGGTCGCCAAGCAAGTAAGAAAAAAAGAGTTAGGGAAATATTGTCTAATTTTATTTATTCTCGATTTTAATTTTTTATTTAATTTTAATTTTGTATCCAATGTACCTGTGAACATGTCTGAAATAAATGAATTAATAATAAAAATAATGTATCAAGTGAAATCATCTTTTAATCCGAAATCTTTTTGGTTTTGTTCAAATAACTTTAATAAAATAGCTGTGGACCCAACGAGCATCAATCAGAAACTTAAAAGAACATTACGAATCCTTATTGATGAAGATTGCATTCGCGAAACAAGAGATTAAATCATATTTTTCAATCTCGTTCATCTCATTAAAAATTCGCATAAAGTAAATGACAAAAGAATATCATTGCACCAGAATGTCATTCAGGTGATTTAAGAGACAACTTGTGTGTCATTGCAGTGAGTAAATCACTATAACTCGTTACGAGAAATAATGATTTATATGAACCAATTAAAAAGCCGAGTTATTAAGGATCGAGAATTTTTAAAAAACATTCGCAGTACCGATAAAGATCGCGTCACTATTGGGGATCGATTTGTCTGTTTGTTTGGCGATTCCAAAAACGAGTATCATGCTCGAATTTAATTTGCGGTTTATGTCCCTGAATTAATCAATAACACTACGTTTTTTAAAATTACATGGTAGGCACTAAAGGTTTAGGCTACAGGCCTAACTTAACCTTTAGTAATTAGTTTATAGCCCGTGCTATAGGCTACATGCTACATGATAGCGACAAGAAACATGTAACAGAGATATTTGTAATTTCAAAACATGATTGAAAAGAGTATCCATGGAGTTTCTTGCACATTCTTCTCCATAGTGATCTACGCTTTGGAATGTGCAATTAGCATCATTTTTTTTGCTGACTGACTGACTTTTTGAAATTTCAAAAGTGCCTGTAAATGGTTTATTTGAAATAAATGCTTTTGAATCTTTGAATCTTTGAATCTACAGGCTACAGGCTACAGGCTACAGGCTACAGGCTACAGGCTACAGGCTACAGGCTACAGGCTACAGGCTACAGTCTACAGGCTACAGGTTACAGGCTACAGGCTACAGGCTACAGGCTACAGGCTACAGGCTACAGTCTACAGGCTACAGGCTACAGGTTACAGGCTACAGGCTACAGACTACAGACTACAGACTACAGACTACAGGCTACAGGATACAGGCTACAGGCTACATAGGTATATATATAGATAGGTTAACTAGTTTGTGCCACCGGCTTCGCCCACCTGAAGGTTGAAATTATATGCCTATGCCACTCAGTGATAAAGTAGTATTCTACTCTTGAGAGATTATGTGAAATAGGTCCAATAGTTTTAGAGTTTATTTATTACAAACAAAAATACAAAGACACAAATCTTTCCTCTTTATAATATTAGTATATATGTAAATTACATGTACATTGGTCCGCTTAAATTTTTCTTTTCGGAAAAAGCGGAAATTTGTACAAACCCAGCTGTCTAAATAGCACACACGCTAAAAAAATTTTAGGCATATCCAGAAACCCTAACTAGTCAAAAAGACAGAATGAGATAAAATCGATTCGCTTCACCGCCGCCATAAAATATTTTTGACAATTCGAGAATTCTCCGTTAGAATTACTGCGGTACTGTGGTGTCCTGTAAATCATTAGGCCTGAGGTTTGGCGACCTCCATCAAAGGGCCAATGTGATATACAATAATACATTTAGTGAAAACGATCGACCAAACCTCGAAACTCTGAATGGAGTCATAAAGTCGGCCAGAACGCGACATACGAGCAACTCTTGCATCGATTTATGAACCATTGTGACATTGGTTTTTTGAAACTCCTGTGCAAACAAACGTTTGGACGACATTCGAGTAAGCTTGAAATTTTTAAGCTTGAATTACTTGAACTGTTTAACTTTTTGGAGGGTTTTTCGGTACTTAAATTTTGGAAGAAAGGATTGAGTTAACGTTGGTAATATTTTTGCAAAGTACTATAATAAAATAAGGTACTAAATAGGATCTACACTACTTTAACACAAGAACTAAGATTTTATCTAGCAGTGACAAAAAATAATTACTAACATAAACCTCACGTTATACATGAATCTATAAAGTTTTTAATTAAGTACTGTTCGATATTAATAATTATCATTCGACTTTATTGACATCATCAAACATAAATTAATTAAGTTATGCATCACTAGATATGAATATAACTTTAACCACCGAAAAACTTTTATATCTCAATAAATTATAATTATCAATAGCCACATTAATTCCCTAAATCATACTTCAAACAAAAATGCTACTAATTGTTTACATTTCCAGTTCAAAGACTGAATGTTCCAAACAAAAAAACCGTTGAGCCGCTATAGGAAAAAAAATAATTAAATTTTACAACGTCCCCGCCTATTTTTGGCTACCAAAATCACTCCCGTTTTGTATTCTATTAAAACTTAATTAACTTTTTTTCCTTTAAGGATATAAATAAGCTTTTATATTCGAAAAAGGACTGACAATTTGTTTTGCTACTTCTAAACGTCACTTGTATGTTTGATTAATGCGTTTCTGAGTTCAGAAAATTGCGTCTTAAGCGTTGAGACGCCGACAGAGGCATTTTATAAGGTTTCGAAGAAGTTATAATGAATTTTTATGAACGTTTCGTCAAGGTTTGCCGAGACTGATATATGAAGATTAGATTGGGCTGTTTGCTGTGTAAAACAACGTTGAAGAAAAGTTTACATAGTCGATTATTACACCCAAAGTAAAGTGAGCCTTGTAATAAATTAGTTTGAAATTTCGATAAGTACTAGAAATATCAGTTAACTTAAGGTTTTTGATACCTGAAAAGTAAAAATGTCTCTTACATATACATCTTAACTATTAAATATTATAACTTAATAAGTATTTAAACAAACTGAAAATAATAATATGTACAAACGGATAGAAAAAGAACTCATAGGGCATAAAAAAATTCGTCCATATCGATGTCAATGGGAAAAGTGCTCAGAACACTGGCAGCATTGCCACGCTGGATGGCAATGCTCTTACGTTGATTAAAGTACTCGTAACCTTACCTAACCTAACTACTAAACCTAAACGTAAAAATGCCCCTTACGCTAATTGATACTTCTGGTATCGAGTAGTAATTTCTAGAGCAGACACTAAAATAAATGTATTTACAAATATATATTTACCTACTATAATTCCGGTTTGTTAATTAATAGCTGATTATAATTTTTGGTGATTCGGTGACAGTACTAAACAGTATCAGTATAGTTAAATATTTTTTCAAAATTATATTCATACTTCACTAATTATTTTACTCCAAACAAAATTATTTAATCAACTGATCCATATTTTTGTTCAACGACATTTATGGAAGAGAGGCCTTCAAAAATTTCAACACGTTTGATAGTTATGAGTGTACCATCAATTATCTTCTCGATTAGGAATTTCGATACCATTAATCATTTCCTAATCGATACTTAATCGGATTATTAATTGGATTAGGTTAAAACGGTAAGCTAAAAACGTATTTAGCTGAGTGACGATTTCTTATTTGGCTTGGCTATTTGATTAAGTAATTAAATAGTCCATAAAATAATAATTATGAATCAAAAAAGTTATTTGAATAGTTTACTAAAATTGTAAGCTCATAATTTTTTGTATGAAAGTAATCATAGGTGATAACATTGATAAAATTTTTCGAAAAAATATCAATAATCAAAAAGAAAAGGCATTTAGAAATCAATGGTTCTGAATAGTTACGTTGAAAATGATAAGCAATATCATTTTCAACGTAACTATTCAGAACCATTCATTTGTGTGTATTGTCATAGTCGCTTAATTATCTTCATTGTGATATCTATGCGGGTATGAAGTTCCGTTGACCATTTCTGGTCTTCTTCATCAGTTCCAATTCATCAAATGTTACTTTTTGACTATAAATGCTTAAGTTTTCGATGAAAATACCAAAATCACTATAATGGTTGCCTATAATATTTGAGGAGTTCCCTCGATTTCGCCAAGATTCCATCATCAGATCCCAACTTGGTGACAATGGGACTATTTGGAAAATATAACCTTTCCAAAAAAAAAAAGAATTTTTCAAATCGACAAGCGACGTAGTTATTCGCGGACAAACATAAAAACAAATACAAACATCCGAATTGAGAACCTCCACCTTTTTTATAAGTCTGTTAAAAATCAAAATATTCAACGGAAACCTCTAGTACTCAAGTGGGGTTGCTTAAAGAATGCTCTGTTCTGGTGACTGATTACCAAAAACCTCATTAAAACTTAAATAAAAACGTAAAAATACAGTCCAACGACAAATTTTATGAACTACATCTAATTTCTGATTACAAATGATTTCTGGTACACAAAAGCTGTCGTCAAAAACAAAAATATCCAGTATAAGCCCGGAATATTTAAATGAGGCTGGTAATGAGTGGCGGCTTATGATTTCTGGTAATATATGTACGTTATTTAGGTGGCCAGTCGGACGGGTGCCGCGGGCGCGGCCGCTAAATTAAAAACACGTCAAATGTTAAATTGGTCCGAGACATCTATTAAGGAGGGTTAGGGTATGTTTATACGGTATGGTTTATTTTATCAGAGGTAGTGACCTCTCGTGTCGGGCCCTGGTTCGGGCTATGGTCCGAAACGAGGAGGAATGGCAGGCGGCGGCCACCTTCTGCGAAGCAGTAATGCTAGCGAAGGAGGAGGCCGCACGCGTGCGGTAACGAATGTCATCACGCCCTAGCCGCCGAGATTCTAACTCTGACTACCAGCTACAGTGGACGCGGGCTTGCGGACGTCGAGCAATGGGTGGCTTGCCGTCCGGCCGTCCGGTAATTGACCGGACCGAGCCCAGTCGTCAACAGCGCGTAGTGATCCACCCGCTTCTCAAAGAAATGTTAGCAAACCGTAAGGGCCCAGCAGGGCCGATGCCAGCTAACTATGATCGCGGGGAATTTTTGAAAAGGAAACGCGTAGTCCTAGAACGCAAAGGGCAACTGAAGGACACCGGTGTGGTTTTAGTCAGTAAAAGTCTGACACGCCCTCCCTCTCCGCCCAGAGCGAGAGAAGTCATTAGATGATTTTCGAACTTAAAAAAGAAAAAAAGGTTTGTACTACTACATAAAGTCGTTTAATTACGGAGGTGATGATTTCAGACTTAAAGTTCTAACGACAAACATTAAAATTGCTACTCCGACCAGAAAAAGTAAGTAAAAATATTTGAGAGACAACAATTTTTAGTTCTGTATTTAATTCAGATGAATTGATTAATGCATATTTCGTATTAAAAGCAAAACTCTTGTATCTAATATAATATTAAGAAACTATAGTAATTACAATCAATTGTTTGTCAGAAATAACACCAGGAACAACAATATTTAAGTGATATCATAATGTAATCTTACCAAAATTCTTCTTAAATTAAATTTCTCAAAACATATATCCGCCGTCCGACCGTCCGGTAACCGTCCGGACCAAGCCCAAGTCGTCGACGGCGCGTATTGTTCCACGCGCGCCTCAGGGAGATGTCAGCAAATTGTAGGGGCCCAGCAGGGTCGAAGCCTACTGGGGCCATGGGTAGTGTGAAAACGAAACCCGGACCCTGGGACGAAGGCAACGAAGGAACAGGAGTGGGTTTTTAGTCAGTAAAAGTCTGACACTATCTCTCGCACCGCCCAAGAGCGGGATTTGTCATAAGATGATTTCCCACCGAAAAAAAAAACATATATCCTTTGACAAAACCCCACACTCAGGACACATCCTTACACCCAACTAGAGGTATCAAAAAACAAGAGCTCGAAGGCTTTTACTTAATTCAGGAGCTCAGCGGGTGTTCCCGAAACCATTGGAGCGGCACCGTGAAATATGGTGCGGCCGGCCGTTGCTCAGTGGCCTTAGGCCAAGTCCCGCGTGTCTCGAATGCCATCACTTTGTTATTCTAACCTGAACGGTTTTAATGCACGAGATAATTAGCTGCGAATCAGTTTTTGTTGTCCCTTTTGGGATCAATGTCGCCTGTTTTTTATATGGCTCTTAGGATGGTTCTGCTTGTGATAGTTTCCACGTGTCTTTGATTCTTAGAGTAGATATCTATGGGATTTTATATTTTAAGTAGGTATAAGAATTCTGTCGCATTCTTCTCTTAGTGTTCTTTTCCCTTGTGTTTCAGATACTCGTACCATCACTATGTTATTCAAAATTGCATGTTTCAAATAGGACTTGGTTGTGTTTTTTGGAATCATCTGATTTCTGGATGACATTGAATTTAAAAACCAAGAAATGTAGAAGGTATTAATATTTTTTGATCAAATTCAACGCTTAATGACAATTACAATTAAAAACTACGCTTTTACATATTTACGAAAAACAGGGCAAGTGCGAGTTGGACTCGCGCACTGAGAGGTTCCGCACAAACTTATCTATGAAAACAGTTTGATTCCCGAATTGAGTTACGAAGATTTTTCCGAATTGTAAAAAAGGTTTTTTTTTTGTGACTTAACTAAAAATTTACAGTTTTTAGATTTATTCCTATATCTATACTATAAGACCTTGTTTATGCTAAATTTCAGGATTCTGGGTCAACAGGAAGTACCCTATGAATTTTGATTCGTTTAAGAGTGTTGAAATAAACGACCTAAACGTATATACTTTTTGCGACATAAACGGCCGTATCTTTTTTCCGTTAACTTAGAAGTTTGATTTTACATTGCTTCAAGGGACCGCAGACTTGAGTAGGTATATGGTTTTAATTTCAACTCGATTCTTCCACGCTTTTTTGAGATAAAGGGTCTTGACAGACAGACAGACGAACAGACAACAAAGTGATCCTATAAGGGTTCTGTTTTTTTTTTTGGAGTACGGAACCCTAAAAACAGTTAAGTAATTATCATTATATATAATTATATAATATACATACTAATTTAAAAAATATTTAATAGAATAAAAATTGCCATACAGCGTGGCAATGCTGTCAGCCTTTTGGGTACATTACCAGTTGATAGCGATGCGGAGGAGTTTTCTAACGTTATCAATGGACGTCATACTTTAGAAAACTACGTTTCGATCTCAAATGACTTTTTTTGGGTTAGAAACCATCAAGTTATTTCTCCCACTCTGGGTGATATGAGAGGGAGTATCACACTTTTACTGACTAAACTCACATCACTATTTCAATCTTTAAAACAATTTGCTACTTTTATAAAACCAATGTCATCTGGTTTGGTATGTTAGGAAACTGTGCAACTTACGAAGGTGCGGTCAATTAATCGATAACTAAAACCAATGGCTTAAATGTTTTGAATACCATCACTTTGTCATTGTGCAATAGAGTCCATTCTTTGAGGCCAATGTTGTCATGTTTTGGTTTATTAGGACAGCTAGTAGATTTTGTAGGTGCGGTTGATTTATAGGCGTTTTTAGAACTAGTTCTAAATAATTTCACGATTTCCAAATCAAGACTAGTTCAAGAGCGCAATTCTTTGAAAGTTCGTGAGAACCATTCTTATTCTTTATAGCATATAAAATATTACAAAATATTACAAATTAACAGAAATGGAATGTTTATGTGCAAAGGCGAGCTTAACCCTGCATTTGGATTTTCTTACAGCAAACTTCAGGATGATTTTATTCATTTATTTTTCATATTTTAGGAAAGCTTACGGACTAGTAACATTGAAATGAAAAAGTAAATAACTAAATTGCTAATTACAAGTTTACACATATATATTATAATGACAAAATTATTGCTTTTTGTACAGTGTACTGACTCAAATTTATTAGAATAGCTTATACTGTTAATAATATCAAACTAACGTGTATGAACTTAAGTGGCAGTGGGCAGGGCACATTGCTCGTAGAACGGATGGCCGATAGGGCCGAAAGGTTCTAGAGTGGCGACCGCGCACCGGAAGTCGCAGCGTTGGAAGGCCTCCCACATGGTGGACCGACGACCTCGTGAGGGTCGCGGGAGTGCGGTGGATGCGAGAAGCACAGGATCGGTCATTGTGGCGACGCTTGGGGGAGGCCTATGTCCAACAGTGGACGTCTTTCGGCTGAAATGATGATGATGATGATGAACGTGTATGATTCAAGTGCAAATAAGTCCTTTTTGAACAAAAAATGGCTTCGCGAAGAGCATTCTAACTGAGCTTGCAATAGTGCAAAAGAGGACAATGCTGGGTTCCCAAGAAATTTTGTTAAAACTGCAACTGGCTCTCAGAAAATATGCATTACGCCTCTAATTAGTGTTTACACTAGGTACATGCAGAAGTGGGCCTTGACGCAGCCCCATCTGATTGGTACGTAGTGATGATAGATTTTGCACAAGACAGTATACATAATATATTATAATATGATAAGATAGAATATATGTACTTATATTTATATTAAAATTACATTAAATTATATCCTTACTTCTAGGCCAGATTGTTTGAAAGAATCAACGTGGCCCTGGAACGCAAAAGGCAACTGACGGAACACAGACTCACAGCATGAAGAGTAACGGGTCCAAAACGGAAAACTTGAGAAATGGGGATATAAACAAAGGAGAAGAGAGAATTTGAGCAGCAACGTTTTTCTCTCGGAAAAAGATACTCAAAGCTTTCCCGAAAATAAAAAGGAGAGTTGGGTTTGTGTAGACCAGAAAAACAAAGAGAAGAAGTTAGGTATCGGGATACCTACCTTCTTTCTCTTTGCTCTTTGGCAGCATCAGGACAAGCCAGCCGATTCAACTGCTTTCGAAATTCTGACATATAGTCATACTTTCGAATAAAAGGCCAAATATGAAGCTGATGCACGATGATCTTCCTGTAATTTTATTAATACTTTAATTGTCATTTATACAATATTTTCAAACATTTCCTCAAAAATCTCTTCATTTCATACTTGGTTTTATTTACTCACACAATCCATTGATATTCAGCCTGCTTCTCTCATATGTTAACCTACATGTATTTATAATTTTCTTAACACTATTCTTGTTATATGCTTTCTTTCCTTGGAATCACATTTTGCAAGGATGTTTCAAAGAGTAATAGTGGTACACATTTTTAAATTTAATTTCTTGCAGTTTGTTACAATGTTGTAAATATTTCTGTTAAATTTAAGACCACCGTTATAGTACCTATAGATTTGAGTTAGTATAAAACTTAGGATACCATTTTGGTGTACAATAAAATTTATTCTATCCTATTCTACCTACACAAAACATTTCCAATTTTCGAGCAATAGTCACAAACCTGGACCGCTGCCTAGCCCCTGAACCCTGAGTCACATCAGTAACGGATTTGCGAGGTCAATCGAGTTCAAACGCTCAACTCTGACCGTTCGCCGTACGACGCGAATCCTTTCCTATGTCTTTTTGAGGATATCTTTAAGTTTCATCTCGTGAGGTGTGATGGGTAGAAGCGATGGTGTTAATGATTATGATCTAACATGTTGATATTGTATGAATAAGGCGTTTGTGGTTCTTCAATTAATTTCTGTCCGAAACTGTCAGAACTTATATGCTTAGTATATTCAATTGGAAGTTTTAACGCCGTCGAGTAATTAACACGCTAATTTGATAAAAAACTGTCGATCAACGATTTTTTATTGAATTGGCGTCACGATTTTGATTCGCTTGTGATAGATTCATCATTATCGTCATTATCATCATTTCAGCCGCAAGACGTCCACTGTTGGACATAGGCCTCCCCCAAACGACTCCACAACGACCGATCCTGTGCGTCTTGCATCCATCTTGTGATAGATTGACCAGATAAAAATGAAAAAACATTTGAAAAGTTTGTCAAAGTCAAAAGCTTTTATTTCACATAGGCCTACATGGACACTTATAAAACGTCAGAAGCTAGAGCACGATTCAAAATTGGTCGTTTCCTCTGGAGAAGAACCGGCAAGAAACTCCATAGTTACTCTTTTAAAAAAGTGTTTATTTACAATATTTTCATATTACAGTATTAATAGATATTATGTAAGAACAGTGTAGACCAGTCAATATGTACCCAAAAGTACAATTAAAAATGATCATATTAAAAAAAAAGTGAGTCGTAATAGGAAGTAACCTAAGAATTCACGGAGTCTACAGTGTTCTCACTTTCACTTTATATAAGAAAGAGGCTATATATAAAAAAAAAAACAAGAAAAATAAATAATTACAATTATCAATAATTATGGAGACTCATGCTTGAGCATGCTTGGGCATGAGCCTCCACCGGTCGGCCATTTAGTAAAAACAAAAATAGACTTCAGTTTGCCAATTAAAGGTCCTGAGAAAGCTTTCATTTATTTGAAATTACACATAAAGAGACAATGTACAATGTGAGTCGTCTCTCGACTCACATTGTACATTATACAAACAAAAAGTATACACTCGGAGGTATTAAAATAGAAGAGACTCTCTCCTCAATCAAAACAATCAATGATAGAACTGCCGAAACCAACATAACAGTACATCTGCAAATTCAAAACGTCGACATAATACCTAATCGAAACAAAACACACTCATTGCCTATCAATGTCAATCATAGGCACGTATAACATATTCATAGTTCAGAAAAGATTTACGAGTATATTAAAACATTTTACGTCCGGCACTGATCACGTCATGTCTAATTTAACCATTGATCAATCTTCGTTTGAAAAACAAATCAATCTGTCAGTTTATATTAGATAAATATACTTCAAAACATGTTGACAGCGTTCGATATATGAAAGATTTAAAGTACTCATAATGCATCTAATACTTTTTTGTCATTATTCTCTATATATTTTTTACAACTCGGTTCGTCAATATTACTTACAATGCATGGAAAATTTTTAGATATATTCGTTTAATTAATTTAGCGTCTTTTGTCATTTTGGAAGTACTGATGATTATGTATGTTTTTATTTCAATTAGAACTCTCCAATCAAAAAAAGGGTGGTTAGATTACATTATTTTATTACAGAGTTCCGGTGCCTAACTTCAGGCTTCATCATCAGATCAGTTCGATATGTATAAACAAAGCAATTTTACTTGTTACGACGGTTCTGCTGTGATCCTATGAGGAGTTCTGTTCTATAACTTTGAAGTTCTGGATCAGATCATAACAATATTTCTACGGGACCAACTCGGAAGCATAACCTTACAATCAAAAAAAAAATTCAAAATCGATCCACAATTGACTGAGAAATCGGTGAACATACATAAAAACAAAACAAAAAAAATACATTCAGCCGAACATAGAACCTCCTCCTTTTGAAGTTGTTTAAAAATATAAAATAGGTATGGTTTACCACCCTTCATTAGCAATTTATTTCATTTAATATTATTATCATTCAGAACTCTTCGACACATACGAGTATTATTTATAGGTATTTGTAGGGCTAAGTTTGTTTTTTACATCTAATTTGGGGCCCTTATATCTAATTGGTTTTTACCTTTTACCATATTTTACTTGCAACTAACAACTAGGTTCATTACAACCATAAAACACATAATAGATGAAAATAAGATTATACCAGATAAAAATATTCATTCCCTGAATGCACAAAAAAATAATCCTAACTGTCATAAATAACCTCTCATTTCCCCAACCGGTAGGAACCACAATATTTGTCACATGAGTTTTTTTAACATTCCGTCATACTACTTTAGAACTAATTTTGCACATAAATACTCATAATTTGCTATAACACTGTCAATAAGCTATAATATATTGATAATGTTATATGTGTTTTTATATAGAATGACATGTTATCGTAAAATGGCGTCTGACGAAATTTAAAACGCGTTTACATTATTTATGACGTGTAATCTTTTCTGTTATGTGTTAGGAAATATTATAAACTGATAGTATGATATTATGTAAACGATACTTCTTTGATGGATATATTAACGTTTTTTTTATTGATTGGTAGATACCTAAGTACTTCTTTAATGGAAGAATGTTTAAGTCAATGACAAAATATAATACAATTACAACTCAAAACAAAAAAGGGCAACCTTAAGTTAACTACGAATTTGATGTAAGCAAATCAATTGATATTCATTAGCGTGTGAAGTGAAGCATTGCATTGTATATTTGACATGTTTATGAGTCCTTCTAAAACTTTCGAGTGACAATTTTAGCGTTGACTTCAAGTAAGTAGGCAGAAAACCAAAGTAAACACTTTGGTTTTCTGCCCACTGAAAAAAGATGCAATGCACAAATTCTGTCACTCGTGCTCTCAGTCCAATTCTAAGCGTTGTTGTGAAACGTTACTTTCCTTAACAGTTAAGCTTATTCTTTATGTCATTTGACAGAAATGTGCCTGGTTCTCGCTGTCATATGGACATGATATCCACAGCAAGAACTGTTGTTATACTACTTCAAGAGGGAGTCTCAAAGATCTGTAACATCTCAGTCGTAACGTTATTTGTAAGGCGTAGGTGGAATCGCAACCAGGGAACTGAGTGTATAACTAGATAGATAGATATGCTCTTTTTTGTACACCATAAAAGGTGAAGGTACTGTAGGAGCTTAAAATGAATAGGATGCAACTAATTGTAGTCTCATCACTAAAATCTTTCCAGTGGGATCTCATGGTTCCAGCGAGATCTCATGGCGAAATGGCGACAGCAATTGTCGCAACTCAGCGTGATTTGAGGCATGGCTAGAGAGGAACCATGGCGTTTTTACAGGTCCTCACCGGACATGGTAAGTTCAGGAGGTTCCTGTTCCCATTCAGGCGGAAGTTTCACCTGGGTGTCACCATTGTGTCAACAGCCTGGAGGACACGGTGGAACATACGCTGAAGGTGCTCCCCGCTTGGGAAGAGCACCACCGTGTCCTGGAAGAGGCGATCGGTGGCGGCGAACTTTTGCGCTGGGCCCTGGTTCCGGCTATGGTCCTGAGCGAAAGGGAATGGCAGGCGGTCGCCTCCTTTTGCGAAGCAGTAATGCTAGCAAAGGAGGGGGCTGCAAGAGCCGCTACAACAGGAGACGCCTCGGGCTTCGGTAATCGCAGAATGATCTCTGATAATCGCAGGCGTGGGCTTGCGGACGACGAGCAATGGGTAGCTTGCCATCCGCTTGTCCTATAAGGACCGAGCCCGAGTCGTTGACGGGGCGTAATGTTCCACGCGCGCCTCAAAGAGATGTCAAGCAAAACTGATAGCCGATGCCTGCGAAGGCCATAAAAAAACTTCAAAAAGGGAACTCGTGGTCCTAGAATGCAAAAGGCAACTGAAGGAAAATAGGTGTAGTTTTAGTCAGTAAAAGTCTGAAACGCCGATTTGCCTGATCCCTGGATCAGGAGAAAAAAAAAACACTATTAGCGATTTCATACAGCAACGACAACTGCCCAGGAAGACCGGTATATTAACCACCTGGACTCTAGCTATAACCAAAGTAACTAGTCATGTGCTGCAGTTTAGGTTATAAGAAGTAGCAATTTACAAGCACGCAGTTTTAAAACATGTATAGTTTTGCTGTTTTTAGTATGTAACTAAAGTCGGGATAAGTTTGAAATCTAGAAGCACAAAAATATTATCCTACAACATGAAGATGCTAATTTACGAGAAGAATCAAACCAGTGCATGTAAGGCAATACAGTAAGTACAATGTTATGCGACGTAAATATCAAAGATGTGACTTTCAATAGAGGTGACACTTGGTTTATGCGGCCACATATTCAACCAATGTCTTTAAGTATCGGACAAAGTTAATAAAATACTTTTTTTATGGTGAGGAATACTTATTATCTAATGACTTCTCCTACTCTTAGGGCGTAGTGGGAGGACAGGATATATTAGACTTTAACTGACTAAAACCATACCTATGTTCATTCAGTTGCCTTTTGCATTCTGGGACCGCGGCTTTCCCTTTTAGAAGGCAACCTATGGCCCTAGTAGGCTTCGGCCCTGCTGGGCCCCTACAGTTTTGCTGACATCTCTTTGAGGCACGCGTGGAACACTACGCCCCATCGACGACTCGGGCTCGTTCAGGACGGTCATCAGACAGCCGGACGGCGAGTTACCCATTGCTCATCGTCCACAAGCTCACACCTTCGGTAGAATAAAAGTATATGAGTCTAACCGATTAGTGTAGAAACATATAGAAAAATTTCAACTGGAAACATAAATTTAAAAATAATGTGAAAAATAAGAAAATAAAATGCGATACTACAAGACAACTACTTATATCTGTTTTACGACGATGATGTGACTAATACTGAATACAACAAACTTAGAATAGCTATTGATATTTAAATAACTGAATCGGTACAGTAAAATTGCATTCTCGTAAACTTTGTAGCTAAGGGTAAGTTTGTTGAGATAAACGAAAGTAGTTGAAAAAAGAAGATCACATTCAAGTTCATCCAGAATGTTTATATTTTCATCCCAAAATATTGTTTGAGTGAATTGCAAACGAATATCTCAAACATACAAACACTAAACACAATATCGAAATCGGTAGCACTTCATACAAGCGCATACAATAACACACTAACGAGACCTTTTCCATACAGAAACAAACAAAAAAAAATTGAAAATCCTGCGAAATTCATCTTAACAAAGGATTAAACGACACATAATTACCACAAACTCATTTACAAAAGCAAAACTAACATTGTCTGCAAACATTTAGTTACTAAAAACCCTTTGTCAAGCAAACAAGAAAAATGTCACGACGTAAAACTGCAATCTTTTGCTTGCAATACCTCATCGGATTTTTTATATTTATCGTCAAGCTTTTAAGTTGAAATCTCGCCAATACATTTGGTGTCTCTCCCTAAAACAAACAATTTGTAATCCTGAATTATATGCTGCTGACTGCATACATTTAAGAGATATGAATCTATAAAACTAGGGATGTTGAATGTGTGAAGCTTCGAGAAGTTTCATCGATAGATAATTTTACAATCATCGATATTTGTAATTATCGGTTTTGAATTTAAATTTTCCTACAAATTCTTTTCTTTTTAAAATTGGTGTTTTTAAATTTCATAAAGCAGCAATTTGTGGATAAATCTAATAACTTTATTTATAGAGGAATTGTTTTTCTGCAAGTTTAGTTTTATGTCATCATTTGTAATTATGTGGGTATTACTACACAACATATTAGCACATTATTTATATTATTATTATGTATATTACACAACATATTAGCTTTCCAATTAATAAAACTATCGATTTTTCCCCCCACTAATATTAAGTCATCGACTTAAACAAATAAAAACATCGACGTGTCGCATCGCCCCCGACCTTTTCCAGTATGGCGTGACTATTTGTCACCTGCACTCGACTCCCGTACAAACTTGCTGCGAACATTCTGATTCGCATCACTAGCTGCATTTACAAAAACACTTTAGGACACCATTTTAATTTTGTAATTTCTACTTTAAACAGTGAAGAGTAGAATATAAAGTTGCAAAATGCAAATTAAAGAGTTAATCCTTTTTAGTGCTCACACACAAATTTATTTGTACACATCGCATTCAGAGACCATGTTGTTCTAACCGCATTGCGATCAATTTGGCAGACATTGCATGAATTCTTGAGTAGTTCTCTGAAAATAATAAACATGACAAAGTTATTGGTGACTTTATAAAG
Source organism: Mythimna pallens (assembly GCA_961205895.1). Lineage (NCBI taxonomy): Eukaryota > Metazoa > Arthropoda > Insecta > Lepidoptera > Noctuidae > Mythimna > Mythimna pallens. Next base: position 8,981,861 of record OY540843.1, read on the forward strand.
AATTTAAGAGGGAGTACTATTTTACAGTGTCTTTATTTCTTTATGATGTAAGATTATTATGGTAGGTATATTTTTTGATGCTATACAAATATAATTTTGTATAAATGATATTTATTTTGCAAATAGGTTTTAAGATTTTTTTTTGTCAATTCAAACTAGATGAGACCGATATTTATTTGTATATATTGTGTGTTTTTTACTATTTCACGCTCAAGCAGCTGAACGGATTTCGACAAAATTCGGCACATGTTATTACGGTTGTATGGTCGTTATTACATGGCATAGCCCAATGCTAAATGGTTGGCAAAGTATTCTATATGCCAATAGTAATTTAGAATACTTTGCCGGGAGTATTTTTTCTTGGGATAATTTTGTACCCTGACGAGGTCAAACCTAGAGAAATTTAAACTGCAAGCTATTTTTAGTATGCTCTATCGCACATTTGATTTGTTTCTCTGATAAGATACAGAATTTCATCATTCGTCATTAATTTAGCATTGCTTTATTGTTCTGTTCAGCTTATTTGGACAGTAAATTCCTCAGTACTATTTCCATTAACTCTAATATCATCTTTACAACGGTCAAAGTCTTTTAACAAAGTTATATTCATAAACAAAATTCAATATTAGACATTTACGTTAACAGCCAGCAGTTCGAAATAAAGTCGTAACAATTCCAATTTTTCTATGAATATATATTTTACGATATTTGAAAATTTGGACATATATCTGAGTTCTCATACTGTGAATCGAGCGTATAATGCTGATCTTTTTTTTATATTACAATCCCATTTATGAAAGCATAGCTATTTGTTGGCGCCAAGAAATGGACTACCGTTGATCCATAATAATGCTATGTAGGTTTAAAAACAGCTTCAGATATAGATAAAATTGTTACACAAGACAGAAAATTTAGAAAATAAAAAGACCAGTTGTGATATTAGTGAAAAGGTAAGGAAAGAAGATATGGCTGAAAATCACGTCAGATGATACTTTTTGCTTTGATCACGATGCTTAATAAGAGCTATTTTCCCGTACGTCTAAATTCGTAGTTGCTGCTAAAGATACTAGGATGGTAAAACATGAATGGTGACCAATTAATGGTTAGTCATCTCAAAGACGTTAAAGTCATTAAGCCTCAATAGCCAGAGATGATTGACCTTACAGACCCAGCGAACCGGAACTTTTATCGGTGAATTACAAAGATCCGGTATGCAAATAATTGTACCTACAATCACGCAATCACGATCTGCCTACGATTGAACAATAAAATTTACCTTTGTGCCACGCGACCAAAATTCACGGTCAAAAGTCATAAAATCATCTTTTGAACAAATAAAAATAAATGACCATTTAATGTTTAAGAGCAAATGAGAAAAAAATACAATATAACCTGTTAATCCAGTGTGAACGTTACGCGTGGGCGCATGCCACGCTATATAAAACCGTAGTTGAGCTGGTAGTCACGAATAGACGAAATAATTGAACAAAATGTCTACAATTATTTTTTAAATATTTTGTCTATAGGTACGGAACAAAAAGTTGAACAGCATTATAGGTACTTTTAACACATAAAATTTACCTATAAGTATTGCACCACTTATTTATTTACTTTTTTTATTTTTTCATGGTAAGTTTCCTTCAACTTCGAAAGGATTATGCTCTAATCTTAGCTTAATTTCTACTGGGTCTCATACGTTACATTAATAAAGTAAGATTTTATTGAAAATTTAATAAAAAGTTCAAAAAATGTTTTTATTTCTTTGTGAGGATTTGAAGCGATGAACATTTCTAGTCCATAAATATATTTAAAAACTAAACAATTCGAAATAATTAACTTAATAGATCCGTGACTCAAATACATAAATGGAATGAAGACAACATTCTAACAGCCACGATCAAAGATTCCAACGATGATAGGCATCCAACTTATGATATCAATGTAGTGTGAGTAACTACACACAAGCCGAATCATAAATAACAAACGGTCAAACCTCGAATTAAGTTGAGTACCGAAAGCGATTCGATCATTACTCTTCATAAGACACAGTTCTCATCTAATGATTCCCAAAACTCCGACTACTGAACTAATAAACATCAATCAACCGCCAAAGCATTATTAAAACGAATCAATCATTGCATTGTCTATAACGAATTCGGATTTATGCAAACAGAACAAAAACGCTTAAATATTAAAAATTAAAGGGAATAACGTTTGACGTGTACCTACTGTGCAATATAAGAGAGAATCGATTAGTCATTATTTGATTTAGTTCGGCGGGCTGGCTCGGCCCCTGGCGTGCGGCGGCGGGGGGCGACCACGAGCGCGGCTCTGCTTCACTGTTGCACTCGTCATCAGCCGAACCTTCCACACTTTATAAAGGGAACGGAGAAATATGGATGACTATCATTCTGTACTAACTAGAGCACGCCGCATAATATGAATCTAAAAGTACCTGGAATCTCTACTTCCAATGATGAGCACAACAAAGGATATACAGATAGGTACTAAAACTGAGAGCAATGAAACTGATGTGATTTAAATTCTTTTTATCGATAAATTTTTAGCAAACAATGATAAATGGAACCTGATTGAAACCCATTATGATACCACAAATAACACCGACCCCTTTGAATAAAACGTCAGTCGCAACAAAGAACGATTTGATAGACATCGACGCATACATAAAAGGTAACAAACCATTCAAATCAAGAACTGCACACATTCATTTACTCGTACAGAAGTAATAAACGTCGAGGGGGGCTAATTATGAATAAGCAACCTCTGGCTCAATAAGTAAAAAACAGTAATATGAACTCAATGCAACATAATTTACAGACTTTACATGCTCATTTGTGATTAGTCGGCGCGAAAGGGCAAATCCTTTATTAAGATAGGTAATGAGGTTAAATTTGAAGCTCAAATCTAAAACGATACAACTCCATAGCGTGCCCAATGTAATTTATATTACAGTCATAAGTCTTACGGTGTTTATTACTCGTGGCTGTACCAACCGTGCTGACGAAGATGCGGTAGAAAATGTATTACAAAAAGATACAATATTTAATATCGAATTAAATATTATGAACTTTAAAAGAGATACGTGTAGGGTTGATATTGTAAGTGATGACGATAATGAAAGAAAGAACGAAGTTAACGATGGATTGTGTGGTAAGTCGGCACCCTGCTGCCGTGGCCCCCGACCGCGCCTATCACGTACAAGACATCGATTAGTGATCGACTGAATTCAATTGCTTGGCGGGACAAGACGATACCGAATCGAGATCGACCGATCGAGATTTATATTGTTCAGTTTTTCGAAAATTTGCATTTTGAGAGCGTCATGTCAACGACAACGCTGAGTCACCTGACAAATGGAACGCAGTAGATCGTGTCTCTGATATCGAAATGCGTTGACCGTAAGCCCCGTTTTATTATTGTTGTAACGTGATTACTGTCACCCAAGACTGTAGATTTGGTTTTAAAAATCAAATCGTCACTGCACCGTCATTCGATGGGATCAACAATGGTGTCAATTTGTAATCCGTTTTGGTAGGATCTTTTCACATCTTAACTCTTATATTTTTTTTAAAAACGACACATCATTTGAATGTTACTAAGCATGGGAACTGTTGTGTTGTTGATGAACCACCAATTCAAAACTGAAAATATGTACAATTTTTCTTTTTTTTTATTCAATATCTTAAGCATATAATTTTTTTAATCAAGAATAGATTTTTCTTATCTCTTGACAGCTCTATCACCATTTTACTAATCAGTACTACCATCTAACTTTTCTTTATTACATACCTAACCACAATACATTTGCCTGGTCTATGTTCTATGCTGTAAGCAGCATGCATTCCATATTTAAAAGCCTACCTATTGCAACACCTTTTCGGCTATCTTCTTAACTTTGCTTGGCCTTGTGGCCTCAACAGTCATCGATGATGTATGCACTATTATGTATATCTTAAACAACAAAAGTCTATTTAACAATTTATCTATGTTTTGTTAAAAGTCCAATATTGGTTGCGTGTAGCTATTTTTGTGTAACACGAAAGCCGAAATCACGCATGCGTCTCACGATCACATGATATTTCATGTTTATTGGTTTAAGTCATGACTGCGCCGTATGAGGTGGGAGCAATGACGGCTACACTTAATATAAAAAATTAAGAGTTTATTTTGACTGTGGTGAGTCGTACATCTTTCTGGCGTAAATATAGTGTTTTATGGGCCAGTAGCGGTAAACTTTATTGTCTTAGTTTGTTTTAATAGCAGCTGTGAAATACTTTGCTTAATATTTTGCAGCTGAAATTATAAGATATTTTGTTTATTGCATTGCGAAGCTTGTTATCCGTGTCAGTCATGTTGAATAAGTGTTTTGTAACATGTGAGTTTACAATATTGCGTGTTGACTGTACTTTTGTTTCACTGTCTTCGTCGTTGGAATACTTTTTGAATAAATCGTATGCATAATATCTTTGTACAATGCTTGCTACACTGTTACTTCGATTTATTAAGTGTGGAGGTAACCGTTTTAGGTATTTACGAGTATTATTAACTGTTAGCATAGTTTCTGACACACTTTCTGTTCCGAGCACAGAAAACTATAGTTACAAACACACATCTTATTTCTAATAAAAATAAGTGTTAAGTGCATCCCAAGTTAAAACTAAATGCATAATTAACTACAGAAAACCTACAATTTATTTTTTCAATTTAACTTAAAAATAACAATCACATTAAACAGTTCATTCATTTACCAAGCAGATTAAAAATTAATTGTAATCATAAAACAATGTAATGCGTGCGTAATTTTAACGCAAGCTCCACAGTTTTACGTGCGTTTCGAAGTAATATTTCATTTAAAATAATACATACGTTTATTAAAACAAGGAGTCCAACATTTCGCATTCTTTACACAGTAGGGACCCCACTGTTAATCTAATAAAGGAATTTGAATAATGCCATTAATAATATCTTGGGTTAAACGTGGTCTTACTCTTTATTGTGCGGCCGATACCATTATGATATTTACTGATAATAAATCAATATGATGTTCCTGTAATTAATTTTAATAGGGAATTTTATATTCATTATTTTTTATCTTTTTTGTGTGTTCTAGTAGTTTTCCGACACGCTAAAGCACATTTACTATACCACCTACTAAAAAAAAATTGTGATGCTTTGAAAATAGATTATAACTTCAAGCCTTGAAATACATTAGGGACAAAATGTCCCCTAACTTGACGCATAACGCTTTCAGAACATGCCTCATGTCGCGTGAATATGACACTGGGCAACGTTGCAGCGTCACGTATGTTATTCTTTTACTATTAAACTATAACATAACGCCGTCTAGTCCCAAGCTAAGCAGAACTTGTGTTATGGGCACTAGACAACTGATAAAAATACTTATATATATTTCTAAATGCATATATTATATAGATAAATTACACCCAGACACAGAACAAATGATCGTGCTCATCACGGAAACATTTTTTTGTCCTGGGTGGGAATCGAACCCACAACCTCCGGCATAGCAGTCAGGGCCGCTAACCACTAGACCAACAGGCCTGTCAAAATTTTTCATTGAGTGGTGCGTCATGTTAGGGGACATTTTGTCCCCTAATGTATCTGAAGCTTTATTATTGAATTTAATTACCTAATCGTATTATTTACAATGATTATACTAAACACACCTTGCAATGAAATAAAGTATATGTAGTTTGAAGCTGTTATTTTCGCCAATTCGCCCTCACTGGACTAAAACAAAGACATTTTTGACCTGATGCAAATCATAGCCTATATATAGACCGTATACCATTGACACTCCCCAGCTAGACCCATGTAGATATGGCCCGTAACTTATCTATAATTACCTCAAAGCAATTGAATAATTTTAAGTAGGAATTGAAACAACACACAGCGTTTAAATTAACGAATTCGACCGGTTACATGTTCCGTTCTACCTGCCACGGGATTATGAATCTTGAAACTGAATTAATAAACGCGAGATTTGTCTGCATAATTTCGTTTGGAGTATAAAACTAAATGGGAATGCTGTATATAATTGATTTTGTGCAATCACGCTTACTTGTTTAATAGAATTTGCGTAGGCAACTCTATCTTCTAGACAATTATTAGCTTGAGTAAAGGAAGGCTAAGCGTGAGATATATTTAAGATGTGGGGTTCAAATGGGCTTTAGACCTTTAGCTTACAACGCAGCGTCACCTAATATTTTATCTAGTTAGGTAGTTTACCTGTTTTAGTTAGTTTATCTGTTTACCTGTAATAGATTTTAAAGCAGTTTGCATTTGGTTAGGTTGATTATTCAAATTTAAATCCTTTAGTTCTACAGGGCTGCAAAATTGCTCGAAAGAGTCACCACGGCCCTAGAATGTAAAGGGACTGGGACAAAGTGAAAGAATACGAGTGGACCTTATTTAGTCAGTAAAAATCTAACACTTTCTCTCGCTATTTTATTATAAGTTATTAGATGATTTACCACAAAAAAAGGATTCTATGCGATGATTTTTTCTAAAAAACAATATATATCAAAATTAATAGCAGCTCGCTTGTCTCGGTAAAACTCGAGAACGGCTGGCTGATTTGGCTAATTTTAGTCTTGAAATATTCGAAATAGTCCAGGGAAGGTTTAAGGTGAGAAAAAATGGATAAAATCACGAAAAGAAAATCCGAATACGACGCCATCTCTAATTAAAATGTTATTATAAAATGAATAATGCTTTTCCGGTAATGCCAGTAGATGGCATTATCCTTACTATTAGACGATACGAAGTTCGCCGAGTCAGCTAGTACATAATTATAATGATCACGATAGCTAATTTTAATTCATATTAGCTAGGTTGGTAAACAGGAGATTTTAATGACATATTAAATAATTTTTTTTTTTTAATAATTTTACTAGTACACTTTATTTATTTAACAATTAACGTAATGAAACAGGTACAATAGTGATGCTTATTTCTAAAGATATCTCTTCCAGTACAGCACTAGTAATGTGAAAGGAGAGGTAAAAAAAATATGTGTTGCCACTGTGTGTGAGAGTACTACAAAAAATAAGTACATAAAACAATAGGGTATTTTACTCTATATGAGAAAAAATCTAAAAATATATTATTTAGATAGCTTAGGCAAAAAGCAGTCAGTAAGTGTTAATTTTAGTTCATAAAATAACAAAATAAATTTTGAAATTCAATTCAAAGTTTTCTGTTTTTTTAATCTGTTCTTTATCACCATGAAATAGCCACCATGTTATTATGTCATTCGGCTGTGTAAACTAAAGTCATCATCATCATCATTTCAGCTGAAAGACGTCCACTGTTGGACATAGGCCCCCTATGCTTCTCGCATCCACCGCACTCCCGCGACCCTCACCAGGTCGTCGGTCCACCTTGTGGAAAGCCTTCCAACGCTGTGTCTTCCGGTGCGCGGTCGCCACTCTAGAACCTTTCGGCCCCATCGACCATCCGTTGTACGTGCTAAAACTAAAGTGACAGCTGTCATCTGATTGGCCAGACCGAGTGAATAACAGCGCATTTGATTACACAGCCTACTGACGCCACGATTACAGAGTAAACATGGCGTCCACGGCGTTCTGCATTTTCGTCAAATTACGCGCGAAATTCGAAAATGTAAATTTTAAATGCATTTTAGGATAGGTACTTAGCGACTGAATAAAAATGTTGTGTTTTTTGTGGTTTATTAGCACTATAGAATCTAATTGAGACACTTTTCGAAAATGAGTGTGATACCCTATTGCGAACACTAGAACAGAGAGACACCACACTTTGGAGGTACTACTAGCTTCGCCCAGCGGCTTTACCCGTGTGATACTACAAGAAACTTACTCCTGTGATAAAAAGTATCCTGTCCTTATTCTAGGACGAGGCCCACTCGAGTACCAATTTTCATCCAAACATACAAATTTTCGCCTTTCTAATATTAGTGTGATACATTTGTACTTGAAAAAGAAATTGACACAAGGAACCCCAAATCCATTGCTATTAAAACTTTTTCATTCATTTTTTACTTGTCTCCACAGCTATGTTTACCGAGTCTATGGCTATTAGAAAACCAATCGACTGACGAGTCGACATGTTTTGATCAAATGACGCGTGCTAATCGAGTTAATTGTTACCACGGAGTAAACGCACGCGCAAGCGGCCGATCTACGATCTATGTTTGTTTTTTTTTATTTTTTTATTTCGATGTTTAAATTTATTTATAAAATTATAATTGGTAGGGTTTTTCTGTTTTGTTACTTAGGTGTTGATATAATGTGGTAGTGGATGTAAAATTGAATTAGTTTTTGATGCATTTTAAGGAAGATAAAGATTTGCGTTTTTAAGGCAAGTATGAATCGGTTAGTTCTTAGCAAGCGTGTTTCATTGCTTAACATCAGATGAAATAGTGTAAATTTTTATATTAATTATATACCTACTAAAGTAAATCATACATAAAAATAGTTTTTTTTTTGGATAAAACCTAAGTCTGTGTCTAACCGGAGTCTGTGTTTTCTAATAGCTATAACCCCTAGGTTATTGCAACGTATTTACCCTTGATTTAAAGACCCCTTTAAGTCAAGGGTGAATAGGTTACTTCTATTCAAGCTTGCTCCATCGTCGGCCACATCATCGCTTTCCACCAGGTGAGATAGTGGTCAAACGCGAGCCTATCCATAATAAAAAAGCTTCTTGATTAACTAGAATTGAAATTTACTGAAACGTGAGCACCTTAAGCTATCTTTGTTATTGAGTAAAAGGTGGTTTGGTTACACTACAAAGTTAATTCCTAACTTTAATTCAATGTCCGATGATCCAAATCATCTCAATCACCGCTTCGTTTGATTCAAACGAGTATATAAAACCTAATGACCGGCTCAACAAGAAATGAACATTACACATTAAGCTTCAGAGAACAACTCAAATTAATTAACAGCGTTAACTCAATTCAAGCGGGCCAATACAAATCAATAAATAAAAGCGCTAAATTGCATCGCTTTTGTAACAAATTGGTGCGCTTGCGCCGATCCCTGTTTACACGCGGAACGAAGCCGCATTTAATTGCGCAACAAAAACTTACAAATAAGACATTGTGCTAAGTAATTAGATTAGCACACCACGTTATTTGTCCGGTTCGTACCCGTTTGTATACACCCGGTAAGGGCGTACGAACAGTCGGGAGTCGTATAGAGTGGTTAATACCACGCAATTTGTAACCGTGTCAATTTGTACGAAAACGGATACTGGTAATTGCATTGCCGGACAGGTAGGGATGTTATTAATGATGCGAGGATGCAAGTAAGTGGGTACTACCAGTTCAATTTGCTGAAGTTATTATAGTGAGAGTTAGTTACTGGGTATTGCAAGGAACAGTAAGTATGGTGCAGAGGAAACGCTCTGTACTTTGTCAAAATATTTAAAAAAAAATTTTTTTCGGTCGTTGCATTTTTTGTGAAGTAACTTTGTTCTGAAGAATAGTTTCAAACCCCTCATGACCAACCTGTGAACAGTCACAGGTTGCTTACTTAACTTTCATAAACAACCTAAATGTTTACCTAATTATTCACCTTTTATTAACCACGTAAATGTAATTGATTGTGAAAAATAACAAGTTTTTATTTAATGGGACGTTCCTCTTTTTTACTGAAAATTGATCAAATTGCCTAGTACGAATTTGTTTTACGTTAATGCAATCGACACGTTTCTGACGATCAGCGCTCTGATTGGCCCGCTTCAAAATCTTAACCAATCAGAGAACTGAATGCGGAAAGACGTTTCGATTGCGTTAACGTGAACACTGCTTGCATTCAGCGCGCACTCACAATACAAAAAAATATGACGGAGGTAAATTACTGTCACATAAAAAAAAAAAATTTAAAGCCCCTGAATAATAATAATTATGTACTTATTGTACTAAAAACCTTGAAATAAAAGAAAAAACATTAATAATATTTACATTATATACAGAACAAGCAATTATTGGTAAATACAGAAGAAGGATATCACTAATACTTACATCTCTCCAGTTTCTAGCATTCCAACAATTGTTAGGGCAAATGGAAAACAGCTTAGGTCCGAACCCAAAAGTGGTAATATCAGCACAATAGAATCTTAACCCACAGCCAGCGCGAGGGATACTAAATCGTATTTTAATCTATGCGAAACAATGTAATATAAATCTTAGATTGGTTTCACCTGAACTTTGTAATGCTGCAATTATTAGACTACGCTTCTGACTATACCAGTTTAAATTATTCGAATGGCGATTATTACAGCGAATAATGTTGCCAATTTAGGGTTAAATAACTATGTAAATATATCTTTTGAATATAAAGTTTTAATGAGGGGAATGATTGCTGATATCGTTAAAATGTAAATAAGTACGGGTGAGATTGTGAACTCATTTTTTTTCTGGTTTTTGAGTAAGGGTTTTTTCTGAGACAACGATGTTTTATGCGATTGATAATCTGGTTGTTAAATCACACTCGACATGATTCTAAGAAATTATACGTATCTCAAATAACAATTATTGCTTTCCACCTTGTTTTTCTTTACTGCTGAGCGTGTGGTCCTGGGTTCAATTCTCATGTCAGACAAAAAATGATATTGAGTCTTTCCATTAGGAAATACTATAGCTGTCCGGAGTTTTGGAGTTGAAGATGTAATTCCCCCGTGCCTAAAAAAACACGTAAAGTCCTTTTTGCACTTGATCTTTCCCTGATCGTGTCCAATTACAGTCTCATCGGCCTACGAAAGTGAAGGAACAGAAAGTGCACCTTTTTGGCGCACACGCTTGGAAATTATATATTCTGTGATCTGTTCTGTGATCCGTTAAAATTAGCCACCATGATCGAAATTCGGCGGAGAGGATTATTATTATTCTTCCAGAAAAATCATTGCATGTCCTTAAGTTCTGAATTTCTCATTGGAGCTACACGATTACTTCCAAATATGTATGTATGATTAGATAGCTTCACTCGTCAAAAGATTATTGCAGACACTATGATTATGAAGATAATATGGTTCTGATAATAATCGTTCTCACCAAAATAATGTCTGGAAATATCCAATAGAAAAAGACTGTGACCTATCAGTTTCGGAGTTCCTTCTTTAAGTAATCGGATAAGAAACACCAAACTCATTTAGTTTTAAAACATTTACTTGCTCTGTTGGAATGACTCATCATCATCATCATCATCATTTCAGCCAAAAGACGTCCACTATTGGATATAGGCCTCCCCTAAGTGTCGCCATAATGATCGGTCCTGTTTTTTTTAAGGTGGGAAATCATCCAAATGACTTCTCGCGCTCTGGGTGGAGCGCGAGGGCGTGTCAGTTTTTTACTGACTAAAACCACACCTGTATCCTTCAATTACCCTTTGCGTCCTAGGACTACGGGTTTCAATGATCGGTCCTGTGCGTCTCGCATCCATCGGATTCCCGCAATCCACACCAGGTCATCAGTCCACCTTGTGGGAGGCCTTCCAACGCTGCGTCTTTCCATACCTGGTAGCCATTCTAGAACCTTTCGTCCCCCTCGACCATCTGTTCTGCGAGCAATGTGCCTGCCCACTACCATTTAAGTTGGGCGATTCTTCGGGCTATGTCTGTAACCTTGGTTCTCTTGCGGATATCTTCATTTCTGATGTGATCACGCAAGGAAACTCCGAGCATTGCTCTTTCCATTGCCCTTTGAGTGACTTTAAGCCTTCTAATGAGGCTCATTGTAAGCGACCACAGTTTCGGAGCCTTATAATCTGTCATCACGCACTAGTCATAGACTTTCGTCTTGAGACACTGTGAAATGCATGCTAAAACGGAATTACATTAAGAAATATATTTTTTCTATACATATCACAGCACTTGTTTTTTATATATACGACCAGTAGTGATCTAATGGTAAAGATGGTGGTATGGCTAGTCCCGACTTACACCTAGGTTTGAATTCGCAACGAGCTTGCATGGGTTAAAACCCCACAACGTAGGATAACGTTGTAGATTCAAACCCAGGCACGTGTTTTACTGTGTGTAATTTATTTCATTACCACTGCTCTCAAAACAGTGAAGTAAAATCTCGTAAGGATACTGGCATATTCAAGAGCCAAAAATTCGAAGACATGATATGACATTCACTAACCCGCACAGGGCCTACGTGTTGGTTACAGTTCATCCCTTATCATAGAGAGAAGGCCTGAGTACCAATACTTTTTTTTTAATCTGTGGAAATTATCTAATGACTTCTCGCGCTCTGGGCGGGGCGGGAGAGACCACATCTGTGTCCTTCAGCTGCCCTTTGCGTTCTAGGATTACGGGTTTCCTTTTCAGAAATTCGCCGCGGTCCTAGCTAGCGGGCATCGGCCCTGCTCCTATGGTTTGCTGGCATCTCCTTGAGGAGCGCGTGGATCCCTACGCGCGGTTGACGACTGGGCTGGGTCCGATCAATTACCGGACGGCCGGACGGCAATCTACCCGTTGCTCGACGTCCGCAAGCCCTCGTCTACGGTCCGCAAGTCCGTGTCCGGTAGTAGGGGTCAGAATCTCAGTGGCTGGGGCGTGAGTACCAATACTGGGATCGATACTTATAAGGATGATTAGTTACTTATTTATATATATATATATTCTTTATTGCGCACCAAGATAATATATTAACAAAAGAAACCATTTAATAAAAACATACAATTGGCGGCCTTATCGCACTCGGCGATTTCTTGCAGGCAACCTAGAATGGACAGAGATTGCCTGGACACAAAATGGGGTTGCACTTGGTGCAAATATAAAAATAAACAAGACTTAATAGATACATAACATACATACATAATCAGCCTATTAATGTTCCCACTGCTGGGACTCAGGCCTCCTCTCTCTAGGAGAAGGAATGGGCCGTAATCCACCACGCGGACCCAGTGCAGATTGGTGAATGTCACATGTCTTCGAATTTTTGGTTCTAGGACATGCCGGTTTTCTCACGATGTTTTCCTTCACCGTTTTGAAAGCAGTGGTGATGAAATAAATTACTCAAAGTAATGCGCCTGCCTGGGTTTGAACCCGTGACCTACAACTCGTAAGTCGGGGCCGTTACCACTTGGCCGCTACTGCTCTCAAACTTGATAAATACTTAATACTAAAATAGATACACTTAAACACACCTATATAATATTTATAAGCAAGAGAGTAAGTGATGAAACAAAGACATTAACACAGTGTCAGTAATAATTCTTCACAAGCCTTTTAAATACAGGCAGTGTTTGCGCACGTTTGATTATGCTTATGCTTAAACATATAAAGATCTAAAACCAATAAAATTAAACAACATTAATTTATTTAAAACTAGCTTTTGCCCGCGGCTTCGCTCCCGTCAACTGACTACTCTACCCTACTCTACCCTACTCTACCCTACTCTACCCTACTCTACCCTACTCTACCCTACTCTACCCTACTCTACCCTACTCTACCCCACTTTACCCTACTCGATAAAAAGTACCCTATGTCCGTCTCCTGGTTCTAAGCTACCTCCCCACCAATTTTCAGCCAAATCGGTTCAGCCGTTCTTGAGTTTTAAACAGTGTAACTAACACGACTTTCTTTTATATATATAGATTACCTCACCGAACAATAACCGCAGCACACAAATCAACTCGCATAAGTTACCAAATTAGTACATAATATAAATTATCTTCTATAAACACTATAATTGTAAAATTACACTACTTAGACAGAATATAACTCAGAGATTTGCCGCCATAACCTCTTATTACGTGGGTGTCGGTACAAACAGGATGTGAAATTTTTTATTCTTTTTATTTGAGTCATTCCAAATTATTGGCAAATAACTAAACACCGCCAATTAGTGTTATCTCCTCCAATAATAAATTAATAATTAAAACAGTTAAAGTCAAATCATTTTAGTTAATGCTCATCCTAATAAATTGCGCGCCAGTCGTAGTGTCGTCAATAAATCCGGATGTCCCGAAAGAATATTTTGGATCAAATTTAGTGCTGACAGTAAAAAGTATCGATATAACAGCCTATCGATTGACGCACGTGCTCCTGTCAAATTTACCGACTGTGCTTTAATGGCCGATACGGTAAGAATTATTGTGTTGCTTTGATGTTGTGTGATTGTCGATTAAATGTTATGTTGTTTGTCGATAGATCGATTAGTTTTATTTAACATTATGTATGTTGGTATCTATTAAGATCTTGTATTATTGAATACCTATCAATTTTATATCCGTGTCCACCAATTAAGTTTATTCTTTGATTACCTACAATATTCACTTTTTTGGCTTATCGGCAAATTTTCCACTTCGATTTAAAACTCTATTATTGCTATTATTTTATCTCTATTATGATTGTACAAAGACTAAACCTCATAATGGGGATACCTAAACTAGTTATAGAGTCCCCGCGTAAAATCTTCTTTAGGTCTGCAATGTAAACAAGGAAGTAAACTGATAAATCAATAACTGTCAGATCAAATTGTCGATTTAACTTACACATCGGACCATACCAGTAAATTTGCTATATTTTGAATTAGGTTTCACTGAGAAAACATCTAACGTTGCTCGTCAGGCATAAATTTAAAGGATGCAGTCCTGCAGTCTGAAACAGGAATTGCATTTGAGAAATATTAGCCAAAAATTCCGCCAAATAAGTCATATAAAGCAACCGCATATTTTTTGGCCAATTAATTATCAAAAAACTTCATCAATCTGATAAAATAAATATTTGGGTAGTCAACTAATTAATCCAAAAAAACATCGATACATAATTATAAATAATTCCCCATCACTATTAAGAAATCGTGTGTGGTATAAAAAGACAGTGATCTGAGCTTTTATTTACCCAAATGCAGCTGTAAAACATAAAAAATCGCTTTCCTCCAAACTTTAATTGCTGGCAATGAAATAATTAAATGTGACAATCGTAAAACACTGAAGTCCTCATAAAACATTATAGCCGTGAACTCTGAGAGGCACATTTACCGGTAAAAATGTTTGAACATGCTTAATTCATGGAATTTAGCCTTTAAAATAATATTTACGCTGGTCCTTATTGTGTAAACAGACCATAATTTTGCGATATGATATAAAATTTTATTTTTGTGTTTCTCCTTGATCACCCCAGTCAACTCAGGATTTAAAAATTCATAATCCATACTTATCATTACATATGCGAAAGTCTTGCTATCCGTTTGTTATATTTTCACGCCAAAGTCGTACATAAAAATAGAATGGACCTTGCAGGTCTTACGACATATTTTTGTATAGTGCTTTCATCATCATCATCTTCCGAAAGACTGTTGGACATAGTCTAGGTCTCCCCTAAGTGTTGCCACAACGAACAGTCCTGTGCGTCTCACATCGTTCATTTCCACGACCCTCATGGTCGTGAAACTCCAATGGATCGGTCACAGTGGACAGGTCATTGGTCCACCTTGTACGAGGCCTTCCAATGCTGCGTCTTCCGGTACGTGATCACAACTCCAGAATCTTTCGGCCCCATTGACCATCTGTTCTGCGAGCAACGTGCATTGCCCACTGTCACTCAAGTTTGGCGAGTTTTACGTTTGGCGTTTGGGAGTATGTCGGTTGGAATAAATTCCAACTTTTACACTGGCGAAGCCGCTTGCAGAAGCAAGCATGATACATAAATGGATTCATAGGATAAAAGTAAAAAATACTTATAAAAATTGGAAAAAACGAATAATTTATTATAGGAGACGCATCACATCGCAAACATCTTCTTGCTCCACATTTGAAATTATCGTATATCGATAAATGCGTAAAAACACTGTTCAGACTGTCAGTTTGAAATCTTACTCTTATCGCACTAATTCATACTAATATTGCAACGGCATAAGTTTGTATGTGTGTGTGTATTTTTGTTACTCCTTCACGCTCAAAAAACTGAACTGATTGGGATATAATATTGCACACGGAGAATTTTGCAGATGGGAGATGGGAGATTTTTTATCCCAAAACTATGTTTCCTTGGGATAGTTTTTTATTATCCCGTGAGCAAAGCCGCTGGCAGATGCTAGTTCAAAATATGTATAAAATCTTATAAATAAGTAGTTATCAATATGCTGTTGAGTTATTCGTAATAGGTAGCCAAGAATTTTAACAGCCTTCTTAGTTTTGAAACTCGATACATCGTAAAAGAATATAATAAAAATTGTAGATATTATCATTGTTTTAATATCTGTCTTTATGTGTTAACGTTGACATAAATTAGGATTTTAATTACACTTAATTTTGTTAGTATTCATGAGCTAGCAGATTATTCAAAAACAGACATCATAATTTTTTGAGTCAAAATCTGTTGTTTTTTAAAAAAAGAAGAAAAATAATAATAGTTATCTACTGTGTACTTTTAATTTTGGGGGGGGGGAGGGGATTGCCATAATTACCACGCTTCGCAGGCGGGTTGGCGATCGCAATGTGGTTGTTGCAATACACAGAGAATGGACCAATAAACTGGCGAGGGTCGCGGGAATCCGATGGATGCGAGACGCACAGGACCAATCATTATGGTGACACTTGGGGAATACCTACGTCCAACAGTGGACATCTTCCGGCTGAAATAATAAGATGATAAATATATCTAATAATTTTCCTCTATAATCGATGTAATTATCCAATTTAAACTTAACAACAAACTTACACTTCCTAAATTAGACTCCAAACCACCAATTTCGATGTTACCAAGCGGATATTTTAAATTCAAACATACTTGGATTTGGTGTCTCTTTCTCAACTTGAATATCGGAGCGAGAGGGAATAATAAACATGAATATAAGTACTCAAAGGCTTGGGACTCCGAATATGTAAGAACCGGTTGTTTGCAATAATTTAAGCGCATAGCAGGTCGGAGGTCGACTTTCGAGTCAAAACTTGAGACCTTTTGCTAAGATTACGAATGCTGGAGCTGCAATAGTCGGTGCAAATCAGCTTGTAAACGCTCGTTTGAATTCAAGTCTTAGCTGTTTATTGATTTAGGATAACAGCACTGTAGGAAAGATTTATTTTACTTAAGACCGTGTAGTTAATGAATTATTAATTCAAATAAGATTTGTTTCAAGCAATCGCCATAATCAAAGCGCTTAGAAAAGTAGTCCAATTCGTTGACCGGTTGCTTGATAGTCAAAACAAATAGTAGGTATATTTTTATAAAGTGCAGAGAGTTGCTGGTTGCTGGCTGCAGTGACAAATTTTGACGTCGACGATTTGGCGACGTTTTTCAATACACTTACGATACGCGCGCCTCGTGGACTCGACCCGCGCTCAGCTTGATACAATAAATGTAATAAAAATGTGGCGGGAGCGAGCACGTGCACTTTTCTGCACTAGTGCGGGAAACAGTCATATTGCGTGCTTAAAAGCAGTGGGATAAGGGCGGATTTTCGAGTAACTGTACTGAAAAACATTTATCTAGCCAACCTAGATGAATTTCGATTTTTGAAATGCCTTGGTTCATTTGCATAGGCAACCTGTAACGACATATTTTGTTGATTAAAAAAAGTTTAAATCTGCTGAAAAAGTACTATAATAGGTATAGTACTTTTTCAGCAGATTTAAGAATTTAAGAGAATGAACAACAGCTAAAGCCCTGTAGAAGTAGATGCTATACTAAAGCTTTTTAAACGAGAATTTAATTACACAAATATTGAAAACCAACCAAGTGCGATTTTTAGTATTTGTTGTTATAGTGGCAACAGAAATAAATATCATCTGTCAAATTTTCAACTGTCTAGTTATCACGGTTCATGAGATACAGCCTTGTGTCAGATATACGGACAGTGGAGTGATAGCAATAGGCTTTCGTTTTTGCGAATCTTTGTATGTATGTTTGGAAAACCTTTAGTCTCAAATGGCTGAATGGGTTTCAATGAAATTTGCTACATTGGCAGACCATGACCTAGAATAGGACATCTTTTTATCCCGAAGATATATTCCCTTATGATAATTTTTTGCTTTTGCGCAGGCGAAACTGCTGGCATTTATGCTAGTATGTAATAAAGATAATCGAGAAACATTTCAGTCACACCTCATTAGAAGCCTAGAACATAAGATGAATTAGGAACACAACATCTCTGTTCCAACCGCTAGCACTTTATAGTAAAGTTGTTTGTACTTATGTTCAGCCGTATCGAAGCGAGATTAGAAATGCGTGTCCATTCTATCTTTATTCGTATTTATATTGCCTTTTACAGATATTTCGTAGATAGGTACACGGTACATTGAAAATGTTTGTAAGACAGAAAGGTTCAAACTTAAATGAATAAGAATTTTAAGATGGTCCTTTTTTACTCGCTTATCGACAACATCGAGCATGGTTTAAAAGCTTGTTACTTCATCTAACGCAATCTAAACGCGATGTTTGACGAAAAGGCAACGCGAAAAAAGAAAGATAACACCTGAAAACTCTGTTGGCATTTGATAATTCCATGATTTACTCGAATATTTTACAAAACTTGTTCCAGGAAATACGTGTTTTACTTAACACTTCAAAGTTTTTGAAAAAAATTGTCGTCTTTAAAATTTTGATTAAATTTACAAGGCTTCTATTGTTATGCTTTTTTGACTTTTTAATTTTTTTAGTAAATAATGAAGTATCAAATTTCATGCAAAATAGCAGATTTTCAGAGGTTTGTACTGGATTAATTTTACACAAATTTATAAATTGATTTTAATAGAAGCCTAGATAATATCCACAAGATACTGTGTTTCCAAAATATGTAATGAAAAATGTGTAATAACGTCATAATCACGTAAGAGCGGTTGTATGAAAAATAGTGAAAATGTATGTCGAGTTGCATCCCCTTAATATATTCTACCAAAAACTCATCATCATCATCATTTGAACCAAAAGACATCCACGGACATAGGCTTCTCCTAGCTGTCGCCATAACGACCGGTCTTGTTTGTCTTGCATCTATCTAACACCCGCTTTTTTCAGTAGGTCCTCGATCCACCTCGTGAGAGGCTTTCCAAAGCTGCGTCTTGCGGTATGCAGTCGCCTCTCCAGAACCTTTCGACAACATCGACCATCTGCGAGCAATATGCCTGCTCACAGCCGCAGCTATGTCGGTAACCTTGATTCTGCTGCTGATTCTAAAATGTATTATATATATGTTCCAGTAATTTAAATTATTTCTGGAGGAGGTTGATTAATGCATGTTGTTTAGAAACATTACCATTGTAAGCAATGTGTGGCTGAGCTAAATCACCTTGCAAAAAACTAGAAAAATATTCTAGTTGAAGAGGTACCAGAAATAGAAGGTGGTAAATAAACAAGACTTTATAAAGTTAGTTACATTAAAGTGAAACTAATTTTACTAAATATATCACGTCTTTTTTCTACTGATGGATTTTAACGCCTTGCGTTCTTATTGAGAACATTCAAGACATTATTGAACTTACACTCAAATGGACCGCTGCAATTAAACTGTTTGCCACAGCTATTATGATAATATACTAGATCCATATGTTAATGTCTTAATCTGAATACCAATCTGTTACTTCTCTTTCTAACCTTAATAACTGCGTTATGACTTAATGACCCATTTGATAAATAGATTCACATCATCATCTTTCTAGCCTTTTTCCAACAAGCTTGGTTTTGGTTTACAGTCTGAGCGGATGCGGCTGCAAGTATCCACCTACACTAATATTATAAAGAGGTAAAGTTTGTTTTTTATTTGTAGGAGGTAATCTCTGAAAGTACTGGTCCGATTGCTGATTATTGCAGCAAAGTTAGTATTTTATATGAAACGACTGCCTATTAGTCGTCCACAACCCAGTTACTGGGCAACGTGATGCTTTTTGGATAGACTGATGGTCAGTCTTCCTGGCGTCTACCTACCTGTGAAAACTGTCTATGATGGCTTTACGTGCTTTCCGATGCACGGGGTTTCACTGATGTCCTAGATAAACTTTGTAAAATACATATGTATTGTAAAGTTCTCATTGACATTTGCCTTGGTTTCGAAATCGCCACTTCACCTTATACATACATATTATTATCAAAATTTAACTCTTACTGTACAAGAAGTAGAAATAAACATATTTAAACGAATTGAACTTATGTATAGATCAGTAGTAAAAATAAGTCGAAAGTGAATAGGTTACTTCTAGGCAAGCGAGCTCTATCGTCGGCCACATCATCGCTTACCATCAGTGAGATAGTAGTCAAACGCGAGCCTGTGTCTTTAAAGCTATAGACTGAATAGGCTATCAATGAACCAGTTCACCTCACCATTACCGATCGCATATCTGCTTACCATCAGGTAAGATCGCAGTCAAGCACTAGTTTATTTTAGTATGAAAAGTCTCAGTTAAAAAATGATATAACAATAACTTTCGTTGATCCTTTTAGTTCAAAATATCAAGCTCATCTCCCACATCTACCTTAATTGCACGTAGGTAGAATTGGACAACCATCTCAACGGTACAATCAGTAATCAATTTCCTACAGTTATAGAGTACAGAACTATCTCAGTACTCAACAACTGTAAGCTTGGGTATCGTATCTGAATGCAAATTGTACACGCGCGTGCGCAGAGTGGGCGAGACGCCGCGGTCACGCACGATGCCACGCGTTGCATAACCATAGTGTGGTGGAAGTTATGAGAAATAACGTCAGTTTAAGTACTGTGACTGATATCAAAGAATCAACGGTTCAATTTAGGATGAGAACAGTGTTATTTTAAAAATGAGTCGATAATTTATACGTTGCTGAAGTTGCATATAATCATTCGAAGGGAAAAAGTAATGACTTTTTACCTTCGAGTGATATATGCAACTAACCATATGTTATGAATGCATATTTTTGGTTACATATGGTTAACTTTGAGGGTTTAATATTAGAAAAACATCCGGATGTTTATGCCTATATCTGTAGAAATAAAAACACTAGGACGACAAATCATTGAGAGTTGCAGGGTTATTCCCGAATCCCATCCATGGTAGGCACGAGCTGGTTGAGCAATGGGTAGCTCACCGTCCTACCATCCGATAAGGACGGCCCAACGATGCGTCTCAAAGAGATGTCAGCCAAACTCAAGGGGCTCAAGGGCCAATGCTTGCTAATTCTGTGAAAATGTCCAAAAGAGTTACTGTGGCCCTGGGAAGCAACAAGTAACTGAAGGAACACAGGGTCTGACACGCCCTCTCGCATCTAAAGAAAATAATTGGTCAACTCAAAAAAAAAAAAATTACTAACGAATTTAAGGTAGTTGAAATCTAAATAATTTACAAAATATTATTAGCAATGTGATAGAAAAAAAATGTCTATGTTAAAACAAAGATGGAGCAGTAATTAATAAACATACTCGTCAGGTTTTTAATATTATATATATTTTTTTAAGTAAAGGTTTTATATATAAGTATAATATTATCTACTATATAAAAATAAGTCGGGTTTTCCTTCCTGACGCTATAACTCCATAACGCACGAACCGATTTCCACGGTTTTGCATTCGTTGGAAAGGTCTCGGGCTCCGTGTGGTTTATAGCCAAGAAAAGAGTAGGGTAGAGTAGGGTAGAGTAGGGTAGAGTAGGGTAGAGTAGGGTAGAGTAGGGTAGAGTAGGGTAGAGTAGGGTAGAGTAGGGTAGAGTAGGGTAGAGTAGGGTATTTTTTTTTTTTTTACTAAATCCCGCTTTTGGGCAGAACACCGTCTGCCGGGACCGCTAGTTGTATATAAGTATAAATTTTATCACTTGAACCACCTAACCTACAACCACAATATCACACATAAAGGTCCATCAAGCAACGTGGGATATAATGGCGGGCTCGTTATGATTAAACGGATAATTTTGACCGGTATCTGTGAAGTATGGCAACTATTACACGCTGTTAGCCCATCGTGTTTGAAGGAGGTGGTTTTATGGCAAACTGATGGTGTAAAGGTGAATCGTGATTAGATAATGAATGAACTGGTACGTCTTGAAGTATGGACCTCAAAGAATACGCCGGTTGTGTGTGGCAGTGAAGTGTTTATACGTGACAGTGATTGTAGGTAGTCAGAAACATGGCAAAGCGAAATTATTTACGAGTGGTACTTATTGAATTTTCCTTATTAAGGAAGATGCTCAAAGCTACCCCGCCAAATTTAAATTTACTTAAGTTTTTTGCATTTTGCAGGTTAGTGTCTAGTAGTGTACTGATTATTAATATTATTTTTTAATTGACATTGCTCCACTCTAGGAATTTTTCCAGTATCGTAGATGCATTCACAAACATGAAAACTCCTCAACACAATACACCCAGATCTAGAACACCCATCAGTAGGCAATAAAACGGCGCGTACTGTTCCACGCGCGCCTCAAGGAGATATCAGTAAACCGTAGGGGCCCAGCACGGTCGAAGCCTACTGGGGCCAAGGGTCTGCTTCTGAAAGGAAGGCTCGGCCCCGGTATGAAAGGCAACGAAGGAACAAGTGGGTTTTTATTCAGTAAAAGTCTTACACACCCTCTGGCTCCGCCCAAGAGCTTGGGATGTCATTGGATGATTTTCTCACCGAAAAAAAGGGCCATACAAATATTTAAGTGCAGCAGCCAGTCGCTCTACTACTACGCCAATTGTGCCATCAATTGACGTAAAACGTATTTATTTGCGGAAATCAATACAACCCTCTCAGTTCAACTTACGTCCCTATTGAGTTAATTCTTTGAAACCGAGAGAACGTCTCATTCATCTAGGCCAAATGAGTTTTCGTAACTATCTGTTTTGTGTGCCTTTGATACATTTACTGATCGGGGAAAAATAATACGTAAATAAAAATCTCTCTCTCGACACTCTTGGGTGTTTTTTTTTTTATGAAATAGTTAAATAGCAAATGACTGCAAAATTGAAAAAAACTTTAGAATAATTGATTTTCACGGGCTAGCTTTGAGTATCTCCCTTAATAAAGAAGTTCTAATAAGTACCACTACTAAGTAATTTCGTTTTTCTATGTTTCACTTTCACCTTAAACAAAAAAGTCAAAGGGCAACCACTTTCCTTGAGAAAACTTCTAACAAAATATTAATAGTACTAGATGAAAAGCAAAACTGAGATCATAGCAGAGTCAGATCATCAATAATGCTAGTGTTTACGACAAGATAGACTAGTTAAAAAGTAAAAGGCCCGTATTGACATTTGAGAAAAACCCTAGAATGTAACTTGAAACGAAACTGAAAGAAACAATTAAATAATAATTAGGGGTCCGGTGCAGTAGTAGCTATTTTAGCAATTTTAGTAGTAGCTACACCGGACAAGCCAATCAAAATACAAATGTCAAAACAGGCCTTTTATTTTTTGACAACTGCATCCAATTTTTTTAAGGTAAGTCAAGTCATCATGAAATAATTTCTCCCTCTGTGGATTGAGCGAGAGGGCGTCAGACTTTTACTGACTAAAACTCACCTGTGTTCCTTTAGATGCTCTTTGCCTTCCAGAGCCTGAACTCTATCGAACAATCCCGTGGGCCTATAACTAAAATGCTGAACTCAAGATATTGTGTACTAACTATAAAAATAAGACGCAAACTATACTTAATCTTTCTACAATAGACATGAAATATAACCAATTGATGCTATAGTTGGTGCAGTTGCTGAGCAATTGTCTGCTGCGTTATGTGTAGAAGAGGGTTCGATTCCCGCATAACTAATATTTTGATTGCTAACATAGCTGTCCCGGGTTTAAGTGTGTGGTGTGCGCATGTGTTTGTAAACACACCCACGAAACAGGAGTGATGTGTGGGGAAAAGTAATAAAAAAAACCGGTCAAGTGCGAGATTTACTTGCGCAACGAAGGTTTCGTACAAACTTACTTATAAGTAGTTCGATTCTCAAATAAAATTTCGATGATTTTTTCGAATCGCAAAAAGGTTTTTTTTTGTGACTTTTACAGTTTTCAGACTTAATCGTTTAAGCTTGTGCTATGAGACCTCGCTTCTTGCCAAATTTCAATATTCTAAGTGAACGGTAAGTATTCAATATGTTTTGATTTTCTTACGAATATCAAAATACGCCATAAACGCAGCATAGCGGCCTTATCTTTAGATTGCGTAGAATTAGAAGTTTGATATTATTACTGCTCCAAGCATTAGCAGACCACACAACAGAGTGGTTAAGTATTTAGGATTAATTTTCCACGTGTTGCTGAGAAAAATGGTCTTAACAGACTGACGACAAAGTGATCGAATAAATATTATAATTCCGTACCTCACTCGGTAACGGCGAGTAATGGGTGGCTCGCCGTCCGACCGTCCGATAACCGCCCGGACCGAGCCCAAGTCGTCGACGGCGCGTATTGTTCCACGCGCGCCTCATGAAGATGTCGGCAAATCGTAGGGGCCTAGCAGCGTTGAAGCCTACTGAGGTCACGGGTAGTGTGAAAGAAAGCGAAACCCGGGGCCCTGGGACGAAGGCAACGAAGGAACAGGAGTGGGTTTTTAGTCAATAAAAGTCTGACACCATCTCCTGCTCCACCCAAGAGCGAGATTTGCCATTAGATGATTTTCCCACCTAAAAAAAAACCTGACTCGGTAAAAACGGAACCCAAAAACAATTTTTATACCGAAACGAATTTCTCTTAACCGCCATCAACTTACTCAAATCGTTCATCTGCCTATCTTCCATTACGCTCTCAGAAGTAAACGTCTAATAAACACATATAAAATGTAATAACTTCAACTATGTTTTCTAACTCAATCACAACTCTAGCTGTTTTATCATCATCAAGATATATAACGAGCACATATATATGGGTGTCGACCTGTGACCTAATAGTAATTTACCTTTAAGTACCGACGAGTAACGGTGTCAATGAGACCATATGAGGCCATAGACCATGTAATGGCTTTATGTCTGCCACAGTTTTGGTAATGTGTTCCGTAGATTATATTTTAAAGTGAAGAGAACTTTGAATGGCATATCTTAATCATGGTTATAATGGTGTCTCATGATATCAAGTCGTGCTGTAGGTACTAAAATATTATATGTAAATAAATTAATTCTGTCATTTTAAAGTAGCAGCCATTTAGAAGAAAATTAATACATATTAATTAATACACTTAAGCGTCTGATTAAAAATAAAATATGTTTTATTAAACATCGAAATAATCCACTTAGAAAAAATTTAAGTATATCTTAGCATTTTGAATTAAATATTAAGCAAAACTCTACATGAAAAAGTCTTAAAAGGTCACTGATCATATATAATAATATTTCTCAAGCTAATATTTACAATTAAGGAAAGAAAGAAACAGTTATTACCATCTTAAGTAACCTACAACATAGGGCGACCAAATCGATCGCAATAATTTACGGATAGTACCTAATTCAACTAAAATCCACCGAAAAGTGCCAGACACGTTTGGCGAGTCGGTAAATCACGAGATAGCGTGGAGAAAGCCAAAGTACCAACACAATATATAAACTAGTGTGACCACATTGTTTTAGTTTCGGTGGGAGTGACATATGTGGTAATAAAAATTGTGATAAACTCAACTTGGTATCAGTCCAATCTAAAGATTGATAGGGCAGGAAATTAAGTTATTGATATTGAGTAATGTCCCGCTTCTAAGTAAGTTTATGGCCATATTAGCTTTCCTATTAAATTTTAAAGTGAAAAATTGTTATGGTTTTGAGCTGTCACAGTCGGTAAAGTTTGTAGGGAGTTATACAAATTAATAATGACGTATGAAGAATGTTTTTGATTATTATGTGGGTGAAAGCGAGAGTGTTGAGACGGGAACTAGTTGAGATATCAAGATCAGTAAGATCAGAGCAGACGTAATTAAGAGATCTAGATACACATTATGATAACAAGTTTATGTGATATTACAAAAATAGAGCTGTTTTCTTAAATGATTTTCCTGTCTGATTATTAACTCCAATAGAGACCAGTTTTGATTGTTGATTGAATTTATCTCATCATAAATTGTTTGCCTATTTACTTCTTACATCAATCCTCCGTTTTCTCGGCCATGAATGGATCATAGTCTCATTCAGTTTAAACTTAATCACCGAGAAGGACCCTCTTAAACATCGATATGATTAAGAGGGCCTTTCCCGATGATTAAACCTATTAACAGTCATCCATTGTGCAACAGACGGGGCTGCCCTCAAGCGGCTCCTGTCCAACTTAGGGGCTCCGGACACCTCCTGCCGGAGGATCTGCGCGGGGATCGTGCAGTCCATGGCCCTCTACGGAGTGCTAGTTTTTGAGCCGTCACTGCAGAAGCAACTGGTGGGTTCGAGAGCGAGTCGTTGACAGCGCGTTGTTTTCCAGGCGCCTCAAAGACATGTCATCAAAACCGTAGGGGCCGAGCAGGGCCGAAGCCTACTGGGGCCATGGGTTGACTTCTGAAAGGGAAAACTGTGGGCCTAGAACGCAAAAGGCAACTGAAGGAATTTAGATCTGGTTTTAGTCAGTAAAAGTCTGACATACCTACCTTTCCGATCCGCACTAGAGTGCG
Organism: Mythimna pallens; assembly: GCA_961205895.1. Taxonomy (NCBI): domain Eukaryota; kingdom Metazoa; phylum Arthropoda; class Insecta; order Lepidoptera; family Noctuidae; genus Mythimna; species Mythimna pallens. Next base: position 9,008,364 of record OY540843.1, read on the forward strand.
AAAAGTCATTAGATGTATTGTCAACTTAAAAAATATTGTGCAACAGATAAAAATTAAAGATGTAACTTGTCGATGACTAAAAAAATTTTTGAAAGAAAACAGACGACGAAACACACACTGTAAAATAGAGTGGAATAAACTGTATTTATAGTGAGCTTGTAATACTTATAAAATGTTTGATTTTTTGTATAAAAGAATATACCACACTACACGAATTTTATAGCATACTAGTGATACGCCCTGAATTTGCATGGGCGCAAATTATACACGCAAACCTTATTCGTTACTGTTTTTCTATGAGTGAAAACCTTATCAAAATTCGTTATGTGGTTTAGTAGGACGTAGAGACTTTGTAACTATGACTAACAACCCGCACCACCTTCATAAGGATGCTAGAAATTTTTGAAACTGTCGGTCATGAATCACACTGTCTATTGAAGAAAGTGATGCACTCGTCGAGTTAAAACTCCAAAGTCTTAAGTATCGACGACGAGTTGCTAGCCTTTAAAATAACAAAAAAAAAAAATTGACGTGTAAAAGTGTTTTTTAAACTCATTTGCAAGATAAAAATCATATAAATGATATTTATTTTGCAAATAGATTTCTTAAAAACACTTTTACACGTAAATTTTTTTGTCCATTTAAACTAAATGAAGCCGGTGTTTCCTAGCTGACTACCCTGAGAAGAAACACCGAAAGAAACTCAGGGGTCAAAGTCTCTTATAAAGTCCATACAACAAACATGTAATGGTCAAATCATATGAAAAATATGCAGATTGAAGTTTGAGATGGTCTTTAGAAGAAAGAACCACACAGCCAACCACACATCATTTTCGGTTTTTGAATAGGTTGGCATAGCATAGCATAGTCCGCCTTATAATGTTCCCACTGTTGGGACTCAGGCCTCCTCTCTATGAGAGGGACTGGTTTTTTTTTTAATAGGTTACTTCTAGGTAAACGTGCTCCATTGTCGACCATATCATCGCTTCTTAATAAAGAGAGAGCTTATCAATAAATAAAGGAAACCGTGTGAAAATTTATTGTGTTTGTTTTTTTTTTATTGTGTTGTTTATGTAGTATTTTGACTTTATTGTGAACATATAGAAAGATGCGGTTGGGGGATTTTGTTTAATAATATATAAGGATAAAGAGAAAATAAGCTGTTTTACCAACAGTCATAACGGGCGGTCGCACAAAAAAATCCAAAAGCAGCCTACACAAGTAAAGTTCAAAACATTTCCCGTCCCATAATCTAAGTACATGGACGTATTACTTATAGATAAATTAATTTTATATCTGCAGTAAGTCGTGAGCGCGCTCTGCCCCCGGGCGGCGGCGGCGTGAGAACCAACTCGTGCTCGAGCTATCGCGAATTAACGTACGTGGTACGACACGTGGCGTGAACTGGATTATTTTGTGCTTTAGATACTTGTACATCTTCATGAGATTCCTTTGTGACTTGTGTCACTAAAGAAAGTTGGAATTAAAATCGTTTTGCATCACATTTGTATATCTGAGTTAGCAACCAGGCGGTAATCTGGCATCTTTGTCGTAATTGGCATATATTAGAATATTAAAATTTTGTGTATAATATATGCTAAGGGTAAACCAAAATATGTAAATAAATAAAATGTAGAAGGATCTTGAAAAATAGCGTCATTGAGAAGTGATTTGACTGTAAGAGTATTTTTAAGAAGTTGAAAGCCTAAAATAGTAAGATAATTTGATTAGTTATAGAATTTGGATAATTTTTTTTCAATACTATCTGCTTCAAGTCTAACTGGATACCAGAATTTTACATAGAACGACTGACCTTTACAACTCAGTAACTGGGTAACACGATACCTCTTGATAAAACTGGTGTTACATTCCTAGCTTTTTCCAAGTCATCATCATCTTCATAACATACCATGTTACGTATTGCGCCGACACCAATTCGGTGCAATCTTTCTCCTGACCTTATTCTTTGTGGTTAGTTTACTATATCTTCTTCAGCCCTATCAGCTGGGATCTGAGTATTCACCAGGTTTCTTGCCTAAACAGTTTTCATTCTCAAAAACTATTCTATCTTCTCAGAAACAAATATAGGTTATAGGATGGACCAGACTAGATCAGGCGTATGGCGATGCGCCACCGGCACATGGTGGATATTCCACCCACACGCACAAAACGTTTTCTGAACACATTCATTGTGCGTACAGCTGATGAGTATAATTTTTTGCCGGAGTCTATGTTTCCTGATAGCTACAACCTAGAATTCTTTCAGTCAAGGGTGAATAGTTTACTTCTAGGCAAGCATGTTCGAGCATCGATTTCATCATCACTTACCACCAAGTGAGATAGTGGTCTATCAAAAATAAAATAAGATTCAAACAAATCTACGAACATACTTTTGAATCTCCCAGCCTTTTATTGCAATAAACTGTACTTCCCATTTTCTCATGTCAATTGTTGCAATTGCTACGCTCTATTGGAGCATGGGGCTTTGTTTCAGAGCAGTACCCATGACGATGCTTCGATAGTATTGTCCGTTGGTGCAATAGCAAGTGAAGTGATAGACAAGACTCTTTGTTAAGTAACTCTGTCTTGTAAGAGTAGATGATCATGCTTAACTTCTTTTGTATAGTTTGGATTTACTATAGATTTATCTTTATTGTCATTTATAGCAAGAATGAAATCTTCTTCAACTGCTTATGAGACTGCTATAAATAGGCTAGTGGCTACTTGGATAGTATCGCAGATTGCAATTTCGATTGATATTCACTCATCAGTATTATTTCATTTGAAATATTTTCACGTTGCAGCATCTATACAAAAAACTAGCTACTGTTCTTTTTTTTTTTAATTGATATAAACTAGTGCTTGACTGCGATCCCACCTGATGGTAAGCAGTGATGCAATCTTTCAGAGGGGACACATGGTGTCTGTAACTCTTCTTTTCCTGTTCTCATTTTGAAAGTGTGCTGGAAAAAATATCTTCTAGCCGTTACCTTCATATTGCTGCATCTAATTCATCAAAAAATTTGCTATACTTGTACTGTCCCATAAAAGAAGGCACGGTGTCTACATTTTTTCTTACTCTCATTTCGAAGGTACGCTGGAAGAGATTTCTTCAGAAATAACCGTTATAATAACCTATTTTTCTGTTTCCGTCTTCTAGTCTGTTTAGTATACGGGTACCTGCATAAATATCACGTATATAAATAAATAGGAATGTGTTTTCCTGTCCTTTTCTGTCAGTTACCATCCTGCTGTATTACTTCTTGCATGACTTATAGTAAGAAATTCTTAGAAGAAGTCCTCATGAAATCTCCTTTTTTCTACCCCATGGGCTTGTATCACAGATAAATGATAAATTATATTTACTGTTCAAATAGGATTTAAAAACGTTTTTACACATCATGTTTTTCGTCAATGTAAACTAGATGAAGCAAGTGTTTTCTAGCTGACTACCCTGAGAAGAAACAGAGACAAGCCTCTTTGTTAAAGTCTCTTTTAAAGTCCATACGGCAAACATATAATGATTAAATCATATGAGAACTACGCAGTCTAGTATCTTACATGGTTTTTGGAGTAAGAAACACACAGATTTGAGTGGACCTGTCCAGTCATTGCAACCATTTGACAGTATTCGTGTAGCTCAACGCAGGACTAATAAGGAGCTCAACGACTTAACAAACAATCCCAAATAAAGTACTCAAACTGCTCTAAAGAGGTTGATTTTGCTGAAATAAGAACAATCCACTTTTGTCCCACATTTACAATATTAAAAGAGAAAATTAAATTAAATACAATATACACAACAAACACAAACCACAAACAAATAATAACCTTCTAAAAATAAATTCATGTCAAACTTTTTTTAAATATCAAATTGTAAAAAATAAAATAAAAAAATCTTCAATGTCAAAGTGTAAAATGCTATCATTTTACACTTTGACATTAAAAAAATCTTCAATGTCAAAGTGTAAAATGCTATCATTTTACACTTTGACATTGAAGATTTTTACATACTGGAGCAGCTTAATCACTGGACTTTTCGTCCTCAAGATACATTTTTACAATATAAAAAGGCTTCTAGCTAAGCTTTCGCTTCACAAACGATTTCCACTAATTTTACTGAGGTTTAGAGCGTTTAATAAAAAATGATCAGTCATCTAAATGAGTCTTCTATTTTTTTGAGCCTGGTTGCAGGAACCACTAACTTGTACGTAATAGTAACATTATGAATATCCCTGTTTATAGGTATTATGAATATCCTCATTATCAAACAGATTTATATTTTATCGTGCATACAAAATATATCCATAAATACCTATACTAAGAAATCTCAGTCATTTATATATACTGTTTCAAGATACTGATATGTCACATAAATCCATAATCTCACCCCAGGTTTTTTTCTTCCATACAAATCTATGATGTTGTCTCAATAATATGTACATATTTACATAAATTATTGAGTGACATTTCCACGTCCTGTTTATTACAAGAAATTTTAACACAGTTACATCGGCACTTCACAAAGATGCAATTTAATGAAGCGAATTAACAATGGTTCTTACTTATGTGTGTAATAATAAAGTTCTTATCTACATTACAATAATTGTACATGATTCGTAATATTATTAGCCCATTACTCATTAACAGTACAATTACAACTTTATTAATGGGAATGGACGATAGAAATTATCTGACTAACTGTACATATTGGAACTGTGCACATTAAAACAAATTGACAGCTCAATACTTAATTTGTTTTAACATTCGATTCTTTTTCCAAATTTAGACTGCCCAAAGATTGACCCGTTTGTTCTGCAAAATATAAATTGAAAAAAAAATTTTTTTTCAACATTAAATTTTCTATTTATACTGCTGCATGTGACTGTCACATTTTAGACCCATAGTGCGTTTTAACTTCATATTCAAAATGCTGCCTTGGCACAAAATATTTTTTTTATTCAAATTCACGAGAAAACGATTAAAATAAGTGACGATGACAGAAAAATTATTGAATTCTTGTAAGACTGTGTTTTGGCAAAATAAATACATACATATATTTAACCTCCGTAATAACAAAAGCCTTTACGCCACTAATGACTTAAAGTCCAAACATAAATTTCGAAAAAGTTAATTCGGTCTTAAAACAAATTTAGTACCTCATTATGCGATTAGGTTTTAATGTCTGATAAATATTTTATAGGTCCTTATGATAAATATAATTTTAGCAATGATAGTTACAGCCAGTTAGACTTCGTCATAATTCATGAAGGTATCATAAAATTGAACGAAGTGACAATAAAATGATGTCTAATAAATTCGACGTCATGAATTACGATGGTAATTCTAGGCTATTATATTTTAAACGCTTATTAACACGCTAAATCATAATAATAGGTGCATCTAATTATGCTGGCGATGTTCAGCCTAGAGAACCAGAAGAATTTGTAAGTCCAATGTCTGACTAATCAACGGCTAATTGACTATGATCCATTTCCTAAATCTATAAACAAAATGCATTGTTTGCAACTTCAACAACAAACAAAATATTAAGTGCAGGTGATTTTTTCTGAACCGTATAGAACGGCACATCACTCAATTATCCCTTTACCGATGCGCGTGACCCACTGACAAAACAAGCGAAGCGATCGCCGCATCACATTGTTTTCCCATAGCCCGAACGATTCCATTCAGAATCTCATTACACTTGAAAGGGGTTATAACAAATCTGGCGCAACGTTTTCTCATGGACGTGTCTGTCGTTAGGGCAGCGTGAGGTGACCATTACTGCGTACAAAGAGTTGCCTAAAATAGAGAGCTTTTGTGAGGCGGGAAGACAGGCGAGAGACGAGGTGGGGGCGGGGCGGTCGCCGGCTGCCCGGCGGCTCAGTCGCGCCGCGCCTCACAGCCGCCTCGCACGCCGCACCACGGAGCGTGCCTCTCGAACAGCGCACGCGCACGCGATACCTCCCCCGCCGCGCCCCCCATACTACACGTGCACATAATACCAGTGGAAGTCTACAGATGATAGCGACCTCACATTGACAAAGTTTCACAATGCAAGAACAAAGTTCATCGAGATCCAACAAGTCTACGTTAAACTCACTGGAAAGCGCCATCATCAAGCTCAAAAACAACTTGCAGATACAGGATACCAAGACAACAACAGACATGAACGGTTTGTTGGCTGCTGACCCACCGTCGCCGCATGCGGATACGAAAACAAACGCAAGTAAGAGTCCTAGTTCTTCTCCATCTACAAATATTAACTTATCAATTGCTTCAGCTGCATTGTTACAAGAAAACATGCTTCAAAGATCACTACAGGGAGTAGTAATATCTCTTCAAAATGCAATGATGAATTCACTACAACAAGCGGCATTGTTACCGTCCAACTCCGCGGCTGCAGCCGCGTTGAATTTACAAGCTTTGGAATCTTATTTGACTCTACAACGTTTGACATCAGTATCCACGGTAAACAACACAACTCAACCTAACATATCGGAAACTAGTTCGTCATCAAAACAAGATATACTGAGGATAGCGACGGCAAGTGCAAAAATAAGTGAAGTAGATGCGTCGGACACGTCTAAAGAATTTTCACCGAAAACACCAGAGGAATACCCGCTGTCAGATGCAATAGCAGCAGAAGATGTTGACTTGTCTGAAGAAGTAGAAGAAGACTTAGCCCTCCTAGATAATGAAGATGAATTCACATTGGAACAGCACTTGGAATCAACATCTAAAGGTTATGGATACAGTTCATCTCAGAATCTAGATAACGGATATCCCAGCCTACTAATGAACGCGATGTATCAACAACAAATGAATGGAAGTCCATCCCAAGCCCCATTGTCTCCACAAGCTTCAAATTCTTCAAAATCAACGAACAGCTCGACATCATCGACGGGAAGTAGTGTATCTAATAAGCAGAAGACTGGTGGAAGTGGGCCTAGAACGAAGAAACAATTTATTTGCAAATTCTGTAACCGACAGTTCACGAAGTCATATAACTTACTTATTCATGAAAGGACACACACCGATGAACGACCATACTCCTGTGACATTTGCGGGAAAGCTTTCCGACGGCAAGACCACCTCAGAGACCACAGGTAAAATATTTATATGTTTTAGTTTTCCTATCATGAATAACTATAAAGATAATGAAGTTGCTTTGACTAATATATTGCATTACTTCTCTTCTAAAGTCATGCTTTCAAGCTCATAATTTTGAATTTATACCTGTCTTCAAGGGGGTTCCACTTAATGGAAACGACAACTACTAATGAATCAATAAAATCTAAGCCGTATCTTATCCATGATTTATGTTTCATTAGGCTTTAACGTTTTATGTTGTAATCAAACACCTGTTGATTTCTAAAGCAGTCTTTTTGAAGCTTGTATTCTTAGATAAAACCAAGGTTCATTTATGTTTTCGACTACAAAAGTACCCCGTGGCGGAGCTCTCAAATAAGATAAAACAATCTTATAACCGTGTCGAAAAACATTTTAAGGTTCACGATACTCATTTTTCGATATCAATAAAAGATTTTGGTCGTCGGGTTTCAACGCAAAACATTATGAGAAACTTTTGAATAATGGTGGGGAACGAATAAAAATATTTTAAAACAAAAAGGGTTAAGTATGGACCGAGCAGATGGTATCGACAACTCTTTCGTCACGCTCGTAAATTATTTCACAAAACCACCGCTAATCCCACGAGGGACGATGTTTTAATTTTGGCTTTTCATTTTGTTTTCTTCCCGACTCCTTCGCATTCCATATAAATCTCAAAGCATATCTTTTTTAATATCAAAATATTTATCCTTTTTAAACGTCTCTACAATGCACTCAAAATAAGATGTTAGTGACCGTTACAAGAATTCGAATTCTAAACATCACGGATCTCGAACACAATAAATATGATAATAGTATTACAACAGCTCTCAATCTATTTCTTCACTTATCTCTTCGAGATCCCCACCCAAAAAGAACTAAAGGTGTTGAATTTTTACACCTGTCTCTCGGCGATTTCCTCCCAAATCACCGTATCTCTGTGGCAATAAAATAAATTTCGTGTAGACGCCGGAGGGTTAACCTGAGCTCGGCTCGGCACGGCCCGTCGCTGTTCAATCGATGTCCGTTGACACGATACATTATAATGGACTGGAGCGGGCCTTCGACGGGTTTTAACAAAGCACGTGGTGATCCTGACGTGAGGATTAATATGGATGACAAAAAATAAAAAAAAAAACCTCGGTAAATATTCTCCGCATACAAAATCAAGTTTCAATGTTCGAGATGTTGAGATTTTTTTGTGTAGATTGAAAGGATAATGGACTTAAATTAATTTGTATCTTGTTTAGTCATTTAAACCTCGATTTTTGCGGTCCTAATTTTCTTATTCATGCACGGTTTATTTTCATTAGTATCAATAATTAGTATGGAGAATGTGAATTTCATAGACCATCGGTCTGCATTGCGAGCTTAATTAATCAGTGTTGTCGCGTTGGTTCGAGTTAGGCCTAACGCGCGCTCGCGCCGGTGTCACGGCATGCTCGACTGCACGCGCGCCCGGCCCATCTTAATCACCATCATCATCGCATGTTTTAATATTGAAATTATTATTTCATTCATCATTTTGTAACTCAACTTTATCGTCACCGATCTAACTAATCTCAACGATTATTACATGTATTACGTTACTTTGAACAACTCGTAATTTTCTTGCCTCGAGTCTGTTTGTTTATACGATACGGAGATAATTTTCTCGAATTGTACACTCGATCGCTGATCCCTCGTGCAGCGTTATTATTGATTACACGTTACCCGGTGTGTTAATTATACGTTGTATAGTTAAATTTAATTTGAAATCAGTTGCTATCAACATTTGTGAGAAATATAAACCATATGTTTCATTATAATTAAAACTTACGTCCAAGTAATTATATATTAAGTTTACTGGGTGTAAATCCAATAATAAGTAATTTATGGTTTCTCTAAAAGAATATTTTGTACGAATAAAATTAGGACGATTAAGTTTTAGAATTAAATAAATTCAGCTCGTTTGTTTCGATGGTGTTTTGCAAATTTAAAGTAAGGGTGTAAATTAATGATATTGGAAATAAAGCTGAGAGAGAATTTAAATTTATTACCAATAACCCTGGGGCTCTTGTTTGCTTCCCGGCTGCTCCCACAAGGTGCGCAGAACACGTGAGAGCGAATGTTTCAGCGCCTACAGACATGATGTATTTATTGAGCCCAGCTCATCTCAACAATATGTTGTAGATACATGAGAACACCATTCAGATAGCAAACTTATGCTCCAGTAACTGGACATTTTGCAGACTATTCCCTTTACTAACAGAAATATTGCAACCTCTGGTTCTAACCGTTAGAAGTCGTGATATCAACCAAATGAAATCTTTCTTCTGCTATTGAAGCAACAATTCTGTCTCCTCTGTCACAAAAACTCTATAGTTATAACAAACTGAATTAACTTTACTGATGTATTTGGTAGATTTAGAAACGTTTTACTTAGTTTGCTGTACTAAGTACCCACTCAATGTCTGCAGTTTCAACAAAAATAAAGGTAGTCTCCAGCTCTCTAGAGTTTCTAGTAACATTGTTGTGTGAATATTTTACTACCTTCGACTAAAAGAAGCGATGTTTTCTAAGAACGTTAACTGCACATCAAACATCCTTTATACATGTTGTAACTTTATATTGTGTGTTGCATAGTGAAAACTATTACCCATTTCTATTAATTTCCACATGAAATCGTTAAAAGACAAAAGCTTTAAGAATAAATCTTTCTTTCAGGTACATCCACTCAAAGGAGAAACCGTTCAAATGTCTGGAGTGTGGCAAGGGTTTCTGTCAGTCCAGAACGTTAGCGGTTCACAAAATCCTACACATGGAAGAATCTCCCCACAAATGCCCCGTCTGCAGCAGAAGTTTCAACCAAAGGTCAAATCTCAAGACCCATTTGTTGACACATACTGATATAAAGCCATACAATTGTTCCTCTTGTGGAAAGGTGTTTAGAAGAAACTGTGACTTGAGACGACACAGTCTAACACACAATCTTGTTGGAATATCATCAGTGAACACATCTCCAAGCGGCAGCAATGGAAAGAGTCCTTTGCTAAATCCAAACTTTCCAATCGACAGCTTAGACACAGAAGATGAAAATTAGCACTTATGTTTATTAGTGGCAAATGCGAAAAGACTGATTTTTACTCCTAAAACGGTGCCTTTTAGTATTAAGGTTTAGTTTACTGTTTAACTCATGCCACGAGTGCCTAATTTATAGTTAAGAGATAAAAAATTGTTTTCTGAGTAGATGTTACATTTGATTTTATAATTAATATCTAAAATCAATGTTTATTGTATTTTTCTTCCTCTACAGAATTGTTAGTAGATTTTATCTCAAATCTGAGTTTGGTAGTGGCAATTTTTGTGTAGAAATAAATTCTTGCAATATCCTTACAATGTTTGGGTTTTAGTATTATTTAGTTGTAGTTTTTTCTTTAATTCTTGTAAATTTTCTGATCTCATTTTGTGTTTGTAAATATAAATTATAGCTAAGTCAATTTGTGCATTCCGTCCACCTTAATGTTTATATATAAATGTTTAATGTTTATGAGGGTTGTGTAAAGTTATGTCTTCCTGTATTTTGGGATCTTGAAAAACGAATGTTATTCTGATTCTGTCTTGAAAAACTTGTATTATCCAAGATCTTGTTTAGATTATATTTGTAATGTAATTAAATTGATGAATTTGAATATTATTATTTTTATTTGACCTAGATCAACAAGTTTGATCACTATGGGTGAAACCTCATTTAAAATGTATTTCCGGGCTTTGACCCGTTCAAATTTTTAAGAACTTTAGTATAAAATTACATTTCTTTATATTTCTGGGTACTGTCGCTAAAATAAATGCTGGTAGTGTAAAGACCTACCTGTGTATTGCTTCTAAGAAAAAAATGATTCACTTTGATGATTTTTCCACATCATTCTCAGAAAAGGTTTAGTATAATTTCATGCTTCATTTTTTAAAATTATCATGTCAATTAATCTTGTGCCCTTTAATTTGAATCAATATTATTTAGAAAACACTAGGCTAATAGAGCTATTAAAACGGAAAACTTAAGATCAGAAGTACAATTTCTAATACCTACTTAAGAGTAAAGCTACCTTGGTGTACTCAAGCAACTACTTGGAGTTATCAGACGATGTTAATCTAGCTAATGCTGAGAATCTTTTCTAGCCATTACCGTCTCTTAAAGGTGATTAACCTTAGATTTTCTTTTCTAATTATGTTAAATCAGTTAAAACTGAATTTATCAACTGTGATAGCAGTAGTGGCGCAGTGGTAACAGATTCGACTTACGAGTTGTTGGTCGCGCGTTGGACCCAGTCAGGCGCATTACTTTGTGTAATTTATTTCATCACCACTGCTCTCAAAACGGGGAAGGAAAACAAAGTGAGGAAACCGAAAGTCTTAAAACCAATAATTCGAAGACATGTAGCATCCACCAATCCGCACTGGGCTCGAGCGGTGAATACGGTCCATTCTCTCTCCGCGAGCGGAGGCCTGAGTCCCAGCTGTGGGAACATTATTATGATATGATAAATTGTAGCTACTGATGGTATAGCTTCATCGTGTTTTTTTGGCCGATTTTGAACCGGTGCAGGTGTTAAATCGAAAGGTTAGAGTCTTATTTCTTTATGTGTTCTTTCTAAACATTCCAGAAAACTAACAATTAAAGAAAACATTCATAGGAACTGGCCATCAAGTTTCCAATCACCTTCCTGGATTTAAGAACCAGAGTTACACATTGCTATTCTTAGCAGGTAAGTACATCCAGTTTAGCTGTATTGATTAAATAAAATAAAATTAAATATTTTAATATTGTGATAGTGAATTATTCTGCTAATGAGATAATAACACTACAAGGCATATAGTAAAGGATGGTAATAAATCTATAGACGACAAAAGAGATGAATTGGTATTTAATAAATAAAATATAGGTAATGATCTGGTTATTTATAATTTTTTATTTCTAAATAATGCAAAAATCTTGATGCTAGTAACTGGGCAATTTATAGTCTCAAAAACTAAGTTTTAGAAGGAACTATACTTTCAGAATAAAAAACCCAACGCAAGCTATGAAGTAAAAGATACAGTGAAGGCAACTTGCAAATTTTAATCAAAAACGCATTTACGCATCCTTGTTAGTTTAACAGTTGATAATTTTTGCAAGGTGTAAACAAAATATTGCCTACATATTCAATAATAATTGTCATAAAGATTTGTTCACATCCATTTCCTACTAATAACAGGCTTGCTCTCGTATAATATGCACAGATATGTGGTTGCATTTCGCGCTTGACGATGGTACGATCTTCTAAGAATAAAATTTTGAAACCACTTATTCGTAACTCCTGCCATTAATAATTCTTTTGGTCTTATCCCAATTTCAGAGAGGGCGCAAAATATCTTCTTTTATACTTTTCAATTAATCACAATTCAGTAGTCACCGCCCTTCTCTCTGGTAAGGCTGCGGGATAGTTCGAAAGCATTACCGTGACCCTAGAAAGCAAAAAGCAACCGAAAGAACATTGGTCTAATTGTAAAAAGACAATGTTCACATTATTGTATAAAATGTATTTGATCTAATTATCAAGTGGTTAATAGATCGAATACAGTGTAATATTTTATGACTAACATTTTGATCTACCTAATTGATATTTGATATATAAAATTTTGTTATAATTACCTTTTAATGCACTTACGGCTCAATCCTTTCCGTTGACAGTTGCTGTTAGAAATTATTTAAGTTTGTTTTTCTATACAACATAATATGTAAAACACTAATTATCACACTGTATAAATATCACACTGTATTCGATCTATTTAACCACTTGATAATAAGAACATTGGTAGGTTTTAGTCAAAAACCAGTTTGAAACTCAATCTCGCTCCAATCATAGCAAGAGAAGTTATTTAATAATTTACCATCCAAAAAAAATTCTTCCTAGCTATTTAATTATAGACATAATTTTTTCTAGCATTAACTAAGAAAGTATCCTACCAATGGTATTCAATGATTCAAACGAAATAGACACTGAGATTATTGGCTTCCTCTTCCTCTCAAGGTCTCTCATTATCACCATTCTCATGATCATATCCCAATTTATTAAAGGTTGGCTCAACATGTTTTCCTTTTCCATACTTCCCCAATCCCCAATTTTCGTCTATGTAGTCACTTTCTCTTCAACAAAATTATCTTTCACATCGTTTCTGTGGTCCTTTCATCCTTTTATATTATGATTCTTACGATGTTCTTCGTTTCTCCGCATCATCACCTCAATCAATTATAGCTTCTAAATCTTTTATCTGTATTCTGCCAAAAGTCGGCGTTACGACACCTATTTAATCGAATGAATTGTTCTACAGTTTGAATTAAGTTCTGCATCAAATTAACAGATGGCGTTACTTATCACATTAACATACGCATGAGTGCAGTCTTTATCAGGTGTTATGAATTAATCCATCATATTTAATCTAACAAAAGGCTCGCTTTAATATTATGCTTAGTTTCAAAAGAATATGGGTTCTTAACTTCTTTACACAATATTAAGTAGGTAGGTAAGTATGTAAGCATTATAATTACTGTCGCTATGGTAAAAAATATTACTTACGATAATTAAGATAAGGTTTACGAGTCTAAAACTCTTCCTAGTGGCTAATTGGTCGTTTGTGTTGATATCATTGAGACATATTTTATGAGTATTTAATTTACAGTTATTGCCTAAGCATCTACTCTTGAATTTTGAGTTTACATTAAAAATATTTGTTTTCACTGTGGTTCTCTGTTCAAAGGACATTAAATGAGCCTTTAGCTTGCCAGACCATGCCTTGGAGGAAGTCTGACTTTATGTCAAAGGCAACGTTAGCTGCATCATCACCATCATCAGCCTGTATACTGGTGCAGTAGACTGCCAAGGCTACATAAAGGCCTAGCGTTAGCGGATTCGTGGTATCCACTAAAATTCACTTTAACCTCGACCGTCATCGGTAATTTGATAGTATGGCCGGTCCACTTTAGATTGCTTCTTAGTTTTTTTCTTTCACTAAGTGACACTGAACTGCTGTCTTACGACGATTGTCCACCCTCGGCTCTCAGTTGCTCTTGACATATTTCTCTCTGCATTCCGCATATTTCATGCGTCGAGAAGGTATCCAAAACCCCAGTTGAATGTTTTGGTTATCCTCCCTTTTAGATTTTCATTATGCGTTGTAATTTTTCACATCCAAACCGAAAGGGCAAAAAATATTTAAAGAAAACCGAAAAAAACTAATTAACTTCGCACCCAATCTGTTAAATAACCATTTTATTTAACCAAAGCTCAACAGATGCACTAATAGGCGTAGTACCGCATAATAGACGTAAAAGCAGTAATTATAAAGGTCAATGTAAAAGGCAAAACGAAATGCAACCATTAGCAACAAAGGACGACTACTGAGCTTGAAAAATCGGTTCAATTCAACATCAAATCGATGCAACGCAATTCACACGAACAAAAAGACTATTCGATTCAGTCCCACACAAAGACCCTTAAGAGTGTATCAAAATGACATAAAGCTCGATTCTTTTCAAACACGTTTATAATGGTCCACATGTCTTACTTTTTTTGTCAGTTTTCGGGAATAGATGACGTGTTAAAAAGGTAACAAATTGTATGCGTTCCCGAGCATGGTATCTTGTTTCTTTACCAACAGTCATTACATCGATTCCAAATTTAAAATGATCCGTTGCGGATTTTGAGCTTTTTTAATTGGCTGAAGTTTCGGATATGACCATTTTGAATACGTTCTAATTACGAACAGGTGTTAGCGCTGCCAAATGTGGAGATTGAGGACTTGGCCGTGACCGAAATATTACAACCGGAGTGTTTAATGAATGTTTTGAATATAAGCTAGACTTCACATCAACATCGGCGTATGCTCACTGTTAAATAGAATAAAACTTATCTTAGTTGTTAAGCAATATGTGGTTGAAATGGTGACTGAAACGGGTGGAATGGATAATTGATGAATGTATTGGTATAATGAAAATTTATTCCTTAGATTATTTAATTAGATGGTCTACTTTTTGTAATTTAAAATTCTATCTATAATTTTACCATCTATTTATTGCCACTATTAAGAACAATTTTTACGTCTGCGACAGAGTTGAAACCAAATCCCCATGAAGCCATAAAACCATCATCAACAATAAAGTGAAACTATTACAAGGACAAACAATATCAGAGATCAAGAGCACGACAACAAAACAAATGCGACGCAAACGCACCTTTCTTAAATACGGTGACAACATAATAATGCGCCGCTTCTCCGCCTCCCTTTATAGTTGTAAATTATTCACAAATTACATAGTGATCGGAAATCCCGCAGAGATAAACAAAGTTCTTCATCTTCCCTTTCTTTTTTTTCAAGTATTGTCAACGATACCGAAATTACACTGTCACAAAAGATTACGCTCAACTCAGAGGTGTTTGAAAAATATTTGCTTTTGCCATTTCGAGTGCGCATTATCCCGTATTTAGTCGCCGTTTTTATTCGCGACCACACACACGCTGCAAAAATACAAAAAAAAAATGTCGGTGTGAAATTATATAAGATGTTTTGACAATGGTGAGTGTACGTGAGTTCCCGACCGTTTCGTATTTTTAAACACGGTTTCGTGTCGCATTTGTCTCAATTTCAGACGTAGCTTTTCGTAGTTATTTTTGGATACAATGATTTTCGTGGATTCTATCGTTTGGTGTTTTAGATTACGCTCATTTTCTACTAATTAACTGAAACCAATTAGAGATGACACTCTTTAGGGAAAATATAAATGAAAAAGAAAGTTAAAATGGAACTGGGCAGGCCATATTATATGCCGCATGTCACAGTAAAATTGGGCGAAGGCAAGCACTGACTGAATCCCGAACAGCAGGAGTCGGCAAGGCAGTAGCAAGCTTAGAAGAAGATGGCGTGACGAGTTGAACTCCTACCTGAAGGTTTAGCCAGATGTAGAAAAAAGTATCTTTAAATCAAGAGTAAATAGGTTACTTATATGTAAGCGCACGCCATCATCGACCACATTGTTGCTTTCCATCCGGTGAGATAGTGGTCAAGCGCAAACCTATCAACAACTAAAAAACTGGGCAAGTGCTACTCGGACTCGCGTACTGAGGGTTCCGTGCAAATTGACCTATATAAATATGTAGTTCAATTCCCAAATGGAGTCTCGAAGATTTTTCCAAATCGCAATAAAAGTTTTGTTTTCATGATTCTGGGTCAACTGGAAGTACCCTATGAATTTTGATTCCCTTGAGAGTGTCGAAATATACGTTTTTTTGTGACATTAACGGACGTATCTTTTTTTTCGTAAACTTAGAATTTTGGTTTTTTCACAGCTTCAAAGGACCGCAGATTTCAGTACATAGTTTTAATTTTAACTCGATTGCTCCACGCGTTCGCGAGATAGAGGTCTCGAAATCGTTTTGACCGACAGACAGGTAGATGGACAACAAAGTGATCCTATAAGGGCTCCGCTATTTCCTTTTGAGGTAGGAAACTCTAAAAAAAAGAGGAAAAATAGAAGGGAGGCCTATGCCCAGCAATGGGACACAACAGGCTCCTACAGGTTCAATTAATTTAATAAAAAAATACCAGTTCAAGACAGTGACTCAAGAATTTTCACATATTTATACGAATTCAAGTGAACGTATCTATTTTAGATAGCTGCGGCTAAGTACCGCCTGCCACTACTTGAAATTCTGCTAATGGGTAAGGTTAAAGGGTAATAGTGCCTTAGATACAGAAAAATTATAATTATCTGGTAATAAATATTATGCTTTTTACTTGAAGTTTTGTCTTTTTTTTATTACCAGCCAACATATTTCCAGACTTTAGGTATCAAGCTGCATCATCCAGTGGCGGAACTATAGAGTAGCAAAGCTGGCAAAACGCCACGGGCCCCTGGTCTGACGGGGCCCCCGATCCGAGAGGCTGCGAGCACAATCAAGCTCTAAAAGTAACCAATCTATTTTACAAAAATTATTGAAATTACATCACCATGTGACGATTTTTCTGAGGCCCTCTCCAATGAATTCGCCACTGGCCTCAGATGATACCTGTAGTTACTGGTTACTGGTTACGCCACTATCTCCGTGGTCCTAGAATGCAAAGCTAACTGAAGAAACACCGGTGAGTTTTAGTCAGCAGTGTGGAACAAATTACTTGGTGGTTTCTCACCCGAAAAAAAAGATTTATGTAGGTACGTATTATATCAATCAGACATAAATTATGCAAAAGACAACTATTAAAAAAACCTTTGTAGCCTTCATTTGGTCGAGTTATGCTAAGAAAATGTACTGTAGTCAATTAATTAATATCGAATACCTAAAAATTCATGAGGATATCAAAAAAATCTTTTTGTATTAGGTACGCAGTCCCGTATTCTAATTCCTCCTATAAAGAAATTCATATATTGTGTCACAAACACACAAGAAATAGCTTTCAATAAATAATAATTTCAAAAATAAAACACACAGGCTTAACCTATCACCCATCATTCAAATTTAACTTCTATGTTTTCCGGTTTAAGATTCATATTCCATTACACGTTTCTCCAGAGTGTTCCACGCACCATGTGATTTAGGTAAGCATTTAAATGTATGTAATTTTATTTATTTTAATAGCAGAGGTACCAGAGACATGTTATCGCAAGTATGCGAATTAACGGTGACAATTGTGATTGCAAACCACGTTTGTGTTCAAGCTTCAACGTTAAGTGCCGAGTGTGCTTGAAGAGTAGGAAAAATACAGAGAGGACGTAATTATTTAAAGGTTTTGTACCTACACCTATGAATGTAAAATATGCATCCTAGAGAAAGAAAAAACAAAATAAACATTGACAGCAGGTTTATAGGACGGATTATTAACTGTTTTGTGAGTTTTCATTCGAATGCTACAGAAGTTCTATAATGTTTTTCGAGAGTGTATGTTTTTGATGACCTGGGTGTGAGTTGCAGAAATACGATGGATGCAATACGCACAGGACCGTTTATTGTGGCGACACTTGGGGGAGGCCTATTGCCAACAGCGGACGTCTTTTGGTTGAAATGATAATGATGATGATGATGTTTCTGTCAGTTTCTATGGCACGCCCAGAAGCCCAAATGGCTGGATGGATTTTAAAAATGAAATATATTTTATACATCGGGTTTGACTGCCGAAATGACATGGGCTATTTATGAATTAAAAAAAAAAATGGCCAACGTCGTTTAGTAAGGTCGCATTTTTTGTAACTGATAATAAGTTGTAGGTACCGTATCAAAATAATCAATAGTCGTTCCATAAGGCGATTTCAAAATATAACTTACTAACATGTAGGTAACTAATAAAAAACATATATAATAAAAAAACTCAACTGCAAAAAACAACTAAAAAATTCCAAACAAATCACTTTTCAAGCAGTCTGATGGATGCAGTTGGTGGCATGAAATTTATAACTGATCTGCCACCAACTGTATCAGACTAGTACTCTACAGAATAATTATCTAGTATGAATGTAGATTTGTCTAAAATTAAGGATCCATGTACCAAATTTTTAAAGATACATGATTTGTGAGACAACTCTTCCACAAGGTGGACTGATGACCTAGTATGGGTCGCAGAAATCCAATGGATGCGAGACGCACAGGACCGGACACTTGGGGGAGGCCTATGTCTAGTAGCAACTTTCGGTTAAAACGATGATGATGATGATGATGATCTGTGTGACCAGAAAGAAGGTGAAGATTGATACTGAAAAATGAGGCATTGGTAGTAACGTTGAATCCAAATTAATACCTAGAAAGGTCCAAGATCATGATGATGCGGTTCTATTTAGTCATCAGGTAGGTGATTTGGTTATGATGATTTTACATCTGTAATAATGATTTACGATGAGGAAGAAGATGATTTTTTTATTTAAATATGACTTGTAAGAGTAACGGAAAAAATAAACGTTTTAAAATTATAGATCACTTATCCTGTGACAACATCTGATAACACAAATTGTATCTACGTTAGATAGCACACGAAGTGCACAAACTGTGTATTATATTGAACACAGAAGTACCTATGGTACTATTGATGAACTCTCTCATGCGTGATGGTTGATTAATCTAAGTTCGTACTATCGTGCCATATCTCGCTAGATATAAGTACCCGCAAACGAACTGCACAAACGGTGTATTATATTGAACATAGAAGTATACCACTCACTGTGTGTGTGTACTGTCTCATCTGCGTTAGTTGATCAGTGTCAGTGTGTGCTATCGTGTCATAGCTGACAGTAACGACGTCGTCATGATAGCCGGCTCGATAGTGCCCGCACACGATGTGCGCAAACTGTGTATTATATTGAACACAGAAGTATGGTACTGTTGATGAACTCTCTCATCTGTGATGGTTGATCAGTCTAAGAGTGTACTATCGTGCCATATCTCGCTAGATAGTGCCCGCACACGATCTGGACAAACTGTGTATTATATTGAACACAAAAATAAGGCACTATTGATGAACTGTATCATCTATGATATTAGATCACTGTAAGTCGTGTCGCAATCGTGCCATAATATATCGTTAGATCGTCCCCGCACACTACATGCACGAACTGTGTATTATGTTGAACACAGAAGTATAGACCAGTGCTATACTTCTGTGTTCTGAACTATGTCACTGTAAGGCACACAATGTGGATTAATTCTCTAGATCTGCGGTAAGTGATCAGTGTCAGTATGTATGTCACATCTGACAGTAATGACTTCGTCATGATAGCTCACTAGATAGTGCCTGCACACGAGGTACACAAACTGTGTTTTATATTGATCACAGAATTACTTATAACACTATTGATGAACTGTCTCGGTAATCAGTCTAGGTTTCTGCTACCGTACCACAGCTTACAGTAAAGATGTCATCATGATAGTTCGCTAGATAAAGTAACCAAAAATGGAATAGTATCCCATTAAGGAATACCACAATTTCTCGTAAATTAATACTTCTAGCCACACAAAACAGTGCTCTTTTATTATTTCTTTAAATTATAATACTCTAGTGTTCCATATTTGGTATCTGTTTTATAATTAGAACCCTTTTGTTGATTTAATTTTTGAAAAAAGAAAATGCTTGCAATGAATATTAAAAAAAACCAGACTGTTACTACTCGTAAATTAAGCAATTTGTGCTTAATTATGGTATGGTATGGCAGATTGTATTCACAAATAAATTATTTAATTTATAAAACTTTCATGTTATTAATTCACGAAAATAAAAAGGTAAATATTCCTTATTTGGTTTGTTTTTTCTATTGAATAAAGGAATATAGCAGTATTGGTAAACTGTCTCATCTGCGTTAGTTGATTAGTTTCAGCTGACAGTAACGACGTCATTATGATAGCTGGCTAGATAGTGCAAGCACATGTCGTGCACGGACTGTGTATTATAATGAGCACAGAAGTATGGCACCGTTGATAAACACTCTCATCTGTGATAGTCGATCAGTGCAAGTGCGTACTATCGTTTCATACATAATATCTCACCAGACAGTACCCGCACACGACGTGCACAAACTATGTATACTATTGAACACAGAAGTATGTCACTATTGATGAACTGTCTCATCTGTGATACTTGATCATTGTCAGTGTATGGTATCGTGTCGCAGCTGACAGTAATGACGTCGTCATGATAGCTCGCTAGATAATGCCCGCACACGATGTGCATAAACTGTGTAGGTATAGTATCTTATGGAAAAAAAAAACGTTTAATATAGACATTATTATAAAAAGTAGTGTATGTTTATAGCATCAAATTTTAAATCATTTCATTGCACTGAAAGGTGCTTGAAAAAAATCAGAATAATTTTAATTGCTCAATTTATCATTTAATAAAACCTAAGTTTATAAAATCCTGTCTGAGTATTTAGAAGTAAAATTGTTTAAGTAAGTATGTATACATTCTAGCAAGTCGTCAAATGTACAATATTGCTGTACAAACAATATAGGGTCAGTCATTGAACCATCACAACAAAATAATTAACTATTCAAGTAAATTATCAGTATCACAGACATAATTATTTTATAAAGACATAACATTTTTCGTAACAAGATACCAGTACCAACGAGGTCATCTACCTAATTGTAAGAGTCATGTCTTCACAATCCACCCAATCACTTTAGTAAGGACATTAACAATGTTGACGTGAGAGACATTTGATACGATTAAACTGACTTCGACCTTACAAAGGCACCTTTACGGCTATTGAGACCTTATCTTTAAATTTCCGTTTTCAATGAAATCCCTTAATAAAAACAAAACAGAAACAGTAAAACATCCGATCTCTATTATCTGTAACTTAATACTTAATTCTGTGGTAGAAGGCGGGGGGAGGGGCTTGTAGCGCTCCGCCCAATCCCTCCCAGCCGGTACCGCGATTGGTGGAGGGAGGTAAGTTTCCATGCGTACGCGCATTCAAGCCCGCCGCGACTCAAGAATGCAATTCAATTGAGGTGCTCAATGCTCTTTTATGTGAAGTACGGGTAATCGTTCTATTAAATGTACGGTTCCTGCGATGTGCAGGGAGAATTCTTTGTTTCTAACTTTGAGTACCTGGAAATTGCTGCAGTAATTTGCCACTATTAAATTCAATTATATAAACTGTGCCAACGACAGCTGAATTAGGAACGGAATTGTCCTGCAATTTTATGAATTTGCTGATTGGCTTTAGAAGTTTTTAACAAATTTTACATTTTTGTGTGGATTTTTTTTATGAGTGCTTTTTAAATTCCTTAAAAATCTTCGTCAAACATTTGACTTCTAGCTTGACTACTATTAAACTACTCACGGGTAGTTCTTGCATGTTCATCTTGGCATCTCTTTCGATTAATCACTGAAAGAGACATTGGGAGAATATTGGATCTTCCAGGATTTCTTTACATTGGTAGGTAGGTACTATCCTTTACAGCCATTAGTCACTGTATTTAGACAGAGCAAAAGCATCTAAAATATGCTAGAATTTAAACTTTAGTAAGGTAACTAATAAATGACAACTATTTTTTTAATTCTTTGATTTATTAGTCTAAGTACTTAAGACATTGAATTCTAAATGCTGATGGTAAAATGGTGTAGGTATGCAAAGACCACATATTACTATAAGAAACAAACTGGTAATATTTTGGGTGTAATGACCGCTAAAATGCGTAGGAAGAGGCAATTGACTGGCTATCTATGACCATGAACAAAAATTTTAAATGTGTATAACTTTATGTGCACAGCCACAGACCTATAAACTCTAGCTGCTGGTATTATGTAGGCACTAAACTACCGAATTCGGACATAACCAAAGATAATATCCTCCGCCTTCTTGCATCGCTAAATGCTGGGCGTCGTGACCTCGACGAATACCTTTTTGTGGACTATATTTCGCTTAGTGGTCCTATCTTCGTTGTAAATGAAATCGCAGACTTTGGTCTCGTGTGTAGCACAGATTTGGACTGACCAACGTATCGGACTGCTGCCTCTGGGTCTTTTCCCATCTAATCCTCTCTTTCTGGCAATGTGGCCAAATAGGTATAATATTAGGTACAAAGTTCTCCTAAAAATACCTACTAGTTTGGAGCGTTATTTTGTGTGATGCACCACGGTTGGACAACCATCAGGATTGCAAGGTAGACATAAAGATGAAGAGGTTGAAGGATAAAAAATCTAATTACTATTGCAACAGTAGAATCCTTGGTTTTTTTTCATTTTTCGGGTGGGAAAATCATCTAATGACATCCCCCGCTCTTGGGCGGAGCGGGAGATAGTGTCAGACTTTTACTGACTAAAAACCCACTCCTGTTCCTTCTTTGCCATTTTTCCAGGGCCCCAGGGGTCACTTTTGCATCACCCATGGCCCCAGTAGGCCTCTGGTAGGTAAGAACGCCGTGAGGTCTTTCCAGCCACAGTAGAATCCTTGGTTAAGACAACAATATTGAACTGTATGATTGTTACCATGGCCCTGGAATACAAAAGGTAACTAAAGGAACGCAGGTGGGTTTTAATTATTAAAAGTCTGACACTCCCTCTTGCAGCATCCAGAGCGGGAGAAGTAATTTGATGACATCGCACCAAAAAAACAGGTTAACAATAATATTTCAAAATTTGTTAACCTATTATGTAAGTTTCAACTAAACAGAAATAATATATGTTCGAAACCTTCAAAATATATATGGTCGGTACCTACCAAAAATCACGTAAGTATTTACAGCTCTGAATTCATCCTTTAAAGACATACCACACACTGAGTAAGTTTATCTCCAGCTTATAACTGTTAGAAAACGTAAGGCACCGTACTTGCATAGTAATTACATGTTCTAATGGTGTTAAATATTACGAGGCAACGCGAGGAATCTTGTTAAAGTCAACTGGGTACTAACGATCTGCCATTGAAATTTTACAAAGAATACTACGAATACACATGTTAGTTGATTGTTATGAAGATGAAGGATGAGCTGCTAATGTCTAATAGCTCGAAGCAGAAACACTACTGGCAGTACAATGGACGATTAAAAAACGAAACAGGGTTCAACATATTTTTAATATTATTTAACTGTCGAGCGTACCTAATAACGAATACCATCAACATAAACTTAACTTGAGCAGGGCTACTGGATAAAGAGTAAGTACTCTCAAGTCGCACCATAATACACCGGGTATTATCTTTAGTATTATCTTTTTTTCTATTCTCCACGTCCTCTCAGTTCCAGCCACCCTGAAAAGTTCGGTCTTACTTGGACGCATCCAAAGCAAGGTAAGCTACGATTTCTACTCCTGAAGACCTAAACAATAAAATTCTAACATCAATGACAATTGTCGAAAAGTCTAAAATTTTAATGGACTTTACACGTGCTTCCAAAATGTTACGGGATCTATTTGATATATTTTGGACCTTTGACATCCGATAAATAAAGTGATATATTATTCTATAGAAATCTATAGAATAATAATATCACTTTGGAGACTCAGGAGTCTTAAGCTACAGGTAAAGCAGAAGGCAGGTCCTTCTCTTTAGCAGGAACATGCTGCAGGAACTTCTCAGGAACATGCTGAACTGAAAAGGCTTGGAACGGCAAATATCACAAGCAAAAACTTGATATATAGGTTTATTATTGACATTTTAACTTGCGCATGTTACTAAAAGAGTTATGAGTTTACATGTGGATGGATGGAGAGGGAGAGGGAGACCAAAGAAAAGATGGATGGATTGTGTGAAGAATGATATGAAAGAAAAGGAAGTTAGTGATAGCATGACGAATGACAGGGCAGAATGGAAGAAAAAAACATGTTGCGCCGACCCCAAATAACACGGGACAAGGGCAGGAAGATGATGATTGACAATTTAACTTGATCTTTGGCAAATATACAAAAGTTCAATCTCAAGGACTGCCAGCATGCTATGGTGCGTACCCACTTGGGGATAAACTAACCGAGCGCGTTCGAATTACTATACCGCGCTCGAAAATGTGGCTCAAAAGGCTGCCCAGTATAAAAAAGATTGGGCTGGATATGTCTGCCGTATACCGATCGCTCTGAAATCACAAGATAGGTTCGCGGCAGACGACAAAAGAGATGGCGGAACGAGCAGGCTTCTTATCGAGAAGTCTGCCTTTACACAGCAGTGAGGCAGAATATGCTAGATACACTAATAATAAAATAATAACCGTATCTTTGTTTTTTATATGTCACAATAATTACCCACCAAACGGGGTTAGTCCTTGGGTACACTCATAGTGCTTACAGAAATAATCGTCGGTTTGTGCCACTGCTCATGCGAATTGGTTTAGGTTCCTCATACGCCCGCCAAAGAACCAGGACTTCAGGGCACTAAGATATAAACAGACATATATTTATATATGTATTTATTTATTGTACACCAATGCAAACATAAAAGGAAACTAAAACACATACGTACATACAATGGGCGGCCTTATCGCATTCCGCGATCTCTTCCAGGCAACCTGGAATGGACAGTAATTGCCTGGACAAGAACTATAAATAATAAAAAATATTAATAATAATTACGAAAAATAAGTATGCCTTTAAGTAGGTATCTAAAGTCGATTCGATACTAAAGGCAACCCCTATAACTTTGCGAAATAATCGATTTGAACGAACAATCAGTAAGCATGTTCAACACGACTATTTACTTACAAACCGTCGATTATTCTTGAATTATAATACGATTCTTACGCCAATCCGCTGTGGTTGCAAAACGGCTACTTAGCTATTTGTTATCGGCCTACGTTCCTTGTTGAATTTGTTATATTACTGGTGTAGTGTTACCAATGGCAGGTTTCAAATTACCATGCCAACAGTTGAATGAAGCTCGGCGGGAGTTCCCACATTCATCTTGTTGGAGCACGAGTTCCGGGATTGTTGGTAACCCTAACCTAACGGCTGATGGATGGCGGGATAGTCATAGAATTGGCGGGCTAAAATGCTCTTGGCAATAAGCCTATCGTTTGCTCAAACTGTTCCGTGGTATGGTATAATGTGTTAATTCTGGCAGTGATCAAAATCCTCCATGAGCGATATCACATGTCAGATTGATCCGAAGAGAGTTTTCGTGGCCTCTTCGCCAGGGTCGTAACTCGTGTGTTTGCGACTGGGTACTCCCTCTTTTTGCCCTTCAATCTCCCATAGGTGACAGAAGAGCTGACGAGATGGAATATTTGGTCGTGAATGTACGACCCAGGTGGAATAAACGTGAGAGTGTTTGTCGGATATATCCGACGTTGGCGGTTAATTGGTGAAAGATAAGACTTCTTCTGAAGCAGTCGATCAGAAATATACTGATAGAGCTGGATTTCCAACATCATCAGTCAAGATTAATTATTTCACTGAGAAATGTTTTAGGAGTATGCGGAACAGAGTGTAAAGTTAAAAGCACGAGAACACTTTCGCAAGAAGTTGGTAGATTCATTAGACTCTTGATTTGTTGTATTCCTTTTTTTTCTCAATATTATTCTTTATTTGTATGTATGTATCTAAGTATATATTTATTATTGTTCTTGTTTCCTCTCTGTCAGTCTTCTATTAAGTTGCACCTGCCATGTTATGTCTCTGCACCACCCTAAGATCGACTGGTAGAAAATGCCTAAGCAATAAGTCCGCCTTTGTAGAATTTTTATTAGTGCATAAAGTTTTAAATAAATAAATGAAGTCCGTTATACTTCTGTTGAAAACGGATGATCTTCTGACCAGACGGGTGTTGTGTCTAGTCCGGGCAACTGCCCGATAGTTGATTTCTGACTGTTGTATATTTTATTTTCTAATCGCGCGGAGAGAATTCTACTAGTAATACCGCAATACAGGATTTTTAATGCCTCTTTTTTCGTCATAGATGTCGCTACACTCTCTATTGGTTTCTTTTATTGCGTAGTTACTGGCACTGACTGTCTAGTTTTCTAAACATTTTTTTTTTGTGTGAGCTTATTTTTCAAACATGTTTATTTGTAAAGCAGTCTTAGGTAAAGCAAAAAAAGCCACACGGGTCGATTTCCTAGGTTAAGCAGCGCTTGCTAAGGTCAATCTGTGGATGGGTGACCATTTTATCATACTGAGATTCCTCAATGCCTCGGAAAGCACGTTAAGCTGTTTGTTCCGGCTGTCATTCGTAGATCTTTGACAGTCGTTATGGATAGATAGAAACCAGGAAATCTAGACCAGTCATCAAATGTATAGTGCTATCCAGTTACTAGGTGGTGAGGATGAAATAGGCAATCGCTTCATCGCTTAACTGCATTTATCTAAACTGGAGACTGACCGCAACTTACTGAACCCCAGACGTACGGAGAAGAGCCACTAATACATGGTGGACACCCCAGCGATATGCACAAAACATTTTGCCAACCTACTCTTCGTGTACCAGCTAAGGATTAGAGTTCTTTGTCAGTGTCTGTGTTTCCTCATAGCTACAACCTCTTAAGTCAAGAGTGAACAGTTTACCTACTTCTAGGCTAGAATGCTCCATCGTCGAACACATTATCGCTTACCATCAGTTGAGATAATGGTCAAACTTAACAAAACTTAGGCAACGGTTGTGCAAATGCTTATTTGTGTAACAATATGTGGCTCGCGAAAATGATGATACAAATTCTCGATAAATACATTTATCTCCCATAAATATTAATGTCAAGATAAATTGGCTACACCACACTCAACGCATAATGCTTGCATTACTGATGTATTAACAACTAAACATCGTGTTGAAATTATGTATATTTATTATTTATCTGATTCTGCCTTTCCAGGCGTTCATAGTAATGGAACAGGTGTCTAAAGGCACTTGTGCAGTTAAATATCTGTAATTGGACTTGCTTCAATTATTAGAAAACTTCTTTTGTGCCAGATTTCCTTACCTCTCAAGCCAAACATAACATGACTTATAGAAATCTCTTTATTTCTTGCACAAAAGTATGTATTTTCTGCTCAGCTCCGCGTATATTCAATAATATTCCAAGGACTATAAGAGCAATTACTGAAATAAAATCATTTAAAAAGAAACTCCATGAACTGTTAGGGGTCCATTACATGATAGGTTTTGCTGTCAGTTTTGCTACAGTCAAATATCTTGACCGACGAAAAACCTACCGTGTAATGCGATGACTGACGTTTGCATGACGAAAAATGCATGGCGATAAAATTCCGTCAGTCAAGCTTCATTCATGATTGATGGTTTTGATTGACGCTTGCATGACCGTGTACTGGACCCCTTAGTGAACAAATGCTCTTACTCTATGAAAGACTTCTTTTCTTACCTGTCCGGTGACATACATTATATTGTAGGCCCTAAAGGTAGGACATAGCCGTTCGTAGAATATTTAATTAACAACATCTGTATTATGTATGATAACCTATGATCCACAATAAAGATGATTTGATTTGATTTGATTTATATCAGACCCGAAGAATCGGCAAAAGTGAGTGGCAGTGGACAGGGCACATTGGTTGCAGAAGAGATAGTCGATCCTATAGAATCACCAAACTTAAGTGGCAGTAAGCAGGTTACATTGCTCGCAGAACAATTAATAGTCAATATGGCCGAAAGGTGCTAGAGTGAAGACGCAGAAATGAAAGATGCAGCGATGGAGGCCTCTTACAAAGTGGATCGATAACCTCGTGAGGGTCGCGCAAACCCAATGGATGCGAGACACACAGTACCGGTCGTTATGGAGGTCTATGTCCAGAAGTAAACGTCTTTCGGCTGAAATGATGATGATGACGAGAAATCATCCAGCTTTTTTCTTAACCGTCACATACTTAAATAATGTAAGTATATAAAATGGAACGTTTCGAATTATCTACTCGCTCAACATTCATCATACAAAAGTTCACACTTCATTCAAAATTAAATTCTATTATCTTTTACATCCGTTACAATCTTAAGTGCCTCGTTTGTGCATTAACTGGACACCCTATTACACCGACACGTAACTATGGTTAAAGAGTTAAATAACTTGCCGCGTCTTAAAGTCATCATCAAATGTGAGACAAAGACCGAGCTATACAGAATAAACAGCACTATCTCTTTCCCACACCGGGACCATGATGATATCAAAACGTTAATGTGGGGCTCCTGTTCTTGGGCTGCGGAATTATTCAAAAGAGTCACAGAGGCCCTAGAATGGAAAGGGCAACTGAAAGAACACTGGTGGTTAATCCATGGAAGTTTAACATTTCTTCTTGATGATTTCCTACCAAAGAAAGACTCTTGTTCTTATGTATTCAGGATCCGGTGAACAGAAATTATCTAGAGGGGTTTTTTTTTGGGTGGGAAAATCATCTGATGACATCCCACGCTCACTGGCGTAGCGAGAGGGCTTGTCAGACTTTTACTGACTAAAAACCTACTCCTGTTACTTCTTTGCCATTTTTCCAAGGCCCCGGGATTCTCTTTCGCACCAATCATGGGCCCAGTAGATGACTTGGGCTCGGTCCGTGTTCTCAAGCTAACTACAGTAGTTGTGGTGAAAAAATTGCAGGTGCATTGATCACCAAATGAAGATTGCAATTGGCAGTATCAACAGCTTGCACTGTTTGATACCATTTTTTCTGGAAACTATAGTAAAAGTATCTGCGTAGGTGATATATATCACTGATATGGTATTATAGAATATGACTGATATGATATAATAGAATAGATTGATAGTTTAAAGTAAGTTTAACCTGATTATTTCTTAAAGAAACAAGTACTCGTAATTTCTAGTATTTATATGTAAATTTATAATGATTGTTAAGTGTTTTAATAAAAATTCAAGTAACTTCTTTTATAAGTTTTCCTCCCAGGTTAGTTAATGAAAAAGAAAACTAAAGGTTGCTTGGTTGGTTTACATGCAATAGTTTTTCAAAGCTTTCCAACTGAAAATAAAACACACATTTGCAGCATAAAATAAACTATTTAAAACATTACTTCTTCTCCTCTCTATCTACAATAATATTATAAAGAGGTAAAGTTTGTTTTTTGTTTGTAGGAGGTAATCTCTGAAAGTACTGGTCCGATTGCGAAAATTTTTTCACCGATTGAAAGCTGTTTTATTTTAGAGTGACATAGGCTATATTTTATGTATGCGAGCGAAGCCGCAGGCAGAAGCTAGTCTAAAACAAATTTATCTTACAGCCCCAACAAAGTGCCTAGTGTGAGATTGTATTTCGTTAACACGATCAACACGTTTATGACGTTCGACGCTCCAATTGGCCCGCTCCAAGCTCTTAACCAATCAGAGGGCCGAACATGGTAAACGCGCTAACATAAAAACAACTTAGCGCACAGTACGGTGTAACCGCCGCCCCACCAGCACGCGCTAGGCCGAAAGGTATTCACACAACAAATATTGACGCGCCGAAGCATTGTGTCGGCGTTAACTAAAGGTAATCTTATCAACTGTTTGAGCGCAAACACTAATGTTTGATGACAGACGCTCGTGTGTCTACGTTTGTCTCTCAAACCTTATCTCTAAGTAATGACGTATTGAACTTGTAGAATTTCCGGGAAGTTTCCTGTCAATCCTTCTTTTGGTGTTTTCTTAGGGATTCGAGTACTTAACGCCGGCCTTATAGGGCGCTTAGAAAAATTTCTTTTTGCTGTGACCATGTTCTGATTACTTCCTTTTGATTATCTTCAAGTTTTTTGTAGGTGGTGTCATTTATGATGTATTATAGTCCTTATGTGACTGTGTTCTGTGTACAGATTCTTTTAGAGCGGAAACTATATGAGAGACCCCAAAGGCTTTGACACCTGTCAGCCGAAGAGTCTTCTTCAATAAGAAATTTATTTATTTAAATTTAATGTACAGCAGCACCAGTCAACCTTTGGGTTAAAAAAGACAACTCAAAAAAATAATTGTTAATTGTTGTTGTACTTAATTGTTTGTTTTTTGTTAATCGTGTTTATTGTTAATCGTTGTTGTTGTTATTTTGTTGTATTGTGGTTATTAATTGTTTTTAAGAAATTGTTACTTCTTAGTCAGTAGTACAGTAGTAGTTGTGAGACTATTGATTACCTTGCTGTAAATTTAATTTCAATTACGAGATCATTGAGTTTTTTTCTGCTTAATTTTTTCAACGTAGGTATATTGTTGCAATGCCAAACAAAAGTCTTAATAGTCTTTCAATTTTCCTTTTTTTTACGTGGGAAATCATTCTGTCCCTATCTCGCTCCGGGTGGGGCGAGGGGGAGTGTTTGACTTTTATTAACTAAAATCCACCTATGTGTGTTTAAGTTGCACTTTGCGGATCAGAGCCATGGTAAATTCTTTCGAACGATCTCGCAGCTCTAGCAGGTTGCATTTCAGTTTTCCTAGAGGGCTGCCTTCTTCAACCTATTTCTCTTAAACGCCTCAAAGCAACTACACCACTTAGGACCTGTTTGTAGCGATACAGACGCGATACGCACGCGAATCAGACGCAGACTTGTAGCCATTTAATAGGATAAAAGCGCGCCATCGACGCACGTTTTTAAAACGCACGTCAACGGTGCGTTTAAAAAACGTGGTGTGCACAGGCCCTTAGAAACAGTGTATAATTTGAAAAATAGGTATAATTTATAATTGTACGTAAGTTGCTACCAATGGACAATAAATCTCCAAAGGTTGTACCAACCTCCAATCCAAAAATACCTTGAAAAATAAAACCTAAAAAAATAACATAATTAAAATGTGTAGCAAAAAACCCGTTCTAAAATTTAATTGCAAATCAATTAACTGCCTCTATTTAGGTCTCATTTTATTCTCGGAGGTTCAAGTAGGCAGTCGATTTTATGAGTTTATAGCACCAATAGCATCTGAAGTGCCTTTTCATTAACAGCTTAATTTGAAAAGACCACCGTCTGTCGGTAATTAGCTTATGGACAAAATAGGGGCGAATAATTAAAATGTCTTAATTTTATTGAAGGAGGCCTTAAGGTTTATTGACGAATATTTATGTGTGTTGTAAAGATAGCCAAGGAATCTTTTTATGTATTGTTGCTGGTTCGATCAGTTCGATGCTCTGGGTTCGTTATTGTAGAAGAAAAAAATTGGTTCGGTTGCCTATTAAGGGTGGTTGAAAATTGAAAGCGTTCCTTCTAAGGTAGATCGGACTCATTTTTGAGAGATATGTTAATTTTCTTGTCTTATCTACCGTGGTTATCTCTTAAGCTTAGTTAATTGAGATGTTTTAGAAATTAAGATGGGACAATGACTGAATTTTTAAGGACATTTTTTTATATTCTAAAAACCCATTAGTTGTCGTTTTAGATCTTTACCAAATCAGTAATATAATATTCCACAACCATCACACAACGCCGTCTAGTCTCAAGCTAAGCAGAGCTTATGTTATGAGTACTAAACAACTGATAAACATATTTATATATTTCATACTTAAATATTATAGATAAATTACACCAAGACACACAGAACAAATGATCGAGCTCATCACACAAATATTTGTCCTGGGTGGGAATCGAACCCACGACCTCCGGCGTAGCAATCAGGGCCACTAACCACTAGACCAACAGGCCAGTCAATTGTTCTCTTTCGAACAATCACGCAGCCCTAACAGCTTATGTTGCTAAGCTTAATATGCCATCTTACACCTAACAAAATTGAAACATTTGTAAATATTATTATTTTAATTTAATTCCCATCAATATGATTCTCAAACAAATTTAATGTCGTTAAACGCCATCAAACAGAAAAACATTCGATCGATCGCAATATCATATTCATTATTGGAAGTAATAAAAAATTCTCAAGCATCGCCTTAAGAACCAAATAACAACCAGACCGTGAAAAAAATGTCTTTAATTTCATTTAAAAAATTGAAGTCTGCCGACGTCGCGACCAAAAAAATTAAAAAACTTAATAAATCGAGCCAAATAACACATTACGAGGCTAATTTAAACGCTAAATTCTCTTGTTTAAATTAAGTACGAAACGAAGGGATTTTTCACAATAAATAATACCCTAATTACTGGCCAGGGACCCATCAAATTGTTTTTATGGCGACATGCTGCTCACAAAAAAGAATGATTCTCTAATTTGGACGGTGTTATGCAAGATGTTGGTAAATAAAAATATTATTTTATTGTGAGAAGGAAGTTCTACGT
This sequence comes from Mythimna pallens, assembly GCA_961205895.1. Classification (NCBI taxonomy): domain Eukaryota; kingdom Metazoa; phylum Arthropoda; class Insecta; order Lepidoptera; family Noctuidae; genus Mythimna; species Mythimna pallens. The sequence continues at coordinate 9,041,104 of OY540843.1, forward strand.
TCATAATAAAGAAAATATGATTGTCATCACTTTCTAAGTCGACATAACACTTGCATTTAATGTAGCAATCACTTTTCCATATAAACATAACCGATTAAAATCAATGTATTGTAATCCTAAAGTAAATGCATTTTTTTAAGTGATAATATATCAAAACAACATCTTTGACACCGTTTAATAACCGATAATGACATAAGTAAATAGCGCGCTTCTTTAAAGTGCATCAATAAGGAAATGATAAGTAGCTCAAGGATATTTGTTCAATATCAAGAAAAACAATCTACGCCAATCTGTATTTACCCATATTAAAAAGGTGTTTGTAAACGGACGGCGCCTGGCACGATATTTTGCAAAATACCTATTAAAATGACCAAATAGACCCCATTTTCTCAGTTATTTCCTCAATACGTCCTTGGCATAACAAATTACTCATCCGAACAAATTCAGACGGTTCTAGAGAAGTTGCCCCGAGGTCGGGTATGTTTTTCTAAAATATCTAACTTACGCATATAATAGTATTGTAAGCTTAGTGAGAGCCTCTTTGGCCATTATGTTTTAGAGAATATTACCTCTTGTATTTTCAATAAATTGAATACGATTAAAATGCAATTAAATACCATTAAAATATAACAACAGAAAATAAATAAAAACATCGCAATCTAGTTGCGATGTTTTTATTTATTTTCTACTGATGACTGGATTTTATCAGCGAATACAGAATCCAGAATCCAGAGTCCAGAATTTTAAAATGCATCCAAAACGTCATCTGATTTTCATTTTTCGAAAATCTTATTGTGTCACTTGGTCTAACGTCTAGTTACCCTTGACGGCACAGCAATTCCTTAAAAAAATATCTTATAATAAATGTCTTGGTTCCCTACAACATAGAGCGGTCCCCACAATTGGAGGCTTCCTCAACAGCCGCACGCAATAAAATCACAGATTTGTGGACATTACAACGTCCAGTTTTAATTCCATACAAAATTAGTCCAACCAGCTTCTTCTGAGTTTATATAAAAACTAATCAGAATCACGTCGGGAGCTTCATATAAATTCTATCTGTTAAATAAAGATTCGGTAAAGTGGGGCATACATTATTATTCAGTATTCCGTACATAAGTATTTTATTTAAAAACGTAGGATAATTTAAGTTTTCAAAGTAAGATCAGTGGAATTTTATAATCGTCTTGAAATAAACATAGTTAGGTACCTACTATTCTCTTTATTGTTGTTTTCAACTGAAACAAAATGTAAGATACTTATATAGTAATCAGGTGTCCTTTCTTTTTAGAGTCTACTAAAAATCATTCACGAATTTCGCCTGTATCGTATAGCAGAAAACTTTCAAGGGATTTTTGCTCAAAAAAAATACATGAAATCACGGTGAATCTTACTACAGACAAAGGGTTAATCTAATTTCATTTTATTTTTCAAGTTTTTTTTGAGGAAGGAAATCATTTAATGAATTAATTTACCCGCTCTTGGGTGAAGTGGCAGGGCGTGACCTTATGCGTTCTAGGACCACAAGTATCTCTAACATAATTTTCAGCCCCACTGGGGCCCACAGGTTTGCTATTTGAGGCGCGCGTGGAACACTACGCGCCATCGACGACTTGGGCTCGGTCCTAGGACGAGCAGACGGTGAGCCACCCTTTGCTCGTCGTCCACAAGCCCGTGCCTACGGTGGAGCCTGCGCTTTCAGACTAGACACACCACCCAAGCGGGGCCACAAGTCCACCGTATGCTCCACTGTGTCCCCGGGTGGTCCACACAATGGTGACACCCAAGCGTTTCTTTCGCACGAATCCGATGCAGGAACCTCCCGAACTTACCAAGGCCGGTGAGGATTTGCGTTTTGCAGAAGGCGAGGACATCGTGACGTTTTTCCAGCCACTCCTCAAAGAGGTGACACCGCGGTGAAGTTGGTGTGATGATCTAATCATGTTTGCGGGGCAAACTAAGCCAAAGACCACTAAAGACAGCGAGGTTTGGCCTTTGCCTATCTACAATTTTTTTCAGGTCGAATCTTTGTTTATATAAAGATCCAACTTTTTTTAATATACGGAACCCTAAAAATGGTTATTTACGATTGTGTAGGCTATTTTAGTGAGTCGGTAGGTAAGTGAGCACGAGACACATGTCAACATTTTTAATTGCATCGCTTCATGTAATTTATCGATTTGGTAATGGCCCAAAATAAAAATTCAATTAATTTTCGGTTCATTTTTGTAGTATTTGTTTTTATTTTGAGTAAAAACTACTTGAATGTTGATTAGTTTACCGATTTAAGGTAAATTAATGTGGTCGTTAATATATTTCTTATGGAAGGTTTGCAAGTTGGAGTATAAATCTGCTGCCTCAAAGGTTTGTGAAAAAACGAACGCATTAACATATAGCAAATAAGAACAAGTGCTTTTGTATTTCTACAACGAGGTGGACATTTGACCTATATGCAGCGCAGTAAGTGAAATTTTTTCAAACAACGAAAAACACAAGAGGTTCTCATGTAGACCGGTATTTTAAACATGATTCGTACATTTTTGATTGGCTTTTGATTTGGCTTTGTTTTTGGGATTCCGATCCCAATTTCCGGCCACCGTAGGCGTGGGCTTGCGGACGGCGAGCAATAGGTAGCCCGCCGTCCGACCGTCCGGTAACCGTCCGGACCGAGCCCAAGTCGTCGACGGAGCATATTGTTCCACGCGCGCCTCAGGGAGATGTCAGCAAATCGTAGGGGCCCAGCAGGGTCGAAGCCTACTGGGGTCATGGGTAATGTGAAGACGACACTATCTCGCGCTCCGCCCAAGAGCGGGATTTGTCATTAGATGATTATCCAACCTAAAAAAAAAAAAATGTGGGAAGATCGTCTAAGGACATTCCTCGCTCTTGAGCGAGAGTGAGTGAGAGGGCGTCAACCTTTTACTTAATAAAAACCACTCTTGTTCCTTCTTTGCCATTGTTTCAGAGCCCCGAGGATCTCTTTCACATCACTCATGGCCATTCCATGGCTCGCCTTCCGCAAGCCCGCGCCTACGATGGACATCGATAGGCTAGCGTTTGACCACTATCACAACTATGATGTGGTTGATTATAAAGCACGCTTACCTTGAACTTTCAAATCATCCAGGTTGTCTAAATAAAGGAGGAACTGACTGGCTGACATAAAAACCCGAAATTATCAGGACTAGGAACGTGAAATTTTGCACAAAGCTCCTTTTTATAACGTAGGCGAGCACTGCGACAACTGCGCGAGGATTTTTGGGGTATCATCAAATCCTCCTTTCGTTCTGGTGGTTGCGAGAGGCAGTTTCAGGCTTTAATTGGCTATAACCCACCTGTGTTTTTTAGTAACCCTTTCTGTCCCATGGCCGTGGAATAGAAAATGATTGGATGAATAGTAATAAATATAAAATTCCACAAATATTACACAACGCCGTCTAGTCTCAAGCTAAGCAGAGCTTGTGATACGAGTACTAGACAACTGATAAACATACTTATATATTTCTAAATACATACATATTATAGATAAATTACACCCAGACATAGAACAAATGATCGTGCTCATCACACAAACATTTGTCCTGGGTGGGAATCGAACCAACGACCTCCGGCATAGGGCCACTAACCGACAGGCCAGTCAATTATTCTCTTTTGAAATCCCACAGCCCTGGCAGGATGGCGCTTTCTGTGAAGCAGTAATGCTAGCGAAGAAGGCGGCCGCACGCATGAGGAAACGGACTTCCTCACGCCCCAGCCGCCGGAATCCCGACCCAGATTTCCAGCCACCGTACGCGTTGGCTTGCGAAAAGCGAGCAATGGGTAGCTCGCCTTCTGGCTGTCTGGTAACCGTCCCGACCGAGCCTCAAGGAAATGTCATCAAACCATAGGGGCCCAGCAGGGCCGAAGCCTACTGAGGCCATGGGTTGTGTGAAAAAGAACCCCGGTGTCCCGGAACGAAGGCAAAGAAGGAACAAAGGGGTGGGTTTTAGCAAGTAAATGTCTGACACGCCCTCCCACCCCGCTTTAGACCGGGAGAAGTCATTGGATGATTACCCTAAAAAAGAATACGGTGCGGTGGACAAATCCTTTATTCTGAACACTTACATCAAGCCAAACTGCTCACTTGAGCAACGATTACCGCAGTAAACCCAACACGGAACGGTTATGAACAATCCTGAGATCGATAATGAAATAATTCGCAGCATTTTATTGCCATTACATTGCTCTATATCACAATCAAGGCATCGGCTTGGCGGGTGGTAATCGAGTAATGGACCGACACCCTTACGCTATAATCGATTGAGAACAAATTAACAAATTAATATGTATCGCTGTTTTTTGTTTGTACGGTAATCAGAGCCGCCGTTGAATTTATGCTTTCTTAATTAGTGGTGTCCACTTGTTAAATGTGTATACGTGTAAGTATGTTTGTTACTCCTTTATGCCAAAACGTCTGTTCGGATTTGGATGAAACTTTACAGTAAAATAGATTACATAAAGATTAAGATTTAATGACTTCGGGAGGAGTCAGTCCAGCGTGGAGCAGGAGGGCATGTAAGACTTTTACTGACTAAAATCACACCTATTTTCCTTCAGTTGCAGTTATAATTTAGGGGAAGTATTAAGACCGAGAGACAGAAATGCTGGCAGAAATTAGTTTATTATAATTTGAAAACTCAAAATTAATAACTAGCTGCTGCTTCTTTTACTTTCGAGATGAAAAAGATCTTTTGGGCTGTTTCAAGACATGGTCTACCCATGTACAAAAATTCATCGAAATCGATTTAGAAGTTCAAGCGTAAAGATGTAACAAACAAAAACATTCGGCTTTATAACATTAAGTGTGATATAGTGTGATATATCTCCTTTTACATGACGTAGAACAAAACCCACTAAATTAAAAATAAAGTAACCAGTAACTTCACCCATTACATTTTTTGTATTACACTTTCGGCCGCACGAACAAAAAAAAATAATATGTCGTAACCACACTTCATCACACAATTAAACCCCGTCAAAGAAAGGGTATCGTTGGTCCTCCATTATGACCGCTATTGTAATATTCGACGCACAATGCCTTACTTATGGCCAGTTTAGGACATGAAAAAAGAAATGGCTAAGGTGTCGTGACACACTGTTGAGTAGTTCGATGAACAGTTACTGAAATGTGTTGTTTGTTTCAGAATCTCACTGAGTAGATAAATTGAAAATGTTTATTGCTGAGTAAACATTTACCTTCAACCTTTGTTCATACTAGATTCGATTTAGCTGCTTAAAATAAAATCCTTTTAATAAGCGAAGGAAAAGGAATCAATAGGACTGATAGAATTTATTTTTAACCAACTTCAAAAAAAGGAGGAGGTTCTCAATTCGGTTGTATTTTTTTTATGTTTGTTACCTCAGAACTCTGTCGTTTATGGACCGATTTGCAATTTTTTTTCCCCTTAAAGGATATGCTTCCAGATTGGTCCCACTTTTTTTTAAATCCAGTACAGATGATGGAATCTATGAATCTATCATAAGTAATTACATAGTGATTTTGGTATTTTCATCGAGAATTTAAGCATATACAGTCAAAAAGTAACATTTGATGAAGTGGAACTGATGAAGAAGATCTTACTTATACTCACATAGATCACAATGAAGATTGTTAAGCGACTATGACAATACAAATAAATAAATGGTTCTGAATAGTTATATTGAAAATGGTATCATCGAAGTGACCTGATGATGATGGAGCCGGAAGATAGGCACCGGAACTCCGTAATTAATCAATGTATCCTATCCGCGTTTGGGCTTATTAGAATTGTCATGAGATGCACTTTGGCTATAAGGTACTATCGAACTGATCTGGTGATGGAGCCGGAAGGTGAAAGTGAGACACGGGAACTTCATAATAAAACAATGTATCCTAGCAGTGTTTGGGTTAATTGGAATTGTCATGAGAAATAGGCACTCTAGTTGTAAGTGTATCGCAACTAAAAAGTGTGAAATAAAAATCTTTTTACCAAAAAAAATTATAATTTCGGAGGTCGGTGTTAAATAAGAAACAAAAAATACCGAGAAACACCGACTTGCCAAATTAAATTTATTTTGATCCTTTTAGTGTTTTTTTTTTTGAGTGAAGTTGGTTATTATTTTTTTTTTTGTTAATATTTCTTTATTTTCTAAATTTTTTTAGGGATCTGATAAGAAACCAAATTAAAAACTTTTCGCTCTGAAAATGTGGTGCTCGGTTAATTTTTAATATTGTCAAAGGATGTTTTGAGAAAGGAGAAAAGCAATAGAACTATAATGGATTATTGTTTTTTTAATCAAACGAGAGTTATTCAAACGAAACTGAGAGCCAGCCCATCATAACCTCCTAAAATTTTAACTAAGTAAGAAGTAGCTCTACAAACTCCTCAGAAACACATATTTCGATTAAAAAGATACTGTACCTGGAAATGGAGTGTATACTGAGAAGACGGCTAATAGAACAGTATAACTATTGTAGCAGAAGAAATGCTGGGCCTATCCCAAATTAACTAGGATAAGACGAGGCGCTCACAAGGCTGCCCAACTTAAATGAGACTAAACTTTGCGGGACATTTTAGCTGCGTCCCTGATGAGCTGTCAGCCATCGAGTGTTATGTTTTCCGAAAGGTTAAGTTGGTATAATAACTTTCATACAAATGCCCAATTGATACTGTCAATTCTTGCTAGCCGTGTGTATCCAACGTTATTTGAGACCATAACAAATTCGTCAGATCAACGGCAAAGGCGACTTGACGGTGCGTTATGGATTCCGATGTATGAATATTATGATTGTTGCTTATTGTACTGATGCGGTTGGGTGATTATTAAGCTAAATCTTTTTAATGTTGATGCTGTGTATACGTACGTATAGCATAGCATAGTCGGCCTTATAATGTTCCCACTGTTGGGACTCAGGCCTCCCCTCTAGAAAAAAGGAATGGTATATATATATGGATATACGTTAGTATATCTACATATATATATATAAATAAAAGAAAAAACTGACTGACGTATCAACTAACAGCCAAAACTACTGGGACTAGAAGCGTGAAATTTTGCACAAGATTTCCTTTCGTAACGTAGGCGAGCGAATCTTTTTAAGAGAGGACTTACCAAAATGCACCACTTCTTCTTCTTTTCGTGTCGATGTTCTCAACCTATATTTTTTTTACCAGTATTTGGCAACCTGTACAGCTCTATTATTGGCCTCGTAAAAATCCTGAAAAGTGCAAGTGGTTGTGCAGGATGGGCAGGACTTAAGAGGGTCCTTTTACACTCGCCTATCATCAACATCAAGCATAGCTTAAAAGCTTGTTACTTCATCTATAGCAATCCAATGCGATGTTTAATAAAAAGGCAACGCGAAAAAAGAGAAATAACGCCTAAAAACTCTGTTAGCATTCGGTAATTCTGTGATTTACTCGAATAATTCACAAAACTTGTTCCAGGAAATACGTGTTATTTTTTAAACCCTTAAAAGTTTTTCTGAAAACTTATCGTCATTCAGAATCTCGATTAAATGTGCAAGGCTTCTACTGATTTACTTTTTTATGTTTTGAACCAGCGACTTTGCCCGCATTAAAGTAACATTCTCCATACAAATTTTGGAACCCTGTTTTACCCCCTGAGAGGTAGAGTTTCGTAAAATCCGTTCTTATTGGATGTCTACACTCTACACCTACTAGTCAAATTTTAAGTTTGTAGGTGTTATAGTTTCTGAGATTTCGTCAGTGAGTGATATTTCGCTTTTATATATATACTTTGGCCCTCCTAATATATCTATATAAGGAGGGCCAAAGTTCACGTAAAATAGCTGATTTTCAGAAGTCTTTACAAGATTAGTTTTACCTGAAGCCTAGTTAATATCCACAAGATAGCTGTGTATCCAAAATATCTAGAGAAAGATGTGTAATAACATCATAATCACGTAAGAGCAGTTGTATGAAAATACCATGTCAATGCCATCTGGCAGCTTTGGACTCAGTAGAAAGGCGTGCGAAGAGGCTAATTCGGGATCCAGATTTGGTTAAGTCCAATCTACAAAGCGTCGAGCACAAGCGCAGGGTAGCCAGCCTATCGGTATTTTACTGGTTGCATTTTGGAGAGTGTGCGCAAGAATTGCATGACTTGATTCCGCCATCTCCTTTCTACCATCGGACAACCCGACGTACGGCGATTATCCACCCTTACGTTGTTGAAACACCAACGGTCCGAACTAAGCGATTTGCTTCGTCGTTTATACCGCGTACATCGAGGGACTGGAACAATTTGCCTGCTGCGGTCTTCCCGTCCAACTATAATTTAGGTGCCTTCAAGGCTAGAGTGAATAAGCTCTTAATAAACTAGTGCGCCTCACCATCAATGATTGCATGACTGCTTACCATCAGGTGGGATCGCGGTCAAGCACTGGTTTATACCGAATAACCCCCCCCCCCCCCCCTTGCCCCTTGTTTAGTACCTCGAAAAGGACGCTCTTAAGGGTATAAGACAGGGGTCCAAAGTTTGTATATAGAAAAAACCTACTTTCACGGGGGCGTTCTGCTGCAGAAGCTACTTATTAGATAATGTTTCTGGTGCTGTGCAAGTTTATTTATATATTAGTCTAAAGCCTGACGAGGAGTTTCAGCAGAACGATTGAATGTTGTAAGCTATGTCATAGATTTTTTCTTTAAAGTAAGTACATTTATTTTTCTGATGATAAACCCGCGTTAGACTACTCTTATTATAGTAAACGATGTGGTTTTTGATCGAGCACGCTTGCTTGGAAGTAACTTTCCTTGGAAGCCTTTGGGTGTTTTACAGGATGCATTTTGGAGAGTGTGCGCGGGAATCGCATGACTTGATTCGACCATCTCATTTCTACAATCGGACAACCCGACGAACGGCGAGTATCCACCCGTACGTTATTGAAACCTCTACGGTCCGCACTACTAAGCATTTCACCTCGTCATTTATACCGCGAACATCGAGGGACTGGAACAATTTGCCTGCTGCCGTCTTCCCGTCCGATTATAATTTAGGTGTCTTCAAGGCTAGAGTGAATAGGCTCTTAATAAACTAGTGCGCCTCACCATCAACGATTGCTTCACTACTTACCATCAGGTGGGATTGCAGATAAACACCAGTGTATAACATATCCCCCGCCCCACCCCCCGGTTTTAAGCTATCATCAGGACATCGTCTATCATAACTCCTACACTAAGCAAAGTCTTCAAATAAGACCAATTTTTTCTGGATTAGTTTAGGATATGCATCATCCATGTTCTTATTCAATTAGACTTTCACACAGCACGCTCATATTAAGAAATTTAACTGTTTTCTTTAACATATTTGCTATAAAAATAATTTAAATTTTCTAAAATATATTTTGGCAGATTGTTCATGTCTTCTGAATAACATCTGTCTGATTGTAATTTTTACAAACAGATGGGCATTGTCCAACCCAAAAATTCTTACCACTAATTACCTATTATAATCTAAATACATACCCTGTCATACCTGCACCAATTCTGATATAACACCGCAATCAAATAAACGAAAATGGCGTCTGCTCTTGGACTTCACCGTATGAAAGAACCAAGTTACCAACTGTGAGTAAACATTCAATATTGAAGCTTAGTTACGTAACAATAAGGTTGTCGGTGAAGGCAAATGGATTTATAGCTTTGTAATGGTCGCATGACAGTTGATTAAAGGGGGCCGAAAAGCGCCGAGGTTGGAGTCCAAGGGACAGCGCCCCAGGTGTGTCACAGTAGGAGGCCCCCCTGATGATTGTATTTAAAATAAATAAGAACCTCAATGAACGATTGTCCATACCGTGGCTTATGAACGCGATATTCGTATCGATAATATATGCGACGGTATTTGTGGTCAACTGTGGAATTGGAAGTTTAGTTTGTTTATGTAGCTGTGTTATAATTTTTCTTTTTTATTCTCTCCAGTAGTTATGGTCTACTTTCTAATTATAATCCACTTTAACTTACTAATAAGATCGTACCCAAAGTTTTATAATTTTTCAACTTTTTCAAGATGAGCCTTTGATGCATTCATTTATATCTAGTTCATTTCTAATTAGTCATCGTCTTGTACTCCAGCTGTGTCGGGATAGTTATTAAAGCAAGAGATGTGACTGTCTATTGCAATACTGCTATAAGTAGGTACCCCTAATTCAATTGTTTAAATTTTGATGCTCAAAATAGAGTGGCAAAACAGGATTTAGATTATTTCAAGGTAGATACACTCAAATTTAAAAAGGGCAACCCTTTCCCCGACACCCCTAACTACTACACTATTAAGTACCACTCCCTCAGAGTGCATCACAAATAAAATCACAAAACATAATAAAAAAACGAGGCGCAAACTTAAAATTAAATCCCTATCAAAATTGTACAAAGCTTGAATAAATATGCATTGAATAGAACCGCCATCGTTATTAACCCCACATCTGTTAAAGGGTGAATGCATTTATAATGGTCTTATAAGCGTCCTATAATCATAAGATTATTCTTTTTTTCAGTGCAGCTTCATTAGTAATGTAATAATGTTTACAAAACATATAATCATTATAATGTATCGGCCACCCGTCAGATAGTTTCGTAAATACGTAATTGTAGGTTACAAAAATGGTTTTAGAACAGATTTTTATGGTCCTGAGTGCAATGCTAACTTGCGGTCCCTTTAAAGCCCATTTTTTAAGGCAGTTTCTGTTTGCCACTAATCCTTTATAGCTATTAATTCAACAAGCAATAAGAAACCTATTAAAATAATTGTTGCAGCTCAACATTGTTATGAAGACAAAGTTGATATGGCCCCGTTTATTACAGTCATAACCGTTTCAGAAACAACTGAATGGTTACTCGAAGAAGGACCTTGATCAAAGTCTAACCCAGACATATCTGCAGACGATGAAGATTATACATAGATAGATAGAGTGCGTATATTTTTTAATCGTACCGCAAGACCTGACAATAATACAACGAATCGTAAATTTTACAGCCGTCTTCCAAGTAAGCGGCGACGCTCCTAAGTAGAATCCTGTGTTTGTTTATTTTTTGATAGGACTGTGTAACCGCGTGTGCCCTTTCTTCAAGAAATACTTATTTTTTTCCCTTGGCTTTTTTATTTACGTCCCCCAATAAAGGACTTACTATATCTCTGGTGTATGCTTGGTGTTATTGTTTCACAGAAATTGAGATATTCTGGTCTTAGCAAGCAAATAAGGGGTTTTTCTGTCGTCCTTTTTGAACATTTTGCTGTAAGTCTTAAATCATGTATCAAATTCGAATCCGGGTTACCTATTTGAGTCATACCTAATAATGATTCATTTAGTGATAATTTCTGTTCGATAGATCCTGTAGATAAGAATCATGTAGTAAAATTTTTTGGTATTACTCATTTGTAAATAGGTATTTTCATTTCCTTTGGAATGCCACAGATAAGGATGTTGACTAACTTATTGAAAGCAATAAAGTTTTTCAAGATGAATATAATCAATGTAAGTACTTAGCCTTTTCCCAACTATGTTAGGGTAGGCTTCCAGTCTACCGAATGCGTCTAAGTAAATAAAATATAGTAACTGAGTGATTGCGTGATTGTGTTTAACGCAGCGGCTGCATTGGAAGGCTTCCCACAAGGTGAACTGATGACCTAGAAATCCGATGGATGCAAGACGCACAGAACCGTTCGTTGTGATAACACTTGGAGGAGGCCTATGTCCAACAGTGGACGACTCAGTGATGATGAAGTGTTAAGTTATAGAAGTAGAGCATATATTATCAAAAATAGTGGTCTAGCCAAAGGCAAAATATCTCATTTAAAGTGCAATGATGTCAAAATTCAGATATCTTTAAATACTAAAGGAGTTATACATTTACTATCACACAAAAATATTCAAACAACCACTGTCCTTAAAATTCATAGGTCCCAACAAAAAACGTATAACGCAGTAGGAATCCAAAATAAAACTATACACACATAATCTTATATCTATAAGATCCGTGTTAAAGTGTTAACAATAGATATTGGTTCGGATTTCAATCGAGTTGTGACAAGATACGGACTAAGATAACGGTGGTAGGACCTATGGCACATTATAATGTAGATAGAGAAGGACCAGTCGATAGAAAACTGCAAGCTCATGCAGATGACAGCCATAAAACTGAAAACGATGCTGATGCAGATGAAAAGTATAGCCAAAAATAAAAAAATTATTGTTGTTAGAATATAGACTGTACTATAGGTACGGCTCGTATTAGTGACGAGCATAGTTTCCATTTACTGGACAACATGAAATCTTTGTAATATGTTATTATATCTATCTCACTGAAGCGGATTGATCTTGAATGTGAGTGTAAGTTTACATATACTTTTATATGTGTCGGAGAGCTCGGTGTTATAAATAATACACGGTTACACACACATAAACAATGTGCAATATAATATACTCGTAGCATTTTTTGCCATCCTTTACATCTTCGATTGTATGAGAAAACTCATTTTGTACCAACTTTATTTCACTATAAACTAAAACATATAAACTACTAACAGTTCTAAAGCTTACATAAACACATTGTTTAGGTGTAAGTTCTTTCCCATATTTATTTTATCAGTGTACATCTTTGTCGTATATTAGTACCATCTCAGATGATACTATTGTATTGGTTATATCAATGACTTCTTATTTGTTTCTTTCTATGTTAATGCTTCTCTCCATCGATTTTCATTGATCGCCTTTATTTAAACTTCTGTTTCCAACTATTCCATGTCCATAAGTTCTACCACGGATTAAAACGAGAATCATTGAATATTTTACGGGCTTTTATATTTGATTGTGTTCTGTTTACATTAGTATGTCTTTATTAGTCATTTCGTCTCTGGAATTTAGATTAAATGTTGACTTTTATTTAAGTAGATATAGGAAAGTTACATCAACAATTTGAGTATGAGTTACAATTCTTGAAATTGGTTTCCTTAATAATATGAAAGCCATCTACCTCTTTAGTCCACACTGGAAAGTAATAGGAGAACTAAAGCTTTTAAGGTTCATTTATGAATCCACGTACACATTAAAATTTCGTATTTTGTGTCTCCTTTTCTTTCATTATTTTTCTTATGTTGTTGTTATGTTCTTTAAAAGCTTAATCTATTAATCCACAATACAATATTACTAAAATAATTCAAGATATACCAACTCGTAAAGAAAACTCTTTTTTCTCTATTGAACGCAAGCATCCCAAGAATGAGTTAACACAAAGAAAAGAAAAATGAAAAAATGTCTCAATTTGACAAATGTATTCACATAACAGGGTCCCCGATGGGCGCCATGCCACTTGTCGTGCGTCTACGCACATTTTTATACGTCCTCACCTCTCGCACGCGCAATGCATCCAGCTGCTGAACAAATAAAACATTCGGTTTGTATAGCGATAGTTTATTGTGACCTTTTATAAATATTTTTATGTGAGCACTTCATGTATTATGAATATGGAGAATTGGTTATGGTGATTCTCGATTGCATAATGCTGAGGTCACCAAACTTTGAAGCCTTAGGGCCATTATAATTTTTCAGTATGTTGCAAGGGCCAAAACTGTTTTAATTTTTCTGCCCAACTTAATAATTGGCACAATTGGTCCACAACTACAAAATAATGTCGGTGTAAAATCGCAATAAATTATTTGTTAGTTATTAATATAGGTACTTGAGTTAAGTTTCCAGCGTCATCATTTCTATCGTTAAATTTTATCTTGTAAGTAGACAAAATCGAGTAATTATCATTCTGTATTTTCTTATTCAACTTATCAAAGCAATGGTAACAACAATAAGACATTGAAGGTCGCGGGCTAGATGGACGACACTAGTCTTAAGGCTGTCGCGGACCGGATTGATGGCACTGGTGGGCCAGATTTGGCACGTGGGCCGTTTGGAGACTCCTGGCATAATGCAATAAAAATATGAGTAACGTTAGAGTTGAGTATGATGAGAGGGTCTTCAATTGGCACTGAACGGCACAGTAATCCATTGGCTGAAAGCGCGCAATAAACAGGTCGAGTTTTCATTTTTACTTTCGAACTATAAAGTAGTCTCAATAATTATTAAATCATTTGCGCAGTTGTCATATCGTCGATTAAAAAAAGTATGGCATGGAAGTGCCACGTAAATTTCTAGTCTATGCGCTCTGGAATACTTTGATAAGTTGTCCATCCAAAAGAAAACCAAAAGTAAGCAGCGCAGCATAAAGAGTAAACAAGCTGATCATTAAAAGTGGGTAAGGAAGGGGTCCATAATTATTTGACTGATGTAGTAGAAATGCTCTTGAGTGGGGGCCGTAAATTCCCAAACGATTACCTAAAGCCTCAGATAAATTAGGGGGTAAAATGTCCCCCAACATGACGCGCAACGGCGTCAAATTATCCAACATAATGTCCCGCGTCACGTGAATGTATTGAAATGTTGGGAGGCAAGTTGTGGGACATTGGGCAACATTGCAGCGTCACGTACTTTGAGCGTTGCGTGTCATGTTGCGAGACAATTTGACCCCTAGGTAAATTTAAATTATAAAGCGATGATCTTTACGGGTGTCTGAAAAAAATTGAATGACTTCGATTGAAATAACCATGTTCTAACAGTACAAACAATAACGACTATGGGATGCCATTGATCATATTTTTTTTGCATTTTTAAAACGAAGATACATTATTTTGGGTTTTTCTTGAGATCGAATTTATATTGCAGTTAAATCTTGTTTATTTTAATGCGACGTTGTGTCGTTATTGCCCCAGTCATTCTCCACGTTTACACTTTCAATATCATCAACCCTAAAATGTGCGTTGAAATCCAACCCATTGAATGGCTCACATTTTTATTTAACCGCACAATAACCGTACCGCACGAAGCGCGCGCGCACGACGCGGGGCGGGGCAAAGCGACCCGCGATTATCGTTGCCTTTTTTTTGTTATTTGCGCCGTAGATACCTTTTACATCGCCGTTCAATTACTGAAGCGCGAGTGTGGTGAGCGTTGGTCTAGGATGGATAAGCCCTTTATTTAATTTTAATATTTTTATTTATTAATTTAAACTTCATGTACAGTAGTGGACCAGTCAACCTTTGGATTAAAAAAGACAACACTGTGGTAGGTTTGCACAATAAACAAATAAAAGATACTTCAAACAGAAAATAAAATAAAAAATAAGTTATTAATAATAATGAAATACATATATATGCTAAAATTATAAACTAATAAATACTTAGAAAAATATTAAATCATTAAGAAAACTTAATAATAATTCCGACGAAGACCGAACTAAGGTTTTAGGAATTTTTCTTAATAAATTCTTAACAGTTGCTGATTTTTCCATTATTTTAACTAAACAACTTTAATTCTTTATTGTACACTATAACAGCTTATAATATAAGTGGACAACAGATTTCATGTACATTTAACAATTGTTTTACTCTCCTTTTAATAGCAGTTCAATTGCTGGGAATAAGCTACCTTTGCTCAGCAATGAACTGACATGAAATTTAAAATTAGACCCCAACCACCATAAATTCGTTAGTTGTTTATTTTGTTAACGTCTCATTTATTGATAATTGTAATTATTTATTTTTCTTGCTTTTTTTATATAGCCTCTTTTTTATAATGTAAATGTAAGAACACTGTAGACTCCATGAATTCTTAGATAACTTCCTATTACGACTCATTTTTTATTATGATTATTTTTATTGTACTTTTGAGTACAATATTTACTGGTCTACACTGTCCTTACATACGAGTAATAATATGGAAATATTGTAAGAACAACATTTTTTTTAAAAGAATTACCATTTTTTTTTTAGGTGGGAAAATCATCTCATGACAAATCCCGCTCTTGTCAGACTTTTACTGACTAAAAACCCACTCCTGTTCCTTCGTTGCCTTCGTCCCAGGGCCCCGGGTTTTGTTTTCACAATACCCATGGCCCCAGTAACCTGCGACCCTGTTGGGCCCCTACGGTTTGCTGACATCTCTCTGAGGCGCGCGTGGAACAATACGCGCCGTCAACGACTTGGGCTCGGTCCGGACGATTACCGGACGGTCGGACGGCGGGCTACCTATTGCTCGCCGTCCGCAAGCCCGCGCCTACGGTGGAAAGAGTTACCATGGAGTTTTTGCTGGTTCTTGTCCATAAAAAACGACCAATTTGGAACCATGCACTAGCTTCTGACGTTTTATATATGCCCATGTAGGCCTATTTGAAAAAAAAACATTTGAATTTCGAAATGAATTTTTGAATTTAAAATTCAAATGCCTCCTGTTTCCTTGCCCAGTTGCCCTGCACTTTGTGGGGAAGTTCCACAATGTGCAAGGAATCAAAGATTAACGTAAAATGACGGTATAAAAATACTTCAATACCACAACCTCAAATGGCCGGTTTAAATTCCTTTCTCTCTCTCTAAATCTGAAACCCTCAGAGCCAGATGTTTTATTCTTAAAAAAATTTAACCACTAATAACGACTCATATCCTATCGTGAGTGCATTTAGACAAGACACCCAGACTCGGAACACTTATCTGTAGGCTTTACAAATATTTTTTCCGAGAGGAAATTAATTCTGCGATACGTAGCGCAACAGATATATAATTGTTCAACCACTTCACCAACCGTATCGTGCAATTAGTAGCAATCGTATAGTTCACGTATTTCTCAGATCATTCTATTTTCTTAATCAAATAAAAATAGATGTTTAATATTTCCAAAATCATTGTTTCTAACTTTTTTAAGTGGGAAATCATCATTATCTCCGAGAGCGCATCAGACTTTTACTGACTTAAACCTATATTCATCAGTTGCCCTTTACGCTCGCCTCGCTAACTCTTTCAAACATTCCCGCAGTCCTGGAAGGCATCAAGTCCCTAAAAACGGAAGTGTTGCTCAGATCTCTTTGAAGCGCGCGTTGTCTTGGACTTTGTCCTTGCCGGACGGCTAGATGGTGAGCTATTCATAGCTCTTCGTCCGCAATCCCGCACCTATGGTAACCGGGAATAGCCTTGCGAGTCCCAATACCTGGGGTGTCTCCAGCGGTAGCGGCTGAGGTGTGAACATGTCCTCTTCTTCACGGTTTTGTCTACCTATTTCACTTTCATTACATTAGAAGCGGTTCCTCCTTCCTTCTCCTCTCGTTCCGGACCATGATCTGACCCAGAGCCGAACTCAAGAAGTCACCGCCAATCAGCCTAAGCGGTGCAGACTTTTACCTTATGCTCCACCGTGACATTAAATGTGACTTTAGCTTGCCAAACCGTGCCTTGTGAGAAGACCTGAATATTATACCAAAGAAAACGTATGCTTCGTCTGCACTACTGTTGATTAACGTCATCCTCTCCCGAGCTATGCAAACTTCTACAATCTTCTACACCGTGTCCAAGAGGACCCGGACACCCACACAATGTTGACCCCCGGGCGTTTCTTCCCGCCGAATTTAAAACAGGTGTACCTCCCGCAATACTCATATCTGGTGAAGACCTGCGCCGCGATGTCTAACTTGGACTACAAAAAATGATGCAGTTTATGGCCGCGATTGCTGGCTGCATAACTTGCTCATATTTTGATAACTATTACCTCTCAACTTCCCTTCATCTCTTTAATTTAATTCAATTTACCTTTGTCGAAAATATCACCTACCATAAAAAGTAACAATACAACAAAAAAACAATTCTTCTGGCCGTATCCACATTATTCCCGTCGCTGCGCCCACGCACCCTGATTGCGCTCGCCTTGACATTAGTTCGACTGTCGCGACCGCGGCGTCTTGCTCGCTTCACGTGAACACACACACCCGACACGAGCCCAATGATATATTTATTGTTACGAAACATTACTTTTCTTCCTGCAGTAAAAAAGATTCAATTTGACGTTTAGATGTTTTGCTTGGGGGACAGTGTTAGTTTGTGCATTTTCTTCATCTGTATGATTTGCAGATTTTGTTTAGTTTTAAAAAAATGATGAGTTCGTGCTGTTTTCAAAATGATGTACCTATATGTGTTCTATCATCTTGGCAATCGGAATCTTTTTTACCGCTCATAAAATCATCATCAATTAGAAATAAATTAGTCATTGACACTGAGTCTAGAATTAAGTCTATTTCATTAACTCCAATGTAAAATCTATGTACTGTAATTGTCTACGTGTCTACAAAAGGTGAACCTAACAGCGTTGAAATTTTCATTCAGAAACACCCGATGTTTTTGTTTGCTTTTCTTGGCAACATTTTGTCTTTGTGCCCATCGGTTCATCGCGTCTAGCACTATGTTAGGCTAGAGATATCTCCTTCAGGTTACAAATTTAATGTGATTTATTGGAAGCATCACTGGACAAAAGATTTTTAATTAATATTAATTAAGACGCAAAGATTATATTATCATAACCATTGTATGTTGGTTTACACAAAAGTTTTGGAATTATTTTTCAATAAATTTATTATGATCAAAAGTATATGTTTTCTTTTAATTTAGCCAAAAAAAAGCTTTTAGTTTATTTAGGATAAGCCTCTTACCGCCATAATGATAGCTTTCTAACAAGGTCTCAAACGCCCCGTATCGCAGGAATGGACATAATACAAAAATGAATGCCGATGTCAATGTGTTAATATGTTCTTAGTTTCATAATTTATTGTTTTACAAATTGTGTATTAAATAAACAACAAAATTGATCCTACTTCATCTACTTAAACATATACAGCAAAAACTGAGTCTGTTGTTTCTAGTACCTTTGTAATCTTAGCAAGTACGAACTCAAGTTTAATTATTATTCTTGGTAGAACTCTTCCAAGACTTGGCAGTTCATTATATTCGTTCGCACTTATCTTTAAATCGCTTTTTCTTTTTATCTAACCACCACATATACTTTTAAAGACAAAAGCAACAGCCAATAAAATCATAGGTAGTTTCTTCGTAACATCATTGACGAGTTTTATCGTCGATCTTACTTTCTTTAAACACGTATTTTATAATTACACGCCTGCTGACGCATTTCTGATGCTCATTACGTTTTCCCCTTTACAATTTACTTGTTTTAAGTAGACAAAGTGCAGCATCATTGATATATACTGCTTTCATCGATTTTCCACGGTCGTCATCACGATTTCACTGAATCTATCAATAAATGAAGTAAATTGATAAAAACAAAAAACAATTCCCATATACGTACCTTTCTCGTTTGGAAGTCTCAGTTCTGGGATCCATAGGTGCACTTCAGTGCATTATGTAGCTAATTCTACATTCAGCAGCATTGCTTGTTGCGGCTTTCCGATTCAAGCTAAAGTCGGCAACTTGCCTATTGTCAATCCTCTTTGTGTTGCAAATTTCATAGACGTTGGTGACCAGTATATTTTAAGTTGAGTAAGTATAAGCCTGTTTGTCAACTCCTAAAATTGTATGTATTTATTCCTTCTAAGAATCAGCTGTTGAATAAACCGTTTAAGAAGTAACGGAAACAGTAAACACTTCTGTAGGCGTTGATACTACAAACATTTGTGTCGTCGCAACCGAGGCGGTAAACCTTTGGTAAGTAGGTACTTGTAGCATTGTTAACTGCGAATGTATGCGTTATTGCTATAATAAATATCGCGGTACCGTTTGATTTCCTTTCTACTACAAGTACTGAATAAATTTTCATGACTCCCTTAAGTAAGCTTTTTGCTTTCTTGGGGAACTATGCTATGAATGCTCTACTGTTAAAGCTGTTTTGTTGTTTTGTTTAAGGTATTTTTTTTAAATTATTAATTTATTTACACACAATTACGCATAAGCGAAAAGAGCAGATAGAAGAATATGAAAGATGCTGTTTATTCCACTCAAACCCCAAGGGAACTTCGCGCGTGATTTCGCGGCATTTCGGTTAAACACCAAGCGAACGCCGGCGTCCTCATAGATTATAAAATATTGAGCGTTTTATTTATGGGGTATTTATCCAAGAACGTTAATAAGAAGTTCTTCATAAAGTAGTCTGTAAATATCCAAAATAAGCAAACCTTTCCATTATTCCCTATAAATACATATAGAATATATAGCATAGCATAGTCGGCCTTATAATGTTCCCACTGTTGGGACTCAGGCCTCCTCTCTAGGAGAGGGAATGGGCCGTAATCCACCACGCCGGCCCAGTGCGGGTTGGTGGATGTCACATGTCTTCGAATTTTTGGTTCTAGGACACGCCGGTTTCCTCACGATGTTTTCCTTCACCGTTTTGAGAGCAGTGGTGATGAAATAAATTACACAAAGTAATGCGCCTGGCTGGGTTTGAACTCGCGACCTACAACTTGTAAGTCGGGGCCGTTACCACTCGGCCACCACTGCTCTAATACACTGCACTGCAATAATATATCCACAGGTTAAAAGAAAGTAGCAAGTTTCACTCGAAAATGCGTTTATTGTTAAATTAATTTAGAGATTGTTCTTGCTGATCATGATTGTAGTAAATTTATTAAATACTTTATTGAACAAATCTTTAATTATTTTTAATATTAATTTGACTTGTAATGTAATTTTTTATTTCTTTTTATATTTGTTTATTTCTTATATGGTTACGTATATTCAATTAATTACCAGGATCAACTGCAGGTAAATACTTGGTCCGTGCGGGATTTGAACCCGCAACACGCAGTGGGGCAGCTAGTTGCTCAATCACTGCGCTATCTGAGCCTTCAAAAATTAAATAGACCATAATAACGTAATTATTATATGTAATGTTATTTCGGTTAGCTATTTATTTTTACATACACAAACAAACCCAACAGGCATTAATTATTTGGTGATAATCCATCTCATCATTAATAGATTTCGATCGGAAAGAAAGAGGAGGCTTGGGTCCCAACAGTGGGAACATTATAAGGCCGACTATGCTAAGCTATGCTAATAGATTAGACCAGTAGAATTCAATCAAACATTTATGGGTTTCGTGAACTTAGTATTACTTTTATGGAAACAAAGTTAAATGCAAAAGCTGTATGATATTTCTGGATCAATTTATACGTTAACATAAAACACAAATATCTTAAAAAGGAACAAAAATTCCACATCACAACCTTATATCTCAATAACAAACCCATAAAAAATACCTAAAACGAACAGGTTATCAACACTGTGAAACCGCACACCGAGATTTCGAATCTCAAAATCAATGCTAGTAGATAAGATAAGGGCATCAAATCCTGCCAGTTGACTAGACCCCTTGATACCATCACTTTTAATGTTTTAAAGGTTCTTGTTACACTGGTGAGTTAAAGTGAGCCTTAATTAGGTTCTGTAGTGTCCGTCACCGCGTATTAAGCGTTCGTTACATCAGTGGAGTTGTTTCTGGATGAAGAAACAAGCGGCGCCTGGCGCTTGAGCCTTGTATGGCGACGGATTATCGCCGCGTCTCGTGTTACTGAGATCTTCTGCTCCATCTGAAATGACGTCACTAGTGTAAAATGTTTGGATTTTTCTGTTTCGAGTCGTAGATTGAATTGGACGTTTTTTTTTAAGGTATGAAATCATGCAGTAACTTCTCCCGATCTGTGCTGGAACAAAACAGACTTTTCGAGCGTGTCATTCTTTAATTGACTAAAACCACAGAAAACCACAGATATGTCCTTCACCTTTAAATTCTATGACCACGAGTTTTCTTTTCAGAAAATGCCCTCGGCTTTAGCGGATATCGGCTCTTCTGGGCCCCTACGGTTTGCTGACATCTCTTCAAGGAACGCATGGAAAACTTTGCTCTGTCAATGACTTGAGCTCTATCCAGACGGTTACCCCACGTTTTGAAAATTCGCTTAGAATACTAAGAGGTTAATTGTATGTCATCATAATTTCATAGATTTTCATCATCATCATCATCATCATCATCATTTCAGCCGAAAGACGTCCACTGCTGGACATAGGCCTCCCCCAAGCGTCGCCACAATGACCGATCCTGTGCTTCTCGCATCCACCGCACTCCCGCGACCCTCACCAGGTCGTCGGTCCACCTTGTAGGAGGCCTTCCAACGCTGCGTCTTCCGGTGCGCGGTCGCCACTCCAGAACCTTTCGGCCCCATCGGCCATCCGTTCTACGAGCAATGTGCCCTGCCCACTGCCACTTAAGTTTGGCGATTCTTCGGGCTATGTCGGCGACCTTGGTTCTCCTGCGGATATCTTCATTCTTTATGCGATCACGCAAGGAAACTCCGAGCATAGCCCTTTCCATTGCTCTTTGGGTGACTGTAAGCCTTCTGATGAGGCCCATTGTAAGCGACCATGTTTCAGAGCCATATGTCATCACTGGCAACACGCACTGGTCATAGACTTTCGTCTTGAGACACTGTGGTATGTTGGACGAGAAGATACCGCGCAGCTTCCCGAACGCTGCCCAGCCGAGTCGGATTCGACGATTGACCTCTTTCTCAAAGTTAGACCTACCCAACTGGATTGTCTATCCCAGGTAAACGTAATCGTCTACAACTTCGAGTGCAGAGTCTCCGATCTTGATCGGAGTGGGTGCTACATGGTTATTTACCATGACTTTGGTTTTATCCATGTTCATTTTAAGACCCACTCTTTTGGAAGCTCTACTAAGGTCATCGAGCATTGTACTGAGCTCCTCCGTAGTTTCAGCCATGACTACTATATCATCGGCAAACCGAAGGTGAGTGATGTACTCGCCATTGACATTAATGCCTAGTCCACTCCAGTCCAGAACCTTGAAGACATCCTCCATTGCAGCCGTGAACAGTTTCGGAGAGATGACATCTCCCTGCCTCACGCCCCGCTGCAGAGGGATAGGTTTCGAGGTCTGGTCCTGAAGTCGTACTGACATTGTGGCGTTTTCGTACAAACACTTCAGCAGTTCGATGTACCGATAGTCAATCTGGCACCGTTGGAGAGACTGCAGTACAGCCCAAGTCTCGATCGAATCAAAAGCTTTTTCGTAGTCCACGAACGCTAAGCATAGAGGCAAGTTATACTCCTCTGTCTTCTGCATAAAGCGTCAAAAAACAAAAACTGACTACAAAGAGCAGTCCTGTGCGTCTCACTTCTATTGGATTCCTGGGACCTTCACCAAGACATCGGTCCACCTTGAGGAAATGTTTCTAATGAAGAAAACCCTATTTTTATGGATTTTTGACTGGCCTGTTGATCTAGTGATTAGTGGCCCAGACTGCTATGCCGGAGGTCGTGGGTTCGATTCCCACCCAGGACAAATGTTTATGTGATGAGCACGATCATTTTTTCTGTGTCTGGGTGTAATTTATCTATAATATGTATGTATTAAGAAATATATATGTATGTTTATCAGTTGTCTAGTACTCAACACATAATAATAATAATATTCCACAACTATCACACAACGCCGTCTAGTCCCAAGCTAAGCAGAGCTTGTGTTATGGGTACTAGGCAACTGATAAACATACTTAGCTTGAGACTAGACGGCGTTGTGTGATAGTTGTAGAATATTATATTATATTATTATTTTAATCAATCAAAAAATTTCCTAGCATATTTCTGTGTAGTACATAAGTGTAAAAACAAGTTTGATTACACCAGCTCCACCTGAATCATGTTGCTGTCGATATACTAAAGTACCTTCCTAACCACTTGGAAACTTGCGCAATAAAAATTGCCTCCAACTTTACATGCGGAAGCTATCTCCAGGGATGTCACAATTCATTGTCAGATATATTGAATTGAGAATCCCATAAAACTGTCCGACGGCGCCCACAATGCAACTGTCGTATATTTCTTTCGATACGAACATACACCTCCGTCATTTGAAATTCTTAGTTCATAAAGTTGAAGATTAGTTGAAGAAGAATCAAGAATGTATAATGGAAGAGAACCATCGGGGCACCACGGGGTAATATTAATAAATGGTGCCAAATATTATTATTATTAAAACTTTTCTGCACAAATCAACAAATCAACATTATCTCTACATATTTGACCAAAATAAAATCTAAATTATGTAATGACGAGTGATGTTGTGATGAGGGGAGATGTTAAATTTTTTGCTCGATCTGGTTTCATACGATTACTTTTTTGGATATTTTTTTTTTCGGTTGGGATTACCGTCTTATGACATCCCCCGCTCTTGGGCGGAGCGCGAGATAGTGTCCGACTTTTACTGACTAAAAACCCACTCCTGTTCCTTCTTTGCCATTTTTTTTCCAGGGCCCCGGGATCTCTTTCGCATCACCCATGACCCCATTAGGCTTCGACCCTGTTGGGCCCCTACGGTTGCTGACACTACGCGCCGTCGACGACTTGGGCTCGGTCCGGACGTACTTTTTTGGATATACGTTGTAAAAGTAACTCTATGTTAATTTTGATACATCTTCTACTATCAGTTATGAAACGAGCGACTCAAATTATCGAGCTCGCTTTGCTTACTTTGTTTTACACTTTTTTTTTTGTCTTTTTCTGGATTTACGTCGTAAAAGTAACTCCCAAGTAAACTTTGGTACAGTTTTCCTTTATCCGTTTTATATCGGGGAACTAAAATTTAAAGTTTGCTTCGCTCGCTCTTACATTTCAAATGAATATTACTTTGTAGCAGTTTTTTTTTATATGATCCTGAAAGTATGCGAGTGATCAGCATTTTTAACATAAACCATTATTAAAGGGTTCTTACTCTCCCAGTCTCAAAAAATCGCACCAAATTGAGTAAAAAGCTTTCTATCACATTCTAAAAGAATTAGGTACAAGGAAATGATATTAATCTATTTTCTCAAATGTTTGAACAAAACTACATCTTGTGAGGTTTTTTTATAATAATATTGATCTCAAACGAGCAAAAGAACGCCACTACCAAGATTCTGGCCCAGTTCAGAAAAATCGTAGATCCGGTGCTGTCTAGTATTCTTCAAAATATGTAAAAACATTCTAGGATTAGAAGGGAAAGATTTGAAATCATGAATTCTAATGATTTTTAATTAAATCATTAGTATTCAACTCACATTGTCATGTGATGTTGATGAATTAAGAAAAGCTGAAATATATTTAAAGAAAAAGCAAAAGTATTCAAAAAGAAAAGAAAAGTAACAGGAAACGCACGTGATCTACTCAGCAAACAAATAATTAAAAACCCAAGCAACCGATCCAAAAATAATAGCCCCAAATACTGTTTTCAAAAATTTCGCTAATCCAAAACAAATATACTCACTAAAAGATCGTCCGAAACTTCACACCTTCGAATCCCATGGGAAATTAACCCGAACAAATTTACATACAAACTTAGAACTATAAGAAAAAAATGTCCAAGCTTTAATCCTATTCCTACTGAGCTTTACAAAAATAAATCCTTGTTTGGCTGTCCAGATGGAGTTAACTATTTGACAGGTGACAAGCAAGTTATTGATTTCGTTAATCTCTAATATTAGAAGATCGTTTTTTGAACTATTATCAGCATCATTCTCATGCCTGATTTTAATATTACTAGATACATCTGATACAAATCTTATCTCTATACGAGTGTTCTGATCACCCATTGTTTTGTATGAATGTTCGTTGGACTAGATAAGAAACCCATATCTAGTTCTAGCCTACGTGCTCTAACATTCCAATAAAATAATTGGCGATAGATTGTAGTGGACAACATTGAGATAAGATGTTTCAAGTTCAGCTGTCGTAAGCAGAGCACATGTATGAAATGTAAAAAGTAACTAGAACATAAGGTAATTAAAACAAATTTTATATTCTACCATAAAACATAATTACATTTCTGCACTCTGCACTGAATTTGTTTTTCCGCTTTGTTGATTGTCACTTTTCATTGTATTTCGGTTGTGCGTCTGGCGAATGTTGCCAAATGTGATTCAGAGAGCTGATTTGTGTGTGGCTTTTCTTTCTTTCTGTGAATGACTGATAAATATTGCCTCAAACTTTGCTAAAAAAATCTTCCTCTTCTTAGTATAAACTGTCACTCTCCGTTATAATACCTTTGTTTCCATAAACAGGTAGATTAGAATGTTATTTAATTTAAATAGCGTCAGGATGTTCATCCAATCGTACAAATTTCTCTAACAAATTCCTGTCTAATCCCATTTAGTGACAATACGTGTCAGCTTTACCGAATATTCTTAGGCTAAAAGTCACTTTACTGTGCAAACAGCAAACAAACATCGTCCCTCGTAGAAAAAGGGACTAGCCTCTAACAAAACACAGCTTTGTCTCAATCATAGATCGGATTAGGAGAAAAATATAATCGGATTTTAAATGTAAAGTTATTGTTTAAAATTATCCCACCCAGTTGCAGTCAAATTGTATTTAAAGGGACAATGTACCCGGGTTTTGTCCATGATGAATTCAAAACTTTGGGACATCCCTTTTTTATCCAATCAAAGATCTCTATTCCTTAAGGCCTTTAATTCTGGTCAACCAGAGTCTATTCTTAGGCACCCATTCAAGAATGAACTGTATCTTTTCGGGTATAGAGTATGAACTCGTTTGTGTTTGTAATTTGAATCATTCACTTTTCGTCCTATGATTTATGAGTTTCAAAGACAGCTACTGTTTATTACGTTAGGATTTAGATAACTGTATGTATTTTCGGTTCTTTCTTTCTCGGCTTCATCCTTTTTAAGCTAAAACATGTGTCCGTTATTTTTGCGGATTTTTTTCTTGTATTATGCACCGTTAAGTTTTTAAGTTAGTTTTTCTCCTTTAAACAATAAAAAAATACTCGGTTGCTATTTATCATCCTTTTAAGCTACTTGTATATTTTTACGACTAGACCCGGATCTTAGTAAGCATTTGCTTATAGTTTAAAGGACTAAAGTACGTTCATAGATTGTTAGACGACACAGTAAGAAAAAAAACGTTTTACTTAAAATGAGTCCTAATAAGGACTCACTTTAAGTAAAAAGAATAGTGAGTATAATAATACTCGCTATTCTAAACCATTTGACGTACAAAAACACATTCAACTCAATAAAGTTACCAAAATAAACACGTACTTAATTTCTCCTAAAGCACTATCATGTCAATCGACACCATAGACAAATACCACTACAAACGATCATAGAGTTTAGTTTCCGACAAAATCCGATGATTTCCGAAGTTGTCACTAAATAAAGTGATAGACCCTGAGAAGTCGTGGTATCGTGTAATCGTATATTGTATAACCACCAACTTTTGAGTAGAAATACGGATTTGTCTTGTAAGCAAGAAAATGACTAAACCGTGGACAAATCTAGAACCTCCTTTTTAAGATAAGTTAAAGCCACGGATCTTTTTTAAAAAAATAATATTATATTTCCTCCAATTCATTCAAGACCTTTTCGATTTCCTAAATCAGATGCCTCCTTATTTAAAATCTATAAAAAATCAGGTAAATGCTCCTCAAAATTTATTATTATTTTTATTAAAAAAAAAAACTCTCTGTATCTAGGCATTTGCTGGGCAAAGAAATCTTCAGTAAATTATTTATTTATCAGCTATTGTCAGTGACTTAATCCATGTGGTTTTAACGTATTTCCCATTATAAATTATAGTCTAAATTATATTCTGATGTCTAATTTATATATTGTAAAGTTTTATTCAAATCCGTGCAGACATACACACACACATACATACAAACGTTCGTCTTTATAAAATTAGTATAATTTAAAAACATTTTAAGAATATATATATTTATACATTATCATATTTTATCTAGCTTTTTCTTAGTTATGTTAAGGACAGCTTTCAGTCTATCCACATGTGACTAAACACTAGTATAAAACCTAATAAGTAACAGGTAATTAAGTTCTCTGTCCCAAGAAAGACGTTATTCATTGGCATACGACTTCATTATTACATCCGTCGTCGCCCGTCGGGTCCCGCCGCTCACGAATTATCACTCAATTAACAAAAGAAAATGTAAGCATGAATATTTTTCAAGGATGTATATTTTTCTGAACAATTGTTTAAAATACTTACCTCCGTTGTTTAAATCAAAAAATTATAATTGAATATCTGTCATAATTACTAAAGCATGTGGTATTGAAGTAGGTGAGGTTTGACACGTTCTTAACTCTAAATACCCAATTAGTTAACCGCCTGAAAGGATAAGAGAAGAAGAGGAAAGGAAAGGAGGAACTGAAAGGATTGACTGAAAAAGTCAAATCAAGCTTAAGTTTATGCTCCATCGTCGACCGCATCGTCGTTTCTATCAGGTAAGATAACGGTCAAGCATGAACCTATCAAGAATTAAAACAAAAAAAAATGTACTAGGTCTCAGAAATTTTATTCAGGATTAAGGTTGGTGAGTCTGAGAGTCAGGTCTTCTCTTATAGAAATAATTAATTCACCTTAAAGGGCTGAAAAGGGGCTCCATGAGTAGGAACCCAGAGGATAAACCAGTCGTTCCTTAATCATACTCCTACTATCTTGATTTATTTTACCAAAGTAAGTCTACTTTTCCAAACAACTCTTTTTTTTTGGTGGGAAAATAGCGAGAGATAGTGTCAGACTTTTACTGACTAAAACCCCACTCCTGTTCCTTATTTGACTTCATCCCGGGGCCCCGGGTTTCGCTTTCACACTACCCGTGGCCCCAGTAAACATCTCTAGGGTATTTAATAGTAAACGTTGTTTTTAAAAAAAGTACTAGAATTCCTTTCAGATATGTGACAGTTTTCAGAGTCACGAATTTATGTAGATTTTAATTCTATGATCTTCACAAAAATACATGAAATAAATCTATCACAGCGCAAACAGCCTTTACGAATGGGTTTCGAAAAATTGCTTATAGTATTATTGAGACGTCAGGTACTGTTCCTCTAGTCGTGTTTTTGTAACTAATTAAAATTCCGCAGCTTTTGTGCTAGAAGTTTGTCGTGCTTCATAAAATGCATTTATTCAATCGTCATCCATAT
Organism: Mythimna pallens; assembly: GCA_961205895.1. Classification (NCBI taxonomy): domain Eukaryota; kingdom Metazoa; phylum Arthropoda; class Insecta; order Lepidoptera; family Noctuidae; genus Mythimna; species Mythimna pallens. Next base: position 9,069,975 of record OY540843.1, read on the forward strand.
TGGTATTTAAGCGAATCACCAAACTTAAGTGATAGTTTTAGCTTGATGCTCTGGAGTCGAGTGGAATTGAGAAGCGAGCCAGGAGGATCATCGGTGATGATGCACTTGTCGAATCAAAACTCCAAAACCTTGAGCATCGACGCCGAGTTGCTGGCCTGTCGGTTTTCTATCGATTACACTTCGGGAGTGTGCGTTGGAATTGCACAATTTAATTCCACCAAGTCCGTTCCATCATCGGACCACTAGACGTACGGCGTTGCGCCATCGGTACATGGTGGACATCCCACCCATACGTACAAAGCGTTTTGGGAACACATTCATAATGCGTACAGCTAAGGAGTGGAATTCCCTGCCGGAGTCTGTGTTCCCTGATAGCTACAACCTAGGGGTCTTTAAGTCAAGAGTGAATAGGTTACTTCTAGGCAAGCGTGCTCTATCTTCGGCCACATCATTGCTTACCATCAGGTGAGATAGTGGACAAACGCGAGCCTATCAATAATAATAAAAAAGTGGCAGTAATCAGGGCACATTGCTCGCAGTACAGATGGTCAATGTGGCCGAAAGTCTCTGGAGTGTCAACCGCGTACCTGACGACACAGCGTTGGTAGGCCTCCCAGAAAGTATTCACCTCTGGACATAAAGTTTATACAAATAATATTTAAAATAGACCAATGACCTGAGACAAGATGATGAAAGTCACTGAAATCTAACAGATACAAGATACACAAGGGGAGGCTTCTGTATAGCAGTGGGGGTGAAATGATGATACAATAATTGACGCACATTTGTGTACCTATACAGGGTAAAAAGCGCTCAAAACAGGAAGCACTCTAAATACATATTTATGCTATAAATTTTTATTACAATAAAAAATGCCTTTTTAATTATAAAAAGTCGTTGATATAAAAATGGCTAGGAACCATTTTTTAGCGCTTCAATTATACACTCTATAGATATCTCTATTTGTTGCAGGCCTGTTTTCTAAAATACTAGCATATATTTTGTCTTCTTTTGCTTTGCTCATATTCGAACGATACAACATCAGACTTTTCGGTAGAACACCTTTTTTATTTTCAAAACTGACTAAGAAACCACAAAAAATCGTTGTGACAAGCCAATTAGCTCACTACAGCCGATACCTACGAGGGCTGCGGAATTGCACGGAAGAGTTGCTGCGGCACTAGAACGCAAAAGGCAACTGAAAGAACACAGGAAAGTTTTAGTCTGTATAAGTCTGACATTCCCTCTCGTTCTACAAGGAGCAACGAGCTTTTAATTACTGAAAAAGAAGTAGAGAACAGTATGAAACATTATTTGTTTTTAAACACTGTTTAAAATAGGTATGATTGGTAAACGCATATGCGCCCTAGACTATTTGCAAAACTATCTCCATGAACTTATTAGGATGTTTTGTAGAAAAATAAAAAATTCTCTACATAAAAAAAGGTTTGTGACATTAACTTTATTTCCATGCCAAATCTCTAGTACATGTTTTTTTTTCTTATTTTATTTAGATATTATTTTAGTTATTACACATTCATGATTCTATTAATAGATGGAGCTACCAGTCAGTTCTTATTAATTATTTTTTTAATTCATGGGCTTGTTGCAATATTTTTCGGCATTAAAAAAAACATTTGGTACTAAGAGCTATACTACAACACCTTCATACAGCTACCTCCACCCGCCATATATCAGTGTTCACACAAAATTCGTACCGGAAAACAGTTCTAAAAATGGGACCAGTATCCACTGCGGTGGTCCCTTATCGGGTATATATGTCCACCATCGCTTCCAATGAGACATTTCACCTTTTTTATTGCTGTGCTCTTCGCGACTCCACGACACAAAATTGTCGCAGCACTCTCACAAATCACCTTTCAACTTGTTAGTTTGAGAATAAGGTTGACTTTTGTTTGGTTTTGAATGTACCGTCAGCAAAAGTAGTGTTGTTGCCAGTATAGTTTTATCATGGTGCTTTCTCGCCTTTTTACGACGTAACGTGTGAGTCAAAGTGTCGTAGATACAATTATCGATTAGGTAACGTTATCAGGACCGATCTTTTGTCTTCCGGTATATTTTGTTGGTTTAGGTCCGTTTTCGGTATTGGTGGCGCTATAGGGTGTCGTTTATGTTTGTTTCCTGTTTTGTTTCACAGTATTTTGGGAATATTTATTTTTGTTTTATAATTTGAACATGCAAAAACTCTTTTCTGCCTTTTTTCTACACTGCTCTTATTCACGTTCATTTCAAAGCACTATGGGCCGTTTAAAAAAATATTTGATGCTGTTTCTTCACTAGTTCTTTTTTTTTGGTTTAGTCTAAGATAAATACATACGTACACTCTTGAACATCCGAATGATTGCTAAAATTTGTGAAACAAACTACAGTACCTGACATAAAAACAGCATAATCAATTTTAATTTACGTAAAGAGGGATCACTTTTCAACCACTCAGTCCACTGTATCTTTTTTCTCGGATTTCACTTATATCATATTAAGTTGTACATTTTATTATTCATGGATAACAATTTATTAATTAATTATACAAAGTACCAATATTTTACTTCGCAGGATACTTTCACTGCTATTATAAATTTGATCTCTATTGCATGTCATTAAAGTTCGATATCAAGTGGGATCATTCGATAAGGCTTCTCAAGTCACTGAACTGATAGGTACTGTAGGCATATTTAAAGATACATGCGCGCGCGTTGATGTCGGATCAAATATTATTGAGTACTGCGTGCAAAAAATAATTTACTGAGTTTCAAAATAGCCGTTTATATCACTTATATTATACCTCTTTCTTACTAGTTTTTCTTGACCTCCTGTAATTAGACGTAAGAGGGACCACCTCATGAGAGAAATTATTTATTTATATATTTCTTTGTCTAATTTATTTATATAATTTATTTCTTTATCTATCTTCGTCTAATCTTTTATTTTTTTTTCTTTCATTTCATTATTGAAATAAAAAAATAAAAGATTAGACGAAGATAGATAAAGAAATAAATTATATAAATAAATTAGACAAAGAAATAAATTAGAAGAAGATAGATAAAGAAATAAAAGATTAGAAGAAGGAAACAGAAAAATAGGTACAAAGGTGGTGCTTTTTTCTAATGAAATCTCTTCCAGCACACCTGCAAAAAGAGAGTTGGAAGAAAATAGATATGTGTTATGAGACAAACACGCATACAGAAGAATTAAATAATAGGTATTTACCTATGAAACAGCCGTTTTTATAAACGTGTTGCTTTGAAGTGTTATAATTTTGGATTAACTTGGAATTATAAGTTCAAATGAACTTTATATTAAAGTATGAAGGTATATGTTTTATATGTTTTCGAAATTAGATATTTATTGGTTTCTTTGTGTTTTGTATTTTATGTAATATCGCAGTACATAAAACCATTTTTGTATGAAATCTAAGAAAACTCGCATTATTTTTTAATGTGAGTTCTACCGTGGAAAAAAAGTGTCTCAAGCGGTATGAAATATTGATGATGTATATGGACTTAAAACTGCTAATGAATGGGATGTCTATTTTTGTTTCAATCACTTTCACGTGGGAAATTTTATCTCACTAATAACTTTTCTTCTCAGGGCGGCTACAAGACTAAATTTCCAAAATGAAAGTTGTTAAACCAAGAACATAGAGTTTTTATGTTAGAAGAAAGTCATAGGTATACGTCATTGATATTGCTTGCCCTTTGAAATGCATAGTCTCTACGTTAGAACTCTTAATATGAGAAAAATTAGTTTTTTTTCTCATATTTGTTATAATAAGTACTGTGATATTACAGAAAATACAAAATACAAAGAAACCAATAAATACCTAATTTCAAAAAAGAATAACGTACTTTTAATATAAAGATTATTTGAACTTATAATTCTCAATCAATCCAAAGATATAACACTTCAAAGGAACCCGTTTTCAAAAACGGCTATTTCATAGGTATCATATATATTATATCATACCTATTATATAAAGATAAACAGCCAACAACCACGTCATAAAACCCCGTACTAATTAATATAATAAATACTCATTAGTAATTGCCACAACAATTACTTCTGCTGTCCCTACACTTTGACGTCTTTATACGTTTGTATGAATGCAATAATATGCACATATTTAAGTTCACTTTTATGCAATCTGATGCCAAGAGACAATTTACAATGTCTTACGGTTTTCTTTACTGAAGTAGCTTGGCTGTGCAGTGAAAATTATACTCAGGATTAAATTATAGCACATTTTTGCTAGAAATATTGTGACTTGTTCGTTAGGGTTTAGGCTTACCAGGGTTTATGATATTGGTTGTTAATATTTTTTTTTTTACACAGTTCGTGTGTGGTATCTAGTGATATTATATGCTTGAACAGTGTGGCATACGCTTAATCAGCCTTATAATGTTCCCACTGCTGGGACTCAAGCCTCCTCTTCAGGTGAGGGAATGGGCCGCAATCCACCAAACGGGTCCAATGCGGATTAGTGGATGTCATATGGCTTTGAATCTTTGTTTCTAGGAAATGTTTCCTTACGATGTTATTCTTTACCGTTTTAAGAGCAGTGTTGATGAAACCGCGGTCTAAAAACTTGTAAGTCGAGGCCACCACTGAGCCATCACTACTCTTAGCAGATACAGCGCGTCCACGAGAGCCACGCGCTCCTTAAAGAGATGTGAGCAAACCGTAGGAGTCCAGCTAGGCCGATGCCCTTAGAAAAAGGAAACTCTTAGCCCTAGAACGCAAAGGGCAACTGAAGGACACAGGTGTGGTTCTAGTCAGTAAAAATCACACACGCCCTCCCACTCCACCCAAAGCGGGCGAAGTCATTGGATGATTTCCAACCTTAAAAAAGGAGATAATAAATAATCTTATAATATTTTAAAAGAAAGTGTCATTTAAAGTTTATCTTTGGGTGATGCAATAACAAGTTGAGATCTTGTGATTAAGGTTGGGGTTGCAGGAATCCGATAGATGTGAATTGCACAGAACTGCTCGTTGTGACGACGCTTAGGAGGCTTAAGTCCAATAATAATAATATACCACGATACCACGTTCCATTAAAAGCGTCAAAGGGGCCTCGTACGCCTTCCAAAGGTCCAGGTCCAGGGTTCTAAGATATAATAACCCATTTAATAATAATATTTATTCAGAGTTAAAATTTGGTAAAACAGTTACATAAAATCTTAGGAATAATTACAAAGGTATCACTTGTTATGTGCCTGTACTAGAATAAACCTGTATCACAGGCGGTAGAAGCTCTCACACTATGATTTTATAGGACAGTAAAATTCATAACAATATTTTACATTAAAAGTCTCTAAATTGTAAAAAATATAATTAAATTATCTATAATGTAATTTTAATTAGTTAAGTGTTTTTTTTTTTCTTGTTCTATGTATGTTCAAAATATAAAGGTTTTGTACATATTCTAGCTTTTAAAAAATATTTGTTATATGCAGTCTCTCTACAGTGTTACAAATCCATTATTAACATTAAACATTTTTCTCTATAATTTTATATACCTAGTTTACTTAAACACTAAAAGTCACACGAAGACAATATGTTTCGTATTCTAAAACTGTTTTGTGCACGTTATTCTCTAGTTACACACGCATGATTTGCGTCAGCAGAATTAATAATATTGGGTTAAAGTGTGTGTTAAAGTGGACATATTTTGGATAAAATGATGATGACGAATAACATGTTACCACATTTAGTTAAAATTGTCAAAGATACAACAAACACAACCCCCTGTGGCTGTATCTGTATGTACCCCTGTTGCCTGAAATAAATTAATTATTATTATGATTAAACAATCCGCAGCTATGGCCAGCATCGGCTCTACCTGGCGGTTTTAAAAGACTCTCATTCTTTTGGAAGTGCTCAATTTCCACTTTATTGATCCATACATCATCGAAGACTGCAGACAATCCGTTCCAATTCCCCAATGTCTCTCCATCCTAACTTGTCTAGTAGCCTATCCACTATGTAATCTGAACATCGCACACGATCGCTTGGGATCGCAACACAATAATTTGTTGCAGTGGACTTGACACCGATAGTCTTATATGAAACAGATGTAAAGCGAATATTATGTATGTTTGCCTTTTTATTGACAATACCTTTTTCTTTGTAACAGTTTAGGTGGTAGCAATCGATATTCAAATGCTGAGGTGATCACCCTTTCGGTGCGGGCACGCTCGGTGCACTTTGTATTTTTGTTCTTTTTTACTTTGTGTTTATAACCGTTGTACTGTGGCTATCCCGAATAAAAGTATTTCTATTCTAATCTATTCTATTCTATTAATACAAGGACTCTATTGACCCCATACCTACCGGACATCAGCACAAAAATAAATACACACAATGACATCACAAGAACATGCAAGTTCCATTGGCGGTCACAACGCAGGTGGGTTCCGCCTTCCAGTACCAAAATTATACACCACAACGTATAATTAATTTAGTCTCGTTAACCATGTTAATAAGATATTGTTAACAGTTGTTTGTATGCAAATGTCCACTTTTTTGCAGGTACTGATCAATTTTAATTCCTGATGGTTCTTTTTAGGGTTCCGTTACCAAAGGATTAAAACGGAACCCTATTGTTAAGACGGATAATGACACGCACGGACACTTGAAATTTTCACAGATAATGTATTTTTGTTGCCGCTATAACAACAAATACTAAAAATAGAATGAAATAGAAAGGTACCTTTAGTGGGGCTCACTTAAAAAAAACGTATTAATAGTAATATGGAACCCTCCGTGCACGAATCCGACTCGCACTTGGCCGGTTTTTTGTTAGAGTAGTTTTTTTTTAGGTTGGAAAATCATCTAATGACAAATCGTGCTCTTTGGCGGAGCGGGAGATAGTGTCAGACTTTTACTGACTAAAAACCCACTCCTGTTCCAACGTTGCCTTCGTCCCAGGGCCACGGGTTTCGTTTTTGTTAATGTAGTGCGGTATTATTACACCGCACTAGATACTATTTTAATATATTCTAAACCCAACTAGCTTGGGGCCAGTCAGCGGTCCTCACGCCCCAACCGCCACCGGGATTCCGATCCCAATTTCCGGCCACCGTAGGCGCGGGCTTGCGGACGGCGAGCAATGGGTGGCTTGCCGTTCGACCGTCCGGTAACCGTCCGGACCAAGCCCAAGTCGTCAACGGCGCGTGCTGTTCCACACGCGCCTCAAGGAGATGTCAGCAACTGTAGGGTCGAAGCCTACTGGGGCCAAGGGTCTGATTCTGAAAGGAAGACTCGGCCCTGGTACGAAAGGCAACGACGGAACAGGAGTGGGTTTTTAGTCAGTAAAAGTCTGACACTATCTCCCGCCCCGCCCAAGAGCGGGGGCTGTCATAAGATGATTTTCCAACAGAAAAAAAAAAACTAGCTTGGGGCCGGCTTCCAGTATAACTAGATGCGGCTGAATATCCGTATTTTACATGGACCAATTGCCTATCAGACCTACACAACCCAGTTGCTGGGCAACACAATACTCCTTGGATAGACTGATGGTTACACTTTCTGGTTTTAATGAATCTATATTTATAAAAGCGAAATACCATTCACTGATTAATCATGAAATCTCAGAAACTATAACACCTAGAAACTTAATATTTGGCAGGTAGGTTCCTTATAGGGTGTAAACATCCGCAAAAAACGGATTTTATGAAACTCCACCCCTAAAGGAGTAAAGCGGGGCTTGAAAATTTGTATGGAGAAACCAACTTTCGCGCGGGCGAAGCCGCTGGCAGAAGCTAGTTATTTATATTAAAAAATCTCTAGACTAAATCAATAGACTTCAATAACATCAAGAACATTATCACCTTTATCGTCTTTCTACCCCTGTCTTAATTATTAGAGGTCAGGGCAGCATATCGCATTCTTACAATCAAAGTAAATCGGTGCAACTCAAAACTCCTGCAAATTCTGTTTACGTTATAAGTACGTTGATTTAAAACGCCTACTCTGAAATCTTACGGTGAAAGATATTCCGAATAATGATGAAAAAAGAATCACGAGAGAAATACATTGAAATTTACACTATAATTTGAAGTTATTTTGGTTCATTTTCCACAAATCGCAATCTTTGAGTTACGTCACCCTCATTCATACTCGGTAGCAAACATTTTCGGCTGGAAAATTTTCCAGCTGACAGAAGACACGCAGACCCGGAACAACTATCTGTAGGCCATATAATTTTTTGTTCCGAGCGGGAATCGAATCCCCGACACGCAGTGCAGGAGCCAATCGCTCTACCACTGCGCCAACCATGCCGTCAGATTCTAAAGGTATCTTCTTCTTCTTCCATACATAAAAGAAATGAATGAAGTGTAATGTTGTCTACCTTCATTTCTTTCTTCACATCATTTCACTCAATCCATCGTTTTCTAGTTTTTGTGTAACCATTCACAGTACATACTCAAAATTGTCCTCACGTCATTATCCTCATTCCTGTACAGCATCGTATCATCGTCAATTATATTATTAGCATAAGCATAATCAGCCTCATAATGAGAGTCTAGAAAAGTCAGTTGGTGGATGTCATCACATGTCTTGCGGATATGCCAGTTTCTTCACTATATTTTCCTTCACCGTTTTGAAAGCAGTGGTGATCAAATAAAATACACCAAGTAAAGTGCCTGCCTGGGTTTGAACCCACAATTTAACCTGCTACAACTCGTAAGTCGCTCAATTATTACGTCAAAACAATAAAGCTCCCTTTACACCGGAGTCCCACGACAAATTGCCGCCTACAGCAGTCGAGACGTATGCGACAAAAAAATCGCGCCACTTTGAACACAGAAACGTTTTTATTGCAACTAACGAGACACCTCTGATGCTATCGTGTGTATTACTTTCATCCTCTATCTTTAGCGTTGTTGCTTTCGATGACCGCGCCCTTGTTAATTAATTGTAGTGGGCTTACATGGCTCACTGCATAGCTTGAGATTGATTTTCCTTTTTCGTCGAAAATTTTTTATTTGTTTTACAGCCAAATACTGAAAGGCCATTTAAATATTTAGGAGTTGTATACACATGAAAACATTAATTTAACTTAAATTTTGGTGCATCCCACGCATCTTAAATTAAGCGGTGCTAAAAACACCACTTGGTGCAAAAATTGTATACAAAAACTCTATTCAACGTTATTTATCTGTCAACTGTCAAACTGATTTTAATAGACCGAAACCGACCGATCTGAAAGTGGTCGCTTGGTCCTTCAAATCATGTGTAAATTCTATTGACACTTTATAAACAATAATAAAAAATGTCTCTATCGTCATTATCTTCACTTTTTGATTACGACAATTGTAAGGTGAAGAAACTAAGAAAAATTGAACGGTTTTGAAAAGTACAACGCAGTGACAAGTTGCAAATAGTTTCTTTCATATTATTGTTTATACTCCACATCCATTAAGTTTGCTTTCTATTTAAATTTAGCGATACGTTTTATTTGATTTTCTTGACAAAGATTTTCATGTCAGCAAAATGTGGACAATTTTTTTTTGTTATTTTTTCTTGTAACATATACAAGCTACACAAAACCAAAAACACCCAAATTTAATACGTGTAACGGGTGTAATTATTAAATCTCATCACCAATTTTAAACATTTTTCGACATTCTTTCCATTATACCCCACTTTGCAATAAATTTACCGTCCCAAATGTGAACCAGCTCTAACATTTTTTGTCGCCCTAGTACCGATAATCATGTCACACGTTTTTTACAGCAAACCACACAGGACAAAATGGCGTTACCATCAGATTATCATAGGCTTGTGGTCGGATTATTACTTCATTTTTTTCAACCTTTGCCTACCTGTTCCAAAACTCGAGATCCTTAGATGATAGCCCCATTCCTGAATCGTTACCAATTGACCATTTTACATTGAGCTGTCGAAAAAGCACTTTATAGTATAAGATTAGATTGAGTTATGTTGGTGGTATTATACAAATTAATAAACCAAGCAAGCTTCTTAACCGGGTGAATATTTTGTTTATTATACCTATTAGAAATTTGTCGAAACATTTTGGTTGAGTGTGTTAAGATAAATAAGGATTTGACTTTTATTTTTGTTCTTTGCGTTAAATATTTGAGGGATTTGTTAACATTGTCTGAATGTTTGATCAAATGTTTAAGACTGATAACAAGGGAATGTTTGATTCATAGTTTGGAGAATTTAAAATTTAAGAAGGATTAGAAGAATTCTCCTGCCACTGAAAGGTAAGAGCGTCCGGTTTCAACGCTTGTATGAAAATTTATTAAAAGGACTGCTTTTTATAAGCTATCTAAATCTTATCTCTACATAGTATACTAGCTGCTGCCAGCGGCTTCGCCCGCGTGATTGTAGGTTTCCCCATACAAACTTTGGACCTTTGGACAAACGTTTCTTCCCTTTAGGGGGCGAATTTTGGAAAATCCTCTCTTAGTGCTCGCTTACGTCATAAAAGGAAGCCTTGTGCCAAATTTCACGCTCCTAGTCCCATTAGTTTTGGCTATGCGTCGATATGTCTGTCTGTCAGTTTATCCTTTTATCTCTACATAGTATAAAACAAAGTCGCTTTCCGCGTCTGGCTGTTTATTTACTAACTCCTCCTGAGCCACGCTACGGATTTTGATGCGGTTTTCACTAAAAGAAACAGCAATAAACAGGAACGGTTTGTGTATATAATTTGTACCCTTGCAAAGCCGGATTGGATCACTTGTTAGCTAACGCGTAAAATGTAATCTAAACGTCACTTGTACCATGACGTTCAAAGTAAGATTGTTTCATCCTTATTTCCAGTGTGGGTAAGAGATGGCGCTAGACAACCTGCATAGCTCTGTCTCTTACCCTCACTTAAATAAGAATGAAACAATCTTACTTTGAACGTCATGGTAACCCCGCAGAGGCCCTACTCTTAACGTGATCCATTTGATGACCTAAACTGAACTGTTAAAGGGATGGAGCTCCCTTTTCTTCACTCGCACGACTGACACTTTAAAACGTCATGGTAAGGTCCCTAACCTAATTTAACTCCAAGTCTAGAAATTATTTGACTACTAAGATAACGATTGGAGACTCACAGAGAAGAATGGAAGAAGAACGTATTCTTCTTCAGCAAAACTTGTCTATTTTTCTGTCTCCAAACAAATGGAATAATAATAAAAATACTCCACAACTTTCACACAACGCCATCTAGTCCCAAACTAAGCAGAGCTTGTGGTACTAGACAACTGATAAACATACTTATATATTTCTAAATACATACATATTATAGATAAATATCACCCAGACACATACCAAATTATCATGCTCATCACACAAACATTTATCCCGGGTGGGAATCGAACCCACGACCTCCGGCATAGTAGTCAGGGTCACTGACTACTAGACCAACAGGCTTGTCAAAAGGAATAAAAGCAAAAGAATTGCTGATGACGACTCCCAAAGTAAAGTGATAAACAGATGTCGGAATTAGGTAGAGTAAAACACGTACTTACACTGATTTCATACAGTGAAAGAAGAAAGTGGATATGCCTCAAATCCCGAAACTAATTTTAAAGAGCAGAATTTTTTTTATGACACTATTAGAAATATAGCAGAAAAAAATCCTTCCTGCATTAAGGACGAGGAGGAAGAAGTGTGTCTATAAATTTGTTAACCTCATCTCAGTTATTTGTAATATTGTTGGCCTCACGGAATTTTGCATTACAAATCCCGGGAAGATCCATATTAATATCAACATTTCAATGCAAGTACCTGATTCCTGATTCCGACCTCTAGTGATAACAAATGAAGAAATTGCAATTGTTCTAGGTATTCTGCTGATCAAATCAGGAATGAAGACATTCGTAGGAGAACCAAGTTTACCAACATAGCCCAAAGAATCCCTTCACTCAAGTGGCAGTGGGCAAGGCACATTGATCGCAGAATAGACGGACGATGAAGCCGAAAGGTTCTAGATAGACACAGCGTTGGAAGGTCTCCCACAAGCTGGACCGATAGCCTGGTGAGTGTTGCAAGAATCCAGTGGATGCGAGACCCATAGGACCTATATCTAGCAGTGGACATTTTTCGTCTGAAATTATATTCTGCTTAAACCCTTTACCTGCATCCAGTCCAATGAAATTACAGACCTTGACCGCGCCGGTCCAACGGACCTTGTGTGGTCCGCGGTGGGCACTGAAGCAGTTGGACCGGGAGCTTCTCCTGGAAGCCGCGAGGATACAGGCCTGGGTGCAAGCACCGGACAGGCCAGTCGACATCAACGTCGAGGCGAAGTGGTTCCAGGAAGCCATGTCGCAAATCTGCGACGCTCGCCGTCCGAATGTCCGGAAACCGTCTGGACTGAGCCCAAGTCATCGACGGCGCGTACTGTTCCATGCGCGTCCCAAGGACATGTCAGTAAACCGTAGAGGCCCAGCAGAGTTGAAGCCTGCTGGGGCCAAGGCTCTGCTTCTGAAAGGTAGACTCGGCCCTGGTATGAAAGGCAACAAAGAAACAGGAGTGGGTTTTTAGTCAGTAAAAGTCTGACACACCCACGCGCTCCGCCCAAGAGCGGGCGGATGTCATGGCAGTTTTCGCTACACATCTTCCAAATGTTGGAACAATATTCCGCCTCCGATAAAATTCAGTTGCTCGGCATTTAAATCAAAATTAAAGTTATTTTTATTGAATCATCAAATTGCATTCCAAGATGTTCGAGCCGACATATCAGCCATTTGAAATACAATATTTTATTATTTTATCAACTATTTACCTGTTTCGATTTTAGCATTGTTATTTATTTTACACATTTTGATATTAGCCTTGTTATCAATATATACACATGTTTTCATTTTTATCAATTTTATACTTTTTTGTGGTTTTATTTTCTTTTTAAGTTTTACCTATGTTATAAATTGTTTACACTCTTAACTGTTTCTAATATTGTTAAATGATATCTCAGTTTTATTATTTGTTTTAAATGGGCACATAAATGTTTTTGGACTGTTTTATAAATAAGTATTGCAACATTTTCTTTTAGTTGGTTTCTGCACAGAACCTTTTTAAATTTTAATGAATATTTCCTATTTTCAAGTATATGGCACCCAAGGGTTGCAGCTGAAAATCAGCGTCAGGTGGTAACCTTGTGTTACCATTTGGCATTATGCTGAGCTGAGGCCCTTTTGGCATTACTCAATGTACTATTTGTTTAATTTTAAGGTGTTTTGTTTCTTCTTTTTGTAATGCCAAAAAAACGCAATTTTCTTTCTTTCTTTCTTTTTCTTTCATTGGATGATATTCCCACAGAAAAAAAAAGTCAAATATTATTAAATAACTAAGACATAGTTAGCATGTAAATGCATTGCAACCGCATTATGCCTAACAATGATTCTAAATTATCTACTGTCACAGAGAATGATTGCTACTATATTTTATCTAGCTAGATGATGTAAAACATGGCGTGCATCTTAAGTTGGATCCGTCTGCCGAAGCCGTTACATTAACCATTTCAGCACATGCTTAAAAACAGATAAACGACTTAGAAATGTCGGAATCTCGACAATTTATGTTAACACAAGTGTTTCGCCCGTACATTATCAGGTTTAACTGGTGTCAATTGAATTTTATAGGCTTTTTACACGCCTTGTGGCTTTACGAGCGAATAAGCGAAATTGAACGAGGCTCGCCCGTCGGCGTCTCTTGCTACACGTGTACACTAATGCATTTTTTATATGACATTCGTTGGTGTTATTTTCTTGCGATCCTGTTGTCTTTATGGCACACGCAAGTTGTGATTTAAAAGTTCCTTTGTAGAAAAGTGATTTACTTTTTTTGTTAGTGAGAAAAAAAAACCGGCCAAGTGCGAATCGGAGTCGCTCACAAAGGGACGTACATACATACCGTCTGTAGCAGAAAAACAGCAAAAAAATCACTTTTGTCGTATGGAAGCCCCCTTAAATATTAATTTTATTCTGTTTTTTAATCTTGTTATAGCGGCAACAGAAATAATCGTTTGTGAAAATTTCAACAGTCTAACTTGATACAAGAGACAGAAACAGATGGAGGAATATCATAACTTAGTGATGAAACAGAAAGGTCACCCACAGCATTAAGGAATATGACGCAAAGAGGAGAAAATGACGTAGCAACATAAAAAAAAACACTTATACGTTGCTTGAAACTGAAAACTGGATATTTCATTATGACGGAATCTGTAGAGAAAGAAAATGAAAACTCATATTGCCAAAAATTCTAATTGCTCATTTACATATGAATACGAGTGACATCATCATTCAATCGATGATTTCTTCATCAACGTCAATGCATTATTCAAAAATATACCGTAAGCGCTAATCGTCAAATCTGTGCAGTTAAGCTACAGTCAATCAGGTCGATAATTGGAAGGGTGACCGATTTTAGTAGACAACTCGTTCTTTAAGACGTCTGAATACCACGTAATCAATGTGCCGAGGAGCTATAGGCTTAGATTGTAAGCTGCTATTTATGATATTTTTTATATCAATTTTTTTTTTTTTTTTGTATAATATAGCTATCTATCTATTTTTGATATGATCACTGCTCAAAGGTAAATTCATGGTAAAAGTTTCATAGCGCAATTTTCGAACCCAAATATGATTTCCTAAGTAAGCATAACTCATGGCCTGGCACGCGACGATGGCACAACGATGGTAAGAGACCGGACGGTATGTCTTTATTTCCATGGAAGATGGGTAGGCCTTTAGTGTGGGACGCTACCTGTGTCGACACTCTTGCGCTATCCCATCTTCCTAGCTCGTCATGCTGTGCTGGTGCTGCCGCTGCAGCTGCGGAGAACCTCAAGCGGCGAAAATATAACAACCTCGTCGGCTGTTATATTTTTGGGCCGTGGGTCCGAGTGCTCATGCGCTTTTTAAATAATTATCCAAACGGCTGGTTGACACTTCGTGTGACCCAAACGCGTGTCTGGCTTTTAACTCGGTCAGAGATTAAGCATAGCCATACAACGTGGCAATGCCGCCAGTCTTTTGGGCACACTTCCAGTTTTCAGCGATGCGGAGGAATTTTTTGACGCCATATTTTAGGTAGGAGTTATTGTATATATGTCATTTTAATTAATTAAGTGTTTTTATTTTTGTTGTATTTTTGTGTATCTATGTTCAAAATAAATTGAATTTTAAATTCTTTTAATGAAATAAAACAAGCACTAAACTAAACTATGATGAATTTCTTACCTAGTTTTATTGAGTGATCTTTCAGGGGTCTCAGCATAAGTTGGCTATGCCTGTTAAATATTTACAGTAACTTTTGCTAGGGAATTCGCTCCCATACCAAAATAAATTACAGTAGAATCAAAATCCTAACAAAGCAAAGACCTATTAATAAAATAGCCGGTAAAATGCATAAACCAATCAGTAAGTCGATAGATAAACCTTTACAAATATTTAAACAAATGAACAAAGAATTTTATCGCTTTAAAATACTAGCTTCTGCAAGCTTCTTTGTTCGCAACTCGAAAATTATCTTATATTATAATATATATATATATATATGTACTATGTCCTATTTTAGAACATAGTTTACTAGTGTGCCGTGTTTCATCCAAAGAAGAAAACAGACCGACAGACTTTGCATTTCAAAGTGTTAGTAGAAATAAATCTATTTCTCTGTTTTATATTGATTAACGAGTTTTTCCTACAAGCTTTTTTTTTAGCTGGGAAATCATCAAGAGCAATTTGGAGTGCCCAAAGGTAACCCTTTTTATATCTGTGGATCTCCAATACAGGATATAAATGTGTGACACAAATCCCAATCATGATTTTTTTTGTTAACCAATTCTGCCTCACTCCTGGAAATAAGCCTCCCTTCCCTCCTCCCTTTCCGTCTTTCGCGGGCCCAGAATTCCTCATTCCAGTTCTGGCGAAATTGGTCTAGTTATCTAATCTATAATTTTTAACAATTCTGAAATCAACTACCAGACCAAAAAAAATATTTCTTACAGTATCTAGGACTGTCTTCTAGTCTATCGAGAACCATTCAGTAAGTACAATAAAAATTAAAGGAGGCGTCTTTCGTCCGGTATATTACTTTATTATAGAATTTAAAGCTCTTAAATAATAATAATCATCATCATCATCATTTCAACCGAAAGACGTCCACTGTTGGGCATAGGCCTCCCCCAAGCGACTCCACAACGACTGATCCTGTGCGTCTCGCATCCGCCGCATTCCCGTGACTCTCGCCATGTCGACGGTCCACCTTGTGGGAGACCTTCCAACGCTGCGTTTCGGCCCCATCGACCATCCATTCTACGAGCAATGTGCCCTACCCACCTGCCCACTGCTGGTTTAGTTTGGCGATTCCTTGACCTTAAATAATAGAATGTTATCAAATTAGGTGTTTACCTTTAATAAGTAACAAGTATCTTTAATATAAAGGTTAATTAATTTATAAAAAAATTAATTTATAATTTCAAATCAATCCGAAAATATCTGAGTTTAAAGAAACAGCAATTTCTTAAGTAAATACCTATTATTTAAATAAAAGGGAATAGAAAAACTTAAATTAATTTCAGCGTAAATACGATATCTTATTTATTTATCGAAGAACGACGAATCTATTTATTTTCTAACCCTTGCTATTGTTATGAACCCAGGGTTTGTCCTCCATAAGTTGAAACTTCAAACCACCACCGTCATTTTTATTTTTAATACGGACATGAAAGAAATTCCTTGACGCATAGTAAACGCTAAATCTTAGAAGATACATTTAACTTAAAGGTAGCGCAATGTGGGTGTTCTAACTCTTTGTTTTATAGTCTTACTCTTTTTATTACAGTTGCCGCCATTACGTGTCGACTTTATGGCTAAAAGGCCATTTTATAATGAGCATATGATTCACGAGTATGACTAGAAAAGGCTTCTTTTTAGTGTTAACTTTAGAAGACTTAAAACGTCTTTAGTTAAAAGAAACTGGGCAAGTGCGAGTCGGACTCGCGCCCTAAGGGTTCCGTACAAACTTACCTATGTAAATAGTTCAATTCCGGAATGGAGTCTCGGAAGATTTTCATGAACCGTAAAAAAAATTAACAACAAATTTACAGTTTTCAGAATTATACTTATACTTGTGCAGTAAAACCTTGCTTTATGCCAAATTTTAGGATTCTGGGTCAACGGGAAGTAATGTATGAATATTGATTTCCTCGAGAGTATCGAAATGTACGTTTTTGCCACATAAACCGAAGTATCTTTTTTTCTCGTTAACTTACAAGTTTGATTTTTTACAGTTTCAAGAATCTGCAGACTTGAGTGTATAGTTTTAATTTCAACTCGATACCTCCACGCTTTCTCGAGATAAAGGGTCTTGACAGACAGACAGACAGACGGACGGACGGACAACAAAGTGATCCTATAAGGTTCCGTTTTTTCCTTTTGAGGTACGGAACCCTAAAAAATGTACAACTTTAAGCAATGGTGGTGAATGTTGTGGTAGCCCAGTGGCACCGGTCCCGACTTACGAGGTAAGGTCACGGGTTCAAACCCCAGCCGGTGCATTACTTTCTGTAATTTATTCAGCTCTTAAAAAGGTGAAGGAAAATATTGTGAGAAAACTGGCGTCTCCTAGAACCAAAAATTCGAAAACATACTTATGACATCCACCAACCCACACTGGGCCGCGTGGTGGATTACAGTCCATTCCCTGTCCTAGAGAGGAGGCCTGTGAGTCCCAGCAGTAGGAACATTATAAGGCTGATTATGCTTATAATTAATTAAATAAGCAACGAATAAGCGCCATATAAAGTAATCATTAAACACAAAACCGTATCAAACAATGCAACACATATAAACTTAACACACCCAGATTCCCCAGATAACTTCCAACAAAAAAAAAAAAAATCAAACCACAAAAGCATTACCATTAAAAACGAGGACATAATAAAGCAACAAATTAAACGAAAAACAATACCTTAAAAAACAAGCAACTATCTTGGAGAATTGGAGATAAACCACTAAATCCGTTGATTAATCTATAGCTGCCATCAGGCCATGTTAATCACAAGTAAGAACCATAAAATGCAAAAAATCATTGAGCACAATAAATCAATAGGTGACCGGCCAAAAGTGAAACAAAAGGTACGAGCACAAGGCAGCTCAATCTTGGCCGAAGTACGTTATTTATTAGTATAGATTGTCGTAACAAATCACGGGACGATTGCTATACTGGAATCATTTCGTGTAACCCGAGAACGCCCCTTATATTTGATGATTGGACAAATAAATATATTTTCCGTATCCTGTTTATCTGGTTTGGGGTGTTAATAAAAATGTAGAGGAGATTCGGTGTGAATGGACAAGGCTCAGTTTTAAAGTTGAGTCATTTAATTTTTATTTATTTATTTATTAAAACTTCATGCAACACAAAAGTACAAAGGCGGACTTCATGCCTTAGGCATTCTCTACCGCTCAACCTAGAGTTTTTGATTTTTTTACAGGGTTTTCAATGTTAGTAACCTTGAGAACAAGTAGGTACTAAGATTTATAAAAACAAGAAACTGTTTTCATAAAAAGAATTAAATTAAAATGCATATTAACTATACGATGCACATTCATCTGCATTAGGTACTTAATAATACGGCTTCTTTATTAAGTTTTTACAGAATACCTTTATTGACATAATTATGATAAATTATGTTTCTAAATCACAAAATACAAGGAAACATAATTATTTCCAATCCAAAAGTTTTTGTTATGTGATTTAATTTATTATGAACTTCGCATTCTCTGTTTAAATAATAAATGAACAATAACTGATTGATTTGACCTTTCTACTGGTTGCCTGAAGGTGTTTATATCGATTGCAAAGCAATTAAGCAGTAAAGCAATATATAGGTATAATGAACAATCTTGTTCATAACTTTTGGCATTGAATCATTTAATTGATTAATTAGTTACTGGTTTACTGCGATGCTTCTTCTTTTTCTTTGATCGTATAAATTTTTATCTCGGCTGTTTGAAAACTTATAGGTTTTTAAGTCTAGTTACACACTTTTTTCTACAATTGCCATTTATTAATATTACTTAAGCAAGTTTAAAACTAAAAACATAAATCCCAATCACCGTCAAAACTTTCTCCAAAGAAAAAAAATACAAAACAATAACAGATGTCATCTCCACAGGCCCAATTAGCCCGGACCTCCCCACCTGGTGTGAATGGATCCTTGGTCAGGGTGGCCGGCGTCAGTCGTCCTATCGTTCCCAATAAATTAGAAGCCACTAATACAAGCCGTGGCTTTACAGAAGACTGGCTGTGTCAAGCCTTCACTAATGTACAACCGCGATAACAGTTTCAAAACCACTTATGTGCAGATCACCATTTTACAAAAACCTCCCGATAGTTCTCTGTCTGAAGACCGTAAGTTCGTACGTGATAGGTCTTGTGTTTTTGGTGGATGAGGACGTACATTCGCTGTTTTGAGGTGCAAGGAAATGTTGCCTCTTTTATATCGTTAGTATAGAATTCAATGTCACGTGGTCCGAGTGTGTAATGTAAATTCTTGCGTACTTTATTGTTGAAGATGATCGGTAATTGATTTAGTGGTCGGATTTATGGGGGTCTGTCCTTTTTTGTATTTTGTATCTTTAAATAAGATCTGGTTTAATCTGGAGCTATATTTTTAGGATTTTGGTTTGATTATAAATCAATTTTGTCATAATTGTGTATCAATATTACATAAACGGCCATGATTCACACATTTTCAAAACCATTTTTTTGTCTGGATTTCGCGGTCCGATGATCGAAAATGTTTTGAGTACATTTATACAAGTTGATTTTCGCGAATCGAATTATATTTATGGTTAGAACCGCTTATTCCGTCACTTGTCTCTAAAGGTTCATTGGAAGACGAGCGTCAGACAATATTTTTCCATCTGGCAACATTGCTGAAATTAACCATTTCAGCACAGCAGTGAGGAACACACAATATTTTTGTTTTTATTTACTTTTTACTTTATTTAATTTGTGTGATCCTGGTGACTGCCGCGATTTCCTTTCTTACTTTTTCTTTTCTAATCGTCACATAATTCAACATACTTCGACCATAACAGAATGTACAAAAACACTATTAAAAATCCTATTAATAAAACCAAATGCCTCATACACATTAGCCGTCAATATCTTCATATTCACGAGCGATGAATATTTTTTGTACAGTAACCTTTAGATTGGTTACAATACTAATATGTTCGCGGATAGGATCGGACGCATGCGCGCACTGGTGCGGAATAACGGACGGCGGCGCATCTTGCGATTTGTCGCTGCGATCATGTCGCGATAGTGCGCAGTTCGACTAGCGTCAACTGGAAGTGTGCTGGACGGTGGTTTAGAGGATGGTGGCAAGATCTTCATATCTTTGAAATCTTCAAGCGTAAATAGGCTCTTAATAAACTAATGCGCTTCGCCATCAACGATTGCATCACTGCTTACCATCAGGTGGTATAGCTATCAAGCACAAGTTTATATCAATTTAAAAGAAATCTTTGACTACCATTTATTAATTTATATTTATAAATAAATTTATTTTTAGATCTCCAATTTAAAAAAAAATTGCATTTCAAAACATAAAAAAAATATTATCCCACCAGTATCGGGAACAGGATCCAAGCTACCAGGTCAGGGCTCGGGACTTCCTAACTATACGAACCATGTCTAGGAGCACCACTTTCTGAAAGAAAAAAATCTAAAATCGAGTCATAAAAAATATTCAAGATGCCTTACATAAACTAGCACTCCATTATACAAAACCAGCCAGCAACCTTGTACAAGCCCGACCAACTAAAGCTTGTATCAGAACCCCGCAGTTTGGCGACATCGAACATACAATCATTTATAATACCCTTACAAAAAGTACAATCGTGCAAGGCTTGTTAAGTCCGTCGCCATCGTCGCACGGGGCAAGACCGTACCAACTACTCGAATGTAATCGATTCGTCGCATCGGTGCTCATTCAATAATCGAAACATGTCGCTAGTCTGCCCATATCTTTATGCTTGAAGCGTAATCTTTTTAATTTATTGAGCGCGTCTTAAATTAATGCTGTAATTGTTGGTCAATGAGAATGATAAGAGTACAAAGTTTTTTTTATGTTTTTTTTTATCCTTACTTATTGATTACTAGTTGCTGTCAGCGGCTTTGCGTGCAAGAAAAAAGAAAATTGTCCCAAGGAAACATACTACTGGGATAAAAAGTACTTTTTGTACTATTTCAGGACATAGTCTACGAATTTGCCAAATTTCTTCCAAATCTGTTCAGCCGTTTGAGCGTGAAGGAATTACAAATATACACGCACACTTACAAACTTTCGCCTGTATAATATTATTACTCAGAGTCAATATAAGCATTTATTTGGTGAGGAAAAGGTTCCTAAAATACATCAAGGTCATAACTGCAATGTCTTGAGTCCAAGTCTTTAAAAAAACATTTTGTTACAATACTATGTGCCCGCTCCTGCTTCGCATGGGTGTTACAATTCTCTGCTTTTCTTTACTTTAATATGTATGTATTATTCACTTAAACCTTTTTCATAAATCACTCTCTCAATTGGTGAAAACTGTATGAAAATCCATTCAGTAGTTTTGAGATCATTGCGAACAGACAAACGTGGTGAGGACTTTGTTTTATAAAATGTAAAGAAGCTTCATAAATACCAAGGC
The DNA here is from genome assembly GCA_961205895.1 of Mythimna pallens. Lineage (NCBI taxonomy): Eukaryota > Metazoa > Arthropoda > Insecta > Lepidoptera > Noctuidae > Mythimna > Mythimna pallens. Next base: position 9,091,679 of record OY540843.1, read on the forward strand.
AAACATCATAGCACTGACACTGAAAAACCAGATATTCGCAATTAGTACAGAACTATAAACTAAAATATGACTTCACAAAGCGCCTCATCAAGGTCGGCTAAAAAATGTGCCCTAAAGACTTGCGATATTGCCGTGCTGCATAGCAATGTTGAAGCTAAAGACATACTTAGCCCACGTATGCCACGTATGGTACGCATTATGACATTTAGACTCATTAATTTGCTTGAAAACAGACGACTTACGTGGGATACAATACATGTACTCGTAACATACGTATACTGTATGTGTTTCGAAGTCACCTATTTTCAAGCAAATTCAAGAGTCTAAGTAAATGTCATAACGCGTAGCATACGTGACATATATGGGCACATTTGCCTTATGCTTTATCCTCTGACCAAGATAAATGTCAGCTCATGGATCACGCGATGTGTTAACTAAGGGTTTGATAAGTTTTTTCTTTATTTAAATACATTTTTAAACACTAGGACCCCACGAACAAAGAGTTTAACCCCCAAACGACTGGAATATAAAACGGGGTGAATAGGAACGCAGGGGTGAATAGGAACAAAACTTTGGTTAGGTTTTTCACATTGGTATATATTTATATAAATGATTTCTATCAAAGCATCCGTTATTAAATACAATTAATGGAGTATTTAAGGAGTACTAAGTCCTGGAAAAATTGTTAATTAACGCGAAGATCCCCTTCAAACTTTGGTTCCCATTCACCCCTGCATTCCTATTTACCCCGTTTGACTGTACTATGGCCGACGAGGTTGTTATACAGAACTTTTTTAATTATGTAATAATGTTTATCTTATTAATTATAAAACCACTATACTACTAATGCACTAAAAACATGATTATGCAAAAGGGAATCAATAATTAAGCCAAAACTAAAGCTCAAATCATAATTCATAACCATATACAAATTACAGGTTAACGAAACAAGCCAATATTTAAGATGGTATAATAAGCGGGTACAAGTACAATGTTGCAATTTGAACGCTGTTTAATTATTGTTTTAAGCGCATTAACGGGAGCTGTTTTTGCAGAAATCATCTTTAAATTATTAATAGGTTGAGGTTTCTTAGTATCGAAGACGTTTTATGGTATAGGATGATCAAAAATCCTGTTTGGAAATCTAAGTGCTACTTTATTCTGTACTTGTTTGTTATATCAAATCAGTTCAAAATTTTTGAGTCATTGAGTTCTTTGAACCGGTTCAAACTTTCACCTATAAGCAATTTATTTTGAGCACTATTTTGGGACAAGGAAAAAGGTATTAACATTACAGTTACCAAAAAAAAAAAATTATATCAAATAAACCAGTTTTGAATTGTCAAAAAGTCAATCAATCAAAAAAGTGATGCTGAGAAGAACGTGCAAGAAATTCCACAGACACTCTTTTAAATCATGCTACGAGTTCTACTACGTATCAGAAATCAGAAACGTTTATATCAAATAGACAAATTGTCGGTAAGTCAAAAAAAAAGTGAAGCTAAATTGTATCATCTTTGTTAGTACTGGTTGATTATTTGGGACACCTTCAGATAGCATTGAACGTAGACTTCTCAAAACCTCCTTCAGGTTTCACGATAAATCCTTTAGAACATTACCATTAGCTTTAGCAGTCCACTGCTGGACATAAATTAAGATAAATGTCTTCAATCATCTCCTATACATTTACTTCGGATGACGGCTGCTATAGCTGGTACCCTGTGAAACCCCACAACTACCTAACACTCCACTTGTTCTTAGCTTTCGTATTATCTCAACAAACATTGTTGCATTTAACACTGAAGAGTAACCTAGCACGAAATAAACAACGTTCCTACACATCAAGGATGTTCTGGATTTGAAATTTCGGATTGGATACGGTTATAGGAATAATAATCATCATCATCGTAATTTCAGCTGAAAGACGTCCACTGTTCGCCATAACTACCGATACTGAGCGTCTCGCATCCGTCGGGTTCCCGCGACCCTCACCAGGTCATCGGTCCACCTTGTAGGAAGCTTTCTAACGCTGCATCTTCCAGTACGTGGTCGCCAATCCAGAATCTTTTGTCCCCATCGACCATCTGTTCTGTGAGCAATGTGGCCCTATCTACGAAATAATATTATTCCGGTTTTGAATTCGATTATGGATATGAAATTATTTCGGATTATCCAAAGTTTCGGATAGTTTTGTTTACGGATTTTAAATTTATAATAGCAAAAATACAAAACAGTAATACTTTTACTTCTACTCTAAATTATCATTTGTTTGATCAGGTAACACAAAGAAAAACCTGTTATAACCTGTCATTTAGACTACGCTTTATCCGAAACTAGCAAATAATCCGAAATAATTTCATATTTCGGATTATCTGCTAGTACAACCGAAACCAATATAAATATCGGTTACGTTTACGGTTAGGGATGCTTTTTTATTTCGGATATCCGATTTTTTATTTTACGGTAACGGAGCATAACATCCCCGCTTTACATCAATAAAAATATTAAACAAGAAGCGAAATCCTGAACAATTTTAATCTTCTCCATTACATCGGTCTATCCTGTAATGGGCAGTCAAACTCACAAGGTCGTAACTCAAAACACAACATCGATGATTGATTCTTATGCTGTAGGCTGGTTTACGACTGTGCGAAATACACACATTATGTTTCGTGACCTCGTTAACATTATTGACGTTGACTCTACTTTGTATGAAGCACGTGTCAAAAGTCTTTTATGACCCGTTCCTTTGTAAGCAGATAGTTTGTTTTTTTTTTTCGAAGAAGGGCCCATGTGTGTGAATATCCCTTTGAAGACTGTTTGCTGTTGAAATGGTTTTCGAAATTGATTTCTTTATCTGCCAGCGTTTTTAAAGATACTATGTAATGCTATAGTCGAAATTCAGCAGTTGGACAGTAAAATTTTATTTCTTAACTTGGTTAACTTAGTGGTAATGACGCAGAGTAATACGATGGCCAAAAGTAGTGGTTATCTTTAAAAATATGTATTCTCATTTCGGGATCAGAGATTGTCCACTCCTAGCCTTTCCATTACTGGCCATACAATTACAACAATCACAAAAAAGTCTAAAAACAGTTGAATACGTTCAAAAGTAAATCATGAATTTTCGTGACGGCTGAAAGTGAACCGTTATTTACGTAATTTGAATGAAACTACGCCTGTGTCCTTCAGTTCCCTTTGCGTTCTAGGATCAGTCAACCCTCATGGGTCAACACAGCAGGGCTGCGGTGGTTTTGCTGGCATATTGGTCGACTGGCCTGTTGGTCTAGTGGTTAGTGGCCCTGACTGCTATGCCGGAGGTCGTGGGTTCGATTCCCACCCAGGACAAATGTTTGTGTGATGAGCACGATCATTTGTTCTGTGTCTGGATGTAATTTATCTATTTATGTATGTATTTAGATATATATAAGTATGTTTATCAGTTGTCTAGTACCCATAACACAAGCTCTGCTTAGCTTGGGACTAGACGGCGTTGTGTGATAGTTGTGGAATATTATTATATTATTATTATTATATTATTATGTCTTTAAGGCTTTAGAACACTACACCGTCGACGACTCAGGCTTGTTCCGGACGGCGCGCCTACAGTATTATGCGTAGAGCTAAAGAGTGGACTTCCCTGCCAGAGGCTGTTTTTCCTGATAGCTACAATCTCAAGGTCTTTAAGTCAGGCAACGACCTCTCGCGCCGGGCCCTGGTACAGGCCATGGTCCCTAGCGAGAAGGAATGGCAGGCGCTCGCCTCCTTCTGCTTCAAGCAGTAATGCTAGCAAAGGTAGCGGCCGCACGCGCGAGGGAACGGTTCTCACGCCCCAGCGCCGAGATCCCGATCCTGATTTCCAGCCACCGTAGGCGTAGGCTTGTGGACGGCGACCAATAAGTAGCACTCCGTCCGATCGTCCGGTAACCGTCCAGACCGAGCCCAGTCATCAACGGCGCGTAGTGTTCCACGAGCGCCTCAAGGAGATGTCAGCAAATCATAGGGGCCCAGCTGGGCCGAAGTCTACTGGGGCCATGGGTTAAGTAAAAGTGTACCCCGGGGCCCTGGAACACAGGGTAAAGAAGGAACATAGGAATGGGTTTTAGTCAGTAAGAGTCTGACACGCCCAAGGGCGGGAGGAAACATTGGATGGAAAAAGGGTGTTTAAGTCAAGCGTACTCCATTGTCAACCACATATCATCGGGTAAGATAGTGGACAAGCGCAAGCTAGCAGTATAATAAAAATAAAACACAATTTTTCTCTTACACCTACCTACCTATACTTGCCCCGTCTAATTCTCACGCCTAGCTTATCATATAATGTAGAAAGTCGTCTAAACGTACGTCCATTGTATTGTCAAAACATTATGGCGTATATTAAGTCGGCTGAACGTTGCCTATAATTAAACTATAACTACTTAGCTTTGATTCCGACCCATCAATCATAGCAATTGTTTAGTTATTGATTTATAGATCCGAAGATCATTCGAAGTAAAAAATGGTGCGCTATGCGAAAAAAATGCACTGATGATGTAAATGCAACTCTTGTTCATCTGTTTTGTTTTTAGAGGATGCCAATTTTGTATACACTATTATTTTCTTGTATTATCTTGATCTGATATTTAATACAGACTAAATCATCAAATTCAGTTTTAATAATATAATAGTTTTAGATGGATGACTTCCGCTTGCAAACTGCAATACTTACGTACACCGTTGCAAATCATAATTTAAGAATATTTATTTGAAATACAAATGAAAATATAACAATATTTAATAAACAACAAAGATCGACTAGTCTGTCTATTTTCTGTCAGTTTCGTTTTTAAGAGGTTGATAAAATTCCGAGTTGGTTATTTATTTTTAATGATAACTTTAACAAATAATTAAAGTTGACATAATATATAGATATAAAACTATAAATGAATCAGAAACAGTTTCTTATTTTGAAATAAGAATTTATTAATATGCTACAGCTAATAATAAACATTTTGCTGCATCACCAAAGCGTTGCCAGCCATTATCGGATGCCAAACAAAATGTCACAAAAAAAATTGAATCCTGACGAGAAAATTACACCATAGGGTTGCCACAAAACGGAATGCTACCGCATAATCATCGGGAGCATCTTTATACTAAACAATTGATCCTTTCTCTGCCCTTGTAGTTAAGATTGGCTATCACTCGTTCCATTACATATAATTATCTAATCTAAAACCTTTTAGGTGTAAAACTTTGGAGAGACTTCTGAGAAACATCAGGAGTAGGGCTGCCATTGATTTCACAGATAAGCATCAGGTATTTTTACTTATATTAGTTGCTAAAGTTGGTTAGTTTGCAGTTTGTGTGTTATTTTTTTTGTTCTTTGATTAACACTATGGGAAACAATATGGAAAAAAAATAAAGCAATAAATTGCCTTTTGCATATTTTACATTCAGTCCGAGCTTTAATAACAGAATTAAGTTTTAGTTCAATATTGAAGACAAGTAACTTCTTAATAAACAGCAAGGAGACTGTCAAAGACACTTAATCATCATCGTCATCATCATCATCATTTCAGCCGAAAGACGTCCACTGTTGGACATAGGCCTCCCCCAAATGTCGCCACAATGACCTGTCCTGTGCGTCTCGAATCCATCAGATTCCCGCGACCCGCACCAGGTCATCGGTCCACCTTGTGGGAAGCTTTCCAACGCTGTGTCTCCCGGTACGTGATCGCCATTCCAGAACCTTTCGTCCCCATCGACCATCTGTTCTACGAGCAATGTGCCCTGCCCACTGCCACATAAGTTTGACGATTCTTCGGGCTATGACCTGTATCTGTAACCTTGGTTCTCCTGCGGATATCTTCATTTCTGACGTGATGACGCAAGGAAACTCCGAGCACAGCCTTTTCCATTGCCCTTTGGGTGACTTTAAGTCTTCTGATGAGGCCCATTGTAAAAGACCACGTTTCGGAGCCATATGTCATCACTGGCAACACGCACTGGTCATAGAATTTTGTCACTTAATATTAATTCAGAATGTTTGGCATTAATGGCAGGTTTATTTTTGCAATGTAAAGCAGGTGATATCACTCTAGGCAGAGATGGTGCAATAAACTGAACTGTTTCGATAAGGATTGATCCTTAGTGACAGATAAAATTATAATATAATATAATATAATAATAATATAATATTCCACAACTATCACACAACGCCGTCTAGTCCCAAGCTAAGCAGAGCTTGTATTATGGGTACTAGACAACTGATAAACATACTTATATATTTCTAAATACATACATATATAGATAAATTACACCCAGATACAGAACAAATGATCGTGCTCATCACACAAACATTTGTCCTGGGTGGGAATCGAACCCACGACCTCCGGCATAGCAGTCAGGGCCACTAACCACTAGACCAACAGGCCAGGCCAATTGGAAGTAGTAAGTAATTAGTGAGGTATTTTGCCCTGCAAAGGGACAACTGTCTAGTATGTGAGTTAACATATTTGTAAAAGCACTCAGACAGCAGTGCTGGTTCAGTGAAAATGGCTCCAATTTACAAGTCGTGGTCACGAATTCAAACCCAACCAGGCGTCTTATTTGTGTAATTTAACTCATCACCGCTGCTCTCCAAACGGTGAAGGAAAATTTCGTGAGAAAACCGGCATTTCCTAAAACAAAACATTTGAAGAAATGTGACATTATGTGAATCTGCACTGGACCCGCATGGTTGATTACATCGCATTCTCTCTTCTAGAGAGGAAGCCTAAATCTCAGCAGTGGGAACATTATGAGGCTGATTATGCTTATTTATAACCGCACTCGCAATTTAGGAGTAATTATTATATTGTGTACCTGTGTTTTTTTTTTGTGATAAAATGAAAACGTGTTTCTGACAACCCTAGACGCGTGGGAGTCTGCCGCAACATATCGGCGTTTAATCACAGGCTAATTACCAGTTTTGGCTATCAGCTATCACATACAGATAGACAGTGCATTAACCAAAGGTCAGTGTGGACTCAGCTTAGCCATTGTTTTAATTACCTATGTTTTAGTTCACATGAACTTTGACAAGTATCTTAGTCATCACGTGAGTTATGGATTCTTTTCTGATGTGTAATAAGAAGAAAAATAGAAAAATTTTGTACCGTTGAATCAACACGAATAGAGTTAAAATTTCCATTTTCGCCCATTTATTTATTTAATGCTTTGTGCAGACAAAAGTACAGAAGCGAACTTAATACTTCAGGCATTTCTACCAGTCAACCATTGGGTGATGCAGAGAAAATTTGTGGCAGGTGCAATAAAAGGTAAGAGAATACAATTATAACATTATATTATAATGCAATAGTCCAAGATCTCAGAGCGATCTGACAACTTATTTTCACATGGATGAAACCTTAAACTTCAGTAGCGTCTCATGTGCTTTGAATACCTATGTGCTTGCGGAGCCCCCCTTTGGGGCCCCTGGGCAGGTACCGGGTGAGAAAGGGAACCAAAAATAAGAGTTACTTAACATATATTTTTATGGCTGGTTTTTATATATTTTTTGTAGAATATTATTCTAAAGTAGTATCATAAGTGTCAGACACTTCCCACGGACCAAAACTTCTGTCAGACGCTTTAAAGCTCAAAAAAAAAAAACTTTACTTATTTTTACATGTCTGATTTTTAAATATGTAAGATAACTATTACATAGTTATATTACAGTAGACAGATAAATTGTAGTGAAAATTGTAGCGAATGCAATACCTAAGTATCCTAAAGTACCTGCATACAAGTAAAACTTTACCAATACCTATATCCAAAACAAATTAGCAATTACCCAGCTTGTAATAAGCGGCGCTAACGTGGATCGTTTTAAATTAAGGGGCAGTCATTACCCCGCGCTCATTTGCCAGCTTCTGTTACACCTTTTTGCAAAACGTAGTGAGCTCGATTACCGACCGATAATGTGCTGGCGATACGCATCTGTGGGAAGAATGTGTGATAAAGGGTGTTTTGATTTTGAATTTAAAACAGAAGAAAGTAAATGAGATTATGTTGCTTGTAAAAATTGTATCGCGATAGTAGGGTTAGATTTTATTTGGTATTTATTTCTAACTGTAACTTATTTTGTTCCCAAATATAAGTACCTTCCTACTAAAAAAGTTATGGTAAAATTTACCCAACCTGACAAATTTAAATTGACAACAGATTTTTCTTAACTGGTCGAATTTAAATAACCGCTTCATTAATATTTTTTTTATATTTTATATGTAAATATAAATCAAATAACCATACTACAGGCACAAAACTCATCGTATTAAAGTTGAGTTTTATTATGTTGGAAACAAAAACAAATATGTTTAGTTTGTTATCAGTATCATTTTTACCTACAGCGACAATGTTTCACGATCAATAACATCCTGAAAATCATTAAACTAAATCCAATTTCATATCACATACATCCTGTATAGAGACGCTTCACATAAAATACGTCAGGCCCGTCAAAAAGACGTAGTGGCCACGTCAATCAAGGGGCGCTCGCACCTTTCAACAAAAAAAAATAAAAAACCCGTCGCCAATTATTGTATGCTTGCCCTTAATGGGTTTTACATGTACACTGATTATGAAAAGTATACTATTTCTGTATTATGTTAGTAGCTCAATAAAAAACGTTTTTGTTATTATCACGAATATATAATTATTTTTATTTATTGTGACAACACTTGTTTTATTATTTATTGTCACAATACAATAAAATTAATGATATCCTCACTCCTGAGCTAAATTAGGTGTCTGTATTTCAGGAGCCATGTATTCCGGCTTTTCCATTTATTTTACAATTTGATACAATTAAAGAAATTTATTTTACAAAATTATTTATAAAAAAAATTATACCAAATTGAAATAAAGAAAAATATAAATTTATTATAGGTAGGTACATAAAATTGGGAGAATTATAAGTCATAAATAATTTTAATTACAAAACCAATTAATAATGAAACCAAGATTATCAAAATAAAATCAAATAAACAATCATCAAATATCTTTTCTCGCTTCGGCTAGTGAATTTTTTAATCGATCCAGTCGTTTTTGAGTTCTATTTCTTACAAACAAACATACAATTTTAATCTTTCCTCGTTATAATATAAACCTAGTTACAGGCGGCATCGCTCGCGTGAAATTAGAACTTCATTATAAGTCTATGGAATAGTAGGCAGCTACATAATTATATAGGAGAGAAAATTTTCAGAATTCGTTCAATACCCGTAGTTTCAAATATTACTCCCTACATACAAACTTACAAAATTGCACGATTATTGAAATATGTTTTTTTTCTGGTGGGAAATCATCTAATGACGTCTTCCGCTCTAGGGTGGAGAAAGAGGGTGTCCCAGACTTTTAATGACTAAAACCCTTCTCTGTCTTTCAGTTGCTTATTGCGTTCCAGGACCACGGTATCCTTTTCAGAAATTCCCCGTAGCATATAGAAACATGTAGATACGAATATTCATATTTAATTTAATCGTTTCATTTATATTTTATTTAATCATATCTATGACATTTTGTATTTAATTTTAGTTATATCTATGACATTGTATATTTAATATTGATTATATCTATGACATTGTGTATTTAATTTAATTGTATGTAACATTGTGTGTGTAATTTTAGTGTCTAATTTTCTAATGTTTTAATTGGCTTGATTTTAATTCTGTGTACATATGGACAATGTCTGAAATAAATGAATAATAATACGAGTAATATATTTACTTTGTTTTATGCACATGTTCCAACGTATACATATTAAACTTTACCTCTGTTTCCGGAGAACGCAGCATTAAAAACGTATTCAAACGGAATGCACCTTGAACCGATTGATAAATATCATCGACAGGAAATCACGACTCGGTAGACAATCGAGACGAATCAGTTTGTTAACATCCTTTATGTATACAAGAGATTTAAATGTAATTAACGTGATTGTTGTGAAGAAAGGATGAACTTTCGGCTGTTTAGCTTTGTTGTTCGTACTAATATTTAGTGACTAGTTTTTCCTCATGGTTTCACCCGCGACTTTAACTACTGTTCTGCCAATATTGGTCACAGCGTGATGTCGTTGGGGTCGCAAGGAAGGAACATAGGAGTAGGTTTTAGTCAGTAAAAGTCTGACACGCCTTCTCGCTCTACTCTAGAGCGAGCGTAGTGATTGGATGATTTCCCATCTAAAAGAAAAGGTCACGTTATAATATCGTATAGTCTTCCTCAATGAATGAGCGATAGCTCAAAATTCTATAGTTCCTGAAATTAGCGCGTTTAACGAAAAAAAACAAACTCTTTAGCTTTATATTATAATATAAGTACCTAATTGTTGTAAGAACGTCTTTTTGTATGACTGATTGTCTGGACTGTAGTCCCTACTTAAGTGTTGGAATATTAAAAGTCCGTTTCAACTCTCAATTTGAGGTTATGTCGAAGACTTGAAAACAGTGCCGCAGATGTCCGGGCTTGCAGACGTTAGGCTACCCATTACTCGCCGTAAAGAACCAAGCCCGAGTCGACGACACGTTGTGTTCCACACTAGTGATGCAACGGAACTTCTGTGTGAAAAAGCTTGCGGAACTTCTGCAGAAGCGGAAGCGGAAGCAGAGTTCTGTTGCCACACTATTCCACACGCGCCTTAAAGCAATGTCAGCAAAATGAATGAGGCCCACTACAGCCGTTGGCTGCTAGGGCTGCGTGAGTGCTCGAAAGAGTTACCGTGGCTTTGAAATACTAGTGGGTTTTAGTCAGTGAAAACCTAACACTCCCTCTTACTCCCCACAGATCGGGAGGAATCATTTCACATCCACCTATACATATATCTTAAATCTTGAATATCAAATGAAATTTTAATTGAATACTGTATTTTTTGCAAATGTTACTTAAATTTACCTAAAACGGTTTTTATCAGAAAAAGATAATACTTTAAAAAGTGTTTTAAATAGATAAATAAACTAAGTTAATTTCAATTAAGCTCAATACAAATCTAGAAAGTAAAAAAGTCCGCAGAAAAAATTCTAGGTAAGACAAAAAATATAACCATCAAAACAACATACAGGTATTCACTTTCTTGTCTAAATATAATAATATTAATAGTAAGTTGCAGGTATAAACAGCTCACATAATATTCCCTTCTAAAATTACAACAATTTTAAACAACGAACAGAATTTGGACCAATTAAAACAGATACTCTAGTACTTAATTAGATATTATTTAATCGTCATATTTTGTGGTTTGAGCCCAATCGAGAAACCGTAATAATAGACCCTCCTAGACAGGGGTTGTCAAAATGCTCATCTTATGCCACTGCAGGACGTTTTGATGGACAGACGAAAATTTTAATTGCATATTAGTAAACCGTAACTGTACGTAAAATGTACGGTAATTATAAAAATTATAGAGTTTAGTCGTGTTGAGATCTGTATGAATTATTCAATATTTCAATTTTTTTTATATTGAATGCAATATGATTGGAACATAGAGATAAAGCTTGACGAGTGTTAACAAAAACAAAATAATTATGATAAGGTAAAATTGATGGATGAATCTAAACATAACCAACCCTTAACTGCAACCTTAGGTTCACATTTCATTTAATATTATATCTATGTATAGTCGAGTATTTATAATTTTAATCTAATATTTACTTTCTTAATTTGCAGTATACCGCAGACTACCTTCCTTTTTTTATTTCAAGTTCTTACAGTCCATCCTAAGATTGACTGGTAGATATCGCTGTCAGCGATAAGACCGCCTTTGAACCCATAGATTTAAGTAAGTGTAAAACTTAAGTGGCATTGGGCAGGGCACATTGCTCGCAGAACAGATGGCCGTCGGGGCCGAAAGGTTCTGGAGTGGCGACCGCGTACCGGAAGACGCAGTGTTGGAAGGCCCCCTACAAGGTGGACCGATGACCTTGTGAAGGTGGCGGGAATCCGATGGATACGAGACGCACAGGACCGTTCATTGTGGTGACCTCTGGGGGAGGCCTATGTCCAGCAGTGGACGTCTATCGGCTGAAATGATGATGATGATGATAAAAAATTTTGTTACTATTTTGGTGTACAATAAAGTTTATTCTATTTTATTTAAGTATATAAATAAACAACGATAAATGCTAATATTCTAATAACACTAGTGATAATTCTTCTGACCGTATTTAAATCACTTTGGCCCACTCTCAACAGACATTAGCCAAGCACACAGGAGATATTGAAGAGCACAAGTGCGTGCGCTAACACCGGTGCACTCTCTGTTTCTTTACTCTCATAGTCCAATGAGACAGCAATCTTGGGAGAGATCAGCCCCCTAGCTAAGTTACAACCGTTTCGTTTCGATTCTTTTTTCGTCGACGTCATCTCAACGCTCAGTCACGTGATCAGCACAAAGGAATCGGAGGCGTGGCCGACTCGAGGCGGCGATCGACGAAAAGAGAATCGAAACGAAATGGTTGTAACTTGGCTAGGGGGGCAGGCGCAGGACCAACGGCTTTGCATGCATTCCGAGGCAAGGGGGGTGTCACACCACCAACTTTCAAACTTCAGGCTGCTACAAAATAATTTGTAATGAAAAAACCCAATATCACTTTTGACCCGACCGGAATTGAACCCACTACCCTATGCTCTGTAGTCGCACTTGCTACCACGAGGCAGAAACAACATTTGTTATAACACTAATAAACCCTAAAATAATCAATAGGTGGTGTTTTTCGGCGGGAAACATCGTTGACGTAGGTAGAACTAATATTTTAATATTTTCTAAAATGTAAAATTAATTTAATAGGTGGCGCTCCAATCAATACAGTTGATGAATCAAAATTGAGCCAATCAGGATCCTAGAAAAAATTATCATGATTTCCCTTTGAAACGAAATCGTAAACGCGCCATTAATAGCACCCGACTTTTTAACCCTTAAATACGTGCGTAGCAAATCAGACAATAAGAAAGGATAATTTGGTCTAATACCATCACTGGTACCGTCCAAAGTTTTCCCAATAAACGGATCGATTAATTAAAAATAAGGAATAGTAACGCGTGAACGGGTATCACAATAAAATTTGTTTTTTTAATTATACTTTATTAGACCAAATTGGCTTTGTTTTTTCAAACGTTTGCGGGCGAGTCAACGGCGACGGAACCCTTTGTCCAGCCATCGGTCCTATTGATGATTTTATAAGGTCAATAATCATTATTAACAGTGATCATATAATTAACTAGTTTCGAGGAAGGGTTTTTGGTAATAACGATATAGAAAAAAGTTATAAGTGAATCGTTTTATAATTATTCTTTTACACTCAAAGCGCTGATTAACCATATTACGCTAATTATTTTTTCGAAATATGTTGTTAATAAAAAAGGTGAAATATCGTTGGTCCCCATTAATTTGGAGAGCTCTGAGGTGGTCACGAGATAAGCTTGTTTGGACATGTTGTATTTATGCTGTGTTGGGACACACACCTTTTTATCTAAATTACAGTATTGGAAGCCCCGGACGTATCTGTCTCAATTAACATAGATATTTTTTGTTTTAAAAAGTAATAATTTTGTTCGGAAAGTAGGCGAAGCAATTTGTTTGTAATAATTTATGTATTGATATATTTATTTTGTAAAGTTGACATAAATTATCTATCATAAATAAATATATAACTACAAAACATGAGACATTAATTTCGACACACCAACTTTTAATTACACAACCTTCACAAACCATAAAGTTTATCTAAAATCAGAACCCAAAAATCCAGCCATATGTAAACGTGAACGTATTCGTTTAAATTACAAATTAATTACGACCGCCAACAATCTGTTGGGTGACAAATTAATTTCTTTAATCAGCGCATGCGCGAGCGCCGTTCATCATGACGACAGCGCGACGCAGATAACATTAACTTGATATACGAGGCCCCGAAAAATGCGAGGTGTTAAAAAGACCCGTCTGCATCGCCACGGTTAACGTACTTGCGATACCTTGACAAATATTCCCGGGAGAAACCTTGTTAGATACCTACGCAAAAGTTTTGTTGGGACTTGAAAGTGTCAAGTGTTTTTTGGATTGTTAGCATCAATAACCAAAGAGGTTTATACAAAAGCTTTTATAATTTTCACAGGTTATAGTCACCACTACTTGAGTCTTAATAAAAATAGAACACTGATTTATGTAATATTTGGTCAATATTATTTAATTTCTTATTATATCATTTTGTTAGTGTTTATCATTTCCATTTTTTTTTTCTATTTTTAATGACAATTTTTATGTTAACTTATTTCAAGTGATTTTGCAAACATTTAGACAGGTACTCGTACTTATTTTCATTTATATCTATAATTGGTATATACAGTGGTATAAACTACAGATATAAATTGGTAGGTAATTAAAAATATATTTAAAAAAATCTACGTTACAAATAAAAAACAGAAGAAAAAAAGAAAAGTACAAAATAAAGTGTTTATGAAATCGCAGAATAAGTGAGAGTAACACGTATATGTATATGTTATTTTACCAACAAATGGATTGAATCAATTAAAATACGGAAAAGATATATTTTTAACGTGCTTTATTAATCAATCACATTATTAACTTAAAGCCTATTATGTTCCACCTTGAATATTTTCGTCGAGCATTATCAAAGTTAGAACTAGTATATTTATTTGTTCATAGTTCATAAATGCTAATTATAGTTTTTTTTTTTTAATGGGTGGGAATATCATCCAATGACATCTCCCGCTCTTGGGCGGAGCCGGAGTGTGTCAGACTTTTACTGACTAAAACCCACTCCTGTTCCTTCTTTGCCTTCGTTCCAGAGCCCTGGGTTTCACTTTCACACTACCCGTGTTTCCTGAAGAAGGTTAGGGTTGGAACGGATACAAACCTACAAATAACGGCTAACCGTATGTCGGTTAGCCGTCATTTGTAGGTTTGTTATAACAATAGGTAAGCTATATATCACACTAATATTTTAAAGATGAAAGTTTGTGGATATGTTTGTTACATCTTCATGCTCGGACGGCTGAACGGATTTCGATGAAACTTGTCGCACGAGTAGACCATGTCCTGGATTAGGACATACGATACTTTTTATCTCGGTAGTATATTCCCTTGGGATAATTTTTTTCAGCGAAGCCGCTGCCAGCAGCCATAAAATCACAACTACAAAAATCGTACGGGCCCAGCAGGGTCGAAGTCTACTAGGGCCACGGGTAATGTGAAAGTGAAATCCGGGGCCCTGGGACGAAGGCAAAGAAGGAACAGGAGTGGGTTTTTAGTCAGTAAAAGTCTGACACTATCTCTCGCACCGCCCAAGAGCGCGACTTGTGATTTTCCCAACCACTAAAAAAAAACTACAAAAACCATTCTTAAGATTCAACATTTCACATTAGTCCTAAACCAAACAACAATTTCCCTCGGCTATCGGCATATCCTATTCTCCTATTCACATTATGTACAAAAAAAACTAGTACAAGTTGACAGTTATGTGTAGGCGTGACTTTAGTATATTGTTACACGGACACGCAGACAAATCTATTAGTGTTGATTAATACTAGCTACTTTGTAAATGTAATGTGCGCTGTTGTATAGTCAAGGAGCTAGAGATAGAGTATGGTGGAAGATATACAGGAGTTTTGACTCGATTTTATCTAGTATTGATTCCGATTTGGAGCAGGTTGCAGGCTGACAAGTTGTAGGTCGCGGGTTCAAACCCAGCCAGGCGCATTACTTTTTGTACTTTATTTCATCACCACTGCTCTCAAAACGGTGAAGGAAAACATCGTGAGGAAACCGGCCTGTCCCAGAACCAAAAATTCGAAGATATGTGACATTCACCAATCCGCACTTGGCCGGCGAGGTGGATTACGGCCCATTCCCTCTACTAGAGAGAGGAGACCGAAGTCCCAGCAGTGCTAACATTAAAAAAGGCTGCTTATTATTCCAATTTGAATAGAAGCAAATCATGGTTGTTAAATGCTTATAGTACATAGGTGTTTTTATGTAAATGGGTGATGGTTTACGGCCCATTCCCTTTCATAGAGAGGAGGCCTAGCTGTAGAAATATTTTAAGGCTGATTACATATCTGCCTTACGTTTTTGAAAAATCAACTGTCTACTGCTGGACATAGGCCTCCCCCAACTGTCGCCACAACGACCAATCCTCTGCGTCTCATATCCATCAGATTCCCACGACCCTCGCTTAATCATCGGAATACCTTGTGAGAGATCTACTAATGCTGCGTCTTCCGGTACGCAGTTGGCATTTTTTTTTCGGTGGGAAAATCATCCAATGACACTCCTCGCTCTTGGGCGAAGCGGAAGATAGTGTCAGACTTTTACTGACTAAAAACCCACTTCAGTTCCTTCGTTGCCTTTCGTACCAGGGCCGTGTCTTCCTTTCAGAAGCAGACCCTTGGCCCCAGTAGGCTTCGACCCTGCTGGGCCCCTACGGTTTATTGACATCTTGAGGCGCGCGTGGAAGAGTACGCGCCGTCGACGACCTGGGCTCGGTCCAAACGGTTACCGG
Organism: Mythimna pallens; assembly: GCA_961205895.1. Taxonomy (NCBI): domain Eukaryota; kingdom Metazoa; phylum Arthropoda; class Insecta; order Lepidoptera; family Noctuidae; genus Mythimna; species Mythimna pallens. The sequence continues at coordinate 9,108,211 of OY540843.1, forward strand.
ACGGTCGGACGGCGAGCTACCCATTGCTCGCCGTCCGACGCGGACGCCACTTTAGAACTTTTCGGTCCCATCGACTATCTTAAATTTGGCGATTCTTCGGACTATGTCAATAACTTTGGTCATCACATCTCTTTGTCTAAAACTAACAATGATGTCAATGACGTCAAACATCCTATACTTTTAAAAAATAAAAAGAGTCTATTAGATGTGTGATCAAGTCACATTTTAGGGTTAAAAACTTAATCTGTTATCTGAAACCCAACGGTTCTCGACGTCGACATATTGCTACATGGTTTTGCAATTTTGTTCCGAATATTTTGTGACTCAAAATGCCTACGTATGTTAGTAGTATTTGTCACGATTCTTATTCGACTAATGATACTTGATATTATGTTGATAAGAAATAAAATAATTTTAACTTTTGTGGGATTTGTGTAATATTTTAAATTTAGTAAGTATTTTAATGTTGGTAAGTCATTTCAATGTCGTCGGAGAATTTTTTTATTTTTAAGCATAACCATAAAAGCATAATCAGCTTTGCAAAATTTTGCACAAGGTTTCCTTTAATGACATAGGCGAGCACAAAGAGAGGATTTTATAAAATTCACAACCTAAGGGGATGAAACGGAGGTCCAAAGTTTGTTTGAAGAAACGGAGGTCCAAAGTTTGTTTGAAGAAACGTACTTAAGTGCGGGCGAAGCCGCTGGCAGATGCTAGTTCCTCATAGTGACATAGTCCCAGCAGTCAGCCTGAACTGCTAACCTGCTAAACTGCTGGGACTCAGGCCTTCTCACTACGAGAACGAATGAGACGTAATCTACCACGCGAGTCCAGTGCAGATTGGTGAATGTTATAAATCTTCAAAATTTTTGGTTTCATCACGATGTTTTCCTTCATTGTTTTGAGAGCAGTGGTGAAGAAATAAATGACATAAAAAAGCTTTTGTTTGGATTTTAGTTGTGCTATGGACTTACCTAAAATCAAACTCATAACTAGGAGATAAAAATTTAATTTATAAAAATCTCTGAAATGTCTGTGACTGACTTGTAGATTTTAAATTCTAATTATACATGAAGAATTTAAATTTTGGAGTAAGAGTTTTTAGAGAGTTGTAATTTAGAGATTTTTAAGTGCTGGAGATTTTTACTCTAAGTATTTAGGTAAAACCGATTACTTTTTAACCAAAACAGCTAGTTGATCTTGGTGGCAATTAAGAGTCTAAAACAAATTGAAAAAGCAATTTCATACTATTTTTTGAGGTGGGAAATCATTAAATTTCTCCCACTCTGGGTGGAGCGAAAGGGAGTGTTTTTTTAGGTGGGAAAATTATCTAATGACAAATCTCGCTCTTGGGCGGAGCGGGAGATAGTATCAGACTTTTACTGACTAAAAACCCACTCCTGTTCCTTCTTTGCCTTTGTCCCAGGGTTTCACTTTCACACTTCCCCTGGCAGCGAGAGGGAGTGTTAGATTTTTACGGACTAAAACTCATAAATATGTTTTATTTCAGTTTTCCTTTGCGTTCTAGGGTCGCTGCAACTCTTTTTATACCTTAGGTATTCACTTACAAATTGAATTATTCATTTTTATTTTAAGCAGTCAAAAAACCTGCCAAAACCCACCATCAAAAATAAACCACCTACCTACTTAACACCTCTAAAGACCCTAAAATTCAATAAAAAACATGACGTGACTCATTACTAAATTCCACTACATGCAAAATAAATTCATTACAAAAGGACCCACAAAAACGACATGATTTATTTTAATAAAATCAGCCCACAAACGCAAGGCTTTATTATGATTTGTCCTAAGGCGAGGCGTAGCATGCAGTGTAATCATCTTGCCAGCTATCTAACCAGATGACTGATCGCTTATTGTCCGCTTGCTACCGGTCTTACCTGCCCCCAACATTACATAAAATGACGCAAAAACCTATAAAACACCAATACAAAACCAACCTTCTCGTTTAGACAAAACAGTCTATTCTCCATTAATGGAAGCACGTCTCTTAATTCTCCTTACCCAAAAATAGCGTGCTGCTACCGGTGTTACGTGAATTGTCGCTATAGCGATTCTCAACTTTATTTTCTAAGTGTTCAGGACGAATTTGAGTTGTGGTGGTACAGAATAAATTACCTAAGTTGTTGACAAAGGCGTTGGAGATCGTTTTCACGTGATTCCAATGCAAATGGAGAGTGAAAACACGCGAGTCCGAATGAACCCCGTATTTAGAGGAGTTGTATTGTTCTCACAAATATGCATATTGCAAGCTGTCGCATCTGATATGAAACGTGTATTATGTTACTTGTACTATGAATGGTTAATCTTGACACTTGTAGGTAAAGACTATTTTAGTAAATTTTTACGAAATTGGTTGTATACACATATTTTTTTATACAATGAAAATGACTAAATATATTTTTCATTACTTTAATACATATACCGGTTTTGCCATTTTTTTTTATCACTCAACATCTCCCAAATCTTTAACTCATTTCTGGTAAAAATATGCCAGTATTTTGTCGTTATTTTCATTAAATTTTCGCATACTTCAATAAGTTCCCACTATCAAAGTGTCAAATATTCTACTTTTAGTATTCAAGATTGACTACGACACTTCTTTTTAGATATGATCCACCAAAAAATTAGAATCTGTCGAATCTTGTGAGTTTGGGAATCAATTGGCTATCTGAAAAAAATGGTTGATAAAAACTTAGTCATTTTACAAAGTGGTTATAGTTTTAAAACGATCTAAAACAAACTGAATTTCTTTGATTTACCTAATAAATAAATGGATAGCAAACTATATAAAGAACTGGCCACAAAACGAACTAGTGGCAAAAAAAGTTGTACCTATACATTGAGTTGACAACGATTTACAAACATTGAAGTTCGTTTTGCTTTCCTTAGTAAACGATTACTTACTAGTACATCAATCTGCTCTACTGTCAGGTAAGAAGATCCTCTTTCTTACTTTAAAGATTATTTCAAAACTATAATCGGAGAAAGACTCAAAATATCGAGAAGAAGTAATAGTCTAGTATCAAACAACATAAATCGTAGTATTCGCATTGATTTAATAACATCAGCCGAGCCGATCGTTCGATTCCAAAATGCTTTTGATTTGCCGGGAAATTATTATAATCTGTCCCCGAAACAATGGTGGGCGTAACCATTGCAGGCCGAGAGGTGCGTCCATTCATCGGCCGCTGCGGCCGTCACGCATCCGCCACGCTCACGCCACGCGCACGTCCCGTAGATGCCACGCAACGTTACACAATGACAGTGTTGGCGCTTGGCGCATCTCTGCACAGAATAATGATGAGACGTTACATGTAATGTTTCTCGTAAGTCAAACACAACATATGGACAGCCATTAATTTTGATGGAATTACTATTGTGTGAGGTCGCTTGACTGTTTATTTAGCTTGGTGGGATTTCTTTTATTTAATACTTTAGGCGCACTATGTTCTTACGTGTCTACTCCACACTATAGTTATCTCAGGTAGTCTAGGTACTCAAATTCAAAACTCTAAATATCCTTTTAAACCGTCTACGTCGCATATAATTATCTGACGAACACTATCGAGTTTATCCCGCGAAGGTTGCACATCTACAACCAAATACTACATCTTGTCAGCTCTTTGGTCGCCTCCCCAGGATTCCGAACCCGATTTCTGGCCGCCGTAGGCGCGTGCTGCGGACAGCAAGCAATGGGTAGCTCGCTGTCCGATTGTCCGGTAACCGTCCGGACCGAGCCCGAGTCGTCGACGGCACTTGCTGTTCCACGCGCGCCTCTAGGAGATGGCCTAGCTGGGTCGAAGCCTACTGGGGCCAAGGGTCTGCTTCTGAAAGGAAGATTCAGCCTTTAAATGAAAGGCAATGAAGGAACAGGAGTGGGTTTTATGTCAGTAAGAGTCTGACACACTCTCCCGCTACGCCCAAGAGCGAAGGGGATGTCATTGGATAAATATACCAAAGAAAATAAAAAGTTATTCGATCACCTATGGGGATTGAAGAGCTAAACGAGATGGAGTACCCAATCGCAGACACATGACCTTGGCGAATAGAAAACTCGTAGAAACAATCTGGTGCAAGCAGTTAAAGGAATATATTCGTGTCAACAATCCGACAAATATTTTTTTCCTTCGCGAATTTTCTTAAAAAAATATTCCTTCCATATTTAAACGGTCACGTTTTCTATGTACCGGTACCTATTATTCTATTATTTACTATACAAAGTTACCTAAAATAAGCAAAGGTCAAGCGGACGTCGAAATCCTGTCACGAACGTACTTTTCAAACAAAAGCTTTGGATGTGCGGAACAAACATGATCTCACTTCCTTCGACACTTCAAAGAAATACATTTTAGTCTAAATATAATATGACACGAAGGAAGAATAGTTTTTAGATTAGCGTCTTTGTTTTAAATGTTCGCTTTAAGACTCAAACAAAGCTTAAACTAGACAATGATAGCGAGACTTTCAAGTACTTACATGATATAGATGTCAGCAAGACGGAAAATGTAAACCTTTTTTTTTAGGTGGTAAAATCATCTAATGACAAATCCCTTTATGACATAGGCGAGCACTAAGAGAGGATTTTATAAAATTCACAACCTAAGGGGATGAAACGGAGGTCCAAAGTTTGTTTGAAGAAACCTACTTAAGTGCGGGCGAAGCCGCTGGCAGATGCTAGTTCCTCATAGTAACATAGTCCCAGCAGTCAGCCTGAATAAACTGCTGGGACTCAGGCCTTCTCACTACGAGAACGAATGAGCCGTAATCTACCACGCGAGTCCAGTGCGCCCTTAGGCGGAGCGGGAAATAATGTCAGACTTTTACTGACTAAAAACCCACTCCTGTTCCTTCTTTGCCTTCATCCCGAGGCCCCAAGTTTCGCTTTCACACTACCCGTGGCCCCAGAAGGCTTCGACCCAGCTGGGCCCCTACGATTTGCTGACATCTACGAAGCAAATATCAGTGATCTTTTTCCTTCAAGTTCTTTCTACGGCTTGGTTATAGGAAATTAAAAGTACAAAATAATAATTTTTGATGCAATTAGGCAAAAAGTTTGTCAATGCAGCCGACCTGAACACGAGGTCATTTTGAGCTGAGAAGCATGTGTATCAAACAACGTTTTTCAACACTTACTTCGTCATTTCAGCCGATAGACATCCACTGCTGGATTTAGGCCTCCCCCAAATGTTGCCACAATGAACGGTCCTGTGCATCTTGCATCCATCGGATTCCCGCAACCTTCACCAGGTCATCGGTCCACCTTGTGGGACCTTCCAACTCTGCGTCTTCCGGTACGCAGTCGCCACTCCAAAACCTTTCGGCCCCAACACTTACTTACTCAAACATAATAAGTAAAATTTCGTAATATTTAGCATTATGTACATTTTTTTAATGTGTACCGCGCGACCGTAGGCGAAAGTTTCTGAATAATTTTGTATATTTGTTATTTCTTCACGTTCAAACGGCTAAACGAATTTGGATGAAATTTAGCACACGAGTAGACCATGTCCTGGAATAGTACATAGGATTTTTTATCACGAGAGTATGTTCCCTTGAGAGCAGTGGTGGCCGAGTGGTAAAGCCTCCGACTTACTAGTTGTAGGTGGCGGGTTCAAACCCAGCCAGGCACATTACTTTGTGTAATTTATTTCATCACCACTGCTCTCAAAATGGTGAAGAAAAACATCGAGTGTTGTGGTAGCCAAGTGGCACCGGTCCCGACTTCCGAGATATATAGTTCACGGGTTCAAATCCAGCCAAATGCATTACTTTAATTTATTTTTTCTGTAATTTATTCAGCTCTTAAAACGGTGAAGGAAAATATCGTGAGGAAACCGGCATCTCCTAGAACCAAAAATTTGAAAACATGTGACATTCACCAATCCGCACTAGGCCAGGGTGGTTGATTACGGCCCATTCCCTCTCCTAGAGAGAGGAGGCCTGAGTCCCAGCAGTGGGAACTTTAAAAGGCTGATTCATCATCATCTTCCTGCCCTTGTCCCGTGTTATTTGGGGTCGGCGCAACATGTTTTTTTCTTCCATTCTGCCCTCTTCTTCTTCTTCTGTCATTCGTCATGCTATCACTAACTTCCTTTTCTTTCATATCACTCTTCACACAATCCATCCATCTTTTCTTTGGTCTCCCTCTCCCTCTCCATCCATCCACATGTAAACTCATAACTCTTTTAGTAACATGCGTTTCATCCCTTCTCTTCACATGACCATACCAAGACAAACGATTCCCTTTCATATTTTCAGCCACTGGTGCCACTTTCAAACTTCCCCTAATATACTCATTTCTCACTTTATCCATTCTCGTCACACCACACATACATCTTAACATTCTAATCTCCGCTACGTGCAATCTTTTTTCATCCGTCTTTTTCACAGCCCAACATTCTGATCCATACAGTATGACAGGTCTTATCACGGACTTGTTGTTTTTTTTTTTAAAGGCTGATTATGCTTATGCTTATGTTCCCTTGGGTCAATTTCCTTCATTCACGTAAGTGAAGCCGCTGGCAGCAGCTAGTATTATAATAAATTGTAACGGAAGCTGGCTATCGCACTTTTCTGCACTAGTGCGAAGTTTATAAGCCTAAAAGCGGTAGGAGAGGAGCAGATGTTCGAGTGTGTCGAAAACCAATTTTTGATATTGTATTTACCTACTGTAGATTATTTCTTGTAGAACCAGTCATCCATAATCAAAAAAATAACTACAAAGGACTCGTCTCTTACGACTAGTGGAAAAAACAGAATGAAATAATAATAATATTCCTCAACTTTCACACAACGCCATCTAATCTCAAACTGAGCAGAACTTGTGGTATGAGTACTAAACAACTAATAAACATACTTATATATTTCTAAATACATATATATTATAGATAAATTACACCCAGACACAGAACAAAAATGATCGTGCTCATCACACCAACATTTGTCCTGGGTGGGAATCGAACCCACGACCTCTGGCATAACAGTTAGGGCGTCGGACCACTAGACCAACAGGCCAGTCAATGTAATAGATATTACATGGCCAATAACGTGACTCTTTTGATTACTATTCTCTTTTTTTTTATATTGTATATGAGTCAATGTTACTTGAAATAAATAAATTATTATTATTATAATAATATCTACACTACACATCGAAACAATCAAATTCCTAAGAAAAATCTGCAAAACAATAGGTTCCAAAAACAAAAAAAGGTGATTAAAACAAAACAATCGACATCTGAGTGCACATCGTTGTAATGGAGGACTGCAAATGAAACAACATTAGACATTTAACGTACAAGGCTATATATTTAAAGGCCTGCTCTTATGGGCCGTTTGTGATCTTATGTTGTCTGTCGCCACGGCTACGGGTTTAGCAAAAGATTGCGCCTGAGACGTAGAGATGTGCGAGTAGGGATGTACAGATAGAGACGTGGTGGATGTTGTTGTCGATAAATTATTTTAATTTTCGGGTTTAGTTTTCTGGTTATTATCGACAACGACAACTTACTTCTCATTCCATCTCGTTCCAGCATGCAGAAAATTGTGCTAAAATAACTCGCTGCCCAGTGGGTTATAGCGATAGAGAAGTACACGGGTTGCACCCGTGTACTTCTCTATCCCTATCTTGCCCTATATCTTAGTTTTCCATATGTAATAATATTTTCTCACTAACCGGGGGTTGTCCTTGGATGCACTAGCATACATAGCATACAGGGATACTCGCCGGTTGGTACCACATTCCATTAAAAGCGTGGCCATTAAAAGGGGCCTCTGCGAGTTGGTTTCGGCTCCTCGTACGCCTTCCAAAGATCTAGGATCCCAGGGTTCAGAGATATAATAACTCATAACAAAATAATAATAATAATATTCCACAACTATCAGACAACGCAGTCTAGTCCCAAGCTAAGCAGAGCTTGTGTTATGAGTACTAGACAACTGATAAACATACTTATGTATTTCTAAATATATACATATAATTATATAGATAAATTACACCCAGAAACAGAACAAATGATCGTGCTCATCACACAAATATTTGTCCTGGTTGGCAATCAAACTCACAACCTCCGGCATATCAGTCAGGGCCACTAACTACTAGACGAACAGGCCAGTCATACTATGTATCGTTACTTGACCTAACTCTGGACGATTGGTGGGGCTTCGGAGAACATTTGGTATGCCTGACTCCTTGCGTTGAAAGGGCAGTATGTGCTTTGTACAGACTGCTATCCAATCTTGGAGGACTACGGGAAGAAGCTCGCTGCATCTACCTGTCGTGCAATCGATGACCCTTTATGGGGTGCCTGTTTAATCAAACGAGACTGTCTGCACCCCAACGCTAAAGCACTAAAATCCACATCATACAACCTGCAGCAAAAGATGGCTATTCGTATCGCACGTGAACACCGAACGTTATTTATTGAGATTGTACTGTTACAACCTCAATAAATAAAGTATATGAGTAAAGATATGAGTGGTATCTTTTCTAATGCTAGATATTCCTGCGTATATGGACGCAAGGGATTATACCATGTTCCTAAGTAGCAATACGCTATTATAAGTGTAACCGCGAGCAACTGCAGCAGCTGCAGTTTTGCGTAAGCGGTGTTGCTGCAGCATCGTGAGAGGGTCAATCCCGCTCCGAGAAAAAGTCTTCGGGGAGACAGCTGCCTTGTAACCTTAAACGCAGTAACTCCGGCTGCACTATATATCAGGAAGATGGTACTCCAGGATCCCGGATGCTAAGACTGTCTGGCCACAGAGTGACCCCAAAAAGACGGTGGCACAGGGATCACGTGGTAGATATAAAGTGATGTGTAATGTCTGATATGTTTTACAATGTGTCGCATTTAATGCAGTTTATGTTTTATTATTTTAAAAAAATATCATATACTGATTGGGAACGGATTGCTAAACTTAATTTTATTATCTTAAGTTTATCCATATGGATAACATTGCACTTAGAATTTCGTGCTTCTTACTGTTTGTTATAATTAGTTCTTTTCAGATACGAATAACTTTTTGACATTTTGACCATTGAAAGTTATGTTGTCTAAGTAGGCATTTGATACCTTTTATTTCTCACGATTTTGCTGAGCAAACGTCTACTCAATACTTTTCCAATTTACGAGTCACTTATTACAAAGAGTAAATTAAAATTATGTATTTTTAAAAACCGAATCGACAAATCATTAACCTCGCCTCGTCCCGTCCCTACAGCTCGCCGCCCACGCGGGTCGCGATCGGCGCGAGGGCCGCCCCGCGTTCGTGACATAACATCACGGGATCGTTCAATATCTTTCGCAACAGTCCCACATTCACAACCTTTGGATATACCTGTACCTTCCATTAAAATATGCCCATTAATCATAAATTGTTATTTTTTTTTTAATTTGTTCCACATTTGAAGTTACTCCTGTATTGTGAGGGCGTTAAATTCACATAGACATCCTGAAAAACTATCTGTAGGTCCTGCAAATATTTGTTCTATGCGGGAATCGAACTCTTACACTACCATAATTTGCGAATGGTGATGTACGAGTATCTACGTATCAAACAATATGGGCTTCTTAGATAATAATGATAATTTTGGTGTTAAGTTTATCGCAGCTGATGATGGAGCTAAAAACCCACTCCTCATTAAGATTTGTCAAAACATTAAGACTATTATTATGTATTTTTTACTAATCCAATATGTGTACTTCTATGATAAACATTATGAACATTGTGTTGTTATTGAAATTAATTTATTTATTTTATACTTTATGCACATAAAGGTACAAAAGCGGACTTAATGCCTTAGACATTTTCTTCCAGTCAACCTTTGGATGATCCAGAGAAGAAAAGTCAATTCTCTAAGTTATGATAAAAACTGAATGTAAATTCGTTGCCTAGTTTTAAAAGAACTACGCGATTACACAGACAAATACGAAAAGAAATGAATACGATTTACATACGATTAATACCCATTTTATAACAGCCAGAACAACCTGAGGTATCCTTAGGTTGTGGATTATTTGGTTAAAGATAGTGGTCAAGCGCGGGTTCGCAATTACAAAAAAAAATCAAGCAGCTCACTTCTGAATCAAATAAAAGTGAGTTTTCTCGCTATTCGAACAACTGTTTAACCGATCAATTTATCATCAAAGTATCTAGGTTGATTGAAATTCAGTTCTGCATGTGACCATTCTCTACATTTCTTCTACGCCTCAGGGAGATGTCAGATCGTAGGGGCCTAGCAGGATCGAAGCCTACTGGAGCCATGGGTAGTGTGAAAATGAAACCCGGGGCCCTGGGACAAAGGCAACAAAGGATCAGAAGTGGGTTTTTAGTCAGTAAAAGTCTGACACTATCTCTTGCTCCGCCGAAGAGCAGGTTTTGTCATTAGATGATTTTCCCAACAAAAAAAAAATGCAATCCTATCTTTTTCTTCTTTGTCCTTTCCTTTTTCCTTAATTTAGGGTCGAGTCTCCTCTTTTATTGGCCCCAGGAAATGTCCAAGGTTGTCGGCCTTTGCAATTAGGCCAACTTGAGATCTCTCTCGATTCTGAACCACCAGATCAAGTGCAGGCGACTTCTGTATTTCTTTTGTTCTGGCAGGTTTAGTGCAATTTTTACTACATGGTCCTTGCGTATCCTCATAACATATCCATACCATGTGAGGTAGTTTTCGATAAATTTTTCAGTAATTGGCACTATTTTAAAGTTACTCTTGGTATATTAATTGGGCAACTTATCCAGTTGATACAATCCCATCAAATTAATAAAAAGCTCTTAAAACAAACACGTATTTTTATTACGGTCACTAATATAATCAATGAATATTGCATCACTGCCCACTACGAACATTTAAAAAACTATAAAATCTGAATTAATGAGCCCGTCGTGGCATAAATGGTGATGCTTCCAGGATGATCTTGTTTTAGTGTAGACTTGTAGGTGTCAAGAAATATCGGAAGGAACACCTTGAACCCTGTAAGCCTGCTGGCATTGTTCAAAAGAATCCCTGTGACCTTGGAACACAATAACCAAAAGTAAGAACATGAATGGATGTTCAGGATTGGATGTTTTTAGTCGGTAAAAATCTGACACACCTTGTCGATTCGCCCAGAGAGGAATTAAAAATAAATTATTTCATGATATCTCACACTAAAACAACAACACTTGACTATAAGCTAAAACCTGATGTAAAAAGAAGGTATAACTTTGCACTGCATGATAAGGTTTCAGCAGTCAATATAGCCGCTACCTATATTTTTTCAAACATATAGAATGTACTCGTATAAGAATCGCCTCTAGCCTCTAACCAGTGAGGAAACTTTAGTACATCCGGTGCTACATATCATTTTGCTCAGCATAAGCATTGCAAAATTATTAAGGATATTTTGATTTGCCCCGTTATCTTTAAATAGCCCTCGCCCTTGGGTGATCCTTGGCCAAGTTTGCCCCTCGAACATGATCAAATCATCACACATTTTTACAGCGCTCAACCTCAACGGCGATATCTGCAGACGTCCTGTTGGACATAGGCCTCCCACAAGCGTCGCCACAACGACCGATCCTGTGCGTCTCGCATCCACCGCATTCCCATGACTCTCACCAGGTCGTCGGTCCACTTTGTGGGAAGCTTTCCAACGCTGCGTTTTCCGGTGCGCGGTCGCCACTCTAGAACCTTTGGGCCCCATCGACCATCCGGTCTCCGAGCAATGTGCCCTGCCCACTGCCACTTAAGTTTGGTGATTCTTCGGGTCAGACGGACGTCCAGTTTAAGACATTCTTTACTGCAAATTCTCGATACAGAAACTGAGCGTTTTTAGTACTATAATAATCTAGGCTCGTTACTTCCTCCCCGAGCCCTACCTTCTAACTACCATGTAGAAGAGTAGACGCTGTTTATAGCCTTATAATTTTCCTACTTTTGGGACTCAGACCTCTTCTCTATGAGAGTGAATGAGCTGTGATCCACCACTCGTACGCAGTGCGGTTTGATGTCGCATGTTTGTGAATTTTATGGTTCTAGGACTTGCTGGTTTTGTCATAATTTTTTTCTTCACCGTATTGGGAGGTACTACCTAACAACTAAGCTATTCACTAAAGATATTTAGTAAGGCAAGCTTGAGAGTGTAGTTTAGCACGTTAAAATGCACTCGCTGCTGCAAAGTAAACAAGGGCCTTACCATATCGTGTTAAAATGTTAGGCGATCAAGCTTGGAAGAGAAATGGCGCTATATACCCTATATAACATTATTTTTAGTATATGCGAAACCTGAATATAGTTTCTTCATAATCAGTAACTGACACCATGTTAGATTCTTTTCCAAAAATATTTAAAAAAGATCACAAGTTGGACACACCGCCACTAAGTACAACATAGGTCACGGCAGGTCATAGCGGGTACTAGGTACCACCGCACAGCTGGGTGCGGGAGCAAAACAACCCCTCAGTCGCTCGGATGGCCCGGTGACCATGTATTTGTATGAACAACCAGGTGACAAAACAAGCGTATAATAACTTTTTAATTTTTAATGATACAGTTATGAAATTTTGTACATTGATTGTTTACATAATAATTCTAGACACGTGTTTTGGGTTTCGCATATACTAAAACTAATGTTGTATAGATCCATTTCTCTCACAGTAGGTGTACCTACTGTACCTTTACTGTAGTAAAGGTCGTCAAATGGATCACGTTAAAAGTTCGTGGTAGGGCCTTTGGCCTCAATCACACCAAAAACTAGGCATCTAAGCGTCCCCAATACCAATAAAAATCACGATTATTAATGTCACCAGTTCATTCAGGCCCCAATTACCGCATCCATTGACGGGCTAACAACGGTACCGTCCAGTCACAATATTGTAATATAATATCAGATCATTAAGGCATTTAAACGCGGAAGTGTGTGGGTTTAAAACCACCGTATCTAAACTATAATTTGAGATCTGTCCGATGTTCGGCCCGTTATACGTCTTATAATAGCCGTGACGGGAATAATTGCTGTTGAGAACGATCATTTGTTAAACTAAGATTTTTAATTGTTGACACGTGTGTTGTGTGGTGTCTTTTATAATGTATCTGTGTGTGTGTGGGTGCTCCGAGTGCCAACTTTCTATTTGTTTAGCTGTTATTATTGTTAATTAGTTGCGATTTTTGTTTAGGTCAGTGTTGTAAGAATCATGGGTGGGCCATACCCACGATGTGTCCGACGTTTTCTAGTAATTTATTGTTGCGTTCTGAACGTTGTTATTAAAATCAGTGTTCGCTGTCAATTCGCTGCACAAGTCTTTTAATACTACAAAGATATGTAAATATTATTTACATTTTTCGTTATTTCGTCTAGAAAGAAAGCCTCAAACGAAGAACTATTTGAAGAAACCTTTCTTAAGTAATTATTTTTAGTGTAAGCTATACGTTTGTCCACCATCATACGCTCGGGCTTACGGACGACGAGCAATGGGTAGCTCGCCGTCTGGAACCACGCACGCATCAAAAAGATGCCGGCAAACTATAGGGACCCAGCAGGGCCCTTGCCCGCTAAGGCCACGGGGAACTTCTGAAAAGAAAATCCGTAATCCTAAAACGGAAAAGGCAACTAAAGGACACAGGTGGGTTATTCTTTGAAACGAGAGGGTGTCTCATTCGTCTGGCCTAGTTTTAAAATTTGATATTTTTATTTGCATATTAGTTTTCCCCGATCACTAAATGTATCAAAGGTACTCATGTGCGCCCAGTGGCTTACGACACCAAATAGAAAGGTATGAAAGCTACGCCAGATGAATGAAACGTTTTCACGGTTTCAAAGAATATGGAGATGGAAAACAATCGCGGCAGATAGCACGGATGATTTCCCATCTCCAAAAAAAAATACGTTGTCAACCCCTTTTTTTCTGAGTCAATCCTCAAAAAACTTCTCCCACTCCGGGTAGAGTGAGCGTGCGTATCAGATTTCTACTGTTTAAAACTCACCTATGTTCCTTCAGTTAACCTTTGCGTTCCAAGACCACGGTAACCCTTTCATAATATTTCCGCAGATGTTGTCAACCCCTGCGTTTAGTGAAGGCTTAACACTGGCACGCGACGAGTCAGTGCACCCCACACGTAGGCCAGGCTATATGTTGGGTATATTCATATCATCTAGCCTGACTGGTCTGCTGGTTTAGTGGTTAGTGGTCCTGACTGCAATGCTGGATGTCGTGGGTTCGATTCCCACTCAAGACAAATTTTTGTCTGATGAGCACGATCATTTGTTATGTCTCTGGGTGTAATTTGTCTATATATATGTATGTATTTAGAAATATAAGAATGTTTATCAGTTGTCTAGTACGCATAGCAGAAGCTCTGCTTAGTCTGGGACTAGATGGCTGTGTAAAAGTTTTGGAATATTTTTATTATTATCTACGCTGTGTCAAGTCAGGTAAAGCTTCAAGCATATACAGATATTTCTTTCTCAGTTAACTGATCCAAGACTTCAGAAATCTAGCTTACTTAATTTTGTGATTGCCAAAAAATGGCGCCTTTTTTAATAACGCTATGAGATAGCTTGAAGAAATCTGGGAAAAGCAATATAATATTGAAATATGACTGAGCTCGAAAAATAATTTCTTACAAATTTTCGAGCGAAATTGTTTTTTTTATACTTTATTGCATTCCATATTATGTACATAGATAGTGTAAAATATTGTTACATGAACCCTGTCGGGCACAGCAAAGTTAGGAGGTGGAGATGAAGACTAAGTAACAATTCATGAAATTCATTATTATTATAGGTAGAATTAATAGATGTATTGTATGGTAAATCATGTAAGATATTTTAATTCATTGTTTATCATTGTTTTTATTAAATTTTGTACCGATATATTTAAATAAAATAAAGTTTGTTTGAATTGAATTACGAAAGTTGCGAAAAAAAAAAACAATTTAGATACGAACTTACTTATAATGAAAAACTATGTCTAAATAAAACCAATGTCTTCATTGGAAGATGAAATAGAAGGGCTCGAACTCTTATGGTCCAGAGGTGTTTCGTTCATTTAGCAGTTTTTCCTTGTGTCGCTAATTGTGTAATTTACCTATTTGTGATAATTAGTTGGGTCTGTGTAACACCTCCGCCTATAGTTCAACAAGTATGTGTTTTGTTGAATTCTTGTTTTTGTCTGCAGTCTATGCTACAACCTGGGGTTCTTTAAGTCAAGAATGAATAGGTTACTTCTAAGCAAGCGAACTCCATCGTCAACTATATCGTCGCTTTCCATTAGGTAAGATTGTGGTCAAAAAAGGTGAAAAACTGGGCAAGTGCGAGTTGAACTCGCGCACTGAGGGTTCCGTACAAGCTTATATATGAAGACAGTTCAATTCCCGAATTGAGTTACATAATTTTTTCCGAATCGCAACAACAGTTTTTTTTTTTGTGACGTAACTACTAATTGACAGTATTCAGACTTTTTCCTATACTTGTGTTATGAGACCCCGATTCATGCCAAATTTCAGGATTCTTGGTCAACAGGAAGTACACTATGAATTTTGATTCCCTTCAGAGTGTCAAAATACACATTTTTTGCGACATAAACGGCAGTATCTTTTTGTGACTTGACCTGAGTGTATGGTTTTAATTTCAACTCGATACCTCTACGCGTTCCCGAGATTAAGGGTCTTGATAGACGGATAGACAGACATACGGACAACAAAGTGATCCTATAAGGGTTCCGTTTTTTCCTATTGAGGTACGGAACCCAAAAAACATGGTCTATGTTTGACAGTAAGTCATGCAGAATGTTAATACCGTCTGCAATTTCAATGTCGCCCTTAAAAACATTTGATTTGTCATTTAAACACCTTCAAGAATCGTGAATACATCGAAAACAAAGTGTCCAAGACGAAATATAAAGTGCATCATTAAATTTAAAAATAACTTACAAGTTTAAAAGAAAGGGATACATTTGACAAAGAAGTCAAGATTGCAAAACATTGAAAAAGTGTTGGAAGGTCAAAAGCGTTCAAAAGTTTCGCTAAAGTTCAGTGAAATGTCAGCCGGCGATGTGATGAGACCGTGAAGAATAAAAGTCAGAGAATAGAAAGCTTTTAAAAAACTTAGTAAATAACATTGTAGAATAGAATTAACTTTAATGTACACCAAATATGTGACAAGTTGTACACAATGTTATCTATGAGTACAATGGCGGTCCTATGCTGATAGCGATATCTATCAGACAACCTTTATATATGGATTGTAAGATCTTAAAATTATAAAAGGGGAAGTCTGCAGTCTAGTAGTTATTATTGTATGGTAAAAAATAAAAATAAAACCCTGGTTGTTACATGCAAACACGAGTTACCAAACAAGTCGTGCGGGTTAGTGGATGTCATAATTTTGTCTTTGATTTTGTTTAGGTTCTTAGATTCTTCACTAAGTAATTAAATAATTTTGAACTGGTGCCAAACACACTTTTCGTAATTAATTTGCTTGTTTTATTTACAGCGGATTTGGCATACTCCTTAGAACATACTCCCGCAAAAAAAACTGATATACAAATTATAGCTATTCCAAGACCAGATCTACAAGTTAGCTAAATTTCATCAAAATCCCTTTAGGAGTTTCAGCGTGAAAGAGTAACAAACATACACACTCATAAACTTTTTTGAGTGTGATTGTACATCATAAAAAGTTTACTTACATAATACAATTTTTATAAAGAAAATGTACGTTCATAGACAAACTTACCTCTTTGTTGCTTGTTTACAAATCACAAGTCTGGAAAATGTATATACATGTATTACATAAAAAATCACTTTTATACTTCTCATAGGTGCTTACAAAATCACTTTTGTAAGCACCTATGAGACACTAACTTAGCTAACCCAACAAGGCACATATGATAAAGATACGAGTACTTAAGTATTTGCCATCGTTGCTTGCACCCCATCATGTGGAACAACCAAGCGATTTATTCAATGGAGATATCGCTTCAGTTTCACTTATATTGATAGTCATTTACACTGTAATAGGGTTGGCCTATTTTGTAAGTATAGTACGAATATTAATTGAGGAACAATTCAACACACGCTTACCTACTTCTCTTACCACTTTAAATTGTATTATTTTTAATAGAATGTTGTTGTCATCGAGGTTTGATGAAAGAATTCTCAATGAAAAATATAAATTTAGAAGACTGAGTGAGAGGTAAATAAATAAAAATATTTATTTATTTACCTCTCACTCAGTCTTTCCGCAAATCACCAGATATTCAGTCAGCTCTTTCCATTCATCAGTGAACCGATCTAGTCCAGGACTGGATTCAAAGTAAGCGTTGAGTGCGATTAACATCAGCGGAATGGGTGACATACGTCGCGCAACCTTACGGCAATAAAAACAAAAAAATTACACACTCAACACGTAACATTTAACAATAGGGACAATATTTCTAATAGATTAATTCACAATTTCTAGGCACAACCCTTCATCCACGATCCAGTCCGTAGTGAATGGGGGGCACTAAAGACCGTTCAACGGCCGAGCCGTGTCGGACACGATGTACAACACCGGCCGTCGAACGTATGTAGTTGTGTTCGCGTTATTTATGCCGTCCTGGTACTTGCTCCTCTTATTTTTCTTGTCCCACCTTAAAGAATTGACGTTTTGGTCGCTAAAATGTTCAGGGATATGTTTTTTTTATGGCTTTTTTGTGCTTTTGAGTGAAATCAGGATTATTGTGAGTATTTTTCACCAAACAATAAAGTCGATGAAAAGCTGTATTGCTTTTCCTTATGTAGTAAACAGATTTTTTTCCAAAGATTTACCGCAAACAAAGATGAACTAAAGAAACACAGGTGGGATTTAGTCAGTATAAGTCTGACACTTCCTCTTGCTCCACCCAGAGCGTGAGAAGTTATTTGATGATTCCTCACCCAATAAAACAACAATAATCACACCTTTCCTAACCATATCGCCTGTCACAAAATTTTTCTTCATTCCACCATACCATATGTCCAGACCAATACCAGGACAGTCTGTTTTTAACTGACTTCAAAAAGGAGGAGGTTCATCACACAACTTCGTCACCTAAAACACGATATCACGCATTTTAACTACGCTTCACTCCTGTTTTTCTATGCTAATAAACGTAATGTTGGGCTACAAGAGCCACTTATTGGGTCTCATTAAGCGCAAGACGATATCACAGCAGTCCAAGACGCAGGTGGAGAGATGAACTTGACTCTTTCTGGAAGGTCTGGCTCGCAATGGTAGAAGACAGACATGTGTGTAAAAGTGAGATGGAGGCCTACGCCCCGTAGTGGAACATAATGGGTTAACTAGATCATCATCATCATCATCATCATCGTCATCAATTTAGCCGAAAGACGTCCACTGCTGGACATAGGCCTCCCCCAAGTGTCGCCACAATGAACGGTCCTGTGCGTCTCGCATCCATCGGACTCCCGTAACTGCTACCAAGTCATCAGTCCACCTTGTAGGAGGCCTTCCAACGCTACGTCTTCCGGAACGTGGTCGCCACTCCAGAACCTTTCGGCCCCAACGGCCATCCGTTCTGCGAGCGCCTGTGTGTGTGCCCTGCCCACTAGACTGCCTTTTAACTAGTTATATAGATAGTAAACGTATTGACTTAAACATGATTGCACAAAAAACTGGCTTCGACGACAAAGGATGTTTATCTTCATATGATCTAGATAAGATTTTCCAAAGACAACTTTCAACTTAAATCTCAAATCGGTCAACAGAAGAATTAGGTCGCGTCAACATTGTGAGTCAAAAAGTTTCTCCGAAAGTCAATTTCACGGCGTTTTACTGGACCGCAACCGCTGACGACATGTTATGATCTCACGACAAATGATCCGCCGCATCACTCACACGTACGGAACTATAATGTTGCACCGGAGACTTCTCTGAGGACTTCGGATTATTTGTTTTTAGTGTTTGAACGTGCAAACAATATTTTCTGCTTTTTATCAGACCCCGTTTTAAAAACAGTTATTTATCACTTTCGATCCGGACAATTAACGGACGGCCGCACGGCGAGCTACCCATTCGTCATCCGCAAGCACTGTGGCTAGGGCGTGAAGATGTTCGTCCTCTCATGCATTCTAATGAAGAAGACGTTCGTTAGCCTAAATGCTTCGCAGAAGGAGGCGACCGCCTTCCATACAAGAGATCGCCGACGCCAATTCGGTTGCCTTCACTAGAGCATGGCGGTGCACCGCTCAAGCAAGGCAACATCCACCGTTTGCTTCACCGTGTCCTCTGGGCGGGACTCACAATGGTTCCACCCGGACGTTTCTTCCGCACGAATCAGGTACAGTACCTCCTGAACTTACCATGTCCGGTAAGGACCTGCACCATGCGGAAAATGAGGACACCGCGGTGCCTCTCTAGCCACTTCTTCTTGATTATGGCGTGCACAATATCGTATCTCTTATATTTTTATATCCAGAGGACTCTTAAAGCCGCAACCAGGACATCGGTCCACCTTGTAGGACCTTCCTTGCCTTCTAACGCTGCGTTTTCTGGTACGTGGTCCTTACTATAGAACATATCGACCACATCGTCCATCTCTGAGTGCGGCTACATTTGTTACCTTAGGTATATACCTGTTAAAACGATTGTTTGTGTTATTAAAATAAATATTCACACAATTAATGCCACACTCAGTTGGTTGCCTTGGTACAGGCCATGGTCCGGAGCGAGGAGGAATGGCAGGCGGTCGCCTCCTTCTGCGAAGCAGTAATGCTTGGCAAAGGAGGCGGCCGATCGCGTGAGGCAGCGGTCCTCACGCCCCAACCGCCGCCGGGATTCCGATCCCGATTTCCGGCCACCGTAGGCGCGGGCTTGCGGACGGCGAGCAATGGGTGGCTCGCCGTCCGACCGTCCGGTAACCGTCCGGACCGAGCCCAAGTCGTCAACGGCGCGTGCTGTTTCACGCGCGCCTCAAGGAGATGTCAGCAACTGTAGGGGCCCAGCAGAGTCAAAGCCTACTGGAGCTAAGGGTCTGATTCTGAAAGGAAGATTCGGCCCTGGTACGAAAGGCAACGAAGGAACAGGAGTGGGTTTTTAGTCAGTAAAAGTCTGACACTATCTCCCGCCCCGCCCAAGAGTGGGGGATGTCATAAGATGATTTTCCCACCCAAAAAAAAAATACACTCAGTTGGTTACAGTCGAATGAAGTCTCCTACAGACACTCCTATTTTAAATAAACTTATAGAGTCATCATGAAGATGAAACCCCACACAACGAAAACTCTTCGTAGCTCCACGTTCAGCAGATGTGTCAACCCACACAATGTTACACAAACTGATTTACTGGGCATAGAATTTCTTCTATCGACATGTGATCCAGCTTATTTCATATACCTACATGAGTTATTAGATGACATTGTGGTTGAAGACCTGAATATCGCTGTTATAGTTCATCCAGATTGTTCTAAAGTATCTGAACCCTTAATATTGTATAAATAATCTCTTTTCCAAACACTTATTCGAAAATCCGCTCTTACCCCTACCGCTTTTAGGTACACAGTTTACTGTTTTCCGCACTAGTGCAGAAAAGTGCTGGCACTCGCCCCCACTTCAATTTACTAGATTTATCGAATCAAGCTGGGCGCTATAATAAGCGATCCCCACCAGTCGCACGTCTGGGCACGCCACTATTATGGCGGTAAGTCCCCTCTTTGAGACCTCACGGCGTACTCACCTTCCGCATGACGCAGGTTCGCATCGAACACGGTAAGTTCGGGAAGTTCCTGCGCCGGATTCGTGCGGAAGCGACGCCTGGGTGTCGCCACTGCGTGGACCGCCCGGAGGACACGGTGGAGGTGTGCCCGCTTGGGCAGAGCAACGCCGTGTCCTCGTGGGCCATCGGCGGCGGCGATCTCTCGCGCCAAGTCTTGGTACAGGCCATGGTACGGAGCGAGGAGGAGTGGCAGGCGGTCGCCTCCTTCTGCGAAGCAGTAATGCTAGCAAAGGAGGCGGCCGATCGCGTGAGGCAACGGTCCTCACGCCCCAACCGCCGCCGGGATTCCGATCCCGATTTCCGGCCACCGTAGGCGCGGGCTTGCGGACGGCAATGGGTGCCTCGCCGTCCAATCGTCTGGTAACCTTCCGGACCAAACCCAAATCGTCGACGGCGCGTACTGTTCCACGCGCGCCTCAAGGAGATGTCAGCAAATAGTAGGGGCCCAACAGGGTCGAAGACTACTGGGGCCACGGGTAGTGTGAAAGTGAAACCCGGGGCCCTGGGACGGAGGCAAAGAAGGAACGGGAGTGGGTTTTTAGTCAGTAAAAGTCTGACACTATTTCCCGCTCCACCCAAGAGCGAGATTTGTCATAAGATGATTTACCCACCTAAAAAAAAAACCAGTCGCACGTCAACCCCTTATTTATTTATATCTTCATAAGTGTTTTAAAAAACGTCATTTGATACACGTGAAAATTCGTCACTGCAGCACTCGATTCCATAACAATTCCACCTCTCGGTCACAATGATAAATTTCCTTCACTAATTTTAAAAATACCTTTTCATAATAGGTCAAATTATAAAAACATCTTAAAGACAATCCTAACATATAATAAAATAAAGTCCCCCGACAAAAATAATACTGAGCGAATTTTCATGCGGTTTTCACTAATAGCCAGGGTGTGTTGTGCAGGGGTGCCGGCTTTTAGAAAACCTCATGGGTGCTCATGCTCATTTAATGACTCGAAAAAGTGGCGAAGTGTGAGAAGAGAAATGCAAACTGATCGACAGACAAATAAATAAGTGCCCTACTAACATACTGCGTGCTTAATTACTAATTATGTTTGATAAAAATATAAAATGAAACCATTATATAAAAATGAAACTAGTTTTTATTATCAAGAAATATGATAATTTGTACGTAACCTTAAAGGCGATTACTGATCTGTTTCTTGATGTCTATTCTCAGGGGTGCTTGGCACCCACTGTTTATTTCTCATGGGTACTCGAGCACCCGAGCACCCACGATTTATGAGGAAAGTTTAGTGTATAATACATGCATGTTATAATAGATAAAAGCTGAGAATTTCAAAGATTTGTAACATCTCTGTGAAGCTGCGGCGGAAAGCTAGTACTTTATATGAGAGAAATCATGAGGTTGAGAAATGATAAACTACGGATAGTGTTAGTCAAACTATATAATTATTATCTCTGTATATCTGAAAATCTTCAGAAGAACAAAAAACACGCTTAGTGCCTGAGGTACAAGCCTGCCACAGTATTCCCAATCATAACTCCTGTAGTCAGAGCGGGGAGGAGTTTTTTTTTTTTAATGAGGGAAAATCATTTAATGACAAATCTCGCTCTTGGGTGGAGCGAGAGATAGTGTCAGACTTTTACTGACAAAAAACCCACTCCTGTTCCCTCTTTGCCTTCATCCCGGGGCCCCGGGCTTCGCTTTCACACTACCCGTGGCCCCAGTAGGCTTCGACCCTGCTGGGCCCCCTACGGCTTCGCTGACATCTCCTTGAGGCGCGCGTGGAAGTGGCAGGCGGTTGCCTCCTTCTGCGAAGCAGTAATGCTAGCAAAGGAGGCGGCCGCACGCGCGAGAGAACGGCCCTCACGCCCCAGCCGCCATGATCCTGATCCCGATTTACAAGCACGGTAGGCGCTGGCTTGCGGACGGCGAGCAATGGATAACTCGCCGTCCGATCGTCCGGACCGAGCCCAAATTGTGGACGGCGCGTAGTGTTCTGCGCGCGCCTCAAAGAGATGTCAGCAAAACCGTACGGGCCCAGCAGGGTCGAAGGCTACTGGGGCCATGGGTGATGCGAAAGAGAACCCCGGGGCAATTAGGAAAATCCCGATTTCCTTTTTCCCTTAATATCAAGCGGATACTGCTAGAACTGTAAAAATACCAATCAGCTAAGACTATTTGGTCAAACGGACTCATTCGAAATGGACTCGCGGGATCATTCAACCCAATCACATTTTGAACGGGTCGACTAGACCCGCTGTCCAATTTCATTACAAGTACAATCACGGAGTGAGTCGAGTGAGTGACCCTGCGGCACGGGTCCATTTCGGGTGGGTCCAGTTGACCAAAGACTCCCAATTTACCTTCACACTGGTGAGCCTTAACATTAAACTGTTTACTCTAAACAGACATTTGATATTTCTTAAAACTACCAATAATAAACTATGAACCCATAAAACCAATGAATCAATACAAAATAATTGCCAACAACCACAGATCAATGAAGAGAACACAATTGCCAAAACCGCAGATGAATGAACAAATTTAATACTGTTTTCATAAACTACCATGTCACACGCAAATCATTCTTAAATGTTTTTTGTCTGTCATTCTTCTTTATCCATTCATGATGAACCATTGATACAAAATAATTAATTTGCGGTTAGGACCTCCATGGTATAATAATAACCAGAAAAATCGTAAATTATAGATTCTGTTACTTCATTAAGAGAGGTAAAGTCTGTGATATTATTTTAAACTAGCTTCTGTCTACATTTTCGCCCGCGTGGACTTAGAAAATATCGTAAGGGAACATACTTTAATTGAGAGGCGAGCCAGGAGGATCATTGGCAATGATGCACTTGTTGAGTCGTTTCGAAGTCTTAAGTATCGACGCCGAGTTGCTAGCCTGTCGGTTTTCTACGGGTTGCATTTCGGAGAGTGTGCGTCGGAATTGCATAACCTAATTCCGCCTAGCCCGTTCCATCATCGGACCACCATGCGTACGGCAATGCGCCAGCGGTACATAGTGGACATCCCGCCCATACGCACGAAACGTTTTGGGAACACATTCATTGTGCGTACAGCTAAGGAGTGGAATTCCTTGCCGAAATCTGTGTTTCCTGATGGCTACAACCCTGGAATCTTTAAGTCAAGAATGAATAGGTTACTTCTAGGTAAGCGCGCTCCATCGTCGACCGCATCGTCGCTTTCCATCAGGTGAGATAAAGTACGTGGTCCCAAAACGTAAAGGTTGCCCTTTACGTTCTGGGACCACGGAAGGTGGCTTTTAGTCATTAAAAATCTGACACAGAAGGATGGTCACTCCACACTTCTTCTTAGAGTATCGATGGCAAAACTAGTTAAATTCCTTGCCTGGCCCAGTATTCGGCCACGGCAATGCCGTTCGCTGATGCTGTCATTAGGTTCCACTCCACTCTAAAGTGGGAGAAGTCATTGGATAAAAAAAAACTGTTGGTATCAAAAGAAAGAAAACAATAGAATCGCCTGTGCTTATCATATCCACTGTTCAGCATACACCAAGCATAAAGACGCAGAGACAAGTTTGGAAAAAAGATCAAAATAAACGGTGGATTCCATCGTCAACATCATTTCAGCTGAAAGACGTCCACTGTTGGCCAGGCCTCCCCCAAGTGTCTTCGAAAAAAGTGAGCAGTGGTGGCTGAGTGGTAAAGGCCCCCACTTACGAGTCAAATCCAGTCAGGCGCATTACTTTGTGTAATTTATTTCATCACCACTTTTCTCAAAACGATTAAGGAAAATATCGTGAGGAAACCGGCATGTCCTAGAACCAAAAATTTAAAATCGATTACGGCTCATTCCTTCTCTTAGAGGGCCTCCTCTAGGCCTGAGTCCCAGCAATGAGAACATTAAAAAAGGCTGGTCATGCGATGCTATAAAAGTTTTCCACAACGAACGGTCCTGTGCATCTCGCATCCATCGTATTCTCGCGAATCTCGCGATCCTCACTAAGTGGACCACAATTGACCAAAATACCTTAGTATACAAGTCCCCATTGACTGTTTCTTCATTCATTCATAACATAACAACTCCTTCTCTAACAAAACCTTCATTGACAAAATACATTCATAGTTTTCCATTGACATCAGACCATAGACTAATTAGTTTGCGGTTACGCGTGAAACGTATAAATTCAACATAAATCTGGATTCACAAAATCGTCGGAACCCGTAATCGGAACCAATGAATCGTGTTCTATTGATTGTATAACGAATCGCATTTTTTATTTATCAATAAATGTTGGTTCTAAGAAATTTTTTAATTTTGGATTCATTGTGTTCATGAGAGAATAGAAGCACCAAATCTTGGTTGGTGTGTAGTTAATAGTTCAACATTTACTGGCCTATAAAGATTTTGTTGCCAAACTTTGAACGTGAATATAAACTAAGTAAGGGTACTGTTCTTCATTATTTTTGCTATAAACATAATTTCAGCCGAAAGACTTTCACTACAGCTAGCCACATTGTTTTGATACCTATTCATAATTTTTTATTCTAATCTTGAACTTGAGAGCTCTAGAGAGAAAAACCAACACAATAGAAAGATGGAGTTAAAAATTCTGACAAGTTTAAGAAGAAACTTACTAAAATATAATCTATCTTATATATATATAAGGCGAAACTGACTGACTGACATATCAACACAGAGCCAAAACTACTGGGACTAGGAGCGTGAAAATTTGCATAGGGTTTCCTTTTATGACGTAAGCGAGCACTAACAGAGGATTTTCCAAAATTCATCGCCTAAGGGGATGAAACGGAGTCCAAAATTTTTATGGAGAAACCTACTTTCACCTAGTATCCATATATAGAGATAGGTTAAGGAGACCATATATCAAGGAGCTGCAGATTAACTCCAAATTACAATGCAATTAACAGCGTAACCTCGCCAAGTAACACGTGCTTATAAAGCTTAGGACATAAACATGTAATTGTACCAACAGAAGACAATGTGTGTGAACTAGCCTCATTAGTATTGGTTCGCCCACACTCGCCCACGCCTTGGCCAATGCTCGTCACTTATTATGATATTATACAGTGTTATTCGACTATAAAATGTGGCCAATCAGGTAGTATAGGGAGAAGATGTGGTGGCACTTGGTGGTTTTCAATAAAATTCGCGGAATATTTTTTGCATCACTATCTCACCTGGTGGTAACCGATGATTTGGGCGACGATGAAGCACGCTTGTCTAGAAGTAACTTTTTACTCTTGACTTAAAACCTCCCAGGTTATAGCTGTTAGGAAACACGAGGAATTCTACTCCTTATCTGTATGTATAGTAAAAGTGTTATCAAAATATTTTATGCATATGGGTGGAATGTAACATGCAACAATATTAGCTGAAACCACATGAAAGAAAAAGTGTTTCGAGTGTTGACAAAAAACCAAAAAAGCAAAGTATAAGTCACTTCGTTTTAAGATTTCAATAATAAACTAAAGAAGCCAAGATATGCAGCTTAGTTCTATAGTGCCCATCGCATCGCACAAAATAATAAAGTGGGAAATTCAGATGCATATATATGTCGTGGGCAGATCTTAGAATTGATTACTTCATGATGTAGCCAACAAAAATGGCCAGATCGTTTAAACGTTAACGTTTGATAATATGTCAATCCTCATGTGGCCATATTACTGACGTAGCATTTCTAGGACAATAAAAGGTCCAAAGAAAGTAGGCCAAACGAGGATTAACATATCATCAAACTTTAACCATCTGGCCAGTTTTACTTGGCCATATAACGAAGTAATAAATTTCTAAGATCTAGCTACGACATATAAGTATACAGATCTATAAAACATTAGATGAACCACTTTAAAATGCGATATTATTTATATCCAACGAGAATATCCAAATAATTCTTCCTTATTATTTAAGCTCTTCAATTTGATATGGATAACAACGTCTACTATATCTTTACCAGCTTGCGGGCTAAAAATGCTTTAGATTTTTCGTATTTTACTTCAACTTAAAAAAAAAAGTTTCGATTGTTTTTGTATTCACAATTGAAGTTTTAAATGCAGTTACTGAAGTTAATAACTATAGCTGATGGTCTTAAGAACTATCCAAAATAAAATTGCAACTCTTAAACTAAAACTCTGTACCAAACAACAACAAAAATTGGCATCAAATCGAAAGGAAATAAAAAATTTGTATACATCGAATTTGGCTACCCTATATAAAAGCAAAATAGAAATACAAATGCACAACTATCAAAATGCAGCCTGATAAATAAAGTCTAAAAATGACTATGGGCAAACATAAACTACAACTATTACATATATCATTATGTAATCCAAATTACGATCAAATCTATAAAACCGAAGCAATCACAAGATCTCATAACGTGAATGATCACAGGAGTCTCCAAACATATTTTAGTGACATTTTAACCTAATGAGGAACGCCATATAAAATAAATGTTATATTTATAACCAGTCTAAATCAATAGTATTATCATATTAAGTGAGTTATCCACTAAAAGATGTATAATACTGAACATAGCTGAACTATTTGTAATGCACAAAACGTTTTGGGAACACATTCATTGTGCGTACAACTTTCTTTTTTTTTAGGTGGGAAATCATCTAATGACATACTGACTAAAACCTATTCCTGTTCCTTATTTGCTTTCGTTCCATGGCCCCGGGGTTCTCTTTCGCATCCCCAGTAGAATTGTGCATACAACTAAGGAGTGGAATTTCTTGCCGGAATCTATGTTTTCTGATTGATAGCTACAACTTGGGGAGGTTTAAGATTAAAAGTAAATAGGTTACTTCTAAGCAAGCGTGCTCCATCGTCGACCACATTGTCGCTTTTCATCAGGTGAGATAGTGGTCAAGAGCGAGCCTATCAATATTAAAAAAAACTGGGCAAGTGCGAGTCGGACTCGCGCACTGAGGTAATTAGTTATAAAACCGTTTCGTTTCGATTCTGTTTTCGTTAGTCGCCTCGAGTCGGCCACGCCTCCTATTCCCTTTTTCTAAACGTGACTGAGCGTAGAGATGACGCCAGAATAAAGGAATCGGAGGCGTGGCCCACTCAAGGCGATCGACGAAAAGAGAATCGAAACGAAATGGTCGTAACTTGGCTAAGGGGGCTTATTTCATATGACAGAAATAGCTATAACTAATTATTGATCCAGATCTGGTTAAGTCCAATCTACAAAGCCTTGAGCGCAGGCGTAGGGTAACCAGCCTTTCGGTGTTTTACAGGATGCAATTTGAAGAGTGTGCGAGGAAATTGCATGACTTGATTCCATCATCTCATTTCTACCATCGGACAACCCGACAAACGGCGTGTATCCACTCTTCAGTAGCTGAAACCTCTACGGTCCGGACTAAGCGTTTCGCCGCGTCGTTTATACCGCGAACATCGATGGACTGGAACAACTTGCCTGCTGCGGTCTTCCCGTCCGATTATAATTTAAGTGTCTTCAAGGCTAGAGTGAATAGGCTTTTAATAAATTAGTGCGCTTCACCATCAACGATTACATCACTACTTACCATCAGCCCCCCTAGCCAAGTTACGGCCGTTTCGTTATCCCAACGACGTCATCTCAACGCTCAGTCACTTGGACAGAACAAAGGAATCGGAGAAGTGGCCTACTCGAGGCGTTCGACGCAAACGAAACGATCGTAACTTGGCTAGGGAGGCAGGTGGGATCGCAGTCAAGCACTAGTTTATAACATTAAAAAAAAACTATATAGCTATGTATATTTCTCGCTTAGCATCTATTGTAGTGGCACCATTTTAAGATGACCTTTCATTTTATGTCCATTCTACAGGATTATAGGACAGTATTATTTTGGTCTCTTGATTAGACACATTCGTTTACAAGTTTGTGTGTTTGTTTAACATTGTAATGGGCTACTGAGCCGTTCCTTTATAATTGTAGATACCGTTGATTGGATTTTTCTATAACATTTTTGAAATGCAGAGAATGCAAAAGTTTGTTTATAATTTAAGTAAAATAAATAGGTATACCTTTTGACATTGAAATTCGAACTTAAATGCTGAATAGTGTTTTGTCGTATACATCACCATGTAAAATCAAGAATTATCAGGATAGCCAACTGTTCCATTTTCTTTGAAACAAGTGAAATTTAAGCAATGTGAAAAAATTGATTTAACAGACTTATTTTTTATTTTACATTGCTTAAATTTAAATTTTGCCTTTTAGATTTTGTATTCATTCCATTTCTTTACCCACGCAAAAATAAAAAAAGGCGAATTATTCTTAGGTATTGTCTACCAGCCAACATGTTTAAGATGCAGAGGTATATAGTGGATTAAAAAGAAAAAACTCGATTATAATCTACTAGCTTCTGTCAGCGGCTTCGCCCACGTGTTAGTAGGTTTTTCCATACAAACTATGGACCTCCGTTTCATCCTCTTAGGGGTTGAATTTAGGATAAACCTTTCTTAATCTTTGTATGCATGATAAAAGCTTCTGTGTAAAATTTTTGCTTTCTAGGTCTAAGGGTATGGGTTGAGCGTTGATGATTCAGTGAGTGAGTTAAGACTATACTGATTTAAAAACAAAAATAGACTATAGAAACAATCATCATCATTACCATTTTAACCGAAGAATGTCCACTGTTGGACATAGGCCACCCCCGAGTGTCGCCACAACGAACAGTCCTGTGCGTCTCGCATCCACCGCATTCCCACGTGTCTCACCAGGTCATCGGTCCAACTTGTGGGAGGCCTTCCAACGCTGCGTTTTCCGGTGCGTGGTTGCCACTCCACAACCTTTCGGCCCCATTGACGATCCGTCCTATGAGCAATGTGCCCTGCCCATTGCTACTTAAATTTGGCGATTCTTCGGGCTATGTCGGCGACCTTCGTTCCTGCGGATATCTTCATTCCTAATGCGATCACGCAAGAAAACTCTGAGCATAGCTCTTTCCATTGCCCTTTGGGTGACTGTAAGCCTTCTGATGAGATCCATTGTAAGCGACCATGTTTCAGTACCATATGTCATCACTGGCAACACGCAATGCAGGCTTACTCTCCAAACTAATTTCAATTTCAATCTCAAGCCAATACGATTCCAATGTCAATTTTGTAGTTACGTGATTTGGTACTTGAAAACAATACTGTCAACATTGGATTAAAATTAGTTAGTTTTTCAAAATAGTCACGCAATTTTAAACCAATTTGACGCTAGCATCGAATTCACCAGTACGAAACTTCACAATCCCAATGTTGACCGATCGGAATTGAACTCAAGAGTAAGCCTGCTGGGCATAGACTTTCGACAATACAATTATAACTTACACTCAAATGAATAAACTGAATATTTAAATGGCGATTTTTATTTTTCATTTGATATACGTAGGTCTCTTGTATCTAGTTGATGTACTTTCTATCATTTACATCTGCAACTTTACAAAGTACTAACAAAGTAAACTATTTGTATTGCCACAATCCAGCATCAGTACAAAGCTGCCTTCCGCGTATTGTGTGATTGTGCCGTGAGCGAAATTAGCGCGATACCGCCACGTCGTGTGTTTGTTTTTGTTCGATTCAAACGTCTTGGGAAGTCCGATTGCCGATAGAAATAGTGTGGATTGGGAATTACTTTACAACATTTAAAATATAATCCATCGACGTGATGTATATGTATGTATATGATCTTTAAAATATTTCAAAGGTTATTGTTTTTTTTTTTTGTATTACGCAAGGTATAGATAGCGGCACGAATCTTGAGTGCTCGGCAAAAGAGCGGGAATCGTTTTGCGCATCGCTCAATATCGGCGAGCCAATCACTGTACAAGGATTACACTTCCCGCCCCCGCATCTCTCTTCATACCTCTAAAGAGACCCGATATTTCACTTCTGCGTGCTTCTGCGCAAGTAGAACTCAAGAAGTCAGCGCTCAACATCCATGCCGGTAACTATGCTTATCTCATCATCATCATCATCATCATCATTTCAGCCGAAAGACGTCCACTGCTGGACACAGGCCTCCCCCAAGTGTCGCCACAATGAACGATCCTGTGCGTCTCGCATCCATCGGACTCCCGCAACCGTTACCAAGTCATCGGTCCACCTTGTAGGAGGCCTTCCAACGCTACGTCTTCCGGTACGCCTATCTACATTTATTTTTTTCAACTCTCCTTTAGAGATTGAATATTACTTTAGCATTAAGTATTACCTTTGCCTCTACTTTTTTTCTTTTTTTAATATACGTGTGTATACATCATCTACCATCACCCTAGCCTTTTCCCAACTCGGTCGGCTTCCAACCACGTCTAACCAGATACGGCTGAATACCTGTGTTTTACACTACACCACTGTGCATGTACGCCACTATGTAATATCTAGCTAGCTAGGCCCTCAGGGACCCCGTATAATTTTTTTCTTGCTCGTTTATTGGAGCATTCTGGACTAAGATAGGTTAAGTTTTTATTGTGATCTTACGTAGAAAATGCTAGAATGAGCAGAGCTAGCTATACACTACTACAACATTATAACACATTTTCATTATTTATTCACTAGTAGTGATTTACTCTTATCAATACAAGAAGATTGTGGATAACATTTAACTAATTTTTGCGCACGTCGCGTCGGGGCCCCTGTGGCTCGGAGGCCCCTTCATTGATATGGCTGATACGGCGGTAGCTACGCCCCTGCTATCAGACCACCAGAACCCAGTTACTGGGCAGCACGACACTTCTTGGATAGACTGGTGATCAGAGCAACGGCTTTACGTACTTTCCGACGCACGGGGCGTCAGTAATGCCCTAGATAAAATTAAAAAAGTATATATTATGAATTAAACAATTCACACTGGTACTTGCCCGGTTTCAAACCCGCAACGTCATTGCATTACATGCCGCTGCCTTAATCACTGGGTCATCACGACACCTTATATGCGTGTGTGTAAATTAATTGTTAAATCTATTAACATATTACCTACTGATTGATCTATTAACACACAGCTCAAATTATTGAACGGATTACGCTAAAATTTGGCACGTAGATAGTTATTAAGACGTAGGTATGTACTAGGAAAGGATTTTTTAACATTCACTCCTTGGTGAATGCAACGGCGTCCAAAGTTTGTATAAAGAATCTCTAAAGGGTTAAGACCTGGCAAGCGGGCTGGCCATTCCTAAACTCTCTAAATAATTCAAAACTATCGCTGCGATGTGCATGGAGTATTATCATGCATTTTAAGAAAATTATTTCCAACATTTAGGATGAAAAGTCATCACAATCTGTTCTAAAATGTTTGTTACGTACCGTGTTGCAGTCAGGGACCCGTTTCCGACGATATGTAGTTCCGTGCGTGGTCATATATAAATCCCTCCCCATACCAATATTGACCCTTCACCATAAGGCTCCTTTCCCACAATGTTACATTGGGCGTATCTTTCTTCGGGTCATCTCCACGCATAATTTATCTGAAGATAAAACCGAGACCTGCAGACTTCGATTTTTCTCCAAGTATCATCATGTGATGGAGCAAAATTGGACCGCGCTACTCTATGTATAACCTGTGGTGAGTTAGGATCCTCTGGCCGGCAAGCATGCTCCTATTCTAGACGCATTATTTCTTCTTCTCATGGGTTTGGTGCTAGCTGTCACTTGCCGAACTTCCTGGAGCTTAGTTCATACCTCAGAAAGAATTGAAGTACGATTTCTCAGCACACTGCTCACTGTAAGTAAATCTATCTCTTTGTGATGTGATTTTTTGCGACCTTGCCTATAACTTGTATACTCTTCAGTCTGCCGATATTGTTAGACTTTGCAAAAAATTACTGACTTGGAAACTCTCAATATATAAGCTACTTCGTTGTAAGTGAAACCATTACAATTAAAGTCAGCCCTGGACACTTGAGCTGCGCTGAGATCCGGCGTTATTTTACCATCATCATCATACTGCCCTTGTTCTGTGTTATTTGGGGTCGGGGCAACATGTTTATTATGGCATTATTACTTCTAATAACAAAAAAATATCAAGGATAACTTGAAAACAAAACTTGAATTTGAAAAACACATTTAACATTGGCAAACTTTTTAACAAACATTAATTTAAAAAAGAAAACAAAGGATACTCGGAAATAAAATACGTTCAAAATCTTTCCATAATCAAATTATATTATTTGTTTAGTATAAAAATGGCCATTGCGTAATGAGACCATAAAAAATATTATTTCACCTTTTTTTTACGTTTTTTTAATAATGACTACGAGTGTTGATACAAAAAAATATTAAGATTAATAAATAATAAAGAAGTGTAGACAAAGATTTAACAAGTTTTAAAACAAACTTAAAAAATCTGAAGATCAACCAAAATTTATCTTAGTTACAGTCAGAATTTACTTTGATGAAATATTGTACTTATTGCATTCAATCACGATAAAATCAAAGTCAAAAAACGTGCATTTTCAGAAGATGTCAGGGAAAACAAAGTATTGGAAATGGAAATAAACAAACAGTAATATCGAACTAAAATGTAACACATAAGTTACGAGTATTCAATGACAAATTTTGCAATTTACAATCTCAAGCACTTTACCCGCCTACAAGCACTTTACTTAAAGCACATGTTACAACTTTAGAGAGATAAGCACCTGAATTATTATTAATACATGATTATGGACTGCAGCGATCAAACGAACTTGTATGTTCTGTGTTCAGTTTTATTCTTGTCAAGTAGATATTGATTTCAGGTATGCGTATCATCGTCTTCATGTTTTTTTTTGTCTATTGTCATTTAAAACAAAACCAATGACTTCAACTAGTGTATCAAGAAATTAGCATAAATAAAGCTTAATCAGCTTTATAATGTTTCCACTGCTGGGACTCAGGCCTTATCTCTAAAAGGAGGAATGGGCCCAGTGTGAATTGATGGATGTCACATTTCTTCAATTTTTTTTTAAATTCATTTGTTACATCAAGAATCTTATATAAAATCTGCCCAAACTGCATAGCAGTTTGCCGGCAGTTGTTTGGTAATAGAACATGCCGATTTCCTCACAATATTTTTCTTCACCGTTTTGAGAGTAGTGATATTGACGTGGGGTCACTGTATTCTTCTCTACACTATACTATTATTAGCAAAGAAGATTCGGAGTCTGGATCTACATATCCATTTGCTATATTATTTAGAGTCTATATCTCTACTCTCTATAGGGTATGATTTCGTTATCCGATTTTTCAATTGAAATCAATCAGTGTTAGTTGTCTTAAAAATATATTTTATTGTAAAGCCATATTCATCCCATGACAATGAGAAAAATAAAATATAATAAATTTGTTATTTGATTTTCTGCAGGTAGTTCCATGTAGCTCCATCGAGGTGAAGTGTGAACTCGTGACAACAAGGACCATAGCTGAACCCACCGTCTTCACTACCGTTGTTCTAAGATACCTTATGTCTAACATAAAAATATAGGGTGTACATTATCTAGTGTTATTTAGCTTGAAATCTAGGCTCGTTCCTTGTTTTGCGTAAAGTTTTATTGAGTTTTTCTATAAATTAGATAGCATAAGACTCAAATAGATACCGCAAATTGGATTACAGGTTGACAGAAAGTTTAATAAAACTATCCATTTCAAAGTACCCAGCCCTCATCATACGAAAGACAAATCTCTGTAGAAGATTTGTAAATACTAAATTACCATGAAGAAAAACTAAGAAAAACATAATAGCTCATTATAGAACATTTAAAACTGTGCCGTGGGAACTTATGATGAGTTACAATATAAAAATTCAGCTTTCTCGCTTGCTTTGCTTCCGTTGGGCGACCCGAGATACGATCACTGATGACCGATATGAGTCGCGAAACGAGGGGCTGACTCACGTTATGTTTCATGCTAGACGGATGCTGCGTATTGCTCAATTGAGGGTTCTGTTGTTTGTAACGTTAAATGAAGCTTGCATGATTATTCATATTAAGTAGGTGAATATTTTGACTGAGCACTATTAGAAATCGAATCTATAATTTTGTTCGGGTTAGAGCTAAAGATTCGTACAGCCATTTTTTTTTTGGTTGTCTGAAGCATTCTTCAAACTTCACTTGTATATGATCTTGTATTATTTTACTTATTATATAACGCTACATAT
Source organism: Mythimna pallens (assembly GCA_961205895.1). Taxonomy (NCBI): domain Eukaryota; kingdom Metazoa; phylum Arthropoda; class Insecta; order Lepidoptera; family Noctuidae; genus Mythimna; species Mythimna pallens. The sequence goes on from OY540843.1 coordinate 9,143,078, forward strand.
ACCGACCACACTTTACACCACCATGTCGACTGTTTTAGGCTTGGTACGCCAGCTAAGTCCTTCGTTCCTATGTTAATTGTCTCAACATCCGTTCTAATTCACATATTTTAAATCATTAAGTATAGCTTGTAGCATTCTTGTGTCATCTATAGAATTGAATATATTGTATACTTTGTCTTATCATATCCATCCTAAAGGGATACAATGTCCAACTAAATCTATATCTACATAAACAAGATTTACTTCTATTTTATTCTACATTTCGTCATCCACATTTTTACTTCTAATTTATCAATCAACGCTTGATACATTTTCCATATCATTTCAGCTCGTGTCCGTATCATTACGTATACATTGAGACAGCTATGAGTAAGCGGTGCCCCACCGTCTGGCCGCCACCGCGTTACGCGCGCGAACCTGTCCGGACAAGTTCGATGTAACTTGTGTGGAATTTACGCACTAGCTATACGAGCCACTTTGTTTTATACTTTATAGTTTTTAGTTCTTTTTCTGTGGAGACTAACATCTAGAAGGTTATGATGGCGAATCTCTTGTTTTTGAACTACGGAGTTGGTAGCGTCAGTAACCAGTACAAAAGAGAATAAAAAGTAAATTTTAAAAGCGTTGTGTTTCGACTCTGTTGTCTAAAAAAAACTGATAGTTCTTACTGGTGTGCTAGTACAAACTTAGAATACTGTTAATAAATTAAAATTAAGAAAACCTTTGGTTAACATTAAAGGCAAGCCATTGGTAGAGTAGTTGTTTATGGAAGTAGAGTAGTTTTATATTTCAGCTCTGCTTTTGATAGCTGCAGACTTAAATTCCTGTAAGTATTGTTAGTTTAACAATACTTACCTACTGTTTAAATGTAGCGAACCTAACGATCTGGATGACCATATTGGAGCCAATTTCCAAAATGTCAGTTATCAAGGAGAAAGTGAAGTTCAGAATTAAGTTGTAGTAACCCTTGCAATAATTGATAGCAAATGATTCAAAATTATAAATAATATAACTAATTCAGAAACATATTCTGTAATTACTAATTCTCCGGACATACAATTTGTAATAATTAATTGTAATGATTTAAATTTACCATCGGTATCTAAGGCAAATGATGATGATGATTATGATAATCTAAGACTAAAATCGTATTCTGTAATTACTAATTCACCAGACATGAAACCTTAGCTATTGTTGTGTATTGTTTTTAAAATCGAAACTACAGATACTATCTATACTACCCACTGCTTTCATTTTTCATTTCAGCCGAAAGACGTCCACTGTTTGACATAGGCCTCCCCAAGTGTCGTTACAATGAACGGTCCTGTGCGTCTCGCATCCATCGGATTCCCGCAACACTTACCAGGTCTTCGGTCCACCTTGTAGGAGGCCTTCCAACGCTACGTCTTCCGGTACGTGGTTGGCATTCCATAACCTTTCTGCTCCAACGGCCATCCGTTCTGCGGGGAATGTGCCCTGCCCCTAGCCACTTAAGTTTGGCGATTTTTCGTGCTATGTCGGGCCACCGGCTTTAGGTTCACATTTCTATTTAAAAATATTATAATAAGCCACTAACCACAAGTATTAAACACATGTCGCACTTAACTACTTAGCTCATTGTAAAGCTCTAATATCAAACTCGTTTTCTGACTAAGGATTGACATCATCAGTTACTGGATCATTAGTGTTAGTATATATTTCACAACGTTATAATGATAGTGCATGACTAAAATGGGCTTTCCTAACTTCTGTGTTACTCTCATTGAAACCGGTTTCTATATTGCCTACGGTATCGCCTATTTACTTTGTAGTATTAGTAAGCACGTCTTTATTATGTTTGATAACCTGAATAAGCATGCTGCGTGCAAATTCTGTCTATTTTGTGAGCTGTGTTTTTTTTTTTTTTATTATGTGGCCCATCTTTTTTTTGGGATAAAAATAAACCAGTCGCCAATGATAAGATAGTGGAGATAAATTTTTGATTCTTTTTTTTATTTTAAATACTAATTACTACGACTTTTTATAATTTAATTTTTATGAATATTGAATCAACAATTTTCGATATCAAACTGTAAAGTTTGGTGAATAAAAACTTGAGTTGATTTTTTTTGATCAAATAAAAAATAGCGCCTATATCTACAGAATTGGTCTAGTTCTGCATGCATATCAGTATAAAAAACATTTTTTCACACTACATTTTAATTATGAGTCTGTTTCGATCCAAGTGCATGCCATCCTTGTGTTCATAAAACTATAATACCGACAGATTTTAATAACATCTGCACAATATCCTTTGATAATTTCCTCTATTTACTAAATAGGTTTATAGTTAACTTAAAGGATGTAGACTCCAATAAAGTAACAATAATTTCTTATTAATCAATCATTTATTACCATTGATCTACACAATGTAATGAAATACATACATACATAAAAATATATTCAAAAATATTATATTTTTTTACATCTAAATCTATATCAAAAATATGGCTAATGACAGAGCTTTAACCCCGTCTATTTATTGGCACATGGAATATTATTTACCAAATCTAGATACATTTTTAATTTTATTAAAGCATAATATTAAATTAAGCAATTTTAGGTGTCTTGTATGACAATTAATATATAATATACTTATATATCGTGTATAAAGACAGCGTTAAAAAAACATGAAAAAGAAACATTTTTTAAACTTTACTTGTCACTTCGCACAAATGTCGAAATATCGTAAAGTTCTATGGACGTCAGGTTTCAAGTATTTATTGATTTAATTATCTCAATAATTACAACATATTTTATTATATAATTAGCTGCGGATTGGAATACAAAATTTCAAAACAGACGTACTGAATTAAAAATTGAGATCGCCAAATCAAAATTAAATAAACTTAGGTATAATAAACTACAACTAAAAGTAATCGCTGTCTTAGTGAACGATTCCAAAGTGCGTGGATATAAAAAGCGTTAATAATGATAATTAAAAAAATACCGTATCATCATTTCCATTATTTCATTCATGGTTCATTTGTGATCAAATTGTGTGTGGTATTTTTTGTCATAAATCCAAAAACTTTTTCTTCTTCATTCTTTTTTTTATATTTTAAAGACAAAATAAATGCTGTATTTTGTCTTTAAAAAATAAGTAATAATTAAGATATTTTCACTGGGTTCGTTTCAATCTAAATTTATTTTAAGTCCTCAGAAATAAACCATGATTTTATAATCTTTATCCAACATTTACCTACTATCCATACGATTTCTAGGTATTAGGAACAACCCTCATAATATACATTATTTTAAGCAATAAATGGAATGTTATACTTAAACTAAAATTAATTAGAAATAAATAAAACATATACGGGATGACCCGTTTTATCAAATAATCAACCGTTCACAAAAAAATATTGAGAGGTCATGATTTTTAGAACTGAAATATTATTTAAAAGTTATTGTCAAACTATTTTACATTTTCAAATAACTTTAAAATAATACATGAATATACGTCCTACGTATTAGAAAGTTTAGTAACAATATTTTTTAAATATAATATAAATATTATTTTACATTAAAATATTTCTAAGCAGTTAAGCTGTAAATGCTACCATCACTTATCCTAATAAATACTATTTACAAAATCACCAGAATGTTTTTGTTTATTTAATTTTGAATTTTGGAAAAAATAATTTTTCAGTAGGGTCACTCTCATTAGTTTTATCATTACAAATTTTGATTCGAAAAACACCTCAAAACATAATTTTCAATTAGCTTTTTTGTCCAATCAATTATCCTTTTATCACAATATTTTATTTAAAACTATAAAAATAAAACAAGAAAGATACAACAGTAAAACATTAACAAGAGCAACCCCACTGGTCCAAATATCACAAAAATGTAGTCAAAGTAATAAAATTAGAAAGTACGAAGGTTTACATGGAGGCCGAAAATTTACAAAAAAATATATCCAAAACATTGCAATATCCCATTCTGGCGGTGTTACTGACGAAGCACGAATACTGTTATGTAAAGTTGAAGCCCACAGGTGTTACAGGCGTTGATGACGTCATTCTTCATGACGTACTTAATCACCATCGTAAGTACATGGTCTCCTTGTTGGGGTTGTAATGGATTTCTCTGTAACAAAAGATGAAATATTAGAAAAATTTTAAAAAATATACATTTGTTCCTGATCCCATTTTTTCCACAGATCCATAAATTGTTAATTTCAAAATGCTTGTAGGGCATTCATAAACTGCACGACCAACAGTCTCATTAGATCTTTCATCATCGTTTATTGCGGTCCTCCAAATGATCGTTGTTGGTTGTTTTAATGATCAATGATGATGGTTTTTATAAAATAAACAGGTAAAAATGTATTGATTAAATTGATTCTTACTCTATTTGTGTAAGAGAGACCGCTGTAGTAGGATCGTGCTTCCATCACCTTCACCGCCACAAGCATTGACTACATCTACAACAATTCAGAAAAAAACATGTTATTAAAGTAAAAGTTAAAATAACACCCTGAGGCCTTACCACGAGCTCTTAACGCGATGTATTTGACGACCTAAACTGAACTGTTAAAGGGATGGAGCTATATATATAATATTTTAATATGTCACGGTAAAGCCTCTGTGGTTCAAAACACCAACCTCCCAGAATCATCATTAATATAAAGTTAACAAAAAAAAAACATAGAAAGAAGTTAATTTCGTAAAATCGTCGAAGTTATACAAAACAAAACAAATAATGTCATTTAAAAAACGTGAAATAGTTAATTAACATGCTGCCACAAAAAGTTAAAAATAAGTCCACAGTGCAAAAATGTTTACAATAAGTGCATTTAAAACCAAAAAAAAAAATTAGTTCGTGGAATTTAAGAAGCAAAAGTGCGCCGTTCTTTATAAATATTCGTAGGTAGCTAAAACTTAAAGACAAATTATATTTGCTTTGCAAAAATCTTAAAAGATTTAATATAATTCCTTAAAACTACCGTAAGAAAACAGTTAACAAAACGTAAACAATGCGTTACTGTTGAATGTTCAGGAATTGTGTTGTCTTTCTTAGAAATAATAAAAATCCCTGCTTTGAGCTCAAAATCCCCTTTCAAGATTTTTCTGTACTGACCGCAACAAATGAAGGGATAACTTTTTAAAAGGATTAACATCAAACTTCAGACAATTTATTTATGTAAAACGTCTTACTGCAAAAGGTTTGGCGACAAATCAATAATCCTTTACATGTGTTTTACAAAAAAATGCAGTATGCAAATTTAAACTCCTTATCTACTCAGATTTTTATTTATGAAATCAAAACAACAAATTAATAACAGCGTAGAAACAAAAAGAAATACATGCCTAACATATTTTATTGTTTTCGCCAATTTAGTTACACAATATTTAACTAAGCAAGACTTGGATCCGCAAAAAAACCAACGGTGTTTAAAAAAAGAATTCAAGCGTGTAAGTGTCATCAGTTCATCAGTTTAATTATGCGAAGTCGTGATGGAGATATTAAAATGTCCGTGAACTCGTATCAGGTGTTAAAAGACTTTTTTTTTAACTGAACATTGTTTTTTGATTTAACAAACACCCGAAACAGACGCGGAAACAAATTATTTGTCATTAACTTAAGATCCTTGATCACCTGGTTCGTTGTAAAAAAAATATGGCAAAAATGCACGAACGAATCCGAAATATATTTTTAAAGGTTTATTATAAAAATGGAGTCACGGTCATGAATAAGAATTTCGTCAGTCTTGAAACCTTTGAATACGAGTATAATTAAAGCATTTGCGTAACAAGTTCATCAATCATTAATATAACCATTTCAAATATCGAAATTGGCATTGAAACGCAATCAAAATCTAGAGCAAACTTTAACGCGATTTAAAACTATTCATATGCATTAAGCATAATCAGCCTTTTAATGTTCCCACTGCTGGGACTCAGGCCTCCTCTCTCTATGAGAGGAAAAGGGCCGTAATCCACCACGCGGGCCCAGTACGGGTTTTCAGATGACACATGTTTTCGAAATTTTGGTCACGATGTTTTCCTTCACCGTTTTGAGAGCAATGGCGAAGAAATCAATTACATACAGTAAAACGCAGAACAAAAACAGTTCAGTTCGACAAAAAGCCTTTAGAAACAAAAGGTAACATCCTGATCACAATCCAGGCTAATAGTTCTCCACGTGTTTCGAACCTAAGTGTCTAGATCTCGATACAGAGCAGTAAAGGGCGCGGGTGATGGCCAACGCGGCATTATCCACTTCCGTACGATACACTAGGTTAGTTCGTGAGCGCACACCCTGTATGTGCGACTGTGGGAACCAAGCAGCTTTGTTCCCGTATACAGGCTGTTGTGTTACGTAATTCAACCATTAGATGAGACATTGTCTTGTGTAAGGAGTCTAACTGTAGATTGTAAGGATTTGAATTAAACTATCACACTAATATTACTAGTATATTATGACGAAAGTTTGTGAGTGAGTGCGTGTGTGTGTTTATAACTTCTTCACGCTCAAACGGCGGGACGGATTTTGGTGAAATTTGGCGCATGGGTAGACCATCCTTGGGACCATCTTCTACTTACACGCGTGTGAAGTCGCTAGCAGCAGCTAACTACTCTATAGATATATAAATTTTGTCATCTACTGTGGTGTAAGCTAAATTTCGAAGGTTATTGAAATCTGCGGGAACGTTGAAAAAGTTACTGTAGACCTAGAACACAAAGGAATATTAAAGGACGCAGGTGGATTTTAGAGTAAAAATTTGAACTGCTCTTTCGCTCCACCGTAGGGTGTGAAAAACCATTTATTTCTCACCTCAAAAAAAAATTGTTATTGATATGAGTCACAATGTAGTTTTATATTATGTAGTTGAGGTGGTCATGAAAAAGTGCCACGATTTTAGAAAATATCGAATCAACTTTAAAATTATTGCACTATCTGGATAGTTTACATTAAAACAATACCCTTTTTTTCTTTGGGTAAATCAACAAACAACTTCTTCCGCTTTGAGTAGAATGAGACGTGTCAGACTTATACTGACTAAAACCCTCCCTATGCGTTGCGTTTTGCGTTCAAGGGCCCCGGCGGCTCTTTCTTCAAAAAATCAGACTGAGGGTGTTTTTAATATCGTGCGGATTTCATCACGCATGCTAGATTGCTCCGCACGCGTAACCCCCGCAAATGTCCATTTCATACCAGTATTTATTGTAATGCGCGGAAAACGCACGCGGGACGCGTTTTATTGCATTTTTAAATGCATGCGGAGCAAATCCGCATGCGTGATGAAATCCAAACAATATTAAAAACAACCTAAAATATTTTTTTAAAGCTTAAAACTTCTACCAAAATAAAAAAGCAATATATATATATATAGTTTTGAAGCGTGCAATTATTTAAATAAGATCTAAATCAGCCTGTATACAAGAAAAGATTTCTCAAAGGGGCCCTAATTAACCGTATTGCCACCTCCGTGGCGCGACGGACGCGCGAACTTTTGTGTACCATGAACTGAACTGAACTAGGGCCAATAGAACTGGAACCGATAGAATAGAACTATTTAAACTGAACTAAAGGCGTTTGTATATCAATTGTTTCGAAATACGGACCTTTTAACGGTCGAAGATGTGAAAGATTTTTCCTGATTTGTCTTAGATTGTTTAGTTTTATTAAGTTTAGTTTTGAAATGAGTGGATTTTGTGTTTATTGTGGTATGTAGTTTTTTTATTGGGTGGGAAAATCATCTTATGACAAATCGCGCTCTAGGGCGGAGCGTGAGATAGTGTCAGACTTTTACTGACTAAAACCCTTTACCTTCGTCCCAGGGCTTTCACACTACCAGTGGCCCCAGTAGGCTTCGACCCTGCTGGGCTGACATCTCCCTGAGGCGCGCGTAGAACAGTACGCGCCGTCGACGAATTGAGCTCAGTCCGGACGGTTACCGGACGGTCGGACGGCGAACCACCCATTTCTCGCCGTCGGCAAGCCCGCGCGTGGTATGTAGTTATATTTTTGTCAAAATTACACTCTTTTATAATTATACTACCTAAACATTTTTAACAAACACCTACACTTCCAAATTAATAATGCTGGTTACGTTGATTCTACGCGCGATACATTCATTTTTTTTTTCAATTAATGCGCTATTAGTTGCTTTTCTCTATCAATCCTTTTCCTGCACATACCTATCAAGTGAGAGCTATATCAGCTATTCGAATATAGAATAACGTATTTGAATATAGAATACTAGCTTCAGCCAGCGGCTTTGTCCGCCTTAAAGTAGGTTCCTTGTACGAACTTTGGACCCCTATTTGATCTCTTTAGGGGTTGAATTTTGAAAAATCCTCTCTTAGTGCTTGCCTACGTCATAAAAGGAAAACATGTGCAATATTTCACGCTCCTATCCTGTTGTTAAGGCTGTGCGTTGATATTATGTCAGTCACTCAGTTTCTCCTTTTATATAGATTATTAATGAACACATCACACTAATATTAGAAAGGCAAAAGAATGTATGTGTGTACATTTTGGTACATTTGTATGTTTGTTACTTCTTCATTTCGCTCGAACAGTAGAACGGATTTCGATGATAATTGGTACAAGTATAGACCATGTCCAGCCAAAGTGTCTCCTTGGGATATTTAGGCTAAGTAAAAATGTTTGACGTCCAAAGATGCGGGCACGGGTTAGCACGTCAATTTGTTACTTCATCAAGTACTCCATAATTGCATTTGTATGAGCTGTTTCAAAGTTAGTGAATACAAGTTTTAAAATTCCACCAAACATTTAAAAGGTTTATTACAAAATCTTCTGTAAAATAAGATCCCTTATTAACTAGCCATATATGTATATAGAAAATAATCGATATGTCAACTCGATTCTCTCGAGTCGTGAATCGAACGGATCGACCTATCGAGCGATGCAACAGATAAGTACTACGGCGGAGACTGGGCGTGCACCGATGACCTAATGCATTAACTATATGGGACATCGCACTCTCGATTCTGCTTAGAATCGTAATTAAGCAAGATGTATTGTTTTAGCTCGATTAATGAACGATGTATCGATTGTAGCGTGTTTAATGGGGAAAGCACGGGAATAATTAATGGCAATACTAGATTTATACAAGGTTTGTGGTTTGTATTCAAGTTAAATTATAGGTTCGATTCATGCGTTTAATTTTCGCAAGACCGTTTCGAATTTAACCACTCCCTTGGTACGAACGAGCGGATTGTACTAGTAGCATCAAATTATGCTGATGAAAAGCTATCAATCGAGCAATATTTATTCCAACAAGCGTATCAGCATATGGTAGCCAGTACAGGAATAAAATTGAAAAAAAAAGACACTGCCCAAGCTGAATACATTATTTTCAATCAGAGAAGGTGCCATCAATATTTTATTCCAACATAAAAAAATAAACGATAAAAATATGAAAAACGCATCTGCATCCGCACTTTTAAAAGTACATTCTCGAACGTGCGAATAAAGTCTTTGGTACCCACGCCACCGGAGTAATAAACACGGCCGATTCATACAACACAACTCGTCAATTCAAAGGCATGATCTTCATAAATTTTATGAACCATACGAACGGGTAACATTTAGCAAAACAATCAGTAGCGGTACTCGACGCCTTGGGCACTCACGCCGCCTTCCGAGTTTCCGGAGTTTCACACGATACCTCATTATCCTTACACACAGCGATATGTGAAGGAAATCTATGATGGTAACATGGCAGAATACGAAAGTAGTGTTTTGGAGAAGGTTTTTGAATAATGTTGTGAACATATAACGGTGTTGCTAAAACACATTTCCATGTTTCAATATTGGGTCATTGATGTTTGGATGCTGAAAATTCGATTAACAGAAGAATAGAAGGGAGCTCTGTAGACAAGATTCCCATAACTAATAATTCTGATATTTTCTCATTTGTTTTTTTTATCTATGTGCACATCCAGGCTGTGCCTTCCCAATACACCGAACCTCTCCCAAAAACCAAATATGCCATCGACACTCCACTTCCCTACCGACAAATTGCCGTAATCATCTTACTGTTAAGCGTGGTACACATTGTTGTGCCTTGTACGGCGAGGCATAAACTGCAAATTATACCGCTTGGGTCACGTGTGTTTCCCTGTTGAGGGCTACCGTCAGCGTTCGCACAGTTTCGGAAGCATTAGGGCCCATTAAGCACCGTTAACACACGGTCCCGTCACGAGCGCACGATCCACGCAGCATGAGCGATCTATCGGCGATCTCTCGGTAGCCCTCCGCTGGCTTGTGTCGTTTCACACGGGGGTACGCGTGCACTGAACCAGTGTGTTCTAGAATTTTATTACACACGACAATTCGTGTTTTTGTGCTGCAATCCTAGAATGAAAGTCGCGGATTTTGTTGACAAAGGAAAGAGTAGCATGTTCGTTTAAAACAGATAGTGTAAGGTCTCTATCTCATTCATATGTCTTTGGCACACTGTTTAGAATGCTTTTTAGAATGTATGAATGACCAGCATTAGGTAACTACTTTGCAGTGGTCTGGAACTGGATCTATATGGTGCAGCCGTGATACACACAATGTTAATGTGTTCTTTTTAACCTCACGTTTCTATATATTTGTTTCTGCCACTGTGTGGGCCAAATAAAAAGATTTTCTTTCTGTCTTTTGCCTAAAGAAAAACATATCGCAAAAAATCACATCGTTAAATTTTTCTGATAAAGCTATTTCTCTTTTCCTTTGTACTTTTCTCAGAGCTGCCTTCAAGTTACCATTTGCAATCTTCTCACCCAGATCCTGAGTCGGGAAAGGTCACAACAGTATAGTAACGGCGTAATACCGCGGCATTATAGTTTTACAGCCGTTTGTTATTGACGGAAGGCCGAACATCGCACATGCTCAAATATGGAGGGCTTTATGTGGAAGACGTGAAACCGTTATTTTTATGGACTGGATCTTCTTGACTACGTAAATGTAGTAACGAAGAACTCATATATGAATTAAATGGAGCTGTTATTTGCTGTGGCAGTTTAATTAATTGTAGTTTCTACTAACGCAACGGTTTTTGTTCGGTTTTGTATTAATTTTCATCTCAATTCTATTCTGCCATTTGAGTGAGTGCAAAGAAGTGATAAATTCGCACATATGTGAAAAATATTACGTTTATAATATTAGTATAATTGGGGGGCAAGACTAGTTACAGGATATTTTCTTAATTGACATTTGTTGGACGTACAGCTAAGGAGTGGAATTCCCTGCCGGAGTCTGCGTTTCCTGATAGCTACCACCTGGGGACCTTTAAGTCAAGAGTGAATAGGTAACTTCTTGGCGTGTGTGCTCTATCGTCGACTACATCGTCGCTTTCTATCAGGTGAGATAGTGGTCAAGCGCGAATGAAAAAAATATATAGAAGTATCTACCCTAAGATACAACCTTCGAAAATGAATAACTTCGTAAAATTTTCCAGTAATAAGGAAAGCGAAAATTTCTCCCGCAAGAAAATGAAGCTGAGGCCGGAGTCAAGATTCCTTTGTTCATAATACAATTGTCTCAAGATATTTGTATCAGGTCGCGACCCTATCAACTCAAAGCTACCGTCACATTGTATGATAATTACGAATGACAACCACGGAATGTCGCTCCAAATGACATGCGAATATATAAGAAGTTTACTGAACCCACGTTGAAACTGTATTGACAGATGATGAGTTAAGCGGATTTTGTTTTTAGTTGGCTAATAGATAGAGACGTTATTATTCATGTATCATGGACACTAATGAGAGCGGAATGTATGACTCATTAAGAGCGACCTTTTCGAGGTACATTTTCATACAATCGCTCTTACGTGATTATGATGTTATTACACATCTTTGTCTAGAAATTTTGGATACACAGCTATCTTGTTGATATTATCTAGGCTTCTATAGTAATCAGTAAAGACCTCTGAAAATCAGCTATTTAACGTGAACTTTGGCCTTCCATAATGTACTCATATATTAAAAATATAAAAAATACATCAATAGAAGCCTTGCATATTTAATCGACATTCTGAATGACGACCATTTTTCTGAAAAACTTTTGAGGGTTTATAAAAACACGTATTTCCTACAACAAGTTTTGTGAAAGATTCGAGTAAATCACGGAATTACCAATTTTCATTTAGGCCATCACTATGAAATTACGGACGGGGTAATATTATATAATAAAAGTAATAATAATATTCCACAACTTTCACAAAACGCCCTCTAGTCACACACAGGCCAGTTAAAAATATAATATACCACACATATGAAATAGAAAATGGCTCCTAAATTATAGATCGAAATTTATTTTAAAAAAAACTCAAGGGATTTAATACATTATACAGAAAAAGAATTTCTTACTGATTGAATAAGTGAATAACCACAAACACTTTTGGAAATCAACCCTTATCAGTGATCTCTAAGATGGCCAAAAGAATTCAAAAACATAACACAAGGAAACTGATGGCAAAGTTCCCGTTTCAGAAACACACATTTCTAAAACATCTGTGTACAATTTCTTACATGCACCTATCATTAGTCGCGATGAACGAATCGTGAGAAGCAACATATGTTTACATGAAACTCCAGCGGGGTATAAAACCAAGATATAGAGAGTGCCACATTAGGGTTATAATCTTAGATACCTTGTACTACTTTATACAGGCATTTGATGGTACTCTATAATAAAACCAAGAATCATAAAAATAATATCAAGGACCTGATCAATGCACCAAAAGTCCTAAATTCTTAGGGATAAGAGTCTTAACGACAAAACAAGCACAAAAGTAAAAGTTTAAAATTAAAAGGTCGATGTTAAGAACAAAACAGTAACCTACGAAGAATTTAAATCAATTTGATTTGTTCTCGCACTAAAATAATCTCCAATCCATCATACTAAACGTCTATACTCAACAATAGTAAAATCTTCCAGCGCTGATAAAGGCAAGGCAAATATGTTTAATTGCCACAGTTTAAGAACGCAATGAGTCAATGTCACTAAGGTTTACGACCGTCTCTTGACTGAAACCTTGATGATGCTCTAATTAAAATTTATCTTTTACTAGTTTATAGACATTTAAGACGATCTGACGACCTTTTCTTTTTAGACTATCAATCTTTGCAGAGTAAAAGGAATAAGAAAACACACGGTGATGCGATAGCTGCTATATGCGCAATGCAATGAAAAAACAACGTAAAGCTTTATGGTAAGCATGGGTTACAAGAAAATAGCAATACAAGAGCCGTAGAATTTAGTTCGTTGAAGAATAAATTTCTTCGTCAATTAAACGAAAAGATACTCCTGATTTAGAATTTTGAAAGTATTACAATTTGAATCAAAATATGCTTAAACAGAACTTGAAGAAGTGCCAACGCTATGTCAAAAATTTAGAAGCTAGATGAAGAAATATTAAATTCAATTGACTAACGCCCAACATTAAAAATGAAAGATGATTATATCACTGAATTAACAACCTCATTTTACCGTAAAGTCCTCCTCAATTTTGTACATGAACACCTCAATTTGCGGTAATGGTGTAACAGTAGTATATTACATTGGACACTCGACTGCCTCCCTGATGCTCAGGACCCTAATATATGGTGACTATAATAACCACAACCTTGTCACACCTGACTGGTGATTGGACAACTAACCACGGGCTAAGTAGGTTAGCTAGTACTAAGTTCATACTTAATCCTTTTAAGTTAGATAAGAGGATTACGGCGACTCAGAAATTCTTCAGCTGTAGCAGTTGGTACAGAAATGAGATCATCTGTTTCGAAATATGTTGTAGATAAAGAGTTAAACAATGCTTTTGGGTGAGTGAATATGATCCATCTCAAGTTGACAGTGTTTTCTCATTTGACCGCTATTTTTGCTCACGGTTTCAAAAGTAAAATTATTATAAGAGGTCAGCTAGATAACTCTCTATAAAATTTAACGGTAACTATAGTCTAAAGACATTTCAAATATCTGATAAATAACGCAAGTCCTATGAAGTTGAAGATGTTACAATAGTCCATAAATATAAAAACATTTTCAGAAATGTTTTAAATGACTGTGCGCTGTAAATAATTTCCAGAAAATTAACTACTATTTACGACATAGCATGGTTAACTGAATAATCTTGAAGTAATGCTAAAATAATGTTCTTGTCTGATGACGTTATTAAAGGAGAAAACAAAGAATTCATATACTATAAAATCCTATTCAGTAAATACACTTAAAAGAGCAGAAATATGTTATGTAATGGAGCCAATGAAGATAACATATTTCAAGACAAGGTCTCCAAAAGAACATTGAGTTATTTCTGTTAATAAATTTCTTAAATTATGAAGACACAAAATTTTATGTAATTAATTACTCCAAGGATCTCAATCTGCTTAAACATTTATCTAATGTTATTAGTTGTTTATTTATACCATAAAACTAGGTTAAAAAGGTAATAGAGTCGGACAATAATTATGTAGCTACTGATCGCCTGAAATCAGTAAAATATTAAAAATAAGCTTATACTTTTTACAGGTTGAATGGAATAGTTCTATAACACACAAAACCTACAATGAAATGAACCTTTTAATCAGACTAGACCATTTGACAATTTAAAGGTACATAATTATTGTTAATGACTTGTCAACGGCAACAGTTGATGAAAACTACAGTATTTAATAGATTTGTTGGTATAGGGAAAACTATTGGCAATTTTCAAACCAAAACACTTTTAAAAATACTGTAATCATCTCATATCGCAGTTGATAGTCCTCTGGGTTAAACTCTGATTGATGTTGAAGGAAATGGAAGTATAAAAGATGAATGTTACTCACCTGTGCTGGCGCAGATTGTCCTGTCGCTTGAAACTCTTCCCGCAAACCTCGCAGCTGAAGGAGAGCTCCGGGCTCTTATGGGTCCGTTCGTGTATCATCAGGTTGTAAGACTTGGTGAACCGACGCTGGCAGTACTTGCAGACGAACTCGCATTTTGGGCGCAGTTTGCGTCTGAAATCCCGTGTGTGGTCCTCGTCAATTTGCATCACGGCGAACATTTTGTCTGGACTAAGATGTGATGCTTACGACGGGCGGGGCTTGAGCGCCTGTACAATGATAAGTTATCAAATGTCGTGTGCGTTCGATATGTGACTGTATGTGTTAAGTATAGAGTCCATGTTTCGGTGGCTGTCTTGTTAGTAAGTGTGCAGTGATAACGTTGTGTGTAGAGTATTTGTAAATGTTGTCGAATTTGAGTTTTGTCTCTTTCTGTTTGTAGTGTATGAGGAGGATGGAATACCTAATGTCTAAGTCCCGTCATTAACCGTCGCAATTGATCATGATAATAATAGAGTCAACACCTTTTTTTTCAAATGTGTTCATTAACACCTTATTAAATTATACTAAAAGGATAACAAGTGGCGTTTACTGTGTCATTAATAAATATTTGAAGCAATATTAGAAGGGGCTAATTGGTATGTAAATATTTAATAAGTAATCCGATATCTTTATAGTATTTCACGCCTTCAGTCCACATCAAATATTTAAATATACAAAGTAATTTCAAGCTAAATGATGTTTACGATGAAGATATTATAACATTATTTCCTAACAAAGTAACATTTATAGGTACACTACAAGAATAATTTATTATATTGATCATAATAACACTTTATGAATTATTAAAATACGCACCTTTAAAATCGATTGCCCACGAAGAAGATATTAAGCTTTACAAGCTTAACTTAACACTTTCACTAAACTTGGTGAAATAATAAAAAATCGAACTTATGTGTATGCAATTAGGATTGAAAAGAGAGTGTCATTATTTGAGCGCGGATTTAAAGTGACTAGATGTGTCAATGTGACAGTTCACAGTACGTGCGACCAAGAGCGGGCGTGTTTAGCAACTGCGGCGGCGCGAGGGTGCGGAAACTACTGATAGCGTTACGCGGAAGGCGCGCGCAGCCCCCTCCACGTGCGTCCGCGCCGCCGTCAATGAACAGGTAGCACGACTAACCTGACGGCTCATACTGGGAAAACTCCACTGCAGATTTATTAGCTTGTTGTGAAAAAACTACGTTTATGATTGTATGCCATAAATTTTATTTTCGCGATGCCAATAAACTTACTTATTATTTGAAAGCTGTGTTTTCTCCTATTACAAGTATGTTTATTTCTTTTTACTTATGGTTTTTCATTACCAGCGATTATAGATTTTCTATTTTCACTTATATTTGTTTCCCTAATTCAATCGTCATTTCTTTTCTTGCTTTTTAAGCTCGATGCATAATATGTCATTTAACACAATTAGAAATTACAATTTTTATTAGGAACAGCTTTTTGTGAAACAAAATTTACATTACCGTATCATACTTTTACGTGATTTGAAATAATGTCAGTACCGACTACATATGGCATTATAAAACGGTGGGAAAGTGCCCGGTGGCTCGCGGCGCTACCGTGTATTTCACTCACGACACTCGACCCCGGCTATTTGGGCACCGTACTCTTTACCGGTATACTGTTCACCGGTAAATTGGTGATGATTTTCGGCTTCTGTCATTACCGCGTCCTGAGGCCTTGGTGTACTTTCTAGCTGCCGTAGTTCTGTGTAATTAGTTGCGATTGTTTCGGTCAGAATCGTTGTAATTACAAGTGCGTGAACAATTACGTTTGTATTTAGGTATGGTGTTTATTCATTATTCATACTAGATTAGTGTGAAGAATAAGTTTATATACGTTTTAGAAGACTTCTTATAATTATTAAATGGGTTGTTTCTATTTTTAATTATAGAGAGCTAGTATTGGTATCGTTGCCCTAGTGCTTGAATGGCCAACCGACAAATTTTAGCAAAATTTACTCTTTTATTTCAAAGTACACATTTCCCATAAGTTTCTTTAAAAAAAATATCACCTGTATAAATTTCTTACTGTTCGATTGGCCACTCTAGCACTGGGGCGGCGTTATATAGTTAATCATCATCATCATTTCAGCTGAAAGACGGCCACTGTTGGACACAGGCCTCCCCCAAGTGTCGCCACAATGAACGGTCCTGTGCGTCTCCATCCATCGGATTCCCGCAACCCTTAGCAGGTCATCGGTCCACCTTCTAGGAGGTCTCACGTCTTCCGGTACGTGGTCGCCATTCCATAACCTTTCGGCCCCAACAGCCATCCGTGCTGCGAGCAATATGAGCCCTGCTCATTGCCACTTAAGTTTGGTGGTTCTTTGTGCTATGTCGGTAACCTTGGTTCTCCTGCGGATATCCTCATTCCTGATTCGATCACGCAAAGAAACTCCGAGCATAGCCCTTTCCATATATATATATTGATATAGTTAATACGTGATCATTTCTCGACAAAACACGACAAACTCAAGATACTACTGAAAATTACAATTCCTACTCACACCCCTACCTAAGGCGAAAACTCATTCAAAATACTCGTTGATTTTCACGCAATATTCAGATTTCGCGTGTTCAAGAAGCTATAAAAGTTAATTCTTGGTACGGGCGTGAAGCGGCACTTATGACTGGCTTTATAGCCACGTAACTCCATTCAAATTATCTTAACCCTCGTATACCTATGCGTTTGAGTTTTAAACTCGACTTTAATGAGTATTCATAGTTAAATTTCTTAGTATGACTGAACATAAGTGTCTGCTGATTAGCAGCGTTGAATGGCTTTATTTTTACTTGTATTGTTGAGTGAGTATTGTGTAACATGTGATTGTGAGAACCGATCCTTGGACTTATAAATGTATTACTGAACACAAATATCTTTTTCTATGATTTGTAGAATGGGTACCTACGGGTTGTTACAATGGTTTCTTTCGACCAAAAACTGATCGAGATTATAGATATTTTAGTTCCTGTCGTAAATACCTTTAAATAATTATACAATGCACTTAGAAATTTAAAGTACCTCTCAGAAATATGCACGGATTTTGTGCCATTATGATGGAGATGAAACAATGGCATGCTATTCAATTTATTAAACAACTGGTAGGTAGTAAAAGCTATAGGGAATCTGTTACTTAAAAACAGAAATCTCTCATTTTTGCATACAAGCCAACCTATCAACATCATCTCGAATTTAAAAATAGAACCTGCTTGCGAACAGAAAAACTCATAAAAGAGACGCAATACCAACGTTACGCGCAAAAAACCTTGTCTATTCCACCATATCATGCGAAAAAAGGTTACATAAAATATTCCGGCATTACATAACCTTCTGCCGACTCCTTGATTGCCGATACAAGTCGTATCACATCTGGAAGTCACGACAAAGACCAAGTCTAAGGCGCCCGCGAAAAAAATCACCAATCATACCGATCTTTACATTTGGTACACATACTTTGAGCCCTAAATGGGCACACACACGGTTAACTTTTGATAACCATCGGATGGTCACGGCCGGTGAGATATGGTGGTCATAAAAACCATTGTCGGTCAGGAGTTAAAAGTCCTCGGTCACGGAGGGTAAATAGGTACTTGGCTACATACGGACTGCAAAGAGGTTTTCTTTGTTCCAAACGATTTATGGAGCTTTGCGCTATTCGCTTTGAGGTCAGCAAGAGGCCTATGGTGCGATGGTATGTAGTTGATACCTTTCAGAAGCTTCTAGCAAATGAATTGGATTAAAAACTTAATCCAATCGATGAGCGGAGGGTCATGGTGCGAGGTTATCATGACCTTGAAAAATCTTCGTTTTTGCCAATTTTTCGGTAGTCTAACACGCAATTACATATTATGCAAGACAATCAAATCAACCAATACATATAAAAGAAGAAATTGACTGACATATCAACGTACAACTAAAATGACTGGGATTCAGAGTATGGAATTTTACACAAGATTTCCTATTATGACATAGGTGAGCACAAAGAAAAAATATGGAGAAACCTACTTTTACGCGAGCGAAGCCACTGGCAGAAGCAAGTTTGCAATAAAAAAGATTCCTACTACTAGATCACAGTAATCAGCACCGGATCTCCAATACCGTAGCCAATCGGAGGCCATTCATGATTCGGAATTCTAATTTAGCTCTACGATCATTTAAAGTGCAATTTGAATATATTACTAATATAATTCAGATTGTGATGCCTGACATTGCATAAGTACTGCTCATTCATCACTGAAGGGTTATGGCGTGAACATATATAATTTAACTGTTGTTTCATTATTAATATTAAACTTATTTTATTATGTGGTGACTTGTACGTTTTATTTCCAATAGGTCAACAGGTTTTACTGGAATTGTCTATACTGACCATCTTTTGGTATGCTTTCGTTTAGCTTTTGTTTATTATTGGCAGACAATAATAGCCAGAAGACATCTTCTAGTAATTAAATGGAAATAAAGACTAAGCAGAGTAATGCTTTATGAAATCGGGATTGAAGTTGAAGAGTCTAAGAAAATCTACTCTATAAAGGACAAAAAAGATACTCTAAGATAAATCCTACTTTCTAGGGCATAATTTTAAAAGAAACATTACTTCACCTACGAGTTTTCTAACACTATTCCTAAATATAACAACTTTAAAAGTTCATCATTTCTATTCACCATTAGATATAGACCTCGCCCAAGAGTCGACATGATAACAAACGGTCCTGTGCGTCTCTATTCTATTGACCCACCTTGTGCGAGGCCTGCCAACGCTCTGCGTCTTCTACAGAACCTTTCGGTTCCATTCACCATTTTAAAAGCCATCACTTTAAAAGTTCAGAGATATTAATACAGGAATACTCATAGTTTACTACACGAGATTATCATATTATTATAAACTTATCTTCATAAAACCGCAAAATGAACTGATGCCATCATTTTGATACCTACTTATATATTAAATAAATCCAAGCGGATCTAGCGATGAGTCATGCACCACATGGGCTATAGGCCTCGGATTCATCTTAAAACATGTCCGATGATTCACTTCATGTCCCTTGAACTGTTGACATTTGTTACTTGGATGGAGTTTTAATTACTGAGCTTACTGCTGAGTGTTCTGTAATTACATGTGTTACTGATTGATAGGTGATCATTTTCCTTACTATAATTATAGGTGGCTTCTGAAACATTACCATCTGCTAATAGGTCATCTGCTAATAGGCCTCCCACAAAGTGGACCGATGATCTGGTGAGGAACGTGACAATCCAAAGGATTCGAGACACACGGGGCCGTTTGTTGTAATGACATTTGGGGGAGGTCTATGTCCAATAGTGGACGTCTTTCGGCGATTATGAGTAGGTCATTTGGTTAGAAAGATTGTGTACTTTTGATTTATAGGATGAATGGAGTACTGGTAGATAAATGGCAGGTTGTAATGTAAATAAATACTGATTTAGCGTGACAAATATAGAAAGAAAGTTATAGTAGTCTGGATACAAAATAACTTCACAAGTTTGCAAAAATTATTCGAGTATTTTGCAGTAATGGACGTCAATCTTGCGGTGGAGAATACAGACCCTGCAGCAGAGGAGTTCAGCAGTAAATATCTTTAAGTAGATACCTTTTAGTCCATTTTGAAATACCAAGATATAAACTAAATCCAGGGACTGTTCGAAAAAGTTACCGCATTTTGGGACGCAAAGAGCAACTAAAAATAAACATCTCGGGGAGGTTTTATCTAGTCAGTAAAATTCTTACCCACCCACACGCTCCACCCCAGAGCGTGAGAAGACACTGGATGATTTCAGATCTCAAAAAAAAAGTAGGACAGGTGGATTTTAGTCAGTCTGAGTCTAACACTCCCTCTTCCTACCCAAAACAGGAGGAGTTATTAAAAAAATTAAACAATAACACGGTTAGTAAACCCAAACAAGTACAGAAACTTACTACGTTTATTTAATAACATTTCGTACGAAATCGACTCAATTCCTCCTAAGATAAGGTACATTCAAGGAAACTCTCGTCATTATTGATGACGTTAAATGGCACGCATTACGCATTTTACATATAACACATATAAGTACCTACTGTAGTCACTAGAACTTCGTGATAACCACATCCTGACGGTATGAGACAGACAGTCTGACTACAGTCAATGACTTCGCAAGTTTTAATGAACAACGATACCTAGACCAAAGTCCGATTGAAATTTAGTATAAACAGTTTTTAAAATATTACAAAAAAAAAAAAAATGATATGTTCTTTTAGTATTTTCAAGTGTTAACCGAAAAAGTTTATTTGAAAAAAGGTTTTCACACGTTTTTTTCGAGATGGAAAATCATCAAATGACTTTTCTCGCACTAGGGTGGAGTGAAAGGGCGTGTCGGACTTTTACTGGCTAAAATCTGCCTGAGTCCTGCAGTTGCTCTTTACTTTCTAGGACCACGGTCTCTTTCAAAAATACCCATGGCCCTTTT
Source organism: Mythimna pallens (assembly GCA_961205895.1). Taxonomy (NCBI): domain Eukaryota; kingdom Metazoa; phylum Arthropoda; class Insecta; order Lepidoptera; family Noctuidae; genus Mythimna; species Mythimna pallens. The sequence continues at coordinate 9,164,452 of OY540843.1, forward strand.
TTTTTTTTTTAAAGGTGGGAAATCATCCAAATGTCTTCTCGCGCTCTGGGTGGAGCGCGAGGGCGTGTCAGACTTTTACTGACTAAAACCACACCTGTATCCTTCAATTACCCTTTGCGTCCTAGGACTACGGGTTTCCCTTTCGGAAATTCTTCGCGGTCCTAGTTAGCGGGCATCGGCCCTGCTGGGCCCCTACGGTTTGCTGACATCTCTTTGAGGAGCGCGAGGATCTCAACGCGCTATTGACGACTGGGCTCGGTCCAGTTAATTATCGAACAGCCGGACGGCGAGCACCCCATGGCCCTAGTGGGGGGGGGGGGCATCAGTCATCCTGGGCCCTTACAGTTTTGCTAACATCTCTTAGAGGTGCGCGAGAAACACTAAAGGTTTTTCTATACTACGCTGCGTAAATTGTTTATGAACCTTCAAATATTTTTTTTTTTCTGTTAAAACAAATCTATAATAAATAAAAGCGAAATACCACTCACTGATTAATCAGGAAATCTCAGAAACTATAACACCTATAAACTTAAAATTTTGCTGGTAGTTTCCTCATAGGGTGTTGACTTTCGCTAAGAACGGATTTTACGAAACTACACCCCTAAGGGGGTAAAACGGGGTTTGGAAGTTTGTATGGAAAAACCTATTTTCACGCGAGCGAAGCCGCTAGCAGAATCTAGTACTGTAATGTCTGATGTAAAGTTCGTACATAATCGTAACAGTAGCCCAAATATTTATTTGACTAACGTCATAATGATGCGTCACCAGTTTGCGGTTCACTTCATAAGCGTTGAGTCAAAATAGTAATTAATTAGCAAAGATTGATTGAGAAAACGGAAAGAATGTCGGTGACGAAACCAATTTCCTACATAGCACATCCTAAAGAATCGCCAAACTTATGTGGCCGTGGGGAGGGGGCACATTGCTCGCAGAACAGATGGTCGATGGGGCGAAAGGTTCTGAAGTCGTGATGTCGTACCGGAAAACGTAGCGTTGGAAGGTGGACCGATGACCTGACGAGGGTCGTGGAAATCTGATAGATGCGAGGCCTATGTCCAGCAGTAGACGTCTTTCGGCTGAAATGATGATGAGGATGATGACATCCCAAAACCTTGACAGCTATATAGACAATCAGCGCAATACAATTTCAGGGGTGTATCAGACTTATGGTATCAGGGGTGTATCAGGCTTACTGACTAAAACTGGTTTTAAGTGGTTTTGGTGGTTGGTGGTGGCAATTGAAGGACACAGGTGTGGACCTGTGTCCTTCAATTGCCCTTTGTGTTCTAATACCACGGGTCCCCTTCCAGAAATTCTCTGTGACCCGTCCCCCAATTTAGTTAGGAAAAGGCTAGAGCCTTTTTTTTGCCTAGAGGAAGGCAACAACAGCGCGAGTCAAGAAATAAAATAAATTATTCCACAGATTTCTTTAGCAGTTCATTAATACCATTGTAAGGAATCTCGCAAGCCGTAAACATTGCACCTTAATAATTATTAACAAAAAATGCCACTACCAGCTTTAATTACTTAAAATTCCAGAATACATTGAAACACTTAGCTACATTGTTGTGGAAATCGATCAACTTAAATATCTTGCGATCCATTACTGGTCTGCATTGGAAAGGGTTTTAGCCAATTAGTGCAAAAAAGGACGTGCATAGTAAAAAAGGGTTTCATGCGAAAAGTTGAGTATGTTCGGTTTGTGGTAGAAGGAGTATTTAATGTTCCGTCTTGAACTATTTGAACCATGGATCAAATGATGTTCATAAAACATTGTCAGTGGTACTGGCATGTTTTAAGGTCAGTAATTAAAATACATCACAACATAATAAAATGCTGAGTGCATCGTAAACCTTGCCTGATTTTTATTCTATATGAAGTTGTTATGACTTTTGAAACATTGTTTTTTGAGAGCTACTATTAAAATGCAAATCGCTGGAATGGATCAACAGTCAAGATGATTTTTTTTCACACAACTGTTTCAAAAATTACTTCAATATTTTTTTTTACTGAATTCTCTGAAACTTACTTTGTGTTTTTATTTCAATACTTTAGCAACAAAGTAATTAGATTTTTTTTTTACCAATTTTTTTGCTGATTTAATACAAGTACCTAATACATTACAAATGATGCGAATATATAAACTTATTAGGGAGCCAAAAAATTAAAAAAATAAATCATAATATCTACTATTACATATACGTATCAAAATTCTTTCATTTTCAATTGCGTGTACCTACGTTAAAAATCACTTATTATCCAACCTATCGCGAACCGCAAACGATGCAAGAAACGGTTGAACACACCAAAAAGATACGATGCAAGATATTTTTGGATAATTTAACACAATAGAAAGAACTACGTCTCCAATATTTATCAAGTTATTGTGTCAATGCCTTTATAGTAACATTTAATACGGTCTATTATGGGCATTGACTCTATTGTGCAGCTTTCAATGAAAGCACGATGCCGAGTCAGCGTGAGTTCGTTCGGCTTTCGGCTTTCGGCATTCTGCTTTCTAGGAATTCGATGTGTAACCATTGTTGGTAATGTGTAACGACAGGTTTTGTTATTCAATTGTCATTGGATTGCATTTATTTTTAATCGTAGGTCTGAATAATTTGTTAATTTTATCGTGTTTGACCAAACAATCCAAAACCTTTCTTTAAGAGAGAATTTATCAAATGGCTTTTCTCGCTCTGTACAGAGCGAGAGGGAGTGTCAGACTTTTACAGGCTGAAATCCTCAGCATTCTTTCAGTTGCCCTTTGCGAAGGTTACAGTAACTCTTTCGAAGCCGCAACAATCCAAGACCTAAACACATTTTATTAATTAAATGGTGAAAAAAATGGCTCTCTTTAATATAGTTTTTTTCACTGTTTCATTACTTTAACGTTTTTACGTTTAAATAAATAATAAAAAAGTGAAGTATCACTGTGCAATAATTAGGTATATCCATCTTTAAAAAACGTTCAGCCAATTTCACAAAAAATTGTTTTAATAGTTATAAAACCACCTCGTTAAAAGCTTGCTTTAAAAAAACCGTATTTTATAAAATAACAAATGTTAACAAAACTCGCTCATAAATTAATCGGTCTTTTAACAAATACCAAGGGAACATAAAAGCTGATGATCACCCACATTTGAATAAAATTATTACCATCTCATTGTTCGGCGCGTGCGCTGGCGCATCGTTTCAACACGAAATTTTATGTTTATCATTCTATTTGACATTTTTACGAACAATGCAATGCCTGTCTCACTCCCACGTAGATCCGTGGTAGTAAGAATGAAAGGGATGGAATGCGATTATCAGCTCGTTCTTTACTTTTTGAAAGAATTCCAAACATGAGCTGAATCACGTTGTTACAATTATCACATTTGTTTCATGAATAATTCAGTTGAGGCTGGAGAATATTATACAATTAATAAGGGTTAGCTACCCTTATAAATTGTATAATTTAATTTAAAAGTTGTATTAACTGTATTATTGAAATAGCCAACATTTTAATAAATACTGATTTATTTAAAAAAACCTAATACTTAGCACTCACATATTAAGATCCATACAGTTAAGTGATCAAACCCAAACATTAGACCAATGCCATTCATCTATGACCCTGTGTCTTCGCAAAATCAAATCATATTCTAGGTGTCCACATTATTGATGAAATAACAGTAATAACAAGGATTGAAATTCAACCCTACTGAGGCCAAATTATAATATACAAATGAGAGTGTAAGCAGAAATAACGAAACAGTTTATGTCCCGCGCGTTCCCACAGGAAAGGTATGCGCTTGGATGAGAACAGAGCCGTCCGAGGAGACTGTAATCGGTTACTTATTTTTAGAAGATTTATTTTCCCGTCCTCTCTGCCTGTAGGTATAATGCATTGATTCTTCAATAGCGTGGTTGAGGAAATAAAGTTGATTTAGTGTATGAGAATAAAAAGTATGCACTGAGATTTTTGTTTTAAATCATTTTACTCAAAGTTTACTACAAACTACTAGTTTTACCTACGCAAATTGTATTAAAAATGTTCATTTTACAATGTATAAAACGTACTTGGAATAATAAATGATTGCATCGGTAGTGGAAATACACTATACTGTTTAGTTACAACGAAAATCGTGCAAAAGAAAAACGTGGAAAAGGTTCTCTTAAGAGAATAGAGACTTTATAGAAAATAACTATGATTTACCGTAATCCATGAAAACTAAATTGTTTCATTATACAATAAATAACGTTTTTTATTTTTTTTTATTGCTAACACATCTCCAGTGGCATCTCTGTTTTGGTGCAACGAAGTATGCTCGCTGATATATTAGGCTTGAGTCGGATAGCCCCCGGCGGCTGCCCGGGCTATATCCCCTACGTCTTTGGGTACTCCACTGACCATGTAGTTAGCGGATTAACTTGTTGTATAACTAATTTTATGTATAATGATGTTGATTGAGAGGGTTAATTAATAATTATGTTTTTTTTTCTGGCATACTGTGCCAGTATTTTTTTAAGACTGAGTTGTAATACAGAGTCAAGACTTGAATTTTGAAATTTTCTTTTTTAATTAAAAACCTTTGAAAAAGTAATTTTCTAATGTTGTTCCCCTAGTCAGATGTTATTCAGTCCTTTAGAAAGCAATCTAAGTGTACACTCTTTTTTTTTTATTGCAGTTTTTCTCACTATAAAAAGAAAAAATAGTTAAACTTACTTTAAAAACTAACAACGGAGTTACAAAAAATACTTTACCTCCTTTGCTCCAGTTAAACCACAGACTATTATATAAAAATCTCTCAGTTCCCACGGTCCTCTCAATCCCTCTCTGAGGGCGTGCCCGGTAGCTAAATAAATACATGCAGATACACATAATGTATATACCGCAGCCGGCTACTGGTTTACGCGGTAGCCAATCAATGAGTGTAGGTTAAAAAGTTGTTGAATATAGAAACGTGTAATGTGTGGGCAGTCTTTAACTGTAATTTTATTCTTTGATAATCCTACGTGGTTATTAAATTAATATTTATTGGTATTGTTTTTACATTTTACCTAGATGTTTTATTTTTAATTTTCTAATCTGGCAAAGTATTGAATAAAGTTTTCACCTATATAATAAAAAAAATACCGTGGGACTAATTTTACGTAAAGGAGACATTTAAAATCAATTTGCCCCGTGTAAATAGTGTTTTATTGCACCTACCACTACTTTTCTCTGCATCACCCAAAAGTGGACTGGTAGAAAATGCCTTAGACTAGGTACCTAATCACGTGATAGAATTTAAGTGTGAAATATCTGAACAGCAAAATCTACACTCCAAATATTATCTGCCTTTGCTAGGTCATCGTGTTTACAAACACGATGACCTAGCAAAGGCAAGCTATAAGTTCAGCAAAGTACTGAGAGATTCATAATTATATTTAGACATGAATTCTGGTTAAATGGAACCTGGATAAACTGTGAGAGACTTTTGCCACTGAAAATCCCAATAAGTTCCAGAAACTTCTGCATTGAAATACCTCTGTTTCTGAGAATTATTATACTTTTTAGCTCAACAACCTCAATATGTAAGACAATTGATTACTATAATTTGAAGCCTAAGCATAATCAGCCTTATAATGTTTCCACTACTGGTACTCAGGGCATCTAACTAGGAGAGAGAAAAGGCCATAATCCACCACAATATGGGCCCAGTACGGGTAGGTTGTAACATATGTTCGAATTTTTTGGTTCCAGGACATGCTCGTTTCCTTACGGTCCTTTCCTTCACCGTTTTGTAAGTGATGCTGAAATAAATTACTTAAACAAAGTAATGCGCCTAGCTGGGTTTCAACCTGCGATCTACAACTCATAAGTCGGGGCTTTTACCCCTAAACCACCACTGCTCGATCTATAATTTAGCATTGTGAATATTGCCCCAAACAGGTTACAACACTTTTGTTTGCAAATATTCTAATTTCTTCGCGAGACCTTTGTTAAGACATGTATCTCACTAGGACACTGTGGCGGCAAAGCTAGTCACTCTGCCTACAAATTGTACTCAGTTCTATAGAGAGTACCTCACCCGGTAACCGACTGGTTGAGCAACCAACTACATTTTCTAGCAGTGTGACCATGACAGCATCATATTAGTGTCCTAGCGAGGACCTAAGTGAGACAACAACACTTCGTATGTTTGGGAAACTGGAAATGAAAAGCCTCTTTAAGTGATTAAATATCCTAGGTGCAATGAGCTCTTAGTCATCCAAATTTCACTGTTTTGACTGGCCTGTTGGTCTAGTGGTTAGTGGCCCTGATTGTTGAGTCGGTGGTCGTGGGTTTAATTCTCACCCAAGACAAATATTTGTGTGATTAGCACGATCATTTGTTTTGTCTGGGTATATTTTATCTATAATATGTATGCATTTAGAAATATAAAGTATGTTTATCAGTTGTCTAGTATTCGTTACTAGTTTAGATAATGATGTGTAAAAATTATGGAATATTATTAATATTATTACTGTTCGTATTTAAATTATTATTCACACAAAGGAAGAAGACCCAAATGACGTTATTTCATTACCTACAAGTCTAAAACACTATTTATAACAAAGATTGTTGTGTAATCTTGATCTAAAATGTTTGTTCTCACACATTAAATCTATCAATTAAGTGATTGTATTGCCTCGGGGGCTACCGACCTTTAAATTAAGACGCCTGATCATGCAATATATTTTATGTTCATAAAACATTTTAGATTCGTGTGAGAATCTTTTTAAATGTCGACATGTGGACTGAGCGCTCTCATTTTTTTGTTAAGGTGACTTTAGAAGGAAGAACGTTTTTTTATTCATTATGTAGTATGATTTTTGGTTACTAAATATCATCCTTATTTTTCCACGTATTTTTTACACTCTCTGATAATATTATTCAAGTATAGATTGTTTATCTTGGGAGAATATACTGTCAATTTTTTGTCTCATAATAACTACTTATGATCTATATAAAAATGTCATGCATCATCTGTGTTGTCTTCATTTGATACTTGCACAAAACGATTGAAATTATTAATTCAACTTATGAGCTTATAAAAATACTTTTTAGAGAGTAGAACAATGAAACTTGGACAATTTTCGCCTACAGCAAAAACTACAGTGATGTCGCTTACAAGACCTAATCAATTCGACACGCATCTTCGTGCGTGCGTGTGCGCATGGAAAAAATGAAATCCGGCTACTGTTCACCAATCAGGAGGCGAGGGGCGGAGCGCGTAACACGGCGGCGAATTGTTGAATCGCATTTTTAAAAAAAGATTATTCATTTTTTTCACCGCTTCGTCGGCGCGTGAGTTGTGATCAGTGTGGGTGGGACTTTCTATAGCCCGCAGCGTTTTTCTCGTGGGATGCAAACGATCTTGCCTATACAGACCATACACATTATAATACCGAACGGGTATCGTCAGTTAAATTTATATGGGAGAGTCGAATTGCCTTTTTATAGAGGTCCGTATCTACGCGATTTTACGTCGACGTCTTGCGTTTATGTGGAAGTTTTAGATGGCTATTTTATTCACTGCTTAGAATTGAACGGTGGATAGTTTGAGGTAGTATAAAACGTTTGTTTTTGTACACATTTCCATCTCGAGCACTATAAAACAGATTACCTACATAGCAAACGCAATCGAAAAAGAAATACATTCGACCAAAATTTGAACTTTCTTGACAGCAGTTGATAACTACAAACAGTTCAGAAAACGCGAGACAAACACTCGAAATCGGCCGGACAAAGGCAAACTGTAGCATTAAAGCTAAGCACACAATACAAAAAGCGGTCAGGTAGACCGTCACCTGTGGCGCTAACCGGCGGGATGTTTGCGGTCAAGCCGCGCAAATAGCGCCATGCGAACCCACCTTTACAAACAAACCGAACTCAATGGATGTGTCGCTTGTGAATGAACGTGCAAAGTGCCTATATCGTAATATACCTTGAAGTGTCAAATAGTTTTAAGAAGAAAAAAATGTTAAACAAAGCTCAGCAATTTTGTGATTAAACAGAACAAATGTGAAGACCAAACATTTGTTCAGAGATCAAGAAAAGTAGAAAAGATTTTAGCATAATCCCATAGCGAATTGTTATCCAAAAATTCATTAAATTCGTAAATAATTAAATAGCTACTGAAATTGCAATATATTGAACTTACTGTTTATGATTAGGCAAGGCGTCCATTCAACATAAGGGTTTCTCACAACAAGAAGTACCAATACACGGAGATAACACCAAATCAATAATGACCAATAATAATGTATCAATCGTCCCACCTATATCAGCGGCAAATCGCATCAATACCTACCCACAATGTTATCTTGTCGGGTTTTCTTCAAAGCGAACAAAAAACCAGCTCACTCGCAAACATACGATAAGTTAACAATTCGCCTCACCCACTATTTAAACTAAGATAAGACACAAAAGAATATATCAATTCCTATAACATAACACCTTTTATAATTGGCATTGTTGGTACCTATATCTTAGCAATTATTATCATTGCTTTTATGTGGTAGATAAGTTTAAGTCCCTTTTGTAGATAGGTATGCTTACAATGTTAGCAACTTGGTTTCTTTATCGTTTGAAAATAAAATTGCTTCCTTTGTTTTGAAATTTTCCACTCCTTGAAGATACCAAAAATTAACAGCAATGGTAGCTGTTGCTGTCTATTTTTCTTGGTGTTCGTAATATAATTCTACCTTTCGATTATAAATTTACTGAAATCTAGAGATTCTCTAGATGCACACAATCTACATAAAAATTTGAAAACTGATATTTTTATGACTTATATATACCTACTTAATTTTTTTTTAAAGACGACCGAATTAAGCATCCTTAAGCAACAATATTTCAAAGTGAGGAAATAAAAAGATGATTTGATATTATACAACACTATTTAAGAAAACTAGAATTAATTCACCAATTTTTTTTGTATATCTTCCTATATATGCATGGTCGCAAGCTCAAACCCAGCCAGGCGCTTTACTTTGTGTAATTTATTTCTTTACCACTGCTCACAAAACGGTGCAGGAAAACATCGTAAAGAAACCGGCATGTCCTAGAACCAAAAATTCATAGACATGTGACATCTACCAATCCGCACTGGGCCGCGTGGTAGATTACGACGGTCAATTCCTTCTCCTAGAGAGGACTATTGAGTCCCAGCAGTCGGAACATTACAAAAATTGATTTTGCTATGCTTATGCATGCCTATAAAAGGTTTAAAGAGTCTGTATTTCTCATAACAACATGGTATCATAGTTCGCTTAGATTTAAAATGTAAGATTAGAAGGGGACGTCTAATGACCATATTCCATAACCTATTATGAAACTAGATGTTAATATTTAACACATCTAAACTTGGAATTCGTTTATCTCCAAGATTCCCGAGAGATAAGCCATAGCCGGAACCCACGAACTTTTGTATTTTATCTCGTTCAAACAAAGGTATCCTGCCTTCAACTCAGTTTGCTTTGTGAACAAATTATGTTAAAACTTTGAAGTTTCTTTATGTATAGGTAAGTATATTGGTTTTGTTATATTTGGATGTGACACCTCCGTTTGTATAGTTATTGAGATAGGAGTATCGGCTTCGATCGACAACGGTCAAAGATTTTGTGGCTGACCTGTTTACGTTTTAGTAATTTCACTGTCTGATAGTAAAGCCAGCCATCAGGTAGCAATGATAATAGAAGCCACTACTGTGTTAAAGAGTTCAAAGTGATAATCAGCAAAGTCTACAAGCTTACAAAAGGCTTATAGGGACTGAAGAGTTGAAAATCGGAAAGCTCGTGTTTCTACCAAAAAGCTAATCTACATAATTGGATTTTAGTTTACCATTTCCATCGTAAACATCTAGCATAAGCATAATCAGCCTTATAATGTTCCCACTGCTGGGACTCATGCCTCTATGCGGAATCCACCACTCGGGGCCAGTTCGGGTCGTTGGATGTTACATAGTTTAAAATTTTTGGTTCTAGAACATGCCGTTTCCCCACGATGATCTTCACCGTTTTGAGAGCAGTGGTGATGAAATAAATTGCATAATAGTGCGCCTAGCGGGGTTTGAACCAAGTGTAAACGTCTAATGAAAAAATTAATATCGTTTACTTCTCACCCTGCTTGTCTTATTCACATTTTGAATATCGCGGTATCAGGGTTTATATTTTAGCTGCTATAAGAATTCATCTCCACTTCTTCAACATTATTTTAATTCTTCACATACTCATTAGTATGTGAAGAATTAAGATAATCTATATATATAAAAATGAATAGCTGTTCGTTAGTCTCGCTAAAACTCAAAAACGGCTGGACCGATTTGGCTAATTTTGGTCTTAAAATATTCGAGATAGTCCACGGAAGATTTAAACGGTGACAAAAAATGGCAAAAATGACGAAAAAAACATCCAAATACAACACCATCTCTAATTAAAATGAATTATGCTGTTTTGGTAATGCCAGTAGATGGCATTATCCTTACTATTAGGCGGTACGGAGTTCACCGGGTCAGCTAGTGATCAATAAATGAATAAGCTTCTACAAAATCTGATATGGGTATTATACTGACGTGGTGCTTTTAAAAATCATCACAATTGCCAAACAATATAGTTTGGTACAGTACCTAAGATACTTCGCGACATAATCAGTAAAAAAAATATCTATATTATAGTGCATTTACAATAAGTAAACTAGCATATGAAGAATCACAATTATATAATAATCTAACAAATAATATAAAGGATAGTAAACCCGTTGCAGTATTTGAAACAAAATTAAAAATATACTTTTAAAATATTTACTAAGAATTACTCGAACGCTGTATGTTATATTACATTTAGCATTTTTAGTTATGTTTACTATTAAGAGAACTATGCATTGTTTTTAATGAGTAATAGATACATAAACTTAATCGAGTAATATCAGTTGTAATCATAGCTTCAAAACCAACAGCCCTAACAACCTGTGGTCTCGATCAATATTTAAGTACCAAAAGGTTATAAATGGTTACAACGTTCGTTCGGCGGTGTCTTGACAAAAGCTTTTCTGATAATAAATAATCATTGTCTTGAGATTATTCCTCCCCATTGGTCGTAAACACAAGGCAATGTGTTAATACGTGCTTGTATGTATGTGACAGTATGCCGTTTATTTGTGGTGGTACAAAATAGTGATGGGCGTTCGTTCGAGAATTGACTAATGCAAATCGACTAAATCGATTATTTAGTATCCTATTATGTGGATCGTGAATGTGAGCACTAGTGAAGCTATGTAATTATAATGGACTTCAGAGCAATGTGGCATAATTTTATTTGATTTGTGCAATTAAACATACCTTATTATATTTAAACCATATAATGTAGATGCAAACTATGTATAAATTAAATACAAACGTAGTGTCTCCCTATGTCTACATTTTCTAGGAAACATTAAGATAAATAACGTCCAACCCTTCGTTTGACAATATGCATCCCTCACAAAAAATACAACAAATTACTCTACATATTATACTAATTTAAACCCTAATAAGAATAATCGATTATACATATAAATCGATTAAAACCGTCCATCACTAGTATAAACCGAACGCGGTGTGGTTCGGCGAAGTTGAAAGAAAGTGGCGATGCGCTGGCGCCCCGTCGTGAGTCCTCGACATTCCCGAAACGTTCTACAGATTCGATATTTGAAAATTTAAATATGGGCACCTACAAGTGGCGAATTTAAAGGCCACTTTTTTAATGTCAGCGGGACATATTCGTTTGAAACGAATATTATAAAATGCTGTTGAGTTAACTACGTTATGACTTTATGAAAAATAACATTTATGAGCTGATGTTTGAGTTGATGTTTAGTGATGATAAATTGCAAAACAGATACAACCAAAATCAAAAAGAAATCTTCATTCTCTCTTTATGATTTTTATGTTTTACAATATTTACTTTATAAGACATCAGAGCTGATAAAAACGCAACCTGGCAATTTTTCATTGAGTAAATAAATAATAAAATAAATGAATGAGCAAATTTCTATATAATTTTTCAATCGGGAGTCTCCAAACAATAATTTAAGTAATCTTTAAAAACTAATTATCCATTCAAGAAGTATATAATCAGATGATCGGATATAATGGAAAGTGATCCACAATTTGCAAAATTTGCAATTTCGTGTTTCTCTGGACTTGTGATACCTATATACCGGGAACTCAACTCAACTTTATACATACGTTGTATGTATAAAGTTGAGTATCGTAATGTATTAACCTTTTGATATACATTTTTTTTTCTATCTAATTAGGAACGAAATATTCACTAACAAGAAATCTGAACTGAAAACACTTTTCGCTAGACTTAAAAATACCTCTATATTCCCAATCAAATATTCCAATGTATTAAAACTAAATATTTATTCAAAAAGGCTCTGATTTTATCATCGGGTATAATTGAGAGTGATCCACAATTTGCAAGGTGTGCAAGCTCGTGCTTCCCTGCAACCGTGATACGCTATAGACGGGGAGCTCAGTCACTTTATATTACGTTTATTACATTTACCACGCAAGCGCTGTAAAGGTTTATGATTTTAGCAGTTTAATCTAGTCGCACTTCATTTTATTGTGTGAGTACTGCGAAATTGAAATAGTTTTGAATGTTTGAAGCTTCTATATGAATTTTAAGAAGATTTTTTTTATTTTGAAAAATGTTAAATTTTTAGTCCTTTTCTGTAAAAAAGTCCTTTTAGTTTTTCTTTTATTTATTAGCACGCTTCAATAATTTACTTTACAGTTATATATAAATATCTTTTAGAAATCAATATATAGTTTTAATTAGATCATTTGCAGTATTTCTGTTAATGACAATTTTAGGCAGGAGAAAAACCTTATCAAAACTATTAGTAAAACACCGATATAAGATAGTATAAACCAAACAAATCAATGAGTAATCACTAGATATTTTACAAAGAATGAAGACTTGCAAAATTTATATTCTGATGGTCCAGCTCTTAGCCTACGAAGCCCACATTGTAAGTAATTATGGATGTAAATCGAGGCGCTTGGAGCTACAGAAATTGGCTCGACTTGACACATAAATAAGTTATTTAGCTTTTTTGCAGCTCAATAAGGACCACTCAACTTATAATTATATTATTTAGGTTTTATGCATTTAGAAGCACGCGATTTTTGTTTGAGATCCCTTTTTTCATAAACAGAATGGAGGATATGTAATTTTTAGTAAATGTTTTTGGTTTTTAACTAGGATTTAACTTTAACAATCAATAAATTGATATTTTAGAAAATTATTTTTATTAAAAAAAAAATAGTATACTAATGAGAATATAACTAAAAGATAATAGCAATGAGGAGACTTTTCTTGTCACATATAAATAATCATTACTTTAAAAGTTTATCAGAACTCATTTAAAAATAATAATAAAAGATATTTTATATTTTTAACCCTGTCAGTGAGATAAATAGCTGCAAAAAGAGAACCTCTCCTTAAGTACAAGAAATAACTTACAGTATTGGAAGTTGAAATTATAGTTAAACACCGGTTTTATCGTTATTTATAACTGTTCGTTTTATGCAGTTTAATTATTAACTGCAAATATCAAAGATTCATTTCAGTTGGAGTACAATGGTTGAACTTACATAAATTAATCTGCAATTATTATTGTGACTATAAAAGTGCGTTTCCGTGTTCAAACCTTACGTGTTTCGTTTTATATTAAATTATTATTGTTTTAAAGGGAATGAACAGTTTTTATATAACTTTTGAAATTATTTTTCATGGTGGTGATATTTTCGCTATTGCTTAATCAAAACTAAAAACCGTATTTTCAGATACGTCTCAAACTTTTTCATGTAAATCAATATTCCAAACAGATTTGGTAAAAGTATCAGGGGATGATAATACAATTTCTTTATCCGTTTCTACGTTGAAATATTTTTCTTGTTGCATCAATTAAGGATATTCGCATACAGGTCTCACGGGACCATATCTCAAAGGTGTCAAAATGTGTATCTAATGATGCGTACCATACAAAACTTTAGAAAATGACAAAACCCTTAAAATATTTCTCAATGTTTTTTTTATCTACAGCCATTATTCTTTTATTGTTCAATAAACCATAAATCTTTATAAAATGGTCACTATCTTACGTTGAATGGATCGGCCGGTGGGTGCACATGATTTTAGTAAATAAAAAATGTCTATAATAAGGACAATATTTTTGGATGTCCTTTGTGGTGCTAGCGCCGAGAGGCGCTAAGGCGACATTTACATGATAATAGCCACGATTATTCAAATAATTTTTCTGTTTGTGTATAAGAAAGGATGGGAACATTTTTTTCTATAATTGTTTGAGATTCCTCAATAAAGTTTATTGCATCCATTTCTTAAATGTGAGACTATAATTGTGGTCTGTATGAATTACTATTTTTAAAGCCCTGCTCCGTCCGAGCTATAATTAAAATACTCGCGATGTTTATCGCGAATGTATCAACATTTATAATACTGACCTAAAGACTCAGACCTGTGAATGTGTGATATCCAAACAGGAATCGCGCGTGTATGTGAGTGTATGAATATTATGATCAAGCAGAATGTGATGAAAATGCTAATTATGAATGATAATGAATTAATGAATGATAACTAAAGTTTTATAATAATTTATCTAAAAAAGACTTAGAATAACACATAAATAAAGAACAGTTTATTGATTCAATCGTATCAGATATCTGATAATGTTACACCTTTATTTAAATAATGGCTTTTAAAGAAAAAGTGTAACGTCTTTTGCTAACATTTTCCAAATGAAAACCTCACGATTTAAAATTAAGAAAGCTACGATTGAATCAACAAATATAAAAACAAATGTCTGAGTACTCACTGTATTCGGGCGATAGTAACTGCGATATTGTTGATTAATGTTTATTTTTACGTATAAATTACTCGGCTGCGCGGCGGTGACTGTTGCGTTTGCAGTAAAAAACAGTAATTTATTAGTGGCGACTTCTCGTGTTGGCACGGGCTTAACGAGTGTGTGGCGTGCGGTGCGGTGGACAGAAAAAACTGGCTCGCTTGGTACGTAGCTCGAGCAGCAGTGGCCTGAGGAAGAATAACCCCAGGAGTCGATGGGAGCTGCCACCGCTTCCGAACGTCCCCGCACCCCGCGCCGCCTCCACCCGCCCGATACAGATCACGCATTCTACGAATACCTTTAGCTACGGCGCCGACGACCGCCAGCCATCTCTTTCGCTCCAATGCTGGTGCTGCTGCGCTGGAGGTCCGAAGAATCACTGTCGCGCGGGACGGAGGGGTTCTAATGGAAGTTTCACAGCGAACGACGCTTCCTAAGTTCACCAAGTAAAGGTCACACGGGCTAAGCGAGCCGAGCGACGCAGCGTGAGCGTGGAACTCAACCGCGGCGAGGTAGCCGCGCGTGCGCAACACCGGCAGCGCCCACATGACCGGCCGTTTAGCTGCGCGCGCTCCCCGCGAACCGATAGCTGTCCTGCTCACACTTATTGGCAGACGTATGGCTCTCTTTCTCACGCGGAGACGTGGAAAAATGTATCTAGTTCTGTAGAGGCGACGCGGAGTGCAGTAGCTAAGTTTTTTTTTTCGTTTCAATAAATTTGTGGTTGTTCGTCTCGCTTAGGCGCGCGCCCGGGGCGTCGTCGAGCGAGACGGTGTATTGCCACCGGGTTACGCCTTCCGCGCGTTCTCGTTATTATGTAGGTTGGCCACGTATTAGAGCCTCATGTACTGCGCAAGTCTTAAATATAATATTGTCGTAAATACGAGTTGTTTGTGGCGTGGCCGGTTATTTATGTTCGAGGCGCGCTGCTACCGTAGTACGCGCCGCCTTCTATGTTTTCACATTACACAATCAATATTTAATATTGATCATGTAATGTTATATTATACTGCTTGTATTTATACGGTGTGGCTTTGCTTTCATGAACATGTTCTAAATAAAATGTCTAATCAGTTCCCTATACATTTGACTAAGTAGAATTTAGACCAGTCAAAAAATTTTTAAAGGCTACGTACCTATAAAAAAAATCACATATGTATTGCTACATAATTATGAAACACATGTACGATACCTAAATACCTATTTTTATTTTTAATATTGTAAAATGAAGAATATGTGCAAATCTTATTGCATTTCTATAAACGTTGCCAAATCTTTAACTTAGCGTGGGAGATATATTCGGTTGCGAAGTAATAAATTATCAAAAACGGTTAAAATTTATTCAAACAATGAACTGTGTTCTCCTATTTAAAGGAAGCTATCATATATCGTTTCGATTTGTATTCCTTATAAAGAACTCAGAAGTATAATGCATCTTCTATGATATTCTAGGCTCTATAAAGACAATTTATGGGTTTCTCCAAACTACACATTCAAAATCACATCTGCTTAGGATATTGACTGACTAATGTTATTTTCCTTTTGTGTTGTTTTTTTTTTAACCACCTAGATACTTGATACTAGGAGTACGTCCTACCGATTGTCTTCAAATTGCACGACCAAAAACGGACATAGAAAACAGCTTTTAAAAAAAATCAGAATATTGTGCCTAACCACAGAGGTGTTACACCATAGCGGGACAAGAAAATAGCTTAAAATAAATATTGTCAATGCAAATCAAACAAAAAAAATATTTAGAAAAGATTTGCGATAGTGACCGAAATTCTATTGATTTTTTAGATAATTTACTTTTTGTCAAAACTCAATAAAATTCTATTGAGTCATTGAATTTTTACTTCATTTTTCAAAAGTGGAACGCAAACATACTGCCATCAATTAAATTCGTATTGTTCTGATAAACTGTGTATTATATTGCACTGCTATGCCTGTATAGCAGCTTATACTATAACTAATTGATTTTTATTCTATTTATAATTGATTATTATTCCAAAGATTTTAATATTATTAATATATTAACTAATATAAAAAATATGGTGTCGAAAAACAAACCTCATCCGCATCGCTGTTGATGGGTAATGTGTCCAAAAGACTGGTGACATTACAACGCTGTATGGCAATACTTATTCTCTTCTTCAAGGTAAAAACCGAGGTTTTTGGGAAAGGCGAAGCGTTAATAAGGCGTTTAGAGAGGTCTATATAGAATTTGTGTGCACTCGAAACTCGAGATCCGAAACTTTCAACTCCAAACGGCTTTAAAATACAACTGCCAAAAAAGTAACATTAGGTTCATTTGTTTATTATAAGGTTAAGGATATGTTTCAAGCGCTTGAGGTCTTTGAAGCCACAGCGGCAGCACCAGCACAGTACGTCGAGTTAGGAAGATGAGAGCAAGTGTATCGATACAAGTAGGATTCCTCACTGAAAGCCTACTTATCTTGCGTTGCAATAAAGACATCCCGTTTGGTCTCTAGCCATCTTTATATGCCAAGCCATGAGGTTTCAATACAGCACGATCGCTAACGTCGATCTGTGTCTTCTAACAAGACAACTACTTAACAAGTTTTTTTTTATTCAACTACAATACGCTATTCAGCTATAAGTTAAATTGTCTAACGTCATAATTGATTTTTGAAATTTAACCTATCCAATGATGTGTCATCTCATTCAGAAATTTTCTTCAGATTGAAGCCAGTCTTGTTCTCAATCGGAATACGCAATGATCAGTGTTCATGAGTGCTTTCGCTAATTGGTTTTTGTTACGTTTTAGTCTTTGTTTATGGGCTTTACGGGACTTATCTATCTGTTCTCTAACAGGAGGTATATTTGTTTAATTATATAACCTAGTGCTTGACTGCGATCCTATCTAATTGTAAGCAGTGATGCAATCGTTGATGAACCGCACTAGTGTTTTAAGAGCCTATTCATTTTAGCCTTGAAGACACTTAAATTATAATCGGACGGGAAAACCTCTACAGGCAAATTATTCCAATCCTTCGATGTACGCGGTATAAACGACGAAGCGAAACGCTTAGTTCGA
The DNA here is from genome assembly GCA_961205895.1 of Mythimna pallens. NCBI lineage: Eukaryota > Metazoa > Arthropoda > Insecta > Lepidoptera > Noctuidae > Mythimna > Mythimna pallens. The sequence goes on from OY540843.1 coordinate 9,182,439, forward strand.
ACCGTACCTAGAGATATTAACAAAGTAAGGGTGGACACTTTCCGTACGTTGGGTTGTCCGATGGTAGAAAGGAGATGACGGAATCAAGTAGCCAGGCTGGCTACCCCACGCCTGTGGTCCTGGGTTCATAGATTGGAATGGATCACCAATTAGCTTTTTCGCACACCTTTCCACTGGATCCAAAGCTGCCAGATTTCTAGATATTCGTGGACTTATGTATTCTTTACAAACTGTGGGGCATTAATCAAAGTCGAGACTTTCATTGCTGAACAAGTGAAGAAATGAAAGTCCCGTAACTAGACGAGTGACCTGTTCTCAGTCAGACCACACGGATACTAACACACCTCTAGACAACTCACATTGTCACAAATACAATTATTATAACGGACATCTCGGAGACACGCGCGAAACTACAATAGAAACAAAAGCATTGTGACTAAACGGACATTCCTTATAACACCGTCACGGCTATAAACAAGCAATCATGCGAACAAGCGGCGACAATGACCGAAAACATCAAAACATATTAGGGGATGAATTGTCTTACATTATAAGAGACGACGGGGGCTCATAGTTGTATTGTTGCATTATTAACAACAAAGTGTCACAAAATGTTTGCTTACAGTATTAAGAAACAAACCTTTTATGGTGTTGGAAAAAACGTGATTGTCCCGCTTTTGTTGGGGCGATGAATGGTCACTCTGCGACCACACTGAGGGTTGGTGCGTTGCTAATTTTCTAATTTACGGGACTGTTGTGTGATTGGGATTTGGATATGTTTAGTTTGACAGTTTTTTAATTAAGCTTTTTTGTTTGTAACACAAAGTTTTTTTTTAAATTATTCCACTTTACTGTTAATATTTGAGATTTTTTTGAAGCAATACACATATTTGTTTCGCACGAGAATCGAACCCGCGACACGCAGCGCAGTAGCCACTCTTTTAACCACTGTGGCAACCGTGCTGTCAAAAGGTTAAATTAAAAAAAAAAACAAAAATCGAAAATATTTGTTAAGTAAATCCAAATAATATTTTATCATCTACATAGATAAGATTATAGCGCGCGTTGATGTCTTTTCTTACTGCATAATTTTTTGGCAGTATCTTGAAAATTATTTATATTTATTTACCTATGTACCTATATTTTTTTAGTTGCAGGTATTATGTTCAATTGTAATCAAATTTAATAGTGATGTAATTGACCAGTACTGACTATGTATATTCAATAACAGTACCAATTGTAAGTACAACGAATCATCTGTATCGATCGTCAAACAATCACAGCTAACATCGTATCGGAAAACTCGAGCGTGTTAACAACTAAGCACGCTACCGGCCCCATAAAAGCGAATTGTATCTGCACTTCGATCACCGTATACCTTATAAAGCGGCCGGCTAGCCGAACGCCTTCTAAAAATAATGTTTTGGCTCATCATTAGCCCGACAATGCGACGCGATCGGTTCGTGCTTTGTCTTTTTAGTCGGTGACGCAATTCATACCGAAACGGAACAATAAAATTCTTAAAATTAACAAATAAATTTCAACTTTATTCTCATAAGTCCAAGGATGAAATTCAAATGAGTGATACCGTTGTTGATTTCCAAAAGAATTGTCCGTTGACAACAGAGACATCGATGCTGTTCTTTTTTTGAATATCGATTGTAAAGAGCATTCTCATGGGCTGTGAGAACTTTCAAGATGTACAGTCGCGGCTTAAATTCTTTTCTATTCAACGTATCTTTGTTGAAGCTCATTGTCGGATGTCGGATGGTCGAAGACAGTTTTGTGCGTGATGATACAGCGGTCGGTGGAAACGATTGTGATCGGTTATTTGTAGACAGTTATATATGTGACAGGTTAAATAGTAGACATAATGGTGTTGCCTTTTTCAGCGACCACTACAGAACACAACACACACACACACACAGGACACATAGGAGCGATGCTATGGACTTTTGTCTGAAATAAAAATTATTATTATTACTTTTGTAGACTTAAGCTTGGTTTCAGACATCGTCATGTTTAGCTCTAAGCCCAAGTTTCTTATAGACTTCTGTATGAAAAAGTTTCAGAAGCAGACCAAGGTTAACAATTGAGTCTGATAAGACGCATACTCATCATCATAATTTACACATTTAGACGTCCATTGCTGGACATAGGCCTCCATAAGTGTCGCGACAACGATCGTTCCTGTGCGTTTCTCGTTCATAGGATTTCCACAACTGGATCATCAGTTTACCTTATGGGAGGCTTCCCAACGCTGCATCTTCGGATACGTGGTCGCCACTCCAGAACCTTTCAGCTCTATTGACCATGTAATGCCACTTAAGTTTGATGATTGTTCGGGCTATGTTGGTAACTTTGGTTCTTCTGCGGACATCTTCATTCCTGATTCGATCATACAGGGTAACTCCGAGCATAGCCCTTTCTATTGCATTGTGATGAGGCCCATTGTGAGCGACCACGTTTCAGAGCTATATGTCATCACTAGCAACATACACAGGTCACTAGACTTTCGTCTTGAGATACTGGTATTTCGAACGAGAAAATACCGCGCAGCTTCCCGAACGCTGCCCAGCCGAGTCGGAGTCGACGAATGAACACTTTATCGAAGTTAGACCTACATACCTAACTAAACGGTCCGTCCCCGGTAAATGCAATCGTCTACAACTTCGAGTGTAGAGTTTTGATAGGAGTGGGTGCTACATGGTTGTTTACCATGACATTGATTTTCTCTGTGATCCTCTTAAGACCCACTCTTTCGGAAGCTCTACTGAGGCCATCGAACACTGTATTGAGCTCCTCCATAGCACATCACACATGACTACTACATCGCCAGTAAATCAAAGGTGAGTGATATAGTCGCCATTGATATTGATGCCTAGCCCTCTCCAGTCCAGAACCTTGAAGACATTTTCCATTGCGACCGTGAACAGTTTCGGAGAAATGATGTCTCCCTGTCTCACACCCCGCTGCAGAAGGACAAGTTTTGAGATGGAGAGTATCCAGAAGTACTTCTTCCTGAATCAAGACCTTGATTCCATTAGCTGATATGACTATCGGGATAATGATCGCTGTTATCTATATATATATATATAAGGGGAAACTGACTGACTGACAGATCAACGCACAGCCGAAACTACTGGGATTAGGAGCATGAAATTTTGCACAAGGTATCCTTTTATGACGTAGGCGAGCACTAAGAAAAATTTTTCCAAAATTCACTCCCTAAGGTGATGAAGCGGGTGTCCAAAGTTTGTATGGAGAAACCTACGTTTACGCGAGCGAAGCCACTTGCAGTAGCTAGTTTTTATTATAATCCTTTTGTGTCCCACTGCAGTCCCCCTTCCCTTAGTAGACTTTTCTGTAATCTTTGCTACATCTGGCTAATCCTTTCAGTAACATGTTATGTTTGATTTAAGTTTATAGCCAATCAACAGTTACGCGTCTCTGTATGCTTTAAGAAAATCTCAAGATTGATGACGTGATTTGCTCTAAGTCATCGATTGCCTATAGTTTTAACGGCTTTATTAAATACTCATAAAAAATTTAATACCTCATCGCATAGGCATCTATCGACCATAGAATATATTATTACTTATTTATTTGCTTGATACTAAATATTTTATTATACTCATGAATAATTATGTAGAAAATCTGCTAAGAAGAAATTCATGGTTACTCTCTTGGAGTAAGGTTTTTCTTAAAGTGACTACTAAAAATATAAGTACCCGTTCAAATAGGATTTTCCCCTTTACATAATTCGTCATGTTTTCTGTAAATGCCAAACACAATGCTAACTGACATAAACTAGTGCTTGACTACGATTCCACCTAATGGTAAATTGTGATGCAATCGTTGATGGTGAATCTCACTAGTTTACTAAGAGCCTATTCACTCTATACACAAAGAAAATAAAACCTTAAAAATAAAACTGATTGATTACGATCAATTTTCAATAGGTAGGTATTTTGTTCTACAAATAAAGATAACATATTATTTGCTCAAGATATTGGATTAAGTACTTAAATACATTAATTAAATATTGATATCTTTGCTAACAAAGGTGTTATTCCGGTAAAAGGTGTGTCCCTAGTCATGTGATTCATATGAGACATTAATCCATTTGTAAAGATATCTGAGTACCGTGTTAGATAATCAGCTAGGTTGTTAGCAGAAATAAATACGCAAGCCAAGATCTACTTCTGGAAAGACGTCACAGTGTCCTCACCTTCCGCATGACGCAGGTCCTCACCAGAAATAATAAGTTCGGGAGGTTCCTGCACTGGATTCGTGCGGAAGAAACGCACAGGAGTTTTTTCACCATTGTCTAGACTACTCGGAGGGTATGGTGGAGCAAGCATACTGTGGCAGTGTGCCCCGCTTGGGCGGAGCACTGCCGAGTTCTCGTGGGGGCAATTGGCGGCAACAACCTCTCGCAACACGCTATGGTCCGGAGCGAAAAGGAATGGCAGGAGGTCGACTCCTTCTGTGAAGCAGCAATGCTAGCGAAGGAGGCAGCCGCACGCGTGAGGGAATGGACTTCCTCACGCCTTAGCCGCTGGAATCACGACCCCGATTTCCAGCCACCGTAGGCATGGGCTTGCGGAGGACGAGCAATGGGTAGCTCGCCGTCCGGCCGTCCTGATGTCAGCAAAACCGTAGGGGCCTAGCAGGGTCGAAGCATACTGGGGCCTAGAGCGAGCGAGAGAAGTCATTGGATTGATTCCCACCTTAAAAAAAAAATATATATATATATAAGGTGCACTTTAGGGGAGGTGGGACATAGGGGCACCCAAATGAAAGCCCTTTAAAACAATACAACTTCTAATGAGCCCTAGTTTTGCACAGATTTTCAGTCCACTATGCAGGTGGTCTGTACCTCAGTTGGTCGTTACAAAATATATCACACGCTAAAAATAAAACCTCGCACATCTTTATTCGCGAATTTCAAGAAAATTAAATCGCAAACATTAACGTTACGGTTGACAAAACTAAAACAATAATATTATTGATTGCGGTATCGTTTCGCATTCACGAGAAATCGATTAAAAATTTACGGTATTCGATATGGAGTTTTTGAATGATTAATAATTTTGATCTGCAATCTGCCACTGAATTCCACTGTTGTACAGGTAGTCGCATCTCCGCATTAAATTATAGTTCTTGTTAATTTTTTAATGTAAATAATAAAAGAAATATTTTTTTATCGAGTCGATGGTATTTTTATAGCCTTTGTTACTTATATTATGATAAACTCATTTTTGAAGGTCTTAGTCATTGCCCAAAAATTAATCAATAGAAGCGAGCAGATACGTTTTATGTATTGGGTAATTGATACATTACGGTAATTGATAGGGGATGACGCGATATAAATTATGTGCCTATGTTTGCGATTTTAGATTTATTTTTCTGAAATTCTAATACGAAAAGGACCCCCCACATCCATACCTATCTCTGCATCACCGTTAACGCTTAAAAATAAAATTGAAAGGAAAATGTAATTTATAATAAACGTAACTTTGAATTCACTAACTGATATATACGGATATTATATACGAAGACAATTCTTTATTGGAAGCATAAACTTCCGCAATCTAAACCAAGATATACGCTTAGATCTAGATTCTTGAAAAAACCAACCAAGTCCAAGTCGAATTTAGGCCCAGTTTATTTCATTCCTTATTATAGCCACAAAAATTTGCTATCAGTTTCAATATCTTTGAAAGATTAATAGAACTCTAATAAGTTGATAACACTTAGCATAATGACCATGATTACTTAATACTAAATCAGTAGTGTGTGCATTGAAATCCCTCAATTACCTTTTTTACAATCCGTTCAACATAATAAAAACATAATTCAATTTTGCGGTCCAAAGATTAAATTACGATCGTTCGCCCATTCTGTATGCGACAGTAAAAATGCTAATACTGACCAACGATGGAGTAATTTACGATAGCAAAAGACAACATAAGACAATATATATAATAAGGTGACCGTCAAAGAATTCGATTCTTCTTTTTCTCGTTCGTAAAATTTTCAATGTGAAACCATTAATGATTCACATCATTAGCGCTGCGAACTTCTAAATTAATGTTATTTTGTTAATTAGCTTGTTATTATGTTCTTGATGACTCCTTAAATTAGGACTGTTATGTGTTTTATTACCAAATAAAGTAAAAAGCGTTAAGGAATTGTGTGTGAACGAATTATTTACATTTGATTAGACTAATGTTAGGCATTGGAGCTCTGGATTATCAAAAAGACCAAAAAACTACCAAGCGACGTAGTATCTTATATGGGTGCAGTCTACAATCGTTGTTAAAATAGTTTTATTGTGCTACATAATGTGTCATTGTAGGGATCCGTAATATATGACAGCCAATTAGATATGTACATTTTCTCTGGTATTTGATCGAATTTTTTCTCACTAATACTGAGTTCTGACACTTTGAACCAGGAAATCAACACAGACAGAAGTTTCGTATAAGAATCTTTTCTGTGTAAAAACAATAAAAAATCAGAACATATTTAACTATTATAATCTCCCTTACGTCTATACTAATATTAAATAGAGAATAGATTTGTATTTTTGTTTGTAATGAATAAACTCAAAAACTACTGGACCGATTTTAAAAATCCTTAAAAATTATTTTACCTGTAGAACGTGCTACTTTATCACTGAGTGATATAGATTATATATTTTCTACTGTCTCGCGGGCGGAGCTGCTAACAGAAGCTAGCGTCAAATAAAACCATTCTGCAATAAGTCAGGTCTCCATATAGCATAGCATAGTCGGCCTTATAATGTTCTCACTGTTGGTACTCAGGCCTCCTCTTTAGAAGAGAGAATGGGCCGTAATCCACCATGCAGGCCCAGTGCGGTTTGGTGGATGTCATATGTCTTCAAATTTTTAGTTCTAGGACATGCCGGTTTCCTCACGATGATTTCCTTCACCGTTTTGAGAGCAGTGCTGATGAAATAAATTACACAAAGTAATGCGCCTGGCTGGGTTTGTATCACTCGGCCACCACTGCTCTCAAGTCTCTTGTTTGTATTATTTAAATTATTACAAAAAGGCACAGAACCGACTAGACTTGACATCGACAATTAACACTATATTAATGGCTATCTACACTTGTCCACACAAATCATTATACAAATGACATTTTCAACTAAGTTTTTTACATCTTATTTCCTTCCTTATCATTTTATTGTCCATATGCTTCTATTTCGTCATCAGAACAGGCGGCCACACCAAAAAATCAATTTACATTTTATTTAATGAATGTATTATGCAGATTTTGTCGATTTTATTCTTCGAATATCGATAAATCTGTACGGGCGAGACAAATAAGTCATAACATTGGACCGGGGGTAAGGACAAGGCCAGATTATTCTTTTTTTGCACATATCGATACAAGAATCGACAAGTTTTTGAATAAAAAAACTTTAATTCACTAGAATAAATAAATTGTTAGTAAAAAATACTAGACTACGCTGTTTTTGTCACACGGTCTGAAACAGTCCGAATTGGTAGGTACTAAAATTTAAAAAAAAAATCCGCATAAGGTGTGGTCCCAGGTAGGTAGGCAGTTTCTTATGCCTTGATCTACTTGCACAAGTTGAGAGTGGGTTTACGTATAGTTGTAATAAAAAGCACTAACTAGCTAAAGGACCATAAATAATTATGAAAATAATACTGAATAGCCAATGGGTGGCTCGCCGTCCGACCGTCCGGTAACCGTCCGGACCAAGCCCAAGTCGTCGACAGTCTCAGGGAGATGTCAGTAAATCGTAGGGGCCCAGCAGGGTCGAAGCCTACTGGGGCCACGGGTAGTGTGAAAGTGAAACCCGAGACCCTGGGACGAAGGCAAAGAAGGAACAGGAGTGGGTTTTTTGTCAGTAAAAGTCTGACACTATCTCCCGCTCCGCCCAAGAGCGCGATTTGTCATAAAATGATTTTCCCATCTAAAAAAAAAACCCTGAAATCACTGCATTTTTGAAATTTTATATCGATTTCTAAAAAAATATCCGCAGGAAAACCAAGGTTAGCGACATAGCTTGAGAAAACGCCAAGTAGAGTAAGTGGCAGTAGGCAGTAACAATATGCCCTGTATTGCTCGCAGAACAGATGGTCTATGGGACCGAAAGGTTCTGGAGTGGCGACCACGTACCGGAAGACGCAGCGTGATGATGATCAATTACTAGATCCAAGAAAAAGTAACATCTTTTTATACCCATATAATTCTTCTGTACGCGTGTTTGTCACCGAACTCTTCCTAAACGGCTTGACCAATTTGAATGAAATTTTGTATGTAATTGGAGCCGGTAGATGGCGATGCAATCGGGATCTCATTTTTTTTCTGACGAAAAGTCAGTTTTCTGACAGGAAAACGTCTGTCGGGACCACTAGTTTGGTATAATTATTCGATTTCGTCGAATTCATAGACTGACCTAGACAAAGTGGCGATCAATTCTCAATGGATTGCATCATACGTCTCGATATATTTGACTCTAAAAGAATGACAAGCTTCTGACTCAAAAAGGAAAAATTGCTGTAAACTAATTTTTCCAACGGATTTCACTCCGTCTTTTTTTTTCTTTGTAGACTTCTAATTATACTAATCTAATCACACTAATTATAAAGGCGAAAGTTTGTGTGTATGCATGATTGTGTGTGTTTTGTTTGTTACTCTTTCACATTCAAACGGCTGAGGGGATTTGGATTTAGATAAAATTTGGTAAATAGGTAGACGTTGGCTTGTAGCTCATCATCATCATCATCATTTCAGCCGACAGACGTCCACTGCTGGACATAGGCCTCACCCAAATGTCGCCACAATGAACGGTCCTGTGTGTCTCGCATCCATCAGATTCCCGCAACCTTCACCAGGTCATCGGTCCGCCTTGTAGGAGGCCTTCCAACACTGCGTCTTCCAGTTCGCGGTCGCCACTCCAGAACCTGTCGGCCTCAACGGCTACTAACAGTAGTGTAAAAAGACTGCTATAACTAAATTTATGGCTCGTCTCTGCATCGTAGTAGTTATCCCAAGATTTCTGGTTATTTGAACTTTGAGTAACAAAAAACGGAAATGTTTTAGTACTCCAAATGTCATCCGTTCACTTCGATTGACATTTCAAACTATTTTCTGTGACGGTTACACGATTCGGCAGAATGGCAACACAATGTCGCAATAACTTGAAATCAATCACCACAATGTTATAAAGACAATTGGTTTTTTTTTTTTTGAGACTGTTTATAATTTTTAGATAGTTTTCAGGAGATATTTTGATCTTAGCGTTTATCTTTGAAAGCCTTAAAAAACGTAGTTGAGCTACTATGGATGGGTATTGGTAAGCAACCTATAAACAGAACAGAACATCCCATCATAAATGTTGGCATCAGCACCCGTGGTTTTTCATGATTGTGATTATAGTCAATACATTAACATGGTTTTAGGTATTATTGCACGCAGCCTTATATTGAGGCTAAACACAATATTAAGGCACGGTTTGACTTTGCACCAGTGAAGGAACAAGTTCCAACTCGTAATTTAGCAGCAATAGGAATCAAACTATGCTCCATCTACAATCGAGTTCTGTGCCTGAAAACTTGTAGCCAAAGCACCGTCTGTGTTACTACTGCTAACTCTAGAAGTTGAGAAGTTTTGGAAGAGATCGTACCATCGACACAAATAAGAACAGTGGGTTGACGTCCAGCTAAAAGCCACAGACACCGGTGAAAGCTATATCGTTACTCGAGATTCAGGCACACCCCAAAACCCTCGAGTACCCACCTAAAGACACACCGCCAACTAAAAAAAACCAATTACACCACAGGTCGGTAAAGTCGGCGTTACTTTGTACTACGTGTACTAAAATTATGACTATTGCGAAGCATTACTCTTCTTTACTCATCGTATGAATGGTTGAACATGTCCGTACAATGGCTTGCCTGTCCCCCTATTATTTCGAGCGGCTGCCTTTATGCGGACGTCATCCGATAAAGGGGTATAAATAAGCGCTCGCGCATGTCATGTAGCGTGGCGACTAGTGATTGTAGCGTTATGAATCATCGTTCGTGTGTCGTTCGGGATTTATCGGGTCCGTGATGATTTTTAACTGTAGTTGGTTGGTAGGTGTCCTGAATTTGAAAAGCAACTGTCGTGGCAGTCTTCCTGTGTTGTATTTCTTTATTTTGCTATTTTATAGCATAGTCAATTGTATGTTTGCTCCTCTGCTTGTAGCATCTTTAGTCCTCTGATGATTTGAAGTTTTTACTTGTTCATCACTCATAGATATTCTGACTGTGTTTTTTTAGTTATCTACTTCATATCATAGTCAATCGTCTTCCTTCTTCGTACCTATATCTAATAAATTTATAAAATTAAGTTGACTATTTTAATGCCTAAATAAATATCACAGTAACCACAGGTAACTGTGCTGCCAAATAGTTTTTACAGAGCCATAATACTCCATTACTTCCCACCTTTTCAAGATGTAACAATTGGTAAACTCCTTGATCTCCCGAAAAAGGCATGGACGCAAAAGACAAACAAATTAAACAGCTTCCCCACTAACAAACGATCCATCATTTACCCCAAAACACTCATTATTTGATCTACAAAACGTATTTACGACACCATTAAAAAAACAATTAATTCATCTTAACAAGTCAACGGCCTCCCATTGCGACTGCCACAAAAGTTCCGACTGATGTCGGTGGTCGCGGCGACTTGCGACATTATTTGCGAAATGTCACCACCAACGATGAGCGACAATAACATTCGGACTATAAAAAAATCGCAGTCGAAAAAACCATGGCTGAAAAACCAAAACTCTTATAAACAAAACGATAGAGTTGAAAATTACATGGCAATGCAAATTTTCAGCTGTAAAGATAAGTTGGTGTACCATTAAGTAAAGGCTATAAATGCACCCTATCGGTTTTCCGCGTTGTTCTCAGAAAGCGTATTATGTCCGTATTTTGGTTACTTGTTTGTCTGTATGTCGAGGCGTCGCCGGTGTCGTGGAAACTTTGTCGGTACCAAACAAAGACTTCCTGTGCGGTACAGCACATCCGCTGAACGACGGGTTTCCACTGATATGAGAAAATAACTTGGCGTATGGAACTGGCCCCTAGTTATATTTGTAGTGTGTTTTGTGCAGAAGGTGGAATTTGTGCCCATAATTTTACATACTCAAATCAAACTGTTGACTCTCATTTAGTAATAGCCAGGCACAAGTAGTAATATTTCAATTAACTTTTGTTCTTTAGACTGTAATTAGTCAGTATATAGTTAATTTTTCTATTTGTATAAACTCGGAGAAGGAGCAATTTTTTATCTGAAATCTTACTTTAACCGCACTAATATTAAAAAGGCGAAAGTTTTTATATACCTACGTTTTTTTTTTCTGTGGGAAAATCATCTTATGACAAACTCACTCCTGTTCCTTCTTTGACTTTAGTCTAGGGCCTCGGGGTTCACTTTCGCACAACCCATGGCCCCAGCGGGCTTTGCTGGGCCCCACGATTTGCTGACATCTCCTTGAGGCGCGCGCGGCTACGCGCCGTCGACGACTTGGGCCCGGTCCGGACGGTTACCGGACGGTCGGACAGTGAGCTACCCAGTGCTCGCCGTCCGCAATCCCGTGCCTACGGTAGCTTTAAAAGACCTACGGCAGAATGGATTTTTAAAGAAATTTGTTACCAGGATAGTTTATATCCTAGATTGACACAAAGGCTATAATTTATAAAGGTAAGAAATAGGTACTACTTATATGTTAGTGAAGCCGCAGGCGGCAGCTAGTAGTGTTAGGTACAAGTCAAGCTTTTCACAACATTTTTAGTTCCTTAAACTTGGGGTCGGTGCTAAACGTTTCCTGCTTTCAATCTCCACTGTCCACTGTCTGTCATTCTCCGTTAGCCTCCATTTAGGCTTAGATACTCAGTCACGCAGCCTGCTCTTTTCATTCATCAGTATCCCTCTTTTAATGTCTTGGTCTTCCCGTCCAACTATAATTTAGGTGTCTTCAAGGCTAGAGTGAATAGGCTCTTAATAAACTAGTGCGCCTCACCATCAATGATTGCATCACTGCTTACCATCAGGTGGGATCGCAGTCAAGCACTGGTTTATATATATTTTTTTTAAATACATTACTAAATAATAATCAGATGTCCGATGGAGCCGAAGATTCTGGAGCGGAGAGCTCGTACCGGAAGACGCAACGTTAAAAGCCCTCCACAAGGTGGACCGATGAACAGGTGAAGGTCGCGCCAAAGGATGCGAGTCGACCAGGACCGGTCGTTCTGGCGATACTTGAGGGTGGCCTTTTGTGCCAACAGTGGACATCTTTCGGCTGAAATGATGATGATAGTGATCTAAATAGTAAGCATCCAGGTGCACGTATAAGAGCAATGGTAGGCGAGTCGTAACGCCCCCAACTTACTAGTTGTAGGTTCTAGGTTCAAACCCAGCCAGGCGCATTACTTTATGTAGTTAATACATCACTGTTACTCTCAGTGTAGAAAAACATCGTGAAACTGACTTATCCTAGAACAAAAAAAAATCGAAGACTAACTATCACTGAGCCCGGTTGGTGGATCACGGCCCATTCCCTATCCTAGAAAGAAGGCCTAAGACCCAGTACTGGGAACATTATAAGGCTGATTATGGATATAATAAGTACCTATAGGAATCTAAACATACACGAAGCCGCGTAATCTAACTAGTGCAACAGTCCACAAAGTTTCTTTTTATAAGTAAATTATAACCAATAAGGTTGTGTCGTGAAATATCACACGGCTGGTGTCCCTCATCGGATTTCAATACATCGATATATTATTTAAATGATGGCAATAGTATCTTTTTACGTTTTAATGTTCTCAGACCCTGCCTTTACATTGTCTGAAGTGCAAACATTTTAAATGTGACTACAGTGTGTTCTCAACTTGTCCAAATAAGGATTTATTAGGTGTTTAACGTGTGTATTTTTATTTCTTCTTTAGCGCCTACTTGAGCAAATGATGTCTCAGAATATGCACGGCGCTTTTTAAACACTGGTGACGATTTTATTGTTGATCAAACAAAAAAAATTGGTGCCTACAAAGTTCATCATCCTTTATATTTAATAACAACATACTTTACATTTAACATTAAAATCAAAAGTTTTTTTTTTCAATTTGGCTGAGAGCCAGCAATTTTCAGACCTCAAAGTATATAAAAACAGCTCCCCAAAATGAGCGCCTGTCAACACTTTCTTCTTCCACTTTTTAGCTAGGAAGAACAAGCGGCACAACAAACTTCCCAGCAAAGCATACCAGCATCTATAACAATAATAATAACAACCCCATAGCCGTATCATCACACGTTGACAATGTGGTGGGGCTTGCGCGCTCCAATAGACCCTAGCTCTGTACTGATAGAGCTTGCTTTGCCGTAACATGACAGACTAAGAGGGATCCAATCTGCAGGGCAGTTTTGTGGCGAACTAATGGTCATTAGCGACCCTACGGACCTGAGCTCCAGGAGCTTGCCTTTATTGGCTGGTCGTAGTGAACACTGACGAGGAACAGAGCCCCCACCTCTCTTTTGCCTTTATTGGCTGGCTTGAGTGGAGGTTCGCAAGAGCAAACGTGCTCGGAAGAAAGATGTATAATCCAGTAAGGTGCTGGTAGGGATCCTGACTGTACTTCCGGGATTGTCTTGATAGCCGTGGTATACTTCTCCACTCCTATGTTGCCCTGTCGTATATGTTGCCCTTTTGTTTCTACGTCACTTTGTGCTAGCAACCGCTTTCGGGGGCCCATAATATATTGAGTGTGCAAGACACCCCCTGCCTTTTTATCGATGTAAATTAATAACATTGTTCAGGCAGGAACCATAAACTTAACATAGTTCTTGGCAACCATTCCATTTAGACCTCGCAAAACCATAGCCTTATTTCTTTATGTTTCATATGTCGCAATAGTTTTCCACCAACTGAGAGTTGTGCTTGGGTGCACTAGAATAGCGCGTACAGGAATAATCGTCAGTTGGCACCACGTTCCTGGCTTCGATACGTCGTACGTCTTCCAAAGATCCAGGACCCCAGGGTCCTAAGATATATATACAGTTAACCCATAATAATAAATTATTTTAATTATTTTTAATTATTTTTATTTTGGACGCTTGGACCTTGTTCCCGATACCGGTGGTCTAATTTTTAAATATTTTTTAAAGGTTTTTTTTAATCGGTTTTGTATAAGAAATATCTCAAAATGTTAAACGTATGTAATGAAAATGAGTAAACGAAATAAATTATATACACATATAATAAAACAGTAAAATTATTTTGCGATGGTATTAATTGGCGCAAAAACTACTGAACCGGTCCTGTTCAAATTTTGCATACATAGTCTTTATTTTATAGGTCAGGATAACTTATAGGCTATAAATTATCCTGCTATTTGCTATGGGGAGTTAGCAATAATCCTAAATGTCGGTATTGAACGACATTTGCCGCGAGTTCGATCCCCAGCTACAGTTAAAAGTTTTGTCATTTAATAATAAGAAGGAAGAACCAAGTAAAAAATTCAATATTATTTTGTCCTTAACTTAAAACTACCTCATTCATTTTGATCAATGAGATAGTAAGGCACGGAAAATTTTATGCTAAATATAAACAATTTGATTGTCATCACGCGTAAATAATAAAATAAATAAAACACTTTAAGACCACGTTTAGAATTTAAATAACTCTTTTTTATTTAATATACAACAGGTATAGATATACCGATCATTATGCATTAAATTTATTAAAAATATAAATCTATATATATAAAAGAAGAAACTGACTGACTGACATACCTATCAACACACAGCTGAAACTACTGGGACTAGGAGCGTGCCATTTTGCACAAGGTTTCCTTTTATGACATAGACGAGCAATAAGAAAGGATAAAACGGGGTTCCAAAGTTTGTATGGAGAAACATACTTTCACGCGGGCGAAGCCGGGGGCAAAAGCTAGTCTATTAATAATTTTCCTTAAATCATCGTAATCATCATAAAAGTTAGCATGATTTTACGCTTTCGTTAAGTTTATTATTTATTTTAATATTTATTAATTAAAACATTTATTAGATACCGTTATGATGAAGTGTGCATTCATTTTTTAATCTGCTTAAATATTTTATAATTATATCTTAATTAAAATATAGCTAGGAATCTAAAATCATGAATCTCATTGTCTTTCTTAATACTGTAAACACGATAAACTTCATTATTAAATGAAATGCCAAGCGTGGTTTATTCAAATTGGTAAATGAAAGGAAGACCTTATAAGAAGGTTCTTTATGGAGAAAAAAAACTGTCAAAAAAAAAAAACTCTCAATTGTAAAATATCTAGGTACTGCATCCTCTTTTAAGAGAACCGGGCAATGGAATTGCATTTGGAGGAAAAGACCCACTCTATCCCGAACAAGCAGATGCGATGAGGGGAAACATAAAAAATAAATAAAATATTATAAAATTGCCAATAAAAAATGCAGATGCTGAATTTTTTCTTTGCTTTTCAAAGCTAACAAGGCAAGCTTTATCAACTGTAGGTTACTTATCGACTATAATCGTCGATATAGATACTATTAAGGGCGGAATTCACCAATAAAACTAATCGTGTTTTAACGTTTGGCTCGCATAATCGCGTTAAAACGCGATTAATTTTATTGGTGAATTCCGCCCTTAGTATGTTATCTGTAACGAACACAAGGCTTACCTATCCCAAAGTCCTCTACAATCAAATACCTAACCCATTAGCTGTATATTTTTTTTTCTGAAACTAATCAGTAAACAATATATCACCAAATGATTTCGTCAGTAAAATCTAGTTTCCAAATCAACATTAATGTGAATGAAATATACATAATCAACTCTCATATTGATTGAGAAATACAATACCAACCCATGAAATGTAAGGCTTTTCACATTTTATGGTCAAAATTTGGCAAATAACGGCCATATCTGTCAACACCAATTGATTGAACATCCAAAATCATTTTGGTGTTTGTCCAGTTTATTATAATCGGCAGTTTTGATGTAAATGAGATGATTTTTTCTATTGATTCATTGGTGCTGATTGATTTGATGAAATTAAAGTTTCGAGTTGTTTGTTAATGATTTCGTCACTGTTCCAAACTTAGGCATATAACTAAGGCTGCTGTTATTAATCGACATTTCACGGTTAGGTAGATATGTCCAAGAAAATACAGAAACGATCTACGGTGAAGGTAACCTACGTACGTGTCCCTTTAATAGAATTAAAAGGGTATACATTTGGTTCCTAACCGGATTTTTAAAGAGAAAACAAGGATCAGAATTGGATCTTCCAGCTAATCATCATCATCATCCTCAACATCATTTCAGCTGATAGACGTCTACTGCTGGACATAGGCCTCGCCCAAAAAATGAGACAAAATTCCAACTAATATTCTACCAATATTATTTATTTAATTAATGTGGACATTTAAAGTTCAAGTTCAAGTTAAGTTTCAAAAGCAGAATATTTTATAAACCTTTAAAACGGTAATAAACTTATTTAAGTTTTACGTACTCATAGAGAGTCGTAAAACCGGCAGACTTAAAGCAATAAGGCATTTTCGCCAAATAATGCCTTATTGCATAAAGTCAATTGCATTAACTCAAAGCTTGATCTCCTGGTCAAGCCTTCAGTTAAAAAGACTCTAGGTACTGTTATAAATTTTCCTTCAATTCAACAAACAACCTGAGGACATCTTTTGAAGGCATTTTCAACAGATACAAAACTAATTCTAAATAACAAAACCGATATTCCACCATCAAAACCAAACATTAATAACGGCACTAAATTCGGATAAAAGGGAGTTAAACCTCGGAGCATTGACGGGAGTAAATCCAAGGAGGCCCGAGTTCCCACGGCAAAGTGCCCCAGGCTATGTCCGACTGAAACACGATGGAACATTACCTCTCTGAAACCTGGTAAAAGCTAAGCCGTAGTTATGAGACACTACGGTTAGATTGACGATCGGGTCCGCCAACTGATTTGCTCCTTATTTTTGTTGTTTTTAGAGTAAAAGATTTTGCGCTTCACCACCATGAATTGCATGTCTATTTCCCATCAGGTGGGATCGCAGTTAAGTACTATTTTATATCTTTAAAAAAAATATACAATAATATTTAGAGATTACCGACTTACAAACGAAATTCGATATCTGACTCAGCTCTTGCAGCAATAGAGTCATTCTAACTGAATGTTTACGATACAATTGCATTAAATATGCATATTAGGACCTAATTAATACGTAGGAGAAACGCTCAGCAGTCAGTAAGCTTTTCAGCGATCGAAATTATCAATAAAACCATCAAATAACTATGCAGAACGAGATATTCGCAGGAGCATTATAGTATGCCGCGCTCTCCGCAGGGTTTCTCACGTTTTAACTATTTTATTACTCCAACTGCCCTGGTTAGCACTCAAGAAAAATTCCGCGATTATAAACCTTATTGCAACGAGATAGAGGAGTGAGCTGGTAGGAAAGTGCATCATCTATTTGCGTTGCATTAATTGAAACGGTAATAGCAAACCACTACTGAATTTGTTTTTGTTCAACAGTTTATTTTCACGTAATAAAAGGGTTTTAGTGAATGTAAACATGCAAACAGAGAGCTTGTGTAGATTAAACTTGATCTGAGTTGAGATAATGTTTTCTCTGAAATAGTGGAAGAAATGGAGCATTTCCCACTTCCTATTTCGTCTGTGATGGTCCTGTAGGCCACCTCTCTTTCTACTGAGAACGTTGTTAAAATCCTAGTTAGTTCAACTAGTAACAAAGCCAAGCCAGGTAACAAAGGAAAATCATAAAAATCAGTAGATAATTTCAAATAGCAACTAATACATTTCGGAAAGACTGGACCTCGTTCATTAGTTAGTCAGTAGTTTAATTTGAAACTCAACGAAGCTGAATTCCCTTTTATCACCAAATCACACTTGACACAAAAAGCCACACGTCCCAAATAAGAAATTAGTGTTTCCATCCGTCTCTACAAATATTAGTCACGGCCAGACGGCCCGGAATCGGCCGGATACGAGAAAAAATAATCGATGATCGCCTTGTGCGGCCTAATTAAGATATGTATCGATGGCCAACCCACCCCTGTTTCAAGCACTATTGTCCCTCACTACATAAAAGAACCACCTATCAACAGCTTAAGCGAAAATAACCCTTATTTACAAGGCATACTTAATTATATAAGAAATAAATTGATTGTATTCACGATAAATTTTGTTCGGAAGTGAAAAATAAACGCGAGATCTTTATGTTCTATTATAGTTTTTGTTTTACGGCGTGCGTAGGTGTTGAATTCGAATTACAGGCGATTCTGATTGATTGTGATGGGCGGGAAAAATTCTCGACGGTATTATTAAGTTTACGACTGTAAATTGAAATATAAAAATCACATTTTGCAGTTAGTTAGTCCGATAGATTTTTGTGTAGGTTGATAGTCCCGTCTCTAATGAGACATAGAAAACCATTAAACCACTTTTCTTAGAAAGTTTTGGGACCAATCACGACGTTTTAGGTGCCCATCTGCATATAAAATGAATGTATTTCTTAAAAGCGTGTGGAAAATATTATTTGCCATTTGATCCGAGCTTGAATGCACCATTGGTAATTGATATTACTTTATCAAAAATACCAAAGTCAAAACCTTAATGTCGCTTAATTAATTGAGCTTAACATTATCATCAGATACGATTATAAAACTGCCGGGCATCCGAGTAAATCTGCTCATTACGTGCAGCATCATGAAAACGTGTTTATTAAAGCATGTATTTCTTTTATTATAGGCGTGTGCCGACCAACTCCGTAAACACATTTGCATCCCGGCCGAAAGCCCGCCGCAGAAACCTCAATCGATCGCTAAAAAAAATTCATCGCATTATAGGTAGGTACCCGACAGAACTACCTATACAACTTTCAATACAAAAACCATATCCGAAGTTCAAAAAAATGTGAATACAAAATTGAATCTTGAGTCGTCGATATAAAACCGCTGTCCATTTTTCGAACATAATCTCATAAGCTGTTGTGAGCAGTAGAGATTCCAATACAATAATACGTGCACTGGGCCGGCGCGCGCGCACTCTGATCTGACCACTACTGTGCATTTCCCACGGGCAGCGTATTGTGCCGCGCTCCTCACTCTGTATAGCGTTGTCTCGCTCGCTCCTGATGGACTGCCGCTCTTTCGTTAAACGAAGCACTCCCACACACGCCGTCGGTATTTCAGATTGTTCTGAGGTGGAGACCGACATACATTACGTCAGCCCACAGCTTAGCTGCTAGAAGTTTGTTATCGATGTAACACTATGCTTTACTCGCCCTACCCGACACTATTATAACTTGCCTCGGCATTTAGAAATTATACGACGTGACATTCAATCAGATATCTGTTTATTGAAGCATTGTTCCTCAATTAGAATAGGGTCAATAAAAAAAACTAGAACAGTCCTTTCCTTCAGTAAAAAAACACTTCTAAATCCAAATCGCTGGCATCACTTCTTGAAAGTTTTTATCACATTTTCTACAAAATAATCTTCCAAACTCACCAGCCCTCTAATCTTTGTGTCAGTATAGATTCTAGGAAACGTTACGATTTTGTTAAATCATGTAAATTGGCAATAATTTTATACTCGGAAATTAGCTGAAGAATTCCGCCAATCACAAATTGCAACAGCTGAAATATTAGCAAGTAGTAATACTGAATAGTCTTTAACACATATTCATTATTTTCTAGTTCATTGACGATTCTTTAAGAGTTTCGTTTTCTACATAGCTAATAAAAGCATCAATGTACGTGGATGCATATGGGATAACCACTCAGAGAAATGGAAAACAAAGTATCGTGGTATTTGGTTGTCTAATTCACATCTGTCTAGAGCGCGTGCATTCGGCGTCTCCTGTCAAGCAAAGCCGCGGGCCAAGACTTCATTGCAGCTAATTAGGGCGAAAATATTTAGGAAACGTTTTAGACCATTCGTGAATTAATGAGTGACACGATAAACGGTTAATTTTAGAGTATTTTTTGTCGATACAATTTTAATAAATGTTTTATATTTAGACTGTTTTATGTCTAATTTTTATTTTTCGTTGCGTTGCCTATGGAATGTGTGCTGTTTTTATACATAGGTTTGGACCTATATTAACATTCGGATGTTTGTGTATTCAACGTGATAAATATGTTTCATTACACTAATTCCATTGGTATTGACCGATCATTGTGGCGAAACTTGGGGAAGACGTCTATGTCTAGGAGTGGACGTATTTCGGCTGGATGATGATAACAATAATTTCAAATAAGTAAGATTGTCTTGCCGACAACTACTTTGCAGACATCTGCCAGATGTTATGTTAACATTATGTATGTACCTAAGTGCCACTATTGATAAAATAAAATTAAATACTTATAAAAAGATAGGCTCCTGTCCGCAAAATTATTTCATCTAGTACAGCAGAGCACTCAAATGTTATTCAAAAAAAAACTTAGTCTCGAAGTCTCAGGAATTCTCGGGACTATGATGATACAGAACCTCACCTCGCTATGACCATCACCCATGCACAAATCGAGAAGTCAGATCTTCAACTCCCTTGTTCTAATAGTCGCAAACGTTATTGCTGAACATGAGGTCCTGAGAACAACTATTTTTTGGTGGAAAATCATCAAATAACCCTGGGTGGACCGAGAGGGAGTGTTAGACTTTTACTCACTTAAATCCACCTGAATTCCTTCAGTTGCCCTTTACGTTCCAGGGCCGCGGTAATGTAATTCTTTCGCACAATACGCAATTTATTTCTCAAAAACGGTAACAGCTACTTATTAAGATTTAAATTTATTTTATTTTATTCTGTACATAATTCACTGCTCTCAAAACGGTGAAGGAAAACATCGTGAGGAAACCGGCATGTCCTAGAACCAAAAATTCGAAGACATATGACATCCACCGACCCGCTCTGGGACCGCGTGGTGGATTACGGCCCATTCCCTCGCTTAGAGAGGAGGCCTGAGTCCCAACAGTGGGAACATCATAAGGCCGACTATAGTATGCTGCAATTCAGTAAAATAAATTATAATTATTTAATCAAGTTGTTTTCTAAATTTTTACCATTTTTGGAAACGGCTAATAATTTAATTTACGGTATCTAACGTCAGTTTTGCTATGAGATTGCAGACAGGATCGATTCCCGGGTCGGGCAGCATTATTCAATTTTTCCTCTAGACAATCTTTTTTTTTTATTGATATAAACCAGTGCTTGACTGCGATCCCACCTGATGGTAAGCAGTGATTTTTTTTTTTTTTTTTTTTTTTTTTTTTTTTTTTTTTTTTTTTTTTTTTTTTTTCGGTAGGAGTGGGAAATCCTCATGGACGCCCAAGCTGCCTCACAGACGAGCCAGTCTGGGCAGTGTCAGACTCCTACTGACTAAAACCGCACTCCTACCTTACATTTAAACCACGGACATGACGTCCGTGCCCTTGTTTGGTAATTCTACATTGTTTGCTTCTGGGCAACTCCACGTGCAAGTGGCGTCACTCCATCCGTCGTAAGCAGTGATTCAATCATTGATGGTGAGGCGCACTAGTTTATTAAGAGCCTATTCACTCTAGCCTTGAAGGCACCTAAATTATACGTTGGACGGGAAGACCGCAGCAGGCAAATATTTTCAACAATTCGCGCCATTATTTATTTATTTGTTTAAACTTTATGCACTATCCATTATCCGTTCAAGTATTACGTAAGCAGATTTTTTGCAAATATTAACCCCCTCCACTCCCACGTCAGCAAAAGTAAGCAAAAGCTCTCACCCCACATGCTTACGTAAACATTGGTACGTGCATTTGCCAATGTGTTAGTTTGGTTATAAATTTATGAGCAGTAGTTGTAATTCTAGAAAAAAGGAATACTTGAAATAAAGAAAAAAAACCGAGTTAATTAAAATTTTTGACATTATTTATTCAAATTAACAGTGCTCAGTTCATGTCATTGACACTAAGTCTTCAATGACATTAGCTGTATGCTGCTTAATGATGTGTGTCTGCTCAATTTGTTGTGATTTTGAAACATCGACATTGTTCTCATAAAAACCTAAAAAATAATTGCACTGCTGACGTAATCACCATCTAGACCCCCCCCCCCCCCCCATCCCCATGTCATCGTAAATAAGCAAAGCAAAGGCCCCCGTGTAGTGCTTACGTAATACTTGAATAGCCCCTTATCCTATATATCCATTTTATATTTAAATGCTTATTTATAGGCTCGCACTTGTATAACGAGCACGCTTGCCTAAATGTAGGTAATCCATTCAGTCTTAACTTAAAGACCCCCCAGATTGTAGCTATCAGGAAAAAGATTCCAGTAGGGAATTCCAGTTTTTAACTGTAGCTGGGTAGGTACACTTAATGTGTTCCCAAAACGTTTTGTGCGTTACCTATAAGTAGATCTTGTATTTCATCAGTATTATGGCCGGTCGCCTTATTACTACCTTATATATACCTACATAACTGAATGTGAAAAAAATATGTTAAATTCAGGAAATATGTTCTAAATCCCTTTAAAAAAAATGGGCACTCTAGATTGTTTTCTCTATTTCAATAAGTATTACAATTGGTTATTAATAAGAATAGGTACGTTATTATTTGAAGCATTCTGGCATGATTTTTTACGTTCAAATTTTTTTTTTACAAAATTGTTTATGTTAAATTGCTCCGATATGTTATGAATAGCAAATGCCTAAGGCATTAACTCCGCTTTGTACATTGTTTACGTACTCTATCGATAAGGTAAGGCAAGTTGTAGCCCCACTGGAAAACGGTTGTCCGCAAACTTATCTCAGCGGCTAAATTTGAGTCGTTCAACTGTCTAGAGGACTGGGCAACGGTATCAAGAGACAGGTTCAGTCAAAAGACCAGCCCCCCTAGCCAAGTTACAACCGTTTCGTTTCGATTCTCTTATCGTTGATCGCCTCGAGTCGGCCACGGCTCCTATTCCTTTGTTCTGACCACGTGAGTGAGCATCGAGATGACATCTAAATAAAGGAATCAGAGGCGTGGTCTACTCGAGGCGATCGACGAAAAGAAAATCGAAACGAAACGGTTGTAAATTGGCTAAGGGGGCGGGTTCAGAAAATAATGCACAGAACCACGACATGACCGCTTTTTGCGCTGTGAAATCATAAGGCGCCAAGTGTGGGCCTAAAAAGACCCTTGAAGAAGTAGGAAGAGTAGATATAAGTTAGCTTGTGTACAGTCAGGAGGCTTTTGGCTGCCAATATCAATAGTTACCGCCCGGCTAGGGGACCTAAATTACACCGTGTTAAGTTCAGACTCCAGTTAGCTCGAACCTGTGCTTCAAGAACTCTGGAACAGAGTATTGTTTTCTGATGAAGCTATAATCTCTTAATGTGACTTATGGCATCATGTTTTAGGCAGTAATTCATTCGATGGTACTTACGGAGTTAGTTTTCATAGAAAATTGAACATCAAATGCACACACCGGTACAAACGGATGTCCTAATTCTATATGCACTACCCGTATTGACTGCTCTTGGTGAAGATTTCATTTTTATGGATGGCAATTCTCGTGCTCACTGTTCTAGCGACGAGGACTCCTACAGACAAGTTGGGATCAGTCGTTTAGACTGGCCAGCTCGAAGTCCAGACCACAATCTAATTGAGCATGTCTGGGATGTTCTTAAAAGACCCCGTCTTTTAAGAACTCCCCAAAAGATAAGTACAACTTGCTACACCAAACATCAGGAAACTAAAAAGAGTCATTGCGAAAGAATGGGAACGAATGCCAAAAAAACTAAAAATATCGTGGAAAGCATGCCTAGAAGGATGCAAGCTGTGAAACCTAAAAAAGCTCGTGGCTTGCCAGAAGCAAGCCACGTGCTTTTTTAGGTTTCTACATTTCGGCGGCTTATATT
This sequence comes from Mythimna pallens, assembly GCA_961205895.1. Taxonomy (NCBI): domain Eukaryota; kingdom Metazoa; phylum Arthropoda; class Insecta; order Lepidoptera; family Noctuidae; genus Mythimna; species Mythimna pallens. The sequence goes on from OY540843.1 coordinate 9,206,443, forward strand.
GAATACCTCGTAGGTAACTGTGAAATACGTAACTTTTCAGGAAGCAGAAAATACCAAACTAGACCTTTATTATCATGTAATTATAATGGGCTTCTACGTGTTTTATTCACTTATTTAAAACTATTGATTTATTTCAAACGCTTGTTTCTCTTGTTTTTCTTTTTTTTCCACAAGTTTTGACGCGCCATTGCGAAGTTATCACACCAAACTGACTTGACCAAAGTATGCATTCAACATTGTAGATGGCGCTACGAGTATCAAATCAAAATTTTGCGTGATACAAGATTATGCGTTACGACCTTTTCTTTTCAGAAATATAATAAAACAAAAATTACCTAAACTTGCATACCCGAGGTTTCCACTCTAAGCCATCGATTTGTAATTCTATTATTTAAAAAAAACTAATACATATCTGTCTTTTTTTTGCTGGTCTGGCTGGACTTCTTATTGTTTGAACGTGTATATCGGTTTTATGAAATTGATCGAAAATTAATTTAAATGCCAACATACATAGGTTTAAGTTCGGGTGGTTCCTGCACCGGATTCGTGCGGAAGAAACGCCCGGGTGTCACCATTGTGTGGACCGCCCGGAGGACACGGTGGAACACACGGTGGAGGTGTGCCCCGCTTGGGCAGAGCAACGCCATGTCCTCGTGAGGGCGATCGGCGGCGGCGATCTCTCGCGCCGGGACTTGGTACTGGCCATGGTCCGGAGTAAGGAGGAGTGGCAGGCGATCGCCTCCTTCTGCGAAGCAGTAATGCTAGCAAAGGAGGCGGCCGATCGCGTGAGGCAACGGTCCTCACGCCCCAATCGCCGCCGGGATTCCGATCCCGATTTCCGGCCATCGTAGGCGCGGGCTTGCGGACGGCGAGCAATGGGTGGCTCGCCGTCCGGTAACCGTCCGGACCGAGCCCAAGTCGTCGACGGCGCGTGCTGTTCCACGCGCCCCTCAAGGAGATGTCAGCAACTGTAGGAGCCTAGCAGGGTCGAAGCTTGCTGGGGCCAAGGGTCTGATTCTGAAAGGAAGACTCGGCCCTGGTACGAAAGGCAGCGAAGGAACAGGAGTGGGTTTTTAGTCAGTAAAAGTCTGACACTATCGCTCGCTCCGCCCAAGAGCGCGATTTGTCATTAGATTATTTTCCTACCAAAAAAAAAAACATAGGTACACGATTTTATACTCGTCAGTAGGTATACTTATGTATACTGACTACGTCAAACAAATTTAATTTTTCAAATGATTGAAATCGAATTTAGAACGTAAATTTGCTTTGCAAAGCAGTGTATATTTTATGAGCAATGTGAATTCAAATAACATTGCACCTTATTAGGTAAGCACAAAAACAATTATTGTATATCTGGAGCAGGGGACTTACCACGTGGTAAAATAGTCCTGCGAGCAACAGGGATGGAGCTGTACACGCTATATCGTTCCATCCAGGGGCGCCGGCTTTTAGAAAACCTCATGGGTGCTCATGCTTATTTGATGACTTGAAAAAGTGGTGAAGTTTGAGAAGAGAAGTGCACACTGATCGACCAACAAACAAATAAATCTTCTACTTACATACTGCTTATTTAATTACTAATTATTTTTGATCAACAATCAACAAACATTTGTGTCGGTGCGGGAATCGAACCCGCCCCTTGCGTCTCACCCGGCGCTCTAAACCACTGCGCTAAACGGGTCGTCAGTTAACCTTTCGTGTGTTTTAGACGCGGATCCACGCGAGACACAATCGCTTTTTAATTGTGTCTCTAATTACGGCATACGAAAGGATAATGAAAAAACGCCCATCCCTAAAGACGATTACTGATCTATTTCTCGATGTCTATTCTCAGGGGTGCTCGGCACCCTGTTTACTTATCATGGGTGCTCGAGACCCCGAGCACCCACGGATTCGGCGCCACCGGTTCCATCCCATTAACAGTTCAGTTTAGGTCGTCAAATGGAGATGCATTGAGAGCTCGTGATAAAACCTCTGGAAATGATGTTCAACTTCGAGGAAAAATTTGAAATCGCCAGTCGCGAGTTACAAGTTGGATTTGGCAGAAAATAATTAAAACAATGTATTTGTACAAAATGATTTATTAAAATAAATTCTCAACTTCTGACTTCTCTTCCACATTTACGTATACCTAAATAATATAGAAAGTAGCTTTTCGTATTTGTATGTGCGACAGCTGTCTGAACAACACTTAAAAAAATTATCGAATTTTTTCTTTAATCAATAATTTTGATGGATTATTTGTTTATCAAGTTGTTATTTAACTCATAACTGCCTGATTATTATCACTATCCATTTTTTATAAAAGAAATCTACTGGTACATTTTAGTTCGTATAACTCAACAAAATATATCTATGAAACTGCAGATTTTTTCATCAAGAAATTGTATGATGACAAAATTATCAGGTTTTGTAGTATAGAAATTTCGATGTATTATGAAACTTAAAGACCGCGTGAAGCAGCGGTTTGCTGGAACAAAATAATCTATGATTATACTCCATTCGATATAAGATCAGATATTTAAACACTTTTTACTTTCCGTTCAACCGATTTTCACTTTTATTGCGTTGGTGGCATGATAAATGTCTGCTGCAGTAAATAGTTGGTTTTATAACCACATTTTGCTTCTAATGCCATCCTTATGCCTACGAAATAGACGTCAAAATCGGTTGAACGGGCGGAAAAAAGAGTTTGTTTAAATGTTTACGAAATAGACGTCAAAATCGGTTGAACGGGCGGAAAAAAGAGTTTGTTTAAATGTTTATCTGTTAATCTTATTGAGAATGGAGTATAGGGCTAGCAGTTCTATAACAAAATTAATTTACTTTAAACTGAATGAAAACTTAGGTAGTACATTACCAACATAAATCTCTGAAAGGTGTTAACAACTATTTTATCGGCATCAAAATAAAATTAATCTTACATATTAAGCAATAAAAATGCAAGTAGTGAGCTTGGTTACTCATTTAGTGAACAATAACTGTTTGTTTTCGGGGCTCATTAAAATTGGAAAAACTTCAATGTTCAAAACGAGTGATTTTTCCAACGGCAAACATATTTTTCCGTGGAATAAAATTGACGTTTGACAGTTTTGGATCGATACATCATCATCTGGCGTAGGAAAAATCAGTCCAGAATCTTTTTATTTTCTATTTTACAATCAGTTATTAATTTTTTAAATGAGTACCAAAATACTATATTCATAATAATTATAAAAATTCTAAAAATAGGACACTCCACCGACATTATAATACTCCTAAGTTGTTGTTATCAATATCCGGAGACTTCAAACATTAAATATTGGTTTAAACCCTGTTTTGATCGAGTATTAGGCTCCGTGCCTTCATTTATCTATTTGTCCATAAAAACTATAGTTTTTGCTGTTCAGATCGTCGAGTACATCCTCTGCGCCAGCGATAGTTTCCGTATAAAGTATTATTCACAAAACTGAGGCAAAAAAATATATGTTAAAACCTGAATAATATCGATAATGCACTCCTCAAACATTGTCGGAAGTTTTTAACGCAATCTCAAATTAGATGGCACCAACAGCATCAGACTGAATTACAACAAACTTCAAAATAAAAATAGTCACAACTAGCTTCCGCTAGCAACTATGTCCGCGTGACATTAGTACTTTTCCCCATTATAAATTATTCTGATGTATAAGCTATTTCGCTGTAAGTTTCATTAAAATCCGTTTAGTACTTATGACAAAAAGACTAGGTAAGAAACATCTTTATATTCATTCTCACAAACTTTCACTTTTATACTCCTAATATTAGTAGAATTATAAACTCGGGGATGTGAGTTTTAAAAGTAACCTTAAAATCGTAATATCATAAATTTGAGCATAGCAACAGCTAAATGGCATAAGAAGGGACTAAGTCACCTTTTTGATGTAATACTAATGATACAACCACAATAACTTTAATAGAGGTAGTAGATCTGATCACAAAATGATTAAGAGCATATAAAAGTAGCTAAACTAAAGTACATACTTTTTTCTGTTGAAGGATTTAATCCTTCAAAGAAACTCCCGAGCTCAAGTAGACGGCTACTTCACCACTTAGGCCACTGGGCCTAGCCATGAATGAATAACCATTGGAGCAATCGAAACTATGAGAGGAGACATGGGTTAGCTAACGACCTTTTAGCTGGACGAGAGACAGACTGACAGGGAAAAACAGTGAACAGGGTGTTGTGGCGTAAATTCAGAGAGACATAAGTCTAACAATGAACTTGAAAAGCTGCCATAAGATTCCTTCTATAAAAAGAATCAGTAAGAAACTTCCCAAAAACCCTTTTGAACTATAAATTATTTGCTCAATAGTTAAAGAGAAAGTTGATTATTAGTTTGCATCTCTCAAATCTTAAGATTTGCAACAGACATGATCGGTACTCGATTCAGTTTCAAGATTGTTGCTCAGCGATAAAGCGGAAAGAACTGCCCCCCTAGCCAAGTTACAACCGTTTCGTGTCAAATTCCGTTCTCCAATCGGTACTGCCTCGGTGTCAGCAATTGTAGAAAACGATAAGTTGGTAGTCATGAGTCGCCCGCTCGTTTTACAATGTCCTACTACAATAACAAAGGATATAGCGTTGAACATTGTAGAAACGATAACAATTCATTCTATCATTTTGAACGATGTGAACTTGACTACAAATTTTTCGAATTTTTGGCCTTGCAACCGATATTTCGAATGTTCGGATAGTCGTTTTCTTGAATGGAGACTGCCAATCGGTAAACTTAAAACTTCCACAAATTAATCGACCTACTGTGACTAGTGATGATGATGAATTGCCAGCTGCCTTCGTTAATACTGTTTTCTTATCGATTCATAAGGTGACTGCAGGGGAGCAATGAACTTTTACTATATTGGCCCCAAAGGAAGGTTACCCTGTGCCTTTTAATTAAATGCATTATTTTAATGCATTATTTTGAGCAGTATACAGTATAACTAGCATGCACACAGTACTCTTTCCGTGCGCAATTGTCTCAAGGCTTTTATTTCAAATAAACCATTTAAAAGTACTTATGAAATGTTGACCAGTTTAACGAATTTTATAGTAGAGCGTTGACAATCATGCAATTTCTGAAGGCTGAAAACAAAGGACCTGCAGTGGCTGACAGATGCGACACCCATTTTGTTGCACAAAAACTTCGTGGATTCCACAGCCCCGCCGGTGGCAGCAGAAAGGTCACTTAGACTGTATGTTCTGCGAGCATAAAGCACTGGACATAAGGCGGTGGCTTGCGCTAGCTGCCCAGTTACACCTATCAGCTGTAAACTAGCTGCAGTTTTTTCGCTCTGGTCATCTGGGCATCTTCCTATTTTGGTTTGGCAATAGTTTAGGGATTTTCCAAATCTCCCACGGAAGGTTCGTTCCAGATAGTAAACAATACGAAAATCTTCACATTTGCAAGATAGAACATTAAGTGTGCAAAGCGTGCATACAAGTGTATCCAGCTTGGTAGAACTGGTTTTACGAAGACCTTCCATAGACGGTGACTATCCACCTTACGTGATGAACGGCGCAAATATTACAACGAACTGTTCAAGGGTAGATGAAGAACGCCGTGTAGTTTAAGACAACGAGATTCTGAAATATCTCTCTGAGAGGACATGTATAAGAATTACCGAATTCTTAAAAAAGTTTATCAATAGACTTATTCGCTGAAAAGATTGTTTTACATAAAAACAATCGTAAAAAATAAACGATTTTTCTTTCTTTCTTTCTTTTCTTTTCTTACCATCTTCTTTTAGCAAACAAGTCTAGTCATAGTTATTCTTCAAACCTTAAAATGTACACAGTCGAGTACCAGTCAAACCCAAAGCGAACGCCAGCGTTCGCGCGTGATTTCGCGCCATTTATGTTGAACGCTAGCGTCCGCATAGATTATAAAATATTGAGCGTTTTATATATAGGGTATTTATTCAATTACATAAATAAGAAGTTCTTCAGTAGTCTGTAAATATCGAAATCCGTTATTCCCTATCGGTTCACAAATGGGCTTTCTTACAGCAAAATTTCTACATCAGTAAAGTGTACAACACAACTAATTATTTATTCTTCTTAAACTGGATTTATTTATTTTACAAAAAACTAAAGTATGATTAGTCTTTGGTCCAGGTCCACGCAGCAGACGGACATAATGTCATGTTTATTATATACATATATCAACATTTTTCTTCATACACGCATTTTTCTACACTTACCATTAAAATGCAAGAATCCAAAAAGAAACCAGTCTTATATCTTGGAACCAGCAACAATAGACATAAAAAAACAAAAGGGTGCTCCGAAGCTGCAACCTCTAACTAAACCATTGCTTTTGTTTCCACTAGGCCACCAATACTTTATTGCATACACAAATTTCACATAAACGTCAAGGCTTATAATTGACAAAATCTTAATTTAAAATGAGCACTGCAAGAAAGTGCAAAATAGACAAGAAGTCAACTTGTCTATTAACAGTTTGCACGTGTTATTGGCAAAATTGTGGTGTCTTTTCCACAAATGCCATTAATGAAGAGTTGAAGTTGAAGAAGTCAACTAAAATAGACAGAATTTTCAATTTTATTTTACATAAAAAAGTTACAAATCGTAAATTTTTAAGCTTCACAACTAGTTTCTACCTTTAATCTATAACTACTTCAAACCTTTAATCAATTTTATCTAAGGCTGAACTAATGCTTACTTATGGTATTTATAGTAAGTTACAGCCAAATTTTTTAAATTTAACTTATCAGTAATCAACAATATAATCCTTAAAATAAATTCAGACCCTAAAGAACGATAGGCGGACTCTAAAACGTTGTACTTAGTCCTAAGTACTAATTTATTACAAAAAAAAAAACAGAAAGGTCTTCGATAACTTCGAATTAATACACAAACTGGTAATATGCGCGGTTTTTTTTACCAATATTAAGTGAAGGTTGCGTCATTAGTCAAAATAACTTCCAAATCTAGGGGACAAGGCATATTGAAAAGCTAAAGCCGAAACAAAAAAATACAGAGCAATTAGATTTATCCTATCTATTTACTATGTAGATTTATCTATCTACTTAAAATGGACATGGACAAAACCAAGGTCATGGTAAACAGCCATGTAGCACCCACTCCTATCAAGATCGGAAACTCTAAACTCGAAGTTGTGGACGCCTACGTTTACCTGGGACACAAGATCCAGTTGGGTAGGTCTAACTTCGAGAAAGAGATCAATCGTCGAATCCAACTTAGCTGGGCAGCGGTTGGGAATCTTCTCATCCAATATACCAGTATCTCAAGACGAAAGTCTATGACAGGCGCGTATTGCCAGTGATGACATATGGCTCCGAAACTTGGTCTCTTACAATGGGCCTCATCAGAAGACTTAAAGTCACCCAAAGGGCAATGGAAAGGGCTATACTTGGAGTTTCCTTGCGTGATCGAATCAGGAGAACCAAGGTTACCGACATAGCACGAAGAATCGCCAAACTTAAGTGGCAATGGACAGGGCACATTGCTCGCGGAACGGATGGCCGTTGGGGCCGAAAGGTTCTGGAATGGCGACCACGTACCGGAAAATGTAGCGTTGGAAGACGTTGGTAAGGGTTGCGGGAATCCAATGAATGCGAGACGCACAGGACCGCGAAACTTGGGGGAAGCCTATGTCCAACAGTGGACGTCTTTCGGCTGAAATGATGATGATGATGATTATTAATATGTCAGTCAGCATTCCATGTGCCTTGAAAGTTGGCACAAATGGTAACCTAAGTAAATAATGAAGGTTGTCATTATTTGTTTTCAGAATTACCCCCAATAAAACAATTAAGAGGGGTTTGAAGATTGAACGGAGGATTCTTATTTGTTGGGTCAACTTTTCTAATCAAAATGCATAGTAAAGACTATCCTCAAGACTGTCACTATAAGTTTTTAAAACTACCCTCAAAACACGGTTTAAGTGGTTTAAAATGTTAGTCTTTATGAAAACATCGCGAACAATTTCGCTGGTAAAGTGCTAGTTTTTCATAACTGAATGTGCCTTGACCCCCAAAAGCAAATAATAGTCAATGCAGATAATTGTGGCAACCTACCCTAAATATAATTATATCAAATCAATTAAAACAATCACTTACTTTATTTTATTTTACATTCTGTCAATCAATCACACACATGAATTATTTTGAAAACAATCAAATTAAATTTTAGCGGTGGGAAGATATTTGGTGTATAAATTAGTCATAAACGCATAGCCACACAATGTTTCTTAGTATTTTACCTACGGCAATACAATCGTTTACGTACTACAGAACGCTTGCAGCGATCCTTAATTCGGTTACGTAATTTTCAATAAAACTTAAGAAACACGAACTTAAAAACACCGCGCATATCAAATAAAAAAAAAAGTAAATAAAAGGATTCTTAAAATACAAATATTTTATACGTTTACGTTTAAACTAGATTACAGGAAGAACAGTTTGTCAGCTAAAGATGTAGCTGGCTGTGAATGTATGCTGTTGCCCACTAGATACGCTAATTTATGTGCGTACTGACAAGGTGCAGGCACCCGGACTGTTCCAGGCCAGTTGAAGTACAAATGGCACAGTTTGTAGGTAATTCTTTGGCACTGGTCCGGAGTCATGTCGCTGCTATCGTGGATAACTACATAGTGAGTAGGCGTTACTGTACCTTGGTTCACTTTTTGGGAGACTATTAGGAAGTCGTACCTGGAAACAACGAGAGATGTTAACAATTTTGTTCATAAATATCTATTAGCGTACAATCAGTCCTTCTGACTACGTTGGGTTGACTACGTCGCTACGAGCAGATACGTTGAACAAAGATTTCAAGTGGGATTTCTCATTAAAAGTATCCGAGTTCCAAGATTCTGTGTTTCTTTAGCCTATGCAGTCTGGTAATGTAAGCTGGACAGCTAGTTGGTTTAGATTTTTCTCTAGTCTAGTTTTGTATTTCCCTGCACATGCTCTTATTTCTGTATAATTAATAGTTAAGCTTTCGAGCGCCCATCTTCCCCTTATGTGTCAAGGTATTTTGAACCTACTGTTTATGAATCTGCGGTGTTCGGTTCCCATTACGAACGTTTTCTCATAAGAACCTATGTAGTACCAAGCAATAGCAAAGAATTTAACTTACCAATCGCGTCTAGTAACACCATGGTCCACAACAGTCCCAGGGTTGGGGTTTTCGAAGCCACCTCCAGCCTTCATGAATATCCTAGTATTGATGCGTTTCTGTACCACTATGTATGTGAGCGCAGGTTTGTACTCGCCGCCCAGGACAGACAGACAGATTTTCATTTGAGGTATTTCGTACTCTTGGAGTACTTTTAGTTCACCGTCGCCGACGCCGTCTCTATTGGTATAGAAAATATTCTTATAATTATATATTCACAATCTCGAGTAAATACATTTTAATCATCTATATATATAAAAAAGGAGAAACTGACTGACATATCAATGCACAGCCGAAACTACTGGGACTAGGAGCGTGATATTTTGCACAAACTTTCCTTTTAAGATGTAGGCGAGTACTAAGCCAGGATTTTCCAAATTTTTTAAATTTATTTTTTTATTATGATAGGTTCGCGTTTGACCACCATCTCACCTAATGGTAAGCGATGATGTGGTCGACAATGGAGCACGCTTGCCTAGAAGTAGCCTATTCACTCTTTACTTAAAGACCCCTAAGTTGTAGCTATCATGAAACACAGACTCCTGCAAGGAATTCCACTCCTTGGCTGTATGCACAATAAATGTGTTCTCAAAACACTTTCAGCGTATGGATGGGATGTCCAAATTTCACTCCCTAAAGTGATGATGCGGGATTGCAAGTTTATATATGGATAAAACCTAGTTTAAGTTATAATCCTAATATGATTAAGCTAAATGTTGGTACATGCATAAAACTTGAAAACTGACAACCAAATTACGACATTAGTGTCCAGTATCTCAGATGACTATGACACTGAAGGTGAATGTAGACTTAGAAACTATAAGTTCACTAAAGTGGAAGCTACGCATAACATAAATACTCGACATAAAAGAGATTATGCGCTCCATTATCAAGAACTAAAATGTTAAGTGGAAGCCCATATTATATGGCAATAAAAATATATAATAAATTGCCAAACATATATGTATAAAACTGAAAAATCAGTAACATTATTTCAAAAAGGCTAAAAATATACCTAATTCAAAAATGTTTTTACTCAGTAAAAGAATATTTAGAGTCTGGCTCAAAATAACGATTTTAATGATTTTATTAAATCTATAGTAATTGTATTAAATTAATTATTATTGACATGTAACTTTTTGACACAGCTCTAGTTTCTCAATTAAACTGTTATTATTGACATTATGATTTATGAGTGTATGAAATTCATTATTATTGACATTTAATTTTTGACATAATTTTAATTTCTCATCGAATTGATAGTATTTGACATCAAAATTATATAAAATTCATTATTATTAACATGTTTTTTTTTACATAACTAACTGTAATTACTCAAATAAATTGATAATATAATGACTAAATAATAATAATGTCTATTGTATGTTAATTAGGATAAATTGAAATTGCAATGCTTGTAAAAGGCTGCTAAGTCAAAAGTACTGACATAATATTATAACAACATTGTAAACACTTAGTTCGCAATAAACGCTTTGACTTTGACTTAACTTTATTGATTTTGTCACTTATGAAGGTATTTTCCCTTTAACGTCGAATTGGTTCCACGAGAGTTTTCGTGTCCTATTCACCAGAGTTGTTTGCGACCGAGTACTGCATATCGTTTAGCTCTTCAATCCCCATAGGTGATATAAGAGCTGACGAGAAGGAGTATTTGCAACCCTGGTGAAATCATCTATCGGGCAGTAGACTACCTGACATAACACCCGTCTGGCGGAGGACCCTCATTTTTCAACGGAGGTTTGCGGGACACGTTCCGCTTACTTCTAAACTGGTGACCCCGATGTGATCACGTCCGTGGTCACGGTATCCGACGCAGACGATTATAAGGTTAAAAACTCTTTAACATTCGTGTTATTTGTAAATGCATTGCTATTCTTCAGGCTCTGTATGTTCAAAATTAAGTAACGAATTCAGTTCGTAACATACCTGTACATAATAATCCTATCAGGCAAGAATCCATTAACACTGAGGTAATGTTTAAGTGATTCAATAAGGCAGTCCTTAAGTTTGTCGACAATCTCTTGCCCTTTCGATTGGAACACCGCCTTTGAGTACCAATGTGTCATAGATTGATTGTATGACGCTACGAATGCTGAAAAAAAAAAGTTAATTTAAATAAGTACATTTTTATTATTAATAATAAACATAACATTATTTATTTTATTATTTTTGTGATTTGCAGTTTAATAAGTAAGTAAGTATTATTTGTATATCGACGACATCGGGTACGGGTCGCACCTGACTTATTACCCCGAGAAGTCGAATTATCCTGTATTGAACACTAGCCTGTCAGTTTCTGAAATTTTTGTTTACTCCCAGTATCCTAGCAGTTCCTTTTTTTGAGGCGGGAAACCATCCAATGAGTTCTCCTGCTCCAGGATGGAGCAGTAGGGTGTGCGACTTTTACTGACTAAAACCACACCTGTGTCCTTCAGTTGCCCTTTGCGTTCTAGGGCGAGTTTCCTTTTAATAAAATTCCCATTGCCCTACCAGGCATCGACCTTGCTGGGCCCCTATGGTTTGCTAACATTTTGGGAGCACCTGGAACACTACAACACTCGTTTTACATGGAAAATCATCAAATGCAGAAACTGTATCATAGCTCCCGATGCTATCGACTGTGCTCGGTAAACTTTAACTTACCGCAAACACTCTGCTTCTTTCTCGTAGCGTCATGATGCGAGTCAATGCCTACAACCATAGCTGTCTTGAAGGGTATGTTGATGTTCCATAGAGTGCCTCCAAGCTTACAGTTCATTTGGAGGAGAATCTTCTGCGTTATTGACCGAATCTTGTTCTGGTTCATGAGCGTGCGGGCATTTATTACCTGAAATGTTTTATTTGGATTATAAAAATTTTTTTTTCAGGGGCAGACATTTTATTAGATTTGATCATCAAATTGACTTCAGTTGAGTTCCAAGTTCAAAAGAAACATAAAAAATTTTAGAAAGAGAGTGTGCACTTATAATTGGCACTTCTGAGGGTAAGGACTAACAGAGAATTATTAAAAAAAAGTTTCACCGACTCCACATAATATTATAAGGAAAAGAGATGAGATATCGGCAAGAGAACCAAGGTTACCGACATGGCTCGAAGAATCGCCAAATTTAAGTGGCAGAGCACATTACTCGCAGAACAGATGGTCGATGGAGCCGAAAGGTTTAGTGGACGTCTTTCGGCTGAAATGATGATGATGATGATGATGATGATGATGATGATGATAAAGACAATGATGACATATATTTTACCTGTGACGGAACAGGATTATCAGCACAACAAATCTTCTTGATAGCGCCGTAACGGTCGTCCCTAGACGAAGGACAGATGACAACCACCATCTGTATGTTAGACGTGATGACTTTCTTCAGATTGTTGACGTACGAGTCCGTGCGGTCGTTCGGCAAACGAACCATTTGTGGGTCGGCTACGCTGATGCCCATCGGACGGCAGGAGCGCTTCGCTGTTTCTAGAAAGTCCTGTGGAATAAAGTATTTTTTTTACCCTTTTGACCGGTTTTAGTCATGTATACATGACAAAGCAAAATGTGTCCAGCACACCACGGTCACGACTACATGACCGACTTAAAAATTAACAAATCTTTTAAGAAAGTGTTATTTTTAACCGACTTCAAAAAGGAGGAGGTTCTATGTTCGGCTGAATGTATTTTTTTATTTTTTTCTATATATGTTCACCGATTTCTCGGTCAAATGTGGACGGATTTTGAATTTTTTTGTTTGATTGAAAGGTTATGCTTCCGAGTTGGTCCTATTGAAATATTGTTATGATCTGATGATGAACTTCGAAGATATGGAACAGAACTCCTCATAAGATCATAGCAGAACCGTCGTAACAAGTAAAATTGTTTTGTTTATACATATAGTCTGACTAAAAGAAGAGGCGGAATATATGAAACTGATCTCATGATGAAGCCAGAAGTAAGGCACCAGAACTCTGTAATAAATTAATTTAATCTAACCGTGTTTGGGATTATTCAATCATGAGATGCACTCTGGCTATAAGGTATTTAAGATTGGCTGAGGGGTACTTTTTAGTGGTGGTACCATAAATAAAAAGTGTAAAATAAAAAACTTTTTACAAAAAAACAATACAACCGACTTCAAAGTAAAAAAAAGACACTGAAAAGTTTCTATAATAGTTTTGTCTCTTCGTTATTTAACACCGATTTCCGAAATTAAAGTTATTTTGCACTTTTCAGTGTTTTTTTTTTACTTTGAAGTCGGTTGTATTTTTTTTGTAAAAAGTTATTTTTCTTATTTGTGTCGTTAAAGGATGAATTCGCCAAGATGCTTATCCGCGCCGTGAGCACGCTTTTGCTTTTTGGAAGTGGCGATCAAAAACTTTATTTAGTGCGAATCAATTTACTAAATCTACTAAACAGACTCAACTTATAAACTAGTAAGAAAAATAATGGCAAAACGCGATCCTTAAGAACTTAAGAAGAATTTTTCTATAAGAAGTATCCTTTAGTACCTTTGTAGGCCAAAAATTTTGTCTTATAAAGTTTTTTTTTTTTTTTTACCTATGTTTTCCCACTGCTGGCCAAAGGTCACAACAGCGTTTCACTCTTCCCGGTGTTTTGACTTCTCATTTGCCGATTTATATGGCCTTCTAAATTAAACAAATAAAAATCAAACCACTTACATGAACAACCTGCTTATCTCTATCAGTGTACAGGATGACCCATTTCATGATATCCATGGCCTGCATCACATGTTGCCTGGTGATTTCTCCGTTCCAGTCTGCGTTGGGTTTCCCCGGCACTTTGACGTTGTTACCGAAGTATAGCGTCTCGGGTTGCAAGGTGCGCGCAGTTATGCTGATGGTCTCGGGGGCTATGCTTAAACCCCAACCCGCTAGGCGACTCTTTGCAGTTTCGTTACTCATCACTGTTTCTATGTACTGAAATTATAATGAAATATGGTAATTAAGTTTGGGCAGCAATAAAAAATAAGTGTTTGATTATTTTTTGTCAAGTAATCTCAAGTTTTTTGGTAAACCTGGAGGCCTATAAAGAAGTAACTTTGTCTCTCAACAAATTCTTATATTCAAATAATTTGTAAAGGAAAAATTTATTTTGTTGAGCTCTGTCTCAAATCATATATAACGCGACAGTTCTGGCTTTTTATAGACGTGAGATGGATTAATACTTATAGTTTAAGGGCGTGTGCTCATCACGTTTTTTAAACACGCCGTTGACGCGCGTTTTAGAAACGTGCGTTGACGGCTCGCTTTTATCCTATTATAGGTTTTGCTTATCTGTATAAATTCAAACACGCGTTTGAGTCGAAACAGACGCGCGTGTCTAGCGATATAGACGCGAAGCAAACGCGCGTGTGTATCGATACAAACGCGCTGGCATATTGCGTTTTTAAGGAGAACCTCGTCAACAGTAGCAAGAGAATGTCGGTCAAGACAGCATTGATTGCATGTGCTTTGTAATTAATTTTTTTTAAAAGAAGAAGAATAATTACCAATTTTTGTGGGTACACCCATTTACAAGCGAGAGAGGATTGTGTGGACATTACGCTATACTAACGCGCGTCAGTATCGATACAGACACGACGGTGTCGCGCGTTTGAATTGATACAAACGCGATGCTAAAGCGCGTGTGTATCGATACAAACGACAACCAACTGTTCTGTAGGATAAAAGCGCGCCGTCGACCCACGTTTCTAAAACGCGCGTCATCGGCGCGATTGAAAAACGTGGTGTGCTCATGAAAGTTGTCAAATATAATGTGCTTCAAATCAATTAAAACGATACATATAACAATAGACATCGTAGGTTAATTCAGTTTAACTCATTCTTTTTTTAACGACTTATTTTTGAAAAAGAAAAATAAAAACTGATATAATCGTATTCAGTGAATACGAGTTATCAGTCGGACTTTAAGCATAATTGAGGAAGCCTTGACCACATACAAATATCCATTCGATATGATTGCTCACCTTTTTAAACGCCGCATGACGTTGATTCGGCGTGATCTTGGTGTACGTAGCAACATCCTTCATGAGTCTAAAGTTGCTTCGTTGATCGTCAGTAAGGCCGGTCAACTGGCATAGCTCAGGAATCAAGCATATCATGAAATCAGTCGGTTTCTCCTGGCCGGGCATTCGTTTTGAATCCCTAGAAGAATAATTTTGATTAATTAAACATTGTAGAAACTAATTGGGATGAAAACTAGAGAATACTAGCGACCCGCCCTGGCTTCGTGATCTTTGACATTGTAGGTTTTTCTCTACTATTTAATATGCATATTGTATTTTTCGGTGGGAAAATCATCTTATGCCATCCCCCGCTCTTGGGCGGAGCGGGATATAGTGTCAGACTTTTACTGACTAAAAACCCACTCCTGTTCCTTCGTTGCCTTTCGTACCAGAGCCGAGTCTTCCTTTCAGAATCAGACCCTTGGCCCCAGTAGGCTTCGACCCAGCTGGGCCCCTACAGTTGCTGACATCTCTTTGAGGCACACGTGGAACAGTACGCGCCGTCTACGACTTGGGCTCAGTCCGGACGGTTACATAACGGTCGGAAGGCAAGCTACCTATTGCTAGCCGTCCGCAAGCCCGCGCCTACGGCTGACCGGAAATCGAGATCGGAATCCCGGCGGGAGTTGGGGCTTAAACCTGACTCATGATTCAATCGTTTTATTGATGAAAGCCACATGAAAATCCGTTCAGTCGTTTTTGAGATTATCGCGAACAGACTGACGCAGGAACAATTTGTTGTCTTTTTTTATTGGGACCCTAAGTGGTATAAAATATTCTGTTTTCCTTTGTCCTATCAAGCAAAAAGCTGGAAATAGACAAAAGGCTACAAACAGTCACAAAAATCACGTCAATCGCCATCTCTTAGGTCATTTTTGAGTAAATTACCTGGATATAAGCAACGGCTGATCCCAATCCTTGATTTCAATACCATAGTTATTCTTGTAGTAATCAATGAAGGAAATCTGCACAGGTTTACCATCCACCATCTTTTCAAATGTTGATTTTGGTGACTGTGTATCATCAATACTGTCTACCCTGTAACAGGCAAATCAAATTATTTAGCTTTAAAAATGTATTGCAGATAAAATTTTCTCTGTAAAGGGACCATCCATTACCGCGTGTCCAGTATAATAACGCATTCAGGGCACTGATGGGGCTGCCGCGACACTCTAGTGCCTCGGGCATGTTTGCCGCCGCTAGCTTTGACTGCTCTTATGCGACGATGCGTAAGCGGAGCGCGTCTCTGGTGCGCAGGGTGCGCGGCAGCCCCAACAGTGAGCTGATGATGAAAGCCGACCGGCTCGACTATCCTTTTAAAAGGCGCTGCAGTGACTTGCATGTTACCTGCAGTTATCGAGAACTGTGTTTGAAATATTTAAATGTTGTTTCTTTGTTAGTGTTATGTTTTGTGTTATTTTCTGTGTTATGTGTAATTATGAGTCTTAGTTACTTGAATAAATGAAATGATATATTATACACTTAGTTTATGTAAATGTTCACATTATGAGGTGTACAATAAAGTATATAATAAAACATATATAAAAGCTAAATACTACTCACTGATTAATCACGAAATCTCAGAAACTATAACACCTACAAACTTAAAATTTGGCAGATAGGTTCCTTATAGGGTGTAGATATCCGCTAAGAACGGGTTTTACGAAACCCTACCCCTAAGGGGGTAAAAAAACAGGGTTGAAAGTTTGTATGGAGAAACCAAATTTCGCGCGGGCGAAGCCGCTGGCAGAAGCTAGTAAATAATATAAATAAATAAAAGGGATTATGAATACAGACTGAGTCAGGAATGTGGGCCATCCAACCTATATTTATAATCGCTGACTAGCCATATAGATGGTTTAGTCAGATAACTTTTATTATTTTCTTCATCTTCTTATTATCCCCAAATAAATAAATAAACTCTGTTCAGGAGGACCCCTCCACTTCCTCTCCTCCACACCTCCCCTCCATTTAAGGTAAGGATAGGTTAATGTGACGAAGATTTGGAAAGACCTATCATCAACACTAGTCTTTCTGCTGATATGATGCCTATCTATCTATTGAAGTTACGTTTCCATACTTAGTCCATGATGGACGGTACGTGGGTCAAAGCGGCCATATTTGACGGATTCAATTCCAACCCGTTCCCTTCTCTCCTGAAGCAGATTAGGCCTCCTAGCTTGTTCAGGGGGTCTTTGTTTTTTCCCGGACGCCCAAGGAGCACGTGCGCGATTGTTTCCACCGTTTCCATGCATGCTCTGCACAAGGTCTATCCATGATGCTTATTGTGTGGAAGTGTTTGTATAAAGAGAAAAAAATATATTAAATGATTCAAACCAGTGCTTGACTGTGATCCCACCTGATGGTAAGCAGTGTTACAATTATTGTTGATGGTGAATCACACTAGTTTATTAAGAGCATATTTACTGTAGCCTTAAGGACACCTAAATTATAATCGGACGGGAAGACCACAGCAGACAAATTGTTCCAATCCTTCAATGTACGCGGTATAAACGACGAGGCGAAGTGCTTAGTCCGGACCATAAAGGAAATAATGAAAGAATAACTTACCTAAACATTTTTTTGTTATACATAGTCATGACCGAGCAACCGACCAGTCGTTCGGCCAATGCTTTCTTCCAACCAGCCCCCTCGGCTTGAATGGTTTCTTTTATAAAAGATAGCACTGACTGAGTGCGGAGTACTTTGTGAGTGGAGTCGAGAGTCAACATCAAACCTCCTTCATACTCGTCAACCGCTGTTACATATCTGAAAGGTAATTTTTTGTGATATAAATGTAGAAGGAATCTTAGTAGCAACTATCTGTAAACTAAACATTTAGTAAACTGATAGTTGAGAAGTGTATGAATTAGAACGCAAAGAGTAACTGATCAACAAAGGTGGGTTTCATTTCACCCTAGAGCGAAAGAAATCATTGGATGATTTCCCTAATAAAAAAAAAAACGAAAACCTTAATTTAAGTACCTACAAAATTACAATAGCATTGAATATTTAAAAAAATTTTTTTTTACTTCCGTGTGCCTGAAAGTCGTTTATGTATGAATTAAATGCGAGTATAACTTGAACAACTTCGCTGCCCTGCGTTCAAAAATGAGATTAGAGAGTTAACTCTAATGACGTCATCGGAGTAGATACTCTAAGCTCGCATTTTTGAACGCGAACGTAGTTCAACTGTCAATGCCAAGCAAGTGTCATTCCTACTGCTTACACCAACCTACCCTGCTCGAAGTTAGAGTTAGTTGGGTTAACTCTAGGGTAGCTACTCGAGTTATAAAAGAACGACTCTGGGTTGCAACTCGAAGCTACTCTGGTTATTTTTGAACGCAGGGCTGGATCACCTGATTGATACCAACATTAGTTTTTCAAAATCTCATCCCACATTAGGAGGCAGTGTATGTGGGCCATACAAATATTTTTTCCGTGCGGGAAACGAACCCACGGCACGCAGCGCAGCAGCCAATCGCTCAACTACTGCACCAACTGGGCCATCGAATATCGATATAATTGAGAGAGTAAGGGCAACATGTAAAACTCTTCTGTCAAATTCATTACGACTTTTGGCTGTTGTTTAAAATCTATACCAACTTTTAATACTATTAGGCTTAGAGGCGATCCATTTGACAAACTAAACTGAACTGTTAAACGGATAGAGCTAACACACAGAAATCAGAAACGTTTATTTCAAATAGACTAATTACAGGCACTTTTTGAATTGCCAAAATGTCGGTCAGCCAAAAACAAAAGTTAAGCTTAATTGCATGTTCCAAAGCGTAGATCTCTATGGAGAAGAACGTGTAAGAAACTCCATGGACACTCTTCTAACACACAAATAGGGTGTATAGATCTATTCCTCTTTCTCGTTCGCAAGCTTGACATTTTAACACCTCATGGTAAGGATGGGCAAACAAATAACAAAACTGTCATACCCAGGCCAAACTTCCAGTTTATGTTGTGGAATCTGAATACCAGCTTTGTCATTAAAATGATCGCGATTAATCCGTACAAGCTGCAAGTCCTTCATAATACATTTAAATATTACATTGTAGATATGTATCATTTCACTCAATTTACGGGTTCTGCGAAACACTATCTGTAACAAGAAAACAAAAAGATTTAGAACGCACACTCAATTACTCAAGCGTGTCAAGCTGATATCTGGCAGACCTGTTCCGGAGACGAGAGGACTCCACACACGATAAAACTTGATAAAGTTTGAGCAGCTGTTCCGACTTGAAGTAGGTTCTGTCTAAGCTTTGTTAGGATTACCAGCTTCCCAACAAGTGCATCAGCAAGAATTGGCACAGAGCCGGGAGCAATGAAACCGTTATTAACGCTAGTATTATAATGTTACTTCCGATTGCCGATCCCATACCTAAACATACTTTGGACTGGAAACCGCAAGGGAAAAGGACGCGTGGCCGTCCTCGGCAAACCGGGACAGGCACCGTGCTCGCAGAAGTGACGGCCATCGGAAGCGTAAAGCTCAAGACCGGTTGCGATGGGTGAATATTGTGGACGCTCTCTGCCCCAGCCCGGGGGACATAGGATCTTAAATCAAGTCAGTCAAGTCCTAGAATGTTATTGTTTCAAGGATATTTTTAAACGACTGCCCAAAAAAAGGAGTGTTATGTTTTCAGGGTTGATGTATGTATGTGAGTTTCTTTATTCTATCACAACTGCTAAACGACTGGACTGATTTACATGTATGAGGTATCGTTAGAATCCTTGCATCGTCCCGAGTAAGATAGGCTATACACACAAAAATATAAACACGGAATCTCGGAAACTACTTTGATCTACAAAACTGAAATTGTTTCCGAGATTTCGTGTTTAGTCAATAAGTGACTTTTCTATAAATTAACAAACATTTTGTTAGATATACTTACATTGATTCTGACTTTGCTGTTATCAAAAGGATTGGTTGACACCAAGTTGTGAGCTTCTTCGGGCAGTTTATGGGGCAAATATAAAGTTGTACCATCAAAAGTCTTCTCTTTGAAATATTGACGATGTTCTGCAAAATAAGAAGTGATGTCGTAACTCGATTTCTCTTTTTGCATAAATAGAAGTAATCATGTTCATCAATTTACATCATCTAATTCTTGTTATTACACAGAACAGAAATAATCGTTTCAACCTTTTGATCTATTTAATTAAAAATTGTAATGGTTGTTAGTACAAATTAAATACTTTAAACTGTAATAGAACATTATCGTCTTTTACATAAAGATTATTCAACAATTAAAATAAACTTACAAATTATCTACACAGCATAATAAACTTACCAGCCAGGAGTTTAAAGCGCAAATTCTTATAATCCTGGTCCGGATCATACCTCACTTCGTACTCATACACACTATTCTCTTCAAAGTTCAGGTATATGAAGTTGGCAGTCACTTGGACTGGTGTGCCGCTTGTGCCTTTCATAGTTACTGGGGGTGTGTCCTTTACTTCACGCTGTAAGAGATTTTATCATTATATGCTTATATGTCTAGTGTGAGCTATAACCCGAGGTACATTTCCATACAACCGCTCTTACGGGATTCTGACATTATTACTCTTTCTCTAGATATTTTGGAAACACAGATATCTTGTGGATATTATCTAGGTTTCTCATCATCATGATCATTTCAGCCGAAAGACGTCCACTCCTGGACATAGGCCTCCCCCAACTGTCGCCACAATTAACGATCCTATGCGTCTCGCATCCATCGGACTACCGCAACCGTTACCAAGTCATCGGTCCACCTTGTAGGAGGCCTTCCAACGCATCTAGGTTTCTAATGAAACCAAAACATGAATTTGTATAAAAATAATCCAGCACAGAAGTTCCTCTGAAAATCTGATATTTTGCGTGAACTTCGGCCCTTCAGAATGTGCTCGTAAATTAAAAATATTTAAAAAAAAAAGGTTAATAGAAACCTTGTACACTTAATGAAGATTCTGAATGACGAAAGTTTGTTCCAAAAAGTTTAAAGGTTTTTAAGAAAACACGTATTTCCTGTAATATAATAAGCTCTGTGAAATATTCGGGTAAGTGACGGGATTACCGAAAATTTGAATTTCGCGGCCTACGCAGGAACATTCACCTTAAACAATTAATTAGGTATTCTAAAATGATGCGTTGTGAACTTACATAGAGCTTTTTCTTACGTTCGTCTCCAGGTGGTTTTGATATGGCCACAGTCGTTTCAGCCATTTTCTCCGTTATCTGCTGAACGTCTGACTTAGAACTTTGACTATCACCCGCCGACTTTGAAGCTTGTCTGAACAAAAATTTATCAATTAAAACATTGTATATTTTCTGTAATAGGCTTTGCCCACATGAAAGTTGGATTTAATCCCAAGAAAAACACTACCAGGATAACGACGTCGACGAACAACGTCCTTTCCTAGTACAATGTTTCGCTGAAGGTAAAATGAGATTTACAATACAGCCGACGTAACTTGGCGAGCCTGAACATAGGTTCTGCGAACTTTAGCGCATGTACACTCGTAAAAAAACTGTTAGTGACATTATTTTTTTTAAACCAAATTACGAATAAAAAATTACTACTGTATTAGTAATTTTTTATTCGTAATTCGGACCAAGTGCAAATAAAATAAATATTAAAACACTTTGAGACAGAAAGCTACAAAAATAACTTATGAATTAAAGAAACAAACCTAATACTAGACAAAAAACTTAACAATTGCAATATAATAATAACAACCAACGAAAACTTTTGTCACCGCCTCACTATGGAAAATAAGTCTTTTTCTGATAAAAAATTAATAACTATTTTATTTCTGAATGAGTTCTAAAATTTTGCACAAATATAGAATAGTGTATATGGCTTCAAATTTATTATGATTAAATTTAAAACCATACATTAAAAAATAAAACAAATTCAATATTATCAAAAATGCCCAATATTTATTTTTTAACAATGAATACTATTATTTTAATGTTTACAAAAACCAAATATCATATAGTACATCAAAATATAAATCAAATTAAATAATAAAAACATTTTTTAAAAAATGTGATTAAATTTTAATTATAGTGTTTACTAAATGTTATTTATACTTGATTAACTTCGAGATCTAAAATTAATTCGTTCACTTTCAAAAGATCTAAGATGTCTTCATTACGTTTTTAGTATACGGTTCTCTAATGCTGGTTATGTAAGGATCTGAAGTATAAAGAAGAGTATGAAATACATTCTCGTTTGTAGCGGATCTTGAGCATTTTCTAGCATGATGTACATGTTTTTTTTTATAATTCTTATTACGAGATTCTTGTGCATCTTCCGAAATTTGACCAACAGAAAGTACTGCAAAATGTAACACTTTCTCCATGAAACAAAATTTTATGAACTAAAGATGGCATGTAAGACCATTCATAATTGCTCACAATGCCTGGCAGTCTCTATAGCATAACTGCCAAAATTTTGCAGCATTTATTATTACACCCGATGAAAGAGCTTGCAGAATAATGTAAAGTCGTTTAAGCAAATTTATATGCACTCCTGTAATTTCAACAGAGCAGCTTGCATTGTGAAAAAATCTTCTGGCAGTATTACCGTCATTAGAATTACCACTTACTCGCCTTGGTTTGTCGATGATCAATCCTAGCTCTTCACGGAAACGCCTTTGTACCAGGGTTTTCTTCTCTTGCTTTAATCGTTTCTTTTCTTCGCTTGTGGCTAACCATGTTTGGAAAGACAGATTATAGGAAATATGTAAAATCATTCCCATATAACGAATCCAGGCGTGCAAAGTAAACAGTCCGTATTGACAAGAATCTTCATTTTCAGGCCAAGCAGTCACTTTAGTCAAATCATTCATTTGGCGTGGAGTAGCTCCACATATTGTAAATGTGATAATATCACTGATAAATTACAAAACTTACCGCAAACTATTATTTATTAGATAGCTTTCCGCTTTCTGACATTTATCACATTTTTACTAATTACTCCGAAAACCGCAAATATACGCAGCTTTTTTTATTTGATTATGTTTATGGATAGCTAGGCTACAAATCGACATTAAATGTAAAGCAGGGGTAAACGTGGACAACTGTCAAAAGTCTCAATGAACTTTAAAAAAACTTTTTTTCACAATATTTTATTTTGTAATTATTTTAAGGTAAACGTTACCATAATACTAAATACATATTAGTTTTTTCATATTATTCAAAAGACGAGGTTTCTAGAAATATGTAATACATTATACCTTTTCCTGTATCGTATAACAATAAAATCAATCTGAAAGTGATGAAGTGAACGGGCTTAACATAGACATCCGTCAAAACTATTAAGTTTTTGGTGTTGTAAAAAAATCATTTCATATGATATGAATAATTTTTTGATATTATAGTCTAGTTTGGTCCTTAAGCTATTGAGTAAAATAAAAAAAAAAGCATGCCAGTAGCGACATTGACAAAAACCATTTTTAATCAGCAGTTGTTCTACGATTTTCTTTTCCACAGTGCGCCTGTGCTCAAGACAGAGACAGCGACACGAATAAGAAAATAACACCAATGCTAACGTGCGAGTGAGACATATTACTGCCTACCAAACATTGCCGAATAAGTACGCTAGCTTTACGAAGTTACCGAAGAGAGATGTCCAATACGCGTGTCTGAGGGTGTTGTTTAATTTTTTTTTTTTAATCGATTTTAAATTAAGTTATAAAAATATATTTATATTCAATTTTCTATGAAGGTTTAAAATATTCTCAAACAATCGTTATTCTAGTAGTTGTTTATAAATAACTGATATTTAACTAAATCATCTCATCACCAAGAAAATAAAATTTTATTAGTTTTTTTTTCATTAAAGAAATCTCGTTTACTACCGACAACATTCACTATGTTAGTAAATCTATTTCGTTCAATATCTCATAGAAACAAAAATTTATAAATTCCAAATCGATAAAAATCGATTGCGATATTTGATTGAATAAAGGGCCGATTGTGTTTACATAGAGTCAATCTCTCTCCAGCCTAGACCTCCACCCCGAGCACGTCGCCTCATGCCACTATTTTGTTCCTAAAAAATGTTCGTGAGCAGCCGTCTGCGCAAAGTTCGGGCTCGCCAAGATACGTCGGCCGTATTGTACATAACCATATTTTTTGATCACCGATTTTTGAAATGATGATCGATTTTTAATGATCAAACAATTTATTCAAGTCACCGTCTTCAAGATTTTTAGACGCTCAGTCAGTCGCTCACTTAGAATTTAAGTAAGCCAAAATAAAAATATTCACTATTCAGTATTTGTGATTGTATCTAGTTTAAAGACATGCTATTGTAAACTATTGATTATTATGTCTCTACGATTGATGACTTCAAAAAGGAGGAGGTTCTATGTTCGGCTGAATGTATTTTTTTTTTTATGTATGTTCGCCGATTTTGTTAAATGAATAACTAACACTTAACACTAAGTCAGTAGATCTAATAGAATAGTCGCTATTAACATATATTGGTTAAAACCCATTCCTGCAAAAGACGCAAGTTAAGCTTGCAATGTTCTTCCTAAAAAGGATCGATGTGATAATGATATGGCCTACAGATCTTTGGGTCATTGGTGATACCTACTATAATTAACAGTTACTTACAGAGATTGTAGCAGCTTCAAGCCTCGTCCAGCACCTCTCATTTGAGGAAGGGCAGCCGGGCTGACGTCAGCAGCAGGAGAAAACAATGCTGGCCCTACAACAAAATGCTTACACTTTACAAAACAGTCTTGAGAAAATACAAATAATAAAAGGGCAATGCCAGAATCCAGGCGACTTTTCTAAAGCACGTCGTATACTCCAGCCTATTCACGTTAGAAAATAATGACGTCATCGTTGTTATTAAGCTAAGCCATGTCCCTTGACCAATCAGATCATAGTAATTAGAAACCCCTGCGCATGGAGATGCAACGCCGGGGCGAAACTCCGCTGCCGCGCCAAGTCGCGGCATGGCGAAAAAACTTCTGGCGGGATCTCATGGTGGAATGGCGACAGCGACTGTCGCAACCCAGTGCTAAAACAGGGTCGAAGCCTACTGGGGCCATGGGTGATGCGAAAAAGATCCCCGGGGCCCTGGAAAAAATGGCAAAGAAGGAACAGTAGTGAGCTTTTAGTCAGTAAAAGTCTGACACTATCTCGCGCTCCGCCCAAGAGCGGGGGATGTCATGAGATGATTTTCCGCCTCGAAAAAAACAAAGTAGAAACCCGTGGTCACATTAACCAATTAAATTAAAATAAATACCTCACCTCAACTCAACCTTTATACTAAAAGATGTTTTATAACGCAATAGCAACAATTCAATCATATGGAAGAAAGGTTGTAACCGCGTGGTTAGTGAAGAAAAAAATATATGGGTCTAGACAATGTTATATGGAAGTCGCAGAATACAATTCTTTTATTTTAAATGTTAATAAAAATTTTCACGATTCTGATTAAATTATAAAATAATTACATAATAGAAATATTTGCAAATACTATGCAGCAATTTCATAATGGTTTAATTTTTATCCCAGTTTAAATTTATGCCTTTACTTTACAGTAGCATTAATGACTCATTATTTAGCGCGTATATATAGACCGGATATCTATATACATTCAGTCAGAAAAGTATCGGGAATGGATGATTTGTTTTGTGGTTTTGGATGATTTGTGTTCCAAATTCAATTTTTTTTTTTTGTATATTGGCACAACTGTTTTCCATTTTGGCGCGGAGTTTGAGTTGCATCTGTTATTTATATTAAATACAGTGCTGTTTTTACTTATATCATATCTAGTGTGTATTGCGAATTTCATAGTGGACAAAAACATCGAACAAAGAGTTTGTCTTAAATTTTGCATCGCCAATGGAATCGGAGTCACTGAAAATGTTACAGAAGGCTTACGGTGAATCGACTTGATCAAAAACACGTGCTTATGAGTGGTACAAAGCGTTTAAAAGCGGTCGAGATGTGATGGAAGATTTACATCGCTCTGGTAGGCCATCAACGTCTTCAACTGATGTTAACATCACAAAAGTGAAGGAAATAGTGACTGAAAATCCTCTTTCAAATTTGAGAGAGATAGGGCGCCGAACTTTCTGTGTCTCACGAGTAGATTCGTAACATTTTTAACTAATCATTTGGGTATGAAACATGTTACCGCTCGGCTAGTCCCAAAAGACCTGAATTTTCTCCAAAAATTCAATCGCATGAGAGTAGCTGAAGACATGCTAAAACGAGTCAATTCCGACCCAACAATCATGAAACGCTTTGTTACTGGTGACGAGGCGTGGGTTTACGAGTTTGACATGCAAACTAGTCAACAAACTTCGGAGTGGCGCCTTCCAACTGAACGGAAACCACGCCAAAGTCGATCAAAAGTCAAAGTCGTGTTGACTGTTTTCTTTGCTTATCGCGGTGTTGTGCACTCGGAATTCTTGCCGGAAGGTCAAACGGTAAATAAAGCATATTATTTGAGCGTTATGAAGCATTTAAGAAAGCAAATTCGACGAAAAAGGTCAGATTTGTGGAAAGAAAATTCTTGGATTTTGCACCACGATAATGCGCCTTCGCACAAGGCTATCATTGTGAACGAATTTTTGACCAGACACTCAACAAATACCATCGAGCAACCACCATATTCACCAGATATAGCTCCAGCAGACTTCTTTCTTTTTCCTAAACTCAAATTACCACTTCGTGGTACCCGTTTTCAATCGGTAGAAGACATAACACTGGGGCTAGGAACATGAAATTCTGCACAAGGCTTCCTATTATGATGTAGGCGAGCACTAAGAGAGGATTTTCCAATATTTACCCCCTAAGGGGATGAAACAGGGGTCCAATGATTTTTGTACAGAAAAACCTATTTTCACGCGGGCAAAGCCGCCGGCAGAAGCTAGTCTATGATATAGACCAAGTGAAAATAAATTCAACTTTTTCTACTAAGAGAATAGAAGCCTCTGCTCCGTACTTGGACTGTAATTTTCCACAGACTTTCGGATATCTTTACTGGTCTTATTTTAACAATAAGCTAAGAATAATCCATCCCTTCCCCCCGGATCTCGAAAACGAGCAGACGTGTTTTGAGTTACCATATTGCTTTTATTTTTAAATTAAATTAAATTAAAGTCGTTATTAAAACAGTTAAATTAATAATAATAATAATAGGAGTGCATAAACTCATAAGAGATCTTCTCCGCGCGTCATCAATCGATCTTGGCAACAAAAACTCCGACTCGCTGCGTGCGGACATTCTGCTATCTCACTTGCTCGGCAGCCCGCCCACTGACGTCATCACCATAGGGTACCCGCCTCCAATCTGCCATCTCATCTGCAAGCTGCGAGACAGACATCTACCACTCATCATTTCATACGAAATCGAGAGAACCCCCGGTTGTCAACTCTGAAGGCCTCTGGAAGAGGTGTCACCAACAGCTGCTACCAGGTTGGCATAAGCCGAGATAACTACGAAGGGACTATTAGAACTGAAAACCAACGGGTGTGTTTACAAAAAAAAAAAAAAAAAATACTTTAAAATAGTACTGTTTTCAAGCAAAAGTACCAGGCTCGCATAAACATTAGGTGACACAAATAATTGAAACAGTAATATTAGAAGGCCATTTTCAAAATCATTGGCATCTGATCAAGTGGCTCGATAAGATAAGCTGTGAGAGCCCGTTTCACCACACCCAAGTTCGAATCCCACAACCAAGATACTCTTTTTGTTTTTCTAGTTTTCTGTATCATTGAGCTTTTGGTATTATATCGGCAAGTGCACCTCTTTGCTACAGCAAATGATAAAAACATATAAGTAAATAAATTATTGTTTTACTTGAGAATAACCTTTGCTTGGCTGGTACTTCGAATCACAACTGGCGAAGAATAAAATTATGCCCGTCAACCGCTCTCCTCCTGGCTCCCCGACGCCGCTGCCAATAATATCTGTCGACATGGCGGACAACTCTACTTCTACGTCCGTTCGATTTACTCCACATGAATCAGCGCTGCAACAATGTGCCTCGTCACCCGACCTGTCGCACGAACCTAACCTTGCAGATCGCAACGCATATAAAAAAAGGAAATTTGAAGGAGAAAATGCTACTACCTCGACAGGACTTACGAGAGACATGTTTGCTACGTTCTCCAATAAACACGAAGCTCAGTTTGACGATATGATGCTCAGGATTAATAGTATAATTGAACAAAACGTTGAGCTAAAACAAAGTGTTGAGTTAATGTCAGCCAAGTACGATGAGTTTTTAAATCGTATTTCGTCTCTGGAAGCTGAGAAAAAGGAGGACAGAAAACTTATCCGACAACTGGAAGATAAAATTGAGTATCTAGAGCGTAACACAAAGGCCTCTGAAATAGAAATTCGAAACGTACCGAAGTCTGAAGGGGAAACAAAAGATGAACTATGCGATTTAGTCGTCAATTTAGGTCAAACCCTAAACCTTAATATTACTGAAAATAACCTGAAGGATATTCAAAGAGTGAAGTCAAAAAGAAATTCAAACCCAATAATAGTTACCTTCAATTCGGTCATAACTAGGGATAAGGTGATTAAAGGAGTCAAAACGTTTAATAAGTCAAGAAACCAAACAGAAAAGCTCAATACTACTCATCTGAAGCTTAAGAGTAACCAGCCGGTATATGTATCCGAAAGACTTACCCTTAAAACGCAGAAACTATATTACCTAGCGAGAACACAGCATAAGAACTATGGGTATAGCTTTTGTTGGACCTCTTACGGTGTTGTTTATCTACGAAAAAAAGCTGGAGATCCCCAAATCCGAATAAACTCGGAGGAGGACATTCAGAGGCTTAGACCTGCTGGTTGTGAATGACTAATTCAGCTCCTGAAAATAAGTTATCGCTTTGATTGTATTTTTTGTTTTTGTTTATTTTGCATGAATGTAAATTTCGTCCTAGTCGTGCTGACTTTACATAAATTACATAGGTACACAACAAAAAAACTACTCTACACAAACGTACATCAAGAACACACTTTGAGCTACTACAAATATTTTAATTTTCGCAAAGAATCACGGGTTCAGTTTCATATAAGCGAAATGTTTTTAACGAGATACCATCTTTATCAATCATATATATATTTTCTCGTCTTACTTATAACAAATAACACAAAATTAGTTACAACAGAACACTCAAGCCAAAAGTTGCGACTTCTTTTACATACGCCTTTTCAATGGCTACCATAAATACCATAGTTAAGGATATTGATGATGTTTCAGTGGCTAAATCATATAAATGTGACCCGGAAACATGTGGGATTTTAATCGAATCTTCGAAGGCATTGACTGTAATCTCACAAAACATTCGCAGCATCTATAAAAATATGGATGGTTTTGTTGTTCATTTATCTAGACTTACGTTCAAACCAGACATAATAATTTTAACCGAATGCTGGTTAAACGAGCACAAACCACCACCACTCTTAGACAATTACTCGTGTTTCTTTTCTAAGAAAAGTTTAAACAAAAATGATGGCATTGTCATTTATGTAACTAATAATATAAAGTGCACTGTGGAGGAACCAGATCCCGTAGGAGGAAATTTTCTGCTGCTTAACATTGACAATGATATTAAAATTTTAGCTACGTATAGATCTCCATCCATTTATTGCATCGACAATTTTCTGAATAGTATTGACAGTATACTTCGACCTGCTACGTGCAATAATATTATTGTCATTGGAGACGTAAACATTGACATAAAGCCTAATAATAATGACAGAAATAGTCCATCATACCTAAACCTCATTTCAGAATTAGGCCTTCTTCCTGGGCACACATTGCCCACCAGACTGAACAACTGCTTGGATCACGTCATGATCAAAACAAACAATTCAGCCATAGTCACTGTCATAGAGTCTACTGTTACAGATCATGATTCTGTACTTATTAGTTTATCTTGTAAGCGGGAATCAATAAAACAATCCAACATAATTAATAAGATAGATTTTAATGCAACCATAAAACAATTAGAATCTATGGATTTCTCTTTTGTCTCTTCTTTAGCTAATGCTGAAGAAGTCGCAACCCTTTTTACGGATAGCTTGTCTTCTGCAATTAAATCAAACACAACATCCCGAATCGTTTCTAATCGTAAGAAAGCTATAAAACCCTGGATTACACCTGGTTTGGTACGATGTATTCGGCACCGTGATAGATTACATGCTAAGGCTACAAAAAACCCAAATAACTCAGTTCTTGAGGTTACATACAAGCGCTACAGGAATTTCTGTAACACTTTGTTGCGCAAACTTAAAATAAATTATGAAAAACATCTTTTACAAAGTGCAAAAAATGGTAAAGAGACATGGTCAGCTATAAAATCAATCACTGGAACTGTCAAGCAAAAACCTGGTGCTAATGAATTACTGACGAACAGTAATGACCCATCTGAGTCCGTCGAGGCAGTGAATAATTTTTTTGCAAATGCTGGGAAACAGCTTGCGGATAAGATTAAATGTGCTAGTGGCTCCCAAGCCACAATCCTCTCCGGTGATTTCATTATACCTCGCGTCCCTAATTCTATGGTACTGCTTCCACCAGAAGAAACAGAAATTGAATCCCTTATCATGAATCTGAAAAACGACTCTGCAGTGGGCTGGGACTCTATATCAAATAAATTTCTAAAAATGGCAAAACATATCGTTGTCCCACACTTTACTACTATAGTGAAGCTGTGTAAAGAGCAGGGCGTTTTCCCTAGTGTTTTTAAAAGGGCTCTTATTACGCCTGTCTATAAGAGTGGAGCTCGAGACAGTGTAACAAACTATAGACCAATTTCTGTGTTGCCAGCACTGTCTAAATTACTAGAAAAGGTACTTAATAACCAACTTATAAAATTTTTAGAGCAAAATAATATATTGTCTGATTCACAATTTGGATTTAAGGTAGCTAAAAGTACGGAAGGAGCTGTCGGCTCGTTGGTAGATTATGTTACAACTTGTCTAGATAAAAAGCAAAAGTGTGTTGGAGTATTTATTGATTTGGCCAAGGCTTTTGACACTGTTTCGATTTCTGCTCTTGTTGACAAGCTGGAAAGGTGTGGAATTAGAGGAACGGTACTCAAAATCTACAAGGATTTCCTCACAGGTCGGTTGCAAAAGGTTAAGGTAGGCACTGCAATTAGTTCAGATGCCAAAGTCACCTACGGAGTTCCACAAGGCAGCATCCTTGGCCCCAGTCTTTTCCTCATCTATATAAACGACCTATGTCAAATGGCACTGAATTATGGAAAAATATTTACCTACGCTGATGATACAGCGCTGGTATTTCAGGGACAGACTTGGGATGAAGTCCAACGTAATGCTGAAATAGGGCTTCATAAAGTCAGCTTGTGGCTGCGGCACAACCTGTTGACTCTTAACCTGTCAAAACCATCTTGTGTACAGTTCACAAATGCTCGCATAAAACAGCCGAATGTGTCTGTTCGAATTCACACATGTACACAACCACCTTTCACTCAACAGTGTTCATGCGCAGCGGTGAATAATACAAAAACAATTCGATACCTTGGGGTTCTCACAGATGAGAGGATCACGTGGCAACCACACATAGAAATGGTTTCGTCAAGGGTTAGGAAGCTCATATGGGTTTTTAAGAATCTCAGGCGCGTAGCTGACAGCGATCTTCTCCGTATTGTTTATTGTGCACTGGCCCAATCAGTTATAGATTACTGTATAGGAGTTTGGGGAGGCGCATGCAAAACATACCTCTTACACCTCGAAAGAGCACAACGGTCACTACTGAAGACTATGCTGTACAAGCCATACAGATTCCCCACGAAGTCTTTGTATGAGATATGCCGGGTGTTTACTGTAAGACAACTTTTTGTTTTTCATTTAGTAACAAAACAGCACGTACGCACCCCGTATGATCGTAATAAGCTTCGAAACAAACGTACAATCCCAAATGTTTTGGAATCGGTCAAATGTCGTACGGCTTTTGCAAGAAGACAAAACGCATTCCTTTCTGTACATATCTACAATAAAATGAATAGGATCCTCAATCTTTACCCGTTGCCGCTACGCGATTGTAAATTAAAAGTAAAAAACTGGCTCCTTTCTCTTGATTACGATACTGTAGAGAAAATAATTTGTAATTAATTTAAATATAAATTTCTTTCGTGATCATTTTTGCAAAAAGGACAAATTATATTTGTGGACGTACATAAACTCATTCATAAACACGCACACATACACAACACTACACAATTACACATACAGCACGATTTTAGTTGATTTAAATGGTTAATTTTAATTATATTATTATTATTTCAATTTTAATTACGTTATTATTATTTTAATTTTTAATTGATTATTATTTTCATATACTTTTTTAAAACACTTACCTAATTTAAAAAAAAATAAAATAAAATTGTTTACAATAAATTTGGGAGGGCGCTGACTCCTGAAATACAGGCCCGCCTAGTTCGGGAGTCAGAGGCTTCATAAATTATACCATCATATTTATGTCAATAAAGAATTATTATTATTATTATTATTATTATTATTATGAAAAGTTAGCTAAAAATGCTTACATTTGTAATATTATTTATAAATACACACATATACAATACAATAAAAAAAACTCTTACGTATAAGAAACTTAGACTCAATCAAAACCCAGCTTAGTCTTTATCTAATCGCAAACCGGATATCAATCGAAAAATAAATGCGGGTGGGTCGAGTTTCGGAGCTTCAAGGGAGCGCAAACTTTAGCATATACTTTTAATTTCAACTCGATAACTTTACAGATTCCCGAGATAAAGGCTCTTGACAGACATACATACAGGCAGGTAGACAGAGAGACACAAACAGACAGACAGGCGGACAACAGTGATCCTATAAGAGTTCCGTTTTATACTTTTGAGGTACAGAACCCTAAAAACGCGCTACGTACACTACCTCAAAGGTGGCGTGAAAACGGGAGCATATTGTGACGATGACCTCTTTCAACTTTTTGAATCATTATATCTCAAAAACGGTGGCGCTTTCTGAGCTAATTTTATGATAAAACTTACCGTTTTGCTGAAAATCGCGACCTTTGAACCCGAGTATTTGTTTTTTGCATGCGTCTGTTTGATGAGGACTTTTTAGATTTCATTTATAATGGTGTTTTGAACAATCCTACCAATTTTTAGCTCGGTGCGACTTATTGTAAACCTTATCCCTATTTTTTGGTCTAATTTGAATGGACTATTAATAAGGCTTAGTTGTTGAATATGAGTAGGAAGTTTATTATAGAAGTGTATTTAAATGAGCCCCCTATTTTTTGAGCCTGGTAGCAGGGACTACAAATTTGTGTTTGCTCCCAGTATTAAAATTGATTTTTTTAAACATGTTTATATTTTTATGTGCATATAAAATATACTGTGAATGTCATTATATTGATATCTTTCAATTTATCTCTGAGGGAGTATCTGGCACTTAATTTATAAATCGAACGAATAGCCCTTTTCTGCAAAACGAAAATTGTCGATATCGGCGGCATTTCCCCACAGTAGAATACCGTACGACATAATACTATGGAAATAGCTATCGTAATCTAAATGGGCAGTCTCTATATCAATTAAATTTCGAATTTGTCTAACAGTGTACCTATGCTGCAAAACTAAGTTTTTTCGATAATTTGTCTATATGTGGGCCCCACTGAAGCTTAGCATCTAGAGTTATGCCCAAGAACACTGTAGTTTCTTCAGGACTCAACTCTTTACCTTTTATTAGCACGCTACTTCCTACTTGCCTAACATGAGGCATGGTAAACTTAATAAATTTAGTTTTTTTTTCATTAAGAAATCTAACGGCAGTGGTAAAAAGGCTGAAGAAAAACGACCTTCTATGCATCGACCTATATTCTAGCGATAGACAAGCACGTTCATGGAAACTGTTCGTCAAAATACTGAAAAGTTAAAACAAAAGTTCGCTGCAGCGCTAGATTGGCGTTATGTCGACTAACAAAACTATTAAAACATACAGCGCTAGATAGATACTTTTTTCGCAACCAAAACGTCTGAAGCGCCATGAATTTCATGGCACTTACGCGTTTCATTTCATCCATATAGATTTTTATACCGCAGAAGTGACACAGTTTTTTGCCTACAATACTTAATTACAATAATACTCTATTTCAAAATGTAATAATAGTCTTCGTTAGTGTAAATTCGCTTCGCTGACATTTCCTGATGAGTTTTATCGGGTATTGAAAAACGCACTTTGTCATAATTTCTGTACTTCGATAAAAATCGGTGATATATTATTTATACAAGAAAAGAAAGAACATAATAAAATATTAAAAAATAGCGAATTGGTTAAACAACACCAAACGAAGTCTGTGTTCAGTAAACCAGTTGTAGGTGAAAACCTACAACTGGTTTTCGTACGGGTGAACATCTGCATGTTTTAGTCTATGATTGCAAAATGGGAAGGTTTTTAAATTAAATAATATATTTTCTAACATACTATTACGATATTAGAAGCTATTAAATTGCTCGAACAACCAGTAATTTTACTTACATGACTACAGAATTATTATTTACGTCCAGATTCACCTTGATTTGAATTTATAAGCGCCGCTCTCACACTGCATGAACGTCAAAACTGCACCAATGTCATCAATATCAAGGTGCATAGAAGACACTCCACCTGAGTTGATTGAAGTGAGTGTACGGCACGCGTAATCTACTAGCTAGTGCGTAGTTGTACATATATATCAATGCTTCTATGAGTCGGGGTAGCAGCACTGGCTGCTCAATCACAAATTTTAAGAAACAAATTCGCTTAATATGGTCTAATAACCGATTTTAAATATAGAAAGGAAACAAGAGCAACAAAAGTATAATGTTTACAAACCTCCAGGTTTTTGTTGTGCCTTTGCAAGTAGCATGGCTGCCATCTTGCCCCTTCCACCAATTGAGGTGGCACCAGATGCATAGGATGAACATACCTATAAATAAATATGAATAAACCTATACATAATTGTATTTGCTTAGTGAGTAATTAATAAATTGAATGAGGTAGGTCTGCAAGACAAAAACAAAGAATATGAAAAGAAAATTTGTTTTACTTACACTAGGTGGAACACTTGGGCTCGAGGTGCCTACAAGACTTGGGCTTACTGTGCCAACAGCACTTGGAGCCATACTTGGGGCAGTACTGGCATCTGGACTAGACTCCGAAGTGGTTTCATCAGACGATGATCCCATTTGGGTCTTTTTCAGAGCTTGGAGAAGGGCCAAGCCCCTGCCACGGCCCCTCAGTGGGTCTGCCATTTCGTCCTGCTGTTGATGAAATTATAAAAATAAATATTACTCCATTTATCACCTTGTACTGTGAATGGGCGGAGAGGGAGGCCAAAGAAAAGATGAATGGATTGTGTGAAGAGTGATATGAAAGAAAAAACCGTTATGCAGACCCCAAATAAGACAGGACAAGGGCAGGTAGATAATGACTGATTTTTTTTTATTGGTAAGACACAATATAGCCGATAATTAGTTCATGCATGTGTTTTAACTACATACCTAGCTTGGAGATATTGTGATATCAAAAGAGAAAGCATGAAAAAATGCTCCTATTAAAAAAGAATAGAATTGTCAAAAAGTCAGATGCTGATGATAGCTGTCAAGCGAGAAACGGGTTCATCATTATCTCCTCATCTTCCTGCCCTTGTCCAGCACAGCCTCGGCACAACATCTTTTTCTTCCATTCTATCCTGTCACCCGTCATGCTATCACAAACTTCCTTTTCTTTCATATCACTATTAATACAATCCTTCCCAATATTTTATCTGTCCAGTCTTATCTTGATGCAGTTTAGTGTGATTGGTTTTTTATTTTATTCTGTTAATCTCTTGTGGAGACTTTGTTTATAGATTTTTTTTTAAGAATTGTGTGTGATACACAACAGCCTGATATATAGGCACCTAATCTAGCTCAGGTTTTATTATTTGTAACTCAGTGTTGTGCAACTTTAATAGCTACTTTTGAGAAATACTCAAGTTCCTTCATAATTTAGAATATTTACCGACTAATGATATGGCCAAAATTGTTTATTTTTTTATATGTAAATGATTTGGATAGTTTTAGCAAGTTACAATATTATAACAAAATCCTACCGTTTCATGAAAACGGTTGGTCACACCCTGAAGTGATCAATTCTTAAGATCTGGCCACAATTATATAATTTCTAAAATGCATAGGTTTCAATTGATTTTTCAGCATTAATTCATTAAACCCCGAGTGAACGCCGGCGTTCACTCTGGATTTAATGAATGGTCATTGTCTTACTATTGTGTCTCTAATTTCGCTACTCAATAGGTTAACAATGTTTTAGTAAGTCTAGGTACTTTTAGAGTGGATTTGTATAAGAAAGAGTAATCTATTGGTTTTTAGTTGTGAATTCTTATTTGTAATAACAAACTATTTAATAGTTTACTGAGTTTAATACTTTTTTTTTTTTTTGTTTTGATTGTACGACTCAATCTTAGATATATCTTGACCAGCAATCAGCCACATTGACACCGTTAGAAATAGGATTACTTCAGATACAGACAAGATGTTGGCAAGTGACAATCTATAACACTTGAGACAATCTATAGCAAGGTGAATGTTCTGGACAGCTGCTACCCAAGACTTAGAAAGAAATAGGGAAATCATAAGAATTTTAATTTCTTGACCCTGCAAAATTATACCAACAGAACAAAAACACAGGAAAAAGTTACGACACGTTGTAATTTAAAACGAAACTTGAGGGTAGGTACCAATAGGTAACCATTCCAGGTATAGTACCTGGCAGATACATAACCATTTTCGAAATGTTGGGAGATTTTGTAGGCTAGGCTAGCCGTCACGAAATGGTTTCCACGTAAACTTATAAAAGACATATTGCTGACTTAGCACATGCAGTAAGTATGGAATCTGCAACTGATGTTATTAGTTACTAGGTACAATGTTACATCAAAAAACGCTAACGCTAAACTTGAATAATATAACTACAACTCATAACATACATAATGGAAAATTTTCAGCACTTACAACAATATTTCAGCGAAACCAAAAATTTGCGTTCTGAACAATTTTAAGTAAAATAGAATTTAATTTCGACATGAAAGGTGTGCCTGTTTTGCGTTGTGCACATTGGAAATCGAGAACAATAACATTATAATATGACAACAACAAAAAATTATAAGTTAAATGAAAAACTTTACTTAACCTTTAGTTACCCTTTTTGTTTAATTCAATTCGTGGTATTTTCCTGCACTTCTGTCTTGTCGTATTCCAACTTTACGCTTTGTCCAACCAACTTTCTTAGAAAATCACGGATAACAAACAAGTCAAAGACTAGATAGATTATAGAATGGTACCATAGCCCAAAGAAAACAATTTTTTTTGTTAATATTTATGGCTTGGATACTAGTCTTTCAAGCCATGTCTTCGTAAGTTGCGAGGTCATTAATTAATAATAAAGAAATTAAACTCTCAGATTCCATAAACTTGAGATCTCTCTCTCTCCAACTGAAACCTATAAGTATTTGGGTATGTCGGAAGCGTTAGGCATCAATGGTACTGACATGAAGCAAACGTTGAGGGAGCGTTTCTTTGAACGTCTGAAGAAGGTATTCAATATCCTTCTTTCAGGCGGAAACAAGGTGCGCGCCTTCAACGGTTGGGTCATACCGGTTTTGATGTACTCTTTCGGTGTACTCAAATGGACTCAAACTGAACTTGATGCCCTGGATAAGACGGTCCGTGCTGACTGCATACCGAATACATCACCCACGATCGCCGGTGATGAGACTGTTTATCCCGCAGAAGTGGTCGAGGCTTTTAAAATGGTAAGAGCCTGCACAATCGTGAGGTATGCAGTCTCAAAGAATATTTTCTAGCCACCGACGTGGAAATGCAACGTGATGTAGTGGCAGTGGACAAGGGACTCACCCCGCTCTCTTTGGCTAACGAGAGCTGGCGCAAACCTGTAGTGCTTGACACTAACAATCCCAGGGAAGTATGGCAGAGTAAGGAAATCTACTGACCCTTTTTCCGGACCCTTCATGGGTCCGATGTAGATCAACTAGCGTTCGTAGCCTGGCTGCGCGTCGGTGACCTCTTTGGGGAAACCGAAGGTTTTATATGAAGACGAATAACTATCGGAGATTTTTTTTTTCTTTTTGGCAATATCGGAGATTTATTGTGAAGGACGACACGGTTGACATCTGCCGGGCATGTCACCGACTGGGAGAATCAATTCGTCACATTATCTCTGGTTTTTCTCGTCTAGCTAACGGGGAATACATGCATAGACACAACCTTGTAGCCAGGATTATCCATCAGCAACTTGCTCTGAAGTACTCTCTTGTGGAATCGGAGGTGCCTATACTACAAGTATGTGTCCGACCCAGTTTTCGATAATAGTGATATCACGCTGTACTGGGATCGGTCTATCATCACTACTACACTACACGGACTATTGTAGCCAATAAACCTGATATAGTGTTGGTGGACCGAGGAGAGAGGTGTGCAATGTTTGTTTACATATCCGTTCCGCATGACGAGCACCTCGTGAAAGCCGAGAAAGACAAACAAATCAAGTATATTGATTTGGCTCGCGAGGTTGTCAACATGTGGGATGCAGACTCGGTGATCATTGTACCGATAGTCGTGTCAGCCAATGGCTTAATAGCCAAGTGCCACGACCAACACCTTAGGAGGCTCGCGTTGGGCGGCTGGATCAAGGGTCAAGCCCTTGATCCAGCCGCCGTGTCCAGGAGTACCGCTCTCTGAATGAGAGCGGTACTCCTGGACACGGCTCGTATTGTTAGGAGGTTCCTTTCTCTGGAGCCCTAACCGCTGGTGGCTTGGACCCCGTTCCCGATACCGGTGGGACACTATTTTTTATATTTTTAAATGTTTTTTTTATTGAAATATTTAAAAATATAATTTATATGTTTAGAGTAGTGTTAGGTTTCAATAAAAGAATAGTATTTGATTTAAATATCAAGTTTATTTTATGTGCCAACATTCAAATTGATTTGAATGCTAGACCGGAAGACGTTTAAATAACGGTTTTAAAACATCAAAGAGGGGATATCTCCCCCTTGCACTAGCACTGGCTCGGGTTAGGGGTCCATTACACGATAGGTTTTGCTGTCAGTTTTGCCACAGTCAAATATCTTGACTGACGAAAAACCTACCGTAATAATGCGATGACTGACGTTTGCATGTCTGTTAGTGGGGCAACTCAAGCCCACTAAACGTGCAGAGCGTAGTCGGTGGAACACACAGGAAATGCTTATAGTGGTAATGGAATAAAATAATATAAGTTTTGGTAAAACTTAACTTGGTTTAATTCCTCATGACACACAGTTACACGAGAACGCAATGACAGGTAAAATAAAAAAATAAGTAGAAAAATAAACTTACTTAAAAAAATATCGTATTAAAAAACTACCGACTCTTTTATTCTAACACTCCTCCTTAAGTTCATTTCTCTACTTCCATCCATCACACAATCATACAACACCCATACTTAGCGCACACCACTTAAACTTCCTTTTCAACAAAGGCTTCGTCAATACATCGGCAACCATATGAGCTGTCTCTACATACCCAAGTAAAATATGGCCATGCTAGACGGTCCCCCTTATAAAATGGTGTCGCACATCTATGTGCTTTGTACGTTGATGGTGTACAGGGTTCTGCGCAATTGCCACAGCAGACTGGCTGTCACTGAAGATCTTCATTGGCACCTCTGCTTGAACAGTGACCTCTGAATACAATCTTTTCAGGAATATTAATAATAATAATAATCAATTTATTTCAGGCAACATGTACCCATACCATAAATACCTTATAGACTAACATACATAATTACTTATAATAAATCATTTTGTTAGTAAATATGATTTAAAACTATGATAGTAACACTTCACTTCGCACTATTCGTCTTGGTGCTGTCCTGTGGTATTTGTCCGCGGAAGCGACGGAACACCACACTCTGTGGCCAAAAGTCTTCGTCCATAACAAGGTGTAGAAAACAGTTCGGTACTCGCACCACAAATGCCTTAAAATTGACATTCCGGTGCGACTCCAGCAACTGCACCCTCAGTGTGTACTTCAACTTTTGGCGCACATAATCGACGATGTCCTCCACTTTTGTGGTGTAATGCAGGCGGGAGATGTACACCGGTGTGTTCGGCTGAGCGGCACGCACACTCGCACCAGGCGATGCTGGTGCTTTGCCGCAGAGATTCCGGTTGGCTTGCTTTCGGCGTTTCCTCCTTTGTACCGTAACTAAGCCATCTTCATTTTCAGCCTTGTTCATTGCCTTATTAGGCAAAGGCTTCGATATAGGAGCGGCAGGGGCGCTCGCGGTGACGCTAGCGTAATCCTGATGATGCAGATTCGCTGGGGCTACATGTAGAGGTAGCGGGGTGGGGCGGAGGGGTCGGGCGGCGGCGCATGGAGGAGCCGCGGTGACCGGCACGGAGCTGCGGGGCACTCGGGGTGAGCACTCTGCAGTCTCAGCAATCGACGAACATACTGGCAACGAAACTGCTGACTCGGAATTCGGTGACAATAAATTGAGGCTAGCTCCATGACGCGTGTTTACATTAGACGCATCGACTGATGACCTAGTTACCGCCGCTGTGTTGCGAAATTCACCAAACTCTTGGCGTAAATCGGCGACGGTTTTCTGGGATGCATCAAACTTCGCCTGCACATCCGCAAGACTGGCCTTTAGAAAGACAATGTCCTTCAAAAGGCTAGTAACATCGACGTGGTCGAAGGTGACTGGAGGAAGCTTGTGCAGCTCCTTCGCCACAAACGTCGGCACGTCGTCAGGGTCGGTCTCCTTGAACAGCGTGATAATATCCTGTATGCTCTTTCTAGTCCCGTCACGCCGGCGGGACACCATCCGGTCACGCTTATTTAGCACACTAAACAACATCAACTTCGCAGCAGCTATGTCCTCCTCGCTGAAATTCGTTGCGCAGATCTAGACAGCGGACACCTCGTCCATGACATCCAGCTTCTGCTGCAGGAAGGCCAGCAATTCGTTCACCACAAGATTACTACTCATGGCGAGTAATTACGAGCGACAGCTTACGCCGCGCTAATCGATACAAATAACACGTAAACAATGCGTCCACATCGGTACGCGGCACAAGTAAGACTGCCTATACAACGTGTAACAAAAAGGGTATATACATACCAAGTGCACGGCTTCTTGATAAGATAACAAACGATAAGGGAAGGGTTTTCTAACATTATGTTTACATGGTAGGAAATTATGAATTATTTCAATACACATGATACCAGAAACCGAACATTTCAAACTGAAATCAATACATCACTAGCAAAAAGTCAGCTGATCGGTGTCAGTGAACTGTTCATAAATAAAAACAAACCTCTTACTCCTGGTACTTTTTCAAACAGTGGATAAAGGGTTCCGGATGTTTATTTTTCTTAACAAAATTTTTCAAAGGAAAATAGTTTTGAGAAGAAAAATGTTTTTTTTTTTTTAGTTGAGGAGACTAAGTAGATAAGGGTATTCGTGTGGTTATGGAATAATTAGGTATCTATCTGGTATCTACGTGAAACAATAAGAAATACCTACTTTTTTATTGTTTTACGTAAATAGGATAGCAAACAAGAGTGAACGTAACAATTGTCGACAAAGTAATCTACCATAGAATTGAGTAGGTACCTACAACACAGTAAATAATACTTACCTAATTTAGTAACTACATTCCTACAAATGTTCTTACGTACCTAATTCTTTTTATGTCGGTTGCCATACATAGTAGGCAATTAGTTTGCGAGAAATTAATTACTTGATTAACGTGCGAAAGACGCCACGAAAAAGGATTTCATATCATAATATTTGAACCCAAAATATCATTTCTAAGCAACTTATGTCTCTCCTAGTACAAATAAACTCCCAGTGGGTTCCGTTCGTGAATTTAATTTAATTAGAGGACTTTAATAAGTTGGTACTTTTTTGCAGAGTTGAGATGATTTAAATCATGGATTTTAATAAGTAATTTAAATCTCAATTAAAATCAAATGATATAAAAAAAAATCGTTGATTTAAATCGACTTTTTTGTTATAACACAATTTAGTTTAACTTAAAACGCATACATTGATAGTGATACACTCTTTAAAATAATGTTTGTGAACAACAAGCCATGCCAAAAACTAGAGCGAGTGCGCGCGCCGCTTTTAGAGGAGACTAAGTAGGTAAGGGTATTCGTATGGATATGGAATAATTAGGTACTCGTACCTACCTATCTGGTATCTACGTGAAACAATAAGAAATACCTACTCAATTATTGTTTTACGTAGATAGGATAGCAACAAACAAATGAGTGAACGTAACAATTATCGACAAAGTAATCTACCATAGAATCGAGTAGGTACCTACAACACATTAAATAATACCTAATTTAGTAACTACATTCCTACAAATTTACTTACGTACCTAATTCTTTTTATGTCGGTTGTCATACATAGGTAGGTACTTTTTTTTTCGCTGGGAAAGTCATCTTATGACATCCCCCGCTTTTGGGCGGGCCGGGAGATAGTGTTAGTCTTTAACTGACTAAAAACCCACTCCCGTTCCTTCGTTGTCTTTCGTACCAGGGCTGAGTCTTCCTTTCATAATCAGACCCTTGGCCCCAGTAGGCTTCTACCCTGCTGGGCCCCAACAGTTGCTGACATCTCCTTGAGGCGTTGTCGTCGACGACTTGGGCTCGGTCCGGACGATTATCGGACGGTCGGACGGCGAGCCACCCATTGCTCGCCGTCCGCAAGCCCGTGCCTACGGTGGACGGAAATCGGGATCGGAATCCCGGCGGTGGTTGGGGCGTGAGGACCGTTGCCTCACGCGATCGGCCGCCGCTAGCATTACTGCTTCGCAGAAGGAGGCGACCGCCTGCCACTCCTCCTCGCTCCACGGCCTGTACCAAAGCCCGGCGTGAGAGATCGCCGCCGCCGATCACCCCCACGAGGACACGGCGTTGCCCTGCCCAAGCGGGGCACACCTCTACCATGTGCTCCACCGTGTCCTCCGTGCGGTCCAAACAGTGGCGACACCCGAGCGTCGCTTCCGCACGAATCCGGTGCAGGAACTTCCCCCGCCATAGGTAGGTACTTAGTTTGCGAGAAATTAATTACTTGATGGACGTGCGAAAGACGCCACGAAAAAGGATTTCATATCATAATATTTGAACCCAAAATATAATTTCTAAGCAACTTATGCGTCTCCTAGTACAAATAAACTCCCAGTGGGTTCCGTTCTTGAATTTAATTTAATTAGAGGACTTTAATAAGTTGTTACTTTTTTGCAGAGTTGAAATGATTTGAATCAATTGATTTTAATAAGTACTTTAAATCTCGATTAAAATCAAATGAATTAAAAAAAAATCGTTGATTTAAATCAAAACCTTTTTTTCTTATAACGTCGAAATTAATACAATTTAGTTCAACTTAAATGCATACATTGATAGTGATACACTCTTTAAAGATAATGTTTGTGAATAACAAGCCATGCCAAAAACTAGAGCGAGTGCACGCGCCGGGCAGCTCATTCAATTTTTCAAAATATTAGACACGCAAGCGTGCGACCTACGCCGCTTTTAGATGAGACTCTAAGTAGGTAAGGGTATTCGTATGGATATGGAATAATTAGGTATCTATCTGGTATCTACGTGACAATAAGAAATACCTACTTTTTTATTGTTTTACGTAGATAGGATAGCAACAAACAAATGATTGAACGTAACAATTGTCGACAAAGTAATCTCCATAGAATCGAGTAGGTACCTACAACACAGTATGAACTAATACCTTTGTCATAGATAATACCAACAAGTACAAAGTAAATGAAACCTGTCAAAATACTGTCAAATGTTTTTTTTTTTCTAATCAACGCTTGCGCACATCGTCACACGTCTGCGTAATTACTTCTTAGACATAAATAAACCTTTTCTACAAAAATATTATAAGCTTATAACTCAGCAGCCGGTATGGTACAGTTTAGCCAGTTTAGTCTTAATTTATCTTTTCAAAATAAATGAAAAACATGCAAAAGTACTAGGAGTCCATAAGAAACGAGAATTGTTATTGCTGAATTTAACAGCGGCTTGCGCAATCACAGATCCCTAATTTCCTTTCAGTATGATATTGAATACGATAAATTATTGTATCCCTGTCGCACGCGCCACCTGCGTGTATTATGTGAGAGAGATGGCAATGTTTCCATCGTTCGTTCGGCTACTCCCTTTGGCGGCATGCGGCATCTTTGAGCGCGCCGAAAGGCTAGCCTAAAGTGAAATTAGGTAAATAAATAAAGTAAAATTTTGCATTAGTGGACGACCAATAATCGTACATTGCAGTCGCATATCCGGTTCGGTGCTTGTGATTTATTGTGGTTGTGACAATCGTATGATGGTGTAAAGTAATAGTGAATATTATGAGATGATGTTGTGTGTCGGAAGAGAGGACGGTAATGTGCGAGCTGCTCGCAAACTTTATCGTCGCCGATTTATCGAGGGTAGGCCAGAAGCTGAGCGTCGACAGCTTCCTTCGGTGGCGTGTTT
Organism: Mythimna pallens; assembly: GCA_961205895.1. NCBI lineage: Eukaryota > Metazoa > Arthropoda > Insecta > Lepidoptera > Noctuidae > Mythimna > Mythimna pallens. Next base: position 9,251,285 of record OY540843.1, read on the forward strand.
CCATCGGATGGTACTTCGTCTGCACCAAACCGGTTCCTTCCACGCTCCTGGTTTAGGGGGTCGCCCGAACACTACCGATCCAGAATTTGAGGAAGCCGTACTGGAGCATTTTGAAAATAACCCGCGTACTAGCACTCGGCGAGCTGCATTAGCGCTGGATGCCTCAAACCATATGCAAGTATGGCAAGTGTTGCACAATGACGGTCAGCACCCATACCATTTCTGTCGCACCCAGGAGCTGATACCTGCAGATTTTTTGCCTCGCGTGACCTTCTGCGAGTGGTACTGCAATCAGGTAGAAGCTTCGCCAGATTTTGTTTAGTTGTCATCAATCACATCGAACCACATCTTTAAAAATGTAAGTTGAATTATTATTTTTCATTTTAATATTTACTTTGCTCGGACTATGGAAAAATATTTCCATTATTGATTGTTATTATTTATTTATCATTTTTTATTTTAGTTAATTTTTAGTCCGCCTTTGTACAGTGTTTCTTACTAGTGCATAAAGTTTTAATAAATAAATAAAATAAATAAATAGTTTTTGAGACAAAATTTTAGGTAGACAGGTACTAGGCGAACAGAGCGTCTCATGCAAGCGCGCGCCGCGGGCAATCTCTATCCCTAGCTATTGTGTAAAAGGGGAAACCCCGTTTAAACAATGGCGATTGGCCGAGGCTGGGCCCACGTGTAAACGCAACATCAAAATTAGGTAGACAGGTACTAGGCGATCAGATTTACAGAAGAAATGTTTCGTAATATTAGCAAGTGACGTGGAATGTTATTGACCCTCGTAGTGTCGTGACACGTTTGTTATGATTTGAATTCAAGAATCATACGATACCAAGAATTTGGTATCAATTCTTTGAGTAATTCATTTTGAGCTGAAACTTTGTATAGAGATTCTATACCACCTATAATCTTCACCGCTTCTTGATGTATATACCCTTTTTGTTACACGTTGTATATTGCCACCCTAGCAGCTTCAGACAACGCTACATATTCAGCTTCCGCTGTGGATAGAGCAACTGTCCTTTGTTTTCTACTTTCCCAAGAGATTGCAGCGCCCATGTGCAGAAAAACCATACCCGAGTATGACCTCCTATCATAACAAGTGGCATGATTTGCATCTCCGTAACCCTGCACTTTATCCATTCCTATCCTCTTGTACTGTATCCCTAAGGATTTAGTACCCTTTAAATATCTTAGCACACGTTTAGCAGTTATCCAGTGTTCCTCAGCACAGCAAGTGTTAAATTGGCTAAGATAATTGACTGAATGTGCAATATCTGGTCTCGTACATACAGATAAGTACATCAGTGAACCAATTAAGTTTTTGTTCCGGTCCAGGTTTCTCTAGCTTTTGACCAGGAACAGATGACGTAGAAGCAATTTTGCAGTCAACCATCCCAAAAACCTTCAAAATTTTGTTGACATACTTCTCTTGGTCAACTTTGACTCCAATATCGTTCTGAGTTATATGCATTCCCAGAATATCCTCTGCCTTTCCAAGATCCTTCATGTCAAATTTTGTCATGAGATCCCTTTTTACTTTGCGCAGCTCTTCTGCGTCATTCCAAAATATCAGCATATCGTCCACGTATACCGCTAAAATGATGATCCTCTTACCGTGGGACCTTGTGTATATGCAAGGTTCATTTTTACATCTTTTAAATGACAACTTTAACAACTCAGTATTCAGCATATTGTTCCACGCTCTAGGTGCTTGGCTTGCGTTAAGCCATAAAGCGACCTTTTAAGTAGACATACATAGTCTTCTTTTCCCTTTTCATGAAAGCCTTCTGGTTGCTTCATATACACTTTTTCCGTTAAGTTTCCATTCAGGAACGCAGTTTTCAAGTCCATTTGGTCTATTTTTAAACCACTCTTTACAGCTATTGAGAGGAGGACTCTTAACAAGCTGTGTCTCACCACCGGAGAGAATGTCTCGTCGTAATCGATGCCACATCTCTGACTCACAGTCTAGAAACTCTGTATCCTCTTGGAGTTGATCCTCGACATTTAACTCAGGTTCCGGTCCTGGAGAAGTAGGCGTATCTTCAAGAATATCTATTTGTTCCACTACTGGAATAAATACTTCATGTTCAGTCTGTTTCTCCATTTGTTCATCTCTCTGTTTTTCTTGAGCTTCCATAAATACTACATCCCTAGCTTTATATAGCCGATGCGTTTTTGAATCCACAAGCCGGTAGCCTTTAGAATTCTCGCAGTAGAGAGACTAGAGTTAACTCCATACTTTTTGCATCCAGCTTCTTCCTCTTTTGGTTAGGAATGTGCATAAATACCTTGCTCCCAAAAATTCTTACAAAACTGAGATCAACTTTTTTATCGGACCATGCTACCTCTGGAGTTTTTCCTTTACCGGCAATGGTTGGCGATCTATTCTTCAGGAAAACAGACGTATGCACTGCTTCCGCCCAATAACCCTTAGACAAATTTCCTTCTTCGAGCATGCTTCTCGCCTTCTCGATTATAGTTATATTTGCTCTCTCGGCCACTCCATTTTTCCACAGAAAATCATCCATCTGTTTATTAACGAACTCAGTTCCAATATCAGTGCACAGGATCTGAATTTTCTTGCCACATTTATTCTCGGAAAACTCTTTAAAAATTGTAAATTTTTCAAAAACTTTTTTGTTTTAAAAAATATACAAATGTTTTCCGCGTTAAATCGTCAAAAAATTTTAAAAATTACTTATACCCGCTCACGGAAGGTATATGCATAGGTCCGCATAAATCTGCATGCACTAAACCTAATGCTTCCTTAGCTCTCGTCGCAACACCCTTAGGAAACGGTTGTTTAGTTTGTTTTCCCTAAATGCAAGATACGCACTCCAGTTTACTTGAAGTATTAGGAAAACTCACCCCTATCGCCATCTTACCTCTCAGTAATTTGAGGTTGCGAATACCTCGATGTGCCATCCTCCGATGCCACAGCCTCTGCTGGTCGCAATCTGTTGTTGCCAGCGCAGAACCCTGTAAACAGCACTTAATTTTGTAAACGCCTCGTTCTTCCAGTCCCTTCACAACAGCCTTGCCACGCACCTCACACTCATTTCTCTTATAGATGTCGCATCCTTTTTCTGTAAAAACTATCACATGACCCTTTCGCGCAATCGCATTCACACTTAACAAATTAGAAGCTAACTTAGGTACATATGAAACATTGTTGATAGTTAACCCTGATTCACATACTACCGTATTTTCACCTTCACCATATACCATCTGCACTAATCACCCTCAAAGACTTGGAAGTATCTCTCAAGTTTCCTTTAAACTAATCCTTCTCATTTGTCATATGCGTCGACACGCCAGAATCGATTATCCAATCTCTTGATTGCGGTGTCGACATACCAAACGCGTAGGCTTGTAAGGCTTCTTTCTTCCCTTTAAGGTTATCTGGACACTCCTTTGCCTTATGTGGTCTATCACAAATAAAGCATTTAAACTTTTGTTTCGCCTTTCTGGGTTTACTCATACCCTTATGTTTATTTGATAATAGTGCTGATGTCGGTTGGCTTGCACTCGAGCTTGCCGAATAGTTGTCTTCCATTTGAAATAGCTTCGTCTTGACATAGTCTGTAGTAAGTACTAGATTACTATTTTCTATGGCCAATCTCATAGGTTGGAACTCTGCAGTAAGCCCTTGTAGAAGTAAAGCAGCCAACAGTTCGTCATCAACTTCTTTTCTTAGGTCTTGCAGTTCCTGAGATACCATCATTACAGACGTCACATATTCCCTCACAGTTGGGAATTGTTCCAGCTTCATGCTTACTAGCTTTGAAAGTAAACGGCAATGGTTATTTAGACCTTTATCTTCAAACGCATCTCTTAGTGCTTCCAAAGCACTTTTTGCTGTTTTAGATTTGCGTACGTGCACCAAACAATGAGGTTGTAACATTAAACAAATCTTTGCTCTAGCTTTCTGGTCTTTTCTCATACCTTGTGTGTCGGTTGGATCAGGCGTGACGCTTTTATACTCCCACAAGTCGTCATGTACCAGATGCATCTCCATAAGGAATTTCCATGTGGTGTAGTTACTGCTGCCTTCTAATTTCTCCATAGATAGGACACTACTGCCTGAACCACTTACTTGGGCCATTGTTGAGTTCTGCTCTCTTTGCGAACTCCTCTTATTATCACACATTTACCTGTGGGTGCGATTCCCATAACCTGTTAGTGGGGCAACTCAAGCCCACTAAGCGTGCAGAGCGTAGTTGGTGGAACACTCAGGAAATGCTTATAGTGGTAATGGAATAAAATAATATAAGTTTTGGTAAAACTTAACTACATGACCGTGTAATGGACCCCTTAGGGGATCCGGTCGTGAGCACTCGTAGCGTTCAGACGTAAATTCTACTGGCGACTATATTTTGTACTAAATATTTTTAAGTAACAGTATGATTATTCTGAAGAAATAAACAGGAGCATTGTTTAAGGTGAGTACTATTCTTTGAATAAGTTGTCTTACCACATTCCTTCAACCGAATAGCTTGCTTGTATTTTATATGATCCATAGCGCCGTTGTTAATCTGTTAGAATACTACATTAGTAAATAAAAAATATGAAATTAATCAATAATATTATATGAATATTAGTTAACTATTTAGGGGCCATTACACGGTCATGCAAGCGTCAAACAAAACCATCAATCATGAATGAAGCTTAACTGACGGAATTTTATCGCCATACATTTTTCGTCATGCAAACGTCAGTCATCGCATTACACGGTAGGTTTTTCATCAGTCAAGATATTTGACTGTGGCAAAACTGACAGCAAAACCTATTGTGTAATGGACCCCATAAATATATTTATGCATCATATATTTATGACTCATTATAAATGTTTGAAATTAAAATTATTTACTAGCTTCTGCCAGCGGCTTTGCCAGATTGAAAGTAACTCTCTATACAAACTTTGGAACTCCGTTTTACCCCCTTAGACATCCGCTAAGAACGGAGTTTACGAAACTCCACCCCGAATTTCGTAAAATCCGTTTTTAGCGGATTTCTACACCCTTTAAGGAACCTACCTACCATGGTTTTACGGAAAAAGTAATTGAAATTGTGTGAGTTACGGCTACACAAACTTATTTCAGCTTGAAAAGTGTGAAACATCAACGGTACTTCTTTTTGACAGTGAATTATTTACCTATACGAAGACATTACTTAAAAAACTTAGTATCCAAACCAAAAACATTGACAAAAATATATAACAGCTGTCAGAGTGCAATGTCTGGCAATGTCACTGTCAATGTATATTTGTCCAATCTGTCAAAGCATATAATTTTTATTTGTGCGTAAGCATAATAATTTACAAATTTTCAAAATACTCTAAAAAACGTTTTAAATTTGTGTACGGCTTTACTATAAATACATAAACGATGTTGAGAAGTTTATTGAAAATTCATAGGACGGGTCATCAATGTGGACGATTTTGCGCGGCAACTTTTATCAGGTAAAACATGTTTGTTCAGTTCAGCTGTTTTATATGTATTGTATTATCATATGAGTCGCTTGGAGCTACATAATACGTTACAAAGTATTTTAGAAATATTGCGCAAGATTTTGATCTATGGAATGATGTGAGCTTTGTTTATTATGTCATAGGAACAAATACAAAAACCTAGTAAAAGATGCAGTAAAAAAGCTTTTACTTTTATTTAAGAGTAGCCTATTTGTAGTCATCATTTTACTATGTTTTGATTCTACCACTATTGTCATGTTTAAAATACACACCAAACCCTCCCTTATTTAATTTTTAGCCAGAATAGCATCAAGCAATTCAGTGGACTGTCACAAGCAGTCCAAAAGAATGTCAGCAAGAAGGTTCCTATCTACAACACCTGTGCTTGCCGAACTATGTTCATACAGACACAGGACACTCCAAACCCAAACAGCTTAAAGTTTCTGCCAGGAGTCAAAGTGCTAGAGACAGGACAGACAATGGACTTTCCTAATATTGGAGCAGCACAGTGTAGTCCTCTTGGTAAGTTAATATTAATTAGAAATAAAAGTGTCCAAAGATATTATGTGCATGTAAAATATTAGGTATGTGGCAACATCTATACTACTAGATATATACATACAAATTACATGTTTAACTGTACATATCTTGATATGATAGTAATTTGCTGTTTACTGCTGTGAAGAAATGGATAGAGACAGAAATGCTTACCTACACACCTATTGATTTGGATGCTTGTGCTTTATTTTGAACATTGAGGTTCAATCCATTTATTGTGTCTTGATATATGATAGTGACAAGAAACATGTAACAGAGATATTTGTAATTACAAAACACGATTGAAAAGATTGTCCAGGGAGTTTCTTGCACATTCTTCTCCATAGAGATCTATGCTTTGGAATGTGCAATTAGCATCATTTATTTTGACTGACTGACTTCTTGACATTTCAAAAGTGCCTGTAAATGGTTTATTTGAAATAAATGCTTTTGACTCTTGAATCTTGGTAGAACAAGTCCAATGAAGCGTCCGTTTAAATTGACACAAGCACGTAATACCTACTTATTAAAAATTTCAGCTAAAATGATATTCCGCATTGATGGTGTGAAATCAGTTTTCTTTGGGCCTGAGTTTGTGACAGTTACTAAACAGGATGACGATGTTGACTGGAGACTTTTGAAGCCTGATATATTCGCAACTATCATGGACTTCTTTGCCAGTGGCTTGCCTGTTATCATAGATGCTAAACCTTCAGGAGACACACGTAAGATATTATTTTTTTTTATGTTTTTAAACTGACTCTAAGTAGTAAGTACTCTTCAAATGTTGTGATTATTTTTTTTTATATTTCTTCTGTTCATCAGAGACAATGCTCAGAATGTTAGCTGATTATCATAGGTTCATAAGCAGTAGGTTCAAAATATCTTCTAGTTTTTGCAATTGATATACAGGGATAGGCGCTCGGCTATGGATTTGTTCTCTAGTTCTCGCCTTTCTGAAAAATATAACCTATAAGATCTGTGTATATTATGTATCATACATATACAAATGATGTGTGTAGAGAAACACCTGGATGTCCTAATAAGACATACATTATGTATGTCTTATTAGGACATCCAGGTGTTTCTCTTCAAGTCTGCCTTGTAAACATGATTGTACCATCTAAGCAATTTTGGTATATTACAAATTCTGACATGTCTATCCTTACGTATTATAAAGTCACTGACCATGTCTTGATGTCTGTATGTGTGACTCATGGGTAAGATTTAGGTGTATAATTCAAAGATTGATCAGAGATTAATTCTCTTATTAACTAACTATACTGGTAAAATTCATCAATCATTGCTACTTATTTTTCTAAAATATTAACAATAAATGAGAAAATGGCAACCCGTCATTTTGTTAAATTACTCAATGGTTATTTTATTAATTTCCAGAAATAAATGAAGATGATGATGAGATAGTCCAAATGATAAAAGAGCTTCTAGACACTCGCATCAGGCCTACCGTCCAGGAGGATGGTGGCGATGTTCTGTTTGTGGACTTCAAAGACGGAATATTGAGGTTGAAGATGCAGGGGTCTTGTTCTTCATGTCCTAGTTCCATTGTTACTCTGAAGAATGGAGTGAGTTAAGCTTTTACTTGCTAAAACCCTCTAGCGTTTGCCTGGTTAATCAAATTATAATAGTAGTCCTACAGGCATCTTGGCGGAGATTAGTAATTCGCATCGGAGATCACAACACAAGCTGGTGTGTGTATTAACACATCAAATTAATAAACGTCCAGTATTTGGCCTACTGCCCACGGACGCGGAGCGGCAACGACGCGACAGCACGACGTTGCCACAGTTTCATAGTTTTGTATGAAAGCTTCACGCAGGCATACACTAAGCGTATAATGAATGACCATACGCGTCGTTGGACAGCAGGCCATACTGAACCTACGAGGATTGCAGGATGTCCTGGAATGCAAAGGGCAACTGAAGGAACACAGCTGGTCCCTCTCGCACCAGCCAGAGCGTAAGGAGTTATTTGATGACTTCCCATCATAAAAAAATTAAAACTATATTTGTGAAGGGGATACTTTAGTAAGGAGAGTTGTGTTGAGTATACCCACAGAGTATTAGGATGTTTGGGGCACAGGGCTTAAATTAAGACTTCAGCTACTGAGAGTTTTCTAATACACTGGTGGCCTTAACTTAAATGGCTTTTTTTTTAATTGATATAAACCAGTGCTTGACTGCGATCCCACCTGATGGTAAGCAGTGATGTAATCATTGATGGTGAGACGCACTAGTTTTAGTGTCTATTCAGTCTAGCCTTGAAGACACCTAAATTATAGTTGGACGGGAAGGCCGCAGTAGGCAAATTGTTCCAGTCCTTCGATGTACGCGTTATAAACGACGAAGCGAAACGCTTAGTTCCGGACTAAGCGTTTGAAGTTTCAACAACGTAAGGGTGGATACCCGCCGTACGTCGGGTTGTCCGATCCGAGAAAGGAGGTGGCGGGATCAATCATGCAATTCCCGCGCACACTCTCCAAAATGCAACCTGTAAAATACCAATAGGCTGGCTACCTTACGCCTGTGCTCGAGGCTTTGTAGATTGGTTAGGGAAAAAGGTTTGTAATGTCTAATCATATTGCAAATGGAGTGTAATGTTGAGTAATTTTACATTACAGGTGCAAAACATGATGCAATTCTATATCCCGGAAGTGGTAGCTGTTGAACAAATCGACGATGATGGAGATAAACTTAGTGAGAAGGTATTCAAAGAATTTGAGCAGCTAAAAACCAAAGAGAATGCAGAACCGAAATAAATTAATCTGTGAATAATAATGTAAGTAGAAACGCAATATGTATATATAGTCAGTTTTATTGTGCTGATTTATGAATATAAAATAAATTGTCAATGTTGAAAGTTTTGTATGATTTAGAAAAAATACATTATCCTGACTGTAATTTATTGTTAAGAGGGTCCTTTTTCACTCGCCTATCGTCAACATCGAGCATGGTTTAAAAGCTTGTGACTTCATCTAACGCGAGCCTTGCCGGAGCTGCACTAGAGCGGCGCACCAAACTTAGGCTGTAACCGCACGCGAGGAGCACGCGCGCAGCTCGCAAGCAGCTCGCAAGCAGCTCGCGAGCAGCGCATTCGCCAGGTCTGGCACACCATAATTTAATGATAGAACAGATTTGAAAAATTCTTTCCATTTACGAGTTTTGAATTAAGTTATTTGTTTTTTACTACAAATAATAAAAAAAAAATACTTACAATTTTTTTTCTCTAACTACCCAATTGTTGTCAAAAGTAGTAAAAGCGAAATAGGCGTCGCCTTTGGGAATTTGGCTTTTGTAAATAAAAAGTCACTATTATAGTCCATTGCAATTTTATTATTTAAAGGTAAAAGTTTTCTTTATTAAATCTGAGTATCTTAGGCTGCTTTCCAACGAATTTGACGAATCGACATAGCATAATGTTTTCGTTACATTTTTTACTAAATAGAGATCGACTTTTAATAGCACATTCTTTGTTGGAAAACTGTCTCTGTATGTTTTACACATAGAAATATAAATACAAATATTTAGCCTAGTTAAAAGATATATTAGTAGTTGTCTCTTAAATTAAAAGTTATCAAAAACTAATTCTAGCTCCTAAACAAAAATCTAAAATTAAAATTGTTTGCAAAACCAATAACATCGATATTTTTTTTACTTCTTTTAAATAAATGTAATGTCTATTAAACTATACAATGGCAGTGTTCCATTTCATATTGTGAAACTAATTTAATTTTTCAATTTAAACTATACTTTATGATACGGGTACAGTCAACAGCAAAAGTTATGATTGTGATGTCGAATTAGAATTTACAAGAAATGTCGTGAGTTAATTCAATATAGTTCAATGATATTAATTTATGTCTGCTTTCGACTGTACCAAGTTGAAAAAAAAACACGAGACAAAAAAATCATAAATAGGATTCATAGTATATTATTGTAGAAATAAAGTCAAATGATAGATGAGAATACAGGGTTTTGCAGAAAAAAAGTCATTACCAAGCTGGCTAATATAAAACAAAAGAGTACTTAAAAGATAGTTGGTACAATACTGTATTGTTGATCTTGATTGGTAATATTGGCCTAAAATACACTTGACAGCAGTCACAATCAAATGTACTTAATTGCGCGCTATTTTCATACCGTATTAATATATTGGCCATCCAATAGAACAATGACGTAATCACATGTTGACCATTTTTCAAGAGAATTTTTAAGGTTTGGAGATAAAGATTGTTTTTTTTTTTTTAAGAATTAGTTTATTTATATTATAATTGCGGATACCTGGCGTGTGCTACTACGCTAATGAAAAGAGAAATATGTTTAGTATATTTATTGGAAAATAAGGATTTTTAATGCATTGTTTTAATGGTGTAAAACCATCTTCGCATTATTGCATTTCTAATGAAACCGGCTTGGAGCACATTGGTTGAGTGGTTTCAAAGTCTATAACGGTCATAAAATGCTTCCAGCATCAGGAAGCATTTTTTATAAATTGTTTAGTTTTATTTATTTACAGTCTACGAAATGTCTGCTAAGATATTTTTTAATGGAAACTAAAATAAACCGTATTTGTTTAAATTTTGTTAAGTTGTCGATTTTTCTAAAATTACATCATTTTTCTGTTGGATGAGCGATATTTTTGGCTGATTGTCATTGCCCAAATTACAATTCTATTATAATTTTCATACCGTTCATGGTACAAAAGAGTCACAAATACTGGGCGTTGGGCCAAGGCCACAAAACATTCTAGTTCACTTGCTACATTTCTATCAATCGTACGTCCAATATTATCTACTTAGTATGTGAAATTAAACAGTAATCGTAAATGCTAACTGCTTAAATTCACTTAGGATTCGCATCTGTAGTTGGTCTAGTGTAGACATTTGTCGAGCGTTTGCGCGGCGTAGGTACTACGTATTTGCTGTTTTTTCATTCAAACAAAAAAAAAAAAAAAATAGTGACACTGGTGCCGTCGTGTCGTTGCTGCTTTGTCGACAGAGTTTCAGAGCTTTGTATGTAAGCTGTAAGCAGGCGACCAAACGTATAATGAAAAATACTCATCTATGAAGCTAAGCGTCCGTGGACCTACGCCTGTGGAGTAGGCCTACGCTGGACAAACGCTCAGTACAAAAACACTAATACCAAGTATATAAAGGTAAGAATTGTGTGCGCATCAAGGGTTGCACCTACACACACAGCAAGAGGGAAATAAGAACCAGTCCATGAAGATACCGGCGCAGTCGTCATTTGGGTCGTATGCCAACAGTCGATGCCATTTGTATTTCTGTTCGCAGCCGCAGTCGCGTGTACATCTTGCTGTTGTTGTTTTGCTGAAAAAAAAAAACAAAAATAATGTCTTGTTTACTGGGAAAAGGGCGTATTAGCTCACAGATATCGGAATAGTTTTGTACTTTTAGGAATAATATGTTCATAATCCTATATCCGTTCAATCAACAAGTCGTCTCTTATCGAATAACAATGCTCAAGTCATCTTGACTAACTTTACAGTGCGGTGAAAAAACTAAAGAAATACTGTAACAAATGTATTGGCGCGCTGTGACAATTTATGAGTAGCTATGAGTACCTACATTATGAAGGGCCTAAGTTCATGCAAAATAGCAGACTTTCAGAGATTACTGGATTTGGTTTATACAAATTCATGTTTTGATTTCAATAGAAACCTGGACAATATCCACAAAATATCAAAAGAAAGATGGGTAGGTTCTAATGTCATAATCACGCAAGCGGCAGTATGAAAATGTAGTACCTACCTATCTCGGGTTGGGCGGCCTTAAGCGGTGTTTTTTGAAGAGCGACAATTTGTGGCATTAGGGTATGGCAGTTACAGACCTGCTGTAAATACTTCAAAAAACGACCTACGTTCTAAGAAACGAGCGTTGAAATTTTGAGGATCGTGTATACATGATCGAAATATAAAATGAAAAACTGCTACTGAATGAGGTCCTATTTCAAAATTATGTGCTAACATTATAATCAGTTTAAAGGTCTGCATTTGAATGCAACACAACTCACCTGCACGTTTCTTGGTGAATCGCCTGCTCAAAATGCATAGTGTTGACGATGGCTCGCAGCTTTCTCGCCGAGTTGAGAGCCCAGTAAGGCGTCATTATTTCTGTCTTGCTCTCGCAAGCATCCACTCTGAAATAATAAAATCGAGGGCTTGTAAACGTAACCAGAACACATTGAAAAATGCTTGTACCAATGTTTACGGGGGGGAGCTTTGTTTACTTTTGCTGACGAGGGGAAGGTGGTGGGGGTTATTATTTGTAAAAAATGTGCTTACGTAATACTTGAACGGCCCCTTAAGAACTTGTCAGCAGCTTTGCACGCGTGAGAGTAGAGAATCATCCCTAAGGTCCCTCGCCCACGGCGACTTTTTGTAGCGATGCTGTCATGCGTTTCGTAAACGCGCGACAGCATCGCTACTAACGCGCGTTAGTCGCATTTGCAAGCGCTATAGAAAAGATGCCAACGCACTACAGCATCGCGACTGTCGATGCGAACGCGCTACACCATCGCCATTCTACACTGGAGGTCACGTAGAATGGCTTTTCCTGAAGATTCCTCTTGAGAAGTTGACTGGGAAGATTCCATGCCGAAGGTCATCTATCTAGATAGGTGGCCTTGGAAGACCTATGCTCCTTGCCCTCCTGTGTTCATGTAGAACGGCTTCTCCTGGAGGCTCCTTCCTCCTCTTCAGTTCTTGCCGTAAAGAAAAGTACATAATTATTTGTTTCTTAAACTCACCTGCCAGTATTATTAACCGCTTGCGCATCAGGCAACGGTGTATTCGCAGCCTGCCGTACATGTCTGAAGTAGGAGTCACCCGTAGCATCATGCATGTCCGGAACACCGGGCGCCCGTCTCACCCGGTTCCCCGCCGGCGTCGTAAACGATCCGTACATTCGCTTGATTAAAGCTTTGTTCTCGTCTATGAAGTTCTCTATTTTATCTCTGAAACGGTTAAAAAAATATATTTGAATTCAAAATTCTAATTTTTGAAGCAACAAGCTGTGTCATACAACAAAGCATAAATTCCATTGCAATGCATACATTTTTGGGAAGATTTTTAATACAAATAGTCAATTATTTTTTATTTTTTTAACTAATCAATATAAACTAGTGCTTAACTGCGATCCCACCTGATGGTACGCAGTTATGCAATCGTTGATGGTGAGGCGTGCTAGTTTATTACGAGCCTATTCACTTTAGCCTTGAAGACAACTAATAAAATTATAATCGCACGGGAACACTGCAGCAGGATTAAAAATTAATTTAAAATACACAACTGTAAAGTCGTTACTTGAGCAAAATTGGTGGCGATGAATTGAAATTACGTTGAATATCAATTCAACTATACCCTATTCAACTGTGCTACAGACAAAATGAAAACAAAGAAAACAATGTAATAAAATATAAACTTGCGACGTTAACGTCGCGTTGGCGCTACGCAGACGTTGATGAAGCGTCAACGCTTGTAAAACGCCAGCAGGATAGCGGCTTTCATCGGCTCCAATCGCTCGGCAAACGTGAAGACAGACTCACTGAGACATCCACATAGCCAATCTATTTAATGGAATATGCTCTTCTAACGCCCTTAGCAACAGAACTCTTTTTATACTCACAATGGATAGGTATTCCCCGCTGTTGGACAATACAACTGGAAGTTACGCTTCACGCATGGAACCCCTCTGATGATTTGACCTTGAAGCTCGTAGCCCAGTGCTAAAGATAGCGCTGTCCACAGTATCTGGAAATAATTACAAAAGTAATTAAGTTCTTGAGTAAATTGCGAGATGTTAGTGTTTTTCCTAAAGATTTTTATTATAAAATTCCATTCAGACTGGGGAATTTGTAAAATCAGTGTATAAAATCAAGTAGATCAGTTAGAATGATATTTTTTGGGCAAGTTGTCGTGATATCTCAGCCACTAGAAGCCCTAACCAAAATCTGAAATGAAATGACCAACGACACAGAGAAGACCCCGAAGATTGATGCGATTTTAATTGGAGACAGGAGGGTAGTTAGATATCCGTGAAGACTGCCAAGACAATCCGAGATATATTAACCTTTTTTCATGGGCACTATCTCGCAAAACTCACAAGACGTAGGTACCGGCCACACGCAGGCGATTTTGTACAATTTCTATAATACTAGCTGCTACCAGCGGCTTTACCCGCATTATAGTAGAAAATTATCCCAAGGGAACATACTCCCGGGATAAAAAGAAATATTCTATGTGCCAAATACCTACGTACCAAGTTTTATAGAAATCCGTTCAGCCGTTCCAGCTTAAAGAAGTAACAAACATATACATTACACACACAGTCACAAACTTTCGCTTTTATATAAGGTGTCCCAAAATTAACGCAAGATTTGAATTATAAAAATAGAAATCTGAAGACTAAAAACTGTGTTTTCTATTTAATTCAAATCTTGCGTTAATTTTGGGACACCCTATATCTACTCGTAATATTAGTCGGATACTGTACCAACATCGTAATAACTAGTTCATTTTAATAAACTATGCGGAAGTTATTAGAACATTCTCAAGGGTCAAGTAAAACAACAAAATGCAGTGACAGATTAAAATTGTTGTAAAAGCAAAAATAACTAAATAATAAGAATCAACTAACTACGTGCGTAATCGTGATACTATCAGCTGTTTGAATCAAAAGGATGCTTTAACGAGTTTTTATTTGTATGCAATTATTTTTAGGAGAGACGAATGAATACAATACCTATACCTACATATGGTTTAAAATATTATGATATTAGTGCAGCGTTATATCAACACAATCTAACAAGTAAATAACTCGCATTTAATAGGCCTAAGGAAAATAATAATGTTGTAATAATAACTGCACATAAAGTATGTGAAGCTTTAATATCAATACTTGCCAATATAGCACAATAATGTGACACAAATAGAACAAATCATTGCAATATGCCTTCCCACTTACAGCTAAACAAATAAAGATAAACTCACGCTCAAGCAGAACAAATCCATGTCCGGTAGCGGATTAATGTTTTAATTAATACGTCCTGCTACTGCAGAGTGTACTAATTAACTGAACGGATTCCAAATAAAAAACAATAAACAGAAAAAATCACGTTTTACTCAGCTCTACCTCACAACACTTGAACATGTTCTCAAGATATGTCCGGTGATATACGATGTAAAAAAATCCACGTTTTCCGCCGCATAAATTCGCTTTTGCAGAATTGTAAACCTTACGGCCGCACAAAGTATAAAAAAATAAATTTTAATTTTGCAGTCCTCTATTGTTATTCTAGTTTTTGCATAAAATGTGCCTGACATAAAACATTCATTGAGATTCAAAATAGCCAGCAACACAAAACATGTACCCGCGCAGAATATTAAATTTCTCGTGCAAGAATATCTACTTTATCATTTTTTAATACAAAAAAAAATGTTGTATGCATATTTATTGCAGTGATTTATAGCGAATTTTGATTGCGCAATATAAATGGGAAACTGGATCGTGTCATTAATTTAGCAAGCGCTCGTTATTTAGCAATTCTAAAGTTATCCAGCATATTTTAGACGCAACTGTGTCAATAACCTTGCAAGGAATGAAATAAATTTACATACTTATGTACAAGCAAAAAATGAGAGAATTGAGGCACCCATCTTATGGCGCCCCAAGTTCGCTAATGATTTATTAGACCTTATAGTTCACTTTGTACGACTGTAAACTGTTTCATTACCAATTGTAAAGTTCACAGATGTAGCACTTAAAAATCATTAGCTGAAGGTTTACGATGTTTCGTAAAAAATACTGACTTTATTGACTTGTTTAATTGTAAGAAATATTCCCAGATCCATCATTTAAATTTTAATGTCTGTTAACGACCGTACAAAGGTCAAAATAAAACTAATTGAAAAAAATGCTAATTAATTTTTGCTATGTAACTGCATTAGATGTTGCTCAATATATCTCAAGATATATTAGATGGTGCTTCCCGCTGTGTAACTCGGTGAGTTGTTAGTGCCGAGTAGAGCATTTAATTTAAAATTAAAATACTTGATTCTCGGTAACAAGTAGGTACGGGTAATCGATTTGTCATGTTACTTTGCTCTTGATTTATAGAGATTGAACGTGTTTTTACTGCCTAAATTTTTTTTTTATTCTATTGTGTTCAAGTTTAGATAATTCGAGATTTAGGTGCGTTAGCGTCATTGTGTTTTTTTTTCTTTTTAAACCAGTCTAAGCGTGTACCTAAATACCATCAAATTACCCGTCCTGTCCGTACCTACACTAAATTCTTTAGATGTAAATCAGGCATTCAGAATAAAATGCTAAAACGATTCGATTGTTTTATATTTTTTGCCTCCTTGGCGCCACTTGACACCTGCGAGATAATCCCGATCATTCGTGTCACGATTATTTTTCGTAATTTTTTGATATTTGAAAATGGATCGACCTGTTTTGGTGCGCACCTAACTTCCTATTTAATCAGCAATTAAGCCTTATTAACTAACCAATCAACAGATGTTACATTTATTTTTACATCTTTATTTCTGTTCATTAGATACATTTGATTTAGTGATTCGTTGGAAGGGATGAGTTCGAAAAAAGCTGTTTAAAATTCACATTGTAAAGTCTCAACTTTTACTGCAAAGTTGGATTTTATAAATTGCGCCTTACTAATTCATAGCAGCAATGAAACGTACCTAGCTGCATTCAATAAAAGTAGCAGGCACTTACAGCTATGTTAGGCTGTAGACTAGAAATAATCTAGTCTTATCTGATTTCTTCAACCCTGTAACTGGGTAACACGATAACCGTTACCAAGACTAATGCCAGATATTCTGGCTTCAGTCTACCTATAAGAATTGTGAAAGACTTAGGAATGACAACCGGAATGTCCATTCCGGTTCACGTTAAGCCGTGGTTGTTGGAGATTTCAGCAAAAGCTTAGGGGCCCAGTAGTGCCGATGCCCGCTAGGATCATGGGAATTTCTGAAAGGGATACCGCGGTCCTGGAACACCTAAGGCAACCGAAGGGCACGGGCGTCACCACTCTAGAACGAAAAAAGTCATTGTATGATTTCTCACCTCACAAATTAAAAAAAAAACCATATCCACTATCGACCTGGGCAATCTTTGCTTCACTTCGAAGGTCGATCTGCGTGCGGCTTTCATTATATATCTGCGAGATCCACCGCACTTACGAGTGCCATGCACAAATTCCTTGACGCCACAATTTAATGGCCTATCAACTTAATTACGAAGTAACACATTACTTTAATGCGTCACTTTGCCTTTAAGAGGACTATAGGAGCTAATAGCAAATTTTATAGTGCGCAAAAGTCTATGATCCAGTGCAGTAAACAGAATCAGAAAAATAAATGTCTTTCTTCAGGATAAATGCTAGATAGTGTGTTCAAAATATAATCCAGCTAATTTAGTACGATAGTAAAAAATCACGAAGATGCCTATAAAAATTACTTTTATCGATTACTAGCTTTTGCCAGCGGTTTCGCCCGCTAAATCGCCGCGCGATAAATATATATATATATATATATATAAAAGCTAAATACCACTCACTGATTAATCACGAAATCTCAGAAATTATAACACCTACAAACTTAATTTGGTAGGTAGGTTCCTTATAGGGAGTAGACATTTGCTAAGAACGGATTTTACGAAACTTTACCCCTAAGGGGGTAAAATGGGGGTTGGAAGTTTGTATGGAGAAACCTATTTTCACGCGGGTGAAGCTGCTGGCTAGTAGAAAATATATGCTCTGTTACTCTGTGAAAATGTAACTTTTTAATGGTGTATAATGCTGTAAAGATTTTTTTAAATCGGTCTTAAGTTAGTCGTTAAGTATTTGAGTTTTAAATTGTAACATACAAACAAACAACCAAAAAATCATATCTTTAAAATATTAGGTTAGAAAAACCGGTCTAATAAACACGCAATCATTCTGATTGTCAGATTATTATAAAAGTTACGTAAATTTTTTACAAATGTATAGTTTTTTTTAGTAAATCGCTAAAATGGTTTATTATTTAATCTTCATGCAACTAAAGGTACAAAGGCGGACTAGGCATTCTCTACCAGTAAACCTAGGGTAGTGGAGAGACAATATGACAGATGCTTAAAAAATAAGAAAGTGGTGGTGGTGGTGTGTGCTTCATAGTTGCAAGCATTAGGTCTTTGCGCATCTCCTTCTTTTATATGCAGTTCGAGAGTGACCGCTCTCTAAGGGCTATAGTCCTCTTAATTTAAAGTTTCACATGCACGCGACGACGTGCGATCATGTTGACGTCTTCAGATTGGAGTCTATTCCGTTCACGTTCACAGTGACATTTTGATGTGACTCACGCAGTTTTACTTGAAACTCAGCAATTTTATTCGCTTATAAGCGTTTGTATGACAAAGGTGTAGTCAGGTTTTGCATTTTGACTGTCGTGCAATATCATTGTCACGCGTATGCGTTAGGCAGAAGTTTAAAGTGTATGCTGCGATATTTAAAACAATGCTTGTCTTATGCCTTTGTGATTTTACTTTTACTGAATAAAACCACACCAGTCCTTCAGTCGCCCTTTGCGTTCTAAGACTACGGGTTTCCTTTTCAGAAAATCCCCGAGGCCCTAGCAGGTATATGCCCTACTGGGCCCTTTACGGTTTGCTGTCATCTCTTTGAGGAGCGCGTGGATTACTACGCGCTGCCGACGATTTAGGCTCGGTCCGGTCGGTTGAAGATTCCTCATCATAGCCTACATACGTCACAGAATGTCGCTAGACTTAACTGAACAGCTGATTAATTATAATAAACGAAAGTGAGAGAACAAAGAGTTGCATTGTACCTACTCAATTTTTATGTGAGTAGGCAGCTACTGCCTCCTCACATAAAAATCGAGTACAATGTCGCTATAACAGATACAATCGCAGAATAATCTTAGGATTACCATGCAACTTTTAAAGCTTTTAATGTTAGTTATCTAGAGTTCGATATACTCAATGGCGAGATTTAAAATATACACGGTGTCTTTGACATCGACGCACAAACGAATACCACGGATCCAGTACATGATTCTGGACCCCCCAGTGGTGGAATTTATCGTCGGTTTTTTTCCAAATTAAAAAACTGTGTAAAATCGTTATGCTAACCGACCCCGATGATATTTATTTAGAAAAAAAAATAAAAATTAATTAATAAAGAATTTATTAAACAGTCATCGAGGTAGATAATATCGTTGTTCTAATCAACCCCGATTGCATTTTTATTTTAAAAATAATACGCCACCTAAAGAATAAAGCCCAAACAGTTTAAGGTGTTTATCATTAGGTTCGCCGAAAGGTTGTGGAGTGGCGATACTTACACCGGAAGCCAATGCCAGGAATCCGATGAGAGGCCTATAGAAGTTGACGTTTTTCGGCTAATATGATGTTGATGACCATTGACTCGAAAAGGAGAAAAGCCAAGAGGTGTTTAGCTCAAGAGTACTGTATCGTTGATCATCATAATCCTCATGTCTGTGTTATATGTGGGTTCGGCGCAATATAATCTTCCGGCACATTTTCCGACATCTAGGTAGTAACCGCCTTTATATCATAGTTTCGATGTTCTGTCGTTATTATTCTGTTCAAAAGTTTATAACAAGATACTACTACTGTGGCATAAGTTTTAAAGATATGAAGGTGAATGCACCAAGTCGTAATGGCAGTCAAATAAGGTTATAAATAATGGCGACAGCATGCCGTGTATCATATAAATCTGTCACGATTTATATTTTATCGCAGAGACGGAGGAGCCCACGCCTGTGAGGCTTGTGACTCACAGTGACTTAGATCCAAGTGTCGGACGCTGCCAGTGAACCTACGCTGTCGCAATTTTAATAAGGCATTGTATTAATAATGGCGTTATCGGAAATGTAGTGCGGATTATAATGCTGGATGGACGTGGTTGTGTTGATAATCTAGGAAGGATTTTTTTTTTAACACTGGATTATGGTATTGGTACTGGTATTTCGAACGGTTTCTGTCCCGGATTCAGTTGGAATTACCCTGATATTACCATTTCGCGAATTGCCCGAAGGTCCCGGTGTAGCATGCGGTGGAGGTCTATCCAGCTTGGGTGAACCGCCGTGTCCACATAGAGGCAATCGGCGTCAGTAATTTCTCAGTTTGGTCATCAATATGCGAGTTCGATTGGACGGGGATACACGCACTCAAGATTTTGCCGAAATTCATTCAAAAGTGGGAGACTCTTTATAGGGTAGTTCCCACTATGGAAAGAACATTTGTCTGATATACGGGGACGTCAGTTAAATACACACCAAAAATCCTAGGTAAATAAATCACCACGCCCAAAAGGATCAAGCTACAACAATCGATGCAAGTATGCTCTCGAAAATTCTTCATAAGTACTGTTGTGGAGGAAGATAGTTGATGATGATGGTAGTTTTTGGATTCACTTAAGGCTTTGCACTATCAGTGCACGTTATCCAGCTGAAGGTCGGTGTCCCGATTGTGCTCCTTCGTTTACCTCTACCAAAGCCGTTTAACTGCTTAAACTCTTTAGTGAAATATTATTGAGGCGAAATGTGTTACACGAGGTAACTCTTTCAAACAATCTCGCAGCCCCAGCTGAGAAGAATACTACGCGCCGTTAATTCAGGATTGCGTTGATCAGACGGCCGAACGGCACCACCGCAATCCCGTTTTTGCGATGGCTGGGAATCGCTCTGCGGCTTTCAATACCCGGAGCTGAGGAGTCAGGATGTCCTATCCCTCATAGTTTCAGCCACCTTCTTCGATCGTAGTGCTTCACTGAAGGAGGCTACTGGTTGTTATTTTCTCCACCAATCGCCTCCATTAGGACACGGCGGCGCCGGCGCTCCTACCAAGCGGGAACGACTTCCACCATACGCTCCATCGTATTATCCGGGCGATCCGCACAATGGTGAGATCCGAGTGTTTCTTCCCGCTGAATTCGATACAGATACCTTCCAAAATATCCACATCCGGTGAGACCTGCACAAAGAGAGGATGCCGAGACGCCTCTGTAGTGACACCTCAAAGACAGGCATTACCGCTGCGATTGTGACATGCTCACTGTGGCGAGGGATTAAAATCATATAATATTGTTTTATCAGAACATAAACCAGAAACATACATAAACTAATGCCTTTTCCCATGGGGTAGGCAGAAATGCCAACTGCCGTCCCATACATACTCTTTCTATTCATTGACGTTCATACATTTGGATCTGGACGTTTACATAAAATTTTTCCTGAAGGAAATTAGCGTTTTTACCTTTAACCGTTTTTTCGGAATGAATTGCAAGCACAGAACGTTTGTACAGTTTTACGAACTTAATGCGGACGAAGTCGCGGGCAACAGCTAGTTAGATATAAATGTAATTTTAACACATAAAACATTTAATTACAACTCCAAACTATTCAAAAAGTATAACACCGTGAAAAGGGCGCGTAATTCTCTGTTCGATTGTTAAAGATGCTAGTGCGGGGGCGATCATCGTCCCGCGACGATATTAGGGAAGCGCTCATTTATCGACTTTTTAGTCTAACAATACTTTATATGACCATCATCAGCACATTGCAGACTAAACTTTTGGTATTATATGGGTAGATTCTATACAATGTATAGGTACTGCATTCGCCTTTGCAAGGTATACAATAAATATTGTCCTCATACATACATTGCCTAAAAGTGTTAGGCAATCTGTAGGATGTAGCCTGAATGTTTTAGACATTCTATAGATTGCTAAAGGTATTCGAAAAAGAGAGCAGCGGTGACCGAGTGGTGACGGTCCCGACTTACGAGTTGTAATTACACACAGTCATTACAATATTTGCAGCATTACAGTACAGGCGCATTACTTTGTGTAATTCATTTCATCACCTCTGCACTCAAAACGGTGAAAGAGTTTTCTTTCACCGTTCGTGAGGAAATCGGGATGTGCCAAGAACCAAAAATTCGAAGACATGTGTCATCCACCAAACCGCCCTGGGCTCGCGTGGTGGAATGCCGGACTCCCAACATTGGGAACATTATAAGGCTGATTATGCTATGTTATGTTATTCGAAAAAGTACCTACCGGATTATACAAGAAAAATGTAAAATATATAAAAAGAAGATTACCTGGATCTTCTCCTAGTACCTATATTAACTGAAGGAACACAAGTGGGTTTTAGTCAGTAAATGCCTGACTCTCTCGCTCCACTCAGAGTGGAAGAAATTATTTGTTGATTTGGCGACATCTATGGCGTCACATAAGAACTAATGCTGCATCGCGCAATCAAAGTTCTCCGCGCGATTAGAACATATAGAACAGCCCGAAATCATCTATCGGGCTGTAGCCCACCAGACATAACACCCCGTCTGGTCGGAGGATCCTAACTTTTCAACGGAGGTTTGCGGGACTTTACTCTCTCTCTCTTCTATATCTGGTGTGACGTCAAAGTTTATGAAGATAAACTATCAAGTGGAGAGGCTTAGTTACACTGGACACTCGGTGACATGACGTTTGATGTCATACACTTTAACGTCACTTAAGCTCAGTTAAATGGCGTCGCGTTTCAATTTTCCGCAGTTATTTTGCACTATTTAAAAGTTTGTTTCTTGCTCAAAACACAATTTTATTATAATCTAAAATATTGACTGAGGCTTTATTCTGAAGTAATAAAGTAGATATATAGAAAAAATAATTTGATCCTTATTTGAATCACATGCATATTCCCTATTATGAAAAATGGAAAACTCACAATGTGTGTGAATCATTTGTGACTAGTGTGATCAGTCCACACACAAGGGTCAAAGTGCTGTGTACACTGTAAAGCATTACTGTACCACACTTCGGGTATTGACTCTGCTCTTGTGACGGTGTTTCTACATGCAATTAGCACCTTTACATTACGTAGTCACAAACTTTGTTTAGTAAACGCTATCACAATACTCATACCGTAGAAACAAAATGTCTGAGAATTTGATGAAATATTTTGGGTTTTTAACCAAGAAGACAGCACAACTCATCTGTATTTATGCCTTTGTCCCATTTTACTCGAGGTCTGAGCAACACGTTTACTTTTTAAAATCTTTTCTCTTGGTTTTGGTGTAAAATATTTTTTTTATTTTTTTATTTAGCTACTTTCCTTCACTTTCCCCCAAATTCTTCCTGGTATTATTTTCTTGAGCCACTTGGAACCAGTCCTTACTGTCTAGTAGGTCAATTTTATTCTATTCTATTCATGTATCGTATCTCTGACCTCCCTCTTCTCTTTATCTACAATAATATTCAAACTTATTTAGTCACATGCGTTGTAGAGGGAAACTGAACGGTATAAACATGAAATAATAGAGCAGCCAAAGGGCATTGAAAAGGGCTATGCTCGGAGTTTCCTTGTGTGATTAAATCAGGAATGAAGATATTCGTAGGAGAACCAAAGTTACCGTCATAGTCCGAAAAATCGCGAAACTTAAGTGGCAGTGGGCAGTCGATAAGGTTGAAAGTTCCGGAGTAGCGACCGTGTACTGGAAGACACAGCGTTGGTAGGCCCCCCACAAGGTGGACCGATGCCCTGGTGGTGATGGTTGCGGGAATCTGATGGATGCGAGGCGCAAAGGACCGGTTGTTGTAGCGACACGTGGCGAGACCTATGTCCAACAGTGGATGTCTTTCAGGCTGAAATGATGGTAGAACAGGCTGGAGATAATCATCTATTGAATAACCTCGTTATGACAATTTTATTTAAGGCGTATTTATTACGAGGACCCCTCGTAATAGATACGCCTTTTTTCTTCATTGGTTCCTACATCTCCAAGAGCCACTATCCGTCGTCATCAGAATTTACTTCTTTATAGCTACACAGTTTTCTTTCATCATCATCATCATCATTTCAGCCGAAAGACGTCCACTGTTGGACATAGGCCTCCCACTAGCGTCTCCACAACGACCGATCCAGGATCCTGTGCGTCTCGCATCCACCGCATTCCCGCGACTCTCACCAGGTCGTCGGTCCACCTTGTGAAAGGCCTTCCAACGCTACGTTTTCTGGTGCGCGGTCGCCACTCTAGAACCTTTCGGCCCCATCGACCATCTGTTCTACGAGCAATGTCCTGCCCACTGCCACTTTAGTTTGGCGATTCTTCGGGCTATTTCGGCGACCTTGGTTCTCCTGCGGATATCTTTATCCTTTATGCGATCACGCAAGGAAACTCCGAGCATAGCCCATTCCATTGCCCTTTGGGTGACTGTAAGCCTTCTGATGAGGCCCATTGTAAACGACCATGTTTCAGTGCCATGTCATCACTAGCAACACGCACTGGTCATAGACTTTCGTCTTGAGACACTGTGGTATGTTGGACGAGAAGATACCACGCAGCGCAGGCGCTGGCTTGCGGACGGCGAGCAATGGCTAGTTCGCTGTCCGACCGTCTGGTAACCGTCCGGACCGAGCCCAAGTTGTCGACGGCGCGTAGTGTTCCACGCACGCCTCAGGGAGATGTCAGCAAAATCGTAGGGGCCCAACAGGGTCGAAGCCTACTGGGGCCATGGGTGATGCGCAAGAGAACCCCGGGGTCCTAGAACGATGGCAAAGAAGGAATAGGAGTGAGTTTTTAGTCAGTAAAAGTCTGATACTATCTCCCGCTCTGTTCAAGAGGGGGGTATATTATTAGATGATTTTCCCACCAAAAAAAAGGTCTTGGCATCTTGGGTATGAGTTCAGTGAGAGTAATTCTAATTGTGGGGCAATTTTTGTTGTATGTGTTTTGTTTTTTTTTTTTCATTTTCAGTTTTTATAAATACCTAACCTATCTCAGGGTTGCAGACACTGCAAATTCAAAAATGCCTCATATTTAGAAACCAAGGTTCCCAAGTAAACTGATGTAACTGAAACGTCTTAATTATTCAATATTTTGCAATTTTAATAGCGTCATAGAAATTCATTTATTCAAATTTATTTATAAAAAAAAAAAAAACAATGCAATCATCAGTCGACGCCATTCCGTCTAGTTGCCAGCTAAGATAGATATTTGTGAAATGTCAGTTAATTTACAATGTTGCCGTAGTAAATAAATTTATTGTATGTTGTTCGGAATTTTGCCTTTATTTTTATAGGCATAGTTTTAATTCATAGATAATTATGTAGGTAATGAATTAACGTGCAACGCAAAGTCAACAATTTATATTTTATCCGTCGTAATGGACGTTTTTTTTAGTGTTTGTGCATGTAGCCAGTGTCAAGTATTTTTTTTTTATTGAAATAAACTAGTGCTTGACTGCGATCATACCTGATGGTAAGCAGTGATGCAATCGTTGATTGTAAATCGTACTAGTTTATTAAGAGCCTCACTGTAGCCTTGAAAATAACTAAATTATAATCGGACGAGAAGATCACTGTAGGAAAATTATTGTAGTCCTTCGACGTATGCGGTATAAACGACATCGCGAAACGCTTAGTCTGGACCGTAGAGATGTTAACAACGTAAGGGTTTAATACAGAATACAGTCATTTTATTTTACATTTGAAATTTTGAATGCGGATGTAAAATATTCTAATGCTTTTGCAGTATTTAGCAGCAAATGTATCGAGTCAGCCTTCTCGGCAAGCTTCGCTGATGTACCTAGTGTAATAAGTACTACATGTAATATTACAATAAAATCCTCAGCTGCATTTTACCGCGATCGCGCCTGTTTCAATGATTTCACAAATTGTGAAGCTGTGCAGACTCTTGAGATACAAAACTACACTAATTTGACATCGCAATATCCTCTAATTTATTTATTTATTTATTAAAACTTTATGCAACACAAAAGTACAAAGGCGGACTTAATGCCGTAGGCATTCTCTACCAGTCAACCTAATAAACGATTCAAGAATTCCTTTCCTTTTTTTAAACTTTCTTCTTAAACATACATTTATTTTAAAATAAATTATGGCAATAACCATAGAATAAGGACAAAAGATAAATAGGTAACCATTTTTTGTTGCATATGTGTAACTCACATAAGCTAACTTACTCCTACTACGCCAAATCCTTGCCAAGTTACCTGCCGGCGACTGTAAAAATTTTAGCATAGCATAGCATAATCAGCCTTATAATGTTTCCACTGCTGGGATTCAGGCCTCCTCTCTAGGAGAGGGAATGGGCCGTAATCTAACACGTGGGCTCAGTGCGGATTGGTAGATGTCACATATCTTTGTCTTTGTTCACAAATTTTGGTTCCAGGACATGCCGGTTTCCTTCCGGCGCACGCGTTCGTCGGGGCCATTACCACTGGGCCACCACGGCATACTGTACCAATTTTGATGTCCCTAAAATCTTAAGCTATATTAGAAGTAAGAACCGTAAAGGCGGACTATAAAGTTTGTACACGGTTTTACTTATTCATTATAAGGAAACCAGGAAACCTAACACCTACGTCTTTTAAATGAACCGTTAGGCACAAATCTTCGCCCACTATGAACATTATGCATTAAGCAATATTTTGTTTAACCCAAGCCTTCGGAAACGTGACGAACAATCATTTGTTTTGTCTTTACTCAAATAATGCAGTTTGTTTAACCCAGCTATGACAATTTTCATTTGCTCAAATCATTCAGCGACTTGGTAGTTATGTTCATACTACGTATTTGCGTATGCCATAAAATACGCAGTAATTACTCCTTTGTGTAAACGCAGTTAGTAAACAATTTATATATATAGTTAAGTTAATGATTAACATCGCCTTATTTATGCTCTTTTCCTTCTAAATTGGTAGTGTTATCAACGTAACGGCAATCTGATTTTTTAAAGGCACAACTTTTCTTACAAAAGTTACTGCCGATGTATCTCATACTGTTGATAGATTTAATAGTTTCGCATCTCATCTTGATTTTGAGATTAACGTCTATCTCTCGCACGTGATGCGGAGTAATGATGCAGTCGATAATGATACATTCCTACCCAGTAACAAATTAACTAGAGACCTTGAAGACTCTAAAGTACTAAAAAGACAACTATAAGGCTTTCTTACAGGTATTTGGTAGAAGGAACCATTGTTGATCGTCCGGTACGACGTCAAAGGCACCACGGGAACTGATCCGTTTCGCAGGAGTATTGGACCCTGGAGAGGAGTCACTGAGGGCTGGCCTGAATCTGGAACACACAAATTAATGCTTTTAGACATGAATGTATGGAGAAATTGTGTTCTAAGTCTGCCTACCTTGTCTGGTGGCTTGTATGTAGCTATTATTGCAGCAGGTAAGTTTAGATTTATAGAGCTGGAGACCCTAATATAGGTACCTACTTGGCCAGGCTCACGCTTGACCACTATCTCACCTGATGGAAAGCGACGATGTGGTCGACGATGGAGTACACTTGCGTACAAGTAACCAATTCAATCTCGACTGGACTGACGCACCATCCATCCATTTCCCATTTTTTAAAAGCAGAAGGTTTTGGTGTTTTTAATATTATCTACAGAATATTCCTAAACAAGTTTAGGAGGTCTAGAACGAGGAACACTCGATACAGAAAATAAATATATAAATTATTAAACAGATAATATTGATGCGCAAAAAACTAAACATCTAACATGTTCTGCAAAATCAATTTATAACATTCAAGATACCGAACTTACATAACAAACAACCACTACCTTCAGACAGCATGAGAAATTAAGAAATTATAGAGCAATTTGTATCGCATCATCCGACTGACACCGCCGACGTGCTCATACGCATACCATTAGTAAGTTGTAAAACAACATCATTTCATCACTCGCTGTCTCGAAGGTGCGTCACCAGATCCAGGTCATGTTACGAAACTACTAATCTTCCACATGTTAAGGCCATGCTTCAATGGCCTAGTGGATATGAGTACTTACCTAAGTAATCGTTAGTCTTTGTGAACTCCTGCGCAAATGGACAGGATTTATTTTCTTTCACAGAAAGATAAAGTTCTATATTTCTATGTCTAACTTAGGCTGAGTTTTATAAACGATATATTCGTGTCGCTGGCTCGTACTGTTTAGGTGACTGTCTTAAAAACATCTTAAAGGCTTTGACTCAAAGATGTTCCCATCTCTATTTTACTTTTTGATTGATTTTTTATTTGATTGATAGAATTCTTAACTAAAGGCTTAAGTTCCCTACGGGCTACACTACGTTCTAAATACCTACGCCCTAAAAATATGACTAGGCCAAAATAGGGTTAATAGACTTTACAGTTTGGTCTTAGTCATGAATAATTATTTCCAGAAAGGCTTTCGCGTTTTTTGTTTGGAATAGTTGCTTTCAGTCTTGGATTAGGAGCATCTATGGCTACTAGCCTATCAACGACAATTCATCAGTGATTAACATCATCCTAAAGACACAAGATTCACACTATTATATAAGGCCAATACTAAGTATGTCTGAAGATTTTCGTTTTTAATCATCAATCATACGACGTTAAGCACGATCGATCTGTTAAGTTATTTATATGCAGATTTTAGATGTCAACTACACAAATACATACAAACACAAAGACTCAACAGTAATATTAAATAACTAAGTCTAATAGTCACATAAATTGACGATGTGCATTAAATTCCAATAGTATCTAGGTCCAACAATAGAACCCTGCAGTACTCCCAAGATCAATTTAAGTCATTCCGTGTTAGTTTAATATTCCCGTACAAAGAGGCAAATAAGGTGATTCTTCATAAAAAAAAAAAAATAAACAGAAGATACTTAACACTATTTCTATTTTTCCTTATCATTGAATAAATATATAAGTCCATAATAACTTCTAGTAGCAGCTACTCTTACATATTAGGTTAATTAAGCAGTTGATTTTCAATTTAATAGACTTAAATCTAGATACATATTTCTTAAAATTAAACCCATTATGGATCACAGTTTACTCACGACTTGTAAACGAGATACTTACTATACAAACCAGTTTACTATTTTATTGCATTAGTAATAGGAATTATGCAGTTCATGAATAAGGGTTTGGTGCTCGACATTGTCAAACGCTTTATCTAAATCTATGTTATTGACTTTTGATGAAGAAATCGAGAATTTACATCTGTTTGAGAGTGTAGGTATTTAATTTTTTTAGTGATTAAATAAGTTTTCAGTCCTAATGTAATTATTTGTTTATATATGTTTGTTATAGCTAATCTCTTTTTTTTTAAGTCTACAAATAATCACCCGTATTTCTTCAGCTGCCTTTTGCATTCCAGAGCTGCTTTGACTCTTTCGAAGAATTCCGCAGCTCTGGCAGGCATCAGCCTTGGCGCGCGTGGAACACAACACTATCGTTGAAAACAGCCTTGAGCGCAGCGCTGTCCGCAGCGACGAAATACAAATAGATAGATAGACAGATATATTCTGTTGTACACCAGTAACAAAATTACAATAGGAACTTAGAATAATGTTATAGGTCCATTGAATTGTTAATCCTATGTACGTATTTGGATTTCGGCGCTGCGGACAGCGCTGCGCTCAAGGCTGTTTTCTTAGAGAATAGCACTGCGCTGGTCTTTATCAAACAGAGACCCTACCACAAGCTCTTAATGCGATCCAATATTTGACGGCCTGAATAGAACAGTTAAAGGCATGGAGCTATATGGGGAGTAGTAGATCCATCCGTCTTTCTCGCTCGAAAGACTAACATTTTAACATGTTATGGTAAGGCCCTAGGTTACTGATACGATAAAAGAAATTGTTTCACTAATAGAAAGCTACACTGCGGTTGAGATTCCGGTGCAAATGTATGATTTCTACAGGACAGGACGCGGGACCGAAGCTTCTGCCCCCCTAGCCAAGTTACAACCGTTTCGTTTCGATTCTCTTTTCGTTGATCGCCTCGAGTCGGCCACGCTTCCTATTCCTTTATTCTGACCACGGAACAAAGGAATCGGAGGCGTGGCCTACTCCAGGCGGTGGACGAAAAGAAACGAAACAGCCCCCTTCGGCCGCTCGTTCTGTAATGTCGTTCTACAATAACAAAGGATGTAGCTGAACATTGTTGAAATGATAACAATTCACTTTATCATTTTGAACGATTTGAACTTGGCTACAAACTATTCGTTTTTTCTGACCACGTGACTTAACGTTGAGATGATGTCATTCCCATACATTTCGCTAGCGTTAACGATTGCAGATTATCAACTTGGCTAGGGGTGCAGTTGTAACTTGGCTAGGGGTTAGATAGGTGTGTTATCAGGATAACCATGAAGCTAATTTCCAAATTCGCAAACGTTTTCTTAAGAGTCATACATCTTAAAACTACAGGACAACATGATATTTAAAGCAGACTTACATTTAAGGCGATTTGAGAATTCGGTCGCAAAACTCAGGTTAGTCTTGAATGCTAATTGATAGGTCATGGGATCAAATCATGACTGCAATCATACTTACCTCTGTTTACTTGAAGAGGTTAACAAGAATATCTCTACAACGTGCTTCGTTAGAAGTGTTAATCAAATAAAAGCTAACGAGCTTACATTTTATCTAAGGGCCTGCGCACACTTGAGACAAGACTGTTTTAGACAGATTTGTCTACGACTTTGCAGACTTGTCTACGACACCGCAGACTTGTCTGCGACAAGACTGTTTTGAGAAGTCCAGTGTTGCCAACAGTTACACTAACTTAACACTAGAGTTAAATTTTAAAACCACCATAAAACCACTAACAAAAAATTATCCCACACACAAAATCGCAAAATTTCCCACTTAAAAATTGTGTGTTTTACGAAATAAAATAAGTAGGCAGTATATATCATATTAGTTTCTTTTAATAATAAGTGATAAAAATTTACAATCAGTTAATCAAAATACCATTTGTGGGTAAATTAACATTAGTAGGTAAATCAACATACAAATTTTTCAATAACAGCTATGTTTTATTAACAGCTCTTACAAATTCGTCTTCAGACGAATCATTTTTGCACCATCATCGTCGGTATCAGATTGATAATTATGGATTCTATGGTGCTGATTTACACCCGAGTTGTCGCATTTTTAGTAAGAAATTGGATATTACTAAAGCATTAGAAAATTCCGCTAGCCACTAAAACCAATATTTCGCAATTAAATGGGGGGTCAAAACCACCAATTTTAATTGAAAACCCACTAAGTTGGTAACAATGGCCGTACGCTGCTAGACTGTTTTGTATTGATAGTGTGCGCCGTGACGTAGACAAAACAGTCAAGTCGCAGATGTCGTAGACAAGACTGCGACGTCGTAGACAATTCTATCTAAGACAGTCTTGTCTAAAGTGTGTGCAGGCCCTAAGTGTTAAGAATCACGAAATAGAAAAGCTTAAAAAAAAATTATATTATCATTCATTAAAACACTGATTTAATTATGTAATTAGCAAGGTCTTCTACTAATATTAATCATCTTCAATGTTAGTTTCGTACAATGAACTGATCTAAATACAAAGTAGGTGCATCGTGAACATCATATTTATAAAATAATTAATATTAAATACAAAGAGGCTTTGCTAGGCATTCTAAGAAATAAGTGGACTTATAAAGTAAGTTTCTATTTAGAAGCTTATTAATCTAAAGATTAAAGGTGCCTTATTAATTGCTTAGACAAAAGCCAAAAAATTAATGGACAATATATGAAGCAATACTTTCGTACTAAGACTACATAATACGGCAATTATCTAGATCCACGTGACTGTAATTACTGACAAAATAAAAGTTGTAAAGTTCACAATTACCTAAAAAGTGAAGACTCGCTTAGCAAATGTAAACAGCGAAAGTTTGGCACGTGATATATGATCGGAAGTTCATTTTGAACCGGCATCGGCACTTCCTTAAATGGTAATATTTGTTTCTCTTGCTTGTCAGTCTATATTAAATAACTAATTTACTATTTTTATTATTCCAATCGAGAATAAAACTCTGATATTGGTTACTGTTTGTCTACATCAGCATCATCCCGTAGCTCTCCAGCTTTTTAAGGACCCAGGGTTTTTCATCAGGGTAATTAGGATAATAATTAATCAGTGGTTGTTCGTTTTGTCTAGTTCATCCCGCCATCTTCTATAGAGACTATCGCGATACCTGGCTGCGTCTTTTTTTTTTCGGTGGGAAAATCATCCAGTGACATCCCCCGCTCTTGGGCGAAGCGTGAGATAGTGTCAGATTTTTACTGACTAAAAACCCACTCCTGTTCCTTCTTTGCCTTCGTTCCAGGGCTCCAGGGTTCTCTTTCGCATTACCATCATCATGGCCCCAGTAGGCTTCGACCCTGCTGGGCCCCTACGGTTTTGCTGACATCTCCTTGAGGCGCGCGTGGAACACTACGCGCCGTCGACTACTTGGGCTCGGTCCGGACGGTTACCGAATGGTCGTACGGCGAGCTACCCATTGCTCGCCGTCCTCAAGCCAGCGCCTACGGTGGCTGAAAATCGGGATTGAGAAACCGGTGGCTGGGCCGTGAGGGCCGCCTCTGAGAGACTGTTTTCTGCACTAGTGCAGAAAAGTGCGCGTGCTCTCCTCTACCACAATGCTATTACATTTATCGTATCAGGCTGGATGCGCGTCAACTCCCACTAGTCGCCGGTCAACCCCCGTTAATTCATTGCTTCGTAAGTGTATTGAGAAAAAAGTTGTTTGATACACGTGCAAATTTGTCACTGCAGCCCTCGCCTACGGCTCGTGCGAATTCCGTCTCGGCCGCAATGACAAACTTTTTGCACTTGTATCAAAATGTATTATTTTCTGACAATCTGCTTGATGTAATTTAGCATGCTTTGTGACGATTAAAGTACCTACCCACCTACTTATTTAAGGATTGATTTTGCTTATACAACCTGTACAGCTTTTATAACCTAACAATTTATCAGTGGAGAACAAAGAACAAAACAGGATTTTAGAATGTTTATTGCCATTGAACTTATTTATTGTGAATGCGCATGCAGTCGTGACTGTCGCTATCAAACTAGCTTTGGGCTTTGGTTCCGCTCATGTAACAATTGAGCTGAATATCAAAAGGTTTTTGCATACACTATTTTATAGTACTTTCTAAGGTATGCTTTCAGTGAAGTTCCCTATGCTTTACTTATATAATTTTGGGTCCTTGGAAATTATAGCAATCTTTTTATCCGATATAATAATAACAATATACTTTATTTCAGATATAGAAAATCCATAATGTTGTTAGTAACAGAAATACTTAAACAACTATGTTCCCGCAGCACCAGCCCCGCAGCCATGCCTGCGGGACCAGTGCATCAGGAAAGGACAGTCTGGTTTCTCAGCAATTACTTTTAGATATGTATTTAGAATCTTTTCCAAGTGACATATCTACGCCTCCAGAAATTTCTTTCTATATAAATATATATTTATGATTTGCTGACTATTTTGCGTCATTTTAGTTTAGGTACAAGTCCTTCCTTCAGGTATTCTATCTATCATGTAATCCATCCATGATTTCTATTGCTTTTCTCTTTTCTTATCCGCACTTTTCTTGTATCTTTTTGTCTTATATTATACCTACCTACTGTATTTATACTACCAGTTTATAATTCTTCTTTCACACGAACAAACAGAAAATAAATTACTATCTTGTCGCCGTAAATAACAGCAATGAATGATATATCTGTATCATAAAATAAATATAATATATGCAATAATATGTGAAGTGTTCGACCTTCGTGTTGAACTTGACAATAAAAAGGGCTCTTTATGCTTGAAATAACAATAAACAAACATAAAAAAGTAATAAGTACGTGTGGGTAAACTTCCGGACTTATTGCGTTTTCCTTCCTAATGATAGAGCAATTAAAATTAATTGAACTCTATTTAAGTGTATCGCGTACTATTCATAACATGAATTACGGCTGTGGGTGGTCAAACGACTTCTTATTTAGAGATCGGTAATTAGGAGTAAAAAACGGAACAAGGTTTTTAGTTTTAATATTAATTGCTAACACTTTCTGTAGCTCAGAAGTGTTTAGTTGAGCATGAAAGATTATTTTATATTGCTTTATCAAAATATCAAAAGTTTTAGTTTTCGACTAAAGTTCTATATTATAGAAACTCAGCTTCCCTACACACCTACAGTTTCTTTCCTCATTGTGTTCTGTGGAATTGTGCTTCTGAATTTATGTTTTTCTTTGTCCGTCCCTGCACTATCTGGGGTCGGGTGTCCTCACAATTTTGATTCTGAATTTATGCCTAAGTAAATTGACTTCCTATCTGTAAAGATAGGAAGCAATATTTTGCAATACTTTTCCCGAGCAGTATTTATTGAGGCCTAATAACCAATAATCAATCGTATTTCGACCTTGCTTTAGTTAACGATCAGTTTCTCAATGTCATAGAATTTCCACACGAAATAAATTTACATTTTAAAGATTGCCAAGACACGATCGGAAATGATAGAAGCGGTCGTCGTAACTTATATCTATGTCCATCAGAGGAGTGTTATACACTCATTAGGTTGGTATAATCACAGTATCATAAATAATAGAGGCCTTAATTTCTGTATAATAAGTATACTTTTGGATGAATATACCAACTAAAGGAGGATGATAAAAAGTACCTAGAGTGAGCTTGCTTCCTCCACTTTCTCACATAAACCTCTTAAAGGTTTCAGACAAGTGTTTACACTGATTACAAAATCAGTATAAACTAAAAATATTCAACAATAAAGTAAAAAAAAAAAACAAACCTATACACCCTAAATGCGTGACACAGCGACGCATTCGTACTGATCATCATCATCATCATCATCATTCCCTCATCCCATATTATCTACTTCTGTTCGGCATATATTCTTCTTTCTGTTTCTTTGTTTGTCAACCGTCATCCTTTATTTATTTACTTCTTTTTTAACCGACTTCAAAAAGAAGGAGGTTCTATGTTCGGCTGAATGTTTGTCTATATGTATGTTTACCGATTTCTCAGTCAATTGAGGACTGATTTTGAAAATATTTTTTTAATTGAAAGGCTATGCTTCCAAGTTGGTCCCATAGAAATATTGTTATGATCTGATGATGAACTTCGAAGATATGGAACGGAACTCCTGATAGGATCACAGCAGAACTGTCGTAACAAGTCAAATTGCTTTGTTTATACGTATAGTCGATGACTGACTGAAAGAAGAGAGGGGAGGGGGGATATATCGAACTGATAATGAAGGTAGAAGGTAGGCCTGGGCTTTTATTCAGTGTTTTAAACCCTTACTATAGAACTTGCACACTATTTAAGTTTGGCTTAGGGGTACTTTTAGTTGAGGTACCGCAACTAAAAAGTGTAAAATAAAAAAGTTTTAACAAAACAAAAATACATCCGACTTCGACTTCGACTACCAGCCGAGTCGGAATAACGAAGACACATAACTATTATAGAAACACCGACTTTCGAAATTAAAGTTATTTTGCACTTTTTAGTTTCTTTTTTTGACATCGTCGTCGCTTGTGTTTTTGTTTTGTAATAGTTTTTTATGTATCATGTGCTTTCTCGCACTTTTTTACAAACTATTTTTGGCCTTCTCTCTCCATTCATTGACATTTATATTTCAAATCTTTCAGTCACATTCGGTTTATCACTACTCACACCTATTCACACAGGAAAAATGCCTATTCAGACAAAAAAAAAAATGACTTGTGGTGCCACTAATAAACTTTTCTTCTAAATGTGTTCATATCTCACTTAATCCGTTCTCGTCAATCTATTCAACCATCCGTTGATTTCTGTTACTTGCAATCATTTTTATTCGTCTTTTTCACAATCTAGTATTCCGATACAGTACGAAAGGACTATTAGAGGAGTTCTAGACTTTACCCTTAAATTTGATAGACATACGTGGGTCTTAAGTGTTTCATTAACCGGTTACCATTTATCATGCCTATTGCGTTTATTTTTATCAATTTCATCAACTCTAGAAACTAGCACTCATACCTACTTGACCATCGCTTTTATATAGAAACGCGAATGGAAGGCACCCTTTTAGAAGCATTAAGGGCGGAATTCACCAATAAAACTAATCGTATTTTAACGTTTGGCTGGCAAAATCGCGTTTAGCCGCTGTCACTAGTGTCACTTGTCTGTATTTTTCTTTTGTTGTATTTTTACAAGTGACACTTGTGACAGTAGTTTTATTGGTGTATTCCACCCTTAGATAGACACTACAGCTAAGGCTGTTTACACATTATGCGATAACGACACGATATTGTAGGACTGCTAGTTTCATTTATCTGACGGTGTCTTGACATCGACCGACAGCTTGTATGCGTTACAGTATGCTACCGATCAGTCTCAAGTACCTAGTCGCACCTACCAGGAACTTATATCGTTCTCTAGAAAATGTATGAGACTACCAGTCCCGCGATATCGTTTTCGCCTAATGTGAAAACGGCCATTCTCTACGACTCCATTTCTACTTATTGAAAAATTTTGATGATTTTTGATGAAAATAAAAATCACATATTAAATTAAATTAAAAAAGAGCTTAACATAGGACCAAGAAGGAGATGGCGGGATGACTTAGATGTATTCATTAGGAATTGGTAAGAAGTGGCTTCAGAGCCGGGAACAATGGAAGTAATGGAGGGAGGCCTTTGTATAGCAGTGGGACAGTAAAGGCTAGATATAATATATATATATATAAAAGGAGAAACTGACTGACTGACATATCAACGCACAGCCGAATCTACTGGGACTAAGAGTGTGAAATTTTGCACAAGGCTTCCTTTTATGACGTAGGCGAGCACTAAGCCCCTAGGAGCTAAACGAGGGTCTAAAGCTAAAGTGGGTGAAGCTGCTGGCAGAAGCTAGTAAATAATAAAATAGAGCTTCTGAATCGGGAAGTTGAAGACTGATCTCATTCTAACGAGTAGGTAGAACGAGATTTAATAAATTTTACGAGTTGTTTATTCAGCTGATTATCTGCAGAATCAATCAGAGGCAAAACGCATCACCATAACGTAACGTTTAAATAATTACTCGAGTTTCGTTATTCCGTCTGTATTTTTTGTTAACAAATTAGGTCATCAACCCATTATAAATATTATATATACGTCCGTTTGTCCAAATGCTAAATAAGTCATGTTTAAAAATGGAAAATTTGTCGATGACCAAACAGTTTTTTTTTTACGTTGACTTTTATCAATGAGTTAATCTATTTTAAAAAAAAGATTATTAAAACTACAACGAATAATAATAAGGTAGCAATTTTAGTAGGTAGTACAGGTATCGGCACGGATCTTGAGCGCTCGGCGAAAGAGTGGGGATCGCTTTGCGTACGCGTTTTTTTTTTAACGTAAACCTATTTTATTTTATTCAAGATCCGTGCCGATACCTGTACTTAAAATGATAAAAAAATACTGATTACCTACTGTACTTTTACAGAAATGTAGCTACTAACAAATGGACAATTGATAAATAGTTGTAAAGGAAATTTTCTGTGACATACCTACCTGTCTACATTCCGACACCGAAGGATTTTTTACATTACATTTTAACCATTTTAAGTCATCATTTTTAGTAGCGATTCCTACTTATCACATAAAAACGAACATGAATTAGGTAACATAGATTTTATCGTAGCACTTGAAATAGATTTACTAAGGCCTTAATACACAATTCAATACCTACAAAGTCAGTGTTAATGCACAAAGAAACTGGTCCAGCACCTACCGAATGTAAGGTCGGTATTTGAAAGGGCTGTCTGGGATATTTATGCGTTTAATTTTCGTTAGCACCGAGGACTTTGGGCTAAACTGAGGTAAAATAGACGACTCATAGCTTAAAACTGGTGGGTTTTGCCTGAAGCTAGATAGAACAGATTTATGCGCGACAGAATGCGCGAAACGTGGTCAAATTATGTGAGAAACTTTGTACTCAGATCTAAAACTCCTGTAGGTATGTAAGTACCTACCTATTATTTAAATTTGAACTTTACAAATGTTGTACTTGCCTCTAGTCTGCCCTAGTAAGTAGGTACTTCGACTAGTTGGGAACAGAACTGACATTAAAACAAAAAGGAGGATAAAATAATGAGAAAACCTTTAAATACTCACAACAGTTACAGCAGGTTGTCATGTTTCGGGTAAAACCGAAGGTGGCACAACCACAACACAAAAAAAACACTATTACTTTTTAACACAGTTATCGTTCTTTTTGTTAAAAATTTCACGGGAGATCTAGAGGAGATTAGAGCCTTCTTTGTTGTGTTTAATGATTGAGCATCAAAACTATAAATCGTAAAACTTCTATCTGTGAAACTGTTGACGGTTCTCGCGCCCCTCTAGTGAGTGTTACGAGACGAGACGCTACTCTTCATTACGACACGCCAAACTTACCATACACTTACATAAACAATGTCAATGATTCGGTGCTAAAAAAATAAACATTTTGACTTAAGTAGGTGTCTGAGAGTCCGAATAATGTTGAGGTTGTTCCCTGGTTTATATTTTTAACTTACATATCTAAATTAATTTAGAAATTTTAATTGAGAGATCAAAAAAGCTTAGCACCTATTTAAAATGTAAAATTAATTTATAATGTAACTAAGATGATTAAAAATTTCTTAATGAGCCACAGTAATATACTTTAGCAAAACCAACTGATACTGAGTAACGAATTAAGTAAATTAACAAACATGAAAACACTATTCTTTTATAAAGGCTTAAAACAAACAAATTCGGCATGGAGATAACATTTACGTAATGACATCATTGTCTATAGCTATTGTTTTTTTAGTAGCAACAGGATTAAAAAACAACATATTAAAATTCCGTTTAAAACAAATCTCAGTCATAATTCCGCGTGTGAAATGTAACATGAATAGTGAGGTTATTCTCTTAATTCCGAAGTGGCGAGTGCCCCGACCTCACGAGATGATGTTACGAGTTCGAAAGTGAAACCAAGGTCGCCGTTCCAAGTTTTTGTGTTACTTATGTCCATCTTGCAGACATGGCTGCAACTTGCACGTTCTACAAAAGTTATGTGAACAGCCGGTGTCATACGGAAATGATCATCAGAGTTGGGTAACTTGATAAAATATTTTAATCCAGATATTACCTCGTTTTCGATCATCACGTAACTTGTTGACATGATTAAGTGGAACTACGGAATTTTCATTAATGAATGAACTGGTATTTTTAACAGTTCAGGTTTGAAATAGTGACTGATATAATATTGGGGATGCTGGTATTTGTTATAAAGATAATAGCAAACACTTATCTAAATGGGAAGTGTGGTTTTAAGTAGCAAAAGTGTCTAATGCATGTAAACCAGTTCTTTCTGGGTTTGATATAGAGATGATATCGCTAGTGTTTTTTAACTGATACTGGTTCACATGTTGCATGTCAATTAATTATACTATTGTTATAGGAATGGGAAACCCTCAGGGTCGTATTTTTAAACTGATCTTGAAATAGAATACTTAAATAAAGAAGAAGCTTTTGAAGAATTTTACTAAATGTCCGTTCAAGACTAATAGTTGCATTTTGTCATTTTTGGCAATAATTGACATTGTTCAGTGTTCAGGGATGCAACTAAGACGAATGATCCTGAGATATCTTTAGGTAAGAGAGAGAGAGACAACAAAGTAAATAGAAATACGATTGTACATATATCCCTTGCAAAGTAGAGGTCAAATGTAACATTAATTTCTGTTTGACCTATAAACATATTGCTTTTGAAAGGAACGAGAACTAGAACATAATAAAAGTACCATCGGTAGAGGATGATGTAATTCCATTCTATGTTACACTTGCATATATGGCCTAGGCGATTCATTTAGCAGACTGTATTGTATGATACACTAGTTTTAATAAAAAATAATCATGACAAAATTTAACGATGTAAAGAAGATCTAAAATAATCAAAGTACAAATTCTGATATGTCTGTAAGTGTTAGTAGTAGTTGGATATGTCATTGGAACCCCAGAATGCTCCACGGTATAAATCTTCATGGGTAGTGTGAAAACGAAACCTGGGGCCCTGGGACGAAGGCAACGAAGGAACAGGAGTGGGTTTTTAGTCAGTAAAAGTCTAACTCTATCTCTCGCTCCGCCCAAGAGTGGGATTTGTCACTAGATGATTTTCCCACCTTAAAAAAAAAAACGGTACAAATCAACGTCAGTTAAAGTTAATAATTTAGCAAAGGAAATCATTAAATCAAATGCAGTAGTTTATATAAAACAAACCACATAATGCATTGATACGGTAAATAAGGTCATATGGAACCAAGCACCTAATTGGAATGCTGTATAAGAAAAAAATACATTCAACTCAAAAGTGAAAGGAGGCATATCAAATTAAAGTTTCTCGTATAAATACCAAGTACTTATCCTTTCAAAAGTTGAGTTATAGCGTAACATGGGTAAACTTATGCGATATTATATCGCAAAATCCTACAGAATTATTGTAAACAACATCGAAGACCATAATGATGATAATGTACCCTTGATAATAGAAGTAGAAGGAAGAGTTAAATTGCTTATTGGTCTTTTAAGCTAGGTTTTAATTAATTATTAAGAAATCTGTTCTTAATAATAAAGAAAAAAAAACGAGAAATTGTAGTTCAGGTCTCCCAACAACTAATATTCACGATAGAGTTTGATCAAAATATTATTATTATTAAAAAAGATTAAACTAGATAGGACCACAATACTGGTGCTGACCAATAGGGTAAAAAAAAATTAAATTGAAAGGCCGAAACTAATAAAATACAGATCTTTAAAAATATAACATAAAACAGAACAATAGAGTTAAAAACAAGCATTTTTCGCCTAGGATTTTTATATCTTTGTAAGTATCTATTTAAAAAACATAACCATAAATATAGTTACGTAATACCACAGTAATGCTTCCATTATTACCTAGAGAAACAGACAATTGCTCTATGCAAGTAACTTCGTAATTTTTCTTTTGACAGTAGTTGATTCCAAATTCAAACTCAAAATTATTTTATTTCACAAAGGCCTAAATAGCCAAAAACAAGATACACCTAAAATTCTTTAAATTCTATCGACAAGTTCAATGCTGCAATATCAAATGAGTTGCTATTCTACTGTCTTATTGTTCTACTACCTTGACATTGAAAATTAACATTGTAATGTATCATAAACTAAGATTATCTTTATTATTACATCAGATCACGTTTTGCACAAAAATGGATGATATTATGATTCGTTTTACGTTCTTAAGGAAACTTGTAGCTGCCGCGTCAGACCAGGTAGGCCCAATTTTGTTTTTTAAATAAATTCGATACAGGAGCATTATGTATGAAACAATCCGTTTTTGTTTTAAAAAAAATAGGTAAAAATAACTTGCATTAAATTGGTATGTATGCAAAAAAAGACGGTGTGAATACTAAGAAACATAAGTAAAGACGAAAAAGACAATAATAAAGTCACATTTACTCAATTTTCAAATAAAATGACTAACCGCTCTAATTTAACTAAGTTCCTTCACTTATTCGACAACAAGGAAATAAAATACAAGCGTGAAGGCGATAATGCAAGCATTGTACTGCAGTAGACTGTCCATTGTATGCATGGCATTGGTGACCGGTTAAACGATCGAAGGTCTTTGACTTAGATAAGTGAAACGTGTTAGCAGTTTGTACGGAGGTACTCCAATTACTTTGACCTATACATATCTACATAATATATTGTCTAGCGTGATGGAGTGACTCCATGTCCGTTCTGCAGTTGTAGACTTTAGCGATACTGTTTTGACGATAGATATTTGTAGTCATGACAATTGAATTATAATCTATACTATATTGGAATACTATATAGCACAAAAGATCCAGAAGGGTCGAAGTGCTCTGGTTTTAAGGCCAGCCCCACATCAAGATATTGGAAAGTGAGTCCTTTTGAAAGACAAAGCCCAAGCATTTTGATACTTGGAAAAGAAAGGAAAAATGTAAGCATGTTTTTCAGCTACCATATCCAGTTTAATGTGTGCGAACCTCAAATTAAAATTGTAGTAGATTATTTTACAACAACATGTTAATATTTGAATTCTTCGCTAATATTTTCAAGTTCACCTGTGATCAATGATTGCTATCAAACATTTAGGTGGCAAAGTAAGCCGTGATCAACAAATGATCGTTTATTTGTTTGACAATTGCTCGACTGTTGACAATATAGAACCGCAATGATTTCCTATATCGACGAATAAACAAAAGCAAGAGATAAATCAAGGTAAAAGATTCTACTTAAAGGAAGGTTAAAGAGTAAAGATGTTGATTATTTCATGTTCAATGTCAATTTGAGACACAAAAAATTTCGTTAATTGGATGCAGATCCATTTTCCTAGCTTGAAAAATTAGTTTCGGGTAACCCAGGCGTTAATTTGTTATCCTATTTAAAATTTGCCTCGTATACACATATAATTTAATCTTAAAAGTAAATGCTTACCTAGACTTGGATCGTCGTAATATTCATCATCGTCATAGTCGAGGACCGCATGCAATTGCGTTTTCCCGCCAGTTCCACTTGATTCCACTTTAGTAAACCCTCGTGGTCTTTCCGGAGGATTCTGTCCACTCTCACTACCGCCAGTCTTGCCACCCTGATTACTAGGCGGCCTAGGAGGAGCTGACGTAGAACTACTTGGCGGCCTGTTAAAATTGAAGTTATTCACATTTTGATTCGAATTTTCATCGAACCTTCGACTAGATGAAGGGTTTGGCTTTGTCACCGGTGGATATGGTGCATCCGCGTACCCAGGGTTGTACCCCGGACCAGAAGGAGCCTGGTTCATTCTCTTTTGTTCATAATCATAATCACCAGTAGGGTCGTGAACGTATTGTCCAGTATTATCGTACTGTCCTGCGACATCGTACGGTGAGTTCACTTCTTTGACACGCTGGTTCTCTATCTGTACGTTAAGTCTTGAGTTTTGTTGATAAACCTGTGTATGTAGTGGTGCACCGTAAGGGTTTTGTGGAGCCTCATTTTGGTAATGCGTATACTGATTAGCTGGTGGTAAGTAAGCTGGGCCAGCACGTTTTCTGACTTTGGGCCTGCGCTGGTTTGGTGGAGTGAAGGGCTCATTTTCTGCTGGTTGTGCGGAGATTGTGTCTTGTTGGTATCCGGCGGGAGAGTAGAGTAGGTCATCGAGGCCAACTCGGAGGGGTGTCGAGGAGGTGGGCACGAACGCCGGCGTGGCCGCACCGACGCCCGCGAGCGAGAAGTTTGTCAAAGCCATTGCCTACACACGCGGCATTGACGCTAAATGTCAACTCACTAAGTCAACAGCCCCGGAGCTGTTACTAACGCGCACGCATATCGTGAGCGGTTTGATAGTTAGCACTAACGTCTTCTCATTTTAGGAACAAAACACAATGCACTAACACAATTCACTGCTTTAACTCGTCACTGTTGATCTGCAACAAGAAAGTATTGTTATGATTAGAATATAGTTTTTAAATCTTTAGTTACAAAATATTGAAAGTCAGTTTTATAAATACTAGCTTTTGCCTGCGGCTTTGCCCGCGTACATTAAAAGTATACATTAAGCGAGTAACCATGATCATTGGAAAGAATGGAGAGAGGCCTTTGCCCAGCAGTGGAACAGTACGAGCTAACTGTAATAATAATAATAAAACTAGTGCCATAAACGTCATGCATGAGGTTGCGGTTGCGGATTCGAAACCGAGCAAGTACCATTGTGATTTTTTTCAATTAAAATGTATACTTTTCTAAGTTTATCTAGGGCACTAGCTTTTACCCGCAGCTT
This sequence comes from Mythimna pallens, assembly GCA_961205895.1. Lineage (NCBI taxonomy): Eukaryota > Metazoa > Arthropoda > Insecta > Lepidoptera > Noctuidae > Mythimna > Mythimna pallens. The sequence goes on from OY540843.1 coordinate 9,295,053, forward strand.
CGCCCGCGTGAATAAAATATCACCTATGTCACTCAGGAATAAAGCAGCTTTTTATTGGTGAAAAAATTTTAGACGATTGGTCCGATTGACCAGTACTTCCAGAGATTACATATTTATAGACCAAAAGTTTTTTTTTTAAAAAACATAAAATAAACTTTACTTCTTTTTATTATTAGTGTAGATTAATCGCACATGAAATCCTGTTAAGTATATCAGTCCAGTTTGAGACTTTTTGACCGGGCATTAAACTGACAAATCGTATTTCAAAACTGAACCATATATCGTGCATTGTTGGTAACTTTTATGGCTGGATTTCCCCCCAAGTATCGTGATATCCTTGCCACTTTACAAATGTCATCGATTTGAAAGGCGAATCGTGATTCCATTTGATGAACACGATTTTGGAATTGAAGCAGGGAAAACCCAAACATGATGTAAAATAATGTAGCAATTGAAATTAAAATTGTTTGTTTGTTTGTTGGAGAGAATATTTGGAAGTACCGATCCAATTACGGAAATTTTTCGTCTGATAGAATATAGTACTTAGCAAAATTCACAGTTCATGTCGCTTTGGATTTTTGATTCACTACGCTTTGCACGGGAGTTAGGAATTTTTGAAATTCTCGGGTTTTCTCTGCTATATTATACTCCATCTGTTCAGGTAATTAACTAAATGTAAATAATCTTGACATGTCTTTTATCCAAAATTTGTCTAAAAATGTTATCTAAAAATGTTTACAATTTGTTATTTACCTATACCAATGTTTGGTAATTAACTAAACTTAAATAGTCTTTGTATGTCTTTTAATTTTTTTTTTTAATAATAAGACATATCAAGGTTGTTTACGTTTAGTTAACTACCTAAACAAATGGAGTTATTATGTAAGAACAGTGTAGACCAGTCGATATTGTACCCAAAGGCACAATAAAAATAATCATATTAAAAAAAGTGAGTTGTAATAGGAAGTAACCTAAGAATTCGCGAAGTCCACAGTGTTCTCACATTTATATTAAAAAAAAGAGGCTACATATAAAAAAAAAAACAAGAAAAATAAATCATTACAATTATCAATAAATGACATGTCAACAAAAGAAAATTACTAACGAATTAACGGTGGTTGGCGTCTAATAATAAAAAAATATTGCAAAAGCAATGTGTAAGAAGAAAAGAAAAATGAAAATGTATATATTACAACAAATGTGCAGCAGTTAAGATAGATGCACACAATATTAAGAGTTACCAGGGGGCCACATGTGCAGAAGCAGTCATTGCCAAACAAGCGTGTCTTCGACATGAGTCTACCCAAGGCGATTTTCCTGCTAATTAAGAATTGTTCGTGTGACTAGAATTACGCGATCGTTACCTGAAGACATAACTACATGAGTGATTTATTAAACTAAGTCGTCCCTTCACTTAACATTTGAAGTTACTGCAAATAGAACATTGTTACCTAAGCTCCATATTACTGCGTAGTGACAACAAATTCCATTGCATCGTCAATTGTTAGCCTCGTCATTCCAAATATAAAAATATAGTTTTCAAAACTTTTTGCTCGTGTGACCGAGTAGGAGAGTTTTGTGTCGTTGTTTTCTGTCGGGAAATTAATCATGGGTCCTATCTCTCTTTTCTAGATAAAATAACTGTTGGATGGTTTTAAATTGCAGTTGCACTTGCTTACGCTTGGTAAGCGTGTAAACGCACCATCAAATTGACGCGCGTCACTGACAAGTCGTTCCACTTCACGCTAGAGATGTTAAAAATATGAAAAAAATATTATAAAAAGCGCGTTTAAAAGTACGATTTGTGCCAATTCAGAATACTGTTAGATAAACAAAGAACAATTTACGACATATTTTATTTATAAATCATTATTTTATCATTTACTACAACAATATTTAAAGATTTAAAGAAACAGCACGTTTGCTTCATATAAAGATCGTATAAAAAAAATAAAAAATGCCATTTTTGTTTCTTATCTGTGGATATTATTGAAACCACAGTCTTTCTATAGCACAACCTGACCCTCAAATAGACTTAGTTTTGTAATTAGAATACATTTTACTGTAACAAACCAAACCAGTCCTAAAGTAGTTTTTGTACTAAGACGGACTAGGTTTACCTGTGGCCGTTAGATATATTTTAACAATTTGTCACAGTAAACACAGAAACAGTTGTTGTGGAAAAGTATGAAAAAATTGCACAATTTAGGTAGTATGAAAGGTAATGACTAATTAAAAGGTACTTTAAAACTACTGCAAGATAGACTCAAATCGTGCTATTAAAATATAACCAAAGATATAAATGCACCGTCAATACAAAAGAATGCTGTCATATAACGAATATATAAGGCGCGGTAGTGACTCAGGGTAGAGGTTCAGGGCAGTGTAGAATTTTGGTTAATAAGATATATATTTAATATAAATACAGAGGTGCGCATAAAAACTTGCACATGGTAATCGTTGACCTCGAAAAGGCATACGACCAGGTACCTCGTGAGGTTCTGTGGTGGGCTCTTTAGCAAAAAGGTGTGCCTGGGAAGTACGAGCAGTTGATCCGAGCGATGTACAGTCAAAGCACTACCCAAGTCCGGTCTACAGTGGGCAACACTGACAGCTTCAATGTGGCTGTCGGCTTACATCAAGGGTCGGCTCTCAGCCCTTACCTCTTCCTGATGATAATGGACGCTCTGACGTCGGACATCCAGGAAGAGGCTCCCTGGTGTATGCTGTTTGCCGATGATATTGTGCTGGTTGCCGAGAGTGGCCTAGAGGTCCAGATCAAATTGGAGGTGTGGTGGCACAGACTGGAGAGTGTTGGCTTAAAATTGAGCAGAAAGAAGACCGAATACTTGTTCTGCGATATCGGCGGTCTCTCCGGTTCTGTGACGGTGAACTTTCCAGCGATAGCTAAGAGAGCTCTCGCTAGAAAGCCCATATCAATCTTCTACGACTTTCGGTCCCTTGGGTCGCTTATCCAAGGAGATGGCAGATTTCCAAGAAATAGACGTGATGATAGCCAACTATGTTTACATACATCAAAAACTGCACTTATGCGCAAGAGTGTTTTTTGCATGGCACCAATTATCTATAATAAATTGCCCAAAAGTTGGAAAGAACAAACTATACCTAAACTTAAACAAACAATGAAATTGTTTTTGGCACAGAAAGCGTATTATAGTATTACAGAATTTTTAAACGACTCCGGATTCTAATAAATAAATAACTAGGACTAACATTGTCGAAATTATTATTAAGGTTGTGTAGCAGTGGAGGACTTAAAAGATGCCTATATTATTAATATTATTATAATTGAATGTTATTAAATATAATGGAATGTTATTAAATATAATTGAATGTTAATATAATTGAATGTTAATATAATTAAAATCATTAAAATATTCATTCAAATTAAAAAAAAGAACATAATAATATTGTAATACTCGTAGAACCTGAGATATTTGTACGCCATGAGAAATGGCAGACATGTCGTGAGCCACTTTTAATTAAGATCTTGCATGCATGTATTATTTTAATTCTGTATGCATACACATGTTTGAGCAAATAAAATTTCTTATTCTTATTCTTATTCTTAAGGTAGACCGAGACGTAACATATCGGATTAATTCAGGTTGGATGAAATGGCCATAGGTCACTGGAACAACTTGTGATCCATGGTTGCATCCCAAGTTGAAGGGTAAAATCTACAAGTACGTAATAAGACCTGTCGTACTGTATGGATCAGAAAGTTGGGCTGTGAAAAAGATCGGTGAAAAAGATCGATGAAAAAAGATTGCATGTAGCGAAGATAAGAATGTTGAGATGGATGCGTGGTGTGACGAGAATGGATAAAGTGAGAAATTACTATATTAGATGAAGTATGAAAGTGGCGCCAGTGACTGAAAAATTGAAAGGGAATTATTTGTCTTGGTATGGTCATGTGAAGAGGAGGGATGAAACGCATGTTACTAAAAGAGTTATGACTATACATGTGGATGAGTGGAGAGGGAGAGGGAGGCCAAAGAAAATATGGATGGATTGTGTGAAGAGTGATATGAAAGAATAGGAAGTTAGTGATAGCATGACGGGTGACAGGATAGAATGGAAGAAAAAAATGTGTTGCGCCGACCCCAAATAAGACGGGACAGGGAGGCGATGACGATATATATTTAATAAACTGTTTCTCATAATGATGTTTGGCAAAAGGTTCTGTATCTTCTTGGGTCAAGTAATGATGGAAGAATGAAACGTCGGCTACTAAACTATAAGGAAGGGTCATCTTGAATGAATACGAAAGAAAGATTATAAATATCGCACATACAATAAAATACTTTGATAAAGTATTATACAAGGACAAAGTACTCGTATGTAAAAATGTAAGGCCCAATATAGGGTTCAGTTGCCTATGTTGCTGTAAGCGAGAGTCCAAAAAGAGCTGCGAGATGGACAGAAGATCACAGAGGCTAGAAAGAGGGTAAAGACTGAGATAAAGTTTGACGAACATGAGTTGAAGTATATTCCAAGCGCCATTCAATTTAAATTGGGGTGATTGCAGGAGGATGATAGGAGTAAGCTCTTTACAGCTTCTGCCAATGACTTCGCCCAGGTGAAAGTAGATAATGAACATACTACCGGGATAAAAAATGCCCATGTGCCTTTTATACAAATCTGCTCATTGCTCGGAGAACGGATGGTCGATGGGGCCGAAAGGCTCTAGAGTGGCGACTGCACACCGGAAAACGCAGCGTTGGAAAGCCTCCCACAAGGTGGATCGACGACCTGGTGAGAGTCGCGGGAATGCGGTGGATATGAGATGCACAGGATCGGTCGTTGTGGCGACGCTTGGGGGAGTCCAAGAGTGGACGTCTTTCGGCTGAAATGATGATTATGATGGTGTTCAGCCGCATGAACGTAGATAAAAACTTTCACCTTTATGATGTTAGTGTCATATGATTGAATGTTTTTTAAATGTGATGTATCTGATTTGAAATACACGAAGGAATCGTAAATTACGTAAAGGAAGAAATCTTTGAATAACAAATCTTTTAAGCAATAAATTTTCCCCGTTCATCTTATTATTTGAATTGCAGGTATGTGATTTTTACTCGTAATAAATATGTGGGTATTATTATAATACATCTGATGTTAATCTACAGCGTGACTATCATAAATAGTATGCATACCAACGTATGCGCATAAAGATTAAGATATTCAAAAATATGTAACTAGTTTACTTGTATAAAAACATTTCGATTGATTTATACTTTATATTTGTAATTTCGCAGCGATCAACAACGTTTCTGACATTTAATTGATTTCGTTATTCGGTTAACTATCAATTATACTTGAACATTAAGCAAAACATTATGTGCAAATAGTTTTCTCACGCTTTATTTTATCTGTATATGTCTAAGCTTTAAATTGAACCAATCCCATGTTTCTTGCGTCCATTGAAGCCTTCAATGTATACTGGAAGGATCTGTCGATTTAGCAACGCGACGCTGATGTTTGGAGGAGGTCTGTGCTGTCTAGATTTGGACATTTTCAGCCAAAATTATGACGATAATGTTCAAAGATTCAATTAACATAAAGTTGTAGGGAACATTTTTGACCTTTGGTAATGGATGAATTTAAAAAATGACAATGTGTTTCCTTATGCTTTGGACTAGGATAAGGATCTACTTTTGTTTATCATTCCAGATATATGTTTAGTTAATAATAATCGACAAATTTTAGGACCCATATGCACAATACGTTATATATGTATTTATTAATATTTAAATTATATGTGTTATTTTTTTATGCTTTTAATTTAAGATTTCACAAACTCTTCTTATTTCTACACGCTATTGTCTACATTTCTTCTGATCTTTCCTTTCGCAGGTCTGCTGGAAGAAATTTCTTTTTGAAATAAGCAGTACCTTTGTACACCTTTTTATAATGTTGTATCTTTTTCAATGTATATGTGTGTGTACATAAATTATAAAATAAACACGTTATGGGAACACATTCATTGTGCGTCCAGCAAAAGAGTGCTGTGTTCTCTAATAGCTCCAACCTGAAGGTCTTTAATTTAATAATGAATAGGTTAGTTCTAAACAGGGTTGCTCCAACGTCATTTACATTAACGTTCACCGTCGGTGTATGAGTGGTTAAACGCAAACCTATCAATAACATTTTTTTTAATTATATAAAATCGCGGTAAGCGATGATGTGACTGACGATGGACCACGCTTGCCTAGAAGTAACCTTTTCAAATTTAGAAAATGTTGGTTAAGTTTTCTTCTTTTATCTCTGTGAAAAATCGCATATTGCATGTATCAGTGTGTTTTTTTTTTGCATTAATTGTATCTTGGATTGATATTAAATGTAATCCTAAAAAAAAATGGTGGATTGTGATAAAAAAATCAGGTTGTAGGTACATGTATGAGTCACACAACTTTACCAGTAATTGGTGCAATCAAACGCAATTTTCGCGTATAATATTATGTATTTCGATCAGATATTGCGTCTAGATCTAGTACAGCTCTTGACCATAATCTTAAAAGTTGTATCAACGGAACCTTGGCACACTAACACACGTGTTTATACAGATTTATTAAGAAAATGTTAATTAAGGGCACGTACAGGCCATTAGGCTTGTTCGAAACAGTCACCGAGGCCCTGCAGGCTTAGACCAACAATTTTTCTGTTAGCATTCTCGCTAAACGATATGTACAAAATGTATGGCAATGAAATATAATAAAAACGTTTAATTTGGAACTTGCCATATTGTATTAGTAACAATTTAAACTTAGAACTAGTGTTTGTAACATAAAGAATAAATAGGTACTTATTCTAAACTGGGTGAGACGGACCGAACCCGGGGAATGTCTATTTAACCGCGTGCAGCCTGGTGCGCTGGCTGCAACCTGTCAGCCAGCGTTCTAAGAATTTTGTTGGGGCTGGCATATGCACTTACTACTGTCTGTGGACGGACCCGAAGCTTGAAGAATCGCCAAACTGAAGTGGCAGTGGGCAGGGCAATATGATTGCAGAACATGGCTGATATGGTCGATGGCGCCAAAGGGCTCTGGAGTGGCGACTGCGTTACAAGGTCTGCCACAACGTGGATCGGTGATTTAGTTAGGATCGCGGGAATCTGGTGGGTGCGAGATACACAGGACCATTCGTTGTGGTGAGACTTTGGAGAGGCCTATTTTAAACACTGCATGTCTTTCGGTTGAATATGATTGACGATCTGCAGCATCAAGATTTTTATGTGCTACCGTAATTGGTCAAATTGAAAAATCTCAAGTGCTCAAAGCACTATGATATGCTAAAAATATGACGCAGCTATTATAAACGACCAGGAATAGTTGGGTAAAGCAAAAATGTCGTGACCAGAAGAACTTGACATTTTTCAATAACAAACGGATTACGCTGCGAATTTTGAAGATCACTTGAGTATGCACAAATTTGGCATGACCCCGTAAAGGCACGTTTGACACTAACTGCTATCGCCGAAGAGCATCTAGATCACGCTTACACGGGCGCAGGGACCGTGAGAAACGGCGTCTGCGCATTATGGGAAATATTGTACAATCGTACCAATTAGCCAGGTGGAAAAACTGTTATATAATGCAGTATGTAGGTAAGAGGGCCATACTCTAGTTTTTTTTGGATGTATTCGTAAATAGCGTTTCGTATTGATATTTTTCGAAGTATCTTCGGAGGAATAAGTCGTGATAAAATTTTTGAGTAGGTATGAATGTTGCTGAATCACTATAAGAGTACATAAAGAATGCATAGGGAAACTATTGCCTCCTTGCCGGCCTACCGCTACGGGTTCTGAAGGCAACAGTTCTTGCACGCATGCACATTTGCGCATGAAAATACAACGCTGGGGCGAAACCCCGCTGGAGCCACCCGGAGGAGACGCTGGAGCATACGGTGGAGGTGTGCCCCGCTTGGGCAAAGCACCACCGTGCCCTCGTCCCCACGATCGCGCGATCGGTGGTAGAGACCTCTCGTGCCGAGCCCTGATACAGGCCATGGTTCGGATGCAGGAGGAATGGCAGGCGGTCGCCTCCTTTTGCGAAGTAGTAATGCTAGCGAAGGAGGCGGCCGCACGCTATTTCAATTGTATACTTTTACATTTTTTCTCATACACAACAAAATACTCTATTCTGACCACAATATACAGTATACTACCCAGATACCTACTACCTACTTTTATTTAATAAGTTTAAGCTCGAATATTTTTTTGTTTCTGTCGTACGATCATACAATCTCATGGGTTAGGTCAAGCACCTTGTCAGGCTCTACCAATGTCAACTAGATTTTTTCGATGTCATGTCATTATAAAGCAATTAGGCACTAAATGCGTTTACCGAGTACCTATTTAATTTGTATCTATTTAAATAAGCAAGGTAATTTGATGCGACAATGGAGTAATAAATTGCTTGTGGGTATTTTTATTTTATTAGTGATTGGCTCTTGTTTGACCACGATATCACCTGATGGTAGGCGGTAAACTGTTAGTTTTCTGTAAGTTCTACACTTCAATTTTGATGTATTAATAGACTTTCAGTGCCAATAGGACCCAGCAGCTGGGTAAAAGATATGATATTGAAATAGTACCTATGTTCTTATCACTTTCGTAAATATAACATACATATTTGTAATACATAAGATTGAAATGAGTGTCCATGGAGTTTTTGCACATTCTTCTCCATAGAGATCTGCGCTTTGGAATGTGCAATTAGCATCATTTTTCTGACTTCTTGACATTTAAAAAGTGCCTGTAAATGGTTTATTTGAAATAAAATGCCTTGAATCTTTGAACAAAATAAGCTAATCAAATTTTATGCTTGTTGAACTCAAATTAAGATGGAGGTAAGCCAATGACCAATAGGCAATTAATGACAAGCTATTTGTAATAAATGTGACATTAAAGAACCTACAGAGCGTTGGAACAATGACGCAAATCGTTACAGACTAAAATAATATAGAGCACTTCCTGCCAAAACTGGTTATAGTAGGTGTTTAGCTGCCTATAGTCGTAGATTTATGTGCGTGGTATGGGTACTTGTCAAAACAATAAGAGGAAGCAGTGTCAGCAGTGTGTCTAATTCGCCTTGGGGTGTGTCGAATCGGATGAGGCGAAGTGAGATGCGATTTGATTCCAGCTCAGCATAAATACTTGCTTGAGTTTTAAATTCGAGATCATTTGAATCCATCACCAGAAAGTCAAGTATCTATAAGACTTTAGCTATGCATATTTAGGTCGATTTTTATGTATAATAGGTAACTATTTGTATTAAAAAAGACTTTAAAATAATACAGGCTGCAATTTTTGAAATTGGAAGATTCGAATGTTATCTCGAATGCAAAATTCAAATATATATATAATAATTATAAGTATTTGAATTTTAGGTTCTTGATCATTTTTGGTCTCGGCTATCATTTGTTTTCAGTCGACGTGGGTTACAAGTAGGGTATGTACGCACAGTATCATCATTTCAGTCGATAGACGTCCAATGTTGGATATAGGCCCCCAAGTGTCGCCATAACGACCAGTCCTGTTCGTCTCGCATTCATCGGATTCCTGCGACCTTTTCCAGGTCAACACTCCAACTTGAAGGAGGCCTTCCAACGCTATGTCTTCCGGTATGCTGTCGCCACTCCAACCTTTCGGCTCCATCAATCACCTGTTCTGCGAGTAATGTGCCCTGTTCACTGCCATTTAAGTTTGGCGATTCTTCGGGCCATGTCGGCAACCTTGGTTCTCCTGAGGATAGCTTCATTCCTGATGCTATCACGCATGGTAACTCCGAGTATTTCTCTTTTCCATTGCCCTTTGGGTGACTTTTGATGAGGACCATTGTAAGTGATCACGTTTTTCCCAGTTTTGGTATAGGTCATATCCAAAATTAATGAATAATAGTTACAATATTCGGACTAGCTCCGTTTCTACATTATCTGTGGCAATGTTCTCTTTGTAAAATGGCAGCGTGTTGTGAGTATTGTGTTTTTAATTTCAAATTTAGTGTCCGGTTCTATGTGTCGTTTAGGTTTATTAGAATTATCATGAAATGAACTCTGGCTGTAATAAGGTACCATCGAACTGATTAGATGATGCAGTCAGAAGGTGGAAGGTAGGCACTGGAACTCCGTAATAAAATAAATGTATCCTAGCTGTGTTTCGACTTATGAAAATTGTTATGAGTTGGAGGTAGGTACTCCGGCGATAAATGGTTTTAATGGTTATATTCTATAGGTGAACCTATACCTTAATATAAAACTTGCGTAACTTGCATAACTTGTGAAATAAAAAACTATTTATAAATAAAAAAAACGAAATCATTTTAAAAAAGAACACTAAATAGTGCAAAATAATTTAATTTTGGAAGTCGGTGTAAAAGGAAACACAAAACTAGATACAAAAGTATTTTTTTGTAAAAGTTTTTTACTATAACCTTTTTGTTATGTAACAATACAAACTTCATTTTTTGATCGACTTCTAACTAGACGTTCCTAACTATACATATACTTACATTTTAGTAAGGTACAAACATATTTGCAAATAGTGTCGCGCAGATACGCAGTACCTTTATCAGAAAAAAAATCATCTGACTGTTACACATTCAGGGTCACTTGCATTCCTTTGGTCTGTTCGAATTATGGTGGCAAGGTCGCAGATTGTTACCGACTTAGAATTAGCACAAACACACGATTTTAAATCGTTTAGTATAGGCCAGCCATTCTAATGTTTACCTACAGATTTATTTAGTCATCACCCCCCTGGTCTTTTTTCAACTAGCTTGGGGTCCAGTCTAAACAGATGCGGCTGAATATCTGTGTTTTACATGGAGCGACTGCCTATCCCATATGCTATAACCCAATTACTGGGTAACACGACAGGATAGCCTTATAGACTTTCTAGTGTCTGAATATCTGTAACGACTGTCAAAAATGTATGAATGACAACCGAGATCAACGACTTTACTTGCTTTCCGAGGCACGTGGGTATTATAATGAGGTACATATATTTAGTTTGTTTTTTGTTTTTTTTTGTTTATAGCAGGTAATCTCTGAAAGTACTGGTCCCATTGCTAAAATTTTTTCACCGATGGAAAGTTGCTCTATTCGTGAGTGACATAGGCTATATTTTATGTACGCGGGCGAAGCTGCGGGCAAAAGCTAGTGCCCTAAACTTAGAAAAGTATAAATTTGAATTGAAAAAATCACATTGGTACTTGCTCGGTTTCGAATCCACAACCGCAACCTCATGCATGAGAGGCGGTGGGCGGTGGTCGCAGTCAAGCACTAGTTTTATTATTAATATTATAGCTAGCTCGTACTGTCCCACTGCTGGGAAAAGGCCTCTCTCCATTCTTTCCAATGATCATGGTTACTCGCTTTCTCGTTTCAATTCTCAAGGTAAACCCAGGTCGTCCTGCCATCTCCTCCGTGGTCTGCCGCGACCTCGCGTTGCTGTGTCCGAGCACCAATTCTGTGTTTTACGGGTCCTTAGCTCGTTAGACATGTGGTAGACAAGTCCTGCCCAGTCACTTTTAAGTTACTAATTTATATAAATAAAAAAAACGCAAAAGAAGTATTTTTTTTGTGACGTATCAACAAATTTGCTGTTTTCAGATTTATTCCTATACCTGTACTATAAGTATAAGTGAACAAGTGCAGTGTGAAGTGTTACTTAGGTACATATTATAAGTCTTATTACTATTATTATACTCTTATTTACTTTATATATGTTAGTCTGTAAGGTATTTATCTATGGGCTAGATGCCTGAAAATAAATTATTTATTATTGTTATAAGGTCTTGCTTTATGCCAAATTTCAGGATTCTGGGTAACGGGAAGTACCCGTAGTAATAGTAAGTTTTATTCCCTTGAGTATGTCGAAATATGTATACGTTTTTTACGACATAAACAGCTGTTTATTTTTTTTCGTTAACTTATTTCTTTGATTTTTTCACACCTTCAACAGACTTGAGTGGTTTAAATGGTTTTAAGTTCAACTTGATAATATATATTTCAACTTGATATATAATATCGTATCAACGCAATATAGAAAATATGAACGTCCTAAATACAAACCACACATTTACAACAGTAGAAATAGATATGGTGGTATTGGCAATAAAATTCCCTTTCTTTCCTTCGTACCCGTATAATATGAATATTCTTACATACTATAAAATAAAGTGCCTCACCGGGTTTGTTTATCTGTATGAACGCAATAAACTCAAAAACTACTGAACGGATTTTCATGCAATTTTCACTAATAGCCTGAGCGATTCCTGAGAAAGATTTTTAACATTCGTGCGAAACGGGGCGGGTTGCTAGTTTATCATGTTTTTTTTTTATTGTTTGATAAATTTGTGTGTACCATAATGAATAAGAATTAATTTTAAATTTAATTTAAAATTTATTTCGAAAACCAGTCCAGATTACAAAATTTGAAATTAAAATATTGAATTTAAAAAATTAATTAAAATTAAAATTTATACAAAATTACAATAATGTCATTAATTACACAATAAATTACAATTAGTCAATCACAATTAAATAAAATAAAATACACAAAATAATAAAATAAAATATACACACATTTTTTATCTTAGCCTAAATTTGGGTTTAGTCCGGAGTGCGGTGGCCGGGTTTTAGGCCGCTTACAATAAATAAATAAATAATAGACAAGCATAGGGTTTTAATAATTCTCTTTGGTTTTAATGCACGGAAGTGTGACAATGCAAATAAATGCAATGAAACGTTCGTACAAACTCTTAATTAGTTGCGTATTTTCCTTTGTTCAACTCGTTTATGTAATCAAGTTAAGGTTGTCAACGGAACTAATATATTTAAATTCAATACTCCATCTTGACAGCTAACACTGACATTTAAAGTCAATAGGTTAGCAAGCAATTGAAGATGGAACTACTTAACGTACTCTGCCTACTTGTTGAATGTATCCTTATACAAATTCAATGCAAATTATTTGGTAATTTTGTAAACGTATTGAAAGAACTGAAAAATGGTACCTATGATGTATTCTTAAAAAGTAACAGGAAAATAAACATAAAAGGTGTTTTCCAAAGTGTAGCATTGTAAACTGAGCAAAAGACTGGCAAAGGTTTAGTGGTGTAAGCACTGGCACATCTTTAGGGGTGTAAACATTGGCACATATTTAGTAGTGTAAAAACTGGCATATGTTTAGAACTATAAAAACAAGCACAATTTAGAGGTGTAAACACTGACATATTTTAAGGGTGTGTACACAAGCACATGTTTAGCAGAGATGTGACGCTAACTATAATGGTTTAAGGAAGATAAAAATAAAAGACCAATGAGTTTATTATCATTATTTCTTTGTTTTGAGGTCACTAAAGCCCATAGATAAAATACATAATATTACAAACAATAAACTATAATTATACACGTAACATCGACGTCGTGTACCGCTGCGTAGTGACGCGTAACTGTCCTCGGAAACGTCGACACCTTTCGACCAAAAGTCTTCTCTTAAAAAGATCTATAGATGAATGAAAATGAATCAGGGAGAACTGCTACAGATTCACTTCCACTTGAATCAAAAAACGAGCCAAGAGGACTATCAGCAATGATGCACTGGTGGAGTCGAAGCTCCATAGTATTAAGCATCGAAGTCCACCGGCTACAACCGGCTGATGCGCCAGAATTGCAAAATTTAATTCGCAATAAACGTTTTGAGAACAGGTTCATTATGCGTACAGTTAAGGAGTAGAATTCCCTGCCGATATTGTGTTTCCTGTTAGCTACAACCTGGGAATTGAAGTGAAAAGTGATTGAGTTACTTTTAGTCATGCGTGCTTCAATGTCGGTTACATCATCGCTTACAATACGGTGAGATATTGATTAAATGCGAGTCTATCAATCATAAAAAAACCTTCCAAACTAACAGAAGTTTAAAATCTATTATAATTATGCTTGTGATAAATATTAATCATAGAACTTGTCATAATCTAGATCAGACACAATAATGGAAATGTATTTTTAAAAAATATCATGATTTATTTCACTATAAACTCTAACGATGATTAATAAAAAAGTGGCTGCCCACGCTTTCCGATTTCAATATTGTAAGAGATATATGTATATCACTAATTTTGTGTTTGTTACATAAGTGGAGCATTTTATGAATAATGTTATCGATATGGTTAAACAGGTTAGCTACTTTATAATTTAAGATGATAATTTTTTTAAATTTGCTGTGTTTTTTTCAAAGAGTTATGATAGCACAGATTGATGATCTAATTCCAGCACAGCTTCATAAAAATAGCATTTAGAAAATTAGAATGAAGCAGATCTATATTGAATTTTAATGTATAAAAGAAGAGAAGAATAAAAAAGCAAGGACAGTGAATCAAAACGAACCCTACTCTTACATCGACCAACAGATTTGAAATAGTACTGTTATATTATGATATTTAAGGTCTAAAATATCTTGGGTTAGGTTAGGTTAAAATATAATGTTTTATAAAACCCTAACCCCCCCCCCTACTCCCCTACCTACTTTTGAGATATGTCGCCATAATAATAAAAACTCTATTTAACTGGACGCTTCGAATGACACCTGTTTAAAATCTGTTGGTATCTGTTGGATAGGGGGGATGGGTCTCATACAAATTTGATCATGGTTCTTTAATTCAATTCAAAATATTTTAGTTTATATACGCCATCATGGGGCTTATAAAAAGTAGTAGCTATGTCGCTTCCTATGGAGAAGCACCGGTAAGAGATAACTCTAAAAAAAAATAGATAATAAACAATGATAAAAAGGAGGCTCTTGAATGATTGTTAGAAACGCTAAAACCCCGAAAAAAAACAAATCATCCAGGATCAGGCATGGGGCAGAGGTTAATTAAAACTATCATCCTCGTCGATCGATGGTCGGTTGGTTCTAGATCGTTAAATTACCAGCCCGACTACGAGTTCTTAACGCGATCCATTTTAAGACCTAAACTGTTAAAGGGTTATAGATATGACTGGCCTGTTGGTCTAGAGTTTAGTGGCCCTGACTGCAATGCCGGAGGTCGTGGGTTCGATTCCCACCCAGGACAAATGTTTGTGTGATGAGCAGGATCATTTGTTCTGTGTCTGGGTGTAATCTATATATATAAAAGGAGAAACTGACTGACTGACATATCAACGCACAGCCGAAACTACTGGGACTAGCACCGTGAAATTTTGCACAAGGTTTCCTTTCACGACGTAGGCGAGCACTAAGAGAGGATTTTCCAAAATTCGCCCTGTAAAGGGATGAAACGGGGTACAAAGTTTGTATGGAGAAACTTGCTTTGACGCGGGCGAAGCCGCTGGCAGAAGCTAGTTTATCTATATAAGTATGTATTTAGAAATATATAAGTATGTTTATCAGTTGTCTAGTACCCATAACACTAGCTCTGCTTAGCTTGGGACTAGACGGCGTTATGTGATAGTTGTGGAATATATTATATTATATAGAAATATAGCTTCATCAGCGCCCACCCTCATAATTACTAGCAGAGATTTATATATCCTCATAATCACAACCAATTGATGCAAAAGTTAAGACAAAAAAAATTAAAAAAGTAAGTACCTAGATAACGGCATGAGTGGCATGTGTGTGGTGTGTGGTGTGTGGTGTGTGGTGTGTGGTGTGTGGTGTGTGGTGTGTGGTGTGTGGTGTGTGGTGTGTGGTGTGTGGTGTGTGGTATGTGATGTGTGATGTGTGGTGTGTAGTGAGAGTGTATGTGTATTTATGTGTGTAACTTCTTCACGCTCGAGTGGTTGAACAGATTTGGATGAACACTAGTATGGAATCGTTCATACTGATCGGCGATTCCTAATATAATCTTTGCCTATGTAATTGGAGATTCTATAACCAGCATTTTCAGAATTAATTATCTGTGGATTGGCGCGCAATTCGAAATTCAAATAAATATTATTCGAAAGACGTGTTAATTTAATTTCAATTTCAGTCATTTGTTTTTAGATAGTTTTTTGTTTTTGTGACATTGTGGTAGTTTTTGGCGCTATGGATAAACTGAAAATTCGTACAATTTTCGAATATGAGTTCCTACGTGGAAATACCGCTGCGCAAACAACACGAAACATTAAGGACGTGTACGGGCATAACACTGCTTGCATAAACACAGTCCATTATTGGTTCAATCGTTTTAAATCTGGAAATTTTGAGTTGAAGAACGAGCCTCGCGGTCGGCCGGTAACTATTGTCGACAACGACGAATTGAAGGCGATAGTGGAAGCGGATCCATCTCAATCTACGGCTGAGCTTACTGCGGGCCTTGGAGTTAGTGTCAAAACAACATTGAAGCACTTGCGTCAAATCGGAAAGATAAAAAAGCTAGATAAGTGGGTGCCACACGAACTAAGCGACCGACAGCGAGATTTACGTGTCGAAGCATGCATAGCACTACTGAATCGGCATAGAAACGAGGGAATTCTTAATCGAATTGTTACCTGCAATGAAAAGTGGATCCTGTACGACAACCGTAAGTGTTCGTCTCAGTGGGTGGACCCGGGTACAGCACCTAATCAGTGCGCTAAAAAAAAGATTACTCATAGGAAGATGATGGTGACTGTCTGGTGGACCAATGCCGGACTTGTACATCACAGCTTCTTACCGAATGGCACAACAGTGACGGCAGATGTCTATTGCCAAGAATTGCAAATAAGGATGGAGAAGCTCGCAATTCAACAACCAAGACTAGTCAATCGCTCTTCCCCATTGCTTCTCCACGACAACGCGCGAGCTCACACTTCACGACAGACCATCGCAAAGCTACAAGAGTTACAGCTGGAAGCTCTCCGTCACCCACCGTACTCACCGGACCTTGCCCCAACAGATTTCTACTTTTTTCAAAATTTAGACAATTTTTTAAGTGGGAAAAAATTCAACACCCGTGATGCTGTACAAAACGCTTTCGCTGACTTCATCGCCTCCCGTCCGGCAGACTTCTACAGTATAGGGATAAACAAACTGCCATCAAAATGGCAAAATTGTATAGATAATTTGGGCCAGTACTTTGATTAGCTGAAATAAAAAAAATACCAAAATTTTTATATTTTAAAATTATCATACAAATCTCCAATTTCATAGGTAAAGACCTAATATAAATTGAAGTAGTCAATGTAGATATCACAGACTATTTGAGTTCTACATGTCTTAATAAATTTTACGGTTTCGAAATTTCTTCATCATTAGAGCATGTAAGCAATAAAAAAATAATACAGAAGCGATTCGTGATAATCCTTTGATTTTTATACAATACCATCTGTCTTTCATGGACCTCCCTTTCATAAGAGGCAGTCGTCAGAAAGGCCAAGGCTAGTTGACGCCGTTCGTTCAACTTTAACAAGAAATCTGTCGTATTTCTTGTGGCTTATTTCATGGTGTTAATGATTTCCAGCTGGATATTGGAAACTATTTGGTTTCCTATATTATGCATACATGAATAGATATCGTCGGTATGTAAAGGGTAGATGAACCTGTGGGTAGAGCCTCATGATAGAAAATCGACAAATAACTTCTCGGAGAGGGTGTAAGATTTTTATTATCTAAAACCGACCGTGTTTTTTTAGTTGCCCTTTGCGTTCTAGGGCTGCGGTAACTTTTTCGAACAATCTTACAGCCCTAGCAGATATTGGCCCTAGTGGACCCGTCCATTTTGCAGTCACTTCCTTGAGACACGCGCATGGAACACAAACACAATGCGCCTTCGACTCAGTTATTATTAGCCTAGCTAGATAGGCTCAATTCCTCCAAAGAAAGGAAACTAAGTCAGGTGAAGAGGTTCATCCATCATCATCATTTCAGCTGAAAGACATGCACTGTTGGACATAGGCCTCTCCCAAATGTAGCCACAACGAACAGTACTGTGCATCTCGCATCCATCGAATTCCCACGTCTCTCACCAGGTCAACAGTCCACCTTGTGGGAGGCCTACCAACGCTGCGTCTTCCGGTACGCAGTCGCCACTCCAGTACCTTTCGGCCCCATCGACCATCTGTTCTACGAGCAATGTGCACTGCCCACTGGCACTTAAGTTTGGCGATTCTTCGGGCTACGTAGGCGACCTTGGTTTTCCTGCTGATATCTTCTTCCTGATCATCATCATCATCATTTCAGCCGAAAGACGTCCACTGTTGGACATAGGTCTCCTACAACCGTCACCACATTCCTGATGCGTCCATCCAAATGATATAAAAATGAAAATACTTACTCACGAGTCAAGCTTTGATGGTTTATGAGTTAAAACTCGATAAAAATATGTTTCAGAAAGATATAATAATTTACTTGAATCCGATTTAAAGATCTTTTTATATCTGATCTGATATTCCAAAAGAAGTCGATATCAAGTGTTCTTCCGGACCAAGATGTCTGACTCACGGGCATTTATCTTCAGATTTATCGGCAGATGAATCGCATGTCAAGTCATATCGGATGATTCAATTTACATACGCATTGCCAGCTATACCGATAACAATTACATATGTATGTAAATT
This sequence comes from Mythimna pallens, assembly GCA_961205895.1. Classification (NCBI taxonomy): domain Eukaryota; kingdom Metazoa; phylum Arthropoda; class Insecta; order Lepidoptera; family Noctuidae; genus Mythimna; species Mythimna pallens. The sequence goes on from OY540843.1 coordinate 9,313,602, forward strand.
ACTTGTAACATGTACCTAGATATTTTATTTATTTACACCATGATATTTAAGTGCAAGTACTTGCGAAATTGGCGAACTAAATGTACTAACAATTTTTTTATATGTGGATGTAATATTTAACACAGTATATATATAGAAAAGAAGGGCAACAAAAATGTAGCCTGAAGTTATAGTTGTACATTGAATGCGGTATTTTTAACCGACTTCAAAAAGAAGGAGGTTCAATGTTCGGCTGGATGAATTTTCTTTTTTTTGTGTATGTTCACCGATTTCTCTTTTTTTTGAGTGCAGCGCTAACTCGGAAGCATAACATAATTATGATTCCGAGTTAGTCCCATAGAAATATTGTTATAATCTGATGAGGATCTTCGAAGATATGGAACAGAACTCCTTATAGGATCACAGCAGTACTGTCGTAACAAGTAAAAACAAAGCTGTTTACACGTGTAGTCGATGACTTACTGAAAGAAGGGGGGAGGGGATATGTCGAACTGATCTAATGATGAAGCTGGAAGGTAGACACCGGAACTCGGTAATAAATCAATGTAACCTAACCGTGTTAGGGATTATTACAATTGTCATGAGGTGCACTCTGGCTATAAGGTACCATCGAGCTAAACTGATGATAATCAAATGAGGGGTACTTTTTAGTTGTGCTCCACAACTAAAAAGAGTATAAAAGTCTATTATAGAAACACCGACTTCCGAAATTAAAGTTATTTTGTACTTTTTTAGTGTTTTTATTACATTATAGTCGGTTGTACTTATTATTTTTTGTAAAAAGTTTTGTTTTGAAGTGGTTGTTTATCAAATGACTGCTTGATCAATGTGCAGTGTCCGGTGATGGTCCCCACCGTCAGGCGCAGACTGCCTCTGTGCAGTCTCATGAGCTTTTTGTTGAGGGCTTTATTAAGGTGTGGCATGGCCTCCTTGGCTTGCCCGCATCCTGGTGTCGAGGACTAGCTTCGTTCTGCTTGTATATGTGTGTGTTCACGTAGCCAACTACGCAGCTGACCAAAAGGGACCGGCACAATGGGTTCGGGCCCGAAGACCACCTCTCGAAATCCTTTCCTGGCCAGTTCGTCCGCCTCGTCGTTGCCCAGTGAGCCGCTATGACCTTTAATCCACTGTAGTGTCAAAGTTTTGTTTATAACTGGTCACCACTTAATTCATATTCAATTAATTCAAAGTCACCCTGTATTTTAAGATTTTCAGTCCGTATAAGAAGACCTCAGGAGCCCTACCACGAACTCTTAACGTATTAATGCGATTCATTTGACGACCTTAACTGAACTGTTAAAGGGATGGAGTAATATAGGGTGTATTAGCTTCATCCATCTTTCTCGCTCGCACACGACATTTCAACACAACATTCTAAGGCCCCTGCACTGAACCCAGGCTTTACTCACATTTACTATCCTCTACGACCTGCATCATTCAACCACCATGTAGGTAAGTGAATGGACCACTTTATCTGAGCAACGATTGTGTAGTACTCTTAAAGAGCCTGAGAGACAAGATGGCCCAATTCAATCAATCAATGTTGCGTCACATTTAATGGTTTTTGTTAATGAATGTGCAATAAGTCTGGCTCACTGTTAACTACTGTTCACGATGTATGGTGTTTATAAAAGGTCTTCATGTGTAAATTGGGTGCATAGGTGGACTTAATGCCACAAGGTCATTTCCAGTCAAGCTTAGTGTTCAAAAAAGATCATTGTCGGGTAGTAATCTTATATATATAAAAGGAGAAACTGACTGACTGACATATCAACGCACAGCCGAAACTACTGGGACTAGGAACATGAAATTCTGCACAAGGCTTCCTTTTATGACGTAGGCGAGCACTAAGAGAGGTTTTTCCAAAATTCACTCCCTAAGTGGATGTAACGGGGGTCCAAAGTTTGTATAGAAAAACTTATTTTCAAGCGGGCAAAGACGCTGGCAGAAGTTAGTACAAAATATATTTACATATGTTGATATGCCCACGTTTCACCACTACCTCGCCTAATGGTAAGCAACGATGTGTACGACGATGGAGCCCGCTTGCTTAGAAGTAACCTATTCACTCTTGATTTAAAGAGTCTCCCAGGCTGTAACTAGTAGGAAACACAAACTCCGGCAGAGAATTTCACTTCTTAGCTGTACGTACGCCATGAATGTGTTCCCAAAACGTTTTATGTCCACTTTGTACCGCGCATTGCCGTACGTTTAGATGTCTGCTAATCGAACGGGTTTGGCGGAAATAATAAAACTAATTTAAGAAGTAGTTATTAATAAGGATAAGTGAGTAAGTAAGAGTTAGTTATCTATAAAGATTTGAGAAATCAATACTTATAATGATTTCTCACTGTTGTGACTGGCCTGTTGGTCTAGTAGTTAGTGGCCCTGACTGCTATGCCAGAGGAACAACTGTTAGTGTGATGAGCACGATCATTTGTTCTGTGTCTGGGTATAATTTATCTATAATATGTATGTATTTAGAAATATATAAGTATGTTTATCCGTTGTGTAGTACTCATAACACAAGCTCTGCTTAGCTTGGGACTAGACGGCGTTGTGTGATAGTTGTGGAATATTATTATTATATTGTATTATTATTATAATGTTTTTTACAAATTCTGTCATATTATTATTACTTTTGACAGTAATTATTTTATCTACACTAATATTATAAAGAGGTAAAGTTTTTTTTTTGTGGTTTTTATGTTTTTTGTTTGTAGAAGGTAATCTCTGAAAGTACTGGTCCGTTAGCGAAAATTTTGCCACCGATAGAAAGCTGCTTTATTCCCGAGTGGCATAGGCTATATTTTATGTATGCGGGCGAAGCCGCGGGCAAAAGAAAGTTTTTTATAAAGTAACATTAAACAATAGTCCACTTGCTTTGTATGTCAACTTTTAAACATAAACTTTGGTCTTTGTTCGCATATCTGTTACTTACTAGCTTTATCAGCGGCTTCGCCCCCGTGAAAGCAGAAAGTTATCCTAAGATAATGAAATACTGTAAAAAATAATTTAATGAAACTATTCCAGGACATGATCGGGTAGCTTATATCCAATGTGTGTCAAATTTCACCCTAATCTGTTTAGCTGTTTGAGTGTGAATGAGCAACAAACATACACACACACTAATACAGACATACAAACTTTCGCCTTTATAATGTTAGTGTGACATGTAATAAATTTAAAATAGATTTATTTAAGTTACAGAACAAAGAAAGTTGAGACAAATCAATTAAATATTTAAACATTCATTAATAAAAAAATGCCAAGCCAAGACATTGACATTACATAGTAATAAGCCATTATCTCTTGTATCAATAATGATAATTACCAACGGATTGATTTAATCATTATTATTTATATCTGATCAGTATAAATATGTCCACAGGGTATTCGGAGTACTTGAATTTCAACATGCGTAGTCCGTGTCACACAATGACTATACACACGTTTCATTCGTTTTTTATTTCAACCAGGAAATAATATTATATTTTTTCTTATCACCGACCTTAAATCGAAAGTCCGCAAGCAATTAAAACATGTTTAATGAGTGAGAATTTAAACATATATGTACCTATCATTAGTATGTATTCCGGGTATAAAGCCTTGTGGTGACATGTGTGCGTTTCTGTGGAAATTGAGAAGGATTTTTTTTTTGTAAAAGGGAAGAAAGTTGTTTATTTTGAATGGCTTGATATGAGGTCTTTCTGCCGAATACATGTGACAATTTAACATTGAAATATCTTAACACTGTCACAAAAATATATCATGTATGTAGCAGTTGAACTCGACTTCCGAAAAGACTTCAAATATAGTAAAAGAAAAGGTTTCTGAATCTTTGTAAAATAACACATAACGCTCATTTAGTGTCAATGCGATCAGACGATGTCCAGACGATCATATGGTAAAGCTTAAAGTTCGGACCGAGCCCAAGTCGTCGACGGCGTGTAGAGTTCCACGCGCGCCTTAAGGAGATGTCAGCAACCGTAGGGGCCCAGCAGGGTCGAAGCCCACTGGGGCCATGGGAGATGCGATAGAGATCCCCTGGGCCCTAGAACAATGGCAAAGAAGGAACAGGAGTGGGTTTTTAGTCAGTAAAAGTCTGACACTATCTCTTGCTCCGCCCAAGAGCGGGGATGTCATTAAATAATTTTCATACCCGAAAAAAAGGGCTACCTTGAACTGCGAACAACGAAGCGCACGCGTGGAAGACTACTCTCCACTTGGTTGACGACGGTACGAAGAAACTTCAAAGAAGCTCATCTGAACACCGACATGGCACAAAGTCTTGCACAATGGAGAAGAAAAACAAGGAGGGCTGACTCTAAATAAATGGGATAAGGTCGAGCCAGAAGAAGGAGAAGTTCATATTGTGGTGCGACTTAATCTTTCTTATTACTTCTTGAGAGGAGGCCTGAGTCCCAACAGTGGGAACATTATAAGGCCTACTATGCTATGCTATGCTAATGACTTAATTAATTACACTCTTAGAAATTTTACAGCAGATTCAATCAAAGATAATTAGTTAAGTGTTTTTGAAATAATTTTTATTAAATATATACCTACTTACTTTACAAATGCATTTGGATAATCTATGAAATTATGATATCTTCAGATTGATTTGGTGTTAAATAATAAGTTCAAATAAAAGATTTACTGCAGTTAAAAAAAGTAACTTTTTTATTTTTTTATACTTGTTAGGTTCTCGCTTGACCACTATCTCACCTGATGGAAAGCGATGATGCGGTCGACAATGAAGCGCGCATATCTAGAAGTAACCTATTCCCTCTTGATTTAAAGATTCCCGGGTTGTAGCGTTCAAATTAAATTGACATCAAAGATTTCATTCTTAAGCAACTTTTTCAACTTTTAAAATCGACGATTGTAATAAGACCCTTTCAAAATCATAATTATGTTTAGCGTTGTTTGTAAAATTTTTAAAAGTGTAATTACGTCATTGTTGCACCAAATGAGCAATATGAGAAAACGGTTTTAATTTTTTTTGAAAGAGTTACTGCGGTAACTATTGGGACGCAAAGGGCAACTGTAGGATCGCAGCTGGGTGTAGTCAGTGAAAGTGTCTGGCAGTTAGTTATTTGAATTCACTAATAAAAAAAAAACGGCCCAGTGAAAATTTCAACTATCACGGTTCATGAGATACAGCCTGGTGACAGACAGACAGACAGACCGACGGACAGCAGAGTCTTAGTAATAGGGTCCCGTTTTATCCTTTGTGTACGGAACCCTGAAAAAAAAAATGTTTTGCTTTGAATCCAGTGTGCTATGTGAACTCTTACTGATTTTTAATAACGCTAATTTAAAGCCTGTGCATATTATGGTAATTACGGCTTTCGCATAATGTCGTCAAAGCTTTAATTTTATTGATACTTAAGATAAGGTACACGTGTTTATTATGACTTTGCTAAATAGAACTTGTATAAAAAACCTAATAGCATATAATTTAAATTACTTTACGCGGAGCAAAAACATGTATGTTAATTCGAGCATTCTGTATTGATTTTTAATTAATTACTAACTGATGAAAATGTCAATTAGGACCTCAAATTATCTCTTGAAAAGGCTAGGTTCCGTATATAGCCAACAAAACACCGGCCATTTATTAAAAAAAAGACCTTATTCCATACGTATTTTAAGTTCTAATCAAAAAGAAAAGAGTGCCTAGAGAGACCTTAGGGGCGGGGGAGGGTCCAGCAATGTGACAGGAAAAGCTGAACAAACAGCTTGATGACAGAAACAAACCAAAAAAGAAAAATCTAATTAGAGAATAAAAATAAAAATATTAAGCTTCTTGGACTTAATTCTGAAAGAGGAAAATTGCGTTTATTGGCATTATTAAAACGGAAACCCCTTAAAAATAAACAAAAAGTACACTGAATAATGCCAAAAAGGGCTCAGCTCTGCCATAGGATGCAGTTTTTTTAATAACACCTACAATATAATAATGTACAAATTGCTTCTTTATTTTATTAATTACACAAAAGATTATACATACATAACTTACACAACATAAACCCGAATTTACTGTTAACTTGTATGCAAAAATTCATACTTGTATTGAAAAATTTATTAACAATTGTTTGCCAATCTCGCTGAAGCAAACAATGCTATATTACCCAACTATGTAGGTAACTGAAATTATGATTATGAAACAGGTAAGAAAAACAAGTAAAAAATAATATAGCACGTCGTATGCCATCAAGTTTTTACATGTATGCTAACTAGTCACTTATTGATTTCCCTCAAAATAGTTCGGACTACCAACGTAAAGTGATGAACCGCCGGCTGGTATAAGTGCACATGGTGGTCATCCTACCCATACGCACAAAACGTTTTGGAAACACATTCTTCGAGCGTACAGCTAAAGAGTGAAATTTCCTGCCGGAATCCGAGTTTCTTGTTAGCTATATCCTAGGGGTCTTTGAGTCAAGAGTGAATAATTTAATTCTAGGCAAGCATGCTCCATCGTCGGCCACATCGTTGCTTACCATCAGGTGAGATAGTGGCTAAAGGCAAGCATATAAAAAATAATTAAAGACGCTCCAGAAACTATTTCGATCGGAAAATGACAATGTTAAAAAAAGGAAAATGAACTGGTAAAAGCAAATTCAGCTAAAACAAATGAGTTACCAAGAGAATTTCAGTTTTAAAGCAGCTTCCTCTGCGTAAGTTCTGTAATACTTCGCTAGGGAACAGGAAACTATCTTCAACTTTTTGGCTAACTTGATTGTCCGACTATTCCGAAATATTTATCTGCCTGCAAATAATTTAAATGAAATAAATTTAGTTAAATACATAATTTAGAGAAGCACTCTCTAAATTATGCAAAAACCCAGCTATCTGCATAAAAACTTTTTCCATTTATTAGTTTTATATTATCCAATAAGCTGAGTATGTAGTTGCGTTATGTCATTAGTTAACTTTGTAACCGAAACTCAGAGACGCGGTGTTTGCGTAAATATTGGCGACAGAGATTCAAGGCTGTTCCAATTAAGCTATGGCCTGGCTAAAAATAAAATGCTTAAAATAATCATTACACGAACACAAACAATAGTGATCGCTCCATTACGTACGCAATCGTAATGACGGAAATATATATTTTTATCTAAGAACTTTTCCTTGTGTGTACCCTTTGATTAAAGCTCGATCACCCGATTGACCCAAAAGGACAATTTTATTACGAAGTAGTACACTCGCGAGGAAAAGTCAATTGCCCTCAATATAGGCATTACGTATGTTAAGTAACGACATGGTTTTATTATGAAATCAAGCGAATAAGATTCAAAAATCGATGCGACCAATTTTGTACTTTATCACATACGATATAAAGCACATAGAAGTAAAGTTTTTGATAGATTTCCTTGAAACTTGAATAGAACTTAAAGCGATTGATTTATGTATGAGTGGCCCTCGTACTGTGTATGCATATTATTTTGCATTTGTTTTAATTAAAACAGCACGCGGTAAAGCAATGACAATAGAATTATTCATAGACGGTATTACAAAATAAAAATACAATTATACAAAGTTGACCGATAATACATATTGATAAGCTTTACCTTAATTGTCAAACGCCTGCGAGGGATCACGAACAAATAAACCAAATCAATCAGTTCACTTTCAATCAACTGTCACATTCGATTTTTCAATTTAATACACACTTTGAAAAGTGAAGTTTTGGCGGGTATTGTGCAAGATGGCGCTAACGTCGTGCGTGCGCTTGCGCGGGCGATCTCGCGGGTACTGATCGAACCTCCTTTCCTTTTACTTCGAGACCTCTGTCTGCAGTGACACTGGACAGTGGAATAGATCAGAATTCGACTTCCGATGATGTATGCATGTTCCGGTTGGGAATTGTGATTAGTCGCGATCCATTTGTAATAGGATATGGAAATTACTGAGTTTGAAATACCCCCGGTTTTTTAAAGGACTGTGCGGTTTGATTTAAATGCTATATCACGCATTATTAGTTGGGTTCTTTTAGGTTTAGTCGAGTTAACTGCGTTATTTATTTAGTTGTAGAATATGATCCCAAAATACTTGAAAAGTATAATAATAATTGTAATGTTGACTTTTTAATGAGTGATTGATCGAAAAAAACGAAAATCGATTATCAATCGATCGATTTTCTCTTGACTTAATTTAAAATAATAGTTCTTAAAATAATTTTTGTAACAATTATATTCGATTGCCCTGTTAGTCCAGTGGTTGGTAGCTCTGACTGCTCCAGTAAGTATACCTTTATTTTAAAGATGGGAAATCATCATTCACTTCTGTTTTTTTTTTGAGTTGCAGATAATCATCATCATTATCATCGACTGTCTGGCCTGTTGGTTTAGTGGATAGTGACCCTGACTGCTATGCCGAAGGTCGTGGGTTCGATTTCCACCCAGAACAAGTGTTTGTGTGATGAGCACGATCATTTGTTCTGTGCTGGGTGTAATTTATCTATAATATGTATGTATAGCACAAGCTCTGCTTAGTTTGGGACTAGATGGCGTTGTGTGATAGTTGTGGAATATTATTATTCCATAAAAAAGACTTCAACGCAATCTAACGAAAAAAATTAATAATAAAATATTTATGAAACATCAAATCATAAATAAAAAGTAGGTATATTTAGCTGTCTCAAATAAAAAATAAAAGAGAAGAATTTCACTAAAATGGAATAAATAATGTAGGTAGTGAAATCATAAGATTCTGAACTCGAAATTTACGATTTTTTTACGGTCATCCAATGACTTTTCCTACTCTAGGACGGAGCGAGAGGGCATTCCAGATTTTTACTGACACGAAAAACGAATTTGAATTTGAAAATTTAAACCACTCCTATGTTCCTTTCCCTACTGGGGCCAAGGGTCCGGTTCTGAAAGAATGACTCGGCCCTGGTACGAAAGGCAACGAAGGAACAGGAGTGGGTTTTTAGTCAGTAAAAGTCTGACACTATCTCCCACTCCGCCCAAGAGCGGGGGATGTCATAAGATGATTAACTCACCGAAAAAAAAACCTATATTCCCTTTGTGTCTTGCTTTCCATGTCCAAGATTAAAATGATCAAATCCATTATTTCCCTAAAACATATGTAATATCCTAAACGAAGAAACAAAGAAAACAACTTACACAATATCACGATCAAAAGTATATATTTTATTAAACTTTATAACGCTATCAAGTAACAGAAACAAATATTATCATATATAACGAAGCCGATTATGAGTCATTTTGTGTTTAAAACATACTTAGATGCGTCGTTTTATTGCTAATGTGAGCTAATTGAGTTTCCGTGCATGTTATGGTATAGTAGTTAGTTAAAATGACAATGTTAAGTGCAGAAGTATCAAGGCAAAAGCCTGAAGACCATGGGTCTTACCATGCAGCTATGCCGTCTTAAAATGTCAGCCCCCCTAGTCAAGTTACAACCGTTTTGTTTCGATTCTCTTTTCGTCGATCGCCTCGATTTGGCCACGCCTCCTATTCCTTTGTTCTGACCATGTGACTGAGAATTAAGATGGCGTCAGAACAAAGGAATCGGAGGCGTGAGCGACTCGAGGCGATCAACGAAAAGATAATTGAAACGAAATGGTTGTAACTTGGCTAGGGGGGCTGGCGTGCGACTCATGCAATTCTCGCACACACTCTCCAAAATGCAACCTGTAGAATACCGATAGGCTGCGCCTGTACTCGAGGCTTTGTAGGTTAAACTTAACCAATTCTGGATCCCCAATTAGCCTCTTAGCACGCCTTTCCACTGAGTCCAAAGCTGCTAGATGGCATTTTGCAGCACCAGCCCATAATTAACTGCAGTACTCCACACACGATCGAACCTGTGCTTTGTATAACATTAGAAGCTGTGCCGGTGTGAGGTACTTAAAGGCTAAGTAAATAAATAAAGCATAATCTGCCTTATAATGTGCCCACTGCTGGGACTCAGCTCATCTCTAAAAAAGGGAAACTATCTACAAAATATGCACTGGTGGAGCAACACTTAGAATTCAAAACTTGTTATGGTAAGCGCATATTTAGGACATGTTTACATGTTACTTCTCAATGATGAAGCCAGTGGCGTAGATAGCTGAACAACGGCCCTGGGGCAAAAAAATAAACCCTTTTTTACGTGGGAAATATTCAAATAACTTCTTTCGCTCTGGGTGGAGCGACCCCTCTGTTCTTGAAAGCCCCGGGACTCTGCCTCGCGTAGATCTTTGGTAGCTACGCCAGTGGTTGAAGCTGAATAATACTGAGACTCCAGCTCTTAATTTATTATGGTCACAATCATCACAATAAGTGACAACTGACTCCTTATTCCTGTTTTCTGATCGTCGATTTTTACCCCAATATTCTTGTTACCTCTGCTGAACTCCACTACATCCAGCATTAAAATACTCTTTTACCACCTTTGTCCTTCATGAAAATTAAGAGATGAGTCCCGAATTTGATACCTTTTGTTAGGTTAGACACGGCTTAGAGCTGTGGTTTCCTTAGTTCTAAACCCAAATGTATAAAAAGTTTTGGAAACACATTCATTGTACGTATCGCTAAGGAGTGGAATTCCCAGCCGGAGTCTGTGTTTCCTGATAGCTACAACCTAGGGGTCTTTAAGTCAAGAGTGAATAGGTTACTTTTAGGAAAGCGTGATCCATCGTCGACCACATAATCGCTTACCATCAGATGAGATAGTGGTGGAATGTGAGCCTATCAATAATAATAACAAAAAAATATCCATAATAAATACTATCTCGGAAGCAGAGTGAGGCTTTTTTTAAAAGTGGGAAATCATCAAATAATTTCACCCGCTGTGCCCTGCGTTCAAAATTAGCCAGAGTAGGGTCGTTACTCTATCCGTTCAAAAATGCTTTGAGTTGCAACCCAGGGTCGTTCTTTTATAACTCGCGTAGCTACCCTAAAGTTAACCCAACTAACTCTAACTCCGAGCAGGGTAGGTTGGTTTAAGTGACCATAAATGACACTTTCTTGGCATTGACTGTTCAACTCTACATTTGCATTCAAAAATGCGAGCGTAGAGTATCTACCCTGATGACGTTATTAGAGTGAACTCTAACCTCATTTTTGAACGCAGCACAAGGTGAAGCGCGAGCGCGGGTGAGTCAGACTTTTACTGACTAAAACCGACCGGTGTTCCTTTAGTTACCTTTTGTGCTCCAGGACCACGGTAACTTTTTCTATGAACATTCCTGCAGCCTCAGCGTGAGTGAGGCTCTGAGTTTATCAGTGCGTTTACACTAAATTTATTTAACTGGAATTGCTATGTGGACCTTCTGTAATTCCCTCATCTTTGTTTAAATGGTGAATCGTTTATAGTATTAACTGGTGGCCCGCTGGCGACTGTAAATATCTATGGAAATAAAACACCGAATATATTCTTGCATTCAAACATTCTGAACGTATATTTTGTTTTTCTAAGACTAGCTTTTGCCCGCAGTTTCGCTCGCGTACATAAAATATAGAACATGTCACTCAGTAAAAAAGCAGCTTTGAATCGGTGAAAAAAATTTCGCAATCGGACTAGTACTTTCAGAGTTTACCTCCTACAAACAAAAAAATATAAAAGCTAACTTTTTAAACAATGTATTAGTGTAGATGTAATATTAACAGTCTTTGCTTGTGATAGTCTCACTTAGAAAATTTTACGAGAAAAGGACAAAGCTATATATATGAGCAGGACTAAATCTTAATCTAAATCTTCAGTTTTTGTGTTTTATATAGCATACATAGCATAATCAGCCTTTCAATGTTCCCACTGCTGGGACTCAGGCCTCCTCTCTAGGAGGGAGGGCTGTGTGTTACTATGTTTTAATTAATTACAATGGAATGATGAACTTTCAAAGATAAATTATTGTTATTTTAAGTTATTTATTAGTTATTGCAGCAAGGTACAACTAAGTACTTGATTAATAAAAAAATACTGTGACTAGTAAATGTATTTTTTTCCAATAAATCTATATATATAAAAGGAGAAACTGACTGACTGACATATCAACGCACAGCCAAAACTACTGGGACTAGAAACATGAAATTTTGCACAAGGTTTCCTTGTACGATGTAGGCGAGCACTAAGAGAGGATTTTCCAAAATTCACCCCCTAAGGGGATGAAACGGGGGGCCAAAGTTTGTATGGAGAAACCTATTTTCACGCGGGCGAAGCCGCTGGCATAAGCTAGTTACCAATAAATCTGTTTATCTACCCAACTTTTTTTTTGTGATTGATACGCTCGCGTTTGACCACTACCTCACCTGATTGTAAGTCCTATGAAATAGGATTAGACTAGTACACCTAGCAAATAGGACTTACATATATTTCGACTATATTTCGATTTTTTGACACACGAGGTACGTTTCGACGCAACGTATATTTCGCCATCCTCAAGGGAATCACAATCCATAGGGTACTTCTCGTTGACCCAGAATCCTGAAATTGGGTATGAAGCAAGATCTTATAGCACAGATACAGGATAAATCTGAAAACTGTAAATTTATGGTTACGTTACAAAAAAATAACTTTTTTTGTCATTCGGAAAAATCGTGAGAGGCTCCAATCGGGAATTGAACTATTTACATAGGTAAGTTTGTACGGAACTCTCAGTCTTAGTCAGACTCACACTTGCCCAGTTTATTTCCTATATTCTTCTAGCTCAACTGTAAACGGTAGTCATTTGAGTTTCTAGACGAGTCTAGTTCGTTAGGAAATGAAAAAGAAGACCGTGTAATGAGTTTCGACACGGTAATATATTTCATCTGAATCCTTAGAGGTTGTTCTAGGGTTGGCACTGCGTTTCTTAGTGATCTATCTATATTCTATCTGTATATGTACAAATGAATAGCTTTTCGTTAGTCTCGCTAAAACTCGATAATGGCTGATTCGATTTGGCTAATTAATTTCGGTCTTGAAACATTCGTTATCACAAATGAGTCCAGAGAAGTTTTAAACGGTGGGAAAATATGGAAAAATTCGCGAGAAAATTTCGATTTCAACACCATCTCTAATTAAAATGTCATTTAAAAATGAATTATGCTAGTTCTGGTAATGCCAGTAGATGGCGTTATTCTTTGAAAATTTAGCTAAAATATATCACAACATTTATTGACTATTAGGCGGGTACAAAGTTCCCCGGGTCAGATAGTTTTTAATAAAACTTCTTCCCCTTCAGTTGTTTCTGTCGCCATGACAATCGATTGAAAAAATAATAAGTCGAGTGAAGAAAATGACCTAAGGGGATGCAACTCGACATACGTTTTCACTGTTTTTCATACAACCGCACTTACGCGATTATGACGTTATTTCACATTTTTCATTATATATTTTGGAAACACAGTATCTTGTGGATATTATCTAGGCTTCTATTGAAATCAATTTATAAATTTGTGTAAAACTAATGCAGTAAAGACCTCTGAAAATCTGCTATTTTGCATGAAAAACACTTCGTAATTTACTCAAAACTTAAAGTCAAAAAAGTATAACAATAGAAGCTTTGTAAATTTAATAAAGATTCTAAATGATGACATTTTTTTTTCAAAACTTTTAAGGGTAACGTATTTCCTGGAACAAGTAGAGAATGCCTTGTTGCATTAAGTCCGCCTATGTACCACTACTGTACATGAAGTTTAAATAAATAAATAAACAAGTTTCAAGTTTTGTAAAATATTCGAGTAAATCACGGAATTACCGAATGCTAACAAAGTTTTCAGGCGTTATGTCTCTTTTTTCGCGTTGCCTTTTCGTCAAACATCGCGTTGGATTGCGTTAGATGAAATAACAAGCTTTTAAACCATGCTCGATGATGACGATAGGCGTGTGAAAAAGCACCCTCTTAAAGTAAAAGGAACATCATTTTAAAAGGCAAACAGGACCTAATGTCAGTGTCAGGGACAGAAATTGTGTGGCCGAATACTGGACCTGGCTAGAAATAAAAAAAAAGTTTTGCCATCGACACGCTAGGAAGAAGAAAAAAATGAAAGCTTAAATTAATCATATCAATACTCTTACCCTTTTTTTACGTTGCAGGGTATTTGAAAAAGTTACGATCTCCCTGGAATGCAAAGGGCTACAAGGATTCATTTCAGTCAGTAAAAGTCTGAATTCCTGCCGGTATGGCCACCAAGACCGTCAGGAATTATTTGATGATTTCTAACATAAAAAACTTTATTTGAGGCTAATCTGAGGAAACTGAGTTTGAATCAGCAGTTTCGGCAGCTAATATTGTTTTAATTATGACAAAATTGACTTTATAGGATATGCCGAGAAATATATTTAAATAATAGTCACAAATCAAATGAATCATCACCCGTAAAAATAGTCACGATACTTGTCTAAGGATTATGTCACAATCTTTGATAGTATCGTGTTGTGTTGCCCAGTAACTGGGTTATGGAGGTCTGAAAGGCAGTCACTTCATGAAAAACAGGGGTATTCAGCGCTATCCGGTTAGACTGGAAGCCGACCAAACTAGTTGGGAAAAAGGCTAGGTAGATGATGATGATGATGATGATGATTCTATTCAAACATTGGCATTTGAAAAAAATATGTGGCTATAGTTTGAGTCAGCTTGCTTCCAGTGTTCTGGGCACTTTTTTCATTGACAGCGATGTGGGCAAATTTTACGATTCCCAAATTCGTATGTATATATATGTCATATTCGTCTAGTTATCACGAAGCACGCAGCACACGCACGCACGCTTCTACATCTAGAAATATATGATGTATATAAAAAAAAACTTTGACCAAATTTTCCTACGATCGAAAATTTCGTACATTTTTATTGTATTATTGAGATATGTGTGGGGTAAGATGAATAAATAAAGTGAGAAATGAAAATACCTGTATTAAAGCAAGTTTGAAAGTATCGCCAGTGATATCGTATCGTGAATCGAATATATTTTGCTATAGGCATGCCAAGATTTGGAATGACTGTGTGTGACTAAAAAAATTATGAACATAAATGTTGAAGATTTAGAAGCAAGAGGAAGGTCAAAGATAAGATGGACAGATTATGTAAGCAATGATTTATGAAAGATAAGGGATTCAGATATCTTGACGGTTAACAGGATGCAATAGAAGAGGAAAACGTATTGCACCTACCCCAAGTAACGTAGAACAAGGGCAGAAAGATGATAATGACTACTACTGTTTCGGAAAACGTCTTAATTACACTAATATTATAAAGGTGAAAGTTTGTAAGTGAGCGTGTAAGAAAGAAAGAAAAGATAAAGAAAAAAATTTTTATTCGTACCTTCGTGCGAGGCCAAGAAGGCGCCTAATTCAGCATATGCAAACAACGCAGCACTGGATGGTTTATGTTTATTACTTGTTCACGCTTAAAGGGCTGCATGAATTTCGATGAAACTTATTACACGGGTAGACCATGTCCTAGAATATCACATAGCATATCTACTTTATATCCCGAAAGTATGTTCTTTTGGGATGATTTTCTATATTCGTGAGTCAAGCCGCTGACATAAGTTAGGATAATATATAACGGAGGAATGGAGAAGCAGTGGTGGCCGAGTGGTAACGGCCGCGACTTACGAGTTATAGGTCTCGGGTTCAAACCCAGCCAGGCGCATTACTTTGTGTAATTTATTTCATCACCACTGCTCTCAAAACGGTGAAGGAAAACATCGTGAGGAAACCGGCATGTCCTAGAATCAAAAATTCGAAGACACGTGACATTCACCAATCCGTACTGGGCCCGCGTGGTGGATTACGGCCCATTCCCTCTCCTAGAGAGAGGAGGCCTGAGTCCCAGCAGTGGGAACATTAAAAGGCTGATTATGCTTATGCTTATGTTTAACGGAGGAATACAAATTCCTCGAGGAAGCATACCTCACTGCAACAAGCAATACGAGAAAAGAAGTCAAAAAAAGATAAAACTAAATCTCAATTGCTAAAAGAACACTAGACAGACAACCCTGACTGCAGTGACCAGTTGTAACATCCGTAAAGTATGGCAGTGCCCGACTTAGGAAAAACCGCGTCTATATAAAATTTCATTGTTTGTTATACACACGGTGTCGCGTACGGACAAGTCCCTCACGATTAAATCAATCATTCGTTTTTGAATTCTATTTCAATACTTTTTGGGTTTATATTTCTTTGAATTGCTTGCAGTAGAAAAGGTTTGAAGCTTTTCATTATTAGGACACCCTGCCACAGTTTTTCCAACCACTGCAACTGTTGAGCAGTGGTGGCCCATTGGTAACAATCCCAACTTACGATTGTACTGTTCGTCGTGGTTTATTTCTTCACCACTATTTTGGAAACGGTGGAGGATAACATCGTAAAGAAACCGGCATATCCTAGAACAAAAAACTGGGCAAGTGCGAGTCGGACTCGTGCACTTGCTGCGGGTTCTGTACAAACTTACCTTTGAAAACAGTTCATTTTCCGAATCGAGTTACGAAGATTTTTCCGAATAGCTAAATAAGTTTTTTTTTGTGACGTACCTAACTACAAATTTACTGTTTTCAGATTTTTTCCTATACTTGTGCTATGAGACACTGCTCCATGCCAAATTTCAATTCTATGGATTCTAGGTCAATGGGAAGTACCCTATGAATTTTGATTCCCTTGAGAGTGTCGAAATACACGTTTTTTGCGACAGACAGACAGACGGACGGACAACAAAGTTATCCTGTAAGGGTTCCGATTTTTTCCTTTTGAGGTACGGAACCCTAAAAAATGAAAGTGATATGACATCCAACAACCTGCTCTGGACCCGCTTGGTGTATTACAGATTACAGCCTATTATTCCCTTTACTAAAGACCACCCTAAGGTCGACTGGTAGAAAATGCCTAAGGCATTGTTAAGTCTGCCTTTGTTCGGTGTTCCTTACTAGTGCATAAAATTTTAATAAATAAAGAGGAGTTCTTAGTCCCAGTAGTAGGAACATTATAATGCTTCTGCTATGAAACTTCTGAAAACCAGAATCAACAGTGGCGACCACCTGTAATACACTGAGTCATTGAAGCTCAACAAGTCCCATAGAAACAGTTAAACTGTTTTGGATCCTTCAACGAAATGGTTTAAAAATGAAAAGCGGACAAGTAAAAAAAAAACCAATCAATTGTGAGTTGGACTCGCGCACATTGGAATCCGTACAAACTTACCTATGTAAATAATTCGAATCGAGTCTCGAAGATTTTCCCGTTGCATGCGTTGCCAATTGAAAAACACAAGAGAGAGCCTTAATAATGTAAATCTAATTCATCATCTTCCTGCCCTCGTCCCGTCTTATTTGGGGTCGGCGCAGCACGTTTTTTTTTTTTCTTCCATTCTATCCTGTCAACCGTCATGCTATCACTAATTTCCTTTTCTTTCATATCACTGTTCACTCAATCCATTCATCTTTTCTTTGGCCTCTCTCTCCCTCTCCACCCATCCATGTAAATCTAATTCATATATTATCTTAGCTCGACGATACCATGTGAGATTTGACTAGATCATGCAAGACTGATTACCTCATATCAAGGGGTATCGTGGTCGTGGTCCTGTTGGTCTAGTGGTTAGTGGCCCTGTCTGCTATCCCGGAGGTCCTGGGTCGTTTCCCATCCAGGACTAATGTTTGTATGATGAGCACGATCACTTGTTGTGTGTCTGTGTAATTTATCTATAATAAGTATGTATTTAGAAATATATAAGTAAGTTTATGAGTTGTCTAGTACTCATAACACAAGCTCTGCTTAACTAAACTGGGTATATAGGTCAGATAGTTAGTCGCTCCTTGCAGAAATTCGTATTCAGCTACTGATAATGGAAGCCTCCAACCCAACCCAAGCTTCTACTACACCGGACCCCGAAATTATTATTTTATTGTTTCTTTCCAAGTTACATCCTACGGTTTTTCTCAAATGTCAAAACGGGCCTTTAATTTTTTAACGAGTTATGGGAACATGCTTCCGGAATAAAAAATATCCTATGGATTCCAGGATTTGAATTCCAGGTTCCAGCGCGAAGAAGTAGCAAACATACACACCCACAAACATTCGCCTATTAGTGTGTTTTTTGATACTTTATACATACATACCATTGATCACTGTAGGGGCCCAGCAGGGTCGAAGCCTACTGGGGCCAAGGGTAGTGTGAAAATGAAACCCGGGGCCCTGGGACGAAGGTTATGAAGGAACAGGAGTGGGTTTTTAGTCAGTAAAAGTCTGACACTGTCTCCCGCTCCGCCCAAGGGCGGGATTTGTCATTAGATGATTTTCCCACCTAAAAAAAAACATACCATTGATGTAAGACCGAATGAAACAAAGAATAGACAATACCTAACCATAAAAATATAAATATTGATATTCCAATGTAGTATTAGGATTGGAAATCTAAAAAAAAATATGAAATACCTATTTATTTATAACTAACTTGAACAACATTTCAAGACCAGATGATTCATAAAAGAACGACCTTCCTTGAGGAGTTCGAACTTTTCTTTTCAAACGAATTAGTTGAGTAAGACAGGTTGACTCATAACTGTAATGGTGTACCAAGGTTTGTGTTCAAAGAATGCAGTAAAATATAATCTTGTGTTAATTGGTCATTAAATCAGTGACAGATCAAAATACACCAGGGCCACGGGCATTTTCTGAAAACGAATCCCGTGGTCTTAGTACAAAAAGAGAAACTGAAGGGCACAGGTTTAGTCTTAGTCAGTAAAAGTCTGACACGTCCTCCTGCTCCACCCAGAGCGGGAGACGTCAATGGATCATTTCCCATCTTAAAAAAAAGATAAAAACGCTCGAAGCTCATAAACTTACCCACAGCCTTGAACATAGCTGCGAAGTTTCTTTTTTTAACAGATGGTCCAGGATATATTTACTTCGGTACGTGTGCTTTCTCTTCCCTTTCTTCTTCAACTCTGCTAAGGTCTCCAAGATACTTGACTGGCCTGTTGGTCTAGTGGTTAGTGGCCCTGACTGCTATGCCGGAGTTCGTGGGTTCAATTCCCACCCAGGACAAATGTTTGTGTGATGAGCACGATCATTTGTTCTGTGTCTGGGTGTAATTTATCTATATATGTGTGTATTTAGAAACATATAAGTATGTTTGTCAGTTGTCTAGTACCCATAACACAAACTCTGCTTAGCTTGGGACTAGACGGCGTTGTGTGATAGTTGTGGAATATTATTATATTATATCTGGATCAAAAACTTTCCAACTATTATATCGTGCACCTTAGGAAGACGCTAGATTCCCGGTTTTTTTTTTTAAAGAATAACCATGGAGTTTGTAGCCGGTTCTTCTCCATAAGAAAGGACTAATTGGAACCATGCACTAGGTTCTAATATTTTATAAATTCCCATGTAGGCCAATGTGAAATAACAATATTTTGATTGATATACTTTATATCCGGTTAAAAGACTGTGCTGAAAACCCGGGTTTTATTCATCATCAACTTTATCTTAACTTAACATCGAAGCTAAAATAAAAGACAAGCGTTTTTTAAGCGAATAAAAAATACTTTGCACGTCATAACTATGAGACAGGTATATTGAATAAAAAGTGGTTTGGCACGTCATAGTTACGACGTAAACCTGATTTTTATTACATGAATACTTGGGAATTCCATACTTCCGTCTATAGGGTTTTCACTTTTCAAGTCCGTTTTATAGAACCGGACACCATTCATAAACGCTCATTTAGTAGATTTTCATTGATTTTCCACTATTTGATAAATGATAATGATATTTATTTTGCAAATAGGTTTTTAGAAACACTATTACACGTCAATTTTTTCGTCAGTTTAAACTAGATGAGTTTATGGCGAAAGAAATCAGAGAGACTAATTGACTTTGCCCTTGAAAACAAACTTGCAATTCTAAATACATTCTTCCATAAAAAACCCAACCAAAGAATACCGAAACAAACTCAGGGGTCAACAACCTATTTGAGAATATTTGAAGAGGGTTAGAGCCATCAAGGTAGACGTAGTAGTTAGATAGATAAACAGAAGAGTATTGTGTGTGGCTAATAGAAATAAAAATCAAGATGGTGTCCTAGGCGCACTTATGGGTCGTAGCGGGGGACGACGTCCTGTCACGATTGGTCACGATTATTATCCCTGTAGTCTTACTTTCAATGCACATAGTCTTACGCAGTAAGTCCATAGCACATTAAATCAGGGCGGAATAGAACAACCCTGGCCTTTTTGTTTTTTTTTGTTTTCGAGGGGAAACCTTCAAAAGGCGCCTGGACTTTGGGGATAAGTCCGGGGAGTGTGGGATTTTTACCTCACTAAAACCACCTCGGTGATCACCATCAACACGTAGAAGGGGCCCCGTTACCTCTCAAAAGACCATTCCGGAACCCCCTCTGTGCAACGCCTGATTCGGCACATCCCAGAAGAGACTGTATAACGGTCTCCCCTGAACCTCACTGTGTACGGCAGCACGTGATCACTGTGCCACCGTCTTCCCTGGAATCACTCGAGCAGAGTCCCCACTCTGAACGCCCGTGGTTCCAAAGTCCCACTTGTATTGGATGATGCAAGCAGGGTTTCGGCGTGTTAAGCATCAGGGCGGTTGCCTCCCCGACGCCTTCTTCTCCGAGTGGGATCGGCTCTTTCACGATCTCGCTCAGCGGCCTTCTGGACCATCACCGTCTCACAGAAGGAAGCAACTTCCCTCCAATTTTCTGACTCCGCCAGCATAGCCCTCACTACTGCTGGCAGAGACAGATCTCGCCCAATCCTGGCGACCGGGACTTGTCGTTCAGTGGCCCACGCTGGACAGTCTTCCAGCGTGTGCTGTGCTGAGTCCGAATTGCTGCCGCAATGGTGGCAATTTGCTGTGGCCTCTCGTCCAATTCTGTTCAGGTACTCACCGAAGCAACCATGCCCGGTCAGCACCTGAGTGAGTCTGTAGGAGATGCGCTCCTTTCTTGTCAGCCAGGCTTCGAAGTGCGGCAGAACGGCTTCGACAACGCGCTTGCACGAGAATTGCGGCTGCTGTAGCCGCTCGCGCCACCTCTCGAGCGCGTGTCGCCGTTCCTGCCGCCTCAGCCTTATTACAGCGATTCCCGGCACGCTATTGCCACTTTGGCGTATAACACGAATCTGATTGTAGACTCTCGCGTCCATATCCGCCAGGATGTCCAGTGGCGGAAAGCGTGCCAGGAGAGTTGCCGCCTCGAAGGTATCCACGTGCGATGCGGATGGCCATTTTCCGCTGCAAACTATTAATTTTAGTCCTGCAGCGACGGACACCTGAGAGTCTATTAGACCACACAGGTGCTCCATAAAGGACCATCGACCGCACGACACCCGCGTAGAGGCGGCGAACTTTTTCCCGAGGACCCCCGAGGTTTGCCAGTAGTCCGTGCAAAGCACCCACTGCTTTCCCAACGCCCCCCGCGTTGGCGCTCGAAGTGCTCTTCGAAGCCCCACCGACCGTCCAGAGTTAGACCAAGATACTTTATGTATCGACCCACCTGAACTTGCGTATCCCCAACTGTCACTGATGAGCTGGGTGGCTCTTTGGTCCTCGGCAGTTTGTGAAACCAGAGCGCCTCAGTTTTATGAGGCGCTATCTCCAAACCCAGCTCACGGATCGAAGCTACGACTCTTGCCACACCAAGCTCAGAAAGCTGGATGGTCTCATCGTAGGTGTTCCCACCGGCCAATAACAGGGTGTCGTCAGCATAACAAATGATATTTACACCTATGGGGAGGTCGACGCGCAGGACAACATCGTATGCAAGATCCCACAAGAGAGGGCCTAAAACCGACCCCTGTGGAACCTCACACGTTATCTCCCTCTGATGAACGCTACCGTCCCGACTCACATAACGAATGTGCCGGTCGCGTAGGTAATCCCAGATGATGCGTTGCAGGTAAGGCGGCACTCTGTGGTATACTAATGCCGCCCTAATCGCATTCCAGGGCAGGGAAGAACAACCCTGGCCTAGACCACTGCAGTCTACGACGTAGACACGGACTCCCTAATAGATGATGTCGATATATTAACGATAGATATGAGATTGGGTAGGTCACTTCAACCGCACGCACAGAGCCCTTGGGTACGTGTCGCAGTGTTCAGTGGGTTATTGTCAAAGTTCCCGCAGAGAGAAAGCGCCGTCTAAACGTGTACCACGAAGACTGATTTGAGACAGCGCGGGAGAAGAAAGTCAGGACTTGGGGGAAGCCTTTGCTTAAGTGCCCCTTCCATTCCAGGCTTCAAAACTCCCAGATCCTCAGAAGACATTATCGCACCTGTTACACTTCTACCTTCAATAAAGGGTACGAGTAGAGGACCGGATGTCATGATGTAAATTAAGGCAGGCCTATATACAGATGATTGATTGTCACGCTTATGGAAAATGGGATAAGAATACCCGTAATATACATAATGTAGATCATAATAAATTCCAACTGTGGTATTTCCACGCGGAACTTCAAATGTGCAGGGAGTGTAGATGACTCATAGCATTGATTGCTTACTGTTACTATAAAAGTTTTATGTTAACTTTAATAGTATAAGCACGTTAAATGACGAAATGGTTTAATTTTCCTTTGTAGTATTCAGGCGTTACAAGAGTCGTAGTCAAAACGACAAAAGTGTGCAGTTGTTTACCTATAATTTAAAAAATTAAGATATCTTGAATTTGTTTACTTCGGGACCATCTTTTCTACTGTTGGTAGGCGCCACTTAACCACTATCCCACCTGCTGGAAAACGTTGACGATGTGGTCAACGGTGAAGCACGCTTGCCTTTTTTTTTCGTTGGGAGAATCATCTTATGACATCCCCCGTTCTGGGCGGAGCGGGAGATAGTGTCAGACTTTTACTGACTAATAACTCACTCCTGTTCCTTCGTTGCCTTTCGTACCAGGACCGAGTCTTCCTTTTGGAATCAGACCCTTGGCCCCGGTAGGCTTCGACCTTGATGGGCCACTACACTTGCTGACATCTTGAGGCGCGCGTGAAACAGAACGCGCCGTCGACGACTTGGGCTCGATCCGGACGGTTACCGGTCGGTCGGACAGCGAACTATCCATTGCTCACCGTCCAGAAGTAACCTGTACACTCTTGAATTAAAAATCCCCAGGTTAACCCCATAACCTCAAGCCTTCTGACCTTATGCGTAGCAGGCATCAATTTAAATCCCTTTCCAACTGCCGAGATTTTTTCGAAACACACCATTTTCCAATCCAAATATCCGATCCTATTGTTGTCCTTCGGTAGCTGCACAGGCTAAGCTTACGAAAGCTATAATAATTGAGCTGTAAAAACTCTTTAAGTACTTTAAGCTTGTATCCACGACAGTGTGTCGTGTCCGGCTGTGATTATGGTAATTATTTTATTATTGGTTTATAATAAGAGCTCAATAAAACTTAGTGACGGCAATATGTCACGGTTGTCGCCTGTATTACCGGCCGGCCGGTATTAAGGCAGAGTGCCTTCATTTGAATGCTCTTGTCCGAATCTTTGGTTGGACTGATATTAAGCTTATCAACAGTCGCTGTTTAGTTGATAAGCTTTGTTTTTTTTTTTTGTGGAAAATCATCAAGTAACTCTTTTCTTCTGAATAGAGCGAGAGGGAGTGTCAGGTTTTTACAGACTCAAACCAGAGGAACACTTTGATTTCTTTATACATTTTATTTTATTATTATTTCATTTGTTTAGATAACTAACTAAATGGAAACAATCTCTTGACACTTATATGACTTTAAAAAAAAAAAAAGTTTTAACATGGATATAAGAAAATAGGTAGAAATCAATTAGGTATCTATCTACCATATAATTTAAAAAAATCGGATTGTATTTTATTTTATTTTTTTATTATGGTAGGCTCGCTTTTGACCACTATCTCACCTGATGGTAAGCGATGATGTGGTCGGCCACACGATGGAGCACGCTTGCCTAGAAGTAACCTATTCACTCTTAACTTAAAGACCCCCCTAGGTTGTAGCTATCAGGGAACACAGACTCCAGCAGGGAATTTCACTCATTAGCTGTACGCATTATGAATGTGTTCCCAAAACGCTTTTATACTCTTTTAACGCTTTTTTCGCTTTTTTTTTCAAACGCTTTTTATGTAACAATATGTAAGTATCTATTTCACATTTTTCAGAAACACACAACTTCTAACCCTATAGCAAGAGCGCCCTGTTCAAAGGCGCATAACGGGCATCATCAAAGAGAGAGATTTTGTTACTATTTTGGTGTACAATAAAGTTTTATTCTATTCTTCTATTCTATTCTTGGAACCACTTTCCGAGAATCTCTTTTATTAAGCCCGTTATTACATAAGATGCATTTTAATTCGTCACGAGCGCAACTGCGCCCGGTAGGCAAATATATTGAAGGTCACGTCCGTGCCGTGCAATTTATTATGAACATTAGGAGCGTTGTTAGTAGGTTTATATTTGCATGTATTCTTTCGAAGAGTGAAATTTTTGTGCTTGTACTATTACTTAGACTTGTGGTTAATGGTCGCGTTGAAGGCAAAAGAGCCTGTGGTCGATCTCCAACTCGTTAGATCGATCTTATCATCAGGGCAACGCAGTCGAGCGCAGTACAGTAGTGCGCGCGTAATGCCAACAACTGCAAGAAATGGAGAGATATTGCTCGACAAGCTGCAGCCTCAGAGGCAAACGAAGCGCGCTGCAGTCCTGTCCATCATCAACAGCCACGACCACTCTGACAAGAGTGCCCGACTAAGAAGAGAAGAGATTATTACTTAATCTGTGCCTATATTTATTTAAAATCAGAATTAACGAGCACTGTTATAGAAAAGCCAACATTTCTAATAGATACTAAAAAACAGTTTGCATTACAATGTAACTTTTCAGTTGGAAAGTTTGGAATTTGGCTTTGGATATGGGTAGGCAAAATGAGAGAGATATGATGACTGCGCCTTAACTGAAGTCGGTAGCGCCTTATTGTGAGGGCGGGGCACGTTCACCGCACATTCGCCTGTTGCCTGTCTCAGTTGGAATGTACTCAACTACCGGTTACGGAAGAATAAATCGCAACATTAAAAACTGAACAAAAAATCAGAAACTTGAGATTTTTTTTGGAAGACGGTAAAAAATATGCCTGTTATGAAAGTCACCATATCCTTCCTCCACTCTATGCGACTCAATAGCTATGATAACGGAAAAAATACCTTCGATTCATCGTCTTTCTGCCTTGCCCCATATTACTTGGGGTCGACGCAACACGTTTTTTTCTTCCAACCCATCACCGGTCACTCTACCACTAACTCCCTTTTTTTATATCACTCTGCACACTATAGAAAAAACTGATGGATTATCAGTTTTTTCTATAGCCTCGTCCGTTCTCTTCAAATGACCATACCAAAACAAACCGTTCAACTTTACCCTCGATTAATATCATTGAATATCACGTTTCAACTGTCTTATTGATTGGTTGACTTGAAGTTGAGTCGAGCTGAGGAAATATCTCTTGCAAATTCTGCCTAACCTTTCTTCAACTAAATATATTGGGGTCGGCTTCAAGTCTATCCAGATGCAGCTGAACATCAGTATCGTGCATGGAGCGCTTGCCTATCTGACCTCTGACCCTTTGGCAAGACTGGTGACTTCCTGGCTTCCAATTATCCATAATGACAGTCAACGAAACTTTTCAAATAAACAGCCGAGACCAAGGGCATAATCTGCTTTCCGAAGCACGCAGAAAACTCGGTATGCAATGGATATGCATGGCCGTTTATGCTCTGTTTAGGCGCATATTTTCACAATCGCAAGGAAATTAAAACCTTTAGAGTACTTACCGCTGACCTAGAATCCTGAAATTTGGCAAGATACAGGAAACAGTACGAAAACTGTAAATTTGCAGTTACGTCACAAAATAATATAATATCAGCCTGTATATAAATTATTTCTATCATTCCTTTTTCTGTGATTTATCTCACGTTGCAGTGAAATAAAATAGACTAATAAATCCACTATTTCTAGGGTTCCGTACGTCAAAAGGAAAAAACGGAGCCCTTGTAGGATCACTTTGTTGTCCGTCCCTCCGTCTGTATGTTTTTCTGTCTGTCAAGAGCCTTTATCTCGGGAACGCGTGGAGATATCAAGTTGAAATTAAAACCATGTACTCAAGTCTGCGGTCCCTTGAAGCTCAAACTTCTAAGTTAACGAGAAAAAAGAAACGGCCGTTTATGTCGCAAAAAACATATAATTCGACACTCATAAGGGAATCAAAATTCATAGGGTACCTGTTGACCTAGAATCCTGAAAATTGGCATAAAGCAACGTCACAAAAAAACCTTGTTTTGCGATTCGGAAAAATCTTGGGAATTAAACTATTTATATAGGCAAGTTTGTACGGAACCCTTAGTGCGCGAGTCCGACTCGCACTTGCCCAGTTTTTTTTCATTGAAAACGCTTGTCCTAGTCAAACTTTAGGCCCCAAAATAAACAATTGGGGCATAGGCAAAAGCCTAACTATACTAATTATACTGCTCTACGAAAGTAGAGCTGTATATTTATTTCGTGTTCTCATTCTATCTCTAGGCTATTGTCAGTCAGTCACGGAGTTCCGTACATAAGTTCCGTGACTGATCAACTGGCTACAGATACGTCAATGCATAGAAAATTTAGAGTAAGTTAACAATACTTAATTAGTGTTGAGTGGTCAACTTTTGGAAGGTAACGAATAAACATTTCAGTCACGATTATTTGATACACTGCCGGTAATTTCAACATTATAATAATATTCTATAACAATACTACTCACTATGGTATGTCAGTATAAATTGTAATTAATTTATACGTAAGGGTATTTTCACTGCCGGTTTTAGCGTTCATTTGTATGCAATTATTTATGATTAAGTGCTTGCGCGCATGCAGACACAAAGGTACACTTTAATAGTGTAGTATATTATGGCATATTTATATAGTACTGGCTGGCCACGTCAGACTTGTAAAACCATGCCATTTGGTAACAATTTCAACAATTCATATTTGCGCGGAACCCTATTTTTTTTTCAAAATTTAAATTATTTAAAGTTACTTACTTCTTACTCTTACTACTAGTTAAACATCGGCTGTCTACCAGAGAAAGTCCCGTCAAAATCTGTTTGGATACTTACATTTTATTTATATTTATGTAGGGGTGTTATGGTCGCCGACATAGCACGAAGAATCGCCCAACTTAAGTGGCAATGGGCAGGGCAATGTGCCCTGCTCGCAGAACAGATGGCCATTGGGGCCGAAAGTTTCTGGAGTGGCGACCACGTACCGGAAGACGCAGTGTTGGAAGGCCCCCTACAAGGTGGAACGATGACCTGGTGAAGGTTGCGGGAATCCAAAGGTTTTTTTTTTCAGGGGGTAAATCATCTCATGACATCCCCCGCTCTTGGGCGGAGCGAGAGATAGTGTCAGACTTTTACTGACTAAAAAACCACTCCTGTTCCTTCGTTGCCTTTCGCACCATCGCCGAGTCTTCCCTTCAGAATCAAACCCTTGGCCCCAGTAAGTAGGCTTCGACCCTGATGGACCTCTACAGTTACTGACATCTCCTTGAGGCGCGCGTGAAACAGAACGCACCATCGACGACTTGGGCTCGATCCGGACGGTTACCGGACCGTCGGACGGCGAGCTTCCTATTGCTGACCGTCCGCAAGCCCACGCCTACGGTGGTCGGAAATCGGGATCAGAATCCCGGCGGCGGTTGGGGCGTGAGGACCGTTGCCTCACGCGATCGGCCGCCTTCTTTGCTAGCATTACTGCTTCGCAGAAGGAGGCGACCGCCTGCCACTCCTCCTCGCTCCGGACCATGGCTGTACCAAGGCCCGGTGCGAGAGATCACCGCCGCCGATCGCCTTCACGAGGACACGGCGTTACTCTTCCCAAGCGGGGCACACCTCCACCGTTTGCTCCACCGTGTCCTCCGGGTGGTCCACGCAAAGGTGACAGATAGAGAGTAGAGTTAATTGTTCTTGGATGTGTGTGAAGAGGTTGTTCAATATTGGTGTGTGGTTAAGCAATTTATGACTTTTTTTTACGTTGTGATCCAAGCTTACGTACGCATACAGAAAAAAAAGTGTACCTACCTTGATAAGGCTTTTAAAACTTAGGTGCATTTAGCTGGGCTCTTTTATTCTAAAGAGTTACTGCGGTCCTGGAACGAACAGGGCAATTGAAGGAACACAGATGGGTTTTAGTCAGTAAAAGTCTGACAACCCCTCTCACTCCACATAAAGCAGGAAAAGTTATTTGATGATTTCCTTCTTCAAGAAAAAGGTGCGTCTAGCATTCCTAAAGAATATCATAGAAGAGGCTAATCTCGGGCAGCAGACTAGCTGAGATAAATAAGAGTGCCTTTTTAAACACTTCTGCATTTATATATTTACTCTACAATAGGTCTGGAAGTATGAATAACGTGCTCTCAAACCCTAATAGTGAAGGAATTAGTCTTTTTGTTTTGTTTTATCTTCTTAAAGGTGCTATTCGAACCTCGGCTGCAGGCTGCGGAGGCTGGCTGCGAATGCAGGTAGCACACGCCTGATACGCAGCCGTTGCCTGCATCCGCAGCCGGGAGTGATTCCGAGGCCGGCTGCATGTGCTGCAAGTCGTGAATCAAATAATAATATGAGCGCTATCGGCTCCGAATAGCGATCATTTAGGACTTTTATATTCATTTCTAAACAGGTTGGAGTGACGTAACTACATGCGCATCGACTTGCGGTCGCAGCACTACTGGTCTGCAATCGACTGCAGCTACACAGGTCGCGGCAGCACTCGTAGCCGAAGCTCGGCAGCATGTGCGGCCGTAGCCGCGTTCGGAATGATTTTCACAAAATCCATACTCCTACTCAGAAAACCAGTCATGCAGCTGCAGCCGGCTTATTGCAGCCGCCACATGTGCTACCTGAATCCGCAACTTGCAGCCGATGTTAGAATGACACCTTAAGAATTTCATTAGTGAGCATTTCAGATGTAATTGGAGTATAAAAGTCCAAAAAAAAATAAGAAGTAAAAATAAAATTTACCATATTTTTTCTAAAATCATGATTTGTTCTAATAAGCTAACGTAGTGATATAGAATTTTAAGCAACTGTTTGTCTTATTCAAGTACATCAACTAATCTTAACTAATATTGTAGCAGTATAGGCTTAATGAAACTCGATATCT
This sequence comes from Mythimna pallens, assembly GCA_961205895.1. NCBI lineage: Eukaryota > Metazoa > Arthropoda > Insecta > Lepidoptera > Noctuidae > Mythimna > Mythimna pallens. Next base: position 9,342,733 of record OY540843.1, read on the forward strand.
CAAAGTTCTCAGGTTCCAAGTTAAAATGCGTATCCATACAAGGTGTGCAAAATTAGTAATAGTCAGTAGTGAATGCGGCTACTATCTGTCATAATTAATGTCGGCCTAATGTCGTGAGATCATGACTGTTTCGTTACCAACCGGGAGCGAGCCAGGGCTGCCTAAAACTATGAATATATTGCCAAGCTAATTTATTTTACTTTACTTCAGACTGTGCTATTTCACTGCAAGGAAAAAGCCTACTTTTCTTCCTTCAAGACCTCACTATTTTGCGCTTGTAAGAACTAATCTTGCTAAAGCTGTTAATAATTTTTTTTTTAGATACATAGCAATGTCAACCATAAACACTTATTGAACATTAAACTATTTTTTTTTCTCGCGAATCTTTTGTCTTGGTATGGACATAGGAAGAAAAGTGATGAAACTCATGTAACCAGTAGAGCTATGATTGCAAACATGGACAGACGGAGAGGGAAGTTAAAGAAAAAGGAGTCAATGATACTGCGATGGTTGATAGCTTAGAATCGAAGAAAAAAAGTGCCAAGAAATTCTAAAATAATGACAGGAAGATGGTGATTAACAAAGATCGAAGCATACCAAGGCACGTTAAACTACTTCTTCTTCCTTTCTTTCTTTCTCTTTCTTTCTCAAAATATCAGTCCAAAATGTCAGTCAGTAAAGCAATTGTTGTTAAGGATATGTGGCCATAGCTGGCTTATTGGGTAGTGGGAGTTTGTTTAGCTCACAAAGTCATGGATAAAAATCAAGAGTAGGTAAAATAGCACTCTCGACAACCCTATTTTACACGTGAATTGAACCAATAAATTATGTTTAGATCAAGATTAAATAACAATTACAAGCCATTTTAGTGCGGTCACCTGCTGGGTGACACCTGATTCGAAAGGTGACACGAACAATACGAATTCAGTGGCTTTGCTGCGTGGTTAAGTAACTTGGGTACAGTCTGGTCAAGTTTAAATAAGCCTACATGAAACAGGTTTCTGCCAGAAGCTACGCTAAGCCCATGTACAATTAGTTCTTCCACCCATTATACGCTATAGCCTATGTCATTCTGATGTATACGCTATATTAAGACAAACTTTCAGCTAAATCCGTTCAATAGTAATTTCCAACAACCAACATCCAACTCCTCAAACTTTTACGTTTATATTTTTATATTTCATAATTATAATTATTATACATGTCGCCGCGAAGATTATCTGGTTGATTAATCTGATTGAATTGACTAATTATAAAATAATTACCTAACTAAAAATCACAAACATGTTTAATCAGTACCAATGTGTAGAATAGTTTTATGTTGGTAGGTAAATAATCTCGGATTTGGTTGGTAATAGTCTTGACATTAAATAATGTCAAGACTGTGACTAAATAGACCTGATAACTGATGCTAAAATTAAATTGTGATTATTTTTAAATAAATTGAATTTTTGGAACATTGTTTTGTAAATAGCTAAAAACCTAGTATTTAAATTCAAACGTAATCTGTTTTGTAAGTGACGTTTACCTCGGGTGGGGCGAACAAGTTTATAAAAGGCGCAACTTGAGCGCGGAGCTCACTTTGATGCGGATTTTTGGAGAGACAACATTGTAAGTAGAATCTATGTTTGTTTGATTAAAAAATTATTATTTTGAAATGTTTTACGTGTTCTTATTTTGCTCAAATTCCTTAACTTTGCCTTTGGTTTAAAATGTAGTCCGCTATAGCTATAGCAGAACCGATGACCAGAGTAAGGTCAGCGGTTCTGCGCTTTTTAAAAATAACTGTCCTGTCTTAACTCCGACATCAGAAGTGGGATACTTATCCGCTCTTTCTGTCCGATTTGTTTTATTTTTCAGACTACCGGCATTGAATAAATTATCCTGCGTGAAACAATGGATGCACCAGACCAGAACGAATCAACGGCGCCGAGCGTACCTACGTGCACTGTGTCCGGACCAGACGCTGGCGATGGTCGACCAACTACATCTGCCAACGTGGCGCCGCTACAACCCCAGGGCGGTAACGTACCTCCTGAATTTTACTTACACATGATAACTGTGATGCAGAATATGAGTGAAAGGCTGTCGAATCAGCGCGATAAACTTAAAATTACTGATGTCTTTTTGCCCTCATTTGACCCAGACGGTAACGTTGGGGTCCGCGAGTGGTGTAATCATATTTCTTTGGCTAAGACTAATTATGAGCTCAGTGACTATGATCTCCGCATGAAAGTAACTAGTTTACTAAAGGGTCGGGCTAAAATGTGGGCTGATAACTGGCTCGTCACAACGTCCACGTGGGACGAGCTGCGTCAAAATATTATTACCACCTTTGAACCCGAAAATCGTTATTCAAAGGATGTGCTAAGGTTTAAGGAACACAATTACGATCCTACCAAAGACATTGCCGAGTTTTTATCGCGATCGTGGATTTTGTGGAGACGGGTTACAAAAGATAAACTTGACGATAGTGACGCGGTAGAAGCGGTGATAGGAACAATTGGTGACGAACGCCTTCGGATTGAGCTCATGAATGCCAGAGCTACCTCAGTGCCAGAATTAATTTCCGTTGCCTCGTCTATTCGTGCTAAGCGTCCCAATCCTAATCATCAAAATTCCAATCAACCACCATCTAAACGTTTAAAATATGCCATTGATAATCGAAACGTTCCTTATTGTAGCTTTTGTAAGAAGTCTGGGCACGCTTCTAGTGATTGTCGTAATAAAAATATGTCGGTAGCCGTAGAAAAACATACAACCGAGAAGACTCCTAGTACATCAACTACATCGGTACCTAAACAGAATGACAATAGGTTTTGCTCGTTTTGTTCAAAATCTGGTCATACATTTGACACTTGCTACCGTCGTGAAAAACAGATAACCTCTAATGTGAATTCTTTTTGAATAAACAGATCTTAAATACTATGCGTATGCGAGTAGGTGATACAATTATTGATGCGGTGTTCGATAGCGGCGCGGAATGCTCTGTGATGCGCGAATCTATTGCAAATAAGTTACCTGGGAAGCGACTACAAGTAGTTAATTATTTGCGAGGAATAGGCCCCTTTCCTGTGGTTTCCACGAGCATATTAACAACAGTGTGTGTTATTGATAACATTAACGTAAAGATCGAATTTCATATTTTGTCCGATTACGAAATGACGTCAGACGTGTTGATAGGTGCAAATCTTTTGAGCAAAACGGGATTAACGGTGATCGTTACTCAAAATAGCGCGACTTTGTGCTCTCAACCTCGCGTCATGCACATGCGATCGACGGCCGGATTATTTGATGACATAAACCACGACTTGAGCAATACGTCGGAGATTGATCAACTAATAACTTTTCTCAATAAATATTCTGCTATTTTTACGCGGGGTTACTCAAAAACTCGGGTAAATACCGGGCAATTAGAGATTCGTTTAAAAAAAAATCCAAACAAGTTTGTGGAACGAAGACCTTGTAGGTTAAGCCCGGTTGAGCGCGAAAAAGTTAAAGAAATTGTTAAAGAGTTATTAGATAATGACATTGTGCAAGAAAGCAAATCGCCATATTCGAGTCCAATTATTTTAGTCAAAAAGAAAAACGGTGACGACCGCATGTGTGTAGACTATCGTGAGCTAAATTCAAACACTGTTCGCGATCATTATCCCCTCCCTTTAATCGCAGACCAGATTGATCAGTTGGCTGGTGGTCAGTATTATACAACCTTAGATATGGCATCTGGATTCCATCCGATCCCTGTTGCTGCTGACTCTATAGAGAAAACAGCTTTCGTCACTCCAGATGGTCTGTTTGAATATAAAACCATGCCATTCGGTTTGTGCAACGCACAGCCTTGTTGAAGGCCCCGGTACCAACTAACGTTAAACAGGTTCGTCAATTTAACGGGCTCGCAGGATATTTCCGCCGCTTTATACCCGATTTCGCTCGAACTATGGCACCCCTTTACGAATTGACTAAACAAGGCACTAGGTGGCAATGGACTCATGTTCATGAAGAGGCACGTCAAAATATAATCCGTCATCTAACTTCTACACCGGTCCTAACAATATTCCAAGAGGGGGAACCCATTGAATTATTTACCGACGCTAGTAGTCTTGGCTTTGGAGCGATACTCGTTCAGATTATTAACGGACGGCAGCACGTGGTAGCGTACTTCAGTATGCGTACGACCGATATTGAAAGTAGGTACCACTCGTATGAACTTGAGACACTGGCTGTAGTCCGAGCAATCAAGCATTTCCGGCACTTCCTTTATGGACGCCAGTTCAAGGTGATTACCGATTGTAACGCGCTCAAAGCCTCAAAGCACAAAAAGGACTTACTACCTCGCATTCATAGATGGTGGGCCTATCTCCAAAATTTCGAATTCGAAATAGAATACAGGAAGGGCGAGCGGATGCAACATGCAGATTACCTAAGCAGAAATCCAGATCCTTTGACTGTCAACGTCTTGACCAATAATCTGGATTGGGTAAATATTGAACAAAGACGTGACACCCACTTGCGATCTATCATAGATACTCTGCATAACGGTGAAAATGTCCCCGGATACCTCCTCGAAGGTAACGTTCTTAAATTTGAGAGGCTAGATGCTATCTCAGGTTTACAAAAACTTATTGTCGTGCCAAAGTCGTTCCAGTGGAGCCTGATCAATACCTTCCATTGTGCGCTTAAACACCCAGGCTGGGAGAAGACCCTTCACAAAATAAGGGAAACTTATTATTTTGACAAAATGAGCACCACTGTCCGTGACTTTGTCGACAACTGTATTGTATGCAGAACTTCAAAGCAAACATCGGGAGCTACACAGGTACAATTACATCCCATTGCCAAGCCAGTAGTTCCATTTGCGACACATTTAATATAGAAATACACTCTATAGCACCAGGCGTTAGCAGAGCAAACGGACAAGTGGAGCGGGTGATGGCAACATTGAAGAATAGTCTTGTAATGATAAAAAACTATGAGACTCCAGACTGGCACACAGCACTAGAAAGCCTTCAACTTGCCCTCAACTGCACTGTCCACAGAACGACAGGCGTAGCTCCACTTGCACTACTGACTCGACGTCAAAATTGTGTTCCACCAGAGTTACTAAGTTTAGTTGACCTGGACAAAGAAGTAATAAACATTGAAGCTCTCGAACGTCATGTGCAGCAAAAAATGACGCAGACGGCTTGTAAAGATAAAGACAGCTTTGATAAAGGCCGAGCTAAAATCCACCAATTTCAAAGAGGCGATTTTGTTTTGATCAAAAACAACCCCCGAAACCAGACGTCCCTTGACCTAAAGTTTAGCGCTCCTTACGAAGTTCACAGGGTTCTTGAAAACGACCGCTATCTCGTGAAGAAGGTAGTGGGACACCATGGCCGGCCTCGCAAGGTCGCACATGACCAACTGCGGCGCGCGCCACAACCTGGAGGAACCACCCAGGCAGCCGTGTCGCCTCCAGACGATCAGCAAGCCGGGCCTTCCAGCGCCGGGTCAGCCTCACAATCACAAACCACGTCAACTGTATTGCCGCCCGCAGATGAGGACAGTGAAAAATAAGAACGGTGAGAACCTTCCAAGTAATTACTCTGATTGTAGTCTGTGTTCTATCGCAAATATCAAAAAGATGCTATTGGCATGGTAATTCATCCAATAAGCCAACTAATTTATCCTATCAAAAGATGCTATGGGCGCGTGGAGCTGTCCAATTAGCCAACAATTTTATTTATAAAAAAAAAAAAAAAAAGATGCTATTGGCGTGTGGAGCCGTCCAATAAGCCAACTATTTTATTTATAAAAAAAAAAAAAAAACAAACAAAAAAAAAAAAAGATGCTATTGGCGTGTGGAGCCGTCCAATAAGCCATTTAATAAGCCTGTCCTGAAAGAATTAAATGTCCCCTGTGTACCACGGCGTACGAGACCGCCCAGAGCACAGCATCGACCTATCCCATTATCCTTAGGACCTCTGTTCTAAACAGCATCGACCTTTCTTACACCTATCCTTTCCCTTTACATATCTATGAAATTGTTACTGTTGTCATGTGGAATGAGCAGAAACATTGACAAACAAAAAAAAAAAAAAAAATAGCTAAACCTACAGTTATATAGAGTTAAGCTTATTGTTTTCATGTGAGATGAGCAGTAGGTCCCCTTTATGTGGTATTATAAAAATGTTTTAATTGATCTGTAGTCACATGGTGTGAACAGTAAATATGAACATTTCTGCTGTAACTTTTACATATAGGCTTGAGTGTACTGTGGAAGTGCCTGGCCTCACAAAGTTTATATTTCTCTTACAGAAGAGATGGAGCAATGCAGAGCACGCATTGCGCATCAGAATGGCCGTGTCGCCGCGAAGATTATCTGGTTGATTAATCTGATTGAATTGACTAATTATAAAATAATTACCTAATTAAAAATCACAAACATGTTTAATCAGTACCAATGTGTAGAATAGTTTTATGTTGGTAGGTAAATAATCTCGGATTTGGTTGGTAATAGTCTTGACATTAAATAATGTCAAGACTGTGACTAATTAGACCTGATAACTGATGCTAAAATTAAATTGTGATTATTTTTAAATAAATTGAATTTTTGGAACATTGTTTTGTAAATAGCTAAAAACCTAGTATTTAAATTCAAACGTAATCTGTTTTGTAAGTGACGTTTACCTCGGGTGGGGCGAACAAGTTTATAAAAGGCGCAACTTGAGCGCGGAGCTCACTCAAAATGACTCTCCGCCCGACGCTCGCCCCGAACGGTCGTGCCGCTCTGTGCTCCGCGCCCGCTCCGTGCTCCGTGTCGTTACGTCACCCCGTGACGTCATCAGTGGTCCCCGACCGCACCAGCGATCCGAAGCCGCCTTTCTCAAGGCAGTGGAGGATATACGTTTCCTTAACGGGAAATAGTCGAATAACGTTGTACCCCTTCAGGGAAAAGCCACAGTTTCGTGGTCCTTGGTGGGAAACCTCACGGTGCCAACAAAACCAAGGGGGTGTTGCCCCAATACACCCGCCGAACCCCTTCAGGGCTAGGCAGTCATTTGGAGTCGGGAGCTAGATTTTGGCCTTGGGGGAGCTCCTAGTCAAATCTAATACTCCGAGTTCTCTTTCAGCTACACACCTGGTGTCGGTTGGGGTGTCTATCCCTTCGCACCAGACCCTGGTAGGGCCCGATCGCACAATAAGACTGGCGATCGGTTTACAAGCTTAGGGCACACCATTAGGTACTCACCTCCCAGTGTACACAACCCTTACTGGGAGGGTCACATACCCCCGGGCCCGTCCACCCGGGGACGTAGGGACCGATAGGAGTTTTTCACATGAGTTTTTTCCAACTCATGTGACCTAATCCCAAGTCCCCTTTTAACCATGACGGACGCTACCATATTAGCGTTCGTCAAAGAGGTCCTCCTCAAGGACCCCGATATCCTCGCCAAATATGGCAAGAAAATCGCCTCATTTAGAGGCCCCCCCCCTACCGTCCCATCGAGCGTCACTGACTTCAGTGACGTATTGTCATTCCCGGACTCTGGTCCGTCCCCGCCGACCCCCTGCCCCCGCCCTCCCCCGGATATGCCACCCCTATTGGTAGCCCACTTTGCCAATGAGGCAATGGACACCTCCGTCCCCGCTAGCGACTCAGCGTCGCAAGCCTCTTCGGACTCCGAACAGTCCCCTGAATCCTCCTCCGAGGACGACTTCCAAGTCGTCCTAGGGGGCAAGAGGAAAGCCAGGAAGGCCGCTCAGGCCACCAAAGCTAAGAAGACCGTTGCGTCTTCTCCCGCCCCCGCTATCCAGCCCGCCCCTGTTGCCCAGCCCGCCCCCGCCTCGCAGGCTAGTTGTCCCCCCTCCGTTTCCGCTTCTGTCACTCAGATGAAGAAGCAGCGCCCCCCTCCGCCCTTGTACATCCAGGACAAGGGTAAATGGACCGACGTGTCCAAAATGTGTAGCGATCGCAAGATCAACTATACAAACGCCCGCTCCTGCCAACAAGGCATAAAAGTCCAAGTCCCGACGTCAACTGACTATCGGGAACTTACCAAAGTCCTTCGTGAAAGGAAAATCTCCTTTCACACCTATTCCCTCCCTGAGGACACGCCGACCCGAGTGGTCATTAGACGTGTACCGAAGGAAATCCCCGCCGAGGACATTAAGGCCGACCTCCTGGCCCAAAATATCCCCGTTTCCGCTGTCCATCGCCTTCACAAGGCGAGAGGTAGCGAAGTATACGACATGATCCTTGTCGTGTGCGACCCGACCGACGGGCACCACCCCATCTTCAAGATCAAGTCGATCTGTTCCCTCTCCGGCATCTCCATCGAGAAGCCCTTCAGACCCACGATAGTTGGGCAGTGTCACCGCTGCCAACTATACGGTCACTCACAGAAGAACTGCTACGCTACACCCAGATGCGTTAAGTGTCTGGGTGAGCACGGCACTTCTGACTGCCCCCGTCCCAAGGACCGCACTCTCTGCACAGAGCCTCCCAGCTGTGTGCTGTGCGGCCAAGCCGGGCACCCGGCTAACTACCGGGGCTGCCCCAAAGCCCCCAAAATCCCTCCCAAGCTGGCAAAGCGTGCTGCCGCTCGCCAGCAGAGGGAAGCACCCTCCGGGAAAGTCCCCTCTTCCCAGCCCCCCGAACGTCTCGCACCCCAGAGACCATCCCCCTGGAATCAGCTAAACCATCAGAAAGCCTTCCCGGCTTTGGTGGCTTCCCAGCCAATTCCAGCGCTAATGGCTAAGCCCATCCCAGCGCCTCCCCCGGCTTCTGTGGCCCCCGTGGCCGCTAAACCTCCCCGAAACGCGCCCCAAGTTTCAGCTGCGTTCCCACGCAGATCAGTTGGCCAGATTATCCTGGACAACTATCGCATCTTTATGACGCAGGACGCTAGGGACTTAGCTGACGAGCTAACCCTAGCGGAAGTCACTGGCCAACTTGACTTAGCCAAGCGCGCTGCGCTATTCACTAAGTACGAGTCGGTCACAGCCGAACTCGACAAATTACCTGCCGTACCCCTAAATGGATAGACAACAAAAAATTTGTTGTACCAAACCGCGATCCCTAAAGTTAGGCTTCTTCAATGCCAACGGCATTATCAATCAGAGAGATGAGATCGCCACGTTCCTCCGCGACCATCAGTTAGACCTTCTCCTCATCCAGGAAACATTCCTCAAACCCCACCGTAAAGATCCTAGAATTGCCAACTATCGTCTAGTTCGCAACGATAGATCTCGTTGTCACGGTGGTGGCACCCTTATCTATTATAGAAAGGAACTGTACTGTATCCCTCTAGCTCCCCCCGCGCCCCGATCCTTCTTGGAATACTCGGCCTGCCGAGTAGGCATGACTGGTCATCAACCGATCACTGTCGTCTCTACCTACTATCCCCCTCCGACTTCCTCGTCTCGTATGCCAGACGAGTCCATCGCGCTTACTAGCGACCTCACTGCCCTCTTTGGCTTGAGTGACTCCGTTATCATAGCGGGCGATCTCAATGCTAAACACCCCGCCTGGAACAGTAGTACGACCAACCCTAGGGGAAAGGTCGTGTTCAACCTTGGTGCATCCCTTAACTTTGACATCATCGCCCCGATGTGTCACACTCACTTCCCCCATGACCCCAACCATAGCCCCGACGTCCTCGATGTAGCGCTCCTTAAGAATGTTAACCTCCGGTTGCAATCTATAGAAGCAATACACGAGCTTAACTCCGATCACCGACCCGTGATTATGCACCTAGGCTCCCGCTCGGGCAATCTCGACCCGGGCCAGCCCCCCGCTTCCCAATTGATCACTGACTGGAAGAAAGTAAGCGAAAGACTGAAATCTACCACGTCACCTCAATTGGATTCTATCCCCGACCACATAGTCTCAGTCGCTGACACGACGGTGGCAATCGACTCGCTCACAGACCACGTGCAATCCGTTCTGAACGAATGTTCAAGGGAGATTCCTGCGAAGGAGGACCTTCGCTGGAAAATCCCGGACGATGTACGGGCTCTGATGACCGAGAAGAACGCAGCCGTCCGTGCATACAGCGCTTTTCCTTGCGACGCTAACAAGGCTCACATGCGTAGATTACAGCGTGCTGTAAAGAAACGTATGACCGAGCTGCGTTCCGCCCGCTGGGACAAGACGCTCAGCGAACTCGAGCCTACCCATCTCGCCTTCTGGCAACTTCAGAGGAAATTACGTTCCACTGAAGAGTCCTCTATGCCTCCGCTCACCCGCCCTGATAAGAGTGTCGCTTTCGACAACTCTGAAAAAGCGGAATGCCTAGCCGACAGCCTCGAAGCCCAATGCTCGCCTAGCTCTCAACTAGTAGACCAAGCCCACATCGACATGGTGGACGCTGAAGTCGAACGTAGAGCCTCCCTCCCTCCCGTTGAAGACCCTGATAACCCTCTGGCCCCCGTCACTCCCGACGAGGTGGAGGATATCATCAAAAAACTTCAACCAAGGAAAGCCCCCGGCGCCGACGGTATCACGAACAGAGTGTTCAAACTCTTCCCCCCCCAACTTATAATGCTAATGACCGCTATCTTCAACGGCGCATTAAGCAATAATATCTTCCCCCAAGCGTGGAAACAGGCCACCGTTATCGGTATCCCCAAACCAGGCAAGCCCAAGTCTGACCCCACCAGTTACCGCCCCATCAGTCTCCTCAATGTTCTCGGTAAGATCTACGAGAGGCTTATTTATAAGCGACTCAAAGATTTTGCCGAATCCAAGGGTCTCATTCCTGATGAGCAGTTCGGGTTCCGTACCGAGCACTCATGCGTCCACCAAGTCCACCGCATCGTAGAGCACCTAAGCGCTGGCTTCCAGCGTAATACGATGACGGGTGTCTTGTATTTCGATATAGCGAAAGCATTCGACAAGGTCTGGCACAATGGCTTATTATATAAGCTATATCAACTCGGTGTGCCAGATCGTCTCGTGCTCATCATGCGAGACTTTCTGTCGAATCGCACCTTCCGCTATCGAATCGAGGGAGCCCTCTCCTCCCCCCACCCCATTCGAGCTGGAGTCCCTCAAGGCTCCGTAGTGTCCCCCCTAGCTTTCACGCTGTTCACCAGCGACATTCCCAAAAGTAAAAAGGCCCAGTTGGCTCTATTCGCCGACGACACGGCAATTTACTACACCGGTCGTGACCCCAGAGTTATCGCTCGCAATCTCCAAACCTCCGCAAACATTTTGGGCAAATGGTTCCGGAAATGGAGGATCGAGGTTAACCCTGATAAGAGTCAAGCTGTTCTCTACTCGAAACAGCGGAAGTCCGTCCCCCCTCCCCCTCCGATCACCATGTACGGTAAGCCGATCCCCTGGGAGAAGCAAGCCAAGTACCTCGGAGTGATCCTCGATCAGCACTTGTCCTTCGCCGAGCACATAAAGCAGGCTCGCTCGCGAGCCGCTTTCGCTCAAGGTAGGCTCCATTATCTCATGACTGCCCGCAGCAAACTGTCACTTAAGTGCAAGCTGCGCCTCTATACTGCAGTAATCCGCCCGATCATGACGTATGCATGTGCCATCTTCGCACACGCCAAGCCCCGCTTCCTCCATAGGATGCAGACCCTTCAAAATAGGACCCTCCGTAAAATTCTCGGTGCCCCATATTATGTCCGAAATGAGAATCTACATCTAGATCTCAAAATCCCCACCATCCAGCAGTTCATGAAACGCCTTTGCAAGCGTTTCTTCGATACTGCTGTGAAACACCGCAACCCCCTTATAGTATCGGCAGCCCGATACGAACCCTCCCGCATCTCAAAGATTCGCCGTCCTAGGCATACTCTCGTCACCCCCGATGACTCCACTACCCTGCTCCAAGAGAGCCGTAAGGAAACAAGTACAGTTCGCAGACAATACAAACCGCCGTCCTTCCGTCCTCGCCGCCGAGGCCCGCCGCGACAGTCCCGTAAACGTCCTCCCCGTCCCTTGCTCGAGCCAGCCCGCGTCGCTGAGCCGTAGTTTTAAAATTCCCCGAAAATAATAATAAAATCTTTGTTCGATCCAGCCCGTCCCTTGCTGTCCCCCCCCAGCGACGCCCTAAGCCGAGGTCCGTACCCCACAGGGGGTGCCCTTAGCGTGTAGTCGCTTAGTTTTTAAGTTTAGTTAAATAAGCCCTGGCTGGAGGCTTTGATTCTCGAATTGAGGCCGCCACAGGCAAGTCCGGTTAAGCAGCCGACAACCTCCTAGGTTGACCTGCGAGAGGCCACACAAAAACAAAAAAAAAAAAGCGGAGCTCACTTTGATGCCGATTTTTGGAGAGACAACATTGTAAGTAGAATCTATGTTTGTTTGATTAAAAAATTATTATTTTGAAATGTTTTACGTGTTCTTATTTTGCTCAAATTCCTTAACTTTGCCTTTGGTTTAAAATGTAGTCCGCTATAGCTATAGCAGAACCGATGACCAGAGTAAGGTCAGCGGTTCTGCGCTTTTTAAAAATAACTGTCCTGTCTTAACTCCGACATACATAAATATCAGTAAATTAGAATACTATGTATTTGTTAAATTATACAGAAAGCCTTTGGATGGACTTGACAGAGAAGGAGAAATTATACACATAATAAATAATCCATAGTTAGGTCACCTTTAGAGCGTTTCCAGAAGAAAGTTAAGAGTAATTTCACATACTCATATGGCTTTATTACTCCTTTATAGAAATTCTGCAAGCCTGGACATTCCCCAAAAGAAAAACTAGTTTTGGAAGTGACTTTTTAGATTACAATTCGCAGACGTATCCTCCATTGACTTATAAAGATAAACGATCAATACCAGTATTTTACCAACTTCCTCTATAGCTGAAATGGAGAATCTAGTAAGTGGTTAACACACATATACACTCCTTCGCAAAACTGGTGTCAGATTTTCTGGCTCTGACTTTCATTACCGACTGCAAAAGATTCACCGTCCTCGAAAATCTATGTTTACGAGTACATAGCAAACCCAATTAACTCCTGCGCCTGTTATTAATTGTTATGAACTCCTTATAAAGATAGATCATCATCATCTGCCTGCCCTTGTCCCGTGTTATTTGGGGTCGACGCAACATGTTTTTTCTTCCATTCTGTCTTGTCACCAGTAATGCTATCACTAACTCCCTTTTCTTTCATATTACTCCTCACACAATCCATCCATCTTACCTTTGCCCTCCCTCTCCATCCATCCACAAGTATACTCATAACTGTTTTAGTAACATGTATATCATCCCTCCTCTTCACATGACCATACCAAGACTAGTGATTCACCTTTGACTTTTCAGTCACTGGCGCCACTTTCAAACTTCCTATAACTCTTCTTCCACCACCACCACCACTACTACTACCACTTCTTCTTCTTTCTTTTCTTTACAGTTTTAGTCTTCCATTTTCTCTCTTTCTCTTCTCTGTTTTTTTATTTCTCCATATAAAGTTAGGTAATAGCCAAAAATACCATCCCAATTTTTTTTACTAGCTCTTGGTCTGTATCTGTCAAACCTAATAAAGAATTACGCACAATAGGCCTCGAACTATTCCGATTAATTTGCTACCGGATCAAAATAGTTTCTTTAGCGTGTTGATATAAATATTAGATTACATTTATATTCATAACTCGAGATCTCAAGACGGAACACTTGGACGGTAGCGCGCGGAGCATTTGTCACTTGTGCGGACCAGATGCATAATTTAATGCTCCCGATAAGCTTGTAGAAAACTATAGTACAATAGCAACATCACGCAGTGGTATGCCTTTGTATCGTGCTACATTCTGATAGTAATCAGAGAGTAGGATACTACTGACCTTATTTGAATTGAACGCATCGAGTCATCGACACATTCCGCTTCAAAGGGACTAAACGTTTTGGGAAAATTTACTTTTTTAAATATCTCTGTCTGTAACTTCTTCACGTCTTAACAGAAGAATAGACTTAGATGAAAAATGGTAAACGGGTAAGCCATTTCCTAGAATAGGACAAAGGATAATTATATCTAGGGAGTAGTTCCTTGGGTAAATGTTTTCACGTTGTCTCGATCTGTATATTTAAGATTGCACTACGGTGAAAATAAATATTTTGACTACCCAAAACTTCATGATTACACAAAACTTTTTCGTTTTTTGTTTATTGACCAAAGTTTGAGACTTGGAGTTACTTATAGCGGAAAGGGTCGATAAAGAAATTGTTTTAAATCCGTCAGAGGTGGGTTACAAAAGATGGTAAAAAGGGATCTTTTAGAATTATTGAGTACAGGATCTCGGTTTCGATTCTCTGTTAAATGTGTCTTTGTTATTAAGAGGTTTCATCAAGAAGTTTGCCACCAAAAAAAAAAAGCAATGGTTTTACTTCACATAGGCCTACATGGGGCCCACTTATAAAACTAGTGCACCGCTCATGAGACTAAAACAAAACTGGCGAGATGCGGATATTCTGTATTCATCAGTCTATCCCGTCATGGTATACAGGTTTGTGGCAATTTAACTACATCATTATTTTTTCATCCATAGGGTTTCGAAGTTGCGGAATTGCCGCCGCAACTCGTAGGAACGAAAAGGACTAAAGAAACACGATGAGTTTTAGTCATTAACAGTCTGACACTTCCTCTAGATCCACTAAAAACGGGAGCAGGAAAAGTTATTTGACGATTTTTCAGCTAAAAAATTAAATAAAATGAGTGATTCAAGCTAGAACTATATTAGACCAACGCACACGTGTAACTCGCCTGCCCCCCTAGCCAAGTCACAACCGTTTCGTTTCGTCTCTTTGTTCTGACCACGTGACTGAGCGTTGAGATGACGTCAGAACATAGGAATCGGAGGCGTGGCCGATTCGAGGCGATCGACGAAAAGAGAATCGAAACGAAACGGTTGTAACTTGGCTAGGGAGGCTGATTTGTACGTAGAACGGCGTCGCGTGCCGTCGTGTGGCCTGGATCAAGTGTAGCTCTACAAGACTAGTTTCCATATAAAATGTATGGAGACCGACACGCCCTGATCGGCGTGTGGGTCACACGTGTGCGCAGTGTAGGTCTAGCTTCATTCAATTCTATTTCCATCGGTGCATACGCAAGTTGTCCAGTGAAAATACATAAAAAACTAGTTTTAAAATTAAGTACATGTCAGAGAGACGAGTAAATGATATTAATTGCAATTGTTCTGTGCACAGGAAACCATTTCCATGAAGTAAAGAGTCGTCAGACCGGTCCATCGAGACTGGGTTACTTAGATCTGTTCACGCAACCTCTATTGTTTTCACTTCGGTTGAGTTGAGGAGTGAAGTACCTAAGGTCTTATTGTTAGGAGGGAAGGAAATATGACTAATTAGCTTTTGCCCGCGGCTTCGTCCGCGTACGTAAAATATAGGCTATGCCACTCAGGAATAAAGCAGCCTTCTATTGGTGAAAAAATGTTTGCAATCGGACCAGTACTTTCAGAGATTCATCATCATCATCATTTCAGCCGAAAGACGTCCACTGTTGGACATAGGCCTCCCGCAAGCGTCGCCACAATGACCTTTCAGAGATAACCTCCTACAAAAAAAAAAACAAAATTTATTTCTTTATAATATTATCTATAACATAACATATATGATACGACTAATAGTTTTTATGTATTGTATGTGTGTATGTTTGGTACATATTTATGCTCAAACAGCTGATTGGATCTAGATAAAATTTCAGACGCATGTCCATAATAGGAAATCACGTATACTTCATATTACGGGAATATGTTCCTTTGGGAGAATTTTCTACTGTTACGCAAGCAAAGTCACAGTAGGGTAGAGTGGGGTACAGTAGGGTAGAATGGGTTACAGTGGGGTAGAGTGGGGTATAGTAGAGTAGAGTAGGGTAGAGAGGGGTAGAGTGCGGGTAGAGTGGGGTAGAGTGAGATAGAGTGGGGTAGAGTAGGGTAGAGTAGAGTAGAGTAGGGTAGAGTAGGGTAGGGTTGGGTAGAGTGGAATAAAGTAGTCAGTTGACGGGAGCGAAGCCGCGGGCAAATGGCAGTACTTATTATAAATGTGAAAATAACTTTGACGGTCTGTCTTTTACGATTTTACGGTTAAACTACTGAACCGATTTTAATGAAATTTGGTACGAATGAAGCTTGAATTCCAAGGATGGACATAGGCTACTTTTTATTTGTCTTCTACAGCGACTTTGCGTCCGCATTAACCAACATTCACGCGGACAAAGCCGCTGACAGAATTTAGTGATGTGTAAACGAACGCCTTTTTTTTTCATTAACAATATTGCATCGTTAGTCATCATAATTGAAATCGTACAGCTAGTTAATCACGGCTCGTAATTACTCTTAAAGCAGTTATCAATTAGACAGATAACTAAATCTGATTATATTACTATACAACATGAATTTTAGTAAACGCGAAACCTGAATATAGTTTGTTCAGAATCAGAGTATGTTTGTTTGTTTGTACCAATGATTTATAAGCACGTTATAATTTTTTCGAAAATATTTAAAAATGGTCACAAGTTGGACAACACCGAAACTAAGTACAGCACAGGTTGTGACAGGTCATAGCAGGCATTAGGCGGCAGTGCACAGCTGAGTGCGAAAGCAAAACAATCCCTCAGTCGCTCGGATGGCCCGGTGACCATGTATTTGTGCGGACAACCAGCTAATTGTTATATTAGCTTATAATTTTGTGATTTTTCATGATACAGTTATGAAATTTTGTACACAGATTTTTACATAAAAATATTAGACACGTGTTTAGGGTTTTGCATATACTAAAACTTATGTTGTATATAATTAGTTAGAGCTCCTAGAAGCAATTAGTAGACTTCGATGTTAGTTGAAAGCCTCACCGTGGTCCTGAAATGCAAAGGGCAACTAGAGGAACACACGTGGAATTTTGACAGCAAAACCGTAGAGGCCAAACAGGGCCGATGCCCGCTAGGGACACGGGGAATCTCTGAAAAGGAATCCTGTGCTCCTAGAACACAAAGGGCAACTGAAGGACACAGGTATCAGTCACTAAATTCTATCACTCCCTCACCCAGGGTGGGAGGAGTTATTTGATGATTACCACAAAAAAGGAGAAATTAATGCAAAAACTAGTTATCAATCTACCGACCAAAAGGGAGATGTATTTATAAATGCATTCTACATCGATCGATTGATCGACCTCAAACGATTTGTTATTTTAAAAAACAAGTACCATTATTATTATTTAATAAACAAATACTTCAATATATTTGTACCTAGTATGTTCTATATAGACAATGGCTAGACAGACACCGACATTCCAGACATGTTCTGAACCGAATCCTTTCACTCCATGACATTACGAATTCGGCACTACTTGTTCTCAGAATAAGCCACACTATGCTTGGCAAAAATCTGTTATTTAGTACTCAGGGCCACGCCAACATACCTAAGTGTCGATGACGGTCCACTTCCTATATTTTTATGAGCGTAAGATATACATTACTACGTGCTTATGCAAATTGGTAATTGGAAAGCTGAAATTGGACTATACAGGATAATTAAGCCAAGCTATCTGGCGGAAAATGGTACTAATTTAGAGTACTACAAAAAATCAGAGTATCATAAATATATATCTACGAGTATTTATATAAAAGGAGAAACTGACTGACTGACCCATCAACGCATAGCTGAAACTACTAAGACTAGAAGCGTAAAATTATGCACAAAAGATTTGTGCAAAATTTTACGCCTTTTATGATGCAGGCGAGCACTAAGATAGGATTTTCAAAATTCACCCCCTAAGGGGAAGAAACGGGGGTCCAAAGTTTGTAAGGAGAAACCTACTAACACGCGGGCGAAGCCGTTGGCAGAAGCTAGTTATAATATAAAGGTGAAAGTTCGTGAGTGTGTGTGTATATGCTTGTTACTTCTTCACGCTCGAACGACTGAACGGATTTCGATGAAACTTGGTACACTGGTAAACCATGTCCTGGAATAGCAAGTACAAACTCTTTACTCCAGGAATATGTTCCCTTGGGACAATTATCTATTATCACGTGGGCTAAGCCGGTGGCAGCAGCTAGCAATATAACAAAATCAATGGACCTCAAAAAAAAGCGATTACGAGGCAGACCAAATAGGATATCGGTTTAAAGATATTTATTCCCGTGAAGTACACAAATAGTTCACTTAATTAAGAGATTACAAATAAATCATGCAGGTATTATAAAGCACATCCTGACACCGGGAGTCGATTTAGATAGAAAAATAACGAAAATTACACATATATAGGGTTCTAAAGAATTTAAGTATGTACACATGCTTTGTTATAAAATTTTAGACACATAAACATTTAACATTTTTTTAAAGAAATTTGTACTTTTTACATTAATCATATCATCTGGTAATTTATTACATGACACCACTCCCTCGAATAATAGTTATTTGTGCAACAAGAGAGCAAAGTTGTTTTTTGCTGCGAGTGCTAATTTTGAGTCCCAAGCAAGTGAAGGATTCTTTGATTGAATCACGAGCGTTAGCGAGTGATTCTAAAGTAGATGCCTGAGCAAGGGGAGGGATTCAAAGGCACGAGATGTAAAAAGTTTTGCTCTCGTGTTACACACATAATTTTTCACTTCAGCAGCGAGAACACATATTACTTGGGAAATAAAATAATTAACAGTAATAGATTTAATAATGATTTCAATTAAAATAAATACTATCTCTGTCGCTAGTTTTGCTCAAATTTTACAGTTATTTTAACATTATTAATTTTATTTGCCACTATTTTATTTCCGCTGTTTTTTTAAAGCAGGTTCTAAAACAATCAATGTTGAAACTAGAAATATTTTTTTAAAGGTTAAATGCCAGTTTTATCTGCTGCTATAAGTACTCAGGTAGGTACTCTTATTTTTGTTCAAATACAATAATAAATTTAAAATTTAAAAATTTAAAAGTTAAAATATTTTCTGCTGTTCTTAGGTTTGGAAAATGAAGGAATGTACATAGCTGGCGCCTCGACGACAAAAGGTCACATAGCGGAATGCGGCGTAAAACACATTCTGATGGCACGAACCGTGAACTTTCATTGGACAAAGACATATCTATAGAAGGTTACAGACATAGCCCGAAGAATCGCCAAACTTAAGTGGCAGTGGGCAACCATGTACCCACATTGCTCGTAGAACAGATGGTCGAATCCTGTGCTCCTAGATCACAAAGGGCAACTGAAGGACACAGGTATCAGTCACTAAAAGTCTGACACTCTCTCTCGCTCCATCCTAGAGCAGGAGAAGTTATTGAATGATGAAGCTGTGAAAAAATCAAACTTCTGAGTTAACGAAAAGATACGGCCGTTTATAATAATAATGTTCCACAACTATCATACAACCCCGTCTAGTCCCAAGCTAAGCAGAACTTGTGTTATGAGTACTAGACAACTGATAAACATACTTATATATTATTTATATAAATGCATACATATTGTAGCTGAATTACACCCAGACACAGAAGAAATGATCTTACTCATCACACAAACATTTGTCCTGGGTGGGAATCGAACCCACGACCTCCGGTATAGCAGTCAGGGCCACTAACCACTAGACCAGCAGGTCAGTTATGTCCCAATAAACGTGTATTTCGACACTCTCAAGTGAATCAAAATTCATAGGGTACTTCCCGTTGACCCAGAATAAAGAAATTTGTTATGAAGTAAGTTCTCGTAGAAACAAGTATAGGATTATATCTAAAAATCTTGTTACGTCACAAAAATAAACTTTTTTTGCGATTCGAAATAATTTTCGTAACTCAATTCGGGAATTAAACTGTTTTTATAGGTAAGTTTGTACGGAACCCTTAGTGCGAAGGTCCGACTCGCACTTGCCCTGTCTTTTTTTATAAAACAGAAGTAGTATTACGTTCTTCTTGTCGTGTCGGTTTTCTACGATATTTGGTAGAAGGATTTTTGATAAAGAAGTATCTAAAACATAGCTGATTTGATACTGCATTATAACATCAACATAATATATTATGTCATCATTTCAATTGAAAGGCATATATACTACCGGACATAGGCTTCCTCCAAGTGTCTCTCACCAGGTCATCGGTCCATCTTGAGGGAGGCCAAAGTTGCGCCTGCGGTCTCCACTCGAGAACCTTTCGACCCCATCATCCATCTGTTCTGCGAGCTATGTGTCCTGCCTACTGCCACTTAAGTTTGGCTACTCTTCGGGCTATATCGGTAACCTGCATGTCTTGATATCCGATTCGATCACGCAAGGAAATTCTGAGCAAAGTCCTCTTCATTGCATTTTATTTATTTAAACTTCATGAGCAGTGGTACATAGGCGGACTTAATGCAACAAGGCCTTCTCTACCAGTCAACCTTTGGGTTAAAAAAGACAACACTGTGGTAGGTTTGCACAATAAACAAATAACAGATACTTCGAACAGAAAAAAAAAGTTATTTATAATAATAAAATACATATAAATGCTAAAATTATAAACTAATAGATACATAATAATAATACAACATAATAATAATTCCGACAAAGACCGAACTAAGGTTGAGAGGACTTCAAGTAGTAGTTCCAAATTTTACGCTTGAAGGAAAATTTACTTTCAGCTTTTTTGATGTAATTTTGAGTGACTTTAAGACTAGATATGGCAGTAATGATCCATAGATATAGATAGCAGTAATGACTGGCAGCAAGCAAATTCTTAACAAGCCTTTTCCATTTCGAATTACATTCGTAAATATTCCACCACGTGAAGCAATGAACTCTTTACCGTTCCAAGATGGCAGTTAATTAGTTTTCGGCTTTTCTCGTCCAACAAAAGCACGTGGCCTCGAGTAACAGGAAGCCAGTGAAATGATCAATCAGGCTTGTCCTTCTTAAACTCACCAGGCCACTTCCTCGACGAGTGTTTGGATTGATGAAATGTCAAGCGATATTCTCATGGTGACCATAGGTTAAGAATAGAATGATAGGACAACCTCATTTTTATATAGGGTACGCATGGAAATCTCTCGGAAGACGTAGATGACGTTTTTTACATATTCCCATGTAAAAACATTATACATCTACTTCTTATAAAGATGGCCTATATATCGCTCACCTAGCAATATATTGGCATATCTACATTTTTATATTTTACAGCCACAAGAGCCAAAGATTGTACAAATAATATATTTAAAAGAAATTTTTAATTCCATTTTTCATTTTATATCAGAAATTGTGATGTTGGCTACTAGTATAGACCATAATAGATATTCAAGGATATAAATTATCCACTTTTAAACACTTAGGCCGCTAAAATAATTCAATTTCGCATTTATTGCAGATAATTATGCCAATATTTTACTAGGTGAGCGATATATGTATATGTCACCGGAAAATTGCAGGCATCGTATGATTGTAACAAATCTTTATTAGATTGTCATTTTGTAAACCGTGTCTTATTTAGAAAATATAGTTTACAATTTTTTGTGATATTTTACAATCTCAAGGCGTGCCGCGTTTGCAATCATTCGGTGACATACCTACATACAGTCAATAATATACCCAAAAGACATAATATGTACATAACAAGGAATATCAAAGAAAGGATGGATGGATTTTATAAAAGATAAAAAATGATTTGGCTAGAGAAGAGGAGACTATAAAAATGACGGTGAATAGAGAATATAGAAGAAATCTCCCCTCCAAAATAAAGTGGAGAAAGGATCATGATGATCAAAGGATGCGGGATTGTCCAGGGTTGCAGGATTGTTCGATAGAATTACCTTAGGCTTGGAACACTAAAAACATCTAAAGGAAAACAGGTAAGTTTCAGTCAGTAATAGTCTGACATTCTGTTTTGCTCTGTCTAGAGCGGGAGGTGTTATTTGATGATTTCTACCTAAAAGATAAACAAATACCTAACGAAAGCTTTGATCTGATCTTTAAGGGTCGTATTCCTGTTTATTATGGTAGCTAGATATGTAGAGTAACCTTGCTTATGATGGACAGTGTATCCGATTTTAACAATAGGTATATAGTTTTGCACATCTACAAAATGTACCTACCTACATTTTGTAAGTAAGTACACAATTGTTACAAAAACAAAACGATTTTCCAGTAACAATAAGCTTCTGGAAGAAGCTTTGATATTTATGAAGTTGGAGATGCAAAAAGGAATTTTGAATAAACGAAGCTAGTAGGATGAGTAATGCATTACTCATAGAAGTGAGGCGTGCACAAATGCTATCAAACTAAAAAAAAAAAATGGTAAACGAGCATTACCTTTTACTATACTGTTTATTCTTCTTTCTCAGTTACGTATTTGATATTTATTAATATATTATTTGGTACTTGTATATATTATTAATATTAGATATTTATAATTTTTGTACACTGACAGCTCTAAATCTATATCCTTTCGTTCAATCTATCCAAAGGTTGTGTGTAAGAGATCGCCCTGTGCATTTAAACCCGCCCATTGTACACTTGTTTTTGCAAAAAATAATCCTGTCTTTATTATGACGTGTATAATAAATAAATATATTCATGGTCACTCTACTCACAATGGTGACATTTACTTAGACGACAGCGACGCATTGAGGCATTGAAATGCGTTGAACAAGTGTTATTAACACGTGCTGACATTATCCAAGCACAAAGAACTTACACCAGCTACAATGATCCAGTTTCGTTAATTTTAATGCTTGCTTTTAATAATAATTAATCAAAGGTTAT
Source organism: Mythimna pallens (assembly GCA_961205895.1). NCBI lineage: Eukaryota > Metazoa > Arthropoda > Insecta > Lepidoptera > Noctuidae > Mythimna > Mythimna pallens. Next base: position 9,365,401 of record OY540843.1, read on the forward strand.
ATTATTTTCCCCTATCTTATCAGTTCTTAAAGTGGCGCTAATGAGCGTCTCGAACTCGTTAATGGATAACGTTAAAATGCATACTATCTCATCGAATATCATATGCGACAATTGAAAATGCTTTGATGAGCAATAAGTGTTAGAGCACATAATTATCGAATACATACTTCCATCATATATGATGATTTATAACGAAAAGAGCGCGTAAATTACAATGTCAAGCAATAAAGTTTCCGCCGTACTACGTTTGTGCAGAAATCAGAAATCAGAAACGTTTATTTCAAATAGACCAATTGCAGGCAAAATACCAATAATAAGTGAAGCTAAATTGTACGTTCCAAAGCGTAGATCTCTATGGAGAAGAACGTGCAAGAAACTCCTTGCACATTCTTTTAAATCATATTATGAGTTACATAAATCTAGGTTCCATATTTGTTGTCGCTTCTAATATGTGAGCACAATGTAGATAAGTAATAATAATTAAAATAAAAAAAAATAAAAAAAAACTAATATACAAAAATAGAAATTGAATTAAGTCACTGGCAGATAAGAGATGACCAGTCTCAACTGACGGCACCCGTTCACGAGCATGACGCGTGCATCAGCCACACTCAGCTCAAATATTTTGAAGGGAACTGAATGACCAAATAACACGTGCCACCATCAGCGAGACATTTGAGTGAGCATGACAAACTCTCAACTGCCATGCTCGTAATGTCATACAAGTTGTACCCTAATAAAAATGTTCCATGGTACTTCACATTCACAAAAATGAAAAAAAAAGTGCTTGTACATTATAAAATACTATTGTTGTAATATTATTGTCATAAGATGACTTCCCACCGAAAAAAAAAAACAAAAACACGTGCTGACATTATCCAAGCAAAAAGAACTTGCACCAGCTACAATGATCCAGTTTCGTTTATTTTAATACTTGCTATAATAATTAATCAAAGGTTATATTATTTTTCCCCATCTTATCAGTTCTTAAAGTGGCGCTAATGAGCGACTCGAACTCGTTAATGGGTAACGTTAAAATGCATACTATCTCATCCAATATCATATGCAACAGTTGAAAATGCTTTGATGAGCAATAAGTGTTAGAGCACATAATTATCGAATACATACTTCCATCATAATATGATGATTTATAACGAAAAGAGCGCGTAAATTATAATGTCAAGCAATGAAGTTTCCGCCGTACTACGTTTGTGCAGAAATCAGAAATCAGAAACGTTTATTTCAAATACACCAATTACAGCCACTTTAGAATTGTCAAACTGTCGGTCAGTCAAAAAAAATACGAATAATAAGTGAAGCTAAATTGTACGTTCCAAAGCGTAGATCTCTATGGAGAAGAACGTGCAAGAAACTCCTTGCACATTCTTTTAAATCATATTATGAGTTACATAAATCTAGGTTACATATTTGTTGTCGCTTCTAATATGTGAGCACAATGTAGATAAGTAATAATAATTAAAATAAAAAAAAAATAAAAAATAATATACAAAAATAGAAATTGAATTAAGTCACTGGCAGATAAGAGATGACCAGTCTTAACTCACTTTTTTCTTCATTCATCATCTCAGATCAGTTTACATGGTAGACTATAAGTACCATCCCAGGGCTCGTACTCATGTCTGTACTCATGCTAACAGCAGTACCTATAGTCTCCCAGGGCAGTACTCATGTTTGTACTCATGTTCACAGCAGTACCATAGTCTCCCAGGGCCGTACTCATGTTTGTACTCATGCTAACAGCAGTACCTATAGTCTCCCAGGGCAGTACTCATGTTTGTACTCATGTTCACTGCAGTACCTATAGTCTCCCAGGGCCGTACTCATGTTTGTACTCATGCTAACAGCAGTACCTATAGTCTCCCAGGGCCGTACTCATGTTTGTACTCATGCTAACAGCAGTACCTATAGTCTCCCAGGGCCGTACTCATGTTTGTACTCATGCTAACAGCAGTACCTATAGTCTCCCAGGGCCGTACTCATGTTTGTACTCATGCTAACAGCAGTACCTATAGTCTCCCAGGGCAGTACTCATGTTTGTACTCATGCTAACAGCAGTACCTATAGTCTCCCAGGGCAGTACTCATGTTTGTACTCATGTTCACAGCAGTACCTATAGTCTCCCAGGGCCGTACTCATGTTTGTACTCATGCTAACAGCAGTACCTATAGTCTCCCAGGGCAGTACTCATGTTTGTACTCATGTTCACAGCAGTACCTATAGTATCCCAGGGCCGTACTCATGTTTGTACTCATGTTCACTGCAGTACCTATAGTCTCCCAGGGCCGTACTCATGTTTGTACTCATGTTCACAGCAGTACCTATAGTCTCCCAGGGCCGTACTCATGTTTGTACTCATGCTAACAGCAGTACCTATAGTCTCCCAGGGCAGTACTCATGATTGTACTCATGTTCACAGCAGTACCTATAGTCTCCCAGGGCCGTACTCATGTTTGTACTCATGTTCACAGCAGTACCTATAGTATCCCAGGGCCGTACTCATGTTTGTACTCATGTTCACAGCAGTACCTATAGTCTCCCAGGGCCGTACTCATGTTTGTACTCATGCTAATAGCAGTACCTATAGTCTCCCAGGGCAGTACTCATGATTGTACTCATGTTCACAGCAGTACCTATAGTCTCCCAGGGCCGTACTCATGTTTGTACTCATGTTCACAGCAGTACCTATAGTCTCCCAGTGCTGTACTCATGTCCCTACAGCAGTACCTTTACTCTCACAGGGCTGTACTCATGTCCACAGCAGTACCTATAGTCTCCCAGGGCCGCGGGATTATTCGAAAGAGTTACCGTGGTCCTGAAACGCTAAGCTGAACTGAAGAAACACAGGTAGGTTTTATTTAGTAAAAGTCTAACACTTGATTTCGCTCCACCCAGAGCGGAAAAATTCTCACCTCATCAAAAAAAGCATCTTCTTCCTGTCCTCAATTGGAAACAACGGAACCCTAGGATCACTTTGTTGTCCGTCTGTCTATTAAAATTTGTTTTTCTGTCAAGACCTTTTATCTCGGGAATGCGTGGAGGTATTAAGTTGAAATTATATATTTCGACACCCTCTAGGGAATCAAAATTCATGAGTATTTCCCGTTGACCTAAATCCTGAAATTTGGCATGAAGCAAGGTCTAATAGCACAAGTATAGGAAAAAATCTGAAAACTTGTTGTTACCTACGTCACAAAAAATAAACTATTATTGCGATTCGGAAAAATCCTCGTTTCTAAATTTCAAAACTCAATTCGGGAATTGAACTGTTTTTATAGGTAAGTTTGTACGGAACCCTTAGTGCGCGGCTCCGATTCGCACTTGCCCGGTTTTTTTGGTTTTAGCTTTCTGAAATGTCGCAGCACTTCTTTTCATATAGGTAAATATTTCTTTTTAAACTCTTCTTAGATCATTTTTAATCTTCACCTTAATTTTTCATATTCATTTCAGTTTGTCTGTCAATTTTTATTTTAGCATTTAGCGAAGTTGAACATTATTTTTAGGAAAAACATCATAAGCGACAATTTTTATTTTTTGCAGAAGTGTGTTTTCTCTCCCTTAATTAAAAAGTAAGTACCTATTAATTACTAAAGAAGGAACCTAGGAGTGGGTTTTAGTCAGTAAAAGTGTGGCACGCCCTTAAGCTCCGCTCAAGAGCGCGAGAAGTTAATGGAACATTTTCCACCTAAAAAAATCTTTCTAAAAAAATATGATTTGTTATTAATATAACTATTAACAGAATAGTTTCCATTAAAATTTTATCATAATAATTATGATAATATTTTAAAGTAATTATTATTTTTTAATTACGAAAGGTAAAACCCTTTCCGGCAAAAAGCGCAAACGAAGTAATTCTTACTGAAAAGAGTCGATACCTTTTATCCTATTTCTCCAGATTTACAAAGTCTTGACCACAGGCGTAGGGTAGCCAGCCTTTCGGTATTTTACAGGATACATGGGAATTGCATGACTTGATTCCGCCATCTCATTTCTACCATTGGACAACCCGACATACGACGAGTATCCACCATTACGTTGTTGAAACCTCTACGGTCCAGACTAAGCGGTGCGGTTTCGCCTCGTCGCTTATACCGCGTACATCAAAGGACTGGGACAATTTGCCTGCTGCGGTCTTCCAGTCCGATTAGGTATAACTTAGGTGTCTTCAAGGCTAGAGTGAATAGGCTCTTAATAAACTAGTGCGCTTCACCATCAACGACAATTACATTACTGCTTACCATCAGGTGGGATTGTAGTCAAGCACTAGTTTATTATCAAATAAAAAAAAATTAAAAGTTCTAAAGGGAATTTTTCTATAAAAAATGGATTCTTTTTGTACAGCTAAAGTAACGCCATCTATCTAAATAATCAAAAACTATTTGCAGTCAGAGACGATCGGTTCCATTGCTTAGGTTTGTACTTGAGTGCTGAGATGTAGGTAATGTAAACTAGATGGCGTTACTTACTAGTTTAGGTTGTGTTTTAATGGCAAGTTAAAAATATACTTTATCTGTATTCCTCGTCCAACCTCAGTCGAATGTCTTCTTTCTTTTGTGTTTACTAGTTTTATATTTAAACTAAGTATAGTCCGGTCAATCTAGACCAAAAAATGAGAGTGAAGGTACATAAAATCCTAACAAGCTGAAAATCAGTAAAATTGCTCAAAAGATAATTATAAATAATATTTAAAAGTTCCCTATCATTCCCGTGACTGGAAAAAAAATTATTCAAGGTCAAAGGTAAAAAAAAATGAGTTTTTCGCGATTTTCAGCAAAACGGTAAGTTTTATCATAAAAGTACCTTAGACAAAAATTGTAGATCATAAAATTATCTATAAAAATGTATCAATACTTTTTCCTACAAGCCACCATTTCTGAGATATAAAGATTCAAAAAGTTATAAAAGTTGTTATCGTCATAATATGCACACGTTTCCACGCCACGTATACTTAGCGCGTTTTTTTCAATAAAAAGTTATCACCAACGGCATCCGCTTTCTTCTTTCTATGTACGGAGCTCCTTAAAAAACTACCAGTTTAGATAAGCATCGGTATCCATGTTTCGTTAAGAATACTAAAAATAAAAAACAAGTTCAATTAGCTTATCTTCTTCCAACCTCAGTTGCTGCTCATCAACATCTTTTTTGGGTATATTACCAAGTTTAAGTGTGACTTGGTTATCAGCTAGACCCTACAGACTGGGGTTGGAGGTTGGTCAACAATATATTAGAGCCAGTTCAAACTTTACTCCCACCTGCGCCGGAAAAACTGCTGAACACAATTTTTTGCAACTGCAAAAAGGGATGCAGTGCTAAATGTGGTTGCAAAAAAGTCGGACTGTTTTGTTCTCTGGCATGTACAAATTGTCAAGGCCGGTCATGCTCTAATGTTGAATCACAAACAATGGAGGATTTGTGATTCCGACGAAGTGTCATGCGATACATTGCTATTGACGCAATTTACTTGCATCCAAAATGATGAAGAAAAAGCAGGAGAAGAAGAAGAAGAACAAGAAGAAGATCAAGAAGAAGAACAAAAAGAATTTGAAACTTACGAATCAGGCGAATGAACTTCACCACTTTTTTTAATTTACATCGCTTTTATCTTTTCCAATCTTTGAAAATTTCCGTTATTTTGCAACAGGATCACAACTGACCCGTGGAGTAGGTCTACTGGGGAAACCACGTTAAAAAAAACGCGCTAAGTACACTACCTCATACGTGGCGTGGAAACGTGTGCATATTATTATGACGATAACAACTTTTATAACTTTTTGAATCGTTATAACTCAGAAACGGTGTAGATTTTTATGATCTACAATTTTTGTCTAAGGTACTTTTATGATAAAACTTACCATTTTGCTGAAAATCGCGAAAAACTCATTTTTTTGACCTTTGACCTTGAATTTTTTTTTTCATACATGGGAATGATGGGGGAACTTTTAAATATTATTTATAATTATGTTTTGAACAATTTTACTGATTTTTAGCTTGTTGGGATTTTATGCACCTTCGAATGTCTAAATTGACCGGACTAGTATACAAATTAATTTATTGAAATTAATAAAATTAAGTTGTAACCATTGTAACTACCTACATACTATTTTTTTTTCTCTGTTTTACTCTTACGAATTTCTGTTATGTACTTAGTACTTACATAGTCATAGTCTGTGGTCTGGTCATAATGCCGGTCAGCGTCTGCAAAGAAATTCTTTTATTCTGAACTTTAATGTTTAAAGATATATATTTGATTTACTGTTAATTCACGCTTAATACTCTCCAGCGTTTGTTGGACAGTTTGCACGTGTTATTGGCAAAATTGTGGTGTCTTTTCCACAAATATATCATTAATGAAGAGATGAAGTTGAAGTTACTTAATCTGTCACAATCTATTTATTGTGGTTCAGGTTTTGAGTTAAAATTAGATGAATTAAATACTTTCAATGACTCATTTGTTTAGTATTTGGCCTCGTCGGTCTCGTGGTTGTAAGCACGACTACTGATTCTCGAGTAGTGTAAAAAGCGCTACTAGGGTTTTTCAGATTTACTCTGTAGCAGCCAGGAGTTTGGAAGTCGGCAGTGTGACACCTCCGCAGGGGCGCCGACTCAATGGATGCATGCATGCAGCTCCATGGAGCACCCTTCAGAATAGACATCAAGAAACATATCAGTAATCGCCTTTTAGGTTACGTATAAATTATAATATTTCTTGATAATAAATACTAGTTTAATTTTTATATAATGGTTTTATTTTATATTTTTATCAAACAGAATTAGTAATTAAGTACGCAGTATGTAAGTAGGACATTTATTTATTTGTCGGTCGATCAGTATGCATTTCTCTTCTCACACTTCGCCAATTTTTCGAGTCCATCAAATGAGCATGAGCACCCATGAGGTTTTCTAAAAGTCGGCGCCCCTGCACCTCCATGACTCGGAAAGCTGTAAAACCTGCGCTTGATCTCTCCCTGATCGTGTCAGTAGGATATCCTATCGGACTACGAGAGTAAAAGAACAGAAACTGCACACGTGTTTGCACACGAGTTTTTGCACTATGAAATTTCTCCTGCTTACTTGGCTAATCTCCGTTGAGGTGGTCACCGTGATCGCAATTTGGTCAGAAGGATTAATACTCGTAGCATAAGCATAGCATAATCAGCCTTTTAATGTTCCCACTGCTGGGACTCAGGCCTCCTCTCTAGGAGAGGGAATGGGCCGCAATCCACCACGCGGGCCCAGTGCGGATTGGTGAATGTCACATGTCTTCGAATTTTTGGTTCTAGGATATGCCGGTTTCCTCACTATGTTTTCCTTCACCGTTTTGAGAGCAGTCTTGATGAAATAAATAATACAAAGTAATGCGTCTGACTGGGTTTGAACGCGCGACCTATAACTCGTAAGTCGGGGCCGTTACCACTCGGCCGCCACTGCTCTCTAGAAGGAATAATACTGGCTGATAATAGAGATCAATCTTCGATTGTTATTAACAATATACTTTTATTAATAGTTTACTTTCACTCAAACTGAAAAATAATGGCTTCCCACAAGGTGGACCGACGACCTGGTGAGGGATTCGAGAATCCGCTAGATTCCGAACCGGCCATTGCGGCGACACTTGGGGGAGGCCTATGTCCAGAAGAAACTAAAAAATAATGTGACTAAGGTTTTTCAGACTTTCTAGGAATTACCTTTTCGAAAGTGATGATGAATCATGCGAAACCGAAACCCATTAATTAATCAATAATATTCTTTAACACGTTGGCCCAAAGTCGAATTTAGCTTGATGAATAGCACAAGAACCTTGAATGTTTTTCCCCTTGGTCGTGCATGCCTATTTGACTAGATTAGTTCAAGTGTGATCCTTAATTAGGTACGTGTAGTAATTGGTATACGTACTTAATTCTTTCGTGACTTTATCGTCAAGTATTTATTGTCACTTTTGTTTACTACATGATGAGACATAGGTAATGCATTTATGATGGGTTTGTAAGATGCACCCGCCGTCTAGCAAGGGTTTAATTCTTCTACCAGTTTTTTAAAGAACTTTGTCCCACACTAGGAATCACTTCTGTATTTTGGGTACGCCCATAAACATGTAAACTACACAAGACAAGAAGAAGACTGGGCTTGGGACCCAGATTGGTGACCTGTAGGCTATACAAATATTTGTTCCATGCGGAGACCGAACCCTCGGCCCGCAGCATAGCACAGCATAGTCGGCCTTATAATGTTCCCACTGCTGGGACTCAGGCCTCCTCTTTAGGAGATGGAATGGGCCGTAATCTACCACGCGGGCCCAGTGTGGGTTGGTGGATGTCACATGTTTACGAATTTTTGGTTCAAGGACATGCCGGTTTCCTCACGATGTTTTCCTTCACCGTTTTGAGAGCAGTGGTGATGAAATAAATTACACAAAGTAATGCGCCTGGCTGGGTTTGAACCCATGACTAACAAATCGTAAGTCGGGCCCGTTGCCACTCGGCCACCACTGCTCTCTGCGGCCCGCAGCGCAGCATCCAATCGCTCTACTTATATTAATCTATTACTAAAATCTTTCCGACCAAATTTCGATCACGGTGGCCAATCTCAACAGAGATTACCTACTGTAATATCTCCTGCGTAGGATATATTACAGTGTAGCTTCCATTCACACGTACTACGCAATATTACTAACCTATCATACCATAAAGGCTGCTATTGATGTCATACTTCACCGAGAAATGCTCACACGGTCGTTACCTGCCCAGCATATCTACCTATTGATTACAATGTAGCGACATCTATGGGGTCACATAAGTACTAATCCTGCATCGCGCAATTAAAGTTCTCCACGTGATTAGAACAGCCCGAAATCATCAATCGGACGGTTGCCCACCAGACATAACACCCGTCTGGTCGGAGGATCCCTTTTCAACCGAGGTTTGCGGGACTTTACTTTCTGTTCCGCATACCTCCAAACTGGATCACGTCGGGGTCACCATTTTGGAGGTAGGCGGAACAGAGGGTAAAGTCCCACAAACCTCCGTTAAAAAGGGAGGATCCTCCGACCAGACGGGTGTTCTAATCGCGCGGAGAACTTAAATTGCGCGATGCAGGATTAGTTCTTATGTGACGCCATAGATGTCGCTACAATAACATCACCTTCAAAATATGTTAGACTTAGATTCTTTACAATAAAGTCGTAACAATAAAGAGAACTCGATAAATGGACTATTCAAAACTCAAAGATTTTTTTTAATTGGGACTAGTAAGTAGTTCCTTAGATTAACGTGTTCAAACATACAAACAAACTCTTTAGCTTTGTAATTTTATTAAATAATATGTTATTAGTATCCTCGTTCGTGTCGTGTACGTAAGCGCGCCTGCTGAGTATGAGGGTCTCTGGTACTCTGTAGTAGCCTGGAGTTTGAAAATTGGTGGTGCAACCCCCTCAGAAGACAGAGAGTGACCAAAACCTACCCGGGTTCCTTCAGTCACTTTATCCTTTTAGTTTCAGCACCGCGATAACTACAAAAAGGTACAAAAGCGGACTTAATGCCTTAGGTATTCTTTATAACTCTTTGGAAAAATCCTGCAACCCTGGTAGGCATACTCGTAGGTCCCAGTAACATCAATGTAGGTGCGCGTGGAACACAACGCACCGTCGAGTTAGGCCCTAGTCTTATCGGATGGTGAGCTACCTATTGCTCGCCGTCCGCAAGCCTACGCCTACGGTGTCCAGAAATTGCCTTACGACTCTAGATGCCTAGGCATCTCCTGCGGACCGCCAGAGTGGCTGTAATCTACACATTATTATTTAGATGTCCCAAAATTTTTAAATTTCTGTGTACAATAAAAATATGAGAGTAGGGACTTCATCATGATTATCATATGAACATAGGCCTCCCCCAAATGTCGCCATAATGTCCGGTCCTGTGCGTCTTGCACCCATCGGATTCCCGCGACCCTCACCTAGTAAGTAGGTAAATTACTTACGTTTAAATTACTGTTCATCACTTCCCTTGTTTCTTGCTTGGGGTCGGCGCAACATAATTTTTTCAACCGTCACGCTATCAAGCTATTTTAAATTGCTAGTGATGGACTATAGGTAATTAAATTTACATTCTGTTACAAAGAATTTGGCTTTTTTACATGGCGGAAATTAATTCAAGAGCCAACTTTCACCCCCGATTTTTAATATAAGCTAATTTTGAAATTGATTATTTCTCTAACTATACTCAGTGACGGATTAACCCTTAATCAAATTAAGCAATTGCCTAGGGCATCACGTCTGGGGGGGCACCAGAAGAAGAACAAAAAAATCCGTCCTTAGGGCATCACGTCTCACTCTCATGTCACCAAAAACCACACCAAAAAAAGTTTCTAGGACTAATTTGAAAATTCGCGGGTTTTAAGTTGGCATAGAGTCCGCCCTAGAGTCATAACCCTGCTCCCGCTTGCCCACTCGCTGCCCGCTAGTGCATTCGGCAATTCAAATGCACCGGAATTGTGATTAGCCAATCACAAACCACCCCTACCCCGCGGCCCCCCGTAAATCTGTGTCAATCAAATGTTTTGTTTTTCGAGTAATTGTGCCGGTAATAGGGGTTAAAAGTATCAAAGTGCCGTTTTATTGTAATAGGTATTTCGAATTGACATAAACCCTTCATGGTTTGAGATTTTTGAGTAAAATTTTTTTCACATAGTAGGTACCTAAGTAAAGAACTTAGGTACCTACTATGTGAAAAAAATTTTTACAAAAAAAACCGATTATACTTAAAAAAAAAACACTAAAAGAATCAAAATAACTTTAATTTCAGAAGTCGGTGTTTCTCGGTATTTTTTTTTCTTATTTAACACCGACTTCCGATTATTATTATTTTTTAAGTTTTTTATTTCACATTTTTTAGTTGCGATACACTTATAACCAGAGATTCTCATGACAATTCCAATTAACCCAAACACTGCTAGGTTACATTATTTTATTATAAAGTTCCTGTGTCTATCTTCTACCTTCCGGCTCCATCATCAGAATAGTTCGATAGTAACTTGTAGCCAAAGTGCATCTCATGACAATTCTAATAAGCCCAAACACGGCGATTATATTACATCGACTAATTACGGAGTTCCAATGCCTACCTTCCGGCTCCATCATCATCATCATCAGTTCACTTTGATGATACCATTTTCAACATAACTATTCAGAACCATTTATTTATTTGTATTGTCATAGTCGCTTAACTACGTGAGTATGAATTTCCTTTGACCATTTCTGGTCTTCTTCATCAGTTCCACTTCATCAAATGTTACTTTTTAACTGTAAATGCTTAAGTTTTCGATCAAAATCCCAAAATAACTATTTGGTTGCCTATAATATTTGAGGAGTTCCCTCGATTCCTCATGGATTCATCATGAAAACTGGATTTTGAAAAAAATTAGACCAATCTGAAGAAGGAGAAAAAAAAATTGCCAATCGGTCCATAAACGACGGAGTTCTGAGGTAACAAACATTAAAAAAAAAAAATACAACCGAATAGATAACCTCCTCCTTTTTTGGTAGTCGGTTAAAAAATGTGCAACATTCGATTATCGACTTTCAGTTGTTTTTTATTCAGCTTAGACAAGAAAGATAGATAATTCGAAAATTCGAGTGATTTTTAATATACGAGTTCCACGCGGAACTAACGTTGCAACAACAGCTCGCAATTTCAATGTTGCGTTTGGAGAGGGGACTGCTAATGAACGAACCGTGCGATTTAGGTTTAAACGCTTTCGTGATGGAAACTTTGATTTGAAGAACGAACCATGTGGAAGACCACAGTGTCACAAGGTCACAGGTGAATAACAATGAATTGAAAGAGATGGTGGAAGCCGATCCGAGCCAAACTACCCAGGAATTAGCGGCATGGTTTAACGTTACGTTACCAACAATAAAAAAATATGAAAAATTGGTGCTTCAAGATTTGACTGATCTGCAGAAAGGAACGCGGGTTGCCTTGTTGAATCGATACAGAAATGAAGAAATTTTGGATCGAATTGTGACATGTGATGAAAAGTGGATTCTTTATGATAACCGTAAGCGAAAAACGCAATGGCTGACTCCAGGTCAAACGCTGCAACAGTGTCCTAAAGCAAAACTTATCAATGAAAAGGTAATGGTAAAATGGTTATGTTTGGTGGTCTCAGGATGGTGTTATTCACTATAGCTTTCTCCGATGTAGTCAAGCAATAACGGCAGATGTTTACTGTGCCGAACTCTAAACAATGATAGCAAAACTAGCAGTAAAACAGCCCCGACTCATGAATCAATCTTCACTATTATTGCTCCATGATAACGTACTATACTCATACAGCACAAGAAACTATTTTCACTCTACAGGAACTGCCACCATTCGTTACTAGTATTTAGGTATTCGCCAGACCTTACTCCAACGGACTTCCATTTTTTTTCGTGATTTGGACAATTTTCTACTTGATAAAAAGCTTTCTTCTCAGGATGCAGTACAAAATGCTTTCAAACAGTTGGTCGAATCTAGATCACCAGAGTTTTATCGCAAAGGCATTAAATGACCTTCCTATTAGATGGCAGCAATGTATAGATAATAATGGTAATTATTTTAATTAAATAAATATGTTAAATGAAAAAAAAAACCAATTTCAATTTTTCTGTACAAATCGGCAATTTCATACTTTAACCCCTAATAAATAAATTATGCTTTGATTTTTATTGTTGTCGCACCTACTCCACTTCTAAGGTACGTTACATCTCATCACCTTATTTTAAAAAACTAATGTTTTTAGGTTTAAAGACCGCATCTAGTTGACATACGGATAGGGGGCCCACAGGCGTAGATTGCTTAGGGCATCAAATAGTCTTAATCCGTCACTGACTATACTTTAGCCTGAAATACTGTCAGCTTTAAAGTAGGGTTTGAGACGTTCTTAACTCAAAATACTCCATTCACAATCCCGTTTTAATAATAAAAATAAAAAACAATATGACATAATGGACCTAACGTACCTAATAATACAACACTTGAATTTTTTTCACTAAGTCTAAGTAGAGACTTGTTTGTCCTGAAGTTATCTTCAGTTCAAATTCGAATGTTTTCTTAAGAATAAAATATCCATTGTTATTAAACCATAAACCTAGTTAAGTACAAAAGTAATGATACGGTAATAATTTACTTTGAAAAATATCCTGTGACCTACTGAGGTGCTTTTAAGCAATACTTGACAATAAATCCAACTCTAACTGAACAACATAAGGTTCAGATTACCATGACAAGTCTCAGTGACTTGTTATTTCCGATTACCTCTGGTTTTATAGAGTCGTTTATTTCACCATAATAATACAAGTCTTTGTATTGATTTTGTTTGTATATTTTCCTTACAGTAGCGAGATAGTATGACACTACTTACAAGAGGAATATGAGTGTTGGTAGGCTCATAGGTGATTACAAGAGTTCGTACTGACAAATAGGAAATCACGTAGAACATTGTGACTCGAGGCCTTAAATTGTGGTTTTAAATGTTGTGCAACAATTGAGCTCTGGTGTGTGATGAACGCATGTTACGCACAAGGACAGAGGCCTAAAGGGCCTATTACACTACGCGTTATTGAGTCAGTCTTACACCATGATATTCAAAGTAAGATTGTTTCATTCTTATTTCAGTGTGGGTAAGAGACAGAGTTATACAGGTTGTCTAGCGCCATCTCTTACCCACAATGGAATAAGAATAAAATAATCTTACTTTAAACGTCATGGTAACCCAGTAAGTCTATGTAGCGTCACACAAGAAAAAGAGCAACTTACTCCAAGTAAAGGAATGAAACAGAACGATGAGATACATAGAAATACATAGACTAACACTGTCTGAAAACTCTGAATAACGCGTAGTGTAATAGGCCCTTTAGCATGATGTGTTGAAAAGTCAGTTGTGCGAACGAGAGAAAGAGAGGGATGGAGCTATACACTCTATAATAGCTCTATCCATTTAACAGTTCAGTTTAGGTCGTAAAATGTATCGCGTTAAGAGTTCGTGGTAGCACTGCAGATCTAAATACGTACAGAGTTTTTTTTTTCTTAGAAAGAACAAAGGCCTAGGTTAAGAGACGCTATAGTAACTGTATTGCAATTTAATGAGCCGTTTTTACTCTGTTTATACGAGTAAGCCTAAAAAGATCTAGAGAAGAATCTAGAGGAAAACTTCCGGTCCACTGTAGACGTAGTCTTACGGACGGTCGGCAATAGACGGTGAGCAATAGGCAGCTCTCCGTCTATCGGACGGCGAGCTGCCCATTGCTTACCGTCCGCAACCGAACAACCTCGAGTCGACGGCGTGTTGTGTTATACGCTATCACATGTTAGTACGATTGACACCGGATTGTTCAAAAGACTTGAGAGGATGATTCTTTGAAACCCAGAGCAAGTCTCATTCATCTGGCCTAGTTTACGTACCTAATTTTGTATCGTAAGGCAAATTTATGCGTTGATACATTTAGTGATCGGGGAAAACTAATATGCAAATAAAAATATCAAATTGTAAAGAAAAAACTAGGCCAGATGAATGAGACGTACATTATCCCGGTTTCAAAGAATCACCCGAGACTTGGCTCTGTCTTGTGATCCTAGCAAAGGGCAATTTAAAGAACACAGATGGGTTTTAGTCAGTAGAAATCTGGTACTCCCGCTCACATCACCCAGACCGGGAGAAGTCATTTGATTATATCCCATTTAGAAAACAGACGATGTAGTCTTGTACTGCCATGCCGGGCCCAATAAAGTATATCTGATCTGTTCATTTTGAAAGAAAGCTAATTAAAAGAAGAAATAACTACTAAATATACTGACCTGTTGGTTTAGTGGTTAGTGGCCCTGATTGCTAAATCGGAGGTCATGGGTTCGATTCCCACCCAGGACAAATGTTTGTGTGATGAGCATGATTATTGTTCTGTTCTGGCTGTAATTTATCTATAATATATTTATAAATATATAAATATGTTTATCAGTTGTTTAATACTCATAACACAAGCTCTGCTTAGCTTGGGACGGCGTTGTGTGATAGTTGTAAACTATAATATAAAATACTGTCATATTTTAGTTAGATAGGCACAAGGTTTTTATAACTTCTTAGTAATCCATGCTAAGCCATGTACAGTCAGGGATCAAAAGTGCAGTTGTTCTCTACCAATGCTAAAATGACTAAAATTTCTTTGTTGTAGAAGTTCAGTAGTCCACAACTAGTTTATTAAATACTTTAGATTCTATGCTACCAATTAAATCATTCATGAACCATTGACCCTCTTCTACAAAGATATTTTAGACATTTTAGTATTGGTAAGGGGGAACTGCACTTTTGACCCCTTACTGTACCTACATCAAGTTATGATAGGTACCGACATCATCATCATCATCATCATTTCAGCCGAAAGATGTCCCCTGTTGGATATAGGCCTCCCCCAGGCGTCTCCATAACGACTGATCCTGTGCGTCCCGCATCCACCGCACTGCCGCGACCCCCACCAGGTGGTCGGTCCACCTTGTGGGAGGCCTCCCAACGCTGCGTTTTCAGGTGCGCGGTCGCCTCTCTAGAACCTTTCGGCCCCATCGACCATATGTTCTACGAGCAATGTCTGCCACTTTGCTCTCTTTGCACTCTGCAATGCCCACTGCCACTTTAGTTTGGCGATAATAGGTACAGTTTAACAAAATTCAATATTATTAGGAGCACGTACTACTTCATTTCAACAAATTATGAAGAGCACTTCAGATTACCACGTCAGCGATAGTAAATTTCTGAAATGTTTCCCAATTCATTGTAATAACAAACAATAGTCGTAAAAATGAATGTTATCATGAAGTAAATAGACGAAAAGTTTTGACTTTCATGTTCTGCGAACGTGAGTGCCACATAATTTCGTTTCGGAACCATTTTGGCTTACAATTCTTTGAATAGACTTAAATAAAGAAGAGGTACTTGTAATAATATCCTGGGTATATTTTATTTTAGTAGGAGCAAAATCAGCCTTTTTTATTTTCCCACTGTTGGGACGCAGGCCTCCTCTCTAAGAGAAAGAATGGGCCATAATCCACCACGTGGGCCCAGTGCGGGTTGGTGAATGTCACATGTCTTCGAATTTTTGGTTCTAGGACATGCCGGTTTCCTCACGATGTTTTCCTCCAACGGTTTGAGAGCAGTTGTAGTGATGAAATAAATTACACAAAGTAATGCGCCTGGTTGGGTTTGAACCCATGACCGTAAGTAAGTAACTCGTAAGTCGGAGCCGTTACCACTCGGCCACCACTGCTCTTTGTAGGAGCATAGTATGTAATATATTAAATTTTAGTAAGTAAGTCATATTCAGCTGGACAGCGTTCAGGAAGCTGCGCGGTATCTTCTCGTCCAATATTCACAGTGTCTCAAGACGAAAGTCTATGACCAATGCGTGTTGCCAGTGATGACATATGGCTCCGAAACGTGGCCGCTTACAATGGGCCTCATCAGAAGACTCAAAGTCACCCAAAGGGCAATGGAATTAAGGGCTATGCTCGGAGTTTCCTTGCGTGATCGAATCAGGAATGAGGATATCTGCAGGAGAAGTCAAGTGACGCACTGAAGTCATATCCTTGACCCATCACCAATACATTGCCGGTGTGGAGCCACTTCCCAGAATATGCGTCACCTCCTATCCTGCCCAGATTGCACAAGAACCTTTTTTTTTTTTTTTTTTTTTTTTAATGTGGGAAATCATCCAAATGACTTCTCGCGATCTGGGTGGAGCGCGAGGGCGTGTCAGACTTTTACTGACTAAAACCACACCTGTATCCTTCAATTACCCTTTGCATACTAGGACTACGGGTTGCCCTTTCGGAAATTCTCCGCGGTCCTAGCTAGCGGGCATCGGCCCCGCTGGGCCCCTACGGTTTGCTGACATCTCTTTGAGGAGCGCGAGGATCACTACGCGCTGTTAACGACTGGCTCGGTGCGGTTAATTACCGAACAGCCGGACGGCGAGCTACCCAGTGCTCGACGTCCGCAAGCCCGCGTCTACCGTGGCTGGTAGTCGGGGTCGGAATTACGTCGGCTAGGGCGTGAGGACCTTCGTTCCCTCACGCGTGCAGCCTCCTCCTTCGCTAACATTACTGCTTCGCAGAAGGAGGCAACCGCC
This sequence comes from Mythimna pallens, assembly GCA_961205895.1. Lineage (NCBI taxonomy): Eukaryota > Metazoa > Arthropoda > Insecta > Lepidoptera > Noctuidae > Mythimna > Mythimna pallens. Next base: position 9,382,568 of record OY540843.1, read on the forward strand.
TGCCATTCCTCCTCGCTCCGGACCATAGCCTGAACCAAGGCCCGACGTGAAAGGTCGCTGCCGCCAATTGCCTCCACGAGGACACGGCGGTGCTCCGCCCAAGCGGGGCACACCTCCACCGTATGCTCCACCGTGTCCTCTGGGTGGTCCACACAATGATGACACCCGGGCGTTGCTTCCGCCTGAATCCGATGCAGGAACCTCCCGAACTTGCCATGTCCGGTGAGGACCTGCGTCATGCGGTAGGTGAGGATGCCGTGATGCCGCTCCAGCCACTCCTCAAAGAGGTGACTAACCGCCATTATTGTAGCGTGCCCAGCACTGGGTTGCGACAGTCGCCGTCGCCATTCCACCATGAGATCCCGCCGGAACTCGGTCCGCCATGCCGCGACTTGGCGCGGCAGCGGAGTTTCGCCCCGGCGTTGCATCTCCACGCGCAAATCGTGCATGCGTGCAAGGACTGTTGCCTCCAAATCCAATGGTGGCAGGCCAGCAAGAAGGCTCGCCGCCTCGCGGGAAATCGTGCGGTATCCCCGTATCATCCGAATGGCCATGACCCTCTGGCAAGCGTTCAGTATGGCCGCCGGTCGCCTTTGCAGTGACGGTGCCCACACCGGCGCCCCGTAAAGGGCCATGGACCTAACAATTCCCGCGTAGAGCCTCCGGCAGGAGGCGTCTGGACCCCCAAGGTTGGGCAGGAGCCGCTTTAGGGCAGCCGCGGTCCGTTCCAGTTTGGGAGTCAGACGTCGAAAGTGCTCCACAAAGTTCCACCGACTGTCGAGGACAAGTCCCAGGTACTTCATCGTCGACCCGACGTCGATGCGAACCCCTCCTACCGTTATTTGGGAACCCGGTGGTGGCGCGTTCCGAGGGCCATGGAAACACATGGCCTCGGACTTGTGCAGTGCCACTTCGAGTCCCAACTCCTGGATCCTATCCACGACTGTCGCAACCCCGCGTGTCGCTAGTTCGGCCGCCGCCTGGTGCGACTCCCCCTGCGCCAGGACCAGCGTGTCGTCTGCGTAACAGACCACACTGACCCCGTCGGGGAGGTCGCCGCGCAACACGTAGTCGTACCCGATGTTCCACAAAGGCGGTCCTAGTACCGATCCCTGCGGAACACCGCACGACATCTCTCGCCGTCTCCACTCTCCCTCGTGACCGGGGTAGATGATAAACCTGTCCTTCAGGTAGGCCTCGATCAAACGACGGAGGTAGTCGGGCACCTGGTGATACCGGAGTGCCCTCCTAATGCTACTCCAGGGCAGGGAGTTGAAGGCGTTGGTGATGTCCAAGGACACCACCACTACGACCTTGCCCCGGGACACTGCATCCCCCGTCGTGAGGGCTCGCACGCGCATGATGGCGTCCACCGTGGAGCGCCCCCTGCGGAAGCCAAACTGGTTGTCCGAAAGATCCGGCCCCACCCGCGCTAAATGCGCGACGAGGCGGTCTGCAATTACTCTTTCAAAGAGCTTGCCCACCTCGTCGAGCAGCACTATGGGCCGGTATGCGGACGGAGAGTCCGCAGGACGCCCCGGCTTCGCTATAAGGACCAGTTTCCCGGTCTTCCAACGCAGTGGGAACTGGCCCCTCTCCAAACATGCGCTAAACAGCCCTCTTAGTCGAGGCCCGAGTTCCTCCATGGCCAGGACCCAGGCTTTCCCAGGCAAGCCATCGGGTCCTGGGGCGGTATTTTTAGCGTTTAGCCTTCGTACCGCCACACTCATCTCTACCTCGGTCACCTCCGGAGTGTCATCGTCATCGCCGTCGTGGTCCGCGTCGGACACCGCGGGAGGCGGAGCCATTGGCGGGGAAGAATGCTCCTCGCTCGGAGGGAACAGAGCGTTCACTACGCCCTCCACGAGCTGGGGCCGGAGACTCTGTGTCAGCGGGGGAGCCCAGGCGCGGAGCTTATCCCGCACCATTTTGTAGGGGCGTCCCCATGGGTCTCCGTTCAGAGTCCCCAGCCAAACGTCGCGGGCCTGTAGTTTGGCTCGCCGTATCTCCGCTCGGAGGGTGCGCTTCGCCACTCTGTATCCCTCGTACAGCTCCGCCTCTATGGCCTCCGCATCCGGAGGGCGGATGCGGCGCCTGCGGTGTCTGGTGTACCGGCGCCGTGCGGCAACGCATGCCTTGCGCAGTTCCGCAATCTCCGGCGACCACCAGTAGACCTGGCGCCGGGCACGTCCTGGCCGGACTCGGGGCATTGCCACGTCGCATATTTCCGACATGGCCTCCCGGAACCACTCCGCCTCCACATCTATGTCAACAGGCCTGTCCGGTGCTGACACCCAGGCCTGGACGATAGCGGCTTCCAGGAGGAGCTCCCGGTCCAGCTGCTTTAGTGCCCACCGCGGACCACACGGATTCTGTCGGACCGGCGCGGTCGAGGTCTGGGCGGAGACATCAAACCGGATGTACCGGTGGTCTGAGTACGTCTCCACCCCCTCCATGACGCGCCTGTCAATGACGCGCGGAGACAGAGCGGGGCTTGCGAACGATATGTCCACCACGGACTCGCCCTGCATCCGCACGCATGTGGGGACAGAACCCCGGTTTAGGACGACCAGGCCTGACTCCAGGGCCCAGTCCTCCACCATCCGGCCCCGCTGGTTCGTGAACCGGGAACCCCAAGCCAAGTTCTTGGCGTTGAAGTCCCCGCAAACAACCACAGGGAGGGATTGAAACCCGGCGACGACGATGTTCAGCTCCATAAGGGAATTATGGAGATCGGCGAGAGTTCGGTTCGGGGAGAGGTATACACCTACCACTGCGATGTCCCCGAACCGTGCTGCCACGCAACCCTGTCCCCTTTTGACACCCTCTAGGGACGGGGTTCCGGCGGCGGCTGACGAGATTAATGTCACCGAGCCGTTCAGATCCTGCACCCAGCCAGCCCTGGGTGGGACGTAGTACGGCTCGGTGACCACGGCGATGTTAATCGACCACTGCGCCATGCTCTGGAGCAACAGATCCTGAGCGGGGGCGCAGTGGTTGATATTCGCCTGGAGGAGCCGTAATGGAGCAATTATAGGCAGTCCATTACAGTCTCCTCCCGAGCCCCCTGTGAGGGCCCTGCCGCGGCAGTTGCGGCGGTGGCCGCAGCGGTGGCTGCGGTGGTGACGGCGGTGGTGGGGGAGGGCCTCTTGCCCTTACCCCTGACTTTGGTTGGGGGAACGCAGTTCCTGCTCCCAGCCCGGTGGTCGGCGGGCTTGCCAGCCGCTGCACACACGTAACAGTGAGGTGCAGCGTTACAGGCTACGGCCTTGTGGCCAGTCCGACCGCACTGGAAGCAGTGATCGCTTCTGTCCACCTCCGAGGTGCAGTGGACCCCTGCATGGTGGCCCACTTGGCAACGGAAGCACCTCAGAGGTTTGGGCTCCAGCAGCTTCACCTGCGCTGAAACCCAGCCCACCAAGAGCCTTCGGCCCTCCCCAGTTATGGCCTTGGCCGCCGACACGGGGCAGGTCACCGTGACGGTTCGCATGCCCGTGTTGTCGGCACGGATAGTGCCTGCCCGCACCTGGTCGCCAGGACACTTTCCCGTCCTGACGACTGCTGCCACCACCTCGTCCTCCGTCACGGAGTCGTTCAGCCCCATAATACGCATATCGATGCATTTCGTGGGCCTGGATACTCGGGCCACCTCCGCGTCTAGGGACGCTCGTATCCTTTCCGCCAGAGCGTTCGCGGTGGGGCCGCTGTCCGCACCAGGGATTTCCAGCATGCGGCCTCCGGTTGCAGTGGTCCTCATTCGTAGGCCCCCGGCGATGCCTAACTCGGTGAGGTCCACCGCCCGCTTCGCCTTGGTCATCACCTCGTTGTAGGTCGCGCCCTTCTTTTCCGCACCTGGCTGTAATGTGATCACTACAGCTGCGGATGTCGGGGCGCGAAGTCTAGCAGCGAGGGCCCTCTTCTTGCGCTGCTGCCGCCTTTCGCGCTTCTTGGCCGCTCTAGCCGCCTTGCCCGCCCTTTTCTTCTCTCCGACCACTTGCCATTCGGCGTCGGCCGGAGAATCTACAGGCTGGGATAGCGAAGGAGGCCGGCTCACCGCCATAGCAGGAGCTTTTGCCGCCTTGCCTTTTTTAGGAGGGGGGGCAGGTTTCCTCTGCTGTTGCTTAGCGGCCGGGGTTGGCCTCGCGGGTTCCGACACCACCGTAGACCCGCGTTTTGCTTGCCCCGACTGGCCCGGCTTGGGCGCAGCAGCTGGGACCGCGGCGGCGGCGGCATATGACGCCACCTTCCGTTGGCCGGAGGCCGCAAGCGGTGGGCGCAGCACGATGCCCTCCAGAACGGAGAACTGCTGCTGCACTCGCTGCTGGAACTGCTGCTGTTGCTGCTGCTGCTGCTGCCGGAAGGCAGCTAGCTCCTGCCGCAACAGGGTCAGCACCTCGCTCTCTGGCTGGGGCTGTGACCGTTTGCGTCCTCCATTTGGCGTCGTCTCGGGGCCAGCTCCTCGGAGACTAGCCAGGTCCGCCTCGAGCCGCCCAATCCTCTTATTGAGGGGCTCCAAGATGCCCAGTGCCTCCGTAATTGAGGCCTTGCCTTGGGAGATAGCCTCCCTCTTCCTTGACTTCTCCCTATTTTTAGACACGCTTGTTAAGGCGGCGACCACAACTTCGGTAAATCTGGCCATCGCCTCCTTCATGCCATCTGGCTCGCTTGCAGAAGGCTCCGAGGGACTGCCCTGACCGCTGATTGCCCCGGAGTGGCGCCCCTCCCTGGCGGTTTCCAGGGATCGCCTGGCTGCATCCTGGGCAGTGAGCCCCCTACCCCTTCCTGTCTTGCGACCCGCCCCCCGCCCAGCGGTGGAGATTTTACGGGCCGAAGCCTCATCAGAAGACGACCCCTGACCGACTCCCGACATGGGGCGCTTCCGGAGGCACTGGTTCCTCCCGGGAAGGGTGTCTGCAACCTCCCTTATCTCCGGGGTGAGCGAGGATCCGGTATCGGAATCCGACAACGCGTCTCCGCTCACCTCCCTAAGGCCGAAGCTCCTGCCGGCCTGATCGGTACCCGCTGGCGCCGCGGATGTGCTAGGGGCGGGTCCCAGGGACTCCGCGCTACCGGCGGGTGAGCCACCCTGGCTCAGTGCGTCCACAGAGGACGGTACGGGGTCCGAAGACCAAAGGCGGTAATTGCCCCCCCCAGAATACGAGGGGCAGCCCGAGCTCTGCTCGGGGAGGGATTCTCCTGCATGCAGGTACCCTCCTGGGGTAATATTATTTTTATTACTCGCGCTCATGGTGGTGCTGAACACAGCTTTGCCTTTTTGTCAATGGGGTGGGGTCCCCAATAAACACGTTCGCCATCATGGTCATGTCTGATATGCAGACATGTACCAGAGGCGAACCCACTCTCCAAAACCACTGCCCAAAAACACCAACAGCTGTTGGTGCCGATGCCTTTGGACAGCGCACCCTCCGTGGTGGTCCGTCTGGACTCCGCCCTGAGTGTATTCCTCTTGGTCTGGTCTCTCACTTGAGGCCTTCCGGCATGAGTAGCTCTACCGGCATAGCCCTCAAGATCACAGAGACACGCAAGCCCCACCACGACGACAACGTGGGAACACAGTTGGTGGGGAGATTGCACAAGTACCTGCACCTTCCACGACTTATGAGCCAACGAGACAGCGATCCAGGTGGCTAAATATTGATCGCACCAAATTTTAGTCAGGTCGACACGAAAGAAAAAGAAGTAGGGCATAACCATAACACTTTGCTTCAACTTAATTTACAGTAATTTGATAGTTATGTGGGTTGAAAGAGGTAGTGACTATCCTTAGATTGGACACGCCACGATCGTGGTGGTAAGTCCCCTCTTTGAGGAAGGGCTAGTGAGGCGCCACGGTGTCCTCACCTTCCGCCTGGCGCAGTTACTCACTAAACATGGTTGTTTCGGAAAGTTCCTTTGTCAGATTCGGCTGGAAGAAACATACGGATTTCTATTATGTGAATCACCCGAAGAATGTAGTGGATCATGTGATGGAAATATGCTCCGCTTAGGTGGAACACCGTCGGTAAGGACCGATAAGGTCCAGGTTCAGGATGATTCTTTGAAATCCAGAGAACGTCTCATTCATCTGGCCTAGTTTTCATACTTATTTTGTGTCGTAAGCCACTGGGCGCAAATGAGTGCCTTTGATACGTTTAGTGATCGGGGAAAACTAATATGCAAATGAAAATATAAAATTGTAAAGAAATAACTAGGCCAGATGAATGAGACATTCTCTCGGTTTCAAAGAATCAGCCTCCAGTAGTTTCTGAGTTCATTACAAACTCAGATACACACAAATCTTTTCTCTTTATGGTATTAGTAACTATATAATCAAATGCAAAAAAAAAACGAATACGTTCACAGTTATGAGCGTTCAAACAAACAAAGTCTTCAGTTTTATTTTTATAGTACCCACTACTCACTGCATGGATGATGATGTTATTTTTTACAAAGGGATTCCACTGCCTTAGTCCTAATAAAATTTCTCGGAAAATAATTCCAAACAAGGATTATATTAGACTTGAAACCTTGAACGTTGACTAAAAGATTTATGAAAATAAATGTGATTGGATGGAGAAGAATATAGAAAAGAAAAAAAAAGAATTGTGTGCTACTAGGGAGGGGAGAATGGAAGAAGAAAATGTATTGCCATGACCCCAAGTACCATGGTACAAGGTCATCACTTGTCTTAAAACATAGATTGACAATATCAACTTTCTTCTTGGTTTGAAATCGTCTTCTTCTTCTTCTTCGAATTCTTCGGTTGGAGCGAGATGGAGAGTGTCTTGCAGTGGTGACCGAGACTTAAGAACATTCTCTCCCTCACAATTCCCGTCACCTTCTTGAAAGAAAGAAATAAAAACGTTTATTTGTGCCTTAAACATTCGTATAAATTAGAAATACATAGATAAGGAAAAATAAAATAAATTCTTCGATCGCATTACTGCTTCGCAGAAGGAGGCGACTTCTTCCCATTTCCTTTCGCTCTAAACCAAGGCCAAAAAAGGGCCAGTTACCTGAGGTCACAGTCGCCAATCACCTCCACGAGGACTCAACAAGTGGGGCAGATTTCCACCGTATACTCGTATAGATTCGCATCAATGATAGCACCTGGGAATTTCTTCCCACCGAATCCGAAACCTTCCAAAATAATCGTAACCGGTGAGGACCAGCAAAAGACGAAAAGTGTGCATTGTGGCGCCTCTATAACCGCTCCTCAAAGAGGGGACTTACCGCCGCAACTGTTGCGTACTTGACATTACCAATCTATAGTGAGAAAACGTGGTGAAAGTAATAAGATAAGATAAGATAGGACCTAATATCGTTTGTTTGCTCAAATATGAGTACAATACGTACTCCTACATCAAAAATGTCAGGATTGCATTTTATAAGCTAAGCAAAAGAAAATTAACTTAGTAATAATGAATCTTCATGTTTGCCTTGTGCAAAATAAAATATTACAAATCAAAATCAAATTATCATTCTGGAACGTTGTAAGTATTGTTTAAAATTGTTTCATTGAAATGACCCGAAAAAAAAACAGTAAAAGGATCAAAATAACTTTAATTTCGGAAGTCGGTGTTGTTTGTTTCTCATTTAACATCGACTTCCGAAATTAAATTTATTTTGATCCTTTTAGTGTTTTTTTTAGTGAAGTCATTATTTTTTTTTTGTAAAATGTTTTTTGTTTCACACTTTTTAGTTGCTATACTTATAACCAGAGTGCCTATTTCTTATGACAATTCCAATTAATCCAAACACTGCTAGGATACATTTTTGTTATTATAAAGTTCCCGTGTCTACCTTCCATCTTCCGGCTCATCAGATCAGTTCGATAGTAGATACCTTGGTGTAAAAGCTTTGTTACTATTTTGGTGTACAATAAAGTTTATTCTGCTCTGTTCTGTTTTGTTCTGTTCTGTACGTTATTTCTGTTCAACTAATTATATCGTTTATCCACATATTTGCAATCTATGCACATAATTATGTGGATGGATGGAGAGGGAGAGGGAAACCAAAGAAAAGATGGATGGATTGTGTGAAGAGTGATATGAAAGAAAAGAAAGTTAGTGATAGTATGACGAGTGACAGGGCAGAATGGAAGAAGAAAACGTGTTGCGCCGACCCCAAATAACACGGGACAAGAGCAGGAAGATGATGATGATGATGATCCACATATTTGCTGTCCAAGCAATTTTTGTCTATTCCAGGTTGGCAGGAGGTGATTGCGAAATGTAATAAGCTGCCAATTGCCTAATTTGTCTAATTTCCATTACACCATTTATTAATTTGAAAACTATAAATAGCGGAATACCTACTATTGTGTCATTCTGTGCTACTTTCTCTTTTACTTTGTACTGCTCCTGTGTTATACATTTCGCACCTTTAAACCAATACCGTCACTAAACGAAATTTTTCAAAAAGACTGTTTTTAATACAATCTGTAAAGTTAGCACTCAGCAAACAGATGGCGTTAAAAACAGATTTTTTGAAAAATTTTGTTTAGTGACGGTATTGGTTTAAAGGTGCGATTTGTGTCTCAAATAAATGTTTTCTATTTTAGTCTATACCTACAAATAAAAAGCAAAACAATGGAAGCGGAAACAATGATACCTACCTATCTTGAAAGCTGACAGTCAATGTTACCCTGAGTACCTGACCCGTCGTGACTGCTGTTATAAACAGGGTCAAACAGGGGCATTTAATAAACAAGCCATTGGCCTACTTAGATAGGATCCGAGGCGCCTCCCTTTCCGTTTAGAAAGTTAGGACGAGTATTGTATTTTTAGACGGAAAATTTCGAGGACTGATAAGTCTGGTTTTTTTTCGGTGGAAAATCATCTTATGACATCCCCCACTCCTGGGCGGAGCGTGAGATAGTGTCAGACTTTTACTGACTAAAAATCCACTCCTGTTCCTTCGTTGCCTTTCGTACCAGGGCCGAGTCTTCCTTTGAGAATCAGACCCTTGGCCCCAGTAGGCTTCGACCCTGCTGGGCCCCTACAGTTGTTGACATCTCCTTGAGGCGCACGTGGAACAGTACGCGCCGTCGACGACTTGGGCTCGGTCCAGACGGTTATCGGACGGTTGGACGGCGAGCTACCCATTGCTCGCCGTCCGCAAGCCCGCGCCTACGGTGGCCGGAAATCGAGATCGGAATCCCAGCGGACGTTTTTTTTTGAGGTAGGAAATTATTCAATGACTTCTCCCGCTTTAGGACCAACGGCTTTATGAGCTTCTTGGGGCACGTGTGTCACACCACCAACTTCCCAACTTCGGACTGCTTTTTAGGGTTCCGTACCTCAAAATGAAAATACGGAACCCTCATAGGATCACTTTGTTGTCCGTCCGACTGTCTGTCTGTCAAGACCCTTTATCTCAGGAAGGCATGGAGATATCGAGTTGAAATTAAACCATATGCTCAGGTCTGCAGTCCCTTGAACATGTGAAAAAATTAAACTTCTATGTTAACAAAAAAAAAAAGATACGGCCGTTTATATCACAAAAAAACGTATATTTAGACACTCTCAAGGGAATTAAAATTCATAGGGTACTTTCCGTTGACCCAGAATCCTGAAATTTGGCATAAAGCAAAGTCTTATAGCATAGGTATTTTTTCTTTATTCGGGAATTGAACGATATATTTACATAGGCAGGTTTGTACGGAACCCCCAGTGCGAGAGTCCGACTCACACTTGCCCAGTTTTTTTAAGTGAGAAATCATCAAATAGTAGTTTTTCTCGCTCTGGGTAGAGTACGAGGGAATGCCAAACTTTTACTGACTAAAACCCACAGTGTACCTTCAGTTGCCTTTTTTGTGTGGGCTACAGTATACACCATCGACCGGGCTACCCGGGCTTTTTTTTTGGTTCTTACCGGACGGCCGGGCGGCGAGCTACCGATTGCTAGCCGTCCGCAAGACCGTGCCTACAGTGGTCGGAAATCGTCCTGGAACTCCCTACGCCCAGAACATCTTCGTTAGAAGAAAATCTAGACTGCTACTGAAGAATCCATAATAGAAAACCCAATAACACTTCTTGCCTGATCTGGGAATTGAACCCAGGGCCTCTCGCTCATCGTTTTTACTTTCGGCCATAAGCCCAACGAGGCAGGTACTTTTTTTTTAACTGGAGGAAGAAATCAGGTAATACGTGATGTGATGGGCTGATAATTATGATGATTACTCTAGTCACGAGACTGCAAATCTGATAGGTATCTAAGGTTTTATATATAAATCTCATAGTTGATTGAGGAAAAACATCAGTTAGGTATCTATGCTATGTTGTGTGAAGTATGTATCGCAGAAATACAGGCTCCAAGTCTAATTCGGCAGCACATGTTAATTTAGGCACAATTTTTATGTATTGTAAAAATATTATAATTATGAGCACAGACAAATTGTGTAATGTGTATTTTTTGGTGTAATAAATTATTATTATTATTATTATTATGTAGACTTGAAGATATAGAAACAAAAAATAACAACAGTTTTCCTCAAATGGTTAAGTAGAGTTGTTCCTATAATACATCCACTTTTTTCCAGTTATGGTTTTATGTCCTGAGAGCCTAGTTAGACTTTGACACGATTATGATGTTCGGCGTTCCGATTGGCCCGCTCCAAGCTCTTAACCAATCAAACAGCCAAACGCGGTATACGTAAAAATGACTCACACTAAGGCTATTACAATTGATAATGGGTCTTTATCCAATACCACTTTGAACGGCCCAGGAATCGAACCCTGGCCCTGCTCAGTAGTAAAATTTCCTACTGATTTACAAGACACCCGATTAACAAATACCAGAAAAAAAATTAAAAGGATATTTCTTTGCTGTTTTAATATTATCTCCATCGGTAATTGACTGGTTTCGTAGTCATCTGTTCGGTCGCCGGTAACGTATTTGCATCAGAGAGACAATGTGTTCCTAATGTAGTACTTCTGCCGGGGTATCACAGGGTCAAATTTTACCGGTATCCGAGCCCTAACAGGGTGGCGTCTTATCTCCCTTACCATTGTTGAAATCTAATTGTTTGGATAGGGTTCTCGACATGGTTGTCAAGATCTGACACTTTTTGCTTTGCCATGATAACAGCTGTTACTTTAAGGTGTCGTCTTTTATTACTAGATGGCGTTAGTTTTGGTATATTTACAATCCATTTTTTTTTTCAAATAATGATCTTACATTTAAAGGAGTGTATTATGTAATTCCTGAAACTCATGTGACTTTAAATCAAATGTTTCAGATATTTGTATTTTTGTAAGATTTGTTCTGGTTATTTTTTACATGCTCTGATTTGAATAATTAGTTTACTGTTTCTGCCGAGATGACGCTATATCCGATCCCCACTATATTGCTTTCTTGTGCTACGCACGTGGCTCTGGTAGTCAGTTGCTAACCGTGTAACGAGCACGTCAGGGAAATAAAAAGTAATTGGTGTAAAAAAGTCAGGAATGTTGAAATAGTCACAACAACAACACACACACAACAACAACACTAAGTCAGTAACAAAACACAGTAGCACTAATAGTTAGTAACACTATTCGCAGTTTTTATTAACTCAATCTTCAACTAAATCATTTCTTCTTACCACCTTTAAGCTGATGATCTGCAAATTTATTCACGAGCTCCTCTCGGAAATTTACCGGGGGCCATCATGATGGTCCCAAAAAAGATACATTTCCGAGAGGTCATGACCTTAAACCGTGATCTAGCCCGTATAGGTATATTATGTGACTGGAGTAAGACGCCTATTACACCACTCGATATTCAGAGATTCAGACAGTCTTAGTCTATGTTAATCTATTTATCTCATCGTTCTGTTTCATTCCTTTACACGACATTGGCGTAAGTTGTTCTTTTTCTTGTGTGACGCTACATAAACTAAGACTGTCTGAATATCGAGTGGGCGCTTAAGAGCTACGGGTTTATTGGTGTAATTCATAAAGACGCAGGTTATTGTGGTGGATAGTTCTAGGACCGTCTCTAGGATCAACAGGACGACTCTTCCACAAGTATCCTTCGACAATTCAGATTGCGTAATTTTCTGCCAACTGCCACCAAGATTGCGCTTGCACAATCTCCTCTTATACTCATCCTAGATTATAATTTGACTCAACATAAGTCTCTAATTTAGAGAAGAATTAAAATGTGTCCTTTTAATAAAATCCTGACATTTTACCGTGGAACGCGGAACCGTATTTAGTTCGGCAAGTGATGCACAATGTTGCACCATTATAACTGTTTCATTAGGTACTAAGAGTAATTTTAATTAGCAAAATATGTAAAATTTATTTTTCTGTTGTCATAAATTAAACTTTTACTAATAAAAGATTAAATACGACTCTGCTTATTTTAGCTCAAAAGAATTTTATGCTTACACAAAAGTTTTAGCAGTAAATTCTTATGACCTACAAAAAGTAGACTAATATTTATGAACTCTTTGTAGTGCTTTAGTGAAGACTTTATTCGCTGAAACATAAATGTATACAGCATTTACTTAATTATGTACAAGTATATTCATTGAAAAGTTTATGCAGTGTTTAGAAATCCCGACGCCAGTGAATCAGAGTTAAGAAATTACAGTTTCAATAACAAAATAATTTATTAAAAGTAAACGTTTAAACATTCATTGTTTGAACCAGGTCCGACTGATTAGTTTCTCAACTGTTTAGCTGAAGTTGCTTGAACTTCTTTCAGTTTTTATCCATATCAAGTATTTGAGCCAAGACAGACAGACAAAATATTTTCCGAAACCCTAAATTGCTCGATAGTGAATCCTAGTACGGTTTTATAATAACGTATCTGATTAATTAATTAAGACTGACAGCTTCCAAATTTCGTTTATCACTATAGTCATTTATGTCATATAATCAGAAAGATGTCCACTGCTGGACATAGAGCTTATCCAATGAATTGACCAATCGTTGCTAAATTGTGTAGCCCAGTGTATTGCAGCGATATTATATATATAAGATATAGCTGCCGCCCCCGTGAAATTAGTTCCATCTTTCAATAAATTTTAAACTTTTCAACAGTTTTTTTTAACTTTTTAATCAAACCTACTATATTATAAAGCGAACAAAACAAACAACAAAATTTTATTTTGACATGGAAAGGAAATGAATTGAATTTTATTATAACCTATATAATTGTGTATGTATGTGCGTATTTGTGTAAATTGTAATTAATAGTAGTGTTTTAATATGGGAATCATTTCCTGATACAAAAATGATTATTATTATTATTATTATTAAAACAAAAGAAAAATGTTTTGAATCGGCCAAGAGTTTTAAGTTTTAGCGAGAATAACGAACAGCAATTGATTTTTATATATTTATATAAAAATCAAAAAAATAAAATAATGTTGTCATTATTTTTAGTGGGAAACCTGAATATAGTTTGTTCAGAAACTGAATCGATTCCAACAATTTTTACACCATGTTATAATTTTTCCTAAAATTATTTAAAAAAGGTCACAAATTGGACACCACCGACACTAAGTACAACATAGGTCACGGCAGCTCATAGCGGGCATTAGGCGCCAGCGCACAGCTGGGTGCGAGAGCAAAACAACCCCTCAGTTAGTAGATGGCCCGGTGACCATGTTGTTATGCGGACAATCAGGTAACATAACAAGCTTATACTCTTGTCATTTTGTTATGATACGGTTATGAAATTTGGTACATAGATCTATATTCATTACATAAAAATACTAGACACGTGTTTCGAGTTTCGCATATACTAAAACTAATATTGTATAAGAAGATTCTTACATAGTCAAGAAAAGTCTGAACTATCACAGATTGATAAAACTATGTAGAGTGAAAATAACCAGCTAGCGGCAGCGCGAGTCGAATTCATTTCACACATTCAGTACATGGTGCGAAACCCTTTGTGTGCAACAAAAGGTTTCGCACCATGTACTGAAAAAATGACGTTTCTTATACTATTTGGTTGTAGTGGCAATATAAATACCTACACACTCTGAAAATTTCAACCATTGGTTTATGAGATCCGCTGACAGCCAAACCGACGAACGGACGGATGGACAGTGGTACTTAGCAACAGAGCTCCGTTGGTTATCCTCTGGGTACGGTACCCTAAAAACGATTACTTAGAATTTATGCCTTTTACTATTTGTAAGTTCAGATTATCTTTGATCAGTTTCTTAGCTGATAGTGCCGGTTATGCGATGTTTATATAATCCGACCATTGTATTAAACAATTGAATATAGTATTGATGTAAAAATAAGACTGCTAAGAATATGAATGCTGTATTTAAGCTTCAGATACACTAGGGGACAAATTGTCCCCAAACATGACGTGCAACGCAGTTAGATTGTCTGACAACATGTCTCGCGACACGTGAATGGTTTGTAAAATGTTGGAGAGCAAGATGCGGGAGTTGGGACACTGGGCAACATTACAGCGTCACATATTTTATTTCAATAAAATACTCCAGTAGGTACACAATATCAATATAAATTTCAATTACATACAAGTATTATATATATATAAATATATGTTTACCATAGTCCGTGCGTCACTGCGGGGTGCCAACTGAAAACCAGTGCTGGGTGTCTACGCCTAGAAAATGCTGAAGTGTTCACCCTTTCGATGTGGACACGCTCGGCGCACTTTGTACTTTGTTCTTTTTTACTTTGTGTTTATAACCGCTGTGCTGTGTCTGTCCCGAATAAAAGTATTTCTATTCTATTCTATTCTACATAAATTACGGGACATTTTGTCCCCTAGAGTATAAATAGCATAATCAACGTTATAATATATGTTCCTTCTGCTGGAACGTAGGCACCAGGCCTCTTCTCTACGAAAGGGAAGGCTCAGTGCGGGTTGGTGGATGTCACATGTCTTCGAATTTTTGGTGTCATGACATGTCGGTTTCCTCACGATGTAGTCCTACACCGTTTCGAGAGCAGTGGTGATGAAATAAATAACACAAAATATTGCGCTTGACTGGGTTTGAACCCGCTACCTACAAATCGTAAGGTGGTGACGCTACCACTGGGCCACCACTAAGGCTTAATGTTACAAAGTCAACTACAATTATTAAAACTTATTTCAATAAAGATCACTTTTGGCACACAAACGGAAAATTTAATAGAAATTTGCTTTTTCCCAATTTTCGTATCGAACACTGAAAGAAAATGCATTGAAATAGGTCCAATAAAAAGTAATTGGTACCAAAGTAGATATAATGCCCCGTTTACACGAGGGCCCAGCCTCTGTGTTAACGGAGAAACCCCGTTTAAACAATGACGATTGGCCGAGGCTGGGCCCACAAGATCTGAGCTAAGTCAGTTTAGCTTCGTTTACCCATCCGTTCGAGCGTTAACCCATCCGTGTTCCCTCAGTTGCCCTTTGCGTTCCTGGAGTGGCTGCAAAGATGTCACGGCATCTTCTCCTTCCACATGTCGCAGGTCCTAACCGGACGTGGTAACTTCGAAAGGTTCATGCACCGAATTCGTGCGGAAGAAATGCCCGGGTGTCATTGAGTGGACGGCCCAGAGGACACTTGGTTCAGCATTAGTACCTACTCCTATTTATTCATTAATTAATTTGCCAGTGGTGACATATGGCACTGAAACATGGTTGCTTACAATTGGCATCATCAAAAGGCACTAGAAAAGGGCTATGCTCGGAGTTTCCTTGCGTGATTGCATAATGAATGAAGATATCCGCAGGAGAACCAAGGTCGCCGACATAGGCCGAAGAATCGCTAAACTAAAGTGGCAGTGGGCAGGGCACATTGCTCGTAGAACGAATAGTCGATGAGGCAGAAAGGTTCTAGAGTGCACCGGAAAACGCAGCGTTGGAAGGCCTCCCGCAAGGTGGACCGGCGACCTGGTGAGAGTCGCGGGAGTGCGGTAGATACGAAACGCACAGGATCGGTCGTTGTGGCGACGCTTGGGGGAGGCCTATGTCCAACAGTGGACATCTTTCGGCTGAAATGATGATGATGATACTAAAGTGAAAATTCTAATCAAAGTTTGGTTCCTATTCAACCCGTTTGACGGTTCTCGATCTCATCTTCGTAGTCTAGGTATAGTATTTTTCTATATATTAATCATAGTTAAAATAATGTTGTTACAAGGCGGGTGCCGATGGGATTTTCCATCGGTAAAAATTACGAACTTCCTTATAAACATGTATCTTTATTGAAACCACAAAGGGAATAATTTTTAGAAAATCTCCTTCAGAGCTCTCCTTCAGAGTATAATCAAACAAAAAAAAAAATATATTAAAAATTAACCATACATAGATATAAATATATTTAGCTATAATAAAAACATACATACAAAGTTGTAAAAAAATAAACGACTCGTTTTGACATTTGTATTTTGACTACCGCGGCTTGTCCAGTGTAGTGTAGCAACTATTAAAATAGTTAAAATAGCTACTACTTACTTCACCAGACCCCTTTTTTTTCGGTGGGAAAATCATCTTATGACATCCCCTGCTCTTGGGCGGAGCGAGAGATAATGTCAGACTTTTACTGACTAAAAACCCACTCCTGTTCCTTCGTTGCTTTTCGTACCGGGCCCAGTCTTCCTTTCAGGATCAGACCCTTGGCCCCAGTAGGCTTCAACTCTGCTGAGCCCCTACAGTTGCTGACATCTCCTTGAAGCGCGCGTGAAACAGAACGCGCCGTCGATGACTTGGCTCGGTCCGGACGGTTACCGGACGGTTGGACGGCGAGCTATCGGGATCGGAATCCCGGCGGCGGTTGGGGCGTGAGGACCGTTGCCTCACGCCATCGGCCACCTCCTTTGCTAGCATTACTGCTTCGCAGAAGGAGGCGACCTCCTCCCCCTCCTCCTGACCGGACCCCTAATTATTATTTCTTTGTTTCTTTCAGTTTCGTTCCAAGTTGCATCCTAAGGTCTGTCTCAAATGTCAAAACAGGCCTTTTATTTTTTAACGAGTTTAATACAAGTAAATGTTAGTGTACGGAACAAGTGCGGAAAATTGTATTCTTCTAGACCCAATGCTGAACGTTGTTTGTACATAAAGGCCGTGTCATAACATAAAACTTGGTCACTGAAGGACTGCTCAAGTAAAAAAGAGATGCTCGAAAACTCAAAGCTCGCATTTTATTGAAAAATATGAAGCATTTTATCGATTTACTCAAAAAATTTTTGAGTTATTAAAAACTAAAGACAACCAAATTTTTTGCTTTTGAGTAAAAGGATTATACAACTACTTTAAGATTTATGTTTATTACAGCTCTAAGCACTAGTAAATAACACTGTACACAGGCAGATTTAATGCCTAATGCATTTTCTACACTAATCGACTTTTGGAAACCGCCTTTAGTTTCTTTATTTCAATTAATTTGTTTTTGTTTGTTTGTTATGCGTGTTGTCTATTAAAATGGAAAAAAGGTCAAAGTTAAGAGGTAAGTTTGAGGTCTTATTTTTTTATATTAATCACTTTTCAGATACACCGAAGTTTTAGTAGTAAAATTTTAAGTAGTAGTACTTTTGCGTCACTAACACAGAGTAACCAATCGAGAATTCTGACTTTCAAACGAAAACGAGTTTAAATAAATGTATCAATGCAATTTTCCGAGAAAAAACAATCCCTATACGACTTATGAATTCACTCAAATACGTCCGTCTTAGATCAGGTAGTCAAATTTGTTATTTTTATCCAAGAGGGTGTTTAAAAAGGTCAAAGTTCGCAACTGTGGCTGATGACGTCACCTCGTCTGGGCCCAAAAGGAAAGAACGAATAACAGATCCATAAACAATTGTTGGTTAACATATAAATCCCTATGAGAGCCTTGCTTATATCTATATGATCAGTGACTAATAACTTTAAACAAGTTATTAGTCACTGATCAAAATAGTCATGCAGTACTTTTTAGTGAAATAAAAAACTTTTTACAAAAAAATTCAACCGACTTCAGAGTAAAAAAGCACTGAACAGTGCAAAATAACTGTGTGTGTGTTTATATAATAGTCTTGTCTCTTCATTATTTAACACCGATTTCCGAAATTAAAGTTATTTTACACTTTTCAGTGTCTTTTTTACTTTGAAGTTTGTTGTGTTTTATTTTTGTAAAAAGTTTTTTATTTTACACTTTTTAGTTACGGTACCACCACCTTATAGCCAGAGTGCATCTCATGACAATTCTAATGATCTCAAACACGGTTAGATTACATTAATTTATTACAGAGTTCCGGTGCCTAACTTCAGGCTTCATCATCAGATCAGTTCGATATATTCCCCTCTTCTTTCTGTTAGTCATCGACTACACGCAAAACAAAGCAATTTTACTTGTTACGACGGTTCTGCTGTGATCCTATGAGGACTTCAGTTCCATATTTTCGAAGTTCATGATCAGATCATAGCAATATTCCTATGGGACCAACTCGGAAGCTACAAAATCGGTTCTCAATTGACCGAGAAATCGGTAAACATACATAAAAAAAACATACATTTCGCCGAACATAGAACCTCCTCCTTTTTGAAGTCGGTTAAAAATGGATTGAATCTCGAATCTATATTCCTAATTTTTTGTCAGTTGACAGGATCTCCACTCGACTTTTAATCACAGTAATACACTCTTAACGCTCGAACGGCTCCACGGATTCCGATGAAACTTGGTGCACGTTTAGACCATATCCTCCACATACGATATTTTTCCTTGAACAATTTGCTATGAGAAATTATAAATCAAGCTACACATTTCTTAATTGGCTACGTGATCTAATTTCACAACTAGAGGCTAGATATAGCCTCTAATAAACTGGTCCAAGAGCGAGCGCTACCTCGGAATTGCAGGGCTCCGACACCGACGGGTTAGGTTCGAAGCATAAGCATAAGATAATCAGCGTTTTAATGTTCCCACTGCTGGTACTCAGAACTCCTCTCTCTAGGAGAGGGAATGGGCCGTTATCCACCACGCGGGCCCAGTGCGGGTTGGTGGATGTCACCTGTCTTCGAATTGCCGGAACATGCCGGTTACCTCACGATGTTTTCCTTCACCCTTTTGAGAGCAGTGGTGATGAAATATATTACACAAAGTAATGCGCCTGGCTGGGTTTAAACCTGCGACCTACAACTCGTAAGTCGGGGCCGTTACCACTCGGCCACCACAGCTCTCAAGGCCTGCTCGAAGGCCAACCGATATTCACGTGGACGTGGTCGCTGGCGGAAGCTAATCAATTATAATTGCTTGTTATTGTCAAATTCAACGTGTTTTCTTAGTCACTAAACCACAGTTTGACTAGCTCTACAACGTTAATTATAAATTGATCAAGAATTAATTGTGTCATTGTTTGTTTCCTTGTAAAATCTATTCGTCTTTTATTATAAGGCTGTAAATGAAAAATAATTATGTTTTACTGAGAAAAACAAAGTTGTATTTGCTTGTGTCATTTTACTTATTAGTACCTTTATTGTTTCTATTATTCCATACCTAAATTGGTTTGAACCAGGAATATGATTCGAGTTAACCAGAATGATGAGTAAAGGGATTATTCACTTAATTCTGTTTAAAAAATATTAAATGAACGTAGGGGCCTCTAATAAATTAATATTTTACACCTAAATATCTTTCTTGACAGAAGTAAGTTCTCTTGTCCAAAGATTGCTAAATAAATTGAGTTCAAAGAAAGAACTTTGTCCGAGTTTTCCAAAAACTTTTCCAATTTATCTTTCCAATATGAACTAAAATATTCATTTGGTCTCTTACAAATATTTTACAAAGTGAACATATCAATGGAGAAAGCAGATATAGATGTTTTCAAGTTAGAAAGAGATAGGTATTATATCTAAGTTATTTTTAAGTTCGGTAACCTACGTAGATATATCTATACAACATTAGCTTTACTATATGCGAAACCCGAAATACGTGTTTAGTATTTTTATGCAAAGAATCTATGTACAAAATTTCATAATTGTGTCATGAAAAATCACAAAGTTATAAGCTTTTTATGTTACCTAATTGGCCACACAAATACATGGTCACCGGGTCATCCGAGTGACTGAGGAATTGTTTTGCTCCCGCGCTCAGCTGTCCGTTGGTTTCTAATGCCCGCTATGACCTGCCGTGACCTGTGTTGTACTTAGTTTCGGTGGTGTCCAACAAACAAAAGGTCACATTTTTTAAGTATTTTTAGGAAAAAAAATTATAACATGGTGTAAAAATTATTGGAATTGACTCAGTTACTGATTCTGAACAAACTGTATTCAAGTTTCGCCATACTAATAATAATTTGTAATAATCTCCCTCATGACAGCTCTGGGTCTCTATGTAGAACGAGAGGGAGTGTCAGACTTATACTGACTAAAACCAACCTTCTCGTTCCTTCAGCTACCCTTTGCTTTCAAGGATCACGGTGGACCTTTTGAACTATCCGACAATAAATAGGCTCGCACTTAACATGGAGCTGACAACATAACCGACAGTGTTTTTAGGGTTCCGTACTTCAAAAGGAAAAGCGGAACCCACCCTTAAAGTATCACTTTGTTGTCCGTCTGCCTGTCTGTCTGTCAAGACCCTTTATTTCGGGAACGCGTGAAGGTGTCGAGTTAAAATCGAAACCATATACCTAATCAGGTCTGCAGTCTCTTGAAGATGTGAAATAATTAAACTTCTGAGTTAACGAAAAAAAAAAAACGGCCGTTTATGTCACTCAAAAACGTATATTTCAACACTCTCATGGGAATCAAAATTCTTAGGGTACTTCCAACTACAAGTATAGGAAAAATCTAAAAACTATTTTGTAATTAGGTCACAAAAAAAAAACTTTTTTGCGATTCAAAAAAATATGCGTAACTCAATTTGGGAATTGAACGGTTTTCATAGATTTGTATGGAACCCTCAGTGCGCGAGTCCGACTCGCACTTGCTCGGGGTTTTTTTTAATATAAGGAAACAGGGTAGAACAAACCTCTGGGAATACTGAGGCCTTACCATGAAGTGTTAAAGTGTCAATCGTGTGAACGAAGAGAGGGATAGAGTTATACACCCTACATAACTCCATCCCTTTAAGAGTTCAGTTTATATCGCGATAAGAACCCGTAGTAGGGCCTCAAGCAATGATAAAAAAGTAACGCCACGTTGATTTAAGTATACGTACCTCCCCAGAGTACTATTTACATGTAACATGACATCATCAGACCCGAGGTGAATTAGTGCGGCCTTCAACGAGACCATCAAATATGGTTAGAGATGTGTCAACTGCGTTACGTCATGACTAGGTGTGTATGTTGATATTTGTGGAGAAACTTGTCGTGCCCAAGCCGTTTTTCTTGTTATCTTTAAAGAGGTTCTTGCGAACGTTTTTAGAGGCACTTTGTATGCAACAAATATGGTCACTCAGTACATAGATCTGGAAATCTACTATGACAAGCCGTAACAAAATCGTAAATATACATAGGTATATTAACACTAGTTTATAAGTTGCGTATGTCTTTAATAACATTATTGGATTGTATTATCTTAAAAATAAGTAAGTATTATTATTATTCCATTTATTAAATTTATGTACATATTGGTTACATTTTTAAATATTTCTTAAAAAATAAAATAAAAAAAACCATTTAAAAATATAAAAAATAGTAGCCCACCGGCATCGGGAACAGGGTCCAAGCTACCGGTAGTCAGGGCTCCTGAGAGAGAAATCTCCTAACGATGCGCGCCGTGTCCAGGAGTACTGCTTTCTGGATCAGGCCCTTGATCCAGCTGCCTAACGAGAGCCTCCTTAGATGTTGTTCGAGGCTCTTGGCTATTAAGCCAATTATTATTATTATTATTAATCTTTTTTTTGTAAATAGTGTCACATCAGTATTTAGTAAGTTTGTTTTCAGTCTTTATGATTTTAGAATATATAGAGTTTTGGTCCTGTTATGCAAACTTATATTTTTTAAATAAATAAAGGTAGGTGTCTGAAGTGTGGTTGAAGGACGACTAGATCATTAAAAACATGAGAACAAGAGGTATATGTTAAAAAAAAAAACCAAAAAAAATGTGTTGAAAACAAAACCTGTTGTTCTTTTTATTAAGGATTATGGCGGGAAACACAAATACTAGCCGAGAGATTAACACTATGTTCAATAATGAGAGCTAAATATATCACACTAATATTATAAAGGCAAAACTTTGTGGATGTGTTTGTGTACGTTTGTTGCTCGAACGGCTGAACGGATTTCGATGAAACTTGGTAAACGGGTGGACCATGTCTTGTAATTGCGCATAGGATACGTTGTATCCCGGGAGTATGTTTCCATGGGACAAATTTCTACTTTCACGCGTGTAAAGCCGCTAACGGCACCTAATATTTCAATAATCCTACGTGCAACCCAAAAACTCAGTGATTTGAAAGTCCATACTCGTATTCAAGACCGTACTAAAAGGTAAACATTACATAAATCACGGATGCATGACGAGCTGACATAATTATAAAAGGGACAATGGCACATCGAACATCCATTACTGAATGCTCAAGCTACTGCGTACTCCAAATCATTGACAGCTCACGTAACCATGACGAAAGACAACATACCTATGTCTAATTTGTTATGAGGTTAGGTGCATGTATGTAGCTTTAGAGGTCTATTCTATGAAAAAGATAGGTTCAGATAGCTCGACGCAGGCTCTCGACATAAGGCTCCCCAAGTGTATAGTACGTAGGTAAGTGCCAAACTTAACTGACCGAACGGATGGTTGATGAGGTCTCAAGGTTCTGGAATGGTTTCCGTGTACCAGAAACTGCAGCGAATAAAGTTTTCTCATAAGATGGACCTATGATCTGGTAAAGGCCGTTAAGCTTGGGTATACGTGCGTGCATTTTTGTTCATGGTAAAGAGTCAACCTTCTGAACTCTACTTTTATTTTGTATCCATTGTGTACATAGTAGTTATTGTAGCGTCACTAAATTACGTCCTTATGTAGTGTTTAGTGACGGCATAAATCGTGATGTGAAGAAAATGACCAGCCCCCCTAGCCAAGTTACAACCGTTTCGTTTCGAATCTCTTTTCATCGATCGCTTCGAGTAGGCCATGCCTTCGATTCCTTTATTCTGACGTCATCTCAACGCTCAATCAAGTGGTCAGAACAAAGGAATAGCAGGCGTGGCCGACTCGAGGCGATCAACGAGAAGATCCTATAAAAATAATAATTTTATTTCATTGCTAAAAATAAATATATTATTTTTATACATGGAAGTTGGGACCGTGGTCCCGATTCAAAGAGCCCGACGACTCGATGGATGGAAACGTTTTAAATAAAAGAAAGAAAAATATTAATGAGCACATTTCGTTGGTTTTAAATCGGAAATATTACTTATCTATCAATGAAATTTTTGGTTTTTACGTTACGTACGATTATGGTTTACTTCAATCTCATGATTAAATGAAATATGTAACTGCTATTTTAGTTTACACTAGCTAGCTTGCGGAGTAAGTTATATAATAAATCTTCATCAATTATGACATTATTAAGATGTATTATGATAATCAATGCATCTGCCAAATCTACAGGCTTGTAGTCGATCATTGTAGAGGTTTAGATTTTCAAGTAAAGGCCACTATTCTGGGGTTACACGCTGTTCTCTGTGTTTTAGGATTCCGTATTTGAAAAGAAAAAACGGAACCCTTATAGTATCACTTTGTTGGACGTTTGTCTGTCTGTCTGTCTCTCTTTCAATACCCTTTACCTCAAGAACCCGTGGAGGTATCCAGTTGAAAGTAAAACCATGTCTGTAGTCCCATGAGATCATCAAAATTCATCCAGTTAACCCAGAATCCTGAAATTTTGAATAAAGCTAGGTCTTATAGCACAGGTAGCTATAGGAATAAATCTGTAAACTGAAAATTTGTTATTACGTCACATAAATCTTCGAGATTTCATTCGGAAATTGAACGGTTTACATAGGTAAGTCTTTACGGAACCCTCAGGGTGCGAGGCCGACTCGCACTTGCCCAGTTTTTTTAACCTAAACTCGGCCTATTAGATACTGATTCATCACAATATGAGAGAAAAGTGTCATTACTTAGTGAGATGTTCCTGTTATCTTTTTTTTTGTGTCATCATCAACTTCTCCCACTCTAGGTGGAGTGAGAGAACGTGTTAGACTTTTACAGACTGAAACCCACCCTTGTCTATTCCAGAATATGCGTGTGTGTAGACCCGTCTGCCGCATTTCAACCAAATCCATTCAACCATCATTCAACCGTTTCAGCGTGAAGGAATAACAAACAAACATAGTACATAGTTTTAAAACTTCGGTAGCTGTATTAACATCGATGTGTAAAGTAAAGGACTTCAAAAAGTTTTAGTGTGACTAGTGACTTCATGGTTTTCACATCCAATCACTAATTAGATTTAGAGCATCTTCACACGAGTAAGCGTGTAGGTGATTCAAGAAAAAACAATTGTTTTACGTGCTGATAACTATACAAAGTAAGACCGTGTGAAAAGGCAATTTTCTGGTGTGGCTTTGAATGAGAATCATCAACAAGATCATTTTCCTGTTTTACCTACTTGAGTCATGTTTATTAACAATCGTCAGTTATACGTTATTCATAAAACATAACATAAAGGTGACACCGCTGTGCATGAGAAATCCGAAACGTGATCGATAATCCAGCTTTATCTTGTTGTGGATTATGGATACCTATCACAAAAGACTTATAACTAGGTAAAACGTTAACTTTGGACTTGATTGTTACCTTGTCAAAAGTCCTAAATGCTCGGGATTTATCACGTGATATTTCTTCAAAATTATCCCATCCATCTTAATCTTTTTGCCCGACTGCTAAAGAAGGGTTATGTTGTTCAATCGTGCCTTGTATGTATGTATGTTTTTAAATATGTTTGCAAATTTCTTTATTATCTCGTATCTTCCAAACACCTGGATGGATTTCGATAGTTAAGGTATCGTTAGATTCATTTTAAAACCTCAATTATCCTTAGATATAGGTATTGTGTTTATTTTTAAAAAACCAAATGGCAAATTTTTGACACTAAATTAGCAGTAGTTAGTTATAAAAAATGTAGGATATAAAAATGAAAAAAAATTGAAGGAGACTAGAATAGTTATTTGTGCAACAAGAGAGCAAAGTTGTTTTTTGCTGCGGGTGCTAATTTTGAGTCCCGAGCAAGCGAAGGATTCTTTGATTGAATCACGAGCATTAGCGAGTGATTCTAAAGTAGAATCCTGAGCGAGGGGAGGGATTCAAAGGCACGAGATGCAAAAAGTTTTGCTCTTGTGTTACACACATAATTTTTCACTTCAGCAGCGAGAACACATATTACTTGGGAAATAAAATAATTAACAGTAATAGATTTAATAATGATTTCAATTAAAATAAATACTATCTCTGCCGCTAGTTTTGTTCATATTTTACAATTATTTTAACATTCTTAATGTTATTTGCCACTATTAAATTTCCGCTATTTTTTAAAGCACGTTCTAAAACAGTCAATGTTGAAACTAGAAATAATTATTTAAAGGTTAAATACCAGTTTTATCTGCTGCTATAAGTACTCAGGTACTCTTATTTTTGTTCAAATACAATAATAAATTTAAAATTCAATATTTTTTTTATAAAAAAAAAACAATTTTATATTTCACAAATATTTTATATTTATTACGCATTTCCGAACGTGTATTTCTTTGTGGTGGAATTTCAAAATCGGAATGAACTTCGAAATGGCATGTTTCTCACTCGCTTTTTTATAAGGGCGAGAAAGAGATATTAATAATTCTGTAGTTTTAACTTGGTGTTACTGATCCAATATCACTTAGTTCCGTAAGCGCTGGCTTGCGGACTGCGAGCAATGGGTAGCCCGCCGTCCGACTGTCCGGTAACCGTCCGGATCGAGCCCAAGTCGTCGACGGCGCATATTGTTCTACGCGCGCCTCAGGGAGATGTCAGCAAATCGTAGGGGCCAGCAGGGTCAAAGCCTGCTGGGGCCACAGGTAGTGTGAAAACGAAACCCGGGGCCCTGGAACGAAGGCAACGAAGGAGCAGGAGTGGGTTTTTAGTCAATAAAAGTCTGACACTATCTCCCGTTCCGCCCAAGAGCGGGATTTGTCATTAGACGATTTTCCCACCAACAAAAAAAAACATCACTTAGTTATCTGGTTCTTTATTGTTCACAGAAACACCATTCCACTATTACCAACATCACCGTCATTCTCCACCATTCACCATCATCACCATTGTCCGTTTTCATCCATCCATCATCCATTCCGTCATCATCCATTTCCCTTTTCCGTACGACACCGTTTTAGTTCATCCATTAAATGGAGGCGATGTATGGAACCATGTCCAGATGATATATTGTCACTGGAAGAGTCCCTAATACATCCCAATAAAGAAAATGAAACATTTTAAAGATAGTGCCAAGAGATAATGCTTCTAGCATTCACTTCCATAAATTAATGCATTTACTGGCATTGTTTCATATTCCTTAACTAAGTATTTGTGTGTCTTCTACCACGAGAAATTACGAAGAAGTAAGAAGTATAGAAGTAATTTTCTGTAACTTTAAGAGCATCCAACCTGTCATACATTTTCACTGTTTTTCATACAACTACGCATACTAGCTCTTACGCGATTATGACGTTATTAAACATTTTTTATTAGATATTTTGGAAACACAGATATCTAGGCTTCTATTGAAATCAATTTAGTGTAAAACTAATCCAGTAAAATCCTCTGAAAATCTGCTATTTTGCATTAAGTTTGGACCCTTCATAATATAATCAAATATTAAATAAAAAACATTTTACAAACAAAAAAAAAATACAACCGACTTCAAAGTAATAAAAAAAACACTGAAAAGTGCAAAATAACTTTAATTTCGGATGTCGGTGTTAAATAACGAAGAGACAAAACTATTATAGAAACACCGACTTCCGAAATTAAAGTTATTTTGCACTTTTCAGTGTTTTTTTACTTTGAAGTCGGTTGTTTGTTTTTATTTTACACTTTTTAGTTATGGTACCACCACTAAAAAGTACCCCTCAGCCAAACTAAAATACCTTATAGCCAGAGTGCATCACATGACAATTCTAATAATCCCAAACACGGTTAGATTACATTAATTTATTACAGAGTTCCGGTGCCTAACTTCAGGCTTCATCATCAGATCAGTTCGATATATTTCCCCTCTACTTTCAGTCAGTCATCGACTACACGCATAAACAAAGCAATTTTACTTGTTACTACGGTTCTGCTGTGATCCTATGAGGAGTTCTGTTCCATATCTTCGAAGTTCTTGATCAACAATAGTAGTAGTTGATGTTCATAACAATATTTCTATGGGACCAACTCGGATGCATAACCTTAAAATCAAAATCAGTCCACAATTGACCGAGAAATCGGTGAACATACATAAAAAGAAAAACATACATTCAACCGAACATAGAACCTCCTCCTTTTTGAAGTCGGTTAAAAAATAAACAAACAGAGTTAACCCATCATTTCTTTCACCGATTATGTTCAATTTCCATGATATTGGAGTTATCCATCCATTCGCGCACACCTTTTTGATTTACGGACCGAACTTGTTTTTTTTTTTGTGTAGGATTAAGTTATTTATCATTACTTCGTAGTAATCCTATTGGTAAAGAAAAATAGATGGGTTTTAGTCAGTAAAAGTCTGACATGCCACATAGGCAGATAACCATGAGATGCATTGCTTGCAAGAACTATAAACGGCTCACGGTATGTGGTGTCATGCCACTACCATAAATATCTCATCAAACCTATAAAAATAAACTTAAATTGGTCAAGCATAAGGTTGGCAACGAGACTAAATTTAATTACACCGCTACGACTCGTTAAGCCAATAAATTTTCTTGGACCAGGGAGTTTGGAAACTTTAAATTTTATGGATATTTTTTTTAAATGGCAGAACTTGTTTCTGAAAATTATTACCTACCTGGATTATTACTTTACTGTTTCCACAGACTGAACTGTTTGTTATTATTGTAATTACCATAGGTACCTGAATCATTACAATGATGAATCAGATGCACGTGGAAAAATACAGAATAAAACCTACATTATTGTCTAAGTGTAATTTTTTTATGATTTTACTTGAAGAATAAAATGTTGGTTATTACTCATGACAATTCCAATCAACCCAAACACTACTAGGATACACTGTTTTATTATGAAGTTCCCGTGTCTACCATCCACCTTCCGGCTCCATCATCAGATCAGTTCGATAGTACCTTATAGCCAAAGTGCATCTCACGACAATTCTAATAAGCCCAAACACGGCTAGCATACATTGATTAATTACAGAGTTCCAGTGCCTACCTGCCGGCTCCATTATCATCATCAGATATTCAGATCACTTCGATGATACCATTTACAACATGACTATTCATCATCTTCCTGCCCTTGTCCCTTGTTATTTGGGGTCAGCGCAACACGTTTTTTTCTTCCATTCCGCCCTGTCACTCGTCATGCTATCACTAACTTCCTTTTCTTTCATATTACAATATAACTATTCTGAGCCAGTTATTTATTTGTATTGTCATAGTTGCTTAACTATTTTCATTGTGACATTTATGTGAGGGTGAAGTTCCGATTGCCATTTCTAGTCTTCTTCACCAGTCCCACTTCATCAAATGTTACTTTTTAGGGTTCCATAGCCAAATGGCAAAAAACGGAACCCTTATAGATTCGTCATGTGTCTGTCTGTCCGTCCGTATGTCACAGCCACTTTTTTTCTGAAACTATAAGAGCTATACTGTTGAAACTTGGTAAGTAAATGTATTCTGTGAACAGCATTAAGATTTCCACAAAAAATAGAAAAAAAAAATTTGGGTGTTCCCCATACTTAGAACTGAAACTAATTTTTTTTTTACGTCAACCTTATACGTGTGGGGTATCTATGGATAGGTCTTCAAAAATGATATTGAGGTTTCTAATATCATTTTTTTATATACTGAATAGTTTGCGCGAGAGACACTTTCAAAGTGGTAAAATGTGTGTGTGGGGGGGGGACAACCGTAACTTCTAAAATAAGAGAATGATAAAACAGAAAAGTAGTTTTTTTTTTAATACGTCATAAATCGTAAACCGCAATTTACCTTTTAAGTTTTTACGGAACCCTCAGTGCGCGAGTCCGACTCGCACTTGCCCAGTTTTTGACTGTATAACGCTTGAGTTCTCGAGAAAATACCAAAATCACTATATGGTCGCCTAAGAAATTTGAGGATTCCTCATGGATTCCATCATATGAAATAGATTAAAAAAAATTGAACAAATCTGGAAGCATATCCTTTGAGGAGAAAAAAAAATTGACAAATTGGTCCATAAGCGACGGAGTTCTGAGGTACCTAACAAACATTCAAAAATATATATACCGAATTGAGAACCCCCTCCTTTTTTTGAAGTCGGTTAAAAATACCAAGGTAAGAGCCATAATGCGGGCGAGATTCTGTTGTTTAAAAATCTGACTGTTGAAAAATAAATAAACTAGTGCGTTTCACCATCAATGATTTACCATCAGGTGGGATCGACAAAAACGAGTGTCAAATGCCAATCCTATAAATCTTTAACCGATTTCAAATAAAGGAGGAAGTTCTCAATTCGTTTATATATTCTTCATGCTTCTTATCTTCATGATTTATGATCCGAAATATTATTCACGGTAATTCTTCTTGTGTGTAAAATAATGATGATTATGGAATTAAAGAAACTCCTCAAACATAATTAGGCGTGTATATTGTAATTCTGGTATTTTCATCAAGAAGTCAAGCATTTACATTCAAAAAGTAAAACTTAATGAAGTGGAGCTGATCAAGATGACAACAGATTGCCAAAAGAACTCTACATTTATCTATTACGAAACCAATTTAAATTCTGCTTAAGAAAAAAAAACACGTTATATTATATACTATATTTTATCTTGTTTAGGCGCATTTCGACAGTACACAGACGCCCACAACGTATAATTATTTATAAAATGGGAACTGACCGTCCCTGGCACTCGCACTGCCAGCTTTTACTAAGCTAATACCTACACAATCTATTAGTGTTTTATAATAAGGCTAACGTTTATTTCGGTTAGATCAATCCATTAAAAAAATAGGAACAGATCGATCGTAAAATTGTTAGTAAAACAAAAGTAAAGGTTGTTTGCAATTTTTTAGTAAACTAGACAATGTTGCAAAGTAATTATTTCCAATCACTACGCAGGTGTACACCTGCCTTGTACACAGTAAATGGACTGTCGACCTTGTACGCCAACGTTTCGAGGGCAGCGTTCGTGCTGACACGGGCCCTCCTCATCATCAATGCATTTGATCGTACACTAAACGTTCTTCGAGAAACATCTACTCAAAGCTTAAACAAAATTCGTTTAGCACTTTTCTCTTAAATAAACGGTTTATTCATAAAAACACGTAAGGTTGCCTGAAATTGATGATGACATATCAGATACCTAAAACCAGCGATGCGCGTTTGTTTTGTAACGATGTCATATGACACAACAGCTGCCAAAGCGACGCAATATTAAATAATAACCAAACCATGTGGAGCTCTACTTTTGGAGTAGCACGAGAGCGTGTCAGGCTTTTGGTGACTAAAGCTTACCTGTGTTCCTTCAGTTGCCCTCTTAGGTTGCCGTTCTAGGTTAGGGTTACGGTAACTCTATCGAAAATTCCCGCAGCCTACCATAAGAGCAGTACAAAGCACTGGCTGAATCTTCAGAGCAGACTAGTTGGAGCCGCATCCTCACGCCCCAGCCGCGGAGACCCTGAAGCCGACTACAAGTCACGGTAAACGCGGGTTTGCGATCCATGAGCCTTTGCTCATCGTCCAGCTATCCATTGGTAGCTGGCCGTCCAGCCGTCTGGTAATTGACCGGACCACGAGCCCAAGTCGGCGACAGCGCGTATTGTTCCACGAGTTCCTCAAAGCGATGTTTGCCAATCGCAGGGCCCAGTAGGACCAATGCATTTTCTGTAAACGAAACCCGTGGCCTTAGAACGGAAAGGGAAACTGAAACACCCAGGTGTGGTTTTAATCTATAAAAGTCTGTCACGCTCTCCCGTTCCACCCAGAGCGGGAGAAGTGAATCCCACCTTAAAAAAGACTAGTTGGAACACAACTGCTATCAAGGATTCTAACAACTGCAAACCAGGACCTCATTCAATATTTAAAGTGCCATCTAAATTCGGCATCATAGTATTTATTTAAGGATATACAATAATAAAAACTGTAATTTATATAAACTTTCAGGTATTCAACTTCTAATATGGTTTAGTTTTTATTGAAATCTTCTATACCTAAATGAGGATTCGCACTGCAAAACATACTCAAATAAAACTTGTTTTCTTCAAGCTGTGGTGTTAGTAAAAAAACATGGTACAAAAGTCTAGTAAAAAAACAATGCCATATAGGTAACCTTGAATATTTTCCGTTGATATCCTGCCCAGAGATTTAGTACAAGTATATTTCTTTAGTCGGACAGTAGTGTGACCAAACGTTTGGGAATACAAAGAACGGTCTAGTCTTGATTTCTTGAATCTTTTGTATGGCATTTTTTCTTGTTATAGATAAGTATTTATATATCGGACAGTAGTGATTTTATCAAAATGATTTCCAAAAATATTAAAATCTAATTTAGGTCACTCACAAAAAAGATTATCTTTTACGAATGATAGAAAACAATATTTAACACTGCACAGAATACTGAATGAGGCATTTAGAGGCCGGAGGAAAAAATTGTAAGGGAATAAACATAACTCATAACTACCTATTCAAACAATTATTGTCATACCTTTAATATGATGTGTTTTCACCAGAGAAATGCGAGGATTCTTAGTAAGGGATATGTTCAACAACCTCATATGCCTACTCCACACAGCTAATCCATTAAATTTAAAAAAGACCATTTTAAAACAATTCACCTAAAATACTTCCGTCCGTTGGTTAAAGGTTTTCTAAACAGTGAGTGTTGATTACGCCATGCAATAATAAAATTCCAAACACGTAATTTGATTGAAAACAATGGGAAGGAAAACAATAGAATATTGGTACCTACCTTTTTATGAATCATTGTCAACTTTTTTTCAAACAATTTTCTTACAAATGTGTGGGTGCGAACATTTTCTTTTGCGTAAAACTACTTCTCTTTTTTTTCTACTTAAGTACAGCCACATACGACATTTTTCATACGAGAAATAATCTTAATCATAATAGGACTAATGTAATTGACAATTAAGGCATACATAGCGCTCACTGCAATAATATTGCTGCCTTAAAAACTTAGTCTAACATCTAACATAAACTTACCATTTAGTATCTACATACAATAGGTCAATTAAGGAAGAACAAACACACAAAAAAAAAAAATAAGTCAAACACTTTAAGATTAACGAAATCTATATATATATATATTTATAAATACTAGTTTTTGCCCGTGGCTTCGCTCCCGTCAACTGACTACTCCACCCAACTCTACCCTGCTCTACCCTACCCTACTCTACCCCACTCTAACCTACTCTACCCTACAAGTTTCAATTTGACAGCAAAATCCCATTAACAAAATTATCTGCCATTTATTGAATTCATTTGTAACAAAAAATATGATAAATGAAGAACCGCTCGACCGATTTTGTGCAAACTTCACATAAACCATCTACTAAATAGTCGGAACACAGCCTAAAGATTTGGTTTGGATAGGTGAGCCCATTCTTGAGTTATAAAATTACAAAGAAAACTGGCATTGATTTTTATATATACAAGAAAAACGAAATACCACTCACTGATTAATCACGAAATCTCAGAAACTATAACACCTACAAACTTAAAATTTAGTAGGTAGGTTCCATATAGGGTGTAGACATCCGCTAAGAACGAATTTTCTGAAATTCACCGTCTAAGGGGATGAAACGGGGGTCCAAAGTTTGTATGGAGAAACCGACTTTCACGCGGGCGAAGCTGCTGGTAGAAGCTAGTCTCATCATCATCATCATTTCAGCCGATAGACGTCCACTTCTGGACATAGGCCTCCCCCAAATGTCGCCACAATGAACGACCTTCATCAGGTCATCGATCCACCTTGTAGGACGAAGCTAATCTAATATGAAGAAAAAATATTTATAATTACAGTTAGTTAATATTTTACAGTTTATGTCAAGCTTAAAACATTAACAATTAATATGTAGATAACATAATATACGTACAACGTTTGCCAAGGAGAAGGACAGAAATGGTTAGCAAAAGAAGTATATAATATGTAGCATAAACAGCGGTATTTTTTTATTATATTTTACTTCTGACTTACTTGCCGAACAAAAGTTTGATGAAATGGGAATTAATATAGACATACTCGAAACGAAAATGAATGAAAATATGGAGATCATAATAGTGACAAAACGTCACTTGAAGTCAGTTATGACACGTTGGCGAATCGGGTACGAGACAAAACGGGAAGTAGCCCATTTTTCAATTAAAACAAAGGAATAAGAGCACCGAGCTTGTGAAGCAAATCTACCAAGCATATTATGATTTAAGCCGAATATAGCTCAAGAAAACAAATACTGAATTCTCCATATCAGGCGTGGTTTCACAAAACTTTTTGTGGAATCTCTGCGGTATCGGTACTAAAGAGAACGCAATGGGCTTTTTGTGGTGTTAATGATTTGGACTGAGTCAACACGTCAGAAATTTCAGCCCTAATGAAAATTGAAAAGCAAGCATATGTGATGAACCTTAAATCCATATCCGCATCCGGTTAGCCACTCGTGAAAATAGATTTTATAAAACGTATTGTATTTTTAATATTTTTTTGTTAAATATCTCCTAAACTTTATATTTATCCAGTAGGTATTCAACATACTAAACCTATCCAACATTTACTACTACATATATACTATGCCGAAAGATTACTGTTGCACTGTGTAATTCCTCCGATTAATTTCAAATAATTAAAAAAGGAGGCGGTTCTCAATCCGGTCAGTATAAATTTTCACAGAATAGTCTGATCTGATGAATCTTTTTTTGTCTGACTTCAAGTCGGACTTATTTCAATTTTCGTAATAAGTCTACCATTAAGGGTACTTAAATAAGGGGATGATTGATTGTCATCTGAGAATCAATTCTCTTGAAACTTGGCACACATACTATTAATAGTTCTCAAGATTGAAATCTAAAGTTGATCCGATCTGATGCTTTAGATAAAACAAAGTTAAGGAACTCCTAAATGGTATACGGTCGAGTTTGAGCTTATATCATTCATCTTAATGCGAACTTTGGACCTAACTGGGTTATGATTGTCATGGCTAGTCTGATGATCGGAAATACAAATGAGTACATCTAGAAAACTAGCTATGATTGTTTTTTTTTTAACATAATATATTAATGCGTAAAATAAAGAACTTAGTAACGTAAAATATATTTTTTTAATAAATTTTGAAAAAAAATATTAATGTGCTTGTTTTCATATTAAATTTTATCAAAGACTTATTTAGTATTGTTCCAATGTAGGGATATGTACGTTACGCAATAAGAGTGTTGATCTCACTGAACATAATTATCAAGAAAGATGCTGCAAACATAGGAAAATAGACTGTCCTCAATAATTTCCGAGAAGGGTTTACCCTACGTTACGTGTAAATGCGTTGGTCGGCGTCGAGCTGGCGGGCGGGTGGGGCATTCAACGTCTCAGTATCGTTCATCCCAGCTCCGTGCTCAGTCGTTTGCAGTGATTTGAACAAATATACAAGAGAAAATGGCAAGATACGGATTCACCGCATTGACCCTAGCCGTTCTACTGGCTTTATTCGAAATAGGTATGTACCTACATTTTTTTTTCCACAAAAAAAACTCAATTTTTATGTCACACTTTTGTACGTAAGTGTACTTTCATTGCTTTAGATTAGCTAATATCAGAAGTACTACAAAGTAATAAAGATTAGATTATATTGCAGTATTAATCAGATATCTTATTATCAATTTTCATCGTTGTCAGCTTTTGTTAGATTATATTTTGTTTTATAATTATTTAACAGATCGCGCGCTTAGTCAAAAAGGGACATAATTCAAAAAAGCGGGTATTTGTAAATTGAACTTTATTTTTAAAACGTATGTTTTCGATTTAAATGCCCTCTCTTTGAGTTAGGTATTTTTATGATTAAGCATGCCAATATCAAACGCTGGAAATTTTAAGTAACATATTTTTTTACGTCTTGAACGTATTTAAGCAGAAAAACCGGTTTTAAATATGATGTCATAGTTGTTAGAATAACAATTCCATTGATTCGATTCTACACTGCCATTGCTAAAAACTTTTTCTTCTTTTTATCACAGTAAAGTCGAGTTACTTTGGCCCTGAGGTATAATTTTGGGCCAAGCTTATTAACCAATAGGAACACAGGATACTTTGTTTACTGTTTTTTATTGGTAAATGAACTTGGGCTAAAGTTATAGGCCTCAAAGCCAGAGTAAAATGACTGTACGGTACGCATTCTTTATAATTTTTCACAACGCAAAACAATTTGTTTTTTATTATAGTTTTTATTACATATAGTTCGCCTTATCGTTTGCCATACTAAGCCGATATATATGAAATGTTGTGTATTATTTATAGAGCGAGAACCAAGAAATTGGGTCAGCTTTTGTAGATGATTACACCTTTATAACATAAGGTTTTAGTTGCATTAATTTAAAGCACAGTATGTTTACTTTCATAAATTTGGCTGTAATATCTGTTTTACAATACCAGTGCAACTCATGCAACTTGAACGACCAGGGGCCTTACTATGATGTGTTAAAATGTCAGGCGTGCGAGCGAGAAAGAGTTAACAATTCAGTTTAGGTTGTCAAATGGATCGCGTTTAGAGCTCGTGGTAGGGCTTCAGAAAAAAAATAAGTACGTATACTGTTGTACAGCCAGCGTCATCAACTTTTAAGCAGGAATGTAATAAATGAATGAATACGAATACGGATACCGGTTTCGGATATGAAATTATTTTGGATTATCCGCTAGCTTCAGTTACGGATAGAAGACTTTTTAAAATAAGATTTGACTTTCATTAAAAATTCTAGTCTAGATAATATTATCATTTGTTTGGTCGGGCAATACAAACAAATATCTATCATAACCTGTCACTTAAACTCTGGCTTTATCCGAAACTTTTATATCGGTTTCGGTTAGGTACGGATATTTTTTTTATTCGGATGTCCTATAGGTGTGGTGAAAACACCTATCGGATACTTACAATTGCTTAAGTTGTCACAAGCAAAAATCAATTTTGCCATACGTGAATCCTAGTCCTGTTCCATGAAAAATTTTTTCCGAAAAAATAAATAAATCAAGTTCTATGCAAAACACTAAAAAATTTCAAAAATATTAAATTTCGGAAGTCGGTGATTATGTTATTGCTTTCTTTTTATTTATTTCACATAGGCCTATATGGGCACGTATAAAATGTTAGAAGCTTTAGCGTACGATTCCAACTGGTTATTTCTTATGGAGAAAAACTCCGTCCTCACTATTTAAAAAAAAAAAAAAATTCCTTCTAAAATATTTTCTTAATACAATATTTTTATATTAATAGATTTGAGAGGACAATGTAAACTATAAATCCGCGGAGTCTACAGTGTACTCATTACTCATGCATTATATTATCGATTTGCAATATGATAAACAACATACATACATACGGGTCAAATTGATAACCTTCTTTTTTGAAGTTGATTAAAAAGAACGCGATAAGAAGTGAATTTGTCACTACAACAAAATTACATCTATAATATCTGGTAGGTATACACACATACTAGTAGGTATACACTTGTCAACAACATGCTTATTCATTCGAACGAAAAACAAAATAATTTGGTAAGCGATGAATGGAAAATAAATTAATGTTGGCTGTCAAAATTGTGTTTTGTTTTTTTAGGTTTAAATCATACGCCAATATTTACGAGAGTTGAAACTTGAAGAGCTATTAAGATTTCTTTCGGTAATTCGGGATCAATTTATTATAAAGTAACATTAGAACGTTTTCGGTCAAGACCAACAGAGTAACACTGTGCCCCATTAGCCCATATTATGTCTATTGCCTAATATGGTCATGATTACAAACAAGTACCTTCAACAAAATGGCCCCCGTTAAGCTAATGACCATATTTAACATAATACTGTCAACAATAAAAGGTTATAGGCCTGTCGTTTAAACAGTATTATCCTTCCATCTGACACAACAGACAGAAGGAAGTTATATTATCGTCATTATGATCTTCTAGTGCTATCCTGTAAACATATATCATTGAAAAATTAGGAATAGAATGTGAAGTGATTTTGAACTATCATTGCTCCTGATACTAAGAGATTGATAGCAATTCACGTAAAACATAAAATAATATATTATAGCGGTTTTGTAAAACGACGTGTGATGTCAAACTTAACGTAGGTAAACACTTTTAATAGAGACAACATGTATACGGCTAGAAATCATAAATTTTGAATTAAATATTTTGCTCTATTCTGCGACTATTATAAGACTTTGTAGAATCTTATAATATAGCATTTTGACACACATCTAGGCGGTTTCCATATGAGTATACGTTTTTCCCTCTTCTAGAGAGGAGGTCCGAATCCCAGCAGTGAGAACATTATATAGCTAACAACGCATGTATTTTAAAATTTTACTATTATCTTCATCACTATATTAAGTGGTTTTAATAGCAGGTGAGAAGAGGTTTGCAAACAGGGAAATTTATAAAAAATATGAGCATATATGGATTAGCTAACACTGAAATTTTCTCCTGTATTAACGTCATTACCGGTGGGTAAAAATAACTCATATCTAAATTTCATGGAAAACGATTTAATGGTTTAGACCCAAATACGTGGCATAACAGAAGAAAAACAAGCATTTATAATCACTATAATGGTTATGGATAACCACTTAAGAAAATCAGCAACAGGCACATCCAAGAATATAACTCTCTATCAATAACCAAGAATATAACACTCTATCAATAACCACTTGTTGACGCCAATTGTCAACATTACAGTAAGTACTTCTTATTCTTATACAATGATTGATGATCAAACGCTTCCACAGTTTAAACGTTGATGATGAGCACAACTCTGAAGATGGAAGCCACATAAATGGAATTTATGGTAGCATCACTGGTGACTGGCATTCTGTAAGCATTGACAGACAAATGCTGGTATTATACTAGTACAATTAATACAAACGCAGCCTCCTAACACAGGCATCATTTGTCTAAAAAAGAGGCTTCAAATACAATTTTTTAATATTACGATGATTGTGTCAATAAACTTTTTTATTTTTATTTATTTATTAATACAAACAACAACATTGATCCTTCAATTCAATTCAGTTCAATTCTTTACTGCTATATGACATGTATTTCATAAGGTCTTAAAAATAGTTAAAAAAGTGCACATGGACCTTGTCGGGCACAGCAATATCGTAAAGTAGGTACAAATTTAGGAGAAAAAAGTTAAAATTAGAAAAAAAAAAATTAATTAAATACAAATGTCAATAACATAGTAGATAAAAAATTGTAAATGTCCAAATAAATTCACTAGACGTCAAAATACATTCAATCAATGTCAAATATAAATTAATTATAAATGTCTATAATTATATATAAATTCATAATAAATGTCAAAATAAATTCATTACAATTACAAAAAAAAAACATAACAGATGTCAAAAAAAAAAAACATTACAAATGCCGAAATAAATTAATTGAGAATGTTAATAAAAGTAAGATCCTAAAAAACATAAAACTAATTTTTAAACGATTAGGGAAAACATGTAAACATTTGAAGGTCAAAATAGGTAATAAGTTTTAAAGTCATCTACAGCCGCGTAAGACCTCTATTAGGTTCTCACCAAAACATGTTTATCGATTATTGTTATCAGACCTTTTGTTTTTATTTAATTCTTAATATTTTGTAAAATTAGATGATCCGACAGACGTTGTCTTTTCTTAGCTATGAACTTTCAAATACACGAAGGTTAAATAGTCTTCGTAGTCTTCTGAAATTATTAGATTTTTGCGCAATTCTCTTATTTTTTCTTTCTATAAGAACCTTCTCCTGACAATAACAATCACAACAAAAAAGAATTAGCGAAATTTGTTCAGTCGTTCATGCGTGATGACGTGACCAAGGAAAATAGGGATTTATATTTACATATATAGATAGAAAATTGAATAATAAAAGGCACAGTTAACCTTTTTGACGATATCGTAGAATAAGGAGACTCGTACACGTACGCAAAAACCCTGAAAACACAACACTCCTTTTTAAGCACTCGTCAGCCAGGCAAGACTTAAATCATTAGTTCCTTATAAAGATCTCTCAGAAAAGTACTAATTGAATATCAGAGTATCTTCAGTGTATATTATATTGACAACAGTATCTGCAAAATAGAATATTGAATAACAAAAGACATAGTCAGTCGTTTAGATGGTATCGCAAAAGGCAGCTCAATATCTCCCTAGCTTTTCCCGACGGTATTGTCGGCTTCCAGTCATACCGAATGCTGCTGGATACCAGTATGAAGTGACTGGCTATCTGATCTCCACAACCTGGTAATTAGTTAACATAACACCCTTAGTCAGAGTTTCTGTTGTCAGTGCTTTCTGAGACGCGGTAGAATGTCGGTACGTTAAGATGGTGACCCATCATAAAGCAGTTCACACATATCAAACAACCTTAAAAATATAACAGACCTTTCTTGGGCAGTCGTGTAAAATATAAATTATTTTTCGTGCGCCTACTCATATGGCGTTTTTGTCACGCTCTATAATTGCTTCGTTATTGTACCCTAATTTGGTTCTC
Source organism: Mythimna pallens (assembly GCA_961205895.1). Taxonomy (NCBI): domain Eukaryota; kingdom Metazoa; phylum Arthropoda; class Insecta; order Lepidoptera; family Noctuidae; genus Mythimna; species Mythimna pallens. Next base: position 9,422,403 of record OY540843.1, read on the forward strand.
TAGAATAATATGTTTCGGGTAGTCGGAGTCGGAGCAGTCTGTAACCATTCCAATATTTACTCAGATATATACATAATATCGTGTAGCATCGTTTCTGAGTTTCAATCACTTATCATCTGAGTGACCCTACTACACAACACACTAGACCCGCACAGCCAAAACCGACAAATTGGCACATCATTGTCATCTCCATTTAACGTTTGCTCTTCAACCGACGTTTCGAAACTATACATAAAAGAGAACTCATCAATTAAAACGTCAACCTTTGCTGGCCCCAATTCGTCGATTATGAAATTGAATTCGTTCAACAAACGTGTTTATAATATAGACGAACTGAAAATTGCTGGAAGTTTTCCAATTTTTTTTTTTACGATTTTGCGCAATTTATACTAGTAAACTATGTAAGTAGAATGTTTCGTGAACATCTCCTAATACGGCTGTGTTCCCATTTTACGACCTGATACTGTCAAAGAAATAAAATATCCAAGTAATGTGTTGTCTCCTCATATGACAAGAAAGTTTTCAAGCTCAGATTTGTATTCAGAATTTGTTTTTAATATTTTATCATATAGCGTTCATGGAAAAGGAACGTACGAATATAACGCATGACTCGCATTTTAATTATTTTTTTCATATTTTGTCTAGTCTAAAAGAACCATAAAGGTCTATATTTATACTTAAAATATACTTGTAATATCTATATACATTTTTTTTTCTTACACATTGCTTTTTCAATATTTTTTATATTATTAGACGCCAACCACCATAAATTCGTAAGTAATTTTCTTTTGTTGACATGTCATTTATTGATAATTGTAATTATTTATTTTTCTTGTTTTTTTTTTTTTTTATTATATAGCCTCTTTTTTTATAATGTGAATGTGAGAACACTGTAGACTTCGCGAATTCCTAGGTTACTTCCTATTACGACTCACTTTTTTTATATGATTATTTTTATTGTACTTTTGGGTACAATATCGACTGGTCTACACTGTTCTTACATAATTTCTATTAATACGAAATATGAAAATATTGTAAACAACCACTTTTTTAAAAGAGTAACCATGGAGTTTCTTGCCGGTTCTTCTCCTTAAGAAACGACCAATTTGAAACCGTGCACTAGCTTCTAACGTTTTATAAGTACCCATGTAGGCCTATGTGAAATAAAAGCTTTTGACTTGACTTGACTTACTCAGGACACTTAACTAACTATAATAATATATACACACTAGTCTAAAACATAAGAAAACTAGCAAAAAAAAAAATGGCTTCGAAAAACTCCTCCGCATCGCTGTCGACTTGTAATGTGTGCAAAAGACTGGCGGTATTTCCACGCTGTATAGCAATGCTTTTCCTCTGTCCCAGTTAAAAGCCAGCCCTTAGGTCACGCGACGTGTCGATAAGGTGTTTAAATAGGTCAAATCACCTCCACAAATAAATTTTTAAAACTACAGCATGCAACCAACAAATGGTGCAGCCTTGTAGACGACCCGCTTTAGCATCATTCTCACAAGAACGTAGGTGACATAATCTTAGTCAGAAGCCATACGAAGTAAAATAAAGTCATGCGCAATTCCAAATATTTTGTAGATAATCGTAAACATCAATCTTTCCGCCTACCGAGCGTGATTATTGTGCCACCATTGTGTCACAATGGATTGTTTTAGCTATCGGAGCTCGTACCATAACCATTTGCCACGTAGCTTCAGACCTGGTCAAGGTTATAAACTGATGTTCTAACAAACTGCATCAAAGGACAAGGCTATTTTTACAAAAAACCAAATTTGAAAAAAAGATGAATGCAATAGAATCTGTATTTATACAGGTTCGTGTGCTTATTAAAAGTCAAATTTGAAAATGGAATATCACTACATATTATTATTCAAATGGTTGTACGCACAATCTTAGACTAACGCCTTACTAAGGCAATGTTTTAAATTGATTGTTTAACCACTTCAAAAAAGGGGGTCAATAAAACAAAACCCCTCTGAACTGTTTTGGGGGAATGAAGTGAGTCTTTGAATTAGTACTTTATTTTGTGATGCAAATTCCTATGCAACTGTAATTCTAGTAAAACAAGAAATCTTTATTTTAGCAGTTTCACCTAACACCAGCAGTCTAAATGTGTTTGCTTTTACTACTAGATAAATGCTACAATGTCTATATAAAAGAATACATTGTGAAGATATCTACTAGCCTTTTTACGATTTCAGGCGAAGAGTACGTAAGTATTGTTAAGTTTGATGATGTTATTTTTGATGCAGTCAAATAGTAGGCACTAGTAGATTAGTATACAAGTTTAGGTAGATATACAAGAAAGATAGAAATAGTTTTATAGACAGGCAGTATTCATTGTTCTGATGTATCTGAGAAATTTTTAAACAAAAGACGATTAAAACTTTAACTACCGAGCACGCAAAACATTCGTCCTAAATGGTTATGAGTATGCTGTAGTCAAGGCAGGTAATGCCTTGACTGCAGCTGGGCTGCATACTAATGTCTATTTATACCTAACTGCACGTTTATGTATAGATACTTCGTTTTGCAGTCGCAACACTAGGATATGAAATGAATACTGTAAAACAAAAAAAAATTGTTTTCTAAATAATATTTTCTTTTTTTATATATTTCTGCCATATTGGCTCTCTATCACCCTAGGGTGACTAGTATGGAGAATGTCTAAAGCATTAAGTCTGCCTTTGAATCTTTACTTGCATGAAAATTAGATAAATAAAGTATTTTATAAAATGTACTATGAATGAGTGCATTGTAAAGATAAAAATCCAAAATCAGAACGAATGGATAAGTAATTTTTATATCAACGAAAACAATTTTATCGAATGTCGCGAAGTTACTGTGTGTGTGACGTTCCTGTATTGTGACTTCAGATGGTAGTAGTGTTATCTAATCTTTAAAAATACATGTACATTTATCAATTTATTGCATTTTTTGTGTTTCATATTCCTAAGTTTCAATAAATCGAATAAAAATTCCAACTAAACCCTTTTTTTATTCAAATTCAATCTTGCGTCAATGATTTTTTATGCTTAAGTATAAAAAATCCAAAAACATATTAGTTACGACCTTTGGATAAAAATTTATTGCTATTGTATCTCGACCTGCATAAACACGGCGATATATATTTAACATCGATGACAACATACTATCTTAGATCACAGCTATATATAGTTTAATCATTGTAACCAACTTTGTTTACCAGCTTACCTTTATACAAGACATAATATAAATCAAACGTGACCATATCGACATATATTATAATTGGTCTTTTCTATTATATACTTTATAGTACATTTTTACGACTGTTTTCATGTGAATCTGAGAAATAAATTGAATATTTATTTGTGATAGTATTTTATGGTAGTCGACGTTGCATACAACATAAAAATAAGAAAGAGTGAGCAGAGAACTAGATAAAAAAATATTTCACCGTCATAAATGTCTTTGCCAGCATAACATAACGATATTATTACCAGCTAAAATCAACTGAGCGGTTCATATACCAGCTGAAAGTGCTGAAACAATGGGCTCCAATATATACTTAACTGCCATGATCTGCATTATTTTTAACCAGCTTTTGCCTACAACTTCATTCGCATGAATATCGGTTATATAGGACGCAAAGTCGAAGTCGAAGCCAGATAAAAAGTAGCTGATGTCCTTTCTTGGAGTTCAAGCTTACTCCGTACCAAATCGTCAAAACAGACAGACAGAGTTACTTTCACATTTTTAATATAAGTAGTACTTTAATATGATCCTTTTTTAAATACTTTAACGTGAATATCGACAAATACATTGACACATAAGCGCTACGTCTTTAAAAACTGTTTTGAATCCCACATTCCAAATTCAAATAGTCAAAGTCATGACCGTGTCGCTATTTTTTTTTTACTCCAGTTCCAGCCAGTTGGCTCCAGTTGATTCTGTATTGTCCGTTTTTCCGGTTAGAGGGTCCAATTTTTCCGTCGAGACTTGTACTGTTTCTACACTATACCTACTGTACAAAGAATTTTGTTTGAATTTAAAACAAGTATTGCGTATTAAATTGTGAGTGTTGTTAAAGAAAACAATCTTTGAGAAAACATAGATTTTGGATAGGTTTCTGATGTTATTTCCACCCACATCAAAATGTTTGATACTTTTCGTAATCTTAATCAGAAGGGGTCATTACTGAAAACCCGGTCTAAAAAAAAAGTCCAATGTTTTCAACGATAGTGATGGTCGAAAAGTCAAAAAGAAATGTTATAAATCTTTCGAACTACCTGGTAGGCATTGTCTTCCTGAGATTGAAATACGTTAGACGCTTCACAGTTACTTCATAAATACCTCTACTACTAAATTATCACACGTTTAGTAAACGTATCGATAGATATTGCGTAAAGAAGTTTACTACTAGTAAGTACTTGAACACAGATTTCTAGTTAATGGCATGGCCTTGGTGTGCCTAATAGCCTATAACTCACCAACACTCATAGATTTATCTAAATATAACTTGTACTTTGTACCAATAGGATTGCATTCCATTGAATATACCTACGATATATGTGAAGGCTACTCATCTTTGTCCAAATTCAATTTTTGCATTTTCGTCATCTGACTTACAAATTCATCAATTTCATTATATAAGGTAACATCTGAAAAAACACTATGGAATGTAATAAGCAATTTTGTTACCTATTATTTGTAGGTAAGAAGGTACATATCGGTCGGAAATATCTGTGGCCCTCAACGGTACGCGTGCTCTAAATTTATTATTATTTTGTACGTTTTCCTCAAGTTAAAAACCTTTGTAGTGATGCATTAATCTGATTGTGTTACTGATTGTACCAACGATGACGCTATGACGTAATTTCAAGTCCCCAGATATTTTACATCGTCGTCGATCGCGTCATCAGGTAATAAGAGGATATTGATAGCGCTTATATGGCGTAGTAGTAAGAACGATTTTCGTAAAGCAACTTTGAAGTCATGTACGGTTGACTATGTAAAAACCGCCTGTCCATTTGATTCGTAACTCATTAATTCATCAAGAATTTTTTCACCTACTGTACCTACTACCAATGACATCATCAAGCCGTTCGTCAAGATGTTTTGCTTCGTTACAATATTTAAAACGGCCGATATGTATCCACGTGAAGCTTTTATTTTGGACAGTATAGTAATAATCTATTATTTCTCTGAAATATTATTTGTGTTATTAACTTAAGCAAATAATTAAAAAAAAAAATATTCTAACGCGTGTGTGCTTAGGCCAACCCATAGATCGTTCGCTTGTACTAGCACGCGTGGGTTCGAATCCCATCCTCGTCGCCAACGTGGTGTTCACTAAAGTCACTTTTTAGGAATTAGGGTTTATAAATGAAACAACCAAATTATCAGTAAGCAGGCGCAACTTCAGAATGACGTCTACTCGTTCTCGGGAACGGGTCGAGTGTGCCCCCGACCTCAGCTGGTCTACATTTTATGTGTATACCACATCCTTGTAAGTAGACACACTCAACAAGCTACTCGCTGCTCGCCGCTCTGCGCTCTGACACGACGCTACGAAATTTTTTGTGTAAATATAACAAAAACACAACTTGTTTCGAATGGGCCTTGACTATATTCATACTGGTTCTTGGCCCGTTTCGAACCCGCAACAACAATACATGAGAGGCGGGTGTCTTAATGAAAATACTGCAAAAAAAAAACAAATGCTAACATAACTCGTAGTTACGACATTGGCAATACTGACATCATGCAAATTACAAAAGTGGCCAAATTTAACAAGGGGAGTAACCGTCTACGCACTGTTATCGCTATAAGCTGTGCGGCCCCCGTCAATGCGAACATGATAACTGGTTGACTGCTGTAAGAGTTTTAAAGAAAAATATTGCCGATTAAATTGAACTCTCATCACTTAGGCTATTGCTGATAACCGAATACCTATTTTCGTAAACATAACGTAACGAATAACATTTATGCTCAACTCACAAACAACTACATACGGAAACATGTAAACTGTAGAAGGAGATGCCATACTTTATCTGAATATGAAACAGCTAATTCAAGTCGGCAACAGTTCAGTGGTGGTTTCAGTTGTAGAGTATCGTGTTGCCCAGTAACTGGGTTGTGAAGGTCTGATAGGTAGTCGCTCCATGTATTATAATACAGGTATTTAGCCCAACCCAGTTAGACTGGAAGCCGACCTGGACCCCTATGACATTGCTTGTTAAGTGTTATGTCATCATCTCCCTAACTTTTTCACTACTACGACTGGAGCTAGGTAGTATGTGAAAAAGTTAGGTAGATGATGACATAACACTTAACAGGCAAGTTCATCCATAGGCGCGGGCTTGCGGACTCGAATTTCGACATCGAATTTTGCTGACATCTCTTTGAGGCGCGCGTGGAATACAACGCGTCGTTGACCTGGGTTTGCTCCTTGCTGGATGTCCGGTAGGCGAGCTACCCTTGGCTTACCGTCCACAAACCCGCGCCTACGGTGGCCGGCAGTCGTCCTGTGACTTCCAACGCCGGGGGCGTCTCCGGCTGGCGTTCAGAATGCTGTTGTGAGTACTCCGTATGCTGGCCGCCAAGGTCACAGCTCATTCGAAGAGAATAATTTTTCGAGCAGTTACAGGAATGGCATACATTCGAGATTTTGACGATTCGATGCAGGGAATAGTAAGCCCCATTGTCGATTTTGTAAGTCGTTTTCGAGCAAACATTATTTTATTATGAGTGGAGAACCTGAAATATGTTTAGTTTGTTATCTCAAGTATACTCAATTCACTATGCCAAAGATGCAGAACATAACTAACTTATATAAAATTAAAACGTCCATTGCCTTTAAAAATTAGTTTCGATTAGATATCTGATCATAAAGTGTCATTATTATCACGGTGTCTTGTGTCAAACATATTAATGCACTTAAAAATTTGGACAGACTCCAAAATGGCGCCGTGAAAATGCGCAATGTATTGCCATCTCCTAGTGACTGCTAATTTACGAATAACTTCATAAATAAAAATCTTTTCTTTGTGTGATTTATGCATCGGTTTTCACAACCTTTATTTGATATAAAAATGATAACTTTATCACGGGTGGCATAGACCCATAGAAATCTTAACCTAATCATCATCATCTTTCTTGCCTTGTCCCGTTTTATTTGGGGTCGCTGCTTCACGTTTTTTTCTTCCATTCTGTCCTGTCACTCGTCACGCTAGCAATACAAATTTTATTTATTACGTTTATTTGCCATAGCTGGCGACACCTACCTATACAGGATATAACCTATTGATTTTGAAATGAACAGTCAAAACGTAAAGCAGTTGCGCTCAGAATGCCGTGGTTGCTACTCCGTATACGAGCCAGCAGCAAAGCTGCTTTTTCACAAATGATGATTGATGATTTAAAAGAACTATCAATCGATACTTAAGTTCTGTAATAACCTAATAAGCTCAGAATATAATATTGTAAATAGAGGTTTTATTGCAATTGTTGTATCAAATTATGTAAGACAGCTTTAAAGTATACTTGTACACATAAACCTACTTTTAGTGTGCTTTTGCAAGAAACCGGACTATCTCACTATGTGTGATCGTGTGATAATAAACCCAACTTTCTGAATGAAAATTTTTCGTACAATGTAAAAAGAAGTCAAAAGTAAGCTTCTTTTTGAGATGGGAAATCATCAACTATAACTTCTTTCTAAAAATAACTTCTCCCGCTCGGGGTGAAGAGAGAGGAAGTGACAAACTTTTACTGTCTAAAACTCACTTCTGCTCTTTAGTCGCCTTTATATGCGCTATCCAATATCGCAGCCATAAAGAGGTAACTCTTTCGAAAAATCACAATGGATGCAATGCAATGTCACTCTTCAAAGTGACTTCTCAATAGCCAAACGCCAGCTTGCTTGATTTAGAATTGGTGGTGCTTTGATTATAATTTCCATAAAAGTTTTCTTCAACATCAAAATTAATTTTAGCCCGGATTTTATTATCACTAACTGTTGGATACGGGTTTTTCCTTTCTTCTACCGACTTTTTTGTCTTACCAAGAATACATAGGAAAATGTATGTATTTCCAAAGCTCTTTATTGAAATCTTGAAACCTACCTACACTTTTATGTATTACTAGCTATACGCCGCAGTTTCACCCGCGTCGTCTTTGGTTACTGCTCCGCTTTTGAAGTCGTAACGCCTTCCTCAATAAATGTGCTAACAACACAAAAAAAAAATATTTAAGTCAAACCTTTAGTAAGATTAGTATTTTCTAAGATTAATGAGTTGAAATAAACAATCAAAATATATACTTAATCTCTTCAGCATTATAATATTATTATTATAGTCAGTTCCTTTAAAGATATATAATTTATCGAGTAAGAAGGGAATGATCAAAAATCGTCTAATAAACCGTCAATTTACTACAAAATTGTTATGATGTCATCCTACCTACCGTAGTTGAAAAGGTTGTCGTTATAAAATTAAGTTGAAGTTAAAGCTTTTTAAAAGTTGAATTTAATATTAGGAAAAATAGGGTCACACCTCCTTTTTGAGGCGGACATTCATCAAATAATTCCTCACGTTCTGGGTGGAAGGAGAGGGAGTGTCAGACTATTACTGACCAAAATCCACTCGTATCTACTCGTTTAAATTTCCAAAATATTCATTTTAAGGAACGACACCCGCATCGAACAAGGCAGTATCTCGGATTACAGTCCAAACAAAATTCAAACATAGCATTATCACTTTTGGGTTAATTTAAAAAAAATACTGAATTACTGTTACAACCTTGTTCGTTGCGGGTGTCGACAGCATTGCTCGCAGAACAGATGGTCGATAGGATTGAAAGATTTTGGAGTGGCAACCACGTGCCGATAGGTACTTGGGGGAGTACTATGTCCAGCAGTGGACATCTTTCTGTTGAAACGATGATGATGATGATGATGAAGACTCTCTCTGAGTAGTTAGATAAACGTCCTACTTTTCATCAAATAAAACCATTGTCTGCAAACAAATGTGTAAAAAATATCGTTTCGGTTACAAAAACAAATCAACTCGTTTTTCTCAAGGTGAACAGTATACCTACTCATGGCCATTTTAAATAAATGGCGTTGCACGACATTACCAGTTTGGAAATAAATGGTACCCAGTGTGTAGGTGTCTCGTTAACTATGATATAAACTATGATATAAAGTAAAGTATGTATTTCTTTATTTGTCCATTTTGGTAAACAAATATGGTGGATTGAACTTTTAGCATGAGTAAAGAAAGGAGTGGGGGGACCACTCTGTAAAATACTTACTAATAAAAGAAGTCCCTCGACGGCGATGAAAATTTCTGTTTTATATATATATTTATATTTTTTCATTTTCCGAGATTTCTTGTTTAGTCAGTAAGTAAATGAGTAACTTCTTTGAAAGATTAACAAGCATCTTGTTATTTATTTTACTTTTTGATTCATTTTTTACACGGCAGTCGTGTTTTATAATTTTTAATGATATGTTTTTATTTTATATTTTTATTAATAACTTAATAGGAATATGTACAAACTAAAATAATAATATTTACAAACGGGTAGAACAGGAAATTATTGGGTTTCAAAAAAATCATCCACATATTTAAGTTTTAGTAAGTCCTATTAAGTGGTTCTTTTAGCCCACAGCTAATCTGATATGTATTTACTGCTCCAAATAGTGTAATTTCTGCAGGCATTTTTCTATTAGTTGACTACTGGGAAAACGGAAAATTAAACATATTATAAATGTCTGTTTATCTTAAATAAAATAACAAAAGGGCTATGTTATTTCTCTATGTAGCGTAACAGTCCCCTGTCAGTTCATTGAAGAAAAGTTATATAACCACTTTGGATTAATTTAACATATCACAAAGGTCACAGGGCAATGAGAGAATCATGACTACAGAATATAGGTAGTTATCCATTGTGTCCAGTAAGTCACAGGCACATTACATTCTAGGTGGGTGTGAACGCACTAACCAACGTAAATGAATCCAATTTGCTGTTTAACTAATATTTGAGACTTGAGTGGTGACTAACGGATGCCCTCTTAACCTCAGATAATGGCGACGATATTACTGCAGCCACTGAACTCAATAGTTTAGAACTGACGCACGAATTTCGTACACCAGTAGTCTAATGAATTAATGACGGCACGGTTCGCGCAGTGTTTGAGCGATGGACAGCTGCCCCCCCTAGCCAAATTACAACCGTTTCGTTTTGATTCTCTTTTCGTCGATCGCCTCGAGTAGGCCACGCCTCCGATTCCTTTATTCTGACGTCACCTCAATGCTGAGTCGAGGCGATCGACGAAAACAGAATCGAAACAAAACGGTTGTAACTTGGCTGAGTTGTGTGTCATGGCTTCGATTCCCGAACGGGAAAAATATTTGTATGGCCTACAGCAGATAAGTGTTCCGGGTTGGGGTGTCTTGTGAACGCACCCACGATACAGGAGTGATATTCTTAGTGTGGAGCAAATTAAAAAAATGGCAGAAAGAAAAGAAAGAATGCCTCTATGATTCAATTAAGCCTGTAAGATTGTCAAATAGCATTCCGATTGCAACTCATCATCATTTCATCCTGAAAGCGGCGACTGCTAAGCTTCCCTTTTTATATGTCATTCATTCCAATTCCGTACGTTTCTCATCCAGGTGTTTCACAAGTTATTGGATGGTTCTGGTATTTTTAGTCTAACAATGGCAACTATTCGGTCAAAGCGTCACTACATCGGCCATAACTTCGTCTTGTTAATTATCCTGTCCAACGCTGGTACGGTCTACGACGTCGCCTTATTGTAACTGTCAAATTGCAATATTCTAAGCTTGCCTAGCGTATTACTATAATTATGTAAGTATTTGTTGTAGTGCTGCAGCTCAACCACAGGCCGTTTTTTTAATTCTCTGAGTTTTCGCGTAAAAGAGATTGCACGTTGTACTCTCATAAATCTAACCATATGTGAGTGCTAAAAAACTAAAAGAGAATGTTAATTTCTTGGTAAAATAAACATATAATTAGTCAAACAAACCCAATTGTCTCTCTATAAATGTTTTGAAGTTTTAATATCAATAATAAGTATTATGTCTTCACTGGCTTTTAATATACCTAAACAATACATTATGGATTTTGTCTGATATTAAAATTATATTATAATAATAGCTTAATTATTATTATAATATATATAATTATAGCACAGGACTATTTTTTAATATCAAATGTATATTTGTATGATTAAAAATATTTTTTTAAATATAATCAATATTTACAAAAAAATAAATAAACGAAATAATAATTAAAAACATTATTCTCTAATACCTTAATCTTGCATACATGTGCACTCAAACGTAGTAAAAATAACTGTTACTATTCTTTGTTAACTAGAACAACTATTTTTAGGATCGGTCTCGAAATACATCGGGTTTCTCGCAACTCAATAGTGGACAAATCTTCAATTAATTTCTTGTTATTATAACTGAGATTAAGACGGATCTACGACGTTAAGCGATGTCTGTCGAGGTCGGCCCGTGGATGGGTGACCAGCCACCCATGCGTGCATGCGTGGATGGGTGGGATTCATCAGTCAGTCAGTCATTTTTCAAAGGAGGCCTGGCCCAATGGAGCACGCTCACCTAGAAGTAACCTATTCTCTCGACTTAAAGAACCATGGGTGGTAGCTATCAGGAAACAGACTCCGGTAATACCACTTCTTAGCTGTAAGTATAAAAAGTGGTCTCACCAAGTGATACCATAATTGGTGGGATCATTTTCGGTAACTGGATTGTTTAGATCCTGATAGGTAGTCATCCTACATAAAATACTGTAGTATGAGCTGCTTTTGGTTTAGCTTAGTCGAACTTATAATTTTTCCACTGTTGGGACTCAGGCCTCCTCTCTAGGAGAGGGAATGGGCCGTAATCCACCACGCGGGCCCAGTGCGGGTTGGTGGATGTCACATGTCTTCAAATTTTTGGTTCTAGGACATGCCGATTTCCTTCACCGTTTTGAGAGCAGTGGTGATGAAATAAATTACACAAAGTAATGCTCCTCGCTAGGTTTGAACCTGCAACCTACAACTCGTAAGTCGAGGCTGTTACCACTCGGCCACCACTGCTCTGGTGCTTCTGGTTAGACTAAAAGCAAATAGCAACATAGCTTGGAAAAGGCTTGGCCAATAATGATGATCTGCTAATTATAATTGGCTCACGCAAGGAAATAATTTGTTAGTGGCCCGATATTGGAATCGATAACGGGCTCTGATTACATTGACCTACAAAATGTTGCATGACGTTTATCATTTAAAAGAACAAGCGTAAAATTCTGATGTAGAAAGTGGTAACCTAGCTAGATTTGTCTTTATCTTTTCCTGTATACATTTAGATAAGTAAAGTTGTAGTTTGATACCTACATGATTTGTGAAATCAATCATTATTAGTGCTAAAAAATGCGTAGGTAGAACATGTAAAACCTTTGGTCTCAATTGTTATTCGTAGATCTTTGACTATCGTTACAAGCTATAGATGACCCGCCACCTAAAGAAAGAATAAAGCTTTGGGAAGAGCATCACCTTCTTGAAACCCCAAGAAAATTTCCCGCCTGGGCGCGATTTGCAGTGGCCTATATGGAAAGCACTAAATCGGTTGCAAACCCAGGTAGGCCGCTGCAAACACAACTTGGCAAAATGGGGTTTTATAGACCCGTCGGATACTCAATGTGAGTGCGGTGCTCCTGTTCAAAACATGAGCCACATATTAGAATGCCCCAAGTGCCCATAGACCTGCACTTTGGAGGGTTTGATGAGTGCTGCCGATGCTGCTATTAATGTAGCCACCTATTGGGCCCAAACAGTTTGACGAGTTTGCCATCGAATCGAAAAGAAGAAGAAGAAGACTATCGTTACAGGTAGTCAGAAATTCTGGCCAACAGTCTATCCAAGGAGTATTGTGTTGCCCAGTAATGGATCTGGAAAGCAGTTGCTCTATGTAAAACACGGGTACTGGAAGTCGACCCCAAGCTAGTTAGAAACAGGTTAGGGAGATGATAACTAATTGTTAATGTTATGATCCCGCTCTGGCTCTGGAACGCTATGGGCAACTGAAAGACATAGGTAGGTTCTAATCAGTAAAAGTCTGTTACACCCTCGCGCCCTACCCTACAGCGGGAGAGGTCATTTGTTGATATCCCACCTTAAAAAAAAAGACGGTAACATCCTAAACCAGCAAGCACAACAATGTATAGTTCTTAAGGTACAAGTTGGTAGCGGACGACATGAAGCTGCAGCAAACGACGTGTCGCAGCGACACTATTGGTTTCTACGTATTTATATGAAATTCCCTCCGTAGTTAGCGTCATGAAGCTTGCGACGTGTCGTCGAGCGGCATACGGCAGTGTCGTCTGACCGCAGATCAGTAGTGCCGCTGACGCCGGAGCATCGACACGTCGGTTATTCTCGAACACGTCAGACATCTTGTTTCACGGAGCACGGGAATCAACTGGATGCCATCTGCTGTTGTCGTCTGCAGTCGGGTTCGAAATTATGACTGCAGCGACATGACGCAACGACGTATCGTGACGACATGAAGCGACGACATGTCGTCTGCTGCTGCTGCGTGCAGTCGGCTACCAACTTGTACCTTTAGTGTTACTCGTACATATCCATAGGCATCGTACATATATTATCCATCTCAGTATTGAGAAAATATGTATCTATTTTATCATGACGAGAGACTGAGTAAAAGGATAGGTATTGCTGATCCCGTAGAAATTAGGTAACGATCTGAATTAGTATTCACTTCGGGCGAAACGCTGACATTTACCAGCATCTACTTCAGTCTAGGAGCTGACCCCAATACATTTGAGAGCAAATCGGTCAGTTCAACGTACAATAACAAACAGTAAGACTGTTGCTACCAACTAATATAAAACAATCGTTTACTTATTGATCTGTTTGTCTTGCTCAATAGTTTAGACAAGTTTTCATATCACAGCAATAAAAAGTTTTCCTCTTCTCCCTTATTTTGTGCGATACTAGATCAGTTTTATGAGCTCCATAGGATGATGTGAATGTCGAATCTTGTACTTTGGTCATTATTTCACTACAGTGATTTCTGGCGCAATCATCACGGTTGGTCGAAGGTTTCGTAATCACATTGTTATTTTTATGTGAAGAATAAGTACTTAGTGCTCGTATACTGCGTTTTCTTCTCACGATGTCTAGTGAAAATGATCACGATACCCTTTTCCAATTGTAAAACGGTATAAGTTTATGTAGGTTTTTTTTTAAGTGGGCAATTATCTAGTGACTTCTCTCTTCTTCTAGGGAGGAGCGAGAAGGCGTGTTAGACTTTTACTGACTAAACCCATCTATGTCCTTCAGTTGCCCTTTGCGTTCCAGGGCGTATCACGATGTAGTACACTTGCAATTATGCAATGCACTTAAAATTATGAAACTATTTACTTTAAGGGATAATCGCTCTAACCGTCGTCGTAGGTGATCGATCTTGAAGCTAAGACGAGGACACGCACATAATTCTACAAAGCTTTAATGAAATCTTTTTATGAAGGTGGAACTGGGTCCTTACCCAGTGGCGTAAGCTAGCCCGAGAGGCCTGTATCAAATATTTTTGAATGCTTATTTCGAAACTGGATAGGTTGACAAGTCCCAATTGAAAATGAGATGAGATGTATGAAATAAGATGAGATGTTTTATACAGTATTCTGGACTAGGGTAGGTTAATTTTTTTATTGTGATCTTATGTAAAAAAATCTAAAACGAGCGGAGAGAGCTATAATATAGGAACATTATTTATTTTATTTATTTATTTTTATTAAGGTACTCCAATGACTTATTCACTAATTACATATTACAAAAAAATTGTTTTTTTTTTTTATTTATATTATTATTGATAGGCTCGCGCTTGACCACTATCACTCTCACCTGATGGTAAGCGATGATGTGGCCGACGATGGAGCACACTTGCCTAGAAGATTTTTACATTTATATCTGTTATTATGGTGAACTTGTGACTTAAAGAAGTACACAGCTTAGACATAAATAAAAATTTCATACAATGAGTGATAGTGCTTTTAAAATAAACTAATTATTATTTTGTGTTACAAATTGAAATAAAAATTAAAAATACTCTAACTTATAGAATGAAAATAAATAATTAATAGTACTCGGTTTAATTAAGGCGAGATTAAAATACTGGAAACGATTGCAATAAACGTAATCAAAAATAATTATCAATTATAGTCATTAGGTAGTACCTAGGTACTAATTAACTACAGGCCTCTTATCAGTACGAGAATTTAAGATTGTGGATAATATGTTACGAATTATTGCACACTTTGGGGCCCTTGTAGCCCGGGGGCCCCATATAATTGATATGGATGACACCGCACTCCCGCGACTCTCACCAGGTCGTCGGTACACCTTGTGGGAGGCCTTCCAACGCTGCGTTTTCCGGTGTGCGGTCGCCACTCTAGAACCTTTCGGCCCCATCGACCATCCGTTCTACGAGCAATGTGCCCTGCCCACTGCCACTTTAGTTTGGCAATTCTTCGGGCTATGTCGGCGACCTTGGTTCTCTTGGTTAAATTACAATATAAAATTAAAATACAATATGTAATAAATATTGATCTTGACTCTACTATTATAACAGATTGGAGGACGATAGCCATACACATGGCATAAGAAATTTTATGACGCCGCATCGAGCGGAGACCATGAGAAGCTTCGTTTATTATCATTTATTATCTACTAGTGATTTTACGATCTTGCATTAGTAATAATTATTTCTGGCAAATCTATCATACTCTGCATCGTTTCTTAAGAATTTGTAATTATCTAAATGAATAATACAGTACGTTAGTACTGCATGATTACAGCTATAGCATTTTCTTCAAAACAAAACCCGCCACAATGTTATTACATTTATCGTATCATGCTAGGCGCGTGTCGAACCCCACGAGTCGCCGGTCAACCTCCGTTTATTAATTTCTTCATAAGTGTATTGAAAAAAGACGTTAGAAACACGTGCAAAATCACTGCTACCCTCGGCTCCATAACAAACTCGCCTACGGCTCGTGCGAATTCCGCCTCGGTCGCAATGACAAACTGTCTGCCCTCGTATCAAAATTTACTATTCTTATCTGCATAAGCGGCTTCAGAAAAGCAACGTGTTTCGATTACGAACCAATGGCGATATCGAAAACATAAACTCAGGTTCCGAAGAGTTCATATCCACCATTGTTTAAATATTTTTTCTTTTTTTTCAGGGTCGTGCTTACATTGTTATCAATGTGATTCCCAAAAGGACCCCAGCTGTGGCGACCCCTTCAGAGGCTCCAGCCATTTGGTGGTAAGTGAAAATATTAAGCATTACTCGTTAGTATACCTGGACAGGTCTACTCAGAACTGTGTGGTTCTTTCTTCAAAAGACCATCTCAGACTCCAATTCGCATGTTTCTCATATGATTTGACCATTACATGTTTGCTGTATGGACTTTAAAAGAGACTTTGACCCCTGAGTTTGTTTCGGTGTTTCTTCTCAGGGTAGTCAGCTAGAAAACACCGGCCTCATCTAGTTTAAATTGACAAAAAAATTGACGTGTAAAAAAGTTTTAAAAAACCTATTTTCAAAATATAATTTACTGATACTGCCAGTGGGGAAGACAGATCTTGACGTCAAGCGAGAGATCATCAAAAATAAGTCGCACTCCAATATCCAATACCTATACATCAATGGTGCTTTAACTTGTCAGCGCTGTGCATGTACCTTTAGAGCAAAGATAGGCTATATTATATTAGAGCACATGATCAAAACCCGTAGTTGCACTATGTATATAACTGAGCATGATTCGATTTTCAAGACGGAAATGGGCACGCCACAATTATGGCGGTAAGTCCCCTCTTTGAGGAATGGCTAGAAAGACCACATGGCGTCCTTACCTACCGCATGACGCAGGTCCTCACCGGACATGGTAAGTTCGGAAGGTTTCTGCACCAAATTCGTGCGGAAGACACGCCCGGGTGTCGCCAGTGTGTGGAACGCCCGGAGGACACGGTGGAGCATACGGTGGAGGTGTGCCCCGCTTGGGCAGAGCAACGCCGTGTCCTCGTGGGGGCGATCGGCGGCAGTGATCTCTCGCGCCGGGCATTGGTACAGGCCATGGTCCGGAGTGAGGAGTTGCAGGCGGTCGGCTCCTTCTACGAAGCAGTAATGCTAGCAAAGGAGGCGGCCGATCGCGTGAGGCAACGGCAACGGTCCTCACGCCCCAACCGCCGCCGAGATTCCGATACCGATTTCCGGCCACCGTAGGCGCGGGCTTGTGGACGGCTCGCCGTCCGACCGTCTGGTAACTGTCCGGACCAAGCCCAGGTCGTCGACGGCGCGTATTGTTCCACGCGCGCCTCAGGGTGATGTCAGCAAATCGTAGGGGCCCAGCAGGGTCGAAGCCTACTGGGGCCACGGGTAGTGTGAAAGCGAAGCCCGGGGCCCCGGGATGAAGGCAAAGAGGGAACAGGAGTGGGTTTTTAGTCAATAAAAGTCTGACACTATCACTCGCTCCACCCAAGAGCGGGATTATATGATTGTCATTAGATGATTTTCCCACCTTAAAAAAAAAAGGCGGAAAAAACTTTATTGGATTTTTTTATTAAATAACTTTGCCCAACCCTAGGAATTACTCTCCTGTATTGTGGGTACGGTGCCTGCGCCTACGGTGGCCGGAAATCGGGATCGGAATCTCGGCGGCGGTTGGGGCGTGAGGACCGTTGCTGTTGCCTCACGCGATCGGCCGCCTCCTTTGCTAGCATTACTGCTTCGTAGAAGGAGCCGACCGCCTGCAACTCCTCACTCCGGACCATGGCCTGTACCAATGCCCGGCGCGAGAGATCACTGCCGCCGATCGCCCCCACGAGGACACGGCGTTGCTCTGCCCAAGCGGGGCACACCTCCACCGTATGCTCCACCGTGTCCTCCGGGCATTCCACACACTGGCGACACCCGGGCGTGTCTTCCGCACGAATTTGGTGCAGGAACCTTCCGAACTTACCATGTCCGGTGAGGACCTGCGTCATGCGGTAGGTAAGGACGCCATGTGGTCTTTCCAGCCATTCCTCAAAGACGGGACTTACCGCCATAATTGTGGCGTGCCCATCCTGTATTGTGGGTGCTGTCATAACGCTACATAACACACGCTAGACACCCAGACCCGGGACAATTACCTGTAGGCCAAATAAACATTAAAAACTATACTTTGTGCTTTTACTGTTTTGTTTGTACTTTTCTTTCTTTTCCTATTACCTACTCTTACACACGATGTCTGCTGGAAGAAATTTCTGTAGAAATAAGCATCTTTTTTCTGTTTCCTTGTTCTTTTCTTTTATTGTATTATGAGTATAAATGAATTGTTAAATAAATAAATATTATTTCCTTGCGGGAATCGAACCCGTGACATGCAGCGCAACAGACAATCGTTATCTTACTAAGTGGCAGTGGGCAGAGCACATAGAGAACTGCCACCCTAGCCAAGTTACAACCGTTTCGTTTCGATTCTCTTTTCGTTGATCGCCTCGTTGGGGCCGAAACGTTCTGGTGTGGCGAAAGTTCTCCCTTTCCCATGCCAATGTTTTTTGATTAACGGCATCTCTGTTCTTCATCTGTTCTAGGACTGCACGACGCAAGACTCCATCAACTACAACACCCTCTCCCTACGCAATATCCTCCCTGGTGAACTGTTCGGCAGCGTGGTCGGAGCGCCCAGATACTGTCACAAAATTGTGATGCGTGAGTATTTAAAAAAAATATTATATGTATTATAATGTTATACAACACAAATTTTAATAAGTACAAATACTTAAAGGGCTTATTAAAAAAATTATTGTTATTATTTAAGTAAAGTCTCATTAAATAATATTCATAAACAGCAAAGTTATTAGCGTTTGTTTATATCCCAAAATGTCACTCAATTTATGGAAATATTGTACAGGCTATTACAGGTGATTATGAATGAATAAATGAAGATCAAAATGGAAAAAACACTGCGCGTAGTGTTTTATAGTAGCAATTGTTATGAATGATTGACTCTTATGAATTTCAATTAACCAATTATAACAAATTTTCGTGGACAGTTTTGGGATTTCGTGTTTTTTACTTAACAGTATAAAAATAGGGCCCCATTTTTTTGTACTAATTAAAACATAGGGTTGTATAGTATTTTGAGTATTTTTGAATATTAACTTCTTATTTCTAAAGACTAGCAACTAGGAATAATAACCGCATGGGCAACACAGTTTGATTTTTAAGGTAAAGGAGACATTGTGCTAGGAATAAATCAAGCACGGATACACGCCACGTTCCGGTCGCAATTATGTTTTATGTCCCTTTATTCATAAGCATCGTCTAATCCAGATAATATTGCTTTATTACAGAATCCGGAACCGTAGTCCGCACATGCTTGGACGCTAACCCTGCTGACATCAACCATACGTGTCGCTCCCTGGAGAACTTCTCCAGACAGAACCAGAACGACCCCACGAGGATGGTCAAGCACTGCAGCGTGTGCAACAAGGATCAATGTAACGCGGCCACATCGGTGTCCTTCTCTCTCCCACTCGCCACTTTAGCTCTCATCGCTTCATACTTGCTCTGCAAGCAATAATACCTTACAAACTTCAAAGCAAGTGAACAATTTGGTCTAGCTTAGGCACCTTGAATGTACCGCATGCAATTGTTAAAAAGAGGTGCCAAAAATCTCGATTTCAAAGTTCACATTATTCGTTACATACCTATGTACATAAGCAGTGTCTATTCATTGGTCAAGCCGAAAATGCCTTGAAAATTAATATCGGACCGTCCAATTTATTGTTTATTTGCTTTGGCTGTTTATTTAGTGTTATACTTGTATCTAAGATAGGGTTCTTAACGTGGCTAAAACACGTTGAATTATACTGACACCGTAAAGTACCAAAAGTAATGTAACCTATATATTGTTAGTGTTGATAGCAATAAACTGTACCTGGAAATTGTTAATTAAAGATTAACACATTTTAAAAGAAACTATGAAATAAGACACGTGTTTTTAAAAGATGGTGTATTTATTTGTAAAGTTCAATATGTGTATTTAAAACTGCAAACATTATTGTGGAAAATAAGATCTTTTATTGCATGACATACACAATTTTTTAAATCATGAAGCTACAATGGTTGTTACATATATAGCTTAAAGTTGTATGTGATTAATTCACAAATTGTTAAAGAGATATTGAAATAGCATTTATGTATTTATGTATAGTTAAAGGCCGTCCTTTTAATGTGTATTTATGTATTTTTAATAAAAATTAAAGAAAAATATTTTGTTGCCTTTTAATCAAGAACCAAATTACTTCATAATTATTCTGTTTTAAGTTTTTATGGTAATGTTTATTTTACCATAAAAACTTAAAACTAGTAATTATTAGGCATAGGATTTCGAACAATATTAATGTATATGTTACGGCTAATAGCCGAAGTGCGGCTACACCTAGTTTTAGCCAGCTACAACTAGGTGCAGCCGACCACGTGCTTTTAACTTAGATGTACCCTTAAATATATATAAATATATCTTCGGTAAGAACTAGGTTTAACCTTCATCTTGGCGGCTAGAACTAGTCACAGCCGCACACTGGTGGTTAAACTTAAGAGTATTCTATTTACCATCGGGTAGAACTGGGTTTTCAGTGCAGTTAAGTATTATGGTTTTGTTATGAGATTCTTGAGTTTCCCGATTGATTTGATTTCGTATTACCCTCGTAGACTAGACATTTTACCCTAGACAAGTCAGTCATAACAAGATTTATAATTGTGTTTAATTATATTATGTACTGAAATGACATGCCTTCTTATTGAAATGTACTTCAATATCCGTCTTTATTTTTTTAAATATCTATAAAAAAATAAAAGACAGGGATATTGAAGTGACATTTATAATTATATACGTAATTAATAAAACTCAAAATATCATAAATCTTCTCTTCAGAAAAAGAACTAAACATCTTAAGCCGGGTATTCATCAGGCAACATTTGTTGATAAGCTGTTTAGGTACTACTTGTTAATCACCAAGTTTGCCGTAAACACTGTTTCTGAAACTTGGCCGTCTACACTTGTCAGTTGCTAGCATGCTTTATTCCCAGCTACCAGCTATGCTCAAAGATAAAAAACTTAAACAGAAAAATAAGGTTTTACTACTTAACTATGAAAAAATCAACGAACTTTTTGCACCCTCTCATATTTTTATGTTAAAACAAATAAGACAATTTTTTTACTCTGATTAAATTATTATTATTATTCCATTTATTTTCTATTTATGCATATTATTTACATTTTTAAATATTACTTAAAAAAAGGCATAATAAAAAATCCTTTAAAAACATAAAATAGTAGCCCACCGCTTCTGGAAGAGGGTCCAAGCTACCGGTGGTCAAGGCTCCTGTTAGAGGAATCTCCTAACAATGCGCGTCGTGTCCAGGAATACTGCTTTCTGGATCAGGCCCTTGATTCAGCTGCCAAATGAGAGTCTCCTCAGATGTTGTTCGAGGCTCTTAGCTATTAAGCCATTGGCCGTTACGACTATCGGCACAATTATTGCTCTATCCACTCCCCACATGTCGACAACCTCGCGAGCTACCCAGAAATAATGTGTCGAATTGATTCTCTGGGCCGGTGGCATGCCCGACAGATGTCAACCGTACTGTATTTCATAATCTATTTCCGGAAGTTGTTCGTCATCATAACTTCATCCATAATTGCAAAGACATAACCTTTGGTTTTTCCAAAGAGATCATCAAAGCGCAGCCAGGATACGGACGCTAATAGGTCTACATCGGGCCCATGTAAGACCCGGTAAAAACGCCCGTGAAGCTCCTTGCCCTGCCATACTTCCCTGCGTTCATTAGTATCTATTACTATGGGTTAGCGCCAGTTCTCGTTAGCCAAAAAGACCGGGGTAAGGCCTTTGTCCACCGCGACCATATCTCGGTGCATCCCGGTGCATTTTCAAAAAATATTCCCTGAGACTGCATTTTGGGTCTTAGAATTTAAGAATCCACGTTCTCCGCACTTCCGCAGGATATACAGCCTCATCACCGATGATCGTGGATGATGCATCCGATTTACGGTAAGCAGTATGCGATCGCTCCTATCTAGGGTGTCGTATTCCGTCTGAGTCCATTTGAGTATTCCAAAAGATTAGATCAAAATCGGCATGACCTAACCGTTGAAGGCGCGCACCTTATTCCCGCCTTATAAAAAACTATTCAGTACTGTATTCAAGCGGATTTCTGAATATTGAGGGGTCAGAAAGCTTCTTACTATACAGGGGTTTTTTCTTTGATTATACAATGTTGGATACCCCATTATTTGACGAAAGTTAAAAATAGCCGTCGTTTTAATTGGTGGTTGGTGGCTTGAAAAGTATGACAGAGGTGATTCAAATGCTACATGACATCGTCACAGGTGATGAAAGCTGGATATGTTGTGATAAACCTGAAACTAAAATACAATCTGCGTAATGCATATTTCCTATAATATTTGTACTTTTGTATATTTATACTTCTTATAATATTTGTCTTTCGAAGGTGTGGAGTTAATGAGTCACCTTCACCTTACAGTCCTGAACTACCGTAGTTATCTTGTACCTTTTATTTATTTCCAAAAATAAAAGACAAACTTAGAGGTCGTTTAATGAACGCTGAAGAAGCCGTGGCTACGAGATTTCTAAGGGAGAGTGGGTGCGCCCACTGCGTCAGTCAATGGTTCCATCGTTTGACGGTGCTAAGAAAGAAGCGGAGACTACTTCGAAAAGCATAATAAAATTTTAATCATTCCGTTTATTTTCTAAAAACTTTCAGTGTGACCCCAATAAGTGTGCATAAAAAATTAAATAAATAAATAATCTGGTTGCTAACAAATAAAGTTTTAAGCATAGGTAATTCATGTTTAAAACTATGTCTTAATATGTAGGATATTAAGGGCGAGTTTCTAAATTAAGTATTTTGAGTTAAGAACGTGTTTAAACCACACTCAAATGTCTAATTTTTTATTAGTTTTCAGGCTAAAATAGAGTTTGAGAAATACTCAAGTTCAAATATTTAAATCAGAAATCGGGGGTTATGTATAGCAAGTATTTAGTAACATAGAATATAGGTTTAGTGATTTAAAGATCACATTTATCGCAAACTGTTATGAATCACCAACATCAAGAGCTAAATGATAAAGTTTAAGTTGGACACTTGTAATTATGTACATGGTGTTTAAAAAGTTTGTCGTTTGTAATACAGGTATGTATACATTGTACACAAAAATATTAGGATTTTTTTATTTGGGAAATTTTCTTACGACTTCTCCCCCTCTAGAGTAGAGCAGGCTTTTACTGATTAAAACCACACCTATGTTCCTTCAGTTGCATTTTGTGTTTTAGAACCATAACTAGGTAGCTTTTTATTCAGTGAGAGGTTGACATTCACTCGCGCTCCTCCTAGAGCCGGAAAAGTTCTTTGATGATTCCCTCTCAAAAAAAAGGATAAAGCCTTTGCCATCAACTTGGCAGACTATTTCATACCTCGAGCTGCTAGTAAACATTCCAGAAATACTGCCTGACCTGAGTTTAGCGTACCAGAATCGGGGAATCATAGTTTAGATCTCAGCGGTTTGAAAATATGACAATTTGAAGTAGCCGTAAGGGCCTTACCATCTCCGGTTATGCTTCGAGTTGTAGGATCTTATGTGATCAAATCAGAAACGACTAAACGTAGGAAAACCAAGGTTACTGACATAGACCAAAAAACTTTCGATCTTAAATGGAACAAAACAGTTGGTCGACGGGGCCGAAATATTCTGCAGTGAAGACTACGTACCAGCAGCAAGTGAAATAGTTTTGAGAGGCCTTCTCTCTTACAAGATGGCAGATAACATGGTGAATTAAGGTTGAAGAAATCCGTTGAATGCGAGACACCCAAGATCAGCTGATATGACGATGACCATACTTGGGCTTTGTCCAATATTGGTCTTTCGACTGAAATGCTGATAATGACTTGAAGTGCTGAGTTCCGAAACACGCATTTTTTCGCGATGAAACTATCCTGACTCTGTCTAAACAGTCTTATATCTTTAGTACTTAATGGTGGATTTAACTAATTCAGGAAGTCCCGTAAACGTACATTTAGGATACTTCTTTATCACAACCACCTGTATTGTCATTGTATATCTCATTTGATATAAAAGTAATCACAATATACACATAGTCCGCACTTGAGGTGGACGTCCAAACGGAGTATTTTATCTAGAACATAGTAACTGTAACAATGGCTAAGTTTTTCTATATTTTCTCATTTCTGATCGTTTGTGCTGCTATCACAGGTACGGTTTTTTCGTGTTTTTCTTAAGTTCTACTGTAGATAAACTGGGCAAGTGCGAGTCGGACTCCCGCCGTGAGGGTTGCGTACAAACTTACATTTACACATTTACATTATGTAAATAGTTCAATTCACGAATGGAGTTCCGAAGATTTTTCTGAATCACAAAAAAAATTGTTTTTTGTGACTTTTTCAGATTTATTCCTATACCTGTGTTTTAAGACCTTGCAATATGCCGAATTTCTGGATTCTGGGTCAACGGGAAGTAGGTGTACCTATTATGCCAAATCGAATTTCAATTAATCGAGCATTTTAAATCGAACACCTAAATACCTACTCGAACGTTCATAATATCGGATAGTTAATAATAAGGGTTAAAGTATGAAATTGCCATTTTTTTAAACGGGTTGTTTGAACATATAATTCCAAGTCAATCATAAGTTCAACTTAACTTTATATTAAAAGTAAGTTATTCTTTTTTCAAAATTAGGTATTTATTAACCGACTTCAAAAAGGAGGAGGTTCTATGTTCGGCTGAATGTATTTTTTTTTATGTATGTTCACCGATTTCTCGGTCAATTGTGAACCGATTCTGAAAATATTTTTTTTGATCGAAAGGTTCTGCTTCCGAATTGGTCCCATAGAAATATTGTTATGATCTGATGATGAACTTCGAAGATGTGGAACAGAACTCCTCATAGGATCACAGCAGAACCGTCGTAACAATTAAAATTGCTTTGTTTATACGTGTAGTCGATGACAGACTGAAAGAAGAGAGGGAATATATGGAACTGATCTGATGATGAAACCTGAAGTTAGGCACCGGAACTCTGTAATAAATTAATGTAATCTAACCGTGTTTGGGATTATTAGAATTGTCATGAGATGCACTCTGGCTATAAGGTATTTAAGTTTGGCTGAGGGGTGCTTTTTAGTGATGGTACCATAACTAAAAAGTGTATAATAAAAAACTTTTTATAAAAAAAAAAATACTACCGATTCAATGTAAAAAAACTGAAAAGTGCAAATTAACTTTAATATCAGAAGTCGGTGTTAAATAACAAAGAGACAAAACTATTATAGAAACACCGACTTCCAAAATTAAAGTTATTTTGCATTTTTCAGTGTTTTTTTTTACATTGAAGTCGGTTGTATTTTTTATAAAAAGTTTTTTATTGGCTTCTTTGTGTTTTGTTTTTTTTTTCTGTAATATCGCAGTACTTGTAATATGAGTTCTACCGTGAAAACAATGTGTCTCAAGCGGTATGCAATATTGTTGATGTATATGGGCTTAAAACTACTAATTACTGGGATGTCTATTTTTGTTTCAATCACTTTCACGTGGGCAATTTTATCTCACGAATAACTTTTCAGCTCAGTGCGGCAACAAGACAAAATTTTCAAAATCAAAGCTATTAAACCAAGACAACAAAGTTCTTTTGTTAGAAGAAAGTCGTAGGTACATGTCGGCGTATGATCGCCATCGGTGTCGACGTCACACAAAATACACAGTCACAATAATATAGAATGGCAGGCAAGGTTACAGAGTGATAATAAATAAATATCTTACTCCAGTTTAAGGTGTTTATTCCATGGGCGGCAAAAGAGTGCCTTTCTAATCACATTACATCGGTTTTTATACACAGAAATTGACAAGCATAAAAATTCACTATGAAGGTAGAGAAAATAAGTGACACGGAAATTGTCACAATAAATTCTTATTTAAATATGACCAGATGCTCTGATATTTTAAAGAAATAAAAAAGGAAGTGGTTAGGTTAAATCCTCACAAATTCAACTGGATGCTATAATATTTTTAAGAATTAGAAAGGACACAGGATGATGTAATATAAAAATAATTCGAAAGGAATTTGTCAAATGAAATCCTTATTATAAATTCAACAGGATGTCGTAATATTTTAAATAATCGGAAGGGAAGTTATCACATTAAAACCTTATATAATAAATTCAACAGGATGGTACAATATTTTAAAAGAAATAAGCAGGAAGTGATCAAATTAAATCCTTTTATAAATAATCAAATAATGGTTTTGCGCCCATATATACGTAATTGATATTGCTTGCCCTTTCAAATGCAGTTTCTTCGTTGGAACCACGAAAAAAAAACGTTTTTTTTATTATCTTTCATGGTTATAAGAACTGCGATATTACAGAAAATACGAAAAAAAACAAAAAATCCAATAAATACCTAATTTCGAAAAAGGCATAACGTAACTTTAATATAAAGTTTATTTGAACTTATAATTCCAAGTCAATCCAAAGATCAACTTCACCACCACTCACCACACACTCAATGCAACCCGTTTTAAAAAAACGGCAATTACATAGTTAAAGACTGGATAAATCGAACGTTCAATATGTCGAAGTCTCAATACGTCCACTGTTCAATATATCGAAGATTTGTTAGATCGAGCGGCCAACGCATCGCACATTCATTCTATCGAAATATGATTATACTGAATACAAGGAAAACATTTCAACCATAATTATTACATTTTATAGATATACTAGCTTTTGCCCGCGGGTTCACTCCTGTCAACTGACTGACTACTCTATTCTGCTCTACCCAACTCTACCCTACTTTACCCTACTCTACCCTATTCTACCTTACTCTACCCTAGTCTGCCCTACTCTACCCTACTACCAATTTTTTTTTATTTTTTTCTTTTATAAGATTCTTCTCCTGACAATAACAAACACAACAAAAAAAATTGTGTAATCGGTCCAGCCATTCACGCGTGATGGCGTGACCAAGGGAAATACGGATTCATTTTTATACATATAGATTTTAAAATTTTGAGTGAATTACAATTGCACGGAGAAACTAATTAATCCATGTGGTTTTTATTATTTAATATTATTTCAATCGCATTATTCTGTTGCCTCTTTTTTGTGGAGTACGCCTTACCGATTTTGCTTTACCTTTTCAATTGATCCCGCGGTTGGGGCTTGAGGAAGCCCGTTCTCTCACGCGTGTGGCCGCCTCCTTCATAGAAGGAGGCGACCGCCTGCCATGCTCCGTCGTTGACACCGATTGCCCTCACGAGGACACGGCGGAGTTCTGTGCAAGTGGGGCACTAGGCCTTTATCGTATGCTCCACCGTGTCCTACAGGTAGTCCATACAATGGTGACACCTGGACGTTTCTTCCTCACGAATCCGGTGCAGGAATCTCCCGGACCTGCGTCATGCGGAAGGTAAGGAAGCTGTGACGTTTTTACAGCCACGCGTGCCCAGAAAAGTTCTATGGTAGAATAAAGAACGCATTTGCACTTATCAAGCAACATGTTCTAACTTCTGTGCACGTTTTGAGTAATAAGAAAACCCAGTGTATTATTTTGAAACACAGACCACAGCGAAGTTAGAAATATAGGTGAGCTTGTTATAAGTAGTTTATTATTTCCCGTCTTACGAGAATTAATATTTCTGCAAACATAATATTTTCCAACCCAGTTGGTGATATCATATGCCCCGTCGGACAAGGCTGCTCTCAATATATCGAAAGCGTCAGGTATCTCTTCTTGGGATGTATAAGCAAGTGCTAATGTGTCTTAACTTGACAATGAACTCAGCATGTTGTCTATATATATATACTTTACAAACCAATTTGTTGAATTTTACGCCATACATTTTGACATAGACAGTAATGTGTTGCACATCAGGAAATGCTTGTTTTGTAATGATACAATTAATTTATCTATATACAGATTTCAATATATAATCGTAATAGTCTTCTAAAAAAAGGTTATAATTAATAAACCACATAGATTTATTAGTTTCTCCGTGCAATTGCAATTCACTCAAAATTTAAAAAGAATAAAATTATTTTTAAATTTTGTGTATTTCTTGTATTCTATCCAAAAATATTATAGTAAAATCATATTTCGATAGAATGAATGTGCGATGGGTTGGCCGCTTGGTCAAATAAATGTTCGATATTTTGAACCATCGACGTATTGAGTGTTCGATATATTGAACGTTCGATTTGTTAACCGTTCGATATTATGAATGTTCGAGTATTTAGGTGTTCGATTTAAAGTGGTCGATTAATTTGATATACGACTATTTGGAATTCGATTTTGCATAATACACCCATGGGAAGTACCCGATGAATTTCGATTCCTTTGGAAGTGTCGAAATACTCGTATACGTTTTTTGCAACATAAACAACCGTATCTTTTTTTCTTCGTTAACATACAAGTTTGATTTTTTCGCGCGACAGGTCACCGCCACCGACCACCTCCACGAAGACATGGCGGTGCTCTACCCAAGCGACCTTTGAGTTCAACCCAATTCAGCAAAGAATTTTTCAAATGGTTTCAGGGGTGGGTTATTTATTGACGTTTGACATTTCATTTATTTGTAAAATGATAATTCTTTTGTATTTTAAACTATAAGATTAGCTTAAGTCATCAGTAAGCCATAAACAAAAATGCGTTCTAATATAATTATTAGGACGCTTTTAGCGCCGGTAGATACGGGATTTTTATGAGCACCATCTCGTCGCTTGGTGCCCATTCGCTGTCGTCAGGTGGTCTACGATTGCATGCCGTGTATCAACCAGTGAACGTCAGGTGGTCCATGGATGGAAGCCGCGTTGTTAACTAGTAAAGTGGTCAACGAGTTGCATTGCTTTGTTCGCGAATAGATGAGATGTTGGTCTGGGATCATCCCTAGGTCTACAAGTGTGTATCGTAATGTCTGACTTTACAAACTGTGAACTGGCTTTCGTTGCGCTCGATGAAGAAGAAAATAAACGACGTTAGAGAAAAAAGAAAGTTTGAACTAGGTACTAGCGTGAACTGCAATCGATTCGGGACCTGCAGGCCTAGGCAAGTTACAAACGTTTCGTTTCAAATCTCTTTCTATAGTCGGTAATGCCTCCGATTCCTTTGTTCTGACCACGTGACTTAACGTTGAGATGATGTTATTCCCATACATTTGAAGTTTTCTTATAGCGTTAACGTTTGTAGATTATCAACTTGGCTAAGCCCATTGTGCGTAAGCAACGGGTGATTACTGAGTGGTCCATTCACCGTCCGCACGAGGTTAGCCTGGAGGCGACGTCCTCCGGAGTAGAGTTAGTAAGCAAATATCCATAGTACTCCATGCAAGGAATACTAACCGCTCGAGGTGTGGCAGTGCTGATCTGCTGTCAGGTGGCTCTAGTGAGCTATGATATTTAATCGGCGGAGCCGGGACGTAAAATTTAATAAAGTTGTCGAAAGTTCGGGATAAATGCCGCTCAGCTTTCGCTAGGTCGCGTAACAGGGCATGCAGATGAATACTTATTTTATTCAGGAATCACAAAAAGCTCGGCTTGGCTACTGTTGACTTATGCCGGTCGGCTTTTAGCGTTAAATTTTTATTCAGTAGTGATAGGAATATGGAACGAAGACGATGGTTGTTAATTTTCGCAGTTTTTGTTGTTATTATCGTATCTTTATTACGAAAACTCCGAAGATTATAGGTGCGAAGTAGCCTTCAAAATGCTTTTTCTCTTAAAAAATTACTGGAGGTTTTTTACTGTCCTCTTAACTTAATTTTTTTGACTTTACACTTTGAAGCAAGTTCTAGTCGCATTATGGCTTTTAATTTTATTTTTATGGAATTCTTGTTTTGAATCCCAGAGAACCGTGTAAGACCCACTCGATAAATCTACCCGATCAATATAAGCCGAATGATAACGAATGTCTGGTAGTAGTTGACTAGTTGCTTCGGGTTGGTTTTTTTGTTCTACAAATACTGCCGAATCGAATAATGTGTTGACCTGATTGAATTACCTAAGCGGCACGAGCCGATATAAATCGAACAAGTACAATAATTGTGTCAGGTCGGCTTTGTTTTTTGACAAATACTGCTGAACCAACAATTCCGACCAGCTTAATTTACTAGCCAGCTATAACAGCAAAATACAGTAACTTCTTTTAGTGATAATAAGATTGACCCCAGGTCTTCGTTTCATTCGTGAGCTGTAAAATAACAATTTAAACTTCTATTTCGACAAGATTTTAACATTAATTTTCGCTGAGATGAGATTGCAACTTGAATGTTTTTGTACGAGAATTGGCCTTCTGGTATATAGCGCTTGTTGAAACAATCTTTATCGCTGTAAAAATGTCTCTTCTTCAAACTTCCGTCTTATAAATAACATTGTAAGGTTAACCCTATAGAGGAGTGATGACGTAATGTTCCGTTTCATTTCTGTGATAACCTATTTTCAATATTCGCAGATGCCTATTGTCTGATTTTGTAATACCTATGTTTTGATATAAGTAAACTAAGTATCTGTTAAATAAAACAGATAACCTGAAATACATTACAGGTATCATTATCTCTTTTAAGTATACGATTACGATTATCACTTACTCCTATTTGTTATCCTTATTGCATTGCATCACTTTTAACAATAAACCTTTGCGTATACTTGAAAGTTGAAAGAATAGATGTCCGTGTACATTTAATCCCTTTAATACTCGTAATTTTGTAACTAAACTAAATCCTTAGTGGGTACCTACATAAACATAAAAAACCGGACAAACGCGAAACGGACGCGCGCACCGAGGGTTCCGTAAAAACTTACCTATGAAAACAGTTCAATTCCCGCTTTTTACGGCATAAACTGCCGTATCTTTTTTTTCTTAACTTCTTTTTTCTTAACTCAGAAGTTTGATTTTTTTCACAGCTTCATGGACCGTAAACCTTAGCATAATTATGGTTTTAATTTCAACTCGATACCTCCAGGCGTTCCTGAGATAAAGGGTCTTGACAGATAGACTGACAGACTGAAAGACGGACAACAATCCTATCCTAAAAACCGAATAAAAGCTCATAATTATCTATTAGTTTAGAGTAGTGCTAATCGAAAGATGTAATTATTATTTAATAATTTTACTGTTTTCAGCTGACGCTCTAAAATGTTACGTATGCCGTGACTGTACCAGACTTAATTCAAGCCAAATAAAAACATGTATAAGAGAAACTAAAACAACAACCACTCAGCTACCTACTAGCTCTAGTTCCGATTCTCCACCGAGCAGCTCTAGCACTGATGCTCCACCAAGCAGCTCCAGCACCGATGCTCCGCCAAGCAGCTCTAGCACTGATGCTCTGCCAAGCAGTTCTAGCACTGATGCTCCACCAAGCAGCTCTAGCACTGATACCTCATCAAGCAGCTCTAGTACCGATTCTCCACCGAGCAGCTCTAGTACCGATTCTCCACCGAGCAGCTCTAGCACTGATGCTCCACCAAGCAGCTCTAGCACCGATGCTCCACCAAGCAGCTCTAGCACCGATGCTCCGCCAAGCAGCTCTAGCACTGATGCTCCACCAAGCAGCTCTAGCACCGATGCTCCGCCAAGCAGTTCCAGCACTGATGCTGCACCGAGCAGTTCCAGCACTGATGCTGCACCGAGCAGTTCCAGCACTGATGCTGCACCGAGCAGTTCCAGCACTGATGCTGCACCGAGCAGTTCCAGCACTGATGCTGCACCGAGCAGTTCTAGCACTGAGGCTTCACCAAGCAGCTCTAGCACAGATGCTCCGCCAAGCAGCTCTAGCACAGATGCTCCGCCAAGCAGCTCTGGCACCGATGCACCACCAAGCAGCTCTAGCACTGATGCTGCACCGAGCAGCTCCAGCACCGATTCTCCACCGAGCAGCTCTAGCACTGATGCTCCACCAAGCAGCTCCAGCACCGATGCTCCGCCAAGCAGCTCTAGCACTGATGCTCTGCCAAGCAGTTCTAGCACTGATGCTCCACCAAGCAGCTCTAGCACTGATACCTCATCAAGCAGCTCTAGTACCGATTCTCCACCGAGCAGCTCTAGTACCGATTCTCCACCGAGCAGCTCTAGCACTGATGCTCCACCAAGCAGCTCTAGCACCGATGCTCCACCAAGCAGCTCTAGCACCGATGCTCCGCCAAGCAGCTCTAGCACTGATGCTCCACCAAGCAGCTCTAGCACCGATGCTCCGCCAAGCAGTTCCAGCACTGATGCTGCACCGAGCAGCTCCAGCACTGATGCTGCACCGAGCAGTTCCAGCACTGATGCTGCACCGAGCAGTTCCAGCACTGATGCTGCACCGAGCAGTTCCAGCACTGATGCTGCACCGAGCAGTTCTAGCACTGATGCTCCACCAAGCAGCTCTAGCACAGATGCTCCGCCAAGCAGCTCTAGCACAGATGCTCCGCCAAGCAGCTCTGGCACCGATGCACCACCAAGCAGCTCTAGCACTGATGCTGCACCGAGCAGCTCTAGCACTGATACTCCACCGAGCAGCTCTAGCACTGATGCTCCGCCAAGCAGCTCTAGCACCGATGCTCCATCAAGCAGCTCCAGCACCGATGCTCCACCGAGCAGCTCTAGCACTGATGCTCCACCAAGCAGCTCCAGCACCGATGCTCCGCCAAGCAGCTCTAGCACTGATGCTCTGCCAAGCAGTTCTAGCACTGATGCTCCACCAAGCAGCTCTAGCACTGATACCTCATCAAGCAGCTCTAGTACCGATTCTCCACCGAGCAGCTCTAGTACCGATTCTCCACCGAGCAGCTCTAGCACTGATGCTCCACCAAGCAGCTCTAGCACCGATGCTCCACCAAGCAGCGCTAGCACCGATGCTCCGCCAAGCAGCTCTAGCACTGATGCTCCACCAAGCAGCTCTAGCACCGATACTCCGCCAAGCAGTTCCAGCACTGATGCTGCACCGAGCAGCTCCAGCACTGATGCTGCACCGAGCAGTTCCAGCACTGATGCTGCACCGAGCAGTTCCAGCACTGATGCTGCACCGAGCAGTTCCAGCACTGATGCTCCACCAAGCAGCTCTAGCACTGATGCTCCGCCAAGCAGCTCTAGTACCGATGCTTTACCAAGCAGCTCTAGCACCGATGCCCCACCGAGCAGCTCTAGCACCGATGCTCCACCAAGCAGCTCTAGCACCGATGCTCCGCCAAGCAGCT
Organism: Mythimna pallens; assembly: GCA_961205895.1. Classification (NCBI taxonomy): domain Eukaryota; kingdom Metazoa; phylum Arthropoda; class Insecta; order Lepidoptera; family Noctuidae; genus Mythimna; species Mythimna pallens. The sequence continues at coordinate 9,455,795 of OY540843.1, forward strand.
CTATCACTGATGCTCCACCAAGCAGCTCTAGCACTGATGCTCCGCCAAGCAGCTCTAGCACTGATGCTCCACCAAGCAGCTCTAGTACTGATACTCCACCAAGCAGCTCTAGCACTGATGCTCCGCCAAGCAGCTCTAGCACCGATGCCCCACCGAGCAGCTCTAGCACCGATGCTCCACCAAGCAGCTCTAGCACCGATGCTCCGCCAAGCAGCTCTATCACTGATGCTCCACCAAGCAGCTCTAGCACTGATGCTCCGCCAAGCAGCTCTAGCACTGATCCTCCACCAAGCAGCTCTAGTACTGATACTCCACCAAGCAGCTCTAGCACTGATGCTCCGCCAAGCAGCTCTAGTACCGATGCTTTACCAAGCAGCTCTAGCACCGATGCCCCACCGAACAGCTCTAGCACCGATGCTCCGCCAAGCAGCTCTAGCACTGATGCTCCGCCAAGTAGCTCTAGCACTGATGCTCCGCCAAGCAGCTCTAGCACTGATGCTCTACCAAGCACTTCTATCACTGATGCTCCACCAAGCAGCTCTAGCACCGATGCTCCGCCAAGCAGCTCTAGCACTGATGCTCCGCCAAGCAGCTCTAGCACCGATGCCCCACCGAGCAGCTCTAGCACCGATGCTCCACCAAGCAGCTCTAGCACCGATGCTCCGCCAAGCAGCTCTATCACTGATGCTCCACCAAGCAGCTCTAGCACTGATGCTCCGCCAAGCAGCTCTAGCACTGATGCTCCACCAAGCAGCTCTAGTACTGATACTCCACCAAGCAGCTCTAGCACTGATGCTCCGCCAAGCAGCTCTAGTACCGATGCTTTACCAAGCAGCTCTAGCACCGATGCCCCACCGAGCAGCTCTAGCACCGATGCTCCACCAAGCAGCTCTAGCACCGATGCTCCGCCAAGCAGCTCTATCACTGATGCTCCACCAAGCAGCTCTAGCACTGATGCTCCGCCAAGCAGCTCTAGCACTGATGCTCCACTAAGCAGCTCTAGTACTGATACTCCACCAAGCAGCTCTAGCACTGATGCTCCGCCAAGCAGCTCTAGTACCGATGCTTTACCAAGCAGCTCTAGCACCGATGCCCCACCGAGCAGCTCTAGCACCGATGCTCCGCCAAGCAGCTCTAGCACTGATGCTCCGCCAAGCAGCTCTAGCACTGATGCTCTACCAAGCAGCTCTATCACTGATGCTCCACCAAGCAGCTCTAGCACTGATGCTCCACCAAGCAGCTCTATCACTGATGCTCCACCAAGCAGCTCTATCACTGATGCTCCACCAAGCAGCTCTAGCACTGATGCTCCACCAAGCAGCTCTAGCACCGATGCTCCACCAAGCAGCTCTACCACCGATGCACCACCAAGCAGCTCTAGCACCGATGCCCCACCGAGCAGCTCTAGTACCAATGATCCACTAAGCAGCTCAGGCACTGAGGATGCAGGTATCAAGGTAAGTTAGCACGAGTTATAGTTAGTTATCCTTTCGTATTATCTGTAGGTATTAAGATTTAGGATCAAAAGGAGATATTACATTAGCTTATTGATTTTGTTGTAAATTTTTTAACACGAATAGGTACCCAAAAAAGCTGTCATCTTTCTGCCCTTGTTCCATTTTACTTGGGACAAGGCAACACCAACACAACACACAGCATGCAACACGTTTTTTTTTTCTAACTTAAACTTCCCAAAAAATGTAACTATGTAAGTGATCATATATGGCTATAGGGCGTCATAATAAATAGGTCAAGAAGACGATTTCGAATATATAACTTACTAAAGTATAGTAAATATAAAAAATACATAGTGTGCATAAAAAAAAAACTCAACCGCAAACAAATGACTAAAGAGTTCCAAACAATTTTGATGCAATCTGATGCAGTTTGTGGCATCGAAACGGTGATTGAACTAAAATAAATAACACTAACTGCATGAGACTACTTGAAAAGTGACTTGTTTGAAACATTTTAGTCGTTTATTTTAACAAATAATTTATAAGTGATGACTATTATTTTGGCTGTCAGTCTAACTTACTGTTCCTTATCTGTATGTTTTAGCTGTAAGTCTTCCATAATATTTAGAAAAATAAACAATTTAATAGATTTTTTTTAGTAACATATAATTAACTCTAGTATCAAAAGCCATCATGCTCCAATGACAAAGATTGCATCATTTAACAACATTTTATTGGTTTAACAAACTATGTGGGAAACTTAAATATTAACTAAACTATAAATACTTTTATACCAAACCTATGTACGAGTACATATAATACAAAAACACAAAATACACTCAGCCATCGAAGTACCCTTCCCAATGCCAAAAAAAAATTAAAAATTAATTACATAATTTCCATTTAATATAACGTCTAGTTTCTATAACAAATAATGTTGCTATAATGATACTTTTCTCTAAAGTTCAATAAGTACATATTCTTCTTATTTTTATCAGGAATTTTACCGTGGAAAACGATCATTGCTGCAATTTAGAGAAGATGAGGAGACAGAATTAGACCCTCAGTGTATCGAAGCAGTTTATGAAGGTTCGTTGATTTTTGTATAATCACTTAAAATCGTTAGTTTTTTTTAAAATACCTGTTACAATCATTAGGTTTAAACATTGTTGTCAATCAGGTGAATGCTCCAGGGTAGCCCGTGATATTCGAATTTTAGTTTTTTTTTTTTTTTTTTTAATTTGCAGCTCAATATCAGATAGCATGGTAACAAAAATATATTTGTAGTAACTCAGAGACAAAGTCAAGGACGACGTAATTTTTTTTTTAAATTGGCACCTTTTAACTCTTCTATAAGTTTATGATTTTAATAATAATAAAAAAAAACTTATATTTCGGACCAAGTCCATAGTTGGTTAGTATACACAAAACTTAAAAACTAGTACTTATACCTACCGGAAACAATTTTTTATGAGTTACACGCCACAGGGGCATGCAGGCGTACCCAATGCTCCAGTATGGGACTGTCCCACCTGTCCGTTATTGTCTTCAGGATGATGTTGGGGCTGACACGTACCCTGCGCATGATGGAGGCGCATCGCTTGCGCATGAAAGCCATCAATTTCTGCCTCTGCGAACATACCGGATGCACTGCAGTAGCGCGGGAACCCCATCAACACCCTAAAAGCATCATTGCATTGAACACGCAGAGCACTGTATGCCCTCTGCGTGTAGTTGACCCACAGACTGCATGTATAAAATGACTGACAATACGCTCTAAACAATGTTGCCTTTACGTCAGTCGAGCATTTCGCAAATCTGCGAGCCAACATATTTTCATCATAGATTCATCTCGATTGTCTCTGAGGTCTTCAGAAACCCAGTGGCCCAGATACTTGAAAGCTGTGACTTGCTTTAAAGGGCTTCCGCAAAGTTTAAAGTGTGGCACAATTGGGTAAAAAAGTACGAAAATTTAGATTTTACGGGCTACTCATAAAAAAAATAAGGTATTTTTTTAATACTTCTCTAATCATACAATGACTTCTCCCGCTCCGCCTTGAGCTGGAGAAGTCATTGCATGAATTCCCACCTAAAAAAAAGGCTGCTGACAAATACATACATGTAAGCATTAATTAACATGTCACCTTGTGGCAACTACAACTGTGGTGGGTAAAAAGTTAATGTAATCGCTTTTATTGAATTTCAGAAAACGGTGTTTCAAAGTTTTTCCGTGACTGCTACTACGCAGAAGAAGAAACAGAAGATGCAGAAGTATGTCGCGCTGCAGTTGGGTCCAGTGGGAGCATCAAGAAATGTAACATTTGCACCAAAGACCTGTGCAATGCCTCAGGGAAAGCAACAACGAGCATTACTATGATCATGGCTGGCTTATTTTCATTTTTGTTTTCTACTTTAAACTACTTTTGAACTAGATATTAATGATATAAATTCATCAAAGTACCTTTTTAGATTATTTGAAACGACATAAATGACGTAAAATGTATGACTAAGTTTAATTTTAATAACCCATCGAGGTAGGCTGATTAATTAATTAATATTATGCCATCTCCTTTCTACCATCGGACTAGCCGACGTACGGCGATCGGCGGCGTGCGGCGGTGGTATCCACCCTTACTTTGTTCAAACTTTAACGGTCCGGACTAAGCGTTTCGCTTCGTCGTTTATACCGCGTACGTCGAAGGACTGGAACAATTTGCCTGCTGCGGTCTTCTCGTCCAATAATAATTTAGGTGTGTTCAAGGCTAGAGTGAATGGGCTCTTAATAAACTAGTGCGCCTCGCCATCAATGATTGCATCACTGGTTACCATCAGGTGGGATCGCAGTCAAGCACTGGTTTATACAAATTACACAGTTTTTTAAGCGAGACCACGACAATAATTATTTTTTATAAGTAGAACAACGTGTTTTTTATATAGTTTTAAGTTACTTAAAATAACAAAGTTGCTAAATAAAAGAGCTATACTGCTCATAAAATCTTATTTAGTTTTTATGGCAATTGAGCAAGTCGCTTATGTTGTTATTTTTTCCTGTACCCACAAATTAGTTACTTATAATAAATTAAAAATTCCTACTTATGGCGTCCATTACACGATAAGTTTTGCTGTCAGTTTTGCCACAATCAAATATTTTGATCGACGAAAATCCTACCGTCTAATGCAATGACTGACGTTTGCATGACGTTTGCAAACGTATGGCGATAAAATTTCTTCATTCAAATATCATTTATGATTGATGGTTTTGATTGTTTGTAGGTTTTCAAGGTTCGTATTTGCTTCAAATAATACCGCAAGATGGGATGGTAAAGTTAAAATAAGTGTATTGGCAAAGTTAAATGATTTTTTGCACAAATATTCATAATTTCATACCTATGCAACTATATGGCAATTAAGTACCTAGCTAATAATTATGGCGGTTGCCAGTTGAAGAGCAATTTGACAAATCTACAATCTAAATTGCACAAAGTATACAATGCGTTCCAAGTAAGAATAGGATCGATTGCCATATTGTGACGTCACGTCATACTGTCACGTCATCTTAATTAGGTTTTTTTTTTTATTAATTTGTTACATCAAAAATCATTTATAACATCTGCTAAACTGCATAGCAGTTTATCGGCAGTACATTCTCGTGAATTTCGCTTGGGGGGTGACATCCGGTCACCCCCCAAGTTTGTAGGTAGGTACTCGTTGTGAGGTAAACAGATGCAGCACCACAACACTATCTGAGACCAACATACCGCAGAAACTATGGACACATAGACAGATGTTTTTTAAACCGATGATAAGTAATTAACAAAATTTAATGCATTATACGATTTATTTTAAATAAAAAGATACATCAAGTTTGTTTACGTTTAGTTAAGTACCTAAACAGATGGAGTATAGACTGATTACAACATTGACACACATTTCATACGCTTACTTGTACAGTGGTAGATATATTTCAATATAATCTTGACGATGAAAATTACGCCCTACTGCAGGTCCAAAACTGGTTCACTGCTAATAATCTAGTTTTAAACGGGAAAAAAACTAAATGCATAAGATTTTCCTTACCGAATGTCAAAAGTAGTGATTGTGACGTAGTATTAAACGATGAAAAGCTAGAATTTGTCGATAAAACGGTTTTCCTGGGGATTACGCTTGACTCAAGGCTACAATGGGGTCCTCATTTAACATCTCTTGCAGGACGGCTTAGCTCAGCTGCATATGCTGTTAGAAAAATCCGCCAATTTACGGATGTTGATACCGCTAGACTAGTCTATTTTAGTTATTTTCATAGTATCATGTCATACGGTATCTTACTGTGGGGACGGGCTGCAGACATCGACTCAATTTTTATACTGCAGAAAAGAGCTATCAGAGCTATTTACAATTTTCGCCGGTGCGTTTCTCTAAGGGAACTGTTTAAGGATATTAACATCATGACGGTGCCTTGTCAATATATTTATGAAAACATCATGTACGTTAGAAAAAATCTTCAGCTTTTTAGCAAAAGAGGCGATAGACATAATTATGTTACAAGAAATAGGGACCAATTAGTTCAACCAGGTTTTAGACTGGCTAAAGTGGCCTCTTCTTTCATGGGGTACTGTTTGAAATGTTATAATAAATTACCTCCACAAATATTAGAACTCAATGAAACGAAATTTAAATCTTGTATTAAACGCACACTATGCAGGCAAGCATATTATAAGTTAGAGGATTATACACGGCAGTTGAGAGTTTGTCATGCTCACTTAAATGTCTCACTGATGGTGGCGCATGTGTTGGATCATTCGGTTCCCTTCAAAATGGTTGAGCTGAGTGGTGCTAATATTAGCGTCTTGTTCGTGAACGGGCGCTATCAGTTGAGACTGGTCATCTCTTAGCTGCCAGTTGCTATTTTAATATCTATATTTAGTTTTTATTTTTACTGTATTTACATTGTTCTTACATGATAGCGACAAGAAACGTGTAACAGAGATATTTGTAATTACAAAACATGATTGAAAAGAGTGTCCATGGAGTTTCTTGCACATTCTTCTCCATAGAGATCTACGCTTTGGAATGTGCAATTAGCATCATTTTTTTTTCTGACTGACTGACTTCTTGAAATTTCAAAAGTGCCTGTAAATGGTTTATTTGAAATAAATGCTTTTGAATCTTTGAATCTATTTGGCACCCGGAGCTATACAGGTTTTAGGCCCCATAAATAAATAAAACTTAAAAGCTAGTGTGATTAAAAAAAATAAATAAACCGAAAAGCAATAATTGTGGGAGTGAGCGAAGTGAGCCCCATAATGTCTCTCTGGATTCGTATCACAGATCAACCGATTACCTTTTCGGTCACCGCTACCACTTTTAGACTTGTTAACCGACTTCAAAAATAAGGAGGAGGTTATCAATTCGGTTCTATGTTTTTTTTATTTTTATTAAAGCTTCTATAGCATAGATACTACGTGACTTGTGCATACAATTCAGAAATTAAAGGATGCGGGCGAAACGATTAGGAACCAGACTTAGGTTTTTTTTAGGTGGGAATTTATCTAATGACTTCTCGCGCTCTTGGGCGGAGCGCAAGGCCGTGTCAGACTATTCTTTGCCTGGCGTTCTAGGGCCCCAAATTTCACTTTCACTTAAACAATGGCCCCAGTAGGCTTCAACCCTGCTGGGCCCCTACGATTTACTGACATCTCCTAATTGAGACGCGCTTGGAACACTATGCGCCGTCGACGACTCGGGCTCGGTCCGGACGGTTTTCGGACGGCCGGGCGGCGAGCTACCCATTGCTCGCCGTCCACAATCCCACAATTACGGTGGCTGGAAATCGGGGTCGGGTTCCCGGTGGCTGGGACATGAGAGCCGTTCTCTTGCGCGTGTATCTGCCTCCTTTACTAGCATTACTGCTTCACAGAAGGAGGCTCACCACCTACCATATGCTCCACCGTGTCCTCCGGGCAGTCACACAATGGTGACACCCGGGCGTTTCCTCCGCCTGAATCCGATGCAGGAACCTCCCGAACTTGCCATGTCCGGTTTAGACCTGCGTCATGCGGTAGGTAAGGACGCCGTGACGTCTTTCCAACCCCTCTTCAAAGATGGGACTTACCACCATAATTATGACGTGCCTACACCCGTCTTAGGTTAGAGTTACTTTTGGTAGATAAGAAATTACGTGGTTGCTGGCTAGTAGAATAAATTTGTGCTTGTACCAAGAAAATATGACAGGTCGGAAGAGCTGGTAGCGCTAGTAGAACCTATGCGAGGCCTTTCGCAATCTACCGCTCCGGGCTATGGCCCGCATTGGCTTAAAATCTTACCTAGAACTAATATTTCTGACGAAAAACTAAGCAGGTACAAAGTCCATAAAAACAGCCTTACTTTGGTTTTGACTCATTTTGAAATTTTTGTGAAATATTACTGAGTTATAGCTTAGATAAGTGGAGGAATGATTGGAAGATTACGTTTATTAATTACTAGCTGTCCCTCGCGGTTTCACCCGCGTCTTTAGTTAGTGCTTCGTTCCCGTGGGTTGTCGCGTAATGTTATGTAGCATATAGTCTTTCTCGATAAATGGGCTATCCAACACTGATATATTTTTAACCAGTATTTCCTGAGATTAACGCGTTCAAACAAACAAACTCTTGAGCTTTATAATATTATACGTATTGTTTTCAGTGAACACCCACGTGTCGGTCACTGTAACCGACCATAAGAGAGATTTTGGAACCATTATGACATAAATAGAGGACACGAAATTCATGGAATAATAAAGTTCACACCTTAGCCGTTTAAAGGATCAGTTCTTTAGCAAAATTAGTTCAGATTACCGACAATTTTTTTTAATGAAATGCCTCGAATCTTGTTCGATTTAATTCGCCTAGAGTGCTTGACAAAGCGTTGGGCGCTAAATCACCGTCCGTGCCCATTTTCGAAATCTTTTTAACCATTCGTCAAATGTGCAGTAAAAAGTAAAAAAACATACGTATTTAGTAATTGTGCCGATATACCTGCTTATTTTTATAAGGACAATTTATTAAAATTGTTGATATATGACCGGTTAAACATCATACAATGATTTTATTTATTTCTAATATATAATTTTAAAATCATGATATCTCTCGATTGAAATGTCCAATTTAAATTATTCAAAAAGTACTATGCAGGCACTGAACCAGACTTAAATATGAAATAATTTATTTTGATAAGAATTCATAGAAAAGGTATAAAAACGGCCTTTTCTAGAGGCGGTGCTTAAATTCAGTTTTTAATTTTAAAAAACAATAGTTTTTTTGGCATAACTATAACAGTTAGACATATGGTATAGCGACACTTTTTGTATATAATGACGTGTTCTGTAAAATTGTAGTACATTATTTGGTTATATCATCAATAGTTTTCGCAGCGCACGCGATGTAAGGAATTTTTGGTCTTTTATTTATACTTGTTTACCATATTGGAGTTTTAGTAGGGAACCCTATTGTTTTTTAAAGTAAAATATAGGCTATGTCACTACGTGATAAAAATAGCTTTCCACTGGTGAAAGAATTATCAAAATCGCTTCCGTAGTTTTTGAGTTCATTCATTACAAACAAAAATAAAAAAATGCTAATCTTTTCTCTTTATAATATTACTAACTTCTGCTAGCGGCTTCGCCCGCGTGAAAGTAGGTTTTTCCATACTAACTTTGGACCCCCGTTTCATCCCCTTAGGAGTGGAGTTTCGTAAAATCCATTCTTAGAGGATGTCTACACCCTAAAAGGAACTTGCCAAATACCTACCAGCCTAATTTTAAGTTTGTAGGTGTTAGTGATAGCATGACGAGTGACAGGGCAGAATGGAAGAAAAAAAACGTGTTGCGCCGACCCCAAATAACACGGGACAAGGGCATGAAGATGATGATGATGAGATGTTATAATTTCTGAGATTTCGTGATTAATCAGTGAGTGGTATTTCGCTTTTATATGTAGATTATAAAGTATAGATAAACAATTGTGAATCACCAAAATCGAATTGATTTTTGGGTGATTCACATGGTTGCACATTTGTAATCACCATATTATGTAAATGGTGTTCAAAAATTTTAACCACGAGCGCCGATTGTACATGCCTACCTACGTCTGTACAACTTGAGTGACCTTGAAAAACGCTTAATTGTCTTTTTGTACACACGGATATACGAAATTTATTCGGCCGAAAATTTTGGTCCCTAATGTTCGTTTTTTCTAGAAAAATCCAGAAAAAGTTTTTTTATTTATTTTTTGGTGATTTTACGTAAAATCACGCAATTACATAATAATAATACCTATACACGCGAGAGGTTAATATCTACTTTTTCATAAACAAAGTAAGGGACAGAAAAAATCGTTTCTCTATTAGGCACATCATTTCGAAAATTCTGGAGGTAGAATCTGTAACCCGCACGGGGTTACAGATTTTACCTCCATAACTTATGAAACCGAGAGACTCCAAAAAGTAAGATAGCCTGACGACATCATCAGATTCACGGGTAAGGCACGAGCACGATCATAACCCTGAAGTATGACAGCAAGAGAAGAAGACAGGCCTATATCCAGCTGCTGGTGATAACGATTTAGAGGAATGCATGACGTAGTTTTTCGAAACGAAAGCGTTAAAACGAAACATGACTGTATAAACAAAGTCTTATCTTGTGTGAATGTTTTGCAGCTATTTGTAATTAGTATTACAGAGAAGTATTAACTTATCTGGGGAGTCACTTATCTGGGGACTCACTTAAAGGCACGATTACCCCAGTTTTTTGTCACACTTATAATCACTGTCACAAATTGTGTACCTATATAAATAAAAATAATTAACATACCCAGTTAGTTTGCACTTGAAATAGACGTTTTACCAGAGTTATATTAATAACTTTGAACTTTAATACAATGGCTAAGTTCTTCTATATTTTCATTTTGCTGACTGTTTGTAATGTCACGAGAGGTATGTAAGGTTTTTATATTTTCATTATTTGCTTAAATTTCAATTAATTTAGCGTGCGAGTCAAGTAAATTCACTAGGTAATGTTTCACCAATACTCCATTGACAGATTTTTAGTTAACAACCAACGTTTCGCATACTTACTTTTATTTCACAAATAATTAATTCAGCAAATGTTTTATTGTATACACACTCGCTTCACAAACATTCATTTGGTAAATGCTTCTCTTTACAAATATTTCGGATGACATAATCATTAGGTATAAGTATACATTTTTCCTTTAATATTTAAGTATATTAATTTTGAAAAAAAATCACGTTTATATTAAATATCTACATTACTAAGTACTTTAACAATAATGGTATTTTTTTATAAATTTTCGAATCGAATCATGCATATGGGGTTCCAGTTTTAACCTAACCTTACCATTTTAAAACCGTATTAGATGAACCTTATCTAATAAGATAAGGAACATTATTTAAAAAATATTGCCAAAGAATCACCAGATAAACTTTTGTCAATAAAACAATAGTTTATCTGGTGATTATTTTGTAAAGTTTATTATTTGGAAAACTTGTTGTAGTATAGTGATAAATGACAAACTATTTGACCATAGTTACTTCTCAAGTAAAAAATTGACAATACATTTTTTGAGAACTGATAGGACTTCTGTATATATAAATACAGTAGTGGTACATAGGCAGAGTTAGTGCAACAAGCTTTGTCTTATTTGCTAAGCAGTGATGCAATCATTGATGATGAGACGCACTAGTTTATTAAGAGCCTATTCACTCTATTTCACACATTCTTCTCTTGCTTCCTACACATTATTGTCTACATTTCTATTAATCCCTCCTTCCACAGGTCTGCTAGAAAAAAATCTTTGAAAATAAGCAGCGTTAATATGTGGAGTGTGGATATGTCACATTGTAACATTGTTGTCACAATGTGACATGATCTATAATTCACGTAATAACGTACAAGATTACCGGCAGAAAGTTGAATGTTTTTCATTCCGTTTTTATTTTTTTTTTCATTTTAACAAATCTAATCTTAAGACACATAAACAGTCTTCCTAAAAGAAGCTTTCCACCTACAGGTTAGGAATAGTCAAAATAGTTTATACGCCTGCAAGGTTTGTAAAAATCTTTGCAGTGTGTTACAATTTGGGTTTAGCGGTTTATGACAATCGATAGTAACGTTTGTGATGTTTCCAATAAATTTTAAAACAGTCATATTTGCACTGCGTTTGCGCTCATGCACTAGTATGATTTAAAATCTATTATACCGCTCGTATCATACGTAATTACGTTAAAAAACTGGGCAAGTGCGAGTCGGACTCGCGCACTGAGGGTTCCGTACAAACTTGAATGGTAAATTGCGGTTTACGATTTATGACGTACTTATTTAAAAAAAACTACTTACTAGATCTCGTTCAAACTAATTTTCAGTGGAAGTTTGCATGGTAATGTACATCATATATTTTTTTTTAGTTTTTTATCATTCTATTTAGAAGTACAGGGGACACACACATTTTACCACTTTGGAAGTGTCTTTCGGGCAAACTATTCAGTTAAAAAAAAAGATTTTAGAAACCTCAATATCATTTTTGAAGACCTATGATCTATAAATACCCCACAAGTATGGGTTTGATGAAAAAAAAAAAATGTTGAGTTTCAGTTCTATGAAAGTATGGGGAACCCCCAAAATGTATTGTTTTTTTCTATTTTTGTGTGAAAATCTTAATGCGGTTCACAGAATACATCTTCTTACCAAGATTCAACAGTATAGTTTTTATAGTTTCGGAAAAAAGTGGCTGTGACGTACGGACGGAAAGACATGACGAATCTATAAGGGTTCCGTTTTTGCCATTTGGCTACGAAACCCTAAAAATACAAATGTTCATCTGTATAGTGTAAGGCTATGCTACACCATGTACGACACGAATATTGAACTACAACATTCATTTATACATTGCCTTCTTAGGTGAACTGTTGTCAACGACAACCTGGGGCTATTCGAGGACTCTACATCCGAAGATCAGCTTGAGTATTGCACAGCTAAGAAACAACTCGAGCACTGCCCTGCTAACGAACAGCTCTAGCACAGAACTGCCGACGACCACATCTACCAATGCACCAGCAACGAATAGCTCGAGTACTGCGCCGCCAACAAACAGTTCGAGCACTACAGCGCCAACGATCACAACAACTACTGCAGCAGCGACGAACACATCAACCTATGCACCGCCGACGAATACATCAACCACTGCACCGCCGACGAACACATCAACTACTACACCACCAACAAATACAACAACTACTACATCGCCGACAAATATAACAACCACTACACCACCGACAAATATAACAACCACTACACCGCCAACAAATACACCACCGACAAACACAATAACTACCACACCACCGACAAATACAACTATCACTACACCGCCGACGAACACATCAACCACTACACCACCGGCAAACACAACAATGACTACCCCACCGATAAACATAACAACCACTATACCACCGACAAATATAACAACCACTACACCTCCGACAAACACACCAACTACTACACCACCGGCAAACACAACAACCACTACACCACCAACAAATACTACAACCAATACACCTACAACAAATACAACAACCACTACACCGCCAACGACCACATCAACCACTACACCACCGACAAACACAACAACCACTACACCGTCGATGATCATAACAACTACTACACCACCAACAAATATAACAACCACTACACCACCGATGAACACATCAACTAATACACCAACGACGACCACAACAACTACCACATCAACCACTACACCACCAACAAATATAACAACCACTACACCACCGATGAACACATCAACTAATACACCATCGACGACCACAACAACTACCACATCAACCACTACACCACCAACAAATACAACAATGACTACAGCACCGACAACTATATCAACCTCTACACCACCGACGACCACATCAATTACAACAACACCGACAACTACATCAACAACTACACCACCGACGACCACATCAACATCTACACCACCGACAAATACAACAACCACTACACCGCCGACAAATACAACAACTACTACACCACCGACAAATACAACAATGACTACAGCACCGACAACTACATCAACCACTACACCGCCGGCAAACACAACAATTACTACACCACCGACAAATATAACAACCACTATACCACCGACAAATACAACAATGACTACACCACCGGCAAACACAACAACTACTACACCACCAACAAATACTACAACCAATACACCACCAACGAACATAACAACTACTACACCACCAACAAATCCAACAACTAATACACCACCAACAAATACAACAACCACTACATCGCCGACGACCACATCAACCACTACACCACCAGCAAATACAACAACCACTACACCGCCGACAAATACAACAATGACTACAGCACCGACAACTACATCAACCACTACACCGCCGGCAAACACAACAATTACTACACCACCGACAAATATAACAACCACTATACCACCGACAAATATAACAACTACTACACCACCAACAAATACTACAACCAATACACCACCGACGAACATAACAACTACTACACCACCAACAACTCCAACAACTAATACACCACCAACAAATACAACAACCACTACACCGCCGACGACCACATCAACCACTACACCACCGACAAATACAACAACCACTACACCGCCGACATATACAACAACTACTACACCACTGGCGAACACAACAATTACTACACCACCGACAAATATAACAACTACTACACCACCAACGAATACAACAACGACTATAGCACTGACAACTACATCAACCACTACACCACCGACGACCACATCAACCATTACACCACCGACGACCACATCAACTACTACACTACCGACGAGCACATCAACTACTACACCACCGACGACCATATCAACCACTACACCACCGACGACCACATCAACTACTGCACCGCCACCGAACACTTCAACTAGACCTAAAACTAGGGTTTCTATGGTCGTAGTTGGCTTGATATCAAGTTTTTTTCTATTGCAACAGTTATCTAGCTAGATTTTAAAGAGTTTTAGACTTTTAATTAATCATTTGAGAACTTTATTTAGAACAGAATGTAAGGAAAATAAACTAAACATCTAAATTATTATTGGCATTGCCATTCAACATGACAATGTTCTGCCACATTTCCGGATGACAGCGATGTGGAGGAGTACATCGACGCCTGAGTATATTTTGTGTTTTTGTATTATATGTACATAGTTAGGTTTATTAGAAAAGTATTTATAGTTTATTTAATATTTAAGTTTGCTAAGTAGTTTGTTAAACTAATAAAATAAAGGTTCAATATTAGTTATTTACTAGAATCTGAACTAAATTATTAAATAGCCTATTAAATATAATTATACTGTTTATTTACTATTATAACCTGTGCTGTTCCGCTAAAGGGCCAAAGCTTTCTTCCTTAAATTTTTCCAGATTTCACTTCTGCAAGTTAGAATACGTTCTTTGAGTAGGAATCCATTTCAGCCATCTTTGTCTTGGTCTGCCACGTTGTCATTTCTTTGTATTTGGCACCTATCATGTGGTAAATATTCGTCTATTGTTCTCCGACGGGTCCCTTCTATTTGGCAGAATCTTAATACTCCGAAAATTATTTGGCATAATCTTCTTTAATGGAATATTTTTAATGCATAACAATTATATAGCATAACTATTGTTTACCAGAATGTTTTTTTTTTTTTTTAAGGTGGGAAAATCATCTAATGACAAATCTCGCTCTTGGGTGGAGCGAGAGATAGTGTCAGACTTTTACTGACTAAAAACCCACTCCTGTTCCCTCTTTGCCTTCATCCCGGGGCCCCGGGCTTCGCTTTCACACTACCCGTGGGACTACCAGAATGTTTACGTCTCCGAATTTACAATGGCATACTTTTATCGTGGCAGAATTTTATGAGGCATAATACCTTTACTATAGTTAATATTACGCATGTAAGTATTTTCCTATTTCTGTTACACACGGTGTCTACATCTCTATTTTCTTCCAACTCTCATTTCATCTATTTTTCTCGTATCTACATAAAATATATTTTATGTAGATACGCGGATTTTATACACCCAGAGATGATCCGAAGGCACTTAGACTGGACCCTATCGCGACCAACCAAAGAACCTCCTTTGCATGGAATTAGATGGAACGTACCATAGTTTTTTCACCACGAGAACTTTTAAAGTGGAAATAACGCTGAGGACCGGAAGAAGAACATTGTCATATCCTGAGGAAATATCTAGTAAGGCTGCACCCACGGATTCGTTTTTGGAAAATGCTAGGCGTAACTAGAACTCCAACACTGTCCATTGTGCTGAGCCCTTTCCTGAAACCATATTGGTAGTTCGGCAGTAAATCCTAGATTCAACTATCCACTCCAATCAGTTTTTAATAAGGTGTTCCATTAATTTGGCTAGGACTGAAGACAAAGCAATAGGTCTAAGGCCGTTCAGATCACCTATATGTTTACCTGATAACAGGGGAATAATAATTTGTAATGTGTGTTGATCTGGGCTTAGATTGGGGCGATTGTGGTTGGGTACCACGATTATAACAAAAAATAATTATATCTAGGAAATAAAGTTTAGCTTTGTCACTAGAATGTGCAATAAAAGAATATGGCACGCCATCAATACCAGGTGCTGAGTCCCGGACATTATTCAAAACCACATTCAATTCTTTCAAAGTAAACGGCATATCAAAGGGGTCATTAGAAACAATATGTGGGGGTATATTATGACATTCATAAGGAAGTGGGACATAAGATGGAGCTATTTTGTTAAAAAATATTTCAGCTGTTTCCTTAGAAATTGGTGAATAGCCACATTTGAATCTATTAATGTTCTTTCACACAACTGAGACTAGGGTGGAGGGAGATAGGGAAGTACAGAACTTAACCCGACCCGTTTTCCTACGTAGAAGACGTTTGGATTATGCATAGACTTGCCTACAAGACAAATAATTTTGGGTGGTCATTTCCCTATTATAGTGGGTTTCAGCCGCGTTCCTCAACTTAACCGCTGAAGTGCATTCGTGGTCTCACCATGTAGTGATGGGATCTTGTTTCGGGCACTATTTTTCAATGGGAAACAAGAATCTGCACTAGAGGTGACGGCTTCCACAAAACCTTCATAACAACTCTTGGCATGGTGGTAATCAGACGGATCAGATAAATTTAAATTTGGAAGAACATCAATTTTCTGTTCCAGTAATGATGTAAACTTTGACCAATCTAGTTTGGATAAGTTGTACTTCAAAAGTGTAGGAGAAGTTTTACTAAATAAGTCCTGTTAATTAAAGAAATGACAATGGGGTAATGATCACTACCGTGCGACAAGGTTGTACATTCCCAATGGGTTGAAGCTGCTAGTTCAGCAAAAAAAATGTAAGTTCAACACAGCTCTTCTGCTGTCCAGGGAGAGCCCCTGCGTGTTAGACAACCGTTATTTAAAACGCAAAGGTCTATATCATCCAGAATCTCACACAGAGCTGTACCAAACGCATCACAACGCTCAGACCCCCATCTATAATGGTGACAGATAAAGTCACCCATGACGAGTTAAAATAACTAAAAAATCATGAGGATGAGCAATATATATTGAGAATACTGTAATACCTTCCATCCTTCCAGATACAATACTCATGTCGCCTACGTAAGTGAAGGCAAAGATAAGGGCGAAAGTAGGACCCGATTATTGATAAAAAGTGCCGACCTTCTCCCTCGGATCTGTCACATCGGAAAGACGTTGTAATATGGTAGCTTAGACTTGGGGTGAGCCAAGTCTCAGCTGTAGAACAAACTAGAGGTTTATATTTGTTAATGAAGATTTTATGCGGTCGTGCTTTTCATGCCTTACGCTCCTCACATTCCACAGTACAAATGTTATGCTGGACGCCGTTTTTGATTGGTAAAAGCGTTTGAATTAGTTGATCGGCTAACGTTGGACGGTGATTGGGAGTTAGAAGAAGAAGAGATAAGGGTAAGTAAGAGTTTAACGAGAAGTTCAACAATGGAAATATTATTGTTAGATGACGCATTATTCAGATTAAGGGCGCAGCCATCGGGCTGTGTGGGTTGGGGAGAACTGACCATTTCGCTGTGGATACTTTTATTATATGATGGGGAAAGTAGGGCATGGGTGATGAGTCTTGAGTGTGACAGTTTTGCGGTATGACTTATTCGTGATTTCGTGGCATTGGCTTAATTGCAGGAAGATATTGGAACAATTTTGCTAGCCTCCACAAATAGGGAACTGATTTATCAGCCATAATGGTCTTGATAGCTTTCTGTCTACCTTGCTCAGGGCACGACCTGCTATTGGCAAAGTGATTACCCGAACAAAGTCCCATCCAGGGTGATCGTGGCCACATTTACTGCAACGTGGTTTCGACCTTCAAAGGTTGGCCACATGTCCAAATCTGCAACACTTACCACACTGCATCGTAGGGTAGATTTACTGCTCGACTGGAAGGTATCTATAGCAGCAGTAGAACTTGGCCATCAAAAGTGATGACACAAGTTTCAGTGAGTTTCCATTTGTTCGCACCGTCTTTCTGTATTTTACTATTAATGTGGCGGGCTTTCAAAATTTGACCACATCTAAAAGGTACAGACAAAAAGGTTAAAGCTTCTTCCTCAGAAATATCGGTGGGTACACCAGTAATAACACCCATCCTTGTGATGTTGAATGTTGGGACAGATGCTGAGTAACCGATAAAGTAATCCGAGCTATTTATAAAATGGGTCCTCGTGAGTCCCTTAGAAATAAGTTCGAAGAAATCGATATACTGACTCTGCTTTCTCTTTATATCTTAGAAAGTATTTTGTATGTTCGTAAAAACCTACGACTCTTTAAAAGCGATTTTCATAACATAAATACGCGAAAAGGAAATTGTATTACCCAGATGGAGATTAGCTAAGACCAGCGAGTCATTTTTAGTAAACAGCCGCTTTTATAACAAGCTGCCAAAGGTGGTGACTAAACTTACCAAGGAAAAGTTCAAAACCCATATTAAGCGGTCCTAACTAAAAAAACGTATTACAAGGTTAGAGACTATGTCGAAGACACGCTTGTTTGGCAATGACTGCTTTGCACATGTGGCCCCTTGGTAACTCATAATATTGAATGCATCTATTAACTGCTCCACATTTGTTGTAATGTATACTTTTTCTTTTCTTTTTTCAATAATTTTTATAAATTCCAAACCCCCATAAATTCGTTGGTAATTTATTTGGTTAACGTCTCACTGATTGATAATTGTAATTATTTTTTTTTTTTGTTTTTTTTTTTTATATATCCTCTTATTTTTATAATGTGAATGTGAGAACACTGTAGGCTCCGCGAATTCTTAGGTTACTTCCTATTACGACTCACTTTTTATTAAAATTATTTTTATTGTACATTTTAGTACAATATCGACCGGTCTACACTGTCCTTACATAATATCTACTTATACTGTAATATGGAAATATTGTAAGAAAACTATTTTTTTAAAAGTGTAACTATGGAATTTCTTGCCGGTTCTTTTCCATAGGAAACGACCAATTTGGAACAGTGCAGTAGCCTCTGACGTTTTATAAATAACCATATAGGCCTAAATGAAAAAAAAAACTTTTTACTTTGACTTTGAACCATGTTTATTAACGAGGAACGCATTTGCATCCTGGGGAGATATAAATTCCACTTAAACACGGTTACGACTAACTTTATTGACTCCGTCCTGACGAATATTTGCAATATTAAAGATATAAACTTTCCAAAGTTCACAGGATGTAATGTGGTGCCTGCGTTAGATGAAGTTTCCAGCCAAGTGAGGTGTACAACATAATGGCCTTTGTCTATAGCAGAGTATCTCATGACCGATTTGACTCTGAGTTGTTTATTTGGTGGTTTGGGAATAGAGGTTTGATCGACACTGGGGAGTTTACGAGTATTTAGGGATACATCCATTACCTACAAACAACGCGTCGGCAAATTGAGTTAATGGATTTTGAGATAAGGGATTTGGGGAAGTAGGAATGTCAGGGGAGTCAGGATCAAAAGGTTTATTTCTCTCCATCTTGGATAAACCGGGCAGAATACAAAACAATCATAGAACAAACCTGTTTACAAACACAAGGACGGCACAATTATATAAAAACAAGTCACAAGAATAACAACAATCTCTCAGAAACAGTTAAAACTCTCAAAACACACGTGCTAACCAAAGAACCCGTGGCGAGAATCCATGGCGCTGAGTCAATCCGATCCTATTCCGATCGCATAGTACATTTGCTGTCATGTCATGCTTAGTTTACGTGTGGGCCCAGCTTCGGCCAGTCGCCTTCCCTAACCATTGTGTTAACGGGGAAACCCCGTTTAAACAATGACGATTGGCCGAGGCTGGGCCCACATGTAAACGGGGCATCAAATACTACAAAAAACATTAGAATAGGTTACATCTAATCCATAATCAAATGACACTACGTACGAATACGAAAGACTCGTAAAAATATGGACGTAAGAATAGGCAATATGGTCAAAAGACTATAGCCTTGCCTTAGGGCTAAAAATTAAAACGTAACTTGGTAGAGTATCCCTCTCTAGTCTGTGCTTGGTAGTTTTGGCGCGAATTTTTCGAGTGAAGTTTAGTAGACTGCTTTGTACTGTGAAATTGATTCCTAGTGGATAATGTGATGTAAAGAAGGCTGAGTCGATACATTTACTGCCAAATGCTGCAAAGGACTGCCCACTGTGTACTGATCTTGGGTGTGTCAGTTCGTTCTTAGTTACAACATCACTGTATGGGGCGGTGCAGCTAAAACTAATTTTATTAGAGTGAAGACAGCCCCGAGAACAATACTGAAAGTGATGTTCTGAAATCTTTATCGGTATCTAACAATTAAACTCTACTCAGTGTAAGGTAGGTACTAATAGTCCGTTAGCTCATCGTTTTGCAATCTGTACTTGGCACTCTAGCAGTCCACCGTCTGATACAAACAAACAAAGCAATATTCCTCAGTTGCAGGATACAACACCGCTTTTACAAAACACCAATACTTCATATTGAGTTCACTAATCTATAAAAAATAATAATTGAAATCTACTTGATTGCAATAAGTTTGACCCTAAGACAACCCACTGACCAAATTAAAAGCTAAGGTAATGGAATCATTACTTCAATAAAACTAAACACAAACTGAATGGCTAAACTTTCCTTTATGGACCGTCGATTTGGAAGTTCATTTTTTTATTGTAGATAGTACTCATAAATAGAAAGCTCTTTGCAAAATATTAAGTTGCGCAAACTTACCGTTTACGAGATATAATTCTCCAAAGTTCCATAAAAATTGTAAATTAATACGCCATTTAGGTTAGATAAATTGTCATTGTAGATGTCAAACTTGACGTTTGACGTTTCGTTAAGCGTCCACGCTTGTTTGTGGTTTGTTTCATCCAATTTTGTCATATATTTTTTTTAAATATAATTTTATTTTTACGTATTAAATTAAGTATGTAATTAATGTGCACAAAAACCATGCAGTAACAAGCAATTACATTGACTATTTACATAAAAAATGCAAAATATTTGTTTTCACTGAGTAACGGAACGGAACATGAAGCGAGACCATTTTGTTTTATATTCGTCATGACGTCATGTCAGTCATCGTCTGTTTGTTTTTGTTGCCCTTGCAAGTTGCGTTGGTATGACTGTATTAGTGAATCATTTGGGTTAGGTTAGAACTGTGACCAGATCCCCATCTAATGTTAGTGAATCATTTGGGTTAGGTTAGGTTAGAACTGTGACCATCAACGCGCGAAGGCGAGCGAGCGGAGCGAGCATGCCGCGGCAGCGGCCGCCGAGCGCCAAATCCCCTACTAATGTTAAAAACCATTATGATTTAGGCCCAAACCGCCCTATAAATCAATGGAAATTAGTGTTCTAACTTAACCTAACATCAACCTTCAAACATGGATATCTCCATAACCATGGGGTTTTGCGAGGTGGGGATAATACAGGGATGTAGCCCTCCCTCCCCGCCTCCCTCCCCACTACTCCCCGACCCTTAAATCGATGTAAATTATTGTTTTAACCTAACCTAACCTCAAACTTTAAACATGAATATCTTCGTAACCATGGGTTTGCGCGGGTTGGGAATGGTACAGGGGGTAGCCCTCCCTCCCCCCTCCCCTCCCCCTCCACCCCGACCCTTAAATCGACGGTCCATAAAGGAAAGTTTAACCGGCCCCAGCTGCATGAGCTCTAACAGCATGCAGCATAACTACTATCAGATACCATG
This sequence comes from Mythimna pallens, assembly GCA_961205895.1. Classification (NCBI taxonomy): domain Eukaryota; kingdom Metazoa; phylum Arthropoda; class Insecta; order Lepidoptera; family Noctuidae; genus Mythimna; species Mythimna pallens. The sequence goes on from OY540843.1 coordinate 9,477,600, forward strand.
TAGACCCCATAGGAAGTGTAATTATCTTCTTTTTGTACTAAATGAGTATGTGCATGTTCCATTCATATGTATGATGAAACCCTATGACACTAGACACTAACCAGACATAGGTCTGAACAGTCTACCCTGCAACAACCTAATTGTTGCAGTGACACCCAACTCTAAAATTCTAACATTCTGCACTTACCACTATCACACTCACTTTTTTATAGTTAGTCTCAATAGGCTTAACAGCCTATTGAGACTAACTATAAAAAAAATTAACTAGACTTGCTTATTAACAATTTCTTATTAATGCTGGAATCTTACTCGATTAACACAGGTCATGAAACAAAATGTTTTGGGTACCTACTGAAAACATATTTGTTGGGATTTCTTTTTATCATCCACAGTTGTGACAAAATCTTAATTCCCAGAGGGTTGAACCATCTCCCAAACGGCTGAACCGATTTTGATGGGAGTGTTACTGACGGATAGATGTTATAAGAAGTAACTTTAAAGGCTACTTTTCATTTTCTCGCGGGAACTGTATTTTCCTACTGACCTATTGATCTAGTCGTTAGTTGCCCTGACTGCTATGCCGGAGGTCGTGGGTTCGAATCCCACCCAAGACAAATGCCCGAGTCCCGGGTCGTCGACGGCGCGTAGGCGACTCGGGGCTTGATCCGGACGGTTACCGGACGGCCGGACGGCGAGCTACCCATTGCTCGCCGTCCACAAGCCTACGCCTGCGGGGGCTGGAAATCGGTGTCATGATCCAGGCAGCTGGGGCGTGAGGATGTCCGTTTTTGTTCCGTTTCCACACGAGCGCGGTCGCTTTCGCTAGCATTACCGCACCGCAAAAGGAGGCTACTGCCTGCCATTCGTCCTCGCTCTGGACTATGGTCTGTTCCAGGGCCCGGCGTGAAAGGTCGTTGCCCCCGGTCGTGGGGGCACGAGGACACGACCGTGCTCCGCCCAATCGGGACACACCTCCACCGTGTCTTCTGGGGGGTCCACACAATGGTGACACCCGGACGTTTATTCCATAAGAACCTGGTGCAAGAACCTCCTGAACTTAATAAACTAGTGCACCTCACCATCAATGATTGCATCACTGCTTACCATCAGGTGGGATCGCAGTCAAGCACTGGTTTATATCAATAAAAAATAAAAAACTTACTATGTTCGGTGAGGACCTGCGGAAGGTGAGAACGCCATGTCTTTCTAGCGTCTCCTCAAAAGTCCCCTCTTTTTCGTTTCTTTACCGTCATAATTATGGCGTGCCCAGCACTGGGTTACAACAGTCGCTGTCCTCATTCTACCATGAGATTTCACCAGGACTTCGTCCGACATGCCGCAACTTTTCGCGGCAGTGGAGTTTCGCCCCGGCGTTGCAACTCCACGCTCAAATCATGCACGCATGTGCAAGGACTGGTGCCTCCAGATCCCATGGTAGCAGGCGGACAAGGTGACTCGCTGCTTCGCGGGAGACAGCGCGAAATTCCCGCACCTTCCGGCAACTAATAATTTACGCTATACTTTTTTATACACATAACCAGATTTTGCCAGCGGCTTTACTTGCATGAAAGTAGGTCTATACAAACTTTGGATCCCGTTTCATCCCCTTAAGGGTTGAATTTTGGAAAATTCTCTCTCACAAAGAGAGATTTTATTAAAAAAAAATCACTGCTAGTAGTTTCGCGGTAGTACGTGGATATTGCAATCAGTCACTTTCCTCTTTTCTATAATGTACTACGGCCTAAATTATAAAACTATAACCTGTGAAGAATGAAGTGAAATGGAGTCCCAAGCTGCTAACCTTCAGTCACGCACTGGCAGGACGGCATCATTGGGGTACTAATCTGGGGACTGTGGGGACGCACGAGCTCGAAAGAATGATGGTCATTTCCGGGGCCCTCTCATCTGGTCGCCAACCAGCACGATGGTGCATTCTGGTATTTTTCATCAGTTGGCAGGGCAGCCTTTCATGTGTGGCTGCCGCTGGCACATTACTTGGGCCCCCAACTAACTGCGGTCGGGCAGCGGTGCACCGTGCCTCAGATCCCACTACCCTCCGCGACTAGTGTCCCAATACGTCAATACCAGCGCGAGTCTGGCTGGTCTGCATGCATTGGAACCGCCACTTCGACCCAACTCCTCTGAACTACACTGGGCATCGTATCGGAACACGGCTAGGCCGCTTGGCGGTACGTCTTTGACCAGTGGGTGGTCACAAGCCGTTGGTCAAAACCTACCACCAGTTAATACACCCGGAGACCACATGTAGGGCCTAGCTATGGGTATTCTTCTACGGACGCGGGTAACTCAGCCCCCTAAAAGTGGTGAAAAGCTATTGAGACATAGTGGAGAACTAAGACAATTGGGCTATGGTTTTTGGAGTCTTTGGTTACCAGGAACTATGTTAAGATATTATGGTCGTGGCCATAATATCTTAACTGACAACAATATCATGAGCCTTTTAGAAAATCATCAGGAATACTCATACCTTTTCATTGCATTGTATACATAACCTCACTATGAATGTATCTCATTACTTAACTACATTTGTTGTTGCTCGCTGATTTATGCAATTTTGTGAACCGCTTCAACGGGCTAACATCGCGCTATTTCCTTGGTATCTCTATATTCTCGGGTATTTTTGGGTACCATAAGTGCCACCGGCTGTCACATCGCATCGCGTGCGTCTTGCATTCACGCTAATCTGCGCATCCCACAATCTTCCAGGGTTCTACACTGGGGATAACATCTACTTTAGACCGCTGAAGCCGCTGCGCGTGCGGATCTAAACCGCGTGCTCTGCGCACCTTCGACGTGGTTGCGCGTCATGCTCCGGCCTGACTGCCGATCGAGCGCCTAACTGGACGTGCTCTAACGCACGCAGCGCACCTGTTTAGATGTGCTGCGTGCCACTGGAACTCGCTGCCACGAACGCCGGGCTGCGACTACCGGCTGGTCACCTCGTCGCCACGTGGAGGGAAGTCCTATAACCATTTTGTACTGAGTGAGTGCGTAGAAACTTATAAGATAATTTAGATTAAAGCTTGTGTACTCTAAACTAGTTTTCTTTCTACACACCGACCGAGACCTAACCAGACGTACAGTACGGTCAAAATATGCTGGCCACTCTGAAATTACCATTCCGCACTATTGCGGAACTATTATCTACCTACTCGAAAAAATACGCAATACGTACGCATTCGCCACATGATTCTTAAAATAAAAATAATTCGTCAAAGTAAAAATGCTTAGTTAGGTAAAAGGCACTTATATATTTGTGGAAGATTGTTAATCATAATTAAAAATAGCAAGGGACCTAAAATGGAACCCTGACTCACGCCTGATCGTGTATGATAAGCATGTGTGTTGTAAGAGCCAAGACGAACAAATTGCTGGCGGTCCCGAAGATAATCAGAAATAATAATAAAATACTTTTTACAAAAAAAAAAACAACCGACTTCAATGTAAAAAAAAAACACTGAAAAGTACAAAATAACTATAATTTCGGAAGTCGGTGTTACTATAATAGTTTTGTCTCTTCGTTATTTAACACCGACTTCGGAAATTAAAGTTATTTTGTACTTTTCAGGGGTTTTTTTTTACATTGAAGTCGGTTGTTTTTTTTTTTTGTAAAAAGTTTTTTATTTTACACTTTTTAGTTAGGGTACCACCACTAAAAGGTACCCCTCAGCCAAACTTAAATATCTTATAGCCAGAGTGCATCTCATGACAATTCTAATAATCCCAAACACGGTTAGATTACATTAATTTATTACAGAGTTCCGGTGCCTAACTTCAGGCTTCATCATCAGATCAGTTCGATATATTCCCCCTCCTCTTTCAGCCAGTCATTGACTACATGACTGACCTGTTGGTCTAGTGGTTAGTGGCCCTGACTGCTATGCCGGAGGTCGTGGGTTCGATTCCCACCCATGACAAATGTTTGTGTGATAAGCACGGTCATTTGTTCTGTGTCTGGGTGTAATTTATCTAAAACATGTATGTATTTAGAAATATATATGTATGTTTATCAGTTGTCTAGTACTCATAACACAAGCTCTGCTTAGCTTGACGGCGTTGTGTGATAGTTGTGGAATATACTCGTATTATATATCATATATGTATAAACAAAGCAATTTTACTCGTTACGACGTTTCTGCTGTGATTCTATGAGGAGTTCTGTTCCATATCTTCGAAGTTCTTGATCAGATCATACCAATATTTCTATGGGACCAATTCAGAACCTTGGACCTTGGGACATTTCAATCAAAAAAAATATATTTCAAAATCGGTCCACAATTGACCGAGAAATCGGTGAACATACATAAAAAAAAATAAAAAAATACATAGAACCTCCTCCTTTTTGAAGTCGGTTAAAAAGAAGAAGACTCGGTGAAAATCCTGTGGCAATTAACTTACGTAGCAAAATTGCTTGCGGAAATCAAAATACAGCACATCCACTTGCTGTCCGCGGTCCATTTGAGTAGAAATAAAGTCAACTAAGGTGAGTAAATTGTTGTTGATTGACTTTTTGTTGCGAAAACCATGTTGCTTATTGCACATATAAATATCGACTTGCCTTTAAATTTATTTATTTATAATATGTTCAAATACTTTAGCAGGGGCCGACAATATAACAAAAGGCCTAAAGTCCTCAACAGATGTTTATTACTCCTGTCTTTGATATAGGCGTAACCCTAGAGAGCTTCCATTGAGTCGGATATTTTCCAGTGCTTAATGACAAGTTAAATATACGGCATGGAGGTTTGGATATGGATTCCTCAGATAGTTTAAGAATTTTAGCTGGAATGTTACCTGGCCCGACAGAGCTACTAAGTTTCAATTTAGTTATACCACTTTCTACATCTTCAGGAAAAAAAATAACTAAGCTGACAGAATTACTATTAATTATTTGGGATACGTTTAAGTCAGGCGTTTCGGGTAAGAAATCAGTAGTGGAGAAATCAGAAAAACCATTAGCTATATCAATACCCGATAGTGATTGACCCTGGTAGTTGATGGTGGGTTCAAAGCCTCCTTTGCGCCGTAGAGTGGATATGTGTCTCCAAAACTGTCGCGGGTTGAGTTTTATATTATTCTCAACACGATGTAAATGTGAGTCATAACTTCATAAGCGATCGTGATACGATGTTTTGGATTTGCTCTTATGTCAGAAAAGGCTTTGTAAGCTATAGAACATTTAGACGCTTTCCAAATACGATGTAGTTTGTGTTTATGTCGAAGATCAGTAATAATATCTCTGGTATACCAAACTGGATATCGATGGCGACTACACACACACAAAACAACAACACTCATTAAACAACTTATAGTTTCATAAAAAATATTTGTGCTAGAAGTAATATCAGTACAGTATATCAGACTCTAAAACAGTACTCCATGTTTCCTGATTAAGTAAAGCAGTAAGACGTTCATAATCGCATTTATTAAAATTCCAATCCTTAGACCTATCACTGTTACAAGTTGGCATAGGACGAACATGTAAGGCTGTGTCAAGTTTTAAAGTGATATCAAGTGGCGGGCGGTAATTATCAGAAGGTCATACCTTCTGTCTCGCTAACTGATACTTCGACGCTCTCATGGATCAACTCTATATCTAGCATACCTCCATGCAAATTCTTCACAGCGTTCCTCTCAGTCAAACCACAAAAATATTTGTTAATATTAACCGAAGCACTATTCAAATTTAAATCAGGTGAGATGGTGGTCAAACGCAAGCCTATCATTAATAAAAATAAATAAATATAGAGACACTACCCTTTATAGTGTGTATAAAACTTTCTACTTTACAAAACCACGACATGTATTCGTCATCACTAGCACTGGGTTTTATGTACCTACACGACACACAAATATCGAGCGACCATTTAGGTTACACGTAACCCAGAGATCTTCACCACCATCCGTTTCAAGGTGTTTCAACCGCGCGGCCATAATGATAATTAATAAAAAAAACTATGCCAAGATTATGTAAAAAAATTTCGAAGTTGATTCCCAAAACAATAAATTTGTCAAAGTTATGGTTAAAAAGTTATAAGGGTTTGAATGTGGCCGCGCCATTGAAACGTGCAGAACCGCGCGGCCATGGAGATGTTTAAAACTGCATTGCAGAGACCTGAAATTTAGGTTGAATTTGTAAAAATATAGAAAAAATTCCAAGGTTTATATTTTAGGAGTTTTAAAGCAAAACCATTGCCGCGCCATCGAAACTGTGACAAAAATATTATCGTTGATATCTCGCTGAAAAAGCATCACAGCTTTTTCAGCGAGATATCAACGATAATATTGTCGTGTTTATCAGTCGATGAAATTAGGTATTAACGAGTTTTTTTTTGTAAACACCTATTAATATGTAGTACTACCGATAGGAGGCAAAATCATATTTTTAATTTTAATTTTTTCAGCGAGATATCAGCGATAATATGTTTGTCACCGTTTTAATGGCGCTGCCATAGAGTTTTAGTCTTACAGCTCCTAAAATTTAAACCTAGGATTATTTGTCGTATTTTTAGAAGTTTCGACAAATTCGAATCTATGTTTTACAAAAAACTTCAGACCTCTGCGATGCTTTTACAGCGAGATATCAACGATAATACTTGAGTTGACATCGTTTCGATGGCGCGGCCATAGAGTATTTGCTGCATAGCTCCTAAAATATAAACCTAGGATATTTTTCAAATTCAATCTATTATATACCTAAATTTCAGGTCTCTGCAGCGCGTAGTTTTAAAGATCTCCGTGGCCGCGCGGTTCTCCGCGTTTCAATGGCGCGGCCACATTCAAACCCTAACTTTGACAAATTTATGGTTTTGGGAATCAACTTTTACAAATTATTACATAATATTGGCATAGTTTTTTTTATTAATTATTGTTATGGCCGCGCGGTTGAAACGCTCACGTTTCAAGATCCCGACGTCGAATCATGATAAGACTCGCTCGCGACAGAAGCATAACACCACCACACAGAGTTCCACGATCTCGCTGTATAACATTGTAACCATTACTCGTAACTTCGGAGTTTTCAATTGAGTGATCGAGAAATGATTCAGTTACAGCAATTATATCATGTTCCAGCAGTAGTAGACTAGTTCTCCACATCACAAGCTTGGTCGTTAGACGGTTTTGATAACAGATATCGATAGATAAGTTTTGACAGGTATGTTGGATACCGCGTGAAGGACGAAAAGTATGCTGAGCCTGCGTAAGTTCCTTCTTTATTAGATTTATAACGACGAATAAAGTGAAACCAGAGCTTGATTTGAGCATTTAAAGGCCAGACGTCGACTGAAAAAATCGTATTTAAAGTAAGGAAGAGGAACCCCAATTTTATATGACTTGTAATGACCTTTGGGTTTGAGTTCATCAACCGTGCAAGTTGCAGCGTCTTCAACATTGGACTCCATATTCCATACATGTATGTACTTCTTTACTTCGGCAGCTTTTAGAGTTGTTACATTAGCTCCAGCCTTGCCAGACAATGATTTGTGCCCATTGTACGCATATTTTGTTTTGGTGCAGTTCCAATACAAATGGCAGAATTATTCGGCTCCGCCTCTGCGTCTCCAGATGAAGTTTGCGCAGGTGTTAATTTTTGCAGTTATGATAGTTCGATGTAAGGAAATTTATTGGTCATTTATTTACACTTTGGTTTACCTTATAGGAGTTTTAGTAGGGAACCCTATTGTTTTTTAAAATAACATATAGCCTATGTCACTACGCGATAAATTAACTTTCCACTGGTAAAAGAATTTTCAAAATCGGTTCAGTAGTTTTTGAGTTTATTAATTACAAACAAAAATACAAATCTTTCCTCTTTATAATGTGACTATAGAAAAAGGCCTCTCTGATGCGCCTTCACCCACGTCTAAATTAGTCCACACTACGCCTCTGTATGGAGTGAATCAATATCACCTAGTTTATTGTAGTTGAACTAATTCACGTCATGCTCCCCAGAAACCCCATCATCTATTTTGCCGTTTATAAATACATATTACAATTGTACGCACACGTACTACATTAGTACATACCTAATTATTGAAGTAAGTGCCTTAACGGGTTAATAAGTACAAGCAACTGAATTATGACTTGAGGAGATCCTCAGCAACCCAAACATTTGAAAAATGTGGGAAATCATCATTTGAGTTGTCCTTCTCTAGGACGGAGCGTGAGGGCGTGTCAGATTTTTACTGACTATAACCACACTTATGTTCCGTCTTTGGCGTGCGTTCCCGGACCCCAGGGTTCCCTTTCGGAAGTCAACCCATGGCCCCAGTAGGCTTTGGCCATGCTGGGCCGCTAAAGTTTTGCTGACATCGCTTTGAGGCGCGCATGAAACACTACGCGCCCTCAACGACTCGGGCTCAGTCCGGACGGTTACCGGACGGCCGGACGGCGACGAGGATGTCTGTCCCCTAATGCGTGCGGCCGCTTCTTTCGTCGATTATAAGCGCCTGCGAAAAATAAATAGCAAAGTGTATTTCATACTCTTTTCGTGATAATAAAAATTATAATCAAATTATTTAATTTGTGTGCGAATGTATATGTGCATGCATACCTATTGTTCACATATATACATGTATTTTGTACATACTACTCTGTCAAGAAAGTACCTTATGGGGAAAAGATCAATAATACACAAAATCTTTGTTATTCATCTCAATTTATTTTATCACTTTCAAAGTATGCTCCTTCAGAAACGATACACTTACGCCAACAAATAATCCAATCATCAAAACATTTATTAAATGCTGTTTCCGGAATTGAGTTCAGTTCTCGCCGTAAATTCTTCTTTATGTCGTCTACCGATTGAAAACGGGTGCCACGAAGTGGTAATTTGAGTTTAGGAAAAAGAATTTCAAAAAACGGCTGCAAAAACGGTCCAATAGTTTTTGAGGAAACTACACATTCAAACAAACACACATTTCTCAGGTGTTTATAATAAAAAATAAAATGTTACAAGTAGCAATAGCTAGCACATCCAGTGGTAAAAATAAGAGTAATTTTTTTTATAAACCTCTTGTTTTCCTAATAAGTAAGTGTCGCCAAACATTTATTCAAGTTTTACTTGGGATTGCTGAGAAGATGCTAAGGTAGAGCATTGCTTCAGTTGCTAAGGTACTTATTTTTTTAAGTATCTAGTTTATTAGCTGGAACACATTTTAACAAAAAAAAATACGCACTGTTTGTGATAATAGAATTATAAGCGCAAGCAGTGCAACACGAACCAGTTTATGAGTGTGTTGAAAAGCACACACATTAATTTCGATTTTAGATATTAGTTTCAATACACCCGATTTTAGGGAAAATTGCGCGAGCTTGCCCCCGCCACAATTTATTATATTTATCACAGGCTGGGCGCTAATAATAATAGACCACCATGCCATGAGTCGTGTGTCAACTCCCGTTTATTTATATCTTAGTAGATGTATTGAAAAACATCGTTTGATACACGTTGAAAGTTATTGTAGCACTCGGCTTCATAACACTCTAGGACTCGTGCGAATTCCGCCTCGGTCGCAATGACAAACTTTCTCCACTTGTATCAAAATAATCTCTTACTGTTCTGTATCATACATACTCAAAGGTTCACTGCCACAGAACGCCTTGTTGCATTAAGTCTGCCTATGTAGGTACCTACTGTTTTTTTTTTATTTTTTTGGTGGGAAAATCATCCAATGACTTCCCCCGCTCTTGAGCGGAGCGGATAGTGTCAGACTTTTACGCATTCCTGTTCCTTCGTTGCCTTTCGTACCGGGGCCGAGTCTTCCTTTCAGATTCAGACCCTTGGCCCCAGTAGGCTTCGGGGTCGACCAACCGTAAGGGGTAGCAACCATAGGGGCCCAGCAGGGTTGCTGGGCCCCTACGGTTGCTTGCATCTCCTTGAGGCGCGCGTGGGACACTACGCGCCGTCGATGACATCGGCTTGGTCCGGACGGTTACCGGATGGTCGGACGGCGAACTACTCATTGCTCGCCGTCCGCAAGCCCGCCTACGGTGGCCGGAAATTGGGATCGGAATACGGGCGGGCTGAGGCGCGAGGGCCATTGCCTTGGGCGTGCACGTGCGACCTCCTCTTTTGCTAGCATTACTGCTTTGCAGAAGAAGGCGACCGCCTGCCACTCTCTGGATCACGCTCCGGATCATGGCCTGTACCAAGGCCCGGCGCGAGTGATCGCCACCGCCGATCGCCCCCACGAGGACACGGCGGCGCTCTGCCTAGGCGGGGCACACCTCCACCGTGTGCTGCACCGTGTCCTCCGGGCGTTCCACACAATGGTGACACCCGGGCGTTTCTTCCGCTCGAATTCGGTGCAGGAACCTCCCGAACTTACCATGTCCGGTAAGAACCTGCGTCATGCGGAAGGTGAGGACGCCGTGAGGTCTTTCCAGCCACGCTTCAAACTACTTCGACTTACCGCCATAATTATGGCGTGCCCAGGTACCTTCTGTTGGAATCTAATTGTTTGGATAGGGTTCTAAATTGATCTGTCACTAGTTACAGTTTGTGACAGCTGTTATTAATGACCGTCATCTTTTATTACTAGATGGCGTTAGTTTTGGTATATTTACAATCCATTTATTTTTGACAAATAATGATTTTATATTTGGAGTGGTGAATTAATTCTTGAACTTCATGTGACATTAAATCTAATGTTTCAGATATTTATAATTTTGAAAGGATTGTTCTAGTTGTTTTTATACTTAAACACTGATTTAAATAGGTTGTTGGCTGTTTCTACCGAGTGAGGTGGCGCTGTACCCGGTCCCCACTATATTGCTTGCTTGTGCTGCGCACGTGACTTGAGCGGGCAGTTGTCAGCGGTGTGGCGAGCAAGACGGGGAAGTGAAGGGTGATTTGTGTAAGAGGGTCAGGACTGTTGAAGTAGCAGACTATAAAATACTGTATTTGAGCTGCCGAGAAGTTTCTTGGTCGTTCTTCTCCTCGAAGACTTAGTTTCCGAACGAGCCAGTAATTTATTCGATTAACTGACAAGCCCATTTGAAATAAATACTTAGTCTTTGTCTTTCTGTACGTTTAACACCAGTCATAGTTATTATACCCACATCACCCTTCGCTATTCTAGCACTACATATATATAGTTTAATTCATTAAACCCCAATTCGCTCGGTCATTGTCTTTCTATTGTGTCTCTAATTACGCTACTCAATAGGTTAAATACATAAACAAAAGGTAGAACTACACGGCCAACACGTGTGTCACACACGCCCACCTCGGCGCGTCGGTCTCCATACATTTTATATGGAAAATATACTTCTAGTTCTAATTACACTTGATACACGCCACGCGATGTCCGTTCTACGTACAAATCAGGCGTGTTACAGGTGTGCGTCGGTCTAATGTACCTAGATCTAGCTTCAAAGTTAATAAAATGAGCGGCATAAGGTCTCCGTATGCCTCTGAAGGTTTCTTTATCCGGTTTATCTATGAAGAAGAGTGTTTATATTTATCTATGTAACATAATGAGTAGGTACTTAACCTACTCGTAGATAAATTGTCAAGTGTTGGGTTCGATTCGATACGTTTATACACACATGGTGTTTGAAAGTAAACAATTAAGATGTATCTACCAAAATACATAAGTTGGATGTAAGTAGAATGTAAAGGTAACTTTATGACCTCTGGCAGTCATTTCAAATAAAATACTGGTATTCAGCCGAACCCAAAATGGTAGGGACAGATGCAAGGAAGAATGATACTGGATTTAATTTGGACATTCTGAGCACCTCACTTTGGTGTTTCTTTCCATATGATTATGCTTGGAGTACCTACGAGTAAATACACAGCTGGAAACTTAATACTACTCATAACAAACGTGTATCTAAACAATTTTGCGTGGAAACTTCCAATGGGCGGATTTCTTTGATTATAATAAATAATAATAAATTTTACCCATCGCCGTATCCCACCACGACATCAACGTAGAGACGTTGATGTGACACAATCTTAGGACTAACTTACAAATTATACATTCTATAGGAAAAATATGCGCCATGTCCGCGCAAAACGGCCGAACGCCGTGGCGCTGGTTTTCAGCGTGGGCCTGTGACACAAAGACGTCGGCACGGTATTATGTGCTAATAGATTTGAGTAAAATAAATAAAATAAATGTTGTTGGACATTTATTTTATTTATTTTACTCAAATCTGTAGACTTCTTTTAGCTGGAATGATGATGATGATTAAATAAAATAAAATGTTAGGTCCGCACGGTACGGTACCACACTGGTTACAGGAACAAGGTTTCATCATATTCTTTTTACTCTAATAAAATCCTCTTCATCCACTTGGTCCATCTTTGGCTAGGAGCTACAGACGCTTAGGTTGTGACGCACCAGATTTGCCAGTTGTGCAAAACTTCTGACTGATGCATTTTGCGCCCCTCGACGTTTGTAGAATGACAAGTTACCAACCTAAAAATAATAAAGGACTATTCGTTTACCCCATTTGGTGTTCTCAGTATCTGCTTTTCCTGTTTTAGGGCCAACTCTGCGTTACGCGGGCACCCGCGCGTTCCCATACAAAAGTGCTCCGTCGCGGGCAATCGCGCCTTGCCCCCGTTTTGCTACATAATAATTAATTAAAGTTCTCCATCGACACGAATACATGCACACCGTTAAAGTTGAACTAGCGACACTGCGCAGGTAATAATCAGATTTATGCTACGGGGACCGCCGCAAACACCACACGCGCATTGTCACGTTCTGGAATAGACAATAGAATGTTTATCCCGGAAGTAGGTTCACTTGGGATAATTCTCTACTTTTTTATTTATTTATTTATTTATTTGAGGCTGCTTGCAGAAGCTATTGATAAGTATTTTTTATTTCACAGTTACGTTACCTTTGACAGGAATCCAAGTAGCAACCATCAACCTTACGGGTAAGAAAAGGAGTCAATGTTAATTTTGAAAGAGATGCGAGATCAAAGGTGAAATAACTGTACGTGGCGGGTATTCTCAATTTATAATAATCAACATACTGTATGATTATTGTGAAAATCAATTATTCATAATTATAACGCGTAACAAGCAATCAGAAATTCAGAACACGATGATAGTCATTTCTGTAGTACCTATTACTCGCGTCATAAACAAGACTTAATAATTATATTTAAAAAAGTAACGGTCGCTGGTTAAGGACGAATGAGCAAACCTTGAACTTAAAAAATCAACAGAACCCTCGACATTACTTAAGTGTTAACAATAAGTAATTAAAAACACAAACCGAAATAATAAAAAAAACCCTTATCTAATAAAAACTATGTAAATGGTGTGTAAATAAATAAATAATTGTTGTTTTTGTGTAACAGAATATCAGAAAACAAAAACTGTGAATGACTGAAAATACTATTTAGTTTTAAAGAATGGGGAAGATTTTATTTATTATTATAGTGCTAATGACGTTTGGTGCGGTATTCAGAGGTATGTTTTTTTTAAGCTTGCAATATACCCTTTTTTTAGGGTTCCGTACCTCAAAAGGAAAAAAACGGAACCCTTAAAGGATCACTTTGTTGTCCGTCCGTGTGTCTGTCTGTCTGTCAACATTTATCTCGGGAACACGTGGATGTATCGAGTTAAAATTAAAACCATATACTCAGGTCTGCGTTCCCTTGAAGCTGTGTTGAAAATCAAACTTCTAAGTTAACGAAAAAAAGGTAGGTATATTATTATTATTAGTTTCGGGTGGTCCGGTGAGGACCTGCATCAGGCGGAAAGTGAGGACGCCGTGGCGCCTCTCTAACCACTCCTTAAATAGGGAATTTACTGCCGCAATTGTGGTGTGCCTATTGAGGTAAACCTTTCGACATCTATTTTTAGATAGAGGTGAAAATTATAATACACAAAACATAAAAAAGTTACTTTTTTATTTTTTCGGGAATATTTTGTTTAAGAGTGGGAAATTGTCTTAAAAACGGTCTACGGGGAATGATTTCGCTATAATGTGTTATTTTTTAAAACTAACCTAGTAGGTATTTTGTTAGTTTAGTTGCCTAAATCCGGAAACTGGCAAAAACGTCACCAATTGTCTCTGCACTGTTACAAGTAGCATAATACTTGTAGCATAGCATAATCAGCCTTTTTAATGTTCCCATTGCTGGGACTCAGGCCTCCTCTCTAGGAGAGGAAATGGGCCGTAATCTACCACGCGGGCCCAGTGCGGGTTGGTGGATGTCACATGTCTTCGAATACAAGTGCCAACGAGAAATTATTATTGGGAAATACACAATTCCACAACATGCGTTTCATGCCTTGTATTATTTGAAGTAAGTACTGAAATGATAAATGCATGAGTAACGCTCTCACTGTTAAGTAGGTGCTTTCAAATCAACGACTATTTATGTAAACATTATTAATGCATTAGCTTGTTAAAACTAATATTTGCACTTTTTAACATAATTATTTTATATTCAATAACTGTTTTCTGTTACTAGTGAGAACCTAAAAGTTGTTTTGTTTTAAGTACTTAATTAATCCAATAATTGTAATAGTTGTTACCTGTTAATGTTACCTGTTACCTGTTAATGTAGGTAGTTACCTACCTAGTAAAAATATATTTTTTGGTTACCACCCATATTATCTTCCAATGTTTTTTAAGTAGATGAGCTTTTTTACCCGACTACGGCAAAGCCAAAGGAGGGTTATGATTTTGACTGGCTATGTATGTATGTTAGTATAATCATCTGTTCCCTCATAGCTCCTAATCCACTTATCGGAACTCGACATATAGGTATAGGTATCGTTAGAACCGTCTTAATTGCCCGCTCAACATAGGCTACGTGACGTTGCACAAAACTCGATATGGAATCCTCTAGCGAACAAAAAGTAATGTGTTAAAAAATAAAAATGGAGATAAATACGCCGTGTTTGGTATCATTTGAAAGGGCTTCACTGAACATTTTCAGAATATTTCTTCAATTTGAGAAAATTACGCTCTCACGTTAAATTTAACACCAAAATTGTTTAAATAAAAAGTATTGAAAAACTAAAACCCGACTACGATAAAATAAACGACACTGAAAAATTATGAAAAGTAGTCACACGTTTCGGTTGGTACCTATAACGTGTGACTGTGGCTTTTCTTTTTATTCTGTTCGAATAATGAAAATCTTGTTTCATACTTTTTCAGCGTAGTTTATTTTGTCGTAGTCGGGTTTTAGTTTTTTTACTTTTTTTTTTTTGGTTGAAGTTTCTTCGTGTAGCAATTGGCAAAGCAATATTCAGTAAGTTTCTGCATTTTGCTAATATTAACGCCAGACAGAAATCAGAAATCAGAAACGTTTATTTTAAATAGACCAATTACAGGCACTTTTGAATTGTTAAAATGTCGGCCGGTACCTATCTCGAGACAAATCTGTTTCAAATCTGATCCAGGAAAAGAACTCTCCCACAACCCCCACCGCCTAAACGCCCGTGGCCTTTATGGCGTAAACTCAAGCATAATTAGGAATTGTGTTAACAATTCAAACTGCAAAAATTAATCGAATATTTACTTTAAAAATAGTGCCACTAAACTAAATCGGTATAACCACAAGTTATCAACCAAAAGTCGTTATAAAAAGTAGTGGATAAAAACAGTACGAAGAAATTTTGCAATAAGTCACACAGTTATAAAATTAATTAAAAAAATAACAAATAAGAGAATTATTAATTTCTTCATTTGACTTTCAGCAAACGCTCTAAAATGTTTTGTGTGTCGGGGTTGTCGACATGTTAATTCTACCCACGTCCAAACATGCCCCACGCGAAAACTGAGTATAACCTCAACTTCACCAACTACAACTGTAGAGCCGAATACGACCACCACTGAAGCGACTACAACTGTAGAGCCAACTGCGACCAGAACTGAAGCGACTACAACCACTACAGAAGCGACAACAACAGTAAAGCCGACTACGACCACCACTGAAACGACTACAACAATTACTGAGGCGACTACAACTGTAGAACCAACTACGACCACCACTGAAGCGACTACAACCACTACAGAAGCTACTACAACAGTAGAGCCGACTACGACCATCACTGAAGCGACTACAACCACTACAGAAGCGACTACAACAGTAGAGCCGACTACGACCACCACTGAAGCGACTACAACCACTACAGAAGCGACTACAACAGTTGAGCCGACTACGACCACCGCTGAAGCGACTACAACCACTACAGAAGCGAGTATAACAGTAGAGCCGACTACGACCACCACTGAAGCGACTACAACCACTACAGAAGCGACTACAACAGTAGAGCCGACTACGACCACCACTGAAGCGACTAAAACAACCACTGAGGCGACTACAACTGTAGAACCAACTACGACCACCACTGAAGCGACTACAACCACTACAGAAGCGGCTACAACAGTTGAGCCGACTACGACCACCACTGAAGCGACTACAACCACTACAGAAGCTACTACAACAGTAGAGCCGACTACGACCACCACTGCAGCGACTACAACCACTATAGAAGCGACTACAACAGTTGAGCCGACTACGACCACCACTGAAGCGACTACAACCACTACAGAAGCGACTACAACAGTAGAGCCTACTACGACCACCACTGAAGCGACTACAACCACTACAGAAGCGACTACAACAGTAGAGCCGACTACGACCACCACTGAAGCGACTACAACAACCACTGAGGCGACTACAACTGTAGAGCCGACTACGACCACCACTGAAGCGACTACAACAGTAGAGCCGACTACGACCACCACTGAAGCGACTACAACCACTACAGAAGCGACTACAACAGTTGAGCCGACTGCGACCACAACTGAAGCGACTACAACCACTACAGAAGCGACTACAACAGTAGAGCCGACTACGACCACCACTGAAGCGACTACAACCACTACAGAAGCGACTACAACAGTAGAGCCGACTACGACCACCACTGAAGCGACTACAACAACCACTGAGGCGACTACAACAGTAGAGCCGACTACGACCACCACTGAAGCGACTACAACAACCACTGAGGCGACTACAACTGTAGAGCCGACTACGACCACCACTGAAGCGACTACAACAGTAGAGCCGACTACGACCATCACTGAAGCGACTACAACCACTACAGAAGCGACTACAACAGTTGAGCCGACTACGACCACCACTGAAGCGACTACAACCACTACAGAAGCTACTACAACAGTAGAGCCGACTACGACCACCACTGAAGCGACTACAACAGTAGAGCCGACTACGACCACCACTGCAGCGACTACAACCACTACAGAAGCGACTACAACAGTTGAGCCGACTACGACCACCACTGAAGCGACTACAACCACTACAGAAGCGACTACAACAGTTGAGCCGACTACGACCACCACTGAAGCGACTACAACCACTACAGAAGCTACTACAACAGTAGAGCCGACTACGACCACCACTGAAGCGACTACAACAGTAGAGCCGACTACGACCACCACTGCAGCGACTACAACCACTACAGAAGCGACTACAACAGTAGAGCCGACTACGACCACCACTGAAGCGACTACAACCACTACAGAAGCGACTACAACAGTAGAGCCGACTACGACCACCACTGAAGTGACTACAACCACTACAGAAGCGACTACAACAGTAGAGCCGACTACGACCACCACTGAAGCGACTACAACAGTAGAGCCGACTACGACCACCACTGAAGCGACTACAACCACTACAGAAGCGACTACAACAGTAGAGCCGACTACGACCACCACTGAAGCGACTACAACAACCACTGAGGCGACTACAACAGTAGAGCCGACTACGACCACCACTGAAGCGACTACAACAACCACTGAGGCGACTACAACTGTAGAGCCGACTACGACCACTACTGAAGCGACTACAACAGTAGAGCCGACTACGACCACCACTGAAGCGACTACAACCACTACAGAAGCGACTACAACAGTTGAGCCGACTACGACCACCACTGAAGCGACTACAACCACTACAGAAGCTACTACAACAGTAGAGCCGACTACGACCACCACTGAAGCGACTACAACCACTACAGAAGCGACTACAACAGTAGAGCCGACTACGACCACCACTGAAGCGACTACAACAACCACTGAGGCGACTACAACTGTAGAGCCGACTACGACCACCACTGAAGCGACTACAACAATCACTGAGGCGACTACAACTGTAGAGCCGACTACGACCACCACTGAAGCGACTACAACAACCACTGAGGCGACTACAACAGTAGAGCCGACTACGACCACCACTGCAGCGACTACAACCACTACAGAAGCGACTACAACAGTTGAGCCGACTACGACCACCACTGAAGCGACTACAACCACTACAGAAGCGACTACAACAGTAGAGCCGACTACGACCACCACTGAAGCGACTACAACCACTACAGAAGCGACTACAACAGTAGAGCCGACTACGACCACCACTGAAGTGACTACAACCACTACAGAAGCGACTACAACAGTAGAGCCGACTACGACCACCACTGAAGCGACTACAACAGTAGAGCCGACTACGACCACCACTGAAGCGACTACAACCACTACAGAAGCGACTACAACAGTTGAGCCGACTACGACCACCACTGAAGCGACTACAACCACTACAGAAGCGACTACAACAGTAGAGCCGACTACAACCACCACTGAAGCGACTACAACAACCACTGAGGCGACTACAACAGTAGAGCCGACTACGACCACCACTGAAGCGACTACAACAACCACTGAGGCGACTACAACTGTAGAGCCGACTACGACCACCACTGAAGCGACTACAACAGTAGAGCCGACTACGACCACCACTGAAGCGACTACAACCACTACAGAAGCGACTACAACAGTTGAGCCGACTACGACCACCACTGAAGCGACTACAACCACTACAGAAGCTACTACAACAGTAGAGCCGACTACGACCACCACTGAAGCGACTACAACCACTACAGAAGCGACTACAACAGTAGAGCCGACTACGACCACCACTGAAGCGACTACAACAACCACTGAGGCGACTACAACTGTAGAGCCGACTACGACCACCACTGAAGCGACTACAACAGTAGAGCCGACTACGACCACCACTGAAGCGCCTACAACCACTACAGAAGCGACTACAACAGTTGAGCCGACTACGACCACCACTGAAGCGACTACAACCACTACAGAAGCTACTACAACAGTAGAGCCGACTACGACCACCACTGAAGCGACTACAACCACTACAGAAGCGACTACAACAGTAGAGCCGACTACAACCACCACTGAAGCGACTACAACCACTACAGAAGCGACTACAACAGTAGAGCCGACTACGACCACCACTGAAGCGACTACAACAACCACTGCGGCGACTACAACAGTAGAGCCGACTACGACCACCACTGAAGCGACTACAACAACCACTGAGGCGACTACAACTGTAGAGCCGACTACGACCACCACTGAAGCGACTACAACAGTAGAGCCGACTACGACCACCACTGAAGCGACTACAACAGTAGAGCCGACTACGACCACCACTGAAGCGCCTACAACCACTACAGAAGCGACTACAACAGTTGAGCCGACTACGACCACCACTGAAGCGACTACAACCACTACAGAAGCTACTACAACAGTAGAGCCGACTACGACCACCACTGAAGCGACTACAACAACCACTGCGGCGACTACAACAGTAGAGCCGACTACGACCACCACTGAAGCGACTACAACAACCACTGAGGCGACTACAACTGTAGAGCCGACTACGACCACCACTGAAGCGACTACAACCACTACAGAAGCGACTACAACAGTTGAGCCGACTACGACCACCACTGAAGCGACTACAACCACTACAGAAGCGACTACAACAGTAGAGCCGACTACGACCACCACTGAAGCGACTACAACCACTACAGAAGCGACTACAACAGTAGAGCCGACTACGACCACCACTGAAGTGACTACAACCACTACAGAAGCGACTACAACAGTAGAGCCGACTACGACCACCACTGAAGCGACTACAACAGTAGAGCCGACTACGACCACCACTGAAGCGACTACAACCACTACAGAAGCGACCACAACAGTAGAGCCGACTACAACCACCACTGAAGCGACTACAACAACCACTGAGGCGACTACAACAGTAGAGCCGACTACGACCACCACTGAAGCGACTACAACAACCACTGAGGCGACTACAACTGTAGAGCCGACTACGACCACCACTGAAGCGACTACAACAGTAGAGCCGACTACGACCACCACTGAAGCGACTACAACCACTACAGAAGCGACTACAACAGTTGAGCCGACTACGACCACCACTGAAGCGACTACAACCACTACAGAAGCTACTACAACAGTAGAGCCGACTACGACCACCACTGAAGCGACTACAACCACTACAGAAGCGACTACAACAGTAGAGCCGACTACAACCACCACTGAAGCGACTACAACCACTACAGAAGCGACTACAACAGTTGAGCCGACTACGACCACCACTGAAGCGACTACAACCACTACAGAAGCGACTACAACAGTAGAGCCGACTACGACCACCACTGAAGCGACTACAACAACCACTGAGGCGACTACAACAGTAGAGCCGACTACGACCACCACTGAAGCGACTACAACAACCACTGAGGCGACTACAACTGTAGAGCCGACTACGACCACCACTGAAGCGACTACAACAGTAGAGCCGACTACGACCATCACTGAAGCGACTACAACCACTACAGAAGCGACTACAACAGTTGAGCCGACTACGACCACCACTGAAGCGACTACAACCACTACAGAAGCTACTACAACAGTAGAGCCGACTACGACCACCACTGAAGCGACTACAACAGTAGAGCCGACTACGACCACCACTGCAGCGACTACAACCACTACAGAAGCGACTACAACAGTTGAGCCGACTACGACCACCACTGCAGCGACTACAACCACTACAGAAGCGACTACAACAGTAGAGCCGACTACGACCACCACTGAAGCGACTACAACCACTACAGAAGCGACTACAACAGTAGAGCCGACTACGACCACCACTGAAGTGACTACAACCACTACAGAAGCGACTACAACAGTAGAGCCGACTACGACCACCACTGAAGCGACTACAACAGTAGAGCCGACTACGACCACCACTGAAGCGACTACAACCACTACAGAAGCGACTACAACAGTAGAGCCGACTACGACCACCACTGAAGCGACTACAACAACCACTGAGGCGACTACAACTGTAGAGCCGACTACGACCACCACTGAAGCGACTACAACAGTAGAGCCGACTACGACCACCACTGAAGCGCCTACAACCACTACAGAAGCGACTACAACAGTTGAGCCGACTACGACCACCACTGAAGCGACTACAACCACTACAGAAGCTACTACAACAGTAGAGCCGACTACGACCACCACTGAAGCGACTACAACCACTACAGAAGCGACTACAACAGTAGAGCCGACTACAACCACCACTGAAGCGACTACAACCACTACAGAAGCGACTACAACAGTAGAGCCGACTACGACCACCACTGAAGCGACTACAACAACCACTGCGGCGACTACAACAGTAGAGCCGACTACGACCACCACTGAAGCGACTACAACAACCACTGAGGCAACTACAACTGTAGAGCCGACTACGACCACCACTGAAGCGACTACAACAGTAGAGCCGACTACGACCACCACTGAAGCGACTACAACAGTAGAGCCGACTACGACCACCACTGAAGCGCCTACAACCACTACAGAAGCGACTACAACAGTTGAGCCGACTACGACCACCACTGAAGCGACTACAACCACTACAGAAGCTACTACAACAGTAGAGCCGACTACGACCACCACTGAAGCGACTACAACAACCACTGAGGCGACTACAACTGTAGAGCCGACTACGACCACCACTGAAGCGACTACAACAACCACTGAGGCGACTACAACAGTAGAGCCGACTACTACCACCACTGCAGCGACTACAACCACTACAGAAGCGAATACAACAGTTGAGCCGACTACGACCACCACTGAAGCGACTACAACCACTACAGAAGCGACTACAACAGTAGAGCCGACTACGACCACCACTGAAGCGACTACAACCACTACAGAAACGACTACAACAGTAGAGCCGACTACGACCACCACTGAAGTGACTACAACCACTACAGAAGCGACTACAACAGTAGAGCCGACTACGACCACCACTGAAGCGACTACAACAGTAGAGCCGACTACGACCACCACTGAAGCGACTACAACCACTACAGAAGCGACCACAACAGTAGAGCCGACTACAACCACCACTGAAGCGACTACAACAACCACTGAGGCGACTACAACAGTAGAGCCGACTACGACCACCACTGAAGCGACTACAACAACCACTGAGGCGACTACAACTGTAGAGCCGACTACGACCACCACTGAAGCGACTACAACAGTAGAGCCGACTACGACCACCACTGAAGCGACTACAACCACTACAGAAGCGACTACAACAGTTGAGCCGACTACGACCACCACTGAAGCGACTACAACCACTACAGAAGCTACTACAACAGTAGAGCCGACTACGACCACCACTGAAGCGACTACAACCACTACAGAAGCGACTACAACAGTAGAGCCGACTACGACCACCACTGAAGCGACTACAACAACCACTGAGGCGACTACAACTGTAGAGCTGACTACGACCACCACTGAAGCGACTACAACAGTAGAGCCGACTACGACCACCACTGAAGCGCCTACAACCACTACAGAAGCGACTACAACAGTTGAGCCGACTACGACCACCACTGAAGCGACTACAACCACTACAGAAGCTACTACAACAGTAGAGCCGACTACGACCACCACTGAAGCGACTACAACAGTAGAGCCGACTACGACCACCACTGCAGCGACTACAACCACTACAGAAGCGACTACAACAGTTGAGCCGACTACGACCACCACTGAAGCGACTACAACAGTAGAGCCGACTACGACCACCACTGAAGCGACTACAACAGTAGAGCCGACTACGACCACCACTGAAGCGACTACAACCACTACAGAAGCTACTACAACAGTAGAGCCGACTACGACCACCACTGAAGCGACTACAACCACTACAGAAGCGACTACAACAGTAGAGCCGACTACAACCACCACTGAAGCGACTACAACCACTACAGAAGCGACTACAACAGTTGAGCCGACTACGACCACCACTGAAGCGACTACAACCACTACAGAAGCGACTACAACAGTAGAGCCGACTACGACCACCACTGAAGCGACTACAACAACCACTGAGGCGACTACAACAGTAGAGCCGACTACGACCACCACTGAAGCGACTACAACAACCACTGAGGCGACTACAACTGTAGAGCCGACTACGACCACCACTGAAGCGACTACAACAGTAGAGCCGACTACGACCATCACTGAAGCGACTACAACCACTACAGAAGCGACTACAACAGTTGAGCCGACTACGACCACCACTGAAGCGACTACAACCACTACAGAAGCTACTACAACAGTAGAGCCGACTACGACCACCACTGAAGCGACTACAACAGTAGAGCCGACTACGACCACCACTGCAGCGACTACAACCACTACTGAAGCGACTACAACAGTTGAGCCGACTACGACCACCACTGCAGCGACTACAACCACTACAGAAGCGACTACAACAGTAGAGCCGACTACGACCACCACTGAAGCGACTACAACCACTACAGAAGCGACTACAACAGTAGAGCCGACTACGACCACCACTGAAGTGACTACAACCACTACAGAAGCGACTACAACAGTAGAGCCGACTACGACCACCACTGAAGCGACTACAACAGTAGAGCCGACTACGACCACCACTGAAGCGACTACAACCACTACAGAAGCGACTACAACAGTAGAGCCGACTACGACCACCACTGAAGCGACTACAACAACCACTGAGGCGACTACAACAGTAGAGCCGACTACGACCACCACTGAAGCGACTACAACAACCACTGAGGCGACTACAACTGTAGAGCCGACTACGACCACCACTGAAGCGACTACAACAGTAGAGCCGACTACGACCACCACTGAAGCGACTACAACCACTACAGAAGCGACTACAACAGTTGAGCCGACTACGACCACCACTGAAGCGACTACAATCACTACAGAAGCTACTACAACAGTAGAGCCGACTACGACCACCACTGAAGCGACTACAACCACTACAGAAGCGACTACAACAGTAAAGCCGACTACGACCACCACTGAAGCGACTACAACAACCACTGAGGCGACTACAACTGTAGAGCCGACTACGACCACCACTGAAGCGACTACAACAACCACTGAGGCGACTACAACTGTAGAGCCGACTACGACCACCACTGAAGCGACTACAACAACCACTGAGGCGACTACAACAGTAGAGCCGACTACGACCACCACTGCAGCGACTACAACCACTACAGAAGCGACTACAACAGTTGAGCCGACTACGACCACCACTGAAGCGACTACAACCACTACAGAAGCGACTACAACAGTAGAGCCGACTACGACCACCACTGAAGCGACTACAACCACTACAGAAGCGACTACAACAGTAGAGCCGACTACGACCACCACTGAAGTGACTACAACCACTACAGAAGCGACTACAACAGTAGAGCCGACTACGACCACCACTGAAGCGACTACAACAGTAGAGCCGACTACGACCACCACTGAAGCGACTACAACCACTACAGAAGCGACTACAACAGTAGAGCCGACTACAACCACCACTGAAGCGACTACAACAACCACTGAGGCGACTACAACAGTAGAGCCGACTACGACCACCACTGAAGCGACTACAACAACCACTGAGGCGACTACAACTGTAGAGCCGACTACGACCACCACTGAAGCGACTACAACAGTAGAGCCGACTACGACCACCACTGAAGCGACTACAACCACTACAGAAGCGACTACAACAGTTGAGCCGACTACGACCACCACTGAAGCGACTACAACCACTACAGAAGCTACTACAACAGTAGAGCCGACTACGACCACCACTGAAGCGACTACAACCACTACAGAAGCGACTACAACAGTAGAGCCGACTACGACCACCACTGAAGCGACTACAACAACCACTGAGGCGACTACAACTGTAGAGCCGACTACGACCACCACTGAAGCGACTACAACAGTAGAGCCGACTACGACCACCACTGAAGCGCCTACAACCACTACAGAAGCGACTACAACAGTTGAGCCGACTACGACCACCACTGAAGCGACTACAACCACTACAGAAGCTACTACAACAGTAGAGCCGACTACGACCACCACTGAAGCGACTACAACCACTACAGAAGCGACTACAACAGTAGAGCCGACTACGACCACCACTGAAGCGACTACAACAACCACTGAGGCGACTACAACTGTAGAGCCGACTACGACCACCACTGAAGCGACTACAACAACCACTGAGGCGACTACAACTGTAGAGCCGACTACGACCAGCACTGAAGCGACTACAACAACCACTGAGGCGACTACAACAGTAGAGCCGACTACGACCACCACTGCAGCGACTACAACCACTACAGAAGCGACTACAACAGTTGAGCCGACTACAACCACCACTGAAGCGACTACAACCACTACAAAAGCGACTACAACAGTAGAGCCGACTACGACCACCACTGAAGCGACTACAACCACTACAGAAGCGACTACAACAGTAGAGCCGACTACGACCACCACTGAAGCGACTACAACCACTACAGAAGCGACTACAACAGTAGAGCCGACTACGACCACCACTGAAGCGACTACAACCACTACAAAAGCGACTACAACAGTAGAGCCGACTACGACCACCACTGAAGCGACTACAACCACTACAGAAGCGACTACAACAGTAGAGCCGACTACGACCACCACTGAAGCGACTACAACCACTACAGAAGCGACTACAACAGTAGAGCCGACTACAACCACCACTGAAGCGACTACAACCACTACAGAAGCGACTACAACAGTAGAGCCGACTACGACCACCACTGAAGCGACTACAACAACCACTGCGGCGACTACAACAGTAGAGCCGACTACGACCACCACTGAAGCGACTACAACAACCACTGAGGCGACTACAACTGTAGAGCCGACTACGACCACCACTGAAGCGACTACAACAGAAGAGCCGACTACGACCACCACTGAAGGGACTACAACAGTAGAGCCGACTACGACCACCACTGAAGCGCCTACAACCACTACAGAAGCGACTACAACAGTTGAGCCGACTACGACCACCACTGAAGCGACTACAACAACCACTGCGGCGACTACAACAGTAGAGCCGACTACGACCACCACTGAAGCGACTACAACAACCACTGAGGCGACTACAACTGTAGAGCCGACTACGACCACCACTGAAGCGACTACAACAGTAGAGCCGACTACGACCACCACTGAAGCGACTACAACAGTAGAGCCGACTACGACCACCACTGAAGCGCCTACAACCACTACAGAAGCGACTACAACAGTTGAGCCGACTACGACCACCACTGAAGCGACTACAACCACTACAGAAGCTACTACAACAGTAGAGCCGACTACGACCACCACTGAAGCGACTACAACCACTACAGAAGCGACTACAACAGTAGAGCCGACTACAACCACCACTGAAGCGACTACAACCACTACAGAAGCGACTACAACAGTAGAGCCGACTACGACCACCACTGAAGCGACTACAACAACCACTGCGGCGACTACAACAGTAGAGCCGACTACGACCACCACTGAAGCGACTACAACAACCACTGAGGCGACTACAACTGTAGAGCCGACTACGACCACCACTGAAGCTACTACAACAGTAGAGCCGACTACGACCACCACTGAAGCGACTACAACAGTAGAGCCGACTACGACCACCACTGAAGCGCCTACAACCACTACAGAAGCGACTACAACAGTAGAGCCGACTACGACCACCACTGAAGCGACTACAACAACCACTGCGGCGACTACAACAGTAGAGCCGACTACGACCACCACTGAAGCGAATACAACAACCACTGAGGCGACTACAACTGTAGAGCCGACTACGACCACCACTGAAGCGACTACAACCACTACAGAAGCGACTACAACAGTAGAGCCGACTACGACCACCACTGAAGCGACTACAACAACCACTGCGGCGACTACAACAGTAGAGCTGACTACGACCACCACTGAAGCGACTACAACAACCACTGAGGCGACTACAACTGTAGAGCCGACTACGACCACCACTGAAGCGACTACAACAGTAGAGCCGACTACGACCACCACTGAAGCGACTACAACAGTAAAGCCGACTACGACCACCACTGAAGCGCCTACAACCACTACAGAAGCGACTACAACAGTTGAGCCGACTACGACCACCACTGAAGCGACTACAACCACTACAGAAGCTACTACAACAGTTGAGCCGACTACGACCACCACTGAAGCGACTACAACCACTACAGAAGCGACTACAACAGTAGAGCCGACTACAACCACCACTGAAGCGACTACAACCACTACAGAAGCGACTACAACAGTAGAGCCGACTACGACCACCACTGAAGCGACTACAACAACCACTGCGGCGACTACAACAGTAGAGCCGACTACGACCACCACTGAAGCGACTACAACCACTACAGAAGCGACTACAACAGTAGAGCCTACTACGACCACCACTGAAGCGACTACAACCACTACAGAAGCGACTACAACAGTAGAGCCGACTACGACCACCACTGAAGCGACTACAACAACCACTGAGGCGACTACAACTGTAGAGCCGACTACGACCACCACTGAAGCGACTACAACAGTAGAGCCGACTACGACCACCACTGAAGCGACTACAACCACTACAGAAGCGACTACAACAGTTGAGCCGACTACGACCACAACTGAAGCGACTACAACCACTACAGAAGCGACTACAACAGTAGAGCCGACTACGACCACCACTGAAGCGACTACAACCACTACAGAAGCGACTACAACAGTAGAGCCGACTACGACCACCACTGAAGCGACTACAACAACCACTGAGGCGACTACAACAGTAGAGCCGACTACGACCACCACTGAAGCGACTACAACAACCACTGAGGCGACTACAACTGTAGAGCCGACTACGACCACCACTGAAGCGACTACAACAGTAGAGCCGACTACGACCATCACTGAAGCGACTACAACCACTACAGAAGCGACTACAACAGTTGAGCCGACTACGACCACCACTGAAGCGACTACAACCACTACAGAAGCTACTACAACAGTAGAGCCGACTACGACCACCACTGAAGTGACTACAACAGTAGAGCCGACTACGACCACCACTGCAGCGACTACAACCACTACAGAAGCGACTACAACAGTTGAGCCGACTACGACCACCACTGAAGCGACTACAACCACTACAGAAGCGACTACAACAGTAGAGCCGACTACGACCACCACTGAAGCGACTACAACCACTACAGAAGCGACTACAACAGTAGAGCCGACTACGACCACCACTGAAGTGACTACAACCACTACAGAAGCGACTACAACAGTAGAGCCGACTACGACCACCACTGAAGCGACTACAACAGTAGAGCCGACTACGACCACCACTGAAGCGACTACAACCACTACAGAAGCGACTACAACAGTAGAGCCGACTACGACCACCACTGAAGCGACTACAACAACCACTGAGGCGACTACAACAGTAGAGCCGACTACAACAGTAGAGCCGACTACGACCACCACTGAAGCGACTACAACAACCACTGAGGCGACTACAACTGTAGAGCCGACTACGACCACCACTGAAGCGACTACAACAGTAGAGCCGACTACGACCACCACTGAAGCGACTACAACCACTACAGAAGCGACTACAACAGTTGAGCCGACTACGACCACCACTGAAGCGACTACAACCACTACAGAAGCTACTACAACAGTAGAGCCGACTACGACCACCACTGAAGCGACTACAACCACTACAGAAGCGACTACAACAGTAGAGCCGACTACGACCACCACTGAAGCGACTACAACAACCACTGAGGCGACTACAACTGTAGAGCCGACTACGACCACCACTGAAGCGACTACAACAGTAGAGCCGACTACGACCACCACTGAAGTGACTACAACAGTAGAGCCGACTACGACCACCACTGAAGCGCCTACAACCACTACAGAAGCGACTACAACAGTTGAGCCGACTACGACCACCACTGAAGTGACTACAACCACTACAGAAGCGACTACAACAGTTGAGCCGACTACGACCACCACTGAAGCGACTACAACCACTACAGAAGCGACTACAACAGTAGAGCCGACTACGACCACCACTGAAGCGACTACAACCACTACAGAAGCGACTACAACAGTAGAGCCGACTACGACCACCACTGAAGTGACTACAACCACTACAGAAGCGACTACAACAGTAGAGCCGACTACGACCACCACTGAAGCGACTACAACAGTAGAGCCGACTACGACCACCACTGAAGCGACTACAACCACTACAGAAGCGACTACAACAGTAGAGCCGACTACAACCACCACTGAAGCGACTACAACAACCACTGAGGCGACTACAACAGTAGAGCCGACTACGACCACCACTGAAGCGACTACAACAACCACTGAGGCGACTACAACTGTAGAGCCGACTACGACCACCACTGAAGCGACTACAACAGTAGAGCCGACTACGACCACCACTGAAGCGACTACAACCACTACAGAAGCGACTACAACAGTTGAGCCGACTACGACCACCACTGAAGCGACTACAACCACTACAGAAGCTACTACAACAGTAGAGCCGACTACGACCACCACTGAAGCGACTACAACCACTACAGAAGCGACTACAACAGTAGAGCCGACTACGACCACCACTGAAGCGACTACAACAACCACTGAGGCGACTACAACTGTAGAGCTGACTACGACCACCACTGAAGCGACTACAACAGTAGAGCCGACTACGACCACCACTGAAGCGCCTACAACCACTACAGAAGCGACTACAACAGTTGAGCCGACTACGACCACCACTGAAGCGACTACAACCACTACAGAAGCTACTACAACAGTTGAGCCGACTACGACCACCACTGAAGCGACTACAACCACTACAGAAGCGACTACAACAGTAGAGCCGACTACAACCACCACTGAAGCGACTACAACCACTACAGAAGCGACTACAACAGTAGAGCCGACTACGACCACCACTGAAGCGACTACAACAACCACTGCGGCGACTACAACAGTAGAGCCGACTACGACCACCACTGAAGCGACTACAACAACCACTGAGGCGACTACAACTGTAGAGCCGACTACGACCACCACTGAAGCGACTACAACAGTAGAGCCGACTACGACCACCACTGAAGTGACTACAACAGTAGAGCCGACTACGACCACCACTGAAGCGCCTACAACCACTACAGAAGCGACTACAACAGTTGAGCCGACTACGACCACCACTGAAGCGACTACAACCACTACAGAAGCTACTACAACAGTAGAGCCGACTACGACCACCACTGAAGCGACTACAACCACTACAGAAGCGACTACAACAGTAGAGCCGACTACGACCACCACTGAAGCGACTACAACCACTACAGAAGTGACTACAACAGTTGAGCCGACTACGACCACCACTGAAGCGACTACAACCACTACAGAAGCGACTACAACAGTTGAGCCGACTACGACCACAACTGAAGCGACTACAACCACTACAGAAGCGACTACAACAGTAGAGCCGACTACGACCACCACTGAAGCGACTACAACCACTACAGAAGCGACTACAACAGTAGAGCCGACTACGACCACCACTGAAGCGACTACAACAACCACTGAGGCGACTACAACAGTAGAGCCGACTACGACCACCACTGAAGCGACTACAACAGTAGAGCCGACTACGACCACCACTGAAGCGACTACATCCACTACAGAAGCGACTACAACAGTTGAGCCGACTACGACCACCACTGAAGCGACTACAACCACTACAGAAGCTACTACAACAGTAGAGCCGACTACGACCACCACTGAAGCGACTACAACAGTAGAGCCGACTACGACCACCACTACAGAAGCGACTACAACAGTAGAGCCGACTACAACCACCACTGAAGCGACTACAACAACCACTGAGGCGACTACAACTGTAGAGCCGACTACGACCACCACTGAAGCGACTACAACAACCACTGAGGCGACTACAACTGTAGAGCCGACTACGACCACCACTGAAGCGACTACAACAGTAGAGCCGACTACGACCACCACTGAAGCGACTACAACCACTACAGAAGCGACTACAACAGTTGAGCCGACTACAACCACCACTGAAGCGACTACAACCACTACAGAAGCGACTACAACAGAAGAGCCGACTACGACCACCACTGAAGCGACTACAACAACCACTGCGGCGACTACAACAGTAGAGCCGACTACGACCACCACTGAAGCGACTACAACAACCACTGAGGCGACTACAACTGTAGAGCCGACTACGACCACCACTGAAGCGACTACAACCACTACAGAAGCGACTACAACAGTAGAGCCGACTACGACCACCACTGAAGCGACTACAACCACTACAGAAGCTACTACAACAGTAGAGCCGACTACGACCACCACTGAAGCGACTACAACCACTACAGAAGCGACTACAACAGTAGAGCCGACTACAACCACCACTGAAGCGACTACAACCACTACAGAAGCGACTACAACAGTAGAGCCGACTACGACCACCACTGAAGCGACTACAACAACCACTGCGGCGACTACAACAGTAGAGCCGACTACGACCACCACTGAAGCGACTACAACAACCACTGAGGCGACTACAACTGTTGAGCCGACTACGACCACCACTGAAGCGACTACAACTGTAGAGCCGACTACGACCACCACTGAAGCGACTACAACAGTAGAGCCGACTACGACCACCACTGAAGCGCCTACAACCACTACAGAAGCGACTACAACAGTAGAGCCGACTACGACCACCACTGAAGCGACTACAACAACCACTGCGGCGACTACAACAGTAGAGCCGACTACGACCACCACTGAAGCGACTACAACAACCACTGAGGCGACTACAACTGTAGAGCCGACTACGACCACCACTGAAGCGACTACAACAGTAGAGCCGACTACGACCACCACTGAAGCGACTACAACAGTAGAGCCGACTACGACCACCACTGAAGCGCCTACAACCACTACAGAAGCGACTACAACAGTTGAGCCGACTACGACCACCACTGAAGCGACTACAACCACTACAGAAGCTACTACAACAGTAGAGCCGACTACGACCACCACTGAAGCGACTACAACCACTACAGAAGCGACTACAACAGTAGAGCCGACTACAACCACCACTGAAGCGACTACAACCACTACAGAAGCGACTACAACAGTAGAGCCGACTACGACCACCACTGAAGCGACTACAACAACCACTGCGGCGACTACAACAGTAGAGCCGACTACGACCACCACTGAAGCGACTACAACAACCACTGAGGCGACTACAACTGTAGAGCCGACTACGACCACCACTGAAGCGACTACAACAGTAGAGCCGACTACGACCACCACTGAAGCGACTACAACAGTAGAGCCGACTACGACCACCACTGAAGCGCCTACAACCACTACAGAAGCGACTACAACAGTTGAGCCGACTACGACCACCACTGAAGCGACTACAACCACTACAGAAGCTACTACAACAGTAGAGCCGACTACGACCACCACTGAAGCGACTACAACAGTAGAGCCGACTACGACCACCACTGAA
Source organism: Mythimna pallens (assembly GCA_961205895.1). Taxonomy (NCBI): domain Eukaryota; kingdom Metazoa; phylum Arthropoda; class Insecta; order Lepidoptera; family Noctuidae; genus Mythimna; species Mythimna pallens. The sequence continues at coordinate 9,510,606 of OY540843.1, forward strand.
GCGACTACAACAGTAGAGCCGACTACGACCACCACTGAAGCGCCTACAACCACTACAGAAGCGACTACAACAGTTGAGCCGACTACGACCACCACTGAAGCGACTACAACCACTACAGAAGCGACTACAACAGTTGAGCCGACTACGACCACAACTGAAGCGACTACAACCACTACAGAAGCGACTACAACAGTAGAGCCGACTACGACCACCACTGAAGCGACTACAACCACTACAGAAGCGACTACAACAGTAGAGCCGACTACGACCACCACTGAAGCGACTACAACAACCACTGAGGCGACTACAACAGTAGAGCCGACTACGACCACCACTGAAGCGACTACAACAACCACTGAGGCGACTACAACTGTAGAGCCGACTACGACCACCACTGAAGCGACTACAACAGTAGAGCCGACTACGACCACCACTGAAGCGACTACATCCACTACAGAAGCGACTACAACAGTTGAGCCGACTACGACCACCACTGAAGCGACTACAACCACTACAGAAGCTACTACAACAGTAGAGCCGACTACGACCACCACTGAAGCGACTACAACAGTAGAGCCGACTACGACCACCACTGAAGCGACTACAACAACCAATGAGGCGACTACAACAGTAGAGCCGACTACGACCACCACTGAAGCGACTACAACAACCACTGAGGCGACTACAACTGTAGAGCCGACTACGACCACCACTGAAGCGACTACAACAGTAGAGCCGACTACGACCACCACTGAAGCGAATACAACCACTACAGAAGCGACTACAACAGTTGAGCCGACTACGACCACCACTGAAGCGACTACAACCACTACAGAAGCTACTACAATAGTAGAGCCGACTACGACCACCACTGAAGCGACTACAACCACTACAGAAGCGACTACAACAGTAGAGCCGACTACGACCACCACTGAAGCGACTACAACAACCACTGAGGTGACTACAACTGTAGAGCCGACTACGACCACCACTGAAGCGACTACAACCACTACAGAAGCGACTACAACAGTAGAGCCGACTACGACCACCACTGAAGCGACTACAACCACTACAGAAGCGACTACAACAGTAGAGCCGACTACGACCACCACTGAAGCGACTACAACAACCACTGAGGCGACTACAACAGTAGAGCCGACTACGACCACCACTGAAGCGACTACAACAACCACTGAGGCGACTACAACTGTAGAGCCGACTACGACCACCACTGAAGCGACTACAACAGTAGAGCCGACTACGACCACCACTGAAGCGACTACATCCACTACAGAAGCGACTACAACAGTTGAGCCGACTACGACCACCACTGAAGCGACTACAACCACTACAGAAGCTACTACAACAGTAGAGCCGACTACGACCACCACTGAAGCGACTACAACAGTAGAGCCGACTACGACCACCACTGAAGCGACTACAACAACCACTGAGGCGACTACAACAGTAGAGCCGACTACGACCACCACTGAAGCGACTACAACAACCACTGAGGCGACTTCAACTGTAAAGCCGACTACGACCACCACTGAAGCGACTACAACAGTAGAGCCGACTACGACCACCACTGAAGCGAATACAACCACTACAGAAGCGACTACAACAGTTGAGCCGACTACGACCACCACTGAAGCGACTACAACCACTACAGAAGCTACTACAATAGTAGAGCCGACTACGACCACCACTGAAGCGACTACAACCACTACAGAAGCGACTACAACAGTAGAGCCGACTACGACCACCACTGAAGCGACTACAACAACCACTGAGGCGACTACAACTGTAGAGCCGACTACGACCACCACTGAAGCGACTACAACAACCACTGAGGCGACTACAACTGTAGAGCCGACTACGACCAGCACTGAAGCGACTACAACAACCACTGAGGCGACTACAACAGTAGAGCCGACTACGACCACCACTGCAGCGACTACAACCACTACAGAAGCGACTACAACAGTTGAGCCGACTACAACCACCACTGAAGCGACTACAACCACTACAAAAGCGACTACAACAGTAGAGCCGACTACGAACACCACTGAAGCGACTACAACCACTACAGAAGCGACTACAACAGTAGAGCCGACTACGACCACCACTGAAGCGACTACAACCACTACAGAAGCGACTACAACAGTAGAGCCGACTACGACCACCACTGAAGCGACTACAACCACTACAAAAGCGACTTCAACAGTAGAGCCGACTACGACCACCACTGAAGCGACTACAACCACTACAGAAGCGACTACAACAGTAGAGCCGACTACGACCACCACTGAAGCGACTACAACCACTACAGAAGCGACTACAACAGTAGAGCCGACTACAACCACCACTGAAGCGACTACAACCACTACAGAAGCGACTACAACAGTAGAGCCGACTACGACCACCACTGAAGCGACTACAACAACCACTGCGGCGACTACAACAGTAGAGCCGACTACGACCACCACTGAAGCGACTACAACAACCACTGAGGCGACTACAACTGTAGAGCCGACTACGACCACCACTGAAGCGACTACAACAGAAGAGCCGACTACGACCACCACTGAAGCGACTACAACAGTAGAGCCGACTACGACCACCACTGAAGCGCCTACAACCACTACAGAAGCGACTACAACAGTTGAGCCGACTACGACCACCACTGAAGCGACTACAACAACCACTGCGGCGACTACAACAGTAGAGCCGACTACGACCACCACTGAAGCGACTACAACAACCACTGAGGCGACTACAACTGTAGAGCCGACTACGACCACCACTGAAGCGACTACAACAACCACTGAGGCGACTACAACAGTAGAGCCGACTACGACCACCACTGCAGCGACTACAACCACTACAGAAGCGACTACAACAGTTGAGCCGACTACAACCACCACTGAAGCGACTACAACCACTACAGAAGCGACTACAACAGTAGAGCCGACTACGACCACCACTGAAGCGACTACAACCACTACAGAAGCGACTACAACAGTAGAGCCGACTACGACCACCACTGAAGCGACTACAACCACTACAAAAGCGACTTCAACAGTAGAGCCGACTACGACCACCACTGAAGCGACTACAACCACTACAGAAGCGACTACAACAGTAGAGCCGACTACGACCACCACTGAAGCGACTACAACCACTACAGAAGCGACTACAACAGTAGAGCCGACTACAACCACCACTGAAGCGACTACAACCACTACAGAAGCGACTACAACAGTAGAGCCGACTACGACCACCACTGAAGCGACTACAACAACCACTGCGGCGACTACAACAGTAGAGCCGACTACGACCACCACTGAAGCGACTACAACAACCACTGAGGCGACTACAACTGTAGAGCCGACTACGACCACCACTGAAGCGACTACAACAGAAGAGCCGACTACGACCACCACTGAAGCGACTACAACAGTAGAGCCGACTACGACCACCACTGAAGCGCCTACAACCACTACAGAAGCGACTACAAAAGTTGAGCAGACTACGACCACCACTGAAGCGACTACAACAACCACTGCGGCGACTACAACAGTAGAGCCGACTACGACCACCACTGAAGCGACTACAACAACCACTGAGGCGACTACAACTGTAGAGCCGACTACGACCACCACTGAAGCGACTACAACAGTAGAGCCGACTACGACCACCACTGAAGCGACTACAACAGTAGAGCCGACTACGACCACCACTGAAGCGCCTACAACCACTACAGAAGCGACTACAACAGTTGAGCCGACTACGACCACCACTGAAGCGACTACAACCACTACAGAAGCTACTACAACAGTAGAGCCGACTACGACCACCACTGAAGCGACTACAACCACTACAGAAGCGACTACAACAGTAGAGCCGACTACAACCACCACTGAAGCGACTACAACCACTACAGAAGCGACTACAACAGTAGAGCCGACTACGACCACCACTGAAGCGACTACAACAACCACTGCGGCGACTACAACAGTAGAGCCGACTACGACCACCACTGAAGCGACTACAACAACCACTGAGGCGACTACAACTGTAGAGCCGACTACGACCACCACTGAAGCGACTACAACAGTAGAGCCGACTACGACCACCACTGAAGCGACTACAACAGTAGAGCCGACTACGACCACCACTGAAGCGCCTACAACCACTACAGAAGCGACTACAACAGTAGAGCCGACTACGACCACCACTGAAGCGACTACAACAACCACTGCGGCGACTACAACAGTAGAGCCGACTACGACCACCACTGAAGCGAATACAACAACCACTGAGGCGACTACAACTGTAGAGCCGACTACGACCACCACTGAAGCGACTACAACCACTACAGAAGCGACTACAACAGTAGAGCCGACTACGACCACCACTGAAGCGACTACAACAACCACTGCGGCGACTACAACAGTAGAGCCGACTACGACCACCACTGAAGCGACTACAACAACCACTGAGGCGACTACAACTGTAGAGCCGACTACGACCACCACTGAAGCGACTACAACAGTAGAGCCGACTACGACCACCACTGAAGCGACTACAACAGTAGAGCCGACTACGACCACCACTGAAGCGCCTACAACCACTACAGAAGCGACTACAACAGTTGAGCCGACTACGACCACCACTGAAGCGACTACAACCACTACAGAAGCTACTACAACAGTAGAGCCGACTACGACCACCACTGAAGCGACTACAACCACTACAGAAGCGACTACAACAGTAGAGCCGACTACGACCACCACTGAAGCGACTACAACCACTACAGAAGCTACTACAACAGTAGAGCCGACTACGACCACCACTGAAGCGCCTACAACCACTACAGAAGCGACTACAACAGTTGAGCCGACTACGACCACCACTGAAGCGACTACAACCACTACAGAAGCTACTACAACAGTAGAGCCGACTACGACCACCACTGAAGCGACTACAACCACTACAGAAGCGACTACAACAGTAGAGCCGACTACGACCACCACTGAAGCGACTACAACCACTACAGAAGGTACTACAACAGTAGAGCCGACTACGACCACCACTGAAGCGACTACAACCACTACAGAAGCGACTACAACAGTAGAGCCGACTACAACCACCACTGAAGCGACTACAACCACTACAGAAGCGACTACAACAGTAGAGCCGACTACGACCACCACTGAAGCGACTACAACAACCACTGCGGCGACTACAACAGTAGAGCCGACTACGACCACCACTGAAGCGACTACAACAACCACTGAGGCGACTACAACTGTTGAGCCGAATACGACCACCACTGAAGCGACTACAACAGTAGAGCCGACTACGACCACCACTGAAGCGACTACAACAGTAGAGCCGACTACGACCACCACTGAAGCGCCTACAACCACTACAGAAGCGACTACAACAGTAGAGCCGACTACGACCACCACTGAAGCGACTACAACAACCACTGCGGCGACTACAACAGTAGAGCCGACTACGACCACCACTGAAGCGACTACAACAACCACTGAGGCGACTACAACTGTAGAGCCGACTACGACCACCACTGAAGCGACTACAACAGTAGAGCCGACTACGACCACCACTGAAGCGACTACAACAGTAGAGCCGACTACGACCACCACTGAAGCGCCTACAACCACTACAGAAGCGACTACAACAGTTGAGCCGACTACGACCACCACTGAAGCGACTACAACCACTACAGAAGCTACTACAACAGTAGAGCCGACTACGACCACCACTGAAGCGACTACAACCACTACAGAAGCGACTACAACAGTAGAGCCGACTACAACCACCACTGAAGCGACTACAACCACTACAGAAGCGACTACAACAGTAGAGCCGACTACGACCACCACTGAAGCGACTACAACAACCACTGCGGCGACTACAACAGTAGAGCCGACTACGACCACCACTGAAGCGACTACAACAACCACTGAGGCGACTACAACTGTAGAGCCGACTACGACCACCACTGAAGCGACTACAACAGTAGAGCCGACTACGACCACCACTGAAGCGACTACAACAGTAGAGCCGACTACGACCACCACTGAAGCGCCTACAACCACTACAGAAGCGACTACAACAGTTGAGCCGACTACGACCACCACTGAAGCGACTACAACCACTACAGAAGCTACTACAACAGTAGAGCCGACTACGACCACCACTGAAGCGACTACAACAGTAGAGCCGACTACGACCACCACTGAAGCGACTACAACAGTAGAGCCGACTACGACCACCACTGAAGCGCCTACAACCACTACAGAAGCGACTACAACAGTTGAGCCGACTACGACCACCACTGAAGCGACTACAACCACTACAGAAGCGACTACAACAGTTGAGCCGACAACGACCACAACTGAAGCGACTACAACCACTACAGAAGCGACTACAACAGTAGAGCCGACTACGACCACCACTGAAGCGACTACAACCACTACAGAAGCGACTACAACAGTAGAGCCGACTACGACCACCACTGAAGCGACTACAACAACCACTGAGGCGACTACAACAGTAGAGCCGACTACGACCACCACTGAAGCGACTACAACAACCACTGAGGCGACTACAACTGTAGAGCCGACTACGACCACCACTGAAGCGACTACAACAGTAGAGCCGACTACGACCACCACTGAAGCGACTACATCCACTACAGAAGCGACTACAACAGTTGAGCCGACTACGACCACCACTGAAGCGACTACAACCACTACAGAAGCTACTACAACAGTAGAGCCGACTACGACCACCACTGAAGCGACTACAACAGTAGAGCCGACTACGACCACCACTGCAGCGACTACAACCACTACAGAAGCGACTACAACAGTTGAGCCGACTACGACCACCACTGAAGCGACTACAACCACTACAGAAGCGACTACAACAGTAGAGCCGACTACGACCACCACTGAAGCGCCTACAACCACTACAGAAGCGACTACAACAGTTGAGCCGACTACGACCACCACTGAAGCGACTACAACCACTACAGAAGCTACTACAACAGTAGAGCCGACTACGACCACCACTGAAGCGACTACAACCACTACAGAAGCGACTACAACAGTAGAGCCGACTACAACCACCACTGAAGCGACTACAACCACTACAGAAGCGACTACAACAGTAGAGCCGACTACGACCACCACTGAAGCGACTACAACAACCACTGCGGCGACTACAACAGTAGAGCCGACTACGACCACCACTGAAGCGACTACAACAACCACTGAGGCGACTACAACTGTAGAGCCGACTACGACCACCACTGAAGCGACTACAACAGTAGAGCCGACTACGACCACCACTGAAGCGACTACAACAGTAGAGCCGACTACGACCACCACTGAAGCGCCTACAACCACTACAGAAGCGACTACAACAGTAGAGCCGACTACGACCACCACTGAAGCGACTACAACAACCACTGCGGCGACTACAACAGTAGAGCCGACTACGACCACCACTGAAGCGAATACAACAACCACTGAGGCGACTACAACTGTAGAGCCGACTACGACCACCACTGAAGCGACTACAACCACTACAGAAGCGACTACAACAGTAGAGCCGACTACGACCACCACTGAAGCGACTACAACAACCACTGCGGTGACTACAACAGTAGAGCCGACTACGACCACCACTGAAGCGACTACAACAACCACTGAGGCGACTACAACTGTAGAGCCGACTACGACCACCACTGAAGCGACTACAACAGTAGAGCCGACTACGACCACCACTGAAGCGACTACAACAGTAGAGCCGACTACGACCACCACTGAAGCGCCTACAACCACTACAGAAGCGACTACAACAGTTGAGCCGACTACGACCACCACTGAAGCGACTACAACCACTACAGAAGCTACTACAACAGTAGAGCCGACTACGACCACCACTGAAGCGACTACAACCACTACAGAAACGACTACAACAGTAGAGCCGACTACGACCACCACTGAAGCGACTACAACCACTACAGAAGCTACTACAACAGTAGAGCCGACTACGACCACCACTGAAGCGCCTACAACCACTACAGAAGCGACTACAACAGTTGAGCCGACTACGACCACCACTGAAGCGACTACAACCACTACAGAAGCTACTACAACAGTAGAGCCGACTACGACCACCACTGAAGCGACTACAACCACTACAGAAGCGACTACAACAGTAGAGCCGACTACGACCACCACTGAAGCGACTACAACCACTACAGAAGCTACTACAACAGTAGAGCCGACTACGACCACCACTGAAGCGACTACAACCACTACAGAAGCGACTACAACAGTAGAGCCGACTACAACCACCACTGAAGCGACTACAACCACTACAGAAGCGACTACAACAGTAGAGCCGACTACGACCACCACTGAAGCGATTACAACAACCACTGCGGCGACTACAACAGTAGAGCCGACTACGACCACCACTGAAGCGACTACAACAACCACTGAGGCGACTACAACTGTTGAGCCGACTACGACCACCACTGAAGCGACTACAACAGTAGAGCCGACTACGACCACCACTGAAGCGACTACAACAGTAGAGCCGACTACGACCACCACTGAAGCGCCTACAACCACTACAGAAGCGACTACAACAGTAGAGCCGACTACGACCACCACTGAAGCGACTACAACAACCACTGCGGCGACTACAACAGTAGAGCCGACTACGACCACCACTGAAGCGACTACAACAACCACTGAGGCGACTACAACTGTAGAGCCGACTACGACCACCACTGAAGCGACTACAACAGTAGAGCCGACTACGACCACCACTGAAGCGACTACAACAGTAGAGCCGACTACGACCACCACTGAAGCGCCTACAACCACTACAGAAGCGACTACAACAGTTGAGCCGACTACGACCACCACTGAAGCGACTACAACCACTACAGAAGCTACTACAACAGTAGAGCCAACTACGACCACCACTGAAGCGACTACAACCACTACAGAAGCGACTACAACAGTAGAGCCGACTACAACCACCACTGAAGCGACTACAACCACTACAGAAGCGACTACAACAGTAGAGCCGACTACGACCACCACTGAAGCGACTACAACAACCACTGCGGCGACTACAACAGTAGAGCCGACTACGACCACCACTGAAGCGACTACAACAACCACTGAGGCGACTACAACTGTAGAGCCGACTACGACCACCACTGAAGCGACTACAACAGTAGAGCCGACTACGACCACCACTGAAGCGACTACAACAGTAGAGCCGACTACGACCACCACTGAAGCGCCTACAACCACTACAGAAGCGACTACAACAGTTGAGCCGACTACGACCACCACTGAAGCGACTACAACCACTACAGAAGCTACTACAACAGTAGAGCCGACTACGACCACCACTGAAGCGACTACAACAGTAGAGCCGACTACGACCACCACTGAAGCGACTACAACAGTAGAGCCGACTACGACCACCACTGAAGCGCCTACAACCACTACAGAAGCGACTACAACAGTTGAGCCGACTACGACCACCACTGAAGCGACTACAACCACTACAGAAGCGACTACAACAGTTGAGCCGACTACGACCACAACTGAAGCGACTACAACCACTACAGAAGCGACTACAACAGTAGAGCCGACTACGACCACCACTGAAGCGACTACAACCACTACAGAAGCGACTACAACAGTAGAGCCGACTACGACCACCACTGAAGCGACTACAACAACCACTGAGGCGACTACAACAGTAGAGCCGACTACGACCACCACTGAAGCGACTACAACAACCACTGAGGCGACTACAACTGTAGAGCCGACTACGACCACCACTGAAGCGACTACAACAGTAGAGCCGACTACGACCACCACTGAAGCGACTACATCCACTACAGAAGCGACTACAACAGTTGAGCCGACTACGACCACCACTGAAGCGACTACAACCACTACAGAAGCTACTACAACAGTAGAGCCGACTACGACCACCACTGAAGCGACTACAACAGTAGAGCCGACTACGACCACCACTGCAGCGACTACAACCACTACAGAAGCGACTACAACAGTTGAGCCGACTACGACCACCACTGAAGCGACTACAACCACTACAGAAGCGACTACAACAGTAGAGCCGACTACGACCACCACTGAAGCGACTACAACCACTACAGAAGCGACTACAACAGTAGAGCCGACTACGACCACCACTGAAGTGACTACAACCACTACAGAAGCGACTACAACAGTAGAGCCGACTACGACCACCACTGAAGCGACTACAACAGTAGAGCCGACTACGACCACCACTGAAGCGACTACAACCACTACAGAAGCGACTACAACAGTAAAGCCGACTACGACCACCACTGAAGCGACTACAACAACCACTGAGGCGACTACAACAGTAGAGCCGACTACGACCACCACTGAAGCGACTACAACAACCACTGAGGCGACTACAACTGTAGAGCCGACTACGACCACCACTGAAGCGACTACAACAGTAGAGCCGACTACGACCACCACTGAAGCGACTACAACCACTACAGAAGCGACTACAACAGTTGAGCCGACTACGACCACCACTGAAGTGACTACAACCACTACAGAAGCGACTACAACAGTAGAGCCGACTACGACCACCACTGAAGTGACTACAACAGTAGAGCCGACTACGACCACCACTGAAGCGACTACAACCACTACAGAAGCGACTACAACAGTAAAGCCGACTACGACCACCACTGAAGCGACTACAACAACCACTGAGGCGACTACAACAGTAGAGCCGACTACGACCACCACTGAAGCGACTACAACAACCACTGAGGCGACTACAACTGTAGAGCCGACTACGACCACCACTGAAGCGACTACAACAGTAGAGCCGACTACGACCACCACTGAAGCGACTACAACCACCACTGAAGCGACTACAACAGTAGAGCCGACTACGACCACCACTGAAGCGACTACAACAGTAGAGCCGACTACGACCACCACTGAAGCGCCTACAACCACTACAGAAGCGACTACAACAGTAGAGCCGACTACGACCACCACTGAAGCGACTACAACCACTACAGAAGCGACTACAACAGTAGAGCCGACTACGACCACCACTGAAGCGACTACAACCACTACAAAAGCGACTACAACAGTAGAGCCGACTACGACCACCACTGAAGCGACTACAACCACTACAGAAGCGACTACAACAGTAGAGCCGACTACGACCACCACTGAAGCGACTACAACCACTACAGAAGCGACTACAACAGTAGAGCCGACTACAACCACCACTGAAGCGACTACAACCACTACAGAAGCGACTACAACAGTAGAGCCGACTACGACCACCACTGAAGCGACTACAACAACCACTGCGGCGACTACAACAGTAGAGCCGACTACGACCACCACTGAAGCGACTACAACAACCACTGAGGCGACTACAACTGTAGAGCCGACTACGACCACCACTGAAGCGACTACAACAGAAGAGCCGACTACGACCACCACTGAAGCGACTACAACAGTAGAGCCGACTACGACCACCACTGAAGCGCCTACAACCACTACAGAAGCGACTACAACAGTTGAGCCGACTACGACCACCACTGAAGCGACTACAACAACCACTGCGGCGACTACAACAGTAGAGCCGACTACGACCACCACTGAAGCGACTACAACAACCACTGAGGCGACTACAACTGTAGAGCCGACTACGACCACCACTGAAGCGACTACAACAGTAGAGCCGACTACGACCACCACTGAAGCGACTACAACAGTAGAGCCGACTACGACCACCACTGAAGCGCCTACAACCACTACAGAAGCGACTACAACAGTTGAGCCGACTACGACCACCACTGAAGCGACTACAACCACTACAGAAGCTACTACAACAGTAGAGCCGACTACGACCACCACTGAAGCGACTACAACCACTACAGAAGCGACTACAACAGTAGAGCCGACTACAACCACCACTGAAGCGACTACAACCACTACAGAAGCGACTACAACAGTAGAGCCGACTACGACCACCACTGAAGCGACTACAACAACCACTGCGGCGACTACAACAGTAGAGCCGACTACGACCACCACTGAAGCGACTACAACAACCACTGAGGCGACTACAACTGTAGAGCCGACTACGACCACCACTGAAGCGACTACAACAGTAGAGCCGACTACGACCACCACTGAAGCGACTACAACAGTAGAGCCGACTACGACCACCACTGAAGCGCCTACAACCACTACAGAAGCGACTACAACAGTAGAGCCGACTACGACCACCACTGAAGCGACTACAACAACCACTGCAGCGACTACAACAGTAGAGCCGACTACGACCACCACTGAAGCGAATACAACAACCACTGAGGCGACTACAACTGTAGAGCCGACTACGACCACCACTGAAGCGACTACAACCACTCCAGAAGCGACTACAACAGTAGAGCCGACTACGACCACCACTGAAGCGACTACAACAACCACTGCGGCGACTACAACAGTAGAGCCGACTACGACCACCACTGAAGCGACTACAACAACCACTGAGGCGACTACAACTGTAGAGCCGACTACGACCACCACTGAAGCGACTACAACAGTAGAGCCGACTACGACCACCACTGAAGCGACTACAACAGTAGAGCCGACTACGACCACCACTGAAGCGCCTACAACCACTACAGAAGCGACTACAACAGTAGAGCCGACCACGACCACCACTGAAGCGACTACAACAACCACTGCGGCGACTACAACAGTAGAGCCGACTACGACCACCACTGAAGCGACTACAACAACCACTGAGGCGACTACAACTGTAGAGCCGACTACGACCACCACTGAAGCGACTACAACAGTAGAGCCGACTACGACCACCACTGAAGCGACTACAACAGTAGAGCCGACTACGACCACCACTGAAGCGCCTACAACCACTACAGAAGCGACTACAACAGTTGAGCCGACTACGACCACCACTGAAGCGACTACAACCACTACAGAAGCTACTACAACAGTAGAGCCGACTACGACCACCACTGAAGCGACTACAACCACTACAGAAGCGACTACAACAGTAGAGCCGACTACAACCACCACTGAAGCGACTACAACCACTACAGAAGCGACTACAACAGTAGAGCCGACTACGACCACCACTGAAGCGACTACAACAACCACTGCGGCGACTACAACAGTAGAGCCGACTACGACCACCACTGAAGCGACTACAACAACCACTGAGGCGACTACAACTGTAGAGCCGACTACGACCACCACTGAAGCGACTACAACAGTAGAGCCGACTACGACCACCACTGAAGCGACTACAACAGTAGAGCCGACTACGACCACCACTGAAGCGCCTACAACCACTACAGAAGCGACTACAACAGTAGAGCCTACTACGACCACCACTGAAGCGACTACAACAACCACTGCGGCGACTACAACAGTAGAGCCGACTACGACCACCACTGAAGCGAATACAACAACCACTGAGGCGACTACAACTGTAGAGCCGACTACGACCACCACTGAAGCGACTACAACCACTACAGAAGCGACTACAACAGTAGAGCCGACTACGACCACCACTGAAGCGACTACAACAACCACTGCGGCGACTACAACAGTAGAGCCGACTACGACCACCACTGAAGCGACTACAACAACCACTGAGGCGACTACAACTGTAGAGCCGACTACGACCACCACTGAAGCGACTACAACAGTAGAGCCGACTACGACCACCACTGAAGCGACTACAACAGTAGAGCCGACTACGACCACCACTGAAGCGCCTACAACCACTACAGAAGCGACTACAACAGTTGAGCCGACTACGACCACCACTGAAGCGACTACAACCACTACAGAAGCTACTACAACAGTAGAGCCGACTACGACCACCACTGAAGCGACTACAACCACTACAGAAGCGACTACAACAGTAGAGCCGACTACAACCACCACTGAAGCGACTACAACCACTACAGAAGCGACTACAACAGTTGAGCCGACTACGACCACCACTGAAGCGACTACAACCACTACAGAAGCGACTACAACAGTAGAGCCTACTACGACCACCACTGAAGCGACTACAACCACTACAGAAGCGACTACAACAGTAGAGCCGACTACGACCACCACTGAAGCGACTACAACAACCACTGAGGCGACTACAACTGTAGAGCCGACTACGACCACCACTGAAGCGACTACAACAGTAGAGCCGACTACGACCACCACTGAAGCGACTACAACCACTACAGAAGCGACTACAACAGTTGAGCCGACTACGACCACAACTGAAGCGACTACAACCACTACAGAAGCGACTACAACAGTAGAGCCGACTACGACCACCACTGAAGCGACTACAACCACTACAGAAGCTACTACAACAGTAGAGCCGACTACGACCACCACTGAAGCGACTACAACCACTACAGAAGCGACTACAACAGTAGAGCCGACTACAACCACCACTGAAGCGACTACAACCACTACAGAAGCGACTACAACAGTAGAGCCGACTACGACCACCACTGAAGCGACTACAACAACCACTGAGGCGACTACAACTGTAGAGCCGACTACGACCACCACTGAAGCGACTACAACAGTAGAACCGACTACGACCACCACTGAAGCGACTACAACAGTAGAGCCGACTACGACCACCACTGAAGCGCCTACAACCACTACAGAAGCGACTACAACAGTTGAGCCGACTACGACCACCACTGAAGCGACTACAACCACTACAGAAGCTACTACAACAGTAGAGCCGACTACGACCACCACTGAAGCGACTACAACCACTACAGAAGCGACTACAACAGTAGAGCCGACTACAACCACCACTGAAGCGACTACAACCACTACAGAAGCGACTACAACAGTAGAGCCGACTACGACCACCACTGAAGCGACTACAACCACTACAGAAGCGACTACAACAGTAGAGCCGACTACGACCACCACTGAAGCGACTACAACCACTTCAGAAGCGACTACAACAGTAGAGCCGACTACGACCACCACTGAAGCGACTACAACAGTAGAGCCGACTACGACCACCACTGAAGCGACTACAACCACTACAGAAGCGACTACAACAGTAGAGCCGACTACGACCACCACTGAAGCGACTACAACAACCACTGAGGCGACTACAACAGTAGAGCCGACTACGACCACCACTGAAGCGACTACAACAGTAGAGCCGACTACGACCACCACTGAAGCGACTACAACCACTACAGAAGCGACTACAACAGTAGAGCCGACTACGACCACCACTGAAGCGACTACAACAGTAGAGCCGACTACGACCACCACTGAAGCGACTACAACCACTACAGAAGCGACTACAACAGTAGAGCCGACTACGACCACCACTGAAGTGACTACAACCACTACAGAAGCGACTACAACAGTAGAGCCGACTACGACCACCACTGAAGCGACTACAACAGTAGAGCCGACTACGACCACCACTGAAGCGACTACAACCACTACAGAAGCGACTACAACAGTAGAGCCGACTACGACCACCACTGAAGCGACTACAACAACCACTGAGGCGACTACAACAGTAGAGCCGACTACAACAGTAGAGCCGACTACGACCACCACTGAAGCGACTACAACAACCACTGAGGCGACTACAACTGTAGAGCCGACTACGACCACCACTGCAGCGACTACAACCACTACAGAAGCGACTACAACAGTTGAGCCGACTACGACCACCACTGAAGCGACTACGACCACCACTGAAGCGACTACAACCACTACAGAAGCGACTACAACAGTAGAGCCGACTACGACCACCACTGAAGTGACTACAACCACTACAGAAGCGACTACAACAGTAGAGCCGACTACGACCACCACTGAAGCGACTACAACAGTAGAGCCGACTACGACCACCACTGAAGCGACTACAACCACTACAGAAGCGACTACAACAGTAGAGCCGACTACGACCACCACTGAAGCGACTACAACAACCACTGAGGCGACTACAACAGTAGAGCCGACTACAACAGTAGAGCCGACTACGACCACCACTGAAGCGACTACAACAACCACTGAGGCGACTACAACTGTAGAGCCGACTACGACCACCACTGCAGCGACTACAACCACTACAGAAGCGACTACAACAGTTGAGCCGACTACGACCACCACTGAAGCGACTACAACCACTACAGAAGCGACTACAACAGTAGAGCCGACTACGACCACCACTGAAGCGACTACAACCACTACAGAAGCGACTACAACAGTAGAGCCGACTACGACCACCACTGAAGTGACTACAACCACTACAGAAGCGACTACAACAGTAGAGCCGACTACGACCACCACTGAAGCGACTACAACAGTAGAGCCGACTACGACCACCACTGAAGCGACTACAACCACTACAGAAGCGACTACAACAGTAGAGCCGACTACGACCACCACTGAAGCGACTACAACAGTAGAGCCGACTACGACCACCACTGAAGCGACTACAACAGTAGAGCCGACTACGACCACCACTGAAGTGCCTACAACCACTACAGAAGCGACTACAACAGTTGAGCCGACTACGACCACCACTGAAGCGACTACAACCACTACAGAAGCTACTACAACAGTAGAGCCGACTATGACCACCACTGAAGCGACTACAACCACTACAGAAGCGACTACAACAGTAGAGCCGACTACAACCACCACTGAAGCGACTACAACCACTACAGAAGCGACTACAACAGTAGAGCCGACTACGACCACCACTGAAGCGACTACAACAACCACTGCGGCGACTACAACAGTAGAGCCGACTACGACCACCACTGAAGCGACTACAACAACCACTGAGGCGACTACAACTGTAGAGCCGACTACGACCACCACTGAAGCGACTACAACAGTAGAGCCGACTACGACCACCACTGAAGCGACTACAACAGTAGAGCCGACTACGACCACCACTGAAGCGCCTACAACCACTACAGAAGCGACTACAACAGTAGAGCCGACTACGACCACCACTGAAGCGACTACAACAACCACTGCGGCGACTACAACAGTAGAGCCGACTACGACCACCACTGAAGCGAATACAACAACCACTGAGGCGACTACAACTGTAGAGCCGACTACGACCACCACTGAAGCGACTACAACCACTACAGAAGCGACTACAACAGTAGAGCCGACTACGACCACCACTGAAGCGACTACAACAACCACTGCGGCGACTACAACAGTAGAGCCGACTACGACCACCACTGAAGCGACTACAACAACCACTGAGGCGACTACAACTGTAGAGCCGACTACGACCACCACTGAAGCGACTACAACAGTAGAGCCGACTACGACCACCACTGAAGCGACTACAACAGTAGAGCCGACTACGACCACCACTGAAGCGCCTACAACCACTACAGAAGCGACTACAACAGTTGAGCCGACTACGACCACCACTGAAGCGACTACAACCACTACAGAAGCTACTACAACAGTAGAGCCGACTACGACCACCACTGAAGCGACTACAACCACTACAGAAGCGACTACAACAGTAGAGCCGACTACGACCACCACTGAAGCGACTACAACCACTACAGAAGCTACTACAACAGTAGAGCCGACTACGACCACCACTGAAGCGCCTACAACCACTACAGAAGCGACTACAACAGTTGAGCCGACTACGACCACCACTGAAGCGACTACAACCACTACAGAAGCGACTACAACAGTAGAGCCGACTACGACCACCACTGAAGCGACTACAATAGTAGAGCCGACTACGACCACCACTGAAGCGACTACAACCACTACAGAAGCGACTACAACAGTAGAGCCGACTACGACCACCACTGAAGCGACTACAACAACCACTGAGGCGACTACAACAGTAGAGCCGACTACGACCACCACTGAAGCGACTACAACAACCACTGAGGCGACTACAACTGTAGAGCCGACTACGACCACCACTGAAGCGACTACAACAGTAGAGCCGACTACGACCACCACTGAAGCGACTACAACCACTACAGAAGCGACTACAACAGTTGAGCCGACTACGACCACCACTGAAGCGACTACAACCACTACAGAAGCTACTACAACAGTAGAGCCGACTACGACCACCACTGAAGCGCCTACAACCACTACAGAAGCGACTACAACAGTTGAGCCGACTACGACCACCACTGAAGCGACTACAACAACCACTGCGGCGACTACAACAGTAGAGCCGACTACGACCACCACTGAAGCGACTACAACAACCACTGAGGCGACTACAACTGTAGAGCCGACTACGACCACCACTGAAGCGACTACAACAGTAGAGCCGACTACGACCACCACTGAAGCGACTACAACAGTAGAGCCGACTACGACCACCACTGAAGTGCCTACAACCACTACAGAAGCGACTACAACAGTTGAGCCGACTACGACCACCACTGAAGCGACTACAACCACTACAGAAGCTACTACAACAGTAGAGCCGACTATGACCACCACTGAAGCGACTACAACCACTACAGAAGCGACTACAACAGTAGAGCCGACTACAACCACCACTGAAGCGACTACAACCACTACAGAAGCGACTACAACAGTAGAGCCGACTACGACCACCACTGAAGCGACTACAACAACCACTGCGGCGACTACAACAGTAGAGCCGACTACGACCACCACTGAAGCGACTACAACAACCACTGAGGCGACTACAACTGTAGAGCCGACTACGACCACCACTGAAGCGACTACAACAGTAGAGCCGACTACGACCACCACTGAAGCGACTACAACAGTAGAGCCGACTACGACCACCACTGAAGCGCCTACAACCACTACAGAAGCGACTACAACAGTAGAGCCGACTACGACCACCACTGAAGCGACTACAACAACCACTGCGGCGACTACAACAGTAGAGCCGACTACGACCACCACTGAAGCGAATACAACAACCACTGAGGCGACTACAACTGTAGAGCCGACTACGACCACCACTGAAGCGACTACAACCACTACAGAAGCGACTACAACAGTAGAGCCGACTACGACCACCACTGAAGCGACTACAACAACCACTGCGGCGACTACAACAGTAGAGCCGACTACGACCACCACTGAAGCGACTACAACAACCACTGAGGCGACTACAACTGTAGAGCCGACTACGACCACCACTGAAGCGACTACAACAGTAGAGCCGACTACGACCACCACTGAAGCGACTACAACAGTAGAGCCGACTACGACCACCACTGAAGCGCCTACAACCACTACAGAAGCGACTACAACAGTTGAGCCGACTACGACCACCACTGAAGCGACTACAACCACTACAGAAGCTACTACAACAGTAGAGCCGACTACGACCACCACTGAAGCGACTACAACCACTACAGAAGCGACTACAACAGTAGAGCCGACTACGACCACCACTGAAGCGACTACAACCACTACAGAAGCTACTACAACAGTAGAGCCGACTACGACCACCACTGAAGCGCCTACAACCACTACAGAAGCGACTACAACAGTTGAGCCGACTACGACCACCACTGAAGCGACTACAACCACTACAGAAGCGACTACAACAGTTGAGCCGACTACGACCACCACTGAAGCGACTACAACCACTACAGAAGCTACTACAACAGTAGAGCCGACTACGACCACCACTGAAGCGACTACAACCACTACAGAAGCGACTACAACAGTAGAGCCGACTACGACCACCACTGAAGCGACTACAACAACCACTGAGGCGACTACAACTGTAGAGCCGACTACGACCACCACTGAAGCGACTACAACAACCACTGAGGCGACTACAACTGTAGAGCCGACTACGACCACCACTGAAGCGACTACAACAACCACTGAGGCGACTACAACAGTAGAGCCGACTACGACCACCACTGCAGCGACTACAACCACTACAGAAGCGACTACAACAGTTGAGCCGACTACGACCACCACTGAAGCGACTACAACCACTACAGAAGCGACTACAACAGTAGAGCCGACTACGACCACCACTGAAGCGACTACAACCACTACAGAAGCGACTACAACAGTAGAGCCGACTACGACCATTACTGAAGTGACTACAACCACTACAGAAGCGACTACAACAGTAGAGCCGACTACGACCACCACTGAAGCGACTACAACAGTAGAGCCGACTACGACCACCACTGAAGCGACTACAACCACTACAGAAGCGACTACAACAGTAGAGCCGACTACAACCACCACTGAAGCGACTACAACAACCATTGAGGCGACTACAACAGTAGAGCCGACTACGACCACCACTGAAGCGACTACAACAACCACTGCGGCGACTACAACAGTAGAGCCGACTACGACCACCACTGAAGCGACTACAACAACCACTGAGGCGACTACAACTGTAGAGCCGACTACGACCACCACTGAAGCGACTACAACAGTAGAGCCGACTACGACCACCACTGAAGCGACTACAACAGTAGAGCCGACTACGACCACCACTGAAGCGCCTACAACCACTACAGAAGCGACTACAACAGTTGAGCCGACTACGACCACCACTGAAGCGACTACAACCACTACAGAAGCTACTACAACAGTAGAGCCGACTACGACCACCACTGACGCGACTACAACAGTAGAGCCGACTACGACCACCACTGAAGCGACTACAACAGTAGAGCCGACTACGACCACCACTGAAGCGCCTACAACCACTTCAGAAGCGACTACAACAGTTGAGCCGACTACGACCACCACTGAAGCGACTACAACCACTACAGAAGCGACTACAACAGTTGAGCCGACTACGACCACAACTGAAGCGACTACAACCACTACAGAAGCGACTACAACAGTAGAGCCGACTACGACCACCACTGAAGCGACTACAACCACTACAGAAGCGACTACAACAGTAGAGCCGACTACGACCACCACTGAAGCGACTACAACAACCACTGAGGCGACTACAACAGTAGAGCCGACTACGACCACCACTGAAGCGACTACAACAACCACTGAGGCGACTACAACTGTAGAGCCGACTACGACCACCACTGAAGCGACTACAACAGTAGAGCCGACTACGACCACCACTGAAGCGACTACATCCACTACAGAAGCGACTACAACAGTTGAGCCGACTACGACCACCACTGAAGCGACTACAACCACTACAGAAGCTACTACAACAGTAGAGCCGACTACGACCACCACTGAAGCGACTACAACAGTAGAGCCGACTACGACCACCACTGCAGCGACTACAACCACTACAGAAGCGACTACAACAGTAGAGCCGACTACGACCACCACTGAAGCGACTACAACCACTACAGAAGCGACTACAACAGTAGAGCCGACTACGACCACCACTGAAGCGACTACAACCACTACAGAAGCGACTACAACAGTAGAGCCGACTACGACCACCACTGAAGTGACTACAACCACTACAGAAGCGACTACAACAGTAGAGCCGACTACGACCACCACTGAAGCGACTACAACAGTAGAGCCGACTACGACCACCACTGAAGCGACTACAACCACTACAGAAGCGACTACAACAGTAAAGCCGACTACGACCACCACTGAAGCGACTACAACAACCACTGAGGCGACTACAACAGTAGAGCCGACTACGACCACCACTGAAGCGACTACAACAACCACTGAGGCGACTACAACTGTAGAGCCGACTACGACCACCACTGAAGCGACTACAACAGTAGAGCCGACTACGACCACCACTGAAGCGACTACAACCACTACAGAAGCGACTACAACAGTTGAGCCGACTACGACCACCACTGAAGTGACTACAACCACTACAGAAGCGACTACAACAGTAGAGCCGACTACGACCACCACTGAAGCGACTACAACAGTAGAGCCGACCACGACCACCACTGAAGCGACTACAACCACTACAGAAGCGACTACAACAGTAAAGCCGACTACGACCACCACTGAAGCGACTACAACAACCACTGAGGCGACTACAACAGTAGAGCCGACTACGACCACCACTGAAGCGACTACAACAACCACTGAGGCGACTACAACTGTAGAGCCGACTACGACCACCACTGAAGCGACTACAACAGTAGAGCCGACTACGACCACCACTGAAGCGACTACAACCACCACTGAAGCGACTACAACAGTAGAGCCGACTACGACCACCACTGAAGCGACTACAACAGTAGAGCCGACTACGACCACCACTGAAGCGCCTACAACCACTACAGAAGCGACTACAACAGTAGAGCCGACTACGACTACCACTGAAGCGACTACAACCTCTACAGAAGCGACTACAACAGTAGAGCCGACTACGACCACCACTGAAGCGACTACAACCACTACAAAAGCGACTACAACAGTAGAGCCGACTACGACCACCACTGAAGCGACTACAACCACTACAGAAGCGACTACAACAGTAGAGCCGACTACGACCACCACTGAAGCGACTACAACCACTACAGAAGCGACTACAACAGTAGAGCCGACTACAACCACCACTGAAGCGACTACAACCACTACAGAAGCGACTACAACAGTAGAGCCGACTACGACCACCACTGAAGCGACTACAACAACCACTGCGGCGACTACAACAGTAGAGCCGACTACGACCACCACTGAAGCGACTACAACAACCACTGAGGCGACTACAACTGTAGAGCCGACTACGACCACCACTGAAGCGACTACAACAGAAGAGCCGACTACGACCACCACTGAAGCGACTACAACAGTAGAGCCGACTACGACCACCACTGAAGCGCCTACAACCACTACAGAAGCGACTACAACAGTTGAGCCGACTACGACCACCACTGAAGCGACTACAACAACCACTGCGGCGACTACAACAGTAGAGCCGACTACGACCACCACTGAAGCGACTACAACAACCACTGAGGCGACTACAACTGTAGAGCCGACTACGACCACCACTGAAGCGACTACAACAGTAGAGCCGACTACGACCACCACTGAAGCGACTACAAGAGTAGAGCCGACTACGACCACCACTGAAGCGCCTACAACCACTACAGAAGCGACTACAACAGTTGAGCCGACTACGACCACCACTGAAGCGACTACAACCACTACAGAAGCTACTACAACAGTAGAGCCGACTACGACCACCACTGAAGCGACTACAACCACTACAGAAGCGACTACAACAGTAGAGCCGACTACAACCACCACTGAAGCGACTACAACCACTACAGAAGCGACTACAACAGTAGAGCCGACTACGACCACCACTGAAGCGACTACAACAACCACTGCGGCGACTACAACAGTAGAGCCGACTACGACCACCACTGAAGCGACTACAACAACCACTGAGGCGACTACAACTGTAGAGCCGACTACGACCACCACTGAAGTGACTACAACAGTAGAGCCGACTACGACCACCACTGAAGCGACTACAACAGTAGAGCCGACTACGACCACCACTGAAGCGCCTACAACCACTACAGAAGCGACTACAACAGTAGAGCCGACTACGACCACCACTGAAGCGACTACAACAACCACTGCGGCGACTACAACAGTAGAGCCGACTACGACCACCACTGAAGCGAATACAACAACCACTGAGGCGACTACAACTGTAGAGCCGACTACGACCACCACTGAAGCGACTACAACCACTACAGAAGCGACTACAACAGTAGAGCCGACTACGACCACCACTGAAGCGACTACAACAACCACTGCGGCGACTACAACAGTAGAGCCGACTACGACCACCACTGAAGCGAATACAACAACCACTGAGGCGACTACAACTGTAGAGCCGACTACGACCACCACTGAAGCGACTACAACCACTACAGAAGCGACTACAACAGTAGAGCCGACTACGACCACCACTGAAGCGACTACAACCACTACAGAAGCGACTACAACAGTAGAGCCGACTACAACCACCACTGAAGCGACTACAACCACTACAGAAGCGACTACAACAGTTGAGCCGACTACGACCACCACTGAAGCGACTACAACCACTACAGAAGCTACTACAACAGTAGAGCCGACTACGACCACCACTGAAGCGACTACAACCACTACAGAAGCGACTACAACAGTAGAGCCGACTACGACCACCACTGAAGCGACTACAACCACTACAGAAGCTACTACAACAGTAGAGCCGACTACGACCACCACTGAAGCGACTACAACCACTACAGAAGCGACTACAACAGTAGAGCCGACTACAACCACCACTGAAGCGACTACAACCACTACAGAAGCGACTACAACAGTAGAGCCGACTACGACCACCACTGAAGCGACTACAACAGTAGAGCCGACCACGACCACCACTGAAGCGACTACAACCACTACAGAAGCGACTACAACAGTAAAGCCGACTACGACCACCACTGAAGCGACTACAACAACCACTGAGGCGACTACAACAGTAGAGCCGACTACGACCACCACTGAAGCGACTACAACAACCACTGAGGCGACTACAACTGTAGAGCCGACTACGACCACCACTGAAGCGACTACAACAGTAGAGCCGACTACGACCACCACTGAAGCGACTACAACCACCACTGAAGCGACTACAACCACCACTGAAGCGACTACAACAGTAGAGCCGACTACGACCACCACTGAAGCGACTACAACAGTAGAGCCGACTACGACCACCACTGAAGCGCCTACAACCACTACAGAAGCGACTACAACAGTAGAGCCGACTACGACTACCACTGAAGCGACTACAACCTCTACAGAAGCGACTACAACAGTAGAGCCGACTACGACCACCACTGAAGCGACTACAACCACTACAAAAGCGACTACAACAGTAGAGCCGACTACGACCACCACTGAAGCGACTACAACCACTACAGAAGCGACTACAACAGTAGAGCCGACTACGACCACCACTGAAGCGACTACAACCACTACAGAAGCGACTACAACAGTAGAGCCGACTACAACCACCACTGAAGCGACTACAACCACTACAGAAGCGACTACAACAGTAGAGCCGACTACGACCACCACTGAAGCGACTACAACAACCACTGCGGCGACTACAACAGTAGAGCCGACTACGACCACCACTGAAGCGACTACAACAACCACTGAGGCGACTACAACTGTAGAGCCGACTACGACCACCACTGAAGCGACTACAACAGAAGAGCCGACTACGACCACCACTGAAGCGACTACAACAGTAGAGCCGACTACGACCACCACTGAAGCGCCTACAACCACTACAGAAGCGACTACAACAGTTGAGCCGACTACGACCACCACTGAAGCGACTACAACAACCACTGCGGCGACTACAACAGTAGAGCCGACTACGACCACCACTGAAGCGACTACAACAACCACTGAGGCGACTACAACTGTAGAGCCGACTACGACCACCACTGAAGCGACTACAACAGTAGAGCCGACTACGACCACCACTGAAGCGACTACAACAGTAGAGCCGACTACGACCACCACTGAAGCGCCTACAACCACTACAGAAGCGACTACAACAGTTGAGCCGACTACGACCACCACTGAAGCGACTACAACCACTACAGAAGCTACTACAACAGTAGAGCCGACTACGACCACCACTGAAGCGACTACAACCACTACAGAAGCGACTACAACAGTAGAGCCGACTACAACCACCACTGAAGCGACTACAACCACTACAGAAGCGACTACAACAGTAGAGCCGACTACGACCACCACTGAAGCGACTACAACAACCACTGCGGCGACTACAACAGTAGAGCCGACTACGACCACCACTGAAGCGACTACAACAACCACTGAGGCGACTACAACTGTAGAGCCGACTACGACCACCACTGAAGCGACTACAACAGTAGAGCCGACTACGACCACCACTGAAGCGACTACAACAGTAGAGCCGACTACGACCACCACTGAAGCGCCTACAACCACTACAGAAGCGACTACAACAGTAGAGCCGACTACGACCACCACTGAAGCGACTACAACAACCACTGCGGCGACTACAACAGTAGAGCCGACTACGACCACCACTGAAGCGAATACAACAACCACTGAGGCGACTACAACTGTAGAGCCGACTACGACCACCACTGAAGCGACTACAACCACTACAGAAGCGACTACAACAGTAGAGCCGACTACGACCACCACTGAAGCGACTACAACAACCACTGCGGCGACTACAACAGTAGAGCCGACTACGACCACCACTGAAGCGAATACAACAACCACTGAGGCGACTACAACTGTAGAGCCGACTACGACCACCACTGAAGCGACTACAACCACTACAGAAGCGACTACAACAGTAGAGCCGACTACGACCACCACTGAAGCGACTACAACAGTAGAGCCGACTACGACCACCACTGAAGCGACTACAACCACTACAGAAGCGACTACAACAGTAGAGCCGACTACGACCACCACTGAAGCGACTACAACCACTACAGAAGCGACTACAACAGTAGAGCCGACTACGACCACCACTGAAGCGACTACAACAGTAGAGCCGACTACGACCACCACTGAAGCGACTACAACCACTACAGAAGCGACTACAACAGTAGAGCCGACTACGACCACCACTGAAGCGACTACAACAACCACTGAGGCGACTACAACAGTAGAGCCGACTACGACCACCACTGAAGCGACTACAACAACCACTGAGGTGACTACAACAGTAGAGCCGACTACGACCACCACTGAAGCGACTACAACCACCACTGAAGCGACTACAACAGTAGAGCCGACTACGACCACCACTGAAGCGACTACAACAGTAGAGCCGACTACGACCACCACTGAAGCGCCTACAACCACTACAGAAGCGACTACAACAGTTGAGCCGACTACGACCACCACTGAAGCGACTACAACCACTACAGAAGCTACTACAACAGTAGAGCCGACTACGACCACCACTGAAGCGACTACAACCACTACAGAAGCGACTACAACAGTAGAGCCGACTACAACCACCACTGAAGCGACTACAACCACTACAGAAGCGACTACAACAGTAGAGCCGACTACGACCACCACTGAAGCGACTACAACAACCACTGCGGCGACTACAACAGTAGAGCCGACTACGACCACCACTGAAGCGACTACAACAACCACTGAGGCGACTACAACTGTAGAGCCGACTACGACCACCACTGAAGCGACTACAACAGTAGAGCCGACTACGACCACCACTGAAGCGACTACAACAGTAGAGCCGACTACGACCACCACTGAAGCGCCTACAACCACTACAGAAGCGACTACAACAGTTGAGCCGACTACGACCACCACTGAAGCGACTACAACCACTACAGAAGCTACTACAACAGTAGAGCCGACTACGACCACCACTGAAGCGACTACAACAACCACTGCGGCGACTACAACAGTAGAGCCGACTACGACCACCACTGAAGCGAATACAACAACCACTGAGGCGACTACAACTGTAGAGCCGACTACGACCACCACTGAAGCGACTACAACAGTAGAGCCGACTACGACCACCACTGCAGCGACTACAACCACTACAGAAGCGACTACAACAGTTGAGCCGACTACGACCACCACTGAAGCGACTACAACCACTACAGAAGCGACTACAACAGTAGAGCCGACTACGACCACCACTGAAGCGACTACAACCACTACAGAAGCGACTACAACAGTAGAGCCGACTACGACCACCACTGAAGTGACTACAACCACTACAGAAGCGACTACAACAGTAGAGCCGACTACGACCACCACTGAAGCGACTACAACAGTAGAGCCGACTACGACCACCACTGAAGCGACTACAACCACTACAGAAGCGACTACAACAGTAGAGCCGACTACGACCACCACTGAAGCGACTACAACAACCACCGAGGCGACTACAACAGTAGAGCCGACTACGACCACCACTGAAGCGACTACAACAACCACTGCGGCGACTACAACAGTAGAGCCGACTACGACCACCACTGAAGCGACTACAACAACCACTGAGGCGACTACAACTGTAGAGCCGACTACGACCACCACTGAAGCGACTACAACAGTAGAGCCGACTACGACCACCACTGAAGCGACTACAACAGTAGAGCCGACTACGACCACCACTGAAGCGCCTACAACCACTACAGAAGCGACTACAACAGTTGAACCGACTACGACCACCACTGAAGCGACTACAACCACTACAGAAGCTACTACAACAGTAGAGCCGACTACGACCACCACTGAAGCGACTACAACCACTACAGAAGCGACTACAACAGTAGAGCCGACTACAACCACCACTGAAGCGACTACAACCACTACAGAAGCGACTACAACAGTAGAGCCGACTACGACCACCACTGAAGCGACTACAACAACCACTGCGGCGACTACAACAGTTGAGCCGACTACGACCACCACTGAAGCGACTACAAACACTACAGAAGCGACTACAACAGTAGAGCCGACTACGACCACCACTGAAGCGACTACAACCACTACAGAAGCGACTACAACAGTAGAGCCGACTACGACCACCACTGAAGCGACTACAACCACTACAGAAGCGACTACAACAGTAGAGCCGACTACGACCACCACTGAAGCGACTACAACCACTACAGAAGCGACTACAACAGTAGAGCCGACTACGACCACCACTGAAGCGACTACAACCACTACAGAAGCGACTACAACAGTAGAGCCGACTACGACCACCACTGAAGCGACTACAACCACTACAGAAGCTACTACAACAGTAGAGCCGACTACGACCACCACTGAAGCGACTACAACCACTACAGAAGCGACTACAACAGTAGAGCCGACTACAACCACCACTGAAGCGACTACAACCACTACAGAAGCGACTACAACAGTAGAGCCGACTACGACCACCACTGAAGCGACTACAACAACCACTGCGGCGACTACAACAGTAGAGCCGACTACGACCACCACTGAAGCGACTACAACAACCACTGAGGCGACTACAACTGTAGAGCCGACTACGACCACCACTGAAGCGACTACAACAGTAGAGCCGACTACGACCACCACTGAAGCGACTACAACAGTAGAGCCGACTACGACCACCACTGAAGCGCCTACAACCACTACAGAAGCGACTACAACAGTTGAGCCGACTACGACCACCACTGAAGCGACTACAACCACTACAGAAGCTACTACAACAGTAGAGCCGACTACGACCACCACTGAAGCGACTACAACCACTACAGAAGCGACTACAACAGTAGAGCCGACTACAACCACCACTGAAGCGACTACAACCACTACAGAAGCGACTACAACAGTAGAGCCGACTACGACCACCACTGAAGCGACTACAACAACCACTGCGGCGACTACAACAGTAGAGCCGACTACGACCACCACTGAAGCGACTACAACAACCACTGAGGCGACTACAACTGTAGAGCCGACTACGACCACCACTGAAGCGACTACAACAGTAGAGCCGACTACGACCACCACTGCAGCGACTACAACCACTACAGAAGCGACTACAACAGTTGAGCCGACTACGACCACCACTGAAGCGACTACAACCACTACAGAAGCGACTACAACAGTAGAGCCGACTACGACCACCACTGAAGCGACTACAACCACTACAGAAGCGACTACAACAGTAGAGCCGACTACGACCACCACTGAAGTGACTACAACAGTAGAGCCGACTACGACCACCACTGCAGCGACTACAACCACTACAGAAGCGACTACAACAGTTGAGCCGACTACGACCACCACTGAAGCGACTACAACCACTACAGAAGCGACTACAACAGTAGAGCCGACTACGACCACCACTGAAGCGACTACAACCACTACAGAAGCGACTACAACAGTAGAGCCGACTACGACCACCACTGAAGCGACTACAACCACTACAGAAGCGACTACAACAGTAGAGCCGACTACGACCACCACTGAAGCGACTACAACAGTAGAGCCGACTACGACCACCACCGAAGCGACTACAACCACTACAGAAGCGACTACAACAGTAGAGCCGACTACGACCACCACTGAAGCGACTACAACAACCACCGAGGCGACTACAACAGTAGAGCCGACTACGACCACCACTGAAGCGACTACAACCACTACAGAAGCGACTACAACAGTAGAGCCGACTACGACCACCACTGAAGCGACTACAACCACTACAGAAGCGACTACAACAGTAGAGCCGACTACGACCACCACTGAAGCGACTACAACAGTAGAGCCGACTACGACCACCACCGAAGCGACTACAACCACTACAGAAGCGACTACAACAGTAGAGCCGACTACGACCACCACTGAAGCGACTACAACAACCACCGAGGCGACTACAACAGTAGAGCCGACTACGACCACCACTGAAGCGACTTTAACAACCACTGCGGCGACTACAACAGTAGAGCCGACTACGACCACCACTGAAGCGACTACAACAACCACTGAGGCGACTACAACTGTAGAGCCGACTACGACCACCACTGAAGCGACTACAACAGTAGAGCCGACTACGACCACCACTGAAGCGACTACAACAGTAGAGCCGACTACGACCACCACTGAAGCGCCTACAACCACTACAGAAGCGACTACAACAGTTGAGCCGACTACGACCACCACTGAAGCGACTACAACCACTACAGAAGCTACTACAACAGTAGAGCCGACTACGACCACCACTGAAGCGACTACAACCACTACAGAAGCGACTACAACAGTAGAGCCGACTACAACCACCACTGAAGCGACTACAACCACTACAGAAGCGACTACAACAGTAGAGCCGACTACGACCACCACTGAAGCGACTACAACAACCACTGCGGCGACTACAACAGTAGAGCCGACTACGACCACCACTGAAGCGACTTCAACAACCACTGAGGCGACTACAACTGTAGAGCCGACTACGACCACCACTGAAGCGACTACAACAGTAGAGCCGACTACGACCACCACTGAAGCGACTACAACAGTAGAGCCGACTACGACCACCACTGAAGCGCCTACAACCACTACAGAAGCGACTACAACAGTTGAGCCGACTACGACCACCACTGAAGCGACTACAACCACTACAGAAGCTACTACAACAGTAGAGCCGACTACGACCACCACTGAAGCGACTACAACCACTACAGAAGCGACTACAACAGTAGAGCCGACTACGACCACCACTGAAGCGACTACAACCACTACAGAAGCGACTACAACAGTTGAGCCGACTACGACCACCACTGAAGCGACTACAACAACTACAGAAGCGACTACAACAGTTGAGCCGACTACGACCACAACTGAAGCGACTACAACCACTACAGAAGCGACTACAACAGTTGAGCCGACTACGACCACCACTGAAGCGACTACAACAACCACTGAGGCGACTACAACAGTAGAGCCGACTACGACCACCACTGAAGTGACTACAACAACCACTGAGGCGACTACAACTGTAGAGCCGACTACGACCACCACTGAAGCGACTACAACAGTAGAGCCGACTACGACCACCACTGAAGTGACTACATCCACTACAGAAGCGACTACAACAGTTGAGCCGACTACGACCACCACTGAAGCGACTACAACCACTACAGAAGCTACTACAACAGTAGAGCCGACTACGACCACCACTGAAGCGACTACAACAGTAGAGCCGACTACGACCACCACTGCAGCGACTACAACCACTACAGAAGCGACTACAACAGTTGAGCCGACTACGACCACCACTGAAGCGACTACAACCACTACAGAAGCGACTACAACAGTAGAGCCGACTACGACCACCACTGAAGCGACTACAACCACTACAGAAGCGACTACAACAGTAGAGCCGACTACGACCACCACTGAAGCGACTACAACAACCACTGAGGCGACTACAACAGTAGAGCCGACTACGACCACCACTGAAGCGACTACAACGACCACTGAGGCGACTACAACTGTAGAGCCGACTACGACCACCACTGCAGCGACTACAACCACTACAGAAGCGACTACAACAGTTGAGCCGACTACGACCACCACTGAAGCGACTACAACCACTACAGAAGCGACTACAACAGTAGAGCCGACTACGACCACCACTGAAGCGACTACAACCACTACAGAAGCGACTACAACAGTAGAGCCGACTACGACCACCACTGAAGCGACTACAACCACTACAGAAGCGACTACAACAGTAGAGCCGACTACGACCACCACTGAAGCGACTACAACCACTACAGAAGCGACTACAACAGTAGAGCCGACTACGACCACCACTGAAGCGACTACAACCACTACAGAAGCGACTACAACAGTAGAGCCGACTACGACCACCACTGAAGCGACTACAACCACTACAGAAGCGACTACAACAGTAGAGCCGACTACGACCACCACTGAAGCGACTACAACCACTACAGAAGCGACTACAACAGTAGAGCCGACTACGACCACCACTGAAGCGACTACAACCACTACAGAAGCTACTACAACAGTAGAGCCGACTACGACCACCACTGAAGCGACTACAACCACTACAGAAGCGACTACAACAGTAGAGCCGACTACAACCACCACTGAAGCGACTACAACCACTACAGAAGCGACTACAACAGTAGAGCCGACTACGACCACCACTGAAGCGACTACAACAACCACTGCGGCGACTACAACAGTAGAGCCGACTACGACCACCACTGAAGCGACTACAACAACCACTGAGGCGACTACAACTGTAGAGCCGACTACGACCACCACTGAAGCGACTACAACAGTAGAGCCGACTACGACCACCACTGAAGCGACTACAACAGTAGAGCCGACTACGACCACCACTGAAGCGCCTACAACCACTACAGAAGCGACTACAACAGTTGAGCCGACTACGACCACCACTGAAGCGACTACAACCACTACAGAAGCTACTACAACAGTAGAGCCGACTACGACCACCACTGAAGCGACTACAACCACTACAGAAGCGACTACAACAGTAGAGCCGACTACAACCACCACTGAAGCGACTACAACCACTACAGAAGCGACTACAACAGTAGAGCCGACTACGACCACCACTGAAGCGACTACAACAACCACTGCGGCGACTACAACAGTAGAGCCGACTACGACCACCACTGAAGCGACTACAACAACCACTGAGGCGACTACAACTGTAGAGCCGACTACGACCACCACTGAAGCGACTACAACAGTAGAGCCGACTACGACCACCACTGCAGCGACTACAACCACTACAGAAGCGACTACAACAGTTGAGCCGACTACGACCACCACTGAAGCGACTACAACCACTACAGAAGCGACTACAACAGTAGAGCCGACTACGACCACCACTGAAGCGACTACAACCACTACAGAAGCGACTACAACAGTAGAGCCGACTACGACCACCACTGAAGTGACTACAACCACTACAGAAGCGACTACAACAGTAGAGCCGACTACGACCACCACTGAAGCGACTACAACAGTAGAGCCGACTACGACCACCACTGAAGCGACTACAACCACTACAGAAGCGACTACAACAGTAGAGCCGACTACGACCACCACTGAAGCGACTACAACAACCACCGAGGCGACTACAACAGTAGAGCCGACTACGACCACCACTGAAGCGACTACAACAACCACTGCGGCGACTACAACAGTAGAGCCGACTACGACCACCACTGAAGCGACTACAACAACCACTGAGGCGACTACAACTGTAGAGCCGACTACGACCACCACTGAAGCGACTACAACAGTAGAGCCGACTACGACCACCACTGAAGCGACTACAACAGTAGAGCCGACTACGACCACCACTGAAGCGCCTACAACCACTACAGAAGCGACTACAACAGTTGAGCCGACTACGACCACCACTGAAGCGACTACAACCACTACAGAAGCTACTACAACAGTAGAGCCGACTACGACCACCACTGAAGCGACTACAACCACTACAGAAGCGACTACAACAGTAGAGCCGACTACAACCACCACTGAAGCGACTACAACCACTACAGAAGCGACTACAACAGTAGAGCCGACTACGACCACCACTGAAGCGACTACAACAACCACTGCGGCGACTACAACAGTAGAGCCGACTACGACCACCACTGAAGCGACTTCAACAACCACTGAGGCGACTACAACTGTAGAGCCGACTACGACCACCACTGAAGCGACTACAACAGTAGAGCCGACTACGACCACCACTGAAGCGACTACAACAGTAGAGCCGACTACGACCACCACTGAAGCGCCTACAACCACTACAGAAGCGACTACAACAGTTGAGCCGACTACGACCACCACTGAAGCGACTACAACCACTACAGAAGCTACTACAACAGTAGAGCCGACTACGACCACCACTGAAGCGACTACAACCACTACAGAAGCGACTACAACAGTAGAGCCGACTACGACCACCACTGAAGCGACTACAACCACTACAGAAGCGACTACAACAGTTGAGCCGACTACGACCACCACTGAAGCGACTACAACCACTACAGAAGCGACTACAACAGTTGAGCCGACTACGACCACAACTGAAGCGACTACAACCACTACAGAAGCGACTACAACAGTAGAGCCGACTACGACCACCACTGAAGCGACTACAACCACTACAGAAGCGACTACAACAGTAGAGCCGACTACGACCACCACTGAAGCGACTACAACAACCACTGAGGCGACTACAACAGTAGAGCCGACTACGACCACCACTGAAGTGACTACAACAACCACTGAGGCGACTACAACTGTAGAGCCGACTACGACCACCACTGAAGCGACTACAACAGTAGAGCCGACTACGACCACCACTGAAGTGACTACATCCACTACAGAAGCGACTACAACAGTTGAGCCGACTACGACCACCACTGAAGCGACTACAACCACTACAGAAGCTACTACAACAGTAGAGCCGACTACGACCACCACTGAAGCGACTACAACAGTAGAGCCGACTACGACCACCACTGCAGCGACTACAACCACTACAGAAGCGACTACAACAGTTGAGCCGACTACGACCACCACTGAAGCGACTACAACCACTACAGAAGCGACTACAACAGTAGAGCCGACTACGACCACCACTGAAGCGACTACAACCACTACAGAAGCGACTACAACAGTAGAGCCGACTACGACCACCACTGAAGCGACTACAACCACTACAGAAGCGACTACAACAGTAGAGCCGACTACGACCACCACTGAAGCGACTACAACAGTAGAGCCGACTACGACCACCACTGAAGCGACTACAACCACTACAGAAGCGACTACAACAGTAGAGCCGACTACGACCACCACTGAAGCGACTACAACAACCACTGAGGCGACTACAACAGTAGAGCCGACTACGACCACCACTGAAGCGACTACAACAACCACTGAGGCGACTACAACTGTAGAGCCGACTACGACCACCACTGAAGCGACTACAATAGTAGAGCCGACTACGACCACCACTGAAGCGACTACAACCACTACAGAAGCGACTACAACAGTTGAGCCGACTACGACCACCACTGAAGCGACTACAACCACTACAGAAGCTACTACAACAGTAGAGCCGACTACGACCACCACTGAAGCGACTACAACCACTACAGAAGCGACTACAACAGTAGAGCCGACTACGACCACCACTGAAGCGACTACGACAACCACTGAGGCGACTACAACTGTAGAGCCGACTACGACCACCACTGAAGCGACTACTACAACCACTGAGGCGATTACAACA
Source organism: Mythimna pallens (assembly GCA_961205895.1). Classification (NCBI taxonomy): domain Eukaryota; kingdom Metazoa; phylum Arthropoda; class Insecta; order Lepidoptera; family Noctuidae; genus Mythimna; species Mythimna pallens. The sequence goes on from OY540843.1 coordinate 9,546,654, forward strand.
GTAGAGCCGACTACGACCACCACTGAAGTGACTACAACCACTACAGAAGCGACTACAACAGTAGAGCCGACTACGACCACCACTGAAGCGACGACAACCACTACAGAAGCGACTACAACCACTACAGAAGCGACTACAACAGTTGAGCCGACTACGACCACCACTGAAGCGACTACAACCACTACAGAAGCTACTACAACAGTAGAGCCGACTACGACCACCACTGAAGCGACTACAACCACTACAGAAGCGACTACAACAGTAGAGCCGACTACGACCACCACTGAAGCGACTACAACAGTAGAGCCGACTACGACCACCACTGAAGCGACTACAACAACTACAGAAGCGACTACAACAGTAGAGCCGACTACGACCACCACTGAAGCGACTACAACAACCACTGAGGCGACTACAACAGTAGAGCCGACTACGACCACCACTGAAGCGACTACAACAACCACTGAGGCGACTACAACTGTAGAGCCGACTACGACCACCACTGAAGCGACTACAACAGTAGAGCCGACTACGACCACCACTGAAGCGACTACAACCACTACAGAAGCGACTACAACAGTTGAGCCGACTACGACCACCACTGAAGCGACTACAACCACTACAGAAGCTGCTACAACAGTAGAGCCGACTACGACCACCACTGAAGCGACTACAACCACTACAGAAGCGACTACAACAGTAGAGCCGACTACGACCACCACTGAAGCGACTACAACAACCACTGAGGCGACTACAACTGTAGAGCCGACTACGACCACCACTGAAGCGACTACAATAACCACTGAGGCGACTACAACTGTAGAGCCGACTACGACCACCACTGAAGCGACTACAACAACCACTGAGGCGACTACAACAGTAGAGCCGACTACGACCACCACTGCAGCGACTACAACCACTACAGAAGCGACTACAACAGTAGAGCCGACTACGACCACCACTGAAGCGACTACAACAACCACTGAGGCGACTACAACTGTAGAGCCGACTACGATCACCACTGAAGCGACTACAACAGTAGAGCCGACTACGACCACCACTGAAGCGACTACAACAACCACTGAGGCGACTACAACTGTAGAGCCGACTACGACCACCACTGAAGCGACTACAACAGTAGAGCCGACTACGACCACCACTGAAGCGACTACAACCACTACAGAAGCGACTACAACAGTTGAGCCGACTACGACCACCACTGAAGCGACTACAACCACTACAGAAGCGACTACAACAGTAGAGCCGACTACGACCACCACTGAAGCGACTACAACCACTACAGAAGCGACTACAACAGTAGAGCCGACTACGACCACCACTGAAGCGACTACAACCACTACAGAAGCGACTACAACAGTAGAGCCGACTACGACCACCACTGAAGCGACTACAACCACTACAGAAGCGACTACAACAGTAGAGCCGACTACGACCACCACTGAAGCGACTACAACCACTACAGAAGCGACTACAACAGTAGAGCCGACTACGACCACCACTGAAGCGACTACAACCAATACAGAAGCGACTACAACAGTAGAGCCGACTACGACCACCACTGAAGCGACTACAACCACTACAGAAGCGACTACAACAGTAGAGCCGACTACGACCACCACTGAAGCGACTACAACCACTACAGAAGCGACTACAACAGTAGAGCCGACTACGACCACCACTGAAGCGACTACAACCACTACAGAAGCTACTACAACAGTAGAGCCGACTACGACCACCACTGAAGCGACTACAACCACTACAGAAGCGACTACAACAGTAGAGCCGACTACAACCACCACTGAAGCGACTACAACCACTACAGAGGCGACTACAACAGTAGAGCCGACTACGACCACCACTGAAGCGACTACAACAACCACTGCGGCGACTACAACAGTAGAGCCGACTACGACCACCACTGAAGCGACTACAACAACCACTGAGGCGACTACAACTGTAGAGCCGACTACGACCACCACTGAAGCGACTACAACAGTAGAGCCGACTACGACCACCACTGAAGCGACTACAACAGTAGAGCCGACTACGACCATCACTGAAGCGCCTACAACCACTACAGAAGCGACTACAACAGTTGAGCCGACTACGACCACCACTGAAGCGACTACAACCACTACAGAAGCTACTACAACAGTAGAGCCGACTACGACCACCACTGAAGCGACTACAACCACTACAGAAGCGACTACAACAGTAGAGCCGACTACAACCACCACTGAAGCGACTACAACCACTACAGAAGCGACTACAACAGTAGAGCCGACTACGACCACCACTGAAGCGACTACAACAACCACTGCGGCGACTACAACAGTAGAGCCGACTACGACCACCACTGAAGCGACTACAACAACCACTGAGGCGACTACAACTGTAGAGCCGACTACGACCACCACTGAAGCGACTACAACAGTAGAGCCGACTACGACCACCACTGCAGCGACTACAACCACTACAGAAGCGACTACAACAGTTGAGCCGACTACGACCACCACTGAAGCGACTACAACCACTACAGAAGCGACTACAACAGTAGAGCCGACTACGACCACCACTGAAGCGACTACAACCACTACAGAAGCGACTACAACAGTAGAGCCGACTACGACCACCACTGAAGTGACTACAACCACTACAGAAGCGACTACAACAGTAGAGCCGACTACGACCACCACTGAAGCGACTACAACAGTAGAGCCGACTACGACCACCACTGAAGCGACTACAACCACTACAGAAGCGACTACAACAGTAGAGCCGACTACGACCACCACTGAAGCGACTACAACAACCACCGAGGCGACTACAACAGTAGAGCCGACTACGACCACCACTGAAGCGACAACAACAACCACTGAGGCGACTACAACTGTAGAGCCGACTACGACCACCACTGAAGCGACTACAACAACTACTGAGGCGACTACAACTGTAGAGCCGACTACGACCACCACTGAAGCGACTACAACAACCACTGAGGCGACTACAACAGTAGAGCCGACTACGACCACCACTGCAGCGACTACAACCACTACAGAAGCGACTACAACAGTTGAGCCGACTACGACCACCACTGAAGCGACTACAACCACTACAAAAGCGACTACAACAGTAGAGCCGACTACGACCACCACTGAAGCGACTACAACCACTACAGAAGCGACTACAACAGTAGAGCCGACTACGACCACCACTGAAGCGACTACAACCACTACAGAAGCGACTACAACAGTAGAGCCGACTACGACCACCACTGAAGCGACTACAACAACCACTGAGGCGACTACAACAGTAGAGCCGACTACGACCACCACTGAAGCGACTACAACAACCACTGAGGCGACTACAACTGTAGAGCCGACTACGACCACCACTGAAGCGACTACAACAGTAGAGCCGACTACGACCACCACTGAAGCGACTACAACCACTACAGAAGCGACTACAACAGTTGAACCGACTACGACCACCACTGAAGCGACTACAACCACTACAGAAGCTGCTACAACAGTAGAGCCGACTACGACCACCACTGAAGCGACTTCAACAACCACTGCGGCGACTACAACAGTAGAGCCGACTACGACCACCACTGAAGCGACTTCAACAACCACTGAGGCGACTACAACTGTAGAGCCGACTACGACCACCACTGAAGCGACTACAACAGTAGAGCCGACTACGACCACCACTGAAGCGACTACAACAGTAGAGCCGACTACGACCACCACTGAAGCGCCTACAACCACTACAGAAGCGACTACAACAGTTGAGCCGACTACGACCACCACTGAAGCGACTACAACCACTACAGAAGCTACTACAACAGTAGAGCCGACTACGACCACCACTGAAGCGACTACAACCACTACAGAAGCGACTACAACAGTAGAGCCGACTACGACCACCACTGAAGCGACTACAACCACTACAGAAGCGACTACAACAGTTGAGCCGACTACGACCACCACTGAAGCGACTACAACCACTACAGAAGCGACTACAACAGTTGAGCCGACTACGACCACAACTGAAGCGACTACAACCACTACAGAAGCGACTACAACAGTAGAGCCGACTACGACCACCACTGAAGCGACTACAACCACTACAGAAGCGACTACAACAGTAGAGCCGACTACGACCACCACTGAAGCGACTACAACAACCACTGAGGCGACTACAACAGTAGAGCCGACTACGACCACCACTGAAGTGACTACAACAACCACTGAGGCGACTACAACTGTAGAGCCGACTACGACCACCACTGAAGCGACTACAACAGTAGAGCCGACTACGACCACCACTGAAGTGACTACATCCACTACAGAAGCGACTACAACAGTTGAGCCGACTACGACCACCACTGAAGCGACTACAACCACTACAGAAGCTACTACAACAGTAGAGCCGACTACGACCACCACTGAAGCGACTACAACAGTAGAGCCGACTACGACCACCACTGCAGCGACTACAACCACTACAGAAGCGACTACAACAGTTGAGCCGACTACGACCACCACTGAAGCGACTACAACCACTACAGAAGCGACTACAACAGTAGAGCCGACTACGACCACCACTGAAGCGACTACAACCACTACAGAAGCGACTACAACAGTAGAGCCGACTACGACCACCACTGAAGCGACTACAACCACTACAGAAGCGACTACAACAGTAGAGCCGACTACGACCACCACTGAAGCGACTACAACAGTAGAGCCGACTACGACCACCACTGAAGCGACTACAACCACTACAGAAGCGACTACAACAGTAGAGCCGACTACGACCACCACTGAAGCGACTACAACAACCACTGAGGCGACTACAACAGTAGAGCCGACTACGACCACCACTGAAGCGACTACAACAACCACTGAGGCGACTACAACTGTAGAGCCGACTACGACCACCACTGAAGCGACTACAATAGTAGAGCCGACTACGACCACCACTGAAGCGACTACAACCACTACAGAAGCGACTACAACAGTTGAGCCGACTACGACCACCACTGAAGCGACTACAACCACTACAGAAGCTACTACAACAGTAGAGCCGACTACGACCACCACTGAAGCGACTACAACCACTACAGAAGCGACTACAACAGTAGAGCCGACTACGACCACCACTGAAGCGACTACAACAACCACTGAGGCGACTACAACTGTAGAGCCGACTACGACCACCACTGAAGCGACTACTACAACCACTGAGGCGATTACAACAGTAGAGCCGACTACGACCACCACTGAAGTGATTACAACCACTACAGAAGCGACTACAACAGTAGAGCCGACTACGACCACCACTGAAGCGACGACAACCACTACAGAAGCGACTACAACCACTACAGAAGCGACTACAACAGTTGAGCCGACTACGACCACCACTGAAGCGACTACAACCACTACAGAAGCTACTACAACAGTAGAGCCGACTACGACCACCACTGAAGCGACTACAACCACTACAGAAGCGACTACAACAGTAGAGCCGACTACGACCACCACTGAAGCGACTACAACAGTAGAGCCGACTACGACCACCACTGAAGCGACTACAACAACTACAGAAGCGACTACAACAGTAGAGCCGACTACGACCACCACTGAAGCGACTACAACAACCACTGAGGCGACTACAACAGTAGAGCCGACTACGACCACCACTGAAGCGACTACAACAACCACTGAGGCGACTACAACTGTAGAGCCGACTACGACCACCACTGAAGCGACTACAACAGTAGAGCCGACTACGACCACCACTGAAGCGACTACAACCACTACAGAAGCGACTACAACAGTTGAGCCGACTACGACCACCACTGAAGCGACTACAACCACTACAGAAGCTGCTACAACAGTAGAGCCGACTACGACCACCACTGAAGCGACTACAACCACTACAGAAGCGACTACAACAGTAGAGCCGACTACGACCACCACTGAAGCGACTACAACAACCACTGAGGCGACTACAACTGTAGAGCCGACTACGACCACCACTGAAGCGACTACAATAACCACTGAGGCGACTACAACTGTAGAGCCGACTACGACCACCACTGAAGCGACTACAACAACCACTGAGGCGACTACAACAGTAGAGCCGACTACGACCACCACTGCAGCGACTACAACCACTACAGAAGCGACTACAACAGTAGAGCCGACTACGACCACCACTGAAGCGACTACAACAACCACTGAGGCGACTACAACTGTAGAGCCGACTACGATCACCACTGAAGCGACTACAACAGTAGAGCCGACTACGACCACCACTGAAGCGACTACAACAACCACTGAGGCGACTACAACTGTAGAGCCGACTACGACCACCACTGAAGCGACTACAACAGTAGAGCCGACTACGACCACCACTGAAGCGACTACAACCACTACAGAAGCGACTACAACAGTTGAGCCGACTACGACCACCACTGAAGCGACTACAACCACTACAGAAGCGACTACAACAGTAGAGCCGACTACGACCACCACTGAAGCGACTACAACAGTAGAGCCGACTACGACCACCACTGCAGCGACTACAACCACTACAGAAGCGACTACAACAGTTGAGCCGACTACGACCACCACTGAAGCGACTACAACCACTACAGAAGCGACTACAACAGTTGAGCCGACTACGACCACCACTGAAGCGACTACAACCACTACAGAAGCGACTACAACAGTAGAGCCGACTACGACCACCACTGAAGCGACTACAACAGTAGAGCCGACTACGACCACCACTGAAGCGACTACAACCACTACAGAAGCGACTACAACAGTAGAGCCGACTACGACCACCACTGAAGCGACTACAACAACCACTGAGGCGACTACAACAGTAGAGCCGACTACGACCACCACTGAAGCGACTACAACAACCACTGAGGCGACTACAACTGTAGAGCCGACTACGACCACCACTGAAGCGACTACAATAGTAGAGCCGACTACGACCACCACTGAAGCGACTACAACAACCACTGAGGCGACTACAACTGTAGAGCCGACTACGACCACCACTGAAGCGACTACAACAGTAGAGCCGACTACGACCACCACTGAAGCGACTACAACCACTACAGAAGCGACTACAACAGTTGAGCCGACTACGACCACCACTGAAGCGACTACAACCACTACAGAAGCGACTACAACAGTAGAGCCGACTACGACCACCACTGAAGCGACTACAACAGTAGAGCCGACTACGACCACCACTGCAGCGACTACAACCACTACAGAAGCGACTACAACAGTTGAGCCGACTACGACCACCACTGAAGCGACTACAACCACTACAGAAGCGACTACAACAGTAGAGCCGACTACGACCACCACTGAAGCGACTACAACCACTACAGAAGCGACTACAACAGTAGAGCCGACTACGACCACCACTGAAGCGACTACAACCACTACAGAAGCGACTACAACAGTAGAGCCGACTACGACCACCACTGAAGCGACTACAACCACTACAGAAGCGACTACAACAGTAGAGCCGACTACGACCACCACTGAAGCGACTACAACCAATACAGAAGCGACTACAACAGTAGAGCCGACTACGACCACCACTGAAGCGACTACAACCACTACAGAAGCGACTACAACAGTAGAGCCGACGACGACCACCACTGAAGCGACTACAACCACTACAGAAGCGACTACAACAGTAGAGCCGACTACGACCACCACTGAAGCGACTACAACCACTACAGAAGCTACTACAACAGTAGAGCCGACTACGACCACCACTGAAGCGACTACAACCACTACAGAAGCGACTACAACAGTAGAGCCGACTACAACCACCACTGAAGCGACTACAACCACTACAGAGGCGACTACAACAGTAGAGCCGACTACGACCACCACTGAAGCGACTACAACAACCACTGCGGCGACTACAACAGTAGAGCCGACTACGACCACCACTGAAGCGACTACAACAACCACTGAGGCGACTACAACTGTAGAGCCGACTACGACCACCACTGAAGCGACTACAACAGTAGAGCCGACTACGACCACCACTGAAGCGACTACAACAGTAGAGCCGACTACGACCATCACTGAAGCGCCTACAACCACTACAGAAGCGACTACAACAGTTGAGCCGACTACGACCACCACTGAAGCGACTACAACCACTACAGAAGCTACTACAACAGTAGAGCCGACTACGACCACCACTGAAGCGACTACAACCACTACAGAAGCGACTACAACAGTAGAGCCGACTACAACCACCACTGAAGCGACTACAACCACTACAGAAGCGACTACAACAGTAGAGCCGACTACGACCACCACTGAAGCGACTACAACAACCACTGCGGCGACTACAACAGTAGAGCCGACTACGACCACCACTGAAGCGACTACAACAACCACTGAGGCGACTACAACTGTAGAGCCGACTACGACCACCACTGAAGCGACTACAACAGTAGAGCCGACTACGACCACCACTGCAGCGACTACAACCACTACAGAAGCGACTACAACAGTTGAGCCGACTACGACCACCACTGAAGCGACTACAACCACTACAGAAGCGACTACAACAGTAGAGCCGACTACGACCACCACTGAAGCGACTACAACCACTACAGAAGCGACTACAACAGTAGAGCCGACTACGACCACCACTGAAGTGACTACAACCACTACAGAAGCGACTACAACAGTAGAGCCGACTACGACCACCACTGAAGCGACTACAACAGTAGAGCCGACTACGACCACCACTGAAGCGACTACAACCACTACAGAAGCGACTACAACAGTAGAGCCGACTACGACCACCACTGAAGCGACTACAACAACCACCGAGGCGACTACAACAGTAGAGCCGACTACGACCACCACTGAAGCGACAAAAACAACCACTGAGGCGACTACAACTGTAGAGCCGACTACGACCACCACTGAAGCGACTACAACAACTACTGAGGCGACTACAACTGTAGAGCCGACTACGACCACCACTGAAGCGACTACAACAACCACTGAGGCGACTACAACAGTAGAGCCGACTACGACCACCACTGCAGCGACTACAACCACTACAGAAGCGACTACAACAGTTGAGCCGACTACGACCACCACTGAAGCGACTACAACCACTACAAAAGCGACTACAACAGTAGAGCCGACTACGACCACCACTGAAGCGACTACAACCACTACAGAAGCGACTACAACAGTAGAGCCGACTACGACCACCACTGAAGCGACTACAACCACTACAGAAGCGACTACAACAGTAGAGCCGACTACGACCACCACTGAAGCGACTACAACAACCACTGAGGCGACTACAACAGTAGAGCCGACTACGACCACCACTGAAGCGACTACAACAACCACTGAGGCGACTACAACTGTAGAGCCGACTACGACCACCACTGAAGCGACTACAACAGTAGAGCCGACTACGACCACCACTGAAGCGACTACAACCACTACAGAAGCGACTACAACAGTTGAACCGACTACGACCACCACTGAAGCGACTACAACCACTACAGAAGCTGCTACAACAGTAGAGCCGACTACGACCACCACTGAAGCGACTACAACCACTACAGAAGCGACTACAACAGTAGAGCCGACTACGACCACCACTGAAGCGACTACAACAACCACTGAGGCGACTACAACTGTAGAGCCGACTACGACCACCACTGAAGCGACTACAACAACCACTGAGGCGACTACAACTGTAGAGCCGACTACGACCACCACTGAAGCGACTACAACAACCACTGAGGCGACTACAACAGTAGAGCCGACTACGACCACCACTGCAGCGACTACAACCACTACAGAAGCGACTACAACAGTAGAGCCGACTACGACCACCACTGAAGCGACTACAACAACCACTGAGGCGACTACAACTGTAGAGCCGACTACGACCACCACTGAAGCGACTACAACAGTAGAGCCGACTACGACCACCACTGAAGCGACTACAACAACCACTGAGGCGACTACAACTGTAGAGCCGACTACGACCACCACTGAAGCGACTACAACAGTAGAGCCGACTACGACCACCACTGCAGCGACTACAACCACTACAGAAGCGACTACAACAGTTGAGCCGACTACGACCACCACTGAAGCGACTACAACCACTACAGAAGCGACTACAACAGTAGAGCCGACTACGACCACCACTGAAGCGACTACAACCACTACAGAAGCGACTACAACAGTAGAGCCGACTACGACCACCACTGAAGCGACTACAACCACTACAGAAGCGACTACAACAGTAGAGCCGACTACGACCACCACTGAAGCGACTACAACCACTACAGAAGCGACTACAACAGTAGAGCCGACTACGACCACCACTGAAGCGACTACAACCAATACAGAAGCGACTACAACAGTAGAGCCGACTACGACCACCACTGAAGCGACTACAACCACTACAGAAGCGACTACAACAGTAGAGCCGACTACGACCACCACTGAAGCGACTACAACCACTACAGAAGCGACTACAACAGTAGAGCCGACTACGACCACCACTGAAGCGACTACAACCACTACAGAAGCTACTACAACAGTAGAGCCGACTACGACCACCACTGAAGCGACTACAACCACTACAGAAGCGACTACAACAGTAGAGCCGACTACAACCACCACTGAAGCGACTACAACCACTACAGAGGCGACTACAACAGTAGAGCCGACTACGACCACCACTGAAGCGACTACAACAACCACTGCGGCGACTACAACAGTAGAGCCGACTACGACCACCACTGAAGCGACTACAACAACCACTGAGGCGACTACAACTGTAGAGCCGACTACGACCACCACTGAAGCGACTACAACAGTAGAGCCGACTACGACCACCACTGAAGCGACTACAACAGTAGAGCCGACTACGACCATCACTGAAGCGCCTACAACCACTACAGAAGCTACTACAACAGTAGAGCCGACTACGACCACCACTGAAGCGACTACAACCACTACAGAAGCGACTACAACAGTAGAGCCGACTACAACCACCACTGAAGCGACTACAACCACTACAGAAGCGACTACAACAGTAGAGCCGACTACGACCACCACTGAAGCGACTACAACAACCACTGCGGCGACTACAACAGTAGAGCCGACTACGACCACCACTGAAGCGACTACAACAACCACTGAGGCGACTACAACTGTAGAGCCGACTACGACCACCACTGAAGCGACTACAACAGTAGAGCCGACTACGACCACCACTGCAGCGACTACAACCACTACAGAAGCGACTACAACAGTTGAGCCGACTACGACCACCACTGAAGCGACTACAACCACTACAGAAGCGACTACAACAGTAGAGCCGACTACGACCACCACTGAAGCGACTACAACCACTACAGAAGCGACTACAACAGTAGAGCCGACTACGACCACCACTGAAGTGACTACAACCACTACAGAAGCGACTACAACAGTAGAGCCGACTACGACCACCACTGAAGCGACTACAACAGTAGAGCCGACTACGACCACCACTGAAGCGACTACAACCACTACAGAAGCGACTACAACAGTAGAGCCGACTACGACCACCACTGAAGCGACTACAACAACCACCGAGGCGACTACAACAGTAGAGCCGACTACGACCACCACTGAAGCGACAACAACAACCACTGAGGCGACTACAACTGTAGAGCCGACTACGACCACCACTGAAGCGACTACAACAACTACTGAGGCGACTACAACTGTAGAGCCGACTACGACCACCACTGAAGCGACTACAACAACCACTGAGGCGACTACAACAGTAGAGCCGACTACGACCACCACTGCAGCGACTACAACCACTACAGAAGCGACTACAACAGTTGAGCCGACTACGACCACCACTGAAGCGACTACAACCACTACAAAAGCGACTACAACAGTAGAGCCGACTACGACCACCACTGAAGCGACTACAACCACTACAGAAGCGACTACAACAGTAGAGCCGACTACGACCACCACTGAAGCGACTACAACCACTACAGAAGCGACTACAACAGTAGAGCCGACTACGACCACCACTGAAGCGACTACAACCACTACAGAAGCGACTACAACAGTAGAGCCGACTACGACCACCACTGAAGCGACTACAACCACTACAGAAGCGACTACAACAGTAGAGCCGACTACGACCACCACTGAAGCGACTACAACCACTACAGAAGCGACTACAACAGTAGAGCCGACTACGACCACCACTGAAGCGACTACAACAGTAGAGCCGACTACGACCACCACTGAAGCGACTACAACCACTACAGAAGCGACTACAACAGTTGAGCCGACTACGACCACCACTGAAGCGACTACAACCACTACAGAAGCTACTACAACAGTAGAGCCGACTACGACCACCACTGAAGCGACTACAACCACTACAGAAGCGACTACAACTGTAGAGCCGACTACGACCACCACTGAAGCGACTACAACAACCACTGAGGCGACTACAACTGTAGAGCCGACTACGACCACCACTGAAGCGACTACAACAACCACTGAGGCGACTACAACAGTAGAGCCGACTACGACCACCACTGAAGTGACTACAACCACTACAGAAGCGACTACAACAGTAGAGCCGACTACGACCACCACTGAAGCGACTACAACCACTACAGAAGCGATTACAACAGTAGAGCCGACTACGACCACCACTGAAGTGACTACAACCACTACAGAAGCGACTACAACAGTAGAGCCGACTACAACCACCACTGAAGCGACTACAACCACTACAGAAGCGACTACAACAGTAGAGCCGACTACGACCACCACTGAAGCGACTACAACAACCACTGCGGCGACTACAACAGTAGAGCCGACTACGACCACCACTGAAGCGACTACAACAACCACTGAGGCGACTACAACTGTAGAGCCGACTACGACCACCACTGAAGCGACTACAACAGTAGAGCCGACTACGACCACCACTGAAGCGACTACAACAGTAGAGCCGACTACGACCATCACTGAAGCGCCTACAACCACTACAGAAGCGACTACAACAGTTGAGCCGACTACGACCACCACTGAAGCGACTACAACCACTACAGAAGCTACTACAACAGTAGAGCCGACTACGACCACCACTGAAGCGACTACAACCACTACAGAAGCGACTACAACAGTAGAGCCGACTACAACCACCACTGAAGCGACTACAACCACTACAGAAGCGACTACAACAGTAGAGCCGACTACGACCACCACTGAAGCGACTACAACCACTACAGAAGCGACTACAACAGTAGAGTCGACTACGACCACCACTGAAGCGACTACAACCACTACAGAAGCGACTACAACAGTAGAGCCGACTACGACCACCACTGAAGCGACTACAACCACTACAGAAGCGACTACAACAGTAGAGCCGACTACGACCACCACTGAAGCGACTACAACAGTAGAGCCGACTACGACCACCACTGAAGCGACTACAACCACTACAGAAGCGACTACAACAGTTGAGCCGACTACGACCACCACTGAAGCGACTACAACCACTACAGAAGCTACTACAACAGTAGAGCCGACTACGACCACCACTGAAGCGACTACAACCACTACAGAAGCGACTACAACAGTAGAGCCGACTACGACCACCACTGAAGCGACTACAACAACCATTGAGGCGACTACAACTGTAGAGCCGACTACGACCACCACTGAAGCGACTACAACAACCACTGAGGCGACTACAACAGTAGAGCCGACTACGACCACCACTGAAGTGACTACAACCACTACAGAAGCGACTACAACAGTAGAGCCGACTACGACCACCACTGAAGCGACTACAACCACTACAGAAGCGACTACAACCACTACAGAAGCGACTACAACAGTAGAGCCGACTACGACCACCACTGAAGCGACTACAACCACTACAGAAGCGACTACAACTGTAGAGCCGACTACGACCACTACAGAAGCGACTACAACAGTAGAGCCGACTACGACCACCACTGAAGTGACTACAACCACTACAGAAGCAACTACAACAGTTGAGCCGACTACGACCACCACTGAAGCGACTACAACCACTACAGAAGCTACTACAACAGTAGAGCCGACTACGACCACCACTGAAGTGACTACAACCACTACAGAAGCGACTACAACAGTTGAGCCGACTACGACCACCACTGAAGCGACTACAACCACTACAGAAGCTACTACAACAGTTGAGCCGACTACGACCACCACTGAAGCGACTACAACCACTACAGAAGCTACTACAATAGTAGAGCCGACTACGACCACCACTGAAGCGACTACAACAACCACTGAGGCGACTACATCAGTAGAGCCGACTACGACCACCACTGAAGCGTTTACAACAACCACTGAGGCGACTACAACTGTAGAGCCGACTACGACCACCACTAAAGCGACTACAACAGTAGAGCCGACTACGACCACCACTGAAGCGACTACAACCACTACAGAAGCGACTACAACAGTTGAGCCGTCTACGACCACCACTGAAGCGACTACAACAGTAGAGCCGACTACGACCACCACTGCAGCGACTACAACCACTACAGAAGCGACTACAACAGTTGAGCCGACTACGACCACCACTGAAGCGACTACAACCACTACAGAAGCGACTACAACAGTAGAGCCGACTACGACCACCACTGAAGCGACTACAACCACTACAGAAGCGACTCCAACAGTAGAGCCGACTACGACCACCACTGAAGCGACTACAACAACCACTCAGGCGACTACAACAGTAGAGCCGACCACGACCACCACTGAAGCGACTACAACAACCACTGAGGCGACTACAACTGTAGAGCCGACTACGACCACCACTGAAGCGACTACAACCACTACAGAAGCGACTACAACAGTAGAGCCGACTACGACTACCACTGAAGCGACTACAACAACCACTGAGGCGACTACAACAGTAGAGCCGACTACGACCACCACTGAAGCGACTACAACAACCACTGAGGCGACTACAACTGTAGAGCCGACTACGACCACCACTGAAGCGACTACAACAGTAGAGCCGACTACGACCACCACTGAAGCGACTACAACCACTACAGAAGCGACTACAACAGTAGAGCCGACTACGACCACCACTGAAGCGACTACAACCACTACAGAAGCGACTACAACAGTTGAGCCGACTACGACCACCACTGAAGCGACTACAACCACTACAGAAGCGACTACAACAGTTGAGCCGACTACGACCACAACTGAAGCGACTACAACCACTACAGAAGCGACTACAACAGTAGAGCCGACTACGACCACCACTGAAGCGACTACAACCACTACAGAAGCGACTACAACAGTAGAGCCGACTACGACCACCACTGAAGCGACTACAACCACTACAGAAGCGACTACAACAGTAGAGCCGACTACGACCACCACTGAAGTGACTACAACCAATACAGAAGCGACTACAACAGTAGAGCCGACTACGACCACCACTGAAGCGACTACAACCACTACAGAAGCTACTACATCAGTAGAGCCGACTACGACCACCACTGAAGCGACTACAACCACTACAGAAGCGACTACAACAGTAGAGCCGACTACGACCACCACTGAAGCGACTACAACCACTACAGAAGCGACTACAACAGTAGAGCCGACTACGACTACCACTGAAGCGACTACAACAACCACTGAGGCGACTACAACAGTAGAGCCGACTACGACCACCACTGAAGCGACTACAACAGTAGAGCCGACTACGACCACCACTGAAGCGACTACAACCACTACAGAAGCGACTACAACAGTTGAGCCGACTACGACCACCACTGAAGCGACTACAACCACTACAGAAGCGACTACAACAGTAGAGCCGACTACGACCACCACTGAAGTGACTACAACCACTACAGAAGCGACTACAACAGTAGAGCCGACTACGACCACCACTGAAGCGACTACAACAGTAGAGCCGACTACGACCACCACTGAAGCGACTACAACCACTACAGAAGCGACTACAACAGTAGAGCCGACTACGACCACCACTGAAGCGACTACAACAACCACTGAGGCGACTACAACAGTAGAGCCGACTACGACCACCACTGAAGCGACTACAACAACCACTGAGGCGACTACAACTGTAGAGCCGACTACGACCACCACTGAAGCGACTACAACAACCACTGAGGCGACTACAACTGTAGAGCCGACTACGACCACCACTGAAGCGACTACAACAACCACTGAGGCGACTACAACAGTAGAGCCGACTACGACCACCACTGCAGCGACTACAACCACTACAGAAGCGACTACAACAGTTGAGCCGACTACGACCACCACTGAAGCGACTACAACCACTACAAAAGCGACTACAACAGTAGAGCCGACTACGACCACCACTGAAGCGACTACAACCACTACAGAAGCGACTACAACAGTAGAGCCGACTACGACCACCACTGAAGCGACTACAACCACTACAGAAGCGACTACAACAGTAGAGCCGACTACGACCACCACTGAAGCGACTACAACCACTACAGAAGCGACTACAACAGTAGAGCCGACTACGACCACCACTGAAGCGACTACAACCACTACAGAAGCGACTACAACAGTAGAGCCGACTACGACCACCACTGAAGCGACTACAACAGTAGAGCCGACTACGACCACCACTGAAGCGACTACAACCACTACAGAAGCGACTACAACAGTTGAGCCGACTACGACCACCACTGAAGCGACTACAACCACTACAGAAGCTACTACAACAGTAGAGCTGACTACGACCACCACTGAAGCGACTACAACCACTACAGAAGCGACTACAACAGTAGAGCCGACTACGACCACCACTGAAGCGACTACAACAACCACTGAGGCGACTACAACTGTAGAGCCGACTACGACCACCACTGAAGCGACTACAACAACCACTGAGGCGACTACAACAGTAGAGCCGACTACGACCACCACTGCAGCGACTACAACCACTACAGAAGCGACTACAACAGTTGAGCCGACTACGACCACCACTGAAGCGACTACAACCACTACAAAAGCGACTACAACAGTAGAGCCGACTACGACCACCACTGAAGCGACTACAACCACTACAGAAGCGACTACAACAGTAGAGCCGACTACGACCACCACTGAAGCGACTACAACCACTACAGAAGCGACTACAACAGTAGAGCCGACTACGACCACCACTGAAGCGACTACAACCACTACAGAAGCGACTACAACAGTAGAGCCGACTACGACCACCACTGAAGCGACTACAACCACTACAGAAGCGACTACAACAGTAGAGCCGACTACGACCACCACTGAAGCGACTACAACAGTAGAGCCGACTACGACCACCACTGAAGCGACTACAACCACTACAGAAGCGACTACAACAGTTGAGCCGACTACGACCACCACTGAAGCGACTACAACCACTACAGAAGCTACTACAACAGTAGAGCCGACTACGACCACCACTGAAGCGACTACAACCACTACAGAAGCGACTACAACAGTAGAGCCGACTACGACCACCACTGAAGCGACTACAACAACCATTGAGGCGACTACAACTGTAGAGCCGACTACGACCACCACTGAAGTGACTACAACCACTACAGAAGCGACTACAACAGTAGAGCCGACTACGACCACCACTGAAGCGACTACAACCACTACAGAAGCGACTACAACCACTACAGAAGCGACTACAACAGTAGAGCCGACTACGACCACCACTGAAGCGACTACAACCACTACAGAAGCGACTACAACTGTAGAGCCGACTACGACCACTACAGAAGCGACTACAACAGTAGAGCCGACTACGACCACCACTGAAGTGACTACAACCACTACAGAAGCGACTACAACAGTTGAGCCGACTACGACCACCACTGAAGCGACTACAACCACTACAGAAGCTACTACAACAGTAGAGCCGACTACGACCACCACTGAAGCGACTACAACCACTACAGAAGCTACTACAATAGTAGAGCCGACTACGACCACCACTGAAGCGACTACAACAACCACTGAGGCGACTACAACAGTAGAGCCGACTACGACCACCACTGAAGCGACTACAACCACTACAGAAGCGACTACAACAGTTGAGCCGACTACGACCACCACTGAAGCGACTACAACCACTACAGAAGCGACTACAACAGTAGAGCCGACTACGACCACCACTGAAGCGACTACAACCACTACAGAAGCGACTACAACAGTAGAGCCGACTACGACCACCACTGAAGCGACTACAACAACCACTGAGGCGACTACAACAGTAGAGCCGACTACGACCACCACTGAAGCGACTACAACGACCACTGAGGCGACTACAACTGTAGAGCCGACTACGACCACCACTGCAGCGACTACAACCACTACAGAAGCGACTACAACAGTTGAGCCGACTACGACCACCACTGAAGCGACTACAACCACTACAGAAGCGACTACAACAGTAGAGCCGACTACGACCACCACTGAAGCGACTACAACCACTACAGAAGCGACTACAACAGTAGAGCCGACTACGACCACCACTGAAGCGACTACAACCACTACAGAAGCGACTACAACAGTAGAGCCGACTACGACCACCACTGAAGCGACTACAACCACTACAGAAGCGACTACAACAGTAGAGCCGACTACGACCACCACTGAAGCGACTACAACCACTACAGAAGCGACTACAACAGTAGAGCCGACTACGACCACCACTGAAGCGACTACAACCACTACAGAAGCGACTACAACAGTAGAGCCGACTACGACCACCACTGAAGCGACTACAACCACTACAGAAGCGACTACAACAGTAGAGCCGACTACGACCACCACTGAAGCGACTACAACCACTACAGAAGCTACTACAACAGTAGAGCCGACTACGACCACCACTGAAGCGACTACAACCACTACAGAAGCGACTACAACAGTAGAGCCGACTACAACCACCACTGAAGCGACTACAACCACTACAGAAGCGACTACAACAGTAGAGCCGACTACGACCACCACTGAAGCGACTACAACAACCACTGCGGCGACTACAACAGTAGAGCCGACTACGACCACCACTGAAGCGACTACAACAACCACTGAGGCGACTACAACTGTAGAGCCGACTACGACCACCACTGAAGCGACTACAACAGTAGAGCCGACTACGACCACCACTGAAGCGACTACAACAGTAGAGCCGACTACGACCACCACTGAAGCGCCTACAACCACTACAGAAGCGACTACAACAGTTGAGCCGACTACGACCACCACTGAAGCGACTACAACCACTACAGAAGCTACTACAACAGTAGAGCTGACTACGACCACCACTGAAGCGACTACAACCACTACAGAAGCGACTACAACAGTAGAGCCGACTACAACCACCACTGAAGCGACTACAACCACTACAGAAGCGACTACAACAGTAGAGCCGACTACGACCACCACTGAAGCGACTACAACAACCACTGCGGCGACTACAACAGTAGAGCCGACTACGACCACCACTGAAGCGACTACAACAACCACTGAGGCGACTACAACTGTAGAGCCGACTACGACCACCACTGAAGCGACTACAACAGTAGAGCCGACTACGACCACCACTGCAGCGACTACAACCACTACAGAAGCGACTACAACAGTTGAGCCGACTACGACCACCACTGAAGCGACTACAACCACTACAGAAGCGACTACAACAGTAGAGCCGACTACGACCACCACTGAAGCGACTACAACCACTACAGAAGCGACTACAACAGTAGAGCCGACTACGACCACCACTGAAGTGACTACAACCACTACAGAAGCGACTACAACAGTAGAGCCGACTACGACCACCACTGAAGCGACTACAACAGTAGAGCCGACTACGACCACCACTGAAGCGACTACAACCACTACAGAAGCGACTACAACAGTAGAGCCGACTACGACCACCACTGAAGCGACTACAACAACCACCGAGGCGACTACAACAGTAGAGCCGACTACGACCACCACTGAAGCGACTACAACAACCACTGCGGCGACTACAACAGTAGAGCCGACTACGACCACCACTGAAGCGACTACAACAACCACTGAGGCGACTACAACTGTAGAGCCGACTACGACCACCACTGAAGCGACTACAACAGTAGAGCCGACTACGACCACCACTGAAGCGACTACAACAGTAGAGCCGACTACGACCACCACTGAAGCGCCTACAACCACTACAGAAGCGACTACAACAGTTGAGCCGACTACGACCACCACTGAAGCGACTACAACCACTACAGAAGCTACTACAACAGTAGAGCCGACTACGACCACCACTGAAGCGACTACAACCACTACAGAAGCGACTACAACAGTAGAGCCGACTACAACCACCACTGAAGCGACTACAACCACTACAGAAGCGACTACAACAGTAGAGCCGACTACGACCACCACTGAAGCGACTACAACAACCACTGCGGCGACTACAACAGTAGAGCCGACTACGACCACCACTGAAGCGACTTCAACAACCACTGAGGCGACTACAACTGTAGAGCCGACTACGACCACCACTGAAGCGACTACAACAGTAGAGCCGACTACGACCACCACTGAAGCGACTACAACAGTAGAGCCGACTACGACCACCACTGAAGCGCCTACAACCACTACAGAAGCGACTACAACAGTTGAGCCGACTACGACCACCACTGAAGCGACTACAACCACTACAGAAGCTACTACAACAGTAGAGCCGACTACGACCACCACTGAAGCGACTACAACCACTACAGAAGCGACTACAACAGTAGAGCCGACTACGACCACCACTGAAGCGACTACAACCACTACAGAAGCGACTACAACAGTTGAGCCGACTACGACCACCACTGAAGCGACTACAACCACTACAGAAGCGACTACAACAGTTGAGCCGACTACGACCACAACTGAAGCGACTACAACCACTACAGAAGCGACTACAACAGTAGAGCCGACTACGACCACCACTGAAGCGACTACAACCACTACAGAAGCGACTACAACAGTAGAGCCGACTACGACCACCACTGAAGCGACTACAACAACCACTGAGGCGACTACAACAGTAGAGCCGACTACGACCACCACTGAAGTGACTACAACAACCACTGAGGCGACTACAACTGTAGAGCCGACTACGACCACCACTGAAGCGACTACAACAGTAGAGCCGACTACGACCACCACTGAAGTGACTACATCCACTACAGAAGCGACTACAACAGTTGAGCCGACTACGACCACCACTGAAGCGACTACAACCACTACAGAAGCTACTACAACAGTAGAGCCGACTACGACCACCACTGAAGCGACTACAACAGTAGAGCCGACTACGACCACCACTGCAGCGACTACAACCACTACAGAAGCGACTACAACAGTTGAGCCGACTACGACCACCACTGAAGCGACTACAACCACTACAGAAGCGACTACAACAGTAGAGCCGACTACGACCACCACTGAAGCGACTACAACCACTACAGAAGCGACTACAACAGTAGAGCCGACTACGACCACCACTGAAGCGACTACAACCACTACAGAAGCGACTACAACAGTAGAGCCGACTACGACCACCACTGAAGCGACTACAACAGTAGAGCCGACTACGACCACCACTGAAGCGACTACAACCACTACAGAAGCGACTACAACAGTAGAGCCGACTACGACCACCACTGAAGCGACTACAACAACCACTGAGGCGACTACAACAGTAGAGCCGACTACGACCACCACTGAAGCGACTACAACAACCACTGAGGCGACTACAACTGTAGAGCCGACTACGACCACCACTGAAGCGACTACAATAGTAGAGCCGACTACGACCACCACTGAAGCGACTACAACCACTACAGAAGCGACTACAACAGTTGAGCCGACTACGACCACCACTGAAGCGACTACAACCACTACAGAAGCTACTACAACAGTAGAGCCGACTACGACCACCACTGAAGCGACTACAACCACTACAGAAGCGACTACAACAGTAGAGCCGACTACGACCACCACTGAAGCGACTACAACAACCACTGAGGCGACTACAACTGTAGAGCCGACTACGACCACCACTGAAGCGACTACTACAACCACTGAGGCGATTACAACAGTAGAGCCGACTACGACCACCACTGAAGCGACTACAACCACTACAGAAGCGACTACAACAGTAGAGCCGACTACGACCACCACTGAAGCGACTACAACCACTACAGAAGCGACTACAACAGTTGAGCCGACTACGACCACCACTGAAGCGACTACAACCACTACAGAAGCGACTACAACAGTTGAGCCGACTACGACCACAACTGAAGCGACTACAACCACTACAGAAGCGACTACAACAGTAGAGCCGACTACGACCACCACTGAAGCGACTACAACCACTACAGAAGCGACTACAACAGTAGAGCCGACTACGACCACCACTGAAGCGACTACAACAACCACTGAGGCGACTACAACAGTAGAGCCGACTACGACCACCACTGAAGTGACTACAACAACCACTGAGGCGACTACAACTGTAGAGCCGACTACGACCACCACTGAAGCGACTACAACAGTAGAGCCGACTACGACCACCACTGAAGTGACTACATCCACTACAGAAGCGACTACAACAGTTGAGCCGACTACGACCACCACTGAAGCGACTACAACCACTACAGAAGCTACTACAACAGTAGAGCCGACTACGACCACCACTGAAGCGACTACAACAGTAGAGCCGACTACGACCACCACTGCAGCGACTACAACCACTACAGAAGCGACTACAACAGTTGAGCCGACTACGACCACCACTGAAGCGACTACAACCACTACAGAAGCGACTACAACAGTAGAGCCGACTACGACCACCACTGAAGCGACTACAACCACTACAGAAGCGACTACAACAGTAGAGCCGACTACGACCACCACTGAAGCGACTACAACCACTACAGAAGCGACTACAACAGTAGAGCCGACTACGACCACCACTGAAGCGACTACAACAGTAGAGCCGACTACGACCACCACTGAAGCGACTACAACCACTACAGAAGCGACTACAACAGTAGAGCCGACTACGACCACCACTGAAGCGACTACAACAACCACTGAGGCGACTACAACAGTAGAGCCGACTACGACCACCACTGAAGCGACTACAACAACCACTGAGGCGACTACAACTGTAGAGCCGACTACGACCACCACTGAAGCGACTACAATAGTAGAGCCGACTACGACCACCACTGAAGCGACTACAACCACTACAGAAGCGACTACAACAGTTGAGCCGACTACGACCACCACTGAAGCGACTACAACCACTACAGAAGCTACTACAACAGTAGAGCCGACTACGACCACCACTGAAGCGACTACAACCACTACAGAAGCGACTACAACAGTAGAGCCGACTACGACCACCACTGAAGCGACTACAACCACTACAGAAGCGACTACAACAGTAGAGCCGACTACGACCACCACTGAAGCGACTACAACCACTACAGAAGCGACTACAACCACTACAGAAGCGACTACAACAGTTGAGCCGACTACGACCACCACTGAAGCGACTACAACCACTACA
This sequence comes from Mythimna pallens, assembly GCA_961205895.1. Taxonomy (NCBI): domain Eukaryota; kingdom Metazoa; phylum Arthropoda; class Insecta; order Lepidoptera; family Noctuidae; genus Mythimna; species Mythimna pallens. The sequence continues at coordinate 9,570,480 of OY540843.1, forward strand.
GAAGCTACTACAACAGTAGAGCCGACTACGACCACCACTGAAGCGACTACAACCACTACAGAAGCGACTACAACAGTAGAGCCGACTACGACCACCACTGAAGCGACTACAACCACTACAGAAGCTACTACAACAGTAGAGCCGACTACGACCACCACTGAAGCGACTACAACCACTACAGAAGCGACTACAACAGTAGAGCCGACTACAACCACCACTGAAGCGACTACAACCACTACAGAAGCGACTACAACAGTAGAGCCGACTACGACTACCACTGAAGCGACTACAACAACCACTGAGGCGACTACAACAGTAGAGCCGACTACGACCACCACTGAAGCGACTACAACAACCACTGAGGCGACTACAACTGTAGAGCCGACTACGACCACCACTGAAGCGACTACAACAGTAGAGCCGACTACGACCACCACTGAAGCGACTACAACCACTACAGAAGCGACTACAACAGTAGAGCCGACTACGACCACCACTGAAGCGACTACAACCACTACAGAAGCGACTACAACAGTTGAGCCGACTACGACCACCACTGAAGCGACTACAACCACTACAGAAGCGACTACAACAGTTGAGCCGACTACGACCACAACTGAAGCGACTACAACCACTACAGAAGCGACTACAACAGTTGAGCCGACTACGACCACCACTGAAGCGACTACAACCACTACAGAAGCGACTACAACAGTAGAGCCGACTACGACCACCACTGAAGCGACTACAACCACTACAGAAGCGACTACAACAGTAGAGCCGACTACGACCACCACTGAAGTGACTACAACCAATACAGAAGCGACTACAACAGTAGAGCCGACTACGACCACCACTGAAGCGACTACAACCACTACAGAAGCTACTACATCAGTAGAGCCGACTACGACCACCACTGAAGCGACTACAACCACTACAGAAGCGACTACAACAGTAGAGCCGACTACGACCACCACTGAAGCGACTACAACCACTACAGAAGCGACTACAACAGTAGAGCCGACTACGACTACCACTGAAGCGACTACAACAACCACTGAGGCGACTACAACAGTAGAGCCGACTACGACCACCACTGAAGCGACTACAACAGTAGAGCCGACTACGACCACCACTGAAGCGACTACAACCACTACAGAAGCGACTACAACAGTTGAGCCGACTACGACCACCACTGAAGCGACTACAACCACTACAGAAGCGACTACAACAGTAGAGCCGACTACGACCACCACTGAAGTGACTACAACCACTACAGAAGCGACTACAACAGTAGAGCCGACTACGACCACCACTGAAGCGACTACAACAGTAGAGCCGACTACGACCACCACTGAAGCGACTACAACCACTACAGAAGCGACTACAACAGTAGAGCCGACTACGACCACCACTGAAGCGACTACAACAACCACTGAGGCGACTACAACAGTAGAGCCGACTACGACCACCACTGAAGCGACTACAACAACCACTGAGGCGACTACAACTGTAGAGCCGACTACGACCACCACTGAAGCGACTACAACAACCACTGAGGCGACTACAACTGTAGAGCCGACTACGACCACCACTGAAGCGACTACAACAACCACTGAGGCGACTACAACAGTAGAGCCGACTACGACCACCACTGCAGCGACTACAACCACTACAGAAGCGACTACAACAGTTGAGCCGACTACGACCACCACTGAAGCGACTACAACCACTACAAAAGCGACTACAACAGTAGAGCCGACTACGACCACCACTGAAGCGACTACAACCACTACAGAAGCGACTACAACAGTAGAGCCGACTACGACCACCACTGAAGCGACTACAACCACTACAGAAGCGACTACAACAGTAGAGCCGACTACGACCACCACTGAAGCGACTACAACCACTACAGAAGCGACTACAACAGTAGAGCCGACTACGACCACCACTGAAGCGACTACAACCACTACAGAAGCGACTACAACAGTAGAGCCGACTACGACCACCACTGAAGCGACTACAACAGTAGAGCCGACTACGACCACCACTGAAGCGACTACAACCACTACAGAAGCGACTACAACAGTTGAGCCGACTACGACCACCACTGAAGCGACTACAACCACTACAGAAGCTACTACAACAGTAGAGCTGACTACGACCACCACTGAAGCGACTACAACCACTACAGAAGCGACTACAACAGTAGAGCCGACTACGACCACCACTGAAGCGACTACAACAACCACTGAGGCGACTACAACTGAAGAGCCGACTACGACCACCACTGAAGCGACTACAACAACCACTGAGGCGACTACAACAGTAGAGCCGACTACGACCACCACTGCAGCGACTACAACCACTACAGAAGCGACTACAACAGTTGAGCCGACTACGACCACCACTGAAGCGACTACAACCACTACAAAAGCGACTACAACAGTAGAGCCGACTACGACCACCACTGAAGCGACTACAACCACTACAGAAGCGACTACAACAGTAGAGCCGACTACGACCACCACTGAAGCGACTACAACCACTACAGAAGCGACTACAACAGTAGAGCCGACTACGACCACCACTGAAGCGACTACAACCACTACAGAAGCGACTACAACAGTAGAGCCGACTACGACCACCACTGAAGCGACTACAACCACTACAGAAGCGACTACAACAGTAGAGCCGACTACGACCACCACTGAAGCGACTACAACAGTAGAGCCGACTACGACCACCACTGAAGCGACTACAACCACTACAGAAGCGACTACAACAGTTGAGCCGACTACGACCACCACTGAAGCGACTACAACCACTACAGAAGCTACTACAACAGTAGAGCCGACTACGACCACCACTGAAGCGACTACAACCACTACAGAAGCGACTACAACAGTAGAGCCGACTACGACCACCACTGAAGCGACTACAACAACCATTGAGGCGACTACAACTGTAGAGCCGACTACGACCACCACTGAAGTGACTACAACCACTACAGAAGCGACTACAACAGTAGAGCCGACTACGACCACCACTGAAGCGACTACAACCACTACAGAAGCGACTACAACCACTACAGAAGCGACTACAACAGTAGAGCCGACTACGACCACCACTGAAGCGACTACAACCACTACAGAAGCGACTACAACTGTAGAGCCGACTACGACCACTACAGAAGCGACTACAACAGTAGAGCCGACTACGACCACCACTGAAGTGACTACAACCACTACAGAAGCGACTACAACAGTTGAGCCGACTACGACCACCACTGAAGCGACTACAACCACTACAGAAGCTACTACAACAGTAGAGCCGACTACGACCACCACTGAAGCGACTACAACCACTACAGAAGCTACTACAATAGTAGAGCCGACTACGACCACCACTGAAGCGACTACAACAACCACTGAGGCGACTACAACAGTAGAGCCGACTACGACCACCACTGAAGCGACTACAACCACTACAGAAGCGACTACAACAGTTGAGCCGACTACGACCACCACTGAAGCGACTACAACCACTACAGAAGCGACTACAACAGTAGAGCCGACTACGACCACCACTGAAGCGACTACAACCACTACAGAAGCGACTACAACAGTAGAGCCGACTACGACCACCACTGAAGCGACTACAACAACCACTGAGGCGACTACAACAGTAGAGCCGACTACGACCACCACTGAAGCGACTACAACGACCACTGAGGCGACTACAACTGTAGAGCCGACTACGACCACCACTGCAGCGACTACAACCACTACAGAAGCGACTACAACAGTTGAGCCGACTACGACCACCACTGAAGCGACTACAACCACTACAGAAGCGACTACAACAGTAGAGCCGACTACGACCACCACTGAAGCGACTACAACCACTACAGAAGCGACTACAACAGTAGAGCCGACTACGACCACCACTGAAGCGACTACAACCACTACAGAAGCGACTACAACAGTAGAGCCGACTACGACCACCACTGAAGCGACTACAACCACTACAGAAGCGACTACAACAGTAGAGCCGACTACGACCACCACTGAAGCGACTACAACCACTACAGAAGCGACTACAACAGTAGAGCCGACTACGACCACCACTGAAGCGACTACAACCACTACAGAAGCGACTACAACAGTAGAGCCGACTACGACCACCACTGAAGCGACTACAACAACCACTGAGGCGACTACAACTGTAGAGCCGACTACGACCACCACTGAAGCGACTACAACAGTAGAGCCGACTACGACCACCACTGAAGCGACTACAACAGTAGAGCCGACTACGACCACCACTGAAGCGCCTACAACCACTACAGAAGCGACTACAACAGTTGAGCCGACTACGACCACCACTGAAGCGACTACAACCACTACAGAAGCTACTACAACAGTAGAGCCGACTACGACCACCACTGAAGCGACTACAACCACTACAGAAGCGACTACAACAGTAGAGCCGACTACAACCACCACTGAAGCGACTACAACCACTACAGAAGCGACTACAACAGTAGAGCCGACTACGACCACCACTGAAGCGACTACAACAACCACTGCGGCGACTACAACAGTAGAGCCGACTACGACCACCACTGAAGCGACTTCAACAACCACTGAGGCGACTACAACTGTAGAGCCGACTACGACCACCACTGAAGCGACTACAACAGTAGAGCCGACTACGACCACCACTGAAGCGACTACAACAGTAGAGCCGACTACGACCACCACTGAAGCGCCTACAACCACTACAGAAGCGACTACAACAGTTGAGCCGACTACGACCACCACTGAAGCGACTACAACCACTACAGAAGCTACTACAACAGTAGAGCCGACTACGACCACCACTGAAGCGACTACAACCACTACAGAAGCGACTACAACAGTAGAGCCGACTACGACCACCACTGAAGCGACTACAACCACTACAGAAGCGACTACAACAGTTGAGCCGACTACGACCACCACTGAAGCGACTACAACCACTACAGAAGCGACTACAACAGTTGAGCCGACTACGACCACAACTGAAGCGACTACAACCACTACAGAAGCGACTACAACAGTAGAGCCGACTACGACCACCACTGAAGCGACTACAACCACTACAGAAGCGACTACAACAGTAGAGCCGACTACGACCACCACTGAAGCGACTACAACAACCACTGAGGCGACTACAACAGTAGAGCCGACTACGACCACCACTGAAGTGACTACAACAACCACTGAGGCGACTACAACTGTAGAGCCGACTACGACCACCACTGAAGCGACTACAACAGTAGAGCCGACTACGACCACCACTGAAGTGACTACATCCACTACAGAAGCGACTACAACAGTTGAGCCGACTACGACCACCACTGAAGCGACTACAACCACTACAGAAGCTACTACAACAGTAGAGCCGACTACGACCACCACTGAAGCGACTACAACAGTAGAGCCGACTACGACCACCACTGCAGCGACTACAACCACTACAGAAGCGACTACAACAGTTGAGCCGACTACGACCACCACTGAAGCGACTACAACCACTACAGAAGCGACTACAACAGTAGAGCCGACTACGACCACCACTGAAGCGACTACAACCACTACAGAAGCGACTACAACAGTAGAGCCGACTACGACCACCACTGAAGCGACTACAACCACTACAGAAGCGACTACAACAGTAGAGCCGACTACGACCACCACTGAAGCGACTACAACAGTAGAGCCGACTACGACCACCACTGAAGCGACTACAACCACTACAGAAGCGACTACAACAGTAGAGCCGACTACGACCACCACTGAAGCGACTACAACAACCACTGAGGCGACTACAACAGTAGAGCCGACTACGACCACCACTGAAGCGACTACAACAACCACTGAGGCGACTACAACTGTAGAGCCGACTACGACCACCACTGAAGCGACTACAATAGTAGAGCCGACTACGACCACCACTGAAGCGACTACAACCACTACAGAAGCGACTACAACAGTTGAGCCGACTACGACCACCACTGAAGCGACTACAACCACTACAGAAGCTACTACAACAGTAGAGCCGACTACGACCACCACTGAAGCGACTACAACCACTACAGAAGCGACTACAACAGTAGAGCCGACTACGACCACCACTGAAGCGACTACAACAACCACTGAGGCGACTACAACTGTAGAGCCGACTACGACCACCACTGAAGCGACTACTACAACCACTGAGGCGATTACAACAGTAGAGCCGACTACGACCACCACTGAAGCGACTACAACCACTACAGAAGCGACTACAACAGTAGAGCCGACTACGACCACCACTGAAGCGACTACAACCACTACAGAAGCGACTACAACAGTTGAGCCGACTACGACCACCACTGAAGCGACTACAACCACTACAGAAGCGACTACAACAGTTGAGCCGACTACGACCACAACTGAAGCGACTACAACCACTACAGAAGCGACTACAACAGTAGAGCCGACTACGACCACAACTGAAGCGACTACAACCACTACAGAAGCGACTACAACAGTAGAGCCGACTACGACCACCACTGAAGCGACTACAACCACTACAGAAGCGACTACAACAGTAGAGCCGACTACGACCACCACTGAAGCGACTACAACCACTACAGAAGCGACTACAACAGTAGAGCCGACTACGACCACCACTGAAGCGACTACAACCACTACAGAAGCGACTACAACAGTAGAGCCGACTACGACCACCACTGAAGCGACTACAACAGTAGAGCCGACTACGACCACCACTGAAGCGACTACAACCACTACAGAAGCGACTACAACAGTAGAGCCGACTACGACCACCACTGAAGCGACTACAACAACCACTGAGGCGACTACAACAGTAGAGCCGACTACGACCACCACTGAAGCGACTACAACAACCACTGAGGCGACTACAACTGTAGAGCCGACTACGACCACCACTGAAGCGACTACAATAGTAGAGCCGACTACGACCACCACTGAAGCGACTACAACCACTACAGAAGCGACTACAACAGTTGAGCCGACTACGACCACCACTGAAGCGACTACAACCACTACAGAAGCTACTACAACAGTAGAGCCGACTACGACCACCACTGAAGCGACTACAACCACTACAGAAGCGACTACAACAGTAGAGCCGACTACGACCACCACTGAAGCGACTACAACAACCACTGAGGCGACTACAACTGTAGAGCCGACTACGACCACCACTGAAGCGACTACTACAACCACTGAGGCGATTACAACAGTAGAGCCGACTACGACCACCACTGAAGTGACTACAACCACTACAGAAGCGACTACAACAGTAGAGCCGACTACGACCACCACTGAAGCGACGACAACCACTACAGAAGCGACTACAACCACTACAGAAGCGACTACAACAGTTGAGCCGACTACGACCACCACTGAAGCGACTACAACCACTACAGAAGCTACTACAACAGTAGAGCCGACTACGACCACCACTGAAGCGACTACAACCACTACAGAAGCGACTACAACAGTAGAGCCGACTACGACCACCACTGAAGCGACTACAACAGTAGAGCCGACTACGACCACCACTGAAGCGACTACAACCACTACAGAAGCGACTACAACAGTAGAGCCGACTACGACCACCACTGAAGCGACTACAACAACCACTGAGGCGACTACAACAGTAGAGCCGACTACGACCACCACTGAAGCGACTACAACAACCACTGAGGCGACTACATTTGTAGAGCCGACTACGACCACCACTGAAGCGACTACAACAGTAGAGCCGACTACGACCACCACTGAAGCGACTACAACCACTACAGAAGCGACTACAACAGTTGAGCCGACTACGACCACCACTGAAGCGACTACAACCACTACAGAAGCTGCTACAACAGTAGAGCCGACTACGACCACCACTGAAGCGACTACAACCACTACAGAAGCGACTACAACAGTAGAGCCGACTACGACCACCACTGAAGCGACTACAACAACCACTGAGGCGACTACAACTGTAGAGCCGACTACGACCACCACTGAAGCGACTACAATAACCACTGAGGCGACTACAACTGTAGAGCCGACTACGACCACCACTGAAGCGACTACAACAACCACTGAGGCGACTACAACAGTAGAGCCGACTACGACCACCACTGCAGCGACTACAACCACTACAGAAGCGACTACAACAGTAGAGCCGACTACGACCACCACTGAAGCGACTACAACAACCACTGAGGCGACTACAACTGTAGAGCCGACTACGATCACCACTGAAGCGACTACAACAGTAGAGCCGACTACGACCACCACTGAAGCGACTACAACAACCACTGAGGCGACTACAACTGTAGAGCCGACTACGACCACCACTGAAGCGACTACAACAGTAGAGCCGACTACGACCACCACTGAAGCGACTACAACCACTACAGAAGCGACTACAACAGTTGAGCCGACTACGACCACCACTGAAGCGACTACAACAACCACTGAGGCGACTACAACTGTAGAGCCGACTACGACCACCACTGAAGCGACTACAACAGTAGAGCCGACTACGACCACCACTGAAGCGACTACAACAGTAGAGCCGACTACGACCACCACTGAAGCGCCTACAACCACTACAGAAGCGACTACAACAGTTGAGCCGACTACGACCACCACTGAAGCGACTACAACCACTACAGAAGCTACTACAACAGTAGAGCCGACTACGACCACCACTGAAGCGACTACAACCACTACAGAAGCGACTACAACAGTAGAGCCGACTACAACCACCACTGAAGCGACTACAACCACTACAGAAGCGACTACAACAGTAGAGCCGACTACGACCACCACTGAAGCGACTACAACAACCACTGCGGCGACTACAACAGTAGAGCCGACTACGACCACCACTGAAGCGACTTCAACAACCACTGAGGCGACTACAACTGTAGAGCCGACTACGACCACCACTGAAGCGACTACAACAGTAGAGCCGACTACGACCACCACTGAAGCGACTACAACAGTAGAGCCGACTACGACCACCACTGAAGCGCCTACAACCACTACAGAAGCGACTACAACAGTTGAGCCGACTACGACCACCACTGAAGCGACTACAACCACTACAGAAGCTACTACAACAGTAGAGCCGACTACGACCACCACTGAAGCGACTACAACCACTACAGAAGCGACTACAACAGTAGAGCCGACTACGACCACCACTGAAGCGACTACAACCACTACAGAAGCGACTACAACAGTTGAGCCGACTACGACCACCACTGAAGCGACTACAACCACTACAGAAGCGACTACAACAGTTGAGCCGACTACGACCACAACTGAAGCGACTACAACCACTACAGAAGCGACTACAACAGTAGAGCCGACTACGACCACCACTGAAGCGACTACAACCACTACAGAAGCGACTACAACAGTAGAGCCGACTACGACCACCACTGAAGCGACTACAACAACCACTGAGGCGACTACAACAGTAGAGCCGACTACGACCACCACTGAAGTGACTACAACAACCACTGAGGCGACTACAACTGTAGAGCCGACTACGACCACCACTGAAGCGACTACAACAGTAGAGCCGACTACGACCACCACTGAAGTGACTACATCCACTACAGAAGCGACTACAACAGTAGAGCCGACTACGACCACCACTGAAGCGACTACAACAACCACTGAGGCGACTACAACTGTAGAGCCGACTACGACCACCACTGAAGCGACTACAACAGTAGAGCCGACTACGACCACCACTGAAGCGACTACAACAGTAGAGCCGACTACGACCACCACTGAAGCGCCTACAACCACTACAGAAGCGACTACAACAGTTGAGCCGACTACGACCACCACTGAAGCGACTACAACCACTACAGAAGCTACTACAACAGTAGAGCCGACTACGACCACCACTGAAGCGACTACAACCACTACAGAAGCGACTACAACAGTAGAGCCGACTACAACCACCACTGAAGCGACTACAACCACTACAGAAGCGACTACAACAGTAGAGCCGACTACGACCACCACTGAAGCGCCTACAACCACTACAGAAGCGACTACAACAGTTGAGCCGACTACGACCACCACTGAAGCGACTACAACCACTACAGAAGCTACTACAACAGTAGAGCCGACTACGACCACCACTGAAGCGACTACAACCACTACAGAAGCGACTACAACAGTAGAGCCGACTACAACCACCACTGAAGCGACTACAACCACTACAGAAGCGACTACAACAGTAGAGCCGACTACGACCACCACTGAAGCGACTACAACAACCACTGCGGCGACTACAACAGTAGAGCCGACTACGACCACCACTGAAGCGACTTCAACAACCACTGAGGCGACTACAACTGTAGAGCCGACTACGACCACCACTGAAGCGACTACAACAGTAGAGCCGACTACGACCACCACTGAAGCGACTACAACAGTAGAGCCGACTACGACCACCACTGAAGCGCCTACAACCACTACAGAAGCGACTACAACAGTTGAGCCGACTACGACCACCACTGAAGCGACTACAACCACTACAGAAGCTACTACAACAGTAGAGCCGACTACGACCACCACTGAAGCGACTACAACCACTACAGAAGCGACTACAACAGTAGAGCCGACTACGACCACCACTGAAGCGACTACAACCACTACAGAAGCGACTACAACAGTTGAGCCGACTACGACCACCACTGAAGCGACTACAACCACTACAGAAGCGACTACAACAGTTGAGCCGACTACGACCACAACTGAAGCGACTACAACCACTACAGAAGCGACTACAACAGTAGAGCCGACTACGACCACCACTGAAGCGACTACAACCACTACAGAAGCGACTACAACAGTAGAGCCGACTACGACCACCACTGAAGCGACTACAACAACCACTGAGGCGACTACAACAGTAGAGCCGACTACGACCACCACTGAAGTGACTACAACAACCACTGAGGCGACTACAACTGTAGAGCCGACTACGACCACCACTGAAGCGACTACAACAGTAGAGCCGACTACGACCACCACTGAAGTGACTACATCCACTACAGAAGCGACTACAACAGTTGAGCCGACTACGACCACCACTGAAGCGACTACAACCACTACAGAAGCTACTACAACAGTAGAGCCGACTACGACCACCACTGAAGCGACTACAACAGTAGAGCCGACTACGACCACCACTGCAGCGACTACAACCACTACAGAAGCGACTACAACAGTTGAGCCGACTACGACCACCACTGAAGCGACTACAACCACTACAGAAGCGACTACAACAGTAGAGCCGACTACGACCACCACTGAAGCGACTACAACCACTACAGAAGCGACTACAACAGTAGAGCCGACTACGACCACCACTGAAGCGACTACAACCACTACAGAAGCGACTACAACAGTAGAGCCGACTACGACCACCACTGAAGCGACTACAACAGTAGAGCCGACTACGACCACCACTGAAGCGACTACAACCACTACAGAAGCGACTACAACAGTAGAGCCGACTACGACCACCACTGAAGCGACTACAACAACCACTGAGGCGACTACAACAGTAGAGCCGACTACGACCACCACTGAAGCGACTACAACAACCACTGAGGCGACTACAACTGTAGAGCCGACTACGACCACCACTGAAGCGACTACAATAGTAGAGCCGACTACGACCACCACTGAAGCGACTACAACCACTACAGAAGCGACTACAACAGTTGAGCCGACTACGACCACCACTGAAGCGACTACAACCACTACAGAAGCTACTACAACAGTAGAGCCGACTACGACCACCACTGAAGCGACTACAACCACTACAGAAGCGACTACAACAGTAGAGCCGACTACGACCACCACTGAAGCGACTACAACAACCACTGAGGCGACTACAACTGTAGAGCCGACTACGACCACCACTGAAGCGACTACTACAACCACTGAGGCGATTACAACAGTAGAGCCGACTACGACCACCACTGAAGCGACTACAACCACTACAGAAGCGACTACAACAGTAGAGCCGACTACGACCACCACTGAAGCGACTACAACCACTACAGAAGCGACTACAACAGTTGAGCCGACTACGACCACCACTGAAGCGACTACAACCACTACAGAAGCGACTACAACAGTTGAGCCGACTACGACCACAACTGAAGCGACTACAACCACTACAGAAGCGACTACAACAGTAGAGCCGACTACGACCACAACTGAAGCGACTACAACCACTACAGAAGCGACTACAACAGTAGAGCCGACTACGACCACCACTGAAGCGACTACAACCACTACAGAAGCGACTACAACAGTAGAGCCGACTACGACCACCACTGAAGCGACTACAACCACTACAGAAGCGACTACAACAGTAGAGCCGACTACGACCACCACTGAAGCGACTACAACCACTACAGAAGCGACTACAACAGTAGAGCCGACTACGACCACCACTGAAGCGACTACAACAGTAGAGCCGACTACGACCACCACTGAAGCGACTACAACCACTACAGAAGCGACTACAACAGTAGAGCCGACTACGACCACCACTGAAGCGACTACAACAACCACTGAGGCGACTACAACAGTAGAGCCGACTACGACCACCACTGAAGCGACTACAACAACCACTGAGGCGACTACAACTGTAGAGCCGACTACGACCACCACTGAAGCGACTACAATAGTAGAGCCGACTACGACCACCACTGAAGCGACTACAACCACTACAGAAGCGACTACAACAGTTGAGCCGACTACGACCACCACTGAAGCGACTACAACCACTACAGAAGCTACTACAACAGTAGAGCCGACTACGACCACCACTGAAGCGACTACAACCACTACAGAAGCGACTACAACAGTAGAGCCGACTACGACCACCACTGAAGCGACTACAACAACCACTGAGGCGACTACAACTGTAGAGCCGACTACGACCACCACTGAAGCGACTACTACAACCACTGAGGCGATTACAACAGTAGAGCCGACTACGACCACCACTGAAGTGACTACAACCACTACAGAAGCGACTACAACAGTAGAGCCGACTACGACCACCACTGAAGCGACGACAACCACTACAGAAGCGACTACAACCACTACAGAAGCGACTACAACAGTTGAGCCGACTACGACCACCACTGAAGCGACTACAACCACTACAGAAGCTACTACAACAGTAGAGCCGACTACGACCACCACTGAAGCGACTACAACCACTACAGAAGCGACTACAACAGTAGAGCCGACTACGACCACCACTGAAGCGACTACAACAGTAGAGCCGACTACGACCACCACTGAAGCGACTACAACCACTACAGAAGCGACTACAACAGTAGAGCCGACTACGACCACCACTGAAGCGACTACAACAACCACTGAGGCGACTACAACAGTAGAGCCGACTACGACCACCACTGAAGCGACTACAACAACCACTGAGGCGACTACATTTGTAGAGCCGACTACGACCACCACTGAAGCGACTACAACAGTAGAGCCGACTACGACCACCACTGAAGCGACTACAACCACTACAGAAGCGACTACAACAGTTGAGCCGACTACGACCACCACTGAAGCGACTACAACCACTACAGAAGCTGCTACAACAGTAGAGCCGACTACGACCACCACTGAAGCGACTACAACCACTACAGAAGCGACTACAACAGTAGAGCCGACTACGACCACCACTGAAGCGACTACAACAACCACTGAGGCGACTACAACTGTAGAGCCGACTACGACCACCACTGAAGCGACTACAATAACCACTGAGGCGACTACAACTGTAGAGCCGACTACGACCACCACTGAAGCGACTACAACAACCACTGAGGCGACTACAACAGTAGAGCCGACTACGACCACCACTGCAGCGACTACAACCACTACAGAAGCGACTACAACAGTAGAGCCGACTACGACCACCACTGAAGCGACTACAACAACCACTGAGGCGACTACAACTGTAGAGCCGACTACGATCACCACTGAAGCGACTACAACAGTAGAGCCGACTACGACCACCACTGAAGCGACTACAACAACCACTGAGGCGACTACAACTGTAGAGCCGACTACGACCACCACTGAAGCGACTACAACAGTAGAGCCGACTACGACCACCACTGAAGCGACTACAACCACTACAGAAGCGACTACAACAGTTGAGCCGACTACGACCACCACTGAAGCGACTACAACCACTACAGAAGCGACTACAACAGTAGAGCCGACTACGACCACCACTGAAGCGACTACAACAGTAGAGCCGACTACGACCACCACTGCAGCGACTACAACCACTACAGAAGCGACTACAACAGTTGAGCCGACTACGACCACCACTGAAGCGACTACAACCACTACAGAAGCGACTACAACAGTAGAGCCGACTACGACCACCACTGAAGCGACTACAACCACTACAGAAGCGACTACAACAGTAGAGCCGACTACGACCACCACTGAAGCGACTACAACCACTACAGAAGCGACTACAACAGTAGAGCCGACTACGACCACCACTGAAGCGACTACAACCACTACAGAAGCGACTACAACAGTAGAGCCGACTACGACCACCACTGAAGCGACTACAACCAATACAGAAGCGACTACAACAGTAGAGCCGACTACGACCACCACTGAAGCGACTACAACCACTACAGAAGCGACTACAACAGTAGAGCCGACTACGACCACCACTGAAGCGACTACAACCACTACAGAAGCGACTACAACAGTAGAGCCGACTACGACCACCACTGAAGCGACTACAACCACTACAGAAGCTACTACAACAGTAGAGCCGACTACGACCACCACTGAAGCGACTACAATCACTACAGAAGCGACTACAACAGTAGAGCCGACTACAACCACCACTGAAGCGACTACAACCACTACAGAGGCGACTACAACAGTAGAGCCGACTACGACCACCACTGAAGCGACTACAACAACCACTGCGGCGACTACAACAGTAGAGCCGACTACGACCACCACTGAAGCGACTACAACAACCACTGAGGCGACTACAACTGTAGAGCCGACTACGACCACCACTGAAGCGACTACAACAGTAGAGCCGACTACGACCACCACTGAAGCGACTACAACAGTAGAGCCGACTACGACCATCACTGAAGCGCCTACAACCACTACAGAAGCGACTACAACAGTTGAGCCGACTACGACCACCACTGAAGCGACTACAACCACTACAGAAGCTACTACAACAGTAGAGCCGACTACGACCACCACTGAAGCGACTACAACCACTACAGAAGCGACTACAACAGTAGAGCCGACTACAACCACCACTGAAGCGACTACAACCACTACAGAAGCGACTACAACAGTAGAGCCGACTACGACCACCACTGAAGCGACTACAACAACCACTGCGGCGACTACAACAGTAGAGCCGACTACGACCACCACTGAAGCGACTACAACAACCACTGAGGCGACTACAACTGTAGAGCCGACTACGACCACCACTGAAGCGACTACAACAGTAGAGCCGACTACGACCACCACTGCAGCGACTACAACCACTACAGAAGCGACTACAACAGTTGAGCCGACTACGACCACCACTGAAGCGACTACAACCACTACAGAAGCGACTACAACAGTAGAGCCGACTACGACCACCACTGAAGCGACTACAACCACTACAGAAGCGACTACAACAGTAGAGCCGACTACGACCACCACTGAAGTGACTACAACCACTACAGAAGCGACTACAACAGTAGAGCCGACTACGACCACCACTGAAGCGACTACAACAGTTGAGCCGACTACGACCACCACTGAAGCGACTACAACCACTACAGAAGCGACTACAACAGTAGAGCCGACTACGACCACCACTGAAGCGACTACAACAACCACCGAGGCGACTACAACAGTAGAGCCGACTACGACCACCACTGAAGCGACAACAACAACCACTGAGGCGACTACAACTGTAGAGCCGACTACGACCACCACTGAAGCGACTACAACAACTACTGAGGCGACTACAACTGTAGAGCCGACTACGACCACCACTGAAGCGACTACAACAACCACTGAGGCGACTACAACAGTAGAGCCGACTACGACCACCACTGCAGCGACTACAACCACTACAGAAGCGACTACAACAGTTGAGCCGACTACGACCACCACTGAAGCGACTACAACCACTACAAAAGCGACTACAACAGTAGAGCCGACTACGACCACCACTGAAGCGACTACAACCACTACAGAAGCGACTACAACAGTAGAGCCGACTACGACCACCACTGAAGCGACTACAACCACTACAGAAGCGACTACAACAGTAGAGCCGACTACGACCACCACTGAAGCGACTACAACAACCACTGAGGCGACTACAACAGTAGAGCTGACTACGACCACCACTGAAGCGACTACAACAACCACTGAGGCGACTACAACTGTAGAGCCGACTACGACCACCACTGAAGCGACTACAACAGTAGAGCCGACTACGACCACCACTGAAGCGACTACAACCACTACAGAAGCGACTACAACAGTTGAACCGACTACGACCACCACTGAAGCGACTACAACCACTACAGAAGCTGCTACAACAGTAGAGCCGACTACGACCACCACTGAAGCGACTACAACCACTACAGAAGCGACTACAACAGTAGAGCCGACTACGACCACCACTGAAGCGACTACAACAACCACTGAGGCGACTACAACTGTAGAGCCGACTACGACCACCACTGAAGCGACTACAACAACCACTGAGGCGACTACAACTGTAGAGCCGACTACGACCACCACTGAAGCGACTACAACAACCACTGAGGCGACTACAACAGTAGAGCCGACTACGACCACCACTGCAGCGACTACAACCACTACAGAAGCGACTACAACAGTAGAGCCGACTACGACCACCACTGAAGCGACTACAACAACCACTGAGGCGACTACAACTGTAGAGCCGACTACGACCACCACTGAAGCGACTACAACAGTAGAGCCGACTACGACCACCACTGAAGCGACTACAACAACCACTGAGGCGACTACAACTGTAGAGCCGACTACGACCACCACTGAAGCGACTACAACAGTAGAGCCGACTACGACCACCACTGAAGCGACTACAACCACTACAGAAGCGACTACAACAGTTGAGCCGACTACGACCACCACTGAAGCGACTACAACCACTACAGAAGCGACTACAACAGTAGAGCCGACTACGACCACCACTGAAGCGACTACAACAGTAGAGCCGACTACGACCACCACTGCAGCGACTACAACCACTACAGAAGCGACTACAACAGTTGAGCCGACTACGACCACCACTGAAGCGACTACAACCACTACAGAAGCGACTACAACAGTAGAGCCGACTACGACCACCACTGAAGCGACTACAACCACTACAGAAGCGACTACAACAGTAGAGCCGACTACGACCACCACTGAAGCGACTACAACCACTACAGAAGCGACTACAACAGTAGAGCCGACTACGACCACCACTGAAGCGACTACAACCACTACAGAAGCGACTACAACAGTAGAGCCGACTACGACCACCACTGAAGCGACTACAACCAATACAGAAGCGACTACAACAGTAGAGCCGACTACGACCACCACTGAAGCGACTACAACCACTACAGAAGCGACTACAACAGTAGAGCCGACTACGACCACCACTGAAGCGACTACAACCACTACAGAAGCGACTACAACAGTAGAGCCGACTACGACCACCACTGAAGCGACTACAACAACCACTGAGGCGACTACAACTGTAGAGCCGACTACGACCACCACTGAAGCGACTACAACAGTAGAGCCGACTACGACCACCACTGAAGCGACTACAACAGTAGAGCCGACTACGACCATCACTGAAGCGCCTACAACCACTACAGAAGCTACTACAACAGTAGAGCCGACTACGACCACCACTGAAGCGACTACAACCACTACAGAAGCGACTACAACAGTAGAGCCGACTACAACCACCACTGAAGCGACTACAACCACTACAGAAGCGACTACAACAGTAGAGCCGACTACGACCACCACTGAAGCGACTACAACAACCACTGCGGCGACTACAACAGTAGAGCCGACTACGACCACCACTGAAGCGACTACAACAACCACTGAGGCGACTACAACTGTAGAGCCGACTACGACCACCACTGAAGCGACTACAACAGTAGAGCCGACTACGACCACCACTGCAGCGACTACAACCACTACAGAAGCGACTACAACAGTTGAGCCGACTACGACCACCACTGAAGCGACTACAACCACTACAGAAGCGACTACAACAGTAGAGCCGACTACGACCACCACTGAAGCGACTACAACCACTACAGAAGCGACTACAACAGTAGAGCCGACTACGACCACCACTGAAGTGACTACAACCACTACAGAAGCGACTACAACAGTAGAGCCGACTACGACCACCACTGAAGCGACTACAACAGTAGAGCCGACTACGACCACCACTGAAGCGACTACAACCACTACAGAAGCGACTACAACAGTAGAGCCGACTACGACCACCACTGAAGCGACTACAACAACCACCGAGGCGACTACAACAGTAGAGCCGACTACGACCACCACTGAAGCGACAACAACAACCACTGAGGCGACTACAACTGTAGAGCCGACTACGACCACCACTGAAGCGACTACAACAACTACTGAGGCGACTACAACTGTAGAGCCGACTACGACCACCACTGAAGCGACTACAACAACCACTGAGGCGACTACAACAGTAGAGCCGACTACGACCACCACTGCAGCGACTACAACCACTACAGAAGCGACTACAACAGTTGAGCCGACTACGACCACCACTGAAGCGACTACAACCACTACAAAAGCGACTACAACAGTAGAGCCGACTACGACCACCACTGAAGCGACTACAACCACTACAGAAGCGACTACAACAGTAGAGCCGACTACGACCACCACTGAAGCGACTACAACCACTACAGAAGCGACTACAACAGTAGAGCCGACTACGACCACCACTGAAGCGACTACAACCACTACAGAAGCGACTACAACAGTAGAGCCGACTACGACCACCACTGAAGCGACTACAACCACTACAGAAGCGACTACAACAGTAGAGCCGACTACGACCACCACTGAAGCGACTACAACCACTACAGAAGCGACTACAACAGTAGAGCCGACTACGACCACCACTGAAGCGACTACAACAGTAGAGCCGACTACGACCACCACTGAAGCGACTACAACCACTACAGAAGCGACTACAACAGTTGAGCCGACTACGACCACCACTGAAGCGACTACAACCACTACAGAAGCTACTACAACAGTAGAGCCGACTACGACCACCACTGAAGCGACTACAACCACTACAGAAGCGACTACAACTGTAGAGCCGACTACGACCACCACTGAAGCGACTACAACAACCACTGAGGCGACTACAACTGTAGAGCCGACTACGACCACCACTGAAGCGACTACAACAACCACTGAGGCGACTACAACAGTAGAGCCGACTACGACCACCACTGAAGTGACTACAACCACTACAGAAGCGACTACAACAGTAGAGCCGACTACGACCACCACTGAAGCGACTACAACCACTACAGAAGCGACTACAACAGTAGAGCCGACTACGACCACCACTGAAGTGACTACAACCACTACAGAAGCGACTACAACAGTAGAGCCGACTACAACCACCACTGAAGCGACTACAACCACTACAGAAGCGACTACAACAGTAGAGCCGACTACGACCACCACTGAAGCGACTACAACAACCACTGCGGCGACTACAACAGTAGAGCCGACTACGACCACCACTGAAGCGACTACAACAACCACTGAGGCGACTACAACTGTAGAGCCGACTACGACCACCACTGAAGCGACTACAACAGTAGAGCCGACTACGACCACCACTGAAGCGACTACAACAGTAGAGCCGACTACGACCATCACTGAAGCGCCTACAACCACTACAGAAGCGACTACAACAGTTGAGCCGACTACGACCACCACTGAAGCGACTACAACCACTACAGAAGCTACTACAACAGTAGAGCCGACTACGACCACCACTGAAGCGACTACAACCACTACAGAAGCGACTACAACAGTAGAGCCGACTACAACCACCACTGAAGCGACTACAACCACTACAGAAGCGACTACAACAGTAGAGCCGACTACGACCACCACTGAAGCGACTACAACCACTACAGAAGCGACTACAACAGTAGAGTCGACTACGACCACCACTGAAGCGACTACAACCACTACAGAAGCGACTACAACAGTAGAGCCGACTACGACCACCACTGAAGCGACTACAACCACTACAGAAGCGACTACAACAGTAGAGCCGACTACGACCACCACTGAAGCGACTACAACAGTAGAGCCGACTACGACCACCACTGAAGCGACTACAACCACTACAGAAGCGACTACAACAGTTGAGCCGACTACGACCACCACTGAAGCGACTACAACCACTACAGAAGCTACTACAACAGTAGAGCCGACTACGACCACCACTGAAGCGACTACAACCACTACAGAAGCGACTACAACAGTAGAGCCGACTACGACCACCACTGAAGCGACTACAACAACCATTGAGGCGACTACAACTGTAGAGCCGACTACGACCACCACTGAAGCGACTACAACAACCACTGAGGCGACTACAACAGTAGAGCCGACTACGACCACCACTGAAGTGACTACAACCACTACAGAAGCGACTACAACAGTAGAGCCGACTACGACCACCACTGAAGCGACTACAACCACTACAGAAGCGACTACAACCACTACAGAAGCGACTACAACAGTAGAGCCGACTACGACCACCACTGAAGCGACTACAACCACTACAGAAGCGACTACAACTGTAGAGCCGACTACGACCACTACAGAAGCGACTACAACAGTAGAGCCGACTACGACCACCACTGAAGTGACTACAACCACTACAGAAGCGACTACAACAGTTGAGCCGACTACGACCACCACTGAAGCGACTACAACCACTACAGAAGCTACTACAACAGTAGAGCCGACTACGACCACCACTGAAGTGACTACAACCACTACAGAAGCGACTACAACAGTTGAGCCGACTACGACCACCACTGAAGCGACTACAACCACTACAGAAGCTACTACAACAGTTGAGCCGACTACGACCACCACTGAAGCGACTACAACCACTACAGAAGCTACTACAATAGTAGAGCCGACTACGACCACCACTGAAGCGACTACAACAACCACTGAGGCGACTACAACAGTAGAGCCGACTACGACCACCACTGAAGCGTTTACAACAACCACTGAGGCGACTACAACTGTAGAGCCGACTACGACCACCACTAAAGCGACTACAACAGTAGAGCCGACTACGACCACCACTGAAGCGACTACAACCACTACAGAAGCGACTACAACAGTTGAGCCGTCTACGACCACCACTGAAGCGACTACAACAGTAGAGCCGACTACGACCACCACTGCAGCGACTACAACCACTACAGAAGCGACTACAACAGTTGAGCCGACTACGACCACCACTGAAGCGACTACAACCACTACAGAAGCGACTACAACAGTAGAGCCGACTACGACCACCACTGAAGCGACTACAACCACTACAGAAGCGACTCCAACAGTAGAGCCGACTACGACCACCACTGAAGCGACTACAACAACCACTCAGGCGACTACAACAGTAGAGCCGACTACGACCACCACTGAAGCGACTACAACAACCACTGAGGCGACTACAACTGTAGAGCCGACTACGACCACCACTGAAGCGACTACAACCACTACAGAAGCGACTACAACAGTAGAGCCGACTACGACTACCACTGAAGCGACTACAACAACCACTGAGGCGACTACAACAGTAGAGCCGACTACGACCACCACTGAAGCGACTACAACAACCACTGAGGCGACTACAACTGTAGAGCCGACTACGACCACCACTGAAGCGACTACAACAGTAGAGCCGACTACGACCACCACTGAAGCGACTACAACCACTACAGAAGCGACTACAACAGTAGAGCCGACTACGACCACCACTGAAGCGACTACAACCACTACAGAAGCGACTACAACAGTTGAGCCGACTACGACCACCACTGAAGCGACTACAACCACTACAGAAGCGACTACAACAGTTGAGCCGACTACGACCACAACTGAAGCGACTACAACCACTACAGAAGCGACTACAACAGTAGAGCCGACTACGACCACCACTGAAGCGACTACAACCACTACAGAAGCGACTACAACAGTAGAGCCGACTACGACCACCACTGAAGCGACTACAACCACTACAGAAGCGACTACAACAGTAGAGCCGACTACGACCACCACTGAAGTGACTACAACCAATACAGAAGCGACTACAACAGTAGAGCCGACTACGACCACCACTGAAGCGACTACAACCACTACAGAAGCTACTACATCAGTAGAGCCGACTACGACCACCACTGAAGCGACTACAACCACTACAGAAGCGACTACAACAGTAGAGCCGACTACGACCACCACTGAAGCGACTACAACCACTACAGAAGCGACTACAACAGTAGAGCCGACTACGACTACCACTGAAGCGACTACAACAACCACTGAGGCGACTACAACAGTAGAGCCGACTACGACCACCACTGAAGCGACTACAACAGTAGAGCCGACTACGACCACCACTGAAGCGACTACAACCACTACAGAAGCGACTACAACAGTTGAGCCGACTACGACCACCACTGAAGCGACTACAACCACTACAGAAGCGACTACAACAGTAGAGCCGACTACGACCACCACTGAAGTGACTACAACCACTACAGAAGCGACTACAACAGTAGAGCCGACTACGACCACCACTGAAGCGACTACAACAGTAGAGCCGACTACGACCACCACTGAAGCGACTACAACCACTACAGAAGCGACTACAACAGTAGAGCCGACTACGACCACCACTGAAGCGACTACAACAACCACTGAGGCGACTACAACAGTAGAGCCGACTACGACCACCACTGAAGCGACTACAACAACCACTGAGGCGACTACAACTGTAGAGCCGACTACGACCACCACTGAAGCGACTACAACAACCACTGAGGCGACTACAACTGTAGAGCCGACTACGACCACCACTGAAGCGACTACAACAACCACTGAGGCGACTACAACAGTAGAGCCGACTACGACCACCACTGCAGCGACTACAACCACTACAGAAGCGACTACAACAGTTGAGCCGACTACGACCACCACTGAAGCGACTACAACCACTACAGAAGCGACTACAACAGTAGAGCCGACTACGACCACCACTGAAGCGACTACAACCACTACAGAAGCGACTACAACAGTAGAGCCGACTACGACCACCACTGAAGCGACTACAACCACTACAGAAGCGACTACAACAGTAGAGCCGACTACGACCACCACTGAAGCGACTACAACCACTACAGAAGCGACTACAACAGTAGAGCCGACTACGACCACCACTGAAGCGACTACAACCACTACAGAAGCGACTACAACAGTAGAGCCGACTACGACCACCACTGAAGCGACTACAACAGTAGAGCCGACTACGACCACCACTGAAGCGACTACAACCACTACAGAAGCGACTACAACAGTTGAGCCGACTACGACCACCACTGAAGCGACTACAACCACTACAGAAGCTACTACAACAGTAGAGCTGACTACGACCACCACTGAAGCGACTACAACCACTACAGAAGCGACTACAACAGTAGAGCCGACTACGACCACCACTGAAGCGACTACAACCACTACAGAAGCGACTACAACAGTAGAGCCGACTACGACCACCACTGAAGCGACTACAACCACTACAGAAGCGACTACAACAGTAGAGCCGACTACGACCACCACTGAAGTGACTACAACCACTACAGAAGCGACTACAACAGTAGAGCCGACTACGACCACCACTGAAGCGACTACAACAGTAGAGCCGACTACGACCACCACTGAAGCGACTACAACCACTACAGAAGCGACTACAACAGTAGAGCCGACTACGACCACCACTGAAGCGACTACAACAACCACCGAGGCGACTACAACAGTAGAGCCGACTACGACCACCACTGAAGTGACTACAACCACTACAGAAGCGACTACAACAGTAGAGCCGACTACGACCACCACTGAAGCGACTACAACAGTAGAGCCGACTACGACCACCACTGAAGCGACTACAACCACTACAGAAGCGACTACAACAGTAGAGCCGACTACGACCACCACTGAAGCGACTACAACAACCACCGAGGCGACTACAACAGTAGAGCCGACTACGACCACCACTGCAGCGACTACAACCACTACAGAAGCGACTACAACAGTTGAGCCGACTACGACCACCACTGAAGCGACTACAACCACTACAGAAGCGACTACAACAGTAGAGCCGACTACGACCACCACTGAAGCGACTACAACCACTACAGAAGCGACTACAACAGTAGAGCCGACTACGACCACCACTGAAGCGACTACAACCACTACAGAAGCGACTACAACAGTAGAGCCGACTACGACCACCACTGAAGCGACTACAACCACTACAGAAGCGACTACAACAGTAGAGCCGACTACGACCACCACTGAAGCGACTACAACCAATACAGAAGCGACTACAACAGTAGAGCCGACTACGACCACCACTGAAGCGACTACAACCACTACAGAAGCGACTACAACAGTAGAGCCGACTACGACCACCACTGAAGCGACTACAACCACTACAGAAGCGACTACAACAGTAGAGCCGACTACGACCACCACTGAAGCGACTACAACAACCACTGAGGCGACTACAACTGTAGAGCCGACTACGACCACCACTGAAGCGACTACAACAGTAGAGCCGACTACGACCACCACTGAAGCGACTACAACAGTAGAGCCGACTACGACCATCACTGAAGCGCCTACAACCACTACAGAAGCTACTACAACAGTAGAGCCGACTACGACCACCACTGAAGCGACTACAACCACTACAGAAGCGACTACAACAGTAGAGCCGACTACAACCACCACTGAAGCGACTACAACCACTACAGAAGCGACTACAACAGTAGAGCCGACTACGACCACCACTGAAGCGACTACAACAACCACTGCGGCGACTACAACAGTAGAGCCGACTACGACCACCACTGAAGCGACTACAACAACCACTGAGGCGACTACAACTGTAGAGCCGACTACGACCACCACTGAAGCGACTACAACAGTAGAGCCGACTACGACCACCACTGCAGCGACTACAACCACTACAGAAGCGACTACAACAGTTGAGCCGACTACGACCACCACTGAAGCGACTACAACCACTACAGAAGCGACTACAACAGTAGAGCCGACTACGACCACCACTGAAGCGACTACAACCACTACAGAAGCGACTACAACAGTAGAGCCGACTACGACCACCACTGAAGTGACTACAACCACTACAGAAGCGACTACAACAGTAGAGCCGACTACGACCACCACTGAAGCGACTACAACAGTAGAGCCGACTACGACCACCACTGAAGCGACTACAACCACTACAGAAGCGACTACAACAGTAGAGCCGACTACGACCACCACTGAAGCGACTACAACAACCACCGAGGCGACTACAACAGTAGAGCCGACTACGACCACCACTGAAGCGACAACAACAACCACTGAGGCGACTACAACTGTAGAGCCGACTACGACCACCACTGAAGCGACTACAACAACTACTGAGGCGACTACAACTGTAGAGCCGACTACGACCACCACTGAAGCGACTACAACAACCACTGAGGCGACTACAACAGTAGAGCCGACTACGACCACCACTGCAGCGACTACAACCACTACAGAAGCGACTACAACAGTTGAGCCGACTACGACCACCACTGAAGCGACTACAACCACTACAAAAGCGACTACAACAGTAGAGCCGACTACGACCACCACTGAAGCGACTACAACCACTACAGAAGCGACTACAACAGTAGAGCCGACTACGACCACCACTGAAGCGACTACAACCACTACAGAAGCGACTACAACAGTAGAGCCGACTACGACCACCACTGAAGCGACTACAACCACTACAGAAGCGACTACAACAGTAGAGCCGACTACGACCACCACTGAAGCGACTACAACCACTACAGAAGCGACTACAACAGTAGAGCCGACTACGACCACCACTGAAGCGACTACAACCACTACAGAAGCGACTACAACAGTAGAGCCGACTACGACCACCACTGAAGCGACTACAACAGTAGAGCCGACTACGACCACCACTGAAGCGACTACAACCACTACAGAAGCGACTACAACAGTTGAGCCGACTACGACCACCACTGAAGCGACTACAACCACTACAGAAGCTACTACAACAGTAGAGCCGACTACGACCACCACTGAAGCGACTACAACCACTACAGAAGCGACTACAACTGTAGAGCCGACTACGACCACCACTGAAGCGACTACAACAACCACTGAGGCGACTACAACTGTAGAGCCGACTACGACCACCACTGAAGCGACTACAACAACCACTGAGGCGACTACAACAGTAGAGCCGACTACGACCACCACTGAAGTGACTACAACCACTACAGAAGCGACTACAACAGTAGAGCCGACTACGACCACCACTGAAGCGACTACAACCACTACAGAAGCGACTACAACAGTAGAGCCGACTACGACCACCACTGAAGTGACTACAACCACTACAGAAGCGACTACAACAGTAGAGCCGACTACAACCACCACTGAAGCGACTACAACCACTACAGAAGCGACTACAACAGTAGAGCTGACTACGACCACCACTGAAGCGACTACAACAACCACTGCGGCGACTACAACAGTAGAGCCGACTACGACCACCACTGAAGCGACTACAACAACCACTGAGGCGACTACAACTGTAGAGCCGACTACGACCACCACTGAAGCGACTACAACAGTAGAGCCGACTACGACCACCACTGAAGCGACTACAACAGTAGAGCCGACTACGACCATCACTGAAGCGCCTACAACCACTACAGAAGCGACTACAACAGTTGAGCCGACTACGACCACCACTGAAGCGACTACAACCACTACAGAAGCTACTACAACAGTAGAGCCGACTACGACCACCACTGAAGCGACTACAACCACTACAGAAGCGACTACAACAGTAGAGCCGACTACAACCACCACTGAAGCGACTACAACCACTACAGAAGCGACTACAACAGTAGAGCCGACTACGACCACCACTGAAGCGACTACAACCACTACAGAAGCGACTACAACAGTAGAGTCGACTACGACCACCACTGAAGCGACTACAACCACTACAGAAGCGACTACAACAGTAGAGCCGACTACGACCACCACTGAAGCGACTACAACCACTACAGAAGCGACTACAACAGTAGAGCCGACTACGACCACCACTGAAGCGACTACAACAGTAGAGCCGACTACGACCACCACTGAAGCGACTACAACCACTACAGAAGCGACTACAACAGTTGAGCCGACTACGACCACCACTGAAGCGACTACAACCACTACAGAAGCTACTACAACAGTAGAGCCGACTACGACCACCACTGAAGCGACTACAACCACTACAGAAGCGACTACAACAGTAGAGCCGACTACGACCACCACTGAAGCGACTACAACAACCATTGAGGCGACTACAACTGTAGAGCCGACTACGACCACCACTGAAGCGACTACAACAACCACTGAGGCGACTACAACAGTAGAGCCGACTACGACCACCACTGAAGTGACTACAACCACTACAGAAGCGACTACAACAGTAGAGCCGACTACGACCACCACTGAAGCGACTACAACCACTACAGAAGCGACTACAACCACTACAGAAGCGACTACAACAGTAGAGCCGACTACGACCACCACTGAAGCGACTACAACCACTACAGAAGCGACTACAACAGTAGAGCCGACTACGACCACCACTGAAGCGACTACAACCACTACAGAAGCGACTACAACAGTAGAGCCGACTACGACCACCACTGAAGCGACTACAACCACTACAGAAGCGACTACAACAGTAGAGCCGACTACGACCACCACTGAAGCGACTACAACAGTAGAGCCGACTACGACCACCACTGAAGCGACTACAACCACTACAGAAGCGACTACAACAGTTGAGCCGACTACGACCACCACTGAAGCGACTACAACCACTACAGAAGCTACTACAACAGTAGAGCCGACTACGACCACCACTGAAGCGACTACAACCACTACAGAAGCGACTACAACTGTAGAGCCGACTACGACCACCACTGAAGCGACTACAACAACCACTGAGGCGACTACAACTGTAGAGCCGACTACGACCACCACTGAAGCGACTACAACAACCACTGAGGCGACTACAACAGTAGAGCCGACTACGACCACCACTGAAGTGACTACAACCACTACAGAAGCGACTACAACAGTAGAGCCGACTACGACCACCACTGAAGCGACTACAACCACTACAGAAGCGACTACAACAGTAGAGCCGACTACGACCACCACTGAAGTGACTACAACCACTACAGAAGCGACTACAACAGTAGAGCCGACTACAACCACCACTGAAGCGACTACAACCACTACAGAAGCGACTACAACAGTAGAGCTGACTACGACCACCACTGAAGCGACTACAACAACCACTGCGGCGACTACAACAGTAGAGCCGACTACGACCACCACTGAAGCGACTACAACAACCACTGAGGCGACTACAACTGTAGAGCCGACTACGACCACCACTGAAGCGACTACAACAGTAGAGCCGACTACGACCACCACTGAAGCGACTACAACAGTAGAGCCGACTACGACCATCACTGAAGCGCCTACAACCACTACAGAAGCGACTACAACAGTTGAGCCGACTACGACCACCACTGAAGCGACTACAACCACTACAGAAGCTACTACAACAGTAGAGCCGACTACGACCACCACTGAAGCGACTACAACCACTACAGAAGCGACTACAACAGTAGAGCCGACTACAACCACCACTGAAGCGACTACAACCACTACAGAAGCGACTACAACAGTAGAGCCGACTACGACCACCACTGAAGCGACTACAACCACTACAGAAGCGACTACAACAGTAGAGTCGACTACGACCACCACTGAAGCGACTACAACCACTACAGAAGCGACTACAACAGTAGAGCCGACTACGACCACCACTGAAGCGACTACAACCACTACAGAAGCGACTACAACAGTAGAGCCGACTACGACCACCACTGAAGCGACTACAACAGTAGAGCCGACTACGACCACCACTGAAGCGACTACAACCACTACAGAAGCGACTACAACAGTTGAGCCGACTACGACCACCACTGAAGCGACTACAACCACTACAGAAGCTACTACAACAGTAGAGCCGACTACGACCACCACTGAAGCGACTACAACCACTACAGAAGCGACTACAACAGTAGAGCCGACTACGACCACCACTGAAGCGACTACAACAACCATTGAGGCGACTACAACTGTAGAGCCGACTACGACCACCACTGAAGCGACTACAACAACCACTGAGGCGACTACAACAGTAGAGCCGACTACGACCACCACTGAAGTGACTACAACCACTACAGAAGCGACTACAACAGTAGAGCCGACTACGACCACCACTGAAGCGACTACAACCACTACAGAAGCGACTACAACCACTACAGAAGCGACTACAACAGTAGAGCCGACTACGACCACCACTGAAGCGACTACAACCACTACAGAAGCGACTACAACTGTAGAGCCGACTACGACCACTACAGAAGCGACTACAACAGTAGAGCCGACTACGACCACCACTGAAGTGACTACAACCACTACAGAAGCGACTACAACAGTTGAGCCGACTACGACCACCACTGAAGCGACTACAACCACTACAGAAGCTACTACAACAGTAGAGCCGACTACGACCACCACTGAAGTGACTACAACCACTACAGAAGCGACTACAACAGTTGAGCCGACTACGACCACCACTGAAGCGACTACAACCACTACAGAAGCGACTACAACAGTTGAGCCGACTACGACCACCACTGAAGCGACTACAACCACTACAGAAGCTACTACAACAGTTGAGCCGACTACGACCACCACTGAAGCGACTACAACAACCACTGAGGCGACTACAACAGTAGAGCCGACTACGACCACCACTGAAGCGTTTACAACAACCACTGAGGCGACTACAACTGTAGAGCCGACTACGACCACCACTAAAGCGACTACAACAGTAGAGCCGACTACGACCACCACTGAAGCGACTACAACCACTACAGAAGCGACTACAACAGTTGAGCCGTCTACGACCACCACTGAAGCGACTACAACAGTAGAGCCGACTACGACCACCACTGCAGCGACTACAACCACTACAGAAGCGACTACAACAGTTGAGCCGACTACGACCACCACTGAAGCGACTACAACCACTACAGAAGCGACTACAACAGTAGAGCCGACTACGACCACCACTGAAGCGACTACAACCACTACAGAAGCGACTCCAACAGTAGAGCCGACTACGACCACCACTGAAGCGACTACAACAACCACTCAGGCGACTACAACAGTAGAGCCGACTACGACCACCACTGAAGCGACTACAACAACCACTGAGGCGACTACAACTGTAGAGCCGACTACGACCACCACTGAAGCGACTACAACCACTACAGAAGCGACTACAACAGTAGAGCCGACTACGACTACCACTGAAGCGACTACAACAACCACTGAGGCGACTACAACAGTAGAGCCGACTACGACCACCACTGAAGCGACTACAACAACCACTGAGGCGACTACAACTGTAGAGCCGACTACGACCACCACTGAAGCGACTACAACAGTAGAGCCGACTACGACCACCACTGAAGCGACTACAACCACTACAGAAGCGACTACAACAGTAGAGCCGACTACGACCACCACTGAAGCGACTACAACCACTACAGAAGCGACTACAACAGTTGAGCCGACTACGACCACCACTGAAGCGACTACAACCACTACAGAAGCGACTACAACAGTTGAGCCGACTACGACCACAACTGAAGCGACTACAACCACTACAGAAGCGACTACAACAGTAGAGCCGACTACGACCACCACTGAAGCGACTACAACCACTACAGAAGCGACTACAACAGTAGAGCCGACTACGACCACCACTGAAGCGACTACAACCACTACAGAAGCGACTACAACAGTAGAGCCGACTACGACCACCACTGAAGTGACTACAACCAATACAGAAGCGACTACAACAGTAGAGCCGACTACGACCACCACTGAAGCGACTACAACCACTACAGAAGCTACTACATCAGTAGAGCCGACTACGACCACCACTGAAGCGACTACAACCACTACAGAAGCGACTACAACAGTAGAGCCGACTACGACCACCACTGAAGCGACTACAACCACTACAGAAG
This sequence comes from Mythimna pallens, assembly GCA_961205895.1. Taxonomy (NCBI): domain Eukaryota; kingdom Metazoa; phylum Arthropoda; class Insecta; order Lepidoptera; family Noctuidae; genus Mythimna; species Mythimna pallens. Next base: position 9,602,329 of record OY540843.1, read on the forward strand.
CGACTACAACAGTAGAGCCGACTACGACTACCACTGAAGCGACTACAACAACCACTGAGGCGACTACAACAGTAGAGCCGACTACGACCACCACTGAAGCGACTACAACAGTAGAGCCGACTACGACCACCACTGAAGCGACTACAACCACTACAGAAGCGACTACAACAGTTGAGCCGACTACGACCACCACTGAAGCGACTACAACCACTACAGAAGCGACTACAACAGTAGAGCCGACTACGACCACCACTGAAGTGACTACAACCACTACAGAAGCGACTACAACAGTAGAGCCGACTACGACCACCACTGAAGCGACTACAACAGTAGAGCCGACTACGACCACCACTGAAGCGACTACAACCACTACAGAAGCGACTACAACAGTAGAGCCGACTACGACCACCACTGAAGCGACTACAACAACCACTGAGGCGACTACAACAGTAGAGCCGACTACGACCACCACTGAAGCGACTACAACAACCACTGAGGCGACTACAACTGTAGAGCCGACTACGACCACCACTGAAGCGACTACAACAACCACTGAGGCGACTACAACTGTAGAGCCGACTACGACCACCACTGAAGCGACTACAACAACCACTGAGGCGACTACAACAGTAGAGCCGACTACGACCACCACTGCAGCGACTACAACCACTACAGAAGCGACTACAACAGTTGAGCCGACTACGACCACCACTGAAGCGACTACAACCACTACAAAAGCGACTACAACAGTAGAGCCGACTACGACCACCACTGAAGCGACTACAACCACTACAGAAGCGACTACAACAGTAGAGCCGACTACGACCACCACTGAAGCGACTACAACCACTACAGAAGCGACTACAACAGTAGAGCCGACTACGACCACCACTGAAGCGACTACAACCACTACAGAAGCGACTACAACAGTAGAGCCGACTACGACCACCACTGAAGCGACTACAACCACTACAGAAGCGACTACAACAGTAGAGCCGACTACGACCACCACTGAAGCGACTACAACAGTAGAGCCGACTACGACCACCACTGAAGCGACTACAACCACTACAGAAGCGACTACAACAGTTGAGCCGACTACGACCACCACTGAAGCGACTACAACCACTACAGAAGCTACTACAACAGTAGAGCTGACTACGACCACCACTGAAGCGACTACAACCACTACAGAAGCGACTACAACAGTAGAGCCGACTACGACCACCACTGAAGCGACTACAACAACCACTGAGGCGACTACAACTGTAGAGCCGACTACGACCACCACTGAAGCGACTACAACAACCACTGAGGCGACTACAACAGTAGAGCCGACTACGACCACCACTGCAGCGACTACAACCACTACAGAAGCGACTACAACAGTTGAGCCGACTACGACCACCACTGAAGCGACTACAACCACTACAAAAGCGACTACAACAGTAGAGCCGACTACGACCACCACTGAAGCGACTACAATCACTACAGAAGCGACTACAACAGTAGAGCCGACTACGACCACCACTGAAGCGACTACAACCACTACAGAAGCGACTACAACAGTAGAGCCGACTACGACCACCACTGAAGCGACTACAACCACTACAGAAGCGACTACAACAGTAGAGCCGACTACGACCACCACTGAAGCGACTACAACCACTACAGAAGCGACTACAACAGTAGAGCCGACTACGACCACCACTGAAGCGACTACAACAGTAGAGCCGACTACGACCACCACTGAAGCGACTACAACCACTACAGAAGCGACTACAACAGTTGAGCCGACTACGACCACCACTGAAGCGACTACAACCACTACAGAAGCTACTACAACAGTAGAGCCGACTACGACCACCACTGAAGCGACTACAACCACTACAGAAGCGACTACAACAGTAGAGCCGACTACGACCACCACTGAAGCGACTACAACAACCATTGAGGCGACTACAACTGTAGAGCCGACTACGACCACCACTGAAGCGACTACAACAACCACTGAGGCGACTACAACAGTAGAGCCGACTACGACCACCACTGAAGTGACTACAACCACTACAGAAGCGACTACAACAGTAGAGCCGACTACGACCACCACTGAAGCGACTACAACCACTACAGAAGCGACTACAACCACTACAGAAGCGACTACAACAGTAGAGCCGACTACGACCACCACTGAAGCGACTACAACCACTACAGAAGCGACTACAACTGTAGAGCCGACTACGACCACTACAGAAGCGACTACAACAGTAGAGCCGACTACGACCACCACTGAAGTGACTACAACCACTACAGAAGCGACTACAACAGTTGAGCCGACTACGACCACCACTGAAGCGACTACAACCACTACAGAAGCTACTACAACAGTAGAGCCGACTACGACCACCACTGAAGCGACTACAACCACTACAGAAGCTACTACAATAGTAGAGCCGACTACGACCACCACTGAAGCGACTACAACAACCACTGAGGCGACTACAACAGTAGAGCCGACTACGACCACCACTGAAGCGACTACAACAACCACTGAGGCGACTACAACTGTAGAGCCGACTACGACCACCACTGAAGCGACTACAACAGTAGAGCCGACTACGACCACCACTGAAGCGACTACAACAGTAGAGCCGACTACGACCACCACTGCAGCGACTACAACCACTACAGAAGCGACTACAACAGTTGAGCCGACTACGACCACCACTGAAGCGACTACAACCACTACAGAAGCGACTACAACAGTAGAGCTGACTACGACCACCACTGAAGCGACTACAACCACTACAGAAGCGACTCCAACAGTAGAGCCGACTACGACCACCACTGAAGCGACTACAACAACCACTCAGGCGACTACAACAGTAGAGCCGACTACGACCACCACTGAAGCGACTACAACAACCACTGAGGCGACTACAACTGTAGAGCCGACTACGACCACCACTGAAGCGACTACAACCACTACAGAAGCGACTACAACAGTAGAGCCGACTACGACTACCACTGAAGCGACTACAACAACCACTGAGGCGACTACAACAGTAGAGCCGACTACGACCACCACTGAAGCGACTACAACAACCACTGAGGCGACTACAACTGTAGAGCCGACTACGACCACCACTGAAGCGACTACAACAGTTGAGCCGACTACGACCACCACTGAAGCGACTACAACCACTACAGAAGCGACTACAACAGTTGAGCCGACTACGACCACAACTGAAGCGACTACAACCACTACAGAAGCGACTACAACAGTAGAGCCGACTACGACCACCACTGAAGCGACTACAACCACTACAGAAGCGACTACAACAGTAGAGCCGACTACGACCACCACTGAAGCGACTACAACCACTACAGAAGCGACTACAACAGTAGAGCCGACTACGACCACCACTGAAGTGACTACAACCAATACAGAAGCGACTACAACAGTAGAGCCGACTACGACCACCACTGAAGCGACTACAACCACTACAGAAGCTACTACATCAGTAGAGCCGACTACGACCACCACTGAAGCGACTACAACCACTACAGAAGCGACTACAACAGTAGAGCCGACTACGACCACCACTGAAGCGACTACAACCACTACAGAAGCGACTACAACAGTAGAGCCGACTACGACTACCACTGAAGCGACTACAACAACCACTGAGGCGACTACAACAGTAGAGCCGACTACGACCACCACTGAAGCGACTACAACAGTAGAGCCGACTACGACCACCACTGAAGCGACTACAACCACTACAGAAGCGACTACAACAGTTGAGCCGACTACGACCACCACTGAAGCGACTACAACCACTACAGAAGCGACTACAACAGTAGAGCCGACTACGACCACCACTGAAGTGACTACAACCACTACAGAAGCGACTACAACAGTAGAGCCGACTACGACCACCACTGAAGCGACTACAACAGTAGAGCCGACTACGACCACCACTGAAGCGACTACAACCACTACAGAAGCGACTACAACAGTAGAGCCGACTACGACCACCACTGAAGCGACTACAACAACCACTGAGGCGACTACAACAGTAGAGCCGACTACGACCACCACTGAAGCGACTACAACAGTAGAGCCGACTACGACCACCACTGAAGCGACTACAACAACCACTGAGGCGACTACAACTGTAGAGCTGACTACGACCACCACTGAAGCGACTACAACAGTAGAGCCGACTACGACCACCACTGAAGCGACTACAACCACTACAGAAGCGACTACAACAGTTGAGCCGACTACGACCACCACTGAAGCGACTACAACCACTACAGAAGCTACTACAACAGTAGAGCCGACTACGACCACCACTGAAGCGACTACAACCACTACAGAAGCGACTACAACAGTAGAGCCGACTACGACCACCACTGAAGCGACTACAACAACCACTGAGGCGACTACAACTGTAGAGCCGACTACGACCACCACTGAAGCGACTACAACAACCACTGAGGCGACTACAACTGTAGAGCCGACTACGACCACCACTGAAGCGACTACAACAACCACTGAGGCGACTACAACAGTAGAGCCGACTACGACCACCACTGCAGCGACTACAACCACTACAGAAGCGACTACAACAGTTGAGCCGACTACGACCACCACTGAAGCGACTACAACCACTACAGAAGCGACTACAACAGTAGAGCCGACTACGACCTCCACTGAAGCGACTACAACCACCACTGAAGCGACTACAACCACTACAGAGGCGACTACAACAGTAGAGCCGACTACGACCACCACTGAAGCGACTACAACAACCACTGCGGCGACTACAACAGTAGAGCCGACTACGACCACCACTGAAGCGACTACAACAACCACTGAGGCGACTACAACTGTAGAGCCGACTACGACCACCACTGAAGCGACTACAACCACTACAGAAGCGACTACAACAGTAGAGCCGACTACGATAACCACTGAAGCGATTACAACCACTACAGAAGCGACTACAACAGTAGAGCCGACTACGACCACCACTGAAGCGACTACAACAACCACTGAGGCGACTACAACTGTAGAACCAACTACGACCACCACTGAAGCGACTACAACCACTACAGAAGCGACTACAACAGTAGAGCCGACTACGACCACCACTGAAGCGACTACAACCACTACGGAAGCGACTATGACAGTAGAGCCGACTACGACCACAACTGAAGCGACTACAACAACCACTGAGGCGACTACAACTGTAGAACCAACTACGACCACCACTGAAGCGACTACAACCACTACAGAAGCGACTACGTCAGTTGAGCCGACTACGACCACCACTGAAGCGACTACAACAGTTGAGCCGACAACGACCACCACTGAAGCGACTACAACCACTTCAGAAGCGACTACAACAGTAGAGCCGACTACGACGCCCACTGAGGCGACTACAACCAATAAAACTAAAAACTAATCAAATGCATCGGAATGGCAACATCTGAACGTCAACATAAGTCACGTGGTCAAAACAAACGAATATAAAATTCGTAGCTAAGTTCATATCGTTCAAAATGACAGAATGAAATGTAATCGATTTTACAATGTTCATCGCTAAATCATGTAGTTTTACGGTATTACGATAGCCTAATTCCATTTAGAACGATCGAGCGACTCAGGCATGGCAACATGACTCGTTTGCTATAATTGCTTACGCGCCGTAGCGTTACCGATTGTAGGAATACATTCGACGCTTTACCAGCCCCCCTAGCCAAGTTACAATCGTTTCATTCCTTAGTTCTGACGTCATCTCAACGCTCAGTCTCGTGGTCAGAACAAAGGAATCGGAGGCGTGGCCTACTTGAGGCGTTCGGCGCGAACGGTACGATTGTAACTTGGCTGGGGTTGGCTGGGCTGCTTTTAGTAATTTGGTGATATCCTGCGATTTAAATTTTGATAACGATATAGTTTTATTAGTAGATTTTGATATCTAACTGGTAGTTCGAATTAATTATTATTATTTTATTTATTACTATATACTTTGTAAAGAGAATCGGAAAAATATTCAACTTAATTTAATCTTTTGTTAAATTAAAATATGTAAGTTACTTGCTTTTTTTTGTGTGGGTTTTCAAATTAAATTGTTTTGTTTATATAAAAAAGAAGTGAAACATGAATTAGCTTTATTTTTAGATAATTATGTCTGTTTTAGGGCATGTTTATCGTAATGATATATATTTAAGTAGTAGTATACTTAAAATTCGACGTATTAAATTTTCAGCCGTGCGAGTGAGACAGATACTTATTACATTTTATTCTTTATAATGTTTTTTTTTACTTTAAATTATGTTTAGGGATTAGTTATTTTTCTGTTTATTGTAGTTTAGTCCTGTGCGAGTCACAAATGAATGTTTTTCTTTGTTTCTTTTATTTTCTCTTTCAAAGTTCCATCTCTTTAACAATTCAGTTTAGGTCGTTTAGTTCTGAGCTCTGTTTTCTTTTGTTATTTTGGAAAGTTTATTCTCTTCTATTCTTGATTTCGTTTAAACAACTGAACTGATCGATAAGTTTTGCTCTGGTATAGTCCAGTGCCAAATCAAAAAGTGTAAAATGTAAATAGAATTTATTTATAGAATTACTTTTTTTTCAATAATACCCTTTATATAAGACCCTATGACAATTCGAACAGAGTTTACTTTGTAATGACGATTCAAATAAGTTATCCTGATACATAATACGGTCTCGTAACCTTCTAATTGGAATAAATAATTCAGAAGATTGATTTAGTGTTAATTCAGTTGCCGTATGGTATATCTCAGCACCCTTAAGGCTCAGCACATCGGGCACCCTGAGTAAAGATTCCAGATTCAAACACATACAGCATAAAGCTAGAATTACACTACGCACACGTGTGCCGCACACGCCGATCTGGGCGCGTCGGTCTCCATAAATTTTATATGGAAACTAGACTTGTAGAGCTACACTTGATCCACGCCTCGCAACGCCACGCGACGTCGTTCTACGTACAAATCAGGCGTGTTACACGTGTGCGTCGGTCTAATGTAGTTCTAGCTTAATGGAAGACTATTAAACGACAGCCGATGATGGCAGCACCTAGCGACAAAGCTCCAAAGGCGCATCATTTCCAAAAGCATTTCAATATTCAACTAACAGAGGAATTGCTCGACTACTCTTGCCCAGCAGAACTGAGGGCCTACATGGATGGATCAAAGACAGATACTGGCACGGGAGTTGGAGTCTTCTCCAATGACCTCAATATCAAAATATCCAGAAAAATTCAACACCGTCTATCAGGCGGAATGTGTTTGTATAATCCTTGCGGCCGGCGGCCCACGCCATAGAAACTAGGAATGTAATGGACACACACATTCGGATATTCTCCGATAGTGCTTCAGTCCTACAATCCCTAGGTAAAAACTCTACCACCTCGAGAATAATACAAGAATGCCGCTCGTGTTGTATGTTTGGTGCGGTGTTTCTCGGTATTGTTTGTTTCCCATTTAACACCGACTTCCGAATTTATAGTTAATTTGATCCTTTTAGTGTTTTTTTTAGTGAAGTCTGTTATTTTATATTTTTTGTAAAAAGTTTTTATTTTACATTTTTCAGTAGAGTTTAAAAAACAGAGTGTCTATTTCTCATGACGATTCCAATTAACTCAAACACTGCTAGGTTTCATTGTTTTATTATAAAATTCCTGTCAACCTTCCACCTTCCGGCTCCATTATCACATCATGCAGTTCGATAGTACCTTATAGCCAAAGTGCATCTCGTGACAATTCTAATAAACCCAAACACGGCTTGACCATTTCTGGTCTCCTTTATCAGTTCTACTTCATCAAATGTTACTTTTGACTGTAAATGCTTAAGTTCTCGATGAAAATACCAAAATCACTATATGGTTGCCTATAATATTTGTGGAACTCCCTCAATTCCTCATGGATCCCATGATCAGAACTGGATTATGAAAAAATGGGACCAATCTGGAAGCATATCCTATTAAGGGAAAAAATAATAATTGCAAATTGGTCCATAAACGACGGAGTTCTGAGGTAACAAACGTAAAAAAAAATCGGTTAAAAAGAAAGAGTCAGAGTGCTGAAACGCAACACTGTGACACTACAGTGGCTTAAAGGTCATAGCGGCTCACTGGGCAACAACGCGGCGGACGAGCTAGCCAGGAGATGATCTGGAGCGGTGGTTTTCGGCCCCGAACCCATTGTGCCGGTCCCCTTTGTTCAGCAGCGTAGTTGGTTACGTGAACACACACATATACAAGCAGAGTTCTGGTGGTCCTCGACACTAGGATGCAGGCAGGCCAAGGAGGCCATGCCACACCTCAATAAAGCCTTCATCAAAAAACTCATAAGACTGGATAAAAGCGGCCTGCACCTGGGGACGGGGACCATCACTGGACACTTCACACTGAATAAGCACCTCTACACAATAGGCATAGCCAGACAGTCCCCTGTGTAGAGCATGCTTGGAGGGGGAGGAGACATTTGCGCATGTGCTCCTAGACTGCACAGGTGTCACTGAAATACGCACAAAACCACCTAAGGTTATGGCCACAGTGGCCCACGTACACACGGTGACTTTGATAGCGTAGCAGGGCACACTAACATGATAAATGTGTGCGTAAACGCTAGCGCGTGAAACACAACAGGTATTATCGTTGTGTGATACAAAGTAACTCGTTTCTACACTCACACTCTTGAAAAAAAAAATAGTAGCCGTCTAAGTTACACGACTATGAAAATACAGCAAAAATTGGCTACTGTTATTAATGGCGCTGTGGCGCAATGCGTATGATACTTAACTGACGAGTAAGAGGTCCCAAGTTCGATTCCAATTATCTGTTATTTTCTTTTTGTTTTACTCATGTTTTTTTTGAATATTAATGTTATGGTTATTCTCGTAATAATTAAAATATTCGAAATATATTTTTGTAATTTTATACATATAAACTATGTATATTTACGAAATTAATTAACGAAATTTTTGTATATAACTTGTAATATAAATAATTTTATAATATATATATATATATCATTTACGTAATATAACAATACGTTATTATTAATAGTTGACAATCCTTTCATTGTCAACTTTTTTTTTTTTTTCGCAAACATTCACTTATGAAATTATTATAGTTATTTAAATTAGCATCAAACACTTACACTTAATCTTTGGAAAGTAATTTTGATGATATGGGTAGGTAATCAGCAATAATGTTCACAATAATCAAGTAGCTGTGGGTATCAATACAAACAGAAGTAAAACCGAGCGTGCCATCCCACAATAATTCACCTATTCAAATAATATGTCTCCAGCTCAACTCGCAAACAAAATAAAACTCGTTTACTACTCGATATACACACACGCATATTTGTATATGTGTTTGCTACGAATTAGATAAAAAAATTCGCTTCGTTCATTAGATGGAAAATTAGCACTGATTATCAAGTGCTTGCTTGCCGTTAAAGGTGTATCGAGTTCGATCCTAGCCATTGACAAAACATTATTTTCTATTTTATTGTAGTATAATGATAACGAAGTTTATTAAAGCTAAAACTTAGAATATTTGCTTTAAAAACTAAGTGTATGAATATTATCATCTACCCACTTTATTAGTTATTTACTAAGAAATGAGTCGGATAATAAGTTAACCTGGCATAACGCTTTTGCCTATCACGATCGTGTGTTCTACAACTTACTCCGAGACAAAAAATAATTAATCGTTGTGGAAAGTGATACTTTTTACAAGTAATAATTAACATGTCTCATTTGTCTACACTTTTGAGGGCTGAGATAGTAGTATTATATAAACAAAATGTATCCATAAGTGAAATTACGAGGAGACTAATGCTACCGGTAAGTAACAAATCCAAACTTAACATAATGCGAAATAATTTAACATTGTTGATATTTGTTAGGTTTTAACGTAATTTTGTGATTGTTTACAGAGGAAAACTGTGCAGTTTTGGGTGCATAGATATACAGCTGAAGGGACAATCGATGCCAAACGTCCGGGTCCAAAAGCAATTGCATATACGGATGCCAACCCACTGCATCGAAATATTGTTGCTACGTATAGCGCTGACGGCTTTGCTACAACAAGAAACACTGCGATTATGCACGACGTGTCTAAGACAATTGTTCGACGCCACTTACGAGCAGCAAAAATTAAATGTCGCAAGCCTGCGAAAAAAATTTTACTGACGGCGTTGCATAAGGAAGAAAGGATGCGGTTTGCAAGAAAATTTATAGATTTTGATTGGTGCAATAACATAGTTATATTTAGTGATGAAAAGTGTTTTAAGTCAGATAAGGATGGGCGTAAAATATTATGGAGAAAAGATGGAGAACGTTACCATCAGAAAAATATTCTCCCATGCAGGTCTAGTGGTCGCATTACGTTAGGTTATTGGGGCTGGATGTCATCGATGGGTCCCGGTGAGTTAGTGGAGGTAGGGGGTCGCAACACCAGTCAAGGTTACTTGGACATCTTGCAAAATGTTATGTTGCCTACCGTGCGCGTGGCATACCCGGACGAGCATATTTACTTCGTGCACGATAACTGCTCGGTGCACCGCGCACGAATGGTGCAAGACTGGTTAAGTGTCCAAGAAAACTTGACTGTTATTGAACGGCCCTCTAAAAGTCCCGATTTGAACCCCATAGAAAATCTATGGGGTCACATGGTGCTCAACTGGGATTCATCTGATGTGAGATCTAAACGTAATTTAGATAATTTAGTGTCATCCATGTGGGAATCGTTTCGCGGCACTGACCTGTGTGAAAATTTGGTGGCTAGCATGAGAACGAGGTTACAAGAAGTAATCGACAATGAAGGTGCACCAATTAGATATTAATTTTGATTTAAATTGAATCCAATTATAAATATTTTTAAAAAGCTGTATTACTGTATGCTGTTTTTGTTGTTGTTGTTTTTATCATGTTATTGTTATTGAAATCAAGAGTTACGATACCTATCATAGTTCATTTTTTAAAACATGTTGATTGATATGTTATAAGTAAAAAAAAAAGACTAAGAAGTAAGCTGTAGGTAATTATACTGTTGTTGTTATTATGTGACATGATGTTATTGTTATTGAGATCAAGAGTTGCGATATCTATCATAATTCATTCTTGATAACATGTTGATTTATGTCACTAATAAAAAACTTAAAAAAGTGACGTCCATCCTTGTCTGACTTAGAATATTTTCACTTTATATATTGTATTAAAGATAATCATGAACAGATTCGTTAATTGTGACCATTCCGTTTAATGTATGTAATTAATAAGTTGTAATAAACATAGTTGGATCGTTATCGCAGTTTTCTTTGTCACAATATTTTCAAAATATTTTAATTATTATGAGAGTAACTATAACATTACTATTAAAAAAAAAAACAGGGGTAAATCAAAAAGAAAATAAAAACAAGCAAACTTTTTGTTACATCAGACGATTGGAATCGAACTTGGGACCTCTTACTCGTCAGTTAAGTATCATACGCATTGCGCCACAGCGCCATTAATAACAGTAGCCAATTTTTGCTGTATTTTCATAGTCGTGTAACTTAGACGGCTACTATTTTTTTTTTCAAGAGTGTGAGTGTAGAAACGAGTTACTTTGTATCACACAACGATAATACCTGTTGTGTTTCACGCGCTAGCGTTTACGCACACATTTATCATGTTAGTGTGCCCTGCTACGCTATCAAAGTCACCGTGTGTACAATAGTCCGGATAGGACTAAGTGCGAAAACCATACTCAGACATAGACATAGACTGCACGGTATATCTCTTCATCGTATCTTAGTACTTATATCGTCCTACATTACGTAACCTGTACAAAAATTGACCGAATATAACATCACACACTGTACCTACCCATTTATTCTGCGAATACTTACAGTTTTTACATTCCGAATCATCATCATCATCTTCCTGCCCTTGTCCCGTGTTATTTGGGGTTACCGCAACATGTTTTTTTCTTCCATTCTGCCCTGTCATTCGTCATGCTATCACTAACTTCCTTTTCTTTCATATCACTCTTCATCCAATCCAGTTTTTACATTTCGAATATTTTAGTATATTAATAATAATAATATAGAAATGGACGAAGTTATCATGACGAACAACTACCGGAGATTTATTGTGAAGGACGGCACGGTTGACATCTGACGGGCATTTCACCGTCCGGGAGAATCAATTCGTCACATTATCTCTGGTTGTTCTCGTCTAGCTAACGGAGAGTACTTGCATAGACACAACCTTGTAGCCAGGATTATCCATCAGCAACTTGCTCTGAAATACTCTCTTGTGGAATCGGAAGTGCCGTACTATAGGTACAAGCCCGATCCAGTTCTTGATAATGGTCATATCACTTTGTACTGGGATCGGTCCATCATCACTGACAGGACTATTGTAGCCAATAATAGCCAATCCGTATAAAAAGAGAAACTGGCTGACATATCAACGCACAGCCGAAACTGCACTGAAACTAGGAGTGTGAAATTTTGCACAAGGTTTCTTTTTATGACGTAGGCGAATACTAAGAGAGGTGAAGGTGAAGTTTGTATGGAGAAACCTACTTTCAGGCGGACGAAGCTCACATAAAAATAATGAAATAAAAGAAAAGTCACAATCAATGGTTGTCTGGAAGGGCCTGCGCACACTTGAGACAAAATTGTCTTAGACAGACTTGTCTACGACACCGCAGACTTGTTTGCGATAAGACTGTTTTAGACGTCGGCGTCGTATAACTTACCACTAGAGTCAACTTTTAAAACCACCAGAAAACCACTAACAAAAAATTATCCCACACACAAAATCGCAAAATTTCCCACTAAAAAAATGTGGGTTGTGCAAAATAAAAAAGTAGACATATAGGTTATTAGTTTCCCTTAATAATAAGTCGTCATAATTAACAATCAGTTGATCAAAATACCATTTGTAGGTAAATTAACATTAGTAGGTAAATCAATATATAAATTTTCAACACACTTGCTCAGAAAGTGACTCTTGCATTTGCACTGCACTTAGGTATATAATGGCACTCGTTACCAAACTGTGACATTTTGATTACCATTACGCACTAGTGCTATAATGTAGTTAAAACCTTTTTGTTCAACCTCTTTGTCCGCAAAGCAAATTTTGAATTCGAATAAAATTCCCATTAAGTTATTACGTTCAATAGTATATAAATTAGTGTCTTACTTACTTATTTCATCCAATGTACAAGTTAAAATGGACAAATTTAACATTTAGTAAATAAAGCGTACATTCAAATTTATTTTTTTTTGTGTATAGACCACCATTTTAAGATGCGCGCGGTTTTTGGCGTGATTTTTTTTATTCCAGTGAAACTTCACTGGCTTCAGTGGCTGTATTAATTAAATTAGATTAAATACTACAAAATCATTAGAAAATGTTACATCCATATTATACTGTCACCCTGAAAGACATTATCATAGAAACTTTTTACGCAAGAAAACATAAACGTAAGACTAGGCAGTATGATCAAAATCCTTAGCCTTCCTCTAGGTGTAAATAAAAAAAAATGATGCTCGCTTTTATGAAAACAGATTTTTACCGCCATGTCACAGAAAATTTTACTAGTTTTACTGTTGTTTTCTTCACAAGTGTATTAAAAAACGTCGTATGACACACGTGAGTAATAAATGATTACCGTTCTTGGCTCTCTTAGGACCCTCGCCACAGCTCGGGTCTAAATACCACCTCGACGGTTATCACTAACATTACACACTTATATCATAATGACAACAACTACAACAACAACAGCTATAACAACAACAACAACAACAGCTGCAACAATAACAGCTATGTATTAATTCGTCTTCAGACGAATCATTTTTGTTTGCACCATCGTCGTCGGTATCAGATTGATAATTATGGATTTTTAGTAAGAAATTGAATTTTACTAAAGCACTAGAAAAATCTACTAGCCACTAAAACCAATATTTTGCAACTAAATGTTAAAACTACCAGTTTTCGTGGAAAACTGGTGGTTTTACTCTCCACTAACTTGGCAACATTGGCCGTACGCCGCTAAACTTTTGTCTTGATAGTGTGCGTCGTGTCGTCAAAACAATCTTGTCGCAGACAAGTCTGTCTAAGACAGTCTTGTCTCAAGGGTGTGCAGGCCCTAAAAAAACGCTTTTAGCGATAAGACCGACCATTGTAACACCCTATTAATTTTAAGTTCCTATTGTATTTTTTATTTTTGGTGTACACTATAGAGTATACCTATCTATCTATCAATAAATGACAGTCCAAAGAAATATTCAAGTAAAAATTTAGATTTATATATATTTAATCTTTAAATTCGCATCATCGCATCGATAGGTCCCACAATGTGGTCAAATGGCCTGATCATTAGTCAGGCGATTGCAGGAATTCACTCGATGTGAGAAGCATAGGACTGGATTAGTCTATGTAGAGTTAGCGGTGCCTAAAGACTGGAATATCTTTTACATGATGACTAAAAACAAACGTTTTTTTGCATACTACTCAGAAGATGGCAAACCCTACCCAGCTAACTTCATCAACTCATTTTGTTTAAGAGCTGTAACCTGCAATATTATGTAGGTACCTATTAGCTTCTAAGACCAGTGAACTTCGCGCACAATTGGTCGATGCTTCACTTGCAGTACTTTCCAAGAGCCCGAACATGAACATCTGTGCTTATATTTTACCGTAAAACCTGGTAGTATTCAAGTGAACCCCTTCTAAAAATATTTAGAAAAAAAAAACAAGTAAAGTAAGTTACTTCACATTCCTCTGGATTTATATCTGTCTTCTAATCTGAGTTTGTCTCATAAACATGTTGATTCGCTTCAGCTATTGCGTATCTTCAAGCTCATTGGCGCGTACAGAATCCACCCATTGTAATGATAATGACAAATTGTTCTATAAAAGCATTAATTGAAAATGCAACATCTCACTTTAGTCATTTGCAAAGGAAAATGTCCAAGTTGACTGTGATCGTTTTAGCAGCATTCACTGTGACGATTAGTGTCAGCTGTTTTGCGGAACCATTGGGTAACATTTTTCTTTCTTTACTGGATTATCACGAAATGATCTGAGGTTCTAGACGAAGTGACATTACTATCTTATCTTATCTTTATGAACTGGTTTCCACACTTAGTCCTCGGCGGACCATTGTGCGTGGGTCATGGCAACCTTCATTTCAAACAGCCCGAGGAGAGAGGTCTCTCCAAAAGCGGATGAGTCCTTTCTGTTTACTCAGGGCAAGTGACATCCTATTAGCGACAACAATTATAATCGTTAATTGCAATGCTATGTATGGCACTGACAAGTACCGAAATGTTACGTGAACATTAAATAACGTTACCTACATTTCGAATTTTCAACAATCGTTATCGCTATTAGTATAAGGGCGGAATTCACCAATTAAACTAATCGCGTTTTAACGTTTAACCAAACGTAAAAACGCGATTAGTTTGATTGGTGATTTCCACCCTAAGAATATACCTTCTATAGCTTATTGTAGTGCTGTGCATAACTAGGATGTTTCAGGAAACTATTAGAGACCATCTAAAAATGTACAGAAAATTTTGCCCCGTCATTATGTTCTAAGGATTGTCCCTGAGTAGTTACGGCGTCCCTGGAACAGGCTGGACCTGGGTAAAGGGCAACTTTAGGAACACGCTTGGGATTTAATAAGTATAAAGCTGACATTCCCTCTCGCTCCACCCAGAGCAAGACACGTAATATGTAGATTTCCCAACCAAAATAAAAAAATACATTGATTGTTACTAATGTCTTCGTTTTTATTTATTTAACAGATGAATCAGAATCACAGCTAAGTAGACGAGACGATCCAGGTAACTTGGAGTCCGATCCAGAAGAAGTCGATCGATCGGCATCGTTACAAGCGTATCCATCCGTCAGTAACCGGTTTAGAGCACCTTACAAACCGAACCAGATTAATCTGGTCGAATGTTACGCCTGTACAGACTGTCCGAAAGTCTTCGCTAACACCACCTCTAAGTACTGCCCGTACACCAGTGATTTTACCAAAAATAACAAATGTGTTGTCTACGCTGAGAAATATAATCGTGAGTATTTCAGTTCTAGTATAGATACCGGCACGGATCTTGAGCGCTGACTTCTACATTTCTACTTGCGCAGAAGCACGCAGTAGTGAAATATCGGGTCTCTTTAGTGGTATGTAGAGTGATGCGGGGGCGGGGAGTGCAATCCTTGTACAGTGATTGGCTTGCCGAAATTGTACGATGCACAAAGCGATCCCTGCTCTTTCGCCGAGCGCTCAAGATTCGTGCCGCTATCTGTAACAACATTAACCCTAGATTTAAAAATATGTATATTGAAAATAATATCTTCTTGGTGGAATTATTTTGCTAGGCAATAATAAGAGAAATAAGCAGATCAAGTAAAAATTGCCGTCGTAGTCTTTTCAATCTCGAAATTAATAATCATTCTATAGGTTAAATTTTACAAGCTCTGTTATCATTATCATCTATGAACACGTTTTCGCTATAGGCTGTGATTAATTACAATATATTGCCCTGTACACTACACTACTACTGTGTATCAACTAGCACTGGGCCCGCGAGGTGAATTAAGGCCCATTCCCGCTCCTAAACAGGAGGCCTGAGTCCCAACAGTGGGAACATTATAAGGCCGACTATGCTATGTACACTTCAGTGCTTTAGTGACGTATTTTTATCTATCTGGCGATTTGTCACACAAGACGCGAATTATTTCACAGAATAATATAAAAGAATCCTACACGAATAATTAATATATATAATAATTCGCGAATAAACCCCTTTTATTATTTCCGACTCTAACAAATGGTCGAAATACGCCATGTCCGAACCAGGCGCAGTAAAGGCCTAGGTCCAAAGCTTTAAGAATCCAGTAGGTTCTATAGTATTCTCTATCCCAAATATATAATATTAGGAGCAGTCTCACTTTCACGATAAGGATCTGTGCTATAACAGTCATAGGAAGTTACTTACCTTAATATTTTCTTAACCATTAGCAGAGTTGTCTCAAATGAATGCATTTAGAATATCAAATATATCTACATCTACGTTTATGTTTGTTATATATATGCTTTTTTACCCATTTTTGTGCACCTGCCATGTTGCTCTCCACCACGTATGGTTGACTTGTGGAGAATGCTTGTACGTTTGTGTTGCCTGAAGTTTCAATAAATAAATACGAGAATACGAGTAAATTAAGGTTAGCAATTTGATCGGAAAGCTAATTCGGAGAGTTTGCATTCGTATGGCAGCTGTAAACTGTCATAAAGGCACACACGATGAAGGTCTTTTACATAATTCTTTCTTTTCTTTTTTATTAAATAAAAGAAATATGAAACAACGACTCCCATCGGGTCTGTCTGTCTGTTCGAGATGAACTCAAAAACTTCTGAACGGATTTTTATGCAGATCTCAATATAGGTAAATATACCACATGGTTGTGGAAGGAATGTAAAGATTTTCTTTACTATCGTATCTTAACCGTTTGTGGCAAATTATGTAACACATCGTTTATCTTAATCAATCTGCCTAGCATTTTCCCTTTACCTTTTAGCCTTTTAGTCGACTTCCAGGCAAACTGGATGCAACTATGATACCAGTATTTTACATAATCTGACCACAACCCAATTATAGGGACTTTTTGTCAAGACTAGTGACAGAGTTAATAATTTTTGACTATTTAGTTCGTGTTGAGAATCGAGTTGAGAATCGAGTTGATAAAATCATTCAGTCACCCATCGACGGTCTGACTTCGGGAAGCGTTGCCTAACTTTATTGTTATTAATTAATCACGATTTTCCATATTTTATTTTAATATGAAATATTTAGTATTTTCACCGTTTAGGACGACCATAACACCTCTAACTCCGCTACACTTGGACAAGCTTTTAATATTATCGCCGAGATGATATTGCAACTTTAATGAGAACGTTTTCAAGTAGGTATGACAATTGACTTTCAGATAATTTGAAGATAAAACTGACCAGCTCCTCTAGCCAAGTTACAACCGTTTCGTTTCGATTCTCTTTTCGTTGATCGCCTCGAGTTGGCCACGCCTCCTATTCCTTTGTTCTAACCACGTGACTGAGCGTTAAGATGTCGTCAGCACAAAGGAATCGAGGCGTGGCCGACTCGAGGCGATCGACAAAAAGAGACTCGAAACGAAACGGTTGTAACTTGGCTAGCGGGGCAGAAGTACTAATACTTACGAGCTCTTAACGCGATCCATTTTACGAACTAAACTAAACTGTTAAAGGGATTGAGAGCTATATAGGATGCATAGCTCCATCCAACTTTCTCGCTCGTACGACTGACATATTATTAAGTATTAATGGTTTTTTTGTAATCTTCCAGAGATGGAAAAGCCTTGGTACATCCGTGGCTGTGCATCCGAACGAGGGTCATGTGCTGACATAGCAAGAGCTCACGATGCGAACGCGAGAATAGTTAAAATGTTATATTGTTCGGAATGTGATGGAGACAAATGCAACACCAACGGAGTTTACCGATCTCTCCCGAACTTCGCAGCCGCAATACTCTTCGTAATAGTAACGCCTTTAGCTGGAAAATATGCGCTCTCATAATACTGGTTGTTATGACAAGTATTAATTTTTTTTGTAAATTAATATAGTTATAATCAGGTCTCAGTTGGTTTGCTCGGAAAATCCATTTTGTATTATGAATTAAAGCGAGGTTCAGTTTCATCAAAACTTCGTTTCTTTTACCTGTGTTTATATGTTACATACATACATATATTATGCTAATTGATATTAAGCAGGTTTTTTTTTTCTGTTGGAAAATCATCTTATGACAGCCCCCGCCCTTGACAACCCCCGCCCTTAATAACCAGGTGCTACTAAGCACGTAAGCACAGGTTTTATGCCTGTGTCACCTGGGAATAAAATGTTTACTCAAGTCTATACGTATGCGTGACTCGTCTAGACTTCAGACTACTAATAATTACTAAAAGGAAAACCCAAAAAAAATAGCATGGATTTCCTCTTGTTCAACCGTTTTCCCAAAGACTACGTAACCATTTGAAGAATGAAATAGGAACCACAAGTTTAAACTATCTTCCAAACGCAAACTTCTGGCAAACTGAACGAATTTATGGCTAAACATACAAGGCCCTGAGAACTTGAATGCTGACCTAAAAATAATTATTTTTATCAAGAGTTTCATTCAAAGTAAAATGTTTTCAAAAAATTATATAATTAACATCTTCGATACTGGTGATATCTACCCTTTTCAACTATAACTAAATAGAGCGCCACCTAGTTTAAGAAAAAGACAACATACTTTAATTAAGATTTAAAGATAGATGGCGCTACTATTGCAAACGTTTGGTACAGCTAAACAAAGAAGGGTTTTGTATTGGGCAGGAATTTAAGTTTTAATATGTGTTTTCCAGTCGACTATATTATATCTGTTGCGATACTATTAGTTCTGCACAGTCTGTATTGTACTTCTAATTCCTGACGTCATTCGGATTTTGGGATCTCTTCCTGATACCTACGGCTACCGCTACTAATTTGGAACATGTCCCAGACCTACGTAATCTATTCCAGAATAATCCGGAGCATTCGAGTCACAGTATATATGTGTAGTAGGTTATAATAGTGTGTCCAAGTGTATGTTAGATAGCCACTGAAGACTTGGGTTATAAGTACCTACCTGACGACATTTATTATTCAGTGAAATAAGGAATACAGGTAAACAGGAACAAACCTCTTACAATATTATTAAAGTTATTAAAAATAATAAGATACTTACAAAAAGTAATTATGTATAAAATCAACAAAAATATAGGTAGGTAAACTCCCACTTTTTTTTTTAAACGGTTGACATAATCTATTTCGGTACGCATGCACCTAAACATAGTTGCTATTGTATCCAAAACTGTTCTGAAATTTGGGGACTTGTCGAGTGACAAACATTCTAAGACTAAAATAGATTTTATTGTAGGTTAAGACCGCTCATTCTACCAAAGACTCGTTGATTCGTCAAGCAATTTTTATCCAATTCTGTCAAATGAAGATAATTTTTATTCGAAAAAAAGGAAGAGGGTCTCAATTCAGTTGTAGATTGTTTTTTTTTTTTGGACCTTTCCAGATTGTTCCCATTTTAATTAAAATTCAGTTCCGATTATCCATAAGAAATTGATGGAACTCCTCAAATATAAAAAGTAATTGAACTAACCTGCGTAATTTTATTAAGTCAAGCATTTGCATTCAGAAAGTAGGTAGGTGAAGAAGTGGAACTGATGGAGAACACCTTGAAGAAGAATTTCATAAACACATTATACAATATCTTAATACAAAACACGTTGAACGTTTTCGAGAATTTGAAATAGATTTCAAATTCTTATGCCATTGTAGCAGCGTGGAAGCAGAGAGGGCTTTCTCTGTCGCAGCTTAATTTTGTAACTGGGTAACAGATCGTAAGGTTCTGAATCACGTAAGATGCTTCATTATTTTTACTTCTATACTTTAAAAAAGTAACTCGTCATTGTCATTTTACTCGATTTCATTGTAACCACGGCAGAAGAAAAATAAGATTGAATTGAAGGTTTTTAATAAATTTCTTGTATTGATTGCATAAATGCCAATTGCAAATGACATTTGAATTTTTTTTTTTTTGTTTCACGCGCGCCTCAAGGATATTTCAGCAAACCGTAGGGGCCTAGCAGGGTCGAAGCCTACTAGGGCCAAGGGTTTGTTTCTGAAAAGAAAAACTCGGCCCTGGGGCGAAGGAAAGAAGGAACAGGAGTGGATTTTTAGTCAGTAAAAGTCTGACACGCCCTGCCGCTCCGCCTAAGAGCAGGGGATGTCATTGGATGATTTTCCCACCTAAAAAAAGAAATGTTCCTTCTTTTCCTTTCGTCCCAGGACTTTGGGGTTCTTTTTTCCATCTTTGCCATCGACGACTTGGACTCGGTCCGGATGGTTACTGGACGGCCGGATGCTACAGCAGCTACTTATTGCTCGCCGTCCACAAGCCCACGCCTACGGTATTGGAATGGCCATGAGATGCCATTACAATACCGTAAGCGTGGGCCCTCTGGCTTTAAATGGTTATGAATATAGGATCAAACCAAGGCCAAGTTTTGTATCATCATTTCATCAGAAGGAGGGTTACTGTTTCTCATTCCCTCTCGCTCCGTATCATGGCCAGAACCTGAACCGGGCGCTCTGTCACCCCATCTGCCCCTACGAGGACATGACGTGGCTCCGCCCAAACAGGGCAGACTTCCACCATAATATGCTTCACAATAGTGATTGATACCCGAGCGTTTAACACATCCAGTTTGAACTCATTTTAAGGTGCAGTTACAGAAACTGGCACGGGCGCTGAAAAGGCTAGTGACGGCACTGCATATAGATACAGTTCTGCCTTCCTCAAAAGATTACAAGCTTAAAGATATGTTGTAACGTCCGAAGTCGGCTCGTAGAAATTAAAACTCGTTACGAAACGAAAATATCCCATCCAAGTCAGCGACACTGTTTTGCAACACACGTTTGGGACAAATGCACCAAAGACTAGATCAAACAACGGGTAACAGACTCGACACATCTATATGAAGAAAAAGAATTTTCAATACACTTACTCGACAACCCGCTATAAGAACGGGTTGTCGAGACCCTTAAGCTTTTAGGCACGCCATTTACTGTTGTTCGCACTAGTGCAGAAAAGTGCGCGAGAATGTATCTAATAAATTGTAACGGGACCTTACAATTTATTACAATTATCGCATCAGGCTGGGCGCTATGCACTAATCGCGCGTGAACGCCCTTTTATTTATATCTTCGTTTGTTTATTGAAAAACTACGTAAGTATTTAGGTTTTATTTTTAAGAAATAAAAAAAAAGCTTTGTCAAAAAAAACAACCGACTTCAATGTAAAAAAAAACCACTAAAGAGTGCAAAATTACTTTAATTTCGGAAGTCGGTGTTTCTATAATACTTTTGTCTTTTCGTTATTTAACACCGACTTCCGAAATTAAATTTTTTTACAGTTTTTTTATTTTTTGTAAAAAGTTTTTTTTTTACACATTTTAGTTGCAGTACCACAATTAAAAAGTAGGTACCCCTCAGTCAAACTTAAAGTCATCGCGTATATGTATAAACAAAGCAATTTTACTTATTACGACATTTTTGCTGTGATCCTATTAGGAGTACCGTTCCATATTTTCGAAGTTCATCATCATAACAATATTTCTATGGAACCAACTCGGGAGTACTGCCTTACTACTCTACCCTACCTCTTTCAATCAAAAAAATAATTTCCAAAATCGGTCCACAATTTAACGAGAAATCGTTAAACATACATTTAAAAATATATATATACAGCCGAACATAGAACCTCCTTCTTTTTGAAGTCGGTTAAAAACAAGTACAATAGAACTACTGCAATTGGTTTATCTCATGAGAGCGGAGTTGTATTGGAAAAAATAATGACGAATTATTATTTTGTGCATAAGCTATTTCGGTACTATTATCACTGACTGCTTCGAGCGAAATTAAGCATGCAGAAAAAAATGTGCTCGTGTTCTAGGTAAACACACATCCAACGCTTAAACCACCTTGGTGGGGTAGAACCACTTTACTAACTAATAGTCTAACTGGCCTCGTTGATCTTTGGCCACGATTTACGTACTATCTACCGTATTCGCGCCAACTACCGCGCCTTACAAACAGGCTTTAGCATCGCTACACTATTGCGTTCAAAACGCTCCGTTTTTATTACACTTGGTTCAGTACCTTTATAGAATTAAATAGTCTAGAAGATTGTTATTTTTTAATGTTGTAGAGAAGTAATTTAAAAAAAAAACATAACCAATGAAACAGAGGAACAAATATCAAAAAAATTGTAATTAAACTCGTTAAAAAATAAAAGGCCCATTTGTACCCTAGAATGTAACTTGGAACGTAATTATATTCAGTGTTTTAAAAAAATACATAATTAGGAACTTACATTTTTTTGGCGCGTTAAATAAGAAAATATAATGCGAGTATTTTTAAGTATTTAAGTAGTCGTTTTGACAGATGTCAAAATGGGCATTTTATTTTTTGGCAACTTTATATAACATTTATTGATATTGCAACCAAAACATGTGTTTGAGCTTATTGACGTCAGCAACGTTCTAAAAAGGTATAAACGTATGGTTTCGACCTCAAATTAAACAGCTGAAAACAAAACATGTAAAATATTTGTGTCTCACAACACACACAAATTAGTGTCTCAAAATAGACTGTATTTTGTAAAAAATATATGATATCACCAAGTCAAAATATTGACCAACTCCCATCAATTAAAAAGAAATGTTAAAATCATTAAAAAAAAAAAACGTGTGAAATCTATAACGTCAAAGTGAATAAAGCTAAGCGTTTTACCCGCCGCGCGCCGCGTTTGACACGCCATTTTATGTGCTACTGACAGGCCACTGCAGTTCCATTCTCGTGTTCCCGCGCCATTCGCTCGCCGAATGAGAAACGAGACGAACGTAATTATTCGTTTTTGTGTTGTTATTTCGTAAGTAGTGCCGCGTGACTTTCTACCATAACAATGGCCAACCTCAGCGTATTTGTGCCCGTACTACTCCTGGCTTTATTCATAAAAGAAGGTAAGTTTCTTTTAAATTTGGAAGTTTTCAAACCGCGCCGTTGTTTTAAAAATCCGTTTTCGAATTTTGAATTCAAAGACATGAAATTAGTGGTGTTTGTGTCTTTTATGTAAATTAGGTTGACTTATTTATGATCTTAATAGTGCTTTTTAACGTAGGTTTATGTAGCAATTTATTATCTAAGGACCTATCAAATCCACCTGCCTACGTCTAAGTAGGTACATAACAACATTTGAGTTTGGGTAAACAAGTATTAAATTATCTATGATTGTTTTTAAAGTTTATTTTAGATTTATCTTGAGTTAAAGTTGCTCTGAGAATAAATATACTTACATATTTTTGTACGGACCTAAGGTAATGTTAGCATACTTAATATTTTTCAAAACCAGTTATTTTTATGAATGATTTTATGAGTGAACCTATAAATAAAAATACTCAAAAAAACGTCCTTTTTTAACACTTGTGTGCGCATCTGTACTAAAGTGACAAAATCCTATCCTGTAAGTTTTAAAAGCTTAGTATAATGTACTACGTGG
Organism: Mythimna pallens; assembly: GCA_961205895.1. Lineage (NCBI taxonomy): Eukaryota > Metazoa > Arthropoda > Insecta > Lepidoptera > Noctuidae > Mythimna > Mythimna pallens. Next base: position 9,626,575 of record OY540843.1, read on the forward strand.
CAGTTTTTATGTAACCATCTAAACTTGGTCGGGTTAACACGGTCATGCACTTAAGATACTAGTATCTTTTTTGATTAACTAGGTAATTATTTAAGTATTTAGGTGTACCTAATACGCTTACATGTTACGGGTATAAAATCGTATAAACAACTAATTATTGGAAAAAAATTCAGTTACTAAATAAACAAGAAACTCGGTTGATCAGTGGGTAAAACTTCACTGCGCATCGTGGCCCGAACTGAAACAAAATTCATCATAACTTTTTAAATATTTAGAGAATAATAATGTACCAGATCACCACCATCACCGTACAGCCACGAGTTTCTTTTTAAGTGGGAAATCATCAAATACGTAAGCATTCTCATTCATTTCAGATTTAGTCAGTACCTAAAAGTCTGACACGCCCTCTCGCTCCACCCAGGGCGGGAGAATGGTTACGTATTTGATGATTTCCGACCTAAAAAAAACTGGTGGCTGTACGGTGATGGTGGTGATCTGGTAGATATTATTACGTGTGTGTGTGTAGTAAAGATCCAGCATAGAAGCAACTTTCACTCAATAGATAGATCGATAAAAAAAACATTTTGAAAATACTTTCATTATGCATCACTTAGGGAGTGGAATTCCCTGCCGGAGTCTGTGTTAATTAGGTTTAGGTACGTCTTGTCAAGCGTGCTCCATCGTCGACCGCAACACCGCCATCTTACGAGAAAATGGTCAAACGCGATCAATAAAGTAATAATAGAAAAAAAAAACAATTAAAAAAATTATTCAAATTTTGTTAAAACGCCATTAGGTACTGTTCTAAGCGTTTCACCTCGTCGTTCAGACCGCTTACATCGAAGGAATAGAACTATTAGGCTGCTACAGTCTTCCTGTTCGATTAATTTAAGTGTCTTCAACTCTTCAAAAGACCATCTCAGACTAATCTGCATGGTTCTCATGTGATTTGACCATTACATTATATACTGTATGGACTTTAAAAGAGACTTTGACTGAGTTAGTTTCGGTGTTTCTTCTCAGGGTAGTCAGCTAGGAAACACCGGCCTCATCTAGTTTAAATAGACAAAAAAAAAGTTGACTTGTAAAAATGTTTTAAAACTATTTGCAAAATAAATATCATTCATCATTATTCTAAATAAACTAGTGCGCCTCACCATTAACGATTGCATCACTGCTTGCCATCAGGTGGAATCGCAATCAAGCTCATTTCAAGAATAGAAATGGATTCAGTAGATTATGTGGAAAATTATATCAGTCATTATCGCAGTATGGTATTTACCCACACATATGTTTACCCGAGATAAAAACGACACAAGCTAACCGCGTCATTCGATATTTATAAATATTCTGCCAGCGATGCACTGAGGTTACCTTGAGAACTGAGAAATTAAGTCAAGGTAGTGAATAGTTTAGGCTTCTGTGGTCCGTTGTCGATCAAATCATTGCTTGCCATCAGGTCAAACGCGAGCCTATCAACAGTAAAATAAAAAATGTAATACCCTAAAGTAACCCACTTTGACCCTGAGGTAGCTATAACTTTGGCCCAGCTCATTAACAAATAAGAACACAGTAAATACAGTGTCCGCGGTGTTCCTATTGGTTGACAAGCTTGGGCCAAAGTATGCTCCCGCCTGAGGCCTAAGTAACCCGAGTTTACTGTATTATTGACCTTCACCAATAGCGTCGGAGTGAGACAGATCAGAAAACGTATTCGTACCCTTTTTTCTGTAGGTATTGATAAATAAATAAATATTGTAAAAAAACTGTCGTGATGGCCTAATGGTTAAGACCCTGATACTTGAGGTCGTGGCATCGCCACACAGCTGGCAAGTACGAAAATTACTTTTTTAATTCAATTTATTACTGGTCGTGACTTCTTGGTTTGAAAAGAGGCCTTCAGTCAGATCGTAAGAGACTATTTTTATAAATAAGCAAATGTTGTTGTTGTATTGAAAATGCAACTAGGAAATAGGCTGGATAAAGGCATCATAATTAGTCTTATCAAGGACAACTACAGTGGTAACACATAAAAACGCATTTAGTCTTTTGCATGATATTGAACCAAATTAACTCTATGAAATAATTGCGATTTAGACTAGGTAAGTATCACAGAAACTGCGTAAAAAAGTGAAGATTTAATGTTATATTGTCTCGCTGCACCATATTCCGTAGCAGGCGGAATGGGATCAAGAGATAATGTGCGTAGCACAGGTTACGTAGCCAAGTTTGAGTAGCTCTGCCGTAGAATGGGGTACGTAGCAAAGGGTGCGTAGCATAGGCTGCGTAGCAAGGGTCGTGTAACTGTGTACTTTCGAAGTACTGGGTATGCAACTTATAGGTGGGTCTACGCTAGAGTAGTCGAGCACGAGCGGAGCACAAGCCGAGCTCAAGCAGGAGTACTGTGGACCGAATCTAGAGGAGCCGATCATGAGCGACACTACACGAATTTGAACTTGGCTCGTGGTCCGCTCGTGCTCGACTCCTCTAGCGTAGACCCATATGCTACGCATTTAAGCCCCTGCCCCCCTAACCAAGTTAGATTATTTCGTTTCTATTCTCTTTTATGACGTCATCTCAACGCTCAGTCACGTGGTCAGAACAAAGGAATAGGAGGCGAGGCTGACTCGAGGCGATCAATGAAAAGAGAATCGAAACGAAACGGTTGTAACTTGGCTAGGGGGGCAGTTCTATACATATTAGGTTGCATAGCGCGTGGTGTACACAAGATAGCGTTCACTAAAACAATTTTAAGAAAAGTTCACTCTCATTTATATTAAGCAATATAATGAGATACGACAAAGTTTGCTGCTTTTTTGTGCGTTAAAGTTAATTCTGTGCTAAAAGAAAATGTTGTCTCTGATGAAGTTCTTGTCTACGCATAATTGTCTGATTTGGTTACATAAAACCATCTCTAGATCAACTTTAACATCCATGTGTGCAGATTTAACGCTATTCAATGTTACCATACTACTCGTGTGTTACATAAAGCGACGTGGGTGCGTCCACTTACAACCGGTTACGCTTGTGTCGGAATTAAACGTGATTTTTTACACTCGCCTATGGAAGAAAGTAAAAAATTTAATTTTGTTAATAACGTGCGGACTTAATGTTTTATAATAGGTTTATTTTGTTTTCCGTGCATATAGAAAGTTAGTCTTTAGTTGCGTGATGATCTGGTTAAAGTTTTTGACATTTGTTTACGTAGATTCGTCATAAATATCTATATATATAAATGGAGAAACTGACTGACTGACATATCAACGTACAGCCAAAACTATAGAGCTTAGGAGCGTGAAATTTTGCACAAGGTTTCCTTTTATGACGCAGGCAAGCACTAAGAAAGGATTGACCAGGGATAAAATAGGGGTCCTAAGTTTGTATGGAAAACCCAAATTTCACGCGGGCGAAGCCGCTGGCAAAAGCTAGTATATATAAAACAAGAAACTGATTGACTGACATATCAACGGACAGCCGTAATTACTGGTCCTGGGAACGTGAAATTTTGCACAAGGCTTCCTTTTATGATGTAGGCGAGCACTAAGAAAGGATTTTCCAAAATTCAGCCCCTAACGAGATCAAACGGGGGTCTAAAGTTTGTATGGAGAAACCTACATTCACGAGGGCGAAGCCATGGGCAAAAGCTAGTTAAGTATATATTGTAATTAAAATACACAAGCACCCTATTGTGTTGATTTTATGATGACGTACAAAAGCTAATTCTTACTATTTGTAACTGCTAAACTCATTATAGCACAATAAACAAAAGAATTATTACAAACAATCTAATTTGGATAACACCATTCGAAAAATGTTTTCAGCACTTGTCTAAGCATATTACGACACATGATGACAAGCTAATGCGCCAGAATTAAATGAATCATCATTAAACTCTCACAGCTAAATGCTGAATTTTCAAACACTGAAAAGTAGGTAATGTCTTTGACTGAGCATTAAATTCACTTTTTTATACATCTACTATAATTATCGTTCCTTAGCTAACAACACCGCATAAGTCATTTTTACCAACTTTACAGGAAACGAAAAAAACTGTGCGGTGTTGAGAGGCCAGCCGACTTGCACGCTATCACTACTTTTCGAATTATGACTTCTGATTGGCTGAAATCTATATCATGTGACCAATGGTTAGACGCGCAATGAGCAACTCCATCTAAAGGCATTCAAATGTGAAAACCGAAAATTTTCGACTTGAGCGGTGTTGTAAGCTAGGGACGATATGGGAACTAGTTTTGCTTGACATTTAACGAAACTCAGGCTCATTTCGTAATGACGTGTAAGTATTGTTATATCACAATACACTAGGACCCGCCCAAACTTCGCACAGGTGTTAGAAATCTTTGGAATTCTCGGCTTTTCTCAACTATAATATCCATATGTTATAAATTTAAACCTTTGTCATGAATCACTCTGTTTATTGGTGAAAACTGCATTAAAATCCGTTCAGTAGTTTTTTAAAATTATCACGAACTGACACACGAAAGGGATGAACTTTGTTTCATAATATGTATTGTAAGGATAAGGAAAGATGCGTAGATATAAGTAGAGACAGGAGCGCCGGCTTTTAGAAAACCACATGGGTGCTCATGCTCATTTGATAATTGGAAAAAGTGGCGAAGTGTTAGAAGAGAAATGCACACTGATCAACCGACAAATAAATAGATGTCCTACTTATATACTGCGTACGTACTTAATTACTAATTATGTTTGATAAAAATATAAAAATAAAATGAAACCTAATTTCATTTTTATATAATATAAAAATAAAATTAGTTTTTATTATCAAGAAATATTATAATTTATACGTAACCTAAAAGGCGATAACTGATCTGTTCTTCTTGATGTCTATTGTCTATTGTCATGGGTGCTCGAGCCCCCGAGCAGGACGAGCCCCGAGGAGTCGGCGCCCCTGAGTAAAGATACTTAGAGACGAATAATATTACATGACTAGCTGTAAGATTTACTTATCTTAGCAACCAAACATTTCAATAACAAACTTAAATGAATGTACATACACAAAAGTGGTAGAGTATAACACTAAATACAATACTGCGAACCATAAATTTATTTACATATTAAATAAAAGTGGGTACCATAGATTTATTTACGTACTAAATAATTAGGGTCACCATATATCAATTAAGTCAATGAACAAATTATTTTGTTAAACAAAACAAAGATGCGAAAACAAATACTTTTTTTAGGTATAAAAGATATAAAAGAGTTCAGAAGCTATCAAAAGCTTCTGAACTCTTTGCTATCAAAGAGAGGTTATCTTAGTAGAGTCTCAGCAGTGGTAAAATGGTTGGCTGATTATGCTCATATATGTAGGTATTATAGAATATTTAGCCTTTTAATGTTCCCACTGCTGGGACTCAGGCCTCATCTCTAGGAGAGAGGGATGGGCCGCACGCGGGACCAGTGCGGGTTGGTGAATGTCACATGTTTTCGAATGTTTGGTTATAGGACATGCCGGTTTCCTCACTATGTTTTCCTTCACCGTTTTGAGAGCAGTGGTGATGAAATAAATTACACAAAGTAATGCGCCTGGCAGGGTTTGAACCCGCCACCTACAACTCGGCCACCACTGCTCAATTAAATCATAATTACGGTTGCCGACTGAAACTAGAGACTGTGCTAAAGAGGATGCACTAGAAGAACTGGTTCAAATTATGATTGCTACTTAATCCCACTCAAGATATTAAATATGTACTTATATCAAAATGGAAATATGACATCAGTAGTTTGTCTCATACCATGATGAGGTTGAATCAGTTACTAGAATACTTCTCATAAATGGTGAAACGACTTAAAATCGCGTCAATCACTGAGTAACTTAAAGAACACCGCCTCAGGTGGTATGGACATGTTAGCAGCAAAAGCGAGGACCATGGAGTTACTGACGATTAGGATACGATATATTCGGACAGTGTCCAAATTGTCACATTTTTATTTCAATATTTTTTTAAACGCATGTTACTAAAAGAGTTATGAGTATACATGTGAATGGGTGGAGAGGGAGAGGGAGGCCAAAGAAAAAATGGATGAATTGTGTGAACAGTGATATGAAAGAAAAGGAAGTTAGTGATAGTATGACGGTTGACAGGATAGAATTGAAGAAAAATACGTGTTGCGCCGATCCCAAATAAGATGGGACAAGGGCAGGAAGATGATGATTTTTTTCACTGACGTTTCGGACACACACTAATGAGTAGTCTGATAAAAAGTTTTAAAATATAATTACAGGGAAAAAAGCGTTACCAAAACTATTTTAGAATAGATAGAATAGAATAGAATAGAATATAATAGAATAACTTTATTGTATACCAAAAAAGTAACACAACTTATACATAAGCTTAAATCTATGGGTACACTGGCGGTTCTTATCGCTAACAGCGATATCTAAGCTGGATTTAAGGCAGCAACTTCAGGTACCTAATATTTTTTTTATATTACATTTTAAAACTTTTTTTTATCTGACTGTATAAAACAGCTTCAATAAATTTGGTGGTGTCCGAATCGTCAGTGAAAAAATATTGAAAATAAAATGTGTCGATTCGGACACTGTGTTCAAAAGAATATATTATGTCTGAATCGTCAGCAACTCGGACCATATCGTAAAAATATAGCACTAAACCTGCCAGAACAAAAGAAAGGCAGAGGTCGCCCTCCATTGATCTGATGGTCTAGAATAGTGAGAGACCTCAAGTTAGCCCATTTGCCTAAGCCGACAACCCAGGATAGAATATCCTGGCGCCGATTAGTGTGGAGAGCAGTGGTGGCCGGGTGGTAACGGCCGCGACTTACGAGTTGTAGACCGCGGGTTCAAACCCAACCAGGCTCATTACTTTGTGTAACTTATTTCATCACCACCGCTCTCAAAACGGTAAAGGAAAACATCGTGAGGAAACCGGCATGTCCTAGAACCAAAAATTCGAAGACATGTGACATCCATCAACCCGCACTGGGCCCTCGTGGTGGACTACGGCCCATTCCCTCTCCTAGAGAGGAGGCCTGAGTCTCAGCAGTGGGAACATTGTAAGGCCGACTATGCTATGCAATGATTAGTGAGGAGACCCGACGCAAATAATGGTAACAGAAGAAACTGATGACTTAATGGTAACAAAAGAACAAAGAAGAAATGATGAATGAGGAAATGCCTGAAACGAGACTATTTCTTTTTGTTTTTGATAATATAATCTCACATTACTACCTCCCTTGGTACCTATATTAAAGTAAGGTAAGGTCACAGATACGTTTGTTTCTAAAACGGGTTTAATAATAATAGCAGGCAACACAAGTAAAAAAAATATGGCTCAGTCAAAGAGACAGAGGGAAAACCACGTTTTTATTTTATTGATGATCTCAATCGGTCAGGTTCCAAGGCTTTCTTATTTTCTTGCAAACATATACATTACTACCATCAGGAATCGTTCATTTTGCGGGATAAAAAGTACAACCAACCTATGAAATTCAGTAAGTACGCAGCTTTAGAGACCAGCAGTACCTCCTACCAAGAGCTCTGTAACGCGATCTATTTGACAATCTAAACTGAACTGCAGTTCCATCCCTCTTCATCGCTCGTACCACTGACATCGTAACACACCATTGTAATTCCCCAGTTCGTCTAGAAACTATAGGTAAGGTACCTTTTACAAATATGTAAACGAAAAAAAAAAACAATTTAGCCTCTTTATAATTTAGTTTAGAAAACTACATAGGTTCATTCATTCAAATGCAGAAAGAGTATGGTGACAACAACAACGCAATAGTGAAATAAACTACGAAGTCGTTACGTAGTTCCATAAATATTTAACATCAGACTTTAAACCAGTGGTTCCTAAGGTTTCTTTGACCGAGGACCACTTTGGTTTCTTTGTTATTAGCTGAAGTGCAGAAAACAAATAAGTAAATAAAAACAGAAAAAAAAATTAAAATATTGTAGCATAACTATTCTTTAAAATCAAAAGCAAGCGTTTCGCCTCGTCGGTTATACCGTGTACATCGAAGGACTGGTACAATTTGCCTGCTGCGGTCTTTCCGTCCGATTATAATTTAGGTGTCTTCAACGTTAGAGTGAGTTAGGTTCTTAATAAACTTGCGTGCTTCACCATTAACGATGGCATCAAGCACTGCTTACCATCAAGTGGGATTGCAGTCAAACACAAGTTTATATCATTTAAAATAAAAGTAAAAAAAGGAGTTTTATTATGATAAATTTTGTTTGTTTTATTATGATAAAACTCAAAATGGAAAATACAATATTTCTGATAGTAGTCCGTACAACAGATTGAGAACCACTGCTTTAAAACGATGTAACACCGAATGTACTAGTAGCGGTATTTCAAGTACAAGCAGTAAACTCAATAGTACATTTAAAAGTACCATGGTTACGCTCGCTTTCACTTATGTTATCACATCGCCATTTGCTTGACATACTTAGCCCTTCGCTGTTAGAAAAATATGCGGTGAAAGGACTTTCTATTGCCACAAGATTAATGTATTCATGATTGTATCGTGGTTTTTTTTTGTTAATATGGCGGTACGTAAATTGGTAAAATGTGAGAGAATTATTTTCTGCCTGCTGCAATTGTAAACATTGCTAAGTTATCTACTAATGTGGTTATAAATATAATGTTGTTATATCATTATTCTCTCGCACAGAAGCAGCGAGCATTTATAATGTAACTGGTTTTTTTTTTTAAACATTTAATAATTGGAATAATGTCCATGGAGTTTCTTGCACGTTCTTTTCCATGGTTTTGTTAACGTTAATTATTACAAAAAACTGTTAGTTTGTAATTAATCCTACGAGATAATAAACTCTCGACATATTGTGAACAAATAATTTCAAATACAATACCTGAACATCGTGCAAATTCAATAGGTTACAATATAAAGAGTTTACAATTTGACGCGATTTATCTATTTTTACTATAAACCGGTGACAGAGATCTACTTACTATTCGGGACATAGTTTAGCTTTAACTTTCTAGATGGCTATAGCTAAATGATAATTCTTAAGCGTTTGTAAGTAGGTACCTAAATGGTTTAAATGTACAGAACCTTGAACCATTTGGTATAGTTGAAATAATATATCTAAATACTGGATTTTGAATAATTAGTCAAATGTTTTATAATTTGTTTGTGACCTGGATATGTTAACAGCTTTTTGCGGTTTTGGCAATGAAAACGTTTTGCTGCATTTAATATGCCATTTTATGGGGCATAGCAGATTGCAGTCTCTTTTAGAACCAAAATATTTGCCAAAAATTATATTACTTCCGGGAATTTGACTTTCCCAATTATTTAATGTTTATGTTTGCTTGTGCAATTGCTATTCTTTTAATTCTCTCATAATAATGTCCCAACAGCTAATCAAAACTAAGTACAGCAATAAATTCCCAAGGACACTAAAAAGGGGAACTTGATCGATGCTCATCTCCGTTAAATTAACTTTGGTAGCCATATTTTCATATAGGTTGGTATTCATAGAGTTTAATCATTGATCATAGACATTTAATCATCATTTCCGGTACTAAATGGAATTGACATAATGGGCGGGACCTGTAGCGTGACTTGTTTACATGTACTTAGTAAGTACCTACGTGTAATTTGTTAATGATTTTTAGTTTTAAATTGTTTTTGCATGTTTAATTTAACGGTAGTTAAATAGGTAAGTATCTGTAAGCATTAACAGGGTAAAATAAAAAATAAATAATTGAAAAGATTTTTTGTTTGCTTGTTGCTGTAGATTTTTCATTAACGTAACATTAAAAAAAAAGCCGGCCCCTGACGAGACGGTTATTTAATTGAATACTTATTTAGAGTTAGGAACGTGTTAAATCCTACTTTGATGTTAAAGCAGGTAGCGTAATGCAGTTTTTAACTACCTCCCAGAAACAAAGTTTATGTAAGAATGTATAAACTTCTTAGTTCAGTAATCGGAGGTGTGTCGTATAAGTTCCTGCCCTACTTGAGGAAGGCCTCTGCCCTACTTACATCTGACCCTTGCTCACAACAATATCACGATCAAGCTTCATTCATCGATCAATTCTACAGCCATTGTGAGGCATAGCTACCAATTATTATTATCTCTGACAAGTAGAAACGTTTAAAGGAAACACGCCTCCAGAAGATACTAAACACATGAAACACAAGTAATTTTAAACTAAATCATAAACCTCAGTTTACTGGCGTAGTTCCACAAATATGAGGTAATAGAGATAGATGACGTCACCATTCCCTTCATATCGTTGTAAAGCTAAAAATAGGTAGGTACTACGATGTTAGAAGGTTAAAGGATTCCTACTACGGTTATTTTTAACATTCCACCGACTTCCTGTGATGAGGAAGGAATTAATTTGTCTTTTATCTTCCAACATGATGCATCTCCGTTTTATTATGGAAATCAGTCAGATTGTAAATAATTGTGTTGTCGTTTGATTTTTAATTTTATTATTTATACAGCTAGCCAGAGACAGTCGTGTATCACCTTCAGGTTTACCTTATAAAACCAATTCATTTCATTATTGCTAATTTGGTATATGCATGTCTTCAGGCACTCTTCTTAAATTCAGAATCTTAAAACTTCTTGGTTCACAAAAGCATACTTGTCTCGTAAAAACCGTCTCAGCACTCAATGAAGCATTAACTCATAATTGGATAATGGGCCAAGGACTTACGCTATATTCTATCCGAGATAATCAGTGTGATTCATCGCATGCGAGATCTTTTTACGCGATAATTGTCATCCAATTACGTTCTGTCAACTAGCTTCTAGGTTGTCAATTAGCTTGGAGGGGCTAAAAAAATAACAGCCGCATTGGTCAACACTTGCCAAGGTCATAGTGCCCTTCCCCACTTGTCTATCGTCAACGAGAGCGTGGTTAAAAGCTTGTCGATTCATCCAACGCAATGTTCGATGAAGAGGCAACGCGAAGAAGGAAGATAACTCGGGAAAACTCGGTTGGCATTCAGTAATTCAGGCATATCCTCCAATATTGCACAAAACTTGTTCCCGGAAATAAGTGTTATTCTAAAAACCCATAAATTTTTCGGAAAAAATGTTCGTCATTCAGAATCTTCGGAAAAAATATTCGTCATTCAGAATCTCGATTAAAATTAAATGTGCAAGATTTATAAAGATACCTATATTTTTTTTTATATTTTCAATTATGAGTACATTATGGAGTAGTGTTGATAAATTAACTTGCACAAAGTAATGCGCCTGCCTGGGTTTGAACCAACGACGTACAACTCGTCAGCCGGGTTCGCTACCACTGATCCAACTTTGCTCATATGCAACAGTCATATTATGAGCATTGTTGGTTCAGTGGTAGCGGTAATTATAATCAAAACAGCCCACACCTTACAAACAAGAACTTCGCAACGCTTCTTGCTTTTATCCCAAATCCTTCCAGAGATTATTTTAGTGAGACATAATTATGTATCAACAGGAAAAGAAGTCATAAAAACACACAAACTATAGGTAGAGATAGCAAAATCCACAAAACCAGGAAGTAACAAAAAAGCAATAACTGTTTTGTATAATAATTTATATCCCTTAGATTTATGTCCCTGCCCGCATAATCTCAAATGGATTCATTCAATAAAAAAGCCATGACCTTACGATGAAGCGTGACCAGGTCCATTGTGATCACAATGGCGGCAAATCACACCATTGCTCAGGATAAATGGACGCTATTGACAATTAATTTCCTATTGATGTTGTAAGAAGTTGTCAATTACTGTATTTAATTGCAAATTATACATTCGTAGGGGTACCCCTCAGGATTTTATTGGTTTTGTCTGATTTTGTTGACTCTGTCTGACTACGACTTTATTCGATGATATAATTATTATGTTCTATGGCTGAAGATTTTTTAACAATATGTGTCAAGCAAATTAAAAAGACGATGATGGTAGTTTAAATAATCTTATAAAACAATGCTGATGCAACTACTATAACTACGCAATTACTAAAGAATTTCGATTCAATTTTAAATCATTCGTTAAAACATGACTGTCTAAACTATTTTGCCGCTTATTTTCATAAGAACAATGTTCGAATAAAAATTAAGTACCTACACCCACAATGAACAACAATGGCAATTAGACATAACACAGATATTATAAAAATATCAAAATAAGTACAACATCCGCTTGAAAATTAAAACGAAACAAATTAGAGTCGTATTATTTACAAAACCGGGCGCAATAACAATTTATTTAAATACAATTGGCTATTTAATAACAAAGAAAATGATGAGGAAAACAATTAAGTTATTATAAGTATATCTACAATTATTCATAAACGAAAAGTCAAAGTGCGCTGAAATAATAGTCATCTGCTGAACTTAACATTATTTAAAAATGTGCCTATTATACTTTTATTGACCCTCTAGTTAGATACCTAATACTAATCATGTCTATAAGTTATAAAAGAGGAAAGATATGTATTTTTGTTTGTAATGAATAAAATCAAAATATACTGGATCGCTTAAAATAAAAATTCTAGGGGAATGCTACTTTATTACTGAATGGCATAGGCATAATGTATATTCTACTTTTACGCGGCTGGTCCCTGATAGAAGCTTGTAAATTAATTAATAAATTAGTTAGGTGGTAAAGAGGACCATATTTCCAATAGTGTGTTAACATTTGCAACAACAAGTTAATCGATTACGTATACATTTTTGTAATACACTAAGTTGCAAAAAAATCTAGCAATTTGCTAGCAATTGTTTTTTTTTTGTGCTTTATTTGTGGCACACACAATTTCACACAATTTAATTTAAAAACCAAGTGTTCTTTTTTTAAACATTGTATAATTTCATTATAGATGAAACACCAACCGGTTGGAATTAAACACAAGTGGTCTTGTCAGTCATATTAAGAGTTCGACCTTAAGATATGATATGAGGGCAATGAAGTCAGGTCATGGGTCACCAGGCTTTTTTAGTACTCGACTCTGTTCAGAGTCGTGTGAATGTACTTAGATAAAACATTGTATTTTGACTCGTGTGAATTTAGTTATACAGATAAATGACATCATAATACTTTTAATGTTTCGTACAAAGAAAAATACCTATTCGAACATTTGCGATTTAGCAATTTTTTTTTTGTGTGACGTTTTTACAAGTTTACAGTTTTCAGATTTTTTCCTATATTTGTGTTATGAGACCTTGCTTTATGCCAAATTTCAGGATTCTAGGTCAATGGGAAGTACTCTACGAATTTTGATTCGCTTGAGAGTGTCGAAATACTTACACGTTTTTTGCGACATAAACGGCAGTATCTTTTTTTTGACAGCTTCAAGGGACCGTGGACTTGAGTATATGGTTTTAATTTTAACTCGATACCTCTACACGTTCCCGAGCTAAAGGGTCTTGACAGACAGTCAGACAGACAAACGGACGGACAACAAAGTGAACCTTTAAGGTTTCCATTTTTTCCTTTTGAGGTACAGGTAACCCCAAAATTGCATCAATTATGACAAAGAATGCTGGCTACGAATCTAAATTATGGTTATTAATCCAGTTATCTGTATTAATAATAATTATTATAAAATAACACACGTAACAATTTTTTTACTCTTGTTACAAAATACTTAATCTAATTTTTTTTTTATAAGTACCACTCCTATATTGTTATTCATACATCGAATTATTATTTCCTGCAATAATCCGTCATGATTAGATAAAGATCTTGATTTGATTAATTTGATTCGTGGGTATAAATGTCTTTTCGCATTGTCAGCGGCCATTAATTTTGTTATATTATGGCATGGCATTATGAAGTGACATCATGATAGAGTTGAATACATAGGGGTCGCTTAACAATAAGGTGGCCTATTAGCGGACACTTGGACATGTCTTGCCAGTTAAAAAAAATCAAGTTGACGGCATAGTGACGGTTTTTTTGTGACACAATTATTTTATCGTTCTTGTTATTTTTTAAGCAAGTGAGTAGTTAGAGCTATAAAAGATTTTTTATGAGTTTCAGTAGCACTTACAGTAACGTGAGATTTTTATTTTTTGTATGGCCTTTTTGGATCTTTTATGGAGTATGTTATGTGTGCGTATTACTCTGAATGTGCCTAGTCAAAAAACCTATACATATTATTATAGTAATTAAGTAAGTATCTCTTACAAAGTACATCTTAACAAAAAGCTAGGTTCAAATATGACCGTAGTTTTTTTTTACAGTACCATGAACGATATCGATACCGGAAATATGAAATAACGTAAGGGACATTTACCTACAATGCAAAATTGAAGAACTCGATTCTGTTTAAACTTTTATCGTTCATGATTCGTAAATAAATATTATTTAAAACATTTATTATTTTGTTCACCCTACCCGATTTTTTTTTAAATCGATCCTATTCTTATTTGGAACGCCTTGTATAGGTATAAATTGTCTTGGTGCTGTCAAAACACTACTCGTTGCAGCCAAGAGTCTTCGTCTAAAGGTGCAGGAAACAGTTTGGTACTCGCATCACGAACCTTAAAATTGACTTTTCTGTATGACTACAGCAACTGCATCCTAGGTGTGTAAGTACTTCAACTTATGACGTAGGTCCATATTCGAGAACATACCTGGACAAAATATGTAATTTGTTCGTTTGCCTACAAACCGCCTTCCGAGTTAGACCAGCTGAGGTGTGGCGTCGTGGGCACACTCGATCCGTTCCCGAGAACGAGTAGACGTCATTCTAAAGTGGCGCCTAACATAAGCAATAAGCATAGCATAATCAGCCTTTTAATGTTCTCACTGCTGTGACTCAGGCCTCCTCTCTAGGAGAGAAAATGGGCCGTAATGGCAAGTGGCGCCTGCTTACTGATATTTGGTTTTTATTAATAGAGATCTTTAAGTTGGCAATGTAATTCAGATCAAAGCCTTGTTTTATATTTTATCTACTACATAAGCTTTGCTACTAATACTCCAAAGAATAAAACCTTGCACGTTTACTATTTAGCATGTAAGAATTAATTATAATTGTTGCATTGTTGTCGACGCTACACGTGGCAAATTAGCTATGTAGGTGGGAACCTACCTACCAGTAAGTACTAGACGTTTTCTTAATACTTTGTTTCTAATTTTTTGTGATATTGTTGTCATTTGACGAGAGCCAGACTAATTATTTTCTCTTTTATTGACCCTCGTTTCGCATTATTTCTGCAAATAACGCTTAAACCACCTTTATGCTATTTGCATTAATTATAGAGCATGACTGAATTTTTATTAATTGCTCGAACTATAAAACTTTTGTGATTACCACAATTTTCATGACATGCATGATAGCACCAAATTTATGTTGTTATTTGTCATGAGATTAGTGGGTACCGTTTTTGTTTTATTGATCCTTGTATTGCAGTGTTTCTGAAAATAACATTTGAAAACACCTCTTGTGCAATTAGCAATAGTTTTATAGGAAAGGAACTTTTATCATGTTTGTGATTTTAATTGCCGCATCGGCAACACTTTCTGTTCAAGTGTCAACTCCTTTATGGCGGGTACTTATTGTGTTTTGACTCTGGCAATCGTGGATTAAGTAGTTCAATGGCGGGTTTGTTGTTTTAAAGAGTTAAGGTATAGTTATGTTTTTTCATTGAATCCAGCATTATATCTACAATTCAAATCAGTTACTTTCTTAATTTTCATCTTGTTATTATTGTACTAATTTAAATGAAAGAATCAAGTAGGTATCGTTGTTTTAGTTATAACGCTGAATTGATTGTAGCCGGCTAATGATAAGAGCTCTATGGGTACTGTTCCCATAACATTATAAATAAACAAACTCTAGCTAGTAAGTCACACAAAGGTTCATTAATGGGTAGGTACCCGTGGAATGCCACTCAACACAGTACCTGACTAGCGAGTCCAACTCTAAGTATGGTTAGCATATTCAGATTTTTCAATTAGGCATTGTACTTTCAGTTAAAGTATTTAGTTTATACCTATTATGGTCAAAAACGGCGGCACTCCTATATATGCACCAAGTTTAATGGTAACAAGGTCACTAGGTCAGGTTGTGGACAAAACACGTGTAAAGTCGTCGTATAAGGGCCCACTAATGGTATAGTGCCAGCCCTATGCAAATATTATTTTTCGACAGTAAACCGGTTTAATGGGTTAAGTGAAAGTTGGCTTGATTCACTAGTATGTTAAATGTGAAAACGTTTCTTTTCTCGTCACAAAGTTACTTGATGCTAAAGCTTTACAATAAAAAAACGGGGCTTTTTTATTGATATAAACTAATGCTTGACTGCGTTTCCACCTGATGGTAAGCAGTGATGCAATCGTTGATGGCACTGGGTCTATTAAGAGCCTATTCAATTCACTCTAGCCTTGAAGACACCTAAATTATAATCGGACGGATAGAGCGCAGCAGGCAAATTGTTCCAGTCCTTCGATACAAGCAGTATAAACGGCTTAAACTTTGTGAGAGACTGGGTCCTTAAATAGGTTTCTATAAGATCTGTAGATACAGGTCACCAGATTTTCGCAGACAAATTGTTTTGCAGCTTTGAATTCATGAAAAGTGCTAGAAAGTTATAGATGTAAGAAATACCAGACTACGTGAAAAAATTGACACGATCGATTGTAGATACTTGTGTGTGGAGAGAAAATGTTAGAGATAGATTAGAATGAGGTGCAAGCATGGCGCGTAATAATAAAAGTAGTGAAGCAGCTGAGGGCTGAAGGCAAATGTAATGCAAGGCAATGTCTCGTTAGTTTAGATCTGACGTATGGACAAAATAAATAAAATCTACTCCTTCTTGTCACGTAGGGCCAGACCGAACTAAAGGTTTTTAAGAAATTTAAAACATCGATTATTTTTCTTTTTCAACGCGATTCGGAAAAATTTACGACTAGTTGACACTTCGCGTGACTCAAGGGCCTGTTTTACCTTGGCTAGAGTATAAACTTTGCCATACAGAGTCATGGTAACGCAATGCCACCAGTCTTTTAAGTAAATTATCAGTCGACGGCGACACGAGGAGTATTTTTTCGACGCCATGATATATTAGTTACTTTTAGGTTGTATTTTCTATTCTAAGTAGTAAATAATAAAGAACGAACCTTCGTTCTGTAGCGACATCTATTACAGCACATAGGAAATAAAATTCAAAATACTGCTTAACATTATTAGAGTTCTCCGCGTGATTAAAATACATGATACCTACAACAGTCCAAAAACAAATATCATGCAGTTGCCGGACCAGACACAACACCTGTCTGGTTAGACGATCCTCCGTTTTCAACAAATGTTTGCAGAACCTAACACTTTGTTCCGCATACCTGTGAAATTCGATATTTTCTTACTAAGTATAATATTTTTTATTTACTTAGAAGTTTACAAGGATAAAACTATCGATGTATTTCTATTATCATAACAACTATGACTCAACCTAGTAAAAAAATATTGAACGTAAATTTTCCTTTATTTTTTGATGATATAAAGTAGGTGAGCTTTGAGGAAGACGCAGTTCCATCAAAACAACAATGAATTACGGGGTTACCATGACGTTCAAAGTAAGATTGGTTCATTCTTATTTCAGTGTGGGTAAGAGACAGAGCTATACAGGCGGTCTAGCGCCATCTCTTACCCACACTGGAAATAAGAATGAAACAATCTTACTTTAAACGTCTTTGTACAGGTCCTAGTCCTCTATTCCTCTATATGTCCTTGCCGTAATTACATTTGTATAGAATACGTGTGAAGAATGGAATCACACTAATGAGCGCCATCAAGAATGTGTGAATACTACATTATAAATTGTTTGTCTTCATAAACATATTCAGAGTCACCAAATTAACATAAATATTCTTCTCCGAGGCCACCGGAAGTTTACTCACAATTTAAACGAGACTAGGAAAACATGTGTATTATTTTATCATCATCATTTCAGCCGAAAGAAGTCCACTATTGGATATAGGCCTCCCTCAAGTGTCACCTTAATGACTGGCCCTGTCCGTCATGCATCCATCTGATTCTGCTGCGTCTTCCAGTACGTAATCGCCACTACAGAATCTTTTTGTCCCCGTCGACCATGTTCTGCGAGCAATGTGCCCTGCCCATTGCCACTTAAGTTTGGCGTTTCTTCAGGCTATGTTGGTAACCTTGGTTCTCCTGCGGATATTTTCATTTCTGATGCGATCAGGCAAGGAAACTCCGAGCCAAACTCCGAGCCAACTAGCATAACCGTGTCTATTGCCCTTTGGATGGGACTTTAAACCTTTTATTGTGAGCGATCACGTTTCGCAGCCATATGTCATCACTGGCAACACGCACTGGTCAGACTTTTGTCTTGAGCTTAAAGCTTCCCGAACGCTGCCCAGCCGCCACCGATTCGACGATTGACAATAACTAACTACCCTGCTGACAAAACTAGGTAGGTTCACCTATACAGACCTGAGAATTGCCAAAATTAAAATTAAATCTTCATTATCTTTACATAGTATAAAACAAAATCGCATTTCACGTCTGTCTGTTTATCTGCTAACTATTCCTAAACCACGCGACAGATTTTAATGCGGTTGTCACAAACAGAACGAGCAATAAACAAGGAAGATTCATGTATATAATTTGTAGTCGTGCGGAGCCGGGGCAGGTCACTAGCAGGAATGTTATGGAGCTCCGTAACCGAAACATAAAAGAGAGATAATATAAAAGTTTCTGTTAAAGTTGGAAACTAAATGACAGGCTACGACAGATTTTTGTTTGTTTTGTCCGGCTAAACAGGGTCAACTCGTACCGCATACCTACGGCGCATGTGGCACGAGTTGCAGATAACAAAAATAAATTATATATGATCATGGTCAACTCGTCCCACGTCACTATCACAAAAAGAAAACCTATCAGTAGAAAAAGTATTAATGATAATTTAATCTAACCTAAAAATAAAAGTCAAGTCTGGCTTTTTTTAATTAACTTTTATAATTTTAAAATGTTTAACTTCCGTAAACGAAACTATCTGAAACTAGAGAATCCACAATAATTTCATAACCGTAGCCGTATCCGAAATTTGAAATCTTTAACATTCCTGGTCACTAGTATGTAGGTAATTGCGTAATG
This sequence comes from Mythimna pallens, assembly GCA_961205895.1. NCBI lineage: Eukaryota > Metazoa > Arthropoda > Insecta > Lepidoptera > Noctuidae > Mythimna > Mythimna pallens. Next base: position 9,645,680 of record OY540843.1, read on the forward strand.
ACGGCTTGCCCATGGCCCATGAGTAATTAATGTAATTATAGGTTAAAAGTCGTATATCTAACCATTGGGTTAAAGCCAACACTAATACTGACACGACCTGATTTTTTTACAGCTTTTTGGTACTGCCTTAGTCCCGAGTTTCTGAGTTGCCTATTCTTAACCGAAACTGTGTTAGGTACTTTGGCCCACGGTTTGTCGGGCATGCCAGACATGTCCTGCCCAGTCGCATTTAAGTTTGGCCCCTTTTTAAGCCACATCAGCTAACCTGGTTTTAGAGCGTAGTATAGTGTTTCGTTAATTTAACACCGCATATCTACTGCGCACCATTGCTCATTGGCAAACTTTGAGTTTGGACTTCTGAATGTTAATCAAAGAAGGTCAAGACGGGATACACGAAAAAACAAGAATTCGAACGCTTATTTTATAATCAAGATGGAATAATCACTCGTTTCCTTGTTTTTGACATTAAAAAATATACTTTACAATTGGCTATGAGTTAAAAATGGAACTTCATATCATACTAACCTAACCTACACACTTGCCAAATACAACTCTGCAGCAATGATTTCTTAATATATTAATTTAGGTTTAAGACCCATTGATAATTCTTGTATGGCACGAATATCTTAATGTCAATGCAATAAAAAAATGCATTGCTTCAGTCATTCGAAAAATATGTAGGTAAGCAATCAAAATTTAAGTAGCAACAAGTTTTTTTTTATTTTTATTTGCAACACTGTATTTGTGTTGAAATATACCTAACGATTATTGTAAAGTTATAGAAGAGGTAGATATTTGGAATTTGGAAGAAGAGGGACTAGAGGAAGAGGGTATATAAATGAATAGATTCCTTGTGAGGTATGAATATAATAATAAAAAAATTAATGTGACAGAATAAAATAAAATTTATTTTACGCCAAAATAGTAACAATTTTATAGAAACTTAAATCTATGGGTACAATAGTGGTTTTATCGCTGACAGTAAAAAGACTTCAAAACAAAAATTAAAGTAATGGAAATGACTATGAAATAAAATGATGCAAGTGAGACCAAATAGATGTAGTAAACATACAAAAATAACACTACACTGTCAATGTAGTTAGACCACAGAGTTAGACCTATTTATCTGGTGGTAGGTCGATGATCCGCCTTTAAGTAAAAATAAACAGGCTTTTAATACAGGGCTGAGCTTAACCGGTTTAACTTGTAAGGGCAATAAACTTATATGATAACCTCAATGGAATGAAATCTGCAAAACCTCACAATCAGTATCTATAGGTCTATTGATAAATTCATACCCTCTGACTTTCAAACTTTTTGACTAATTTAGGGACATCTGATCTGACCTTTGCAACACATTTACCTTTCTAACCAGGTTGAACTGCAAACTATTTGTTGCTACAGCTTTTAGGTCACTGTATCCCTTTTAAATGTCAGAGGTTTTATGGAATCCTGAACTCCTTGAATAACAATGTTATTTTTTTCCCATCCTCTATTTGGAATCGATCGTCAGACCATAAACGAATTAGTTTCTTGAAACAATTGAAGTTGTAGTCGAACGGCAGAAGATGCTTTCTCTTCAGCCTATTTACCACCCCAGTTAGGTTTAACAGTTCAGCCACTAGTGGGTTCTGATGCAAGGTCAGGCGTTCCTTGTATTAAGTTTTGTATCGCTCAATTTTTTTAGCAAACCAAAGCGCTACTACCCTAACTATTGCTCTTAAGATAGTCTTTTGAACTCTTTGCAGGTAGAGTACGTTGAATTTACTGGCTATACCCCACAGCTAGATTCCATACGTCCATATTAGGGATTAAGTTGTAGATAATTATGCAATTTATTGTCCACAGAGAGTACAGAATTTATTCCCATTATACAATATAGGTTGCGAAACTTGTAGTTTATCTCATCCCTCTTTATATTTTATGCATAACCATCTTATCAAAAGTTTTTCTGTCTCAAAACTTACAAACTAAGCTCTGTCTTTATTAGGTAGGAGAACCATAATCAGCATTGATCGGAAGGATCAATTCATTAGGGCGATCGTCCTTAATCGAAAGTCGTGAAGCACTTCAAGTGGCTTCACATCCTTGTTAGTACTGGCTTCAAGTTTCACTTAAGATGTGGCTGACACATAATACAATAATGGACTAGCTTTAACCAAAACGGCTTCGCTCCTGTGAAATATAAAAACACGACAAGGTTTTTACACAATAAATATCATCTATCATTTCGGAAAAAAAATGCCTGTGTTCGGTTTGTAAGGTAACTTTAAATCAAAAGACCGTTGTTCCGTTACAGAGTTGCTTTTTTAATTATATAAACTAGTGCTTGACCGATTCCACTTAAACAGTGATGCAATCGTTACTGGTTTACAGTCAGGAAGTTATAATCGGACGGGAAGCCTGCTTGCTTGAAAAATTACATAGGTACCTTCTGGCATACAACAAACCCATGCGTTTGTAATATTGGTTTCGTAAATAAGGTAGAACAATGAATAATTAAATACTGTAAGGACTGCAGGACAGGAGCTCTATAAGCTCTGTGTAGGCTTTTGAAATCTGGGTGTTTATGAAGATGCACTCGGGGCCCCAATATTTAAATAATTTATATTTATGGCACTCCTGTCAAAACTGAATGAAAACAGTTTAATTATTTTCCTATTAAAATTCAAAACCAAATCTAAATTTGTACTTAAAGTATATTTGTCTAACTAGTCCGTTACCCATGGAACGTTTCCGACGAAGTAATGACAAAAGTGGCACAGATCACAAAGGTATATTAATTTCGGTCGGTCGGTCTACGGTGCGATGATGCAACGTAATCATTGTCGCTGACTGCTGTTTCTCATTTTCTATACGTACCTATTATGTAATATGAAAGTGTTTTATTCTTTGTGCTTTCACTATGTAAGTTGATGGCAATCTTATACTATTGGTGTCTAATTTCGTAAAGTTATATTTATTTTAATTGGATCAAATATCATATCCACATGGTGGACCGATGACCTGGTGAGGGTCGCGGGAATCCGATGGATGCGAGACGCACAGGACCGGTCATTATGGCGCCACTTGGGGAGGCCTATGTCCAACAGTGGACGTCTTTCGGATGAAATGATGATGATTGATTCTAAAGAACGGAAGCTCAAAAATTCATAATTTTAAAATCGTCTGGTTATTGTTAACACTTTGAATTAAAACCTCCATGGATTCGTGGGTTGTCACATTTTCTATCTATCTTAAGTTCTGTCATTAAAAAAATAAATGTGTCGTACACTAATTAAGTAGTTCTTAATTACCGAACCATTAAACAGGTAGATAATTTAGAATTGTCGTACACTTATTTTTTTAATTGGCCGATGTTAATATTTAGATAAAAAATGTGATAATATATACGAGTATTATTATTATTGCTCGTGACTTTACTTATAGGTAAAATGAGATTAGTTAAACTGTCAAACATAGATAGATAGATAGATAAATAGATATATTCTTTATTGTACTTTAAAAATACAAACATAATGGCTTAACTCACTGCAGAAGTGTGTCAGTGACCCAAATACATAGGCATAGCTTACGAATCCTTATAGAAAAATATCAATAGCGTTCAAAATACACCGAACCTTATTGTGTGCAAGCCATTAATATTCGAGCCCAATCTAAATAACAATGGGGCCATCGGTACTTGACGGTACCTAACTTTGACCCAGACGAAGTGTTGGGAAACAACAGTATTGGGAAATTTTCGCACTACCCATCGGTATAAATGGGTAGTGCGAAAATTTACACTAGTGGTGGGTAGTGTAAAAGTGGGTGGCATTAAATAAATGAACAACACTATTTACTTTTAAAATTAACGATACATCTTTTTTATTTATTTAATTATATTGCTGTTTTGATTCTCTTAGCTATTATCCTATACCTATAAAAAAACAGTAGAAATGTGGAGCCATAAACATTACGGTAAAGTGTAGGAAAACTTCCTACACGGTTTCGATCCCCAACTATGGTTATAATTATTTTGTTTTTATAATTAAAATACGATAGCATTTTCAAAATCATAATAAAACGGTTTTTTGCATATTTTCAATACAGCATCGACCATTGCATTCAATATTTTTTTTTTATAAAGTCCTATGTCTATACTTACATGCAATCAAATCGAAACGACGAATAAAATAAACATTACCTAGTTAGATTGAGTTTTCGAAAGACCTTGAAGAAAATTGTTTTTTTTTTTTGCAATACGGAATCATCGTCAGGTTAGATTGTAATTAACAATTTAACAACGGACAAAACAGAGGTATGATGAGTATGCATATTGCAACAGCCAAATAAATGAATAATCCCAGATATTGTTAAACTCTTCCTATCTTGTCTGCCGATAGTAGGTATGTATTTAATTTTCCGGTTTTCAAAGCTATCCTATATATCCTGACATCTAGAACTTGAAATGCTACCCACGGCCACTGACATAATCAAAAGTTTTAAAGAGTGGTATTTTGGGAGACTTTGTGAGATGCTAAACCAATAAGTCTACCTACCATAGTAGTAAATTCCTAACAAGTCAAACTTTAATTTTTTGAAATAAGAATACACAATGAAAAGCTTAAGGCTTGTAACCGCTAAGAAACAAATCAATAAAACGTATTTTTTTTTAACAAATTTTAATGAAGTATGCGTGATACTTCCTTAAAAACGATCTAAAAGCCAAAAAACAGGTTTACCGATTGCAAAACTCTTGTTTACCAATACAATGCTCCATCTCGTCTCGTAGCGTGTGATAGACAGAGACAGTGTATTGGAGGCTGTACAGTAAAACGTAAAGGTAGATGCAAACTATTTGAGTCAAGGGAATTGCGTTAGATGTAGAGATGGGCTTAATAGATAGATAGTGTTTTGTTCGAATAGTTGTTCAATTAGGCCAAAGATAGCCATCTTGTTGTTGTTGTGACTTGTTGTGCTTTTTAGTTTCTGTTGTTTATGATAAAACTAGCTTCTGCCAGTGGCTTCGCTCGCGTGAACATAGGTTTCCCCATAAAAAACTTTAGACCCCAATTTCATCCCTTTAGAGGGTGAATTTTATAAAATCCTCTCTTAGTGTTCGCCTACGCCTCAAGAGAAAGTATTGTGCAAAATTTCACGTTCCTAGTCCCAATTATTGCGGCTGTGTTGATATCGTTAATCAGTCAGTTCCTCCTTTTATATATATAGAATAATTAAGCATTTTTTACATGTGATAAGAATAAAGATTAAAAATAAAAAGTAACTTACAAATTATATTTTATCAAACCCATTTTTTTGCCAAAGAGTACCAGTATCTTTGACCTTTCGATAAAAATAAGTAAACAACAGCGCAGTATTCGATTACATTATAATGACATAATAGTGTTTAAATTTCAACATTAATTACTGGGATAAATATTTGTGCGAACATTCGAAAAATAGACTTAAGAATATAATTTATTTGACGCAGGCAATAATACAATACAACGGCAACAACATAAAATAATTAAAGAGATAGTACAGAAATACATCTCTGCAATTACTGGGCGTCATACACCTAGCGCTGATTTTAGCTGGCACCCCGCAGTCAGTGACGCACGGATGATGGTAAATAAAATATTTGTTAATCGATTCGAAAGCTTTCCACCAAAGGTTTCGAATAATTCGTTTGCCATTTGCCCATCACTAATTTGAAGGGCACATACCGCACACACAACGTTAAGGCTTCGCGGTTCTGAACCGGTTGAGGACTCTTTTTGTTGAAGTCGTGTTAATCAATGAGGCACCACTTACACTGGGTTTCCGAAGGCCATGAGTTACCTAGAAGGTACTGAGCCATTATTTAGCTTGTACTTGTATGTGGATCACGTCATCCATATTGATGATTGAATTGCGATCGGTAAAGGAGTAAAGATTAGGTAAACCAACCTTTTGAATACCGTTATTAGAGACACAATAGAAAGACAATGGGTTAGCTGAACGCCGGCGTTCGCTTGGGGTATAATGAATAATAAATACTATGTAATCTTTATTTTATTTTCAATAATAAAAAAGATATCTAGCAAGACAACACAGATAGAAAATAGAAAGAGGATAGAAGATAGGAGGAGGAGGTTAGATATCTAGAAAGAGATGGCGAGATGATTTAGACGCGTACCACGAGGACTGGTTCGGGACGGCGCCCAGCAGCAGGATAATAATGGCTAGAAAAAAAAATTGTTCAGTTAAAGTGGATACTATTTATTTAAACCATTTAAACATAGATACAAGCATGACGCTAGTCATCGTTGTTAGCCGAATCACAGTCACAGGTAACATATTAGGTACTTAGGAAAAGTGTAAATAACCGTAGATTAAGTAACCTACCTACCCACAAAAACGGGTTACCTACTAAAAAACGGATTTTCCTTTTGAATATCAGCCCCCCTAGCCAAGTTACGATTGTTTCGTTTGCGTCGAACGTCTGGAGTAGGCCACGCCCCCTATTCCTTTGTTCTGATCAAGTGACTGAGCATTGAGATGACGTCAGACAGAACAAAGGAATCGGAGGCGTGGACTACTCGAGGCGTTCAACGCTAACGAAATGATCGTAACTTGGCTAGGGGGCAGAACTACACACTTCTACCTATATTGCCTATTGTTTTACATTCTCCACTGTAATCGAATTTATTCAATGTAGGTACAACCTCGATTCTTTGGTCCTTTGCAGTAAAGACGATTGCTTTCCCAAATAGGTACCTACAATAAAATATATGAGACATGCTTTTAATATTAAGAGCATTGAAAGGAAAGAGCGTCAAAAATGCGTGTGTGAAATAAAATGCGCATTTTGTATATGTACCTATTGGCAGTTATTTTGTGTATGTATTGGCAGTTATTTTTTGAAGCTCGCAGATATTTCTGGTGTTTATCGAACCCGGATGAGGTCATTACTACTTAATATTTCAACATATTAGATTTAACCACTTGATATTTATTATATGTATATTTAAAAAACCAGTTTCATTAATTTTATCCTTCCATTGAGCTATCATAAATTTTATCAAATGATACATATTATTATTATCGTTTTGATTCAAAAATATTATTCTTTATATAGAGCTGTCATTACCTACTTCACAGATAAATATTGTCTCATTACTACAACTAAAAATTAACTACCACTTACTACAAACAAAAAATAATTATTACCTACTACAAACTTAAATTAACTACTAGAAATATTTTGTTATGTTTGGAATATCAGAAGATTTGTATGGAAGGGCTGACCAGGCACATTCAGCTTGTTACACAAGGTTTTTATGCAGCAGATAAGGAACTTTTATTTTATAGTGTTGCGTTGCAGCAGACACGTTACTGTGTCGTGTCATGTAGTGACGCAGGATAGGTACACCAATCAAATGACTAAAACCAAGTCTACGATAAATCACAACGAGTTTTATAGCCAATCATTTGTGTCAGAGAAGGCACCACGATACCACACAAAACAATAATGTGAACCCGGTTTAATTGACAAGGTACAGGTAGCTATTTTGTCGGGTAGTACACATCTACATATCTACTTTTAATACTTACATTATTCTAAATTGATCGTTACAAGTTAACAACAGAGCAATTTTCCTCTTACGCAGTTGCATTGACAATTGAAAGAGCGTAATCGGGCGTATATACCTACTAACGCCATAACATTATTACAATGGCATCACGAAGGAATTGTCAATGTACTTGGCGACATGATCTGCATACATACTATATAAGTTTTGTTTATATAACTAATCTATTTATTTACTCATGTTTTTAACTAAACGGGAAGTCTTAGGAACTTATGATTTCTCTTGATGTGGCTGGTAAATCTGCTTGCTTGATGGGGCTGAAAAATGGCAAACGATCAGATATTATTTAAAAATTTAACAAATTAGCTATTTTTTATCACTTTCTTTAGAGCACGAACGGCAAAAACACAATTTTTTTCGTAAATGATAAATGATATTTATTTTGTAAATAGGTTTGAAAAACAGTTTTACACGTAATTTTTTTTTTTCGTCATTTTTAAACTAAATGAGGCCGGTGTTTCCTAGCTGACTACCCTGAGAAGAAACACCGAAACAAACTCAGGGGTCAAAGTCTCTTTTAAAGTCCATACAGTAAATATGTAATGGTCAAATAAAATATCGTGGTTTTTATTTTGGTCTCGTTAATAATCGTTAAAGTAAATATTATTTTCATGAATTGACCTAAAATTAAGACTAAGACCAATCCATGAAAATATGGTCGAAGTATTTTATATGGTTAAATAAAATCTGTTTTAATTTTATTATGACCGCCACTTTTAAACTTGTATTATTGAATCTAAAATTACAATATGCACCTTGAATCTAAAATTAACTAATTCATGTAAAACCGCTTTACCTTATTGACGTAAGTATTTTGTTTATGACCGCCAATAATATAATACAAAAATGTCATGAGAAGTATCGAAAAAGATATCTCATTTAGTTTTATTATCTGGCGACATCTGAAGAAAATAATTAGGTATGTACAGTACAAGCGTGTATATAAAGGGGAATGAAAGAATGGGCTTCACAAAATTTGTTCGCATTACTGTCAATGGGAAAAATGCCCATAGTACTGATAGCCACGTAAAATGGTAATGATGAAATGTTAAGGTAGGTAGTAGGTATCCAAAAAAAAAAGGTATTGGGCGTGGAAAAAATGTTCAAGAAGGTGCACAAAGTTACCTAACCATACCTAATAGTGATACATAAGGGAAAAAAAAGATAAATAAACAGTGATTACAGACCGCATAAACCTTGAGAGGTGCCCATTACTTTTTTATTAACAGTCAACTCGAAGGTTGACACGTTTTAAAGCACCGAAAAAATTATATTTTCTTTAGGTACGGTTACGGTTTTTGTAAAAAACACAATGAAAGAAACGGTTTAAACAGATAAAAACTTTAAGAATTGCTCAGATCTATTCGAATGCATATTCTTCAATTTACGAACTAAATGAGATGATATTCCTTTATTTGTAAAATAGCTTTTATCTGTGTTATCTGAATCGGTTCACTGATGGACGATGCACAGTGTCTGCATTATTTTTTGTAATCAACTGAGAATATTGTTATGAAATCTGAAGAATGATAAAGGATTTTAAGAATATGACACCGGAAAATTGCAGACTCCGTATATTTGTAATAAATCCTTATTAGATTATAATTTCTCGATATATTATGAAAAAATCGTTTTGTATACAATAAATCGCATTCTAAGTCGAGTAGTTTCTAACATAACCATGTCTTATTTAGAAAAAAAAAACACAATTACAAGCTATATTTTAGAATCTTACGGCGTTTACAATTTTCTAGTGACATAAGTATAATATAAAAATATAGCGTTCGATAAAATACGTAGGTAACTTATTATTCTCGTATTATTTATTTCACGATCGATATCTTCACTAATCCAGCCCCCCTAGCCAAGTTACAACCGTTTCGTTTCGATTCTCTTTTCGTTGATCGCCTCGAGTTGGCCACGCCTCTTATTCCTTTGTTCCTGACCACGTGACTGAGTGTTGAGATGACGTCAGAACTAAGGAATAGGAGGCGTGGCCTACTCGAGCCTACTACCTTTACTATCTTAAGTTAGGGTTATTTCTTAAATATATGTACCTACATAGCTTTAAGACATGAACATATTTAATGTTTGGTAAGTTCCAAAGTAAAGGGTTAGGGCAGCCGAAAGTTTTTGTTGTCAAGTTGTATGGTGAATGAGAAAAGATTCGTAAATACGTATTACGCCCGCAAACCATATTCGAATTTCGCGAGACACTTTTGAACATCCCCCTTAAATGCAAAATCAGAAATGCTTTGAGGAGCATGAATCAAATGTATCTACTCACTCACTTGCAAATCCAACAGAGCTGAGAGAACGGGCTGAGATTTTGAACGAAATGGTTCAAGAACCGGTTCAGCTTCGTCCCATTAAAAATCGTTAAGTTAAAAGGTTTACAATCCCTGTAGATAGATTCCCTTGCGTGTAAAACCACTGTAACCTAACTTAATAAATTATTTGCACGCAAAGACAATCTCGACTTCGGTACAATCATGGTCGTGATTCAAACACAGTCATAACGATGGTAACGTTTTTCAAGTAAAGCGATAACTTGAAATTTTTCTTGCTCTGTAAAGTAACGATAACATAGAACGTGTTAAAGCTAACCCAGAAACGTTATCCAAAACCGGCGTAGGTACCTAGTTCGTTTTATTCAAATACATAGTAAGCTATGAAAACTTCATTATGACGGTGGCAGAACCAAACTGGTACAACGACACGAAACATAGGTTTTCCTAACCCAAACCATAATTATGCATTTTACTAGATTTTTCAAAAAGACATTGGTGATTTGTGAAAGAGATATTGTGAGTTACGAGTAGTTTTGTCTACGTGGCCATGTTCTAAGGTTTTTATTGTATAGAAACATTATAAGTCAAGAAAATGGTACTATTTGCGAAAATTAGACATTCTTCTTTATTAAACTTAGTCAAATTATTGGCTCAAAATCCACATCATTCTGACTGTTCATGCTAAATATTGTGAGCCTAAGTAGGTTAAGAACTATAGTTAGAGTCAGAATTACTAGTGTCTCTGGCCATACTCAGGCCCATAGCTTTCGCCTTACTGCATGATACCTATATGACAAGTATATAGGAAAGGAGTTCATGATCATGGAGACACAAGTACGAGTACCAATAGTAAGAATCGATGGGCAAGAGGAGGTTAACAGATATGATATCGACTGAAGCCATAAAATCAATTTTGAAAATTTTGAAGCTCGAGATTACCTGGTATTCGATTTTGAAATTGAGCTTAAAACAATCAAAGACTGCTCGAGATTCGAGAATAAGCACCTACTAAGAACTTAAATACACCAAGAAAATATTTCATTTGCCAACTGCCTACAACGACTGGGATTACGTACCTAAAAACCTACGTAACTACTTATGAATAATGCAGAAAAGAACACAATTACCGTTGATGATGATAGAAAACAATGGGAGAAAATGTATTGAGCATTCATTGATAATGTTTTTATGCCAGAACAATGAGCTCACGACTGTTAACTGTTCTTGAATGACTAACCTGGTAAAGGAAAACTGTTTATATTTAATCAATATACCTACAATACCTATTCAAATATTATTGCACAGCTACCTACTCTTGAAATCGTTCCGTGCCATCTCTATATAGGCTAACCAAAATAAATCGATTTATTCTGTTGACTTTCAAATATCTACCCAACTAGCAAAATAGCCATAATAATAATCGGTAATAAGAGCTTAGACCTCATAAAAGGTTTATATCTGTCTTGGCAAAGATTGTGCTACTTATAAAGGCACCTTATAAGACGTATTGTGCTAAAAGACACTTGTAAGTGTATTTGTTCTTACAAAAGCATTATCAAGATTAATGTAAGATGAAAAACACTTAATGAAACCATCATGCAACTACTATATGGGCAAATAATCTTACAAGGTGCGCCCAATTCCATACTTAAAGACGTTTAAAAGTGTGTTATAAGAGACATTTTGCTAGTTGGGTACCTACCAATGTGTATTTTTCAATACGTATTTACTTTTCTAAGTTTGTCTAGGACATAATTAGGTACCACAGTATAGTTACTGACACTCCGTGTCTTGAAAAGCACGTAAAGCCATTGGTCCCGGTTGTCATTTGTAGATTTTTGACAGTCGTTAGGAACAGGTAGTCAGACGCCAGAAAGTCTGACCAACAATCTATCCAAGGGGTATCTTGTTGCCCAGTAACTGGGTTGTGCAGGTTTGATAGGCAGTCACTCCATGGAAAACACGGGTATTCAGCCGCGTTTGGTTAGGCTGGAAGTCAACCCCAAGCTAGTTGGGAAAAGGCTGTGAAGATTATGATTCTGTCGGCTTTTAGAATATCTACGATTAGGTATTCCTATGACTGCCATGATCTTGGTATATTTTGTTGCAGCTCTATTTAGAAAAACTGGGCAAGTGCGAGTTGAACTCGCGCACTGGGGGTTCCGAATAAACTTACCTATGAAAACAGTTCAATTCCCGAATTGAGTTACGAAGATTTTTTTTTCCGTTAACTCAGATAGTTGATTTTTTCACAATTTCAAGGGACCGCAGACCTGATTAAATGGTTTTAATTTCGACTCGATACCTCTACGCGTTCTCGAGATAAAGGTTCTTGTCAGACAGACAGACGGACGGACGGACAACAAAGTGATCCTTTAAGAGTTCTTTTGAGGTAGGTACGGTACCTACCCTAAAAAACAGTGTTATATTTCTTCTAGAAATTCAAGTTTTATCGGTTTTCGTTTCGTTCTCGTAGGTTCTCGTTTCCGGAGTTTCCAAGGATTTTCGTAGAAGTTATCTCAAGGATTGTATAACCTTAGCACCACCCACACACAATAACTAGTTTTTTATAAGATTTAAAATAGGTTTGTAATGACAATGATCGCTTTGTAATAATTGAGCGTTGCAAGACTCCCGGGAGCCTCGCCACGATAATAATGTGTAAATAGGTGGTTGATTATGTCTTTTGAACGGTCTACTTTACAAAAATAGTGTATCCTTTTATAGGTACCCCTACCTTACAATAAACAAAACACAATCGTAATTCTTGTTTTCTTTTTTCAAATTCCAGGAGAGCCCGTACGCTGTTGGACGTGTTCCTCCGACCTGAACCCGCTGTGCAACGATCCCTTCCTCGCTGGAAGGTCAGACAACTCTTACCTGTTCCGTCTGGAGAACTGTGACTCAAATGCTGGAGCCACTTACCCGTACCTGACTTCATCCAAGTCTGCTTGCAAAAAGATGAAGAAATACAGTAAGTCTAATATTTCTTTATAAGTTCTGAGGCGAGCTTTTTGCCATAATTGGGCGAAAATGCAGATTCCAAGCTGCCTAATATTAAAAAAGATTCTATAGCTAAAGGGTATAGAGCTCACAGACCCCTGCTCAGCCTTCACTAGAGGACCAACTAGGAAGTATGAGCCAACGTGTTATGATCGTAAATCGTCGCGTTGACTATCAATTGTTAACAGGTGGCAGTAATTGATTGGTAGTGAATTAGTGATGCTATTAAAAATGTTCTTTCTACAGCTGACATCATTTGTATGCCATAGCGGTATAAATTGTCATCATGTTGAGACCGTCAAACTAAACGTGTGCAGTGTGTCATCATGGTCTGTTTACTAACAAACGTCACCGCATCACATGAGTCAATCAGTCAGTACCTATAGATATAGATGAGGTGTATGTCTACTATAAAACCATTATGGCTTTGAGGGATGAGTCAAAGAGCCACAATATGCGCACAACCTACGTAGGTATTCGATCTTGAATGAATAATAATAATATTCCACAACTATCACACAGCGTCATCTAGTACCAAGCTAAGCAGAGCTTGTATCATGAGTACTAGACAACTGATAAACATACTTAAATATTTCTAAATACTTACATATTATAGATAAATTACACCCAGACACAGAACAAATGATTGTGCTCATCACTCAAACATTTGTCCTGGGTGGGAATCGAAACCACGACCTCCAGCATAACAGTCAGGGCCACCAACCACTAGACCAACAGGCCAGTCAATTGTAACGAGGCAGGCGACAATCATGATTGCACGAATATATTCAGCATTTGTACATTACTGGCTCTACCTATAGAAAGTTACGCAGGAAATCCTTTACCTAGTAGTAAAATACTGGCATACTGGTATCAACCATAACTTCTTACATTCCTTTTATAGAGTAGAAATGATCTGAGGCATAGCAAGATACTGGCAGGCATGCAGTTTGATATTTTTTTTAAACAGAACAAAAGTTAGTTGACTCGACTGGTTTAAACTGTCGAGTCGTTTCTGAACTACGAACTACAAAAAACATTTATGCCTATATGTACCTACCAAAGTTGTTACAAATAACGGTAGGTACTTATAGTAAAAATAGACGCGCGCATTATAAAGTGCCGATTTAAAAAAAAAAAACTGCGTGGATTATATTAGTAGATCTATAGGTAGCAACCATAATGTAAAATGCTGCATGTCTGGCATGCTAAATCTAATACATAGGTACAAATCAATGAATGGTTTCTCGTCGAGGTTTGTGTTAGCTGTTATGAGAATAGTACCTACGTACCTACTTACCTTGAAAAAGTAGGTACCTATATTTACCGTCACACCAATACATAAGAGTGTTATTGTCAAACTTGTTAGTCACATTTGAATAAACAGTGAAAACCTAGGTAGGTAATAAATAATAATAATAAGAAATTCGTTTACTTGTACTTTAACATTTTATATAATTTAGTACTCAGTAACAAACAAATGTTGTACATTGAGGCACAAAAAAAAAGCGAACTGCTGCCTCCTAAACTAGGCTAAGAGACTGTGTTTCAGGAGCCAATATTCCTCCAGAGATAGTTAAACTAAGAACAGACAACATTGCAAGTAGTATAAACATAAAACATAGTGTAATACATTATATTTAAGTGCATATAAAATCATGAAAATTGTATTTAAATTAGTGCATTTAAATTATATTATTAGATTAGTAGAAGTAATTAAATGATTAATCGAATTAAAGGTACCCTACACGATGAACTGATGTTCTGGAGAAGGTCACAGAAAGCCGCTAAAAGCATAAGACTGGTTTAACTGTTCGGCAGAATACTTAGATAATTATGACATACAATTCAATTCAATATCTTTATTGTGGACCATAGGTTTGTACATAATACAGGCCTTAAATAATTAAATAGATCAGCTACGTCCTGCCCTTAGGGCATACAATAGTCAAATAGGAATATAGGTATATTATTTTTACAAATTATTATGATGACATACAATCTGTGCCATGCAAGAATACTTCCAGGGTTATGATACTCCTTTTCCCAATATCCATAAATTACCTACCTATATTTACCAAGTATGCCAGGCACTATGGGCACGTGTTTAAATGCAGTTCTATTATTTATATCTTAGAAAGAAATGACGCATTTTGTAACAAAAAATGAGGATTGTTATTCCGGCCATGCATTCCAGAGGCAGCGAATGCGCATTTCTAAATATTTGAACAGATATAAAGCTGGCAACGGTTACGAAAACATTCGGGACATTGGATTATAGGAAGAAAGTGTTCAAAAACAGAAAATATGAATAGAGAGCACCGTAAAACCTTACAAGATTGCTCAACTGATCTGTGTTTGCCCAGCAATGTACTTTTCACAGGTATTCAAAAACAGGCAACAACAAAAAAAAACATATACGAAGGGAACCGTACCTACCTAAGCTTTTCATTATTTGTTGTTTTAGCGGGAATAGAAATAAACACTCAGGGAAAACTATGGTACCTACAGGTCACTGACAGAGAGAGTCAACCTTTCGGGTATGGAACTCTGAACTCCGAGATTATTCAAATAAAGAATACATCACCGAGAATAAAAACCCTAGACCTAGAGTCCAGCAGTTTTACGGTTCGTTACGTTTTAAAGCGGGCCCTTACGCGACCAGTTTACATTATTTGATAACCGTTACTAGACCGTTAAGTGACCCCAATAACTGCTATGGGCATAATCATTGGTCGTATAAACGCTTTGCCGTGCAATAGGTTCACTTAAATTCTCCAGGTGTATAAATTCAACATTACCTAAGTATGTAAACATGAGTACCTACCATCTTTTCATAAAGGTTAGAAATATCTTCTTAGGTACTTCCTGTGGAGAGACAAATTGGCATATTAAGTCTTGTATAAAATAGTCACCTTTTGTCACACGCCTCATATTATGTAGAACCAACGCTATAATATGTAGGTAGATAAGAAGGCAGGAAGACAATTTGTGAGTTGACATTTTCTCATTTCAATGTCAAATGCTTCTGTTAATTATACGTACCCGTGTTAATACCTACCACTTCTATTGTTCGTTGTTATGGTCGCTAATTTCTGACGTCATTTGCTTCGGTTCTAATTCTCCATCTTCGGGAAACAGGAGTGGACAAGGCCATTGATATTATAATTTACTTAAGTAAGCCATAGTAATATGGCTAAAATGATTAGCCATATTACTATGGCTTACTTTGTTATTAAAATATGATTTAATTTCTACATGATGAAGGTAGACTATTAGTTTATTATTATTTAATAACTAGGTAGATACGGTTAAAACTTAACGTAATAAAGCGAATGAAAGCGAAGAACCTTATTGCTGACTGTATAGCAACATAAAGGTGCCTATCTATATATTTTATGTTTGCTAGACAGGAATTGAAAAAAAAAACACTTCCACAGCGGTAGGTACCTAGGTAGCGCACCCCTTTTTTTTTGTTGTGGAAAATCTCCAAATGGCTTCCAACAGTTCCAACCTTCTAGGGTGGACCAAAAAAGCGTGTCAGAATTTTACTGATTAAAACTAACTTGTGTCCTTCAGTTTCCCTTTGAGTTATATGGCTACGGTAACTTTTTCAAACGTTCCCTAGCTTTGCAATGTCCATAAAATTCATAAACAATAAATTTTACAGGAGAGCATTTTTAAGTTTGAATACTTAAACACAATTATCCCCTTATTCATTTTTTATTTAATATAGGTTTCTATTCAGATAATATGACGCAATTTATAATGAAATATACGTACCTACCTATCACTTAATATTATATTTTGTAATTATTTATACATATCAATCATTTTTTTGAGTTACCTTCCTATTTGTCGTCACTGTCGCAAATAAGCGATGTGTGTAGGTATTGTTAGGTCCTGTTTCACGCTCAAACGGTTGAACAGATTTGAAATAAGTTAGGCACACTGGTAGACCATTGAATTGTCACTTTTTGACATATGTCGGACTTGTCGAATTGTGAACTATAATAAACAGGGCCCCATGGCTTATGATAATTTTCCACTTTTACTCGGGCGAAGCCGCTGGCAGAATCTACATATCAGATCATAAACTCGTAAAAATACCAAATATTCTATCGTACCGTAAATATATGTACCTACCAAACATTCTGTTGAACCGCGTAAGTAGGTTTTCGGTCTACCATGTAGGTACCTAATCGCGAGCACACAAAGCAGGAACTTAAGTGACGCTCTAATAAGCACCTACGCCAACTACCCACAATAGACTTTGACGGACCACAATACCTCTACAACTGCTAACTACAAATAAATTCCACGGATCGACTAATTACATGATCACGTAGATAAACAAAGGGTAATTTTAATTACTCCAGCTATTAAGACCTCTACAAATTAGGTCACGCTCGTCTGTAATTATCCACTTAAGAGACAAATCAGATTAATTAGTTACAGAATTTAAAATTTATAAGTTTCAATGATGATAGTCGTTGTAGTAGAAAGTAAAAGTAAAGTTATGCTGACCAGGGTGTAAAGGCCACACAAGGGTGGTCTCTGACTGGGTCCGGACGGCCGGAGTCGTCTACGGCGCGTAGTGTTCCAGGCGCGCCTCCAGGAGATGTCAGCAAAACCGTAGGGGCCCAGCAGAGTCGACGCCTACGTATACGAGAACTCTAAATACGAGAACCCTGGGGAACGAAGGCAAAAAAAGGAAAATAGGAGTGCGTTTTAGTCAATAAAAGTCTGACACGCCCTCTCATTTCGCCCAAGAGCGCGAGAAGTCATTGAATGATTACCCACCAAAAAAAAGGGTGGTTCCTCCGACCAGACAGGTGTTGTATCTGGTCCGGGCATCTGCCCGATAGTTAATTTCAGACCGTTGTGTTATGATGCAGGATATTGATTTTAGTTCTTATGTGTAAGTACTTGTACTTGTTTAAGGCCAGCAGTTGTTGAAATCTTTGTGAAGTCGGATAAAACGCCGATGAATGATGACTGTGAATGAAAGTACCTACTTAACAGTACCTATCATGACTGTTGGGTTCAATTCGACGTACATCGAATTGATTTTATTAATCCTCTATACGAACTACCTCGTTGGTCAAGTGGTCGAAAACGCCACAGGCTTAGCATGAGGTCCTGTTTTCAATACCTCGGTTGTTCTAATGTAGACTTTTCAATTATAGTCCGAGACGAGTTAATTATTAGTAAGCAATTTAAGGAATATAATATAGGTATTTGCCCCTGTCGCCTGTCAATTTCAGACGACTATTCCTCTACCGACGTCTTTCGAGCTTTGCAACTTTAGCCAATACGAACTGTATCTTCCCCATCCGTCTAACTACAACCACGCAATGCAATTATTTATTTGTTTTCCGTTTTCGTTTCCAGTTAACGGGCAGCTGGTCGTCAGCCGTGGCTGCACATGGAAGCGTCAGGACGACTACAGCACCACATGCCCCAGCGCCTCCAACGGACCCAATGAAATCACCTCCTTCTGCGAGACCTGCGAATATGACGGCTGCAACGGCGCTGCCACCATCAGCAAAACAATTGCCCTTCTAGCCGCACCACTCACCCTCCTTCTCTTCAAGTAACCAACATAACAGACACACCAATAAATAGTACAAATATATAGATTTACTTTTATTGTATACCGTGGGACCACACCGAGGTAATTCGCTTGGTACCCAGGTACCCACCGCAACAGTTTTAAAACCTGTTTGTTTCACATCGAAATATTGTAAATTGTTTATATTTTAATAAATCTACGAATACTTTTGTGAATAATGTCTATAGTGAAAGCTTTTCCTTGCAATTAGGGTTGCCAGGTTTTAAAACCGAAAAGCCGAACAGACCAGTCAGTTTAGCCGGACATTTGGGTAAAAAGACCGGACCTAACGCAACCAAAAAGCCTGACTGTGTCCAGCTTTATCCGGACGCCTAGCAACGCTACTTGCAATTTCTGTAACTGTGATTGTCAATTTGTCACCATATTAATATAGTTTGTTCTCACTTGCTGGTTAAGGAGTTATTTTATCTGTAAATTTTTTAAGTTCGTTTCTGACATACATTCTCTATAATAGATATATTTAGTTAACTAAGTGTATGATATATGTATCTGACGTCATCTTTTATTAGCACTAACTCCGTTAGGTGCCTTATTTCTGGAAAATTCAAGTTGAAAAAATATATTATTGTTAAGTAAATATTTAAGATTAGATTTGACCATTTAAGATCGACACCATCAAAGTTAAATTTTCAAATCGATTTATTAGACCACCTAAGTAAATGCTAATGTTGTTTTAATAAATTTATCGTAATTTAAATTAAGTATGTTGTTTTTTTGTTCAAGATAGCCCAATATTTGTTCCAGATAGCCCAATATTTGTTCCAGATAGCCCAATATTTGTTCCAGATAGCCCAATATTTGTTCCAGATAGCCCAATATTTGTTCCAGATAGCCCAATATTTGTTCCAGATAGCCCAATATTTGTTCCAGATAGCCCAATATTTGTTCCAGATAGCCCAATATTTGTTCCAGATAGCCCAATATTTGTTCCAGATAGCCCAATATTTGTTCCCATGTATATACTTACTATCGAAATTGCAAAAATGACATTTTCGTTTTAGGTTTTATTACCGTTGAAACATTGAATTTAATGATATCGTGATCACTTTCCGCACTTTTGATTCTGTTCAATTGGAAAACATTAGAAGATATAAAAATTGGTACATAATCTATATAATTATATATTATAAAAAAGGAGAAACTGACTGACTGTAATATCAACGTACAGCCAATACTACTGGGACTAGGAGCGTGAAATTTTGCACCAGGCTTCCTTATATGTCGTAGGCGAGCACTAAAAGAGGATTTTTCACCCCCTATGTAGATGAAATGGGGGTCTGAAGTTTGTACTTTCACGCGGTTGAAGCCACTGGCAGAAGCTAGTTTATGTATAGATGTATAGATGTATACATCTCTATATCTACTTCCATTATAGAAATAAAACGAAAATATCATTTTCAATTTTGATAAGTCGTATTAGTTACAGAAACATTGCTTGATTCAAAAGATCAAATAAAACCATTACATATAAAAGATATCGTATATTTATGTCAACATTATAAAAGGATGGTTTATACATTAAATGGACGGGACTCAGTCTTATAAATCTAAATTATTTGTGTGCAACTTACAAAACAAGCTCCTACACAAGCATTGATATAGAAAAATACATTATTTATCAAATACATACAATATTATTTTCCCTGTTACATAACTATGTTGTTTATAAACATTCAAAGAAGCCCACATACTGATTGTTTGGCATTAAACAACTTTCACTTAGCATAAAATCAGCATAAATTAATGTTAAGCTTAAAACGTAGCTTTCATTTAATCAAGTCAATGGGTAGTGTGGGAGTGAAAAGTCGATCCGTACGGCAGTGTGAGTAGTACCTACTTAACCTTATGCTGCTTTAGACATAATTAACTAGTTTAAACTTATAACCCCTATTCATTTACTTTTGAACTTTTTAGTATGGACAGATCACATGATCACGTCGACTCGTTATCTAGCCGCTTTTCTAATCATTAAAATTAAAATTATTACATTATCAAAAAACTCTTAACTGTTTGTTTTATCCATTTGTATCAGTGCCAACTCGCTCATCCAATAGAACAATGATGCAATTGCAGAAAAGTCAACATTCAGTGGCCTGGCCCCTCCTATGCCTGACTTTTGTGTGAAGTTATCAGTATTTTGGCGCCATCATAGAATTTTAAATCGATAGCCCAACATACTATATTACCCAGTATGGTCTAGCACCCACCCCGGGTGCTAGACCATACTGGGTTGGGTTATGGCCCACTTACCCCCATCCTACATATGCCTATTGCCTATGTATCCAAACCATTAAAGATTTTTCTGAAAAATGGTCAAACCTATCGTAAGTTAAAACCATTGGTATGGCTCAAAGCAATAAAGACAACTTATCTCTGATTTTTCCACTTTCAGAGGAATATTCTCATATTTTTATGGAATGTTAGCGTTCGTATTCGCATCGCAATCGTACCTATTCTGATTTGATTTCTCTAGTAAATTTTAACAAGTGAATTGATTGACGCTGATTTTGAACGATATTATGGGAGCAAAATCATCCGGTTTTCTGATACCTTTTTTCCGAGCAATGATTTTGAATTATTACACTTTTTATTCCAGGGCTAAAAGATATCTGACATTGGAGAATTAAGACCCGAATAATATCTGCATGATAAGACATAAATGATTTCTTAATCTAGTCCTAAAAGCTGCATAACATTTTATCATAGGCTTCTATTCTATATTACATAATTTGAGATTAATTTCTTGGACGGAATTAATTACAGTATTTTGTGCTCTTCACACTTTTGGTGCCAGGACTAGTGCCGTAACTAGAGCGGTGCCAGCAGAGCCTAGGCACCGGGCCCAGACCCAGATGGGGCGTAAAAATTATTAAACCAAGAAGTTTTGTATCATTCATTTCATCAGAAGGAGGTTACTGTTTCCCATTCCCTCTCGCTCCGTACCATGGCCTGAACCAGGGCCGGACAAGGCGGGGCTTCGTCAAAGCGCGGCTACCCTCCACCATATGCAACCGGCAATCCGCACAATGGTGACACCTACCTGAGTGTTTCTTCCCGTCAGATCCGAAACAAGTTCTTCCCGAAAAACGCATATCCGATGACGACCTGCGTCAGGTGGATTAAACTTACCCAGCTCGGATTTTTTTTAGGAGGGTAGTTTTAGAAATTGGCACCGGGGGTATAAAAAGCTAGTTACGGCACTGGCCAGGACCCAGTATACAGCTCATTAAAAATTGAAAATGCTAAAAACACAAATAAATTTTTTGTTCTTGGCACCAAGTGTTAAGCAATAGACCAATTCATTATTCTTACATATATTCTTATTTTATTTAAGATTACTATCCTCCTAGTCTTTATATCTTATGAATAATTGTGGCTACCATTAAAATAAATGCAACTATTTTAACCCTTTGAACATCAAGCGCAGCGGATGGGAAGTATGC
Source organism: Mythimna pallens (assembly GCA_961205895.1). Classification (NCBI taxonomy): domain Eukaryota; kingdom Metazoa; phylum Arthropoda; class Insecta; order Lepidoptera; family Noctuidae; genus Mythimna; species Mythimna pallens. Next base: position 9,667,668 of record OY540843.1, read on the forward strand.
TCCCTAGGCTAAGCCTTTTATTTGCTTCTACAAATGCTATTGAATGAATACTACAAACTACATATCAAGCTCAATTTTGGTTTCATTTCAGTGATATATGGAGGACTTTTTTTTTTTGTCAATGATATTTTTACCTATCTACTATAATATCAGATTATAATGTAGCACATCTAATTTTCCCTTAAACTCGTTGACGGTGTTCTAGTGGCCGATTAAGTTTGTCGCTTGTAAGCATTGTTGGCGTTCAAAGAGTTAAAAAACCAGTATAAACATTTTACAAATAAAAATATATGTTTTAAAAAGAAAAAGACAAATTGCAGAGTAATTGGTACACTGTTCTTCATTACGTTTTTTTAAAGACTTCTTCATAAAATTATATACTTCATAGCTATTTGTGTTGGAATTTTTATGGAGAAATTGTTGCATTAGTAAATATATACAAATCAAAGAAATAATATTGCTGTTACAGAAACTTAAAACTTATGATAACCACTTAACAATGCCAGAGGTAAGTATAAAAAAGAATAAAGGCAACGGACTAAACATAGATGATGAATTACAGCCATCTTTGCTGTTGCATGTGCAGTATTCAATGAATATGTTGTATGTACCGGTTCTCATGAGACAAAATCTCTCATCACCTTGGATTCCAACGTCTCCGAGATACGCACAGTCTCTGAAGTATCTCCATTCTCCGTTAACTGAAAGATAATAATTAGGAATATTACTAATATGTGTAAACAATATGTTTGATTTTTTCTCAGGTTACGCTTTATAGTATATCTGGCAAAAATCACTATTTTTAATTGTTTTATCAGATTAATACTTTTAGGGATAGTCCTTTACAATCATAGAAACATTCTTTAACACCAACAATACATTTAAGTTTATTTAATCTCAAATGAGTAGATGTATCATAATTTTGGTATGTAATTTACCATAGAAGAGACTGGAAATGTTTTTTAAGTTACAAAACCTTTTAAAGGTTAAGGTGACCTTTGCTTTGATTAGATGTTTTCGACATGAAGGGAACTCATAGAACCTTGAAGAATTAGTTACCAAACAAGTTCTTTTTACATATTTTATTAGTTAATTAAATTATACTTGCTGACATGGCAGACATTGTTTTTCCATATTAATTATTTTGGGCCACCTTTATCACCTATGGGTATAAAAAATGGTGTAAATGACCTACTCTCAGACCTACTGAAAATACACAAAAAAAAAAAAAAATTGGTTAGGCGTTTTAGAGGAGTTAGATAGCAAACACAAGATTTTTAAACAGAAAATTATTATTTCTCTTTTTAAATTGTTAGCCCAATAATGAAGTACTTTTTTCACTGTTTGACCACTAGTATACATCACACAAAGATAGGGTTTTTATTTATGAATCTCATAGCAAATCTGTGAACAGTGTTGTAGGCATATTGTTGTGTTTTGTGAACCACGGTTATTGGTATTATTTTGTATCTGTTTGTTATTCTACTTTTTAAACTACTAATTAAGTCAACACAACAGATTAGAAAAGTAACATAGCTAATGAGACGTAATGAACCAGTCCATTGCTCCTCAATTATAATTATCTTGAGTAGTTTCTATGATAACACAGGCATGTAGATGTGAAGACAATAGGTACTTACTTAACCAATTGCTTAAAATAGGTAGTTACAATAAGGTACTCTATACTGTTAGGAATACAAACCTTTTTGTCTGATCTTGCGGCACATGGAAGGTCGGACTCCCGGCAAATGAGACAACCCCTTCTCTTGTTTACAGTCCGTAATCGGCACCGTACTGTTGTCGAAAGGATCTGCGCATTTGGGGTCATTACTTGATCGGCAATTCCAGCATTTTATGCTGAAAACTAACATAACAAGCGTTATTTTGGCGTTACTTGGGCGTGACCATTGTTTATGAATGAAAAACTACTCTTACCGTAAGGCATAAAGTTTAGAACGATGCAGATATATATGAAATACTTTACACTGGTACACATGTTAATGAATTGTAGTTTTCTTTATTGATAAATATTAAAATCGGTGAATACAAGAATTTATTTCAGTTAAAAACTATTTACGATTCTGGACTGGCGTGACGTTCAATTTGACAGTTGGTTGATTTTTTTTCTGTTTAGCCCTATGGAAGGCTATAATCGTTAGACCATATCGCCTATACTCTATCCGCTTGCATTAGACAAAAGTTAAAAAAGGTTGTTTTAGGGTACACTTTGTAATTAAAGTACAATATATGTATATTGTGCTTTATTACAGATGGATGGATTGTATGAGAAGTGATATTAAGAAAAGGGAGTTAGAGATAGCGTGACGAGTAACAGGACAGAATGGAAGAAAGAAACGTGTTCCGGTAACCCTAAATAAAACGGGACAAGGGCAAGAATGGCAGGAAGTGACTATTAAGTCGGATTCGCCACGGAATAAAGTCACGATATACAATCTTATCGCAATTCGTAACGCTGGGTATATGTGGAGTATTTAGTTAGGCTACGGCTATAAAATAGGAATTTATTTCGAAATATTTAAAATAACTGTTTTTGATAATGGTTTGTATAAATATCCAAATAAAAAAAACCTTTAGAATTGAAAAGATATGTGGGCAGGAAAGTTTCTAAGTAATCGCCAACTCTGTACGCATTTACTTCAAGTAGTCATAGGACTATTAACTGAAATATTGGTATCAAACCAACATAAAAACCGTAATAAGTTTACCGATTCACAAATGAATGACGCGATGACGTTACGAGTTTCCGGTTTTTGGTACAACTCTAAATAAAGTTTGGGTTGGGTTGGGTGTGTTGTGTGAGTGTGTAGTTCGTTAAATCGGGACATTTAATATTATTGTATTCACTTTTTATGACTGAATCACATCAAAATGTTATTAAAACTGCTTATAATTACGTTTCTCTGCGTCTTGCCAGCCGGTTAGTTAACCTACTTATTTCTGCTACTTAGATCACAACTTTTGTTTTGATTTTGTGCAAGTGTTTGAAAGCAGTTTTCATTTGATTTCAGTATTTTGTGTAAGATGCTACCAATGTGCGTCTTCTCAAGATAACAAGGGTGAAGATAACTGTGGTGCCTACAAGAAATTCAATAAAGAAAGCCACATTGCAGTGGAGTGTTTCAGCGACGAGTCTCATATGCCTGGATCTTTCTGCATGAAGTTGACTCAGCAAGGACCGAAAGGATTTATTTGTGAGTTGAACTTCTTAAATCTATTATTGTCATCCGTACTTACTGCCACGAGTAGTGTGAAAGCGAAACCCGGGGCCCCGGGATGAAGGCAAAGAAGGAACAGGAGTGGGTTTTTAGTCAGTAAAAGTCTGACACTATATCCCGCCCCGCCCAAGAGCGGGATTCGTCATTAGATGATTTTCCCACCTAAAAAAAAAACCAACATATAACAAAGCAACTAATGTTATCATTAATTCTAATTAAACATTTATCTTAGCATAATGCTAAATAAATTGTAACAATATTATATTTGATTTTATTCAAAAGGGATTTAGTACACCTATTCATCATCTACCTGCTCCTTTCCCAAATTATTTTTTAATATTTATTATTCTATACATCTCTATTTACTTTTATCTTTGTCACCTCCCTTCTGGCCATATCATCTTTCTCTTGATTCATCATTCCAATAACTTTATAAACGTGCTTTGTTATATTCATAATTTTTTCAGCCCTCAATTACATCTTGTCTGCCAAACTTCCCGGTTCTGTAGCTAATGTGGTAGAGATCCGTTATATGTCTGTCTGTAACCAGGCTCTATCTCATGCACCAAGATGGTTAGACAGTTTAAATTTTGACAGATGCTATATTTCTGTTGCAGCTATAACAAATACTAAAAACAGAATAAAATAAATACAAGACCCATGATTTTTGGCTATGGAACCCTTTCCATAGCCAAATGGCAAAAAACAGAACCCTAAAATAAAAGATTCGTCATGTGTCTGTCTGTCCGTTCGTATGTCACAGCAACGTTTTTCCGAAACTATAAGAACTATACTGTAGAAACTTGATACTTAAGTAGATATATTCTGTGAAACACATTAAGATTTTCTCAAAAAAATAGAAAAAAAAACTATAAATTTTGGGGGTTCCCCATATTTAGAACTGAAATAAAAATTTTTTTTTCATCATACCCGTGGGGTATCTATGGATAGATCTTCAAAAATGATATTGAGGTTTCTAATAAATTTTTTTTATATACTGAATAGTTTGCGCGAGAGACACTTCCAAAGTGGTAAAATGTGTGTCTCCACCTGTAACATCTAAAATAAGAGAATGATAAAACTAAAAAATAAAACTTATAAACTTCCACCGAAAATTGGTTTGAACGAGATCTAGTACATAGTTTTTTTTTAATACGTCATAAATCGCAATTTACCTGTTAAGTTTTTACGGAACCTTCAGTGCGGGAGTCCGACTCGCACTTGCCCAGTTTTTTTTACTGTTGTTTGCTAGATATTATGGAACCCTTTGTGTGTGAATTTGATTCACACTTGTTTATTTATTTGTCTTTTATTTTGTTCTTCTTCTTCTTAGCGTATTGTATGGCAAAACTATTTAAATTCCTTGCCTGGCCCAGTATTCGGCCACAGCAGTACCGTCCGCTGATGCTGTCATTAGGTCCCTACGTGAACAGGTAACAGGGAAATGGTCTGCGGAGACACGCCGCACAAACACTGAAGATCGGAACCGACCGAGAACTCCCATCTGTGGAGATTGTCTTATTATAAAAGAATTATTTTATTTAAAAAGAAATATATTTTAAAAGCCCCTGTGTACCTTCTGTCCCATTAAAATACTAATGCAAATTCATCACTATATTTTCAGGGGATGGAAGATGGCGCCAAGTAATCCGACGCTGTGCATCTGTGGCAGAAACAGGAGTCACCGGTGTTTGCAACTGGGGTGTATATGAGAATGGTGTCTACTGGGAGGAGTGTTACTGTTCCGCTGATGAATGTAATGGTTCAACATTCATCACATCTTCCACCACTCTTATTGTAGCTACCATAGGAACTGTTTTCTACCTGCACAAATTATAGGGTAGTTTTATATATTATAAATCATGTGCCTTAATGATAACTTTTTACATTATGGTTTTTGCCACAGAAAATTTAATATTACTGTTATTTCATGACATGGCATTAATAAATCTAGAATGTCTTAAAGTGACTTGATCTAATCATGTCTTTACGGCAGTACAGTTTATTTTGATTTCAACTAATGCACAGAAAACAAATATTGTTTTTGATTTACTAATTTGTGACTGATCTTTACAACTTAAATATTTGAACAGGTGGATACTAAATTGATAATAGTAGCAAAACTATAAACACATACATACTATGTATGAGAGCATACTGGCAGCTTTATTGTGTTTAATACTTATCACAATATACTTTGTATCATGCTACTAATGATACAACTAGGGCTGCCATCTCCTAAATTGCCGATGACGGAAAACACTGCATAAATCCCGGACATTTGGGCGAAATATAATATGATTTATTAATCCTGGACGGATGGCAGCCCTAGATACAACTGAATAGCAGCTATTTCTTGTTCACAACTTAAATATCTTTTCATTTAAAAGTTACTCATATATATTGTTACAAGAAATCACCCAACATGAAATGATCTAGATTTCTAAGCATTTTAGTTCACTTACTATTATGTAAATGTATTATTTTTTAAATTGATTTTATTTTATGCATTGTGTGCTCTAAAGCATAATGTAATTAACTTAAGACTAATAATATCCGTCCAAATGATACTTTAAATAAAAGAATTCAGCTAGATTTTATATTTTAAGTGAATCTCATACTTTTTGTAGACTAGATACTAAGAGATAAATGTTAATAGAATTCAATTATTGAATGTATGATAACAAACCAGTGTTAATTTTCAGAAATTGGTCTTGAACAATGAACAATATTATGTATTGAAATGTTTATTACCTCAAAAACTGTTTAGCAGATCATGCTGAAAACTTGAAATTGAACAAGAACCTTTGAATGTGATTTTGTGTTCAACAGCACTTCAACTGACTGATAACAATAAATATCGTTATACATTGATTAACTTGTTTTTTTTTTTATAAGTAGGAAGTGCCACCAAGGTTACAATATTGTGGGTGTTGATTGGCCTGTTAGTCTAATGGTTATTGGCCCTGACTGCGACGCCAGAGGTCGTGGGTTCGATTCCCACCCAGGACAAATGTTTGTGTGATGAGCACGATCATTTGTTCTGTATCTGGGTGTAATTTATCTATAATATGTATGTATTTAGAAATATATAAGTATGTTTATCAGTTGTTTAGTACTCGTAATACAAGCTCTGCTTAGCTTGAGACTAGTCGGCGTTGTGTTATGGTTGTGGAATATGTGGAATAATATTATCGACATATTAAATAATATACTTTGAAAAGTTGAGACTGCAAATATTTGTTGAAGTGTGCAGTCTAAGCTAAGCCGAAAGAGTGTATTTAAATTCTCTCACTTAAATGTGTATGCATCCTTTTATGTACCTAGTGTATTTTCTATGTAATCTATTTTGATATAATGCGAGCGTCAAGTCTTGATATAAGCATAACCCTAACAACATTTTTTGGATATTCTGAAATAAAATAACTTCTCTCGCTCTGGGTGGAGCGAGAGAGAGTGTTAGAAGTTTACTGACTAAAACCCTAGCTGACTCGATCAATCCTGCGGCCCAAGTGGGCCCTGGGCCGTTAATCATGCTGACATATCATTGAAGCGCGCTTGACACAACGCATCGTCGACACAGGCTGTGTCCTTATTAGACGGCGAGCAATGGGTGGCATTGCATTGGCAGGATTCCTTGTTTTACCGCGATCCCACCTGATGGTAAGCAGTGATGCAGATGGTGAATTGCACTAATTTATTAAGAGCCTATTCACTCTAGCCTTGAAGACACCTGAATATTATTATAATCGGACGGGAACACCGCAGCAAGCAAATTGATTGATGAATACTGCTTCGCAGACGGAAGTAACTGCGCGTAGTATTCCACGCGTGCCTCAAGGAGATGTCAGCAAACCGTAGGGGCCTAGCATTGTCGAAGCCTACTAGAGCCTAGTGAACCCCGGGGCCCTGGAATGAAGGTAAAGAAGCGTAGGTTTGCTACCAAGGTCTTGAGATTAAGGGCATTCTATTCATAAATGTTATGCAAATAGTATAATAATATACACGATATCCAGTTTTTTTTTTTGATGAATATGATTTGTATATCCGGAATCCGGCTAGCATGTTTCAACTGTGGCATAGGCTAACGGGAGTCCATCGGTGGCACAACGTGAATAAATTTAGTGACCATGAGGGGTTGCAACTAGTGTTGCCAGGCGTCCCGATTTCCATTTGCACCAGATCGGGATGCTAAATATTCCGATAAATAAATAAAAAATATATTAAAGCCTTTTTGTAATATTACAAAAAATTAACCTGTATCACATTCGCATCACTATGTGAAGTGCATTTAACACGGCGCATCACTGGTTAGTTATCTCTCTCTAGCTCAAACCTGCGTCGTCTTCGTCCGTCACACGCGACCATAATGTCTTCTGCGTTACTCAGTCTACCTATGTAATCTGTGACTTAATTAATTGATGTTCGTTCATCCTTTCCATTTATATGCAGTAAAATGTAACCAACAATACAATTTTAATATAAAAATATTTAAGACAGCGGTAATCAAGTTAAAACTACACTGCGAACACGTGTGCCACGTCCGCCGATCTGGGTGCGTCGGTCTGCATCATCTTATATGGAAACTAGACTTGTAGAGCTACACTAGATCCACGCCATGCGACGTCGTTCTACGTACAAATCAGGCGTGGTCCAAGTGTGCGTCGGTCTAATGTAGTTCTGGCTTTATCCATAACTTTTTTTAAATTTGTCTTTATTAAAACGGTGGAGCTTACAGTAGAAGTGTGCCCTGCTTAGGCGGAGCACCGCCGTGCCCTAGTGGAGGAGTTTGGCGGCGGCTCGCTCTCGCGCCGGGCCTTAGTTCTGGCCATGGCCCGGAGTGAGAGGAAATGGGAAGAGGTCGCCTGCTTCCGCGAAAGAGTTGATCGTAAACGACGAGCATTGGGTAGCTCGTCGTTCGCCCGTCTAATAAAGACCAGCCCCGAGTTGATGGCGCGTCGTGTTGCACACGTTCCTCAAAGAGATAGCAGCAAAACTGAAGGGGCTCAGTAGGGCCGATGCCTGCTAGGGCTGCGGGAACGTACAGTCAAATAGTAACCGCGTTCCTGGAATGCAAAGGGTGGCTACAGAAGTCTGGGTTTTAGTCAGTAAAAGTCCGACACGCTTTCTCGTTCCACCCTAGAGAGAGAGAGAGAGAGAAGTCATTGCACAATTTCCCACCTCAAAAGAAACGTTTGTTTAGAAAAAAAAAATGTTCCGATCCCCAGTCGGTCGGGAGAACCCTAAATCCCGATTTACAATCAGATCTGTCAACACTACAACGTCCCTGGTCTTTAGAAATAGAGAATGTAAAGGTGCAGTAAAAAAATAAAACATCTTGTCTAAAATAAGATCGTTTGACCAATAGCCTTTGTAGACTTATGCATCTTTACGAACTCTAGATGAAGTGAACTGGATTTAAGCATCCCGCCTCCAATAGATTAGGTTTTCTATGATCTATTATGTTTTATTTTAACTGTAAGGGTCAATCGAAGGTTAAGCTATCCTTGCCGAAGTTGTCTTCGGATGAGCAACCCCGACTACCCATTACGTACTGAAACCTCTCCGTGGTCAGGTTCCGTATTAGCCATTGGTTCATGCTATTTGCTGACATCAGAAAAAAGTTAGTGTAATTAATTGTTAACTTTCTTTCCAATCGTATACTTGCCTACTTCTTTCCCTTTTTGCCAATCCCCATGATTCCTAATTTAGGTTCTGCCCGTAATGGCAGCAATGCCGTGTGCTTATTTAGCCTTCAGTTAACAAGTACAGTTTAAATTGTTAGCTATCAATCCGAAACATTTGATCCATGGAAATAATTTGTAGTTGCGCATACAACTACTGTTTTGTATGCAATTAAATATCTACTTATAAACTGCATGGAAACATTAATAGTCTTCAGTACTTCATCTGAAAAGTCCGGAAGTCAGTCGTCTAAGTTGTTGTTGAATCATACGGCACAAACTTACAATAAGTGGGGACTAATGATAAAATAAATAAGTGTTGTTTGATAAACAAACGCATATAAATTGTAAAATCATCATTATCATTCCATTTTCTGTTTACTCTTTGATTTAACAGGAGCACCAAAGTAAAAATGAGTTTTACCGACAAAGTGGTTATAGTGACGGGGGCCAGTTCAGGCATCGGTGCTGCTGTAGCCATCAGATTTGCGGAAGAAGGAGCCAACGTTGTTCTAGTGGCGAGAAACCAAACCAAGCTGAAAGAAGTTGCTGAAAGATGTCAAGCACTCGGCGCGAAAACCATCATGGTCATCGCTGATGTTACCAAGAACGACGATGTGAAGAAAATCGTGTCCACCACCGTTGCCCAGTTCCAAAAAATTGACGTTTTGATCAATAACGCTGGCATAGCTGGGAAGGCTGCAATCTGGGATGGAAACGCCATGGAGGTTTACGATAAAGTCATGTCGACTAATCTTCGCTCCGTGGTCCACTTGACTAACCTTGCTGCTCCTCACCTGATCCAATCTAAAGGTAACATTATCAATATTTCAAGTATTGCCGCAGTGGATGTGATTTCGCCTCAACATTTCGCTTACTGTACTTCGAAGGCTGGAATGGACCATTTCATGAGGTCTATAGCATTGGAATTTGCGGCCAAAGGAGTCAGGGTTAACAATGTGAATCCTGGGCCAGTGAAAACTGATATTGTTCAGAGTCTTGGCGTGGCTAAAGCTGATTTGGGTAGTTTCTGGAAAAAGACGGAAGACATGACAGCTCTTGGCAGGATTTCGGATCCTTCAGAAATCGGTGACTTGGTGCTATTCCTTGCTAGCGACAAAGCGAGAGCTATTACGGGATCGGCTTACATCACCGATAACGGTGCATTGTTGAAAAGAAATGCTGCAATTTAACTAAAAGAGTGCAAGTGATATTTACATCAATACCTACTTAGGAATTTTATTTTTGTAAGTCTTACTATAATGGGGTTTTCCAATTGTTTGTTTCATTATAAAATTATTCACATGCACACGGGCTCTTTTTTATTTATAATTTTTCGTATAAATTTTTACTTTTAAATTTTCCCATAGCAACTTAGGAAGTGTACATTTTCTGGAATAAAAAATATATGGCACTTAGCGATAGCGTAACTTTCTATCAGTGAAGGCATTTTATTTTCGAATCAATAGGCACATTGTTTTCAGAACAGATGGTCGCCACTCCAGAATCTGTCATCCCCATCGACCATCCGTTCTGCGAGCAATGTGCACAGCCCTCACCACTTAAGTTTAGGGATTTTACGAGCTATATATAGCCTTAAGGTAATTTTGGTTCTCCTGTGGATATCTTCATTTCTGATGTGATCACACAAGGAAACTCAGAGCATAGCCCTTTCGATTGCTATTTGGGTGACTTTAAATCTTCTGATGAGGCCTATTGTAAGCGACCACGTTTTGGAGCCATATGTCATCACCGGCAACACGCACTGGTCATAAACTTTCGTCTTGAGACACTGTGGTATATAGGATAAGAAGATACCGCGCAGCTTCCCGAACGCTGCCTAACCGAGTCGGATTCGACGCTTGAACTCTTTCTCGATCTTGCTAGACCTACCCAACTGGACCGTCTATCCCAGGTAAACGTAGTCGATAACAACTTCGAGTGTAGAGTATCCGATCTTGATAGAAGTGGGTGATACATGGATGTTTACCATAATTTTGATTTTGTTCATGTTCATTTTAAGTCCCACTCTTTCGGAAGCTCTACTGAGGTCACCGAGCATTGTACTGAGCTCCTCCGTAGTCTCAGCCATGACTACTATGTCGTCGGCAAAGTGAAGGTGAACGTTTGTATGTCCTGATTAAAGAGTATCTACTTTGCCTTTAGAAGTTCAGAAATTAACTTTGTCATACCCAGGTACCAAGAAAAAAAAAGCAAACGATGTTACCTCTGTATAATTAGGTACATATTGAAGGCTGAGGCAGTATCTAAATAATGCCTCAGTTTTCAAAAATCATTGTTTTTGAAAACCGAGGAAAAATGTTTCTAAAAAATATAAAATTAATGTAGATCTTGAGACTCCACTCAGCTAGAAATACTCACCACTTGAATATACCTAAGTAATACAACCACCGATTAAATACAATATTTAAAAAAAAAAACATTAAAATTGAATAAGTTACCTACATTTTTTTATTAACATTATGAAATTACAGTACATTAAGAGATGCCTACCGATTGGCTGTAGCCGTAAGTCGACAAACCAAGGAGTCAGTATATCCACAAGGTGGTTGGTAGTAGTTTAACTAGCTGGACGAAGGTAGCCGAGGACCTGGAATTGGAAAAACCTATGTTTGTTGAATTTTCCATGAGGTATTCGAGTGACGAAGCAACATAATAAATCCTAAGGTGTTTCAGGAGTGGAGAGGTACATCACGGCTGTCAAGACAGTCCCTTAAGTACAGTCAAGATCCTTACCAGCATCTTATTAGATGATCCTTCCCCTGAACACGCTTGCTCTTTTCCCAGTCAGTGTTAACTTCAGCTGGCCAATAAAGTTAAACCGGAGCGGAGATGAGGAACAATAAAACATTCCCCAACAGATCAGCCCCCCTAGCCAAGTTACGATCGTTTCGTTTGCGTCGAACGCCTTGATTCCTTTGTTCTGACTACGTGACTGAGCGTTGAGATGACGTCAGAACAAAGAAATCGGAGGCGTGGCCTACTCAAGGCGTTCGACGCAAACGAAACGATCGTAACTTGGCTAGGGGGGCTGATCCGTGGGGTCGCCTCTGCCCAACAGTTCACCACAAAACTGCCCTGCGGATTGTATCTCTCTTAGTCTGGCCGCTCACCTTAGACATGTTGCAGCAAGCTAACTAACGGTACAGACCTAGGGTTAATTGGAGCGCACAAGGCCCACCACAACTTAACGTACTGATATGGCAATGGGTTCTATTATTATTGTTATAAGTAGGCGATGTTGTTATAACTAGTTAGTGATAGTGTGGCGGGTGATAGGACAGAATGGAAGAAGAAAACGTGTTGCGCCGACTCCAAGTAATATGGGATAAGGGCATGAAGAAGAAGAAGTCGGCGATGTTGTCATGGTTACAAGAACTCAACTGGAAAACCCTGTAGATCTAATCGCACTACGTAATAGATTACCTAGTCTTATTTTAATTCGCAATTGCGAGAATCTGGTTAGGTAGCGTTCAACTGGAGGAAGCCTTGTCCAGAAAGGCAACAGTGGATTTCTGTCAAATGATATCAATTTCAGAAATATCGAGACCTATATATTCAGTATATTCGGCACTGTACCTGGTTAAAGGTTAACCAAGAATTTGTTAGTAGGTAAGTATAGTATTGTGGTGCAAATCTACAACCAGAAACTCATTAAATAGATATATACCCTATCCTTTTCCCAACTATGTTAGGGTCGGCTTCCAGGCTAGCCGGATGTTGATGGGTATCAATATTTTACATGGAGCGACTGCTTATTTGACCTCCACAACCCAGCAATTGGTAACACGATACCCATTTGCAAGACTGGTGTCGAATTTCTTGGATTTCTGTCCGTAACGACTGCCAAAGAACTACACAAATGCTTTCCGAGGCACGGAGAAATTTCGGTATGTTCAGATGGTCACCAATCCACTGAGTGACTTCGGAAGGACTTGCTTAACCTAGGAGATCGACCCGAGCGGCTGCTATTGCCTCAATAAATAGACTAGAATATATATATTTTTTTATAAACATTTTATCGTTACAATACAATAAGTTATTGGCTATAAGTATATATTTTCTGTCATCTCCGGTTAACCTACTGTGAAGGCTTTACTGACGTGGGCGCTGATCGTAAAACAGCTGTCAGAGAGCGAAGATGAAGTGCGCCGATATTTATTTATTTTTAATTATCTAATGGACATTTTTTTATTTTTTGTTTAGAGTTATTGTTCTTTTAGGACTATATAAAACCTATTGTACTTACTAAACAATATATACATCATTCATTTACTAACAACCTAATAAATATCTTACAACTATATTGGCTTCTGAGGGAATCTGTGTTGATGCTGTGGCAGTAGCAGATAAAACATTTTCGCCTTTTCCAATACCGGATCAGCTAAAGCACGCTGAATGAGCTCTTACATCCATCCTATTAATGTTAAACTTTCTCATTACCGACTCCCTTTCCACCTCGTTCCGTACACAATCCATGAGCAAATTTTGCACGTCCTCAATTTTGCCACCAGTTGTTCAATTTGGTGAATCTATCCTCTTCATTAGGTGTGCAAACTTTGCTGACGGGTAGTGGCCAGACCAAATTCTACATGCTATATTTATCTAGTGTACATTGGAACACAACAAGTATTATTATAGCATGCCTGTAATGTCTCATTGCCGACAAAAGACCTTGCTCCAGTCCATCTCGGCTCTAAGTCATTTCTTGTCCTAAGGCAAATATCTTAGTTCTCTCGGTATCTCCTTCGTGGCCTGACGCAACCTCGTCTCGTGATTTTAGGGCACCAATTTTGTGTTTTACGGTAGACTGAAAACCGGCCAAATGTGCGACCCGGACTCACGCACGAATGATCCCGTACTGTCCCGTTCTGTCCGTTTGTTGTACGGTAACACAACTTAAATGTTTATTTTATTCTGTTTTTAATATTTATGGCTATAGTGGCAATAGAAATACATCATCTGTGAAAATTTCAACTGTCTAGTTAGTAGCTATCATATTTCATGAGATACAGCCTGATGACAGACAGACGAACAGCGGTGTCTTAGTAATAAGGTCCCGTTTTTATCCTTTGGGTACGGAACCCTAAAAATAATTTTAAGAAATAACGTAGTCCCATTCTATCCTTCTCTTAAGTAGGTAGCTAGTAGTATAGTAAAAGGGAACCTGATAGGAGTAACAATTCGTTTGTCAAGCGTGGCGTGGAGGCGTATTGTGTAAATATCTCGTGACCGTTCATTGTCATGGCCACGTACAGTGTGCTTGGTGCGAACTCACGCATATTATGTAACGTTATAGGTAACATTATATCACCTGCCTATTATCCGAAGTTTTATGCGACAGACTTTTGCGTAGTACAGCCGTATTTCGCAAATTATATTTAAGGTAAATTGGGAGTTACCTAATAAGCCGAAAGTTCCACAATGGTGACTGAAGAGTATAGCATAAGTAAGAAGCCTCAAAGGCCAAGGTGGATTACGTATGCGTTATCCCAACCAGAAAATGTCGAAAATAATCATTTTAATCTTAAAGATAGGTAATTGAATGCCCAGCTCCTGTAAATGTTGCGTCCATTTTTAGAGTTCCGTGTCCAAAGGGTAAAACGGGACCCTGTTACTAAGACTCCGCTATCCGCCCTCCGTCTGTCTGTCTTTCCGTCTTTCACCAGGATGTATCTCATGAACCGTGATAGCTAAAAAGTTAAAATTTTAACAGATGATGAATTTCTGTTGCCGCTATAACAACAAACATTTAGTGATTTTTTTGGCCGTTGGTTTGCTACGGACGGTACGGAACCATTCGTGCGCAAGTCCGACTCGTACTTGGCCGGTTTTTAAATTTGTTGAACCTGTATTATTTATTTATTTATTTATTATATACTTTATTGTACACATCATAATGTGGACAGGATAAACATAAACAGAAACAAAGTGTACAAAGGGCGGTCTTATCGCACAGTTGGGCAATCTCTCTAACCTTAGGATGGACTGAACAAAAGGAGATAGATTAGCGGTCAGTGTACAAAAATACGTAAATAATATTAATTACACATAATAGTAAAAATACATATATACAATATTAATAAATACACTAATAAATATTAAGCAAGAGCAAGGCGAATAAAGAAATTACAGTGAATAAAAAAAATAAAGTAAAGAAATATTGCTGTATGTTTGTAGTTTTTTCGCAAAAAACATTTTACTGCTGGGGTAACCATTACCGTAGTCAGATACTGTTTTTTAATGGGAATTTTGGAATATATTAGTTGTCTAAACAAAGTAAATGTTGCAACTTATTTTGTATTTGTTCTTTCTTCGGTTGCGAAGTTATTAGAGTTCCTGCTGGAGTAACGTTTGTGGTTTTTCTGGATCTCTGAAACGGTTAAGCTTCTTATCATCTTTTGTACGTGACTTGTTAGAATTTAATTTTTATTAGTTCTTTTTTTAAATTATTATTGATAGGCTCGCGTTTGACCACTAACTCACCTGTTGGTAAGCTATGATGTGGCTAACGATGGAGCACGCTTGCGTAGAAGAAACGTATTCACTTTTGACTTAAAGACTCTTCGGTTGTAGCTATCAGATAACACAGACTCCGGCAGGGAATTCCACTCCTTAGCTATACGCATAATAGAATAGAATAAACTTTATTGTAGGTACACCATAAAAGTAACACAAATTATACATAAACTTAAATCTATGGGTACAATGGCTGTCTTATTGCTAATAGCGATATCTTCCAGACAACTTTAGGATGGATCGTATGAATTTAAAATAATACAGGGCCGCAATAATGCAGGGCAGGGTATAATGAATGTGTTTCCAAAACGCTTTGTACGTATGGGTGGGATACAATATAAAAATAAAATAATAATAATGTACCGTTTAGAAATTATTTAATAAAATATAAAAACGCTTCAATAGGTCCTAACCCTCTGAATAAGAGCTCTAAGGACTTACGCTAAACATTATTTTGTAGTTTGTATTTGTTTCCAAATATATGTGAAATTTCATTAGTATCCTGAAGGTAATTTATCAATTACGATTATATTCAGTTCTCCACGTTTACGATCACTATGTGCGCTGAGTTATTTCGCCATAGATAAACCGGTTTGTAGGTACATAAATTAAATGTTATGTCAGCAATTAGTTACTTAGTTCAGTATTATAATAGGTCAAGTTCAAAAAAAAGACCAATTGCGACTCAGACTCGTGCACGAAGTGTTCTGTAACGTTGTCTCTACATTAGATACTATATTATAACCTTATTTTTTTGGTTCCCCCTTAAATTATATTCTGTTTTTATTTTATTCTGTTATTGTCTTATTTTATTCTATTTTTAGTATTTATAGCGGCAACAGAAGTACATAATCTGTGACAATTCCAACTGTCACGGTTCATGAGATACAGCCTGGTGACATTCAGACGGACGGACGGTTTTTACCCATTGGGTACAGAACCCTAAAAAACGAGCTTGCTTCTTGGAGCTGAAGATGTATATTAGGTATACCCCCATTGACCAGTTGACGTCCATTGGAGCCGTCATTTTCTTATACAATGGGAGCTAATCAATCATCACACAGCTACTAACAAATTCCGTAAGCGGAAACCGAAAGAAACAAATTTTCCTATTTCTTTTTTCATAATGTAGCACGATTGGACTTCAGCAGCTGAGTTTGTCACCGCTAATTAATTAAAACATCAAGTGATCTAAACGCGAGACTATCTTGCACAAAAAATCTCAAACAAATTGATGTAAAGCATCGTTCTGGTTTTGTTCGTTCTATTTTCGTAGAGGACTACAATGGGTATATGCCACAATGATTCCGTCACTCAAACTAAATTACTGTTAACTAAGATTAATTGATTCCTTAAATGGAGTTTAGAAGTCAAATGTATTAAGTTTCAATTAGGAACATTAGTTATAGAATCTTATGACGCTACAAAATATGATACAAAGCAAGTACTTAAATAGTTTGACGATGGAGTAACGAATTATCGTACACACAGGGTTCGAGAACTGGGCCTCAAATCTGCTATTACAATAGTGTCAGAATGGTCTATCATAGATTTCATAATTGTTGATTTTCCAATTTTGGTAATCTACTAATATAATGGCGTCATTATGACTTTCCGATGGTCAACCACTGACACTCCATTGAAAGAAGTGGCATAGAATGGTAATCTCGTACATATTGTCAAATGAATGTCTGACGTGGTAATCTACTAAAATTTTGACTGTTCCTTTGATCAGTGGCCTACCATTAGAACCTCATTGTGCAGTCATTGTTTTTAATAAGCTCGATATTGTCATTCTACCACAACTCTATTACGAGACCATTGACCAATCAATGATCGATCATTGTGAATTACAGACTTACAAACAAACAAACACACACACAACAGAACAAACACAAGACACACAAAGAGACACACACACACACACACACAGAGACACAGAGAGATTACAAACTTTTAGCAAAATGACAATGGGATCGTGTTGGAATGACGAATTTATAAAAATAGTAGACTTGGGCCCCTGACAATATAAATATGTCTCTAGGTTTTCTAATTTCTTATTTACAAGCTTTTATTTAATTTCGCCTGTCCCGATGTTTGTCTGTAATCAAATCTAGCAAATTAAATTTGATCCACTTCCCGATTACCGATTGAGCTGAAATTTTACATGCATGTGTAAATCAGATGACAATGTTAAATTATTATGACATGGAGCTGATCTGATGATGGAACCGGAAGTTGGCCATAGGAACTCAGATAATTCTATCGTGTTTGAGCTTTATGGAATGCTCTTGATGAGTATTAATTATATAGGTATATTTACTTTTTCCTATTTTTTTTTGCCATACAGCGAAAACCTCTCAGGGGTTATCTGTTTGATGGCGAGCCTTTCATTTAATATGTAATAGTGATGTTATAAATGTAACAATAATTACCTTATTATACATTAAACTTTTGTGTAAAGAAACGTGAAACGAACTTGTTTTGTATAATGTTTGTACCTAAATCTTCTAGAAGTTTATTAAGAAAGTAAGGCACAATTGATCGAAGTTAATTTTCGCCCTAAATCAGAAACATCACTATAAAATTTTACGATCACCGTCAAAGATCTACGCATATTTTTATAAATTGTTTAGAAATTAGTCTATATACTTTTGTGTATTTTTCATTACGAGAAAAAATTAAATTTTCTATTATATTCGCTACAACATCTAAATATTGGCTACAAATATATGCCAGCAAAATTTTGTTCGGGACTTCGCCATGATCCTTTAATTAATAATGCATTCGACATTACACCGTTCAACCGTGCACATTGTACTTTTTTTTTAATTACTCCTGATTTTTTTTAGAATCTCCAGTGATGAATATTGGCTTCTCAATATACATACAGCTAATGAATACCCAAACCGAAATACCACGCGACCTAAGGATTAGTAATCGAAGTGTATAAATTGTTACTAGCAGACTCGGCAAACGTTTTTCTGCCTTATAAATTATCACAGATAAAAATAGGGCCACCCCCATTTTTAGGGTTCCATAGCCAAATGGCAAAAAACGGTATCTATGGATAGGCCTTCAAAAATGATATTCAGGTTTCTAATATATTTTTTTTCGAATAGTTTGCGCGAGAGACACTTCCAAAGTGGTAAAATGTGTCCCCCCCCCTGTAACTTCCAAAATAAGAGAATGATAAAACTAAAAAAAAAATATGATTTACTCGTACATTACCATGCAAACTTCCACCGAAAATTGGTTTGAACGAGATTTTTTTTAATACGTCATAAATCGTAAACAGCAATTTACCTTTCAAATTTGTACGGAACCCTCAGAGCGCGAGTCCGACTCGCACTTGCCCAGTTTTTATCTTTGACAATTTATAAGCTTAGAAGGGTTAAAAATTGCATACGACGTATTTTCAGATTCCAACCATTAAACAAATAAATGTTAATTGATAACGTATTTTATAATCTGCATGAGATGTTTGAAAAATAATAATAATATTTGTAAGTTAGGTATTAGTTTAGAGGTACCTAATTTCCTAAAATACTATTATATTGCCTATCCGACTTGGGTAGAGACTGTTAAAACTAAAAAATTAATGTATATTAATAAGAACTTAATGTACATACTTAAGCAATAAATAGGTAACTAAATCTTTATTAGACCTACCAAATATGCACAATAAAATTAATAAAAATCAATGAAGCCGTTTCGGAAGATTTCTACATATAATACTGACACTGTGACACGAGATTTTTATATGTATATTAGTTACACAGATTAGTTTTCTTGGAACAGAACTGTTTTGTTTTGCGATAATTAAGCAAACTTAATAAATTACGCTTGAAATAGCAGCTTTCCATATTTTTTTATTCACAACTTCAAGCTTACTAAAAAAGAACCAAATTAAGGCTATCTTCATCTTTCATTCAATAAATCCATTCTCACGAATTCAAAATTTCAAAGAAACCCTTGGACCTTACATCAGACGAATGAGGTAAAGGAAAGTGGAAAATGTCCTTTTCATAATGAATTATGGTTGCTCATTGAGCTTTCAGCGGTTCATGTCTCGGCTGTCCTCGCCAGACTTCGGCGCACATCGGGACGACCACAGAGCTTTGTAACGCACTAGACGCAATACGGCGCACCTTGTCTGACTCATAGCTTAGTCAACGCTCCGAGTGAGCAAGCACACGCTCCGTCGCTCTCATCTACTTGTGTATTTTCATTCGAATCCCGGTCGAGGCTTGATATTTTCCCGTAGGCCCGAACCTTCAGTCCTCTGAAAGTCGCGGTGGGACTTTCACATTACCCACGAACTTCAAACCGGTACAACAGTTTCATATGGAATGATTAAGTAACCATTGCGATGCTGGTGTGAAACCGAGTGATGATTATGTTAACACGTGAATTGTTGTGTTTAAAGTGTTGATTAATTGATAAAATTGTTCGAAAGTTCGGAGGGAACAATTGTTGGTGACAGAACGAGGTCGTATCACCGTCCTTGTGAACGGGCATTAACAAATTTAGGCGCCGTAAGTATTTTTTTTTTGTGTTTATTGTTGCACTTATATTGATTTGCATTTGATTTGTTTTGATGAAGGACGTAAGCATGATAAAGGTTACGACCCCTGCTTCGTGGGGACTGGAGGGAGGGTGCCTGTGACGTTATCTAATACCTACCTCTTTGGAAAAAAATAGAGGTTCATCATACCTCTTTATGTCACATTTAAATAGGTGACATTCATGATCTTTGTGTTTTTTATACGCGGGTTTGAGCTGAAATTTAGTTTTGATTCCTATTAAGTACCTATTTAATGAAATAAAGGCGAACAGTGGCAAAATACGGGACGCTAAATCAAAATGAACATGACACAAATAAAATAATACACCGACAAGAACAAACAGGAAAACCAAATCTACTAAAACTATTTGTCTCTATGAATCAAGCAAAATTGCTAAAGCAGGTAGCAATTAATGAAGCTTGTAGGTAATATAATTAATCTGAGGAAACATATTGATATAATATAAAAATAATCATTATAAAAGGATGGATTTATTGACACCATAAATAGCAACATTAAATCGTGGCCTTTTAAGGAAAAACATTCTAAGTGACACTTGGTGATTTTTGCAGAAATATGTTTTTCCATTTTTAATTTAAGTATTTATGACAAAATGATAGTAGCAACTATTCCAATATATCAGTAGTTGTACGAATAAGAAGTTTTTTTTTTAAAGATACTATCGTAAATACTTATTTTGATTAGGAAAGGAAGAATTCCTTCCCGCGAAAAACACAAGCGACAGGCTTACGATGTTCCTGCTAAAAAGGGTCAATATTACCTATCTGATAAGTCTTGAAAGATTTCTTAGAATGTGGCTTCTGTACGTAATATTTCTAGACAGGTTCTTACATTATTTGTTCTAATAGGCAGGTAAGTAGGTACTGAACAAAAGAACCATTTCTTTTCACACTCCAGGAACCGAGGCTATTGTTAAGGAATGGCTACATTATGTACTTTATGTGTAAAGAATTGCCAGCCACAAAATCGAAATATCCGGCTTCTTGAAAACCACGTAATAATAAAAAAAGTTCTGACTTCTTTACCTAAAGTTCATTATGGTAATGGAATGTACGATGCTCCTACGAAATTTTTATTTCTGTCAATTCGGGGCAGGGGCGAGAAACTAAGCTAATTAATAGGCTTAGTTCTTGTGAATTAGTTATTTTTTTAAATACTTGTAATTATTATTACATAAGATAAGTAAGTTTTTGGATACCCGTAGTGAAACAGAAAACCGCAAGTTTTTAAGGAAATGTATCTATACTTTCTTAAATGATTATTAGGGTGTTTCATGTCTTTTTTTTTAATTTTCGTAACACCCTAATAATTATGTATTATAAACAAAGTCCCCCACCGTGTCAGTCTGTATGAACGCGATAAACTCATAAACTACTGAACAAATTTTCATGTAGTTTCAGTCACCAATAGATAGAGTGATTTATGAGGAAGGTTTAAATATAGATACAATAATACATGCATATTATAGTAGAGAACAGTCGAGAATTTCAAATATTACTAACAACGAAGCTGAGGCTTTTAATATTATAAAGCTGCAGAATTTATTTGTTTGAACGCTCTAATCTCAAGAAATACTGGTTCGAATTGAAGAAATATTATAATAGTGTTCGATGCATTTGTCGAGGACGGCTTTAGGTTGTATAACATCACGCTGGGATCCACAGACTGAAGCCGACCAAAGACACAAGTGAAATCGTTGGAGACAGCTAGTAGGTACATCTATATACAAGGAACATGATTAGTGTTTACATTCAGTAGGGATTAACACAGTTTAGCTTTTCTAGGAAAACATCGTCAGGAAACCGATTTCATCATCATCATCATCATTTCAGCCGAAAGACGTCCACTGCTAGACATAGGCCTCCCCCAAGTGTCGTCACAATGAACGGTCCTGTGCGTCTCGCATCCATCGGACTCCCGCAAACCGATTTGTGTTAAAACCAAAATCTGAAAACATTTATTTTGATTTTACTAAACCGCACTAGTCCCGCTAAGAGGATTATGAACTTCTGCGCCTCACAGGAAGAAGACCTGTGTCACAATAAAAATACCATTTAAGACTGAATATGAACGCTCCTGGAATCCTAATACAAAATGAAGCTTAAAAGAACCTGTATTTTCTAAGGTATAATGCCTGTTCATCACCACTGTTTTCAAAACGGTGACGGAAAACATCGTGAGAAAACCGGCATGTCCTAGAACCACTAAAAGTTTGAGGATATGTTACGCGGTGGATACCAATACGCACTAGGCACGCGTGCTCGATTACGCCCTATTCCCTTTCCTAGCAGAGGGAACATTATAAGGCTGACTATGTTTCTGCTTATTATGTCTGAATAGGAACTCTTGTCTTAAACGGGGTCTCCAGGGAAGTTAATTACGTTGGCAAGAAAAGGTATTATCTACTTACTAGTACTTAAAGTAAGAGTTGTCATAAAATAGGAAATTACGGCGACCCTGAGTAAACTCTGACGAGGAGCTTAACTGTTACTAAACTTAACATTACCCAACGCCATTATAGGTTCGCACTTACAGAGCTCTAGCACATTAAATGAAACTTTACGAAGACTCATCATCATTTCATACTTTTACGTCTTCTCTCAGAACGAGGTGGTGAAAATAAGAACTAAGAACAGTAACAGCAACAGATGGTATTTGTGAAATACCTAATTGCATATTAAATACAGATCAAGACATTGAGACTTGAGACAACGGCTGATACTCTCAGCCTGAAAGACATGCAAGTAGGTTCGACAAGACGACCCTGATGATGATCTATGCCGTTTTCTTTCGCATAGGTACACCGGCAGAAAAAAGGGTTATTTATTTATTTATTCAAACTCCATGTACAGTTGAGGTACATAGGCGGACTAAATGTCACAATGCATTCTCTACCAGTCAACCTTTGTGTTAACTAAGACAACACAGTGGTAAGTTTTCACAATAAACAAATAACAGATATTTCAAACTAAAAAAAATAAATTAAAAATAGTTATTTACAACAATAAAATACATATCTATGCTAAAATTATAAACTTATAAATACTATAAAAAATATCAAATCATTTAGAGAACTTAATAATAATTCTGACGAAGACCGAACTAAGGTTGAGTGGAATTTTTCAGTTTTTTTGATGTCAGGGGGAAGGGTTCAATGATGGACGTCATTGATAGAACCAAAATCGCAGCTAGTCCTGGATCGACTCAATAAAATAAATTACGAGAATAGTACCTAGGTAATGATTATGCTAGGTGGCAAACCTACTGCAATAAGAAAAGGTGATGATGAACCAATGACAGTGTTGATAAGAACAACTTTTCTCTTCAGAGTAGAAATAGTCTTCAAAGTTTTAAGAACTTTTATAAGTTTTTCGACACACCCAAGGCTGAAGGGCCATTAATAAAAATCGATCCAATTCGACACATCTACTCAGTAAACAAGGATTCTCTAGGGGCGGTAAACAGTACATTTTTTCTTCGTTTCATCCTTCAGGCTTCGTAGTATTACACAGCACTTTCAGTGATTTTGATATGCCACTAAAATAAACATAAAGGGTCGAGTATAAAAAGAAAATAGCTCAATCGAAGCTTGGCTCACTAAATTAGAACTTAACAGAAAATATAATTACAATTAATCAATCTAAGTCATCTAAATGTTTCATTATCATCATCATCATCATTTCAGCCGAAAGACGTCCATAGGCCTCCCCCAAATATCGCCACAATGAACGGTCCTGTGCGTCTAAATGTTTACTACTTAATATATATATATATATGTATAAGTCGTAGCTAGATCTTAGAATTAATCACTTCATGATATGGCCAACTAAAACTGGCCAGACCGTTGAAAACTTAACATGTGATGATATGTCAATCCTCGTTTGGCCATAAAATTGATGAAGGATTTCTATGATAATAAAAGGTCTAAAGAAAGTAGGCCTAACGAGGATTTACATATCATCAAACTTTAACGTTTAAAACGATCTGGCTAGTTTTACTTGGCCATTTCATGAAGTGATCAATTTCTATGATCTGGCCACGAAATGTATATTAACGAATTAAATCAACAACTCGTGTACCGACCTACATTTGTGGGAAGACGAACATAATGAATTGTTGTAAAATCTATCATAATTTTGACACTACATAATCAATGTTTTCTTCGCCAATGGTAGGCTTTTGTGTCACTTTGGTGTTAATTAAGATGATGATATACATTATATATATAACTGTATCTGTATCGTTATCTCTGATATCACATAATCCTGCATCGCTGTATATTAGAGTTCTCTGCGCGAATAAAATATATACAATAGTCCGAAATCAACAATACCCGTTTGGCCGGAGGATCCTCCCTTTTCTACGGACGTATGCGAGACTTTGTACGCTGTTCCGATTACCTCTAAATACATACTCAACTACCCATTCAACAAACCACAATAGTCCCAAATTTTTAAAAAACAATCAAAAAGTTACAAATATACCTACCTATTTTAAGTCATGGCAATGGAAATTTCAACTCTTATTACCCAAATCGAAGTGGCCAAGTTTAACAGAATGTATTGATTTTCAAAGGGCGCAAAAACTTTGTGAAGATTTGAATTTACATAAGTATATATTACCTCCTTCCTAAGAAAACTCTGAGGCAGAGGCTATGCAATGAACTGTACGGACTCAAGTTTGAAAGAAAGAAATAACTTTCAAGAATACGCTATCGAAATAAATTTAAAGACACGGCGAGATCCGAGCCATCGGGATTTATTGAAATAACCTCCTCGGGTAGCAATACTTAAATGTACGGCGAGGTCACCTTGGGAACTCAACCCTCCCACTAAGATTTGAGTTTACATAATAGAACTGGTGCCAGGTGATTCAGATAAATACAGTTCAATAGCAGAGAACTTCATTTAAGCTCTGTTAAAAATGAGAGACCTAAAACTTCCTACGAAGCCGATTTTTTTTTCTCAAACTTGATGGGTTCAAGCGCTCTAATAAATTGGAGACCCAGGACGTAAAAACCTGACCAAGCCCGGATCAACGGTGGGTCGTGTTTCACGTGCGTCTCAAAGAGATGTCAGCAAGATTGACGGAGCCCGTTAAGGCTGGTGACTGCCAAGACTGCGGGATTTTTCGAAACAGTTAGGGCGGCCCTGGCTAAGGGCAACTGAAGGAACACATATGGATTTTATTCAGCAAAAGTCCACTGACACTCCCTCTAGCTCCACATTCAGATCGAGAGAAGTCATTTTATAATTAGCCATGAAAAACCTAACAAAGAATATGGACTGGCGACATCGTTAAAATAACTGAGGGATACTGACTGAAAATTAGCAATCATTGAACACAATTAATCACAAAAGGAGAATGCCTAAACGCAATATTGAATGAGCAAAGACTGACAAAGAAGATAGATAAAAAAACCGGGCAAGTGCGAGTCGGACTGGCGCACTGAGGGTTCCGTACAAACTATGAAAACAGTTCAGTTCACAAAGATTTTTTCGAATGGCAAAAAAAGTTTTTTTTTTGTGAAGTAACTACAAATTTACAGTTTTTAGATTTTTTCCTAACCTTGTGCTATGTAGCCTTGCTTCATGCCAAATTTCAGAATTCAAGGTCAACGGGAAGTACCCTATGAATTTTGATTCCCTTGAGAGTGTCGAAATATTCGTTTTTTTGCGACATAAAAGGTCGTCTTTTTTTTTTCGTAAACGGAGAGGTTTGATTATTTCACAACTTCAAGGGACCCCATACCTGAGCATATAGTTTTAATTTTAACTCGATACCTCCACGCGATCCTGAAATAAAGGCTCTTCTTGACAGACAGACAAACGAACGGACAACAAAGTCATCCTACAAGGGTTCCGTTTTTTTCTTTTGAGGTACGGAACCCTAAAAATACTAAAGATGTAATAGAAATATGTAGTAACAAAGTACATAAACTATGACGACAATACACCCTATACTTGCAAACAAACTATCGTATAGACTGCATGTCATACAAGTGCATTCCATTTATTGACGCCAATTAATATTACAACTGCCAAGTTCAAATCAATTTGCACGATTGAATGAATGAATCACTACTTCACTAGTTTCAAGTAGTTATATTGTATGATGTACGTGCGTGCTGCGAGCTGACTTTATTATTGATGTTTATATATTGGTTACTAGCTTCTGCTAGAAACGTATAAACGTAGAAACGTATTTTAAAACAGGCGAAGCCGCTAGCTTCGCCTGTTTTAAAATACGTTTCTCCATACAAAATTTGGACGCCCTTTTCATGTTTTTAGAGGAAAATTTTAGAAAATCCTCAAGTGCACGCCTACATCACAAACCTTGTACAAAATTTCTCGCCCCTAGACCCTGTAGTTTCAGCTATGCGTTGATATGTCACAGTCAGTTTCTCTTTTTTATATTTATACTAACTTCTGCCAGCAGCTTCGCCCGCGTGAAAGTTGGTTTCTTCATACAAACTTTGGACCCCCGTTTCCATCCCCTTTGGGGGTGAATTTTGGAAGCTCCTCTCTTAGTGCTCGCCTACGTTATAGAAGGAAGCTTTGCGCAAAATTTCACGTTCGTAGTCCTAATATTTTCGGCTGTGCGTTGATATGTCAGTCAGTCAGTTTCTCCTTTTTCAGCTATGCGTTGATATGTCACAGTTAGTTTCTCCTTTTATATATAAGGTGTTAAAAAAATAACTTTAAGAATTTCGAGGGGACATTGTACTCAGCAAAAAATCAGCTGTTCCCTACGTTTATGTTCGCATAACTCGACAAAATGTATGGAGCAGCTGATTTTTTTTTCACTATTTCAGGTTTGGTCCCATAGTAAAAGTTGTTCATAATGAGGAGTACAAGGTCCCCTCGAAAATCTTAAAGTAATTTTTTTAACAACTTGTATATGTATAGATAAGAATTGTGAAATAGCCGATTTCACAAGTGTCATGCTTTTATTCCAGTAGAAGAGAACCTGTGCATTTAGATAATATTTATAGTAATAGCTTATCATTATCATCATCATAAGTAATAGCTTTTGTGACTGAACGTGGGCTTCCCTAAAGTAATTCTCACTTCCATGATTATTTGCTCCATGTTTCTGTATGCAAGCTAAGTATGGTGAATTAAGATACATATGGTAATGTAATGTAATGTAATTTGTATGGTAATGTACTACATTACCATACAAATTATATATTATTATAGTATATAGGTATTTGTATAATATGGTATTTTAGTGATAATGTATATATATATATTTTCATATTGTAGTTTTATTTTTATTTTCTTCAATGTGTATGGATTTGATATTAGGTATATAGATATTACAAACTATATATTAATTTAATAAAACAATAATAATTGTTTTATTAAATTATTATATAGTTTGTAGTTTTCCTTTATACAACGCCTTGGACATCCTCTGTATCGATGTACAAGTGCTTGTAAATAAATAAATATGTAACCTATGGAATGTAGAGGCCAAGGATCGAGGGCTGTGGCAGTGTTCGAAAGAGTATCTGTGGTCCTGGAACGTAAAGGGCAACAGGGCAACTGAAGGAACACAGGTGGGTTTTAATTGCAAACCACTCTCGCTTTGGTTACTAAAACTTCTCTAAGTCACTTGATGATTTCCTGCCTAAAAAAAATGCCACGGATCGAGCTGATTGGTGGCGCATTCAATTGTTCAGTTCATTTGATTTGATAAGCTGAATTCAGAATCCCGCTGGCCTAGCGTGCATCATCTCTTTTTAGGGTTCCGAACCTCAAAAGGAAAAAAACAGAACCCTTATAGGATCACTTTGTTGTCCATCTGTCTGTCTGTCAAGACCCTTTATCTCTGGAACGCGTGGAGGTATCGAGTTGAAATTAAAACCATATACTCAGGTCTGCGGTCCCTTAAAGCAGTGAAAAAATCAAACTTCTAAATTAACGAAAGAAAAAGATACGGCCGTTTATGTCACAAAAAACGTATATTTTGACACTCTTACTCAAAGGAATCAAAATTCATAGGGTACTTCCCGTTGACCCAGAATCTTGATATTTGGCATTAAGCAAGGTCTTATAGCACAGATATAGGTATAAATCTGAAAACGGTAAATTTGTTACTACATCACAAAAAAAAAAAATAACGATGCGAAAAAATCTTCGAGTCTCCATTTGGGAATTGAACTATTTGCATATAGGTAAGTTTGTAGGAGCCCTCAGTCTAACTCGCATTTGCCCAGTTTTTTTAGGGTTCCTTACCCGCACACAAGATAATGCACGAAACTCTATTACTAAGTCTTCACTGCCCGTCCGTCCCTTCGTTTGTCCGTCTGCCTACGGGCGGTTGATTTTCATAGACCATGTATTTCTCTTGTCGATATAACAACAAATAATAAATAAATAAAAAAAACATGTTTTAACCCTTTCATGTGCAAGTCCAACGACTCACACTTGGCCGGATTTTGAGATAAGACAAAACATACATGGATATATATAGGAACATATTTTATAACAAAGACTCATTCAATCTATTCGTAGGTACCTCCTTCGACCTTTTTAGTATATTGATCGCTTAAGTTTAACCATAAACCATGATGATATAGGTTTCCTTTGTTATAAGTTCTCCAGTTTTTGGTTTCTCCATAATAGCGTCATTTGACCGCGCTAAAGTATTTCATGATCATTAACACGATGACTACATGCTGACATCATCTCTCGCTTTAAGTAGTACTTACACATCTAAAGCAGGAAAGACCTTTATATAAAACCATAAAAATATTTATTACTTTTGATTCGGGTATACTTGCGTTCAAAAGTTAGTGCTTAACGTCCATGGTCCAGTACTAGTTCGTTACTGGGGCCATGGGCTCGCTTCTGGAAGGAAAATCCGGGGCCCTGGAACGCAAGGAAAAGAAGGAACATGGGAGTGGCAAATTTTCGTATCTACGTTTTTTTTTGTAATTTGCAGTTCAGTTTCAACTAGTACGAGTACCCAAGTGAATAACAAATATATTTGCGATAATACCGTGTATGTATTTATCAAATATACGCTTTAAAAACACTTAACTAAATAAAACTATATATATATATATACATTAAAGGCTACTCCTAACTAAAATATGGCGTCATTAAACTTCTCCGCATCGCTGTCGAAGTTGTATGGCAATGCTTAATCTCTGACCGAGGTAAAAGCCAGCTCTTGGGTCAAGCGAAGTGTCAACTAAGCGTTTGGATAGTTCTTTAAAAAGCGTATGAGCACTCGGACCCCACGGCCCAAGAGTTTCAACCCCAAACGGCTCAAAAATATAACTGCCGACGAGGTTGTTATATTTCCCCCGCTTGTGGTCCTCCGCAGCCGCAGCGGCAGCACCAGCACAGCACGATGAGGTAGGAAGATGGGAAGAACTATCCAAACGCTTAGTTGACACGTCGCGTGTCCCAAAGGCTGGCTTTTACCTCGGTCAGAGATTTTAAGCATTGCCATACAATGTGGCAATGCTGTCAGCCTCTTTAAAACTATTAACATAATTCTCTAATTTAGGGTCGCCGCACACGGGCCACCGGCTTCAACCACAAAATGCCGCTACCATTTCCTATAGTTCTCATACATTTTATAAGAATTCGCCGCACACGGATGACGCCTGTGGCCGCCACACGCTACAAACCGCCGCTGCTCGCTCCGTGTGGCCCGAACTGGCCACTAAACGCCGATACAAAACGCCGTCACAAGTCACTCGCGCATTTAAACCTTTTTCGTCAGGGTTCTTTATGATATGCCACAAGTGGCTTGTGGCCGCTTCTAGCTTCTCGTGGCGGCATTTGTGGCAGTGGTATGACCCATGTGCGGCGACACTTAGAGAGTAGCTAAAATGTGTCATTTTAATAAAAACTTTTGATCTACAAATATAATTTTTGACACCATAATATCCAATACTTCCTTTTTAATCTGGGAAATCATACAAAGACTTCTCTCGCACTAAGGCTGGCATGTGAAACTTTTATTTACCAAAACCACACCTATGTTCCCTCAGTTGCCCTTTGCATTCCAGGACCATGGTTTCCCTTACAAAATTCAATCCTGGGCTCAAAAGATTTACCTTAATATTTTTATAAGTGTTTTGTTATTCAAATTTACTACCGGGGTCTTCATCCAGGTCATAGCATCCGCATACCAAGCTATATCTAAAAACCATTTACTTGAAAATTCTTCATCGATTTAGACGTGAAAACGTAAAAGACAGACATACATTTTCGAATTTATAATATTAGTACGGATA
Organism: Mythimna pallens; assembly: GCA_961205895.1. NCBI lineage: Eukaryota > Metazoa > Arthropoda > Insecta > Lepidoptera > Noctuidae > Mythimna > Mythimna pallens. The sequence continues at coordinate 9,697,978 of OY540843.1, forward strand.
ACAGTTCCGAGCTCATGTTTTAATATAGTGTTTGCTAAGCGAATTTCCCAGAGGAGGAGGAGGAGGAGGATGGAGGTACATATAACACAAATAGTATGTATCTACGTGAAATATTTGTCTCTGGGAATGCATAGCATAGTCAAAGAGTACATAAAATATTTAGGTATTTAGAACGAACGTTGAACGTATCATATCGAACCCATGGGAATTTCTAATAAGGAAACCCACGATCCTAAAACGCAAAGAGAAACTGAAGGAAGGTGGGTTTAGTCAGTAAAGTAGTTTGTCACACCGTCTTGCACTATCCTAGAGCGTGACATGTCATTAGACGGTTTCCCATATCCCTAAAAAAACTCTATTTTATTAATTTTGCCATTTTTATGCAAACCTTTAAATTTTTTATCTATCTAACAAAACCCATTTGTAAACCAATTGTTCAAAGGAATGAAGGTATCCGCAGGACAACTAAGGTTGCCGACATAGCACGAAGAATCGACAAACTAAAGTGGCAATGGGCACGGCACATTGATCGCAGTACAGATGGCCGTTGGGGCCGAAAGGTTCTGAAGTGTGCGAAAAAGAAGTGGCGACCTCGTATTAGAAGACGCAGCTTTAGAAGGCCTCTTGCAAGGTGGACCGATGACCTGGTATAGGTTGTGGGTATCCGGCGGATGCGTGACGCACAGGAGGGTTCATTATGTCGAGACTTTGAGGTGGAATATGTATGTCGAACAGTGGACGTATTTCGACTGATGATGATGAATATTGATGTCAAAGTCTTTGTTCGGGAAGTGAATATTCTTGAGTACCTAATTGATTCTCAACTTCTAATCCAGTAAATAAGTATTTACATTGAAAACTTTATAACGGTCTGATTATTTATAATAATCGATTGAAGAGTACTTTCGATTCTCTGGAACAAGTACCTATGAACCTGTATTACTTTATGTAAATCGTTGTAGTTAAAGCTCTAAATCTCATCAAAACATATGTCTATGTCGTCCGTATGTTGGCCTTATTGCCCATGCCACTGGCGTATGATAGATGACATGTTAACTGCCCTCCTTGATTACCAAAATCATCCGAACTGAGAAGTAGGGCTGAGTAGTCTACGCTAGTGCAATCTAATGACTGTCTTTACCAGTCCACCATTCCACTGAGATTGAAGAATCTTTCACTTGAACATGAAGAAGAAATTACGTGATAGCATTTTTTCTTTTGTGGATAATCATCAAATAACTTCTGGGTAGAGCGAGAGGAAATGTCATTCTTTTAATGACCAAAGGGGGTGCATAGGGTCTCGCCGAGTGGCGCTCAAATTATTGTACAACGATTCTAAACGCCCGGCGCACCCTGAACAGCTAGCACTCGGTTACGCAGATAGACTCTGCCTAATCCTATCACCACGATGTCTCAAACTCAAACCCTCTAAAGGCAACTGACTTTAGTCCACCCGTGTTCCTTGCGGCGGAGATCTCTCGCGCCGGGCCTTGGTACAGGCCATGGTCCGGAGCGAGAAGGAGTGGCAGGCGGTCGCCTCCTTTTGCGAAGCAGTAATGCTAGCAAAGGAGGCGGCCGATCGCGTGAGGCAACGGTCCTCACGCCCCAACCGCCGCCGGGATTCCGATCCCGATTTCCGGCCATCGTAGGCGCGGGCTTGCGGACGGCGAGCGATGGGTGGCTCGCCGTCCGATCGTCCGGTAACCGTCCGGACCAAGCCCAAGTCGTCGACGGCGTGTACTGTTCCACGCGCGCCTCAAGGTATGTCAGCAAATCGTAGGGGCCCAACTGGGTCGAAGCCTACTGGGGCCACGGGTAGTGTGAAAGTGAAACCTGGGGCCCTGGGACGAAGGCAAAGAAGGAACAGGAGTGGGTTTTTAGTCAGTAAAAGTCTGACACTATTTCCCGCTCCGCCCAAGAGCGGGATTTGTCATAAGATGATTTTCCCACCTAAAAAAACCCCGTGTTCCTTCAGTTGCCCTTTCTGTTCCAGGGCCACGGTATTCTTTCGATCAATCCCCGTGCCTTAGCAGGAAACACGTGATACCATGGAACAAAGCTAACGAAGGGACGTTGTTATTCATTCAATAAATAATAATCTTATTTTTAATTTTCTTAAAGTCTCTGGAAGCAAGAAGGTTGGCTGTTTTAAATTAACTAAAACGTTCGTAAAGCTCTGCAGCTTATTTGTATCAACACTTCAACAAAAAATCCTTCCATTGACAAATACGTCTCCGAATTCCATTTTAGAATTGAATAGCTATAATTCTTAAACGTGACCAGTCGTTCATCTCTGTCAGCGGAAGCCTGCCGATGAAATCCTTCGCATTGATATTCGCCACAGAATGTGGATAGTACCTACTGCTCTGAGGCGAATATAGCGTTACCAGCTGTCATGTCTGCTCTAGGGATTTGGAGGCTCATGTAATCGGTTTTGTGGAACACGAAAATGAACGATAATCCTTACGATTTAGGATAACAGACGGAAATTATGCTGTTGGTGTGTTTTGGTAACGAAAACAACCAATTTTCATCACTTTCTGGTCAGGAAAAACCAAGGCTTTTTGGGAACTGACTGTTATGCCTAAGGCTTTAAGTCCGCCGCTGTACGTTTGTGCATAAAGTATTTAATAAATAAATAAATAAGCCTTCTTAGATTTTTTTGAAGCGAGTTATTTAGGTACTAAGTTTTTGAAGTCCGCCTCTGTACATTTGTGTGCATAAAGCATTAAATAAATAAATAAATAAATAAATAAAATAACGACTTTTAGGATTCCTTTGTAACACGCCCTTTTGCTTTGTCGTTCTGATATTTTGTACATATTAAACTGTCACAGACACGCTTATTCATTTTACTGAGAAAACATCTAGGTTTATACTTTTTCTTTCACAAGTTGGAACATTAACTGTTTTCTGTAGATTAAGACTTCGTAGGAGAGAAAAGGGAGTTTTGGAGGGGAAGATAGTCTTATTTTCATTCCTGTCGACTACGTTTTGGGAATACTTTCATTGTGCATACCAGGAGCTTAGAAGTAGAATTCCTTACCAGACTCTGTGTCTATTTATCGACCACGTCATCGTTTAACATTAGGTGTTATAGTGGTCAAAGGCGAAAGAGAGATTGTTATTTAGGTTACACTTCCTACCTACAGGTTACTGGGCATATCATAAAACAAATAATTGCCGCAATATGTGTGACCTACTGCTGGATTCGGTAACTTCGGCAAGATAACGAACGAATTTGTTTGTTAGATATTAAATTGTCAGTCAAAGTTAACGGCTAGAGATAAGGAAATCCTTGTTATCATTGTATTAGGAAATATTTGAAGATAATAGAAATAGAAAAATTCGTCGGTTTTCAAAATTACAGCGAGTGGTCGATAGAAACACTTATAGCTTCATAATTTGCATATTTTTTTATATCTTATAATCACGTGAGCGGAATGGGCTGAGGAAATGTTCGAAAGGGCTGCGACACTGAAATAAGGCAACTTTAGGAACACGGGATTTAGTCAGTAAAAGTCTGACACTCCCTCACTCTCTACCCAGAGCGGGAGAAGTTATTTGATGATTTACTACCTCAAAAAAAGAATAAATACAAACACAAAAACTCAGTAATATATTTTGGTACAATTTATCTTTAGCCATTAACCTAATTGAAGAAAAGATAATCCTACCTATTTCTGTCTTATCCCTAAAACCAATAATACTGGCATCTGCGTCCATAGTCCTAAATCCGTACCGGGACCAAATACATGGTTCCCTGAGCAATGTTTTATAGTCAGGTAGGAGAGCTAACCGACCTGCTAATTAGATCAGTGACGCTCCACCGGACATCTAAGCTTGGGCAAAATAAAGCATGAGCAAGTGTGTAACTAAAACGAGCGAGTAACAAGGAAAACCGCAAATAATGCGGTTCTAAATGAATAATAACGACTCTAAAGAATGTGTTCTAGAACGGTGATCAAATCATTCGAGCATAAATCTCGATTGAATGCAGATTTCGCACCTTTACAACTCTATTATTTATTTATTTACTGCATACATGCTGTAAATCGATATTACATGATTGTAGTGTTTCAAACATGTATCCTGGGTATTATTCAGTACATTACAAAGTAATCAATACAATTGCATACATTAATTATTATAAATCAATCATTATCATCATTTCAGCCGAAAGACGTCCACTGTTGGACATAGGCCTCCCCACCTCATCCACCGCATTTCCGCGACTCTCACCAGGTCGTCGGTCCACCTTGTGGGAGGCCTTCCAACGCTGCGTTTTCCGGTGCGCGGTCGCCATTCTAGAACCTTTCGGCCCCATCGCCCATCCGTCCTACGAGCAATGTGCTCTGCCCATTGCCACTTTAGTTTGGCGATTCTTCAAGTTAAGTCGGCGACCTTGGTTCTCCTGAGGATATCTTCATTCATCATTCTTCATTCGTTAGTTTTAAATATGTAAGGAAAGGTTATCTCTTAACCTTTACCTATTGTAAGGATGAGGTAAATCAGAATTTACATAGCGTTTGATTAGTTTACGTTTCGTAACATAAACTATTAATTGATACTAGTGTTCGTCATATCACATAGGGGTTGATTATCTAGATGATCTTGTGTAAGTCGCGCACAACAATGGCATAATCGAAGCTTAGTGGATTGATTGCTACCGAATCTCGACAAGTAATCCTCTTACAGCGGATTCAAGATCCATTTGAGGTCGAGAATGGTACGAGTTTCGTGGTACCATTTTTTTTTAGGAGGGAAAATCATCCAATGACTCTCACGCACTTGGGCGGAGCGGGAGGATGTGTCAGACTTTTACTAACTAAAAACCCACTCCTGTTCCTTCATTGCCTTTCATACCAGGGCCGAGTTTTCCTTTTATAAACAAACCCTTGACCTCAGTAGGCTTCGACCCTGATGGGCCCCTACGGTTTGCTGACATCTAGAGGCGTGCGTGGAACAGTACGCGCCGTCGACGACTTAGGCTCGATCCCGACGGTTACCAGACGGTCGGACATTCTATTTTTTTTGCTACTGATAGGTTCGTGCTTGACCACTATCATCTCACCTGATGGACGGTGGAGCACGCTTGCATAGAAGTAACCTATTCACTCTATCAGGCACACAAGCTATCAGGAAACACAAATTTTGACAGGGAATTCCATTCCTTAGCTGCACGCACAGTGAATGTTTTCCCAGCACGTTTTGTGCACAGCGCACGGGTGGTTCTTTTTTTGGTGAGGTAGGTACTTTAATTACAGAAAAGCTAGGGAAGACATTTTTTATTTATTTTTTGAAAGTTTAAACACGTTGTCTTTGACTTTGACAGCACATGATTCTGGACCCCTCGGTGGTGGAATTTAATCGGCTTTTTCCTAATTAAAAACTAAAACTGTACTTTTTAAAATTTAAACTGTGTAAAATCGTTATTCTAACCAAACTCGAAGATAATTTTAGTAAAAAAAAAAACAAAAAAAAAATATTTAAAAAGTCATCGGGGTAGATAAAATCGTTATTCTAATTGACCCCGATGACATTTTCAATTTTAAAAGTAAATCATTCATTTTTTTCACTAAAAATGTTATAAATAGATATTTTATACAGTTTAAATTAAGACGTCATTTTTTTTTTTATTAGGAAAAAACCGACGAAAAATTCTACCACTGGGGGGTCCAGAATCATGTACTGGATCCGTGGTATTCGTTCGTGCGTCGACGTCAAAGACACCCTGTATACAGTAGTAGAACATTTTTTATTTTTTTATTATTGATCGGCTCTCGTTTGACCACTATCTCACCTGATGGTAAACGATGATGTGGCCGACGATGGAGCACGCTTGCCTAGTAGTAACCTATTCACTCTTGACTTAAAGACCCCTAGGTTGTAGCTATCAGGGTACACAGACTCCGGCAGGAAATTCCACTCCTTAGCTGTACGCATTATGAATGTTTTCCCAAAACGCTTTGTACCTACGTATGGGTGCGATGTCCAGCAAGTACCAACATAGCGGAACATAGGCGGACTTAATGCAATAAAGCATTCTCTACCACATTTACACTATACTACATTTCTGAAGTTCAGGCTTTCTCACGATATTTTCCTTCGGGACGTAAGGAGTGGAGTCGCTTTTACCATAGTAGTTTTACATTAGGTTATTGCGTTTAATAGTAAAAAATTTGTATCTTATTTGCTTATTTTATGCAATTTCAATTTCATTTTAAATAAACCATTTTAACTTGAAAATGTTTTATAAACAAATTGATAATTTAAATAAAATTTGATTTTCTTTGTAGATAAGCAACCTCTTCATTCTTATTTTTATTAAAACAGTCTAGGTATTCTATGACGCGCGCAGTTTTTGATGTTTTTTTGAGTGAAGTTCAGTGGCTGTTTTATTCACGTATTGATTCCCAGTGGCAAAATTAAGCTGATAATTTTATTCTAGTACCTAATCTACTTCAACTACCACAGTACGACTACCTCAACGAAGCTAGCCGAAGAAGGCCGACTCGATACATTTACTGCAAAATACTGCAAAAACATAGGAATGTGTTGCACCCACATTACATAAATATTTATTTATGAAGATGACGAACCTAGCCTGCCCAAATGGAGTAAAGATTTTTTTTTACCGCCATATCACAAAAACACAATTTCTAGTTTGCTGATGAATAAATAGTAAATTAAATTATTTTTCTTCACAAGTGTGTTGAAAAACGTCGAATGATGTACGTGAGTATTAGTGATTACCGTCCTCCGCTCTTTTAAGATCCAAATACCGCCTTGGCGGTAATCAACCAACATTACACACTTTTATCATAATGTATATTCATGGCCTCTCTATTGTGTAATGCGAGTCACCACACAATTGTAATATTTCTTAACTTTCATTTCTACAATTAGCTTAACGACGTTCATTGAACCGAATGCCCATTTATTTTTATTAAATCCCTCGTCTTTATAATAGTTCAGGGCCTTACTATGTCGTGTTAAAATATCAAGCGTGCGAGCGAGAAAAAGGGATGGAGCTATACATCCTATTTAGCTTAATCCCTTTAACAGTTCAGTTTAGGTCGTCAAATGAATCGCGTTAACAGTTCGTGATAGGAACTCAGTAATGTCGAACTGGTAGTTGCTGACCTCATTATTCATCATCATCATTTCAGTCGAAAGACGTCCACTGTTGGACATAGGCCTCCCCCAAGTGTCTCCACAACGACCGATCCTGTGCGTCTCGCATCCACCGCATTCCCGCGACTCTTACCAGGTCGTCGGTTCACCTTTTGGGAGGCCTTCCAACGCTGCGTTTTCCGGTGCGCGGTCGCCACCCTAGAACCTATTAAGCATAATCAGCCTTTTTAATGTTCCCACTGTTGGGACTCAGGCCTCTTCTCTAGGAGAGGTAATGGGCCGTAATCCACCACGCAGGCCCAGTTCGGGTTGGTGAATGTCACATGTCTTCGAATTTTTTGGTTCTAAAACATAGTTACCTCAAGATGTTTTCCTTCACCGTTTTAAGAGCAGTGGTGATGAAATAAATTACACAAAGTAATGTGCCTGGCTGGGTTTGAACTCGCGACCTACATCTCGTAAGTCGGGCATTACCACTTGGCCACCACTGCTCTAGAACCTATTATGATTACCAAAGTTCAAAATGACGGGAAGAAAGCGTTTTCTGTACTAAGCTTTGAAGTCTTTATAGAATCATTATTAGTGGTCATTTAGAAATCCCTTTATGTAGCAGTATGCTGCTATTCACCCCGAAAGCTTACCCGGACCCTAATTGAGGAATATATTGTATAAGAGTAATTATGTTGACAATGGGGTGCATTAAGTAACCTCAATGAGAGGCGGTACGTTATCCTAACAACCGTTTTGCTGACTGAGCTAATATGTAATTGCAAGCAATATTTTATACATGTACGCAGGGGCGCCGACTCCGTGGGTGCCTGGGGGCTCGAGCACCCATGAGAAATAAATAGTGGGTGCCGAGCACCTTTGAGAATAGACATCAAGAAACAGATCAGTAATCGCCTCTTAGGTTACGTATAAATTATAATATTTCTTGATAATAAATAATGGTTTCATTTTATATTTTTATCAACCTAACCTAGCCTAACTTATCGTATATAGGTTGTATAACTCCATCCCTCTTGCTCGCTCACACGCTTGATATTTTAACACTTCATGGTAAGGCCCTGCTCGGTTGTGGATAGGGTTACCATATCTCAGGATTTGTCCTGAGATTTCAGGATTTTTGGACTCTTCTCAGGATTACGGCTGGATTTTGCAAATCTCATGAAATCTCAGGTTTTTTTAGTATTTTCGATAAAATACAGCTTATGTACACTTAAAAGTTAAACAAGCTTAAATAAATTAATAAAAAAAACTTGATAAAAAATTTAAATAAACTAAAATTAATCTTCCTTTGGCAAAGGGGGGATTCGCTGCCACCCCCAACACTTTGAGTGCGATGTGCAACGCATGAATTAGATCCGCAGTGACAAAAAATTCTCAAACTGTAAAAAATCTCAGGATTTTTCAGTGGAAATCGGACTTTTGATGTTTTCTTCTGGTAACCCTAAACTCGTGAATAGCAAAAAAGAACGTACCAGTTTTCATAACTTTGATTACCGTAGGTATTATAAAGCGACAAATGTAGGTATGGCCATACTCAGTCTGCGTACAACTAACACGTCCACAAAACAGGACCGTAGATTAGACGAAAGCTAATATCTATTAACGCTACCTACTGCTTCCTTCACTTTATCCTTATCTACCGGACTACCCAGTAATTGTTTTTCGAAAAGCGATTTTGTTTACCGTGAGCACAATTTGAGCTTCTAGGACATTGGTTCCCAATTTGTGGACCGCAGCTGGTTGGTGGTCCTCAAGATTTAAAATTTTAAATATTTTTCATTTCAAAAATAACGTTGATGCAAACTAATTATCATCATCCTCCTGCACTTGTTCGGTGTTATTTGGGGCATAACGTTTTTTTCTTCCCTATCACTAACTCTCTTTTCTTTCATATCACTCCTCACACAATCCATCCATCTTTTATTTGGCCTCCCTCTTCCTGTCCATCTATCCATGTGTATACTCATAACTCTTTTAGTAACATGCGTTTCATCCCTCCTCTTCAAATGACCATACTAAGACACAGGATTCCCTTAATTCCTTATGAAGCAAAATAATTGCTACAACAATGTTTTTTATTTTATTTTAAACATTAAGAATAATATACTATACATTTATGATATAAATTAATTTCTAAATTACTAAAACTAAATTTTATTTTACATTTCTAGTCCTTGCTAACAATAATTTAACCAAAGTGGTTGCAGGTCAAAAAGGTTGGCAGCCGCTGATCTAAGGCAAGCAAACTGATTAAATCCCCCCAAGGTAATGGAGAAAAGTATTTTCTTTTTATAAAATAACGGCTTTTAGGATTCCTTTGTAACACGTGGACGCCTTTTTGCTGTGTCGTTCTGTTATTTTGTATGTACTGTCACAGACACGCTTATTCATTTTACTGAAAAACAAATTTAGTTTTGTGCTTCTTTTTTTTCACAAGTTGGAACATTAGCTTTTTCAGTAAATTAAAACTTCGAAAATTTTAGAAAAGCTTGTTTCGGTTTGGTTTTTTCTTATTTTTAGGAATTGGAATTCCCTAACGGAGTCTGTAGTTTCTGATTAATATAATTTAGAAGCACTTTTAGGTCCTATTTATCAAGCGCATAATCGTTTAACATTAAGGGCCTGTGCACAACACGTTTTTTAAACGCGCTGTTATAGTGGTCAAACGCGAGTCAATCAACAAAATAAAAATAAAACATTCCAACTATTATGAACCTTATTTTTAATACATGACTTAAGAAATGATCGATGCTGTAAAAAGAAAAAAAGATCAATAAAAGCTTCTATTTATGTAGAGACTTCTATTGATCTTTTTTTTAAAATCAATAAAAAAAAAGCAATTTACGAAGCTAACAGAAAATTGATTCGATTCAAGTTCCGATTGATCCATTTCCAGGGAAGCCGCAGACATGCTGACAATTAAATTTTCTACAAAATGCTACAAACTCGCTGCGAAAGATTTTTATCTCATTTGCACCTTATTTACAAGCCAGGGGGTCGGACCACGACATCTTAAAGTCATCATAAATCCAGTGTAAGAGAGAGACGGAGCTATACAGGACGAATAGCACTGTCCTTTTCTCTCACCGTAGTTTGATTATAATTATTTTTAGACGTCATGGTGGGGCTCCTGTTCGAGAGATTTGATTTATTTGATTGTATTATGGGATTTATAAGGTTAATAAAGACTTCGCTGGAGGGAAATGAGGTCCTGTTAAAAGTCTGTGGTAAGAAATAAATAATGCACCCGATATTTGTGTAAATATACGCTACTGATACAATCCTTTGCATCTTGCATTCATCGGATTCCCACGACCCTCGCCAGGTTAACGGTTCACCTTGTGGGAGGCCTACCAACTCTGCGTCTTCCGGTACGTGGTCGCCACTCCAGGACCTTTCGTCTTCATCGACCACCTGTTCTGCGAGCAATGTGCTCTGCCCATTGCCATTTAAGTTTGGCGATTCTTCGAGCTATGTCGGTAACTTTGGTTCTCCTTTATGCGGCCTTTATGTAACGTAGATTAGGACTTTACATATCCTGTGAGGATATGTAAATGTAAAGTCCCAATCTACATTCAGTCTGTGCTAGATAAATATATTTTATTTTTCTTCTATTGGTTAGAGAATGTAATATTGAATGTAGTTAGAGTGTATGCACCACAAGCAGGATGCGATGAAACCGTGAAAGATAAGGAATGAGATGGCTGAGTGTATTAGACATGCAGCGAAAGATATTTTAGGAGAGACGAGAAGAAAAGGTACAATAAATAGAAATACTTGGATGTGGTCAATAGATAGATAGATATACAGAATGTGTTGAAGGAAAAAAAGAGGAAATTTAAGGAATGGCAGCGTATAGATCCGGAAAACGCTAGCTTAAAATCAGTTAAAAAAAAAGTTAATATGATGTTTTAAAGAAAGAAGCCTAGAAAGTCGTGGCAATAGCGTAAGCAAAAGCGCAGCACAAACTATACGACACCCTAGACACTAGACAGACAGTCCTAGACAGTCCGGCAGGCCAAAAAGATCTATACCGGCTTGCTAGAGCAAGAGAGAGAAATGTGAGAGATGTTTGTCAGATAAGATGTATACGCGATGAAACTGGAATGATTCTATCAGAAGATGAAAAAATCAAATAGAGGTGGAAGAACTATTTTGAAAGACTGATGAATGAGGAACACAACTGGAATGAGATTTTAGGGAATAAACCAGTGAATGTGGGTTTAGTGAGAATGATTAGTATGGATGAAGTCAGAATAGCTATAAATGGAATGAAGAATGGTAAGGCAATTGGTCCAGACGTAATGGATGGACGTGGTTAGCTTCGTTCTTCAATAAGTTGTTGAGGGAAGGTAAGAAGCCATACCTGATGATTGGTGCAACAGTTCCCTGGTGTCCATCTTTAAAAACAAGGGTGATGTGCTTTGAATGCAACAATGATAGAGGAATAAAGCAACGGCAAAAGTTAGTAATTAATAAACTCAATAACTACTCAACTAATTTTAAAAATACTTTCATCAGTAGAAAGAATGCCACTGTTTCACTGACTGACATACTTTCGACGATCACGCGGGCGAAGTCGCTGACAGAAGTTTATATTTATTTTGCTTTTTCGCTATCCGTGAGTCTGTTGAGTTGTAACGTTATCCTATAACAAAATATGATGATATCATATACTTACCAATAAAATGCTTCTCTTACCAAAACCAAACCAAGACGTTTTTATTTTATTTTTCTTTCGCCACACAATACACAACAACGCCATTAAGGATACACCAAATAAGGTTTCAAACAATTCCTGGTAAAAGGGTCAGATAAATAAACGGAGAGCAAAATTAAACAGTTTGTTGCTTTAATCGCGTAGTTTTGTTGCTGTTTCGTTTTAGGGTCAAATATAAACAATTGTGCTACCAGACTCTGCTGGCGTAGCATTGTTTGTACACGCCGAACGCTGAAATCAATACGATGTCGACACCTAGAAAACTGGTGAATTATTGTGGAATATTTCGCCTACCGAATCGTGGATCTTTGATAGGTAGTGGAAATTTTCCTTATATTAGACTGGCTTCATCCGTGTGAATGCCGGTTATTGCGGACGTGCAGTCGTAGTCGAAGCCAGATAAGAAGTACCATAAGTCTTCTCTTGTGGTTTAAGCTTACTCCTTATCAAATTTCATCAAAATTAGTTCAGTAGTAAGTATAAAAAAAGCGAAACAGACAGATAAAATTCACATTTATAATATGAGTACTTAAATATGTATAACTTTGACATTCTTGTTTTACAGAGTTTGGAAGAAACTTTTTACTATGGATTATGAAAAAACTAACCTAACCTAACCTTCATACAAAAAATAACAGCCAAGTCGAACGAACTGTGAAAACGGTTCGTTCGATTTTCTGTTTTTTTTAAGTATTTATTAGGTATATTATAAAATACTAGCTTTTTCCCGCGGTTTCGCCCGGGTACATAAGATATAGCCTATGTCACTCAGGAATAAAGCAACCCTCTATCGGTGAAAAATTTTTAGCAATCGGACCAGTACTTTCAGAGATTAGGTATCTCTTACAAACAAAAAAACAAACTTTACCTCTTTACAATATTAAGTGTAGATTAAATGTGTACATATATTTATTATACTATTTATACGGGAATGCGAGTACGTATACCTTTCAAACGATGACAAGTGGGGTTACACAATAGGCTGTCTCATCACTAAACTAATATTTGGCAGATGAAGGACCATTCGATGGACAGCGGCAAATGGTTGCGTATTGATCATCGCGTTTGACAGTTGGACAGAACGTAGCTCTGTTACTATTGCAGGCGATATATTTAACAGAGAAAGCGTATCTCTTTGTGATGTCTCGATTTTAGAACAAAGCAACCGAAGTCAGAGACAGTCCCTTCTCGTACTACAATTTCTAAAGATGATATGTCATTTAAGATGAGGGATGTGTTCCTAAACCTCCATGATGGATGTCCACACATTTTATTATCTACCTAACTTATACATTAAAGTTTCAAGATAAAGAATCATTTGGTCATATTAGTAGCGTGACTTAGTAATACTGGTAGACATTGCATTGTTTTGATTTTTTTAAGCAATTGGGGTTAATGATCTAAATTAAATTACATTAAAATTCGCCTAAAAAGAAAAAAATCGAGAGATTATATCTTAACAGAAGGAGGCAACCGCATCTGGGATGTGGTCGCCTCCTAAGGCAATGGGTTCCGACTCGCTCCGGGCGCGATCACTGCCGCTGATAGGGGTCCATTACACGGTCATGCAAGCGTCAATCAAAACCATCAATCATGAATGACTGACGGAATTATAACGCCATACATTTTTCGTCATGCAAACGTCAGTCATGGCATTACACGGTAGGTTTTTCGTCAGTCAAGATATTTGACTGAGGCAAAACTGACAGCAAAACCTATCGTGTAATAGACTCCATAGGCATCACGAGGTTACGGCAGAGCTCCGCCCATGCGGGGCACACCTGCACCGGATGCTCCACCATTTTCTCCAGGTGATACCAACAACGGTGACCACTGGGCGTTTTTTTCGCCTAAATCCGAAACAGGAACCTCCCAAACTTGACATATCCGGTGAGGATCTAAGTAATATAGAAAATAGTGAGGACGCCGTGCCGCCTCTTCAGTCACTTTTCAAAGAGAAATCTTCCCGGTGCGAGAAGGTGAGCCAGAAATCAGAGTCACTTGCGCTTGGAAAAATAACTGTGTGAGTAACATCAAATCGTAAATGATAACTAATGATACAATTTCCTACTACGTATTACAAAAATGGGCACGCCGTAATTATGGCGGTAAGTCCTTTCTTTGAGGAGTGGCTGGAAAGGCAACACGGCGTCATTACCTTCCGCATGACGCAGGTCCTCACTGGACACGGTAAGTTCGGGAAGTTCCTGCACCGGATTCGTGCGGAAGCGACGCCTGGGTGTCGCCACTGTGTGGACCGCCCGGAGGACACGGTGGAGCACACGGTGGAGGTGTGCCCCGCTTGGGCAGAGCAACGCCGTGTCCTCGTGGGGGTAATTGGCGGCGGCGATCTCTCGCGCCGGGCCTTGGTACAGGCCATGGTCCGAGGCGAGGAGGAGTGGCAGGCGGTCGCCTCCTTCTGCGAAGCAGTAATGCTTGCAAAGGAGGCGGCCGATCGCGAGAGGCAGCGGTCCTCACGCCCCAACCGCCGCCGGGATTCCGATCCGGATTTCCGGCCACCGTAGGCGCGGGCTTGCGGACGGCGAGCAATGGGTGGCTTGCCGTCCGACCGTCCGGTAACCGTCCGGACCAAGCCCAAGTCGTCAACGGCGCGTGCTGTTCCACGCGCGCCTCAAGGAGATGTCAGCAACAGTAGGGGCAAAGCAGGGTCGAAGCCTACTGGGGCCAAGGGTCTGATTCTGAAAGGAAGACTCGGCCCTGGTACGAAAGGCAACGAAGGAACAGGAGTGGGTTTTTAGTCAGTAAAAGTCTGACACTATCTCCCGCCCCGCCCAAGAGCGGGGGATGTCATAAGATGATTTTCCCACCGAAAAAAAAAAAAAAAAAAACTACTTATTACAAAAAACCGGAATAAGATATACTAAAGTTTGTAATACCGTAATCACGGTATTGGCTCTTCAATACCGTGATTTAAAAAAGACCAATATAATATATCCGTGATCACGATATTACGGGATCCCGGAATACCGGTATTGAAAGCAACTTAGTAGATACCAATTATCATATGAAATCTAACTCAGCGTCCATGTCTTTCAAGCGTTATGTTATCATTTAAAAAAGTCACCGCAGCCCTGGAACACAAAGGGCAACTTGCGGCTAACAACTGCATAAGAGGAACACGGATAGGTTTTTGTCAGCAAAAGTCTGACACTCTTTCTCGCCCCACCCAGAGTGAGAGGAGTTATTAAATGATTTCCCTCCCATCTTAAAAAAAAGGGCGTTGTTTTATTTAACCTCTCGTATTGAGGACAATTAAAAAACCATTGTGTCCCGCATAAATCTGCGTTCTGCATTGATACAACGGGTTAAAATGAGTATAAGTTCAGAAATATTTATAGTTTGAATTCTGTATTTTAGTCGAAGATATACTCAGAGATGTCAGTAGAAGAGATGAAATAAAACGAGGAACTCTAGATAATCACGACGAGTGCGAAATATTAATTGAATCAGCCTGGCATAGCTATCGAATATCGACCAGTGATCTCTTCAAGGTTGCTATAAAATATATAATTCAACAGAATGGAACCGGGCTAATGAGATCCGTATAATATCAGTGTATCAAAACTATATAATATTAAACGTGATCATTAGACGTCACCCAACTTCGAAGGTTATAACGAAAGTTTTCGGACCTTTGTTAGGACAAGTAACATTACAAACTAAAGAACTGCAGAATACATCACTCAGTATAACAACGGACTAATTCGATGTTTGTAACTTCAACTAAACACTTGGACCGAGATCAAGAAATGTAAGCTTTGATCAAAGGCATATTAAACTAACAAGATCTTTGAATCCTTGTTCGAGTGATGTTATATTACTTGATAATATACGTGTACCTATATGTAGACAGAGATACAGGTGAAACATTAATAGCTACATCAAGCCTTACTGATACACATATACCTTACCTGGTTGGAATCTTGTAATACAGCAATATCGATGAACTTTATGAAAATATTGATACAGATTTTTATAGAACTTGTAACAGGGTTACAAAATATGTAATCAAAATATCTGTAGTGTTAAAATTTCATTCTTGGTCATAACGTCAGTGACGTTAACTGTTGAGTTTACTTGTTTAATTCGTTCGAATTCAACGATGTATACGGTATTAATGTTCGTTAGTAAAATGAATCGGTTTCCATAATTGAACCCTAGTAAATTATTCGTCTGTCACCGTCTATCACTTCCACATCTATTAAAGCTTCCGCCATCATTGGAACATTTATTAAACTCACGAAGGTGATTAATAAATGGATAGGACGCTAGGCAAGTGAAGAATTTATTTATCTAATATTGATGGGGTCAAATAGATGTCCTTTTTTTCAATCACCACGTCGAGTTTCGGCCGGAAGAGTTTGTATTGATAGAATAATTTATCGTAAATTTAACTGAAAAACAATAAGTGAAACGGTTTTTGTATTTGCGTGGCACTGTCGGACAGGACTTGGCAGCTGTAGCCGCACCGGCGATTCCATTCTTTGTAGTTGTATAAATGCAATCGTCACAAAATTAAAATCTTTTATCAACGCTTTTAAATGTAATTATGTACGTACTTATTTACTTCTTGACGAAATAATGTTAACCTTTGAACAATAATTACAAACCAATTCATAATAATTCTGAGAGAGATTGTATGATTATACGTTACGCAACTATAACTGGTTTTCAGTTATATCTTGTCTACCTATTTCTTAATATTTTAGACCTCGTGTAGGTATTCGTGACATGTTCAGTTTAATATCAACTACACTCGTTTGCACACGTAACCTTATAGTACACTTGGTTCTTACTAAAATTTTGTTGCGTGTCTTGAATTAAATTCTTTAAATAAAAAAAAAACAATGAGTTTTGAGGACAAAGTCATTATAGTTACCGGGAGTAGTTCTGGTATAGGAGCTGCCACTGCAATCAAATTGTCGAAAAAAGGAGCGAAAGTAACAATAGTCGGCAGAAATGAGAGAAAGCTTAAAAATGTTTCGGAAATATGTGAACAAAACGGTAGCAAGCCGTTAATGATCTTCGCCGATGTAACCAACGAAGAAGATGCGAAGAAAATCATTAGTGACACAATCGAACACTTTGGAAAATTGGATGTGTTAGTGAATAACGCGGGGATGTTTGACCGCGTGAGTATTCTAGACCCACATGCTATAGAAAAATTTGATCAAATCTTGGCAACAAATCTTCGATCAGGTGTATATTTAACCCATCTAGCCGCACCACATCTCATTGAAAGCAAAGGGAATATTGTAAATATATCCAGTGCCGCCGCTACGAGAACATTCTGGTCGGAAAATTTTGCTTATTGTACGTCAAAGGCCGGCTTAGATCATTTCTCGCGAAGTGTTGCATTGGAACTAGCACCAAAAGGTGTTCGCGTAAACTGTATAAATCCGGGCCCGGTGAAAACTGATTTCATAGAAAAGGTGACAATGGACAAAGGCGAACAAGATAAAATCTGGGCAGACATAGAGAGAACAACTGCACTTAGTAAAATTGCCGAATCGGAAGAGGTTGCAGATCTTGTGTTGTTTTTAGCTAGTGACAAAGCGAAGAGTATTACAGGTTCCTCGTATGTAATAGATAATGGTGCTTTGTTGAAATGAATTATTTCAAATAACAAAAGTTATAAATAAGTTTGACCATTGGTTTTATTGAATTGCATTTTTCCTGTACGTTGATTTTGAATGACAAGTAAAAGGGATTGAAAATATTGTACGGATTTAAGTTCGTTATTCCAGATGACAGCGATATGAAGGAGACTTTTGATGTACGAGTACTTCTTCGAATGTCTGTCGTTTAAATATTGTATTATTTTATTCGTTTTTATTTTGTGTGTTGGGAATATGCCTACATACAACATGTAGTGTATCAGAATAAACTACGTGTGTATTTATTCCGTGTATATTTGAAACATCAATATAAATTTCAAAATAGTGAACTTATTTATTCGCCTTACACATAACAAAAATACCTGTAGATAAACACTACATTATTTTGACAGTGTGGGTCGTATTTGAATGCTGTAAAAACACCGTTTAAAAACATTACACCACAAACTGACGGCCGCGCCGCGAAACGTACGGGTTGCTCTATTAACCTAGTTTCGAAGATACACTGTTATTTGAAAAGAGGTTTTAATTTTTGCTGATCTTGGAAAGATAAAAACATTAGTCGCTTGTGATATAACAATATAGGGGTCGAGACATGCAATAGTTCCAATGTCAGTGAGAACAGTTGATGAGCATACGATAAGTTCTTCTTATTGTAACGGAAAATCTATAATACAGCGTGGAGTACATTTTTTTGTTTTGAAAGAAGAAATAGTAGATTATGTGACTAGGGTATAAAGCAGTGTCTTTAAGTCGCAGGTGGCATATTGAATTACGAACGAAACAAAAGGTTGCTAAGTTTTAATCCCGAACGCCAGTGAGGGATCTATATAATTAACTCCCGAGCATGCGACGGAGTTAATATAGAAACCTGAGTGAAGTGAGGAATTCAAGCCGCCCAAGGCAAAAACAGCTTTGTCCCCGTGTTGGATACTCTACTTTTTACACCATCTGTGAGAATGTGAATTAAAAGAAAATTAAAAACAAGTTACTTATATAATAGAGAAATTAAAATAAACAAACAAAATTCAGTACTCTAAGAATAAATATTTTTCTAATTAATATTGTTCGAGATTTATTCACGTGTCTAAAAGTTGGAATTGTTAATTTGATAAAATAACGTACGGCGAGTATCGACCCTTACATTGTTAACACCTCTACGTTCTGGACTAGGCGTTTCGTCTCGTCGTTTATACCGCGTATATCGAAGGACCGGAACAATTTACCTGCTGCGGTCTTCCCGTCCGATTATAAGTTAGGTGTATTAAAGGCAAGAGTGAATAGGCTGTCAATAAACTAGTGCGCCTCACCATTAACGATTGCATCACTGCTTACCATCAGGTGGGATCGTAGTCAAGCAGTAGTTTTTTTTTTTTTTTAATTACCGAATACTGGACATACATGGGCTTTGGACTCTACTACTAAACAGTACGCAATACGCCTCATACCTGTTTCAAAAAAGAAAGATTATTTATTTCCTTTGACTAATGAACATGGTTAGTTCTCTCCATATATTTAAAAAACCTAATATTCTACAGAGCCGTATAGATATACCTAAGTAATCAAAATAAATGATTTGAACCCGATTAGTATCTTTGAGCTATCTAATCATTGCATCAATTCAGGCATGGGATTGAGTTGGACGAAAGTTTTGTCGAATACGGCAATTTCACGGTCGAACAGTCGCTGGTAGCCCCGAGCAATCCCGAGCCTGTCTCCGAACGCGAAATACGCGATGCATTGGCATTTAGTTAGGCATTTCGTTTTTGTTTTGCTGCCCTCAATCGAGCGAAATCTCGGCGTATTTCTGTACTTTATGTCGATGCATAAATAAATATTGATGCTATACAATAGCATCAATATTTATTTATTTATTTTACTATTTATGCACACACAAAAACAGAAAAAGACAATACAAAGTAGACAAGAGTACAAAGGTACTGCTTATTTCCAAAGAAATTTCTTCCAGCAGACCTGCGAAAGGAGAAATTAAAAGAAATGAAATGAAGAAGAATGTTGTAAAATCTTAATCTAAACTATCAAATAATACAAATATGTAGTTAAACATAAAAATTAATAAAACTTATATAATTAATAATACCTTTACTATAAATAAGTATCATACATAATATACATATATATATAACTATCACAGTTGAGAGGAGAGATAGTGTGACTCTTTTACTCTATTTTTAAAGAGTGAGATCGTTTTTTTTTTATTAATATTGATAAGCTTGCTTTTTACCACTAATCCGTCTGATGGTAAGCGATGATGTGGTCAACGATGGAGCAAACTTGCCTAGAAGCAACATATTCACTCTTTGATTTAAATAGGTATACCGAAACTATATCTATCAGGAAACAGAGATTCCGGCAGCAAATAACACTCAACATATGGTACAAATAATGCAAAGAACGGGAAGCATGGAAAGATTAAAATAAACAATACTTTAATAAATAATAGTAGTTTTAGTTACAGAAATATTATCGTTGTATTTCAAGTGTCTGCTTTCATTTCATATGTATTTTTGTAGAGATGTTCTTCCAATGATAAGCTCAGAACTTGTTTTTGTTATAAGTCAACCCATAAAATTTCATCATGTTCACAAAAACAAGAATATTTTTTAAACAGTTTTTATTTCCAAAAGCACAAAGGTATGAACGAATAGACACATAAATTGTACATCGAAAAAATAGAAGACACGCTCCGTTGGATCGTATATATTTAAAGAGTATCAGAGGCAGAGAGAGGAGTATCTGACGAAACAAATGTACGATGTGAATATGATTAAGCAAAAGGGCCGGAGAGATCAGGAGTTAGATACATAATGCTGTTACAGACCAAGAGGGCGAACAAATTAACACCAACGAATGCGAATCACAAACAACGAACGCTCGTAATCTCAACGAATTCTCGCGATCACAGACGGGTATGGGGAATAGTATGTGAAGGCGAGCGAACATGCGTTAATTGCCACTCGTCAACGTTCGTTTCCTTAGTCTGTACCCGTAATTAAGCGGTCAAAGAAGGCAGTGAAACATTATGAAAATGTAGGAAGCAAGATCCGTCAGACAGTTATTAATATTACATTCGTACTGAGCTTGTTGGAAGAGATAATCCCTGGCTGTGGGCTAGAGAGGATTATTATGATAAGGATAAATTCATCATTTCAGCATTTCCGACTGTACCTACATCTGTTAATTTAGATTTTATTGTATATGTTACCGGCAATGTGTATAATTCAGGTATTCCATACAGTACCTAAGCAAAGCATAGAACACCTTACTATAGTCCTTTACCTAGGTAATGTATACAATTCCTAGGGATTGTACAGAGTACCTGCTGGTCCACCGGCAATGTGTAAAATAAGTAGATTTTGGTCTATACTTATCAATGTTAACCGAACTACCTATAACGATCGGCAAATGAAACATATTCTATTACTTAAAATCAATGTGTGTAAAATATGTAAGCAGGGCAGAAATTGATGTAATTTAAGGGACTCCGACAGGGACGGTTAGGTTAGGGTTATTCTTTTATAACCACCCGGACGCCGCGGACAAAAAAATAGGACCTGAACACACGTAATAAAATTAAAGTGAAATTAAAAATTCTTCTGTCTATAAGTAACATAATTTAATTTGCTTACAAGTACTCAGATCCTATTTCTGTCTACGGGGTTTAAAGTAAGGCTTTTATTTCCAGATGGAGATAAAAAAAATAACCCTAACTTAACCGGTCTGTTTCGGGTTGTCTTAAAATTACATCACCTCCTTCCCTGCTCTCGTCTTTTACGCACATTATACACGCACATGTACATTCGGTATTGTATAGAATACCAAGGCAAAGTATAAAACAAATAATATTCCATACATTACCTACACGTTTTAGACATTCTATACATTGCCTAGATATTGTATAGAATACCGGATTATACAGATTTCCGGTAACATGTACATAGAAATAATTGATGAGGACGATGTTCTGGAGTGGCCACGAGACCACGTACCGGAAGACTCAGCGTTGGAATGCTTTCACAAGGTGGACCGATGACCTGCTGAGGGTAGCGAGAATCCGATGAATTCGAGACGCACAGAACCGGTCGTTAGGGCGACACTTGGGGGAGGCCTATGTCCAACAGTGGATGTCTTTCGGCAGAAATGATGATGATGATGAAAGAAATACCAAGTTGATAAAATTAAAAGTCCATAACGGAGATAAAAGATAAGGACAGGAAAATGGTGATGCCAATAATAAACCATTTACAGGCACTTTTGATGTGTCAAGAATTCAATCAGTCAGAAAAAATTATGCTAATTGCACATTCCACAGCGTAGATCTCTATGGAGAAGAATGCGCAAGAAACTCCATGGACACTCTTTACAATCATGTTTTGCAATATCTCTGTTACATGTTTCTTGTCGCTATCACGTGAGAACAATGTCAATAAAGTAAAAATAAAAACTAAATATAGATATTAAAATAGCAACTGGCAGCTAAGAGATGACCAGTTTTAACTGACAGCGCCCGTTCACGGACATGACGCGAATATTAGCACCATTCAGCTCTACCATTTTGAAGGGAACCGAATGATCCAACACACGCGCCACCATCAGTGAGACATTTGAGTGAGCATGACAAACTTTCAACTTATAAGGTAAATCTTATAATGGTCTGAGAACCCTGCAACATCTTTCTTCTCGAAGTGCACTTCACTTGTTATAATTTTTAAGATGACCTCCAGAGTCTCCGCTTTTCTTTCCTTATCTTGGATCAAGCTATTGTTGAACTTTGTAAAGTTCTGTACATCACTTGAAATTACTTTCACTCCGGGCTTCGCTTATCTATCGCCCGTTAGTTTATGAAAACTTTTCTACATAATTTTCCGACTTGTATTTAGAAACTAGCTTTTGCACGTGGTTCAGCACGCGTGAGAGAACGTAAGTACTTTCCTGTATAATAAAAAAAATGTAATTTATAACACGCTTCAATGACACTTAAAAAAAAAATATTATGTCTGTATTCATTTTAATATAAGTATACATATAAATTATATTTTTAAATACTTCAATAAAAAATATTTAAAAATAAAATTTTAAATTAATACAGACATAATTATTGTATTATTAAACTAGACCCCTTACAGTGTTCTAACCTGCGAGGTTACCATGACGTTCAAAGTAAGATTGTTTCATTCTTATTTCAGTCTGGGTAAAAGACAGAGCTATACAGCTTGTCTAGCGCCATCTCTTACCCACACTGGAAATAAGAATGAAACAATCTTACTTTAAGCGTCGTGGTACAGGTATCGAGGCGAAACATCCAAATATCTAAACATAATCTATATTGTGTACCAATTCTGATCAAATTTTGCATACACTCTCCTTATAGGCCAGGTAAATTTTTAGGCTATAAATTATCACGCTACTTAGGTACTATGGGGGTGAGCAATATTCCAAAATATCGGTATTGGTGGGTTTGATTTTATTGATTAAATGTCACAGCTTTGCAAACTCTACCCCTTTAAGATAGCGAATTGAAAAACTGCGTTTGACCATCAATATGCGAAGTCGGATATGCAAAAATACACGCGCTTAAAAAATTGTTCATTTTAAAGTTGAAGACTAAACGGTGGAGTAGACTAAACTAAGACTAAAGAAAAACAACTGAATCAGGGCCAGATATGACAGGTCTTCGCCGCCGTTCGCCTAAACGAAGATTCTGATTCTAAATCCACGACAATACGGTGGTGCTCCGCCCTTGCAGGGCAGTCTGCCAAGGATACGGTAAACCGCGTCCTCTGAGTGATCCACTCAATGGTTTACACCCGGACGTTTTTTACCGCCGAATCTAAAAACTGTTCCGAAACATAAATTTCCGGAAAGTGAGGACGCCATGAGGCTTCTATAGCCACTCTTTAAAGTAGAAAATTACCATAGCAATAATTGTGACGTGATAAAGTTAGTGGCCCTAATGCTGAAGGAATACAGGTGAGTTTTAGTCAATAAAAATCTGACACTCTCTCTCGCTCTCTACCCAGAGTGGGAGAGAGTATTTGATGATTTCCTACTTCAAAAAAAAGAGCCAGATACTAAAGGCTGCGAGTATTGCCCTCAGGATCAGCTCCGTACTGATTTTATATACATTTTGGCAACTAAAAACTACTTTAACCACTTTTTTACAGCCTACATAAAATAGCACTTACTTAGTGATGCTTGGAATCTAGTGTGTTAATATGCTTTAAAGTGGAGACGGAATTATTATTTACTGTTGTATTTTACGAACTTGACGCAGACGAAGTCGCGGGCACCGGCTAATATAGTCATTAAGACGACGTAAGGTAAAAGAAACTGAACTGCGGTGTTGAAAAAATGTCACGTATTCAAATAATCAGGCCCTTCTTCCCCACTGGGCACACTGGGCACGTGCCCAGGGCCCCGTGGTGTATAGGGGCCCCCTACTCCCTACTCGATTACCAAACGATAACCGATAATACATAGATGATTATATTAAATTTAATGTGAGGAAATCGTCATGTCCTAGAACCAAAAATTCTAATACAAGTGACATCTACCAACCCGCACGGGTAGATTTAATTGTTTTGAAAAAATCATCAGTGAATTATTTTTATTTTGTGTTATTCAACAACAGTTAGGTACGGTAGTGGATCACGGCATTCAAATGAAGCGAAAAACAAAGCATTAACTTAATTATTTTTAATTATGCTTATCGCTAATGTCAATAGAATGTAAATATATGCTCGAAAACACAGATTTTGAAGATGTGATTAACGATTTTGCTCAACTCATTAAAAGGGATCAACATAGATACTTTTAAATAAGGACTAATTGTGGATGCTGGTTACTTAGTTTGGATCACATTATCTTGTCTATTCATCATAATATCTCATGAATGGTAAAGAAATAAAAATAAAGCTAAAACTTTGCATAGTTCTTTGTCTCTTCTAATAAAATAGTGCTTTATTATGGTCGCCATTATCCTAATGTGCCCAGGGCCACTAATAGGCGAAAGACGGCCCTGCAAATAATACCTACCGAACACACACGTATTTAAATCACGCTGTATCAAAATTCCATTTACAAAATTTGAGATAAAATTCGCTCTTTATCATCCCTTTGAGAAACACAAAAGCAATTAAATTAAATCAGCATTAGCTTATGGTCAACTTATTTATTGTTTATTTTTTAAATTCTGCCAAGGTTTAAATGTGCCTTCGTCGCGGGAAATTCAATTAAACCAGATCACATTCCTGAAGAAAAACTTTTTACGGAGCAGAGCATAAATGTTAAATTTTATGGAATCGGATATCGTTTCTGTATTACTTTTTTATTTCTGTTTAATTTAGACTTCTTTGTTTTTTAAGAATTACGTCAGTCTCATCCTACCGTTATAATATATTTGTAAAATTATAATACTTGCTTCTATAAACAAAATTTATGATTTCTAAATACTCTCTTAATAAAAAGTGACCATAATATTTTTAATCTGCTCTTCATATTGACTGGTCTACACTGTCCTTACATAATATCTATTGATACTGTAATATGGAAATATTACCACCAATTAATATTTTAACCATTTTTAGAGTTCCGTACCTCAAAAGGAAAAAACAAAACCCTTATAGGATCACTTTGTTGTCCGTCTGTCTGTCTGTCTGTCTTGTCGTGGAGGTATCGAGTTGAATTTAAAACGACATACACAGATCTGCGGTCCCTTGAAGCTGTGAAAAAATCAAACTTCTGAGTTAACGAAAAAAAAATACGGCCGTTTATGTCGCAAAAAACGTGTATTTCCACACTCTCAAGGGTAACAAAATTCATAGGGTACTTCCCGTTGACCTAGAATCCTGAAATTTGGCATGAAACAAGATCTTACAGCACAAAAAAAAATAAAGGAAAAAATCAGAGAACCGTAAATTTATAGTTACGTCACATAAAAACCATTTTTGCGATTCGAAAAAATCTTCGTAACTCAATTCGAGATTTGAACTGTTTTCATAGGTAAGTTTCTGCGGAAATGAGTCCGACTCGCACTTGCCCGGTTTTTTTAAAGAGTAACCATGGAGTTATTTTCCGGTTCATCTCCATAGGAAACGACCGATTTGGAACCGTGCACTAGCTTCTGACATATTATAAGTGCCCATGTAGGCCTATGTAAAATAAAAACATTTGAATTTTGAATTTTTTGGTTACTCTTGATGCAGCCACGTTCGCGGACGCACATACACTTAAAATCACTTCAACTTTTTTCACTGATCATACGTTATTATAAACCACTTTAAAAATAGAATAAGATTTCTATATTATACATATTTAAATTTTATTTAAAAGAATTGACATAAAAACCGTAAACTTATGTATGATATATGGGCCTATATTTATTTTATTACTAAGAAATACGAGTTGAAAGCCATATCTCTTCTTATTATTTGTTGATAAAATTCCCACTTTTTGAAACCTTTATTGCGTTCATTTAATTTTCAGTTGGAAATGTAAACGTGGGAAAAGTATAAGGCATTTAGAAGATTCTTTTGATGAAGTTTAAATTTAAGTCTTCAAGTGCAATTCTCTCGGTCCCGTCTCGGTCGAGTTCATAACAATTTTTGTTTATACTGACTATATGATTTCCTCAAACGTAAAACTAATATAATTTTGTAACTGCATCCTTGTAATCAGTCTACAGAATACTTGAATAAGTGTGTGAGAAGACATTCGCTTAAATACTTTTAGCTGCAAAAAATTAGGGAACCCAAACATGAAAAATACAGCAACTATCAACAAAAGAACATTTTTATTCGATTTCTTCGTAAACGCTGTTGTAGAACTGCAGAATAAAATTGAAACGATCCTAAAGAATTCGTGCGGAATACAAAACAGAAAGGAGATACAATACAAGCTCCATTTCATACACTCTAGTATTCCTAGTTGCACTGACTCGATACCTATGTAGGTGGTAACTGAAATCGAATACGAAATCAATTCGCTACACTGCGACCCGGATATCGGAACGTAAAATTGGAAAATGTGATTTGGAGCCCATTTATACATGTTCTTTTTTGTTTCGCCTGTAATTAGTTAGCTCGGTACGTTTTCTGTGCTGTTTTTTCCTTGAAATGAGATGTTTTAATTTTTCATATTGGTCTAAGGGAAGAAGAAATTTTATTCGAATAATATCTTGGAAAAAACCAATTTGCAAATTAACGATAAACTGAGTATTTTTTCTATTAGCTACTGGCTGCGGCTTCGCCCACATGTTGTAAAACAACACCCCAAGGGAACATACTTTCATGATAAAAAAATATTCCATGTGCTATTCCAGTATATGGTATACACGTGTACAAGTTTGATCAAAATTCGATCAACTGTTAGAGTTTCAAGAAATGGTACTCCCTTTCTTCTAAAATTGTTTGTTCGAAAATCATTATCCATAACACGTTTGCGTTTGCGTTAACTTCAGTAATCATACTGTTCAAAATCCTGGAATTTTGTTTAACATTATCTTTAATTCTAAAAGTATTCTGTCATAATAACGAGTGCTATAATAATTAATTTAATATTAATTAAATTAATTTTACATAACCTAAAGTCATTTGTTCTAAGTTTTGTGTTAAATAATGTGTATTATTCCGAATGTTCATTTATAATTATTTTTTTGTCCTAAAACATTTGCTAAAAATTAGGTTACCACGCAGTCTTGTCTGCTCTACTCCTAGAGCGTAATTTAAAATCGCGTAGGCGCGGAGGGGCGAGGCGGCCCGCGATCGTCGCGTGGGACCGCCGGAGCCTCGTAGCGCCGGATCCGTGACAGAAACCATACCTGCTGCATGTTGCATGCTTGCTTGCATGCTGCGTGCTTGCTTGCATGCTGCGTGCTTGCTTGCATGCTGCATGCTTGCTTGCATGCTGCACGCCGCGTGCTTGCTAGCATGCTGCATGCTTTCTTGCTTACAAAAACCAATGCTCACTATCAACTGCTTTATTGAATACATGTATAATATATATTTATTTATATATAATTTGTTCTAAGAATATTATTATTATAAATAAACATTATTTAATTTGAATTTAGGACATAACTTTTATTGAAAACGGTTTTATGTCTTTTGTATATTATTGATTGTAATATTTATGACAAACGGATTTAGGACATATTCGGCATACAACATAGGCTGTTCGGTAACTAACCGGACCGAGCCCAGTCGTCGCCAGCGCGTAGTGATCCTCGCGCTCCTCAAAGACATGTCAGCAAACCGTAGGGGCCCAACAGGGCCGATGCCCGCTAGCTAGGACCGCGGAGAATTTCTGAAAGGGAAACCCGTAGTCCTAGAACGCAAAGGGTAATTGAAGGATACAGGTGTGGTTTTAGTCAGTAAAAGTCACTGACACGCCCTTTCGGTTCACCCTAGAGCGTGAGGTGTTAATTGATGTTGATGAAGGTTAGGCAGGTGATTACACTTATTTCAGTCACCTGCTTAAATCGTAGTTTCCAACTACAAGTTACATCAATTATAACAAAAAAAAACATTTGTTAACACGTTCGGGCCAGCGTATAGTTTAATATCGTGAGGTGCGCACGTTATGATACAATATTTTCTCATAGAAAATGGACAAACATTGATAAACGTCCTGCTCTAGAAGCAGCTCTAGCTCGTGAATATCATAAGTATAGGGAATAACGGAAAGGTTTCCTTATTTTCGATATTTCGACTTGTAGGGCGCTGGTTCAAACCCAGCCAGGCGCATTACTTTGTGTAATTTATTTCATCACCACTGCTCTCAAAACAGTGAAGGAAAACATCGTGAGGCAATCGGCATGTCCTAGAAACAAAAATTCGAAGACATGTGACATTCACCCATACGCACTGGGCCTGCGTGGTGGATTACGGCTCCATTCCCTCTTCTAGAGAGGAGACCTAAGTCCCAGTAGTGGGAAGATTATAAGGCTGATTATGCTATGCTATGCTACTACTATATGAAGAATATTTGATATTTGCAAGTGTTGCTGCGAAAACGTTAAACTAATAGAATTTAATATGTCTGCTTGGCGTTATGAGATGTAGTGCAAGTAATGACATATTTTTGTTGGCCGTGATTAGACGTTGTGTTAATAACAAATTGTTCTTTGACGTCATAGGACGTTGCTGGTCCGAGCGTGTTAAAAGGAAGAATAGAATAGAATAAAATAAACTTTATTATACACCAAAATAGTAACAAAACTTTTACACTAGGTAACTTAAATGTATGGGTACAAAGGCGGTCTTATCGCTGACAGTGATATCTACCAGACAACCTTAGGATGGACTGTAATAACTTGAAATAGAAAAAGGGGTAATCTGTCGTGTCTACTTCAAATTGATAAAGTACATATTAGATTAAAATTACTATACCTAGATATAATAGTAGTAGTTGTAAGGTGAAAATGAATCAGTAAAAACTCAAAACAATATCTCATTTCAAGTTTTCCATTTAAAAATCACTTTAAGTTTTAAATAAACAAACTTTTTGACAAGTTCCTCTTTACTTTGTACCGTCGTAGTACTCTTGAACCTCATCTCCATGAATGTATAATTCAATACCCATTATTATGTAAATACATAGTTGCCGTGGTAGACTGAAAGAGGCCATTTTATTTACTGAAATCTTTACAAGTGGATAAGGTACAACAAGTTGTAAAATGATTTTGTAAATTTTCAAAACTTTTTTTTTATTACAGATTCCGGTGGGAAATTTCACTCCTTAACTGTACGCATAATGAAAGTGTTCCCAAAACGCTTTGTACGTATGGATAGGATGTCAACCATGTACCGATGATGGAACGGACTTGGCGGAATTTAATTGTGCATTTGAAACCAATTTTTCTTTTTTTGATAATTGCAACGAATGATGCCAGGATTTCTATGCAATCTGGGCCCACCTTCCAATAGTGGGTTATATCTTGAGATAGGTAATTTTGAACTGAATAAAAGTTACTATGGCACCAAGTTTCAAATCTCAGTCCGTCCGATAATATCGAACGATATAACACACATGGCTATTCGAAGGTAGGCCCAGAACTTGCTTCCTTGAATTCCGTTTATGCGTCCAATCAGCGCTGTCCAATTAGTGTAAAAAAACAAACATTTATATCACGGTATTTCTCTTTAACACAAGGAAAACATAAATGTTGTAAGGTTGATTTTAATGATCTCAACTACGGATCGAGGTCTCCTGTCCAATTTGCACATGTCGTTGTACTAAGACGTCACACTAAACTGACATGTCCTAACGACCGGCGTCTTCGATTGAACTTTGAGCATGTCACCCACTATCTGGACTTGTTGACTTATCTACAGGAAATCTAGGTCACACGTAGCGAAAGTTTGCACCTGTGACGTTTGAAGTAGTAGGTTAGGTATTAAATGAGTCTACTGTTTTCTTCATAGAAATATTTTTCAGCCACCTGAGATTGAAATCTAGAAACTATCCTTATAAAGTACCTAGACGCCACCACCAACTCGAAGAGCAGTGACCTCTGGCGGGGGTCGCTTAAACGTCCTGATGATTTAATTGAGCCGTTGGAAAGCCTCTCGCCTGGATTCGACTGACCATAGCCAATTTGAAAAACTTAAAAGCACACAAAAGGGCACAGCAAAGATAATTTCCACAGGGATACTTGGACCGTTCCGATCTTCAGTGTTTGTGGAGTGTCTCTCCGCAAACCATGTCCCACCTGCATCTTGCATCACGTGCCCTGTTACCTGTTCACGTAGGGATTTAACGGCAGCGTCAGCACACAGCATTGCCGTGACCGTATACTGGCAAGGAATTTAATTTCGGAAAAAAGAACTAGCTTTACCATCAACACGCTATGAAGAAGAAGAGATAAGTTTATTGTTGACAAAAATACATGTAAGATACCCTATATTTATCAATAAATATGCTGTAATTACGTCATTAGTTGATTTTTGGCATGGAACAGATTTACCACCATTTCAGCTGAAAGACGTTCACAAGATAGTCGTGGGCGATCCTCAAACATCACCACACCGTCTGTCATCTCGCGAATTCATACTATCTGCACCAGAACATAAGCCTTAGCTGTTAAGGCGTATTTAATAGTGCATGTAGTGCTCTTCTTTAAGTGATGGGGCACTTAGACTTAAGATCGAATTGTTTTCCTTTATATCTAATAGTGTACTCATTGTTAAAGAGCCAAATAAAATAAATAAATAAATAAACATCAGTCTACCTTCCAACGCAGTCGCTTTTCCAAACTATTTACCCCATCCGCCATCTGTAATGCGTGTAATGCGCCCTCTCTGCCATTTACTTAAGTTTGGAAATTCGTCAGGCTTCGCCGGTTACCTTGTTTCTCCTGATCACTTCAGTTTTACCCTTTGGTTGCCTTTTAGCCTTCTGGTAAGGTCATTGGGAACGTGTTAAGAGGACAGATTATTTATCATTTCAGAATTCATACTTATACCATTTTCGAGCTCAAATCAGCTTGTTCAAGATCTACGTTGAATTAAGTCTCCATCAGCTCGTATATTAGTAGTTAAGGTTCAAAATTGGCTTTTCTCTCCGATCATAAGCTTATTATGTTCCTCTTGCATGGAACATTATCTTAGAACTACGAGACTGTTACGAGTTAGTTATATTAAGCCTAAAAGCCCGTCATTGGATTCCTATCAACTGTTTTACATATTATACGTAGAGTTTCCTTTTAAATAATTTATCAACAAAAGCTCAATTCAATCTGATTTTGGATGTTGCTTTTTTATGGTTATGAATTCAGAATGCCAATAAGTAACTGTTTCCGTTTTAATATACTTGAATTTTTATTATTTTACCTAAATTATCATGAATGTTTAATCACAAAATATTTGTTTTGATAAATACTTCGTTATCAACTTATCACACTGATATTTATAAAGGTAAAAAGTTGTTAGTGTGTATGTTTGTTACTGCTTCACGCTCGAACAGCTGAACCAATTTAGATGAAATTTAGCACACGAGTAGACCATATACTGCAGTAATGATTTTTGTACCGGGAATATGTTCCTTTGGCATAATTTTCTAGTAACACGCGAACGAAGCCTCTGGCAGTATCTAATATTATCATTATACTAGTAATATTAGTATAGATAGCGGCACGAATCTTGAGCGCTCGGCGAAAGAGCGGGAATCGTTTTGCGCATCGTACAATATCGGCGAGCAAATCACTGTACAAGGATTTCACTCCCCGCCCCCGCAACTCTCTTCATACCACTAAAGAGACCCGATACTTCACTTCTGCGTGCTTCTGCGCTAGTACAACTGTAGAAGTCAGCGCTCAAGATCCGTGCCGGTATCTATATGACTCTATTCTAACCTACCTAGTAAAATAATGAAAAATTAATTGGCAGTATTAGTGTACGTAGATTAAAGTATATATAGTTATTTTAAGAAATAAGGAAATTCCAGACAATACCTTTGTACGTCCGCCAATAGCCGCCTTTTAAAATGCGTCAATGTCACAGTCTATGTGGTCGCTGTCTACATTCCAATTAATTGCTTTTCAAACCAGTTGTAATATGGGCCTTTTATCTAATGATGCGTGACAGCCCTTTGTACAGCTGCCATCTTGTGCCCGATGGCGCATTGTGTTTTTATATTATGTACACGTATCTTGAGATATATACGTCCGTGGTTAGTTTTTGAAAGGTTATGCTTCCGAGTTAGTCCCATAGAAATATTGTTATGACCTGATCATGAACTTCGAAGATATGGAACAGAACTCCTCATAGGATCACAGCAGAACCGTCGTAACAAGTAAAAATGCTTTGTTTATACGTGTAGTCGATGACTGTCTGAAAGAAGAGCGGGAATATATCGAACTGATCTGATGTTGAAGCCTGAAGTTAGGCAACGGAACTCTGTAATCAATTAATGTTATCTAACTGTGTTTGGGATTATTAGAATTTTCATGAGATGCACTCTGGCTATAAGATATTTAATTTTGACTGGTCGGTAATATTTAATAGTGGTACCATAACTAAAAAGTGTTAAATAAAAAACTTTTTACAAAAAAAAACAACCGACTTCAATGTAAAAAAAAAACACTGAAAAGTGCAAAATAACTTTAATTTTGAAAGTCGGTGTTAAATAACGAAGAGACAAAACTACTCGTATTATAGAAACACCAACTTCCGAAATTAAAGTTATTTTGCTCTTTTCAGTGTTTTTTTTACATTGAAGTCGGTTGTATTTTTTTGTTGTAAAAAGTTTTTTATTACGTTAACGCGTTCGAAACGTTTACCGCGTTTGGTTTTCTGATTGGTTAAAGCGTATAGGCTCTTGAATATCTAGCCAAAATTAAAAGCACACATACTTTAATGCCGCTGCGCCCGCTTAGAACCCCGTTGACCTTTAAAACCAGTTTTCTTAGCGAAATATTGATTAATTTACATATGCTACGTATATTCTGAAAAACACTTAACTGGCATTTTTTTTTTGTGTAAATATATTTCTAAAGATCAAAGCCGTTTGCAAGGAGTAGGAAAATCAAGCTAAAAATATCATGTAGTTAAAAATTATTTTTAGGCAAAAATATTAGTTATACGAAAAAATCATAGTTTATGTACTGTTTTATGGCACTAAATGGGAGCAAGGGCCTTAAGAGCTCGGAGCAGTGAGCAGACCAATCAGTGCACCGAACGTCTGAAACGTGCCGATCGCGTTAAAGTAAAACCAACTCGAACTCTGAATACAGGGTTACTAAGAACTCTATGTATTCCCGGCAGGCCGTGAGCTATTTCGAAAAATTGTTAACTTGCAAATAAACAATTTTATCTTATTTTATTTAGAACGGCAGCAAAACATCCAAAAAATCACAAAACTTGTCTCTTTTTGTATACGTAGTGACGAAGGAAGAATAGAATGAAGAAGAAGAAGAAGAATAGTACGAAAAGACAACTACATGCATGACTACTACTGCATGCAAGATCGCTTCATCTCTGTCAAACTTTAGTCCCCGTTTGCACTTCACACCTGGATCGGGATAACTCAGTCCATTTTCTATCAATTAATCTGATTAATCTTTTCTCTACTGTCTATGTAAGGGGTCAGCTTCTAGTCTAACGTATTGGCTCAGTATTTTACAAAAAGCGACTGTCAGTCTATTCTCTATATCTATGCCTTATTATGTATTATTGACATGTCACAGGTCCTCTAGAAAACTGACATAATTATCTCAAAAAAATGTGATATATTTATTTTTTACTTCATTTTAATTGTTGATTCACAATTATTAACACTACAGTTATGGCGCTTGTATATCAGTAAAGAAACCCAAATCCGAAATTAACTGCACGGTCATGCTTGTGTCATCTTAAGTGGTGCTCGTTTTTAGGGTTCTGTACCTCAAAAGGAAAAAACGGAACCCTTATAAGATCACTTTGTTATCCGTCTGTCTGTCTGTCAAGACCGTACTATTCTATCTTTGGAAGGCGTGGAGGTATCGAGTTGAAATTAAAACCATATACTCAGGTCTGCGGTCCCTTGAAGCTGTGAAAAAATCAAAGTTGTTAACGAAAAAAAAATACGGCCGTTGATGTCGTAAAAAACGTATATTTCGACACTCTTAAGGAAATCAAAATTTATAGGCATTGACCCAGAATCCTGAAATTTGGCATAAAGCAAGGTGTTATAGCGCAGGTATAGTAATAAATCTGAAAACAGTAATTTTGGGGTTACATCACAAAAAAAAAAATGCAATTCGGAAAAATCTTCGAGACTCCATTCGGGAATAGAACTATTTACACAGGTAAGTTTGTACAGAACCCTCAAGGCACGAGTCCGACTCGCACTTGCCGAGTTTTTTTTTGTGTTATGTCTTACGACAGTTTTTTAGAGGATGTGTGATATTTTGTAGGACACAAATGATAGATGACGGTTTTCGGGGTCCTTCCTCTGAGGTCATATTGTGTAGAAAGAAGTGACTGTTATGCGTCACGTCTAAACGTTTGATATAGTCCTCATTTCGTAGACCTCATTTTAGGCCATGGAGATGACGAAATGGATTGTCTTAAATGAAAGCAGAAAACTGGTAAAATTGGGTGTTGAGTAAATTAGCATCCTCGTCATGCTGATTACTGTTTTAATCACATGTTAACAGTAGAGACAATGGAATTCTTCAATCAATAATAGTATATTTTCCGGAATTGCTGCAACACGCAAGGACTGCATAACGCTGGACCGCTCTGAAGGGGTACCGATGTGTACAGTTGACACTACTAAAGTGTACCAGGTTGAACTTTACAACTTCAGTCACATACATTTTTTTTTTTTTATTAATTGATAGGCTCGCGTTTGACCACTTAGCACAACTTATATTTACGAACGAATGAATGCCTGATTATATTTATAATATGCGTTCTAAATAAGAATAGGATCGATTGCCATGTTGTGACGTTAAATCGAAGAATTAATAGGGTGAGGAAAACAAGATTTTTTTTAAATTTAATTTATTTACAAATTGTGAACGAAAAAAGTGTAATCAGAATCCAGTTCTTCAATTTTGCTCATCTCTGAGTTCTTCAATTTTGCCCAATTTCTTGCGATTTGACGGTATGACGTGATGTCACAACATGGCAATCGATCCTATTCTTATTTGGAACGCATTGTACACTGGATTCTTGGGATCAAAAACTACCTATCAAAAATAACGAAATTTCATCCAAAAAGATTCGGGAGCGACCATCTAGACTGTATAATTAGATTTTTGAAAAAAGAATATATCTAGCCAGAATTCGAAACCCCAAGGAAAACCTCGCAAACATCGAAGTGCCTACTCTACAGGCTTAACCATACGTCCCCTGAGCGGATAACCCGGCCTTTGTCGACATAGACTGCTAAGCGATTTACGCTCGTCTGAGAGTTATTATATCGGTTTTTTTTTTTTTTTTTTTTTTTTTTTTTTTTTTTTTTTTCGGTGGGAAAATCATCTTATGACATCTCCCGCCCTTGGGTGGGGCGGGAGATAGTGTCAGACTTTTACTGACTAAAAACCCACTCCTGTTCCTTCGTTGCCTTCGTCCCAGGACCCCGGGTTTCGCTTTCACACTACCCATGGCCCCAGTAGGCTTCGACCCTGCTGGGCCCCTACGATTTGCTGACATCTCCCTGAGGCGCGCGTGGAACAATACGCGCCGTCGACGACTTGGGCTCGGTCCGGACGGTTACCGGACGGTCGGACGGCGGGCTACCCATTGCTCGCCGTCCGCAAGCCCGCGCCTACGTTGGCCGGAAATCGGGATCGGAATCCCGGCGGCGATTTGGGCGTGAGGACCGTTGCCTCACGCGATCAGCCGCCTCCTTTGCTAGCATTACTGCTTCGCAGAAGGAAGCGACCGCCTGCCACTCCTCCTCGCTACGGACCATGGCCTGTACCAAGGCCCGACGCGAGAGATCGCCGCCGCCGATCGCCCCCACGAGGACACGGCGTTGCTCTGCCCAAGCGGGGCACACCTCCACCGTATGCTCCACCGTGTCCTCCGGGCGGTCCACACAGTGGCGACACCCGGGCGTCGCTTCCGCACGAATCCGGTGCAGGAACTTCCCGAACTTACCGTGTTCGGTGAGAACCTGCGTCATACGGTAGGTGAGGACGCCGTGAGGTCTTTCCAACCACGCCTCAAAGAGGGGACTTACCGCCATAATTGTGGCGTGCCCAGCACTGGGTCGCGACAGTCGCTGCCGCCATTTAGCCATGAGAACCCGCCGGAGCTCTGTCCTCCATGCTGCGATTTGTCGCGGCAGCGGAGTTTCGCCCCGGCGTTGCATCTCCATGCGCAGATCGTGCATGTGAGCAAGGTCTGTTGCCACCAGATCCCATGGTGGCTGGCAAGCAAGGAGGCTCGCCGCTTCGCGGGAAATCGTCCGGTATCCTCGCACCATCCGTATGGCCATGACCCTCTGGCATGCGTTCAGCCGGGCCGCCGGCTGCTTCCGCAGCGCCGGCGCCCATACCGGTGCGCCATAAAGGGCCATGGACCGAACGATTCCCGCGTAGAGCCTTCGGCAGGAGGCGTCTGGACCCCCCAGGTTAGGCAGGAGCCGCCCGAGGGCAGCCCCGGCCCGGTTTAGTTTGGGAGCCAGACGTCGGAAGTGCTCCTCGAAATCCCATCGGCTGTCGAGAACGAGTCCCAGGTACTTCATCGTCGACCCGACGCCGATGTGGACTCCTCCTACCGTTAGTTGGGAACCCGGTGGTGGCGCGTTCCGAGGTCCGTGAAAGCACATGGCCTCGGACTTGTGCAATGCCACCTCGAGTCCCAACTCCTGGATCCTGCCCACGACTGTCGCAACCCCGCGTGTCGCTAGTTCGACCGCCGCCTGGTACGACTCTCCCCGCGCCAGGACCAGCGTGTCATCTGCGTAGCAGACCACGCTGATCCCGTCAGGTAGGTCGCCGCGCAGCACGTAGTCGTATCCGATGTTCCACAAGGGCGGCCCTAGTACCGATCCCTGCGGAACACCGCACGACATCTCTCGACGTTCCCACTCTCCTTGGTGACCAGGGTAGATAATGTACCTGTCTGATAGGTACGCCTCGACCACACGACAGAGGTAGTCGGGCGTCCGGTGATACCGGAGTGCCCTCCTAATGCTGCTCCAAGGCAGAGAGTTGAAGGCGTTGGCGATGTCCAGAGACACCGCCACGACACACCTGCCCTGGGCCACTGCATCCCCCGTCGTGAGAGCTCGCACGCGCATGATGGCGTCCACCGTGGACCGCCTCCTGCGAAAGCCGAACTGGCCGTCCGCCAGATCCGGCCCCACCCGTGTTAGGTGCGCGACGAGGCGGTCTGCAATTACTCTTTCAAAGAGCTTGCCCACCTCGTCAAGCAGCACAATGGGCCGGTACGCGGACGGAGAGTCCGCAGGGCGCCCCGGCTTCGCGATGAGGACCAGTTTCCCCGTCTTCCAGCGAAGTGGGAACTGGCCCCTCTCCATGCATGCGCTGAAGAGCCCTCTTAGTCGAAGCCCGAGAGCCTCCATGGCCAGGACCCAGGCCTTCCCAGGCAAGCCGTCGGGTCCTGGGGCGGTTTATTATATCGGTGCGGGTTAAACACGATATTCAATAAATTAAAATGCTTTTACGCTACGCGTTGCATCCTGTCACTATTTAGACGTACGTAGAATATTTTAGACATCGACTTTATATATCGATGATTTTAGAGCATATAGTTTTTTTTCTAATGACTTTGGCTTGGATACTAATTCTTTTAAGCCATATTGTTATATGGAGTAATTACTTTGAGTGCCATTACAATAAGGATGTAAAGAAGGTACAAATGTAACGTATTTTTGCACGTTACATTTGAGTCGGCCCTCCCAGCAAACTTCGCTAAGTATACCTAGGGCCAGGAACACCACAAAGTATAACAGCAAAAAAAAACAACAATAAAATTCTCAGCTCTAAGTATTTTGCAGAGATCACGCCTTTCTGTTTCAACGATTCCACATATTGTCCAGTTGTGTAGTCGCTTGGGATACGAAATTACACAATTTTTACGTCACAATATCCACTAGAAATCAATTTGCGAATAATTGAAACAATTTAACTTAAAATCCCACTAAAAACTTTAAGGCATAGAGAATTTTATAGGACGTATCGTTTTCTATGGTGACGATAAATAATACTATCTCCTCTAAGAACATAGGTAAGTACATATAAATGTTACGCACCATTTTCCTAGCACTCCAGACAAACTAGAGGCACTGCCGATTGGCAGGAGATTTGACGTGAATTATCCATTCATGTATGTAGGTACCTACGTATATTTTCTTTTGAATAATAAACAATTAAGGTTAATACCGTTACTTACAATCGTATAAAAGCATATTTTTTTTTTACTTTATTTATTAGCAAGGAAGACTTACAGCGTATAAAAAAACTAACTTAAAAGAAAAACAATTAGACGACAGCAAGCCAAATGCTTATTAAATCTGAAACTGAAATGTGAACATAAAAAGCACCCAATAAAAAAAAATACAACTGACTTCAATGTAAAAATAACACTAAAAAAGTACAAAATTACTTTAATTCGGTGTTTCTATAATTTTAACAGCCTAAGAATTTTCCTACTGATAGGATGCAGGCCTCCTTCTCTAGGAGAGGGAATGGGCCGTAATCCACCACGCGGGCCTAGTGCGGGTTGGTGGATGTCACATGTCTTCAAATTTATACTAAAACTTGCCGGTTTCCTCTCGATTTTTCCTTCATGGTTTTTAGAGCAGGTGATAAAATAAATTACATAAAATAATTCCCCTGGGTGGGTCTGTTTTCTCTGGCCCACTACGGGTCCACTGAAAGAAAGAAAGAAAGAAAACACGTTTATTTGGCATACAGGTACACACAATGAGACAACAATTATATAGAAACTTAAATACTTAAGTAGCAGTGGGCATTGCTCGCAGAACAAACGGTACACGGTACAGAAAGGTTCTGGAATGGCGACCACATACATTGTGTGTCTCACACTGCTTTAGGCTTTTCTGCTACATTTCACACATGATAGATTTTTATCAAACATTACAAAAAAACGAACAACCAAAGTAAGTGTATTCATTATACGGAGTGACAAAATACCGTACGACTGCTGGTGAATTGTGGACATACATTCTCCCAACTAGTTCAGAAATCACAGCAATTCCCTTTATGATTATAAGATGTACATAATTGTGACAAGCACTCAAACAAAATAACCCTTTCATAATATGGACAAAACATTCCTATTTCATAACGGAACAAAGGGGAAAGAGGGAAAGTCGGGTCAACCCTAAAATGCCGACGTGTACCGTCGCGACATAGGCCCTGGACAGAGTGAGGAGTTTGCCCGGGAGCTGAGGCGGGCGCGGAGTATCAGACATAAAATCGCTGCTTGCGTCTATGTTAGTGAAGAAACGGGACGGATCGGCTAAGCTAGCGAGCGATCGTCTATTGTTTGACCAGTTTTTTTTTTTGTAATTTTTGTTCGAGAGCTTTGCCCCCTATTTACAAATCGTATATCACTGGTTCAGCGCGTAGTAATCCACGCGCCCCTCAAGGAGATGTCAGCAAACCGTAGAAGCCCAGCATTGCCTATGCCCGCAGCTAGGACGGCAGAGAATTTCTGAAAAGGAAAGCCGTATTCCTGGAACGCAAAGGGCAATTGAAGGACACAGGTGTGGTTTTAGTCAGTAAAAGTCTGATACAAAAAAAAACATCACTGGTTCAATCATTATGTTGTGTTCTTAATTCCATCGCCATTGCTCTCAAAACGTTAAAGAAAAACACCGTGAGAAAAACGGCATATCCTATAACTAAAAATTTTAAGACATATGCATACATACATCTAAGCCCACATGGTAAATTAGATACAGCAGTGAGAACATAAGAGTAACAAGACTCTAACTTGGCGAGCCTCTACAACCCGCGATGCACTATAGCCCCCCTAGTCGCGCCCGCTTTCGCCCTCATAACCGCCCCTTCACTCAGTACGGGGCCATAAGTTCATTTACATACCACGGTTGTTCTTAGTTCTTGCGTTACTGTCCTAGTTAGTTACGTAACGGTTAGTTCGCTTCACAAACAAAACTCGTGCTGCTTTGATAAAGCTATCGTCGGTGAATTGTGTTTTTAAGGGAAATTAGCTGAAACTAGGTAGGTGATGTTAGCAGCTTGAATCTATTTGGCTAGACGTTTGTTAGTATTTTACAAGTTGTTACAATATACTTTAGAGCGTAGCATAATAATATTAGAATTGGATTTTCCTAACTCATTAGTTGGGCAGTGGCATAATCGTACCTTTATAAACATCGTCTCGTTTCGTTTACGTTTCTTAACGTTTCGAAGCTATTTCACACCACGAAGGTTGAGGAGATCGTGGAGTATAGTACGTCAAGACGAACTGGACTTTGAGAGTCGAGCAGTTCGAGCCGCGCCATAACACTAATTTAATTAACCTTCCTCAAAGAAGAGTTTTGGCCGAAGGGTGTCGTGTATCGACGATTTCGTGGAAGGATACCGACCTCGCAGCGGAAAACGACGCCCTCACTTCATGTGCAATAGTTTATAGTTTAATAATTGTTTATAGTATATTTTATATTTATTAGTTTATTTTGTAAAATTATTTGTGTATTTTACCTATGGGCCTTAGTTGCCTGATAATAAAGGATTATTATTATTATTAATTTATTATTTCACCTGATTGAAAGTGGTCGACAATGTCGCTTATGTAAGAAGGGCTAATGACGGCTCTTATTTATTTAAATACTGGCTTCAGCTAACAGTTTCGCCCGTGGTAGTGGAAAATTATCACAAGGAACCATACTCCTGGAGTAAAAAATATCTTATGTCCTATTCCAGGACTTAGTCTCCTCTAGCTCCAAATGCCATTCAAACCTGTTAGGCCGTTTGAGCTTAAAGGAGTAACAAGCATACACACACATACTTACAAACTTTCGTTTTTATAATAATTATATTAGTGTGACTTTACAACGTGAGCAGTGGTGGCCCAGTGGCAACGGCTCCGACTAACGATCGAATATCGATCTACGTTGTAGATCGCGGCTTCAAACCCAGCCAGGCGAATTACTTTGTGTATTTCATTTCATCACCACTGCTCTTAAAACGGTGAAGGAAAACATCGTGAGGAAACCGGCATGTCGTAGAACCAAAAATACGAAGACCTGCGACATACACTGGGCCCGCATGGTGGATTACGGCCCATCCCCTATCCTGGAGAGGATGCCTGAGTCCCAGCATGCAGCATAGAGAACATTGTAAGGCTTGATTATGCTTATTATGCTTAAAGGTATATTTTTACTTTTATATGACTTTTAAAATACTCAATTATATCTCTAAAAGGAAAACTCATCAACAAACAAAAAAAAAAAAAAAAGAGAGTTAAAAAAAACAGTTGCAAGTTATGTAAGTGACGATAGTGTTTGTTTTAAAAAAAATGCTTTTAAAATAGAGGAAGGGCTGTAAAAGCAATTTGTCACTGGGAATAAATTGCTGCAGAAGTATTAAACAGATGTTACTCCACGGGATGGTCCAGCGACTCGTGATCGCAATTTGTAAGCAGAAACACGCAGTAAATTTACTTTAATGTTATGAAGTGTATCTAGAAAGTCAGCAGAACGAATATTGCGACTATTTTAACCAGATACAGCTTGTTTCCTTAGATTTTTAAAACAGTTTCAATGTCTTTCGTTTCTTACTTTCCCATTTCGACGCATATTTTCTAGATTGGTATAAATTATTCATTTTTCTTTTTTTTTCGTGTGCACAAAGTCGCCGCACTAACTGATTGCGTCCGCTTAGCTCGTCGGCGTGCCACATCCACGTGCGTTTTGTCACGTAGGCATTGTTTATTTCATTGCGCCGCATTGCTTTGCCTTCCCGTTCGCGTTGAATTACTCACGTCAGACACCGTGGTAGACAGAGGCACCGCATCACGTTGATCCATTGAACCGCATGGGATTGCTCCTCCTCGTTATTGTTTGTAATGATAAGTAAATGTCCCATGACCTGGTCTACTAGTCACTTGGGCTGCGCGATTGTTCGAAAGGGTTATCGAGGCCCTGAAACATAAAGAGCAACTATATGAACATATTTTAGTCAGTAGAAGTCGGTCCGTCTCGCCACCCAGAGCGAAAGAAATTCATCATCATCATGAAAGAAAGAAAAAAAAGAAATCCATCTTTTTTTTGGCCTCCCTCTCCCTCGCCATCCATCCATATACTCGTTGCTCTTTTAGTAACATGCGTTTCATCCCCTTTTCTTCAAATGACCATACCAGGACAAACGCGTCCCCTTCAACTTTTCAGTCACTGGTACGAGAAAAGTTATTTGATGAAAAACAAGACTATAGTCTCTGACGCTACTAACGTTATTGGTAAAGATAAATAGTACGTACCTAACTGACTTGATTGTATGTAATAAGTCAAGTTACACGGCCATTTAGACCTAAACCGCAGGACACAAGAATGATTGACAGGTACTTAAAGTGACAGGTGTTGTTGAACAGCAGGTGAGCCATGCTATCATTTTACTGGCACGATTTAATATTTTCAATTAAAATTAATTGGTCATTGACAATGGGTTATGTAGCGCAATATAATAAGTGTTAAGCGAATAGATCGCGTCAGAAACACCACCCTGCGCTCTATAACAAAAGCGGCTGAGTTGGGGAAAAAAACAGCCAGGCTAAAATAAAAGAAAGAAATGAAAAGAAAAGAAAGGAAGAAAAGAAAGAAAGAAAAAATAAAAAAAATATTTGGCACACGTACACAGATACGCACAATGTAGAAACAACAGAAACTGAGAGTGAGCTGGCCACGTCACACGGATGCACTTGCATAATGGGGCAAAGATTAATCCAATGGACGCCTAATGGAGGACGACGATGAGTGCCGTCAAGGTCAACCGCGGCGAAGGTATGATGATCTGATCATTCGCGGGGCAAACTTGGCCAGAGATCGCCCTAGACAGAATGGTTTTGAAGAAGAGGGAGACTTTTGCCCAGCAACGAGACACAAAAGAGGCTAAAAAAAATAGAATTACATACGTATTTTCAGTCGTAGTAAAGCTGTGGCTGCCCATCCATATAAGCATAAGTATAATCGACCTTGTAATTTTTGCACTGCTGGGACTCTGGCCTCCTCTCTTGGTGAGGAAATGGCCTGTAATCCACTCCGCTGGCTATTATAGGACATGCACCGGCATGTCCTATAATAGAACCAAAAATTGAGAAACCTAATTGAGAAAACCGTTCCTCATGATGTTTTTTTTTCACCGTTTTGAGAGAGCAGTGGTGATTTAATAAATTAAACAAAGTAATGCGCTGCTGGTTTCTTTTTTTGCTGGGTTTGAAAAATCGACCTACAACTTGAAGGTCGGGACAGTTACCACTGGGGCACCATTGCTCTCTGCCATCCACTTAATAAAATCCCTTAAAAACATTTTCTGCACCGGTATGGTGTTCTTAACATGTTATCCACCGGTATGGTGTTCTAAACATTTTATCCACCGCTATGATGTTCTATACCTTTTATCCACCGGTATGACGTTCTACATTTTATCCACCGGTATGGTGTTCTATACATTTTATCAACCGGTATGGTGTTCTATACATTTTATCCACCGGTATGATGTTCTACATTTTATCCACCGGTATGGTGTTCTAAACCCAAGGATAACAAATTTTTTAGTATTATTCCAAAACAACACACTATCTTTCTATTTCGTCACAGTTGCATATTAATATGTATTAATTTATTATATTATTTAGTATGTATTTTTGTGATATCTAATTTACGATGTGTATTTATTATT
This sequence comes from Mythimna pallens, assembly GCA_961205895.1. NCBI lineage: Eukaryota > Metazoa > Arthropoda > Insecta > Lepidoptera > Noctuidae > Mythimna > Mythimna pallens. The sequence continues at coordinate 9,741,848 of OY540843.1, forward strand.
TATTTATAATAGTATATCTTTTTTTGCATTTTATATTATTTAATTTTTAACTATGTATTTTGTGTGTATGTACCAATTTTCCTTTTACTTCTACACACAGTGTCTACATCTCTATTTTCTCCAACTCTTCTTTCGCAGGAATGCTGGAAGAGATATCTTTAGAAATAAGCATCTTCTTTGTACTATTCTTCTGTTTCCTTCTTCTTTTATTTTATTATTAGTACATAAATTGTTAAATAAATAAATAAACAACAGAATACACCTCTGATATGAGTAAGGTACAAAAAATATAAACGGGACTAAAGCGGAAGCCAGCTCACTCGGTTAGATAATTCGATTAATTAATATTTGACTTAACGCTAATGTTTCGGACACGGATGTACCTACATCCTATGTTTAATATTAGGGTATTTATGCTGTATAGGATAAAGATTAACATTTTATTTCAGGTAGAGTTAACAATGTGATCTGTTTAATCTTACTACTTTATTACTTATGGCAATTTATTAGGCAATTTCCCGTCATCTCAGAGTCTCTTACTTCCTATCAACTTTTAAACAATTTATCCATTACTTCTTTAATCTTCTTTTACCCTAACAACTATTCACATTCATACTCAAAAACTACGACACTGTCGCCACTCAAACCCCACTTGTGTTCGTTTAGTAGCCCTTTACATACCAGGGCCGTGGTAACACTTTAAAAAAATTCTTGCAACCCAAAACAGACAGCACCACAGTACCTATACAATAACAAAAAGCTATTAAAATAAACTATACAGATGTTACAATAAAAAGGTTTACAAAGATATGACATGCCATCACTAAATGGTCGAATGTGTCTTTGCACTTAGTCTCCTATATAACATATATTTTGTACCTACCACATTTTATGCAAATATATTGTGGACAGGTTTTGGGCCGGGCTTATGCACCAGATAAGCCCGGCCCAAAACCTGTGTTTCAGGACAATAAGATCTTACCTCATTACATTTTCATTCCATTACTTATAATCTAAAAGCGCTGACAGTTATTACAGTACTATATGATGGAAAATTAATATAAAGGAAAGTAAAACCATGCACGCAAGCACTTCCTCGAAACTGTGCCAAGCCGCTCTGTGCCGATAATTTCATGTTAGTATACCGTACACCCATTAAGAAGTTCGTGGAATTTTAATGATCTCAACATGCCTTTAGTTATACATAACGAACAGAAATATTACACGACCAGAGAGTTTAACATAACATGCCTTTTTAATAGGGATACAAGGTAGGTCCATGAAGTACCTGGGACTCGTCCTCGGCGTGTGGTTTTAGTCAGTAAAAGTCTGACGCGCCCTGCCGCTCCGCACTAGTGCGGGAAAAGCCACCTTAAATATAAATAAAAAATAGTAGGTTCATGAAGATTAAATAAACTAACCAACTAATAGCGAATTTAATAATATATTGAAAAAAAAAGCCTGTTCCATCTTTGGACCACCAGATGTACGGCGATGCGCTACCATGGGAACCCATACGCATAAAACGTTTTGTTAACACATTAATTGTGCGTACAGCTCGGCTGTGGAAATCCCTGCAGGAATCTGTGTTTCCTGATACCTACAACGTGAGGATCTTTAATAATAATAATCTTTATTCAGGTAAGTTACACCCATATCATTAAATAACACAACACTATACATGACACAATTTACATTAACTAATAAGACTAGTGATTAATAATAAATAAATAAAATTGCCTCAAATTTTGAATCAGTTAATAAAACACAATAATTACATTAAATAATACAAAAATAATAAATAAACAAATCATCAATATAAATTCAATCAAAAACAAAGTCAATCAATTAAAATCAAATTATATAAATTAAAATAATGCACAATTAAAATCAAAATAAATTAAATTAAAATCAGAGATTAGAGAGATTTAAGTTAAGAGTCTATGGGTTACTTCTTAGCAAGCGTGCTCCATCGTCGACTACATCATCGCTTTCCATCTGCCCCTCTAGCCAAGTTACAACCGTTTCGTTTCGAATCTCTTTTCGTTGATCGCCTCGAGTTGGCAACACCTCCTATTCCTTTGTCCTGACCACGTGATTGAGCTTTGAGATGACTTCAGAACAAAGGAATCGGAGGCGTGGCCTACTGGAGGAGATCGACGAAAAGAGAATTGAAACGAAACGGTTGTAACTTGGCTAGGGGGGCAGGTGAGATAGTGATAAACATTAAAAAAGCCCACTGCGCATACATAAACTCGTATACATGTAGATAAGTACAAAGAATTTGGAATTGTGTTATCTTATTTCTCACCTCAAAAAAAAAGCATCGCAAGACATTTTTATCTAATTAGTTCCCTGAAATAAAACTGGAAAGGCGCCTCGTAGCTCAGCCACTGTTAATAAAAGACACCATTAATTTTCCATAGCGATGGTCACCATCATGCAAATTGCAATTTAGTAAATTGCTTCTTGAATTATTGAGGACTACTTTGTTGGAAGAATTGCAATTCCGTTTGCAACAAATCAAAATGGCGAATTTTATTCTGCATTGCGTTGTAAAATTTAAACTAACGAGCTGTTTCTTTTTTTTCAGATTCAGGCATGATTTGAACAATCGAGGTGAGTCGACATTTCAGTTTAATTTTCAGTTTAATTGTCTGAAAATTGCTTTTTGATATGTATTATTTTTATATTATAATGTACCTACAGTCTATGTATTATTTTCAGAATAAAACAGAATACACACACCAATATTATAAATGCGAAAGTTCGAGTGTATGTTTGTTATTATTATTCACGCTCGAACAACTAAACGGATTACGATTAATGGTTCAAAAAGCTAAAGAATAATTTTAAGCATTAACAATTATTATAGTAGATAGATATTGACAAACAAAAGTAGTCGTTAGACATTATAATATTCTTAGGATCTATTTCATCACGCTCAATGAATACCTTGGAAATAGAGATCTATTGCAATTGAAGTACCTACGTAGCTACCGTTAGAGGTATAAGTTATTATTATTTTTGATAGAATATCTTCCAACCACATATCTGTGCTTCCAACTGTGGCCAAGCTTTAGGAGAGTGTGTTTCTTTTACCTCACCAAACTGTGGTGATCACCATCAGAACATGAAAGGGCCGTTGCCACTGAAGACCACTCCTGAACCTCCTCTGTGCAACGCCTGTTATTGCACATCCCTGAGGAGACTATTAAAGGGCCTCCCCTGAGTCTCGCTAAGCACGGCAGCACATGGTACCGACATCTTCCCTGGAATCACTTGATGGAGAAATCGAGTCCCTATTCTAAGGGCCCATGATTGCAAACTCCAGCCTGCAGGCTGGAGTTTGCAATCAATATGCAAATGATGCAGGTGGGATTTCAGCATGTTAAGCACCGAGGCGGTTGCCTACCCAACGCCTTCTTTTCAAATGGTATCGGTATGTTCTGAAATAATAATAATATTAAGCCTTTTATTCAAACAAGAGAGAGAATTACAATTTCTATGACTATATATATGATATAAATATACATATATATATAATATATATTTTTTACTATTTTAAGTATAATAAAAAGTAAGTCCTTGACTTTGCTTTATATTTTGCTAATTCCATTTGTCACTGATTGACAAAGGCCTCCTCCAATCGTCGCCATTTATCTTAGTCATTTGCAAGTCTTATCCATGTACCTTATGCTACTGCTTTTATATCATCAACCCTTCTTTTGGGGTCTACATCGTTTCCTTTTCTTGAGACTCATGACACAGTAAATTATAACTTTTGACCACTTTTCTTTCCCTCTGATGGTAAATCCTGTCCATTTCCATTTAAGCTTACAGATTGTCCTTGTCACAATTTTTTTAGTTTCTGTTTGTTTCTTTATTGTTGTAATGCTTATTCTATCAGACAGTATTTTGCCCATCATACTTCTTTCCATTGAGTTTTGGCATGTTTCTAGTTTCTTAATATGGGCCTATGCGACTGTCCAGCCCCCCTTGCCAAGTTACAACCGTTTCGTTTCGATTCTCTTTTCGTCGATCGCCTCGAGTAGGCCACGCCTCCAATTCCTTTGTTCTGAACACGTTACTGAGCGTTGAGATGACGTCAGGTTCCAGTCAATAAAGGAATCAGAGGCGTCGCCTTCTCGAGGCGATCGACGAAAAGAGAATCGAAACGAAACGGTTGTAACTTGGCTGGGGGGGGGGCAGGTCTGACAACCGTAAGTACTGGAAGTATACAGGTATCATTGCAATGTTCTTACTTAAAATTGTATGCGCACTTAAAGTAAAAATAAAACCGTATAATAACGACTTTTAAATTGAGTATCTCATAAAAGTAAGGCTGCCAGTTCGCCAGAAGTTGATAACGATTTTTTGTTTAGCATAAAATGAGTTTCTAGTCGTCAGAGGACCTCAATGTGAGGGTGAGTAAAAACACTTTGAGATCGTTTCCTCTTTGAGGGAAAATCGCCTTTCCACTGTTCTGTGATATTGAGAACTCGGTAGTGGGTACTTCATTTATTGTTAGATTCCGCCTCTTTTGTAGAATTAATCTTTGTCAAATTAATTCGTGGATTTCATTTTGATTTAAAATGTCGTGTTTAGTGGATGATTTTTGTTGCCACGTCTGTGTTAACTTTATTCATAAAGTCGTTGTATGAAAGCGAATTTGGTACATTCCAGAGCTTATAAATGGAACGTTTATAAATGTACCAACAAACGTATCTAACTGGACGTATGCTTTGTTTATAAATCACTCAAATATCAACGATTCCGCTTCTTTGAAGCCCGAAATCTCATTACAGGAAAGTCTCCAAAATATTCAGAATACAAATAGAAATTCGATACCAGAATAATAAATAGATACAGATAGCAAACAGGCTGAGAAATGAGGAGGGAAGAGGGACAAAGGAAATAAGATTATTGCTACCTCCGGGTCTTTTGTGCCAGGAAAGGGCTAACGTTGAAAAGTAAACAGCAAAAAAAAACAATTTATTCAAGGGATTTCTTGAAAACTTTATAGTAGGTACCTATTTAAAAACGATATTGAATATTCTGATTTTTTAGGATTTGAAAACCGATGTTTTTAGATTAAGCTTTTTTGTTGTTGTATGTTACGTGCTATGGTCATGGTCTACCCGTGTACCAAGTATCATCGGAATCCGTTCAGCCGTTCGAGAGTGAAGAAATAACAAAAAATATAGGTACATACCTACTCACAAACTTTAGCCTTTATAATATCAGTGTGATGACTGTTCTTTTCAAAGCTTTTATTTATATTTGTTAAAGACATTTGATAAGTCTTTGACATCTAACAAGCAATTTTTTTTTCTAAATATGTTCATTGTTTAACAAACTTAAATTAATACTCACAAACTTCATGGAATCCTAAAAACCGTAAAGCAAGAAAAATTACCAAGTTCATTTTTTTTAAATTAATTAAAAGCGTGCCTCGGAAATAGCTTCCATTTGCGTAAGTAACTATATACCTAGGAAAAATAAAATGGCGATATGTTCTAAAAAACTCCTACCGAAGTGCTCGGACAGAACCATTTGAATTTGGATCTAAACATGTAGAATTTGAGGTTCCCGTCGGGTCATAAGATAGGAAAATAACAAAATCATTAACCTTTTTTAATGAAAAACAAGAATAAACATAAAACAAAGGTCAAAAAAGCAAGAATTATATTTTTTTTTTCAATTAATTTCATGTTACAAGTACCTATAATTGAAGTATAATATTTACATGAAATTTTTTTTTTCGTTTCCATTGACCCGACTTCAAATTCCGCTCATAGAACATCATTAGTAAGTAAGAACATTATAGGCTGAATGCTGATTATGCTAAGGCTACACCCGGTACGAATTGGCGGACGGAGTTCCGGCGGGTTCTCATGGAAAAATGGCGACAGCGACTGTCGCGACCCAGTGCTGGGCACGCTACAATTATGGCGATAAGTCCCCTCTTTGAGGCGAGGTTGGAAAGACCTCACAGCGTCCTCACCTTCCGCATGACGCAGGTTCTCACCGAACACGGGAAGTTCGGGAAGTTCCTGCACCGACTTCGTGCGGAAGCGACGCCCGGGTGTCGCCACTGTGTGGACCGCCCGGAGGACACGGTAGAGCACACGGTGGAGGTGTGTCCCGCTTGGGAAGAGCAACGCCGTGTCCTCGTGGGGGCGATCGGCGGCGGCGATCTCTCGCGCCGGGCCTTGGTACAGGCCATGGTCCGGAGCGAGGAGGAGTGGCAGGCGGTCGCCTCCTTCTGCGAAGCAGTAATGCTAGCAAAGGAGGCGGCCGATCGCGTGAGGCAACGGCAACGGTCCTCACGCCCCAACCGCCGCCGGGATTCTGATCCCGATTTCCGGCCACAGTAGGCGCGCGTGAAACAATACGCGCCGCAAATGTCAGCAAATCGTAGGGGCCCAGCAGGGTCGAAGCCTACTGGGGCCATGGGTAGTGTGAAAACGAAACCCGGGGCCCTGGGACAAAGGCAACGAAGGAACAGGAGTGGGTTTTTAGTCAGTAAAAGTCTGACACTATCTCCCGCCCCGCCCAAGAGCGGGATTTGTCATTAGATGATTTTCCCACCTTAAAAAAAAAAAAAAAAAAAAAAAAAAAAAAAAAAAAAAAAAACCTTAAAAAAAAAAACACCCGGTACGAATACAGAAAGCCAATTTAAAATAATATTATGTCTTTGTTTAATATTTATTTTCATAAATAAGATAAAGTTTTCTTCTACAAACCTATTTCAAATATTATCAAGTACTACCAACATAAAATATGTTGGTAGTAGCATAATCAGCCTTTAAATGTTCCCACTACTGGGACTCAGACCTCCTCTCTAAGAGAGGGAATGGGCCGTAATCCACCACGCAGGCCCAGTGCGGGTTGGTGAATGTCACATGTCTTCGAATTTTTTGGTTCTAGGACATGCCGGTTTCCTCAAGATGTTTTCCTTCACCGTTTTGAGCGCAGTGGTGATGAAATAAATTACACAAAGTAATGCGCCTGGCTGGGTTTGAACCCGCGACCTACAACTCGTAAGTCGGGGCCGTTACCACATGGCCACCACTGCTCTGTTGGTAGTACTTGATAATATTTGAAACCTCTCTATGACGAATCACAGAATAAATAATAGTACAAGTTGAATGGCAATGAAACGCCTTACATTGAGTAATATTTAAATTAAACGATGCAAATCGCACAAGACAAACATTTACGGATATAACATACTCAGAATATAGATTAATGTGCTGTATCCGAGCAATCCGGGCTATTAATATGCGCCTTGACTTTGAATCGAACAATTTATGTCTCGTTACTAGGAGAAGCCTCGGCTCCGCCTGCGGGTAACGAGCAATTTATTGAATAGCTCTTTACTGTCCGTTTTCCTTTTTAATATGGTTTCCCTTCCTTTGTGGGGTTATTACAAGCTTTTTTTAAGCCTTATTATGAACGCTGAATACAGTTGTGTCTTGAATATTGTCGGGTCTGTACAAGCGTGGTTAATATTATATTTTACAACGATGATAAAAAAGCAGTAAAGGATTTCCTTATTAATGTACCTGGTAACATGGAATCAGCCATTTAATGTTCCCACTGCTGGGACTCAGGCCACACGAGCCCAGTGAGGTTTGGTGAATGTCACATGCCTTCGAATTTTTGGTTCTAGGACATGCCGGTTTCCTTACAATGTTTTCCTTCACCGTTTTGAAAGCAGTGGTGATGAAATAAATTACACAAACTAATGCGCCTGGTTGGGTTTGAACCCGCTACCTACAACTCGCAATTCAGGGCCGTTACCACTCGGCCACCACTGCTCTACATAAAATAGTAACATAAATAATAACATATGGTAACATAAAATAGCTGGTTTAATTTTGTCATTTATATTATTATTTATTTAATTCCTTTTTCACTCGATGGATGCGCGACGCATACGACCGGTTGTCGTAACGACACTTGGGGGAGGCCTATGTTCATCAGTATACGTTTTTCGGCTGAAAAAATGACAGGACAGAATTGAAGAAAAAAACGTATTGCACCGACCTCAAATAAAACTGGACATGGGCAGGAAGATGATAATTAAGTTTTTTTTTTTTTTGTAACTTTATTCGTTTTCGAAAGGATTTTTTTAAAGACATATTTTTGTACAGACAATCAGACAGATAGAAGATAAACAAAGTTAGTAGTTTGCAACGATATTTCAAACATTAAGTATTTCATACAACCATGCGAACAGATGCGGCGATGCATACTAAGTCTTAGTGATATTTTTGCACTAAAATGTAACCTTGAATCCGAAGGTCTAGTTGATGAAGCCATGTTTTATCATATTCAACCGTTTTCATAGAGATGAAATAAATTCCTCTCTTTATTATGGCCCCACCACTACTATGCGTGGAATTTGTTTAATTTTATCTTTGCATACTGTGAAAGCAGGAAAACAGTGAAGGGTAAAGAAACTAATTTGCATTGTACATAATTAAGAAAAACTCATCTTCATGTAAAGTGTTTCCGGGAAAAATAGTAAATTATTTTTTATACTTTTGACGCTGGACGCTTAATTATCAACATCATTTCAGTCAAAAGACGTCCACTGTTGGACATAGGCCTCCACAAGTAGTTTTTTTTTGTAAACTGGGTGATTCTTTGAAGCCGACAGAGTGTCACGGTAAAGCACACGGTGGAGGTGTGCCCCGCTTAGGCAGAGCAACGCCGTGTTCTCGTGGGGGTCCGGGGTCCGGAGCGAGGAGGAGTGGCAGGCGGTCGCTTCCTTCTGCGAAGCAGTAATGCTAGCAAAGGAGGCGGCCGATTGCGTGAGACAACAGTCCTCACACCCCAACCGCCGCCGGGATTCCGATCCCGTTTTCCGGCCAACGAAGGAACAGGAGTGTGTTTTTAGTCAGTAAAAGTCTGACACTATCTCCCGCTCCGGTCAAGGGCGGAAGATAGATATTGTCATTGGATGATTTTCCCATCTAAAAAAAAAGCCGACAAAGTGTCTCATTCATCTGGCCTAGTTTTCGTACCTATCTATTTTGTGTCGTAAGCCATTGGGCGCAAATGAGTGCCTTTGATACATTTAGTTATCGGGGAAAACTAACATGCAAATAAAAATATCAAATTGTAAAGAATAAACTGGGCCAGATGAATGAGAAGTTCTCTCGGTTTCAAAGAATAACCAACTTTATGTACTTATATTTACTTCAATTATGAATGAAAAATCCCCGGCAAAAACCTTTTAGCTAATTTACACTCATTTTAAGCGTTAGTAACAAGAATTTTTTGGAGCTCAGTAACCGTAACCGAATCCGCTATAAAAACTTCTAATAATTTCGGATAGCGGCAGAGTTTAAAATGAATAATTACTTGTATGACTGATTATGATTTACTTAAGTTCCTCTGCCCCGTGATCCCTTTGGATGTTTTTAATATCGTGCCGATTTCATCACGCATGCGGATTTGCTCCGCATGCAGAAACTTTCAAAATGCAAAAAAAACGCGTTCCGCGTGCGTATTCCACGCATTAGAATAAATTCTTGTATGAAATGGACATTTGCGGGGGTTACGCGTATTGAGCTTCGCGCTTCATTTCGGTACCTTCATGAATTTCCCTGTTCTTCGATTCTTGGATGTTCGTTCGTCACTTGGTCCGCTTAGGGCGACCACGTTTACGCTTTCCTTGAGAATTTTTTACAGACTAAAACCCACCAGTTTTCCTTCAGTTGCCTTTTACATTCCAGGGCCGCGAAAACTCTTTCGAAAAATCCCGCAATTCTGGGAATAAAAAAAACCACAAGGGGACGCAGCTAGTCAAAAGTAATTGCTATCACGATCCCGAATTCAAATGTGAAAGTTCAAAACGTTTGAATTCCAATGTACCACACATTTATTTTTAACTCGATCACGCCCGACCTCTTAAGGAATTTGGACGAAACTTGGCATAGAACTGGGAACATATGAGAATCTACTTATACCGGACAAGCAATTTTGACTTCTGGATATCTTAAAAAGTATTTATATATACTTTACTAGCTTCTGCCAGCGGCTTTGTCCGCGTGAATTTTGGTTATTGCGGACGTGTAATCAGAGTCGGAAACGGATAAAAAGTAGCATATGTCCATCCTTAGTGTTCAACCTTCCTCTGTACCAAATTTCATCAAAAACGGTTCAGTAACTTAACAGTGAAAGCGTAACATACAGACAGAGTTACGAGTATTTTCACATTTATAATAGTACACCAAGAAAATAAATAATACAATGGGAAACTAAAATTTAAAAAAACATACTCTTATCTTGCTATATATGCTATCTCTTGCAGGTAACCTAGAATGGACAGAGATCACCTGGACACAGAATAAGGTCTTAGTGCAAAAAAGAAGATAAGTTAAACGAAGTACAGGTATCGACACGGATTTTGAGCGCTTGGCGAAAGAGTGGGGATCGCTTTGCGTACGCGTTTTATTTTATTTTTTCAATGTAAACCTTTTTTTTATTTTTTCTTTTACCTAGTACCTAGAAGGTAAAAGAAAAAATAAAATAAAATAGATAATTACCTAATACCTAGTAGGCAAAAGAAAAAATAAAATAAAATAGGTGTACATTAAGAAAAAACGCGTACGCAAATCGATCTCCACTCTTTCGCCGAGCGCTCAAGATCCGTGCCGATACCTGTACAGACCTGTAAATTTGAAAATGCTATCTACTGAAATGTGATAAGGTAATATTCCACAACTATCACACAACGCCGTCTAGTCTCAAGCTAAGCAGAGCTTGTGTTATGAGTACTAGACAACTGATAAACAAACATATATATTTCTAATTACATACATATTATAGATAAATTACACCCAGACACAGAACAAATGATCGTGCTCATCACACAAACATTTGACGTGGGTGGGAATCGAACCCACGACCTCCGGCATAGCAGTCAGGGCCACTAACCACTAGACTAACAGGCCAGTCAAGGTACATTCCTGCTTTTAGTAAATGACGATCATATTTGAAGGGAAAACTTCCCTGCATAAATAACACTTCGAAACTTCTTTCTTACGTATAAGAATTATCTCATCCGCTAACAAATAAAGAAATCATGATATTAGAAGGATCGCAGTAATGAATGAAGAACTTGAACAACTTTTTTTTCTGATGGTTTCGTTATACGGATTTCCTACAAGGAAACAGGCAATCAGATTAGCCGTCTCAAGCAACAAACAAGGAGGAAACTTTCCCCTTCTAATGTGACGGCCAGGATTGATACCTGTCCCGACTGATTAAATTGAGGCCTTTTTATTTGTAATGATCGTAAAATTTTCTGTGCTCGGAAAATCGTTGGAAGCTGCACTTTTTTTACTTAGCATCAATGGTATTTACGAATCTTTTCAATGACGAGTTACGACGAGTAAGATTTAGACAAAGATTGTTTCTTTCATCTGGCACTCTTGAAATGTTCAGTTAACTAGTTTTTATAATTATAATATATCCTATTGCTTTTTACAAATATATTGCTTCACGCAACTATTTCCATCTGATATTTATATGTCATCGTATAGTTATAGAATTCGTTAGTTTGCGATAATTGTCTTTTCAACACACTTACTCAGAAAGTGACTGTTATTGCACTGCACTTAGGTATATAATGGCACTCGTTACCAAACTGTGACATTTTGATTACCATTACGCACTACTTAGTGCTATAATGTAGTTAAAACCTTTTTGTTCAACCTCTTTGTTCGCAAAACAAATTTTGAATTCGAATAAAATTCCCATTATGTTATTGCGTTCAATAGTAGGTATTAGACCTAGTAGGTAGTAAGTAATAGGTTTACATTTAAAAAAAAAAACGAGTACGCAAAGCCACTTTACGCCACTTTTTCGGTGAGCGCTCAAGGTTCAAAGTCAAATCATTTATTTCACTTTTAAACGTCATAATAAAAAAAAAATAAGTAAAACTAAGTAGTGGTCCATTCGTTAAAGTCCATTCTTAAGGGCCTATTACACTACTCGATATTCAGACAGTCTTAGTCGATATTGCGTAGTGTAATAAGGGTTAGACCTGTCTTGATCGGAACAAAAAATAAGACAGTCTGAATATCGTGTGCTGAATATCGCGTAGTGTAATAGGCCTTTTACAGTGAAGGACAAACATAAAACTCCGTGTTGATTCCCCAGAGAATAGTAACTACAATGACACATCCCGCTATACATGTAAGTAGAAAGATACTGTGACACAAAAGTAACAAAGACAACATTCTGCAACATCGAACTTTTGCCAAAGCTCCATGTTTCTATTTACGGCTATATACAGAGAGGATCAAAGGACTAAAAATACCAGGGGAGCAGAATGCCTCAACAGTCCGAGTATACGTGCAAAAAAATTCGTTTATTAAATGCGGTAGTTCTAACCCGTAACCGATAGCACTCTATCCGCAATCCCGTCGTAAAGTTGTTACTAAAGTCGAATTGGGTCTGTAATAAAATCGTATAACGTCCTAAGGTGTGTATAAAGTGGTCACGTAACTTTAATGGTGTATACGGATTTTATGTAGGAAGAAAGACAATTATTTTTTATCAATTTTTTTGCATTAGCTTTATCAGCCTTATAATGTTCGCACGGCTGGGCCTCCTCTCTAATAGAAGGAATGGGCAGTGCGGATTGGTGGATGTCACATGTTTTTGAATTATTGTGTGGAACTCCTGGAGGACACGGTGGAGCATATCGTGGAAGTGTGTCCCGCTTGGGCGGAGCACCACCATGTCTTCGTGGAGACCCTAGTACTGACCATGGTTCGGAGCGGGGAGGAATGGCAGGCGGTTGCCTCCTCCTGCGAGCAGTAATGCTGGCGAAGGAGGTGGCCGCACGCGCGAGGGAACGGCCTTCACGTCCCAGCCGCCGGGATTCAGCCCCTCGACTCCGATTTCCAGCCACCGTAGGCGTGGGCTTGCGGACGGCGAGGAATGGGTAGCTCGCCGTCCGGCCGTCCAGTAACCGTCCGGACAGAGCCCGAGTCATCAACGGCGCGTAGTATTGCACGCGCGTGTCAAAGAGATGTCAGCAAAACCGTAGGTGTCCAGCAGGCCCGAAGCCTTCTGGGGCCATGGATTCGCTTCTAAAAGGAAAACCTGGGATCCTGGAACACAAGGCAAAGAAAGAACATAGGAGTGGGGTTTGGTCATTAAAAGTCTGGCAGGCTCTCACGCTCCACTCTAGAGCGACAGAAGTCATTTGATGATTTCCCACCGAAAAAAAGTAAGTTAAGTATACCGCAGTTTTTTTTATATTCTATTGTATGGTTAGTAATTATTTTTTTTTAAATTTCCATAGAAATATAACCTCATATATGTAAGTACCGTGAAATTAAAAAGCAACCTTAACTCATTATCGATATAAGCTAAGGTGTCATTTGGCAATATGAAATACATTCAGAGTTCCGTGCTCATGAGTTTTAAATGATGTTCATTTTCCGAACAACGACGTTTTCCAATACCGTAGTTTTATACCCTGTTTCAGAGCTCGACTTTACTAAAAGCTTAAACGTGTTTCTGCCTGAAGCTTCTATTTATATCTGTACTAGTTTTCCCGACGTCTCTGCTTGCATTGAAAACAAATAAAGTAAAAACGCAGTCATATAATAACTAACAGAAACATGTAACCGAGATATTTGTAATACATAACATGATTGAAAAGAGTGTCCATGGAGTTTCTTGCGCATTCTTCTCCATAGAGATCTACGCTTTGGAATGTGCAAATAGCATCATTTTTTTTCTGACTGACTGACTTCTTGACATTTCAAAAGTGCCTGTAAATATTTGAAATAAAATGCTTTGAATCTTTAAATCTAACGAAATTATTTAAGGACACATAAAGTTTGGGCTGCAGGATTCTTGGAAAAGGTTACAACGCCTCTTGAACGTAGAGGGCAGCTGAAGGAAAACTAGTGGGTTAAAGTCAGTAAAAATATGACACTCCTTCTTGTTTCACTCAAAACGAGATGAGTTATTTGATAATTTCCAACAGGTTACTTCTAGACGCGCGTGCTCCATCATCGACCACATCATCGCTTACTATCAGGCGAGATAGTGGTCAAACGCGAGCCTATCAATAATAATAAAAAATATTTCTACGAATTAAAAAGAAATTAAGCAAGAAAATTAGATGGAATTCTCCATTGATCTTTCATTTTGGGCCTCGATATGTCAAGCAAGCAGAGAGAGATATTGCATTTTAAATCGTCAGTTTGGAAAATAAGTCGGCTTTGTACAGCCCCCTTTACGTCGCGTCAGTCAAACCGTGCTGTGATAGTATCTCTAAAGATTTATACCTCGAAAAATGCACAAACATTCCGAACACTCACGATAAACATGTAATTAACTTAGGGATCTTTAAGTCAAGAGTGAAGTGTGTATTTCTAGGCAAGTTTATTGCTCCACTGTTGACCACATCATCATTTACCATCTGGTCAGATAGTGGTCAAACGCGAGCCTATCAATAATAAAATAATATTTCTACGAATTTAAAAAGAAATTAGACAAACAAATGAGTGTTGGAATTTAATTGCTTAGTCTTCTTCTTCTTTTCGATTCAATGGTAAACTCGTCAAACTGTTTGGGCCCAATAGGTGGCTACATTAATAGCAGCATCGGTAGCACTCATCAAATCCTCCAAAGTGCAGATGTATGGGCACTTGGAGCATTCTAATATGTGTCTCATGTTTTGAACAGAAGCACAATTGCTTAGTAAGTTACTCGATTGATCTTTCATTTTGGGCCTCGAGATATCAAGCACACAGAGAGAGTTGTTGCATTGTGTGTTGTTGTGTTTGTTGTTGTTGTTGTCTTTCTTTCTTTTTTTTTTCATTTTAAACATTCAGTTTTGAAAATAAGTCGGTTTTGTAACCCCTCTAACTAACCTATCCTCACCCCACGTCACCCACGCATCAGTCAAATCATACTTATGTCACTTGTGCGATAATCTTTCTAAAGCCTAGGAAAATGAACTAAATTTTCGAACACCCACGATAAACATCTATATTTAGTTACCGAAGTCTGTTGAAACTATCCTAGAATTCCAGATATAGGCTGCCACTGCTTGGAACTGTCGGGCCGCCGCGTAGGTACTTGTATCAACCGCCGTCAAAACTCGTTATCAGATCAATTGTCCCGCTCGTAGTCAGTTCGTGTTTATCTTATACCAAATTGACAGGTTTAATTCCAAGTTGACTATGTAAATATCAATGCTGCAAAAGTAAATAAACGTAAATTAAACGCGTTCAGTTATTACCATGTGATTGGAAACCGATTATTTATCTGTATTTCCATATAAATAAAATTGAAGTGTCTGTTTGAAACAAAAATAACATCTTTTACTAAATCTTTTTTTTTTATTGTTGATAGGTTCACGCTTGACCGCTATCTCACCTGATGGAAACTGTCCACATTCTGCATTAATTTTGCACATTTTACTTTCGCATAAAAGCGAACGTGTTTGCAAATATCGTAAATAGTTGGTGAGCAGTTCTTGCGTCGTGAAAGTCACATAGCAAGGCGTAGAGCTAGTCAACACAGTCGTTAACTTGATATAAAAGACGTTAGAGCTAGTTTCAGGTAACATTCTGTAGCGTTCAGACTAAACTGTGTAAAGGTAATGACTTTGAGCATAGTTTACGGTGCAGGAATGGAAACTTGTGATTCAATATTAAGGTGGGTCTACGCTAGAAGAGCTGAGCACGAGCGAAGCAAGAGCCGCGCTCAAATTCGTGTAGTGTCCACACTACAGTTAAACGGAGTTACTTTCGCATTTATAATATTAGTATGATTAATATAAGCCTTTTTTTCATTTTTTCCTAATTAAACAGTCATAATGTTATAGAACAATGCTGTTAATTATGAAATATCGATTCACTATGAGCTGCCTTGCTGGGTATACAAATCTTGTTTAACAAATGGTTTTAGACTGTGTAGGTACAGTTTCAATCATTGCTTCTTAAATTAATGTCATGTACGTAAAGATATGTACACGTACCTTACTAGTTAAATCTTTGGTGTCTACACTACACGAATTTGAGCTCGACTCGTGCTCCACTCGTGCTCGACTTCTCTAGCGTAGACCCACCTTTATAATTGCCTTGTTGAGCAAGTACAGCGGGTCAAGCGAGCATTTAAAAACATTCTCCGAAATAAAACATTTTACCATTTAATTCATTCGATGATTTATCAACACCAACCCAACACCAACTGGGCATATGTAGTTGGTTACGAGCCATTCCCGCCCCTAGAGAGGAGGCTTGAATCCAGCAGTGGGAGGATTATAAGGCTGATTATGATGATATTATGATACTTATTTACACAATCATTACATTTTCAAAAATTTAAAAAAAAAGTTTAAAAATATAAAATATCGCGACAATATGACCCTGTTCCCGATGCCGGTGGGATACGGCTTTATCCCACCTGTATCGGAAACAGGGTCCAAGCTAACGGCGGTCATGGCTGCAGAGTTAGGAACCTTCTATCAATTAATGCGAGCCGTGTCCAAAAGTACCGCTATTTGAATCAAGGCCTTGATCCAGCTGCCTTACGTGAGCCTCCTAAAGTGTTGGTCAAGGCTAGTGCCTATTATGCCATTGACTGATATTATGATTCGGTATATTTCAGAATCCTAGGGTCCTGGACTTTTAAAAGGTGTAAGAGGAGCCGAAACCAACTCGCAGAGGCCCTTTAGACACTTTTAATGGAACGTGGTACCAACCGACGATTATCCCTGTACGCGCTATGCTAGTGCACCCAACGAGAACCCGGTTGGTGAAAATCTATGTTATAATAGATTATTATTAATAGGTTCTGAAAAACTCTCTTAACTTGCTCAACTAAACCATTTATTTAAGCTACGTAGGTTAAGAGATATTTAAATAAATTGTAGAAAACCTAAAGAATAATTAAACAAAGGAAGTCTTTAATCAGTACTTGCAAACCCTGCGGCGTAAACAGAACTGTAGGTCTCTCCGGAGACTCAATTACGTGTAATCGAATGCCTTTACCCACAGCGGATGCCTCTTAGCTCAAAGGGTTTATATCCAACTAGTTTCTGCCAGCGCCTTTGCCTGCGTTAA
Source organism: Mythimna pallens (assembly GCA_961205895.1). Lineage (NCBI taxonomy): Eukaryota > Metazoa > Arthropoda > Insecta > Lepidoptera > Noctuidae > Mythimna > Mythimna pallens. Next base: position 9,758,968 of record OY540843.1, read on the forward strand.
AATGGGAAATCATCCCAAATCAAATCAATAAAATCAAAATGTTTATTATTTTGCTTATTAAAAATATTTATTTTTCCGAACCGATAGACACCAAAACACGTACCAAACAGATAGACAGTGTTGCTTTCGCATTTATAATATTAGTATGATTAATAAGGCAAGGTTTTTAGGGTTCTGTAGCCAAATGGCTTAAAACGGAACCTTTATAGATTCGTCATGTCTGTTTGTCTTTCCGTCCGTATGTCGCAGCCACTTTTTTCCGAAACTATAGGAACTATACTGTTGAAACTTGGTAAGTAGATGTATTCTGTGAACCGCATTAAGATTTTCAGACAAAAATAGAAAAAAAAAAAACAATAAATTTTGAGGATTCCCCATAATTAGAACTGAAACTCTAATCTTTTTTTTTTCATCAAACCCATACGTGTTCTTTAATATGTCTTCAAAAATGATATTGAGGTTACTAATATAATTTTTTCTAAACTGAATAGTTTGCGCGAGAGACACTTCCAAAGTGGTAAAATGTGTGTGTGTGTGTGTCCCCTGTTACTTCTAAAATTTTGCAAATGATAAAAATAAATAAATATATGATGTACATTACCATACAAACTTCCACCGAAAATTAGTTTGAACAAGATCTAGTAAGTAGTTTTTTTTTAACACGTCATAAATCGTAAACCGCAATTTACCTTTCAAGTTTGTACAGTGCGCGAGTCCGACTCACAGTTTTTTTTATTTTTTATTTTCTAAATGCTACATATAGGCATAATGTTAAAGTACAATCTTGTTAATTAAAAATTATCGATTCACTGTAACCTGCCTTGCTGGCCATACAAATATTGTTTGGCAAATGGTTTTAGACTGTGTAGGTTTTTTTTTATAGCCAAATTAATTTCAAACAATATTATGTTATACAATGTGGTAATTGTGGTCTCTGTGATACAGTTTGTCATTACGAAAACTAATTAATTGGTACGTTTGGTTTTGATTCCTATCTGTATTATTGGTTTTCAGTCGAATCCCTGATTGGCTCGGGAATGTCGATATGTCGGTGAAACTATTATTATACAAAATTAATCAAAATGCGAGCGAAATTAAATACAATAACCAGCGCATTATTAAGTTTGACAATCACAGTTGTCGTGTAGTTCCAGTATTACGGCTGTCTCCAATTATTAAGCAAATAAGTAGTCAAATTGTGTTGGTGACGTTATCAAAATCTTGAGCGCGCGTCAATCATAACAGTTTGAACCTACAACAGAACACTACTACTGAACAGTTGGTAAGGACCGAAGAGTCATGACGCGTACTTCAAAGATTACTACATTAAACCTCGACCATTGTTCATATTCAATTGTTCCATGCAACAGCAATTTCGCCGCCGAAGCAACTATATAATAAGCACCTTAAGAGGACTAGTACCTAAAGCGCGGCGGTCGCCTCCTTCTACGAAGCGGTAATGCTAGCAAAGAAGGCGGTTGCACGCGCGAAGGAACGGCCCTCACGCCGCAGCCGCCGGGATCCCGGTCCCGATTTTCAGCCACAGTAGACACTGGCTTACGGACGGTGAGTAATGGGTAGCTCGCTGTCCGACCGTCCGGTAACCGTCCGGACCGAGCCCAAGTCTTCGACGGCGCGTGTTGTTCCACGCGTGCCTTAAGGAGATGTCAGCAAAACCGTAGGGGCCCAGCAAGGTCGAAGCCTACTGGGGCCATGGGTGATGCGAAAGAGAACCCCGGGCCTTAGAAAGGCAAAGAAGGAACAGGAGTGGATTTTAATCAGTAAAGTCTGACTCATCTGACACGCCCTCTCGCCCCACCAGGTGTCATTAGATGATTTCCCACCTAAAAAAAAAAAGCACCGGACACTCTCGGACTGCACACAAAGAAAAGGTGCACCAACGTATTATTATTATGCTTGTAAATACGAGGCATTTTAGCGGTTTATTAAAAATCTACAGATTTGATTCTAAATTTTTTTTTATTTGATTTAACGACAAAATGTTACCGTACCGCCACAATAATGGCGTGCCCAAATTTTTAGAGGGTGAGAGGTTTTACTAGCATTTATCCTGAAGAATAACTGTCATTTATGCAAAATAGCAAGGTAAGGTAGGTAATCTTATAGTATCTTTTTTACAATTTATGTGGTCATTATTTTTTCAAAAGTAATAGTTGACATTAGCACATTTATGCTATTCATCTTATCTAAATCTTGAAATATCATATAATTTTTTACGATGTCAAAGTGACAGTGTCACACCAGGGGTGCCAATTACATTTCTCTGATTCTGTTTACTGCAGTACATCATATACTTTTACGCATTATAAAACTCACAATTAGCTCCTATAGTCCCCTTAAACGTGTAACTAGAACTTTGTTAAGGAACTTTGTGCTGGCTAATTTTAACGCTCTTAAGCCGGCTATAGTGAAAAGTCAGACGAGAAGGAAAACTTATTTCCTTTTGTACGTGAGTCGAAGCTAAATGTATGGCACTAGCTAGTTCGATATTTTAAGATATATTTATGTGAATCAACTGGTGTCGTAGCACTACGCTACGAAACCACTACGCGGCTACGAAAAACATGTGCTGTCTGCGTAGCGTTTAGCGTATTAATACATGCTCGGCGTTTTATGAAAGTTTCAGTTACCATATTGTCAAAGGGACACCTAAAATCCTGACCTGAGGCATAAACTAATAAATTCTTCATGGATAAAACCATTTTATCCAACAACTTTTAGGTTAAAATCTTCCTGTATTTAAGTCAAGTCATTATAATATTTTGCATGAGTATAACATTTAATAAAACAAACATAAAAGTCGTGTAAAATGTGTGTTGTAAAACGTCGTTAAATAACCTGGGCATTTGTCATTGCACTCTAGGCTCCATAAGTACAATGAGTTTGTACAGTTTTTGAAATGGCAAAAATGTATTGTTACATGCGCTATTGAAATGGTTCCTAATCGATCCCAAATTATTTATCAAATCGAGTGGTATTGCAGATAGAATGTAAAATAAGTCAAAAAAAAAAAAACTAAAGTAAAGTTTTGATACAAGACTTTCTTTGATGGTGTATTTATATTTAGATTCGATACATCATCAAAGAAAGTCATCCGAATTTCCGTCAAAATACAAATTTATTACAACTAGTTTCTGCCAGCGGCTTCATCCGCGTGAATGTTTGTTATTGTGGACGCGAAATCAAAGACGGATAAAAAGTATATAGCCTATATCCATTCTTGGAGTTCAAGCTTCCTCCATACCGAATTTCATCAAAATCGGTTCAGTAATTTAACCGTGAAAGCGTAACAGACAGACAAAGTTACTTTCAAATTTATTATATTAATATAATATAGTATGGATTGTAAACAACAAATTACTTACGTAACATAACAGTTAGAACATTTCATATAATAGGAAAAAATCGTGAGGAAACCAGTATGATCTAGAACCAAAAATTCGAAGACATGTGACGCGGTGGATTACGGCTCATTCCCTCTCCTAGAGAGGTGGCCTGCGTCCCAACAGCGGAAACATTATAAAGCTGTTTATGCTATACGTATAATAAAGACGTAACGAAGTATGTATAGCAGGGTTACCATGACGTTCAAAGTAAGATTGTTTCATTCTTATTTCAGTGTGAGTAAGAGACAGCTATACAGGTTGTCTAGCGCCATCTCTTACCCACACTGGAAATAAGAATGAAACAATCTTACTTTAAGCGTCATGGTACAGGTCTAGGTCTTGTAAGCGCAAGAAAAGCCTCGCTGGCGTTTGTAAATAAGAAAATAGTTGGAATCGTTCGTTCGTTCGAAATGAGACTGAAGTTCATTGAAATGTTTGATCGTCCCGCCACAGTGAATAATCATATTGGCACCTCAGTTATTTGCAATATACGACTTGTACTTGCAAGGATACAATGAACTGATCAAATATTGGAGAATCGAGATTTGTAAGACAATTCGATTAGTAAACAATAAATATTTGCTGTGGACTGTACTATGTTTTTAGGTTTACGTCTCATCCCGCTTTAAGCGGAGCAAGAAGGAGTATTTTAATTAATATAATAATATTTATATTCCGCAACTATCACACAGCGCCATCTAGTCCCAAAATAAGCAGAGTTTGTGCTATGAGTACCAGACAATTGATAAACATTTTTATATATTTCTAAATACGTATATCATAGATAAATTACACCAAGATGCAGGACAAGTGATCGTGCTTATCACTCAAACATTTGTCTTGGTTGGGAATCGAACCCACGATTGGCATAGCAGTCAGGGCTGCTAACCACTAGACTAACAGACCAGGCAGGCCAGTTACCACGGCCCTAGAACGCAAAGGGCCACTTAAGGGCCATAGTTGGGTTTTAGTCCGTAAAAGTCAGACATTCTCTCTCGCTTCACCCAGAGCGGGAGAAACTATTTGATGATGCCCCACCACGGAGCAAGTATAAAGTGTCACACCTTCAAACAAGAGAAAAAAGCCGAGTATACCTTCTTGAGTTTTTCCACCAAGAATTTAGCAGTTACAGTCCGAAGGCTGTATTTCAGACTTCGGACTGCTCCGGCTCGCCCCCAATTACATGGCAATTAAATTCTATTATTTAAAGGTAACACGTAAGCCACTACTGCCAAAACCTTCAAAGAAAACAGGTGTACCTTATATTGCGTCATTCAGGTTTTTTTTTGGGATTTTGTGACCTGGTATCTGAGGCCTTTAGATCAAGTCTTTATTTTTATTAAATACAGCTACTTTATTAACCATTAGAACAGGGATGTAACGTATTGTAATGTTTTTTTTAGTAATTGGCACTCCGGTGTAGGGCGTAGTTAACTACTATTTTGTAATCAGATTACAAATTATAACTAAAAGTAGTTAACTACAAGTAGTTTGATTACATGTAACTTAACAACAATAATCAAACTACATGAAGTAGTTGTTAATTTGATTGCTGTAATGTAGTAGTTATAATTACTGATTATTTCAGTAGAATTATTTATTTATCAAAACTGAATCTGACTCTAAAATTTAATTTTGCTAATCGTCGCTTTCCATCAGGTGAGATAGCGGTCAAGCGCGAACCTATCAAGAATAAAAAGAACGGAACCTAACAGTATAAAAAATTCACGTATGTTTACTTTCATGAATAATTAATTAAATGCAAGTCGTAGATGGTTATGTACTTATATTTATTACATATTATTATTGCGTTGATTGACCAGTAATAAAAAGATCAACCTTTATTACAAGACAACTTTTTATAACTACATATTAGTTATAAAAAGTAGTCTTGTAATCGTGATTGCAATTACAATTTGTAGTTAGTAATAAAAAAATTAACTAGATTTTACGATTTTTTAATGTAATTTGCAGTTGTGATTACTAACTACAATATGCTGTCGTAGTTATTAATCAGTAATTAGATTACATATTGCCCAACACTTTGGCAGCAAATGTATCAGGTCAGTTTTCATGGCAAGTTTCACTTCAAATAAATATTCAGCTCCATTTTACCGAGTTCACGTCTCTTTCAATGATTCCATATAGTTTTCCATTTGTGCATATCTACTAGACCAATTTAACATCACAATATCCACTAGGAATCAATTTGCAAATAATTGAAACAGCCACTGAATTTCACGCGAAATTATTCCGCCAATAACTCTTCACACATTCAGGCAATTATTATTATATAACATGATAATCAATCGAACATTCATTCAACTAATATTTTACATCGTTCCGTATACTATTCAATCTAAAAAAAAACTTTTTATAAAAAAGTACAGCCGACTTTAATATAAAAAAATACTGAACAGTGCAAAATAACTTTAATTTCGGAAGTCGGTGTTTCTATAATAATTTCGTCTCTTCCGACTTCCGAAATTAAAGTTATTTTGCTCTTTTCCGTATTTTTTTTTTAAATATTTATACTGAAGTCGGCTGTATTTTTTTTTGTAAAAAGTTTTTTATTTTACACTTTTTAGTTATGGTACCACCACTAAAAAGTACCCCTCAGCCAAACTTAAACACCTATAGCCAGAGTGCATCTCAAGACAATTCTAATAATCCCAAACACGGTTAGATTACATTAATTTATAACAGAGTTCCGGTGCCTAACTTCAGGCTTCATCACGAGATCAGTTCGATATATTCCCCCTCTTCTTTCAGTCAGTCATCGACTACATGTATAAACAAAGCAATTTTACTTGTTACGACGGTATTGCTGTGTTCCTATGAGGAGGAGTTCTGTACCATATCTTCGAAGGTTATGATGAGATCATAACAGTATTTCTATGGGACCAACTCGGAAGCATAAACTGTCGATCGGAAAAAAAAAAAACATTATCGGTCCACAGTTGACCGAGAAATCGGTGAGCATACATAAAAAAAATATACATACAGCCGAACATAGAACCTCCTCCTTGCGCGATAATATTACGGTACTCAACCTAAACTCCAATGTTTCGTGAGTGAAGTGACCTACTAAGAGCTACCTGTTGGGTTCTTTTCAAGAGAACTCTGGTTCGACGAACATTGTTTCCAACCTATACAAAACATAGCTTTGTTAGAGAAACTCATTCCTTACAAAGTTTGGCTGTGGCTTCAAAATCACGTTTCGACCTTTACTGGGAATTCAAATCATAGAGAACTGAATATTTTGTTACTTCAATGACCAAACGGGCTATCAGACTTGATGGAAAGGCTGTAGAACTAAAAAATAGACAAACGTGTTTCTGTTACGTATTATGACAAATATTATAAAAGCGACAGTTTGTGTGTATGTTTGTTACTTCTTCACGCTCGAACGGCTCAACCGATTTAAACGAAATTCGGTACACAGGTCGTCGTAGTTTTCTGAAATTTTCTAATTTTCTGCGCTATATTCATAATTTTTTTTTTTCATAAAAACCTTGCAACGATGAAAATGCTGATACATTATTTTCATAAGAATGAAGTATAACTTAAAAAAATTGTAGTTCTCAAGTTGTAGTCAAAAGGAAAAAAACGGAACCCTTATAGGATCACTTTGTTGTTCGTCCGTCTGTCTGTCAAGACCGTTTATCTCAGGAACGCGTTGAGGTATCGAGTTGAAATTAAAACCACATACTCAAGTCTGCAGTCCCTTGAAGTTCTGAAAAAAATCAAACTTCTAAGTTATCGAAAAAAAAAGATACGGCCGTTTATGTCGCAAAAAACGTGTATTCCGACACTCTCAAGGGAATCATAATTCATAGGGTACTTTCCGTTGACCAAGAATCCTGAAATTTGGCATAGAGCAAGGTCTTAGAGCACAAGTATAGGAATAAATCTGAAAACAGAAAATTTGTTGTAACGTCACTAAAAAAAATTACTTTTATGCGATTCAGAAAAAATCTTCGAAACTCCATTCGGGAATTGAACCATTTATATAGGTAAGTATATAGGTAAGTTTTTACGGAACCCTCAGTGCGCGAGCCCGACTCGCACTTGCCCAGTTTTTATATGTATGGATATTCTATAATATAAAAATAAGAAAGTATCCTACTACTGAATGAAAATCTATACTTATGTATGTATGTATGGACGCTTGTTAATCAATAACGTCGTCGATAATTTTGCCTTTATGGCTTGCTCAGGACAAATGGATATTTTTTATCCCGAGACACCATCAATTTTAAATTGTACCAATATAAGTTTGGTACAATTTAAACTTGGTGCAATCTGTGTTGGTGCAAGTATGATGGAACAATTTTAATGTGTAAAAATACTTTGCTAGCAAAACCGCGAGTAAAATCAAATTTTTCATTTATGATTGCAAACCGCAAAGTGCTATGCAAATATCAAAAACCACATCAGTTAACTGAACTAAGCTAATGTAGTTAAACCGGTATGCAATCGGCTCTAAGTTTAACTACAACATTGCTACATTTTTTATTTTTTTTAGTTGATATAAACTAGTGCTTGACTGCGATCCCACCTGATGGTAAGTAGTAATGCAATCGTAGATGGTGAGGCGAACTAATTTATTGAGAGCCTATACACTCTAGCCTTGAAGAGACCCAAATTATAATCGGACGGGAAAACCGCAGCAGGCAAATTATTCCAGTCCCTCAATGTATGCGGTATAAACGACGAGGCGAAACGCTTGGTCCGGACCGTAGAGGTTTCAACAACATAAGGGTTTGCTGGCTTGTCCGATGGTAGAAATGAGTTGGTGGAATCAAGTCATGCAATTCCTGCGCACACTCTCCCAAATGCATCCTGTAAAACACCGAAAGGCTGGCTACTAACCAGATTGCTGCAAACTGCTGGAATTAACCAGATTCTTATTATTTTTCTTTCATTTTGATCATTCTTTAAAAAACAGAACAAACGGGCTACGAAACTCTTGATTTAAAGACCTCCAATCGCTGTATAACCCCAGGAACCTCAACGGAAACTGAAACCAGATAACCAAACCCATTATAGCACAGTCACACCCAATAAATTAAATACCCCTTTTGCGGCCACACTATCGCCGGCGATGGAATCAGAACAGCCATTAATTCTCCACTCAGTAAATACAAATCTGGTGGAACCAAAATCCTCCCTTAATTAACAAGGTTTATATCAATGAAATCACATTAGTTTGTTCAGGAGGCATGGAAGTGTGACTGAATGTCCATTCTGTATTTGTTTGTACTCCATTAATGGTCCATGGACGGATGAGAATGGCAGTGGGATGATTTTAGTGACATGACAACAATTAAGCCTTGTTAACGACGCTTGTCAATTTGTTTCTTAAGTTACCCATGGACTGGAGCAACCTAACCCAGAATCAGACTATTCTTTCACGCTTGTTTATTCTTAAATTAACAAGAGTTAATTTAAGAGGATATCCTTAAATTTTAGTCGCCTTACCGCGTCTGTCTGTCCGTTGGTGATGCTTAATCCCAAAAACTTTTCGTGCGGTTTTGACCATTATGGGCCTACCACACGCACAACATTTACAACAGTTTGGAATTCGCAAGCCGAAATTAAATACACTGAACACCGTGCGTGTGGTAGGTAAATTTCTTTCAGTTTTACATGATGTTATGTGTACAAACCGGCGGCCTGCACACTTGCACAGACAAAACTGTGGTAAAGCTTGTGCATGTGGTAGGCCCACAGAGTAATTCATGTCAAAGATTTAGATTATACATCTAAATCTTTGACATGAATTACTCTGTATACATGCATATTATAGTTAAGAAAAGCCGAGAATTTGAGTCGCAAGTTATCAATAAAGAGGTAAGATGAATGCCTGCCTAGTCTTTTCCCAACTATGTTGAGATCGGCTTGAAATATAATCGAATGCAGCTAAATACCATTATTTCTTTATCTCTATATTTAGAGTTTTTTTTTTTAGTTGACACGATCGAAACGTTACCGCATTTGGCTCTCTGCTCCCCTCCAAGTTACAACCGTTTCGTTTCGATTCTCTTTTCGTCGATCGCCTCGAGTCGGCCACGCCTCCGATTCCTTTATTCTGACGTCATCTCAACGCTCAGTCACGTGGTCAGAACAAAGGAAGGCGTGGCCGACTCGAGGCGATCAACGAAAAGAGAATCGAAACGAAACGGTTCTAACTTGGCTAGAGGGGCTGACTGGTTAAGAGCTTGAAGTGGGCCAATTAGAGCGCTGAACTTCATAAATGCGTCGATCGAACTCGCACTAGGCACTCAGAACACAGGTTGGCTCCTTGGTGACCTAGATACTCGTTGCTGTTTAACTAAATATTATTTCTAACACAACTAATCAATATTTCGGTCATGACTGCTTACGTTAATATTTTTCATGTCTCACGTTACCTATCAAAGCATCTTGGTAGTACGACAATATACTCGTACAACGTTTGACATGTTTCCCATTTAATAATATTATTGTAGTCAGTACAATAATATCGTCGTCACTGCTTTGAGATATGACAAAATGCTGTTATGGACGTTAACGTCTGAATTCAACACTTAAACTTGCGTCTTGATAATATTAGTGTGATTATACATTGTAAGGGTTAAAAAGTAGATACCACAGAAAACATCGTTTTAAAGACTTCAATAATAACAGCCGAACGCCGAACGCCGAACAGCAATGAATGTAGTATATCTTTCGATATAGGCAACCGATTGCGATGAAACAAAGCCTAAGTAATATATGAAATTACATACAATTTTAATGTATAAAAGTTATCTACATCGATTTCGTACATTTTACGTGATGCGCGCACAACAATAAACTTCTACAGTTTTAGCATAGACGTGAAACTAGGAAGGGCTTACGGACGAAGAGCAATGGGTAGCCCGCAATCCGACCGTCAGGCAAGGACCGAGCCCGAATTGTCGACAGCACGTAGTGTTCTACGCGCGCTTCATAGGGATGTCAGCAAAACCGTAGGGTGCTAGCAAGACCGATGCCCGCTAAGGCCACGGGGTTTTTCTAAGACCAACCGTGGTCTTTTAGAACGCGAAGGGCAACTGAAGTACACAAGTGGGTTTTAATCAATAAAAGTCTGACATGCCCATTCGTTCCGCCCTAGACCTGAGAAGTCATTTGATAAGTTTCCATTTCAAAAAAAGGTATAATGGAAAGGATAATAAACTATTTTTAACTAGCTGACCCGTGCCCGCTTCGCCACGTGTGAAATAATTTTGGGGTAAAAAAATGATTACTAATTACAATCAAATATAGCCTATAACACTCAGGAATAGTGTAGTTTAATACTTGTAAAATAAATTTCAAATTCAGTTCATTAGTTCCAGAGATACCTACAAACAAAATTACAAACTTAACTATTTATTAGTTAGTGTAGAAGTGTAGATGAAACCCTTAAAACAGTGTTCCTTTGGTGTCTACCTGTTAACCCTGACAAGATATATATAAAATTATAAAGTAGAATGCATAAGTATGTAATATTGCAGTCAAGACCGCAGCCTTGCCTTACGATATTGGAGTTACTTCCTGATTCAGTTAACTCAGCGATTCCATTCGAATTCTGATTAGCTGTCGCTCTCAATTTACTTTGAATAAGAGTACAGATGAATCAATTTATAACCAATGATGAAAGAGAGATAAAAATAATTCAAATATTTCTTGTCTTATAGTAGAGATACCATATAACTGCAATACAATATAATAAATTGCAGGGAAGCTGTCGCGTTGCCCCGACAGTGCGACGTTTAAAGAAAGAGATTAAGATCCCCTCCTCATAAAACCAGCTGCTATTCCTACTCTTTCTCTGTCCATGCAGTAAGGTTGTGGATCTCTTTTCCGCCTAGCATTCGTGATTTGAAAACTATCTCACTCTTTAAGACTCAAGTAAAAGAGCACTATCTTTCCTCTCTTGTGTAATATGTATTATATATATATATTATGTATTTATTTTTAGTGTAAGGTATTTATAGTTATATAAGTATTTATTAGTTTAATTCAAGATTTCACTAACTCTTCTTTGTTTATTTTCTACTATAGTCTACATCTCTTCTACTCTCTCCTTTTGCAGGTCTGCTTGAAGAAATTTCTTTTTGAAATAAGCAGTACCTTTGTACAAGATACCTATCTTCTTCTTTGTATTTGTGTGTACATGAATTATAAAATAAATAAATAAATAAATGAAATTCAGTAACTCATAATAATTATAGAGATGGTTTAGATCTTAGAAATTGATCATGATATGGCCAAGTAAACTGGCCAGATCGTTTTAAACGTTAAAGTTTGATGATATTTCATCTCGTTTGCCTGTATCTTCTTTAGACCTTTTATTATCATAGAAATCCCACATCAATGATATGGTCAAACGAGGATTGACATTTCATCAAATGTTAACGTTTAAACGATCGGGCCAGTTTTAGTTGGCCATATCATGAAGTGATCAATTCCAAGATCTGACCACGACATAGACAAGAAGGAAAGGTGCTTATTAAATATAGTTAGACTTTTTTGAGGTCAAGAGTGGAGCAAGAGAGAGTGTCATATTTTTACTGACTAAATCCTAACAGTTTTCCTTCAGTCGCACGAACTTTATGTTCTTAATCATTTCTTCACACCACAATGTTGCATTTTATTTCAACGGCCGGATCTGATAGGCAAAATCGCTACTGCTAAGCATGAAATCCAGGTTTCGATCTTCAGGCCGGGTAAGCGTTCCTGTGTTTTTCCACCAAGAATTTTTTGTTCTCTTATTCAAAATCTCGTGACATAGTGTTTATTAGCGAACTCCTCTGAAATGATTTGACCGATTTGTATGAATTTTTTTACGGATATTTGGTAGATCTGAGAATGAGTCCTAAAGTATTTTTCACCCTCCTACCCTCCATTTTCAGGGACGTTACCTCATAAGAAAAAAACGGAACCCTTATACTTCCACTTTCAAGGGACCGCAGACTTGAGTATATGTTTTTAATTTCAACTCGATACCTCTACGCGTTCCTGAGATAAAGGTCTTGACAGACATTCAAACAGATAGACAGACGGTACGGACAACAAAGTGATCCTATACGGTTTCCGCTTTTCCTTTTGAGGTACAGAACCCTAAAAAAATTATTAAAAATAAATAAATGTAATTACAATTACTTTATATAATTTTAAAATTGATTACAACAAAATAAAACTGCACAGCAAGTCAGCAACACTTAATCCGATTCTTGAATTGAATCTAAAATGCTAGAGCGCGCTCGGCGAAGCGATAAGCGCCCTATTCATTGGCTAACTATTGATTCTACTGCACAAATATAAAAATACATTAGCTTGACTTTGATCGAACGGTTTGCTTTAAGCTCATACTAAAACCGCAAATATTTAACCTTACAATGAGACTCGGTAAATCGCAATTTTAAATGTATGAAGTTGCAGACGATATGGCGACCGAACTATTGGTATTTGAATAGCGTTAACCGTAGTAAATTGAATATATTATTCATTCTTTACAATTGATAACGCATCATCATATCAAACACTAAAATGTTGTTGTATTTATGTATTTCAAAAACATATTTATTTACCTACCGTTGCAGTCATTTAAGTGACAATGATGAATGGAGTGCCTTACTTAATATTTCACGTAATATAATATAATATTCCACAACTATCACACAGAGCCGTATAGTCCCAAGCTAAGCAGAGCTTGTGTTATGAGTACTAGACAACTGATAAACATACTTATATATTTCTAAATACACACATATTATAGACCAGCTTTTGCCAGCGGCTTCGCCCGCGTGATAGTGGTTTGCTCCATACAAACTTTAGAACCCCATCCCCTTAGGAACTGAATTTTGGAATATCCATCCTTAGTGCTCGCCTACATCATTAAAGGAAGCCTTGTGAAAAATTTCACACACCAAGTCCCAGTAGTTTTGGCTGTTCGTTGATATGTCAGTCAGTTTGTCCTTTTATATTTATATATATAAATAAATTACACCCAGACACAGAACAATGATTGTGCTCATCACACAAACATTTGTCCTGGGTGAGAATCGAAACCACGACCTTCGGCATAGTAGTCAGGGCCACTAACCACTAGACCAAAAGGCCAGTCTTAAGACAACAATGTTAAAATACCCTCAGAATCCGGTTCCACTGATTTTATAATCGTAAAATCGTTTCCATAGCATTGTTGAATGCTTAAATATTTTTTTTTCATTTAGCCTATACTTTCCCACAGCTGGGCAAAGGCCATCCCCAACTTCTTCGAGGTATTCTTTTCTCGAGTCACCTCAAACCAGCCCTTGTGGTAGGGGTCTAGATCATCTCACCACCTCTTCCCAGGTCGACCTCGGCGGCGCCGTCCATCTGCAGGTACCCACTTTGTGGAGATTTACCCAACGGTCAGAGTATATGAGGCTGATGTAATAATAATAATATTTTTTTTTATCGGACAATCAGAGTCCATAACACATTGCACATACAGAAACAAAATTACACATACAGAAACAAATTACACATACAGAAACAAATTACACATACAGAAACAAATTACACATACAGAAACAAATTACATTTACACAAACATATTACACATACACAAACAAATTAAAGATACAAAAACGACAAAACTATTTAATATTCTCTTTGATGTGACCCGCCCAATCCCATTTTAGCCTGGCAGTCTTTTTTCCTACGTTTATGATCCCCATCTTTAAGCGGCTGACAAAAAATAATTACCCCTTATTTGCCGATCTCGATAACAATAAACTCGTCTGCGTCTTGTGATAGCTACAATCTGAGAGTCTTTGAGTCAAGAGGGAATAGGGTTACATCTTGATAAGCGTGCTCTGACATGGATCACGTCATCGCTTACTATTAAGTGAAATAGCGGCCAAAAGCGAGCTAATACAAAAAACAATAATTTAATTAATTATTGTTATAATATACTCTCGCCATATAGTAAATATGGCGATATATCATTAAAAAAAACTGGGCAAGTGCGAGTCTTACTCGCGTACTGAGGGTTCCGTACAAACTTACCTATGAACAGTTCAATTTCCGAATCGCAAAAACAGTTTTTTGGTGACATAACTACAAATTTAAAGCTTTCAGATTTTTTCCTATACTTGTGCTATGAGACCTTGCCATGCCAAATTTCAGGATTCGAGATCAACGACAAGTACCTTCCCTATCAATTTTGATTCCCTTGAGAGTGTTGAAATACACTTTTTTTGCGACATAAACTGCCGTATCTTTTTTTATGTTAACGCAGAAGTTTGAATTTCACAGCTTCAAGGGATCTGAGTATAAGGTTTTAATTTCAACTCGATACCTCCACGCGTTCCCGACATAAAGGGTCTTGACAGACAGATAGACGGACGGACAACAAAGTGATCCTATAAGGGTTTACGTTTTTTTCCTTTTAAGGGACGGAACCCTAAAAACAACAATAAATAACTTATTTTGAAAAAGGAATAACATATCTTAAATGTAAAGTTTATTTGAAGTCCAATATATTAATATCTCCAAGTCAAATCGAAGTTATCCCATTTCAAAGCGACTCATTTAAAATACAGCAATTTCATAGATAAATAAACCTATTTTAGATCTCGTATTTGTTTTTGTTTAAACATTTACGATGTTATAATGTCCGTATGAAGTCATAAATAAGATACCTAAATAAACAAGATTTGCTGGAAAAAACTCAATTGTGGGTTACGCTTGCCTGTGTAGAAGTACTTCAGCTGTAATTAAAAAAAAAAGAAAAACAAAGCAAAGGTAGTATATATGTGATTCCGTCTAATATTAAGATTTTCACGTAGATACCATGTACTAAAACATAAACGATTCTATTCTATTCAAATTGTTTTTTTTAATGGTTTGGCATAAAACAGAAACAGACGTGCGACGACACAATGCTTGCAATTTATTGTAAGACTAGCTGCTGCTAGCGGCCTTGCCCGCGTCAAATTATAAAAAAAATCTTTTCTATGTGCTATTCCAGGATATGATTTACCCGTGTATCAAATTTCATCGAAATCCGTTCAGCCGTCTGAGCGTGAAAAAGTAAAAAACAAGGGTCACACACACTCGCAAACTTCCACCTTTATAATATTAGAGTGATTTTAAAGTTAACTTTAAGAGTCGCCACACACGGGCCACCGGCCACAACCACAAAACGCTGCCACCGGCATATTTCCTGTAGGTTTCATACATTTTATATGGATTCGCCGCACACGGTTGACGCCGGTGGCCGCCAAACGCTACAAAACGCTACTGTGCGCTTCTTGTGGCTCGCACTGGCAACAAAACGCCAATAAACAAACGCCGTCACACGCCAGTCACGCATTTAAACCTTCTTCGTCAGAGCCCACTATGATACTGCTCGTATGGGTTAAAAAAAGTAGCAGCCACCGGCCACAAGTCGCTGTCGCGTGCTTCAGCTTCCTTGCTGTGGCATGAGGTCCATGTGCGGCGACACTTACATCAAAAAGTGAATAAACTGGTTGTCAAAATAAAAGGAAATCACACACTCACATTATCACATAAGTACCTACTCTTCTCCTCTTGTTTTTACCCACTATTGTTGTTTGTTGTAGTTCTTATAGTCCATTCTAAACTTGTTTAGTAGATATCGCTGTCAGTAATAAGAGAAGCATTGTATACATTTAAGTTTCTGTAAAATTGTTACTATTTTGGTGTACTTACAATAAAGTTAATTCTATTCTATTGTCTACATTTCTTTCAATGTCTCCTTTCGCAAAGCTGCTGAAAATCTTTCATAGAAATAAACAGTTGCTGAGGATTCATATTAATTTATAATGTTTTATCCATTACTCTTTCCGTTTGTAAATATAAATATTTCTTTCGAGATTTTTGCTTAGAAAATTGATGAAACTTCGTCAAAACATTTTTTTCGGAGCCTCTATTCAATTTCTTCAAATATGCAATAATAAAATTGTATTCGGCAATAACAAATGAGTAAGCATTTCAATATACAGTGTTGAAAAGCAAGTTCATTCAAGTCATTCAAGTTCCGAAGTATATAAACCTTACGACATGCTTTTTTTATACAACTTTCACACAACTCCATCTAGTATCAAACAACTGATAAACATATTTCCAAATACATACAAATTACACATAGATAAATTACACCCAGACACAGAACAAAAGATCGTGCTCATCACACAAACATTTGTCTTAAATGGGAATCGAATCCACGGCCTCCTGCATAGCTGTCAGGACCACTACCTACCTCTGAATTTTGTTTGACTGTTTCACAGCCACCAAGCCATCCAACACAATATAGCATAGCATAATCTGCCTTTTAATGTTCCCACCGCTGGGACTCACGCCTCCTCTATCTAGGAGAAGGAATGGGCCGTAATCCACAACGCGGGTCCAGTGCGGATTGGTGAATGTCACATGTCTTCGAACTCTGGGTTCTAGGACATGCCGGTTTCCTCACGATGTTTTCCTTCACCGTTTTGAAGTAATGCGCATGGCTGAGTTAGAACTCGTAAGTCGGGGGGCCGTTACCACTCGGCCACCACTGCTTGAAAACACAACATACCTACTACAAACAATACGTTCAAAACTATATTTTCCCTCATATGAACACACATTTTACTCAAGTAATAAAAATAAATGTCACCATTAAGTATAAAAGAACAAAAAGACCACGGCCGACAAGCTGTGATTTCGTTTACGAGAATTTTCGTTTGAAAGAATGAATACGTAACGAAGTAGGTCGACCGCATTCATATTATTTATTTTATACATTTTTAATAACGACCGAATAATAATGTTCTCTCGTTTGATTAAATTCCTTGAAATTCGAGAGGACCGTACGCTGCTTTTTTTTTTGCTAGGGCATACCAACAATTTTCCTTATATATTTTTAGCCTAAAAAAATGCCTGTACTGGACATTATTTATTTTGAAGTCTATTTTATTTATATGAATTATTATACCTCTTCGATATTGAGATTATATTTTTATTAAATCGAAAATTAAAATGTACAATCTATTGAATTTAAATATTAACTATAAATACTATTTATACTAAACCTAACTATGTACATCATCATCATCATCATTTCAGCCGAAAGACGTCCACTGCTGGACATAGGCCTCCCCCAAGTGTCGCCATAATGAACGGTCCTGTGCGTCTTGCATCCATCGGACTCCCGCAACCGTTACCAAGTCATCGGTCCACCTTGTAGGAAGCCTTCCAACGCTACGTCTTCCGGTACGTGGCCGCCATTCCAGAACCTTTCGGCCCCAACGGCCATCTGTTCTGCGAGCAATGTGCTCTGCCCATTGCCACTTTAGTTTGGCGATTCTTCGTGCTATGTCGGTAACCTTGGTTCTCTTGCGGATATCCTCATTCCTGATTCGATCACGCAAGGAAACTCCGAGCATAGCCCTTTCCATTGCCCTTTGGGTGACTTTAAGTCTTCTGATGAGGCCCATTGTAAGCGACCACGTTTCGGAGCCATATGTCATCACTGGCAACACGCACTGGTCATAGACTTTCGTCTTGAGACACTGTGAATATTGGACGAGAAGATATCGTGCAGCCTCCCGAACGCTGCCCAGCCGAGCTATGTACATATAATACAAATACACAAAACACTCAGGCGTCGAAGTAATCCTCCACATCGCTGCCATCCGGAAATGTGCCCAGAAGGCTGGCAGCATTGCCACGTTCGATATTAAGTTGTTTATATTCTTAAATTAATCAACTTAATATCCCTTTCATATTTCATTTAAAACCTTCATGTATTTTGTTATCTAATTAGTATCGTCCCTGTTATGTCCCTAATAAGCCCGCCCTTCAGTAATTAGCACCTTTTGTTATTTTACTGTAGCCTTTCAGTTTACTTCAGAATGATTGATGAACCCTACGGTAAAACCTTTCCCCTCACACCAAAATAGCACCTATCTTTTTTTACAGTAACTTGAAAACATGTGGTAATTAATTTCGTGGGTAATTAGAAGCTGTCTAAAGGCAGATATGTTATTTACTCAGATATTTTATTAAGTACTATCTAGTATATGGGTATATAATAGAACTAACTATATTTATTTATATATACTTTATTGTACACCAAGATAATAAATTATTTATTTGAGCCTTATATTTAAAAAAGTACAATTGGCGCAAAGGCATTCCGCGATCTCTTCCAGCAATCTGGTAGGGAAAGAGATTGTCTGGACATAAAATGGGGTTGCACTTGGTACATTACAAAATAAGCTAAACAATAAAATTGGTGACAAAAAAAAAAGAAACAAAGTACATACTCAACACTAAAATACATACATACTAAATAATTATATAGGCAATATGCCTATATAATTGTGGCATATTGCCTATATAATTATTTAGTATCGTGTCCCGGTGGCAGATGTTCTGCCGGAGAGATGAAGTTTGGAGGAGCGGAATATCTTTTCCTCCACAGTTCGCGTCTCTGGTCCGAACCGCTGTTCTCCGAGGAAATCGTAATACGTAAAAAACTTTTGCGACTCTTTAAGCGCGCATGTGGGAGTTGGTGCCCATATAGGGGGTGACGGTTATCTCGTTCCTGTTTGCTTTTTCAATACCGCTGGCTGTTTCGCGGCGAACTTCCGGTGGAGCTTTACCCGCCAGTGGCTAAAGCATTGCAAGTGGGGTTGGTTTTAAGCAACCTGTTACGATGCGACAGGTATCGCTAAACGCTGTGTCAATCTCTTTAGTGTGAACGGAACGATGCCACACTAGGCATGCATACTCCCCCGCAGAAAATGAAAGACTCAGGCCGGTTGTGCGCAGTACTTGTGGTGATGCTCCCCAGCTAGTGGATGTAAGGCGGCGAAGAATGTTGTTTTTTGTCACGATTACAGACCGATCTAGGGTTATACCCAGGTAGGTATCATCAGACTAAACGTCATTGATATTGCAGTGTCGCTTTTGAAAAGCATTATGTCGACGTTGGAACTTATATTAGACTTTAGACTGGTCTGTTGGTCTAGTGGTTAGTGGCCCTGACTGCTATGCCGGAGGTCGTGGGTTTTTTTTTTTTTTTGGGTGGGAAAATTATCTTATGACAAATCTCGCTCTTGGGCGGAGCGAGAAATAGTGTCAGACTTTTACTGACTAAAAACCCACTCCTGTTCCTTCTTTGCCTTCGTCCCAGGGCCCCGGGTTTCACTTTCACACTACCCGTGGCCCCAGTAGGTTTCGACCCTGTTGGGCCCCTACGATTTGCTGACATCTCCTTGAGGCGCGCGTGGAACAGTACGCGCCGTCGACGACTTGGGCTTGATCCGGACGGTTACCGGACGATCGGACGGCGAGCCACCCATTGCTCGCCGTGAGGTCGTGGGTTCGATTCCCACCCAGGAAAAATGTTTGTGTGATAAGCACGATCATTTGTTCTGTGTCTGGGTGTAATTTATCTATAATATGTATGTATTTAGAAAATATATATGTATGTTTATCAGTTGTCAAGTACTCATAACACAAGCTCTGCTTAACTTGAGACTAGACGGCGTTGTGTGATAGTTGTGGAACATTATTATTATTTATTATTATTATTATAAAAAAACGGTGGTAAAAATTGCGGTATTACAGAAAAATCAAAACCTTTGGGTTAAAAAAACACACACACACACAGTGTTGTCTTTTTTAACCCAAAGGTTGACTGGTAGAGCGGTGCCTTGTTGCATTAAGTCCGCCTATGTACCACTACTGTGCATGAAGTTTAAATAAATAAATAAAAAACAATTAATAACTATTTTTAAAACGGGAATAACATATCTTAAATATAAACTTTATTCGAACTTATAATTTCCATGCCAATCTAGAGATATGATAGTTCAAAATGTGCAGTTTCATAAAAAGAAAATTTTATAGATAATTGATAAGTGATGGGATAATTTGGTAAGTATCTACACAAATAAGATTGCTTCCTGAAAGAGATCATAGGAAACTTTTGCTTTTCCTTCCTCAAAAACAAAAACTTTGCCCTCAGCAGAACGACCTCGACACAACTAGTAATATAATAATAAGTGTCTGACGCTAAACAAATCAAAACTTAGATCCCAACAGGAAAATATCAAAACGTGCAGAATATTGGAGACAGACACGATCTCAGTTACATTTGACATTGTTATGGAATCCATTCCCTTCTTACATCATGAAAATGAAAGTGTCAAGAATAAACGAAACAAGAGGAAATACGATAACAAATATACGGAATCCTATTATGTATTCCCAGATCTTATTTGTATTAACAAGATTATGTGTTATGAAGCCTGAATGACACTGAACATCTCATCATTTTCGAGGCTATGCGTAATACGAGGCATATTAGGGTAAGATAACTACATCAGATTGAAATATTCATTTCGGAAATGATTACTCCGGTTTTTTTAGTACTTTCAGTGTTTCCACTTAGTTTTTAGTAGATCAAATCTCTCTTTTATTTCTCTTCTTCTTAGTCGGTACACTCTTGCCGGAGTGGTCGTGATTATCATTGTAAATCATGATAAGTGATGATCCCGTTACCATTTTATTTAGTCATCAGATTTTTTACAAAGCATTTATATTCGATTTTCAGAGAAAATAAAAGAAATATACCTCCACATAATTCTGCGATCGTAAACTTAACCGATACTAAAGGAGCTACCAATTTACCAAACCGCAGATCAAGCTTTAAAACTGTATAAAAGACGGGTTACTACGCTCTTTTCTTGAAAACGCCCATCTAGTAAAAGTTCAGGGAAAACAGCTGATGCAAGTGTTTCCAAGATTTAGCAGTGCGCAGCTAAAGTGACGTATAACACACGTGCAGTTGTGGCTTGTAAACTATTTATTTAAATAGTGAGAATGGAATTTCGATTTGTGACGACCGGTAGCCGTGGCAGGGGACGGAAATCAGCGGGTGTGAGATCAACACTATCTATCTAGAGTGGAAATGAGTCTGTTAGCCCAGTATACTGACTTGTTGTTATTATGAGTACTTTCGTGGCAACTGTTGCGTCCGTAGCCGGATTTAAATAACAATCTACAAATTCTGTAACTTCCAAGCCAAAGAATTTCCATAAATGGCGTAGAAATGTTCCACAAAAAGTTACAAACTGAAAAGTCAGGAAGTTTCGCAAGAAGATTAAACATATTCATTAAAAGTAAATCACAAAAGTTCTGTTAAACCTAAGTTTTAACACAGGAACGAAAGCGTTAAAGTGCTGGATTTAGTTAGTAGGACAGAACGTCAGATATCAGCACTTGCAAAAGATGATTGGAACGCTGCCCGCTGCGCGACAGCAGCCCCTGACCTCAGTGAGAAGATAACGCGGACCGCGGTTGATCAGTTGAGGTGGACGAAATCACCGTTCATAAATAATTACAAAAGTTTCGTTATAACATTAATGATTCTTCGTATCATCGTACAAAATCTGATTGCGAAGTTTAGAATTTAAATGTTCGAAGAGATCTCAAATTTTAATTATTTGTATTAGAATAAGACGCCCCCCGCCCACGGTGCGTTCGCTTCGATACAGTCACGATGCGGTCGCTAGCTGATTGCCCTCGCCCTCACCACGATTCTCAGCCGCGATGAAAACTCGATACTGTCGCGATGCAAATACGATTCAGTAACAGCACAAAAATGCCACAGTTGCAAGATGGACTCCGTTGAGGTAACACTAGTCAAGTTGTCTTTTGATGCTCGGTTCTCCATTCACGCGCCACCCTCTCTTCCGTTCTTTCCTTGAAATCGTCCGACACGGTCGCCCGTTTGATAAAGTCGCGATGCTGTAGCGCGTTGGCAACCCTTTTCTGTAACGCGTTGCAAATGTGACTAATGCACGAGGGCGAGGGACCCTAGTGTTATATTATAACTCGCATGCATGCATTGTAGACATCACATCGCACCCGCCTTAGTGATCGCGCACTCTGAACAAGGCCCCAAACTGTAGCGAATGCCACAACCATTTTATAGTATTAACACTAAAATTGAGTAATTAGAAAGAGCTGTGCTGATAATGTGTAGCCTGGGGCACTTAAACTGAGGATTTAACGGTTTTGCTCCCATTGCCCAACTGTTTGAAAGCTAAGTTATTCATGAGAGGCCTTGCAATGAAATTAAAAGTTTGAGTTGAGTTTAATGGTTTAACAACACGGCGAATTAATTTGGGTTTCGGTAAGCAATGCGAATCAGGATTTTAGTGAAAGTGCTTTATAGATGAAGGGTAGAGTTAAATAATCAAAACAAAAATCTATACGGGGCCAATAACAGAGCTAGAGAGGTTGCCAAAACCGGTAAACAAAAAATAGTTTTAGTACACGGACACGAAAAGAAGAAGGAGAAGTTCTCATTCAAATCATTCCAAAGAGTTCAAAGCTGATGGATTTATCTTGTCGCGATTCGACTCCATCATCAGACCAGCTCCATAGTACCAGATTAATGCGTTATCATCCTAACAGTTTACCGAATTTTAACTCAACCGATCAGGATTTTTTGTGGTGGGAAATCTTCAAATGACTTCTTCCAATTGAACTGCGGTACCACAATAACTGATATTAGTCCAGATCCGACTTTTAAGAGGACCCTCCACGGTCCGTCTATCCACAAAGTGTGCATGCTTGAAAAACTTGTTGTTTCATCCAATGCAGTGTTAGTTTAAAAAGAGGCAATGCAACAAATGAGCGATAGCGCCTTAACGCTCGCTTTTAATTGAAAAGTGTTTGATGACATGATTATTATTGACAGGATTATTATTGACATGATTACTATTGAAATTTGTGATTATTATTTTTATTAGTTTTCATTTTCATAATAATACAATTTTAATGAAAGGAAATCTGTATAATGAGTGCATCATTTTAATAAATAATTAATTTAATTACAACTACTACATATATATGCACGCCGAAATTAAAGGTAGAATAAGAGATTAATTTTATTTATGTTGTCAACTTTCTGTACCTTATTTACGCAAATAAACGATTTATTATTATTATTATTATTGGCTTCCGTCGCTCATTCAAATATTTCACAAAACTTGTTCCAGGAAATACTTAAAATAATTTCATTTTTTTTTTATCATTCGGAATTACGACTTAATATGCAAGGTTTTTGTAAATAGGTATATTTTCTTTATTATTTTTTTATAATATGAGTGAGTACATTATGAAAGGCAAAGTTCATATAAAAGTTGTGCAAAATAGCAGATTTTCCGAGGTATTTACTAGATTGGCTGTACCCAATTTTATGTTTTGTTTTCTATAGAAACCCAGATAATAATCACAATATATCTGTGTTTCCAAAATTCCAGAGAAAAATATGTAATAATATCATAATCACGTAAGAGCGGTTTTATAGGAAGTATCGCGGATTGGGCAGTCTCAAGACACATACGAGTACCCACATAGTTTTTTTTTTTAATTGGAAATCGTCATATAACTCCTCCCACTTTATGTGGAGCGAGAGGGAGTGTCAGACTTTTACTGACTCAAACCCATTCTTGTTTCATCAGTTGCCTTTCGCGTTCCAGAGACGCGGTTACTCTTTCGAACAATCACGCAGCTCATGCATGTATACAACTAGGTACCTACACAATAACATATACATAACTAGGTACACAATAACCCAGCCTTTGTTCTAGTCTCATTACTCTCTATTACTGACGATCAATACTGTGCCAGTGTAATTACCTAATGTGCACCTGTTCCACTGATTTCATCTGCCCTCACCTCGGTCACTGCGGATTCTGTATCTTCTGTATATTTTGTTGCCCTGGTACGTTCGTCATGGTTCTCATGTAAATAATAAATCAAGCTTAGGGTCACCATACACGGGCCACCGGCCACCACCTCAAAATGCTGCCACTTTCTTTCATTTCCTATAGTTTTTCAGCACACGATTGGCGCCGGTGGCTGCCACACGCTACAAATCGCCGCTGCTCGCTTCTTGTGGCCCGCACTGGCCACTAAACGCCGATACAAAACATACTCATGCCACTCGCGCCTTTAAACCTTTTTGTCAGAGTCCATTATGATACTACGCGTATGGCTTAAAAACAGCAGCAGCTACCAGCCACAAGTAGCTGTCGTGCGCTGCAGCTGCTTTTGTGGCCGCTTCTAACTTGTCGTGGCGGCGTTTGTGGCTGTGGCATGTAGCCCGTGTGCGGCCCTTAATGGTTGTATGGGCACATGGCGTAGAATAATCATTCCATTATAGTGTTTAGTTCATTATTAGCAGTTGATAAACATAAACATCAACTGTCAATCAAACCCTGTAAACAAGGTTTGATTTCAAACCCTGTAAACAGGGTTTGATTTCAGTGAAATTGCTACCTTTAATAGACTCGTTTGATACTTTGATCATTTTATAGTGATTGTAATGATAGGCGGAACCCTTGTAGAATTACTTTGTTGTCTCTCTGTCCATCTGTCTGTCTGTCAAGACCCTTTTTTTTAGTAACGCGTGAAACTATGAAGCTGATACTCGTAACATCAAATACTCAGGTCCGCTACCCTAAGCAACAGTGATAAAATCTAACTTTTAAGTCAACGCAATCTTAAAATAAGGTCGGTTAATCTCTGTTTTGGAGCTTATTTTGACACTTGCCTAGACAAAGCTTACAGGGTATTCCCGTTGACCTAGAATCCTGAAATTTGGCATGAAGTAAGGTATCATAGTAACTATAAGAAAAAACCGGGCATGTGCGAGTCGGACTCGCGCACTGAGGGTTCCGTACAAACTTACGAAAACAGTTCAATTCCCGAATTGAGTTATAGAGATTTTTCCGAATCGCAAGAATTTTTTTTTTGTTACTACTAATTTCTTTTACAAGTTTTTTTTTTTTACTCTAACAACCTAAATTGCAAATGCAAATCAGTTTAATAGAACAAGTTCTCATGGACTCAAAGATATCAATATAGTGAACGACTAAAAGTCTTTTGAGTTAATCATGTTTTGAAAATGTTGACGCAGTGGTTGAGTGTTTCTCAGCAGGGCCGATGCCTACTAGGACCATGGGTCGACTTCGGACAGGGAAACCTGTGGTCGGATTTATATATATTTCTAAATACATAGATACACAAACCTATTTATTTAGAAATATGTAAATATATAAGTATGTTTATCAGTTGTCTAGTGCTCATAACGTAAGCTCTGCTTCGCTTGGGACTAGACGGCGTTGTGCGTTAGTTGTGGAATATTTAAAAAAAGGTAGTTGTGATTTTAGTCAGTAAAAGTCTGACACGCCCTCCGCCCTTGAGCAGGAGAAGACATAAGATGATTCCCAACCTTAAAAAAAAAAGTGGTTGACTCGCACCTGGAATCCCACTTGCGGCACCCAGCGCTGCTGCGCTGCGTGCCGCAGGTGCGATTCCCGAATGGAACAAATTATATTTTATGGCCTACAGACAGATTTTTCGTATTTCAGGTCTCATAATCATGTGATTTAACATGTTTGTAAACGCACCCACGTTACAGTAGTTATTTCTAGTGTGGGGCAACTTTTATCATCATCATCATCATCATCATCTTTCAGCCGAAAGACGTCCACTGCGACATAGGCCTCTCCCAAGCGTCACCACAACGCCCGGTCCATCGCGCGGGCGTTTCGCATCATCTGGAAACATACATAATTATCTACTTATTATTAAAATAAAAACTAAAACCGTAACAAATTCCGTTAAAAAAATGTGAATAATTTCTCCAAAATGCTTCTTGTTTACTTGTCGGAAGCATAAAACCCTTACAATTACATAGATCAACTCATTACCGAGAAAATTATATTACTTAACATTCACTACAAGAGCAAAATTCAATAACAGGGAAATATTGTTGAATAATTCATACCGCCAACTTTCTATGATAATAATTCTGAATATATTCGACGTACTTCCGAATTTATGGGCGGGATCAATTTTGAGTCTGAAAAGAGTACTTTGACGCTTGACTTTCCTACAGGGAGCAATGAAAAGGTGTGGTCATATTTTAAAGACTGCTTCTACTCATCTAAATTGTGTACCGCGGCACTCTGATGTATCGTGGTGTATAGTTGGTGTGTCTCGGATACTGTACCTCTATCCACTTATAGACTGGGTTCGAAATTCATTCTCCGAGTGCATTCCTTTTTGAAACTCGCTGATTAATAAGCAGAAATGTTGGAAATGAAAACAGAGCGCATATTAAAATTAAATTTTACAGAAACTCATTATTGTTTTGTTGATAAATAATCTGTAAATAATTATTTTTCATTTACAGTGTACATACCTTAATTTTTCGATTTCTTAGATGTACAGAAAAAGTTCGCGGAACACTGAAAACTAAACAAACAACTTTTTTTAATTCACATAGCATAGTATAGCTTTAAAATGTCCCACTGCTAGGATCAGACCTCCTTTCTAGGAGCAACAATGGATCGTTATCCATCACTTGGGTCCAGTACAAATTGGTGGATGTCACACGTCTTCGAATTTTTGGTTCTAGAACATGCCGATATTTTCCTTCACCGTTTCGAGAGCAGTAGTGATGAAATAAATAAGTAAGTAAGTCATCATCTTGGGAATTGTGTTTTTGTCATAGGAATGTTTCCGTACATAGTTATCTGACATCATATCATCAGCTGATCGAAATTTTGTAAAGGATACACTTTTTTTAATTAATAATAATAATGCTTTATTGAGTCTCAGAAAAATCAGTTATGAAATTACAAAAATATCTTAGGTGCATTAAAGATTGCTTTCGGCACAGAATGTAGCGCAACTGGCATCTTGGCTAGGTTACATAAGTAAGCTGTGTTAAAGATACCAGTTCCATTTCCTACATGGTTACATTTTCTTATATAAAATTTAATACAATTTATAATTTACTAAAATATGATTACATCTTTCCGTTACACACTGTATTTTATGTGTTTTATTACGTGACTTATTTAATAAACAATCACAGTACATTCGAATGCCTGTCGGTGGTACTACTTTATCCTTGGGCTGGTCTAATGTGGCCATGACATGACTTAAAGCGCGGTCACTGTCGAACTGCATTGAACAGAATGAGATACGCGACGACATTGTGTCGTCGCTTACAATTCATTGCAAAATATAAATATTTTTCTTCGATTTACTCGAAACGAGTTGTGTTATTAGGAATTTAAAACAACCAAATCCAGTACGATTTGATTCATCATCAAATACTGACGTACGTTGGCTAGTAGCGTAGGTGACTTTTTTTATTTAAAAAAGGTCATTGAGTTAATTTAATTTAAGGTAAGGTAAAACATACTTAGTTGAGTTAATTTCTATGATTTATTTATTTATTTACAAGCACTTGTATAACGTTACGGAGGATGTCCAAGGCATTGTACAGTAGAAACTTCAAACTAAAAAAATACTATAATTAATAAAACAATAATAACCTAATAACAGATCCATACACATTGAAGAAAAAAAAACTAACATATAATTTAGAAATATAAGAAAATACAATAATGATGATTTCTATCGAGAACAATTTTAAACGTGTTTCGGAAACAACCAAGTTTTTGCAAATGTAGTCAAGATTGACATTTTTGTATTTTACAGTCTCAAATAAAATTTAATTTACTAATTTTATTTTAGAATATTAATAAATTTTAGTTTTTGCGAAAGACCGTGGAGTAGGTACAATGCTTTTTGCACTAACACGAGGTTTACACAACAAAATACACGCCTGTCTATTTATTTTCTAAAATCGTACTACATCTAACTGAAATTACTTTAAAAGTCGTTACATGTAGTCAGACGCCAGAAAATCTGACCATCAGTATATCCAAGTAATATCGTGTTGCCCAGTAACTGGATTATGGCAGTTTGATAGGCTGTCGCTCCTTGTAAAACACGGGTCTTCAGCCGCTTTCAGTCAGGCTGGAAGCCGACCCCAAGCTAGTTAGGAACCGTAGGGGCCCAAAAGGGCCGTAACCTACCTGAGGCCATGGGTTGAGCTCCGAAAGGGAAACCCGGGGTCCTGGAACGCAAGGCATTCAAGGAACATAGCTGTAGTTTTAGTCAGTAAAAGTTTGACACGCCCTCCTGCTCCATCATTAAAAAAAAAGCTTGTTAGGAAAAGGCTAGGGGGATGTTGAATCCTACCTACGCCATAGGTATTTCTTTACCAATCATGAAAAGTAAAGAAAAATACAGTTTCTGTTGTGTTTTATTAACCGGTCCCTTTCTGTATTTCTCTGGAGGTTTTATGTTTGATTTTCATTGTCCTTAGCCGGCTTTCATTTCGATAAGTAAACAATACGTAGATGAAAATATTACTTATGATACCATCTTTTTTCTATTTCTTCGTTTCTAGCCACGACAACAGCCTTAAGTTGAATGCTCGAGAGTAGCCTGTGGAATTCAAATTTTCTTAAGTTTTTGCATTTTGCAGGTAAGTGTCAGGTTCTATTTTCAATCAATGTAGCCGCATCAGGAGACATAACTTATTCGCTGTGCCTGCCAGTCACACACTATTGCGCGAGGCTAGTCTTCTATCCCTCTCACTCTCTCTGCGCTCAACACTCTTTTGGAAACGCACCCTCACTGTGATGTGTTCGCGGACGAATGGAAGACGATCATGTCAGTATGTCTGGAGTTTTGTGAGATTAGTGAAAGAATTTTGTCTAAATTAATATAGGTATTCTTTAAATAATATAATAGCCATTTTTGCTAAAGTAAAATAAATAAATAAACCTGTTCAGAACATAAAGATTATATTTGCATCAAACATGGCCGCATAACTTAATAATAAAACAAATTTAACCAATTTATAATTACATCTACAATTAATTGATAAAAAACACTTAACTAATTAAAACTATATATACACTAAAGACAAAAACTACTAGCTAAAATATGGCGTCATAAAATTCCTCCGCATCGCTGTCGACTAGAAGTGTGCCCAAAAGGCTGGCGGCATTGCCACGTTGTATGGCAATGCTTAATCTCTGACCGAGGTAAAAGCCAGCCCTTGGGTCACGCGAAGTGTCAACTAAGCATCTGGATAGTTCTTTGAAAAGCTTATGAGCACTCGGACCCCACGACCCAAGAGTTTTAACCCCAAACGGCTCAAAAATATAACTTCCGACGAGGTTGTTATATTTCCGCCGCTTGAGGTTCTCCGCAGCCGCAGCGGCAGCACCAGCACAGCACGAAGAGCTAGGAAGATGGGATGGCGCAAGAGTGTCGACACAGGTAGCGTCCCACACTAAAGGCCTACCCATCTTCCACGGAAATAAGGACATACCGTCCGGTCTCTTACCATCGTCGCGTGCCAGGCCATTAGGTTCCAAAACAGCCGGAACGCCGACGGTGACAAGGGCTCGTCGGATGATGTCGTTAATATTCGCGTGCCGTGCTATCCGTCCCGCGCTTCGACTGCATGACAGGCCGTGGTGGCCAAGGCTGTTGACAACTTCGCCACAGTGGCAGCGATGAGGAGAACAGCAAGGAGCGCCTAGGCGTAGGGCAACAGCTAGGCGGAAAGTAGTATCGTCGAATAAGGTGCCAATATTCGACGACGGCAGTGCGTGAAGCCAAAGACCTGATTCCCAATTTCCCACAGCTAGAAGGCGCGCACGCTCCGCAGTAGTAGCAGATGTTAGGATTAGGTTTTTCTGGACTACTTTGCAGAGCGGCTCATCCCACCGTCTCTGGGAGGTAAGGTTGTCAGGCGGATTTGTATTCGGGCAAGCGATTCTCCAGGCATCCATAGCCTCGGTGAAGCACGGCACTTCAAAAGGAATCAGTGTGGAAGTTAAAATGTTCCTGATTAATTTATCAGTGCTGTGAACCGAAGATATGAATGCCGGTAAACTAATACTGGTAATTTTGCGGACGCCAAGGCCTCCCATACGGATGGGAAAAGTAACTTGATCCCAAGCTCGATCGTCCAAGGTCATATTTAAAATTGAAGTAAGTGTATGTCGGATAATTTGGTCCATTTTTTCCAAAAGGTGAAGGTGCTTCCATAAGTGGGAAGCCCGAAGGAAATATATTAATTTAGGACCGAAACAACAATAACGAATTAGGGTAATGGCCGAATGCATGTTAATTTGGAGTAGTCTTTCCGAAACGTCATTGAAATTTTGTATTTTTTCCTCCACAAAACTGGGAAAGGAATCCTCAAAGATTGGGGACCCAAGGAGACGAAGAGAACTTTTATCGATAATTTTGATTGCTGGGGCTATTGCATTGAATTTTGGAAGAGTCAGATGTCTGTCAGTACTGTCAGAGAGGAATAATTCACATTTAGAGAAGTTGAGATCTAGTCCTATAGAAAAGAGTTGGTTTTTTAAAAATTGTAAATCATTTAAAACGGTGTCTACATCGCCTCCCAAGGTTCCATCATCGAGGTACCACACGTTGAATTTGGAATTTAGTTTTCGAATGATTGGGTGTATAGCTAAGCTAAAGATCACTGGCCCGAGTGGGTCACCTTGTTGACATAAATAGTTTATATATATTTATTTTTGTATTTTCACCCGCAGAAAGAATGCTAATGTATTGAAAGCTGCCATGTATGGTAAAAGCAGCCACAAGAACGACTTTTCTTTTCCCCATTTTTAACCGACATCAAAACGATGTTCTATGTTCGGCAGAATGTATTTTTTTTTTATGTATGTTCACCGATTTTTTGTACAAATATGGACCGATATTGTTTTTTTTTTTTTGTTTTTCGATTGGTTATGCTTCCGAGTTGGTCCCATAGAAATATTGTTATAATCTGATCATGAACTTCGAAGATATGGAACAGAACTCCTCATAGGATCATAACAGAACCGTCGTAACAAGTAAAATCGCTTTGTTTATACGAAGTCGGTGTTAAATAACAAAGAGACAAATCTATTATAGAAACACCGACTTCCGAAATTAAAGTTGTTTTGCACTTTTCAGTGTTTTTTTTTTTACATTGAAGTCGGTTGAATTTTTTTTGTAAAAAGTTTTTTATTTATTGCTTTCTTCAACATTTCTTCATCTCTTAAATCATTTACTAGCTTCATCCTTGTGCCAAATGAACCTAAAATCGGTGTGCCGAGATCCATCCAAATCTATTCAGCCGTGAAACCTTTAAGGCGTGATTGAATAACAACCATTCAAACATACAGACTTTTTTATTATTCATAGTAGTAGTAAATACGAGTAGAATTGGATTTACTTCTAAGGGTGCTTTTCTACTAGAGAAATGCTACGCAGCCAAGCTGGGCACGCCACAATTATGGCGGTAAGTCCCCTCTTTGAGGCGTGGTTAGAAAGACCTCACGGCGTCCTCACCTTCCGCATGACGCAGGTTCTCACCGAACACGGTAAGTTCGGGAGGTTCCTGCACCGGATTCGTGCGGAAGCGACGCCCTGGTGTCGCCACTGTGTGGACCGAAAAATGCGCCAAACAACAAACGCGCGCCTATTGTGGGTACTCTGCTCTTCTCTACTCTCTCATAGCTTAGTTGAACCCGTTTCCACCAGTGCTGAGCTAAATGAACCAATGAATATGATTGGCACTATAAATGATGTAGAAATAGCAAGAGTGATAACGACTGAAGATCTTGGTGTTATCTTCGATACTAAGTTTACTTTTCATGATCACATTGTTTCTGTAGCCAAAGAATCGTTTCGGAGGTTGGGGTTTGTCCTTAGAAATTGTCGTGTGTTTACAAACCATCAAGTAATCCGACTTTTGTATAAAACACTTGATTCAAGCTCTTGTCTTTGAAATCCATAAGAGAAATTCTATACCCTTATGATAGAAAAAGTCCAAAAAGCAAGTATTTCTTTAAACGTCGGTTTAGTTACTATCCATATTTGTATCCAACCAAATTTCTATTAGGTTGTTTGTGCTTTACTTCGCTCCAGTTTAGACGAGCTTTTGATCAGCTTGTAACTGGATTCAAGGAGTGCGCTGAGTGTGATTAACAATGGCGGAATACCGCACGGCAACGTGGAACTACAAATAATTTATGTCGAGTCGATGGTTCCGTGTATGATCTTCATACACGGAACCATCGACTCGCCTAGTTTGATAGCTGTGTAAAATTTTTGTCCCCGATAACTACTGCCGTGCAAGACGACATAAATTATTTGTAGTGCCACGTTGCCGTGCGGTATTCCGCGATTGTTAATCACACTCAGCGCACTCCTTGAATCCAGTCTTAGACTAGATCTATTCGCTGATGAATGGAAGGAGATTCTGACTGAATGTCTGGTAATCTGCGAGAAGACTGAGTGAGAGGTTTAGTTATATTATCTGTGTTATATTTCTTTAATTTTTTTTTACATTATTTGTAACTAAAGTAATTAGTGTAATTGGCATTTGATCGTTCTGGTTGAATAAATAAATAAATGGCAGCGTAGCATAGCACATATTTGTTGTGGAAAAGCTCCCTAAAGGCCTGCATTCCAAAACTTACATAATAAATCTCAGCTCATTGCATTCCGGACAGACGTTTTTCCTTTTTTAAACAAATTTACGATCTAATGTTAGTGGCGTCTTCGCTCACAAGATAGTTCCTTGAAAAAGAAGCAACTTACTGTTGTTTGTTTCGTTTAACAAGAGCCCCGAGCTTCTGAGACGCTATTTAAAGCTCCGTGCAGAAAGTGACACAAATCCTCATTTTGTTGAGAACTAGAGTCTCTTCGCAATGAATGTAAAAGTAAACATCAGCTCTGGAGCCCTAATCAGCTATTTTTATAAATTCGTAATTCCAACACGATTCCATTGTCATTTTGCTAAAATTTCGTAATCTGTTAATTCATAATGGCCGATCATTGATTGATCAGTGATCTCGTAATAGAATTGTGGTACGAGCTGTTTTGTAACGAATTAAAAGCATTGACTGCACAGTGACGTTCTAATGGGAGGACAGTGATCAAAGGAACTGTCAAAATTTTAGCAGATTACCGAGTCAGACATTCATTTGTCATTGTATACGGGATTACCATTCTGTGCCATTTCTTTCAATGCAGTGTCAGTGGTTGACCATTGGAAAGTCATAATGATGTCAATGATAAACCATTCTGACACTATTGTAATGGCAGACTTGAGGCCCGACTTAATTGATTACTTGAACCATACACTTGTGTGTTGAAGTAGATACTCCACGTGTACTCCATTGCGCACCTACGGTTGTAAAATACCAGTAAATATTTGCAGTTGTCTGTAAATGTCAAAAAGTTACTATAAAAAAGATTCATAAGCCAATAACACGCGCGGGTATCGATAAAAAGGACGGGTGGAAAAATTGGCGTAGCCATTCGTAGCTACTCGTAGCCGACGTAGCACTACGCCTACGCTATGCTACGAAGTCGACCCTCTATTTTTATTATATGCAACGAGTTTAGTATTTTTTCGACTAAAACATAAATTGGTTTTGGAGTACTGTTCCTAATTAGAAGTACTGTACCTAATGGCTTTTACCTCACTAATCAGAGTCATGAATGTACCCAGCAGAGCAATTATTATTTCTGCCACGCAACTTGGCTCAGTTTCAAGAGATTCCGGTTTCAAACGAAATTCAACTTTTGAATAATGTTACTGCAAATGCCGTGTGGTTTCGGTGATAATGATATTGCCAAGGAACTTGCAAATAGTGTTGCTCATTTATTTCCGCCTGGCGGCGTACTTTCCTTTTGTTTACGGATCGTTCGGCTTGCGATTTGAGAAAGGTCAAAATGTGATTGCTTTTTATTAAGAAACAACATTTTACCCAAGGCTAAAAATGGGATTATATTACTAAGACTCCACTGACCGTCTATCTATCTGTCACCAGGCTGTATCTCAGATCTCATCATAGATGATGTATTTCTGTGGCCGCTATAACAACAAAGTACTAAAAACAGAATATAATAAATATTCAAGTGGGCTCCCATACCACAAACGCAAGTTTGTTGCCGTTTTTACTACGGAACCCTTTGTGCGTGAGTCCGAACCGCACTTGGACAGTTTTTTCTCTACAAACATATCACGCCTGTATTCTGCTGCGAGTTTGGCAGAGGTTTCTTTAAGTATTTCGCTGTATTAAAAGACCAGAAGCTGTTAATGAAAATTTTCAGATGCAACCGAATTCACGACCTCATACTCAGCAGTCCCGCTTCACACCACAAAGTCTAACGTGTCTTTATTTCTTTTGAGTATTTTCAGGAGACAATGAAACGTTGTCGTTCGGGTCGATCTTCAAAGATAACTGGTTAAGCTACTCTTGTGGCAGTCGGCCTGAGGATGGGTGACCAATTGACCATCTTAATACCAAGACTCTTCCGTGCCACAGAAAGCCACTGGTCATTTGTAGATCTCTGATAATCGTTACGGATAGTTCAGAGAGCCAGAAAATATGACACCAATCTTGCCAAGGGTCATCGTGTTACAAGTAATGTATAATATCATTCTAAAATCTCTAATATTTACGTATTTACATTTAGATATAACAACTGAATCTATAATTTTATTTGATATAACGATCAGTTAATATAATAAACGATTGAAATAATTTTCAAATAACTAATTTTTATAAGCACAACATAAATTGATTATAAAATCTTTAGATGTCTTTTGAGTGGTAAAAGACATTAAACTTATTTAGTTTAATATGAAAGAACAAAAGCTATTATAAATCATAATGGCTTTTAACTTAACCTAATCCATATGATGCACATGATCGCTTCGTTCGCTCGCCATCGCGTTCTAATGGTCACTATTCTAACCTGACCTAATCCAGGTGCGAGGCTCCGCAGCCGCATTATATTACAGTAACATTTTTCAATACGCCGCGCCATCTTGTAATACTAACAGTGTGTTAAACGATATAGGTGCAACAAATATATATTTTAAACGATAGACTTAATGATTTTCGATGAAATAAACTTTATATCCAATAACATTATACGAAATAAGTTTTAGAGTATATAAATTTTATATGTAAAGAAATTATATCAATAGTTGGTATATCTCACGTTTATTATATCTTGTGAATGTTATTGAACTGAAAATATACCAAATAAATATTATATGAGACGCACCTATATTTCGGAGGCAGATAGCAGATAAGCAGTCACTATAAGTAAAATACGGATATCCAGCTGCATCCGGTTAGACTGAAAGCCGGTCCCCAACTATGTTGGAAAAAGGCTGGGGCTTCTAAATACATACATATTATAGATAAATTACACTCAAACCCAGAACAAATGATCGTGTTCATCACACAAACATTTGTCTAGGATGGGAATCGTACCCACGACCTCCATAGCATAGCAGTCAGGGCCACTGAGCACTAGACCAACAGGCCAGCCAGCAATTAATTTTCACAAAAAAAGTATAAAATCTCGTAATTCCAAATGTGGCACCCTCAAATTACGTTTTACTCCGGATGAAGCCAACATATACTGTCCTGCGGCTGGTGTCAATATAAAAAACAGCTTCCTTAATTAAACATCTGTCACTAAGCATAATTTCCACCAGTTTTTCCGCTGTTATATAAATAACGAGATTTACGTTTAAAATTGATTCTCCACAAAAACTGACGTGAAGAGAGGTCGCCCGGGCGGCTTTAAACGGAAACGCCCGGGGCGGTGGTTGGCCGTAGCCAGCTGACCTGGATACCAAACTACCCGACTATCACCTGGAGGCATTTCGCCCTTTTTAATTTACCACCGCTCCTCGTACAATGTAACCTAATGGCGCGTTTTATAGTACAACTTGTGGCGGCTGTAATCTTCTAAGTTCCTTTCAACGTGTGCATTGGCTGGCTCGATGTTACTTGATGCAACTCTTTCCACGTATCAGCTTATGAGCTGTACTCCAATCGTAATATGACTAGACATTTAAACAACCCTTTTTCATTGTCCGTTTAACCGATTTTGACTTCTTCTTCATGGAACGAGTATCTCCCAAGCATGGAGTGATCTCAAAACTGCATCACGTTTTCCTAATTATATTGGGATTGGTTTAAGTATAGATAGGACTCTTGGATTAGATCACAACTTCTCGAGACTATTGAAGGTAAAATTAAAAAAAGACGTTTATTATTACTATTTTTATTTTAGTTACAATTTTTTAGGAAGTTTGTTACTTTAATCGAGGGGTTAAAGTAACAAACTTCCTAAAAAATGGCGCCGATTGTACATATTTCTGTAAAACTTGAATGAACTTGAAAAACGCTTAATTGTCGTATTGTACACACGTTTGTATCGTTTTAGCCGAAATAGTTGGTTTCTATATCTTTCTTTTTCCTAGAAAAATCCATAAAAAGTATTTTTTATAATTTTTTTGGTGATTGACGTAATAACGAGCAATTACGTAATAACCCCCCTCTCCCTACCCTTGGGCGCTCGAGGGGAGAATAGTTTATTGTTTTTCTTTTAATTCATTTAGCTCCAACCAAAAATCTACGATATATTTATTCTGTAGATGACAGTGTGCATATTTGGATGTGTATTAGTTAGTTCATAAGATGTGTAATGTGTAACTGTTAGTACTTTATTTAAACTAGCTTTTGCCCGCGGCTTCGCCTTCGCTTCGCATAAAACAACAAACACAGGATAAGGTCACTCAGGAATAAAGTAGCTTTCTATCAGTGAAAAATATTTCGCAATCGGACCAATAATTTCAGAGATTACCTCCTACAAAAAAAAAGAAAACAAAATTAACCTCTTTATAATATTAGTTTAGTTACAATCAAGGCCTATTACCTAACAGTGGGTAAAGTCGGAGAAGAAGGAAATGGTTATATAAATAATCATGTGGGTACACGATAAACCATAATACTATACCCACCTATTCGGTGGTTATTTAAGTAATAAAAACATGTAAAGTTATAAATATTAAAATATAAAATGTGCCCTTTAAAGCAGGTTACAGCGACACATAACTTGATATTTTAGGATAGCGATAAATCCGATCCCATTAAGGATTTTCGGGTTCAAGATTTGTTTATTTAGGTAATTTGATACAATATCAGGCCAGACTGATGGCCGAATCTCGAAGTTAGAAAACAAACTTGTGTGTGGAACTAGCATAACATTTAAAAGCTTGGATCCATGATGGATTAACTGGAGATTATGGAAATGTAAGCGACGTGTGGTCTAGTTTATCTAGTTTACAAACTTTGATATCCGAATGAACTACCAATAGCGTTAATGTTTTCAAATTGTTGATTTGAACTAATTGTTTGACTTTATTAGTGTCGATATATATGTAGATAGTTTATTAATTGTTGTATGTATTGTATAATTGTATGATATTTATGGTTTATTAGTATATCTTTTCTTGTACCTATTCGCCTTTTCTCTCTCTTTTATTGCACCTACCACTATTTATCTCTGCATCAACCTAATGTTGACTGGTAGAAAATGCCTAAGGCATTAAGTCCGCCGCAGTACGTTTGTGCATAAAGTATTTAATAAATAATAAATATCACATTGTACTCGACTATACCATATCTTTAGCATGATCTATGCTAATTAGTTAGGAAGTTCTCTAGCTCTATTGTTCAACTGTTCGTTCGTTAACTCTCTGGGGTGCAAAACAATAGCTGTTTTTTCCATTAGCTGTGTAGTATAAATGCTCTCAAAACGGTGAAGGAAAAAATCGTAAAGTAATCGGCATGCCCAAGAACAAAAAAATTAAAAACATGTGACATCCACCAACCCGCACTGGGCCCACTCCCCACGGTTTAGATAAGATAAAGATAGAGAAGATAAAGATAAATTTATTAGCACAAAACAAACATGAACAGATATAGTGAGGCCCTGACTCCTGTGCTAGGTGGAAACATTCGTGGATTACGGCCCATTCCCTCTCCTAGAGAGGAGGCC
Source organism: Mythimna pallens (assembly GCA_961205895.1). Taxonomy (NCBI): domain Eukaryota; kingdom Metazoa; phylum Arthropoda; class Insecta; order Lepidoptera; family Noctuidae; genus Mythimna; species Mythimna pallens. Next base: position 9,797,235 of record OY540843.1, read on the forward strand.
TAAGTCTTAGCAGTGAAAACTTTAAAAGGCTAATTATGCTATTATATTATAGTATAAAAAACCGAGAAAAAAGTACAAAAACAACACGACAGAAGTGACAACTTCATCATACACAAAATCATATAATCATTCGGGTAAAGTCGGCCGACTCGACCCGATCTTACTCGAACGAGCGTTACATACACGGAACAGAAAAGAACACTGGAAGTAGCTTGAGAAAATGTTTGTACTCAAAAGTAACCGATCAATTTCATTCATTATTTTTTTCATTTGATGTAGTAGTATATATTGGTTTTAAATCCAACGGCATTTACTACCGGTAATCTTGTACGTTATAATATGTGGATAATGCAGTGGGCTGCAACATTGTAAACGCTCGTATTTGCCGTTTTTTAGTGTATTTATTTATATTTATATATACTTTATTGTACACCGAGGTAATAAATGATACATAAATGAGTGTATATGTATATTGTAGCTGTTAATACCCATAAAATAAACTACTCAGCGTGCCTAAACAAATTTTCACTTCAAAATACTATGTTGCGCGTCTATAATCAAACCCCGTAATACTCCGTATTCCAAAGTAGTAAACAAGTCCCGAAGAAACTTCAGCGGCTGTCACAAAAGTGAAATGGAGCCACTCGTAATGAAATTGAGACCTCTATTTGTGAAACAACACCCACGTATAAGTGTTACAAAATAATATATTTTCGGATGATTGACACATTTTCTGCGAGGAAATATTAAAAGAATATATGAGAGAATATTGGAAATATATTTGGCGTTGTTGTGTTTTGATTGTTACAGACGGAATTATTTCCTTTCAGTTTACTTCATTCTACTATTAGGGCTTGTTGATTGTTCGAAAGGGTTACCGTGGCCCTGTGTGTGTGTTTGTTACTACTTCAGGCTTAGACGACTGAACGGATTTTAATGAAATTTTGCAGTAATATAGCTTATACATCAGAATAATATATCGACTATCTACTTTTATTTTATTAAGCGGAAGAGTTTTTGGTTTATTTAAACACACTAATCTCTGGAACTACCGAATGGATTGGATATTATTTTTTTGTATGGTATAGCCAGAATCATATTGAATAGTGTAGGTTATATAACATCGCGCTAAAAGATATGATAGTAGAGCAGTAACCAAAGACGCGAGTGACACTGTAGAGACAGTTAGTAAATAAATAAACACTCAAACCCCGAGCAGCAACTGAGAAATGTACAGATAAAAAACCGGAATTTCTCAAAATAACCTAACCCGAGAATCAAATCCAGCCCCATGGTTAACAATTGTATTTGCAACATTATTTATTAAAACTTCTACGTTATTCTTTTTCCGAAATTATGTATTTACTGGATTATTTGTGTTTTGTATTTTTTGTAATATCGCAGTACTTGTAACTATTTTTGTATGAAATATTAGAAAACTCGCATTATTTTGTAATATGAGTTCTACCGTGGATACGATGTGTCTCAAGCGGTATGCAATATTGATGATGTATATGGACTTAAAACTGCTAATGAATGAACCGGAATTTGGGCTTATAATTCCAAGTCAATCCAAAGATATAACACTTCAAAGCAACCCGTTTTAAAAAATGGCAAATTCATACTTTAACCCCTAATATACACGGGTCAAAACTTGCTTAAAAATTGCTTATTTCACAATTTATAAGTGTAGACCCTGTTTATTCTTTCTATAATCTAGCTATGACTTACGGTCTTAAAATCCCCTGCGCTTGTTAAAAATATGGGAGCAAATTAGTGACGTGTAAAAAAAAAATGCGTTTAAATTTCATAAGGTACCTATTATTACTCGTAAAACAGTATTTTAACAACATTTTTGACAAACAGTAGATACTACTCCTTATGTCATTTTGACACACTTTAGATTAAGGTTTATTTTATAACGATACTAGTAAAAGAACGCAAGAATTTAATTAACAACACAAGAAAAGATTTCTCTCACATACATTCGTCTCTGCCTCGCCACCTGGAATTCGTCGCCAGAGCAATTTATTCTATGACTTCAGTGCCAACCGTCTCTGTGATAAATAGCACTGATGAAATATATCTTCCAACGCCGCAGACTGTTGATGATCGTACCATTATACGACGGAGTCGCAAAGGGAGGTTGTTTATTTGATAAGTCTAATGTTGTGACGTGTATTATGTTGATGATGATGATGGAGCAGTTGATTCTAAAACTCGGAGCGTCATACCAAATTTTCTGTTCTTTTTTCTGTAGCATACATGCCTTTACGTAGTCTTTTTCGGAAAATCAGAGTATGTATATTAATATTATAGGTTTGTGTGAATCTAAATAGTTTATATACGTTTAACGACAGATCGTCGTATTTTTTAGAGTCATGCGGAGCAGGGTGTTAAGTCCCGAAAACCACCATTGAAAAGGGAAGATCCTCCAACTTCCTGCGAAGGTGTTCACGTGCCTTCACCTTAAAAGTGAACCGTCTGGACACTCCACTCCACTGTTGGGACTCAGGCCCCCTCTCTAGGGCAGGCCGTAATCCATCACAGTCAATCCGCACTAGGTCCACGTGGTAGGGACCTAGTGCGGATTGATGGATGTCACATGTCTTTGAATTTTTAGTTCTTGGACATGCTGGTTTCCTTACGATGTTTTCCTTCACCGTTTTGAGAGCAGTGGTGATAAAATTAATTACACAAAGTAATGCGCTTGGCTGGGTTTGAACCCGCGACCTATATCATGTAAGTTGGGGCGCTACTACTCGGCCACTACTGCTCTTGAGCGCGTCTACTAACGCAGAAAAAAAGTAAAAAAACTAAAACGCGACTACGACAAAAAAAAAACGACGCTGAAAAAGTATGAAACTAGATTTTTAGGATGCTGAAATAAACACTGGAGAAACAGGAATAGAACAAAAATAAAAACCGTAGTCACACGTTATATGCATACCAACCGTAACACTAATTTTTCACAGATTTTCTTTTTTGTTCTGTTCTTGTTTCTTCAGTAACTTTGTTTATCATCCTGAAAATCTTGTTTTCATACTTTTTCAGCGTCGTTTCTTTCTGTCGTAGTCGGGTTTTAGTTTTTTTACTTTTTATTATTTAAACTATCTATTTTGGTGTTATTGACATCGAATTTTTTGACCGCTTGAGGGCGCCACATTGAATTTTGATGATATATCTTAACGTTTTTTTAACATATTACTTTTTGACCGCTTGGGATCGTCACTTTAAATTTGAGCAATATTTTGGAAATGTACAAGTGAAGCCCTTTCAAATGATTCCAAACACGTTGTTTATCTTATATTTCTTTTTTAACACAATGCTTTTTGTCCGCTAGAGGGCGCCATATTGAGTTTTGTGACACGTCATGTTAGCCTATGTTCAGCGAACGATTAAGTCACATTCAGTCTAACGACATCTCATTTATCGAGTTCCGATAAGTAGTTTAGGAGCTATGAGGGAACAGATGAACATACACACATACATAGCCTGCCAAAATCAGAACCCTCCTTAAGCTTTGCCGTAGTCGGGTAATAAGGGAACCTGCGTGATGGACGCGAACTGCGCGTTACGTCTTTTGTTTTTGCTCTTTTGTTCCATCCATTCCTCTGACAGGGGTCTTGATCTCTGAATATAGTTAGTATAGGATCTTAAACGTCTATTTATTGTTGCAGGAAGGCGCGTGCGCGCTAATGGTGGGCAGTGATGGGGGGGCCGCGGCGCATGTCCAGTGCGCTGCTGCTGCCCTTCGCGCTGCTGTCCCTGCCACCCACAGAGGCTGCAAACACCACCACTTACCGGGTAAGAGGATTCCTTTATCATAGCATCTGCAACTAAGACCACTAAAAAAGGAAAGGGAAAATCTTTTTTTTATTATTTATTATTTTTTACTACTACTAATAAAAAAAAACTAAAAAAAAGATATTGTAAGGAGTGAAATATATCAAATATCGATTAAAAAAAGTACACACAAGTCGATTAATTAGTAAGGAAAGCAGTTATTATCGTTGAAAAAAATCTGTGCTATGTCTTACCCGGCTCGGACGATAAAAAGAAAAACTTGTCAAGTGTGAGTCGGCCTCGCACATTAACGGTTCTGTACTTCAATATTAAAATCGAGGCCGAAAACGCCACAAAAAAAAACACCTTTGTTGTACGGGAGCCCCATTTAAATATTTATTTTATTCTATTTTTAGTGTTTGTTGTTATAGCGGCCAGAGAAATACATCATCTGTGAAAATTTCAACCGTCTAGCTATCACGGTTCATGAGACACAGCCTGGTGACAGACAGATGGACAGTGGAGTCTTAATAATAACTTTTACCCTTTGGGTACAGAATCCTAAAATTGTCTACATATAAAAAAATTCATTTGACGTAATGCTTCAAACATGCCATCTACTTTTTACGACTTATGGGTGCGGGAGCCCTGAGTGCCCACAAAATCGGCAATCCTGGTAGGGCAAGTCTACAACCGTATTATGTACACGATAAATACTCGTAATATCCAAACGCGATGAAAAACTTGGCCCTTGTTTGATAATTTCTACGCCCCTCCAGGGCCTGCGCTCTGTGCTTCAGCATCGCTTAGTTACTGCACTAATTGCACAGCCATAGTGGAAAATCTTAAGTGCTTGTTTTAATTACCGAAGCATGAAGCTGCCGCTTTAAAATCATTTTTCTCCATCTTCATACAAATGAAGAGACAATTTTATATAAGACAAATGTCACGAAGTAGGGGCTTCATATAATACTAACTTCTGCTTGCGACTTGCGGACGCGAAGTCGAAGTCGAAGACAGATAAAAAGTAGCCAATGTCTATCCCTGGAGTTCAACCTTTCTCTGTACCAAATTTCATCAAAATTGGTTCAGTAGTTTAACCGTGAAAGCGTAACAGACAGACAGACAGAGTTGACCAGGGTAGATGATGTACCTGTCCGTCAGGTAGGCCTTGATCACACGACACGTTTGTAATATTAGTATGGATCAATTATTACAATTCTCAAAGAAGGGACTTACCACCATAATTAAGGCGTGCCCATTACTGGGTTGCGACAGTCACTGTCGCCATTCCACCATAAGATCCCGCCAGAACATTTGCAGTCGCGCAGCGGAGTTTCGCCCCGGCGTTGCATCTCCACGCGCAAATCGTGCATGCGTGCAAGGGCTGTTGTTGTTGTTGTTGTTGGTATCCTCACACCATCCGGATGATCTCTGACCGAAAACGACAATGTGGTCGACGATGGAGCATACATGTCTAGAAGTAACCTATTCATTATCATCATCATTTAAGCCGAAAAACGTCCACTGTTGGACGTAAGCCTTCCCCAAGTTTCACCATAACGACCGGTCCTGTGCGTCTCGCATCCTTTGGATTCCCGCGATCCTCACCAGGTCATCGGTCTACCTTATGGGAGGCCTTCCAACGCTGCATTTTCCGATACGTGGTCGCCACTTCAGAACCTATTCACTCTTAAATTCAAGAGACGACTAAACAATCTATAAAGCTAAACTCGACGTGTTGAACACAGAGCTAGCCGTAACACGTCGAGTAATATTCATATTTCAGCAAGAAACCTTTATGAGACCATATTTCGTGTGCGTAAACCTTACCATGTTTCAGAATTTCACATTAAACTCAAGTGGTTGCCGATCCGTTTTCACCGGAATGCCCATATTATCCTGCGACCACCACGTATCCCAAAGAACGTTTCAAGTTTCTTCGTGACAGACATTTCGAAACTTGATGCCCTCACTATCCACAAAATTTTATGACAAATCGTTCACGATCCAGGCTGTACGACTGTGGGACGGGTTACGGTTGCCAGTTATACAAAATCAGCTACAGAATTTTTTCAAAATAGTTAAAGAACAGTTTTCTGTCTCTGTCGTCTATTTGGTCTCTCTAGTAAAATGTATTTAAGTAGATCGTATTATATGAATTTGTATGATAGGATTATGTGACCGAAAAATAGGACTTAATTGTTCGTCAACTCGATAATGCAAAACTAGCGAGTGCTCGCGAGTTGTCAGTGTTGGCACCTTCTGATTTTACCTATTTGTTTTGTCGTCAACTCGCTCAAAAGTAATAATTTTATGTAGGTATTTATGTACATTCAACTACGAAAACTTCTTATAAAATGTGTGAAGTAGGGAAACCGACAAAACATCCGTATGGTCAAAGGATCTTTCCTTATCAATGGAGGGACTGAATACTCCTTTAAAAAGCAACATTCTCGCAAAAACTGGACAGCGTGCTAGGGTATCATGCGTCGTCGGTAGCATCTCACTCGCCTCATTAAGTACCTTTAACATATCCCGAAAAAATAGATATAGTATGAAAAAATAGAGTAGATATATCGCGGGAAATTGTAAACTATTTTTTTCTAAATAAGACACGGTTATGTTGGAAACTAATGAATTTCTTTGTGCTTTATCTTATATAAAAGATTTTTTCATTATATCGAGAAATTATAATCAGAGGTCGGAATTAGGTAGAGTTATTCATGTACTTGCATCGAAATGTTGATATTAATATGAAACTTCCCGGGATTTCTAATGTAAAATCTCGTGTGGCCAACAATATTACAAAACCTCAGAGATAGGTAAGACAAATAAAACAAAGATAATTAACATACAATTTTTATTAGTATTTTTCTTTGAAAAAGATCTCTCTACATCAACTGAGGTGAGGTTAACAAAATACGCTTCCTCCTCGTTATTAATCCAGGAAGATATTTTATCTGCTACATAACTGATAGCGATGACAAAAAAAAAATCTGCTCTTTAAAATAAATCTCGGGATTTGAGGCATATGCACTTTATTCTTTTGCTGTATGAAATCAGTCTAAGTACATGAATAACTCTACCTAATTCCGATCTCTGATTACCTAATAAAGATATATTACAATCATACGGAGTCTGCAATTTTCCGGGGGCATTCATATTATTATATATTTATTTATGTAAAAACTTGATGACTTGACTACTTGATGTACCATATTTAAATAATTCAGTACGAAAACCTGTATGAGACTGATAAAGCATTGGGGCCAATTTTCCCACCTGCAGCGCGTGATTAAAGCGATGTTCATTCGTAAAAGCTTAAAATTGGGTTACCATCATATGTGCCAAGCTGCCTGGGTTGCAGCCTATCGACATTTTAATTATAAAGCTATTATTGGCAGAAAGGGTTAGAAAATACTGAAAATAAAGAGTACCTACAGGATGGGGACCTATATTGAAATAGCTATTTTAATATACTTAAAATAGTTTTTGTATCGGGAGTAGGTATGTTCCCTTGGGTTAATTTTCGACTATCAAGCGGGCAAAGCCGCTGACTAAAGGTAGTTGAAACATAATCCCATAATCTCAAACCAATAAAAATGTAATGATCAGTTTATTTTGACGATTTTAGGACCAAAATTCACCGAGAAACTCCATTCTTCATGCAAGTAGAATTGATTTTCACTTAATAGCTCAGCATAAACAGCTTTATAATATTCCTACTGCTGGGAAGCAAGCCTCCTCTCTAAGAGAGGGAATGGACCGTGGTTTACCATTTGGGCCCAGTACGGATTGATGGATGTCACATGTTATGTCTTCTTTTTTTTATCCGCAGCCGGTTTCCTCACGATGTTTTCCTTCACCGTTTTGAGAGCAGTTGTAATGAAATAAATTACGAAAAGTAATGCACCTGGCTGGGTTTAACTTGCGACCTACAACTCGTGAGTCGGGTCCCTTACCACTGAGGCACCACTGCTCAAACGTTACTAACATCCGATTAATTAACAACAACAACCGCATAATTATCTAAAATTAACAAACAAACATCATAACCCAACCACCTGAACAATTAATCGCATGCATGCGCGGCGCTAACTAGCCACTACCTACCTACGTGTTGTATACAAAAGCAACAGATATTACATAGTGACGCAAATCATTGCGACTCTGCACTGCTAACGCTCGCCCCATTCCCCAATGAGGCTGGCGTTGCGTAGGTATATATATATCCCACCTTCAATGGTTCATCGGGTTTACGTCAATAATTATGACCACCCGAGGGGTGCGTACATCAAAATAGGCATTAAAGGGATGTTTTTATAAAGCTCTCTGGAACCCGCGGAGAGCTGCGTTATTTTTTGTGTCAACATCTTTCTTGAGTACATTTTATGTAAATTCTGAAAGTGGAGTGCTCCCTATAATTTGTTTTAGGAGGTACCTTTTTTAGGGATTCTTGTAGCTTTCTTTTGGATTTAGACACGAAATACCTAATACGTTTTGATGCAAGTAGGCAAACTTTGTCATTGATGCCGAAGTCGTTTTCTAGAAGAGGCCCTCTAATAACAATTGCCCAAGTATGCAAATGACGTTTTTCAACACACTTTAAAATAATAACATACATAATATCAACCTGATATAATTGTGAGGTATTGATTTATCGAATAAGTGTGTGAAGTTTTTCAAAATAATGTAGTGTATTTCGCACTAGAATGGAAAAGTGCGGAGATCAGCTCCCGTTACAATACACGTGGGCAATTTTCAATGAAGTCACTCGACTCGAAAACGGCTGGTTACGCTAAATATTCTTTAAATCATCTTTTGTCGGCCTGAATGGTCCATTTGAGCAATAATTTTGTAAAAATTGTGAAGAGTCTGTGTGTGTGTGAGTGTGTGATATATCATTTTCTTGCCTCTTTTCCAATTTTGTTGGGGTTGGCGTAATATGCTAGGTGCCAGACGCTAGCCTAGCCTTTTTATTAAACGATAATTACCGTAAACTCAGTGCGCTCGGTCACATAGAAAATATTTACGTGCTCACTCGCTCAGTACCTACACAAAGAACAAACACCAACACGCCTTCATGAATTAGAACAAATTGTCTGCTGCGGTCTTCCCGTCCGATTATAATTTAGGTGTCTTCAAGGCTAGAGTGAATAGGCACTTAATAAACTAACAAAATACCTCACCACCAAAAAAAAAACAACGTCAACCTTTTTTGTAGGTGGAAAATCATCAAATGACTTTTCCAGCTCTAGGGTTGATGCGAGAGGGCATGCCAGACTTTTACCGACTAAAACCCACCTGTATGGCGTCCATTACACGATAGGTTTTGCTGTCAGTTTTGCCACAGTCAAATATTTTGATTGACGAAAAACCTAACGTCTAATGCGATGACTGACGCGATGCATGACGAAAACATATTGGCGATAACATTCCGTCATTCAAACATCATTCATGATTGATGGTATCAAAACCACTTAAATAAATTCGTTAGTAATTTTCTTTTGTTGACATGTCATTTATTGATAATTGTAATTACCTATTTATTTTTCTAGCTTTTTTTTTATATAACCTTCTTCTCCATATGAAACGACCAATTTGGAACCGTGCACTAGCTTCTGACGTTTTATAAGTGCCCATGTAGGCCTATGTGAAATAAAAACTTTTGACTTTGACTTTGACTTTGACTTGCATGACCGTGTAATGGACGCCTATCCTTCAGTTGCTCTTTGCATTCCAGGGCCACGATAACTTTCAAATGTTCCCGCAGCCATAGCGGGAGTACTTAGTGTAAAATATTACACAATACCATCAAGCGTTGAAGCGCTGCAGCACTGTAATCTTCCCCTCGACGTAAAGTAGGACTTCTCAACAGCTTTCACGATGCCCGCAGTCCGATAGCGATCCAACTTCCTTCGTGGACGGTTTTAAATTAAATTGAGAACACGACGAAAGACTGAAATTAAATTCTTTAACATGTTTTGCTTCACATTTTGCTTTGAAGGTACGGAACAGAATGTAACCTGAACGAACTGACTTACATAATTTATGTCACACGGCATTCTACAAAGAAGCTCTTTTTATAAACTGACTAGCTCCTACCAGCGGCTTCGCCTGCTTGAAAGTTGGTTTATCCTTACAAGTTTTAGAACACCTTTTGGTAAATCCTTTCTTGGTGCTCGCCTACGTCATAAAAAGTAAAACCTTGTGCAAAATCTCACACGCCTAGTCCCAGTAGTTTCGGCTGCACGTTGATATGTGTCAGTCAGTCAGTTTCTCCTTTTATACATATACAGGGTGTAAGGGACAGCTCTCCGCAAATGAAAAAAAAACAGCCTGTCCGTACAAAATTATAAACTTGATTGGAGAGTTTGTATGGAGAGGCTGAATTTTTTCGGTTTCTGAAAAAAATCTTGTGGAAGGTAGTTCAGTTTTGTCTACTGAGCAAGCCATTAGAGTTTGCGGACACCTGTTCCTTACACCCTGTATATGTAATTTAGTATTTAAGGTCAAACGGGGTGGATAGGAACGCAGGGATGAATAGGAACAAAAGCTTGAAGGGGATCTTCGCGTTAATTAACATTTTTTCCCAGCATTTAAGTCCTCCTATTTATTCATTAATTGTAATAAAAACGGATGCTTTGATAGAAATCAATTACATATATTTATACCAATGTGAAAAACCTAACTAAAGTTTTGTTCCTATTCACCCCTGCGTTCCTATTCAACCTGTTTGACGGAACGGAGTCTTCAGAAAAGAAATATTTGTAATTTATTTTAAAATTCTTCAACATCTGTACGATGAATCTACTAACAGTCATCAACATACAAGTTCGGTATTAACTTGTATCCCTTAAATATCACAAAACATAACATAAAAACCTCTAATGTAATGGGTCCACATAATAATGCTAACAATAAACTGAAAGGTAGGCCCCTGAAATCTAAGAATTTTCTAATTTAATTAATAATACACAAGCTTCAATATCGTGTTTAATGAGGTCTCTGAAGGCATCTAACGTTTCAAGCATTTTGTACTTAGTTTCATGTTCACCCTCAAAAATTGAAAAATAAACATCATTAAAAAATGACGAGTGAGATATTTTTTTAACACACTGCCTCTAAAACTGACTCCTATAACACCACTTTTAAGCTCACAATGCAGTGTTTTTCATGCGTGATGTGTTCCGTTTTCTAAATCCGCACTCGTGTGAAAAAGTGCGTGGTTTGCTCCCACCTCATCTGCACAAATATTTGTTACAAATGTTTGTGAAATTTTATTTACATCGACCATACAGCTTTCACCAGGATACAAAAAAACGTGCTTTGGTATATGTGAGCGTTTGTTATTGCACTGACGCTTCGACTCGACGACACCCTCGCCTTCGGGCATCTTCAACTGCAACTGCAACTTCTAGCACTTACAAAAAAATGTTTTTTTTTTTGCGGTATTAAAGTACAACTCTTGTAATTATTAGCTAGCAGTAGATAAATTACTGTTACAATTTCGATCCCACAAGTAACAATCCTGCGACAAAATCGAAAGTAACTTAACCTAAGTTTGAACCGTAGAGCCGGTAGGTGGCTCGTTGAACACTCGTTAAGGACAAATGTAGCATTCCAATTAGTATAAACACTTACCTACTCTCTAACCTAATCAACTAGACACGTGCCTTTAGTATAACAGTGACGTAGTAATTAGAAAGCAATTGCTTACCTGCAGGAAACTTGAAAGTCTTGTAATTTTCTTAGTGGCTTTATCGACATCACAGTCAAGTGATGACAAGATAGGGTGTCACCAACATCTACAATTCTATGTATAGGTGTAGCGATAGCGACGGATGCCCGTTTATATCAATGAGTGATACTCTCTTTAATTAGTTGAAAAGCATTGTTAATGATGTTTAGCTTCTGTAAGGCCGTCTTTATATTTTTACCCGACTGCAAGAAGGGGTATGTTTTTCGTGCGTATCTTGTATGAATGTTATATTACTTATATCTAATATTAGCACAAAAGATCCAGAAGGGTCGAAGTGCTCTGGTTTTAAGGCCAGCCCCACATCAAGATATATCTAATATTCTTTATTACTTCATACCTTCCAAACCGCTGAACGGATTTACATAATTAAGATATCTTTGTTAAACTCGTCTTGATAACCCAAGTGTTAGATAAGTGAAGTTAAAAAAACCAAGTCTACGACCGTAAGATGCCATAATTTAGAGCAAAAATATGTTTTTTTTTTGTTACTGCAATATGGGTACAGGTATCGGCACGGATCTTGAACACTCGGCGAAAGAGTGGGAATCACTTTACGTACGCGTTTTATTTTTTTTTATAAATGTAAACCTAAGTATTTTATTTTATTTTTTCTTTTTCCTAGTATCTAGTAGGTTTCGCCGAGCGCTCAAGATTCGTGCCGATACCTGTATCAAATTAAAGTGCTCATGATTAGGATTTAAAAATAGTATATCATGAACATATTAAAAAAAAAAAATACAATAGGAAACGTTATTTATTATCTACTAACTGTTACTCGCGACTATTACCCGTTTTTTGAGGCATTTGTGTAAAAAAATGTTATTCAGTTCCGAGATATATTCTCGCCTGTGAACAAATTCCTGTTCCCGCGAGAAAATGAAAAGTAGCCCAAGTTAGTCCTTGTAATATAAACTATATGTCAATTGGGCACGCCATAATCATGGTGGTACGTCTCCTGTTTGAGGAGTGGTCCTCACCTTCCGCACGACGCTGGTCCTCATCGGATCCGGACGACACAGTGGAGCATGCGGTAGAGGTGTGCCCCGCCTCGGCGCGTGTCCTCGTGGGGGAAATCAGTGGCAGCGAGCTCTCGGTTCAACAGTTTCGGAGATGTACATTCTCTCAGCATTGACTGCAACAGTCGGGACCCATTAAAATAATCTCTAAGACTAAAATCATCGCATCCAATATGGGACCCGGCTGTTGCAGCCTGTATGTTCCGTATTAGATTTTATTATTTGTTTTATTTTATGTGTTTAAATTAATGCAATTAAATTGGTTTCTACGCTACTGGACTGAACTTGTCTTTTTCTTTTCAGTTTTTATTTAAAGTATTTTTTTACGCAGTCGGTATGTTTTTTATTTTATTTTTTGTAAGACGTTGCATAGGCCTATTTCTGTCTATCGTCATCATCGATCATATAAACGTATACTTACTTGCTAATGGATCTATATAGTAAGTACCCAAGAGTCAAGGCGGTTGCATCTGCTAAGAGCTGATATGATTCTGGCCACTAAGTGGACATTTTCTTAACAAAAGGCTTTGCTCAAACCAGCTTGGATCTCAGAAATAAAAGTAAATGGAATTTGTATAGTGAAAATAAACGTTAATCCAATCGACATTTTCTTTGATATTTTATTCGTCTATCAGTTTACATTTACTCTCCTACAGAAAAAGCAATGAGCATAATCCTAAAAACACTCGACATTAATTGAAGTTTTATTCGATGAGACGTTGCAAAACCTCTCATCTGAGTAATAGAAAAATAATTACATTACGTGTTGCCAATCAGGTTTATGTGTGATCTCGAAATGAGATTAGTGTTGTGGCCACCTAATCCTTCGTTACGGAGAACTGGCAAACGAGAAAATATATCTCATGTGTTATTGTTAAAATTACAACGGATATAAATTTAGCTGCCTCTGTCCCATCTCTTTCCTTAATTACAAGGCCCGCTGTTGCAAACATTAGCCCTTTCAGCTGCGACATTAATGCCCCTGCTATGTGTTATCAAAACAAGCTCTTCCCACAAAAACATTCAACAAGTTGAAATGTTGAATTCAATTTAGCCAACGAGTTTCGTGCTCGTCTCTCAGGATATGTTAAACGTGTTTGAAATATAATTTGAATGAAAGCGAGATAAGTAGTCTAGCGAATGTTCGTTTTGCAAATTATTATGATTCCTGGCAGTTTTGAAACATTAAACTGCCTTCTGTTTAACTGCAATGAAATAATTTGAATATTGCAATTACCTCCAATAAAGATGTACAATGCCTTCCAAATAAGAATAGGATCGATTGCCATGTTGTGTGACGTCCCGTCATACTGTCAAATCGCAAGAAATTGGTCAAAGATGAGCAAAATTGAAGAACTGGACTCTGATTAAACTTTTTTCGTTCACAGTTTATAAATAAATTAAATTTTAAAAATTTCTTGTTTTGCTCGCCATAATAATTCTTCGATTTGACAGTATGACGTGACGTCACAACATGGCAATCGATCCTATTCTTATTTGGAAGGCATTGTAGATGAAAGCATGGGCGTACCCAGGGGGGGGCAGGGGAGGGCAGCTGCCCCCCCTTGAAAATCTCGCAGAACATGTATGAACTCGCCCAATTACTAATTAAAGTGCAAACGGGGCCTTACGTTCTAACTTTTAAATAAACGGCACAGTAGACACTGGCAAAATGCACGATGCAGGTAATCTTCGATAGGGAGTTGTAAGCGACTAGCATTTATTTTATTTGACATAGTCAAATTTACTTTTATTTATTTAACTACCTATAAAGCAGGATCATTTGCGGCTGTTTGCCCTACACACCACTACATATGCCTAATGTTTCATGTAGGTGTGTATGTGTAGTGTGTATGACAAAACAGCCGCGGACGATCCGACCTAAAAAATCTGACTTGCCCCCTCCTACGCCAGAAGCTGGGTACGCCCATGGATGAAAGTGTTGTAGGTATGGAAGCAGGACTTACTGGATGGTTCGAATGAACCCAAACAAGAAGAAGGTAACCCAAAGTGTATTTATATACCTATATATAAATTTTCTTACATCTCTTAAACGAGGTACCTTTCGTTTATTGCTCTTTCTATTAGTGAGAAAATCGCATCACCAAAAATCTGTCATGTGGCTTAAGAAGAGCAGTGCCAGCGGTGCTCAGGCACATGGGCACAGGTCCTGGAGGGGCACAGAAATGATCACAGACCAGCAGTGCTATTCTCTAAGATAACAGCCTTAAGCGCAGCGCTGGATTACATTACTTACATTGGATTGTTCCTAAAACAATGTACCTATTTGGATTACGTCGCTGCGGCCAGCGCTGCGTTCAAGGCTGTTTTCTTAAAGAATAGCACAGAAGTTTTGGATCTATGATTAGTAGTTAGTAGCTTACATATAATACCTGTTATTTATCGTGTACATAGGTTGTAGAGGTAACCGCCAGGATTGCCGATTCCGATGGAGCCCAGAAGGCTTCAGCACCCACAATAGATAAATAGTGGGTGGTGGTGTGTTTGAAGCAACTTTGAAGTTTTTTTTTTTTTATAGGGGCACTTATAAAATCTCGCACCGAGTATTTAATAAAAGGTTAGTTACTGAGGAAGAGCTAGTGGATAAACAGACAAATACGGGAAGCGACTTTGTTTTATACGTATCTAAATAAAATAAAGGAAATTAGGTAACTACTTTTATTCCGATTGCTTCTGACGTTTTTTCTTCATCGCTCCGATTTCTCACCAAGAAATTGCAAGAATAAACGTCCAAAACGTATGTTTTGTGTTCCCTTCACACTCTCATTTGTAAAGTGTCAAAATTAAGGGATTTTAGTAAGTAAGAACAAGTAAAATGTATTAATAGTCCACGATCCTACGACCCTTCTCTTGGTTCTTTAACGATTCTCTTCAAAAGTAAAACAAAGTCTTGCTGTGAGTTATTTGTTTGGCGTGGCTACAGCCAAACTTGTTATTTTTCAAGCTCAACGTTTCTGAAAGGGAAATTTTGTAACTAATCAATACTCGTTAATTTACTTGAAAGGCGAGGCATCCATTAGAATATATGAAGGTTTTTTTCAACCGTTTCTCCTTTATGAGAATCTTAAGGGCCTACCACACGCGCAAGCTTTACCACAGTTTTGCACGTGCAGGCCGGTTTGTAAACGGAACACCGAGCTGATCGAGCGGTTGGCAACCCATACAGATGATTTACCAACACGGTGTTCCGTGTACAACCCGGCCCGTGCGTGTGGTGGGCCCATTAGATAACCCTCCGGTTGAAAAATCTTAAATCTTCATCGATTATATAGCTCTTTAAATCGTATCTACGCTTTGATTTGACTGTTGTCTATGGATTTCAATATATTCCTATTTCCTTGGACAGAAATGAATTATTTATCCATCGATAAAAGAACCGTCTATGATTACCAAATAAAGTTATGTTATAGGTAATTTTATTTGGCAGGTTAACCTTTTTACGTATGAAATCATCCTTTCCCGCCCTGTGTGGAACGAGAGGGAGTGACAGGCTTTTACTAACAAAAACCCACCTGTCTTCTTTCAGTTACCTTTTATGTTCTAGAGCCGCGGTAACCCGCTGTCCTGGAATTTTGACTTATAGGTTCTACAGTGGAATCTGTTCTAGAGAAAGAAAAGAACTATAATTTGAGTCTACTTTATATTAATACAATTCACGAATGTTATTCAGCCAAAGATTTATTTTACAGGAAGAATTAGAGTCATCGCTTCGGTTGGTGCACGCAGTAGCCACTGGTGCAACAGGAGCCTTGTGCGTTACACATCGATATGGACGGCTGAAAGCACCGCTCCACGCCGCGCGATGGGACACCGCGAGAGCCAGGGCAGACCTCGCCGCTAACTTGCTCCATCAGCTGGGCCTGGAAAATGCGGGTAATACTTACAGTAGATTTATAATAGAAGCTTCTGGTGCAGTAGGATCGTTGTGTGTCGCACATCGATATGAGTGACTAAAAGCCACTGTCGCACAACACACGATTGGACCTCACTGCTTAACTGCTGCATCAGCTTCAAAAGGAAAATACGGGTAATACTTACAGAAGAGCTAGAAAATGGAAACTCTTGATGGAAGTATAAGGTAATGGTGCAGGAGCGTTATGCATCACACATAGTATAGACGGCTGAAGGCACCGTTACACGCTGCATGATAGGACACCATGAGAGCCAGGGCAGACCTCGCTGATAACCTGCTGCACCAATCGAGGCTGGAAAATGTGACTAATACATTATTACATCAAAGTACCATGTGTATGATGTAGTGTATGATGAACTGCGGGCAGGTGAGCTCAAATGCCATATGATGAGGCTGGGCTAACCACGCTCCATCTTTAAAGCTTTATAGCACAGCATCTTCTCATTCCATGTTACCACTGACTGACTATACTCACATCAAACAGGCTTAAACAATAGCATGGCAAAAACCGCCTCACGTATTTACAGAGATGAAAAAAACCAAAAGAATGTTGGAAAAGAAAAAATGCTTACTTCAAATACATAATACATAGACCAACATTAAAAGTTTATCAAATTTCTAACTGGCTACAGGCTGCTACGATTTTTATCGATACTCTTACGTAAGTTAGAATTTAAGTTACCTTCGAAGCGGGAGAAGTTTCGATAAACAATGGTTCGAAGAAAGGCGAAAGGGACCGGGCGGTGCCAAGTAAACAATTTTGTTTGATTTGATTTAGCGCCGCTCTTAAATTAATTGACGACCCCAGAAATCGGACGAATCAAAATTAAACGTTTTAGGGAGAAAGACAAGCCTAAACATTTTGAAGACACAAAATCAAATTCAATTTGTTTTTTTTTTGATATTTTTTGGCAGAAATGAAGAATCTTACCAGACGAACATGCTGCTGGGTTAACCGCGGACCTGTGTTGGAGTCAAATCAAATAAAACGGTAACTCCTGATCGACACTCAAAATCAAAGAAACTACAAAGGTCGTTTTCTATTTTCGGAGTAGAAAATCTGTTAGGGTCACAAACAATAGAGGAGCTTGATCATCATCGTTTCAGCCGATAGACGTCCACTGCTGAACGTAGGCCTCCCTAAAATGTCGCCACAATGAATGGTCCTATGCGTCTCGCATCCATCAGATTCCCGCAACCTTTACCAGGTCATCGGTCCACCTTGTAGGGGGCCTTCCAAGTTCCAACACTCCGTCTTCCGGTACGTGGTCGCCACTCCAGGACCTTTCGGCCCCAACGGCCATCTGTTCTGCGAGCAATGTGCCCTGCCCATTGCCACTTAAGTTTGGCGATTCTTCGTGCTATGTCGGCAACCTTGGTTCGCAGCTCGTCACCGTCTCTTTTGCCTAGTTTCGCGTTAAAGTCCCCCTTGACCACGAGCTTGATCAGTTTTTAAAAAATAATTTAAAAAATTATCTCTGATGGAACACGTAAAGTGCTTGTACTTGCAAGGTTAACCACAATAACCATTCTTAAACTAAACTGCCTTTAACCGAAACAAAGCTGCAGCACTTTCAAACCACGAAAGTGCCACAGTCTATAACGCCTAAAACATTATTTTCTCTCTCTGCAGAGGTCCTGATGGCGGTGTCCCAAGGCTTGGTGCTAGGCGCGAGTCCCTCAGAACGGGCAGTAGGGGCTCGAGCACTGGCCTTGAGGTTAGACGGCGTGGTCAACAGTGCCGTGGCCTGGGAAAGATTCGGTACTGCAGATCCTGAAGCTGTTGTGTCCCCGCAGCTGGAGAAACCGCCTGATCCTGAATACCCGTGGTAGGCACACGATTGAACCTGTTTACATCAAAATATTGTGTTTTCTTTAAATATGACCATTTTTGACGAAATTAAGGTGCAAGTACTGACCAAATTTCTAAAATATCTGATTAAAGGCACCACGTGTAAGTCTGTGCCTAATAGTCCTGAGTCACTCTCTTCACACAATAATCTATACTTGCTTATATGGTCATCAATTGCAGGTATGTGTCAGCTCATGAAAGTGAAACGCTTCGGTCCCCAAAGTTCATGCCATCTCCGCCCGGTGCGACCATGGAAGGCTGGTGGACATACCCCTACTACAGCTGTGAGGCAAAACGATGGTTGTTATCTTACACCGTACCTGTCTCAACTATCCGTGGGTAAGAAGATACCTTCCCTTTTCAATAACTGGCCATTGTCTTTGTAATACATACATACTTAAGACTTTGTAGAGCTAAGCTATATATCTAGCTCTTGGAGCCAATAAACGTTTTCGAACTATAATCAATGGTAGACTACAAATCTCACCAAATCCTTCTGAAAATCATTAATTAACATAAATCGACTATCTTATGGCTTGCGAAACCGAAAGCGAGAAATAGGAAGGCCATGAGACAATAAACCAAAATAAATCCCGACTTTTACATTAGTTTGGCCTACCCTATTTGGCCCGCGTTAGAATAATGTTTAAGTAGGTACCCATACCTATCTCCGCATACATAACATGGCTGTAAGCCCGTAACACATTTTCCTCTTACAGATTGAAAGGTATCGTCTCGCTCGATATAGACATATCTAGCTTGGAAATAAACCAGTGCGAGGCGGGTACAGAATATGAAAATGATAACCAAATATATTCCTTTCATGGGACACACAAATGTCCTAACGAAACTACTCAAGTAAGTAAACCAAGACCTTGAATTTAATTTATTTAATAAAACAGAATAATTATCTAACGCATTTATCATTTACGATTATTATTTATAGTGTGAATATAGGCCAAACAGAGAGATGAGTGTCCGGTACGCTGGTTGGGCGAGAGGATCGTATATTTGCAAATGCCGTGCCGGCTACTACTCCTTGCTTCATCGTGAAGGATATAATGGATCCCTTGTTGAAGGTAAAACAAAAGCCCTGCGATTTTTCTTAATTTTCCTGGAAAGCTCCCGAACTTTGAAATCAACGCTTTTACATGTTCGTTCAGAAACACAACAATCATTATAATATAATATCATCAAATCAATACAAAAACATACAAACAATTAAATGTTTGTAGTTTTATTTTATGAAATACCTACGCCATTCTCTTTTGTTTTATAATGATCTCGTTTTTGACAGTTTGGCAAATGTCAAAAAATCTGAATTTGATCATTTTGACATAATTGACAATTTGACATAACTGACACTGACAGTCTTGAGTCTGTTGTTGTTTACAACAGTTCACCACTTGTTTACTTTGATAGTTGTTTTGATAGTATTCATTTGTTTCAAAATTAATAATTATTTTAACATACAATATCGTGTGGAAGACGACCCTCTGGTCGAATTTGGGTATTAGATCAACTTGAGCCCTCCACCAAAATGCCTATTTTGAAGCAACTGTAGGGACATTTTAAAACTAATTCACATGTATCTGCGCTATTCCAGTTGCATACCAAGAATACGAAGAGAACGATTTAGAAAACTGGAGTGAGCCATACGAGTGTTTGAAATGTCAGCCAGGCTGCGACACGTGTCAGGGACCGGAGCCATGCCTTGCCACTTACAACTGGCCATTCCGGTAAGAATACCATTTTGATCCAGATATTTATTGTTATTATTTTAGTACTACTGACCCTTGATAACAGAAGTGGTAAATAACAAACAAATCCTTTTCAAAAAAAAAAAACTACACCCAATGGCAAAACTTTGCCTTACACAGTTGAATATGGTAGCGCTGTATTAAAATGCTTATTCTGTATCAGCATGCGAGTATCAAACAACCAGGGGTGCCGGCTTTTAGAAAACCTCATGGGTGCTTATGCTCATTTGATGGACTCGAAAAAGTGGCAAAGTGTAAGAAGAGAAATGCACACTGATCGACTGACAAATAAATAAATGTCCTACTTACGTACTGCATACTAATTATGTTTGATAAAAATATAAAATGAAACCATTATATAAAAATGAAACTAGTTTTTAGTATCAAGAAATATAATTTGTACGTAACCTAAAAAGCGATTACTGGTCTGTTTCTTGATGTCTATTCTCATGGGTGCTCGGCATCCACTGTTTATTTGTCATGGGTGCTCGAGCCCCCGTGCACTGACAGAGTCAGCTGCATGGATGGATCAAATCTATGATTGAAATAAACTCAATTCCACCAACTAAATCAGACCGCTTAAAGTAACTTGTTTTGAACTTTTTATCTGTCTAATTTTGGTTGGGTGTTTTGCCTCTGTCAACTGTTTTTAGGGTTCCATACCCAAAGGGTAAAAATGGGACCCTATTGCTATCATTCCGCTAGCCATCAGTATGTCACCATGCTTTATCGCATGAAGTGTGATAGCAAGACAGTTGAAATTTTTACAGAAATACATCATATTTCTATTGCTGCTAAAACAACATAAATACTAAATACAGAATAAAATAAAAGGGAGGCCCTTTTTTGGGCTTTACAAGATTAATGGACGAGCCCTTTGTAAAACTATCTTTTTAAATTTTACCTTCCAGGATATCTTTACTGGTGATATCAGTAAGCTGTGCGGTAATGACTGTCTGTCTAACAATCTACACTCGTCACCATCGCAGAGTGAAAGTGTTCCGCGTGGCCAGTCCTGTGTTCCTCTCCATCACACTTCTCGGATGTGCTATCATGTATATGGAAGTGAGTATGTCCTTCAAGCTATTTGTATTGTGTTGTTGTTTATATATTGATTCCAACTTGGTAATTTTGAGTAATCTTGATTATATTGGCCAGGTTCTTAATTAAGAATTTACGTTAAATATTTGTCTATCTCTACCTTATCTTGAAGTCCTGTCTAATATTGGCACTAAAATTTTGACACTATCTAAACTTTAAATTCTCAATATGGAAACGGGCCATAAGAATGAAACAACCCAGGTGCTAAAATGAATATTAATAAAAAAAAAAACGAGTGTGCTTATGACCACACGACTGAAGTGAAACTTCTTTCGCCTATAAGAGAAAGAGAGAAAGAAAATGTGCGCGCGCACTGCTCTCTCTTGCTCCTACACTGTGATACAGACAATAAGCCTACAGTGTGCTTAGATATACGGAACGTATTTGGCTATGAGAGGAAGAGAGAAAGAAAATGTGCGCGCGCACTGCTGTCTCTTGCTTATATCCCCCACTTAACTTCCGTTCGCCTTGCCCGATCACGATCACGCGTTCGCCAGCTTACTCCCCAAGTCAAGCGTGCGTAAAGAAGTTTCACTTCAAAAAACAAATTGTTTGTTTGTTTCCAGATGGCAGCTATATTTCCAGTGTTGGATAGATACTCCTGTATTGCTACAAAATGGACTCGACACATGGGATTCTGCATCACTTATACAGCACTCCTAATGAAAACATGGAGGTTATTATCTTTTTTTAATATTTATAGGTTCGCGCTTGACCACTCTCACATGATTGTAAATGATGATGTGATTGATGATGGAACATGTGCACATGTGCTGTGTGTTGACTGCTATGGCCCACGCACAATGGTCCGCATAGAACTACGTGCAGAAACCAGACTACAAAAGATAGACAATGGAACTCACTTGCCTAGAAGTAACCTAATTCACACGTGAAGGATTTAAGTATCAGAAAAAATATCACAAACTCTGGCAAGAAATTCCACTCCTTAGGTGTAAATATACCGAAAAGGTTTGGTGCATTTGGAGGGTATATTTACACAAACATTTATGTTAACTTACAGAGTCTCTCTAACGTACCGCGTGAAGTCAGCTCACAAACTGAAGCTAACAGACAAACAGTTATTGCAATGGATGGCACCCATACTTCTCATCATGCTAGTCTACTTAGGAACCTGGACTTTATCTGCACCACCTGATGCTGAAGTTGTGAGTATTCAATTATACAAGATGTCTTAGACATCGAGGCACAAACAAATACCATGGATTCAGTACATGATTCTGGACCCCCAGTGGTGAAATTTTTCGTCGGTTTATTCCTAATTTTATTAAAACTGTTTATAATCGTTATTCTAACATCTTTAGTGAAAAAATAAATGAATTATGATTAGATTTTTCTACCCCAATGACTTATTTATAAAAAGTGTTTATTCTAAAATTATCATTGGGGTTGGTTAGAATGACAAATTTAGTTTGAATTTATAAAAAATTACAGATTATGTTTTATAATTTTTTTAGAAGGTACAGACTTTTTTTGTGTTGTCTGTATTTTTTAAATTAGGTAAGGAAAAAGCCGACGAAAAATTCCACCACTGGGGGGTACAGAATCATGTACTGGATCCATCTTATTTGTTTGTGCTTCGATGTCAAAGATACCGTGTATTTATAATACTTTATTAAATCAGGGGCCTTACCATGACGTGTTAAAAATATGGTGTACGAGCGAAAAAGAGGGACGGAGCTATACACCCTAAATAGCTTCATCCCTGTAACAGTTCAGTTTAGGTCGTGAAATGGGTCGTATTAAGAGCTCGTGGTAGGGCCTCTGTTTCGGAATACAGTCGCCTCTCGTTAATTCAAACCAGCGATAATTCGAACCTCTATTATTCGAAGTTATCACGAATTCCCAAGAACATCTCTTTATATTTTTAAGCGTTTGGTACCTAACATCAACAAAAAAAGCCACGTAACAAAACAACCTGTTATTTTGTACTCATAGAAGTCAAACACTCGAAAATTTAAAGTTATCAAATTGAAATGAGTATTACAGACTTCTTCCAAAAGACTAATCATTAATTCACATTATGTATATATGAATGTACTTGTATGAATGTACCTTTAACTTTTATTTTAATTCTCACCCCCGCTTTATCAAATAACTTCAGACCAATCTCCATTCTCCCTTTTCTGACAAAAATCTTGGAAGCAGTTGCTCTTAAACAATTATCATCCCTTGTGTTAAGGAATAAACTGTTATTCCCTTTTCAATCAGGTTTTCGACCTGGCCACAGTACAGCCACAGCCTTACTTAATACGTCAGGAATAGCCTGGAAAACTCGAGGTTAATGGTCTTAGTTTTAATAGATTTCTCCAATGCTTTTAATACCATTGATCACGACATCCTTCTGGCTATCTTATCTCAAATTGGGGTTTCTTCGTTGGCACGGGATTGGTTCTAATCATATCTTCGTGGGCATCAGCAAGCGGTTCGTGCTGATCAGAAGCTTTCTGTCTGGTGTGACCTAAAAACCGGCGTTCCACAAGGCTTTATCCTCTCTCCACTCTTATTTCCTTTTTTTATTAATTATATCTCAATTATCCTCAAATGCTCTTTCCTTCTGTATGCTGGTGACTTACAGCTCTACGCGCAAACTGACCTTTTGCAGATTTGGGGTTACTGCCAATGTTAGTAAATGCCAGGCTATCCTTATTGGCAGTTCATACTTTTTATGAAGCTTGGACACTAGCCGAATACTGTTGCTTCTCTTCGGCAATATAGTAACCCCTCTCTCGCCACACGTTTAAAGACCTAGGCTTATATATTGACGATAGGTTAAACTGGAATAAGCATATTACGATCTCTCTATAGATTTAAGAATTTCCTTCCATCAAGTACTAAAACCACGTTGGTCCAATCACTTATTTTACCGATAATTAACTATGCTGATGTTTGTTACTCTGGTCTATACCAAGAACTTCTTAACAAATTGAATCGACTTCTCAACAACTGTATTCGTTTCATATTTAATTTTGGTCTTTGTAAATATGATCTCATTTCTTCTTTTCGTTCTCAGCTTAAATGGCTGCCTATCCGTCACACCTCTCCCTGACATCCCTCAAATCCCTAGGTACGCTCTTCGCTATAATGAACGATTCATATGCTCCTGATTATGTATTAAAAACAATATTTTAAAGTATTGGGCAGTTTTCATAATTTCAACCTTCTAGTATCCAAAAACATTCTTCTATATATTCCTTCTCACCGTACTGGGTTTATGGCTAATTCTTACGTTGTCTCTACATCTAAAAAGCCGAAAGTAAATTTTCCTTCAAGTGTTTAATTCAGAACTACTACTTGAAGTTTTCTCAACCTTAGTCCGGTCTCGTCATAATGAGGATCAATCACATAATAACAAATCCGATTTTTATTAAGTACATCGCATGTGTAATAATTTATTGAGCATTTAATTTTTTAAATTATTAAAATCCGTCAAAAAATGGTGGATTTATTAAAGTTTTTCTGAACGGCTACTTGAAAACGCGCGCTCTCGCTGGACTGTTTACGATGACGTCATCTGTCACGATCCGCGCGACGAATGGCTTGATCGTATTCATTCGCCGGTGGAGACCGATCATGACAGATGACATCACGGCGTTTCTGGAATACACTTAACTTGCTGTATCTTCGTCATTTTTGGTCCGACTTAAATAATTTCTTCATAGTATTTACTGTTTTTTTGACGCTATAAGTCTGCATACTCCACAAAAATCATGACTGATCCTCATTGTTATATTTTAAGTTCTCCTAATTATAATGATTTGATATTTATCGAAGTATTTATTAGTTTATAATATTAGCATATGTATGTATTTTATTATTATAAGTAACTTAATTTAATGATACTACATTATACTTGATATTTTATATCTGTCATTTATTTATTGTGCACCCCTAACCCTGGTAGAGAATGCCTTATTGTATAAATCTGCATATATACCACTACTATACAGGAAGTTCAATTTTTTTTTTTTTGATAATATTAAAAAAATTGCAGTTAACAAATAATAATAGATTTTTATTACTCAATAATTCGAACTTTCATATTTGATATTTCAAAATCTCGATGATTCGTAATGTTTTAAAAGTCCTTCGAGTGTTAAAATAACGAGAGTTGACTGTATGCTCCGATTGAGCCAGATATAATTTGACGGCACTAAATAGCTTGTAAGAGTGATAAAAAGATGTCTGAAAGAGTTACCGTGGCCCTAGAGCGCAAAGGGCAGATGAAGGAACATAGATGGGTTTTAGTTAGTAAAAGTCTGACACGCCCTCTTGCTCCACCTTTGATCGGAAGAAGTCACTTGACAATTTTCCACCTCAAAAAACATACAAATTATTTAAAGAAAAATTGATGGATTGTTTTGCTATGATACTTTAATTCAACATGTTATTTTGTGTTTACAGATCACGGATAACAAAGGTCTGAAATTCAAACAGTGTTCTTACAACTGGTGGGATCACAGTTTAGCCATAGGTAATTGAAAAATAATGAAGATTTTGTAGTAAATAACATTACTATCACACTAATATTATAATGGCGCAAGTTAGTGCGTGTGTATGTTTGTTACATCTTCACACTCGAACGGCTGAATGAATTTCGATGAAACTTGGTACAGGGGTAGACCACGCCCTGCACATAGGAATTACGTTCCCTTGGGATAATTTTCTACTATAACGCGTGCGAAGTCAGCTGGCAGCAGCTAGTTCTAAAATCATTATTTATCATTTCATTATTATCATTATCAGCAGGTTTTGTCTCAGTTTTCGCATGTTTTGTTACTTAACCAAGATTTATACAGGGTGTCTCTGTGCGTCGATGTCAAAAACACCATATATAAGTGGCAACATTAAAAGTTCAATTTAGCCAAAAGACATGAAGACAAGCCAGCAAAAAAAACTAAGCCATGATTATTTATTATCGCAAAAAAAAACCTAGTCAATTCAGTTTCCAATTATGACCATTTTTTTTTTAGATGCTTATATTGGCCATTTTATTGATTTGATAAAACATAGTCAATTATTTCGTGAGTATGTAACATGGTAACCTATACCCCGTTTAATAATTTCATCAACAATTCCCTCGCCATTGCTCTTTAATTAACTCTGTTTATAATTACAGTTGCTGCTTTTTATAATTGAAATCATTACAGCCTATAATTTAAGTTATTTCGTACTAGCTGTTGTCAGCGGCTTAGCCCGCGTGAAAGTATAAAATTTGCCCCAAGGTAACATACTCCCAGGATAAAAAGAATCGTATGTGCTATTCCAGAACATAGTCAATCTGTTTACCAAGTTTCATCGAAATCCATTCAGCCGTTCGAACGTAAAGAAGTAAAAAACAGACACAATCACAAACTTTCGTCTTCTCGATTTAATTCATCTCAGTTTAATATTGGGTACTTTACTATTTTTTTTTAAATATTCTAGGTATACTTAACTAGAAATAACACCAAAAAGAAATCGTTTTCTGAGAACAGCATCAAAATTGGTTATTAGGAAGAGCTGTAGGTAGATAGTGCTAGGAACATCTCGCTATCTCTTTTCTACGCATTCATTTAAGGCCCTAACTCCCGAACAGTGCTATAAAACAATGACTTTCTGAAGCCTACTCCTCGGTAACGGCTAGGTCAATAGGGTTGAAAAAAATATTTTTAGTATACATTCATGTGCAACATCATCAACATAATTATGATTTTTTCGTAAGACTAATGTTATTGCCAAAAAAAAAATTAACATCATGATATTTTTTCGCTTGTTTTCCCTACTCCTTTCAAACGGCTTTGATCTTAAGAAATATGTTTACACTAAAAATTGCTGGTTAAGTGTTTTTCTGAATGTACATAGATAGCATATATAATCAATATTTCGCAAAGAAAATGAATGAAAATTTAAAGTTCAGCGTGGCGACGTCACAGTTCAGTTTGTGTAGGTACTTGTTTTGTTTCTTGACAGTTTTCCTTTCCAAAAGATTGTAAAACTTGCTAACATAAATATGAACATCTATTTGTGATTTTGGATGAAATAAGTTTTTATAAAAACAGTTTATAAAAATTAGTAAACTACCCAATTGTTATTTCATATGATAATTATAGCTTATAATTTAAATTTTCTCTTATAATTTAATTTATTTCCATCATATCTACAACTATTTGTGTTTTCCAGGAGAAATCCTGTTTCTACTATGGGGCGTGCGCGTATGTTACCGCGTGCGCCACGCAGAGAGTCTCTACAACGAGGCGCGCCTCATCTCCATAGCCATCTACAACATATTCACCGTCAACTCACTCATGATAGCGTTCCAGTATGTATTATATTCTAATCTTTAAAGTTATACAACTCTTTTATTTTATATCTAGCAGTTTTTCATACCTACTTAAGAAACCTTCAAATTGAAGTCTTACATCTCTGTGACTATCAATGTCAAAAAAAAATACAAAATGTATGGAAATTTGAGGCGATATTAACAGTTTGTGACTGAAAATAGATTGCAAACGTTCGCCAAAAATACGAGAATTGCCCACCGATTACAAAACAAAATCCTGTTTATTTCAGCCAGATACTTTGCTTAACCACTCTGATTTTTAGTGGTCAAATTCACTTTAAGTGCAATCAGGCCAACACAAGTTAACTCAGCACAATTACAGTGCTGTTTATTCCATGTCTCGAAAACACAAAGTTTTTATAACACATAAGTGCCTCCTTGAGTGCATGAGTTGTATGGGATCATGGGTTGACTTCCGAAAGAGAATCCCGTGGTCCTGGAACGCAAAAACAAAGAAAGAACATAGGTGTGGTTTTAAGCAGTTGTCACGCCCTCTCGCTCCGCCCTAAAATGAGAGAACACATTGAGTGATATCTCGCCTTAAAAAAAAAAGTGCCTCCTGATCATTAATTGTTCTTCTTGATTACAGTTTACTGATATTACCTCAGGCAGGGCCAGATATAAAATATCTCCTTGGGTTTATAAGAACTCAGTTGTCTACGTCAACTACCGTACTGCTGGTGTTTTTACCTAAAGTAAGTATTATTTCCGCTATAAAGTAAAATTTCATTTCTTCATCATCATCTTCCTGCCCTTGTCCCGGTACCCGTTTGTCTCACTCCAGAACGTTTCGTCCTCATCGACCATCTGTTCTACGGGCAATGTGTCCTGCCCACTGCCACTTAAGTTTACGGATTCTTCGGACTATGTCAGATTACCATCTCTTGCGGATATCTTCATTCCTGATGCGATCACGCAAGGAAGCTCCTAGCATAGCCCTCTCCACGATTCAATACTTAAACTTACAATGACCACTTAGTACTTTATAATTAGGTATATTGTGAATTCCTTCAATAAGTAGTAGGCGTTCCTCCAATAAGTACTAATTATAAAAAAAAAAAATGTAAGCTATTTTAATTGATTAATTGTCTATAATTATGTAAAATTCTACCTATTTGCAGGTCCTTCGCGTGGTACGTGGCACGGGCGACACATGGGACAGCAGAGCGCGCGCACGCGGCGTGCCCGCCTCGTCGTCGCTCAACGGTATCGGCCTCGTGCCTGATGAGCCGCCTGACCTCTACCAGGAGAACGAGGAACTAAAGGTATGTTGCACCAAGTCCTGTAGTGCAAGTGACAGAAATGGGACAGTAGACCTCGCATGCACGGCTTGCCCGCCTCCGAAGCCGACGAAGAACGACGAACTAAAAACACGTAGCCTCTATTCTAATAGGGGCATTATTCTTTACCTATGAAATTGCCGTTTTTTAAAACGGGTTGCTTTGATGTTTTATATCTTTGGATTGACTCATATTAAGAGTTCGAACGTAGAAAGTATGTATTTCAAAGGGCAAGCAATATCAATGACGTATACGTATATGACTTTATTCTAACAAAAGAACTCTGTGTTCTTGATTTAAT
The DNA here is from genome assembly GCA_961205895.1 of Mythimna pallens. Classification (NCBI taxonomy): domain Eukaryota; kingdom Metazoa; phylum Arthropoda; class Insecta; order Lepidoptera; family Noctuidae; genus Mythimna; species Mythimna pallens. The sequence continues at coordinate 9,826,370 of OY540843.1, forward strand.
AACTTTCGTTTTGTAAATTTTGTCTTGTAACAGCCCAGAGAAGAAAAATTATTCGTGCGATAAAATTTCCCACGTGAAAGTGATTGAAACAAAAATAGACATCCCATTCATTAGCAGTTTTAAGTCCGTATACATCATCAATATTGCGTACCGCTTGAGTCTAATTGTTTCCACGGAAGCACTCATATTGCTAAATAATGCTTGCTTTCTTAGATTTCATACAAAAATGGTTACAAGTACTGCGATATTACAGAAAATTCAAAACAGAAAGACACCAATAAATACCTAATTTCGAAAAACGAATAACGTACCCTTAATATAAAGTTTATTTTAACTTATAATTCCAAGTCAATCCAAAGATATAACCCAGTAGAAACCCGTTTTAAAAAACGGCAATTTCATAGGTAAAGGGACCTATTATTGAGATGTTCTGTTGAGATGAGCTTCAAGGAAATCCATGTCAATTAACTTGGTCCATCGCAGTCCACTCTACATTACTTTGCGTTATTTATTTCATCACGGTCACTGCTCTCAAAACGGTGAAGAAAAACATAGTGTAGAAACTAGCATGTCCTAGAACCAAGAATTCGAAGACGTGACAACCATCAATTCGCACTAAACCGCGTGGTGAATTACGGCCCATACCTTTTCCTAGACAGAAGGCCTGAGTCCCAGCAGTGGGAACATTATGAAGCAGATTATGCTTATGCTAATCTTTATAAGGTAGTCAAACATCAGCTGTACCTACCTACATTTGCTCCAACAGTAATCATATCCGCATTGTAAGAAAAAAACTTACTTCATTTCTCCATTCTAACAATTCAAGCTATGTAAGAACATTTAGTCCTTTTAAGCACTCTCACAGATGAAAAGCACCAGATGTTGCATTTTATTAACACCAATCATAATAATTTACGGAATAACACGCTGCGCTACTTAACGGGCATAATAGACGTGGGCAAAAAGGCTGCCAGGCTCAAATGGGATTGGGCTGGTCACGCTAGCCGCATGCATAAGGACCGATAGGTAAACGTCATCACGTAGTAGGTTCCTGCAGAAGGAAAACACACACATCGAGGACATCGAGGCCGGCCTAGAAATAGGTGGCGGAATAATCTGGACGCGTACCGCGAGAACTGGTTTGAGACGGCGCGGCGTGGGAGAAGAAACTCTGGAAGAACTTGGAGGGGCCTTTTCCCAGCAGTGGGACAGTAATGGTTAGATAAAAACAAAACTAAACTTCATGGGAATGTCACAAAAATTACACGAAGCTAATAAGCAAATAACTAAATCTTACACTTTCTCTTACATTTTATTCTTTAAAATTACAGGAAGAAGTTCAGAAGCTAGCAGCCCAGATCGAGTTCATGAAGATCGTGCAGATGGAGATGCACAACCGTCACCTGCGGCCGCGGCCCGGCGGCTACTTCACTACCAGCGCCAACTCCAACGTACCGCAGAGCCCGATACATCCTAAGACTGTTAACATTTCACAGGTAAACTAAATTATATACTACACTAATATATATAATAAAAAGAAAGAAAAGTGCAAAGGATGAGGGTTGATAAAAGACATTTCTCGCCCATTACACACTCAAAAAGAAAAGTTTCTGTTTTTGACTATTTTTAAATGCTTTTGTATAGTTAGTTATATTTTTTTAAGTCAAAGCAATTATTGCCCAAACAGTGTTTTGTACATTTTTGTCGTATTTTTTAGGGTTCCGTACCTCAAAAGGAAAAAACGGAGCCCTTACCACTTTATGGTCCGTCTGTCTGTCTGTCAAGACCCTTTATCTCGGGAATACGTGGAGTTATCAAGTCGAAATTAAAACCATATAGTCAGATCTGCGGTCTCTTAAAGCTGTGACAAAATCAAATTTCTAAGTTAACAAGAAAAAAAGATACTGTCGTTTATATCGCTAAAAACGGGTATTTCGACACTCAAGAGAATCAAAATTCTTAGGGTACTTCCCGTTGATCCACCGCATTTGGCATGAATTATATTACATTGTATTGTAATATAATTCATGCCAATTATTTCCCATACGAAAGACGAAGACAGCAATTAACACCACTAATCAGCAAGTTTGTTCCAGGACAACACAGAGTGGAGTGGACCAGTGTGACTGGTGGCTCTGAGCGATAGTGGGTGGTCGTGGCCCGGGCCGGCCGCGCAGCGCGTCACCACGCAAGTGGACGTGCGCCCGCCGGCCTACGTCTGACGTCACGAATCCTTTGCTTTCTTTACACACGCTCAGTTCAGTGATCAGACTTTCATTTGCATGTTTTAGTGGCTATTTAGTATACAGTCTGCTTATCTTAGGTCTACTGCCCACGGTCGCGTAGCTTCATAGACGCGTATTCTTCATTATACGCTTGGTATTTCTGTCGACGAAGCGGAAACGTCGTGCTGTCACATCGTTGCATCTTCGTCGACAGTTTCATAGTTGTATGTAAGCTGTGAGCAGGCGTACACCAAGCGTCTAGTGACAAATACGCGTCTGTGAAGCTACGCGTCCGTGGACAGAAGGCCTTACTCAGTACAGTTGGAAAACGGCTTGTGAAGTGCGTTAGTGGCGTCCCGAGTTACCATACATAAACTCGAGACGTTAACCAAAGGTCATGTTTAGAAAATATGAAAAATCTGTAAACACTAAATACCACCGTATCGAGTAGTTAGTTACACTGGGCTATTTATCTCAAAATAGATTTATTTGCTTTATATCGTGTCAAATCAAGTCGGTTTATAGTCCATAAATCTAAATTATATTTTCGACGATATTAAATCGTTACTGTTGATTCTTAGATAGGGTACTTCAAGGAATAATAATATCGAAATAGAAATTCTTATGTTCTCAATTATACATTTGTATTTGTTACATCGCTGTAGATAAGGCTAGTGGTCAAAACTGATTAAATCGTTAAATACTCATTACTCAGCTCGGATATACTATTTGTAACTTATACCAAAGAAATGTTTGTAATAATCAATTAAACATCTTTAGTACAAAGTGTGTCACCAAAAGACATAATTATGTAGTTGTCGGCAACTACAGACAACTGTGTTCTTGTAAGACTTGTTATTATTTATAGTATCGCTTATTCTAGTTATATCTTCCATAAATTGTAATATTGTAAACATTCCAAATATTAATTTAGAAATTAACGCCATGAATTAATTATAGTAACTAAAGTGTTATTTTTTAAATGTTATTTCTGTGGTAAAGTTACCAAATCGATTAAGTCAAGTAAATGTATGAAAATTGAACATAAAATGATTTATTATTTGTAATATATTTGTAGTTATACATGTAAACGTTGGACACTGGGTGTTCATCCTTAGGGCAGACAATAAGATATAAAAAGTTTGAAAAAAAAAATTAATTTCATAAGTCATACGGAATTAAAAACTAAACAAAGTCTTATTTAATTTAGATTAAAACTTAATAATTAAGTTTGAATAAAAAACATAACACTTGTTATTAGTTATGTGTTGTAAACTAGGACATATATCATAATCCATTTGTATAGTATTAGGCGTAAAACAAATTGTAAATATAACTCAAGATAAAGCATAAATTCTAAAGTGTTGTACATAAACTCATTAGAGATGGTTGATTATTGTTTTGTTTCATTTATAATCTGTGATAAGCAGTATTAATCAATTATGAATGTGGTGTCATGTTGCACAGGTTGTAGGGATCTTTATAACAAGGGTTTGGTTTGTCTCTTAGATAAATTCGTGTAATAAGTTAAACTTTACTGCAATTGAGTATTTAATTATTTTTTTTATTATTTGTTCCATAATAGTACATTATGATAAAAGTGTGTAATGTTGGTATTTAGACCCGACCCAAAGGCGAGGGCCTTAAGAGATCTGAGGGCGGTAATCATCAATACTCACGTGTATCATACGACGTTTTTCAAAAAACTTGTGAAAAAAAAACAGATGTATAAATATAATAATAAATAGTAAAATTAATTGTTGTATAAAATGTTTATGTTATGGTGGTGCGCATCTAAAAATGGCGTCTTATCAACAAATAAAAAATAAAAATTATTTGAATGAACAATTAAACAAATAATTTTTATATAAGTAATATTATTTGTATATGTTATAATTATTATTTAAACTCGAAATTGCATTAAACAAGCAAGTAAGATACTAATTTACACTATTTGACTAACTTGATGTAACATTTTTTTCGTATTGGAACTTTTTTGAGAACCAAGAGGTATAATCTTCTTCTTTTCGTGTCGATGTACTCTAACTAAATTTTATCTGACCAGTATTTGGCAATTACGGCTCTGTTATTGGCCTCGTATAGATCCTGAAAACTGCAGGTAGTTGTGCAGGATGGACAGCATAGCAAATGACGCATGTCCTGTGCAGCGGCTCCACACTGGCACTGTGTTAGAGATGGGTCGAGGAAGCCCCATTTAGCCAAATTATTTTTACAGCGGCCAACCTGAGTGCGTAGTCGGTTAAGAGATTTCCAGATTGGCCACTGCAATTCGCGTCCAGGGGGGAGAAGAGGTATAATAAAAAGGTTTTACTACTTTATCGCACTACCGTAACCAAAATCTTTCAGTTTGATTACAAGTTCCATTATTATGGACTACGGTGCAATTAGAGTTACTTTCTGAGCAGTGGCGGATTTACCAGCAGGTTCAGTAGGCTTGAACCTAGGGCGGCAAAATTGGGGACCGATTTTTTTTTTTGCTGCCTCATAGAAATCAAAAAGATTTTTGCATGACGGTTATATGATGTCTCACAGATAGAAGTCTGCAACAAATTTTGCTGATGACTTTCCTCTCTCACTTGTCATTGCACATTCCGAGAGTAGAAAAATTTAATCGGAATTCTAAAAAACCTTGAACAGTGATAGTGAGGTAATCAGGATAGTCTTAAGTCAAAAAAATATTTTTTCCCCGAATGCGGTATTTTCCTTAGAAGAAATACCTATATCCTAATGATTTAGAGACTGAGTTACTTCAAGAATGCATACATTTTCGAAGCCATATATCTTCGCAAAGCATTTCGGTAAAACCAGCTTCTTTATCATTAGAGAGTCAAAAAATAAACGCTTTAGCTCTTTTATGCATAGAGTCGGAATTAATGAATAAAATTACTTACGACGATATCATCGATGATTTTGCCAACAAAAAATCACGCAAAACGGTGTTGTAACGAAGTAACAAACTCCTATAACTTGACTGGGTTGATTATTTTTAATTGTTTGTCAGGTGCGATAAAGATTATTTATTCACGTTTACCAAATGTACATTATTGTGTAATTAGCACACATTACCTCGCTCGCACATGAGTGAGCCTTGATTGGGTCAAAAATATACCCAAAAATTATTTTACGTGTAATATCAACGAAATTTTTGGATTATAAATATAATGCAGGAGATGACAATTGTAGAGGCAAGGGCTGAAAAAGCTGTATAGCCTATGCCTTGAAAATTTGTAAATCCGCCACTGTTTCTGAGCAATAAATTTTCAAATTGTTCAAAATTAAATAAGTTGAAAACCGTTTGAATCTGGTGGAAAGGAAAACTATCAAGTAACATTAAAAATTATATACAAAACATGACGTCACCGCCATTAGGTAACACGCGTCGAAAAGAGATAGCGAGATTTTCCCACCATGCGCCCGCTCTATGTCAAACAATAGTGTAAAGGCTCTAAACAAAATAGTGCGCCTCACCATCAACGATTGCATCACTGCTTACCATCAGATGGGATCGCAGTCAAGCACTAGTTAAAAATACAAATATTTGAAATGCTAATTGCTGCTGCATTTTACAACAAATTTTGATATAGTTTTCAGAAAGAGATTTATTTGTTGTTGTAGTATAAAACAAGTAATAAGAGGAACTTCCTACAGTACATATAAAACTTTTCCACTTTATAAAGATTCATACAACATACTATCATTTTATAGATTTATTGTATGAGGTAAAAATATAGTATTGTAAAGAAAATATATCTCTATTGATTTCTATGGCTCCGCTCAGTCAAAAAAACTGCAGAGCTGATAATTTTTTGCAACTAGAATAATTGACCTAGAATTATTTACTGTGTCAAAGTGCCTCTAACATATTAGAACACCATTTTATAAAAAAATACAACCAACTTCAATAATGAAGAAACTAAAGATGTACACTTTTTAGTTGTAGCACCCCTCAGTCAAATCTAAATAGTGTGCAAGATCTATATAGTAAGGGATCTATAACATAAAACCATTACGTTATGCGGGTCTATAAAGTTTGAACAATTTCCTTGATTTCTCTAGGATCCCATCATCAGATCCTAGGCAAATAATTAAAATAATAGTTTTCCAGATTGTTCCAGGCATCTTTGTGTAATTAGCCAATTAGGAAACAGATTAAAAATAAAAGATTCCAACGAGTTGAGAACCTCCTACTGTTTTGAAGATAATAAAGTGCATTCCCAGAAAATCCTTTACTTGGTACTTCATTTTTGTTCTGGGCGGAGCCTAATTTTGCGTCTTCACTTACTTATAAATATAATAGCAATTAATGTTTATTTTGTAACGCTAGTTGGCTATCCTGTCATTTTCTATGTAAGTAATAACTGTTAATGTGTTCAGTGTGCATAGAATATTTTACAGGCTTCAATTTCAAGCTGATTTGAAAGATAACTAGCGAGTTACCACTAAAGGACCGTATGAGTAATTAAAATACACAAAAATGTTGGTATGAGAATTTATTTAATAAAATAATGGGTTAGGTAAGTTTGGCAATGGTATGACAATTTTCATTATTCTTCACGTTTTTTGAAGTGTTTAAAGTTTTTTAAATAAAATATTTAGGTCCTCTGTATACCAACTATACAATGTTTTATTAATATTTAAATGTAATTTATTTTGATCAAGCATTCATTGAAAAAAAAATAATAACTGCAGATTTGATGGCATTCAATTTACATAAAATAATGTTTTCTACTCATGAACTGTGTACATACTCTGATACTACATAATATCACAGAACCTATACCTAACAATTGCATGAAAGAATAGGCCAAAAGATAGTAATGCTTGAATTTCATTTGGAAAAAATATTACTACAATAGATTTTGAAAATCGAAAGAATTCATTTTAGAAACTATTATCCAGCAGATAAAAAAATATTTTTAGGTGTGCCCGTAGCTTAAGTTTTAAATGTGATACAAAATATAACTAGTAAATGTAATGTTGTTTTTTTATTTCCTTGAATATAATTTCTAGCTCTTTGAATCTCTTTATACTTAACTATTTCATGTTCTGTGCCAAGTTCATGTGCCAAATTATAAATTTTTGAAGTGAATATAAAATTAAATGTATCAATTTTTGTATAGTTTATTTGGAGATTAAAAACATTAAATAGTAATCATGATGTAACATGGGTGTTATATTAGAATTGATGTAATAAGTATTGTTAATCTATGATACTCGTTTCTAGGAATTTTATGTAAGAGGTTCTGTTTTTACATTAAAATAAAAATGACTGTTTCTGATGTTTTATTTACAAACTGAACAATATTTGGGTACTAGTATCAGCATTAAACATGTCAACTGCATAAGTATGACTGATAGGCGACCATTACACAATAGGTTTTGCTGTCAGTTTTGCCACAGTCAAATATTTTGATTGACGAAAAACCTACCGTCTAATCTGATGACAGTCATGCAAAGGACAAAAACAATAGTGATAACATTCCGTCATTCAAACATCATTCATGATTGATGGTTTTGATTAACTCTTGCATGACCATGTAATGGATGCTGTACAATGAAGACTATAAAATCGATTTTTTAATTAGATGAACAAAACTGACGGCAGTACATTTCCATTGCTTTGTTCTGTGTCTGGGTGTAATTTATCTATAATATGTATGTATTTAGAAATATATACGTATGTTTATCAGTTGTCTAGTACTCATAACACAAGCTCTGCTTAGCTTGAGACAAGACGGTGTTGTGTGATAGTTGTGAAATATATATTATATTAATTAATTAATTGCTGTAACTTAAGTCCATCTAATTAAAAATCATGGTATACAGACATTACAGCAAAAGCAATCATGCATCTGATGTGAGGTGCGGTCTGTCATAAAGAGAAGAAAAAATTTATTACTGGATAAAATGCACATACAACTAAGCAATTAATTATAGATAAGCATCAACACCTACTGCGTCATTCGGCTGGCTCTGCCGTATCAACTACTAAGTTAAATGGCAGGTGTTAAGTTACACTAATAAAAGCCATTGATCCCAGCTGTCAATCGTGATCTTTTACCAGTTGCAGTGGATAGGATGGTTGGAAGCCTGAGTATCTGACAAGCATTCCTCCCAGGGTATATTATGTTATCTAGTTACTGGCTTCTGGAGGTCTGATAGGCAGACAGTCCAAGTAAAATAATTGCATCTAATTTCATCTGGTTACATCGGAAATAGACTCAAACCAAGCAAATTTATATAATGACACAAGCAAATGTTTTCTTCATCCTGAAAAGTTGTCAATATTGAGACTGGTAACCGGTCCTAGGTTGCCAGTTTACAGTTGATATATATAAACAATTTGAAAAGCTTAAAATACTACCTACGACTAAGGTTACAAAGTATTATTTAATATCTACAAATAACTTGGAGAATCATAAGTGTCCAGCATCATAACAAACACAACATTCATTCATCAAATAAATTATTTGGCTTTTTTATAAACGAAGCACTTGCACACAAGAATTGGGTTTCACTTTGTACCATTTTCAAACTGTCACCATTATCGGCACTCTTACAAAGCAGGTCTATTGCTTCCATGTCCTTCTTCGCCGTCTCACATACTTTTTCCACTGACGCAAGCTCCTCTTCCTCAGCAGAAAGCAAAGCTTCCATAAGAGCACCTCTTTCTATTCTCCTCCGTAGTGAAGCAACCTCCTCTTTTAACTTTTCGAAGTCAGAATCCGTTGTTTGTTCCAGTTGAACTTCATCTTCAGGCAGCAACACATTCTGTGGGATCTTCAACATCCGTTCTATTTCTTCATCAATAATCCCCAGAGACGGCCCAGCACGCTCACAATACAAACCAATCAACTTATCACAAGATCTTGTTAGTGTTACTTTATCAGTTTCATTGAGATCTAAAGATTCTTGCAAATACGATTCCATACCTTTGACTCCGTTTGTTATTTTTTGTTCAACCATTTGTCGCACTGCTATTTTAAGGCGTTGAGCCCCAAAACCGAAGTGTTGAGTTTCGTATTCTTCGTCAGTACCACCGGTCCACGGCTTGGTTTTAATCATTTTGATAAGTTAGAATCTATCTCGAACTAATACTTACTTTACAAGAACTTTTGTAACAAGTTTCGAAAGCAATGTTTTGGTTTGAATTTGAATCACAATTTTGAAATTATAACCGTATGAATGAGTTGACGAGTTGACACTGTTGACAGCATGTATAATCTATGGTTGACAGTGACACACGACAAACCAAAGAGTATGTAAAGCACGACAAACTAACCACAGACTAGAGAGAGATCAAGAACTGAAAAACCATGCCACGCCGCCGCTAGAAAAAAAATCTTCGGGCATGGGCAACCTTAGACGTTCAATCTCAATTTGTAAAGGCTCTTCTACAATGACGCAGGCGCGCGCGTCTGCGTCTAATCTTTTTAACTATTTACACATATTACAAGTCATTCTACTAAAAATGCTATCTTTAGCCGACTTTGACGCAATATGTATGCATCATAATTAATCACTGTCAATCAGTTCTTACAATTGCTATTAACTACGTATTTAGGTTTCTAGAATTATTGAAACTGGCACAATCTCTCGATAAATGGCTGGGCTGAAAATTTTATTGCAGTAGTAACTACTACTACTAGTTTACTGATAGTCGGCAACGGTATTATTTACCAATAGATTTGTACCAATAGATTTGAATTTTGGTTGAGTATTTTTGGCGGTATTTCTTGAGTAGGTAAAGAAGGTTGTTTTAATTATTCGCTAATTGATTCTTAGTGCATATTGTGATGTAAAATTAGTCAAGTGTCTGTAACACTTGAGATACAAAACTACACTATTTTTTTCAACTGGACATTTAAGTGTATGTAATCATGAACAGATGCGCAATCTTGGCAAAATAGCGCTGAGTATTTTATTGTAGTATTGACTACCTCAACGAAGCTTGTCGAGAAGGCTATCTCGATACATTTGCCATCAAATATTGCAAAAATATTATATTGTGTAGCACCCGCATTTTAATGTAACTCAAAATATATATAATATAATTATATTTGTTACTGATGACGAGGCGGTATCGTCTTAAGATATTAGCTTGCCCAAATGGGGCGAAGAAAAAAAAAATGTTATATTTTGCCGCGTTACATTTGAATTGCAATATTTTAGTTTGTGACTATTTTATTCGCTTTCTTAATGAACTCTGCACTCGCTTTTCCCGACGATTCTGAATTTGCTATTTGTTGTAATATATACTTTTTTTTTCGTCTAACAAATTCGTTTTGCAATATTTTTTATAATATTAGACCCCAACCACCAAAAATTCGTTAGTAATTTATTTTGTTAACGTCTCATTTATTAATAGCTGTAATTTTTTTTTTTTCTTGTTTTTTTTTTCTATTTATCTTCTTTTTTATAATGAGCATGTGCGAGATCACTATAGACTCCGCGAATTCTTAGATTATTTCCTATTATGACTCACTTTTTATTATGATTATTTTTATTGTACTTTGAGAACAATATTGACTGGTCTACACTATCCTTACATAATATCTACTAATACTGTATTATGGAAATATTGTAAGAACAATTTTTTTTTAAAAACAGAGTAACCATTGAGTTTCTTGCCGGTTCTTCTCCATAGGAAACGACCAATTTGGAACCGTGCACTAGCTTCTGATGTTTCATAAGTGCCCATGTAGGCCTATGTGAAATAAAAACATTCCCACTTCACCACAGGCCACTCTATCTCGGACTCTGTTTCCACTTCTCTGAATAACTGCTCTAACTTTGCACGAATTTTGAAGTTTTTTTTAAATTTTTGCAACTTGTATAAAAACATTCTATACTTTATTTGTAAAAGCTGCGTAAGTGATAAAAATGTAGTATGACCAAAGCCTGCAAGTGTGATGGGAAATGTTATCACTAATTAATTACAATACAAACTGAAAAATTATTATCAATGAGTGCTAGACGGCGCCTGCGCGCCTAATGGTGACCATGTATTTCTACAGTCCGGTAGCATAACAAGCTTATAACTTTGTGATTTTTCATGATACGGTTTTAAAATTTTGTACATAGATTCTTTACATAAAAATATTAGACAAGTGTTTCAGGTTTCGCATATACTAAAACTAGTGTTGTATGATGATGAATGAAATGATCTCTTGGATTCTTATCCATCAAACGATCTGTTTGCGAATAAATGGAAGATGATTTTATTGATATATCAGAAGTACTGTGAGAGGAATTGATGTAAGTACATGTTGTTTATAACTTACTTTTTGTTTAGTTACTGTAGTTGGTTGTTTAACCGTTGTAATTAATTGATTAAATAAATAAATAAATAAGGCTGTGTATTAACATTTTAAGTGTTATCGAATACAACTTTATAAAAAAACAAAAACTGGGCAAGTGCGAGTCGGACTCGCGCACTGAGGGTTCCGTACAAACTTGAAAGGTAAATTCCGGTTTACGATTTATGAGGTATTAAAAAAATTCTACTTACTAGATCTCGGCGGAATTTTCGGCGGAAGGTTGCATGGTAATGTACATCATATATTTTTTTTAGTTTTATAATTTTTTTATTTTAGAAGTTACAGGGGGGGGGGGGGCACATTTTACCACTTTGGAAGTGTCTCTCGCACAAACTATTAAGTTTAGAAAAAAAGAATGATATTAGAAACCTCAATATCATTTTTGAAGACCTATCCATAAGTATGGGTTTGATGAAAAAAAAAATTTGAGTTTCAGTTCTAAGTATGGGGAACCTCCAAAATTTATTGTTTTTTTTTTCTATTTTTGTGTGAAAATCTTAATGCGGTTCACAGAATACATCATACGGACGGACAAACAGACAGACATAACGAATCTATAAGGGTTCCGTTTTTTGCTAATTGGCTAAAAAACGCGTACGCTTTCTATCTTTAACTTATAATTTTAAAATTACACAACAGATGGCTATACCGTTATTTTATTGATTAAAGGCCACATGTCAGGGGTGGTAACGAAACAAGTAAGTACAATAAAACTAAAAAATTACAAAAAAAAAATATTACTACCGACTGCAATGTAAAAAGGCTACAATAACTTTTTCAATACACTTATTCGAAAACTTATTCCTACTGCATATAGGCACGCAATTTACTGTTTTTCGTTTTCGCATTAGTACGAAAAAGTGCGCGAGCTCGCCCCCGCCATATTAACAAATGGCTTGGGCGAATTTTGCTTTGGTTGCAACGCCAAACTTTCTACAGTTGAATCAAAATATACTCATTTCAATACACTTTCTCAAATACAGTCTTATCGCACTATGATAAGATTTTCTGATTTTGTGACAGTTATCAATAAACAAAGACGGTTATTTTATTTTTTTTTCAAAGCAAAGAGGCGCATATTTTAAGACCCTAATATCTGATGAAAATTACAATTTTATGAACAGAATATCATAAATAAACATGATTATTTACACAATAATTTGCCTTCATACTAACCAATTAACATTTTAATCAATCAATCAATCTTATAAAGGGTATCCTGACCACCAGCATGCCTACCTGGTCATCACCCTCAGCCTCATCAGCGACCTTAGCTAAGCACACCGCACCTTCGGCCAGTCATATGAAGAGCCATGAAGAACCTCTCCTGGTCGAAGCCAGCAGTCAAGCCCTACGTTACGTCGCACAGCACTGCTCCGACTCACTGGAGCCTGTAGCACTACTCCGACTTACTGGAGCCTGCAGCATCATCCCGACTCACTGGGACAGCACGTCCCCGACTTACTGGGGCATCATCCCGACTCACTGGGACATCGTCACCCTGACTCACTGGGGCATCATAACGACTTACTGGGACAGCACCACCCCGACTCACTGGGGCATCATCCCGACTTACTGGGTCATCATCACCCCTACTCAATGGGACATCATCCCGACTCACTGGGGCAGTACCACCCCGACTCACTGGGGCATTACCGCAGACAGTTTCGACTCACCAAGAACTAAGCGGCATTCGGTTCCGGCCTGGCACGCATCAAGAACCATCGATCTCCGATCTCCGGAGAAATGAAAAAAGATCACTTTGTAGCGACATCTATAGCGTCACATAAGAACTAATCCTGCATCGCGCAATTAAAGTACTCCCATAATCAGCCCGAAATCATCTATCGGGCAGTTGCCCACCAGACATAACACCCGCCTGGCCGGAAGATATAGATAGACTTTACTCTCTGTTCCGAAAACCTCAAAAACTTTATGATATGGCCAACTAAAACTGGCCAGATCGTTTAAACGTTAAAGTTTTTTTATTTCAATCCTTGATATTGTCAGAGATATCCTTTATCAATGATTTATTATGGCTGAACGAGGGATTAACATATCATCAAACATTAATGTTTAGACGATCTGGCTAGTTTTAGTTGACCAAATCATGAAGTGATCAAGGCCACGACAACTGTACTAGTGCCAGTCACACATAATGATAATGAGCCGGAATTTTTCAATACCGGTATTAGAATACCACAAGTAGTAGACCACAAGTTCAATTGGTATAATAATTAAATTTTTAAAACTATGTTTCTTTTTCACGAGTCGGTCTTTATTATGGTTACTTTCTGAAAATAGTAATTCAACACTCTCATATTAGTATAACTAACCTATTTAACTTACCACGTTCGCGTGGATATTAAAAACATTACTCTCCTTTTTTGGGGTAACCGTGTAAAAAAATATTTGTTTAGTTCGCAGATTTTACAAAGTTATATAAATATATTCGTCGTAAAGAAATAACCATAATATTAGGTTTTAATTTCAACATCTTCATCTTGGTCAGACAGGCAGGCAGTCAGGATGGTGACCTAAGCGGTTAAATCACACCAAAAAAATGAACTCAAAATGACTAGTTACATGTATAGTACTGACATAATAAAATACTGTCTAAATTATTATTTCTTATAACCTAACGGTCCAGTTGGGTAGGTTTAACTTCGAGAAAGCGGACTCGGTTGGGCAGCGTTCGAGAAGCTGCACGGTATCTTCTCGTCCAACATACCCCAGTGTCTCAAGACCAAAGTCTATATAAGTCTACCAGTGTATGTTGCCAGTGATGACATATGGCTCCGAAACGTGGTCGTTCACAATGGGCCTCATCAGAAAGCTTAAAGTCACCCAAAGGGCAATAAAAAGGGCCTCAGGCTCAGAGTTTCCCGACGTGATCGCATCAGAAATGAAGATATCCGCAAGAGAACCAAAGTTACCGACATAGTTCGTAGAATCGCCAAACTTAAGTGGCAGTGGACAGGGCACATTGGTCGCAGAACAGGTGGTCGATGGGGACGAAAGGTTCTAGAGTGGCTACTACGTAACGGAAAACGCAATGTTGGAAGGCCTCCCACTAGGTAGACCGATGTCCTGGAGAGGGTCTCGGGAATCAAATGGATGTGAGACGCACAGGACCGGTCGTTATGGCGATGTTTAGGGGAGAACTATGTTCAACAGTGAACGTCTCGGCTGAAATGATGATGATAACCTAACGTCCCCGTCAAAATCTGTTACTATTTGGAGATGTCCCCTCCACCCTCTGCCCGGCAATTAAGTCCCGTCCCGCGGCAAAATAAAAAGTAGCCTACGTTACTCACTATAACGTTAGCTATATCCCAGTGAAAGTTCTGCAAAATTTTGTTCTACCGTTTTGAAGACGTATTCTTTGGCTTGAAATCATGTCCTCGCGTGAAAATAAAATGTAATGTAAGTTATTCTTCTTTACGTCAGCTAACCGAGAGTTAAAGTCCCGTCAAAATCAGTCCTGTTATTTTAGAGACAGATACGACAAAAATTTTAAAATCGCATTTATTATAGGTAGGTACGTATCGTATCATATAAATATAGTAAAAAAAATATTTTGATGATATTTTTTATTTCGCAAATAGGTTTTAAGAAATAATTTATTACGTTGATTTTTTCGTTAATTTATACTTAGATGAGGCCGGTATCACCTTGCTTACAACTCTGAGAAGAAAAACCGAAAAAAAACTCAGAGGTCAAAGTCTCTTTTAAAGTCAATACAGTATTGTTGAGTCCCAAGTAAGTATGGTTCTAAAAGACTATTTCTTATTCTGTGCTAAAAGTAATGCTTCCACTTTAGCCCTAAAAAAAATGTTTTTCACTGGTTATGACCGTTTATAGTGATGACGAGCAAGTGAAAATAGTTTCGCAAGTTTTCTGCTACAAATAGCAGTAACGATAACCGCTTGGGTTTTTAAAGGCCTTTCATAAACTCTATAAAAAATAAAAAATAATTGCCCAATGTAAACACATCAATTTAGCATGGCTGTAGGTACTTATTTGGCGCATTATTTTTTGTTATGTTCGCAATTGTCAGAATAAGGTTTGTTTGAAAAAAAAAGCAATTGAAAAAAAAATTGCACCCGAGCGAAACCGGGGCGAGCAGCTAGTATTATATAAGCGTAAACATTTTTTACCCTCTGAATAACGTAGGTACAAAGCCCTTCCTTCAATAATATTGTAACTACTTTACTATTACAAACCGATATAAAATTAACAAAACCGCGTATATCTGGGAATGAATGTAGTGCGTCATTCCATTCTCTTGTATGTTGTAACTGTATTGCGGTTCCGGCGCGGCGGTTCGCAATTCACTTCACTTCAGTTCGTTCAGTAATAGCGCGGAGTTCGTACTGTGTCGACGCTTCCGTTACCATCACAACAATAACATAACCTCTTCGTGGTTATCGCGAAAACTTTCACTCGGCAGGTTTCGAATGAGTTTCTTATTAGTTTTAAATTCATTGAACCTATAAGTTTTAGGGGTGAACGCCAGTTTCATTAAAACTATTAAGTTATTTTTCGACCGCATGTGCAAAGCAGTGTTTACAAAGTTATTCGTTTCTTGGTGTTGTGTTCAGTTTGCAGTTTTTTGTGTTTTGGCCGTGAACTTGTTGCTTTAAACCCGTCTTTGTGGTAAGAAACCTAGTGCGTAGGTACTTATTTTTGATATTTATTGACGATTGATTTATTATCGAGTCGCTAATGTTTGTTTTTTGTCACTTTTGTGTTTACTTTAGAATTAACGCGTGTTTAAATTACAATGTTATGTCATGCCTAGTACTTACTCAACTTCCTAGTTAGCAAAAAAACGATAGATTAATTCTAGAATTGTACATTTTTCGTGTAATACCTAAAAGAGTCGCACGTTTTAAAAGGTTCATCAAACTCGTTTCGGAGTGGCGATCACTTCATTAATACCTATTGTTTGAGGTTTGCTACCTGTTGGAATATTTTAGGTGCCATTGCCTCAAATGTAGGCTAATAGGAATTGAAGCAGGTAAGAATTTAATTAGCAGACTCAACACGTATGAATGTGTGGTACCTACCTGTCTCGGGTATTATTTAGATTACAATAAATTCTTTTATTTGTTGTGAAGGAATGTAGATACCTACATTGAGCGTGTGGCGTGAGAAATGAAATTCAAATAATTTATTCGCATATACCTAGCATAAGCTATAAGCTAAGAAGTTATGTAGTTGAATGTATTAAATAATACCTATATAATATGAAAACTACCTAGATATTGAAAACGTTATCAGTGGTAAGATAATAAAATTCTATAATATCTGAGCGCATGGCACTAATAAGAGAGTAAGTACCCTGGGGTAGGTAGGTACATAAAATCATAGATTGTAACGGAAAAACGTACCTATAATTAAGAGGGAAGTTCGGGAAGTTCCTGCACCGAATTCGTGCGGAAGCGACGCCCGGGTGTCGCCACTGTGTGGACCGCCCGAAGGACACGGTGGAGCACACGGTGGAGGTGTGCCCCGCTTGGGAAGAGCAACGCCGTGTCCTCGTGGGGGCGATCGGCGGTGGCGATCTCTCGCGCCGGGCCTTGGTACAGGCCATGGTCCGGAGCGAGGAGGAGTGGCAGGCGGTCGCCTCCTTCTGCGAAGCAGTGATGCTAGCAAAGGAGGCGGCCGATCGCGTGAGGCAACGGCAACGGTCCTCACGCCCCAACCGCCGCCGGGATTCCGATCCCGATTTCCGGCCACCGTAGGCGTGGGCTTGCGGACGGCGGGCAATGGGTGGCCCGCCGTCCGACCGTCCGGTAACCGTCCGGACCAAGCCCAAGTCGTCGACGGCGCGTATTGTTCCACGCGCGCCTCAGGGAGATGTCAGCAATTGTAGGGGCCCAGCAGGGTCGAAGCCTACTGGGGCCATGGGTAGTGTGAAAACGAAACCCGGACCCTGGGACGAAGGCAACGAAGGAACAGGAGTGGGTTTTTAGTCAGTAAAAGTCTGACACTATCTCTCGCTCCGCCCAAGAGCGGGATTTGTCATAAGATGATTTTCCCACCTAAAAAAAAAAAAACCAATAATTAAGAAAATACGAGCCACATTACTGCACTTTAATCCAAATATAGGTAGGTACACACCTACTCAGATTTACTCACCTAGACAGTTTCTCCAGGGATCCTGGCCAAAATTTTGGTAAATCTTATAGGTATCTGCTTATCTATCATATGAAGCTAAAATGGCGCGCAGCTCCAAAAACATCCGCTCCCCTTTCAGTGACATTTCGTCTAGGGCAATTAATGTCCAAATTGCTTAGGTAGGTACTTTGCAGTTTGCACTAATAATAACCGATTTAGGTAGGTACCTACTGCGATCATAAATTCACTTGCCAATCTTGTGGTTTTGGCTATAATCGCCGTTTGTCACAATCCTAAGAAGTTGGTACATATTCCATAATGTTGACATCTTATCTACCTTCTTACTAGGTACCTATAAGATGTATGAATCAGAAAAAACTAAAACAGTCAACAGAATAAAAAAAAATCCTTCCTTCCTACCATGATTCAATGATCGTACAAATTTTGATCTTCGATCAACAGATTTTGGCGATGGATTTCCCATGGATGGTGGTAGGGATCCCAATTTTTTGTTTGTTTAGATGTGCTAATCGCTAGAACTACCAGTCGGGTTGGTAAAAATCTTATAAATTAAATATAGCTCGATTGATGATCAGTACCTATTATAGGTTATTAACATCACGCTCCGACCCAAGGAAGCTGAGCAGTAACCAAAGACACGGCTGAAACCGCGGGATACAGATAATAAATAATATCAACTCTAAAACTGAGCTTGTGTTGGTACCACCCAAAGCGGGAAAATCATTTGATAGGTAATTTCCCAACAACAAAAAAAAAAAAACGATTTTGGTTAAATGTCTTTTTAATCACCATTGTCTTGTCCCAATTTGGAGTAGGCGCAACATGTCTGCTTCTTCAATAATTCTCTTTTTAGTCGTCGTCTCAGTAGTCTACCTCCACATCGTCCTTCACACAATCCTACCATCATTTCCTTATGGGCCAACCACACGCACAAGCTTCACCACAGTTTTGCCTGCACAGTCCGTTCCGTGTACAAGGAACGCTAGTTTTCACGGTGTTCCTTGTACAAACCGGCCTGTACAGGCAAAACTGTGGTGAGCTTGTGTATGTGTGGTAAGCCCACATGACTTGACGTACTCTTATATTCATCCCCATACTTAAAACTTTTCTTGCGGCAGTTTCCCAGATAAATATCTTTTTACTCCAATATTTTGCTTTTAAATGGTATCGTCCCGCTACTTAATAAAAATCTTACGATACGATAAGGTTTAATCTACACAGTAGTTTATCAAAATAAGCACACACATATACTTATAATGTGTTATTGATAAAATACATATGTGCGACCATTGCTTAATAACTTGAGTGGAGCAAAAGGTCATTGATTTAATAAAAAAAAACTGTGTTGAAAGACCCGAATTATACCTTAATATTAATATGGTTTTATCTACCTGAATTAATTAAGGACAAGTTTGTCTTTAAAATAATGTTTTAAGTTACAATATCCAGACCACGGCCAAGACCTTGAATCTAGAAAAGAATAAAAACTATCGACCTTCTTAAAATATCGATAAATAATTCCACCATTGTCGGCAAACGTACCATGGTGAATCGTAATTGACGGAACCATAACAATTAGTGGCGAAACCTACCATGGAATCGAATTAACCGACTCTCTTAAATTTTCATTCTACTAACAAGGTCACAATCACAAACTGTCTATTACAAAAACCTTCATTACTAAACTAATTTAACCGGCCCATGAACGTTTTTGTCACCACTTATTAAAAACGTCAACTATCTGAACAACTTGAGCGCGGAAAAATTTGGCCGTGGCGCTTTGCAGTTTCAAAATGACCGGCTCCCAATATGGCATCATGCATGACGCTGCCTGGCAGGCAGCTAGGCATTTTGCAAAGGAAAAGTTCGCCATCTCAGAGTAATCTGACTGTTAATTTTATCAATGCCACGGGTGCATCACTATGGACTTTACACCCCTTATCACTGCATCGTGTGACGTTGAATATTGTTGTTACGTTTAGTATAAACCACATTTCTGAATTTCGTACTCGGCTCAAATTGCTTCCTATTCGCCTTCGCCGGAATGCTCACATGCTTCTTTTCTTTACACTCTGCTCTTTAATCCTTCTACTCCATTTTATCATAAAGAACGCTTTCAGTTCCTCTGTGACACACATTCTAGGACCTTGAGGTCATCGGAAAATCTAATACTAAGTATTCGTATGTATTCCAGTTCAATTCAAGCAGCTTCTTTGTAGAATACATTATCCCTAGAAGTAAGGCGTGCTCAAACTCTACCAACATTCAAAAAGTTGTGGAGAAAATTTACAGTGTAAGGTAATGTTTCCTTTCACTTAAAATTTTTCTTCTCTGTTCTCAGTGTATTTTGTTATTTATTAGTAGGTATATTATTTGGTATTGTATGAACGTATTTTATATTATAAACGATGTTTTTTTTTAATGTGTACACTGACAACCTATCTATTTCATTTCGTTTAGTCCATCCAAAGATTGTCTACCGTCCTCTTTTTATAAAGGTTTGTCCTGTGTTATTGTGAGGAGTACAATATAGTCGATAAAGAGGCGGAGAAAATCAGTATGAGATAGACTGCAGAAAAATTTTACTTAGCCAAATCAGCCTCTGTTGCAAGTTCTTAATCCTAATAACTGCAAATCTCAGTGATTTTAAGTGTCATCTTTTTTGACAAGTTTTTATTGCTTTAGATAGATTTTGTTCGATTTTGTAGTCTTTGTAACACATTTCAATTCAATACGGTTCAAAATATTTCAAATAGGCCTACATGGAAACTTATAAAACGTCAATAGCTAGTGCACGGTTCCAAATGATTATTTCTTATGGATGGTCATAACCACCCTTCTCATTCACCGCGAAATCCTGAAAACCAACTTCCTTATTCATATAGAAATTCTAATGATCTGGAACGGCCTGGCATGTAATGGCACCTCGACTATAAATGTTATACCGCACGCCACATATATGTTAGATATTATTGCGGTCACGTGGATCTTCACGAGCGCACGATGTTTTCCTTTGAGGCTTGATATCAAATTATGCACCGTACAACTTCATAATTTAGTAAGTACTGTACCTTGTTTTGTATGTTATAGATACGACACATTATAGATGAGAACCAAATCTGGTGGTATCATTTACTAGTTATCTAATGGCTTTTACACCTGTTGTACTGCATCCCTGTCTTTTTCCTAGATGAGAATGCGCCTATGACACTCCGGTCTAGCTTTCTATCAGTAAATCAGTGAAAAAATAATCGTAATCGGTGCAGTATCTTCAGAGATTATCTTTTACAAACATATTATAAACAACTACAACCCCACTCTCTTACAATATTTGTTTAGTTTATTGGAGTTAAACATTACATGCAATATACTGAGTGCCAACTGAATACGCAAAATCCTCCATTAAATACATAGGTAGGTGGTTTCCTTATCTTCGTGTACATACATACAAGCTGAATGGGGCAACTGAAGGAAATCGATTAAGATAATGCTAAACGCTGCGCTGCGTAGAAATGAAACCAACCGAATTGACGGAAATTACTTTGAATAGTTATATTGTAATGGGAAACATTTGCGATGGATGATTGGTCTAGTGGAAAAGACTAAATAATGACTGAAAATATGGAGCACATAACTGCAAAATTGAATTGTGAATGAATGAAAACCGCAATATGGGCTACCGTCATAACAGTATTTGAACATTATTATATTATTATCATACCCATTTAAACTATGCAAAAAAACACGCCTGACATCCCACGTCTTTCAACCCACACAGCAAAAGAAAATAATCTGGAAGAAGCAGAAATTATTCAATTCCTTGGAAAACAAAGTAGGAGTATTTTAATCTCGATTATTGACATTTAAAGTGAAGGCTCACCTAGAGCTTAGAAACCCGAAGCCCCTCATTACGTCCGTCTCAGACCACTTCCTTGATTGCTTTTCGACGCCGTCCGAACAATTTGTACTAATCCTCGTCCGTTACTCTTAACGTTGGATGAAATTTTCTATTAAATAGACAATATTGGACATCAAAGTAAGGGTACAATGAAATTATTAATGTAAACACGATCAACGGTAAACGGGTAACAATCCATTGGTGTGGTGAAGCCGTATTTCGTTATTTAAGTGAAATGCTTCTATTGAATTATGAACAAAAATCCATCAGTCTCAAGTCATCGGCATCAAATGATAGTCAAATATTTTGATTGACGCCATAGAAATTTCTATGGCGAAAAATTCTATGGCGTCCATTACACATCAATCATGAATGATGTTTGAATGACGGAATGTTATCGCCATTATGTTTTCGTCGTGCAAACGTCAGTCACCGCATTAGAAGGTAGGTTTTTAGTCAATCAAAATATTTGACTATCATTTGATGCCGATGACTTGAGATATGTTCGAAAGTTACCACGGAACTGAAACGCGAAGAGTAACTGAAGGAACATGATGGTTTTAATCAGTAAAAGTCTGGCACTACTTGTAGCTCCGCCCAGAGCAGGATATTGCCAAACCAATGGTTTATTTATTTCTTTTGTGTCTAAACTGGCTGAAACACAGTGTACTGTGTAAATATTTGAATTTAATCACGTATTAAAATTATTGCTAGAACTATCTTGTCTTGTTAACCTTCTTCATAAAGGATGTTCTATGTTTGATGTCATGTATGGTTTTTTGTATTCTTCGATTTCTCCTTTAATTGTGGACCGATTTTCGGAATTTGACGATTTTGTTTGGATAAGTATTTTCCTGAGGAAGATGTTCCCATAAAAACGGGCTGCCGTTTTAATTTTTTTTTTTTACTATAGGTTATACATTGCCATAGAATTGTTGTATTCTTCTTCTTAGCGTATCGATGGCAAAACTAGTTAAATTCCTTGCCTGGCTCAGTATTCGGCCACGGCAATGCCGTCCGCTGATGATGTCATTAGGTCCAACAAATAAACAACTAAAAAGTGAGAAATAACAATCTTTTTACAAAAAACCCACTACTTACCGATTTCCAAAATGCAGACAATAAAAATTGCTAAATATGCATTCGGTGTCAAAAACGCAGAAACAATACCAGATATACCAGGCACTAAACAATCGATTTTTCTCTTTATATTTTCACTGTTTAACTATGGGTATGCAGATGCTCATTGCACATGCATTAAACAGCCATCATAAATTGTCTGTGGGAATAGCAAACGATAAACTCGTAAATGAATGCTACGACTGTCCTACATAAACCGACAATAGCAGCTGCTTGTGAGTTTGTGATCCTGTCCTTTACAATATTAGGATTCAAATCTTGGCATATCATCTTACTACCTAACACTTACACTTTTATTGTTGAATTGCTATAATTAATGAAGTATAGATATATGGGCTTGTATTTGTAGACTTCTTGATATGGTCTTTAATAAGTCGCTTTTCGTACATTTTACGTTAGCAGAGCCGTGCACGAGCAGAGCACGTGCCGAGCTCAAATTCGTGTAGTGTGGACCGACTCTAGGGTAGCCGAGCAAGAGTGGAGCTCGAGCCGAGCTCAAATTCGTGTAGTGTGGACCAAATCTAGAGTAGCCGAGCACGAGCCGAGCTCAAATTCGTGTAGTGTGGACCGACTCAAGAGTAGCCGAGCACGAGCCGAGCTCAAATTCGTGTAGTGTGGACCAAATCTAGAGTAGCCGAGCACGAGCCGAGCTCAAATTCGTGTAGTGTGGACCGACTCAAGAGTAGCCGAGCACGAGCCGAGCTCAAATTCGTGTAGTGTGGACCGACTCTAGAGTAGCCGAGCACGAGCCGAGCTCAAATTCGTGTAGTGTGGACCGACTCTAGAGTAGCCGAGCACGAGCCGAGCTCAATTCGTGTAGTGTGGACCGATTCTAGAGTAGCCGAACACCAGCGGGTACGAGCCGAGCCCAAATTCAAATAGTGTGGACCGACTCTAGAGTAGCCGAACACCAGCGGGTACGAGCCGAGCCCAAATTCAAATAGTGTGGACCGACTCTAGAGTAGCCGAGCCCGAGCCGAGCTTAAATTGGTGTTGTGTGGACCTACTCTAGAGGAACCGTACACGAGCAACAAACACTACACGAATTTGAGCTCGACTCGTGCTCAGTTCCTCTAGCGTAGACCTACCTTAATGATAACGCCACGTGTTTTGATGTTACTGTTATTCTAGCTATCAATCCGAACAGGTTTCATTTGTGTTAAGATTAATATCAAACTTACCTTGTCCTGCTGCAGTGAGTTCACGATCAAGGTCCAATATGTCTGGAACTAGTATTTCTACTTACGGTCTATGCAACAAGATTAGCATACAACAAAAGTACGTATGTAACTGTTTTGTTACCAAGTTCGCAATGTTTTTATATGATTGATAGATCTGCTTATATTATTTCGTTCGGAATTTTAGACATTTTAATGCACGATTTGTTTTTTTTTAATGATATAAACTAATCTTTGAGTTTGATGCCACCTGATGGTAAGCAGTGATGCAATCGTTGGTGGTGAAGTGCACTAGTTTGTTAAGCCTATTTACTCTAGCCAGGAAGACATCTGGAAGAATTTAAAAAAATACTCTACATAGCTATAACAAATGAGGAGAGCACTATAAGTGCACTAGTTTGTTAAGCCTATTCACTCTAGCCAGGAAGACAACTGGATGAATTAAAAAAAATACCCTACATAGCTATGACAAATGAGGAGAGACAGTTAAGGGAAAGTACGCGTAGGAAAGATTTTAAAAACAAAATAATATCTCAACTTAATATTGTTCAACATAGTCCTCAAGTCGCAGTGCGAATTTTTAACAGGTTGCCTTTGGACTTGAAGAGTATAATTTACACGAGCTCGTTTATGTCAAAGCTTTCCTTCTGGAGAAATGTCTTTATTCGGTTGACGATGACATATCAATTGAAAATAATATATGAGATTTTGTTATTTTTTATAATTAAGTAATTGTATGTATTTATAATTTTAATTAATATAATTTCAAACAGATGGCCGATGGTCAGATGGCCGTTGGGGCCGAAAGGTTCTGGAATGGCGGCCACGTACCGGAAGATGTAGCGTTGGAAGGCCTCCTACAAGGTGGACCGATGACTTGGTAACGGTTGCGGGAGTCCGATGGATGCGAGGCGCACAGGACCGTTCATTATGGCGACACTTGGGGGAGGCCTATGTCCAGCAGTGGACGTCTTTCGGCTGAAATGATGATGATGATGATGAATTTCAAACACAATATAAATTATTCTTGAATAAATAAATTGAAATATGCAAAAGTTTAATGCCATGCCTTTAAAATTAACTCAAAAATCGACGGTCTGAATACTTACGAGTATTGTGATCCGTTTGGTTCAGAATTTGCTTGCCAAATTGGCATTTGTAGTGCAAACGATCACGCAACTATTTGTAGTCAACACGTGTACGACGCAATATTCATATTTTTCGAAGATATATTTGGAAAATCTGTTGGCGACTGGCTTAGATTATGTGACCGAGCCCAAGTCGTCGACGACGCGTACTGTTCCACGCGCGCCTTAGGGAGATGTCAGCAAATCGTAGGGGTCCAGCAAGGTCCAAACCTACTGGGGCTATGGGTAGTGTGAAAACGAAACCCGAGGCCCTGGGACGAAGGCAACGAAGGAACAGGAGTGGGTTTTTAGTCAGTAAAAGTCTAACACTATCTCTTGCTCCGCCCAAAAGCGGGATTTGTCATCAGATGATTTTCCCACCTAAAAAAGAACCGGGTTTAGACTTCGTTCTTTTTTTCGTTTTTACAGGGTTCAGTACCCGAAAGGTGCCAGCAGAACCATATTACTAAGCGTCCGCTGTCCGTTCTTCCGTTCGTCTGTCAGCCGGCTATATCTCATAAACCGTAAAAGATAAAAAAGTTATCTTGACGGCGTTTTTTGCTCTTTTTAATATTGTAGTACGGAACTCTTAATGTTGACTCTTAATCTTAATTTTGACTGGCCTGTTGGTCTAGTGGTTAGTGGCCCTGACTGCTATGCCGGAGGTCGTAGGTTCGATTCCCACCCAGGACAAATATTTGTGTGATGAGCCCAATCATTTGTTCTGTGTCTGGGTGTAATTTATCTATAATATGTATGTATTTAGATATATATAAATATGTTTATCAGTTGTCTAGTACTCATAACACAAGCTCTGCTTTGCTTGAGACTAGACGGCGTTGTGTGATGGTTGTGAAATAAAAATAAAAATAAAAAATGTACGAGTTCAATTCGCACTTGGACATTTTTTTTTTATCTGCCCAATGAAAACTCAAAAATAAATATTAAGTCAGGAACATAAAAAAAAAAAATAAGATTCTTAACATTCCAATTGAGGTACAAATCTGTATTTCTGCATGTGTACTACAATCAGGCTACGTATTTATCATGATAAATTGTATAGAATAGGTAAAGAAATTAACTCTCTTAAGAATGACTAATAATAATTATAACCGGTCATAAAGTTGCAGATCAAAATATTATGTTAACTTGTTTACGAGGCCATTTCCTTTTTAATGTACACGTGTTGCACTATCAACATTCTTTATGTTGTTAATAATAATTTATATGGGCTCCATCAATATGTTATAGTTACAGGAAACATACCGTTTAATGATAAATAATTATTTTTTACAAAAGAAATACAACCGACTTTAATGTAAAATAGAACTTTTTACAAAAAAAAATACAACCGACTTCAATGTTAAAAACTGAGCAAGTGCGAGTCGGACTCGCGCCCCGAGGGTTCCGTACAAACTACAATTCCCGAATGGGATCTCGAAGATTTTTCCGAATTGCAAAAAAAGATTTTTTTAGTGACGTAGGTAACAGCTTCAAGAGACCGCAGACTTGCTACCTCCACGCGTTTCTGAGATAAAGGGTCTTGACAGACAGACAGACAGACGGACAACAAAGTGATCCTATAAGGGTTCCGTTATTTCCTTTTGAGGTACGGAACCCTAAAAAATGGGGGGTAGGAGTGTAAAAAATAGCTACGACCTCTTTTCAGACTTAACAAAAATACAAAAAAAAATAAAATACGTTAATCTGTCAAGCCGTTTCGGAGAAGTTCGATAACAAACACTGACACGAGGTTCTTGTAATTATATTAGATTAATAAATCACACTAATGTTATAAAGACGTGTTTGTTACTCGAAAATTGGACACACACCATGTCCTGAAATGGCAAATTATTATAGTATAGATAATCCGTATTGTCCCAGTGCTGGACAAAGGGCACCCTCTTTTCTTTCCAACGATTACAGTTCCTCGCTTTCTCATTCCAATTCTAATGTAAGACACTTAGATCGTCCCGCCATCTCCTTCGTTGTCTACCGCGGCCCCGCGTCGCTGTGTCCGGGCACCAATCGTGTGTTTCAAGGGCCTGCAGCTCGTTAGACATGCGGCAGACAAACACAGGCAGACATGTCTTACTCAATCCCATTTAAGTTGGGTAGCCTATATTGAGCCACCTCCACGAAATAGCTCATAGGATCTTTTTTATTCTGGTAAGTAGTATGATCCTATTGGATAATTTTATTCTTTCTCCCCGGCGAAGACGCAGATAGAAGCTAGTATACGTTTAGAAGTTTACATAATAACGGAGTTTTGAAGATTTAAGATGAAACTTTAAGAGTAAACTAGCTCTAGATTCGTCGGTACTTCTGGTTTTTTGCTCGTCTCGTCAGCCCACATCATGCGAGTTCACCTCCAAGTGTGCAGCTACGCCTATTTGGTATTATTTATTGCTTCAAATTATACAACATTATTTTTGGTTGCGAAACCCAGAACACGCGTCTAGTATTTTTATGTAAATGTGGCTTGATCTGTTTAATATTGTAATAGCCAAATAGGTACTTTTTTAAATTGGAAATTCATCAAATGACTCCTCCTGCTCTGATTGGAATGTCAGACTTTTACTGACTAAAACCCATCTGTGATCATTCATTTGCCCGTTGCGATCCAGTCCCACAGTAATGGACAAATACCTGGCTTAGTATACTCATTAATCATTCATTAAGAATTTGCAACATTTTAATTTTAACTGGTTTCTGCACACAACAGATTTAGAATTTTTAACGTATATTTTCTGTTTTCGAGCATATAGCAGTAATGGGCTACAGCTAAAATCAGCTACAGGTGGTGACCGTGTGTTACCATTTGGTATTATGCTCAGCTGAACCCCTTCTGGCATTACTCAGTGTTTACATTTTTTTTTTGTTTAATTTTAAGGTATTTCCGTTTTTGTAATGCAAATAAACGCAATTTTTTTTTTCTTTCTTTCTTATCGATTGTCAGTTATCTATCTATAGATATCGTCTGTTTACCTTACTGATGCTGCTATTAATTTAGCCACCTATTGGGCCCAAACTGTTTGACGAGTTTACCATCGAATCGAAAAGAAGAAGAAGAAGTCTGTTTACCAAGTGCCTTTTCTATTACGTGATTAAAGTTGAAAGGAAATCGATTCATTATTAGGTCGTCGAACCTTGTTGAAAGTTGAAAGACTCCGTAGAGTACTGGTGAATCTTTACAAATAGTATGCATGATGTTGAAGAATATGATGTTGGATGCGAGCCAAAATAAACTTGGTATTCGTCGTTTAACAAATCGTATCATTGACAGAAACATGTTTTCCTGAATAGATAACAAATTATATAAAGAGTATGTTAACCTTGATTTGCATACCTACAGGAAAAAATAGTATGATGAGTATTCCAGTAGGACTGTAAAGAAATACATGTAACCATTATATATTCTTAGAGTATGTAGCTGGGCGAAAAAAGCTACTACTGTGTTAGTCGTCCGTTTTGTCCAGTTCATCCCGCCATCTTCTATGAGGTCTGCCATAATGGTTTTAGCCAAACCCAATAGTAATTACATTTCCACATCCATTAGTCTACCAAACTCGAGCGCTATCGAATTTCAGCCTGCGTATTTTGCAAATAAAATGTATATTAGTGTATGTGTATGTCGAATCCTGCATCGTGCAATTAAAGTTCTCCGCGCGATTTGAACAACAGCCTGAAATCATCTATTGAGCAGTTGCCCAAACCAGACATAACACCCATCTGGTCGGAGGATCCTCCCTTTTCAACGGAGGTTTGCGGGACTTTACTCTCTGTTCCAAATACCTCCAAATAAGTATAAAGCATAATATGATAAGGCACAAGGTGGACCGATGACCTGGTGAGGGTTGCGGGAATCCGATTGATGCGAGACGCACAGGATCGGTCATTATGGCGAAATTTGGGGAAGGCCTATGCCCAACAGTGGACGCCTTTCGGCTGAAATGATGATAATATGATAATTATAGCATATAATGTACTTCGCGGAATCCGGACATGATTCCAAAACAATACAAGAACAATTCAAGGGATAACAGTATAGGAATCCGTCGTCGACCTCCACGTCAATAACCTTCTGCAAATAGTCCCTAGTACCCCTTAACTAGTTATGGTCCACATAATGGCTGCCAACGCCTTGCTTAGATAATAAAACGTCTTTTGTTACTTAAGGAGTACTTACTGCGAAGTATCGGTTATGAGGACTTATCCCTCTTTATGTGTATCTGTTCGTAATTTTTTCCTCTATTGATGATACTAAACCATCAATAGGAGATTATAGCTTCATTGGTGATAATTGAGAAGTGATTTCATCGTCGATTGCCCAAAAATATTCGTCTTCCATGCATCTCTCTATAATATGTAGATAGTAGAGATGCGCCGAATATTTTTTTTTTTATTTGTATTCGGCCGAATCATTCGGTTGAAATGCCGAATATATTCGGTTTAATGGATCATTTTAAATCAGCCTTTAGGGCAAAATAAATTAAAGGAATCCCATATTCTAACAACTATTTTGTAATAGGACCTAAAAGGTTTAGATACTTATGCATAATGAATGAATATTTGTACTTAATAAAAAATTAATATTTTTATAATGAAGCAGCGGTAGATTATGATGCAAGAAGACCAAGCTTAGACCTGAAAGCTTGGTCTTCTGGGAAAAGCCTATTTCTTTTCTCCTTATACAAATTTCCTGCCTTGGAAAACAAACGTTGTTTGCACGGCAAAACTATGGAACGGGGAACCGAATTATCCGGCAGTGTATTCGGTTCGGTAAGAACTTAAGTAACTGAATATTATTCGATATTCGGTTATTCGGTGAAACCACTATTCGGCGCATCTCCAGTAGATAGCAATCTAGTATTCTTATCTTGCGTGCTAGGTCTGCGAGATTGTTCGAAAAAGATTCGTACCGTGGATCGCCAAGGGCCTGGCATGGCAGGCACTGAAGCCACACAGGTGGGTTTAATTAGTAAAAGTTTGCCATTTCTCTCGCTCTACTCAGGGTGCGAGAAGTTATTAAAATATCTTTTAAATTATGTTACTTTGGAAGATTCGGCTCATCTTGAGTAAACGCAAGACCGGATTTTTCTGTTTTTTGGCATACATTAGGTAATTTGACTTTTGCTGTGTTCAAGCTCTGCAGGTGAATTAACGATAACAAATCAAACCAGTTTTTTCGGTTCATCGAACTGATATGTAGACACTGGACGTGTCCAGCTATAACCAAGATCTCCAATTCTTTATTCTGCCTTGTCATTGACAATTCTTTATTCTGCCTTGTCTTGTTATCTTGACTAATATTATAAAGAGGACAACAATCTCCACAGATGGGGGTTCTCAGACGGTTCCGATCTTCAGTGTTTATGCGGCGTCTCTCCGCAGACCATGTCCCACCTTCAATCCTGCATCACGTGTCCTGTTACCTGTTCACGTAGGGACCTAATGACAGCATCAGCGGACGGCATTGCCGTGGCCGAATACTGGGCCAGGCAACGAATTTAACTAGTTTTGCCATCGATACGCTAAGAAGAAGATAAAGAGGAAAGATTTTGTTTTTTGTTTGTTTGTTTTTTTGTATGTTACGATTTATAACTCAAAAACTACTGGATCGATTTTCAAAGTTCTTTATCCAGTAGAAAGCTACTTTATCATTGATTAACATAGGCGTATATTTTCTATTAACACGCGGGCGAAGCCGCTGACAAATGCTAGTACAAAATAATTTAGGCTTGGTGCAGCATTTTTTTCATTGAGTCAGCATATCTGTAGTGTAAATATGAAATAAACGGGGTGAATAGAAATAAAACTTTGAAGTAATAAACAAAGCATCATTTAGCGGTACCGAATGGTCACGAAGCGTCAGAGAGAAAATCAAAGATCAAAAAATAATAAATTTTATTTAAGTAATGTAATATACAAAGTTTAAAAGTACTTATTTGTAACATTCATACCTATTAATATTATGAAGTATGCGCCTGTTTTTCATTTAAACCAATTTCTCTTGATGTGGATCCGTTTTTGTTGTACTTACATAAAATTAAGTTGTTTGGAAAAAATGGATTTATGACCCACTTTTGCCCAGTACTCTCAGATAGTTCTTGCATTGGTGTAAGAACTATAATATCAGAGAGTACAAGAATATTTGGATGTATTGTGTTTTGAATATTGGCATTCTTTAGTTTACTATTTTAAAATTACATTGACACAAAATTAATATCTGCAGAAGACAGAGGTCGTTAAAATATTTTTACTTACCTCCAGTATGTAAAAATATTTTATACATACTTTGGGGTTATGTCAAAAATATAATCAGCTTTATAATGTTCCCACCTGTAGGCCAAAGGGCTGTAAGCCACTACGCGAGCTCTGTGCTGATTGGTACTGTGGGTTTGCGTCATGTTAAAGATTGAAAACCCAGTGGTTTTCAAGACTACTTAAGTCCACTCACGTACTGGTCAGAAAATAACACAGGCTTGTGGAAGCTCTGGCTATCTATTGTTTCTAGTGTAGGAGATTATTTCCATTTAGATCAAAGAATAAGAAGTCAAAGCTATGACTATATATTGGCTATTGGCATACTTTCCAACTCACCGTAATCTAGTTTTACAAAAACCGTTCTACCTGAAAATGCTTCTTAGGGCGGAATTCACCAATAAAACTAATCGCGTTTTAACGTTTCGCTGGCATAATCGCGTTGAGCCGCTGTCACTTGTAAAAATACAACAAAAGAAGAATACAAACAAGTGACACTAGTGACAGCGGCTAAACGCGATTAGGTATGCGAGCCAAACGTTAAAACGATTAGTTTTGATTGGTGAATTCCGCCCTTAAAGGATTGTGTCCTTATGTTTGGTGTGAGTTTTGTTGGACCGTTTCTTATTACATTTGATTAAAATATGTAGTTGATCCAGACACCCGACCGAGGCTATTTTTCCATTAGGCTCTTTTCCCTAAATCTACATTATAAAAGGTTTAATGCGATGTGTTTTGAATCATAATCTTGGGTTTTATTAGCATACCCTTTCAGTACCAGCTACGTACATTTTTATTGAAGGTCGTTAACTACATTTGGGAATATTATTAGACATTAAAACAAGACACAATCATTATTTTATGATCATTTCACTTACATTTATTCTGCACGGTTAATCAAGGAAAAATGTGGAATTTTCTATGATGCTATCTTACATAATGAATTACTCGTCAATCCGTAATTAATTTTATCGTGTTATGTAATAGGTATGCCGTCGGGGGATTATAAACTCGATGTTCACATGTCTTTAATCTTAATCAACATTATTTTCTACATACGATTGTAATTTTTAGTAAAACATATCTTGTTGTGTGCTGTAACTTTTTTTTTGTGGGAAATCGTTAAATGAATCTGATTAACAGAGTGGGAGCTCTGTTTGGAGCAAGCATTCACCCCTTTTTTTAAGGATAAAGGGAGGGAAATGATTTAACGACTTTGCCCGTCTCGTCTAGTTTAAAATGACGAAAAAAATGACGAGTAATGCGTTGACTGGAAAACGGGGTCGGAGTTCCGGCAGCTGGAGCTTGAGAATGTCCGTTCGCTCACGCGTGCGGCCGCCTCCTTCGCTAGGATTACTGCTTCGAAGAAGGAGGCGACCGCTGCCCACTCCCCCTCTCTCCGGACTATGGCTTGAACCAGAGCCGGTGTGAGAGGTGGCCGCCACCGATCGTCCCTACGAGGACATGGCGGTACTCCGTCCAAGTGGGGCACAACATCACCGTGTCCTCTGGGCGTTTCTTCCGCACGAATCATGTGCAGGAACCTCCGAAATTACCATGTCCGGAGAGGACCGCGCACATACCCTGTGTTAGAATTTTACTAAGTAAAACCCATTGTATCTTCAGTGTCCCTCTTTAGGGGTCACCGTAACTCCTTCGAACAATTCCGCAGCCCTAGCAGATAATTATAAATCTGCCTAGCCATTTCGCAACGGTGTTGGGTGCTTATAGAAAGAAATATTTGATGCAGCTGAATGTCAGGATTTACTTTTACAAACTTTATTAATGATTATTCTGAATTAAAACTTAACGTATTGATCATGATCTTCATATTTTATCGTGTACTTAATATTATGAATATTCAATATTGTCGTTGTCCAAGATTTGCTTAGCTGCCTATATAGCCTTCTTCGATAAACGAGACGACGCTATCCAACAGTAAAATAATTTTTCAATTCGAACCAGTAATTCCTGAGATTAGCGCGTTCAAACAAAGAAAATTCTACAGCTTTATAATATGAAAGGGTACACAGGAAAAGAACGAAAAATTAAGGTTATTTGTATATATTATACCGGATACAACAATCAACACATTGAAGTAAGAGGATTTAATTGCATTGGAAATTCAGAATACTGATTCGTAGAACTAGAGCAATACAATAGGATCTTGCAACTAGTGCACATAAATGAGGGCTACGAATGTGGAGGAATCAATGAATGAAATAAAGGAGCATGCTCCGTATCGCTAAACTACAAACCGCCACCTACTAACAGGCGAGGGCAAAACGGCCCACACCCTCGCACGCAAAGGGGCCTCGCGCAAGGAAGGGCTCTTTAAGGACGACGGTTTTTTGTATAATTAATAGGCTTGCTTTTGGCTACCATTTCACCTGATGGTAAGCGACCATGTGATCCAAAACTGGGTCGCGGCAGTCGCTGTCTCATTTTTGAATTTATGAAAGAAAAAGGCCTGTTCGATGCACCTTCGCCCATGTCTAAATTAGTCCACGCTACGCCTCTGCCTACTAACTCGTACCGTAGACTACATAAATCTGCGTAGTTAGTAGCAGGTGGGTCTGTTTCGACTTAATCCTTTGTGGTTACGGAACATACAGTGTATCTAATCGTGTGTAGGTACATATGTATGAAATATAGAGAGATTTCCTGTCTGCACCCCTAGCCAAGTTGATAATCTGCAATCGTTAACGCTAGTCAAAAAACTAATCAAATGTATGGGAATGACATCACCTCAACGTTAAGTCACGTGGTCAGAACAAACGAATAGACAATTCGTAGCCAAGTTCACATCGTTCAAAATGATAGAATTAATTGTTATCGTTTCTACAATGTTCAACGCTACATCCTTTGTTATTGTAGAACGAGCAGACGACTCAGGCGCGTCAACATGGCTACCGACTTATCGTTTTCTACAATTGCTGACATCGAGGCGTTACCGTTTGGAGAACGGAATTCGACACGAAACGGTTGTAACTTGGCTAAGGGGGCTGGTCATGTTTGACTATGAACATTCACTTAAAAAAGGCCGAGCTCAATAAGACGGTAGGTGGTATTGTTCAAGTTCTTTATCTTCGAGTTTTATCGTATTTAATAAAATTTAGGGTATCAAATACTTAAATATCGAGGAAATCCCTATCGATACTCGATTGAGTCAACAATAAAAATTGTGTTATCATAAAATTATTTTGAAAATATATTGTTTGTATTATTTATTTATTTAGTACAGCAAAAAAGCCATTAATACTAAACTAAACTAATTTAATCCTTTCACTCTGTCTTCTCACAGAATCGCAAACTTTCTAATAATATTGTCTTCCATTCATCAGCAAACAAATCCAATCCAGGGTTGGTCTCCACGAGCGCGTTGAGCATCGTTAGCATACGCGGTATAGGGGAGGTGGATCGAGCTACAGTGCGACAAAATGGGACGATGTGACTTTCTAGAGCGATTGTAATTATTCGGAACAAATAATTGACACATGTAAGTCGGACGCATCAGTATAACCATTAATAATTTTATAGGCTGTTGTAATTTGGTCAACAGCCCGCCTAACCTGTAATGAATTATAATTTAAGCATCCTAAAAACATAGTAGGATACATTATATACCTACGAAGTTGTTAATTAGTTTAGTGGTTTGTAAATTTTATAATATAACTAGTTAAGTAGATATTTGTAGATATGTAAATAGTATGTTTTACTCAAATATCGATTAACCTGTAGGCATTTAAAAAAATATTGATAATCAAAATAGAGACAGACTAACACGAGGACTGGTTTGTTACATTTCATTTATCATTTTTATTTTAAAAAAACTGGTATTGGTTTACGTTCTTAATTTAAAAAATATATTTTTATAGGCCCTAAATGCCGGTTTTGTACAGTTGATATCTTATTATTGATAGGCTCCAACTCCAAGTGATAAATATTGGAGCTAAAATAAATCTTTTAACAAGTTTAAACGTCATCAAGACTGGTCAAGGTTATGTTTATGGGAAAACCCAGTCTAGTATACCAACATACACACACAATTATATACACATACACAAATACATATAATTTTATTCGTTGACATTTGTAAGTCAAACAAATCCAAACCATTTTCCGAGTAAATTTGCATCTCAAGGATACAAAGTTTTACAGCTGCACATAACGAAGACACTTCAAGACTTCAAGTACGATACTGGAAGACTGGAACTGCTTGTCCTTCGAACTAACGATGGCATTGTTAGTATTTTAGAAAAGCTAAATGCTTCTTTAGATACAGATTACTTAATGCTTTTTTTTGTACGTACTACGTTTTTACAAGTTGCCTTGAAGAAACGTGATTCATGATCAACAGATGTGTCAAAACATGATCATTATCATTTCGACCAAAAGATGTCCACTATTGGACATAGGCCTACCACAGTTGTCGCCATAAAGAACGGTTCTGCCTTGTATCCATCGGATTCCCGCGACCCTCACCAGGTCATCGGTCCACTTTGAGGGAGGCCTTTCAACGCTGTGTCTTCCGGCACGCGTTTGCCCCACCAGAACCTTTCAGCCCCAAAAGGTATAATAATTAACATTTTGTAAGATATAATTCCAGTATACGTTGACTTTGCATTAGTAAGGTAGTCACTAGTACTGGGAGGAGGTCACGTACAATGGTCCGCATAGGACTAAGTGCGGAAACAATACTCAGAGACATAGACATAGTACTGGGAGGTCTACTTATATTGAATGATCTTTAAGGTCATTGACTCGTTTATGTGAAAAATGTCGCAAATACTTGAAATAAAAACCCGATAGAATATTCGATAAAGAATTCGAAAATATTTTTTGTTAGCGCGGGTCAAGCGGCAAATTGAACACGCGTGTGACACTCTACCGAATTTAGCCTTACAAGAAAGGCCGCGCGGTGTTGGTACATTTCTATGCATACAGTATAGAGTGGGCCATGCCTGGTGAAGTCACAAATGTAGTTTGTGCATCCGTTTTCTGTTTCTTGACAGTTTCGTTTCTTCTTCAACCAGGTTTTTAACTTAGGTACTTTATTAAAGGGATATGAATAATTCTTTGTATTTGCGATTTTGGGTACCTATATCTACTCTTTGATACAAATAATAAAAAAATTAGTTAAGTAACCTAACTCAGACCAATAATTTTTTTTATTGATCTGAGTTACCTAATTCTTTTAATTAGACTCTGATTATATGTATGAAGTGCTGTTTTTTAAAGTGCGAACATAAACTCACTACAATATTAGCGAATCGTTCGTTTTCTAATGTTTAAATCTTGTAAATCAATCCGTGAGATTACAATCAAATAACCTTGATACTGTTTCAGAAGTTGATTTTTTGTCAAGATAATAATTTATTTTAGTCTTATTGCAAATTGATAAGTTTCTACTTTTTTTTTAACATTGTAGGTATGTTCTTTCGCCTTTACAACAAGAACAGTTATTTTTTTCGTTTTAAGCCATTTTAGCTGAATATCATGTGAGTCCGATAAAGAGAATAAAATGACCAAAGATAAGTTAAAATATCTTGCACCTAAGCCAAAGCAATCAAACAAATCGTTTAGATAAAAACCAACAGAGTTAATGGAACGGAGTAGGTAGTTTGTTTTGGCGATCGTCAAGTTCATAATAAACACTGGGTTCGTAAATTACGTTCGCTATCAGTTCCTGGTAGATACCTACTTATGAATGATAATAAAAGTAATAAAATTTATGTCATCGGGTTCATTATCAATTGTAAACAAACTATGCCTTAGTTTACAGTTTACACACAATACACGTGTACCATTGACACTCGTGTAATGAGTAATTTTGATTATTTAATTTTGTTTAAATGGTCATTTACCTTTGGGCTCAGTAGATATGGGGTCAAGTAAAATGCTACTGAAAAATATCGACTTTGCTTGGCTTGAAATTGAAGCGACAACGTGTCGCGAGCAAGATGCTTTTCCCGTATCTTTAGGATTCTGTACATTAAAGGAAAAAACGGTACCCTTATAGGATCACAGACAGACGGACAACTTTGTTCTCCGTCTGTGTGTCGATCAATACCCTTTATCTCGGGAACGCGTGAAGGTATCAAGTTGAATTTAAAACCATAATTATACTCTGGTCTGCGGTCCCTTGAAGCTGTGAAAAAATCAAACTTCTCGAGTTAACGAAAGAAAAAGATACGGCCGTTTATTTAGCCAAAAAGTATATTTCGACACTCTGAACGTATCAAAATTCATAGCTACTTCCCGTTGACCTTAAATCCTGAAATTTGGCATGAAGCAAGATAAAAAAAAGAAAGATCTTCGTAACTCATTTCGGGAATTGAACTGTTTTCATAGGTTTTGTACGGAACCCTCAGTGCGCGAGTCCGACTCGCATTGGCCCGGTTTTTTTAACTATTATGATGATGTTGCGATATAAAATAGGTACATTAAAGTAAGTGCATAATTAAAATAAGATGAAGTTAAAATTAAATTATGATAATATTTGTTTTTTTTTTTTATATTAAGTACTTACTTACACATTAACAGCAAAATGAATATTTTTCCGTTAGCAATAAATGCTTTTTATAATACATACCTCGTTTTTATTTTGTCACAACTAAAATACCGAATATGAACCGATAAACTCTAAATCGATTACTAAGGTAAATTATGAAGTCGAGACTTGACCTTGGCCTGAAACTCTCAGTACCTATTGAACAAAAATAGGTGTACTATTTTGTACTTATTTTCAAAGTAATTTGCCATCTAACGTAATATTTGTTCAAGGACTGCCTTGGACGATAAACTCTAAAGTTAATAAAGATGGAAGAGTGCAGTGCACTTCAGCAGGAAATTGGATTCTGATGTTGTTTATTTACCCTTCAGTTCAAACTTCAGATTATCCTGAAGAGTTCTTCACACTGCTTACTTAATTTTTAAAATCTTTTATTTATTTATTTATTGACACACCAACGACTTATTCACTAATTGTTTACAGTAGATGTTATGACATTCTTGATTTGATGTTCTTTATTTCTTTTAATCTTATTCTATTCGTAACTAATAGTAAAAAAATATTATTGGAAACTTAGTTCTACTATTTTAGTATTTTTTTGACGAGATGCTTCAATTTATTTCAGCGAAACCGAAGTAGTTCCAAGGATAAATCATTATTAATTTCAGGGTTCCGTACCAAAACAGTAAAAAGGGTCCCGTTTTTATTTATTTTTTATAAACGATATTTTATTTATTACGAAGACCACTGTCCGTCTGTCTGTCACCAGGCTGTATCTCATGAATCGTGATAGCTAGACAGTTGAAATTTTCATAGATGATGTATTTCTGTTGCCGCTATAACAACAAATACTAAAAACCAAATAAATTGTAGTATAGATAGAATAAAGCTATGTGCGAGTCGGACTCGCACTTGCCCGATTTTTTAAATAATGTATGTGGCTTTACTTATTAATGATAAAGCCCTGCTGCATAAAACACACAATATTTTTACAATTATTTGATAAATAGGCATACATAACATTACACAATATACATACATACCTACAATACTAAGTAATTTTCCTACACATGTAACAAAGAATTTGCAAGTAGGTATTACGACTCCAATATTAATAAAAATATAATTATTTATTATGTAACTGATTTTAAACCTACCTATGATTAAATATTATTTATGTTGTAACTATGTAAATGTAACTACATAATATGTATTTACATTTAACTAGTTCATCTTTTCAGCCGAAAGACGTCCACTGTTGAACGTAGACCTCACCCAAGTGTCGCCATAACGACCGGTCCTATGCGTCTCGCATCCATCAGATTCTGATTTACCTAGTTATTCTTAATAAATAAAAATTGGATTTGGTTCTAAAATAAACACTTTTAAATATTAAATCGTTAATGTACAGTCAGGGGTCAAAAGTGCAGTTCCACTTTACCTAAAATGTCTAAAATTTCTTTGTAAAAGAGGGTCAATGGTTCATGACTGATTTAATTGGTAGCATAGGATGGATTGGAAGTATTGAATAAACTAGTAGTGGAGTATTGAACTTCTACAACAAAGAAATTTTAGACACTAGCATTGGTAGAGTGCAACTGCACTTTTGATCCCTGACTGTACGTCTGTACAGGATATTATATTCTATGATTGCCTCGTTTTAATCAATTAGTCACAATTGGCGATAATTGATTTCTGTTTCACAGTCGTATGTTTTTTCATAATTGAATTGTTTGACATGTGCGTTACTGATCAAAAGTGCAGTTTATCATTACTATAATAGGTTTTTTTATATACATATTAATATATATTATCATCTAGGTATAAAAATATTCACCAATTTATTTGATGAAATATTTTTAGTTTTTTGTGTAGTTTGTGTTTGTTTTGTTAATATTTGTTACTTAACTGATTAAAAATATCTCAAAGCAAGTTTAGAAAAAAAGCTTAATACCTAAACCAGTTATAAAACTATAATAGTCGAGTATTATAACTGATTTCATTGATAATTTATAAATTGATTTGCAATTAAAATGTATCTAAAAGTGTAAAGAGTTTGGCAATATTATTGTAGTTTATTTTAGGAATCAGGAGGTAATCGCCGTACTCGTCAATATTGATTCAAACAAAAATACTTTTTGAATGATGGAAAGCTAGTAAAAACACGAACGAAAGATTTAGTTTTAATTATCTATCTTCGTTATAGGTATCTCATTGCTGGAAATCAGCGTCCTTTTATTATTTATTTATTTATTTCATACTTCATGCACATAAAGGTACAGAGGCGGACTTAATGCCTTAGGCATTTTCTATCAGTCAACCTTTGGGTGATGCAGAGAAGAATAGTGGTAGGTGCAATAAAAGAATGAGAAAAAAAAGGTTAATACAAAAAGATATACAAATTAACCACAGATACAATATAATATATACATATTTCAATGAACTAAATATATACTTACACTAAAAAAAAACAAAAATCCTTTTCCCTTTTCTACAGCCATTGCGGCCATTGCGGGTTTTCCTCTTGGTCTGCCGCGATGTTGCCTAGTAATTTTTGGGATCCGTCTGTACTTTTTTTAACCCACTCTAACATGCGATTAAAATGTCTGCTTCAGTCCCACTAAAAATAGCAACTTTCACAACACAATTATTTTTGTGACACCCGATCACCATTTTCAGAAAATCAAAACCAAGTAACATGTAATACCAATTGGTATACAGTATTTCAATATCAATACATTCTGCAAGTTTATTATATTCCGATAAGGTAATACAAGATCTTCACTTTACAATATCATTATTTCAGATCTAGAGGAAAATTGTGCGGGTTCGTGAGGCTAGATTTTGTTGGAGTTCCCTCCTTTGTTGTTCAACAGTGAATGGCCACATAATTAATTTATTATAATGAGCCAGGGTCTCGCCGCGACGATAATAATGAACTAGTTAGTACCTCCGGTATAAGTTCCGATTAAAATTTATCGGAAATAAAGGTGTAAATTCAATCGAAATTTCTGAATTTTCGGAATTCGAATCGAACCTCCATAACATCTGCGTTTCCTATGTGTTAGTATGTCGCCTAAAGTAAAAAAATTAAAAGACCTACGTAATTCGAGAAACCTTTACGTTCGTAATTCTTTTG
Source organism: Mythimna pallens (assembly GCA_961205895.1). Lineage (NCBI taxonomy): Eukaryota > Metazoa > Arthropoda > Insecta > Lepidoptera > Noctuidae > Mythimna > Mythimna pallens. The sequence continues at coordinate 9,867,343 of OY540843.1, forward strand.
CGGTCCGAGCGTCATTAGTAGAATGTGAATAAAATAATACAAGTTTAGTTTTACCAGCTAAACTCCCAATCTTTTGGATATAGATGCTGCAACTATAACCACATGCTGCACCTAATCAACGCCACTGACACTGCAGTTAACGTATCCATATCAAGGTGCACATTGCTCGTAGAACGGATGGTCGATGGGGTCGAAAGGTTTTAGAGTGGCGACCGCGCACCGGAAAACGCAGCGTTGGAAGGCCTCCCACAAGGTGGACCGACGACCTGGTGAGAGTTGCGGGAATGCGGTGGATGCGAGACGTACAGGATCGGTCGTTATGGAGACGCTTGGGAGAGGCCTATGTCCAACAGTGGACGTCTTTCGGCTAAAATGATGATGATCAAGGTTCAAATTATCAACAAAATATATCGACTCGAAAAGAAGAATTCGAGAGAGATTCCGCCTTCTCCTTTCTACCATCAGACAACCCGACGTACGATGAGTATCCACTCTTACGTAGTTGAAACTTCAACGGTCCGGACTAAGCGATTCGCTTCGTCGTTTATACCGCGTACATCGAGGGACTGGAACAATTTGCCTGCTGCGGTCTTCCCGTCCAACTATAATTTAGGTGCCTTCAAAGCTAGAGTGAATAGGCTCTTAATAAACTAGTGCGCTTCACCATCAATGATTGCATCACTGCTTACCATCAGGTGGGATCGCAGTCAAGCAATGGTTTATATCATATAAAAAAAAAGAATAAACCTTTAAGAGGTATTTCATAACATTGAAACATCGAAACTTATTCATGAACATATCAGAAAACAAAAGTAAAACATTATTTAATTAACAACGCGTCGGCTAAATGGATTTTCTTCACTAATTACAATGCTAATTTAATATAAACATGGAATGAAGAAGACCGTGCCAATAGCAGACGGCGATATTATGCAAATAAGGCTCGTAAGCCTATTTACCTTCGTAGTCGGAATTGTAAGTAACTGCTACTTACAAAGTTACGACACTTACAACCGTCGAATTCGTGATAGCGTCCAACAATGCAATGTAAATTGTTGTAGAGAACTCCCAAAGGAATGAATGTGACGTTGATGGAGTTTAGTAGCAGGATTAATTATTTTTTCAATCAATAGTTTTGTTTGGCCAGGTATATATCGTTCTAGAATGCCGTATGAGTATTTTTTTGGGATAAGGTTTTCACAGGACTTCCTATGAGGTTCTCGTTTTCTTGTGGCGGGTGTGGAGTCAGGTCAGCTGCCGTTCTTTTTAAATTTTGACCGCGTTCTATGCATATGGTCTCCTTCTGAGTTAATTTAGATTTAATTTGTCTACGTGAACGGGTCAATATGACACTTCTTTAATATATTAATTTATGTATAAATTTCATGAATTAATAATGTTCTCATACGCTCTGATCTGATTGGTAAGGGCTCCAACTAATGAGTTGCATGTCGTGTGTCTAAACCACGGAAATAAAGTTTGCTTTTTCTGTTTCGTGGTCTGAACCCAGGTAGGCACTTTACTCTTCTGTGACTTATTTAATCACCACTGCTCTCAAAATGGTGAAGGAAAACATCGTGAAGAAACCGGCTTGTCCAAGAACCAAAAATTCGAATACAATGTAAGATCCCTTTACTGAGAGGTGGCCTGAGGCCCAACATTGGAAACATTACAAGGCTAAATATGCTATATTTATGGTCTGCCTGATATGTGTGTTGCTTACAGATGGTCCTTTTCCACTCGCCTATCAACATCGAGCATGGTTTAAAAGCTTATTGCTTGATCTAACGCAATCCAACGCGATGTTTGATGAAGAGGCAATGCAAAAAAAGAGAGATAACGCCTGAAAACTCTGTTGCCATTCGGTAATTCCGTGATTTACTCGAATATTTCACAAAACTTGTTCCAGGAAATACGTGTAAGTTTTTAAAAATTGTCGTCATTCAGAATCTCGATTAAATACGCAAGGCTGCTATTGATGGAATTTTTTATATATATAGCTGATTTTCAGAGGTCTTTACTAGATTAGTTTTACACAAATTTTTGTTTTGATTTCTATAGAAGCCTAGATAATATCCACAAGATAGCTGTGTATCCAAAATATCTAGAGAAAGATCTGAAAGATGTGTAATAACATTATAATCACGTAAGAGCGGCTGTATCAAAATGTACCTCGAAAAGGACTCTCTTAAAGAAAAACATCTAGTGTTGTTGATATATTCTGACGCGTGTTACGCGGTCCACGTGGAAAGTCGACATTGTATCGACGTTGACGCCGATTATATAGGCACGTTCCTACTTAAATGTTAGTGAACACGTGTATCACTGTTTTAGTGTTAAAAGCGGTAGACAGAAGCAGCGTAACATCACGCCTTCATTTCATGAAAGGTTTAGGCAGAGATGTATTTGCACACAATATTCTTACACTCTCTCACTCACTCACTCTCTCTCTCTTTCACTCTCTTCTTTCTTTATTCTTTGTACTTGTGCCATATATGACGACTTCGTGTTTACTTATTTGATACTGTTCCTGGCGTTGGGGTTACATAAAATCTAATTTCTAAGAGCCTCAAGCACAAATTGAATTTCCTAGGTATCGAATACGTCAGTGGCACTAAACTCATTCAGATAGGTAACAGATAATCTCAGATTAATCTGGCTATCGTTTTGCCTAGTGATTAAATTGGCAGTTTAAACCCAGTCTTCTGATTTATGTAAGTGGTGTGACTGGTGACAATCAAAGAAATACGAAGAGTTGTTTGTACAATTTAAGGCGGAATTCACCAATAAAACTAATCGCGTTTTAACGTTTTGTTCGCATAACCGCGTTTAGCCGTTGTCACTAGTGTCACTTGTCTGTATTTTTCTTTTGTTGTATTTTTACAAGTGATACTAGTGACAGCGGCTAAACGCGATTAGACGAGCCAAACTTTAAAACGCGGTTCGTTTTATTGGTTAATTCCATCCTTAGTGTTTGGTGCTTACTACATACTTATGCGTGGCTGACAAAGCGAAAAAATACGCAATCCACGTGTTAGCGAATAGGTAAACAACCTAGCATAGGTAAAGGGTGTCCCAAAGTTAACGCAAGATTAAAATTAAATAGAAAACACAGTTTTTGGTCTTCAGATTTTGTTTTTTTTTTATTGAATCATAAACTAAGAGACACACAATGATGATGTATTTTAAGTTTAAGTATTTAAGTTTCTATATTATAATTGTTATCTCATTGTGAGTACCTATGTGCCAAATAAACGTGTTGTCTTTCTTTTCTTTCTTTTACATAGGATATGGTTATTTATGAAATAACACATCGGGCAAATGGCGGCTTTGCTGGCACATACGCACTCTTTTATTGAAATTTTTCGGTCATTTTTCATAAATATGGCTGAATTTCGTTGATGCAGTGTTTAATTTCCTCCTGTAATGCACGGTTGGTTGTGGGCTTGTTGACATAGATCTTTGACTTTAAGTTACACCATAAAAAGAAATCTAACTGTGTTAAATCACAAGATCTAGGGGGCCAATTCTGATCACCGAAACGAGAGAGTATACGACTAGGAAATGTCTCATGCATTAATTGAATTGTTTCACGGGTTGTATGGCATCTGGCACCATCTTGTTGAAACCACATGTCGTTTATATCAATATCATTCAACTGAGGCAGAAAGAAGTGTGTTATCATGTCGCGATATAGAGAACCAATATCAGTCATTGCTTGACCAGCCTCAATTTTCAAAAAAGGAATGCGTATGTGCCAGCAAAGCCGTGGAGGCCATTTGCCCAATGTGTTAGATATTCCATAAATAGGGTTATCTTATGTACTTTATGATTCAATAAAAAAATCATAATCTGAAGACTAAAAACTGTGTTTTCTATTTAATTAAAATCTTGCGTTAATTTTGGGACACCCTTTATTAACAATGAAAAACAATAGATAGCTAAAACTTGAAGCACATGTCGCCTCATGTTGACTGTAATGTGCTTACTTTACAATCACGTTATTAAATCATGACTAATTGCAATCTTCACGGCCTAAAATGTCTATTCATTTTAGGCCGTGATTGAGAAAAGACATCATTCATTTTGAATTTTATTATGAAAGTCAAACCAAAAAACCGGTCTTGGCCAGTTCCGTACCGTCCGTAGTAGCAACAAAAAGTCAAAACATTTTTTTGTAAGGGAGCCACTTATATATTTATCTTATTCTGTATTTGTGACAGAAATACATCATCTGTGAAATTTTCAACTGTCTAACTATCACGGTTCATGAGATACAGCCTGGTGACAGACGGACAGACAGACTCCGTCTTAGTCTATTACTAGGACTCCGGTCCCGTTTTACCCTTTGGGTACGGAATCCTAAAAAAGTTATATTCTAGACTAATGACCAGCCCCAGCTTCGCATGTGTGCTAATATCGCAGCCATATCATATAACACGTCATATTACAAGTAGGCGCGCCTAATTATAAAACGTCTGGACCGATTTTTAACCTTTCACCAGTAGAAAGCTACTTTTATCATTGATTGACATAGGCTATATATATATTTTTTACTTTCACACGAGCCATGCCACTAGCAGAAAATAATGTGAAATAAAATATTTAGAATTGAATTAATATTTGAGCAATTCCACAGAATTATTGCTTTTGTTAGGTCTAACTGTGGATCTCATAAAAAAAATAGGAAAGAAACGTATTTTTGCGAAATACAAGCTTTTTTTTTTGTTTGGGGTTTGGGGTAAAATATAAAAGTGCCGACTTTTATATTTTACCCCAAAAATATATGTACTGTCAATGATATCCTTTGGCTTTCTTGGTAAGACTTATTTGTTTTTATGGTTGTTATTCGTAATGTTAAGAAATTATTAAGGTTACAGAGAAATGAGAAATTCAGTTAAAAGTATAGTTCAAGATAGCGAGATACCTAGTTAGTATTCTGCGTTCAGATGTATACTTTTTGCTTTAAGTATCTACAATCTTGTTGAAGTTGACTTCGTTATACCAAGCTGCTGCTCATCTAAGGTAAATTTATTCGAATCCCATTTCGCTGCACTCTTCTCAACAATTTGGAGTTAAAATACTCTACGTTCATTTTCTTTTTGAGATGAAATAATCAAATAATTATTGCCACTTTAGGTTTTTTTTCGGTGGGAAAATCATCCAATGACAACTGTTGTCCGTACCTACATATAATTATTATTCCCTTTATTCATTTATTCGTTAAAAAATAATAAAAATAACATTTAAAATATATAAAAAATAGTACCTAGCCCTCCGGTATCGGGAATTCGGGAATAGGGTCCAAGCTACTGACGGTCAGGGCTACAGAGAGAGGAACTGTACAGTATATTTTGTTAACTATACATAAAATATAGCTAAGCAGAGCTTGTATCATGGGTACTTAGCTTGGGACTAGACGGCGTTGTGTGATAGTTGTGTGAAAAATAAATAAAAAATATGTATTATTATTATCTATAGTTCTATACTAATATTATAAAGCTGAAAAGTTTGTTTGTTTGGTTATACGTGCTAATCTCAGGAACTACCGGTCCGTCTTTCTGTGTAGGATAGCACATGTATCGAGGAAGGCCGAAGGCTTTACAACATCACGCCATGACTAATAGGGGCGGAGCATTGACAAAAAATGTTGCAAAAACGGGGGGAAATTGATTCCATTTGAGAGCTTCCGTTGCCTGCGCTGCGTAAATGGTTAAAGTTACACAAAAATTATGTACTACAAAATTGTTCCCCTTTAAAAGTCCTAAAAAAAAGTCTGCGACAGCATAATAATATGTATCACATGTGCTTTGGCATATCACTAAGATTGGCTTTATTGTCTGTCGGGTATCGCTGCGACTCTGTTAGGTGGACCCACCTCTCATTCTACTTTTGAACTGACTCTGGCTATTTTTTGTAGAAAGGTAGCGTGTGCTCGATCCGTAAAAATGGCCCTTTGGGAAAAATTTGCAAGGTACCAGTTTAATCATATGGGATGAATGCATTCATAGATCTCATGTAGAGACCCTTAAAGATAAATTTATAAGAAGCTTTAATAAAGTCATGGGTTGAATTACTTTCAAGTTTGCTGGTGATTTATTGCCAGTTATAGTTAGGGGAACTATAGCTGATATGGAGAACACATTTGAGTGGAGGTACAAATTTTCCTTCAAAGTAAAATCGCTGACAAGATCTATTAATTACAATTAAAAAAAAAAAAAAAAAAACAATAAAAAAAACTTAAAAAATAATCGACTTTAACGCGAACGAAATCGCGGGCAAAAGCTAGTTATTAATAAGGTATTCAGTTATCTATTATTCTAGTTCTATATTGTGTCCTTACTGTATTGAATTCCCATAATATTCGTAAAACAAAGTCTATTAACCTTCAAGTTGACAAGCGATGTGTTTTCCAGCAAGGTGAAACTCCTTGACCGTCCTTCCGTCTGTCCATTACGATATGACACGGCGTTTGGTAGTTTGTACACGATTTTTAAAGTCATCGATGGTAATCATTGTTTGTATCGCAAGCGTGCTATTGATAACTGGTTTGTGTCCGCTTGCTGGCTTGCCTACGATGAAGGTTGTTCCAAGAGAGGTTGATTGACCTGTAGGACTTGCTCTAACACCAGATTTTTAAGATCAATTTGTAATTGATGGTTATTTGTCTGTATGTCTTCTGTAAGCTTTGGAATTGTTAAGAAGCCTCCCTGAAGTTTGTTCTTTATGTCAAACGATTCCTGTTACAAAATTTTGTTAAACCATTATTGTTTAACTCAGTTCAGTTGGAATCTGTTGGAACAGCGCACGGAGACTCTTCGGCGGATGGTACTAGAATTTTTATGTCAACACTTCCACAATACTAACTAAGCGTTTGTTAAGTGTCACCATTATATAAATATCGGATAAATTTTTCCATCATAAGGGAACCTTATCAAATAAGTATGAAAAAGTGTTTGATTGAACTTCTGTAACTTTCCAGGGAATTTACTCTATCCAGTTAATCCCATAGAAACTAAAATATCTCACATCAAAACTCGGCTGGAACAGCTCACTGAGACATTTCGGCGGAGAATCTTTATGTCAACACTTTTTAATACTAACTAAGCGTCACTAAGTGTCTACATTTACTCAAATAAACTGATGGGCTATGACAGTTCTTACTATGTGTGCGATAGTCGATTCTTCTGACGGTGGCTTCGCCCGCATGAAACTCAAACATTATCCCAATGAACCGGATAACTACTAACCCGTACGAGGCCCACATGGTGAATTACGGCCCATTCCCTCTCCTGGAGAAGAGGCTTGATTCCTAGCAATGGGAACATTATAAGGCTGATTATGCTTATTCTATTTTATGAAACGAATAACTTCTACGCCCTTCTGAATCTATGTCTGCACCTACATTTATCTAAATTGGCTCAACGGTTTAGGCGTGAAAGCGTTTTAAACTAGCAGCTTGAGTTACTTTCGCGTTTAGAATATTATTAGTATGGATGTCGTCTCCAATCGTTTTGGTACTCTGTAGAATGGCACTATATTGCTGTATCGAGGTCCACGTTCACGTCGGAGAAGTTAGGCACATGCATAAAATAATGTGTTTCTGTAGCTGCAGCAGTACTGATTCATCTTTCAAAGACTTGACGTGTACTAGAATATGTGTGGGCAGTGGGCAAGCTTCTTATCACGACTGCATCTAACCATTTAATAGGACTTCACGTACCAGTTTATCTCATTAATTTATTTCCAATGCTGCACGCAAGGTATAAATGAATTATACGGAAATAGAATAGCTTGTCGACTGGATGTCATCGCTGAGAGGAGTTGGAGAGGATTAGTGTTTTGTATAATAAATGTTGGCCGATGGTCGAAAATCTCAACACCTGATCGTTTTGAATCATTATCTAGGATGAGTAAATTGTTATTAGTAACTAAAGACAGATTTATGAAACATTGACGACCAACCTCAATGCTAAATGTATGGTGAAAACGATGTGACATGTAATGAAATATTTTACGAGTATGTCAACAATTACGGGTAGATATAGCCCTTCAGTAAAGTGAGTCATTTGCACACATACATATTGTAATAAAGCTTCGAAGGTCAGCCATGTAATCGGATAATATTAGAGTCACATGGTTTCATCTCTATGTTTTGTATTTACCTAACGTAGATGATCTCATTTCGCCGTTATGTTTAATTTGCCGTGATAACAGCGTTTGCCCATACATTACGTTTTCACCGTCACGTTCACAAATGTCTAGATATTATTGGACCGACAAAATCACATGGATGGCCGAATTAGCGATGGACCAGTCAGTTGCTATTAAGGGCTCTGAGATGTAAGTTATCACGCGTTTAGACTCTATCCAGTGCTATCACATCTTTAGACGGCCATCTTGAAAAAATCCTGTAAGGTAAGTTCCATTGGAGTTGTAATATCAATTTAGAAATTATAATATTTTTTTCAATTACTCATAAATAATAATTGAAAAAAATATTATTTGAATAGATTTCTTAAGTACTGTGAAACTTATACGTTCCTTACAATAGTAGTACTTTTCCAAATATGACTAGCTATTTGAGAACCCCATAGGTTCTTCGTTTTCGGTTTGTTTTTTGGCAGTAGACTCGTTTAGATTACTTCTTGTTTACATAAAAAATATCCAAAAACTAATAAACATCTCCTATTTTCAGAGGCCTTAGTGCGAGTTGTTTTTATCATAAACGTCAATCGCGTCAACGTAAAACTAACTCGCACTAGACCCTCTGAACGAATAGTTTTCGCTACAAGAATTAAAAGAAATAGAACAGTAGTCCTTTGATTCTTTCAGCGTTCGCGCGTTCTTTAATCAGTAGATACCCAGTAGAGTACGGAACGGAAGCAAACCAGTCTGCGTTTTTATTTATTTTTAATTATACAATTCCTCATGTACTGTGTAACGTACAATGCGTTCCAAATAAGAATAGGATCGATTGCCAGGTAGTGATGTCACGTCATACTGTCAAATCGAAGAATTATTATGGTGAGCAAAACAATAAATTTTTAAAATTTAATTTTTTTACGAACTGTGAACGAAAATATTTTAATCAGAATCCAGTTCTTCAATTTTGCTCACCTCTGAGTTCTTCAATTTTGCCCAATTTCTTGCGATTTGACAGTATGACGTGACGTCACAACATGGCAATCGATCCTATTCTTATTTGGAACGCATTGTAACTATCTCTTATTGTTTCCGTGAAGCGGTAGATTTCAAAAATGCGTAGAATGAAACGTATCAAACCGATTGATGAATGAAAAGCATAGATCCTATCATACAAATATAATCGAAGCACGAAGTAGACATAACATTATAAAAAGTTTATTATGATATGGCTCAGGCATGCGAGGAATACTAAATAGTCAGGTGTATTCTCCGTGTTTATGACTAATCGTTTCTCCCATGCTTAATGAATGACTCATCATAAGGGACCAACTTTCATGGCCTCCTATGCCTTTCTTTCACTTTTTTTTTATAAACCATTTCTTGACTGCGATCCTACCTGGAAGTAAGCAGTGATGCAATCGTTGATGGTTTGGCGCGCTGGTTTATTACTAGCCTATTCACTCTAGCCTTGAAGACACCTCAAATATAATCAGACGGGAAGACCGCAGCAGGCAAATTGTTCCAATCCCACACGGTACGCGGTATAAACGACGAGGCGAAACGCTTAGTCCGTAGACCCTAGAGGTGTTAACAGCAATTTATTTTTTTTATAACTTTTTGTCGATTTCCAAGTTCTAACTACGTTTTTCCTACACTTATATACTATTAAAATATTTATTGGCAGCTGTGAAGTTAATGTGCATTGTAATTTTCCTCAATCGTGCCTACCTCTAGCTGCGCAACCAATGTTTTGTTTACGTCTACCAGAACCCCTAAAACAGCCATCTGCGGTACGGCGGTCCCCCATCCGGTACTGCCTCCCTACGTCGAATGTTTAGCATTCGATTAAGGTACCCAGGAAATTCGTCTACTGATTTTTATTCACCACACCTTATTGATCACTTGTTTCCATTCAAAAACTTCATTTGAATTCGGTTCACGGTGTTTTTGTTCCTTTCCGCTTCGTGAGTGCGTTCGTGAACGACTTTTTTCTAAGTTACGGAACAGTATCAGCGTCTTTTTAGGGTTCCGTACCTCAGTCGTCAAAAACGGAACCCATATATGACGACTTTGTTGTCTCTCTGTCAAGACCGTTTTCCTCAAGAACGCGTAGAGGTATTAAGGTGAAATTAATCTATGTAAAAATAACTTCGTTTATGTTCCGTTTATGGCGGATAACTCGTGACTCGTAAGGAAGTCTAAACCTATTTAGTACTTCCCGTTAATCTAGAATACTGTTTGGCAAGAAGCAAGGTCTCATAGCGTAAGTAAAAGAAGAAGTCTGAAAACCATTTTGTAGATTTTGTAAAATCGAAATATCGGAATCGAAGTATCGAACTTTTCAGGTAAATTTGTACAGAACCTTCGGTGCGCTTGACCGGTTTTTTTTCTAACTTCTAAGCTCTTGTTTTGATTCGGGTCATGATTTGTTACGGGTGTTGGTTTAAAAACTATGATTACAATTTACAAACGTAAACCCAATTGTTTATTTTCTTTTCACCATCCGCACTTATTTTAGTTGTTAAGATTTATCATCATTCTCAAGATTCATCAACATCAATGTTGATTACTTCGTTCGAGCCACTGCGGAGTGTGTAAGATTTATTCAGGTATTGCTCGGACAATCGCCACCTGTCACATCATCACATGTCATCGTCACATATTTGGATCTTTGACAGTACCCATCTTCGTATAATCTTACCAAAAAAAACATGATATATTTAGTCTGTGTTCCGTGAGTGTATCTGTGGCATCACTAGGCCCTATCAGAATATCAGCGCTGCGTTATTTTTTTTTTAAATATCACAGTATATGCTGAGATAGGAGCCTTTTCGGTCTCGCACAAGTTTAAATTTCCTTTTTTATTTTTAAGTTATTCTATAGAGATTAGAGCGAGTCTGAAATAAATGTTTTTTCTTTCTTCCTTTCGTATATTCACCACATGAAACCGGTACTCAGTCGGTGATAAACAAGTGTGGTCTTTTTCACGACGCACGGACCCAATGTGGGCGTAAATACTTTTAAGTGATCCCAACCTTTTTTCCGCAGACATTTGTTTTCATCTATCTGCCTCTTTGTTTAATGTTTCCTTGAACTTCAACCGTTACGTAGTTATTTGTTAATCGACTTGTTGCGCGGGTTTGAACGTGAAGAATATTTTTTGCCACCCTTTTCTAATGTGTGTAGATCTAGGAACGTGCTGGAAGATCGATTGATGTTGGATGTTGGTGAAGACGGTAGATAATTTCCTGCCACTAAATAAAGGAGGTGGTCGCGGAAGAAACTGTGCTGTCTTAGAGTCAATCCATCATATTGTAAATGGTTTACAGTTTTTGATATCCGTTAAAAGATAAACGAGAATATGGATGGACCTTGTTGTTGATGGTTGATGGAACCACAAAATAACAATGTGGGTAGGTTACATCCTCTTGCTCCACCAAAAAATTAGTTTGGAACCTTTTTTGCTGGTGATCACGATATTCAAAAATACATTCAAAACTCACTATCTGTTATAGTCACATGTGAGAGTCATTGCATGTGGGGCATATATATTATGATGATTTTCTTACAGTTTGTTAAGCTAAGCTGTATCATGTCGTGGTCAATTAAAATCTTACTACTTAATGAATTAGCTGGCTCTTGTTCTCAAGTTGGCTTCTTTACCGTAGATAGAGTGATACTAGAGAACGCTCACTTTCCTTTTTCACATAACATCGTTCGCAAATATTTCTTCTCAAACAATAAGGTGCCATTGCAATAGAAAAAAGGTTATTACTTTTTTATTTATTTATTTAGTAACAAATATCAAATTTCAGACCTACGGCAGACGTCCCAAATACTCGTATATCAATCCTCGTCAAAGCCGAGTTGGGACAGAGGTCGGTTTTATTCCCTGGCATCCAGCTTCTTATTTCCTTTTGGCTGAAACAGGTTTGATAAGTAGTTTGTCCTCGTTTCTTGTTAGAGGGTATCAGAGTGAATATATGTCACCGACGTCACCATTCAAGTAATCTTTCTGTAGTTTTAGAAGCGTATTTTCTAGTTGCTTCTGCTGTGAAGTGAGCTAATTCGTAATCGCCTTGATTATTTAATCGTGACGCAACAAATTGTTCGATAAACAGTACCCTGTCAAAAAACAATTAGTGACTTAATGGCCAATGACAGTTTAATCAACGTTCCACTAATTTCATACTTTATTCTGTCAGTCTGCAATTAGTACGTCGATTTTCCAAAAATGCTTTTTAGATAAAGGCTTGGCGTCAACGTGGGGCCCTCGATTAACCGCTTATCTAAATCGCGATGTCAGGCTTAACTTGTTTGTACCTACTCGTAGTTGTACTCAAATCTTATCAGTGTTGTTACTATGATATGTAGGCGTAAGTGATAACATAATTTATTATTTGATTTTTTCCGGGTGATAACACCTCGGTTTGCGAATGTAGTTCATGAAATGCCTGTTCATTTTGATTGTAATTATTTATCGGTCCTTAATAATATGTTGTCTGTTGACAAGGTTACATCATGTTTTTCTTGACTACCATTTAGTAAAACAGTTCCTCTATTAGCACGAAAAGTTACCGTAGGTACCTATCCTTTCGCTAAAATAAAACACAGAAAAAACCATTTTCATTTAACTTTCCTAGCGAAAAAGTTAGAATGCAAACACCAACTTTCATCAGAAAGGTAGAAACTATAACAAAACTGTGGGCAGGCTAGCTCGCGGGAATAAGGCGGTTATAGACATACTCATACTTATATTCCATGATGCGGTGGTTTTGGCACGTAATAATGGTCCGATCAACCGCAGACAGCAGTGTAGGCAGGCGTTTACGAGTCTAATATTACTTACCGTATTGAGGCGGACCTTGTGGTAGGTACCTGATTTGAATCAGGTTTTCGAAACAATGTTTTCTATGTGAATCTCAGATTGTGTGTACAATCTGAGATTCACAATTTTATTTGATATAAGATTTTCAATTGACATTGAGATTTTTTGTCTGATTAAAGCGTGATAAGCTTGTGCTTTTCATGCTTTAATCAGACATCGTTGGCATCGGCATTCGTAATATGAGGAGAATTCATCTTATCGTACTGAAAAACTGTTGTTATTAATTTTTGGCACTCTATATAAAATAAAAAATAAATAAATAAGCCTTATATTTCATTCCCTTAATAATAATACATTCCAATTAGCAATAAATTATAATTGATTATAGTTGATAATATATGAATTCAATTAATTAATTATTTATTATTTTATTGAAACATGCGCTTGTAATTTTAATTAAATAAAAATGTTAAATGTAATTGCTTTGATTATCTGATATATGTATAGCATTCAATTAAAGGGAACCCCTGTGCGGGTAAAGGCCTCCTCCAGAGTAGACCATTTTTTTCTGTCTTGAGCTTCCCTCATCCAGCTCCCTCCAGCGACAGCACGGATGTCATCCGCCCAGCGCTTTAGCGGGCGGCCCACACGTCGCTTGCCAGTGCTGGGCCCTCTCCACCTTGTTACTCTCTTAGTCCATCTTCCATCCTCACAGCGAGACAGGTGACCCGCCCATTTCCATTTCAATTTTCTTACATGATATATTGCGTCTGTGATCTGTGTTCGCTTGCGAATTTCAGTATTCCTCACCTTGTCCGAAAGTTTAAGGTTGAGTATACTCCTTTCCATCGCTCTTTGACAGATTGAAATTTTGTTAGCCGTTTTTTCTGTTAAGCACCATGTCTGGCAGCCATATGTGAGGCAGGGAAGCACACAAGAATCCAGTACTTTCTGTTTTAGTTTGGTAGACAATTTAGATTTCATTATGTGCTTTAATGACCAATATCGTTTCCATGCTGAGCCGATCCTTCTCTCCACCTCTTCTTTATCTATCTCTCTAAAGGATAATTGCTTACCCAGGTATATGTAGTCATTAACATACTCTACATTTTCGCCGTTTATTAGAATTGGTGTTAAGATGCTGTTAGTCATGACTTTTGTTTTGTCAAAATTTATTTCTAATCCGACTTTAATGCTTCGTAAATGTAGAGTTGTTAGCATGTCATTGAGTTCCTCAGCGGTGCTAGCTAGTAGTGCAATGTCATCCGCGAATCGCAGATGGCTCAGATACTGTCCATCTATTTTTATGCCCTTATTTTTCCAGGTTGAATCCTTGAGAATGAGTTCCAGAACGGCTATGAAAATTTTCGGTGACAAAGGATCTCCCTGGCGGACGCCGCGTTCTATTTTGAAAGTTGGTCCGGTTCTCTCTAGTCTGACCATACTTTTACAGTTTTCGTATATGTTACTTATGATGTCTATGTACGTTGCCTCTATTTCGTGGTATTGTAGAGCCTCTTTGACTGACGCGTGTGAAATAGAGTCAAAAGCTTTTCGGTAGTCCACGAAAGCTATGTAGAGTGGGGAATTAAACTCTTTATACTTTTCGATCACTTGGCTGAGAACGTGTATGTGGTCTATTGTAGAGTATTTAGACCTAAACCCAGCCTGCTCTATGGGTTGTTTCGCATCAATCTTTGGTCCAATTCTTTTCAGCAGACACTGGGAGAACAATTTGTATAAACTGGCCATGAGACTAATCGGTCTGTAATTTGAGACGTCTGATGGATCTCCTTTCTTGTAAATAAGAATGATTTCAGATACAGTCCATTGCTCTGGCACTTTCCGGTCTTTCAGGATTTTGTTGAATAATATGATAATTAGACCTGAAATAAGTTTCTCGCCAATTTTCAGTGCTTCATTAATAATAGAGTCGGGTCCCGGGCTTTTTCGATTATTTAGGTGTCTGATACCCAATACTATTTCCATCAGGGAGAAGTCTTTCACTTCGGTTTCAGCCTTCAGTACTTGAGAAACTCTATCCACCGATACGTCTTCACCGGGTCTCTTTTTGTATAGTTTTCTATAAAAATTCGTAGCCAACAAAACTAAGTCCTTTCCGTTCTCTGAACTACCTTCTGAGGTGTTAATTTTTGGTATCCACATTTTATATTGACGTAGAGACTTATTCGCCGACTTTATGCTACCTGTTTTCTGTAACCAACTCTCGTAAATGTCTAGTTTGTAGTTTTCGTATTCTTTATGTATGTTTTTGGTGATGGTTTTGTACAAACTTTTTAACTCTAGTTTTTAAGACTACTCTTTAGTTGTAATGTATGCCTTTTCTTAATTAATTCTCTAGTTTCTATTGATAATTTAAAGCACTTTTTTGGCACTCTATATAGATTATAAAAAATATTTATAGTTTCAGAACAACCAGTAATGAGATTAAAAAAAATTTTGCTTGCGTTAAAAATTGGGTTCGACGAGGCATAAGATGCCTCGTTCGCAAGGTTGCATTTTCTAAAAAAAAAAAAAAATTGGCATGCTGGTTGGCTGATGCATGATGAAGCTATTGAATTAATGGTAGAGTCAGCAAGACAAGTCAATTCTACTAAATTATAATGTAATCCATCTCAATCGATTAAGATCACACTAATTTTATAAAGGCGAATGTTTGAGTGTATGTCTATGTTTGTTTCTTCACTCTCAAAAGCCTGAACGAAACTGGGTACACGGATAGATTATGTCCTGGAATAGCACATAGGATATTGTTTACCTAGGAGTGTATTCCCCGGGAATAATTTTCTATTTTCACGCGGGCGAAGCCGCTGACAAAAGCTAGTTTAAAATATAATTCTTCCTAATATAAATGCAGAGAACTTGTTTTTTTTTTAATGAATGAACAGATGTTTCGGAAAGCCTACTCACAGAGGAAAACTGGTACAGGCGTATCAATTTGATATCAGTGTAGCGAGGCCTATGTCCAACAGTGGACGTCTTTCGGCTGAAATGATGATGGTGTAGCGACTTAAGAGTTCTCCGCGCAATTAGAACATTATACAACAACCAGAAGTCTACTATCGGGTAGTTGCCTGGATCAGACAATATACCCGTCTTGTCGGAGGATCGTCCCTTTTCAACGGAGGTATGTTACTTTACACCCTGTTCCGCGTACTTCTAAATCAGTATTTACCTACTTGATAAATAATATGATGATTACATTAATGTGGGGAAAGCACAACTCACATTGAGTTAAGTAACATCAGTAAAACCAAATAATACGCTGCAGAAGTAAATGAGGTATGCGCACAATAAAAACCTTTATGCTGGTGAACGGTGGTTGAGCCTACTCGTGTTCAAAGGCTTTCCCGTTTCCACCTCTATCGCTATCCAATCAAATCATGCCAACGTCGGCTGCAATTTCAACGCTTCGTTAATTTCAGAACAGGTTCCTAGTTCAAACCCGAAGCATTTCCTAGAACCTAGAGGTACACGTTTCGGGTACTTCTGATTAAAAGCAAGGATTTCTCACAAAACATGTCTTACCATGCCATGTTAAAATGTCAGGCATGAGAATGAGAAATTGGGATGGTGCTATACACCCTATGTAGCTCTATCTCTTTAACAATTACTCGAAGCGTTTACACTTCCTTATGCTTTGGTCTTCACAAACAAAACTTAATGGGGGGTTGATCTTGTTATCTTAAAACTTTTTAATGAGATCAGAAGACGATTCTCGTATTTTTTTAAGAATCTTCGCATTCGCATCTCAGTCGCAAACTGTGAAAAACGCTTCTTTCCCTTTGGAAAGAACCGTTATTAATAAGTTTTTGATGTCGATTGTCATCGAGATGAGATTACGACTTGAATGTGAATGTTTTTTAAGAACGAGAATTGACATTCTGATGAATCGAGATTAATGAATAGATAAGTCGTTTTTTTAAATTTTCTTGGAGTTATGGAATGTTTTCAATACAAAACATTTTTTTTTACAAGGTTGCGAATAATACAGAAGGCTCGCATTACGGAGAAGGACCTGTTTTTACATACATAAAAAAAGTATACATTCAACCGAACATATAACCTCCTCCTTTTTGAAGTCGGTTAAAAACACTCTTCAATCCTATTGAAAATACGATGGTATTGTTATAAAACTGTTAGAATCTCAATGCCTTCAAATTGACTGCTATCCATAAAATTTACATGTTTCCCGTTATATTGATCAGAGCAAATCCTACCATGCATACAAAATTATCTTTATTGAAACTCCCTGGTTGTTCCTGCAAAAAGCCAATATGTACATATTCAAGCAATTGGAATACCACAGTGTCAAGGGATTTAATGATTGGTTGGGCTGGCAGTTTGAACCGTCCGTTTTTATTGAAGAGAACTGTTAAGTACAAAATGGCATGACTGTTTTTCAATTAAGGGTAATACAACACCCGAACGGCTATTGCGTTGTAATTTCCCCTGTGAGCGACTTTTCGGTTGACTTTCTGTTCCATTTACGGTTGCTTTAATTTCTTGTTTTGTGATCTCTCTCAATGTAGCTATCTTTTTTTTGAGATGAGTAATCATCATATAACCTCTCCCGCTCTGGATGGAGTGAGAGGGCGTGTTAGACTAAAATCCAACGATGTTCCTAAAGTTGCGCTTTGCGTGCCAGGGCCACGATAGCTCTTTTGAACATTTCCGCAACCATAGCAGGTATCGGCCCTTGTGGACCCTGTTCATTTTGCTAACATCTCTTAGAGGCACACGTGGAAAACAATGCGCTGACGACTCGGGCTTTATCCTTACCAGACGTTAATATAAGTAAAGAAGAGAAAGAAAGAAAATGAATTTATTTTGTCACAACGCAAGGTACACAAACAATATATGTTAACACGAAATCAAACAAAAGAAAACCAAAATAAAAAAATATTAACAATTGTGCGCCTCACGGCAGCGCCAAAATAGTCGTAGTAGTAGTAGTCGTCCAGTTCAGCATGATTGACAGACAACTAGTGCCTGACGCTGGTTTTCAACTGAACCTGAGGTTGTGACGTAACGGACGCAAAACAGTTTTGTAATTTAATATAATTAGCGGCGATGCGTAATTAAATAATATAATACATCTTATTGTTTCTTTTTTTATTCTTTAAATTATAGGCTCGTCACTATCGCGGACTAACTGAAGGACACAGGTGTGTTTTAGTCAGTTAAATTCTGACACGCCATTTCATTCCCACCTAGAGATGGAATAATAATATAGAAATGACAATTTATTTTGAACATAGATAGAACTAGAAAAATAAAAAGGCTTAACTAATTAAAATTACATAATATATACAACACACAATAACTCCTACCTAAAATATGGCGTCAAAAAATTCCTCCAAATCGCTGTCGACTGGAAGTGTGCCCAAAAGACTTGCGGCATTGCCACGTTGTATGGCAATGCTTTATCTCTGACCGAGGTAAGAACCTGCCCTTTGATCACAAAAATATAACTGCCGATGAGGTTGTTATATTTTCGCCGCTTGAGGGTCTTTGCAGCCGCAGCGGCAGCACCAGCACAGCGCGACGTGTGTATATAAATATGTATATAAGACCCGTTTTCTAGAAACTTCACAATTTTTTATACATAGGCTCTCTGGCTGTAATGAGTAGGTATTTAATGAGTCAGATGGCTACGAAACAAGACAAAATTATATACAGTTGTTGACGCACAAATTTAACCACTTATACAATCTAATTAAAACGCAAAGAAACAATTACAAAAGCTGACGGTTTTTCCTTATAAGCGTCTTGTTTATTTTATCAGTCAGTTTCTTTCGTTAATGCTTCTATTTATACTGTACTAGCTCTTCCCCGAGGTTTCGCCCGCGTCTTTGGTTACTGCTTCGCTCCCGTAGGTAATTTTTTGTTTATATTTGTCGGTGGGAAAATCTTATGACATCCCCCGCTCTTGGGCGGAGCGAGAGATATTGTCAGACTTTTACTGACTAAAAACCCGCTCCTGTTCCTTCGTTGCCTTTCGTACCAGGGCCGAGTCTTCTTAAGAGCGTGATGTTTATACAGCCTATAGTCTTCTAAATGGGCTATCCGACATAAAAAATAATTTTTGTTCCTGAGGTTAACCTGTTCAAACAAAGAAACAAACTCTTTCTTAGCTTTATAATATTGTTATGAGTCTTTCAGTTAAGTTTGAATTATTTCGTAGAAACTCGTATTACTCTCGTTAAAACTTTTTTTACTCAAAAATATTTTACCTTTTGTGTTTATTTCTTGGCTGCCTATTATTATGTTTTATTATTATTATGAGCCCATTGTGTCCAAGTGCAGGGCAAAAACCACCCTTCCGTTATTCCTCTCTTTTCTGTCCTTAGCCACTTCTGCCAAATTCTTAAGGAAGGAGTTCAAATCGTCACGCCATCTCCTTAACTCGGCTTCAAATCTAACTGGATACAGTTAAATATCAGTTCTTTACATAGAGCAACTGCCTATCTGATCCACAACCTAGTAACTGGATAGTAAGATACTCCCTTGCAAAACTGGTGTCAGATATTCCTGACTTCTGATTATTCGTAACGACTGATAAAAATGATCAAATTACAACCGCTAGCCGGGACCAAAAGCTTAACGTACTTTCCGAGGCAAGGAGGAAACTCGGCATACAATGGATGATCATCCATCCCCGGGCCGACCTCGGCAATTGTAACTTAACCGTGAAGTTCGAGCCATGTGGCTCGGGCTAAATGCTAGTTTCCGTAATTAAGTAAATATACAATCATCATCATCATCATTTCAGCCGAAAGACGTCCATTGTTGGACAACTTGGACATATGCCTCTCCCAAGTGTCGCCCTAATGACCGGTCCTGTGCACCTC
This sequence comes from Mythimna pallens, assembly GCA_961205895.1. NCBI lineage: Eukaryota > Metazoa > Arthropoda > Insecta > Lepidoptera > Noctuidae > Mythimna > Mythimna pallens. The sequence goes on from OY540843.1 coordinate 9,887,194, forward strand.
ACCAGGTCATCGGCCCACTTTGAGGCCTTCCAACGCTGCGTCTTCCGAAACGTGGCCGCCACTCAAGATCCCTTCCCCATCGACCATCTGTTCTGCGAGCAATGCCCACTGCCACTTCAGTTTGGAGATTCTTCTGATAATAAGATACAATAAAATAAAAATAAAAGATATAAAAATAAGATACAATGTCAAATGTTAATTCACTGCCATTTCAGATTAGGCATGTCACGGTAATTAGGTAACCGTATCTACTAAGGTTTTTCGTCAAAATAAAACAATTAGCTTAGGTGTTTACATATTCTTCTTGTTAAAAATACGTTTCTAAAGTAATCTTAAACCCGTTTTTGTACAAAGTCTGATCCAACATTTCAGTGGGTCCGTGGGTTTAAATTACCCTATTTGTAAATCAAAATAGCTGACGTGTTTAGCATACCGCAATCCTATCCACCAGGTTGCCTCTATTTCATATGAATTTCAGTCTACCCGATGCCTCGGAAACGTCTGCCTGAAGAATGGTAATGGATTCTTTTGAAAATAAAACGCTTTGAGGTTGAAATTTATTCAGATTCCTCCGCTTATTATTTCCATTTGAGTTAAAAGTCCGTAGGGTGCTGTTCTTTTGAATGTCAGAGTTTTAGTTATAATAAATTTAAAAGTAAAAATGAAAATTCAACAAGTGAATACGTAAGCGTCGAATTGCATTTTAATTTGAACTGTGACTTGAGTACTTCGTTCCATTTTCAAAGAAAGAAAGAAAAAATAGCGTTATTAACGTTTACGTTTGGTTTTTTGGACACTATTGCGACTATTGAATGAGGGGCTGTGGGAATATTCTAAAGAGTTACCGTGGCCCTGGAACGCAAAGGGCAACTGAAGGAACACGGTTTTAGTTACTAAAAGTCTGATACTTCCTCGCTCCACCCAGACTGGGAGAAGTTACTTGATTTTATCCTACCTCCAAAAAAAAAGACTATTCAGTGAGGTCCCACACGTAAGTTTTAATCATGTGAGATTATAAATCTAGAACTACATTAGACCGACGCACACGTGTAACACGCCTGATTTGTACGTAGAATGACGCCGCGTGGCGTGGATCAAGTGTAGCTCTACAAGTCTAGTTTCCATATAAAACGTATGGAGACAGACACGCCCAGATAGGCGTGTGTGGCACATATGTGAGCAGTGTAGTTCTACCTTTAAGTCTTTCTTCTCAATAATACAAGAATATACGAGTATTGTAAAGTATAGAATTAGAATAGGACCATGAGTTTATAACCTTACAATTTTTTTAAATTGATACTACTGCTTGACTGCGATCCCCCACTTGATGGTAAGCAAGCAGTGATGCAATCCTTGCTGGTAAAGTGCTCTAGTTTATTAAGAGCCTATTCACTCTAGTCTTGAAAACAGCTAAATTATAACCGGATCTAGTGCTTCGATGTACGCGGTATAAACTATATTCTGTCTATCTTAAAAGTTTGTGCTGGGTCAAGACTCAACGGACCAACATAAGAATAAAATATGCAGGATAAAGCTTTCGCATTTCTTTTATTTGATTGACAGTTTCTGTTATCTCCTAAAAGCTGTAATAAAATGCGAAACAATTCGTTTGACATTGAACAGGCGATGTTCGCAGTTCTAGAGCCGTAACAAACTAGCAACGTGTTTAGTAAACATTAGGTGCAGGAGTTAATTTTATCACCAGTTTCAAAGACGGACGCGCTGTACAGTTTCAACGGTGATAAATAACTTTGTAGAACTTTTATGTTCTACTAGCTTCTGCCAGCGGCTTCGCCTGCACGGAAGTAGGTTTCTCCATACTTACTTCGAACTCCCGTTTCTTCCCCTTAGGAGGTGAATTTCGGAAAATCATCTCTTAGTGCTCGCCTACGTCATAAAAGGAAACCTCGTGCAAAATTTCACCCTTCTACTCCCAATAGTTTCGGCTGTGCGTTGATATGTCAGTCAGTCAGGTTCTCCTTTTATATATAAATATATAAACTACAGCCAAACCATACTACGAGTAGAGATACCTACGTTGCTGGAGACCTTGATAAAGTTTCGGTTGAGTTGCTCTAAACCCAAAGTCGACCGAAGGTGATTTGCAAATATTGTATGACTAGGTGACTGGTGTCCGCGACTTCGTCCTTGTCCAGACTCGTAAAACAATACAATACCATTTGGCTACAATTTAAAGCTTTTGTATGTGCTGAATCTTTTCATTTAATAATTCTTTTTCTAAAATAAATATACCCCAAGATACTCATATAACATCATCTATCTATCAATAAAAGTCCCGTCAAAATCGGTTTAGCAGTTTCAGAGACTAGCCGGAACAAACAGACAAAAGAACAAAAAAATGCATTTTTGTTGTAACTTTGGTTCTTTTGCGGACATCTTCATTAGCAGTGAATAATTAGTATTGTTACAACACTGTTAATATGTGTTTACTTGGTTTATGAGTAAACTTAGATTATTTGCTACCCGCCAACATTCGTGCGCTAATTTGCCAATTGATTGGGTAAACGGTAGTGGTGTTTTAATTAAGATAATATCGGTTTACGATCAAGAAGTTGGGATTTTGATCCTTAACAGCGCATAAAGAAAATTGGGTTTTACGCGACAGGACAGGCAGGACAAATAAGTAACGAGAGAGACATTTTCTACAAAAACAGCTAAGTAAATGGAAAATTTGAAAATAATAACAATATAAGTACTTTTCAACACGCGTACTTGAAAAATCTGCTCCAACACGCTGTTTTTAGGTTTGTAATATATTATATTGCGTCTATACATACCGCCTCGCCTGCAATGATAAACTCTGCCCACTTGCATTACAATGTACCTACTATAAATTAATTTTCCTCAAAAATATACTGTTTTTGTTTCTCATAAATAAGTACCAACTATCAAAACTGTAGGGTCGATGCCTACTGGGGTTAAGGGTCTGATTCTGAAAGGAAGACTCGGCCCTGGTACGAAGGGCAACGAAGGAACAGGAGTGGGTTTTTAGTCAGCAAAAGTCTGACTATCTCCCGCTCCGCCCAAGAGTGGGGGATGTCATAAGATGATTTTCCAACCGAAAAAAAAACGCTATCAAAATTGAAAATCTCACTAACTTTTTAAAGAACTGCAGTCTAAATTGGAACCTATCTGATAAACCTACAGGCCCACTCTCTCTAAAAAAAAATCTGTAGAAATATCGCATTTGAACGTAATGTACTTACTATTTCTTATTCTGTGTCGTAATTAAATCACGCTTCAAATGACTTAATAATTATTTTGTTTTGTTATCATTAACCAGTAAATCCTATTGTGTTAAAATAGAACTGTATTACTGTATTTAGGTTAAAACCGTAACACCAGTTCAAAAAGCTCGATAACACAAAACACGTGATGTGAAAACCAGGATTATTAATAATACCTAGTTGATAAGATAAAATAAGCACACATAACATCATATATATTGTTTGTATTCAGCAGAGGAGCGGGCAGAGGAAAAATATAAATTATGCCCTCGAGCCTTATTCAGAGCCGTAATTAGCCTTTTATACGCCCGGTGCGAACTTCTATTTAATTGTAAAAGATAAAGAACTAAACAATACAAGAGCGATTGAAGCTAGCTCGGAAATTTTAGCACTCTGCGTAGAATAGGTTTGATTTTCTATTTACTATTCTTATTTTACTATTCATACGCACAGAGTAAGTTTCAAGAAAGAAAAAAAAACGAGTGTGCTTATGACCACACGACTGAAGTGAAACTTCTTTCGCTCCATCTGTATGTATATATATATATATATGTGTGTACAATATATACATGTATACACATATACATATACATATGAGAGGAAGAGAGAAAGAAAATGTGCGCGCGCACTGCTGTCTCTTGCTTATATCCCCCACTTAACTTCCGTTCGCCTTGCCCGATCACACTTTTCGTAACGCTTACGTCACGCGTTCGCCAGCTTACTCCCCAAGTCAAGCGTGCGTAAAGAAGTTTCACTTCAAAAAGAAAAACACGCGCGAAATAACGCTATTTTAATACTAACGTAACTAGCTTGTCAACTCATAAAGATTTTTTTAATTAACAAGAATACAAAAGCGCGGAGCGAGCTCAAAACTATCTGCCTACTCTGCCTACCTCGGCTAGGATTGGTTCAATTTTGTTGTGGTAGGTATTAAGTTACAAGGGCGGCAGGCTAGATGGGAACATGTTGTGCTGGTGGGTACTCGGCACTCACTATCTGTTTGGCACTCTACACTCCTCGTAGGGCCTTTCTACACCGGTATTAGGTACACAATAAATAATAGTTATTATATGTATGCTATTAACTACCAAGTATAATACAAAACTTTGCTCTTGTTTGACAATTTCTGTGCTTAGGCACCGCTGGCACCGTCTTCATTACGGCACTGGCCTTATCAACCAGGGTGTACCTATCTAAATCCGGGCTGCTGCTTAATTTCGAATATCAAAGCTATTTCCCTCAAAATATGTTTTTTATTTAAGGTGGAAGTCATCATATGACTCCTTCCGCTCTGGGTGGAGCGAGAGGAAGTGTCAGATTTGTATTGATTAAAACCCATCTTTGTTCCTTCAGTTGCTCTTTGCGTTCCAGAGCGGCCTCGATAAATATTAATTTAGCATGAGTGTTAATTTGATAGAAACATTGATTTTATTCTATTGGATATACTAGAAAAATCCGCCTAGGTCTAATCTTTGTCAAATAGTGGGTCTATTTGACAAAGATTTGAGAGGATCTTAGCGCGTTCATGAATTAATTTGTAGGCCATAAAATCATCGGACCATTTATTTGCTAATCATCGCCTCTTTGAAAGAAAAAGTTAGAAAAAAAATTAATATCTATTTACTAGCTACAGACCACACATGACTATTAATGCTAGAATAAATCCTTCCTTTGCGAACTATCAACATAGATAGATACTTAATATGTATGAAATTAAATTTTGATTCAAGTAGAATTCAAACTACGATGTAAAATGAACTCATTGGATAACCACAGTAGGTAATAAAGTCTGCCAAAAGACCATGGTCGCCGGAATAATCGGAACCTTGTCTAGAGAGAGAGCGACCTGCATAGCTTAGCGTACGGATTCCACTTTGTTTTTACAAGTGCAGATTCAAGGTCTTAGGATTCTCGATAAAGTTAGCCTGGATGCTGAAGGCTAAAATTGGAGTAGGTATAGCGCAACCAGATAGAAAGATCCTACAAAATCATCTGGATGTCGATATCGATGAGGCCGAAAGGTTCTGGAGCATATACTGCGTATTGGAAGACGCAGCGTTGGTTGGCCTCCCACGTGGTGGACCAATGACCTGATGAGGGTCGCGGGAATTGGATGGATGCGAGACGCACAGAACCATAAGCCTTCTCTAGAGTGTGAGCGGGTCATAATTTACCCACGCAATTGACGGACATCGCATGTTGTCTTCCAATTTTTGGTTCTAGGGTATACTGGTTTCATGAAGATGTTTTCCTTAGACCGTTTTGAGAGAGTAACAGATTATAATGGCTTGGAAAGTCTAAGCACTTAGAGAAATCTTCCCTCGACTATGAAGCACTATGAAGTAAGGGTTTTAGGTACTTAAACCTGAGATTATGTAAGTGGTGTAAGTATCACGTGAAAATGAGCGCTATCTCTCTAAACACTATTATGTACTATATATTAATGTAAAATAGTTCGTCATTCATTAGAACTACCTATGTTTCACAATATATTGTAAATCAATGATAATAATGTTAGAGTCTGTGGAAATGCCTTTACCGTTGTCTTTGCTAAAGAAAATTCTGAAAAGGAGACGTATTTTCAATATTAATGTGTCAACGTGTGACGTGAGTTGTGTTTTCACGCTTGGCTTTATAATTACGAAATGACAGAAGCAAACGGGAAACTCGAAGTTGCGAACTCTCTGGCGTGGAATATCAATATTTCAATCAGGCGGCATGTATTCTGCAAAAATCTTACTGTGAAAAGTTAAGGTGACGTAATCGCCTGGTCATATTATTATTGTTCCAGGGTAACCCGCGAAATTTTCGAAAGTTTTTTTGCATACAAATTGCAAAAAAACTTTCGAAAATTTATTGAATTACAAATTGCAAACAAAAAAAACGGCACGGTGCCTAACTGCGGCACGCCGCCGCATCATCCAAATATACGATGCCAAAGGATGCCGCGACCTTCCACGATAAGGCGTCGCTTCGTCAATTTCGCGATCAGTTTTCAACCAAAAGGTTATGCTACATTGCCCTGTCGTGTATTTGCACGACGCAGCACCGTAACACCGTACCATGTGTCCGCTCAACATGGCTCGGCACGGTATATCTTAGTACTCGACGCGGTAACGTAAGGCAGTCAGGTACTGCGCTGTTAATGTAACCACAGGATTTTTTTAAAGAGATACCAAGCCGATGTCGTCGACAGCGCGTACTTTACCACGCGCTCCTCAAAGAGTGTCAGCCAATAGGAGCCCAGCAGGGCCCATGCCTGCTAGGGCCGCGGGCATTTTCTGAAAACGAAACCCGGGGTCCTGTAACGCAACGGCTAATGAAGGTCCTTGAAGACATGACACGCCCTCTCGCTTCACCATAGAGCCCACTCTAGGGGGATGGGACTTCTCCCAAGAAGTCATCAGGTGCTTTGCAGCCTAAAAAAAAAAGGTTGGTAAAGTCACCAGGTGGTAAGCGGTAAGCGAGCAGTCGCAATTTGATGTTAGAGGTCGACAGCTCACTCTACGGTATTTTTTAAAGAATAGTACAATATGCACGGTGTTAGTACCATCAAGCCCCTCAAAACCTGCTACATTACATACACATTCATTGTGCGTACAGCTAAGGAGTGGAATTCCTTGCCAGAATCTGTGTTTCCTGATGGCTACAACCCGGGAATCTTTAAGTCAAGAGCGAATAGATTACTTCTAGGTAAGCGCGCTCAATCGTCGACAGCATCGTCGCTTTCCATCAGGTGAGGTAGCGGTCAAGCGCGAACCTATCAATGATAAAAAAAAATACTCTTGTCGCATTCTTACGAACGGGAACTAATTTTCCAACCATCTCGGCAATTTACACGATGCTAATTTTCAAAATTTTACATAATTTTCGCATAAACGCGAACACAATCTGTCCTACCAGTCGTTAGTTTATACAATTATAACAGTAGGTATGTACATAAAACCGTTTTGGTACAGTCAAGAACAAAAATATTTAAACGGTTCACGACTTTTCTCCTCTTCTCACTCACATAATTATTAAAAGTACTTAGGAGTATTTATGCGAAGATACTGTAACGCCTGGAGCACTAAGAACAATTTGTCGATGCCTAAAATTCATATTTGCAGATCTCTATCTATCTATTGGAGTTTTGTTTCCGCACTCAGTAATTGATGAATTACTAGAAAACAGTGTAATATTTGGAAAGCATAAGGAAAAGCAATCGATTCGTAACCAGATTTATTTGCAATGTGACTCTAACAAAAGTCAATCCGCCGACAGATAATAATCTATTACTCAAGTACTAAATAGGTACACTACACGTGGTATACCTATTATAATGGTGCGTAAATTTGCAAATCTCATAATTTCAATCAATATTATTGAGAAAATCATAGCTATGATTTTCTCAATAATATTTATCACAAATATTTAAAATATATTCCAAGATTATAGTTACCTCCTACTATGTTTTTGCCCTTGACTGTACTACGTATATTTACACAAACTCAATGTTAACCGCTTCGGTCTCCTTCGGGGATGACGTCAGAGTGGGACAGGATCGTGTTTTAGCGTAATGACCCAAAAATGTAGGAAATTCTCCGCTTTCCGCCCCCAATAACTATTTAGTGGTTGTAAATGTCCTTTTTTAAGAGGACAGGAAAAGAGGTTTATGGTCCAATAGGGTTTTAAGTAACGGTAACGGTTGAAGAGTTGGAGCATTTTTTTTTCTTTTGTTATGTGTTAAAATTATCAGTGTGGGCTAAGTCGAATGGCCGATATATTTTAAATTTTTCGGTAAGGAACTTTAATGCCAAGTCTTACTAGTAATCCTACTGAATTTAGATTACGAATTTTCCTCACGATGACGTTTAAAAATAATAATAATTGTGCTACATTGGTCATTAACATAGACAGTTATAAATTTTATTTAAAAAAGACATTTAAATACTCCATCACATGGTGTGTTGGACCTTATTCAATAAAGAAAAAACAAATATCTGAAATAGATTTTATTTACAATTTTTTTTTACAGATTTTTTAAATTTTAATACCAGTTTTTTTTTATTTCACGTTAATAACACTATTTACAATTACAAAGGTTCTATTTCTGTCTGCGGGACTTAAAGTAGGTAAGGGTCCTAATTCTGGGTGGTTATAAAAAAAAAATAACCACGAAGTTTAAGTTGGGAGCTCTGCTCCCACCTTAGGCATCTAACCTAACCTGTCCGAGTTGGGATGACCTAAAATAACGTCACTTCTTTCCCTGCTCTCGTCTTTTACACACAGTGATTTTAAGTAATAGGTAGCTACACACATTACCCGATTACCGGCTGCGCATTCGGTATTGTATAGAATACCTAGAAAAATAATAATAATAATATAAAATAAACAATATTTCATACATTACCTAAATGCTTTAGGTATTCTATACATTGCCTAGGTATTGTATAGAATACTGGATTATACAGATTGCCGGTATATACTCATACGAAGAATAAATGAATAAATACATAATTATTTTATTTTTAGGAAGAGGTTTGAGAAGGCATTTGCCCAGCAGTGAGACATGAGTCACCATATCCAATACCTACACCGCACGCGCATATTATCTATTTTTCTTTGAAAGATTGATTTGAAGAAAACTCGTTACTAATCAATGATTTTATTGGTTTGTTTGTAGGGTTCCGTACCCGAAAGGTGCCAACAGGATCCTATAACTAAGCCTCCGCTGTCTGTCCGTCTGTCAGTCAGCGGTTATATCATAAACCTAAAAAAGTAGAGAGATGAAATTTTCTCAGAATGTGTATTTGTATTGCCGCTTCTACAACAAATAATAAAATTAAAATAAGTTAAATAGAGCGGTGATAGCCGAGTGATAACGGCCCCGACTTACGAGTGGTAGGTTCCGGGTTCAAACCCAGCCAGGCGCATTACGTGTAATTTATTTCATCAGCACTGCTCTCAAAACGGTGAAGGAAAACATCGTGAGGAAACAATGTTCTAGAACCAAAAATTCGAAGACATATGAGATCCACCAACCCGCACTGGGCCCGCGCGGTGGGTTACGGCCCATTCCCTCTCCTGGAGAGGAGGCCTGAGTCCCAACAGTGGGAACATTACAACATAATTATAGAAAAACATTAAATACAATACGATTGTTTGCTGGATTTTGTTATTGCGAGTCCGACTCGAACTTGGCCAGTTTTTTCAGGTTGTTCTATGAATATAACCTTTGGTTTATTACACCAAATGCGCTTTTGCGCGTAACATGAAATACATTTATCATCCATTTCGATTTGCTATCTCAGATTAATTTTAAACCAGGATAATATAAAATTGTTATTCGATAGCTGGAATGACGTCATAATTTATGTTACCTTTATTATAAAATCAATAATATTTTGGTTGACACAGTAACACTGGCTACTGATTGACGTCATTTGATGGCGTTTTTTGTACCTATTGATATAATGTTAGCCTTGATCAGCTATGTTATCACACGCCACACCAATATTATAGTATAGACGAAAGTTTGTATGTATGTGTCACGTATGTTTGATACTCCTTCACGCTCAAATGGCTGAATGGATTTGGATTAAATATAAAGTATGTTCCTTTAGCATAATTTTCTAATTTCAGGAGCTAGTTGATAGATAAAATATTTGTGCCCATAAGCTGACTAGATACCTAACTTAAATGTAGAATTTCTTATTACAAAAAATCTTGAAAGTTACCAATTTTCCTAATTTTTGAACAAAATATGACCAAAATTGCCTACCTTTTTTTGAGGTGTTAAATCCTCTCGCTCTACCGGTTTGTCAGACTTTTACTGACTAAAACCCACTTGTATCCCTCCTCGAGTCGTATTCCTCATTATTGAGGGTTGTGAAGTTCCCGTTGGATTAGCTTCTTGAAGTGTGACACGTGCAATTGGGTGTCTAGAGTGGAGTTGACCTGATCTGCCCATCTTTTTGGGCTGCGTCCTCTTGTTCGTTTGCTATACGATGAGTAGTTCAAGGTAGGGACTGATCTGTTGAGTTGAAGGTCAGGACAATGGCAACTCTTTCAAAAATTCTCTTCTAACTCTTAATTCAAGAACATATATTTTAAACTATCCAAAAGAATTTCTTCTTTTAAAATTGCTAACATCTTTATTGTTAGCTAAGCATAGACGTCTCAATTCTTGTGGCCCCACAACATAACAATAGGGTAGATCACCCTGTAATCAAACACAGATTGTGCCCGTCACGAAGTTAACTAGCAACTTCATGGGATTCTTGTAATTAATGGCGAATTGATTTTCTGAGAGATTCCCTACTAACGTTATTTGTATTACATGTTTCTTTTTTGATTGATATAAACTAAAAACTAGTTCTTGATGGCAAGCAGTAATGCAATCGGTGAAGGTGAAGCGCACTATTAAGAGTCTATTCACTCTAGCCTTGAAGACAGTTAAATTATAATCGGACGGGAAGACCGCAGCAAGAAAATTGTTCCAGTCCTTCGATGTAAGTGGTATAAACGACGAGGCGAATTCTTAGTCCGGAACTCCTGACCGTAGAGGTGTCAACAATGTAAGTTGGACACTCGCAGAAAGGCGATGGTGGAATCAAGTCATGTAATTGTCACGCACACTCTCCAATACATCATATAGAATACCAAAAGGCTGGCTACCCTACGCCTGTACTCCAGGCTTTGTTCTCTTTGTATGCTTTTATATTTGGACGATTTTATTTATTTGACGGAAAACGGATACGTTTGCGGTAATACTTGTGGAGTTAACAGCAAATAAGCCTGAATTCGTCCTTACTTAAAGGCCTATTACCCCACTCGATATTCAGACAGTCTTACTCTATGTAGCGTCATACAAGAAAAAGAGCAACTTATGCCAATGTCGTGTAAAGGAATGAAACAGAACGATGAGATAAATAGATAAACATAGACTAAGACTGCCTGAATATCGAGTGGTGTAATAGGCCCTTTAAAGCAATATAACTGCTGCATACACATAGGTTTCGCTAAATTTTCCGCTTTCAGTATGGAAATTCTGAATGGTGAAAACCCCTGGTCTGAAAGCTATAAGCTAACGCTATGACGGCTCCTATTTACATATATGATTATTTGAATGGAATTCTCATGCTGATGAGTTTTCCGGTTTGGTTGTACAAACTTGTCTTGTGGGACATTGACTTAGCTATGTTACGTCTCATTCCGTCTTACTAAATCACCCATTCATTCACTGCGTGTCAAGTGTTAAGTGATATTCTGTATTGCACTCATTCTTTTGGGTTCCGTAGGTACCTGAAGTGTGCCAAGGGGTCCTATTACCAAGCCTCTGGCTGTTCATCCAACTGTCAGTGGGCTGTATGTATTTCTGTTGCCGCTACAACAATAAATAATAAAATTAAAAATGAAAGGAGTTTCCCGTATAAGAAATGTTATTTGGTAGGCGTTTTTAGCTTAAAAACGCCGACCAAATAAAAATTCTTCTTATACGGGAACTTCCTTTCAAGCTTCAAGCTTGAAATTAATGCGCATCAATGTTGTATTTGAATTGGAAATTTAAAACATTAGTCGGACTATACATTTTTTTTTGTATAATTGGCTCTTCCGGACCACTAGTGATACGCGGAGACCACTAGCGATCCGCGGGGACCACTACTCAAGAGCCTCTATTCACTTATTAGGCTAGTGCGAGTTTGTATTATTTTTATGCATGTTTACGCGACCTACACGTATATGACGTTCGGCGCTCCGATTGGCCCGTTTCGTTGTTCGCATTTGACAACGATTCAACCTTATTAACGTAAAAAACAATTCGCTCTTAGTTCACAGTTCTCGTTACGTTCATACTTCATAATATTTTGTATTTTCGAACTCAGATTTTCCGACTGTTTATTTACTAACACTGTCTTACCGAGGCGTGACTTACGATTTCCGTTTACCGTCAATTAGATTTACTGTTCCTAGGATTGTGCAATAGCGTAAGTTTCCTTAAAGTTTTCTTATTGCTAACACGTGTTTTTGTGACAAAATTGTTTATGCTGTGTATTTTTTCAAAATTGACTGCTCACACGCATGTGGCCTTGCTTTTTCTGTAAATATTTTCGCCTTGAACACTGGTTATTTGCGACTTAAGATAAATATGATTACGATTTAAATGTATGAATTATAAATATTATTTCAACACTAGTCGACTAATATATTTTCATTATAAAACAAAGTTCCTCACCGCATGTCTGTCGGTTCGCGATAAACTCAAAAACTACTGAACGTATTTTCATGCGGTTTTTACTAAGCGACAGAGATATTCATGTGAAAGGTTGTGATGTATAAAACATGTATGTGATATTAGAGCAAAACAAGAATTTCAAAGATTTCTAACACTCGTGTGGAGCTGGAGCGTATTTGCCTCTCAACAAGCAAATATTCGTCAGTTTAGAGAATTTTCTTTACAGCTACACAGTTATTGATAATAATGTAAGCTTGGTGTAAATCCAATTTTGCTCCCAATCCATCAGCTTCAATTCCCTGAGTCCTTGATTACAAACGACGGCTGGACTAAGTGCGATGATGATAAATTGGTCATTATGAAGAGTAATTAGAACAATATGTGTTTATTGACATTGCAGTGTTTGTGAGCGCAAATCAGCCTACAGAATAATAATGTATATACATAAAGGTGTTTTGATTCATAAATCCCATAAAAACTAGATTTGAAAATGTTTCTAGAGTGAGTTTTAAACTGGGCGAACCTACAAAACTGAATGGCTACTTAGTATGCACGTAATATTTTTTTTTTATTAGGATATCATCAAATAATTTCTCCCGTTCTGTGAGGAGCGCGATGGAGTGTTAGAATTTTACTGACCACCTGTGTTCCTTCAGTTTCCCTTTACATTTCAGCGCCACAGTAACTGTTTCGAATAATCCTGTAACCCAGCTACTTCTTTACATACTATTTATTTTAAAGTGTATTTGGGGTTGGCGTAATACATTTTTTTCTTCCATTCCGCCCTGTCATGCTATCACTAACGTCTTTTTCTTTCATATCACTCTTCATACAATCCATCCATCTTTTGTTTGGCCTCCCTCTCCCTCTCCATCCATCCATGTATGTTCATAACTCTTTTAGTACCAAGCGTTTCATCTCTCCTCTTTATATGACCATACCAAGACAAACGATTCCCCTTCAACTTTTTAGTCACTGGCACCACTTTCAAATTTCCTCTAATATACTAATTTCTCACTTTATGCATTCTCGTCACACCACACTTCCATCTCAACATTCTCATCTCCGCTACATGCAATCTTTTTTCATCAGTCTTTCACAGCCCAACATTCTGATCCATACAGTATGACAGGTCTTATCCTTATCACGGATTTGTACATTTTACCTTTCAACTTGAGTGGCATCTGTGGGTCACAAGTTGTTTCAGTGACCTGTCGCCATTTCATCCATCCTGAATTGATCCGATGTTTTACGTCTCGGTCTAGCTCGCCATCTCCTTGGATAAACGACCCGAGGTACCGAAAGTCGGGTACAGGGTACATCCAGATGTTTAATGGTTTGGTGAGCGAGCAATTACTGTAATTGGGTACTTAAAACGTTTTTTTTTTTGTTAAGATCTGCAATGTTTGATAAAAGGTCTTTTTCGATTCATTCAAGGTTGTACCTACTATTACTGAAGGATTTTTTTAGGTAAATTATTTCTTTTTGTCTATCATAGAAAAAGCAATTGCTGAAACTTCGATTTGCATATTTAATTTAAAAGAAAAACTGGCGGAAACTCGACCCTTGATTAATAAGTGAAAGTCTTCGTCGTTTTCACATTCCTTTTTTGTCCTTTGTTCCATTCCTTTTTCTAAAAAACATTTACAATCCTTTTGAATATTTTAATTCCATATAAATCTAATTTGAATATTTATCTTCTGCTTGTACCATTAAATAATCTTATTGAGCTTTGATTTGTATAAGTAGTCTATCAATTTGACATTGACGTCTTCCTTATGCCATGGCAGTTTTCGTAGTGCAATCTGTAAGTAACTCTTTCATTCGAACATTCCCGAACAGCCGTAAAATGCATCGGCCCTACTGGGCGTCGTCATTTTGCGTAGAACACAACGCGCCTTCGACTCAGGTGTGATCCTTACAGGACGGCGAGCTACCCATAGCTAACCGTCCACAAGCCCGCGCCTACGGTTGCCGCGAATCGCCCTGCGAATCTCGACGTTCGGGGTATCTCCTACGGTAGTGGCTATGGCCTGAGAATTTCCTCTCCCTTGCGGTTTTAGGCACCTTTGCTCGCATTACTGCTTAGCAGTAGGAGATGACTGCGTCCCATTTTCTCTCGCCCCGTACCATTTTCTCTCGCCCCATACCATTTTCTTTCGCCCCGTACCATTTTCTCTCGCCCCGTACCATTGTCTCTCGCCCGTACCATTTTCTCTCGCCCTGTACCATTTCCTATCGACCCGTACCATGGCCTGAACACGAAAACAACAGAACACGAGAATAGGGCTGGACGCGAGATCTTAAGATACGCACTGATGTGTGTTTTACTAGATGTATCTAAACACTTGAACTATTCAAACTCATTATGAACCAAAATACCGGTCTGTGTACGTACTAGAAATTCTTCAAGAATTACTCCCACAATCCTTATCATACGAGTAATAACACGAGTTTAAGAAACAAACGTCCTTCATACAAAATAAGTCATGCTAACTAATTCAAATGGTAAATACGTAAAGTGTGACCCACCACTGAAGCCTTGTGTTGTTTCAGTAATGAAATTGTTTGTGTACTGAACAACTAAGTTTTGCACGCGACTTTGTTTTCGTGAAGAAACTAGTTGACGTACTCATAGAATACACGTGATCTGCGACCAGGTTTTCTAGAATGTTGAATGCTTTACTGACTAAAACCCACTCCTATGTTCATTCTTTGCCTTGCGTTCCAGGACCTCGGGTTTTCCTTTCAGAAGCGAACCCATGGCCTCATTAGACTTCGGCCCTGTTGGACCACTACGGTTTAACTGACATCTCTTTGAGGGGCGCGTGGAACACTACGTGCCGTCGACGATTCAATCTTGTTGTTGTATCAGTATTTTATTTACTAGTTACTGGATTTTAGATGCTAAATAAGTAGTAGCTACTACTTATCTGACATCCAAAATCCAGTAACTGGCCGTAACGAAAAATCCTTTTGTGTGTAGCGACATCTATGGCCTCATATAAGAACTAATGCCTGCATCGCGCAAATTAAAGTTCTCCGCGCGATTAGAACATATAGAACAGCCCGATATTATTTGCTGGGCAGTTGCCCACCAGACAGAACATCCGTCTGATCGGAGGGTCTACCCAAATGACTAAACCGGAAGCCTTATTGTTTCGTTCTGTTCTCAAACCTTTTGAATTCACAATATTAGTAAGACATAATCTGTTTTATCAATCTGATTTCCGTTATTTTCTGCTCGAGTGGTCCTAATGCTCGTTCAACTGCATCAAAGATGACGTTAGCGTGGCTGAGGCTTTATCTAGGTGTCATGATTTATGTGAACCAGACGGACAGACCTCGTATTGACACAAGTTTTTTTTTTTTGGTGGTGTGAAATTAACAACTTACTACTCCCGCTCTGGGTGGAGCGAGAGGAAATGTCAGACTTTTAGTGACTAAAATCCACCTGTGTTTCTTCAGTTCTGACAAATGTTTTTTCTGCTAGCGTTCCCATCAAATGCTAAGTACAAAATGTATAGCAATGACATTACCTGCGAAGAAGTCAAGTGAGTGACAAGTGACGTGAAAGATAATTTTCACGGCGCATGACACAAAATATCTAAGGGGAAATGTCATGTAGGTGTTCAAAAATGACTCTTAGTGACTAAGATGGACCGGTCGTAGGGCTCTTTAGACCGGGATCGTGGTCCCAACTTCCACCTATAATTTTTTTTTCTTTTTGTACTATTTTGGGACCACAAGGAAAAAGACTAAAGTACAGTCTTATTTTTAATTATGTTTGTCCTGTATTTTTGTTTATGTGGTGTACAATAAAGAACAATAAATTTATACAGTTACCAAAAAAGCTGTATTTTTTTTTTCAGTTCCCAAAACACTACTCAAAAAATTGACTATTTTCATAAGTTTTTTTTTTTTAAGGTGGGAAAATCATCTAATGACAAATCTCGCTCTTGGGCGGAGCGGGAGTTAGTGTCAGACTTTTACTGACTAAAAACCCACTCCTGTTCCTTCGTTGCCTTCGTCCCAGGGCCCCGGGTTTCGTTTTCACACTACCCATTTCACACTCGTTCATAGGTGGAACTTTGATCTAAAGTGCCCCACGGCCCGATGGACCTACGCTGGACGAGACTTGTTTTTTAAGATACACAATAAGGTGGTACTTAGCCTTAGCTATTAGTCCTCGATTGTCCAAAAAAGCCTTTACAGTACTTCCACGCGTTCCATATAATCTCACACAACCACACACACTAACACATACACGCGCCAACACCATACAATTTACTTTTTTACACACTGCTAGATGCCCATGTACACCTCTCATAAATGTTGATTTATTAGTTCTAACATACCCTATGTTCTACATAATCTGTGTTACTTTGTATTTTTATTTTTTATTTTATTTCGTCTTGGACCATGATGAAAGAGACTGGTCTCCACGACACAGGGAATCCTAGTGTGGAGACCAGTGAAGTATTCGATGTAAAAGTGTATTTTTTCCTGAACAATAAACCATTATTATTATTATTTATTAGATCACAGAAAAGCGTTTTCATGTTAAATTGTATTAAATCACATTGATTTGGTTTCATACTTATTTCATTTCACTTGTTACGAAAAGTGGAACATGAAGGCGCGGAAAATAATGATAAAATGCTTTTTCTTGTTCATTCTTTCATAATGTGGCAAAATATTATGAGGGCAGAGAAAATGTGACGAGTGGGGCAGACGTTTGGGCTTAATAGCATTGTTATTTGCATTCAACTGAGCCGCTTGTGACGCTCACTGAATTTTAAAAGGAACATCTATATGAAAGACTTACTGGAGAGTT
The DNA here is from genome assembly GCA_961205895.1 of Mythimna pallens. NCBI lineage: Eukaryota > Metazoa > Arthropoda > Insecta > Lepidoptera > Noctuidae > Mythimna > Mythimna pallens. The sequence goes on from OY540843.1 coordinate 9,904,496, forward strand.
TGTTGATGTATTTTCTTTTCACAACATCCATCGATATTCTGAGATAGTAAGTCGTGTCACAACTTTATAAATTTGGCTGGGACAAACTGGATGCAAAAGGCGAAAACACGTATTGTGGCGCAGCTTTGAAGAGGTCCACATTCAGTTGTGGACTACCATAGGCTAAGTTGATTAAAGACGAGTTACAAAATCACCATCCTCCATTAACATTTCAGCTGAAAGACGTCCAGTGCTGGAAGTAGGTCTTCTCCTAGTATCGCCATAATGACTAGTCATGTGGGTCTCGCATCTATTGGATTCCCGCGACCCTCACAAGATAATCGGTCCACATTGTTTAAGACCTTCCAACATTGCGTCTTCCGGTACGTGATCGTCACTCCAGAACCTTTCAACTCCACCGACCATCTCTTCTACGAGTACTGCCAACCAACTAGTGTGAAAGTGAAACCCGGTGCCCTGAGACGAAGGCAAAGAAGAAACAGGAGTGGGTTTTTAGTCAGTAAAAGTCTGACACTATCTCCCGCACCGCCCAATAGCGAGGTTTGTCATTAGACGATTTTCCGACATAAAAAAAACATACTGTTACAAAAATAAAAAAACTTTTCATAAAAAAAATATAACCGACTTCAAAGTAAAAAAAAAACACTGAATAGTGCAAAATAACTTTAATTTCGGAAGTCGGTGTTTCTACAATAGTTTTGTCTCTTCGTTATTTAACACCGACTTCCGAAATTAAAGTTATTTTGCACTTTTCAGTGTTTTTTTTTTACTTTGAAGTCGGTTACATTTTTTTTATGAAAAGTTTTTTATTTTACACTTTTTAGTTATGGTACCACCACTATAAAGTACCCCTCAGCCATATTTAAATACCTTATAGCCAGAGTGCATCTCATGACAATTCTAATAATCCCAAACCCGGTTAGATTACATTAATTTATTACAGAGTTCCGGTGCCTAACTTCAGGCTTCATCATCAGATCAGTTCGATATATTCCCCCTCTACTTTCAGTCTACAACTACACGTACCTATAAACAAAGCAATTTTACTTGTTACGACGGTTCTGCTGTGATCCTATGAGGAGTTCTGTTCCATATCTTCGAAGTTCATGATCAGATCATAACAATATTTCTATGGGATCAACTCGGAAGCATAACCTTTCAATCGAAAAAAAAATATTTCAAAATCGGTCCACAATTGACCGAGAAATCGGTGAACATACATAAAAAAAAAACAACATACATTCAACCGAACATATAACCTCCTCCTTTTTGAAGACGGTTAAAAAGCAGTAGACTCAAATTAGAGAAACAACATAAATAACCATTTATTTTAATTTTCAGACTGTGAGTAACATATTCAAAACAATACAATAAAAGTCCTTGAGACAGAACAAAACAAGTACTTAACATATGGTAAGAAGTGTTTCCACTATGGATTCAACGGGGGACTATTATTACCTACTTACACACTTTACTGAATTTCCGTCTACAGTGCAATTTTTTTTTTTGAATTTTTATAAAAGTTTGTATGAATATCGGTTCATTAAGAATTTGGGCTCAAGTCTGCTATTTTTATAAATTCGTCATTCCAACACGATCTCATTGTCATTTTGCTAAAAGTTCGTAATCTGTTAATTCATAATGATCGATCATAGATCGGTTAATGGTCTAGTATTAGAGTTGTGGTAAAATGCCAATATTGAACTTATTAAAAGCAATGATTGCACTATGACGTTCTAATGGTAGGTCTGCACTGATCAAAGGAACTGTCAAAATTTTAGTTGATTACCGCATATGTCAGATATTCATTTGTCAATATTTACCGGAATTCTATATCTATGAGATTACCATTCTATGCCACTTCTTTCAATGGAGTGTCAGTGGTTGACCATTGGAAAGTCATAATGACGCCGTTATATTAGTAGATTACCAATCTTGTCGAAATCAACAATTATGAAATCAATGATAGACCATTCTGACACTATTGTAATAGCAGACCTCAAGCCTTCAAGCCCTGGAGCCTTACCATGACGTGTTAAAGTGTCAGGTGTGCGAGCGAGAAAAAGGGATGGAGTTATATATACCTATATAACTCCATCCCTCTAACAGTTCAGTTTAGGCCGTCAAATGCATCGCTTTTAGAGCTCGTAGGGCCTATGTGACGTAAAATTGACTTCCTTAAACTGACAAAATGAATTCTTTAATTAGGTCAGAGGGTCTAGTTTCGTCTCCTTCTTATCTAGGTTAGGGCATTGTGTAGTAACGATTCGGATACACGAGATAAACATTTTGTTTTATCTTTCCTCAAACGTCTATAAGACTTTGGGTTTATTATAGAGATGCCTATTGGATCCAGTGTCACCTGACCTCCGACACTCAATTATTGGGGTATCGATTCCTTTCAACATCTTAAATTCGATTAGGATAGCCTTTTTGGTTGTAGAACAATCGGTCTTCATTCTTTCTTATGTCTGGAAAATCTTCAACCTTAAAAATGTCATTCCTCAAAAAGATTTACAATTTGCCTGCAGCAGTCGTCCCGTCCGATTATAATTTAAGTGTCTTCAAGCCTAAAGTGAATAGGCTCTTAATAAACTAGTGAAACTCACCATCATCGATTGCATCACTGCTTACCATTAGGTGGGATCGCAATCGCTTTGTATTACTTAAAAAAAATGTTCCTTACTTTTTGGATAAAAAAGAACGTTTTCTAAAATCTTGGTCACTATTAAAGATATAGGACAGGGAATTCATTCATGTTGACGCTTATCCTGGATTTATCCCCTGTGACAACCCTTATCGTATGAGCTATCAAAACCGATCCACATTTACTTTACGATCAGCGTTTTATTAAATAACCTTTTTTTACAAACATCTTTTTTACTGTACATGTATGTAGGTACCAAATTTTCAACATTCCTTTAGTCTTCTTTTTAACTGGCTGCCTTGAATACCGATTTCCGGGGAAAACAATATGAGGAAGTATGGATTCTAAAAGCTGTAGTGAGCAAGCATAGTCAGTAAACGATCCATTGTAATAATTAATTTCTGCTAAAATCCCCTAACTAAAATTCAAGACTCGAAAGGATAAATCTCACTTAATTTCGTCTCCATCGAACCTTAATAAACCGGGAAGAGAAACTTCTAATTAAATTTCAATTAGATTGTGCCTTCAACGTTTACAGAGGGCCCGGTGTAAAAGCGTTTTCGTGCAGATGCACAATTTCATTTGCCCGCGGCAAATTGCCTGCTTCTAGCTACTCCCCACTAACGACCTGGCATCCCTTTCCTGTTTTATTGACCGCTATATCACGCCTGTTTACTGTTCAATACACACGCTTTTCAAACAGTACGTATTGCCTCTTCTGTTTGGAAAATGGGTATACATTCGCTTTGTTTCCGCGCAGTACTTTGTGACCGACTCGGATTTTTCCGTATTTAAATCTCGTTGCTTATTGTTGAAATGTTTGCACAAAAATACGTTATTCGTTTCCAATAAAACTTTTCAAAATAAACAAAGTTTTTCATAATAAATTCCGTTCTATGTTTTTCTTCAATCATCAAAGTAACGGATACACGTACAACCGAAAAACATTTGTAGAAAATGGTACAGTAAATTATTGTTTGCGGCCCACAGTAAATGGGTTGCAGGTGTAAAAGCCTTTGTTTACGAAATGTAAACGCTGCAACGTTATTATTTCCATGATTTAACTGTTCAATTTATACAACTGCTTCGCAAGCAGAAAATAACTGGAGTGTCAATTCGGAATTTAATTTTGCGTCAGCCGGGCCTGTCAGGATAAGCTGTTAATCGAAAATATCGTAAGATCAGGTTGTAATTCGAAAGTTGACCCCATTCTCGCTCGCCCATCTGCCTCATTACATTACGTCCTAAACTTACCTGAACTTAGCACGTAATGTCAAACTACTTTGCCATGATTAGTGTTCGCGGAAGTTAGCTGCTGGAAGTACTTGAACCATTCGTTGGAAACTTAATTAGACACGCCCCGTTAAGTCTAATCCACTGACGATAATGCTAAATGATGTTGAAAGGGGAATGAAACTTTTGCCATACATTGATAGCATTTTTTTTTCGCCAATAGTTTAACCTAGGCCATTCTTAAAGGGCTGTATATGAATTCAATAGCAAAAAGAATTATGTCTACCAACCGTAACCAAACTAAGTTAGAGACTCTTTAGAAGATTGGTATAGTTTTTATATTAGGTGTTATTTTCTTAAAATAAGAATACTCTATGTCTGATATTTTTAGTTTCCCATTGTTAAATGTAGTTTTGGTTTCGGGGTTTATGCTGGGTACGCATTAAATAGTGTCAATCACTATCGCAACATTAACGCTTATATTTTCGATTCGTTTATCACTTATTTTTAGGGTTCGTTACCTCAAAAGGAAAAATCGAAACCCTTATAGGATCACTTTGTTGTCCATCTTTCTGTCTGTCTGTAAGTCAAGACCCTTTATCTCGGTAACGCGTGGAGGTATCGATTTGAAATTAAAATCATATACTCAGGTCTGCGGTCCCTTGAAGCTTTACAAATTAATAAAGTTTTGGCCGAGTTTACAAATTAATAAAGTTTTGGCCGTTTATGTCGCTAAAAACGTGTATTTCGACACTCTCAAGGGAATTAAAATTCACAGGGTACTTCCCGTTGACCCAGAATCCTGAAATTGTGCATAAAGAAAGTTTTTATAGCACAGGTATAGGAATAAATCTGAAAACTGTAAATTTGTCTTTACGTCATAACGAAAATAAAATTGCGATTCGGAAAAATCTTCAAAACCCAATCCGGGAATCGAACTGTTTTCATAGGTAAGTTTATACGGAACCCTCAGTGCGCGAGTCAGACTCGCACTTGCACTGTTTTTTTTACTAGTTCTAGTGATGAAAAACTGCGAGTGTGAAAAATATAACAATTCAATTCAATTCATTAATTTATTCTCTCTTCACAATAGGTTTATTGACAGTAACAATGGGACTTACAGACTATACTTCCACTATTGTAAGAGTCTGGTGCCTGAAATAGGTTTTTGAAAAAAAAAAAACCTGTGGTACAGGTCACTAGGGCCTCCCCACTGCAAAAAAAAGAAAGTACATTGTTAGACGACTTTGATGATAATGACCATGATAACTAACTTAATCTATTTTATCAATAGAAGCCTTAAAATATTACGTATTATATTTCCATTTCATTATAATAAAAGGAAAATAGGTAAAGCCTGACAAAAATATACTAGCAATACTTCTGTAGGTATCTTCGTTCGATTACCATTTTAAGACCTGGTTCTTTTTGCTATTGATTCCTAGAAATGAAACCATACATAACTTAGGTTAAATTTCTGGCGAAAAGAAAAAAGTAAATCGAGCCAATAGTTTGCATAGGCTTTTCTTCTGATTTTATTTACTTGACTAAGTACTTTACTATGCTAATGCTTTACTTGAAGAAAGAATGTTATATTTGGAAATGTTGGTGACATTGCGAGCGTACGATGTCAAACCTTTGCCTAACCCTTTCGAGAAGCTCCATCGGGAATTACAGGTGGGTCGTTTACGTTCCATACCTTTTTCTATTCAGTCGAAAAAAAACTCTACAAAGTATTTGGGATCAAAATAATCCCTAAGCGCTCAAATACAAACACGTAGGGATGAAACCCGTCTCAAGTAGAAACACCGACCCATTTCTCTTAATTTCTTCAGCGACAGTAACAGTGTGGGACAGATGTTACTATGTTTTTCTTTCATTTGATCAGCATGACTACAAATAATAACATTTTGAAGCTTTCGGGACGAAAGTTGGAAGTTTTGCATTTCGTAATAAGGTTTACTTGAAGGCAAGCGTGCTCCATCGTCGGCCACATTATCGCTTGCCATCGGGTAAGATAGTGGTCAAACGCGAGCCTATCAATAATAAAAATATATATCACAAACAATTCTGGAAATAACCAAATGGGTTCCTTCGAAAAGCAAGTCAATCGTCGGTAAGAAAATCAATTTCAATGCTTACGGACAGTAATATAATGACATGTGCAATGTTTTCTTTTAAGTTATTAAGTGGAAATTATGTAGTAATTTTAACAATAAAAATAATGGAAGGCATAATAATCTTATGAGCGCACCGAACTAGAGATTAATTCATATATTCAACACTACTGCTAGTAAATTTGCTCGCTTAATAGTATCCTATGGTCGCAAGGGAACATACTCCGGGGATGAAAAGTACCCTATCTGCTATTCCAGGACATGGTTTACCCGTGTGCTAAATATCATCTAAATTCCTTCGGTAGTTTCAGCGTAAAGGAGTAACAAACATAAAAACACATACTCACAAACTTTCACACTAATAATATTAGTGTGATTGTGTATTCAACATAATGGTCACGTTATCACGCAATGAATATTCAACATGGGCCACCACCCCGCACTAGTATTAGTAAACAATTAGGACAAAATATGCCATTCTTGAATCCAATTAATTGTGTGGAAAATTTCTCCTTAACAACCACTAGCTTTTATAAAATAAACCCTATGTCACTTAAGAATAAAGCAGCTTTCTTTCGGTGAAAAAAATTTAGCAATAGGACCAGTATTTCAGAGATTATCTCCTACAAACCATAAAACAAACTTTTGCATCATTATAATATCAGTGTAGATTCATTGATTCCAGCTTTGACCATTATTGTATTATTATTTATACGTAAGATAAGGCACTTTCTGCTTGTATTTAAATACATTTTCACATGCATATGAATGACTGCAACTCGTGGAAATTCAATTGAAGGATGCGCTGTCGTCTCTTAGGAAGGAATATAGTTTTATCTATAACTACAATGTTTAAACTCATGTCTAGAAGTATTATCTTCATAGTCCATATCTTTAGGTATATTGCATCCGGCAATAGATTCTGTTATCACTTTTTATGTTTATTTTAACTGCTCTATGCAAATGTTTCGATAATATTCACTATCTTGAAATTACTTAGAGTTACGTTTAAAATAAACGTTAGATTCCTTATCGTTTTGAATCTCCATTTTTATACAAGAGACCTTTATTCTGTAGCAGTCATTTATGATATGTTTGTTACAAATATTTATCTAATACCGGGTCATGTAATTTCACATTAAATTGTACATCGTAGCTACGAAACTACATTATAATGGGTTTTAATTAGTAACATCGCTTCAGTTGATTAAAGTAGCGTAGAGCTATTTCTACTTGGTACATATTTGCGTACGCTTACATTCCCGGCAAAGTACAGTTTAATTAAAACCATGAAATATGAATTTGAGTGAGGCAGCCAACCGGTAGGCTGCGTGCGATTGTTTGTGCTCTCGACATCTTTGATAGCCTTTGTGGTTCTGTGACGTAGATTTTAGTTCATTTGACATATTGGTTATCAGCAACCATTCTATTTGTTTTGAATTTCATTTACCTCTATTGTATTTGGAATCCTGTTTTTTTCGTGTAGAAAAATATTCACCTAAGCTTCTGAGGGTGTCGCCACTGTGTGGACCGCCCGGAGGATACGGTGGAGCACACGGTGGAGGTGTGCCCCGCTTGGGCAGAGCAACGCCGTGTCCTCGTGGGGGCGATCGGCGGCGGCGATCTCTCGCGCCGGGCCTTGGTACAGGTCATGATCTCTTTCTGCGAAGCAGTAATGCTAGCAAAGGAGGCAGCCGATCACGTGAGGCAACGGTCCTCACGCCCCAACTGCCGCCGGAATCCCGGTCCCGATTTCCGGCTACCGCAGGCGCGGGCTTGCGGATGTCGAGCAATAGGTGGCTCGCCGTCCGACCGTCCGGACCGAGCCCAAGTCGTCGACGGCGCGTACTGTTCCACGCGCGCCTTATTTACATAATATGCCAAATATGGGACTACAGTTGTTATAGTTTTTCGTTTGTTCCACTGATTAAGTTGTTAAAAGTTTTCGCAATTCAACATGACGCTTTTACGAAACTAAAATTAATAACATTATTTTAATTTTATAACGAAACTGCCAATTTGGCAGTTTGAAATGTTTGTACATTTTCATTAATTGGAAATTTTCGTTTGTTTTGGGTAACGAATATTTTTGCAATTGAATTGTATAACGTGAAATCATAAATGTGTGTTATGTTTGACAAATATTATGATTATTGTGTTTTCTAAATGATTTATTTTAATTTAATTTCTTGTGAACTACTTAATTGACTAATGCATTTGAATATTATACTAACGTAATTTTAAGTTTCAGTCACTAACATAATATAATGGACATTGAAATTAGTCTGAAATAAATTTATTTTATTTATTTATAAAAATAGAAGTTTTAACTATAGTAAAGTAAATATTGATATGGTTTAATCTTCGTTACTGAATGTAAAAAATACTGTTTTTTTTTTTTGTTAAAATGGGAAATCAAAACCAAGTAAGCTGTAAGAAGTAGGTAACATCGGAATGGGCTATGATTCTTCTTACAGCTTGCTTGGTTTGCCACATTTTCTATTTAATTTAAACATCAATAGAGTATATAAATTAAACCAGTATTTACCATTTAAAATCGGCAACTTGTTTTGCAATTATGAATAGTTACTTGTTAAACCTTTAAGTTAGTTTTAAGTTTAAGCCGGCCAAATACCTAACAACATATTCATAGGCATCTTATGAATAATGCAATACTTGTGCTATTTAAATTTTGCTGTGGGTTGAGGAACATTTTATTTTACGGAAGCAACCACGGTATTTTTACTACTTTTGCGGAGGATGTAAGGTTTGCGGGGGACACACATTTTTGGCCTTTATTCTTTAATATACTTGATAATATGTAGTGTATGTGGATCAGGATACTGAAGACGAAATTGTGAGGGCAATATTCGGATGGAATCTGCCTATAGACCTTTATATTGCGACTAGGTAGGTAACAAAAATAGGCGGATAATATAGCTAATTATGATTTATTTAATATTTTGCTATAATGTTTTATGCTTTATATATGGGTTAACGACTTTGTTCTGATAGTTTTCAACTTATTAAGTTTGAGTAGGTATAATTGGAAAAAGATAATGCACAGACAAATAACGGCTTACAGTTTGTTAGATATCATTGAAAAAAGATTTTTATACAAATTTATTATTTTTTGTTGTTATATTTTTAATTTATGGGCTAAGTATTTTAATTTTTTATTGAGCTTTTGTGTATCGTCTGTTCATTTTCTGTGTTGCATTAAATAAATGTTCTATCCATCTACGAGTATCTATCTAATAAACAATGGCTTACAGTTTATAATAGGACCCGTCGTATATATTTACATAGCTTGAGACTATTTGTACCCTAACTAGGCGGTAGTCTGTATCTCGGATTACATTTTAACCCCTTTATATTAATTGAGCAACTTTAGTGACCATAGCCAGATTATGTACAAACAGAATCTGGCTATGGCTCGCATACAAATGCGAGGATACACATACAACATTAATGAGTTGGTAGATAAATATTACTAGATTATTTCGTTCAATTTGCTCAATATTTCAACTAAATCCATCAGTATCATTCACATCCCTTTGCTTAACCAAACGTCCAAGCATACCGGTTAAAAGTCAACTATCGGGAACATTCCGGTTTTCCGATCAACACCGAGTTTCCACGAACTTGCACGAGCAAAACAAATATTTTGCCGGGTTCCCCGTAAATTCGGTGGGTTCACATTTGCATCCCGTTTAATTTCCCGTTCGTCGGCAGTCCCGATGTCGAAATTGCTCGTATACTCACTAAATAAACGACGTTGTAAGTTGCAGGGAGGGAGGAGATTGTCTATCGTCGAATCCTTCTTGCGAAAATTGTGATGAGAGTGGTTTTGCATGCTGCCCCCACCAATATTCATAATTTCGGTGTGAGAAAGAGATGGGGCTATTCGTCCTATAGTATAGTTCCGTCTCTCTCTCTCTCTCTCTCTCTCTTACACAGGATTCATAGTGATTTTAAGACGTTAAAGTAAGTCTGAAAGTCTGAACTAAAACGTATATTTTAGTATGCTAAAATACCTATCTCTAAATAAGTTACTGCTCGGACAATCTTATTTGTGTTCTAAGTCTATTACTTTTTTATTATAATAAAATAATACAGAAAACCTTAGAAACATCTGAAAATATGCAATATAGGACCTCTATCATGAATATCAGAGCCGTTGAGAATTTTTATCACCGTGGAAAAACACTGAACTTTCCTTTCACGTCTTTAATAAAATGTAACGACTTTCATGACGTGGTACAAAGGATCCTTATTAACGGATATACCTGGGAAATTTATAGAGGAATATTTGTGCGTCTCAATTATTGTCTTTTGATTAACCTGTTGTATGCCAGAACGCAGATGTACGCGTGACACAATGACTTTGTAATTGTGTCTGTAATACTAAAAGTTAAACCCCAGAGATGTCCATTAGCATGGCTGACTACTTAGTCAGCGTCTTTTGCCAAATAGTTTGCAGCAGTCTAATTCTTTAATGTGCATAAAACTTATAAATAAAACACAGTGATTTAACAAATCATGTACAAAGGCGAGTTTAAGTCAACAATGAGTTTTCTTCCAGCAAACCTCTGAGTGACAAAGAGAGATCACGTTCGAAGGTAGGATCTAGTGTACAATTTACTCGTATACTTACATTTATCTATAAAAAGGGGAAACTGACTGACTGTCATATCAACGCACAGCCGAAACTACAAGGCCTAGGAGCGTGAAATTTTGTGCAAGGTTTCCTTTTAAGACGTAGGCGAGCACTAAGAGAGGGTTTTCCAAAATTCACTCCATATGGGTATGGGTATGAAACAGGGGTTCAAAGTTTGTATGGAGAAACCTACTTTCACTCTAGCGAAGCCGCTGGCAGAAGCGACTAGTACGTCATAAATGTGTGTGTGTGGCCGAATACTAGGATTTTTCGACCGGTAAGGACCAAGCACGAGTCGACTCAAAGCGATACCAGCAATACGGAAGGGGCCCATATTAGGGCCGATGCTGGGCAAGGGCAAGGGCTGTGAGAATGTTCGAAAGAGATACTCGTTGAAAGTCTTACACGCCCATTTACTCCTCCCAGAGCGGGAGTCGATAAGCAAATTGATGATTTTGATTTCTCACTTAAAAAAAAATAAAAAAAAACTGATTTCCTGACCAGTCCCCTTGAATAGTCAGTCTATTAAAGTATCAACATTAATCACTCTTTTATTTATTTAAATTGCTCGCACAGTATTGAAGGCGTTCTCTACCGGTCAACCTTTTAGTTAAATACATTGCAAGTTAATAAAAAGCTTGTAAAAAAGATTACGCTGTGGCATATTAATTCTTCTGTGACTGTGGTAGGTGTGCACAATAAAATGAACATACATTAAAAAAAAATACATTTAGCTGAACTCAGAACCTCCTCTTTTTTGAAGTCGGTTAAAAATACTAGATATTTCAAATAAAATGAAGTATCATTAAATAAAATGAACATACATAAAAAAATACATCCAGCCGAACATAGAACCTCTTCCTCCGTTATAATTAAGCGAACTCAAAATATAAAAATTATGACGAAGAACAAAAGGTTGAGAGGACTTTAAAGTCCTCTAAGTCCTCTCTACTTAAATAATAGTTCCGAATTTTACGCTTGAAAGAAAACACCGTACTTTACCGTTTATTCTATTCTCATTTCATCTTTATCAGACGTATGTTACGTGATATCTCGTTTCAAATCTCTGAAAGAATCTGATCATTTTCAGGAGATATGAGTATGTCAGACGGCAGTCTTCACATGTAAATTGTATTTATTAAAAGCGACCTTTTTACGCATATGCTCGGGCTCGTATCGTGTTCGTGAAAAGGGAATACGAGCTCTCTTTGATAAGACGATCATTTCAATCACCAAAGAATATGAATGTCAATGGAACATACCTATAAGACTCTATTCTATTTAAAAATATCATTTCAACCGAAAGACGTCCACTGTTAGACATAGGCCTCCCCCAAATGTCGCCATAATGACGGGTCCTGTGCGTCTCGCATCCATCGGATTCCCTCGACCCTCATCAAGTCATCGGTCCACCTTGTGGGAGGCCTTCCAACGCTGCGTCTTCCGGTACGTGGTCGCCATTCCAGAACCTTTCGTCCCCATCGAACAAAAAATATTTTTTTTATTATGTTCGACATTGATAAACTTGAGCCAGTTAGAAACAAGCTATGGACAATTTGATAGTCTTCGACTATCCATAGATACAGATATAGATCTATAAAAATTTTCTTCACCAGATTCTATAGTTTGGAGCTCTAGCAAAAACATTATACTTATCGTAAAATGAAAAATATTGGTCATTTTATACCACTTGGCTTTGAATATTTTCATCTAGCCTAAAGTGGTAGTTCTTGCGGGAGCGGACGACCGCTTAAAGCTAGGAAACGCTTGAGACTCGATGAGACGAAGATTACAAAGTCCTTTTATGTGTTATTTCATAAATCTGCTATGAAAATGAAAATGCTACAAAAATATACTTCAATTTTATGCGACAAAGAAATAAATTATGAGGTCGGGAGAGTTGGTAACCAAAACCGCTGTCACTGGATGTTTAGGGGCCATCCTTTTGCTTTGAAACTAACTTTGTAATTAACGGAACGGTCGAAAGAACTGTTTCGGACAACTCCAATAAACTTAGTTAGCTTCTGAGTACTTAACCTAATTAAAGTTGACGTTGACGTTGTTTTACAAATGTTTGGAACTTTGGTCAAATTTTTCCGTTCACTACAACGTGACTTAAAGCTAGAACTACACTGCGCCCACGTGTGCCACACACGTCGATCTGGGCGCGTCGGTCTCCATACATTTTATATATTATGAAAACTAGACTTGTAGAGCTACACTTGATTCACGCCAAGCGGCGTCGTTCTACGTACAAATCAGGCGTGTTACATGTGTGCGTCGGCCTAATGTAGTTCTAGCTTTACACGCGTTCATTGTCAATTTATCAACCCTAGTCTTTTCCCCTAATTTTTTTAATGATGGTAAATCATTTAATAACTTCTCTCGCCCTAGGGCAGAGAGGGAGGGTGTCATACATTTACTGACTAAAACCATACTTGTGTCCTTCAGTTTCTCTTTGCATTCCAGGACCACGGGACTTCCAGAAGTTGACCCATAGCTCTAGTATGCTTCGACGCTATTGGGCTACTCATTGCTCGTCGTTCGCAAGCCCACGCCTACGGTGGCTGGAAATTGGGATCGGGGTCCCGTTGGCTGGAGTGTGACGCTGTCAGTTCACTCACTCGTGCGGTCGCCTCCTTCGCTAGCATTACTGCTTCACAGAAGGAGGTAGCAGCCACCCATTCCACTTCGCTTCGGACCATATCCTGTAACACGGCGCGGCGCGAGAGGTCGCTAATTCCTCCCGTAAGATTCAAAACAAAATTATTTTTAGGCAGAAATAAAAACCTCTCCGGTTCGTCCTATAGTTTACGGGGCTAAAATCATAGGGCAATGTTAAGCTAGAACTACATTAGGACCGATGCACACGTGTAACACGCCAGATTTGCAGTGTAGTTCTACTGCGCACACGTGTGCCACATACGCCGATTTGGGTGCGTCGATCTCCATACGTTTTATAATAAAAAAAAAAGAAAGAAAGCTAGAAATCTTTACTGCTTCATAGAAGGTGGTAACCGCCGCCCATTCCCCTTCGCTTCGGACCATATCCTGTACCAGAGCCCGAAATATAAATGAACCTCTCTGGTTCGTTCTATCAGTTTACGGGGCTAAAATCATAGGGCAATATAATGCCCCGTTTACACGTGGGCCCGCGTGGTAGATTACGGCCCATTCCCTCTCCTTGAGAGGAAGCCTAAGTCCCAGCAGTGGGAATATTAAAAAAGCATAATCAGCTTTTATCATTTTAGTATCTTTCATCAGCTTATGCTTATGTGAAGGGAGAAGGAGGCCTTAGTCCTGAAATGGGACAGTACATAGGCTTTTTTTTTTCGAAGTGTGAAATCATCAAATATCTAATATCAAATAATAAAGCGGAGTGTCAGACTTTTACTGACTAAGCCTAACCAGTGTTCCTTCAGTTGCCCTTTGCGTTCCAGGACCGTGGTACTCTTCCGAACATTCCCGCAACACATGGTATAATGTAGCGGGATAGTTTTTTATTGGTGGGAATTCATCTAATGACATCTCCCGCCCTTGAGCGGATCGGGAGGGCGTTTCAGACTTTTAATGACTAAAACCCACTCGTTTGTTCTTTTTGTGCCTTGCTTTCCAGGGCCCCGGGGTCCATTTTCACTTAACCTTGGGGCCATCCCAGTAGGCTTCGACCCAGCTGGGCCCCTAAAATTTGCTGACATCTTGAGGCACGCGTGGAACACTTCGCGACGTCGACGATTTGGGCTTGGTCCGGACGGTTACCGGACGACCGGTCGGCGTGCTACCCATTGCTCACCGTCCGATGTAGCGGAATAGTGGGCCTAGATTAAATATATCAGGAATTTGTATTTTTAACGATAATTATTTTATGAACATTAACTACGGATACTGGACAAAGATCTTTTTCTTACTCAGTAGTCAAATGCTATAACACTATTCAAATGTGACTGGCCTGTTGGTCGGTATTCCCACCCAGGACAAATGTTTGTGTGATGAGCACGATCATTTGTTCTGTGTCTGGGTGTAATTTATCTATATATGTATGTATTTAGAAATATATAAGTATTTTTATCAGTTGTCTAGTATAACACAAGCTCTGCTTAGCTTGGGACTAGACGGCGTTGTGTGATAGTTGTGGAATATTATTATTATGTACAATTTTTGTTCCGGTGTCCGCTCTGCTACCTTCTGTGTGCACTCTTAGCTCCGTCACATATCGATTTAGTCTTCGGGACCGGCCTGATACGGATTATATCTGACCTGGACGCTATAATAGGAATAGGACTCTATGTACTTATACTATGCTATAGTACCCAACTCATAGAGGTAGTCCGCGGGACAGCACCCATTTCGTTAAATGATAAATACGTACTTGAAACTTCGTGAGTGGCTTCCTTGTGGCGAGTCTACAACACTGTATTTCTCTACACTACACACATACGCAGACGCCCACGCACACTGCTATGATTACAACTAACTATGTACCTAGTCAATTTTGTAAACATACTTATGTGAACACGTATTTCTGGAGGAACTGACTCCAAAGTCATAGACAAAAAACCTAGTTTGGGAGCCAGGGAATAAAGTTATTAAAGTATCGACGACTTTTTTTTAAATATGTACTCTGTTTTCCTGGCATTGGTTGTTGCCGTCCCGTAGACTACCACTTCATTCATTGTTCTTGTGATTATCTCTACTAGAGTGAAACGTGTGTATTCAGCTTATGAACTAGGAAATTCCTTACTATATCGAAACTGAAGTCAGCTCAAAGTTTTGCTTCTGAAAGTAAGACCTGGCCCTGGTATGAAAAGCAATGAAGGAATAGTCTGATACATCCTCGCGTTCCGCCCAAAAGCGGGCATGTCATTGGATGATTTTCACAAAGAAAAAAAAAAACTCAAAATATACTAATTATTTTTTTATGTTCATTTCGCCCGTGGCTGTGCAAGCTCTCGTAAAAGTACCTAGTTTTAATTTTCCTGAATGGAAAAACTCAGACTCTTCACCCGCAGCTATACCGGGTCAACCAGATCGTTTTTGCTGGAGTTTTAATAAAAAAAAAATTATAGTTTAAACTAGTGCTTAACTGTGATCCCACTTTATGGTAAGCAGTGATTCAATGGTTGATGGTGACGCGCACTAATTTAGTAACAGCCTATTCACTCTAGCCATCAAGACAACTAATTTATAATCGGACGGTAAGACCGTGTTAAGACCGCAGCAGGCAAATTGTTCCAGTCCTTTTGATGTACGCGGAATAAACGACGAGGCGAAACGCTTAGTCCGGACCGTAGAGGTGTTAACAATGTAAGGATGTTTTAAATATGATTGATGTACGAAAGACGTTGAAACTGCTTTTCAAACTTTTTTGATAAATTGTTGGAAATAATGGAGATTGATCGTGACCGAATCAATCAGGTATTAACTACCTATCTGCTATCTGAAGCATAGTTCCTCTCCAAGACATTTTATTTATGATATTCATTCGTCTATACGAGTCACAGAAATATAAAAATCTGATATCTGTGATACGAGTTCAAATCACTTGGAAAGGAAGAGATCAAATGTCTGATTAGTCTCAAGACTAATCAAATGTCTGATTAGTCTCAAGACTAATCAGACACTTAATCTCTTCCCTTCTAAGTCACACTCTCAGTCTATGCGACTTTTAAGTCACAAGACTATGTCACAATATAGATTTAAAACTTATGATTTCATATCTCAATTATTCTCTTGAGAGAACTGGTAGGTCTATATCTGGTATTTAATTTATACTTTAGGTTGGACTCCTATCAGTGCCGAATTAGCCGCGTAGCAAGAGTAGCAGATAATGCGGGTCCCGCGCATTAAGGGGCCCCGGTCGGACATACAAAAACAGATCAGTCCGTCAGGATAGGTGTCCTGACCTGATCTAACCAATTTCGGGATATCTATAAAGACAATGTAAGTAATGGGGCTATCGCTACCTAAGGGTCCTGTGGTATGTGAGAAAATTAAGTTGGAAGAGTTTTAATTTGTTTCCATTTCATAAAAATTTAGCGGGCTTCTTGGTAGAATTTGCTACAGGCCCCACACTGGCTTACTCCGCCACTGCTTCCTGCTCATATTTACACAATTACACATACTCGCTCTATGCTTTAAGGAATCACTGCTTTTTTTTTGTGGTTTCTACTGTAGTCTCAATTTCGGCCTAAACTGGGCTGAATATTCGGCTCGACTGAAAGTAGCATCTTTGAACTGACGGTTGTGAACTTGTGATAATTAGGTAATACCTAAAAATCAACTGGCTCGTTCGCTATGTATGTTTTGATTTTTGTGTAATCGTTGATTTATCGCATAACTATATCGAAATTTAGTTAGAAAAAACTGCATCTACTCGTAAATATAATTCAAAAATTCAATTCAAATTCAAAGCATTTATTTCAAATAAACCATTTACACACTACACTTTTGAAATGTCAAGAAGTCAGTCAGTCAGAAAAAATGATGCTAATTGCACATTCCAAAGCGTAGATCTCTATGGAGAAGAATGTGCAAGAAACTCCATGGACACTCTTTTCAATCGTGTTTTGCAATTACAAATATGTCTGTTACATGTTTCTTGTCGCTATCATGTGAGAACAATGTCAATAAAGTAAAAATAAAAACTAAATATAGATATTAAAATAGCAACTGGCAGCTAAGAGATGACCAGTCTCAACTGACAGCGCCCGTTCACGGACCTGACGCGAATATTAGCACCACTCAGCTCAACCATTTTAAAGGGAACCGAATGATCCAACACGCGCGCCACCATCAGTGAGACATTTGAGTGAGCATGACAAACTCAACTGCCATGCTCATTTATGTCAAACAGGACCAATAATAACCTAAAAACCATAAAATAGCTCCATGGTACTCACATTTACAAACTTTGAAAAAAAAAAAAATGCTTCTACATTATACAATACTAAATACAATAATAATTAACAACAATAATATTTTACAGATTATAGTTTCAAAACTAATCAATTTGTACACCCCGGTGGTAGTGGAGCTGGACCAGCATTGAGCCAAGCATTTTTATCTTGAATATATATAATCCTCCAACTTATAATATGCTTGCCTGCATAGTGTGCGTTTAATACAAGATTTAATTCTTTTTGACAGTTTTTCTGTTACCATGTCAGTTTCTGTTTCGTTTAGGGTCGAAACTGGAAAAGGAGACGAACATTCGATAGCGGTTTAGGCTGCAAATCGGGTTTGTATCGGTCATTATCATCTTCCGGCCCTTGTCCCATCTTATTTGGGGTCGGCACAACATTTTTTTTTTCCATTATATTCTGTCAACTGTCATGCTATCACTAACTTCCTTTTCTTTCATATCACTGTTCACACAATCCATCCATCTTTTCTTTGTCCTCCCTCTCCCTCTCCACCCATCCACATGTATACTCATAACTGTTGTTCTCTTATTGTTTTCGTGTTTATATCGATCACAACTAAGTACAAATATGTAGGAATATATGTATAGAATAAATCAGGTACAAAATGAAATGTCAGTAAATAAGCGTTGAATTTTCAGACTCTGATTAAACTTGTTAATTAAGTAAGTACATAATATGCACTCAATTACAATTTTGTTTTGTACCGTTATAAGTACTTACTGTTCGAGGTTCACAACACGAAATTATAATAATGTGTGTAAATGTTTAATTTGCCTCGTGTTTGTAATTAAAACGTATGCATTTACGTTTATCATTACTCGGGTTATTGCCAATGCCATTGCCAAATAGGCTACACCTATAAAACCCGTATTTTATTACAAATACCAGAGTAAATCAACATTTTAATAGACATGTAATGTTTTTTTTTTTAATTTTGGTAGTATTTATTCGTACTTAGTACCTAAATTTATTTAACATACTTATGTAAAAAAAAAGTAAACAATAATAGATCTTATTCTAAAATATAAACTAACATAACATAAAATAGAAATGTTAAGTACCTAGGCTACATCGCCTATTTTATTTAACACTAGCTTTTGCCCGCGGCTTCGCTCCCGTCAACTGACTGACTACTCTACCCTACTACCATTTTTTTAATTTTTTTCTTTCATAAGATTCTTCTCCTGACAATAACAAACACAACAAAAAAAAAAAGTGAAATCTGTCCAGCCATTCACGCGTGGTGGCGTGACCAAGGGAAATAGGGATTCATTTTTATATATATAAAGTATAGGAACTGATTGTATTGTGTAGGGTTTGCATATCGACATTTTTAAATCTATGTTCTCCAGTACTCCCATTTTATTAAGTAAATTGTATATATTTATTTATATAATTTTGTTCTTAATATTAATGTATATAAATATTTATATATAATAAAAAAACCTGTAGTAGCGCATAGACCCTCGTATCACTCTTACCATTAAAGAATGTTGGACATTGACACCACTTAGTTAAGCTTCGTTTAATCTACTATTAGCCCCTTATTATGGTTGACTTAACACAATTAAGGCTCCGTGCACAAAATCAACACTTTTTCAACTTTTTTGATCATGGTTTGTGAGAAAAGCAAGAAGAATTTAAACCTTCTTTTATTAGATTATGAAAGTCAAGTTCTTATTCTCTCAGTTGGCTTGATTACTTTTTTAAAATAATGTGTGTATTAATAGCAATTACCCATATTCAAAACCCTTTTCTCGCAAAAGTAACTAGCGAGTGACGTTTGGCTACGTTTTACACCAAACTACAACTGATTTATAGCATTAAAAAAAATATCAGTAACATCATTATATGGTCTACTGGCAGATGGGTTGAAAACATTATTGACTTTAATAGAAAATATAGCAGAAAAAAAATGTTGAAGAAACACAATTCTTGGAAAACATCTGGACAAATAAGTATTTTTTTCTATACCTTAGTAACACATTTAAGAAAATTTAAAAATTGCACAATAAACTTAAGAAATCCCTTTAATAGAATCTAAAATTTATTTTATAAATAAACAATATCTTCATTTCGTAAAGTACAAGCAAATTGAACTATATTATCGACCGCGCAAACTCGATCGCGTCAGTAACGACCGGGCTCTCCCAGCGTGAGCATACGTTACTTTGCTTCGCAGCTGCTCGCGAATATTACATGAAAATATTCCCAAGATTGCACGCCGACTACCATTTTTTGATCCATTAAGTATTATAGTTTATTTTAAGTACTTTTTTGTTTATTAAAATTGTCTTTCGACTTCAATATTAATTAGAGGTAACGGTTGTATGTTTGTTTGTAAAGGTTATCTGCGGAATTACTTTACTACTACCCAAATACAAAAATTATTTCACTAATGAAATCTACAATGTTTAATGGCAGCTATATTATCATCCAGTGTTATAGACTATGTACAGGATGTTGATATTTCTTATGATTACATAAGATATAAGGTATTCAAGGTCTAGTTTTCGAAATATTTTTTTTTGTAGATAATGGGTCGAAAGATAGAGACGCATTATCAATTATCATTATCAATGCGTCACTAAAAGAAAAAGGAAACGACATGTAGGGCTTTTTTTTTATTGGATGGGAAAATCATCCTATGACAAATCCCGCTCTTGGGTGGAGCGAGAGATAGTGTCAGACTTTTACTGACTAAAAACCCACTCCTGTTCCTTCTTTGCCTTCGTCCCAGGGCCTCGGTTTTCACTTTCACACTACCCGTGGCCCCCGTAGGCTTCGACCCTGCTGGGCCCCTACGACATCTCCCTGAGGTGCGCGTGGAACAGTATGCGCCGTCAACGACTTGGCCTCGGTCCGGACGGTTACCGGACGGTCAGACGGTGAGCCACCCATTGCTCGCCGTCCGCAAGCCCGCGCCTACGGTGGCCGGAAATCGGAGGAATCCCCACGAGGACACGGCGTTGCTTTGCCCAAGCGGGGCACACCTCCACTGTGTGTTCCACCGTGTCCTCCGGGCGGTCCACACAGTGGCGGCACCCGGGCATCGCTTCCGCACGAATCCGGTGCAGGAACTTTCCGAACTTAGCGTGTTCGGTGAGAAAAACGACATGTGGGGCTGATACGAGCGGGACAAATGTTGCTATTTTTTAGTGAATTGATAATGAAAATTTTGAAATGACTATGAATACTACAAATGTTGACAACATGTGTGAACTTGATCTAAACATGGTAATTATAACCTTTGTGTTACGCACAGGGTGTAAATTAATATCAAACCTACTTTTAGAAATTCATAACTTTTTTAGTTTTACATGGTAGTCAGGTGATCGCGACTGTTTATATAGGAAGTTTAAAGTAAAAATATTTACCATTTTTTCAATGATAAAAATAAAGGCTAAATAGCCGGCCAGCAACAAAAACAAAAATTGGCGTGAAAGCGGCAATCGGCTCTGTATTTATTTTTTCGAGTTGTAGAGTTCTGTTGAATCGCTGCTATATGAGATTTGTATTAACACGATAAGTTCATCAGAATCAGATATGGATGTAACGCCTAATTCTCAAGAGAAGAGGCTAAAGCAGTAGTGGAAAACCTTTTACCGCCTAAATCAAAAGAAATATATCTAAAGTCATACGACAAATTTTGAGGACGACTCAGATTTTTATTTTTACTTTATTTATATTCGTAATGAAAAGCACAGTGTTTTACTTCGGGTTAAAGATCTCTTCGAACTATTGGCGTCCAAGCGTATTTTCGGGACTAAATAAGTTGATCTCACCCCTTGGGTAACAATGTATTATATGATTTATGGTGACATTGCACTATTAAAATATTTGCTAGTTATAATATAATTTTTGATAAAACAGACACAAATATGACGATTTGTGTTTCAGAAAAGGGTTATTTAATTTATTTAATAACTAAACTTTTAAAACTTTTGCCTGCGGCTTCGTTAATTTCGATTTCCATTAAGATTTGAAAGACACGTGGCAGTATCTAGGGATCATAAGTACGTTATTGTTATTTTCCTCGGGACAGTACTTTTCTTCGGGAGGAAAGTTACCCTGTAACCGTTTTTGTTCACCAGACAACATATAATATGTATAATTTCAGGATAATCAGTTCATTGATTTAGGCGTGAAAAGCTAACAAACAAAAATAAACTTATTTTCGCATTTATAATAATTAAAACTATAGAATCTTGAGAGTAGTTAATTTTATTTGTTTCAAATCTTAAAACTTGTCGAGTAATAGTTAAGATTAACTTGTAAATAATATTTATATATCTTTAATATATATTTTGTTTAAGTAATTTGTCTCTTAATTATCTCACAGATAACTAAGAAACTGGGTAAGTGTGAGTCGGACTCGTGCCCTGAGGGTTCCGTACAAATTACAATTCCCGAACGGAGTCTCGAAGATTTTTCCGAATTGCAAAAATGTATTTTTTTAGTTATAAGGTGTTCGGTGGAAACACCGAACAGTGACATTAGTTAACAACAAATTTATGGTTTTCAGATTTATTCCTATACTTGTGCTATGAGACCTTGCTTTATGTCAAATTTCAAGATTCTGGATCAACGGGAAGTACCTTGTGAATTTTAATTACTTTGGGAGTATCAAAATTTACGTTTTTTTTTGCGACATAAACGGCCGTTTCTATTTTATTCGTTACCTTAGAAGTTTGATTATTTCACAACTTCAAGGGACTGCAGACTTAAGTATATTGTTTAATTTCAACTCGATACCTCCACGTATTCTCGAGATAAACAGTCTTGACAGACAGACAGACGGACGAACCACAAAGTGATCCTATGAGGGTTTCGTTTTTTCCTTTTGAGGTCCGGAACCCTAAAAAGAAGAGTATCCAACACGGATAAAGCTGTTTGTCTTGGGCACCTTGAATCCCTTACTTCACTCAGGTTTCTATATGAACTCCTTAGCAATGTTCGGGAGTTAATTATATAAATCCCTGACGATCGGTATTATAACTTTGTTTCGTTCGGAATTCAACATGCCGCCCGCGATTTAAAGACACTGCACGCCACATGATCTACTATTACATATTTTTGACGTATCGAAAGTGTTTTTTTTACAACCATTTATATAAATAAATATAATTTTATCATCTGTTTTGGATTTATCGTTCTGTTAAATGTCTAAATTTGTCAACATCCATCTAACACGAAATTAAATAATTTTGGTGTACAGTGTGATAAATATAAAGACACACGTCTCAGACGTTTATTTACAAACCTTACTTAATATAAAATTTTGTAATTTAGAATAATATCTTCTAAAGGATCAGAATTGTTTAAGCGGTCACGAAGCTCGATTTTTACGCGTGTGTGCGTGTAGTTGTATGAATGATGCACACAAACATATCATTGCAGCGAATTTGCCTAAACTCTAGCGAGTGAATTTTATGCACGGCCTCTTAAACGAAGCGATGCTCTTCCGTGGATTAAAAAATATAATCTACCCAGATGTAATAAGGTTAACGGATATTGGCTACCTTTTCGAATTGCCAAATTTTCCTTTATGAGACCGAAGTGCCATTTTATATTGTTCCTTAAAACGTCGCAGAAGAGAGGTTTCTGTAGATTGTAGCGTTACTCAAGACCAAAATAAGAAATTATAGACATCACTTAAAACGACCTTTGCGAAAAATGCCTAAACTTTTTCATGAACTGACTGGTAAAGAATTATGGAAATTGAAAATGAATAACTAAACGTAAGTATAAAGAAAACATAAGCAACAACTAATGGCGGAATTCACCAATAAAACTAATCGCGTTTTAACATTTGGCTCGCATAATCACGTTTAGCTGCTGTCATTAGTGTCACTTGTAAAACTACAACAAAAGAAAAATACAGACAAGTGACACTAGTGAGAGTGGCTAAACGCGATTAAGCAAGCCAAACGTTAAAACGCGACAGTTTTATTTTTGAATTCCGCCCTAACCATAATTATTATTCTATTCTAACTTGTTTATCACTATATAGGTAATCTAACTCCCTCTCTGTACAAGATCACAACAACGAGCTAATTATATTGATTAAAAGGAGGAATGCTCGACATTCTATTAATATAATGGCCTACCGACATAAATGAAAGTGTCACGAAATGACACTTAATTACGAACGTCAAAAATAGCTGCCCTCGATGCCATCAGATAACGGTATTGAGATGGTCCGAACCATAGACATAGAGCTCAGGACTAAGTGTTCTCTGTGTTACTGTCATGTCAAGTGAGAACATTCAATAAAGTGTGACAGAAAGAAATGTGTTCTGTCGGTGTCACCTTTACCCACGACGGGCTAAAGAAAAGAAAAAACAAGGAAGGAGAAGGAAGGAGAAAGGTATTAGTCGCACATTCGTAGTACTTATCTCTACAAAATAGTAAAATGTCGATAATGCTCAGTCCAGGTTTGTTATTTTTATTTCTTATTGCCCACACAGAAAACCTCAATTGATTTCTTTACAAGCAGCTTAGCATCCATAAACATTATTATGTTTGAAAGCAATATTTTGTAATTGCTTTAGATTATTGCCTAATTTCTGAACTTCGTGCATCTCAATTATTTCTGTAACGATATTACTATTATTTCGATAATACTCCCATATTATATGAGGAGACTGGTCAATGGCTCGTCGTGATCTACCCTGTCGTTATATTTTATATTGTTAGCTGTAAGCCAAATAAGCAAAAAAAAAAAAAAAAAACAAAAAAAAAAGATGCACACGCAATGGGACTGCTTGTCACGGCTCTAAGTCTATAGTCCGGCTACACTACAATAACGTGAAGTAGGTATGATTGTAAAGTAACTAGCCAAAAGCAACGATAACAAACGGTTAATTGCATTGTGCCACGTGAATAGAATTTTGTCAATTTGGTACAAGTTCTGATGTCATCTGTACCTGTGTGGTGAATTGGTTTTCTATACCACATTGATGTATGGACGGACATATTGACGTCATATTGTATCAGTAACTCATTTGTTTGTTACACTGAAAATGTATGTGGTGAGATAGATAGAAATAAACAATAATAGTACGTGACTGAAATCACTATGTTACTGAATCTACGAAAAATATTTTTTTTAATTTAAACACAACACAGATTTAAATAATTTGGCATTTTTCTTGCTCATTATTTATGTATGACAAATAATTTGGCATTTTTCTTGCTCATTAATTATGTATGACATTTGGTTTGTGTTGTTAGTTGTAAGTATCTTATAACAAAACATAATTACCGATTCCTGGCTACTTAACCTTAGTTTAAAGTTTAAACAATAGTTAGGTATTAGGGTAATGATTTAAAGTTTATTAATTATGTAAAAAGTTTCAAACTAAAAGGACTGTTTAGACATGTTTTCACCTAATGGAAGGAAACTACTGGATGCTACGGAAAGTGGTTCAAAGCCTATTAGAATTTCAAATCCATCTTGTTTACATTTTATCGAGCTATTAAAAGCATTTCATTGTATCGACTCCATGATAAAATGGCTTTAAAAGTGTAATGTCTTTTCTTCATCATCTTTATTGTTTACGTATTTTACGTCTTGGCGTACAGGAAATTTCAATATGGCTGTTACAGCCCGCCATTTTTACGGCTTTTCATTTATCTTCAAATGAAAAGTGCGTTTCTTTGTAGTGCTTATTCAAAACACGTTCGTTTTGTGAAGCTACAGTTCCTTCAACTGATGAGTATCCTTGAGAAACTTTGTTCTATTTTTTCTTTGTTCTATTCTCTATTGTTCTATTCTAAATTAAAAAAATACGGCATTGTTTTTTCGAATTCACAGTTGTTGCTTAGTCTAAATGATTTTCGTATCAAGTCAAGAAAAATAAAATTTTCTAGCAATAAGACTCATTTTCATAGAGGTTTGACTAGCGCCATCTAGCGGCGACAGGATTCATTACTTCAAACCGTGTTGGTACACAAGGTCGGTATAAATTCAGCTTTCCATCGACTCCTTACCGTCGCGTCGCCTGCTCTGCGCTTGCTTAGTTGGACCTGTCGACAATAGATGTCGTTGGATGAAAATTATGATTTTTCGTATGATGATAAATCCAGATAAAATTTACGAAAGAGAATTCGGGGTAAATTGCAAGCGACTTGCAATTACCTATGCAGCATTCGTTAGAAGATCCTTCCGTTGTCCTGGAATAATTTAATTATAGTTAGTTTATTATTTTGACGATGTCAAAGCGAATTAAAGCGTTATTTCTACATACGTACATCTTATTCTACATCGTTATATTAACACATATTTTATCTCGTCGTTTTCCAATTACTTATCCATTTTTTTTTATTATTTGCTTGGGGTTGTTCAGCCTCAATTGCATAGTGATATTTATAATACATACTTACACTTTATACCTGATTAAAAGCAGTCATTTCAAATGAGATCCACTTCCTCTGCCCTAACATAAACATCTTTGTCAGTCTGTCTGGATGACAATAGGCAATAGTCGCACACTTCACCCATAGGAACAGATCATAGACCACCGTCCACAGGGGAGACCCTCGTATAGTCTCCTCAAGGATATACCCTAACAGGTGTAAAACAGAGACAGTTCCAGCTTGATTTTTTAAGAGGTAACGGGGCCCCTTCTATTTTTTTTATGGGGGAAATCATCAAATGACTTCTCACGCTCTAGGGCGAAACGCGAGGGCGTGTTAGACTTATACTAACTAAAACCACACTTAAGTTCCTTCAGTTACCCTTTGCGTTCTAGAACCACGGGTTTTCCTGTCAGAAGTCGACCCATAGCTTCAGCCCTGCTGGGCCCTTACGGTTTTGCTGCCATCTCTATGAGGCACGCGTGGAATACTACAAGCCGTCAACGACTCGGGCTCGGTCCGGACGGCCGGACGGCGGGCTACCCATTGCTCGTCGTCCGAAAGCCAACATCTACGGTGGCCGATGGTCAGAGGTTGGGGTCCCGGGGGCTGTGGCGTGAGGATGTCCGTTCCCTCACGCGTTCGTCAGCCTCCTTCACTCATTACTGCTTCGGCGGTTGTTTTAGTGAGGTAAAAATCCCACACTCCCCAAAGTTCGGGCGCCTTTGGAAGTTTTCCACTCGAATGCAAAAGAAAAGGTACCATGTTAAACAGTACTAAAGAGGGATGTTGTGTTTTCAGGTGACGGCATCAAGCTGGCATCGTCGGGCTCGGGCAGCCCGGCGCCGCCGCCGGTGCAGTGGCGAATGCGGAGAAAACCAGGTAATATGAACATTAATTTATTCTAATTTATTATATTAGGTTCACCAACCTACTGAGCGGCGACCGCGCACCCGAAGGCGCAGCGTCGGAAGGCCTCCCACAAGGTGGACCAACGACCTGGTGAGAGTCGCGGGAGTGCGGTGGATGCGAGACGCACAGGATCGGTCGTTGTGGAGACGCTTGGGGGAGGCCTATGTCCAGCAGTGGACGTCTTTCGGCTGAAATGATGATGAGGTTCACCAACTATTATTCACACTGAATACAGCAACATAACACATTTTTTAAATTATACTACAGTGCAACAATCACTTGCAGATAGATTTTAGAAAAAAAAAAACAAATGTTTATTCCTGTGTATCATTTTTTTGCAGTCTCACGATCTCTGGCTTAGCAGTTAGGGCCACTAACCACTAGATCAACTGGCCAGCGAAATTAAAATTTTCATACGTTTTATGCAATTTGCTATTAAATATCGGTTAGTAAGGTAAAAATAACGGTATTTGTGGTAAGGATGTCCATATTTATACATGTATATAGATATTTATTTATACAATTGTACTCATTAAAAACCTCAACTTAGAGAAGAGCTAAAATGTGCCATTTTAATAAAAACTTGAGGTTTTACTTGGTTTCTTGAGTAAAGGGATTACACTACTCGATATTCAGACAGTTTTAGTCTATGTATATCTATTTATCTGATCGTTCTGTTTCATTCCTTTACACGACATTGGCGTAAATTGCTCTTTTTCTTGTGTGACGCAATATAGACTAAAGCTAGAACTACATTAGACCGACGCACACGTGTAACACGCCTGATTTGTACGTAGAACGACGTCGCATGGCGTGGATCAAGTGTAGCTCTACAAGTCTAGTTTCCGTATAAAATGTATGGAGACTGACGCGCCCAGATATGCGTGTGTGGCACACGTGTGCGCAGTGTAGTTCTAACTTAAGACTGAATATCAAGTGGAGTAATAGGCCCTTAAGACAGTTATGATAATGGTTTAAATGAGTACCTATAGTTGTGTAAATACTTACATCTCGTTACCGTAAATATATTATTTTACCATACAATTTGATACTGTACTGCAAATTGCAATAAGTAAAAAAAGAAATTGAGAAGGATGGAGGTAAATAAGGGGGTATAATGGCCGTCAAAATTAGGAAAAAATATGGTTGATCGCGCCTATGAAATTTTAAGTTTTCAAGTTTTCTTGAAAACTTAAAATTTTAAGTTTTTTAAGTTTTCATTGAAATTATTTGTATTGTTCTAGTAGGTAATTGTTTGCTCCCCAGGGGCCGAAAGATTGTCAATTTTGCAGATTTAGCCAAAATTATTATTTTCTTGTTTTTATATGAGCCTAAGGGCGAAACACATTTATCCATAAGCATAATTTATGTTACAGTGTATTTTTTTATAATATAATTCAATTAGAAGTTGATCAAACTTATTTTTCCTAATTTTTAGGGCCATAAAAACCCCTTATGGAGCATGCACCTTAAATCTCATATACAAACTGTAATCTCATACACTTATGTTTTCGTTCGTAAGTAATGAATTTGATTCATTAATGTTGCTTCATCAATGAACGAAAATCTGTGTCAGAGAGTTCCTAACACAGGTCACAAACTTTGTAGATGATATCAATATCCACCATCTACACACATTACCCGAATATGCAGACATCTGTAAACAACTGATGATAGATGTGTAAATAACACTCCAATAGCAATAAAATCTATACGACTACGACAACAATATGTATGTGTAAGTATTAGATTATAACACTGCGAAATACCTTCTCGATCGCGTCAATGATAAATCTCTGTTGACCTATTTTTCTGGCATCGTTTATTATATCGATGTATCTGAAGAACTATCCAACTGAACTGGTAAACACCGAAGATACAAATATAAAAATATTGGTGAACTAAACATAGGATCAGAATAAACATGGAACAGCTTCTAAAATACTCGTGAATGTGTTTACGGTTGTACTAGCTCTTGCCTGCGGTTTTGCCTGTGTGAAAGTAGATAATTATTAAGGAAACATTTTCCCGAGATAAAAAGTATCCAGGACATGATGTACCCGTGTGCGCATCCAAATTCGTTCAGCCGTTTGAGCATGAAGGAGTAACAATCATACATACACAGACATCCATCAAGATTTTTTTTTATGTATAACCTTTATAACTACCAAGTCGTCGACGGCGACGACGCGTAGTGTTCCACGCGCACCTCAAGGAGATGTCAGCAACCATAAGGGCCCAGCAGGGTCGAAGCCTACTGGGGCCATGGGTGATGCAAAAGAGATCCCCGGGGCCCTGGAAAAAATGGCAAAGAAGGAACAGGAGTAGGTTTTGAGTCAGTAAAAGTCTGACATTATTCCTTGCTCCGCCCAAGAGCGGGGGATGTCATTAGATGATTTTCCCACCCGAAAAAAAAACCTCTATAACTAACCTCCTATATAAATCGTTGATGGTGAATCGCACTAGTTTATTAAGAACCTATTCAGTTTAGCCTTGAAGACCTAGATTATAAAAAAAAGATTTCACCTTTTATGATTAGTGTGATGTTTTTGCAACATGATAGGCCAAACACGTACTAATTCAATGAAACTTGGCAACTAGATAAATCATACTCGACATTGGTGGGCCTACACATGTATGCAGAATGTAATAGATGTTGGTTTCCTGTTTCGAGCATAATGAAGACGAATCCAACACGATTTGTCAACGCTTTTTTAACCAACTTCAAAAAAGGAAGGGGTTCTCAATTCGATGGATCCTTTTATAATTATTTTATGTATGTTACCCACCACCGTAGGTTGACTGGCAGATAATGCCTAAGGCATTAAGTCCGCCTTTGTACCTTTGTGTTGCATGAAGTTTTAATATATAAATATGTTCCCTAATTACTCTGCCTGGACCGATTTGGAAATATCTTTATTTTGTCTTTAGCTTGAAATGGTATATTTCCCAGGAAGTCCGGCCCCCCTAGCCAAGTTACGATCGTTTCGTTTCCGTCGAACGCCTCGAGTAGGCCACGCCTCCGATTCCTTTGTTCTGACGTCATCTCAACGCTCATTCACGTGGTCGTAGTTAGAATAGAATAGAATAGAATAAACTTTATTGTGCACCAAAATAGTAACAAAACTTTTACACTAACTTAAATCTATGGGTACAATGGCAGTCTTATCACTGACAGCGATATCTACCAGAACTTGAAATAAAATGGGAGTAGTCTGCGATGTACTGTGATGAAAGATGATGATGAGATCTAGTGAATATTTTATAGGTGTAGCTGAGGAGTACGATAGCTAAAAAGTGTAAAATAAATTTAATTATAGGAGTCGGTATTTCTGATTTTGTTTCACTTTTCAGTTTTTTTTTTTTTTTTTTAATAAGTTTCATCCACTCCGTAACCAATGTCGATGACACTCGTATTTACGGCATCGTAGAGAAAACGATGGAAAGTTTACAATTTTCTTTAACAACCATTATTTTAACCTTTCCCATGTTGTAAAACTGATTCATTTTACGATTCCTGTGAAACGATGATGTGATAAATAAGCTCGTAAAACCCACAAACGATTTCCTCGAGAACTGTTTCATGATTCATAAAATCCTTTATTTATCGTTGAAGATTATTATGCGATTTGATGACTAGGAATGCATCTGAGAGGTGGTGGAAATATGTTTATTGTTGGTCTAGAAATGTTGAGTTATTGGGACAGTTTTATGCAACCACTAAAATTTAAACGAACATATACATGAATTTACACCTCTTGTCCGTCTGCTCAAGCGTTTATCCATTGGTTTATGCTTTTCCCACGTGTTGGCTTTGGTTTAGTGAGATGCGGCTCGAAGCAAATAATTAATTCGAATGTTTAGTGTCCAGTTTACCATAAGTATTTTACCAATAGAGCTTTCGTAGGGGCCCAGCAGGGTCGAAGCCTACTGTGGCCATGGGTGATGCGAAAGAGATTCCCGTGGCCCTGGAACAATGGCAAACAAGGAACAGGAGTGGGTTTTTGGTCAGTAAAAGTCTGACACGCCCTCCCGCTCCGCCTAAGAGTGGGGGATGTTATTAGATGATTTTTCCACCCAAAAAAACACCAACTGAGTTTCCAATCATATACATCTTTCCTCGTGCCATCTGATTCGTATTACAGTATTCTTACTACTTCGACACATCGAATCGTCCACATTCCGGCCGTAGTGAAATGCTTTATTTTATGAGTATTCATCTAGAATTTTCCTGTTTAATCCAAACATTTCAATAATCCAACACCCCAATGTTTTCTTTCACGCGTGATTAGCAAGATTCTTTTTTTTTTAAGGTGGGAACCATCTCGCTTTAGGGTGGACACGCCCTCTCGGGGCGTGTCAGACTTTTACTGACTCAAACCACACCTGTGTCTTTCATTTACCCTTTGCGTTCTAGGACCACGGGTTTCTTTTTCAGTAATTTCCCATTTATTATTTATATTTTGCGATTCGTAAAAATGGATTGTATGCGTTATAACTGTTTTTTTTTTTAATGTGTCTTAATATAAATGTGCTACTTTTATTAAATAAACGATATTCTATTCTATTTCCCGGGCGTTGGCTCCTATGGCTGACATCTCTTTGAGGTGCGCGTGAAGTCGCGCTGTCGAAGACTCGAACTCGATTTGGACGGTTACCGGGCGGCCGAACAGCGAGCTAATTATTGCTCGTCGTCGGGAAGCCCGCGCCTACGGATTAGCAAGATTCTACTGTACTATTTTTAGGATTCCGTACCTTAAAAGAAAAAAACGGAACCCTTATAGGATCACTTTGTTGTCCGTCCGTCTGTCTGTCTTACTGTCAAGACCCTTTATCTCGGGAACGCGTGGAGGTATTGAGTTGAAATTAAAACCTTATACTCAGGTCTGCGGTCCCTTGAAGCTGTGAAAAAATCAAACATTAAGTTAACGAAAAAAAAAGATACGGCCATTTATGTTGCAAAAAACGTATATTTTGACACTCTCAAGGGAATCAAAATTCATAGGATACTTCCCGTTGACCTAGAATCCTGAAATTTGGCATGAAGCAAGGACTCATAGCATAAGTATAGGGAAAAATCTGAAAACTGTAGTACGTTGTAGTTACGTCACAAAAAAAAAAACATTTTTGCGATTCGCAAAAATTTTTGAAACTCGATTCGGTAATTGGACTGTTTTCATAGGTAAGTTTGTACGGAACCCTCAGTGCGCGAGTCCGACTCGCACTTTCCCAGTATTTTTTGTTACTTAACCTATACTTTCCCAGTTCTGAGCAAAGGCCTCCCCCAATGCGTTCAGATATTCTCTTCTCATCACTTTTGCCACCTGGAACCAGCAGTTACGGTCCGGACTGTTACCGGACGGTCGGACGGCGAGCTATCCATTGCTCGCTCCTACGGTGGCCGGAAATCGGGATCGGGATTCCGCCGGCTAAGGCGTGAGGGTCGATCCCTCGCGCGTGCACGTGCGGCCTCCTCCTTTGCTAACATTACTGCTTCGCAGAAGGCGACCCCCTGCCACTCCTCCTCGCTTCTTACCATGGCCTGTATCAAGGCCCGGCGCGAGAGATCGTTTCCGCTGATCTCCCCCACGAGGACACGGCGGTGCTCTGCCCAAGCGAGGCACGGAAAAAAAAGAACTTAGGTGGGTTTTAGTCAGCAGGTAAAAGTCTGATACTCCCTCTCGCTTCACCCAGAGCAGGAGACGTTATTTGATGAGTTACCACTTCAATAAAAAGTTCCCCCAAAGTATTACTAACTGCAATAGTCGAACCAATTATTTTCATACCACCATATAGCAACTAGTACGCTGGTAATCAACAGGGTAAACTAGTTAAATTGATGGTGTTATTAATTGCCATACACCATACGTAAACGTACCCTTTTAATCTCTAATAAACGCAAATGGTCTTCCATCTTCGAGATAACATCTCGTAATTATATTTGAGTGTTGGTGAAGTTTTCCCCGAGGCCATTATGGACACTAGACACCATTGCGTGATAGTAATTTTCCTTTAACGTCATTAACTGAAGTATTTTCATCATCATCTCCCTAGCTTTTTCAGAACTAGCTTGGGGTCGACTTCTAGTGTAACCGAGAGCAGCTAAAAACCCGTGTTTTACATGGAACGACAGCCAATTAAACCTCTACAACCTGGTTACTGGGAAACACGATATTCCTTGCACAGACTGATAGTGAGACTTTCTGGCGTATGACTACTTGTAAGGACTAAGAAAGATCTACGAATAACAATCATGACTAACGGCTTTAAGCATATTACTAACACTTCGGGCGCTCCGGATTGATTTGGGCCTATTAATCTATGAACATTGTAATGTTCGCCTTAACTTCAGGAGACTCGACGACTACGAGAATATACACACTGCGTTTTTGTGCAAGTTTTGTTGCTATTGAAATATCAAAATCAAAAAGTGACAATCGACTCGGCTCGATTCCACTTCATTCTAATCGAAATCAAATATGTGTGCTTCTTCGTTTAATCTTAATACCTATTTAGTGTCTGTCGACAACGGCTTTATGCACGGAGACGAGGTGTCAGTAATGTCCTGTCCTGGTGTATGTATTTTCGGTATTCCTAATTTGTGTGACGTAGCTTGAAACTTGACGGGTGCCCTAACAAGTTTGTTTTCTGGCACGATAACAGCCCTCAAGTCGACGCAATTTAATTACTTGTCCCTCCACTTCATATTGTAAGTCACTTGAATTATTTGGATTGCTGGAAGCTGAAATTGAAATTCATTTTTAATTCCGACGGCAAAGTTCGCTGTACACTGTGCAGGTTTAATTTTTAAATAGCAGCAAGATTGTTCATAGTCCGGGCGCGAGTGCCTTGTATTAAACGATGCGGAAGATTCGGCCGTGAAAGCTGAAATGAAAATAAGCTGCGCTAACTTTGTGGAAACGATTTGAACTAAATGGGAACACCACAAAGTGGTGATTAATTTTGTAGAAGACATAATTGCCGCTGTTTAAATTTTATTTCTCCTGTTCAATGTCTACTGCCGATTGTATTTAAACGATTAGTGTATCCTTACTTAATATTAAACGAAGTCCTCTACCGCATCTGTCTGTCTGTTCGCGATAAACTCTAAACCTAGACGGATTTCCATGCGGTATATATATATATATATATATATATTGTAGTAAAGAAAAGCCGAGAATTTCAAAGTTTTTTAACACCCATGCGAAGCTAGGGAGGGTCGTTAGTATGTGTATCATAATCTAAAGACGAAAGTTTTTGTGTGTGGGTATGTTTTTTACTTCTTCACACTCGAACGGCTGAACAGATTTGAATGAAATTTGGCCCACGGGTAGACCACATAGGATATTTTTTATCCTGGGACCTTTATCCCTATCAATATTTTTCTTTCTTTTTTTCTTTTCTTTTATCGCAATTAAAGGTCAGGTGGTTATACACATGCCAAGTAGGTAGCATGCCATAGTGACATCCACCAATCAGAATGTTTTATAGCTAACTGGCATGCAAGCTATTTGCATACTTTTGCGCCGGCTACAGGCATGAGTATTACCACCTTTTCGTTCGAAAAAAGACAGTTTAGTAAAAGAAACTCAGTCTGACGTGAGGTCTACAAATCTTAGCGGAACACTGGATAAGTAAATTAAGCCCTTTCTTCAGATCGTTTGCTTAGAGAATTTAATTTAAAGAAGCATTTTCTTTAATTGTTTTGCTGAAATATATAGACACTGTAAATTCACTGAAGGACACTCATTTAGACAGTTACATTTAGGTTAATTCGTTCGAATGCATTACTTCGATACCAACGTTGTACCAACTGAAAGAACTAATTTCAGAATTTTATTTTTGCTCTAGTGAATCCAAATTGTGTTTTTATTTTTCTGAAGTTAGTTTAAAATTACTTTTCAGTTTAACCGTTTAGATGTAAAGTTTAATAAAAATAATGTTAGCTTTTCTGTAAACACGGTTAGCTCTTAACGCGATCCATTTGAAGACCTGAATTGAACTGTAAATTTTTGTTAATTGGCTGAACTATATAGGGTGACTGGTAATTAGTGACCGATACTTAAACACGTAATTGTAATATGAAAAAAAACTTTAATTCGGATAAGTGACCTCCATATGGGTTAGTATTAAACATATGTTAGTAAAGTAGTATATTATCACAATTAATTACATAGTAAACTAATAGGCTATTTACATTACAGTTATTAGAAGTAATGAGGAAAAATGTACCAGAAATTGTGATCCAAGATCTTATAGATTTTTCCTGGAAGCTGTTAACGAATTTTCGCAAATGCGATTCCTAACATTTGTTTTTAGGAAAACGTTTATAATTAATTTCTAAGGTTGTTATGATTAATCGTGCGCCATAAGGCGGGGAGGAAAACTAGCTTGGATAATAAATTATCCATATCGCACGCACAATGGACCGACGGCGTTTTGTTCCTTCGAGAATTGAGTGCGACGGTATTATGATAATCTCGCTCCAATTCATCATCTGTGGACTTTTCCTATTTTCAGATGGGTCAAGGTTGCCTTGAAGGTCAAGTTCGTAATGTCTGGAGAGATGTCATGCAATGAATAATGATTTTCAGACGATGCCCGCGAGGCTTTTTATATGTAGAACAGGCTGGCCGATAGAAATATTGGTATCTTGACATGGAAAATCAATCACTAATAAATATGTTTTCTTTCTTTCTTTCTTTCACTACGTTTGTTTTATTAGCTACTTACAAACGCCAATGACCAAAAGAATTGAGCTGTCGTGACTTTTTTCTTGGCGAATTATATTATCAAAGATTGATGGAACTTTGAAAACATTGCGGAAATTAATCCCACCAAAGTTATATCGGTTTATACAGGGTAATATTTTGTTACGGTTCTAAGCTTTTCACGACCAACAGTAGGACTAATAGTAATGTCAAATTTGAAGAAACAATGTTGGCTTCCGTAACCCATTCAGATATAATAAACGGAGGTTTTAGCAGTGCCGCGACAGTGCTTAGTGTGCTTTTACTGATGCGCATTAGGAGACTTTAATAAAGCTTTAAACCAGGGCTTTGAATAACGTTAAAAATGTGGTATCGTTACCTTCATCGAACGTTATTAGTAGAGGTAACGTTATGCTTGCTAACGGTGTAAATTTGAATGATCTTTTACCGGTAAACTGAGTAACGTTATCGATGATGTTATCGGTAAATACCATGCCCCATGGCTTGATAACGTTACCAAATGCGTTACTATAAGTACCGTTAAATAACGTTATTTTGTTAAATCTCTTTATTTATTTATTTATTTATGTAAACACAAACACTTAAAAATGAAAAGAATAAAAGCAGATAAAAGAGCACAAATGTACTGCTTACTTCAAATGAAATTTCTTCCAGCAGACTTGCAAGGAGAGTTGGATGAGACTCTTTATTATTTAGTCTGGATTAATGCAGTAATTATTTAGATCACGTATTCAAAAACACTTGAATCGCGCAACATTTTTCATTATACATAGGAATTAGGTACATTTATTCTAAATGTCAAAAAGGATAAGTAAATTTAAAAGGATACACCGCGTTGCAACAACGGTTTTGTAACGAATAAAGCATCAATACTTATAACGTTAATTGTTAACAATATTTTAATAGATTCGATACCAAAGTACCGTTACCTGTGTTACCGTTAAAATTTTAACTTTATGAAAATATCGTTACTTAATTACCGATACTTATAGTATGAATTTAGTAATGTTAACAAACCCTGCTTTAAACACGACTGTCAGATAATAATCCTAAAGAAAAATCTTAAAAACTTGAAGGATAATTTCAAGAATACATAAGTCATAGAAACTAAAGTAGATGTAAACAAGATAAAAATTAATTAATTATTATCTTGTTTCACAGGGATGTTAAAAATTTTTGAAAGTCTCGGCTTTTTTGTACTAGGTATAATACGCATGTGTATGTCAACGTAAATTTATAAATACCGTTAGATTTGCTTACAATTTTACGCATTATTTTACGGTAGATTACAATCTGACTATTGGCAGAAACCGCATGAAAATTTGTTCAATATTTTTTAGTTTATTGCGTACAGACAGACAACGATGGGGACTTGTTTTATTACACGTAAGGATCCTGTGTTTTAAAACGTAAGGTTAACTTTATATCAACATAGTTTTATGAAAATGGTAGCATAAAATCATGTTTAGTCTTTTATGTGTTCAATAAAAATAAGTGTTATGTCTATATGACTAGTTACCATCTGACAAGGCTCTAACATATTTTCAAATTATTACATACTTTATTGTGTTTAACATCTGCTCAAAGTACAAAGCACTTAAAGATAATGTAAGTATTAACATTCTGAATAGTTTGATGGTTAACATAACAGTTCTTATATTTTACTATCTTTTGCCTGTGGCTTCGCTCCCATCAACTGACTACTCTATTCTACTCTACCCAACTCTACCCAACTCTACCCCACTCTACGTATATATTAAAACAAAGATGGAGCAGTTAATAGACACAATATTAATGAGTTACCAGGGGGCCACATGTGCAGAAGTTGTCATTGCCAAACAATCGTGTCTTCGACATAGTCTTTTACCTTATAATACGCTTTTTTGGTTAGGATACGCTTATTATGAGTTTTGAATTTTCCCTCGCTAAGTTCAGTTACCGCTTTTGGCAGCCGGGTGGTATTTCGCGCTTCGTGCCAAATACCATCACCGATTTCGCCTATAACTGAACTTGATTCTGTGTTCTATTAAAACAGATATTTTGTCTGATCGTTTTGCTGGTATAGGTATCCAGCCAAGATACGACCGTATCGTTTCGAATTTCTTGTGTCGAACGCCTCGAGTAGGTACAGCATCGAAAGTTTTTGAGTTTCGCTTTTATATGGTTTTCTTATTCAAACTATATTGAGGAACTCTATTGTAGCCGTCTCACTCTCTTCTATAACAGTACGCAAGACCGCGTTGAATTTCTTTGTAAGTTGTTGTAAGTAAATTTTCTTGCGATCAAAAACAACTTGTAAAAAAACCAAGGCTCGCAACTCAGTTCTTCTACCGTAAAAAGTTGTGAGATCCATGTAATACAAAGTCGGTTAATTTATTCAGTCCCAAGTTGAGGGACCTTTTGCAACATCTTATATTGACCATATATGGAGCGGCTGCCGATCAGCCCTCGACAACCTAGTATTTGGGCAACAGGATACTCCTTGTATAGACTGATGCAAGGCTACCTGAACGACTAACAATGATCTACAAATAACTTTATTTATTTATTTATAGTTAATTCAAACGGTACATGCCCACTTACATTAATTAACATAGAATTTAAAAACTTATATATATAAAGAAAACAATTATACATATAACAACCGGGACCAACGGCTTCAAGTGCTTTCCGAGGCACGGGGTGTCAGTAATGCCCTAGATAAACTTAGAAAAGTACATATGAATTGAAAAAATCACATTGGTATTTGCCTGGTTTCGAACCGGCAACCACAGCATGAGTAACCACTGGCACAATGGGCACAATACTCTTCAATAAATAATCATCAGTTTACTAGATATTGGATCTGGCAATTTAAGTGTTTTCTGCGGCCTACCCAAATGTCCTTTCTTTGGTGTTTTTCGTCAAGTCGGTGAGCTCCTTAGTAGTCCTGAGTTGAGCTTTGCGAATACTGACAAATGCTTGCACTGACTGGACAGGTCCACTCAAATCTGTATGGTTCTTTCTTCAAAAGACCATCTCAGACAAATCTGCATGGTTCTCATGTGATTTGACCATTACATATTTACTCTATGGACTTTAAAAGAGACTTTGACCCCTGAGTTTGTTTCGGTGTTTCTTCTCAGGGAAGTCCGCGAGAAAACACCGGCCTCGTCAAGTTTAAAATGACGAAAAAAAAAATTACCGTGTTTTTTTTAAACATATTTGCAAAATAAATATCATTTATCATTTAAATATAATTTATCCTTCATTGATTAAATTATTCTATGGCACACGAACTTTACACAAATCCTCCTCAAACCTCATTGCGAAGCAGAATATTTGGGTTATGTGGAGAACGGTTTAGTAGCATCTCTCCATCTTATCAGGCCACAGCGAGGTCAGACTGGAGCATTTCACGTTTATGTCATTTTTACTGGCAACCACCAACACTGCAGCAGAGAACTATAAATTAATTCGGTTGAAACCTCGCCACTTACTCACTGGAAATATGCACTGGCTTTTGTTGGACTGAATTAAACCATATTTTATCATTAGTTACCATAATGGTGGCACGAAATTAAAATAATTGTGAAAGTGTTAACTTTTATGTTTTAATACGAGTATATTCTAGAAAGATTTTTGAGCCTACATATTATTAAAACAAAGTTTTCCACCGCGTCTGGATGTACGTGATTAACTCAAAAACTAATGACAGGATTTTTATGCGGTTTCGACCAATAGTCAGAGCGATTCACGAGAAAGGTTTAGATGTATAAAACATGTATATTATAGTTGAGAAAAGCAGATATAATCAAAGTTTTATAACACCTGTGTCAGACGGGGCAGGTCGCTAGTTCGAAATAAAAAGAGAAAGGAAATATGAATTTTTAATTGTCTAGTCTAGCTAATCAGCTTAATGTTTTATTTAAATAAATACTGTTTAGATCACGCAAGTTTTCTATCAGTCTGATCTGATCACTTTCTACTGACCTTGCACAACGCAGCATAATTATGATGCGATACACACATATTTCTGAAGTCAACGGATGACACCTCCGTCCGACGCCTACCTTTTTTACATGGGAAATAATCAAATGACTTCTCCCGCTCTGAGTGAACGTTTTCACCTATAAAACTTATGTTCTTTGTTGATTTTGAATCCGTGCTTTTTTTTTTTTTTAAGGTGGGAAATCATCCAAATGACTTCTCGCGCTCTGGGTGGAGCGCGAGGGCGTGTCAGACTTTTACTGACTAAAACCACACCTGTATCCTTCAATTACCCTTTTGCATCCTAGGACTACGGGTTTCCCTTTCAGAAATTCTCCGCGGTCCTAGTTAGCGGGCATCGGCCCTGCTGGGCCCCTACGGTTTGCTGACATCTCTTTGAGGAGCGCGAGGATCTCAACGCGCTATTGACGACTGGGCTCGGTCCGGTTAATTACCGAACAGCCGGACGGCGAGCTACCCAGTGCTCGACGTCCGCAAGCCCGCGTCTACCGCCGTAATCCGTGCTTATTCCCTTTAAATATGTAAACTTAATTAAGATTTTCTCAGGTATGTTAGTTGTTGGTTGGTTATACTAGACACGTCTTTCGCATATCGAGCGACTAGCTTCTGCCAGCGGCTTCGCCCGCGTGAAAGTATATTTCTCCATACAAACTTTGGACCCCTATTTCATCTCTTATAGGGTGAATTTTGGCAAACGCTCTCGTAGTGCTCACCTTCCTCATAAAAGGAAGCCTTGTGCAAAATTTCACATTCCTAGTCCTAGTTGTTTCGGCTGCATGTTGATATGTCAGATATCGAACTATAAATGAGCTTAATGAACAACAACGTGGATACCAGAAAATGTCAAGCGACATTTGCGCGGCAGACTTGATGATGGCGGCCTTATTTATTTTAACTTCATGTACAGTAATGGTACATAGGCGGACTTAAAGCAACAAGGCATTCTCTACCAGTCAACCTTTTTTTCGGCCTTGACGAGCTTAACGTCTTTCGACAGGATTGGTCTACAATTTTCCAAAACCGGTAAGAACGCAAGGAAGAAAGAGAGGTTTATGCCCTGCAGTGCGACACAACAGGCTGAAAACCAAAATAAAAATGTGAGATGCTGAATAAAACCATAATACCCCTACATAGATTTTATTTTCCAATTTGTTGTGGTCGTTGTGGGTACTAGAATTAGCGGTTTTGCTAAACGAGTCGAGCGAACTATGTGAATTAGGCAACACATTGTTTTACTAAATTGTGTGAGACGGTCACAAATTCAATTAATTTGAAAAGTTCCAAACTTTTAACGGTCTGCCAACTAATGTTCACTTTTAATTTTGTTATAATAGCGGTGGTGGTTAGTTGATCATTTATTAAAGAAAAAATAGACTAAAGAAAAATTCACTGAAAAGGAATTTTGAAATCCAATATGGCGGACGCTGATTATTACAAATCACAAAGTGAAAGAAAAAAAAGAAAGAAAGAAAACACGTTTATTTGGCACACAGGTACATACAATATAGAATTAAGAACTTAAAATACATCAACATTATGTGTCTCACGGCTGCGCCAAATAAGTCCAGTTCAGCATAATACCAGGCCACTACGTAGCAGTTGCCTGACGCTGGTTTTTAACTGAACCTTACTATCTTATTATGATAACGCATTCTTGCCGATTTAGCTGATTTTGATGCACGGTTTTTGGCTTAGTATGCCATGTATGAAGATATGGGTGGTTCCGTACGAAAACGTCCAATGGAGAGCTGCATTAATGGTTCTCTTATGATTTGACCATTACATATTTGCTGTATGAACTTTAAAAGAGACTTTGATCCCTGAGTTTGTTTCGATGTCAGCTCGGAAACACCGGCTTCATCTAGTTAGAACTGACGAAAACAATTGACGTATATATATTAGTGTATTAAAACTTATTTACAAAAATCAAGGATAATCACTGTATTTTTGTGAATTGCATATCAAAATGATTTTAATGTATCTGTCGTGGCCAGATCTTAGAATTGATCACTTCATAATATGGCCAACTAAAACTGGTCAGATCGCTTAAACGTTAACATTTGATGATATGTCAATCCTCATTTGGCCATATCATTGATGTAGGATTTCAAAGATCGGGCCCAAAGGTCTAAAGAAAGGGGCCCAAACGAAGATTGAAATATCATCAAACTTTAACGTTTAAAACGATCTGGCCAGTTTTACTTGAACATTTCATGAAGTGATGAATTTCTAAGATCTGACCACGACATATCTGTCTAATCAGAACACGTCGTTTCTGAACTATGACGCATAGAAAATTGATTAAAATTTGCATTTTTCGTGACAATAATAATAATTTGGACGTTTTAATCCATAATTTTGATATTATGAAAACTTGTACAATTCATAAGAATGTTTCCTATCAATTGTGTCATCTCTTTAAATAAAATGAAACACCAAACTAATACAAGTCACAGTGTCTCAAGACGAAAGTCTATGACCAGTGCGTGTTGCCAGTGATGACATATGGCACATGGAAACATGGTCGCTTACAATGGGCATCATCAGAAGGCTTACAGTCACCCAAAGGGCAATGCATCATTTCAGCCGAAAGACATCCACTGCTGGACATAGGCCTCCCCCAAGTGTCGCCACAATGAACAGTCCGGTCCATCGGACTCCCGCAACCATTACCAAGTCATCGGTCACCTTGTAGAAGGCCTTCCAACGCTACGTCTTCCAGTACGTGGCCGCCATTCCAGAACCTTTCGGCCCCAACAGCCATCTGTTCTGCGAGCAATGTGCCCTGCCCATTGCCACTTTAGTTTGGCGATTCTTCGTGCTATGTCGGTAACCTTTGTTCTCCTGCGGATATCCTCATTCCTGATTCGATCACGCAAGGAAACTCCGAGCATAGCCCTTTCCATTGCCCTTTGGGTGACTTGTAAGTCTTCTGATGAGGCCCGTTATAAGCGACCACGTTTCGGAGCCATATGTCATCACTGGCAACACGCACTGGTTAAAGGGATGTAGGTCCTATTAGGGTGTATAGCTTCATCCCTCTTTTTCGCTCGCACGCCTGACATTTTAACAAGTCATAGTAAGGCTCTAGGTGGGTTTTAGTCAGTAAAAGTGACACGCACTCTCGCTCCACTTCGGAGCGCGAGAAGTCGTTGGATGATTTCCCACCTAAAAA
This sequence comes from Mythimna pallens, assembly GCA_961205895.1. Lineage (NCBI taxonomy): Eukaryota > Metazoa > Arthropoda > Insecta > Lepidoptera > Noctuidae > Mythimna > Mythimna pallens. The sequence continues at coordinate 9,947,246 of OY540843.1, forward strand.
AAATCTATCGATCCGCGCAAACGCAGCAATTCCTAATGTATATGGAAATACAAATAGGTACTTGCAAAAGCCATTATCAGATCAAGCTATAAAATTTTATCAGTGTGTGTGCCCTCATCGTCGTCGATGGCTTCACGGGATGTTATTGGAGAAAAACCAATTAACTGGATACTAAAAAAAAACTCTTTTGCAATTTTAAAGTGAGTCGAGTAAATTGGAAATTATCGACACACTTACCTATTGATGCATATATTTAGTATAGGAACTGGTTGTGCTGAGATGAAAGTGTGGTGTGACGAGAATGGATAAAGTGAGAATGAGTGACTGAAAAGTAGAAAGGGAATCGTTTGTCTTGGTATGGTCATGTGAAGCGGAGGGATGAGTCGCATATAACTAAAAGAGTTCTGAGTATACATGTAGATGAATGGAGAGGGAGAGGGAGGCCAAAGAAAACATGAATGGATTGTGTGAGGAGTGATATGAAAGAAAAGGGAGTTAGTGATAGTTTGACGGGTGACTGGACAGAATAGAAGAAAAAAACGTGTTGCGCCGACCCCAAGTAATATGGTATAAGGGCAGGAAGAAGAAGAACTAGGAAGGATGAGTGCAACCACTACGGAATTTGATTTTAATAAACAAAAGTAACCAGTTAGAATAGGTAGATCATAATCATTATAAAATTATATCATTCATTATAATTCCCTTTGGTCCACTGTTTTGGTGACAGCGGCTAAAAGCGATTATGCGAGCCAAACGTTAAAACGCGATTAGTTTAATTGGTGAATTCTGCCCTTAGGCAATAATATAAAGGTGGCCGAATTACACGCAGGGGGTGCCTCAGGCTGCAGCAAGTAACATATAATTTTAATTTGCTGTAACGCTTGAACCATAACAATTGTTGTTAATGGTTTATTATTAAACAAAACCTTTTGTGTAAAAACATGTCTAGACTCAGTTTCTTAACGAACTAAAAATAATAAACCTTTCTTAAGTGCACACATCCGTGAGTAAATACAATAAAACTGGAAGATTTTTATGTTCTAGATGCAATTTAAGTTTTTAATTAACTGAAAGAAAAAAGGTTTTCGATTACGCTATAAATATATGTTCCTACCAAAGGCTATGTATTAATTGAGTTATTGAATTGATTTTAATTCACAATTCTACATAGCTATGTCATCGATGAAAAATTGTGCACCTGAAATTAATAAAGGCACAGAACTAAAGTATTTTGTATAATTAAATGTATATATAAAATCTTTTCAACATATATGTCGTGTGGTGCACTCACACGGTCCATCACACGATTCATCTACAGCTATGCTCATTACATAATTAATAAGAAGAACATTACCAATAAGCTATATCACAGAATAAGTAATATTACGCTATATGTCCTTCCTAGGACTTTGCCCTCCAGCATTTTCACTCATGCTTACCTTAGAAATACTTTTTTTGATGAGAAATCATCCAATTACTTCTTCACTTCTCCTTCCCTTGGGCGAAGCGTGAGGGCGTGTCAGACTTTTACTGACTTAAACCCACTCTTATGTTCCTTCTTTGCCTTGCGTTCCAAGGCCCCGGGTTTTCCACCATATTACATGGAACGACTGCCGATCTCACCTACAAACCCAATAATTAGATAACACGATATCCCTTGGCGAGACTGGTCCCTGGCTTTTGATTATAGGTAACGACTGTGTATAATAGAGATTACACTACAAATGACGGCCGGGACTTAACAAGCTTTCCAAGGCACGGGGCAATCTCGGTATATTAAGATAGTCACCTATCCACAAACCGACCTCCGCAAGCGTTGCCTAACCTAGAAGACCGAAAACCAGATGATTTGGAATAAAACCAAATCATCCAAGCTTACTCTGAAAACTTTTTGACAATACATGCTCTCTGATTGGTTAAGATCTCGGCGTGGACCAATCGGAGCGTCGAGAATCATAAACTTGTTGATAAACTCACACTAGGCACACTCGTCTTATTGCATAATTTCTCAAATCTCGTTGTAATTAGAATATAATCTATTGTTTGTTAATTTAATTCGAGGGTTATAAACAAACAAGCATTAAGTTGGCATGCAGCATACCTACTGGAGAAATTCAAATTACTTACAAAGTTACAAACTTATTGTTTTGTTGGCACGCTAATAATTCGCGTCAGCTAACCACTGAACTGCGGCCTTTGTACTGTGAAATTACGTATGTTATATCTACTTTAGTTGGTATATACGTAAAGAGGTTTATTGCAATGGATCTTTCAGTTGAAGGGGTTCTATTTGTATTCTTGTATGACTGTATAACATTCGACATTACTTCATGTCTTGAAGAATGAAGTTGGTTTTAAATTACATGTGAAGTCTTGTCATGTGTTGTACTGCCTTAGACAAGATTTCAACAAAATCGCAAATACAGAAGTTTCACAATATATATAATAATAAACAGACATCCTGAAAGTAGTATGTTTAGAATCGGCTACCGAATCGAATTCAGCTATTTTTAAAAAAGGTGTGTTAATTTATTTATCCTAAAATATTAAATTACTAGCTGACCCGGCGAACTTCGTACCGCCTAATAGTAAAAATAACGCCATCTACTGGCATTACCAGAACAGCATAATTCTTTTTATAATGACATTTTAATTAGTAATGGCGTTGTATTCGGTTTTTTTTCCCGTTTTTTCTCACCGTTTAAACCTTCCCTGGACTATCTTATATATAAAATGAATAGCTGTTCGTTAGTCTCGCTAAAAGTCGAGAACGGCTGGACCGATTTGGCTAATTTTGGTCTTGAAATATTTGTGACTGGCTGACCCGGCGAACTTCGTCCCGCCTTATAGTAAGGATTTTTATATATTTAGATTATTAATACGGATACCAAACATGGAGTTTGACAGAACAAAACATACACAAACTAGAGACCTGCCAACATAGCATGGAAAGTAACATGCTCAATATAAAACTAAGAAACAAAATAAATCTAGAAACGATTCGCAAGCTTACTGGAGATACTAGCGCGATGTATTGCATTAAAAATTTAAAATGGAGGTGGACCGGCCACATGATGAGGAACAAAAAAGATAAGCGGGCTAAGGACGTAACCAACTAGTATCCAAGACAATATAAAATAAAAGAAGAGAGACAACGTCGTAGATGGAAGGACGACATCAAACGTATTGCGCGGGCATTACGTGGAGGAGGAAGGTATACATGACCGCACTTTGTGGCAAGCTTTAGGGGAGACCTATGCTAAAAAGCAACACAATCTTCATTGTAAGAATGTTAAATAAAGCCTGTTATTATTATCTATTAATCAATAAATATTAATAATTGTAGGATAAAAAATACCTATAAATTATGATAAATCTTGATTGCGATACTAGCGTGTGCACATTTATGTGTGCATGCGCAGATACAAGTACTGATGCGTTACTAATGTAGTGCGTTGATGCTCATATACGGCCTACTATGTATAAGGAAAACTAATTTCTTAAGAAAAACACAATAAAATTTCCTTAATTTTCTAATTGGCATAAATAAGGCTGTACATTATATCAGTCATATGTTGTATGTCATGCATGCTTATACCTTCGTATAGGTTCCTAATTAACAATTTATTTAAACAACCATGAAATTGGTTTGTCCTATGATCCTAGTCGTTAGATTGGCCCGAAATGATCAGCAGTTCAAAAACTGCAAAGAAATGTGATAATCGAAAAAACACGTTCGATTCCGGCTATTTTTCGTTCTCTATCCTGGCATATCGACATCGACTTATTAATGAGCATCACATTTTCATAACTGGGTGATATTTTCATCATTCTATGTCATATTACAGGTGCTAAAGTGACATGGATTTGACGAAGGTAACCCCGTTTCAATGAGGTTATTTGATATTCAACGTAGATAGCAATTGTTTCTCGATCTCTATCTGTTTTTTGCGCTACGGTAAAGGGAAACTACTACTAACCCGAGATATTTTCATTAGTTTTAAAACAACCGCCCAATCTTACGTGATTATGACGTTATTACTCATCTTTCTCTAGATATTTTGAAAACACAGATATCTTGTGGATATTACCTAGGTTTGAAAACCGAATCATAAATTTGTGTAAAAATAATCAATTCAAGACGAAAGAAGAGAAGGGCCGTTTTAAGGTCACATACAATTTCTAAGTCATGCAAGCTGGCCGAATATATTGTTTATGAAGATAATCGTGATATGGGGTAACACCCTTTTTTCTATCGATAGGGCATTATATTTTTTAAAGGGAAAATCATCTTATGACATCCCCGCTCTTGGGCGGAGCGAGAGATAGTGTCAAACTTTTACTAACTAAAAACCCACTCCTGTTCCTTCGTTGCCTTTCGTATATATTTGTAATATATTGTTATGAAGATACTCGTAATATGGGTTACATCCTTTTTTTCTCTCGATAGGGCCTGACATTTACTGAACCGAATCCTTAACACCTGATTATGTAGGTTACAATCATTCTACTGATAGAGTAATTTTGATAACTCTTTATGGACAAAAAGTTGACGAGCCAAAGCTTAAAGTTGACTGTATTGAGTTTGATAACTCGCAAGGACTTAAGACCTTCCAAATTTTGTTTTGACAGTTCCGAAGTGTACCAGAATAATTTCAGAAACAGGCATTTATAAACAAAGTTTTCGTGTGTTTGGATCCATGTTCGAATAATTTCATTTAGCCTCTGAAACAGTTTATCTTGTGACGAAATATAGCTTCAAACTGGATCCAAAAGTAGGATCAAAATTGTTTATAAAACATAATTTCAAATTATGTTAAGGCCGTGCGCGTGATCTCCACTATAAACTGCAATTTATCGCAATTTTGTTTCCACGTGTATCTGAGAACGGTGACGAATTTCCTTCAACGAAACCCATAACTTGCTATTGTATTACATTGTTACGTTGTACAAATTACTTACCGAAATACGTAATGGAATTTTACTGTTTCACGTAATACTTTTGTGTTACAAAGTTACCGCAGTTTCCGAAAGTGCATTATTTTCCAGTTACTAATCGAGTTAAAGAAAACATGAAAGTCTCAACATGAAGTATATTTAGCTGAGGGACGTACACTGTTGCATCAAAGTTGAATGATTTGCGATGATTTAGAAATCAAAACAAAAATAGAAACATGCAATTGAATCAACTGCGTAAAGGTAGTATTCCATGAAGCGAATAAGGCTGGGTATCAAAGAGTACCTGCTTTGCAGAAGGAGGCGACCGCCGCCCATTCCCCCTTGCTCCGGACCATGGCCTGTACCAAGGGCCGGAACGAGAGATCGTTGCCCCCACGTGGAGACGGCGGTGCTTCGCCCAAGCGGGGCACACCTCTATCGTGTGCTCCACCGTGTCGTTTGGGCGGTCCACACAGTGATGGCACTTGGGCGTTACTTCCGCACGGATCTGGTGCAAGAACTTCCCGAACTGACCATGTTTGGTGACCTGCGTCTTGCGGAAGGTGAGGACGCCGTGAGGTCTTTTCAGCCAGTCCGCAAAGAGGGAACTGGAAGTACCCTATAGGTTTTGATTTCCTAGTAAGTGTCAAAATATGCGCCTAAACGAAGCATATAGCCTTATCTTTAGATTACGTTGACTCAGAAGTTTGATTTTTCACTGCTGCTGGGGGTAGCAGACCTGAGTATATGACATTAATTTTAACTTAATACCTCCACGTTGCACGGTTCCGATGGATGCGAGACGCACAGGACCGTTCATTGTGTCGACACTTGGGGGAGGCCTATGTCCAGCAGTGGGCGTCGACCTTCACGTCTACGCGTTCCTGAGAAAAAGGGTCTTGACAGACGGACAGAATAAGGGTTCCGTTTTTGCCGGCACCAAACCCTAAAAAAGGATGGAATCGAGGTAAAAAAAAGTATTGGGCCGACCACAGGTAACATGAGATACGGGCAGAAAGACGTTGAATATAACCTACTGTCAGAAAACGGGACAGTAGGCCCCTACAAAAACTTTTAAATTACAAACAATTCATTATGAATCGGCAGAAAAAACTTCAACATAATGACTGTGTGAGTCATAATCTTCATAAATTGTTACGAAATATGTGGATGAGCACGTGCGCCCCTCGTGGCTCAGGAGGGCTTTGTTTGTGTTTGTTACGGCTTATTCCAGTGACGTGCTTCATAACCGACCCGCGACGCATCCAAACCAAACATACGCTTCTAGACTTTCATATGAGTATAATATAAATACGTAAGTACTCCATTTTGTAGACACTGAGTAATCTTTCGGAAAGATAGGTTGTTTGTTCCTAAATGTTGGTAAATAATAATAATATTCCACAACTATCACCCAACGCCGTCTAGTCTCAAGCTAAGCAGAGCTTGTGTTTTTTTTGTTCAGGGCCACTAACCACTAGAGCAACAAGCCAGCCAAATGTTTTGAAAGGTCCATAGATTTGGGAAGATTTGGCTGGAGCAATTGCAGTGTATATTCCTTCTCTCTCTTCTTCATTTTTGCTTTTTTTAATTGTTTCGTGTTTATCCAAATGTTGTGTGTGTGCTTTGGGTTGTGCCAAATAAATTCGTTTTTAGGGTTCCGTACCTCAAAAGAAAAAATTGGAACCCTTATAGGATTACTTTGTTGTCCGTCCGTCTGTCTGTCTGTCTGTCTGTCAAGACCCATTATTTCGGAAACGCGTAGAGGTATTGAGTTGAAATTAAAACCATATACTATAATCTGTGGCCCCTTAAAGCTGTGAAATTTCAGACTTCTGAGTTAACGGACAAAAAAAAGATATGGCCGTTTATATCGCAAAAAACGTATATCGACACTCTCAAAGGAATCAAAATTCATAGGGTACTTCCCGTTGACCTAGAATACTGAAATTTGGCATATAGCAAGGCGTCATAGCACAAGTATTGGAGAAAATCTGGAAACTGTACTTAAGTAACTTTTTTTTTTAAAGTCTTTGTAACTCAATTCAGGAATTAAACTGTTTTCAGAGGTCCGATTTGCACTTGCTCGGTTTTTTTCCTTCTCTTTCTTGTAACTTGTCCCTTTTCAGTTTCAAGTACTTTTCAACCTCTCATCATCATCTTCCTGCCCTTGTCTCGTGTTATTTGTGTACGGGGAAACATGTTTTTTTCTTCCACTCTGTCTATAATTTTCTACATCAAATATATAAAAATCTCGTGTCACTGTGTTTGTTAATCGAACTCCTCGGAAACGGCTTGCCCGATTTTTATGAAATTTTTTGTGTCGCTATATTTAGTAGGTCTGAGAATAGATCGTGGGATTTTTTAAACCTCCTACCCCCATTTTTATCTTTGATAATTCGTTTTAATAATAATATAATAATATACAGAAAAAAGTAAACCTAACATTGATAAAAGCCTCTATCTCTTAAAATTACCGACCGAACGTGTAACCCTGGCACAATCCAAGTGCCAGCCAAAGCCATTACTGTAACCCTATCTCACTGAGGGAAGTCTATTCGGTTGCTTACCTATCTACTACTTAGGTACATAGATAAAATACAGAGGTATTTCGTGATTCATTTGTTGAAAGCTTTGTCTTAGACATCTTTACTTAAATTCAAGTACTTTACGCGTATAGGTCTAATATTTCTCAGGGCTGTCGATTGAGCCATCGTGGTCCCGGAACGCAAAACTGACGATGACAAACTGGGGACTGAAAGAAGACGGGTAGGTTTTAGTCAACATAGTATAATCAGCCTTTTAATGTTTCCACTGCTGGGACTCATGCCTCCTCTCTAGGAGAGGGAATGGGCCGTAATCCACCATGCGGGCCCAGTGCTGGTTGGAAATGTCACACATATCTTCGAATTTTTGGTTCTAGGATATGCCGGTTTCGTCACGATGTTTTCCTTCACCGTTTTGAGAGCAGTGGTGATAAAACAAATTACACAAAGTAATGCGCCTTTTTGGGTTTGAACTCGCGAGCTACAACACGTGGGGCCGTTACCACTCGGACACCACTGCTCTGATAGGCAGTCGCTCCATGTAAAATACTGGTGTTCAGCCCCATCTGGTTTAATTGGAACCCGACCCCAACACAGTTGGGAAAAGGCTAGGTCGATGATGACTTGGCTTTGTATTGTATCATCGTCGTCATTCGCTGACATTTTCATCTTAAGCTTAAGCATAAGTTTCTTCCGTTGTCCGCCATTCTGCCCTCCCTGTATATTGTTCCAATGTTGTTCTGATGCGTTAGTACTTGTTCACGTTGGGCGCGGGGGTTGGGGTGGCGGGTGCGGTCGCGAAAGCGTGGCGAGTTCGTGTTCACATTGGCCGGCAGGCGTTTGCGCGGGTGTGACGTGAACAGCACTAGCCTGAACAACACTAATAAATTCTTCTGTATTGAAAGACATAATGAAAACTTGCTACCGTTTCTAGCGACAAGTCTGACGTCGCGGGTGGATCGCGCGCTCCGCCGCGAGTTCGATGTGATCACACACAAACATCTCAAACGTTTGATACAGCCACGAACTCGCCGCGCGCGCCAGTCGCTAGCTTGCTCGCTACTTAGACCGCACGTGCGTTTCGTACGTAAACACTTCGATATTACGCCATATGTTTGATATTTCGTGACCGCGCCCGCGAATCTACGTGAATGATTACTTAGTGCGAGTTTTTTTTACGTTAATGCAATCGAAACGTTTACCGCGTTTGGCTCTCAGATTGGTTAAGAGCTCGGAGTGGCCCAATTGGAACGCTGAACATCATAAACGTAGGTAAAACAACCTCGCACTAGGTACTCTGCTCATGATTTACTTATGTTCAAACCATATTCTCGTTTTACTGAACATCTAAGGACCTGTGCAAACCACGTTGTTTAAACGCGCCGTTGATGCGCGTTTTGTAGTGATACAGACGCGATACGCTCGCGAGTCAGACGCAGCCTATAGACCTTTGCACACCTGTATAAATTCAAACGCGCATTTGAATCGATATAGACTCGCGTGTGTAGCGATACAGACGCAATGCAAACTCGCGTGTGTATCGATACAAACGCGCTCTTTATTCGAATAATCCGGCAATCGTGAATTCCACAATATTGACCGGTTTTAAATTGCAGTTATGAAGTTTTCTGCGTCGAAAGGCTCCATTTTTGTGTTCCAAAGACGTGCGGTGCACCAAATTGCTCGACTGCAACTAGCGTAGCTTCCCACCTCCCTCGTTGTGGGCGAAACCCCGCCCGTAGGGAAGGCGCGCGCGCTAGCGATGCACCGTTGTCGCGCGTTTGATTCGATATAAAAATAGCTTTTCTAGCTAACGCGCGTGTGTATCGATACAAACGACAACAAACTGCTCTGTAGGATAAAAGCGCGCCGTCGACGCACGTTTAAAAAACGTGGTGTGCACAGGCCCTTAAAGACAATTTAAAAGCAGTTTGATACAGAGAAATTCTACAATAACATTTTTATTGTTTCTACAACAATGATTTATATTTCGTACAAAACCACTTGTATATACCACGAGTCATGTTAAATCAAGTCACGTCCTGTATAACCTGTACTATACATAACATTATACCTTTCAAATTACCCATTCGTACATTGTTCATTCAAAAAGTATTATCCATTTAAGGCGGTGTATTGTTGTTATATTCCTTGAATATAAAACGCCGGCTGCGTTCCCCCTTCGTGGCGGGCAAAGCTGTATTGAACTACATACAGGTAGCTACAGCTTATACGGATGTTTTTCAATGGATTTGTGAACAGACCTTCATCATGGGTAAGGGTTAGAGATATCAAAACACGGGTATATCCATGTCTCTACTTAAATACTCAAGGTCCCGTTCAAAGGTAGTTTGAAACTTTCGAGCAAATATTCAGAATTGTCAGACGATCCATCACAATATTTACTTACACGAACTTTTAGAGGACTTTGGTAGTCTAATCGTTGTCATAGGTCGCCTTACGTACCTTAAAATAGATTCATTATAAAGTAAACTTTAACTGTATTTGTATAGAATACGATTTTGCGTGCGTTGTTGGGTTCACTGGTAACAGCGTTCGTGTATCAGTGTCAACGATCGTGTGACTACTCAGCTTTTACTTGTTGGGGCACGATTTCATCGCAGTAGCGATATCGATCAGCTGTTTGTTTGGATTGCGCTACAGGGGTCGCCAACCCACAATCCCACATCACATGCGTGGCGATGACACCATTCCGATACGGACGGCCAAAAATACATTAGTGAATGAACGAATCCCGCCAATTCCAAACGATCCTGAAGCTGCTGTGGAAAATTTCACATCCGGCGACCGCTTGGAAACCTTCCGAAGACGTCACGCAAAAATGGACTTTGTTTACGTAGATTAAGGGTTTTAAATATCATGGAAGGCAGGTCAGGAATTGTTTTGGTTCAAGCTCATGCATTCGAAATTGGATAAGCCAGGTGTAAATAACAAAAGGCTTGATATTCAATATGTGAAAAGCTAAATACTTCAATGGTGCTTGCATTCCCGGCATTTTATTTCAAGTACAATTTTGGTGATCAACATTGTACCTTTCTAAACCAACATTTTTATTTAAAGCCCAGTAATGTATAGCTTGGTATATCTGAGCAATTTCAGTGGCGGCAGAACCGCAAATCCCGGTAATTTGCACGGAACCGTTCGCCTGTCATGATGGGGTGCTTAATCTTCGGCTTGTGTCGCACGTTCCTCAGATGTAAGGGTGTGCACATAACGTGTAAGCTCACTCTATTTTCGGAACACTTCGCTTGGTGTTAGTGTCACTCCTGGAGTTACGTGAAATATTTTACAATGTGAAATTCGAAATGTCTGGGGCGAGGAAATTTATTTCACGTTAATTTACACCGGGTGACATGCAATAGCTGTAGATTGTGTTTTCACGGCGAATACCTCAGTGAAACTCATTGATGTAGGTTAGGCACAAATAAAAACATTTTTATCCTCTTTGAACCTCATAACAACACGCAAACATGCCCTTGAAATATAAACAAACATTGAAAAGAAAATGTTTAAATTTTTTTTTAAGGTTTGTATAATGTACATAAATGATTTAATAAAGGATTAGACCCTTTTTAAATAACGGTGGATATCATATAGAATTTCCCCTTTTGTTGGGCGCCAATTTTAACAATGACAATGAGGTACATAATTGTTGTCACAAAGTAAGCAAAATAAAAGCGATGAATCCAATTAACAAAAGAATTTTAAAAAGGAAACTTCCAAGCCGTTTCCTTCTGGCTAATTACAGTCTTTGTGAAACTTCAGCAGTCAATCAAAACTGTCCCTTACTTTAAATAATGTAACTCGAGAAAATATCGTCGATAATTTATTAAAGTCCCAACTAAGACGCATGTCCTAGAAGTCGGATAAATTACTCTAATTTATTAAAACGATATTATTTCCAAAGACGTCTCTTTTCAAGATCCCTTTTGTAAAATGACTAGACTGGATAGTCGTTATTTATTTTGGACCCTTATTAAATATCTTTGTTGGGAGTCTACTTGAGAAATTTATAAAGGAATCTTTCTGAAAAGTGTCAAGTGATATTATGGGCTAACGAAGGTCTCTGATTTCAGGGACAGCTCCAAAGATAGTCACGTAAAATATAAACTTGGGTTGGTTTGGGTGCTGTAATTTTGTACATGTAAAGGCGCCGCATCACGCGGCTGTATGTCGTTTTAATACACCTATATATTCGTGGCGTACTGTAATTTATTTCTGATAAGGATCGGGAGCATGCTTGGCCCTGTTCTGCGGGCGAATGATAAATGACGTAAGCATTGCCAACATTTAAAGAACCTGCGTTGGTTTCGCACTTGGCACAACCATTGGCACATCTACAATAAAATATTATGAAAAAAAAGATCAAGTCCAGTCGGACTTGCGCACCGAGGACTCGTACAAGCTTACTTATGTTAAAAGTTCGACAAATCGTAAAATATTTTGTGAATTTCAAAAGAAAAATATTTGGTGAATTAGGTAACTATAAATTTACGGTTTTTAGGCTTTTCCTTTACTTGTGCTATGATGATATGTTTCAGGATTCTAGGCCAAAGAGAAGTACTCTATTGTTTTCCTTGCGATTGTCAAAATGTACGCCATGAACGGAGCATCAAAGGCAAATCTGATTGCGTTGAATATAAGTTTGATTTTTTCACAGCTCCGAGCGGTAGCAGACCCGAGTATTTGATATTAAGTTTAGTTTAACATCTCCACAAGTTCCTGAGGAAAAGGGTATTAACAGATAGACAGACAGAGAACTAAGAGGTCCTATGAAGTTTTCGTTTTTGCCGACCAAGGTACAGAACCCTAAAAAAAGGAAAATTCTTACTTATTTATTCATTAGAATATCGCGTTGCCCTAAATGTGTAACCCGATAATACTGATTCTGTGTTTCTTGCCAAAATCTAGCAAAACTTAAACTGTTTTTTTATTCAGTTAAGGTTGTTCACTGAATTTACTGCTTTGAATTTTATATGTTAGACTATTCAAGTTTTACATTCTATAAGCATTTCAGATTCATGGTTTGGAGTAGCCTTTTTTTAAGGTGGGAAATGCTCCTTCAGTTGCCCTTTGCGTTCTAGGACCACGGGTATCATTTTCGTACTTCTCCCCATGGCCCCAGCAGGCATCGGCTCTGCTGGGTCCCTACGGCTTACTGACATCTTTTTGAGGCGCGCGAAAATCATCCTATGACATCCCCCGCTCTTGGGCGGAGCGAGAGATAGTGTCAGACTTTTACTGACTAAAAACCCACTCCTGTTCCTTCGTTGCCTTTTGTACCAGGGCCGAGTCGTAGGCGTGGAACACTACGTGAGGTTTGGAGTGGCCTACGATACGAAAACTCTGTTTTTTTTTAATGCATGTAAACTAGTACTTGACTGCGATCCCACCTGACGGTAAGCAGTGATGCAATCGTTGATGGTGGGGCGCACTAGTTTATTAATTTATTATTTAGAGAGGCATATCACAGCCACCACATTTACTGCAGTACAATATAAAAAATTTGCTTTGTATCGAGTACTTTTAAATTAAGCTTCTTTATATTGTAAACATTTTTTGCGGTGCGAAATAAACAATTATTATTATTATTTACTCTTAAAATTTATTTATAATTTATAATTTCTTTTCATAATTTGTCTGAAATAATCCTTAGTAAATGTATACTTACGCAGCTATGATAGAATTTTGATATGATGACCTTTATTCTAGAATACGGGATTAGTAAAAACAAACTATAGAAGCGGCTGGAGAAGTCATCTACTCCGATCCGAGCAATTCAAATGTATTAGTAAACTGTAGTACTGATACCACTAACATCTTTTAAAATGTAAATAAAATAAGGAAAGGTATGAAAATAAAGAGGGCTTTTTTATTATAATATCTATACAATATTTTACAAAACCATGGAAATATAGGAAAGCAAAGGATAAGGATTTTATACTTACAAATTATTATGATGTAAACCGCCAGCACCGCGCCTGTCTGTGTATATTCGCGATAAACTTAAAAACTACTAAACCCATTTAGACAGAGCGATTTATAAGGAATGTGTATAATATACATGCCTAGGGAATCTGATCCTGCAGGAAAAGTGCCAGATGCCGCTAACTCTATTTACGTACGTAGTATTCCACGCGCGCCTCAAGGAGATGTCAGCAAAACCGTAGGGGCCCAGCAGGGTCGAAACTTACTGGGGCATGGGTGGTGCAAAAGATAACCCGGGGCCCTGGAACGAAGGCAAAGAAGGAACAGGAGTGGGTTTTCGTCAGTAAAAGTCTGACACGGCCTAGCTAAAAAAAAAAGAAAACCCAAGATATAAGAGTCTTTATTAATACGGGGCAAAGTTTTTTATTATTAAAGAAAGAAAGAAACGTGCGAAACTGGGGCGGGTCACTAGTATTTAGCATTCAATGTCACTCAAACTTTTCGTAGTCAGCGTAGAAAAAAAAAGTACCTACTTCTAGTTAACAGTACAAAATAATAAAAAGGGTCCAGATTGGTTTCATTTCTTTTTATCCACGAAATAATAATCACGACGATAGCATTGTCTAGTTTTAAGGCACCTGTTCCCGAGTGGTGCCATAAAACGGTGCCTTTCTGAAGCCTACTCCTTCGTAACGGCTACGTTTTTTTCAAACCATAATATGATTTGAAAAAATATATGTTTATTATAATTTCATTTTTCGTATGATTAATAATTTTGCTAAAAAAATAAAATTAACAGCATGAAATTTTTTGCTTGTTTTCCCAACCCCTTTCAAACGGCTTTAGTCAATATAGTATAAAAAAATATGTTTACACAAAAAAAAATGCTGGTTAAGTGTTCTTCAGGATGTACATAGCATAATTATGTAAATCAATCAATTTTTCGCAAAGGAAATGGTGTTAAAGGTCAGCGCGGCTCTATGCGGACGCAGGCGGCAGTACGAGTATGTATGCATTGAACTCCGGCCAGATGTTTATTTATTTATTAAAACTTCATGCAACACAAAGGCACAAAGGTGGACTTAATGCCTTAGGCATTCTCTACCAGTCAAACAAAGGTAGTGAAGATAAACATCGCAGGTGCATAAAACTGGGCACGCCACAATTATGGCGGTAAGTCCCCTCTTTGAGGAATGGCTGGAAAGACCACATGGCGTCCTTACCTACCGCATGACGCAGGTCCTCACCGGACATGGTAAGTTCGGGAGGTTCCTGCACCGAATTCGTGCGGAAGACACGCCCGGGTGTCGCCACTGTGTGGAACGCCCGGAGGACACGGTGGAGGTGTGCCCCGCTTGGGCAGAGCAACGCCGGGTCTTCGTGGGGGCGATCGGCGGCAGTGATCTCTCGCGCCGGGCATTGGTACAGGCCATGGTCCGGAGTGAGGAGAAGTGGCAGGCGGTCGCCTCCTTCTGCGAAGCAGTAATGCTAGCAAAGGAGGCGGCCGATCGCGTCAGGCAACGGCAACGGTCCTCACGCCCCAACCGCCGCCGGGATTCCGATCCCGATTTCCGGCCACCGTAAGCGCGGGCTTGCGGACGGCGAGCAATTGGTGGCTCGCCGTTCGATCGTCCGGTAATCGTCCGGAAGTTGTTGACGGCGTGTAGTGTTCCACGCGCGCCTCAAGGAGATGTCAGCGAAACCGTAGGGGCCCAGCAGGGTCGAAGCCTACTGGGGCCACGGGTAGTGTGAAAGCGAAGCCCGGGGCCCCGGGATGAAGGCAAAGAGGGAACAGGAGTGGGTTTTTAGTCAGTAAAAGTCTGACACTATCTCTCGCTCCACCCAAGAGCGAGATTTGTCATTATAGATTATTATAGAAAACAAGAGTACAAATATAAATAAAATAAACATACATAAATATTCAAGGGACTATACGTCTTAAAAACGGTTTCTATAAAATTTCAGTGAAGAGAATCGGTGTGCTGTGAAAGCGATACGAAAAATTCTTTACAATTGTTTTGATATTCCGTTTTTCTGAATCCTTTGTTGGGTTGAGTGGAGCTTTGGTTAAAATGCACAATCATTTTAAATGCTGGAAAGTATAAAATGTTTTATCCTTTTCATAGAACCTCCTATCTACAGGACCATTAGCTTTTATTGGACGAAAAACACGCGGTTTTTATTGGTAAAGGCAGTGTTTTTTAGGCTGCAAGATTTACAGAAATGCCTCTAAAATCTTGCCTATATCCCTACATGTATTTTCTTTTAGTGCTAAGTCTATTGTATTGTGGGTAATAAACAGAAGGAATAGAGATACAGATACATCATCTTTTTCATTCACTTTTTGTATTGTAATGGAATTCTGTCAATATTTTATTTACAACATCGATTTCCTTACTGAAATATAAAGCTCTTTATTTCCAAAATCACAGAAATGTCGATACCAACGTTAAAATAGTAAATATTGATACAAGTGGAGAAAGTTTGTAATTACGACCGAGGTGGAATGTTATGGAACCGAGTGCTGCAGCGACAAACCACGTGTATCAAACGACGTTTTTCAATACACTTACGAAGATTGACGCTCAACTCGTGGGGATCGCTTAGCGCCCAGCCTGATACGATAAATACAATCAAATTGTGACGGGGGCGAGCTCGCGCACTTTTCCGCACTAGTGCGAAAAACAGTAAATTGCATGCCTAAAAGCGGTAGGGATAAGAGCGTGTTTTCGAGTGAGTGTATTGAAAATATCTTTCATAACTTTATCTAGTTTTCTTCAGATTCGATTGAACAAATTATTTTCTCACAGAAAAATAAATATATCGTGTCAGAAAAAATATGGTTGCGAATAATTGTGGAAACACGTGTATTGGATAAGGGATCATCCTGATTAAATTAATCACACGTGCGAGATCGAGTGTGTGGGTTGAGCACTGGACATTTCTCCATTGCTTTTGTATCTGTGCTACTTAGTGTAGATATCTCTATATCTTGTTTCCAACCATTTTATGTTTTCTTATAATCGAGTATTCTTTCATTTTTCTTTTTTTATTATTTTAACTGTTGGTATTTAGAATTATTATTTCTGTTTACTTGAGTATGTTGCGTGTCTTCCTTTTTAATTTTATACGTGTCGTAAATTATCATATATGATTATGATTTTCTATAAACCGTTTTGTAAGAAAACTTAGTTATTTTGGATAATGAGTTCTACCATGGATACATGCAGTCGAGACATGTACATGCGTATTTTTGTTTCAATCCCTTTCTTTTGGGAAATACCTCACAAACAATACTTCTCGTCCGGGAAAAAGGAAAAAGATCTTAATGTTTATTTGAGTATATTCAATTAAAAATTATCATACTTAATTCAAAGTGTACAATTTAAAAAAACGGCAATTTCGAAATTCATACCTTTGTTCTTTCAACCTGACCTGTCTATGGTATTTTGATGCGATAAGAAACATGTAACAGAGATATTTGTAATTGCAAAACATGATTGAAAAGAGTGTCCATGGGGTTTCTTGCACATTCTTCTCCATAGAGATCTACGCTTTGGAATGTGCAATTAGCATCATTTTTTCTGACTGACTGACTTCTTGACATTTTAAAAGTGCCTGTAAATGGTTTATTTGAAAAAAATGCTTTTGAATCTTTGAAGCTTTTAAACTTAAACTTTAAAACTTCCCAAAATCCATCCTGATTTTGGGAAGTTTCATCATCATCATCATTTCAGCCGATAGACGTTCACTGCTGGACATAGGCCTCCCCCAAATGTCGCCACATTTGGGGGAGGCCTATGTCCAGCAGCGGACGTCTATCGGCTTTGAGCCTGCGGATGAGGCCCATTGTGAGCGACGTCGTTTCGCAACCATATGTCATCACTGGCAACACGCACTGGTCATAGACTTTCGTCTTGAGACACTGTGGTATATTGGACGAGAAGATACCGCGCAGCTTCCCGAACGCTGCCCAGCCGATTCGGATTCGACGGTTGACCTCTTTCTCGAAATATTTTTGGGAAGTTTGCGCCGGAATTACTTGACTTGATTCCACCATCGCCTTTCTACCACCGGAACAACGGTACGGCCTCCTCTCCGGTCTGGGTACATCGAAAGGCTGGAACACTTTACCTGCAGATTATAATTTGTGAGTGAATAGGCTCTTAATAAACTAATACGATTCACCATCATCGATTGCATCGCTGCTTACCATCAGGTGGGATCGCAGTCAAGCACTAGTTTAAATCTTAAAAAAAAAGCCTAATAGTTTTTTTGAATTCATGTTTATTTGACTGGCCTGTTGGTCTAGTGGTTAGTGGCCCTGACTGCTATGCTGGAGGTCGTGGGTTCGATTCCCACCCAGGACAAATGTTTGTGTGCTGAGCAGGATCATTTGTTTGGTGTCTGGGTGTAATTTATCTATTCGTATAATATTTGTGTATTTAGAAATATTTATGTATGTTTATCAGTTTTCTAGTACTCATAATACAAGCTCTGCTTAGCTTGAGACTAAACGGCGTTGTGTGATAGTTGTGGAATATTATTATTTAACAGATATTATCGAAGTTGTTGTAACGAATTTATTTTAAACAAACAATTCACAGAGTAATGTAATAATAATGTTAGGGACCCTATTTGTTTCAGTTCAGAAAGTTGAGAATTCCTAACTTTGTTCGACACATTTAATTTTGTTCTTGGAAGTGAAACTAAAAATAAACTGTTTGTTTTATCTTTATTTAGCTTTCCAATAGATAATTCAAAAGCATGTCTATTTAAGTATTCGATTATGCTAACATCAGTAGATTTGCTGGTAGTGATGATTTTGAAAGAAGCAATTACGATAAGACCAGAGGACTGGCTCGTTCTTCGCCCAAAGAATTAGCATGACCATTCAATGTGGCAATGCTGTCAGTCTTCTGGGCACGTTTCCGGATGACAGCGATGTGGAGGAGTACTTCGACACCCCGAGTGTATTTCGGATTTTTATTATATCAGTATCTACATAGATTTAGTATAAATATTTAGTTTAGTTATTATTTACTTATATAGGTTTTTTTTAGGTGGGAAAATCATCTCATGACATATCTCGCTCTTAGGCGGAGCGCGAGATAGTGTCAGACTTTTACTGACTAAAAACCCACTCCTGTTCCTTCGTTGCCTTCGTCCCAGGGCCCTGGGCTTCGTTTTCACACTACCCATGGGCCCAATAGGCCCCAACGATTTGCTGACATCTCCCTGAGGCGCGCGTGGAACAGTACGCGCCATCGATGACTTGGGCTCGGTCCGGACGGTTACCGGACGGTCGGACGGCGGGCTACCTATTGCTCGCCGTTCGCAAGCCCGCGTCTACGGTGGCCGGAAATCGGGATCGGAATCCTGGCGGCGGTTATACATATATCAATTTAATAACTGTTAAAAACCTGTAATAAAAGTACATACTTACGGTATACATATAGCAGGTTTTTGTCGATAGTTTACAGCAGGTTTAAGTAGGTACCTATGGAAAAATAGTTCAACTTCAACTCCACCAGTAAAAGATTTATAGAGTATTTTTAAATATATAGAAAACAGTTAGAAGGGGAGTTAATGCTATTTTCTAAATTCCTTAGTTTCAAATTAGAACCTTCAAAGTTTTTGGATGATACGACCAAATTCATAAAAGAGACACATTTAATTTTGAGAATCTCTCTCTTCATGCTTAGATCTTTGAATTCTTGAATTTATTGACAAAATTTCGTTTCGATTTCAGGTTTTCAGTGAGTTGTTAACGATTCGGACACAGTGTCCGAATTAACACATTTAAATTTCTATATTTTATTCACTTATTACTCGGACACCATCAAATTATTGAAGCTGTTTCAGTGTAGCTTTAAAGCCACCCTAAAATAGTTTTGGTACCTAATGCTTTTTCCACTTATATTTTTTTTTTACTATTTTTATCTGACTGTACTAAACAGTTTCAATAATATGATAGTGTCTGAATCATCAGTGACAAAATTATTGAAATTAAAATGTGTCAATTCGGACACAGTATCCGAACATAATTATGTTGTCCGTCAGAAAGAGTTGCTGACGTTTCGATCAGGGGTGTCCATACATTTTCGGTAATATCCATTCTGTTTTTAATAATCCCTCTTCGTAATAATAATGTTACAATGTAATAATTTTTTACGTGTTTGCAACAGTTTTAACACAGGTGTGTTCAGAGAGTCAGAAACTATTCGATGATTTCCATCACAAAAAAAGCACATCTATCATTAAAATCCACCTGTTTAGTACTTGGCAACCTTTAACAAATGAGTTGCGAAATTCTGAAGAAATTCGGCACACTTATCATTACGCACCATCATTTATTACAACTTTCCCTTTCGTATGTCACGTTGTTTTAACTATTCAATGGCATTGCTAGCATATCCCGTGAATAATGAGTAAGCTGAAGATTAATGAGCATTTTTTTCTGTTGGTATGTTAATTTTTTCTGAATTGATCATTATAATTATCATTCATCAATTTTATAATAATTATTAGGTGGGCTCTGCGTTCAACTACGTCTCCCGCAATTTTTTTTCTTGATCTTCTTTTAGCAAAAAAGCAAATGCGTTTTTTATTGCGATTTATTTGTTCAGTACTTTATACTAAACGACAAATAACACCTATCCCTTTAATTTTTCTTCACCTTTCTCTATCGTATATTTTAATATTTATTAGTTTATTATTTGGTAATGTACCTATTTATGTATTGAATGTATATTATTATCTTTTTATGTTGTTGTACACTGACAGCCCCAAATCTTTTCTTTCGTTTCAGTCCATCTAAAGGTCTGGTAGAAATTGCCCTGTGCAATAAGACCGCCTATTGTACACTTATTTTTTATAAATGTCTGTCCTGTAATAAGTTAAGGTGTGCAATAAATAAATAACACTATAAAGATTTTTTTTTCTGAAAACAGTATAAAAATTGGCTATCAAATGAAGCAGCAATTAGCATTAAAAATATTAGAATGAGGAAGAGTGGGGACGAGATGGGAACATCTCGCTATCTCTTTTTTACGCACGTAACCTAATGGCAGTGATGTCACTTTTCAGTATGTGGTTCTTTTTTATAATAATAATAATAAATATTTATTGCGGACCTTTCCGTCGATAGGTAACACATACAGCATTTACACAACATTATCAAAAACAACACAAAACAGAAATACCAGATGTTAGTAACACAAAAAACTTAACAACTATGTTAGTAGACAGTATTTACAGGAGCATGTACGCCCTTCCCCTTCCATCGGATTTGAAAAGTTCATTCCATTTGCGATTTTTCTAACAAACAATTAAAAAAAATATTGTCAAATACCCAATTACTAAATAATAATATAATAAAAAATACAAAAATCAATACAAACTAGCATTAGTATGCTAGTCATTCATATATAATATTTATGCCGTCACATTTTACTTAGTGAGTTATTTTTATTGAATACTGATCAGTAGTTTTTAATGTGAAATATTAACAAACATCCATAAATACCATCACGTAGTTATCGACATGCACAAACTTTCAAATATATGGTGTGATTGGTTATGGATACATAATACAAATATGGAAAAATATAATTATGCCAATCTAAAAGATTACGATTTGAAATGCAGGTGACATCAAGATGAGAGCTGGGTACAGTAGATAAATTAATTTCGAACGATTTTTTATCTCGTGTGACGAAACACAAATAGAATTTCACGAAAGCTGAAATTGAATTTCTGAAGTCGACGTCTTAAATAGAAATGTTTCGAGAAAATACCTTGTAAATAATAGGTGATGCTTCAATTGTTTTCTAGCTATTTTGGAATGAAAGTGACAAAATTGACATGAACATGATTGTACTTTCAGAGATCAAGTTACGAGAACGCGCCTTTATTGAATTCTTAGATACTACTTATTCTAAGTTTCGAGCACATTAAACATTAAACATTCCGAATTTTCTTAAACATTCAAAAAAGAAATGGATAAACAATCCTTCAGAAAGAAACTAAAAATTAAAAATTTTATTCACATTTTTCTCTGTCAAGTTTCAAACTTATATTTATCTATCCAACAACAGTTCCTACAAAATTCAGTAGAAATAGAGAACACAATAGAAGCAACGATTGTCATCTTCATACGTTGACCCCACTTCGTTCAAGTTGAAGAAAGAAACATTTAATAAAAGGCTGTCGTGGAAAAGTTTCACGAATATAGAAATCACACGCCATGTCAAGTTGGGGATTACAATAAAACTTTGGGACGATGTACAAAAAATATACAGTGACAACAAAGCAAAACACAAATTTTGCGAAATATGCTTGCATTTCTAAAAGTTGATCAAATTTCTTTTATGATTTCAGGTAATTTCCGTACATCCGACCAAACAGATGGATTCTATTTCCGTAAGTATTATTTCTGATTACAAATCTTATTGCATCTTGATCATCACGCGACACATTACTTACATCTGTCATGCGGACATTGTTATTGTTAATAAAAGGTTTGTAATTGTTTATTTTTAATGAATGGTGTCATAATAAAGTTACACAATTGCTTCAAATCGTTATCACGATCACTGCTATCGTTCTTATCAGAATTGTGGTAATTATTACGCAGTTAACCCAGTGTCCGGACAAATGTTGAATAAATAATTTTGAAATGTTTATTAACTTTTAGAGAGATGTTTATTCTGTTGGGTGTCTGTGTGCCACTCTGAAATACTACAATGGGAGCAAGTATCTACGAATCGTCGCATAGATTAAGCCCTTGCGTATCGTTGAATGCAGCAGCATCTCCGGACTTCATTCATTAGTCCCCGTGCTCGTCTCCTATCGCGTCTGCTGTTGATAACTGTCTCTATACCACACGCGGCTCACGTACTTACTCGTATGTTAAAGAGTGAGTGCGTGTTGCGTCTCGT
This sequence comes from Mythimna pallens, assembly GCA_961205895.1. Classification (NCBI taxonomy): domain Eukaryota; kingdom Metazoa; phylum Arthropoda; class Insecta; order Lepidoptera; family Noctuidae; genus Mythimna; species Mythimna pallens. The sequence continues at coordinate 9,969,621 of OY540843.1, forward strand.
CAATCGCTATTCAACCTCTCTGTTTATTGTCCGTGTTTTCCTGCTCCGTTTGTGTACAATGTTACGTTGCTCACAGTGCGATTATATTCGAGTTTTCTTCTAAACACTCACCATTCAATCGTCAGTGGAAACCTGTTTTGGTTTAGATTTACATACCGCTATATCTTTATCTTCAGTTTGTGTCACTCAGATTAATCACCAGCTAATGACTTTTTCTTGTGCATAGGCATCAGAAATCGTCTATTAGATTTCTATTCGATATTGCGTGTTTCTGCTCCAGTGTCAAACACACAAAAGCAGGAAAACGTGGAATGTTTATATGTGCAGTTGCAGAGTGATGTTGTGTTTTTATGCTGTTTATCAGTTTCGGATTGAGTGTGTGTGGTGTGAGGCGTGCGAGTAGTGCGCGTGTGTTTACGATGCGCCGCGTGTGTGTGGCTCGGTGTCGGTGTGGGTGTTCCTGTGGCGGCGCGAGCGAGGCGCGGCGGACGGCGGAGCGCGGTCGGTCGGCGGCGCCAGTTCACTTCTGAGCGCCACGGGGCTGCCGTGCTCGCGTCGCGTAGAGCCCTAGTTCGCGATCCCAATAACTTTGTGCACTGGAAACTTTTCAAAGCGATTCCGGACGGATCCGATGGCCGCGGATCGCTTTCGTTTCGAATTTCGAGTCGCGTCGTAAAGTAAAACGTGCGAGCGATCATTGTTGCGTGTTTATACGAGTCGGTCGGTCTATTTTTGAATATTCTCTAAACGCTTGACGGCGAAGTTTTCGAAACGCAGCCCGCCGGAGCCGGGTTAACGTCCGCTGTGTATGCAGCACGCCTGCATCACGTCTCTTGTGTTTTTGTTGATGGATTTTTGTTGTTAACCTCCACAGTTGTATCCAACAAACGTTATCTGTAAGTATGACCCCGGTTGATTTACAATACTAGCTTGGCTGTTTTAATTTGAAATTGTAGCATTACTTATAAGTAAAAAGAGCAATGTTGTTAATTTAATGTCAGGATTGATATTAATTTGTGGCTGTTAATTACCCAAAAGTGAGTAAAATGTTATTTGCAAAAAAAAAAAAAAACAAGCGACATTCATATCAACGCGCATACATGTGGTGTGCGAATAGGTACAAGTATGTGTGCACACAAACATACACATCACTCCATAGTGTCGGTGTTCACTACGTGCATTTTAGCACAAACATAATAAAGCATTTATTACGTGAACCTTTATGCATTATTGCATGCACTGTCCGTAGTGAGCGAAGGGTTCCTTCTAATTACAATCGTGTGAAGGAATAAGTAGTTATTGTAACGAGTTTGATTCCACTTCTAGTTCACTTACGCTGCCCCTCTATCGCAAGTGATACATGATTCATAGTTGTTTGGTCAAGCGAGACTGACACTGTACGGGCGTTTATCTTTTTAACACACTTCTTCGACAGCGTTTTGTTTTTATTATTCGTGTTGTGTCAACTCGGTTTATTGAATTGTTGACTCGTTCATATTTAAATTAACCAAGTAGATATAGCTGCGCTAATGTTTGATGACTCTAATGAACATAATTCTTATGATAATTCTCCGTAAGGTCGGGTTTTCTAAATTAAATTAAAAGCGAAGATAATAGAACAAAAGCAGGTCTAATACAAACATATTAATTAGTAGATATAAAATGATCAATAAGCACATGCATACTAATTGCAGAGTTACAAAGTTCCTTACTTATGAAGGTCTGTGGGCCTCTTCAAACAGAAGCTAACATTTAGTCCATGTGGTGGGCAAGATAACACACGTAATGACTTAAAGAGGGGTTGCCATTTTGTTTTATTATTTGGGGTAGCAACCATAGCAAGTCCCAGCACACCTATGCAAAGATTGGAGCAACAATTTTACCGGTACATGGAAGGGTTTAAAACATTTTCTTTAATGCATTGTATGGCAGTTGTAAACTCTATGTTTACGAGCATCAACGGAACCCTTTTCCCTTATTCGTCTTTTACGATTTGCGCACAATGATACGCACGACATTCTCGTTTTAGGTCGCTGGTGGATTACTTTTTTCAATCATTTGATTTGGGACCAGAGATCATGGCATACATACACGACGTACAGGAATATAACGTGTTTTTGCGAACGATTGATGGAAAGGTTTAGAAGGGTCCTTCAATTTAAAAAGTCAGACAGAGGCATTTTCGAATTAATTTAGAGCGTTAATAAAACACATATTATAGGTAAGAAGGATTTTTTAAAAACTTGTTTTATTAGTTTTCAAGGTAAATTCAAAATTATAAACGTGATTGTATAAAAAAATATCAAAAATATTGATATTTCGTAGTTGTCCATGCGAGATCAAAGCCAAAATCGCTTAACAGGTTTTGGCGAGTTAGCACACCTTTCGGAAATTGATTATTTATTTTTTTAACTTATTCTTTGGAATGCCTTAATTAAAGTGATGTTCGGTTGAACTTGGAAGGTGATTCGTTTTTGCTCTATGTTTTTCTACGTGTATAGGACAAGGCGTTGTAAAAACAAGAATTGGTGTTGGTGCCTTCCCATTGGTGAAGGCACCATCCCCAGTCTTTGTTGTGTCGCAAATAATTGAAATAGGTATTTGTTGAGCAAAAGATTTCATTATCACATCATCATTTCAGCTGAAAGACGTCCACTGTTGGACATAGGCCTTCCCCAAGTGTCAACACAACGATTGGTCCTGTGCGTCTCGCATCACCCATCTGTGACCCTGACCAGGTGATCGGTCCACCTTGTGAAAGGCCTTCCAACGCTGTGTCTTCTGTGAGAGATTTGGCTGGAATAAAATAGACAATCTGAAAGCTTGTCTGAAATCAAAAACTTAAAAAGAAATTCTATTTCTTACGCTATAATGTTTTTGGCACTAAACCCTAGCCCTAAAACATGTCCCTTTTTATGGAGTCGTATAAAACCTAATAGGATCATGTAGGATAGTGGAAAATGTTTCTCAAAGTGGATGCTTCTCTGAAGAGAAGTAACGAAGTAAAAAACATATTGATTTCAATATGGAATACCTATGCGTAATTTTTTTTTATGCCAAATTAAATACTGTATTTAATTTGGCAAATAAAAAAAAACTATTTATTATTAAGTAGCCCTGATAAACAACTATGAAAAAATAATTTAAATATCTTCGATCGAAGTTATAATATAAAGCTTCAAAGCTGCTATAACTGCTAATAACAAAGAGAATTCCGCTATGTTCTTGATGCTAAAGGCCATGACACCCGTACGGCTGCCATAGAAGACGGCATCTTGGCGAGAGAGACAAATATATTTGTTGAAAATTGTTATTTTTCATTTGCTTTGCTACCAATTTGGCCACTGATACTGTTAGTATTTTATTTTTATATATTTATTATAAAGCGGCTCGATAACAAAGATTTTTTTTCATGCAAATTTAGTATTATATTACAAAAAAAATATACAAAAAGACAAACAATGTTTATTTATTGGTTAAAACTTCAAAACAACACACACGTACAAAAGCGGAATTAATATTTATTAATAATTTGATATTTTTCTCATTTAAGAGGCTCCTTTTAAAAATATACGTTTTTCAACTTGTATAAAGTACCTTAAAAAGACATCATAAAATTCTAAAAAAAATATAGGTATGCAGTACTTTGATTCGTGGTCTTCAATTTTGTACAGTTATTTTTTCATTTATTGTTCTACAAACAATAAAAAAATGGCTATTTGCGTTTATTGTTTGTGTTTCAACTTTTTTACCTAAGCCATTACCAACATGAAATTTATACCTATCTATACAAACTATAATGATTGTAAATATTGTACAAATACTTTTTTTACTAACAGTACTTACATTTATTTTTTTGATATTATCACCTTTTCAATTCTCTGTAACAAATTTTGTAAATCACAACGTTAAAATGTCAAATCATAGGTCGCTTAGCCCTTTGCACGTGTGGACCTACGACATTTTTCTCGCCAAAACGCTCCCGTATTTATGTAGATTTTTCTCGTTCAAGTGTTATATACGGTAGACAAATGCTCAAGGTAATCGGCTAATAGGAGCCTCCTAAGGGACCATCTTAACCAAACCAATTGCAAAATAATGGAACTTTATGTGAGTGTGAATAAAACTAAAATGTCCAGTGGTTTTCAAATTATTATAATAAAAATTCACAACAACTATCACACAACGCCGTTTAGTCCCAAGCTAAGCAGAGCTTGTGTTATGAGTACTAGACAACTAATAAACACACTTATATATTTCTAAATACATACATATTATAGATAAATTACAACCAGACATAGAACAAATGATCGTGCTCATCGCACAAACATTTGTCTGGATGGGAATCGAACCCACGACCCCCGGCATAGCAGTCAGGGTCACTAATTACTACACCAACAGGCAAGTCACTATAGTCAAAGTATTAGCACACAGACAGGCGGATAAATTAGAACTTTTCTCTATTCTTAACTTATTTGGCTTCGCAACACGTTTTAGGAACACATTCATTGTGCGTACAGCTAAGGAGTGGAATTCCCTGCTGGAATCTGTGTTTCCTGATGGCTACAATCCGAGAATCTTTAAGTCAAGAGTGAATAGGTTACTTCTAGGTAAGCGCGCTCCATCATCGACCGCATCGTCGCTTTCCATCAGGTGAGATAGCGGTCAAGCGCGAACATATCAAGAATAAAAAAAAGCAATACAAAACTATTCATTTAATTGTTTATTTTGTCTAGTCATTAGAAAAACAAGGTTCTTTCTATTATAATTTTTTTAATGGCAAATATAGTCGATGTCGACTGTTCTGCTAATTTCGAAAGTAAAGTGGATAAGCAAGTATGTATAATATATAATTAACACAAGAATTTATATGCTAGAAACGTAGTAAGTAAAAAAAGTAAAGTAGTAAGTAAAGTAGGTGTATAAATCTTCGATTAATACAATTAGACTTCCTGTGTTAGTACTGGACTGGAACAAACAAAAAATAAAAGTACATAAATATTATAATTGTTAGAACATTAAATATATACACGTAACCACAATTACATACAAGTCAAGGCTCATAATTTGATATTATTGTGAAGGAAGAGCTCGTCAGCGCCACGTGTAGTGTTTTGGAGAGGGATATGTAAGGAGGGCGGGGACATTAATTGGGAGAGCAATCTTAAATTTCAAAAGATATGTGTGAAAAATATGTGTGTGTGTGTGTGATATGTGATTGTGTGAATATGTGTGTGTGTACCTTCTTCCAACAACTTTATTTAATCGAAGCCAAAAGTTCCCCCATTCAGATTTGTTGTTGTAGGTAAGTACTTAATCATTTTGTATCAAAGCTTTTTACAATAAATCATTGTATGAAGATGTCACCGACTTATTATGATCACCTTATGCTTGCAAGTAATAAATTTTGCAACATTATAGCAACATATTTTGTACTGATAGGTAATTTTAAATACAATCAATCCCATTTATTCCTTTGTGTGTAACAGATCCCTAAATAATTGAAAAAAAAAAGTTTATAATTGCGCGCGTTTTTTTATAAATTTACGCAGGTATGATTACAATGACCTCGTGACATATACAAGAAGTGTGGATCAACAAATGCCTAATAAAATATAATACAACACGGCACATAAGTACATAGTATATTATCCTATAAGCGAGTGACGCTATTCATTATACTACACTCGTATCTAAATATTATGCTAACATAAAGGTACCTATGTACTAACCCAAACAATTCCATTCTAAAGCGTAGTGTTTTGCGGTTTATCAATGTATATTATACAACCTCACACATGCTCGGATCACGCACACATAGCTAGATTAAGCGTCGCTACACGTTGAAGATGGACCCTCCCACTCCCACCCTTAGAGGTCATCCGTGTCAAAGATATTGTCCATGCCTTCAATGAATTGTTTGTAGGTAAATATTAATTCCCTCTCCAACAGAGGTGGCTTGAGTCCCAGCGGTGGGGAGCATTTTATGGCTGATTATGCTTAATGTGCAACATTAGGATTGCATGTTCTAGGAGCATATGACTGGTTGTATGAACCAACAAGATTGGTTGGTTTTATCATACAAACCAATCTTCAAGATTGCTAGTATTATAGATAAGAAAATAATTAATCAGATCGATAAAAAATCCGATTAATAAGATTTTAATAATTTTCGTAGGTACCTAAGGCGGGGGAAATCCATTACGTATCTTATACATTTTGTTAATTAGATAATCATCGTCGGATCTGCTTGACTTGCGTTGGCGCAGCATATCTTAGGCTTGTTTATAATAATATATCGATAATGATTAAAATATGCAATTATGTTTATCGATCACGTGCATTATTTAGTATCACGAGATAGAATGCAACTAGCTTGTTAGTCGACAATTTATATATAATACTAGCTTTTATTTTAGCAATCGGACCAGTACTTTCAAAGATAAACCAAAACCTACAAACCAAAAAAATCAACAACTTTACCTCTTTAAAATTAGTGTTAACCAGTTGAACTGGCAATCGTTGTTCTGCTACGAGTATGTAGATTATTAATTATCAAAGAGATATCGTAATTCAACAATGGGGGGTCTGGGTAGGAGGGTGAAAAATACTTTATGACCTATTCTCAAACTTACCAAAATATGCACAAAAAAAATTCATAAATATCGGTCATGGTAGTTCTATAACAAATTCTGTGTCACGAGATTTTTCTTTATTAGACTAAATTACCCGACCGACGTTGAAATGAACTGTCAAACGCTCAAAGGTGAAATAGTCGTAATTTTCTACACAATTTTCTTAATTTTTATTTCCGTGAAAACCTTCTCCTGACAGTAACAAACACAACAAAAAAATATTAACGAAAACAGCTGTTCACGCATAATGAAATGAACAAGGGAAATAGGAATTAACGGGTAAAAAAGGGACCCTATTACTATAAAATGAATATTTAAGCGGGGCTCCCATACAGTATTTTTTTCTGATTTTTTTTTTTGCTCCGGACCCGGACGGTACGGAACCCTTTATGCGCGAGTCCGACTCGCACTTGGCCGGTTTATATATATATAGAAGATTATTTACATAGTAAATTCTATAGAACACATTCTCTGCAACTATGAAAATGATAACGCTAAAATCTAGAGATTTTTCTTTAAAACTTTACCGTTTAATAATCCATAATTGCTTTATTTGAATACAATTTGATTGATGATTTTGATATCAAAACAGAATAAAAAAATCTTCAGTATTTTATATAACTTCCACATGGCTAAATCTACATAATTGATTTATTATACCATTTTCAATGTTGCTATTCTGAGATTCCAAGTAACTACCAAATACGACATTTTCATTGGAAGCACGAAATTATACGATTTTGCCAAATTCGAATCGCAAAGCAATCGCTATCGAATTTGCTGGTAACTACCAATGAAATCATGTTCTTACAACAGAGTTACATACAGATAAACCCGTACGTTTTGATTGTATTGATCATTAATAAGTCAATTTCAGAAACTAGTTGGAATACGCTGAAGCTCTTGTACACTAAAGTTTTAAGCTTCTCACATGAATCGTTCTCAAAAATTTTCATAATAACTATTTAACAAGTTGACGGATAAAATGTTCAAACTTTAGGAAGCTAAAAGTTAGGAAAGTATCTCGTCTCTCTAATGCTCAAATAATGGGCGTAATAAATGGCCCCATTCTTGGCCCGTTACTAACTAACGACCAGCAGTATGGGCAAAGCTATAATCCTAAGGATCTTAGCTTCCCCACGTTCTGTAAAATATTCTGTTACCGTAGGACATTAGAAACGGGTCAACTCCGCGCAAATGATTGGAAGTCGCTAAAAAGCCTTAGTCGCCGAAAATCGTCTGCGTAGGTATTTGAAACGGCAACCTTAACGTGTTAATCTATCTGAATTATTCATTAGACAAACATACGCCTCACCAAGATAATATATATATAGGAGATGTCCCTTATCTCGATGCTCACTAATTTGGCACATTACAAGAATTTCGATTCGTCTCTTGATCCATTTTCATATCAATAAGGATTAATCAGAAGTCGGGTTAGGAGATTCGTAATCATGAACATTGTTCGCAGTTCTATTTCTAGACGATATCCCGAGGAACGAAAATGAATGATCGCATTATTATAATGGAAAATATATTTGAGGATAGTAGGTTTGTGCGTTACTACGTAAATAGGGTTACCTGAAATGAAGGATTCTATTTCATTAGGTCTGTATTGTTGCCTAGGCTTGTGCCTGAGTGTTTGGGAATGGTTATTGTAATCTCAAATTGATTTGGTTTAGCCTGTGTTTACTCCTGAGCCGCAGAGTCCGCAGACCAATCAATGAGTGTCGGTGAGACCTTTACAGTTTGTACAATACAGAAACATTATGGAAATTCGTGATCGACTCGGGAGGGAAGATTGCCTAACAGATTGTAGAGTTCCGCTGAATTTTAGATTTATATGTCAAGGATTTTTAATTTAAATATTTTTGTTTTATTTTTTTAAATAAAATAATAAAATAAGTGGAGAGAGAGAGAGAAAAAACAAAATAAAAAGAGAGAGAATGTAATATTATGTTCTGGATTAAAGAGCAGCTTGTTGTAAGAAATTACGCAAGGAACGAATTAAAATATACGCTAAGTAGCAGCTATTAAAGGACTAAAATTTGAATGAAGAAGATTCTGTAAGTCAGAAAATGTTCCTTAAAACAACTCTTAGTGCGGAAGTACTTAACAAACAATAAGTAACAATACAAATTAATTCAAGGTCCATTACAAAGTGTCCATTCAAACAATATGACACTTTAAGAACGGTCATGGTAGAAACTCCTATAGGAATTTAGTCGAGTAGCAATTAAGGACGGATAGTCCCCTCGTGAGTCTTAGAACCATTCAAGACAATGTAACGCAAATGATAATTGACAATTTGGCTCGGACTTCGGTTTAATTGACTGAACGATTAACTTTTATTACTATGAACATCACTGTAAATATTGATAAAGATATTATTCGCGCGTTTCAAGGCAAATGTTGCTTCACGATCTTTATATTGGCCGTAAGTGATTTTTGATGGCATAGTAGCGCTTGAGGGCGTCGAATATTATTTGTTTAATCGCGATATCAAGGAAATGTTATTTAGGTTAAACAAATTGATGATTGAGGAAGTTACTTAAAATGATATCTAGCTTCAGTTTCGCTTTGCTCTTTATTCTTTACATTTTGTAATTAAAGTACTTTGCAATGTTGACAATTTAAACGATAGGGCGTGAGTATGACTTGTGCTTTTGTTGAAACCATTATCAGTATTTGTAAGACTGTGATGTCATTTTGAAACACGTGGAGTTGTAACATATGTAACAGAGAGACAATTTAGTTTCGGTCTTAAAGGTTTACAGCGTACATTTATATCCGACTTGAAGTATTTAGCCCCCAGACGTAACAGCGATATGAGATTTTAATTAAGATGAAAACAATAATTCTTCAACGCCTACAAAACTTTCCCTTCGTTAGTGCAAGCATGTGTTGTCAAAGCGTTTTCTATTTAATAATACAGAAAAACGCAAATGATATACATACCAACATCGCACATGTAATGTTCTAAGTCACGCAAACCCATGTAGCTGTTAACAATACTTCGTAGTAAATTTTCCACAGTGAGAAAATTGTTTACTTATTCGTGAAACAGTAGTCTCACGAGCACACGGGCTAATGAATCTAAAAGAACAGGCAGATATAAAAAAATAGCCGTTTAAGGGACTCCCTTTGAAAATATACGTTTATCGACTTGTGTAAGGTACCTTAAAAGGGCATCATAAAAAAATATATGCAATACTTTGGTCTTCAATTTTGTGCAAATATTTTTTCATTTATTGTTCTACAAACAATAAAAAAAATGTCTATTTACGTTTATTGTTTGTGGTTCAACTTTTTTACCTAAGCCATTACCAACATGAAATTTATATCAATCTATAGAGAATATAATGATTGTAAATATTTTTCAAATAATTTTTATGTTAGTACATTTTTTTTTGAAGAAATTAGCATTTTTTCAATTCATGGAAAAAAAATTTGTAAATCACGACATCAAAATATCAAATCATAGGTCACCTAGACGGGTGGACGAGTTTTTTCTCGTCAAAACGCTCCCGTATTTATCGTTCAAGTGTAATAATGGGAAGAGGGGTAGACAAATGCTCAAGGTCATCGGCTAATAGGAGCCTCCTAAGATTTTTTCTTTTGTTGAAAATGATGGCGAAGGCTTTGTACAGATCTACAAAATGGATTATAGGTAGTACTTACCTCTGCTTTTTTTTGAAGAGTGAAATCATCTGACATCAAATCAAATGACTTCTTCCGTTCTAGAAGGTGGTACAAGACGGCGAATCAGACTTTTACTGTCTAGCATTCATCTGTGTCTTTCAGTTGCCCTTTGTGCTTCAGGACCAAAGTAAATCTTTTAAATACTCCCGCTCCTATAATATTTTTTTCTTTTTCCTTATGTATTTGAAACTCGATTTAAACAGAACAGCTGCACAGATTTGGATAGACGTTAATTTATATTTCTTGAATTTCCTCATATAGAACTCCAAATCTCTGAAAATTAAGAATTTGTTGCTCGTGTAGCACCGCGGGCATAGCCAGTTACCGTTTAAGTTTAACAAGTCGGTACTTAGAAACTTCCTGTTATCGATCCCATAAGGATATATTACGAGTAACTATGAAATATTTTGATACAGATCTTAATGCGTGATACGTGGATCCATATATCCATTGATATTCGTATCAGTTTCGAAACAATCCCAAGAGGAACCAATAATCGATAGCTATAAGTTACACCTAGTAATTCTACTGAGTAATATTTTTGTGACGAGTCGACTTGATATTGAATAATAGGAGTGAGGTAGATGGAGATATAAATCATATGAGATTTTGAGCTTGCAATTTTCTAAGATATTGGGAACTAGGATTTGGAATATAATGTCAAGGTCAAATGATAAAAAAAAAACATCTTTGACCAGTGTCAAATAATAAGCAGATTTTAAACGGTTAATCATTGTTTAATGCTCAGTAAAATGTACTTTGAAGAATTTATGTTTGATGTTATAAATTTTGCAAAAATGTAGAACTTACAACATCAGAAAATACTAGTTTCGCATTAAGCGGATTTCCCTCCAGAAATGTGTCGAGGTGGGTCTGCCGGCCTCTTCACTCTATAAAGTCTGCCGCTATCTCATCCATGGCGTATATCTGGCGCCTCTTAATTGCTTCAGACTAATAATTATTATCAGTTCGCGTGCGGCGCCCCGCCCCCCGTCCGCTCGACTACTCAGATACGCAATAACTAATGTATGTTGCACACACACTAACACACATAGGGCAACACTAAACACGTGTTGGGTAGCCACGGTTTTGCCACCGCAACGGGAAAACATTACGTGGCGACGGATTAATTTACAATGATAATAAAGTTATAAAGACAATTTTCTTCGAAGTCACCTGATTCAGTTGAGGCTGAAGCGGAATCACGTGTGTTCGTAATAATATTCAAATACACTTGATGTTCTCTCCTAATGTTACACATATCTAGAGTATGTTTATGAGATAGCGCGTTTGGCTTAGGAAATTGTATTGAGACAGTGCCAAGCCCTTGCATTACGGCGCACCTATCATCAAGTAGTTTGAAAACATCTCTTTTATGCATTATTTTCATGACCACAATAATATACTGCATCGTCATTTCTGGCCACATCGTAGAATTTTTTAGCCATCTCCGGTCGTTCTAAGACGCATTTACAAAACAGCTTATAACGAAAGTGAATATTTTAATATTGTTTACGCGACTCCCCTTGAGGAAACCAAGATTAAGTACCACCAAGGCATTAGTAAGTCGTGCCATTAATTCTTTAACGGGTGAATAACCTTCGTCGTTCTCGAAGACGTCTCGTCTGGAATAGTAATTATTATTGTTGCTTTGAAAACTACTATGTTACTCTACTTCGTGTCAACGGCCAAATAAAGTGTCGTCGAGGAAACTTTATCAGGTGGGTTTTGTACGGTTTCTTCGTTTCTAAACTGGCTTTCAAAAGCTGGTTCTTTGTATTATGAATCATTAATTGGCTAAACTCATTGCATCTGATTATAACTGCAATCTTATCCTTGTCTGGGGATTGTCGGAAAACGGTTTCATAAATCAACTACTCAACTTTAAAGAGATTCATCATCGGTTAAATTAAACAACATGTGCATTTATCGTCCAAATTGATGTTTTTTCCTCGTAACATGTCCACATTGTTATTTCTAAAAATTGACTGTCTTGTTTTACCTGCTCCTAATCTTCCTGTTTATGGGCAGGTCGGTCTCGGTCTAGTTCAACTCCCAATTTTTCCTTTAGCTTTGCCCAAATATCGTAATGGAGAGTACTCAGATGGAACTAAAAGCGACCGCCATAAAGTCTTCCATGTGATCCGGTTGATATAAAGTTGTCTCGGCCTTTCCGCTATCGAGTTTCTCGAGATCTGAGAAAACATATGTAGTAGACAACATATTTCTAGTGGTTTACAACTAGCAGAGAATTCTTACGAGTTTTGTTTTACGAACTGAACAGGCTTATTGATTTTCCGCTGTGTCTCTTGGTTTTATATATTTTGGATTTATGTTAACTGTTGTCTAGAAAAAAAAAATTAAACTCGCCAATCTACATTTTTTTATTCCTTTTATCATACTAATATTATATAAGCAAATGTTTGTATTTATTTGTGAATGTTTGTTACTCCTTCACGCAGACTCACTTTTTATCCTGGGAGTATGTTCCCCTGGGATAATTTTCTACGAAGCCGCTGATAGAAGTTAGTTTAATATCATTATTTTTTTTTCTGGCTAGATGATGTGAGAAGTGATATAAAAGAAAAGGGAGTTAGTGATAGCGTGACGGGACACAGGACAGAATGGAAGAAAAAAACGTGATGCACTGACCCCAAGTAAAATGTGACAAGGGCAGGAAGATGATGAATTTTTTTGGCCAATGCTGCAAAGTTTTTATAATTTATTTATTTATAATTTTTGTACACACCTTTTATTGGAAGAAGATATAGGGCGGGTTTCTGAATTGAGTTTTTTGAGTTAAGTATGTCTCAAACCATACTTTAATGCCAAAATTTTACAGGTTTGCAGGCTAAAGTTTGAGAAATATTCAACTTCTAAAGCTTAAATCAGAAATCGGGGGATAGTGATAAAAAAAATGTACAAAGGTATTTCTAAAAGAAATTTCTTCCAGCAGCCCTGCGAAAGGAGAGATAAAAAGAAATGTAGACAATAGTGTGTAGAAATAAGAAAAGAAGTACTTATATAACTGTACTATAGTATACCTATAATATAGTATACCTTATACTCTAAATAAACAAATACAATATACCATATTGAATATCTTCAAAAGGTTTTATTACGATGCTGAATTTCTTTTCAAAAGTTCGCCCTAAACAGGTCTTAATATACCGATTCCAATGCCATCCGTTCCATTTCGAGTACCAACGCCGATCATGAGGTGTTCTTATCAGTCATAAATTATGTCACGAGGAAACAAGTATATATGGAAGAAAGAGGTCGTTTTAAAGTTCTGCACGAGTAGGTAAATCATATTCACGAATACAGGCGTCGTTATTGTACAACAGAACGGTTTATTGGCTGTCTGACCTCATGTTATCGCAACAAGCCTCCGTCATCTTCCAAGTCATACCTTATCGCTCTCTGTGACGTATCGCTTGCTGTTGGGTTTTTGTTATTATTTATTATGTTATCCTTCATAATATTGGGCAGTATATAAGTGTCAGGGACGATGGATTAAAATAACTCTAGGAGGGTAGGTACTTGGACTCGGACAAGCGCAAAACGCCCACTTGACTGGCCTTATCTTCAGGAGGCTGTCGCGAAACTCAACTTTAATTGCAATGGTCTATAAGTGTCTCAGAATTGTCAGTGATTTCAGTTTTAAGCTCGATGTATTCTATTTTATTTTATTTGGGAAACAAACAATCTCACATTATATAATTATTATTCCTAAATATGTTTATTTATAATGTATGCTAACAGTTTGGCAAAATTACATACAATCAATATTAAAACAAAACCAATATATTTTTTTTCCAAATATAAAATATGTACATATGTACATTATGATCATATTCCGCTACTTTTACTGAAAGTTTAGTCATAAAAAAGGATTACACTTTTTTCGGGCAGAAAACTTAAAAGAGTTGTCTAACATATTCCCCAGGCTACTTAAATTATGTATTACTTCGTTATCCAAGTTTTTATCACGACAACTTCATATTGTAACAAAATGTAAAATGATAACAGTACAGGATTAACACAATTTTAACTTTCTGAACCCTATTAAAAATGCAGTGAGATTTTTTCTCCTTTTATAATTTACGCCTAATGCCTGTGAAAGAGCTGAAAGTCAAAGTCTAGTTCATAATAAATGAATGAAAATTTTAAGCTCTGCCGTCCTAGAGCGAATTTTTCCCGACTTTGATTGTCCTTCAATTACTGCGAAACCTGCAAACTAATTTCTAAGTAAGCAACAAAAGTTACTTGTTAAATTATTCCAGGAATTCAGAATTTTTATTTTTTTTGTTACGTAGATACCTTCAAGCACATGCATATCGAAGTAGATACCCACTTTGTACTAACCTTGTTGAGTTAGAAAGTTATAACATTCCCTTATCTCATCCTTACCCTTTGACAGACACAAGAGTAACTTTTTCTTCGAGCAAGATAGACTAAAAACCATTCAGGAATATAGATTCTCTTCACAGGAAAGGGATTTGTACCTTTGAGAGCCCTATTTACCTACGCCGCTAAATTTCCTGAGGGATCAGCGAGGACAACGGTCCTATCAACACTCCGTCGGGTTAAACCCTACCCGTCTCTGACCCGTGATCGAGGCCCAATTCGTTTTCTCCGAAGTCAACCTTTATGAGTCACGTCTACAAATTTGACTGTCCAAAACTGCACAACATTTATTACTATTTTGCCACACAGTCAGTAATAGCGGCCATAACGCTGTACAAAAGGTCGCTTACTATTGTTCCTAAATCATAAAGGGGCCATAAAGCGTCCTTATATCGATAACCCGGCCATTTGCAATCGCATCCACAATTCTACAAACGGACCCCACGTGCGGCCACATCTCATTAATGCAATCGATACGCCCTCACTAAAACATTATGTTAGTAACGCTATAGCACTACTTTATTGGCGTGCAAACCGGTTGAGTTCAGACGCTTTATCTCGCCGTGGACATCCATACTCAGAACCGGCTTCGCGTATGCGTCGCTTGTTTTATGATTGTCAATAGCGACCGCCGCTACGTTTTATGTTTTCGTCCATTGTATTGTCTATAAAACGTGCTCGATCGGATTCGTGAGTCCTTTCACATAAGGCTCGGCCGTTTTTTTTTCAATTTCATTCTGTAATCTATCATAATGTAGGTAAATTCTTAAAGCGACAAAGTTTTAAAGCATTTATAATAGGCGTTATAAATGTATTAGTTTTATAAAGCCCCCTAACACGCTATATTTCTGATTTAAACAGCTTTTTAATATCCTACGAAGGTTTAACACGACTCAAAGTGAAACTGGTTCGTGATTCATATTATCAAGAGTAATAGGAGTCCTCAAAATTTCTCGCCTTAATAAGGAGAAAAAATTCTTCGCCTTAATAAGAAGAAATGACCATCTATTAACTAAAGCGTGTCTAATCAATCAGTGTCTACGGACTTTAATTAAGGACAAGTGTCGGTTTACGCTAGATCGACGGTAATTTGATGATTTTCTGAAATGTAAAAGTGTAGCCAAAGGTCATGTTGATATTCAGTGAGTATTTTTTCGCCGTTTATTCTCCTGGTGGTGTGGGCACGCGAGGGCACGACCTCGCGCGTGACGTCACGCCTCAGATGAATGAACATCACCCCAGCCCCCGTGCCCCTACCCCCATCCCCCACCACCCGGCGGTCAGCTTGCTAGCGATGAGCACGGTTATTGCAGTCAAAACATCTGTCGTTGAGTCAAAACGACTTTTACGTAGAAACCGTCGATGTTTTCACGTAATACGACATTTCTGGGAATGAATCGGAGGAAATGGAATGTTGAGATTGTTGTAAATGAACATTTTACATGATAATCTTCAGATGAATGCGGTATTGTCCGCTTCTACATTCCTGTGGAGATTGTCAGCTGGGTAAAGAATTTAAATGAAAATCGTTTTTATTATCACTGTTATATTGTGTTATTTAATTCATTTAAGTAACATAAAACTAGTTTGATGAAATATCGTCATAAAACTTGTTCATCAGGCCATCGATAATAAAGTGGTTATAGCAAAAGGATCTGCCTGATTCTTTTATACTAATACTTTAAATTCTGCAGTAAGATTATATTATGTGTTATGCGAGCACACGTTCTAGAAAGAACTAAACGTGAACAAAGGCATGCTCAACATGTACTTGAATAGAAAATAATAGTAGACTCGAGTAATATGGAGAATCCGGCTCCGTTTCTCGGTGCAACAACGCCCAAGGGTCTTGGTCAAGTTCCATATTTGGTTTACGGTGAGTCATCGAGCGTGCACCGACTCACGTTAACTGTTGCCATACCGAGGCCGTTTTAAGGAGAATCTAAATCGATAGATAACTCGTATGAGAAGAATTGTTGATAGATGAACGTTCGGCAACCTCGTATATTTTATCCATTTGTCAGTTACAAGCAGATAGATTGCTTGTAATTTTTCTCTCAGTCTTTATATTCTCCTCATTTTTACCAGTATTATTGGCATTAACAACCATTTTCGTCTTCTAGAGGAATATTTTTTAAAGGTTTCTTAAGGATAAGCATTAATGCGAACGAATAAAAAAAAACTTATACTTCTTTCCATGCTCATGAACTTTTTCATTGTTTTTTACAACAGAAGCATCAGTTTCTTTGAGTAGGATGTTCTTAAATCCGGCTATTCATCTTTCTTTATAACAGGGAGATAAGTTTGTTCATTAAGCTGTAACTTCGTCTTAACCAAGACTGGAGCAAAAACTGCCTACACTAAAATGGAAAAGAGTTCGTAGAAGCCATACCTTGACGATTCTTTGCTAGTGCATAACATGTAATTCTATGAAATAAACGGTCGGCAAACTCTGGTATGGTTGGAAACAAAGAAAATAGATACTTTAATAGCCTAGTAGTATCTCACTGGTTATCTGTCCTAGAAATATGGAAATATCAAAAGTGTTTGATTTAGGTTCTTGTTTGATTTGATTATCACATTTGTGGTAAATAAATGAACTAATAGTTGCTAAATCACTATTAATAACAGCATCGAAAGTTAAGTTTAACGCTGACATAATTGACGTACAATGCAAACTATTGTATCTTTTCTCAATATCATCTTTAATACACACGTTGCTTTTATAAAGTAAACGGAAGAGCGATAAGGTTGTCCTTGTTTAGATACGTGCCTGTGTATGCATATATGGATTATTGTGTGTATGTATGTGAGAGCGCGCTTTGACCTTCCGTGGTCGGTAGACGCACGCTAAACGAGCCCACCGAATGATTTCGTTAACAGCTCTTTGAGTATTATGAGACAGACGAATGATTTCAGTGAGGCTATAAAAAGTCCTCTTTTTTGGCTACTGTACTTAAGATTCTATCGCTACCAAAATTTGTTTCGTTGCTAACACAGTTCCCAAAAACAACAGTCCTAAAGAACGGAAAATAATTATCCCTATATTGCATAATGTTTTCATTATGTACTTTGGTCAATAGCCCTATTTATCCTTAGTCTTCATTACACATGTTTACTTTACTGTAATGAAATATATATTTATTTCGAGTAGCGTAGTAACATTTCCTAAACTCACGATAACCTTGACTTTTTGATAAAACGTCCTGTGTATAATATGCTATATTGCAAAAACTTTATTCATTATATGAGAATTGAACTGGTTATTCGTTTATCAAAAGTAGTTGTTATGTGAAACGTAAACATAAAATAAAATTTAAAAAATATCGTAATTTTTGCTAAAATACGTCTTCGAATTTCAAAATCTAATATTTCACTACAATCCTTGACATTACGAAAATTAGAACTCGTGTAGTTTGAGAAAAAAAAATCGGGAAATATTAAAAATCGAAACGTTTTGAGAATCCTAAACGCATCATGAATAAAACAATAAGCATATAACATTAAACGTGTTTCAGACATCTGGGATCTGGGTTTGATGAACAAACGAAATAAAGCAGTTTCGAAACGGGTTTCTGTGCTATGTCTCCACGTTAGGTCCCTTATAACATCTGCTTCGTATTTAAACGTTCATTTTAATTCTTATATCACAGCCATCCAGTCGATTTTATTGTCAAAAGTTACATTTACAAGTTAATGTCGCGTAGACCAGTTGTGTACACATCATTATGTCCTCGATTTCGTTTCTACGAACAGCCATTGCTGCTCGTTTTTCGACTATGTATGTACTTAGATTTGTCAAATAGGAATCAAACTAGTCCTGACAACTTAATGATCAAACAACATTGCCGCACTCTTCTACCACTCTACTTTCATAATGTAACGGCACAAAAAAACGCTGACTCGTCGCTCAAATGGCTTTTTTGTTTCACTTCTGTCTTGACATGCCACAGCGGAAACTACCGCACATTATGGAGCACTTAGATTGAACTATTCAATGTCTCCGTCCCACTTTGGAGACAAGAGAACATGCAATTTCATGTCCTTTTATTTTTTATTTGTTTTTTTTTTTGCCCTATAGTTGGGGTTTAAAACTACATTTTTTCTTTTTTTTTCTTTTCAGTTGCATTTGTGCGGGGCCTCTCCCATGTAGTCTTTCACTCGGACGGTGATGGCTACGGATGACCTTGATTTAGTGGTTGTTTTTGTGATTGGTGCTAGTGAGTGATTGGCAGCGAGAGTGCTTGTCTACGGCTAAAGCCAGGCCAGTGTGGTTAGTGTTATGCCAGTAGTGCCAGTGATGTGACTGTCTATGGAAGCTTCAGGGTTGACTCGGAATGTTCACGAAGCACGGCAAGCCCGCTGAGCGGTGCCACCACCCCCACTCGCATAGGGGCTGTAAGAAGAAAAAACCAGCTCCGCACACGCCCTGGAAGTACTTGATGAATTGCCCACTCGTTAGAAAATGTTTTGGTACGGTATTTATTTTTAATTTAATTTTATTTTCTGATTAAACCATTGGCGTTGGTGTAGGTGAACTAACTCATTTTAATGAGGTCAAGATTGCAATCGATGAATTTAAAGTGCACGTAATTGCTTCATAAATGAACTGGATTGAATTCAGTAAAATTGATACCTTTGGTAACAAGGTGTTAAACAAGCTTGAATGCAAATAATGAAACAGTGAACAGGCACTAAACTTGCCTATGAACGTAATATAATAAAGGAATGGGTGTAATAGGTATATAATAATTTGATATGAAGTGCTGCGTTATGTGTTTCTGATTGTCGGTGATAAACATTATCAGTTAGAAATCGATCATTTGATAGTTCTTGCCGTATAGTTTGACGACAGTTTAAAAGTTTTGTTCTGAGATTAGAAGTTGAAAAAAATATCTGTATAATGGTTTTATCAAAAATGATCAATGATGAAGGATCAATGTTCAAAGTTGGTGCTCAATGGCCAAAAGTTTGGCTTGGCCTCGTCGCGGATGGATTTTGCCATTAAGGGTTACGAAGTTCGATTGATACTGATCTTTTGGATTACAGTTTTAACGATGTTAAGCAGGCGCGATTGTTTCATAAATGTGGAGTTGAAAATCAGAATTTTCTTCTTAAATCCTAAACTCTCCATCGATTTTCGTATTACGATATTTTTTAGAATAGAATATATTACCTACCAATCAATATCATAACTAATCAATATTTAAGAATGATACGTATGATATATTTGCAATAGCATAGCATAGCATAGTCGGCCTTATAATGTTCCCACTGTTGGGACTCAGGCCTCTTCTCTAGGAGAGCCCAGTGCGGGTTGGTGGATGTCACATGTCTTCGAATTTTTGGTTCTAGTACATGCCGGTTTCCTCACGATGTTTTCCTTCACCGTTTTGAGAGCAGTGGTGATGAAATAAATTAGAAAAAGTAATGCACCTGGCTGGGTTTGAACCCGCAACCTACAACTCGTAAGTCGGAGCCGTTACCACTCGCCCACCACTGCTATTTGCGATATTTGTGTTTATTTTAACCGGTCATTGTACTGAATAATTTATTATTCTTTGCAAGAGGATTAAGTTTCCCAGCAAGTTCATAAAACAGTTCATCGTTTGAACTTGAGTTTTTTGCAGTTGTTGCATTACAGTCCGGATGATTAAATAATCTTCTCATTGAATTTAACGAGTTTTCTGCCAATTGATTTGCCCAATGTTTATTGTTTGTACTTTGTTGCATTACGAGTACTCTTACAGTAACGTGTGTACTTACACTGAAGCAATGTAGTGGAATTGTAGAATTACCCTTAAAAGCATTAACTAAGTTCATTGTCGTGAAAATGTAGTTAGAGTCAATCGACTGTTGGATCTCATGATAATGTATTGAAACTGCATGACCAAGTATGATTTTAGATATTAGAACAGCATAACCAGAATTAGTAGTAGCGTTGAAACACTCGAATTTTCGCTGAAATGCGTTTCATACAATTTTCGTTGTATGCAGAGCGTCGGTATGTTCGGTGCAAACATCTGTAAAAACAAATACAAAAATTGTTTGTAGAGAAAATAGACAGTCACAGAATTTCATTGTTTTTCAAGTTTTTTTTTTTGTGGCAATACTTTTTGTAGTTTTGAGAGTCGCTGAGATTGTACGGCTAAAAGTAAATATTGTTTTGCGTCCATTGACAATTGTTCCGTTTTTGTCACAAGTTTTCCTTTTTAGAATAGCTTTCTACCTAATTGTCTATCGGCTTTATACTTTCTACCTTATCACGCTTCTTAATTCTCTTTTAATTTAATCTATGACGTTAATCCCTCGACTGAACCACATCGATCCCATGGCCCCCCCATGGGTTCGCTACCGAAAGGGAAAACGGGGGCCTTGGAACGCAAAGCAAAGAAGGAGCACAGGAGTGGGTTTTAATAAGTAAAAGTTTGACACGCCCTCTCGCTCCGCCCTAGAGCAGGAGAAGTCATTGAATGATATCCCTTGTAAAAAACTATATGTTAATATTTATTTCAAGCAGCCTGATAGTTGGACTTTATCCTCTAAGCTAGTTAGTAAAATCAATATTCTTAGCTTAAAACAACTGTATTAACAATTTGAAATAACCAGAGATTATATTATTGGTGTAGCACTTTCCGCATCACAAGCTGCAGTTAACAATGTCTATGGTCACAGTTTATTTTACGTTTCTACTGTTTTTTTACCTCAAAAGGAAAAAAAGGAACCTTTATAGGATCCCTTTGTTGTCCGTCCGTCTGTCTGTCAAGACCCTTTATCTCGGGAACGCGTGCAACAATAGGCATAGGGAAAATTTTGAAAAATGTAAATTTGTAGTTACGTCACAAAAAAAAACTTTGTGATTCAGAAAAATCTTCGAAACTCAATTCGGGAATTGAACTGTTTTCATAGGTAAGTTTGTAAGGAAACCTCAGTGCCCGAGTTCGACTCTTGCCTGGTTTTTTAATGACTATTATCGCTTTGCTTACGATGCTTTACACAATCAGCTGTGCCAAGTTAAATAACACGAAAAAATGAATTTGTTTTTTAGGTTTCCGTACCCAAACGCTAAAAACGAGACAATATTTCTAAGACTCCACTGTTTGTCTGTCACTAGGCTGTATCTCATGAACCGTGATAGACGACAGTTGAAGTTTTCACTGATGGTGTATTTCTGTTGTCGCTATAAAATCAAGTACTAAAAACAGAAAAAAAAAAATTTAAGTGATGCTCCCCTACAGTAAATGTGAATGGAGAGACCCTCCAATACAAATCTGATTTTTTTGCCTATATTATAGTGTCTAATGCTGTATAGATAATGTTACGAAACCCTTCGTACGTGAGTCAGACTTGCCACTTGGCCGGTTATTTTTTATATGTCTATAGTTTGTGGTTTTATATAGTTGCGTAAAAAATAATAATATTCTGCTTTGTGACTTGCAGTAAACCATATCGTGTAGCTCGCCTTCCGACCGTCCGGACCGAGCCCAAGTCGTCGACGGCGCGTATTGTTCCACGCTCTGCTCAAAGAGATGTCAGTAAACCGTAGGGGCCCAGCAGGGTCGAAGACTACCAAGTATTTATTTCTGAAAGGAAAACTCGACCCTGGAACGAAGGCAAGAAAGGAACAGGAGTGGGTTTTTAGTCAATAAAAGTCTGACACACCTTCTCGCTCTGCCCAAGAGAAGATCTGCTCGATCAAGTTTGGACATTTGGTTCCAATGTCCAAACTTGATCGAGTCAGCAGCACGTCTTTAGGTCTTTTTATCTTCAATATTCAATCACCCAAGCTACTGTTACATGTATGAAGTCCAATGATGTGTGAAGCGTAAATCACGGACGAACTACGGCCAATGAACGTAGCCGACCTTGTAGCGGCATTCCGTCGCGTCCCGACTGCCCGATAGACGTTTAACTCGACTTGTCGCAACTACCAGAAGTACCATAAGAGGAGCTGTAAGATTTACATCAAGAATTTCTAGTTATACGTTCAAGCTGTGTTAGTTTGGTAGGGACAGTACTTTGAACTGTACCATCTCTGGTTCTGTCTATAGAATCTATGTAGATTGTTTTATTTTAAACTAAATCCTTAGGGTAGGTATGCGTTGTATAAAAAGACATCACATCTGTTACCAAGTTGTATCTCATGAACCGTGATATGATAGCTAGACAGTTTAAATTTTCACAGATGATGTATTTCTTTTGCCGCTATAACAACAAAATAAAAATAAAACCGAATAAAATAAATATTTAAGTGGGGGCTCCCATACAGCAAATAAGAATATAAGAATAAGTTTTTTTTTTTAAATAATATTCCACAACTATCACAAAACGCCGTCTAGTCCCAAGCTAAGCAGAGCTTGTGTTATGAGTACTAGACAACTGATAAACATACTTATATATTTCTAAATACATACATATTATAGATAAATTACACCCAGACACAGAACAAATGATCGTGAGATAACCACTAGACCAACAGGCCTCTCAATTATAGTTTTAATAAGTTAAGTATTTTTTTTTTATTTTTTTTTATTATAAATATGATTTAAAAAAAAGTATAGATAGGTACATTTTCCGATAAAGACTTGCCATCCCTGCCTTAGACTAAATGCCGCACTAAAGACCACTATCACAGTATCACTCTGCTTCATTACGGGATAGGTAGGATTCTAGTGTTGAACTTAGATTGTAGTGGTGTTAGTACGTATTTGCAGTTTGCTGGACCATTTGCTTTGCCTTCGAGAATATAAAAATTTACCTTCACTACACCTATATTTTGTATTACTGTTTCTTTAGTTTTTCTGCCTTTTTTTCCGTGATATTTTTCTGTGTTTGTAGTAAAGATATATCCATCAAGTGTTGCCATCTTCTTTTACTCACATACATAATACATAACATATATAATCAGCCTTATAATGTTCCTATTGCCAGGACTCGGGCCTCTTCTCTAGGAGAGGAAATGAGCCATAATCCACCACGCGGGCCCAGTGCGGAGTGATGGATGTCATTGCACCATTTCTCGAATT
Source organism: Mythimna pallens (assembly GCA_961205895.1). Classification (NCBI taxonomy): domain Eukaryota; kingdom Metazoa; phylum Arthropoda; class Insecta; order Lepidoptera; family Noctuidae; genus Mythimna; species Mythimna pallens. Next base: position 9,993,394 of record OY540843.1, read on the forward strand.
TTTGGGAAATGCCGGTTTCCTCACGATGTTTTCCTTCACCGTTTTGAGAGCAGTGGTGATGAAATAAATTGCACAAAGTAATGTGCTTGGCCGGGTTTTAATCAGCGACTATTCGTTATTCGGGGTCGTTACTACTGGGCCACCATTGTTCCCTTTTACTCACAAATCAACTAAATAGAATATTGATGGCTTAGTAACACTAATACGTTTTCAAAACTCATCATCTGACATGCAGGATATAAAAAATGTCTAGATTAGAGTTACTAGAAAAAAGAAAAAAAAACAATTTGTAATGTATTATGTGAAAAATTGAATATTATGTAGTACAAATTTTGTAAAAGCATTTTCAGATTTGTCAAAACCTTGTTTCTGAATAGAGGTACTATATGTAGTACTTCTTTCTGAGTGTAGTTGTTGACGATTGCTAGGTCAATGACTTTCAAAATAATCTTGTTCCTATTAATCATTAGAGCAAAAAGTATGACATCTTTCATCCTCAGTGAAAGCTTGTTTATACAAGTACCTATCAACAGTATTTGTAATGGCATACTTAGTTATATTTATTCAAAGAAACTACGCTTTTTGTGACTTTTAGGCGTGCATGCAGGAAGCAGTCAGCAAGACCTTATGGTGTTATGTGTCCGTTGGCGCAGTGATTGACGGATTGACTGCTGTGCTACGTATCGCAGGATCGATTCCCGCATAGAACAAATAGGTATTTGTATGGCCAACAGTTAGTAGTTTCGGTCTTTGTGTCTTATGTATGTGTGTGAGAGATTACATGTTTGTGAACGCACCCGCTATACAATAGAAATTCCTAGTGTGGAGCAAGTGCAAGTCGGACTCGCACACTGAGGGTTCCGTAGAAACTAACTTATGTATAATATTATAGTTCAATTCCCGAATCGACCCTATGAAATAAAAAAAGAAAAAAGTTTATTTTTTACCTAACTACAAATTTTCAGTTTCCAGATTTATGTCTATACTTGTGCAATAAGACCTTGCTTCATGGTTCTAGCTCTTCGCACGCTCTATAAATTTCAGGGTTCTAGGTCAACGGGAAGTACCCTATGAATTTGATCCTTAGGAGTGTCAAAATTACGATTTTTGCGACATAAACGGCCGTACCTTTTTATTTCGTTTACTCAGAAGTTTGATTTTTTCACAGCTTCAAGGGACCGCAGACCTGAGTATATGGTATTAATTTCAACTCAATACCTCCACGCGTTCTCGAGATAAAGGGTCTTGACAGACAGACAGACAGACGGACAACAAAGTGATCCTATAAGGGTTCCGTTTTTTCCTTTTGAGGGACGGAACCCTAAAAATAACGGATAATTTCTGAAAACAACCAATAAAAATGATGTAGATTTAATGATCCCATTAATATCGTCCTGTCTTTGTCCCGTATTAATTGGGGTTGGCGTAACACGTTTTTTTCTTCCATTGTTTTCTGTTTCTGACACCCATCACGCTATCACTAATATTTAATGATCTATCCCCTAATTATTTTGAATAAATCGAACTATTCAAATTAGGGCAATCCCACATAAAGTAGATGATAATGACCTGTATATAATTGTAGAATGTCCGCAAACATAATTTCAACGAACGCTCAAAACGGTAAAATTGTTCATTGTACTAAACTGTGTGTAACAATTACGCACTGTATGAAAACAATGACACTGTTCGCTTTATTTCTTCAGGGAAGTTCAGTGCCAAGGACTAACACTTCAGAATCAAGTTCGCCTAGTATGATGTCGACTAGTCGGGCGACATATCAGCCATACCGTAAAAAGCGATCGCAGCCGCGCAAACAAAAACAAGAATTGCGTCTACACATGACTCATATACCTACGTTTTTTAGAGTACAGCATGCGAATAAAGAATATTTTAACATAATTGAACTTTGACAGAATATCTACCTAGTTATTATAATTGGGTACTTGACTCAAGTTTTTTTATTGTTTGAAGTACTTATTAAAAGTAACTTTAAATTGCAAATAGAAACTTTCAAATTCTTTCAATATTAATCAAGTTAGAAACCTTTTAAATCTGGTGGAATGGGAACCTGTCAAATAACAGTATTAGGATGCGTATACTGAAATGTGACGTCACCGCCACTAGGTTATGTGTGCTCAAAAGAGATAGCGAGGTATTCTCACCACGCCCCCACCCTTCTTCACACCAATAGTTGGAATGCCTGCTTCATTTAATAACCAATTTCGATGCTATTTTCAGATAAAGATTGCTTTTTAGTTTTTTTTGTTGTTTCGTACCCAATTATTTACGTTTTTAACGAATTAATTCATTTTAATATACACAATGTATTGTCATATAAAAATTCGCTATTATTGCGCAGGTGTGTTTTTGTGTTTCATGTTCGTAATGTTCTTCAGTTCCCCAGTCGATTATATTTATTCATATATATCAGTCGTGCTACGACCTGCGACACACAAGTTCCATTTTGTAATTAACTTTTATTACATCATTTCGTTCTTTTATGTCTGATCGGAATACCAATGGGGGTAATAATTAGACCTCTTTAAATTTTATTTGACCTTTACACATTTTAAAAAGGGTCTATACCTCCACTGTGTTTCGTATTTTCGCCAGTAATTTTTTGTACTTTGCCTAGTGATCATGAAGTTGTTAAAGAAACGTAAGTACCTACCTATTTGTTATTTAATTTTAAACTACTAATTTAATTGATTAGTACAATATGTTTATTCATGTTGCTGTTAATTCAAGTGTAAGTATTTTCCGAGTCATTCGTAAACACACTAATTATTTTAAACTAAACCAAAAAATCTTTGTACGGAACTCCATGTGATGTCAGTGTTGTTTATTGATTTGTCGTAAGATTAGTCGAGCGAACACACTTGTTGCTTCGCCAGTAAGGATGCTTTTCGACCAGAGATGTGCTGTGCAGCTGATGTGAAAGCTAAGCTATGAAACTATGTAACCGTTTCTACTGATGCTAAGCTATGAAACGAGACTTGTAAAATGTGCTATGAAGATGCACCGCCGCGAAGTAGTGCTTTCAGTGACAGCGCCTTCTGTGAGTACTCTGCTCTGCAAATAGTGAAACATCCATAGCATGCATCTAGAGTACGCAATTATCCATATATGAAACATGCTTAAAACCGGTTTCTATCAGTGCTAAGCTATATGCACCAATGATTTATGATTGGTGGATATCAAACACCATAGCAATGTAGCATAGTACATCTTTGGTGGAATAGCTCCCTAATGCCACCGTGCACCGTGGCTATCTGCAGCTTGTTCCTATCACAGTCACCGCAGACCTAATGAGGCGTAACCACAGCCTTAATCAAATCTAATCTCGCATTCGCAAAGTCCCGGCTTCAACAAAACCCGGACATTTCACAAACTTTTCATTCCGTATTTTAATTCTAAAACACAATCAGAATCTACGTGCCCTGACTATTAAAACAAAATTACTCCGTCTTCTTTCGAATTTATATTTCCGGTATTTTCAACTGACTTATATGGCTACTGGCTGTAACTACTTGTGCCATTGCCAATACTGGAAAGCATTTTAACGAGATTTTAATGTTTTCGCTTGCAAAATTTATTGCCCCCGGCGCCAAGAGTGGTATCTCCAGGGATTTACTACTGAACGCAATTTGCCGACACTGTGTGTTTCTTCCAAGCAAAATGCAGGAGTAGCCATGTTTCAAAAACTTTATGCAGTTTGTGGGAATAAAAATTTCATTTGAAAAACTTTACACACAATTTCAAAGTTATAGTTGGAATATAAAATAAAACGAATGTGGTTAGAAACGAACAGCAGTTTTGTGGAATTTTAAATTACTTTTGAGTTTAGTTTATATATCTTGAAACATAAATGCAATATATTTTTCTTACACAACTATAACTTAAAGGTGACGATTTATAACATTATATTAACCGTCGCACTTAGATTACATTTTTGCAACATTTTTTTTCATTTTCGTTTTGTGTTTACCTACTTAAACTGCTAAGAAAGGTCTATACCTACAAAAAATCTTTTCTGTAAAAAAAAAAAATGGTATTGCAGATGTCTAAAGCCCGGTGGCGACCACTTACCTACCATCAAATCGACCATCTTCATCAATATCGCCACACTTACGCGTTAAAAAACAATCAACTAAATAACCCTACTTGCAGTCGGGTAATAATGACCCATAGTTGTGTATATGCGCTCAATAGCCTAGTCTTTCTGAATCGTCCTCCCGCCAGATACACACGGTCGACAAATTAGTAAATCGTGCGTTAAATGCGACATCCGTTTGTGATGGTACAAGACGTCACACAAGCATAAGCGACATTAAAATCGCAGTGTCCTCGCTCCTACATGCAACAGTTGATTTAAATAACGTTGGTAGGTTGGTACCTTTCATAAATTCATCTTGATTCAAAAAACTAGGCAAGCGCGAGTTTGACTCGCGCACTGAGGGTTCCATACAAACTTACATAGGTAAATATTTCAATTTCCTAATGGAGACTTGATCATTTTTCTTAATCGCAAAAAAAGTTTTTTTTTTTGTGACGTAACAACAGATTTATTCCGATATCTGTGCTGTATGACCTTGCTTTATGTTAAATTTCAGGATTCTGGATCAACGGGATTATACCCTATGAATTTTGATTCTCTTAAGAGGGTCAAAATATACGTTTTTTGTGACATAAACGGCTGTATCTTTTTTTTCGTTAACTTAGAAGTTTTTATTTTCATAGCTTGCAAGGGACCGCAGACCTGAATATATTTATGGTTTTAATTTCAATTCGATACCTCCACACGTTCCCGAGATAATAGAAACAGACAGACGGACTACAAAGTGATCCTATAAAGGTTTTTTTCCTTTTGAGGTCCGGAGCCCTAAGAATCGAAGTAAATCGTGTAGCGATATATTTTTAGAACCCTTCAAGTAAACACAAACGGATATTGGGTCCTTTAACGTCAATCTTTGAGCTTATTTTCGATTAAAGCGTGTCGCCAAGAAATGTCACCCTAAAATATTATTTGACTTTTATTCAAGTTTTTTTTTTTACGTTTTTTTAGGGTTTCCAATCTTGATTGATTTATCAACGTTCAAGAGTTGTTATGAGCTATTTTAAGCTGATTTTATCCCAACGTTTTTAGGATTCCGTATCCAAAAAGGAAAAACGGGACCCTATTGCTAAGATTCCGCTGTCCGTCTGTCTGTCACCAGGTCTCACGAACCGTGATAGTTAGACAGTTGAAATTTTCTCAGATGATGTATTTCTGTTGGCGCTATAACAACCAATACTAAAAACAGAATATAATAAATATTTAAGTGGGGCTCCGTTACAACAAACGTGTTGTTTGTTACGGAGCCCTTTGTGCACGAGTTCGACTCGTACTTGGCCGGTTTATATATATATATATATATATATATATATATAGAAGATTCTCTGCAACTACGTAAATGATAACGCTAAAATCTTGAAATTCTTCTGTATAACTTTACCGTTTAATAATCCATAATTGCTTTACTTGAATACAAGATTTTGATATCAACACAGATTAAAAAATATCTTCAGTATATTATGTAACTTCCACATGGCTAAATCTACATAATTGATCGCACTTGACCGGTTTATTTTTATTCCACGTGCTGGCTTTTTATCATGTGTAAGTTGGACAAGTATTTTTATATAATTGACCCTTTAGTTAGCATAGCATAGTCGGCCTTATAATGTTCCCGCTGTTGGGACCCAGGCCTCCTCTCTAGGAGAGAGAGTGGGCCGCCACGCGGGTCCAGTGCGGATTGGTGGATGTCACATGTCTTCGAATTTTTGGTTCTCGGACATGCCGGTTTCTTCACGATGTTTTCCTTCACCGTTTTGAGAGCGGTGGTGATGAAATAAATTACACAAACTAATGCGCCTGGCTGGGTTTTGAACCCGCGACCTACAACTCGTAAGTCGGGGCCGTTACCAGTCGGCCACCACTGCTCCCAGTAACAGACTAGTATTTTTATATAAACGTCCCTTTTTCCTACATTTATTTTGTTATTGGAAAAGTGTGGCCAATTTAGTAGGCTTGACACGTAGAGCTATCATCATACTTACAGCTACTTATGTATATTATAATATCTTCAAATCCAGGCTATTATGAAAACACCCCGCTTTTCTTGGAAATACCGAAGGATGGGTAGAAATACACAGATTAGAAAATGTTCCCGAAAATGTCTTGCTATTTTGTTATTTATTTTATCTTCATACAACAAAAGGTACCTTTTGTTGTATGAAGATAAAAAAAAAGGCAGACTTACAATGCGGTCCAAATAAGAATAGGATCGATTGCCATGTTGTGACGTGACGTCATACTTTCAAATCGAAGAATTATTGTGGTGAGCAAAACAAGACATTTTTAAAAATTTGTTTATTTACGAACACTGAACGAAAAAGTTTACTCAGAATCCAATTCTTAAATTTTGCTCATTTCTGAGTTCTTCAATTTTGCCCATGTTCTTGCTATTTGACAGTATATTTGGAACGCATTGTAATGCTATTTTTCGATAATCTAAACGTATTTTGTACATTTAAATATTGGTAATCAGTTAATACGGAAATTAGAACGAATGGTAACTTGCCTACAATATCGCAAATGTTTTCTGACATTGATTTTATCTCGAATTTAACTAAAGTGATTATTATTTCATTTTGAAATAATTCGATTGTTTTCAACATCCCGCAGGTATAAATTTTGCTTTGTCTTTTCTTCACCATCAACGATTGCATCACTGCTTAACATCAGGTGGGATCAGCAGTAAAGCCCTAGTTTATATCATAAATTAAAAAAGTCTTGTTTTTCACAGGAATTTTATGTTTATCAAGTACATACAAAAACGATACTTGTCACTTTACAGTCTCGTCCTCACTCTACAGATTTTTCGACAAATTTGAAAAGCAGTATATTGATCCTACCGTAGGGACCCCAACGGGGCCGAAGCCTACTGGAATAATAGGTTGGCTTCCGAAAAGGAAACCTGGGGTCATGGAACACAAGTCAGTAAAAGTCTGACACGCCCTCTCGCTCCAGCCTAGAGCGCGATAAGTCATTGGATGATTTCCCACCAAAAAAAAACACATTTGAAACACAATATATTGATCCTGAAGATTGTACCCTCGCTTTTTTAGGGTCCCGTACCTCAAAAGGAAAAACGGAACCCTTATAGGATCACTTTGTTGTCCGTCCGTTTGTCTGTATGTCAAGACCTTTTATCTCAGAAATGCGTAAAGGTATCGAGTTGAAATTAAAACCATATACTCAGGTCTGTGGTCCCTTAAAGCTGTGAAAAAAATCAAATTTCTAGGTTAACGAATAAAAAAAATACGGCCGTTTATGTCGCAAAAAACGTATACTCTCAAAGGAATCAAAATTCATTCCCGTTGAATTCTGAAATTTGGCATAAAGCAAGGTCTCATAGCACAGGTATAGGAATAAAACTGAAAACAGTAAATTTGTTGTTACCTACGTCACAAAAAAAAAAAAAAAATTGCGATTCGGAAAATCTTCGAGACTCCATTCGGGAATTGTAGTTTGTACGGAACCCTCACTGCGAGAGTCCGAACCGCACTTGCCCAGTTTTTTACCATTAATTTCTAGACCACAGATGTTGTAGCCGTTGTATGTACCTACAAGAGATCCACAATAAGTGTCATATCATATTTTCGATATTACATTCAGGGGAGGGTCGCGACCGCGATTTTTCCAAGATGAATACATTACGGCCGCTTAGTATTCACGTCTGTTGGTCCTCAGATTGCGTTACCGTGTCTTGAGGCATATTGCATATTGTAGCAGCCGGAGTAATACTGGTGACGTTGAAATTTGCACCTCGCCTTATCAGTGTGCAGTTGATAAAAAGAATAATTGTGTCTTTTTTTTAATGTTCACAACTATCGCACAACGCCATCTAGTCCCAAACTAATCAGAGCTTGTGCTATGAGTAGTAGACAACTGATAAACATACTTATATATTTCTAAATACATATATATTATAGATAAATCACACACAGAACAAATGATCGTGCTCATCACACAAACATTAATAAATTTGTCCTGGGTGGGAATCGAACCCACGACCTCCGGCATAGCAGTCAGGGCCACTTACCTCTAGACAACAGGCAGTCAAAAAAAAAAAAAATGTCATCTATTGTTCATATTGATATAACTTCTCCCGCTAAGTAAGTAGTACTTAAGTACTTCGTGAATCCGGGTACCTTTCGGGAAATGGTTAGTAACACCAAGGCGCTGCTGGCCTTCCTTGAGGAGCTGGGGTGGATCGAATAACAAGTTAATCCCACCCATATGCAAAACACGTGAAGCTAGAACTACATTAGACCGACGCACACGTGGACCACGCCTGATTTGTACGAAGAACGACGTCGCATGGCGTGGATGTAATGTAGCTCTACAAGTCTAGTTGCCATATAAAATGTATGGAGGCCGACGCACCCAGATGGTGTACGTGGCACACGTATGCGCAGTGAGGTTCTACCTGGAATTGTGGACACCAGCCCCAAATACAAATATAACTTCTCCCTCTTTTTATGGACCCACTTCTTTTTTCCTTCTTTGCCTTGCGCTTCCAGGACCCACGGTGACTGTCAAAGTATACCACGGCCTATCAATCTAGTACTCAGGTACCTAAAACCCGCTTCTTTGTTCCTTCTTTGCCTTGCGCTTCCAGGACCCGTGGTGACTCTTTCAAAGACCGCAGCCTATCAATCTAGTACTGAGGTATATTAATAAATATTAGATATTGATGTAGGTACAAAGTTTCTCAATACCAATCCATCTGAACTAAGTCGGACTGAGTTAAGCTTGAAGCCGGTCTCGGCTAAGGTTAGTCCGATTATAAATGTGGGTTTGAACTGGAAACGACAGTCCAAAAGCAATCTTGATCAAGGCGCAATGTAAATTGATTTCGTACCCTATATACGTAGGTAAACCGACTTAGGTTTCTCGAATCATATCATGTACTGTGCGGTTGACAGAAGGGAATAAAAGAATACGTGTAGCACCGACCTCAATAATACTTATTAATTTATTTATCTAGAAGGCACCTCAACGACTTGCTCACTAAAACATTGTGAATTCGTCATTTACAGAGGTGCAAAGCACCGACAGAAAACTAAATAATTAATTGTGTGTGCGGGAATTGCATGACTTGATTCCGCCATCTCCTTTCTACCATCGGACAACCCGACGCACGGCGAGTATTCACCCTTACGTTGATGAAACTTTAACGGTCCGGACTAATCGTTTCGCTTTGTTGTTTATAATAATCATAATAAGACTGATCGAAGGACTGGAACAATTTGCCTGCTGCGGTCTTCCCGTCCAACTTTAATTTAGGTGTCTTCAAGCCTACAAGTTACAGCTTTCAACATTTTTTTTATGTAAAAAAATTAGGTGTTATCCAAAAAAAAAGAGGAAGAAATATTTAATTTAACACAGCAGTAGGAAGAAAGAAAAAGAAAATCAGAAATATAAAGAATTTGAAGTAAATACAATAGTTACCTATATAAATTTAAGATGGTTCGTATGTTGAAGTTTCGAGCTAGTTAAAAGCCTTGTAAGGAATATGCGAAAAGAGTTCGAGAAGATGTCGATGCTATTAGGTCGTGTAGCGAGTTTATTGTGGTTTTTCATTAGACAATTCATTAGCGAGGTGCTACCAAGAGGGTAGTACAACTTGCAGTTGCGTCAATGTTCTCGCGGCTATGTCTAATAAATGAGACAATGACAAGGAAAGAATCATCAAGATGAAAATCGTCTGACACCCATTTCGATTACCGCGCTCAAATGCAGTTGCTAGGACGTATCAAGTATTTAAAAACAGATGATATTAGAAAGTAGTCTCGATTCGAAATAAAAATAAAAACAAATGACTTAAGTCCCCCCTTCTCTAGTTTGCAATGCAGATTGATTGCCTTAGCAAAGACCTTTGCTCGTCAGTAAATAAGACCTAGTGCAATCATGCTATCAATCAATCAATAAATCAGTTTATTCCTCAACGCGGGTTAATTTTGTTTCAATTGATGATAAGTTGTCGTCGAGAATAAGACAGAATTTTATTTAAAAGCGTTCTTTTATGACTTTAAGTGATCTGTTTCCCAGTATCTATGTATTCCACGGGTAGTGTGAAAGCGAAGCCCGGGGCCCCGGGATGAAGGCAAAGAGGGAACAGGAGTGGATTTTTAGTCAGTAAAAGTCTGCACTATTTCTCGCCCCACCCAAGACCGGGATTTGGCATTAGATGATTTTCCCACCTAAAAAAAATGTATCTATGTATTGAACTAGCTTTTTTATATCTGTACACACATACAAATTAACAAAATTAAAGTGTTTGTTTGTAATATCCAATATTTATTTTTACTTAGAAATATGATGCTTTCATATCTATAGAAAAAAATGCGTTTTTTATTTTGTGTCTCTGTCTGTCTGTTTGCTCCAGCTAGTCTCCGGAACTGCTGGACCAATTTTGACGGGACGCTGAAGGATAACTGTTTTTACAACTGCTGGATTAAACAAAATATGACGGGTGTTTCACTGGGATATAGTTAATTTTATAATGTGTATCTACTTAATCTGCTTTTGATGTTTCCGCGAGACTAATCGGTTAATTCCCGGGAGATAATAGGTTCAGTAATTCCTTTCAAACAATCGAATGTTCGAAAGAGTTACCGTGGCCCTGGAACGTAAAAAGGCATCTGAAGGAACGCAGTCTGAAATTCCCTCTCGCCCCACCCCGGGGCGAGAAGGATTATTTGTGGATTCCACAACGAAAAAAAAGATGTAACTTATGTATCTAACACACTGTCTCTCTTAGTGCTCACGAATTTTCATTCATTTCAATATTTCATTTAGGATTGTTTGAGATTAAATTCCTGAATATATTTCAAGATATTTCCAAAAGCTAAAGAACGTGAGGGCGTGCAATCTGCTCATGCATAAGAATTTGGTTTCGGCTCCGATTTCTGAATTATGCATGATTTTCATGGAGTTAGGTAGTCCGACAGTAAATTCTTGTACGAAAATCTTTTGAATGTTTCACGGATTCCTTCGAATTCGTACGGATTTTGTTTGGACCAATTTTTGTTTTATATTATAACAATATTATTTCGTCATTGGATGTATTGTATGAAATTCCTCCACATCGCTGTCGACTGCAAGTGTGCCCAAAAGACTGGTGGCATTATAGCTACAACGTGGCAGACTGGCAGCTGTGACAAACTGAAAGCAGTGGTGGGAGTGATAACGGTTCCGATTTACGAGTCAAAACTCGCAGGTTCAAACCCAGCTAGCGCATTAGTTTGTATAATTTATTTCATCACGACAGCTCTCAGAAACGGTGAAGGAAAATATCATAAGGAAACCGATATGTCCTAGAACAAAAAATTCGAAGACCTGTGACATCCAACCCGCACTGGGCCCGCGTGGTTAATTACGGCCCATTCCCTTTCCAAGAGGAGGCTTGAGTCCCAGCAGTGGGAATATTATAAGGCCGAGTAAGCTATTCCAGGTCCTGGAGGTCCTGAAAGGCAAGGCCAAGAAGGAACATAGGTGTGGTTTCCACCATAAAAAAAAAACTTATTTTCAACAGTTTGTGCAAATAATTTGAAGCTCCTTCATAGAAATGCGAAGCGATGTTACAGCGATGATATAAGGCATATAGATCTACTATCATTTTTATAGTAAATTATTCCGCATATAAAATCATTCTAAGAAAATGCGTTGATACTTCGTTGTCGCATTGTCTCTTCGTTGTCCAAAAAGAGGACAGCTCAAAGTATTGGTCTTAAATTTATGTGGCTAATTGACTACCCGTGTTTTTTTTTTGAGATGTGGAATTCTTAAATAACGTCAATCGCTCTGAATGGAGCGACAGAGCGTGTCAGACTTACTGACTAATACCCACCTGTGTTCCTTTAGTTTCTCTTTGCGTTCCAGGGCCACGATAACATTTCCGCAGTAGTCAGGGGACTACCCATTACAGACAAACCCTAACAAATAGTACTTACATAACAAAGTGATCTGTGCGCTGAGTATGAGTTGTTTTTACGTTAGTGCAATCGAAACGTTTACCGCGTTTGGCTCTCTGATTGGTTAATAGCTTGGAGTGAGCCAATCAGAGTGCCGAACGTCATAAACGTGTCCATCGCGTTAAAATGTAACACAAACTCGCACTAGGCACGCTGGCACGCATGAATACAACAACACTTTCTTCAACTAAAATAATGAATGAATCTTTCAAACAAACACGTGATTAACAACAGTGTAGGTCGTAATAGACATAGCTGCTCTGTCGTAACCTCTAAATGAGTCACTAATTACAATTGTCTAACAGACATTGTAATGGCACTTTAGACCTTACCCACGCGTTTTACTAAACGTGCCCTGCCCTAACCGTCAGTAGACAAACCCTCGATTTCTGGAAAGCGACACCCACGACCCACCCCTGTTCACAAGAAGACTGAGGATGTGTTGGTGGTGTGTTTAAATTAGAAAGAAACAATGCTACTACTGAATCAACATTTATTATTAAACTTTAAAAATATTACTAATTGATTTTTAGGTTGGTTTATTTTTCATATGAGTGGCATTTTTTACTAGTTCTGGGATTTGGTTCAGAATGTCAAAAAACATTTTCACAACTGCCCATATTAAATTTTACTTTTACTTTCTCGTGTCGTCGTGAGACGATTGGAAACAAATCTACATCTACAAAAAAAGAGGAATGCGGGACGCATTAGAAGATTTGCGGGACAATTTTATTAAATATTGCAATGCGGTATTAGAACTGTCATTACGGGATGGTCCCGCAGAATGCAGGACGGTTGGTCGCCTTAGTTTGGATATATTATGTGTCAATCAAAGCAGGTAACGCTTGTTTGACAATTGTTCGTTTCAGAAACCAGACCATAACAATCTTTACTCGATTGTCTTTTGTTTATTTTTTATGATTAGTATTTGAAAAGAATTTAAGGTAAGGCTAGATAAGTCGGCCAGACATGAGAGTCAATAGTTATTTTAACCTTGAGAAAGTATTCTGCAGTCTGATTGAGTAAAATAATCGTAATGAGTTTTACTTATATTCTACCTACATTTAATGAAATAGCACCAAAAATGGCAATCGGCGTGCACATTGCTTGCAGAACAGATGGTCGATGGGGCCGAAAGGTTCTGGAGAGGCGACCGTGTATCTACAGGAAAACGCAGCGTTGATAGGCGTCCTATAAGGTGGACAATCCGTTCTTAGCGGATGCCTACCCCTTTTAAGTAACCTACCTGCCAAATTTTAAGCGTGTAGGTGTTATAGTTTCTGAGATTTTGTGATTAACCACTGAGTGGTATTTCGCTTTTATATAAATAGTTTCGGAAAATTCGTTCTTAACGGATGTCTACACCCTTTAAGTAACCTACCTGCCAAATTTTAAGCGTGTAGGTGTTATAGTTTCTGAGGTTTCGTGATTAATCAGTGAGTGGTATTTCGCTTTTATATATATGGGGTGACTGGTAATTAGTGTACGATACTTAAACACGTGATTGTGCTCCGTTTTTTATTACCTTCATTACCTTATAAAAACAACTAGATTCCAGGTTCCTACACCTCGAACTAAAGCTAAGCATTACAATAGGTAAAAAACGATGATTAAAGCGCTTTAGTACTGAAGGTAGAAACTTCTCACATACCAAAGGCTTACTTAAATGAAAACATTAACTGTATCTCCATTCCTTCCTTGAGTGAAACGAGGTACAAATTATGTGGTTGTCGTACATTGCTCTAATCATTTCTATGTAAGTACCTAACTGCGGTCTGCGGCTTTCAGAGGCGCCAGGTATTATTTATAGATAGGTGCTATTTATTGCAGCATTAGCTAACTGTGAATGTGTGAGGAAATATTTCGATGTGTGAAAATAGAAAAAAATATGGATGGAGGTTTCAGAATGTATTTAAGCATATAGAGCTGTATGAGTCATCTGTTATTTTTGTCACAATACTGAGTATCAATATTTTATAAATAGTATGTCTTGTTCTAGTATATTAAATTGGGATTTGGGGATTGGGAAATAAAACAGAGCCCTTTTATCAACGTCTCGTATTCGTCGTAATGTGTCATGTATTTTTTATGATATCCTTCCTCTCTTTCTCACACTTACCATCTCATTCATATAGCAACGTTCAAAATTCCCATATTAATATGTTATCCAAGTATCAAAACATCTAGTTGAATAATAGTTCTGGTTTATTAAAATTAATTTTTGGTTTTTAATGCTATGTCAAGTGTCTGTGGTTTTTTTTAGGTGGGAAACTATCCATGACTTCTCCTGCTCTAGGGCGAAGCGAGAAGACTTTTACTGACTAAAATCCACTCCTAGTTCCTTCTTTGCCTTCGTTTCGGGGCCCCGGGGCTTTCTTTCGCACAACCCATAACCCCAGTAGGCTTCGACCCTGCTGGGCCCCGTACGGTTTTGCTGTCGTCTCTTTGAGGCGCGCGTGGAACTCGTGGACTCGAGCTCGGTCCAGACGGTTACACGACATTGGTCGCCGTAAGTGTCTGTGGCCAAGTTCTACTTTGTTATAACACTGTTATTCAAATTTTCACGTACTGAATTTAAATTACTATTAAAAATCCCTGAAATATAAAGTTATTCCAGGTTTTTCGCAAAGAGCTGACTATAAGCCGTATTCTGAATACATAATCCTCGACCTGACGACGTTTATATCGCAGTTTGCAGTGTCTGGGCTGGCCCGCCGTCTCCTCCGTACTATGGACCTGGCTTACTTTTACGGATTACCGAGATATTTCAAGTTTCAACCTCCCGTACTTTACTACAGTCCTGGTATAATTTCACGATGAAATTCCCATTAAATTGCAAGCTTTAAAACTACACAGTAGCCGCCAAAGTTAATAGTCACGAACTATTTATCGTTAAACGTAATTTAATGTTATACTGATGTGGGATAGGCAATTTTAGAACTTGATTAAAGTTTAAATTGCAGACATCAGCTGGTAATTAATTGAAAATTCTTCAAAGAGATATGCGTTCGTCATTTGTTTTGAACAATGGTGAATTACATTGTCTTCTTTCTTCGAAGGGTAAGGAGCTGCCTAAAGCATGACTATACCTATTAATCGTTTTTGCCTTTCCAAATTGTAATTTCTATATTTTCTATTCTGTTTTTTGTTGTTTAGCTAGATTAAGTCAATTGGTTATATGTGTAATTTGCCATTTAAAAACATATTTTCTTTGTAACTTTTACACACACATTCTCACATATATTACTCCACTCCTCGGTACATACACACACACTAGTTTATATACTCTATTCATGCAAGGGAGGTTAGCTCAAAGCAGCCACCTTAACTTTAAGTTCAAAAAAATCACGTTAAAGATTTTTCAAGAAAATAATATACTACTAAGTAGATAATTTATTAACCTTCTATTATGTGTAAATCAAATTGTAGGCTTTACTATTAATTATTATCGTTATCTATGGATTTTTTGCGAAGCCGATATTTCAAGTAAGGTTCACTGACGAATAAATCTAGACAGATAACAATTTATGTCAAGTCAAAGCAATTAATGTCACGGTATAAATATTTTTTTATAATTAGTCAAGATTTATTAAAGGTCGTACAGATCACTTTTTATTGTAAGGGTGGAAATGCCGAACAGTTGGGAAATAACAATCCAATCGTAACCGATTTCCTGAAAACTGTAAAGCGAAGTGTTTCTCGTTATTATCCAATCTACATTTGTTTAAATAAAATGAATTACTAAATGTGTTACTAAGCGAAAACTCGAGAAAGACTGCAGTAATTTGAAGTACCTTTTTTCAATTTATTTGTTGAAACAGACCAGAAATGGCCAACGAAATTTCATACTCGCATAGATATCACAATGAAGATAGTTAAGCGACTATGACAATATAAATAAATAAATGGTTCTGAATAGTTATGTTGAAAATGGTATCATCAAAGTGACTGAAAAACTGATGGTGGTGATGGAGCCGGAAGGTAGGCACTGGAACTCCGTAATTAATCAATGTAACCTAGCCATGTTTCGGCTTATTAGAATTTTCATGCGATGCACTTTGGCTATAAGGTACTATCGAACTGATCTGATGATGGAGCCGGAAGGTAGGCACAGGAACTCGGTAATTAATCAATGTATCCTAGCCGTGTTTGGGGTTATAAGAATTGTCATGAGATGCACTTTAGCTATAAAGTACTATTGAACTGACCTGTTGATGGAGCTGGAAGGTGGAAGGTAGATACAGGAACTCCCTAAAAAAAATATGTAACCTAGCAGTGTTTGGGTTTATTGGAATTGTCATGAGAAATAAGCACTTTGGTTAAAAGTGTATCGCAACTAAAAAGTGTGAAATATAAATCTTTAAAACTTATTACAAAAAAAAAAATAACCGACTTCACTAAAAAAAAACACTAATAAGATCAAAATAACTTTAATTTCGGAAGTCGGTGTTAAATAAGAAACAAACAATACCGAGAAACACCGATTTCCGAAATTAAAGTTATTTTGATCCTTTGTGTTTTTTTTAGTGAAGGCGGTTATTTTTTTTTTTGTAATAAGTTTTATCATACAAGGATGTAATTGACTGCCGTAAGAACATCGTAAAAAATCTAGGCTAATTCATTTCCTAATGTATTTGCATTGATTAATCAATGTTACATAATCTAATCACTATCATAATCAAATTATAAGTTTTCTTTTAAAAACCGGGCCAGTGCGAGTCGAACTCCCGCTCTGAGGGTTCCGTACAAACTTAGGTATGTAAATAGTTCAATTCCCGAATCGAGTCTCAAAGATTTCTTATTAGCAAAAACTATTTTCTGTAACATAACTACAAATTTACAGTTTTCAGACTTTTCCCATCTTTATGCTATGACAACTTGCTTTATGCTAAATTTTATTCTATGTCAACGGGAAGTACCCTATAGGTTTTGACTTCCTGGCGAGTGTCAAAACGGAGCATAAACGTTCTTATCTTTAAATTGGGTTGATTTAGAAGTTTGATTTTTTCACTGCTGCTTGAGGTAGCCGATCTGAGTATTTAATGTTAATTTCAGCCATGCGTTCCTGATAAAAGGGTTCTTGACAGACGCAGACGGACAACAAAGTGATCCAATAAGGGTTCCGTTTTTGCCGACTTAGGTACAGACCCTAAAAAATAATATAAAAAGGAGTTCACTTTTGTACCTTTGTGTTGCATGAAGATTTAATAAATAAATTAATATTAACACACCGGTTCACTGTCAGTAGAAAATGCCATGTCTGTACATGAAGTTTAAATAATTTTTTATATGTTTAGAGGATTTGTTCTATTTAACTAATAGGCGATGGAAATAGACATTCTCGCCCTTTTTCTGGATATCGGAAAGTTTTGGCATATTTGCCAATGAAACACGCCAACACTTACTAATATAAGCTACGTAACTCCAATAAATAACGGTTAAGAAACCACCTACTTGACATGAGAACATTACCATTTCAAATTGGTTAACTTATTCTAAAATTAAACTATGAACTCGATTTTTGTAAAAGTCAATTATTGCACAATTTGTTTTATTTTTTAATATCCGTGTGTTTCGACAACCGTTATGGGTCAACGCAGACTATTGCAAATGTTTCGATGTTAAAGTTCTTTTTATAGATATTTCGGTTACAATGTTTTTTACGTAATAAAACTTCGTTAATTCCGTGTGGAGAAATCAATTAGAATATTTGGTTTTCGAATAGAAATCATTCGCAAAGAGCTTTCCCTCCCCCTCTTCCCTCCAAACAACGTGTAATTATAATGTAATTGCCGAAGCGCTACAGTTATGTAGGTACAACGCCCATATTCTGTTATACAGGTTGATGTTACAACTTAATTTTTAAACATCATCCTCATCGTCAGCGTTTCAGCCGAAAGACGTCCATTTTTGGCCATAGGCCTCCGTCAAGTGTCGCCACAATGAAAGTTCCTATGCGTCTCGCATCCATTGGATTCCCGCAACTCTCACCAGGACATAGGTCCAACTTGTAGGTGGCCTTCCAACGCTGCGCCTTCCGGTACGCGGTGCCACTTATTAACATACTTGAATAAGATTATTCTTCTTCACTATTTCGTACCCTTATTGCAAAAACCAACTAAATGTACCAAAATTTTTGTATTATTATATTATGTTATTACTATTATATTAAATTAATTTTGTAGGTTATTAGTTATTGCCGAAGCTATCTTTGTAAATAAGTGTCGTAGCTAATAACCGGTTTTAACTGTAGATTCATCTTGATGAGATGAATGGATGAATTTCACTTTAATTTGGGTAAAAATTGCAGATAGTTGGTTTTTGCAATAAGGGTACGATTGGTAAACAAAAAATGAATCAGCTTTTTCTAGGATTAAGCCTTTTAAACCTTTCTCTACAAAATGCTTAGTTCAAACGTTCACTCATCATGAATCACGGACATATTATGACTCATTTATTTTCACATTGACCAGGCTATTGCACTTTTTCAATGCTATAATATTAATTATTGTTAGTCACGATAATTATTTACAGATACAAAATACGTTTATACCTATTGTTTCATCAATAAGTTTATTTATTAGAAATACAATAGCTGTTAATAGCATTTAATTAATTTATTTAATTAATCACCAAGTATCATGAAAATAACATGTAAATAACGAAACTGTCACTAAAAAAGGTTTAGGACGGGTTTCGGAATTAAGATCTTAAACCTTGCTTTAATACCAAATTTTGACAGGTTTTTAGACGAAAGAGTTTTTTTTATTAGGTATAGATAGGCTCGTGTTTGACCATTATCTCACCTGATGGAAATGGTCCACCTGGTCAATGTGGTCGATGATGGAGCGGGATTACTTACAAGTAACCTGTTCACTCTTGACTTAAAGATCCCCAGGTTATTATCAGGAAATACAGACGCCGAGAGGGGGTATGTTAAGAACTTCTTAAACTATGCAACGGAAATGTCTTAACGGAAGCGGAAACGGAAACAGATGTCAAAAGTAAATCTTTGCGGAAGCGAAAGCAGAAGTGTTAATACTATGAATAAAAAGCAGAATTTTATTTTTTTAAAACAACAGAATGTTTACTTCGTAATCACGTCACGGGGCGCGGTGATGCGCAGAATGAATCAAAAAAATATAATAATATAGAAACTCGTTTCGACACCTAGGTATGTGTATCCCCCCCCCGCGCCTCTTCCGATGTGTCCGGTCGTCCACGCGCCCCCCACCCCCGCGCTCCTCACTGTATTCTTCCGTTTAGAGTTCTGTTATTAATTTTGTGGAAGCAGAAGCGGAAACGAAAGTGAAAAAGCTTGCGGAACTTCTGTAGAAGCGGAACCGGAAGCAGAGTTCTGTTGCAACACTATCTTAAACCTTCCTTTAATGACAAATTTTAACAGGGTTTCAGGCGAAAGTAGAGTCAGTCAAATGCTTAAAACAGAAATTGGGGGTTAGTATAGCACTTTGAACAAATCATCAACTCAGTATTAACTTCTATTTCCATAAATAAATCCTCATCTCCAGAAGTCACTCAAGTCTCAATCCTCATCTGATAACCCGGGTTTTATTATAAGAACCCATGGAATATACAATATTTATATGTATGTCAAAAATTCCAGTTAAAATAAAATTGATAAGTTTATTATTTGCTAATGTTCCTGTACTTATTTTTGTAGAAATAATATTATTTAAGTAAATAGAGGTAATAAAATTTAACATTAATTTAAATACTGAAACAGCTGTAGCATAGGTATTTGTTAACGGTCGTGGTTCGAGTCACGTGTTTAGTTACATTCGAATAAACACGTGCAGCGACAACTACATTAGACCGACGCACATGTAGACCCCGCCTGATTTGTACGTAGTACGACGTCGCGTGGCGTGGATCTAATGTAGCTCTACAGGTCTAGTTGCCATATTTATAAAATGTATGGACACCGACGCACCCAGATCGGCGTACGTGACACACGTGTGCGCAGTGTAGTTCTACCTTAAGACCAAACACGTGCCAAACAAATTATTATGAAATATTATTATATTTCATAATAATTTGCTTTAAATTATGTTTCAGCAATGACGAGATGAAGACATTTTTTTCTTTATGAGATGGTACCTATATCGTTAAATTTCTTTTCCCGTTCTAGGGTAATGCGAGAGGCCGGGCCTGTCAGACTTTTACTGACTAAAACCCACCTGTGTCCTTTAGTTACCATTTGCGTCCCAGGGTCACGGCCTTTCAAAAAATTCCATAGCCTTGTAGGGCATCGGTCCTGCTGGACCCTACGATTTTTCTGACATCTCTTTGAGCAGCGCGACGACGACTCGGGTTTGATCTATACCGGAAGGTCGGACGGCGGGCTACCCAGTACTCGTCGTATGCAAACCCGTGTCTTCCAATAATCGGGGCGTCTCCTGTGGCAGCGGCTAGGATGTTAAGATGTTCGTTCTCTCACAGTTGCGTTCAATTCCATCGCGGAAGGAGGCGACCGCTTCTCATTAAGTACCTTTTACTCCGAATCAGGGCCGGACATGAGAGGTTTTGATGGAGGCACAGTTCCACATGTTCTCCGGGTCGGTCCGATGATAACACACATTAAGACTGTTTCGTGAATGGAATGGCTATTTTCAACCAATCGTGCCAAACAAATCTTTTCCTAGTTTTATTATGATCGTCCCGTGTGTTCCCCCTGTTTACGAGATAAGGGAAGGGGGGGGGGGGCAGAATCGATCGACAATGATTTACTACTACACCCTCCATTCATGAATGACATTCTATTCGAATCGTGTGCGATTCATCAATGACAACTGCTGTTTTGTGTTGTCATTTGTTTCCGAGATATACTCTGTAACTTCGATGTTTTCACCCATTCGTAGAAACATTTCACCTTCAATTTTACTTACGACGTGTATTTTGTCTCTGTCGCCAGTGTAGATGGTCTTTTTAGGGTTCCGTACCCAAAGGGTAAATCGGGACCCTATTGCTAAGATTCGCGTTCCGTCTACCTGTCCCCAGGCTGTCTGTATTTTTCTTTTGTTGTATTTTTACAAGTGACACTAGTGACAGCGGCTAAACGCGATTATGCGAGCGAAACGTTAAAACGCGATTAGTTTTATTGGTGAATTCCGCCCTTAGTCTTTTAGTGTAAAAGCATAGCTAACATGCTCTTGAACGAATAGTTTAATCTTTAAAATGTGTTTGTTTGTAGTTAGTGAATACAGTGTTAATAGGCGTTTAGCTCGCTAGCTCAGTGCCATTAAAGTTAAAGACACACTGCGCCGTACGCTCCCGCTTTTAAGAAGATTAAAATCTGCATAACTGATGTCTCTTCTCTCGTCGACACACTAGAGCAGGAAAACAATCTGTGCTGAATTTCGTTGGGGTTTCCCGTTTATTTCAATATTTTCTTTAAAAGAAATGTAAAACAACATTCGCTTGGAAGCCTTTTACTAAATTAAAATCATGAGCGTGGGGTTACCGTTTTTTCAAGAAATAGGCAGTATTTATAGTCTTTTTTTTTCAAGTAAAAATAGGCCTACGAAGTACGTTTTTCTTTTAATTCTATTTGAGTAACGTAGGTGTTTCAAAGTAGGTTAATGTGGGTGTTGAAGGTAAAAGGCATTTTTTAAATAAATTCAACACGAAATGAATAAATAATTAGCTGGATGACGCCTGATTTAAACGTCTTATTGTACAATAACGTCATCTTATTGTTTTAAATGATTTGAAGTACCATAATAACACCATAATCTGCATTTTTATCATAGGTAATTTCAAGACCATTGCCAAACGATGTCATTAAGTATTACAATAGCGTTCGAACATCGAATTATCCACCAAACCCTCAGACATGATTGATTGATACACCATTTTTTTTAAAGATGTAAACTAGTGATTGACTGCGATCCCACCTGATGGTAAGCAGTGATGCAATCGTTGATGGTGAATCACACTAGTTTATTAAGATTTTGAATACAAAAACTACATTATAACAGCACGAGGTCATCTTAGATCTCTGTACTCTATACGGGTAATTAACGGAATTTCCACAGCCTAAAAAAAGTAAATAAAAACAGCCAGTATTCTAAGTCAACTGCGGTGTTTTTAGTGTACAAAAGATGTTAGGTGTGACGAATAGTGTTGTACCAGTGAAGTGTAATGGAGTGTCGATAAGGTTCGAGATGTAGACTGGACTGGAAGCGTCTGGTGGCGCGAGGATGGCGACTAGAGCAAGGTAGCGCCCGCATGGGGCAAACGGCGAGTATGTGCCGCCTCCACGGATCATGTCTGCACCACAAGAAAAGTACGTATTTAGATAAGGTAGAACTGTTTGTCAAATGTATCATTATTGTTTCTCTTGATCCACTGGTGGCCACTAAAGTAGCTACCGAAGGCCTAGGCAGTACCCCGGAGCCTCCAAGCTCGGGGGCCCCCAACCTGAATAAAAAAACGTTTTATTGAACTAGCAAAAACTTCTCCCACCTTCAAAATCTAAATAAAATAGGTTACAACACTAATTATGGCAACTCGTTTTAGTCAGTAAAAGTTTGGCACTGCCTCCCGCATCACTCAGTGCAAAAGATGTTATTTGATGGCTTCCCACGAAAAAAGGGGCACCAGTTTTTTTTTGCCCCAGGGCCTTTGATCATCTAGCTACGCCACTGCTGGTGACTCTAATATAATTGAGACTCTAGTAGATTAGCTTTTATGGTAGCGATCTGAAATCAAGAAAATTTTCCAAGTGGCTTGTAAAGGTGATAATAATGTACTGTAATGTACTTGTAAGACTGACACCATCACTTTTGCACATCAGCTTCATTCATTTAGCTTGTAATATTCTTACTGCCCATACTTAGGTCTATTACTAATTGGTAGACCAAGCGTGATGATTACGATATAATCCGTATAATGGATACTACTAGAATAATTCGTTGCGGCCTTGTCCAAGCAAGGCCAATAGTTAGTAGTGGACAGTTTTAATATGCTGGGTATTATATAACAATAATAATTTTAGAATACTGATTATTCTAATCTGTGGCAATTTTGATAACTCATCATTCTAATGTTCAAAGAATTAATTATAAATTTCGAAAATTCTGGCAATACCAGTTGGCAATTTTTTGTTTTATACTGAATGCGTATAATTATTTTTGTTTTGTTTGGAGGTTGTAAAGCAATAATTTAGTGTCAAGGTTAAGGACTCTCACAGACAGGGTTGCCAGGTCTTCACCGAAAAGCCAGACACACCAGCCAATTTAGCCGGACATTTGAGTAAATTGGCCGACAATTTTTTTAAAACTCAAACTCGACTTTTTTTGTATTGACCATAATATATATATTCCTAGTCCGCTCCGCTTTCGCTAGTGATACAAGATAAAGTAGACGAAATGACAAATCTAAAAAAAAAATGTCTAATTTAAAAATCCTAATAAAAGCCGGTTAGGCCGAACTCCGCCTGATTTGGCCGGACACACAACTAAAAAGCCTGACCCTGACCGGCTTTATCCGGACGCCTGGCAACTCACGGATATAATTTGTTTTTTTTCTGAATCTATCCTGCACTTTTTATCAAAAAACTTTTCCAGCTCTGGGTGTGGCGAGAGGGAGGGAGTGTCAGACTTTTACTCACTAAAACCTGTCCGTGTTTCTTCAGTTGCCCATTGCATTCCAAGGCTGCAGTGACCAGTGACTCAATCGAATAATCTTGAAGTCCTAGCAGGCAGTCTGAATCCGTCGACCATGTGTAGTCCACGGTCAAACGTAACTTTTCCGATTACTTTTTGAAAGTTTGTCTCCTCATGTTGGTACCTAACCAAACTCACTGACAATACTGACATAAACAATGCGCGCCCACAATTTGAAAAAAAAAAATGCACTTCGAAATTTGAATTATACTTAGGACCTAATGCATAATCACTAATAATAATAATAAATGTCTTTAGTTTCCAAAACTTACCTACAGATAATTTAAATTATATCTATGTTTACAGTTTTCAACTTCATGATATAAGAAAAAAAAATACATATAAACATTTAGATGACGCAGTTTACACTTACACTATGTTATCCTGTGTTTTAAGGCACATAATAAGAAATAGTATAAGCTTAAGGGACAAAACTCACTGATTGTATCACAAATTATCAATCGACATGAATATGCAATTTGAAATGATATCGTAACTACGAGTATATTACGTAAGTCATCGGTCAGTAACTTCTATTAAATAATTTATACTTCAAAGTAATCCACTGAAAGGAATCTTCCACTCGAACTGAGGCCAAGGCTATATTATTACGCAGCCTTAACAGCTGTGTAATGACTATTGTGTACACTTCTGATCGTTTTATGTTAAAAAAAAAACTGTTATTTTTTTTACATTCAATGTATTTTTTCTATTGCATTATGTTCTATTCGTTCGATCATGTTCTTTTTTTTTTTGTTTGATGGGAACTGATCAAATAATTTCTCCCACCTAAAGGAAATTACATAATTTTGCTGACTAAAACAGCCTCCTGTGTTCCTTCAGCTGCATTCTAGGGCCGCGGTAACTGCCACTGCGTACTCTGCAAAGACGAACGACTACTGACCATTGATTTAGCACACAGTGTTGTTATTATTCAGACAATCACAATCCACGCTTTTGACTGGGCGGGAGGGCGTGTCAGACTTTTACTGAGTAAAAACCCACTAATGTTCCTTCGTTGCCTTTCATACTAGGGCCGAGTTTTCCTTTCAGAAGCAAACCTTTGGCCCCAGTAGGCTTCGACCCTGCTGGGCCCCTACGGTTTACTGACAACTCCTTGAAGCGCGCGTGGGAAAGTACGCGCTGTTGACAACTTAGACTCGGTCCGGACGGTTACCGGACAGTCGGACGGCGAGCTACCAATTGCTCGTCGTCCGCAAGCCCGCGCCTACGGTGGCTGGAAATCTTGATCGGGATCCCGGTGGCTGGGGCGTGAGGGCTGCTCCCTTGCGCGTGCACGTGTGGCTTCCTCCTTTGCGATCATTACTGCTTCGCAGAAGGAGGCGACCGCCTGCCTCTCCTCGCTTCGGACCATGGCCTGTACCAAGGCCCGGCGCGAAAGATCGTTGCCACCGATCGCCCCACACAGCGGTCCACACAGTGGTTGCACCCGGGCGTCACTTCCGCACGAATCTGGTACAGGAACTTCCCGAACTGACCAGCCCACAGTGTTAATAGTGATCTACCATGTAACTAACTGGCCCGATCTTCTTCTTTCGTGTCGATCTGACTCAGATCTGGTCCGACCGATATTTAGCCACCTGGAGAGCCGTTGGCCTCGTATAAGTCGTGAAAGGTGCAGGCAGTTGTGCATACTGGGCAGGAGATGACGCATATCCTGTGAAGAGACCCACACTGGCACTGTATTTGCAATGGGTCAATGGTATATCCATTTGGTGATGACAGAAAAAAATCAGAACTTACGAAGAGATCTCGTTAGTTCCATTTTTAACCACCGGATTGGATAAATTGTGGCGCTATACGTATTTTCATTCACAAATTGTTCGCAATCTTTTCTGTTTATTTTCACGCGCCGTATAGACCTTGTACGCATATTATAGTCATTTGAGCGTAAGGTCATTGACTCTGATAAGACCATTACTGTAATATTTTATGTATCCTAATGTAAAATGGGTACAATCGGATATATCTGTACCTACTTACATTTGTGTATGTTTGTGTTGAAGTCAGATGACAATGTTATTGGCGAGTAGGTGATAATTTTGTTGCTTTCGATTCAATGCATTTAAATAGATTTTTTAATCTGTGCTAGTGGGCTGGTCACGATTTTGTTCAGGTTCAAACAATGATATTAAGTACTTACGACTCGGAACTTGACGTTCTTTGATTGGATGGCTAATTTAGTCACACTATCACAGTAAGGCTGCGTTTCCATTTGCAAGCAAATAGCATGCAAGTTACATCATGGTGCGTTTACGTGGGCCAGGCCTCGGCCAATGGCCATTATTTAAACGGGGTTTCCCCGTTCACGGCTGCACGGATTTCGATAAAACTTAGTACACCGGTAGACCATATATATGGAATAGAATATAGGATATAATTTGAACATGCTATAGTCTCAGGAACTACCTGATGTTAGCTTTTTGAACTAACCGAATAAACTCTTCAGCTTTATAAATATTAGTAGATATAGATTTTCTAAGCCCAATAAAATGATTTTGATTTATCATGAAAGAATGTCTTGATTTCTCAATTAAATGAATTCAGGTAGTCACACGCACCGTCTAGGAAATAGTAATTTCAGTATACGAGTATGTATTCACGCTATTCAACGACTGTTCACGAATGTTCAAACATTTACCTTAATGACAATAAGTATGTATTTGTTTTAATTTAAAATTTACACAGTGCTCATTAATGGCGTGTTTATTCATACAATAATATGCAATAATGCTAATTAAAATTGAGTA
The DNA here is from genome assembly GCA_961205895.1 of Mythimna pallens. Taxonomy (NCBI): domain Eukaryota; kingdom Metazoa; phylum Arthropoda; class Insecta; order Lepidoptera; family Noctuidae; genus Mythimna; species Mythimna pallens. Next base: position 10,019,939 of record OY540843.1, read on the forward strand.
CGAAATTATGTTGTGTTATGTGCATTTTAAAATTTTGGCATACAAAATGTTATAGAATCATGTTTTTTGTCCGCAGCTGAAAAGGTAGGCAGATAATGCTCCTGTCACAACTCACTCGCCGCAAAAATTATCTCTTAAAAATACTCTACAAAAAAAAAAACCTAATTCACTAAAAAAAAACACTAGTAGGATCAAAATATCAGTCGGTGTTTCTCGATATGGTTTGTTTCTTAATTAACACTGACTTCCGAAATTAAAGTAAAACAACCGAATTGATAACCTCCTCCTTTTTTTGAAGTCGGTTAAAAAAGAAATCTATTGCTCATTGATATCAACAAGCTACGGGAGCTTTAAATTATTTTTAGGGGTCCATACCCAAAGGGTAAATACGGGACCCTATTACTAAGACTCCACTATCCGTCTATCACCACGCTGTATCTCATGAACCATGACAGCTAGACAGTTGCAATTTTCACAGATGATGTATTTCTGTGGCCGCTAAAACAACAGATACTAAAAACAGAATAAAATGAATATTTAAGTGGGACTTTCATACAACAAACGTGATTTTTTTGCCGGTTTTAGGGTTCCGTACCCAACGGGTTATATAAATTACTTAAAGCAAAGTGAAGGTCGAACCCACGACCTGGAAGCATGTTCGTAAGTCGATGCCGTTACCACTTGACCACTACTACTCCTATTTAGGAGTGATTGATTAACAAACATGTAAATTCACAAACATTCAAACATACAGATTTTCAGTTGGAATACAGATTCTAAAGGAGCTTCTATTGATTAATCATAAGTGGTTCTAGAGAGGCGGGATGGACTATTTGTGTTTGATGTACTGTAAGTAGAGCATCATTAATCTTGTGGGAAACTCCTGAAGTGTATAAAAAAGTAGCTTTCAGGATGTTAGGCGGTGGTCTTTTGTGATATTTCTAGTTTTTAGGGTTCCGCACCTCAAAAGGAAAAAACGTAACCCTTTTAGGGTCATTTTGTTGTCTGTCCGTCTGTCTGTCCGTCTGTCTGTCAAGACCCTTTATCTCGAGAACGCGTGGAGGTATCGAGTTGAAATTAAAACAATATACCCAAATCTCTAGTTTCGGAAATCTTCAAAACTCCACTCGGGAATTGAACTGTTTACATGGGAAGGTTGTACGGAATCCTCAGGGCGCGAGTCCGACTCGCACTTGCCCAGTTTTTTTTGGTTGGGAGTAAATGTTTGACGAATCTTGGTTTATATTGTAAACTAGCTCCTGCTAGCGGCTTCGTCCACGTATTAGTAGAAAATGTTCCCAAGACATACACCTGGGATAAACAGTTTTAGGAATATGGTCTACTAAAAAGAAAGAAAGAAAGAAAACATGTTTATTCTGCCCAAATAGACGCACAATAAAATACAGTAATCTGTCGGGCCATACCTATGTGAATCGGGCATAACTGTGCTGAAAAAAATAGACACTAGACAAAAGACCGTTGTCTGATGTCTACGGCTTAGTCTGTGGTTGTCTATTGTCTATTGCATCTGGCCGGGTCCGACAGAGACAAACATAACATAAATATAAACAAGTCTAGTGTGTCTAGTGCCACTGTGGCGTTCCTTCCGTGAGTAACTACTACTACTTACTCGTGTACCTACCAAATTTCATAAAAATTGGTTCAGGCGTTTGAGCATGAAGGAGTAGAAAATTTTCGCCCTTAATGTGATAAAAAGAGTTTGAATTTTGTGGGTTTGAGGAATTATAAATACAGAACTGTTTTATACATCTATGTGAGTAATATATTCATCATTTGATTCCAAATGGACATAAGCTGTATATAATATACACCACTCATTTTTAATTAGTACAAATATTTAAAGGGCTTATTAGAAAAGGTCTCGTTATTATTTAAGTAAAGTGTCAATAAATAATATTCAAAAACAGCAAAGTTATTTGAGTTTGTTTATATCCCAAAATGTCACTCAATTTATGGAAATATTGTTTAATGATTATGAATAAAAAAACAATGGAAAAACATTGCGTGTAGTATTTTCTAGTAGCAATTGTTATGAATATGAATTTACCAATTATGACAAAATTTCGTGGACGTTTTTGGGATTTCGTTTTTTTTCACTTATGACTACACAAATATGATCAGTAACGGGTACGGATAGAGCTCCATTTTTATTTGTACTAATTAAAAAATAGGGGTGTATATTTTATATCTAACTATTTAAATATTAAAATCTCGGGTCACAGTGTTTGTTATCGAAATCCTTCGAAACGGCTTGACCGATTTTTATTTTTTGTGTAGTTTCATAGGTTGTAGGCAACTTTTTACTCTCCTATCCCTAACCCTCATTTTTTCTTTGATAAATTTTATAATTTATATGGTTGACCAACGTTAGTCGGACATAGACATAGAAAAATCTCGTGTCACAGTGTTTGTATGTATACCTCTAGATGATAAGTCTACTATCACGCGGGCGAAGCCGCTGGCAGCAACTAGTTGTTTATATAGGTATAATATGAGCAAAGCCGGATCAGTCCGGTAGTGTTCATAAAATATAGATGTAACTGATCACGGTGATCAATGATCACATTAGAAATACTATAACAATATTAATTCTATGGTAAAGGACCACCTACTGTGATTTATGGCTATAATCAACATTGAATTGGTTTGCTTCGCCAAACTAAACTTTATAATAGACTTCTTTCTGTAAGCAAATCTTCTTTCAAAGGATCTACTAAAATTATGCGGTCCTTTTACAGATGTAAATAAACACAAATTATTCTAAAGAAAACAACATTACTTGTGTATCAATGACTGGAAATATAGCTGGTTGATATTTTTTGTGTTGCCTCCATTATTTCATGGACAAAAATATGTGCCATCTATAAATAACTTCTAATTTGTGATATCAACAAAGAGAATCCAGTTGGATTCAACTCTGTAGACCCTAAGATCCTTTATCTATCGCTGACATTTGAAGACAGATGGTTGCTTGTATTATACTTTCTATTGTTAGTGAATACTTTTAGGATTCTTGCCGAGATGCCTGCTAAGATAACAATGGGCGTATAAAATTTATGATCAGCTTCAACTCGACTGTTTATAAGTCTCGGCCTCATCATATTTACATAAACTACCAACAAATCTTTGAAGCTGATGTTTTTACAAACGTTCACACTTACACGCCAATTCGTTGTTTCTATACGATCTGACTTTTCCAGGTGTTACTTAAACGCCTTTTTTGCAGTTTTCGTTTAGCAGTACGTAAACAGTTTTTTTTTTTTTGTCAATTGAGAAGGCTTTTTCAATACTTATAAAATTAACCCGTTAACCGCTTGCGTCGGATTTGTCCGACGAATGTTTTCGTGTCCTATTCGCCAGGGTCGTGTGTTTGCAACTGGGAACTCCATCTCGTTTAGCTCTCTTCAACCTAGACGGATAAAAGGTATTTTTATGAAAAAAAAAAAAATCATCTAATGATAAATCCTGCTCTTGGACGGAGCGGGAGATAGTATCAGACTTTTACTGACTAAAAACCCACTCCTGTTCCTTCGTTGCCTTCGTCCCAGAGCCCTGGGTTTCGTTTTCACACTACCCATGGCCCCAGTAGGCTTCGACCCTGCTGGGCCCCTACGGTATAATATCAATATCTATGTTATTGGTTCTATTTCAATAACGTTAAATAAAGCATATTGAATTTAAGATGTTATTTGAATGAGAAACCGAAGCTCAATTTAATTAAGAATAAGATGAACTGTCGATGCTAATTCGTCGTCAAACCAACAGATGTCTATGGAACGAAAAGAAAAACGTTGTCTCATTAATTAAAGATTTCTTTAAGTAAATATAGTAAGTTTCTGAATTGAAGACGAGCATTTGTCAAACTCTACTATAGTCTGAAGAACTTGTCCAACTTTAGTAATAAAATGGGCTTTGATACGTTCTCAACTACGATTTCTGTATCAAAAACCGCTCGAATGGTGAATATGTAATGGTCGTTAGTAACAAGACCTTTTAATCTTTCTTTAAAAAAATCTATCAGTTTATATGTAACAGTAGACTGCGACTGATTCCGATAGATAGCACATTGTTAAACCGAAGTGTCTATAATTAAATTAAACAAAAAGAACAGTGGTGGCCTAGCGAGCAGTGGTAGCCTAATGGTAACGGCCCCGACTTACTAATTGTAGGTCGTGTGGTCGAAAACCCAGCCAGGTACTTTATGTAATTAATTTCAGCACCACTACTCTCAAAACGGTGAAGGAAAACATCGTGAGGAAACCGGCATGTCCTAGAATGAAAAATTCGAAGATATGTGACATCCACTAATACGCACTGGGCCCGCGTGGTGGCTTACAGCCCATTCCCTCTCCTAGAGAGGAGGCCTGAATCCCAGTAGTGGGAATGTTAAAAGGCTTTTTATACTTATGCTATCAGTCAGTTTGGACAAAACTTTCATATGAAAAAGGTGATATTTCTGATACATACTGGATAAAGGAGTTGGAGAACAAGAGTCAAAGTGATATCTTAGGCCGTAGACGAAGAGAGTGTAGCCAAGTATTAAACATATAAAAGCAAAGCGAATTTTCGTTTCTCGATACCTGGTTCTTTTCTATAGGTCGTGGTTGGTCATAGTGACGACAATGACACTGACAGCCTGTGAAGGACCAATCAGAAAGAATTCTTTATAACGACAACATCTGGTCAAACGATCATTCTGTCTCCCTCACACTTTTCTGACTGTAGTTATTAAACAGCAAGATAGTGAATGATTATTGGTTCCTCAATGTCTATGTAACAAATAACTGAAAGTTAACAAAACACAAATTACCACGTTTCAATGAGAAAGTTTCCATACAGGATAATAATATTATTAGAGCTGATGAACTCAGGCGAAGAGTTATGGATTGTGTTATACTCTGAAAAGAGATGATAGCAAGTGGGACGATAGTTTACTGCGTTGTAAAACCAAATCGATAATCGGAAGAGTATATTGCTTGCCGTAGTTGCGAGTGGGCTTACTTCCTGAATTGGAAATATTTATTGCGGCCATTGAAGCGTCGAGCCTTTAAAATATTGGTTTTTGTTTATTTGTGTTTCTTTTTTTGGACGCTAGCATTTTTAATTGAATTCAGTGGGATATTGTCATCTGAATTTTGCATTGATGTTTATTTTTTGTTGCGTTTATAAGCATTAGATATTTCAACTTTTAGAAGATGTTACGAATAATGACTGATTGATTTGGTTTGAGTGCACAAATTTCATTTGATTTCTTTAACCCTTTAACCGCGTGCGTCGGATTAGTCCGACGAGTGTTTTCGTACCCTATTCGCCAGGGTCGTGTGTTTGCGACTGGGTACTCCATCTCGTTTAGCTCTTTTATTCCCGTAAGTGACAGAAGAGCTGCCGAGATTGAGTATTTGGTCGTGGATGTGCGACCCTGGCGGAATAAACGCGAGAGTGTTGGTCGGATATATCCGACGTAGACGATTAAAAAGTTTATTTTCATCAGGTTTAGGTTTATAATACTTTTTGATTTATCCACTAACGCTTAAATTTCAACCATTCACACACATACAAGACTGTCTCAATTGTTTTTAACCCTCCTGTTTTCCGTTCTCGTGTTTTTAATTTTACTTACTATTCCCTTTTTCTACTACGTCCCTTTAAAAAAAAAAAAAACTAGGCAGGTGCGAATCTGACTCGCGCACTGAGGGTTCCGTACAAACTTGAAAGGTACATTGCGGTTTACGATTTATGATGTATTCAAAAAAACTACTTACTAGATCTCGTTCAAACCAATTTTTGGAAAGTTTGCGTGGTAATGTACATCATAATTTTTTTTTAGTTTTATCATTCTCTTATTTTAGAAGTTACGGGGGGCGGGGGCACACACGTTTCTTTCGTTCTTTATTTTGTATTCTTAACATTCGTTCTTTTAGTCTCAAGTGAAACCGAAATTGGGATTTTTTTCTTGATTTTGTTTTGACGTGTTAATAGGTGAAATGAGAATTTTGCAATGCCGTCAACATTACTCATGAGTCACGTTAACTGGTCTCTTTGTCCGCTCCCAAAGGATGTGACGAGGTTGTAAGGAGAATCAAGCGCACTTCAATCCTTATACTGTTGGTTTCTGGATACTTACTTTGTCTCCATATATGTAGGTACATACGTCGCCAAGTTTTTTATTACATTGCGCGTTGTCGGGAATTTTACTATCAGTTCTTTGTGTAACTTTATAAACTTATGGAATACTTAAGTTTATATATACTAATATTTAGATATGTTAGCTTGTTTCTAAACTAACTTTGCCAATTTCCAACCACCTACGCGGCTACTTACCTAGTACTTGGGGAAAACGAAACGGTTGGGTCATGGGGTTCAAGTACAAGTCATCTTTTTAAAGATATTGCTCACCGACTGATCGGCACTAATCTACCAAAGGGATTGTCTCGTTTTTTTTCCATTTATGCCATTCCACGTGGCCGCCAGTCTTCTAGGCACGTTACAGCGATGTGGAGGAGTACTTCGAAGCCAAGTGTTTTTGTATGTATGTAGTTAGGTTGTATATATTCATAGTATGTTAATTTAAGTCATTTATGTATACATATACACCCCTAGTTTTTAATTAGTAAAAAAACGGGCCTCTATTCGTACCCGTTACTGATCATATTTTTGTAGTCAAAGGTAAAAAAAACGAAATCCTAAAATTGACCACAAAAATTTGTCATAATTGGTAAATTCATAATTGAATCAATCATTCATAACAATTGCTACTAAAAAAAACTATACGCAGTCTTTTTCCACTTTGATCGTCATTTATTCATTCATAATCAATAGCCTGTACCAGTATTTCCATAAATTGAGTGACATTTTGGGATATAAACAAACGCTAATAACTTTGCTGTTTATGAATATTATTTATTGAGACTTTACTTAAATAATAACTAGACCTTTTCTGATAAGCCCTTTAGGTATTTGTACTAATTAAAAATTTGTGGTTTATATTGTGTTATTTCCAAAAGATAAATATTGTCATCTAATTATTATATATCAAAGTTCTGTTTCTTATTAACCCCGAGGTTAACTACAAAATTATCAAAGCTGTTCTAAGGCCTTTGCTGAGTAATGAACGTCGAAGGCCGCAAGCTGTCTAACTTTCTAACAAACCTGGAGTCAATTAGAACAGTTGAGGGTTATTAAAGCTGTGTGAATTAGTGGAATTAATGGAATTGGAAAGCCATAATGGGGAGCAAGTAGGGTTGGTACCAGCGTCTGCCACCTATCCTGGGACAGTTACTTTAACTCAAAGCAATTTAAACTTTATCTACAACTAGCTTCTGCTAGCAGCTTCACCTACGTAAATGTAGGTTTCTCCATACAAACTTTGGACCCCCGTTTCATCCCCTTAGGGGGTGAATTTAAAAAATCCTCGCCAACGTCATAAAAGAAAGCCTTGTCCAAAATTTCACGCTTCTAGGCCCTATAGTTTCGGCTGTGCGTTGATATGTCAGTCAGTCAGTTTCTCATTATTTATTCATTCTTTATTGTAAGTACACACAATTTTTTACAGACAATAAAGATAGGACAGTTGATGTACATAGGCGAGCTAACCCACAACTGGGTTTTCTTACAGCAAACCATACGAGTGAGAAAGAAATTTTACATTTGAGGAACTTTAAATGTACAAAAAAAATTAAACACATAAATTGAATCTAACTTAAAACTAAAAATATACTAAACAGATATGTGAAATATATGCAATATACAATAAAATAAATAAAAAATAATTATTAAATATTCTCCTTATATATAGGTAAGTATGTATTTAGAAATATATAAGTAGGTTTATCAGTTATCTAGTACTCATAGTATAAGCTGTGCTTAGTTTGGGACTAGATAGCGTTGTGTGTGCTAGTTGTGGAATATAAAAAAAAAACTTCAAGAACGAATTGCTCTGGTTTGGTTCGCCAGCTACCGGCGAAGTCCGATCGTGATTTGAATTCTAGAAAACATGTGGTAGTTTGAGATTTCGCCTCCTCATGACCTCATTAGAACATTCAACATAGAAATAAAATGCTCGAAGTATTTTGTTTCTCCCACTGATAGACCTGAACTATGTTACTATAGCAGGGATAATCTTACGAAGTTTTGATTTAGATTCCGAAATTTCGGAACTTTCAATTGATTTTACACCTCCGATTCCGAATTTGGGTCTGATTTTTAATTGCAACTAATATCGGAAGTACAAACAATAACCATCAGGTGAGATGGCGGCCAAACGCTAGCCAATCGGTTATATTTCGGTTCCGAACTTGGTACCGATTTCGATAAACCTTTAAAGAAAGAAAGAAAAAAAGCGTTTATTCGTACCTCACACATACAGTAAAATTAAAAAAAAAACAGTAGAATACATTAGAATTAAAATATAGTAGAATTAAGTACTTATAAAATAATAATAACTGTATGATCTGTGCAAGGTCAAAAAGGCGCCTAACTCAGCATATGCTGCGATATTTAAAACGATAAATAACGCAGCGCTGGTATTCTTGGTATTATATAGGTTAGGGCCCGCGGTGATGCCACGGTCACACTCACGGAGGTTAAATAAAACTATATAGGTATCGAAACAAAACATTGATAAAACAAACATTGGAAAAATAATAAATACATAACATTGGTAAAAAGCGTGAATTTGTGGTAAAATGTGTCATGTGTTAGAAAAATATTTATAAAATGCAATAAATAATGAACCATAGACAGACGCCTGACGCCGCCCTCCAAAATCATTTGTCAAAACTATAACAAACGGACGAACGAATTTTTAAAACCTCCGGTTCTAATATAACCACTTCAGTTACATCCCTATACTATAGTGATGTTTTGTTCTTAAGCTAAACTTCTTTGGTAAGCGCCTTGTGATGAAATTACGCCTCAATTCGCAAGAGTATATTTGAGACCATTTTTTTCTCAGACGAAATTTGTCTCTTGACAAAGCTTGAGTCTATTTTCGTAAAAAGTATAAGGGGCAGAAAGATTTATCAAATTACTTCGTCTATTTTCGGGACAAATCGTCGTTGTTAAATCTTTTTATAAAGAATAAACCACTGAGACTTGTCGAAATTTTAAGATTTTAAAACTACGGATAAAGAAGTTCGAGAGCTTTGAGTGTTTAGGCATGTCCTAGAACCAAAAATTTGAAGACAAGTGACATTCATCAACCCGCGTGGTGTGGATTACAGCCCATTCCCTCTCCTAGAGGAAATACGTTCATCAACCCGCACTCGGCCTGCTTGGTGGATTACGGCCCATTTCCTCTCTTAGAAAATACATTCATAACCCGCACTAGGCCCGCGTGGTGGTTTACAGCCCACTCCATCTCCTAGAGAAAATACATTCATCAACCTGCACTGGGCCAGCTTGGTGGATCCACATGGACACATGGACGGTCCATTCCTTCTCCTAGAGAAAATACATTTATCAACAAGCACTGGGCCCGCGAGGTGGATTACGGCCTATTCTCTCTCCTAGAGAAGGGGCTTGATTCCCAGCAGTAGGAATATTATGAAGCTGATTATGCTATACTTATGTCAATGACAGTATGGAAATTCTACTGTCTCACATCATATTCCTGACCTTTTCAGAGTAGGTATCGTATTAATTCGCAAAACCGAACTTATTGTTCGTAGTAGTCATAACACAGACTTAATGTTATTGTTACTGTCAACTATTTCAAATAACGCGGACAGTACCGAGTAGCGATTGCAACTCGATACTGATTGTTAGTTGCTAACTTGATATGTTAACGATTCCAGTGAACACAACTGTCTGTAGGTGGTCGCAGTTATACGATAAAGTTTATCGCTATCGATTTATTGAAAGATATTCTGAACTCAATATTACGAGTATCTAGGAATCATTTTATTCTAGACTGGCGAGAGATATTCTGAACTCAATATTACGAGTATCTAGAAATCCTTTTATTTTAGACTAGCGAGCCGCTCCAGCTTTGCGCGGGTCTCACAAATCTTTGAAATTCTCTGCCTTTCTCTACAAAAATATTCATGTAGGTATCATACATTTGAACCTTCGTCATGAATTACTCTGTCTATTTGGTGAAACACGCTTGAAAATCTGTTCAGCCTCCCTAGCCAAGTTACAACCGTTTCGTTTAGATTCTCTTTTTGTCGATCGCCTCGAGTAGGCCACGCCTCCGACTTCTTTATTCTGACTTCATCTTAACGCTCGGTCACGTGGTCAGAACAAAGGAATAGGAGGCGTGGCCGACTCGAGGCGATTAACTAAAAGAGAATCGAAACGAAACGGTTGTAACTTGGCTAGGGGGGTAGTACTTTTTGAGTTTATCATGAACAAATAGACGGACATACTAATAATAGGTCTTTACCTATAAAATTGCCGTTTTTTAAAACGGGTTGCTTTGAATTGACTTGGAATTATAAGTTCAAATAAACTTTATATTAAAGGTACGTTATTCTTTTTTTGGAAATTAGGTGTCTATTGGTTTCTTTGTGTTTTGTGTATTTTCTGTAATATCTACGCTATTAAAATGAGTAAGAAATGTAAGAATTATTGTTCTCTTCCATAAATGGTTTTACGAGTGATGAAATCACGATGAAATTAATAATGTAATGATGTGTGGTTTCGGTTAAGAAAAGAGACAGGGAAGCTTAATGTTGTACACGTGTATTGTATTCTTTGTGTTCAGTGAATTGTAATTCAAATTATCAGGAAGCTCCATTTATTTGAACAATTATGGGACATTTAATACCTACAATCATAAAATAAATCAACTGGCCTGATACCATCGTATTTACCCTATGACTAATCTTAACATCACTGTCCTGTTTACGTGCGAAATCATCAAATGACTCCTCCCGCTCTGGGTAGAATGTGAGGGAGCATCAGATTTTCACTGACTAAAAGCAGCTTTGTTCCTTCAGTTACCCTTTTTGCGAGGGTTACGGTAACTTCATTTTTTTCTGACTGACTTCTTGACATTTCAAAAGTGCCTGTAAATGGTTTATTTGAAATAAAATGCTTTGAATCTTATTCGAACAATCAGCAGCCTTGGCAGACGTCCGCCCTATCCGGCCCCGGCAATTTGGGTGACATCTGAAAATGACAGTATAATTGAAGCATCTGTGTCAAAATACTTCATAGTTACTCGTAGTATATCCCTAAGAGCTGATTGTAGTCACAGAGTATTTTGTAGGCACTTGTCCGGATTTCGTGTCGACTTCGCGGTCCCGGAACGAAACAAATAGTTACCGTTTTATTTTATTTTTATTAAAAAAAAACATAGTGACTATTCAATATTTTTGTTTTTGCCAGACCCTTTTAAAAAACAAGCTCTATTATATTATGTAACATTCAAATAATTCCGTGACGTAATATCGTAGATATACACGTTTGAAATCGTAAGTTAGGATCAGATTCGTGATTTTCTTTATAGAGTCAACTAATTTATATTAGGATGTTTTGATTTTACAAAACGGTTGGCTATATGGTCAATTTGTGATGGGATATAACAGGAAGTTTCTAAGTGTAAACTTAAACGGTTGGCTATTCCCGCGGTGCTACAAGAGAAGAGCTCCAAGTTCTTAATTTTCAGAGCTTTGGAGTCCCGTATGTGGAAATCCAAGAAATGTTTAACTTCTGTCCAAATCAGTGCAGATGTTACTGCGAAATCGAGATTCAAATAATAATTAAATGTAATAAATAAATAAAAGAAAAACTATTATTGGAGCAGAAATTTTTAAAAGATTTACCGTGGTCCTGGAGTACAAAAGAACACTGAAAGACACAGATGGGTTTGGTAAAAGCCTCTCGTTCCACCCAGAGGAACGAGAGTCTTCAACATTTGATGATTCCCTACGTAAAAAGAAAAACCTCTGTGAAATTGGTAAACTCAAACTTTACGTAACTTTAATAAAAACCAATTACCTCAAAAGCATTTCCAACATTCCTCTATAACATATTTGTTAATAAACTTTTATTAAGGAATTGTATTATGCTTTAAATGTGTTTCCTGATGGCTACAACCCGGGAATCTTTAAGTCAAGAGTGAATAGGTTACTTCTAGGTAAGTGCGCTCCATCCTCGACCGCATCGTCGCTTTCCATCAGGTGAGATAGCGGTCAAGCACGAACCTATCAAGAATAAAAAAAAAGATTTTTCCTCGGACGCTTCCAAATGTTACAAGAAATTTTATTTAGTCTGCAGGCCACACGATCAACGTTACCATTGCACTCAAGTAAAGCAAACTACGAGTACCTATATTTTTACAGTGCACTCACAAATAATTAAATTACTATTTTTTGATGTGGAAAATAATCAATAATATCTTCTTCCGCTCCACCCAGAGCTTTTTATCTGACTAAAGTCCACCGGTGTTCCATCAATTGCCCTTTACGTTTCAGAGCCACGGTAATTCTCTCGATTATTCTCAATGTCCTAGCAGGCATCGGCACTGCCAGGCCCAGTTTTCCTGCTATCTCTTTGAGGCGCGGGTGGAACGCAACGCACCGTCGAATCGGGCGTGGTCCTTATCTGACTACCAATGCTCGTCATCTGCAATCCCAACTTCGAACAACCTTGAATTACGAACTCGGTTAATCATAACCGAGTTCGTAATTCAAGGTTGGGAAGCAGGGCCTCAAGTCTGCTATTACAATAGTGTCAGAATGGTCTATCATTGATTTCATAATTATTGATTTTGACAAGTTTGGTAATCTACTAATATAACGGCATCATTATGGCTTTCCAATGGACAACTACTGACAGTCCATTGAAAGAAGTGGCATAGAATGGTAATTTCGTACATATTGACAAATGAATGTCTGACGTATGCGGTAATCTGCTAAAATTTTGTCAGTTTCTTTGATCTGTGACCTACCATAAGAACGTAATTGTGCAGTCTTTGCTTTTACTATGCTCAATATTATCATTCTACCACAACTCTATTACAAGACCATTGACCGATCAATGATCAATCATTATGAATTAGCAGATTACGAAATTTAGTAAAATGATAATGGTATCGACGAATTTATAAAAATAACAGACTTGGGCCTCTGAACTATTGGTAACTAAAAATACTATGCATTACATAGAGGCGGTGTTGAAAGTGTTGTAGCAAACAATGTTGCTCTAAAAAAAAATCTTAGGTATTTTTAATATGCTGCTTATCAGGATGTGAAAGCCATGCAGGTAGTATTTAGTGATATACGTAGGTTCGAGAAGATCTCTATATACCAAAATGCAAAAATTTGAAAAGTTTTTATTTCACATAGGCCTACATGGGCACTTATAAAACGTCAAAAGCTAGTGCACGGTTCCAAATTGGTCGTTTCCTATGGAGAAGAACCGGCAAGAAACTCAATGGTTGCTCTTTTAAAAAAAAATATATATTTTTACAATATTTCCATATTTGATTGCAGGAATCCTCCTAGATGATCAACTCATTCTTTCCAAGGCACTAATAAATATGATAGCACAAAATCTGATCAGACATCTATACATAGACTATAGCAATGGTAGTGTAATCTAATAGATATACCACACAGATAGTACCAGCTATGATATTTATTGTACGCAGTTATGCAACACATTGGTCGCAAACGAAAATGTTGCTCTAACTTTGGACTAATATGGGCAGAGCGACTAACGCCGCATACAAAGTGGTAATTGGCCTCAACACTACGCATATTGGTTACACCATTGATTTTAAACCAACATTGCTGTTGCCTCCGTTAACGACGTATTGTTTAAACAGCCTAATTCCTATATTTTTACGTGTCAGTATTTATTTGATTCACTTGAGTCAATTGAGGAATGAGCCAAGAGGATCATTGGTGCATCATTGCTAACCACTAGACCAACAGGCCAGTCAAAATCATGAGTCACTTCGCTACGGAGCTTCAATGGCTTGAACAGCGAAACCGAGTTGCTATCCTGTCTGTTTTCTACTGGTTGCATTTCAGGGAGTTTACGTCGGAATTGCATAACTTGATTCCGTCAAGCCCGTTACATTATCGGACCACCAGATATACGGTGATGCGCCACTGATACATAGGGGACATCCCACCCATACTTCTAGGCAAGTGTGCTGCATCATCGACAACATTCTCGCTTAGCATCAGCTGAGATAGTGGTCCAGCGTAAGCCTATAGCCCTAAATACACGTAGTATCTTGCACTAAGTATGCCACACCACCAATCAGAATTTGTTATATAGCTCTCGGGCATGCATGCCATTGCAAGCTACTTGTACTCTTATAAAAAATACCAACTTCAGCAGGCTTAAAAATACCCATGGGAACTTCTTTTACATCGCTCGAGATACGAATTTATGGTCAACTTAATTTCCTCTATTGAAACCCGTTTTATGATGAATAAAAACAAGCCTCGGTTTACGATGTCATATATTTCGGCATGGGAGTTATCAGCCGATATTCCCTTTTTGAGAATCGACACATTTATCACGGTTTACGATTTCGTATCCGCAGGAGAACCAAAGTTACCGATATAACTCGAAGAATCGCCAAACTTTAAGTTACAGAAGGCGGGGCACATTGGCATTGCTCGCAGAATAGATGGTCGATGGGGACGAAAGGTTCTGGAGTGGCGACCCCGTACCGGTAGACGCAGCGTTGGAAAGCCTTCCACAAGGTGGACCATTGACCCGGTGAAGGTCGCGGGAATCCGATGGATGCGAGATGCACAGGACCGGTCGTTATGGGGAGGCCTATATCCAACAGTGGACGTATTTCGGCTGAAGTGATGATGGACAAATAAATTGAACAATATGTCAAACAAATGTGAAAAGTTTTTGGACTATTTTTTCTGTATCGTCATTCATGCATTGAGCTTCGAAGTTCACATGGAAATACCGATTATTTGTACATTTCTTATGTAACAGATATTAAGTTTCCAACAGTAAAATTCCACTATAACCTACTAGGGGGTTTTCCATAGTTCTTCGTTAAGATGGTGTAACCAATAGAATAGTAATTAAGTAACGAAAAAGTTACCTGTCAATACTCACGAGCATGCCGAGCCTATAATTAAGAAAGCCATCATTTCTGAATAACAATGATATAATATTAATCTTTTTATAAACTACTACTATTAAAGCTTTTTTTTGTGTAATAACTATTATTTGTAAGTTTTTTTTTTCTGGTGGGAAAATTATCTTATGACATCCCCCGCTCTTGGGCGGGGCGGGAGATAGTGTTAGACTTTTACTGACTAAAAACTCACTCCTGTTCCTTCGTTGCCTTTCGAACCAGGGCCGAGTCTTCCTTTCAGAATGAGACCCTTGGCCCCAGTAGGCTTCGACCCTGCAAGGCCCCTACAGTTGCTGACATCTTCTTGAGGCGCGCGTGGAACAGCACGTGCCGTCGACGACTTGGGCTCGGTCCGGACGGTTACCGGACAGTCGCACGGCGAGCCACCCATTGCTCTCCGTCCGCAAGTCCGCGCCTACGGTACCCGGAAATCGGGATCGGAATCCCGGCGGCGGTTAGGGCGTGAGGACCGCTTCCTCACGCGATCGGCCGCCTCCTTTGCAAGCATTACTGCTTCGCAGAAGGAGGCGACCGCCTGTCACTCCTCTAGGCGAGAGATCGCCGCCGCCGATTATTTGTAAGTTAGACTCTGTGTAGACTTGCACCAGATATAAAATTATGTAGAAAGATATTACAAATTACTCTCAAAGCTTACCTAATTCGCAACTGGCGCACTAAATTGCGAAGTTGCAATTCGAAATATTTATTGTTGCAATCGATTATAATTCTTGTTTTTTTTTATGATGTGTATGTGAGAACACTTGTAGACTAGACTCCACGGACTTTTTTTTAAAATTGATATAAACTAGTTCTTGACTGCGATTCAACCTGATGGTAAGTAGTGACGCAATCGGTGATGGTGAGGCGCACTAGTTTATTAAGAGCCTATGCACTCTAGTCTTGAAGACACCTAAATTATAATCGGACGGGAAGACCGCAGCAGGCAAATTGTTCCAGTCCCTCGATGTTCGCGGTATAAAACACCGTAGAGGTTTCAACGACGTAAGGGTGGATACTCGCCGTTCGTCGGGTTGTCCGATGGTAGAAATGAGATGGTGGAATCAAGTCATACAATTCCCGCGCAAACTCTCCAAAATGCATCCTGTAAAACACCAAAAGTCTGGTTACCCTACACCTGAGCTCAAGGCTTTGTAGATTGGACTTGATCAGATCTGGATGACCAATTAGCCTCTTCGCACGCCTTTCCACCGAGATAAATTATTTTATATTTCGATTCAGGTTTTTTTTTATTTAGTGAACTAAATTGGTAGATACTATGTTGACTGATCTACTCAACCCTCTCATGCCTACTAATATTGTATTATAAAAATATTGTAAAAAAAATCATATTAAAGAGTAACCGGGGATTTCCTTGCTGGTTCTTCTCCATAGGAAACAACCAATTGGAAGACGTGCACTAGTTTCTAACTTTTTATTAGCATCCAAGTGAAATGAAATAGGCTGAATTCGATTGAAATGAAAAGATTTAATAATAAAAAAAACTAGGTAAGCATTATAAAGTTTCTTCTGTCACAAATCAAAGTTCACTTCAAGTAACAAAGTTTATTCTTTCCATAGCGTTTCAATACACGTAAAGTGCTACAACTTGAATAAAGTTCAGTCTAATTTACTAAAATGTTTCTAACTTTTATCTCATTAGAATTCGTTCTTTCACGTTTTATTGAAATTGACAGTAATATATTTGCGATCAAAAAGTTGAAAGACATTTTTTGCTCAAATATGTATAATGTGAATTGAATGTCTTCACTATAACATTTAACTTTCAGACGATTGACCGAATTGATCGGTCAATAAGAGAATTTTTTTTAGGTTGAGGTAAACCCATCAGCTAGCTCTAATTAATGACTTTTTCGTGAAATGGTCACTCAAGAGGGTTAGAACTACTAAAGGGTTTATCATCATCATCATTTCAACCGAAAAACGTCCACTGCTAGACATAGGTCTCCCCCAAGTGCCGCTACAACGAACGGTTCTGTGCGTTTCGCATTCATCAGATTCCCGCGTCCCTCACCAGTCCATCGGTCCACGTTTTGGGAGACCTTCCAACGTCGCATTTTCTTGTGTGCGGTTGCGCTCTAGAACCTTTCGGCACCATCGACCATCTGTTCTGCGAGCAACGTGCCCTGCCCACTGCAATTTAAGTTTCATGATTCTTCAGGCTCCTTCGTATATCTTCATTTCTAATGTGATCACGCAAGAAAACTCTGAGCATAACCCTTTTCATTTGTGTGACTTTAAGCCTTCACATTTCAGAGCCATATGTCATCACTGGCAACACGCACTGGTCATAGATATTTGTCTTGAGACACTGTGGTATATTGGGAGTATGTAGGTACTGACCTGAGAGGTATACTTAATATGATTTTGATTATTATAATTTCGCATTTTAATGAACAAATAAACCCGACGCTGGCCTGCTGAAAAACTAAATTTGAATTTCGCTGGCACTTTTACCTTAAAGCATTTTTTATTAGACCATTAATAACAATAATTAGTACACGAACATCTAATTATTGTTAGACTCAAGTTGTTAGACTGGCCTGTTGGTCTAGTGGTTAGTGGCCCTGAATGTTATGCCGGAGTGCATCGTGGGTTCGATTCCTACCCAAGGACCAATGTTTGTGTGATGAGCATGATCATTTTTTCCGTGTCTGGGTGTAATTTATCTATTACTAGCTTTTGCCAGCGGCTTCGCCCGCGTGAAAGTATGTTTCTCCATACAAAATTTGGACTTCCGTTTCATCCCCTTAGGGGTTGAATCTTGGGAAATCCTCTCTTAGTGCTTGCCTACGTCATAAAAGGGAGCTTTGTGCAAAATTTTACGCTCTTAGTCCTAGCAGTTTCGGCTGGGCGTTGATATGTCAGTCAGTCAGTTTCTCCTTTTATATATACAGATATGTATGTATTCGGGATTATATAAATATATTTATCAGTTGTCACTTGTCTAGAACTAATAGCACAAGCTCTGCTTAGATTCAGGCTAGATGGTGTTGTGGAATATAAAAAAAGTCCAACATTATCACGGGAAAATTAACACTGTCTTATTTCACGAAAGAGATATAACCTCCAACAACATTTTTCTAACAATATCTCTCCCACACTCATAGCCAAGTCCATTATTACTGTTGTCTAGATCACACTAAAGACAAGGATCTAAGTAGCAAGTACCAACTACGTCAATATGTGGGAGTCAGACTCGGCTCATCATGTCCTAACAGTATTTATGTCAACGCTACATCTGATAAAGGAACAATGTATGAAAATTGAAACTTGGAGGCTGGAAGTGTTCTCATGGTTTTAATTTAACTAATGACTGATGTAAGATGATGTAATAATTAGTTTTAATTATGTGCATTTCGTATTTTCATTTATCGTCTCGCATCTCTGGGCCTTGGTGATTGGGCACTTTCATCATGTTTTTTATTAAATCAATTAGACTAAAGGTCTTATTAATAATAATAAAAAACAGTTTGTTTATGTATACATGTAAAAAAAACAGTTTTGTTTTGTTTAAACACGCTATTCTCTGGAATACCCGGTTTTCTACCGATTAAATTTCGCGGAGTGTGCGTTGGAATTTCACAATTTAATTCCACCAAGTCCGTTCCATAATCGGACCACGGACGTACGGCGTTGCGCCATCGGTACATGGTGGACATCCCACCCATACGTACAAAGCGTTTTGGGAACACATTCATAATGCGTACAGCTAAGGAGTGGAATTCCCTGCCGGAGTCTTGTGTTTCCTGATAGTTACAACCTAGGGGTCTTTAGGTCAAGAGTGAATAGGTTACTTCTTAGCAAGAAGCTCCATCGTTGGCCACATCATCGCTTACCATCAGGAGAGATAATGATAAAAATCTTTATGTATGTGGTTGATATCTACGACCCACGGTGGCGGAGTAGTAACCAAAGACGCAGGTGACACCGTGAGGAATAACTAGTTTTTCACGAACACGTGGCAGTGTTACTAGACTGTGTTGCTCGGTGCCCGCAAAACATGAAATATAATTCAATTTCTAACCAAATTTCAAAATAATTACGGAAAGCAAACACAAAAAGAAAATGAGAAAGGAAACAATTATTTCGGTGACTTGTGTCAATATGGACTTATGAAATAATTACTTCTTTGTCAAAATAAGGTCCATTGTTCGTTACGAAATATAGCACTGTTCTTACAATAATTAAATTTAGTTATTCCGTGCTGTCACAATATGAAACTTAATTAAATTAAACTACGCCCTGCTAAGCTGAACCGATGACCTGGTGAGGGTCGCGGGAATCCGATGCATGCAAGACGGTGTGACTACATAGTCACACCAACAATGGACGTCTTTCGGCTGAAATGATCATGATGACGAACGACAGATGAACAGTCGGGACCCATTAAAATAATCTAGACTAAAATCATTCCATCTAATATGGGTCCCTACTGTTGCAATCTATATGTTCCGTATTAGGATTTATTATTTGTGTTATCTTCTGTGTTTAAATTAATCCAATTAAATTGGTTTCTACGCTACTGGACTGAATTAAATTAAACTTAAATTTATTGTCTACATTTCTTAAGGGCTCGTAGGTGATTTCTTATTATGATAAATAGGGTGAAAACTTACTTTATTCCAGTTTGTTTTGCTGAAGACAGATTGGTCATATGAGAGTTTGCAACACTAGTGTAAATGTTTCCTTTCCAACCTTTTTAACCGTCGCATCCCCTTGGGTAAGCTCAACTTGTAAGTTTGCGGTTTACTTAAGAAATTGTCCAACTAGCTTTTGTCTGCAACTTTGTCTGTGTTAATTTTTGGCACTGCTAAAGTTTCAGCGTACATGTTTCTTGGACTAATTTTGTAAATGTTTCTATATATGTCGGGTACGTTTCGGCAAATCTTTTTGGCCTTGCTTTTGCAGCATTGTTTAAGGGTGACTTTTTATTATTACACTGTTGCTGTAAGTGGTTTAGCTAACGAAAAGTTAGCATCGTTTTATCCGCAAAAAGCATAATAAAACCCATTTTTTCGTGGATTACCAATGTAGTTTATTCTTTAATAATACCGAAGTATTTTGCAAGATGTTCTTATTCCTTCCTTTGAGAGAAAAACCTCGCTTAGGAATCCCTTGTGTTACATAAGCAAACAATACGTAAGTTAACAAGCTTAAATATGTGTTTGAACATTATCCAGTATTGAGTGGAGAGCCTTACATATTAGCGTGGCAAATAGGCTTAGGAGTTACGGTGGAGTCGGAGTAAGAAGTCATGTTTCTACCCTTTGAATTATTCTAAATAGCTGTGATAAACATTGAGTACCTGAGATTTTAGTTTTAAAATAATTTTATCAAGCAAGCAGGTACTGATATCAAGACTACGAGGAATAACTGAAAGGGAAACCGTGGTCCTAGAATGTAAAGCGCAACTGCAGGACACAGGCCTACCTGTGCTTAGACAGTAAAGTCTGACACATCCTCTCGCCTCTACTGGAGCCATGGGTTTTTTTTTTCGGTGGGAAAAATCATCTAATGACATTCTCCGCTCTTGGGCGGAGCGTGAGATAGTATCAGACTTTTACGGACTTAAAACCCACTCCTGTTCCTTATTTTCCTTCGTTCCAGGACCCCGGGTTTTTTCTTTCAGAAGTGAATCCATGGCCCCAGTGTCCGGATTGAGCCTAAGTTGTCGACGGCGCGTAGTGTTGACGCGCGCCTCAAGGAAATGTCAGCAAAACCGTAGGGGCCCAGCAAGGTCGAAGCCGGGCCATGGGTGATGCGAAAGAGAACTCCGGGGCCGTGGAACGAAGGCAAAGAAGGAACATAGATGAGGTTTTAGTCAGTTAAATTCTGACACGCCATCTCGCTCCGCCCTAGAGCCGGAGAAGCCATTGGACGATTTCCCAGCTTAAAAAAATCCCACGATACATGAGTAATTTCTTGTGTTAAAAAAAAACTATTTAAGGAACAAATTAATATCAAACTTAAATGCATTATTGCAGTAGCATTTGGTCAACTGGTTTGGGCAACTGCATATATCATCGTTTCGCAATTTTAGTATAAAATTTCTTAAGTCGGTGTGTACGGTCTGATTTCGTTATGGCATTAATACATGCTATTAAAAAAAAAAAAAAACAAACCAATCGAAAGAGTAGTTTGGATGTATATGCGCAATAGCTTACATAAATACCCTGTACAGTTTGACAGAAACTTTGCGTAAGTTTACAAGAATTTCCATATAAGTTCAGTTAAAATGCCTTCCCTTGAGAATTGTGTATATATTGACAATTGCCGTCCTCTTTTCCAAAGGGCGTTAGGCTCACTGACCACGGACGCGTAGCTTCACAGAGGCGTATTCGTCGTATGCTTGGTGTACGCCTGCGTTAAGCTTACATACAAAACTATGAAAAACTGTCGACCAAGCGGCAATGTCGTGCGGTCGTGTCGTTATAAGTAAGCTTCACGTCACAGAAGTGGCGTTTCCGTGGACAGAAGGACTTATGCTAGTACTACACTGCGCACACGTGGCCGGTCTCCATACATTTTATATGAAAACTAGACTTGTAGAGCTACACTTGTTCCACGCCACGCGACGTCGTTTCGACGCACAAATCAGACGTGTTACACATGTGCGTCGGTCTAATGTAGTTCTAGCTTTATACAAACATCTACAAAGTTTTACTAACAATTTTATGTATGCAGGCAGTGTTGAGACTTTGATCCTGTCTTGCTCTCTCCAAATATTTGCAATTTATTTGTTTTACCCAGTGATGTTAGATGCGTTTCAAAGAAGGAATTTGAAGCATGAGAATGTAATGTTATATTTCTTTGTGTTTAGTGTGGTATGTCGTCCTGTTGTGGTTGCTACTAGTGGAAAGGTTGTAAACTTACTTTTCTATTCTATACGACACAAATGTGCATACCTTTGTGCTATTCTATCTTTATGTATCGTGTGTGTTTAGTTTTATAAATAAATAAATAATGGTTGTACAGAAATCCTCTAAGTTTTGAATGAACGTCTAGTAGTGTCCACTCAACTGTCATAAATATTAGTAAACTGTCTCTCTTCGAATATTTCGCTTGAGCGGAGTATCAGTTCGAATCGGTTGTGTCTCTCTCTACTATTCTACGTATGTTGTTCGGAATAGTAAACATCTATGCTAGCGAACCGTTAATGCTCAATCTTTGCGAAATGCCCAGAGGGCCTATGCTATGGGCATTTCGCAAATATATATAGGGCATAGGCACTGCAAAGTACAACCAGTCTCGGTGGTGGTAACCTTGTTCATGACGGTTCCTGCTTTAACATTTTATGATTTAATATTTTTTGTAAAATAGTATTCACACAGAGAGCCCTCTCATGCACTGTGTAAAAATAGAGTCCATTATTTCCACAGGTGGTTTCTAGCTCTTAAACTAGCTACAAGACTTGCTACTTTACACCAAGAGGTGGATTATTTCTAAGATTTTATATTTTCTTTATGTTCATACTTTGTAGTTATGTTATATCTCTTAGATTAGCCGTTACTGCAGTAGAGAATAAGTAAAGTAATATTATAAGTACTTACCTACTTATAATATCACTTTCACTAATATTTACTATATAAAAGTCAATCCCGACAAAAACTGAGATTTAAAATAAAAGGCAAAAATTTTGCTTTAAAATTTTTCTTCTATTCTAATAAAAAAAAAAAATACTTAAGAAAACTTAACGTATACAAAAAGTTGATGGAAAGGGTCTTTTACTAAGTAAAACCATTTTGTTAACAAGATATTACATCGCTTTTAAACGATACCTGATATTTTGTACATCGACCGGAGCCATTACCGCAACTTTATAACTTTTTATAATGTAAAGCTTAAAAAAACTGGCCATATTGATGGATCAAAGGAGACGAAGGCTTTCAACTGTCTAAATAACAGACTAACGGGTAGAGGAATAGAGGTACTCTATTCAATAAATTCAGTAATAGCTTTGAGATCGTATTTCAGACTTCATAACAAAGAACGTAAGCCGGTAAAAATAATTCATTTTCCATTATTGTACAAAGGCCGGATGAAAAATCAAAGCCTAAATACTTTTGCAATATTGTTAGATATAATCATATAATTCATTCTGGTAGGAGTTCATTTCTGTTCGGAGAAGATAATTCTGCTCTTACATTTAAAAGACGTGTAGGAGTCCAAATTGAGTCGTCAGAAATTGAACTAAAACGATTATGTAAATGTAATTTCTTCAGTTAGTTGTGGGATTATGAATCTCAGAGCGTGCAATCTTAGAAATGAAGAGATAAAAGCAAGATGAAATTATGGAATTATGCTGTAATCTTTTTGTAATGTAAATAGCTTTGGAGTCATAATTATCGTTAAGCAAGACAGAATGAGGGCGTACATATGTATATACACAACTTTATTAAATAGACTGATTATAAATTGGTGGCCAAACACAATTTAGGTTAATCGCGATCAACCGACTTACAAAGTTCTATTAAGACTAATTCTTAATATAAGCTCAGCCTTTATCAACGCTCAGTCTAAACCTATTATTTACTTTGGCTTAGCGTCTACGATGAGTCTAAAAGATAAACAGAACTTTAATTAGCTATTTACAACGCCTACATCTTCCAAGAACATCTTATACCTTTTCCCAGCCTAAAGTTGGAATTTGTGTTCTTTAAAAGAGTTGTTTGTAAGCTCGGCGTGCAATTAGTCCTTTCAAACGTGCTAGCTGATTTCTTGTGTACGAACTGCCTTCTGACTTTCCCAACCCTTTTGGGAAACCTAGCTGGGTTCTCGCTTTTTTTATTCAATGAGTTCTCACGCTTT
The DNA here is from genome assembly GCA_961205895.1 of Mythimna pallens. Taxonomy (NCBI): domain Eukaryota; kingdom Metazoa; phylum Arthropoda; class Insecta; order Lepidoptera; family Noctuidae; genus Mythimna; species Mythimna pallens. The sequence continues at coordinate 10,043,856 of OY540843.1, forward strand.
GGGGTGGAGCGAGAGGTGGAGGGAGGGTGTCAGACTTTTACTGACTAAAACCCACTCCTATGTTCCTTCTTTGCCTTGTGCCGTGTGTGTCGGGTTTTTCGCTGTAAACACTCATTTACTATTTTCATTTACTTTGTTTGTGGAGTATCATTAATTAATATTACTCAACAGCCATCACATATTTCCGTCAGAAATTTAATTGATATTAAATGGCTCAATTAAAAGCTTGAAATTCCTGTGATTGTGAAGATCACTGGAATCTCCTTTCATAAGAACACAAATGGATTTGGAGAACAAACTGGCTTTCCGACCAACCCTTCAACTGGAGTTTCACTATTGTAATTAACATTAGAAGCGCAGGTGTCCCAAATTTGACCTATTCCGATGTTCTTCCTGCTCTAGTTTTATTATGCGTAGAATCGCAAAGTACACCAAAATGTGTGTAATACATAATAAAACTATTGTATTATAGAATAGAATAAACTTTATTGTACACCAAAAAGTAACACAATTTATCATCATCTGTCATTAATTACATATCTGTCATAATCAGATATGTAATTAATGAAAACGTTTCTATGTAAATTGCAATTTTTTTTTTTGGAAATAAAGTTTATTATTATTATTATTATCTTCCTGCCCTTGTCCCATCTTATTTGGGATCGGCGCAACACGTATTTTTCTTCCATTCTATCCTGTCAACCGTCATGCTATCACTAACTTCCTTTTCTTTCATATCACTGTTCACACAATCCATCCATCTTTTCTTTGGCCTCCCTCTCCCTCTCCAACCATCCACATGTATACTCATAACTCTTTTAGTAACATGCGTTAGTAAAAACAAAAAGTAACACAATTTATATATAAACCTAAATCTATGGGTACAACGGCGGTCTTATCGCTAACAGCGATATCTATCAGACAACCTTAGGATGGATCGTAAGAACTTAAAATAATACAGGGGGTAGTCTGCGGTGTAATGCAACAAAAACAAATTACTCAAACACTATAGATACGCATATATATAAAATAATCAGTTATAAATTTCATTTGTGAACCATCTCTTCATATTACTGTAGTAAAAATAAAATGGCCAAAATTGACATTGATAGTCCGCGCTTCTAGTGTTAATATTTCACGTAATGAGTCATTTAGGTAAGTCCATTGATAATGAAAAGCCAACTTAAAACCCGGAGATTCCCATGATTTTAAATATTCCTGGAATCTCCTCCTACAAGAACAAGGAGAGTTGATTGGAGTGACTTTTCCTGTTGCTGTGTTTATACGTTTAAAAAACCCGTTGTTTTCTTAGAAGGCAGCATCTTCGCTTCACGAGATGCAGTGGGTTTCTTTGTTTCTCAGTTTATATGATAAGAACACTTTGTTAAGGCGTGCAGTATTCTACGTTTTTCATTACGAAGCTAATGGAAGCAGTGTTGGATTGTAACGGGCTGCAGGATTACGTCAGCGCTGTGTGTGCAATCTTGTGCACAGATTATGTTTCTTTTAAAGAAGAATTTATTGCTTAATTGGCTGTATTGCTCTTGTTGTTTATTAAACGTGCTTGTGCTTATTTTAGGTGAAGCAGCTTTTTGTTCGCGGTTTTATTGAATAATAAAAAGTATTCCTAACTTTGTTTGATTCTGTAGCTCAATGTCAATATTTGAAATCGGTTCAGTAGATGAAGCGACAAGATAAATAAAAACCGGGCAAGTGCGAGTCGGACTCCTGCACTGAGGATTCCGTATAAACTTACCTATGAAAACCGAACTTACCTATGAAAACCGAAACTTACCTATGAAAACCAATTTCCGAATCGAGTCTCAAAGATTTTTACGAACCGCAAAAAAGCTTTTTTTTTGTGACGTAACTACAAATATACAGTTTCTAGACGATATTAATTTCAGCTTTATACCTCTACGTATTCCTGAGAAAAAGGATCTTAACAGACAGACGGACAGAAAGACTAGACAACAAATCATCAATTCCATTTTGCTGATTGAGGTTGCGGACCCCTAAAAACACCCTCGAATTGTAATATCGCTATGAATGGTGAAGACTTCATGATGCCGATATTCTGTAAAAACGTTACTTGTTCAAAAATGAAACTGTCTTTGTTCAAAGCATAATCGATATTAATTCCCGTTTGTGGAATTCTCTCTCGAACCAGACATGTCTGCTAAATTGCGAAGGGTTGTTTCCCCTCGCAAGGAACTTTACCACTATATCTGTACATGCACATGTATGGTGTCTCACCCTCTTGCTGATATATGATATTATATAAATATGATGAGTCACAAGTCATACATGTTGCCATCCAAAACTACTATGTCATTCTGGTATCATTTTCCAGTATTGATTTATTCTAAGAAACAAAATAATATGTCGCAAATCTTTGTAATTAATATTGGAATCAGGTATAACTAGTGACGCTAGCAGATATTGATATTATTAAAAAGTTGGGTTGCTCAGTCCCCCTAGCCAAGTTACAATTGTATCGTTCGCGCCGAATGCCTCGAGTAGGCCACGCCTCCGATTCCTTTGTTCTGACGTCATCTCAACGCTCAGTCACGTGGTCAGAACAAAGGAATCGGAGGCGTAGCCTACTCGAGGCGTTCGGCGCGAACGAAACGATTGTAACTTGGCTAGGGGGCAGGTCTTATAACCCTGAGGTGTGAAATCATCAAATAACATCTCTCGCTCTAGGTGGAGCGAGAGAGTGTCTTTTAGTGAAACTGTAAAACCCACCCGTATTTCTACAGTTGCCTTTTGCGTTTCAAGGCCGCGAACGAACGTTCCTGCCGCTCTAGTAGGCATCGAACCTATTGGAAGCTGTTTTTTTTTGTTCATGATAGGTTCGCGCTTGACCACTATCTCACCTGATGGAAAGCGACGATGCGGTCGACGATGGAGCTGGCGCTTATCTAGAAGTAACCTATTCACTCTTGACTTAAAGATTCCCTGGTTGTAGCCATCAGGAAACACAGATTCCGGCAAGGAATTCCACTCCTTAGCTGTACGCACAATGAATGTGTTCCCAAAACGTTTCGTGCGTATAGGTGGGATGTCCACCATGTACCGGTGGCGCACTGCCGTACGCTGTTCATTTTGCTGACATCTCTTTGAGGCATTTAGAACACTAGCGCTGTAGGTTGTATAGCTCTACTTTTAAATAAAATATTGATATTCAGGCGCATCTGCTTAGCCCGATATCGGTCACATATAGTAGCCGCCTGGAAATGAAAACAAGAGATTTTTATTTGATATAATAATATGACAGCAGTAATTAATCCGGGATTAATTGGACGTCCGAAGCTCTATTTTAAATAAATTCAATGAATATGCAAACAACAGACTCGCCATCATAAAACCTTGAAAATAGTTTGGAATATGGAAATTTAATAAATATTTAACGCAGTCCTTTGGGATTTGCCTTTAAATTATGTATCATAGCGCGATAACGTTTCGTTGATTTATAGGTTTGCTCGCAAATATTAAGGACCTTATACCACGAACTACGTACAATTGATAGTATTTTCATATATGTATGTAGGTATATACATATTATCAGATCAAAAAACCTTTTCAGATATTGAGAGGATTTTTTGTGAAAAAAAAAACGTGTTGCGCCGACCCCAAATAAGCCGGGACAAGGGTAGGAAGATTATGATGGCTGCCAGCGGCTTCGACTGTGTAAAAGTAGAAAATTGTCTCAAAGAAGCATACTCTCGTGATAAAAGTACCATATGTGTTATTCCAGGACTTGATCTACCCATGTGCCAAATTTCACCAAAATCCGTTTAGCCGTTCGAGCGTGAAGAAGTAACGAACAGGCGCACACTTTCGGCTTTATAATATTACTGTGATCCTCCCCGTCTCTTCCGATCTCAGCTTATTATAAGAAGGTACTGTGTGTTATGTGGCCCCCTACAAGATGGACCGATGACCTGGTGAAGGTTGCGGGAATCCGATGGATACGAGACGCACAGGACCGTTCATTGTGACGACAGTTGGGGGAGGTCTATGTTCAGCAGTGGACGTCTATCGGCTGAAATGATGATGATGACTATGTGTTACGGCTATAGAAAGTCTCTTAATAACTCATATCACGGATCGATGTGAAAATTTCATAATTATTTTTATTATTATCATTTTAACCTGTCGGTCCCGAATAAATATTTTTTCTATTCTAGCTAGGTATATCTCTGCCTTAGATATCGGTTGTTCATGCAGAAACTGTGTCTGCACACGTTTGTCTACACTTATTTTCGTTTTTTGGCATATTGCCAAAGTATAACTTAATGTCACGAAATATAAAACCAAAAGTGCACGATCACTGGTATATCCACAAGGCGCGACAGTAGCAAACTGATAAATAACAAAAAAAAAAAAAATAGAATTTAATAATAATAAAATACGGCTGTAGTTGTTTTGTAGCTGGTTATAACGTAGGTTCAGTATGTCAACCGAAAGACGTCCACTGCTGGACATGCGCTTCCCCCAAGCATCGCCACAATGACCGGTCCTGTGTCTCGCATCCATCGAATTTCCGTAACCCTCGCCAGGTCATCTTTCCATCTTGTGGGCCTTCCAATGCTGCATCATTCGATAACGTAGGTTATCATTTTTTAACACTATTCTCAAAACCAGAAGAAGAATGATTTCAGAAATAACAGTTTTAATTTTCTCATGGTTAGGGGCCTTTCATTTATGGCTGGCTATTCTTATTATTTCTTATTAAGGGAGAGGGGGTCAAAAACTAGTAAAAACCGTCTTACGTAATAAATTAATGGCCCCTTATCGCGAATATGCAAAGTTTAGTGTCTAATACTTTTAGCTGAGGCTGAATATTGTGTTTGTAATTTTAAATGTAATGTTTAAATTATAATAATAGTATTTGTGAAATTTTCGCATCGATCGGTGGAATGAAGGTAGAACTACACTGCGCACACGTGGGCCAAGTTCGCAGATCTGGGCGCGTCGGTGTCCATACATTTTATATGGCAACTAGATTTGTAGACCTACAGCAACAGCTACATTAGATACACGCCACGCGACGTGACTCTACGTACTAATCATGCGTGGCCCACGTGTGCTTCGGTCGCTTGAGTTATGGAGAGACTTTCTGTAACCGTGTATACCTACTTAAAATCAACTGGAAGCTGGAAACTTTGTGAGTTGTACATTTACCCATATTTATTGTAACACACATTATACAATTGTTTGTTCTTTACAAATAAAATAATCATCATCTTCCTAACCTTTTCCCAACTAGTTCAGCTTCCAGTCTAACCGGATGCGGCTGCATACCTGTATTTTATATGGAGCGACCACCTATCAGACCTCCACAGCCCAGTTACTGGGCAACACGACACTCCTTGGATAGACTAATGGTCAGACCTTCTGGCGTCTGACTACTTGTAACGACTGCCAACCAGGGCGAATGGCTTTACGTACTTTCCGAGGCACGGGGTGTCGGTAAAGTCTAAGATAAAACCTAGAAAAGTACAAATGAATTGAAAAATTCACATTGGTACTTGTCCGGTTTTGAACTTGCAATTTCATTCATGATATCACGACTTTACAAATAAATAAAAAAAGTCTATTGTTATAGCGTGACTCAGTCTGAAAGACAGTCACGCCCGAGAACTCCCCCAGACTGGTGTTTTAATAATTCCTCTTATTTTAACATTTTTCCAGCCTCATTACAATCGTCAATTACGTGAAAGCTACTTAGAAACTAATTTAATTGCTAACACATTTACTCTGTAGCTGAGCGAGCTATCTTAATTGCCTATATCTGCCGTAATCTGCATAAGTAATTAACACTGATTATATTCATTAATTAATTCAAATGTGCACTATTTTCCCACGCCAGCGAACAGTATGTTTTATTGGTAGAACATACGAGTGGATGCTATTTTTCTTCAGGGCTCATCGTGACTTGAATCTTGATAAGTTAAACAAATATCCTGCAATATAATATAAAGGCGTTTGTCTTTATTCTGTCTTTTTAGGGTTCCGTACCTCAAAAGGAAAAAGCGGAATCCCTATAGGATCACTTTGTTGTCCGTCTGTCTGTTTGTCAAGACCCTTTATATCCAGAACGCGTGGAGGTATCGAGTTGAAATTAAAATTACCTATACACTCAAGTCTGCGGTTCCTTGATGCTGTGAAAAAATCAAATTCCAAGTTAACGAAAAAAAAGATACATGGTTGAAATGCCACTTCCACGAAATCGTTGGTCAGAATGTTTTGTACGCTTCAATCCAGTATCCACCGATGACCAAAACTCATATCTATTTATTGATAAAACCTTAATACCAAACCGAACAAAAACGTTTACGAGGCAAAAGTTAAGGCTGTCGACGTGGCTGATTTTCCGGTAAAAACACTTTTAATTTTGGGATAATTTAATTATTCATTCCACCAACCCGCACTGGGCTTTCGTGGTGGATTACGACCCATTCCCTCTCCTAGAGAGGAGGCGTAAATCCTAGCAGTAGGAACTTTATAAGGCTGATTATGAAGAACGCAGAAGAATTAATCTTTAAGTCAAGATTACTACTACGCTTACCTAGAAGTAATCTATTCAAGATTACTTCTAGGTAAGCGCGCTCCATCGTCGACGGCACCGTCGCTTTCCATCACATGAGATCAAGCGGTCAAGCGTGAACCTATCATGAATAAAAAATAATAATTCAAAGAATGAAAAGAGATCTTATCGAAACTGTAACCGTAGGTACTGGTGTCTTACCGTGACATGTTAAAATGTCAAGAGTGTGAACGAGAAAAAGGGATGGAGTTTCACTAGCTAAGTCTAATAAGGTTGTTAGCTTAAACAGTACTGATTCACCCTGTTCCCCGTACCAATATAAACTGTATTACGGTGGAAAGCTTGTGGTAGGGTCTTTGTACTAACTACTCTGGTATGAAAAAACTCGTAGCACTAAATGCGTAGATGTGCTACGTGCGTAGCAGTATCTTTCGGCAATAACCTTCAAAATAAAAGCACCAACGCGGGAGTGCGAATAATGAAGCGTGTTTCCTCGCGTTTCCTCGTTCTTATCATTTGTTCACGACTATATGTAATGACGTTGTCAGAAAAAAAAATGATAACAAAACATTCAACTGCTCCATAAATTTAGCTTGCATAACTCGGCAAAATATACTAAACAGCAGATTTTTCTTTTCGCGATTTCATTCTTGGTCCTATAATAAAATTGGCTCATAACGGTACTCGTATTCCGACCAAAATAACGATTAATCGAGGGTTCCCTTTTCATAATAACTTTAATAATTAAGTCTGGAAATAACATCATTGTTGTGTAGTATTAAAAGTCTTTGTATTAATTACGAAAGTAACACGTAATACTAACCATTAAATTCTATCTGCCATCTTCAATTACGACGCAAATCACCCATGCTACCTTGTGTCAATTTCAATTAGGCAAATGCAAATGTTTATTTATCTTTACCAGTTCAATTAACAATATGTTTGATATAACAGCTAGACGAGAGTCCTATTCTATTGCAATTAACGTCTCATTGTGACTATTACCACAACTTAGTTTACTTCGGACTTAAGAGGGCCCTTCGTCTATCGTCAATCAAGTTGAGCATTGTTTAAATGCTTGTTGGTTTATCCAACGGAATCCAATGCAACCTACACAAACACGTCAGGTACTAGTTGCCTGGCATTTATGCTGGAGTAACTGGACCTATTTACACAACTATATTTTTTTGCTTCTGTTTTTTTTTTTTTTTTTTCGTGTTACCTAATATTATGTTTGTGCCTTGTGCTGTACCAAATAAATTCTATTTTTTTTTTCTTTACACTAGTCTATACTATCTACACTAATATTATAAAGAGGTAGTTTGTTTTTTTGTTTGTAGGTGGTAATCTCTGAAAGTTATGGTCCGATTGCAAAAATTTTTTCACCGATAATAATTTGCTTTATTCCTGAGTGAAGTAGGCAATATTTTATGTACGCAGGCGAAGCTGCGAGCAAAAGCTAGTGTCTGATAAAAATGCAACGCAAAAAAAGAAAGATAACACCTGAACGATCTGTAGGTATTCGGTAATTCCGTCTTTCACTCGAATATTTCACGAAACTTTTCCAGGAAATACGTGTTTTTTTTTTTTAGAACTATAAAAGTTTTTGGAGAAAATTTTCGTCAATCGCAATCTGAATTAAATGTGCAAGGTTTCTATACTTGTATTTTTTTACTTTTTTTAATTTATGGGTACATTATGAAAGGCCAAAGTTCACGCAAAATAGCAGATTTTCAGAGGTCTTTACTGGATTAGTTTTATACAATTATGATTTGATTTCAATAGAAACATAGATAATATCCACAAGATATCTATATTTCCAAAATATCTGGACAAAGATGTGTAATAACGTCATAATCACGTAAGAAAGGTTGTATGAAAAATAGCGAAAATGTATCTAGGGTTTGGACGCTTTTAATGGCTTCGGTGTATCGACTGTTAACGCGGAATAGGGAGCCAGTTCATTAATTTGTACTATGCTCATGTTTGGACAATTTGCGAACATTATTGTTATCGCTATAACACAAATGTTGTTAATATATGTGCGGTGTGTGACAAATATGTTGGCCGTACATTCTGAAACAGCATGAATCTTCGCCGAAGCTGTTTCCAGTAAGTGTGCCCCTCGGGCGAGTCTAGCTAGACATTATTTAGGAGGCCAAAGATAAATGGCCATTCAGGGTATGTGGGATCAGTTTAGTTTGCAGTATAGTATATTATAATAATGATGGTAATGGTTGTGACAGAAGAGGTAGATGAAGTAAGTAGTACTTATTCAAAGTCAATGTCATGTTTATTTTATATATGATCGCTTGTTTTCTTATTAATCTTTTATTTTTTCTTATGCACATACCATGTTTTCTCTTCACTACCCTTGGTTGACTGGTAGAGAATGCCTAAGGCATTAAGTCCGCCTTTGTATCTTAGTGTTGCATGAAGTTTTAATTATTAAAGTATTTACTAGTGTGCTTTTTGGTAATACAGCAGGTCTTATAGTCAATTTGTGGTAACTCAAAAAGCTGCCCATTGGGCATACGCTATTTAACATTTTTTTTTTTAATTGATTTAACATACAAAAAAAAATCTCATAATTTAGATTACAATACAAATTAAAATAAATTAATTATTATTACAAACATTAGAAATACAATCAATTAGTCAAGTTTTCAAGCTTAATTATATAATTGTCAGTTACAACATTTTGTGTTACCATTTTTTAATTAAAAATCATTAAGTGTCCGTTATTTGAATATCACTTTTTCAAGTTCATGGCAAAACGTCTGCCCCCCCATAGCCAAGTTACAACCGTTTCGTTTCGCTTTTCGTTGATCGCTTCGAGTCGGCCACGCCTTCTACTCCTTTATTCTGACGTCATCTCAATGCTCAGTCACATGGTCAGAACAAAGGAGTAGGAGGCGTGGCCGACTCGAGGCGAACAACGAAAAGAGAAACAAAACGGTTGTAACTTGGCTAGGGGGGCATATCAGAACAGAGATCAAACCTATTACGTACGAGACATATATATGGTACTGACTTTAGAGACATAATTATGGCGACGACTGGCCAGTTGGTCTAGTGGTTAATTGCTCTGACCGCTATGCCGGAGGTCGTGGGTTCGATTTCCACCCAGTTTGTATGATGAGCACGATCATTTGTTCTGTGTCTGGTGTAATTTATCTGTAAGATATGTATTTAGAAATACATATATAAGTATGTTTATCAGTTGTCTAGTACTCATACCACAGCTCTGCTTAGTTTTGGACTAGATGTCGTTGTGGAATAATGTTATAATATTAGTATTTGCCTATCACTTTGTCAAGTTCATGGAAAAAAGAAATTGATCCGAACAGAAATTCTGGTCAAACCTACTACGTACAAGAAATTATAGTACTGACCCTAGAGACTATACTGTTCTGATATACTGCTCCTTAACAACCAATATCAATTAACAACAATAATAAGACTTGACTGGTAGAGAATGCCTAAAGCATTAAGTCCGCCTTTGTACTTTGAGTTGCATGAAGATTAAATAAATAAATAATAAGGATGTCACATTTTATTTCTCAATGCCAACCACCGTTACATTGACTTCATAATAGCTTGTACTTTATAAAGGAGCAGAAGGACTACTGACCTTAAATTAACGATCAACAGGTGAAGGGTGATTCTGAAGCACGTACGGTCACCAAAACTAATGTATGTCACGTTCGATCTCAGAAGGAAACTACCAAAGGTCACAAAGTCACAGTATATAAAATTGGTAACGCTATTACTGAAGAACGAGACTATAAACTAATTATTAGGATATTGTAACTAGGGGAAGAGATTTTATACACAGAAATACTGTGGCACAAACTTGTGTCTAACAAATTAGGAACGTGTACCTAAGTTTAATGTATGCTTAGAATAATTAGAATTGCTGAAATTAAACATTAGTAAACAAGAGTAACAAATAGAAAATTTAATGCTCTTTTATAAGAGCAAATTTAAATTTTAGAAGTAGATTTTACTGCTATCTCTACTATTACATGGAATTATCCGTTGCGGAATTATGTCTAAAGAGAAACCCACGGATCTTGTTAAGCCCCACCTTAATCTCAGGTATTCCAATTTTCGTTTGAAATTTATTAAAAATCTAAATTTCTTTAAATTCCATTTCAGCGACCTGGTTAGGGAATTGGGATTGCAAAAAAAATAATTGTAGTCTAAATCGTTTTGTCACTAACCTGGGATAAAGTATTCATTTCAAATGTTACTCGTAGTTGTACAATTTCTATTTTATTGGTTTACTAGCTCCTGCCAGCGGCTTAGCCCGCGTAAGCCCCCGTTTAGCCCCTTAGGGGCTGAATTTTGAAAAACCCTTTCTTATAAAAGGAAACCTTGTGCAAAATTTCACGCTCCTAGTCCCAGTAGTTTCATCTGTGCGTGTCAGTTTCTCTTTTTATATATATTGATCAATTGGACGTGTTACTACCCTCTCACGTTTATCGAGAGAAGCTGCGGCTGAAGTTTTGTGGGCAGTTAATTAACTGGTTTCTCTTTCTTGACGGCACACTTTTTTTATGAAGATGAAAAATAAAATCAAATAACATTTCTCGCTCTGGTTGGAGTGGGAGGGCGTTTCAGTGATGTGCTGACTAAAACCCACCTGTATTCCTTCAGTTACCTTTTGCGTTTCAGGGCCATGGTACCTTTTTCGCACAGTCCTGCAGCCTGGCGATAGACTAGTTAAGAAATCAATTTGTGTAAGTCTCACGAGGTCACGGTAGACCACGAAGGAGATGGTGGGATGAACTAAACAGTTTTTGCCAGAACTGGAAGGATTCCTCCTTCCAGTTCTTCTAGTCTTCGCGCTTCCGCGCGGGCCCGCGAAAGATGGACGGAGACACACGAGGTCACGGTAGACTACGAAGGAGATGGCGGGATGAACTAATCAATTTTCACCAGAACTGGAAGGATTCCTTGGAAGAAGGCCTTTGCCCAGAAGTGTTACCAAAGAGGCTAGCAAAAAATAACATTCCCACTTTCGTTTTGATGAAATGATATGGTTAATCGAAACCAAGAAACGTATATAAAGTAGGTATATTAGTTCCTTGGTCGAAACTTGATGGGCGATGCGATGACCTTTTTATTGACATAGGCATATCGTTGAATAGTTCATCTTGGATTGTTTTAAAAAAAATCATATTCAATTTGAACAGTGATTATCGTACAGTGTCGATTTGTTTTAGATGATGGAATTTAATATATCCGTGGCGATAGACATGATCTTCATCGCAGGCACGAAAGAAATCTGATAAAAAGTTATCGTTGCCAAATTCTGCTACTTTGCTTGCAACGTTTGTACTTTTTGCTACACTTTCAAGAATGTTTTCCAAGTCTGCAAAAAATCGGTTTTGTAATCAAAATCTCATTTTCCACTCTTATATTTTCTGTACGAGGCTTGTGGGCTGTAACATTTACCTCGTGTTTATGTTTGCCTCGATGCAAACAGCTCTTGGTAAGGGTTCATTTTTAGGGTTCCGTACCCAAAGGGTAAAACAGGATCCTATTACTAAGACTCGACTCCGCAGTCTGTCTATCCGTCTGTCACCAGCCTGTACCTCATGAGCCGTGATAGCTACACATTTGAGGAGGTTTAAAGAGGCTCCCATACAACAATCGTAATGTTTTTGCTCGTTTTGTGCTACAGACGGTACGGAACCCTTCGTGCGCGATTACCACTCGCGCTTGGCCGGTTTTTTTATTCTCAGAAGAGCCTCATTAACATCGCTCGGTAATACTTGAAAATATTCTTGTACACGGTCATAGAAAAGATTTCAAGTGGTTATTATGTTGTTGCTGTTATGCCTTAAAGGTTGCAATCGGCAAACAGAAATAGATCTATGTAATAATGATCTTCGGGTATTGTTATTCGTTTTCATACTTTTATTCGAATTCATGCTTTTTCTAACAGCATCCATTTCATTGACTCGAATAATGCCTGCTTACTAAGCTTTTGATGTCTTTGTGTCTTGAAGATTTTTTGGTTCGTGAACATTTTATTAACCTACTAATATTTTAAACGCTTTCAGTTTGTGAATGATGAGGATGGATGTTTGTTACTCTTTCACGCAAAAACTACTGAATGGATTTTGATGAAACTTAGTATACGAGTTGACCATTTCCTGGAATAGCACATATGGTACTTTATATCCTAGGAGTATGTTCCCTTGCGATGATTTTCTACTATCACGCGGGCGAAGCTGCTGGCATCAGCTAGTAGCAAATAAAGTTACAAATTGATTGCAAAACTGAAGCTTATTTTAAATACCTTTAAGTCCATAACTGAGTGCCATTCTGTATTGTCGCAGGCCTACAGTTGCGGAGCATAGAAGAGCCGGCGGGAGGCGCGGGCGGCGGCATGCCCGCGCCTACCTGCTATGATGCTGAATGCGCGCGCACTGAAGCCTGGCTCGACGAGAACCAGGAGTTCGTGCATGACTACTTCTTGAGGTAAATATATTCATCTCTTTCTAACGTTATTGGATTTGACGATAATGATAGGGACAGCGATATTCCAGATCTTTTGTTTCTAAGAGCGGGTATGCTGTTTTGTGTTGTAATTCAGCGCAAATTTCTTGCCTATTTCGAGTGTAGGCACGTACATTTTTATTTGTGTAATTCTAAGGGAGTTTCCAATGACAAGGAAAGAAGTCTGTGTAAGCTAACAGTTAGTTAGGATACGAGTGTGATCATCATACAAAAATGAAGAAGTCGTACACAAGACCAGCGTCTTCGAAATGTGAACACCTACACAGTTTGTCTTTAGGAGAGATTTTTCTCATATCTTTGATTGAACGCAGGAGCGAAACGAAGAGTGAACCGTAATCTACCAAGCAGGGTCAATTGACGAAAATTTTGGTCCCAGAAAATGTCGGTTTCCTCATGTAAAATGGTGGAGTTAAAATGTCCAATGTTCTAACTACTTGCAACATAATAATCATGCATAAACATAGTTGCTGTTAGATCCTAAAGTGCGGCGCTTACCGAACTAAGCTAAGCGGTGCCCACGCAATTAGCGGTGGCACTAAGAGCAACTATTTGGTAACCTGTGATCAAATAGTTGCTCCTATTCTGTTAAGTAAGCATTAACACACACGTACAACACGTGGGACACGTGGGTAATATATATACGTGCCCTAATTTTCTTATGTTTTACTTGTGTGGGGTGAATATTAAAACCAATTTCATTAAACTATTTTAAGGTTTATTCGAAGACGTAAAAACGTTCAAATATTGGTTAGTATTTATTTGTCATTACAAATAATATAGCACTTTTACATTTTAATTTAGTAAACACGAAATAAAAAAGATTTTTTAAAAGGAGGAAAGAAAGAACACGTGCGTGGGGTGAAATTCCGTCCCAAGCGCTTTTCAGGCATTTTTTTTGATAATGCCCTCATCTAGTGGTACCGGCACTAGATGAGGGCATAATTAACAAAATACCTAATATTCTTACCTTAGACCTTGTTTACTGAACTAGGATTACACTAAGTGACATAATCTATAATCAAATGCTACATGTAAACATTGGTCTGGGGTAAATATTCACCCCACTCGTGTACTGTAGTGCTATATGGTGTTGGAACAAGTGAGTATAGGGACAAATAAATTTGTTCTGCCAGGGCTGCGTGATCTTTCGATAGTTGCAGCTCTGGCGGGTTAGACAAATGACTTTTCTGTTAGGGTCCATGCTAAACGGTAATAAGTACAAAATGTATAGAATGTCTGCGAAGAAGTCACGTGACAGGTAATGCCACTGCCATACATTTTTAACCGACTTCGAAAAGGAGGAGGTTCTGTGTGCGGCTGAATGTATTTTTTTGTATTATCACCGATTTCTCGGGCAATTGTGGACCGATTTAGATTTTATTTTATATTAAAATGTAATGATTCCAAGTTGGTCCCATAGAAATATTTTTATGATCTGATTATGAACTTCGAAGATATGGAATAGAATAGGATCACAGCAGAACTGTCGTTACAAGTAAAATTGCTTTATTTATACGTGGTGTATTGTTGTTGAGACAAAACTATTATAGAAACACCGACTTCCGAAATTAAAGTTATTTTTCACTTTTCGGTGTTTGTTTTTACATTGAAGTCGATTGTATTTTTTTTTGTAAAAAGTTTTTTATGTACTTAGCGTTTGGCGGCAAGCCATTTATCTAAGCCTTCTGGAACGCAAAGGACAACTGAAGGAACACAGGTGGAGTTTATTCAGTAAAAGTCTGTCATTTCTTCTCGTTCCACCCAGAGCCTGAGAAAAAAAGTAGAAAATATTTGGTGACTGTCACCGGAATCATACAACGTAAATAAAATAAAATGTGCCAGTCGATAAAACAAAAAATAACATTGTGTCTGTCTCATGGCTGCACCAAGTTGCCATGCCAGACAAAAAATTACTTTCTGTTGGTCTGGACGCTGGGAGGAGTCATTTAAAATAATCGCCCACCAAATAAAAAGGCGTATCATTTGTGTCTTGATGTGAAAATCGAACCAATGACGCGACAAACCCAATGCGCTTTACATTAATCCTGCCAATACAATGCTCGATACTTGATACAAAATTCGAGTCACAATTAGGACGCAGAGCAATGCAAATACCTTTTCATTGATTCTAATTTAAATCCCTCATTCATTTTGATTCAAATCTCTGAATGGAATGACGTAACTCATTATACAGTCATCCTGTACGCCAACTATCACTGTTTTGATTGAGGTACAAGCCTATTGTAAACATTACCATTACAAAAGCCACCCACGATCATTTACGCGTTCTCTACATGCGGGGCATTTGTTGGAAATGTTTCCTAAATGTGTTCAATTCAGGTCATACGGTAATGTATACAACGGCTAATTCAAATGGCCCGGTTACAAACGGGAGAAATGTGAATTAGCAGTGAAAACTAGCTTTAAGTGATTTGTTTCAAATATTAATTTAAAAGATGACTTTTTTTAATGATATTAACTAGTGCTTGACTTCCGCTTGGGCAATCGGCGGTAGCGACCTGGCGGTGGGCCCTGGTTCGGGCTATGGTTCGAATCGAGGGGTAATGGCAGGCGGTGGCTTCCTTCTGCGAATCAGTAATGCTAGCGAAGGAGAAGGCCGCACGCGTAAGGGGACGAATGTCCTCATGCCCCAGCCGCTGAGATTCTGATCCCAACTACCAGCCTCGGTAGACGCGGGCTTGCGGACGTCAAGCAATGGGTAGCTTGCCGTCCGGCCGTCCGGTAATTGACCGTACCGAGCCGAGTCGTCATCTGCGCGTAGTGATCCACGCGCTCCTCCAAGATACCAGCAAACCGTAGGGGCCCAGCAGGGCAACAAAAAAGCAGGCAAAATTAGTGCTTGACTGCGATCCCATATGATGGTAAACAGTGATGCACAATTTTATTAAGAGCCTATTCGCTCTAACCTTGAAGACACCTAAATTATAATCGAACGGGAAGACTACAACAGGTAAATTTTTCCAGTCCTTCGATGTACGCAGTATAAAAGGTAAACGCTTAGTCCGGGTTATTTCAAGAGCTAATAGTAACACTAATATAATATAGGTATGACACTGAATATTATTGGATCTCATAATATTATTCTCATCGACAACTTAATCATGTAAATCTGATCAAGTGACAGTAATATGATAATAACGTACATATCTTGACATTTTGGCACGATCCCCTTTTCATAACGTGAGTGGGCACGAGAATGCGAGCTAAAAATATTCGATCCATGAATACAAAATTCTTACAAAATTGTATACTTATTCGATTCATTGAGAATCACCCACGCGTTCTGACCTGTTGTACACTCGATCTATTTTCGATTCAAGATTTTTTGTCGACACTACTAATTTACAGTACAAATAAACCTGTCACTCGGCTCGTATTCATGGGCTTAAATGCTTTTGTAGGATCTTCAACCTATCTCAATCACAGTGCCAGTGTACAGCCCCTTCACATAATACGCGTCATCTGCTTTCAACCACCTGCACCATACACGAATTAAATGAAGCCAACGACGGAGCTATCCAGGTGGCTTTAAATATATTTATATTGGTCGGACAAAATTTGAGTCGAATCTACATGAAGGAAGAAAGGTTTTATCTCATTGTACAGTCAGGGGTCAAAAGTGCAGTTGCAAACTAGAAATGCTAAACTGTCTAAAATTTCTTTATAGTAGATGTTCAATGGTCCACAACTAGTTTATTTAATACTTTAGATCCTATGCTACGAATTAAATCAGTCCTAAACCATTGATCCTCTTCTATATAGAAATTTTAGGCACTTTAGCAATGGCAGAGTGCAACTGCACTTTTGACCCCTGACCATGCAACACACACATATCCCATACTGTATTTGTAATAATTAAGTTGAACATGATTTTAAAGTGTCCATGGATAATGGAGTGTCTTGCAAATTATTTTTCATAAAGATCTACTCTTTATGTGGAAATTACTTTTTGACAATTCAAAAGTGCAAATGTTTTATTTGAAATACTTAAATGCTTTGAATCCTGATTTTTGCATGTCTATTCGTCCACAAATTGTGTCGATAAATCCAGTTGGTTTATTATTCAGAAGAGACAAGGAAGCTTACAAAAAAAAATATAAGATACTTTATCTGGTTTGCATTTATAAAAAGTGGTTGTTTTTTATTAGATTACTGGATCCTTCGCTCTCGACTATATTTCGACGAATGTTTAATCTTTCTGAAATAACTTAGCAGTTCTCCAACTTGTATTTGAAGTACTTAGTACTTAAAGGACTTGTGCAATTCAACTGTCATAACAAGATTCGCAGAAGCGGATTTCCCGACGCCCACCGTACGCTTTCAGCAGGACTGTGAAATGTAGCTCGAAAACACAATGAATATCTTTTGTCCAAACGTCAATCATTGAAATAACAAGTTCGACTCCCGTCACTCACTCGCTAGTGAAAAAGCAGTAGACAGTCTGAAAATTGTTTCTAACAAGAAAATGTCCAGACACGACATCCAGTTAGCCGCCATTACACATGAATCTAGGCTTGACACGTCCTAGAAAACACTAGCCCGATTAACTAGGTCGACGACGACGTTTCGTGAAGAAGATAATGGGTAACGATTGAAATGATTCTTTGAAAGATCGTGTTAAGCTGGAAATATATTACACCGACGCACACTTGTAACACGCCTGATTTGTACGTAGAACGACGTCGCGTGGGGTGTGCTTTACAAGTCTAGTTTCCATATAAAATGTATGGAGACCGACGCGCCCAGATCGGCGTGTGTGGCACACGTGTGAGCAGTGTAGTTCTACCTTTACACCCTTTTCACTCTCTATTTACATCTACGACACAAAATCATCGTCACATTCGACGTGACAGAAACACTTCAGTATGACCTTTAACAAATAAAATTGAAGCGATACTAAACTTGATATGGGCCTTATTAACATTAACCTTTAGCTGCTGCTTTAGAGAAAACAAAAGGGTTCCCGTGATATTTTAACTTTATAACAATTTGTGGTATTTTAATGAAGATTGCCGTTTCCGTCGTTGTGATTAGGTTGAATTAACTTTGTTTATACTGGCTTCTTCCGGCTTCATCCGTATCTCTATATCACTCAGTGATAAAGTAGTTTCTAATGGTGAAAGAATTTTTAAAATCGGCCTAGTAGTTTTTGAGGTTATTCATTATAAACAAAAATTTTTACTCTTGAAAAATTTTACTCTAGAAAATAAAAAAACCTTCCTCATGAAGCACTCTGTCATTACTATTTGTAAAACCGTTCAGTAATTTTTGAGTTTATCGCGAAAAAATAGACAGAAGCGACAGGAGACTTTGTATTAATATGAAAGGATTGAAAGAAAAAAAAAATGTTTTGCCTGAACAAACTAAATTGATACAAATAAACCTTCATTGAAGTCATAGCTCGTTAACTAGTCACACTATAAACCTTTTATCAGTTGGTAGGTACTCATAGCTCATTACGAAGTTTGTTGTCAATTGCATATGACAAAGCGCAACAATAGAGGAGGTAAAACATTATCAAAATCGAGTTTTCCATGAGCTAATTAAAACAATTAACTAGCTTCGCAATTCATAGCGTCATTTCAAATTGTCTATCGCTATCCATTGCTGCTTAGCCTTCCTTCCATCCTTGCATAGCTTGCCCTTGAAAAGGCCATCTAGTTTTAATTTTTGGTATCTATTCATTAGTTCTGTTTCTTGCTCGATAAAAATTAATATTTCATCCACAGTCGTCATTGTTCTTAGGAAAGATTACAGCCCTTATAAATTAAATTGGCTTTTACTTAATCGTAAATCTTTGATTACTGAATGGATTGTTTTATAGAATTTCAGAGCCCTTTTGTTGAAACTCAATTAATTTTCAAAGGCTTATCTCAATGCAATACGTATTCAAATGTCTTGTTGTTTGTTTTTTAAACAATTGAATTAAGGTTTTGTTTTGATGTATTAATTGTTCCATTGTATCATGATCATATCGTCACCAAAAAATGGAACAATAGAAATGTTTCGGCGATAATGTGAACTAGCGGTTTATTTGGATGGGCAAGGTCAATCGAATCTTTAGCCTATTTTACATTGTTCGCCATACTAACATTTTGATGGGAAGATCATGTGTGACTAACCTTACCTGACATGATTTTCCTAAGTAGATAGACAAACAAATTAAGTTTCTTACAATGCCAAGCGTGTGAGCGAGAAAGAAGGATGGAGCTATATATATCATCATCATCATCATTTCAGCCGAAAAACGTCCACTGCTGGACATATGCCTCCTCCAAGCGTCGCCACAATGAACGGTCCTGTGCGTCTCGCATCCATCGGACTCCCGCAACCGTTACCAAGTCATTGGTCCATCTTGTAGAAGGCCTTCCAACGCTACGTCTTCCGGTACGTGGTCGCCATTCCAGAACCTTTCGGCCCCAACGGCCAGCTATACATATACTCCATATATAACTTCATCCCTTTAACAGTTTAGTTTCGGTCGTCAAAAGGTTGCGTTAAGAGCTCGTGGTAAGGGCTCAGGTATTGTGTGTTTGAGTGTTAAACTGGCTAATGATAAGGGTCTTAAGAAACTTTCCCTTCTTCATCTTTACTAACTTCAAAAACTTCGCAACTGTTTTAGGGTTACCAACCAGTCTAACGAGAAGCTTCGAAAAATTAGTACCTAACACAAAAGAGACTGTTGTCTAAACTTTTCAGCCCAAATTACGCAGAGATATCAGTTTCCTATGAAGCTGTGTGTGTGTGTATGTGTGTGCTGTGTGTGTGTGTGTGTGTATCTGCATGATGCATTACTTTGAGTAATTTATTTAAAAGGTGAAGAAAAACATCGTGAGGAAACTGGTTTCTTCTAGAACCAAGAATTCGAAGACATATAACATCCACCAAACTGCACCGTAATCAACCGCGTGGTGGATTACGGCGCATTACCTCTCTTAGAGAGGAAGCCTGAGTCCCAGGAGTGGGAAGATTAAAAGGCTGATTATGCTTATGCTCTACTATGACCATTGATTTGCTTTCGACTTTTCAAAGACCAAGGACCTCACCATAACCTTTTAAAATGTCTAGCGTGCGAGCTAAAAAGAGGGATGGAGCTATATACCCTATAGGTATATTTCCATCCCTTTAACAGTTCAGTTTAGGTCGTCAAACGAACTGACAATGACTGAAAATGACTTACGAGTTGTATGTCGCGGGTTTAAACCCGGCGAGGCGCATTACTTCGTGTAATTTATTTCATCACCATTGCTCTCAAAACATCGTGAGGATACCGGTATGTCCTAGAACCAAAAAATCGAAGACATATGACATTCACCAACGCGCAGTGGGCCCGCGTGGTTGATTACGGCCCATTCCCTCTCCTAGAGAGGAGTCCTGAGTCCCAGCAGTGGGAACATTGAAAGGGTGATTATGCTATGCTATGCTTATGCTACATATTAAAAAAACAAAACTTATTAATAAATACGTGTATAACTATATTACGTGTATAATTAACTATTATTATACACGTAATATAGTCGGCGTCGAGTGTGGTAACTCATAACCGTCCTCGGAAACGTCGATATACGACACATTTCGGCCAGAAGTCCTCTTTTAAGATGGTCTGTAGCTGTTGTTGTTGGCTTGGAACTCATACCACGAACGCCTTCAAGTTGACGACGTGACGCGCTTCCAACCTTATGACCCTCAGAGTCCAGTTGGTCTTCACATTTAAATATTCCACGACTAATAGCTCGTGGTAGGGCCTCAGTACCTATCGTAGTCTTACCAGATAATTTGTGTGATTGCACAACTACATTGAAGTTCATTGTCTGATTTAGTTACAGTTGGCTACGGTTGCACAGCAAGTTAGCCACCCACTCGTTAAGTACTAACTTTACCAACTTGATTTGTTTTGTCTAACGTCTTTAATGTCACAGACTCCTTGTAATCTTAGATTTGTTTGTAGCATTGTTGTTTTATTTCGCGGATAAACTATTTAGGTATATCTAATTATTTATTTTATTATTTATCCACACATCATATTCACAGCCATTCACAAGCACATTTCCCACATATCACATTCACAACCATCCACATGCACATTTCCCAACCATCACCAACACATTCACCTCGCTCCATCACACATCCTTTGACTGCTTTGTTTATGGTTTCTTTTTTTTTCTCTTTTATTCTTTTTTATCGTTTTTATTATTGTTTTTGTTTGTTTTAATTTCTTTATTAATGTTTAATTATTTTTTTTTTGTTCAGTGAAATTCAAGTTACCTGACAATAAACTTGTATGAGGCCGTAAAGTGAGTCCTGGTGACCTGTAGCAAAGGTTTCTCCGAAACCTACAACAGGCACCAGCTCTCACAATGCTAATTCATATAATTATGTAGTTCTAAACTGATAAGTGCAACATAACCATTGTGAGAGAAAATAAATTATATTATTATTATACATATCGAAAATATTAAAGATCTATGCATCTATACTAATAATATAACGAGGATATTTTTGTAATGAATAAAATAAAAAAACGAATGAACCGATTTTGAAAATTCTTTCACCAAAACTCCTTATGTTTCCTGATAGCTACTACCTCGCCGTCCGACCGTCCGGTAACCGTCCGGACCGAGCCCAAGTCGTCGACGGCGTGTAGTGTTTCACGCGCGCCTCAAGGAGATGTCATTGGATGATTTCCCACCTTAAAAAGAGGGGTCTAGAAGTAACCTATTCAAGGTTACCTCAAGGCAAGCGTGCTCCATCGTCGGCATGTGGCCGACGATCGCTTACCATCAGGCGAGATAGTGGTCAAACGCGAGCCTATCTATAATAAAAAAAGTGGTTAATTTACAAGGAATATCTAAACATTTACAGCCCTAGCTACATTACATAGCGTACCTACCTAATATAAATTATAATTTATTAGCAGAAGGCCGCAAGTCTTAATAGTTTTGTTTAGGTCTCTTAATTACTGTGTCCCAGTTGTTGAAACTCTCAAGCTTTGTCACTTAGCATTTGGTTTATTCAGGCTGCTTAACAATTTCAAGTTTAATTAAAATTAGTGTTATGTAGATTAATTTATGGGTACAAGCTTCGTTTATAGTCGCGTGACTCGGATCTTTGTAATCACTGTTTCCTTTTGTGTCTGAGCTAGTTACCGAAGTGTGCTCACATTTTAAGGTGTTTGTATAATTAGGTTTGTCTCTGTGAATAGAAAATTCTGTTGGTGGGGAAACGTTAAAATTCAACAGTCAAATAATAAATATTTAAGCGTGTACTGTATTGTGTATGGATAGTAAATCGTGCATCAATATTATTTACAATTCTCAATTATGTATTATGAAATATAAATAAATATTTTGTTAATTGGCTGTTTGAAAGTGGCACCAGTGACTGAAAAATTGTCTTGGTATGGTCGGTCATGTGAAGAGGATGGATGAAACGCATGTTACTAAAAGAGTTATGAGTTTACATGTGGATGGATGGAGAGGGAGAGGGAGACCAAAGAAAAGATGGATGGATTGTGTAAAGAGTGATATGAAAGAAAAGGAAGTTAGTGATAGCATGACGCATGGCCCTGTCATTACAGGGCAGAATGGAAGAAAAAAACATGTTGCGCCGACCCCAAATAACACGGGACAAGGGCAGGAAGATGATGATGATGATGAATTGGCTGTTTATAAATTACACTTCAAAAGGTGACTAGAAAGAAAGAAAAACATTTTATTTGCCGGAAAAGGCGCAAACTTGAAACTAACATAGTGCAAACATTTTACAAGACAAAAACATAATTGATTAAAAATAACATATTTGCGCCACGTCCGAGCAAAACGGCCGTACGCTCAGCATAATGCCGTGTCCACACGCAAAAATGCGACGAGTCCACAGTGCTGGTTTTCAGCGTGGGCCGGTGACGTTATCGACTAACAGACGTCGGCAACGGTATTGTGTACCAATAGATTTGAGTAAAATAAATATAAATAAATTTTTAGGACAAAGTCATAAATGGAAATAACAGTAGTAAATAGTTAGTGAGGAAATACAATTATCTACACACGTATAAAGTGGCAACATTACGCCACGTCTTTAACAAGGACTACATATTTTGTTTCTATTTTCAAATACGGAGTTCGGTTGTACCTACGTATCCCATCGTCGAGTTCGTGCGTATGTGCACCTACCCTTAACCCCACAGAGTTGTTTGATTTTAGCCCCATATTTACGATACATTGTGTTTATATTGATATTAGGTAGTGTAATAAACTGCACATAATTAGGTATTAATGCATTCATCATTCGCCTGCGGTTCGGCTTATGAACTCACAGAGTCACAGCTATATTTTAGTAACCTTGGTTATGTGTATTATAAACTATTGCAAATCAAATAGGATATCATATTTTATTGTAAGTGTCACTCTCCGTGACCAGAATAATAAAGTGTCAAATGTATCTTCAACGCATTTTAACATTAAAGGTGTGTTTTGTCAATTGATTTGTCAAAACAACGTAGAATGTAACTTCAATTTTATTTAATATAAATTAAAATATATATACCTACTATTATGTAAATTAATTCCTTTGGCTAAATAGCAATATATCAGTCACTAATGACGTCAAGTAAAACATTTACTTAAATTGACGCCAAGATTTTTTTTATTGTACATTTTCTCGCCCGCAAGGCACGTGAGATCGTAAATCATAAAATTAGTGCCGCTTTTTCGGTAATAAATTCACTTGTTTTACGGTTAAAAATACTTCCGACAGATAAAACTAATAAACGGAGACCGGGCAATGAGGAAACTTGGGTACAAGGAAATCGGCTGGTATATACGTTAGTCGCATAAACCCAAGTTGTAAAGTTAATGAGAACAATATAAACCGCTTTTTATCGGTTCATGCCAGTTTCTGTGTTTCTTTGTGCAAATAAACCACAATACCAGTTGCCGTGGGTGTTGATTACAATCAAGAGATTTTATCAGAGCAGACAGCATCCAGATTCCAGATGTGTAGTCTTTACATCTTATCTGTTTGCCGTCAAGATTTGTAAATACAGGATTATTCTATGAATGGATCAGATTATCATTCATCCTTCACACGTTTTTTAGGTGGCAAATTATTTTATGACTTTTCACGCTTCAGGGCGGAGCGAGAGAGCGTCAGATTTTAACTGCATAAACTACACCTATGTTCCTTCAGTTGCCTTTGTGTTCTAGGACCACGAGTAAATTTTTCAAAAGTCGACCCATGGCCCAAATAGGCTTTGGCCCTGCTGGGCCCCTACGGTTTAGCTAACATGTCTTTGAGGCGCGCGTGGAACGCTACCCGCCGTCGATGTTTCGTGCTATCCTTCACTGGGTAAGCCACCGTTGACTGGTTTGATCTGATCTAGTGTTGTATTGGCATGATCCAATGCATCTTCTTCGTTTCGCCTAAAGCAAGTAGCTATCAAGCTAAGTCATTATAAACTTTTTGAAGATCAGTCATCAAATAAGGAAACATAATTCTTACTCATTTTAAGAAGCTGTTTAATATCTAAGACCCCATTCCAGTAGTCTCATGTTCAACATAAAACTTACGGCCATTTCAACAGTGACATCAGTTTTCAACCACTAAAAGTATTTCATGCAGCAAACATGGTATAAACCAACTTATTCGGGAACTTATTATTTTTATTGAAGTTTATAACGACAATGCTTCTGTCCGTCCTGAATGGGCTATAAAACGTTTAAGATATAAACACACTGATTAGTTTTATGAATGGATGAATTGCCTTGAATAATTACGATGATGGGTGGCAGGCAGTAGTATGAATAATAATAAGGCACTGGGGGCTATTCAAAGAAATGGGCTCGTTGATAATAATGTGCTTGGGTGTCGAGATACTAGAAACTTTATTCAATATATCGCTTATTATTTCAGGGCCTCAAGTCTGCTATTACAATATTGTCAGAATGGTCTATCATTGATTTCATAATGATTGATTTTGAGAAGTTTGGTAATCTAATAATAAAATAGCGTCTTTATGACTTTCCAATGGTCAACCACTGACACTCCATTGAAAGAAATGGGATAGAATGGTAATCTCGTACATAATGACAAATGAATGTTTGCCGTATGCGGAAATCTGCTACAATTTTGAAAGTTTCTTTGATAGTGACCTACCATTAGAATGTCATTGTGCAGTCATTGCTTTTAATTTGTTACGAGACAGCTCAATATTGTCATTCTACCACAAGACCATTGACCGATCAATAATCGACCATTATGAATTACCAGATTACGAACTTTTAGCAAAATGACAATGGGATCGTGTTGGAATGACTTATAAAAATAGCAGACTTAGGCCCCTGGTCATTTTCATTAATATTCGCCGTACAGTTTTTATTGCATTTATCTCAAATGAACACTCCGATTTGGATTACCGAGACGTGTGAGCAATAAACTCCTATATAAATTCTCTAGCACGTAATGTTAATGTCGCGAATACGTTTAATGTAGTTTTATTGAACTTCATTGAATTTAAAATACGATACGCTGCATAAGCATTTTAGTGTCAGCTTATAAAATTCTTAACTATATCAAGCGCATTTCAAGTTTCGCAGACTCGCTGAAATAAATTTCAAAATATACGAACCATATGTTATTGTTGAACTTTACTCTGGTATACAAATTGTCACATTGGAGAATTTCCATTTATCCTTTGGTTCGACGCCCGGGAAATGGGAAGGAGGATGTCAGCACTATTCTACCGTATGGAACGAATATGCTGAATATTTATTAGTTTAATATGTCCTTTTGTGTTTCATTTGCTGTAGCTAGCTTGTCTTTCCTTCTTTTCGATGTTTATCACAAGTTTGTTAAAGAAACGAACATTATTTGCTTCTACTTTGTCTGTATTTGCTACATTATTTCAGTTTAGTGCCAAGATCCGCTTTCCTTCTTACTTAGTAACTTCAGTACCTAGTTTGCAAGTTTTGATATCGGCTTTCACAACATCCTGCTAGAGTTTCTAGAACTTCTCGCGGGATTTGTGGTCGCAGTTCGTAGTACATTGATATTTAATAATGCAGGTATGCTAAGACCAAAGTCTACTTAGTCTGTTTGTGCAAAGCTTGAAGTTCGAAAACTCCAAAATAGTTGTAAAACTTTTGAAATTTCCGTTAATAATTTGACTACCTTGGCAACTTTGACGACATCAAAACTGCATATTTCAGCTGTTAAATTAACATGAAAATGATTATAATAAAATTATTGAAAGGCCTCTTACGACTAATCTTATTATCCCTGAGTGCTTTTGTCCCGTCAAGTTAACTCATTATAATTTGGAAAACAAAGGGAACACGGCGCAGTTCGTGATATTTTTATGTTGATCTACTAATTGAACGACATTTGTTAGGACTTTAAACAAGAAATTTTTCGTCGTTTAATTATGTTTCAAATCATTGTCGCAACTTGGGTGGTAAATCATCCAAATGACTTCTCGCGCTCTGGGTGGGGCGGGAGGTCGTGTCAGACTTTTACTGACTAAAACCACACCTGTATCCTTCAATTACCCTTTGCGTTCTAGGACTACGGGTTTCCCTTTCAGAAATTCTCCGCGGTCCTAGCTAGCGAGCATCGGCCCTGCTGGGCCCCTACGGTTTGCTGACATCTCTTTACGAGTATGTATACGATCCAATAGTTTTTTGGAAACTAAATGGAATGATAAAGGTGTAATTTGGAGGCAGTGGTAAGCGCTCTGTTCCCTTTGTGAGTTGGAATACTCCCCCACCCCTAGCCTCTCTACTAACGATGCCTGATGCGGACCACACCGACGATGACGGCGACAGCGACGATGTTCCGGAGGTGAGCGAGGTAGAACTGATAGTGACGGTACGAAGGTAGAAGGCCAAAAGTGCCACACCACGATCCGACGGTTTATCTGGGAAAGCTTGGGTCTTGGCTTCGAAGGCTCTCAGGTCTCGTCTAAGGAGGTTCCAACGCGCATATTCGAAGTGGGGCCAGTATCTGCAACTTCCTATTTCGTTGGAAGACGGGGGAATAAGATATATCAGTTTTTACACTGACAACGTACCTGCGATGCTTCTGGCATTGCAAAGGTCCTTATACATGATGGAGACCTTACAGCTTGTCGGTTGACTATTTTACATAACATCTGAAAATTCCACAATAATATATGTAGTCACAGCTCCCAAAAGCAAAACTTCAACTATCACATCACATAATATGAATACAAATGCTCGCATTATTCTACTACCCATATTTATTTTACTTAGTTTTCAGTGCAGATATATTCTCGTTCTATACAAATATTGACAGCGATGCTATTTAGCGTCAACTAGTTATTATGAATACTATTCCTATCAACATTTCCGTTACAATTACATACGCTTGTATTCAGAAGTGTGTTTCTAGAGTCAGGCCATCGAAAGATGGCCACGAGTTATTTATTATGACAGAATTTTATCATCACATGTTACTTATGCATAAAGTGGATTTATAATTTCAATTCAGTATTGGATTCACCATAACCTGTAATTGGCTCAATCTCTCTTATACTATTGTTATTCTTTTGTTATAGCTGTTGGTTCTCCTATGACTAAATAATGTATTTAAATGTTTGCAGTTCTGTGTTTTACCCAATTTTGAACATATGTATGTATTCTAAAGTACCGGTCACTTGGACAGGGTTCCGTTCGATGAATATTTTACCTACCTTTTTTTTAATTTCAACTTTTGATTATAATTTTAAAAAGTATTGTTATTACCATTATAACATTATAATTATAACATTATAATTTAAAAAGTATTGTTTATATTGTTTTTTTTTTTTTTTTTTTTAAACTATCATACAACGCCGTCTAGTCTCAAGCTAAGCAGAGCTTGTGTCATGAGTACTAGACAACTGATAAACATACATATTATATATTTCTAAATACATGCATATTATAGATAAATTACGCCCAGACACAGAACAAATGATCGTGCTCATCACACAAACATTTGTCTTGGGTGGGAATCGAACCCACGACCTCCGGCATAGCAGTCAGGGGCACTAACCACTAGACCAACAGGCCAGTCAAAGCAGTCAGGCCAATCTGAATATATGGTTTATTTTTTAATTATATACTATCGTATATTCTTGCAGAAGTAGTAGAATAGCTAATTTTGTAATAGCCAGGTGATCAAACTTCTCATTTTATAACTAAGCAATGGGAAATGAGATAGCCACTATTTAACTTATCCATCTGTATTACAACGCCACCTAAATATTCTTAGTTCAAGAGCGAGCGAAGCGAGCTCGGAATTGTAGGGTATTGTGACATGGACAGGTTAGTTTAGAAGGCTAAGGCGGAGTTATTTTTTTATAACCACCCAGAAATAATGGCTAAGATGATAGATATCATTCAGACGCTCTTTAATTGTGGCTGAATTGTTACTGCAATGTAGAGGCGAATAATGCTATTAAAAAGAAGTCTGTTTAATTAGCACCCTTTTCTTAAATAAAAATAAATTGTACTACTAACCAAATATAGACATTCTCCGAAATAAATTATTATTATTATTAAATAACACTAAAAAAATCTATTTTTAAATTATGTAAAACATATTTGAGATCATTGACAGGAAAGTAGGTATATCACTTTTCTATTTCCCCCGAAGGTCAAAAAACTCTTAACCCAATATAATCGGTTCTTTTTTTTTTCATTTAGACTTACGGAACCCTTAAAACGGAAAACCTGCGCTGTATCTATAAATACGTATAAATATCTATAATCTGTTACTTATTTGTTAATTCAATCTCAACTGTTTCAATTGCTCAAGCATACAAAGAGCGCAACATCGCAGAGATGCGCTTGCGCATTGTTGACGACTTAACGTTTAAATCTCATAATCACGCGCACTAAACAGGCATTCTTGGAAATCTTTGAACGGTTGGAAGTAGATTCTTGGAAGTTGGGATGGGCCGATTATAAACTTTGCCAACTAGCCGACTAAACGACTATTTGGCGCTCAATTGGTCTACAAGTTACCGAGTATAATGTGATTGGTCCATTTCTGTTTATTAATTCGATTTCTAAATAGCTTGATGGTATGCACTGTTCTTGCAAGATTAATTTGATTCTAAGTTCTGGCGATATAAAGATTTTATTTAATGTTTTTCTGCATACTGGTTGGTACTAACTAAGTCCTACTGTCCACGGACGCGTAGCTTCATAGACGCGTATTCGTCATTATACGTTTGATGTACGCCTAGTCACAGCTTGCATATAATACTATGAAACTCAGTCGACGAAGCGGCAACGCCGTGCCGTCGTGTCGTTAATCTATGGCATACACCACACTATGAAGATACGCGTCCGTGGACAGGTAGGCCTAATACTAGTCATCATCTTTTGCCGACTATTTGTCCTACGACAGCTACTATCCGACTAATTGTTTCTTGCTAACTGGTCACCGACACTAAAAATGTTGACGATTAGTCGGCTTTCCCGACTCGGTCCACCACTACTTGGAAGTATTTAATAAGGTAAACGGCAATTGTCGGCAGGAAGGCGACGCGGCAAGTGGTGGACGCGTGGCTGGTGTCGCACGCGACGCCGCCGAGCGCCGAGCTAGCGTCGCCGTCGCGCGCGGGCTCCGGTTCTGGGGCAACCACACCTGTCAGGTAATATTACATATTATTCACTATTATAGCATACACAATAATTTTTTTATTGGGTTCGCAAAAACCGACTACAGGTTAATTATAAGACAGCGTTGGAAGGCCTCTCATATGGTAGACCGGATACCTAGTAAATCTGTTGGATGCGAGACACACAGGATCAGTCGAAGTGGCAACAAAAGGGAATATGCATGCAATTTATCATTTGCTAAATAAATATTTTTAAGCTTTAACAAACAAATATGTAAGAATATTAAAATATCTTCATCAATAACGAAGTTATAAAGCATCAAAGTTGCTAAAAAGAAAGAAGTTCGACGTTGTCTTTGACGTCAAATTTCATCACGTCCATCGACCGCTATAGAAATAGGCATTTTGACGAGAAAGACAGATATATTTATTTAAAATTGTTATATCTTGTTAACTTTTCTACGAATTTTGATAAGGTCTTCTATATTCTATTTTAGTCATCATCTTCCTGCCCTTGTCCCGTGTTATTTGGGGTCGGCGCAACATGTTTTTTTCTTCCATTCTGCCTTGTCATTCATCATGCTATCACTAACTTCCTTTTCTTTCATATCACTCTTCACACAATCCATCCATCTTTTCTTTGGTCTCCCTCTCCCTCTCCATCCATCCACATGTAAACTCATAACTCTTTTAGTAACATGCGCTTCATCCCTCCTCTTCACATGACCATACTAAGACAAACGATTCCCTTTCAATTTTTCAGTCACTGGCGCCACTTTCAAACTTCCCCTAATATACTCATTACTCTATTTTATCTATATTTATTAATAAACTGGTTAGATAACAATTTTTTTTACATGCATATTCCCTATTGGAGTGGCTGGAATGTGCGTAATAGAGTGGACTAGATACGCCCCTGTTCCATTTTTTTTGAACTAATCGATTGTTGTTAAAAAAGAAGAATTTCCCTCCCCCAATCTTTTTTCGAGTTTCTAGGATTAATCCACCTTGAAAAATTGTCAATGAATCAATTCACCCAGTTTGTCAGCGGAAATAACCTAGTGTAGTTGAATTGTGTAGATTCTATAATATTCTGTTCCATATTTTGTGTCAATAAAAATATACCTATAACAAATAGTTACCTACTTCAAAACATGCCTACTTAAAATACATGAACATATTATAATAATTTAAATAAATAAATTTATTAAATAGACTGCTAGCAATATAAAAAAAAAACAGCGTTTCACACACAAATCTTTCTCGTTTATTGCTCTTTCGTTTAGTGAAGTCTGCGTACAAAAAAATCCGTGGTTTAGGAGTTAACGGATAAGCAGACAGACGCAGAAAGCCACTTTGTTTTACACGTACTATCAAGATATTCACGAAAGATAGATAAATCGTATCGGCATATAAAGAAAATCCGACAAATATACGAGTGAACCATACACAGAACTCACGACATCGTAAGCGATAATATGCTTTTTTGCTGGAATAGGTTTTCTCTTCAATACATTAAAACAATTTATTTATGATAACATAATTTAAAAAAAATAGAATATTTACTATTGTATGTTATATTTTAATAATCATCATCATCATCTTCCTGCCCTTGTCCCATGTTATTTGGGATTTGGCGCAACACGTTTTTTTCTTCTAATTTGGCCTGTCACTCATCATGCCATCACTAACTTCCTTTTCTTTCATATTACTCGTCACACTATCCATCCATCTTTTGTTTGGTCTCCCTCTCTCTCTCCATCCATCCACATGTAAACTCGATAACTCTTTTAGTAACATGCGTTTTATGTATATATGTTACATGTTATATTTTAATAATACTTTTTTTATTATGGAAGAACTCATTCCAACAAAAACGGAAACTGTCGCTTACGTTGTTCTTCCTAAAAGGGCTCGATAATTCAAAAAGGGTTCCCCTATAATATTGTGTAACCGTTACCTACCACAACAAGGATCGCCTGATCCTTGTTGTGGTAGGTAACGGGTGTAAAATAAATATACGGAAAAAGCTAAAAATGATTAAGTCGAGTGACTAATATCGAAAGTCTTGGGCCGGCTTTGCTTGATAGCTGAAATTACTGGATTTTTTTTCTTAATGATTATGCTATCTAGCTCATTTGGGCCACCTTGGTTTCTGGTGGTGGTCGCGTGTTTAGATATGCTGCTTTGTTATCATGTAACTTTCATAAATATCCAGCTTTGACTGAAAAACTCCGAACACGGAGCGGACATCATCATCATTTCAGCCGAAACAGGTCCGCTGTTGGATAGAGGCCAGTGTAGCCATAATGACCGGTCCTGTGTCTTGTATCCATCGGATTTCCGCGGATATGCAACATCGTTAATAACATGATTAATGAACACAGGACAATTTAGATAATTCGCTTATCCTTTTTAGGGTTCCGTAGCCAAATGTCAAAAAACGGAATCCTTATAGATTCGTCATGTGTCTGTGTGTCCGTCCGTATGTCACAGCCACTTTTTTCCGAAACTATAAGAGCTATACTGTTGAAACTTGGTAAGTAGATGTATTCTGTGAACCGCATTAAGATTTTTACAAAAAATTGATATTGGTTCCCCATACTTAGAACTGAAACTCAATTTTTTTTTCATCTAACCCCTACGTGTGGGGTATCTATGGATAGGTCTTCAAAAATGATAACGAGGTTTCTAATATCATTTTTTATATACTGAATAGTTTGCGCGAGAGACACTTCCAAATGGTAAAATGTGTTCCCCCCCCCGTAACTTTTAAAATAAGAGAATGTTTGAATTTTGAATAAGTGAATGTACATTACCTTATAAACTTCCACCGAAAATTGGTTTGAACGAGATCTAGTAAGTAGTTTTTTTTTAATACGTCATAAATAATAAACCGCAATTTACCTTTTAAGTTTGTACTGAACCCTCAGTGCGCGAGTCCGACTCGCACTTGCCCAGTTTTTTTACATATTTTACTGCAATTCTTTTACATACGGCTCAAACAGCTGTTTAGGTATTTTTGTCCTGTTTAATTAATTATATTATCAC
This sequence comes from Mythimna pallens, assembly GCA_961205895.1. Lineage (NCBI taxonomy): Eukaryota > Metazoa > Arthropoda > Insecta > Lepidoptera > Noctuidae > Mythimna > Mythimna pallens. The sequence continues at coordinate 10,076,642 of OY540843.1, forward strand.
TTAGATATAGGAGGTAAATTAATTAATCATAAAACAAATGTTTTATGATCAATTTATTTACCGAGTAATTTTTTTTATCAAGGTTAATGTAATTGGAATTCCATGTTTATTATTTTCTTCTATGTTATATTTTGTTTCTTTTCATAGACACATTCTTTTTCGGGAAAACATCCGGGAAAAATAATAAAATCTGTTTCTATATGGTTTCTATAGAAAAACAACGATAAAAAATAACATTCTCAGCTACAATGTTATTGTTGTACCATCTAGAATCTGTGGTCTCAACTAATATAGTAAAGAAGTAAATGAGCCTCTGTTGTCCTATTCTAGGGCAAAAGTCTCGCTCTGTAAGTCTAACTTGGTTCTTGAAGGAGTCCAGCCCCCCTAGCCAAGTTACGATCGTTTCGTTTGCGTCGAACGCCTCGAGTAGGCCACGCCTCCGATTCCTTTGTTCTGACCACGCGACTGAGCGTTGAGGTGACGCCAGAACAGAATCGGAGGCGTGGCCTACGCGAGGCGTTCGTCGCAAACAAAACGATCGGAACTTGGCTAGGGGGGCTACTTTTAAATGGAGCCAAACACACAGGACTTTTACAGGAAATGCGTCACCTGCTATGGTTTTATTTATATGAAGCCAATAACAGCGCTGTACAGGTTCATCGACACGAAAAAGAGATCTTGAAAGTTCAAACAATATCAATTCGAAACTTGACATTATAAACGAAGTCTATTCGTAATGAATGAATGTGTAGGCTGCAGTTTCCAGTAAACTGGTCCTAAATAAATAGACTATGTTCACAGCTGGGAAAAATCCTATCCGTTGGTTTAGGAGAAGCAAACATGCTTCCACAGTCAACAGTTTACGAGTTAAGATAAATAAATTTATGTAAATAAACAATTTGTGTAAGTGAAAATTTATATGAAGGTCTTAAAAATTTGCTTTGCAATAATATGGTAATTAACATAATCTATTTGTTCGAGGGAAACGAAAATTCACTAAAGGGGTGACCAGATGGTTGCAAACTAGCGTTTCAACCAAGGTGACCTTGGTTTATGTGTTTGGTTTGTGTTGCGGCTACATAGATGTAAACCACGCGCCAAGGCGTTCGTCAGTCCATGGAGTTTTTTGCACATTTTTCTTCAATCATATACATAACAATGTATTATCATTTTTCAGTCATGTTATGTATTACAAATATCTCGGTTACATGTAAGAAACATTCGCTTTCGCATTCGCAAACAGTCGCTACTATCATGTGAGAACAATGTAAATAAAATAAAAATAAATACTAAATATAGATATTAAAATAGCAACTGGCAGCTAAAAGATGACCAGTCTCAACTGACAGCACCCGTTCACGGACATGACGCGAACATTAGCACCTCTCAGGTCAACCATTTTGAAGGGAACCGAATGATCCACCACACGCGCCACCATCAGTGAGACATTTGAGTGAGCATGACAATCTCTCAACTGCCATGCTCATTTATAAATTATTTACGAAGGTTTGAAGCCTTGATATAATTGAGTAAACACTGTAGGTACATTTTCAGTGCTTCAATTGTAACTGCAATGACTTAGCCTTAAACTTGAATGGAACTTCTAAAGTTTCTACCTACCCCAAAAAGAACAGCCGCTCTGCCAGTATTCATAAGATGAAGATAAACAATTGTAGCTTAGTAGGGATCAGTACGGGTATATCCATAAGAAAAAATAGAACAGAGAAAATAAATTATGTCTCCTGTGTTGGGAATCCACGTCGCTAGTCGCCATCAATCTTGTGTCATTGTCATCTCGTCTTTATCTGCCAGTGGTAAACCACCCTCTGCAGATTAGGAGGATTTTGTAGAACGCCAACCTACATGCATAATGATGAGCTATTTGTAAAGTAAAATTTTGTGGAAGACGAGAGAAATTGGAGATAGGAACTGACATACTTCTAGCTACTTGTAGAGGTTCATTTGTCAAGACAGATAAGCTCCTTGTAAATGGTCAGTGTTTTGTTCAAAACTTCATTTTTAACCTACTTTATCTTTATACTGAGTTAGTAGTTCAAGATAAAATTTTGAAATGTTGAAGTTTGTTGTTTGAAACTATCAGATATACTGGGAAAAAGTGTAGAACCAACTTCAAGTTCAGATAATGAAGAGATTAATTATCGTCAGACTTGGCCGTCTATTCAAATAAGTTTCTTTACAGCCTAGAAATTTAGGTAGGTAGAAGTAAACGATATATTTCGAATAGCTTCTAAAAAAATCTTAAGTGTAGACTTTTAACTTTCAAGTTGACGTTAAAAATACAAGTAGGTATGAATATCTTCATCTTGAGTAAAACTGTTCATTTTTATTTAAATGTTTTGTATATGTAGTGGGAGCATAGAACGGCTGTCAAGGCAGTATCAATCACTACCATGTCTAAGTGGGAAGTCATCAAATAACTTCTCCCGCTCTAGGTGGATTGAGAGGGTATGTCAGTCTTACTGACTAAAACCCACCTGTGTTCCTTTAGTTGCCCTTTGCGTTCCACAGATTCGGTAACTCTTTCGAACAATCTCACAGCCCATCTATCAGTCTACCTTACGCGTTAAATCTTTTGTTACGTAAAGCTTACTCAGTAGCCCTTTATTTTGGAATTATTCTGATATAATTTGAAAACATTACTCAAAGGTTCGTCTGAAATAATCTATCCGTCTTAATTGTCTCATGAAATATTGATAGATCTAATTGGCGGCTGTCCAGTTTACTAATTGCTAAATAGAGCGAGGCACTTAGCATTTTATCGACATGGCCTTAAGAATCGCCAAACTTAAGTGGCAGTGGGCAGGGCACATGGTTGATGGCACATGGCAGAACAGTTGGTAGACGGGGTCGAAAGCTCTGGAGTGGTATCGCGTACTGGAAGACGCAGCGTTTGTAGGCTCTCACAAGGTGGACCGATGATCAAGTGTGGGTCGCGGGAATCTGGATTCGAGACGCGCAGGACCGGTCGTTGCGGTGTCAGTTGGGGGACGCCTATATTCAATAGTGGACGTCTTTCAGCTGAAACTATAATTAAGCATTTTAATTATGTAAATGTAGACAAAGAACGTAGCTATCAGAATCTATTGCTATCATTTCAGCGGCAAGACGCTACAGGACATAAGCCTTCCTCTTTTTGCATCGTGCGAATTATGGAATAATCTATTTCCACATCATTGTGTGGTCATTTTGGGTCGACGGATATTCTAAAAGTGTGTATTACCAACAGAAGCCCTAACCACGAGCTCTTAGGGCCAACGCTGCGTTAAGTGGGCGCCGCGCGTTTCCATACAAAAGTGCTCCGTCGTGGTTTGCTGCGAGGGCATCAGTCGCGGGCAGCCGCGCCCCGCGCCCTTTTTGCTACGTAATAATACATTATAGTTCTCCATCGACACGACTACATGCACACCATTAAATTTGAACTAGCGACACCCGTGGTAGGGCCTCAGTTCTTAGAACTAAATCAATATTTAATGAAAAGAATTATGATGGTCTACTTGTATAACTAACCTTACTGATTTTCATCAGTGATTACGTTCTTATCCGTACTTGAGGGAAAATTAGATATGAATTTGTGGAAGGTTATTTTCTACAGTTTCTCCGAATTATGTTAGCTATATTTAACAACGTCTTAGGTACGGTATAATAATTATAATCAATGTTTCAATATTGATTATAATTAAAAAAGTACGCTAAAGTACGTTAATATTGGTATTAAATTAACATATATCAGCTCTACCTGTTAAATTGTCTTAGGACAATTTATATGGTTTTTGTTTGAAAAAAGGTATCTGTTTGCAACGTTCGATCAGCTTAAGATGAGAGTCCTTAAGAAACACCTAAAAAGGCATTTACAGTTTTCAACCTTTTTTTAGAAATGTTGAAAACTGTACTGTACCGCGAGATATTTACAAACCTATCCTTAAATTCGAGATAAATGTTTGGAATATTGAAGGTTTATTATAATCTCACGAAGTTTATCATAAACCGATGGCATAATTATATCAATTTCATAATTTTTTTAAATCGCTCTATCTCTTCTCGTAACTGCATAGTATTCCTTTGAAAGTTCCCCTCCCTACTTTCACAAGTGCTAACAACTAAAACACCCATCTCATTCGACAGGAAGATCTCAGCGCACGAGTTTGAGCGCGGCGGTCTTCTGAAGCCGTTGGTGACGACGGTAGACGGCACACCCACCTTCCTCGGAGACCAGCCCCCTCACGCCACTCCCTCGCGGCCGCAGCGGAGGTCGCGGCATGAGCTGAGACAGCTGGACGAAAAGGAACTTATATTTGAATTAGTAAGTACACTGGAAATGTTTTGGATTACTTCTAGGCAAACTTGCTCCATTGTCGCTTACCGTCAGGTGAGATAGTGGTCAAACGCGAGCCAATCTATAATTAAAAAAAATCTGACACTTCTTCTCGCTCAAGGTGGAGCGAGAGCAGAAGAGGACAAGGATCCCCAAAAAAAATATCATTAATTTAACCAATCACAGTGGCTAACGTGCGTTCGAGGATACGTCACCTTGTTTTTGCAATAATGTTCGTTTCAATACTGAATTTTATTGGTCTTCAGCCATTTCAAGTAGACTCTGCCAGTTGATCAATGAAAACGAGTTCATTTTCTGCATCCCACCTTATGCTGTGGAAACATGCTGTAGTATCAGTCGGAGACCGATGAAAAAAGGATATCGATTATTACTCCTGAAAGAAAAAATGAAACTCCATAATTGTTCATTGAAATACCTATTTAAATAAATACGGCGATAACGACAGTCCATTAGAGATGACAGCCAATCAATTTATTCATTCTGTGCCAGTGAGCTAATAAGGTCTTTTTTGGCAATATCGCTTGATAAAAAATAACGAGTTCGAGAAATCGGTCTATCGTATTCAGTAGGCTTGGAGTTGCTGAAGTTTTCAGTTATGTCCAGTTATGCGGTGATTACGATTGCAAATGTTCTATTAGGAGGAGTTAGTAACCTAAGGATTACTAAAATTAAAATTGCAAATGTTCTATTAGAAGGAGTTAGTAAACTAAGGATTACTAAAATTACAATTGCAAATGTTCTATTAGGAGGAGTTAGTAACCTAAGGATTACTAAAATTACAATTGCAAATGTTCTATTAGGAGGAGTTAGTAACCTAAGGATTACTAAAATTACCACTCAAAATTATCGTTGTCTTGGTCAACAAGTTATATTACATCTCTCTATATATAAATGGCAAAGTCTTGAGTTCCTGACTTACTCACCCAGGCCCTATCAGAACACCAGCGCTGCGTTATTTTTTTAAATATCGCAGCATATGCTGAGAAAAGGGTCTTTTTGGCCTCACACGGGTATTTTTCTTTTTGTGTGTGTGAGTCGCAAATAAATGTTTTTTCTTTCTGTCTTTCTTTTTCACTGAATCATCAACGCGCAGCTCAAACTCTTGAACCTAGAACGTTGAAATTTCGCGCAGAGGTTTTATGATGTTTACGATAAAAAAAAAATTACCCCCTAAGGGAACCTAAGTAGTCGACGGCGCGTGGTGTTCAACGCGCGCCTCAAGGAGATGTCAGCAAAACCGTAGGGGCCCAGCATGGTCGAAGCCTACTGGGGCCATGGGTGATGGGAAAAAGAACCCCGGGGCCTTGGAACGAAGGCAAAGAGGGAACAGGAGTGGGTTTTAGTCAGTAAAAGTCTAACACGCCCTTCCGCCCCACCCAAGGGCGAGAGCGTCATGGGAAAATTTACTGTTACGCAGGTGATGCCGCTGGCATCTAAACTAGATTTAAAAAAAATGTTTCACAACAGTAGAAATATTTTCGTTACAAGTTTCATAGTAATTTTAATAAGTACGCTAATCTTATAAGATGTTAAAGTCCCAGCTGAATTTACGGTCGAATAATTTCAGTTACTAATTTACTTGCATTTTGAATTTAAATTGTAATTATAGTGATTCGTTCATGTCCATAGCTTTAAGCTTCGAAAATTAATGTTTTAGTTCAATTTCATTATTACTTTTATATTTTATGAGATCGTGTGCCTAAAATCGACTGCGCAACAAAGAATTTTAATCATAGAAATTTTTTGATCTGTAGCGCAATTTGATGCGAATAAAAGCTTAAGGGAGATTATTAAGTCCACATAATTTGTACACATGTACAAAAAAATGGTCTTCATTGCGCTTTCCCAACTATGTTATGGTGTGTTTACACGTGGGCCCAACCTCGGCCAATCACTATCCCTAGCCGATGAGATGGCGATTGGCCGAGGCTGGGCCCAGATGTAAAGGCACCATTCGATCAGGTTCCTGTATGGCTTAGGGCTTGTACACAAAACTGCGATGCGACGTCGCATCGTAAAAATCTGCGAGCTTGTGCGACACATCGCAAGAACTGGCGAACTATTTCGCATCACGCATTTCTGCGATGACAAAATCTTCTTTGTTTCTTTTTCCTGTATCTTCTTAGTAATAACAGAAGTGAGCACTTCTTTTTACGATCCATGTCACGACTTAGTTTACAATTAATACTTTCTATACAGTTGTCGGTCGTCGAAGGAATGGTCACCCGAATCGTGGAAAGGATATACCTTGCCGCACGAAATCGCATCGCAGCAACTCATGTCGCAGTTCTCTGCGTTACGAATTCGCATCGCGCTGATTCGCAGTTTTGTGTACAAGTCCTCACACAACCTACCATCCAGGGGCCCAGTAAGATCGATGCCCGCTACCGGGCCACGGGAATATTTGATACCAAGGTCCTGGCACGCAAAAAGCAACTGAAGAACGCAGATGGGTTTTAGTCAGTGAAGGTCTGCTCTCTCGCTCCATCCTAGAGCGTGAGAAGTCTTCGGATGATTTCCCACATGCCTTCGTGAGAACAACTTTACTTGTTTGAAGGTCAAAATCTGAAGCTTGATCTGTCATAATTGCACTTGTAATGTCCGTCTCTAAAAATAGCTACGTAAATAGTTGTAAGTTGAAGCACGTGCGGCCTTTAATGAAAAAATTCACTTCATGAAAAACTCATTCTGTTCGTAGAGAGTACTCGTGTATGCAGTTTGTAGACGCCTTTGTTTGGCCTCTTGAAATAAATAATGAACTGCCCGGCTTTACATTTTACGTAGGGATAAACAGACAGCTATTTAATTTAGTTGTTGTAGAGGAGTGCAGCTTTATTTGTGACTAGCTTTTGCCAGCGGTTTGGCCGCGTGAAAATAGAAAATATAGGCCTATATTACTCAGTGATAAAATAGCTTTCTACTGGTGAAAGAATTTTGAAAATCGATCCAGTAGTTTTTGAGTTAAATCGTAATATACAAAGAAACAAACAAAAAATCTAATCTTTCCTCATTATAATATTAGTATAGAGCTAGCTCGTCCATTGAAATACCAGGGGCTGTAATTACCAGCGGAATTTTTTGAAAGACCTGGAAACAAAGAGCAACTGAAGGAACACAGGTGGGTTTATTATTATGTCATTATTCCGTTGAGAGAGAGAGAGAGAGAGAGAGAGAGAGAGAGAGAGAGAGAGATGGAGTTATACATGACATAGATAGATAGATAAACCATTCATTTGTTACAAAACAAGACATACACGAAAGCACAATTAAATTATAAAAACTAAGTACTTAGACAAATACAGATATTTCAATTTGACCTTTGTGATAGCAAAGAATCTGTAATTCTTCTGGTTCTAGAAATGTCCAGAAGCAGTGGTGACCATTCACAAGAAGGAGAGGGAATGGGCCGTAATCCACCACGCGGGCCCAGTACGGGTTGGTGAATGTCACATGTCTTCAAATTTTTTATTGTTTTCGTTCGAGGACATGCAAAGCGGCATGTCCTCGAACGAAAACAATAAAAAATTTACGATGTTTACGATGTTTTCCTTCACCGTTTTGTGAGCAGTGGTGATGAAATTAAGTTACACAAAGTAATACACCTGGCTGGGTTTGAACCCGTGACATATTAACAGTAAAGTAAAGTAATTTAATTACAATGTTTGTTATACAGAAATAACAAACATTGTAATTAAAATCTCCTAATTATTAATTCTAAATATTCAACTCCACCTTTTAGCGGATATCGCCATTTTCCCCAGAAAATTCGATTATACAAATTAGTATACGTTACTCAATCAGATAGGCTCGTTAATTTGTGTTTGACGTTTAATTTTTGTTTACAGATCCTAAAAGAAAAAGTTAATGCTAAGTATTTTGAAGGGTCGCTTTTGCACAAATTGATTTATGTCTGGATTACCCTTTTTCTTGGAATTTATAACCCTTTAACTTTGGGTTGTTTTTTTGGCTCTATGCTCAAAGTGATTTATAAAATGAATTGTCTTAATAATAATTTGATTTATTTTACAAGATGTTACGGTAAGAAAACCGCAGCCTGGACGAGTGTAATTGCTTTAACTTGTTCTCAATGTTATATCTAAGTCCTATTTTAATGAAGTTCCGTGTTTTGTGATCTGAGATAAAAGCCCTTGTTTTTTCTTTTAAATGTTACATTTTTTATTTTAAGTTACTTAAAGTTTAGTTAACATTTTTATATTGTTGTTTGTCCTGTGCGAATCACTAATAAATGTTATTTTCTCTTTTTTTCTGAAATGTTGTACTTACCTGCTGAAACGGCGCCTAATGGTTTTTTTTTAGGTGGGAAAATCATCTAATGACAAATCTCGCTCTTGGGCGGGGCGTGAGATAGTGTCAGACTTTTACTGACTAAAAACCCACTCCTGTTCCTTCGTTGCCGTCGTCCCAGGGCCCCGGGTTTCGTTTTCACACTACCCTTGGCCCCAATAGGCTTCGACCCTGCTGGGCCCCTACAGTTGCTGACATCTCCTGGAGGCGCGCGTGGAACAGTACGCGCCGTCGACGATTTGAGCTCGGTCCGGACGGTCGGACGGCGAGCCACTCATTTACTGTAGTATGATATATGCAGTATACCCAACATTTAAGGATCACATAAACCCAACGTAACGTTAATTAAAAGTTAATTTACGAAACAATCGGGTGTCGTTTTACATGTGTACCTAAATAGGCCTCTGTCGGCTTGCTGCTGACAAGTACAGAGGTCAGATACGATAAAACAGCGGCCGGCTTGATAATTACATGTAAACACGCCGCTCGAACCCACACCTATAGCTCAATGGAAAGGACACTCGTACTTTAATTAAATAAAACTTTAATTAAAAATTTAAAAAAACGCCCGATGAATGTATATGTACGAATCATGCCTTTTCAACCCTCCATAAACCGATTTTCATTTATCATACAGTTTTTAATGTGGGTACATCTTATACCCTTTAATTTGATACTTCGCTTGGCCGTGTGTGCAAACATTTGGCTGTCCATTCTCACTTTAACCCCCTCATAACTTGTTATTGGTCAAAATCAGTTGATTTTGACCATCTTTAAGAACCATAGCGAGAAAATCAGTTTTCAAATAATAAAAAAAAAACACACATTTAAATCAGATCACCAGTTTAAGAGCTAACGGTGCTACAAACACACATACATAGCAGTCAAACTTGTAACCACCCTTCTTTATGCGTCGGTTGTTAATAAAACGATTCTATCATGGGAGTAGCGTAAAATTATGAATTAAATCGGCTACTTATCGTTTTGGGTGTGGTTCACGTGGATAAGATTCTAGATTACCTACATAATGATGATTTATTGATAATACGCACCTGACAGTTGGTTGTTATTGTTTTTGTTTCAATAGAATTTTATCAAACACGTGATAGGCACTAAAACATATCTCAATAGCATAATAATCATGTACTTGACTGAGATTGGAGTAATTATTACCTCCACTCAAGATCAAGCCGGGTACAGACTGTTGTAACATAACATGCAAGATAACATGAACGGAGCATTTTACGAGTGTGGACGCAGCGCGCGCACGAAGCGAGCATGCACCTACTCACATAGTTGAAATGCTCTGTTCGTGCGTAGTGTGCACGGTTCGCGCGCGTAAGGCGTCTACACTATGGGTATTTTGTTACATAGCATGATACATTCCAACAATGTGGACGGCAAATTCTTTCTTTGCCTGTTACGTTACAGTAGTATGTACCTGGCTTTACACCTTTACCGCCACGCAGTCTTCACCCTGTTATCGGGTACTCGTAAATAAAATTATCACGTACCTTTCTTTCGCCAATCAAGTTAACATTATTGCCAACACCTGTATTATGCAGACCACGTCTGGTTTTCGTAAAAATTGTCGCACTTCGCTTCCAGTAACATTGTTTCTGCGTTCTCGTTGGCTTGCAGACGGTTTGCCCGCATTTGATAAACGGGCGCCATACGCGTCGGTACACATGCACCCAATGCGTCTTTAACGAGCGACAATTTAACGAAACTGAATGCTGAAAATTATCCTGCATGAGTTAGTTTTAATGGCCGTTTAAGCCTTATGTGCTAACCGGCGTTTGATGTTCTGAGGCCTCCATTTTACGACCTAAACTGAACTGTTAAAGGGATGGAGCTATATAGGCTGTATACAACATCCCTGTTTCTCGCTCGCACGCCTTATATTTGAACACGCCATGATCAAGGATCCCTGATTTTCACATAAACTGGAGTTAAATATGACATCATAAACCTGCACATTCAGGTGCAACATAAACGAGGAAATTGCGGTTATCCTCAATTATACAATACCTTCATAATCCGTAATATCAACTTGACCTTCAGAAATTACCCTTTCCTTGAACCGAGTATTGCGTCAAGACCTGGAAATATCTTTTTTTCAACGCTCTTCTTACTCCACTCATCCTCTTGCAGTCACCCATGCATCACACCGCACAACACAGCGAGAGGTTCTTTTAAACATACTTATAAATTACTTTTGCATAAAACCAAATACTTAATCATTTTTTGTATTCATCAAGAATTACAGTCTAAAATGTTAGCACCAAGAGTTTGTAAATTTCTTGCATCTCGAGTCGATTGGTTGCTGAAATCCGAAATACAGGTTCTTCCTAGTTCGGATTCAGACGCTAAAACTTTTGTATAGATACATCATCTCTCACACCGATTCCATGCATGTAAAAGTTGTAAATTGTTGTACTTGTTTTTGAGAAATAAACTTACATAATTATTAGCCTCCTCCAGAACTGTTTATGGGGCTGATGAGTTATCCGTAACAATAATGAAATTATGATTAGGTACTAGCTTTTAGTCATAGTTTAGGTATATATTTAATGTTTCAATAATTATAATTTTTAGTTTGTTTCACTTCAGTACTAACCTATCAAGTTCAACTGTATCGAAGAATTTTATGTCTACAGTTAGATGCTGTCCCTTTTTTTATCTCTCGCTTTCCAATTTATTTTACACATTGGCAGAATAGTCGACATCGGCTCTACTTGCCATTAATAAAAAATAGAATAGAATAGTTTCCTTTTACTAAAAGATTTGCGTTATTTTGCCATCTCTCGTATAAGAAGGAGTTGGTTGTCTGAACGGCTAGATAAACACCTATACACGGGTCTGCGTGTGTGCGTGAGCGACCGTGAATATTCATAGCGCATTCATTGATGATGGCTGACTTCTACTCAGAAGCCGTTTATCTGTCGGCTACAGATAAGTAGGTTATAGAGGTACTCCAGAGTCTTGTAACCTGTCATCGCGATCGTTCGGCTCATCTTCGACAGTGTTCGTAAGAAATGTAAATGGGCAGTCTTGAAATAAGTAAAAGATGATCAACACAAAATTCATCTTCTATAAAAATATTACAGTATTTGTTCGAAGTCGAAGTCCACCGAAACGGCTAAACGGCTTGAACGGTCTTTATGAAAAAAAAAATCGTGTATATTTGGTAGGTCTGAGGATAGGCTACTTTTTACTTCCTACCCTAACTCCCCATTTTTTTTTAATCATTTATCAGTCAGCTAGTTCTAATTCGATACAGAGTTAACTTGAACCCCAAGGAAGGAATAGGCTACTTTCAGGCTTTGAGTTCAACTTCGTGTCCGCAATAACCGACATTACTATAAACGAAGCCGCTGGAAAAATGACGAAGCGAACGAAGCTTGAATGACGGTCTAATATTTTCTGCTTCAATCGAAGATCAGACAGTATGATCTTATTACCCGCTTTTTCCGCCAAAAATGGTCTATTTACGAAGAAAGAATAAGCTTTCTTGGACGTACGCCTACACTGTGTAAATACCGTCCATTCAGAATTTCTCTCTCGATGGAGTTATTAAACGAAGTTCCTGTCCTACCTAAACGTTTGGTTGCTGGGGTCTCGGATTACTAGAGCGTCACGTTCGACCCAAATTGACTGTAATTAATCATTTCGTGTACGTATTAATTGAAACAGCGTCGTATCGAGGGAGTTTATACACCACAGTTATGAAATTAGTACGGCTCCGAAAAAAAACATGTGTCTGATTTCATCATTGAGTTTTAAAAAGGAAAATTTTGCCACTTTACAGAAATATGACCTTGACATGATTCTCGTGTCAAGGTCTTCTCTGCATCCACATGATTCAGTATTATTATAAAATATTCCAAACAAACATTTCTGAAACAATGTAAATCCCACACACACATGACCAGCATTACTCGGAAAATTAATAAATATACAGAGCAATTCGTTCAAGGTAATGTTTTAAAAGTAGGTTAAGTAATGTCATGAAATCAATGGGAACAGGACCTCGCCATAATAATAATTAAAATACCTATTATCCGCAAAGTACGTAAGTAGGTACATGAAGAATTGTCAAGTCAACATTCACTCTAAATAAGATATACACTTAGATATAAAATGTATTAACATATTCAGTAAATAGAGGACGCTGCTTGAAATTCTTAGCGGAAATTAGTTCGGAAATCATATTCGACATCTAGTTTTAACGAAACACTCGAGCTGGGGTCTAACGTGGGCGGACAGCGTTTGTCGAAGTCCCTCCATTGCATCTTGACGTCGGTCAGACGTCCCTCGACGAAAACTTATATCCTTTTTGTGACACAATAGTCGTAGAGAACTTTTGGATTTGAAAACTTGTTAGTATCGAGCTATTGGGAAGGTTGAATCTGAAACATTTACGATATTTTTGCTACTATACTGCTTATTCTTACTTCTCGGTCATTGATCGCTTTTTCAAAAGTGCAGACTGGTTCCATCAGTGTCTGCCCATCGTCATCATCATCATCATCTTCCTGTCCTTGTCCTGTCTTATTTGGGGTAGGCGCAAAACGTTTTTTTCTTCCATTCTATCCTGTCACCCGTCATGCTATCACTAACTTCATTTTCTTTCATATCACTCTTCACACAATCCATCCATCTTTTCTTTGGCCTGCCTCTCCCTCTCCACCCATCCACATGTATACTCATAACTCTTTTAGTAACATGCGTTTCATCCCGTACAGTGGCTGCCCATTGTATTGACTTTAATTTTTTTGTGTCTACTCTTGAAAATACACAACGTCTATTGTTTACAGCGTATTAGGCTAACAGCCTAACTTCAGCAGTAATCAAAAAGTCAAATAAACCGTATTAAAGTAGAAACTTGACAAATCTTTTTCTACTTTCAGCATTTTATTGGCTTCAAAGAGCGTGATCCGTCTCCTTGTAATGTTCCGGAATAAGATAAAGTTCCGAACTGACTTTTGCAGTGGTGGTATTCCAAAATTTTACGCCCGAAGTCCCGGTAGTTCGTGTTGTTTTATTCATTGATATGAAACTGGGTTTGCACTTTAAACTAGTTTCTCGTTTTATTTGGTTTTTATCCTGGTACGGATCCAACGAGAAAGTTTGTTATAAGTTGTATAAACGTTGTATAAGCGTTGTCAGCAAAGGCAACTAACTAACGGTTTGGGGGATGGTAAGCAGAGCTCCCATGCATTATGATGACAGCCATGTAATAATGACTTAAGGGGATGCAACTCGACATACCTACATTTTCACTGTTTTTCTCGATTTCTTCGATTATGACGATATTATACATTTTTCATTAGATATGTTTGAAATACAGTATCTTGTAATATCCACAATAACTACTTAATCATAATAATAACTTGTAATCTGGATTCCTATTGAAATCAATTTATAAATTTGTGTAAAACTAATCCAGTAAAGATGTCTGAAAATCTGCTATTTTGTATAAACTTTGACATTTCATAATTTACTCTTGCAAATTTAGTAAAAAATTCTGAAAGACAATTTTTTATTTAAAACTTTTAAAATTAAAAAAAAAAACACGTATTTCCTGAAATAAGTTTTGTAAAATATTCGAGTAAATCACGGAATTACCGAATGGTAACATAGTTTTCAGGCGTTAACTCTCTTTTTTCGCGTTGCCTTTTCGTCAAACATCGCATTGGATTGCGTTAGATGAAGTAACAAGCTTTTAAACCATGCTCGATGTTGACGATAGGCGAGTGAAAAAGGACCTTCTTAACTCACTGCTACCGTTTTCTTTTCTTACAGACTCAGAATTTTACTGTCTATAGAATCGGTGATCTCTTTAGTAAAAAATCCGATGGTTTAGTTTTGCCACAATTTAGACTCTTAATTTATTCTATTTATATCAATATTATAAAACTGAAGAGTTTGTTTGTTTAAAAGCGCTGATTCTGTGACTACTGGTTCGAATTGAAAAAATATTTTAGTTTTGTGTAGCCTTATCAAGGAAGGTTATATGTATAACAGATGACGGTCCACGGGAGTGGAGCAGTAACCATAGAAGTAGAAAAAGAAAAGAAAAAACATTTTAATTGGCGGACCAAGACGTAAATTTAGAACTAACGAATTATAAGTGTATTATGTGAAAAATAACATGCGCCACATCTGCGCAAAACGGCCGAACGCTCAGCATAATGCCGTGACTACACGCAAAATGTGATGAGTATACGGTGCTGTTTCTCAGCGTGGGCCGGTAACGGTATCGACGTGCAGACGTCGAGAAACCGCGTAGAGCGAGTAGACGCGGGAGAAACCGCGTGGGACTCCTAGTTCCTGATACTCGTAAAATTATTTCATTCTATGATATGGTACTAATAAATCCTGTTTTCTTTTTGCCTTAGGTGAAAGATATCTGCAACGAGTTAGAAGTTCGAGTGCTGTGTCACAAGATCCTACAAAATGTATCAATACTGTTGGATGCAGATCGAGGGTCCCTGTTTCTGGTGCAAGGAGAGAGGGCGTCACCTAATCCACAAAATGGCAGGTTAGTAAAAAAATTAAACTGATAATGATCTTCATATGATATTTTGTCTATGAAGTAGAGAAGGAAATTCGGAGGTTGGTAGCTGTACAATAAATTTTATTTTTGCAAGTAGTCACCTTTTTTTTATTGGCTGGGAAAATCATCTTATGACAAATCCCACTCTTGGGCGGAACGGGAGATAGTGTCAGACTTTTACTGACTAAAAACTCACTCCAGTTCCTTCTTTGCCTTCGTCCCAGGGCCCCGGGTTTCGTTGTAATTTTAATGTGTTCTTTCATCTCGAAATGTTATAGTGGCCAATGTTTATACAGTTTCATACTTCGTAAATATTCGGTAGTGCTTCTTAAATTTTTGTTTGTCAAGATTAGGTTACGAATAAACACTAACCGAATCAATCTGTTCATACACAATTTTCTTTTCTTTTATGTCATAGATGCGTTGCAAACATTTTATTTTATTTTAGATGGCTTTCTGCCTTAAAATGTAAAGGTATGTTATCTAATCCTTTCGGGTTTGAATTTTCCTTCCTGTAAGACTACTTTTGGCTGGCTTAAGTGTCCCTAGAGATTGTGTTTCGCTTACCGATCTAAAAGTAAACGCTATCGCTACCTGGCCACTTTGATTGGAATAGCCAATAGGAACGATTGGCATTTTGAATAAACTATACGTCCCTTGGGCTTCATACGTGGTTGCTTCAGGAGCCACTAAGTTTGAACTGGCTTTGACTTAGCTACAGTGAAGTTGCAGACAGTAATTTCGTTTGAGCACACAAATTAAATCATCTGAATGTTACTCAGCGTTATTAAGAGGTAGATCAAACAGCCAATCACACGATCCGAATAGTGAACTAAGTGCTTCTGAATAATTAACAGACCAACCAAGGAGATGGAAGATCAACCACTGAAATCTTAGTTCGCTTACAATTATTTATTAAGAGGACTTTAGGAGCTAATCGCTAGTTTCATCGCGCATAATATGATTCACTGCAGTAAACAAAATCAGAAAAATACATATTATTCTTCAGAATAAATGCTATATAGATAGTGTGTTCAAAACATAATATACCTAATTTACTACCTACTATAGAAAAAATCACGATTATGCCTCTAGAAAGTTCTTTTATCGATTAAAATCGGACTAATATACGTAATCATTCTAGTTTTTTGGTCAAATTATTTTACAAGCAATGTTTTGCCGTTATAATTTATTTACTTATTTATTTATTATATGCTTTATTGTACATCACATAAACAAAAATACAGGACAAACATAAGTAAAATAACAATGTACAATGGGCAGTCTTATCGCACAGGGCAATTTCTTACAGAGAACCTTTGGATGGACTGAAAGAAAGGAAATAGATTTTGGGCTGTCAGTGTACAACATCAGAAAAATACTAATAAGACATAATAACACATGTATACACATACAATATAAGAAAAAAAATTTGGTACTAATAAATATGAAATATATAATTGAGCCAGGAGAAAAAAAATCAAAGCGAAAGGTAATGCTGCTTCACCATTTTTTTTAAGTAGGTAGCGTTTGAGCACGCCTCACTTCTAAGTGTAACGTATTCTAAAAACGAGTTGCTAATGTTATTATCAAATCTGTAGATTTTTAGTTAATTACTGAAACTGCGCTTTAGATCCTATAGTCTTCTTAGACAAGAATATAAAATTACGCAACGTAGGCTGGAACTGTATTGATTAGAGAAGAGTACGTACCACAATAGACTCAAAAACATTTCCAATAAGAAGTAGAAAAGCGAAATGAGAATTTGCACTTGAATGCAAGTCACTCGTTCGTAATCAGAATTTATAGCTTCAAGAACGAGTTTGTACTACTGCAGTACCGAGATGGATGCCACTGTAATACTACAGACGTTTCAAGCTGCCATAGATAACTATATCCGTCTCTTTTCTTTGTATGAAAAGCGACGTCAACGAAAAAAAAGAGTAATTTGGTCAAGGAAATGTAATACGACTCTCTTGGACTCTCGCATGAATCCGCCAATGTATGTGTTTGATTACTGCTTTCTAGATCCCCGACAGCTGTATTTCCGTTCGCTAGAGTGATTTTACTGTCTGTGTGGACGTTTATGACGCGCTTGATTCATAGCTAATGAAACCATTTCTAATGAAGAATAGATGGGTTTGAAATCTTGAGTTCTACTGGTTTTATTCCTCGACCAATAAAAACATGACTTGTCTAAAGTCTAGACGTTCATCAAACTTTTCTTGAATGCATTCCCCTTTTCAGGCACTCATCAAATTATCATAAGAGAACACACATCATGCTTGAATTCCATTCAGACTTTTTATACATTTAAATATTTATTTGGTCTTGTTTGAATGTACAGACTTAATTTGCGTAAAATTTATATAAAAGTCTGCATTCGAGTCTATTATTTCGCCCATCCTTGATCTCATTTCAGTGCCAGGATTTGTTGTTGTATGTTCACACACAATCTCAGCCTGACGTCATGCCAAAAAATCCTACATTTAGCTATCTTTGATATTATGTACAATGATTGTACATATTGCAGCCAACCAGCTTAATCAGTCATTTAGTTAACTGCGTAGCATTTTTCATTAAATGTCATATTAAGCCAAAACATTTAGCGAAATGGCTGACTGATGCTTAGGCCATTCACATAATGGGGTAAAACTATTATTGGCCGCTAGTTTAATAAAAATGTTAGGCTCTTAACTAAATGGCTGCGACTTACACATCACAGGGTTGAAATTAGTACAAAGTTTAATCGTTCTACCTTTCGCTAATTCTAATATCTTTCTATAATGTGGTTGTGGAAATGTAAGAGGATCTAGAGGTAATGAAATCGCAAGGAAACTTAAGGTTTAATTAAGTCTAGACGTGAAAGTGAATTTCGCTGTCTAAAGGGTCAAATTTTACTACGTAAATTAATGGCCCGTCGTCTCCCGTCAATGACCTTCAGTGGTTGAACCTCTGCATAACACTGTCAGACCATTGAGTGCACAATGTGCAGAGGTGATTATGGTAATGAGAACTGCAGGATTCATGAATAGTGAAAACAGTTATTGTGCAGATGTTGTTGTGCTGCAGTTTTTCCGTACGATTGTAATTTAGGTGTCTTCAAGGCTAGAGTGAATAGGCTCTTAATAAACTAGTCCGCTTCACCATCAACGATTGCATCACTGTTTACCATCAGGTGGGATCGCAGTCAAGCACTAGTTTATGTCAAATTCATTAAACCCCGAGCGAACGCCGGCGTTCGCTTGGTCATTGTCTTTCTATTGTGTCTCTAATTACGCTACTCAATAGGTTAAAAAAAAGCGAAGAAGTGGAATTCCCTGCCGGATTCTGTGTTTGCTGATAATAGCTACAACCTAGGGGCCTTTACGTCAACAGTGAATAGGTTGCTTCTAGGCAACCGTGCTCCATCGTCGATCACATTATCGCTTACCATCAGGTTAGACAATAGTCAGGCAGGCCGCTGCAAACACAACTTGGCAAAATGGGGTTTTATAGACCCGTCGGATATTCAATGTAACTGCGGTGCTCCTGTTCAAAACATGAGCCACATACTAGAATGCCCCAAGTGCCCATACACCTGCACTCTGGAGGATTTGATGAGTGCTACCGATGCTGCTATTAATGTAGCCACCTATTGGGCCCAAACAGTTTGACGAGTTTACCATCGAATCGAAAACAAGAAGAAGAAGAAGACAATAGTCAAACGCGACTCCCTTTAACCAATAAAAAACAAGTTAGTGTTTTTTAGACACATTTTTATTGAGCAGTTATACAGTCTTATTTCTTGTGTACAATGCGTCCCAAATAAGATTAGGATCGATTGCTATCTTGTGACGTCACGTCATACTGTCAAATCGAAGAATTAATAGGATGAGCAAAACAAGAAATATTTTTTTAATTCTTTTACGAACTGTGAACGAAAAAAGTTTAATCAGAATCTAGTTCTTCAATTTTGTTCATCTCTGAGTTCTTCAATTTGCCCGATTTCTTGCTATTTGGCAGTATGGCGTGACGTGACAACATGGCAATCGATCCTATTCTTATTTGGAACGCATTTTACTGTGTTTTCTTTCATCTAAGGAATTCATGATATTAAAAGACTGAATTGCAGTTTCTATTTACTATGAGCGGTAAACTTCTGAACTTTTTTAATATAAGCAATGCAGCTTTGATTTCACAAGATAAATGTTAAAACTTTTCTAATTTAGCACATTTTTTCCAAGACATCGCTTTCAAATAGAGTTTAGAAATTCGCATGTTTTCACATACTTTCTGGAGCAGACTAGCTCTGCAAAGAATAGTCCATTTTCTGAAAGTTAAATTAATATCGTGACCGCGTACTTGTGTCAAATGGAAACCACTTGCATACACCACATTTGTCTGAGAGCTAATGCAATTTTGTACTAGTTTGTATTCGACGTGTGCCCGACCAACGGATGCACTTAACATATTGACAAAGTTCATAACAAACATGAATACTTGTACATCTATGTTTTGCAAATGTATTCTCCTTGTATAGATTATGGAAACTAGTGTTATTCTGGGAGATGACGGATGTTTGTACCGTCTCCACTTCTCAGATCCGGATTAGATTACTTATCTATATACAGATGTAATAAAAATGAATCCCTATTTTTCTTGATCACGTTATCATGTGTGAACGGCTAGAGTTTTGTTATTGTCAGAAGTAGGTTTCTGTGAAAGAAAAACCGGGCAAGTGCGAGTCGGACTCGCACACTGATGGTTCCGTACAAATTTACCTATAATGAAAACAGTTATATTCCCGAATTAAGTTACGAAGATTTTCCGAATCGCAAAAAGTTTTTTTTTGTGACGTAACTACTTTACAGTTTTCACATTTTTTCCTATACTTTTGCTATGAGATCTTGCTTCTACTATATAGCTATAATTTTAAGTATAAATACTAGCTGATCACTAATTGTAACATTGACAGCTTGGATCAGTTTCAATGAAATAAAGAAGAACATGTTTTTTACTGTTTTTGAATTTCATATTTTCTAATTTTCTCTTCATAAGAAGGTTCTTATGAAGAGAGAGGAATGTTATTAGGGCTTCAAATAGTTTATTGAAAAATATATATCCAAATTAATCTCATCGTTCTCAAATTTTGCGCCCAGCGACATATATGAAAATGAATAGCTAAATGCTATTCATTATTTTGAAAATGAATAGCTAAATGCTATACATTATTTTGAAAATGAAATTATTTTGAATAATGTATAGCATTTAGATGCTATACATTATTATGAAAATGAATAACTAAATGCTATTCATTATTTTGAAAATGAATAGCTAAATGCTATACATTATTTTGAAAATGAAATTATTTTGAATAAAGTATAGCATTTAGATGCTATTATGTAATAGATGCTATACATTATTATGAAAATGAATAGCTAAATGCTATTCATTATTTTGATAATGAATAGCCAAATGCTATAATTATTATGAAAATGAATAGCTAAATGCTATTCATTATTTTGATAATGAATAGCGAAATGCTATAATTATTATGAAAATGAATAGCTAAATGCTATTCATTATTTTGATAATGAATAGCGAAATGCTATAATTATTATGAAAATGAATAGCTAAATGCTATTCATTATTTTGAAAATTAATAGCTAAATGCTATACATTATTATGAAAATGAATAGCTAAATGCTATTCATTATTTTGAAAACGAATAGCTAAATGCTATTCATTTTCATATATTTTTATAATAAATATAATGTTGTATTGCTCTTCGACGGTTTCAGAGAGTACCTATGTATAATAAAAGCCTACCACTTTTACTACGCATACGAACTCTTTATTTTTATGTTGCTCATCCACGTTTATACGTATTGTAGGCGTTAAAAGCAAAAAAGGCTTCATACGTGCTTAGTGCATATACTTTCCTACCACAGCCTCTATGTATACTGGGCCGAATACAAAAGCGTTCATAAAATATTTTCAGTGTTTTCAGTGGTTTGTACATTCGTATAATTTTCCTGAGTTTTTCAACGGCTCTAACCCCTTTGAGGTTTCTCTAAAATGAAATTTCGCATGAAAATTCATTTGAAAGCTCCCAGTTAAGGTGGTTTACCATTAGATACCAATGTGGTTTTTGTTTTTGTCTATTATTTTTTGGGTTCTGTACTCAAAGGGTAAAAACGGAGGCCTATTGCTAGGACTTTATTGTGTGTTTGTCTGTCACCAGACTGTATCTAATGAATCGTGATAAAAAACATTTGCATTTGAAATGATGTATTTCCGTTGCCGGTTTAACAACAAATACTAAAAACAGAATATATTAAGTATTCAATTGGGGCTCCTATAAAAAGCAACGTGTTTTTTTTTTGCTGTGTTGTCCTCGACACCTATTACAAAAGGCAACAGGTAGACGCTTGACATATTAAGAGAAAATAACGTTGTATATTCACTTTAAAAATAAATAGTCAAATTAAAATAAAATAAATTAATAATAATATAAGGGGGGCTCCCATCATCATCTTCCTGCCCTGGTCCCGTTTTATTTGGTAATGGCGCACTAGTTTTAAGGGGAGGAGGGGAGTATAAGGGGGGCTCCCAATCTCCCATACAAAAAATGTGTTTTTTTTTTTACTATTTTTGCTTGTATTAATATTTTGGTACGTAACCCTTCATGTGCGAGACCGACTCGCTCTTGGCTTTCCCGATGTTTCATGCGTCGAATAAAATCAAGATTGAATTTTTCGTTCGACCCTGTTCACTTTTTCTAAGGTAGATATCGTTTATTCACTCCGCGGTTACCGTCCATTAAAAGGATAGAAACAAAATAAATAGCCAGGAAATGATATCACGGTATCGCATTATCTGCCTGGAAAAACATTTTTTCTTTTGCGTTATCTCTAATGTCTTTGGTTTTCCACTGATTTCTTTCAAAGGCATTTTAAATGTTTTAAAATTTTAATGTAACACTCGCGTCGTTTCGGATTTTATTTCTGTCTAATTTCCTACATTTCGTTTAAGTGTCACTTACAACTCCTACCCACATGCGGTGTTTCCCTTTTTCACCCACCATTTTTTGGACTAAAATAGGCACAATTTAAAACCCTTTCAAACTCAGAATATACTCTGATACTCTGAATACTTAATTTAGAATAATAAATGTTTTAGTAAATGGCATTTATTTTTGAGAAGCTGCTGCCACCGGCTTCACTCGCGTGTTAGTAAAATATAATCTCAAAGGAACATCATTACCTTCATTTCAGCCGAAAGACGTCCACTGTTGGACATAGGCCTCCCTCAAGCGTCGCCACAACGATCAGTCCTGTGCGTCTCGCATCCATCGGATTCCCGCGACCTTGACCAGGTCATCGGTCCACCTTGTAGGAGGCGTTCTAACGCTGCGTCTTCCGGTACGCGGTCGCCACTCCAGAACCTTTCGTCCCCATCAACCATCTACCATCTGTTCTGCGTGCAATGTGCCTTGCCCATTGCCACTTAAATTCGGCGATTCTTCGAGCTATTTCGGTAACCTTGGTTCTCCTACGTATATCTTCATTTCTGATGTGATCACGCAAGGAAACTCCGAGCATAGCTCCCTTTCCATTGCCCCTTGGGAGAGGCCCATTGTAAGCGACCACGTTTCGGAGCCAAATATCATCACTGGCAACACACACTGGTCCTAGACTTTCGTCTTGAGACAGTCAAGGAAACAAGACGAGTAGCCAAGGGAACATACTCCCGGGATATAAAGTATCTTATGTACTATTCCGGGACATGGTCTACCCGTGTACTAAGTTTCATCGAAAACCGTTCAGCCGTTCAAGCATGAAGAAGTAACAAACATACACTTACAAACTTTCGCCTTTATAAAATTAGAATGATGTGATTTTCGATCGTAAAAGTCCGAAGTAGTCGTAAGTTTTTAACAATTCCATGTGGTTATAATAATAATCCATCTTTGATTTTGTACAGATATAGTTCTAAAGTCGAATCGACTATACAATACTTCAATGCTCATCTCAGACATTTCTATGCATGGATTTAAGCTCTACAAATCATCTCTTGTTAACCTATAGTCCACATATCATGTATTGGTATCAAAACTTGTTTCTAGCTGGTATTTTAGGATTTGTTTAAGTTTTGAAAACTATGGCGATGTCAAAGGGGATTGGAGTCCGAGGATAGGCAAGGATAGATGCAACTTTTTTACTCATATATTCGTTTATTGGTGTAGGTATCTTTAGTATCTACCAACACCCAAATTTCACCAGTTATGTTGAAACTACCATGTCCATTGGGGCTATCGACAATCTAACAATATGTCCTGACAGTTTAAGTAGACCATCTACCAATTCCTTCATTATTATCATTACGAATAATCAACCATTGACATTACCTCATAAAATCCATATCATATGATCTAGAGTAAGAAACTATAAGGCCTCGACCAGGATGAGAAGCTTACGCGGGTTCTTAGATGACCTCGAAGTATCAAACACATGAAATCGCCTAGCTTCACGAGACGGGGTGGCCTTGCTAATGAGCGATCGTATATTGTTATATTTTGAGGAAACTCGCCTATCCTCTACTGCTATTCACGATGCAAAATACCTAACCACCTAATCGCGCCTGTCCTTGCCCTAGTAATCGCTCATTCACAGTGGACAAGGCCTAAGAGTAATTAAAACCATATAATCCTTATACCAATGGACATAAGGAAAAGCCCATATAGTGGTTATCTACTGGAACGATATATCATACCCCCATGGGAAGCTTGAGTTAATGTGAATTACCGTTCTCCTGGCGCAAATGTGTCCTTGATCCGAGAATTAATACCGTGACAGCTATAAATGCGACGTTTTCTTTGGGGTCGATATGCTTAACATACCGCACCTTTAATCCAATACCGTCACTAAACAAAATCCTTCACAAAAACTGTTTTTAACGCAATCTGTAAATGATGGCGTTAAAAACAGTTTTTTTCTGCTCTCTTGTTTTTGGCTGGTCATGTTTATGACATGAGTGTGATAGGGGCCTTATCGTTTGGAGTTCCAATTTGGTTCATATCAGGGTCATTTTATATGATTATGTTTATGACCTGAGTGTGATAGGGGCCTTATCGCTCTGAGTTCCAATTCGGTTCATATCAGGGTCATTTTATATGATTACTGTTTTTGACCTGAATGTAATAGGGGCCTTATCGCTCTGAGTTCCAATTCGGTTCATATCAGGTTCATTTTATATGATTACTGTTTTTGACCTGAGTGTAATAGGGGCCTTATCGCTCGGAGTTCCAATTTGGTTCATATCAGGGTCATTTTATATGATTACTGTTTTTGCTAGCGGTTTCGTCCGCGTAAAAGTAGAAAAACATCCTAAGTGAACATACTTCCACGATAAAAATCCTCTGTTCTATTCCAGGACATGCTCTGTACAAAGTTTTATCTTAATCCGTTTCACCGTTTTCGCGTGATGAAAACACACAGTTTTTTTATTATTATTATTATTGATAGGCTCGCGTTTGACCACTATCTCACCTGATGGTAAGCGATGATGTGGCCGAAGATGGAGGACGCTTGCCTAGAAGTAACCTATTCACTCTTGACTTAAAGACCCCTAGGTTGTAGCTATCAGGGAACACAGACTCCGGCAGGGAATTCCACTCCTTAGCTGTACGCATTATGAATGTGTTCGCAAAACGCTTTGTACGTATGGGTGGGATGTCCACCATGTACCGATGGCGCAACGCCGTACGTCTAGTGGTCCGATGATGGAACGGACTTGGTGGAATTAAATTGTGCAATTCCAACGCACACTCCCCGAAGTGTAATCGATAGAAAACCGACAGGCCAGCAACTCGGCGTCGATGCTCAAGGCTTTGGAGTTTAGATTCGACAAGTGCATCATCACCGATGATCCTCCTGGCTCGCCTCTCAATCGAATCCAGAGCATCAAGCTGGTATTTGGCAGACCCATCCCAGAGATGAGAGCAGTATTCCATACACGATCGAACTTGCGCTTGATAAAGTTTAAGCAGCTGTTCCGGCGTGAAGTACTGTCTCACCTTGGCTAAGATCCCCAATTTTTTGTTTGAACGTTAATGGTTTTGTATTGCTATTTAACACCTGTATTCTTTTGTAGATAGATCGATAAATAAAAATACACACCCTTAGTGTGTTTTTAAAAGAAAAATGAAACTGAAAATAGATTTTAATAAAACAAATACAATAGGTATTCCAGGTATTTCTTAGTTTGAGACCAATTAATACGTATCTAAATAACGAGCTTTAGTATTATTATCTCATTAGCGCTGAGTTTATACGATTTCAGCACAATGCAGCGAAGTATGCCGTAGTAATGCCGTTAATATAAATGTATTTTAATTTTATCTTTGCAACAAGAAAGTTTTCACTCCCAAGATACAAACAAAGCAATGGCAAGCTCGAAAAGTGTCGTGTAATATTTACTCTAACAAGTACCAACTGTCGCATTAACACTTCAAGGAAATTAAACGTAACTCACTTTGGCAGCCATCATGAAAAAGGCGAGAGGGATCGCGGAAACCTGCTGAAAAACCCCTCAGTCACGTAAAAGGGGCTTTTAAAGTTCGTCCCCACACTAAAATGTATTTTCACGAGTTTACCGCCAACCCGCTAGTCACTGTTAAAAATAAACTATTCGGCCGTCTAATTGTAAACGCCGACAAATACGTAACGTAGAAAGTTTTAATTAAATATCGCGGTTTTCATTAACATTACGAAGTCTACAGAATTATTTACCATTTTCTACGGAGCACGAATAGTCGACTGAAACTCAAATAACATGCGCCTATTAGCATATCAGATGGTATGAATCGTCCTTAATGAAAACATAAATATAATTATTGTAATTTCCCATTTTAATCTGATAAGGAACCATTTAGAGTTATAATGAGTTGGAAACATAATTTTCATTGGTAATGTAAGTGTTTACCTCGACGGCGTCGACCTTCCCAAGCTTCTAGTGAGTGACAATCCTCAATCTTTCGGCGAAGGTGGTGTGACGATTTGATCATGTTCGCGGGGCAAACTTGGCTAGATATCGCCCTAAACAGAGAGGTTAGGAAGGAAAGTGGGAAGCAATGGGACAAAATAAGCTACAAAAAATATATTTACCAACGTTTGCAATTTGTTAAGGTTCATAGTAAACTGTATCATTATATGATATTTTAATACTGATTTCGATTATATAAACCAGCTAATATGTGTCACTAGCTTCTACCAGCGGCTGGGCGCGGGCGTAATCTACTTTATATCTGAGTGCAGTGTTATAGCGCAGTGAAGGAGCAGTGGTGGCCGAGTGGAACGGCCCTGAATTACGAGTTGTAGGTTGCGGGTTCAAACCCAGCCAGGCGCATTACTTTGTGTATAATTTATTTCAGCACCACTGCTCTCAAAACGGTGAACGAAAACATCGTAAGGATACCGGCATGTCCTAGAACCAAAAATTCGAAGACATGTGACATCCACCAACCCGCAATGGGTAAGCGTGGTGGATTACCGCCCATTCCCTCTCCTAGAGAGGAGGCCTGAGTCCCAACAGTGGGAACATTATAAGGCATAGTCGGCCTTATAATATGCTAACCAGTGATAAAGTAGATTTGGATTTTGAGTTTATGGAGACGCTCCAGTATTTTTTGAGTTTACTCGTTAAACATATTTTCTTTTTATAATATTAGTATAAATAAAAAGCTTATTTGGCAGTGTCTGCGTGGTAGGTATACGTCGTAGGTGGATAAAATGAAATGTTCTACGAAATGTCCAACGAGGTATGTCTGTCGAAAAAGAGCAAAATGCAGAAAAATCCTCTAACACGTCCACCAATAATTGAGTTAACGTTGTCCCACAAAATGAAAACAATCTAACAGAAAAACCTATAGGGACAGTGGACTACGTCTCGGTTACTTACACACTAATTTTCTCTTACATTGCCAGCGAGCCAATCCTTTAATCCACGTGCCGACATTACACGTTCAATATACCTACGTATCTATACATACATACATACATTGTGTTGCACAAATAACTGTTAAAGTGATGACGAAGACACGCTTAGGATGCAATTAGGGTTACACCGTTATACGGACAGACTGACTTCATTTTGTTAAGTATTAGTCATTATTACGCTTTTATTGGTGGACTGTAAACGGTACTTTGGGAATCAAAGTATTTGTTTAATTACAAGAGTAATTTTGCTGTTCGTAAATCGCTAGCTATATTAAAACATTCGGTGACATTAGATAAGAAAGAAAAGAAGATAAATATACTCGTAATAGCATAAAAAAAAAATGTACAGATATAGTGCGGCCCTGACTCCTGTGCTAGGTGGAAACACCTGTGTTACAGGAATCACTGTCTTCTCCCAAATAATTAGTGAATGTATACTCCAAATTCCATTAAAAATTTAATTAACTACAGTGACCAAAATATATTATTTTAAAATAAACATTTAAATAGGAATATTTGATTAGATCAGATTTAGAAAGCCAAAATTTTATTATTATTATTAAAATAGTTGCATAATTATTGAAAGTATAAAAAAAGAAGATAAAAACTTAAAACTAACATAATTGCTTTAATAATATTTTCAAATACATGCGAATGTGTTATGTGTATGTGTGATGGTGTGTGATAGTATGTGTATTTGTGTGAAATTTGAAATACATTGAAATAATATTAAGTCGAAAAAGAAATGTTATGGTTGTTGTAGGTTATTATTACGCTTTTATTGGTGGACTGTAAACGGTACTTTGGGAATCAAAGTATTTGTTTAATTACAAGAGTAATTTTGCTGTTCGTAAATCGCTAGCTATATTAAAACATACAGTGACATTGAAATAATATTGCAGCTCCGGGTAATTAAGTCGAAAAAGACATGTAATGGTTGTTGTAGCGATGCACTCATGCTAGCGAAGGAGTAGGCCGCAACTGTGAGGGTCACGGACATCCTGACGCCCCAAAACTGCCGTAGGAGACGCCCCGGGCGTAGGGAGTCGCAGGGCGATCCACGACGATGAGCAATGGGTAGCTCGCCGTCCGATCGTCCGGTAAGTCTGAGTCCGAGTCGTCAAAGGCACATTATGTTACACGCGCGCCTTAAAGGGATGTCAGCATAACCCGTTAGCGTTTAACGAGTTACCGTGACCGTTGAACGCAAAGGGCAATTGAAGGATACAGGCGGGTTTTTAACCAATAGAAATCCTATACGCCTTCTTGTTTCACCAGCGGGAGAAGTTATTTGATATTTTCCCACCTCTAAAAACAAATTGTAGTAAATGAATGAAAGCTGCATTACAAAAGCTCAATTCACAAGCTCAACAGTAAGCACTAAAGCTTCTAAGGCCAATGAATATAACATGCCCTTGCTCGATGAGCACATTTCCCGGACCGTTTACATCTGCCGTCATATCTCGGCTGCAGTTACAGTCTTGGCGTTAGATCTGTTCGTTCTCGGTTCGTGCAAACAAAGTGGTCGGTCGATTCCCTAGTGTGTTGCCGGGAAAGACTTTTGTAAAGGTTTTAGCAGACATGCGGCTTTTAGCAACGATTTTGCGACTATTTTGAACCTCTATTACGATTTGGCTAAGTTTGGATCTGGGCCCTTACCATGACGTCAGGCGTGCGAGCCTGACATTTTAACACGTCATGGTGACGAGGAAAAGAGATGGAGCTATACACCCTATACAAAATTATTTTTAGTATAGGCTAACCCTGAATATAGTTTTTTCAGAATCAGTAACCGAATCGATTCCAATAATTTTTACACAATGTTATATATTTTTTTTAAAAGGTCACAAGTTGGACACCACGACACTAAGTACAATACAGATCACGGCAGGTTATAGCGGACATTAGACACTAGCGCACAGGTGGATGTAAAACAACCCGTCAGTCGCCCGGGTGGCCCGGTGATCATGTATTTGTGCGGTCAACATGGTAACATAACAAGCTTATAACTTCGTCATTTTTCATCGTACTGTTATGAAATTTTGTACACAAATTCTTTACATAAAAATACTAGCCACGTGTTTCGGGTTTCGCATATACTAAAACTAATGTTGTATAACTCCATCCCTTTAACAGTTCAGGTCGTCAAATGGATCGCGTAAAGAGCTCATGGTAGGGCCTCAGGTCCAGTGTTTTAATAGGACCATCAAGTGTTTCAGCATTCGCTTCTATAATCCGATTGCTAAAACTAAAAGTATCATGTCTGCCGAGGCCTTTACATCCCCGATATAACTCGTTGTCACGCGACAGGCTACTTCGAGCCTTTGTTTTCATATTCCTCAGAGGCGTTGGCGTGCAATTTATTTTGACAGCGGAGATAGAACGTTTCAGATGTTTGAGCGTTGCCCCTTGATTGTCGGAAGTTTTTTGTGTGTTTGCTGATTGTTGTGGACTTGTTGGATTATTTTGAACAATAGCATAGTATAAAGGAGTAAAACAAGCTGAAAAGGAGTCAGTTAATTTTTTAACTTGCGTATGGCTCTTAAATTCTTCTGAAGCAGTAAAGGTGATCCTGACCTTCCTCGCTTTATGAAGCGATGCACAAAGGCAGTAAATTGCACTCAATTTCTTTGCGCTATTGTACATCGTCTGGTTAAAGCGTAAAAGTCGAACAAAGACTTAAAAACTGCCAATTTAGAGCCCATTGAGCCGATATTGGCCAGTGAATATTTAAGATCTTGTGCATAACCGTTAAAATGCGGGGTATCGGAAGTGGCCGAGTGCCCGGGGGAATGTCCGGTCGCTGAGATTTTTACGTAGTTCGGGTTAACGATGTGCTGACTATGCCTTGTTTTAAAATAGCCTATAACATTAACCCATCGAATTCTAATTAAATTTAGGCAAAAAGGTTTTTGAAGTATCAATAGCCGTTCTGGAATGCGATTATATTTAGTTGATGGTTGGAGTTGAAAAATTTGGGCAAGGTTTTTATAGTTCTTTGAAATACCTACGTGAATGATTTTGCCATGAAGTCTGAAACCAAATAAATTTTCTAATCTTTTAATACTTACATTAATCTACTCTTTGCGGGCAAAAGATACAAAAAGCAAGTCAACCACACTAGGTACTTGTAAAAGTAAAAAACAAAACTCGGCAAAATAAGTTTCTGTGGTTCAAAGAGACGGGCTGCTGTGTTACCGATCTCTGTGCTATTATTGTGCTTATATCCAGTTCTCTGGGCACATTACAGACGTTGTTCTGTGGCGCAATGAATCTTGTGGTTTTCGCAAATGAGAGTTTTGCTTGCAATGGCATAAGCAACAGTAAGAAATATGGCAAAAACTAAAGTAATTTAAAAGTAAATGTTAGATTAAGGGTGAATTTTTCAATGAAACTGTATGTTACCTTTGGAGCAAAGAGTTTGTATGCGCCAGGTAGGGTTCAGTTAGGTTAGTGTCTCTGCAAATTTCAAGCATTAAATTTGCCTGTAGTCGTTAAAAGTAAGTTAAATTCATTATATCCACTCAATGCATTTAAGGGGTGACCAGATGGTTGCAAACCATTGTCCCAACCAAGGTGACCTTGCTAGTTTCAATCCGTGTAGACAGCAGTTGTAATCCATGACCTTCAACGCCCTTGGTTGGACACGCGTTTTCCCAACCAGCGAACGTGTTGTGCCGTGGTTTCCATGTACCCGCAACACACACCAAACGCAAAATCCGAGGTGACCTTGGTTGGAACGCTGGTTTGAACTGTCTAGTTACCTCTTTAGGTAGGTATAACTGTAACATAAACAAACCTAACAAAACGACATATTAATAACACTCGTGCTAACTGTAATTTCATTGGTAGGTACTCGTAATTTTCCTAATTGATTTGTAGGCTTCATTTTAATGTAATTTCAATAACGTAATATTCGATCGCACGTTTCTAATTTAATTTCGTAGAAGATTCCCTTTTGCTTAAAATAATCTTAGGCCTTTAAGGACCCACGGTTTGTGTAGGGTTGGCTCCATAGGGCGTTTAAAAAGAAATAGATAAAATTAAAGATTTAAAAGACTACATCCAGAGTGACCCAACTGTGTTTTTTCGATGCTGATTTTATTTAAAAAAGTCGCGAGCGAGTCCGACAAGCACTTGCCTGATACAAGTACTAGTCGGACTCGCGCACTGATGGTTCCGTACAAACCTTTGAAAACAATTCAAGTCCCGAATTGAGTTACGAAGATTTTTCCAAATCGTAAAAAAGGTTTTTTTGTGACGTAACTACAAATTTACAGTTTTCAGATTTTTTCCCATACTTGTGCTATGAGACCTTGCTTCATGCCAAATTTCAGGATTCTAGGTCAATAAATAAAATAATAATATTCCACAACTATCACACAACGTCGTCTAGTCCCAAGCTAAGCAGAGCTTGTGTTATGGGTACTAGACAACTGATAAACGTACTTACAAGTATATATTTCTAAATACATACATATATAGATAAAATACACCCAGACACAGTGATCGTGCTCATCACACAAACATGGGTACCCTATGAATTTTGGTTCCCTAGAGAGTGTCGAATATTTTTTTCACAGCTTTAAGGGACCGCAGACCTGAGTATAGTTTAGTATAGTTTTAATTTCAACTCGATACCTCCACGCGTTCCCGAGTTAAAGGGTCTTGACAGACAGACAGACAGACGGACAAAAGTGATCCTATAAGGGTTCCGTTTTTTCCTTTTGAGGTACGGAACCCTAAAAAGGGCCGTTATTTTTTTTAATGGGTACAATGTCATCAGTCTACCTTGTAGAAGACCTTCCAGCGCTGCGTCTTCCGGATGTGGTCTCCACTCTAGAACCTTTAGACCCCATCGAACATGACGACCTGTTTTGCAAGCAATGTGGCCTACCCACTGCCACTTAAGTCTTCGGGCTTTGTCCGTAATCTTGGTTCTGCTGCAGATATCTTTCCTAAAGCGATCACGCAAGAAAACTCCGAACATACTTTCATCCCTTTCTATACTGCAGTACCTACAGATAATTTTAATTAAAATATTGTGTTTTATTTAAGTTAGCTCTCTATGATGTCGAAAGTACAATGCGTTCCAAATAAGAATAGGATCGATTGCCATGTTGTGACGTCACATCATACTGTCAAATCGAAAAATTAATAGGGTGAGCAAAACAAGACATTTTTAAAATTTAATTTATTTACGAACTGTGAACGAAAAAAGTTTAATCAGAATCCAGTTCTTCAATTTTGCTCATCTCTGAATTGTTCAATTTTGCCGAATTTCTTGCGATTTGACAGTTATGACGTCACGTCACAATATGTCAATCGATCCTATTCTTATTTGGAACGCTTTGTTTCTAATCGGAATCGGGAAGGAAACTGGACAGTAGCTTCTATCGATTTCGATACAAAACCTAGAGTATTCACATATCTATCTTTTACGATCTGTGGTACTTCGTCTTTTCCATAAATCACATGGAATATTTAGAAGAACAAAGCCGGCTGCGAATTTAGCGTCCATGGTTATATAGCTTTTGGCGTCAATCCAATACGCAATACGGTTATTTATATTTATGTTATACATATAAGCATTTTGAATAAAGGGCCAATACATATATATACAAGCTTATTTGGCTATCGCTCAGCGTATCATCGATTCTATCTACATTTGGTTGTGGCCAGACGTATTGGAACTAGTTAATTAGCGGCTTGCCTATTAGGTATTAACGATCGTAACATTATTAAAATATAAGCTTAAATAAGCATCACCCTCATAATGTTGAGACTCAAGCTTCCGCTCTAAGAGAGGGAATGGGCCGTAATCCATCACGCGGGCCCAGTGCGGTTTGGTGCATGTTGGTTTCCTCACTATGTTTTCCTTCACCGTTTTGCAATGACGTTGAAATAAATTACACAAAGTAATGCGTTTGGCTGGGTTTGAACCCGCGACCGCAACTCGTAAGTCGGGGCCGATACCACTGGGCCACCACTGCTCTATGCAGTATCTACTTTATTAAAATGTGTTATTTCATTTTATTTTATTCCCATTTGAGTGAAGCAAAAAGTTAAGAGCCTGTCGCTGACGCTACCCTTAGAATCTATTGAGAGGAAAAATGTTGGTTAATTGCAGTCCTTGAAAGGGTCGATCTCAACGACTAGTACATATATATCGATGGTTGATCTATTGACACTGTAAATTGCCAAACATAAGGGTCAGTAAGAAAGATGTACGTAAAGTATGACATTTATAGGTAATTTGAAGTCGTCCATAATCGTACAATGCGTTCCAAATAAGAATAGGATGGATTGCCAGGTAGTGACGTCACGTTATACTGTCAAATCGAAGAATTATTATGGTGAGCAAAACAAGAAATTTTTAAAATTTAATTTATTTACGTACTGTGAACGAAAATATTTTAATCAGAATCCAGTTCTTCAATTTTGCTCATCTCTGAGTTCTTCAATTTTGCCCAATTTCTTGCGATATGACAGTATGACGTGACGTCACAACATGGCAATCGATCCTATTCTTATTTGGAACGCATCGTATAATATATTATAATAGGGATGTTGAATAATGTTTAGGACTGTTTTCATTTTATAGATAGATAAACATGTAAATATTACGAAAAAGTATAGTAAAACGTTTCAGTCATGAATTTCAAATAAAAAATCAGAATATACATCCCTATTTTTTAAATAGTACAAAATAAAATAAAATGGGGCTCTAGCCGTACCCGTTACGGGTCATATTTGTGTAGTTAAAAGTAAAAAAAAAACGAAATCCCAAAATAGTCCACGAAAATCTGTCATTATTGAATCAATCATTCATAACAACTATAATTTATTAATATTATATTATTATATAATTTCAAGTAAATCCAATGATATAACACTTCAAAGAAACCCGTTTTAAAAAACGGCTATTTCATAGGTAACCTAACCGATGTTTTTTTCAGTCCTGTTAAATTCTATTTAAAAAATCCTGTTTTGCTCACCCTACCTAACTGATTCGATTTGACAGCTATGACGTCACAACATGGCGCTAAATTGGTCCTATTCTTATTTGAAACGCACAACGCAACGCCACGTACAGCGATCATTGTCAAGTCAATCATTTAATATCGAAGAACTGTAAAGAATCTCTCGTTTCTCACTCCACTATAGTTTTTTCTGGGCACGCCTTAATTATGGCGATAAGTCCCCTCTTTGAGGAGTGGCTGGAAAGACCTCACGGCGTCCTTACTTACCGCATGACGCAGGTCCTCACCGGGCATGGTAAGTTCGGGAGGTTCCTTTACCGGATCCATGCAGAAGAGACGCCCGGGTGCCACCATTGTGTGGACCGCCCGGAGGACACGGTGGAGCACACGGTAGAGGTGTGCCCTGCTTGGGCAGGGCACCGCCGTGTCCTCGTGAGGGCGATCGGCGGCAGCGATCTCTCGCGCCGGGCCTTGGTACAGGCCATGGTCCGGAGCGAGGAGGAGTGGCAGGCGGTCGCCTCCTTCTGCGAAGCAGTAATGCTAGCAAAGGAGGCGGCCGATCGCGTGAGGCAACGGCAACGGTCCTTACGCCCCAACCGCCGCCGGGATTCCGATCCCGATTTCCGGCCACCGTAGGCGCGGGCTTGCGGACGGCGAGCAATGGGTGGCTCGCCGTCCGATCGTCCGGTAACCGTCCGGACCGAGCCCAAGTCGTCGACGGCGCGTAGTGTTCCACGCGCGCCTCAAGGAGATGTCAGCAACCGTAGGGGCCCAACAGGGTCGAAGCCTACTGGGGCCATGGGTGATGCGAAAGAGATCCCCGGGGCCCTGGAAAACAAATGGCAAAGAAGGAACAGGAGTGGGTTTTTAGTCAGTAAAAGTCTGACACTATCTCGCGCTCCGCCCAAGAGCGGGGGATGTCATGAGATGATTTTCCCACCCGGAAAAAAAAAAAACTAGTTTTTTCATTTCCAAAAGAACATGACGGAAAAAAATAATCTTAATTCCAAATATCGACACCAACTGAATAATAAATGAACAGTGACACTTAAAAGTTCCCCAGAGCCACGGGTAGGTTCGAACAGCTGCTAACCCTCCAAAGTTCAAGGTCAAACGGGACCCTGTACGCGGAAATCATAACGGAATGAAACAACCGATGAAGTTTGGAGGGTTATATCCTGTCCCTTATGTGCTCATATTTGTCATCGTTACAAGCATTTTATTACCTTACTTATGTTATTGCCCCTTTTATCGTATCTTCAGTTGTTGATCATAAATATTACTTTGCGTACCCACTGAAATTGTACATGGTCATCCAATTGCTACTTCACGACGTTAACAAAATAAACAGTATGCTATATATTTTCTACGGTTTTTTTTTGTAATTTAAATATAAATAATATATAGTATTATTCATATATTATTATTTTTTTTGCTTTTTTTATTTTTGTTTCGTGTTACTTAATCTTGTGTTGGTGTTTCTTTTCTTTCTTCTTTTTTTTCTCTTAGAAAAAATGATGTCATCTAATCATGGTATTTGCATTCTGCTGCAGCTGATTAGGGCAAAGTTTTCGAAGATTATTTCGTCGATTTAGTGGGATATTTCCATAATTACTTGATATTTCACTGCTTAAACGTTACGGGTTTATCGGCAGTGACACGTTACCCAAAAATATACGTATACGTTTTTAGCAAACGTATCTAATATTTTTCATCAACGTCTCGAACTAGGTCGACCTTTACTTTAATAGAAAAAAATATATATTTAGTAGCTTGCTATAAAATATATTATTACTAGATGTGTTATAAAAAAAACTATTGGGTTTATTACATTTATCTGTGGATAAAGTCTGTATCTAGCTATTACTTTTGATGTCATAATTGAAACTTTACGATATGAGAGTATTAAATATATTTAAATACCAACAAGCAATATTTGCATAGCACTAGAGTTGATTGGTCAGAGTTATGAGCCAAAATTAATTAGTTTTAACATGTTACCATTTACCTTAATGGTTTACAACCGAATGAGGTTATTTCTACTCTTAACCTTTCGGTGGTATAATGTCCTAGTTGATCCTTTCTGTGATGTACTAATTTTCGTAATAAAACCATTAGATGCCTCAGAGGACCAATTTTCAGTTGGTTAAATGTTTAAACTGACAACATAGGTTGGTGATTGTACACATTTTGGTGATAAGGACCAGATAATGAAAACAAGGAACTTTTGCATAGGCAATAAAGAAAAGAACAAGAATTACAAAATATACACTCATGGACATATTTATAGGGACGGAAAACATCGTAAGGTAACCGGCATGTCCTAGAACTACAAAATCGAAGACATGTGACATTAACCAACCCGCACTGGGTCCGCGTAGTGGATAACGGCCCATTCCCTCTCATAGAGAGAGGAGGCCTGAGTCCCAGCCGTGGGAACATTAAAAAGGCTGATTATACTTATGATTATGCTAAAAAAGGGACGAAATAAAAACAGACTTTAATAATTTTATTATATTTTTGGAAGTATGCGGAACAGAGAGTAAAGTTCCGCAAACCTCCTTGAAAAGGGAGGATTCTCCGACCAGACGGGATGTTATGTCTGGTGGGCTACTGCCCAGTACATGATTTCGGGCTGTTCTATATGTTCTAATCGCGCGGAGAACTTTGATTGCGCGATGCAGGATTAGTTCTTATGAGACGCCATAGATGTCGCTACATCACTCCCCTCCGGAGATCGGAGATCGATGGTTCTTGATGCTTCTTGATGCATGCTAGGCCAGTAGTAGGTTGGTTCCAGTGGGTGGGAACCGAATGCCGCATAGTTCTCGGGGAGTCGGAACTGTCTGCGGTGATGCCCCAGTG
Organism: Mythimna pallens; assembly: GCA_961205895.1. Lineage (NCBI taxonomy): Eukaryota > Metazoa > Arthropoda > Insecta > Lepidoptera > Noctuidae > Mythimna > Mythimna pallens. The sequence continues at coordinate 10,113,692 of OY540843.1, forward strand.
AGTCGGGGTGTTGCTGTCCCAGTGAGTCGGGATGATGCCCCAGTGAGTCGGGGTGATGATATCCCAGTGAGTCGGGATCATGCTGCAGGCTCCAGTGAGTCGGAGTAGGGCTGCTGGCTCCAGTGAGTCGGAGCGGCGCTTCGCGATGTAGTGGCTTGACTGCTTGCGTCGACCAGGAGAGGTCCTTCATAGCTCTTCATGTGGCTGGCCGAACGTGCGGTGTGATTAGCTAAGGTCACTGATGAGGCTGAGGGATATGACCAGGTGTGACCAGGTAGGCATGCTGGTGGTCAGGATACCCTTTAAAGCCGTGGGTGCTGGCTGTATGGCTCGCTGCTCGAAAGCTTGAGGAAGTGATGATGACGTCACGAAGTAGTAGCTGCAGGAAGGCTGCGCTGACGTTCATTGTCGAGGGTCACCAGTTTGAAGGTAGACGGAACAGAGAGTGAAGTCCCGCAAACCTACTTTGAAAAGGGAGGATCCTCCAACCAGACGGGATGTTACGTCTGGTGGGCTACTGCCCAGTAGATGATTTCGGGCTGTTCTATATGTTCTAATCGCGCGGAGAACTTTAATTGCGCGATGCAGGATTAGTTCTTATGTGACGCCATAGATGTCGCTACATATTTATTAAAATTTAATCAATAAAATTATCATTGTTGAACGAAATAAAAATTTGCGACAAACAGTCGTATACTCTTCGAAGACCTGCTGATATCATTTAACATTACGGAAAATAAACTCTCAATGTTTGAGCCACTTCATTGAAAGTGAAACCATTTTCAATTAAAGTTACAGCCCTCGACACTTGAGCAACGCTGAGATCTATTACTTCAATTTACCAAATGATGTTTACGTGACACGACGAAAAAAAATTAACAAAAGTGAAGAAAAAAAAACTTGAATTAAAAAAACAGGCTAACATCAACAAACTTTCTATCAATGCTGTAAGAAGCGTTAATTAAATTGACTCTGGACAAGTGCGAGTCGGACTCGCGCCCTAGGGTTCCGTACAAACTTACCTATGTAAATAGTTCAATTCCTAAATGGAGTCTCGAAGATTTTTTCGAATGGCAAAATAATTATGAATGATTTAATAACAAATTTACTGTTTTCAGATTAATTCTTATGCCTATGCTATATATATAAGACCTTGCTTCATGCCAAATTTCAGGATTCTGGGTCAACGGGAAGTAGTACCCTATGAATTTTAATTCTCTTGAGAGGGTCGAAATATACATTTTTTGCGACATAAACGGCCGTATCTTTTTCGTTCGTTAACTTAGAAGTTTGATTTTTTCACAGCTTCAAGAGACCGCAGACTTGAGCATATGGTTTTAATTTCAACTTGATACCTTCACGCGTTCCCAAAATAAAGGGTCTTGACAGACAGACACGGACAACAAAGTAATCCTATAAGGGTTCCGTTTTTTCCTTTTGAGATGCGAAACCCTAAAAAACAAATAGTATTCTTAAATAATAAAAACAGTCAAAATCTTTCTTTTTTTAAATTATTATTTATAGATGTTACACCTGTTTTTTTAACGTTCTTCTAATATTACCTTAAATAGTTTATTATACACTTAAAGTGCGTTGAGAACATAACTAGATAATAAGATGCCGAATATAACAACTTCAAATAATTTGGCGTAGCTTAATCAAATAATCACTAGTAATCAGCACGAATCCTTTCTTCATTAACTTTATCCTTCCACATTTGAAGTGTAACCGAAAGCAGTCAACGTGTTTCTCTTATAAAGCTTATCCAATTATTCAATTTGACTGAAGGAAAATGAAGTTACGTGTGTAGTCGCCACTTAAGCATCCGTCTGAGGGTTTATTGAGTTTGAGTGCTCTCTTAAAGAGGAGAGGCTTCCTGGGGAGTCCAGGATTCGCTGACGTAATGTCATTGTGTGATGTATGTAAGTTGTTCGACTGTGAAAGACGAAAGTTAGCGAAGGGAATAGCTAATTCAGAGGGCTGATCCGAAGGGTTTCTTCTGGCGTGGTAAATAAAATATAGGTATTTTTTATGAGATTCTTGTAGTGATTTAAATGCATCAAAGACCATGAAGTCAGCTTTATTCTTATTTGTAAACAAACAGTAAGTAATCTTGATTAACATAATCACATTAATTACCTTGCAAGGGCGCGGCCATATCAACGATCATGGCACATAAATCATGAAGTAGGTAGATATCATACAAAATGTGATTACAAGATAATCTCATGGAAATAAATTTTCAATTAGGAGCTTGTAATGTAATAGTTTTAAATGTCACGTGTATCGTGTTTTACTTACTTCTACGTAGGCGGACTACATGCGCCAATGACACATGGCTCTCGAGGTTTTATTAAACGGATTCTTCATCCTATTTGCCGATTGGAAAATTCCCCGAGAGGGACTGGGAATTCGATTATGCCTGTCGTATGCCTCTCTTGTTTGCTTGTCTCCACCACTGGAGTAATGAAATGTGGCTTCAATGTTCCACTATTTTTACTCTCGATTCAATCAGTAATTTGCAAATCCGGCTTAGTGTTAATAAAGCCAATATCGAAAAATTGACGCACATTGTTTTTATTCAAACACAAATAGAGCTTCGGCATTTTTCGGAACAAATGGAACGCGAAAATATTTGCACCTCTATAGAATTTGATATTGCGATGTTCAATACTCGTATTTATTCTATCTGAAAAGTCTCGAACCGTGCACGGTCAATATGTGAGATAACTTCAACATTTTATTTTTGTGTCTATTCAAAATGTTTTCAAGCTAGAACTTGTTATAGTTTAGATTCAGGGACGCCGGCTTTTAGAAAACTTCATGGGTGCTCATGCTCATTTGATGGACTCGAAAAATTGGCAAAGTGTAAGAAGAGAAATGAATAAATAAATGTCCTACTTACGTACTGCGTACTTAAAAACTATTATATAAAAATGAAACATTATACTTAACCTAAAAGGCGATTATTGATCTGTTTCTTGATGTCTATTCTTACTCAGGGGTGCTCGGTACCCACTGTTTATTTCTTATAGGTGCTCGAGCTCCCGAGCACCCACGAAGTCGGCGCCCCTGGTTTACTTTATAGTTTTATTCTTTTAAAATTTTTCAGATTCTTTTTTCATTTACAACTTTTTGTTCATGATTGTTTTTATTTCCAGGTGTTTGGTGTCGAAGTTGTTCGATGTCTGCTCAAAGTCAACACCCGAACAGATGGAACAGCTCGATGAGATCCGGATACCGTGGGGCAGCGGCATCGTCGGCTATGTTGCCGAGAGCGGCGAGCCCGTTAACATACCTGATGCGTATAAGGTACGTGAAAAAATAATTACGAGAATTTTCTTAATACAATACAAAAATTTGGTTACAAGGAACTGGGCCCGAGAACTTTGTCAAACCTAGATAATAGTCCTAAAAACAGTGGTTTAATTCAGCCAAGCTTTGACTAATTATATTTTTATGACAGGTGCGATAAATTATTCTGTGACACTGAAATGCTCGCAGTACTCGTAATACTCAATGTCACAATTTTCGTCTGGCGACTCTTTATTACGGGAAATTGACGAAATATTTTTAATATTTTGTTTATCAAAACCAAAAATGATTTCACCAAATGGAAAATTATTGAAGAAATTCTTCCTAGAGATTTTTTACTACATTCATTTGAACCTTGCTATAGGCTCGAAGAAATCGAAGTAGAACTAATCTAATCAAATAAGAAAGGTGAGGTAATTGGATTTAAGGAAAAAGCGTTGGTATTCTAAATGAAAATCCCGACTACTTTACCTAACGAACACTTCGATAATTAGGAAAAAAAATCACGAAAGGAGATTTCTTGCAAACAGTCTATGCCTTAAGACGTGTTATGTTAAGAGATCATACACACGAGTGGCATGCTGCCAGCGGCAGAGGTAACTGCAGCCGTCGACGCGTCTGCGGCAGCCGTCGACACGTCTGCGGCAGCCGTCGATCTATAGTGACACTTGACATACTCGATGGCTGCCGCTGCCGCTTCAAAGTTGGAATGTCGACGGCCGTCGACGTCGACGCGTTAACAGCTGCCGCCGACGTGTCGACAGCTACCGCCGACGTGTCGATGGCTGCAGTTACCTCTGCCGTTAGCAACATGCCGCTCATGTGAATAAGCTCTAGAGGTAAACACGGTTTCACTCAAAGTTACCTCATTTTACGTCCCACTTGATTCCAAAAATAACCGCCGTAATGAAAACTCGCATTTTAAGAATGTTTGGAGACCTCGACCAGAATAGCAATTTTATCTCATAATACATTTGCATTTTTTTACTTTATTACGTCCCCGAATAAGTCAGGCGACATTTTTTTAATTGGATTAACTTCATCGCAGTAGAAATGCCATATTCGCTCCACATTAAGATGTTTACTGAATTTTACGTGGAGTGAAGTGCAATGGAAAACGTTGGAAAAGTTTTGGCATTAGCATCGTGTAGAATAACTGTGTAATATTATTTAGTATGTATTTTTGTAATATTAATTTTACTACTTGCTGTACCCGGCGAACTTCGTACCGCCTAACAGTCAATGAATGTAGTACATATATCTTGCGATATAGTCAACCGTACGAAAATTGCGATGAAACAAAGCCTAAGTAATATATCAAGTTACACATAATTTTAATGTGTAGTGACGTTATGCGCGTATAACTAAAAACTTCTACAAATTTAGTATGTGTATAATTATGATAGATATCTCTTTAAATTGTATATCATTGCAAAGGTTTTGTGTGTACTTATTTTACTTTTCCGAGTAAACCAAAGAATAAGATTACTGAAATGGAACTGGGCAGGACATCTGTGTAGATTGGAGTGTATGTACGACATGGACAAAGCGGGTAACAGAATGGATTCCACTAGATGGTAAAAGAAAGCAAGGGAGACAAAGAAAGAGATGGCGTGATATATTTACCCAACGTTGTGGACCAAACTGGATGCAGAAAGCGCGCGATAGGAAAGCGTGGAGCGATTTAGGGGAGGCCTACGCCGTAGAGGCGACCGCTATAATTAGCGATGACAAAACAGATGAAGACAGATTGAGAAGAAGATTCGTATATTTTTTTAAAATGGTTTTCTTAACTTAATAAGTTTTCTAAAATTGTAAATAGTGGAATAAAGGGCATTTTTATTTTATTTTATTTATTTTACTTTTACACATACAATCTCTATTTTTTCCAACTCTCCTTTTGCAAGTATGCTGGAAGAGATGCCTATAGAAATAAGCATCACTTTGTACCTATTTTTCTCTTTTATTTTATGTGTGTACATGAATAGTTAAATAAATAAGTAAAATACTACAGATCCTGTAGGATGGAAGTGGATTGGATACAAACAAAAAAAATCTTGAGAAATCTTTAACACAATGAAGATTGTGTGATGTGACATAAAGCCATTAATGGCGTGATTTTAGTCAAGTCGTAGATAAGATTTACCTAGATTTTTACATTTATTTTATTATTTTTTTGGAAGCTCTTAAGGCTGAGCTCCTGTTTCCGAGAATTATTTTTTGAAATGTCTTGTCAATCATGAAATTAGGTCTCTTTGTTTAGACCTAGTTTCATTTAAATTCGCATCAGTGAATATTGTAAAATATTTTGCTCACAAAATTGATAAAGATAAGTAAATATTGAAGAGTTCTGCTATAGCCCAACAAAATTGACAAAAGTATCAGTAGATTACAACTAAACAATGGGTAGTTCGCCGGTAGTCGGTAGACCGTCTAGACAGAACCCAGGTCGTCGACGGCATGTAGTGTTCCACGCGCGCCTCAAAGAGATGTCTGCAAACCGTAGGGGACCAGCAGGACCGAAACTTTGATGCCATGGGTTTACTTCTGAAAGGGAAACCCGTGGTCCTGGAACGCAAAGGGCAAAGAAGGTACATACGTGTGATTTTAGTAAGTAAAAGTCTGACACACCATCAACGATTGCATCACTGCTTACCATCAGGTGGGGTCGCAGTCAAGCACTAGTTTATATCAAACTAGCTTCTGCCAGCGGCTTCGCCCGCTTGAAAAAAGGTTTCTTTATACAAACTTTGAACCCCCGTTTCATCCCCTTAGAGTGTGAATTTTGGAAAATCCTCTCTTAGTGCTCGCCTATGTCATAAAAGGAAACCTTATGCAAAATTTTACGTTCCTAGTCCCTGTAGTTTTGGCTGTGCGTTGATATGTCAGTCAGTCAGTATATATTAAAAAAAGAAACACGCCCTCACGCTCCACCAAAGCGCGCGAGAAGTCATTAGATGATTCAACCCACCTAAAAAAAAAAAATTTCTTTTATAGAATACATCAAGTCCCTAAAATAAGTGACTTCATTTAAAACGACATAAGTTAACGAAGCAAAATAATATTTTGTTTCCAGCGACCCAACTCAGGGTCTCATGAAATATATGAGACCCAAAAACAAAAAAATGTTGCAGTAATATCCTTTTACGACTGGTCATTAAACACTGACAGTGGCAGTACTTACATAGTTCTCTGTGTATTAAACAAAGTATTTGTTTGTATGTACTGTACAGTGGAGTTTTTGCCTTCATATCTAATTCTTTCGCCATATATACTATCAGACAGGGTAGTCTAAGGATACGCGGAGCTGGGCGAAGTAAAGAGATAGATATAAAACAAATGATCACGTAGCCTGGAGCCGGACAGAACGGAGTCGGATACCGAGCGAAGTACATGAAGCGGAGGGTAACTCGAATCCACTCCGCCCTACTCCGTCTCAATGGAACTTGCCACTTTTCTCTGCTCTTCACCGCTCCACTCCGCCGAACTCAGTGGATATATCGTGGCCAGATCTTAGAATTGATCACTTCATGATATGGCTAACTAAAACTGGCCCGATCGTTTAAACGTTAAAATTTGATGATACGTTTGACCATATCATTGATGTAGGATTCAAATGATAATAAAAGGTCTTAATTTCTAAAAGGCCCCATACACGGTACGATTTGTTTGTACGATCCGTCGCTTCAGATCGAGATCGTAACGACGAATCGATAGTGTATGTCAAGATCGTTAACGATTTACCTTGACAGACACTATCGACTGGTCGTTACGATCGGTGTATGGGGCCTTTAAGATCTGGCCACGATATATACACACCCTAATACCTATTTTCTCGTTTTCTTGCCCTAGTCGATACCTAAGTGACTACCTGAATTAAAACGCGCTGTTAAAATTTCAAAAATTTAACTCGACGACAGTTGAAAATCCAGAGGTGCAAAAATATTTTAGGTATTCATTTAGTTGTAGCTTAGTGTTAGTAAAACAATCATAAATAATTAAATAAATTGTTGATTGACCCGCACACAAGTATTTATAAGCTAAATAGAAGGAATAGGGTGCCTAGAAAGCAAGCGTGCTGAGGTGAGATAGTGGTCAAGCGCAAGCCTAGAAATAGTAATGAAATAGTACTTTTTGATACAAGTGGAAAAAGTTTGCCAACGCAACCGAGGCGGAATTCTGTTATGGAGCTTTGCGCTGCAGTGACAAATTTCCAAGTGTATCAAACAACGTTTTTCAATACATTTACGAAGAAATAAATAAACGGGGTGTGACAAGCGACTCGTGGAGGTCGGTTAGCATCCAGCCTGATACGATAAATACAGTACATTGTAATGTGGAAGAGCTCGCGCTCGCGCGTTTTCCGCACTAGTACATTAGTGCGGAAAACAGTAAACTGCGTGCCTGAAGGCGATGCGGATAAGAGCAGGTTTTCGTGTAAGTGCATTGAAAAAGAAATATACAATTAGGAAGAAAACAAACAGAGAATACATTAGAAGTAGCTATGGACACCAAACTAGGCACAGTCTGTGTCTTGATGGAGGCGAAGCCCAGGATTAATCATCTAATTTGGCAGATTGAAAGTGCTGACACAGTACAATTTTACAATATAAAAAGTAGGTACAAAAAGGATTTTAATGGTAATAGAAAACAGAAATGATAGTCACAATCATTAAATATAATTACACCAAACCTGCTAACATATAAAAATCTCGTGTCACGGTGTTTGTGGTTGCACTCCTCCGAAACAGGTGGGTCGATTTACTGTTTTTTTTTTTTATATTTGGTAGGTCTGTAATTATTTTTGACCTTCCTACCCTTAACCTCCACTTTTTAATAGTGATTTTAGTATTTTTGTTTCGATTTCTTTGATAATTAATTTATATTGCAGTCTCCTACACTAACATACTATAATAGTTGATTTTTGAATCTTGTATAGCTCTAAATAGGCAACCTCTTATCCTTGATAAGCAGGTACCGACTCCTTAAGTCAAGTTCGAACAGACTTTAACAAAATACGAACCCTTAAAGATACCTGCTTCATCTGGAGTCGATGGAGCCTATCAGTATCAGGATAAAATGTAAATATTATCTCTTTTAAACGATGCGTAGTGATTACAATCTACGTGTTTTCATAAATTAACTATTAAAATAATTATTTACCCTTATTACAACGAGTAATGACTGATAATTATGAAAGTAATTAAAAAGCCTCATATTAGCTACTGCCCACTTTATTTTTGTTATTTGGATTGTTTTAAAAATCTTATTTACTAATTACTAGTATCCGCCCACGGCTCCGCCCCCATGTCATTGCTCCCCCTTTCAATCAATTTTTCAACTAACTAAAACATTTTATTTCATACAAGTACGAACAATATACATATCGCTCACCTAGTAAAATATTGGCACATCTACAATAAATGCGAAATTGAATTTTATCGGCCTAAGTTTTTAAAAGTGGATAATTTATATCCTTGAATATCTATTATGGTCTATAGGTAAGGTAGGAAATGTAAGAGGAACTCAAAACTTTGTTTTAAGTATTTGTACAATCTTTGGCTCTTGTACCTGTAAAGTATGAAAAATGTAGATGTGCCAATATATTGCTAGGTGAGCGATATGTACATAAAAAACTTAATGTGTGTACATATAATACAAAAACACAAAGTACACTCAGGTGTCAAAGAATTCCTCCACATCGCTGTCATCCAAAAACGTGCCCAGAAGACTGGCAGCATCGCCGCGTTGTATGGCAATGCTTAATCTCTGACCCAGGTAAAAGCCAGCCTTTGGGTCACGCGAAGTGGCAAGTAGGCATTTGTATAAATCTTTAAATGGCATATGAGCACTCGGATCCTCCATAAGGTAATAACCCAGCTACAAATAATGTCTTTTCGTTTAAGCTTACCACTTAGTCGTCTATCTTCGGTAACTGTTACTGCCTGACTGATCTATCAACGCACAGCTCTAACGACTAGGCGACAGAACGGATTGCTCTGAAATTTGACACGTGGATAGTCATTATGACGTAAGAAAGACGTGTTAAGAAAGTATTTTCCAAATGAAAAGGGGGTCCAAATTTTGTATGGAAAAACCGACTTGCACACAGGTAAAGCCGGTGGCAGGAACTAGTGATATATAATTTAAAAAAGACCAGTTTTAGATCGACTTCATTGTAAGCAAAAGTTTCACACATACAGTAGCTAAAAGCTATTTGCAACAAAAACAGGCCGCATTTTCTCTAACTCACGAATATAAAGTACAGTCGAGCATTTTTCAGCAGACTCTCATTTGTCTGCGTTTTATCACCTGGACATTTATCTACGCACATTTATACTTCTTGCTCACGGCCGGGTTCCGTCAAACGTCCAAGTTAATGTGGCAATTTTATCTAGCTGGCTTTGGTGATTTCTTATGGCGTTTATTCTTAACTGCTCGTATTGATCATTGAGTTTGTTGTAACGAATTTCAAACTCAGAATCTAGGTTAAAACCTAGGTTATATAGGCAAGCGTGATTCATCGTCGGCCACATCATCGCTTACCATGTGAGATATGGGTCAAACGTAAACCTATCCATAATAAGAAAGTACAATAAAAAAAGTAAATTAAAATGTCTTACATTTTTTCCACTCAATTCTGACTTGCACAATGATGAGTTCCTATTTTGACACAAAAATTGCATATGAACAAACAAACAGACTTAGCACAAATAAGCATTGAATCTCTTAAGATTGGGCTTCCCCAAAGCGTAACGTGAGGTCAAAAGAAAATTGGCCAAATATTAACCATGTGTAAAATTCTTCATGGAAAAACTGATACCTACTCCAGAGCTGCATGCCGAGCTGTTTCAACTTTGTGCCCCAGTTAAATATACCCGTATCAGTAGAGAGCTTGTTCGCTGTGCCTGCGAGTCACACTGTTGCGCAAGCCCAGTCTACTGTCCCTCGCACTCACTATTCGCTAAACACTCTTTTGGACACACATGTATTAATATATTTTTAACATAGGTTTTTGGCGGATAGCCGTTTCTGTCGAAGTAAAACAAATAGATAAATAAATGATTAAGTAACAAACAGACAATCAGGTTAACAATGTCGCATAAGAGAAGTCTACTAAAACGACTAAAAGTACGACTCAAAGCCAATATGATCCTTCCCACTTTAGTTATGAGTAAACCGGTACCTAAAGCTATTTCAGCCATCGAAACATGTTATGGATAAAAGAATTTTAGTTGGAACACCCTTCCTCCCCCGAATTTGTATACAATCCACTTATGCTGCTCCTAAGCTTTTAGGTAGCCTCTTACATTCAAAAGATTTATGTTACGTTGAAGGTGAAAGAGAAATGTATTACCGGTATTAAGATATGGATACCTTTGAAAATGTAGCGTTTGACATATGATTTTGGGACGGAAGAGAGATTTCGAGTCCCTAAATCTAAACTTCTATAGGTATTAATATCCCCTCAGGCGCCCGGGGGTATTACTATTTCGTAATTGTGCGTGTTTACTTAAATCACCAAAAATAATAAAAAAAACTTTTTCTAGATTTTTTTAGGAAAAACTAAGATATACTTAGAAACCAAAATTTTCGGCAAAAAATATCGCACAAACGTGTGTACAAAACGACAATTAAGCGTTTTTCAAGGTCATTCAAGTTGTACAGACTTATGTACAATCGGCCTTCGAGGGCACATAAGAGAGAGAGGTAAAATTGTCTGTTTACAAATAAAAGAAATGCTCCAGTGTTACTGTTCCTTTATCGACAATATGGCATGCATGGTATTTTCTTATTTGATAAATAAAATAATTATTAGTTCTAGTATAGAAACCCTTTTTTTAATTTGGTTTATTCGAAATTTGCTTTCACTATTATATTGTTAAATTCTACTCAACTGTAAAACAGTTTGTCAGCTGTTGTTATTGTTTCATATTTTTACAAAGTTAAGGCATGCCAATAAAGTTATACTAAGCTAACAACATAAAACAACATGATGAAATAATGGCTGACTGACACAATATGAACGGACACGATGTCCGAATTGGAACATTTAAAAAAATTTTTCAATAAATTTGGTGAGTTGCTGACAATTCGGACTCCACCAAATTTATTGAAAAATTGTTTTAAATGTTCCAATTCGGATATTGTGTCCGAAAATATTGTATCCAAATCATCAGTCAGCCGAAATAATTAAAAAAAAAAAATTGCCACGAAGTTGTGAAGTTTTTTTTCTCATTAGATAGAGAGGTCTTGGACTCTGATGACAAAGTCCATAACGCCCTCAGGGAGGCCAAAGAATAGATGGATGGATTGTGTGAGGAGTGATATGAAAGAAAAGGGAGTTAGCGATAGTGTGACGGGTGACTGGACAGAATGGAAGAAAAAAAAACGTGTTGCGCCGACCCCAAGTAATATGGGATAAGGGCAGGAACAGGAAGAAGAAGGAAAAAAATTTTTGCTTATTTTTTATTGATAAACTGATTTGAAACAAAACATTTTTTATGCATATTCTTAATGTTTTACTTATTCGATTTTATCGCTATACTTATAATAAATTTCATATTATTTTATTCTGAGAATCCCGAAAATACACAGTTTCTGTGGAACTATGAAACACGAATTCTCAAAAACAAAATAAAGCATATTAACGTTTTTAATACATTCTCGGAAGGTCTTCTTACAGTTCTTCTTCAGAAAGGTTTCAATGCAATTTCAGTTGCCTACAGGCAGTGGAGTGGCCAACTTCTATTATTCAGACACTGTTACAATTTATATACCTGACACACTGTTACTTTTCAACGGAAAACATATAAAAGCTGTATTCAGTTTTGCGAGAAACGGTGGTAGTTTGAATTTCCATAAGCTGTGAAAGCATCCATTGAAATACGTACGGGTAATTTCACATAAAATGCTGATTGAAGTTAATGTATTTATTACCACTAAAAATCGGCCCTTAGTCTTTCGTGTTATTTACCCATCTTCATTCAATTTAGGCCGCCGTCCGACCGTCCGGTAATCTTCCGGACCGAGCCCAAGTCGTCGACGGCGCGTATTGTTCCACGCCCGCCTCAGGGACATGACAGCAAATCGTAGGGGCCCAGCAGGGTCGAAGCCTACTGGGGCTATGGGTAGGGTGAAAACGAAACCCGGGCTTTGAGACAAAGGCAAAGAAGGAACAGGTGTGGGTTTTTAGTCATTAAAAGTCTGACACTATCTCCCACTCCGCCCAAGAGCGGGATTTGTCATTAGATGATTTGCCCACCTAAAAAAAAATCTTCATTCAATTTACTACGGACCGTCAAGATTTTTGAAAAGTAAAATGAGTCAGACAGGATCTTTGAAATTAACTTTAAACGTTTTATTTCTATTGCCATTAACTCCAGCAAATAAAGTAACGAAAGAATTCTTGATGAAATAGCCCTTATTTATTATTTCTTTCAATTAATTGAAGATCATTTTAAAACCATTACACATTTAATAGGATAAGATGCCGTGGTTCTTGTAGGAGACCATTAAAAACAGATTTAAATATTTATATCCGCGTAATTGCTAATCGAGGTACATAACATTATCGCGACAGTTTAATGTCTTGTTGCTAATCTGTCTATCACTTATGCTGCTATACCTAGTGTAACCTGTACATCATTCTAAATGCATACCTATATTAAGGTGTTTTATGTAATTTTTAAATTTATATTTTTCTTTGACTTTGCTCGAATTCTTGATAACACTCATGCACAGTGTTCTTACACCAAAAATCACCACAATCGGCTAATATTTAGAGGTTGGATCTGTATATATAAAAGGAGAAACTGACTGACTGACATATCAACGCACCACCGAAACTACTGGGACTAGGAGCGTGAAATTATGATCACAAGGGTTCCGTTTTATGACGTAGGCGAGCACAAAGAAAGGATTTTCCAAAATTTAGACTCTAAGGGGATGAGCGGTTTTCTAAAGTTTCCATGGAGAAACCTACCTACACGCGGGCGAAGCAGCTGGCAGAAGCTAGTGAAACATACGAAAGTTAAGAGCGGCAAACCGAGATACATTTAATTAATTAATTTAATTTATTAATTACTGCTTGGAGGACTTACATCTTAAACAAACTAAAAGTAAAAACAAACAGCTAGACGACAGCAAGCCAATTACAACCATACATTATTACATTTTCATACAACCGCTCTTACGTGATTATGACGTTATTATACATCTTTCTCCAAATATTTTGGAAATATAGATATCCTGTGGATATTATCTAGGTTTCTATTGATATCAAAATATACATTTGTGTAAAACTAATCCAATAAAGACTTCTGAAAATCTATTTTCTGCGAACTTTGGCCCTTCATAATGTACTCATAAATTAAAAATATATATATAGAAACAATAAATGAAAAAGATGGCTGTTTTTTCCAAAATTTTTGAAGGTTTAAAAAAATACGTATTTCCTGAAACAAGTTTTGTGAAATATTTGATAGAATTACCAAATGCTATCAGAGTTTCAGGTGTTATCTCTCTTTTTTCGCGTTGCCTCTTCGTTTAACATTGCGTTGGATGAAAAAACAAGCATTTGAACCAAGCTCACGTTGACGATTGACAAGTGGAGAAGGGTCCACTACATCTTTCTTTGTGCTCGGTACTTCTAAACTGAACTTGATGGGATTGGTGAAGTTTAACATAAATTCATCACAAAAATGAAATTACGTAACTATTCACAGGGAACAGCTATTATGTATAGAAAAATACAATAAAACGAAAGCCGAAAGAACTTAAACAAGGCTAAGTGGTTCGAGTCTTAAAAGCCGAAGTCAAATATTAATAAATTATGTATAACAATGGATATTTTGCCGCTTGTATTTTTAGCGCCGTATAAATTAAGTGAGCGTGTAGTAACAGTTCTCATAGATCAATTTCAGGCTCGCACCTGTCAAAACTTTCCCTTAACAGAGTCTAGTTAGTAAAATACTCGTACCTATTCTGAAAATTCGTAACCACTGTCAGACTTCCAGTTTGCGAATGTTCTGCGAAAATACCCTAGCCATCACAATGAGATAACTTTACTTCAAGGTAGCTTAATTCTGTGTCTAATTATAGATTAATTAATTAAAGATATAATTAGAAGGTACGCTTCTAGTTATATTTAGATCGGGTGGATTGTTACAAATCGATATGGAACCTCTTACACGTTTCGTAAATAATTAATCACGTTGGTTTATTAAATTAAATAATTAATCTAATTTTAGAAATTCATTGTAGCCTATGTTACTGACAATGTATGCGTTTGACATGTTATTATGGTGTCATATTATTTGTAAAATTGTCGTAACTTCGGTACCCGTGAACAAAAACATAATTAACGTCAATATTAATTTATTTTAAAATGCCTGTGAGTGTTCTATGGAAAATTCAAGAATACACTTCTTTTTTCTAAAAGACTTATTTATTATTTACCGAAAATGGGAATGTACTTACCTTCTTAGGTATTTATTTGCGGGAGGATTTTGAAGTTTGGAAGCATCTACAGTATCAGTATAAAAGGAGACGTTCTACAAATGTATTGATCATGGGCTAAAAATAATAAAATTGAATTGATTTATATACTGGCTGAAAGAGCGTAATTATCTTGATTGTTTTGATCACTAAATAACATTTTACAGTTCTCCGTTTTTTTTAAGTGAAGTGTAAAAGATATAAGCTTGTATCACTATACATTATTTTATAGGGTTAGCAACCCTGTAGTAATTGACGTGACAGTATAACTTTCTATCTGTGTGTGTGTATCTCAATGACGTATAGTGTATCTGTGCGTTTATTTCAACGTCAAACGTCAAGTTGACAAATCGTCAATAAGACATTTACGAATTTCGCCTTCTTTCGAAACGTTTTTATATTGTCTTTTTAGGAGTCTATTTCATAAAACGGCAGCTGAAATCATAATAAATCTACCTTATTTAATACATTCGGTAATTTTAGCTACATTTTAAATAATTCTATTGCGTAGGAACGAACAAATAAACAAAATGTGCGTTTTGGTTTTAATAAAACATTTTTCAGCTTTTAAAAATGGAGGAATAAAAAAATCACATTGAATCCTGATCGTGTAGCATAATAAATAAGCTTTCTTATAAGGTATATCACATTGGTGTTCAATTTCCTTTAGAATAATAGCCCATTTTTGACCTCTCCTTTATCAAAAGACAGATATTTGTAGTTACACGGTTTTCATTTCTACCTTTTCTTTAAAGTCTTCATGCTAATAGTGCACGTGTGTTTCCATCTTTATTTCCATGACGCATATGAAACTTGTAAACTAACCTAAGTAAATATGTGTATATGTATCTTGAATTTAACTGAACATGTGTGTTGGATCATTCAGTTCCCTTCGAAATAGTTGAGCTAAATGGTGTTGATCCACGCTTCATGTTCGTGAACGGGCGCTATCAGTTGAGACTCGTCATCTCTTTACAGCCAAAGCTTATCTTAAATCCCTATTTTGATATTTAGGACATGACTGACACCCCGTGCCTCGGATAGCACATAAAACCGTTGGTCCCGATTGTCATTCGTAGATCTTTGACAGCCTTTAAAGGTAGTCAGACGCCAGGCAGTCTGACCATCAATCTATCCAAAGAGTATCATCATCATCATCATCATCATCATTTCAGCCGATAGACGTCCACTGCTGGACATAGGCCTCCCACAAATGCGCCACAACGAACGGTCCTGTGCGTCTCGCATCCCGCAACCTTCAACAGGTCATCGGTCCACCTTGTACGGGGCCTTTCAACACTGCATCTTCCGGTACGTTCGCCACTCCAGAACTTTTTGGCCCCAACGGCCATCTGTTCTGCCAGCAATGTGCCCTGCCCATTGCCACATAAGTATGGCCATTCTTTGTGCTATGTCGGCAACCTTGGTTCTCCTGCGGATATCTTCATTTCTGATTCGATCACGCAAGGAAACTCCGAGCATGAGTATCATGTTGCCCAGTAACTGGGTGAAGGTCTAATAGGCAGTCGCTCCATGTAGAACACGGTTATTAAACCGCGTCCGGTTAGACTGGAAGCAGACCCCAAGCTGGTTGGGAAAAGGCTAGAGAGATGATGATGACTGTTCTCTTATATTGAACAATCAAAAATAATGTTGTAACGACATCAATGTTACATAAGAACTAATCGTGCATCGCGCAATTAAAGTTCTCCGCGCGATTGGAACATATGGAACAGCCCGAAATCATCTATCGGGCAGTTGTCTACCAGACATAACACCCGTCTGGCCGGAGGATCCTCCCTTTTCAATGGAGGTTTGCGGGACTTTACTCTCTATTCCGCATACCTCCAAAATGTAATCAGAATTTCTGTAACAGGTATTTACATAACTTGATTTAGAGTGTCCATCGAGTTTCTTGCTCTCTATTGAGATCGACGTTTTGGATCGGGCAAATTGCTTCAACTTTCTAAGTAAATGACTGACTCTTTGAAAATTCAAAAGTGCCTTTAAATGGTTAAATTGAAATAAATTTTATGAGTTAGAGTTTGTGTTCCAAAATTGTTTAATTTTGGACAGAATAGTCCAAAGTACGTGAGAAGACTATTTATTATACATTTGCGATTTAAAGCGCTTTATAATGTAGTGGTATCAATTTTGGAACGTGCACAGTGCAAACTTTAAATGACCGATTCCTGGTTTGCTTGCAAGATGTCGAATGAAGTTTACGGCGCTTCATAGTGGTTTTCTGATACTGAAAATCGGGTTAAGGCATCTGTTATTTTTCATGTAGGTACGAGTATGTTTAGTCTTGTCAATAACTCTATGGTATTTGATACAGTTTTTTCTTTTTAATCTGTGCTCGAATCTCTATATTTTAATTTTTCTAATTTTTACTAAACAATTTATTCAAAATGAGACTTGACAGCAGAAATATGAATATTGACAGGTCACTACTGCACGGGTCGTTACGCTTTTAATAGGGGTCACTTCTAAAATGATAAATGTTTCAAATAAAATATACAAATAGAACTATAATTGAAAAGCAGTTTGAATTTAGACATATATCTTGCTAAACGCGTTATTTATATTTATGCATCTGTAACTAAAATTAATCACATCGCATTTAATTCAGTCTCCAACGTTAAGAAAATTTGACGTGATAAATGAGCAACAGTTTTATATTTGTGTTTCTCTATTAATATTCGCGACATAAATCTGTCATCGATTGTTTCTTATCTATTGACAATCACTTAATCCAAGTATTGTAATATATCTTCGCTGGACATGCCCTGATTTATGGAAACAAATGTCCATTGTACTTGGTCGTGGATGGGGCTAGTTCGCAGAGCATTCTCAGCCGTCAAGCGTGAGTTTTATTCATCGATGTCAATTTTTCATTCTGCCTCGCAAGGATCAAGCGTATCTCATCCATCAAGGTCTTCGGAGAATCTCTCTAGAGGTGATTTTACTTATGTAAGCGGTTTTTCTTGTCCGGTTTTCTCCCGCAGGATTTTATTTGTGAATTCGTAATTTCGGATGAGAGAATAGTAACAGTGGCTTTTGTTGTTGGAAGCATGTGTTAAAGTTAGGTAATGTAGCAGAATATAAATTGAATCCGGTTCTAGAGTCTAAATATTTATTATCTTTCTGTTGGTTTTTCTGTTGCTGGTTGAAGAAGATGCTTAATTTATCTACATAAACAAATAACACAGGAACAATCAGAAGACTTACATATTCGCAAAACTGTAAGCGTTGAAAGTTTTCTGAATAATGTAAGCACTTTTGAAGTCAAATTGCAGAAAGAAAATACTCTGGCTAAAACAACGACAAAACGTAAGCGTTCAAATTTGTACCTCCCTGTGAAGAAATTCTACCATTTCATGTAATCCGTAGAGGAGGCACTCCGCCTCGCTGAGATTCGTCAGAACAGCACGAGTGCACATAAATTATTCCCAGCGACACGATCCACTGCTGGATAAATTGCACGCTTAAAAATGCTATCCCTCTTTAGTCACTTCATGAATTCGCTGCTGCCGATTCAGCTGGATATTCCGTCTGACCCGCATAAACAAACTTCCAAATACTATCTTTACTTTATTCACTGCAGATGATGGGAGAAAGAAAATATTCGGATGTTCTTTAAAGATCGTAGAGAGAAGAGAGCTTGGCAAATGTTACGCGTGTTTTGGCTGATATGCGACAAATGTGCGGTGATAGTTATAAATGATTCAGCATGTTTTGTATGAGCACCTACATGCTTTAGACGAAAGCTCAATAAATTATATAATTGTCAAGAAAATTTTGATAAATGGGGCAGTCAAACCAAAAGTCCAAGAAAATATATCAAAATTTGATGATTCTCATACGTGAGACTTATAAAATGTACATTTAGTACGGTACAATTCGGTATATTATGAGTATTTTGTGTATGATACATACGCCTCCGGTCATGAATATTATAGCAGAAGAATATGTTTTCTTTAGGCTCTGAGCTCGTTTAAATTATGAACGTGATTCATTTATCTTTAGCGTAGGCACTGGCATCCGACGAAGAGGAGTTTTATTTTTTGCCGTTTTGTGTTTTTTGTCATTCCAATTCTGTTTCTTTCAAAGCTTTTTGTTCTCTTGAAGGTCGATCCTTTTGCAGATTAATTCCATGTCTTAACTAGATGGTATCGTGGATGACTATGACCTCTCATCCTGGCCCGCCTCCAAGCCCCTGACCTTGCCAAGATTGGCAGTTCATGCGTGCTCACGTATCCACTGTTTATGAAAACGATTTGCATACAAATGCCTTTGAAAGATCACACTATATAGATTGAGTACAATATGCTATAACTACATTTGTTTTGTTCTACTTTGATAGTCCTAGGATTATGTAGTTTGAAGCTAACAAACTTCGTTATCTTGTGACAAAGTGCGGTTATGTTCGTCAAGTTGACTGGAAAATTGTCATTTAGTGTCACAACGTTTTCTATTTCATGCTCCGTTACATTGTGTGATTGCTTTATGAAGAATACCTAATGTTCTGTTATTTATATATTTCATATCTTTAGCGTCTCTGTTCTACAAGCTGACCTCACTTGAAGTCCTCTCAACTGTAGTTTAGTGCTTGCTTCGTGATAAGTTCGGTCTTCATCATAACTGTTATATTTTAAGTTCTCTTAATTACAATGATTTCATATTTATCATAGTATTTATTAGTTTATTATATTAGCATATATACGTAAGTATTTTAATATTATAAGCCACTTAATTTAACGGCACTACATTCTATTTCAAATATTTGTTATTTATTTATTGTGCACACCTACTACAGTGTTGTCTTTTTAACCCAAAGGTTGACTGGTAGAGTCTGCATTGTGACATTAAGTCCGCCTATGTACCACCACTATACATGAAGTTTAAATAAATAAACCCAGGTATGAAAAGTCTGTCGAAATTCCTTGAAGTACCTATTATTTAATTTCCTTTTGATTTTATAATTAAAATTAGCACGAAGTCCCCGTCCGTGTATACCTACCTAATTATGACCTTGAGTTAATTAATTTCGTGATAATTAAACACCGTTATGGCTTCTTCGCTACTTGACACTCGTCCTCGTTATGTAATTAAACATGCTTTTGCTCGCGCCTTCGTACGGTTACAATCTTTGAAAATTTTACGAAGACATAAAACAACGGTGTTTCCTTTACAATCCTTTCAATGTTCCTTATAATTTGCTTCTTGAAACAGATCAGAGTACAGAATCTATAGAGCAGTGGATTTGATTTATAAAAAAAATATTAATTTTTCAACACAATTCAGACCAATTATACGACAATTGGTCTGAATTGTGTTGAAAAATAAATATCTGCTGGTAATCTTAAATGCTTAATAGTATATTGAGGTAGGCACAATAAAGAAACATAAATTACCATAACAATATTGAAGCTCGAAGGTTACAGGAAGTTACCTTTTTTGCTCTGCAGTAATATGTATTTATTTCCCAACGACAATATTTCAAGGAAAATTACACATAGGAATGCTTACTACTTCAATACTTGTCCATTTTATACGTTAAGTGTAGGGTGGCAGTTCCTATCGCTCCCCTGAGGGGAAACTTAGTTGGGTAGGAATTTATCTACACGTCGGCATTTTGATCAGGGTTTGACCCGTCTAATCTGACTACTTTTCAAAGTTCTTCTTGGCTGGATTAGTGAGTTTTGTACATATATCACCCGCAGGCGTCTGCTGCTGAACATCCGAGGCATAAGTACCCACAGACAATGGGAGGGTAAAAGGCAGAAACTGCGGTTCAAAAAAGGACTTACGTACCTAAAATATTTGCTTCCTCAATCCCTAACTATCAAAAAACAAGAAAGACCATTTAACAATTCTATTTATTTAAAAAAGTCCCTACAAGAAACAACATTTATTTAGGTTACCTAAAATGTTAGTTCTATTATTGGCGAAGTTGTTCCAAGTACTTTGTAGACAATAGTAGCGGTGCGAATCGTGTAACTTTCAAAGGGGATAATGGAGCCTTTAGAAGAAAAGCCTAACATTAGCACTTTTACGCTAAGCCGGCCACGAATCTGTTACACGGCCAAATAAAAAGTTCTGTCCTTTGGGTTTAAGAATTTCCGAGGTTAGAACCTCGGAAATTCTTAAGTAGTCTAATGAAAAAGAAAAAGAACTGAAAAAACTACTAACTCATGCCTAAATTATAATGATGTTTGAAATAGTGTTGAATAATTCCGTCATGAAATAAAGATAATTTTTCATCATTCTTTTGAATAAATTCTGATTGTAAGATTGAATATTTCATACACGATAAAAGATGAATATTGTGTCAGACACAAATAGAATTTACGATGAAAACGTATCAAAGGGCTTTTATTGCTGTGATGTTCAATATTAACACTGTCACAGTCAGACGCTTCAAAGAATTTAGCATTCCTAAACGTCCAATTGGTACCTATTACTTTTACGATTCGTCCAAGATCAGAATCGTAAATGGAAACTTCGATCGTTTACGTTTTGTTTTGATGTCAAGTTTAGATTTTTGTGAACTTTTATTTGGACTAAAAACTCTCACTGAGATAGTATACGCTTCCCACGAAGAAATAAAATCTTTCCTCAAGGAAACTTGTGTCCGAATTGAATTTCGCGTATTCGATTGAAAGTTATTAGAATTGACAAAAGCGTTTTTTTTTTTAATATTTCAACAAAATGTCATATTCGGTCATACTGCGCTAGAATAGCCTCTAACTTTGGTGAGCTGATTATGCGGAAGAATTTTTGATTCCGTGCCAAATATTCCATAAGAAAATTAATACTACAGTTATATTTCAGCATCTAATTTGACAGAATTTCTAACACCGCATAATAATTTATTTAGTTTAATATTGAGATGACAGTTTGATTTGCTTGTCTGGCTGTCGAATTTACTAACAAGATTGAAATTTGGACTGCCTCTCAAAATTAGCGGTACACGTGCATAGTAGGTACTAGTCGGAATCAATATTAAATTACCGAATGTCTCAAGCAGTAATGGCGGACGGAATTGCTACACGAATGCCGCAATCTGTCTTAGTCACTACTTCGGTATCGCTAAACATTACATTCTCATTATGAACGGGCCAACCAGAATAATGCGATGTTTGGCGAAGATTGGCTGTTCAAGTTTTAGGATTTGTCAACACTGTTGTTGTTAGATTTAGTTTATTGCGTAAAGGAATGGGGAATCAAGCAATTGATTTGCGAAAATTGCTGTTCCCAATTTGCGAAAATATCAGCTCAAAATCATGAATGAATTCATAAACTTTATCCTTTAACAATTTTGCAAATCTGAATTTAAGACAAGAACGTTATCTCGACGGCTATTAATATGCATATCAAGAATTTATGTTGCCAAAAGGTTTTATTGGTTCAATTTCGAATTTCGCCGACAGATTTATACCGGTCAGACGTTTGACAAACGGCCTTAAACTCCAAAATATTCGCTTGGCTTTACTGAAAGTGTGATATGTAAGCTCAATGGATGGTTTAAGCCCAATCTGGTCGGTTGACAGGCGTTGGTAATGAACGGTGGCTCGCAATATAACTCCTTTTTTGGCTTGGCTCCATACGTTGGAGTGTGGTTAAACAAATGTTCGTGTTTTCACCGTATTGTGGGCTTGCATCTAGTCATTCGAGTCGTAAATTCGGCTATACAACGGATTCCTCAAATCGCATTCTTCAACGGTGACAGATTTACGGTGTTTGCTCGGATAAATTATTCGAAACTAGTGTTCGCCCGCGAGTCGGCGCACGTGATGCGTCTCGCGTGATTTTACCGGTAAGTCTAAGATTAAACGATCCGTTGCCCGCAGTATCTGCATCTGGTCGATCATGAGTGGGCTTATCTCAATTAAAATAATTTGGTATCAGTAGAACGCATTCTGAATTTTTCTTCTTTTTTACTTTGTGTTTGTAACCGTGTCTGTCCCGAATAAAAGTATTTATATTCTATTCTAGAGCTGAACTAAGATACCAAATAATGTCCGTGGCATTTTTTTCCAAACTTGATTTACAATAGCGGTACGAAGTCATAAAGGATTAAAAATTACTCAATTGATTTCCAGCTCTTAGTTTTCTAAGTACCTAATGCTTTGCTGGCTATAAATAATATTTCATTGAAATCCTCGGTTCTGATTTTAAATAATAACACTCGAGCGCACACGAAGTACACGCGAAAAATTTGATGAATTGGAGTTATTTCCGTAGTTCGTCAAGTATGTTGCAGAGGAAGTTATACTACTGAGACCTCTAAGAGGCGCCTGCGACTCGGAGGACGGTTGCGGTGTGCGGTCACCACCACGACTCCGATTACTCGGCCCAGTTCCTATTATGTGACTTCATTAGAAGTAGTTCCATTCAGACGAGTAATAATAGTTCAATTAAAGACTAGCTCAATGAACATTGCCATCATGCCAATGTCACTATTAAACGAGCCATCTGCTCTAGGAAGAAGATTATTGGATGGTCAGATATATATAGTTATAATTGTATATTTCTTTATTGCAGGATGAAAGGTTTAACCACGACATTGACCAACAGACGGGTTATAAAACGAGGTCACTTCTCTGCATGCCCATTAAGGACATTAATGGAGAGGTCATCGGCGTTGCTCAGGTATGTAGCCGGTTTAAATTATTTTCCATTAAATGTTCATTACACCTCTTTTAAAAACAAGATTTCTTTTATGCCATTAACCAAATAGATCTTGTTTGCTAAAGGAAAATTTTGGCCTGTTTACATTTGAAATGTTGTTTCAAAAACATCTGGCAAACGGCGAAATGAGAGCTCAGTGAAGAAGAAAAAGATGAAATCAAAAAAGTTTCTAACATAAGCGTATTAAGTTATAAATATTCCAAAGTGGAATTGAAATTGCTTGGTGAATGTTGGCAAACTTTGTATTATCTCGCGGCATCTGCCTGTTAACAATGGCCCAGCAAAAAGTGAATTTGAACGTCACTTCCGAACAAATATTGATGAATGCGAAGGACGATATTTTTTAATCTAACGTTTGCTTTCGCACACAAATTTTCTTTTGATTAACGAACGTCAAATATTGAAGTGTTTTTGTTACATTTAACTTTTGTATTGGATCAAAGAATTTGTTTACGATTTTGGAGTTGTAAATCTGTCTCGAATTTATACGAATAGGAGAAAAATGTTGAATTATTTGTCGTCCACATGGTTAAAATCACATGAATTATTTGAAAATATACATACATTTTAATAAACTAAAGTTCGCTGCATTTGTGGGTACCTATAGCATATAGTTTTAGAAAATTACTTTAGAGTGCCGTATTTGCTATACTACTAAAATTTTATGTGTCCCGGTTATTTTGTATTAAAAACTTTTATTTCAATAATCATACTACTTCCAGGTTATAAACAAACAGAGCGACGGTCCCTTCACATCCTACGATGAGAAGGTCTTCTCATCCTACCTCCAGTTCTGCGGCATTGGCCTCCGGAACGCACAGCTTTACGAGAGATCCCAGTTGGAAGTCAAGAGGAATCAGGTCCTCTTGGACCTGGCCAGGATGGTGTTTGAAGAGCAAAGTACTATAGAACACATGGTGTTAAGGATACTTACGCATACACAGAGCCTCATTAGATGTCAGCGAGTACAGGTTAGTTCAATATGTTGAATGTTACTGTGATCTACGAATATTAATAGCGAGAATCATCTGTGTAACTGAAACTAAGTTAAAAAAAAGCGTCGCCTGTTATGTTATCACCAAACAATTCCATTTTTTCAGTGCTTTCCCTATATAGAGTGATAGCTTCTACTGTCATCGTAAATTTCATCCTTACTCATTTACTTGACTTTATTGAGATTGTTCTGTATCATCCATACTGTAGAAAATCTTCCCGCCGTTCGGTCTGTTTCTAAGATCTTGTAATTTTGAGTTATCGCAACTACTGTCCACGTAAATCTTCCTTACTCAACTTGGTACTCGACTTGATTGAGTTTGGTTTGTATCATCAATGTTATAGAAAATCTTAGTGTTGTTCATACTGTTTCTGAGATCTTGTAATTTTGAGTTATCGCAACTACTGTCCACATAAATCTTTCTTACTCAACTTGGTACTCGACTTGATTGACTTTGGTTTGTATCATCAATGTTATAGAAAATCTTAATGCTGTTCGTTTCATCTATGCGATCTTGTCCCTTAACTCCGTCTTCGGAATCCGTTACTTCGTTAAAGTCGAAGTTAAGTTGACTTGCACCCGCCCCAGGTAACGTACCAGATAACACATGGCAAAACTTCCAAATGTTGTTTATCTTGTTAGTCCGAATGGAAACTCGCTATCCGAAAAAAGTTGGTAATCCATGCGAACTCGGGCAAAGCGTGCCGGTGAGTTTCAAAGTTATCACAACTATTGACATGTTCGTTTATTTAAGGATAGCTAAATAAAGTTATCCAGTGTTCGTTCCACGGTCCACCTAAGTAGAAGGCAAATTCCGCTGATTACTTTTAAAAGACTTCATACTCTTCAATGCTTCCACTGAACCCTCAAAGACATCATACTTTCGCATTTCAATTATGTTCTTTGAAATGTATTGAATTTAATTATCCTTTTGAATATAGCTTCCCACCAATTTCTTAGTGGTATTTCTTATTTCCATAGCACTCCTTATTTTATGAAATTGAATTTCAATATCGAAGTAAGTTTTGATAAATTGATTCATTCCATCAACGAAGAATTTGAGCAGACTCACTTTTAATATCAAGTTCAATTTAATTCAAAATGCTTTGAGTCGTGAAAATTAATTTTGCTTGTTTTGCTAATTAAACGTTTGAATCGAGGCGTTTTGTTTACCATTAGTGTTATAGCCAAGGATTGTTAAAGTGCTTTCACATTGCATTAAGCCAGATACAGACTACTGTAACTTACGTGCAATGTACTCGTAACACGCAATGAAAGAAATTGCCGTCCACATTGTCGCAATGTAACAGAATTCTCACAGTGCGGACGCCTTGCGCGCACGAACAGAGCATTTCAACTATGTGGGTAGGTGCATGCTTGGTTCGTGCGCGCGCTGCGTCCACACTTACTGCTCATTTCATGTTACCTTGCATATTACGTTATATATTATCTGTGCCTGGCTTTAGAAGTTGGCGATTTGGCAATGTTATTATTTCTGATGAATACTTAGGTTCTTAGTAAATATCTGCTGTGATTGAACTCTGGAGCTTTAATTATAGAATTCCAACTATAAAGTTATCTGACAAAAGCTTACAAATATTCTCGGATCTTTATTCAACCGTGTTTACTTCAACAAAGTCTAGGTCTGGCCGTTTTAATTGGAAATTTTGTTCAAATATCACAATAATATAATATATTGTACGGGTAGAAATTAATCCGCTTTCGGGACCAATGAATTGAGCAGCTTTGTGAATAAACGACAAAAAGGGGTGAAAGGTGTTAAATTTACATCAGAGTAATTAACATTCATATCTTTTGTTTATTATTCACCGGTTGGTCGAATATTCCAAATTTGCTTATTAGTTAATGGATTACGATTTGAAATTTGAATGATGAGGGAACAATACCCGTATAGAAATAATGGCTGAATTTTTTGTGGCATATTTTTAATATTTTTTTAAAGGATTTTCGTACACAAATGCGACGATGTCAATCCCAGTTAAAATTGTTCAGTAAATTGTTCAGTAGTAAGTAGTACTTTTAAAAGTTTTTTTTTTAAGTTCATTTTTTTATTATTTATATAAGTATAGATATAGAATCAGAACGAGATGAGACGAGAGAGAACGAAGATGATAGGTTGTACTTTTTGCTTTTTCATTTAACCCAGGACAAAGTATAATAAAACCTTGAACACATGCAATCTTGACCCAACCTTATCCTTAATCTAAGACGTTTCCACGAAGCTAGTTTCAAAAGATATCCTGTTATTCTACCAACTGTCCAACCAAGACTCTAGGAAAAAATAAAACACTTAACTTTATTCCTTTATCCCTATTTACATTTCTAAAAAAACGTTAACAACTTTTTAAGTATAATGTACAACTTTATGTTGGACAGATTAAATTGCTTTCAGCTCAGCCACGTTTATCATATCAAAAACAAATTGTAGGTAAAAGCTGTAACAATTTCCAAGTTATTTA
The DNA here is from genome assembly GCA_961205895.1 of Mythimna pallens. NCBI lineage: Eukaryota > Metazoa > Arthropoda > Insecta > Lepidoptera > Noctuidae > Mythimna > Mythimna pallens. The sequence goes on from OY540843.1 coordinate 10,140,677, forward strand.
TAGACTGGCCAGCAATATTAATGTCTCGTCCTCTGCTGTAATAACAGGGGAATCCTCATCCCAAGTTCAGGAAAACTGTAACCATATAATTGTAAATACCACAATTTGATAGTTTTACTTCGATAGATTGTAATCTACCGAAAGATAGTGCGTTAAATTGTAAGCAGTATGTTCACGAGATAGATAATAATCTAAAAAAACAGTATTTACAATTTTACGGTGACAGATACAAGCTACAATTTAAACTCAGACCTATAAGGGCGGAATTCAGCAATAAAACTAATCGCGTTTTAACGTTTGGCTCGCATAATCGCGTTTAGCCGCTGTCACTAGTGTCACTTGTAAATATACAACAAAAGAAAAATACAGACAAGTGACACTAGTGACAGCGACTAAACGCGATTATGCGAGCTAAACGTTAAAACGCGATTACTTTTATTGGTGAATTCCGCCCTAAATGATAAAACTCTTGTGTCTAAGAACAACTGTCGTTAACACTAACAAAGTTCTCGATAGGCTTATGTTCAATAGTAAAGGCATTGCCATCTGCTTCCAAGAACTATAATCTAAGGATTACGAGCGTTACGGTTAATAAACCGTACCTAATAAGGCCTACAAGATAGTTGATATGAAACTATGACTAATCAAAATTACATACTGGGAAACTCAATCATAACTAACTCAATATCAATTGTTCCAAGACTATTGTGTTTGTTTAGTAAATCAATTTACTGTATCAAAGGAGGCTTTGCTATTGTTATCAAGTAGGGAATGAACACGGTTCGTAATGTTATCAATTTATGATAGAACAATGTGCTGTTATGTTCACATTGTGACGTAACAGAATAGATGTTATATGGCCCCGTCGTCATTTCTTATAAGTGGTCTGGTTTCTTAAGGGCGCTGCTGGCCCTTTCTTTAGGAGTTGGGGTAGATCGAATGACACACTTGTTCCACTCGTACGCAAAATACGCACTTTAGTCGTGTAGTCGTGGATACAGCTTGACATTATACTACATTTTGGTCCCAACAATTTTCGGTCATTTTCGTCTGTAAGATCACGTTATTCTATTCTTTTACTTTTTGGTTTATTACACTACTACTATGAAGGCGACTCTCGCGCCGAACCTTGCTACAGACCATGGTCCGAAGCGAGGAGTGGCAGGCGGTCGCCTCCTTCTGCGAAGCAGTAATGTTGGCAAAGGAGGAGACCGCACGTGCACGCGTGGTGGAGTGATCCCGATCCACCGAAGCCACCGTAGCTGCAGGCTTTTTCAGATTGTCTGGTAACCGTCCGGACCGAACCCATGTCGTCGACGGCGCATACTGTTGCATGCGCGCCTCAAGGAGATGTCAGCAAACCGTAAAGGCCCAGCAGAGTCGAAGCCTACTGGGGCCAAGGGTCTGCTCTGAAACGAAAACTCGGCCCTCGTATGAAAGGCAACGAAGGAACAGGAGTGGGTTTTTAGCCAGTAAAATTCTGACATTCCCAACGAAAAAAAAAATATAAAGGTGAAGTTCGCGAGTATGTTTGTAATTTCTTTACGCTCGAACGGATTTGGATGGGTACGCGGGTAGACTATGTCCTGGAATAGCACATTTGTCCTCCCTGGAGTATGTTCCCTTGGGCAATTTACTACTTTTACTCGGGTGAAGCCACTGGCAGCAGTTCGCAATGTCTATATAAAAGAGGTGATTTTCCAGGTAAAGAAAGGATCATAATCAATGTCTTATTTAAGTACTTCTACTGATTTTATACAATGAAAGAATAAAGTGAATATGCCTCAAATCCCGAGATTAATTTTAATGAGCACAATTTTTTTAATGCCACTATCAGAAATATAGCAGAACACATTTCTAGCTGCATTAATGACGAGGAGGTGGAATAGTATAAATTTGTTAACGATGGGGTTGTATAACGTCAGTTGACGTAGAGAGATCTTTTTCAACGAAAAATTGCAATAAAAATTGAATGTTAATTATCTTTGTTTTATCTATCTCCGAAGTTTTTATTATTATTTATTAATAATATTGTTGGCCACAGGGGATTTTTCATTAGAAATCCAGGCATCATCTATATTAATATCAATACTTCGATGCAAGTATATGAATAACTCTACCTAATTCCGACCTCTGTTTATATTAATTTAAAAAAAGACTAGAGCAATTTTGGTACCAATTTAGCTATGGCACAGTCACTTGTTATGTTTCTTAATTCTTTAAATTTAAGTATTTTTAAAATCAGCTGTTTTAGATCCACAGTTAAGACAAAAGAAAATCTCAATACACTTCCTCGAAAACCCGCTCTTATCCCACCGGTTTTACGCACGCAATACACTGTTTTCCGCACTAGTGGAAAAAAGTGCGCATGCTCTCCCCGCCACAATTTTATTACATTATCAGACTGGGCGCGCGTCGACGCCGGTCAATCCCCGTTTATTCATTTCTTCGTAAGTGTATTAACAAAGTCGTTTGAGACACGTGCAAATTTGTCACTGTAGCCCTCGGCTCCATTTCACATTACAATAAAATAAAAAAAATAGTTTATTAAAATTCAAAACGCGTACAAATATTTACAGCCTAGTCCTTACCTCGTTATTTTTTAATGAAAAAAGCATAATTATGTCAGTACCACAATGTTGATATTTATATGACCATTATTCATTGTAGCGTTGACGGGTCGACCGGCACAGCTAACCTTGACCAAGGCTATACAAAGGGCTCGGAACTTCGGAATAATTCATGAAGTTGATATTATTTTAATATCCAAACAATTTATATCGCAACAATAGTTGCCAGGCTTTGAAGTACAGTCGGCAACCAAGTTTATTCGTATTTCGAAAATTTGAAATCAGAACGAGCTTATCAAAAAAAAAAAGAATATTCGTAGTTTGAAATGTATTTTTTTAAAGGTCTTCTTATTTTGAGTTCTATTTAGATTGCAGTCGTAATTCAAAAATCTGAAATTAAATAAAGCTTTTCAAAAAAAGAATATTCGTAATTTGAATTGTATTTTTTTTGTAAGGCCTTCTTTATTTTGAATTCTATTTGGGTTGCATTACGGTATGTTACTTAGATTTGTTTTATTGCCTAGTTTATGTATTGTAAGTTTGTAAGGCTGCGGCCATCAATTGTTGTTTTATGATCGATATGTAAATGCTTAAGGTCATACAACTACATACACGTTATCATGGGTATTTGTGACGTAATAGTGTGTAGATAGCAAGGTTTTATTGCAACTGTTGGAGTAGGAAAGGTCCTAGATAAAAGACAATTCGCTCATATCCTGCGGATATTACTATGCGGAATACAGTCTTTTCTTTTCCTATTGGAAGACGGAAACCGTCTTTGTTTTTTAAATTGATATAAACCAGTGCTTGACTGCAATTCCTGTCTGCAAAGCGTTTATTTGTAGAAACATGTTTCGAATGGAATTTATAACCTACTAATATAATATTACTAACAATACCACTAACTCTACTAAAATTACTAATATAATATTAGTAGGTTCTTACTTCAAATCTATAAATAAATAAGTATCTACTAAACTTTCATTTCCAGTCTGTGAAAATAATTTCGTTTCGACTGTACTAGACGTTTACTGATGCAGTAATGAGGAAAATTGTTGCAGCCGTTTTAAAACGTAGAAAACTGTTATATCAATTTAGTATGGTAGATTTATGCACGAGCACCATAACTCTTCCGCCTGTCTGTCGCCATCACTAAACTACGCGCACTGCTTAGAGTACGAATGTGACATAGAGTAAGTACTAGATAATCTTGATGAGTTTATGTAGACCATGGTACGATGCACAGTTTTGGCAACCCAAAAAATAAAAATTCTTTAGTAAAAAAAATGTGTCGTATATTTCTGCTAACACTTAGGTTTGAGGGAGTTTAACATATCCATAACATTTCAAGGAAAGTACATAAAAAAGTGAAACATTTATGAAACAAAAAAATTGCCAATGAGATATCAAAATATATTTATATTTTTTTATACATATTTTGTCCTACACTTGGAATGACTTCTGTATCGTAAGTGCGTTAACAAACATTTACATGTATTAAGGGGTCCATTACACGATAGGTTTTGCTGTTAGTTTTGCCACAGTCAAATATCTTGACTGACGAAAAACCTAACGTGTAATGCGATGACTGATGTTTGCATGACGAAAAATGTATGGCGATAAAATTCCGTCAGCAAAGCTTCATTCATGATTGATGGTTTTGATTGACGCTTTCATTGACTGCGATCCCACATGATGGAATGGTATATGCTGCACTCCTGCGCTTTTTTATATATGTAACTTTAGTAACACAGTGCAAATACGTTTAGAAAAACTGTACAGCTGATCTTATTACTACGCTGAGCTGTACATAATCGTAGCAATCTAATGATGATTGAAACGTCGCCGCTAGGTGGCGCCAGGCGCTATCGCGGTCATCTACGCAAACGGTGGAATACTAATTGAGAGTTTTCGCAGATTAATATCTTGTTCTTGATGATTAGTCATTGCGAATATGTAATTGGAATAAAAATAAAATTTTCAACTGGTACGAATAGCCCTACTTTAGAATTTTCAACCATAAACATTAAAAAAAAAAAACATAAGAAGATTTATTTTGGAACATAATAGTTGACAATAATGACATGGGTAACGAACAATGATAGCTGCAAAAGTTAAAAATTGTGTCGCGACTTAAACGCCCATTACATTTATAACATTAAGAAAAACAACCACACACACACACACACACACACACAGACCAGACAGAGTACACACACACACAGACCAGACAGAGTACACACACACACACACACACAGTATACAGAGTAGTAGTGGTAGGTTGACTGGTAGAGAATGCTTTGTTGCATTAAGTCCGCCTATGTACCACTACTGTACATGAAGTATAAAAAAATAAAAACAGTATCCCATATACATTATGTATGTAGTGTGCCTAGCTAACCAGTAGGAATAGCCTAGCGTTCAAATTCTCGACCATGGATAACCCAACAGTAGGTTTTTCAACCAGTAAAAATAGCCCAGCAGCTGAGGTACGGTGTGACCGTTTTTAGTACATTCAGTACCAAATTGACTGACATGTTGGTGTAGTGGTTAGTGCGCCTGATTGCTATGCCGGAGGTCATGGGTTCGATTCCCACCCAAGGCAAATGTTTGTCTGATGAGCACAATTACTTGTTCTGTGTCTGTGTGTAATTTTATCTATTATATATGTATTTAGAAATATATAAGTATGTTTATCAGTTGTCTAGTACCCATAGCACAAACTCTGCTTAGTTTAGGACTAGATGACGTGTAAAAGTTGTGGAATATTATTATTAATTTGTACTAATTAGACTGCTCCACATTAAGTGTTAATTTGAATTAATTCCCAAATTTTATTTATTTATTTTAGTAAGAAATAATTTTAGTATAATTCTGGATTTATTTTAGTATTTTTTAGTACTGATAACATAGAGTTTTAGTTGATCACTTTTTTTTAAGACGGTCACGCTGCTGTGGCCACCTAACCTGGCCACCAAGAGGCCTTGATTTTCATCCACCTGTTGCGTTAGTGACGCAAACACAAACACTTTTCTAGCAGAAGTATTATTTAATTTAGTAGACTAATTTACTTCAGCTTCTTGCTACGCGCTTTCACTAATATGAAAAAAAAAAAAACTTATACTAGAGTCATTGTTTACCACCCATCATGATTTTTTTTCCCGGTACCGAGAAAAAAAATTGAATCAAAAATATGATTTATACAAAAATCTAATCTGAAAAAGAAGAAAATCTAGTTATTTTAAAAATATAGGTATTTTATTTTATACATTTTGAAATGGTTGTAGCATATAAGAGGGACTTAACTCGATTGCTGCAGTCATCCCCTGTGCAATGCAGTGATAAAATTTTACAGCGTGCTGGCCGGACCACTATTCGCAAGTCATGCTATTACCAACAGCATAATCCCCTAAAATCGGCACCAGTCTGCTTGACTCTGCTTTCGTAACCAATACCATTTTAGTGTCGACTGTACTACAAAAATCCCAACTAAAACTTTATATAAATGCACTATTACTTTTATTCAATTGCTACATATTTAAAAACACTTCACTGAGTATCATAATATATCATCTATTATAGTATACACGTATGCGCTCATCATCATCATCATCATTTCAAACGAATGACGACTGCTGCTGGACATAGGTTCCCCTAAGTGTCTCTTCCTATTTATCTTGCATTTATCGGATTCCTGCAATCCTTTCCAGACCTGGTAAGGGAACAAATTTTGGATATAATAATGTTAGGAATACCTTTCATCCAGAAAAAAGTATTTTCTCTGCGAAAAGAATAACTTGCGTTGGTGACGATTGCATTAGGACGCTTGCTAGATGACTGCTGCTTCTGCATGCAGTTTTGCCCGCATGAGAGTAGAAAATATATTATTATAGCCTATGTCACTCAGTGATAAAGTAATATTCTACTGCTGAAAGAATTTTTAAAATCGTTTATTATTAATTATAAACAAAAAAAAACATTTTCTCTTTAATAAAAAGTAGCATGCGAATATTGTATAAGTATACAATATGTAAACGCAATCGAATTATTATTTTCGAAATTCTAAAACGTTTGACAAAAAATAAGAATTCTGAATTTTTCAATTATGAGTAGGTCTACGAGCTTACTTACATATTTTTCGCCCTCGACTGTACACCAATAAAAACATAGAAGTAACTCGATCGGATATCATTCGAGGGTTGAAAGCCTAAATAAAGGGTTTATGTTCCATAAATCATTGTTTGCAGATTATACGACAGCAAAAAAGTAAAAATGTTATGAAGCCCTGTTTACAAAAGCATTATTTTATCTCTTTTTAGAAAGATTATTTTTCCTTAAAAATAACGCTTCTTTTTTACACAGCTTTTCCTATTTCATAATCTTACCAATATTTCCCATTGTTGTCTACATAATATTACCTCTGGCAAGTACACTGCAGTGCATGAAAGCAGCAACAGCGCAGTGCCGCATAGTGCTAAAGTCAAGTGATGTAGTGTTTATTAAATTTTGACCGCATTGCCTCGGATACAAGACAAAAACGTTTAATAATTCTTGGTGATATTAATTTTCTGGACGGTCGTTTCATGAAGATAAAGCACTCCATTTTTTTTTTATAAATACTTGCTGTATACCATTTATTTTTAAGGGTTGCAACCTTCATGAAAGATGAAAAATAACTACTCATATCAATTCTCTCACTCATTTATTTGCAGTTGGCGTAATATATATTCTTTCATAATTCTCAAGTTTATTTTGTAGGTAGGTACCATAACCTTAATACCTACCAAATAAACAAGAGAAGTGTACTTACAGCCTTATTTTTATAAAGGTACTAGCTTCTGCTAACGGCTTCGCCTGCATGAAAGTAGACAATTATCTCAAGGCTATTCGTTTGGATGACTTTATCCCAGTTATACATAGGTATATATTAATTAAACATAGAATATATAGATAATATTCCGGATATTTTCTCCGAATTACTCCTGGGATAAAAATTATCCAGGACATGGACATGGACATCTATCTGTCTGCAAATATCTTCCAAATCCATTTAACTATTTGAGCTTGAAAGAGTAAATAACGTACACACGTACGAACAAACTTTAGCCTTTTCGATATTAGTGTAATCTATATATATAAAAGAAAGTCGTGTTAGTTACACTGTTTATAACTCAAGAACGGCTGAACCGATTTGGCTGAAAATTGGTGGGGAGGTAGCTTAGAAGCAGGAGACGGACATAGGGTACTTTTTAACGAGTAGGGTAGAGTAGGGTAGAGTAGGGTAGAGTAGGGTAGAGTAGGGTAGAGTAGGGTAGAGTAGGGTAATTTTTTTTTTTACTAAATCCCGTATTTGGGCAGAACAACGTCTGCCGGGACCGCTAGTTATTTAATAAAATTGGAGTATCTGTTTGTAATATCAAAATAACGTTTTTTTTAATAAATGCTTACGAAAGTATATTCGATACTTAAAACAAAAATGCAATTTTTAACATTTTTGTCTGTCCGTTTGTTCCGGCTAATCTCCGAAACGGCTGGACCGATTTTGACGGGACAAATAGCTGATGTTACAAAGAGTAACTTGCGAACAACACAAACATTTTTTTACATGATTGCTCCGAAAAAGAAGAGGAATGTTCTCAAAGTCAATGCGTACGAAGTCGCGGGTAACAGATAGCCGGGAAAAATTGAAATGTAGAAAGAGGTGGCCCTATTATATTGTCCTCAAGTTTTTACTACTAAGGTTCAGAAGCTTGAATACCTACTGTGGTTTTACTATGACCATAACTGTCAATTAACTTTGCCAGTCCTAGTTCCCAAATGTTGAATTTTACGTCCACCACAATAATTGTGTGGATAGTTACTTTTGTTAACGGCAAATTAAGTTTCTATTGCGCACTAACATGGAATTGGATCCCTTGTTTTAAGTTTTATTGTAATGTGGGAAATAATAAACATTATAAATTTTAAGCTTGAAATAAAAAGACGTGACCCAATACGTACTTTTTTTTTAAACTGAAAAGTCGTGTAATGGCTGCTCGCGCTCTAGGGAGGAGCCCAAGTTTGTGTCAGACTTTTATTGACTAAACCCACCTATGTTCCTTCAGGTGCCCTTCTCGTTCTAGGACAACGGGTAGCTTTTTCAGAAGTCGACCCATGGCCCTAGTAGGCTTCGGCCGTACTGAGCTTCTACGATTTTGCTCAAATCTCTTTGAGAAGCGCTTGGAACACTATGCACCGTCGACGACTCGGGCTCGATCCGGACGGTTACCGGCCGGACGGCGAGCTACCCATTGCTCGCCGTTCGCAAGCTCACGCCTACGATGGCTGATAGTAGGGGTCGGGGTCTCGGTGACGGTGGCGTGACAATGTCCGTTCCCTCACGCGTGTGGCCGCCTCCTTTGTTAGCATTGCTGGAGGCGAACGCCGCCCATTCTTGCTCCGGACCATGGCCTCTACTAGAGTCCGGCACGAAAGGTCGCTGCCGCTGATCGCTCCCGCGAAGACACTAACACCGTATGCTTCACCGTGTCCTCCGGGTGGTCCGCACAATGGTGACACCCGGGTGTTAGGAACCTCCTGAACTTACCATGTCCTGTGAGGACCTGCGTCATGCGGAAGGTGAGGACGCCGTCACACCTCTGCAGCCACTCCTCAAAGAGGAAACTTACGGCCATGACTATGGCGTGCCCAACCCAATGCCTACTGGGTGATGGATTTCGGCCCTTTCGTCACAGATTTTCGTCACACCATTCGTAGAAAGAATGCCTGCGTCAAAGTAGTGGGAACATAATTATGAAGGCTGTCACCACTAGCCTTTAACCTTTTTTTTCTGTTTGATGTTTACTAATATAAAAAAAAAAATATTACTCCGGTCTGTTCATGAATATAATGTTGAATGACATTAATCGGTTTTGTCAATGGTTGAGAAAGTTGATTCTAAAACTTTGTAGCGCGCAAGAAAGCTGGTGCACTATCGTCACAAAAAAGAGACACGTCATTGGAACAAGCAATTAATACTTAGAATTGTCTGCGTGTTCGACAATAAAATTGTTAGAAATAATTCTTGCAGTCGAGAGATATCAACTTGACAAAAAAATCTTTTACATAAATTAGTCAAGTGTATCTATCCATATCTTCATACAAAACAAAACGCTAATGTATTTACGTAAACGGATTTGGCACTTATCTCTTAAGGGCTCGTTTACACGGGTACAGTTTCTCGCCTCAATGTGATCTTCGAAAGGACTACTCGCAAAAGATTTTCCTGTAACCAGTAGGTAGGTTTTTTTTAATAAAGGTTTTAGTTTTATTGTAAGGTTGAAGCCCTAAAAACTATAATAGAAACGTTTGCTAAATAAAATCATACTCAACTTGATATATTACGATTAATCACGATTCGAGGAAACCTCGTGACAAGTCTGAAATCTTATTAGAACATCACCAAAAATTGTGGTTTTGACATTCGGTTACACGTACAAACGTACTTTTCAAATTAATGTCAGAATAAGAAAAAAAAAGATGGAAAAAAAGGAAAGTAAAAGGATGTAATAAATAATATGTCATATTTCCTCCACGAATGGAAATGATCATAATAAACCGCTACATCTCTGAATAACATTTTAAATTGAAATTAAAAAAGGCCCATATGGAAATGTTCCAGGAAGGCATCGGATCGATATACGAGAGCTTTTGATTCTTACTTGAAACAAAAAATAATAAACCAGCGATTCTCGTCTACACGTCTCGCTTGAAAAAACCTCATCTCTCAACGGGCGAGAAATTCTCATCGTGTAAATGAGACAACACTGTTTTGGCTGTCAGTCGTTTTAGGCATACTCTGTGTATTATTGAACAATGTATCAGTGTATTGGACTAACGCCAACGTTTCCTAACTTGGTGAGATGTGGCGCACTGTCGTAAAAAATAATATAATATAGATATATATGTATGTATGTGTATATGCGTAGATAGGTACGTATAGGTACAACAGTTTCAACATATGATTTTTTCGTACCTACGACGAATTCTTTTGCCTTAAAAAATATTTAACAACACAATTTTTTTCGCTTATTTTGCCTAAATCGGTACTCATTCGAAATGGCTTTGATGTTTTAAAATATTTAATACACAGAAAAATTGGTGATTACATGTTCTACAGATTGTACGTATAGAATCGTTATGTAAAAAAACAATATTTTTCAAAGAAAAGGTTCAATGTTATTATAGCAAAGTTTTAAAAGTACAGCGGGTTACTGTGCGGTCGTCTGCGTACACTTCCTACACAATCTTTGATCATCGTATGGAGACAGCGCGCAAAATGGATTGATATAATAAGAAGTATAAGAACGCAGGGAGTGCGAGCCTTGCGGGTTTATGTAGTATGCTATCGTAATGATACTCAGATGATCAAGGTCATTTTTTTTTTCAAAGTCAAAGTGTGAAGTTTTTTTATTTCACATAGGCCTACATGGACACTTATAAAACGTCAGAAGCTAGTGCATTGGCTAGTAAGTCTGTTAGTAATTGTTGGTTTTATGTACTAACTTTTCTCGGGCTCTGGACTCCTTTTAGGTTCCAAATTAGAGGAAATTGGAGATGACGTTTAAAAGTTATCTCTTTTCCTTTGTTTAAGTTCGTCAAAGCTTAACTAAAAGTTTAAAGGTAACCCTTTAATTTAGACTAAGTTCGCTACCGTTTTTCCCGTTTCAAAATGCTTCAACACATAGTTAGATTACAGGGTGAGAGGAGCATAATGGAATGTCGTTTATCACTCCCACACTGCGTCGAATGCTGCTTATGAACGAATGTGCAAAGGTACATAAGTACATTGTAGCAAAAGCACTCTTTCTCGGCTATGACGCCCGTATTTAGAGTGCCTGAATGCTAAACGTACACGCTTTACCGTCTCTGTTTGTGCGCATCACAGTGTTAAATAATAACACTGTGACACTGCAGTGGATAAAAGGACACAGCGGCCCACTGGGTAACGACGCAGCTGAGGAGCTGGCAAGGCGGGGGTCTGACACGGCGGTCTGCGGACCTGAACCCATCATGCCAATACCCTTTAGTCAGTTGCGTGGTTGGATACGAGAGCACACTAACGCACAAGCGGCAAGGTGGTGGTCCCTAGCACCGGGGTGCAGGCAGGCTAAAGAAGCCATGCCAAGCTTAAATAGAACCCTAACCAGCAACCTGTGATTGCGACCATCACCGGACACTGCTCCCTAAACAAAAACTTTTTACAATGAATATCACGGATAGTCCTCTGTGCAAAGGATGCATGGAGTCAGAAGAAACGAAGTCACGTGTTTCTCGAATACACAGCCGTCAGCGAAATAAGAACACGAACCTTGGGAGCATCGAATTCAATCATAGAGGCCCTGAGCAAACTGAAGAAACTCATCTGCTTCTGGAGTGAGGTGGGCTGGTTGGAGTTAAGGCCGTCATGGCTCACGCACAATGGTCCGCTAAGGACTAAATGCGGAAACCAGACCACAAAGATGCTTTACCGTCTCTGTTCATGAAAGAATTCCAAGATCATCTATATTAACTTCTATGATAACATATAACATACCTATAGGGAAAAAGAAACCATTCACGTAATAAGCGAAAGAAAAAACTTAGGTAGTTACAACCTTGTTACATTTCTTTTCTTTTGTATGTATAAGGTACATAATATATTTTTCTTTATCGAAAATTTTACGCTATACAAAGAACACCCCGAAATAATCACGCGTTCTACCCAAGTGTCTTATAAAAACTGATGGATTGATATCATCACTCAAATAATGAGATCGCCTCGAGTGCCTTGAAATATTAGAAAAAATATGTCTGCCAACTTTTAGTTTTATTGGGAAAGATGAATTTTATTTTTCAATATATGGATGTAAAGAAGAAAGTTGTACCCACAGGATTTGATGTGTACTAAAGGCTTATGGGACCGATATATGGATTAGACTTTTATGTTTGCCAGTTACGTTTTCAGTGATATTGTGAATGTATAGACAAAAGCTCTTATCATTTTTGTTATAAGGTATTTAATGGCCGGTATCGGAAGGGATTATTTTTAATTCAAGCTAAAATCCATCTGTTTCATCATCGGACCACCAGACGTAGGTACGGTGATGCCCACCGTTACATGGTGGACATCCCACCCATACACAGAAAACATTTTAGGAACACATTCATTGTGCGTACTGCTACGGAGTGGAATTTCGGTGTTTCCTGATAGCTACAACCTGGGGGTCTTTAAGTCAAAAGTAAATAGGTTTTTTTATAAACAAGTACGCTCTATTTTCGACCACGTTGTCACGCGTCGCTTTCCATCAGGTGAGATAGTGTTCAAACGCGAGCCCAATAATAGAAAAAAGAAACCGAGTAAGTTTCCCATGCTAACAAAACATGAAAACCAATTATCAAGAGGAGAAATTATTATTTTTTCATTTTTTGAATTCCGTACCTCAAAAAGGACCGTACCTTATAGGACCACTTTGTTGTTCGTCTGTTTGTCTGTCAAGACTGGTCAAGACCCTTTATCTCGGGAACGCATGGAGGTATCGAGTTGAAATTAAAACTATATACTCAAGTGTACAGTATCTTAAAGCTGTGAAAAAATCAAACTTCTAAGTTAACGAAAAAAAAGATAAGGCCGTTTATGTCGCAAAAATCGTAAATTTCGACATTCTCCATTCCCGTTGACCCAGAATCCTGAAATTTGGCATAAAGCATGGTCTTATAGCACAGGTATAAGAATAAATCTGAAAACAGTAAATTTGCTTGTTACGTCACAAAAAAAAAAACTTTTTTGCGATTTGGAAAAATCATTGAGATTCCATTCGGGTATTGAATTATTTACATAGGTAAGTTTGTACGGAACCCTCAGTGTACGAGTCCGACTCGCACTTGCCCAGTTTTTTATCATTTATTTGACTTCAAACATGTTGACCGGAACAATGATAAGGTAACAAAAATGTTATCGCACACGAACATTCGAAACATATGCCATTTTGTGCGAAATTGCCTTTAGAATAAATAAAGTTACAGCAAAGTCGGACCGGGCCACAGGATCAAGATAAAAGCGTGTCATGAACCCTAATGAGAATGGAATGCGATAAGCTGGCGAGCAAAATCTTCACTCCTGGGACTATGAAAAGGTTCCAGACAAGCATCAGGTTTATACGACACGTTAACAGCACTTAGATTAACGTTTTTGTGGTGGCTTTAAACTGTAATTACCTTTGAATTGATCACGTCGTAACGTGTAGGCTTGTAAAGACCCTTACTTAGCTAATGTATGTTGATTTTTATTACTGGTCTCTGTAGGGCACTGCCTGGGCCATTGTTTGTCAAGTATAAGAAAGGGACTGGCAGCGGTTTGGCGAAAATACCTTGAAACGGAACTCACAAAATAGAAATTACGACTTAACCAATTACAGGAACTGGATGGATACTATTGCTTTCAAAACAACCAGATTGACGCATGTCCTAAAAATAACCCGTGATAAAACACCGATGTAAGCTGTAACTATCGAAATGACTTAGCACCAGATTACCGCCGATCATCACCCGTCGGGGCCCGATGACGTGCGTCTACGCCCGATTATATTGCCGCGACAGCCCACCATCCCTCGGGCAAATACTTTATTGGATCGTTTCCAAGGAAAACTCAATTATGAACGAACAATGTGAAGAAATAACACGAAATCCTTTAATGGAAGTTGGGGTTTGTTCTTATGAAAGTGGAACCCAAAGTTCCGGTGTGGCGTTGATAGAAATTACACTGCCTTGATAGTAATACGTTCAGCCATTTGCCGATGCTGGTCCAGATACTATTAGTTTTAGTTGAGAACTGTTAGTTGGTTTCATTTCAATTGACTTTGGCGTTTTATAGGATCGTACAGGAAGAGTAAATATCAATGTATGAAGTAAAGAAATAGTTGCATGCACATAAAATCCAATGAAGCTTTGGAAGGATTAAGTTTTGATTCATAAACAAATAATATCAATGTATTCTCTATTTGTTCGCTTCAAAGTGTATGAAGCTCCATTCAGTATTGTTTTATTAAATCCAAAACAATATTTGCTGGCATTTTGCCTTGAACTAAGCGCTGGTGTCAGACAGAGTTAACTAAGTAAGGACAACAAAGCGCATTGCAGCGAGCGCCCTTTTGTATTGTACTTGTATAATTATATCACTTCAGTAATCCTAGTGAATCAAGGAGAAATCTAGAGACAGAGGAAATTCATTAAAGTAATGAGAAGATGCTTCAGTTAAAGCTATTAAAGTCTAAACAGTATTACGGTAGCGATATTTAATTACATAAATTTAGCCAGCCAAGCTCTAGCACAGGAACAGCGAGTTAATTTCAGCAAGTCCTTATTGAGCTGTAACCAACTAAGTGAGCATTCTAAAAACATAATTGAGTGAACATTAAACAGGTGTGCTCTGTTCGACGCAATATTAACATAGTCAATTTCCCACGCTATAGGCTACAATAAAATTAGCATTCAAATCGAGTCCCGAAAATAATTTTAAATCGGACGGACCAGTGTCAGTCGCCAGTGCAAACTTGGCCGAAACGAATTTTGTTTTTGGCCTCCCAATTACCGCTGTTTGCAAGACAATATTGAAGTTTAATATCGCTTTGGTTACTTTGTGCTTCGCTCGTGGTAAATGCCAATTAAAATATTTGCCCTAACCTCTACGGTAAACAATTTGGAAGCGTATAGCCGCTAATCGATTACCGTATACCCATCTATAAAATAAACCTTATTGCGAGTATTTTATGTTTCACGTTTCGAATCTCGTATAATGTGAAGACAAGGCATTGAATAGTCATTATGTTGATCGTAAAAATATCGTATGGCGTTAATGGTCAGTTAGAGAAGTTATAAGACATAACGCGGCCGGTTCTGTCGGCTTGTGAACGATCATTGGTGCCTTGCACTTGTGTGGTTATTTCTACGCGTCGTGCGTACTGGCAATAAATAGTTGGGAACAGAAGGTCGGATCTATACAACGAGCGAAAATGCACGCACACACAGCCACACAAGTGCAAATGCACTCGCGAGTGGCGAATGGTATTCGCACGTGCGCTGTTTGTACGCGCCTATGTGTGCATGCGCCTGTTTTCGTTCGTTGTTTGAAACCAGCCTTCTGTGAGAAATGCTGCAGTTGCTATTCGCTCACAGCTAGACATCTTTAATGTTTTATTGGTACAATACCCTCGGGCCGTAAGCCCGCGACGAATCTCGGCGAGGAGGAAGTCGCTATCTCTGTCTGTTTGCAAGAACTATTGTAATCTTGAACATCCATTTAGCGTATTTTGATAAAAGCTTTTTGAATTTCTGAAACATTAAACAATATATTACGGATAAGCTCTGCTATTATTTGGAAATTGTTACTAAAAATACTGTAATCTCAGTAATCTTATGTTCATTAGAGTCGAAAATGCAAAGCAGAGCGAGAATTTGTGATCTGTTTAAGATTCTTGCACTGCAGTTATACCAAGCTCATAGTCAAGTTCCAAATTATGTAAACCTAATTTACATTTAAATAAAGGAGTCCTGAGGAGTAGGTACCTGTAGTATGTAATCCGCTTTACATTTTGAAATGCGCGGCTGTATGCCGTTTTTACTACGATTGTCCAAATAAAATGAATGAAAACACTATACACAATTAAAAATTCCCTTTCTAATTTGCATGAACTTTTACAATTAATTTGTGTGTTTATTTTAGTGAAGTTTGTAAATACACCACTAGTTTTTAATTTCTACAAATATTTAAAAGGCTTATTAGAAAAGGTCTTGTTATTATTTATGTAAAGTCTCAATAAATAATATAAGAATATATACATAAACAGCAAAGTTAAGAGCGTTTGTTAGTAACCCAAAATGTCACTCAATTTATGGAAATATAGTACAGGCTATTGATTATAAATGAACCAATAGCGATAAAAATGGAAAAACACTGCGTGTAGTATTTTCTAATAGCAATAATTGTTATGAATGATTAACTCAATTATGAATTTACCAATTATGACAAATTTTCGTGGACAATAAAGTGGACCGATGTCCTTGGGGTCGCGGGAATCCGGTGGATGCGAGACGCACATGACCGGTCGTTACGGCTACACTTGGGGGAGGCCTATGTCCAACAGTGGACCTCTTTTGGCTGAAATGATGATGATGATGATCGTAAAATTAACCATTATATATTTTCCAGGTACTATTAGTCCACGAGGCGTCGAAGGGCAGTTTCTCCAGAGTGTTCGACCTGGAAGCAGGAGATGATACCGACTTAAACGCGCTCAGGACCTCACCTTACGAAAGTCGGTTCCCTATCAACATTGGCATCACAGGATATGTTGCTACTACGGGGGAGGTAAGACTTCATCTTAATTAATATCTGCACTTAAATAGTAGTATTCAAAAAGATGAAACAAAATAAAACTTTGATTTAAAAAATCTTGGACCTACAGCTCTGTAATGTACATCTTATACCCTTTCATTTGACACCCCACTTGGCCATATTTGGAAACATTGGGTTTTTCATTCCCACTTTCAATAGTGGGGCACCCCATATCTTGCAAATGACTGAACCCATTTAGATCAAACATATTTAAGAACTGTTACCATCTAACTTGCTTTCAAATAAATAAAAAAACACATCTGAATCGGTTCCCCCGTTTAAGAGCTACAGTGCCATAGACAAACACAGGTACACATAGCAATCAAACTAATAACACCCCTGTTTTTGCTTCGGGGCTTAAAAAGAGTTGAAATGGTTAAATATGGCAAACCTAATAGTTTAAGGCATTAAGACCGCCTTTGTATGTTTGTAATGCATGAAGTTTGAATAAATAAATAAGTAAAAGATGAGCGAGTAATATTTAAAGGAAAAAGTGTAGTCACAAAACGGTCGTACAAGTAATTAGAGCTGAAAGTTTAAGTGGAAAAAAAGTCCATGACCCATTTTGGATGTCAAAAATAAAATTTGTGCATAAAATAACCAGTGACAGTTTTCTTTTTGTGACTTTTATAACTCGCGCGTGGGTAGCATATTGTTCTTTTCTGTGGAAAACTTTTCAGCTGCAAAAGGTCAATATTAGATAAAAAAAGCTCCTACAAACCTTTGTAGTTTCATAATTTTATTTATTAAATCGTGACTTTTAAGTTCTCTTTGCCCTTGAGCTGTATAGGAATTGTCATAATTATTGCGAACAGTAGTGGCTTAGAGGTCACAACCTCGTTGTACGTCGCGGGTTCAAACCCAGACGGGCAATTTGTGTAATTTATTTCTTCACCACTGCTCTCAAAACGGTGGAGGAAAACATCGTCAGGATACCGGTTCTTGAACCAAAAACTCAAAGATATGTGTCATCCACCAATCCGCACTGGGCGCGTATTTTTTATTATTATTGATAGGCTCGCGATTGTCTACTTTCTCACCCAATGGAAAGCTACAATCGATGTGGTCGACGATGGAGCGCACTTGCCCAGAAGTAACAGACTCCGGCAGGGAATATCACTCCTTAGCTGTACGTACAATTAATGTGTTCCCAAACCGTTTAGTGCGTGGTGGGATGTCCACTACGATGGATAATGGCCCATTCCCTCTCCTAGAAGTCCGAGTCTCAGCCGTGGAATCATTATAAGGCCGCGTTCCTACTATGTCGAAACAGTTAATTTATCGTCGGCCGACTATCGTCGCTCGCTGTTTCCATTATAACAACTGTTTATCGTGGCCACGACAGATAGTTGCAAAAACGACACTAGATTTACCATCTTACCAGTCTTAGCCAGTTATCTTTACAGTCTTGACCAATTTTTATCGTTTTACGACTGTCGTGCTAGCCGTTCCCACTATCATGACAATCTGTTGTCACCGCAAAAAAAATCGTAGACACATTTAATCGTGTCGTCTTAAATGTGAACTTCTCCATTTAAATATATAAGCCACGACACTTAAAACTAGAAGATTATTTGTCGAAACGACAAAGTGTGTACGCGGCCTTAGGGCCTGTGCACAGGCCCTTAGACTGATTATGGTTGAGCTTATATGACGATAAAAATTACGTGTCTGCCCGTATTGTTCTTTCTTTTTCGACGATGTTGCTAGCCTTTGTCTCAGTTTAACAAAACCCTCAACTTCACTTTCTACTAGACGTGATATGCCTAGAGCACTCCAGCTAACGAGCTTAGCTAACTTCAGCGTTCCAGCGGTTGTTAGACCACGGAGCCAAGTCAGCTTAATAACTGTGATAAGAATAAAGAGGGACCACGTTTGTATTAAAGCTAATGGACTTTATATTTGAAACTTTACATCGCTTAGTGGGTACGTTAAATGAGGATAGGAAGAAGGGATATATTTTAATTTCTGTAGTTTATGATAAGTTGTAAATGGATTATTAACTTATGTTTTTTTTGGACATCTACAATGTGTCCCGGGCCTCCTTCGCCCTTTCAAACCTCTCTGTCTTGGGCGATGTCTGGCTAAGTTTGTCCTGCGAACATAATCAGGGCCTCAAGTCCGCTATTACAATATCGGACTCGGTGTCAGAATGGTCTATCATTGATTTTATAATTGTTGATTTTGACAAGTTTGGTAATCTACTAATATAATGGCGTCATTATGACTTTCTAATGGGCAACCACTGACACTCGATTGAAAGAAATGACATAGAATGGTAAATAATGACAAATTAATGTTTGGCGTATGCGGGAATTTGCTAAAATTTGGACTGTTCTTTTGTTCAGTGACCTACTATTAGAATGTCATTGTGCAATCATTGCTTTTAATTTGTTACGAGACAGCTTGATATTGTCATTCTACCACAAGACCATTAACCGATCAATGATCGACTATTATCGAATTAGCAGATTTTTAGCAAAATGACACCATTGTCATTTTTCACGACCCATGATCGTGTTGGAATGACGAATTTATGAAAATAGCAGACTTGGGCCCCAGATCGTCACACCACCTTCGCTGCGGTCGACCTTAACGGCGACGTCCTCCCTCAGGCGTCCAATGAGCGACGATCTTCGCCAATCTATCCAGGTGGCCAGCTCACTCTTTCAGCCTGTTTGTTTTTCTCTAACATCTGTTCTCATCATCTTCAGTTATGGAGCGTAGGGTGGTGTTTTTTGTACGCGATTTATTCGCTTAACACCTATTATGCTGCACTCCATTGTCGTTGCGTTTGGAATTTATGATGAAAACTTCCCAATTAAAATACGAGCATATCTCTTAATAATACAGCTAAAGAACTTAATTTAGTCAAATTAAGAATAAGAATACTTCATACGAGCATTTTGCCTAAAAGTTTAAAGGAATTTATTGTTAATGATGTAAAGATAGTAAGGCAGCAATTTTTTAAGTGCTTTTGAACTAATTTACGGTGGTTTATTAAAATTGTCTCTCAGCGGGGTTTAGCACGTATTCTGGTGTATGCCGTGAGCGTACCTACTGTGAAGAAGATTAGAGCCTGTTAACACTGTGTGGATAGAATAACATTTTCTGTACATTTTCAGACGGTGAACATCCCGGACGCCTATTTAGATCCCCGTTTTGATCCGTCCGTCGACGAAGGCACCGGATTTAAACACAACACAATACTTTGCATGGCCATTAAGAATTCCGAGGGGAGGATTATCGGAGTCATTCAGGTAAGTTGGCAAAATTTTACTCTACAGAAACTCGATTGTTATTTTACGTTAGGCACAGTATCCGATTAACTTCAAATTCTCAAGGGAAGCGTTTAAATATTAGCCTAATTATCTAAGAAGTTTGCCAAAAATGTGTTAAAATATGGTAATTGGATCCATAAAAATAGCTGAACCGTTCCATAAAGTGACCGGAGTTATTCGACAGACGTGCTGTTTAAAAACTTGGTCACTTTGAATTAATGAAAAATTCCAAAAAAAGAGTGAAGTTACAACTATTAAGCCGGGTACAGACTGTTGTAACGTAACATGAACGGAGCTTTTTATAAATGTGGACGCAGCGCACGCACTAACCGAGCATGTATTTACGTATTCACATTGTTGTAATGCTCTGTTCGCGCGCGCAGTGTGCACGGTTCGCGAGCCCAAGCCGTCCACACTATGGGAATTCTGTTACATTGCGTGATACATTGCGACAATGTAGACAGCAAATTCTTTCATTGCGTGTTACGCTACAGCAGTCTGTACCCAGTTTTATAGAAACAGCGCATTGCGGTCGTATGAGACACTACAAAACTGAATGCGTATGTATTTAGTTTATTTATATTATATTAATTTATCGTATAACGGAATAACACAAGAGATAGGAGTATGGCATAACGACGTGGATTTTACTAATTAACTCCCTGTAAATTGAGTACCTACACAGACAGTTCGTTTTGAATGTTGGGTTTTACGATTTAGGTACGTGTCTCTCTCTCCCTGAATATATTAGCTGTGGATAACTTTATACGAGAGAGCATAAATTACTCAGTCCTGTCAACCGTTAAAAGAAGTTGACAGCAAGAATATTGAAGATTAAATACGTTATAAACCGAAGGAACTAGATTAAGATGAAATGTCATATAAAAATGTACTGAATAACATTGCAAACGCGGATGATAAAATCCCGTTTATTGCACAGTTAATGTGAATCTGTAAAAGCATATTAAAATATTCCGCAATGCGACAAATCATAATTTTTATTTCAGTCGAAAAATTTTACTGCCGGTCGCTTTTCTTATTTGTACATCTATATTTGATCTATTAATCTATATCCAATGACCTGGTGAGGGTCTCGAGAATTTGATGGATGCGAGACGCAGGGGACTGTCCGTTGTGGTGACACTTGGGGAAGGCGTATGTCCAACAGTGCTTGTGTTTCGGCTGAAATGATGATAATGACATCTATACATATAAAGCACAAGGAAAATATACATAATTTCCATTATAAAGCCGAAGAAGCCAGTAAACGATTTCCAACACACATGTCCGTTATAGTCATTGAAACCATCCAACCGATATGCCCAAAAACGATTTCATTGGAAAGGTAATGCGAAGATCATCATCATCATTTCAGCCGAAAGACGTCCACTGTTGGACATAGGCCTCGCCCAAGTGTCGCCACAACGATCGTTTCTGTTCGTCGATGGTTATAGACGATAAAAAAAATGCAAATTTCCTTTATTCAAACAAAATCTATTTATTTTTTTAGCAGCACATATCGCGTATCTTCCAGTAATAACATAAAAACATAATATAAGTAGTCGTTAGTGAAAATATTTCGACTCATTTCATGTATACGGTTCCCTTTTGTAGAAATGTTCTTTGTATGTATTATTATTTGTTATGTTTGCTGTTATGAAAACATTCTTTCATGCAGCATTGCAAAGGATTTTTGATATATACATCCACTACGTATGATTTTTTCTTTTATCTCTCACAATTTCTTTCTCAAATAAGTGTACAGAATTTTTCATTCATGGGTTGGGTTTTTAACCGCAAAAAACGACTATATAAAGACTCAAGCAAGACACTTTTCAAGCGTGGCGTCAAGTCTATCATCATCATCATTTTAGCCGAAAGACGTCCACTGTTGGACATAGGCTTCCCCCAAATGTCGCCACAATGACCGGCCCTGTGCGTCTCGCATCCATCGGATTCCCGCGACCCTCACCAGGTCATCGGTCCACCTTGTGGGAGGTCTTCCAACGCTGTGTCTTCCGATACGTGGTCGCCATTCCAGATCTTTTCGTCCCCATCGACCATCTGTTCTGCGAGCAATGTGCCCTGCCCACTGCCACTTAAGTTTGACGATTCTTCGGGCTATGTCTGTAACCTTGGTTCTCCTGCGGATAACTTTATTTCTGACGCGATCACGCAAGGAAACTCCGAGCATAGCCCTTCAAGTCTATGATTGAACTAAAATAACTTCCACCTACTGCATCAGACTGCTTAAAGTGACATGTTTCGAACTTTTCAGTCGTTTTTTGCGGTTGGGTTTTTTTACACTGTCAATTTTTTTTGTTATATCCAGCATTTTAGTGAGTAATACTTTTGAAATCATGTTCTTGAGTCCTTTATTTTTTATGTAACATGACAAAATTGCGCCGCCCGCGCCGCTAAGTTAGCGGCGTAATTCTGTTGGTTTTTTTTTTCAAAATTTTTAATAATTATTTCCTATGAAATTTCGAGTTTAAGACATGTTTGTGAAAGGAATGTGGAAGCAGAAGCACCCAACTCCTACACATTTTATCATCCCGTCAGATCATCTCACCCTGGACGCGAATTGCAGTGACCAATCTGGAATTCTCTTAACCGACTGCGGACCCAGGTTGGCCGATGTAAAAACAATTTGGCCAAATGGGGCTACCTCGACCCATCTCTAACAGTGCCAGTGTGGAGCCGCTGCACAGGACATGCGTCATTTGCTATGCTGTTCATCCTGCACAACCACCTGCACTTTTCAGGATCTATACGAGGCCAATAACAGAGCCGTAGAGGTTGCCAAATACTGGTCAGAAAAAAAATTGTTAGAGTACCTACATCTGCACGAAAAGAAGAAATAGATGACATTTCGACACTTAAGATGAATCAATGAAACCTCATTTATTAAATTCTATCCAGCTGTTTAGGTTACAGGGCGTGCCAAAGAAATAGGATATACAAACACATAATATACCAAAGATTACCCTTCTGCTGTGGCAATCGGTATAATACTATAAAATATATAGTATATACTTCGGGGGCAATCGGGTAAAACTTTGTAATTTAATTGCCAAGGATTGTGGAGTGAAAAACTTGAAGTAGGGACAAATAATTTTATTTTTAATTGTATTTACCTTTTATTCGTCATGGGGACCCTAATTGAGGTGCTAAACGTAAACTTTTTTATTTTTGTTTGTAACGTTAACAGGAAAATGTTCACGTCCTAACACAAAAAAGTACTTTACAAACAATGTCTGTTATGGACATGGGTTGTTACATTTTAAAATAAATTTCGAAGCATTTTTGTTGTTGCCCGTATAGAGAGTTGCCAAAAAAGAAATAGAATAAGTAATTGTTTTTTTAAACTGAAAGTTTGGTATTAGAAGTGTGCATAAAAGTAAAATTTTGATACAAGTAGAGAAGTTTGTCATAACGAGCGAGGCGATATTTACCTGAGCCGTAGGCGATGGTGTTATGGAGCCTAGGGCTGTAGTGACTCTCCACGTGTATGAAATTACCTTTTTTAATACACTTCGACATTATAAACGAGGGTTGACGCCCGCCGCGCCCAGCCTGATACGATAAATGTAATAAAATTGTGACGGGGGCAAGCACGCGTACTTTTCCGTACTTGTGCGAAAAACAATAACTTGCATTCCTAAAAGCGGTAGGGATAAGAGCGGATTTTCGGATTGAGAATTATTTTTCAATACACTTCTTCGAAAACTGACTCTTATCGCTCTGCGATTAGGTTCGCGGGTAGTGCGAAGTGAAACCCGGGGCCTTGGGACGAAGGCAATGAAGGAACAGGAGTGGTTTTTAATCAGTAAAAGTCTGACACTATCTCTCGCTCCGCCCAAGAGCGAGGAAGTCATTGGATGATTTCACCACTGAAAAAAAAATTACGATTAGGTTCAACATGGTAAATCACTCTGTGTGTTTTTGATTTATCACAACAAGGGCTATTTTCTTTCCAATTTTGTCACGGTCAACTGTGATTTTTTTTTATAAAAGCAGAGACGGATATTTTTAAGGTTTTAATATTAAATGAAAATTTAAATTGTGTTTATGAACAGAATATCAGAAATAATGATGATTATTTACAACACAATTAACAATTATCTGTGTTTTATATTGAAAAATATTTGAATTTTTATTTTAATATTAGTATTTATAACGGTTCATACCTTTGCTTCTCCTTCAACCTGCAACGGTTAAAAAAAAGTATATTATGCATTTGTGTAAAACATCGAATTTAAGATGAAGAGAATTCTTGATGCTACGTCGCCAGATATTTTGATTGAGGTAAAAAATACTTGCGATAGCCTGCTGCCATCTAAATAAAAACTAAAATGTATGGCAACTTTGGAAAAAAAAATTCAGTAGGTAAAAAATGACTAAAAATGTGTAGTAATTTTCAGAGAAAGTATTTCTTCGTAAATTTATTGGAAAACGTCGTTTGATACACGTGGAGATTTGTCACTGCAGCACTCGGCTCCATAACACTCTCGCCTTTACGGATCGGGTGAATTTCGCCTCGGTTTCAATGACAAACTTTCTCCACAAAATGTTTTATTGATAAAGTCGGTAATAAACCAATTATGACGAAAAGTAGCTTGTACTTTAAACAAGTGCTTCTTCTTTTGAAACAAAAATATACAAGTAAAGCAAATTGTACCTACAGTGTTACATCCTTTGGGTGTCGTATCCTAACAAACTTAGTTGTTTTCTTAATTTTGTTAACACAACAATTCTTAATGAAAGTTTGTTAATGTAACGAATTTATACCAGCTTGGAGTATCATTATTAGAACAATATCTTCTCAATCTAACTGATTCCCAAGTCTGTTATTTTTATAAATTCGTCATTCCAACACGATCCCATTGTCATTTTGCTAAAAGTTCGTAATCTGCTAATTCATTATGATCGATCATTGATCGGTCAATGTTCTCGTAATAGAGTTGTGGTAGAATGACAATATCCAGCTTAATAAAAGCATCGACTGCACAATGACGTTCTAATGGTAGGTCACTGCACAAAGGAACTGTAATTTTTTTTGCAGATTACCGCAAACGTCAGATATTCATTTGTCAATATTTACGAGATTACCATTCTATGCCACTTCTTTCAATGAAGTGTCAGTGATTGACTATTGGAAAGTCATAATGACGCCGTTATATTAGTAGATTACCAAACTTATCAAAATCAACAATTATGAAATCAAATGATAGACCATTCTGATACTATTGTAATAGCAGACTTGAGGCCCAGGTCTCTTTAGCTTATTCTTTAAAAAGTCCAATAAGATTAGTGAAAATTAAATTGATTGCCTTGATTGAATCGCCTTATAAGCAAATGTTTAATTTGGTAGGTACTTGTAAGAACTGTGACTCCCATGAAAAGTCTTTAAGTTCAGAGAAAGAGTATATGAAGTCTTCTTTTCTCTATATTCGATGAATCTCTAGTCTCTCTCTTGGACTCTAGTTTTAACCGCTTCCTTTGGATAAAACCCAAAGATATATTATTAAAAGGCATTGCATGTTTCAGTTTAGACTTTCAGCATTAAATTCTTTAGTGCAAATACGTTGTAACTGAAACAGGGGGCCAATAACGGATTTTTATTTACATTACCTTTTTTATTATTGATACGCTCGCGTTGACCACTATCTCACCTGACGGCAAGCAATGATGTGGTTGACGATTGAGCGCACGTACTTAGAAGTAACCAATTCACTTCTGACTTAAGTTGTAGCTATCAGCAAAAACAGATTTCAGTTTTTCAGGCAGGGAATTTTACTCCTTACACTATAATTGGTATAGGATGGTGCGGGTGAAAGCAGTTGTCGAATTCATACAATGTAGCTACCACCTATCCTTTTCTCTTATCTTAAAGATGCATATTTTAATGCGTCTTGCTGTCATCCTACCCTACTGCTATGTACAAAAAAGACCTTAGCTCCTTAGTATCTATATTTACGTTATGTTTATCTTTCAGTTGATCAACAAATTCGACGAGCTCCTGTTTACGCAGAATGACGAGAACTTCGTAGAGGCGTTCGCGATATTCTGCGGCATGGGCATCCATAATACGCACATGTACGAGAAGGCTATCACTGCGATGGCGAAACAGAGCGTCACTTTAGACGTGAGTAGCATCTATTGTAATAGTAACAATATCTTCTGCATTATTATTATCATCATCTTCCTGTCTTTATTTCAACGAAAATAAAAGGCTATCACTGCGATGGCAAAACAAAGCGTCGCTTTAGAAGTAAGTAGCTTCTAACGTAATTATATCAGTATCATCTGCATTCTTATTATCATCATCACCATCAGCAACTTCCTGCTCTTATTTCATCGACAATACGCACACATATGAGAAGTTATCACTGCGATGGCGAAATAGAGCTTCATTTTAGATGTGAGTAGATTCTACTGTAATAATATCAATATCTTCCGCATTCTATATGAAACACACGCATCAGCTAAATAGCTGCTAGTGTGTCTTACCAAATAATAATAATAATAATTCTTGTTATCATCATCATCTTCCTGTCCTTATTCCATCGGCAATTGAGAATATTATTTTGATGATTTCTCACCTCAAAAAAAGCTACTAGCTACCCTGCAGACATCGTCGCTTCATCTTGTTTAAAAGGTCGCAGTACGAGCAGCGTTAACTTAATCGATATCAGTATCATCCGAATTCTTATCATTATCTTTTTACTTATGTCCAGTGATACTTGGGGTCGGCAAAAGACGTTCTATTGTTCTATTCGTATTATTATCATCGCTGACAATACCTGCTGTCTTTAGAACAACTATAAAAAAATATGATACGATCATCGTTATCATCAATATAGATATTAACCTTAGCATTGCAAGCTGCTGATTACAAATCATCGTCATTTTCGTTCTTGGAGCCAATAGCTTTTATCGAAATTGTACGATTGGAAGTAAGTCTCTTTACAATGAGTTTCCTAATAATTGGTTTGGGGCAATCCCTTTATGATCACATCTCAGTTAACTTTCGATTCACATATAATTTTATGATGTGCCCCAATTTAAGCTAGGTCGTGGCCTTTTATTCCAAGTAGCTAAATAGGATTTAAGCCAACAGCCTTCGGATAGATATAACTGTCCATTGTGCCATACTGCAACGCCTACATGTATCTGGCTCAATTCCAAATTCGACCTCCTCACTTACCGTATTATTATTATGCTCTCCTAAAATTTTATTGTGGAAAGTTTACTCCAGAATTAAGTCGCCATTTCTCTCTAATGTTTATGTTGCAAGGTCCATTTGAACTAAATTATGTTATTTGTATGATTGCAGGTACTGAGTTACCACGCGTCCGCTTCATTAGACGACGCTCAACGGTTACGGGTGAGTTCACAACACAAATGAGCACGAATGCAGTAATCTGTTTTGCATACACACTGAAATAACAACCTAATCGTCATTAAAATAAAGTTCAAGTTTATGTTTACTGTTCCACAAACAGATGATTGCAGAAGTGTTCGATGTATCACAGGTCGTATGTTCTAGAATGTTTTAGTTTGTAAAGTTGGTAGCTCCGAGCGAAACGCCTCAGCCAGTCATATAATTAACAAACTCAAAGTTTAATTAGATGAACATGTTTACGTTAACAGGTTTGTTCCTAAACTTGGCTCATGATTGTTCGCGGAAAGTTGGTAGTAGGTACCAGCTTTGCCGCTGGCGATTTAAGGCCGCGTTTCCAACTGCAAGTAACTCGCATGCTAATTTAATTTCATTGCGGGAAAAATCAAGCGATTGATCACATTACACTTACTGCAATATTTCTGATTTTTTAATAATATTTTTAATTTGGATACTAAGTCCTTTAAGCCATGTCTTTGTATGGAGTAGTCATTATAAAAATTAGAATGCGAATGTAACACATTGTGATGTTTTTGAAGTATTTGGCAGCAAATGTATCGAGTCGACCTTCTCGGCAAGCTTCGCTGAGGCTGTCAGTACTACAATAAAATTCTCAGCTCTATTTTGCCGAAATCGCGCTAGTTTCAGTGACACAGATACAAAATCTCATCAATTTTACATTGCAATATCCACTCAGAATCAATTTGTGAATAATAAATACAGCCACTGAACTTCACTCAAAAAAATTCCGCGAAAAACTCAATGCTGTGACTATCAAATATTTCACTAGCTAACTTATTTCGTTAACTACAGAAAATATTCTCTATTCTTAAACTTAATTATGTAGTAATTAAAACGAAGCTCTCGATAAACATGAAAACAAATTAAAATGTTTTGCTAACGTACTAGAATATTCTATAACAAAATAATTTTAACAATGTAATCTCATTCCACGATTACGTTCTCTTATAAAACTTAACAATATAATCGACTTATGTTAAACCGCAGGGAACCTAGCTTTGAAGTTTATAATTGAACTTAAATACATTGTTTTAATCATTTTCATTCATAACCAACTGAATGCGAGTAATTAAATACCCGGCGATCTCACGTGGAGTATTTAATAAGTACCTATTGTACTGCAATAGGTATGCTCATAATTTATCTACTTCATATCTGTAGGTACAGTCAGAGATCAAAAGTGCAGTTGCACTCTGCCAATGCTAAAGTGTCTAAAATTTCTTTGTTGTAGAAGTTCAATAGTCCACAACTTGTTTATTCAATACTTCAGGTTCTATGCTACCAATTAAATCAGTCATGAACCATTGACCCTTTTAATGGAAAGGGCTATGTGGGCAGGGCACTTTGCTCGCAGAACAGATGGTCGATGGGGACAAAAGGTCCTAGACTGGCGACCACGTACAGGAAGACGCAGCGTTGGAAGGCCTCCCACAAGGTGGACCGATGACTTGGTGAGGGTCGCGGGAATCCGATGGATGCGAGACGCACAGGACCGGTCTTTGTGGCGACATTTGGGGGAGGCCTATGTCCAACAGTGGACGTCTTTCGGCTGAAATGATGATGATGATGATGAGCATTGGTAAGGTGGAACTGCACTTTTGACCCCGGACTGTACATCTATACCTCTATGTATACTTACTAATATGTTAAAGAGAGGAAAGATTTGTAATTTTGTGTATTTGTGTTTTTGTATGTTTGTACTCAATAAACTCAAAAAAAAATTTTTAAAAATAATTTTAAAAATTCCGATTTTAAAAATTCCTTCACCGGTGTAACGCTACTGAGTATAACTGAGTGACATAGGCATATACTTTCTACTTTCACGCGGGCGAAGCCGCAGGCCAAAGCTAGTTTATTGATAACTAGCTTCTGCCAACAACTTCGTCCTCGTAAATGTCCCAAAGTATGTTATGTCCTATTTCAAGACATGATTAAGGGCGCTTTCAATTTAGACATTTCATAAACGTGCGGCAGCCGGCCGGTTGCAGTACGTTAGCAGTCCGATAGCAAAAGCCTAAATTAAAAACGCATCTGGCTGCCGTGTGTTTGTATGCCAGTGATGCGCTGTTCAATACCGCATTATTGCTTGTGACGTTGCCGTCCTGTTGTCGACCGTTCACCGCACAATTACCGCACCGCGCGCTTTGTATGAAAAATATGATCGTCCGTACGCAGTACGACTAACGCACCGCATCCGCACCGTAGCAGGCCGTCAAAAAAACGCATAAATTGAAAGCGCCCTCACTCTTGTGCCAAATTTCATCTAAATTACAAAGCAGACGAGGTAACAGACAGACAGAGTATAGTAGCATAGTTACTTTTGCGTTTATAATTTATTAGTATTGATGAAGAAGAAGAAGAAGAAGAAAAATATTTTATTTGGCACACATGGATTCACATACGGTACCTACGGTTGGATAAATGAATTTAGCCATTAATTAATCATTATTTTCGGCTTTTCATTAATTAATGGCTATTAATTTTCTGTATGGATAAATATATTAATTATGATGAACGGTTTAATAAATGACGAGTTTAAATTCATTAGCAATCGGTCGCTTATGATTTCGTCGGATACAAATTTTCGTCCCATTTTTTTAAGCAATGTTCGTCATCACCATTATCATATCTGAAATGATGATGATGATGATATAGGCCTAGATGTTGGATGTAAGCCTCCCAAGTGTCGCCACAACGAACGGCCCTAAACGGTTCCAAACGATCGTATGCAATGTAATTTTATTAAATATCTTGAAATTAATCTCGTTGTATGTTGTTATTGTTAACATGTGAGATGTAAATAGGAACTTTTGACGCAATAAAAAAAATTGTAACTTTTTAAGTTAAGAGGACTTGTACTTATATCCTTAACGGCAAAAAAAAAAAATCCGTGGACATACACGTCACACGACGCGCGCTTCTAACTCCAAATACATTTTCTTAACAAAAACTAACCAATTCTTTTACCTTCCACAGACGCTGAGGATACCTTCATCCGCCCACTTCAGCCTTCACGAGCTCGCCTTCGATGACATTGAAATGACAGACGATGACACGCTCCGCGCCTGTCTCCGCATGTTCTTGGACCTCGACTTCGTGGAGCGGTTTCACATAGACTACAGCGTCCTCTGTCGATGGCTGCTCAGCGTCAAGAAGAACTACCGCAATGTCACGTATCATAACTGGAGGCACGCATTCAATGTTGCTCAGATGATGTTCGCTATTCTGACGGTGAGTGTCTTTTGAAGAATTTTTATGATCACTAAGATTTCGGATCGTAAATTCAAGTATAGGAATAAACTCACACACACACCCACTAAAACATTCAACTCGCCAGCGTTCTAATGCCTCTTTACATGCAATCACGTTTTGTCCGAGTTGTCGAGCGCCTAGACCATTCTGCTGCGTGCAGTTGCACTTCCCTGCACATGCAGTGACAGAAAGAGATCGAAAAATGGAAAATTGTCATTTGGTATGGCCAGATGTATTTTCACTCATATGCTGCGAAATGCGGCAGCGTGCTGCAGCATGCTATCGCGTTCTTTTGACATTTGCTTTGCTAATATTGTTTTAAGTTCGAAATGGATAGGACAGCTGAAGAGAGCATTTGCTAGATGAATTTTGCTAGAAATATAAAATCAAAATAACAGGACAGAAACGAATTCGAAAAATAAGACGTAGACACTTAGTTGATTATTTGTGGAAGCAGAGAAATCATTATGGCCAGTACGCTACACAATTTCCGGATTTAGTAGCAAATCCAGACAGGTTTTCAGATTATTATGGAATTATTAAATTTTTCAACGAAATAATTGACCTACTTCGGTCTACTGCTTAAGAGCAAAACCCAAAGCTCCTGAAATTCATCACACCAGCGTTCCGACGCATTCGTCAGTATTCCGCAATCGCATTTTGCCCGTGTAGCTGAGTGCCTCGTCGATTCCATTGCGTGCAATCGCACTCCCACTTTCTTTCTCGCTCTAGTAAATGACGTTTCCAAGTGACAGAAAAGGATAGCAGTATATGAAAGTGTGATTTGGTGCGGCCAGATTTAGTTCAATCTTAAATGATTTATGATTTTGATTCATGGTTCATAATGTTAAGCCACTAGGTTTCCGTTATATAACTTTAAGCCTCAGATATATTAGGAGACGAAATGTCCTCCAACGTGAAGCGCAGCGCTGTCAAATTATCCAACATGTCCCACATTACGTGAATGCGTTGTAAAATATTGGGGGACAAGTTGTTACACGGGATCTAATGACTTCTCGCGCTCTGGGTGGAGCGCGAGGGCGTGTCAGTCTTTTACTGACTAATACCACACCTGTGTCCTTCAGTTGCCCTTTGCGTTCTAGGACTACGGGTTTTCTTTTCAGAAATTCTACGCGGTCCTAGCTAGCGGGCATCGGCCTTGCTGGGCCCCTACGGTTTGCTGACATCTCCTTGAGGAGCGCGTGGATCACTACGCGCTGTTGAAGACTGCGCTCGGTCCGATCAATTACCGGACGGCCGGACAGCAAGCTTCCCATTGCTCGACGTCCGTAAGCCAGCGTCTACCGTGGCTAGTAGTCGGGGTCAGAATCTCGGCGGCTGGCGGCGTGAGGACATTCGTTTCCTCACGCGTGCGGCCTCCTCCTTTGCTAGCATTACTGCTTCGCAGAAGGAGGTCACCGCCTGCCATTCCTCCTCGCTTCTGACCATAGCCCGAACCAGGGCCCGACGCGAGAGGCGGGACGCAGGGCAATGATGCAGCGTCACGTAAGAGCGTTGCGCGTCATGTTGGGGGACATTTTGGTCCCTAATGTATCTGAGTCTTTATTCTAAAGCATACCTAAGTAGAATAATTTATGAAAAATTTTGTTGAAGTTTCTTTAAACTCGAGTAATGTATGGCCTTGTTTCAGGAGACGCAGTGGTGGAAGATTTTCGGGGAGCTGGAATGTTTGGCGCTGATTATCGGCTGTCTGTGTCATGATCTGGACCACCGAGGGACCAACAACTCTTTTCAGATCAAGTGAGTATCGTTATAAGCTTGTGTTAAAGAATTTATGAGGAAGTCTTCTCGTTCAATTATAATTTAGGTGTCTTCAAGGCTAGAGTGAATAGGCTCTTAATAAACTAGTGCGCTTTACCATCAACGGATGCATCACTGCTTACCATCAGATGGGATCGCAGTAAAGCACTAGATTAAATCATTAAAAAAAAAAAACTGCGCTAGTGCGAGTCGGATTCGCGCACTGAGGGATCCGTACAAACCTACCTATGTAATCAGTTCAATTCCTGAATGGAGTTTCTAAATGTTTCCGAATTGCAATTTTTTATTATGATAACTACAAATTTTTATTTTTCAGATTTATACCTATATCTGTACTATAAGACCTTGCTTTATGCCAAATTTCAGGATTCTGGGTCAACGTAAACTACCTTATGAATTTTGATTTCCTTGAGAGTGTCGAAATATTCGTTTTTTGCGACATATCTTTTTTTTTCGGTAACTTAGAAGTATCATTTTTTTTCACAGCATTGAGGGACCGCAGACTTGATTATATGGTTTTAATTTCAACTCGATACCTCCACGCCTTCCCGAGATAAAGGGTCTTGACAGACAGACAGACGGACGGACAACAAAGTGATTCTATAAGAGTTTCCTTTATAGTGTTAACCAATTACCGAGTTGTGGATGTAAAATTGACAATCGCCCTATGTAAAATACTTATAACCAGCTGCATTTGTTTTGGCTGGGAGTCGACCGTCGACCCCAACACAGTTGGGAAAAGGTGAGGTAGAATAAAGACTCACATTCCACTACCTTATTCCAGAGCGTCTTCACCTCTGGCGCAGCTGTACTCCACGTCAACGATGGAGCACCACCACTTCGACCAATGCCTGATGATCCTCAACTCACCCGGCAACCAGATCCTGCTCAATCTGTCCTCCGACGACTACGAGAAAGTCGTCAAAGTGCTCGAAGATGCTATCCTGTCCACCGATTTGGCTGTTTATTTCAGGTAGATTTACTTTTGTTTGTACATCAAAACAACATTAACGCAACCTGTTTTCTAATCATTTCAAGTTGTTACATTTAAAAGCATGTCATAAACTATAATTACTGCAATTTGTTACGAAATATAAACAATTGGCAGCTGCGTTGCCTGTTGCGGGTTCAATTCCCGCACGGAACAAATATAAAAAATATTATCAATACACTTGCTCTTAACCCGCTTTTAGGCAAGCGATTCTTGTTTTTCGCACGAGTGTGGAAAAGTACGCAAAAGTGCGCGAGTTCACCCTCGCTACAATGGATTGTATTTATTGTAACAGGCTGGGCGCAGCGCGACCCCCACAAGTCGCGCGTCAACTCCCGTTCATTTATATATTCGTAAGGGCATTGAAAAACGTCGTGTGATCAATTTGGAAATTCGTCACTGCAGCATTCGGCTCCATAACACCGCCGCTGAATGCCGCCTCGGTCGCCATAACCTGTTGCCGTGCAGCTTTCATGACAGGCAGTTTCAATCCATTTGTGTCAATTGCATCAAAATTGCAGTTTTGCAACTGGCGTAACATTGCCGTCATCAACATCCGAAGACTTTTAAAACAAAAATATCCGTATTTACCTTCCAGCAAACGCAAAGGCTTCATCGAGCTGGTCAGTGAGGAACGCCAGGTGACTCCGAACTGGGGAGAATGCGAGGACCGCCGCGGTCTCCTACGAGCGATGTTGATGACTGCCTGTGACCTGGCTGCCATCACCAAGCCCTGGCCTGTGGAGCGACGGGTAGCTGCCTTAGTGGCTGGCGAGTTCTTCAGGCAAGGGGACCTGGAGCGACAGAACTTGAATTTGACGCCTATTGTAAGTAGTCTTTACAGAGTATACTAAAAAGCAACCCTATAAAATAAGGCTTAGTGTGACGCAAAACAAAATGAACCATCAAGGCAAGATTCTAAACCATACTTTGATTTTACTTTGCTAATAAAAGTTAAATGCGAACATGAACTTTGGCATGAAGAATATAATGTTCATATTCCTATAAGCGAATATAAGAATTTCATACGAATATGAACCTATCTTTCTTATAGACTTTTGAAGCCCCCATTCTGAAGAAACAGGAAGTACGATTTTCGTAAAGCAAGTGTTGAGTTTTTAATCTTCTATTCTTGTATATAAAAATGAATAGCTGTTCGTTAGTCTCGCTAAAACTTGAGAACAGCTGGATCGAATTGACTAATTTTGGTCTTGAAATATTCGTGATAGTCCAGGAAAGGTTTAAAAGGTGATAAATATGGAAAAATGCACGAAATAAAAAATCCGTATACAACGCCACCTCTAAAAAAAAGGTCATTATAAAATGAATTATGCTGTTCTGGTAATGCCAGTAGATGGCGTTAACCTTACTATTAGGCGGTACGAAGTTCGCCGGGTCATTTCGCCGGCTAGTACAAAATAATATCGTCAATAAACGATACCTACAAGTTTGTGGGGGTTAAGGAGAGAGATACGGACCCAAGCGGGACAATCGACTCGAGATCGATTGGACGCAATTGTACTTTCCACTTTATTGAACTTCGTCAAATTCACAAAAAAATATCTATTAAACTAACATTCGAATTTAACGATAATGTTTGAGTATAGTCTGATGTTCGTTCAGGTATTTTCAGATTTTAGCAAAGACCATTTTTCCTTAGCAAATACAAAATAATCTAAAAATGTTATGTTACATTCAGCGCCATCTAGTGAGAGCATAGAACATGATCACGCTCGGGCCCGTTTTTTACGACATAAGGGGCCATTCGAGTATTACGTAGGCAGGTTTTATGCAAATATTAACCCCCCCCCCTTGTCTGCAAAAGTAAGTAAAGCTCTCACCCTCCCCCTCCATGCTTACGTAAACATTGGTACAAGCATTTGTCAATGTATAAATTTATGAGCAGTAATTCTAAGTCTACAAATAAGGAATAGGCTTGAAATAAAGGAAAAAACAAACTTAATTTAAAATTTTGACATATTAATTCAAATTAACAGTCCTCAATCCATGATACACGAATCCATGACTCTAAATCTTCAATGACATTGGATGTTTGCTGCTTAGTGATGTGTGTTGTGTCTACTCATTTTCTTGCGACTTTAGGACATCGACATCAAAAAACAAAAAAAATATACATATAATACTGCTGACGTAATCACTATCTAGACTGAGGGGGTCTACTATCTAGACCCCCTCATCCCCCATGTCATCATTAATAAGCAAAGCAAAGACCCCCCCTGTTGTGCTTACGTAATACTTGAATGGCCCCTCAACTAAATTGTTGAAGGGATGAGGCTATTTTAACATGTCATGGTAAGGCCTCTGAACAGGGATAGTTTAAGATTTGTGTTCCAAAAAAGACCAAATTAATTTAGAGTCAAATGTCGTTCATTTCAGGACATTATGAATAGAGATAAGGAAGACGAGCTCCCTGCTATGCAAGTCAAATTCATCGATACGATCTGCCTGCCCATCTACGAGGTAACTATTACTTTACATTATTTTCTTTGACAGCAAATCTTTCACCAAGATATTCTTCATCGTCATTTGAGCCGATAGACGTCCACTGCTGGACATAGGCCTTCCCCAAATGTCGCTACAATAAACGATCCTGTGCGTCTCGCATCCATCGGATTCCCGCAAGCTTCACCAGGTCATCGGTCCACCTTGTAGGGGCCTTCCAACACTGCGTCTTCCGGTACGAGAGACATTCTTCAGTAAGGAAGAAGTAGAAACTATGTACCTACTTTTTTCCAAAACACGAATAGCCGACGTTGGTAACACAGCTACGGTTAAAATGGAATAGGCCTTTTTACGTTTTACGTATGTCGGGGAACTATAGCCGACTATAAGTTTAGGTTACTATCACACAGTGAATTTCAAACGCAAGGAAACGACAATTTAGTAGGCCCAGAAAGAGATGGCGGGAGGAGCTGAACTTCATCCCAAAGGACTGCTCCAAAATTGCAGAAGACCGGGGGAAAGTGTTGAGAGGGAAGCGAGGCCTTTATGCTGCAACCGGACAGTACAGGTTCATAACAATAAGTTCAGCTAGTTACTAACGTACTTCTTTTTCATTTCTAGGCGTTCGCAGTCCTGTCCCCGGCCTTACAGCCATTGCTTGACCGAGTGAAGAGCAACCGCGGCCACTGGATCGATCTCTCCAACAGCGACGAGAAATTCGACTACACTCTCGATAAGGAGCTCCCGGAGAGAAACGACAAATCCAGCACCAGTTCACAGAATGTCGACGACACGGAGAACACGTATGAGGGAGACAGCAGTGGTGCCGTCTCCCTCTCTTCAGAAACAAACTCTAAGTACGAAAACCTCGAGAACCCCGTCGTAGGACTCCTGTGTAACAACGCCCTCAAACTCAGAGATTCCAATAACTTCTGTCAACTTAATGACTTTTAAAAGTTCTATAGACTATGACAATGTGATAAAGTGAATAAGCGGCTTGTTAGTGCTCCCAAGTTTCAAAGGCCAATAGCGAAGCCAAATCGTCCATTTAGGATGTTAGGATTAGAATACTTTAAGTTTCTAAGTATCTAGCACAACTAACAATGAAATTTTCACTAAGTTTTAATTGTGATTCGTAAGTTGTATTGCATTTTAGAAAATGAATTTAATCGATATTGCGTGTCTGTCCATTTTGTTTATTTGTCGCATCGTTATTCTCCTATTGGTCTGCTTGGAATGTCGGACGATGTCATGAATTTATCGAGCCTTACCAAGAAGAACATTGTAACCGACAGTTTTCGCGTTTTGCAGGAAGGGGGTATTTTCTTTCCTAATTCAAAAATATTTATCATAATATCGTTATAAAAATGTTAAGATTTGTGATTCATACATCTGCTGATCTATTCAAATAAGCACTATATTTACTGACATATATTATCATAGATACTTTTTAATGAGCGTTTTATAAAATGACGTTCATTAGGTGGCAACACTGAGTTGTCAGGTCCAGGTACCTGTCAAAACGGTTATGTTTATGACATGATAGGCGCCAGATAAACTTGGATTATCGGTCATTGACCCTCCTTCATTGCTGTCGTCTTGAATCGACAGCTATCGCGATCCTTTACATTTTCTAGTAATGAAAAACAGTTCGTTTGTTTTTCGGGTACCTACGCAGAGATAATAAGAAAAGGTCAATGTACTTTATTCCAAGTGTATCTGGCGCCTTGTACAGAAAAATTGATGTCAACATCATTTTTACCTTTTTTTTTCAAAAGAAGTCCTCTCGGCTATGTGGCGCCAACTGGTGGGGGTGAATTTTTCTGAATACGCTAATTTGAAAATAAAATTCCTTTTCTGCAAAAATCGCGAATTGTCGCTCACGATGCTCTTTCTAAAAGGTTCGATATCCAGTTCGCGGGTTTCAACTGACAGCTGTGTGATATTCGTTTAGTAAATAGATGGTTTAGTCGAATTTGAAGTTTATCTAAACGCATGGCGTAATTAATCGATAAGTTGTCATGACCATCGCCGCACTATTTTTATACACTTCATTATGTAGCTTTACATTTTTAAGTACCTATAAGAGAAAATTTTACAAGTAGGTATGTAATTAAATGTTTTAATTTACCTCATTCGTCTATTCCTATTACGTATTACATGAAATCGTTTCGTGTGTGTGTCAATAGTTTATGTATCATTTAAGGATACATTTTACAGCTAATGAAATATTCAATTTCTCATAGAAACAAAAATATTTCGACCTTTTAAAATACTCTAACCCACTCTAACCGCAGTAAGTGTAACAAAACAGGGCCTAACTGTCGTGACGTAGTTGTATGACCAAAATACCAAAAAGTTTTTATGTAGTTGTTGTATTAAACACCTTATTGTTTTCTATTATTCGGATTTATCATTATTTTTTTCATACTTATGTATTTCATTATGATAAAAAAAAACTATTGATTAAACCTCTGATTATGAGTATGTGTGTGTGCGGAAAATATAATTATACACTAGCGACAATTGGTGTATATAAACTAATAATTTTCATTCGCACAACGTAATTTTTGTAAATAATTAATCAATGTTATAAATACTGTACCTAATACTAACATGTTGTAATTTTGGTAAGTACTTATTATAAATTCGGGTTTTCTCTATTAATTATACATGGATGATTTTGTTCTATATCTGCTTATAGGAACCGTGGCCTCGCATTAATTATTTTCAAGACAGTTACGGCACCCGCTGATCCATTCCAATATTATTTTCGATTTAAAATAGATTTTTTTGCGTCGATTTTGTTTGTGTTGTCCATTAAGGACTACTGCCCACGGACGCGTAGCTTCATATACGCGTATTCGTCATTACACGCTTGGTGTAAGGCCGCTTGTACAGAGACGTTTTTTAGACGTGAAAAGCAATTGTTAACTCGCCGTGTGTAGGTACGGTCGACAGTGTTGTCTATATGACTGTGAAAGCTTGTAGAAAAAAAGTTGCATAAACCGCGCTGGAGTTATCGTGCCGGAGACAAAACGTGTGTGACAACTACGCACGGTCAATAAACCATAGATTTTTACGGCGAAAAAACGTGTGTGTACAAGCGGCCTACGGCTGCGTGAAGCTTACATAAAAGACTATGAAAATCGGTCGACGAGGCGGCAACGACACGACGGCACGACGCTATTACTTCGTCGACAGAGTTTAATGACTAATACGCGTCTATGAAGCTACGCGTCCCTGGACAGTGGGCCAAAGTTTTATGTAGAAAAAGTGTCAATTATAAAAAAAAATACAGCATACAGTTTAAATAATGTGTCCGTTATTTTAATGATTTGAAAACAGCTTACTTTGGTATGCAAGTTTTTATTAAACTGCAACTTTTGGTATATTTTCTGTATATGTATGGACATTCACTATAAGTTGTTCATCTAGTCTTTTATTAAATTTGACTATGATCATGTCTTAATTTGGATTCGTTTTATACTTTTTAATATTGAAAATTAATCGATGATAAAATTGTAAGGTACAAAGTTGTAAAACTTTTAAGATTGGGAAATCATGTCCCCTCTATGTATGTTTTAAATTTGGAAGCAAAACAATTTCGAGTCGTTACTTCACATTTTAAAACGAATTTCTTCTAACATAATTACATTATGACCAAGTCCTCCAAAACGAAAGTTAAAAAAAATATATATTTTGTAATTGGAATAATTCTCTCTATAAGCATTAGATATTTACATGAAAAAAATCTCAAATTAATTGTGGTAATAAAACTATGTACAACATTAATTTTAAGGTTGCTGTAAGTATTATTAGAAAGTAATTAGAAAATTAATAATTGTAATTCACTAAATGACGAGTTGTATGGTGTGTGAATAATATGGAGGTTGTTTTGTTCCAAACAAAAATGTTATTTATTTATGATTAAACAAATTTTGAAATAATTATTGCTTTTTATTTATTTTTACCACTGCTCTCAAGAGCAGTGGTGGCCGAGTGGTAATGGCCGCGACTTACGGAGTTGTAGGTCGCGGGTTCAAATCCAGCCAGCCGCATTACTTTGTGTAATTTATTTCATCACCACTGCTCTCAAAACGGTGAAGGAAAACATAGTGAGGAAACCGGCATGTCCTAGAACCAAAAATTCGAAGACATTTGACATCCACCAACCCGCACTGGGCCCGCGTGGTGGATTACGGCCCATTCCCTCTGCTAGAGAGGAGGCCTGAGTCCCAACAGTAGGAACATTATAAGGCCGACTATGCTATGCTATTTATTTTTATTAATCTTCATATCAACAATCGATTTGCCTACCCTATCCCCAAGTATATTAGGGTCAGTTTCCAGTCTAACCGGATGCCGCTGAGTACTGTAGAAATTCTTTTATCAGGACCTCATTCTAGGTGTTACGGGTCATGGATATACAATACAATAGTACTATATCCACACCCCACTACAAGCTTCCCACAAGGTGGACCGATGACCTGGTGAGGGTCGCGGGAATCCGAAGGATGCGAGACGCACAGGGCTGGTCTTTGTGGCGGCATTTGGGGGAGGCCTATGTCCAAGAGTGGACGTCTTTCGGCTGAAATGATGACTCTTTATCTTTTAGTCACATAATATCTACTATTTTATATCACCTGCTCGATAATGCCCTTTTATATATAATACAACTCTAACCTAAAGCAATCATTCTGTCCGTACTGATCTAATATAGTATGTGAGTTCCATAAGATTAATGCGATTTTAATTTGGGACGTCAAGACCATTTGAATAAAATGTAGGTACGTGCATCAAACAAATAAAAAAATGAAATAACTAATATATCTCTAAAAATAAATGAAAGAGTGTGAGCGTTATAGAAAATTAAAACTATAGTTCAATCTTAGGGTGTTTTTAATATCGTGCAGATTTCATCATGCACGCGGGTTTGCACCGCATGCAGATAATATCAAAATGCAATAAAACGTGTAGGTACCGCGTGCGTATTCCACGCATTACAATACAATAAATATACTTGTATGAAATGAACATTTGCGGGGGTTACGCGTTCGGAGTAACCCCGCATCCGTGATCAAAACCGCACGATGTTAAAAACATCCTTAGAGTAGTGAAATTTGTTCCTTTCAAATCTCAAAACATGTCGAGTTATTAACTTGTAATAAATACTTATTCTAATATAAAATTATCCACCACGACCACGAAACACAACACTGCGCTCCAAAACGCAAATCATTGATGTGGCTCAAAAGGCTGCCCAACTTAAATGGGACTGGGCAGGACAAGTCTGCCGCATGTCTAGCGAGCTGTGGGCCCGTAAAATACAGGATTGGTATCCAGATACAGGGACGCGGGGCCGCGGCAGACCAAGAAGAAAATGGCGGGATGACCTGGATGGCTTCCTTAAGAATTGGAATAAGAAAGCAAGGGACCGTGATCGTTGGAAAGAATGAAAGGAGCCTTTGCCCAGTAGTGGGACAATACGGGCTAGCTATAATAAAAAATAATATAAGTAATTTGCTTCAGTATATTGTCTTTTAATTGTCTCACAGGAGTATCCAACACGGGGATAAAGCTGTTTTTAAACGACTTCAAAAAGGAGGAGGTTCTATGTTCGTCTGAATGTATGTTTTTTTTTTTATGTATGTTCATCGATTTATCGAGGTAAACATCCGCATTGAAATAACTATTACTTTGGTAGATCAGATACGCCACAGAAAGACACACATAAAGGTACCTACAGTATTACGAACGAAGTCGTCAGTCTAATAACAACTTTCTTCAAACATCAGGCGGATGGACCTGTTGCGCATTGATACTCTTTTGGACTAAATGTAGATTTAGTTTTTTTCTTTTCTTAATTTATCTAACTGCCCTCAATACCTCTTTTTTACGTGAGAAATTATCAAATGACTTCTCCAGGTGGAAAACTTCTTCTGGGTGGAGTGAGACGGATGTCAAAAATTTCCTG
This sequence comes from Mythimna pallens, assembly GCA_961205895.1. NCBI lineage: Eukaryota > Metazoa > Arthropoda > Insecta > Lepidoptera > Noctuidae > Mythimna > Mythimna pallens. Next base: position 10,182,829 of record OY540843.1, read on the forward strand.
ACTTAACTCACCGAGTATGTTCATTCAGTAGCCCTTTGGGAGGGACTCGGTAACTGTTCCGAACAATTCCATTACCCCGGTAGGTCCCACAACCCATCTGGAATCTCATATGCATTTGACCACCTAATATCGGCAAGACAAAAAAGAATACACATTTATGTCAGCATAAAACTTTAAACTTTTTGATGACTCCAAAATATTTGAATGGTACACTGTAACATAAAGAAGAAATTTCATGTCAGTCCGAAACTGACGTCAAGTGAAACAGAAACACAATCGCTGTGAATCAAGAATTTGAATATTTACTGTAAAGCCAACATTTCCTTCAAACACTTATTTGTAGACAGTTCTTTATTTTACACGACTATACAACATTTAAGGGGTAACCAAGTACCTTATATTTTGCGTTTGATAAAATATACGACAAACAAACGAAAAAATGGCTAAGATGGACATCACCAAACCGGAAATTATATTGCTTCTTACCGAAGCTTATGAGAGAGAGAAACGTTTGCGGTCATATTGGGTTAGCAAACATACAGCACAGATACAGTTGGCGGCTACACTGAACAGAGAACTCACTAATTACTATGAGCAAGATGTCATCAAGCACTGCATGATTGAAGGTATGGCTACAATCACTCGAGACCATAAGGTTGCTGGTCGAAATAGAAGAAAAGTACCAATCCGTGACGTAAAAAGCATACCAGGCATTGAGAGCTTACGCCATGAGCATACCCTCATCAACCTTGGTGTAGGTAATGCCAAAGAAGATCCTCGACTAGCTCGCCCAGACACTGACTTGTCACCAGATCCAATAATGCGCCCTGTAGATGCAAAGGCCAAAAAAATATTTTTCAAACCAAAGCCTCACTTTGGTAGGGAGAAGTACCTACATGTCAGGGCCAACATATTACCTGAGAACAGATACTATCTTCCAGAATGTGTGAGTTGGGACCATGGTTGGCGTATGTGTGACAGTAAGATGGTAGGTAAGGGCAAGTATGGACGAAATTGGGTCCTGCAGAAGACTTTACAGGGTCGTGTTGGGCCGACACGGGATCCAGATCATTATAAGTCACCGACGCTGGCTAGCTTCGAAAAATGTGCACAATAAGTGAAGTGATTCATGGAAAAGCGGGTTTATAGCTTAAATAAAGTGTTGTATTTGTTTATAGGTATTATTATTATATATATTTATAATTGCTTAACGTTTAATGTTAATTTTTACTTTAATGAGTTATTTTGTATTTTCTCATTTATTTTATAAGTTTTCATTATACAGATAAGTTTGTTTAATATTTAGATTAATACTTCAGTATTTCGTGGATTCTTATTTATATAGTCATAGATCTACTTATTATTATTCTTTTATTTTATTTTTTGCACACAAAACCTTAAAAAAACAATGTACTAATGTTTTAACCTACCATTGGGTTTCTGTATAGTAAACCTTGTGTGTAATTGAACAACAAAACTAGAAATTAGTGCATATGAAGACAAGTTACTATATATGAACGACAAAACTAAAGCTTACATTAATTAAATACTACCCTAAAAGTTAACTAAACAAATATTTGTACAGCACACAATATATAAAAATGCTAAAATAAATAAAAATTGTAACACGTATTTTATGGGTCGTTGACAAGAAAAGTTCTCTATTTTTTCCCCTGAAGACTTAACGAAGAGCTGGCCATTACTGAGTATGTAAAAGAATTCCAAAGGCGCATAGCACGCCGGTGGAATTTCGAGGAGCACTTCCGACGTCTGGCTCCCAAACGGTATCGGACAGAGACTACCCTCAAACGGCTCCTGCCCATCCTAGGGTGTCTAGACGCTTCCTGCCGGAGGTTCTATATTTACTATACTCTTTGGAGGCTCTTCGCGGGGATCGTTCAGTCCATGGCCCTTTACGGAGAGCCGGTGTGGGCGTCGTCGCTAAGAAAGCAACCGGCGGCCAAGCTGAATCACCAGGCCCTGGTACAGGCCATAGTTCCGAGCGACGATGAATAGCAGGCGGTCGCCTCCTTCTCCGAAGCAGTCATATGGCTCAGCCGCCGGAATCTTGACCCCAATTTCCAGCCACCACCATAGGCGTTTTTTTTTTTTTTTTAAGGTGGGAAATCATCCAATTGACTTGTCGCGCTCTGGGTGGAGCGGGAGGGCATGTCAGACTTTTACTGACTAAAACCACACCTGTGTCCTTCAATTACCCTTTGCGTTCTAGGACTACGGGTTTCCCTTTCAGAAATTCTCCGCGGTCCTAGCTAGCGAGCATCGGCCCGCGTCTACCGTGGCTGGTAGTCGGGGTCGGAATTACGGCGGCTAGGGCGAGAGGACCTTCGTTCCCTCACGCGTGCAGCCTCCTCCTTCGCTAGCATTACTGCTTCGCAGAAGGAGGCGACTGCCTGCCATTCCTCCTCGCTCAGGACCATAGCCTGAACCAGGGCCCGACGCGAAAGGTCGCTGCCACCAATTGCCTCCACGAGGACACGGTGGTGCTCCGCCCAAGCGGGGCACACCTCCACCGTATGCTCCACCGTGTCCTCTGGGTGGTCCGCACAATGATGACACCCAGCCGTTGCTTCCGCCAGAATCCGATGACCACCACAGGCGTGGGGTTTGCGGACAACGAATAATGGGCAGCTCGCCGTCCAGCCGTCCGGTAATCATCCGGACTGAACCCGAGTCGTTGACGGCGCGTAGTGTTCTATGCGCGCTTCAAACAGATGTCACCAAAACCGTCGGGGCCCAGCAGGGCCAAAGCCTACTGGGGCCATGGGTCGTCCGAAAGGGAACTTCGGGGTCCTGGGACGCAAGGCAAAGAAGGAATGTCGGAGTGGGTTTTAGTCAGTAAAAGTCTGACACGCCCTACCGCTCTACCCTAGAGGGCATTGGATGATATCCCACCTAAGAAAAAAGGGCGCACAGCACGAACAGTAAGGGATCTACCGTAAAGGCTTGAGGAGTGGGAAGGAAGATTTCAACCGATCACACAATTCAACATAATGGCAAACTGCGGGAACGTGTCTTGCACGACGGAATAACAGAAAATTGCAATAAACTCATCCCACCACACTATCATGGCTTCACCCGGCAACGCAGGATAACTATACATATATTAAAGAAGAGTAACAGTACATTTTGATATAAGTGGAGAAAGTTTGTCATTGCGACTGAGTCGGAATTCGCCCGAGCCATAGGCGAGAGTGTTATGGAGCCAAGTGCTGCAGTGACAAATTTCCACGTATATCAAATGACGTTTTTCAATACACTTACGAAGATATAAATAAACGGGGTTGAAGCGCGACTCATGGGGGTCGCTTCGAAACAAAATACATTACCGACACCTTCAAAGGTGGCGCTTGCGGCGCCAACTTTCGCCTGTCGTGACGACTGGAGTCTGAAATCTTATGGGAACTTATGGATGTTAACAAGTGGACGAAGCAACCGCAGCATGTATACTATACTCCCATCTTAGAAGTCTCTGGTCCAGCCACAGATATGTCAAACATGACATATCTGTGGGTCCAGCAAACTCAAGTTACAGGCGCACCAACCTGCTATTGTACGACCAACATGTCGGCGATATAGGCTGCGTTAATAAATATTTATTAACGCAGAATAGAAACTCTCACTCAGCAAGTGACCAGCAATCCGTACACACCGTGATGCATTTAGGCAGCTTTCTTAAGAAATGGGCCAAAAGAAACGAAAGTTTAGGCTATTCTTTTTCTATAGTCTTTTTCGATGTTCTACACAATAAAAGTTAGCATTTTAATGACGTAGCGCCAAGGGGGCAACATATCCCAAGGTAAAAATTCAGAATATTGGCCCTTATAAAACGTCAGAGGCTATTGCGTGGGATAAATATCTCCACGGCTACTTTTTTAAGGTGTTTCGAGGTATCATGAAAAAGTGAGGTATCATAAAAATCAAATAGAAGTATAATCCAAACCCCCACCAGCATCTTACTAGATTAGTAAATTAATGCAGTTTCATTTTGTGACCTTTGCCAAAATGCGTCTGGGGCATTATTTTTCACCATCATCATTTCAACTGATATACGTCCATTTCTGGACATATATGCCTCCCCCAAGTTTTGCTAAAACAACCGATCCGCATCCATCGGATTCCCGCAACCCTCACCAGGTCATCGGTCTATAGCGACATCTATATTTGACAACGGCTTTTTAACGTTAAATTTTTTAATTTACTAGGTACTGTCAGTCTGTTAACTGTCCGCAATCTCCGGAAACTGCAATATCGACACGAAGTAGAAAAGAAATAGAAGAAGTATCTACCTATTAATATAGCAACAATAATACTCTAACTTTTTGGTAAGGTTCGTAAAATTATTTGAATATAAAACACAATCGAAGAAGAAATTAAGTGTCAGTTTGAAACTTAGTGTAAACATATATTTATATACTCTTTGGTGTACACTGAATTGAACTGAAGCTAAAACACAATTACTGTAAACTGTGAAACCAATATTTCACCTTTAATGTTAAACAATATTTAAAGAGTTATTTTATTTTATTTTATACAACATTTAAGGGGTTACCAAATACCTAATAAAAGGCACTACAAGTCCTCACAAAACCATGACTAAGTTGGACATCACCAGACCGGAAATCATATTGCTTCTTTCCGAAGCGTATGAGAAAGAGAAAACTCTGCGATCATATTGGGTTAGCAAACATACAGAAAAGATACAGTTAGCAGCAACACTTAATAGAGAACCAACTAATTACTATGAAGAAGATGTCACGAGGCACATCATGAGTGAAGGTATGACTGCAATTACTCGAGACCATAAAGTAGCTGCTTGCAATAGAAGAAAAACACCAATCCGCGACGTAAAGAGCATACCAGGTATTGAGAGCTTACGACATGAGCATTCAATCATCAGCCTTGGTATAGGTAACGCCAAAGAGGATCCTCGGCTAGCTCGTCCGGATACTGACTTATCACCAGATCCAATAATGCGCCCCGTAGATCCGAAGACCAAGAAAATATTTTTCAAACCGAAGCCTCACTTTGGTAATGAGAAGTATCTAAATCAGAGGGCTAAGATAATACCTGAAAAGAGGTACTATCTTCCAGAATGTATGAGTTGGGCCTGTGGTTGGCGTATGTGTGATAGTAAGAGGCCAGCGAAGGCTATGTATGGACGAAAGTGGACCTTACAGAAGACACTGAAGAGTGGTGTTGGGCCGGCACGGGACCCAGATCATTACAAGACACCCACGTCGAGTAGCTACGAAAAATGTTGACGATAAGACACCTTTCGTAAAGCAATTCATGAAATAACAATTATGAGATTGTTATTATTGCATAACTATAGAACTAATATTGGTATTCATTTATAATTGATATTTTTACTATATGAATTTTTGTTATAGGTATTTTTATTATAGGTATTTACGCTAAACTTTTAATGTTAATTTTAACTTTTATGAGTTATTTTATTGTTTTCTTTTCTAAGTTTCATTATACAAGTAAGTTTATATAATATTTGGCAGTAAATATATATTTCAAAATGAACTGGGATTTTATCATTTAACAAGTCTGATGTTGTCCGAGATCTTTATAACACTTCTAAAATGAGGCCGCAGTTCATCTCGAGTGGTGCGTACCGTATATCGGAGCCATGTCTGTTCGGGCGACAAATGTTTGAAGTCTCATCTGCAGACCACAACATGGTGGACGTCCATCGGGCTCCTGCGATTCTCACCTGGTCCTCGGTCTAGCTTCTGGGAAGCATCCAACGCTGCGTCTTCCGGGGCGCGGTCGTCAAACCAGAACCTTTCGGCCCCATCGACCATTCGTCATCGTTCTGCGAACAATGTACCCTGCCGACTGCCACTTAAGATCCGCCATCACAAGTCCAATATATAAAACATATAAATTATTTCTACCTATTTCTGTTATATACTATCATCTACCGGTGCGGTTTGGGGCACAGCGGCCCCAAAATTCACCAAATATTTCATTAGAAAGAATAATGCAAAGATGGTTAACTATTAAAGCACCTACCATGTTGTTTCTGCTCCACCTACTTGCGGTCGACTGGTAGAAAATGCATAAGGCATTAAGTCCACCTTTGTACAGTGTTTACTAGTCCATAAATATTGAATAAATAAATAGTTTATATAGCAGTTATTATATAGCAGCGTTGGAAAGCCTCACACAAGGTGGACCGATGACCTGGTGAGGGTCGCGGGAATCCGATGGATGCGAGACGCACAGGACCGGTCATTGTGGCGACATTTGGGGGAGGCCTATGTGTGGACGGTGGACGTCTTTCGGCTTGTGTTATGAGACCTTGTTTCATGCCAAATTTCAGGATTCTAGGTCAACGGGAAGAACCATAAAAACGATGTTTCGAAAACAAGAATACAAAAAGGCAATAAATAACCAAAGAGATTTAAAAGTATGTATGTCTTTGGCAATAACATATTATATTTTCTTGTTAGATCCTAATAAAATTAGAGGGTAATTGCAATTGTTGATAAAAAAATAATTAACTGCGCACAATTGATTTAAGCCATGGTAACCAACAACCATACAATATATAATTATCCGTGTGGAGCATTATCCGTTGCTCGTTTTATATCCTTTGGCAAAACCCCGCTCACATGAAGGCAGCAACATCACGCACGCTATTGCTCACTAACATTTAGCCAATCACATAAAACCAAAGGATCACCCCAGATGGCGTGTTTTCCCGCCAAAAATTTTATCAATAACACTGCGCATGTTACTCTAGTTTACACCTGTCTCTTTCTCGTAATAAGGAAAGCGAGAGGGAAAGTAGATAACCTCCAAGAATCCACGCATGCGCGGGACGAAACCTTTCAGAAAAAAAATGTTGGCTAGACAGAGCGTTTTCGTTTTCCGCGATTCGCATCACTCGAAATGCGGTGTGTATAAAATAGTGCAGTGAAATTGTACGTTATTGTAAATGTTTTTGGAATGTTGTAAATAAATATTAGTTTACTACTCGTAGTGTACGTAACTAGGTAAATTTATAGGAATATAGAGCATTTATTACCTAATATTTATTAGTTTGATAAATCAATTGAGCTGATATTGCATAAAATCTGAGCTGCTTCTACAGAATGGGATTGTGTGACTAAAAATAAAAGATTAAAGTTTATATTTGGTGAGTATATGCATTAATTGTTTTTTTAATAGCAGATGGAGTAATGCGGTACCTAATAATAACCTCTGGGCTTACTCCCTGTTTATTATCCAGATCTAAAATACGTCTGACCTTCTTAGCATTGTTTATTATGAATACTGTTATTTTTATGTTAAACATGTGTTCCACTTCTCGATAGAGTATTGACTGGAGGACTGCAGGACTAAATAAAATTGGCCAGATCGATACGTTCTCTATCAATGAATCTTGTACAACACCGTGATACGAATCATGGTGTCGCATGGCTCTGTAATGAAGTTGTGACTCTGTTTGTAAATTGAATGAAATGGAATTACAATATTCATTTAAGTAAATATTGTTGTGAAATAATAGACCCGTACTTTCTTTTGCATAAGGATTTGTAGACTGCAAAAGATATCTAATTGAGGACAATAAGGATTGGGATTGTCCTGTTCTGTAATTTTAAATGGTTTGTATAAAATTATTTATAAAAACCATTTAAAATCTGAGTCTAATTTATCTATAATATGTATGTATTTAGAAATATTTAAGTATGTTTATCAGTTGTCTAGTACTCATAACACAAGCTCTGCTTAGCTTGGGACTAGACGGTGTTGTGTGATAGTTGTGTGAATATTATTATATTATTATTTATTACGTAGGTGGATATTTTTTTATCACTCATTTTTTTTTTATTACCATTTGCATAGCAGTTTGAGTATTTTCAGCCAACCTCAATGTCATTTCTTTGGTATTGTTTGCCAAATCTTCGAGCTCCTTAAACTTATAAGTACAGTCAAATGGTGTGAATAGAATCTCAGGGGTGGATAGAAATAAAACTTCAAAGATTATTTTCACAATATTTGAATATTTTTTGCAGCATTTAACTAAATCAATTTATTAATGAGTTATTATTCTAAAAAGTCGATACTTTGTTTGAAGACGATAATATAGTATCAAAGTGAAAAACCAAACCAAAGTTTTTTTTTTTATTCACCCCTGCGTTTTTATTCACCCTGATTTACGGTACACGAAATCTGATAAAACGCTTGTACTCTCTGGACACTCATTTTATATGGTTAGTCATCTTCTTCCTTCCCTTATCCCATATTACTTGCGGCGCAACACGTTTTATTCTTCCATTCTGTCCTGTCACCGTCACACTATCACTAACTCCCTTTTCTTTCATATCATTCCTTACACAATCCATCCATCTTTTCTTTGGCCTCCTTCTCCCTCTCCATCAATCTACATATTGAGTTTGTTTTCAAAGTCAAAGTCAAATGTTTTTATTTCACATGGGCACTTATAAAACGACGTTTCGGTGTTTCTTCATGGTAGTCAGTTAGAAAACGCCGACCAAATATCAAATAATTTATTCATTTGTATTGCGAAATAAAAGGTAACAATGTTTTTAGTCGAGAAAAAATCATGCGAATAATGTTGTGAAGAACAAAACAAGTAAAAGAAACGGAAACTTTTTTAAAAAGTTTTTACACCAAAGTTGAAACCTATTTTCGTACTTTGAAAGTTTTAAAAACGAATGTTGGTTGAATATATTTTTGGCATTTTGCCGTCAAAATTATAAATAAATAAAAATAAATGTTCTGTATTCACGATGTTTAATGATAATTTCATTTGTAAAATATTTGATTCGAATCATGGTTAGTTGAACATCATTTCTATAATAAAAAATAGTGACTGGATAAATGTATAAATTCGCGGGTTCTGCAGTAAATTTTATTACATCGGTTTCAATTTCAAGGTAAAGTAGTATCATTTTACAATAATTTACTAGTTTATAGTCAGCTTATTATGACGTTGTGTTTTTACCTATTATTAATTGCTGTTTTTGTTAATAATAAGTTGTTGGATGGTCGCAGGTTTAATTTTCAGATATAACCTATCTGAAAATGTAATTAGGTTAGGAAAACTACTGGTAATACCTGATTAATAATAAATGGCCGTCACTGATCTTACGGACCCTTATTCACCTTTAAATAATTGTCTATTTTTCTTTTCGGCTTAAAATATTCACTGCAGAAAATAATGAAGGCAAGAAAATACGGCATTAAGTTAGCCTTGAAGGATTCGCTTTAAAAATAATATATAAACTAGTGCTTGACTGCAGTCCCATCTGATGGTAAGCAATGATACAATCATTGATGGTGAAGCGCATTACTTTATTAGTCTTGATAAATGCATTTTATCTCTCGATAGCACTTTCACCCATACATTGTTGTGTGAGATAATTCTAAGCATGTTTTGTGATGGACTTCAATAGGTTATCAAAATCATATTATAAAGGTGAGAACTTTGTATGTACCTATGTCTGTGAGTACTCCTTCACGTTCGAAAACGGCTAAACAGATTTAGATGAACGTGTAGCTATACTTTCGTTGTCACATAGGAACTATTCTGCATCGAGAAATCAGATTTCTTCGCACGATTAGACCATAAACAACAGACTCAAATCAACTATCGGCTGCCCGGACCAGACACAAAACCCAGCAATACTTTTTATCTTAGGAATATATTGATGATGATGATGATGATATTATACCCTTGGGATAATTTCCTACTATCACACAAGCGAAGCTGCTGGCATAAACTAGTGGACACATAAAGACATATCTACAAGTATGTTCATATAGAGTATCACTTTGACAACGGTAGACAGGAATTGTACTAACAGTGGAAACAGTTTGTGTAGAAACTTCACCTATGCAGACCCCTGGGACCTCGCATGTTTAGGGTTCTGTACCTCAAAAGGAAAAACGGAACCCTTATAGGATCATTTTATTTTTCGTCTTCTGTCTGTCTATCAAGACCCTTTATCTCAGAAACGCGTAGAGGTATCGCGTAAAATTAAAACCATATAGTCAAGCCTGCGGTCCTTGAAGCTGTGAAAAAATCAAACTTCTACGTTAACGGGAAAAAAGATACAGCCGTTTATTTCGCAAAAAAAGACGTGTATTTCGACAGTCTCAAGGGAATCAAAATTCATAGGATATTTCCCGTTGACATAGAATCATGAAATTTGGCATGAAGCAAGGTCTCATAGCACAAGTATAGCAAAAAATCTAAAAACTGTAAAGGATCATGACCAACAATGTATGGAAATCCGTCTAAAGTTGAAGCACAATAAATCTTTATTTGCTATAGACTACGCTTTAAATACTATTAAATAAAAGTGTTCATTTTCACACAAAAACCCGAGTTTGGAAGTAATTAAACAAATACGGAAATAGCATACAAATTATGGCAAACCCACTCGCAACTTATAAAATGACCACTGATCACTTATGTGGGTACAAAACAACAATGTTAGTTAAAAACAAAACAAGAAAACAGCTGCTAATTCAAAAATAAAATGTAATTATTCCTGCTTTTTATGGCCTTGCAGCGTTGATGTCACAACATCGAAATAAAACGACAACTTCAGTCAGATAGAGATTATTTATTAACTTCAATTTATCCCAGATCTATACACAAATAAATAAGGTACCCCACTAATGTATTTAATGGTATAAAACACATAATTATGAACAGACTTTTCATGTAGTAGTTATTAGGTATTTAATGTTAGAACTATAACGTTTTCACATAGCGATATGAAGCTATAAGTCTTCTCGGATTTACCGCCATGATGACGTGCCCATGACAATTCAAAAGTGATTGATTAAGTAATAAATATATTATTTTATACTGAAGCGAGTGGTTTTATTACACAGCCATATTATTGTTTAAACCATCAAAGCACCTATTTTCCATAAGTTAATTTTTAAGTGAATGTTGTACACTCGATTATTCATCAGTCATGAAATACGTGCGTTGATCTACAAGTGGATCATCAAATCTATCTTTAGGAAATCAATCTAATAGAACTCGATTTATTACTGAATCGAATAGATTTAAAAATCGGTCTTGTTTAGGAAGAATCGCCATCCCTATCGGCCGCTCCGTCTCGCGTCTGTCATCTGGCTTGACAGTTGCATCTGCATGAGACAAAACTTAAAAAAAAAAATATCATAACAGAACGATAAAATACATATACAGTACGTTATGGTTATGGCATTACTAATTATTTAGCTATATTTATGAGTTTGATATCATTTTTGAGATGTTTTTGTCTAAATGTTCATACTTACGTGACTCGCACAAATGAAGAGAACGAAACGTCAATCATGACATTCTATGGAAATATACCTAGCAATCGTTAGTTTACTGTTTATCTTAAAATCATATTTCCGGATACGAAAACAAAATTCCTGAAGTGAAAAGCTTGTAAAAAAATAAGCAAATAATTTCTATAATAATTTGATTGTTGTTCATGCATCTTTGCTAGACTGCTTTTGGTCAATCTCCTTTGTACTTATGTCTAAAAAAAAAACTGTTTTTGCGATTCGGAAAAATCTTCGTAACTCAATTTGGGAATTGAACTGTTTTCATAGATAAGTTTGTACGGAACTCTCGGTGCGCGAGTCCGACTCGCACTTGCCCGGTTTTTAGGGTATATTAGACCAGCCCGGTTTCCAGGGTGGAATAGAATTTTCACATTTATCTAAATGACTAGCTTTCCTGCTGTTTCACCGTTTTCTATTGTTCAGGAACTGTGTAGATGAAAAGTCAGTGAAAGGCACTTAATCAATTGTGTTAGGTACTTTCCTTAAGAGAATAAAATTTCGTAGACGAATTTCTAGAGATTGTCATGCAGTCCTCCAGTCGATACACTATTGAGAAGTGGGGCACAATATTTAACATACTTACAAACAATTTTATCTCCTCATAATATTAGCTTAGATAGATAGTTATATAGGTCTGTTTGCGACAGAATAGAAAGTATAATCGCTCTGGACATGGCTGCTGTCCTGCATAAACGGCGATTACTTTTTACGGTTTTAGATATTATATAACGCATTCACTTGATTCTGAGTTGTCATGCTGTGAAATCTATGCCGCCGTCACATTGGAAATAAAAACTACGAAATCCTGCATCACGGTAGGTTAGAGTTCTCCACGCAATTAAAAGTATTAAAACATATAAAACAGCCCAAAATCGTCTGTCGGGCAGTTGCTCGGATCAGACAGAACACCCGTCTGGCTGGAAGACCCGCCTGCCTTCAACGGAGGTTTGCGTGACTTCACACTTTGTTCCGCATACCTCTAGCGCCATTTTCATCTTCCAAAATTATACAATAACGTCTTTTATGTTGTTCTATATATTACACTTGCTTCTGTCAGCGGCTTTGCCCGCGTGAAGGTAGGAGAAACGGGGGTTGTTTGGAGAAAATAAACTTTGGACCCCCGTTTTTTCACTTAGGGGGTGGATTTTGATCCTCTCTTAGTGCTCGCTTAAGTCATAAAAGGAAACCTTGTGCAAAATTTCACGCTCCTAGGCCTGTAGTTTCGGCTGTGCGTTGTTATGTCAGTCAGTCAGTTTCTCCTTATATGTAGATAGATATATATCTCTGTCAATTGCAGAAGCATTTTGCTAGTCCTGCTGTGCAATTGCCATCCCCATATATTTTATCATGCATATTGTACAAGTAAATTACAAAATACAATTAATATCACTGCTCTTCAAATAGCTGACACTGCGAGAATATTATGGGACACGGTTCAGTTAACGTAACAACAAATAATAAAATGCCATTTTGGCGTGATAAAATACCTAGTGATAAGAACGTGATATGGAAAACAGAACATTTAACTGTGTCAAAATACATTTAAATATCAGTTGCCTTTGGATTATGGTAATTTAAAAATGTCTATACAATAAAATAATATAATACGTAATATGTAGTACTCCAATTTTTTTTTTTAATTTGATATAATCTAGTGCTTGACTGCGATCCCACCTGATGGTAAGCAGCGATGCAATCGTTGATGGTGAGGCGCACTAGTTTATTAAGAGCCTATTCACTATAGCCTTGAAGACGCCCAAATTATAATCGGATGGGAAGACCTCAGAATTACTAATTTTATGTTTTTTTACTTATGAAATCATCTGACTTCGCCCCTTCACGCAGGAGTGTCAGACTTTTACTGACTAAAATCACACCTGTTCCTTTAGTTGCCCTTTGCGTTCTAGGACCACAGATTTTTCAAAAGTCCTCCCATGGAGGGCCATCATATTTACTAGGAACCCAAAAAATCTACTAGGTGTAGGCATCGGCCCTGCTGGACTTCTACGATTTTGCTTTCATCTCCTTGTCGTAGAACATTACTGATAATAATATGATACTAGGTCAATGGTACATGTAGTTCTAAATTATCTTGATCGATATCACTCATGATAAGATCTTTTGGCATAATAGCTACCCATTTTTTAACATGAACAAGAGGCGAATAATTTTCATTATATGCCGTCCAGTATTCACAAGTTGAATTATAATAATATTATCAAACCCACTAGGTCAGTTGGTTGAAACGGTCGTTTGAATATTATACGAAAATTTAAACAATATTTAGGTATTTTGTTTTGAAATTTTTATTTTTTTGTTTCTAGGTTCCGTGCTGAATAATTCGTACCCAGACCAGCAAGATGTCGTCAAAATGTAAGTTTTTTTTTTACTTCATTAAATTGGTTCTTTGTAAAAGCAATTACCTGCTGAATTCATGTAATTTTCTATTTGAATTTCTACGTAGTTTTCAAGGCCTTTTGTGGAATTCTGATAACAAACATTTTTGCATTGCATAACAGAAGTATTTGTTTGAAATTTGAAATGACTGTAAAAAATTTAGATACGGCTTAGAGTTGGATATGTAATTGGGTCCGCCTTCTTCTTATTTGAACTATAAGTAAACGAAATATAAATATAATGACTCAGTATACCTACTAATTAATTAATGTATACAATTGTATTAATTATATAATGTACCTACGGTACAATGCATATAATATTAAAAATATATTTTTGTGCCCTGCCAGGGTCCATATTTGAGACACTACAATAATGTAACATCGATTTACACACAAACAAACAACAACAACAATCACATACAACGTACAACAACAACACAAATAAACAACACGACCAACACAACAAACAAAACACAAACAACAACACAACCAACACAACAAACAAAACACAAACACAACAACAAACAAGGACAACAACAACAATAACAAACCATCAACACATACAAATACAACAATACACAACAAAACACAACAAACAACAACAACAACAATTACAACAACACACAACAACAACATAAAACAACAACGACAATTACATATTATCAGCCTCATTTATTAAGGAAATACTTTATTGGTTTAAATATCACTCGATAAGCGTTATGTTAATATTGTTAATTGTACTCGAGATATTACCTAGTTAAAATAGGCTATGAGGACAATATGATAGTAGCAAATATTTCCTAAATATTATTTCAAAGCCGGTTGTATTGGGTGAATTTGGTTGCAATGTATACTAACTCCTTATTCTACAAAGCAGTTATCTGGTTAATTGTGCAAATAATTATCGATCTATTTTTTTTTTCCTATGAGTAATGTAGTAATTTCACAAAAGAGAAATGATACAAGTTCACAATAAACGAATGATATATCGTATTCAGTTCTACGACAAATGTAATGTACAATATTAAAAGTATGTTGCTGTGTCCTACCAGGGTCCATATTTGAGACACTACAATTATGTGACATCGCCAAGTTCAGAATATTATCAGCCTCATTTATTGAGGAAATATTTTTAACCCGTGGATATCTATAGCTGGCATATATACAGCCTCATTTATTGAGAAAATATTTTTAACCCGTAGATATCTATAGCTGGCATATATAGGGAATAACGGAAAGGTTTGCTTGTTTTCGATATTTACATACCACTTTATGAAGTACTTCTTATTTACGTTCTTGGATAAATACCCTATAAATAAAACGCTCAATATTTTATAAGGACGTAGTGTTGCCTTTCCAGCCACTCCTCAGAGATGAATGATGATAGAGATGGTAGTCATGATATGCAGAATGAGACAGACAGCACCAACAACTTATTAAAGAACTAGCTTCTGCCAGCGGCTTCACCCGCGTGGAATTCGGTTTCTCCATACAAACTTTGTAACCGTAAAACCCCCGTTTAATCTCCTTAGGGGATGAATTTTAGGAAATCCTCTCTTAGTGCTCACCTACGTCATAAAAGGAAACCTTGTTTTTCTTGCCTTCTCTAACCTTGAATTTCACGCTCCTAGGCCCTGTAGAGTCGGCTGTGTATTGATATGTCAGTCAGTCAGTTTCTCCTTTTATATATATAGATAAAGCTTACCAGCTTTATTTTTTAATAAGTTCTTGCAGTTCATTGGTGCCATCTCTAAAAGCAAAGATGATATTTTGCTTGAGTTCAACAACTATAGAGGAATAAAGATCATACTATGATAGCTTGGAAGAAAGTTACTGAAAGGCGGCTTTGAGAAAAGAGTGAAGTTTCACAAACAATTCGGTTTTATGCCTGATCAGGGTGCAACGGATGCTTTTTTCGCTATAAGCAACTTGCACATGATTTTCATTGACCTTTAAAAATCCTGGTGCCTCGTGAGGTTTTGTGGTTTTTTGGTTTAAGAAGAAAAGTGGGTTGCGGGATTTTTCAAAAGATTTACTGTGGCTCTGATATACAAAGGGCAACTGAAGGAACACAGGTGGGTTTTAGTTGGTAAAATGACATTACGTACCCTTTCGCTTTTTTTTATAATGGATAGGCTCACGTTTGACCACTATCTCACCTGATGATAAGCAAGATGTGGTCGACGATGTAACTTGCCTAGAGTAACCTATTTACTTTTGACTTAAAGATGCCTGATAGGATCAGGAAAAACGGACTCCGGCAGGATCAGGCTTCACCCAGACCTGGAGATTATTTGATGATTTCCAGCCTCACCAAAAATAAGGAAAAGGTGTACCTGGAAATTGTAAATGGTCCCAGAAATGTAAAGCCCATGCAGTACCCAAGTCAGATCTCAGCTCTTAACAACGGTTAAAGGTCGGCTTACATGACATTCACGTAAGTTGCTCTTTTTCTTGTGTGACGCTACATAGAATAAGACTTACCCAGTTACTGGGTTGTAGGGGTAGGTTAGGCAGTCGCTTCAAGCAAAATACTGGTATTCTGCATCCCGACTCCAACATGGTTGAGTAAAACGCTAGGCAGATTGATTGATTGTAATGTAGCATTGCAATAAACACGTTAGCCAACGGTGACCTCGGGCGAAACAAATGTAGATACAAAATGGATAGTCCAGTTTACCAGATCGATGATAAAAGTGCTACTGGCTTGCGGCAAAATGTCGATATGGTACGGTCAGTGCCGTAACTAGGGCGGTGCCAGCGGTGCCCAGACGCTGGGCGCAGGTGCTGGAGGGGCGCAGATATCAAACACATTTTGTCATTGCGACCGAGGTGGAATTCGCCCGAGTCCTAGGCGACAGTGTTATGGAACCGAATGGTGCGAATGGTGGAGCATCTTGGAGGGGCGTAGTTATTGAAGCTCGCACCGGGCGTATAAAATGCAAGTTACGGCACTGGGTACGGTACGTACTGTCGACCTGCCCACTATTATAATAATCATTTCACGGCCAGCGTTTATGAAGCATGAAATTACCGGACTTGTAAAAATATCATCGCTGTATAATTATTTTGTTGTTATGCGTATTGGTAATGTAATAATAATTTTATAGTTTAAGGCCGAATGCACGCCAAGAACTGAGCTAGGTTAGTTTAGCTTAGCTCTCCATTTCAAATTTGTGTGCACATCGTAGTCCGTAAACTACATAATCATGGAACCTTACTTATTTTTAAGATTCCGTGCCTCAAAAGAAAAAAAAACGGAACCTTTATAGGATCACTTTGTTGTCCGTCCGTCTGTCTGTCTGTCTATCTGTCAAGACTCTTTATCTCGGGAGCGCGTGTAGGTATCGAGTTGAAATTAAAACCATATACCTACTTAGGTTTGTGGTCCCTTGATGTTGTGAAAAAAAAATGGGCGAAAAAAAATATACGGTCGGTCGTTTAGTTCGCAAAAAACGAATATTTCGACATATCATACAACGGAATCAAAATTCGTAGGGTACTTCCCGTTGATCCAGAATCCTGAAATTTGGCACAAAGTAGTCTTATAGCACAAATATACGAAAAAATCTGAAAACAGTAATTTTTTTGTTACGTCACAAAAAAATGCGATTCGGAAAAATCCATGTCTGTCAAATGACTCCATTCAGGAATTGAACGGTTTACATGCGTAAGTTTGTACGGAACCCTCAGTGCGCGAGTCCGACTCGCACTTGACCAAATGCCCAGTTTTTTGTGTATCACTTCAAAATCTTACCAATATTTATAGTAAGCGCCTAATACTGTTATCATAGCAAAGTGGCTGTGTAACAGCAGGTTTAAGATCCTTCACGAAACAAAATAGGCGCAGTTACAAGATTTTGAAGATGGACGACGCCACCGAGGTCGACCTGGGAAGAGGTGGCGAGACGACCTTGATGCCAACCGTAAGGACTGGTTCGAGGTAGCTCAGGAAAGGAATGCCTGGAAGAAGTTGGAGGAGGCCTTTGCCCAGCAATGGGACAGTGTCGGCTAATAAAAAAAAAATAGGATTGTGGGTCAAACAACTCTGCTACCAAGCCACGCCTCCACTGTTGGACCTATAGCTACACTTTAATACCTGGTCCTCCGCTTTTCCCATTCTTACTGTCCTGCATAGCATAGCATAGTCGGCCCTATAATGTTCCCACTGTTGGGACTCAGGCCTCCTCTCTAGGAAAGGGAATGGGCCGTAATCCACCACGCGGGCCCATTGCGGGTCGGTGGATGTCACATGTCTTCGAATTTTTGGTTCTAGGACATGCCGGTTTTCTCACGAGTTTTTCTGCTTACTGTCCTGAACACCTTTTAAAGCAAAAATAATAATCGCAAATATGTTTTATGGTAATTTTTTTAAATATGTAATTTCTGTATTTATCTTTATATATAAAAGGGAAAACTGACTGACTGACATATCAAAGCACAGCCAAAACTACAGAGACTAGGAGCGTGAAATTTTGCACAAGATTTCCTTTTATCCCATAGGCGAGCACTAAGAGACGATTTTCCAAAATTCACCCCCTAAGGTGATAAAACGGGGGTCCAAAGTTTCTATGGAGAAACCAACTTTCACGCAGGCGAAGCCGCTGGCAGAAGCTAGTTTTTTTTATAAAATGTGCGTACTTATTTATTACCAGCTGACCAAACAGAAGTTGACCTATCCTATAATATTCTGACGTCCTATGTCATCTAATTGATTTTGATTTTACAATTGTGTGTCAAACATTTTTGCACAAAATTTTGCACAAGATTTCCTTTTATGCTATAGGCGAGCACTAAGAGAGGATTTTCCAAAATTCACCCCCAAGGTGATAAAACGGGGGTCCAAAGTTTGTATGGAGAAACCAACTTTCACGCGGGCGAAGCCGCTGGCAGAAGCTAGTTTTTTTATAAAACGTGTGTACTTATTTATTACCAGTTGACCAAACAGAAGTTGACTTATCCTATAATATTGTGACGTCCTATGTCATCTAATTGATTTTGATTTCCAACATTTATTGTCATATCAGTTTGAAATGATGGTTTCCTAGCACATATCAACATGTGCGGTGAAACTCTAATGCTTGCTTGTTTACTAGAATGATATGCGTAGCACACGAGTGGCACATAACTACATCAATTTCGCTGATCTGCGCTAACATACATAGAGAGCATTTGGAAAATGGTTTTATTAAATCGCTCCACCAAACCATTGGATTCTGGACCCGGCGCCCCACCAAATGTCGCCACTATGCGACCGTAGGGGGGTAGGGGTAGGGGATCTTCTACTTGAATAAAACTCTTGGAAGGCTATAACTTTTTACATATACTTTTCCTCAGGATTCGATATCAGTTAATCGCGCTATAATAGTTATGTCCGAACCGAAAAAACTAGACAATTTTCTTTGTTCTACTAAATTTTTCAACCTATTCTAGAACTGCAAAATCCTTAAAAGTATATTTTGCAAGCCAGTTCGTTACAAACCTAACCTCATGCGATCTTCTTTCGATATCACAATATAATACTTTTTTTTATGTTTTTCGTTGAGCGCCTTACCAGTCCTGAGTTGAGTTATACGAATACTGACAATGCTTGCACTGACTGGGCGGGTCCATTTAAATCTGGTGTGGTTCTTTTTTTATAAGAACATCTTAGATAGTAAATTGCATGGTTCTTAATTACATTTATTTGCCGTATGGACTTTAAAAGAGACTTCTGAATTTGTTTCGGTGTTTCTCCTCAGGGTAGTCAGCTAGGAAACCTCATCTAGTTTAAATTTATGAAAAAATTTTGGTGTAAAAGTGTATTTTAAAAACCTATTAACAAAATAAATATCTAATTAAAATATAATTTTTTGTGGGGCATTAAAGCGTCTGACAAAAGTTTTGGCCCTTGGAAAGTGTCTGACACTTATGAATACTACTTTAGAATAATATTCTACAAAACATATATAAAATCGGCCATAAAAAATAAGTTAAGTAACTCTTATTTTTAGTTCCCTGTTTCACTTCGTACCTGCCCAAGTTCCCCAAGGGGGAGCTCCACAAGCACACAGGTATTTAAAGCACGTGAGACGCTACTGAGAACATAAGGTTTTATCCATATGAAAATAAAATATGTCTTATCGCTCTGGGATCTTATTCTATAAGGATTACATTACATTTGTTTGCTGTATGGACTTTAAAAGAGACTTCTTAGTTGGTTTCGGTGTTTCTTCTCAGGGTAGTCAGCTAATAAACACTGACCTCATCTAGTTTAAATTGATGGAAAAAATTAAATGTATAAGTGTTTTTTAAAAACTTATTAGCAAAATAAATATCACGTATCTCGAATTTTCCGATTTTACCATTTACCATTGCCGTTTACCATTGAACTATTAGAATATTTTAAATAAAATAACAAACAAAAAATAAAAACAGTGTAGCCGTTTTCAAATGACGAGCTACTAAAAAACACCATTTCATTTTTATTAACAGAGATAAATAAAATTTCGACACTAAGCTGCCTAAATCAGTTTTACATAAATCCCCTATAAGTAGCATAATATTTTCTAAATAACATAATTAGTAGTTCATTGTCCTACGCAAGTTACGAGAGTAAACTACTAGAAACGGGTTATTATGGTATTCGTAATCGATAGGTTGGCAACCTCTCGGGCTATTTGCGGGTTTGGATTGAGATTTCATTCGGTTTCATTATGAGGCAAAATGGGCAAAACAGAGAGAATATTGTTATTATCTGCTAACGCTGCAATTCTTTTTTTCGTAAATGACTGCTCCTGGGGGCCTCGGGGCCATACCATGGCGTGTTAAAATGCTAAGCGTGCGAGCGATAAAGAGGGATCGAACTATACACCCTGTATTGCTCCATCCCTATAAGAGCGTCCTTTTCGAGGTACATTTTTAACCGATTTCAAAAAGGAGGAGGTTATATGTTCGGTTGAATGTATGTGGTTTATTTTATTTTTTTATGTATGTTCACCGATTTCTCGGTCAATTGTGGACCGATTTTGATTTTTTTTTTTTCGATTGAAAGATTATGCTTCCGAGTTCGTCCCATAGAAATATTGTTATGATCTGATCATGAACTTCGAAGATATGAAACAGAGCTCCTCATAGGATCACAGCAAAACCGTCGTAACAAGTAAAATTTCTTTGTTTATAGTTACGTGTAGTCGATGACTGACTGAAAGTAGAGGGGGAATATATCGAACTGATCAGTTTTGGTTGGTTTATTAATGTAATCTAACCGTGTTTGGGATTATTAGAATTGTCATGAGATGGACTCTGGCTATAAGATATTTAAATTTGGCTGAGGGGTACTTTTTAATGGTGGTACCATAACTAAAAAGTGTAAAATAAAAAACTTTTCCAAAAAAAATAAACCGACTTCAAAGTAAAAAAAAAACACTGAAAAGTGCAAAATAACTTTGATTTCGGAAGTCGGTGTTAAATAACGAAGAGACAAAACTATTATAGAAACACGGACTTCCGAAATTAAAGTTATTTTGCACTGTTCAGTGTTTTTTTTTGCTTTTACGTGATTATGATATTATTACACATCTTTTTCTAGACATTTTAGATACACAGCTATCTTGTGGATATAATATAGGCTGCTGTAGAAATCAAAACATAAATTTGTGTAAAACTAATCTAGTAAAGACCTTTGAAAATCATTAATCTAATCTATTTTACATAATGTACTCATATATTAAAAATATAAAAAGTACATCAATAGAAGCCATGCACATTTAATAGTTATTCTGATGACGACAGTTTTTCTGATAAACCCTTAAATGGTTTAAAAAAAAACACGTATTTCCTGGAAAAAGTTTTGTGAAATATTCGAGTAAATCACGGATTCGGTAATTCCGTGATTTACTCGAATATTTCACAAAACTAACAGAGTTTTCAAGCGTTATCTCTCTTTTTTTGCAATTGCCTCTTCATCAAACAAGCTTTTAAACCATGCTCGATGTTGACGATAGGCGAGTGGAAAAGGACCCCAGTTCACTTCTGGTCGTCAAATGGATCGCTTTAAGAGCTCGTGGTACGGCCTCTATACCGGATGGAGCTTGAGGGGATATAAGGTGTTCACTGACGAAAATCTACAGTGTTTCTTCAGCAGCCCATAGCGAAGGCCTCGGTAAGACTTTCGAACAATCCCTGAGTCCTGGCAACGCTCCGACTCTGCTCTTACGATTACTACATTGTTTTAATTTAGAAGAATAGGCTATTCAACTTCTCATCATTTCAGTCGAAAGACGTCCGCTGTTGGACATAGGCCTCCCCCAAGCGTTGCCATAATGACCGGACCTGTGCGTTTCGCATACATCGGATTCCCGCGACCCTTACCTAGTCATCGGTGGTCCCCCTTGTGGGAGGCCTTCCAACGCTACGTCTTCCGGTATGTGGACAGCCACTCCAAAACCTTCGCCTATCGTCAACATCGAGCATGGTTTAAAAGCTTGTTACTTCATCTAACGCAATCCAACGCGATGTTGATGTTTGACGAAAAGGCAACGTGAAAAGAGAGCTATAACGCCTGTACACTCTGTTAGCATTCGGTAATTCCTCGAATATTTTACAAAACTTGATCCAGGAACTACGTGTTTTGTATAAACCCTTAAAAGTTTTTGAAAGAAATTGTCGTCATTCAGAATCTTAGTTAAATTTGCAAGGCTTCTATTGTTATAATATTTTGACTTTTAAAATTATTGAGTAAATTATGAAGTGTCAAAGTTCATGCAAAATAGCAGATTTTCAGAGGTCTTTACTGGATCAGTTTTATACAAATTTATAAATTGATTTCTATAGAAGCCTAGATAATATCCACAAGATACTGTGTTTCCAAAATGTCTAATGAAAAATGTGTAATAACGTCGTAATCACGTAACAGCGGTTGTATGGAAAACAGTGAAAATGTATGTCGAGTTGCATCCCCTTAAGTTTGGCGATTCGACGTATACTATAACTTCCTAACAACACTCTAATACTCTAACTTATCACAAAAAATAATTAGGTATTTACGGTGGCATGATTCTTATCTGGATCACTGGACAAAGGCCCCTTATTTTGCCATCCAACTTTATATCCTGCCTTCTCCAGTCATTTGGTCAAACACGAATCAGAATCAATCCGGATGCCATATTTGTTCATCTTCTAAACATTATAAACTAACTGTGGTTGGTTCAATTGACCTTTCTGAAACTTCTGTTGCTTATAAGGATGACGAATCAACCGATCCCGAAGACAGTTTTAAAATTAGGCAAGACTAACGGCAATAAAATAAATTCAACCTTCAATATACCTTCACTTTGACTTCTGCTAACCACAAAACGAATTTATAAAAAATCTAAGTAGAAAAAATAAGGCTATGTTGAGTCATGGTTTTGTTCGGTCCGAGGTTGATCGCCCCTCCCCTCTCCTTAGTTAATGTTTAGGTGCGGAAAGTGGGGGACTCAGCCCCGGTGTTGCGGAGAAAGGGGAAACGTTGACTTCCACCTGTAATTATGTCTGTATTATTAATCTATATTGTGTCGTAGTAACTAGGAATGGCAGACATACGATACTTCAAATAATCGATATTTATTTTATTTATTAACTAGCAGTAGCGTCCCGCCTTAGCTTAGAAATCTTTGAAATTCTTGTCTTTTTTTCTACTATAATATGCACTTAACCTTCCTCATGAATTACGCTGTTTGTGGGTGAAAACTGCATGAAAATCATGAATGATTGGGTTTTTTAAATAATTTATTTCGTTAACGGTCAATTGTGAAACGGACTCGCGCACCGAGGGTTTCGTATAAAGTCACGTAATGAAGTATCGAAGATTTTTTTTTTTAAGAGTGATGTAAGGGACCCTTAAAACAATTAAACGTAAATTCATTTCAAAATGTTTTGTATTATTATGAACTAGAGTTATTAGGTACTTATTATTAATCAACAATTCATGTTTGTAGGTATAAATAATACGCTTTTTTTTGCTGCCTTAAAAAAAATAACGTTTTATTTATTTTATCATTTTTGTATATTTTGGAAGAAGAATATAGAATGATGTTTATCTTATAGAAAGGTAAATTCAAGTGCTAAGGAGGAATCCCAAGTCATGGAGATACCTAAACGGACGTTACGTTCTGTTGTTCCACATGCAATATAGGACTCGCAAAACACAAAATAGAAATTTGTTTAGCTGTAAGGTCCAAATAGACAGAAAAAATATTTTCCATACAAATTCTATAACGCATAATTTATTAATGAAGCTGTACTGGGTCTAATAAATAATCAGAACGGCGCGTCGGGTCGTCTGAACACATTTTGTTTTTTTAATTCAATTCCGCGGACGTGCGGGATCCCGCATGGGTAATCCCGCGTTTGCAGGATTGGATCCGCACTTGATATACGTATGAGTACGTGTGTTAGGACCTTGTGTTGTTCTCATTATTATTATTATTGAAAGTACGTACTTACCTGTTTAATACGTTATTCTTATTATACTACAGTTTTCGACAGTAAAAAATAAGATAGAATAATATAACCATAAACTCAGTTACAGTCTCATTTGAACAAAATGATTCCAGAATATTCGGTACCAGGATACATATTTCCATAGGTTTGGAAAGTTACATACTTCCTTTTTATTTATTAAATATCTTAAGAATATAAAGTTTCATTATACCATAGATAAATGTAGAAAATAAGTAACGAAACCATACTGTGAGCGTTCTTATATGAATTGTCGTTGATTGTTGATGACTGAGTTGACTGGCCTTTTGGTCTAGTGGTTAGTGGCCCTGACTGCTACGCCGGAGGTCGTGGTTTTGATTCCCACCCAAGACAAATGTTTGTATGATGAGCACGATGATTTGTTCTTTGTCTGGGTGTCATTTATCCATAATATGTATGTATTTAGTAATATATAAGTATGTTTATCAGTTGTCTAGTACACATAGGACAAGCGCTGCTTTGTTTGGGCCTAGGTGACGTTGTATCCTAAGGGATGTGCCCTAACAGGCGTTGTACAGAGGGAGTTCCGGGGTGGTCTTTTAAGAGATCACGGGGCCCTCTTCCATGTGCTGATGGTGATCACCGGGGTGGTTTTAGTGAGGTAAAAATCCTACGCCTGGTCTTTTCCCCAAAAGTTCAGGCGCCTTTTGAAGGTTTCCAAACGAAAACAAAAAAAAAGGTGGCGTTGTATGAAAGTTGTGGAATAATATATTATTTGTTGATGCGGCACAGTTCAAGTATACGAAATCCTAACCAGAGACAAAATGTACATTCTAAGTGTAGGTAAAAAGCCTACCTAAAACGGAAAAGGCAACTGAAGCCCACAGGTGTAGTTTTAATCAGTAAAAGTCTGACAAGCCCTCCCGCTCCACCCCAGAGCAAGAGAAGTCATCGGATGATTTCTTACCTAAAAAAGGTTATTAACAGAAAAATGTGAAGTACCAATTATCCTTTTTTATGTATTCTTCCATCCCTAAGGGGTGGCTGCGGGAACCCGCGACAAAACAAACTGGTGAATGACAAAGTTTCACATGCATTGTCGACAGACAATACAAAGTTATAGTAGTTTCAGAAAACTTTTCCAACCATTTTCCATGAGAAACACAATGGCGGCTATTGTCTGAAGAAAACAGATTTTTATCGACCCATCATGGAGCATTTTAAAATAATAAAACATTTTTGTAAAGAACCGTAATGTAATAAAAATAAGAATAGCAGTAATATAAAAAATTCCTCTTTGAACTGTTAACCACGGCTAAAAAATTGGACCTACTACTTACCTAGGTAGGTAGGTAGGTTTAAAGTATATAATCTAATCTACAATAATCACCTTTCGTAATGCACATGAAGATTTTTTTTTTCAATACTCTTACTAATTACGAAAACCCGGTCTTATCCCACCGCTTTTAGGCACGTAATAGACTGTTTTCCGCACTAGTGCAGAAAAGTGCGCTTGCTCTCCCCGCCACAATGTTATTAATTTATTTATTTTTTTTATTTATATATTAATTAATTTATTGTATCAGGCTGTGCGCGCGTTGTCCCCCACGAGTCGCCGGTCAACCCCCGTTTATTCGTTTTGTAAATGTATTGAAAAAAGTCGTTTGATACACGTGCAAATTTGTCACTGAAGCCCAGAATTCAGCCTCGGTCGCAATGACATACTTTCTGCACTTGTTTCATAATGTACTATTATAAGACAATACTGGTCATTTTAAAATCAGTTCAATTTTGTTTGCACCATGAAGCATTTTTAAATTACAAAAACAATTTGGAAATGTACCGTACCTACTGAAAAAATGTACTGTAATGGAACGGTGGCAAAAGTTTACGCAAGAAATCCCGATACAATTCATTTTTTAACCGTAAACGGTGGTTCAAAATTTGTGTCAACACCGATTAATTCTTATTTCGTTACGTGCTTAAAAGTATATAAAAATTACTGTAAATGTCAGGAATAAAATAACTGATTGATTGGTTTTTCTTTCTTTCTTTTTTGCTTTTGATACTTATCGCGCTACGTTGGCCAAAAGTTAACACAAGAAACCACAACCACAACCACAACCACAATAATTCCTATTATGACCATAAACCAACCACCCTTTCCGATACACGAAGAAATATATTTTTTATGACACAATCCTGGCTGACATCTTAAACACAGCTAGATTTCGATGGTAACACGAAGTACATTAAAAATCATTTAGAAAAATACTGTACAGAATACAAATATCCATACAATTCTTCCCCTATCCGCAAACCACGGTTCAAAAGTTGACTCAGACCAGTAGGTCACGATGGGGAATTAGTAAATTCCCCTTCGTAACCTGCACGAAGTAATTCGGGGACCAATGTTTGTTTTCGCGATCGTCCACGAAGATTGCCGGTCATTGCACCCGCTGCAATTATGGTGAGAGCGGCTGTTGGTCAGTGCGGTCTGAACGGGCTGTGCACCAGGTTTCTGTGTCAACGCAACCGGACTTGCAGTTTGCAGCCTCCGATACCACCTACATCATTGTTAATAGCGATGTATTGATGTAGCAGGTGATTATAATTGGGAACGGTATAATTTTTGGGTAGCGAGGTCGCGGATACAGCTATCTTCTAATGAGGGGAAATTGTAAGATTTTGGTGGTGGATTTGGGAAGAAAAACTGGCAATGATTGCATCACTGCTTACCATCAGGTGGGATCGCACATCTTTAATTTTTCTAGCTAACTGGTTCAAGATGTGATGTGTGAACTCACACTTTTCAGTATCAAGATCTAAAAAATCTTTCAACTCATAAATTTTCTATTCTGAAAGACATGCTCTTAATTCTGTAAAATGTTAACTATTCTACAAAGCGTATACTATTGGCTTTTAAAACCACTTGAAAGATTTACCTTTTTCGAGTTTCAATAAATTATAATATTATACCTACTATCATTGATTTTTATTATTTGGTGGAGTACATGAGCTCTCTCATGAACTCCTAATAGCGATAGAATTCCAACATCTGTCGAAGTACCATTAGTTTAGCTACCATCGTATTTTAATATTTCATCCATGTAGGTACTAAAATAAATTTATCAGATTCAATAATTTCATCAGTATTCCATTTATTTGCACTGCTCAATGCTCATGTTCTAACAATTACGTGATTCAATCGAAGTAGTTACTTCCACTGCTCAGTTCAACCTTTGGCTTTGTCTCAATAACTTATATTTGTTTATCGTTCAATCTCATACCTACTTTGGTTGCCATGTGTTCGCGAAATCGTTTCTTCTATCGAACAATGTGTTACTTTCTAATCTTATAAATCAAACTACGATTTGTTATTATTATGATATATGTTACACACGACCACACTGTGAACCGTAATTTCATAAATTTCTACTACCTACACATGGTTGTGTCTACTTTTCTTTGTCATTTCATAAGTTAACACATTCAATTTGTTCTTACAAAACCAGTTTATCATTTCTCGTCAAAGTTATTTATTTTCTGCCACTTCGACTTTATCTAATTCTATAAAGCGAAGCGTCAAACCAAAAACATGAGATGCAGCGGTCGTCGACCTCATTGCTCCGGTCCTGCCTCACAGATGATATGATTCGATAGATAACTGTATAGATTTTTTATTGCTTACAAATCTAGGTTATGCATTTGATTCGTGATCATTTTTTTTTGCTACCAAATAGTCTCTTATACTTTGTAACTGTTTGGATATGTGACGTCGAACATTGTAATTTTATAGGTGATCGTTTTTGTAGTGTAATGAGAAATTTACACGTCATCCTAGAGAATTGGGCGCAAACTATAGGTTGAAGAGTTTTTGAACAATTTAAACTTTAAAGTACCTTGTTGGGAAAATTCGTAGTTTTTATCATAATTTACTTCAACAAAATTGGTGTACGTGCCATTATACAGCACTAATGAAAGAACCAGCATCTAACGGACCTGTGCAATTACTATAATGATTTTAACACTAAAAAAAAGGAAATAAGATAATTTTCGACAATTTTCAGTAGAAATTTTTAGAATTTATTTTAATTCCTTAATTTACATTTGTGAAACTTGCAAGTTCTAACGTTTTCTGGTAGATATTTTCTTTCTAATTTTATTTTTGTTAATGCGCTTTGACGGTCATTAACTTGACACATATACTGGTTGATGACGCCATTTAACAATTAATAGCATAAAAGATAAAAGCGAAGTTCATTAGCAAAAAAAGATTGCCAGACAGTATTATTTATATACGAGTCCTATCTGTGAACAATAGCCAATAAGGTTTTTTGTGTGATTTACAATGAAGTGGGTCAGAGGCATCGCATAACTGCTCATGACACAATACTCCCGCGCAAGTTCAACACTTTGGCATCGGCTGTGTATCCACACAGACTTTTATTAACGTATCACAGACACGTAATTAGGTACAATGCTATTTTCGGATTGAAGTGTGAATTCAACTAAGAAACTAAAATAGTCTGTGCTGTGTTTTGTACAGAAAATGTATCGGACTTTCTGATGTGAAGTTATAATAGAGCTTAATATTAAAAGCTGTTCTTGCTAAAGCTTTTGTGTATAAACCTGCTTTTTAGCTGAAAATTTTCATCAAGCTTGCCACATTATGTATCGAAAATTCTCGCAGTCCTAGATCATGTTGCACTTCAACATGATCTAGGACTGCGAGAATTTTAGCAAGATTTACCGCCTTCCTAGGCGGCAAAGATCAACTAAAGGAACACAGGTTCTAGTAATTGATACTCCCTCTTGCTTTGAGTAGAGGCGGAATGAATTAGTTGATGATTTCTTACCTCCAAAAAAAGTACAGCATGATCTAATTCATACATTTTCAACACGTGTTTAAAGTCCATCGCCTCTACAAAGGCTGATGATCTATGTTTCGGTGTAGGCGCGCTGCCTCCATCTGCTGCAGTACCGTTACTCGACACACTAACCGCAAACTGCGAGATTAATGTAACCAGTCTGCTCCGGCGCATAGAGGGCGTTTACAAAGGTTCATAGTTCCATTCCGACACGAAATAGGTCGAAGATAGTGTGCATGTCTATGATAGCAATCATGCCTTGGCTTTCTTTGTCTTTGTTCAGCAAGAAACGAACGAAACGGAGTTCAAAGGGTCTGCGTGATTATGCACGATTCTTATATCAATGTAGTAATAGTTGGAAGGTTTAGGATCAGGGCTGTGACAAAGACGAACGAAAAAAGATTGCATGTAGCGGATACGACTATGTTGAGGTGGATATGTGGTGTGACGAGAATAGATAAAGTGAAAAAGGAGTACACTCATTTTTCACTTTAGAGGAAGTTTGAAAGTTGAACTGAATAGTTAAAGAGGAACCGTTTCTCTATGTATGGTCATGTGAAGAGTAGGGACGAAACTGACGAGAGTTACGAGACTCTAGCTTTTGCCCGCGGCTTCTCTCGCGTACATAAAATATAGCCTATGTCCATATAGGCAAATATAGACCATGGTCCGGATCAAGGAGGAGTGGCAGGCGGTCGCCTCCTTCTGCGAAGCAATCTAGCATTATTGGTCGCAAAGGAGGAGGCCGTACGTGCACGCGCGAGGCAATGGCCCTCGCGCCCCAGCTGCCGGGATTCCGACACCGTAGGCGCGGGTTTGCAGACGGCGAACAATGGGTAGCTCGTCGTCCGATCATCCGGTAACCGAGCCCAAGTCGTTGAGGGCGCGTAGTGTTCCACGCGCGCCTCAAGGAGATGTCAGCAACCGTAGGGGCTCAGCAGGGTCGAACCCTACTGGGGCCATGGGAGATGCGAAAGAGATCCCCAGGGCCCTGGAAAAATGGCAAAGGAGGAACAGGAGTGGGTTTTTAGTCAGTAAAAGTCTGACATTATCTCTCGCTCCACCCAAGATCGAGGCATGTCATAAGATGATTTTCCCACCCAAAAAAAACCTCTTTATAATATTAGTGTAGGTGTGGATGGATGTAGAGGGTGAGGGAGGCCAAAGAAAAGATGGATGGATTGTGTGAGGCGTGATATAAAAGAAAAGGGAATTAGTGATAGCAAGACGGGTGACCGGACAGAATGGAAGAAAAAAAACATGTTGACCCAACACTAAATAACACGGGACAAGGGTGGGAAGATTATGATCGATGAAAGGTTTTTCTGTTGTACAAACTATGAAATATGGATTCCTAAGTTCATTGTAGCCATGATTGCCTAAAGCGCGAGTGAATATTTAGCATATTAGAGGGTCCTTTATCATTATGCAAAGTTATGGGGATGTCATATAATAAATCTGTAGAAGTTTTCAGATGTGCGCGCATCACGTAAAATATACGAAATTGATGTAGATAACTTTTATACAATAAAATTATGTGTAACTTAATATATTACTTAGGCTTTGTTTCATCACAATCGGTTGACTATATCGAAAGATATACTACATTCATTGACTATTAGGCGGTACGAAGTTCCTCGGGTCAGCTAGTTAGTAAATATCTACATCGCACGAAGGCACCCGGATAGATGGGCGAAAATTGTCACCAGTGCGAGTCAAATTTTTGTTGTCTAAAATCAACATGTATTCCCTCAGTTGCCCTTTGCATTCCAGGTAACTCTTTCGAACATTCCCGCAACCCTAGCAACCATCGGCCCTATTAGGCCTCTTCAGTTTTGCTGGCACATCTTTAAGGCACGTGTGGAACGCGGCCAGTGGCCGGGAATCGACCTGCGACTCCTGATGCCCGGGGTTTCTTCGCGGCGGCGGTGGCTGGGGTGTGAGGTTGTCCTTTCCCTCACGTTTTCAGCCACTTCCTTTGCTCCCATTACTACTTCGCACAAGGCGGTAACCGCTTAACATTCCCTTTGGCCCCGTTCATGACCTGAACTAGGGCCAGACGCGAGATGTCACCGCCACCGATCGCCTTCGAGGACACCGGGGAGCCTGCTCCTGCGGCGAACCATCGTCCTCTGGGCGAGTCGTATTATAATGACACCTGGGTGTTTCTTACCTTCGAATCCAAAATAGGTACCTCCCGTAACACGTATGTCCGGTTAGGATCTGCGTCGGGCGAAAAATGAGGACGCCGTGGTGCCTCTGCAGTCACACTTTAACAGCGTCCTTTTCGAGGTACATTTTCATATAATTGCTATTACGTGATTATACTATCACACATCTTTCTCTAGATATTTTGGATATACAGCTATCTTGTGGATATTATCTAGGCTTCTATAAAAAATCAAAACATACATTTGAGTAAAACTAATCTAGTAAAGGCCTCTGAAAATCTGCTATTTTACGTGAACTTTGGCCCTCCATGATGTACTCATATATTAAAAATATAAAAAAGTACATCAATAGCAGCCTAGCACATTTAATCAAGATTCTGAATGACTACAATTTTTCTGAAAAACTTTTAAGGGTTTAAAAAAAACATGTAATTCCTGGAACAAGTTTTGTGAAGTATTCGAGTAAATCATGGAATTACCGAATGCCAACAGAAATTTAAGGCGTTCTCTCTTTTTTTGCATCGCGTGAAAGTCGAAAATTGTCCAATTGTCCCAAAGGATTATATTCCCAGGATAAAAAAGACATACGTAGATGTACTTAGGACACACTGGAAGTTTCTGGATTCTGATAAATAAGACTAGATATAAGATTTACGATACATTTATTGTTTTGCAAAGTATATTCCCTCGCAATTAGTGCATTTTTGCATTCGCTGATACCACTGTATAAAGCAGGTGGACCAGTCTTCTTTAGGGACCTCTTCAATTGCTTTGTGGAACGCATTTACCATTCAGGGCTCGTAAAACGTGTGCCTTTAAGTTTGATTTAAATTTTTGGAAACATATAAAAGTCGCAGGGTGCGAGGTCCGGGCTGTAAGCGGATGCGTCATTACTTCCACATTTGAAGCCTTCCAATAGGCTTCTGTTACCTTAGCGGACTGTGAGGATGCGTTATCGGGGTGGAGGAGTATATTGCTGCGAGGACGTTTTTTTGCAAACTTTTTCTAAGACTCTGAGCAAGCAAGTGTTGACGTACTAATCCGTAGTTACTGTCCTTTGATCTTCAAGCGATACTGTAGTGTAATGTCCTGATTTTCCGAGAACAGAAGCAACCATTTTTTTACCAATACTTTGACTTTTATTAACTTTCGTCGGCAAATCTTCAAAAGGAAAGACCCACTCTGCCGACTGGCTTTTTCTTTCGGGTTCAAAGCAGTACACTCAGGTTTCGTCACCTGTCACGATATTTTAGACAGCCCTCCATTAAACTTTTTTATCATTTTACGGCACCACTGGACACGCAGTAGTTTCTGGTTCTCCATTAAGTAATGCGGTATCCATCGAGTGCAAAGCTTCCGAACCTTCAGATGCACATGTAAAATGTTTTGCACTTGGCTCATAGTACCAATGCCTAACAAGCACGAATTTGCTGGCAAGTATTTTTTTTGTTAGTTTCAATATGTTGTCGTACGGTGTCAATATTCAAGTCTGTAACCGCAGTCGTCGGCAGACCTTCACGTACCTCGTTATATAGATGATCACGTTCAAGTCTCAATTCTCCAAACCACGAATACACAGAGCTGGGACATGGTGCTTCATAACCAAATGCCAATTGAAGTCTCTGGCAACTCTTTTGTTGACTTAAATCATTGAATGAAAATGTTCACGAGTTTAATTCATTTTAATAGCGAAGTACAATCTTCGAAAGGATGCCACAATAAAAAAACAAATGACAGTCTCGCAAATTAAAAAGTAACGCTCGCAAAGAGTTCCATTTTCGAAGTCTATAATTGTTTTTTCATTCTTTTATTGTAAGTGGCAAGATCCAGAGATTTTTAGTATGCCCCACATACTATTTCAGTGCGCTGAGTGCGGGTTGTTTTACGTTAACGTTACAAATCGAAATGTTTACCGCGTTTGGCTCTCTGATTGGTTATAGGCTTGGATCGGGCCACTCGAAGCGTCGAACTTCATAAATGTATAAAACAAACTTGCACTAAGCACTCGAGGATTTTTTCAATACAGTTGCCTTTCATCCAGATCCATTAGGCTACATCAGTGTGATTGTAAATTATACCCAAAAGTACTGATTCCCCGTGTGCAAAGCCACTGGTAGAAGCTAGTTTCCAGTAATATTGAAATTTGCTACATTCTATACCTGACGACACAGGGTATCCTAGTGTGTGTGTGGGCCAGAGATATATTGTTTATTTTAGTATAGAAGTCAATTGATGTACCTGATTTTGTGTACCTTGTACTAACGTTTTGAACAAATAAGGATTATTATTATTATAAGATATTATTAATTGCAACAACACTTCCCATTTTCAATGCTCAGAGGCCCTACCAAAAGCTCTTAACACGGTCCATTTGACGACCTGGACAGAACTGTTAAAGGGATGAAGCTATATAACTCTGTTCAAGGCTTTCTGTCAGTCGTTCTACACCAGTCAACTCTGGTTCAGTTACACGAGGTGTGCGTTTAACACTCTTCGTGTACAATATAATCCCACCAAAAACATTCTGTAAAAAACTAGCCATGTCTCGATGGAGCTGCTTATTTATCTCAAAAATGTAATGAAATCTAGACAAAACGTGCCAAGTCTAAGGTTCCTTACTGCGATTTCTTTATTATTATAGTTAATGTTGTGTGACTTGGCCGTTAAACAATACGTTTTCCAAGTGGAAATTTTCCATTATCAATGGGTAGCGGTTCTGGCGACAGATTGGTGCAAAGATTTTTTTTTTAGGAATTTCTGCGTTTTCGTCTTATCCAGAAGTTCTCAAATAGAACCTGATAGGGCCTGAAAATGCGGCGAAATGGTTCCAGTAAAGGATGGTACGGCAGTGTTTGCTTCGCGCTCGGCTTGGCGGGGGCACTACCGTGCCCCCCGATAACGCCTTTAGAGCTATGCTTAAGCTGCCCTGGCGGTGTAGTGCGACTGTCATGTTTGTTGAGAACAGAGTTACTGATTTTCACAGGCTCTTGAGAAGATTCTTTCCTGACTCGACTGACCCGGTGTAAGAATATGATAGTTTCTGAAGTGTTCCATGGTGTGTATCTGCTTAGGCGTCGTTAGTTTTATTGATTTATTAATGCTATTTAGTGGTAATGATAATGTTAATAATTTTCAATAATTTTATTAATTAATTTATTAATGTAATTCAATAATTTATCAATGTTCCAATAATTTATATAATGTAATGTAAGTATTAATTTATTTAATATGTTATAACAATCTTATTTAATTCTATAATATTACTATGGGTTAATCAATGCCTGAAAGAAACGATAAATAAATAATTATAAATATAGGGTATATAGCTCCATCCCTCTTTTCACTCGCACGACTGACATTAAACAAATCATGGTAGATCCCAGGTATTCATAGGTACTCAATTCCAATAATGTAAATTAGAAAATAATTTCCATTCTGACTTCGCCGAGCCTTGCCTTCAGGCTGATGCAATAACAATAAAACATTTTACGACGTACGAGTGCTATGCCAGGAAATTAGCACATTATCTCTTCTCTTCGGGGCGAACTTGCGAGTATCTTGAGGTATCAAAGTCTTTGAACCGGCTTCAAAGTAATAAACTTTGAAAACTTGAGCGAAACTTTAAAGATACATTAGTTAACTATTTGGTTTTCTAAACAGTTTATGAGGTTCTGAAGTTATTTTACGTGTGTATTTGACACAGAAGAGTGTGAGGTTAACATTTTGTGTACGAGTATTAAAATATTGTGTTTTGTAGAGCGATGAGCACTTAATGGGAAAATCGTTGAGTAATTTTCTACAAAAGTTACAGTCAGTTCAATCTTGCTGCAAATATAGCTCTATAAAGCATGTTTATTTTTGTTGTTCTTCGATGGTCACCTATCCACAGGCCGACCTCAGCAAGGGTTGCCTAGCTTTAAAAAATGGAGCCATGTGGCTGTTAATACTAAACTATGGGATCATTTTTCTACAGCATATTGTTTTTAAAAGGACTCAGACAGGTGCCCCTAATGGGTCATAAAATTAATTTAAAACATCTAAATGGCCTAATCGGGCTTTAAATCAAAACTTAATTGCCTATTATATCCAGTATAATTAAAATTATAATGTTTTGATACTCAAATATAAACTGTTGAGATGCTCTGTTTTATAAATATTTTATTTATGACTCAATTTTTTAAAGTTGGATTGATTTTAACAACATCATTGTGATAGTGAATTTGGCTGTGTCAACAATCATCCCGACTGAATTCTATGGTAGCTAAACTCAACAAAGATTAGCCAAGTAGGTACGTATGTGATACATAAATCAAGTGATCGATTATGTGATGTTATAGTGCACAATTGAGTGTGTAAACACAAGTGCACTCTTTGTTCCTTAAATCTCATAGTTCGATAACGACTGGAGAGAGAACGGGTGTAGTAATAATAATACGTACAAAGCGTTTTGAGAACGCATTCATTAATCGTACAGCTAAGGAGTGGAATCCCCTGCCGGAGTCTGTGTTTACAACCTAGGGGTCTTTAAGTCAAGAGTGAATAGGTTACTTCTAGGCAAGCGTGCTCTATCGTCGGCCACATCATCGCTTACCATCAGGTAAGATAGTGATCAAACGCGAGCCTATCAATAATAAAAAAAAGTACCAACGGTTTAACGTGCTTGCTGCTAAGGCAGGGGGTATTCCACTAGGAGGGACTCACATGGGCGTCCACTCGACGATGGTGCAGCTGGTAAAACTTTGCGGAGCATTTTCGACGTCAGGCTGCCAGAATGAAGCGGGCTGGGCCTGCCTTCAAGCGGCTCCATCCCAACCTAGGAGGTCCAGATGCTTCGTGCCGGTGGGTCGGCATGAGAATCGTGCAGTCCATGGCTCTATACGTGGCTCCGTTGTAGTCGCGGTCGCTACGGAAGCAACCGGCCCTCTGGCTAAACTGGTCCTAAAGGGTCATGGCCATCTGGGTACTGCGAGGACACTGCACGGTCTCCTGCGAGGTAGCGAGCTTCGTTGCTGACTTGCCACCATAAAATTTGGAAGCAACAGTATTTGTACACACGTAAAGTGACGTATGGAGCGAATGTCCACTACTGCGGCAAAACATGGCACGGCGGACAGATGTCCAGCGGAATCTCATGAAAATCGCCACAATCGCGGAGAAAAGTCCCCTTTTTCAGAAGTCGTTAATTAGGCGCCACGGCGTCCCCACTTACCGACTGACGCAGGTCCTTACGGGTCATCTAATGTAGGTGCTTCGGGAGGTTCCTGTTTCAAATTTTGCGGAAAGAAACGCCTAGATGTTACTATTGTGCGAATCGGCCGGAGGACACGGTGGAGCATCCGATGGAAGTGTGCTCGCTTGGGTAAAACACCGCTATGTTCTCGTCGTTATCTCTGGTCTAGGCCATGGCTCGGAGCAAAACAGAATGGGAAGCAGTTACCATCTTCAGCGAAGTAGTAAAGTTCGACTGGCCTGTTGGTCTAGTGGTTAGTGGCCCTGACTGCTATGCCGGAGGTCGTGGGTTCGATTCCCACCCAGGACAAATGTTTGTGTGATGAGCACAATTATTTGTTCTGTGTCTGGGTGTAATTTATCTATAATATGTATGTATTTAGAAATATATAAGTATGTCTATCAGTTGTCTAGTACTTATAACACAAGCTCTGCTTAGCTTGGGACTAGACGGCGTTGTGTGTGGAATATCTTCTGCCAAACTGCAGTACAGTTTGTCGGCAGTGTTGTCGTGGCTAATCTAATCTAAATGTGAGCGAAGAGGATAGAGAAGAGCGATAGAGGATAGAGGAAAGCATGGGGAAGAGGACATCTTCACGTCCTAACCATCGCCTCAGAAGACGCCTGGGGCGTCGGTTGTTGCAGGCCACCGTAGGCCTGGGCCGGACCCCTTACCTGATATATAATAAAATAAGGCTGATGCCTGCTAAGGCTGCGAGATTGACCGAAAGTCTTATCGTGGCCCTGCAAGACAAAGGAAAACTGAAGGAACACAGGCGCGTCTTAGTCTGACACGCCCTCTCGCATCACCCATAGTTGGCGAAGTTATTTAATGATTTCCCTCCTAAAAAAAGGAAAGTTTTACACAACCAACTCCTGAACTCCGGGGCTGCTACAGAGAAACTAATGCAAAATCTAATGCTAATGGAAAAACTCAATAGCATTTTGGCCCAACCCGAGAATCGAAACCTTGGACCCCACGTTGCACCCCAGAATTTACTCGACACAAAATTTTAGTTATATAGACTGAAGTATTATACGTTGTAGGTATACTTATTTTTGAAAATGATTGCGCAAAATCTACTTCCGTACGACAAAAATGTATACTTTTACATCCAACTCGAATTCATTTCTGAGAAATAAACTATGCAATATATTATCCTTAACAAAGTTATTAACGAGGGAGTTAATAATATATTCTCCAATGACACGTAAAAGGTTGGAACTTCCATAATCCGTTATAATATCATTAAAATACTTTATGGAGTGTGGCTGGAAGCTTTTCAATGTTGCAAATTAATAAAAGTCGATGACGAGGCGAACAAGGAAATAATGAGAAAAGTTCTGCCTCTATTATTATAATAATTTATTGTTTTTGTCGACAAGAGATGTGTCATGGCAGTTTTTATTGAATTAAAACTGTATTCTAATACTAGCTTCTGCCCGCGGCTTCGCCCGCGTGAAAGTAGGTTTCCCCATACAAACTTTGGACTCCCGTTTTTCCCTTTAGGGAGCGAATTTTTGAAAATCCTCTCTTAGTGCTCGCTTACGTCATAAAAGGAAGCCTTGTGCTAAATTTCATGCTCCTAATCCTAGTAGTTTTGGCTGTGCGTTGATATGTCAGTCAGTTAGTTTCTCCTTTTATGTATATAGATTAGGATAGATTTATATTTTTGTTTGTAATGATTAACTCAAAAACTACTGGACCAATTTTAAAAATTATTTCATCAGTAGAATGCTTATTTATCACCTCTGGTGGGAAAAGTTTAAACCTGATGATTTTGTCGAGCCGTCGGAGAGCCTCTCTGTCCGGGAGGACACGAGTTGCCATGGCCCACAAGGAAATCTCTAAACAGACTCCGCACCCAAGTCGGGCGCAGCAAAGACAATCTCCACAGATGAGAGTTCTTGGACGGTTCCGATCTTCAGTATTTGTGCGGCGTCTCTCCGCAGACCATATCCCACCTTCGATCTTGCATCACGTGCCCTGTTACCTGTTCACGTAGGGACCTAATGACAGCATCAGCGGACGGCACTGCCGTGGCCGAATACTGTTCCAGGCAAGGAATTTAACTAGTTTTGCCATCGATACGCTAAGAGACATGAGAGAGATGAGAGACATGGTCAAATATTTTCATGCGGGCAAAGCCGCTGGCAGAGACTAGTAATGTTATAAAGATAAAGTGTGAATTTGTCGACTTTGTATACACATGTGCGGAAGGAATTGGAAGAGTAACTTTATCTGGCTGTCTCTGTATGTTTCCTGAACGGACCGTTTCAAATCTGAATAGATTAGACTGAAACTTGGGTAGATTATGTTCTGGATTAAGATTATGTAGGACGACTT
Organism: Mythimna pallens; assembly: GCA_961205895.1. Taxonomy (NCBI): domain Eukaryota; kingdom Metazoa; phylum Arthropoda; class Insecta; order Lepidoptera; family Noctuidae; genus Mythimna; species Mythimna pallens. The sequence continues at coordinate 10,221,650 of OY540843.1, forward strand.
TTTTATCCCAGGAGATGGTTTTCTTGGGATTATTTTTGACTTTCACGCGAACGAAGCCGCTTTCAAGAGCTAGTTAATACAACTTTTATAAGCTAGAGTGTGTGTGAGGGGATATGTGCGTGTGTTTATTATTTCTTCACATTCAAAAGGCAATCAAAATCCGTTCAAATTTTAATGAATCTTTACAGTAATATAGCTTATACATCAGAATAGAACTAAAGGCTGTAATTTATAATGGGGAATTACCAATTCCACGAAAAAGTGTATTATAATAGTTCAACTTGGGCAACCCGGGGCGGGCCGCTAGTATCTTATATAAAAATCGTACGAACTGTGACACATGTCAGTGCGGTATGTGATAGGCCCGCTGGTCGTAAGAAAATAGATTTTATGATCTATGCTAAAGTTTTATAGTCTGTGGTAAATGCTCGCGGTCTATTTTAATTGAATGTCACTTTTGACGTAGACGGTAGGTACTGGTAATCGTGTATTATCCTTTTTCAATTCAAGTGTGGCATGTAAATGATTGGTTTTAGATTTTCTCTTCATGTGATATCAAGAAATAAACCGCCATTTTATGTAGAGCAGGAATAGGTAAATTAAGAATTAGCATAACTTGCTGATATAAAGATAGGTCTTTACCCTGTAGTGGTATAATAGGATATTAATATAAGGGTGTTTTCTTTATCCAAAATATTTTGTACAAAATTAGTGACACAAACACACACACACACACAGGATCGGTCGTTGTGGAGACGCTTGGGGGAGGCCTATGTCCAACAGTGGACGTCTTTCGGCTGAAATGATGATGATGATGATGATGATGTGTGACAAAAGAATACCTTATTTCTGAAAACAGTATCAACATTGGTTATTTATTAAGGCCTACAGTCCACAGACGCGTAGCTTCATAGACGTGTATTCGTCATACGCTTGGTGTACGCCTGCGTGAAGCTTGCATACCAACTATGTGACTCTATCGACATCGACGAAGCGGCAACGTTTTTCCATCCGATTATAATTTGGGTGTCCTCAAGGCTAGAGTGTATAGGCTCTTAATAAACTAGTGCGCCTCACCATCAACGATTGCATCACTGCTTACCATCAGGTGGGATCGCAGTCAAGCACTAGTTTATATCAATTAAAAAAAAAAACGCGTTGTGGCGTCGTGACGTTGCCGCTTCGTTCACGGAGTTTGCTTATGCAGCAGTTTGCATTTCAAATATTGGTTGAGGAAGAGTGACCATGACCATGAGATGTTCCCAGTAGGGTACTGGGAACATCTCTCTATTTATTTTGTAAGCGCGTAATCCAATGGCAATGACGTCACATGTCAGTTTATACATACTTTTTCTGATACTTGAAAGATTTCCCTTCTACCATTATAGGTTTCTAGGCCTATAGGCCTTACTTAATTTTAAACATATTTGTAAAAAAAAAACTATTTTAATTTTTATGTATGTAAAAATAAACCTTCTCCTAGACAAGGTAAAACGAAAAGAGACAAGTGGAACAGAGTGGTTCAAAAAAGACATGAGAGGAAAAGATTGAAGGAGACCGTTTTTATAAATTCAAATAAAATACTAGATTAAGGTTTATATTAAAGGCTAATGCAAACTATTGACATGATTTACTTTTTTCTTTTCGCCAGAAATTAAATCTCAGTTATATGTTAGAGGCCAATAGGTACTAGGAATCAATAGCAGAAAGAACCAGGTCTTTAAACCGTAACGGAACGAAGACACGTATAGAAGCATTGCAAGTATATTTTTGTTAGGCGGTAACTATTTTCGTTATATTATAATGTAATGTTAATATAATACGTAATATTTTGAGGTTTCCATTGATAAACAACATTGTTCAACCAGGTTTTAGACTGGCTAAAGTGTCCTCTTCTTTCATGGGGTACTGTTTAAAATGTTATAATAAAATACCTCCACAAATATTAGAACTCAATGAAACGAAATTTAAATCTTGTATTAAACGCACACTATGCAGGCAAGCATATTATAAGTTGGAGGATTATATTCAAGATAAAAATGCTTGGCTCAATGCTGGTCCAGCTCCTCTACCACCGAGGTATACAAATTGATTAGTTTGGAAATTATTATTATTATTTTTAATGCTTTTTTTTTGGGAATTGTAAAATATTATAAGTATTGTATAATGTAGAAGCATTTATTTTCAAAGTTTGTAAATGTGAGTACCATGGAGCTATTTTATGGTTTTTTATGTTACTATTGGACTTGTTTGACATAAATGAGCACGGCAGTTGAGAGTTTGTCATGCTCACTTAAATGTCTCACTGATGGTGGCGCATGTGTTGGATCATTCGGTTCCCTTCAAAATGGTTGAGCTGAGTGGTGCTAATATTAGCGTCATGTCCGTGAACGGGCGCTGTCAGTTGAGACTGACATATAAACTGTGACTATATTTAGTTTTTATTTTTACTGTATTTACATTGATCTCACATGATAACGACAAGAAACATGTAACAGAGATATTTGTAATTTCAAAACATGATTGAAAAGAGTGTCCATGGAGTTTCTTGCACATTCTTCTCCATAGAGATCTACGCTTTGGAATGTGCAATTAGCATCATTTTTTTTTTTCTGACTAACTGACTTCTTGACATTTCAAAAGTGCCTGTAAATGGTTTATTTGAAATAAATGCTTTTGAATCTTTGAATCTTTAAAATAGATTAAATTGGTTTATCTTTTCTTTTTTAAAAAATAAGTGATCATTGAATCGAAAAGATACGCGTTAGTGTTGTATTAGTAAAAGCCTCATAACAAACTATAGCAATATACTAAATAGTCTCTAACTTCGTTTAATTGCGGTTGGTAGACATAATTCTTTTTGCTATTAATTTCTCATACAGTCCTTTAAGATATGGCCTAGGTTACACTTTTAGCGAAAAGAAAAAAAAAATACATGCCAGCAATGTATGGGAAAAGTTTCATTCCCCTTTACGTTTTCTATGTATTGTTATTTTTTTCATATTAGGTACCCATAATTGTTATATGGATCTGAATAAAAGGATATATTTTTTGTTTTAAATCAAACCTGACCACTACCCTTTCATGGCTTTTTATCTGTAAGAACGGAGGTGATGAGGTGGTGATTGTTTTTTTTGAAGTTTAAAAATTCGTGTATAACACAATGCCTAAGTACAAGCTTGTTTTAAAATCAGACAATGGATAAATTCAGGATCTCTCACGTTCTCCTAAATATTTATACCAGTTGTAATAGCTTTGAAATGTGGGCCAAGTTTGCCTCACTATGTCCGCTCGGCAAAGCTTAAAGCTCGACCGGTTGGCGGGTCGTTGACCCCGCAACCTACTGGCTGTTTACCCCGTACAATTCGCGAGATCGCTGGAAAATTACTAAACTATCCTTTACTTAACTCTCAGAATGCGATACCGTATACACTACAAATTTTTAATTAGTGCAAATACTTAAAAGGCTTATTAGAAAAGGTCTTGTTGTTATCTAAGTAAAGTCTCAATAAATAATATTTATAAACAGCAAAGTTTTAGCGTTTGTTTATATCCCAAAATGTCACTCAAATTAGGGAAATATTGTACAGGCGATTATGACGATCAATGGCGATCAAAATGGGAAAACACTGCGCGTAGTATTTTCTAGTAGGTAGCAATTGTTCGGAATGATATATTCAATATTATGGTATTACCAACTTTTTCGTGGTTAATTTTGGGATTTCGTTTTTATTTCCCTTTTACTACACAATTAAAATCAGTAACGGTTACGGATAGAGCCACATTTTTTTTTATACTATTTAAAAAATAGTGGAGTATTTAATGACTACCGAATAAATGCAATGAGTGGCTTATTACCACAGCTGTTAAACATAAAAATATTGTTAGCAATTAGGCGTTTTAATCGACTTGCAAATGGATGTTAATGATTACATAAATACTCTAACCTCAATGAATAAACATAGTCCATTTAAACCACGACAGTTTACGCATATAAAAATTTTAAACGCATAAACATAAATCTCGGAATATCATTTCTAAGAAGCTCTAGTGAAAATATCTTCGGAACATACTATAACTTACCATGACTGTGACTTTTATGTATTAACTAAGATTGGTATAAAACGCTGGTATTTAAACATATAAGTTTTATGTCTACTAACTGCTATTTCGACGGGTGCAAAGTAAAAAAAAGTTATCTGTAATTTTGCGATTTTCTGATAGTTGCAGAAACTTATTAAAAATTCATATTCTAAGATATAGTCAATCGTCTCTCAAGTGTTAAAAATGCAGAAAATAATAATAGTATTTTTTTCAATAATATTTTTGAAAAGAAAAAAATACTGAATAACTGCTTATTATTCACTTATTATTACTAATTATTAGAAAATAGCAAAATTGCAGATAACTTTTTTTACTTAACACCCATCGATTTCATTTCAAGTAGTCGACTTTTTAATTTTTTTTTTGACGGAAATCCTTTAATAATTTCTCGCGCTCTGGGGAGAGGGAGTGTCAGACTGTTACTGACTAAAACTCTCCTATGTTTTTTAGTTCCTTTGCATTCCAGTGCCAGCCCAACTTTACAGATGCTAAAAGATTTTTAGCTAACCACTATATCGCTATGTTCTTTTTTTAAATATATTATGTTTTATTATCTATCGTGACTATTTTCAACTTATAACATGTTGTATCATTCCGGTCGGATGAGATAATGATCATAAAACGCTAAAATACACACATTTTTGAATTTAAATGAATTTTTATGAGGTTATTCTACAGTTATGATCTACCTGTTATTGAAATAGTAGTAGAGAATATTTATCTGACGAGTGCACTTAGATACGGCTTCGTCAACGCTTAATTAACATATTTCAGTGCTATCGGCTGGAGCACACAGTGTAACTCAGATGAAAGCGTGGAATGCATTCTGTCCCGGCGCAGTGGGAGCGAAGCGTAGGTGCGTTCTGTGTCCGGCTAGTTGGAAAATGCCGCGTGTCGGCTTTTACGTACGCGTTACATGACGTGCCGACTAGAAATGGCGACTGCTTTCGCATTCATTGCTTGCATAGAAGTGCATGCACAAGTTCAAGGCTGGTCGAGTCCCGCTTCCCATTGCATGTGCATACGCATTAATTCAGCTCACAAACACGACTACCACCATTGTCTATCACTCGAGAACCGGGGTCGAGGAACCCATAAAGGATTAATGACACTATTGTGGGGAGTTATAATCGTGTCTTTCATTTTTCTGCTACCACCTGCGGGTATGCTTATTTCCTGCGGTATGGGTTTATTGCAGTACTGTAATTTCAGTGTAACTAAGTGTGTGGGTTGCCTGCCAATAAAATTCGATTCTACACAATTTAATATTGCCATTTCTTTAAAGCATACCTTTCTATTTATCGTCACTCTTCAGGTAAATCGTGAGATTGGCTTAAGGAAAATTGCAGCCTGAAAAGGATTTGTAGTTTGTGTCGAGCACTTTTTTATTGTTCTTTTTAAAGCTTTAACATATACTAGCCTTGGGTCGTCAGAATTGATCGTCTATTGATTTAGAAATAACTTGTGAGCTTGACGACAGACCGCTCTGGTGAATACCAGGCTTTAGGCATCACAACAAAGAGTAATAGAATCGTTGGACTGCATTTTGACATGTGTTATTAAACAGTTGTTTCGTGTGAAGTCTATTTAATTTTAACAGATCTTTTTAATGTATCTTTTATGTTTTGTTTTCATTATATTGTAGTCATTTAAGTCCTCTTTTATACCGTCCTATTAATGCAGGTCTAATTATACCAGCGTTCATTTGTTTTAACGATATTAAAAAACTGCAGTAAAACCCATTTACTAAAAGGAAGCTCTTAGTTTTTTTACGAGTATCGATAGAGTAGAGTATATTCTTGAATATGCAAATGATATGTCGTCAAATCAATTAGGTGTTTATATAGACTTCCTGTTTGTAATAATGTTCTGCATTATTTTGAGTAGGTAGTTGAGGTAGGTCCGTGTTTCTGAACTTGAAAATGCAAAGACGTGACTTGAATTTACGTATGTGTCTTGAATAATGTCTATCTAGATCTCAATGTGATCAATTGCCTGCAATATTACTTCCACGTTTGGTTAGTATAACGATGTTCTGTAGCCTAAGGGTGGAATTCACCAATAAAACTAATCGCGTTTTAACGTTTGGCTCGCATAATCGCGTAACTTGTAAAGATACAACAAAAGAAAAATACAGACAAGTGACACTAGTGACAGCGGCTAAACGCGATTATGCGAGCCAAACGTTAAAATGCGATTAGTTTTTTGGTGAATTCCGCCCTTAGTGTAATTTTGTAACGTACTTTAATGCGTTAAATCTAAATAAGCACCGTCTGTTCATAATAACGGTTTTTTTCATAGGTATTGACATAAGGGAATATTTGTGTTAACGTAATCGAGTAATTTAAAAAACTCGGCTTAAAGTCTTTCCATTCGATTATTATCGGTAGGACAAAAGCTATTTGGTTTTACATTTAAGGAAAGTCTAAAGGAGCCGAAGCCTTGCATCGTAACTGATAAATGGCATGGCTCGGACCCTTTTATTATCTCTGGCTGAATTGCTTCTTCTAGGAATATAGGCGGGACGAACATTTGTTACTTATTGTGAGCAACAACTTTATTCTTGTTACTATATTGTGAACCATTTTCCTCAACTTTTCTGCAGTTCAACTTCAATATCTTTAACAAACAGACAGTTTACGTTTAGTATAAGTTTTATATTAAAAATAGGTAAAAAAATAATAATAAAAATAAATTTAGAAGTAAATTAAAAATAAATTATTAAGAAATGTGTTAAGTGTAAGTTATAAGCATAATTATAATAATATTTAGTGTTAAGTATCTACGAAGTATGAGTGTCACGAACCCCACAGTCAAATCATTGCAACGTTTTTGTGAGGCTTAGTTTTTATGTTAATTACCATTTTTTAATAAAAATAAATAAATAATAATAGTAATTATTATTACGTGACAGGAACATAAAAGCAAATCGATAGCCTAAAGTACTTATACGATACAATTTAAATGTAAAACAGTTCTATTTACATAAAAAACGTGAGACAATAATTACGTGAAGTCTTTGAAAATCGCCGCTCACGCTAGCCTGGCGATTTAGATAGGCTCCGTCCAGGCGTTGCGCGTGACTGTTTACACATTGCACAAGATTTGTAGAATTTACTCTGTACGACCCCGAATAGGGCTGACCTTTCTTGAAACGAAGATTTTGGGATTATAATATGTACAGTTTGCCAGGGCTGTGAGATTATTTAAACGATCCGTGGCCCTGAACCTTAGAGCAACTGAAGGATCGCGGTTGACTGGGCTGACATTCACAATCGTTCCACTCAGAATAGAAGAGTTATATGAAGATTTCTCATTAAAAAAAAAACTACTATACACAGCACAGTTGATCTTTATTAGTTCATCTAATGTTGTACATTAGGCTGTATTTTTGGTGACATTCACGACTAATTTTAACAACTTTTTTCTGGTCTCATATTATATTCTTTGTTTTTGTACATGAGCCATTTCTTGAAATTAAGATTTTGGGAATAGAACAATAGATATTGGAGAAGAATCGAATCAAACTAAAGTGGCAGTGGGCAGAGCACATTGCTCGTAGAACGGATGGTCGATGGGGTCGAAAGGTTCTAGAGTGGCGACTGCGCACCGAAAAACGCAGCGTTGGAAGAGTCGCGGGAATGCGTTGGATGCGAGACGTACAGGATTGGTCGTTGTGGAGACTCTTGGGGGAAACCTAATGTCCAACAGTGGACGTCTTTCGGCTGAAATGATGAAGATGATATTGGGTAAGGATTAGGTATATGTCTACGTTGACTACAGTTGTTCTTTACTAATTTAGCTAGTGTTGTAAATTACGCTGAAAGGTTTCTCACGACTCTGTCATATACTGCGTATTCTTGGTGATATTCACGGCTAATCTTAACAACAAGTAATTTTTCATCTATTTTTGTTTTTTCATAATAAAAAAATTATTGTGGCACACACACAAGTTTGAAAGAAAAATAAGAAATATACTCGTACAAATATGAAGAAAGTAAATAGAAAACAAATTAGAGGTGGCTGTGGGTCCCAAACTAGGCACAGCCAGTATCTTGGTAGCCCAGGACTTATTAGCAGTAAGTATAGGCTGATTAAAAGTTTAGTGTGATGCAGTATAATATACATAGAAGGTACAGGAAAGAATTCAAAAGTATCGGAATACAGAAATAATAGTAAATAAAGAAAAATACAAATATAAAATCAACTAAATTTTCTGTCTCATAAACCATAAACACTTCTGATATTGCAATTCTACATGTCAAACTTCCACCTTTATACGATAGCCCTGTCAATAACATTCTGAATGATGCCTGTCCCTCTAATTTCGCCAACATCATTGGCCGTTTGCCATACTTTATTTTGCCTACAAAGATCGCACGTCGAATTACACCTATCCAAACTTCCGAACGATTGGCAGATCACTGAAGTTCCGTTGCACAGTTCCAAAACAATATGTTTTTAATATGCAATGTATTTTATGTGTAATTAGGCAATTCTCGTTTGTGAAAATTTAATTGCGTACATTGATCTCTTGCTTGGACTGAAACGAAAACATCGTTTGTTTATTGGGGTTAATCTAAAGAATAACTGCTGTGATACTAACTTCTGTAGATTTTTAAGGATGTCTCTCGCCAGAAGAGTTAAATGCAAAGATTTTAACTAATAGTATTACTGCTATTTAGAAAGTACTTACGTACGAGTACTTTCTAAAATAAATATCAGCTCGGATATCCTTAATATGATGAAACCATCGCCATCTACTACTATACTTCAAGATTCGACCTTCTGCATTTATTAATTTTCTAGGCAGTCTGTTTATCACTATGGTGGTACGTCACTGGAAATGGTTTATCTTCAGACTCTTATTCCATCATCCTGCCATTTCAGCTTTGCTATGAACTAGATTTGCAGAACAATTGCCAAATTTGACTCTATTCTGGAATCATCATTGCAAATCTCATCTTTCTAATCATCATTGCGCAGAACCCATTCAGCCGAACTACCGGACATGACATTTCCGAAATAAAATGTTAAGGCCTGTAGTCGGTAGAAATGCGGGTCAATGACCCAAGCCGGTCCTTTTGCATCCATGATGTTAGCTGTTCTCCGAACGCGACATACATCACGTTCCTAACATATTCGTCTAAACATTTTCATGTATTTCAAATACAAATTAGCACTGATTCTGCCAATATGTTTGGTCTATTTCGATGTCCTTGCAAACTATACATCTGTTTGTTTTACTGCATTGACACGGTTAATGCTTATGTCAATATTTTTATTACGGATTTCGTAAGAGTTGCGTGTTTATGTTAACGATCATAAAGGATGTATCAGTCAATAACTTTGATGTCCTTAAGTATTTTGTTAATATTGATATCTACAATAGGCAGGTCTTTAGATATGATTTTGTAAACGTGTGAAGGATTATCTGCTCTGTGGTTATCGTTCATTGTACTTGGATCAAGGATAAATAAATAAACAAAATATCTAAACATAATAGGTTAGATATAATATTTGTAGTATCTTCCATAATCCATATATTGATAGAATGCGATGATAAAATATTGAAATCTTAAAACAAAACAGTCATTGTGATTGAGTGAATTTTAACTCGTTGAATGGGACAAAGATCCGCATGAGACACAATGGTTTTTTAATTGTTTCTCTGATTACGGTACACGAAAGGTTAATATCTTCATTGTTATATCAATGTTATGAAAGGCTGTAGAGAGCTTGATCTACCGACTGAAACAGTTTAAAGATATGAGAGGCAGTGGCTTGCAGGGGTAAATCATAATGTTTTTATGTGCTATTGTAGTCTGAGCCACTGGACTATGTGGTTGAGGACCACATCGTCCAGTGGCACTTATAGTTTCCTTATAGGTACTTGTTGCAAGTACTGTTGTGGTTTGAACGTACAACATCTTCTTTTTTCTAACTTTGTCTCTTCTGTACACACATTGTTATATCGTCGTCTATAACTGAACATTGACCATTCCGGTAAATCACTATATCAAGGCAAATTAGTAACGTCAGATTGTTGATCGCAATCATGTTGATGATTGAATGAAGTATGGTAGTCGTTTCCTGTTTTTGTTTGTTCAATTGAAGGTATGTTTAATTGTTTATTGCACGATACCCTTGTCTCACCAATTGATACGAACTAGTAATCTCATGTCTTCACAGATAAGGTCTTTATAGTTATTCGGGTAAAGTTGTCTTCGTTATTATTTCCGAGAATCATCTAGGATTTATTCGTAGCTGTGGGTTGTCTAGCATGACATTCCTAGACTTAATATTCTCAGTACTTGTTGTTATTATGGTTGGTCAGTCTATGTTATTCTAGGTAATGATGTTTACTCATGCGCCTATCAACGCTATATGTGATTTTGTTATCTCACTTAAACGCAAATACAGGAGTACTGCAAGTAGCACTTCAATTTGTCACTTAGTGTTTTTGGTAAACATGTAACAAATGATGTATACCTAAAGCTAGTAGCGAATAACAAAGCAGACTAGTGTTTAAATGTTTATGGTTAGCCTAAATTAAACAAACAAAGCGGTTTCAGCGGGCTGTATAGTACAACTCGCTATTATTGTAGAACTAGGTAAATTGAGAATGCTATCGTAGACGTTTTATGACTACACTACAATTGCTATAGGATGGTGTAGGTGACAGCTGTCGGATTAAAAAATGTAGCTACCTATCATTTTGTCTCATCTTAAAGATGCATATTTTCGTCTTGCTGTCATCAATACCATGCTATGTAAAAAAGACCTTATGGAATCAGTTTGGCAGCTAGATCTAATCATACAGAGCATTCCTTATTGTGGTTACAATAGCGGTCTTATCTTTGGATAGGCTGAACGAACTGGTGGATGGGTGGGTGGTCTTTTATACGTATCCTAGACATGCTATCTTTTGAAAAGCAGAGAAAAGTAAGTAAAAGTTTATGAAAAATAAACGGTCAATTCATGCAGAGAGATACATATTTATATAATACTGTTTTCAAAGGCTGTTATTCCATTCTTTACAGTAATTTATAAACTCGGTTAACTATTCAATCGATCCATCTCAATAATGTTATGCACACGATATCCGCTCTATTTCACCTCTGATTTCACATGATTCTAAACACGCGATCAAATGGAAGCCTGAAATATTGCTTATTAAAGTTTTATGTTGACTCGTTTTGAAATATAGCTGTTTTGTAACAAAGGCTTCACTAGCCTTTAAAAAATGTTTCGAGACTCTTTGTTTCATATTTCATTATTAATTTCGAATATTAATTAAAGCCATGTTCAGATTTATATGACACCCTTGCGAATCCATCCATCGCTTTCAACACTGATGAAAGATAGCAAAGTGCGGGCCTGAGTGCTTACCGTTGGCCCGACCCGTGACAACTCAAAAGAGAGAGGTGGCTAGGCAATTGGTGAGACTGGGGGAGGCAGCACACGGCAACATGGAAGCGCATTGTCGCAACGGACGGCCGGCGCAACGGCCGCGCGTATAAGCCTGCGCACGCGCTGACCGCGATACCGCCTCAACGGCCCGGTAGCTTTGACGACCCATACGATACTAGTGACGATTACCGACTCGCGATAACCGAAACTCTCAGTGTTTACAAATTTTATAGGTAAAGTGTACGAGTTTGCCGGGAGAGTGTATGTTGTCGCCGCTCGAATGTCGCAATGTTTGTTGTCGTGTTTTCTGTTCTGTGTTTTCCTTTTTTGCATGTTGCCTTAATTCATTTAGTCGTTGTTGTTAACTGCAACTACGGACGTCATGCGGTTCATTACGTCTGCTTTATTTTTTTTTACTATAACAGTTTTTGTTGCGTTATGCTCGATTAGGGACACGAATTGTCAAGAAATTTCCATATCAGATTGTAAATAAAAAAAATTGAATAGTTTTGATTTAGCAAGAATTATTGTTTCACATTGAACAGCTAAAATGATTTTGCACGAACCTATGCACAATACTAAATATTGCATTTAATTAATGTCCAATTTGGAAATGCCTTAGTTGAATCCGAGCAAGCGAAAATGCGAATGCAGTCGTGCTTGAGGCGATCACGACTTGTTCTAGCTATGGTAGAAATTCGATAGCCATTGTGCGTTTGTGGGTCACCAATACTCTGAAGAGAATCTTTGTTCAGGCTCGCTATAAACTATGCCCACATGGACTAAGAGACGTAACGCGAGTAACTTTTAACATGTCGAAGAACAGATCAGGAATAATGACGTAAAATATCACTTGACCGTAACTGCAGGCACTCATAATGAGAGTGTCATTGTTATAAAGATATAAAATCCTTTAGTTATATCACCTGACAATGACACTGAACTTGAACGAAATGAAATAAATAATAAATATTTATTTGTCACTGAGATGTCAGATATGTAAATAAACGTACTAAATGGAATCGCTCTGTCAAATCGAATTGCTTTTTAATCACAATTTCTCGAAACATCTATCGTCAATATAGATTATCTATAAAATGTTTGTGAGTCTGAGCGAGAGGGAGGAAGGGGTCGTTTGATCCGACATTACAGCCAAATGATACTGGTTGCCTCGTTAGCGCACACCTGCTTTCTCGAAGAGGAAAACGAGGAATAAAACGCACTCGCTCTATTTGAGGAAAAGGGAATTTATAAATACAATGCAACTGACCTATGTTTTCATGTCTAAAGATGGCATGTGAGTAATGAGAGTTCATGATTGATGTTTCTGTATTAGTCATGCTGAACGAGTATAGAATGAAAGATCTTATTTTCTATTAATTTATAGTCTATTCTTGCATAACGTTTATGATTTCTTTGTCATTTGTTCACTTGTAAATATTTAGAGAAGATAGTGATGTCTACTTTGCTTTGTATAGTCTATACGTTGTGTATTATTTCTCATATATTAGTATGTCTAATTTGGCTGAGAGACTCGATCTATCTAATTTGGCAGATAATATTTCAAGCCAAGTAATGTATGTAATGCCTTTCAATATTAGTCACAATTCAATCCAACTTTCTGTCAATAAAAAATATGCAAGGTGCGATGACTCTATACACATCCAAAGCAAGACTTACACGTTCCCATCAGTAATAATACGGCTTGGCGAGTGAACAGTTCTTATTATTACTAATTATATTCATGTCATAGGCCTTGAGCACTGCCAAAGAAATTGCAACGTATTCAGTCATCACGCCGCCGTCTCACGTCCTGCACAACGAAGATAAATGATCTAAAGTTACCTTGTCTGTACGAGATTCGAAGGTTACTCCATACAAACTGAAGGGAACTACTACTTGTAGACGCACAACAAAAAGATCAAACCTTTTTCTGGTTTAAAATCGACAGAAACGTTTGACCTTAAACTTTTAAACGTTGAATTACGTTCTTCGCTTGATGGACCCTTCAAAATATTGTACCTTTTTATCTGCAGCTGTCTCTATAATTAATTGGCCTTTACTTTTGACAGCATTTTGCACATTATCGTAAACCTAAGTGAAGATGAGTGGTGAATCGTTTAAAGTAGCCAAGCCATACAAAGTTGGAACAACATTTTTAGCCGTGCTAATATTAGCCCTAAACGTTCTAAGAAACAGTAAAGACATCCTGTAGACATTTAATATCGTCATTTGAACGATGAAGTCTTTACAATAAACAACATTATTGTCTTTGCTTGTACATAATGTATGTACAATAGTAAAGTAGGGCCGGAGGCGCGTGTGGACGTGACTCACTTACCGTGGGTGTCTCATTTCGCATGCGCGGGCGCAACGCCTAGGAAGTGCATTCGTGTACGTACATTGGTACTTGCTTGCGTAATGTCCTGTGCAAAATCGTTATTGATGATATTAATTAATTTCAAATTATTGACAATTTCATCAACATTACGCAACTCAAGTTTCAATAACCGCGCGCATTTTAAAATGGCGCTTACTCAGTGTTTTGTTTTATTGATTTTAATTAATCTAGAGGTAAATCTAACTAAATACGATTCTTGATTGACAAGCATAAAAAAAATGTGTAGTCATTGACTTATCAATGGTTCTGGATTGATAGATTGGATCATTCAAAACTAATTTTCTTTCCCATTTTTTATATATTAATCTGACTTGAACTGCCAATATACCTGTTAATCTTCCTTGTAAGGTTATTGACCAGTTTTTTTATAAAATTAATTTAAAAAAAACTTATTTAAAAATATTCTACCTGAAACACTTTGTGCTCGAAGATACGTAGTCCGCTGCGAATAGAATGGCGATAGTTCGATTTGCATTTAAACAGTGCCGATCGACACATTAAGTTATACGGATGGTAATAAAAATGTTAATCAGTTTAATTACGTATTTCACCACGAGGATGTGTTTGTTTTGATTTGGTAAATGCATCGCCAAACGTTTCTATTTAAAAAATGAATAACACAAAGTGTGGCATGATCGTGTATCTGGTTACTACAATACGGTATATACCGCGATTCTCAAAAAAATGTGGGTCCAATATCGGACAGTGTCCGGTTTGTCATATCACTTTCCATTAACGGTAAATTTTTACTACAAGTACGTGACTATGAAGTAATTAAAACGGTCCGTTTGACCGCTTAACGCTTTTTTAACTGTAACTGCGGTTCTGTCAGAAAAAAAAATCGCGGATGGCGAATTGACGACCTTATCAAAACACGCTGCTCTCTCGGGTCGTTGAACCCGCGTTTTGTTATTGCCCGATCTAATACTACAATAGTACTTGGAATTCCTATCGAAGTATTTACCAATCGACTATAATACTCGTTGAATTTGCGTTGCAATTGTGTACATCACAATGCTATTCCACATACCGATTATGTTCATTGGCCTCAGTGCCACTACTGTATATGACAGCGATGCAGATTATTAAGGTTGTAAATAAATGAGGGTGATGACACTTGAATAGGCCTACGGTATAGCAAGTTTCGATGACAGTGGCGAACAATTTTATTGTTTCGTGAACCAGATCAAAATGTCAGAGTCACCGTTAGGCGTGAATGTGCCGATAGAGGAAATACCTGATAGTTTTATTAGTCCCTATTGAATAGCTTGATTGTTTTTTATAATGAAGTATTTACGGTAGCTAGTTGATTGTGCTGAAGTAGAGGAAACTTGATCAATAAAGTTGGGGAAAGGACTGTCAACACATTTCTTCTTCCTTCCTTGGTCCCATTATTTGGTGTCTAGTCTCCTCACTTCTATCTATCTATTCTCACTTCTACATATTTATCGGATCTATATTGGGTTGTCAATTTTGACAACGGGGCTATCATGAGATCCCTCTCTATATTTGACCACTAGGTCTATGACGAGCGGTCTCTACCTCTTTTTTGTCAACACACATACTTAATCAAATATAATCAATCTATTGATCTCATCATCATCTTCCTGCCGTGCCATTTTCTCTCGTGTTATTTGGGGTTGGTTTGGCGCAACAGGTTTTTTTCCTCCATTCTATCCTGTCACCTGTGACGCTATCACTAACTCTATTTGCTTTCGTATCACTCCTCATAATCTATCCATCTTTTCTTTGGTCTCCCTCTCCATCTCCATCCTACAACATGTATACTCATGGCTCTTTTAGAAACATGCGTTTTATCCCTCCACTTCACACGAAAATACAAAGACAAGCAATTCTGTTTTAACTTTTCAGTCACTTTTAATTTATATATAAATATATTAGCTTTTGCCCTTGGCTTCGCCGGCGTTCATAAAATATAGCCTATGACACTCAGAAATAAAGCAGCTTTCTATCAGTGAAAAAATTTTTGCAATCGAACCAGTGCTTTTAGAGATTACCACCACACCACAAACAAAAAAACAAAAATCCAAAAAAAAAAAAAAAAACTTCTTTATATAGTGTAGAAAAGGAGAAACTAACTGACTGTCTTAGAGGATTTTTCACAATTCACCTCCTAAGAGGATGAAACGGGGGTTCAAAGTTTGTATAGAGAAAATTACTTTCAAGCGGGTGAAGCCGCTAGCAGGAGCTAGTCTACCTATAAAATCAATTGCTGTTCGTTAGTCTCGCTAAAATTTAAACACGGCTCGACCGATTTGAATAATTCAATTTTTCTTTTGTTCGCTATAATATGGATTATTGGAGCATAACTGAAGACACCGCGTCGGAAGGTGTCCCACAAGGCGGATCTATGATTTGGTGAGGGTCGCGGGAATCCTATGGATGCGAGACGCAGAATACCGGTTGTTATGGTGATACTTGAGGGAAGCCTATGTCCAACAGTGGACACGTCTTTGTGAAATGATGATTATGATGATTGTATGAGAATCGCGTCGGGAAGTACTAATTTTACGAAGGCGTAGCCCCACTTAGCAGCTATCTACTCTACAATAAATAATGTCTGTTTATTTAAATTATATTTTTCATGAAGTTGAACTATTATCATAATTATGGCAGCTACCAACATCTGCTGTATCACATATCAATTCCGAGAACTATTGGCATATTATGTGAACGATGCATTACTGGTCATAGCAAATATAGAAGATTCAAATTTCTCAACAAATTTAATGAACAATGAACCATTATATGAAAAATACTGTTATATTTTTGTGAATTCTCACGTTGTATAGTGGTTTAAAGTACATAGGATAAAAAAAACCATCACACTAATAAAGGAAAAGTTTGTATGTGTGACGGTGTGTTTGTAAGTTTGTTACTCCTGCACGCTCAAACGGCTGAACGTATTAGGAAAAAAATGGCTCACTGGTAGACCATATCCTGGAATTGGACATAGGGTAGGTACTTTTAATCCCAGGAGAATTCATTTGGATATTTTTTTTTTACTCTCACGTTGACAAAAATACTACCCTTCTATTTTGATTTAAAAAAAAAACCATACTATACATTAATTATTTTATTATCAGCTCCTTTAAATGTGATATTATATGGGTAACGTTACTAGCGGTATGTTTTTAAAAGAAAATGAACTATAAGAAAATGATAAATTCATATTATACTTATACTAATGGTATATAAATTCATGATTTTCCAAGAAATACAAGACATCGAATCGTGTTATCAAACCATTGTCACATTCATGCCGTAACCAAGTATAATACCGACAAATTGCACGAATAAACCAAACGTTAACTATTCCTGGCTTTAGTGGGAATAGTTAGTGCCAGTACTTAGATGAAATATGACTTATAGGCGGACGTAACAACGGACCAATTAATAACTATAATGCCCGCTTTGTTCCTGCATTATCGATGTTGACCGAACTCGTGCCCAAACTCGTGACTGTTGTGTTGAAAGGGGCCGAGTTCGAATTAACTAACGACTAGCTTGTTCTCGCGGTTTAGCGCATGTAGCTTATCTCGTAGGAATTGTACTTTTGTGAAAGGGAGCCTATGATAGTCAGTGGTCGTATAGATTTGTATCAATAAAAAAATGTTTGCAGTCGTATAGTTTCCAAAGATTTGGATTTTTATGTATATATACTGGCTTCTGCCATGTGCGGCTTTGTCTGCATGAAAATATGTTTCTTTGGAGCTACGTTTCATCCCCTTAGGGGGTGAATTTTGGAAATTCCTCTCTTAGTGCTTGTATAGGTCATAAAAGGAAGCCTTTTGTAAAATTTCATGTTCCTAGTCCAAGTTCTTTCGGCTGTGCGTTGATTGTTAGTCAGACAGTTTCTGCTTTTATATAATTATACAACATTAGTTTAAGTATATGGGAAGTCCGAAACACGTGTCTAGTATTTTTATGTAAAGAATCTATGTATAAAATTTCATAACTATATCATGAAAAGTCACAAAGTTATAAGCTTGTTGTCCGCACAAATACATAGTAACCGGGCCATCGTGGCGACTGAGGGGTTGTTTTGCTCCCGCACCCAGCTGTGCAGAAATTAAACCATGGTGTAAAAATTATTGGAATCGATACAGTAACTGATTCTGAATAAACTATTTTCAGGTTTCGCATATACTAAAAATAATGTTGTGTGATTTAAGTAATCTAGGTATAATATTAATTTTAAATTATCTAACGTTTTGGGAAAACATTCTTTGAGCACACAGTTAAAGGAGTGGATTTCCTTCTCAAAGTCTTTGTTTCCTGATAACTGTAACCATGGGGGTAATTAAATCAAGAGTGATTACGTTACTTCAAGGCAAGCGTGCTCCGTTGCCAACCATATCATCGCTTAACATTAGCCCCCCTAGCCAAGTTACAACCGTTTCGTTTCGATTCTCTTTTCGTCGATCGCCTCGAGTAAGCCACACCTCCGATTCCTTTATACTGACATCATCTCAACGCGACTGATCACGTGGTTAGAACAAAGGAATAGGAGGCGTGGCCGACTCGAGGCGATCAACGAAAAGAGAATCGAAACGAAACGGTTGTAACTTAGCTAGGGGGGCAGGTGAGATAGTGATTAAACACGAACCTATCAAAAATTTAAAAAAAAAATATTGGATTCTTTACAATAAAAACATTATTGTGTATAAAATAATTTATTTGTATGGAGGCTCGATTGTTGTACTCTCAATGTTGAAACAAGTAAGCAAGTTAAAATGCGAAGCCCTTTTCTCATAGTAAAATAATTACCTTTTATTATTTAATTCCTTCAATAAATAAACCTTATTGCTTTGAAGTGCAGGTGTTGCTTACATTGTATTGAGTACTTAGACAGGATAGATTATCTTTATGTATAAAAGGGGAAACTGACTGACTGACATATCAACGCACAGCCGAAACTACAAGGACTATATAGGAGCGTGAAATTTTGAACAAGGCGTCCTTTTATGACGTAGGCGAGCACAAAGAACGGATTTTTCGAAATTCAGCCTCTAAGGAGATGAAACGGAGATCTAAAATTTGTATGGAGAAACCTTTCACGCGGGCGATGTCACTGGCAGAAACTAGTGTATATATATAAAAGGGGAAACTGACTGACTGACAATCAACGCATTTTTTGTGCATTTTTTTAACCTCCTATTGTACAATAATGCCTTGCTAGTTGCGGTTGCGTTAATAGCGGTAAATGCATTTATGACCATATTCTATAGAGTTTTACGCTGTAATGGCAGATAATCTAGTTATATATTATCAAAATTGCAGGGGATTCCGCACTAAATTGAATATCTTATATATGAATATTTTAGCCCATTGTTATGATGTGATAATTTTGACTGAGACCTGGCTGACACCCGAGATATCAGATAACGAGTTTATTGATGAGCGTTATATGGTACATCGGTACGATCGTGACCGTATTGCCACCAGTAAAAAAGACGGAGGCGGTGTTCTCGTAGCTGTACTGAAGAGTCTGCATTCAGTTAGATTGGCTCCGCCAATCGCAACCCATGCCAGCGTTGAGCACATCTTAGTGCAATTGCCAAGCTCAAGTGGAGGTAGGTGCCGAATTATTGCTGCAGTATATATACCACCAAAAACGCCAGAGTTTGCGTATGCTGAATATTTTGAACTTTTGCAAGCAATGCTTGGTGGCACAAACATTGATAATTTCTATGTGGTAGGAGACTTTAACCTTCCAGAAATCGACTGGATCACTTGTACAGATAGTACTTCATTATCGGCTCATGTTTGTAGAGGTAACTCCCCCGTTTGTGATCATATGCGTGCACTTTTGTCGTTCCTCAACGCTCATCAATACAATACAATACGGAATACGGGTGGGAAAATATTGGATTTGGTTATTGGTAACGGTGAATGCAATGTTTCTAGAGCCACAGACTGTTTACTGCAGCTTGACAGTCACCATCCACCACTTAATATTTTTATTTCTCTAAGTGTACCATACGATTCGATGGCCCGCAAGGTGATTAAAAAATATAATTATTACAAGGCAAATTATGATGACATAAATGCGGATTTAAAGGACATTAATTGGGAGGAATTTTTAGGTAACCAAACCGTTGACGATACCTTGAACACGTTTTATGACGTTGTTTTCAGCATTATTAAGAAACACGTTCCATTCAATAACTGTAGATCGTTAAAATTTCCGGTTTGGTTCACAAAATCGCTTATTCATATTTATAAAAATAAAGCCAAAGCTTGGGTAAAATGGAAGATGTATCAAAATATCTCAGATTACGAACAGTTTTCCATTTACCGCTCCAGATTCCAAGTTGAGAGCAAAAATTGCTACAGAAAGTACATTGCCTCTGTAGAAGACGGCATCCGAATTAATGTTAAGCACTTTTGGACGTTCATTTCTTCCCGCAAATCCTCTACAAGCTTCCCTTCTATCATGCACTATAGCAATCATTCAGCCAACACCCCTGAAGACATCTGTAATTTGTTCTCAAGCTTTTTCAATTCGGTATATGAGCCATCCACTTCAAGTCACAGTGTTTCATCGCAGTACGGAAAGTACTCTGAAACCTGTTCTCTCCTTAGTAGCATTCAGTTTACTGCCGATGAAATATTAAGTGCGCTAAAAGCATTAGATCCGTCAAAAGGCCCGGGACCAGATGGCTTACCAGTCGTGTTCATTAAAAAGACTGCTGTTAATCTGTGTGTGCCATTACAAATTATTTTTAATCTATCCATTTCAAAAGGAGTCTTTCCCCAAGCCTGGAAACTCGCAAATATAACTCCTGTTCACAAGTCGGGACCTAAACAAGATATCGAAAATTATCGACCTATTTCGATATTATCGGTATTTTCCAAATTATTTGAGAGACTTGTTCATGATAAGATTTATCCTATATTACATAATATCATAATTCCACAACAACATGGATTTGTCAAAAAAAGATCAACTACCACTAACCTGATAACTTTTGTTGACTATTTATTTAATAGTATGGACTCTCGTATTCAGGTTGACACTATATACACGGACTTCCAAAAGGCGTTTGACAAAGTGGACCATCAACTGCTTTTGAGTAAAATTGCCTTTAATGGCATACGTGGCGACCTACTGAGATGGTTCTCTTCTTACGTTTTTAACAGATCTCAGAGAGTTGTGATAAACGGTTTTAATTCTGCGACCCTAAATGTTACTTCCGGTGTTCCTCAGGGCTCTATACTGGGTCCTCTTTTGTTTGTTATGTTTATTAATGATATAAGTACGTGTTTTCTAAATTCTAAATTATTACTATACGCAGACGATTTAAAAATTTTTAGACCAATTATTAATTTACGCGACTGTTTATTGCTGCAGGAAGACTTAAATAGATTCTCTGCATATTGTGTAAAAAACAAACTAAAATTGAGCATATCCAAATGCCATTGCATTAGTTTTACTAAAAATAAAAACTTAATAAAACATACATATACCTTGCACAATACAGAACTGGCAAGAGAAACAGTGGTTCGTGATCTCGGTGTTTTGCTAGATGACAAACTCCATCTAGATGCTCACGTTACTAAAATTGTAAACAATGCTTTTCGTATGTACGGGTTTGTAATGAGATCGGCTCAGGAATTTAGGCGTCCTAGTACTTATTTATACCTATATAAAACTCTGGTCAGGTCTCAATTGGAGTATGGGGTCCCGGTGTGGAATCCCTTCTATGAAAAATATTCTAACATGATAGAAAAAGTACAACGTAAATTTCTAAAGGCCATGCACTACCGTTGTTTTCGCAGGTATGCATCTTATAGCGACTTACTAAATAAATTTAAACTTCAAGATCTTAAATCTAGACGTATAATGTTGGAATCGATGTTTCTGTTTGATTTATGTAACAATAAATTTGATTGTATAGATATAAGCAATAGAATAAGTTATGTAGTACCCAGAACAACTATATGTCGGGGTGTGCGCGCGCGACCGCTGTTTGCTGTAACCTCTTGTCGATCAAACGCGGGCGCGCGAGCACCCCTACGACGTCTTACCACTCAGTTCAATAGGATTTTCCAGGATATTGAGTTCTTTGCTGTCTCGGCTGGGAAATTTAGAAGTATTGCTCTTAAAACCATAGCAGGCTTAAGTACATAATAATTTAAAATCATGGTTCAATTCTTTCTCTTTTTTTTTTTTGCATGTATAACTTTCAGTTTAGTTTTATTTTAACATTTATTCATACTTTGTAGTCTATCTACTTTACATCGCACGATGTTCATGTTAGTTTAACTTTTTTTTGTATTATGTGGAAAATGTTGTTGGTTATACATTTATATTACCATTTTAGTTTTAAGTTCTTAACCATATTGTAATGTGTAACCGTTTATTTTCCCAAATAAAATAAAATAAAAAAATAAAAATAAAATAAAATATCAACACACAGCCGAAACTATAGCGCCTAGAAGCGTGAAATTTTGCGCAAGGTTTGCTTTTATGACATGAGCGAGCACTAAGAGCAGGTTTTCCAAAAGCCACTCCCTAAGGAGATGAAACGGGGATTCAAAGTTTGTATGGAGAAACCTACTTTCACGCGGGCGAAGCCGCTGACAGAAGCTAGTTTCATTATAAAATAATATCAGGTTTACTGAAAAAATTTCAACAATGTAGGTATTCCTTTTTAGGGTTCCAAAAAGTAAAAACGAGCCCCTATTATTAAGACTCCACTGTCCGTCTGTCTCTCATCAGGCTGTATCTCAAGAACCGTGATAGTTAGACAGTTGAAATTTTCACATATGATGTGTTTCTGTAAGTGGCGCCAGTGACTGAAAAGTTGAAAGGGAATCGTTTGTCTTGGTATGGTTATGTAAAAAGGAGGGATGAAACGCATGTTACTAAAAGAGTTCTGAGTTTACATGTGGATGGATGGAGAGGGAGAGGGAGACCAAAGAAAAGATGGATGGATTGTGTCAGAAGTGATATGAAATAAAAGGGAGTTAGTGATAGCGTGACGAGTGACAAGACAGCATGGATGAAAAAGACGTGTTGCACCGACCCCAAATAAAACAGAACAAGGGCAGAAATATGATGATGTATTTCTGTTACCACTAGAACAACAAATATTAAAAACATAATACAATAAATTGGTTAAAAAAAAAGTTGTATAGATAATGGCTCGGAATCCTTCGTGCGCAAGTCAGACTCGGACTTGGTCGGTTTAAAAAAATAATAATACACAAAACGATTCGAGCCTTTAGGTATTTATTTACGTAAAGGATATATATCGCTATACTTGAAATTAAATTATGGAAGCTGTTTTTTAGGTCAGCATGCTCCTTGCATCCAATGCGTGGATTAGGAGCTCGTTGTCCTACGTGAATTCAGCTTCGGCATAGGATTAGACACGAAATCTTAGAAGGATGTGCTTATTTCAAGCACTAAATCATATAATATTTTACCTTTCGACCTCGAATAACTCAAGCTGTTTTCCAAAGAAACATAACGGTATTTATTGTGATCGATTTTTTGTTTAAAAATAAGTACCAGCCACAAAAAGGCATTGTCGACCAATGCAATTTACGGTTTATTAAATTATCGTTCCACGAAATTGTAAAAATGAAGCTTCATCCGAATAAAATTACAAAAAAAACAGTTTTCGTGCTGTCATCACCATAAAACTGAAAGAAACTAATTACGGATAACACTGATTTTATGGACTTCAAATATTAACATACTCGAAACCGTTTTCCAAACTAGAGCGGTAAATATTTATTATTCTTAATCACACGTCAGTTTTAATATGTTCAACTTAAGAAAACATTCAAGTGCTCACCATAATTATCTTGTGGATAATCAAAGCAATTATACTATTCCGAAGTAATCGGCAAGCTAATTTAAATGATCATAAAGTTTTAAAAGCACTCCGCTTATGTATCATTGGTCTTATATGTAATTGAACCGTCAGACATTAATGTCCATGGGTGTATTCATGGTTTTATCCTGAGAGCACCCACTCATGGATATGACGTTTAATTACGTGAGATGTTTAATTTTAATAACTGCACTGAGACCATAAATGCTATATGCAGAATACGTTAGCTTTATATTTGTTTATGCTTGACAATTATTCTGGTCGACAGTGCACCGATGAATTTATTGTAATAAAGAGGGTCTTTAGTGGCTTCTTCCGTATTATTTACGCTTGCAATTACTCGTGAAAACAAATAAACATTAATTGTTTATTACCATCGTGCTCTTAATAATATTGCAATGTTTGAAATCTACATTTGTCTGAATTCCCATTAAGTCGATTCTTAGAAGTAACACTAACTATCCAATCACGACCACAACAGAGCATTTGGTACCCAGTCTCACAACAAAGTTACATTACAATACCAGAATTAAATGCCGAGCTCTAGATTGATATTTACAACTGGATAATACCTCTGTCGTGCATAAGGGTCGCGCTTCACTGACGTGGAAAATATCACCAATTTACATTATTGGATTCGTAATGGTTCTTTATCTCGTCTATATCTGAAATCAACGATGCGCAAATACTATGTTAAAACGCATCAGATTATCATTCCGCACTAATTTCAATTTCACTCATCACTTAATCGGTTCACCGGGAGTGACTCAAACTAGATAAGTATGCGACGGAATCAGGTGCTTGATTATATTTCAGTTATCGACTGAATAGTGTTAATGAACCCTACAAGGCCAAAGCCTCCTCGAGATAACTCTATAAAACCTTTTAGTTTTATGGATTCCGTTTCATTCCGCAACAAAATAATTCGATATCGAATATCTTTACGACACTCGAGTGGCGAACGTGTACTTATATAGTACAGTCATAATTTTAACATTTTAAACAATCCAGCCGACACAGACTATGCCCTAGGCGTCAGTGGAAAGGATAATGTACTTATACGTGCACACTGTGCTGATGTGAATCGAACGCTATGTGCTAAACTGATCAACATGGGAAGCGGAAAGTTCGGTTTTCAAGTTAAAAAGGACAAAATGAACATGGGAACCACAAAGACTGAGTTTAGTGTTAAGGAAAAGTGTCAAAAAATACAGAAAAAACTAAAGAAGACTGAAAATAAGAAGACTGAAGAAAATACTCGAGAAAAAACTATCTGGTGGAACCAATGCAACAGTTGTAAGTTTATGTTTTAACTTCTTTATACCATTATACACTTTATTATTAAATCGCTTTGTGTCTAGACATGTACATAAAGTGACAATTATCGCGATTATTGAGTTAATCTTGTGTATATTTATTCAATTAGGTAAAATTTGCGATGATAATACAGTAATTGTACCTAAACGTTTCCCAAGATATAATTATTTTAATACAACCAGAGCATAGAAATAATGTAAAAAATATAACAAAAGAAACGCATATAATAGAACAATAGAAATCAGTGATTACCGGTTCGTATTAATAGAAGTCTAAGGGCCCCTTGAAGGGCCGTCATGCTAGTGACGCCCTTTGAATGCTCAATGAGGGGAAATTAGATCACCAAGGTTCTAACTTTTGAAATCCACGAGTACATTTAGCTGTACAAGCGACAAGGTATCGAGGCCAATAATGCGACCTTAAACGTTGCCTTCAAATAATTTTAGCCCTTCTAATGATTGAAATGGTGATTACGACATTGAATTTGCGATTTGCGTAACCCTGTACCTAATTTTGTACTTTTTAAGTTGGTCTGGTTTTAGTTTTATTGGTATCAAATAAATAAATAACAAAAAAACGCAAATTTGAAAATTCTGTGATATAGCGACGCTTCTTTATAATACTAGTGTTAACGTGAAAAGTTTTAATAGCATACCTAAATACGCATTTATTTATAGTAATGTCGTAAATATCACCGTAAAAGTATGTCAGTGGAAAGCGCGAGAGAATCCCGAGAAATCTATGCGCTAATGCGTCGTCTGTGCACGCTCCCCAGTTTCCACTTTCTAAACTGGCTAGACTGCGCGCACGGTTTATAGTTCAGGAACTACTAGTCGCTCGGGCGCATGAAAGTTGTTTTATTGACATTTCCTTATGCGGAGGATCATAATGCCGGCGCAGGCGTATGCTAAGAAGCCACTGCACCAACAATAATCTAAGAACGAACAGCTTACTTACCTCCCTATATATATGCATCGGAATTTATAAAGTTATTAATATTTCTGCAATGTCCAACAGTTTATAATTAAATAAGTCCTTCAAGTACTACTTTTTCCACCTGAAGGAGTCGTTTGTCTTAAAGAATTCTTCAATCTTCATTAGCGACGTCGAGATTGACAAGGAAGGTCGTTTGCAGGCGGGTCATTATCGAAAGTACCAGTTGCTCAGATAGCTCTTTTGTTAAGTTTTATTGGTTTGTCATTATCATATCACCATATTAGGCTTTAACGATATAATAATCGATGCTCTTGACGAATTGTGCGTTCATGTATTGAACAACTATAAATTTTATTTCTTATGACTTATCATCAGGGGCTACTTTTTCTCAGTATTTCACCTCGTTATGTCAACTCCTGTTTTTGAGATAATGATTTGGAAGCATCTGATTATGCCTACCTACTTTTTTGTTCCTCATTTAATCTTTAATTGACGAACACAACACAACTTTATTATTTAAAAACCTAGTAGCATATTTTTCAAGTGTACCTACAGTAAGAAGTGTATGAAGTCTAAGAATGAATGAATATGAAGATTATTTTTTATTCATAGATATACTCTTTATAGTACACCATAAACCATCACCTATCTATGAATATTTAGGGGTCAGATGTAACTTATTGCCATTTTCGTAATTTCAACTAAGTTTTAGAAGACACAATATATAAGATCGATGAAATTTTATAAGTTCTGAAAACCTTCGCATTTCGATTTATTCTGTTTAACTTACCATACCTAATTAATTAAAAAAAAGCTTCACTTAGTTAACTACTAAATTAGATTAAGGCTGCATAACCTTCAAGTCTGATTGCTGTAACATGTGTTATTGTTCTTTAGTACTTAAATGTTAATCAGCACGGTTTTCACGGTATCCAAAATGATATAAATCGGAGGATTAAACTCAAACTTTGCAGAAAGAAGGCGGATCCCAAATAGCAACCATTAGCCTATCAGTTCAAGTATTTCGTTTCACAATAAATGAAAATAAGCAAAATCCAGAAACATTTTGCCATAATATTTCGACTGATCCCCAACCTTTTCTTTTGTGCAGTAAGCGAGATCGACCAGTACCTATGGATGGTTGGTGGATCAGCAGGCGCGCTGGCATTGACCGGTGTGGCTGCTGCCTCGGCCTTCTACCTCAGCACGAGGCCCAAGCCAGAGAAGCCCCTCGTCACACTCCACGAACAGAGCCTGCTTGAGCCAGTGAGTATTACACAAGAATTTAATTAAGGTGCCTTCCCCACTGAGATGGAACTATAGTGGAGAGGAAACGTGCAGTAATCGACCAATCACATTGGTTGAGATCTACATTGCATTTCTCTTCTCGTCTGTCATTGATCGACTCTTGTCTCCACTCCAGAACAAATGCACGATGAAAATTTTTCGGAAAGATCTGGACAAATATAGAGACAATAACTTTAAGTCGAAAGATTTGGAAAACTGTTATCCAACTAATAGGTGCAATCACAAAGAAATGTCCGGGGCATGTGACAAAATTTACACGCAATTCACATGTGTTAGTTTTCTATGACTAATTACTTAAAGCAAACAATATAAAAAAAAATACAAAATAATTTAAATAATAGCCATGTAATCAATTACGAATTAATATTATCATGGACTATTTTTACGATGCACGTATTGGTGAGGTCGATGATCGATAAATAAAGCATACTACAAGTAGTAGATAAAACTAAAACATAATTCTTCGTGCTTGTAGTATGAAATATGCTGAAATAATGTATGTTTTTGCAGATAGCGCATTAATAAAAAATAAATAGGAGACATGTCAACATAGATAAAATATCATTTAAAAGAATCTCTTAATCCAATGGAAAAATACATTTAAAATTATGACGACAGGGTATTCCTCTTTATTGCGGTATCAAAGTTCGAGTTGTCCTAATACCAACTGCCGACGATCTCGAGTTGGCAGAGCGCATCTTCGAGCGATATTTTTAACTCATTGTACCACGAGCAGTCCAGCCCGGTGCTCTCCTGTCAGTATCCAAAAGTCTCTAGCGAAAGTGACGAGATACTCGCAAACTCCGCCAAAGTGTCTCGGCCAAGACTATTAACCGGAACGTTCCATTCACACAAGGATACCAATTGTGAACTCTGAAAAGTGCAGTGAACCTAATGAAAAGTTAAAACGTGCTCAGTTTAATTC
The DNA here is from genome assembly GCA_961205895.1 of Mythimna pallens. NCBI lineage: Eukaryota > Metazoa > Arthropoda > Insecta > Lepidoptera > Noctuidae > Mythimna > Mythimna pallens. The sequence continues at coordinate 10,249,926 of OY540843.1, forward strand.
AGCAATGATTGCGCAATATAAAACGGTTTAATTTGAAAAAACAAACGGTGCATTTTGTTGTGTGATAACATTTAAATTATTATAATGGCGTGCTGTGATTGCTGCATCGGAGTCACTCCGATCCGACCTCCGATAAGCGTCGCTGAACAATCGGATGCCCTTAGAGTGAGTGATATAAACGTAGAAACCTTTGAAGACGCAGTAAAAGAAATAACGTCCATCATTTAATTTAAGATAACAAGACTTGTAATTAACAATCCTTAATGAGTATTTCGCAATGAATAGAGTCGTTACACAATTATCAGAATTTTTTCTGTGAAAATAAAATTAATTAGAGATAAACACTTTGAATGACTACATACTACAGAATATCGTAATGATGGTTGTTATGTCTATAGGGAATTACAGGATAATTTGAATATATTGAATTTGTGAACTTTTGGGTAAAATTGATATGTATCTAGAGTTAGGAACATTGTTAGACGTTGCTCACGCCCCGGCAGTTGGCAAAGCTCCGTAACATTTAGATTCAGATCATTTAAAAGTCCCACCGGCTAAGATACATGGTGCTGCTGATTAGAAATAGAAGCAGAATTTAATTGAAGATTGAATTTAAAAGTTTATAAATTAACTAAAGTTAAACTAGATCCACAATCATTACCTAATAATTGTGAGATTAGATTAACTATCCTACGTTAGTATTTAAAAAGATAATCATAACTCTGGTTCTTAGTTCCTTTGAAAGCAGTTCTGGAATTATTAATTAAAAATAACTGGAATGAAGTTAAAGGGTTATTTTTTTATTTATTTTTTGTATAAAAAGTTTTAATACGACCGAAACTTAGACGTGCAAAACTTAGATGAGACAAAATACTCTTATTACACATTCTAGTTCATTACACATTTCATTTACACATTTTATTTTTTTAAATATTCTATTTTTTCTTCATTCTTTTGTATTTCTTTTAAATCATGATTTACAAATCAAAAGTAATTTATTATAGCTGTAGATAAGGTACTTAAAATATCGTAAACCTGTCGGTCTGTGTACTGAAATAGGTCGAGTTAATGGATACTGTTGTTTACATATTAAGTTACTACCTTCTGCCAGCGGCTTCGCTCGCGTGAAAGTCGGTTTCTCTATACAAAATTTGGACACATATAGGGGATACATTCTGGAAAAGCCTCTCTTAGTGCTCGCCTACATCATAAAAGGAAACCTTGTGCAAAATTTCACACTCCTAGGCCCTGTAGTTTCGGCTGTGCGTTGGTATGTCAGTCAGTCAGTTTCTCCTTTTATTTATATATATATATATAGAGAGAGAGATAAAAATATGGTTGTCTAGGACGGATATATCATTCATTATTATTTGCTCAAACAATGATTCACGACGGTTGTACCTATTTTAAATCTACGTTTCCAAATTGTTTCTCTTATTTAGTACGTGTCTCCATTTACATATTGCTTTTTAGAAAGATGAAAGAATTAGCACGTTGTCAGATATCACCTTACCCCATCCACTATACAGCCGTTGCTTTACCCCATCTCCTTACCACATCTATTTTCCCCAATGATCTATTAAAGAAGTTGCAAAAACGCAGGATGAAAGTAGTAAAATTAATCTAAATGGGAGTGTTACTTCTATTTAAATTAACTTAAATGCACACCGCATTAATGTCAATTTAAATAGAAGTTACACTTATCTCAAAATATTTAGGCTTATTAACAGATTTAACAACATAATTATCCTCTAATATTTAAAGCAGCTATAAAATGTAAGACGTAAACACAGAAGTAATTTGCAAAGACTTAACATAAAACAGGCGACCTTTGGTGTTACAAATAGTTTTACTAATGTTCTGAATAAAATATGTAATAAATTTTGAGGAAGCCGCGATGAGGCTAGCTCTTTGATCTGCGTTTGTATGATGATCCTTGTGTAGTTTTTATTACTTTAGAAGTGTTACAAAGGATATCCGTCGGTGAATAGGTACTTCATCGTTATTACTGGCAGCCGGTAAACCTTTCTTGATATTGCAACTTCCGCAGGGTCTTAAGAAAGAACGGTTTATCAGGTTTATATTGGTCAACCTTGAATTGTACCTATTAATTGTAAAGTGTATGGTGGTGTTTTTAAACAACCTATAGAAGCTAATAATGAATGAGAGTAAATACAAAAAGTTTTATCTCTGAGATGAGACGGCTGTGCCAAATAGTCATATTTACCACATCTTGTTAGACTAAAGGCTGACCGAATGTTGGAAATCGTCATTAGATAACTACAAAAGCTATCTGGACTCAATTGCTTACTAAAACATCGTGTTGTAAAGTCATCATTAATATCACGGCAAACGGACAACGAAGTGATTCTATAAGGGATTCATTTTTTCCTTTTGAGTTAAGGAAACCTAAAAAACAAAAAAAATATACCAAGAATGGAGCAGTAATGAGTTTTCAACGGTAAGCACATCTGCAGAAGAAGTCATTGCCGAACGAGCTATTCTTCAACGCAGTCATTAATTTCATAATATGTTTTTTTGATAACTATTTGTTTTTTTTAGATTTTGAATTTTGCCTCAAGTTCTATTTACCGATTTTGACGATGATAAAAGCATTTGCTGTTTGTGAGCAGTAGTTTCCAAGTGTTAACGGCTTCGATTTACGAGTTGTAGGCTCTTTGGGTTCTACCCAAAGCAGGCAATTGGTACTTTGTACGAAATATCCTGAGGAAGCGACATCCGTCCTAGAACCAAAAATTAAAAAAACTTTTTTTTTACCGAAAGTAAAAATATCGGTGAAAAATAAAAAATAAAAGTCTGTGTTAAATAACAAAGAGACAAAACTATTACAAAATCATTGACTTCCGAATAAAAGTTATTTTGCACTTTTTAGTGTTTTTTTACGGTTCCGTACTTCAAAAGGAAAAAACGGAATCCTTATAGGATCACTTTGTTGTCCGTCCGTCTTTCTGTCTGTCTGTCTGTCAAGACCTTTATCACAGGAACGCGTGAAGGTATCGAGTTGGAATTTAAACCATATAATCTGAGGTCCCTTAAAGCTGTGAAAAAATCAAACTTTAAGTTAACTAAAAAAAAGGATACGGCCGTTTATGTCGCGAAAAACGTATATTTCGACACTCTTAAGGGAATCAAAATCATAGGGCACTTCCCGTGGACCCAGAATCTCGAAATTTGGCATTAATCAAGGTCTTATAGCACAAGTATAGGAATAAATCTGAAAACAGTTAATTTTTGTTCACAAAAAAAAACATTTTTTTCTATCTATTACATAAATGTAACTTTGTAAAGAACCCTCTGTGCGCGAGTCCGACTCAAGTGCGAGTCGGCCAGTTTTTTTTACATTGTAGTCGGTTGTATTTTTTTTTTTTTGCGGTACCATAATTATTTTTAATACGGAGTTTTTGTACCTACCTCCCGTCTTCAGATTAGCTCGATGGTACCTTATAGCCAGTGTATCTCATGAAAATTCTAATAATCCCAAACACGGTTAGGTTACATTGATTTATTACATAGTTCCTGTGCCTACCTTCCGGCTTCATCATCAGATCAGTTCGATATATCCGCTCCCCCTCTTCCTTCAATCAGTCATCGACTACACGTACAAACAAAGCGATTTTACTTATTCGTGAAGTTCGTCATCAGATCATAACAATATTTCTATGGGAGCAACTTGGAAATATAACCTTTAAATCGAAAAAATAATTTTCAAAATCGGTTCACAATTGACCAAGAAATCGGTGAACACATAAAAAAAAATCACAGCGGAACATATTTATGTTCCGCTGTTTTTTTTTCCTTCTTTTTTTTCCTCCTCCTTTTTGAAGTCGGTTAAAAATATGTGACATCTACTAAACCTCACTGAACCCACATGGTGGATTACGATACATTCCTCTCTTAGAAAGGAGGCCTGAGTCCCAGCAGTTGGGAAATTATAAGGCTGACTGCTACGTTGTTTATGAGAATACTTGCTTGTCTCGATCAATCTACTGTTTGACAGACCTCTTGTTGTTAACGTGCATCCATCATTCTTACTTCATAGATGTATGCAAAATCATCGCTATGAATGTTCATATGTATGAATACTATGAATAGATGTTCATTTATATTATCTTGGTGCTCTATGTTTTTCCGTGTCCGTGTCGTTAATATAATGGTTTGACGTTTATTCCCATTCACAATAGAACTAAAATATCATGCCGATATCTATTGTTATTTAAATGCAGTTTTACATCGGTACTGAACTATTCTTAGACTGATTCTTTGAGTCCGAATCCTTAAGTTCTAAAAATATTATACATTTAATTCACTACGCCTTGTGACAAAACAAATATTTTTAATAAAGGGTCTTTTGCTCACGAGCCTACTATTTTGTGTAGAATGTTGGCAAACGTTCCAGACGAGTCACGGGACAGTATTGATAATATAGACGAACTATTGTTACGTTTATCCACGCGCAATCAGTTTGGTATACTGACATAATGACATTGAAAAACGACTTGAAATTATGGATATTGCAAAATTTATTTCGGAAATTTTACAAAGAAATGTTTAGATGTTTTATAGAAGACATATATAATGTTAAGTAGGATTGAAAGCGAAATACATTCCTTGAATGTTGCATTAACGTCAGCTCAGCCCATTATATGTACAATTCAGATCAGCATATCCATTTTTCAATTCCTTGTTCTTATTTCAGCTGTAGTTTACTTTCAAATTTTGATCGTACAATAACAAGTAACAAATTGATACACAGCCTGTTATTTATCGACAAGATAAACAGTAATGCGAGATTTCATCTAAATATTTTACTATATTTAGTAAATATCAATAGCGATATTAATAACTGAGTACAGAATTATCATCTCCAGAGGATATCGTTATTATTTCCGTAGCGTAGGAGTAATTTAAGAATATATAACTCTATGAAATCACAAAATTTAATGAACTATAAATTATCAGCGGTTATTAATATTCTAAAGAACAGGAACTACTAATGAACATGTATACTACACTATTATAATAAGAATAGCAAGCTTGTCTATTTTCATAATGCTTTCTATTTATATATCTATACGAAAATTTCTGAATCAAAGAAAAACAATATTCAGGAATTTTGTTTATCTGAAATCGCTATTAGTGAAACTTTGCTACGAAAAAAGAAATCTTTTGAGATGTAAGAAGGAAAATAGAAAACGAAAGGAAGAGAAATGGGAATTAAATCGAATAAATAAAACACTATATCACTGATGAAATATATTCGTATACTAATGAGAGAGATTGCTTTTTCAGTAGAAATTTATTGAAATCAAAGATCTAGTCAACTTTGATTTTTTAAATATAAAATTGCTATGAGCTGAACGAATGACTGTACTAGTTAGAAGTTATAAGTCTTTAGTTTTATGTATGCGTTTATCTTTACGGATTTGTACAAAGCCTTTGATTTCAAGATATATATTATTATTACCGCTTCTGTAGTCATTGCAATTGTTTGTAAATATTTAATGTAAAAAATATTGATTTTAGGGATGAATACAGATAAGACATAAGATAGGTAGTTTTCATCGTCAATATTGTTCATTAGTTTAATTATAGCAACATAATTGTACCCATTATGGTGTTATCCCGTGACATGTTTGAAAGTTAGCCAAATTTTCCCATCGCTCGTACCTAATACTTAATGCTAATGAGTGACATTGTTGTTGATTGATTATTCTTCTGCTGCTCTTTTTACACTAGATAAATTGATACATAGCAACACATTGAAGTCTTTTTAACATAACCGGGGCTTTACGAATGGAATTACTAAACTCTTGTAGAAAATAGAAAGACCTCATCAATATGTTTTTATTAGATATAACCCTGGTGTTTGCGGTAAATATCAAATATGTACTTCCGATATTTACATATTGATGCGTTAAAAAACGAAGACATAAAGAAAAACACTGCGGTAAGCTTGTGACAGTCAACATATCGATTGTTTGTGGAACCTCGATACTACGTACTGAATTATTAGGTAGGTGCTCACTATTCAACGAACTAGATTGTGAATTTGTGACAGTTTTACTTTCATAACTCAACAAACAATAACATTTAGCACTTACTACTTTGTACCAGATGACATACTTTGAAATCTGTGAATGTAAATTGGTAGATAAATATAACTGAGGCTAACAGAAAAAGCAGTTGTTATATGTCACAGTCTTGTCATGTAGATAGGAAAAAGAGAATTTAAAGGTTTAGATAATGACTTATGACTGAAAATTTAATATGATTTTTCTTGAGCTTTTTGAAAACTTTAGATTGTGTGTATTTGTCTGTGCAGCCGATGTAACAGGTGTAAGTGACATATTATTTGTCTAAAACGAAAACTCCCCCACAATCTGTTGTGAACATAAAATTAATTGAAATGGTTCCATCTATATTTACAAGTCTTTTCTCAATATCCGGTCTCCAGTTTACTGCACATAAACACAGTGTTGACAGCTGTACGACTACTAACGCATTCACGCGGAAATGACTGCCAGCTAAACACGATGACAATGTCAACTATTTCGGAGACATCATAATTCCACTTGCCAAGAAAACTCGGGTAGTGGCCCGTCACGCCCTCTTCAGGGCTTTCCTAATGGTATTAATAGAAATTTATTGCGTCACATTAATTTTCTCGGCCATGCAAAGATTTTCTAATACTCTTTATTGTACACAAATTATACAATAAATGAAAAATAGAATAGGTGATGTACACAAATGAGCTTAACCCACAAGGTTTTCTTACAGCAAACCTATTTTTATGTATTTTCATTGGTCAATGTCAATTTAAACCAAGTAGAATTTTTTTGTGATGGATGTTGAAATTAAAATTTTAAATTCTACAAATGAAATTTGTAAACTTTCATTCATTTTGGCAGAAAGTGTAAAACATTTACTGATTTTTATAAAAGAAGATGAAAGAAACATGACAATTTGAGAGAATTTGAATTATCAGAATTAATTACTGAAAAGGAGTCAATAACAAGGAAAAATTTTTTGATCTTGATTTCAGCATTGACACAATCAATGTTGGAATTAAGATAATATTTTTTTAAAATCAATTGTAAACTTTAATACATTTTGGTAGGAAATTAAAGAATTACAGACGGTCTTGATAAAATAAGATAAAAGAAATATGACAATTTGGTTGAGTCTCAAACATCAGAATACAATTCTGAAAAAAATAATGTTACTTACAAACATTGACACAAATATTTTCACGCTTTGCAATTCAGTTTTCAACGTAGAATTACGACAATTCATATTCAGTTTTCTAAAAATGACATCTTACGAGACTGAACTGAGAATAGCGTGGACAAGAGTCGTATGTGTCACGTAGTTTTGTTATAAATACTCGGTCACAAAACCAGCACATTTTTCAGTTGGCGTCGCGTGACCAATTTCCTTTTGACCTTGCTTACCAAATTCAAGATCAGGTTGCTCGATCTCTCACACATTTTGTTTTTCATAATTTAATTCTAATGGGTTGATATCCGTCACTGCTTTTTCAGCTTCTCGCAAATTATCATTATTTTCTCAAATATTTTTTTTACCGTTGGTTTATAAACAGCTTCTAATTTAATCGAGGATTTCCTGGCCGAGGCCTCTTCCAGCAACTTTTTTCCGAAAAACAATGATGTTGTGTCTACAACTTATTTATGCTTTAGTATTGGTCATCTAGTATGCTTATGAAAGTTTGAAATGTTAAATCATAGTAATAGAATAAAATACTATGAAATAACACACTAACTGAACTTTCAGTCGGAAAGTTCAGATTAGTATGGGTATAATGCCATGAACCTTTTCGTCATTTACCAAGGAAACTTAAAGGTTAAGTAAAACTTGTAGGCTAACATTTACAGCCTTATTATTAGAAAAACGTTCAAAATTTCGCACTGTACCGTTCATTGCTGTAATGACATAACATTTTATGGTTTGCTGATTCTATCGCCAAATTGTTGTTTCTTCTGTTCTCACAAGTGTCTTTGACCCGTTCATCGTTCCATTTATCATTGTGCAAACTGTAATAATAATATACCGTAACGCGTAAGAGTGCTCCACGGTCCGAGTCAAGATTTGGAGTTAGTGGGCCAACTATGTCATTAGGTTAACGGAGAAGACATTTGCGTATGATTTTAGTAAATTTGACACAGTACTTTCCTGTGGTTTATTAACATAAGGACTCTAAAACGTATTTTGAATAGAATTATGATAAACTTAACACTTCATACAATCTGTTCAACGATAAATAAGCACACAATACAAAGCTTCTTGAATCCATTTGAATTTCAAGCTTGCATTGCGTTAGAAATTCCTAAACTGTGAAGTCATATTAAATTGTATGTACAAATATGTATTTCTCATTAGCCATTACTGGGTCATCGTAATAATCCGATGACTGTGAGTTTGTTAATAAGATTACAGCTGATTAGTTCCCCGTACGTTGCAAGGATTCAGGGCGATGACACTAAACTTGTTCATGTTTGTTTATTGTGAAATCATTATCCTGCACATTGTGTTCTTTTATTACTTCTTTTTCTTCTCATTTATGTTTTGTTTGCTACGTTTTACTACTTTCGTCTTTACCTTTCGTGTACAAATCTTTGTATGTTTACCAATGTAATTGATAATGTAATATGTACATAATATATGCTTTTATTGCAGGGGCCTGACATGGTTCGTGTATCAAAATTCTACAAAGAAGCGAAAAACGGTCGTTTCCTTCGCTACCTACACGAAGACACACGCACACTTTACGAAACTTTCCGGCGGGGCGTCAAAGAATCAAGTCAGTAACAAGTTATTTTGAGTTAATTTCCTTACGCTCAATGTATTCATAGAAATACTTTTAACGAAACAAGATTCTCATTCCATTTACTTAGATAATTACAACTTGTAAGTTGTGCTGGTTCTATCTATACTTTTACATATTCAATTGCCTGCACTCGCACTAACAGAATGGTGCGCATACAATTGCAAAGGTAGGGAGTGCCCCAAGGCGCAATTCTAAGACCCACCTCATTTCCCTCCAACATTTCCGCTCGTTAACGATAAATACGATAATACCCCACTATTACAAAATATTGTTAACATCATTCATGAACTGGTTTACAGGATACAGTTAAACGTAATTTGTGCCACTAGAGTAGCCGGGACAGTGTTTTTTTTTAGTTTTATACCACAACACACGAGTGCTTTGTACTCATTGGCCCAATAAAAATAAAACATCTGAAAAATGAAGCGAGTTTATATTATATGGAATATTCCGCCACTTAACTGCTAGTCGAGTTGAGACAGCTTTATGAGATTGAAGACATGATAAATGAAGACTATAATAAATACCTACAATGTTAAATGACAATACGTTAATCTTATCGCAGATAATGGAAACTGCCTCGGTTGGCGTGAGGGACCAAATAAGCCATATGTGTGGCAGACATATAATGAAACTCTGCTACGAGCGAAAAACTTTGGCTCAGGACTTATATGTCAAGGGCTTGTCCCAGGCCAGAACACATTTGTGGGTAAGTTTCATACCAACTTCCGAGAACAAAATACATTCTTAAAATATTTTTCCTTATATTAAAACTACTTTGTATTTCCAGGTATATATTCACAGAATTGCCCCGAATGGGTAATGACAGAACAAGCTGCCTACTGTTTCTCAATGGTTATCGTTCCGTTATATGATACTCTTGGTGCAAATGCATGTGCCTTCATTGTAAATCAAAGTAAGTATAAGTTGCTTTCATAATATATTTATAATTAAGTAAGCGGTTATTAATAGTTGATAAAAAAACACAATAAACATGTCTTTTTGTTTTGTTACTTTGGAATAAGTAATTGCTATAGCCTCAAGCTAAAACTCAAGCCTAAATTCAAGCTGAACAGATATTTTTTTTTAGGTGGGAAAGTCATACATCTATTATTATTATACCTCGCTCTTGGGCGGAGCGAGAGGGTGTGTCAGACTTTTACTGACTAAAAGCCCACTCCTGTTCCTTCGTTGCCTTTCATACCAGGGCTGATTTCTTTCAGAAACAAACCCTTGGCCCCAGTAGGTTTCGATCCTGCTGGGCCACTACGGTTTTCTGACATCTTGAGGCGCGCGTGACACACTACGCGCCGTTGACGACTTAAGCTCGGTCCGGATGGTTACCGGACGGTCGGACGGCGAGCTACCCATTGCTCGCCGTCCGCAAGCCCGCGCCTACAGCGACCGGAAATGGGGATCCCGGTGGCTGGTGTGTGAGGGTCGTTCCCTCGTGCACTTCCTGCCTCTTCCTTTGCTAGCATTACTGCTTCGCAGAAGGAGGCGACCGCTTGGCTCTCCTCCTCGTTTTGGACCATGGCCTGTACCAAGGCCTGGCGCGAGAGATCGTTGCCTTACGAGGACACGGCGGTGCTCTGCCCAAGCGGGGCACACATCTACCGTATGCTCCACCGTGTCCTCCGGGCGGTCCACACAGTGTTGACACCTGGGCTTTACTTCCGCACGAATCCGGTGCAGGAACTTCTCGAACTGACCATTCTCGGTGAGAACCTGCATCATGCGGAAGGTGAGGACGCCATAAGGCCTTTCTAGCCACTCTTCAAAGAGAGGACTTACCACCATAATTATGGCGTGCCCAAAGCTGAACAGATATTAAAGTTAGCACATAAAATATGTACTTATACATACAGATAAGTCTATAACGTCTACGGAATTTTTTACATACCTTTTCGTCTAGACACTTGGAATCAGATTCCTATTCTCTCTGTTTCTCAGAAAGCTATTAGAAAAAGACAATATATTCGAGAAATGTCCTAGATTGGAATCAAACTATTTCCTTTGTTCGTTTCAGCTGAAATGACTGTAGTTATTTGTGAAGACGATAAAAAAGCCAATTTGCTCCTCGACCAGTCGCCGAGATGTTTAAGGAAACTGATCACCATTAAGGAGGTTTCGCCTTCCACGCATCAAAGAGCGAGAAGCCGAGGCGTTGAAATTCTTAAGTTCAGTGATGTTGAAATTCAAGGAGCTCAGAAGGATCACCCTTGTCTCGTAAGTATTCTATTGTTTCTTTCTTGTTTTGTGTGAGATACTTGTCGACGTCCTGATGTCTGTATAGTAAGGTCTGTGCGCTTTAAAAATATTCTTTCACAATTCATTGACGCAATAGGCCTTCCTTTGTACGATAATTAAGAATTCATAAGGTTATATTTTAAATTCAAACTCTTGATGGATTATCATCATTGTTGTCAATGGAAAATTAAGTCTCATTTTAACAATTCCATCTTTCTTCTTCCAGCCACCGAAACCAGAAAGTGTATGCACGATCTGTTACACATCAGGAACCACAGGGATGCCCAAAGGCGTGATGTTGACGCACGAGAACGTGGTCGCGTCCATGTGCAGTGTCATCATGCAGCTCGGCGAGCACCGGCCCATGAAGCATGACGTCATGATCTCCTTCCTACCCCTCGCACATATGCTGGAGCGGTGCTGCGAGGTACGTTCAAAGAAAAACTGGCCAAAAAAACGATGTCTTTTAAGTGTAACTTTTTTATAGTTAAAGAAGTTTAAAAGCTTAAAAATAACAAATATGACAGATACAGCCTAGTTGACATTACACTAGCACACACAGACTAATAATAATTTCACATTGCTAGAATACATTGTATATTTAATGATAATTATTTTTGATAGCCGCTCGCAGCAAGGACGGGAAATACCCTTTTATAGTTTTATCGCTGATATTGATTATCACACTTTTAAATGCCACAATTATTGATTAAACATACCGTATACATCGAAGGATTGGAACAATTTGCCTGCATCGGTCTTCCCGTTATATTATAATTTAGGTGTCTTCAAAGCTAGAGTGCCTTTAATAAACTAGTAGGATTCATCATCAACAGTTGCATCACTGCTTACACTGGGTGGGATCGCAGTCAAGCACTAACTTTTGTCATTAAAAAAACATTTTAAATGCTGGTCACTGTCCCTATTAACTGCAAAAGAACATGAAAGTTAATTCAGAGTTATTTTGGTACCATCAAATACAGACCGCCCTTCATACAATGATCTAATTGTGTAATCGTAAGATGTCATCATTCTGCAATTAAATTATCATTGTGCTTGCCAAGTGCAATGATAATATCATGTACAATTGATGCTGCTAAGATCACTCACTTCGCTCACGCACATTCTTCATTGGGTTTAGAATCAGTCTTGTATGTAACTATGTATTTACTTTTTTCTAGAATGCTCTCTACATGGTAGGAGGAGCTGTAGGTTTCTACAGCGGTGACATTCGGCGGTTAGGTGATGATTTGACTGCGTTGAAACCCACCATGATGCCTGCAGTACCCAGGCTGCTGAACAGACTCTACGATAAAGCCCAAGCGGAAATATCCAACTCTAAGATAAAGAAGCTATTGTTCAATATGGCGTTATCGGCAAAGGAGTCCGAGTTAAAGAGGTAATTATACCAATTACTTTGTGACGTTTATGAACATCAAGAGATGCACTTGATTGTTATAAATGGAATCGTATCTAGTCATGTTCCGGAACCGAGGAGGTCTATTGCGAGTTAATTCAACAATCGTAAACTTTTTAACAGTTTTGTCAGTTCTTAGCCAAGTTTATAATATAATTTTATGGAAAAAGAAAACAAATAAGGTACGACCAAAATTAAATATATATTTACATTTTTGCAGGGGTATAGTACGCAGTGATTCTGTATGGGACAAGCTGGTGTTCCGTAAGGTGCGTGAAGGCATGGGTGGTCGTCTGCGCATCATGGTCGTAGGGTCTGCGCCGCTAGCCGGCAATGTACTCACCTTCGCTAGATGCGCTCTCGGATGCTTGGTAAGTATGGCTAAGATACACTTTAGCACTAATGTCTGTTGAATTCGCTATTCCAGAGCAGTTAGCTTCGTGTTCCAAGTAACATATTTATTCTACCCTTACTTCACCTTACATTTTTATAAAATTATATAATTTGATGCTGCTAATTAGCATTATGTATACTAAAAATATGACGCAATTCATGTCGTAGAATATTAGAAATACGCCACTTCATACCTAGATGGTATGACAGGTTACTAATGAGGGCATTTAATAGCTCCCATTAAACGTAGTACCACTTGGCAATAAGCCGGCTACGCGGATGAAGAAGGTTCACGAATTCTAAAAATGCTTTCTCGGCTTTACCTTACATCATCGGAGAATACTCTCGATAGTATGTAATTCGTACGTTCTACATTCTAGAATGAAAACAGTTGTCACTAATACAATAAGGTTAAATTTAGAGCAGTACATTATCATCTGACGCTTCAGAGACCATTCTAACAATGTCTCCGACATCTATTATATCTTTGCGCATATCTCAAATACTATCCAGCCGTATGGAAAACCGCCAACAGTCCTCTCAGCTATTTCGAGAGCGGTTTTGCTGTTATTTTATATCATAACATTTTGATAGCCACAGGGCAAAATAATATTATATCAATGTGTTCATATGTTATTTTGACGGACGTACTATACGCCGGTGCTGTTTGTTTTCTTCTCAATGATATTACGTTCACATCGTCAACTTCTATTAATATTATACGCTAAACTGTTTGTGCTTTATCTATCAAGACCATCTGAGTCTCTTTAAAAATTTCATTCACATCTATTGTTGTCATATGAGTCACAGAGAGACGCGTTTCTTGATTTGGTTTAATAACCACGCCTACAGCTGCAGAGTGAATGACCGTAAAGTTTCAGGTTGCTGCAAATCTTTTGTTTCTTCAAATGACGGAAATTAATTTAAACGGGCTTTATTACTTTGTAACGGGACGATTTACGTCAAGATTTTTACTGTACTTACTGTTTGCAGTTTTTTTACAGTCCATACGTATATATATTCATTTATTGGCGGTATGTGTTGTATTTGTAATTATAAAATGATGAATTAGGTAAACTGGCCCTCAGTTTAGCCCTCAGTATTTAATTAGAAAGCAATCAAGTTTGTGTCAATTTAGCAGGTTCAAAAATTAAAATAGGGTTACCGCAAAGGTTATGTTGGTCCCTTTGCTGATTTTTGTACATATTAATGCATTGCCATATTTTGAAAAAAAAAACACAAATAGTATTGTTTGTTGAATCTTAATTTTTAAGATTAAGAGGGGTTCCACAAATCTTAATGATGTAAATTACGTCCTACAGCAGGTTAAAAGTAATAATTATGACATAGTATTGAAAAAATAGAAACTAGGGTTGGTCAAAAACACAGATTTCACAGGAAAATCCACCCGGGTATTACGTTTAACTCAATGGGGTCCTCATTTAACATTTCTTGCAAGGTGGCAGAAGTTCAATAGCATAATTATGGAGTCACACAAATCCGTCGTTGTACTGGTTTTAGATACCGAGAGTCTGGTCTATATCAGGTGTTTTAGTAATACCTTGTCTTACGGTATTTTAATATGGAGATAGGCACATATCGAGTCTGTTTCAATTCTGCAAAATAGAGTTACAGTCATATATGAGTATAAACCAACTCTAAGACATAAACATCATGATGGAACCATCTTTTTCGTAAGATAGTGACAGGCAAAATTTGATTACTAGAAATAGAAACAAATTAGATTCTACTGGCTACTGTGTAATACTTTATTTATAAATACCACATGCTATTATACAAATAAATGAGAAAAAAAAATGCATAAAACTTATATTGTATGAAAATTGGATTCTTAATTAAAATGCTTGGCTAAATCTAAATCAAGCGAAAACAGCGTCATATTTGTGAACGGGCGCCGTCAGTTCTAACTGGTTAATATCTTTTAACTGCCACTGGCATATTTTTATCTGTTTTCTTCTCACATATATTAGTAGCGACAAGAAATACGTGACCACGACTTTTGTAATTTAATACAAAACATAATTTAAAAGAGTGGCCATGGAGTTTCCTAAACGTTCTTCTCTATATACATATATCTATGCTTTGGAATGTGTAATATGAAAGCTTCATCTTTCTGACTGAGTCACTTCTAGAAAATTCAAAAGTACCATGTAAATGATTTATTTAAAGCAAATGCTTTGAGTTTGGGTTAGATTAGGTATAAGATATTAGCTAAATATGTTGTTCTTTGCTCATTCATGTCCACCCACTCACTTAATCCACTTGTAATGGAGTGTTTGTCTTCATTTATAAGAGTTCCTACGCAAACAAGCTCGTTGATCCTTGTTTATTGAGCTATTATCTTCAAGTTCTGTTTTACTATAGTACATTTATTTCTATTCCTCAGATCGTGGAAGGCTACGGTCAGACGGAGTGCACGGCGCCAGTTACTCTCACAGTTCAGGGCGACCACGTGCCTGAACATGTCGGACCTCCCGTCGCTTGTTGCAAAGTGAAGGTAATTTTCCAAGGGAGCTCTTTTGATAAGCTGATTGTGAAATAAAACTATTAAAAAAAAAGGTTCGAGAGTATTTAATACAAAAACAAAAAAGAAGTAAATATCTAAAACCTAACTACGACAAAAAAAACGACGCTGAAAAAGTATGAAACAAGGTTTTCAGAATGCTGAAACAAACAAGGTAACTGAAAAAACGAAAAAAGAAAAAAATAAAAAGCCGCAGTCACACATTATAGGTACTAACCGAAACACTTTAATAACGTGTGACTACGGCTTTTCTTTGATACTCTATTCACGATAGCACTAGACAAAAGAGGTTCATAGAAGCGGGTGTGCACAACATTTATTTTTTGAGATACTCGATTAAAAAAAAAACATATTGTCCTTTTACATATCTGCATTTAATTCATATAAAGATATCTTATTTGTTAAATTTTATCGATCCGTTTAGGATAAATCGTGTGCCTTAAAAATAGATTCACGTAACATGCGGTCTCGAAAAACAGTACCTTTCTTCTGAGACAGTCGGGTAAAAACAAGAACATCATGATTACAATAGCTCTTGAAAAAACAGAATTATAAACTAGATTCCTCTAAATCCCAATAGTGTAATTTGGCTGATTCGTGCACCGATCGTTATACTTAACACATATCCCAGTTATCGGCACCTGCCAAAACAAATGAGTCAAACGCTTGACAAACAACCGTTAAATTCAGGATTCAGTAAGTGGCCCCGGGAAATTTTAGCTGTTTACTCACTCACTAGGTTCGATCGACTTATTTATACACCTTTGCGCAATTCATGGTGCGTCTGTGAATTTCTGTATCACATTTAATCTGGAAAATTTACTACCGCATTGATTGACCTTCGTGGTCCATGATAAATGTGATGACATCCATATTTATTCATAGCTCGAATCGTAATCTATATTTTGTTCCAGCCAACCAACTGAGTTATTGCTGTACTTTTAAAAGCATATTTTATTGGTTGAGATGTTACACATTAGTTGGTCTTAAATTTTTTATTTCATCAAACACTCTAAATGCAATCCATCAAAATTTTATGGGTTGTTTGGTTATGTTGACTGGAAAATTGTAGTATTTTTTTCTGTTATTCCAGTTTACATAGATTGAATTGATTCTCCCCCTTACTGCGTCTCTTAACCTTGGTCACTGGTAGGTACTAAGAAACCTTAACGGCGCTTTTGTTATGGAGTAATAGGGCTATTTAGTTTTACTGTGGACACCGTGACACACATTGGGTTCTAATTCAGCAATTTTCGGAGATGATACGGTTTTGATTGCACCATTATCTAACCCATTACAGTTTTCTACGTTCTGTTTCCTTCTTACGTATTTATCGAACCTATAAAAGTGCCATACGTACAAAAATTACAAGTTAACAAAAAGCCTGTAAAAAGTATCTTTTTTGTACACACGTACTAGTAATCTAACGGTGGTGACGTCACATTTCAGTATGTGGATCCTTATTCTGTTATTTGACAGTTTCCCCTTCTATCAGATTTGAAAGGTTTCTCACTTACTTAATATTGAACAGATTTTAAAAGTTCTTTCTATTTGCTATTTTGAATGTTACAAGTTAATTTTTCATACAAATCATAAAAATAAATTTAGTCAACTCCCCAATTATAAAACAATTCTAGACGAAGGCATAATGGCACTTATATGCTGCATCCAGTAAGTCCTGGGCCTTACCATGATGTGTTAAAATGTTGCGAGTGAAAGAGGAATGCAGCTATACACCTTTTATAGCTCCATTCCTTTACCAGTTCAGGTTAGGCTGTCAAATAGATTGCGTCAAGAGTGTGGCAAGGCCTCTGGAAACCTTTTTAAAGTCTTAGTACTTAGTCCTGGGCCTCAAGTCTGCTATTACAATAGTGTCAGAATGATCATCATTGACTTCATAATTGTTGATTTTGACAAGTTTGGTAATCTACTAATATAATGATGTCATTATGACTTTCTAATGGTCAACCACTGACAGTATTGAAAAAAAATGGCATAGATTTGTAATCTCGTACATATTGACAAATGAGCAGTGGTGGCCGAGTGGTAACGGCCCCGACTTACGAGTTGTAGATCGTGGGTTCAAACCCAGCCAGGTGCATTACTTTGTGTAATTTATTTCATCACCACTGCTTTTGAAACGGTGAAGGAAAACATCGTGAGGACGGCATGTCCTAGAAAAAAAAATTCGAATACATGTGACATTCACCAACCCACACTGAGCCCGCGTGGTGGATTACGGCCCATTCCCTCTCCGTTAGTGGAGGCCTGAGTCCCAGCAGTGGGAACATTATAAGGCCGACTATGCTATGCTATGCTAATGACAAATGAATGTCTGACGTACTTATGCGGTAATCTGCTACAAACATCTGACAGTTCCTTTGATCATTGTTCTACCATTAGAACGTCGTTGTGCAGACATTGCTTATAATTTGTTACGAGACTGGTCGATATTGTCATTTTACCACAATTCTATTACAAGACCAATGACTGATCAATTAGTTAGAATGACTAATTTATAAAAATAACAGACTTGGGCCCCAGGTCTGGTGTCACATCTTAGATTTCCCGAATCACAGTCTCCTTTCAAGATATTGGCGCCATTCATCTGTAACGAACGCCAAGTTTAACTCTCTACCTACTATCGTTCCAGTTAGTGGACGTGCCCGAGATGGAGTACTACGCGTCGCAAGGCCAAGGCGAGGTGTGCGTGCAAGGCGCCAACGTGTTTAAGGGATACTTCAAGGAGCCCGATAAGACCCGAGAGGTCATCGACCAGGATGGGTGGCACCATACGGGAGATGTTGGCAAGTGGTTGCCGGTAAGTGAATATCTTCTTATTTAAGAACCGGTTCTATATATTTATCAGAAGGAATCTGCTGGATGTGAGACGCAGAGTACTGGTCGATATGGCAAAGCTTGAAGAAGTCGTATGTCCAGCGGTGAACGTCTTTCGGCTGAAATGTCGATGATATTATATTCATATTGGTATTTTTTTATATTCGTTGGTATGTATATATTTGTTGCCTATTTCTTAAAGATACTCATTTCATTAAGAAAGGGAAGAGGTAGAGCCCTAATGAGTAGACTAGACTTTTTGTCTTATAAAAAATAAAGTAGGAAAAAGCCGACAAAAATTCCACCACTGGGGTTCCAGAATCATGTACTGAATCCGTGGTATTCGTTTGTGCGTCGACGTTAAAGACACCGTGTATATAGATTATGTCAGTTGTGAAAGGAAGATTGTTTTGTTTCCCCTAGCAATATTACTCTTAACGTCAATTGATTGCTATGATTTTACTTGCGGGAACAATGCACACCTTTAATTAGTTTTAATAAAGATTTTTTTAATTCTCTTTTCAGAACGGCACCCTCAAAATCATTGACAGAAGAAAACATATTTTCAAATTGTCACAAGGCGAATACATAGTTCCTGAAAAAATTGAGAACATATACATTAGAAGTCAGTACGTCGAACAAGTTTTCGTACATGGCGAGTCTCTTAAGGTAAACAAGGGTTTTTAATAGATTCATCCGTTTGTAATTCAAAAACAGGAAGTCCATTTCCTGTCTTACAGGAATAAATTCTCATTTATCAATTTGTTATTGCCAATCAACATGTATTTGACATTCCAAGTGATGCCAAGAATGCTGCGTAACGATTTGAAGATGACTTTTTAATTTTTTGGTTTGTAATTAGTTCGGTATCTACGCTAATTATAACAGGGTACATTTACTTTAATGGACTACTAAAAAAAAAACTAAATGAGATGATCTCAAAACAAGGAAACATTCCTGGTTGCTGCCAGTCAAAACGCAAATAATTCTACTGATTATGAGGACCATGCCGATTTAAACAAATTGCAGTTTTATGCCTGAAAAATAATGGTTTTAACACAACATCAAATCAAGCATAGGAAGTCTAAATCAAACTGAATATAAAACTATGTTTATATCTTTCCAGTCATGTGTAGTAGCAGTGGTAGTCCCAGACGTGGACGTGGTTAAGTGCTGGGCGCTGGAATGCGGCATCAAGGGGACGTTCTCCGAGCTGTGTGAGGACCCGCGCGTCAAGAAGATCATCCTCGAGGACATGCTGCAGTGGGGACGGAATGCTGGCCTTAAAACCTTTGAACAGGTGACTATTGAAATCTATATTGTTATAATAATGGAACACATTAATTGTGCGTACAGCTAAGGAGAGGAATTCCTTGCCGGAGTCTGTGTTTCCTGATGGCTACAACCCGGGAATCTTTAAGTCAAGATTAAATGGTTACTTTTAGGTAAGCGCGCTCCATCGTCGACCGCATCGTCGCTTTCCATCAGGTGAGGTAGCGGTCAAGCGCGAACCGAACAATATAACAAAAATACTATCTGACCTGGCAAACGTTGTTCTGCCATATCAAATGATTACCAAATGAACGTATGCAATAAATCGGTCAAGCTTTTTCGGAGGAGTTCGAAAACAAACATGAGATATTTATACCTACACCATTAATTTTTTATTAGTACAAATACTTAAAAGCTTATTAGAAAAGGTCTTGTTATTATTTGGGTAAAGTCTCAATAAATAATATTCATAAATAGCAAATTTATTAGCATTTGTATATATCCCAAAATGTTACTCAATTTATGGAAATATTGTACAGGCTATTGATTATGAATGAATAAATGACGATTAAAATGGAAAAACACTGCGCGTAGTATTTTCTAGTAGCAATTGTTATGAATTTACCAATTATGACAAATTGACTTATTATGAATTTACCAATTATGACAAATTTTTATGGTCACTTTTGGGATTTCGTTTTTTTTTTTTACTTTCGACTTCAAAAATATGATCAATAACCGAGAGAGCCTCATTTTTTTGTACTAATTAAAAATAGGGGTTTTGTCTGTGATGAATAAATTAAAAATACGGGATCAATTTTGAATATTATTTCATCCGTAAAATGTTATCTACTTCATCATGCTTAACATATATGCCATATTTATAAGCAGGAAAAGTGGCTAGCAGAAGTTAATCATGGATATTTTGATTTCAAAATTCGAGACAATTTTGAAATTTTGGAACAATATACTTTGTGTCATGACAAAGTTTAAATTCTTTTAATCTTTAATGTAAATTGTAATTTTTAAAGTACGTGATTTTATAATTAAATATTTGTGTTGAAATTATCCTGAATTGCAAACGCAAGTATCTTCGTACCTAACGACGAGACCAATTACTGCAAATATGCATTAGTGGGGCTCGTGGCTAAAAAATACCAATTTTATTATTCAGTTGACGCTGCTAATAGCAATGCGATTAGTACTAATTCCACTTCCATAAAGATGTTTCCATATGCCGAGAATCACGAGACAACTGATCAATCTGAATTTTTAAGATATGTGTGAGGCAAGGAATTTAGATAATAAATTTTAGATTATGAATCCAGAGAGCCATTTCAGATGTATGAAGCCAGCTTCGCTTTTATCCGAAACTTTTATATCGGTTTTTGGTAATAGTATTTACTTGACATTTTTTTTGTTTCGGATATCCAATAGTTTCTATTAAGAAGCTCCATAACATCCCCCCCCTAGTCAAGTTACAACCGTTTCGTTTCGATTCTCTTTTTGGTGATCGCCTCGAGTCGGCAACGTTTTGTCCTGACCACGTGACTGAGCGTTGAGATGACGTCAGAACAAAAGAATCGGAGGCGTGGCCTACTTGAGGCGATCGACGCTGGTATACAAAATTGTAACAAAAGTCTAATATGATGAATGTGATCACGAATCTAATTTTAAAATGTTATTCTAATGATAATAATTTTGTAGAACTAGCGATAGCAAAGCGGCCAAATGTGTATATAAATTTCAAAAGACATTCCTTAAATTCAATTGGAAAGCACATGTTGACACCGTTTCCAAACGAATTAACAAGTTTGTATATGCACTGAAACGGATCAGAAACATAACAAACATTAAGACAGCAATAACAACATATCATGCGTATGTTGAATCAGTACTGCGCTATGGTTTAATTATGTGGGGTAATGGCACCGATCAAAGTAGAGCGTTTATTGCACAAAAAAAATGCATTAGGGCTATTTATGGGCTTCAACCGGATGAATCCTGCAGGCCAATATTTAAAAAACTTGATTTGTTACCATTGCCGTCACTATATATATTAGAAATCTGTATGTTTGTGTGGAGGCACAAAGAGTTGTTCACTAAAGCAATCGATCTTAATTCTCGAAGCCGTCGGGACCCCCACAGGCTCGCGTTAGATGTTTTACCTGGGCTTGCAAAATATAACAAAAGCTGCATGTTTATGTGTGTCCGGATATTCAATAAGATACCAGAGGAATTTAAAATGTTAAATATAAGATTGTTCAAAAGCAAATTATATAAATGGTTATCTGCTAATAGCTTTTATAGTGTTAAGGAGTTTCTAGAGCATAAAATCAGACAGTGACAGTGGTTGTATGTTGTTATCAAGTATATAAATTTGCACGCTTATAATCATGAAGCAAAACATGTAGGGCCTACCAGTGTATTATCATCTTGTATACCATGTTTTATGCAAATAAAATATTATTATTATTATTATTATTCCATTTATTTATTTTTTATACATATTGTTTACATTTTTAAATATTTCTTTAAAAAACATATAAAAAAAAACATTTAAAAATATAAAAAATAGTTGTCCGCCGGTGTCGGGAACAGGGTCCAAGCTACCGGTGGTTAGGGCTCCAGAGACAGGAACCTCCTCACAATACGAGCCGTATCGAGGAGTACTGCCTTTTGTATCAGGCCCTTGATCCAACCGCGCAACGACAGCTTCGATAGATGTTCATCGAAGCTTTTGGCTATAAGGCCATTGGCGGTTATTATTATTATTATTAAGATTGTAACAGGAAAGATGAATCTCACATGTTATTTATGTGTGAGCTAAAAGTGTTTTTCTAAGAAACAGTACTATTTTTAGAGCGACTTTCGTATTAACATTGACATATTTAAAATATGCAGTCTACTAAAAAAACTAGTAATCTTTTTAACACTCCTATCTCTGATTACTAGTACTATCTTTATTCTATTTCAGTAACACGATAAGTCGATATCGCTGGTTGTATTATATTGTATGATATCCGTAAAAATTATATAAATATAAATTAATGATTTATTTTTAACACAAGGAAGTAATTTCGGTCATAATCCAATGACTTTAGTTCTCATAATAAAAATTGATAATAGTATATAAGCTGTGTAAAGATTTTTGGCGTTTGAGTGATGTTATGTCTGACACGCGGTTAGATTGCTTTTGCAAAGCACATTCTAATTGTAAATGTCTAATTGCAAAACATAACTAGTAATAATTCTAATTGCAATTTTTTCTCTAATTTGCAATTCAATGTTGCAGTGTAGCTTATGTTAGTATGTGAGGTATTATTATAAGCCTTCACATAATATGTCAAGGTTTTTGAAAATACTTCACCAGTCGGATCACCTCCAAGAATTGAATTGAATTGAGGAAACTAATTGCGATCTCACATAAAATCGTGTGTCGATTGATAGTGATATTGATTTATGTTCGATGTAAGAGTTGTGGAGGCCTATGTTTGAACCTTTAATCGTTCTTGAACCATAAATCAATCTGAAAGCCAAATGGAACAATATCTTTAAACATATATCGAAATAAAGCTGAGAAAGATAAACAAACTAAATATCTTGACTTAGGTCGCGAGGTTGTCGACATGTGGGAAGTGGATAGAGCAATCATTGTGCCGATAGTCGTAACGGCCAATGGCTTAATAGCTAAGAGCCTCGAACAACATCTGAGGAGGCTCTCGTTAGGCAGCTGGATCAAGGGTCTGATTCAGAAAGCAGTACTCCTGGACACGGCGCGCATTGTTAGGAGATTCCTCTCTCAGGAGGCCTGACCGCCGGCAGCTTGGACTCTGTTCCCGATGCCGATGGGCTACTATTTTTTATATTTTTAAATATATTTTTTTTATGTATTTTTTTAAAGAAAATATTTAAAAATATAATAAGTATGTAATATAATAAATAAATAGAATAATGATTACAATAATAAAGGGGAGGTAGTCAATGATGTACTGTAAAGATAATAATAATAATTTTTTTCCCTTCTTTCTTTCTCAGGTCAAAGACATCTACCTACACCCGGATCCCTTCTCAGTTCAAAACGGTCTCCTGACACCAACCATGAAAGCGAAACGACCAGAAATCAGGAGCTATTTCAAACCGCAAATAGAAGACATGTACAATCATTTGGAATAACAGTGACACACCTTATAATATAGGGAATACGTTCAGAAGATGGACGAATCTTTTGTGAGTGACTGTACGAAGACGTGATTGAGGCTTGAGGACTTTATTGCTTTGATAAGTTTGATGGAGGGAGGGAAATATACCTTTGGGTTGTTATTGATGATAAAGATTGGTCTATGGGCCATAACAGCTTTTTTATTACATGTATTGAACGGCGTCCTCCAGTACTTTTCGATTTTCGAAAGTTGGGCTGACTACTTGTTAAATATTTGACAGTTGTAATCCATAGAAAGTTTAAAAATGTAAAAACGCAACGCTTCAATTTAATTTCACAAAGACTAACGATCATATTAAACCTTAGACAGAATTAACAAGAGATAAAAATCTTATGCATAAACACTAATGTCCAGATCTCTCTAAATTCGTTGAAATTCATCTTTAATGGATAGCGAAGCAGTGTTAAGAATGTTAACTCGTTTTCTAATGTGTTAGCTTTTACTTCCCATTTGGATAGCGGCCAAGTTCAATAACAAAAAACACAACACAATGAATTATGAGGTGAAGGAAGTTGGTATAGGTCCAAACAATACATTGGCGGTCTTGCCAATTAGCGCAATCGATGACGGCATACACGAATACTTTTGCGCTCGAGTCGACTCGATTGTATACAGTGTGACGTGAATCGATTTTAAATCGAATACAGTTTTACTACACGTTCGATGTTACATCAATCTTTAGACAAACATTTTACTGAAGACATACCATCCATTATTTGGTTGCTTGTTTTCTTAGTTTAATCCAAGGTTTAAGGCATACTATTTCATTTTTATCGACTTTTATAACTCATGAAAGAATCAGTTTAAAATTCATAGCTACAAAGCGTGCTTCGTTATAGATTCTAAAAATTAGATCAGTTGGTTAGTATGACTATATTGATTCAGTTTGTGTCAAATTTTTACAATTTTCATTTCAAGTCTTACAAGTAGTCAGTCCAATTCGATTTTTGACGTCAATAAGAAATAAACAGAAAAAAAAATAACAAGTTCTGCTTGTTGAAGCAATGAAGTCAATTCTAACTGTGATGAACATAATGTCACATAAATTTTTATATAATACCCTATCACAGTACAATATACTGCGCTACAATTTTAGTCACTTCACTTCGCTAAACGCTAAAATATACACTGTGCTAAATTTCAACAATACTGTTTGATTTCACGCATATTTGTAATGAAAATACTCTTTGAAAATTCTTTAAATTATTAACTGTAGAATCGACATTGTATATAATGAAATTGAATAGTATGTAGGGAAAAAATGTGCAGAAAGCATTTAGATTAAACATTAAAAGGCACGACGGGCTGTTGGATCGTTTGGAGGGTAAAGAATTTATGGAAATAAATTTCTACTACTACTCTATATTGCCCTGCCCTGTCCAAAAAGGGCGTTATTATAATGGCAATAAAATGAATGGAAACTTTGGTTTCCCATGCAGTCAATTAAGATAAATTCTCATGAAAAAACGTATTTGAACCCCTTTCACATAATTTCATTTCTAGATAAGACATTTTTACGCAATTTGTGAGTGAAATCTACGCTACGCTGAACGCGCTATTTGTCGATTATTTGGTATACGATTTTGGAAATCGATACTTTCATAATGACAATTTTATTGACGACTCCGAGTTGGTACTTGCAACAGTAATTTATCCAGTATTCTTAATTCTCGAAGTGGATTTTAAACATCAATGTATATCCTTGAGCTAAATTACCTGTAACGGAATTGCCAGTAGCAAATAATTTTATGGTAATTACTTCAGGGATACTTCAATTTTATAGGAAATATCGTAAACAATAAATAGAATTAGGTAAAATTGTAAGCAATACGATTTTCTTTACAATTGTACTAAGACACAAGATGGCAGGAAGTATGAGACAATCTAGAAGAAACGGTTATGATTAGGACATGAAATTATTGTTGTTTTATATTGCATGTTTGATACGAGGTTATAGGCAAATATTTAATTTTGTCAATTCAGAGAACCGAGAAAAAGAAGGCAAGTTTTGTGAAAATACGCTTTATGGTCTTGCGGCAAGATTCCGCTTTTCTGAATTTCAAATATATAAATGACAATATAGAAAGTTGATCACATGATGTATTATAGTGAACCAAAATGATTTTCAGTACAATCTGATAGCATTGTAAGAAAATACACGTACCATTATACCGTGCCTTCGTCCGATGTTTTTACTCTTGCAAGATGCTATTTCTGTTACTTGCTAAGTTTTTATTTTTATTTTTGTCTAACTTTTGTGTGCAGAGTTGCTTTCATGTTGTGGCTATACTGAATCTTTAGAAGAAATATCCATGACTTGTGACGTCAGGGTACAATCGTATGTCAGTGTATCTTCAACATTGTCCGAGGGTTGAATCTCTGTTTATGTTGTGAATGATAGTGAGTTTTACATGATGAAAATAGTATAAAAGTAATTACTTAATCCTAGGTCAAACTATCGCACCGTGTAGTGTATAATTTTTGTAATTCTAGAGCGCAATATTAATAAGTTGATATGCTTTGAGCGAACGTTACGGTTTCATGTTGTTCAAACCAAAATTTTGTTGTTATTGGTGCAAGTTGTACTACGATAATTTATTTTTAAATAAAATTTTCAAAAACTGTGCTTGTTTTTTTTTTTTATATAGTATCCTACCATATTGCATCACTTTTAATTTTTTTTATCACTTTTTTACTTAATTTGGATCTGAGCAAAACTGGGGCTAGTCATTAGATGGAGTTTTCCTGTAGCATATAATATGTCATGTACTTAATCGATGTTTTTTATTTATTGATAGGCTCGTGTTTGACCACTATGGCACGGCGCAAACTGGCCACCGACCACAGCCACTGATGGTCAGTGTCAGCGACTTATCACACTTTCATATATTTATAGACGCGCCGCACATATGTAGCCATACATAGGTGGCGGCCATTCGTTACAGCAGTGTCCGCGACTAACCACTTGTGGTCGCAATAGGCCACAGAAAACGCCGGCACCCACCACTGTTGTACTGCTTCACCCCCCGCGCAGCAGTTAATCGTGAGACGTTCTACGTATCGTACGCGTCACCCTACCATGCCACCATGCGCGAGCATATTTTCCGTGTAAGACTGCGCAGCAGGGAGCGTGTTATAAAATGTGGTGGCTTCCGAACACCGGTGGCTTTCACTCGCTTCTGACACTGTTTCAAATGTGGCGGTAGCGCGGCGACAGACACCGGTGGCTGTGGTCAGTGGTCCATTTGCGCCGAGCCTATCTCACCTGCTTCCCTAGCCAAGTTACAACCGTTTCGTTAGCGTCGAACGCCTCGAGTAGGCCATGCCTCCGATTCCTTTGTTCTGATCACGTGACTGAGCGTTGAGATGACGTCAGAACAAGGCAATTGAAGGCGTGGCCTACTCAAAGCGTTCGACGCAAACGAAACGGTCGTAACTTTCCTAGGGGGGCTGATGGTAAGCGACGATGTGGTCTACGATGGAGCACTCTTACTTAGAAGCAACTTATTCACTCTTGCCTTAAAGACGTAACTATCAGAAAACACAGACTTGGACCTTATTGCCAAGTATGCCTGCACTTTAGGAATTTACAATGATGTTTTTATTAATTATTTTGTAAGTTTTGTAAAATGTGTTCGATAGAGAACAGGAACTCGGCTCGTTTACCAAACTTAGCACTCGGATCAAAGTGACTTTCACCCTGACAAGGCCAGTTTGATTTTGTAATCAATAGTTTTCTTATCTACAATAATTGGCACATTGTGTTTTTCTCAGATTTTCACTTTTTCACCTAGTCTTAACTGATCATGGCTATTATATTAGTCCACTGAACTATTATTGAATTTTAATATTTTCATCTCTGTTTATTATATTTGTGTTAATTAACGTAGAGGGATTGAATAGGCGATCCTTTATATTGAGTTTCTTTGTTATTTTAGATTTCAATATCAGGATCCAGGATCAGGTAACCGACTTAAGATTCGTTAACGTCAAGAAAAGCTACGTCTATTATTACATTTCAAGGAAACTGTAGTTTAGCCAATTTGTAACTTTAAAATTTATATTTTTGATACAGTCTCATTTTTAGTCAAGTTTGTTGCATGTAGTTATAAAAAAAAACTGGGCAAGTGCGGGTCGGACTCGCGCACTGAGGGTTCCGTACAAACTTACCTATGAAAACAGTTCAATTCCCGAATTGAGTTACGAAGATTTTTCCGAGTCGCAAAAAGTTTTTTTTTGTGACGTAACTACAAATTTACAGTTTTCAGATTTTTCCCTATACTTGTAGTTATTATGAGACATTGCTTCAAGCCAAATTTCAGGATTCTAGGTTAACGGAAAGTACCCAATGAATTTTTACGACATAAACGCCCGTATCCATTTTTTCACAGCTTCAAGGGACTGCAGACTTGAGTATATGGTTTTAATTTCAACTCTATATCTAATAATGATTTATTCAAATAAATTTACAATTTTGCGACAGATTTGTAGGCTGTATTATTGTAGAACAAAAGAATGAGACATCTGTAGCCGAACTAGACAAAAGCCTGTATTTTGGCTATCAGCGCCAAACCCCTCAATTAATAAAATTTAGTATATAGTAGCCAAAAGCCATCGAGCAGAATAACAATTTTTTTTAAAATAAGCATAAGCATATAAATAAGCATAGCATAAAATAAAAAATAAGTATAAAATTATAAAACATTAGAATTATAGATTAAAACCATTAATTAATAATACAATATTAAATTAAAATCTAAAAAATAGTAACATCATTTCTAATTCAATTTTATTCAGTGAATACAATATAGTGTGTGAGTGATATCTCAACGCGTTCCCGAGATAATGACAACAAAATGATCCTATATTGGTTTTTTTTTTTTTCTAAGAACTTATTTATAACCAGTTTCTGTTAGTGGTTTCACCCATATGAAATTAGAAAATTATCCCAAGGGATCATATTCCTAGATTAAGAAGTATTCTATGCGACCATGTTTTGGAATAGTCCAAGACATACCTAATCTATGTTTCAAATTCCATTCAAATCGGTACAGCCGCTTGAACGTGAAGTTACAGTACAAAAACCACTTTATAATATTAGTGTGATTATAATCTTGTGTTTGATGTAATTTTTGTGCCACGTAAGCTTACGATAATGCGTAAATTTAGGTGCCAAATAGTGTTGATAAAAGCGGGCATAATAAGTAAGTAACGTAATGGTAATATCCCAATCATTGCACCAGGTTGGATGCAAGTGTTCTTGATGGCTTTAATAGCTCCTCCCCTTTCACATGCAACAGGTTCCGACCAACAGGATAAACGTGTCTTCTGAATACCTGTTTTAAAGTAAATTTTGAATGTATCAAGGTGTTCGTGAGGCTACTCGGTTACGTCATTTATTTCGGAGAAATTGCCGGATTCCCTTTGTAATTACGGAACAATTCTGATGCATACGTTTATAATGATTGACATACAATGATACTGGTGCTATTGTTATTTAAACAAGGTAGGTAATCCAAGGTAAAATAGAATGGTATCATGGAAGGGCTCTTTAAAGTGAAGAATGCTAAGATGATGAGTAAACATAAACAAGAAATTTTATTGAATGATGTTGCTAGAAAAGGAACTATTACAAAGATGACTACAAATAAAGAAGTGCGAAGGATAAAGCAGAGATGTCCCGCCGACCTTCCGTAAATAGTGACAACAAGAGAATGATTAAACTAATGATTGGGATCTACTACATTTAGCCCTATTTTTTATCGTATTCGATAGGTTCCAACAGAATGCAAGATAAGTAAAACTGATGAGAACTAGTTAAACCTATATTTATTTTAAATGTTGAATTGGCAAGTTGCAGTCTATTATTGTATAATGTACCCTATCCTAAGTAATTATTATTATAATGACCAGGCTGTAAAATGCCAATCTCGTGCTTCACGCAATCCGTTAAGGTTGCCATGAACTGAAAATACGATTATTATTAAACATATTGTACCTACTATGATGATAACCGACAATGTTATTCTACATTTCATACACAGTAAAAATCGTTGTGCTTTATTTTGTTTGCATTGGTAATAAGCTATCAAAATCATCAACTGATTCTCTTTTGAACGCTAATAATTTAATTTTGCAACTTATGGTCTAATCGAACCAATCTATCTTTTAACTACTAAACTTCCTTAATATGATGGTAGTGTGTTTCTATTTGCAGGCATTGGCACCTCTGACCTCGTGGGGGCGCCTGGCGGCAGTGATCTCTCGCGCCGGGCCTTGGTACAGGCCATGATCCGGAGCGAGGAGTAGTCGCCTCCTTTTGCGAAGCAGTAATGATAGCAAAAAAGGCGGCCGTATCCCGATTTCCGGTCAACGAAGGCACGGGCTTGCAGACGGCGAGAAATGTGTAGCTCGCCGTCTGACCGTCCGGTAACTGTCCGGACTGAGCCCAAGTCGTCGATGGTGCGTAGTGTTCCACGCACGCCTCAAGGATATGTCAGCAACCGTAGCGGCTCAGCGGGGTCGAAGCCTACTGGGGCCATGGGTGATGCGAAATAGAAAATCATCATTTCAGGCGAAAGACGTCCACTGTTTGACATAGGCCTCCTCCAAGTGTCGCCATAATGACCGGTCCTGTCTGCCTCGCATCCTTCGGATTCTCGTGACCCCCACCAGGTCTTCGGTTCAATTTGTGGGAAGCCTTCCAACGCTGCGTCTTCCGGTACGTGGTCACCACTCCAGCACCTTTCGTCCCCATCGACCCTCTTTTCTGCGAGTAATGTGCCCAGCCCACTGCCACTTAAGTTTGGCGATTGGTCGGGCTATATTGGTAACCTTGGTCCTCCTGCGGATTTCTTCATTTCTGATGTGATCACGCAAGGAAACTCCAAAGTTAGCCCTTTGGGTGCATCGAAGTTCTGAAGTGTTTGTACAAAAACGTCAGTCCGACTTCTGGACCAGACCACGAAACCCAGCATTTTGCAGCAGGATGTGAGGCAGGGTAACGTCATTTCTTCGAAACTGTTCACGGCCGCAATAGAGGGTGTTTTTAGGGTTCTGGAATGGAGAGGGTTATATACCTAGTATTTATCAATGGCGAGTACATCACTCATCTTCGGTTTTCTGACATCGACTTGATATTCCCTATTATGGGTAAATGGATGATTATACCTATAATATAGGATCCACGTTGATCACTGAATGCGTGGGATTATGACAGTTAAAAAGTCAGTGCAGACACGTGTGTCGATACAAATTGTTGAATGTATCATAATACATGAAGTATTCCATTCGACGCATATCTCTAGCTAGTCAGCAGATATCTACTGGCTGTATCATTGCATATATTTCATAAATATGAATTACACGTGGCTTAGGGAAAATATGTTTTACTGATAACTTCTTAGGAAACTTACTGACGTCATGTTCATCCGATTCCAGGGATTTGTATGGAAGGTACTCCAGTTTCAACAGGTTTGCTTATAAAGATATTGAGGATCTAGAAATAGAGAACAATATCAAATGAAGAACAGTGGCAGCATAGATTTAATGCCTCTTTAAGCAAATTATTCAGAATAGTAAGTAGTATATACTTACAGCATTTAGGGCATATCTCGCATTAACATTATCATTATTGATTAAGCAAAAGTTATAGTTACAGAAAAGGTGTTGGTAGTAACTAAAAATATGTATAAATTAGTTTTGTAGTTGTATTAATTTACTTGAATATGAATCTTGTTTTTTTGTAGTTGATCATAAAGCTCCTCAGTTCCTATTAAAACTGGTTATTTAAAGTTTCACTACCGCCATCTAGCGTCGAGTAGCATGCACATTGAAAGTTTATGTGTATGCTATGCAATTTTAATATTTGTTGTCTTAAATAATTTTAGTGTTATTTAATTCTCGTTTATTCTTTTTATTAGTTACAAATTGTATAACATTTTAATATATTTAAAAATAAACTTGATTAAAAAAACTTCTTTAAAATTTTTAATAAGATATTTAATTTCATGTTAACATAATTTTGTACCACGAAATAATATAGGGCATTTTATGAACTAAGATCAGTGTTGGCCTTACAATACAGTGTTTAGAGATAAGCATACCATGGTCCCTTGATTAGATATTATCTTTTTCATGTGCGTCTTAAATAAATAAACAGCATCTTCAACCAGGCAGTTTTTGGTAATTTTATGTAGATAAAATTAGCTTGAAATGAGATTCTGATGGTTTCACTACTTCGGCTTTGTTTATTATCGAAGTACCAACATTTATTTATTTATTTTATAATGTATGTACACACATATACAGAAGAAGATATCTTATTATAAACAAAGGTACTGCTTATTTTAAAAAGATTTTTTTTCCTGCAGACCAACAGAGATTAGAAGAGATGTAGACAATAGTGTGTAAAGATAATTTATTTATTTAATTAAACAGAACGGCCGAAGCCAATTACACCATTTAAACACATACAGAAAAATAAAATAAAACAATAGTTAAAAATTAAAAACAGACAAGTCAGAAGTCACGCAGCACTTTTAAGGGGACCTATTTAATAAATATTACACACAGTCATACATTCATCTCACAAAATTTCATACATTCTGACAGTATCATCTTCCATTCTTCCATAAGAAAAGAAGAGACTGTGAAATCTTAAATTAAACTAATAAATACTTATATAACTATATATACCTACTAAAAATAAATACATAATGATATATATACATACAAATAACATACACATATGATTATCACACGAGAGGGTGGTTTGATAGTGCTCTTTTACTTGAGTCTCAAAGAGTGAAATAGTTTTCAAATCACGAATGCTAGGCGGAAGAGAGTTCCACAACCTTACTGCATGGACAGAGAAAGAGTAGGAGTAGCAGCTGGATTTATGAGGAGGGGATTTAAATAGGGATTTATGTAGGTTGTTCTTATTTTAAACCCACCTGTCTACTTCTTTGAGGTAGTCATATTAGTGTACACGTGGTCGGTAATTAACAGTGTCGACAAACATTGTGGACTATTTTCGTACGTACATTGTTTAAAAACAAATTGTGATTCAATGAAGGCATTTAGCAAATAATTTGCTCACCCGCTGTCATGGGCCATTGTTTGTCGATAGAAAGTACTCAGTATTACATCCAAGTAGGTATTAAAAAGGCAATGAATAAAATGACGTAAAGTTGGCTGCACATTCATTCACATTCAGAACGCGTTGCGTTTTTATTTATTCCATAATACCGCTTATCGGCGCATCACGCCGGGCCATACTTACTTACAGTGTTTCTGTTTAGTTGCCATACGGGCAGCAAGCAAGCTGCTCGTGTAAGTCGCTTGCGCTGCGTGCGCCCTCTGCCGGAGTTGCGAGCTGCCGGTTTTGCCTCCAGTGACCTTGGCGCATCGGGCCGTGCCGTTCATTGGCCGCGAGAAGCTAAGACGAGTTACTCTCCTCCGACTGCTTCACTCCCTAAACAATGTCATTCGACAACAGAATACACCACCGCTCGGGGAACTCTCCCGTGCGTCCCTAGCCACGCGAGGTGGCGGTCACAGCGCGCGACACCTGTCAAAATGACGTGACGTTAACAGAGAGTCGTGTTTATAACCTCACTGTGAATCTTATTACTTTTTTTAGTGCAATTATGAAGGTTGGCAGAATGTTGAAGGTTCTAAAAGACGAACTAGGTGAGTTAAATTTTGTTGTCTCAATTTAAGGTTATGTAACGTTTTGTTTTGATCGGCGGCGCAAACAGATTCTGTGAGACACGGAATGGTTGATAGTCATTTACATTACAGCAGACAAAGACGTGATCTCTGTGCGGATTCTAAAAATAGCTTGTTCTGTAATGGCGGTTAATCAGCAGTTTACTCTTAGATTCAAACCCTAGTGTTAGTATTTGGTATAACGTTTCTTGTTTACTGTAGTTTGCTACAACAATCATGCATTAATTCCGTGCTAACTTGGGTAGCCATGTTATCGTAAACAAACTCAGGTCGGATAATAATTATGCAAATAAGTTTAATTTTAAAGTAAACATCGATAAGTGAGTCAATTGTTAACTTGCAAATTGTTTGTTTTACTGATTGCTCAATTTAGAAACAGTTGGAACTGAATTTGAAACTTTCTAAATATTAGCTTGTTACGGTGACGCTGATTGATTGATACCTACAATTAACTTGAACAAAATTGGCACTAGTCTGGCCTAACAAATATATCTAAGTACCGCCGGAATAGTATTTATTATTATACTTGGTACTTTTATAAGAGTTAGCAGCCTAACACCTCTATGGAAAAGTTTTAACCAAATTTTGAAGACATATAACTATATGACAGTTTGTTTATTCAACAACTAACGCAATTTATGGCTACATATTTTATTTATTCACAATAGCTCATTTATCCTTTCGAGTTCTTCGAATCGTCTTCCTAGAAATTCAAATAGAGTTCTTTTTTCATAATTATATTGCCTAAAATGAGTAAAACAACAAAAACTATTACTTTTTCATACTAATTCAAGGACGATGTAATCATATATAGGTATGCTCGATAGATAAAAGACACGTTAGATAATAGCGCGTATCAAAATTAATCAAATAGATATAATGGTTTTTTTGTTATGGCCAGCAGTGGATATCAGTGTCAGGGACACGCACACGTCATTATTTGACACTAACCAAACAGGATGAAAATGAAATAAAACTGGTGATGATACCCTCCAATCTTAATAAATCAAAGTTTAGAATCAGTAGTAATAATAATGACAGTAGAAAGCTCAGTTGCTGAAATATTACCGTTTGTGAATTTAGTAGAAAACAGGAGGAGATAGTCTGAAAGATGTATTTATACAGAGCCCAACTATGTGACAACCGTTAATTGAAAAAGTACTCAACATCTAATTGAAGGTAGACGTATAAATTAAGGATATCCGGCTAGAATTCATCAAAAAGAAGAAAAAACAAATAATATGACTGACAATACATTCCTAGGTCGATAGAAAGATAATTTACTTATTTTTTATGTTACACACTATAAAAGTGCTTCTTTAGTTGATGTTATAGCTAAATTAAATGTGAAGAGGTTCATTTCATTCAAATTGAATTTACTGCGCTTTACCGTAGACGCAGGAATAAAATGCTTGTATTTGCCTCGGTCCGCATAGGGTATAAAATATCTATGACTGATGTACCGCCAGATAAGAGCTACATATATGGATAAAGAAGAAAATACATTATAAGTATTAAAAATAATATTTGGTTAAAAAGGAAATTGAAGTAATAGATTTAATGTTGTTTCTCTTTTAGGTAAGAATTGTTAACAATTAAAAACAATACTTAAGTTTATTGTTAAACGTAGGTATAACCTCGTCGTGGCCGTAAATACTCTTTGAGAGAAACGCAGAATAGTTTTGTTTCATAATTCCTAAATTAATATATAACATGGGTACTAAGATTACGATAGATAAATGAGATATAAAAGATATTTGGAGAAAAGTACTGACATGCGCTGACCCTAAAAAAGTTTTTATGAGGGTAGGCGGACGATGACTGCTTTAATTCAGTTACCAACTCAGAATAAATTTTACAGAGAGATGGTAATTTCAACTTTCTTTTTATTATTACACTCCTTTCAATCAGATGTTTAAAATGCTGATATTAACATTTATGTCATTCGAAGATATCATTAACAACTCTGAATAAAATTACGAGCATATCTTGAAAGCGGACTCTTTGAAAGCCGTCATTTTTAATTGAATTTGTGATAAACATAAACGGAGAACACTTACGTTTTACTCAAAATTTCAATACAGCTCTTTTGAATTCTTATGAGAGAAATGAAAGATCAATGAAAAATTATATAGTTATCAAGTTCCTATTTCTTGCAGAGTTTATAGATAGGCACGTATAGGAGTACAATGTAGGAATCTGATCTATCTAGTTTGATTTTACTTTCATCAATCTTATTTGTCAGCCTACATTCATTTTATAGTTGGTCAAATGGCCAGACTATATTGTCATTTTATTTGGACTGTCATGTATTGTAATGTGCAATGTAATTTCTGTGTCTTGAGCTCTTGCTGGTAGCAGTATTTTTGTATTTTTATCGATATGTTGTAGATCGGTACAACTACTGCATCAGTGGTGCTATTGTCTTCATTATTTAATTATAAAATATTATCTTTACGACTGTGTGACCTGATACTGAGTGGCAGTCGGTCATATGTATTTTTCTAAGTTTATCAAGGACATTACTGACATCCCGAAGCCCTTTGTCCCGATTGTCGTTCGTAGATCTTTGACAGTCGTTATAGGTAGTCAGACGCCAGAAAAACTGACTATCAGTCTATCGAAGGATTATCATGTTGCCCAGTAACTGGGTTTTGGAGGTCTAATAGTCACTCCATTTAAACCATGACTGTCTGACTGACTGGAAGTTGAACCGACGCTAGTTGTATAAATAATTGAATATTGAGTATAGTTGGGAAAAGCTAGGGTCATGACGTTATCTCTGATTGAGTAACCATCACTTTGTTCAAGCCATCTGAAATGACAACCCCGCTACCTACTAGTATGTTAGCCATGATATGTGTTATTCGTCTAATAGTTCAAGTTAGTGGGAGTTCAAAATTTCTTTTCACCAATTTTAACTCAATCATTCACACGATTTTTAAATATACATAAATCTCCTCAAAAAAATAAGTACTCATAATAACAGACGTTAAAACCCCATCAACGCGCGTCATTAATTAAAATGAAGATAGCGTTTAAAAAATAAAATCATTTCATCATAATTTTGATATGTTTAATTTATTAGTCGGTTTTGAACGTGACTGTGAATTAGTTTCTGCAGAATAAACATAGATAACATGAAAGCAAGGCCGACTGACCACTGCCAATTTGTACGTTTTGCAACTGCTTTAGGAATTCGTATAAATTACCGGAAACATTTTCTAGTGTTAAACTTAATACCAAAAGATCAAGCTTGATATCTAGATGACATTCATCTTAACAGGGTCAAAAATTTTAATCAATTAACTCATGTTAAAGCATACTTTCGTGGTATTAGACTTAGTAGACGCAATCTGCAAGAGGTTCTAATAATTTTTAACTAAACATTGCTAACTTATAACTCACACTAATGTTATAAAGCCAACAAATGTGAAATTATATGTATGTGTGTACGTTAGTTACTGGTTTACGATCAAGTGGCTGAATAGATTTGGATGAAAGGCATATCGGTTGACCAGGTCCTAGAATAGCACATAGGATACTTCTTTTTTATCCCGGGTTTATGTTGAGCCACTGGTAGAAGCTAGCATGTTATAATATAATATATTATGTTATAACTAGCCTTTGTTTTTTGCCAGTGCCTTTGTTTGCGAGAATTTTTTCATAAAACTTGAACAGTGCATTTTAAGGGTATTTAAAAAAAAAAACTAATAATGACAGTCTTTATTATTCTTTTTGATTAGAATTTTTGTCAAGTTTCAGGTGTGTTAATCCAAAGAATAATATTCTCCATACAACCGATAATGAAAACCTCTTTCATTTACTTAGGTTACTATTTATGCTGTTTCATGTATATTGGTCCAAGGAATAAAATTTTGCATACAAAGAATTTCCCCTTTTTACCCCCTTAAAAGTCGAATCTTTAAATACCCCTTCTTAGTGCTCTCCTACATTATAAAAGGAAGCTATGATATGAATGCTGATGTAAAAAATTAGCTTCCTATTTCCAGCAGTTTTGGCTGTGCGTTGATGTGTCAGTTAGCCAGTTCCTCCTTTTATGTGTATAGGAGATTACCGAGAAGATGCTAATTAGCTGTTTACTTTTACAATTTAAATCACATAATTTTGTACTGTGCTAATTTCTTGTGCTGCAATGCAAGTGAGATGAGATTTCGATCGTGTTGCTCCGTAGTCAGTGAAGTATGAATACGCTGCTTTGCACATTCTAATATGAGAATTTAGGTAATTTCGCAATTTGTGTGCGAAGACAAGAATTTGTTTCACAACCTATTTATTTAGCTACATATTATTTTGAACATAAATATTAACCTG
Source organism: Mythimna pallens (assembly GCA_961205895.1). NCBI lineage: Eukaryota > Metazoa > Arthropoda > Insecta > Lepidoptera > Noctuidae > Mythimna > Mythimna pallens. Next base: position 10,287,797 of record OY540843.1, read on the forward strand.
ATTCTATGTGCTCTGACATTTTGAGGACTTTCGAATTGCGAGAGCATGATGGTCGAATGTATAGATATTTTAGAGAAATTCCAATAATTTCATGTTATGTCGCTCGTCTAGATAATATTATTCTCATGCCTGCGAATATTATTATTAATATTCGTATTTTGATAGATTTGTGTTCTGGAATCAACATTAGCCTGTTTACTAACCGGCTATACGAGATTTGTTACAATATTTATGGTTGATCTTTGAAAAAAAATTGTTTGATATATGTTTTTTTTGAGATTTAACTATTTTCAAGGCAGGCAAAACAAGGAAACTTACGAATCAAAAATATTTCAAAATTTAACGTCTGTTCTGATTTAGATTGTAGTACAATAATTATTCCTGTTAAATTGAGACAGGCCAGTAAGACAATTTTGAAATCAATATTCTAACAATCTGTTATTTATAATTAATTTGCACGATATCGATCGGACTCTGACTTTAATTAATTTCAATGATAATTTCTGTCAGCCAGTTCAAGGTTAATCAGTAGTTGCATATTAATTTGGGTCGAATCATAATAATACGTAAAAGTTTTTTGCGTTATGATGAGATTAAAGACAACCTTTCTTCTGATATAAATTACAAATGGATTCTATATTTTCACAGATTTTATTTAAATGGAAAGCTAATAATAATGAAGGCGTATAAATCTATTTATTGTAAAAGGTCATCTTCACTGCGTTGACCGTTGATACTGGTTATAAAAATAGTTGAGTGTTTTCAACTCATATCAAGGTCTGTTATCGAGTTAGTGATGCGTTAAAATTAAATTCAAGCTTAATATCTAATAAATTGATTTACGGCAAGCAAACTCATCAAAAACTTCCTTTCTTTCCCATTCCAATGTTTTCTAATTTGATATCGGTGCAAAGTCATCTTTTTCTTACATAGTTAGTTACATATCCATCAGTCGTTATTCTAGTGTTCTTAACGTTATAACTACTAATATTCTACACAGTAGATATTTTTAAAATAATTTTACTTTTCTCCTTCAAACTTTTCTTATTTAATTGTAATGTATTCTAAAAATAAATGCAGAGTCAGATATAATTATCACCCTGATTTAAAATTATATATAGGGTAATATTGCGAGGAAACCAACAAGTTAATAATAAATACTAAGTATGTGTAATACTCTGAGGACGTTGATAACGTCTCGTATTACGACCGACACAAATAACAGGCATAACTTAAACATATTGAGTAGAATGAGTAGAAAACACATTATGAATGATTGAACAACTCACGTCTATATTAAACTCATTAAATATTTGAACTAATACATTGTTAATTTTAAAATAAATGTCAAACTTAATTCATTTCTGTGATTCCACCAAGAAGAAGGTTAAAAAGTCTCAAGGCTACAGTGGAAATCTTTCAACCGTCAACGAATGAAGGTTGAAAAACTTGCACTTTTACTGTTTGCATCTAAATACAATGAACTTAAGATGATATAAAAATATTACGATATTAATGATGTATAATCTTTTTAAAACAAGTTAATTCAAAATGATTTAGAAATGCAAAATATGGAAATAGCTTCTGCTGGCGGCTTTGCCCACGCAATAGTAGAAAATTGTCACAATGAAATATTCTACCGGAATAAAACCCATGTCTTATGTGCTATTCCAGGAAATGGTCTATATACAAGACTTGTATAAAATTTTGTACATGTACCATGTATATATAAAGCCCTTGTGTTCAGCTGTTTAAACGTGAAGGAGTAACATACACACATAAATACAAACTTTCGCCTTTATAATACTAGTGTAATAATAAATATTGCTGACATCATTGAAAAAGGTCAGAAAACATTATGACAAGAGGTGATGGAGCGATGATACCAATACTAATAAGCACTCGTAACAAACAGGTTTTAGCATTGGAATTATTATAATGGAAATACAAAGTAACACATTCAATGAAATGAATACTACATGTAGGGTCAGTACACTGTCTCATACGGCTATATATGACCGCAAAATAAATTCAAAATCATCAGTTGCTGGATACACAATTATAGTTCAGCTGCACTCGACAAAAACTGGCGTTGCTATTTTGAAATAAATGAACCAGACAGTCGCGAAATGTCGTTTCTATGACTAACTAGTTCTACTAGTTTATTGGCCAGTTTTGTGCTTTTTAACACTTTGTAATGCAATTCCATTGATATGGCTCGCGACGACGACGTTCGGTTAGAAAATATGCACTATGTTCGTACAATTTTAAATCACCATAAATCCGATGTTTTATAGGTGTCCTCGTGATTGCAACCCTGACCGGTGTAGAAATATAAGCATTAGTTAGCATGTTTCAACGTGCTAAGCATAGTATATCTGTACTTTTAATAACTCAACCAACCAACAAAAAACTAACTAAAAACCGACCTGTATTCTACCATTTGCTCTTTGTGTTTCGCGGTAATCCTTTTGAACAAACCCCCAGGCCTACTTTTGCCCATTTAAGGACCCAACCAGAGATTCCTACTTTAGCAGTGCGTTCAATAATGTTTAAATTCCAGAGGAATTATTACTGTGCGGTATAGTGGAAGCAATTGGCATTGAGGTACACATTCGAAGTGTCTAGAATTCAATTTACACGTTAAAAAGAGCGTAAACGACATAGACACGCTAAGCATTTACTTAGTATTCATCAATGTAATGTTTTTATAGTCTACTAAGCAATAAAGTAACCTAATTTTTCTTTCGTGTAGTACCCATAAGTCGGAGTGTGGAATGAATAATGCAACTATGCAAACCATGTAATGTATTACTTCGTCAAAACACGTGACTGGGGTAAATATCAGCCATTCGAGGTATTGCCGTGGATGGCATAGTAAACGAGACTGGCAAAATATTTCTGAATGTGACGACGGCCTTTTTGACGACACTACTACAGGCACGGGAAATAATTTTTAACTGATTCAAACAACAATGCAAGTCATTGTCATAGCAGGAGGAAATCTAGAATACAACAACATTTAGTCATTGACTTGTGATTACTTGAATTATTCTTTATTCCAATCTGTTTCTTGGACCGGATTTGGACCAAATGCTGCCCAGACATGGAAGTACCAAATAATTCCTCACATTAATATGTAAAATATACTAAAAAATACTGTAAAAACAAAACGGATTTTAGATTTAATACCTAAGTTTCGTTTTTAAGGATGTTTTAGTAATTTTAGATAAATCATTTTTATTTTTATCGCTGTATGCGCATAATCGTCTACAAGAGTGCATAGGAAACTGTTGCTGCTCATGTTTCAAGGGGTCGGAAAAGAATTGGCACATATATAACGTATGCAACGTTATATACATAGTTTGGTTTTTAAGGTCGGTTTAGCACCAAGATGCTGTTATGCGCCTTAACCTAGTTTAATTATAATCGATAAGGATTATGACTATTAAACTAACGCCACAATCAAATTGATGCTTATTGTTCATAGTTAAATGTTTAAAATAATAATGTGTGTTATTATTTAAAATAACTACTGTAGTTAGATAAATAAAATTGAAGATTTAAGTTAAATGTTGTGTGTACCTGTTGGTAATCTTTAATAAAATAAAACTTAATTAGTTAAAGGGCAATTTTTTATTTTCATGCAAGTTGTAATTTTTTCATCAATTAAAAAAATCGCAATATAAAACTACTTTCTCAAAATAAATTCTCAAACAGACTTTGATGAGCTTTTTACTGTCTAATATTAACCCAGGGAATACAATGCACTATGCGTACATTAAGGGTACCACTTGGTCCAATTCTAATACATGAATGGTCAATATCCTTTGTCAACTTCATAGCATTGGGTCTCGGTAACAACTATCGATATTGGCGTTTATTTCTAAAAAAATATGCGAATAATAGTTGCCAGACGTTTCACCAAGTTATTTTAATCGAGTGAGACAAATTGATTAGTGTAGTCTTTATAGTTGATACATGTGAGTTTATTCAGTATGTATTGCGTTTTTCAAATCAAACATTACTGTAGTTAGTGAATTTATTAAATGCCGTACTATGGATAGACTTAGTTATCTGCACAAAACTGTAAGGAATTAACTACTGAGACATTAAAAGAAATGAGTATTACTTTGAAATTCTTGTTGTAAATAAGTTGATATTTAAAGAAATCAAACACGATATTATCGAAAAGGTAACAGCTACTGAACAAATAATTTTAAATTTCCCTAATCATCTTTTACGACACGGAAGAGATAAGTGGACTATTTTTAAGTAAAGTTCACAGAGATAACCAAAGCAATATTGATGAATCACTGACAACTAAGCTAATAATATAATGAACAACGAATTATAATAACGTAAATATCAAGAATCAAGTGCATCTACACGTGCTTTGATTAATTAGTAAATTAAGCTAATGTCTATACATTTATAAAAAGATATGAATGTGTGTATGGCTTAATCCATTTTCTCTTTGCAATAACTTTATCTCCATCCGTATTTATAGTATTAACTTAAATCTCTGTTATATTCAATGCTAGTAGAAATAATAAGGACTGCAGACGAACAATTGCAGCAAGGTTTCGTAAAGGAGGAAATACAAGTTTATCATAATCTTCTTCATATTGATCTAAGAATGAATTACAATCTTCGCAGCCGATTCTGAACTACAGGAAAATTTTAAACATTGAATGATCAGATTTCTCATTTATCATGATGGATGGATAGCTATTTTTGGTTTTTCCCATTATCAACACATGTTTAGGAGTATTTACAATATCGGTAGCAAAAATCTAAAAATATTGATAGTGAAACAGAATCGTGTCAACTCGTATATTGTTGAAGATATTTTAACCGAAACATTTTAGTCCTTCCGCGTTCTTAGCTCAGCGTTGCGATGTGTCTTCATTACTTTAGAAAATAGTTCAGAGCTAGGATAATAAATTGTCAGTTCTATATTAATTTAAGACGGAAAATTTTGTTGGTATTTTAGACTCACGACACTCGAATGCATTATTGCATGGTTCCAAATTTCTTAGTAGCTTATTTAGCAACTATAATCTCAATTTAGGAGGATATTTGGTTATCAAATTTTTTTTTTTTTAATTTTGATCCTAACCACTTCACGTACCATAACAGTTTCTCAATTTGTAGTGATCACGAATACAGTGTCTACACGTACGTGTTGATGTGACCTTTTGTAGTCCTATTTCGTCTAGCATTACACAATGACAAAATTTCGAACACGTCCCTAACAAATTTCGCATGGCAACTAGTCACGGTCCATTTCAACGAGGGTTAATTGGCATTCTATAGCAGAATTCGAAAATATTTACTATGTAGCTACTGTCGCTGGAAATACCGTCAATGAGAATAGAATGGGGCTTTTCTCAGGACTAATAGTATGTTTAGCTGCTTATGTTAGTGTACTTTGATTCTCTATGGGACTTTCGGGTGCTGTGGTTTTAATGGGCACTATGTCGAACCTTTGTAGGTATTGCATATACATTACTGGATATAAGACGTATACATAGTAACTGATTTATAATTTGATGTGTTTAATAGGACTAATCAATCAAATATAAAATGTTGAGTGGAATACTCTGTTTCGTTCAAACTTAAAACGTACAATATGGAAAATATCACACAACGAAGAAAAACATTTGAAGAAAAATAATATTAAGAAGAACGATTGAATAACGCGGTCAACCAAACATTAATTGCAGTGGAGAGTTTTACGAAAAAGAAAACAATTGACGACTGCAAAACAATTAAAATGTTACGAAACATTTTATCTTTTGTTGTTCTTGGCTCGATCCCAGCCTTAGTATTAGCGAAATAAAATCTCAATAAAGTAAACATAAAGAAAGTTATGTACATATATTTGAAATAGAAAAGGACTATCCAACCAAAATGTTGTTTAATATTCGATAAACACTAACATCCTGAGAAACCAGACATTTCACAATCTAAATTTTATGTAACTTCGATTAATCGTTCCACTGGTTTTATATACCTGATATTGCTTTTCGGATGGTTTTATGATCTTCATACATATATATATATATATACATACATACATACATACATAGGTATGAGTATAAATCAATTGCTGTTCATTAATTTCACTAAAACTCAAAAACGGCTTTGTAAAACTTTTTTTTTCTACCACAGGGTGGCTTAAAAGAAAAAAATAAATAGTGGATACTCATAAAACATGTTACAGTGGGACGAGGCCGCGGGCAGTAGCTAGTTCATAATATAAATGTGTGAAACTGAGAACCTTTGCATAATTTTTGCTAGTGGAGATGAATCTTGGACCCGTCTTGGCAATCTTAGGAATTGAATTTGGTAACTTGTGAGTAACACTCATAAAGCATGATGCAGAAAGCCACTCCATTTCGCATTCATCACAATCATAAAGAATGTGATTTTCTCACCACAAATTCCACTCTCAAGGTTCATACACCGAACTCAACTTTATTTAATTAATATTTTATGTGTCTTTTACATCTACCATTGCTTCAACGAGAGTTTCTTTATCTAATCCAAAATGGTAAGTACCTACGCATAGATGTCAATAATGTTATGCCTCGTATGGTATCATTATCATTTACACCAGTATCTATCGACAAATTTCATATTTTATCTTGCATCGCCATGCCCCCCAATACACGTGCATCAGTGGCACTAAGCCAATTAACATTTAGTTTATCTACCTGTTACTCTTGGCTGAGTATCAGAAACGCTTCCTATCACCCTATTAATTTCTAAGATTTGACGCCAGCTTAGACTTTCAAGGACGTGATTAATATTGACGTTAGTTTGTTTCGGTGTGCGCTATAATTGAAGTGGCATTAGCTATATGCCAATCAGTGGGTCATTCGTTGATGGATTTTAGTTGATGTTTTGAAATATGTAGCTTTGTTCATGGTGGATTCTGTCTACGTTGTTTGAATTTTTTTTTCCTATTGATCACTTTGCTCATATCAGCTTTCTGACCATCAGTATTAACTTCATTAAAGATAGTATCATTCGCGTTTGTATGTTTACTTTGGTAGCTAATAAATTTGGTGGGGAATGGTTCGTTTATTTTCATATGTTTGTTTAATTTTTCATTAGCAATTTGTTTTTTTGTGAAGTGACTAACAATTCGTACCATTCAAAATTTTACTTGCCTTTTTTAATAACATAAATTGTTTCACTCACGTCACGGTCATTCACCTCAGTTTTATAATGAAATTGCATATCTTAATTTATTTAAGTTAACTTTTAGAGTGGTGCTAAACTTTTTATAGCTTGACGAAATAAAGGGAAACTTCTTCGGCGTTTCTTGAAACAGATGCAATAAAACCCTGAAAAGATTTATTTTGCCATATAATTTTACTTGCGTGTTATCAAAAAATATAATTAACAGCATGGAAATAACATTCTCAAGCCAGCGTTATGACACGGAATACCAAACCGTTCGATGTTATCAGTAACTCAATAATCGTTACTTTATGAAAACTGTTTTTGTAAGCGGGAATAAACTGTACATACTTGGTGGTCGGTTAATGCCAGGAGTTATTTTTGTAATGCATATTCGTAGTTTTCCATGATCCTGCGTGGTGATAACGGGTGTCACTGTGTATCCTAAAATTAGTGATGCAACGGAAGTGTCTTAACGGAAGCAGATGTCAAAAGTGAATCTTAGCGGAAGCGGAAGCGAAACCGGAAGTGTTAATACTATGAAATATTTAATTAAATTTGTATTTTGTACTTTACTTACTACAGTTCTCAAACAAACAGAGGTAAATTATATTTAATTAAAAAATGTCGTCTACGGGCCCCCTACCCCCGCGCTCCTCGTTGTATTCTTCTGTTAAGAGTTCTGTTATAAAGTTTGTGGAACCGGAAACGAAAACGGAAGTGAAAAAGCTTGCGGAACTTCTGCAGAAGCGGAAGCGGAAACAGAGTTCTGTTGCAGCACTACCTAAAATATTCAGTTGGTACAGCCCATTATCTAATGTATTTGTAATAGAGCAAATATGAATATAGTGTTTAGTGTTTTTCGCCGAATCCTCTTACTTTTTAAAACCCATAAAATTCACCACTATCTTTCCTCGTAAATTACCATCCATCTCATTTCTGCTTGATTTACGATAAGTGCCTAATGTGCACCATTTTATTAAAAGATTTAATGTAACTACATACTCAAATACTAGTAAACGTGCTACATTTTCAGGATTTATATTCTTAATAGAATCTTTTTATTTGTATGTTCTCTTTTTTAAAAGTGTGCTTCAAAATATTAGGCGATAAGTTTTATCCGAGTTTATCCACATCACTTTTATCTGATACATTCTATTTAGAGACAGGGCGGTATTTTTCCTATACCTAATCAGCACGGCCATACAGATAGTTGGCTATGCCTGTGACGGTATGAAATTACGAGTGACGACATTTAATTACAGTATTTTAGTATCATTAGTATCGCTTTATCCATAATACAACAAAAATAAGATGAATGTCGTGATGGCCCAGTGGTTAAGGTACCTGCCTCTCATGCATGAAGTTGCGGGTTCGGAGCCGGGCAAATACCTTTGGGGTATGCAGAACAGAGTGCAAAGTCCCGCAAACCTCCGTTGAAAAGGGAGGATCCTCCGACTAGACGGGTGTTATATCTGGTGGGCAACTGCCCGATAGATGATTTCGGGCTGTTCTATAATTATGTTCTAATCGCGCGCAGAACTGCAGGATTAGTTTTTATGTGACGCCATAGATGTCGTTACATACCAATGAGAATTTTTCAATTCATATGTAGATTTTTTTTTAAGTTTATCTAGGTCATTACTGACACCCCTAGCCTCAGAAAGCATGTGAAAGAAACGCACTCGGACATTGGTTCCGGTGGTCGTTCGTAGATCTTTGACAGTAGTTGTTGGAAGTCAGACGTCAGAAAGACGTCTGTTGGGTTGGGTTGTGGCGGTCTGACAGGCAGTCGCTTCGTGTTCAAGAGTATTCAGTCACATCCGCTTAGACTGGAGGCCTGGGGGCGGCTAGTTGGGAAAAAGTTAGGAAGATAATATAGCATAGCATAGCATAGTCGGCCTTATCATGTTCCCACTGTTGGGACTCAGGCCTCCTCTTTAGGAGAGGGAATGGGCCGTATCCACCACACGTGCCCAGTGCGGGAAGATAATATGGTGATCAATAATAAGGCTAAGTAGCATCAAACTTAGCATGTATTGAGTGAGGCTTCAGCATAACTGACGTTACGATATGCTAGTATATACTCTTTAACCTTTCATATGCCGTAATTAGAGACACAATTAAAACGTCATTGTGTCCCACGTAGATCTGCGTTCGGGTTAAAGAATGTATTTTTTTTTTGGTATGGCAATCATCATTTAATTTTTCACTCTGGGTTCACCCAGAGTGAAAAATTAAGCGAGAGCAGTGCTGTAACTAGGGCGGTGTCAGCGGTGCCCAGGCACAGGGCGCAAATTGATGCAGGTGGAAACATTTTGTTATTGCAACCGAGGCAGGATTCGCCTGAGCCGCAGGCGAGGGTGTTATGGAGCCGAGTGGCGGAGTGTACTATGTATCGGTGCTCTCACCGGGTGCATAAAATGATAGTTATGGCACTGAGTGACAGGGGGAGTATTAGACTTTTACTGACTAAAAACCACCCATGTTCTTACAGTTGTCCTTTTCTAGGGTCTCGGTGACTCTTTCGAAGAATAGAGTTGCTGACAATACAATTCGGACACCACCAAATTTATTGAAAAAATATTTTAAATGTGCCATATATATTGTGTCCGAATCGTCAGTCAGCCGAAGAATCTCGCAAATTAAAGAATGATGGCATTATTCTATGAATATTGAATATGTAACTACATACATGGTAACTAGTAAAATTCAATTATCTGTAACACGCTAATAACTCTCAAGTAGCCCAGAATATCAATTTACACCTATCTATTTACTTCGCAATTTGCAATACATAACTGTGTAGTTTTGTTATGTTAACAATGCTAATGGTAACATGAAATATTGTTAAAATATTACTAGGACAACACACTCGATTTTTACTGAAACATAAAAGAAATATTGTACGATTTGTGGCTCTTAAAAGTGTTTTTAAAACTAGTAGGTAGGAACTATAACTAACTCTGAAACAAATAACGAAATCTGAATCATAACAGGAAAAGTAGATTCTTTACGAATATTACAAATAGACGTTTTGATTTATTTCTTAGACCTTGATACTTTATATTCAATTTAAAGAATTACTACAGTATTTATTTGGTGCAACACAAGGGACAATTTCTGTTATTTGTGAATTACTTTATGGCAACTCTGTATGGTCCTATGCCATATACGATTACATAATCGACAATATGATATTTTTTGTCAATAAATTACATAATTGAAAATGAAGAAACGTACAAAATAGATTGACACCCATTGCTTGTCCTTGAGGGAAAATTTGAAAGGGTGACCGTGACCCTAGATTGCAAAGAGCAACTAAACGACATAGGTGTGGTTTTAGTCAGTAAAATCTGACACGCCCTCTCACTCCATTCTAGAGCGAGAAAATACATTTGCTGATTTTCCACATCAAAGAAAAAACCTATAATCTGTCCGTAATAGGCCCCAGGATTCTCCTAAATAGTCAATACGATCTGTTTACTATTACGATCCGTTAAACCAACAAATAATATAGAAAATAATGCAATTTCGATACCAGCAAGTTTCCTATTCATTTGTGCTGCTAAGCATTAAAATATGTTGACATTTAGCACCAGAACACACAACAGTGAACCGCGATAGTTCTAAGCACGGACAAAGCGAGTTAATGCAATATGCATATTCTAATATACATTAACATGTAGGTACACAGTGTTAGCAGAAGCCACAAGTTCAACATCGAAGCGATAACTATTTAAATTTTGTCCTACTTCGCAAATGTCCACACTTGATAATATTGTGTTTAATTGTTTTTCTAGTATCGCTTTTCGTTAGTTTCTACATTTTTTACTGCTAATTCTTGATGTCTTTGTTAATTTACTATGCCATCATTCTTGTCCTTGGTTTCTAAACAAAGTCACATTTTGGTGTGTGTGTGTGTGTGTGTAATCTTTTTTTAAAAATTTGATATAAACTAGTGCTTGACTGCGATCCCGCCTGATGGTAAGCAAATGGTGGTAATTGTGGGAAAGTCCTAAATTGCATTAATGTGTACTATTGATATGTTCCATGGTCAATCTCAAATATTTTGGAGCTGTCAATAGTTTTCGATGATTAGATGTTCTTTTGTTTAAGAAAGAAAAAGATAAATTAAATGATTAAGTTATCATAAAAACCAATGCAAACTATTGGTATGATTTACTTTTTTCTTTTCGCCAAAAATGAAACCTAGGTTATATGTTAGAGGAATCAATAGCAAAAAGAACCAGGTATTTAAACCGTAATCAAACGAAGATACGTATAGAAGTATTGCTAGTATATTTTTGTTTGGCGTTACACAGGACACAGAACAATAATAAATGCTACTAAATTCTTATGCTATGTTATACTGAATTAAACATCATCAATTAATGATCGGAATAACTCATTAGAGTTGCCGTGAAGTATATTTAACAATGGGAAACTTAAAATATCAAGAGATTTTTTATGTAAGAAAAATAATTCCTGATAAAAAAACAATAGCAATCTACTAAATAGTCCTAACTTCTTTTGGTTACGGTTGGTAGACATAATTCTTTTTTCTATTGATTTCTCATACAGCCCTTTAAGATATGGCCTATGTTTCACTTTTGGCGAAAAGAAAAAGAATATATATTCATTCCCCTTTACAGTTTTCAGATTTTTCCTATACTTGTGCTATGATACCTTGCTTCATGCCAAATTTTAGGATTCTAGGTCAACGGGAAGTACCCCATGAATTTTGATTCCCTTGAGAGTGTCGAAATATACGTGTCTTGTAACATAAACGACCGTATCTTTTTTTTCCTTTAATTCAGATGTTTAATTTTTTCACAGTTTCAAGGGACCGCAAATTTGAGTATATGGTTTTAATTTCATGATACCTCCATACGTTCCCGAGATAAAGGCTCTTGACAGACAGACAGACGGACAACAAAAAAAAACAGTTTCCTCCTTACAAAAAAAATGAATTGTACACAATACAAGACAACAAGATAATTATTTAAAATTCATACAAATAGAAATAACTAATATTATTTAATATAATGAAAAACGTTCCAGGTACTGATAACCCCTGCTTCTTTTAGGTTTCTAACATGGATACTAGTAGTATAAGTAAGAACTAAATAATAAATTTAATTAAAAGCCTCATAAATTCAGAAGCTGGATAGTCCAAATGAATTCAGTTAAGTATAACAGTTGGTATAAGTTGATTATAATAAATTCAGCATCAATCTTAACTGTAATAAAGCACAATATACATACATTGTGCTTTTATTACAAAGTGTGCCATAAAACAACTTTTGTTAACTTCTGTCTAATGCTATCGTGAATAAAGTATATACACTCATATATTAAGATACTGACATCACGGTTGGTGCTGTGGTTGAGCGATTGGCTGCTGCACTGCGTGTCACAGGTTCGGTTCCCGTGTGGGCCAAATATTTGTATGGCCTACAGATAGTTGTTTCGTGTATCGGTGTCGTGTGTAAGTTAGTTTGCATGTTTGTGAACGCACCCACAATATAGTGGTGTATTATATTATAACAGAAATAATATAAGCCGTCTTTATTTACTTTATGGGGAAATAACGAGATTTTATGTATTTGTATTACAATTAAGTTATGTAATTACCGTTTTGATTCAAACAGCAATTAAATTCAGTATCTGTAATAATATAAATGTTATTAACTTTATAGTTATTACACTAAGTAACAGTTTTAGATAGAAATCTTAAATATTAATGCGATATTATGTCTAATTTATTACAGTTATAAACTTATAACACGTTACCGAATAATAAACTTCCAGTTCCTGTACTCTCATTGACGACTTGGTACTTGCAAATCAGAGTAATATAAATTTACTAATTAAATAAGATAATAAAGTAAATTGCAAAACTAAAAGCTTTTTGATATCTCAGCTGCCAGTTGAGGCAAATACCCTTTTAATTGAAGCTATCAACTGCAAAGCCATTGCACTATATGACGTAACAAGCATGCCGACTGGAAACCAAAACCCGAAATATGAAATTACCTTTCAGTGGAATGACTCATTCGCTGTTTCTCACTGACTCATTTAAGTGAATAAAATTGACCATAACAAACTTCAAGTTACCCGTACACATAAACTTTGAACGCAAGAAGCTATAAATAATCACTTCAACGAGTTTCAACATAAAGGCATGTTAAGCGTATTCCGTAACTATTTCCATATCGTGTGAGCTATATTTGGAAGCGACATGGCATAAATATGACCAGTTTGGTCGAGTTAGTCCAGTTATCGCCACACATCCCAGGCGGGGTTCTATTTTTAGATCAGTTTAGTCATGCATGACCATTTACATAGAGACACTGCGATGCGTTACGATGGCCATCAGTTTAACTCAAATAAAAGTTGTTGTGTCACCCCACTTGAACTGACGAGTGTATCATATGTTCGAATTTTAGACTTATCGTAGGAGGAATGAGTTCCGTTGGGCGATTTGTTCCGAGAAAACGAGCGAATTGCATGTTCATTTATATTATTTTTGTCGTGTTTTATAACCTCGTCACTTTATTCTCGTTCATTATGCGTTGTTTTTGCTCCTGTTTGGCTTTACTGCCGAGGTCAGCTTTTAAATGTGCAGTCATAACAATGCACCAACTGCCATCGAATATGATATGAAATTATGAACTAAAATTATAAGTTTTAGCTGATTTCACTTTGCTGAATTCATCCACCTATTTAAAGTAGAATCTGTTGATGCTTTTTGATTCGTTTTGTTAGTATTTTACTATTTAGCCACGCTCAATGCTTCTGCTATACAACGAAACACTTGAAATTGGAGAAAGTGGGACCATGATCTTATCGATGTTAATGTGAGTGTTAAGTTCACTGTACTGTAAATAACAACATTCATCACGATTGTAATATTAGTATAAAAATGTTAGGTTATATGATTTGAACACACGCATTGACATAATTTCTTTATTCCTATTCAGATGCTTTATGACATGATTGATCATATTTTTGAACGGTCACCAAACAATCCTCCTGGTATTTTCTTAAACTAAGCTTGTATTCCTAATATATGTGTGCCTATGCTTCAAGACATTTCCTTCAAGCCATCAGATAGACACGAAAATCTCATTACCTCGACATTACAAAGCACTCCATAAGTACAAGTGCTCAAGGACCATTTCCAAACTGGTATTGTAGTTGACTGTGTAATTCTATTTCTTTGAAAATCGTTACGTCCTTTATTGGACTTTGCTCATACGCTGTCAGTATGTAATAACATATTATCATTAGTTGTAGATTTATTATTGGTTGCTGTTTGTATTCATTACTTTCCATATCAGTACCATATAGTGTTTTATGCATGTATGAGAAACGTGTGTTAAGGAAATATCATGTTTAACCTTTTGGGTTTAATCACCAATTTGATTCTAAATTTTTCACAAACGATTGATTGATTTTCTTCATTTATCTCACAAGCCACAATTCCACTATATCGAGGATCTTAGAATAAAAATTACCTATTCAAAACTACGAGACAAGAAGAAAAATAAAGGTATGCCAACGCGCCATGGAAAGAAGCATTTTGAATATAAACTTTTTTGTCTTTAACTATTAGATTTTCAAAAAATTACAACAATAGGAAATAAAACAATCAAATATCATAGATGCATTGAACACTCACAAAGATTAAAATGGAAATGGGCAGGTCATGTAGCCAGATCACATGACGATAAATGGTCCAAACAAATAGCAAAATAGACGGGCCCGAAAGGCAAACACAGATAGGGAAGACCTCCGATGGGCCGATGAGGTAATTAAAGTAGCCGGGCAGAGATGGCTGACAGTGGCAAAGGACCGAAAAAGGTGACACAAGCTGGAGGAGGCCTTTACCCAAAGAGGGGTTCTAAATTAAATTAAATAAAAAATTAGATGTTAAGTAAATGCTAAATTGTAACAGGCTTTTTTATTTTTTATTTTATTTATTCAAGAATACAATACAACAAACAACATTACATTATTGGCAAAGTACCAATTGATTTCACACTGACTACACTGTATAGATTCTGCTACTAAGACTAAAATTCAGCTGGATAATCTTTAAGTGCAGAATGCTCTCCATCATCACGTTTCCAAGCACATGATGCTACTTGATCTACGTGGGTAGAACCATTTACCTGCTTATTTATGGCCCGTATATTAACAAAATGATGTGTGGAATATTTGCGAAACTGTTGGGTGTGACGACTTATTATATACATTTTCTTTTGAAATATATTCATGTTTCTATTATTGCGTGTTTTTAGCGGATATCGAAGTAGATGTTCCTATTGCTTTTTTGAGTGATTGAGGACTGAGGTGTTTTATTGGAATATTTTATTTTTATTGGGTGGGACGTTACATATATTACTTTATGCTTTTTATAACTGTAGTGCTAGATGTCTTTATTACCAGAGAAGTTCCAGAAAATTATTTGCTGTAAATTGCTTGTTTGAAAGTAAAAATATTTTTAAAGAACAAATAAGTATGCTTAGCCTACATTCTCAAATAGAAGCTAGCATTTTTTATTTCTTCTCAAATACAATATACGACCTCAAAAGTATAGTATCATTACTAAGTAGCAAAACTGTAGGCATTATCTTAGTATCACATGCCTTACATAAGAAACATCTGAAGACATATCATTCATTTTTATCAAAAGATAATCATTACGATTATCAGTAACGACAACGTCTCAATTTCAAGCATCTTTCTTCCTTGTATGCAACAAATACGATTTACTTATGAACTCTTGTATAAAGCCCTTGGCAATGAGAAACCGGTTGTACCGTCAAGTTCAAAATACTTACTAAAAGTGCGTTTTACGAAAGTCATCTGTCAACATGGGTTAGGGCTTGCGTCCATTGACACCGGAGCAACATCGTACGATCTGATGACCTACGTGATGTGGATCAGGTATGACGGATATGCAAAAGAAATATATATAATATATTACTTTGCGTGCAAATGCAGAATTTGTGGTTTGTAACTTTGTCTTGGAGTGGAACACTTTTTTGGTAGTTAATTTAGTTATCAGCCGGCTATTATTTATTTTGGAACAAAATAAAACTGAGTTAGTTACCAAAGGTTTTTAGTAAATTATGAAAATGGACAATTCCACTTTTTTTCGACCAGATTGTCGTTTTGATTTTATTGACTTCTTCTCTTTTACTTCATGCTTCATGTCATATCTAGTCATGACTAACTGTGGGGTCTTACCAATACAAATATTTTAAGATACCATATTATTGTCCAAAATAAGTTCAAGAACAAGCATGTTCTCGTAATTTTGAATCACTAAGTTATTTGGCAACTTGCAGAGATTTTATTGCACAGCAAAGTTCTTTTAAATTTATACTACATCAAGTTTCATTTGACTCTAACCGCGGGTTTACGAGCGAATGAGATCATGCATCGCATGATGCAGTGTGTGAGGGAGATAGCTACGCATCTGATCGTACTATACTAGCTAGAACACTTAGTTGCAGTATCCAATGGAGTTACGTAGTTGCTATTACCATTACCATCTGTGCCATTAGGTACTATATTTTTATTTGATTGGCCTATTATTTCTTCGTCAAATTTAGTGATTTATAATTATTTATTTAATAAAGTATATAATTTAAAACAAACGTTCTTATCTTATTTCTACTTTGAATCATTTAACCCGCCGTGGTTGTCGACAGGCGATTAATGCTGAATTTGTTCTCTTTTAACAGTTGTTCTAAAGGGCAACTTGAACGAATATATAAACAGCCAGTATTAGATTAGAGCACTAGTACTGTACTAGTACTAATACTAGTGATCACATTAGTCCTTAATCTGTCCTTCCTACTGGAAGCAGCCACTATGAGGCTAATTAATGCTTAGTAGATGATATTAATTAATACATCCGCCAATGTGTAAGACTAACTTATGATTACGACGAAGTTGCGTGACCGATGCCTGTTCACGTTTGTTGAAGTGTAAAATTAAAGATAGAAAGATCTACAATAGAAGACAATTTATGATTTATAACGGGATCTACGCAATTAGAAGAGAATTATAGTTAGTTACAAACGTCAACAAAATCAGATCGCTCACTCATTTTTACATTTCAATTTCTATAAATACTTAGCTTATCGTCTATAATTTATTCATCAAATCGCTAATTAAATATAATTATCTATTTATTTACAAAAACAATTTTATGTAATCTATGAACGATCGCTATTCACTACCGCCACTGGCTAAATTATAACATATGTAACCATAGACAGTCTGGAAAAGTCTATGTTATCTAGTGATGACTTAAAATTAATTGCAAAGTGATTATTATTATGTATTTTCAGACAGTATAATTATATGAAGCTTATATCTATAGCACGCATGTGTCAATACGATTATGTAACGTATTCTAATCAACTATCATTAGCTAAATGTTTCCTTTAGTCATCAAACTTTTTCTGATCATTGTAGATTCTAAATTTCAATTTGGACTTTTTGTTTCTTTCACCAGGTACCTTAGCATCTCTAATACTGACCTGTTTAAAACATAATTGCTGAGAAAAGAAAACTATTTCCATTCTCATAATTCTTGGAAGAAATGTGTGTGTCTGTCTCTTCTTCCTTCAGACCAGTAATGTATCAATTCCTTACATCCCATAATCCTAACAGTATCAAAGCTTAATTCGTTGCATATCTCTCGGTGTGCTGATGGACAGCGAGGCTTAGCCGATGATCCGTTGTGTTATCACTATTAATGGTTACGTGGCGACTGGTTCTGTAGCCGCGGGCCTAATCCACCCAAATCGCTCTGATGTTATTGGTTTATATATTTAATTCTTTAAAAGGACACAAGGTTTCTACTTGGGAATAATGTTCGGCTTAGTACGTTAGGAATTTTTGTTTCATTCATTACAATTAGTTTATTTCTTTAAGTTAATGTTATATTGCATTAATTGGTCCTTTTATGCGTTGAATGAGCGTACATTTTCAATAACTTATCACCCGATGTACTTAGGTGTGTGTATATGTAATTGGTTAGAAGAATCGTTCAAGTTTTGTAGCTTGTTCACTGCATATCAGTCTTCTCATATACCGGTTTTACTCTTCATGTTAGACAATCATTTTATTGTTACTTTGTCTTTTCTATCTACTGGATTGGTGACTTTCCCTGTAATATTATTCGATCAAAATACATCTGTTACTATTGACAAACCAACACTATCAGAATCTAAATGCCTATACAATATCTATTATCTATCTCTTGTCAAGTAGTTTGATTTGATCTTATATTTCTGTCAATGAACGTCCATAGCTGACATAAGGCCTGTCAGCTGATTGTCAGCGACTTGATCAGGTTTTTAGAAAAATAGCAGTTAGTTACGACATCAATTGGTTTGAAATAGTGATCCATAATTTCCTTGATGTCAATAGTAACCAAGAGGTTACTGTCAGTCTGTACCTATTATCCTGCTGTGTGTCAAGGGCTCATGATTCCCAGCTATTGTCGTTCAAGGTGACAGATAAAAATAATATTGAAGCAGTTTTTGAAGGTTACTAAGGGGACTGGTTTTGTCTATGCGTTGTAAAGCAACTATGAATTTCTAAACAGATGTAAAAACTACAGGAAAATCAGTTATTAAAGTCTAGCCTCGCCTGCAGCTAATCATGATTCAGTGACGGAAAAAGTTTATTATAATGATTAGGTACAACCCGTCAGGTAAGTAACCTTGCCTACGTAGCAGACAACAGCTAGATCGGATAACTATTCATTACACAAAGGCAAACCTTACTCGGGCTTTTGTGCATATCTTCAACTTAGAGAAATGAAAACAATACAGGATGTCTCTCGTAATTAATTAGGTTACCCAATTAAGTAGCCATAAAGGCTGTTATTTAATCAGCTGTCGCAGAATGAAGAAAATAACTAAACAGTGATTTGAAATTAAAATTAAGCTTAAGTTTTATTTTGACACTCAAACGATTTCTTTTTGTATTTCTCTACATTACCTAAAGCAATAAAGTAGTGATTTTAAAAACAATGTCAAAGGCATCAGGATTTTGTAAATAGCAGTTGGTAACCTTTTTGGTTACTAATGATTTGGCGGTCTAATGTCAATGAACCGAACTCTAAACACCAGTATCCACCCAAATGGGATGCGGAGTAAAGATAAGCATTTTTAATTACAAAACATGATTGAAAAGAGTGTCCATGGAGTTTCTTGCACATTCTTCTCCATAGAGATCTACGCTTTGGAATGTGCAATTGGCATCTTTTTTTTTTTCTGTCTGCCTGACTTCTTGACATTTCAAAAGTGCCTGTAAATGGTTTATTTGAAATAAATGTTTTTGAATCTTTTGATAAGCATTTGCATACTGAAAAATACTGGTAAAATACTACATTCTATAATACTGGCCCTAATATAGTTAGAAATGGGCTAGGCAGATGATTGTGAACTGTGAATAAGTCACTATCAGATGTTACGTTATTAGGAGGAGCCAGGGATTGTCACCAGGCCTTCGGAGTTGTTCCAAAGAATTATCGTGGCTTTGGAATGCAAGGGGTAACTGAAGGAACACAGGTGGGTCTTAGTCAATAAAAGTCCTCCTAATATATCTATATCCTATCTCTCGCAGGACCCAGTGCGGGAGGCATTATTTGATGATATCTCACTTAAAAAAAAAGGTTTTGAGAGAAATGACGCGACATTGCAGTAGTTAGCTTTCAATGCATACTGTACCCAATATACACCGGATATTTACTATAGATGACGGCAGTGAGTGTCACAAATATTTTAAAAGAATTTATCATACAAAATATTTGTCGAGCATTAATCAGACTGACGTAACAATTAAAATGAGCGATAAGAGACATTTATGTCAGTTTAAAAATAAATTTGCGTGTGACGTAGAATTTTATGAAATTACTAAATTCTTTATCATTATCATGATCGGTATGTAGCACAGCATGCTTGAAATGGGCCCTGTTTATAGTTTCTTTTATTTAGTAGCCAAAAGTCACCCGGCGAAAATGGTCTCTTCCAACGTATGGGTTTCCTTTCCTACGTTTGTGTGTTACACTCGATAGCCAGTAGTGGTCGGCCCATTGCCACCGTAAATCTACAACTTTGTTGAAGGCTATGTGAACTATTCTAAATGGATATACTAGATTCTTGCCAAAAATAGGTGAATATCACACTAATACAAAGACATTAAATATATACTACCAATAGACAGGACATAGCGAACAAAATCGTAATCCGATAGTTATTACCTAGTGGTCATAAGTCGCTCAGTCTAGTATGACGCCCCTACACGTCAAGTCGTGTTTGTATCCGCTCTATGCACTAAAAGAAAATCATTTTCTCAGAAAATATGCCGAACTGCGCATTACGCTATTGCAAATCTTGTTATGATAAAATGACTGGACCTAACTTCGGTTTATTTTCGTAAATATTATAAATTTTGACAAATTTAATTCGCGTCTTTGCTATTTGAAGCCAGATGGCGTCACTGAGGCATAGGATGACAGTTTTCTGAGACATTTTTTCTGATAGCCGCTCTATTGTATCAATTTAATCTCTTTGCACTAATATTATACAGGTGTAATTTGATTATATATTTATGTTTGTTACCTGCTTCTTCACGCTCAAATGGTGGAGTAGATTTTTATATTTGGCATACAGTTAGACCATATCTTGATATCTGGTACTTAGGATACCTACTTATTTTTATCCCAGGTGTATGTACCCTTGGTATAAAAAAAAAACAAAAATATTTTTATTTCACACAGGCCTACATGGGCACTTATAAAAACGTCAGAAGCTAGTGCACGGTTCCAAATAGGTCGTTTCCTATGGAGAAGAACCGGCAAGAAACTGCATGGTTACTCTTTTTAAAAAAGCGGTTGATTTTGCAATATTTTCATATTACGGTATTAATAGATATTATGTAAGAACAGTGTAGACCAGTCAATATTGTACCCAAAAACCCAATAATGAAATCATATTAAAAAAGTGAGTCGTAATAGGAAGTAATCTAAGAATTCGTGGAGTCTACAGTGTTCTCACATTCACATTATAAAAATGGAGAAAATAAAAAAAAACAGCAAGAAAAATATGAATAATTACAACTCTCAATAAATGAGATGTTAACAAAATAAATTACTAAGGTATAATTTTCTACTGTCACATGGCTGACAGAAGTCAGTTAACCCATAAAATAATACTTCCCATATATTTTGAAATTAAGTGTTTCTTATATTATTTTTGCAACGTTAAGATATTACATAAGATAGTGTCGTGCCATTGATATCTGTAAGATTAATATCGTAAAAATATGATAAATTGGTTGATATTATTGCGTAATATAATCGTAGATGCTATTTTTTATGGTGTGTTTTTGCATAATTGTCAATACCTCTTAAAAATAGACGTTGAGCAAGTTGCCGCTTTTAGGAAAAGTTAGTAATATTTTATGGATTCCTTTTTCCTGTTTTTGTTTTAATTTTATGGAAGTGTAAAGTAGACATTTAATCATAGACTTTTTTTTTCCTGTTGAATTGATTTACAACGTATTACGTAACCTACAGTATACTTATGGACAACGAAACTAAACAATAACTTAATAGGTATTATATACAAACCAAAAATAATAATATGAACGCTAGCATATAAGCCTACTTATAAAAAAAGGAATGCATTTCTCATCAAAAAATATTTTATTTAGGTAAATAGTACTAGACTGGTGTGACTAACCTACCTAGACAATTTTAACGCGGCAAAGAGAAAAAGGTGGCCCAAATAGGAAAAGCATAAATTAATTTAAAAATAATTAATCAAGAAGTCGTAATTTCCTGTGTTATTAAATAATGTTCTTCGTCTGCAGTGTCAACTTATGTCTATATGCCTATAGAAAATGTAATCCTAAGGCATAGGTAGGCAGTTAAGGTCTTCGAGATTCTGGTAAGGACCAAGCTCAGATTACCTAGTGCGAATGCGTTTATGGCGTTCGGTGCTCCGATTGGCCCGCTCTAAACTCTTAACCAATCAGCGAGCGGAACGCGGTAAACGTTTCTATCGCGTGAATGTAGAAACAACTCACACTCGGCACTCTGGTCGATGGCGCGTTGTGTTCCAAACGAGCGTGATGTCAGCAAGATTGACAGTGCCAGTTTAGGCCGATTCCTGCTAGGGCTGCGGATGGTTCAAAGAAGCTACCGAAAAAGGCACCTGGAGGCTCACTGTGGGTTTAAATCTGAAGTCAGAAAAAGACTAACGGCCCGTTTACGACCTTGCCGCTGTGAGCGGTAGCTAAACGCGTGGCGGTGAGCAGTAAGATTAAAAGTATGAAAATGTTTGAAGCACGCCACGAGACGCCGTCGCTCATAGCGCCGCGCGCCCGCGTACCGATGCCGCCCCGCTCGCCGCGCCACTCACGCTTAAGACCGAAGTCGTAAACAGGCCGTAAAGGTCTGACACTCTTTCTCGCTCCATCCAGAGTAGAAGAAGTAATTTGATGATTTCCCACGTTACAAAAATGTTTATAATACGGTATACTTATGTACAATAGACAACTTACATTCAGAGCAGTCAATGACAGTAAGTCATGATATAACAAAGCATGCCAAGTTACCTAGTAAGATAAGATCAACAACTAGACGATTTAAGGTTATTTTAGAAATCTGGAGCGTGTCGTGAGTCTCAGCAAGAACATTCTGAGCCGATAGCTTTTTTTTGTTGTGACCAAACTACAACCTTAAACCAAACTTCGTTAACATTGATTTGGGGTCAAATTAATAATTATTTTTTTCTTTTCATTAATCTTTTTTTTCGTTTGTGTGCAAGAGCACCTAAAACACTGACATAATCCATTGGTTGTCATATGTTTTACGTAAACGTTTGATATTTCTATTTCATGGGATCGTTGACCCACACTCACAAACAAATTATGTTGAAATGGAATGCGTCTATGAAAACCAGTAACATTATCATCCGAACATAGCGGAATCACGTGATAGGCTATTCGAAATGTTCGCGATAAATTACGAACCTTCGTCATTTCAATGAAATAATGTTTATAATATCTTTACCTACCTGTTTATAATATGTTTTATTGAGCGACGTCAAACTTTAAAATAGTTTTAAAAATTCAACAGCCGCGAAAAATCTAACGATAACATTTGTGTTTTTTTTTTTATTCCAATATGAATAATAAAATTTATTATAATTTTTTTTTTTGTTAAAAACTTTAGAAAATCTTTAAGATTTATTGCAGCGCCATCTGTGATTTAAAATTATAAACTATTTATAGTAGTGTTGCTACTCGGTACTAGGTGGCGCTATCATAAAATCTTACAAGTAGTTGAAAAGATATCCTAAAACCGGATAAAGCATAAGATAAAAAACAGCTGTTAATATTACGACCATTATATTTTAATATTCTATTCTATTTTAATAATTATTCTATTAATATCCACTTTTGCTTGTTAACCAGCTCGACAATCGAGATGTTGACCCGGAAAAATCGACACGCTTCGGTGAATACATTGTAAAGCTTTTTGTGTATATTATTATTATTGCAATTCTTAAAAGACGAACACGTTTCGTATTTCGGTACAGTTTGTTTAAGATAGCGTTCATAAAAACACAAGGAACTGTAATATTGTAGTTCAAAAATCTATGGAAAGATGGCGTCATAGTGCTTAGTTTCAAATGAAAGTTCAGATGAGACCCATATTGAAACGGAAACTTGCTTATAATATAGTTCCTAAATGATATAACTATTATCCGGTGATACATAACATAGTTTTTACTTACATCATCATCAAGTAATTGTAAGTTGTTCATTTTGTAAGTTGATGTCATTTTTACGTAAGCTACATATGTATGTGTCTAATACAATCATAATGAGGTAGATAATGTGCTATAGCAAAATTTATTCTTGTTCTATTTTAATTTTATTGTCGGGTAGCTGGTTTTATTTTTTAATTTGCATACAATTTACAAAGGCACACCAACAAGTAAGGATTCTTTTCTGGTTATATATTTTGAAAAAAAAACTTGCAGATTATTGTGTTTTTTTGTATGATAAAATCGGTTGTATTTTACATTATTTAGTTGTCGTATCCCTCTTAATCTAAAAAGTGTGCAAGTTTACAATAGAACTTGCACACTTTTTCAATCCAATAGATAATAAAGTACCTCAAGGATATTCTTTAGGTTCTTACTATCGAACTTGCACACTTTTAATGATTACCTTTAAACCTAACCATTCCAAGTGTGCCTACAAAATTTTGAGAATTCCCTCGATTTCTCAAAAATCGCATCATCAGATCTTAACTTGATGAAGGAGACTATCAGGAAAGTAAACACTTTCAATCAAAAAGAAATTTCCATATCGGTTTAGGGATCTTCGAGTGATAGGGTAAAAGATTCCAGCGAAATGAGAACCTCCTCCTTTTTAAAGTCGGTTAAAAATGTCTCTCAAACAACAAACAACCGAAAACAAAGTCATACCCTGGACAGTCACTACTTTGTAAAATTACATTCGATTAATCAAAATTCGAAAACCTTTCTAAAAACAAAATACCACACATTTATCAAACATAAATACTCCAAATGACATGATAACACAATAAACAAATCACTTCAGAAATTAAATAATCACCAGTTACGTTCCATTATTCGTATCACTGAGTAGTGTTGTGTGCGTTTGCGAGGCTAGGAACAGTGTTGGCAATTGCCGTTTTCTACGATCGAGTAGGCGTGGTGTCCTTTGAGTGACTCTGACTCCTCCAATGTTTGCGTCGCGTCCAGAGTAGTTACAACCAGTAAACCTGCCTGGCTGCACTTGCCTCAATATAAATTTATTATCCTCCGTGGCTGCGCACGCTTCTCTCTCTCGTACTACGAAAGTATTCGTTTTATAAAATCTGATGTCAGTGTCTACATTGAAAAACGTTTGGCTGTTATAGTTGTTTCAATCTGTGTCAATTGAATTACCAAAAACTATAAAAAGTGCGTGGATTCAGTGTGGAAACGGAAGTTTTATTTTTAGACTCACCTTATCAAGATTTATTAGTAGGTAAGATTTTATTTGGTTGCTTGAAGTCTGATTATTATCTTTATAGGTTTCATATTTTTATCACAATCGTGCAATAATTTTTTATGATTGATTTGTGACCATCTATATAATGGATGAAATTGACATTATAAGAAACTGCATACTTTGAACTGTGATATCTTCAGATTGGCTTGTGGAATCATAAATTCAAACAAACTTTATGTTATTCTCAGTTTAAAATTAGTGATTCATTTGTTTTTGTGGGTTTTATTTTTCTGTTTGTTATTTTTATATCCATTTTTGTATAATATAATATAATTTTATATATAATAATAATGTAATTTTAAAAACGAAAGGTATTAAACCGTTAAAACAAAATGCGTTTATTAGTAGGTACTTGTAGGTATACATTATTATATTGCGTCACTTTTGAAACGCATTGTTTCCACGTTGGGACTGAATGTGAAATATCATTTATTTTTCATATTAATTTTTTTTTGAAAATACACTATTACAGTGAGAATTACAGAAAAAACGAAACAAACAAACAAATAAATTAATTACTAATTTTAAACCAGAAATAAAGGGCCTTATATATGAAGTTTATTTAAACTTATAACTCTAAGTTATCGTGAAGATATTTACTGTTCGAAGTAGGTATGCAGTTTCGTAATACGACAATTTCATAGCTACAGACTAAACATTTCAATAACGATATTTTTTAAATTTTACGTTATCGCTGTAAACATTTAATAATTCAGGGCAAGATGCTCTACATGGCAACACAATGTGTTCCAAATAAGAATAGGATCGATTGCTATACGTCAATTCCTAAAAAATTGGAAAAAAATTAAGAACTTAGAGATGAGCAAAATTGAAGATCTGGATTCAGATTAAACATTTTTCGTTCGGAGTTCGTAAATAAATTAAATTTTAAAAATTTCTTGTTTTGCACACCATAATAATTTTTCGATTTGACAGTATGACGTGACGTCACAGCATGGCAATCGATCCTATTCTTATTTGGAACGCATTGTACATTTTGGTTTGCTTTGGAACCTGGACCGATGTAGAAAAAGTCCATAATTTGGAAAAAAAAATTGGATACTTCTATTAAGCCAACAGCATTCATTTTAAAGATAACTGACGCAAACAGGTACAATTTAGACATAGGTGCTTATTTAGCTAGAAAAACGTGGACTATTAATGAAGTGATAAATATCGATTATATGTAGTTCTATAATTAGAAATAAAATCACGCCATCACTTAAGAGACAATAATTTATACTAACATGACAGTGTTAGCTTAGTCATTGCAATTATTATTGTAATTGAACTAAGTGATTTTATATTGAAATTAAACGTTATGAGATTTCGCAATTACAAGATAAATTTATTGGTGGTTTATTATTTTTAAACATAAAATGGTTATTAAAACGTCTATAAATCATGATTGTGACTGAAATAAACTACAGTTTAGTTATTTTATGTCATAGAAATATAAGTTTTATGAAAATATATATAATAATTTGATTTATTATTTTTGAAATCTATGAAAAGTTCAAAAAGCATTATATTTTATTATTATTTGCATATGCATATCTCAGAGCAACTGAGGTCCTGGACCCTTGGAAGGTGTGCGAGGAGCCGAAACCAACTCGCAAAGGCCCTTTAGACTCTTCATGGAACGTGATAACGTTATTATTATTATGACTGACCTGTTGGTCTAGTGGTCAGTGCCCCTGACTGCTATGTAGTGGGTTCGATTCCCACCCAGGACAGGGTTTGTGTGTTGAGTACGATTTTAATTAGTACGACATTTAAGTCATCCTGCCATCTTCTTCGTGATTTTGCGCGATTATAAAACTAATATAATTTATTATGGTATCTCATCTGTGTGTTTTTTTTTTAATAAGTTCATACATTAATGGCTTGATATTCTTAAGATATTAGGCATCTGTGGATGAAATGCAAAAGGGTAAACCACAGAAAAAATATATTCCTATCATAGAATATATAGCAAAGTGAAATTAACTGGCCTGGCCATCTGACAAAAGTTTGACGGGTCAAAAGTATAAACTGTTGGTTTGAAGGAAATACCTTATTTAAAATCATGAAAAAATTATTTCAAATCAAAATCTACTCAACAATATTTAAACAAATTGATACTCCCATTAACCCTGTCCTCCGTTAGGTCAGTTTTTGTACCTCCTATGTAGTATCAATTACATTGCCCTTAAAAATGCTTAGTTATACAATTAATTACGAACACAGTTTGATCTCATTGCATTTAATTGTTCTAGAATCTAGCTTTGCAGCTGGCAGCTTGATAAGTCCATCTAGTAACTGTGATAACTGATAACACGGTGTACTATGCTTTGGAATTTATCCGCTGACATGTTGATTGACGTACCAGGTTCCTCTTTTGATAGCTTTGGGGATAATAGAATATGTATGTAAAAATTTTTAAATGATTTTTGATGTCATTTTTATATTTACCTGGAACCTCTGAATTTAATTATCTATATATATAAAAGGAGAAACTGACTGACTGACATATCAACGCACAGCCAAAACTACTGGGACTAGTAGAGTGAAATTTTGCACGAGGTGTCCTTTCATGATGTAGGCGAGCACTAAGAGAGGATTTTCCAAAATTCACCCCCTAAGTGGAGGAAACGGTGGTCCTAAGTTTGTATGAAGAAACCTGTTTTCACGCGTGTGAAACCGCGGGAAGAAGCTAGTAGGTGACTAAAAAAAATACCTTACTGTCGTTTTTATCAATCTATAGTGAACTACATCAATTTTGCAATGTTTTTGATAAATAGGTCGCTTTGTAACATATTTTTACAAGGGTTTATATATCAAAACTCAAAAGCGATTTTTTTTTCGGTGGGATAATCATCCAATGACATCCCCTGCTCTTGGGTGGATCGGGAAGGTGTGTCAGACTTTTACTGACTAAAAACCCACTCCAGTTCCTTCGTTGCCTTTTATACCAGGGCAGAGTCTTCCTTTCAGAAGAAGACCCTTAGCCCCAGTAGGTTTCGACCCTGCTGGCCCCATACGGAAAATCAATAAATATCACTTATTTAGGTTATAACATATGTAGATAAATTCATAAAATTTTCAGCAGATTTTTATAAGTTTATCTTCACTTTATTTAAATACAATAACTTATTATAGCGTCAAGTAACGTGTGCCAAATCCATCAAAATACTTTTACATATAAGAAACGTCTGTTTTAAATATAATTTCCATAAACCCATCAGTTTTCAAGATATATTTTATACGTTGCTCCATACGCTTCGTCACATTTTTGAGCCCTGATAGTTCAAAGTTAAGTGCAATGACCGTTATCATCTAGATTAGATATCCCTTATGTATCTATATACATAACATTTGATTATAAATAATTAAAGTAAGTCAAGATTCTCCAATTGGTAGTTGAAATTTTCATAAAACAAGATGTAAAAATACTTGATCTTTAGTTTTGTAAATCCATTTTCCACCCAAAAAAGGCTACTTATTGAAGCAATAAAAATATTTTAAACCTTTTTTATTTATACGTAAATAAATATACCTCACCAAGTAATTGTAAAATCTGTTAGTTTACAAAAAATATAAATTCTTTTATCTCTGTGAAACAATGATAAATTAAGTACCTATTAACTATTTGTGGGTATTGTTGTATTCAAAATAATATATTTGCAAAATATTGAGAACTTCATAAATTGCAAGATTTATTGCATTGAAACGAATTTTATTATTATTCGGTAACATTAATTAAAAAAAAAAATGTGGTCTCAACTCACATAAATATAGCCAATTATTTCTGTGATTATATATTTTAAGAAGCAAACTGGGAATAGCGAAAAAAAATCATTAGTGATGTATCTACGATCGTCAACGACAACTTCATACTGTTTTCTGATCACATAACAGCAATTTTTGTTTGATTCAACAACCAATAGGGTTATCCCGAATCCGAACTTATCCTTCTAGCATGCGTAAAACGTTGATATATTTGTCAGAATTTGTATTTTAAAATTTAATTCACATTATCACTACGATTTGTATTTTACATTTGTCTCTAACTGCTACCTACTTCTAATGTTCACATGAATAAATATGAAATAATAACAATGTTAAGTCCTTATCAATCGCGTGGGCTTCAAAGAGCACCGATCGCTCCCTTCGTGCGTTTTGCGCATTATGAATAACAAGCACTTACATATTTATAATAATATACTATTTACTGTCACAAATTAAAGCGTACAGGATGTATGTATATATTAATGTATATGTACAATTTTATGTATAGAAGTAATGTATCGGTATCACGAGGTTCCAATTACTACGGACTTGCTAAACGAACGCCCGACGACATTTAATACGTCACGTGCTTGAAGTAAAACAATTCTCGACTGTTGAACTCGATTCTTTGTTGGTCGATGCATCTTGATTCTCCCCGTAGGAGTCCAACAGGGCCGAAGGTTACTGAAGCCATGACTCAACTGAAAGGGAAACCCGTGGTTCTGGAACGCAAAGTGCAACTGAAGACACCTATGTTAGGTGTTTTTTTTTCGGGTGGGACATTCATCTAATGACATTCCCCGCTTTTGGGCGGGGCGGGAGATAGTGTCAGACTTTTACCGACTAAAAACCCACTCCTGTTCCTTCTTTGTCATTTTTCCAGGGCCAAGGGGGATCTCTTTCGCATCACCCATGGCCCCAGTAGGCTTCGACCCTGCTGGGCCCCGACGGTTGCTGATATCTCCTTGAGGCGCGCATGGAACAGTACGCGTCGTTAATGACTTGGGCCCGGTCATCGGACGGCGAGCTACCCATTGCTAAGATAGTAAAAAAAATTATACGGCCCACTCCGCTCTAGAGCAGGAAAAGTCATAAGATTATTTGCCACTTCAAAAAAAAGCTGATTCTTTCGAATCCAAAAGACGTCCATTCGCTGAATTAGACATTTGATATGTTGGGAAATCCCTGTCGATAAAATATCAAAATTTTCCAATTCAATCTTTTGAAATGCCGAAATCTGTCTGACTCTAATACATGTATGTTTTTGGCTTCCTAAAAGATAAATATGACAAGTGGTTTTCTATCGATTGATAACAGATCTTTCATGCCTTTTTTTCTTGTCACTACTGCGAGTCGTGACTCCGTTTTAATGTGTCAACGGTTTATTTTATATCTGTAGCCTGGTAGAGTACGAAGTTGAAAGTTACATCTTTTTCCTTAAGATATTTGGTCCAACAGACCTTTATTAGACATTCCAGAGGTTTTTTTGTTTCGGTAGGAAAATCATCCAATGACACAGTGGGAGATAGTGTCAGACTTTTACTGACTAAAAACCACTCCTGTTCCTTCGTTGCCTTTCGTACCAGGGCCGAGTCTTCCTTTCAGAAGCAGACCCTTGGCCACAGTAGGCTTCGACCCTGCTGGGCCCCTACGGTTTGCTGACATCTCCTTGAGGCGCGCGTGGCACAGTACGCGCCGTTGACGACTTGGGCTCGGTCCGGACGGTCGGACGGCGAGCTACGCATTTTTCGCCGTCCGCAAGCCCACGCCTACGGTGGCCGGAAATCGGAATGGGAATCCCAGCGGCGGCTGGGGCGTGAGAGGAAATCATCAAATAATAAATTAATTAGAGAGATTAGCACTGTCCTTTCCAATCCCAGTGCTGCGGTAATTCTTTTGAACAATCCCCCGGCCCTATTGGTACTTACCCAGAATTGATAATAATAATAAATGTTATTTAATAATAATAATACTAATTTATTAATGAGATCATACAAATTATTATTGTTAGATAAAGATATACACAACTTACAAACTAATGTTAGTAGTACTAATAACTTAGTAACTCTGACAATTAATAAGTTCAAGAATCATCTCAAAGTCGATAATCTACACTATTATTATAAAGAGGTAAAGTATGTTTTTTGATTTTTTTTTTTTCCGGTGTGAAAATCATCTTATGACATCCCCCGCTCTTGGGCGGGGCGGGAGATAGTGTCAGACTTTTACTGACTAAAAACCCACTCCTGTTCCTTCGTTGCCTTTCGTACCAGGGCCGAGTCTTCCTTTCAGAATCAGACCCTTGGTCCCAGTAGGCTTCGACCCTGCTGGGCCCCTACAGTTGCTGACATCTCCTTGAGGCGCGCGTGGGACAGCACGCGCGGTTGACAACTTGGGTTTGGTCCGGACGGTTACCGGACGGTCAGACGGCAAGCCACCCATTGCTATATAACCTCTGAAAGTACTGGTCCGATTGCGATAATTTTTTCACTGATAGATAGTTGCTTTATTCCTGAGTGACAGGCTATATCATATGTAAGCGGACGAAGCCGCGGACAAAAGCTAGTGATATTAAATCGTATAAAGAAATAACAATAATAATTAACAAACAACCACAACGCACACTAAAACTACTGGACACGATTTGAGATCTGCAGATATTTGCGTCCTCGTCAAGTGTTTCTATAATTAAGGTCAGCCTAGTTTCTACTAATTTTGAACTGTTTTAAATCTCTGGAAATCCACAGATATAAAAGAAATCACCATGAAAAGTAATTTTATTAAAATTGACCATATGACCAACCGTTTGGTAAAAATCAAAACATGATATAAATTAGTTGGCTCGATAAAAAAAATCACGATGCAGACCCTAATTTACGATTTCAAACACGTATATCTACGATATTACGTCACGGAAATATTTGAAAGTTCCATAAAATAATAAAGCATGTTTTTAAAAGGGTCTGTTAAGAACAAAAATCTTGAATAGGTACTATGTTTTTTAATACAAATTAAATCGCTGTTACGGGGCCGCAAAATCGATATAGACCCGAGCAAAACTCCTACAAAATACTCTGTGACTACAACCGGCTCTTAAAAGGATAAATTCGACGTAAACTCGTGACATTTTCGGTACCTATAAAATCCTGTATCAATTTGCCTAATTAAATATTTTACAACCTGTATTATCGAGCAAGTTATTAAAACCGTATCCACGCCCTTTTAGTCACGCGCACTATGTTGCCGACACCTTGCTGAATGAAACTGTCAATCAACCAAGGAACCTTTCCATAATAATGTATCATGAACCGACGAAAACCAGATACAAACCTGTTGTTTCAACGTCAAAAGATTTAAACATATAAACAATTATAAATTTTATAAAATTAACACCTATTTAAAAAAAAGTAAACTAAAAGTCGTGAGAAGTTCGAATAATTTAAAGCATGAAAGTTTTATAAATCTCGAAATAATGCAGTGAAAGTCTTTAAATTACGACCATAATGCGCCATAAAATTTCCTGTAAATGTCAAAAATCTGTATCACTTTAATAATATAGAGAATGTTTACTTTAATTTTATTTATAATCTTTACTTTACTAATTAAATCGTTAAGATTTCACGTGAAATGTCAGAAAAAGTTCATCCGTCGCTAGGGGCTTTTCAGTTTTATTGAAGTAGTATAATTATATAATTATTAAAATCGATCATCGGTTTTGGTATTATGTATATTCTAGTTTGTGTTCGAACTTTCAATAGAATTGAATAGTTCAATTTATTTTTATTTTTTTTAAAATAATTTTAAATTTATAGTTTCAGCCGAAAGTCTAACTGCACTTCCCCTAAGCGTTGTCGCCGCATCATCCTGGTATCCTAATAAGACGTCTTAAATCATGATAATTCCTGTGTAAGAAAGGGATAGTACTATTTACCCTGTATAACTGTCTCTTTTTCTCTCTTTCTCATAGACATCTGAATTATGACCATTTTATGACCTCTTGGTAGGGCCCCAGTCCTGTGCTTCTTGTAACCAAGAACAGTTTAACAGTTCATTGGTTCACTTTTTTTGGATATTTTTTAAATTGGATATAAACTAGTGCTTGACTGCGATCCCACTCAATCGTTGATGGTGAGGTGCACTAGTTTATTAAGAGCCTATTTACTCCTGCCATGAAGACACCCAAATCCTCAGCAGGCAAATTGTTTAATAATTGATAAATTTTAGTCTTCATTTGTAGTTGTAAAATATCGCTTTTACGTTTACATTTTGACTCTAATAGATCAGGTTGGTCCACAAAGTTAACATAAATGTGGTTCCTATTTTATGAAATTATTTCGTTCGTCTAGTTCTACGTGTCAACTGTCCTCCTCTGACAGGTTAAGATTGAACTGTGAGCTAATGGTTGATAAAATCTTGGAACTTTAAGATTGAAGTGTTAATTTGATTTTGTTTTCTTAATAAAAATATTAAACTGATAAAAATAAATACTGTTTTTATCAACTGTTCTGACACACGATATATCTTCAAATATTAAAATATAGATCCCGGAAATCTAAATTTATCTTAGCCGAGTTATTTCCTAAATAAATTTATAAAACTCGAAAAAAAAATTGTCATTTGTTTTTAAGGTGAGAAAATCATCCAATGACATCCCCAGCTCTTGGGTGGAGCGGGAAATGGCGTCAGACTTTTACTGACTAAAAACCCACTCCCCCCGGCCCCGGGTTTCGTTTTCACACTACCCATGGCCCCAGTAGGCTTCGACCCTCCTGGGCCCCTACGATTTGCTGACATCTCCGTGAGCCGCGCGTAGAACAATACGGAAAAATATTGTCATACGAATTGCGTGGTACGTTAAAAATAGTATTTATTTCATAGTCAAATAAAAGCATTAATACATTAGTTTTAACTGAAAATTTCCGAGCTCTGGAGTCTGCCAAACATGAAGATTTGATTTTAGCGGTCCATGTTTGTGACATCGAGTTTCTCTTCAAGAATCTAAACTTGGATGTATCCGTGTTGGTTAATAACTTATTAAATGTTTTTGTAAATAGCGTAAAACAAATATTTTTAAGTATTACTTTAGTATTATCCTTGAAGAGAAATAGGTATTTTAGAATGTTTTTTTTTTAAATTAAATATTTATAGTTATAGATAGTTTTACGCTGTGTCTACAAATTTGTAGTACAAATTCAACGGATTCAATAAACTGTTTTACTTTAATACATTTTATTGACTTTTTTTTAAGGAAAATTTACGTGTTCTTTAAAATATTATTTTGCTATAAAAAAATCCGGATGTGACAAAGAATTTTTCTCTATAGCGTGCGCGTGAGTTTATTCTGCGCATGACCTCTTTTTATCCTGACACTTCCTACCGATACGTATCTGAAATCACTCAAATGTAACGGCCATCAGATCGACACGAAGCAAGACACCTGACATAGTAAATATGTACCTACGTCTATACATAATAATACAAAATGTCTGTTTATGCGTCATCGAAAAAAATATTGATAGTTTTTAACTTATTTGTTGAAGTATCGTGATAGCCCAGTAGTCATTTTTCAATTCATAAGTACTGTTCTAAGTTTATCTAGGAGATTAAGTTGTTTCGGAAAACTCGTAAAGCACCGTAGGTACCGATGCGTATTATATTATATTCATAGATCTTTAACAGTCGTTGCAGGTAGACTCCAAAAAGTCTGACTATCAGTCTATCCAAGGAGTATCGTGTTAGAATGAAAAGTAAGAACAATATTTTATTTGGCATGAATGGATACACACACTGCCAAACAAAATTTAAGACAACAAAGAAAAAAAAAAAGAATACTGACTTAATGTGTGTCTCACGGCTGCGCCAAATAGGTCCAGTTCACCAAAAATGCCAGGCAACTACATGGTAATCAGTGGTAGTTGCTTGACGCTGATTTTCAACTGAACCTTATTGAGAGAGTGAACGTGTTAGTAGGTACCTGGGTTGTGGAGGGCCTGATAGACAGTCGTTCCATGTAAAATAAAGGTATTCAGCCGCATCCGGTAAGACTAGCCAAAACTGACTGGCCAAGCCGACCCAAAGCTTGTTAATATTTATTTATTTACTTACAAGCACTTGTAAAACGTTACGGAGGATGTCCAAGGCGTTATACAGTAGAAACTCACAAACTAAAAAAAAACATTTAATAAAACAATAATAACCTAATAACAAATCCATACACATTGAAGAAAAACAAAACTAACATATAATTTAGAAATAAAAAGAAAATAGGTACATATATATTACCACTAAAAGACGAGTAACATATCCCACAAAACAAATGAGACAATGTTTACTTATTTTTCATCCATCTTCTCACAAAACCTTAGATATTCACGACACACAGCTATTCATCTCCCAGCAAACTTTAGTCACACTCCGGTGTTAGAGTCAGAAGAGCATTAAGCACAGGAAAGTTGATGATTTCTTATTTGTTGCTGTTAAGCTGGTATTGAATATGAGTCATTTGTATGAGAAAAACATTGTTCTAATTTCTCGAAAAAAGGCTTTTAAAAGAACACATGAGCACTGAGGCAAATACCTACAAATGCACTTTACAAAGTTTCATTTTGCAAGTTATGCATGCAAATATTTATTCATTATTTTTCCATGATTGTACCCGCATATCCCAACAAACAATAAACTTATAATTAATGGGAATTGCGAATACCATTCAGAAGGTTAAGTGTTAACCATGAACTCCTAAACTATAATTACATATCAATCTGTTTAGTTCTCGTAATTTAGTATGATTGATTGATTCAGCTTTTTGAAAGTAGCAATTGAATGTAAATCACGAATAGATCAAAATAAAACAGTTCTATGACTGACTGCCACAACAGATAGCCACACTGATAAAAATACATAATATTTTTTAACACTTTAGGTGGTGTAACAATCTGCCCCCCTAGCCAATTTACGATCGTTTCGTTTGCGTCGAACGCCTCGAGTAGGCCACGCCTCCGATTCCTTTATTCTGACGTCATCGCAACGCTCAGTCACGTGGTCAGAACAAAGGAATCGGAGGCGTGGCCTACTCGAGGCGTTCGACGCAAACGAAACGATCGTAACTTGACTAGGGGGGCTGATCATGTTCTCGGAGCAAGCTTGGCCAGAGATCGGCCTAGACAAAGAGCTTGAAAGGAGAAATGGGAGACTTATTCCCAGCATTGGCACACAAAATAGGCTCTTAAATAAAAAATAAAAACACTTTTGGTACGATAAAACGGATGTTATGAGTACATGGATGTTACGCAAGTGGTTATATCGAAACATTTGGTAGCGGAGTTTTTAAATTTGGCATGTCGGAACCTGAATCGGAGGTGGAGGCAGAAGCGTCAAATGGAACACTACATAACAGTGTAGAATAAGTACAATTAATAAAGCACGACAACATGCCAGATACGAAACGAAATAGCAAGTGAAAAATTAAGCGACAGAAGGCATGGGGAAGGGAGTTTCCTCTCATCACAAGTATAAACTTGTCAAGTATGTAGGAATTGCTCGTGGTTGCTGCAGTTGTTGTGCATATTAATTTCCAATGTAGTTTCCAATTAAAATTAATCGGAACTAAAATCGTAATCGAAGAATCAATTTGAAGTTCTGAACTTTTGGAATCGGTATCGAATCTCCATAACATCTCTGCCAAGAACATACAATAATTTGTAAACCTAGTTTTTTAACAATCATCCAGTCAGTGCATGAAATCGTCTCACTCGCTCTGAAACGCATGCGTGCTCTCGCGCTAATACTCTCGGCTGAATATTTTTTGTGTTTAGGGGATGTTTGGTCACTACTATTAGTCTGACTACTGAAATATAACTTTGTAATAGTTACCTCAATAACATATTTTAAATCTTACATGTAAAAATAAGTAAATTAAATTTATTTTTTTGTGCTTTAAAGTATCTGACAGAAGTTTTGATCCATGAAAAGTGTCTGACACTTATGATACTACTACAGAATAATATTCTACAAAACATAATATAAAAATCAGCCATAAAACATTAAGATAACTCGTTATTTTTAGTTCCCTTTCTCACCTCGTACCTGCCAAAGTTCACGTGGGAGCTCCACAAGTATACAGGTATTCAAAGCACATGAGACGCTACTGAGAACCTAAAGTTTCATCCATGTGAAAATAAGTTATGTCTGACAGCTCTGGGATCTTGGTCTAATAGATTGACTTCTGTACATTGTGTTCTGTGGCTAAGGAGTAAAAATCTCTACCGGAGTCTTTATTTTCAGATAGCTGTAATCTAGGCGTCTTTAAGGCAAGAAAGTGAATAGGTTAGTGTTAGTGCAAGCGTGCCCCACAGTAGGACGTCTCGCTTACCATCAGGGTGATAGTGGTCAAACGCGACCCTACCGGTAATCAATAAAAAAAAAAACTACAAAGTTGGAGGCATAAGCTAGTAGTCTAGTTCAATTAAGCAGTGGTCACGCAACTTCATGCACTTTGCTTTGACAGTACAGCATTGTATCCATTGTGTTACAGTTGACATGTGCCCTAAATAACAGTGATAAATGCGTTTTGTTTGCACGAGAGCTTCGGCGGTTAGATATCGACGTGTTTGCGAGTATACTAGTATATAGGTATATAGATATTATGGATTATGTGCAAGATCAAACGATTATTTAAGATTAATACAGATTTTATGGTAACCAGTACGATACTCGGATACAGATAACACCGGTAGCCATAATAAAAAAAGGGACAGTGACACTAGTGACAAGTGGATATGTCAAGCTGACATATTGTAGTGTGATTAGAAATCCAACAAGATATACAGCTATATAAATGTGCTCAACCATAGACTATAATGATTATGTATTGAATGTAAGACTAATAAATGAAGACGATCTTGTCAGTATGTTTGAAATTCTGTGAGATATGTATGTACATTTTATCTTCTGTAACTAATATAATTGGACTTTATTTGTATACTAGCAGTCTCGGCAGACGTTGTCCAGCCTGAAAACTGGTATGTTGTCTGAAATAAAAATTAAGGATCCGATTGCAGCGCCCCCTACCGGGTCCAATTGTATTTTATATTCACACAAAATGGCTTTCAAATCGGTCAAGAGAATTATATATGTTACTAGCAATCTGTATAATTTAGGTATTTTATACAATACCTAGGCAATATATAGATCACCTGGGGCGGCCAGGCAATGCATGAACTATAATGAATATTATTGTCTATTACATACTTTACTTAGGTAATATATGCAATCCCTAGGAATTGTATAAAGTACCTGCTGGTTCATCGGCAATGTGTAAAATAAATAGATTTTGGTCTATATTTGTCAATGTTAACCAACCTACCTATAAAATGACGGGCAAATCAAACATGTTCTATTTCTTAAAATCAATGTGTTTAAAAGACGAGAGCAGGTAAGGAATTCTATACTGTGGGGGTGCCCTAACTTTGCGTCACCTCATTCCCTGCTTTTATCTTTTACACACATTACCAGCTGTGTATTCGGTATTGTATACCTAGGCATTGTATGAAATAAATAATATTTCATACATTACCTACACGTTTTAGGCATTCTATAAATTGTCGATATTGTATAGAATACCGGATTATACAAATAGCCGGTAACATATATATAAAAATGTGGTACTTTATTTAAATAAATACAGCTTGAAACTAAACAATCAGTAATCTTCGATTAATCAATCAAGTACATTTCTTAACACATTCAATTTAACCATCTCAGTATTATAAATAGTCTTGTAAAGCTTATGTAATATTGTTGAGTCTAGCGTATCCAACGTGCATGAAATAATAAATAGTAGTCACGTTATGACTTGCATTCAAGATCAAAGTAAACGGAATGAACCTATTATCTCTTCAGCAGATACAATCAGTGTACTCGAGCCTTCTCTTAACTACTATGTGGCTTGCGTTTAGCCGGATTCAGCTGTGTGCTAGCATTTTACGTGGAGCTACCGCCTATCTGGCGTCTACAAGCCAGTAATT
Organism: Mythimna pallens; assembly: GCA_961205895.1. Lineage (NCBI taxonomy): Eukaryota > Metazoa > Arthropoda > Insecta > Lepidoptera > Noctuidae > Mythimna > Mythimna pallens. Next base: position 10,326,922 of record OY540843.1, read on the forward strand.
GAGTAATATGATACCCCTTCAAAGGATTAATGTCTTCTGACTACCGTAGAGACAGTCAAAGATCTGAAAATGACATCCCAGACCAACATTGCCAACATACCGACGTTGAGATGGTCACCTATATACAGACCGACCTTAGCAAATGATGTCTTCTTCACCCAGGTGAGCGCAAGAACCAATCAGGCTTCGAAGGGGCCCAGCGTAGGTCGAAGCCTACTCGGGCCACGGGTAGTGTGAAAGTGAACCCCGGGGCCCTGGGACGAAGGCAAAGAAGGAACAGGAGTGGGCTTTTAGTCAGTAAAAGTCTGACACTATCTCCTGCTGCGCCCAAGAGCGAGATTTGTCTTATGATGATTTTCCCACCCAATACAAAAAAAAAGACCCAGTCTGGCTATTACTGACTAAAATCACATGGTGTTCTACCTTTGGCGGGGGCACTTGAGTATGTCTTGCACATTTAATCGCGCTGCCGTGGTTAGTTACAGCCGTGCATGTATTCATGGGTACACGGTCACCCTTTGCAGCCGTTTATAGCAATAATTCCTCTAGAACGGCAGGCGCGCCAAGATCTTGAGCCAGGCAATGCGTAGCAGGCACGAGTCTGACACCTGCAGGCTACATACCCTATGGAAATAGAAAAACGTTATAGTCCACTACGGAAAGAGGTCGTATACTCCCGCTTCCTTTACGACCATTATCTGTTTGTAAAAAAGAGGCGACGGCAGCATAGAATGGTCCGGAAGCGAAAAATCTCGGTAGGCCCTGAATATGTCTTGTCTATATTGCGTTTCAATAAAAATTTTCAACACTAATGACTTGCTTCATTAGAATTTTCCACACCAATCTATGAGTAAATCTCTCATTAAAAAACTATAAATATTATATGTTATTAATAGGCACATTTGAGCAGGTGTTATCAAAACACTTAACAGGCTCAAATGATTGATGTGATTTATCCAAAATATGTTGATAATGTGTTGAATGTTTGTAATTTGTCTACGTGCTCGAACAAGACGATTGATTTAAGATGGATTACTTCAAGCACAAAACGCTTGATCGATCAACATATTCAATACAACTCGATACATACATGCACAGATACTCGATTCAACTCGTTTCTTGCTTTATTTTACCTCGATATCCACGTTAATTTACTGATGCTTTTACAAAAGTTTGTTGAAAAAATTAAGAACATTTATATAAGTACAATTTCTAAATTCTTTATTTTTCTTGAGATTATCTGTTGAATATGTGTCGTCCATTTGTTTGTGGGAAATATGCATCTTATCAGTAAGATTTAAATGCAATGCCTCCGTGTGATTCTGAAGAGATTACACATGCCTTCTGCAATATATATACGAGACTGATTACAAAAGTATATTATATATCCTACATTTAAAAAAAAGTGCAATATGTATATTAGGTTAGGGTATGTATATTTAGGTTGGGGTATGCGTCGAAGATTAAAGACATCTTAGATGTAACAATTATTTCTCAAACATTTTCATTATACTACTCTCCTAACACAATCTTCATAGACAAACGATCTTAACCCGTTTTGAATTCCAGTCCAAACACAGAGCATATCTACTAACCTGTGAGCCAATTATTTAATAACGTGACTTGTACGGAAGTCCCTTATTCTGACGAATATAATCTAACAGGCGTATTGACACACCGCCGCCGGTGACCCGGCTTGAGACAGCGTTCAAAATAAAAATAGGACAACGATGTATCTCAAATAAAATGTGCTAGACGAAAAATTGTTCTAAATTCTTAATTGATTATAATAGTGGTATATAAAAATATTTATAGCCGAGCCTCTGTCAACATTTGTGTTAATCAAGAAAATGTTGAACATGGGCTCTTTGAGTTGATATTTCTTTTTAAAGATGTCGAATTAGAAACTCTATTGAACACAGTGAAGAACAATGATAAAAATGATAATGTTTTCGCTGTTAATCTGACTGTTGCAGAAGACAAGGGGCCCCACAACAACAAAGCCTGTTGATTAAATGATCAAAACAAAACCACTAAACTGTTATTAAACACTTTGCTTAATAGCCCACCAGACGATGAAGAACAATTATTCTTAATTCCAAATAAACGCGATTTCACTAAACGCCACGTCACACACACAGCCGCCTCGTTACTCATAAATCACATAATTGTGCATGTGACAACCCTCGAGCAGCGGAGAATTGAATTTAATTGACTTCGTTCTAAAAATAGTTCGGGATTGAAGCTAACAGGGCTGTCACGTAGACGGAACGTGATGGCCCTTATGAGTGCATTGTCTCGAGGAGGAGCATTTATTTATTTTTGTTTGATCCTTGGTACGAACGCAGACACTGGTCAAATATAGATTGCGCTTGTCAAAGTAAATATATTTTTATAGTAGGGTTTGACCTGATCAAATATTCTAGAGCACTCCAACGGTTTGTATGATAGTATTCTTAACACTTCCATTATGAGTAATTACGCAATGGCTAAATAATATACGACGAAGACTAGTCGACTATTGCCTTGTAGAGTAATCTATATCTGAGGCACTGCAAAATAGCAAAGTGCTTGGATATGCAATCGTTGATGCAAATGTTTGCAAAGTGCATATTAGGTATAACATTATCATACAGTATGTAATATACAGTACCAAGATTATTTGCTATCTTGCGGTCGCTGGTTTTAATTAACACTATATTGTAAGTTTGTATTAGAATTATGAGTAGAACATGTTCAATTAAAAGTGAAGCGTAGCCGCCTGATTAATTATAACGACTTTTTATAAAGCTGTTGGGATGTGAAGGAAAAAATATTAATGTAATAATCATATATTATGTTGACAGTAAAGTTCTAAAATAAAGAATTGATTATGACACGTTTATAATATGCTTAATTTAGAGTCTTATGATGTTCAGGAGTTAGAACTATTAAATTTTAAATAGTTTGGACATGACACATGATCAAATAAAAATAATTTTTTTTAGAATACATTGCATCAACAACATTGTAGTCATTTGTACAACATTGTAGGAGACTGACAGCAATGGAAGTGAATAAACTGATACCAGCAAGACTGTTGAGGAAGCATTATGTAAATCAGTAAACTTACTTAGGTATACACCAGACACATGGTATTAAAAATGTCGCTTTTGCATCGTCCGCGTTAAGCCTGTAAAGGCCACTTTCGACTCCTAGCAATGAAATATTACTCAGAAAGTGGTTGCCTACATAATTGTACGTGATATAAAAGTGATTTATGTTTAGATTTAAACTCAGTAAACTTAGAAACTGGTATTTAAAACTAGCTACTTGTAGATCATAGACTAGATAAAGTTGAACAGATATAAGTTTTAAAGGATTATATTGACTTAGGCAAGCATGTTACGTGCGGCCTGCCTAGTAGTTAGTAATCTTATCATAGTGATTTGAACCAGATCATGAGTCATCCGCATTTTTGTTTATTTGAGAGTTTGGAGAGCTGTTATGGAAAACTTCAATGTGTAATTAAAGTTTGTTAGTGAATTTATAAGCTGAATGCTTGATTCTTTTCTTATTTCAACATTAGTGCTAGGACAGTAGGAGTTTGAATATAGAGATGATATTAATAAAAATAAATTAGCATAACACTTCCTGGTTTTCCAAGCTAAACTGAATTTAGCTGAAACATGCATAACAGGCGAGAAAATGTTGGCTACGCTCTCACTAGAATTAAAATAATATGAAAGGAATTATAAATAGCCAAATAAATTAGGTACCAAAAATATCAAGGGCTCGTAGGTAGTATTATATTGGTCGTAGCACAAATAAATCGTTTATTTGCCCTTTATGATTTACTTAATACCTATAATTGAGAAAATTGCCGAAAAGTAAATATTTACCAATCGAACATATATTTTTATAAACCTGTTCAATTAACAGTTAAGAAAATAAATAACATTTTAAGTAACACACGCAACATGAATAAGCAATACCTTACGATGGAACTCAATAAACATTGTTGTATGTTTACATAAAGCTTGTTAAACAGATTTTAACGAGTAGATACGCAAATAAACACTTTATTTGGAATTTGGTAACCAGCAGAAACGAGTTCTGAAGTATATCTCGCAAGACGATATCGAAGGGCATGTCAATTTCATAAGCTTATCTAGACACACCTAGAGATTTTAAATTGGTGACAATGTCTGGGGCGTCATTTTCAATGTCTGGCTGTAGTTTCTCGGGTTAATTATTCGTTTAGTTGCTTACTGTCTTATTTTCTGATTTCACGAGCATTTCTACTTCTCACTGTTTTTTTTTTCAAATACAATTCTCATTTTGCTTTTGTAGATATATAATTTCTATGTGTAAAATTCCAAGTGTACAATCATTGCTTTGTCTACAAGTGTATTCTATTGCTGTTATAACAACAGATTTACATAATATCTAAGACTGCTTTAACATTAGAGCAGTAGTAAGTAATAAAGATAAACAAAAACCTGCACAATAAAATATTTAGATTACGGTAAGTGAACACCCATGTCATGGCAACTCAATAAATTTAGCCACAATGACGGGCGTGGCATTTCGAACTATATTCAGAACTACAGCTACATTGTGTGCATATGAGCCGCCCTTTACTTGTGATGATATTTTATGTACACCCACCAGAAGTGGACAATTAAATACGGAACAAGAACACCCACTAACTAAACCGGAGTAAGGCCGTTTCAGATTAACATTTCATTACGTCAATGCCTACGGTTCGTCCTTAAGGATAGTGAGAATGTTGCTTTTGAAATTTCTAATGCTACGTTCATTGTAGGTTTTATAGATCCTACTTTAGAAATCAATGAATAATAAAAGAATAATATCAAAATAAATGCCTTGTTATACAAAGGATCAATTGATTTGCTCCTGTTTATTGTGATACATTAATAGTGAAAGTACAATACAATGATCTTCTTTTTCTGTCTGGTGTGTACAAAACTCGGTTGTCGCCAGGAATGATGTCAACGCTTAGGTTTTATTTTGTCTGCTAATTAAAAGACCGTACAAAGATCTGAATCACTGTCATTAGAGCATAAATTCTCTGAAAATTGGGTTTGATTAAAAATACTGGCTAGAAGCAGATGACTAAATATATATATACTAGGTGACCCGGCGAACTTCGTACCGCCTTAGCGTAGCAATGATGCACTACTTTATTTTAGAACAAATGATGCTCGAATTTAATTAAGTAACCACGTTTCCGAACAAACAATGCTCTTTCAATATAGTCTATGGCTGTGAATGACATTGACATTCGTTACAAGCGTTTTTTTAAATATGCAAAATTAAATGTATATTTTTCAATATTTCTGAGAGATTTTCTTAATATTTTTTTCCGTAAGAACCTTCTCCTAATAATAACAAATACAACAAAAAAAGAATTAGTGAAATCGGTCCAGCCATTCACGCGTGATGCCGTGACCAAGGAAAACGGGTTTCATTTTTATATATATAGATAGATAGATATGTTGTGAAGATTTTACAGAATTCATTTATTTCCTATCTTTGGTGTAAGCTTGGTCACAACTTGCATTTCAGTATTTATGTTTATCCCACTTTGATATTATGATAAATTCATTAGTTTTGGCGATTTGCCTCGAGTCTGTCATATCCACTTAATTCTCTTTATTGTTTATACAGTTGAGAGTGTCTGCCTTATTTTTTAAATATCCGTCTAAATATATCTCTCTTTCTTTGAATAGATCTAAAAATGTCTTTATTCTTTTCTTATTTATTTAAAATCGATTATCTAAACGATCACCATATTTTAAACGATACGAGACGCCTATTCATCTAAGTTTTTTTATTATCTTGAGTGCTACTATATTTTAATCTCTTAAATGTCGTGTGTCGAGCTTGCAACTGAATTCTTAATAGAAAAGTCCAGTCACTGGCTCAATTTACTTACCTAGTTTGATACACATGTACGCTTATGACTTGTGATTTTATTTATTTAACCCTCATTTTATTCCTTACGAACCGAAAGTTGTAGGATTATCTGCATTTTAACTATAGTTTAGTTTCATACATTTCAGTAAAATACTTCATCAGACGGAAAATTTGTGTCATACCACGTGCTTCGTATCGTAAACAGCTATTCGTTTTGAGGTCAGCGTCAGCAATGACATTTTCTTGAATATTATCAAAGAGGCAATTAACAAACGTACGTATGTTTTCTATCAACCATCCGTTTAGTGTTTCGTCGTCCGTTAAAATGAACACTATGCCATTTGGTAATTTATTTAAAACTATTTCAATATCGTACGGTAGGCCTATGAAGAGACAGTGTAATGAGTTGGACTTTTCCTTAGAGGCTGCAATATTGTATCGGAAAAAGTGGAAAGAAGGTAGGGAGGTCTTTGTCCTGCAATTGCTAAACTGGGGCTTATTATGAATAATAATACCATTTCAGAACTGTTTCATCCTCATGCTGTGTCAAATAAGATTTACGATAAGATACGATATTGTCATGTGGTTGTCTTGTTGCGTATCAATCAGGTGATCATTGATCTTTCCTACTAGTTGTAAACAGATACAGTGTTTATCACCTCTTAAACTAGGTATGTTGATAAGCCACCAGTAAGCAATTGTATTGTAAAATCACTTTAGAAGCAGTGAGTTAAAATATATTTTGATTAAACAAGGTTTTCATATCCTATGAGTGAGTACCTAGATCTTGAAAATTTTCCTTTTCATTTAAATTGGTATTTTCTTTATATTAAGTATATCCGGCGTTTCTTCAAATGTATTTCCGAAAACAATGTGACACATTTAAAGAATTTATCGTTCATAAAACTCTTACTAAAAATGGGTTTACAATAGTTTTGTTGATAATGATGATACGAAGTCTTATCTATGATCAGATTTTAATTTGACTCTCGTTGATAATTATTAATTATTTTTTTCATGAGATTGTAAGCTATTTCAAAACAGATATGTAGAAAACGCCTTTTTATAAACGATAATTATTTCTATAGCGTAATTCTTTCTTTTCACTCCAAAAGTTGTTTCTTTAAACTCAAGATCTTACGTTTCTTGGTACTTCAGTTATGATTAAGGCTGACATGTAATGACCGTAGTAAAGCAAGAAAACTATATTTTCAGGGCGGTGCCGAGGCACGCGGGGCTAACTCCACGGCATCGGCAACGGACAGGCGTCGCGCGCGTATCTACATAACTCCGCTCGTTCGCGCCCGCGCCGCACGGCTCGACCCACACGCATCCTGCACCACCCGACCTGTGCTACACCAACCCAACCGAACAAACAGTGATAGTGGACCTTAACTAGTACTAAAACTAAATAAACAAGTGAAATCCCTAGTGATTCCGTTCAGTGCTCGGTAGCCGAGTGAATGCGCGTGTGCTTCGACACCCTCTGCTTTGGATCGTCACAGCGTACAGCTGCTGACGATGAGCCGAGGGCCCTAGTGAACACAGGTGGAGGAGCGCTTACCGTGGCGCCCACAGTGAACGGCGATAGGCGTGCTTTAAACGAAACATATAGAGAGATCGAATTAAATGGTATAATGGGGACTCCAAGTGCAATGAACGCTGATTCAGAGAATTGTGTTGCTAATGCGACGATGACGAACGACATGCAGCCTCTCATAGAGAGGATACGGGAGCTGGAGGCGTTGCTCAAGCAACGGGACCAGGAGATGTTGGAATTGCGCTCGCAACTGGACAAGTTGCAGAGCGTATTCCCATACCAGCAGTATGTCCGAGGATCGAGAGCTCCGCGTAAGCAGAGGGCTCAAGGTATCTCTGCTGAGCCACAGACCAGCTCATCACTGCAAGACTTGACTCACCAGACGTTCCCGACTTACGACAAGAACGAAGCGTAAGTACTTACTATAATGTTATCAATACTCGATAAAATAAACAAGTTCACATTCATCAGATATCAGATATAATAGGTAACGTTTTTTGTTACTGTTGCAATATGTTATAATAACGCATTTGTAGTAAGTGAAGCAGAAAACTTTAGACAACTGTCGTTTATGTCAGTTAAACTATTGAGTTGGCAGATAATAGTTCATACCATTTCTGACGGGTGGGAGTGAACGGAGATATACTGAGTGTTAATTAACTTGCACCTGTTGCGTGCAAAGCGATACTTTAAATAATACATCACATAAAGTACAACACAGTCATAAAATCTTGCGTAATCTCTTGACAGATCAACTAATCTATTCTAGAATTCATTATTGTAGGTGATCCTATTGATTGAAGTCAAGAATAAATACTGAGAGACCCTTTGTACTTCTGATTGATTTTATTATAATCCAAATACAGCAAGCTGTATTGAATTTACATAATTATATTTGATTGGTCAATACAAACATATCGTCCAATTTGACGAACATACTAAAGGAAAATTTTAAGCTCACGATAATAATAAGTGTCCCTCTGGGAAAATCAGTTAGCATAATTCTTTGGGTAAACAAGAATAAAGATTAAAATTTGCAAAGTTTTAACACACTTCAAGCTTAGCAAATGCAGGCCAAAACATTGAAAATGAAGTTAATGAATAACTGGCTGACATAATTATAACAAACAAATGCTGTTATTGAATCCCAAACAGATACTCCAAATGGTGAACAAGGGGCCTCCTAAAACGTAAAATTGTACTAAAACTTCCATTCTACTGATGTCAATGTTACAATGTTACATATACGTATTTGACGCAGATAATATCAACAATGATTTCGAAATGAATCACAATGTCAAATGTATACAGAACGAGATAGTTCGTCGTCTCGTCACCAATAGGTATAAATTATGGCGTTAATAAACAAATCGTGACAAGCCAATCCAAAATTTGTACATAAAATTTACACTGAAATGTACAAGATAACCTTTATTATTATATACTCGTATATACGTTAATACTTTGCCAAATTTCTAATACAAACATTGCCTGAAGTCTAATGGGCATTGGATATTTTCTTCGTCAAGGCTAAAGACTTAATTGACTGAAATATGCCTTACATACGCAAATAATTAACCTTAAAGATTAGGCGAATGATAGTCTTAAAATGTTCCCATGGTCATTTGACTCATTGGAAATATGACAATCTTAATCAATAGTCTGTTTGGAAAACATATAAAAGAAAAATATCGACGGTTGAAAGGCTAATTGATCTAAACGACATTTTTTTTTCAATATTGAGTTATATACATATTCAGAATTAGCAAATTTTTCTCCGTCGTTTGAGTCAGGTTTCAATTGTTTTCGAAAAAATGTCGTTCGAATCAATTAGCCTTTCAACCGTCGATATGAATAATTACGATTAGTTGTCGTTGAAATAACAGGTTGTAATATTTTAAGTGCTAATTCTTAATTTGTTTTTGTATAATGTTTTTTTTTTTAATATAAAAATAGTATGATTACCGAATTAAACGGTAGTTGTAATTGTTGATAACAAAAGAATGTGCAAGGCCTTGAGATATTTTTCCGTATTATGCTTAAAAAATATTGATGAGTTTTGATAAATAGTTACAAATCTCATATAAATCTAATAACAAATGGAGTATGGAGTCCAAAGTCCACATAATATGGAGTCTTTACATAGCACCCGAACAAAATATGTATATCCACTTTCTTATAATTGCAATATTTTAAACTTTGTGTTTCTTATTTGGTTATTAAATAAGAAACACAAAGTTTAAAATACAGCACTTCATTAATATCATTACTTCACGCACAATTGAGTTGTCAGTAATATCAGTATCAATTCAAAATCAGTATTCTTAATCTGACACCGTTTAACTGGTTAAAGCAACAAAATGGGACATAATAGTGTGAACGATAGCGTAAATTTTAATATGCCCATTAGTATTCGCTTCGATGTCATGTGAGAAGGAATTGTTAGCTTGTGTTATATATCCTTCGTCATTACCTTCATTAACAACATCTATGTTGCAAAAACAAATTAAATGGCTACAACGCATAATATCGCGGTTACTTTAATTAATTTGACATTTTATAGATCTCCTTCTGATCTTGATTTAGTCATTGCAACTTAGTTTCTGGTTTTATTTGATTTCAAATGGAAATTGTTATCTATCTTGCTCTATTTTAAGAATATTTTCCGCTACTGACAACAGGTTTTGATCTTTTATAATCTTGCACTATTTCCGTGTACTTGAATGAAGTATCACACGATCTAGATAAAATTCTACGGGTTTTTCATTAGCATTTATTAGCAGTTTAAAAATACAGTCAAAAAGTGGCGGTTCAAGGAGACTAGATAACCTTTATGATTGTCCTTATCATGTCCCATCTCACTCGTATGCTTCAAACGTTGTGTTTCACAATGTCATTATTGAAATTAGTTTGTTTTGTCTCAATTATGTTGTTTTTATGAAATTTGAGTTTTACCGACATTTCTTCTCTTCTAAAACGAATGTGAAAAGTTCAACCTTTCAATGTAAAACGGTCACCATGACGGTTGACATTTACTGAGACAGATTTGTATTGACCACAAGGGCTAACAGAATATAAATGGACGCACGGTATTCTGAGAAAAAACTGCAAAGGAATCAAAATAATTATACCTATGTGCTAGTAGGGTTAAAATTAATTTTGTATTGCCATATCATATATTGTGACCCATGTTAATGGGATACCAAAATAAGAAAAAGCTTCTTGAAATTTTGCTGGAAGTTTCTTTCAATGTCTGAAATATTTCAATAATCGTCACGATATGTTTCTCTCCATCACTTATATTATGATTGATATGATGCTACGGCTTGTTTATTAACACTTTTGTTTTGTCTGTACTAGGTAATTGATTATATGATTTTCCAAAAGGTTAGGCAATTCAAGGTTGAGGTCTCACATCAACTTAAGACATACTACTATTAATAATGTTAAACAAGAAACTTGCTTTACTAATTAACAATAATTTATTATCACTCGGTTCTATGCCCTCTTTTGATGCAATACGTGGGTTTAAACGTCTATGTACACAATTTATCTCTACTGTCAGTCTTTTCATTTACATACTTATCGGTTCACTAGATAGGTACTAAATAATGTTACTGTATCATTTGTCCGAGCTAACTCTTATGCACATTGTTGGAATTTTGCGTCCGTATGTAGTCAGTGAATTAATAAATTACTTAGATCTGACATGCATAGATATGGACAAGATTATTTGCTGCTGTTAGCACAATAATACGTCTGAAATAATGAAAGATTAGATCGAAAACAGATAACAGTTGATAAAATTGGTTTATGATGAGAACTATAATCTTCTGGACATACAAGTAGGTAAATGCGATAAAAGAGGGTAATTTCTTTGTCGCTGAAATGTCAAGGAGGTGAATGGAGACATTGACTTTGTGAATTAAAGCCGAATATTGTTGAATCGTATCAAGATCCGACCTTTTCCCCAATGAAATATGATAGTACATATCAAAACAAAAAAAAAACTATTTCGTAAAATCGATGTAACAAGGTAAGTAAATTATCTTAGAGATAAACAAACTACTCAATTTAATTAGGTACGTTATGCCACCAAGTCTTAAGTACAGAAATTCTGCCTTTGAACTTTTAACTGAACCATGAAAAGTCAGAACAAATAAACCCAACTAGGTGTAAACTCAAGGTGAAGACAAATCTCGTTTACGTAAACGGTAATTTTGGTTTTGTTAAAGTATTTTAATTAAACAATGTCTTCGATTTTAGATTGATTAATGTGAATATGATGGACTTCTTAGATACGCATGATATCTATATTTTTATTCTTATTTTTTCATGTGTGATTTAGTAATTAGTGATTTCATCACTCATTACTTTTAAGTGGACATTTCCATTCATAGCTGATATAAATGAATACAATAAACCAAAAAATAATGAAACTAGTGTTATTTACATGACATTATCTTCTTAGTATTAAAAATTAAATACGAGTATCCTAGCACATCTCCATAATATATTTTATGGCTCTGAAACGCGACAAACCACTCTTGACTCAAAATTTATTGGTCGCATTCCAGCATTCGAATGTTCCATTGCTTGAAATATTACTAGAATTATTCATTTGCATATCATTTTGTTTAGTTTTTTGGTTGGCTTGATTCAGATTATGTGTAGGATTATTTCCCGGTTTGAGATCTAATAATATTATTAGGAATACAGAGTAAATGGTCAATGGATTATTTTTTCATTTTTTTTTTTGGCTATTTAGGTTCTTTCCCCTGAAATATTTTGAAGCTCCATATTTCTCTTCTCACAAATGTATGTCAAGTGATTCAACGACTATCTGACTTCGTTTTATTGTTCAAGTACTGTCTGAGTGCCAAAGAAGGACATCATGGCTGTAATTTTTAATGAAATTGTAAGGATATCAACAGCATTACGTGTTTATTGCAGATGCTTTATTATTGCTAATTGTGGCTAAATTAGGTCGGTGATAAATGAATTGAGTTTTAAAAGTACGTTAATTAGTCAAAAATTCTTCAATTTGCTCGACGATTATAATGTTTTATTGGGTTATTATTATGCGAATTGGTATGTTTATTTGGCGTGATATCTGTTTTGTAATTGGTTTAAGTGCTTCGTATATTTATGGAATTGCGAAGGAACCTTCGTGGTGTCCTCGATCGCATTGTCTAATTTATTCTGAAGTTTTACAATGTCGTAAAGATCTGTCGTCTGTTTGTCATTATATACCGGGTATAAAGTTGAGTCCCTGTATAAGGTTGTTGTACGTAACCGCAACTTGACGAGGTTGCGGATGTCTATTAACTGGTGCTCCGAGTTCAGAAGTTCGCCTTCAATAAAGTATAGTGTAAAATATATTTTTCGAAATATCGTAACGTTTTTATTCTCTTTTTTTCTGACATCGTTTTATTTATATGTTGGTCATGCTTTTATTGGGTAGTCGTTACTTTTATTTTCTTTTCGTGAATTAAATTCAGCACTTAACTAAATGTCAGATAAAGATTTTATTTTTACTATATGTCATGATCTGTCTACGATTATAAGCTTCTTCGTTACACACTCTACAGTCCACATTTTGACATCAGCGATCATAACTACCCAAAATTAAACAAGATATACTACGAAATTATAACACGTATACTTTGACCTAACCCTTATCTTTGTAACAAATGAATGTAATGCACGCTGTTTAGTCAAGAACATCAAACCAGTTTTAATTTCTTTGTGGCCGCGGTTACTACCAGTTGCGCGCGGGTTGATCGCGTCTCGTGACTGCAAGAGGTATGGCCTATATTAAATTGTCATACACTCAGACACGATGCAGCTTGCTGTTTTATTTTAGTCTGTCACTTACGTTGTTAGACATGTTAAGAGAGAGGCAAAAGTTAACAAATCAAGACTTGTAAATTGAAATTTAATTTATCTTCAGTGACATGCACATAGAAACAGACATTTAATTTCTTTTATTAAAATTTAGTCTTCGTTATTATAGCAGTGGCAATTAATGCTACAAGATTAATAATATATCGGACATCAAAGATTTATTTAATAGATAACCCACAATCGGAATCGAAGTTTATCAAGCAGAAACAAGAGGATTGATCACACGGACCGCCCATAATTTTTTTACGATTCGGTATCAGAAAATAACCCAGTAAACGTAAAGATTTATCGGCACTAAAGCTCTGAAACACTGAATTAACTTACGACCTGATAACACAGGACGATAAGTGTACAATTATCAAGACACATTAATGAAAAAAAAAAACGAAAGTTGATTCACTTCTGGAACTGTCACTTTTAGTCCAATTTATTTTTAACTTGGCCCAATGATAACACAGCGGTCCCTTTAATTGGTCCATCAATTTTCGGCAAGAACTCACAAGGTGCAGATTACACACTAAGTGACAACTCGGTTCGTTGATGCCTTTTGCTGTCAAGCGAGTATCACTCCTTCAAACTCAAAACATTTATTAACATTTCCAGGCACTTTTGAACTGACAAAAAGCCAGTCAGTCTAAAAAATGAAGATTTGAATTGAAAATTGAGAATTGCACATTCCGCAAACCAAAAAAAAATCCATAGTATCTTTCCCAGTTCTAACTTGAAAGTGATAAAGGTTGCGTGTCTCAGAGCCATCTTATATAAATTCTTATCATTCGTTAATTGCGGATCATTATCTAACTTGAATTTGCAATAGTAATATGAATCCTATTGGAATAAATTAAATGCTTGCATTCTAAAGCAAACTGCCATTTAAAGTGCTGCTGAAAAATGTACCAGGAAATATAGGTGCTCTATCGATGTCAACAGGGTTATCATTGGTAACCGCAATGATTATGAACGAATAGAAAACATATTTAATTATGCAGCATTTGCGATGGTGTGTTAACTATTTATTGGCATGACTATTATTTGACTTGGCTTGAATTTTATTTGAAATAATAATTTTGAATTGGATCCAAAACGATCTAATCGAAGAACTGATTATGAAGAAATCTTCCTAAAGAGTGACATGTTGACGATTTGCAATTATATCATGTTGTTTTTGATATCGTTGTTGTTACCAGCTTGCCAACAGCTTTACCTAATGACTTATAGTTTAATCTCATGTGGGTTTTTGACGAAAGCTCGTGTCCTTCTGACTCTGTCTCTATTGATTGGGATCTTGTATATTTATGATAGGTTGCGACTACTGTGGTGGTTGAATAGATTGTTAATTAGTAGCTTGAAGTCTGGTCTTCCTAAGTTTTCTAAATTTCCATAGATCTTTACGATCTCTATCTTTACATCTGTATACAGATCTTTGTATCTGCTATATTTATTTGTTTTTCGGTTTTGGTCTTCTTTCTATTTTTGAATTTGATGCGTTTGATAAATGTAACATATTAGATATCTGTGCTTTTGATATTGCATAAGTTGTATTTAGATATATAAGTTTTACGCTGATCTTTTAAGCAGTGACGTGTCAGTTGCTGATCGCTCGACTACCGCCAAGTTACGCTACGTTTTAATTCGACTCGTTTCGTTAAAGCCTCATATCTTACCCTTTATCGGTAGATAGTTTGTTCATTAATTAAATTAAAGTATTTTACTTATTTTTAATGAATACGTTCTTCTAATCTATGTGGACATTACTGGAGCATTTAACAAGATTCCTTTGTCTGTATTACATTATTATTATTTGTGAAAACCATTTTTAATTAAACGTCTGATTTCTTCATTAAAACTTATAGTGCTTATTTAAGTTGACACAAAGTTTAGTTTTAATTCTGTTATGAATCCCTTAGACGAAAATAGAAAACAACTATCGTAGAATCTATCATAGTCAAATTTTTCCTGTAACATTTAGGTCGTTATTTATAGTAACACTAAATATAGATGTCCTCGTTTTATACTTTTTTTCTTTCTTTATTTAACGATGACAATAAAAAAAAACGACAAAATATTATAATACTAATTATAATGAACTAAGTATTATAATAATTATGTTGTAGCAATTATTGGCATCACCTCTCATCTCATCCACCAAATTGCACTGAGCCTGCGTGGTGTATTGCGGCCCATTTCCTTTCCTAGAGATCAGGCCTGAGTCCCAGCAGTGTGACCATTATAAAACTGACTGATGTATGTAATACGACTCATAAAGATCAGATAGTTTTCCTGCTAATAAAAATAGCATCCTGCATCACAAAGTAAAAATGCAATAGAGAGAATGTTTTTTCAAGAATTTTTTATCTGATAATGTGTCATCCAATACGGAGTCGAGATCAGTGTAAATGGAAAGAAGCGCATTACACCTTCAATGTGGCAATTTACACAGTAATGATGATAAAGCGATCAACCCGCTGTGCCTTACGGCTACGTCACTTTATTTATCACTTGGCAATTTTGTTCCCCATTCCATACGCCATAAGAAATTGTGTATGATATTTATCATGCACAAATTGTAGAATTGGTTTTATTGATGTGTTTCCGATATGATTGGTAAACTTGCAAAGAACGTTGGTTTTACTTTTTTTATTATATTTATCTTTCCATTTGTCCTTCTTTTATTAAGTGTAGTCTGCTAGTTAATTTATTATTTAAATCATTTATTTTACTCTGAGCATACTCTTGTGTGAGAGGAGTAGTGGTGGCCCAGTGGTAACGGCCCCGACTTACGAGTAGTGGATCACGGGTTCAATCCAGCCAGGTGCAATACTTTGTGTTATTTATTTCGTCACCACTGCTCTCAAAACGGTGAAGGAAAACATCGTGAGGAAACCGGCATGTCCTAGAACCTGAAATTCGAAGACATGTGACATCTGTGTGTTTATGTATTTCCGTTGGTCATCTGTAGTATTCTTCACCAATTCAACTTAACAATTAATTGCATTTGTATTCACAAGCTTTGTGAATACAAATGCAATTAATAATAAGGCAATATAATTGGAGGAGTTCCCTCAAATCCTCATGAATGTAGTACACCCTTTCAACTAATAATATAATTTTCCAAATCGGTCCATGGGTTCTGAAGAATAAATACGACTTATTTGCGAACATTCTCCTTTTTTGCAGTCAGTTAAAATACAACTGAAATAAGAACCTTCCCTTTTTTGTAGTCGGTTAAATTGAGACAGTCTGTGGTCCATTTTCTTCGTCAATGCACTAGGGCTGTCAAACTATTTACAACCAAGCACTTTTCTTAATTGATTGGGTTCCATTGAGTCTTGATAGAAAAGGATTTATTTAATTTGACAGTGACAAACTATTCTAATAAAGCATTACGAGAACGATACAATGATACATTATCTGCCATTGCTTGCTACTATTTTATAAAAAAATGCATGCTATTGAGTATCTCTGAATGATGACTAGTAAAAAAATGTTATATTCATGTAGTTAGTATAGGTTTTTTTTTTCAATAGAAAAGGAAACAAAACATTTGATATATTAATTTCAGTTTTTGTGATGTATTCTTGACTGCAGTTTATGATCGAAACCAAAAGTCAATGTACTAAAAATAACTATCATGTCATATGACTTTTAGTCATTATTGTATTGTTTATTTTATTAGCCTACATCTTATCTGAATCTATTCTTTAAATATGACACAACTTAAATATTTTGAAACATGTCTTCTAAAAATAAATCCTTAATCGTCTGTACTTAAGGTTTGAAATTCAATGAGAAGAAAGGATTAATGATCTGTTTTGTTAACATCTTTTGTTAGTGAATTGCGCGACTCAACTGCTTATAATTAAAAATAATTGAGAGCTATTTAACTTCTTGTTAAGCGCATACAACTTTTGATTACGCTATAAAAATTCTTCGCTTACTTTTGTGAATAGAATTTGACGTATACTCAGATCGTGTTTGTATTAAAGTGAATCGTTTCAAATGTTTTGCTTGCGCTATTATTATTATAATTGACAATTAGAGCAACAAGTAAATAAATACATACACAGATATAAATAAGTGCATATAAAATGTATGTAATATGCGACACAAGAACGCCTTTGTAATAAGTAGTATTTAAGTGATACGACAAATACAGATGATGCTGTTGGATCCAGTAATTTGCGGAAATCTTCGCAAATAAGAGAAATATCGACACAGATATATACAGATCTATTATAGACACAGATTGAAACAATTTTATACACTAAAAGAATGTGTGTTCTATTGAATTGTTCAACAACACACATTCAGAACAATTGGCAAAAATATTTGCTACAGTGTGGAAGAACATAAGCCATTTTAAATGAGACAACGCCGAACTTTAGAAAATTTTGTCATTTTTAATGTATACTCCTTAAATATTATTACACTAGCTTCTGCCAGCGGCTTCGCCCGCGTGAAAGTTGATTTCTCCATGCAAACTTTGGAACCCAATTTCATCCACTTAGGAGGTGAATTTTCAAAAATCCTCTTTTAGTGCTCGCTTACGTCATAGAAGGAATCCTTGTGCAAAATTTTACGCTCCTAGTCCCTGTAGTTTCGGCTGTGCGTTGATATGTCAGTCAGTCAGTTTCTCCTTTTATATATATAGATAGGTAAGTCGGAAGTCACAAAAAGTACAATTTTTTTTTTCTCTTTAAGTCCACCTGTAAGCCGGTGCGGTGTATTGTTTAGAAATCTCAGCGTATGATAGCTTTCACTCACATACACAAGACACCCAGACCAGGAACAACTGTCTTAAGGGCTTAAAAATATTTTTACCGTAGTCGAACCCACGACACACAGTGCAGCAGCCAATCGATCACCCACTGCGCCAACTGTGTTGTACCGAGCTTGAATTGAGCTGTCAATCTATTGGTTGACAGCTTATAAAGTTGCTAAGCACTAGGTATTTTAGTGATCGGGATATAAAAAGGACTTTACGCGTTTTGATGTAGGATTTACATAATTATAAAAAAAAATTGCCGCGGCTTTCGACCAGCCAGCCTTTTTAAATCTCTCTGATAATCTAAATCATAATTCAAATGACTGTTTATTTCTTTTTTTATGCTATAAGTTCTAAACCATTTAAAGAGGTCAAATGTTGAGTCTATAGTATTTACAGTTGGTTATCACGATAAAAGAGTCCATAAACTATCTGATGGTTAACATGATCATCATCATTATCATTATTTCAGTCGAAAGACATCCACTGTTGGACATCTATGCCTCTCCCAAGGTCCCGTGCGTCTTGCGTCCATCGGATTCCCGTGACTCTCATCCGGTCAACCATCCACATTGTAGGAGGCCTTCCAACGCTACGTCTTCGGGCTTACTATCTACAGATGGTATTTAGACCAAATATAAATTGAAAATCGAACAACGCGTTTTTGTCAGCCCTATATGACGTGACGAATGGAACTTTAATAAGTGACGGAAGCGCTTCGGTGGACGAGAACTGGCGACTTCCGACAGTAGCGGGGACGAACGAAAGCGGCCGTCTACACTACGCCTCACGTATTTTCTTACGGGAACTGGGTCCCTTATCGTTTCCTTTGGATCGGACTTAGGTCGAGCATACATACGTGTGAGTTCGCAATTTCGTGTGCATGATCTATTTTTTACCTTTCAACAAACAGGTGCAAAAATATAACACCTATGCGACTGCGCGTTTAAAGAAAATAAAATTCCTCTATATAAAGATACATATCTCTTCTGCCATCTCCTTCTTGGTCGCGGCAGACCAAGAAGGAGATGGCGGGACGACTTAGAGGTCTTCCTTAGGAATTAGCGAGAAGTAACTTAAAGCCGAAAACAATGGAAGGAATTAAGGGGGGGGGGTTGCCCAGCAGTAGGACAGTAAAGGCTAGATATAATAATAAAGATACATATATCATTGATAAACCGTTTTTAGGTTTCCGCACCCAAATCAGGACCCTATTGCTATCACTCTGCTGTCCGTCTGTCTGTCACCAGGCTGTATCTCATGAATCATGATAGCTAGACATTTGAAAAGTCTTACAGATGGTGTATTTCTGTTGCCGCTATAACAACAAATATATATAAAACTAAAAACAAAATAAAATAAATATTTATGTGAGGGGCCCTTACAACAAACGTGTTTTTTTTGCTACGGACTGTACGGAACCCTTCGTGCGCGAATCCGACTCACACTTAACCAGTTTTTGTTATTAAAAATCATAGTTTGCAAAACTTTTGACAGTATAAATTAGAACACTTAGAAATTTCATCCAACACATTAACCGTAATTCTGTGATGAAAGGGAAATCACAAAAAAACGTGTTTGACATATTTGTCAATCAGTTGATTGGCGATCGTCAATTGTAATGTATGACGTTCATATTGACGCAATACCTACGTTTACGAAAACCCAATTCCTAATTATTGTTTAAATGATCTGTCATTTTCTCATGCTTTAAAAATAGTTCGTTGGTTGAGAGCTACATTTTTGTTCCAATTTAACATTAGATGTGGTGATTAATATGTAATTTTGAATTGGCCTATCTGAAAGCTCTGGTTTCTATGAAATATTTTTCTTTTATTTACGAATAGTTTTCTAATATATATATTTTTCCATACAGAGATATATTAGGTATATTTATTCAAAAAATCAATTAATTGGTTTAATAAACTACGTAGCAAACTTGAATATTAACTATAAATACCTTTATACTAAATAATTATTTAAAAGTTTTTACTTCTTTTTACAAATAGATTATTGCTTTTTTTCCTATACAAAATTCCTGTATATAATATTAATAATATATATATTTTTTAAATTTTTGTACTTATTTATCTTGCTGCCAATTTAGACATTGAAAATGAGAGCAGTGATTGAAAATGAGAGCAGTGATGAGTCAGTGGTAACGGCCCCGGTTTACTAGTTGTAAGTCGTGGGTACGAACCCAGGCAGGCACTTTTCTTTTTTTAATTTATTTCATCACCACTACTCTTAAAAAGGGTGAAGGAAAACATCGCGAGGAAACCGGCGTAGGTATCCTAGAATAAAAAAAATCCGCATTAGGCTCCCGTGGTGGAATACGGCGCATAATCCTAGAGAGGAGGCCTGAGTCCCAGGTGAGGGAATATTATACTTAAAGCTAATTATGCTTCTGCGACATTGAAACTTATACCTACCACAAAATAATAACCTTTCAAATATAAATTGAATCTAGTTAATTTTTTTTTGGCGATTATACCACATCCTGCATATATTAAAATTATATTTATGTATGTGATTTTATTGATCTCTTAGACCGCAGTAACTACGTGTGGTCGTGCTCATATAAATTATGTTTTAAAATATTCAGTGATAATTTATATTAACTATTTCACACCGGACGGATGTTGATAATAATCTGCAAAAAATAAACTAAATCCCAAACATCTTAGTGCGATTTAATCGTTAGTAAAATGATCATAACAAGAATAAAGTCATGCAGAAATTGAAATTAATAAGGTCAAGTAATGTTGGAACGTTTGATCTTATTCGAAGCTTTTATATAATGTTTTTTTTTTTTATTATTTAAACTTTTTGTACCTACAGTCAGTCATGGTGGTCCATAGGCGTACTTAGTGTAACACGGTATTCTCTGCCAAACTCAACCTTTGGATTAAAGGGGTGACCAGACGGTTGCAAACCAACGTCCCAACCAAGGTAACCTTGCTAGTTTCAATTCGTGTAGACAGCAGTTGTAATCCATGACCTTCAACGCCTTTAGTTAGGAGGTGCGTTTTCCCAACCACCGAACGTGTTGGTGCGTGGTTTACATCCATGTAGCCGCAACACAAATCAAACACATAAACCAAGGTCACCTTGGTTGAAACGCTAGTTTACAACCATCTGGTCACCCCTTTAAGACTGCACGGTGGTAGGTATGCAATAATAAATTAATAATATTTTAAATCGAATGAAATTTCTTTTCTTACACGTACTGTTCTTATTGTTTTGTCCAAAATAAAATGTTCAACAATTGTAGTGTTTTCAAGGCACAAAATCAGTTCTTATCGAAAAAATCGTAACCTTAAAGTATTTAAAAAAAAAAAACAATACAAAACATAGGCAGCTACGGGATATCCTAGCGGCATCAATGACGAGCTTCTATACAAATTTTCTTTCCCTTTAGGAGATGATTTTCTTTAGTGCTCTCCTTCTTTATAAAAGGAAATATTGTGCAAAAAGCAAAATTATTAATTTATTATTATTATTATATTATTATTAAACACATATCAAGTATTGTTATGTTAAGAATCTATGTACTAAATTTTATAACTGTATCATGAACCTGGTTGTCCGTACAAATTCATAGTCACCGGCCCATCCGGGCGACTGAGGGGTTGTTTTGCTCCCGCAGCTAGCTGTGCACTGGCGCCTAATGCTTGCTATGGCTTGCAGTGACCTGTGTTGTACTTAGTGTCGGTGATGTTCAACTTGTGACCTTTTTTAAATATTTTTGGGATAAAACATGGTGTAAAAATTGAAATCGATTCAGTTACTGATTCTGAAAAAAAATATATTCAGGTTTCGCATATACTAAAAATAATGTTGTATATGCTTGAGAACCACATGCAGCAGTTACCTCCTGTTAGTCTATGAATATGTACGACAAATTGTTCTCGATTATCTCGTAATCACTGCACATACTGATGACCCATAACAACAGAAATGCCCATGTATACAATCCCAGTGTATGTATCAGTAATCATTTGCAGATTACGTAATGCAAGATGCAACACTGATCACTGTATATTGATATAAATAACTAACGTGGCTTGATTAAGAAACTTATTTGACCACCTACTGGTGTCCACTTAGCCATGATTAACTGCTCATGACTTATGAGCTAATGACTGTATTATTGATAAACATAATTTAAGAGTATAGCAGTTGTTCTACCTACTATTAAACTATTGTATTGTATACTAATTTAGACATGATGCACCTACTTTTTTATGGTGGGAAATCATCCTAATGACTTCTCGCGCTCTGAGTGGACCGGGAAGGCGTGTCAGACTTTTACTGACTAAAACCACATCTGTATCCTTCAATTACAATTTGCGTACTAGGACTACGGGTTTCCCTTTTCCAAAATTCTCCACGGTCCTAGCTAGCGGGCATCGGCCCCGCTGGGCCCCTACGGTTTGCTGACATCTCTTTAAGAAGGAGGATCGCGGAAATTAGCTCTGAATAACATGTGAAGTGGTTTTACTTGTTACCTTCATCCTTGCTACGATCGCAAGTACTGCAGAATCAGTGCGGGATAGCGAACGAAGTGCTTAGTTTCACTTTTGGCACTTTTTACAGTCCTGTTTCTCTTCTTGGTAACCCTAAAGCATGCAGGTGTCAGCCCATTTGTTTATTTTTCACACAAATGCATTTACCGTGTATGTTTAGTTGTGACTTGCCCCATTGTTAGGCAAATGCGAGTCTTTCACCGTTCGCCATTGTTGACCAATTGGGACCATGTAGCGTCCTCTACGTCGTTAAAACGTGGATTTATAGAACTAAAACTTTCTATAAACTTCTTTAAAAATAGAGTTATGTACTATTTAATTCACGTTTAGATTTTAGATTGAGAATTCGAAGTT
The DNA here is from genome assembly GCA_961205895.1 of Mythimna pallens. Classification (NCBI taxonomy): domain Eukaryota; kingdom Metazoa; phylum Arthropoda; class Insecta; order Lepidoptera; family Noctuidae; genus Mythimna; species Mythimna pallens. Next base: position 10,349,939 of record OY540843.1, read on the forward strand.
AACAAATTTTAGAACTCAGTATAGCACGATAATACTTATCTAAGTTTATCATTATAATAGAATTCAACAAATCCTTAACTTATATATCTTAATTCAAGACTGCAATGTTGGCGTAGTGTTTGAGCTATATTGGCTGCGCTGTAGAGTGGGTCGAATTTTTTTTTTTCGTCAAATCCGTTTGTAATAGTGAAATTATGTTTTCTTACTAGTTCAATAAAAAAACTGTAATATATAACTAATTTAGTTTTAGTGTGATAGCCCGCGCATCGAACTGCAAGTTTTATATGAATTAATACAATAGTGACTATAGACAGTCTGCGCTGCTGGTTGGTTCGATTCCTACAAGCAACAAATGTTTTTTTGGTCTACAGATAGGTGTTCCGGGTCTGTGAATGTGTTAACATGTTTGTGAAGTCATCCACGATACAGAAGTTATTACTAGTGTTGGGTAAAGTTTAAAATAAAATGAGAAGAATCCGGAAAATGGGACACCATTACTCGCGGTTTCATTGAATTTTGGTTTCTGTGTCGGCGGGTGAAGAGCATTAAGTCATGGTGGTTTGATTACCAGACCGAGAAAAGTTCACTGATTTTTCCACGAAGATCTTCTCAGTGCGCAGTGTAAATTAATGTGAGCTCGGTTAATGGCAATAGATTCGCCACATAAATATTAGGTACAAAACACTGCCATAATTCGAGTGTTCCCATCTACCGAACTACTCCGCTAATCCCATCTTAGTGTTGCTGGTTTTTAGGGTTCCGTACCCAAAAGGTAAAACAGGACACTAAGACTCCACTGTCCGTCTGTCTGTCCGTATGTCAGCAGGCTGTATCTCATGGACCGTTATAGATAGACAGTAGAAATTTTCACAGATGATGTATTTCTGTTGCCGCTATAACAACAATAAAACACCAAACAAAATTAATATTTAAGTGTGTTCCCATACAAAAAACGTGATATTTTTTACCGCTTTTTTGTTTTGGACGGTACGAAACCCTTCGCGCGCGAGTCTGACTCGAACTTGGCCGGTTTTCTATATTTTAATAATAATAATAATAATAAATCTTTATTGTAATAAAACCAAAGTACAAATTAACTTAATACTACATCAAGAGTGACGGATAAAAGACTACAGTGGATAACGAAGCAAGACCCAGTCCCGTGCTAGGAGTTAACCTGTATTACGGACACTAGGGGATGCTCCATCACCTCACTAGGATCATTAAACTAACCGTCTGTAGTAAAAAGTTTCTGAATCACTGGTTTCCCCATCTATATTTTATGGTTCTGTACTGACTGAAGAAGTCACATATGGCTGAAACGCCAATGTGTCTCTGTGTTTCCGTAATTTCTCTTCACAAGACTTAGCATTCTTGGAAAACCTTACAGAAGTTGATAGAAATAATCCTACCCATATAAGGCGATCCGGGAAATATATTTTGCGTACAATAGACTCTCCAACCACGAATCCGTTTGCCAAGCTTTGTGAATAGTTACAATTTCCCTCACGATCGTTATTAGAAATATCCATTTTGTGAAATTTTAAGATTATTCCAAGTATCCATAATGTGCTTGTGTTGCGGTTTATATAGATCGTAGTCTAGGTTTTGTGGTCAGCACTAGCATTGAACATGGTGTCGATGACCTTTGTAATGGATTTCTAATAACTTTCCGCCATGCTGCATGCGTTTGCAGCGTTTTATGTATATTGCAGTTGTCATCGAGAGCTCATTACTTACATAGGTATTCAGCTGGTTGCAAATTTGTTTATAGAAATCCTCTAAATGCTCAACCATCATTTTTTATGATTCTGTGTTTTTATTTTATTTTAGGTGTGGAAAATTTAAAGATATTTTTTTTAAAATTTGTCATTATGCCAAAATTATACGCTTGTCAAATGATTTATTTGACATTTCCAAATCAACGCTTATTTCTCAGGAAAATAATTTAATCAGGTCATTTCTACATTTGATAGTTGAAGAAAGCGTTCAATTTTTTTCTTAACAGTCGTAACAAATAATAAATTTGCTCTATTTATAAAATCCACGTAACACATATTCGAAAAGTGGGCAAGATACTTTGTTTAAAACAAATTAAAGTTCATTTAAAAGGGGGCGGCAATAAACAACGAGAAAAAACCGCTAGTGAAATTAAATCTTATGTGATAAGTGTTTGAGTTCAATTTCTTTCGCGCTTGATTAATTTCACGGCTACATTGACAGATTAACGTGCGCCGTCGAAGTGTACCGTATACAAATAAATCACTTTCTGACAAAGCTGTACAACTTTATAAAACTGATAACATCTCGATCAACAATCTTATTACGATCCAAGATTTTTTTACGGCATTACACAATACTCGCTCTTATTGTTAAAGAAATAATTGCATCGTTAAATTATCGAGTTGTCAACCGGCCTTTGTCTGAAAAACGTATAAAAATTTCGGACCACCAAATAAGTGCTCTGAGACGATTACTCTGCAAGCATAAATAAAATTATATGTAATTATCGGGAAAATATGCCGCGTTAAGCCTCGAGTGAAGTTGCAAATCTTAAGAGCTGGTTTATTGAATTCTTTAATTATTGTGATACGCCCAAAACTGGCTCGTTTGTTGCGGTGATATTTTAACAAAAATAATAAGTGCACCTTGGAATTTTAAAAGGTTATTTAAAGTGATTACTGGATTGTTTGAAAAATTGTCCTGATGTTACTTGAGTGACCTTAAAAGGTAGTTCATCCGTAACAATTTGTACGAACCATTAAAGAAAACTTTTTCGGTTCTTTATTTCACATCTAATTGCAAGAATATTTTTTTGGAATTTTTCAAACCCTTTTAATCAGATTCCCGTTTGAAAGTGATGGTAACAGCTACTTAGCATAAGTGTAGCATAATCAGCCTCATAATGTGACTACTACTGGGACACGAGCAGTGGTGGCCCAGTGGTAACGGCCCTGACTTATGAGTTGTAGGTCGCGGCTTCAAACCCAGCCAGGCGCATTACTTTGTGTAATTTATTTCATCACCACTGCTCTCAAAACGGTGAAGGAAAACATCGTGAGGAAACCGGCATGTCCTAGAACCAAAAATTCGAAGACATGTGGCATCCACCAACCCGCACTGGGCCCGCGTGGTGGATCACGGCCCATGCCCTCTCCTAGAGAGGAGGCCTGAGTCCCAACAGTGGGAACATTATAAGGCCGACTATACTATACTATACTGGGACACACGCCACCTCTCTATGGGCCCAATGCCGGTTGGTGGATGTCACATGACTACAAATTTTGGTTTCGATGACATGCCAGTTTCTTCAAAATTATGAAGACAAACTTCATAATTTTGACAGCTATGGTGGTAAAACAAATGAAACCGCGACGTACGATTCTTAAGTCGGGCCATTACTATTGGACCACCACAAAGCCTAGCACGAGTTCTTAACGTGATCCATTTTACGACCTAAACTGATCTGTTAAAGGGATGGAGCTATATAGGGTGTATAGCTCTTACCCTCTCCTTCGCTCGCATGACTGACATTTTAACACGTCATGGTAAGACTATATAGTCCTCAATCAACACTAATATTATTAATTATTTGCAGGAGGTAATCTCTGAAACTACTGATCCGATTGCGATAATTTGTATCACTGCTTACCATCAGGTGGGATCGCAGTCAAGCATTAGTTTATATCAAATTAAAAAATAAAACGAAAGAAAGCTGCTTTATTCCTGAGTGACATAGGCTATATTTTATGTATGCGGGCGAAGCCGCGGGCAAAAACCAATGGACAATATTATGTGTCAAGATTATGGTACTTTAATTGCCATTATAATAATTCAAATACTGTTTCATATATTATTTAGATAATAATCACCTTATTAAAAGCTATAAATCACAAAATAAATTTAATTTACATGGTAATTTTTGCTACCGTTACGTCAACACTACAAGTTTGTTACATATTTTATTCCGCGTTTCACATAATCGACAAACAGATTAATGCGAGATTTATTTATGTGCATTTGTCAAGCTACTTGTTTTCAAAGTATTTCATATTTCTTGAAACTAAGTGTTTTTTTGAAAATTTAAATTATCGGAATTAGTACCAAGCCCATCCTGAAAGTCCAAGATTTTTTGATCTCGATGCGGCGACGGTGACATAACAAGAGAAAGAAATCGCACTATTAAGACAATATCCTAACTAAAACATAAAACTGGCCAAGTGCGAGTCGGACTCGTGTAACTTGTGTTAAAAAAATCACGTTGTTGTATGGGAACCCCACTTATATATTTATTTGAATCTGTTTTTAATATTCGTTGTTATATCAATAGAAATACATCATTTGTGAAAATATCAACTTTTTTTAGCTATCACGGTTCACGAGTTACAGCCTGGTGACAAACAGATGGACAGCGGAGTCTAGGGTATATTAATATATAGTAATAGGGTCTCATTTTTACCCTTTGGGTATAGTACCCTAAAAACTATCACAAGTATGGCATTTACAAAATTTTTTACAAAGAAACATTTATGTATATGAGCACGATTGGTGCAGTGATTGAAAATAAATAGATAGATAGATATACCTACAGTGGCTGTTATATACCATACATACAGCTGCGGAAAATGGAACGCTTCGGTGCGGCATGACAGGTGCTCGCGCTGGTGGACCAATCGCGAGCCATTAACGATCTTCGCGCGGACGAAGACTTCCGAAGAAAATACGAACAGAAAACAATTGAGATTTTCTCCGCGTCAACGGCGTATTGATATAAATTAAATTTATAATAAAATGATTCCCGCACGGAAACTATTTGTAAGATCTACATATAGCTGTTCCGGGTTTGAGAGTCTTATGTATGTGAATTTACATGTTATTCCTAGTGTAGGGCAATAATTATTTAAAACCAAGCAAAAATAATTTGGTATTAATTCATTGTTTGTACCTTCAACATCCACGCTACACAATCTAAGTTACAGCATACCTATTATTGGAATCGATTCTCGAACGTGGAAGATAGCTTCCGTATTGACATAAATTATGTTCACAAAGAGTTTAAGAGCGGCCAACCCGAGACACATTTTCCTACAACCGCTCTTACGTGATTATGATGTTTTTATACATTTTTCTCCAGATATTACACTCATACACACACCCTCACACACATACACTCTTATCTAGTGGATATTGTCTGGGCTTCTATAGAAATCGTTAGATAAAGCAACAAGTTTTTAAACCATACTCAACGTTGACGATAGGCGAGCGGAGAAGGGCCCTGTTAAGAAATGTTTATCTTCCAGCCTCCAAAATACAGACACTGCCTTGTTCGGGGACCATTGTTATAATTCTGGTAAAATACCACTTTTGTTAGGTACTGTTATGTAATTAATGTTATTACTAAAGAAAATACCTACTTGTTACAATGTTTAAATAAATTTATTGTTATTCTTATCTGTATGTTAACAAGAGATTTATGAATTTTAGTTAATCAGCTGAAGGTGCTTTATATTCTTTTATATTAAAAAAATCGATTATTATCGTGCAAAATGAATTCATTAAGGCACTATTCTTGGGATCACTTTTTTCCTTACTCATTATTATCGTTATTTCATTAACCCGTTTTAGGGAAACTTGAGGTGTGACTCTAGTTGATTGAATACTTCTAATTTAATCATTTCTTAGTCACAAATAACGATAAAATCCATTTTCTTTTCAGTCGAAATAAAATATTTTTATGCTTGTTATGTATCTATAAGTTAATTAATATTAGGGGTTAAAGTATGAAATTGCCGTTTTTTAAAACGGGTTGCTTTGAAGTGTTATATCTTTGGATTGACTTGGAATTATAAGTTCAAATAAACTTTATATTAAAGGTACATTATTCTTTTTCCGTAATTAGGAATTTATTTGATTCTTTGTGTTTTGTATTTTCTATTACAGGTACTTGTAACTATTATGTTATGAAATATAAGAAAACTCGCATTATTTTGTAATATGATTTCTACCGTGGAAACAATGTGTCTCAAGCGGTATGCAATATGAGCAATTTCATACTTTAACCCCTATTATTTCTTAGAGATTTTTCAAATTGCATTCTTATTTCTATCAAAGAAGTGAAAAGAACAAATTTCTTTTCACTTCTTTGCTACTGTTTTGCATTTCTAGCGCTTACAGTATCCCCCCCGGGCGAGCGATTTCCGGCTACCGTAGACTCGGGCTTGCTGACGACGAGCAAAGGGTAGCTTGCCGTCCGCTCGACCGAAACCAAGTGGCCGACACCGCGTAGTATCTACGCTCACCTCAAAGAGAGGTTTGCAAACCATAGTGGCCCAGCAGGGTCGATGCCTGCAAAGCCTGAAAAGGATATTAATGGTCCTATCATTCAACTATTGATGATGGGCTGCGGAAATGTAGGACATGAGATATGTCTGATGTCCTATATTTTGGATAATTTGAATCAACATTCAACAGTTATCAGTACAACCTTATACATTGAATATTCCAATCAGAACCCGCCAGCGCTAGATTTAATTAGTTTTATATTTAACTTGTTCAAAAGATTAATGTTCTTGACAGTAGTAGAAACTGCTTTAATATCGCAAATGTCAAGTGAAACCGATTACGATTACCATTTTATTGATAAGTTCGCGAATTAAATTGACTAACGTTACAGATAGCGTGTCCATTTCATTGCAATCGACTTACGGATATGTTTACTTCTTAATACGCGGATGTTTGATAATGGCAATGATATGGATTGTAGGTATAAGTACCGCCCCCTTAGCCAAGTTACGATCGTTTCGTTTGCGTCGAACGCCTCGAGTAGTCCACGCCTCCGATTCCTTTGTTCTGACGTCATCTTAACGCTCAGTCACGTGGTCAGAACAAACGAATCGGAGACTTGGCCTACTCGAGGTGTTCAACAGCTGTCAACTATTTGCTGTCAGAGAGCTGCAGGTTCAATAGAATAGCAAACGAATAGGACAACGGTTGGATAACTATGAGATACATATACGCTGTTATGCAAATATTTACATATATGGATTTTACAAGAAGTGACTGATTTACATATTATAATCTAGCTTTTGCCCGCGGTTTCGCCCGCGTACATAAAATGTAGCCTACGTCACTACGGGAATAAAGTAGCTTTCTATCGGTGAAAAAATTTTAGAAATCGGACCTGACTTTCAAAGATTACTTCCTACAAACAAAAAAAAAAAAACAAACTGTGTGTGTAAATTTTATTATTAATGAAAGTTAGAAAGATATGTCGTCATTGAATAAGAGCTTTTATAAAAGGTAAGTGGTAAATATGTCAAAGTATTGGACAAAATATACAAAAACAAAACTTATCAACGGACCTACTTCCTAATTAGCACAAAAATCGATCCGTACTTACGTTCCTAATGATGTATTGAAGGCCTATATTACGCATGCTCTCGATATACAAATATAAATACATGTCAACGAGCTCTGTTATCGATATTTTAATCGGATTACGACGCACCCAAAGTGTCTGTCCGGCCAATTCAGAAACATGATGTTAGGGGTGGGATACATGAATTGTCTTATAATAATACTGATGTTTTTATTATGGTGATAGAAAATAGTGAAGGAACTATCGTTATAGATCATGGTACTTTTGACAATGATAAGACAGTCAATGCCAATAATAGAGCTTTTCCAGAAGAAGAAGAACTTTCAATAGTAAGCAAACACCCAATGATGACCCATGATGTTAGGGCTGGGATACATGAAATGTCTTATAATAATACTGTTATATTAATATGGTGATGGAAAACAGGGAAGAAACTATCGATATAGATCATGGTACTTCCGACAATGATGAAACAGTCAATGCCAATAATAAAGCTTCTCCAGAAGAAGAAGAAGTTTCAATAGTAAGCAAACACCCAATGATACTAAGCTAAATAGTAAAGACAGAAGACAGCAGAAAGATCTCAGTAGGTTCTCCTACTAACGTTTATCCCTTTTGAAATCAAGCATGACAACATCTACTAAGTAATCTATATATATAAAAGGAGAAACAGACTGACTGACATATCAACGCACAGCCGAAAGTACTGGGAGTAGGAGCGTGAAATTTGGTACGAGATTTTCTTTTATGATGTAGGCGAGCACTAAGAGAGGATTTTCCGAAATTCACCCCCTAAAGAGATGAAACGGGGGTCTAAAGTTTGTATAGAGAAACCTAATTTTACGCGAGCGAAGCCGCTGGCACAGGCTAGTTAATTATATTAAAAGATAGCGTCATCATTCTGAGTAACGATAAAACTACTAAAGAGGTTGTTAATAGTGTTCTTAACCAAATGAAGAAAACCGGTGTACGAGCTTTCCACATTCAAAAGCATTCCTCAGCATTCCCAGAGTTCTCCTACAAATTACATATAAATACACCTCACATGGCATACATATAATAAAATGTTCCTTTTTATTAGTGTCTCATATACTAATATGAGAACATATCTTTGAAAATAGTTCTTCTGTCTGACCAATTAAATAATCATGCCATAATTTTAGGTTACACGTGTATAATATTATGTTATAATTTTTTTTTTATTATGAGAAAATCTCGTAAGTAGTTTGTAATCTGTATTGAGTTGGCTTTTACTATTTAGATCTATTCTGGTCAAGACCACGATCACTTTGAGGAAAAAATTCGCAGCTACTGATTTGTGAATGTATCTTGTATTTTCTTGATGATTATTGTAATTTATTTGTGGTACGATATTAAAATACGAATTTATAATCACACTAATAATATAAAGGCGAACGTGTGTGAGTGTGTGTCTATATCTGTTATTGTTGTGTTGTATCTGTGTGTTGTATTGTTTGAATTTTTTAACCCGGGAATATATTCTCTTGTGACAATTTTCTTCTTTCACGTCGGTGAAGCCGCTGGCAGTAAATCTAGAATAAATTTTACATCCGTTCAATTGGATCGCTTGCATTTGCAAAAGTAAATTATTATACAACATTAGTTTTAGTATATGCGAAACCCGAAACAAGTGTCTAGTAGTTTTATGTAAAGAATCTGTGTACAAAATTACATAACTCTATGATGAAAAATCACGAAGTTATAAGCTTGTTATGTTACTTGGTTGGCCGCACAAATACTGTTTTACTCCCGCATCCAGCTGTGCGCTAGTGTCTAATGTCCGCTATAACCTGCCGTGATCTGTGTTGTACTTAGCAGTGTCCAACTTGTGACCTTTTTTAAACATTTTTGGAAAAAAAATTAACATGGTTTAAAAATTATTGGAATCGATTCAGTTACTGATTCTGAACAAACTATATTCAAGTTTCGAATATACTAAAAATAATGTTGTAAATCGCAATAATTTTTGTTTATACTTCAGAGTGATTTGTCTACCCGGGGCTTAAAATGTCAGTATGACACCTATCTTAACACTTCGTTAGATAGAAATAAATCTTGCATTATATCTTATTTGACAATCAGTCAAGGGGAGTTAGTAACAAGTAGTTTCTTTTCGCCTGAAGGCATATTAGCTCATTAGATTTATACCATTCGTTTCCTTATCATTGCATTCGATCGTGTAGATAGTGACCATATAAGACAAAATTGTTTGACTTGTTTCAAAATGCAGATTTAGCATAAGCAAAATCAGCCTTTTATTGTTCTCACTGCTAGGACTCGAATAGGCCGTAAGCGGGCTCTAAGCGGTTTTGGTGGATGTCACATATCTTTGCATTTTAAGTTTTAGGATATGCCGGTTTCCTCACGTTTTTTTCCTTTATCGTGATGAAATAAATTACACAAAGTAATGTTAATGGATTCACGACTTATAAATCGTAAGTCGGGGTAATTACCACTGATCCGCTACTGCCCTCACTGTATTATCATTAGCATAGCGTTCATTCAGTAGATGATTTCAGTATTCGTCAACTTTTGACTAAGAGACTTCCGCAACCATTTTTTCATAGACCGATATGATAGTCTTTACTCTGTCTACTTCGATCTCCGCATAGTGATTTACAAAACTATCTTACGCTTGGGCAGAGCACCATCGTGTCTTCGTTGGAGAAATCAGTAGCAATGATCTCTCGCGCTGGGCCTTAGTACAGGCCATGGTCCGAAGCGACGAGGAGTGGCAGGCGGCCGCCTCCTTCTACGAAGCAGTAACGCTAGCAAAGGAGGTGGACGCACGTGCACGAGCGAGGACGCAGCCCTCACGTCCCAGCCGGGATCCCGATCCCGATTTCCGGTCACCGTAGGCGTGGGCTTGTGCACTGCGAGCAATGAGTAGCTCGCCGTCCGACCATCCAGTAACCATCCGAACCGAGTCCAAGTCGTCAACGGCGCGTACTGTTCCACGCGCGCCTCTAGGAGATGTCAACGACTGTAGGGGCCCAGCAGGGTCGAAGCCTACTGGGGTCAAGGGTTTAATTCTGAAAGGAAGACTCGGTCTCGGTACGAAAGGCAACGAAGGAACAGGAGCGGGTTTTTAGTCAGTAAAAGTCTGATACTATCTCCCGCTCCACCTAAGAGCAGGGGATGTCATATGGATGATTTTTCTACGGAAAAAAAAAGAAAGCTAGTTAAGCTAGTGACTTCGAATGTCTATTTGTTTTTTACTTTTCTCGTTTATCTCTGTAATAGAACGTAAAGGCGGTCTCCAACTGTGCTTGTCGCTTCTGACTATGCTAGCAAAAAAGTGTAAAGTATTTTACGTAACATCGATATTTATTGCTATCGTAACTTTACTCGGATAGCCTTATATCGTAGCGATTGCTTTAACTTAATATGGATGTGATCAAATGTTCTCGCAGACAGTTGCCGCTCGACAATGCAACAGGAATTTAAAAAGAAGTCTTCTTAATTTTGTTTTTTTTTTGTGTTATATCATTTCTTGTTCTGTGAATACTGATTGTTTTTATTCGCGACTGTGTAAAAGTTAGGCCAATTGTTATCAATTCCTGAAAAATGCTGTACACAGAAGCTGTTGGTTTTACCATAATCTTCTAATATATAAAAATCTCGTGTCACAGTTTTGCTATCCAACTTCTTCGAAAAGGTTAGACCGATTTTTACGAAAATTTTTGTGTATTGGAGGTCTGAAAATATATATATATATAAAAAATATTTCAGACTAATTTCAATGTCAAATTTTGTTAGTGACTGAAACTTAAAACTACGTTATTATGACATTCAAATGCATTAAATTAGTCGATTAGTTCACAAGAAATTAAATTTAAAACACAATAATCATAATATTTGTCAAACATAATACACATAAATACACAATTAAAAAATAAGTAGTTTATAAAACATGCAGTTTTATAAACCTATCCCACACTGGTGACTCTGGGCTTTCAGTGATCATCTCTAGGATTCTGTTACTACTACCCCTAAATCGACGCATGAGTGAGGCTGACTTTTTACGCATTATTGCATAAAAGTCATCCACACCCGCGTCGGCAAACATGCCTGAGGCACTTCAGGATCGAGGAAGACACACCAGAACCCTAAAGGCGTTGTAATATATAGGTCGTAAGCTATTTTTTGTATATTTTGTAGAAGAGCTATTCCCAAATTTTTCTATGATAATTTATATGGCAGATTAATGTGTGCCGAGTCAACTAGTAAATAAATAAATCAAATAAAAGTAATGGTTCTACCTACACATTTATTATCCGCAGAACTATTTGTGTGAAAATTGTCATCGCGTCGTTGTCGTAATGTCGCGTCGCACCTATATCCATGAGCCTTTATTGGGATAAATCGAGATAGTTATCAAGGCCTATTTTGATTTGCGCTTGTCGAGATTATCATTCCAATGGTCTTAAACAGGCTTTTAAGCTTACACAAGTTATAATTTAAGCCGTGATAATAAAATTCATACTGGAGATATTCTAAGGCGATAGGAATTGTTTATTAAAACGTAATCGTAATGTTATTTTAAAGTTTGTAATAAAATTATATGAGTCCACTTCTGTCCTTATGTTTCTTAATAAAAGTTTTTGCTTTATATGGTTAAACTAAATTTCTAACAATTGCCGAATCCGACTCAGCTAGGCAGCGTTCGGGACTGCGCGGTGTCCTCTCGTCCAATATACCACAGTGTCTCTAGACGAAAGTCTATGACCAGTGCGTGTTGCCAGTGATGACATATGGCTCCAAAACGTGGTTGCTTACAATGGGCCTCATCAGAAGGTTTAAAGTCACTCAAAGGGCAATGGAAAGGGCTATGCTCGGAGTTTCCTTGCGTGATCGCGTCAGAAATGAAGATATCCGCAGGAGAACCAAGATTACAGACATAGCCCGAAGAATCGCCAAACTTAAGTTGCAGTGGGCAGGGCACATTGCTCGCAGAATAGATGGTCGATGGGGACGAAAGGTTCTGGAATGGCGGCCACGTATCGGAAGACGCAGCGTTGGAAGACCTCCCACAAGGTGGACCGATTACCTGGTGAGAATCGCGGAAATTCGATGGATACGAGACGCACAGGACTAGGCATTGTGGCGACATTTGGGGGTGACCTATGTCCAACAGTGGACGTCTTTCGGCTGAAATGATGATGATGATGATGAAATTTCTAACAGCGGCTTTAGAAAGTTATTCAAAGGGATCATTCTCTCGGGATCAAAAGTATCCTATGAATTATTTCAGGATATGGTTTCAGTGTGCCAAATTACATCGAAATCCGTTCAGCAGTTTCAGTTTAATAGTAGTAAAAATCATACACACACATACATATATACAAACTTTCGCCTTGCTAGCTACGACAAGTGTCAATTTGAGCAAGTCTATTTGTTTAATTTTATAAATTAGGGCTACGAGTAGATTGCGATCCCACCTGATGGTAAGCAGATCGTTTATTTTTAGGCATTAGTTTATCAAGGGGCCTATTCACTGTAGCCTTGAAGACACCTAAATTATAATCGGATATGAAGACAGCAGCAGGCAAATTGTTCCAATCATTAGATGTACGCGTTATAAACCACGAGGCAAAATCGTAGAGATGTGAACAACGAAAGGGTGGATACTCGGAGTTCGCCGTTTTACGTACTTACCAACAAAAGTGGATACCAAAGAATCGATACTATTTTTAAGGTTCCGTACGTCAAAAGGAAAAAAAACGGAACCCTTATAGGATCACTTTGTTGTCCGTCTGCCTGTCCGTCAAGACCCTTTATCTCTAGAACGCGTGGAGGTATCCAGTTGAAATTAAAACCATATACTTATTTAGAACTGCGGTCCCTGAAAGCTGTGAAAAAAATCAAAAGTTCTAAATAATTACGTTTATGTTTCAAAAAACGTATATTTCAACACTCTCAAGGGAATCAAAATCATTGGGTACTCCCCGTTGACCTAGCATCCTGAAATTTGACATAAAGCAAGGTCTTGGTTTGTCTTCAAGGTGAATAGGCTCTTAATAAACTAGTTCACTTCACCATCAACAATTGCATCACTGCTTACCATCAGTTGGAATTGCAGTCAAGCGCTGGCTTATACGTATAATTAAAAATAAAACTCATGAAAACGTTTGCCTCAATTTTTAGCATTCCATGCCATCATCTAGGTACATAACTAGAAACCGAATGAAATAGGTAGGTACCTAAAACGATAACACTCTACATCTCTAATGTAAAATGCCTTTTAAATGGGTTTTCAAGTAGATAGGTAGGTAAAGAAATCTGAACGGTTCTTTTAGTTCGCGCTATGGGTGTGAGCGATGTAATGGAAAACATCTGTTAAGTTTCGGTAAAGAGACGAGCCGTTGACGGCTAGTCGGTTCGAACTCAGTCGAGAGTAAATTGGAATTCAATTATCTACGTAGCGTAGGTGATTGCTAAATTCATCTAGACTTTTGAAAGGAATGAATTGTTAATGGTGTTTAACAACGTTATTTTGGCTGTTTTATTTCTCAATTTACCTATAACCTATAGGCTGAACTTTGGCCCGCACAATTTTGCAAAGAAATTTTTTGCTCACGAGTCCGTTGCCCTTTGTAGGATTCTGTACCCGAATGGTGCCAATGGGACCCTATTACTAAACCTCCGCTGTCCACCCGTCTGTCCGTCTGTCTTTTAGCGGGCTGTAAAAATAAAAATTAAAAAATATATTTTGTCTCTTCAGCCGTAAGAAGCTGAAGTTTTCACGGAATATGCATTTATATTGCCGCTGCAACAACAGAAAATAAAGTTGAAAATTAAAGTGGGCCCTCCCATACAAAACATATTATTCTGTGAGCCTTTTTTTGCTCGTATTTAATATTTTAGTTCGGAACGGCCAGTTTTTTATACTTTTGTTTAAGTCTGCATCTTTGACAAATTTTGTTAGAGCTTGGACTCGCATTCAAAACCCTAAACTTTACTTACAGTAGTGAACGATGACAGATGGGTATAAGGTACCCACGCGTTTTAGTTTTGTAATCTTTAGATACGTTGATGTCATGGTATAGTTATTATATACACTTCACACTAATAGTGCTAAAGTTTGTGTACGTTTGTTACTTCATCATGCTTGAACGGCTGATCAGATTTCAATGAAAATTGGTACACGGGTAGACCATCTTCTTTATAATTATTGCTGGCAGAAGCTAGTCTCATATATTTATCTCGATGCATACAAAACAAAAATCTCGACTAAACGAAAGCAATTGAAACGCATGACTCTTTTACAATTGAAATATTCATGAAACTTATAAAGATGATCAAATGATAAAGCACAATAAGTTGTCATTGAGTGGCTACTCTATTTTTAGACCACACAACAAGCCACAAGGCGGTCACTGTGAACTGTTCATCATAAAAGACTACGCAATCAATTTGACCCGTTCCTCACATTGTTGGTTTATAAATTAAGTTTGGCCGACGGCGTCTGTTAAATAATAATTATGTTACAATAATATTTCTTTTTATTTTAAATAATTTATTAAAATTTTATTTGTTACTTCTATGAACCAGTGGCGTACAGTAATTAAGCGCCATCTATATTTTCCCCGCTAAAGCTTAACAGCGCCATCTTTTGTCGAGTAGTACAAATCAGGATAGTTGGTGTTTCTGAAATTAGATGGCTCTCTTATAAAATTAAATGAAAATTAACTAACGAATACGGGCAAACCATCATTATTACCACAATATAATTATTGTTATTTTTTTTTTAATACGCCATCAATATTAAACATTTTGAATGACTATTCTGATTACGGAGCATGGTGATTTCGTTATTAAAATTTTTTTTTTCGTTAAAATTAGGAACTTGGAATTTCTATGGGTTTCCGGTTTTCGTCGATTCCCGCACGAAACAAATATTTGTATGGCCTACAGATTTTTGTTCCAGGAAAATGATTCCAAAGCATTTGTTCAGTCCATTTACTTGATATTTAAGGGGGATGAGATGTAAAAAAAATGAACCAATAAACCTTCTGGTGTCATTTAGAAATTGAGAATCATAATCTGCATGTTTTCTGAGTTCGAAACTATGCACAGAATGCGGTCCTCATATTTTACACACTCAATTCCAATGTCTGGTCTAACATTTTTGTTACTTTTTCTGTCTAGATGAAAACTTTTTATCCTGGGAGTATTCCCTTGGTATAATTTTCTACTTTCATACAAAGATTCAAAAGCATTTATTTCAAATAAACCATTTACAGGCACGACTTCTTGACATGTCAAAAGACATGTCAAGAATTCAGTCAGTCAGAAAAAAAAATGATGCTAATTGCACATTCCAAAGCGTAGATCTCTATGGAGAAGAATGTGCAAGAAACTCCATGGACACTCTTTTCAATCATGTTTTGTAATTACAAATATCTCTGTTACATGTTTCTTGTCGTTATCATGTGAGAACAATGTACATACAGTAAAAATAAAAACTAAATATAGATATTAAAATAGCAACTGGCAGCTAAGAGATGACCAGTCTCAACTGACAGCGCCCGTTCACGAACATGACGCTAATATTAGCACCACTCAGCTCAACCATTTTGAAGGGAACCGAATGATCCAACACATGCGCCACCATCAGTGAGACATTTAAGTACACTACGGTGAAGTTACTGGCAAAAACTAGTGTTTAATAATCCACTGTACCCCGTGATCCACTGTACCCCAACCTCTAACCTAAAGTAACCTAGGGAAAATATCCCTAGCTTACGGTAGGTAAGTACTTATTAGGTAACCGTCTTTGAAATAAAATAATTTTTTAAATTCTTTGTTGACTGAGTGCCTACATATTATTATATACTTAGATATAAGTGTGGTAAACCACAAAACGTCGAGTCATAAACTCACCCCTATTTCCTTTGATGTTTAAAACCATACTATTCACGCAGAATTACTAGCAAATAATAACATGTTTAGTAACAAAACGAAGTAAAAAAATTTATTGAGGCATTACTTTGATATCATATGCAGTGGAATATCTACAATGGAATTTTCTTTTTATGAGTTCATTGACGTGAAAACGACTTTAAGCTGGATTCGGCCTTGGACGAATAAAATTAAATTACTTTATAAAACTAACCAGCGATGACCTCAACTGTTACTCATCTCCAAAAATTACGTACTTTCGATAGATTGAAATTGAATAATAAGCGTGTACAGGCAAAATTTGTTTGAGCTGTTCAAGGAAACCGACCCTGACGACGTGCCGACGTTTGTCGAAGGAGCTGCACAAGGTTCCTCCAGTCACCTTCGACCACGTCGATGTCACTAGCCTTTTGAAGGACATTGTCTTTCTGAAGGCCAGTCTTGCGGATTTACAGGCGAAGTTAGATGCATCCCAGAAAACAAAATTTACGCCAAGAGTTTGGTGAATTTCGCACCACAGTGATGGTAACTAGGTCATCAGCCGATGCGTCTAATGTAAACACGCGTCACGGAGCTAGCCTCAATTTATTGTCGCCGAACTCCGTGTCAGCTGTTTCGTTGTCAGTATGAGTACGTCGATTGCTGAGATTGCAGAGTGTCCACCCCAGGCGACCTGCAGCTCCGTGCCGGTTGCTCCGTGCAGTTGCTGGAGTCGCACCGGAATGTCAATTTTAAGGCATTTGTGGCGCGAGTACCGAACTGTTGTCTGCACCTTGTTATGCAAGAAGACTTTTGCCCACAGGGTGGGGTGTCCCGTCGCTTCAGTTCGCACAGGACAGCACCAAGACAAAATTGTGCAAAGTAAAGTGTTACTAACATATTTTTAAATCAGGTTTACAAGAAATTGATTAAATATGTATAAGTAGATATGTATGTTAGTCTCTAAGGTATTTATAATATGGGCACTGTTGCCTGAAATAAATGGATTATTATTATTAAAGTCGTCTGTTGGTACCACAATCCTTGAAAAGTGTCCGTGAGTTGGTTTCTCCCCCTTGTATGCCTTCCAAAAGTCTAATTTTAGATCCTTAAAATAACATTCAAAGTAAAGTACATACAGACGAAAGAAGAATCCCATTTTCTTTGAACTGATTTTTTCTTGGCAGTCTGTTTTCGTGAACTTGAGAATACACCGAATCATCTTAAAAAGTTATTTTTAGATCAGATAAATGTAGAAGCCACTATTACCGCATAACAAAATATATAAGGTGATAAATTAGGTATCTATTCTTATTATTTAGGTATTGATGATGAACTTGCACTGGTCAAGGCCTATTTTTTTGGACCTACAGTCACATCCGCCATACAAGTGAGTACTTATGTTGGTAGGTAGTTACGTCAGGCGTATTACCTAATTTTCGACCTACGTGTATAACTAACCAGGTAGAAAATGAAGCTGACTGAAAATGCGCCTCACCATCAACGATTGCATCACTGCGTACCATCAGGTGGGATCGCAGTCAAGCACTTGTTTCTTATTTAAAAAAATGCGACTAACGTTCTCGTGGAAACTAAAATTTTTAACTGACTTCAAAAAAGAACCAAATTGTGAACCTACTCAATTTAGCTGAAAGAATTTATTTTTTGTATCTTGCTCAAGAATATCTTCCCCTAGTATTAACCGATTTTGCTAATTATTCTTTTGATTGGAAGAGTATATTCTCTAAATAAAGATTTGATGAAGAACTTTGGAGATAAACCATGGAACTCTTCAATAAATGACAGTAAATCTTCCAGGATTGCTGTAATCGTACGTCAGTTTATTGATGACACCATTTTATAACATAAAATCATGCCAATACGCTCTGCAGGGTTACCGCAGATGTAACTCGTCGTCCGGCCGTCCGGTAACTGTCCGGACCGAGCCCAAGTCGTCGATGGCGTATAGTGTTCCACGCGTGCCTTAAGGAGATATCAGCCAAACCGTAGGGGCCCAGCAGGGTCAAAGCCATGGGTTCGTTTCTGAAAGGAAAACGCGGGGTCCAGGAACGCAAGGCAAAGAAGGAACATAGGAGTGGGTTTTAGTCAGTAAAAGTCTGACACGCCGCTCTAGAGGGAGAAGTCATTGGAAGATTTTACACCTAAAAAAAGGGTTACCACAGATGTGTAAAGTTCACCCTGATGAATCTACATTTTACTGATTTTGTTTAAATTCCATGTTATTGGATCGCTTCGTCATCTAATGACCACTAATGTACAATATTTGGTAGTATAGCAACATTTTATGGCAATCAAACGTTGTATTTAGATAGAAATAGCGCAATAATTTGGTCGTCAACATTTAATGATGATTTACTAAATTTGGGGTTCGTGGTACAATTTAAAGTGCAGTTATGACTAAAATAAGTTGTACCATTGTAAGTATAGATTTCAATTTTTTGGTCAAGGTTTAATTTTTTGCTGATTGTATTAGGTATGGTACTAAATGTTATTGGTCACAAATTTATTTTTAGTGGTAATTATATGTTATCCCCTTTTTTAATATTAGTAGTTCTATTTATAATAATAATCACCCGCGTGAATGTAAGTTTATCCATACAAAACTTTGGACTCCCGTTTCATCCTCCTCGCTTAGTGCTCACCTACATAATAAAAGGAAACCTTGTGCACAATTTCATGCTCCTAGTCTCGGTAGTTTTGGCTGTGCGTTGATATGTCAGATAGTTTCTCCTTTATATACCTATATAGATAACTGCTTGTAGTGTTGTTATGGGCATATCGTAATGTCTACAAATATTTTTAGACTACGGCAGGAACTGAAAGGTGGCTATTTTTCTCTTCTAATCTTTATTGTAGTGCCAACCTAGGTACCTACCGGAAATTAAACTACCTTGTTTAATTTCCGTTACAGATTTACAACTTGGCATTTATATTTTTTTCAATAAAAAAAACAGATACATTTGAATAGTTTGGTTGTTAGATGCAAAATCAACTAAGGTAAAAAATTTAACTCCATAAATACCTATGTTATTTTAAGTACATTACAGTGTAGCATATCATCATCTTCATTTCAGCCGACAGACGTTTACTGTTGGACATAGGGCTTCTCCAAGTGTCGTCGCAATGAATGGTCCATCCATCGGATTCTCGCAAACGTTACCAGGTTATCGGTGCACCTTGTAGGAGGCCTTCCAACGCTACATCTTCCGCTACGTGGACGCCGTTCCAGAACCTTTTGTCCCCAACGGTCATCCGTTCTGCGAGCAATGTGCCCTGCCCATTGCTACTTAAGTTTGGCGATTCTTCGTGTTATGTCAGTAACCTTGGTTCTGCTGCGGATATCCTTATTCCTGATTCGATCACGCAAGGAAACTCTGAGTATAGCCCTTTCCATTGCCGTTTGGTTGACTTTAAGTCCTCTGACGAGGCCCATTGTAAGCGACCACGTTTCGGAGCCATAATTGTCATCACTGGCAATACGCACTTATATAGTTTAGCACATAAATTTTAAAGAACCTGGATTATATGAAAAACAAAACTGCGAATGTCTAGTTCATTCACATACCAGAATACCAGAGTTTACTACTTGCCTAATATATTACCGATTGCATAACAACCAATTAAAAATTTAGGTTGTAACATTATAAATTTATGAGTCAATAATCATTGCATAAAACTTATCTACCTAATAATTTAACACATAATTACTATTCTCCCACAAAATTATTTAACCCTATAATTTTATGGTCAAAACAGATAGCAAGGCCGAACAACAAGTTCATAAAAATTGCACAGCATTTGTGATTCTATTACCTATTTTGCATAGTAATTATGTATAAAAGAATGATGAATGAATGTTGTTTTATAATTAAGTTATAAATAAAACCGCCAAAAAAAAAAAACGGCAAATAGTCACTTTTTTGTATGGGAGCCCCACTTAAATATTTGTTTTATTCTGTTTTTAGTACTTATTGTTATAGCGGCAACAGAAATACATCATCTGTGAAAAATTTCAACTGTCTAGCTGTCACGGTTAATGAGATACGGCCTGGTGACAGACGGATAGACAGACAGACAGACGGACGGATAGTGGAGTCTTTTTAATAGGGTCCCGTTTTACCCTTTGGGTACGGAACCCTAAAAACGGTCGTCAAATTCTTTTCATCATGATTAATTTTAAGTGCGTGGGTTCTGGTCTGTACTGGCAGCCAGCCCACCTGTACCCCAATGACTAAAACATTCACATATTTCGCAGAACTCTCTATCATATTTTATTCTTAAGCCGGAGTCTGGTCTGCTTAGCTTACTATCATCATTATCGCAACTGCGACCTGTCCTGTGCGTTCCACATCAATCGGATTTCCGTGACCCTCACCACCTTCCTGAAGGCGTTTTAATGTTGCGTTTTTTGTCGCCACTCCAAAACCTTTCGGACCCATCGACCTTCTGTTCTACTCACTTCCACTAAAGTTTGACGAGTCTCAGTGTTGGTTTACCTTACTTGACCATTTTTTTCCTACGAAGCATCTTGACAACTATAGACTGGTATTTAGGTTTACATAGTATATGAGGGTATATTAAAGAGCTTAGAGAGTAAATAGGTAATTTAATAAAATTTTTTAAATATTTTTTATTGGAACAATAAACTTGTTTACAAAATTTAAAGTGTTCGTTAACAACTACATTAGTTTAGAACTGTGTTGTAGCCATTAGCGCCCACCTCCAAGAGGGAGACGTCGGCGTTCCAAAATTTATGATAATAAATTTACAATTAATTTATATTCGCAGTTAATCTAGAATTTGAATAGGTTAAGCTACTATTAATTTGAATTTTAATTACAATTTATTTATATTATTACGCTTTATTTATATTATTACAGTTTATTTATATTATTACAGTTTATTTATATTATAATATAACAATTAATTAATTAAAATCATTTAATAATTTAAAACAGAAGTGAGATCCAGGTGCTCAAGTTCATTTAGTGTGAGGTGAGGTGCAGCAACATCATTTAATGGATGTATTTACCATAGAACACAAGCATATTAAACTATAAATTTTAGTTTCAAGGAATATTTTAACGTCAGCGTGAAAGATAGCGTATAAAGATATGAATAAAAATTTTGTCAGCTCACATCATTTAATCAGTTCAATATGATACCCTGATTTGTATTTTTTTTTCCTGCTAGTCTTGCAGATTTTCTACAAAGAATTTACCAGAGGTACAAAATACTTCGTGTTGGAATGAGTTCTTATTAAAATACCAACGGAATAAAACCTCTCCGGAAAAATACCTGGTCTGCCACACACCGTAGCATTTAAAATAGACGCACGTATAATTCTATTCTGGCAAGGTCGATGACAGAATTTTGGTGACCAGAAGTATCGGCTGGAATAATGTTAATCAGGTGACTAAAATAATATTTAAATGACGACGAGTATTTTTATGGCGTTTGTCTACAGTAGGTGTGTCTGTTCCGAATGTGTCACTGTGTATTTCGGGCGTGCCCAATCAATTGTAGTGTCATTGCTATTCATGTTGAATCAAGAGAAGCATGCATTAAGGATTGTTGATTTCGCGTGTATCAACTTACTTACCAGTCTTCTAATAGAGACAAGGCTGTGTGAGAAGGTTTTTTTAAGAGTATTTCTAATAGTAAAGCTTGAAAATTTAGCTTTTTAGCTTGGTATTGGTATCAAAAATGACGTTTCATTAGAAGACACTATACAAAGTCACATCTAAGTAAACATTCGATAAATGCTTATTTCCGAAAAAATAAACAGTTTTGTAGTCTTTATAATTTGGCTCGAAGTGGCAGTGGGCAGGGAATGTGCCCTGCCCACTGCCACTTCGAGCCAAATTATCCGCCGCAGCCCGCAGAACAAATGGTCGATGGAGGCGAAAGGTTCTGGAGTGACGACCACGTACCGAAAGATATATAGTTGGAAGGCCTCCCACAAGGTGGACCGATGACCTAGTGAGGGTTGCGGGAATCCGATGAATGCGAGACGCACAGGACCGGCCGTTATGGCCACACTTGGGTGAGGCCTATGTCCAACAGTGGTCGTCTTTTGACTGCAATGATAATGATGATGATAATTTGGATTTATTAAAATCACTACATTTTCTTCTGTTTTTGCAGCTTTAGTAAAACTGCTGAAATCTCTCAGAGAACATATTATGTTTATTTTTAGATCTGCACGTTATATGTAATGTATCAATTTGTCTTCATGATTATCTTGAAGATAACATCAAAGCACATTGTTTCATTGTACACATCAGTTGAAACTAGTGTGATAAATTATAGTCATGTCCGATTGTTCATGACCGTTGACTGTTCTCTAACTTAGGAGTGTACTATTTGAGCTCGACAATTTGATATGCGATTAATGCTTGAGCGACAAAACTGTATTGCGACTTACTTTATTTCGAAAGCACGCTTGTGCGACAGCAGTTCGACACTACGGTAGAGCGACAAACAATTGTATGACTACTACTTGTGTGAGTACTGTAATTCTACAGTACGTTGGTAAAGTAGTTTGATACTGCCCTACCTGCCAAGATAGCTCAACAGTGCTGTGTGCCAGTGTGTAGCACAAGCGTGCATTCGAGCTATGATGAGTCGCACAGTACAGTTTTGTCGCACAAGAGTTAATCGCACATTCATTTGTCGAACTTGGTCCTATACATACGATAAATTTTGGCATGCGAGTCAAATGTAAAATATATAGCTGATAGTACTATTTCACTAAATTTCGATTTATGGAAGGAGCCAAATTCACAAGTTTTGGTAGATAGGTATCTACTCAAAGAAGAAGTATTTATAATGAAAGATGAAAACATAAATCTATAAGAATCATTTAATGTGAATCCTTTGCCAAATTAGAGTTGAATACCCTCTGAAGCATATTGCGTAACCATCAAGATAGAACAGTTTTTTGCTTCAACGATGCTTTTGTTAACAAAAACTTACCAGAAAAAAGGTTTAAGTACCTATATCATTCATTCATTTTTTTTTGTTTGTATTAACAACTGGCGACCAAATGAAGATGGTAACTGAATCAGAAGACAAGGGACAGTTTTTGCTTCAATAAGGGAGGACACAAACTAGGTCGGCTTCCAGCCTAACCCGATGTGGCTGTATACCCATGTTTTACATGGAGTAACTGCCTTTCAGACCTCCACAATCCATTTATTCTAACACGATACTCCTTAGATAGATCAAATTGATGTTCAAACTTTCCGTGCAATCTTTTTTCATCCGTCTTTTTCACAGCCCAATATTCTGATCCAGTATGACAGGCCTTATCACGGACTTCTAGATTTTACCCTTCAACCGGAGTGGCATCCATGGGTCACAAGTTGTTCCTCATTATCAACTCACAGTATATTATGAATTAAATAGTAGCCTACATTTGTTGGCGATAGCACTTTCTGCCACTGAAAGAGTTTGTGTAATCTTATCGGTATAGACATTTTAGAAACACATGATCAAAAATACAAGTTTATTCCTTCATAATGTACTAGTGACCCCGCTCCGGCTTCGCACGAGTGCAAATAAGGTATAATTCCACTAGTGGACGTCTATCGGCTGAAATGATGATGATGATGAAATAAGGTATACTTTTCTCGTTTATTGCTTTTTCTGTTAGTCAAAACCACAGCAAAATCCAATATGTGATTTAGAAAGAGCAAATACAACATAACAAACAGACGCGGAGTAAGACTTTCTTTTATACTATACAGAGAAGAAGGAAAGTTTAGATTAACCCTTGATTTCTGATTTAAGCATTTGAAGTTGAGTATTTCTCAAACTCTACTTTTTTCTGAAAACCTGTCAAAATTTGGCTTTAAAGTAGGATTTGAGACGTACTGAACTAAAAATACTCAATTCAGAAAGCCGTCCAAGATATTAAATACTTCGTAGATGACCTTCCAGAATCGGTCTCACAAAAAGATGAGAACCGAGAAAAAATAGTCGTTTGCATTGTAGTCGAACTTAAATATATTTGTCACAATAATGTGCATGGAAACTCAAACTCCAATTGTCCGAAACAGCTGGTGAATTCCTATGTCAATAAATTCATCAGCGACAATCAAGTTTATAATGATGATAATGTAGTGTGCGTAGACCGATTGTGAACTGTGAACGTTTTGCGAAGCTGAAGTGGAAATATGCGTCGGACTCAACTCTAGTACCCACGCGGCGCTCGAGCCGGTATAACGTTACCAGCTGTCAGTACGCGTTTGTGATTTTCGTAAATCGAACACTGATCTAATAACAAATGTTAATTAAATTCTATTTTCGAATTTCCTGTCTATAACAGTTTAAAATTTCCACAATACGCTAGCCAGTGTCAAACCAGTTTTAAGAATAAATGAGTCCAATTTAAAAAGTGTAAACTATTCAAAGTTATAATTTGAATGTCAATATTTAACCTGTAAAATGTCCTTAATTGTTAAAAAAAATCTTAGTTATACCCACCCAACAAGAAACCAGTAACGACAAATATGGCACGGAGTATTTTATGGTCATAATCTTGATCGAGTTCCTACAAAATAATATTGTGTGTGATAATAAAGCCAAGTGTTATACATGTAACGTAAATAAAACTTGTAATTAAAGAAAAGTATGTCCAACTATACAGAAAAAAAAGTCTAAGTAACGGCAATAACGCTCCTACGAAATTGATACAATAACAAATAGTTCTTAGGAATTCTGTGGATAAACAAGTAAAGGAAAAAATAAGCTTGAAAAATGGTTCAAACTATTCAGAACACGAAGTGAGCCTAAATAGCTGTATGTTATCTTGTTGGAGTGAAGGCAAAAGAATATATATTAAGAATACAAATGTTGCTCTGTAACATTTATAATTTGGTCATGGTAAATTTCAGAATAATTCAGACTCTTTTATAAATATTTCAAACGTTCAAAATGAATTTCGAGCAAAGTGTAACATTGACATATAAAGAAAATAAATAACTTAAGTGAAATACATTTCCGATAAAAGCTGAAGACAGAATTGTAAAGAATATAATATTTTGTCTGACGTTAAATCAAAGGCAAAGTCAACGAGTGAAGACCAGTCATATGATGCTATACAATTGACCAATTATCACCTATTGTTTCTATGATCACTTCTATTTCAGTACTTTTTTAAATGTTTACTTTGTCTATTAGAGTAGTACATTTATGCATCATCGATTTGCAACGAGATCAACCTTCGATGTCGTCTTCCTGATAACAATGTCGATTTTCCTCTAAATCCGTCCGTTTGTTCAAGTACATATTACGACTTTTCCAGCAATAATATTCTTATTAATAAACCCTGAAGTACTCTCACGGATATTTTGAGTCCTTTTATTACCATTTCTATGATATTTTATAGCGTTGTAAAATTTTAGTATACGTCATTAAAAAGCAGTATACGTGTCCATTCAAAGAGGGTAGGATAATCACAGGTTTCCGGTTGATTTGCATTCAATACTATTGTGACGATAATAATAACCTCTCAAGTGAAACTGATCTGAGAACCAACAATACAGATGATTGTACTTCAGATCTAACTAAAGGTTTTCAAAAAATGTTTTTACTACCGAAAAGAACAAAATTCCGCCTGAAATTTGAGACCTGCCAATCGATATACAACTAAAAAGAATACTAGAAGAAGTAAAGTAGGCTAGTATTTTAGTAAAGGCCATGAAAGTGTAGTATAATTATCACTGTCCAAACTTGCAGCGACAAAGAAAGTTGAAATGCCTTGTCATAAAGTATATTTAGCTTTCGTGATTGAATAATGGACTTCTGAAAGCGTCTCTTGACAGTGTCTATCAACACTGAAATCGGTACGTCTGGAATTCGTAAATAGCCCACAACTTCTCGAAGAGATATTTTTTCCACCATCGTGACAACAATCTGAAAAGCTACGGTAATTTTCAACGATTGGGACAGATGCAAAAGTTCTCAAGTAAAATGTGTGTCAAGGACCCGCAAATTCCTACTACAATTTCTTTTAATTGGTTTCGGCTAAATGAGAGGACGACTAAGAGTATATTTTAAAAACTTCACAAATATTTGTGACTGACATGCTAGATGTTTGACCTTAGATTATTTCGGATACATATCCTCCATCTAGATCGCTCTCATAAATATTTGTTTAGACTGAACCTAATATAGGAAGCATAAAGATTTGTTAGTGTTTTCTTTGAAAATTTAGCTGATTTTACGCATGATTGATGATATAGACGAGATCTGAACGTGGAAATATTTTGATGTCTTAATTCAACTTGAGTTTGGACGCGAGTCCATATTTCATACAGTAATTAGTCTTTAGGCAAAGGTGAAATGAGACAAGTCGGGAAAATCATTAATTGTCACATGGATTTGGCAAATTTTCGCATCTCTTGTTGTTATTATTATTACTTGCTTTTAGGTCAGAGCTTTTAGGTCGCCTAAATTTTATAGAAATTAACGCAATTTCCTGACTGAATCCATTTATGTGCTCTAGTAAAATGTTACATGATTAATGCCTAACATTTTAGTAATTTTGAGAAAAAATATGACTGATAGACATTGTCTAAAACCTGATTCGAGCTTTTAACCACTGTCGTAAACTCTGTCAACGAGCTTAAAATATTTTGCAGGAGTTTAGACGAGATTATGATAAAATCAACAAAGGAATCGTTCGCCACGTCGGATGATGTTATGCCATAAACACGATGCAATTACGCCATCAGACCGCTTAATCTAATGGTTTCGGTAGTTTCACCTCTATCGCGATAACGTCAACCACCGTAAATAGCATAGCATTAGCCTGTAGTTTGTCAACTTTAGCTGAACATGCGTAAGGGTTTTGACACACTATAGATTCTCTGTGGAAAAACTATTTCTTCATTTTTTAAATTCATACTCACGTATTCCTGAAAACGTTTACGTAAAGGTATATTTTAGACGAGTTTTTCAAGCAACTTATAAATTTTAATAACATGCATTCAGATTTTCGGGGTTTCCATGTCTTTTTTATACTCCTTCCTTTGATCTTATTTTGGGCAAGTCATTTCATCTTTTGCCACAAACGCACCTTTATGGTTTTCATCTGAACATAACCCTAATCGTAATGACGTAAATGCTCTGATGAAGATTATCGGCCTTTAGATAAAATTAAATAACTCTTACCTAATGACGCTCGTTACATAGACTTTCCATTATATTTATATAGTTGCCACATTTGCATCAATAACCATAATTCTTGTTCGTGATAGCTGAAATTAGATCTGTAGTAAATCTGCTTCACGTAATGTGCCTATTTATCTAAACAACTTTACGTTGTATCTGATGGGAATTTGAAATTTGGTATTTCCATTCCGAGGTTAAGTGTTACAAATTCTTTTTTTTTTTGTATAAAGTCCTGCGTACCTACTCACTGTTCCTTTTTTCTCATTGTCTTTTTTTTTCAAACTGTCTTAAATCAAAGTTATCTATTATTAGACCAAGGAAAATGTATGCAAAAACAGAATCGATGCTTGATATGTTTTGAATACTTTATGTTTTTCCCGTTTCCATCAGTTCTGTGTGTGGGCTGTGTTTATCGCTATGTCAGTCAAAGAAACGAAGCATTTGATGCACATTATGATATTTAAATTGATTGAGAAGTAAATCAGTATGAATAGCTTATTCATTACCAGAAATGCATATCATGATGTAATTACATGCGCAGTGCATTTTGCTAAACAACCTGAAATATTACTATATTTATCATTCACTCAGGCTTTTACTAGTGATTGATGTTAAATGTCTCGGCCAAGAATGTTGTAAGGTAATTTATATATTCGAGCATAGCTTAGTTGAGGCAGATGTTTATTTATAAAATATTTTCGTTTCAGGGTTACGCACTTGTTACTATTAAGTGCCTGAATTTGTTCGAAATCTGCTTTTAGGTAACTGATGGACGACTGCATAAATAATACGCAACTAGATAGGATATCAAACTTCTAAAAATATATTCTAAAAGTTTAGTAGCTATTTATAATATCAAAGATAATAAAGTTATTAACAGATGTATTCATTCCGCTTACGTTGTTATGATATCAGACAGCTTAAATAAAGAGTTCCTATAAAAATATTTATTGATATTAGGCTTAATGTAGCAGAACGCACTGGGCTTTGGTCCAAAATCAAAGAAAACGGGTCTAGGTCAACTTTTGTCGTCCACAATTATAAACTGTCGCGTATTTACACCAACTATGTTGATACACACAACATATTGATGTGGGACAAGCTATGTAATTGATGGTATAATCATATCTTATCAACCAATAAAGATATTGATATATCGATAAAAGCAAATTGTTTAAATGTTTCATTAGGAAAGGACTTACGATTTATGTTCGATCGCAGCTATAGATATATGTACATGTTGTTTTTCTTGTTCCTACTGTTAGTATTTATTTTCTGCGTCATTTTTCATTTACAACTTTGTTTCATTCAGTATTAATTAGTTTATTAGGTGTTTGGCAATAGTTAATATCACTTGATAACAAACGATGCCAAGATCAAAAATTCTATTTCTCACACGTTACTTCTTTCACCCCTGAAGTTGCTTCAAGATTTCCGAATTCTCAACTCAATGACGTAAGCTTAAAATAAACTGACGTTTGATGTGACCTGAGACACTGATCGATGAGGTGTATGGTTTGGCAAAATACTAATAGGTGTAACACGATTGGTACTTCTCATGCCTACAATGATGTCATGGTCCAAATACTTGGTGTTTGTAGTACCACTGCTGTTGCATTGACCTTATCTGTACTTAGAAAGGCGTGATTAGTTGAACGACCTTTACCTACGAAAATGTACATGATATATCACCTACACATAGCAACTGTTGCAATGTTACAATTATCTCATTGTGCACTTGTGTTGCTCAATCATTCGGTCATTCAAGTGTTAATGAGTAGGTAGACACAATAGCTGAGTGAAAAATGTCAGGCATTAATATTAATAGATGCCCGAACACATGTCCAAACAACTTGTCAATATTTATTTTTTGGTCTCACTACAATTTGTGGTGAATGGTCGAGAATATTTTGTCTTCAATGATAATTAGCTTCTTTCAAAAGACATATTTAGTTAATTGTCTGTAGAATCTGTGGGATATTACGTGTAATTAGGTTGTAGTGTGAATTAAACATTATATGCGTGTAGCTATGTTTCTTTGGTTTTATTAATACAAATCCAATTAATTTCATGTCAATATAGTTGCTGTGAATACAAATTTTATTTATACAAAGCGTACCAAAATTAAGCGTACCAGAACACCTACGTGACAAGAATTTGAAATTTGCATTAAGCCCAATCAATCGAACTTGTTTCTCTTTTACTAATGAACCAACTTCATTCAAGGAGATAATGAATTTTTTTTTTCTATAATATTTCACAAATTTCACTCAAAGCCATCTAGTCCCAAACTAAGCAGAGCTTGTGCTATGAGTACTAGACAACAGATAAACATACTTAAATATTCCTAAATACATACATTTTATAGATAATTTACACCCAGACACAGAACCAAGGATCGTGGTTATCACACAAATATTTGTCCTGAGTGGAAATCGAACTCACGACCTCCGGCGTAGTAGTCAGGACCGCTGACCACTAGACCAACAGACCGGTCAATGTAGTTCACAATTTTCACTTCAAAATGTCCTTGCTTGAGGCAGTGCGTATCAATTTAGTCTTTATTCTTGAACTATGCTAATTAATGTGCACTATTAATCATGTTTAATGAAAACCAATTAAAGTTTAGTCTGCCTGACGGCCAGCATGTACATACTGAAACATTATTTCAATATGTGTGCGGCGCAAGTCATTGAGAGGTTGACTCACCAACGAACTGACACACTTGGAAATCGGACAATCAGTCGTCGCTGTAATTTATATGGCAACGCTTGACATCACTATGGTTTTTGAAAAGTATTACTGTTTGACACTGTCTAGCGAAAATTTCCAAAGGTGGATTTAACAAGTCATAGATCAAGTACATGAAATGTTTTATCTTTCCGATGATATAGGTATTGATAACACGACAACAGACGCAGTTAAACGGTTCCATTCAAAGTAACGCGATAGGAAACTTTAAATATTCGTCAATACGATGTGGATTTTCATAAAGTAACTGACTATTATTGAAAGAGTTTAGTGATAAAGTGAAATTAGCAGTGTACAAAATGTCGCAAACACATACGAAACAATGTCAACTCGATCACACCTACAAACTGGAGAAGAAGTATTTAGAAATAAAACGATTGCTGTTAGAAAAGACAGAAGAGTTGAAACGAAGAGACAAAATTATAGCATTGTTGGAACATGAGATCGATGAAAAAGATGGGACCATAAGATACCTCAAGAATGAAATTGACAAGTTTAGACAAGTCGTGAAGCCTCTGACGCAACAGTTGATAGACAGCCGCAGGAATGGTGCAGATAACGAAGACGAATGCTTCGTAATGAAGACTCCGGGGTTGGAGAACACTAGAGTTTATCATGTAGGAGAACCAAGGTTGAAGAGGACAGCTATTTCAGCGGAGCCGTTGTCATCGTTGTCACAGGGTCATGAAATGAAATTAGTGAAAATACCTAAAATTCAAAAGTGAGTATTTTCATCAGTAGGTAAACCTTAAACCTCGTTAGCATAATCAATTAATATTGATTTACATAAAAATGTGACTAATGCTAACAATATATTATTAAATTTCGTGATATAAACAACAATAATTCAGAAAAACAAGTTTTGTGGTTCTAAATGTAAGTACTCGAATATTTTATAGGGTTTTTTTGCAAGGAAATTCTCAGTAGCAGCTTTGTAACCTAAAGCGTTTTATGAATTGCATACGGTTATCAAAATGTTTTATATAGCAGCTTATATTTCGCTCAGCAAAAACATATAGAATACTAGTCCCTTACTAATTCTTTTAATATCTGACTGACTGACGGTGTAAATCTGACATTTATTGATCTAATCTAACATTGTATTAACTATTGAATTGAATTTGACTTTGTATTATTATTATTAATTTTAAATTTTTCAAAACGAATTGTAATGTAACTATGGGTATATAGCCTGAAATAAATGAATTAATTAACTAGTATTCTATATGTTATTAGCAAGCCGATGATAATTCAAATTAAATATTTTTTGCTCACTTGCTTTAGAAACGCTGTCACAAAGATCGATTTAACTGATACCAAAATTGTTCTTGGCCTTCAAACTAGCAAAAAAGTACTATGTAATAATACTTACAGGTCAATAGCACCAACTACAGAACTGATTTACATAACTACGTACAGAGTCATGCTGTGTTTTGCATCAAAATATTTGTGGGACTTTTGAACAAAAAGTAACATAAACTTACAAAATGTCACCGTCATTATTTTAGGTAACAGACTATCTGACATTGTCATCTCATGAATACTAATCGCATTCACGTTTTCTTTTGTAAATACTCTATTTGCCTTTTTAGTTTAAGCTAGTTTATTGGTCACGAATTAGTAGTTAACGACTGTGTCTTAACATCAATGTTTCTTCATCCTTACCAAGCTCTCACGTTTTGAGTTGACAAATGTAATTTGTCTTACTATGGACCGTGACTTTATGACCTTACTTACCTTTAGGATCATCTAGACCTGTGTCTGCATTAAAGTTTTTTTTTCCGTCCGTTTATCTTTTCTGCGTCTATTTATATTTTATTTTGATAAATGTGAGCAAACGTTTCTTATATGAATTTATATACGCACAGACAGTTTCTAGAATTTCATACGATTTATGGATTCGGAAGCTTTTACATCTCGAAGCTTACATTGGTTATCATGAAAATGTATTTTAAAATAATGGACTATCAACTGATCATTTTGTACATCGGTACTTAACGTCATCGATCAATCATTCAAGGTAGTGATTGAATTTCTTCTCAGTACAGGCATCGCAAGGCACCGTGGCGAGGTCGACGTGTGTTAGCTCGTGTGCCTTCGTTGATCCCATTTGGTATAATTACGTTCGAACTTTATGTGACAACTGTCCTCGCCGACGGCTCTGTCAACATTATATCTTTTGAGGCTTAAATTTATGAGCACTGGTTTGAATTTTGGGCGGGTATCATGAAAACTTGACACGTGCCATTTCGAGGAATATTCGTGTTTCATAAACGGATTGTTGATGGTTATGAAGTGGCTGCAATATTTCGCGTCTAGCTTTCTAAACGTAGCTTTCTTGTAAGTCGTAAAATTGTGTGATAATTAATTAAGTCTTTCCTATAACTGCACTACTAGATTCTATGACGTCAATGTTAAAATTCTGCACGAGATTTAAAAATATGACGGTACACAGGCGTGAGTGAGCTATGTTCCTATAGACTAGTTCTTATATATAATTAACAAGCTTTTTTAAACAATATAAAATAGAAGAGACTGAGTTTATTTGAAATAGGTCAGTTTTATTTATAACTTAAATTTTATCTGAAAGTAACAATAAGTTTTATCCTCTTCGTATAAATATTAGGTATATTTATTACGAATAATTATATATCTGAACAACAATATTCACAATCAAGTAATTATAACATATTATAACAGGGAGAAAATAAATCCAATTATCGATACCTACAATAATTTATTATTACATAAATAATTAAATATATATTTGAATAGTGACCTGCTCCGGGCTTGCACTGGCGAAAATTATAGATATACATAAACGTTTTCCTCTTTATTTTTATTAGTACCTAACAACATCAGGAGAGCAGTGGTGGCCGAGTGGTTACGGCCCCAATTTACGAGTTGTAGGTCGCGGGTTCAAACCCAGCCAGGCGCATTACTTTGTGTAATTTATTTCATCACCACTGCTCACAAAACGGTGAAGGGAAATATTGTGAGGAAACGGCATGTCCTAGAACCAAAAATTCGAAGACATGTGACATCCACCAATCCGCACTGGGCCCGCGTGGTGGATTACGGCTCATTCCCTCTCCTAAAGAGGAGGCCTGAGTCCCAATAGTGGGAACATAATAAGGCCGACTATGCTATGCTATGCTATAACAACATCTGTTGAGAGGTTTAGGAAGAGTTAGTGGATAAGCATACAGATAACGACTTTGTTTCTGTAAAGATTACTAATATATTTGGCTCTGTTATTAGTAACTAGCTTCTGCCCGCGGCTTCACTCGCGTGAATGTAGGTTTTTCCATACAAACTTTGGACCCCCGCTTCATCCCCTCAGGGAGTGAATTTTGGAAAACCCTTTCTTAGTGCTCGCCTACGTCATAAAAGGAAACCTTGTGCAAAATTTCACGCTCCTAATGCCAGTAGTTTCGGCTGTGCGTTGATATGTCAGTCAGTCAGTTTCCCCTTTTATATATATAGATGAAAAGATATTGTTTACCGTTTGAAACAGTTCTCCGTAAATTTTAATTTTTCTTTATTATATTTACTTGTAATACACTAAATCAATAATAATTTATAAAGAAACAGCGTTTCGCCTCGTCGTTTATACAACGAAGGACTGGAACAAATTGCTTGCAGCGCACTTCCCGTCTGAATATAATTTAGAAATCTTCAAAGCTTGAGTAAATAGGCTCTTAATAAACTAGTCCGTTTCACCATCAACGATTGCATCACTGCTTACCATCAGGTGGGATCGCAGTCAAGTACTAGCATATTATATCAATAAAAAAAATATTGCACTAGTGACAAAATAAAAATTAAAAAAAAATTACTGAAACCCCTGATTGCTCCCGTCGGAAAAGTGCCCATAACGCATTCTGTATCATGTTGAATGGCAATGGCTATATCTTCACCAGGAACGACCCTGAGCGGGAGTCGCCTTAAACTTCGTTAATGAAACTTCTTACTGAAGTTTAAAGGGATCTGTCAAAAAAAAAAGTGTCATCTCTCTGGATCCACACAAATATAGTGAGAAGACTAAAAAGAAAAAAACCGTTCGAGTTAGTGTTTAGTGATAGTGAATAGTGTAATGTAGCATAATTGCTATCTAATAAATACAAGAACGAAGTATATTCGCCTTAATAGAGACAATAAGAAAAGTGCTAATGGACACATTCCTAGTAAAGACAATTTATTAGTTTAGGATATAATTAAATTACTTATTAGTCTGTATATATGGCTAGATTGTAATAAAATTAGGGTCCATTCTTTGGATGTACTCTAGGACCAGATAAAAAAATCTCTCTAGATCTCATAATTGCCACACAAACATTCCGTTTATGCTAGCTAAGCACGCTACACACGCACGCTAATCAATGTACTCTAAACGGTAGTAAAATCCATGTACCTACATAAATAAAAAGTTTTTTTACCAGAAATATCTGCTCACGTTACAGTCATATTTTTTAAGTCATTCAACTACTATGCGGGTCGTACAAATTATGTGATTTACTAAAAATTCTTCATTATTTTCTATTGCGTAAATACAGTACGGTCAAAATATGTTAGGCATACAACAATAGGGTATTCTTCGGTGTTGGTTTCTTCTATATTTTTTAATAAACAGCGAATAACAATAAAAATAAATCTGTTTCCGAAAAAAATTTTTATTCAATGAAGTAATAGCTTTTAGCATTTCAAATATTGATACGAGGAAGAGTGAGTGTGATGGGGACATGTCGCTATCTTTTTTAAGTTCTTCGATCCTTTTTCTGTTAAATAATATGCAATGTAACCAGGAAAATATGTAAAATATCGCGAAAATTGTAAACTGTTTTTTCTAAATGAGACACTGTTATATTGGAAACTAATGAATTAGGTTCAAATTTAACGTCTAAAAAAACATTTTTTCATAAAACATCGAGAAATTATAATCTAATAAAGCTTTATTACAATCATACGGAGTCTGTAATTTTCTAGTGACATTTATATGACAGTTCCCCCTGCCACTAGATTTGAAATGGTTCTAACTTATTTAATTTTGAATCAATTTGAATATTTTTATTTGTGACTAGCTGACCCGACGAACTTCGTACCGCAAATTGTAAAAATAACGCCATCTACTGGCATTATCAGAACAGCATAATTAATTTTATAATGAAATTTAAATTAGAGATGGCGTTGTATTCGGATTTTGTTTTCGTGATATTTTTTTTTCCATTTTTTCTCACCGTTTAAACCTTCCCTGAACTACTTTGAATATTTCAAGACCAAAATTAGCCAAATTTTTCCAGCCGTTTTTGAGTTTTAACGAAACTAACGAACAGCTATTCTATAGATTATTTTTATTAGGAATAGATTTTAGGCAGAGGCGATTTTTAAAACAAATAATGAGAGTTCAGTAAATAAATCCTCTGTCACATCGTTACTGCAGTGTTGTCGAGTCGCAGGGGCCTTAACTATACATATACTGATACATATATACAGAGAATATTTGCCCAAGAGCTATAACTAAATTATTACCTACCATGGAAGTGCCTTTCTGCATAAGACTATAAACAATGATAATATGCTTGTCCTTCCTTCCTCTAGTAATAGCCTCAGTTTCATCATAGATAGGTCTAAGCCATGGTTTATGACACTAATTTGCAGTAATAATTTAAAGGTTATTATCATTAAAGTTGATAGGGCACTTTGGAATTGCCTTGTGCATAGGTACGGGAAGTAGTTTGAATAAGATATGGTAATTTGAGATATTGTTTTGGTGTAAGTCTATTGGTTTCTAAGGACCATGTAAGACCTTTTTGTATTTCGTTTTTTTGTCTTTGCTCATATTTGAAGGGTGTCGTGTATCGACGATTTCGTGGACGGATACTAAAGAGTAGATATAGACGGATACCGACCTCGCAACGGAACACGACGCTGTCACTTCGTGTACAATAGTTTTAGTTTTAATAATTTGTTATAGTTTCTTTTATATGTATTAGTTTATTATTTTGTAAGATAATTTGTGTATTCTATTCATTAAACCCCAAGCGAACGCCGGCGTTCGCTCGCTCATTTTCTTTCTATTGTGTCTCTAATTACGGTACTCAAAAGTTTAAAAGCATTTATTATACATTTTATAAAAATATACTTTTTAATTATGGATGATTAAACCCATTCCTGCAACAAAAAAAAAAAAGACGGGTTGCACTCCGGGAGTGCCGGCAGAAGTGAAAACTTGATTATTAACGTTGAGCATGTTTGATATTTTGGAGTGGTTAGGGAATAATTTTGCACCAATTGCTTTATCAGTATAAAAGTACTATCATTTATGTGGTAGAATACAATATTCATTTATTGCGCTATCGTACACAAACATGACAATTTATATTACATTAAAAATTTAACACTTTAAAACTATTACAATTATTTTACATTAAAAAGTTTATCTCTCCGAAATCCGTCTTACGCTTTTTCGATCAGGTCACGTGTCCTGACGCGAGTTTAAGATTTTATACCCATTACAGAAAAAGTGCTCAACGCCGCTAAAGAAGTTTTCACTTCAAAAAAAACACATATTATCGCTTACGTTATTTTTCTTTAACAGGCTCGTTGTATGTATGTATATCAATATAAGTACGTACCTAGGTAATTCACAAAAACCGTTGTGAATCTTGATTTCTCAGTACCCACAGATTTCATCCTTAATCTCACAACATTGTCAGTTTTGTATAATGTATAATTTTCCTGTTACAGATCACGGGAGCTGATCAAAGGTGCAATACTGGATAATGACTTCATGAAGAATCTTGAAATGACGCAGATCCGCGAAATCGTGGACTGCATGTATCCTGTTGAATATGCAGCTGGCAGCCTCATCATCAAGGAAGGAGATGTTGGCAGTATCGTCTACGTTATGGAAGGTAAGATTCTATTTATTTTCATAATTATTTCATACACCACAATATCACTTTATTATTTACAGACGAAAAATGTACAATGTTCAGCGCCATCTAGTATCAAGTAGCTTTATATTAGGCATGATACTTATTGCCATCTAACGGAAAATGGCACAAACATCTTAAACTATAAGACGTGGTAGTTTCCACAAATGAAGATAGATGGCGCTGTATGGTTTGTCTATTTGACATGAGATGGCGCTTGTTTTTATGCTCCATAAAGTCGGGTTTTCCTTCCTGACGCTATAACTCCATAACACACGAACCGATTTCCACGGTTTTGCATTCGTTGGAAAGGTCTCGGGCTCCGTGTGGTTTATAGCAAAGAAAAGAGTAGGGTAGAGTAGGGTAGAGTAGGGTAGAGTAGGGTAGAGTAGGGTAGAGTAGGGTAGAGTAGGGTAGAGTAGGGTAGAGTAGGGTAGAGTAGGGTAGAGTAGGGTAGAGTAGGGTAGAGTAGGGTAGAGTAGGGTAATTTTTTTTTTTTTACTAAATCCCGCTTTTGGGCAGAACAACGTCTGCCGGGACCGCTAGTAATAGATAAAAAAGCTGTTTAAAACATTGGTAAGAATTTTTAAAGGGATTATTTTTGTATTAAATAAATCTTAGCGATGGATAAAATTCAATGATCTTGCAATCTTTTGCCTTTGGTTAGGTATAATCCCATTTATCTTTAGAGAATCTTTTAAACAGTGACGAAATTTCTACCATTTTTTTTAAAATGCTAGGTATTGTTAAGAAGTTAGGTACGAATTTTATAATAATACATATTTCCTTTTATGTTTCTTTTACGACATAGCACGATTGATGCCTAACCATGATAGTTACAATAATAGTCAGTACTAGATACCTGCTAAATATTAAAACAACTATAAAAGTTACTTTTTCAACCATTTTATTTGGGAAAAAGAACTACTCTAGTAACAGTAGTAATAAATACCAGAACGATATTTTCAACTAACGGATTTCACCCACTTACGGCAATTTTCCAAAACATTTGTTTCCTTCGCATGTGTCTACTAATTCATGAGTATCCTTCGCTTACAACGAGTTTCCGGCGAGATCTGTTAAATACCAACCTCTCAGTTTAGAAGCAAACATGGTCATATTCATACAGATACTATGCTAAAGCTAAGTGGATACTTTCCCCAGAGGCGTAGTGTGGACTAATTTAGACGTAGGCGAAGGCACATCTGCGAGGCCTTTTTTCTTTCATAAACTGGAAAACGAAACAGCGACGGTCGCAACCCAGTGTTCAGCCACATCTTCGCTTACCATCAGGTGAAATAGTGGTCAAACGCGAGCCTGTCAATTATAAAAAAAAACCCTCGTTCTTAAAGAGCCCTCGAGTGTGAGTCCCTTTGGGTACGAGGCTGTGGACGAGGGCCCACATCGCCCACGCCTAGCTACGGTACTGACTTTCCCTAAGCGCGCTCGAGAAAGCGGAAAAGCAGCTGCCGTGACAACCGCGACTTTTCCTGCCATGTACAGTCAACCTCACGTTCATGGTAACTTTAGCAACATCATTATTTTATAGCAGTAAGATCAGTTTTTATTCTTCAAGTGTCCTGTTGATCATACCTACTCTTATGACTGCATACTTCTGTACAGAACTAACAGGATAGAAAAACTAGACGAGGTACTTTAAAATGTACACACCTGTCTTATATTTGTATTTTCACAGTGATCCTAGGCATATCATAAAGTTTATCGAAGTAAATTATATATATATTTAAGATTTGCTGTTCAATTGCATTTATAAGGTATTTATGTATATCCTAAAAAAAATACAATGGAACAATGGAAAAATATACATAAAATTAATAATAAATTATCTTCATCATTATTAATAACATAAGGAAAACCACTGAAATAGTAAATACCTGGTGTTACTAAGCAACTGAGCTTTCCTTGTTATTTCAATTCAATACGAATTCAAAAACAAACAAAAGTTTTTCCTTCCTGAATATATTATTTTTTATTAATACTAGCTCTTGCTAGCTTAGCTTCGTCTGCGTGAATGTAGGTTATTGCGGACGCCAAGAAGACTGATAAAAAGTATCCTATTGCCTATGTCCATCCTTGGAGTTTAAGCTTCCTCCGTACCAAATTTCATCAACATCGGTTCAGTAGTTTATCCGTGAAAGCGTAACAGACAGATAGAAGGACGGAGTTACTTTCACATTTATAATTCTAAGTATGGATTTACTTATTTTGTTATCAATATCATTTATTTTGTCGTGGTGGCTTACAATGGGCCTCATCACAAGGCTTAAAGTCACTCAAAGGGCAATGGAAAGGGCTATGCTCGGAGTTTCCTTGCGTGATCGCGTCAAAAATGAAGATATCCGCAGGAGAACCAAGGTTACAGACATAGCCCGAAGAATCGACAAACTTAAGAGGCAGTGGGCAGGGCACATTGCTCGCAGAACTGATTGTCGATGGGGACGAAAGTTTCTGGAATGACGACCACGTACCGGAAGATACAGCGTTGGAAGGCCTCCCACAAGGTGGACCTATGACCTAGTAAGGGTCGCGGGAATCCGAAGGATGCGAGACGCATAGGACCGGTCATTATTATTGTCACTCAGGAATAAAGCAGCTTTCTATCGGCGAAAAAATTTTTGCAATCGGACCAGTACTTTCAAAGATTACCTCCTACAAACAAAAAAAAACATAAATACAAAAAAAAACATTCTCGTTTCAGGCAATAGACGTTCACTGTTGGACATAGGCCTCTCCCAAGTGTCGCCATCATGATCGGTTCAGTGTGTCTCGCATCCATCGGATTCTCGCGATCTCCGCCAGGTCATCGGTCTACCTTGTCTTGCCGTACCGTTTTTCGGTACATGGTCGCCACTCCAGAACCTTTCGGCCCCATCGACTATCTGTTCTGTGAGCAATATGCCCACTGCCATTTCAGTTTGGCGATTCTTCGGGCTATGTCATTGACCTTAGTTCTCATTTGTCTTCTTTCCTGATGCAATCACGCAAAGAAACTCGGAGCATAGCCCTTTCCATTACCCTTTGTGACTTTAAGCCTTCTGATGAGGCTTGTATTAATAAAATAATATTAATTTATCCTTATTTTCGAAGTATCGATTGATAAAAAATAACTGACTAAAGTCACACTACATTGTTAGTCGTTCCTTCTAATTAAAATATTTTTTTACAACTAATAATAGTAGCTACATTTCAGGCAAGATAAAATTATATATTTTTTCCGTGTACTATACAGGAACTCAATCGATATAATAAAAAAGCATATAAATTGCAGCAAAGTTATTTTTTTGTGATCAGTGACTGTGACGCAATGTCAAGCTGTTGGCGGTTGAACGTTTCATACCATACCAAAACTACAAACAGGATCTGCATTGCTTATTGTTAGGTATATTCAAATCAATAAACTTATATCTACTATGAAAAATTAAAAATTGATTGGTTGACTACATAGCATGATCAGTCTTATAATATGCCCCACTGCTGAGACTTCGGCATCCTCTCTTGGAGTGAGAATGGACCGTAATCCACCACGCGAGCTCTCCGGCTGTCTTTGAGTTTTTAGTTCTAGGACATGCCACGTGGGGAAACCCATGATATTTTCCTTCGCCGTTTTGAGAGTAGTGGTGATGAAATAAATTACACAACATGTGACATCCACCAACCGGCCCTGGGCCCACGTGGTGGATTACGGCCCATTCCCTCTCCTACAGAGGAGGCCTGACTCCCAACAGTGGGAAAATTATAAGGCCGACTATGCTAATTAGTTTATCTTCAACCGTTAAAAGGGTGACCAGATGATTGCAAACTAGCGTTCCAACCAAGGTGACCTTGGTTTATGTGTTTGGTTTGTGTTGTGGCTATTGGATGTGAACCACGCGTCAACACGTTCGGTGTTTGGGAAAACACGCCTCCCAACCAAGGGCGTTGAAGGTCATGGATTACAACTGCTGTCTATACGGATTGAAACTTGCAAGGTCACCTTGGTTGGGACGTTGGTTTGCAACCATCTGGTCACCCCTTTATCGAAACAAAGTTTTAGTTATAATTATAAAGACTTCAAGGAACTTTAATAATTACTTAATGTTAATATGTAACGTTTTTATGTAATCAAAATTTTATGTTAGCAATTACGTTTCATAAAGTGTACAGTAATTATTATACACTGTGCGTAACTGTACCAAAATAATAAATAAGGAAAATTTAAACCACAATTTTTAGGGTTCCGTACCCAAAGGGTAAAAACAGGACCCTATTGCTATCACTCTGCTATCTGTCACCGCACTGTGTCTTATGAACTGTGATAGCTAGACAGTTGAAATTGTCACAGATGACTTATTTCTATTGTGGATATATCAACAAATACTAAAAATAGAATAAAATATATTTCTTTTTTACAAGCTTTTTTAAGTGGGGTCTCCCATAAAACAAACGTGATTTATTTGCCGTTTTCTTTCTACAGACGGTACGGAACCCATTGTGCGCGATTCCGACTCGCACTTGGCCGATTTTTTATAGAAGTTAGAAGAGTAAGAACTTGTTGGAACTCCGTAAAAATTTGAGATAAAAAAATATTTAGTAACACAAACTTTATTGTGTTACTAAATATTTTTTTATCTCTGTGTTAGTCACTTCTCAAGAAAAAAAAATGTTTTACTAAATAAATGAAACGCGTTTGTATAATTTAGTGAAACTTGATAAATAGAGACACTAGGGTCAAACAAATGAGGGCGAGTGTCAAAACGTAACAACGATGTTTCATTGTAGGTATTTATGTAAATATTCGACCTATAGTTTGTTATATAAGTTAAAAATATCATTTCGATATCCATTCTAAGTTTTAAATGCAAAATTTTCCTGCTTCTTTACAAAAATATACCTACATACGTAGGAAGTGCCTCGAACGTTATTGTTTTAGATAAAGAAACTCAAAGCATTATTTTTATATAAACTATTTACAGAAATTTTATCAAGAAGTCAGTCAGTCAGAAAGATGAAGCTAATTGCACATTCCAAAGCGTACATCTCGTTGGAGAAGAAACACAATGGACGCTTTTTTAAGTCATTTTATGCATAATAAAAATGCAGGCTACTTAATAATAAAATATGTCTTGTCATTTCTATTGAGTGAGAGCAATGAAAAACCAGGCAAGTGCGAGACGGACTCACGCACTGAGGGTTCCGACAAACTTACCTATGAAAACAGTTCAAGTTCTGACTAGAGTTACGAAGATTTTTCCGAATCGCAATTTTTTTTTTTGTTACGTTGCTAATTTATAGTTTTCAGATTTTTTCCTATGCTATGAGATCTTGCTTCATGCCAAATTTCAGGATTCTAGGTCAACGGGAAGTACCGAATTTTGATTTCCTCGATAGAGTCGAAATGTACGTTTTTAGCGACGTAAACGGCCGTATCTTTTTTATTTGTTAATTTAGAAATCGGTTTTTCACAGCTTCAAGGGACCGTAGATTTGGTTTTAATTACAAATCGATACCTCCACGCGTTCCTGATATAAAGGGTCTTCACAGAAAGATATACAGACAGACAGACGGACAACAAAGTGATCCTATAAGGGTTCCGTTTTTTCCTTTTGGGGTACGGAACCTTAAAAAAACAAAATATATACAAAATATATATATATATAAAAAATATTAAAATAAAATAAACTACTGGCAGTTAAGAGATGATTAGAGAGAGAGTTAACCATAATAACAATTCTATAGGAAATGTACTAGTTTTACGTCTAATATATTACTTACCTTTGTTTCTAGTCCTACACAACAAGATTTTTATCATAGTACCCGCAGAATGCATTCACAATGCGTTAAAGAATTTGCATAAAGATTTGCATCGATAAGCTATCACGCCATAAACGTGTCTATTAGTAGCAAAAACATAATTATTGACACCTCCATCAGGAGAGAACATGCTACAAACACGCGAATATTGACATCTAAGGCCACCATCACATGTTTGTCATCATTCTCTTTTTAAATCTGAGTAACCCAAAGGGTTGAAAGATGGTAAGGCTAGAAAATTTAACTATTGACACCACAATCAAGAGAATACATGCTACAACTACGCAAATATTGACATCTAAGGCTACTGTCACATGACTATCACCATTCTCTTTTTAAATCTAAGTAACCAAAAGGGTCGAAAGATGGTATGGCTAGAAAACATAATTATTGACACCACAATCAAGAGAGAACTTGTTACAACCACGCGAATTTTGACATCTAAGGTCACTGTCATAAAATTATCATCATTCTGTTTTTAAATCTAAGTAACTCAAAGGGTTTAAATGGTATTAAATGGTCGTTGGTCATGAAATAGCTTGGACATTCATTCATGACCAACACCCCGTTTACACAATGGCCCACATGTAAACGATGGTGCGTTTGCGATCGTGCATACCTTTGGGAATTGAACAAGCGTTTTAAATGAATGTTGGGTGGTAAGAAACTTTTGTTTTTATTTTAGCCCAATTTTAAACATACTTACCGGTGGATAAAGCATGAAATCCTTAGTAAAAGCGCATCAAAAAGCCAGAAAATCCAAGATTGTATAATAAATATAGGCTTATAAAACGTCAAGCTTGTACTCGGTTCCAATTATTCGTTAGAAAAGAACCGCTAGAAATTGTAGATTTACAATGCGTTCCAAATAAAAAGAGGACCGATTGCCATGTTGTGACGTCACGGCATACTGTCAAATCGAAGTATTAATATGGTGAGCAAAACAATATTCTTTTTTGAATTTAATTTGTTTACAAACTGTGAACGAAAAAAGTTAAATCTGAATCCAAATCTTCAATCTTGCTCATCTCTGAGTTCTTCAATTTTGCCCAATTTCTTGCAATTTGTTTCTTATTTGGAACGCATTGTACTCTTTAAAAATAGTGATCGTTTTTGCGATATTTCCACTTTTAATATTAAAAGATATGAAAGGACAAGAACAATCAACATAGCACTAAATAAGCACAAAAAAATGTGTACCGAAATAGTATTAATATATGAGTCTGTCGAGTTTATAGTGTTTTCACAATCACATTATAAAAAATAAGTTATGTATATAAAAAAGAAAATGAATCGACAGTCTTTTTTTCAAACTTCGTTAAACTTAAAAGCTACGAAATGCAGTCGATTTCAATGTAATCACGGCTAAACTATTCTAGCATAGCGTTTACGCAGCGACCACGTGCCGTCAACTATTGTCAAATGTGAAAACACCCTAAACAGAAAACCACTCAGAGTGCTCAACCGTGCATCTCATACTGTGGACTGCGGTGTATTCAACGTCATAATATTTTAAATCATTTTCAGAATAGTTGACACTTTTGTGGTTTCCAAGGGAAAGTGTCAATTTTAAACTCGTTAAAAAATAAAAGGCCCGTTTTGACATTTGAGAAAAACCTTAGAATGTAACTTGAAACGAAACTGAAAGAAACAGTAAAATAATAACTAGGGGTCCGATGTAGTAGTAGCTATTTTAGTAGTAGCTACACTACACCGGACAAGCC
Organism: Mythimna pallens; assembly: GCA_961205895.1. Taxonomy (NCBI): domain Eukaryota; kingdom Metazoa; phylum Arthropoda; class Insecta; order Lepidoptera; family Noctuidae; genus Mythimna; species Mythimna pallens. Next base: position 10,394,644 of record OY540843.1, read on the forward strand.
GCTAGGTAGTCAAAATATAAATTAATGTCGAAACGGGCCTTTTATTTTTTGTCAACTTTAACTTGAGGATTTTTATTTTTTTAGGTAGGAAATCGTCTGATGACAACTCCCGCCCTTGGGGTGGGAGGTTGTGTCAGACTTTTACTGACTAATACCCACTCCTATTCCTTCTTTGCCTTCGTTTCTGGACCCACTTTCGCACAATCCATAGCCCCAGTAGGCTTCGATCCTGCTAGGCCCCTAAGGTTTGCTGATATCTCCTTGAGGCACGCGTTACTGTTTCGCAGTAGGAGGCGATTGCCTGCCACTCCTCCTCGCTCCGGACCATGGCCTGTACAAAGGCCCGGCGCGAGAGATCGCCTCCACGAGGGCACGGCGGTGCTCTGCCCAGGCGGGGCACACCTCTACCGTATGCACCACCGTGTCCTCCGGGCGGTTCACACAATGGTGACATCCATTTCTTCCGTACGAATCCGATGCAGGAACCTCCCGAACTAACCATGACCGGTGAGCACCTGCGTCATGCGGTAAGGACGCCGTGAGGTCTTTCCTGACAGTCCTCAAGGAGGGGGACTTGCCGCCAAAATTGTGGCGTACCCAGCACTGGGTTGCCACAGTCGCTGTCGCTATTCCACCATGAGATGCAGCCGGAACTCTGTCCACCATACCGCTACATGTCGCGGCAGCGGAGTTTCACCCCGGCGGCGTTGTATTAAATTTTTACTTTACTTTACATCTCCACGCGCAAATCGTGCATGCGTGCAAGGACTGTTAACTTTAACTTGAGGCTAAGAAAAGGACGAAAATTCTTCATATTCTGAGCTGGGTAGCACTGTGATTAATATGATGGATCCTATAAAGACTTTTCACGGCATTTTATACCGATTGTTTTTACAGGTGTACTTTGATTTCGCAAATAAACTTCAAGCAATGAATATAATAAAAACAAATATTTTTTGTGTCGCATTATTGTTAAGAATGATGAAAAAAAATCTATTGACGGGGCATTCACAGGCTATCATTATTTATAAATACGCCATAAATAGTTTTTATGAATAATCTCGTAAATAAATGAAACAAACAAGTCGCCGTTAAAAATATTTAAAATAGAACAGAATACAATAAACTTTATTGTATACCAAAATAGTAACAATGTTACAGAAACGTAAATCTATGGATACAATGGCGGTCTTATTGCTGACAGTGATATCTACAGACAACCTTAGGATGAACAATCATCATCATCATCTTCCTGCCCTTGTCCCGTGTTATTTGGGATCGGCGCAACATGTTTTTTTCTTCCATTCTGCCCTGTCACTCGTCATGCTATCACTAACTTCCTTTTCTTTCATATCACTCTTCACACAATCCATACATCTTTTCTTTGGATGGACTATAAGAACTTAAATTAAAAAAGGGGGTAGTAGTATAAAAAAAAATGCGATACATTGATAAAATATATGCATAAACAAAAGATAATAGATATAAACTTACAAATATACAGTATGCAGGTGTTTTGAGATAATTATCTTGTAATTATAGGACACCCAATTTCGATCATACATATAATTTTAAAACCCTGACATTATATTTAACATGATCTATGACAAACTTACTAATTTTCAAGATTTCGTTTTAAATGTTACTTGAATGTTATTGAAAGCCGGATGAAACAAGGTAACTTGTGATAAATATTCATTAGATTTGGCGTAATTAATGTCACAGAATACGTAATAACTTGGTAATCATTTTGCAAGCTTATATTTTTATTGGTTTCATAATAAAAATAAATATTTATTACAACATTGACTTTGTCATAATATTTTATTGTTGATGGAGGAACGTAAAACAAATATTAAAAAAAAATAGTAAACACATGCACGTAAATAAGGAACAAGTAAAAATGAAAATTTAAATATAAAGCACACTAAACTTAGAAAGAGTCAATCAAAAATAAACAATGCACTATTCTGAGAACAACTACGAAAGAAAATTTACTCCCAAACGGAAACTAAATAGTTAAAGAAGGCAAAAAGTACACTTGGTACTCGTACTATTACGAAATGTACAAAAACTACTGTCTGTACTGACAATGCGTGATCGGGCCGCGGCCTTGGCAGGCGGAGATCGACATTCGAGACCTTGTCGACTTTTTGCCGGAGTATAATGGGTGACGTTTGTGGCCCACGGCTACTGGTCGTGTTCTAAGTGAAAGTAAAGAGCGTCCGTGTGTAATTTGCTGTGCGCTGTTGATAGCACCCGACGGTGATAGCTGGATTGCAGGGTACGCAGTTAGTGTTGTGTTAGATAGTTTTAGTTGCAGTGTCGTAGGAATTTTCAAAGTTCCTGCTTAGACACGATGTTTTCCGTTGACATAATAGGCTAGAACTAATAACATACTCTTTTTTTACGCTCAACCATGATTTGTGATTATGAAATTGAATTGGACTGTTTTAAAGTTGTTGTGATTCCTCAATTAATGTAGCTGCTGATTGATGTTTTAATAGGAACTTAATTTTTAAGCTATAGGAGGCATATCACCTACCACCACCTTCTTGAAACTCCAGGAACACTTGCTACCTGGTGGCGAAATGCATTCATCTATACAAAGGCATTCATTTGTTTGCATATTTAGCAAAGTTACAACCATTTCGTTTCGATTCTCTTTTCGTTGATCGCCTCGAGTCGGCCACGCCTCCTATTCCTTTGTTCTGACCACGTGACTGAGCGTTGAGATGACGTCAGAATAAAGGAATCGGAGGCGTGGCAGGTAGGTCACAGCCAATACAACTTTAAAATGGGGTGTTCTAGACCCTGATACCCAGTGTAAGCGCAGTGCCTTTGTCAAGAGTTAGACTTACTTATTGAAATGGTTAAAGTGTCTATACACCTATGAACGCCACTGGTCCTTGGCGCCAAAAGTGAGGGGTCCAAAGTGTTTAACTAGTTAACAAACGACTCAAATGAAGAATAAAATCTTCTAGGTAATAGTTATTTGTACGGATTAGTCATCCACAGAAGAAAACATTCCAAACATTTATATCGAAACGTCATGGAATGAAAACTTAGTTGACAGCGTTTGACAGCCCTGAATTATAGAGCGAGTAGCGTGTATGATTTACCATAAATTAAGTAGCGAGACTTGGTAAGTACCTAATTGTGGACAACTTGTCCAGTACTTGTATTCACTTGTTAAATGTTGAATTGACATTAACAGACAATATTGAAGATGCTGGCAATCTTATAGCTGTCTTATGTCAATATTCTTAACCGATGGTTGTAGAAAAGAGTAGGAGAAAACAAAGAGGAACTAGATGAAAGCTGGTTGAAAAGGTAAATTGATAGATATATTGTCAAATAACAGAAAAAAAAACAAAAAAACACGTTGCAGTGACCCGAAATCGATTTTGATAGAAGAAAGAATGATGATGGTGATAATTTACTAGACAGTGATGACCAAGTATAAACCACAAGTACAGTATGATACTAAAGTTAAGCCATTCTAAACCGAATTAACTAAAATTTAGAATATCTGCGTAGTCAAGAAGAAAGAACGTAAAAATAATGTAGCATTATGCATTAGGCATCTTTGCTGTTTCTAAAAATATTTATAAAAAACATCTCAGGCTATTGTACTCTGTTCATATACATCGATTGATTTATTCAAAAGAATAATGGCATTGTTAAAGAAAAAAGAAATATTTGATCTGTGAGTGAGATTTAGCAGCATCGGCTGCAAAGGAATATAATAATTCCATATATATATAGTAAGTACTAGTAGTTATAAACGTACGTGCTACAATAACAAGGTAAAACGCTCATAGACCACGTTTGATGTTATTTCTCCATCGTTGAATCGAACACTTGTGTTGATATGCAGCGAGTGCAGTAACTAATTTACCAAAACATCCTTATAGAAAATCTGACTAATATGAACATTTTGAGAAAACTGGAACTTTTAAAAGCGTTAAACAAATTACTCAATTCATTAAAAACTTATGATCAGAAAAGGATATCTAACCTAAAGCATAAAGCAAGCATATTCCATTGTACTGGTATTTATAAGTAGTCTTCTGATATATTGATGACTATTAATTCATATATCTTAACAAGTATTATTCCATAGTAGTTGGAAAGATAATATTTAATAATGTTATCTAACTGTTCCATATCTTGACTTGTGTATATAGACCACATCACCGTATTCTAAAAATATATGTCAGACATGTGTTTAACAAGTGAATACCTAACTTTAGAGGAAATAAGTAAGTTTTAAGTAATTGCAGCATTACGAAATTTCCGTCGGAACTATTTTCTGTGATAATAAATTTAAGTTTCACTTAAAATTTCGCCTATCTGCGGTTACGTCTAGTAGTTACGAAATAATGGTTAGTAGATTTCTTTTTATTTGGTTAAAATTGGCAAAAAGAACATTTATTTAATATTACAAAACGACTGATGCAACACGATGCATTTAATATTTTAAACGAATAAAATTAAACAGTAACTTGACATAATTTATGTAATGCTGTATTTTGAATACGACTTAATTTTTTAATTAAATTTGAATGCGAAATGGGTTAAATAAATCTTTTGGTTAAAGAAGTCAAGGAGAAAAAGTAAGAAACAAAAGGACATAGCAATAACTTACGTTGATCTAATCAGTACAAAATGTAGAAATACTTTTGGTAAAGGCTTGTCATGTCCAATTGTAATCTCAAAGGTGCTTACATCGAGTGCGTATAAAATTGCCTGATTCCGAAATTTTACAACACTAGTCGCATCAAACTGACGCAACAAGCAATTTTCCTCTAAGTTCCAGTCGCTTAGGCCTGGTCGTTGACCAATTTGACCTTAATGCCTCGAAACATTTGAGCCTATTGTGCGAATAGCCTCAGAATCACGCAGCTAGTAATAGTGACCCTAAATTACATTGGGATGTGACAAATTATCTGTGTACTATTATGTGAGGCAACATATGAAATGGCGTTTATAACATTTTGTAATATCCTTGATGTTGGTAAAGATATAATTGCCAACTGCTTTTAAAGTTTCCCAATGACTTCGCTCTAATCCAAATCAACATGTACACATAAAAAGGACACTTCTAAATGAGCGAATTTAGAAGTGCGCCTCATCAAGATCAAAACAAAGCTTAGATAATAGAAGTGTGTAGTTTTTAGAAAGGGGTCCGAGGCCCTTTTTAAGGGCAACTGAAAGAACACAGGTGAGTTTTTATCAGTACAAATCTAACACTTCCTCTCGCTCTGCCTAGAGCCATGTATAAAAAATAGATAAGACTCATGAACTTCGTTAAGTAAAGTAAATCAGATATTTCGGAATCTCTCGGTATTTGGTTATCTCAAAACATTTTATACTTACTGATGAAATGAATGTATTTCAATATTATTGCAAAACCATTTCTTAATTGCATAAGATAAAAAATCTACTAGGTTTTCTCAGATTTAATTAGCAAAAAGTGCTTTGTCGGGTCTAGTTATTTGTCTCTATGCATGCATTCTAGCTGGGTGACCATCCGTATCAGGCGATTTCTCTTAACAATCTGAATAGTTCTCGTTATAAGCATTTGCTTTGGTTCGTTGTTGTGACCCAATTCTGATATTGGCTCTATTAAAACTTGTTACAACTGTCTTTTGTTATCTAACAAATAATTTAGTTTCGTAATAAGTTCCATTTTGCTTGAGATATATACAATAATATACATCATATAACTGTTGGTGGTCGCTTTTATAATTTACATTTACATTATTACTTTTTTTTGAGGTAAAAAATTTTCTCATGACTTCTTCCATTTTAATGTGAAATAGAAAAGCGTGTCAGATTTTTACTGCATAAAATCTCAACTATATTCGTTCAGTTGCCTTTTGCGTTCTAGGACCACGGGTTACCTTTTCAAAGTAACCCGTGTACCCGTAGATGAAGGCAATACCTTTTTTATGCGCTTTTTTATTTTATTTTTACATATTCCAAGATTCGTAGATATTCTCGGAGGCTTACACAACATAGTAGTTTTTTTCTATATTACAAACCACATACGGTCACGTTTGACGGTTTAGTTATCTTTATTATTATACATATATATGGTCTATAATTTTGAGCCATGCCTGATCTACTTAATTAATTTTATACATATAAGATTTTAATTTGTAGCCTGGGATTATTTTGCATGCTTAAATTGGTAGGAACTAGTGGAACTGCGCAATCACTTAACGTCCTGGAAATATAATTATATGTACTGTGTTCATCAAAAAAGATCTGAATTGAATTGAAATAAACAGTGTGATTAAATTACTATAGCACTTCTAAGAACATATTAATTTAAAGAATGTCAAATATTGCACTATAATCTGAGCGCTGTCCATAGCACCGATTACCAATGTAAAAAATGTGAACGTATTCATTAAGGGCACCCTTTTAAATAAAATACGGCTCTATGACGTCATTCAAAGTAAAAATAAAGGGGAAAAAATTGACTGCATGCCTGTTTTCATTGTTCAATTAGACAAGCCAACAAATGGAGGTAATGCTACGAGCGTCTATTCACTCGTTCCATTTGGATGATTGTTAATGAATAAGGCAATAACTGAGTTTGTTTTAAGTGTCGGAATTTCCTTTGAATTTAAGACAGAATTCTGAAAAAAGATCTAGATGTTGATTAAGGATAAATATGACTTAGACTTTAGGTCTGTAAATAACTTGAGTACAGAATTCCCTGAAACAATATTTTTCTTGAAAAACGACGACTTTAGATGATACAGTGGTTAGAGGCATTGTCAGTAATTTTAAATAGTAAAATAAGATTTACCCCTATTAAACAACTACAAGTTACAGCAGTACCAGTACCTAAAAGTGAAACCATAACATTATCCACAATCCACAGCCTTGACCGTGGAGTAATTGCGTCACAAATGAAATCCGACTGAACATCTTTGCGATTAGCATTTCTACTTTTACTTGAACTTTCGATTCACCGACGCCGACCGTAATTATATGGTGTTTTATCGTTTAGTAATCATTCTTACAGAATACACAGCATATAGTTATAAAATTTTCCGATATGGAAAGTGGACGAGAGACAATATGTTGCATAGTGCTAAACACACGGATAAACTTGACAAATTATAAATCATATACCTAATTTATAACTTTGACACGTCTTGTGGAACGGGTTTTATGATCACGAATTCACGTGTAAAATACTTTTATGATGATATCTTTGTGAAGTCCAACAGAGCGGTTATGTTCTGCACCCATTACTGCACGTTAAATAAAGAAAACTTTAACTGTAGAATTCATTTCTATATATTGCTCTTCTAAAATCTTAGATCATATAATAACTGGTTTTGAAGACGGGTTACGTGATTTAGATCCAGTGATAACTTTCCTCATGCTTGTAGTACAGTTTTTGTCGGTTCGAATATAATACAATTTTCGTATAAATTGCAAAATGTCCAAGCGTTAGACGCTTCGTTGATTATCATTATGGTTATTTTACCCAGTTTGTTTCACCAATTGAATCTATTAACCGCTTTTTATTTTATTTATTTTATTTGTTTCGCTACAGATATTGAATAAATTTTCTTTTACACTTGCATCATTTATTTGAGCAGTTATTCTGAAACGTAGTAGTTTTGATAATGGTTTCACATGATCTCTAAAATTTTTAGTTCATCTTCTTTCTGGGGCATACTGAAAGTTTCTGATTCTGGTCACTTACAATAAAAGAATGAAAAAACAATTATAGAATTCGAAAATGGAACTCTTTGCGAGTATGTTACTTTTAATTTGCGAGACTGTCATTTTCGTTCAATGATTTTCGTTGTGGCTTAAGTCAACAAGAGAGTTACCAGAGACTTCAACTGGGATTGGGTGATGAAGTGAAGTACCATGTCGCAGGTCTGTGTATCAGTTTGGAGAATTTAGACATGGACGTGATCATCTTTATAACGAGGTACGTGAAGGTCGGCCGGCGACTGCGGTTACAGACTCGAAAATTGACACCGTACGACTTCTTATTGAAACTGACAAAAAAATTACTTATCAACAAATTTGTGCTTTGTTAGGCATTGGAATGAGCCAAGTGCAAAACATTTTATATGTGCATCTGAAGGTTCGGAAGCTTTGCACTCCATGGATATCACATGACTTAACGGAGGACCAGAAACGACTGCGTGTCCAATGTTGACTTAAAATGATAAAAAAGTTTAATGGAGGACAGTCATTCAGTCTGTAATATCGTGACAGGTGACGAAACCTGGGTGTACTGCTTTGATCCCGAAAGAAAAAGCCAGTCGGCATTCTGGGTCTTTCCTTTGAAGATTTGCCGAAATATATGAAAAGTCCAAGTGTTGGTAAAAAATGTTTGCTTCTTTTTTCGATAAATGAGGACAATATCGCTTGAAGATCAAAGGACAGTGACTGCAGATTAGTACGTCAACACTTGTTTGCCCAAAGCCCTCGAAGCAATGTACTCCTCTACCACGATAACGCATCCTCATATTCCGCTAAGGTAACAGAAGCCTATTTGAAGGCTTCAAAAGTGACAAACCAGATCTTGCACCCTACGACTTGTATTTGTTTCCAAAAATTATGGACAAAATTAGAGGCATACGTTTTATGAAGCCTGAATGGGCGGTGAATACGTTCCATAAAGCCATTAAAGAGTTCCCTAAAGAAGACTGGTCCCATTGTTTTCAGCGAATGCAAGAATGCATTAATTGCGAGGGAATATACTTGAAATAACAATAATGTATTGTCAGTCTTATATCTAGTCTTATTTATCAGAATCCAGAAAGTTTCAGTATGCCCTAGGTGTCACACGATTATTACAAAGGTTATTACGGAAAATTAATAAGTATGTTTTCATGTACTTTGTTACTTTGAAACGCTTGAATCACTAAACCAATTTGAATGAAACTTGCCAAACGGGCAGACCATATTCTGGAATAGCACATAGATGACTTTTGCGCGAGTGAAGCTTGTTAATTTATAAATGCTTTATAGTCTGAGGTGGCAACAGTCCATTATGAAGTTTTCTCGCAATAAATGTCACTGACTTCACAAATGTGCATAAAGCTGCACGTAAACGTGCAGCTTTATGTTTTAAATCAGTAGTAATAAAGCTGCAAAACACCACCGCTTCTAATGGAAATACTACTGCACTCGTTGATATTTGTTCGTTGTTAACACGTTCGCGTAAGCAACGTCTTACAACGTCGTCTTGATATAATTATGAAATGGCGCAACGTCATATGACGGCCTCTGAACTGTCATATTTATTTTGACGGAACGTCTTTGGACGTCTATTTTATGGGCAAATTCCTATAGCGCATCTACTTAGCGCCGCAACACGTTCGATTTTCTAAGCTACAACCGCCGCAAAACCAAAATAAAAAATATTTATTAGTTTTGTACGCACACATGCAAAGGTAGCACGCACAAACTCGCAACGTCTTATGACGCCCTCCCTTGTACCGCTATCCCCACTGCCAGTTGACCTGCGCGCAGTGAGACGACCAAACGTGTGTATATTGTGAACGCCGTGCAACTTATCTGGATTACGTAATATTTTATCATAAAAGGTTAGTAAATATTATAAATATCTTTATTACACTTACTTGGTGTAAGTTTCCGCATGTTTTTGAGGAACAAACAATGTCATAACTAACATGAATTTGATATAATTTCGAAAGAGAAGTTCGTAACGGTTTTTCTGCTTTTTTTTGCATTTGCTTATTTTGAACAGTGAGAATATGGTAATAATCATAAAATAAATGGGGTTATGGTTTTTATAATAACGTATTATATAGTCACAATGCTATTTGCTTTAGTAAAGGTGTAATATTGCGTTGTTTTAGATGGATAAGGAAGAAGAACGAATCATGAAACTTTTTGAAGAAGCGTCATCGACGGGAAGTACGCTACCAGATCCATTTAGTGTTAGTGGTGATGATGAATATGGATCTGACGGAGACTATAATCCTTGTAATGATGAAGTTAGTAGTGACAGCAGTGCTTCTGTAAATAGAACTAGTTTATGTCATCGTAATCGTTCTTCTAATAGATCTCAACCCGTAAGTAGAGCTCCAATGCATAATCGTACGCCTAGTTCGAGCTCATCGTCATCATCTGATGTGAACCAAACCGAATCTCTACAGACTGATTCTGACGAATGTCAAGATGTGACACTAATTGAAAATGTTCCACGTAATCACGATGATTCTATTACTTCATGTGAATCTGTGCAATCGGAATCAATACTCCAGTCTAATACTACCCAAACGGTCGAAGAGCAACAGGAGCCTGATTGTAGTTTGAATATACCAATGCAAGACCCAGAACCAGGCCCAAGCAATGTACCGGAAAGGCATAACAGGCCCGTTACACCACCTACAACTGTAAATTGGGAACACACAACATTAGATATCCCAGAATTCAATTTCGATTCTACATCAACAGGCGTCCAGTTTCATATTGATGAAAATACTTCGGTTCTCGATGTATTCAGACAATTATTTCCATCTCATATTGTTAGGCAACTTATCGAATGTACAAATAAATATGGTGAGGCTCTGTGCAATAAAAATAGACCAATGACGCGACATAGTCGTAGATACTCGTTCAGGGATGTTGACGAAGATGAATTTCTTAAATTTCTAGGACTTTGTTTATTACAAGGACAAATATCTGTTCCTAAAAAACGAAAACTGTTCACTTATTCAGACATTCTGTATTATCATCCAATATTTCCTTATACTATGTCACAAAGAAGATTCGAACAAATACTAAGATGTCTTTACGCTTCAGACTTAAATGCTAAAGGAAGTGCTAAGATCGAAAATTTTATAAATAATATGTGCAAAGTATTTCAACAGTGTTACAAACCTGAAAAAGAGCTTTCGTTAGATGAATCTTTACTGTTGTTTAGAGGAAGAATTAAGTTCAGACAGTACATGAAAGGCAAAAAGGCACGATATGGAATAAAATTTTACGAGTTGACGACTGCAGAAGGATTTGTTCTTAATATAATGATGTATGCTGGGAAGACTGATGATCCTTCTGATAAAGGAAAGAAAACAGAAAAACTCGTTCTTCGACTAATGAGACCGTATATGTTGAAAGGCCACCATCTCTTTATGGATAATTATTATAATTCGGTTCCCTTGTCTGAAAAACTATTAGATTTTAGACTTTAAGGTCAAACAGGAAAGATAATCCTAAAGAAGTTGTTTCTAAAAAACTTAAAAAAGGACAGCATGTTTGGGCGAGAAAAAATAAAGTGTACGTGTCCAAATGGGTTGACAAAAGACCTGTAAACATGATTACCACCCTAAACCATCCTAAAATAATTAATGACCATAACAGGCACGGTCAATCTAAACTTAAACCGCTGGAAGTCTCGATTTATAATAAATATATGTCAGGTATTGACCGTTCTGACCAAATGGTCTCATATTATTCATCTCCCAGTAAGACAGTAAGGTGGTATAAAAAGGTACTTTTCCATATACTAGACCTAGCAGTTTGGAACAGCTTTTATATTTATAAAAAATATCGTAAAGCTAATGCCAAGAGTTATGAATTTATAGACTTTCGTGAGGATTTAATAATAAAACTCTTAAAATTAGATCCAGCTCTAAAACCAGACAAATTAATAAAACATCATAGATATGATAATCGACAGAAAGTGAGAAACGGATCTGTACCATCCTCGAATGAAGAAACATCTTTTCCGACTGGTCACTGGCCTGAAAAGATACCTAAGAAAATCTCTTCTAATAAGAATACATTTTTGAAATGCAAGATGTGTACTAAAAACAAGACGCGAAGAGAAAGTAGCTATAGGTGCAAAGGGTGTCCAGACAAGCCAGCTCTATGCCCTTCATGTTTTGAAGAGTGGCATAATCAAACAGCTACACACCTATAGGCTACATCTTTTTATTTTATTATACATTCCTAACATTATCTTGTTTGTTAATTATTAATAAATGGGTACATGTACAATTAAGGCTGATTAAAAAGTAATTAAAATTTTGGACTCGTACAAATGAGAACGTTAAAAGTTTTTTATTAAACTTATATTTCTATACATTCAGTTGTATCATTTCAATTTCCTTAATTTAAGTTGACGCCTATGAACGTTGTGTCGTTTAGCATGGTATGTCAGACCTACGTGGTGGCGGCAACGTATATAGACGTCGGACGTGAAATAACGTTGCGCCACATAACACAGTTCTAAGACGTACGTATTACGGCGGGACGTCTTTAGACGTTGCTTAACTTTGTATGGGAAAAAGGTGCGCCTCAGTACCAATATTCAGAAATGAGGTTGCTCACGCGAACGTGTTAAAGGCACTATTAAAATAGATTAATGACTTTTTGGTGTCTATCTGAAGGTCTACCTTTAACGCATAAGATTTGATAACTATACGGTCACAGGCAATGCCTAGCCGATTCACTTCATCATAACCATTTTCATTTAATTATTATTAATTTATTAAAGACATTTGTTTGTACAGTTAGACATAATTATGTTTGTACATTGTCATTCCAGCTTTTGACATTCAAACGATTTGTGACTGCTTGAATCGTTTACATTTTTTTTTGTTATTACACATTTGTGAATATGTCAAAGTTTGCAATACCGTATGTTCTTTCATCACTATTATAATCACCTTCTCGTGGTCTTTGATTATCTGAATGTTTTAACAAGTGTTAAGCGTTACATGCGTACAAATTAGACACGTGCTGTTCGACTATATTAATCCAAAAGTATATTCACCATGGTGAAACTCTTTTTAGTTACAGCTGACTACTCTATAGTATCTCTAGGATCAAAATTAAAAGGTTCACCACCTCGTCCACCTTTTGTGAGCTTGGAGCTTTTATTATTCAGGTAAGTATATATTTCGTCTTTGTCTGGCGCATAGTCTGTCTCAAACGCATGCGCAGTCAGCCGGCTGCGTTTGCGCAGGAGTTGATCGGATCGGAGTAGAGCAGTAAGCGGAGCGGCGCTGACGTGATTGGTCGCCGTGCCCCTTATGTCTCGCGTTCCGAATTTAAAATAGTCGCGATCGACTTTACTGTGAGACTAGCGATGTGATTTGTATATAGTGTTTGTTTCTCAATTTAAAAAAAAGTTGAAGAAACTAATTCCATTGAGTTATGGTAAATAGCGTGAAGTGTAATTGTGTTTAAGATAAAGTGCATTTTTCGGGAAAAAGCAGCTGTCGCTGCATTAGAGGTTTCGGAGGATAAACGCAAATCCGTACTCCGAAAAGGATTTAAAATTAACATGTTACTCACAACATGCTGCAGCAAAATTTTATGTTCTTGAGGATATTGCAAAAACTGCTTTATTAAAGTTATAAACTTTTAAAGTCATTTGATTTTATGACCATATTTTTATAAACATTGTGTCCTTTAATCCGATTTACGATTTGAAAGTAACGTTTCGGAGGCTCTCATGCACTACAAGGTTATTGCAAGCCTCTCGTATTTGCGTGCACTACCCGTGTGGCGTGAAAGTATTTTGGAACGTTGTCTTCACAGTGAAGATATTTTAGCATATTAATGTCCAAGTAGCCTCGAGCTTTCTATGCCTGCGTTTGGCCAAACAATATGACATCACTGTCTGGTTAGACCTCGTCTTTTTAATGATATCAACAACATTGACCATTAATTCACTTTAGAGTCGTCGTCGTCGAATAGTAAATGTGTATTTTGGTGTTGTGAGCTAAATCGATCAAGTACCGGTTTCATAATTAATGATATACCTTGCTAGTATTGCAATACGAATCAGTTCACGCTTCGTTAAATTATTGAAATCATTGTTGCACTAACACACTTTGGAACTTGTTTATCGAGTAATATAAATCGATTTAATATGCGTGTACGAATCATTGTCACGTTTTTGTATTCAAACAAAGATTAGAAAGTATAGATAGATGGTATCAACATACCATACAGCCCATAGGATTGTCTCCCTTGCGTGTTAACAATACTGCACAGTGCACATATATGATGATATCAGAATAATAACCACTACGATTATTAAAATTATCATCAGACCGTAGAAAGTGGTTGTACAATACAAATATTTAGAAATAGAATCGTCAAACTTCAAATAACACTGTTATATTTTACGACATATACAATAATTGCTAAGTTACAGTTAAGCAATACAACCTGATTGTTAAATTATACGTTATATCAAATTAGATTTGTTTGTTTAGTTTTTGATATTGTTTTTAAAGCATAAAAAACCGCCAACATTACACTGAACTGATTTTACTGTCAGTTGAATCGGAGAAAGGGCTACCATTGTTTATGATTCGAGTAACCTACCGTTAGTTCTAAATAAATTTAGCGTATGCTATTTGCGTATCTGACTAATATATTGTAATTCTTTCAATGACTTTGTACTCCATTGATGAGTCAACGTTTTTTACTACTGTCGCTGTATTGCTAATGTAAAATCAGAATACATAGTGTATCTTGTCATTCGCATTGTTTTGAACATTATCTATTGCAAACAGTAGTGCTGATAACAGCTATTTAATAGCTAAATATTGGTATCAGTATAAATTACGCTTATTTTACTTTTTAAATTAGTCATTACAAGTAATTAAAATTTAAACAATTAAAAATGTCATTAATACCTTAAGCATTGTAGGTTGATCCTGGATCATTGTAATGTTAGCAAAAAGCAGAGATATTTTAGGAGACTTGATAAACTGAATCTTTAAGAATTTCATCATAAAATGTTCTAAGAATTTATTATGACATCACAAATTTTGATTATTACAATCTTTTGATCAACCCAATGAAATTTTGACTTCTGATAGCTTTAGTGAAAACACCGTATTGTATTTTCTTAGAAATATTGTTTGATCTATTATTGGAAAAATAGTTAACCATGCATCGGCCACAATTTCTCAAGTTCCTGGATATGTTTCTCACGTATCATCGCTGACCAGCCGACTGGATATGTGGACCAATGAACTTGTTTCAACTCGTCTATCGGCTGATGTCTTAGAAATCGTTTCCTACTTACTCGATCAGGCGTTTAATGATTACTGCTAATTTGCTACTATTTAACACGTATCGTTTGTTATTGTTTTCATTACCTACAATGTTTTTATTGATTTCTTTATCTTTATAATATGATAATTGTATTTCTAGTTCATGACTGACTTTCAATTCCATATCTCCAGTACATCTACTTTAAAATGTTGTGTTGTTAAGTTTCCCAGTGAAAGTGCGACAGCATTAATAACAATAAACTGGCCGTATGTTGCTTCGCCAGCTGCCGCTTGCACTCACTCAGTCCCTATTATCTAATTATTACGCAATGTGATTCCATTTGCATTCGCCTTATGGGCTCTTGAGGCCCAGTTAGCGCTTCCTCGTTGATGTATTGGACCAAACTACTTCTTGAGCAATAGTCGTGCTTGCGTCCCGTGAAACGTCCGTTCTTGCGAAGTTTACTGGTTGAGGTTTTTTTTTTGCTAAATTACCTATGAGGCACAGTCTTCAAGGCCATATATCGTGAGCCCTCTCGTAACAGACTTTGTTGTTCAACGCAATCACCTTATGTATGAAACTTAAGCGAAGGTCGAAAAGATTGTTAATACTCCAGTACGTATGTAATAAACTTACTGATTAAAATCTGGTATCCACGCATTATAAATTTGTAATGTAGGTGCTCTTATATTTTTTAATGAATATAGACATAACCGTAGAGTTAAAAAACAGTGGCCGGTGCTCATCCACAGTGCAGTTTTTATTTTTTTATTTTTATAGTTTCAACAAAAATTTGCAGCTACATTCATAAAAGAAAAAGCAGTTAGTAACGCAGCAGTCTTAAAAAACTTCTAAGTTTTTCTCATGTAGATAGATATTTTTATTTCACAGGTTGAATAAGTATATTTTGTTAGCAATGCATTTAACTGTGCAGCAGTCGAAAAGTTGCACTCATTTGTATCTTCTAGATACGGACAAGTATAACAGTGCTTGCAAAATCGTTCCATTGTTATCCATTAATCAATCGAACGCGCCATTCTCAAAGCAATCATTTAGTAGGAAAGTTGAGAAATATTCACAAAACCAATAAACTTTACTAAAGCAAAAACCAAATTTTCCCATGATATAATGTAAATTTTGCTGCAGCATCAAATCTTAACTTCCACAGAATTGACTCGAGTAATGTATATTCCTGATAATTACGAACTAACAAAAACAGCGAGTGCGTCACATTAATCTCCCGTCTAATGACGTCCGACCATCGTAACCTTTAACAGCTGGTTGATAACATCCCAACGGGAAAATGGAATTAACATTATTAAGTACAACTCCTCACAGGCAAACGTTTTGGCTCCACATTGATGTTAATGAAGCGACATTAAGGAATTCGACGACATTATGAAAATCAAACATTATCCGGGAAAAGCGGTCATGGAGGACCCGTGGCTGTCCATCACGGACAGGACTATGGACCTTGTATACGCGGCTAACTGGGTTGGTGCAAAGAATCTCAGCTCATATAATGAAAACGATGACCAATCAAACGGCGTTAAATTCAATTCTATATCACGAAGTAAGTCATGCAGAGACGTTGGTCGTACTAACGACAAAGATTATGATAGCAAAACATATTCATTGGAAGATAATGAATATAGTT
Organism: Mythimna pallens; assembly: GCA_961205895.1. NCBI lineage: Eukaryota > Metazoa > Arthropoda > Insecta > Lepidoptera > Noctuidae > Mythimna > Mythimna pallens. The sequence goes on from OY540843.1 coordinate 10,411,346, forward strand.
ATTCTAATGATGTTCCTAATGAAAATATATCTCAATTAGCTAAGTACCAACAAAATATAGAAGAGAAAGCGAGAGCGAATAATAATCTTCTCGCACAGAATAAATTGAAACATAGTTATAGTTTTAAGGATATGCCAAATGGATATAGACCTTCAACATTAAGAAGAGTGAAACGTAGAAATTTTACGGAATGGGATATCGAAGCATTTGCATCTAACAGTAAACAGCCACCTGTGCCGCCACAACGTAAGGATTCTTTAAAATATGCACACCGGCAAAGAAAAGTTGACTCTAAAAAAAGTTATTATCCACTACCTGATCCAGGGGCTGTCCCACCTGACCCCTCATCTGAATCATACTATGAGTACTACTCCAGAGTAAGTCAACAAAATAATGACACTGACAGTGACAAGATAAAACAGATGCAGAAGGACACGAAAAAAGATAAACCTATTCAAACCGAGCCTATAAAACAAAATGGAAATACTATGTATCAATTGATTAACTCAATGGCAACTTTGGACTTAAGTCCAATAACGTCCAGGAACCTCGATATGGATTGCGAAGCGGAAGATTTAGGATTGTACATGCAGCCTATTAACCAGTCGTTATCTACATGCGAACAACTTCCTAAGCACACAACGCAACCGGTAAACGAACGAAACGGACGTATCGAAGATAATAAACCTAGCTTTCGTTCTAAATCATTAAGAGTAAAAAGCGAAGGAAGAGCGCCTCTTCGAGCTTATTTCGATGCGGCCCAGCCTGAGGAGGTTTATAATGGAGTCACTGTCACTCAACCGAAAAGAAATCTGTCACCAAGTGAACAGCTGACGTTAATGCAGTACGAAATGTTTAAAGGAAGTCAAAGTCAACCCACCCCGCCGATTGTTAATGGGTTACACTCTACTGATCTGAGTAAAGAAAGTGACTATCGGACTATAAACGGTGTTGCAAAACAAATCAAACGTGATAAGTATGGAAAGCTATACAATACAGTAAGAGTGAAAAGTGATGATAGGTATGACAGATACAATGACATTATGTCTTTCGGGACACCAAAAGATCGTATTAGTGAAGAACGTGTCACAAATAGTACTGGTGTGTTTTCTAGAAGTGCGAAAAGTTCGTCTAGCGGATCGGATTCGGATTTCTCGATACCTAGACCTAAGTTAATAGTGCCGGTACACACTTACGGAACCAGAAAGCGGAGGACGGGCAATCTCTGCCAGCGGGACAGCACTGCTACTGAATCATCATTGGATGCGGGTATATTGTTAGACGTGACGCGTCTAGACTCAAACAATAAGTCCGTTGAAAAATATCCCCAAAATGGAGAGACAGGTAATTTTGGTACACCCTTACCACCCTTACATAACATATAATTTAGTTTTATTACATAACTATCTATTCTTCAATAAAAACGGTTATCGTAGTTGTTATCACTAGGTTATTTTGGTCTCATGAGTGCTGATGTTGATCGATGTATATTGTATTCATGAACGTACGATGGTGATAGAATAGTTTCGAGGTCTAACGAATGACATTTTTGATGACGTAATATAATGAACCGTGAAGTGAAATACCTACGCATATGACTCAGTGTTTCATCACAAGGATCTGTTACCTCCTTCTGTTTAAGTTGCCTACGCTTTGTTTGAATTAGTAGGTTATTACGAGCAATACCTGCATCGATATATAAATCAGCCTTACTTACATCAGTATAATCAACTCACTTCTGCGATTTAAATATTGTCTTATGGACACTGTTGCAAAATACGACGCCTTTATCGTCTATTGCGCTAATCACGATTAACAAGCGGTTTACTAGTCAAAGTATAATGATGTGTGAGCACTTGGATGCTGCTGCTCGCTCTCTTAATACAATCTCTTAGTGGACTCTTACAACACGCACGGGAAATGATGGTCTATATTGGTAACCAAGACAACACGGGAAATTGATTAATACATTTCCTTTATTACGACACTTTGGTTAGTTTTCCATTTAAGCTTATGATTATAAAAGAGTGATTTAGCCATTATAATAATTTGACCAAAATCTAAAGAGGGACAGGACATTGCGCCACGCTTACTCCATTTACGATCGAGGTTTTGAGCGCCTTGGCATATGTATAGGTAATTTGCTAAACTCACCGAGACTGGCATATCAATTAAACTTGGCTGCGTATTGCCCCACTTTTGGTTAAAGTCAGGCACGAATATGAGAATTAACATAGCTACTTATAATGCAGCATTTGAATTATTGATTGCATAGAATTACTACCAATGTGAGTGATGGAAGTAAATATATAATCTAAAAAGTTAAAGGCTGAAGTGTAAAATGCCATTAGTAATGGTAATTCAATAATGGTGTATTATATGATTGCTGGCAATTTAAATTTTCGCATACATTACTTACAAAAGTTTAGCTTAAAACCCAAAAGCAGTTTGTTTTGATTAAAACAATTGATTCTGCGAAATCGATTAACCACGTTTACGTACATTATTTCATATATTTGGAAGCTGTAGATGAAATCTTGTCAGCAATAAGAATTATTTTATGGTTTTGATTTTGAATAAAATATTATTCATGTCTCGGCGTTTCCTTTTGAATTTATCTTTAGCGAGTAACATTATTGTCGCTACAAACATTGTTACTAACGGATTCGGATTGAAAGACATTAACTGCTTGAAAGACAATGGACCACCGCGGTGATGTAGATGTAAATGTTAAACCGACCTTTTAGAACGATTATGGTAAAGACATTTTTGCATTAACACAAAAATGTCTTTACCATCAATGTTATGTTTGTAGACGGTTGTGTACAAGCATGCATTAATATGGGAGTTGAAGGACAATAGAAATAATAACAGGAACCTGGCAATTAGTAATAGGCTCTCATCAAGACTACTTGTATACTTCTTAAGGAAGAGTGCTTCTAACTTTTCCTGTGAAGCAAGAATAGAATTGAATGAAGCAAATGTAAATGTATGTAATTTTAATATTACTCAAAATTTCAAGGATCTTCCAACCATAAATATGAAATGAGCATGTAATACCAAAACCGATGATTTTGTTACTGAACTACGATATAAGAACAAAATATGTATTTCTTGTTTGCAAAAACGAGATTTTTGGCTACAAATAATACCACATCTTTTATTAGAAATACGGTATCAGTGTTGTAATCTTAATGCACCAAAGAAAGATAGCTGAACAATAAAACGGCTATAAGCCTGGACACGTATCCGAACTCTTGACCCCGGCATTATATTCCTAGCATTATGTGGTTAGTCGCCTTGAAACACTTTCATTATTTGAGTATTTAATTTACGTCATCTAAAACTTGACCAGTAATTCGCGCATGTTCAATTGGCGAACTAGTATTTTGCATTTGAACGATAATTATAACATTTGTAAAACGTTCTGTAGCCAGTTCGTAAAGGCGGTCGTTGGGTTCTATGTTTTATCTATTTTATTACAGTTTCTTGACATTCTATAAACCGTGTAAACTCTTCAGTTTGAAATAGGAGATTAGATCACCTTGACGGTATTTTTTTACGGATTGTTAATGCAACTGTTGTTGCTTTTATTGGCGAAACCAATGGAACCAAAACTTAAAACTTTAAAAGAGTTAATAAAATAATTTCATTTGTGTAAACCAGCACTTTGTTGATTTAGCCTAGTCTAAATTTCAGATGTTGATAATATAAGCGAGGTTTTATTTGGTCGTGTACGTACACACAAGCAAAATAAGTACCTAATAACTCCAGTTCTTATGTTGAGAAATAAACATATTCAATTAGAGGTAGAAAGTTTAAACCAGTGCAACAATACGTTACTTCCCAATCTATCGTACATTACTTCCGAAACATTTTACATTGTAATCATTTCACACATGATTTAGAAACTTGTAATTTTTACCAACGAAAGTTGCTGGATAGCATTCTTTCGCTAAATTCTAACTCTACTTTTAGTTCAGTAGATTTTTTTTGTTACTTAAATAACACTTTAGAAACAAACAAATAAAGATTCGCTTATTGCAATAATTGATAACCATATAAAAATTCAAATGTTGAATAAATTAAAAAGTTATGCACATAATTATACACAAAATAATTGTTATTACAAATATTAGCTCATTAAACTAGATAGTATTACAAAACTACGATTACATAAAAAGATTATTTTGATCATGACTGTAATAAAATTGAGGTTAAACACCGATGTCCTTGCCGCGTGACTTTGTTAGCTCTTTGCAAATGTTAGTTTATGATACGCCAGTATATCAGGTCAAAATATTTGTAGCTTCTATTCTTGAAGACTTTAGACATCAACCTAGATTAAATTATAGTCTCATATTCTATCACCATTCTTATGTCCTTATTCTCATTGGGAGTATTCAGTGTGTCAACGTATTCCTCACATCTTTCATGCAATTTATCCATTATTTTTATGGTCTTCTCCTTTTTTAGGAGATAATCATACATTTTTAATATATTTGAATATAGAATTAATTCGGGATAACTAATATTATAAAAATAAAAGGGTCGTGTCAAATTATGTCCAAAATTGTTAACCTTTAGTAGTGAACGATGTAACGGGACTAAAATTTGAATAGACAATAAGCGTCGTCACACAGGACAACTGTTCAACACACATGAAGTATATAACAACAATGTAATACTATGTGTCAGTCAATAGTTATAGTAACTGTTAATGTTTGGTTCTATACGATACCACAATACTTTGAGTAAATAATGCTAATAATAAATAAAAACAAGTTCACCTTAGCATATTAAGTTATTACTATTTTAAGTTGTCATTGAAACGAGAATTAAGTATGTTAGAGAAGTTTGAATGTTACTGAAAATTTGAAAAAAAAAGGTAAATTCATGTGAGGAGGAGGGCTATAAAGCATGTTAATAAAAGAGTTAGAGGTATACATGTAGATCGATGGAGAGGGAGGGGGAGGAGGCCAAACAAAACATGGATGAATTTCGTGAGGAATATATGAAAAAGGGAGTCCAGATGTAAGAGTGAAAAAAACGTGTTGCGTTGACCTTAAATATGGAATTAGGAAGAAAAAAAGAAAATTAAAATAACAATAAAACATGAATGCAATTGATGATCAATTTGAGAAACTTTACATGGTACAGCAACAGACGGATTTATAAGACAACTTAGAGACATATAGTAAATAAGTAGAAATTTCTAGAATTTTAAGAAAATTCAAATAAGAACCATCAAAAGAAGAGAAAAAGAATCTGAAACTAACTGAACTAATGTAGCAAAACTTCAAGCACTACTTCAAGAATAATGTTATTTTGATAAAAACATCACCTTGCGTCGTCGTGTAGAATGCCGTGATTAACGTTTCACATTCTCAAATTAGTGTATATCTCAATAATGTGATAGTCTTCTTCGTTTGTCTTCGTACTCGTATCTTGTTAAAATACTTGGTGCATTCATGCACTTATGTATAATCATTAAACAAGCTGTAGTTTCACATGCCTCTCCATTTGTTCTCACACTTATCTTCTCATGGTCGATAACAACAGCTGCTTACAATTGTAATCTTTCACACTTGACGATAGGAGTCATAAAACTTGATTTTTCATTTTTGCTACAACGAAAATTATGTTTGCACTATCGAGTCCGTTCACTGCAATGAGTCACCAATATACACCAATAATTTAAATCTTGGCAACCTTGACAATATTATTATGCATTTATTTATATATTAATTCGATATCGAAATTAAATTCTAATTGGAAAAATATTGTAGTTCAACAAGTTAAACTAGGGCTCAGTTTAGACATACGTTTGTCTGTGCAAAAACCAGTTTGGTTTATGACGGAAAAAAACTTTTGTTATTTATATATTCATATGTTTATGCACATTCAATCAAATTTTATAATTGACTGTCGGGTCTACCAAAAAAAGTAGGGAAATTGAGTATGAAACAAATGTTTGATGGCTAATGGGGTAAGACGTTGTGTGGCGACCATAGTCCTAGTCCTTGGGTCCAAAGCCATTAGCCTCAATAAAACATATCAATCCAGCTTTATGTTTATTTATGTTTTAGCAAACTGTTTTATTGCACTTGTAAATTGTCTTGGCATTAATTTGGAATATAGACATAATAATTCGTCTCTGTTTATTTTTTATGATAGCAAGATTAATTCTAAATAATATCTGTTTCAGAAATACTATATTGATTTTTAAAATTGCCTGCTTTACTGTTAGCTAAGACAATCTACGGAGACATGAATTATTCTGACATCATAATATTTTCTAAAATGTGAATTTCTCCAACAGAGGGCCGCGTGGAAGTATCCCGAGAGAACAAATACCTCAGCACAATGGCACCAGGCAAAGTGTTTGGGGAGCTGGCCATCCTCTATAACTGCAAACGTACTGCTACCATCAAGGCCGCCACAGACTGCAGACTATGGGCCATCGAGCGCCAGTGCTTCCAGACGATCATGATGCGCACTGGGCTCATACGCCAGGCCGAATACACCGACTTCCTTAAGAGGTGAGGTCTAGATTTCTATTTATGTTTATCAGAGAGTACCATCTTCGTTGTACTTTTATGCTTCGATATTGAATTGGTGTTATTAATAGCTTTGATTCCGTCCTGATACCGGACAAAAGTTTAATCCTCTTTATTTGGACGCAGAGCTGTGGGTGGCGTCTAGTAAGCCGTTACTTACTTATTTATAACCCATATTGGCCTCGTAAGTCTCTGTCTTCAGGTTTCTATATTGACATCATTTAACAGTGGAATAATTATATCGCTAGGTTAACTTTATCTATATATATATATGCTTTTGAAGCATAACTAATATATAATTGTTATTATTTCGTTAGTATCGCCATAAATAATTTAAACCGAATGGGAAATAATGAATAATGTGATGTCATTCGTGCTACACTAGCTAGAGAGTAGAAAATTGTCCCAAGGGTACATACTCCCAGGATAGAAAGTATGTGCTTTTCCAGGACATGGTCAGACCGCCATTGTACCCATAGATTTAAGTTAGTGTACAATAAAGTTTATTCTATTCCATTCTATGGTATAACAGTTTGCCAAATTTCATCTAAATCCGTTAAAAGCCGTTTGAGCGCAAAGAAGTAACAAACATAAAACACAAAATGTTGCCCTTATATTATTTGTATGAAACACAAATTGTAACAACATCAAAAGTAGAAATCTTGTGATAGAAATATCTCACTTTCTAGTGCATTTGTTTTTAATTTAGATTGAACCTAGAAAGAAGTGTTCACTTCATAAATTGCAATAAAATTGCCATGATGTTCGTTTTATGGCGACATCAATATTTCTATGACTTACGTAGAAATACGAATCATTGTGTGAATGTTCTGCGCTATATCTTTAAATAAATATGGCAGATCATTCACACTTGGCACAGAAGTTTGTACATAAAAATTCACTTTTCTTTAATCTTTATTTAGATGAGCTATTTCAGCTTATCCTTCCTAAAAAGACTTGTTGTTTACGATACCGAGGGCAGTAACCCCACAGTGTGTTGGCTTGACTGACAAACGAAATGTTCAATATGTTCCCTATACAAATTATTCTTACTACGGATCAATAAAAGTACTCGTCCTAATTCCTATTTAACCACATGTTGCTTGTAAATGTAACTTCTTAGAGTATACTTGTGTTCCAATTTACGTCATCATCTTTATAAATATTTTAGTAAATTCTTTAACTCTTCTTACTTTCATTTTCCTTTTGTTATATAAGAAATGTACTTTTCAAATTATGTACATCTTTATAATATACTAGCTTCTGCCAACGGCTTCGCCCGCGTGATAGTAGGTTTCTCCATACAAACTTTGGACCCCCCGTTTCATCCCTTTAGGGGGTGAATTTTGGTAAATCCTCTCTTAGTGCTCGCCTACGTCCTAAGAGGAAGCCTTGTGCAAAATTTCAGGTTTCTAGTCCCAGTAGTTTTGGCTGTGCGTTGATATGTCAGTCCGTCAGTTTCTCCTTTTATATATATAGATGAAACACATGCACTTATATTACCGTAAATGATTAAAATCAGTTAACATTTACCTCAGTTAATAGTTTCATGCATAGAGAAAGGCAAACAAATAAAAGAAACACTAATATACATATGTTTCTACGTTCACTATGTACATGAAATCGACTAACAATGATGTATTATTCATGTTCTGGAGTCTTCTGATGCCATACGACTCGGAAGTCTTCATTATACCTTCTGAATGGTTTCCATATATCTGTATTAGCCGAGCACAACAATAGAAGCTTGCCTCTGAGAGCATTACCGATGACAGAGAAGGATATTGACCTCAGGACACTTATGCAAATGCAATGGGCGTGCAATGGCCCATTCTTCTGCTTTCGTCGGGCTTACACTCTTACAATGCCGTCTATAGAGAGGGGCTTGACACGAGCTGTGTATGTGAACAGATTGCATCGCATGAACGTTAATTTATCAATAACGTGAACGATGTTATTGGAACGATCTTCGCGAGAGTTGAAAACATCAAAACATTCACGTTGATTGGTAACCTACATCAAAATGCTTGACTTGACGTAGAAACTCAATAAATATGTGTTACGTGAATCTAAAATAAAAAAAATGCATAGATAGAAAATATCATAAAAATTTACAGCGACAACATACGCAATGAAATATTAAAACATTTCTGTGCCCTATGGCCATAATAAAAGTTTTATTTGTGTTCGGCTCGGGTATCGTGTAACTCTAGACAGTCTTCCATTTACAATCAAGGGTATCGTGTTGTAGAATGCTTAGCATCTGTTGCTTTATATCCTACGAAGTACTCGAACATGCTCTTAGCACGGTGATCCATCTTAGTTGAAGCATCATCTTCAAGATTAATGTCTCTATCGCGATGTTAATCTAAGTTGTTGCTTGCTGCTTTATTTTAGAACATGTCAGGTTGACTTTAAGAATATGGATGATTTCTCTCGGCTAATAAGTAAAAAGAAGGAATGAAATATTATCATTGCTGTCAATTTGGGATGCAACTGATTGATCGTCTAGTTATATTTTAGAACGAAGCTTTTGGGGTCAAATGTTTGTAACACTTTTTTTTACCGATGCATTTGATCCAATTCTTTGCGTTCAATGCTATGCCAAACTAACACGCAACGATTGGCTTGCATTGAACGCACGAAAGTAATTCAGTATCTACGCACAAACTGCTCGTATTCCTCTAGCTATCAACTGGCAATAAAACAAAGCCATTGTTGGCGAAACCAGTGTCAACGCAACATTGCTCAAGTACTCGCGCGCAATTTACGAAATACTCACTTACTAGCCGTCACGTTTGCAAGTTGACATTTTGAGACTGCAATCCTTTCACTGCACAGACGTAATAATCTATTCTAAGAAAGCAAGACTAGCCGGTACATGAGACATGTATAATTTTTGCCCAACAGAGACGCAACCAAAATGCATATAATATTTTAGTCTGAACCGCTAGACTGATTTATTATCTTTGTTGCGCCATGCATTGTCATTGACTAAGTAGGAATGTTGAAAATCTAATATGGCGGTGGCGGATCTATGGTTTCAAATGCAATGCTTATCGTATTTACATGTCAATGCGTGCTTTTGCAGGTTTTTTTTGATAATTCAGAGCATATGGTTCAGATTTTAGAATCTTTATGTCCATTATCTACATTCCTGTTTAAGAAACAGTTTTTATTCGGACTTCAGATTTATCAACATCATCCTACGCAACATTAAAACGATTATTTCCTGTTTATCTTTCCAGACAATTAAATTCGAGCGATAGGTATGTACTCAGATGTTCTTTGAGAGTGGTGACAATATAACTGTAACGTTTGCCACTAGTTTTTGCCAGTTTGATATCATTGTTATTTACCAGTCATTTGTACAATTTTAGTGACGATCTTCAGTAAACATTGTCGATAACGTTCACCGTGTTTATTTGTTCACGAACAAATAAACACGGTGAACGTTATCGAATCTCACTCATTCAAAATATTTGAGTACTACACGTAGTACTCAAATATTTTGAATGAGTTTTTAATGTACATACATACATATTTATAATACGAGTAAGTCACGATATCTTATATTTTGTATCACATTTTAAGTGTGTTTTATGTCACAAAACTTTCATTATTGCGCACATTAGTGATCATTATATAATTATGAAAACTGTTTTAGAAACTTTGTACCAAGAACGCGATAAACAACCGACCGTTTTGATGAAATATTGAATGCTCCGTTAATCGTGTAATACGTGTAGATAATCGTTAATGATACTAAGTTTTCCTCTGTCCAAGATACTGATCGTGTAGTTGTAGCTTCTGCCTCGACATACTTTAGTTAATTACCCGCTTGTGCATTAGCATCAAGTTACACGATGTTGCAATATACCAACAATGCCAAAATATATCAATTTACTTCATTACTGGTATTAATTTTTTCGGGAAACCAATCTAAATTTACTTTTCACTTATTATGTTTTTCAATAAATAAATTATCTAATATGTTTTTTAAAAAAAGCTCAACTATTTCAATAAATACCTATCGATACGATTATATCGGTAGGTATATAATTTAATTTATTTTAGCCTTACGTTGCGGAACAAACCACTGTCAATTGAGCAAGGCCACTGTCAAACCTTGTATTGAAGTCGAAACTGCCAACAAAACAAAAGGTTGTGTTTTAGTTTCTCATTTAACTTTAGCACACTCTAACGTTATATCAGCAAAGAACATAACTTGATTCATTAAAAAGTAATTTATAATTTATTTATGTTTCAAAGTTTTACCAACCATGTTTGCTATGATAAATAATTCTCAATGTTAGAATGTAGATCAGAATTACGCAACTGTGTGTTTTGTTTTGTCAGCCAGCATGAATAAATATTGACATAGTATACTTTGATCCAAAGAGTATTGACCGTGAAAAATGATAATATGATGGAAGCACTTTTCGCTGTCGCTCACTGTGACGCACAGCTACAATAATATTGCACTGTTCTGCTGACTTCTCTTTGTGGGTTTAACTGTCTGATATGTGGTGCACTGCCATTATGCAGCTGTTATAGAACCATTAAACTGCAATCAATAAAACTGTTGAGATCTTTATTCTTTATCTAAATTGTTAGCACAAAAGAAACTAACAAATAACTGAGGAAGAAAGTAAACTTGGTTTGCACTTTAAAATGCATATATGTAAAAGGTGCTGCAGAAAATTAAACGCAGTCAAAAGAAAATAATCACCAAAATTATCTGTAGACATCAATATTATTTTATACAAGGTTAGTATTTAACTTTCCTCGTTTTATCCCTGTTTTCTACTATAAAATATGCCTTTATTCCACCAAAAATACTAATTTGCACTAGAATATGCTCTTCTGGATGATATAGGATGGCAGGGTTTGTGTGCGTTCACTTCGATCCCTCACTAGACCCCGCCATCCCCTTCTAACCTGTCCTGCCCGACTCGATGTGCCCTAAGTCCCATAACAATTGTAAAAAGTTAATTAATATTTGGTGGAGAATTAGTAATTTTTGTGAAGAAAATGTTTTTTATGCCCAGTTAAAAAGTGGGGAGTATTATCTACGCCTAAAACATTTTAGTTAGATGTATAGAATAGAAGCACAAGAAATACTTAAAAATCAAATTTTAACTCACCTTCCAACCTTATTTATAGGTTTACATTACATGACTCACTCACTCAAGGAAACCTCGTAAAGTTGACCAGCAACTTTTAGCGTTCACTTTCAACCGAATAGCTTGTAGAATTGATATGCACACAAATAGGTGGAAGTAAATTGACTATATGATTGGCAAAGTTACATAAGTCAACAGTTTAACTATAATGATTAAAAACATCATTAGCAAACAACCAGTTTCACAAACGTAAGAGTAGTCTAACAAGCATTTTGGTATTATTCAGAAAAATATTGATGGTAAAAAACTGAGTAGTGTCAGCATAACAGCAATATTTTTAATAGAAACTGTAATAGAACCAGTTATACAGCATAATAACACTGAAACCATACTTGTTTATTTTATAGGCGTACAAATTCCATAATACGCCATCAGCCAAACACTTTCTACTCTCAAACGTAACAGATAAGTCTACTTTTTCTGGTGACATAAGCTGTGGTCCAGTTTTTTAAGGTTTTGTTTTATTTTTCAACAGCGTGCCGATCTTCAAAGATTTGCCCGAAGACACACTTATCAAGATCTCTGATGTACTGGAAGAGACTCACTACCAGAATGGCGACTACATTATTCGTCAGGGTGCCCGTGGTGACACCTTCTTCATCATTTCGAAAGGACAGGTAAGCTTCCATGAACAATTTTATTACTAGATATATTTAGCAACTACTTTCTTACGGCTATCTTAGCCTAATGCCTATCGTTAATTAAAGCTATATCCAAATAAATAGACCGACGTGGTCGATCAACTGCGTTCACACTATTTGTAAATTGTTTAATTCTGTTATCTCGGAACTTCGATTATCCAATTAAATTTTGATGATTCAGATTTGTTGCAATTGGTATAGTCAATTTAAATGGATAATTAAGAATTTCATTACATTCGTTAAACAATATTTCCTTATTATGTATATAGGTAATCACTAGTACTTACTTATGTTCGTAATAATTGCAACTCGAAGAAAACTAGAATAATCTTAGCAAGATTCTGAATGACTGTAATAATAATTTATAATTAAGAATTAATTTATCGTAGATTCATTTTCATATAAATATCGTTACATGTGTTTATAAATAGAAACTATTAGTCATAATCTTACAAAATCAATGAATCTGATTTTTGCAAAACATCTATTTTTAATTACTTATGGAAATTATGACACTGTTAGTTGTGTAAATGTTTTTTTTTCAGCTACTGACGCGTTAATGACTTTCTAATTCGATAGTTAAAAGAAATAAATTACATACTTTTTATCATCATTCCACCACAAGAACATTAGTTCGACCATCACTTTGTCACTACTATTTTCGAGTAAGTAGGTATTTGTCGTCTGTTACTTGTTAGTTATTTATTACGATGACATGGTTAGAAATCTGTTCCATACTTAAAATGAAGATGTCCACTAAGCTTAAAAATTTCACTTTCGTTGTTTGGACCAACTTTCGAGTGTCTGCTTGGAGCAACGTGACTTTTTTACCTTTGACCACGCCTCTGTATTTTGTAAACATATCCGTCTTCGGTACTATGTAATTCGATTATCTGTAATGATCGTTTCACTTTCAAAATATTTCTTCTGATGATATAACACTGGCTTTATTATGTTTGGTTCTCGTTCTTTGTTAGTTTATGTTTTTTCCCTCTTTGTTAAGATAAAACCTAAGTGTTTCATGTTTGTTAAGATACTTAATATTAACGCAAAATGTCAACAGGAACTATATTTGGTTTTGTCAGTAGCGTCATCGTTAACAACGTTTTTGCTCATTGGACTAAAAATGGAATCGAATATAATTAGATGTAGCTATTGGCGAATCAACATTCAGACTGTACCTAATGATTTAATTTGGAGATTTGGGTCTTCGAAATAAAGTTTCGAAAGTCATAATAATATTTCCTTTATGTTGTCATGGCGCTAAATTGTATAAGTTCCGTGCAGTAGATACGGTGACTGTGCAAGAAGTTCACCTTGGCATTTAGCATTACGTCTCCGCAAACACTGATTGTTATTTCTGACCGGTGTATATGCAGGAATATTTTGACTTTACACTTTGTCTTATCTTTACTTAGAAAGTGTAAAATATGTATCACTTGCAACTGTTAATAATGAAGGCAAAAGAGTAAAATTTTTAAAACATTGTGTCGTGTAAAACTAAACACTCGGAACCTAAAAACAGAATAAAAAATGACAAGTTTACTAAGGAACGTATAAAAAGATAGATACTTGTAGATGTACTCTTTATTGTACACCAATAATAAAACTACAATAGGAACTTAAAATAAATAGGGTGTCACAATGGGCGGTCTTATTGTTAAGAGAGATTTTTACAGGCAAACTTAACTGAAAGTTCCTAAATTGGATTCCAATTAGCACGTAATGATGTCATTTTGATCTATAAAGGACTAATCATTGCAATCACAACACTGAACATTAAACAATCACCGCCACCGGCGTAACTCAATTTTTATATAACACGGAGGTGGTAAAGGCCAAAAGCCCGACTATTGTGGCAGTGTGGCCCCAAGGTCAGCGCACTGTGGACAAGCGAGAGGATTGTATGGCATTTTGAGGCCAGATTTGAACGCTTTGTGGGAAATATTCGGGCACGCCGAACTTATTGTTTGTCTAATCTTGTTCTTTGTTTTCTGTGTATGGTAATGAATAGTACCGGATTATCTAAATTTTTAAAGTTACGTTGTATGTATTAGGACGATACATTCATTTTTACATCCAACTGATGAGAGAAAGTTACTTCCACAAAGGTGTAGTGAGTGCAAATACATTCATGTATTGCCTCTTGCAAATGGATTTTTTAAAAATCTTTTCCGTTTATGTTTATTTACATAAAAAATCATAGCAAATGAAGCAATTTACCGCAACTCAATTAACAAATATTTCTATTATAGATAAACTGTGAATACATTTGATAGCGGAACTACTCTATTACTTGTCTATGGAACTCGTTTAGATTTTTGTTATCTAGTTTATAGGAGATAAAAATAAAACATTAACCGTTGATGACATTTCACATTATGTTAAAGATACTTCTAGATTAATAAATTACCAAATTATTAGTTCTACATAATTTTGTACTTACAATACTAACTTGAAGTATAACGAGGTTATCTACAGCAAGGAAACATTTCTTATTTTCTGAACAAGAATTATTGTTATTACCCTGTTGCAAATCCGCAAGGTTGTCTCAACATTGAGAGCATTGTTCTAAAATCTACGAAATACCAAAGTTAACAATAAAGTCGTAAGAATGAAGTAATGTTCTTATTCTTCTCAAACTTTGATGATTTCATTATTACGACCGAAATGTTCCCAATTTTCGGAGTAATCTTATTTGGTAACGTGTTAAATATTCACATATTCAATAGAACCTTACAACTTTGTAAGGAGTGAAAGAGTTATATTACGTGATTGGAGTAATTCTGTTAAAACAAATATGCAAATTAAATTATTTAGAACAAACATTACGGATCGGCGATTTATAGTGTTGCCAAAGCATTAAATACTGGTTAGTTAGATAAATATGATTGAGTTAACTGAAATTTGAATTGTGTGATGGCATATCACAATCTATTGTTACAAATATTTTGGTTTCTGAAATAAACAATTTTGTATTTGTATTTGTATTTGTATTTGTATTTGTATTTGTATTTATTTGTATTTGTATATTGCACTGCACGTCTAAATCCATATTCATAAAGAGTGTATTTTTCAGCTGACGGATAAACGAGTTAAAGTAAACTTTTGTAGAAAAATAAAAGTACCACCTTGATAGTGCTCCACACAGATCAAAATTACTGGCTGAGTTAAATTAGATTGCCATCGATGCACTAAAAAAGAGGAGAATTGAACTGATGCCACTCAGATGTGATTGTTTCAAACCAAAAGATTGAATGACCACAGACCATTCGTTACACCAAATAATTCGATAGATCAGTTGTTACTCTTCTTAAAAATAAAACATTTATAAAGCGAGCACCTCTTAAGCCACTGAAGTGTGACAAAAGTTCCCGTTTTCTTGATCTCGTAGAATATTATCCGGATGACTTCATTGTCGGCAACTGTTACTTAAAGTGACATTATCTCTTACATTAAAATTTCCGTTGTTATCTCATCGATGTTTGTATTTTTTAGTTTTTACACCTTTTTACCTAACTTGGCTTGTATTTGATTAAACTGGGTCGTAAAAAAGTTTCCGGTCTACATAGATGGGAAGGAAAATAGATACGACTGTGTTTACTCTCCTGTCTTTCGTCAAACAGCCTTTATGGTGTTTTTGGTTGAAATATTAATGTGTTAACGTAACTATTTATGAAATTATAAGAAAGGCAAAAAAAGCTGTTCCTAAAATATAACGGTTTATGTTTAGGTTTTTAATTCGTCGTCAGGTGTGAATGTTTCGGCTATTATTGTTTTGATGCATCATTGAGCATTCATCACGTTTCACTCTATTGTTGTACAAGCTTAGTTCCTGGTTTTATTTTGTGATTTATGTTCTATTATTTTATTATACAGTTAGATACGTGATTTAGTTTCTCAATATAGGGTGATTCCGCATTGTTCGTAACCGTTGGCTAATCTAACTTTTACCAACTTATTTTTTCTGAGAAACACAAAGAATTTATCGTTTCCCTTATCAGTAGCAGAGGCTTATTACTAATTTACATAGCGGAACCGGTAATTACATGCTCGTGACTAAATTGCGGAGCATATTATGATGCCAGAACATAAATGCCCGTTAGCCCTGCGTGCCTTACTTCATGTCCATCCGGAGTTTAATGACAACTTTCGATGTTGTCTAAACGTCCGTTTCAGGTTTTTTATAATAACGGTAATAAGCTCACCTAACCTGTTATTATGTTCAGCATCCACAGCTATTACAGAAACGTCACACAATTTTGATGTCAGTGGCTAATTATGCCGTTCTTCAACAATAGGAAGATTAAGAAAATAAATGCTGGATTACATATGTTTTTTATTTTGAAGTTTAGTTTGTCTTATGTCATGATTATTTCTTTTTCAGGTGAAAGTGACTCAGAAACCACCAAACAGTAACGATGAGAAATTTATAAGAACTCTCACGAAAGGCGATTTCTTCGGAGAGAAGGCATTGCAAGGGTAAGCTTATATTATAAAACTAAATTCTGCCAACAGCTTTGTCCGCGTAAAAGTAGGTTTCTCCATACAAATTTCCAACCCCCGTTTTACCCTTTTAGGGGTAGAGTTTTGTAAAATCCGTTTTTAACGGATATCTTCACCCTATAAGGAACCTACTAGGCAAATTTTAAGTTTGTAGGTTTTATAGTTTCTGTTTTATTAATCAGTGAGTGGTATTTCGCTTTTTTTAATATATATATATATATATATATATATATTGTGTTTTTTTTCACCGTGTAAATACTTGAGTATAATTCACTTGTAGTGCTAATGAAGAATATATAATTGCTAACGTAAAGTAATTTGTGTTGAAGGCAGTGTTATTTATGACGCCGTCATTGTTAAGTACTGAGCCATGAATCATGACTTTTAAACAGCTTTTTGTATCTTATAGGACAATCTTCTGTCTCTTGTTTTGAGAAAGAAACACGTCTAAAATTACAACATGTTGTTTTCTTAATTTTCAGGGACGATCTTCGAACGGCCAACATTATCTGCGACTCGCCGGAGGGCACGACTTGCCTCGTCATCGACCGGGAGACCTTCAACCAACTCATCTCGGCTCTCGACGAGATTCGTACCAAGTACAAGGATGAAGGAGACAGCAGAAAGCGGTATGTCAACACTTTACCTTCATTTGTCCGTTTGTCATCTATATCTTCGTCTGTTGGTTCAATCTTATTCACCCTTTCAAATGAGTCATTGTTATAATTAGTACATTTCTCATGATACATGTCATATTCTGTTTTTTAAAATGTTATTCCGTTCTCATACAAAATATTATCGTCAACAAAAGTTTTTTTTTTCAACTAATTATTAATAACAATCAAAATTATTCTTAAAACTCAGTCAATGTTGAAGTAATGCTGTTTGTATATAAAAAAAAATCTCAAGTCAGTAATGATTAACGTGAACAATGTAAATTATATTTAGATGGAATGATTACATTTATACATCAATTAAGAAGGCTTAATTATATTATTAGCGACTTAATAATTAATACCTAGGAGTTAATAATGCTTCCCTATGTCAAGTTCACACCAATCTGAAACTAAGCCGACTATGATAAAATCTCAAATATACCACACAGATGCTGCACAAACCATTGTGTGGCTACTAATCTTTTTTGACTCTCAAACAATAGGCACTGCAATATGACTTGAAACGATTTGTATCTTGATTTCACCGTCTATAATAATTTTTATTTCTTGTTTGATGCAAACAATACGGAATCGAAAGAACGGTAAGTTATAAAAATTAAGAAGTAATTTCTTAACTTTCTACTCATCAATGTCGAATTTAATTAAAAAGTAGAAGCAAATCGGTTATTAACTTTCCTCTTTGACGTAGAAAATGTATCTACCACGGCATTGAGCGATAACAATTACGTTTCCCGCGTTTTTATTACACAGATTGTGAGGTGCGAATAAAACAATAGGCGCATCTGGATGACTTAGTAATGGAATCGCAGCAAAAACAAAAGACAAATCAATTAACCCCATAGGAAAGTTATTACTGAGTTTATGAATTGACATTTTGGGGCCAATACTTTGTAGTTCGAGGAAAACAGTTTTTGCAATATTGATTTGGATATTGCTAACCCAGCCATTTCGTTCTCACACAGTTTTTTCAGATTCGTGTTCCTAATATTAACACGTGTTTAGATTGACATAATCTGTATCAATACGCCTCCTGTTTTGATGGTATGAGTACATCATAACTAATCTTATATCAATAAAGCATCGTTTTTCTATGGAAACACTGTGATAGTCGAAGTAACTAGGTTCCACTTCCTTGACACTAAAATTATAAAGAAATCAAGGCTATCAAAAAATTGATGCTTTTGTACCTACTTATTTGGTTGCGATTGTACTAAAGCATTGTTAGGTCAAGACAAGATTACCTCTTGAGTACCCCACTAAAGGTCACGCTTTGTCAAAAGCTTTGAATTCATTCCACTACCGTTAAAAATATAGTTGGAGGTCAGATTTCTAATAAACCATAAACTTTTTCAGATTAAACGAAGAATTCGCCAATTTACGTCTCTCAGATCTTCGCATCATCGCGACCTTGGGTATTGGAGGCTTTGGCAGAGTAGAACTGGTCCAGATTCAGAGCGATTCCAGCAGGTCGTTCGCTTTGAAGCAGATGAAGAAAGCCCAGATCGTTGAAACGAGGCAACAGCAGCATATCATGTCAGAAAAGGAAATTATGTCAGAGATGAACTGCGAATTCATCGTCAAGTTGTATAAGACATTCAAGGACCGTAAATACTTGTACATGCTGATGGAAACTTGCCTTGGTGGAGAGTTGTGGACTATTTTAAGAGATCGAGGTAATTAAAAAATCAAAAAATCTCTCCAGTTATTATTATTCTCGACCTAACTCGATATAAAACTCTTTTCGTTTCTTTTTCAGGACAATTTGACGATGCCACAACTAGATTCTACACGGCTTGCGTGGTTGAAGCCTTCCATTATCTTCATTCGCGGAATATTATTTACAGGTAAGAATGAATGAAACGGAACAAACTATTCATAACTACAAGGAAAACCTAAGATATCTTTGCTAACAAGAATAATAATTAGAAATTTCCTTGAACGGATAATAAAATTCAATATTCTTGTGTTTTATTTCCAGAGATCTCAAACCAGAGAATTTACTCTTAGACTCAAAAGGTTACGTGAAACTAGTTGACTTTGGTTTCTCTAAGAAGCTGCAAGCTAGCCGCAAGACTTGGACCTTCTGTGGTACGCCAGAGTATGTTGCCCCTGAAGTTATCATGAACCGAGGTCATGATATTAGTGCTGACTATTGGTCTTTAGGTAAGAAAGTTTTGATTTTGTGTTTTTATATACTTTCATCCGTTGCAATATCTCAATAATTTCAGCTACAAAATAATTACGTAAATATTAAGTAAATTCTTTCTGTTTCGTCTTCTTAAAACAGCTAATCGTTTTACCAATAACTTTACATAATTTACTACTTCTACCGAATCCGATCGTGATAGACTTACCCTTTCTTTGATTATTCTAACATTTTGTTTGTTAATTTGTTAACACAATTTGTTGACCTTATAGTCTATTACTTCATAGTTTCCTTTAATTCATCATCATTTTACATGTAAATCCGCTTCTAATTGTTAATTTTTCCATTATGTTTATTTATTTCATTGTTGTTGCTGTTGTTTACTACATTAGTAACACTAATATATTTCTCTTTCCAGGCGTTCTTATGTTCGAGTTGCTTACCGGCTCACCACCTTTCACGGGTACTGACCCTATGAAGACCTACAATAAGATCCTCAAGGGTATTGATGCTGTAGAGTTCCCTCGTTGCATCACCAGAAATGCTGCTAACCTTATCAAGAAACTGTGCAGAGATAACCCTGCAGAACGACTGGGCTACCAGCGAGGTGGCATCACAGAGATACAGAAACACAAGTAAGTATCTCATCTTACATTTTAACGGTCATACTAGTGACCAACTTCTAGGAAATATATTCCTAAATAAGAAATTAAAAATAAATTAACCATAAAATAATAATAATGAATTACTAACATCATTTTTTTAAATTTTATCGCAGTTATTTTACAACAAAGGCTTCAATAGCCTTCAGGGTCGAACAGAGTTCTAATAATCATTTCATTTTCCTTCTAACTTTATCAAATTATTTTCACTTTTCAGGTGGTTCGATGGTTTCAATTGGGAGGGCCTAGCCCAGCGTTCTCTGGAGCCACCTATCACCCCTGTAGTGAAGTCACCGGTCGATACCCACAACTTCGACCAGTATCCTCCCGATGGCGACGAACCTCCACCAGACGACCTCTCCGGATGGGACAGTAACTTCTAAATTAGTCGAGTTAGCGAATAGAGAAAACCTTACCTATTAGTAAAAGAACAAGTATAAAAAACTGCAGACTTATCTGTACATTATCCAAAATTGATATCACTTTTATAATAACAGCCTCTACTACATTAATTTTTGTACGAACAAAGCGAGGCACAAGAAACCATATATTTATATAAGTTTCAGTTTATGCTTAAAGGTTCAATAAAATCGTCAATTGCATCCAGTACGTAACCATTATTTTACTTAAAGAATATGTCGTTTACATCATGCTAGTATATCAAGACAAGTAAACTGTTTTCTCACTTCGCTACATTAGTCTACGACTGTTGAAAGTTAATAATGCCACTCATCATGCTAGTTGTTAGCTCTTGCCAGTTACTTGTCAAGTGATAGTGATTTTCGGAGTCTGTAACTGAGAAACTCAGATTGTAAAATGGTTTCGTAATCAAAATTTGCTCCAACTGTTTTTGTCAACGCTCTGAATAGCATTATGTATTGTAAATAGCGTATATTATAAATCTATTTTAAAGTCTCAACTGTTACATTTATTATTATTTCATTTATTGTAGATTGTTGCTTACTAATTCATTTCAACAGTAGTGCAATATCAATAGCAAGTTTTGGTTCTAACATTGTTGTACTTATTTTTGCTTTACGTACCTATCTATTATACAAATGGTGTAAGTTATATTCATGTGCTGAATGGTGCAGAATTTTATAAAAATCTCGGGGACTTTAAAAAAAAAGTTAATCTCATGTTAACTTTTTCCGAGAATGTGTGCTAATTTTTTAATACTTACGCTATGAAAATCAAGATTTTTCCTTTCAAAGTACGATTATGGAACTCAACAGCATCCGGTTGGACTGGAAACCGATCCACATAATCAGATTAGCCACCAAATTGCACTATCAGCTTAGCCTTTTCAAATATTAGGGAAAAGGCTAAGCTAATAGTGCGATTTTAACTGTATTTTCTACTGTAAAATACCTACTACGAGTATAACCCTTCATTCTAGGAAATGGTTGAATCTATTTATTTATGTTGACTTCACGTTGTGCCAATTTTACTTGTCTCTTTTGTTTAGGTCATACGAATATTTTTTCTGTTATATTACAATATTTTTAGATTATGTCAGGGTGACCGGAATACCAAAATATTGTGTTACCAGATTTATTTCTACGAGTGTTTTCTTTGGTTTGGATCATGCCATCTTCATTTTTATAAATTATTGAACACTAAATTGTGTTAATTTTCTGTCCTATTTTCTGTGATATTACCTTCTTTTAAAGGTGTATTAAAATCCAAAAAGAAAGAAATGGATCCCATCCTGTAGAATAAATATTGCATGATGGTAAGATCGTGGCATTTCCAAACAGTTTTATTATTTTCGGGATGACTCCAATCCGGACTATGCTTTTATGCTATTTTATTATCACCAGCTTTGTAAGTAACAGAACACTTAATAATAAGCGAGGCAGCAATAAAAAAAGTGTATAATGAACAAATTGAAAATATATTCGTAATAATTTTGGTTCTCAGAGTAGTTACCTAATTAAGTGACATTTATAATTGAAACGGAATATTGTCAATTTTATTATTTAATTTGTATTTATTAAGTGTAATTGTAAAAATAAATGTATTCAAGAGTCCACTAATAGTTACTTTTTTATGTTTAGTTTGTCATGTACTAAACTTATTACGGCTTAATCGGTAGCTATCTCTAAACATGACATAATTTAAGACTTATCATATTATTCATTTATAATAGTCAATTTAATTTTAAGTCTTCCATTTAAAGACGTAATAACCGTCATTGTAAATATTCTTTTAGTAAAATTAAACGTAAATATTCAGCTGTGTAAGTATGAATAACATTTTAAAGTTTGGGTAATGCAATTGAAGCTATGTAATTAAAATATTTTTTTAAATTGTTATAAATAAGAATACTTATTTTTGTAATCCCTAGGATTAAAACAATTAATTAAATAGATATTTTATTGATTTTTGAAACTGTAAAAATACACTATTTCAACAGAACTCCTGTTTTATTGAACCATTCACAACCCTACAAATACATCAATAGGTATAACTGAACTATGTAAACCGAAGTGTAAACAAATGAGTTTCAAAAATAATTTATGTGAATGTTGGCGATATCAAGATAGCGCAATGCGAGTGCAAAATAAAAAGTTTCTACTACTATACTTCAGTAACAACGTATATCTACCAGCTTTTATAATGAAAGACAACAACGTTACACACAAATTATTCATTTCACGGCATTTCAAAAGCAACTCGCCGAATTCACACCTTTTTTGCCATAAATTTTTTACGTTTACGTAACCCAAATTTTTCGTTTCTTCTTGTTTATTTTTTTATTATTTTCTTCTTCCTCTAATGCAAGGGCTAGCAAAACGACGTCTCACTCCACCATATTTTAAATAAAATTTCAGCACACTCTGCAGCACTTCTGGGCGCTTGGAGTGCGTACGGATTCCAGCAGACGCTGTTGGCGGCCGCGGCATGCGTACGGCTACCACGGCAGCCGAACGCATGCCGCGGTAGCGGTACGGCTCCGACGGAAGCGTTCGGCTGCCGCGGTACGCGTAAGGCTTTGTTTCGATACGGCGCGACGCGAGCCGGTTGGTCTGAATCGTACCTTAGAATGACATGCTTGATGTATTAATATCAGGACTTTCCTTATCTACCATTAAGCACGAATCGCAATTGACCACAAATAACTTTTAATTAGCAGTGTCTCAAATACATTAAAATTAGATCGTGTAGCTTTGTTTGACCTCTCGCGCCGTTCATGGCTATGGTTCGGAGCGAGGAGCAATGGCAGACGGTCGCCTCTTTTTGCGAAGAAGTAATGCTAGCAAGAAGAAAGCCGCACGCTTGAGGGAACGAACATATTCACGGTGCAACCGCTGACATCCCGAACCCAGCTATCAGCCACGGTAAACGTGGGCTTGTAGACGACGAGTAATGAGTAGCCTGCCGTTCAGCCGTCCGGCAATCGACCGGACCGAGCCCAAGTCGTCGACCGCGCGTAGTGCTGCTTGTGCTCCTCAAAGAGATGTCAGCAAACCGTAGGGGACCGGTAGAGCCCGCTAAGGCCGCGGGGATTTCCTGTAATATAATATTAGATATAGTAGTATAATATAATTTTAGATTATAGATTTTATGAAATACTTATTATATTATATTAGAACGCGAAGGGCAAGTGAAGGACACAGGTATGGGTTTTAGTTATTAAAAGTCTGACTCGCCCCTCCCACTTCCCGCCTTAAACAAAATAACATTACATTGTTGTGTAGCGACATCTATGGCGTCACATAAGAACTAATCCTGCATCGCGCAATCAAAGTTCTCCGCGCGATTAGAATATATTTTTTGACGGTCAGGACACCAGATAACACCTGTCTGGTCGCAGGATCCTCCCTTTTCAACGGAGGGTTGCGGGACTTTACACTCTGTTCTACATACCACCAAAAGTGCAAAAAATAAAAACTTGACTAGATTTCAAGATTCCAACAATATTCCTATTCCAAATCTCTGAATCTACGATTAATTAAATCAGATAGGACGAGCGAGGACGGAGATTACATTGAACTACTTGAAATTATTTTATACTGCGAACAGAATTCGAGATTGCATTTGGCATTTCCAGGTTGGCTCCTGTATTTCTGTTTGGGTGTGGTGTAAGTTAGAAGAAATTGTGCTATGAGGTTAATCGGCCTACAGAGCTTTTGGGTTTCAAATATAGTACTCAAGATGGCCATAGTTGGGCGAAGTTCCCGCAGACGTCCTGCCGTAGGTCGCTTTGGTTTTTCGCTAAATGTTTGAATTTTATTATTATTATTAAAGCTAACCCGTATTGTACCGCTGCTGGGTTAAGGCCTCCCTCCATCCTTTCCAACGATCACGGTTCTACGCTTTTTCATTCCAATTCTTAAGGAAGACATCCAAATCGATTCGCCCTCTTATCATATTCGTGCTCTCATAGTCGTGGTCCATTTTCATATTTTACAGGATAACGGACAGTAGATAAAATTTTAGTGCGAATAATGTACGTCTCTATATTTCGGTGTGTTTTGTCTTTGTAGTGTTCTAGATTTAGGTGTTCTGGACACACTTTTTATTTTGTGTTTGTCTCTAATATTCATTTTGTCAATGTCAAGCGTTGCGATGACGTCAGGACAAAGAAATAGGAGGCGTGGCCGACTCGAGGCGGTCGACGAAAAGAGAATCGAAACGAAACCGTGGTAACATGGCTAAGGGGGCTGAACCTTTATACAGTTGTTGTGCTACTTGGGAAGCCTGTCCCTTGAGGCATACGCCAATTGCATCCCGATCCGGAATTCCGCAGCGAGGGTCTGCTATCTGCAAGTTGTCCTTCCCTGTCCTGTCCGCAACTGCGGCGCAATAAACTTGTGGCTGGCACACTTCTGACCGGACACAGGGGTTTCATAAATAGCTCGCAGGCCAACTATTTTATACAAATGTAATTAGGATCAAAGTGCTTTGTCGTGATGGAGGTAAAAGGTCAAATGGAGTTTTGAACGAATTTCCATTGAAGTTGTTATGTGAGTTGGAATTAACATTTGGTTTGTGTAGTAATAACCAAAAACGGTCTGCATAATAGTAAGGTTTATGACGAAACTTAGTAAATTTTGCTTAGTAACATTAATAATTGTTTTTATTTAGATTTTTTTCTTGGTAAGCTTGAATTTGTCAACTCTGTATACATGATGCACTCGTCGAGTCGTAGCTTCAGTCTTGAGCATTTAAACCGATTTGCTAGCCTGCGGTTTTATATCGTTTACATTTCCGTTTACAAGTCCGTTCCATCATCGGCCCACTAGACGTACGGCGTTGCGCTACCACCGATGCATGGTAAACATACCACCCATACATACTTATAAAACGTTTTGGGAACATATTTATTGCACGTAATAGTGCTAATCTAAGGAGTGGAATTCTAGGCAAGCGTGCTCCATCGTCGACCACATCATCGCTTACCATCAGGTAAGATAGTGGTTAAACGCTAGCCTCGATAATAAAAACAAACTCACCTGATGGCACAGAATAAGTAATAGTACCTAAAAGTCTGATGGTAAGCAATGATATGGTCGACAATAATATGGTCGACAATAATATGAGGCACACCAAGAAGTAGCTCTAGTTGTAACTATGATATAAACATATTCAGGCAGCGAATTCTAGTCCTTATTCTAATTTATTGTATTTTGTAAACTTATACCTAACTTCATCGTTAATTGGATAGTTGACTCTTTCGATAGTTTTCCGAAAACAATATTTGTTGTTTAATATAAAATGTTGTACAAGAATGAACACGGGAAAGTACCTAATTCTATGAAAAACAGTATACAGTTTCCTTACAAAACATTATTTTCAGTTGATAATTGCGACCTACCGCACAATGGTTGTCTGTTAGCAACCGTGCAGCCGTGTAGCGAGGAAGCGAAGCATTTTCGCGCGTTGATCACTTCATTCCTGTGGTAAATAGGATAATTTGGTTCCGCAATGCAGGGGCCCGACCCCCCGGTATTGGCAATTCAATACGAATGATTGAGTGTATTGAAAAAGAGCAGACAATCATAGTTCATGTCGATCATTGAGGGTTACACAAGCTTAACACAAGACTTTGACAAGTTTTAAATTACCTATCTATTTGATAGTTAGGTAATTAAGAAACATTTGTTGAAAACAGTACTTTTTCTTGAACAGCAGAAGTCAAGTTAAGTAGAAAATATGACAATGTATATATCTTGTTGCTCGTGATTGTACATAAGAGTCCGTATAGAGTTCTAACCTTATACCACAAAAGCAAGAAGAAAGTATAGTGGTAACTGACTGTAAAAGTGACCTGATGAACCTTATATAAGTGTACATACACGAAATTATGAATTTAGGACCGGTTTAGAATTTATGAATGTGCTGACTGCACAGTACAAAGCTGATTCGATTTGGGCAATAGAGAGGGCTATGCTCGGAGTTTCCTTACGTGAATATTTATTCACGTAAGGAAACTCCAACAGAAATGAAGATATTGCAGAAGAACCAAGGTTACCGTCATAGTCCGAAGAACCGCCAAACTTAAGTCGCAGTGGGTAGGGCACACTGCTCTTAGAACGGATGGTCGATGAGGACGACAGGATCTAGAATGGCAACCGCGCACAGGAAGATGCAGCTTTGGAAGGCCTCCCACAAGGTGGACCGATGACCTGGTGAGAGTCGCGGGAATGCAATGGATGTAAGACGCACAGGACCGTTAGTTGTGGCGACATATAGGGGAAGCTTACGTTCAACAGTTGATGTCCTTTGGCTGAAATGATGATGATGATGGTTAGGGCATACCTAATTGCTCGCAAAACAGATTGGAAATGTTTTGAAGTGGCAACTGCGTACTGGTAGATGCTGCGTTAGAAGGTCTCCTATAAGATCGACGTGGGGGTCACGGGAATCCGATGGATACAAGACGTATAAGACTGGTCGTTATTCTGATACTAGGGGAGGCTTATATCCAGGAGTGGACGTCTTTCGGGTGAAATGATGATGATGGTGATTCCATGAAGAAACGTCGAGTACGTTTAGTAGAAATTGAATCACCGTCATAAAGTTCCCCCGTTTATTTTAATGCAGACCCATCGACCCGCCCGGGTGTCACCATTGTGTGGGCCACCCGGAGAACACGGTGGAGCATACGGTGGAGGTGTGCCCCGCTTGGGCTGAGCATCGTCGTGTCCTAATGGAGGCAATTGGCGGCAGCGACCTTTCACGTGAGGCCCTGGTTCGGGCTATGGTATGGAGCGAGGAGAAATGGCAGGCGGTCGCCTCCTTCTGTGAAGCAGTAATGCTAGCGAAGAAGAAGGTTGCACGCGTGAGGGAACGAAGGTCCTCACGCCCTAGCCACCGTAATTCCAACCCCGACTACCAGACATGGTAGACGCGGGCTTGCGGACGTCGAACACTGGGCAGCTCGCCGTCCGGCTGTTCGGTAATTAACCGGATCGAGCCCAGTCGTCAACAGCGCAGAGAATATCTGAAAGGGAAACCCGTAGTCCTAGAACGCAAAGGGTAATTGAAGGATACAGGTGTGGTTTTAGTCAGTAAAAGTCTGACACTCCCTCATGAGAAGTCATTTGGATGATTTTCCACGTTAAAAAAAAGACCCATCGACCCATTCCTATGGTATCTAACACAGTAGGGTATTGCTCCTAATACTACTGTAGTGGTAGTAAATAAGTATAATGCTTATCTGTATTGGGGCCACGATACAAAAACAGGAACTGAAGATCAAGAATAGCAACGCTGACTGAGTGCTTACGTTGTTGAAGTTCCTAGTGAATGCGCATAGCAGTGCTTTGCTGGTAAGTAAAAATCTGTGGCTTCTAAATGGCAATGTTTTCAATGGCAATATTTTTATTACATTTGGCATAATATATCAACAATGCGCCATCATCTTCCTGCCCTTGTCCCGTCTTATTTGGGGTCGGTGCAAAACGTTTGATTCTTCCATTCTATCCTGTTAACCGTCACGCTATCACTAAATATACTCATAACTCTTTTAGTAACATGCATTTCATCTCTCCTCTTTACATAACCATACAAACGATTCCCCTATATTCCAATATATCAACAATGCTATGCATATATAAAAAACTTTTCCAAAAAAAAAAAAATATAACCGACTTCAAAGTGAAAAAAAACACTGAAAAGTGCAAAATAACTTTAATTTCGGAAGTCGGTGTTACTATAATAGTTTTGTCTCTTCGTTATTTAACAACGACTTCCGAAATTAAAGTTATTTTGCACTTTTCAGTGTTTTTTTTACTTTGAAGTCGGTTATATTTTTTTTTCTGGAAAAGTTTTTTATTTTACACTTTTTAGTTACGGCACTACTACTAAAAAGTACCTCTCAGCCAAATTCAAATACCTTATAGCCAGAGTGCATCTCAAGACAATTCTAATAATCCCAAACACGGTTAGATTACATAATTTATTATAGAGTTCCAGTGCCTAACTTCAGGGTTCATCATCAGATCAGTTTGATATATTCCCCCTCTACTTTCAGTCTGTCATCGACTACACGTATAAACAAAGCAATTTTACTTGTTACGACGGTTCTGCTGTGATCCTATGAGGAGTTCTGTTCCATATCTTCGAAGTTCATAACAATGTTTCTATGGGACCAACACGGAAGCATAATCTTTCAATCGAAAAAAAAAAATTCAAAATCTGTCCACATTTGACCGAGAAATCGGTGAACATACATAAAAAAAAACAACATACATTCAACCGAACATATAACCTCCTCCTTTTTTAAGTCGGTTAAAAAAAGGCAGGCTCTTCCGTGAATCATAATTATACTCACTACTATTTATTTATGGAAAGGACATTTGCGGGATTGCTCCGCATGCGTAGCCCCCGCAAATGTCCTTTTCATACATGTATTTATTTTAAATCGTGGAATACGCACGCGTGATGCGAGGCGTGATATCGGGCAGCAGATTTCATCACGCATGCGGCATTGCTCCGCATGCGTGATGAAATCTGCACGATATTAAAAACACCCTTAGCGACGTGTTATGCCCGATTAAACTTTGAACCATTCTTTTTGCATTCAGTATTTTCGTAATGGACGGAGTGCCACGGAGATTTTGGTGGTAGGCAGGATAAGGATGCTGGTTAGGGCTGCGCAATTGTTCAAAAGAGTTACCACGGCCCTGGAACACGCCAAGGGTAACTGAAGAAACACAGATGGGCATCACTCAGTAAAAGTTTGATGGTGATCTCGCTCCAACATGAGAAGTTATTTAAAGACTTCCCTGTTTAAAAAAGTCAGGATGAAAATACTCATGGAGTTTTCGACGCGGTGGTGGATTATGATCGTACGTAGG
Organism: Mythimna pallens; assembly: GCA_961205895.1. Taxonomy (NCBI): domain Eukaryota; kingdom Metazoa; phylum Arthropoda; class Insecta; order Lepidoptera; family Noctuidae; genus Mythimna; species Mythimna pallens. The sequence continues at coordinate 10,441,035 of OY540843.1, forward strand.
TCGAGTATCAATGACTCGTCTTACAACAATATTTCAAAGAAAGTTTTTCTCAATCTGAGATTAATTGGCCTCATTTTTCTGTGAATTTATTATAGCGCAGCAAAAAACGTGTTTTTATAAGTTAAGATTTACACAGCCCATCAAAACGGTTATTTTTTAAGTTAGTTTTATAAGAGCATTTTACTTTAATTAATCGTCCAACCTTTTCTCTAAAGACAATGTTATTTAACCGTTTATGGCCTAAAGTTTCCATTAAGTAAGTTTCAGCGTTATATATTTTTCTTACTAACTTCTAAAGTAATGAAAGTTTTCCTATTACTTAAGGAATTGTTGAGCAAAGTTAATACGTGTCCTATGTCTAAGTGAGCCAACTACTTAAAAGAAATACAGGATTCTACTTAATAGTGGCTATACTTAAGAGCGGCCAATCCGATATACATTTCCATACAAATCGCTTTTACGTGATTATGACGTTATTACTATCTTTAGATATTTTGGAAACGCAGATATATTGCGGATATTATCAAAGTTCTATTGAAATCAAAACATTAAATGTAAAATTAATCCAGTAAATATCTCTGAAAATCTGCTATTTTGCTTGAACTTTGGCCCTTTATAATGTACTCGTACAAGTTACAAGTTACAAGATACCTGGAACAAGTTTTGTGAAATTTTCCGAGTGAGTGACGGAATTACTGAAAGCCAACAGAGCATTCAGGCGTTGTCTCTGTTTTTTTTTGTATTGCTTCTTTATCTAAAGTTGCGTTGGATTGCGTAGGATAAAACAACAAGCTTTTAGAGAATAATTATGTTTATTTGGCACACCATGATTCATGAATCAACCAGTAATTGATTTGTAAACTAAAATTAAACATAAAAAAATGGCGAAATAAAATTACCAATAACAATATGTCAATGCTATAATATTCATGCATTTTTCTGGTTTATTTTAGTCAACTGACACAGGTCAGGACAGGTCACTTTGGAGCAGGTAAGTTTAATGCTTCAAAATGAAGTTGTTGATCCCATATATGTGTTCTAACAGAATTATCAATTTTCTTTTCTTTAGTATGTTTGTTCAATTTTCTAAAAGAGTTGCTGCTTTTGTGATAGGAAAAATTAATTGCATTTTTGATCACACCGTTGTGATCAAAAATGTATGTAACTCACCGGATATAATATTTATAATAATAATAATACTTATAATAAGGAAATCTAAGGACTAGGATTGTATTTTGTGTTAAGGCGTATAGCCCCTTGAACATCTGGGTGGAGTTAAATGCTCACATACTTGTACTGCCACCTACGCCCGCATAGAGCCTTGCTGACCTTTAAAACCATTTTATTTGCAAAATATTTATTGTTTTAAATATGCTATTTACTTTTTGAAGAACACATAACCAGCCAATTTTTTTAATATTATGAATCTACAATAACCCAGCAGCCACCGAGGAGTACGCTTCAGAAAGTTTTATGGCACTAAATGGGAGCAAGGGCCTTAACAAGTTTTAGAAATTCTCCAGACATTTACACTTGAAATGACTTGGATTCAAAATTAGCTCCACTAAAGTCACTTAGCCTGCATTTGTCAGTTTTGTTCTGATAACATTAAGGCCATTTCTTTTATTATTGTGAAAATGAGTGAAACAAAGTCAAGTATAATCTATTTTCGTAAAGCCAACGTTTTTGTTTTGATCTATTTAGAAACTTCTCCTAATGGTATCTATTTCATTGGTTTGATTTCTTACAATTAAGACATTACGTGTTGATTCGTATTTCATCGCTGATAAGTAGAATCGGGTACTATTGACATTTGAATTGCCTTTACTTAATGTATCGTAGTAGGAGGTTATATGTTCGGTTGAATATATGTTGTTTTTTTTTATGTTTTTTTTCGATTGAAAGATTATGCTTCCGAGTTGGTCCCATAGAAACATTGTTAAGATCTGATCATGAACTTCGAAGATATGGAACAGAACTCCTCATAGGATCACAGCAGAACCGTCGTAACAAGTGAAATTGCTTTGTTTATACGTGTAGTCGATGACTGACTGAAAGTAGAGGGGGAATATATCGAACTGATCTGATGATGAAGTTAGGCATCGGAACTCTGTAATAAATTAATGTAATCTAACCGTGTTTGGGATTATTAGAATCGTCATGAGATGCCCTCTGGCTATAAGGTATTTAAATTTGTCTGAAGGGAACTTTTTAGTGGTGGTACCGTAACTAAAAAGTGTAAAATAAAAAACTTTACAAAAAAAATATATTTATAACCGACTTCAAAGTAAAAAAAACACTGAAAAGTGCAAAATAATTTTAATTTTGGAAGTCGGTGTTAAATAACGAAGAGATAAAACTATTATAGTAACACCGACTTCCGAAATTAAATTTATTTTGCACTTTTCAGTGGTTTTTTTACTTTGAAGTCGGTTATATTTTTTTTGGAAAAGTTTTTTATAATTTATTAAATGGAGTTTCATTTGCTTGGGTGTCAGTAGTACATGTATTTCGTTCGTCGAAAGGAACGAACTACTTCAGACTTGGCTACTTTGCTACATCTTCTGTGCCGTGGAGTGGTGCATATCAAACAGAAGGTGCAGCACCAGGCCACCGCTCTTCTATCCCCAGAAAATGTCCCATGAGGTACATACTTGGGAGTACGAACACCCGGAATATTATCTAAAAACAGAATAATTATGGTCTATCTGTGTGCCAAATATCATAGAAATCCGTTTAGCCTATAGCGTTTATCTCATAGTTTTAACAAAATATTTAGTACTGCATACGGACGGACCAAATTTAAGTCGTCTTAAATACTACTTTATTTTCTCCTTTGGAACAAACTTCAGTACTGTACCCACTTCGTCCTGATAACATGTCCCTCTTTCATCATAAACAAGATTGAAATAACTTGGTCAACTTTTCTGTGGGCCGTAATTAACACAGGCCTACGTAATTGGGAAAGAACAAGGGAGCTTTGTTTACAAAGACGAAGAAACCGCGTCCTTATTGAATTATACAGTACTTTTTTAGTTTATCTTGGACATCACAGACCCGGTAAAGGAAAAATCTTGAGTTAATATGGATTTAGGTATGGGTAATATACCTTAAGTCTTTTTTAGGGCTCCGTACCTAAAAGGAAAAAAACGGAACCCTTACAGGATCACTTTGTTGTCCGCCTGTCTGTCGGTCTATCGGTTTCACTGTCTGTCTGTCTGTCAAAACCCTTTATCTCGGAAACGTGTGGAGGTATCGAGTTGAAATTAAAACCATATACTCATGTCTGCGGTCCCTTGAAGCTGTTAAAAAAAATAAAATTCTAAGTTAACGAATAAAAAAAGACACAGCCGTGCAAAAAAAGTATAATTCGATACTCTCAATGGAATCAAAATTCATAGGGTACTTCCCGTTGACCCAAAATCCTGAAATTTGGCATAAAGCAAGGTCTTATATCACAGGTACAGGAATAAATCTGAAAACAGTAAATTTGTTGTTACGTACGTCACAAAATCTTTTTGCAACTTGGAAATATTCGAGACTCCATTCGGGAATTGTAGTTTGTACGAAACCCTCAGTGCTCGAGTCTGAGCACTTGCTCAGTTTTTTTTTTAAGATGTGTAACGCCGCTAGCCAGTACAGGCTATTAAAAAGAAAAAAAGTATAATCATCTATTAAATTCTCCCGTTTAAGGGCGGAGCAGGACTTTTACTGACTAAAACCACATCTATGTTCCTTCAGTTGCCCTATGCGTTCCAGCACCACGGGTTTCCTTTTCAGAAAATCTCTGCTTCCAGAGCTGGCCCTGTTGAGCCTCCACGGTTTTGCTGACATCTCTTAAAAAAGTGCGTGGAACACTAGGTACGCGCTGTCGACGAATAGGGCTCGGTCCGGATGGTTACCGGACGGCCGGACGGGGAGCTACCCATTGCTCGTCAACCGCGAGCCTACGGTAAATCTAAAATCTGCATAGAAACTATCTCTTCATCTTCTTGACTATTTTTATATATCAATGTGTTGCCTTTTCACAACTAAAATGGGTTCGACTTCCAGTCAAATTGCTTGGAGTTGGGTAATAATATTTTACATTTAGGGTCTACACAACCCAGTGTAAACTAATAAGACTAGTGTCAAAATTTCTGGTTACTGACTGTCGTAACAACTGTCAAAGATCTACAAATGACACCCGGAACCAACGGGCTAACATGTTTTCTAGATACAACTCTGAAAACGTGCAATTGCGTATCTCGACAAGTTTCAAATAAAATAATTGATAAGGCAATGACGAATATGGATTTCCTTCCTTCCGGAGTCCTTTTATTGTGTTTATATTGTAAACTTTCACGTAAACATATACTTACAGGTAGGCAACTATACAAACCCAACTGGGGCGACTGAGCATATAATCGCATATCTGTGACTTTGACTGGTAGAGGGTTAACTCACTTAGCACGCTACGTCCCATCGCCCTGAGGTGAGTCTTGAATTGAATATAGTAAGTAGCTCTCGAGCTACGCGTTTAAGACAATAAGTGTGGTCAGTTTTCGAAATAAACTCAATATTCTTACATGTTCTTGTCCTGACATCTCAAGTATCTATAATAGTATTTGTTTTTTTTTCCACAATAAAAAAACATATACAATATAGTTGTTGTGTACCACGATGACACTCCGTGTCCAGGATGTAAAGTCAATGGTCAGAGATTCCGTATTGCCTATCCATTGGCGGTTTAGATAATGATATAATGAGCATACTCTTTGATACAACGGATAAAAACCAGCATAACTTGTAGAAAACGGGAACTAAAAGTGATAATGACCAATTTGCAGCCAGCGATAATCGTGCAATTATTTTGTAATCATTGCAATTGCAATTTCTACGAATATGGCATCACAGGTGGAGGGTATGTGCGTCGGTATGTTCCCATACATATTTAGCAGTCTGTTGGTAATGGTACCAAGTACTAGTTAGGTAATATAAAAAAGAACCGGGAAAGTGCAACGGGAAGTACCTTATGAATTTTGATTCTCTTGAGAGTGTCGAAACATACGCTTTTTTGCGACATAAACGGGCATGTCTTTGTTTTCGTTAACTCAGAAGTTTGATTTTTTTCACAGCTTCAAGAAACCACAGACCTGAGTAGGTATATGGTTTTATTATGTGTTCCGTTTGACGTCCGAAGTCCATTATGAGAGAGTACATCGTCTTTTTCCACGTTTATTCGCTAGATAGTCCTACTTCCGCTACGTAAACCAACCTCAGCGCCACCCGTGGCCGCACCTGGAACTAACTAACAGCGCAGAGCAAGCCACCATTCCTTTATCATTGTTGCGTCGTTTTTCATACCGCGCGCATGTCGCTAGATTTTGAATTTAGAAAACATACAAACCTCCATTTTGTTAAAATGTTTTAACTTTCGAGAATAAAGTAGAAAGTTACCGTTTTTATTTTTCCGTTACGTAAAATTATTTCGTTCGTTTTTAAAATGGACGACCGTTAACAACTTCGTGGGCGTTTGAGTAGTCAGTAATCATTAATTACTACTCGGCTCAGTTATGTAGAAGTGTTAATGTACGCGTGAATGCGTCTATTGAGTCAAGTTCATCAGATTTGAATTCAAGTTCGAATGAAGATGATGAAGCCTCCGTTAAACGGCGCCGGACCCGATCACAAAATAGGTTTGAAGTACAATATCTGGTAAGTCATTTTACTACTTTATTTTGACCGAATGTTCCTTGTTCGGGTATGGCGCCTGCAAATGTTATTGCCGAGCAATTCGTATTTTTCGAGGTTCATCTATCATCATCATATAGCCTCGATGAAAACAGTTGACTCTTTGGGTTAGAATCTTGCCTTTTGGATATATACAATGCAGGAATTGAATGATATTGAATATTTGGACAATTTATTTGAACCAAGTTTTGTAATTATTTTTTTTTTTTCGGAGTACCTGCCAAAGTTTTTAAAACGAAATTTTATTCGATCTTTAAACTTTTAAAATAAAGAAGTTGTAGTACCTCTCGACTACATAAAAACACTCTTCTTTTTGCAATAAAAATAGCCCAGAAAGGATCATCTAATCTCGCAACTTTTGATGATCAAAAGAAAGGGGGGAGCCGAAAATGTACAATTACCAGAAATAAGCTCAGGGAGCCTTATTCGGGCAAACTAAAATTAATGTGAAATTGATTTCCATGCCTGTGGCTTTATCCACTACATACATACATACATATACATATTCAGCCTTTTAATGTTCCCACTGCTGGGACTCAGGCCTCCTCTCTAGGAGAGGGAATCCACTATCACCACTTTTAAATTTTTAACAAAAACCAGTGAAAAAGCTACGCCTCATTTTTACAAACGTGCTGAGAGGTGGAGCTTGATCCTAGCCTATCATGAAATGCGAATTTCACAAAGAGCACTGTCTCTTCTTCGCATAAGTTAAGAAAGTCAACTGCTACAAATTACATGTCTAGAATTTGGTCATGCCATAGCGCTGGAAGAGTTTTCGTCAGTTCCAAACTGGACTGCCGACGTGTAACGTAGTGCTTGAGCTGCGTAACATTAAATACCTCTGTACTTGGGCTAACTGGTCATTGCCTGGTCCTATTTTAAGACGAATAATTTAATTAAATCTCATGTAGTTATCACCATAAACCGGGAACTACATTGGACCGAAGCATACGTGGGCGACGCCTGAATGGTACGTAGCGTCGCCTCGGCTGGCGTCGCGTGGCACGGGCCTGATGTAGCTCTACAAGTCTGGTTGCCATATCATATAAGCATCCAAAGTTTTTAAAAATCTTTAGTGACTTTCTTAGCAGCGGGCAGATGGGTTCTCAAACGGGCGCAAAGCATTAAAGGGTATCTCTACTTTATGACCTTCATCATCCTTTGGGGAAGGTTGCAATGCCGTAGCTCGCAGGAGTTTGCCTCCAAACAAAACTTTGAATTATCTGTATTGACATTTTGACTTTCGTAGCTGACAGTCGGACCCTCAAACAGGCGCAACGCCTCAAAGAGTATATTTACTTTGTGACCTTCATCACTCCCTGGGGAAGGTTGCATTGTCGTAGCTTGCATTTAGTTCCTGGAAATTGACGTTATCCAGCTCCAAGATTTTGCCTCCAGACAAAACTTTATATTATCTGTCAATACCTATTGACTTTCTTAGTAGCTGGCAGTCGGACCCTCAAGCAGGCGTAACGCCTCAAAGGGTATATTTACTTTGTGACCTTCATCACCCCCTGGGGAAGGTTGCATTGTCGTAGCTTCCATTTAGTTCCTGGAAATTGACGTTGTCCAGCTCCAAGAATTTGCCTCCAGACAAAACTTTATATTATCTGTCAACACCTATTGACTTTCTTAGTAGCTGGCAGTCGGACCCTCAAGCAGGCGTAACGCCTCAAAGGGTATATTTACTTTGTGACCTTCATCACCCCCTGGGGAAGGTTGCATTGTCGTAGCTTCCATTTAGTTCCTGGAAATTGACGTTATCCAGCTCCAAGAATTTTCCTCCAGCAAAACTTCATATTATCTGTCAATACCTATTGACTTTCTTAGAAGCTGGCAGTCAGACCCTCGAGCAGGCACAACGCCTCTAGGGTAACTTTACTTTGAGACCTTCATCACCCCTTGGGGAAGGTTGCATTGTCATAGCTTGAATTTAGTTTCTGGAAATTGACGTTATTTATCTCCAAGAGTTTGTCTCCAGACTTAGCTTTGCATGATCTGTCAGTGCCAATTCACTTGCTTAGCAGCTGGCAGTTGATCCTTCAAGCAGGCCAAGCCTCTTAAGGTATCTCAACTTTGCGACCTTCATCACCCCTTGGGGAAGGTTGCATTGTCATAGCTTGCATTTAGTTTCTGGAAATTGACGTTATTTATCTCCAAGAGTTTGTCTCCAGACTTAGCTTTGCATGATCTGTCAGTGCCAATTCACTTGCTTAGCAGCTGGCAGTTGATCCTTCAAGCAGGCCAAGCCTCTTAAGGTATCTCAACTTTGAGACCTTCATCACCCACCGGGGAAGGTTGCTTGCCGTATCATGCATTAAGCTTCTGGAAATTTCTATAAGACACGTGGTCCATTTCCGAGTGTTGGCTACCAGACTATGGTTTTGCATTATCCTTCATTGCCTATGGACTTGCTCAGCAAACGCCTCTTGGTGTACATCAACTCTGTGACGTTCATCACCGCCTGGGAAAGTTTGCATTATCGAATCTTGTATGTAATTCCTGAAGATTGTGACACTCGAACTAACTGTAAAGGGTTTACCTCACTATCCATCAGAGCCTATTCATTCACGAAGCAGTTGGCAGTTTCACAAACAGGTGCAACACAACACTTTTTAAGGTACCTATGTCAACTTTGTGACCTTCATCACCCTTCAGGAAAGTTGCATTGTCATACATGTCTTGTGTAGGTTTTCAGAAAATTTAGAACACGCAATCCAACATCAAGAAGAAGGAAGACCGTGTTTGTAGATTCGCTTAGCAGCCGGCAGTTGATCCCTCAAGCAGGCCAAGCCTCTTAGGGTATCTCAACTTGCGACCTTCATCACCCTCCGGGGAAGGTTGCTTGCCGTACGTAGCTACAGCGGTTCGCTTAGCAGCCGGCCGTTGATCCCTCAAGCAGACCTAGCTTCTGAGGGTATCTCAACTTTGCGACCTTCATCACCCTCCGGGGAAGGTTGCTTGCCGTGCGTAGCTACAGTAATCGTCTTGGGAGAGGTTCAAGTCATTCGACATAGTTTGCAGACGAGTTACGCGGACTACTACATTGGCGAGAAAGAAATCTTGAGGACAAAACTGTAAGTAACACCGACGGGCCGTCTGATATCTGTCCCCATGTATTGGGACTATACAATACAGAACGAGATCTGCTGAGCGACGTGACTACAATGCACTAACTCTTTTGCCATTTTTGTTACGTCACCACCGCGCATCTGGGTGAAGTTCATGGCCTACACCTGGAAACCTGACCAATTTGGTTACGACTCCCTAGCAGGAAACTGGTAAAGTGAGGTTTAGGAAGTTTTGGTTGGTGTAAGAGAAAGTTTCAACACTTATACATCCAAATAAAACTGCAGATGGGGGCTGGGATCACCACCCACTCCGTCTGATATATATATATATAGTCCAGTATTTATCAAATGATTATTTTAGCTTAGTGTGCTGTTCTCACTGACAAACAAGCTACAGCTTCAGTTTCTGATTAACTCTACAAAAAAATTCTTTGAAAATTTGCAAATCTACGTGCATACGTGCTACGAAGCGTACTGTTACTAAATTATTTCTAGCATTGAGTCAGACTTCATACTTCGAATCTCTTTGATTGTAACTCAAAATTATTTCGTGGACAATTAAGTTCCAACAGCCTTGCATCCGGAATTTGGCTTTAAATATTTAATTACACGTTATTATTTTTCCAGACAGATGCTATGCTATATTTTTGTAAAGAACATTAATAGATGGTTAACAAAATATCAAGATACCCTGAAAAAATATTTTTTACCTACAACCGAGTCTCGTCAAACAACTACTACTACTAGTAGATGAAACACTATTTCCGGAATATACACTGTTTCCGGTACTTACCAATGTGGGTCAGCAATTTCATCACGTAACTATTACGTAGCTCGTTAATATACATATTCAAACTAAAGTCTATTTTTTAACTTGTGCAGTAATAAACTTTTACGAAATATCAATGCAGTCTTGTTAAACGCCGATTTCATTAATAGAACGAAATCAGTTTTACTATAGATAACTAAGCAATGCTGATTTCTTTTGTGTCCTATATTCTTTCTTATACAATTATAGGAATATTGTTCACATTGTTGCGTTTTACTAAGCAAGCCACCAGGAGATAACAAACAGATCTCTCATAATGGACTTCGGACGTCAAACGGAACACATAATATAAAAATTTTACCTTAAAATAAAATTTGTATTATGTTTCCTAAGACGTCCGAAGTCCAAATAATTTCTTCCTGGTGTATATCAATTATTATCATTATGAGCCGAACAATGATAAAGGAATGGTGGCTTGCTCTGCGCTGTTAGTTAGTTCCAGGTGCGGCCACGGGTGGCGCTGAGGTTGGTTTACGTAGCGGAAGTAGGACTATCTAGCGAATAAACGTGGAAAAAGACGATGTACTCTCTCATAATGGACTTCGGACGTCTTAGGAAACATAATACAAATTTTATTTTAAGGTAAAATTTTTATATTTTCAACACGTTACCTCCACGCGTTCCCGAGATAAAAATTCTTGACATACAGACAGACGGGAAACAAAGTGATCCTATAAAGGTTCCGTTTTTTCCTTTTGAGGTACGGAACCCTCAACTCTCGGAAGTGGGAGTTCAGTGGAAGATGTTATCGGTCCATCACCACCCTGTTGAGGGGCGTGTGGTTCACTACACGCCGTCGACGACTTGAGCTCGGTCCGGACGATTACCAAACGGCCGGACGGCGAGCTAGTCATTATTTAAAAAGAAATCTCTGCTTTATCTATTTTGTCCTGCCAACTGTCACGATATCACTGACTCCCCTTTCTTTCATATCACTCTTCACTCAATTCATTCATTGTTTGGCCTCTCTTCTCTGTCCACACAATCCTATTTACTTTTATTACGATCTAAATAATGTAAATAATTTCTATTTGGTAGGTATATCTAGAGTTAGAATGTGATACCTTCCAACCTACCTCCATAACATAATTTTGTTTTGTCAAAGGGGAGACCTCTGATGAATATAATCAACCCGAGGGACGCCCATTACTAGGGTCTGTATTAAATTTTAACTCGAGTTGGTAAAGGATTTTTTGAGGTTGAAATAAAAATCATAATGTTTTGTTTTATTCCATTGTCAACGATGTAATTAGACACAATATTAAAATTCTCTGTATAAAAACAATAATAGTAGTATAGTGTACTGAAGTATAATGTAGTGTTGTGTAGTGTAGTGCAGTGTAGTGTCGTATTGTGTTGTGTAGTGTATGTGTGTGTTCTGTGTGTGTGGAAGTATAATTGATATAATATAGATATCGGTTCAGGATGCTGATTAGAGTGGAAATCTCCCAGAGAACATTTGGCTGGTTCCTGTACTTTTGTCTTCACCGCCGTATATATGACATATAGGTAAATTAAACTCATTAATCAATACTAACACTTTCTGTACAATATCAAAAATTATATTAACAATATGATTACATAAAAACCAATTACGATATTCACTAAATCTAATATCTTTGTAATATAATTCTTCTTAACTGCAAAATTGACTATTGAAACCAATTCATTGCTTTTTAAATTGATTTTGAAAAGGGAACAAAATGAAGGTTGGTACTTTTAGTGCCCGTGACCTTGGATCGGAAAAAAAGGAAGACATTTTCGAGTGTAATAGGATGTAATAGGACGATATAGGTGAGCCGGCCAACCAGGTTACGATAGATAGTGTGTTTTCTTTTAATCGTTTTAATCTTGTTATATCTGTCGTGGCCAGATCTTAGAATTGATCATTTCATGAAATGACCGATCAATTCATAAAATGGTGGCATTTCATGAGCCACTGGCCACATCATGATATGGGCAAGCCAAATCAATGAACACTCTGCGTTTAAAGATATGAACAGCTAAACGTATGATTATTTCAATATGAGCGCACAGTCAATCAGCATTTTAAATGCAACTATGGTACAGTTTTCCCAACGACATACGATTTTCACTTCACACACTCACTAGGTCCCACCATCTCCTTCTAACCTAACCTAGCTCTACTATATAAGCTCAGAAGCCAGGTTTAATTTAAAAATGTAACAATGTTACATAAGTAGTTTTTTTTTTACATATATAGCGCATTGGATCCGGTTGAAAAAGACAGTGGATGTCCTGTAAGGTAAGTTATCATACCAATAATAATAATAATATTTTCCACAACTATCACACTACGCTGTCCAATCTCAAGCTTGTTGTCTCATAACACAAGCTCTGCTTAGCTTGTGTTATGAGACAACTGATAAACATAATTATATATTTTTAAATACATACATATTAGACAAAAAATAACCACCGTACTTCTCGTGCCATAGAACTGCGAACACCGTCGGGCTGCAAAGCAGCAAAGATGATTCAATTTCCCATAAATTGATGGTTTTTATCAGGAGGCTCATTTTTATCTGTGTTTTATGAGTTATTTTTTTTTGAGGTGGGAAATCATCCGATGCCTTCTCCCACTCTAAGGTAGAGCGAGAGGTTCTATCAGACTTTTACTGGCTAAAACCACACCTATACCCTTTAGTTGCCTTTTGTTCTAGGACTACGAGTTTCCTTTTCAGAAATTCCCCTCGACCATAGCGGGCATCAGCCTTGCTGGGCGCCTACGGTTTACTGACATCTCTTTGAGGCTAGGCGCCGTCGACGACCCGGGCTCTGTCCGTACCGGACGGTCCGACGGCTAGCTACCTATAAGCCCATCGTGCCCGCGGTTCTGCAATATAGTAACAGACTAAAAAAACCCAGCACCAGAAGAAACAGCGCTAGAAGGTCTCCCACAAAGTGGACCTATGACCTGCTGAAAGTCGCGGGAATCCACTGTATGTGAGACGCACAGGACAGGGTGTTGTGGCGACACTTGGGAGTGGCCTATGTCAAACAGTAGAGGTTTTTCGGCTGAAATGATGATGATGATGACTGAACGGACCATCCCAGTATTATCATCTAGATGTAAACGAATCCTTCTCTTCATTTACCAAGTTAACTTCAGTTAACGTCAGACTTTGACTAACAAAAAAAAAATCTATTTCTGTAGCGTGCAGGTGTCATAGCACGCAGGACACGATAAAGCATCCCACCGTTTGTGGAAAAGAACCACGAAACATGCAGTACTAACCAAAATTACGTCACGTAATTTTCGTTGCAAATATGTAAGAAGCACTCGAAACACGCGAAATTCGTAAAAAAAGTTGACATTTTTCTGGCGCCTCTGCGTAAATAAAAGAGACACAAGATCAGAAAGGGTTCCATTTCCGTGAAAGAAATATGTTTAAGCAAGAAGAGACTCGTACATTTCCACCATTCCCACTAAAGCTGGGTTAACCCTCTCTTTGCGACAGTAAAGCCACACGGCTCGGTAATTTAATTTTCATACCGTGAACTCCTCAGCTCTCGTATGCATGCGAGGGTGACAGGTTATTTACATTTCACAGAGAGACCTCTTGATGCTTTTATAATTAATTATTAATAATTTAAACAAATGCGTGCCTACATGTCTCGAAAAAGGTGGTTTTGTGGGTGAAAGTGAAATGCAGGAGCTCTACGTGGTAGTTTTAGCTAAGGTTTATGCATGACTAGGCAGCGGATACTCTTATAGGGAGGCCTGAGTCCCAGCAGTGTGAAAATTATGGCTATTTATGCTAGCTTATGCTAGACAGCGGGTTTGCCCACGTAATAGTAAAAAACTATCCCAAGAAAACGTAATTCCTGGATAAAAAATAAATAAAACCTTTTTATTTCAGACATATTTGGTCCATCCTTGGTCCATACACACATATAAAAAGTTTGCTATCTCATTTTCCTGGCCCTAGTCCACCTGTGGGTCAAGTTCAATAAAAATCCATTCAGCCGCTAAAATGTGAAGAAGTTTCAGACAGACAGATAAGCAGAGCTACATTCGCATTTATATTTCCTAGATAAAAAGTATGCTATCTCATTTTCCTGGACCTAGTCCACCTGTGGGCCAAGTTCTATAAAAAACCATTCAGCCGCTAAGATGTGAAGAAGTATCAGACAGACAGATAACCAGAGCTACATTCGCATTTATATTTCCTAGATAAAAAGTATCCTATCTCATTTTCCAGGACCCAGTCCACCTGTGGGCCAAGTTTCATCAAAATCCATTCAGCCGTTAAGATGTGAAGAAGTATCAGACAGACAGATAAGCAGAGCTACTTTCACATTTATATTATTAGTGTGGATTTAAGTACACTGGGATCGAACACCTAACGACACAGTCCCTATGGACTCAGTTATAAATGTGAATTAAATGTGAAGTGCTGGTTTAGACGTCTGAGTTATATAGACTTTCACTATCTGGAAAGTCATTATCATCTTCCTGTCCTTGTTCCGTATTATTTGAATTCGGCGCAACACGTCTATCTCTTCCATTCTGTCCTATCATCCGACACGCTATCACTTACTCCCTTCTTTATTCATATCACTTCCTACAGCGTGCAGGTGTCATATCCCGCAAGGACGGGATATGATACCTAGTGTCATACACTTTCTGTCTGTAAAGTAGATACAATCCCATACTTAGGTCCCGGACCGAGCCCAAGTCGTCGACGGCGCGTATTGTTCCACGCGCGTCTCAGGGTGATGTGAGCAAATCGTAGGGGCCCAGCAGGGTCGAAGCCTACTGGGGCCATGGGTAGTGTGAAAACGAAACCTCGTCCCAGGGCCCCCCTGGGACGATGGCAACGAAGGAACAGGAGTGGGTTTTTAGTCAGTAAAAGTCTGACGCTAACTCCCGCTCCGCCCAAGAGCGGGATTTGTCATTAGATAATTTTCCCACCTTAAAAACCAAAAATTCATTAGTATTGGGTTAGTAGTAGATTACCCTGAGAAAAGTTGCATTTGACAGAAACAAGTAAGGAAAGTAAATTAAAAAGGTTAAACTCGTTAAAAATAAAAGGCCCGTTTTGACATTTGAGAAAAACCCTAGAATGTAACTTGGAACGAAATTGAAAGAAACAACAAAATAATAATTAGGGGTCCAATTTAGTAGTAGTTATTTTAGTAGTAGCTACACTACTCCGGACAAGCCGCTAGGTAGTCAAAATACAAATGTTAAAACGGGCCTTTTATATTTTGACGACTTTAGGTTTTACTAGTTTTTACTTCTTTCTGGCCGAATGGAGACTGCCTTGTTTTCATCACAACATTAAATACTTCTCTAAGACTTTTGATTCTTTTTATTTTGAATATAGAAAAATCATCAACTTCTTTCGCTTTGTGTAGAACAGCAAAGTCCGATTTCAGTTGACTATAACTCAACAATGTTCCTTGTGCCCTTTGCGTTCGGTAACTCTATCGAACCATTCCGCAGCCCCGATCTCTGATCCTCATTTCATTACACTCCTCATATAATGGATATTGCGGTTTAGGTTTCTAAAAACTCTAAGCGAACTGGAGTCATTTGAACTGCACTTCATTTCTAAAATGTTGATTAGGATGCAGTTAACATGAGTGCATCAAAACTTCCAAGCGATTACCTATGAACTCCACGTCAACTCAAAATCATTGACCTAGCTGACTGACTAATATTTTGTCACAGAATATGCTGAAGTTCATATTGAAAACACTTTTTAGGTGGAAAAAGATCAAATAAATTCTCTAGAGATGGTAAAGCGAGAGCGAGTGTCACATTTTTACTGAATAAAACTCATATATCAAAAGTCCTTATGCTTTTCCACCAATTACTAAAGTAAGAAAGAAAGCAGAGTGCGACCGCGTCGAAATCGGCGTTCGGTAACTTGCTCTCTTTCTCTTTCTAGTCAATGGCGGTTCTAGAAGGATAGAAGCATAGAAAAGTGCGATTCGGTGCAGTTAGAATAATATTTGTAGTTCAACCCTTTCTTTTCTCGTACGACGACTCCATAAGCCAAATGTTTTATAACTTCCATGGATCGCACGATATAATCTTCACTTCCATACAAACACTGTAACCATAAAACAGATAGGTACAGAAGTCAATCTCATGTATATACTTCACTTTTCATAACTACGCTCGGCGATTGCGTTAGGGTCAGCGCGTGGCGTCGAACTATCCGAGTGCGTCAGGGTGCGGTGATAAATACCTACCTAATCTGAATTGTAAAAATATTACATGGCCACAAAATCATCTTCTCTTTCTCGGCGCGAGGCCTGTTCTGTGTTACGTTAAAACAAACCATCAAAATACAATAAAATATCTTCTTACCTCTCTGAAACAACTGGTAGCGTAAAAAACGTTTATTCACTGTTTTAATGTTGAATTTAAACAACCGTCCACTGAATAGGTAGAATAGGTTGTTGGTCCATTTTTACACAAAAAAAATCATAGACGCGTGTCTCAAACGGGTAGCAGCTCCAGCTCACATTGAGCTGAATTGAGCCGAGATATCGTGTCTGTGAGCGGTGTCTATGTGTGCGTTGCACGGGCGCGCTTTGTGTGTAGATTGACTTCTGTACCTATCTATTATGTGCTATTACGCTACCGTAACCATCTCAAGTCGATACCGTAAGCGAGCACGAGCGTGCAGATAAGATTGTTTAAATTAAACATAATTGTTAAGTAATTTTATTGTGAATAATTTAATACAGTTACTATAGTATTATAGATATACATACAAGATTATTCGAAAGAGTCACCGTAGCTTTGGAACACTAAAAGCAAGTGAAGGCACAGGGGTGGGTCTTAGTCAGTTCAATCTGACACTTTTTCTCGCATCACCTAGGATGGAAAAAGTCATCATCGTCGACATCATTTTAGCCGAAACACGTTCACTGTTGGATATAGGCCTCCCCCAAGTGTCGCCACAACGACCAATCCTGTTCATCTCGCATGCATCGCATTCCCGCGACTCTCACCTGGTCATTGGTCCACCTTGTGGGAGGCATTCCAACGCTGTGTCTTCCGATGCGCGGTCGCCAGTCCAGGAACATATCGGTCCCATCGACATCTTTTTTTTTCGGCTGGGAATATAATGACATCCCCCCCATTATTGCTTTGCACAAGGAGACGACCGCCTGCCACTCACTCCTCGCTCGCCCGAAATATGGCCTGAACCAAGGCCCGGCGTGAGAGGTCGCTGCCGCCGATCGCCCCCACGAGCACACGGCGGTGCTCTGCCCAGGCGGGGCACACCTCTACCGGGGGGGGGGGGGGGTTCTTGTGTCCTCACAATGGTGGCACCAGGATGTTCGATGAGGACCTGCGTCATGCGGAAGATAAGGACGTCGTGTGGTCTTTCCAGCCAGTCCTCAATGGGGACTTAACGCCATAATTATGACGTGCCAAGCACTGGGTTGCAACAGTCGCTGTCGCCATTCCACCATGAGATCCCGCCCCCATCGACCATCTGTTCTACGAGCAATGTGCCCTGCTAACTGCCACCTAAGTTTAGCGATTCTTCGTGCTATGTCGGCGACTTTGGTTCTCCTGCGGATATCATTTTTCCTGATGCAATCACGCAAGAAAACTCCGAGTGAAAACTAATTTGATCTTATCACACTCTTAAAAAATATAGTGTATATACATACATAAATGTCCGTTTACAGCAGTAGTGGATCCTCCTACTGTACAGTGGATCTACTTTAGATCATAATATACATCGTTGTCATGAATTAGTATTTATTACTAGTTCATAACAACCTCTGTATTTTTTATGCTCATGTCTATGATCTTAGGTTCTGTTTTTTATTTTATAGCTGAATTGAGCAATGTGTTTATGGGTTTTCCTGGAGAAAATTCTTAGTATTTTTTAATGATAATGACAAAGTTTTTTTTTGTGGGAAAATCTTCTAATGACATCCCCCGGTTTTGGGCGGAGAGGGTGTGTCAGACTTTTACTGACTAAAAACCCACTCCTGTTCCTTCGTTGCCTTTCATACCAGGGCCGAGTCTTCCTTTCAGATGCAGATCCTTGGCCCTATTAGGCTTCGACCCTGCTTGGCCGCCATCTCAGTAACAGATACATTGGATCAAAATATGACTGGTGAAATTTATTTGCCCCTTCTAAGAATAAAGATGTGATATTCCCCGTTATTTTTAAGTAAAAAAACTTAGAGGGTTTAAAACAGTAACACAATTTAATTAAGATTTATATGTCCACTTCACTTACGCCGTATGCACTTAACAGCATTAAAAGTCGTAGTGGTTTAGCAATTACCATCGAAAAGGCATTAGGTATGTTGTCGGACCATAACAAAATGAAACTGCACTAGAGGCCATAAATAAAGTGCCTCTAAATAGTTTATAACAATGCCTAGTACCATGTTAGTCAAAACATTAAATTGTCTTTTGGCAACCGACTCGTTCGTTGCCCTCACGCCAGACTCTGCCTCGCGTTATACTATACTATGAAAGTTATATAAATTAGGTTTTATTTGAGCTATTCTTTGATATTTTAATAATGACAAAATAGGTACAGATTAATAAAGGGCCATTACAAGATAATTTATTTCATAATAATAATAAAGCTTTTTGTGTCTGTGGATAAGGGCTATATATCTGAACGTAGCTGTTTTCTTTCTTGTTTTAATGAACAAAAAAAAAAACTTTCTGAACTGAGTTTTGAAAAATGAGGACAATTTCCTTATATCAAATTAACGTCAACATCCCTACATTAAATGACAAGTTTTGACATGGAGTGTCGTCAAGATTAGAATTATGACTTTAATTTGAACGATTTTGAAGTACTGGAACAGACCTTCAGAGCCTAGGTATACACATACTCACGTCCCAGACACCTCAGGAGATGTTAAAATCTGCAAAATGTATGAGAAATATGAGATTATGCGATTTAAACATGCTGCCGAAAGATTTATCCCACACGTTTATATATAGGCATAATCAGCCTTTTTTAATGTTCCCACTGCTGGGACTTAGGCCTCCTCTCTAGGTGAGGAAATAGGCCGTAATCCAGCACGCGGGCTCAATGCAGGTTGGTGAATGTCACATGTCTTCGAATTTTTGGTTCTAGGACATGCCGTTTCCTCAAGATGTTTTCCTTCACCGTTTTGAGAGCAGTGGTGATGATATAAATTACAAAAAGTAATGTGCTTGGCTGGGTTTGGACCAGCGACCTATAACTCGTAAATCGGGGCCGTTACCACTCGGC
This sequence comes from Mythimna pallens, assembly GCA_961205895.1. NCBI lineage: Eukaryota > Metazoa > Arthropoda > Insecta > Lepidoptera > Noctuidae > Mythimna > Mythimna pallens. Next base: position 10,459,916 of record OY540843.1, read on the forward strand.
CACCACTGCATATACGTTTAATTAATTATTGAAACTAGCTAGCAAGCTACCTCCATGGGCTCTGATGTCACATTATTGTTTATTTTAAGAGTTAAACTTAACTAATGTTTTTAAAATGAAGATCACGAAAAGGGGCTCTATACAAAGTGAAACTAGAGAGTTAACCTAATCTATTGGTAGCTCAAGGTTTATGTAATTTTCCTTAAAGAACCTAACTTTCCACCGCTTCTAACTTTCTTTTTCCCCTTTCCCTTAGCGCAGTGAATGCATACATTTTCCTTCACTGCATACAATCAAAGCAATCCACGAGTCAACAGCATGATAACCTACTTGTTGCTCTATGCAATTTCTCGAAACGTAATCATTCTCAGTATCGAAGCCTCATTGGTAGCTGACACGTTGCTATCAGCTGACAGTACCTACTTAACTTCGACGGGTAGAGTTTCTTCAAAGAAGCCTTATAAAAGACTATTCTTGCCGGACTGTGCTTAAACAATACCGCCGAAAACGGTATTACTAACCAGCTACAACACGATACGAAACGTTCTAACTAGGTAACCTACTTAAGTAAGGCAGGTAAAATGTAATGAATCGGGTTAAGTACACATTTGAATTAGCTAGCATGTTAAAAGGTATAAAATTTGGTGTTAGAAAAACTTGATTAATCTCGCAGTACGTACCTATTTGTAGTCTTCGATTATTGAGAGATTTATTTATACTGTTAATAAAAAGTCTCTTAGTCTTAGATTTCAAATCAAGTTAATTAATAATCTATAAATTAATTTTTTTTCATCGTGACTTAATTTAATTTTAAATTAATAAACAATCTAGAGCACTGAATAACCATAGTTACTGTCATAGCCCGAAGAATCGCCAAACTTAAATGGCAGTGTGCAGGTCACATTGCTCGCAGAACTGATGGTCGAAGGGGCTGAAAGGTTCTGGAGTGGCAGCGGAGCGTTATAGTATATGTTTAATATACATTAGTTTCGTTTTCACAGATTTTACTTCTTTCTGTATGATAATGAATTTACTCGTCAACGTAAACCGTTAACCAAGACTTATTACACGGATTATTACATTTCGATAATAAGATTATTAAGCTCGTCACAAACGAGCTTTTGTCGCGAAAAAAAGCGTGAAATCAATTCAATTTTAAATTTAATTTTAAACCAGCACTAAAATCATGTTGTTTAAGTATCGTCTCTATTGCAGCGTTTAATTAAATTCAAGTACGTATCTTAGATGAATCATTCGGTGCTCCATAAAGATGCGGTTCAGTAAGCTGTCTGATCATAAAACCAGACACGCAATCATTAACAACGCAAATACAGACATCCATGTATGATCATTACTCTTGTGGTAACAAGGGGTTCAAGCAAAAAGCGTCCTAATTCTTAAACGCAGCGTCTCTATGGACATAACGAAAGCATTTTCCACAGTAGGTACAATTTTCATCGCTCCAAGTAGGTACTGCGCTGCTAGTACGCCAGTTGCGAACGTTAAAGCAGAGGGGCCGCACGCGCGCGTTGTGTCTCTACACACACGATATACGAATCAAATGTAAACAAAACGGAACGCAATATTTCAATAAATTTGGAAACATTTAAAAGTCATATGGCTTAAATAATGGCTTCCTTGTGTTAATTTACAAAGTGTAAGAAAAAGTGGTTTTTGAAAAACGTATTTCTCATTCAATTAGTGTTTTTGTTGTGTGTTTTTCAGTGGGATTTTTATACTGGTAAACATTTGGTTTTGTCCATTGACTTCAGTTTTTCAGGTAATGTACATTTTAATTACTATGATTCGTTTTCTTTGTAAAAAAAACACTACTGACTGGGTACGTTTATTTTCGTATGTGATTGTTTCAGTCGATATGTTCAATAGTTTTGATTCGATTTTATATGATTTGTTATAACGTGTTAGTATAAAAATTAATTTGCTTACGAAACGAGGTTTTTTTAAATAATTATACTCTATGATAAAAAAATAACTAGGTTAGCTGTAAAAAGAATATTTCATTACCGACGCAATTATAGTGTTCTACTATTTATTTAACCAAGATTTGAAAAATATTCACAGAGATTCGCAATTGTTTTCATACATCGCACGGATGACCAATTTATGCTTCCGTTAAAGCATACACAACTGCGCGTCAGACATCAACCGAATGCTTTAATAATCAATCATCTGTTTGAATAATTAATTAAGTTGTGGTAACGATTTCAAGAAATTATTATCGAGTCTTCACAGATAAATCGAAAGACATCATCATGCGCCATTTCATTTTTTTTTTTTAATCTTGTGATCACTAGTTCTAAGGGCAAGAATACGTTACCAGCCAACGGTATTTTAAAGCATGATTAGAATGGAATGGTGATTTCAATTGAACCTATGTAAGAGCCATATATGGTCGGTCGTTTCAAGAAACTATGTGACGGTTGCTATAGCCTTATCGAAGTTAGGAAATGGGAAAAAGAAAGCCAATAAAATATACCAACAAAATTACGTGTTTGTAGGAGAATAACTAGCTGCTGACAGCTGCTTCACCTGTGTGTGTGGTAGAATTACTCCAAGGAAACATATTCCTGGAATAAAAAGTATCGTATGTACTATTACAGGACATGGCTTACTCGTACCTAGCTTCATCTAAATCAGTCTGTTCAGTACGTTCGAACGTGGAGAAATAACACACACACTAGCGAGGAGGAGTCGCCTCCTTCTGCGAAGCTATAATACTAGCTAGCAAAGGAGGAGGCCGCACGTGCTTGCACGAGGCAATGGCCCCCTCGCCCCAGCTATCGGGATTCCGATCCCGATTTCCTGCCACCGTAGGCACGGGCGGACGGCAAGCAATGGGTAGCTCGCCGCCTAGCAAGGTCGAAGCCTACTGTGACCATGGGTCTGATTCTGACAGGAAGACTCGGCCCTGGTATGAAAGGCAACGAACGAACAGGAGTGGGTTTTTAGTCAGTAAAAGTCTCTATCTCCCGCACCGCCCAAGAGCGGGGAATGTCATTGGATGATTTTCTCACCGAAAAAAAAACACAAACTTTCGCCTTTATGTTAGTGTGATTTTTGTGTTACTTTGCACGTCACCTGCCAGGGCTGCGTGACTGTTCGAAAGAATTACCGCGGTCCTGGAACGCAAAAAGGAACTGAAAGAACACGGGTTTTTCTCACTTCACCCGGAGACACTAATTCTTCTCATTCTGAGAGTAGGGTTACTGGTTATTTGCTGCTTTTCCACCTCAAAAATAAAGAGGCGCTCGTTGCAAAACCATTACTATCCGATTGTAGTGCACGTAGTCAATCATGAAAATGTCTCTATTAGGATAATAAAGTTAAAGTTCGTATTGAAGCTTTCAGATCTGGTATTCTAGTATTTAGCATAGCATAGCATAGTCGGCCTTACAATGTCCCACTGTTGGGACTCAGGCCCCCTCTCTAGGAGAGGGAATGGGCCGTAATCCACCACGCGGGCCCAGTGCGGGTTGGTGTATGTCACATGTCTTCGAATGTTTGGTTCTAGGATATGCCGGTTTCCTCACGAATTTATCCTTCACCGTTTTGAGAGCAGTGGTTATAAAATAAATTACGCAAATTAATTGTATTATTTTTTTATGAATATTTATGCAAATCAAAATAATTCTATAAACATATTATTATTATTATTAAATAATTTTCATGATGATCAGGAAAAGACTATAATTTCACCTAACCCGTTTTATCATCATAGACGTATGGTGAGGCGCCACTGGTACGTGGTGGACATCTCATGTCATATCTACAAAAAGGTCTTGACAAAAAAAAAACCGATAGAGATAACAATCGTCTGAAATATCAAAATGTAGTATTGACAATCAAAATACGGCTTCTTGACAGTTGTTTTGATTCCTAAATAAAATCCAATTGAAAACAAAACACGATCACACTGAAAGCATATCAATATTTAAAAAAATACTTTAACATTTTCCCTCTACCACGAATGTGTGTCAAAACACTCATTCGTACGACAAACGCACACAACGCAGCGAAACCATTCGTATACGATCGTACTTACGTTCATATGTCTGTATCTATGTATGTTTTGCGACGGAAATTGCTTGACGAGCCCGCGAGCGGAAGCGACCGAGTCGGGATCAGAGATGAGTCGCACCCCAAATACGATGAGAAAACTAAAAATATAATACTAGTTCTGAACTGGAATGAAAAGAAAGCGATAAGAACCTTCCTACTGCGTCGGATTATCACTGTTATCGTCAAACTAGACCGTTACCTAGTAACTTTATTAATAGTTAAGTTATACTTACCCGTCTGTAATGATATATTGATCGAATGGATGATCTCTGTCACAAATGCTTTACAAAACGTGCGGGATGCGGAGTATAGAATAGCATAGTCGACCTTATAATGTTCCTACTGTTGGGATTCAGGCCTCTTCTCTAGGAGAGGGAATGGGCCAGAATACACCACGCGAGCCCAGTGCGGGTTGGTGGATGTCACGGGTCTAGTTCATAATATCGACAGTCACTGCATCGATGGTCGCTGTATCGAAAACGTTCCATCGACGGGCTAATGTATCGACAGTACCCCAAATCGAAGGTACGCTACATCGACAGTATCCATCTTAAAAGAAATATCAAAAATAAAAAAAGGTTACTGTCTGCCCATCGATGGAACGTTTTCGATACAGCGACCATCGATGTAGTGACTGTCGATATTATGAACTAGAGCCGGATGTCACATGTCTTCGAATACGGAGCATACTTTGTTTTAAGTCTTTTAAATCTTTTCTCATCGTCCATCCGATCTTCTCTTTTTTGAACTTTGAATATTATGCAAATAGTCTGATTTAATAACAGCAGTCTTTAGTTATTAGCGTTTCATTTCAAAATATTAAGACTATTTTTATTTTAACCTGGCACAACTTACCGATTAGTCATCATAATAATGCATGCATCATTAAAATTATGAAATGTTTTTCTTTTCTCATTATTTATTAAGTCAGCTAAAGCAAAATAGACATGTTTTAATTACTTGTTCATTAACAAGGAGCTCGTAGCTTAGTAATATCCTCATAACGTCGCACCTAAATTGCTCAGAGAATAAAGGGTCGACCAGACGGTTGCAAACTAGAGTTCCAACCAAGGTCACCTTGGTTGGAGCTTGGTTTGTGTGTTTGGTTTGTGTTGCGGCTGCATGGATGTAAACCACGCGCCAACACGTTTGGTGGTTGGAAAAACGCGCCTCCCAACCAAGGGCGTTGAAGGTCATGGATTACAACTGCTGTCTACACGGATTGAAACTAGCAATGTCACCTTGGTTGGGGCGTTGGTTTGCAACCATCTGGTCACCCCTTAAGACAAAGGTGCATCGAAGATACTGGAACATTTTACCTCACAACTTTTTATACTATCACATTAATTAAACATAAATGTGCATGTCTGTATATTTTTTATACCTTTACGCTCAAACGGCTGAACGAATTTTGATGAAATTTGGCACATAGGTAGATTATGTCTTGGAAAAGCACGTAGGATACTTTTATTCATCCATTCATTTGGGTTAATAACATACTATTACGCGTGCAAAATCACTGGAAAAAGTTAGTTATTTACATAAACCCAAAGAGAGTTTTCTCACCATATATATTCTCACGACCACAGGGACTTGGATATCAACTATTTTAGATTTAGCATGAATAAATTAGAACTTTCTAAGCAGAACCAAAACCTTGGAATCATATAGTGGCTATTTATTTAGGTCTAGAACAAACAGTTACGCCGTGATATTTCTAACAATAGTTTTCGTGTCTAATGAAAATAAAAATAGCAATCTATGTCAATAAATAGACGATTTGTTCTATTGCTGCTTGCTACTAAATTGCCAATGATTGTTAATCAATGACAAAAAAGACTGCTTAATTGTTTCTGATATATTTTGATGGCTTTTATATTTGCGTTATCATCTAGAAGTTGTCAGTTGTATAATATGTTATCGGCCAAACCCGATTTTAGGATGAACTAGTTTCACCTAAACCAAGCCCGCGATATTAGTCCAAGAGCGAGCGAAGCGAGATCGGAATTCTATTTTACCCCGATACGGTCAGGTTAGGTTAGTGGTTATTTTTTTATAACAATCCAGAAATAGGACCTCCACGGAGCGAGGCTCCGTGCATTTAGAGAGAACTGATTTGGTCTAGGTGAAAGTAGTTCATCCTAATATCAGGTTTGGCCGGTAACATACAGGTAATTGCCGTTCTGCCGAACTGGCAATGTCAAGTCCATTTTTTCTTTTTTCACTAAGAATTCTAAGTTCAAATTATTTTTATTTTTAAATTATGGAATTCTTTTTTGAAAATTATAGCGTTCTGTTTTCATCGCATTAGTACGTTTTTCGTCATCATAGATACGTTATAAATTCGAATAATCACTCGAATCGAGTATGAGTACCGTCCGTCGAGGTAGCAAAGTAGCAGAAGCGGCACGCAACATCAACGATGTATACGAAACGAACACTACTGACGACCGCACCACTGGTTATTGCTTTAGCCCGCTTCCTTTCTGGAAATTTCGACCTGAGAAATGAACCTCGCGGTCGACCGAATACTTTAGTCGACAATGACGAATTAAAGGCGATTGTGTAAGCTGATGATTCTCAATCTACAGCTGAATTAGCAGCAACTTTCGATGTTAGCATCAAAACAATATTGGTCCATTTGCGTCGAATTGGCAAAGTAAAAAAGCTTGATAAAAAGGTGCCCCACGAATTGAGTGATCTCTAGCGCGAAGTACGCGTCGAGTCGAGCCTTACACTCTTCAACAGGCACACAAACGAACTATTTTTACTTGCGACTAAAAATTAATTCTGCTAGACAATCGTAAGCGCTCAACAAGTTGGTTAGATCCTGGTTCAGCACCTAAACAATGACCCAAACGCTAAAAAAGTGATGGTCACTGATTGGTGATCTAGCGCCGGTGTTATTCATCACAGATTCTTACCAATCGGGATGAGCATTACTGCAGATGTGTACTGTGAAGAACTGAACACAGTGATGGAGAAGCTCGCATATCTCCAACCAGCTTTTGTCAATCGTTCGGCTCTGCTGATCCTGTATGACAACGCGTGATCTCATACTGCACAGTAGACGGTCTCCAAGTTACAAGAGCTGCGGTTTGAAGTTCTCCGTCATCCACCCTACTCACTCAAAATGCCATTGAAGAAGATGTTGCCTCCCGTCCAGTATACTTTTGCAAAAAGGGGCATCAATAAGCTACCACTACGTTGGTAAAAATGCATTTATTGCATTAAATGCTTTGATTAAAAAAATATAAAATATAGAGAAAAAAGGGCTTTATCTTATTTCATGAAAAACGGCAATTTCATAGGTAATAATCAGCTCTATCTAATATATCAGCTCTATATGTCATCTCAACATTTTCTCAAATAATTTTTATCAACTTAATTTCCAATCAAATCGATACCACAATGTATAAAAAAATAGCTTGGTATTTCTGGGCACTTTTCCCATTGATAGCGATGTAGATGAATTTTTTGATGCCCAATAATTTATCTTTCTACTCGCTTGTAAATATGATTATTTTTAGTTTGTATATATTCCTATTAAGTTTAATATTTATTAGTTTTCATAAGCAAATAAATAATTCATATTGCTTGGTAGTTAGATCTTGGTAGATAGATTCGTTAAGGTCCATAGATACGATATACATCTGTTGAAAGAATTTTGTACAAAGACCATTCATATATTTTTCTTAATTTTTTAGGTTTCATCGACTACAATACATCTGCAAAGAAAAATAGAAATTAGATGAGAGTAAATAATAAAAATTTTGGCGTATTTCTTTTCTTCTATATCATGTGGGCGTTAGTTGTAAGCAATACTGAAGCCAAGAAGTTTAACAATACATATTACGTTTCACCAGTGACCTTTAGACCTGGTTCTATATTTAATTATATATAACTTCACATCTCATTTACGAAGAATTAATTAGGCTTTAGGACGTAATTTGCTAAAGTAAATTGATCTTGATATTGATATACAATTACAGTAAGTCAGCCTTAAATTTTTCTTATTTCTGAGACTCAGACTTTCTCTGTACGAGAGGAGTTGCTCTCAAAACGGTGAAGGAAGTCATCATGATGAAACCGTGGTATCCTCGAACCAAAAATTTGAAGACGTGATAGCCACTAAATCGCACTGAGTGGTGGATTACAGAGTACATAATTATAAGTATATTAGGTTTAGTAGTTATACCCGTCAAATTTTTCAGTAATCTACACTTGACTAATAAATATATCTGACACTTGATATTGATCGGTATAAAGTAGTGAAGGGAAATCGCAAAACCGCAATTTATGAGCACTTTAACCGTCAAATAAGAAAATCCACAAGAATTTTCGATATTGGAGGATCAGGGCCATAGACGGCAAATAGCAGATATTTTTCTTGATACCGCTGCCCTAGCGAACTGGTTAAATTTATTCATTGAAGTGTGAGAAGACAGCGTTCTGTACCTTTATACCGAACAAAACTTTAAAAATGATAATATTGATGAAAATACTGGATGAAGTTTAATTTAGGTAATTCCACTTAACAGTTCTAAATAACGAGCTTGTAATGTACCCGTTGAATAGATTTGGTTACTAAATAAGAATACCTTCAGTTATTATCATTTAACAGATAATAATTTATTCCTAATAACTTTTTGTAACAAATATTCATAACGAAATAATTTTCTTTATAAATATTGTGAATATATTTATAACTTAAATTAAATTATCCTTTCATCCGAATAATTTTTCATAGCAACTGTGCCCTTAATTTTTATATTGAAGCCAAATCATAATTTGTCAATTGAGAATATTTATTAAATAGTTAATTTCATAAATCTGTGTTAATACATAATGCACTAGCTTACACTCTGGTTTCATTCATTGTAGTCGGGTAGAAAGGAAACAATGGTCACAACCTCCCAATCACTTCCATGCTTAGAAAGCGAATGCGTCCCTATGACATTATTCTCCCGTGCAATTGTAAGTCATAGTGTTTGCCATATGGTAGCAATTCAATAGAGTACACTCTGCACCCATTGTCTTCTTATCCACAATAAAGTTAAGATCATTGATATATAAAAAAAACCTTAAGATTGGTTTTATGTGCTCGTGTAACTGAGTTTCTAACTTACTTCTTAGGCTTTTTTTATTTATTTAAACCTGTGCTTGACTGCGATCCCACCTGATGGTTAGCTGTGATGTAATCATTGATGGCGAGGCGCACTAGTTTATTAGGAGCCTATTCAGTCTATTCACTCCGGTCTTTAGCTCTAGGTTCTGCTTCTCTTCTAACTTCATCGTCCTATCTACTAGTTTTGTATTTAAATCAAAATGATATAATAATTATAGTGTAAATTCAATCAAATTCTTATTTAAAATTTTATCCAATAAGCAACCTAATAATATCAACATACCTAAATTAAATTAAATATTTATCTTATTTCAAACTTTGCGTAGCTTACTACATATTTCGTCTTTTTGCCATTCGAACTTTATATATAGTTCCTTTATGATACCAACGTACAGAAGAAAATTCTACGTAGTTATCTAACTTTTCGACTTTTGTTACGTAGTTACGGCCAAAGTCCATTTTTGTAATAATTCTTAGAGATTACTCAACTTCGTCGGATATTAGGAGCCTTCAATTGTTGTGATATATTTCTATTAATTAGGTACGGATGGGTTTCTTTTTATTTTAAGATGGGAAATTCATCTAATGACAAATCTCGCTCTTGGGCGGAGCGCGAGATAGTGTCAGACTTTTACTGATTAAAAACCCACTTCTGTTCCTTCGTTGCCTTCGTCCCAGGGCCCCGGGTTTTGTACGGTAAGGTACGGATGGGTGCGAATATACTACTAGGCATGAACAACAAAATATATTTTAAAGTCGATACTACATCCATTTTCCATTTTTCTGAACTTTTTATTATTGGATAGGCTCGCGTTTGGTTATATCTATATATGTATCTCAACTGTAGCTAGGCAATTATGATGATATCGTCCAACGTCGGAGTAATGTTAACTATAATTAATCTATCCACTCTTAACTTAGAGACCTTAGGTCGTATAACAGAAAATACACACTCAATACAGATTTCCATTCCTTAGCTGTATGCACAATTAATGAGTTCCTAAAACATCATAAAACAATAACAATAAAACAAAACAATAAGATTTGTTTTAGTTTCCGTATGTTTTAAAGATCAACATAATTTCTGGGATCTATATTGGATTAACTGGATCTGGATATGAAAGACAGTTTTAAACAAAAACTATAAACAGAGCAAATGTTTCTAGTCTCAATCTTCAGAGGAAATAACAGCTGGTACAGATCTAGATCCACTTCCTGAACCATTAACAAGTTTTAGTGTCTGTCCGTTCGTTTTATTATTCTCTTTATCTAACATCAATGAGCTCTCATCGGGTTTTGTTTTTGTTTCGGGGTTTATTCCGATACTAAAGAACAACTCGTATACTGTCTGGAATAACGTATAATATATACCTATCTTTTATTAGTTACAAATTTTATAGCCATCACGTCGTCTTATGTAACTACGTTATTGAAAGCGTTCATGGTAATTGTAATAATTATAAACTCCACTAGGCATTTTTTTCTGTTAAGTACTTCGTGTAAAATTTAATTGAGTGACCTTGACCTTTGACATTTTTTTTTATAAGTTATTCGATGAAATTAATTCCTTACTTGTAACGCGTCAAAATGCTGCAAATTTGTTTTACAATCCACTGACAATAATATCACAAATATTTTCGTAAAGTACTTGTATATTAAATAGTTGCTTATTTGAATTAAAATATTAGCGGACTGCGAAAAATATTGAACAAAAATTGTCTTGTATGTGCGCGGCCATTCAAAAATTTTGCAGAACCGTTTTTATGGGAACCTTAATGCATGCTGGACCTAATTTTGCATTCCATTATAGAAGATCGAATCAAAACCGATTCTTGGTCATCAAATCTGATGATATAACCAGTTTGTCGGATCGGACCACACATCTTACTGAGAAATAATAATCCATTCGCATGCATTTTTTGTACCATTAGTGAATATTTGTTCATCCTCAATTTTGTATGCAGAATTTTGAACCAAATCAGTATTTATAACTGAATTCCCTGATAAGTTTTATGTATTAGGTCATACCGCAAAACTGGTTGTAGCCAATTGGTCGTAACATTAATTTTCTAGTGGATAAATTTGTATTAAACCAAGTTGTGTTTTAAGGGAATCCTTCTTGTAGTATAATAAAAGGTACAGTATCAAAGTAACTTAAATATCATAAAACATAGGAAACATAACATATATCAAAGTATACGCGCACTTATGGCCACGTCGTCACTTAGAAATCACAAAAAATTCTCCTTTCCAATAAAATAAATAAATTGTAACCCTGAATAAATGTAAGAAGAAATAGGCTCCTGAATTATTTTCTCTTTAAAATATTCAAACACAGAAATCTCGCAAGCTGGTGGTTGATGTGTCGTTATAAATTCATCAATTCACGAAGTTGTGAAAGGCTTTGTTAACATGTATGATATTTATAAAATATAATAATTGTTAAGAAGCTTTATTCAATGTTTAAGATTACAATGCTCTTACATTCAACAACTTCATAAAATGATTTTGTTTTGTGCTTAAAAACAATTGTATAATACATATCAAATCAGTTCTTTCAACATTTGCTTTGATTATAAACCGCGGACATATAAAAGGCAATCAGGCAAACAGGAGGGAAAAAAAACCACAAAAGGAATATATTTGGAAAGGATTTTTTTACATCACCTACATATCTGCGGGTGCTCTGACAGTAAACGTGATGCCAACTATGTTATTACCTTATTCTGGCACAGGTTAAGTAGTGTTCCGTAAAAATAGGAAAAACCCGAAACTGCGTTCTCCTTGCGAGTACCCAAGTTAATATAATCGAGTAGCAAAGGTACGGATGCGGAGATACGTATCGATCGATTCGAGAACACGTCTGTTTATGCCGAATTTCGTGAATATACGACGTGACAAAACATGCCTAGTTGGGCAAATCCTGGTTCGACAGCTCTGGAATAGAGATATTCGACTTTCGAATAAAAACTTTGAGCAATAATCGGTTGAATTGTTGGAAGAATAGGATCTTAGTTTCTGTCATTTCTAAAGGTAGATTGATGTTGCCGTCTCGGCACAGTTTTGTTGTTCAAAAAAGTGAATAGAAAACCATTTTTAGGGTTCCGTAGCCAAATGGCAAAAAACGGAACCCTTATAGATTCGTCATGTGGCTGTCTGTCCGTCCGTATGTCACAGCCACTTTTTTCCGAAACTATAAGAGCTATACTGTTGAAACTTGGTAAGTAGATGTATTCTGTGAACTGCATTAAAGTTTCCACAAAAAATAGTCAAAAAAATACAATAAATTTTGGGGGTTCCCCATACTTAGAACTGAAACTCAAAATTTTTTTTTTCATCAAACACATACGTGTGGGGTATCTATGGATAGGTCTTCAAAAATGATATTGAGGTTTCTAATATCATTTTTTATAATTATACTGAATAGTTTGCGCGAGAGACACTTCCAAAGTGGTAAAATGTGTAACCGTAACCCCCCAAAATAAGAGAATGATAAAACTAAAAAAAAATATATGATGTACATTACCTTATAAACTTCCACAGAAAATTGGTTTGAACGAGATCTAGTAAGTAGTTTTGTTTTAATACGTCATAAATCGTAAACCGCAATTTACCATTTAAATTTGTACGGAACCCTCAGTGCGCGAGTCCGACTCGCACTTGCCCAGATTTTTATTATCTTTTTTAAAAAGTTGAATTAAATTCTTAACGTGCCAGAGTTATATAATTTTTTCCTCAAGGTCATAACGAAAAATGTAGAGAAATAAAAATTTTCCTTTGAGTTTCTTGTTTTCAAACCGTAGTAAACATTATGGGAATGCCTTGTATTTGTATATGTATAGGTAAGGAATTTCTTTCGCACCCTGCGATCCTTTCACGGTTATACAGAGCGTGTGCTTCGAATAAAGAGTTAAGGCAAACGAATATATTCCTCTTTTTATGGTTCATCTACTGCTATTTTTACGAGATAGTATTTTGTAGAGAGGTTTCGTAAGTATAGAAATGTTTGTTGTTAAGGAAATGCCATAAATTATGTGTGTTTGCGAGATTCTGTGGCACATTATTTTTGAATACCGCTTATTTAGTGAGATACGAGTTTGCAGTTGGTTGGCAATAATACTTACAACTTAAACCCTTCGTTTTGCTCTAGTGTTTTTTTATTGACAATTAGTATTAGGTAAATAAGCGTAAAAGTAGACATACTTGTTTCACATAACCTTGTTTTCGACGGTTTTCCTTAAAGCGGGCAATATTTTATTTAGATTTAAGAAAGATTTATACTGAGAACCATTTGTTTTATTTTATCTAGCTGACTCTCGAACTTCGTACCACATAACAGTCAATGAATGTAGAATATTTGACAGTTGCTGTCATTTTTAAATGAATTTGGATATCTGAATCTTTTCGATATTTTAATAGTTATTCTGCTATTTGGAGTAGACAAATCCAACAAAGGAAACATCATTTAAATCAGTCCAGCCGTTCTTGAGTTTTAAATGGTGTAACTAATACGACTGTTTGTAAATTTTATAGCTTCTGCTTCAAGACGCATTTAAAGGAACCATGGTTAAAAATCGAAATCATTATTATCAAGGAAAAAACACACAAATTTGTAACAAGATCTAAATAACTGCTGAAGTGAATTTTGTCTTCTATTTGAACGCAAACAAGGAGTTTTCCTAATACTTTCTTTGGACATGCCTATTCATAATAAAGTAAAATACAAACTTGAATTGTTTGTTCGGCAAAATTGTCGATCGACAATTATTCAGGATTCAGTTGAATAAATTATTAAATTGTTATATTTTACTTTTCTTTAAAGGAAATGTCGTCGGTGAATTTATGTTGACTGACTTTAAGGGTGAAGTAGACATTTTAGGACAAATTGGCGAATTTCGGACGAATTTATCTAAAGAAACAAAGAAAGGAGTAATTGATATAATGTAAGTCAAGAGAGACGACATTATCACTTTGTCATCTTTCGGCTACTTATCATTTTACTGTTCCGAAAATATTAAAATGTCAAACGTGTGAGTGAGAAAGAGGTTTGGAGCTATATGTATATATTATAATGGTCCATCCCTTTAACAGTTCAGTTTAGGTCGTGAAATGGATCGTGTAAAGAGCTCGTGGTAGGGTCCCTGAGCATTATTAACACTCGCCAATTAAAGCCAACATGGTATAATTACGAAAAACATTTTCATACATTGCGATAGTATTTTCACCATCTCCCCTCGGGCGATGTATCAGAGCGATATATTATTTTATCAAAACTCGACCAATACAGGGTGAGTTTATTGAAGCGAGCATAAATGACTAAATCCAAAACTATGAGGAATAGAGAAACATACTGAAAGCTCGGGCTTAATTTTGATGAAAACCTAAACTGCATCATAGTAATTTTGAATGATCAGAATTCCTAGCCAGGATTCGAAACCGTAGATTTAAAAAAAAAACGAAAGAAAAAACTCGATAATGCCGATAATGCATAATAAAATTCTGAAAAGCAATATGGCGCACTAAAAGAATGCGCTAATTTCTAAAATATCTTTTTTATTTTCTTAAATTGAATATAATTTCGAATATGATGTACGGTTATGTATAAATAAAAGACATTCATATGAAATAAAAAAAGATTTATTAGTCAAATTCATAAGTTTGCCGTATGTCTTTACTTGTAAGGAATTTGTTAATGACACTATTGAATGGTGTAACAAGACGTGTGTTTATTTTCTGAATCAATGGGTTTGAAAGGCAAGTTTTTTTTTCCTAAATACTACACACTACCCGTGGCCCCAGTAGGCTTCGACCCTGCTGGGCCCCTACGGTTTCGCTGACATTTAGGCGGTTTTAGTTGTCATAAATAATGAAAAGATCTTCTTTGAGTATTTTTCGCAATTCTTTATAGTTTCAGGCCAACGGTTGCTTGAAAAATTCAACCTGTATATTCGAATATTCATATGTCATCAACAGTTTTGATTCGATTTTAGTGCATTCGATAAAGCCCGATCTGTTTATCATATGGAACGCTATAAATTAGTTCGTGCTGCTCAATTTGTCACTCAATCCCAAGGGATGTTCGTATCTACTGACCATACAATTGCAGGACACATTGGTTTTCGTTATACAAATTGGTTTCTGTTGGTCACAAATAGATTGGTATAATTTTACCTAGTGACCTATTATTTGCAACATTTGAGGATAAAGTACAAACATAATTTGATGACTGACTTGTTTAAAAGATGATGAACAAAACAGGATGTACTTAACGATGATTTTGTAAAGATACATGTATAGATTACCTCGAAATAGATCGACATAAGTATAGGAAGCTGCCGTTATTAATTGAAATTACATTTCTTTGAAGTATGAATATTCGTCTTCTTCTTCCTGCCCTTATCCCATATTACTTGGGGTTGGCGCAACACGTTTTTTTCTCCCATTCTGTCCTGTCACCCGTCACACTATCAGTAACTCCATTTTCTTTCATATCACTCCTCACACAATCCATCCATTTCATACTCAGAACTTTTTAGTAACATGCGTTTCATCCCTTCTCTTCACATGAGCATACCAAGACAAACAATTGATTTTCAACTTATTAGTCACTGGCGCCACTTTCAAACTTCCTTTAATAATAAAAAGAAGAAGAATTAATATAGCATAGCATAGTCGGCCTTTTAACGTTCCCACTGTTGGGACTCAGGCCTCCTCTCTAGGAGAGGGAGAATTAATATATTTTACAAAAAAATTATGTATTTATTTATCTCAGGATCCTGGAATCCTGAACCTCTGGAAAGCATACGGGTGCCGATACCAACTTGAAGACACCCCTTAGAGACTTTTCACCCAGGTATAATTGGTTGGTGGAAAACTGCGACTTATGGAAAACAAAGATAAAAAAAATAGATATATGGGTTGTAGTTTTGGGAGGCTTAACTGTACTGGTTTCGGAGAACTATGTTGAAACTAAGGCCCCTTCCTAAACAATGTTCATATACATCAATAAAAAGGCAGGCGGTGAATTGCACACTCAATAAATGGGCTCCCCAAAACGGTCGCGGAAGTGTCGTAGCAACAAGAGAGCAACATATCTTGCGGTGCTTATGGAGTGGTGAGATATACCACGGCTATTAGGATAAACCAGGAAGTATGGTCAAGATACCTACCGGCACCTTATTGGATTATATATCCTTCTCCCGAAGCAAGTTTGTGCTTATGAATCTCCACTCAAGCCAGCCAATGAAGGCAAGAGATAGGTGACAGCTCTGTTCCTCGTCAGTGTTCACTACAGTTGGCCAATAAACGCAAGCTGGAGATAAGAAGCAATTAAGAAGAAGGTTGATAGTGTTGGTATGAGCTCACTACAAAACTGCTCAACAGTTCGTCACAAGACTGTTCTGCGGATTGTACTCGTATTTCTCTTAGTCTAGCTCCTCACCTTAGGTATGTTATGGCAAAACAAAGTTAATCCGTATAGACCTAAGGTTCAATGGAGCGCGAAAGCTCCACCACGACGTCAATGTAGAGTGATGGTGATAGGGTAATTTAATTAGTAACTAAAATTATTTTTTTGTATCTATGTATTCGTTTTTTTTTTCAGTTTTTATAAATCCAAGCTCTAAGATTGATTAATTAATGTTCTTACCATTTAACAAAGATATGATCTACCTAAGTCTCTCTATCTTCTCTTGTTTTGTGTCAGTCAACACTTCCAATCATCCGTTCTAGTTGATAAGTTGTAGCAATTTTATTACCTTACTAAGATTTAATCAGACTCTAGAAAAGCTTAAGCTTTTATTACTGTATCAATTAATGAATACAGTAAATTGAGCACAGTCATCTATAAATTATTTTTTACAATTAGCCATTTATTTAGATTTAAATGCCTACGTGACATTGTCGGCACCATTTTTTATGGATTTCCAAGTATGGTGATGTAGAACCATTCTTTAAACGGTGTTCCAATTTCGTTAATTATAATTTAATACTTAAAATGGAAGCTTTAACGAAGGTCGTCGGTACTGTAATCCTGCGATGAAGGATTGCTTTGATCAATTATAGTATCTTGGCTCATTATTATTCCTAACGCGACTAATCGTGGCCGTGTAATTTCTGTATACTACATAATGATAATGATTATACACCACTAACTTTTTAATTAGTACAAATACTTAAAGGGCTTATTAGAAAAGGTCTCGTCACAGTAGTAAACTCTCAATAAATAATATTCATAAACAGGAAAGTTACTAGAGTTTTTATTCCAAAATGTCTCTCAATTTATGGAAATATTGTACAAGCCATATAGTAACTCTTTCGCGGCTCTAGCGGGTTAGCGTGTAACCCAACCGTTGACATCTCGGGTTCGGTCTTTGCCGGACGGCCGGATGGTGAGCTATTTATCGCTTGTTATTCACAAGCTCGCGCCTATATTGGCTGGGCTCTCGACACACTGGGTGTCTCTTGTTGTGGTGTCTGGGGCGTGAGAAGTCCGACCGAGACCGAGGCAAACCTTACGGTTGCGGCATTTCCTATGCTTGCGTTGCTGCTTCGCAGAAGTGACCGTTTCCTATTTCTTCTCGCTCCGGACTATGCTCTGAACCAGGTTTGGTGTTAGTGATGACGTGTATTAAATTGTTTTATTTATTGTAGAGATACTAAAATAACATATTTGTTACCAAAGTCAGGGATAAAAAATAAAGAAATAAATCAATATTTGTTTTAGGCACGTAATGAAAAGATCATCATCGTTGTGTTTAAGCAGATTTAAAAATAAATAGCTAAATCCTGTATTCAAGAACCTAATTTAGTCATGAAATTCGACTTAAAACTAGATTTGAGTCGAGATTAGTAATAAATCTGTCACTTTTCAAAAGAGATTAGCCGATTTCGTTCTAGACTGCAGGCTTATTATTTTTTAAAGTAACCAATACTTGAGTAGAAACGTATTTCTTTTGTTTTACTTACATATTAAGGTTACCGTAGAGTTTCATATTTGCTTACTGAAACTCATAAATCCTCTTTAACGTCCTTGCTTATTATAACGCTTGTATTTGCCTGCTTTCACATAAATAACAGTATGAAACGTTACTTTAAACATTCCGGCGATATTTATACAGGTTTTTTGTTATTTTATTTTGGACTTAATGAGCGTATAAAAGTTTGGAGATTCCAAAAATATCGATTTTGTAACGGCTCGTTAAGCAGTCGAGGTTAGTAAGTAGCTCGTTAAACCCTATTATGGCGAGTTAACAGTAGTTTGGCTCGACTAAGACGTATTAGTAGAATAGCTGTCGGCAACTTATTTAGACGATGTAGGTATAATAGTCTGACTTCTTGTTATAAGAGACCAATAAAGCAAAAAGTAATTACAACAGAATTTTTGAAATTGATTAACTGGCTTAAAACTGGGTTACCGGTCTTTTAAAATGATGAATGATTGTAGATCTTCTTTTCCTCCTGAATATTGTCCTAATTTATTAAGGGTCAACCTTTCTATTATTTATGCGCCTCATCATATGGCTCTGGGTTGTCGCTGTCCCTGTTAGTGACGTACATCCTTGTTCTATATTATATGCGCTTTATAAGCGTGTCCTAACTAAAAAATGCGTTTTATAAGGTTAAAGATTATGTCGAAGACACTCTTGTTTGCCAATGACTACTTCTGCACATGTGGCCCCCTGGTAACTCATTATTATTGTGTCTATTAACTGCTCCTGCTAAAAAAAGTATATTTTAAAACAAAGATTGTTTTAATATATTATATACTTTTTTTAACACATTGCTTTTGCAATGTTTTTTAAATTATTTGGACTTCAACTACCTTAAATTCGCTAGTAATTTATTTTGTTAACATCTCATTTATTGATAGTTGTAATTATTCACATTTTTCTTGCTTTTTTATATAGCCACTTTTATAATGTGAATGTGAGAACACTGTAGACTCTACGAATTCTTATTAAATATAACTTCCTATTACGACTCACTATTTTTTAATATGATTATTTTTATTGTGCTTTTGGGTACAATATTGACTGGTCTACACTGTTCTTACATAATATCTATTAATACTGTAATATGAAAATATTGTAAACAACCAGTTTTTTTTAAAAGAGTACAATATTTCAGTCGAAAGTCGTCCACTGTTAGATATAAGCCTGCCCCAAGTGTCACCACAACAAAAAAAACGAGTGTGCTTATGACCACACGACTGAAGTGAAACTTCTTTCGCTCCATCTGTATGTATAACTTCCGTTCGCCTTGCCCGATCACACTTTTCGTAATGCTTACGTCACGCGTTCGCCAGCTTACTCCCCAAGTCAAGCGTGCGTAAAGAAGTTTCACTTCAAAAGTCCTGTGTGTCTCGCTTGTATCAGATTCCTGCGACAGTCATTTGGTCGGTCCACCTTGTGGGAGGCCTTCCAACGCTTCGTCTTCCGGTACGCGGTAGCCTCAACGACTGTCTGTTCTGCGAGCAGTGTGCTCTACCCACTAACACCTAAGTCCAGTGATTCTTCGGGCTATTTCTTTAAGCTTAGTTCTCCTGCGAATATCTTTATTCCAGATGCGATCACGCAAAGAAACTCCGAGCGTAGCCCTTTCCAAGTTCATATTGTGAAAACATATTTAGCAAAATATACATATGTGTTACGTATATATTTTAATCAAAAACTTTGTTAATTTCAGAACAAAATACCTTCAATTTGACTTCATACCAAAGCTTTTGCGTCTTAATCCGAACCTTAACACAACTTTAAACTACTTGGAGAACTTGGTCCAGATACCAAGTACAATTTACTAAGGACTCAAAATCTAAACTTGAAAGCAATTTAATTCAGCTATCAATCTCAAACGTTTGTACCGAAATTATAGCAAACTACATGAAAGCAAGATACAACTTAGACACTTTGTATAAATTACTGAAGTGCTGAAAATGAACAAATTAACAATAAATATCTCGAAACCAAAACATTAATGAACTTGAAATATGAATGCGAAAATTTGATTAAATGTTTAGATACGATTCGACGCTTCATCACAATTATCAATTCAAACGGTTCCTATACGCCGGAAAGCGGTTTTCATAGAAATTGTTCTAGAATATTTCTACAGATAGAACAATTTCTTTGATAACGTTTTGCCGCATTGTCTCGTCGTACCTATCTGCAGGAGTCTTTAAATAAGCAGTGAATAACTTTGTTTAATGGGAAGGGAATTAAAGAGTTTATTTTAAGCAGAATGATTTGAAAGTTATCTTTATTTTAGAAGATGTTTGAGTTCAATATTTAAGAGTGTTTTTATATTCTTATTATTTTACATCGTATTAATCTACCTAGATCTAAAACTTTTATTGTTTACTAAAATTGATTATTGTTTTATTAATATTATCGAAAATAGTGTATTTGGTGTAAGCCGCATAATTTGTTAAATATTGCAATACTAAACGTTACATATTGCAAATTTATTATGTATGTAAACAATTACTTTAATTTTGTTGACAAATATTTCATTTGTTTCTCACTTAAAATTAACAAGTGTAAACCTATTTAAATCTTTGCAATGATCTGCCTCCAAAATCAGTTAACAATACTACATAAACTCAAACTAATAAATCGACAGCCAAGCTAGTGCAGAAAGCCACAATAGGCTATGAGCATCAATCTTACGAAACCCTTTGACGTTTATACGGTCCTTGTTAACGATTTCACGCCCCTTCCTGTCAATTTGACACTGACAGCTGGAAATTCTACGAAAGGCCTCGTACTAGCTAATTTTCGTAACTATTCAGCCAAACTTAAAGGGTAATCAATTCCAAATACAGTGAGTAGTGACCCTTTCATTATTATTTCATGAGCCTGTCCGGATGGATGTGATTTAGTGCTAAACTAAAGGGCAAAAGTCTTTTTAGATTGAGTGATTGCTGCGTTTATCTGATTGTATTTATTTTGTACTTTTTACTGTTATTTGTTAGTGTTGTGTATTGTGATTTTTACGTGTGTAATTTCACTAAACCTACTGATTCTAGATTGTGCTTTTAGTCAAAATCTAGAAATAATCATATCTATGGATGAACGACAGTTATCGTGGGGTTACCGATTCTACTTTTTTCAGAGCATGTGTCTCTAAAATAAAACATCCTCTGAGCTCTCGCTCAAAAAACATAATTACATCACAATTATATGAAAACAAATAGGTACATGTTTTTTAGTAGATAATATTGACAAGTTTGTAAGTAACGCATGACCCACAGGCGTGACCCAAAAACTGCCCTTTACCTCGGACAGAGATTAAGCATTGCCATAAACCATGGCAATAACGCCAGTCTCTTGGGTATACTTCCAGTTGAAGGCGATGTGGTGGAATTTCTTGATATTTTAAGTTATTTAGTTATTTGGGAGTATTTTGTTTTTAGTGTACATATGTTACGGCTAATATCCGAAGTGCGGCTACACCTAGTTTTAGCCGACTAAAGCTAAGTGCAGCCGGCTACATGCGGTTAAACTTAGATGTATCCTGTCTTCGAATAAACTCAAAACAAAACCAAAATGCTTAACTGCTCTCCAAACATAATTCTAGCCGATGATATATAGGATACACCTAAGTTTAACCACCGGTGTGCAGCTGCACCTAGTTTTAGCCATTATAATGAAGTCTAAACCTAGTTCTAACCGAAGATAAGTAGGATACATCTAACTTAAACCACATGTGGGCGGCTGCACCTAGTTGTCGGCTAAAACTCGGTGTAGTCGCACTTCGGCTATTAGCCGGAACATATACAGTATATTTAGTTATTTTTCAAATAATGTTTAGTAGCTTATAAATAAATTGTAGATAAATTCGGTTGTCAATATTTAAATTCACAGAAAAAAATAAACATGATTACATAGAAACAGAAACTATTCGTGTTACAAATGTCTCCAAACACTGAAAAGCGTGAGATGCTCGATTGCACACTGTTAACATTGTCCCACATTATGTAGCTATAAAAATATCGCCACACAATAATGCAATACGTCATGTTGTTGCAATAGGGCATTAAAAACAGACTTCACACGACCTGTATGCGCTCATGCACGCATGATAGCTTCTATGGGACATAGAAGTGAGCTAACTCTCCATAATAATGTTATAGATAGAGGTGCATATTCAGGGTTTATTTTTATGTGGAAAGTCATCTAATGACATCTCCCGCCATTGGGCGGAGCGGGAGATGTGTCAGACTTTTACTGACTAAAACCCACTGGTTTGTTCCTTCTATGCCTTTCGTTCCAGGGCTCCGGGGGTTCATTTACATTTGACCCAAGGCCCCATTAGGCTTCGACCCTGCTGGGCCTCTACGATTTTCATCATCATCATTGACATCTTCTACACGCCGTCGACGACTTGGGCTCGGTCCGAACGGTTACCAGACGACCCGACGGCGTGCTACCCAATGCTCGCCGTCCGCAAGCCTGCGCCTACGGTGGCTGAAGATCGGGATCCCGGTGGCTGGGGAGTAAGGACTGTTCCCTCGCACATGCGCACGCCTCATTTGCTAGCATTACTGCTTCGCAGAAGGAAGCGATCGCCTGCCATTCCTCCTCGCTTCGGACCATGACCTGTACCAAGGCCCGGCGCGAGAGGTCGTTGCCGCCAATCGCCCCCACGAGGACATACAGGCGGTGCTCTGCCGAAGCGGGGCACACCTCTACCGTATGCTCCACCGTGTCCTCCGGGTGGTCCAGACAATGGTGATACCCGGGTGTCCGCACGAATCCGGTGCAGGAACCTTCCGAACTTACCATATCCGGTTAGAACCTGCGTCATGCGGAAGTTGAAGGCGCCGTGCTGTCTTTCCAGCCACAACTCAAAGAAGGGACTTACCGCCGTAATTGTGGCGATTTTCACCCCGGCGTTGCATCTCCATGTGCAAATCGTGCATGCGTGCAAGGACTGTAGCCTCCAGATCCCACGTTGGCAGACCAGCAAGGAGGCACGCCGCTTCGCGGGAGACTGTGCGGTGCGTGCACCATCCGGATGGCCATGACCCTCTGACATGACTCTGACGTTCCGCTTGGCCACCGGTCGCTTTCGTAGCGACGGCCCATACCGGCGCCCCATAAAGGGCCATGGACCGCACGAAACGCGCGTAGAAAATCCGGCAGGAGGCGTCTGGATCCCCTAGGTTAGGCAGGAGCTCCTTGAGAGCAGCCCCAGCCCGATCCAGTTTGGGAGCCAGACGTTGGAAGTGCTCATCAAAATTCCATCGGCTGTCGAGGACGAGTCCCAGGTACTTCATCGTCGACTCGACGCCGAACTGAACTCCTCCTACCGTTGTTTGGGAACCCGATGATGGCGCGTTCCAAGGGCTGTGGAAACACATGGCATTGAACTTGTGCAGTGCCACCTGTAGTCCCAACTGATGGATCCTCTCCACGACTGTCGTAACCCCGCGTGTTGCTAGTTCGACAAACCGCCGCCTGGTAGGACTCTCCCCGTACCAGGACCAGCGTGCCCTCTGCGTAACAGACCAATGCATATTCAGGGTTAAGAGGTGCTTTATACAACTTTACTATTTAACTAATATTATGTTCATCTAAAAGTAGATCAGGTAGGCAATGCTCCAATTTTGCATTTTTTCTCTCTCGTAAACACACAATTTGTAAGTGCTAACTTTTGGTCCTCCTTCTGAGATTCCGGTAGCAAAACCACAGGAAGAAGCTTTTTGACAACAACTTTTGAATATTAATAAAGGTGAAATTCATGTGCTGCATGATATGAGCAAAAGGATTAATGTCTTCGTTAACACGCAGCAAATTTTATGAATGGCTTTATTAACGTACTAAAACTGAAAAACGTTTTTTACTGACAACAATGGAAGTGTCTTTATTTTTTTCTATACCATCTGACATAAGTTAACGCATTCAAATACGTTAAAAGCTTGCACTAGGTACATGGATTTGAAGACACGCAGGTGACTTGCACACAGTGCATAATTCCACCAATCCTAAAAAAAACCATATTCTATACAAACCGTGTATCGTTTGAAAGCTATGGAAAATCACCTTTATAGTAACCAGAAAGTTTTTAATCAAGTCCAAATTATTTTTATTAAGAAAATTTTAATTAGACTGTAAAAAAAAATCTTGTAAATTATTTTTATGATGTAGAAACAGAATTTGGAAGTTATGGGTTTCAGTTTTTTACGGACTAATAAAAATAATTGCTGGAGTTGAAAAGTTTGGTTCTCAAATTTAACATTATAGCTACTGGATTTTTTTAAGGCAAGAACGGACAGAATTTTAACAGTTTTAGTTTTTTTAGGATATCTCCGAGAGATTCAGCAATAAAAGCTTACACATGCAAAAGTAAATCTAAGGTCTTAGCATCTATTTAACCGTTGTTACATCAAATCATTTAACTAACTACAGAAGCATGCTCTATTGCGGTCAGCTTAGCTTCAGAGACTAGTCGCATTGCCTCATTGTTTTGCAGTTATCCAAACCCAGCCGTCAAAGCTGCCAATCAATAAATATACAATTGTAATGTTCCATGCAAATTATGTTATGTTGTCAGTTCTAAACCAGAATTAAGGAACACAATGCCTTCCTTAATAATAAATAGACAGATAACATAAAACAATTCTTCTTCGTATTTTAGTTCTTGTACGAGTGCAGCATTAGAATTATTTACTATCTTTTGTTTCTTTGATTAATTAATCCATCCATTCTATTTAATTTCATTTTAAGATGTCCCAGACTATTTTAAAGGTGTAACATAAGTTTTAATATTTCCGGTTATCATTGACAAACGTACAAGAAAACTATCATAAGGAGACCTCAAAGGTAATTGCGTATACACAATGTATGACCATAAGCCTATAATTTTGTCAACTAAACTTTTTTAGGCTGAGTGACGATTCGGACACAGTATCTGAATTGGCATATTTCAAACTTTTATTTATCTAAATTTGGTGGTGTTTGAATATATTGTGCCCGAATCGTCAGCAACGCCTTTTTTACGTAATTGAAAAATAGCTTGTTCAGACGTATAAAGATTAGGAATTTCTTCCAAAATCCTTCGGATTATGGTATAAAGTGTGTTTCGCAATTGGGGTGCTGAATGATCTGTATCTGTCATATGTAATGAACATACATAGCTTCTATTTGTCTTATCTCTATAGAACAAGAGGCCCATTGCCATACGGTGGGACATTTCCAGACTTATATTAAATTATACCTGTAATGCATCGTGGAGCGTTCCCGATTTGTCACGGCTAGAGGTGCGGGTTGGATCTCATCTAAATTTCATGAGACTGCGGACGCCGTCTCATCAATTACCTTTATTTGGTACGGAACCTTTTGTTACTCTCGTTACGTATTGTAGAGGTGTTTCATTAATACGTACATATATGCAATCTTTATAAGGTAGGTTAAGCTTAAGTTTTTTTTTTAAGCTTAGATATAACAACGAATTTTATTAACATCATCATCATTTCAGCCGAAAGAAGTCCACTGTTGGACATAGGTCTCCCCCAAGTGTCGCCACAATGAACGGTCCTGTGCGTCTCGCATCCATAACGAAAATATAAGGGAAAACAATAGGTATAGATGCATCTATAATATAATTAATAAAACTCTTAAATTAATTTATTATCAGACAATGTACCTACTGCACGAAATTTTGCACATTTTTTCAAAAATTTTTTTTTTAAATGAATCCTTTAGTTTAGTTATTTTTGTCGATGGAAAATCACATCGGCTTGTTTTTTAAATAGCCAGAAGATAGTTACTAGTAGACACTGAGAAGGACTGAAGATAACGTGTGGTACTGCTAAGCCCGGTTTATTAAAACCTGGCATTGGTCTTAGTATTTCGATATTGTCCAGTATCTAGGTCGATGCTACACACTGCGTGTAAAATACTGATATTCAGCCACATCTGGCCAGTCTGGAAGGGAAGCCTAACTAAATTGGGGAAAGCCTATATCGAAGTTAGGTTGCTTTTATAGCGTATAGTGGTAATTTCAAAAATGAATTTTGGAATGTTTCTAAATTCTATTTCTTTCCATGAATATAGAAGGTAGAAATCAATCATCTAGTGAGTGTGGCGGGAATCCGATGGATGCGATATCGGTCGTTCTGATGATACTTGGCGAGGCCTATTGCCCGTAGTGAATGGATGCGCAAAAAGTAGGATCAGTGGCTTTCGTCGAAGTTGCAATGCTTGAAAAACTAGTCCAGCAGTAGACGTCTTTCGGCTGAACAAATGGTCCAGTTGGGCAGGTCTTGCTTTGAAATAGAAATCAATCAGCAAAGCAGACTGTAGCGATGTTTGCGGGAGGCCTATATCCAACACTGGACGTTTTTCGGCTGAAATGATGATGATTAATAAAAATGATGCTATAAATGATGCCAGAAAGAAATGGAACTTTAGAAGATAATATAACGCTATCTCCTTTTCGCACTGAAATTTTATCATGACATTAACATTTCCCTACACAGTCTCAGAATTACCAAAGGGCCTTTTCAAAACTCATCTACCTTCTTAAGATTGCTCTCATGACATCCCTACAAAAAGGTTTTATTACTACTTATGAGACGTTTCCCTCCAAATGAGCGCCCAAATCTCAGTTTAATTTGGTAATTACGGTTCAGTTAATTGGTTGGTAAATCCTTTGATTTCTGTGTGGCTCAGCAGTTTCTGCCACATGTTTAGATAACACATCTGGTGAACGGAGTAGGTAATTAATCAAGATGTGTTACTTTGTTTATTAGGATGATGCGCTTTAGTTTGTTGTAAACATTTTAGTGGTTTAAGATGTTTCGTATCTATCATAGTCAGGTGTCTTAGAAGACGGAAGGATGAGGTTAAACCTTTAGACTAATGTTAAAGTATGGTTGTTTGTTGTAGATGGCACCGAAAATATGCTAACGCCGCAAGATTTTAAAATATCGCAAGAAATTGTAAACTATTTTTTCTAAATAAGACGTGATTATGTTGGAAACTAATGAATTTGGATGTGATTTATCGTATACATAGCAATTTTTTCAAATCAAATTAAATTTAACACGAAATATTTCTCAATATATTATGAAAAATCGTTAATCACTAATGATTTATTATAATCATAGGAGTTTAAAATTTTCCGGTGACATAGAGATTGTATAAAGCGACCTGCGTGTCCAATTTATAATTGCAGTCAGGGTACTTTGGGTTGGGGCTGCCATGGCGTTGCAGTGCGTCAGGGATGTTTCCTGAGACGCACTGCTTAGATTGGCTATACCGCTATCTTTTGGAAAAGATGCGCCTTCTTACTTTCTCGTGTTCGTGGCAGTGTAGCAGAACTTCTTTTAGTCCATAATTAAAACTCCTTGGTGTAGCGTTAATAAAAAACATTGTATCATATATCATGTCACTTCCCCGTATTCTTAAGGGATAACGCGTTATTTGGTTCATTAAAGCCAGCATACACAGGAGGTATTATAGAGGGGCGACAAGGTATTCAAACTCCTCTTTAACGGTAAAACAGTCACAGTACCGGTAGACCGACTTAAACCGGCCTACATACTTCACGACTCACACACCACAATAACACACAAAAACGCACATACCCATATTAAACATGGACATAGACATACACAAGATACACCAGTCATCAATCCAACGCCGGTGACCGAAGACGACAATTTAAAAAGGACACGGTCAGGCCGTAGGGTACGGTTCCCTGACTACTATCGCCCTTGACGGTCTCAAGAGGGGGGCGGTGTAGCAGAACTTCTTTTAGTCTAAAATTAAAACTCCTTAGTGTAGCGTTAATAAAAAAACATTGTATCATAGTATGTCATATCACTTCCCTTGTAAATGTTCACCTTCAAATATATTACGGATAACTATTTTAATTATGTATTAATTTACTTCCCATATCTCCTGCAAAATCCGCTTCAGCAGTACCAACACTAGACTGCGTGTTTTTACTGATCGATAGTAGTCCCGAGTGCAGCTCCATGTCATAATTTAATTTTGTTACCAACACATTATGGTCTTGGACTGAAATAAATGTTTATTA
This sequence comes from Mythimna pallens, assembly GCA_961205895.1. Lineage (NCBI taxonomy): Eukaryota > Metazoa > Arthropoda > Insecta > Lepidoptera > Noctuidae > Mythimna > Mythimna pallens. The sequence continues at coordinate 10,488,171 of OY540843.1, forward strand.
TTATTGTAGTTTGGTCTATCAAAACAATTTTGTTGCAAATGCAAGTCTCTATTGTTTAAAAAACAAACCGAGAGTGTGACTGTGAAGTCAAGACAGTGATAATTGAGCGAGGTTTCCGAAATAAATTTTTACTATAACAATTTAGTGGAGTGGTTGCAGATCATGAGCTGAATTAAATCAGTTTGAGTTAGGTAATTTTTTATACTGACACAACTTTGCGAGATGCGAATGAAGTTTAAAGATGAACTTTGGATGCGAGACGCACAGGACCGTTCATTGTGGCGACACTTGGGGGAGGCCTATCCAGCAGTGGACGTCTTTCGGCTGAAATGATGATGATGATGATGACACCACTTTTCTTTTTTTTACCGAGCCCTTACTGTCCCACTGCTGGACAGAGGCCTCCTTCAAATCCTTCAAGGCATTCTTCTTCCACCTGGTTTCAAACCAGTCTTCGTGCTACACAGCTAAGTTAACGTAACTGTTTACCTTCAGGTGGGATCGCAGTCACGCGCAAGTTAAAAATCACCTCTGCTATCTTCACTAAACCTAAACTAGCTAAGCTTTGCTGTTGGTCTACCACCGAGATTTACTATCAGTACTCGCTTCCAAAAAACTGCTTAAAAACTACCCTATCCCCGACCACAAAACATTCTGCATAAATCAGAAAGTAATTTCACTATCAAACCACCTCCAGTCCTGACGTGCCAGCCGCAATTTTCATTTTATATGCCGGGTGTTGCCCCATCACAACTTCGGATAGGTAAATAACTGCACAACTAAAACTGCCTAGTCGACCTATGGGATATTAAGGGGTCTGCCCACTAAACCGTACCATACCGTGATCATACCATAACCGTACAAGAATGTGTCAGGTAAAACTATTCTATATTCTATATATTGAAACTATGTGCACAGGACCGTTGACGGTACGCTTACCGGCAACGGTCCTGTGCACATCGCGTTCCATGTAGGGAGCGCCTTACATGGCACGCGACGTTGTCTTAGAGGTGCCATGCAGGTTACAACCGCGTATAATGACCACTCTAAGCCTGCCTGTTATATGAAGTCGAAAGTACATATAACATTTTTGAGGTATGGGATATAATTTTCTCTATACTGATATTCAATCGCTCTTCCTCACGCGCCTGGTTCACGCAAAAATACAAGTGCACTACAAGGTACAACTGAGAGCGAAAATGGATAAGACACACGAATGGTGCCTACATGGAAAATATGCGGACTATACGCGGATAATACGCGGATGATACGCGGCTGATGCTTGGATGATACGCGGAGGATACACGGATGATGCGTGGGTGAAAACCGATAATACGCGGATGATACGTGGGTGTTAAACGGATGATACGCGGATGATGAACACTAGCTCTGTTTAGCTTGGGACTAGACGGCGTTGTGTGATAGTAGTGGGATATTATATTATGTTTATTATAATATATTATATATATATATATTATATAATATTTTTTACTCGTATTATTATAATATGATACGAGGATGCTACGGTTACTATCGCATTGATATTATAATGGGCACAGTAGTCCGTGATATGTTTCCTTTCGTGCTTAATGCGTTCCTAGCAAGTTCATAGTACAATACAGTGTAGTAGAATCCTTATAGCGCAACGCGAACTAAAATCAATTTCAAATGGAAATACGGACTTAATATAGGTCCGTATCAGGTGAGAAAATAGGACGCGTATTTGATTATTGTCATGAGTTAGAAGGTGTGAAGTGAGAAAGTGATATATGAGTTGTTTGGTCTTGACGGATGGTGTTAACCTTTGTTTTCGACAAAATATCTGTTGTTTTCTGTTTTTCATCATTATTTTTGTTTTTTTATTAGCATACGCATTTATTTTAGTACTTATTTATTATATGTGGTTGCTTGTGATTGAAGGTACTATTTAGATTGTAGGCGCGAGCTTGCCGATGGTGAGCAATGGTTAGCTCGTCCGGCTGTCCGATAAGAACCAAGCCCAGGTCATGCGTCTCAAAGAGATGTCACCAATTTCAATGAGCCAGTTAGGGCTGATGCCTGCCAGGGTTTGTGGGATGTTCGAAGGAGTTACCGTAACCCTCGTAAAGAGGGCAACTGAAGAAACACTGGGTTTTACTCAGTAAAAGTCTGACACTCCCTCCCACTCGACCGAAAGCGATACACTACAGCGGTACAACAAATGACTTCTTCATTTGTTGATTTCCCACGTAAAAAAGGTGCTATTTAGATATTGCAGCAATTATATCAATACAGGGAACTGAAAAACAGTGCGGAAAAAACTAATAAGTTGTTTGACAGAATAAATTTGTCTGTAAACTGTTTTGAAACTCTTTGTATGAACTATCCGTGTTCTATTTTCTAATTTAAAATGCCAGACAATTATTCAATAGTAAAAGATTTGTTTAACAAAATTTTATTTTATGATTATTTTCTAAAAATGAATCATATTTCAATTTCTGGGTTAAAAATTTGAAGTAAAAACTCTTTGCGTTCCACAAGGTCGCAGTAACCCTTTCGAACAATCACGTAACCCTGATTTATCACCTTAGCCTAGAGTCGTCTTTTGCGAGACATAGACTTCCCAGGGGTCTTACCATGATATGTTAAAAAGTCAGTCAAAGAGGGATGGAGCTGTAAACCCTATATAGCTCCATTCCATTAACAGTTCAGTTTATGTCGTCAAATGGATCGCATTAAGAGCTCTGGTAGGACCTCACATCGAAAATCTCCCCGAATGGGAAGACGCATACAAGAAAAAACTTGAGTTCAGTGTTAATGCGCAAACGGTGCGCTTCTATCATGCGCCGTACGCGCGACAGTCCCAACACCATCCTGCGCGTGCTGGTGGACCGGTGGGACTCTCCGTGTAGTGATTTTCCACCATCACCTCGGAAAGTCCACCCGGACTGGCCACTAATATTTTTTATATTGTTTAGCCATTTTTTTTTTTATTTAACTCTAGTTCGTATCTAGTTTGTAAGTTCGCAATGTACTAACAAATATGGATGTAATCGATGAATCTGAAATAAATAATTTATTTAAAAAATAAAGGAAAAATCCTTTTAAAAAATAAAACAGCTATATCATGAAGTGTCTATCAACAATCACTTAGTACGTTAAAGTGTACTTGAAAAAATCTTGTCCTTTAAATTGTTGGAGCGTGTCTTATCACAAGCACTAAGTACTTGATTAGGGCCAAAATGGCTTACAATATTCGTGAGCGATTCAAATGAAAATTGCTCCTTGAATCTGAAGGGCTTCCGCTTTCAAAGCTTGCGAGAGATAAGAAATGGCGATTAAAATTTATTAGTAAGTGTTTTATGCTGACAAATAGTGTCATTAAAAAGCTAATTTTATTAGGAAAAGGACGGAATCCTTTTGAAATGTATACTTCTTAAATAGTTTATACCTATTATAATCTAAAACTCTTATCTATAAAAGAAACTGCCTTGTTGGTATTGTGGTTGTAAGTGCGACTGCTGAGAATAGGATCCTGGGTTCGTTTTCTGCGTCGAGCAAAAAGTGCTATTTTGTTTTTTCATTAGAAATTACTCTGCAATAGACCAAAGTTTGAAAAGGAGAAGGGGACTTCTGGGCCCAGCAGTTAACTAATGTGAAATGTGTATTAAAAAATCCGTTTTTTTTTAAGGAAATCACAAACTGTGGTACCATGTTTCTACCTAGAAAGCGAGAAAACTTAAATTAAGTTAATCAAAGTAAATAATCGATTAAATAATTCCTGAATTACTAATCGATTATGAATAAATCGGTAAAATATGAAAATATGTATGAAAATCGAGTGACAAGTGCATATCAAGCTTTCGTGGAATCGATTGAATAGATCCATAGTGATTTTTTTTCTTCTGGCAACACTTGTGCCTGACATCCGTCACTAACTGACAGATGCACTCGTTCTTGGCCCAGTAGGCTTCGACCCTGCTGGGCCCCTACAGTTGCTGACATCTCTTTGAGGCGCGCGTGAAAAAGTACGCGCCATCGACGACTTGGGCTCGGTCCGGACAGTTACTGGACGTCAAAAAGCACGTAAAGTCGTTGGTTCTGCATCTAATCTCTCATCGAAATATGTGAGTAAAGGAACAGAAAGTCCACCTGTGTTTGCGCACCCGTTTGTGCACTATATCTCCTGCGTACTTGGCTAATCTCAGTTGAGATTGGTAACCGTGATCACAATTTAGTCGGGAGGATTACCTATAAACAAGTTTTCAATGAAAATATTTTTTTCATAGCAAGCTTTTATACCGCGGTAACACTCATGAAGACCATTCCGAAAAGTTCAAACATGAAAGGTTATCTTATTGCACTTATTACCAGGTTCCTATGGCCATCTTCCAGTTCCATCATCAGACCCTCGTTACCATCTAGAACCAAAGTACTCATCAAGGTGAATCATACGAGCCCAAACTCGATGGGGTTGTGTCGCTTAATTACTGAGTTCCCTTGGCCATCTTCCAGCTGCATGAACACACCCTGTTTACCATCTAGCACGAAAGTAATCATCAAGATAGATCAAATGAGTGTCTGAAAAAGAGCAATGGAGAGGTCTTCCTCGGAGTTTCCTTGCATGACCGAATCAGTAGTTAAGGTATCCACAGGAAAACCAAAGTTGCAGTGGATAGGACACGTTGCGCTCAGATCAGATGGTCGATGAGGATGAAAGGTTCTGAAATCCAAAATCTTTCGTCGCAGACGAGGAAACGCAGTGTTGGAAGGCTTCCCACAAGGTGGACCGAAAACCTGGTTAGGGTCACGGGAATCAGATGGACACATGGTCGCCGTGGCGACGCGGGCTATGTCCAGCAGTGGCCGACAACTTCGATAAAAATCAAAGTAAATTAGTTCTTAGTTAGAAACAAGTTAGTAGAAAATCAATTTATCGAAAGAAAGACAATAAAACATTTTTCTTAACACGGCACGTGATCAGAATACTTAGAATTCTTACACGTGCGCCCTATTTTCTTTTGATGGCCAAATATCGATATAATTTAAACGTTTAACTACAGTAAACAATTAATTTCTACTGTCTTTTGTTTTGCTCTAATATTATTTGTGAAAACTTATAATTGGCCTTCTTTCAATATTTTTCAACTGTCTGTATCCTAGCTGTAAGTTTTCCGAAAAAAATAAAATAAAATAAAAATTAATAACAAATAGAGCAACAGTAATAACATTATTTCTTTATATAATGTAATAAATCTTTATTAGATTATAATTTCTTGATATTTTATGAAAACATCGTTTTGTTTACGATAAATCACATCAAAATTCATTAGTTGCCAACATAACCGTGCTTATTTAGAAAAAATAGTTTACAATTTCTCAAGATATTTACAATCTTACAGGGTTTGCAAATTTGTGGTGGCATATACATATTAGGAATTAGAAAGTTTAAATTATAATATTATATTATTGTTATTAAATTCTTCACTTTTATTAACCGACTTTAAAAAAAGAAGGAGGTTATCAATTCTGTTGAATTTTACTTTTATTTTTTATGTGTTTCACCTTAAAGATATATCCTTCCAGATTGGTCCCATTTTTTTCAAAATCCAGTTCTGATAATGTTATCCATGAGGAATCGAAGGAACTCCTCAAATATTATAGGAACTATATTGTGATTTTGATATTTTCATCGAGAACTTTAGCATTTACAGTCAAAAAGTAAAATTTGATGAAGTTTACCAAAAATGGCCAACGGAACTTCATACTCACATAAATCCGACAATGAAGACAGTTAAGCGACTATGACATTACAAATAAATAAATACTTCTTAAACATAACTAATGTTGAAAATGGTATCATTGAAGTGACTTGATGATGATGATGATGAAGCCGGAAGATGGGCACCGGAACTCTGTAATTAATCAACGTATCCTAGTCGTGTTTAGGCTTATTAGAATTGTTATGAGATGCACTTTGGCTATAAGTTATTATCGAACTGATCTGATGATGGAGCCGGAAGGTGAAAGGGAGACACGGGAACTACTATAATAAAACAATTTATCCTAGCAGTGTTTGGGTTAAATGGAATTGTCATGAGAATTAGGCACTCTGTTTATAATTAAATAAAAAAACTTTATACAAAATAAAAATAACCGACTTCAGTGTAAAAAACACTGAAAGGATCAAAATAGTTTTAATTTCGGAAGTCGGTGTTAAGTAAGAAACAAACAATACCGAGAAACACCAACTTCTGAAATTAAAGTTATTTTGATCCTTTTAGTGAAGTCGGTGAAATTTTTTTTTATAATATCAGTAAACGCTACAAGGACCGGTCAAAGAGGATAGTGTCGTACTCATCTCAGTAAGCTTGCATTATCAACGCTTATTAGCAATTACTGAAGGATGATACAGTACGGTCTATCTATAAATGTTACCATTGTGTTCCCAGTCTTAATATAACAATAGTAAAAAAATTCTGAATGACATCGACAAGAAAATTTAAAACAAAAGAAACAACAAGAAAAAAAAAAGAGTATCAGAACCGTATCGTATCTATCTGTGAGAACAATTCAATTATATTCCAAAGGCTTTGAACACAGAAGGAAACCATAAAACGAACAACGAGGCGCACCTCAACAGAACAACATTAATAGAGGAAATTCTTTTTTCTTTTCCATCTGGCCAGTTACGCGATACACAGAGTAAACAATAAAAATATTTATCTGAGCACACAATGCAGTGGGAACAGTTCCACATCCTTGTTATACCTGTTTCCATTGTTTGCGTCATGCATTTCGTCCTCGCATGCAACTCCTACTGTCCTTCAGGTTTCAGCTCAGAATAACACGTGTTTTGCTTAAACTTATGTATAAACCGAGCTATTTTAGTTTGCGCAGTTCCGTTTTAACAAGTTTTCCTTGTTAGCATTACAATGCTCTGTTGATGACAATGTTTAAAGAAACTTTTACATCCAAATTGTCATATTTTAAGCATTGTTATGCAGCTGTGTACTAATTGTCATGCTGTGTCAGTGCTGCTTACATTTATGCTATGTTTTTCGGTCATTTCTACAGTGTTTTGATTTATTTTTCTTTCTTGAAGCAACAGTCTTTACCTTTACTGACAGCAAAATTATAAAATCGTTATCACTCTTTGCATTTGATAGGGCTTTAGCTCGATTTCGGTCGACTTTTGCATAGACCGAACAAGAAGTTATAACAAACAAATCCCGATTGTCGGTAAACTAACTAGTTAGTTTTCAAAAAATATAATGGAATTAAAAATATTACAAGACTTCACAATTTTTTTTCGATTTTTTTTTGGACTTGACTAATGGTATTAATTTGCACTATTGCAAAGATAAAATCGATATGCTAAACAGGGACATTATGAAGTTACCTTTTGAAATTAGAATAAACACGACCGATCACGAAAACAAACGCACTGACCGCAAACAGAGTCGAATAGTCGGAATAATCAAATGAACCTGAGTTTCGTTTATGTTTCACTTGCCACAAATTGTGAACGCACCACAGAGCTCGCTTTGCCGCCATAAAGTCATTTCACTTGTTGTGTTTTATTTTTAATCGAACACGATTGTATACTCCTTTGTCAATTTTGTCGCTCCATTGTATCGTATCGAACACGATCGATTGTAGCCGTGCCTTTGTGAAATAATCGCAATTTCGTTCTCACATTGTCTCAAAGTCAAAGTGGTAACAGTTATGGTAATGGGGAATGCATACTAAGCAGAGAGTAGAAACAAATGGATTTGTAAACAAGCAAATTGTTGGGCCATATGTCCGAATTTCCGTTGCTATTTGTCGTGACCACTCACAGTCGCCACACGTATTCAAACTAAATAGTTCTCTTGTTACACCTGTGTATGAATGAACGAGCCTCAGGGCACATTGCACGATGTTCTATGTTTAAATATAACAGTTATAACTTAGATAATTGTGGTACAGTTCGTTGACATGTTCGGTTCATGCGTAGGTTGTTTTCAATTTATGATCCCAGTGCTTCATTCTGGAGATTTATAGGGACTCCGATATTAGACGTGTTTGAATGTAGCAATTCAGTTCAATTTATTCCACTTAGCCACTTGAAACTTTTTTTTTGGTCAGTTACATTATTAATTTGTTTTTTTTTAACGACATTAATACTTTTGGTTTAACTACTTACTACGCTTTTAAGTTTTGGTGTTTGACTAATTATTTTCTTAATTTGTTTTCTCTCCAGCCACTATTCAAAATGGGAGCCGGCTACAATCATGGCGGTAAGCCATGATTGTGGCCGGCTCAATGTGTGTGATCACAACTTGGTTTCTATTATCGTTAACAGCTTCTGTAAAAGATTACCTACTATTGAATGACGTTATCCTCCTAATTTTAGTTACCTACATTTATAATAATTGACATACATTGTTTCATTCTCCAACTGCATTCTAGTACAACATTGAGTAATCTGCCTAAGTTTACTCACCTCTCATTACTAGCATCTACTTATACCGTAGCTATATAAAATAATTTGTCCGTCACGGTCCGTTCCCGGCACATATTAGAAACACTAGTTCATGTCTCCGGCCAGTTTTTGCCTTTATTATACTTAAATACTTTTCACACGTAATATTGTGTGGGAAATTGTTCATTTTCACTTATGTCAACTTTAAAAATGATGTGCGAATATTTAGCTTTGCAGCGTTTTCCGCATTTCTGTTGGTTTTTACTTCATATTTTAGAGTTATTTCATAATTTACTGCTATAATTTTTCACCACGTTCTTCTTCATAGATTTCTATAATTTTTGTTGTTCATTTTGTGATCCTTTAAATTCTCATTAACTCTGAAAGTGTCGCCAATGTCTACATAATTAATCTGGATGAAGTAATTTAAAAGTTTGAATTGTAATGGGACTCCATTAAGGTCCCATTGCAAAGTCTCAATCAGCTTGAACTGTTTACAAACTTACAATGAACTTTTAGGAGTAGTATGTTAATTGTCGGCTTCTGGAGCGTAATGAATATATGTACGTACGAACAAAGGAACTACTTTTGAGTGTATATACATTCTTATCTATTTTATTAGTGTTTATGTAATGTTCATAACCTTCGCGTTTTGTTCGGTTGGTACATTATTAACCGCAAAATGCGGAGAAATCTGCATTTTCTATTAGGCACAGACATTTTATTAGTCAGGTGCTACTTAGCACCTACAGTACTAACAGTTCTGTAACTATAACTAGTTTGTTTTTTTAAAGAAATATTATAGTTTTTTTTTTTTTCGTTGGGAAAATCATCTTATGACATCCCCCGCCCTTGGGCGGGGCGGGAGATAGTGTCAGACTTTTACTGACTAAAAACCCACTCCTGTTCCTTCGTTGCCTTTCGTACCAGGGCCGAGTCTTCCTTTCAGAATCAGGGCCCCAGTAGGCTTCGACCCTGCTGGGCCCCTACATTTGCTGACATCTCCTTGAGACATCGTAGTAGTAACAATACATAGTGATCATCATCGTAATTCATAATTTCAGCTGAATGACGTCTACAGCTGGACATAAGCCTCTCCCAAGTGTCGTAACAACGACCGGTTCTGTGCGTCTTGCCTTCATCGGATTCCCGTGACCCTTATCAGGTCATCGGTGTACCTTGTGGGAGGCCTTCCAACTTTGCGTATTCTGGTACGCAGTCTTCACTCCAGAACCTAACAGCCCCATCGACCATCTGTTCTGGCACGACTTCGGGCTACACCCTGTGGCTATGACTGGTACCTGTTGACATCTTTATTGCTGTTTCGAACACTCAAAGAAGTTTGTGTGCGAACCCAAAGGCAAATGGAAAAGGGTTATGTTAGAAATTTCAAGCATAGCCCTCTCCGTTTCCCTTTCTCATCATCCATTCTCAGTCCAGAACCCTGAAGAAATCTGCGACTGTAAACAATTTCTAAGAAACTACATATTTCTGCCTCACACTCCGCTGCAGTTTAAAGGTCTGGTCCTTCTTTATGTGAGTGTAGAAATCAAATACCTCCTCCCACTTTATGTCCGAATACTGGTATCAGACTTTATCCGACTACTTTCCACCCGTGTTCCTCTAATTGTTCTTTGTGTTCCAGTTTCACGGTCACTCTTTCAAACAGTCCCGCAGTCCTGGCTAACATCGGCCCTAGCGAGCCCCATCAATTATGCTGACATCTCTTTGTCGTCGACCCGAGCCTGTTTCTTATCGGACGATGAGCTACTCATTACTCGCCGCCAGCAATCCCATGCTAACAATGGCTGAGAATCGATCTGCGACTTCTAACGCCCAGGGCGTTTCCTACAGCGGCCTCACACTTTCTGCCCATTTAAACATACCTGTGTATAATGGAAACGGATAAATGCTTCCTACAATTCTTTATAATATAGCTGTCTCCAAGGCTAGAGTGAATAGGTTCCTTCTTAATAAACTAGTGTGCCTCACCATCAACGATTGCATCACTGCTTACTTTCAAGTGGGATCGCAGACAAGCACTAGTTTATTTTATTTTAAAAAAACTGATCCAGAGTTACAAACACTTTTTTTTAATGATGTGCCCGCACTTGTTCTCGAGGTCTTGTTTTTAATTTTCGTACCTATTATAGCTGGTGACATTAATTTATGCCATATGTTACTTAGCACAACCAGTCTTATAATATTCCCACTGCTGGGACTCAGGCCTTATGTATATTTAATTAGTAATGAGGTGAGGATTAATAATTCATTCAAATTATAGCTTGTGAATTATAGCATATCGTACGTATGCTAATGTCAATTAAACAATGAGTGACCATTAAACATACGTTGTTCGAAGCCTAATTTCTATAAAGGTTCTTCCTGTGATGATCCAAGACATAATTAAATAAATGACGTTGGCACAGACTTGGAAAATTATATTGAAACTCGTGAATCGTAATTGTGATTTGAACTCAATTTGGTACCAACTTGCAACTCGCAATATCTGTGACTTTATAAAAAGTCCTTCCCATTATATTAAGTATCCCCAATTTCTTTAAAATTAGTGTCCTAATGTTTCTTTCTTCCTTATAGCTTTACAATTTTCCCAGTGCTGGATCTCAGGCCTCTTCTCTAGGATAGGTTATGAGCCGTAATCCACCTCGTAGGCCCAGTGCACGTTCGTCAATTCTTATTCCTTGATCCTCAATAATTTTTCGCCATGGTCCATCCTCCATTTTTTTTCTATAGTCTTCCCTTATTTTGAAAACCACAAGTTGAAGGGTAAAATTTACAAGTCCGTGATAAAACCTGTCATACTGTATGAATCAGAATGTTGGGCTGTGAAAAAGATGGATGAAAAAAGATTGCATGTAGCGGAGATGAGAATGTTGAGATGGATGTGTGATGTGACGAGAAAGGATAAAGTGAGAAATGAGTATATTAGAAGAAGGTTGAATGTGGCACCAGTGACTGAAAAGTTGAAAGGAAATCGTTTGTTTTGATATGGTCATGTAAAGGAGGAGGGATGACACGCATGTTACTAAAAAAGTTCTGAGTATACATGTAGATGGATGGACAGAAAGGCCAAAGAAAAGATGGATGGATTATGTGAGGAGTGATATGAAAGAAAAGGGAGTTAGTGATAGTGTAGCGGATGACAGGACACAATGGAATAAAAAATACTTGAGAGGTGTCAAGGGACACCCGGATGGAACGAAGTTCTTTTCGATTGATTAGTGAAGGAATTGTAATAAAATTTTATTTCATTGCATTTCATTCCATTTCATTCCATTTCATTCCATTTCATTCCATTTCATTCCATTTCATTCCATTTCATTCCATTTCATTCCATTTCATTCCATTTCATTCCATTTCATTCCATTTCATTCCATTTCATTCCATTTCATTCCATTTCATTCCATTTCATTCCATTTCATTCCATTTCATTCCATTTCATTCCATTTAATTCCATTTCATTCCATTTAATTCCATTTAATTCCATTTCATTCCATTTAATTCCATTTAGTTCCATTTCATTCTATTTCATTCCATTTCATTCCATTTAATTCCATTTAATTCCATTTAATTCCATTTAATTCCATTTCATTCCATTTAATTCCATTTAGTTCCATTTCATTCCATATCATTCCATTTCATTTCATTCCATTTCATTTCATTTCATTTAGGCAGACAGAAACACGCACGTCGCACTTCGTTCGCGTTAAGGAACTTCGTTCCAAAAATATATAATAGAAAAAAAAGTGTCGTGACAACTTTTCATAAGAATTTTTTCCGTCTAGCCCCCTTTCACAACGCGCGATAAGGAACTTCGTTCCAAAACGTGTTGCGCCGACCCCAAGTAGGGCAGGAAGAAGAAGAAGATTTGGAAAACCAAAAAATCAATGAAATAAAAATGTGTTATATACATTTTTATGGTAATTTGCACTACCTGACGCGAAAGGCATGCAGGCTAATTTATGAACAAGCGTTTTACGGTAAATGCCAGTTGGATGCCTGACTAACGTTTAAAATCGCTCGATTTACTCTATCTGAACGTACGGACGAACGTGCTAATTTTCTTAATTGAAATATGTGAGAGGGAACTAACCGGACCGCTTACACATGACCGCACTAACTGATGAATACAAAAAGGCGTGAGTTTTTGTATGTGTGAAAGCATTATTATTATAAGTAGACATATCGTTTGTCCAATATAATCTAGATCTTTCATCCAATATCCAGGCGTTTTTATGGAATCTAACTTCAGAATGTTTTAATAAAAATTTTGGAAGCCATTTTGCTTCCACAAATTTTACAACAAAAGCAATTTTTTTTCGGGAGTTTGTTGTAACTAATAAATGATTATCAACCGATAATAATTATCGGTAAGACTATGAACCAAAATTTCTATAAAAAAAGTCACAGATTAAGCTGATATGATTTCCTGCGAGATGGCAAGCCTCTTTGTCGTGCCATCTTGGGATTTGGAGGCACCAATCTTTGCACACACACTCGAGTGGCGCGTATAGAAGTACATCGCTGGAGCGAAACCCCCCGAAACTCACCGGACACGTTTATTTCGGTAACTTTCCGATTCGGATTAGGCGGGAAGAAACGCCCGGGTTGTTGAATCATTGTGCGGATCGCCCGGAGGACACGTTGGTGCATACAGTGGAGGTCTGTCCTGCTTGGACGGAGCACCGTAGTGTCTTCGTTGAGGCGATCGGCGATCGGTTATGGTACAGGTAAGAGGTCATGGGAAGCAGTCATCTCCTTTTGCGGAGAGAGGTGAAAGAGGTGGCGAGCGAGGGAGAGGGAATCCTCAAGCAAATAGCTAAAGGTCAAAGTCCATTTACCTTAAACCGTTACTTAATTCTGGTAACATTTAGCAAGTTATCACTCTATTCAATGAAACTAATTGTAGTGACGTAACTAAACAACAGATGCAAGATCTTAATTGTAGTATACAACGTTCACTTTCGACGATATCCACGAACGCGGAACGTGACGAAGCCGTGAAGAAATTCTGAATAGATGAAAGAAGTAGTGTTAAAATTTAATTAGGACGTTGAATTACTCGTACTGTTTGTTCTTAAATATTTTCATACATGTTGAAAACTTGAAAAAAAAAACGCGAATATTAAAGAGTTCCTGTAGACCAGTCTGACATGATGGCGCGGTACTTACTGTCGTGTCGTATGTACGTTTTATATTTTTAATGCACTTGATTGATTGATTTATTCAAAAAACAATTTACATTATGTGCAAATATTAAAGCTTAAAAACTAGGCAACCAGTAAGAACTAATAATAATATTGAATTGCTTAAAATTTAATTAGAATTTTTACAAAAATATTAGAGCTACCATTAATAATGTCAATAAATAAGTAATATCGATGTCACTAAATAAATAATAATAACAAGGCCCAAAAATAAAATAAAAAAACAGAAAAAAAATCTTAAAAGGTTTTTTTTTTGTGACGTAACTACAAATTTTCACTACAATGATTTTGAAACATAAACCGCCTTATCTTTTTTTTCGTTAACTTAGAAGTTTGATTTTGTTACAAATTGCCTGGTTTTAATTTCACTCAATAACTTATCGCGTTCCCGAGATAAAGGCTTTTGACAAACAGACAGACGAACGGACAACAAAGTGATCCTATAAGGTTTCCGTTTTTTTTTTTGAGGTACGGAACCCTAAAAGACATAGATAGGTTAATTGGTACAAGCTGACTTTAGATTCATTCACTTTCATAAACTCTTAGTTCATTAATGCTTTTTAAACGCTCCTTTTCATTATTCTTCTTTAAATTTTTGGCTGACTACAAACAACAATAGAATAAGGAACTAAGATAAAATATTGCTAGATAAAATAGTGGATAGACTGGTCCAAGTTCTTAGTATTAACTTAGTCATAACAATCTTGGTAATCTTATTGGGGGAGTTGCCCCGAGGAGCTACCCCTAATGGAAGGAGCGCTAACTTAAATTAGGACGGCGGAAATTAAAACCGCAATTTTGTTATTATTTGCAAAAAATGAGAAAGTAATAGTTTTTTCTATGAAAATCTGTTTAAGTGTTTTAAGATTTAAAGATTCAAAGCATTTTATTTCAAATAAACATTTTCAGTCACTTGAAGTGTCAAGAAGTCAGTCAGAAAAAAGATGCTAATTACATATTTTAAAGCGTATATCACTATGGAGAAGAATGTGCAAGAAGATCCATGGAGTTTCTCTTTCTCTCAGTCTTTTCAATCAATTTATCTATTACAAATATCTCGGTTACATGTTTCTGATTACTATTATGTGAAGACAATGTAAAAAAGAAAAAAAAAAAAAGAAAATTTAAATCTATATTAAAATAAGCCACTGGCAGCTAAGAGAGTCTCAACTGACCGAGCCCGTTCACGGACATGACGCGTAAGCTCAATCATTTTGAAGGGAACCAAATGATCCAACACACGCGCCACCATCAGTGAGATATACAGTGTTTGCAGATATACTATGATTGCCGTCGTAATAATGGACTGGCAGTAGTGCTGAGCGCTCTAAATATACTTGATCCCTAGAGAGGTACTTTAGGGAAATTGAATTTCTCTAATATAATAATTAACTTAGTTGTTAAAATTAAGTATCTTCCTAATATTAGTTTCATTACAGTCTTGCGTATTTATTTTAATTACTACGGTTATTTAATTAAGGTCTGAAAAATTAAGGTTCTACAATTTTTTTTTATACATATTGATGAATTTGAACAGCACCGTCCATCTCATTTGTGTTGATTTTAAAATATTCTAGCGGTTAAATAATCTAATTTCACGTATCAGTATCTCAACATTATTTTTAGTACTTATTTGCGAAACCTGATACATGTGTCTAGTACTTTTATGTAAAGAATCTATGTACAAAATTTCATAACTGTATCATGAAAAATCACAAAGTTATAAGCTTGTTATGTTTCCTGGTTGTCCGCACAATACATGGACAATGGGCCATCCGTGTGACTGAGGGGTTGTTTTGATCCCGTACCCAGCTGTGCTCTGGCACCTAATGCCCGCTATGACCTGCCGTGATCTGTGTTGTACTTAGTGTCAGTGTGTCCGACTGGTGACATTTTTTAAATATTTTGGGACTAAATCTAACGAGGCGTAAAAATTATTGGAATCGATTCAGTTACTGATTCTGAACAAACTATATTTAGGTTTCGCATATACTAATTAAAAATAATGTTGTATAAACTCACCCTATAGGTGGTTTTTTTTTTGAGGTGAGAAGTCATCTAAGGACTTTTCTAGCTCTAGGGTGGAGCGCGAGGGTGTATGGTGGGCTTTTACTCACTAAAACAAGACCTATTTTCTTTTAGTTGTCCTTTACGGTCTAGGACCACGAGTTACCTTTTCAGTTCATCCCAAGGCATCGGTCCTACTGAGCCCCTACGGTTTTGCTGACATTTCTTTGAGACGCGCATAGAACATAACGCGCCGTCGCCGACTCAGATTCAATCCGGACAGTTGCCGGACGGTGGGACGGCAAGCTACCATTGCTCGTATTTTGCAAGCCCGCGCTTACGGTGGCTAGTAGTCGGGATTGGGGTCTCAGCGACTGGGGCGACGATGTCTTTTCCTTTACGAGTGCCGCCGTCAGTAAGACGCAATTCCCCCTCCCTCCGGACCATGGCCTGAACTAGGGCCTCGCGCGAGAGGTCACCGTCGCCGGTTACCTCCACGAGGACACGGCGGATCCATGGCTTTCGAACGCAAACGACAATTAAAGAAACATAAGTGGGTTTTAGTCCGTAAAATTGACACTCCCAGGGAAATCTTTGAAGATTTTCCTTCTCAACAAAAAAAAGTCTTATAGATATTTGAATACGTCGATAACGCTATTATAACCAGGTACCTATTTTCCACCTTCGTTTAGAACTTTTGTAAAGAATATCCGTATATAATAAACTCCTACACATTGTAATACCTTGAGAAGAGGAATAAATAGCGTCCCCTGTCGTGTGAGTATAAAATATTGACGCTGTGTTGATACATTGAGTAGCTCTATACAAGGACCAAGTATTGAAAAGGATGAGTGACTGGTGTCAATTCACATTGTAGGCATCCTTTCAA
Organism: Mythimna pallens; assembly: GCA_961205895.1. NCBI lineage: Eukaryota > Metazoa > Arthropoda > Insecta > Lepidoptera > Noctuidae > Mythimna > Mythimna pallens. Next base: position 10,504,741 of record OY540843.1, read on the forward strand.
TACTTGGCCGTTTTTTATTCATATTTTTTTTGGACTATTATGAAAATTGTACAGGTTTTGTCTGACAATATTATTATTGTTACTCGTTCTTATTTAATGAAAATATTTTCCTACTTTTTACTGGAATCGCTTAACTGCCTACAATATACATCTCTACGATTTAAGTTTCTTATATACAGGCATAAAGGGTGACATTAGAAAATGTCAATTTTTTTTTAGGCTGTGAATGTATATATGAATACGAAAAAGTTTTACCATTACGTCTACTTTGAAACAGAAAAATATAACTTTGAACGGACTAAGATTTGGAACTTAGTGCCATAGTAACTTTTAGTCAACTGAAAAATATCTCTATGGTCGATAAGTAAATTTATTCCTGTGTTCGCCTTTTTCTCTCTCTTTTATTGCACCTACCACTACTTTTCTCTGTATCAACCAAAGGTTGACTGGTAAAAAATGCCTAAGGCATTAAGTCCGCCTTTGTACTTTTGTGTGCATAAAGCATTAAATAAATACCTATCCGACGACGTAACACACATAGCTATTGGAAGGTGGGCCCAGAATTTGCATCTTCATTTGTAAGTTTAATTAATTTTCTTTAATTTAAAGTTATTAGTAAAATACATTCAAGGGTGAGCAATATACACAATTTATTGTACTAGTCATTTGTCGATGCAAAAAAAGTACGTCCCAAATATTTCGCGGTTCAGATATTTGAAATTGTTTCATCGTTAGGATTTATCTAAAAGTAAACATTTATGCGTACTTCCAGCCCCTAAAAGATTACCATCGAGATGGTAGTCAACCTGTATAAACAAATCGAGTGTCTATACCTAGGTATATAAAATATATAATATAAGCGGAAGACGCTAAGAATCTATTTTTGTTTATCAAGATGAAGTAGGAACTATATAGCCGACAAATAAAAACATACTGGGCAAGTACAAGGCGGACTCGCGCATTAAGGGTTCCGTACAAACTTACCTATAAAAACATCTCAATTCCCGAATTACGAAGATTTTTACTAATCACAAAAAAATAAATTGCAACAAAATAATGACGTAACTTTTAATTTACAGTTTTTCATTTTTTTCCTATACTTGTGCTATGAGACCTATAGACCTTCATGCCGAATTTCAGGATTCTAGATCAACTGGAAGTACCCTATGAATTTTGATTCCCTTGACAGTGTCGAAATACACGTTTTTTTGCGAAATAAACGGCCGTATCTTTTTTTCGTCAACTCAGAAGTTTGATTTTTTCACAGTTTCAAGGGACCGCAGACCTGGTTTTAATTTCAACTCGACACCTTCACGCATTTCCTTGATCTTGGGTCTTGACAGACAGACAGACCGACAGATGGACAATAAAGTGATCCTGTAAGAGTTTCGTTTCTTCATTTTGAGGTACGGAACTTTCACTAAAAATACCGTTAAAAGAAGAATAAAAGTACGCAAATAAAGTTTTATTGGACATAATGGTTGTAATGAATAATAGCTTCTATTGCTCTCTCGTAGCGTTTTTTGGTATGCTAAAATACTTTGAAACGAAAAAGGTATCATATAATTTTTTTGAGTATAACATTTTTCCAAGCCGATGAGCAATAGGTAGCTCGCCGTCCGGCCGTCCGGTAAACGTACACACCCAGTCGAAGTAGTTAACAGCGTGTAGTGTTCCACGCGCGCCTCAAAAAGATATCAGTAAACCGTAGAGGCCCCGCAGAATCGATGCAGAATAGAGCTGCGGAGATTTTCTGAAAAGGAAACTCGTGGTCCTAGAACGCAAAGGGCAACTGAACGACACAGGTATGGTTATAGTCAGTAAAAGTTTGGCACACCTTTTCGCTCCACTCTAGAACGGGAGATGTCAACTGATGACCTTAAAAAAAACTTAATAATAATCATTTCGATTTTCAATAAATTCATGTCAATCATTAGAAAGAAAGAAATTTCACTTTTAGAAGTTCCTAACCACTAATCCCATAAAGTAAATTATATCAATGATAAAAGACTTCACTGTGGCTGAGGCGTGAGGATTATGGGTTATTTTTACCCCGAAAAAATGCACGGATTCTGTGATATAGGTCACATAGTCAAAGCCATGAGACAGAGCTAGTTAAAACATGTATCGGTTCCTCTCATCAGACCAGCTGTATGACACAATAGCATTGTTTTGTCATCGGAACTACACGTGTGTGCAAAATTTCAGCTCCATCGGGTTGCGGGAAGTAGGTCGTCTCTAATCAATCACAGGATCCGATTGCAAGTTAGAATGGATGGGTGATTAACTGAATGTTATCGTAAAATATTATTGAGTTACTTCATCCATCGCCTTCTATATACCAGAACATGGAAACTACGTCACGCAAAAAAGTCGTGCGTCGGGAGTCACACGGCGATTCTCGACTACTGTAGGCGCAGACTCGTGCTCGACGGGCGTCGTCCAGTAACTACCAAGCCCGCCGAGTCGTCGACAGCTCGTAGTATTTCACGTGCGCCTTAAAAAAATGACAGTACAGCGGAGAGAGCTAGAGGGGGAGAAGTCATTACATGATTTCCCACATTATAAAAAAAAAATCAACGTTACTGGGCAGTGAACAGAGGGCGTACCACAAGCTCTTAATGCAATCCATTTGATGACCTGAACTGAACTGCTAAAGGGGGCTATATAGGGTGTATAACTCCATCCCTCTCTCTCGCTCGGCCCCAGATGTAAATGGCATTTTAATATCCAATCCTATCTGTAGTTTCAAAACAAGTCTTATATTCATGACCAGCAATACATTCGACGAATTACGACGGCCCCGACTTGCGAGTTGTAGGTCGCAGGTTCAACCCCAACCAGGCGCATTACTTTGTGTAATTTATTTCATCGCCACTGCTCTCAAAACGGTGAAGGAAAACATCGTGAGAAAACCGGCATGTCCTAGAACCAAAAATTCGAAGACATGTGACATTTACCAACCCGCACTGGGCCGGCGTGATGAATGAGGGTGTTCTAAAATGAAGTTCACCAGATGGCAGCACTGGGGCGTAAGGTCCAGGCACCTGTCAAAACGTTTATGTTAATGATATTATTTTTGACATTAACGTCAAACGTTAGACGTTAACGTCATAGTAGCAAAGGAAAAGACCTGACGGCTAAGAGGCACCAACTGTTGGCGTGGATTTTCCCAAACACCCTCATTATGGCCCATACCCTCTCCTAGAGAGGAGCCCTGAGTCCCAGCAGTGGTAACATTAAAAAAGGCTGATTATATTATGTTAATACATTCGAAATAAAAGATAGTAACTCATTAATTTCGAGCCTAACCCCAATAAAAGCTAAGTTAATCCTACTAACTTTAGTGCTCAGTATTTATTACACCTTCGTAAACAATTCGAAATGAGGAGCCTTATACATTCCAGCACAGTCGAGTCGTTTATACTTTTGTCACTTTGTAAATTTTTCCTTTGTCAGGTATTTAGGGTGAAAAGCTGTGGGATTGTTCGAAAAGTTACCGTGGCCCTGTGACGCAAAAGGGCAACTAAAAAACATAGGTGGATTTTAGTCAGTAAAAGCCTGAAGTTATTGTGAGTAATCGTCAAATTCCTCACCTCAAAAAAAAAATGAAAATATGGGTATTGTGTACATCTATACTTATGAGCCAAGTTTCATTCCAGCCTAATCAGCCATTCAGATGTGATTGATATTATAAAACGTCCAAATAACCAGGCTAAAACTTGAAAGAATAGTAAGATATAATAATAATTATTATTATTTTATATCGGGTGGCATAGACCCATAGAAATCTTAACCTAGTACATAATTTCTTTACGTCTTTTAAGTTAAGAATGCTGTTGTTGCTACTTCGTATACGAACCAGTAGGGAAGCTGATTTTTTGCGTATGATGGCCTTGAAATTATCAGATCGTGCTTTTATAAACATCCCAGGGGCGCTGCGCCGCCACGGCGGACCCAACAACATCGTGAACGCATAATTGTACTGAATACATGGTATTAATATGTACTTATATTTTTAGTTTTTGACACAAGCCTAAAATTGTCAAAAAACGCTGCAAAGACAAATGATTATGGTTAATATTAATCACGGAGACACATATACCTACCTAAATCCAATTATTTTCTAAGAAAATAACAAACTAATTAAATTGCACCGTCTCGCTTTCCACAGCTTTTAGTTTTCCATCCGCAATATATCTAGAAGAAATAAATGAGGTTACTGGCGTTTTCCAATAGCAATAATGATGCCTACCCCACTATGACCCAAGGAAAATATTTGCCCGCTTTTCTATTCTTATCGGGCATTTCAGAACTGAAAGACATTCAATAAATATGCACTGAAATGAAGATATAAAATGGTGATATCACTTCCTTGAGAAATGTTCAGAATAGTTCAGTTATAAGGACCTAAGTTTGGTAGATGAAGTTCAGTTTGGACGGATAAGAATTTTAGTGGAACTCCGATCGTGCTTCATCTGTAGGCAACTTTAATAAAATTAATAATCTTTTTATATTAATTTTGACATTTATAGTGACTTTTTACCGTCTAATTGAAATACAATGGCGTACTGATTGTTTTTGTTAGACTACCATTTACGTAGTTTCCATTGAAATTTAACTATAATTATTGCCTTTAGTGTGGGATGCAACCTGTGTCAATATCTTTACGCAATTCCATGTTTCTAGTTTAGCGGGTTGTGCAGGCGCTGCTGCTGCGGATGCTAAGATACTCAAACGGCGCAAATACTGTAATTTATTAAAATACTGTTTATTTTACAGTTTTGATCCGTTTGGGTTCGAAACGTTTGGGTTATAGGGCCCGAGTGAGCGTTCTTTATCCAAAGAATTAGCCATTCAACGTGGCAATGCTTGTTCACGGTACAATTCCGGATGATAGCGCTATATATATATTTTTTTGTAGGTGGTAATATCATCCAATGATATGGAGGAGTGCTTCGACGACTGAGTGTATGGTATAGTTAGGTTTAATATAAATATTTAGATAATATTTAAGTTTTTTTTTGTATTCATATTCAACTATAAAATCTCATAGTACAAAATGTTAATTTCAATTACAGAGAAAACACGTAATTTGCATATTTAATTGTCTACTTACCTGGGCTGGCAGTCTAGAGTTTGATAACGAAACTGACGTTAACTACCGTTCCCTAGATTACTACATTTTGAAAAATCTCCCTGAACATGTGGAAAAAAATGAGAAAACTTGAAAAACAATTCATTTTCTGGAAATATGCCCTTAAAGAAACGGACAAAATTTTACTTTGAAGACACAATTTTTAATTAAAACACATTTCCAACTTTATTTTGATCATCATCATCATTTCAGCCGAAAGACGTCCAATAGTGGACACTGGGCTCACCCTAATGACCGGCGTCGCCATAATGACCGGTCCTGTGCATCTCGCAGCCATCAGATTAGTTTATTTTAATTTTAGTAATTAATTTTACTGTTTGTGAGAATTAATATTTGTTTTGGATAATCTATATTGAGTCTCACTGACACAGGCTTCTCCCTTCTCCTTCCAAACCACTCGGTCGTGAGCTATCTCTTGCTAAGTTTGCCCCGCCAATTTCATGAGATAGTCATCCTACTTTCCCCGCGGTCGAGAATTAATTAGACTAGTCAAAATATTAAATAAATGACATTAAAACTCTTGGAACATTAATATCTAAACGAATGAATTCGGTAGACGCGATTGTTAACCATTATATTAAGGTATTGTGTTCAGTATTACTTAATATTAAGAATAATGGATCACTTAAATTCTAGCTTTAACAAAAGATGTTAAGACTCTACTAACTTAGCATCTCGACAATGGATGGGTACCTATATTACGTCTTCGCCTTTTCGAAATGCGTTCTGTATTTCCACAACGAAACACATTTATTACAGATAAGAGAACAGTAGTCATAATAAATCATATATTCAGGTGAACAATACCCGATAAAATAACAGAATATCGTACTTACATATATACCCTATATTGAGATTTAGAAATATGAATAGATTAGATAATATCGCGACGATCGCATCTCTTGGGATCAAATTCTCTCGTATCTCACTCGATGCGAATAGTAAAATTATTGTTCGAGGAAAGGGTTCGTTTGATCTGTTTTTCGAGATCCTGCACTCGTGGAAAGATTTTTGGGGCACTTCGTTGATAAGGACCATCAACCGTACGAAAGTAAAAGCTCTTGAACTCTGTTTTTTTAAACTGGAGCTCTGATAGAAATACAGATTTTACTTTAGAACACTTCAAACCGAATCGTGGCGAAATTCAGGTTAAGCTTCCCAAAAATAATTATTAAAATCACAGTCTATTTTTGATCGCTCTACAAGAGATGTCACTTCTTTAATTTTTAGTTAAAGGAATCTGCCAATTACATCGTATCATACCATGATGTGATTATACCATGACCGTGCTTGAAACGTGTGATGTGACCAAATATTCTTTGTATTGAAAAGTATGAGACTAGACCGTTCTATCATCGTCGTGTGTGTCGGTGTCGACAACACCGCTGCGTGCCGATAAGCTTTGGCATATACATAAAAGAAAGAAAAACATTTTATTTGGCGAAAAAGATGCAAACTTTAACTTACAGATGACAAAACAAACCGGTGCGCGTAGGTCGTGAACCGATGAGCATAATAACATGGACGTATAATGACCGTTATGGACGGGTATGATACACTGTTGATGCTTCTAGTATTCCGTGTCGTTTTTGATTCCGTGATTGATATGTTCCTAACACGGTCATGGTATGATACTCGTACAGTGTACTGGGTAGACTCTTTTTATCCGTAAACTAGCTTCTGTCAGGCCAGCGGCTTTGCCTGCATGAAAATAAGTTTCTCCATGCTAACTTTGGACCCTCGTTTTATCCCCTTAGGGGGCGAATTTGGGAATCTTTTCTCTGTGTTCGCCTGCGTTATATAAGAAAACCTTATGCAAAATTACACACTCCTAGTCCCAATAGTTTTGGCTATACTTTAATACGTCAGTCAGTCAGTTTCATCACCATCTTCCTGCCCTTGTCCCGTGTTATTTGGGGTCGGTGCAACATGTTTTTTTCTTCCATTCTGCCCTGTCATTCGTCATGCTATCACTAACTTCAGTTAGTTGCTCCTTTTATATATATATATAAAGATATCAGTGTCAAAGACCAAGTCATTGACAGACTGTAGGTACTTAAGTGGACTTGTAATGATTGTAGACGTACAATGTTTCCGTACGCATTTTCTAAAACACTATTGCGATATTATCAACTTTAAAATAATTTTTACGTCCATCCTTTATTTGATGTTCAATTTCGAACAGTGGAACGTTAACTATTGAAGTCATAACTCAGCTCACGATTATCGCGTCACTCATCCTGTCGCCATAAATCTATCTTTAAAATAGCAGTAAACTATAAACAGGCGGTATTTGACGCAGTAACCATAACACCAGCCTGTATTCGCGATATTACTCACGGGAAATATTTCTGGTGTTTTCCTGAATGTGCTATTTCAGGTTTATATTTGACATTTATCCAGCTTTTTCTGAACTTACAATGTTGGTAGCATCCAAGATTTCCACACCGAAAAAAAAGTTTTTCAACCTAGTATATAATGTGCTTTCTGAAGCTAGTTTATGTTAATCGTTAAGAAGACTACACGATCTAATAAAGAGCGGTAATTCTCGGACTGCGTTAAAGGCACAACATCATCATCATCATTTCAGCTGAAAGATGTCCACTGTTGGATATAGGCCTCTCCCAAGCGTCACCACAACGAACGGTCCTGTGCGTCTCGCATCCACCGCATTCCCGCGACTCTCACCAGGTCATCGGTCCACCTTGTGGGAGGCCTTCCAACGCTGCGTTTTCCGGTGCGCGGTCACCTCTCTAGAACCTTTCGGCTCCATCGACCATCCATTCTACGAGCAATGTGCCCTGCACACCGCCACTTAAGTTTGACGATTCTTCGGGCTATGTCGGCGACCTTGGTTCTCCTGCGGATATCTTCATTCTTGATGCGATCACGCAAGGAAACTCCGAGCATGAAACTTTCCATTGTTCTTTGGGTGACTGTAAGCCTTCTGATGAGGCCCATTGTAAGCGACCATATCTCAGTCTTAATGGCAACACGCACTGGTCATAGACTTTCGTCTTGAGACACTATGGTATGTTGGAGGAGAAGATACCACGCAGCTTCCCGAACGCTGCCCACCCTAGTCAGATTCGACGATTGACCTCTTTCTCTTTTCTCTTTCTTTAAAAGACACAACGCTTGAAAATATAAAGTGTTTTAGCGGTTTACTAGATCTATAAACATTTGATTATGAAACTAAATTCTTAACACCTCGAGCGCCGATTGTACATACGTCTGTACAACTTGAATGACCTTGAAAAACTCTTAATTGTCGTTTTGTACACACGTTTGTACGATTTTTTTTTAGCCGAAAATTTTGGTTTCTTTATTTTTGGTTTTCCCGGAAAAATCCACAACTGTTTTTTTTTTATTATTATAATTTTTTTTTTTGGTGATTTACGTAAAAACGCGCAATTACGTAATAATAATACCCCCGGGACGCATAACGTTGCTTTTAAAATAATCTGACAGATAATTACAGGAATGATTGTATGTATATTAGTCCGGTTTTTATCGATGCAAATAATTTTTAGAGGCATCTTTGTGATTTGTTTTTATCGTATTAAATTAGCTGTATTATGTTTTGAACACACATATTATATATCCTGAAGAATAACATATTTTTTTCTGAATCTGTTTACTCATGTACCTTTTTTTTAGGTGGGAAATCATCTAATGACATCTCTCGCCCTTAGGCGGAGCGGGAGGGCGTGTCAGACTTTTATCTTGATGTGGGGCTGGCCTTAAAACCAGAGCACTTCGACCCTTCTGGATCTTTTGTGCTAGTGTCAGACTTTTACTGACTAAAACTAACTCGTTTGTTCCCGGTCCCGGGGTTCAGAGTGGTTCCGGGAGGCCATGTCGGAAATATGCGACGTGGCAATGCCCCGAGTCCGGCCAGGACGTGCCCGGCGTCAGGTCTACTGGTTTGCGGAACTGCGCAAGGCATGCGTTGCCGCACGGCGCCGGTACACCAGACACCGCAGGCGCCGCATCCACCCTCCGGATGCGGAGGCCATAGAGGCGGAGCTGTACGAGGGATACAGAGTGGCGAAGCGCACCCTCCGAGCGGAGATACGGCGAGCCAAACTACAGGCCCGCGACGTTTGGCTGGGGACTCTGAACGGAGACCCATGGGGACGCCCCTACAAAATGGTGCGGGATAAGCTCCGCGCCTGGGCTCCCCCGCTGACACAGAGTCTCCGGCCCCAGCTCGTGGAGGGCGTAGTGAACGCTCTGTTCCCTCCGAGCGAGGAGCATTCTTCCCCGCTAATGGCTCCGCCTCCCGCGGTGTCCGACGCGGACCACGACGGCGATGACGATGACACTCCGGAGGTGACCGAGGTAGAGATGAGTGTGGCGGTACGAAGGCTAAACGCTAAAAATACCGCCCCAGGACCCGATGGCTTGCCTGGGAAAGCCTGGGTCCTGGCCATGGAGGAACTCGGGCCTCGACTAAGAGGGCTGTTTAGCGCATGTTTGGAGAGGGGCCAGTTCCCACTGCGTTGGAAGACCGGGAAACTGGTCCTTATAGCGAAGCCGGGGCGTCCTGCGGACTCTCCGTCCGCATACCGGCCCATAGTGCTGCTCGACGAGGTGGGCAAGCTCTTTGAAAGAGTAATTGCAGACCGCCTCGACGCGCATTTAGCGCGGGTGGGGCCGGATCTTTCGGACAACCAGTTTGGCTTCCGCAGGGGGCGCTCCACGGTGGACGCCATCATGCGCGTGCGAGCCCTCACGACGGGGGATGCAGTGTCCCGGGGCAAGGTCGTAGTGGTGGTGTCCTTGGACATCACCAACGCCTTCAACTCCCTGCCCTGGAGTAGCATTAGGAGGGCACTCCGGTATCACCAGGTGCCCGACTACCTCCGTCGTTTGATCGAGGCCTACCTGAAGGACAGGTTTATCATCTACCCCGGTCACGAGGGAGAGTGGAGACGGCGAGAGATGTCGTGCGGTGTTCCGCAGGGATCGGTACTAGGACCGCCTTTGTGGAACATCGGGTACGACTACGTGTTGCGCGGCGACCTCCCCGACGGGGTCAGTGTGGTCTGTTACGCAGACGACACGCTGGTCCTGGCGCAGGGGGAGTCGCACCAGGCGGCGGCTGAACTAGCGACACGCGGGGTTGCGACAATCGTGGATAGGATCCAGGAGTTGGGACTCGAAGTGGCACTGCACAAGTCCGAGGCCATGTGTTTCCATGGCCCTCGGAACGCGCCACCACCGGGTTCCCAAATAACGGTAGGAGGGGTTCGCATCGACGTCGGGTCGACGATGAAGTACCTGGGACTTGTCCTCGACAGTCGGTGGAACTTTGTGGAGCACTTTCGACGTCTGACTCCCAAACTGGAACGGACCGCGGCTGCCCTAAAGCGGCTCCTGCTCAACCTTGGGGGTCCAGACGCCTCCTGCCGGAGGCTCTACGCGGGAATTGTTCGGTCCATGGCCCTTTACGGGGCACCTGTGTGGGCGCCGTCACTGAAAAAGCGACCGGCGGCCATGCTGAACGCTTGCCAGAGGGTCATGGCCATCCGGATGATACGGGGATACCGCACGATTTCCCGCGAAGTGGCGAGCCTCCTTGCTGGCCTGCCACCATGGGATTTGGAGGCAACAGTCCTTGCATGCATGCACGTTTTGCGCGTGGAGATGCAACGCCGGGGCGAAACTCCGCTGCCGCGCCAAGTCTCGGCATGGCGGACAGAGTTCCGGCGGGATCTCATGGTGGAATGGCGACGACGACTGTCGCAACCCAGTGCTGGGCACGCTACAATTATGGCGGTAAGTCCCCTCTTTGAGGAGTGGCTGGAGCGTCAACACGGCGTCCTCACCTTCCGCATGACGCAGGTCCTCACCGGACATGGCAAGTTCGGGAGGTTCCTGCATCGGATTCAGGCGGAAGCAACGCCCGGGTGCCATCATTGTGCGGACCACCCAGAGGACACGGTGGAGCATACAGTGGAGGTGTGCCCCGCTTGGGCGGAGCACCGCCGTGTCCTCGTGGAGGCAATAGGCGGCAGCGATCTTTCACGTCGGGCCTTGGTTCAGGCTATGGTCCGGAGCGAGGAGGAATGGCAGGCGGTCGCCTCCTTCTGCGAAGCAGTAATGTTAGCGAAGGAGGAGGCTGCACGCGTGAGGGAACGAAGGTCCTCACGCCCTAGCCGACGTAATTCCGACCCCGACTACCAGCCACGGTAGACGCGGGCTTGCGGACGTCGAGCACTGGGTAGCTCGCCGTCCGGCTGTTCGGTAATTAACCGCACCGAGCCCAGTCGTTAACAGCGCGTAGTGATCCTCGCGCTCCTCAAAGAGATGTCAGCAAACCGTAGGGGCCCAGTGGGGCCGATGCCCGCTAGCTAGGACCGCGGAGAATTTCCGAAAGGGCAACCCGTAGTCCTACTACGCAAAGGGTAATTGAAGGATACAGGTGTGGTTTTAGTCAGTAAAAGTCTGACACGCCCTCGCGCTCCATCCAGAGCGCGAGGGCGTGTGTGAGTGGCGGCAAAACTCGCGATGAGCTCATGTGATCCTCGATCCTCGTAAAGACTAATTTACCTCAATAGAGGTATGATTGTGGATTCATTGAAACTTCAACGTTTCTCAAATGATTGAGATCTCAATAGCGAATGACATTTTGCTACTACTCTATCTGATAATACGAGAAACCACAATCCAAGCCACTCGACTTCTGAGCACTACAAACCAATATGATTACTCGGGATTTCAAGGGGGACTGTGTAACTATATTAGTAGTATTAGGTCGATATTGCCCTTGTTATTACGTTGGGCTAAGATCACCCGTGTCTCGGGCCCTGCGGTGGCTGATTTGTTCCACTTAGTGACTTTCAGAAAAGCACTTTCAATGAAATTTTGGCTTATCTCATCAGATAAGGTTAATTTTATGGCAATTGCAGTTTTAGTGGTATCTGGTGCTTATTAATTACAAGAAATAGATAGCAATGGCTCTCATTTCCTAACAATGGTATGGTAACGTTTGTATTAAACGAAAATATCTATGACATTGCTTCTGCCGGCGATTTTGACCGAGTTAAAGTGAGTACGTATAGATTTGTTCATACAAACTTCGGACCCACATTTCATCCTCTTGGGGGTTGAATTATCAAATAAAATATCCTTTCTTATTATTTGTGGTGGCTAATTTGTTCTACTTTGTGACTTTCAGGAAACGCTCATTTGTAGAGTACATCAATGTTTTGTATTTATCATATCGCTTCACAATTAAATGCTTATTACATTTAGGGCCTGTTTCGTAGGGACCCAGCAGGGTCAAAGCCTACTGGGGCCATGGGTTGACTTCCGAAAAGGAAAGGACGCCAGTGTCTTGGAACTCAAGGCAAAGAAGGAACATAGGTGTGGTTTTACTCAGTAAAAGTCTGACATTCCCTCTTGCTCTGCCCTAGAGCGGCAGAAGTCATTGGATGATTTACCACCTTAAAAAGGGCCTGTTTAGCTACCTCCAATGAGAAGTTAACCGACTTGGTAGATAATTTCATACAATATCTGTTTCTTTTTTGAACTTAGTCGGATTGTTCCACTTAGTGACTTTCAGAAAAGCACTTTCAATGAAATTTTGGCTTATCTCATCAGATAAGGTTAATTTTATGGCAATTGCAGTTTTAGTGGTATCTGGTGCTTATTAATTACAAGAAATAGATAGCAATGGCTCTCATTTCCTAACAATGGTATGGTAACGTTTGTATTAAACGAAAATATCTATGACATTGCTTCTGCCGGCGATTTTGACCGAGTTAAAGTGAGTACGTATAGATTTGTTCATACAAACTTCGGACCCACATTTCATCCTCTTGGGGGTTGAATTATCAAATAAAATATCCTTTCTTATTATTTGTGGTGGCTAATTTGTTCTACTTTGTGACTTTCAGGAAACGCTCATTTGTAGAGTACATCAATGTTTTGTATTTATCATATCGCTTCACAATTAAATGCTTATTACATTTAGGGCCTGTTTCGTAGGGACCCAGCAGGGTCAAAGCCTACTGGGGCCATGGGTTGACTTCCGAAAAGGAAAGGACGCCAGTGTCTTGGAACTCAAGGCAAAGAAGGAACATAGGTGTGGTTTTACTCAGTAAAAGTCTGACATTCCCTCTTGCTCTGCCCTAGAGCGGCAGAAGTCATTGGATGATTTACCACCTTAAAAAGGGCCTGTTTAGCTACCTCCAATGAGAAGTTAACCGACTTGGTAGATAATTTCATACAATATCTGTTTCTTTTTTGAACTTAGTCGGATAATACGATAATCGGCCATCGCAATACTACGTCGCGCCTTACAGTTTACAATAAAATTAAACTACAAGTAAAATTGAAAAGGAAAGTGCTCATTAGCAATCTAGATGTAATCTAAGGGTAGCCAATATGCTGAAACATAATACTTAAGTAACATTTTATTACAGTTGCAATTAAAAAAAAGAAAATCGAAACTACTATTTTAGCAGCGAGGTACATTATCCACTAAACCGATATCTCTTTTGAAATATATATCCGAGTTTAATGCACGTAACGCCTTATGAAGAATGAGGAACAATGCCAAAACCTCGGAACATAATCAAATATTTCAGTGGCATTAGCGTGCTATTGTACAACTACTTGATATTGGCGTTTCAAGACGAGACGTGCAATTAAATCGAGTTCTTTATTGTTCCGTTGCACACTATTACATTATTGAACACAGATGTGTGTTATGTACGAGTATGTTATGTTACAAAATGAAAAATATTTTACGATATTTGTTATGTTGTGAAACAACGGAACTAACGATCACACAATTTTAATTGATAATACACATTTTTATGATCGGATTCTTTAAAAATTTTCAAATTGTTTGTTTTTTTTTTATTACATTACTAATTATAACTGTATTTAAAAAACAATGTAATCCGTATAACAAAATATAAAATGCATAAATGTCAGCTTGCAACACGACTAACTGAAAATAATTAGCGCTAAACATGATTAAAATGTCGTTCTGTCTGTTTCAATTTCATGCAATTGGCAGCTGAAATGCAATGATGTCAAAAATATGTTTATCGCCAAATGTACAAGTATGACTGAACAGTCGTGCAATCACCCCAGTTTTTACAAAATCATTGTACATTCCGTTTATTCTTCTTGCTGTTTTTTAAACAAATACATTTCTTACAATATTTTTTTCTGTGTCTCCGCTCTTCACAAAACATAATAGTTATTGATAATGTTTTTTACCGTGACATATCAATCAAGAAAATACTTTTTTTTTGTTTGTAAAACATAGGTATTACAGAGGATTTTAAGTACCTATAAGTGGAAAGTGTGCTATGTTTTGTCAATTTTGGCATACAAACTAACAACATGTCAATATTAACAAAAATTTGAAATTATAATATTGTCGATGACAAAGAAAATTGAATAGTTATAGTCAAAAAATTAAACTTTTAATAGAATGTAAAAAAATGCATAACTAGCCCTATAATATTCCCATTGTTGGGCAGTCCCAACAATGGGAATATTATAGGCTTCCTTCTAGGTAATGGACTTTAATACACTACGCGGACTAAGTGCGGGTTGGTATATGTCAGATGGCTTCCAATTTATGGTTCTAGGGCATTCTGGAGCCCTCACGATATTTTTCCTTCACCGTTTTGAAAGCAGTAGTGATGTAACAATTTACGAAAAGTTAAGGGCCAGCTTGGGTTTGAACCCACAACATATTTACAACTCATAAGTTGGGGCCGATGATTCAGTGATACTACAATTTTCAGTCAGAAAAAATATTTTCTTAGGAAAATAATTTTTCATTAGCTAGTTCTAGAGATTACCATTTATAACCCCATATAAACTATTTATCTTTAGTTTTTTTATTGTAAGTAAATTTGTATTTGCTATTGATTTTCTGGTATAAAGCAGAACCAACTAAAATAATAGAGCTACCATAAAAGCCGTCAGTGACAATCAATTTTTCGTCGGCCGCTATCCAATCTTTTAATAGGTCAGAGTTGCATCAGGAGCTAAACGTGAGCACTAGAAATATCACAACGTGACTGAACTGCAAATGAACTGCTAAAACCTTCTGAAGGCTTACGTAGGTACGTAGTATGTTAATTTATAAACGTTACTTCATGAATATTAACAAGTTAGGTTTTCACTACGTAATGAAAGTTTTAGCTGCGTCGTTTTGTGAAGGTGGGTCTACGGTTGAGGAGCTGAGCACGAGCGAAGCTCAAATTTGTGTAGTGTAGGTACACCGACTCTAGAGTAGCCGAGTATGAGCGACACTACACGAGCTCGACTCTTGCTCCGCTCTTCTAGCGTAGTACCCACCTTCACAAATAGACGATACCTACATAATTTGTGGATATAACGGGTTCAAAGCACTTTCAATGTATTTTTGGCCTATCTCACCAGATAAGGTTAACTTTATGGCAATTGCAGCATTAGTGGTATCTGGTGCTTATTAAATACAAGAAATACATAGCAATGGCTCTCATTTCATAACAATGGTATGGTAGCGTTTCTATTAAACGAAAATATCATATAACATAGCTTCTGCCGGCGATTTTGACCGAGTTAAAGTGAGTAGGTACGTATAGATTTGTTCATACAAACTTCGGACCCACATTTCATCCTCTTGTGGGTTGAATTATCAAATAAAATAATATTTCTTAATATTTGTACCTATACATCATAAAAGGAACGTCTGTGCAAAATTTCAGTGTTCTGGGTCCTAGAGCTTGGGCTGGGCGTTGATAAGTCCGGAAAACGCAGCGTTGGAAGGTCTCTCACAAGGTGGACCGACGACCTGGTGAGAGTCGCGGGAATGCAGTGGATGCGAGACGCACAGGATCGTTCGTTGTGGCGAAGCCACTCCTCCCCTAAGGAGGCCTATGTCCAACGTCTTTCGGCTGAAATGATGATGATGATATTGATAAGTCAGTGAATGAGTCAGGACTTTGCCTTTTATATATTATACAGATTGATAGGAATATCAAATCAAATCCAATAACTATATTTGTACATAACATAAAACAAGCATAATAATCAGCCTTATAATGCACGGCCTGGTACTCAGGCTTCCTCTCTAGGAGAGGGAATGGGCCGTAATCCACCACACGGGCCTAGTGTGGATTGGTAGATGTCACATGTCTTCGAATTTTTGGTTCTAGGACATGCCGGTTTCTTCACGATGTTTTCCATTATCGTTTTGAGAGCGGTGGTCATGAAATAAATTACACAAAGTGTAATTTATTTAATGCACTTGTGCACACAGGTCAAGTATTTCTGTGTTCTGCCACAATAAGTGGCACTCAAATATTAATTGAATATATATGTAGGTAAATTAATTATAGTTATATCTACTGGACAATGAATTTAATACCTTTTACATACAAGATTAAATAGCGTTTTTTTTAATCCTACTTACTAAACTCGTGAAAAAATAAAAGGCTCGTTTTGACATTTGAGAAATACTCTAGAATGTAACTTGGAACGCAACTGAATGAAACAATAAAATAATATTTTTTTAATTACATAAAAGTGTTTTAAAAGAACACATACATTTTTTTAGTGCGTTAAATAATATGATGGAATATATTGCGAGTATTCTTTTTGCGTATTTAAGAGTCTTTTATTTTTTGCCAACTTTACCTATTCTATCTACACTAAACTCTAGAGATATTTTATTTTTAGATATCGACGTACCTTTTTGAAAATAAACCGGTAAGAATTTTCATACAACCTGAATCGGCCATGAATTTAATACAAAAAAGCTTGGCTATTCCAAACATTCAGACTTATCCTAAAGAATTTATTTTTACTGCTGTACCTCTGGAAGATTAGCGTAGCTTGGCGTTCCAAATTCGTTGTAAGACTCGTACACATTTGAAGGTCAAGGTAAAAGGGTACTCCCGGGGTAATCCTAGGACTTCCGTTTAAACTTGCGAGTCACGGACTCACGGAACCATCCTCCTTTATGGCTAACATCCAACGGATTGCAGGTTTACGTTTAAAAATAGAACAGAGAAGACTAGAACGATATTTAGTAACGCAAACCAACCTAGACATTAGAGAATCAAGGAATCGTGTGTGGTTACGGACATAATATCATTATGATGTCATTTGTCTGCCTACGAATTGACAGAAGATGTCACGAATAAGGGTCATTATTGGAGCTTATTGATATTCATAACAAAATTATACAACAGCTAACATTTTAAGTAGGGAATATATTGCGAGTATTCTTTTTGCGTATTTAAGAGTCTTTTATTTTTTGCCAACTTTACCTATTCTATCTACACTAAACTCTAGAGATATTTTATTTTTAGATATCGACGTACCTTTTTGAAAATAAACCGGTAAGAATTTTCATACAACCTGAATCGGCCATGAATTTAATACAAAAAAGCTTGGCTATTCCAAACATTCAGACTTATCCTAAAGAATTTATTTTTACTGCTGTACCTCTGGAAGATTAGCGTAGCTTGGCGTTCCAAATTCGTTGTAAGACTCGTACACATTTGAAGGTCAAGGTAAAAGGGTACTCCCGGGGTAATCCTAGGACTTCCGTTTAAACTTGCGAGTCACGGACTCACGGAACCATCCTCCTTTATGGCTAACATCCAACGGATTGCAGGTTTACGTTTAAAAATAGAACAGAGAAGACTAGAACGATATTTAGTAACGCAAACCAACCTAGACATTAGAGAATCAAGGAATCGTGTGTGGTTACGGACATAATATCATTATGATGTCATTTGTCTGCCTACGAATTGACAGAAGATGTCACGAATAAGGGTCATTATTGGAGCTTATTGATATTCATAACAAAATTATACAACAGCTAACATTTTAAGTACCCATGGATCGTTAAACTAAACATTTTGTGCTGAGAAATACCTAGTTTTTTTTTAATTTATTTATATAAACTAGTGCTTGAGGGCAATTCCACCTGATGGTAAGCAGCAAACAGTGATGCAGTCGTTGATGGTAAAGCGCATTAGTTTAATAAGAGCCTATTTTTTACTCTAGCCTTAAAAACACTTAAATTATAATCGAAGTGCTTTGGAAAAATGATGACCAGCAATTTTCATAAACAAAAAGCAACCATTTTGAAAGACGACCGAAAATTTCAATGTTTTCTTATTGTTCAGCAAAATTCAAAGAGTAATAGGTACGAACAAAATTTGTTTGAGAATTAAAATTACGAATATAGGTGCAGTAAAAATTTTACTTTAAGTTTGAATAAACATTTTTACTTTCTCAGAATCACCAACTACCTATAAGACTTGAATATTATGCATACAAAAAGTATGTTTAAGTTGAGCTAACATAGTACAGACAGCTTTGTTGACTCCAATATGCGTTATTACGTAACATTCCTGATAGGCTATCACACAACTTTCCTTTTACGACGACCAACAAACAAACGTGATGTTACAAGTTTTGGTTTATCACCATCCTTATCAGCCATAAAAAGAGCAAGGGTCGGCCGCAATCCGTCTTCTGAAGATATATATCAGCCATGAATTCGCTACAAATCTGATACAAAACAAAGGGCACCATTGAAAGGTCATGGTAACTGGGTAGGTAGGTAACCTGCTGACTCATTCGATGACAGTCTATCAACGTCACTATTCTTATACGCAAAGTGATGGTAAAAATAGGTTCGTCACCGTAAGTTCTATTTCTATTTTCTCCGTTTAAGATAGAATGGTTTACTGATCCAGTATTATTATAATGTCTATGTCAAAGAATGACAGTCAGTATAAATACTAGATTTTGCTCGCAACTTTGTCCACGTGAATGTCGGTTATTAATTCGGATGCGAAGTTTTTATTTTATTTTATTTTTTTATTTATCTTTTTTACATAATTATATAATTTAAATTTTTAAATTTTGCATAAAAAAACACATAAAAACAAAAATCATAAACACACAACTACATATATCCTTGGCGGTTACGATAATCAGTACAATGATAGCCGAGTCCACATTCCACATGTCGACAACCTCGTGTCATCAGCTTTCACGAGATTCTCGTCATGCGGGATGGTGATATGAGTGATATCGACTATCATTGCGCGGCGCGCTAATCGGTCAATCAGCACTATTATTATTTTATTATTGATGGGTTTGCACTTAACTACTATCTCACGTGATGGCAAGTGATAATGTGGTTGACGGTGAAGCACGCTCGCCTAGAAGTAATCTATTCACTCTTGACCTAAAGACCCATAGGTTGTAGCTATCAGGAAACACATACTCCGGCAGGTTATACCACTTCTTTGCTGTACGCACAATAAATGTGTTCCCAAAACATTTTGTGCGTATGGGTGGGATGTCCACCATGTACTAGTGAAGTCGAATTCAGATAGAAAGTAGTCTATTTTCTTTCTTAGGGTTCTAGATTGCTCCGTACCAAATTTCATTTCAAATGCGCAACAGACAGACAGACAGACAAACAGAGTTACTTTTACATTTATAATATTAGTATGGAAGACACTAGCCATTAAATATATTAAAACTAAGTTAATTACTGAAGAGTGCATTGAAAAGGTAATACTATGGTATCAACTACATATTGAATAAAGATTTATGCTTTAATGATTTCATTTTAAAGAGATATAAATAAGTATTTATAGTTTTTAATGAAGCAGTTGGCTCGGTGTCGTTGCTCCAAAAGGTGTTACACGCCCTGTTTTTGAGGTAAAAAAAAATCATTAAGTAACTTTTCCCGCTCTGGGGGGAGCGAAAAAGAGTGCACAGACTTTTACTGACTAATACCCTCCTTTGTTCCTTCAGTTGCTCTTTGCGTTCTAGGGTCAGGGTAATTCTTTCGAACAATCCCAAGCGGGGCACACCTCCACCGTATGCTCTACCGTGTCCTCAGGGCGGTCCACACAATGGTGACACCCGGGCGTTTCTTCCGCACGAATCAGGTGCAGGAATCACTCGAAATTACTATGTCCGGTGAGAACCTGCGTCATGCGGAGGGTGAGGACGCCGAGACATCTCACCAGCTACTCCTCAAAGAGCGGACTTACCGCCATGATTCTGGCGTGCCCGTACCCTGAATACCAGACTTGGCAAAGAAAAGCATTTACAAAGTGACGAAAGTATAAACAACTCGATTGTACTGGAATGTATAAGGCTCCACGTTTCGAATTGTTTACGAAGGTGTAATAAATACTGAACCTTAAACTTAGTAGGATTAACTTAGCTTTTATTGAGGTTAGCCTCGAAATTAATGAGCTACTATCTTCTATTTCCAATGTATTGCTGGTCATGAATATGAGACCTGTTTTGAAAGTACAAATAGGATTGGATATTAAAATGCTATTTATTTACATCTGGGGCCGAGCGAGAGAGAGGGATGGAGTTATATACCCTATATAGCCCTCTTTAGCAGTTCAGTTTAGGTCGTCAAATAGATTGCATTAAGAGCTTGTGTAACGGCCTCTGTTCATTGCCCAGTAACGTTGATTTTTTTTAACGTATGAAATCATGTTATGACTTCTCTTGCTCTAGGGCGGAGCGTGAGGTATGAGGCATGTCAGATTTTTACTGACTTAAGGTACAAGTTGGTAGCCGACTGCACGCAGCAGCAGCAGACGTCATGTCGTCGCTTCATGTCGTCACGACACGTCGTTGCGTCATGTCGCCACAGTCATGATTTCGAACACGACTGCAGACGGCAACAGCAGATGGCATCCAGTTGGCTCCGAGTGCTCCGTGAAACAAGATGTCTGACGTATTCGTCGACGTGTCGTTGCTCCGGTGTCAGCGGCACTGCTGTTCTGCGGTCGGACGACACTGCCGTCTGCCGCTCGACGACGCGTCGCTAGCTTCATGTCGCTAACTACGGAGGGAATTTCATAGAAATACGTAGAAACTAGTAGTATCGCTGCGCCACGTCGTTTGCTGCAGCTTCATATCGTCCGCTACCAACTTGTACCTTAAAGCCACACATATGTTCCTTTGTTCCCGGGCCACGGGCCCCGGGTTTCCCTTTCGGAAGTCAACTCATGACCACATTAGGCTTCGGCCCTACTGGGCCTCTATGGTTTTGCTGAAATCTCTTTGCGGTACGCGTAAGAGAAACAAATCAAATATGCGTAGAACAATATGCGTCATCCACGACTCGGGCTCGGAAATCAGAAATCAGAAACTTTATTTCAAATAGACCAATAACAGGCACTTCTGAATTGTCAAAATGAGTCAAAAAAACCGGCCAAGTGCGAGTCAGACTCGCGCACCGAGGGTTCCGTACAAAACTGTAGGTATATAAGTAAAAGTTATGGTATTTTTATTGCTAAATGAAATCCATAACATAACAATGTGGAAAGCTGACGGTACCTTGTCAATACATATATGAAAACATTATGTATGTTCGGAAAAATCTTCATCTCTTTAAGAAGAGAAGTGATAGACATAATTTTAATACTAGAAATAGGCACAATTTGGATCAATCTCGGTTTAGATTGGCTAAGGTACGAAATTCTTTTATGGGGAATTGTGTAAATTTTTATAATAAAATACCACTGCGGATTCTACAACTGAACGAGACAAAATTTAAAACATGCATAAAACGCACACTATGTAGACAAGCATATTATAAATTAGAGGATTATATCCTTGATAAAAAAGCTTGGCTTAATGCTGGTCCTGCTCCACAGTCACAGCCACTTGGGTCCACTAATTAGTTTTCTTTTATTGTTAATCGCATAACAACGTTTGCTGGGTCAGCAAGTCTAATATATAAAATTCTCGTGTTGCGGTGTTTGTTTCCAAACTCCTCCGTAACGGCTGAACCGATTTGCATGAAATTTTGTGTGCATATCGGGTAGGTCTGAGAATCGGCCAACATCTGTTTTTTTTTTTTAATCGCTGAACAACGTTTGCTGGGTCAGCTAGTAAGTTTATGATTATTAAAAAAAATATACTATGTGATGTAACTAAAAATTTAAGATTTTCGGAATTTTTCCTATATGTGTACTTTATAACGTTGCTTCATGCCAAATTTCAAGATTCCAGGTCGTCTGGAAGTATCCTTTAGGTTTTGATTCCCTTGCGAGTAGTTGCGAGTTTCAAAATATGCGGCTTTAATTGCTGTATCTTTTGATTGCGTTGACGTAGAAGTTTGATTTTGTTACAGCTTAAAGATATTATAGACTTGAGTATTTGTTAAGAATTTCAATATAATACCACTACGCGTTCATGAGTAAAGGGGTAATAAGTTTAAAATTATTAAAAATATTTTTATTATATGATGTAACTAAAAATTTATGCTTTTCGCAATTTTTCCTTTATCTGTGTTATAAGACGTTGCTTCGTACCAAATTTCAAGATTCTGAGTTCACGGGAAGTACCCTGTAGGTTTTGATTCCCTTGCGAGTAGTGGCGAGTTTCAAAATATGCGGTTTTAATTCCTGTTTCTTTTGATTGCGTTGACATAGAAGTTTGATTTTATTACAGCTTAAAGGTATTATAGATTTGAGTATTTGATATGAATTTCAATATAATACCACTACGCGTTCATGGGGAAAGGGGTAGTAAGTTTAAAATTATTAAAAATATTTTTATTATATGATATAACTAAAAATGTATACTTTTCGCAATTTTTCCTATATCTCTGCTATAAGACGTTGCTTCATACCAAATTTCAAGATTCTGAGTTCACGGGAAGTACCCTGTAGGTTTTGATTCCCTTGCGAGTGTCGAAAATTTGCGGCATAAACGGGAGTATCTTTTGATCGCGTTGACTTAGAAGTTTGATTTTTTCACAGCTCCAAGAGACCATAGACTTGAGTATTTGATATGAATTTCAGCTTGATACCTCCACGCGTTCCTGAGAAAAAAGGTCTTGACAGACAGACAGACAGACAGACAGACAGACAGACGGACAACAAAGTGATCCTATAAGGGTTCCGTTTTTACCTTTTGAGGTACGGAACCCTAAAAAGTGAAGCTAAGTTGCACGTTCCAAAGCGTAGCTCTCTATGGTGAAAAACGTGCAAGAAACTCCATAGACACACTACAAAAATCTTAGTTACATATTTTTTGTCGCTTCTATTATGTGAGCACAATGTTTATTAATAGCAGTCTTTTTTAGCACGCACATAGTACCAACATTAGGAATGTTGTCCAATTCATGGTTTGTGTCACCAGGGGCATGATGTTGATGTTGCAAAGAGCAATTAGAGGAATACGGACCGTGGGTTTTGGCCAATAACACCTTTTTTTTTAGGTGGGAAATCATCTAATGACATCTTCCGCCCTTGGGAGTGTCAGGCTTTTACTGACTAAAACCCACTCCAGTTCCTTCTTTGCCTTCGTTCCAAGGCCCCGGGGTTCTCTTTCGCATAACCTATGGCCCCAGTAGGCTTCGACCCTGCTGGGCCCCTACGGTTTGCTGACATCTCCTTTAGGCGCGCGTGAAACACTGGACTTGGGCTCGATCTGGACTGTTACAGGACGGTTGGATGGCGAGCTGCCCATTGCTCACCGTCCGCAAGCCCGCGGGCCAGTAAAAGTCTGACATTCCTTTTCGCTTCACTCAGAGGAGAAAAGTTATTTTATGAATTCCCACACTCCAAAAAAAGGTAACGTATAAAATCCTATGTAGATGTTGTTAATAGTGGTTGAAGTGCGGTTCCTATTTACGTTCGGTTCTAAATATAGAAACCTTCTATCAGAGATAAAAGTCCAAGATCCCAGATATTCCCAATTTATTTGATTAACAAAAGGTTTTGGATTGAGTAGTACTTAGAATTATTTATTAATTTATCATACCTGTTCGCTTTGGCTGAAGAATTATGTTTTATTGTATACAGGTTTTTTTTTTTAAGTGGGAAATTATCATATGACTTTTCTCGCTCTAGTTGGACTGAGAAGGAGTGTCTAAAACTAATGTAATGACATCTATGATGCCACATAGAAACTAAAATTCAAAATCCTCCATCCCGTGATGGAGGATTATATAATATTACTAGCGGTCCCGGCAGACGTTGTTCTGCCCAAAAGCGGCATTTAGTAAAAAAAAAAAATTACCCTACTCTACCCTACTCTACCGTACTCTACCCTACTCTACCCTACTCTACCCTACTCTACCCTACTCTACCCTACTCTACCCTACTCTACCCTACTCTACCCTACTCTACCCTACTCTACCCTACTCTACCCTACTCTACCCTACTCTACCCTACTCTACCCTACTCTACCCTACTCTACCCTACTCTACCCTACTCTACCCTACTCTACCCTACTCTACCCTACTCTACCCTACTCTACCCTACTCTACCCTACTCTACCCTACTCTACCCTACTCTACCCTACTCTACCCTACTCTACCCTACTCTACCCTACTCTACCCTACTCTACCCTACTCTACCCTACTCTACCCTACTCTACCCTACTCTACCTTAAACTACCCTAAAAAAAAAAAAAAAGTAAAAAAAAAAAAGTACCCTATGTCCGTCTCCTGGTTCTAAGCTACCTCCCCATCAATTTTCAGCCAAATCGGTTCAGCCGTTCTTGAGTTATAAGTGGTGTAACTAACACGACTTTCTTTTATATACATAGATATTACAGTTCACTATGCGATTAGAACGTAAATACAACAACGTAAAATCAACTCTTGGGCAGTGGCCCGGACCAGACAACACTTGTTTGGACTATCCTCCCTTTTCAACGGAAGTTTCTGGTACTGTACACCCAGTTCCACGTACCTCTACACTAAAAGTCCACATGTGTTCTTTCGGTTGCCGATTACGTTCCAGGGCCCTGGTACAAATAATTCTACGACCCTATTGTCTTTAGGTACATAAAAATTATTAGTTGCCCTCTTTAATTATGCCATACTTTGACTTTCATTATTTACATCTACTAAATAAACTAAGCCCCGGCCTCAGGTGGCGGTTAAAGTATTACTTAATTAGAATACTTAATTAGTATAATATACAATATTCTGTAAAACAGACATAAAAATCAGTACTTATACTCCATTCACGATAACATTAGGCAACAGAGCTTCATAGAAGCAGGTGTGCCCATTTATTTTCAAGATAAATTCAAACAATTTAACAACATTTTAACATTATCAACTTAGATAAATTTGATTATTGTAAAATAAGTACATTTAGATAAATAAAATGGATTTTTTTAAATAAAAATAACTTTATTTCAAACAATTAAAAAAAAATATGGCGTATCAACAAGTTTCCTCCTTACAAAACATATGAATTGTACAAAATACAAGACAACAAGATAGTTATTTAACATTCATACAAATTTATATAACTAATATAATATAGAATAATAAAAAACGTTCCAGGTTCTGACAACCCTTGCTTCTTCTAAGTTTTTAACATGGGCACTAGTAGTAAAAGTAAGAACTAAACAATTAATTTAATTAAAAGACTCATATATTCAGAAGATGAATACTTCAAATGAATTTATTTAAGTAAGTATAACAGTTGTCATATAAACTGATTATAATAAATTCAGCATCAATCTTAACTGTAATAAAGCATTAAATACTTATACCTATTGTACTTTTATTACAAAGTGAACCAAAAACAACCTTTTTTAATTTCTGTCTTAGAAAAGTGAATAATTTTAATTACGTAATTTTAGCACTTAGTTTTTTTTTTCGGGTAGAAAATCATCTAATGATATCCCCCGCTCTTGGGCGGAGCGGGAGATAGTGTCAGACTTTTACTGACTAATAACCCACATCTGTTCCTTTCCTTCATTGCCTTGTTCTCTTTCGCATCACCCATAGCCCCAGTAGGCTTCGACCCTGCTGGGCCCCTACGGTTAGCACTTAGTATCAGATCAGTAAATAGGTAAGCATGCGTATGTTCAAAGTGCATACCTACTAACACTAACCGAGCCCAAGTCGTCGGCGTCAACGGTGCGTAGTGTTCCACGCCCACCACAAAGAAATGTCAGCAAAATCTTAGGGGCACAGCAGGACCAAAGCCTACTGAGGCCGAGGGTAGTCTTCTGAGATAACCCGTCCTAGAACGAAAAGGGCAACTGAAGGAACACAGGGGTGGTTTTATTCAGTAAAAATCGACAGATGTAATTAGATAATTTCCCACCTTTACAAAAATAACCTTTAGCACTACTCAATGCCACAATTAATATTCAGAAAATAAGTATCCAATGTCTGGGGTGTCTGGGATTAAAAAAAAAATGTGTGAAATTGACATGCTTTGCACCAAAACGTCACATAGTCAATTCCTAAGAGACATTTTGTCATTACATAATATGTCACTTTGTTTATCTCAGCTTAATAATTCAGCAGACAAAACATTCCAGATTAAATAAAGTGGGTACAATACTGGACGCTATCTCTCTTTACTAAAATTTCCTTCGTGATATAAAATCATCTCCCGCCGTTAATTTTGCGTCTGGCAATGCCCACACCGGACGTGCTGACCCTATTGTACACTCACTTATACCTATAACTATTGTTTCACAGCCCTAATATAAACTCCGTTCATATAAGAACTAATTTACACAACAGTATACATTATTACAAAATGTAAAAGTCGAAATTCAATTGTGGAATAGCAGTCCTTAGGGTTGAATCACGCGATACTGTAGCTGACATAGGTCAATTTCGCGTCCGGTCGAAATTAATTAGTGTCCAACATTTCATTACGAACAATATAGAAACATTTTGAAAGAGGCAACACATCACGAATGAAATACGTGCAGGATTTCTTAATGCAGATAATTAAATAAAACATATGGTACAGGACGACAGTAATAACAGCGAATAAATGGAATTTATCTATTTGAGAAGAACGATTGAAGAATACTTAAGTAGTGCCTAGCTGATGTGTCGTGTAGCGCGTTTACATAGAAAATTTCTATTTTCATAAAAGGTCAGATTCCGATAAACCTGCCCTGAATTTGGATCAATAATGACATTTTAGATGATTGCTATAATTAGAAAATGAATGGATACAACAGTGTGTATCGTCTTTAAGAAGGATAAACGCTACTGTTTCCGGCCTTAATTTCACTTAAAGTTAAGTGAAATTAAGGTCGGAAACAGCAACGAATCATTTCTACCCTGTGTACATGTTTTTATCAATTTAGATATTGGAAAGTAAGAAGTTACTAAAATAAAAAAAAAATACAAAAAATATATTAACCTTTTTTCTACGAATTGAATCAATTGTGTCAACCGTTATAATTTCAAACAATTTAATTTGTGAACTAATGTAAGTGGGACTGCAGTAATTAAATATTTCTTATTAGTAAAAGCTGTTTAAAATTAATAGTACATTATGATATGTGTGTAATGTTAGTGATTACCGTCGACACGGTATTTAGACCCGAGCCGTGGGGAGGGTCTTAAGAGAGCCAAGAACGGTAATCATTAATTACTCACGTGTGTCATACGACGTTTGTCAATACCCTTGTGAAGAAAATAACAGTAAAACTAGTAAAATTTTCTGTGACATGGCGGTAAAAATCTGTTTTCATAAGCCGCGCATCATTTTTTTTTATTTACCCCTAGACGAAGGCTAAGGTATTTTGATTATACTGCCTAGTTTTACGTTTATGTTTTCTTGCGTGAAAAGTTTTTACGATAATGTCTTTCGTAGTGACAATAGATTGTAACAAGAATGTAACATTTTCTAATAATTTTGTAGTCTTTAATATTATTTAATTAATAAATAACTTCACTAGAATAAAAAAAATCACGCCTAAAACCGCGCGCATCTTAAAATGGCGGCCATAGACCAGAAAAAAAAACAATTTTATTTCAATCTACTATTTATTTACTAAATGTTATTTTATTAAATAAATCGTTTGTACAAGTTAAATTTGACCATTTTAACTTGTAAATTGGATGAAATAAGTAAGTAAGATACTAATTTATATACTATTGAACGCAATAAATCAATGGGAATTTTATTCGAATTCAAAATTTGTTTTGCGAACAAAGAGGTTGAACAAAAAGGTTTTAACTACATTATAGCACTAGCGCGTAATGGTAATCAAAATGTCACAGTTTGGTAACGAGTGCCATCATATACATAAGTGCAGTGCAATAAGAGTCACTTTCTGAACAAGTGTGTTGAAAAATTTCATTTTATTACTACACGAAGTTTACTGTCGCATTTTGTTAGTCTCACGCTAAGCTACTTGCGTTTTAGCGTGTGATTGACGGAAGCAAAGTAGTCGTTAGCTTATCGAAACGTTGACTGGTAGATACTCTAAATTTGATGGACAGTTAAGTTAAATCAATGAAAATCACTAAAACCAAATCATACTGCTTGTTTCGCCATCAGCTATACTAAAAGCCTCAATACTGTGTCGGAAAAAAAAGAAAAATTTGATATTCTTAAACGCACATTGAGCGTTACTTGCCAGTAACTTCTGAACTTTGAGACCTCTTTCAAATAAAGAATGTTTACAACCGAACATAAAAAGCGAGGGAAATGCCGGGTAGGTATTTTTTATGCATTTTCAGAAACTGCGAAATAAAACCTGCGTGAGTAGAACGGTGAGTACCGTTCACACTTTTCCTTTAGTACGCAACTCAAAATGGTGGTAATATAACTGCCAGTATTTCGTTCCACTATTTTTATCGTGCATTTTCAGTGCTTGCGAGGAAAATTTCGTGCATTTTTCCGTTTTAATATTGTTGGATGGTCATAAACTTATTCAGAGTCCCATTTATTGGGCTTTATCGTCGTTACATTATACAAATTTTATTTTAGTTTTGTCATTGATTAATTTTTTCTAAAAAAAGTTATCTTTTTTTATAATATATCTATTAGAATAAGCTATTATTATAATGATAAAATCAAGTTAAATCAGTGCAAATGATCATTTTATTTACCCATAATTTCTTAATAATTTGACATTGTTTTTATTTTAATTTTCTTAATTAGTACACTAAATCAATGTTTTTTTTTCTATAACTATTTTGTTCAGGATTCTAGTTATTGGTTCGTATTTTTTGTTTATTAATTCTATTAGAACTGTAGAAGTTATCAAGCTTCGAAATTGACTCTGAAAGTAAAATTAGAAAAACTCTATTTACATATGTGAATATAGTTCACAAGCGTGCTATTAATTTAAATAAAATCCTACTTAACTATTTAGACAAGAATATTTCCTAATGTTATTGGTAAGTCACATGTTTGTACAATAAATCTTTAATGGATATAAACGGGTTTGAAAATCATAGTTTTTTGGCCAAATAGCGCGTAATTTCAAGTGAACGCTCTTAAGCTGTGATGCAATCGGTGCTGGTGAGACGCACTAGTTTATTAAGAGCCTATTCACTCTTACCTTGAACACAACTAAATTATAATCAAACGGGAAGACCCCAGCAGGCAAATTGTTCCAGTCCTTTGATGTACACGGTATAATCGACGAGGCGTAACGCTTAGTCCAGACGGTAAAGGTGTTAACAATGTAAGAGTGGATACTCACGGAATCAAGTCATGCAATTCACGCGCACACTCTCCAAAATGCATTCTGTAAAATACCGAAAGGCCGGCTACCGTACGTTTGTACTGTACAGGGGTACCAAGTTGATAATCTGCAATCATTAACACTAGTCGAAAACTAATCAAATGTATGGCAATGACATCATCTCAACGTTAAGTCACGAGGTAAGAACAAATGAATAGAAAATTCGTAGCCAAGTTCACATCGTTCAAAATGATAGAATGAATTGTTATCGTTTCTACAATGTTCAACGCTACATCCTTTGTTATTGTAGAATGACTTTGTAGAACGAGCGGCCGACTCAGGCGCACATGGCTACCAATTTATCGTTTTCTACTATTGCTGACACCGAAGCGTTACCGATTGGAGAACGGAATTCGACTCAAAACGGTTGTAACTTGGCTAGGGGGGCTGTTCTATCTTGGCTGTGTGATCTATTGAGAAAATAATTCTCCTCTTTTAATTTTTTTTTCTTGAGGATATGCTGTAACTAGTAACTTGTTCACTGTGCAGTGCTTTAATAGGCAATAAATTATTTAAGTATATACCATGTAGGTAATTAATTAGCTAGGAGCAAGAGTCATGTTTGCAAAACCCATCCTACACATTACTAAACCTGTTTAAAACCCTTAACCTGGAGGTTCAAGTGTACGACAAGTTTCGAAAACATCTTGCTGGTAGTTTGTTTCCAGAACTAGTAGCTGCTATTATACCTGCTGACATTATACCTACCTATAATATCTATAGCTTAAAATGAGATGTGAGTAGTACTGACTGACTGACTGAGCAGTGGTGGCCGAGTGGTAACGGCCCCAACTTACGAGTTGCAGGTCGCGGGTTCAAACCCATCCAGGCGTAACTATTTTTTTTTTTTTTTTTTGAGGTCATAGTAAATAACTGCTGGCTCCCAAACTAGGTTTATAGCCTGTGACTTGGGAGTCAGTTATATGTTCAGATTAGGTAGGTACTCAACTATTACTTTGTATAATTTATTTCATCATCACTGAAAAAATTCGAAGACATGTGACATTCACCAACCCGCACTGGGCTCGCGTAGTGGATTACGGCCCATTCCCTCTCCTAGAGAAGAGGCCTGAGTCCCAGCAGTGGGAACATTAAAAAGGCTGATTATGCTATGCTTATGCTTATGCTTATGCTTATGCTTATGCTTATGACTGACTGACTGACTGATATATCAACGCATGAACGCACAGCTGAAAGTACCAGTAGTTTTAGCTGTGCGTTTATATGTCAGTGCAAAAGTGTAGTGCTTGTGCAAAATTTCACATTCCTAGTCAAACCCGGACTAGGAATGTGAAATTTTGCACAACGCTTCCTTTTATGACGTAAGTGAGCACTGAGAAGGAGTTTTTGGAAATTTGACCTTTATGTGGGTGAAAAGTGGAAATTTTATTTGTATGCAAAATCTCATTCCGTGTACTTGTAAATAGAGTTTTAAAAATTATATGAAGGATTCTTATTTCTTCGGTTAATAAACTTGATGGCACAAATTCAGATAAAAATTAATAATAAAGACAGTTATTATTAATCTCTTAAAACTGCCCTCAAAAGGGTGTTACAGTTTTTATGAAAACATTCTTGTGAATGACGTCGCTGGCAAAGTGATAGTTTATGTTAGATTTATTTATTTATTCACTCAAATATTATAAAGCCAACAGTTTGTGAGTGTGTCTGTATGTGTGTAGGTTTTGTACTTTTTCACGCACAAACGGCAAAACGAATTTCGATAAAACTTGGTTCACATCATCATCATTTTAGCCAAAAGACGTCCACTGTTGGACATAGGCCTCCCCCAAGTGTTGTCACAATGACCGGTCCTGTGCATCTTGCATCCAACGGATTCCCACGACCCTCACCAGGTCATCGGTCCACCTTGTGGGAGGCTTTCCAACGCTGCGTCTTCCGGTACGTCGCCATTCCAGAACCTTTTGTCCCCATCGACCATCTGTTCTGCGAGCAATGTGCCCTGCCCACTGCCACTTAAGTTTGGCGATTTTTTGGGCTATGTCAGTCTGTAAACGAAGGTTACAGACATAGCCCTAAGAATCGCCAAATTTACTACTATACTCCTGCGGATATCTTCATCAAAAATCACGTTGGATTGCGTTAGATGAAGCAACAAGCTTTAATACCATGCTTGATGTTGACGATAGGCGAGTTGAAAAGGACCCTCTTAATTTAAGTGTAATTTTACCAAATTCTATTGTAACAGTGTAAGTGTACCGGAGATTTTACTAATAAACAGAATAATTTATGAGGAAGGTTTGAATATAAAGTTGGTACATGTATATTATAGCAGCATTTGTACCATCCGTGCGTATGAAGCTAAGGCAGGCGCTAGTTCATGATATGTAACTTTTTTTTCCCCAGATTTATTTTATGTCTATTTTTTTGCTTGTAAAGCTAACACAATTTAACGTTTAACTTGTCAATCACTTTTATTTTCGGCATACAGACGTTCACAACATTTGTGCTGATTCACGAAGAATATCGAGTTTATTTATTATGATGGACATCTAACAAGGATTATCACTTCGTTGAAAATCGACCAACAATTGGAATTCTTTAGAGGCTTATTTGATTTATACTTTTATTTATAAAACATTGCTCTTTTTATAGTTCAACTCAACTAAAACTAAAAATATCGTCTTGGGAGAGGTTTATGCTAGGCAACGAGACGTCACCTCGGTATTGTAGCACAAGTCGTAAAGCTTTACTAAAATCAACCTGTCGAGGCCGTCAGGAGCAAGCGCTTCTCACGGGAAATCAGCGAACGGTGTTATTGTCATATGTAGTTCGGGACATATCGGTTATTTTAGTTCATATTTGATTGGCTAAAGGTTCACGATTTTTGATTTTGATCGAATGTTACGCCTACGTTAAACTGAATTGAAGCACAGAAAGCTTAGGGTAGCTTCACGGGTAATTATTTTTTGTTTAAATGAGTCGCTGAAATAGCGTTTTATTTCGCTTTAAGATGCAATAACATGTTCTTAATGTTTCGCAGATAACTGCACAGTTAGTGCAGTGACTGCTGCGTGGCGTGTCGCGGGTTCAATTCCTGCACAGAACATAAAACTGTTCCGTGTTAGTTATTCTGAGTCTGAGAGTCTTTTGTATGTGAGTTTACATGTTTATGAATATACCAAGGTACATGAGTAATGCTAAAACTACATTGCGCACACGTGTGCTACACACGCCGATCTGGGCGCGTCGGTCTACATACATTTTATATGGAAACTAGACTTTTAGAGCTACACTTGATCCACGCCACGCGATGTCGTTCTACGTACAAATCAGGCGTGATTCACGTGTGCATCGGTCTAATGTAGTTCTAGCTTTAATCTTAGTATTCATACTAAGATTTAAAAAGCATTGATAAAGTATTTATTCAAAAACATTAAGTAGCTCTATAGCATAATACAGAATGAAGCTTCTGTCTCGGAAACAAAATCGATTTTCTTTCAAAATAATACCTACAAAGAGGAAGTTTAATAACATTCTGTAGTACAGAACCTTACGTACTCGGGAATTGTTTGTCATATACAAACAATTTCCGAGTAGTTTCCTCAAATGTAACGTTTATTATTTACTTATTTATTTTATTTAAAACTTTATGCACTAATAAACATTGTACAAAGGCGGACTTAATATCTTAGGTATTTTCTACCAGTCGACCTTAGGGTGGTGCAGAGATTTAAAATGGCAGGTGCAACTTAATAGAAGACTGATAGAGAGGAAATAGGAACAATAATAAATGTATACTTAGATACATACATACAAATAATGATATTGAGAAAAAAAACGAATACAACAAATCAAGATTGTGATGAATCTACCAACTTCTTGCGAAAGTGTTCTCGTGCTTTCATTTTAAAGGACATCCGCCTGGTTGCCGTCCTGATGTTCAGAGGGAGCTCATTCCAAAGGGAGATCGCCTGGACAAAGAAAGAGGAATGGACAAACCCGGTGTGTCAGACATCGTAGAAGACGATTATTTGTATTTTAAATGCGTTGATAAGACATGATCATACTTACGAAGGTTGAAGACGAATCGAATGCAGTTATTCAGAAGGTGGTCCAGTTTATTGAGGAGATCTGCATTCAGTTCATATTAGCACACATCAGCATAGTCAATTATAGGAAAGATTAGGGACTGTACAAGCATTGCCTTTATGTGAGCTGGGAGAAGATTCTTCAGTCAATAGAGCTTAATGTTCCGGTGACTTTCCGACTGACACTTAATATTATAGTAACAGATTGATATCGTATTTATTTAACTTATCAATCATAAGTGGATAATATTCCAGCGTGTATCGATGACGGACATTCAATAAATATGCCTAACAATGCACACTCAATGTTTATTGACATATGATGTTTAGGTTAGTGATTTGTTTGTTTATATTCACATGATTGCCTCCTTCAAAGATATTATGTCAGCAAGATTGACAGGGTTAGGCCCAAAGCCTGCTGGCGCTACAACGGACCGTTTGAAAGAGTTACCGCGGACCGACAAGGACAACTGAAGGAACAAAGTTGCAGGAATCTCTGTTTCCGATGGCTACAACCCGGGAATCTTTAAGTTAAGAGTGAATAGGTTACTTCTAGGTAAGCGCGCTCCATTGTCGATCGCATCGTCGCTTTCCATCAGGTGAGATAGCGGTCAAGCGGGAACCTATCAAGAATAAAAAAGAGGCTTTTTGTCAAAAACAGTTTGACATTTCCAATCCAACCATGATTTCTCACGTAAAAAAAAAATGTAATTGTAATTGCTGTGAACCGAAAGTTAATTCTCGTACGTTCACATTTAAATCGCAATATCATCCCCTATTAATTCAAAGGTAGGTACGGTTTAGGGTTATTTAGGGTACTGGATTGTTCCTTCCACCTGATGCAGGTTCTCACCGGACATGGTAAGTTTGGTAGGTTCCAGCACAGGATTCGTGCGGAAGAAACGCACGCACATTAGGTGGACCGCTCGGAGAACACGGTGGAGCATACGGTAGAGGTATGAAGTACCTATGCCCCACGAGGGGGGCCTCCCGTGCCGGACCCTGGTACAGGCCATGGTGCTGAGCGAGAAGAAATAGCAGGCGGTCGCTTCCTTAAGCGAAGCAGTAATGCAAGCGAAGGAAGCGGCCGTACGAATGAGAGAATGGCTCTCACGCCCCAGCAGTTGGAATCCCGACCCCGATTTACAGCAGACACATTTATTTTAATCAATTTTATACTTACAATTCATTTTCTTTCTGCATATTTTAATATTGATTTACAAGATTATCGTGCCAATTTATATTGTTACTACTTTATTATTTTGTGTTGACATTTTAATAACGCAAGGGTAAAAAACAAACGCAAGGCAATAGCTGAATACAATTTATGTACACTTCCAACTTAGTCATTCAAAGACCAGAAAGCTTTTATGTTAAAAATTAAATTTACATTACGTGAAACACTTGACCCACTTTACGTGACAATATTATCTAATACAAAGATGGAACAAGCAAATAAAGCTAATACAATTAGAATAATGCAAATGGCGTCGCGCATTCTAAATAGTTCACTCTTGCTAAGACGATCAATATTCCTTCCTTGGGACTCATCAGTTTGGGCTGGGGAAAATTTCCAATATCCACCACCAAATTTAAAACTACTAAAACCATTTTTCTTCAATTTCAAAGTATGGGAAAGAGATCGCAAACAATATGACTTGTAGATTTTATGATTAATGCATGAAGCTCGCAACTTTTTTATCATAAAGTTTTATATTTGAGTATGCACAAAATATCTTATAAAATTTCCTGGAAGCCAGTGTATAATTAAAACCATGATGCGATGACGTACAAAGACTGACAGAGACGGATGAACGAACAGGCCTGAAGTAATTATAAAAATACTTAGGTAGGTACTTTGAAATTGAGTTCGAAAAATAAAACTCGAAACATACTACAAGATGACGAAATCATAACTGAAATCGATAAGTAGGTCTATTATGATTTTATGATAATAAAAGCTTTTATCATTTGAGTTCTTAGAAAATCTTAACCAAATATAGAATAAAGAAATATAGGTAGGTAGCTACCCACATATTCAGTGTTAAAATTTTCTTTCAATAGAAAAACTTCAGTCCAAATCAGGAAAGAAAATTTCCCGAGGGCTTTCAAATTTTGAACAACAAAAATCGTTACATAAACTTTGGACAGTCGTTACGGCCTGTTCGATTCACACTTCGCTCTAAACCTGATAACAGACTTAAGACACAGTGTTAGTGCCGACCAACATGTAAAAGAAAGTCGTTGACCCCTCTCGAGTCAGATGTCAGCTCGTCGCCTGCTGAAGCACTGCACCCTTTCGACACTGCGGCACCAACGAGTGATGTCGCTAGGCACGTTTTATCGATGAATAATGTCGTTAGATGTCGATAAAACGGATTTATTTTGTTGTAAGCACGTCGCCATTCATATTAAGACTTAACGTAGTTAGTAGCGCGTGGATGTGTGAATGTGGAAAAAGGTAACGACATAAATTATTCCGCCTTTTATACACGAGTGAACTTTTATGAATCTATAATGTAGATCGTTGCGTGAGGCGTGGTATATGACTCAGTTTTCATGAATTTTGAAGAAATATTAACTTAGGTTTAGCTTGGTAACATTTATTAATAAATTTACATCTAAAAAACTTTATTTTTAGTATATGCGAAACCTGAATATACGAGTAGTTTGTTCAGAATCAACTAACTGAATCAATTCCAATAATTTTTACACCACGTTACATTTTTACCTAAAAATATTTAAAAAAGGTTGGCAAGGTTAAGGTTGAAAGTTAGACACCATCGACACTAAGTACAACAAAGGTTACGGCAGGTCATAGCAGGCATAAGACGCCAGCGTACAGCTGGGTGGTGGGAGCAAAATACCTCTCAATCACTCGGTAACCATATATATATGTTCGGACAACCAGGTAACATAACAAGCTTATAACTTTGTGATTTTTCATGATACAGTTATGAAATTTTGCTCACCGATTCTACACATAAAAATATTAGACACGTGTTTCGGGTTTCGCACATACTAAAACTAATGTTGTAATTTATGTCTGGAAGCAGAAACTATGTCATTTGCGGGGTTCACGCAGATTGAGCGAATTAGTATGGGGGACTTTTCAGCTTGGATACGACTTTATTACATACATACAGCATACAGATACAGCGGGATTGTTCAGAAGAATCTTTTTAGTCAGTAAAATTCTGACAGTCTTTCTCAGTCTGCCCAAAGCAGGGTAGTAATATGATGATTACTCACTAAAAAAAGATAGATGTTAAGCTGCAACTAAACTGTACTTCTCATTTATCTAATCTATATAACACTAAGATACATTTAACAAACCCATAATTTCTTCAAACCATTCTGAATACCGTGCAATTAAAATTCTAGATCAACGCAAATAATTCACATAATTCTCTTATCTTCTTACTTATTTGTAAACGCATTTATCGATAGATCGGATGCATTCCCTTCACTGCAGCGCCTTGTTTCATCTCTTGCTATAAATGACCAGATAGTAGCTGAATGGCTGCTTTGTAAGGGATATTGCCTACTTTATGTATTATACAGATGCGGTAAAGCCACTTTACGATGACGCACTATATTAATAAACATTCCTTGATGCAATCTAAAACAAAATATTGCAGCATTGTGTGAACGGACTTAGTTGTAAGGATGTTTTGCTACATAGAAGTGGGTTTTAGCAAAACAAATAAGATATAATAATCATGTTATTTTCAGGTATCAGAGGCCCATAGACAAAATACATATAAGAATCTTAAACAATAACAAACTAATACATATTATAAAAACAAAACTTATTTAACGATTATTAAACACGTAATCTAGTCGGCGTCGTGTTGAGCTGCATGGCTGCGTGGTATCGCATAACCGTCCTCGGAAACGTCGGTATACGACACTTTTCGGCCAGAAGTCCTCTTTTAAGAAGGTCTGTAGCTGTTGGGTTGGAACTCGTACCACGAACGACTTGAAGTTGATGTCATGGCGCGCTTCCAACCTTACAACCCTCAGAGTTGTTTTTTTTTTTTTTTTCGGGTGGGAAAATCATCTAATGACAACCCCCGCACTTGGGCGGAGCGGGAGATAGTGTCAGACTTTTATTGACTAAAAACCCACTCCTGTTCCTTCTTTGCCATTTTTATTTTTCCAGGGCCCCGGGGGTCACTTTCGCATCACCCATGGCCCCAGTAGGCTTCGACCCTGTTGGGCCCCTACGGTTGCTGACATCTCCTTGAGGCGCGCGTGGAACACTACGCGCCGTCGACGACTTGGGCTCGGTCCGGATGGTTACCGGACGATCGGACGTCGGAGAGTTCAGTTGGTCTTCACTTTCAAATACTCCACGACTTCCTTAACCTTCGTTTAGTGATGCAGGCGCAAAATAACAGCAGATATATCAGTAATATACGAATACTCGATCTTATTCCGAAGAATCGCCAAACTTAAATGGCAGTGGGTAGTACA
This sequence comes from Mythimna pallens, assembly GCA_961205895.1. Taxonomy (NCBI): domain Eukaryota; kingdom Metazoa; phylum Arthropoda; class Insecta; order Lepidoptera; family Noctuidae; genus Mythimna; species Mythimna pallens. The sequence continues at coordinate 10,542,952 of OY540843.1, forward strand.
TTGCTTGTAGAATAGATGGTTCTTGGGATCGAAAGGTTCTGAAGTAACGACCGTGTACTGGAAAACGCAGTGTTGGAAGACCAGGTAGACCGATGACCTGGTGAGTGTTGCGAGAATCCAATGGATGCGAGACGCACAGGACCGGTTATTGTTTCGACACTTGATTCTTCAAGTTTAAGGTCTATGTTCAGCAGTCAGGACGTCTATTGGCTGAAAAGATGATGATAAGGTCTAATTAAATACATTTTTGGTAAGAAAGTGACTCATCATCATCTTCCTGCCCTTGTCCCGTGTTATTTGGGGTCGGTGCAATACGTTTTTTTCTTCCATTCCGCCCTGTCACTCGTCATGCTATCACAAACTTCCTTTTCTTTCATATCACTCTTCACACAATACATCCATCTTTTCTTTGGCCTCCCTCTCCATCTCCACCCATCCACATGTATGCTCATAACTCTTTTAGTAACATACGCTTCATCCCTCCTCTTTACATGACCATACCCAGACAAACGATTCCCCTTCAACTTTTCAGTCACTGGCGCTGCTTACAAACTTCCTCTGATATACTCATTTCACACTTTATCTATTCTCGTTATAAAGCCATCTCAACATTCTCATCTCCACTACATGCAATCTTTTTTCATCAGTCTTTTTCACAGCCCAACATTCTGATCCATATAGTATGACAGGTCTAAACACGGATTTGTAGATTTTACCCTTCAACTTGAGGGGCATCCGTGGGTCAAAAGTTGTTGCAGTGACGTGACGTCATTTCATCCATCCTGAATTGATCAGGTCTAATTAAATCATTTTTAGTAAAAGGGTGACTAATCTGTACTTTATAATAGTAAGCTAAATTTTCACTTATAAAATATTAGATGACCTAGACAAAGGGATTTTCTATTAGTAACGAGTATGTTTAAAATATCAATCTATTATGCCTGAAATGCGTTGCCGGTACGTGTCACGTGGTCAATCATAAACATTTTTGATTTGGCTAATGAATGTTTTAAACAATGATGTTCACCAGGTAGCAGCACTGAGTCGCCAGCTTCAGGCACCTGTCAAAACGCTCTGACCAGTTTTAGTTGGCCATATCTTGAAGTGGTCAATTTTAAGATCTAGCCACGACATATATAATTTCAAAAGTAGACAACCTCTCGGCTAAGTGACGCCAAATGGTGGTCTGAATTTTCCTGAAAACCCTTATTTTTATACCTGATATTGTATCACGTCTTTAGAGGTGAGGTCCCAAAGTATTTAAAGTAAATAATCTGAACAAGTAAGTTTTCGGAAATGTGACACTGTAATACGCCTAGATAAGTTAGACTTCAGAGCATTAAAAGATTTTTTCAATTTTGACCCGCCACAATGTTATTTGCTATCAAACAGTTACTTTGTTTCGCTGTTGGTTTTATAACCGAAATTAATGTACCTGGGTAATAAAAGAAATTTATCGTTAATGCCTTTTTGCAACAGCAGGTACCATTATAGTTTAAAGGAGTAGTAAAACTAGGCATTTATTTTAGGCCCGTTGCAGACTTAGAGCAAAAATCACACCCATATCTACCGACTAAGTATTTTCTTCCACCCGACTCAAGGAAACTTCCTTCAGTCAAATAAATAGTTATATCATTTTAGCCGAAGGAGGACACTGCTGTGAATCCAGTAGTAGATCTCTTTAACCAGTTGGTAAGGCGACCCTTACCGACCAGTCTAGTGGGTCTTGCATCCAGTGAATTTCTGTGGCGTTTACAATGTCATCGGTCACTATTGCGGAACCTTTCGGCTCCATCGATGAAAAATTTGCCCTGCTCATTGCCACTAGGTACGGTCCCGAGCGTGGTCATATTCTAGCCAGATGGTATTCAATTCAATATATTCAACCGACTTCAAAAAAAAAAATAGGAGGTTCTCAATTCGGTTGTTTTTTTATGTTTGTTACCTCAGAACTCCTTCGTATATGGATCGATTTGCATTTGTTTTTTGCCTACAAGGATATGCTTCCAGATTGTTCCCATTTTCATCAAAATCCAGTTCTGATGATGGGATCCATAAGGAGTCGAGGAGCTCCTCAATTATTATAGGTGACCATGAATATTATAGGTGACAATCTACAGTCAAAAAGTTAAATTAGATGAAGTGAAACTATGAAAAAAACCAGAAATGGCCAACGGAACTTCACACTCACATATATATCAAAATGCACTGTAACCATACAAATAAATAAATTGTTCTGAAAAATTGTGTTCAAAACGGTATCATCAAACTGATCTGATGATGATCATGGAGCCGGAAGGTAGGCACCGGAACTCCGTAATTAATTAAAGTATCTTGGCCGTGTTTGGGCTTAATAGAATTGTTATTAAAAAAAATACCTTACCTTTTAGTTCATTTTTTAAAAAGAGTTTGCTACCTCGATGTTGGATTAAGACAAAATTTAAATGCATGCTTGCTTGTTTGCTTTTATTGCATGCTTTTGCATTTAAATTTTGTGTTTAAAATTTTTAATCTTTTCGATCATTAAAATATTACATGATCTCAAATTAATATTTTCCTTACTATTGTGTTACTTATTTTCCGTAGATATTTTTTTTTTTTGTAACTGATACTTCACGATTCAGTTATTGAATACAATCAGGGTATCGTTTAGAATAACGATGAGCTTCGAGCTTTCAGTTTTCCTCGTGGTAGTAGAGATAGCATCTATGGTAATCATTTGGATATATGTTAATCTTATTAGCTTTTAGATACCCAAACGATTACGATACTATCTAAGTATTTAATAGCATAAGCCATAATAAATTTTTAATGTTCCCACTGCTGGGACTCAGGCCTCGTCTATATGAGAGGAAATGGGCCGTAATCCACCACGCGGGCCCAGTGCGGGTTGGTGAATGTCACATGTCTTCTAATTTTTTAGCTGTATGACATGCATCGTGAGGAAAATCACGATGTTTTCCTTTACCGTTTTGAGAGCAGTGGTGATGGAATAAATTACACAAAGTAATGCACCTGGCTGGGTCTGAACCTGCGACCTACAACTCAGTTCAAGTCGGGGCCGTTACCACTGCTCTAGTATAGTATTTAATAGCTTAATAGAATTGTTTTATTAAAAAAACATAAGTCTGGTTTTGTCCTTTTTGACATACCTACGATGACGCGGACTACACACTCATTTTTAGATAATTTAGACACATCGAAATAGTAGAAGAAATATTGTGTGTTTTTTACTGAGTTTGGTATATTAACTGACTCAACTAAACAATCCACGCAGAGGTCTTTTCTTCAACAGATTTGAAGATGAACCTAATTTGATTCAATGTTTAATTTAGTTCAAAGTTTGTCTATACCAATATACTTAATGCCTACCTGTGCAGCTCTATCATTAGCCTCGTATTAATTTTGAAAGCCACCAAAACCACCTACAGGTGGTTGAACAGTACGGACAGCAAAGCAGGTGCGCGTGTCCTGTGAAGGGCCCATACTATAGCAACTATTATTTGAGATAGATCGAGATTGTTTGTATAGCGGCCAACCTGGTTTCGCATTTGGCTGAGAGGTTTCCAGATTGCTCACTGCAGCTCGCATCCAGAGTATGTTCAGCTGGGGTAATAAAGTATAGAGGATAAGATGTTTCTGCCTTCATCGCGCATCTCTCATCTTTGCATTGTTTTCTAGGAGACTTAAATCTCATAAAACTAATACGACTCTTTAAAGTGTCGGTACAAGTTGATGATCATGCAGGGTAACACTGCTCTGCAACTGATCGTTTGCGTAAACACAACGCCGGAACTAGTATGCTACCTTGGAGGAGTCCATTTTTCAGATAGTACCTCAACCTTTTGCTGTTACCAAAATAAACAAACAATTTTGCTAAAATAAACCTGAAAGCCACAGTTACGCAAAATAATGCTAAGAATCTATAAAAAATGGTATCCTTTGTTAGCTCGACGACTTTTAGTAGGAGACCTAGACGTTTAATGTGGAATGTTTCATAGGCTGCTGAAAGATCAAACAACGATGTATACGCAACTTTCGAATGACACAATAACGATTATTAGATGGGCACACGTGTATTTTTGTATATCAAAGAAACGAAAAAATCCTCAAATAAGTACGCCTGAAGCTTTTCTTCTGATCCGGTGACCTCGTCTACGTCCCAGATTTACATAATCCTATCTTCGCGAGATAACTTTTTCTAAATAATTTATTTACTGCCACCGCGTTACCGCTCAGCTTGGTTTAAGAAAGAAAATGATATTTTGACCGAGATGGAAAAAGTTTAAATCCTTTTTGAATCCTTTCCGCTTCGGAAGTTTTTGCGATTTTACTTTTATTGTTATTGCAGGGTTATTTTGAATGCGGTTATTACTGTTTCTAGGGCAATTTTGTTTGTTAATTGAAAAAACCTTTCATAACACTATATATTGTTGTTACGCTTTGAATGAGTAGTTATGCAGGTGTCTACTTTACAGCTCACCCTCGTGCATCTTATTTTGCAAATACGAGTATTACCAATGTATAGATTGAGTCGTTATGTCATTCTACCATTTCATTCATTATTACATTTTTTTTAGGGTTTCGGTACCTCAAAAGGAAAAAACGGAGCCCTTATAGGATCACTTTGTTGTCCGTCCGTTTTTCGGTCTGTCTGTCTGTCAAGACCCTTTATCTCAGGAACGCGTAGCGGTATCGATTTGAAATTAAAAACCGTATACTCATGTCTGCGGTCCCTTGAAGCTGTGAAAATATCAAACTTCTAAGTTAACGAAAAAAAAAAGATATGGCAGTTTCTATCGCAAAAAACGACACTTAAGGGAACCAAAATTCTAGAGTACTTCCCGTGGATCCAGAATCCTGGAATTTTGCACAATGCAAGGTCTTATAACAGAACTAAAGGAATAAGTCAGAAAAAAAAATTGATGTCACGTCACAAAAAAAAATATACATAGGTAAGTTCGTACGGAACCCTCAGGGCGCAAGTCCAACTCGCACTTGCCCAGTTTCTGTTTTATTCTAGTTTACTTTTTTCAGTGTTATGCTGTTTCATTGATAGTTTTTATAATTTGTTTTATTAGTAGAGTACCAAAAATAAAACAATTTTTTAGATGTAATTTTCTTTTGAAAAGATCTAACCTATTTAAAATTCCTTTCAGACAGGCAGATCACTGAACACAAAATTAACATTATATGAAATTGTATTCACATTTAAAACCAACGCGTCTGTGAATTGTTAAGGAGAAAACAAATATTGAGTGTGTGGGTTTATTGCCAAGAATTTCGTTGGTTATATAGTCTAGAGAATAGATTAATAAATTAATTTTTGACTGCTGTGCCGGAGGTCGTGAGTTCGATTCCCACCCAGGACAAATGTTTATGTGATGAGCACGATCATTTGTTCTGTGTATAATAAGTATGTATTTAGAAATATATAAGTATATTTACCAGTTGTCTAGTACTCATAACACAAGCTCTGCTTAGCTTGGGACTAGACGGCGTTGTGTGATAGTTATGGAAAATGATTATAATATTTATTATTCTAAAGACTAAAAACCCACTCCTGTTCCTTCTTTGCCTTCGTCCCAGGGCCCCGGGTTTCACTTTCACACTACCCTTGGCCCTAGTAGGCTTCGACCCTGCTGGGCCCCTGCAGTTGCTGACATCTCCTTGAGGCGCGCGTGGAACAGTATGCGCCGTCGACGACTTTGGCTTGGTCCGGACGGTTACCGGACGATCGGACGGCGAGCTACCCATTGCTCCCCGTCCGCAAGCCCGCGCCTACAGTGGCCGTGCCCTCGCACGTGCACGAGCAACACCCTTATTTGCTAAAATTACTGCTTCGCAGAAGGAGGCGACCACCTGCCACTTCTCCTCGCTTCGGACCATTACTTTGTGTAATTTATTTCGTCACCACTGTTCTCAAAACTGTAAATGCATCGCGAGGAAACCGGCATATCTTAAAACTAAAAATTCGAAGATATGTGATAGCTTATTCCCTCTCCTAAAAAGGAGGCTGGAGTCCCAGCAGTGGGAACATTAAAAGGCTTATTTTGACTTAAGCTATGCTATCTTCTCGTGGAAACATTATTTGAAAACATGCGTAAATCCCCAAAGTAAAAATATTTCAGAGTGGATTAAAAAAAAAACGTACCTACATTTAAATATTAAGACAGGTGAAGATGAATTGTACGAAGTCAATACCAAGGGAGTTTCCTTACAAAACCCTGGAGATTTATGTAATCCCTTTTCAATCAGCCGCCGCTGTACCGTTTTGCTTACATTATGCATTGACGTGACTTGTGTTACAAACTTATAGGTCCATTTCGATTCATAATCTCAGATATTTTATTTACATTCTATTGTCTACTCAACTATCTACTTTAACATCATTATTTTTGAGCTGAGTTTTAGTGACAATTAGTTCATAAAAGAAAAAAAAAAATGATTACAACATTCTGTTGTTTTAAAACAATAATATGAATTCAGTTATTGAGTATTTTAATAAATACCAGGCGTGCGAAGAGGCTAATTTGTGATCCAGATCTGGTTAAATCCAATCTGCAAAGCCTTGAGCACACGCATAGGGTAGCCAGCCTTTCGGTGTTTCACAGGATGTATTTTGGAGAGTGTGAGTGGGAATTGCATGACTTGATTCCACCATCTCATTTCTACCATTGGACAACCCGACGAACGGCGACCCCTTGCGTTGTTGAAACCTCTGCGGTCCGGACTAAGCGTTTCGCCTCGTCGTTTATACCGCGAACATCGACGGACTGGCACAGCTTGCCTGCTGCGGTCTTCTCGTCCGATTATAATTTAGGTGTCTCCAAGGCTAGAGTGAATATACTCTTAATAAACTAGTGCGTCTCACCATCAACGATTGCATCACTACTTACCATCAGATGGGATCGCAGTCATGCACTAGTTTATAACATTAAAACAACAATAATAATTTGAAAATAAGATCATTAAAAACCTAAATTTTGACAGAATTTTAGGCTAAAACATTTAGTCATTTTTTACACATCACAAACATGCAGGAGTAATTCCTAAGTTACTCTTGTATCGTGGATGCATGTGTACTCATATGAGACCTGGACCCGGAATATCTTTCAGCCCCCCTAGCCAATTGTTCTGACGTCATCTCAACGCTCAGTCACGTGGTCAAAACAAAAGAATCGGAGGCGTGGCCTACTCGAGGCGTTCGCCGCAAACGAAACGATCGTAAAATGGCTAGGGGAGCAGTAGAGCATAAAAATATTAGTTCCATGCGGGAATCGAAGCCGCGATACCGCTCACCCACTTTTCACACTGCGCTATCATTTTAAACTGGGAGTTAGTTTATACCTTCTATATTATGCAAAAGGCCTTGTTTATTGATGTTCCAGTATCATCTTCATATCTCACGGTCGATAGCTCCCTGAAGAGTATTTGGCCAAAAAAATTACTGTATTGAATCGTTATGTGTCCTATTGGGAGTACTTAGTCTTACCAACTCGTATTTGCAAAATGCTTTAATAGTGTATTTGTTAAATATTATATACAATAACATACCATTGATCTGAACCAAAGCTTCTATTCGATGAATTAAAAAAAAAATTGTTTAAAGATTAAAAAATGTTGCGACATCTATGGCGTCACATAAGAACTAATCCTGTATTGCGCAATTAAACTTCTCCACGCGATTAGAACATATAGAACAGCCCGAAATCATCTATCGGGCAGTTGCCCACCAGACATATCACCCGTCGGGTCGGAGGATTCTCTGTTTTCAACGGAGGTTTGCGGGACTTTACTCTCTGTTCCGCATACCTCCAAAAAAGACATAATTTGTGTAAGAAGGTAAATAATCACACTAATATTATAAAGGTGTGTTTATGTCTGCCACTTCTTCACACTCGATTGGCTGACTTTATTGACCATATCCTGGAATAGCATATAGGTTACTTTTTATCTCGGGAGTATGTTCCCGTGGGAAAATGTTCTAGTTTCCCGCGTGCAAAGCCGATGGCAGTAGCTAGTATCTAATATTTTATGCCCCGTTTACACGTGGGCCAAGCCTCGGCCAATCGCCGCCCCTAGCCATTGTATAAACGGGGAAACCCCGTTCAAGCTATGGCGATTGGCCGAGGCTGGGCCTTCCTGTAAACGCACCATTATATTGGAAGTATATTTCAACACTTCTATATGTATTACTTTAGTGGTTCTTCTTACTTATTTTCTGTTTTTATTTTCAGGTAATTGATATCCACCTTCTTAACTACAAACGAATCGTAAGTACTTACGCCGCAACAAAATACCGTCCTAGAGTTGCAGTTGTTGGTGTCCCCGTAGCCCTAACTATATTCACAGAAAAAGATCAGGCCCCCTAGCCAAGTTACGACCGTTTCGCTTTTATTCTTTTGCGTCGAACGCCTTGAGTAGGCCACGCCTCCGATTCCTTTGTTCTGACGTCATCTCGATGCCCAGTTGCGTGGTCAGAACAAAGGGACGGAGGCGTGGCCTACTCGAGGCGTTCGACTCAAGAGGATCGAAACGAAACGGTAACGAAACGGCGGGTGAAGTCGTAACTTGGCTAGGGGGGCAGAACGATATGAATTGTGAAAAAATTGAAAAAAAATCTAGCCTTAATAACCTATGGTACTATCTTATACACTTCATTCGAAATAAAAAATGAGACAATTAAACAAATCTATTTTACTGTCCATTTAACCAATTTTGACTTTTATTTTAAAGTACTTGTAATTAATTCGGAATATATCAGTTCTTAAACGGTATAGGGTAACCCACGAAAATCAATTTTTATTGTATTTTTTTAACATTTTGCAGGTCAGTGTAATATAATAAGAATAGTGTTAGCTGAACTGAGATGATTATATTGATTATTTTAATGATTATAACTCAGTAAAGTCATATTTGTTAAGATCGCAAATCATACTTTAATTAACATGAACCTTACACTGACCTGCAATATGCAAAAAAACAGAAAAAATTAAATTTCGGATATTATCCTGGAGTATTCAATTGAAGCGCATTAATCAATCTGTTACTGTAGGCGCGGGCTTGCGGACAGCGAGCAATGGGTAGCTCGCCGTTCGACCGTCCGGTAACCGTCCGGACCGAGCCCAAGTCGTCGACGATGCGTACTGTTCCACGCGCGCCTCAAGGAGATGTCAGCAAACCGTAGGGGCCCAGCAGGGTCGAAGCCTACTGGGGCCAAGGGTCTGATTCTGAAAGGAAGACTTGGCCCTGGTACGAAAACAACGAACAAACAGCAACAACGCATGGCAACAAAGGAACAGGACTGGGTTTTTAGTCAGTAAAAGTCTGACACTATCTCTCGCTCCGCCCAAGAATGGGATGTCATAAGATGATTTTCCCACCGCAAAAAAAAAAATCTGTTTACACAAGTATTGACCAAATGTAACTTGTCATTATAAATACCCGATATTACCACTAACGATGTTGCTTATCGACTTAATGATGTTTGGGGCTCGAATTGATTGCGAGCCAATGTTTGCCGAGACCAGTTGGGCCCATTCAGATGGTGAGAGCCCTTCAGAATCCGTTATGATTGGTTGTTAGTTTGTCGTTGGGTGAACCTTGGAGCTGGACTCGTGATCATAGGCACTTTAGTGATCGGGCATGCTGCCAAGTTCATCGGACGAGTAAGATTCGTAGTAAGTATTTCGTGAGTGGTTTGGTCTCGAAACGCGAACAAAGATTGTCCAGACCGCCTAGTACGAATTTGTTTTACGTTAAATGCGATCGAGAGCGACACATTTATGACGTTCAGCGCTCCGATTGGCCCACTCTAAGCTCTTAACCAATCAGCCCCCCTAGCCAAGTTACAATCATTTCGTTCGCGCCGAACGCCTCGAGTAGGCCACGCCTCCGATTCCTTTATTCTGACCACGTGACTGAGCGTTGAGATGATGTGAGAATAAAGGAATAGGGAGGCATGGCCTACTCAAGGCGTTCGGCGCGAATGATACGATTGTAACTTGGCTAGGGAGGCAGAGAGCCAAACTCGCCAAACGTTTTGATCGCGATAGCGTAAAAACAACTCGCGCTCAGCTCTCTGATTTGGAGTTCAGTAGTTCAATATTAGCTTGACGTGTTTTGGGGCTCTCGAAATTAATATTTCAATTATACTGAACAAAGATGACTTATTTCTGGATTATTGAAGTGAAATGATTTTATATTGTAGTTGACTTTAGTATCATATTACAAAATTAATAACTAGCAACTTTGTTTTGTATTTACACAAAGAAAATTACGAAGCGATAGACAGACTTCGGATTCGTAGAAACTGCTCCATGATGATAATATCTGATCTGAATAAAAGATTTCAATTTTAATCTGAATGGAAACAAACTCGATTTATTTAAATTTCTGATAAAGATCAAATTTGACATTATCCTGAAATCGATAGCTTCGAAATTACAAAACTTAACTAATACAAAATACTTGAGGTACTTTAAAAACCTTATTGTTTCGGTACTTGGTACTTTAACTTTGTACATTCCATTATTTACATATTATATTAAAATTATTAAAAAAAAATACTACGTTTCATTTAGAGATGCTTACTTTACTTTTATAAATCAAACAATGTTCGATCATCATGTTTAAAGTTAGAAACCAGTAGGTAACGAACAGTACCTATTTATAAGTATTTACATACACACTCTTTTGATAAAGGTATACAGATACAAATATAATCAACACTAGTGTTGACTAGTGCTGGCAGAAACCACCTTCTGCCAGCAGCTTCACTCGCGTATAAGTAAAAAATTACCCTAAGGGAAAATACTCCCTGGACGAAAAATATTCTATGTAATCATGTAGGATATGTTCTACCCGTGTGACAAATTTTGTCCAAATCTGTTTAGCCGTTGGAGCGTGAAGGAGTAAAAAATGTACAAACCCACATACGAACATGCACGTATACTTTCGCATTTATACTGTTAAAGTAATTAGTAAAATATTGAATATCAGTAGGTATACGGCACGAAGGACCTTTAATAGTTATAAGTTTACAATCGCCGTAGGTGCTTCATAGACTTAAAGGTGGTCAATTATTGTACGAGTAATTAAACCTATTTTAAATGGAACTCAGTTCAAAAGTAGAATTCAGCAGGTTTATTGATTAAAGTACCTAAATGTGTATAAAAAAAAAAAACTTTGAGTTTTAAGTGGTATATGCAGCCCATGTCCACATGTCCACGCACACTAACTTTTAAGCAAAAATAGCCGAAAATATATTGAGATTAAACTTCAAATCTTTCAGTACGGTCTCCAAGATTTATAGTCCAAACCAAGGCCAGGATAGGGTGAGTACCTAAGTATCAGGTAGGTGCCTAGACTAGCTTAATTTATGGAGGCCAACCTAGTCTACGCCGTGAGCAGATACAGGTAAGCAATTACTAAGATTAGGGTCATTAATTGTTTTGTACCTCGCAATATGTTAACAACATATTGCAAGGTACAAAGTGGCTCGATTTATAGAGATGTACTGGTCAAAGGTAATAAGTTTTGATCATTCTAAAACATAAATGATAAGAATCTAAGTCTTTAAGGAAAAAATGGTAAAGGAACCTAATCTATCCAAACCTTTTTTTTAAGATGGGAAATCATCCAATGACTTCTCCGCTTCCGCTCTAGAGAGGAGCGAGAGGGCATACCAGACTTTTACTGACTATAACCACACCTATGGTCTCTCTTTGCTCTTTGCGTTCCAGAATGGTCCTGGGGACCATGGGTTTCCCTTTCGGAAGTAAACCCATGGTCCCAGTAGGTTTCGGCCCTGCTCAGCCCCTACGGTTTTGCTGACATCTCTTTGAGTTGCACGTGGAACACTACGCGAACTTACCCTGACCTGTGAGGCAAATTATAAAATATGTTAAATAAAGTATAAAAAGTGCAGCTTAGTTGGTAAGGAAAGCTTTATTTTTTGAGGGTCAGAAATCAACAAAAACACTTCTCCCACTCTTGGTGAAGCAGGGAGAGTTCAACTTTTACAGACTAAAACTTACCAGTGTTCTTTCAATTGCCTTTTGCACTCTAGGGCCGCGCTGGCTCTTTCGAATATATTATAGGATCTCACCTTGGTTCTCACCTGTGAGATTCTGAAAGAACACCACGCCACCTGCGAAAAATTAGATAAAAAAACCATAATAATAATAATTAATTTCGAAAAGATGAAGTTTTGCCAAATAATAAGTGTTGAATACAGAATAGGAGTTTCGTTGGTACCTGTACTAATGAAAAACATTGTATCACACACGCCAGCATCTTTCATAATAATTAAATTAATTTTCATGAAATTTAATTTTCATAATAATGTATAACTTTAACATAAAACAGTTAAAAAACGATTTACACAATGACATTATAGATAAGATACAAAGAATAACATGGGCAGCGTTCGGGAAGCTGCGCGGTATCTTCTCGTCCAACATACCACAGTTTCTCAAGACGAAAGTCTATGACCAGTGCGTGTTGCCAGTGATGACATATGGCACTGAAACATGGTTGCTTACAATGGGCCTCATCAGAAAGCTTACAGTCACCCAAAGGGCAATGGAAAGGGCTATGCTCGGAGTTTCCTTGCGAAATCGCATAAAGAATGAAGATATCCGTAGGAGAACCAAGGTGGCCGACATAGCCCGAAGAATCGCCAAACTAAAGTGGCAGTGGGCAGGGTACATTGCTCGTAGAACGGATGGTCGATGGGACCGAAAGGTTCTAGAGTGGCGACCGTGCACCGGAAAACGCAGCGTTGGAAGGCCTCCCATTAGGTGGACCGACGACCTGGTGACGGTCGCGGGAGTGCGGTGAATGCGGGACGCGCAGGATCGGTCATTGTGGACACGCTTGGGGGAGGCCTTATGTCCAACATTGGACGTCTTTCGGTTATTTGATGATGATGACGATGATAAAGAATAAATATAAGTATAAATGTAAGTAAATTGAATAATCCCGTGACCCTTGGTAAAGAATACCTTGGAGCGTCACATCACGGGCCTAGGTGTTAAATGTGAACCATGTGAACGAGAAAAAGGGACGGAGCTATACACCCTACATAGTTCCATCCTGTTAACAGTTTAGTTTAGGTCGTCAAATGGATCGCGTCAAGAGCTTGTGGTATGTGCCTCTAAACTGCTTTAGAGAGACCCAATTATTTTCAACTTCACTACCACTAACAAATGTACGTATTTGAAAGCCAAGAGGCTGTTAATCAATTTGGTTAATTAAGAAGATGTTTTAGTTGATTTTAGAACATTAATTACATTTCACATCAAAGATAAATGTCTAATATTACATTTCCTTCGGCCTATTTCAATCGTCTCAGTATTCCTGAATATTTGTTGAATAAATAATATTATGTTGATGGAAGCTCCTGATATTAAGAGACGCAATACCCACAGACTCGTAGTCTGGTAGTCGATGAGTATCGTATATATATGTACAGCGTGTAACGGAAAGGTATATATTATATATACCTTATTATATGTAGGACCTTCTCACCTTGAATTTGAACTCCTTTGGCCAAGAAACACTGAGTTAGTTCATAAACAATACATAAAATGGGCTCTCCGTAAAGAGCTGTGACAATGTGTGGGCAATCGTCGGCAGCGAGCTCTCGCGCTGGCCCTGGTTCGGGCTATGGTCCGGAGCCAGGAGGAATGGCAGGTGGTGGGTGACCTCCTTCTGCGAAGCAGTAATGCTAGCGAAGGAGGAGGCCGCACGCGTGATCGAACGACTTACGACTGCCGACCCGACTACCATCCACGGTAGACGCGAGCTGGCGGACGTCGAGCAATGGGTAGTTCGTCGTCTGGTAATTAACCGGACCGAGCTCAGTCGTCAACAGCGCGTGATCCACGCGCTCGTCAAAGAGAGAATGATCAGCAAACCGTAGGGGCCTAGCAGGGTCGATGCCCACTAGCTAGAACGGCGGGGAATTTCTGAAAAGGAAACCCGTAGTCCTAGAACGCAAAGGGCAACTGAAGGACACAGGTGTGGTTTTAGTCAGTAAAAATCTGACACGCCCTCGCGCTCCACCCATGACGGGAAAAGTCATTGGATGATTTCCACCCTCTATTTTTACGCAATCGACATTATTATTTGCAATAATCAGAAAAAATATAAATTACGCGCTTCAACGAAAACTAACAATAAGAGAGGTGATTTTTTAAATAATAGTTAATATTTTATAATATGACTACAATAAATTTGTGACACAATAGATATAATTTATCAGGCCCTAAACTAAATTACCGAACATTTTCCGTTTATGTTAGCAGTAATTATACTATCAATATAAACTTGTTTGTTGTTTGAACTATTTTAACTGTTCATTAGCACTTGAACATACTAATAACGTACCATAATTTTTATAATTTATTAATATAATATCCGACGCTGCTTTGCACGGATGTAGCAAATCTTTGAGATTCTCGGCTATTCACAACTATATATAATATGTATGTTTCATATACCATTTAAACCTTCTTTATGAATCTATCTATTGATGAAAAGTGCACGGAAATTAAATCAGGTTAGTAGGTTGTTTTTGAGTTTATCCTGGACAGATACACAGACGAAGTGGGGGATTTTGTTTTACATAGGAATAGTCAAATAATACTATGTATGGTAGGTACATTCGTCATTGGAAGATCGACCTAATATAATCAAACTATTTAATTAACTAACTACTAATTTTACATATTGAAACATTGTCATTAAGTAGCATTAGGTTTAATATATTGTTTATTAGTTGTTTAAGTGCAAACCAAGGATTTATACTGTACTTCCTACTTAACTAAAAAGCGAAGCTTTATTGTTTTTGTGCTCACACCATTTTTAATTTTTATTGTATTGTCTATACGTGAGGACTTGTAATTGGCTTTCTAGTGATTATAATTTCCTTTTTTTTTTTGTCTGGTTTTATTAGCTGTAAGTCCTCCATGTACTAAATAAATAAATAAATTAATCAAACCAATTTTTTTGTCAAAATATTAATTACCGTAGGTATTAAATGGCAAACCACTAATGGTCACCATATTAAAGTGACGGTTTATAATAACCCAAGTAAACGAACATAAACCCGCGGTATCGCCCGCATGATAATGTTTTAATAATACAAAATACCAAGAATACAAAATATTCCATGTTCAAATCCACTTCAATAATCAAATTTATTTAAGTGTTAATATATAATATAATATCTGTTATAACCGTTATTTATTAAAATTCTTTGAATACATCTCGAAAAATAAAAGTTGTGCACACCTGCTTCTATGCACCTCTTTGTCTAATGCAGAAGTGAATGGAGTATAAATCTATCCTTAATACAAAATTCACCAAATTTTTGCCCCGGTATTAGGCGTGAAAAGTGAATACAAATTTAACCAATGAGCAGACTAAGTTACTTTCGCATTTATAATAGTGTGGAAGTATGAATTAATTTCGTTTCCGTTTTATACGGAATAGGTTCCTGGAAGTGGAAACAACTTGAACTAGGTAATGTTATATTGCATTGTGTGTGATACGGTAGTAGGCGCTAATGTGACGGAATGCGACGTTTATTCCGTTGCTTTGAGCATTTCATGACGAACTGTGGCATTGTAGTTTGAGGCCAAAGATTAAGTCGTAGTACTCATATTTTGACGCTGAATTGCAGAGCATGCTTACACGCTAAGGTAATTATCGATGATGGTTGATATATTTTCAGTCAGAACATTTAAGTGATTTTCCCAATTTGTACTTGAGTTTTATTTTATTATCTTTTTTTTTTGATTTGACTGTTTATTCACACAACAGTTTTCTGCCTTTTTTTGGTTTAGGTATTTATTTATACCTTTTTTGAGGGTGTGAATTCATTTCTTGACATTTCTCGATCTGGGTGTAGCAAAAGGAAGTGTCAGACTTTTAGCGACCAGGTCCAGTGGACCGAAGACTCCGAAAATCTACAAGTGTTCCTTCAGTGGTTCTTTGTATTCCAGGGCAACGGTGACTTGTTTCGAATAACCTCGTAGCCCATGCGGGTATCGACCCTAGTGCCAATGAAATGTTGTGTCTTTGAGCCTGGAACATAACGTGCTGTCGACCCGGGCTTGGTTCTTATCAGACGGCGAGTTACTTATTGCTTGACGTCCGCAAACCCGTGCCTAGGATGTCTTCTACAGCAGCCGGGCGTAAGGATTGTGTCTCCTTCACGCTTGCTGTCACCTCTTTTGCCCACATTACTGCTTCAAGTCTCATAACTCTATGTTCGGTTATTAATTAGTATATAAGATGAACGCAGTACGGGTTGGTACGGGTACTGTGCGTCATCTTTTTCCATCACGTTCACAGTTTATGCACAACGTTCACAGTTTATAGACCAAGCATTTTGCTATCCTTTAACTTCAACAAAACTAATTCATTCTTTATCCAATATTTTCAATTATCGCTTGAGTTGCATCAAGCGATGATTGAAAATTGCGAAAGAAAAAACCTTT
This sequence comes from Mythimna pallens, assembly GCA_961205895.1. Taxonomy (NCBI): domain Eukaryota; kingdom Metazoa; phylum Arthropoda; class Insecta; order Lepidoptera; family Noctuidae; genus Mythimna; species Mythimna pallens. Next base: position 10,559,466 of record OY540843.1, read on the forward strand.
GGCTTTTATTCCTTTTTATCAAGCTGTGGAAATGGTTTTAAGGCGTATAGTCCCTTGAACATCTGGCCGGAGTTAAATGCACACATACATGTACTACCGCCTGTGCCCGCATGTAGGTCCGCTGACCTTTAAAACCCTTTCTTTTCGTGCTATGCTTATGCAATGTAACTACATTCTGAAGAACATACATACAACATATGTATTTCTAAAGATCTGAAGAAAAAAATATCATGTTCTTAAAAATATTTTTTTGCCAAAACTATTAGTCATATGAAAAAATCATATGTTGATAAATTATATATGTCAGAGAAGTCAATAGTACGGAACTTGAGAACGGATGAACGAGCTAAGTGAAAAGTGACACATGTCACTTTGACAGAATCCGCGCTGACGTTTGCACGAACCGAGCAGATAAAAGTGCCGGCCACAGAGGTGCGGTGCTCTTTCCTTGGTCGGCAGCCGTGCGAACAACGCAGAGTCTTGGAGACTGTTTCACGGCTCGTTGTGTGAAGTGAATACCTAAAGCTTGCATCATAAGCACAAAGTACTTTATAAATCATAATAAATCAGTTAAGTGATCTGGAATATTTCGTTTATTGCTCGATACCCAGCCATCGCCCACAAAACAGAGTCCCTAGACAGAGCTTCAATGATGATCGGCATCCTTGCACCGACATATATGTATCTATAATAAACATATTTTTTATTAACCCAGCCGTCACCGAGGAGAAGGCTTCAGAAAATCACTGTTTTATGGCACTGCTCGGGAACTAGGGCCTTAATATTTTTGTTACAAGCTCTACGCTTGGCGTTGAAAACGTGTCATAAGTTGGGTTCATGCATTACAGCAGACGATGACACGTGAACGCTACGAAAGCTTGTCAGCTTTTTTAATTTACCCGCTGTATTTGTGTATTACATTTTTAATACACTTTAGGGACAGACATAGCCAGCGAGATGTTTGTACTTAAAATGTAACCTTATAAAAATAATGTTTTTGTTCGAGATTATGTTTAAATTTTTTAATCAAGTTACTAGCTTTTGCCAGCGGTTAACCCACGTGAAAGTTAGTTTCTCCATACAAACTTTGGACCCCTGTTTCATCCACTTAGGGGGGGAATTTTGGAAAATCCTTTCTTATTCTTTGTATACCTCATAAACGGGAACTGCAAAATTTCAGTGTTCTGGGTCCAAGGGTTTGGTCTGGCCGTTAATGAGATAGTGAATCAGGACTTTACCTTTTATATGTACCTGTGTGGACGGCGAGCAATGGGTAGTACGCCGTCCGGTTGTCCGGTAATCGTCCGTATCGAGCCCAAGTGGTCGACGGCGCGTGTTCCAGTGTTCCTCGCGCGTCTCAAGGAGATGTTGGCAAATCGTAGGGGCCCACCAGGGTTAAGCCTACTGGGGCCATGAGTTAAGTGAAAATGAACCCCAGAGCCCTGGAACGCAAGGCAAAAAAGGAACAACGAGTGGGGTTTAGTCAGTAAAAGTCTGACACGCTGGGAGATCCTATTAGATGATTTCCCACCTAAAAAACTAAACCTTTCATATGTATATTATACATACATATATTATAGTAATAGATATCTAAACTAAAACATTAGTATTTAGTGTTAGTTTTAACTTAGATGTAATTTGCTTCCAACAACAAGTAACAACTTCGCACGTCGATACAGAGTTGTTGCGAAACACAACCACAATTTATGTATAGTTTAAAAACATTAGCACCACTAGCCGATATTATGAGATAACAACTATTTATGTCAAAATCTACAACTTTTGTGTTGGTGAAGTATACATACACTTACTACTTTTAAAAGTGTTCTATGATAGTGCAAAAGCAAGTAAAGATAGTGTCTTTCCATAAGGTGTTTTTTTTTTTAATCTTTATTAAGGATCTTTGTCACTATATTAACTATATCGCTCCATCATAGTTTTTTTTTATTTTATTTGTGTTTAAAATCGCAGTATACATTTTTTTTAATACTAAAAACCACAAAAGCTTTTACTGGCTTATATATGGCTAGTGAGTTCGGATAAATTAAATAACAAATAGGCTAGGTAGTAGGTAAGTGAAGTGTAAGTTTTACATTTTAAAGATATTTTAAACTAGCTTTTGCCCGCGACTTCGTTCGCGTGGAATAGGGACTTTTGACCAATAGATGGCGCTGTATGTCCGGAATAAATTTTATTTTTTATTTTTATTTTTTGTAATAAAAACTATTCTATGTCCTTTCTCAAGTTCCAAACTATGTCTGTACCAAATTTCACACAAATTGGTTCAGTAGTTTAGTCGTAAAGAAAAGACAGACAGACAGACAGACAGAAAGACAGACAGAGTTACTTTCGCATTTATAATATTAGTTTGGATAAGTATGACTAAACTAATTCATTCAGTTGCAAAAAATGCTTTTTTTATTTCACATTTTGTTTTTTTAGGGTTGCAGAGGTATTTACGAGTATTTTGTATGTCCACGGGAAGTTCGTTGATTATTTTTGGCAGTATGTACGTGTATGTTCAGCTAAATTTTGAATTTGATATTAGATGTGTGTGTAGATTGAGCATATTGTTTCTATGTACGTAAGCTATATTCTATATCACCGAGTGCTATAAACTATCACATAAAAAAGTAGATACGTGAACCTAAACATACAACCAAGTCCAACCCGCCTTGGTGAGATAGAAGAACTATACCAAATGCGAGAAACATTTGTACTACTAACCTGTAGCGCTAGCCACGCATGGTTGAATTTACACTTGTGAGAATTTGATCGAGTATCAAATTTTTCACACAAGTGTGTAACATTGAAGATCAAATCAGGTTAGTGTAATACGGGAATCCTCATAACCCAGCTGCCGCCACAGAAGACTCTCGTTGGTAGTCCGAGGGCGATATCCAGCCACTGTAGACGCGGGCTTGCGGACGGCGATTCCTTTGTTCTGACGTCATCTCAACGCTCAGCCACGTGGTCAGAACAAAGAAATAGGAGGCGTGGCCGACTCGAGGCGATCAACGAAAAGAGAATCGAAACGAAACGGTTGTAACTTGGCTAGGGGGACTGATGATTATTTCATCGCGTCTTGGTAAAGGCCCTGACCATCTTTGTTTTTGATGCAAGTCAGCGCCTTAAACATCGCGTCGTTAAAGTTATTTATTTTTTAAGTCGACAAAATAAATAACTAATTTATTTATACTTAAAAATCTTAGAATCTTTAAAAGAATTTAATTTCATATTCATACGCGTGTGTTAAAATTTCAAGCTTGTTTTTACTTTCAGGCTTTTGGAATTCTTTTAGTAAATGTTGAATAAATGAGAAGCACTACGACACTTAATGAATTTTTGATATACTTATAAAGAAATGGAATTTTTGGCATGGTCACTTTATTCACTGCTATGTTTTAATAACGTAGCAAAACTTGATTGGCTTTTTTTGTACTTCTATTATTTAACATTATCATAAACAGGTTCATAGTGTTTCCACTGCTGGGACTCAGGTCCCCTCTCTAGGATAGGAAATGGACCGAAACGCAGTCGGGCTCAGTGCGGATTGATGGATGCCACATGACTTAATTTTTTTGGTTCTAGCTAGGACATGCCGGTTTCCTCACGATGTTTTCCTTTACCGTCTTGAGAGCAGCGATGATGAAATAAATTCTTTATATTATTAGAGCAGTAGTAAAGTTTTCTGTGATTAGGTCAACATATTTTGCTATCAATTGTCATTTAATGTGGTGTGTGTCAATTGTGTTTGGTGTTACAACGATGGTGTTGTCGTAGATCGATGACATTAATACGGTCAATTGGTGCGACAGATTTCGATGTCAATAGATTTGGTTTATTATCAGACGATCAATTTATCGTCTATGTTTGCCACAATTGATCAAATAAGGAGCTACTGTTTTTCTGAAAATGGTATGATATGATATATATAGACAAAAGTTACGCTTGTTGCATATTTTCCTGTCAGGATATTACTTGATTACTTAATTATTTAATTATGTATAGTGTTGAAAATATTTTCGAAATTACTGACCGGTTACAATTAGTCAATAATTAGGCGTTGTATCGTGGTTAATAAATTATATCCTTGTTCATAATTATTAGTATCTACCGATAAATAAATATTCGTAATTGATGTGTGGTGTACTGGTGCTACCGTCGCAGCTGCGGAGAACCCCAAGTGATGGAAGTTAGAAAATATTAACTTTGGCAGTTATATTTTCGAGCCGTTTAATGTTGAAACTCTTGGATCGTGAAGTTTGAGTGCTCATTAATTGTATAAATACCCATCTAAACGTCTTTGCATGGCCCAAAGACTGGCATTGACCTTGAGCAGAAGAACAACGTTGCCATATAGCGTGGCAATACCACCAGTCTTTAGGGCAAATTACCAGTCGATAGTTAGCAGCCATACGGAGGAGTTTGTCAACACCATATTTTAGATGGTGTTTAGTTAGCTTGGTTAGGTGGACTGATGACCTGGTAAGCGTCACAGGAATCCGATGGATGCGAGACGCATAGGACCGGTGTTATGGCGACATTTGGGGGAGGCCTAAGTTCAACAGCAGACTTCTTTAATTCTATATACAATTATTTATTTCCCGTATGGTATTAATAGAATATAATAGAATTTATTTTACTTCGGACACAAAAAGATCCATTAAGTGTTAGTAACATAAATAACTTTTATTATCTTATTATTATCTATCTTATTATTACCCTACCCTTTGCATTAATAGGTATTCTACTCGTGTATGCTGCTTGGATACATGGATGATTTCTACTATCATATGTTTAAAATAAGTTATAAAATTTAGTGATATTCAGTTGTTTATTCCTTTAAAGTGTGTCTCATGCTAATTAATCTATGAATCAATTTCATCAATCATGAATATCAAAATGGTAATTGGATTTATAGCTACGAAGATGCAAATTCACGGTATCTTATAACAAAACAGCACGTACGCACCCCGTATGATCGTAATAAGCTTCGAAACAAACGTACAATCCCAAATGTTTTGGAATCGGTCAAATGTCGTACGGCTTTTGCAAGAAGACAAAACGCATTCCTTTCTGTACATATCTACAATAAAATGAATAGGATCCTCAATCTTTACCCGTTGTCGCTACGCGATTGTAAATTAAAAGTAAAAAACTGGCTCCTTTCTCTTGATTACGATACTGTAGAGAAAATAATTTGTAATTAATTTAAATATAAATTTCTTTCGTGATCATTTTTGCAAAAAGGACAAATTATATTTGTGGATGTACATAAACTCATTCATAAACACGCACACATACACAACACTACACAATTACACATACAGCACGATTTTAGTTGATTTAAATGGTTAATTTTAATTATATTATTATTATTTCAATTTTAATTACGTTATTATTATTTTAATTTTTAATTAATTATTATTTTCATATACTTTTTTAAAAAACTTACCTAATTAAAAAAAAAAATTGTTTACAATAAATTTGGGAGGGCGCTGACTCCTGAAATACAGGCCCGCCTAGTTTGGGAGTCAGAGGCTTCATAAATTATACCATCATATTTATGTCAATAAAGAATTATAAAAAAAAAAAAAAAAAAAATCTTATCTGTCAGTCATATCCGTCACAGCAGTCAGTCAATATGGCACAATTACCGACAACAAAGCCTAAAATTACTTTATCTGATTATGTTGGAGTTTTTGGCTTGATTTTTTTTTCAGTAAAGCTCAGTGATTGTTAATGAAATATTTGCACACAATATCATCCTTGTTTTCAAACAATTTTATAAAAACCAACTTAATTATGATTCTGGAAATATGAAATAATTTAAGGGACATTTACCTAAAATGTAAAAATGTACCTTACGATGATTGATAATAATAATAATAAGTTGTTGTTGTTGTTGATGTAAGGGTATTTTACGCCAAACGTAAAAAAATCCCTTACGTTATTTCATATTTCCAGTATTGCTTTATAAAACAAGTGAATATACTTTTTTTTGGGGGTAGGTGCATAAAAAGTTAACACATACGCTTCTAATATTTTTATTTTTTAATCACTTTTAAAAATAATTAAAATTAAAATTTCTATATTTTAAGTGTATTTATATTACCATAAATCACATATTGTGTGGGCAGTAGTATTCCTATGCCCTAAGACAAGTTGCATTTACTTGCCGGCATAAACTGTAATTGGAATTTGGCACAGTCATTGTACACCGAATCACAATTATGGCAACTTTGGCTGACATTGCGGAGACCCAGCGCATGGCTTTGATATCACTAAGCCAGCGGATGGCAGATTTTGAAGCGCACCTGAAAGCGTCACCACCTGGAGCAGACTTGAGCGGCCTCCACAAAGATTTCACTGCTTTTAAGGAGCATGTTTGGAGTGTCTTCAGTGCCTTGCAGCTGCAGATAGCGGAGTTGAGTAGAAGTGTTGACATTATAGAGATGCGTCATAGGAAAAAAATTCTATTACTGGGCGGTGTTCCTGAGACTCCGGGTGAGAAGGTTCCTGAAGCAGTGGCAACCATTCTACAGAGTAAGCTTGGCTTAACGGATGTGTCACCCTCTTCGCTGACTGTATGCCACAGATTGGGAACTGCCTCAGAGGGACATGCTAGACCTATCCTGCTTCAGTGCGCGGACTACACTGTCAGAGACGTGATTTGGAAAACCAAGACCAAGCTGAAGGGATCGTCGTACGTGGTCTCTGAGTTCCTCACTCGACAGCGGCAGTCTGCATTTTCAACGGCTCGCAGGCTCTTCGGCGTGGCAAACGTGTGGACCATGGACGGCAACATCAATGTTAAACTTCCGGACGGTAAGCGACGCCGTGTCTTCAGTCTTGAGGAGGTCGTCGCGCTGGGAGCAGAGTATGGCAGACAGCTGGATCAGGAAACACCTCCGGTATCTAACACCAAATCTATTAGCGCGTCGGCGCAGGCCTCGACTCGATCCAGACGGATTGTTAAGAAGAAGTGATAGGATTCAGAATTTGTGTTATGTATTGTTTTCCTAGGTATTGTTTTGTGCGTGTTTCCTAACTGTAAGGTAGCCTTTTCTTGCATTTGTTCCTTGAAACCAGTTTTAAATAGGCACTTCACTGATTTTTTCGATATACCGACTGTTTTATTATTTTATTTTTGTTGTGACTTGTGATTGTGAACTGTCAGTGTCACTAGCTTTTTTTTTTTTTTTTTGTATTGTAAATCACGTTTGCGTTCGGAAACACGCATAAATAGTATACTTTGGTTTCTGAATACTGTGAACAGTCTGCTGGCAGGTTATGCATTTGATTAGTGAACTTTGTTTCACATAATTTAGGTTTAGTTTTTATATATCATATTTTTATTTCTATTTATTTTACTTTTTAATAATTATGTCTGACGACGACTCATTTTATTCCTGCTATAGTTCTTCTTCTTCTTTTTCATCTTTAGACGATTCTTTTTCCGTCAATTCTTTCTTAAGTAGCGAGTTCCGAAGATTTAATCATAGTTTTAATGTGTGTCATATAAACGCACAGAGTATCCCTCAACATCACTCTGAGATGTTAGATTTATTCTGTGATGTTACTTTGCATGCTATCCTAGTTTCAGAAAGTTGGCTCAAGCCCGAACTTCCATCTACGTTTTACAGCCTACCAGGCTTTGTCCTAATTCGCAATGATCGCACGGGAAAGAGAGCCGGGGGTGTTGCCATTTACTTACGCAGTGACATCCCTTACAGGATCCTTTTCTCTTCGCCGGCTATTGTGAACGGCATCCCTGAGTATTTAATCCTTGAAATTGATGTCAAAGGGGTTAAGGCTATTCTTGGAGTAGTATACTGCCCACCTGCCATAGATTATTTCTCCAGTCTTGATTCACTCTTAGATTCTGTTTCCTCGGAGTACAAGCATCTCATAGTCATGGGTGATTTTAACACCGATCTTGTGAGGGATAACTCCAGATCGCGCAAGCTGAGAGCAATCCTGGAGTCGTCGAGTCTATCACTCCTCTCACTCAATCCGACTCATCACAATATTGATTCAGACGATTCTTGGCTTGATCTCATGCTCGCGTCTTCTGTGAATCTGGTTGCCAACCATGGCCAGGTTGCAGTCCCCGGGTTATCGAGGCACGATTTGGTTTATTTATCCTATAAAATTAAGCCTCCAAAACATCGGCCTGCCATTGTGTTCCTCCGGAATTTTGCGAGGTTAGACGGGGACAAGCTCAACAGTGATGCGAGTGGTGCTGGTTGGGACGATGTCAAAAATGCAGCGACTGTGGATGAGAAAGTGGAGATTTTTAATAGGACTTTGTTGAAGCTCATTGATGCGCATGCGCCGCTGAGGGCCGTCCGTGTTAAGCGCCCCCCGGCTCCATGGATTACCCCTGGAGTTCGAATGGTGATGAGACGGCGTGACAGGGCTTTTCGTAGATATAGAAGAGATCGCAGTGAAGAGAAGTGGAGCCTGTACAAGTTGGCTAGAAACCGCTGTAACCAGATGGTAAGAGCTTCAAAACGCCGATACATTTGCGAAAATGTTCTCAACTCTTCACCGGCTGATATTTGGAAGTTCCTCAAATCACTTGGTATAACAAAGTCCTCCTCTCAAATTTTACCCTCTAATATATCTTTGAATGACTTGAATCAACACTTCTCATCGTCGGCTATGCTTGCCATTTCTGTCAAAAATACTACAATTCTTGATATAACTTCCACGCCAATTTTACCTCATGATTCCTTTTCTTTTTCCCCAGTGACCGACTCGGAGATCCTCAAAATTTTCACTGCGATTAAGTCCAAGGCTGTCGGCTGTGATGGAGTCAGTAGAACTATGCTAACTCTCTTGATTAAAAGTTTGCTTCCCACTATCACACACATAATCAATTCCTCCCTCCAAACTGGGGTGTTTCCTAGTTGCTGGCGTAAGGCTTTCATTATCCCTCTTCCTAAAATTCCCACTCCCACTTTATCAAATCACTTTAGACCAATTTCCATTCTTCCTTTCCTATCCAAAATCCTGGAAGTTGCTCTTAAACAGATTTCATCCTTTGTGTTTAGGAATAAACTGTTATCCCCTTTCCAATCAGGTTTTCGACCTGGCCACAGTACAGCCACAGCCTTGCTTAAAGTCACAGAAGATGTCAGGAATGGCCTGGAGAACTCGAGGTTAACGGTGTTAGTTTTAATAGATTTCTCTAACGCTTTTAATACCGTTGATCACGACATCCTTCTGGCAATCTTGTCTCAAATTGGGGTTTCTTCGTCGGCACGGGATTGGTTTTCATCATATCTTCGTGGACGTCAGCAAGCGGTACGTGCTGATCAGAAATTTTTTGACTGGTGCGACCTGCAAACCGGGGTTCCACAAGGCGGTATACTCTCTCCACTCTTATTTTCCTTATTTATTAACTCTATCACAGCTATTCTCAAGTGCTCTTTCCATCTGTATGCTGATGACCTACAGCTCCACGCGCAAACTGAAATTGACAACCTTGATGACTGCATCTCTCTTCTAAATGCTGACCTCCTGGCTATTGCTGACTGGTCGAGCAGATTTGGGGTTACTGTCAATGTCAGTAAATGCCAGGCTATCCTCATTGGCAGTTCTTACTTTTTACGGAGTTTGGACTCTAGCCGATTACTGCCGCTTATTTTCGGCAATACAGTCATCCCTCTCTCGCCTTACGTTAAAGACCTAGGTTTATATATTGACGATAGGTTTAGCTGGAATAAGCAGATTGCTCAGGTTAGCCAGAGAGTCACCTTCGCGCTGCGGTCTCTCTATAGATTCAAAAATTTCCTCCCGTCAAGCACTAAAACTACTTTGGTCCAGTCGCTTGTGTTACCTATAATTGACTATGCTGATGTTTGTTACTCTGATCTATCCCAGGAACTTCTAAACAAATTGGATCGACTTCTCAACAACTGCATTCGCTTCATATTTGGCCTTCGTAAATATGATCACATTTCTTCCTTCCGTTCTCAGCTTAAATGGCTGCCTATCCGTCACAGGAGATCCCTCAGATCCCTCTGCATGCTCTTCACCATAATGAACGATCCTTGTGCTCCTGATTACTTAAAACAATATTTTAAAGTGTTGGGCAGTTCTCATAATCTTAACCTTCGTGCATCCAAAAACATGCTCCTTCATATTCCCTCTCACCGTACTGGCTTTATGTCCAATTCATCGCTGTTTCCACCATAAAACTCTGGAATGTGCTTCCCCTTGACATCAAAAAATCTGAAAGTAAATTTTCCTTCAAGCGTAAGATTCGGAACTACTACTTGAAGTCCTCTCAACTTTAGTTTGGTCTTCGTCAGAATTATTATTGAGTTTTCTTAACGATTTGATATTTTTGGTATTTATTAGTTTATAATTTTAGCATATATATGTATTTTATTATTATAAATAACTTATTTTTTATTTTATTTGTTCTTTTTAAAATATCAGTTATTTATTTATTGTGCAAACCTACCACATTATTTTCTTTTAAACCCAAAGGTTGACTGGTAGAGAATGCCTTGTTGCATTAAGTCCGCCTATGTACCACTACTGTACATGAAGTTTAAATAAAATAAAATAAAATAAAATAAATATTGTAAAATACACCAAAAACTTTTGACACACGTTTTTTTGTTTTCCTAAAATTCATACCAGATGGAAGTTGCCACGGATAGTATGAAAGTGAAACCCAGGGCCCTGGGACGAAGGCAAAGAAGGAACAGGAGTGGGCTTTTAGTCAGTAAAAGTCTGACACTATCTCCTGCCCCGCCCAAGAGCGAGATTTGTCATAAGAAGATTTACCCACCCAATAAAAAAAAAACAAATGGAAGTTTCAGAGTAGACTTTAATAATCGAATTACCTACCATCATTAATCCAGAACGACGTGTACTCGTAAGTGTAGAAAGATATCTAAGCTACTGAAACGCCAAAGAGAATTCCACTTCCACTAAGAAATAAGTCTCGATACAAAACTTTAAAACTAGACTTTCTGTAAGCAGAGATAGCGTGCAGCAAAAGTAATTATTTTCTTGACAGCTGGAAAACGTCCATTACCGTAGCAGGGTTCTCCATAAACAGTCATAACGAACCAACTTGGGTAGCAATGCCATGTTTGCCGCACATGACATGGAGATAGCGTGGCGCAATGCAATTTTAACACTGTAAAGGTGTGTGTAATCCTATCTTCATTGTACGGGGGTATTTTGTGTAGGTTCTGATGTTACTAACTTTAATGCTACAAAATGGCAATCTAAAACTTATCACAGAGGAAGCCTGTGTTAGAGTTGTATGGACACCATAGAGTGATTCTGCTTATCTTTTAACCGAAAGACGTCCACTGTTGGACATAGGCCTCCCCCAAGTGTCGCCACAATGAAAGGTCCTGTGCGTCTCGCATCCATCGGATTTTCGCAACCTTTATCAGGTCATCGGTCCACCTTGTAGGAGGCCTTTCAACGCTGCGTCTTCCGGTAAGCGGTTCCTACTCCAGAACCTTTCGGCCCCAATGGCCATCTGACAAAACGGACAAACAGACGGGTCCCGCGTCTGTTTTGCTGGCAGCTTTTTGACCGTCGACGGTTAGCTACCCAGTGCTCGCCGTCCGCAAGCCTGCATTTAGTCCAGTTCCAATTTAGTCTAAGAGATGCTTATATTAAAATTTTATATTATAGTAAGTTAACTAGAATGGAGTTCATGATTTACAGTAGAGTAGAGAGATTACCAGCAAAGCGGTGAAGATAGATCGAGTTTAGTTTTTTGTAGGCAGTTCCCATTAGGAAAACCTCCATAACATCCCAAAACCATTCATGACCAATTAATATTCGCCATTTTCTGCTCTCTTAAATGGGTAAGCCATCCTGAATTTACCCTAACTCAATATTAAATCTATGCGACTCCCGACCTAGTAAGCCTTCTTCGCAATAAAAATAATCTACAGCCAGTTCGCTACGATTGCAATTGCAGTATCCAACATAAAATTAAACTATAGGTAAGTATAGATTCTTCCATATACAATCTTAGTTGTTTTAACAGTTACGTTTTCAACATATCTGTTAGAATTTATGCTTTAAATTATCCGACATTATTACAGGAAATAGTTTATTTACATTGTTTTAAATTCTCACTCACAACAGACACCATAAGCATACGTACATACTTACATATGCTCGCCCACGCATATATAAACACACTCACTTACTCACTCACAGAAAAACACACTAACAGACACACCGTTACACACTCATGGCAGCATGTTTGTCTACTTTTAATAAAAAAAAAAAATCTTTTTTTCTGTTGTCTGAAGTAAGATTAATGTCACTTTATTGTAGGGAAGACACTAACACCTGCAACACAGTTTCTTCTAGCGCAGACGTTAGGGAACCCTACAATCCAAATTGTAAATTACACAATAACTAAAATACAATAACAAAAAAAATACCTTTAAGAGGCCAAAAATGCTCATATTTCAGCTATGCTACGAAAACCAAAGAAAAAAAACAGCCATGGTATTCTATAACCTGTGGTCTGCCAATACCAATTAAGGATCATTATCATCATCATCATATAAGCCGATAGACGTCCACTGCTGGATATAGGCCTTCCTCAAATGTCGCCACAATGAACGGTTCTGTGCGTCTCGCATTTATCGGATTCCCGCAACCTTCACCAGGTCATCGGTCCACCTTGTATGGGGCCTTCCAACACTGCTCTTCCGGTACGCGGACGCCACTCCAGAACCTTTCGGCCCCAACGGCTATCGGTTCTGCGAGCAATGTGCCCTGCCTATTGCCACTTAAGTTTGGCGATTCTTCGTGCAATGTCGGCAACCAATTAAGGATATGAAGGCATAAATAATCAAATAAAGATATCTCAACTTATTGGTTTCTATCTAGATCTCGCCTGCTGAATGAAGTCTACGATGAAAGAAGCAAGCTCAGAAAATACATGTTCACTATAGCTTCAAAGGCTAATGAGTTTCAGGTAGTAGGGAGCACGGACGCTGGCACATAATAAATATGAAGGAGGAGCGTTTAGTACACTAATCTACTTGTAAAAAAAAACCGGTGAAATTGAACTGATATGGATTCATGTATTCAGATTGATCTTTCCATAAATTAACATTTATTTAGGAAACTATTCTAAAGGAAACCCTTTAGGATAGGTTCCTATCTGTGAATTGTTCAAAAGAGTCACTGTGGTCCTAGAACGTATAGAAAAGCTGAAGAAACACAGGTGGGTTTCAGTCAGTAAAAACTTGACACAACCTCTCGTGTACCATAAGTTATTTGAAGATTTCCCACTCAAAAAAAGTGGGCAAGTGCGAGTCGGACTCGCGCACTGAGGGTTCCGTACAAGCTTATCTACATGTGAATTTTTCATTTTTCAATTCCCGAATGGAGTCTCGAAGATTTTTCGAATCTGTGACGTAACAACATTTTTTTTTTGTTTTTTGATTTATTCCTATATCTATACTATATGACCATGTATTATGCTTTATGTCACATTTTAGGATTCTGGGTCAACATGTAGTACCCTATGAATTTTGATTCCTTTGAGAGTGTCGAAATGCACGGTTGTTGTGACATAAACGGCCGTATCTTTTCTTTTCGTTAACTTAAAAGTTTGTTTTTTTTTCACAGCTTCAAGGGACCGCAGATCTTAGTGTATGATTTGAATTTCAACTCGATACCTCTACGAGTTTCCGAGATGAAGGGTCTTGATAGACAGACAGACAGACAGACGGACGGACAACAAAGTGATCCTATAAGGGTTCCGTTTTTTCCTTTTGAGGTTCAGAACCCTAAAAAAGGTTAGTTTCGTATAGTTAATTTAAAACTTCATTCGCAAAGGTACAATGGCGTACTCCATGATTATTCTAAAACACTTATGCATATAAAAAAATGCCATAGAAATACGACAATAATTACCAATTTCGTGATAATTACATCCTTAATTGAAAAACGACCATAAAATGTTAAACAAGAATAAATATTTAACAGTCATTATTGAAACATCCAAAATGAAGATTGCAAATGCGGTAGAACATCACTTGCCAAATTAATCATGAATAAACAAAAAACTGTAACTGGTGTACTCGGGAAATTCAAATTGGACGTCGTTCTGAAAAGAACCTACTTCTGTTATGTAAATAATATATTCAAGTTACCCAGGCGCTTTTCTTTCTTTCCGTTTTATTTTCTCATGAATGTTATGACAAAAGTGTTTCCCAGTGTTTGTATCTGTCCGTTTGTTATTTTTAAAGCGATACAGAGATTGCATAAGCATAATCAGCCTTTTAATGTTCCCACTGTTGGGACTCAGACCTCCACTCTCTAGGAGAGGGAATGGGTCGTAATCCACCACGCGGGCCCAGTGCGGGTTGGTGAATATCACATGTCTTCGAATTTTTGGTTCTAGGACTTGCCGGTTTCCTCACGATGTTTTCCTTCACCGTTTTGTGAGCAGTGGTGATGAAATAAATTACGCAAAGTAATGCGCCTGGCTGGGTTTGAACCCGCGACCTACAACTCGTAATATAAACTAATGACTGTGCTCGACTGCAATCCTACTTGATAGCATGCAGCGATGCAATCTTTGATGGTGAAGCGCACAAGTTTCTAACTGACCTGTTGGTCTAGTGGTTAGTGACCCTGACTGCTATGCAGGAGGTCGGGGGTTCGATTCCCATCTAGGACAAATGTTTGTGTGATGAGCACGATCATTTATGTGTCTGAGTATAATTTATCTATATTATGTATGTATTTAGAAATATATAAGTATGTTTATTAGTTGTCTAGTATTCATAACACAAGCTCTGCTTAGCTAGGGATTAGACAGCGTTGTGTGATAGTTGTGGAATATTATTGTGTTTATTAGGAGCACATTCACTCTAGCCTTGAAGACACCTAAATTATAATCGGATAAAAAGACCAGTCTTTCGATGTATACGGTATAAAAGACGAGGCAAAACGCTTAGTCCGGATCATAGAGGATTTTTTCTCGGTGAAGTCGATGAACCTTGACATGTTCAGTTATCATCGCGTTTTATTTTAACCCTGAGAAATAATATTGGAATCCTTAAAAATATTTCAGCCATCAAAGTTGTCACGGTGGCCCTGAAATTCAAAGGGCAATTGAAGAAACAAGGATGAGTTTCGGTAAAAAAAAAATCTCATATTCTCGCTCCACTCAGAGCGGAATAAGCTATTTAATGATTTCGCACCCTTAAAAAAAGGGTTTTGAAGAATATAAACACCGACTTTAAAGTTCTTTAATGGACTTAGTGAAGAACTTGAAGGTGAAAGGATTATCTTTAAAGTTTAAATAAATAACAGTTGCTACTGGTACTACTATAAGATGTATCTAAAATAACTGTCTTGATTTACGAGATTATATGTGCCTTGTTGAGACAAACATCTAAAACTGGATAATAGTGATCGAACTCTAAAATAGCGGTAATATCATAAATGCTTTTAAAAGCTCTTTAGTTCATTATTAAACACTCTTTCGATAAAATTTGAAATAAATAATAATATAATATTTAATAATATAATAATAATAATCCACAACTAATACACGACGCCGCCTATCCCAAGCTAAGCAGAGCTTGTGTTATGGGTACTAGACAACTGATAAACATACTTATATATTTTAAATACATACATATTATAGATAAATTACACCCAGACACAGAACAAATGATCGTGCTCATCACACAACCATTTGTCCTGGGTGGGAATCGAACCCACGACCTCCGGCATAGCAGTCAGGGCCACTAACCACTAGACCAACAGGTCTGTCGAAATATTAGACCATTCCAATATGCCAAAAATTGTATGCTCAAAAAATTGGTTGATTTTATTTAAAACTGGAGTAAATTAATTCAGAATATAAATGGGAATATATTTATATTCTATATTCAAGTTCATTACGTTGATGACAATATTTTAATGAACAACCTTCATTAATCATCCCGCAACGAAATGAAATCGAGAAAATACTCGTATTTTCTTTTTAGTCCTCGTAATTTATTACTCGATCACAATTTACAGATGAAATCAAGCATTATTTGAATCGAAGTAAGTTTTTCTTATCCAAATAAAATGAAACTTGAAACTACTTTGGTGTTTGAATTTAGAAGTAAGGCTACTTCAAAAAGGTTTCATTATCCTGAAATAAACCTACTTTTTATTTATATTAGGGACTTCAATGTATTTTTCCCAACTGATCTAGTTTGGTCTGTGTAAAAGAGATTTTTTTGCCCAAATAAACTTAGACTCTTTGTATCTACAGCCTGAGTGTCCAACAAGATTCTGACTAGTTCCATTATCTTTAGTAAACCTAAGTACTGTTTGTATGATTTGCTTCAGTAAATATTGGAGTCTCGGTATTATGACCTTTGTTCCAATACTCTAAGTCACTGACTAAATTTATGTCTATGGTAGAGATCCTAGCAAGATAAAGCTGCCACGTGCATAATTTTTTTTTGGTCTACTACCAGAGGTTTTTAATTTCCTGGTAGAAAATCTACAAAGAGAGTTTGGGATTCTTCATTGTAAACCTTTTTCAACCAGATTGTTAACTAAAAGACAATCAAAAGATTTTTCGCTCTCAACATCCAACAGTAGCGTATTGCAATAAAAAGCGCAAATATTAAATATTTTATCTCTATTTGGCAGGAAATATACAAAAATCTCCCATCAAAAAATAACATTCAAAGAAAAGGTGAGTTTGAAGAGAGATTTCAATGAGGTACCATCATTCTGGACACGCTGCTATAAAGGAAGTAGGGCGAGGAATGTTTCAAAGCAAACGAATTGCACGTCGAGTGAGGCGAATCTGTTTATTCGCACGTGTAAAATTCGGATTTTAATCAGGCGAAGATTTATGACTGTGTTTTTTATAAAATGGAATTCACTGATTTTTCTCTCTTTAGTTTTGGTTGTTGTTTTATGGTAATCTTTAATTTCCATTAAGCAATAGATATTGTAAAAAAATGGCATCTAACCCAGCCTCCCGACCCTCACTATGTAGGTAACATAGCAGAATTTAAGACCTCTATACACTAGGATTCCTAGTGTAAGGTCTAACAATTAATAAACTTAAATGTGATATTTGACACACGCTTAACGGTGTAATCAAGTTTCTAAAATTAAAATAAAATCAACTAGATACCATAGCTTTCAACATAAAAAGATGACCCTTCAAACTTTAACGTTATTTGAGGAAAGCCAAGAATGACCAACAAAGGGTTATTGGGGCCTACATTACGTACATTTCATCCGGTTAATTGTTTTAAATAAACATACATATGTTTTTTTTTTTGATATAAAAATATTATTTTATTTCATTCTAATTCATTGAGGTACCCCAAGTACCCACACACCTCCACTTTGGAGGACTAAATGACTTCTAAAATTGTTTGAGCTCAGTAGAGCTTCGGAAATTTAAGAAGCTTACCAGCGACTCGAAAAAAAAGATTGTCAATGCTATACAATTTCAGTCAATTGGGAATACAGCAACATTATTGATATTAACGGTATTGTTAATTCCATTTTCGTTCTCAAGTAAAAACTCAAACATAAAATTAAATTCTCAAAATTCTAATTACTTAGGTAACAAGCCAAAACTTTCAGGCAGCATATCGTAATTTAATCATAGAACAAAATAAACATAACACAGTGGATATTCCATGTGCGTCACTAAATGTTATGTAACCAACATATTCAGTTGTTTTAACAGGCGTCGCAGGCAAAGCCTGCTCCTGACATATTAATTTTGATTCAATAATAGAGTATGCTTGAAGCGTTAACGCTCTGAAGTACTTTATACGTAAGGACTTAAATATATCTGGAGCTTCTGATTTATTTTGAAAGCAATGATTATGTATTTTGGAGAAGATGGGATCGAGATATTATTTTGATTGATCAACTAGCGGTGTCCCTTTTTGGGTTCCGCACCTCAGTCGGTAGAATTGGAACCCTTATTTGATCATTTTGTTGTCCGCCTGTTAAGACTCTTTATCACAGGAATGGGTGGAAGGGGTTGTTCCCAGAGGATATTAAGCTGAAATTACCTAAAATAAAAGACTCAAATCCCTTGGAGTAGTGAGAAAATCAAACTTTTTTGCAGTTTCATTTATCGTCATAAACAGAGCATGAACGGCCTTATTTTTTTAGGGTCGTTTATCCTCCGTTTATGACACATATTTAAACTTCGCAAGGGAATCAAAACTCGTTGATCTAGAATTCTGAAACGCAAGTAACAAGGTCTCAAAGCACCAGCAAAAGAAAAAACCTGAAGACTGCTTTTTTGCGATTCCGAGAAATTTTCGAGACTCGATTCTGGAATCTCATTAAAATATTATATTTATATAGGTAAGTTGGTACGAAACCTTCGGTTCTCGAGTCTGACTCACATTTGACTGGTTTTTTTTTTGAGTCGAGAAATCATCAAATGAAGGGCGTTACGAGAAGGCGTGTCAGACTTTTACTGACCAAATCCACCTGTTCTTTCATTTGCCTTTTCCACGGATACGACCGGTGCCTATGCTTCGCTTTCGTGGACATTTTTTTTTATGAATTAAACCATAAATCTGTTTCATTGTATATACTAGTTGACCCGGCGAACTTCGTACCGCCTAATAGTAAGGATAGTGCCATCTACTGGCATTACCAGAACAGCATAATTCATTTTAAAATTACATTTTAATTAGAGGTGGCTTCATACTCGATTTTTTTTTTCGTAAGTTTTTCTATATTTTCTCACCGTTTAAACCTTCCCTAGACTATCTCGAATATTTCAAGACCAAAATTAGCCAAATCGGTCCAGCTGTTCTCGAGTTTTAGCGAGACTGTCGAACAGCTATTCATTTTTATAATGATAGATAGATTGGCCAATTTTAGTAGAGTGTTAATATGGTGTGTGCGTTAATAACGGTGCACCTGCACTCCTTATTCCCACCCTCTTCTCACATTTTAAAGTTGGCGAACATGCTTTCCGGGTTTGGGGGTATTTACTTAGCTTCCTAGTTACAGCTGGGATACTGCGTTTAGCAGTTGGTCCTGGTAGTGATTTATTAAATCATATTCCAGAGTGAGACAGAAATATCAATACACTATCCCTTTCTGACAGTGGATTCATGATGATTTTAAAACTTCATGGTAGGGCCTGCACTTGAACGCTTTTAAGCTTGTCGTTCCATCGGACTAATAAATTGAAAAAAAAAAAAAAAACAGAAAAAAAAACATTCAGAAAACAATCGTTAAGCACCTATAGTTTTTGTATTATTATAAAAGTAATTGTATGGTGTAACATTGATGTTAATTATGAGAATGATGACAAAGAAAATGAAACAATACCTACATTTAAACAAAATTGCTTTCCCGTGTCTATAGAACAAAAAAGCGTCCTTAACTTGGGAATGTAAATAACGCGGACATTTAAACATGATGTCATGGAAATTCTCATCGATGAATACAATAGGCAAATGAACAGAGATAATACACCATCAATTAATCGATTTCTCTCTCTGATATTTTTTTTTTCATTCCTGTTACGCTCGCGCCTGACCGCTGTCTCACCTGATGGAAAGCGACGATGCTGTCGACGATGGAGCGTGCTTACCTAGAACTAACCTATTCAATCTTGACTTAAAGATTATTTGGTTGTAGCCATCAGGTGGAAACACAAATTCAGATTAATTTTCTTATATTTTTTTTAAAACTTTCCGCCATATTAGTTTAACTACAAGAAGCAAAATCTACGCACTTTATTACATATGTGCGAGTAAGTATATTAAATTTTCAATTATACATTTTTTATTATTCAATAAAATTGTAAAATAAAATGCATGTTGTGATTGTATTTTGTACCTACTAACATAGTTTATAAGTTCAAATTGTTACTAACCATTATGGGTTATTGTTATCAGAATAAATAATAATTATTATTCACTTTATTTATTTAATATACATTTATATTACATTTTAATATATATTTTTTAACAAAATCACATAAAAAACTGTTATTATTATTATTATAAAACATTTGATCGAGTAAATAGGTGAAGATAAAGAATAAGATAAAAAAGTAATGGATCAAGATTCTAAACAAAACTGGGAATAAAAATAAAATGTATGGACAAGAGGGTTTATTTACTGAGCAATCGTTTCTATATTCTATATTACTGGCTCAAAATTTGCACTTGACCTGTTCCTTGGGATCAAAGAGTTGACGATTCGGACGCATTATATTCGGACAGTGTCCGAATCGACACATTTTAATTTAAATATTTTTAGAGTACCGTAGGCAAAGGGTAAAACAGGACCTTATTACTAAAACTATGTTGTCCGTCCGTCTGTCTGTCTATGACTGTCCGTCTCTCACCAGGCTGTATCTCATGAACCGTGATAGCTAGACAGTTGACAGTGATAGCTAGAATTTTCGCAGGTGATGTATTTCTGTTGTCGCTTAAACAACAAACTACTAAAAACAGAATAAAATACATATTTAAGTAGGGCTCCCACACAACAAACGAGTTTTTTTTTGCCGTTTCTCGCTACAGACGGTACGTTTTTTCAATACGCCATTATTTGCGCGATGCTCTCAATATTTTTAGCTTCTTATCCAAACCTATGAAATTAAATGTGTGTGCAAAGCTAACTAAGTTTTCTTATGTTCTTTAAATGCTGGGTAAAATTGCGAATAAAACCGCACTCATAGCAGCGTATCATGGTTATGTTGGATCGACTTTAAGATATGGTATTCTATTCTGGGGCAATGTGGCAAAAGCTCAAGAGGTATTAATAGCACAGAAAAAATGCATTAGAGCAATATGTAACGTAAAATAAAGCGAACGGATTCGTGTAAATTACATTTTCAAAACTTAAAAATATTGACTGTCCCATAACTTTATGTTTATGAAGACTGTATTTTTGTTAAAAATAATATGTATTCATTTAAACCTAAAAATAATTGCACAATTTTTTTAAACAAAAGCTTTTTTGCGATGCTTTCCTAAGTTATCTACTTAATAAGTTACCTGAGCAAGTAAAATAAGCAGCAAAAACGTAAATGAGTTGAAAAGAAATCTTTTTAAATGATTAAATGACAAAGTATATTATTCCGTTAATGAATTTATAATGACAAATTTTAAAAATATTTGACTTATTGACATAATTAGTGGTTATGTATATGTATTTTCTTTTTATTCTTCAATGTGTTATTATGGTTTTTATTTAATGTATTTTTTTAGTTTGTAAGTTTCTACTGTACAACACCTTGGGTTTCCTCCGTAACGTTGTACAAGTGCTTGTAAATAAATAAATAAATAAATAATATGATACACGGTCTGAAATAAAGTTTTTGTTTTCATTATTAAATTTATCATTATTATCATATTGACATTATTTACTCTTTTGACTGATTGTTACTATATTTATTTGAATGCAATTAGTTGTTAATTAAACAGTGACTTTATTTTATCTGTTGACATGTTTTTTTACTTTATTTTAATGATTATTGTAATTTAATTATCATTTTGCAATTTATAAAAATTTATAAAAAAATGTAACACACAGGTGGCAGGTTTTAGGCCACAAAGAGTAAGATTTAATGTGAAACTTAGTTTTTCAATGCTGTGTGATAGCGGATTTATTGAGATATTTCCGTATTATCAGAACCAAAATTGATAAGGTTCATTTGCAAGAAGGAAGGAATGGAACTATCATCATCATTTATAACCCAAATTTACCAATTGTTAGACGTAGCGTGCTTCTTCTAAGCTCCAGATTTTTCTAGTAAATATCTACGACTTGGTGAGGGCACTGCCGTGCCCCCCGATCTACAAATATATGCGCCGGGCCTTGGTACAGGCCATGGTCCGGAGCGAGGAGGAGTGGCAGGCGGTCGCCTCCTTCTGCGAAGCAGAAATGCTTACAAAGGAGGCGGCCGATCGCGTGAGGCAACGGCCCTTACGACCCAACCGCCGCCGGGATTCCGATCCCGATTTCCGGCCACCATAGGCGCGGGCTTGCGGACGGCGAGCAGTGGGTAGCTTAGCTTGCCGTCCGACCATCCGGTAACCGTCTGGACCAAGCCCAACGGCACGTACTGTTCCACGCGCGCCTAGAGGAGATGTCAGCAACTGTAGGGGTCCAGCAGGGTCGAAGCCAACTGGGGCCAAGGGTCTGATTCTGAAAGGAAGACTCGGCCCAGGTACGAAAGGCAACAAAGGAACAGGAGTGGGTTTTTAGTCAGTAAAAGTCTGACACTATCTCCCGCTCCGCCCAAGAGCCGGGATGTCATAAGATGATTATCTTACCAAAAAAAAAATCTACAAATATATAGCTAGGTACAACAATTAATATTACAGCCACGTCAGAACATATCAGAGACATTGGAACGCCAACAATGGCTCATATCTAGTGGAACGTGAGAACGATTATTTCAATCAACTTTTAACAAAACAATGGGGAGAATTGTGAAAAAACAACTAACGACCGGTGTTTTGTTAACAAAACGTTAATGTTACTGTTACTGTATCCCTTGTGTAACTGCTGGATGACTTCAAACAAATTGTCTTGTGCAAGATATACGGCGTACACATTTTCTTTTTTACATAATAGCATAATTAGCCTTTTAATGTTCCCACTGCTGCGACTCAGGCCTCCTCTCTGGGAGAGGGAATAGGCCAAATCCACCACGCGGGCCCAGTGCGGATTGGTGAATGTCACATGTCTGCGAATTTTTGGTTCTAGGACATGCCGGTTTCCTCACGATGTTTTCCTTCATCGTTTTGAGAGCAGTGGTGATGAAATGAATTACACAAAGTAATGCGCCTGGTTTGTTTTGAACCCGCGACCAACAACTCGTAACTCGGGGCTGTTAGCCGTTACTACTCGGCCACCACGTTTACGAAATATTTTGGCTAAATTAGTAGTCGTCACGACACCATTGACCATCCCTATGACCCTATCATCACTGATCAAGATAACATTACTTATAATCAGGCTTTACGTGGCCACACAAAAAAAAACATCTTTAGAGATTTCCCTATAATTTTAGAAATGAAGGCGAAAATATGTCCTTTCCAAAAACACGCATACTGAGTATTTTGATCTTGTGGGAGTCAAGTAAATAACAGTTAAGTTCCAACTTTCAAGTATAAGAATAAGATTTTGCATACAAACGCAATTCCCCCTCTTCACTCCCTTACTGGTTGAATTTTCTAAAATCCCTTCATAGTTTCCTTCCTAGCCTTGTTCAAAATTTCACATTTCTAGTTCCAGTAGTTTCGGCTATGCGTTGATATGTCAGTGATCCAGTTTCTCCTGTTACATATGTATCTATAGATAATCTAATTTATCGATAGTACTGAAACCGGTCGTGTTTCTATAGCGAAGGGGAGACAAATAATATTTCGATGAAACGACCACCAATTTGAACGTCAAAGACGATTGAAACTACCTTACATTTGAATTCTCCTTCAAAACCAGACAATAACAATCTATTAGGCATATTAAAAGCCGTCTTTATTGCAACCTCGTCCTCATTCCTGGAGTTCAGCCAAACGGCGTTTGATGGAACAAAGAGCCGACTATTATTCCCGTAACTCAGATTCGATGGAACTCTAGTAGAATAAATGTTAGGAGGAAACCTATCGTTAAAATGGGGCTGTAGCCCTGTATCTTTATTAGAACTTTTAATGTGATACGGAATGAACCTTAATCTATACTTATAATAAATCTGTAGAAGTGAAAATTCTGTACATTGAAAATATCAAAAAAATAAATGGCATGGGGTGTTACTAGACCGTCACCGAACCCAAAAATGAGATTAAAAAAAAAATTGTCTGTCTGTCGGTTTGTTCTAAAAACTACCGGTTCGATTACGATGAAACATGATATAATTATTCTTTAATATCCTTGGCACCACACTGGGTACTATTTATCCCGGAAAGTAGATACAATAAAAAAACAAACTTAATTTTGCGGTTTGATCCCTAGACCCGATTACTGTACCAACTGCAAACAATAAGTTTGTCGTAGGTAACGTCACCCGCAGTGGAGTTCACTAAGGGGCGCTGCACACGGCTAAGATACTATAATTCAGTCAATAAGTTTAGTTAGAAGGTAACAATACATTGATTGACTGTTAAGCGGTACGAAGTTCGCCGGGTCAACTAGTCATAGTAATAAAAGTCGACTAAAGATACCTGACCTGACATATAAATACCGATCAGAATCTTTCCAGTAACAACGTAAAGTGCGTACGCGATCCGAATCATCAATATGACATTTTACTACCAAATTACAGTTCTCACCTCAAAGTCAAATGAACCTATATTGATGAAGGTCACTATCCCTGTCATCGTGAACGGAACACGGAACACCCTGGTGACTTTCTATCGGAATATTTTAACTTTTAACACGTATGCGCACGCGCCTCGAATATTGATCGTTGACAACAATGGCGACGATCGGCTGTAATTTTAGGAGCAGTACGTTCTTTTGTTGACAAGCAATGCGCCATTATGTCGTGTAATGCGTTGATGGAATTTAGATTGTTTATTGTCCCAATACAGAATCATATTTGGAGTCCTGTATCTACCAAAAAAAAGAATCATGTGCTGAATTTGGGTCATCATCATCATTTCAGTCGAAAGACGTCCACTGCTGGACATGGGCCTCCCCCAACTGTTGCCACAATGAACGGTCCTGTGCGTCTCGCACCGACTCCCGCAACCGTTACCAAGTCATCGGTCTACCTTGTAGGAGACCTTCCAACGCTACGTCTTCCACTACGCGGTCGCCATTCTAGAACCTTTCGGCCCCAACGGTCATCCGTTCTGCGAGCAATGTGCCCTGCCCGTTACCACTTAAGTTTGGCAATTTTTCGTGCTATGTCGGTAACCTGGGTTCTCCTGCGGATATCCTCATTCCTGATTCGATCACAAAAGGAAACTCCGAGCATAGCCCTTTCCATTGCCCTTTGGGTGACTTTAAATCTTCTGATGAGGCCCATTGTAAGCGACCACGTTTCGGATGTTGGGTACATCATAAATATCTATATCATCCTTTTATACAGGACTCGAATTACGAATGTTTTTACAATAATATGACAAAAAGCCTAGCTAGGGATCTTACCATGACTTGTTAAAATGTCAGGCGTGCGAGGAAAAAAGAGGGAATGGATACACCCTATATAGCTTCATCTCTTTAACATTTCAGTTTATAAAATAATAAAAAATAAAATAAAATAACATTATTTATTGCTCATTAAATTTTACAAATTTAGATTAAGCCCTGATCCCCATACTAGGATTCCTTTCGATTCATGTCGTCAAATAGATCGCGTGGTATGGCCTCTGTTGTTATTGGCTGATCAAATGTAGGCACAGATTTTTTTAATGAAGCACTTGCGCATCATTGGATGAACACGAATCCAAGAGAGTAACACGTGGCGTGATCAAATGACTCAGTGGATAATGACAGGACTACATAACTCCTATAACCATTGGTTCAACAATCTTACTTTTAAAACTATTTTAAAATGATAAAACCCCATGCGCCGATCAGGATTCCAATCATTTCAAAAGGGGACTTGGCCTGAGGAATTTCGTAATAATGGAAAATGGACGAGAAAGGTCGCAGAAAAGGAACTATACTCTGAACTTTTTATTAGTATCTTCTACGGCAATGTCCCTTGAAGGCAGGATAAAGGAGACAATAAGACTTTATGCTGAATGCGGATATCGATCTTTTCCAATAATGTTTTCCTCTTCAGTGATTACGTTGAATAAATCTGTAAACAATGTCCGGTTCGTATGAATTTTTGTGTTTTTTAGGTGGGAAAATCATCTTATGACAAATCTCGCGAGATAGTGTCAGACTTTTACTGACTAAAAACCCACTCCTGTTCCTTTGTTACCTTCGTCCCAGAGCCTCGGGTTTTATTTTCACACAACCCGTGGCCCCAGTAGGCTTCGACCCTGCTGGGCCCCTACGATTTGCTGACATCTCCTTGAGGCGCGCGTGGCACAGTACGCGCCGTCGACGACTTGGGCTCAGTCCGGACTGTTACCGGACGGTCTGATGGCGAGCTACCCATTGCCCGCCGTCCGCAAGACCGCGCGAAACCGGGATTGGAATCCCGGCGGCGGTTAGGGCGATCGGCCGCCTCCTTTGCTAGCATTACTGCTTCGCAGAAGGAGGCGACCGCCTGCCACTCCTCCTCGGTCCGGACCATTGCCAAGGCCCGGCGCGATGAATTTTAATGATAAGATTTTCTGAATAATAATATATAATCATTTAAAGATTTGGTTATATTCTTGAGAACAATCGACTGATTCACCATATTATTTATTTTATTACGGTATTGGGTACCAGTCCCTGGTACCTAATACTGTAACCTTGAACTTACTTAGTTTCGAGTTTCAATCGGATAGGAGGCCAACTTATACTTGTAGTGTCTAATATTATTAGATACATTTATAACTGGTGTGCAGCTTACTGCAACTGTACGTAAAATGTTTCTGACAGTCAAAGTTAACTCAATCTGGTAGAATGAAATAATCACCATAAAGCAGTCTTAATCGCATATTTACTAGTTCATCATCGTTATCATCATTGCAGTCGTAAGAAGTCCACTGTTGGACATACGCCCCCAAGTATCGCCCCAACGAACGGTCCTGTGTGTCTCACATACATCGTATTCCCGTGACCCTCACCAGGTTTTTGGTCTTCCAACGCTGTGTCTTCTGGTACGCAGTCGCCGCTCCAGAACCTTCTGGCCCCAGTGACCATATGTTCTACGAGCAATGTGCCCTGTCCACTGACGATTTTTAGGGTTATGTCGGTAGAGTTGGTGCTATGCCTAAATGCAAGTAGTGCTATGATTTTTAAATTAAAACAAACAAGATTTAGACAAAAACAAAAGCTGTCTAAATGCATATGTACCTACACATACTCTATTTTATGACACTAAACAACAGTCACTTGTTTTTCAAAGACTCGCAGTAAAACTGAGAACTATGTACTCGTACTATGAGTAAAACGTGAAATTCCATTCGAAAGTTAAATTCAAATTGATTGTCTGGAATTTATTGATGCCCTTTACGATGACCATAAAACAGCTC
The DNA here is from genome assembly GCA_961205895.1 of Mythimna pallens. Lineage (NCBI taxonomy): Eukaryota > Metazoa > Arthropoda > Insecta > Lepidoptera > Noctuidae > Mythimna > Mythimna pallens. The sequence continues at coordinate 10,586,612 of OY540843.1, forward strand.
AAATAGCAGCCAGGAGTTCAAATCAGATTGTAACAATCGCAAAATAAAATAAATTCGCCAATAAAGATGGCATGTGGTAGCTAGGGCCAATAAAAAGGATAATAAGACATTTTATTATTTTCTAATGCTGCTATGTTGATTTTATTTTTATTGCACACAAGGTTGTACAATATAGCACCTTCTTGTAAAACAATAAGAACGTACAATTATCTAATGTTTCTTATTTATTTATTTATTCATTTATGTACACATAAACACTTAAAAATGAAAAGAAGTAATACAGATCGAAGACTACAAAGATTTTTTTTTTTCGGGTGGGAGAATCATCTAATGGACGGAGCGCGAGGGCGTGTCAGACTTTTACTGACTATAACCCACTCCTGTTCCCTCGTTGTCATTGTTCCAGGGCCCCGGGGATCTCTTTCGCATCACCCATGGCCCCAGTAGGCTTCGACCTTGCTGGGCCCCTACGGTTGCAAATATCTCCTTGAGGCGGGCGTGGAACACTACTCGCCGTCGACGACATGGGCTCAGTCTGGACAGTTACCGGACGGTCGAACGGTCCGCAAACCCGCGCCTGCGGTGACCGGAAATCGGGATCGGAATCCCGGCGGCTCGGGTGCGTGCATGTGCGGCCTCCTCATTTACTAGCATTACTGCTTCGCAGAAGGAGGCGACCGCCTACCACTCCTAGGTACTGCTTATTTCAAATGAAATTTCTTCCAGCAGATCTGCGACAGGAGAGTTGAATGAGAGATGTAAACACATAAGTTAGAAAAGTAAAAATATACTTACTATAATAATACTAATTCACTCTACAACACTATACTAATTATATTTTAATTGTAAAGCAAGTATTCTATCTAAGTATTCTTCTTTCTTTGCTCCTCAAGGTACTCTGTTCACTCTCTAAAGCGTATTATAAATTGCAATCTTCTGTCATATAAGTTCTACTACAACATATTTTGGTAGTTAAATAGATCAATATTTTTAAACTCCATTCCTTTCTAAATTTACTCAGTTACCAATTTGTTTAAAGTATAATGTGTATTACAAAAATGTGTTAAGTAACAACGTGTCACATTTCAGGTGACACAGCAATTTAACTGAATATGAGAAACATTTAAAGAATTTATATAAATAAATTCTCTGAAAGGACGAGTGAAAAATTCATCCCCCACAGAGAAGCCAATCTCTTGCCGGCCACCAGTGCCTTGAGGATGCTAGTAAAAATTGCAAAATCTCTCGGTTCCCTCAACAGACACTTAAGCTTGAGGTACAAAATAGAGACGACAGAAGCCTCACTCCATACTAAAACAGGAGAAACGAACGATGTACACGCAGGGGCGCCGACTCCGTGGGTGCTCGGGGGCTCGCACCCATGATAAATAAACAGTGGGTGCTGAACGGTCTTAATTTTTTAAACCACTCGTAAAAAGAAAAATATATATATGGCACAGGTAAATTCTGTCTTTGATTAAAACATAATGGCAGGAAAATTTAGAGGGTGACAAAAAGTTGTTTACTGGTCTGTACGCATGTGATTAATGCCAGTACCAAAAACAAATATAAATTTATTCTATTTATATTTATATTATTAATATTTATATTATTACACATTTATATTATCTACCCTGAAACAAACGAAAATAACAGCCTTATTCCGGCTTTCTCCCAGGAAGGTCATAAAAGGAATTTCCGGGTACCTTACCTAAGGGTACAGGAAAAAGTTCAGTGACAAAGATCTGCTCAAAAATTATTGTCGATTCCTGAAAACGATAATCATTCGGTTAAAGTGCTTTTACCGCATCCTAAAACCTTTTTTTAGAATTCTTTTTACGAAATTGCTGTACGGTGACAGTTTTCGTGCTCCATTTGTTTCATGTGAGTTCTACATTCTTTTATGATTATCGTTTTTGTTTGATATGCCTGTTTTGTTAAACTTTTATTAGGTATATAGGTCATAATTGATGTTCAATGCCTACTAGGGCAATGGGTCTTAGTCTTAGTTATAACTATGGTATGTTAGCTTATTTCTGTAATTTATGGTTTCATTCATGTGGTATTTCCCTGTAAGTGATTGTTGCGTTGAAGTCTAATTTTAAATATGTGTTATGTTGCTGCATTCAGTATGTACAATCGTTAGTGAACCTAAGATCTATACTTATAAAGCTAAAGAGTTTGTTTGTTTGGTTGGTTGAACGTGCTAATCTCAGGAACTACCGGTCTGATTTGAAAATTATTTCAATATTAGATAGCCCATTAATCGAGGTAGGTTATTGACTATATAACAACACTATATGAACAATAAAAGCGGAGTATCGATGAAAAATGTAGCGAAAATGGGGGGGAAATATTCCTTTTTTTTTCTAACTGTGCTGGCACCTCGCATTCCTATGATACAAACGGATTTACCTTTTTTTTTTTACAAGAATTCAACTTTCGGTGCAACTATCTTTTGCGGTAACAGTTATTAAAGCCCAGGGGTAAACGATTTACGTCAAGAGTATTTTTTTCATATGGGTAACTATAATGTTGTCCTATCGAGATCTGGCTTCAGAGAAAATAAAAATATACTTCTACTGGAAGAAAAAAAAGCACTAAAAATATAGTGTACGTAGAAGTACTTTAAAATGTTAACTACTACATAATAATAATATTATAGATATTTATATATGTATAGATTCAGTACCTTAACCTAACGTTCTATAGTTCCACTTTTACTTATAACAGCGTGATGAACCTAAAACAGCCTTCTAATGTACTTAGACTTACAAATATTTCCAACTTCAACGCGAACGAAGTTGCGAACAAGAGCTATTGTTTGGTGTACGATAAAGTTTATTCTATTATATTCTATTGATTATAATAAAACAAAATCAATCAAAAAATCCTAATAGAACAATTTTCGACTTCTACGTGGACGAAATCACGAGCAAAAGCCAGTAATAAATAAAATAAAACAATGGGTTGACTTCTTCTCAAAAGTCCTTTCGGTTACCCTTGGTCCTAGAACGCAAAAAGCAACTACTTTTACTGAATAAAACCACACCTATGTTCCTTCCACGGGTAGTGTGACCAAGAAGGAACGGGAGTGGGTTTTTAGTCAGTAAAAGTCTGACACTATTTCTCGCTCCGCCCAAGGGCGGGATTTGTCATAAGATGATTTACACACCTAAAAAAAAAACCTATGTTCCTTACATAGGTGTGGTTTTAGTCCGTACAAGTCTGACCAGCTCTGCCCTAGAGCGTGAGAAGTTATTAGATGATTTCCCACCTTAAAAAAGATCCAAGTTCAACCTATAGTTTTTTTTTTTTCATGATTGATTTAGAGACTCTTCTCACTCAAAACCATTTGCGTAAAATCAGAATTATACACAATTTTAAATTCTGGTTGATATTAGGCGTGATGGGGTATCACGTCTATACTTTCAGTCAGTTAGCCCGAACTTATCAAATATATATGAATGACTTCCACTAACTTCAAATACCACACGGATTATGTCCCGGGTAACTACTGTAATTGTCTGCAGAAACTAATTATAATTATTTATACAGAGCTGCTAATAAAAGTGCCCGAGCCACTATTATGGGTGCTTTTCGTCGGTCATTTTTCCATACAAACATAGTACTTATAGCGATAACTTTACTGTTTGAAAGTGAAATTTCAAAACAACAAAAATATATCTATTTGTTTCATTATTATCTAGCTCTGCTTGGAAGCTAAACAGCAAAAAAAATGATTTTAAAGTTGATGAATTTAAAAACTAATTTGCTCATCTTTTGGACTTCAATAAACAACTTACGAAGTATGAAAGTGGCAAAATAGTTATCATACATCATAAAAGAAATCAATTAATTTTATTTTGAACCGATATATTTTAAGGTTTCTTATAATATCTATAAACACTCCAAAACGTCTGTTCATAAAAAAATTAAAAACATAAAATTTAACGCGGTTTTTTTTTCATTTTAAATCATCTGATTATATAGAAATGTGTAGTCATGAGCGCTAGCTTCTTACTAGAATATCTCATCATAGCGTTTTTTTGCTTTCGTACATGGTTTTGGACAAGATTTTCATATTTTTTTTCATTTTAACTTCACCCATCTACGAGTTCAAGCAGCCTACTAATACACCCTTAAAAATAAAACTTAGAATCCTATAAATGGCGCAGTACTCTGTTTAAATGCTCTCTTTGCTTTCGACCGCCCGTAATGAAATAATAAAATAAATATCTCCTCTCGTAAATCTAAATTAATACAGTCAATAAATAACCTAAACCTTTATGATTTAGCCTTGAAAACAATTGAATAATAGCCGTCCTACAATAGGGACATCCTATTAATCCCTCGCGAATTATTATCATTGACAATGATGTAATGGAAATGATAAAGCAGTACCAATCAATTACACGTGACTTGTCAATTTAAAAAGCAGGGCATTATTTACTTTTGTTAAAGTAAATAACAAGACCCCTCGACCCCTTGAGGCCTCCCACAAGGTGGACCGATGATCTGGTGAGGGTCGCGGGAATCCGGTGGATGCGAGACGCACAGGACCGGTCATTGTGGCGACATTTGGGGGAGGTCTATATCCAACAGTGGACGTCTTTCGGCTGAAATGATAATGATGATGAATAATAAGAAAATAGTAAGTTATTTAGTTAGTAATCTGCTGTATCTGAGTTTTGTTTTTTTTTTTAAATGCTATACAAAATATATTATATATTAAAAAATAAATTCATAACATATCCGCTATACTTACAGCTAATATTATTGTCTATATCTAATAATTTTTTGTGACAAAAAGTATTTAAATTATAAATCCAAAATATTTATATTGATTACAAGTAACAAAAAAAATTTATGCTAATTTTCAGAAGGCCATAAAAAGAAAAAGAAAAAAAGAGAAAATATTTAAAGGGAGTTCCATTAATTCGACTTAATTCAAATGCATTATGAATCATCAATATTCGTATCTCATCAATCATTCTGAATACTTTGGGCCAATTTTCCATTTGTTTTCCTTATTCGTACAATCTGTTTACAAAATAAATGGGAACTTGTTTGGGAAGATTTATTATGTTTCAATACTCAGAGTACGCAGCGCACGAGCAATGGTGGGTCATTGGAAAGTGGGTTCAAACCCAGCCAGACCAATTAATAATAAGCGTAATCAGACTTATAATGTTCCCACTGCTGGGACTAAGGCCTCCTCTCTTGGAGAGGGAATGGGCCGTAATCCACCACGCGGGCCCAGTGCTGGATGGTGTCACATGTCTTCGAATCTTTTTTTTGGTTCTAGGACATGCCGGTTTCCTCACGTTGTTTTCCTTTATCATTTTGAGTAATGAATTGTTGTTTTCCTTCATCATTTTGAGAAAAAATTACGCAACCTACAAGTCATAAGTCGGGGCCGTTACCACTCGGCCACCACAGCTCTCTATCGCCAGGCACATTACTTTCAAGTATTTTATTTCATCACCAAAACTGTGAAAGAAAACATCGTGAGGAGATCAGCATGTCCTAGAATCCAAAATTTGAAGACATGAGACATTCACCAACCCGCGTTGAGCCCGTATGGTGGATAACGGCCCATTCCCTCTCATAGAGAGTAGGCCTGAGTTCCAGCAATGGGACAGCCTGAATTGAACGTAATGATATCAAAAAGATAGGCAAATACGTGTGCTCATCATACATCATATTAATTTTCAGTTTGATTGAATTGACAAACTCGAAAAGATACCGGGTAAAATATTTCAGCTTATGATTAATACAACTGATTGGTATGTTAGAAGAGCGATCTGTTTTAACTCACAACGTTATAGTCTGATTAGATTAAAATCTAACAGAATTAGAAAACTTACTTTAAAATATGTCCATTCGATAAAGATTCTTCAAAGTATAATATTATTAATAACTCCAAGGGTACGACCGGCAAAGTTAACAATACAGTTTAACATTATGTCAAGATATATAACGTTAAGTTTTAAGTCTATACATTACTTGAACAGTGAAGTAAGTTGGAAAGGTAGATACATAGGTCGCTGGTTGTATTTATTTCACGACTTTGTTTTGGCTGTTTAAATACGCTAAATTGGAATTTTCTATTCAATATTTTATTATATAATACACCTCTCACGATTTCGTATAACTTCGTAGTTTATTTTTTCTTATTCCTAGTTATGAAAAGAATATTCATTGAAATATGTGTAATAATAGGTAAAATCAGATGTGTCACTTTTGATAATAATTCCCGGCAAATTGAAACTTCTATCAGGTTTAGTATACCTGTAACATAAACAAAAATAACTAGTCGTTTTATGCCACTGTAACATCTTTAAGTAAATTTTTAATTTCTCTGACTGTACATAAATATATTTAAAAAATCTTCAGTCATCATTTCTGTTGAAAAACCTCCACTATTGGATATAGGCTTCCCCCAAGTCTCACCAAAATGACCAGTCTTGTGCACATCACATTGACCCTTACCAGGCCATCATTTCAGATTCTAAGTAGCCTTCCCATACTGTATCTTCCGAAAGGCGGTCACCACGCCAGAACCACTCAGCCCCAACGGCCATCTGTTCTGCGAGCAATTTACCCATACCCAATATACCCACTGCCCACTGTCACTTAAGTTTGACGATTCTTCAGTAAAATCAGGTATAATTAAAACATCTACTAACATTTTTTTTTTTTACAATTTGTTATATTTACATTTTATGTAAATTTTACTATTGTGAATGTGGGCACTATGTGGATTAAACTTTTTTTTTCTTTAATTATAACTAAATGTCTGGCAGTTTTGAATACTTTTTGCGGCCTACCCAAATGTCATTTCTTTGGTATTATTCGTCAAGTCGTTGTGCTCCTTAGTAGTTCTGAGTTGAGCTACACGAATACTGACAAATGCTTGCACTGACTGGACAGGTCCGCTCAGAACTGTGTGGTTCTTTCTTCAAAAGACCATATCAGACACCAATCTGTACGGTTCTCATATGATTTGACAATTACATGTTTGCTGTATGGAATTTAAAAGAGACTTTGACCCCTAAGTTTTTTTCGGTGTTTCTTCTCAGGGTAGTCAGCTAGGAAACACCGGCTTCATCTAGTTTAAATTGACAAAAAAAATTACGTGTAAAAGTGTTCATAGAAAACCTATTCGCAAAATAAATAATATCATTTATCATTTATTAACACATTACTGATAAAACGGACCATTTTCCTCTACCTAGGCCACTAAACATTATCGACAAATAATTCCTTTGAAGTATCCACGCGAACGAATACACATAAAAGTTTCAAACATACGTACATGAATACATAGGTATATTTATTCGCTCTTCGCTCATACCCTCGGGCTTCAGCAAGGTTTCACTTAAAGCCCAACCAAGAAACATTTGGGGGTTGTGCAAATGACCCAGAGGCACTTAACGTTATTTAGGGCATTTTGGGGAACGTAATATGCGCGGCTTTGAAACTATAATTGTTACCTTGAGAATCTCATATTCAAGAGGATTTAAGTAACATTATTGGCATAGATCTCGGTTATCATTAAAATTTATTTATTTTACTATTTATGTACACACAAAAAACAGAAAAAGACAATACAAAATAGACAGCAGTACAAAGGTACTGGTTATTTTCAAAGAATTTTCTTCCAGCAGACCTGCAAAAGGAGAAATTAAAAGAAATGTAGACAATAGTAGAAGAAAAATGTGTAAAATCTTAATCTAAACTATCAAACAATACCTACCTATATGTAGTGTGAAACCCGGGGCTCTGGGACGAAGGCAAAAAACAGGAGTGGGTTTTTAGTCAGTAAAAGTCTGACACTATTTTCCGCTCCGTCCAAGAGCGAGATTTGTCATAAGATGATTTTCCCACAAAAAAAAAACCTGTATTATTATGTAGTAAAATATAAAAATGAAATACTTATATAACTAATTGTACCCATATCATCATCACGTCCACTGATGGACATAAGTCTCGTGTTTGTTACAACAAACGGTCCTGTCTCGCATTGATCGCATTCCCGCTACTCTCACTACGTTGTGGGAGGCCTTCCAACGCTGCGTCTTCCGGTGCGCGGTCGTCACTACGGAACCTTTGTGTTTTGTATACTTATTGAAAGAATAAAGAAAAAAATATTATTACCTTTCGGTCCCATCGACCATCTGTTCAACGAGCAACGTGCCCCGCCCACAGGCACTCGGTACGGTAACTTTTATATGACTTAACTACGAAATTCTATTAAATCAATTGAAAAGAAAACCACAAACTTTGACTATATACTTAAACTTTTGATAAGGGATCGTCATTTGTGTTTAAATGTTTTCATCCAAAGGGATTCTGAAACGGAATAAAATATGACAGATAAAAGAGACAGCCTAAAACAACGTAAAAAATACACAGATCTTAAGTAAACCATCTTTACACCGAACTAAGTGGAATTAATAGTACAAGGAAAATTAGTTTCCTTAGAAAATGTAAACGTTACCTACTTCGAAGAAGAACAAAAGCTCCTTTTGGGAAATCACGGCTAATGTCTCAGAGTATCCCTAACGTAAACTTAAGAGACTTAGTAAGACGAATTCCGTCAGACCAACCTGCTAAAAGCTACGGGTCTCAATGCTCATTCGTAACTGACTTAAGTAAAGTTGTACATCGGGATTCATATAGAACTTTTAAAATTAAAAGGGTGCTCTCTAACGCGCTATTTACTTTGTATCTTTATTTAAAAGCATGAAGTACAAATATGCTTCAATTAGGGAAAATACTTTTCACGGAATCTGAATATAAAGTAGTCTATTTTGGTTTCTTTTATTTCTATTTTCTTTAGCAAAGATCTGGTTCAAAGATACAAAGCTTGCTCAGAATTAGATGAAAAACCATTTTAATTATCTATGGTTACTAAGCGCCTTTTTTACTAAGAGATAGTCTTATTTATAAAAGTCTTATAAATCTTGTATAAATGATTACTAATGTTCTCTACAATAAAATCTCCACAGAGATGCTATACAGTACAGAGATTTACCTCAAAGTCTGGATGAAAATCTGTCAAACTTTGGCACTAAAATAAGATTTGACAAGTTCTTCTTGAAATTCTTGATGACCCTCAAGCTGTAAAAAAATAAGAAATAACAAAAGAATAAAGCACGAACAAATATGACACCTCACAAAGTCACAACTGACCATCAAAGATTATTCTCAGATCAGCACTAGAGTGCTTGTAATCTCATACTTACACAACACCCTAGAGTGCCATTTGTCCGGAATTACATTCAATCTTATATAATAATGAATTCACGTGTAGACGGTAAGAACCAGCCTTTAGAGGTTTAAAAATCTAAGAAATTACATAACTATAAACACTTCCACACCCGGTACAAAAAGTTAAATCATTATCATCTTCACTTCAGCCGAAAAACGTCCACTGTTGGACATAGGCCTCCCCCAAGTGTCGCCATAACGACCGGTCCTGTGCGTCTCGTATCCATCGGATTCCCACAATCGTCACTAGGTCATCGGTCCACCTTGTGAGAGGTCTTCCAACTCTGCGTCTTCCGGTACGTGGTCGCCTCTCCAGAACCTTTTGTCCCCATCGTCTGCTGCTCTGCGAGAAATGTACTATACCTGACCACTGCCACCTAAAAATTAATTGAATTATTATTTTGATCATTTTTAAAACCACGCGTGTGATGATCAAAGAGTGAGCGCATCCTTCAAGAATCCTTAATTCACGTGTAGACGTTCAGGAAACAGCCTTTAGATTTTAAAAATCTAAGATATGACAGAAGTATAAAACTTTCACATACCGGTACAAAAAGTTAATTAGGTACTTACTTAGTTAATTACTTTTATCCCCTTTAAAACCACGCATGTGACACCTTACGACTGATGATCAAAGAGTGAGCACACAGCCCCTAGAGCGCCATCCATACGGAATTACGTTCAGCCTTCAAGAATAATTAATTCACGTGTAGAGGCACATTGTAGGTAACTGAGCACGTGTTAAGGTAGGTTTATGAAGTTTAAAATTGGCTTCAACACATTTAAGGCGCTTACACCCATTTAGTGCAGTAAAACAGTGCCGTTCTGAAGCCCACTCCTTGGTAATGGCTAGGTTAATAGGTTTGAAAAAAAAATGTTTATTAAAGATTCATATTATACCAACAACATATGATTTTTTCGTATGAATAATACGTTTGAAAAAAAAAAATTAACAACATGATATTTTTTCGCTTGTTTTCCTTATTCCTAGTCTACACAAAAAAAAAAAAAAATCTGGTTAAATATTCTTCAAATCGTAAATAGCATATGAAAATCAATCAATATTTTGCCAAGAATGGTTTTAAAGGTCAGGGGGGCGGGGGCTATGCGGGCGCAGACGGCAGTACGAGTATGTTTGCATTTAACTCCGCCCATGTATTCAAGAGACTATACGCCTTAATAATAGCGATATTTTCAAAAGTTCCCCGTATTTGGGTCAAGGCTGTTAGAGAGAAAAAAAATTGATGATTTTTTTACGACTTCAAAAACAGGAAACGGTTTACAATTTGGTTGTTTTTCTTTTTCCAATTTTTTGTGATTACAAAACTTTTTCATTGTCAAAACCAGTTAAAATTCATTGCAAGGATAGGTACTTCCAGGTTGGTCCCATTTTTATTAAAAGGTGGGTATTCATATTTTATAGGTGTTGATTATAGTACCTACTTGATATTATTTAGGTGTAATTGAACGGGGTACCACGACCAAAAAATTGAAAAAAAAAACATAAAAAATACAAAAAAAAATTATTGACCGACTTCCATTTTTTTTTTATTATTTACAAAAAAATTGGAAATCGGTCTCTCTTTTTTTATAAATAACCAAGAAACAAAACCAGAGCTCATGAAACGTGAAACACTACGCACCAGCGACGACTCGGATTCGGTCTGGGCGGTTACCGGACGGCCGGACGGCAAGCTGCCTATTGCTCGTCGTCCGCAAGCCCACGCCTAGGGTGGCAAGAAATACGACTCTCACTGACTTCGTGATTTTTTTAATTTTTTTTTTTTAAATATGAGCTTAATTCAACTCCGAGGACGATTCGATTACATAATCAAACCATTACCTCAATTGATGTAGGTAGAATAACTTTAAACAATTAATTTACCTACGATATAAAACGCCACCATGTCACTTCGACTTTAGGACCAGACCTCGAAACATATTCCCCTGTAGCGGGGTGTGAGGCAGGAGGACGTCATTTCTCCAAAACTTTTTACAGCCGCAAAGTCTTTAAGGCTCTGGACTGGAGAGAGCATAAATGTCAATGGCGAGTAATCACTCACCTTCGATTTATCGACGATATAGTAGTCATGGCTGAAACAATGGAAGAGCTCAGTACAATGCTCGATGACCTCAGGATCAAACAAAAAATGACGAGCGGAATTATTTAAAACAAAAACACGTTTAATTACCATGTCTTAATTTTAGGTCACTAAGCTGTAATTTAAGGATTTTAAAAACTGTTTTAGGCCAGATTATCAACATTTTTGGCGTTAAATTAGATTGTTTGGCCTTATGAGGTCAAGGTCAAAGTCATACTAAACAACCATGTAGCAATAGAAATAAATAAACAAACTACTTAAGCTAAACCTAAATAACGTTGGTTGGTTTATGCTTTAACATTACCACAAACTGCCGTATCAAATGACAAAATAAAGCACTAAATATACAAGAGGCTAGTTGAAAATTCATTGCCTACTTCACAGCAATCACAAATTTTGTGGGTGTCTAAAACCGGGTACAGACTGCTGTAACACGTAATAAAAGAATTTGCCATCCACATTGTCGCAATGTATCATGCAATGTAACAGAATTCACATAGTGTGGACGCCTTGCGCGCGGAAACCGTGCACACTACGCGCGCAAACCATGCACACACTATGCGCGCGAACCATGCACACACTACGCGCGCGACCGTCGCATTTCAACTACGTGAGTAGGTACATGCTCGATTCGTACGCGCGCTGCGCCCACACTTATGAAACGCTTCTTTCATGTTACCTTGCATGTTACGTTACAGCATTCTGTACCCTGCTTAAGTTATTTAGGTTTGCATGGGACAGCGAGCAAACTGATTCAACAGAAAGCGTATATTATTCATCTAGTTTTAGGCAAAATTTAAAACTTTTTCCATTCGCTCTATTAGCATTTGTTATTTAAATAGCCTTTTAGGTTAAGTTTTTGCTAAGAAAGCAACCCTTTTTAAGTTACTTACGGCCCATTAAGCTATTCTTTATAAAATGCCTTCTATAACTTGCAAGGATATGAAAGGTTTTTGAAAGGTTCACTAGAAGTCTGAACTGCAAAAAGCTGAGTCAAAACAATGACTCAACGATATTGCTGCTTCTCACATGCCTAGTTTTGGAATATAATAATAATACTCCACGACTTTCGAACAACGCTATCTAGTCCCAAACTAAGAGCTTATACTAGACAACTGATAAACATACTTACATATTTCAAAATACCTACACTCATATTATTGATAAATTGCACCCAGACATCACCACCTTTTAACCACAACCTTCGGCATAGCAGTCAGTGCCACTAACCACTAGACCAACAGGCGAGTCATTTATCACTACAGTTACACTAGCTTTTTCCTACAGCTTGGTTCCCGTGTCCACAACTGGAAACGTACATACAAGCAAGCAATTAATTTAACCCAACGTTGAAGCTAAAAAGAGGGTCATGATTTTGATCAATATGTATGTATGTTCATAATGATCCCTTATAACATTTGGAATACTTAATTTGTCTATAATTTGACTTGTTCGTTTTTATTTTATTTTTTGTTAACCTGATTATAGTGCGAGTGTATGTTAAATGTAAGATAATGTTTTTTAATGCAGCAAGATTATTTTAGTAAGCACCGTCTTTTTGTTTTAAAAGGGTCTTTTACACTCGCCTAACATCAACATCGAGCATGGTTTAAAAGCTTGTTGCTTTATCTAACGCAATCCAACGCGATGTTTGACGAAAAGGCAACGCGAAGAAGAGAGATAACGCCTGAAAACTCTGTTAGCATTCGGTAATTCCGTGATTTACTCGAATATTTTATAAAACTGGTTCCAGAAAATAGGTACGTGTTTTTTTTTAACTCTTAAAAGTTTATGAATAAAATTGTCGTCATTTAGAATCTTGATTAAAGCAAGGCTTCTATTGTTATACTTTTTTGACTTTTTAAATTTTTGAGTAAATTATTAAGTGTCAAAGTTCATGCAAAATAGCAGATTTTCAGAGGTCTTTGCTGGATTAGTTATACACAAATTTGTAAATTGATTTCAATAGAAGCCTAGATAATATCCACAAGATACTGTGTTTCCAAAATATAATGAAAAATGTGTAATAACGTCATAATCGCGTAAGAGCGGTTGTATGAAAAACAGTGAAATTGTATATCGACTTACATCCCCTTAAGATGTGTATGTGAAATGTATGTGATGTGACTGTAGATACTTAATTTAAATAAATAATAAACTAGTTGTCTTAATATGTAAAGTGGGGTTTCTTTAGAAGCTTCTTGGTCATCTGCTAGTTTAAAGCTATGTGATGACATAATAGAATTATGATCTCAAAAGATCTGACAATTTTAAAGTTATTAATTACTAGCTCTTGCCCGCGGCTTCACCCGTGTACATAAAATATAGCCTTTGTCACTCAGGAATAAAACAGCTTTCTATCGGTGACAAAATTTTAGCAATCGGACCAGTACTTCCAGAGATTACCTACCTTCTACAAACCAAAAAAACTAACTAACACTTTTTTACGATTTTTTGTTAAAATTATTTATAAATTATTACAACGTCGGTTGACCTTGACCTCGTTTTAAAAATGCTTCAAGGTCAACTTTCACTTTGAGGAAGCAACAAAAGTATGGAACGACTCGTGGGTCCGTATACATATTAAAGAGGTTTCGCTTCCCCCAAACATGGGCATGTTTTTGTATTTTTATGATAATCTTTGTGTTCATAGTAGGAGAGTGTTATTTCTGAGTGAAAGTGTCTTCATAGTACGTTTCTTTGGACAAATAGTTCATTAGAAATTGGGCAGAGGGCGTTTTCGTTCCATTAATAGATTATCGTTTATTAAACACTCAGTGTGCCACCGTAGGAATTATCAAATATTCTAAAGTTTATATGTGTGCAAGTTTATATAAATGTTTACACCTTTACGTTCATAGACACGCCATAAATATGGTGGTAAGTCTCCACTTTGAGGAGTGGGTAGAAAGATAACTCGGCGTCCTCACCTTCCACATGGCACAGGTTCTCACCGAACATGGTAAGTTTGGGAGGTTTCTGCACCGGGTTCGTGCTGAAGAGACACCCGGGTATCACCATTATGTGAACCGGGGAACCGGCCGTCCGGTAATCGTCCGAACCAAACCGGAGTTTTCAATCGCGCGAAGTGTTTCACGCGCGCCTAAATGAGATATCGGCAAAATCGTAGGCGCCCAGTAAAGTCAAAGCCTGCTGGGGCCATGGGTGCACCGAAAAGGAACCCCGGAGTCCTGAAACGCAAGCCAAAGAAGGAACATAGAAGTGGGCATTAGTCAGTAAAAGTTTGACCCGCCCTCACGCTCCGCCCTAGAATCGTAGAAGTCATTGGATGATTTTCCACCTTAAAAAAAAGTGAAATTTATGTATTATGGCGTTTGTGGTTAGATGAGTTGCTAAAAGTTAGACCTTTTGGTTGACTGGCCTGTTGGTCTAGTGGTTAGTGGCCCTGACTGCTATGCCGGAGGTCGTGGGTTCGATTCCCACCCAGAGCAAATGTTTGTGTGATGAGCACGATCATTTGTTCTGTGTCTGAGTGTAATTTATCTATAATATGTATGTATTTAGAAATATTTAAGTATGTTTATCAGCTGTCTAGTACTCATAACACAAGCTCTGCTTAGCTTGAGGTCTAGTCTCTCGGAATCGGCGTTGTGTGATAGTTGTGGAATATTATTAGTTGTGGAATATTATTATTTTAGAATTTAATCTAACCCTGAACGCCATAATTCTCAGTTATGTGTTTCGTATAGGGGCCTTAAGGTGCGTGCCTATATAGACAAACAGTACCCAAGCAGGTAATAAACAATTTAAATGAATATTGCTACTTTAGGTACCCAGGTTATTACTATCGTGTATTTGCCCCACGGGCACACTACCTAGGTACACTCTTTTATACATAACAAGGGAATTGGTACTATAAATTCATAGAAATAAGTTACGTGGTTTATAAAATGGAAATTGATTGTTGTGTCTAATTAATTGTTTGGGAAAATATTGTTGGTATTCCGTTTATTACTTTTGTAGAATTTGAAATACTGGTTAAAACTAAATTGGTATTCGATTATCCCGGGACACTAGAGACGGCAGTAGCAAATCTTATTCGATGATATCGAGATGCTAGAGACGACAATATTAAATCTTATTCGATTATACTGAGACAGCAGTGGCGAATCTTTTTCGATTATACCGGTATTTCTAGAGACGGCAGTGCCAGGTCTTATTCCCTAATACCGAGACGCTAAAAACGGCTGGGTCAAATCTTATTCGATTATACTGAGACACTAGAGACAACAGTGCCAGATCTTATTTGATTATAACGGGACGCTAGAGACGGCAGTGGCAAATCTTAATTTATTATATTGGAATGTCAGAGAAGGCAGTGGCAAACCATATTCAATTACATCGGGATGGTAAAGACGTCAGTATTAAATCTTATTCGATTAAACTGAGAAGGTAGAGACGGCAGCGGCAAATCTTGTTCGAATATATCGAGATGCTCGAGATGGTAGTGGTAAATTTTATTCCATTATACCGGGACTTCTAAAAACGGCAGTGACAGATCTTAATCGATTATACCGGGACGTTAGAGAAACAAGTGTCAAAGTTTACATACAAACTAGTGTGTTCATTAACATGTTAGTTTGTGTGGGAAATGTCACCGTTTACTTATTATACGTGGCGCATCAATGATTATGATAGTCAAAACTTAAATTGTGCTTGGCGTACATTATGCGGGCGCTAATGCTCGTATTTCATGTGATTTTAAATTGATTTGTGTCAATTTGCACACAGGTCAAACAAGATATTATATTTTACATAATATTATAAAATCAAAGTTTGGGTAAATTCGCCAGCAACATTCATCTAAGGTTTTAAGGTCTTTTATTATGTTTTATTTTTCAGAAAAACTCTTATCTTTATATACAACATTATTTTTAGTATATGAGAAAACTGAATATAGTTTATTCAGAATTGATTCCATTAATTTTTACACCATGTTATATTTTTTCCCAAAAATATTTTAATAAGGTCACAAGTTGGACACCACCGACACTAAGTACCTACAACACAGGTCACGGCAGGTCATAACAGACATTAGGCACCAATACATAGCTGGGTGCGGGAGCAAAATAACCCCTTAGTCACCCAGATAGCCAGGTGACCATGTATTTGTGGGACGACCAGATAACATAACAAGCTTATAACTTTGTAATTTTTCATGATTCAGTTATGAAATTTTGTACATATCTATGTACAAATCTTTACATATAAATACGAGACACGTGTCCCGGGTTTTGCATATACTAAAACTATTTTATACGAATATATTTCTTCTATATGTGTGTTTGTCACCTTACTCTTCCTAAAGGTCTGGACCGATTTTCATGAAATTTTGTATGTATAATTGTGTGAAGTCATGGAAGATTAGAAAATATAATTGGACTCGGTAGGCAGGACAACAGCTGTTAGGACAGCTAGTTTATTATAAGTTCTGAAATAATTAAAAATAAATATTTCAAAACTTATTTATGCTTGTACTCCTAAAATAAATATCAAATTGTATTACATTAAGGTAACAGCAACGTTCACTAGTTCATATTATATTGCTTTGTCATAGAATACCTAGGTCTTGCGGAGGTCAGACGGCAATCAGATTACGAATGAAGGAAT
Organism: Mythimna pallens; assembly: GCA_961205895.1. Classification (NCBI taxonomy): domain Eukaryota; kingdom Metazoa; phylum Arthropoda; class Insecta; order Lepidoptera; family Noctuidae; genus Mythimna; species Mythimna pallens. Next base: position 10,603,624 of record OY540843.1, read on the forward strand.
AATGAGTACTATGAGCAAAACAACGCAGACGATGAAAACTTGGACAAGGAAGAACGTTTAAAACGTTTTAGTATCATAAAGATAATAAGGAATGTTAAAGAAAAATATATTTGATTCTCTAAAAAATAAGAATATAATAAACTTTATTGTACACCAAAATAGTAAAATAATACTAAGGAGCTACTCCTCATCGATATGGCCATTAGCCAACGGGTTCGGCGTTCCCGAAAGGATCTGTCGACATGTTGGATAGACTATAAGAAGGCCTACGACTCAGTTCCTCATACATGGCTCATAAGGGTGCTAGAATTATACAAAATTGATACAACATTACGCACCTTCCTGATGTTATGTATGAGGCAATGGAGGACGGTCCTTCGCTATCCAGGATGTCGACATATCCAGAGGAACAGCGAACCGGTAAGGATCGAGCGAGGTATATTCCAGGGTGACAGTTTGAGTCCGCTTTGGTTCTGCCTGGCCCTGAATCCTCTAAGCACACTGCTGGAGAATTCAGGCCTAGGCTATCGGTTGAAGAGAGGTGGTCAGGTTATATCTCACCTCCTCTACATGGATGACTTGAAACTTTTTGCCCCCAACAATCTACAACTGATGGAGCTACTGAAGTTAACTGAAACCTTCAGTAACGCCATCAGGATGGAGTTTGGTGTGGATAAATGTGCAGTCATGCATGTAAAGAGAGGGGAGATTGTGGAATCCGTGGGTACCCAACTCACGGATTCCATAAGCCTGAAATCCCTCTCTCCAACCGAAACCTATAAGTATTTGGGTATGTCGGAAGCGTTAGGCATCAATGCTATTGACATGAAGCAATTGTTGAGGGAGCGTTTCTTTGGACGCCTGAAGAAGGTATTCAATAGCTTTCTTTCTTGCGTACTCAAATGGACTCAAACGGAACTTGATGCCCTGGATAGGCGGGTCCGTACACTGCTGACTGCATACCGAATGCATCACCCACGATCGTCGGTGATGAGACTGTATATCCCGCGAAAGTGTGGGGGTCGAGGCTTTTTAAATGCTAAGACCCTGCACAATCGCGAGGTATGCAGTCTCAGGGAATATTTCCTAGCCGCCGACGTGGGTATGCATCGTGATGTAGTGGCAGTGGACAAGGGTCTCACCCCGCTCTCCTTGGCTAACGAGAACTGGCGCAAACCTGTAGTACTTGACTCTAACGATCGTAGGAAAGTATGGCAGAGTAAGGAACTCCACGGACGCTTTTTCCGGGCCCTTCATGAGCTCGATGTAGATCAACTAGCGTCCGTAGCCTGGCTGCGCGTAGGTGACCTCTTTGGGGAAACCGAAGGTTTTGTCTGTGCAATTATGGACGAAGTTATCATGACGAATAACTACCGGAGATTTATTGTAAAGGACGGCAAGGTTGACATTTGTCGGGCATGTCACCGACCGGGTGAATCAATCCGCCACATTATCTCTGGTTGTTCTCGTCTAGCTAATGGTGAATACTTGCATAGACACAACCTTGTAGCCAGGATTATCCATCAGAAACTTGCTCTGAAGTACTTTCTTGTGGAATCGGAGGTGCCATACTACAGGTATGTGCCCGACCCAGTTCTCGATAATGGCGATATCACGCTGTACTGGGATCGGTCCATCATCACTGACAGGACTATTGTAGCCAATAAGCCTGATATAGTGGTGGTAGACCGAAGAGAGAGGCGTACAATGATTGTTGACATATCCGTTCCGCATGACGAGAACCTCGTGAAAGCCGAGAAAGACAAACAAATCAAGTATATTGATTTGGCTCGCGAGGTTGTCGACATGTGGCATGTAGACTCGGCGATCATTGTACCGATAGTCGTGTCAGCCAATGGCTTAATAGCCAAGAGCCTCGACCAATACCTTAGGAGGCTCGCGTTAGGCGGCTGGATCAAGGGCTTGATCCAGAAAGCGGTACTCCTGGACACAGCTCGTATTGTTAGGAGGTTCCTTTCTCTGGAGCCCTGACCGCCGGTAGCTTGGACCCTGTTCCCGATACCGGTGGGACACTATTTTCTATATTTTTAAATGTTTTTTTTTTTTTACTGAAATATTTAAAAATGTAATTTATGTGATAAGATAAAAAAATAGTAAAAGTAAAAGTTGCAGGGGAAAATAGTCAAAGTTGAAGGCGAATCGTTTGTCTTGGTATGGTCATGTAAAGAGGAGAGGGAAAGGGAGACCAAAAAAAAACAACCTCAAATAAGATGGGACATAGTAACAATTTCACAAAAACTTAGTTCTATTACAATGGCGGTTTAAAAAAAAAAAGAAAATTACAAAAGTTTTTTCTAAATTGGATTTATCATACGAAATTGAATCAGAAAGTCATGTAAAAGTTCCGACCATGAATTCTTTATGTTCATTCCGTAACAATATTACAACTTTTGTAACATCGTAATAATTTACTGCTTCAGAAGCTGTGTTCTTATTTAAAAATGTTATGTTCCAAGTTCATGATCTCATTACGTGTAAAAAACTTTTTACAAAAAAAAAAAACCGACTTCACTAAAAAAAAAACACTAAGAGGATCAAAATAACTTTTATTTCGGAAGTCAGTGTTTCTCGGTATTGTTTGTTTCTTATTTAACACTGACTTCCGAAATTAAAGTTATTTTGATACTTTTAGTGTTTTTTTAGTGAAGTCGTTTTTTTTGGAAAATGTTTTTTATTTCAGACTTTTTAGTTTCTATACTTATCTATAAACAGAGTGATAGGCACTCTGGTTATATATACCTATTCTCATGACAATTACAATGAACCGAAACACTGCTAGGATACATTTTTTATTATGAAGTTCCCGTTTCTACCTTACGGCTTCATCATAAGATTAGTTCGATAGTACCTTTGTAACCAAAGTGCATCACGTGACAATTGTAATAAGCACAAACACGGCTAGGATACATTGATTAATTACGGACTTCCGGTGCCTATTTCTGTCTCCATCATCATCATCAGGTCGCTTCGATACCATTTTCAACATAACTATTCAGAACCATTTATTTATTTGTATTGTCATAGTCGCTTAACTATCTTCATCATGATATCTATGTGAGTATAAAGTTCCATTGGCCATTTCTGGTAGAAGACCAGAAATGGCCAATGGAACTTTCATCAGTTCTACTTAATCAAATGTTACTTTTTGATTGTAAATGCTTAAGTCCTCGATGAAAAAACCAAAATCCACTGTATGGTTGCCTATAATATTTGAGGAGTTCCCTCGATTCCTCATGGATCCCATCATCAGAACTGAATCTTGAACCCAATCTGTAAGCATTTAAAAAGAAAAAAATAATTTGCAAATCGGTCCATAAACGACATACAAAATAATGATAAAAAAAATACAACCAAATTGATAACCACCTCCTTTTTTGAATTCGCTTAAAAACTACCATTAATTTTATTGCTGATGATAAGATTTTAATTAGGTTTTTACCTTTGAATGACTTTAATCTTAATTGAATAAAACACCCAAGCGAGGGCTATGATTGAAACTAGCCCATAGACTTGCAAAGCACTTAGTGGTCAACGTGCTGCGGTTGCTAACAGATGGTGCGTGTTTTTTCTTTGAAACTAGGCTAACTTAGTTCGTCGAGTTAAATATTGTGTTTCTTCTTTATCTTTGAGTTACTTTACGCTTATGGAATTAGCAGTCTACGTCCGACGTTTGTTGGTAATAGTTTGTCATTTCTTGGTTAACTTAAATAAGAATTCTTTACGGTAAGTGCTGCATCATCATTTCAGCCGCTAGACGTCCACTGCTGGACTGTTCGTTGTGGTCATTTGGGGTCCTGTGCGTTTCGCATCCATCGGATTACCGCAACCTTCACCAGGTCCACCTTGTAACACTGACACTTAGCCTTCCAACACTGCGTCTTCCGATACGTGGTCGCCACTCCAGAACCTTTCGGCCCCAACGGCAATCTGTTCTGCGAGCAATGTGCCCTGCCCATTGCCATTGCCAAGTGCTGCGTGTGTCTGTCTAAATCCCTCTGTTCTACACAATGCAATAATCGATAAGGGGCAATAATTGTCAAAAGTCTAAGTTAAAAATAAATCATTAAGAGGACATTTCGGTAGCGCAAGGTAATCGTAACTAGAATCATCACTTTGTAATGTTTGGTCATCGTTATCGCTAATATAATGTTATTTTGGCGTGGTCTTCTGGTTTTCCTGAGGCGTTTTTTCAATTTTAAACTTGGGGCCTTTCATTAGATTAGCGAGATTTTAGAATACCTAGTCTTCGTTCAGCTTAGGTTCTTAACTGTAAGAGACGTGGTTCATAACAGATACTATAGGAACAAACTTCACCATTATGGGAATATATATGTTACCGTTAGAGTACGGAATATGTTAATATTATAGAATCTACAAATTACCGGATACAATCCGTTAAAGTGCGAATTTTAACTTAAAGTAGCAGATATCTCCACTTTACTTAGTTAATCTGCATAATTACGGATGCTACATCATTAAATTACGGAATACAGTGAGTGAAACCCTTTTGTCCCCTTTTAGTTCGACAGACTTCTGGGTGGTTATAGAAAACTAACCACGAAGGCTAAGGCTAGGCTTCTAACCTAACCTGTCCATGTCCCTAAATTACTTATTTCTTATTCAATTATTACTTATTTCTTCTTACGTAAAACGTCATCAAACTTTAGACTATTATTAGAAATTAAATAATTTCAATGTTTTATTGAATCAAAGTATCTGTTTTATAACTTTATCGCATGCTTGGCCGTTAGTTAGATTTCCTAGGTAATCTGCAGATTATCTAGTTAATGTAACAATTTAAACATTTTTGTCCACTTTGACGGACTCAATCAGATAATCCGCAGATTAACAAGTTAATCTGCACTCTAAGGTCGCGTGCCCTTTTTTTGTCGTGACGACAGATAATCATAAAGTTTTAAGTGTCGAGGCTTATTATATTTAAATGGAGATGTTCACATATAAGACGATACGAATAACTATCGTCTACGACTTTTTTTACGGTGAAAACAGATTGTCTTGACAGTGAGTACGGCAAGCACGACAGTGGTAAAACAATAAAAACTTGTGAAAACTGAACCGTGACGGTAAGTTATGTGTCGTTGTTGCGACTATCTATCGTGGCCACGATCAACAGTTGTTATAATGGTAACAGCTAGAGACGAGAGTCGTCCGACGATAAATTAACCGTTACGGCTTAGAGGGAACGCGGCCTTACTGATTTGCGTACATTAGCGGTAACATATATACCTACTCGTGATAGATATAGTAATGGATTCCCTAAAGACGCAATTGATGGTACTAGCTATGTATGTATACACAATTACACACCAGACTGCATAATAACATGCACATGGTATGTTAATAGGTTTAATAATTTATGAATAATGATAGTAACAGTCCTATTTGTCAAAATTTACATTGAATATTTTACACTACGTTGACAAAGTAGTTAGCACTTGTATTTGTAGTAATAAAAAACTTTTTACAAAAAAAAAAAAAACTGACGTCACAAAAAAACATTAAAAGGATCAAAATAGCTTTAATGTGAAGTCGGTGTCGGTATTGTTTGTTTCTTATTTAACACCGATTTCCAAAACTAAAGTTATTTTGATCCTTTTAGTGTCTTTTTTTTAGTGTAAAGTAGTAAAAGAGACTTGGTTACTTTTTTTTGTAAAAAATGTTTTTATTTTACATTTTTTAGTTGCGATACACTTAACACAATTCGAATTAAACCAAACACTGCTAGGTTACATTGTTTTATTATAAAGTTCCTGTGTCTGCCTTCCACCTTCCGGCTCCAGGTCACTTTGATGATACCATTTTCAACATAACTATTTAGAACCATTTACTTATTTGTATTGTCATAGTCGCTTAAGTATCTTCATTGTGATATCTAAGTGAGTATGATGTTCCATTGGCCATTTTTGGTCTTCTTCATCAGTTCCACTTCATTAAATGTTACTTTTGACTATAAATGCTTATTTGTCTGTATCCTATGTCCTGATGAAATTAACAAAATTACAATATAGTTGCCTATAATATTTGAGAAGTACCCTCGATTCCTCATGGATCTCATCATCAAAACTGGATTTTGAAAGAAATGGGACCAATCTTAAAGAATATACTTTAAGAAGAAGAAGAGTTCTGATTCTGAGGTTCTAACACACATAAAAAAATACAACCGCATTGATAACCTCCTCCTTTTTTTGAAGTCGGTTAAAATATGATATCTTTTTAACCAACTTCAAAAAGGAGTATGTTCTATGTTCGGCTGAATGTATTTTTTTTTTGTATGTTTTCCGATTTCACCAGAACTCTGTAATAAATTAATGTAATCTAACCGTGTTTGGGATTATTAGAATTGTCATGACATGCACTCTGATATAAGATATTTAAGTTTGGCTGAGGGGTACTTTTTAGTGATGGTACCATAGCTAAAAAGTGTAAAATAAAAATCTTTTTTTTACAAAAGAAATACAACCGAGTTCAAAGTAAAAAAAACACTGTAAAGTGCAAAATAACTAATTTCGGAAGTCGGTGTTTCTTAATATTTTTGTCTCTTCGTTATTTAACACCGAGTCGGTTGTATTTTTTTTATAAAAAGTTTTTTATTTATTATGCAAATATGATTATTAACATCGGATTGACAGGCCCGTTGGTCTAGTGGTCACTAGCCCTGACTGCTATGCTGGAGGTCGTGGGTTCGATTCCCGCCCAGGACAAATGTTTATGTGATGAACACGATCATTATTTGTTCTGTGTCTGGGTGTAATTTCTCTATAATATGTATTCAAAAATATGTTATTATAGTATGTTTTTCAGTTGTCTAGTACTCACAGCACAAGCTCTGCTTAGTTTGGGACTAGATGGCGTTGTGTGAAAGTTGTGGAATATTATTATTATTTATTTTATATACATATCATTCACATTTTTAAATATTTCTTTAAAACAAAACATGATAAAAAAAACATTAAAAAATATAAAAAATAGTTGTCCGCCGGTGTCGGGAACAGGGTCCAAGCTACCGGTGGTTAGGGCTCCAGAGACAGGAACCTCCTCACAATGCGAGCCGTATCGAGGAGTACTGTCTTCTGTATCAGGCCCTTGATCAAACCACGCAACGACAGCTTCGACATATGGTCGTCGAAGCTTTTGGCTATAAGACCATTGGCGGTCACGACAATCGGCACAATGATAGCCGAGTCCACATTCCACATGTCGACAACCTCGTGTGCTAAGTCGAGGTATTTGATTTGTTTCTCTTTCTCAGCTTTCACGAGATTCTCGTCATGCGGGATGGTGACATCGACTATCACTGCGCGGCGCACTAATCGGTCTATCACCACTATATCCGGCTTATTGGCTACAATAGTCCGGTCAGTAATGATAGACCGATCCCAGTACAATTATTATTATTATTTTTTTGAATTTATATCTCATTTCAGGACGCTGAGGTCCTGGACCTTACGAACCTCACTACTGGAAAGCGTACGAGGCCGAAGTCAACTCGCAGAGGCTCTTTAAATAATTTTAATGGAACGTACTACGAACCGACGATTGTCCCTGTACTAGCTATTCTAGTCTAGGACAACCCCCGGTTGGTGAAAAAGTATTGCGACATATGGAAAACAAAGATAATAGGACTATAGTTTTATTATTATTATATCGTTTATTCATTAATATTACATATAAATAACATTTTTAAATATTACAAAATAAAACATTTAAACCCACAGGTAACGGGATCGGCCACTGGCGGTCAGGGCTCAGGGCCGGTCCCAGTACAAAGTGATATGGCCATTATCAAGAACTGGGTCGGGCCCATACCTATAGTACGGCACTTCCGATTCCACGAGAGTATTTCAGAGCAAGTTGCTGATGGATAATCCTGGCTACTAGGTTGTGCCTATGCAAGTTCTTTCCGTAAGCTAGAAGAGAACAACCATTCGGTGTGCAGTCAGCAGTGTAAGGATTCAGGGCGTCAAGTTCCGTTTGAGTCCATTTGAGTATGCCGAAAGAGTAAACCAATACGGCATGATCCAACCGTTGAAGACGTGCACCTTGTTTCCGCCCGAAAGAAGGCTATTAAATACCTTCTTCAGGGGTCCAAAGAAACGTTGCTTCAACGATTGCTTCACGTCAGTGAAGACACCTAGAGCTAGATACCTAGAGCTTCCGACATACCCAAATACTTATGCGTTTCGACTGGAGAGAGGGATCTCAGGTTTATGGAATCCGTTATTATTATTATATCTTTCTTTGATTCCCTGTAATCGGATGAACATTATTCACAAATAGGTGCTGCGCATGTGTGAAAGTAGACAATTATCCCAAGGGACCATACTTCCGGGATAAAAAGTGGTCCAATGCGCTTTTCCAGGATATGGTCTACCAGTGTACCAAGTTTCAGCGAAATCGTGCGCTGCTGTTCGAGCATGAAAAAGTAACAAACACACATAAACACAAAACACACATACACTCAGAAAATTACGCCTTTGTTATAATATTAGTGTGAATGTGTGATTAGTGTCACAATCTTGCATGCGCGGTTTGCTACTTATTTCAGTCAAAATTAATCGAAACAGATGCGTATATATACCCATTATAATTATTTCCTTTGGTAAGTAAATCGATACATTTTGGGATAATAAACGTATTAAAACTTTCAACGTGTGGAAACTCCACAAGAGAATATTTAATAAACCATTTCTCCAAAAATCGATTTCATAATAAATCTTCCAAAGCCCAAACAACATCTTAAGAATACTTTGAACGTAAACTGATAAAAGATTTCTGAGTTTGCAACCTGATTATAATATAAGTAAAGTTTTATCTTGTTTTCCAAGGGACTTTCCAATATATTGGAAGATCTTAATAAAATGACTGTGTAGCTACATTTTTTTTTAATTTGCGATCGGTTATCATCAAATGACTTCTCCCACTCAAGGGTGAGCAGTGGTGGCCGATTGGTAACGGCCCCGACTAAGAGCAGTGGTGGCCGAGTGGTAACGGCCCCGACTTACGACTGGTAGGTTGCGGGTTCAAACCCAGGCAGGCGCATTACTTTGTGTAATTTATTTCATCACCACTGCTCTCAAAACGGTGAAGGAAAACATCGTGAGGAAACCGGCATCAACTAGAAGCAAAAATTCTACGACATGTGACATCCACCAACGCGCACTGGGCCCGCGTGGTGGATTACGGCCTATTCCCTCTCCTAGAGAGGAGGCCTGTGTCCCAACAGTGGAACCATCATAAGGCCGAATATGCTATGTTATGCTACTCAAGGGTACAACGAGAGGGCGTGTTAGACTGTTACTGACTTAAACCACACCTTTACCTTTTGCGTCCAAGCGGGCATCGGCCCTGCTGGAGCCCTACGGTTTTGCTGATATATTTTTGAAGCGCGCGTGGACGTGGAACACTACGCGCCGTTGACGAATTGGCTTCGGTCATTACTGGACGTAATATATAACTAGTTAAGTACCTATACCTGTGTTAAGTGTGGACTCCAAATTGTTTTCAAATTCTTTACTTTGTTGCAAAAATATAAGCAGTCACCCGCGTGTTATTGCATTTCTGAATTACTCGTATTTGTTTAGTATGAACATATTATGACCACATACGTATGAAACTCCAAAACAATGTTAAATATGTTATATTTTTATAGAACATCCTTGACAGGCATATTTCCGGTAGTGCTAAGTGTAAGTTATATTAAAAACATTCAGCACATAATATTATAGAAATTCACATTTAATCACATGCGATCAGTTACAAGTATCTTGCATTGTGACAGTACCAAGATATCGTTCACGGCAACCGCTCTGTTAAGGTCGAAATGACCACAAATGGAGCAAGTATAATCCTAATTCCGTTAAGCATGTTCCCTTTATTCCCGGTCATCCCCGCCCTTGTCCCCACTGGGCACGAGTAGGAAAAAAACATTTCGTTCATTCCCAGTGGTGACGATTAGAATTTTTTATTTCCCACTCGTTCTGCTATAGACCGAAAGTCAAAATGCAGTGATGGGGATTTCAATAAGAGATTTAACGGATTGTTAAAATGTTTTAATTACAATTTTCTGAGCAAGAGTGAACAACGTTTTTGATTAAAAATAATTTGATAAAAGACTGAGGTTTTTTTTTTGCCACCCATTGCCCGCCGTCCGCAAGCCCGCGCCTACGGTGGCCGGAAATCGGGATCGGAATCCCGGCGGCGGTTGGGGCGTGAGGACCGTTGCCGTTGCCACACGCGATCGGCCGCCTCCTTTGCTAGCATCATTGCTTCGCAGAAGGAGGCGACCGCCTGCCACTCCTCCTCGCTCCGGACCATGGCCTGTACCAAGGCCCGGCGCAAGAGGCTGCCGATCGCCCCCACGAGGACACGGCGCTGCTCTTCCCAAGCGGGACACACCTCCACCGTGTAATCCACCGTGTCCTCCGGGCGGTCCACACAGTGGCGACACCCGGGCGTCGCTTCCGCACGAATTCGGTGCAGGAACTTTCCGAACTTCCCGTATTCGGTGAGAACCTGCGTCATGCGGAAGGTGAGGACGCCGTGAGGTCTTTCCAACCACGCCTCAAAAAGGGGACTCACCGCCATAATTGTGGCGTGCCCAGCACTGGGTCGCGACAGTCGCTGTCGCCATTTCACCATGAGAACCCGCCGGAGCTCCGTCCGCCATGCTGCGATTTGTCGCGGCAGCGGAGTTTCGCCCCGGCGTTGCATCTCCATGCGTAGATCGTGCATGAGAGCAAGGCCTGTTGCTTCCAGATCCCATGGAGGCTGGCAGGCAAGGAGGCTCGCCGCTTCGCCGGAAATCGTCCGGTAACCTCGCACCATCCGTATGGCCATGACCCTCTGGCATGCATTCAGCCGGGCCGCCGGCTGCTTCCGCAGCGCCGGCGCCCATATCGGTGTGCCATAAAGGGCCATGGACCGAACGATTTCCGCGTAGAGCCGCCAGCGGCTACACTATGTGACATTGTTTTAGTGACCCATAAAAAAAAACTTCAAATTAATTTCTAGACTATATAATTATAATTTACAGTAAGTAAGAATAAATAAAAATAAAATTGCAAATCGGTCCATGAACGACGGAGTTCTGAGGTAACAAACATAAAAAATAATGATAAAAATATAACCGAATTGATGACCTCCTCCTTTTTTTTTGAAGTCGGTTAAAAACACTTCGTGATAACTTTACACCAAATTGAACAAAAATTATTAAGGTGATCAAAATTCCTGCAGGTTAGTGAGATTATCGATACATCATAACATCATAGAAACTGGCCAATAAAAAAAAAACATACTTATTAGAATACCAAAACTTATCCTCACATACGATGCATATCGTATAAATAATCAAAACGGTTATATCAGCTGAAATAGAAAGACCCTAAAAAAAGATACATTTTTTTTATCTATAAACAGGAATCAGCATTAAATTACTTATTTGAATTTATTGACACCCATATTACAAATTTTTACAAACAAAGTACCTCAACAGTACAGTGATTTAACAGTATTTATATCAGTAAAATAACAAATAAACTTGCTTAAACATACTGTTTTCCGATTTCTAGAAATAAATACTAACTAAACCTGTCTATATCGCAGTCAAAAGTAGTTAGCTTATACATACTATTATATACTTTATTGTTTGACAAAACACAATTAAAACAAGATATTGGTTATATTTCAGGTAATTTTTTTAAATTTACTTCATCAAGTATCGTTGGTCGAGAACAAGCAGGTTGGCGAATAATTCTTCTCTGCATGTTGATATCGTTGACTCTTTGTCTTCGATTAAATCTACTTACACAAAACTCATGCCATATTTTTCGATTACTTCTTAAACAGATAAAAAATACGTCCAATATTAGTGGATTTATTTCACCAAATAACGTCATAAAAAAATTTGCTAATGTGTTTTCATCTTGGATTGCAAATTTCATGAGACTATTGTACAATAATAAGGCATCGCTTAGTATAAATATCAATGTGGCAATATAAAAGCGACGCCAGATGTAAGAAGGCGTCTGTGCGCTCGCGTTGTAACTAAGCCAAAGGGCAAATACAGTTCTAATGTAAAAATAACAATTAAGAATGCACGGTAAAATTTGATTTCCGTAACCAAAGACCAATGCTATTATAATACTAACAAAATTACTATATTGTGCCCACAAAACACGATATATTAGATTTGCAAGATCACGTAAGTTTGTAAAAATAGCGGATGTTATTAAAGAAATACCCCATCCAAAAATTGCACTTTTTAAATACCTTTTTTGAATGTTTCCATTAAAAACTTTTACAATGTCGACGTAAAATATATGACTGATAACTATCAACCAGTGAAATTTTACTGTTAATAAATATTCATATGCATAGTGTTCGACGTACAAGTCCTGAGTAAGGAGGTCTCCCATGACGATGTTGATACCGTAGATGTTATATTGTTTTAAAATCCATAATCTACACAAAAAGTATAATAGATTTGACAAAATTGCGTTTAGGAACACAAAGTTTCTGTAAGTACGAAACTTTTTTATGATGCACCAGGATGTCACACCGCTTATAAACGTTACTAGTGTCAGCACAATCACAGCAATCATAATGATTAAATCTTGAGCCACGGACAATTCCCAAGTATAGTTATAGTTGTGTGAGCACATGGCGAACGTCACCTGCAGCGATACAATATATTCACTTTTAGTTTGCAGAATTTAAAACAAAACTATTGTGGACACCTTGACATAACACCCAAGCACGTAAAGAATGTATGCCTTGCTAGACGGTCGGTATAAAAATAGTTTAAAAATAAAATAAACCAGTGTACTACCATTTTTATCTGAACATCATTATCAGCACTAATTCAATTAATTTCAGTGTTGATGTTAGGTAATCGCTCATTTATGTTAGCGATACATATTTCTACTAAAGCACTGTTATAGAGAAGAAACATAATATTATGGACATTTTAAAATTTTAAAACTCGTAAAGTGCATGTTGGATCACGCACAGTGAATGATTCCATGGTCAGGCTGAACATTTCCATGAATCAATTTACACTGATATAAAACCCATTCTGTGATAGATAGATTACATATATATCTTTATCATCACGAAAAAAAATCACGAAAAAATCCAAATACAATGCCAACTTTAATTAAAACGTCATTATAAAATGAATTATGCTGTTCTGGAAATGCCAGTAGATGGCGTTATCCTTCTTCCTTACTATTAGGCGGTACGAAGTTCGCCGGGTCAGTTAGTAATTTAAATTATAATAATGATATTTCACAACTTTCACACAACGCCATCTAGTCCCAAACTAAACAGAGCTTGTTCTATGAGTAATAGACAACTGGTAAACATACTTATATATTCTTAATACACACATATTATTTATGTAAATAACACCAAGACAGAACAAATGATCATGCTCATCACAAAAAAAGTGGTCCTGGGCGGGAATCGAATCCACGACCCCTGGCCAAGACCAACAGTCTTGTCAACATGAGCAAGCACAGAATTGATCACACGCATAAAAAATAGTTCCGTGTGTTACTATAGTACAATAATATCAAATAAATTATGAATCTCAAAAAATGATTTTTTTATTTTTTAAGAAAAAAAGGCTTGTATCCTAAACCTAAAGGAATATAAAAAAAAACAGAGACAAGACCCGAGTACACATAAATATATATATAACCGACTTCAAAAAGAAGGTTCTATGTTTGGCTGAACGTATTTATTTTTTTTCACCGATTTCTCGATCAGTTGTGGACCGATTTTGAAAATTATTTTTAGTTGAAAGGTTATACTTCAAAATTGGTACCATAGAAATATTATTACGATCTAATGATGAACTTCAAAGATAAGGAACTGAACTCCTCATAGGATCAAAGCAGAGCTGTCGTAACAAGTAAAATTGCTTTGTTTATACGTGTAGTTGATGACTGACTAAATGAAGAGGGAGGGATTTATCGAACTGATCTGATGATTAAGGCGGAAGGTAGGCCTGGGCATGGCTTATTAGAATTGTTATGCAATGTGGATCTAGTTCACCATATCGACAGTCACTACATCGATGGTCGCTGTATCGAAAACGTTCCATCGACGGGCTAATGTATCGACAGTACCCCAAATCGATAGTACGCTACATCGACAGTACCCATCTTAAAGGAAATATCAAAAATAAAAAATGGGCACTTATAAAACGTCAGAAGCTAGTGCATCTAGGCAGAATTAAACAAAAACTCAGAAAAAAAATGTTATAATTAAGATTATTAGTGAAGAAATCAAAACAATAATAATAATAGTTATGTAAACGTCGGGCTATTTGATCACGCAATGCTTATCCTCAGATTAAATCGGTGATTGCTCTTTGACCTCTGTCATAGTTGTAGTTGTAGACTCTTGTTAATCCAATTAATTTTTAGCTGAAATTAAAGATGAAAATTTTTAGGCAATTATTTAAAGGTAGAATAGAATAGAATAGAGGTAGTCACGAATATGAACAAATTTGACTATGAGATCTACTCTGATATGGCGTAATAAAAAATCATATAACCATACATTTTGTTGAGCTATGTAAACATAAATTTATGGACTACGGGGATATTTTTATACTCAGTTAAGTGTCTTCAACATAAATATTTTTTAAAATATAATATCATATAATATTACATTCTTACCAAAATCATTCGGTCCATGTACGTCATTATGTAATGCAATGTTATAGAGCACACTATAGGCTTGAATCATTTTTAAAGTTTTGTGTATGACACGCCAACGATGTTTAAGTCGACGAAAGGTGTTTTCGATTAGCACTCTTGCAATTTAATGTTTCTAATTAGTACATGTATAACTTCTGAAGATTCTGTAGTAGTTTCTAAGTATGATGTCATTAGCCATGGTCGTTATGGATACCCAGAATCACCTGAAATTATGATATTATACTAAATAGATAAATAACACTAAAAAATAATTTCCCTATTATTTACTCATATCTGGAATAAATATCACTCTCTCTTCTAACTTTATAGGAATTTAACATAATAAAGAGATGTAAACAATAACTCATGTTTTAAAAATAAGCCAAAAACATATCCAACCGACAACATATATCATTTTGTGCATATAAAAATTGCATATTATTGTTGACTTGACTGTTCTCCCCAATAAATGAATCATTGTTATCACCATCATATTTAAGATTGGCATTTATTATTTTATAGATTATTGTTATTTTGTACAGATTATTACTAAAATATAATTATTAAAACTATTTTTAGACATTACTGAATACAAGCTTATTAGAATAAATCGATACAGGTAATTATTGCTTAAATACCATTGTTACTTAATCATATATTGAATGATGATGGTTTCAGCTATACTATAAATGCCCCTCTTGTACCGATGGGTTATGTATACTGAAAAATGGTTCCTTTCATTACATTCAAATACCTACATTGTTAGCACTTTTACATTTGACATACGACCACCCCAGATATTGGGTGTGTGTCTGCTGACTAATTGTATTTTAATAATAATAGCTTAGTTATTCATCATAATAAAAGAGTACTTTAGGAAACGCAGTCGTATTATCACAGTGGTGACCCCGACGTGATTCTACCCTGCTACGGACCTGATTTATGCCTGCCGGCTGGAGTAGATATCAGACCCGACATGATCCTCACTCAGCTATGGACCTGATCCTAGGCCTGCTGGCTGGTGTGATGGCATATTCATAGCCATCTCCGCGTGATTGCTACCCTGCTACTGTGTGCTCGTTGTCGTCCTTTCTAAAAAATATGAAAATAATCTGTATTGCATATTTACCGTAATGCACCTTAAAGAAATTTATTAGAATTTAATTTATGCTTAGGTACAATACCTCTTTAGTTCGTCCTTTTTACCAATCCTTCTAGTAATTCTTGACAAGGATATAGATTACGAAAAGCGAATCTTTGTTTTTGGAGATGCTTCCGTTCATTTTGGTTTATGAGCAGTTATTATCATTAAAAATATACATAAAAAAGCTACCAAACTAATTAAAATACTTAATTTTATCTTAAAGTCTATTATTTGATTTTAATAATATTGTTTTTTTGTTATATCACTAATGAATACCAAAACACAAAGAAAATATCAGAAATCATTAAAAAGAAATGATGAAAAAGAAATAATCATTGTAGGTATTCCCTTAACCGCAATGCTATTGAAAGTGCGGGTTTAAAATGGCATAAACTGGCTACACTATGTGATGTTCTTTTTGTAACCCATCAAAAAACCTTTATAATATAAAGGAACACCTTCAAATTAATTTCTAGACCTTATAATACTTATATACTTACTCACGATAAGTAACAATAAAGAACACGTCGTAATAGTTTTACAACGAATAAGAACAAAAAAATATTTAGCTGATCAAAATTGCTGCATGTTAGTGAGATTAATTATAGTAACCTAAACATTATAAGAGATGTACATACAAAACAATATTATAAAAAACCCTACATTCTACATATATCTTACAAACAAACAAAACAATTGTACCAAATGAAATAACCATATTTTTGAAAAAGCACTTAATTTAACCTTTTCTTTAATCTTTAAACAGAAATCTGCACTAAATAATTAATAGAATATTTTGCACTCGTTTTGTTTGTTTATAAATAACAAAATACTATCTCAAAGTACAGTAGTTCGTGGTTTATCAAAGAAAAAAAAATGAGTTAAGGCAAATATATATTTAAGTACCTACTTTATATTTCTTCCGATTCGCTGAATAAAATATATATATTCATTAACTTAAAACGCACGCAAAAATAGTTAAGTATCGAATCGGCCTGATATCAATATGAGCTTATACATACTGTTATATACTTTAATGTTACATAATTATGTAATTTGAACATGATGTCGGTTATACACGAGGTGAGTTCTTAAATTCTGCATCATCAAGAACCGTTGGTTGGAAACAAGTAGATAGACGGGTATTTTTTTCCTGAATCTCATCATTAACATTTTTGTTTTGATCTATTCTTTTAATATAAAGCTCATGCAATGTATTGCGATTACTCTTCGAAAAGACAAAAAATAAGTCCACTGCTACTATGTACAATGTCGAAGTAACAGCGAGTATTACGCTCATGGCACTGGAAAACTGGATTAACATTATTAAGAAAAGGTCATTTAATAATAAGACATCGATCAATATAAATATCAAGAAAGCAATAGATAAGCAGCGCCAGATGGAATGTTTGTCTGCCCTTGTGTTGGAACTATGCCAAATTGAATATACAACTTTAGTGCAAAGAAAACAATTTATAATGCCCGGTATAAATCTGTTTCCTAAAATCATTATTATTTGAACAATAAACGCAGTTTTCATATGCCGAGTTGAATAAAAATATATATTTAAACATATAACAATAGCACTTACTATCAAAGAAATACCCCAACCAAAAATTGTACTTTTTAAATATATTTTTTGGACAGGTCCATTAAAAACTTTCACAATGTCGTCGTAAAATATATAACCGATAACAATCAACCAATGAAACTTCACTGTTGAAAAATATATATTAACAAACATTACAACGTAGAAGAAGTACGAGTGGTATTCTGGTGGTATTAAATTTACGACCAATGGCACAATGAAACCAAATAAGACGGATAATAGATTTGAGAAAATTGCGTTGAGAAACACAAAATTTCTGAAAGTACGAAACTTTTCCTTGGTGCACCATGATATCACGCCGCATATGAACGTTACTAGAGTTAGCACAATTACAATTACGATCGTAATTATAAGATATTGAGTCTCCTTCAAGTCCCAATTGAAATGACGACTGCTTGAATGCATGGCGAATGTCTCTGCAGCGATTTAATATATTCACTTTTAATTTATCAATAAAACTATTGCGGACACTGTCGTAACGCTCCGTCGAGCAGGTAAAATATATGTGTTGCTTGTTAAACGGTAGATGACACAATAGTTTTAATCAAAAGTTTTAAAAAATAATGAAGTACCATATTTTATCTGTAAACCATTATCAGTACTAATTTAATTAATTTCAGTTTTGTTTCTAGTGATATCACTCATTAATATTAGCAATACCTACTACAACACAGTTCTGGATTTAGAATATAATGGACTTGACAAAAATTAAAAAAATGGTAAAGTGCATGTTCGACCACGCACAGTGAAAAATTCCATGGTCATCATGCTCATCATACAAACATTTTTCCTAGATGGGAACCGAACCCACGACCTCCGGCATAGCAGTCAGGGTCACTGACTACTAGACCTATAGGCTTGTCAATATGTGCATGGATAGAATTGATTTTATGCAAAAAACAAGTTTTTAATGATAATTATTTTTTTGTAGCAAGCTTTTACATCGCAGTAAGTATATGTATATCTATATAAAAACTAGCTGTTGCTCGCGACTTCATCCGCGTCATGTTCGTAATAATGCACAAACATAACAAATAATTATGTGCCGGTGATTCATGCCGAAAACATCTAATTTATTTGTTTTATTTCAACACGAAACGGTTAAAGGTTATATAAAATGTATTTCTTATATCCAAGATATATTTATTTTATTTTATTTATTGGGCACCAATAATAGAATACACGTAAATTATATACATCAAATAAAATAAACTTATGAACGTCAATAAACAGAAACAGACATGTTGAGGTCGCAGTTTAGTTGGTGTTCTAAGGTTCTGCCAACCCCTATAAGGAATGGCACGCCACAATTATGGCGGTAAGTCCCCTCTTTGAGGCGTGGTTGGAAAGACCTCACGGCGTCCTAACCTTCTTCATGACGCAGGTTCTCACCGAACACTGTAAGTTCGGGAAGTTCCTGCACCGGATTCGTGCGGAAGCGTCGCCCAGGTATCGCTATTGTGTGGTCCGCACGGAGGACGGTACGCGAAGAGGTATCTTCGCGTACGCGAGCTAAAGGGTCTTGACAAACAAACAGACAGACGGACAACCAAGTGATTCAATAAGGGTTTCGTTTTTTTCTTTTGAGGTACGGAACCCTGAAAATGAATGGTAAATGTCCTTTGAGTGTATAAATTGAAATTGTGTGTGTATGTGTGTTAGAGGGTGTGTAGGTTTTAGATCAACTTTCCTTTTACTTTCTGATCGTTACCATAAATTAAATCAATACCTCAATACGGTCAGCAAATTCTTAGTTTGATCTTACTATATTTATATGCTGTTACAGAAGTTTAAAAAAACGCTTAATAGATTAATACTTCAAAATTATTATTATACTCTAGGTTAATTTCCTCTATAACTTTATAATACTTAAATGCATTTTAAAATGTTTTTATTCTAAAATTAAACTTCTGAAATGACTTTAAATTGTGACATGAAATGAAATTGATTATGAATAGTAAAATTTTACTTGCATGCTTGCTTAATAATATTGTAATGAATTTATATTTTAATAATATTATCTTTTTTTTTTTTTAGGTGGGAAAATCATCTTATGACAAATCTCGCTCTTAGGCGGAGCGAGAGATAGTGTCAGACTTTTACTGACTAAAAACCCACTCCTGTTCCTTCTTTGCCTTCGTGCCAGGGCCCCGTAATCATTTTTATGTCAATTGGCCAAACATAGCACACTACCTAACTTTTTAGATCTTGTGTGTAATTATCACCGATGTTTACGAATAAATGATTCTGATTCATCACGACACCGGGTTAGATAAACACTCGAGCGGCATGTTACCAATGGCAGAGGTAACTGCAGCCGTCGACGCATCGGCGGCAGTTGTCGATACATCGGCAGCAGCTGTTGACGCTCGAAGATGGCCATCGACATTCCAACAAATGAAGATCAGCGGCAGCCGTCATGTGCGTCAAGTATCACTATAGGTTGACGGCTACCGCCACCCCCTTGTCGACGGCTGCAGTTACCTCTGCCGTTGGCAACATTTCGCTCGTATAGTATGAGATCCTATCAAAGAAACCACTCTCTTTTCAGACGGAATAACCGACAAAGCAGAGATGAAATCTAACGAGGCATGTAGGATTTTTTAAAGAAGAAAATAAGAGGGTAACTGCAATTAAGAGAGGAAAAGACTACTATGTATTAGGGAGTTTGAGTTGGAAACTAAAAAAAATGCATTGTACTTATTATTTATCGTGCAAGCATTACATTAAGTAATTTATACTACATTTAAAATTATGCAAAAACATTTTGTAATAAAAAAGGATTGTTATTAGTACCATTACTGTGTGTATAATAAAAACATATTATTTATCAAAATAACAACAAGTGTCTCATTATTGTAATATAATTTATAATGCCTTATATGTATCAAATATGGAATAATACATAAATAAACTTTGTGTTCACACATGCAGAATTAAACAATCACTTAGATATAAAGGTATAATTAAGATTAAAAGTGAAGAAACGAATAATGTAAACGTCGGGCTATTTCATCACGCAATGCTTATCCTCGGATTAAATCGGTGATTGCTCTTTGACCTCTGTCATAGCTGATACTGGCTATTGCTGGTTAGTTTCATTAATTTTTACCTGAAAATAAAGATGAAAAGTTTTAGGCAACTATTTAGAGGTAGCCACGAATATTAACAAACTTTGCTATGGGATCAACCCTGAAATGGCGAAATAAAAAAGGTATTTATCCGTAAATTTTGTTGAGTTATGTGAACATAAATTTATGGACTATGGGGATATTTTTGCACTCATCAGTGTCTCCAACTGAAATATTCTTTAAAGTATGATATTTTATATTATATTCTTACCAAAATCATCCGGTTCAGGTATGCTGTCATAAAATGCAATGTTAAAAAGCACACAATAGGCTTGATTCAGTTTTAAGGCTTGTAATAAGTACTATATGACACGCCAACAATTTTTCAGTCGACGAAAGGTGTTTTTTTTTGTCGTTTCTAAGAATGGTATCATTAGCCACGGTCATAATGGATACCCAGAATCACCTGAAATAACGAAATTACTGTATAAGTAAACGATACAAAAAAATCAATTTTCCTAATATGATGTTGGTTTTAACAGACGTTACTCTTCCTTCTGATCTTATAGGAATTTAACATAATAAATAATTGTGCAAAGATTGCATATTATTATTGACTTGACTGTTCATCCTAGTAGATGAATCATTGTTAACACCACCATATTTAGGATTGGCATTTATTATTTTATAGATTATTATTATTATTTACTATAATATATATATATATATTGTTATTATAACTATTTTTTTACATTATTAAATACAAGCTTATGGCACTTTAAAATAAATCAATACAATAACTATTTCTTAAATATCATTGTTACATATATATTGAATGAACAGCTATACTATATATACCACCCCTCTTATACCGATGGGATTGGGCAAACCATAATTATGGTGATAAGTCCCCTCTTTGAGGAGTGGCTGGAAAGACCTCACGGCGTCCTTACCTTTCACATGACGCAGGTCTTCACCGGACATGGTAAGTTCGGGAGGTTCCTGCACCGGATTCGTGCGGAAGAAACACCCGGATGCCACCATTGTGTAAACCGCCCGGAGGACACGGTAAAGTATACGGTAGAGGTGTGCCCCGCTTGGGCAGAGCACCGCCGTGTCCTCGTGAGGGCGATCGGCGGCAGCGATCTCTCGCGCCGGGCCTTGGTACAGGCCATGGTCCGGAGCGAGGAGGAGTGACAGGCGGTCGCCTCCTTCTGCGAAGCAGTAATGCTAGCAAAGGAGGCGGCCGATCGCGTGAGGCAACGGCTACGGTCCTTACGCTCCAACCGCCGCCGGGATTCCGATCCCGATTTCCGGCCACCGTAGGCGCGGGCTTGCGGACGGCGAGCAATGGGTGGCTCGCCGTCCGATCGTCCGGTAACCGTCCGGACCGAGCCCAAGTCGTCGACGGCGCGTAGCGTTCCACGCGCGCCTCAACGAGATGTCAGCAACCGTAGGGGCCCAACAGGGTCGAAGCCTACTGGGGCCATGGGTGATGCGAAAGAGATCCCCGGGGCCCTGGAAAACAAATGGCAAAGAAGGAACCGGTAGTGGGTTTTTAGTCAGTAAAAGTCTGACACTATCCCGCGCTCCGCCCAAGAGCGGGGGATGTCGTGAGATGATTTTCCCACCCGAAAAAAAAAAAAAATTGAACAAAAAATAATTTATGTGATCAAAATTCCTGCAGGTTAGTGAGATTATTGATACATCATAATATCATAATAAACTGGCCAATATAAAAAAAAAACATACTTATTAGATGCCAAAACTTATCCTCACATACGAAGCATATCGTATAAATATCATATAGTATAAATATAAAATATCTATAAACAGGAATCAGCATTAAATTACTTATTTGAATTTATTGACATCCATATTACAAATTTTTACAAACAAAGTACCTCAACAGTACAATGATTTAACAGTATTTATATCAGTAAAATAACAAATAAACTTGCTTAAACATACTGTTTTCCGATTCCTAGAAATAAATACTAACTAAACCTATCTATATCGCAGTCAAAAGTAGTTAGCTTATATATACTATTATATACTTTATTGTTTGACAAAACATAATTAAAACAAGATATTGGTTATATTTCAGGTAATTTTTTTAAATTTACTTCATCTAGTACCGTTGGTCGAAAACAAGCAGGTTGGCGAATAATTCTTCTCTGCATATTGATATCGTTGACTCTTTGTCTTTGATTAAATCTACTAACACAAAACTCATACCATATTTTTCGATTAATTCTTAAACAGATAAAAAATACGTCCAATATTAGTGGATTTATTTCACCAAATAATGTCATAAAAAAATTTGCTAATGTGTTTTTATCTTGGATTGCAAATTTCATGAGACTATTGTACAATAATAAGGCATCGCTTAGTATAAATATCAATGTGGCAATATAAAAGCGACGCCAGATGTAAGAAGGCGTCTGTGCGCTCGCGTTGTAACTAAGCCAAAGGGCAAATACAGTTCTAATGTAAAAATAACAATTAAGAATGCACGGTAAAATTTGATTTCCGTAACCAAAGACCAATGCTATTATAATACTAACAAAATTACTATATTGTGCCAACAAAACACGATATATTAGATTTGCAAGATCACGTAAGTTTGTAAAAATAGCGGATGTTATTAAAGAAATACCCCATCCAAAAATTGCACTTTTTAAATACCTTTTTTGAATGTTTCCATTAAAAACTTTTACAATGTCGACGTAAAATATATGACTGATAACTATCAACCAGTGAAATTTCACTGTTAATAAATATTCATATGCATAGTGTTCGACGTACAAGTCCCGAGTAAAGAGGTCTCCCTTGACGATGCTGATACCGTAGATTTTATATTGTTTAAGAATCCATAATCTACACAAAAAGTATAATAGATTTGACAAAATTGCGTTTAGAAACACATAGTTTCTGTAAGTACGAAACTTTTTTATGATGCACCAGGATGTCACACCGCATATAAACGTTACTAGTGTCAGCACAATCACAGCAATCATAATGATTAAATCTTGAGTCACGGACAGTTTCCAAGTATAGTTATAGTTGTGTGAGCGCATAGCGAACGTCACCTGCAGCGATACAATATATTCACTTCTAGTTTGCAGAATTTAAAACAAAACTATTGTGGACACCTTGACATAACACCCAAGCACGTAAAGAATGTATGCCTTGCTAGACAGTCGGTATAAAAATGGGTTTAAAAATAAAATAAACCGGTGAACTACCATTTTTATCTGAACATTATTAACAGCACTAATTCAATTAATTTCAGTGTTGATGTTAGGTAATCGCTCATTTATGTTAGCGATACATATTTCTACTAAAGCACTGTTATAGAGAAGAAAAATAATATTATGGACATTTTAAAATTTTAAAACTCGTAAAGTGCATGTTGGATCACGCACAGTGAATGATTCCATGGTCAGGCTGAACATTTCCATGAATCAATTTACACTGATATAAATTCCACTCTGTGCATGTAATCTATCTATATTATCACGAAAACAAATTACAAAAAAAATCCAAATACAATGCCATCTTTAATTAAAACGTCATTATAAAATGAATTATGCTGTTTTGGAAATGCCAGTAGCTGGCGTTATCCTTCGTCATTTACTATTAGGCGGTACGAAGTTCGCCGGGTCAGCTAGTAATTTAAATTATAATAATGATATTTCACAACTTTCACACAACGCCATCTAGTCCCAAACTAAACAGAGCTTGTTCTATGAGTAATAGACAACTGGTAAACATACTTATATGTTCTAAATACACACATAGTATTTATATAAATAACACCAAGACACAGAACAAATGATCATGCTCATCACAAAAAAGTTATCCTGGGCGGGAATCGAACCTACGGCCTCTGGCACAGCAGTCAGGGTCACTGAATATAAGACCAACAGTCTTGTCAACATGAGCATGCACAGAATTGATTACACGCATAAAAAATAGTTCCGTGTGTTACTATAGTACAATAATATCAAATAAATTATGAATCTCAAAAATAAGAAGGCTTGTATCCTAAACCTAAATGAATATAAAAAAAAAACAGAGACAAGACCCGAGTACACATAAATATATATATAACCGACTTCAAAAAGAAGGTTCTATGTTCGGCTGAACGTATTTATTTTTTTTCACCGATTTCTCGGTCAGTTGTGGACCGATTTTGAAAATTATTTTTAATTGAAAGGTTATATATCCAAATTGGTACCATAGAAATATTGTTATGATCTAATGATGAACTTCAAAGATAAGGAACGGAACTCCTCATAGGATCACAACAGAGCTGTTGTAACAAGTAAAATTGCTTTGTTTATACGTGTAGTCGATGACTGACTGAATGAAGAGGGAGGGATATATCGAACTGATCTGATGATGAAGGCGGAAGGTAGGCCTGGACATGGCTTATTAGAATTGTTATGCAATGTGGGTCTAGTTCACCATATACAGTCACTACATCGACGGTCGCTGTATCGAAAACGTTCCATCGACGGGCTAATGTATCGACAGTACCCCAAATCGATGGTACGCTACATCGACAGTACCCATTTTTTATTTTTGATACTTCCTTTAAGATGGGTACTGTCGATGTAGCGTACCATCGATTAGGGGTACTGGGGTACTGTCGATACATTAGCCCGTCGATGGAACGTTTTCGATACAGCGACCATCGATGTAGTGACTGTCGATATTATGAACTAGACCCATGCAATGTTTCAATTATCAAATTCTATAGTTACCTTACTATAGAACTTATTTAGCTGAGGGGTACTTTTTAGTTGTGGTACCACAAATAAAAAGCGTGAAATATAAACCTTCTTACAAAAAAAATACAACCGGTGTTCGGAAATGGTGTTCTAGTTTAAGGAGCTAATATAAAGAAGTCATCAAATAACGCCTCCAGCTTTGGACAGAGCGAGAGGGGGGAGTGTCAAACTTTTACTGACTAAAACCCACCTTTTTGTGTTTCTTGAATTATCTTTGGCGTCCCAGGGTCGCAGTAAGTCTTCCAAACCATCCCTTAGTGGTTCACGTTCTCTTAACAAAGGGATACGGGGTCTCTGCGGAAATACTAAGTATTAAAAAGGCAAACCAGTTTTTAAGATAAACTGTGATACGTATTTTATTGTCATAAATTAGAAGTGTTGAAGTGTAAGCATAAACCAAAAGCATTATTAGACTTTTAATGTTCCCACTGCTGGAATTAAGGCTACCTCTCTAGGAGAAGAAATGGGCCTTAATCCGTGGCCGAGGCCGAGTGTAGGTGGATGTCACATTATTTCTAAGGTGGAAAATCATCTAATGACTTTTCTGGCTCTAGAGCGGAGCAGGAGGCCTGTCAGTCTTTTGCTGACTAAAACCACATTTATATTTATTCAGTTGTCCTTTGCATTCTAGGATCACAGGTTATCCTTGTAGAAGTCAACCCATTGCGCCAGGAAGCTTCGGCCCTACTGGGCCCTTATGATCCAAGGTACTTCATCGTCGACCCGACGCCGATGCGAACTCCTCCTACCGTTATTTGGGGACCCGGTGGTGGCGCGTTCCAAGGGCCATGAACGCACACGGCATCAGACTTGTGCAGTGCCAGTGCTTGAGTCCCAACTGCCGATATTTTACCATACCTACCTAAACATTCATTGTAATGTGCAATACACTGATAATTTTGTCTCTCAAAGGTTTGGAGTAGTTTAAAAAACTGCACCAAGAAATAGGCAGCCAGCATAAACAGGGCTGATTGTGGTCTGCACTTAGTTTCCGGCTGACTGAACAAAGACAGAGCTGATCCTGAACTCTGACGAGGATAATAGGATTTTTTTAAGTAAAAAATAAGATAATAACTGAAATTAAGAGGGGAAAGTTTACTATGTATTAGGAAGTGTAACCTGTTAGAAATTCAAAAAAACTAACACGATGTTGTATTGATTGTCATGCAAGAATTACATAAGGCCATTGATTCAAGATTATGCAATAATTAAAAATATACAAAATAATGCTTCTATTTTTTAATTTAAAAAAAAAATATATTAGTTAATTGTGTGTATTTATTAATAAAATATAAGCTATCTTTACTATGCGTATACAAAAATATGTTATTTATCAGATTACAACAAGTGTTTCATTATTGTAATACAATAAATAAAACATACAATTAAATAATTGTTTTTTTTTTTAATTAATATGGAATAATAAGTAAAAAAATAAAGTTTGTGTTTACACATATATCTCAAAGTCAAAGGTTTGGGCACGCCACAATTATGGCGGTAAGTCCCCTCTTTGAGGCGTGGTTGGAAAGACCTTACGGCGTCCTCACCTACCGTTTGACGCAGGTTCTCACCGAACACGGTAAGTTCGGGAAGTTCCTGCACCGGATTCGTGCGGAAGCGACGCCCGGGTGTCGCCACTGTGTGGACCACCCGGAGGACACGGTGGAGCATACGGTGGAGGTGTGCCCCGCTTGGGCAGAGCAACGCCGTGTCCTCGTGGGGGCGATCGGCGGCGGCGATCTCTCGCGTCGGGCCTTGGTACAGGCCATGGTCCGTAGCGAGGAGGAGTGGCAGGCGGTCGCTTCCTTCTGCGAAGCAGTAATGCTAGCAAAGGAGGCGGCCGATCGCGTGAGGCAACGGTCCTCACGCCCAAATCGCCGCCGGGATTCCGATCCCGATTTCCGGCCACCGTAGGCGCAGGCTTGCGGACGGCGAGCAATGGGTAGACCGCCGTCCGACCGTCCGGTAACCGTCCGGACCGAGTCCAAGTCGTCGACGGCGCGTATTGTTCCACGCGCGCCTCAGGGAGATGTCAGCAAATCGTAGGGGCCCAGCAGGGTCGAAGCCTACTGGGGCCATGGGTAGTGTGAAAACTAAACCCGGGGTCCTGGGACGAAGGCAACGAAGACACTATCTCCCGCCCCGCCCAAGGGCGGGGGATGTCATAAGATGATTTTCCCACCGAAAAAAAAAAAAAAAAAGGCAAAGGTTTTTATTTCACATACGCCTACATGGGCACTTATAAAACGTCAGAAGCTAGTGCATCTAGGCAGAATTAAACAAAAACTCAGAAAAAAAATTTATAATTAAGATTATTAGTGAAGAAATCAAAACAAGAATAATAATAGTTATGTAAACGTCGGGCTATTTGATCACGCAATGCTTATCCTCAGATTAAATCGGTGATTGCTCTTTGACCTCTGTCATAGTTGTAGTTGTAGACTCTTGTTAATCCAATTAATTTTTAGCTGAAATTAAAGATGAAAATTTTTAGGCAATTATTTAAAGGTAGAATAGAATAGAATAGAGGTAGTCACGAATATGAACAAATTTGACTATAAGACCAACTCTGATATGGCGTAATAAAAAATCATATAACCATACATTTTGTTGAGCTATGTAAACATAAATTTATGGACTACGGGGATATTTTTTATACTCAGTGAAGTGTCTTCAACATAAATATTTTTTAAAGTATAATATCATATAATATTACATTCTTACCAAAATCATTCGGTCCATGTACGTCATTACGTAATGCAATGTTATAGAGCACACTATAGGCTTGAATCATTTTTAAAGTTTAGTGTATGACACGCCAACG
Source organism: Mythimna pallens (assembly GCA_961205895.1). Classification (NCBI taxonomy): domain Eukaryota; kingdom Metazoa; phylum Arthropoda; class Insecta; order Lepidoptera; family Noctuidae; genus Mythimna; species Mythimna pallens. The sequence continues at coordinate 10,631,818 of OY540843.1, forward strand.
ATGTTTCAGTCGACGAAAGGTGTTTTCGATTAGCACTCTTGCAATTTAATGTTTCTAATTAGTACATGTATAACTTATGAAGATTCTGTAGTAGTTTCTAAGTATGATGTCATTAGCCATGGTCGTTATGGATACCCAGAATCACCTGAAATTATGATATTATACTAAATAGATAAATAACACTAAAAAATAATTTCCCTATTATTTACTTCTATCTGGAATAAATATCACTCTCTCTTGTAACTTTATAGGAATTTAAGATAATAAAGAGATGTAAATAATAACTTATGTTTTAAAAATAAGCCAAACACATATCCAACCGACAACATATATCATCTTGTACATATAAAAATTGCATATTATTGTTGACTTGACTGTTCTCCCCAATAAATGAATCATTGTTATCACCACCATATTTAGGATTGGCATTTATTATTTTATAGATTATTGTTATTCTTTACAGATAATAATCTGTAAAAAATAACAATAATCTAAAATATAATTATTAAAAATATTTTTTGACATTACTGAATACAAGCTTATTAGAATAAATCAATACAGGTAATTATTGCTTAAATACCATTGTTACTTAAATCATACATTGAATGATGATGGTTTCAGCTATACTATAAATGCCCATCTTGTACCGATGGGTTATGTATACTGAAAAATGGTTCCTTTCATTACATTCAAATACCTACATTGTTAGCACTTTTACATTTGAGTTTTGACATACTACCACCCCAGATATTGGGTATGTGTCTGCTGACTAATTGTATTTTAATAATATAAGGTTAGTTATTCATCATATGATCCTCACTCAGCTATGCACCTGGTCCTAGGCCTGCCAGCTGGTGTGATGGCATATTCATAGCCATCTCCGCGTGATTGCTGCACTGCTACTGTCTGCTCGTTGTCGTCCTTTCTAAAAAATATGAAAATAATCTGTATTGCATATTTATCGTAATGCACCTTAAAGAAATTTATTAGAATTTAATTTATGCTTAGGTACAATACCTCGTTAGTTCGTCCTTTTTACCAATCCTTCTAGTAATTCTTGACAAGGATATAGAAAGGCTGAATTACGAAAAGCGAATCTTTGTTTTTGGAGATGCTTCCGTTCATTTTGGTTTATGAGCAGTCATTATCATTAAAAATATACATAAAAAAAGCTACCAAACTAATTAAAGTACTTAATTTTATCTTAAAGTCTATTATTTGATTTTAATAATATTGTTTTTTTGTTATATCACTAATGAATACCAAAACACAAAGAAAATATCAGAAATCATTAAAAAGAAATGATGAAAAAGAAATTATCATTGTAGGTATTCCCTTAACCGCAATGCTATTGAAAGTGCGGGTTTAAAATGGCATAAACTGGCTACACTATGTGATGTTCTTTTTGTGACCCATCAAAAAACCTTTATAATATAAAGGAACACCTTCAAATTAATTTCTAGACCTTATAATACTTACATACTTACTCACGATAAGTAACAATAAAGAGTACGTCGTAATAGTTTTACAACGAATAAGAACAAAAAAATATTTAGCTGATCAAAATTGCTGCATGTTAGTGAGATTAATTATAGTAACCTAAACATTGTAAGAGATGTACATACAAAACAATATTATAAAAAAACCCTACATTCTACATATATCTTACAAACAAACAAAACATTTGTACCAAATGAAATAACCATATTTTTGAAAAAGCACTTAATTTAACCTTTTCTTTAATCTTTAAACAGAAATCTGCACTAAATGATTAATAGAATATTTTGCACTCGTTTTGTTTGTTTATAAATACCAAAATACTATCTCAAAGTACAGTAGTTCGTGGATTATCAAAGAAAAAAAATGCCTACTTTATATTTCTTCCGATTCGTTGAATAAAATATATATATTCATTAACTTAAAACGCACGCAAAAATAGTTAAGTATCGAATCGGCCTGATATCAATATGAGCTTATACATACTGTTATATACTTTAATGTTACATAATTATGTAATTTGAACATGATGTCGGTTATACACGAGGTAAGTTCTTAAATTCTGCATCATCAAGAACCGTTGGTTGGAAACAAGTAGATAGACGGGTATTTTTTTCCTGTATCTCATCATTAACACTTTTGTTTTGATCTATTCTTTTAATATAAAGCTCATGCAATGTATTGCGATTACTCTTCGAAAAGACAAAAAATAAGTCCACTGCTACTATGTACAATGTCGAAGTAACAGCGAGTATTACGCTCAGGGCACTGGAAAACTGGATTAACATTATTAAGAAAAGGTCATATAATAATAAGACATCGATCAATATAAATATCAAGAAAGCAATAGATAAGCAGCGCCAGATGGAATGTTTGTCTGCCCTTGTGTTGGAACTATGCCAAATTGAATATACAACTTTAGTGCAAAGAAAACAATTTATAATGCCCGGTATAAATCTGTTTCCTAAAGTCATTATTATTTGAACAATAAACGCAGTTTTCATATGCCAAGTTGAATTTAAATATATATTTAAACATATAACAATAGCACTTACTATCAAAGAAATACCCCAACCAAAAATTGTACTTTTTAAATATATTTTTTGGACAGGTCCATTAAAAACTTTCACAATGTCGTCGTAAAATATATAACCGATAACAATCAACCAATGAAACTTCACTGTTGAAAAGTATATATTAACAAACATTACAACGAAGAAGAAGTACGTGTGGTATTCTCGTGGTATTAAATTTACGATCAATGGCACAATGAAACCAAATAAGACGGATAATAGATTTGAGAAAATTGCGTTGAGAAACACAAAATTTCTGAAAGTACGAAACTTTTCCTTGGTGCACCATGATATCACGCCGCATATGAACGTTACTAGAGTTAGCACAATTACAATTACGATCGTAATTATAAGATATTGAGTCTCCGTCAAGTCCCAATTGAAATGAAGACTGCTTGAATGCATGGCGAATGTCTCTGCAGCGATTTAATATATTCACTTTTAATTTATCAATAAAACTATTGCGGACACTGTCGTAACGCTCCGTCGAGCAGGTAAAATATATGTGTTGCTTGTTAAACGGTAGATGACACAATAGTTTTAATCAAAAGTTTAAAAAAATAATGAAGTACCATATTTTATCTGTAAACCATTATCAGTACTAATTTAATTAATTTCAGTTTGGTTTCTAGTGATATCACTCATTAATATTAGCAATACCTACTACAACACAGTTCTGGATTTAGAATATAATGGACTTGACAAAAATAAAAAAAAATGGTAAAGTGCATGTTCGACCACGCACAGTGAAAAATTCCATGGTCATCATACAAACATTTTTCCTAAATGGGAACCGAACCCACGACCTCCGGCATAGCAGTCAGGGTCACTGACTACTAGACCTATAGGCTTGTCAATATGTGCATGGATAGAATTGATTTTATGCAAAAAACAAGTTTTTAATGATAATTATTTTTTTGTAGCAAGCTTTTACATCGCAGTAAGTATATGTATATCTATATAAAAAACTAGCTGTTGCTCGCGACTTCATCCGCGTCAAGTTCGTAATAATGCACAAACGTAACAAATAATTATGTGCCGGTGATTCATGCCGAAAACATCTAATTTATTTGTTTTATTTCAACACGAAACGGTTAAAGGTTATATAAAATGTATTTCTTATATCCAAGATATATTTATTTTATTTTATTTATTGGGCACCAATAATAGAATACACGTAAATTATATACATCAAATAAAAAATAAACTTATGAACGTCAATAAACAGAAACAGACATGTTGAGGTCGCAGTTTAGTTGGTGTTCTAAGGTTCTGCCAACCCCGATAAGGAATGGCACGCCATAATTATGGCGGTAAGTCCCCTCTTTGAGGCGTGGTTGGAAAGACCTCACGGCGTCCTAACCTTCTTCATGACGCAGGTTCTCACCGAACACGGTAAGTTCGGGAAGTTCCTGCACCGGATTCGTGTGGAAGCGTCGCCCAGGTATCGCTATTGTGTGGTCCGCCCGGAGGACGGTACGCGAAGAGGCATCTTCGCGTACGCTAGCTAAAGGGTCTTGACAGACAAACAGACAGACCTCTGAGTGTATAAATGAAATTGTGTGTGTATGTGTGTTAGAGGGTGTGTAGGTTTAGATCAACTTTCCTTTTACTTTCTGATCGTTACCATAAATTAAATCAATACCTCAATACGGTCAGCAAATTCTCAGTTTGATCATACTATATATATATGCTGTTACAGAAGTTTAAAAAAACGCTTAATAGATCAATACTTCAAAAATATTATTATACTCTAGGTTAATTTCCTCTATAACTTTATAATACTTAAATGCATTTTAAAATGTTTTTATTTTAAAATTATTAAACTTCTGAAGTGACTTTAAATTTTGACATGAAATGAAATTGATTATGAATAGTAAAATTTTACTTGCATGCTTGCTTAATAATATTGTAATGAATTTATATTTTAATAATATTATCTTTTTTTTTTTGTAGGTGGGAAAATCATCTTATGACAAATCTCGCTCTTGGGCAAAGCGAGAGATACTGTCAGACTTTTACTGACTAAAAACCCACTCCTGTTCCTTCTTTGCCTTCGTGCCAGGGCCCCGTAATCATTTTTATGTCAATTGGCCAAACATAGCACACTACCTAACTTTTTAGATCTTGTGTGTAATTATCACCGATGTTTACGAATAAATGATTCTGATTCATCACGACACCGGGTTAGATAAACACTCGAGCGGCATGTTACCAATAGCAGAGGTAACTGCAGCCGTCGACGCATCGGCGGCAGTTGTCGATACATCGGCAGCAGCTGTTGACGCTCGAAGATGGCCATCGACATTCCAACAAATGAAGATCAGCGGCAGCCGTCATGTGTGTCAAGTATCACTATAGGTTGACGGCTACCGCCACCCCCTTGTCGACGGCTGCAGTTACCTCTGCCGTTGGCAACATTTCGCTCGTATGTATGAGCTCCTATCAAACCAACCACTCTCTATTCAGACGGAATAACCGACAAAGCAGAGATGAAATCTAACGAGGCATGTAGGATTTTTTAAAGAAGAAAATAAGAGGGCAACTGCAATTAAGAGTGGAAAAGACTACTATGTATTAGGGAGTTTGAGTTGGAAACTAAAAAAATGCATTGTACTTATTATTTATCGTGCAAGCAATACATAAAGTAATTTATACTACATTTAAAATTATGCAAAAACATTTTGTAATAAAAAAAGTATTGTTATTAGTACCATTACTGTGTGTATAATAAAAACATATTATTTATCAAAATAACAACAAGTGTCTCATTATTGTAATATAATTTATAATGCCTTATATGTATCAAATATGGAATAATACATAAATGAAGTTTGTGTTCACAAATGCAGAATTAAACAATCACTTAGATATAAAGGTATAATTAAGATTAAAAGTGAAGAAACGAGTAATGTGAACGTCGGGCTATTTTGATCACGCAATGCTGATCCTCGGATTAAATCAGTGATTGCTCTTTGACCTCTGTCATAGCTGATACTGGCTATTGCTGGTTAGTTTCATTAATTTTTACCTGAAAATAAAGATGAAAAGTTTTAGGCAACTATTTAGAGGTAGCCACGAATATTAACAAATTTTGCTATGGGATCAACCCTGAAATGGCGAAATAAAAAAGGCATTTACCCGTAAATTTTGTTGAGTTATGTGAACATAAATTTATGGACTATGGGGATATTTTTGCACTCATTAGTGTCTCCAACTGAAATATTCTTTAAAGTATGATATTTTACATTATATTCTTACCAAAATCATCCGGTTCAGGTATGCTATCATATAATGCAATGTTAAAGAGCACACAATAGGCTTGATTCAGTTTTAAGGCTTATAATAAGTACTATATGACACGCCAACGATTTTTGAGTCGACGTAAGGTGTTTTCGATTAGCACTCTTGCAATTTAATGTTTCTAATTAGTACATGTATATTGTATAACTTCTGAAGATTCTGCAGTAGTTTCTAAGAATGGTATCATTAGCCACGGTCGTAATGGATACCCAGAATCACCTGAAATTACGAAATTACTGTATAAGTAAACGATACAAAAAAATCAATTTTCCTATTATGATGTTGGTTTTAACAGACGTTACTCTTCCTTCTGATCTTATAGGAATTTAACACAATAAATAATTGTGCAAAGATTGCATATTATTGTTGACTTGACTGTTCACCCTAATAGATGAATCATTGTTAACACCACCATATTTAGGATTAGCATTTATTATTTTATAGATTATAATTATTATTTACTATAATATATATATATTGTTATTATAACTATTTTTAACATTATTGAATACAAACTTATGGCATTTTAAAATAAATCAATACAATAATTATTTCTTAAATACCATTGTTACATATATATTGAATGATGATGTTTCAGCTATACTATAAATGCCCCTCTTATACCGATGGGATTTGGCAAACCATAATTATGGTGATAAGTTCCCTCTTTGAGGAGTGGCTGGAAAGAACTCACGGCGTCCTTACCTTTCGCATGACGCAGGTCTTCACCGGACATGGTAAGTTCGGGAGGTTCCTGCACCGGATTCGTGCGGAAGAAACACCCGGATGCCACCATTTTGTAAACCGCCCGGAGGACACGGTAAAGCATACGGTAGAGGTGTGCCCCGCCTGGGCAGAGCACCGCCGTGTGCTCGTGGGGGCGATCTGCAGCAGCGATCTCTCACGCTGGGCGTTGGTATAGGCCATGGTCTGGAGCGAGGAGGAGTGACAGGCGGTTGACTCCTTCTGCGAAGAAGTAATGCTAGCAAAGGAGGCGGCCGATTGCATGAGGCAAAGATCCTCACGTCCCAACTGTCGCCGGGATTCAAATTCTAATTTCCGTCCACCGTAGGTGCGGGCTTGCAAATGGCGAGCGATGGCTCGCCGTTCGATCGTCCGGTAACCTTCCGAACCGGGCCCAAGTCGTCGACGGCGCGTACTGTACCACGCGCGCCTCATGGAGATGTCAGCAACCGTAGAGGCCCAGCAGGGTCGAAGCCTATGGGGGCTATGGGTGATGCGAAAGAGATCCCCGGGGCCCTGGAAAAATGGTAAACAAGGACCAAGAGTAAGTTTTTAGTCAGTAAAAGTCTGAGACTATCTCGCGCTCCGCCCAAGAGCGGGGGATGTCATGAGATGATTTTCGCACACGAAAAAAGAAAATACCGATGGGATATGTATTCTGAAAAATGGCTCCTTTACACTCCTTCTTTTTCCTTTTATTACCCTTAAATATCTACATTGTTTGCACTTTTACATCTGACATACGACCGCCCCAGATATTGGGTGTGTGTGTGTCTGCTGACTAATTGTATTTTAACAGTTTATAAGCTTAGATATTCATCATAATAAAATAATATTATTACAGTGGTGACTCCGATGTGATTCTACCCTGCTACAGACCTGGTCCTGCTGGCTGGAGTAGATGATATCAGAACCGACATGATCCTCACTCAGCTATGGACCTGACCCTAAACCTGCCGGCTGGTGTGATGGCATAGTCATAGCCATCTCCGCGTCATTGCTGCCCTGATACTGTGCTCCTTGTTGTCCTTCCTAAAAAATATGAAAATATTCTGTATTGCATATTTACCGTAATGCACCTTAAAGAAATTTATTAGAATTTAATTTATGCTTTGGTACGAATACAATACCTCGTTAGGTCGTCCTTTTTACCAATCCTTCTAGTTCTTGACAAAGATATAGAAAGGCTGAACTACGAAAAGCGAATCTTAGTTTTTGGAGATGCTTCCGTTCATTTTGGTTTATGAGCAGTCATTATCATTAAAAATATACATAAAAAAGCTACAAAACTAATTAAAGTACTTATTTTTTATCTTAAGGGCTATTATTTGATAACAATAATATTGTATTTTAGTGATATCAACTTTTACCACGTCTACTTAAAACATTTTTTTTTTTTTTGCAACATATACATGTTGAACTTAAACTTAATAAATTATTTATTTCCAATTACATCAATCACAGTAAATTTTAACGAATGTACAAGTATCTTATCTCATTGCAGGTAACCCCCTAACCGCTACGCTATTGAAGGGTGTGGGTTTGAAATGGCATGAACCGGCTACACTATTTAATATTCTTTTAGTGACCCAAACATTATAAGAGATGTAAGTAATCATACAAAATAATATTATAAAAACCCTACATAAATCTTACAAACAAACAAAACGTTTGTATCAAATGAAATAACCATATTTTTGAAACAGCACCTAAAATAACTTCTTTAAATTTTCTAAATCTTCAAACAGTAATCAGCACTAAATGGTTAATAAAATATTTTACACTCGTTTTGCTTATATTGAAATACCAAAACACTATCTTAAAGTACAGTAATTCGTGGTTTATCGAGTTTAAGTAAATATAGACTTAAGTAATTTATATTTTTTTCTTTCGTCCCTTCCTCCTCGTTCTTCTTTCGTTCTCGTTCGTTGCCCATTGCCAATTAAGATTGGCGATTTTTCGAGCTATGTCAATAACCTTGGTTTTCCTGCGGAAAACTTGATTTCTGTTGTGATCTTTGGGTCACTTTAAGTCTTCCGAGGCCAATTGTAAGCGACCTCATTTCGGAGCCATATGTCATCACAACAATGAAAAACGCTGTATGATTTTTAAATGAATTGTTCATTAGAATATACTAAAAGTATATCAATAGTAGTGTAGTAGTAGTGTAGTATTTTTTAGTAACACTAAATAAATATTATTCAACGTAAGCGGTCAAAAAAGAGTGGAGGAAATAGTTTTCAGCTGTCAAAATGTATAAAGAGTTTGTACGGAGCTGATCCTGAGGTCGATACCGACAGTTTTTAGTGTCTGCATCTTTTGCTTGTAGGTATGTAATCATCAAATACCTTGCCCTGATCTAGGTAAAGCAATAGGTTGTGCCAGATTTTAGATTACTTCAATTTCGTGACCCATAAAAAAAAACTTTTTATACATATTGATAACAACCTTCCAATTAATTTCTAGACTATATAGTTAAAATTTACGGTAAAGCAAGAACACTGTTAATAGCTTTGCAGCTAATTAGAACCAAAATTTATTTTGCTGATCAAAATTGTGATTATCGATACATCATAACATCATAGTAACCCGGACAATATGATAAAAGATGTACTTACAAAGCAATATAATACAAAAAATTCTACATTCTATGTATATTTTACAAATAAACAAAATGTTTAATACAAGGCAAAAATTTTTTTTTTAAGAAGAACCTAATATAACATATTTTTTAAATCTACAAACAGTAATCAGCACTAAATGATTATTAACATTTATATTTTATACTCGTTTTGAAAAAGTACAATAATTTGTGGTTTATGGGGTTAAACTAAAAGTATAATAATTAATGTATATTTTTTTACAATTCCTTGAATAAAATAATATACATGCAATTTACCTATCACGCACGCAATGGCGAAATATCAAGACGACCTACTGTTATACACTTTAATATTTAACGAAATAAACAACATTATTTTTAGTATGCGAAACCTGAATATAGTTTGTTCAAAAACAGTCACTGAATCGATTCCAATAATTTTTACACCATGTTATCGGGGAGAGTCGTACCAGGCGGCGGTCGAACTAGCGACACACGGGGTTGCGACAGTCGTAGGCAGGATCCAGGAGTTGGGACTCGAGGTGGCATTGCACAAGTCCGAGGCCATGTGCTTTCACGGCCCTCGGAACGCGCCACCACCAGGTTCCCAGCTAACGGTAGGAGGAGTCCACATCGGCGTCGGGTCTACGATGAAGTACCTGGGACTCGTTCTCGACAGCCGATGGGATTTTGAGGAGCACTTCCGACGTCTGGCTCCCAAACTGAATCGGACTGGGGCTGCCCTCGGGCGGCTCCTGCCCAAACTAGGGGGTCCAGATGCCTCCTGCCGGAGGCTCTACGCGGGAATCGTTCGGTCCATGGCCCTCTATGGCGCACCGATATGGGCGCCGGCGCTGCGGAAGCAGCCGGCGGCCCGGCTGAACGCATGCCAGAGGGTCATGGCCATACGGATGGTGCGAGGTTACCGGACGATTTCCCGCGAAGCGGCGAGCCTCCTTACCTGCCAGCCACCATGGGGTCTGGAAGCAACAGTCCTTGCTCTCATGCACGATCTACGCATGGAGATGCAACGCCGGGGCGAAACTCCGCTGCCGCGACAAATCGAAGCATGGCGGACGGAGCTCCGGCGGGTTCTCATGATGAAATGGCGACAGCGACTGTCGCGACCCAGTGCTGGGCACGCCACAATTATGGCAGTGAGTCCCCTCTTTGAGGCGTGGTTGGAAAGACCTCACGGCGTCCTCACCTTCCGCATGACGCAGGTTCTCACCGAACACGGGAAGTTCGGGAAGTTCCTGCACCGAATTCGTGCGGAAGCGACGCCCGGGTGTCGCTACTGTGTGGACCGCCCGGAGGACACGGTGGAGGTGTGCCCCGCTTGGGAAGAGCAACGCCGTGTCCTCGTGGGGGCGATCGGCGGCGGCGATCTCTCGCGCCGGGCCTTGGTACAGGCCATGGTCCGGAGCGAGGAGGAGTGGCAGGCGGTCGCCTCCTTCTGCGAAGCAGTGATGCTAGCAAAGGAGGCGGCCGATCGCGTGAGGCAATGGCAACGGTCCTCACGCCCCAACCGCCGCCGGGATTCCGATCCCGATTTCCGGCCACCGTAGGCGTGGGCTTGCGGACGGCGGGCAATGGGTGGCCTGCCGTCCGACCGTCCGGTAACCGTCCGGACCAAGCCCAAGTCGTCGACAGCGCGTATTGTTCCACGCGCGCCTCAGGGAGATGTCAGCAATTGTAGGGGCCCAGCAGGGTCGAAGCCTACTGGGGCCATGGGTAGTGTGAAAACGAAACCCGGACCCTGGAACGAAGGCAACGAAGGAACAGGAGTGGGTTTTTAGTCAGTAAAAGTCTGACACTATCTCTCGCCCCGCCCAAGAGCGGGATTTGTCATAAGATGATTTTCCCACCTAAAAAAAAAAAAAACACCATGTTATATTTTTTCCTAAAACTATTTAAAAAAGGTCACAAGTTGGACACCACCGACACTAAGTACCTACAACACATGTCACGGCAGATTATAACGGACAATAGACACTAGCACAAAGCTGGACACGGGAGTAAAATAACCCCTCAGTCGCCTGGGTGGCCCGGTGATCATGTATTTGTGCGGCCAACCAGGTAACATAACAAGCTAATAACTTCGTGTTTTTTCATCGTACAGTTATAAAATTTAATACACAGATTTTTTACATAAAAATACTAGACACGTGTTTCGGGTTTCGCATATATATACTAAAACTAATGTTGTATGTATATATAATTTAAACATGATTTGATTTCCGTTCATTCGTCATCAAGAACCGTGGGTTGGGAACTAGTAGGGTGACAGGTATTTTTTTCCTGCATATTAATGTCGTTAACACTATGCTTTTGTTTCTTTCTGTTATTATAGAACTCATGCAATATATTGCGATTACTCTTCGAAAAGATAAAAAATAAATCCACTGCTAGTATGTACAATCCCGAAGTAACAGGAGGTATTACGCTTACGCTCAGAGCACTGAATAACATTGTTAAGAAAAGGTCACACAACATTATGACATTGATCAAAATAAATATTAAGGAAGCAATAGATAAGCAACGCCAGATGGATTTTTTGTCTGCACTTGAGTTGAAACTACACCAAAGCGAATATACCACTTTAACGTAAAGAAAACAATTTATAATGCCCGGTATAAATCGATTTCCTATTGCCATTATTAATTGAACTAAAAACTCGTTTTTCATACTCCAAAACGTATTCATAAATATTATACCAAATAAACTAGCACTAATTATCAAAGAAATACCCCAACCAAAAATGGCACTTTTCAAATATATTTTTTGGACAGGTCCATTAAAAACTTTTACAATGTCGTCGTAAAATATATAACCGATAACAATCAACCAATGATACTTCACTGTTGATAAGTATCCATTAGCACATATTACAATGAAGATGTATTGTGGTGGTATTAAAATTATGACCAAATGCACAGAGATATTAAGTAAGGCGGATAATAGATTTGAGAAAATTGCGTTGAGAAACACATAATTTCTGAAAGTACGATAATTTTCCTTGATGCACCATGATAACACGCCGCATATAAACGTTACTAGAGTCAGTACAATCACAATTACGGTCGTAGTTATAAAAAAAATAGTCTCCGTCAAGTACCAACTGCTTGAATGCATGGCTAATGTCTATACAGCGATTCAATATATTTACCAACTTAAATAAAATTATTGTGGACACTGTCGTATCGCTCCGTCAAATGTTGCTTGTCAAACGGTAGTTATAACAATAGTTTTTATTAAAAGTTTAAAAAACTAATGAAGTACCATATTTTATCTGTACTCTATTATCAGCAGTAATTTATTTTGGTTTGGTCATTAATATTAATGTTATAAAAATATTTCGATCAAAAACACATTTATAGAGAAAGGATATTACGAGTATAATCAGAGAATTGATTTTACCAACATCAAAAAAACTCTTCCTATAGTATTATTAACTTGATTTAACAATTATCAAATTACTATAAAAATCTAAATAATTCATGCTGTCCTGTTGAACAAAATCGAAAAAAAAAACAGTGTTCGTTCGAACTTAGGGAAGCACATACTAGCGTATGGTAGAGAATGCCTAAGGCATTAATTCCGCCTTTGTACATATGTGTTGCATAAAGTTTTAATAAATAAATAAATAAATAAATACTTGTAGCACAAGCTCACAGTTTCCGCCACTTCTTCAGTAAAGTAATCGGGTTGCTTCCCACGCCCTCTAACTCTGTACCATGGCCTAGATCAAGGCCGGACGCGAGAAGTCGTCATTGCTGATGGCTTCCACGAGGACCAGGCCAAGCTGCTGCCCTGCCCAAACGCACCAAACCCTTATGCTACGCTGGGTCCTCCAGGCGATCCGCACTATGGTCAATGGGAAGAACCGCTGGATATTTCTACCTGCCAAATCCGACACAGATATCACCCAAAATAATCGTGTCCGGTAAAACCTGCGTCAGGCGGAAAGTGAGGACACCGTGGCGCTTGTGTTATCATAAAAAGCGACGTCGCTTTAGAGAAACAGTTTTGTATAAAGGTATTACGGTTTTCCTTACACAACCCAAAAAATAATATATTTTTCATCACAACATATTGTGCTAATGTATATTGATGGTATCTTTCTGCTAGCCAATTAGTACTCGTAATGCAGCTAAAATTAACAATTAGCATATCAAATCGACCTTTAACATGTCTAAAAATATTTTATCAAAAAAAATAATCAGTTTTTGCAGTGGTGGATAGCTAAATTTATTATGAACACAGCTTCATTAACTTAATTAAGGACTTATCATTATAATGTACCAAAGTTTTTTGATAAAAAATTCAACACAAAAAACACTGTTTTTGGTGTTTTATTATTTACTATTGATATGCTCGCGCAACTACTATCTCACCTGATGGAAAGCAACGATTTAATTAACGATGAACCATGCGTGCCTAGAAGTAACCTATTCACACTTGGCTTAAAGACCCCAGATTGTAGCTGCCAGAAAACACAGAGTCCGGCAGTGAACTCCACTCCTTACCTGTATACACAAGGAATGTGTTCTCACAACGCTAGGTGCTTATGAGTAGGATGTCCGCCATGTACCTACCGGTGGCGCATTGCTGTATGTCTGGTGGTTTGATGATAGAACGGGTTTAATGGATTTGGAATTGTAGCTACAAATTTACGCAATTTCGACAAACCCTTCCCGAAATGCAACTGGTGGAAAACGGCCAGTCTAGAAACATGCCGTCCATGCTCAAGACTTTGAAACTTCGACCCGACGAGGGCTCGGTTCTCAATTAATTTAAGCGGATCAAGCTGGTATCTGGCAGATCCGTCCCAAAGATGTGAGTAGTACTCCATACACGATCGAGCTTGCAGTCGATAAGTCCTATAGAATGTAACCATTGCAATGCCTATAAAAAACGCAGAGTTTCCTCGATTTCTCCATGATCTCAAAATGAGATCCTAATCTGATGACCACGGGATTACCTGGGAAGTACAGCTCTTTGAAACAAAAAAAAATATTTTCGAGAAATAGGAAATAAATAGGTACAAAAAAAGATTCCGTCGATTTGAGTACGTAGCGAGATACGCTCGCTTTTAATATTAAATACAAGATTAAATAAACTTACGCCATTAAAAAAAAAAACGTTTATGATGATGATGAGATCAAGTAACGTATGATACTGCAAATTATTAGGTATTTCAACATCTGTGTGAAGTTCTCGTGGGGGCGATCATGGTCCGAAGCGAGGAGGAGTGGCAGGCGGTCGCCTCCTTCTGCGAAGCAGTAATACTAGCTAAGGAGGCGGCCGCATTTGCGAGTGAACAGCCCTCACACCCCAGCCGCCGGGATCCCGATCCCGTTTTCTAGCTACCGTAGGCGTGGGCTTGCGGATGGCGAGCAATAGGTAGCTCGCCGTCCGACCGTACGGACCGAGCCCAAGTCGTCGACGCGACGGCGAGTAGTGTTCCAGCACGCACACCTCAAGGAGATGTCAGCAACCGTAGGGGCCCAAACTTCACTTTATTATAGTTCCGAACCTTAAAAGGAAAAAACGGAAGCCTTATAGGATCACTTTGTTGTCTGTCTGTCTGTCTGTCAAGATTCTTTATCTCGGGAACGCTTGTAGGTATCGAGTTGAAATTAAAACCATATACTCAGGTCTAGCTAACTTACAAGTTTGATTTTTTCACGGCTTCAAGGGTCCGCCCCTTGAAGCCGTGAAAAAAAAACTTCTAAATTTACAAAAAAAAAGATACGACCGTTTATATTGCAAAAAACGTGTATTTCAACACTCTCAAAGGAATCAAAATTCATAGTGGACTTCCCGTTGACCTAGAATCCTGAAATTTGGCATGAAGTAAGATCTCATAGCATAAGTACATAATAGGAAAAACTCTGAAAACTATAAATTAGTAGTTATGTCACACACGTCACAAAAAAACCACTTTTTTTCGATACGGAAAAATCTTCGTAACTCAATTCGGGTATTGAACTGTTTTCATAAGTAAGTTTGTATGAAGCCCTCAGTGCGCGAGTCTGACTTCCATATGCCCGGTTTTTTCAAAGGCGTGTAATCGTCCAATGACTTCTCCCGCTCTAGGGTGGAGCGAAAGGGAGTGTCAGACTTTTACTGACTAAAATCCACTCCTATGTTCGTTCTTTGCTTTGTGTTCCAGCACCCTAGGTTTTCTTTTCGTCCTTCCTTTGGTACGACTTGCACTTGCCCGGTTTTTTTTTGGTGAGAAATCAGTCTTTCAAAATACTGATCCGATAAAGAAACTCTTTCCTTTTTTATATTATTATTACTAGGCTCACACTTGACCACTATCTCATCTAATGGTAACCAAAATTTTATAGTGGACGTTCGAGATAGAAAGCTACTCCCTTCTTGATACGATGCAACTATACTAAAAATATCCGATCATGTGTGGAGAACTGCAGTCACATATGGGCTGGTGCTGCATAATGCCATCTAGCAGCTTTGGATTCAGTGGAAAGACGTGCGAAGAGGCTAATTGGGGATCCAGATTTGGTTAAGTCCAATCTACAAAGCCTCGAGCACAGGCGCAGGGTAGCCAGCCTATCGGTATTTTACAGGTTGCATTTTGGAGAGTGTGCGCGGGAATTGCATGGCTTGATTCCGCCATCTCCTTTCTACCATCGGACAACCCGACGTACGGCGAGTATCCACCCTTACGTTGTTGAAACATCAACGGTCCGGACTAAGCGTGTCGCTTCGTCGTTTATACCGCGTACATCGAAGGACTGGAACAATTTGTCTACTGATATTCAACTATAATTTAGGTGTCTTCCAGGCTAGAGTGAATAGGCTCTTAATAAACTATTGCTTCTCACCATCAATTATTGCATCTCTGCTTACCATCAGGTGGGATCGCAGTCAAGCACTGGTTTATATGAATTAAAAATATCCCATAATACATCGAAACTAATCCTTCACTTGTGTGGTCTCCTAGCTGTTACATACATAGTTGTGCAATTTAAAAACAGCTTAAATAAAACAGCTATGAAACATACTAAATGGACTTAACTTGTATTAAACAGCTCCCGAGGTGGTCACTACTTGACTAACTGCCCATTATCTACTTAAAGTACAAGATTGTTGCTGTAAAATTGTGCACGGGTGGTTGATTGAATTTTAGTGTACTTATATAATACTAACTTATATAATGTTAGTAAAAAGGTATTTATAAATAAAGTTAAATCTTTATCTATATATATATATAAAAAGAGAAACTGACTGACTGGCATATCAACGCACAGCCTAAACTACTGAGACTAGGAGCGTGAAATTTTGCACAAGGATTCCTTTTATGACGTAGGCGTGCACTAAGAGATCATTTTGCAAAATTCACCCTCTAAGGGGATGAAAGGAATCCTTGTGCAAAATTTCAAGGGGGTCCAAAGTTTGTATGGAGAAACCAACTTGCACGCGGGTGAAGCCGCTGGCAGAAGCTAGCATACATATAAAAACGAAATACCACTCGCTGACCAATCACGAAATCTCAGAAACTGTAACACCTACAAACTTAAAATTTGGCACGTAGGTTCCTTCTAGGGTGTAGACATCCGTTAAAAACGGATTTTACAAAACTCTATCCATAAGGGGGTAAAACGGGGGTTGGAAGTTTGTATGGAGAAATCGACTTTTACGCGGGCGAAGCCGCTGGCAGAAGCTAGTATTAGTATAATGATAATAATATTCCACAACTATCACACATCGCCGAATAGTCCCAAGCTAAGCAGAGCTTGTGTTATGAACTGATGAATATATTTATATATTTATAAATACATACATATTATAGATAAATTACAACCAGACACAGAACAAATGATTGTGCTCATCACACAAACATTTGTCCTGGATGGGAATCGAACCCAGGACCTCCGGCATAGCGGTTAGTGCCACTAACCACTAGACGAACAGGCCAGTCACATGACTTCATCATGCGTGTTCCATACGTATCCCTAATGGATATCATCGACTTAGCAATTCATTCGATTGACGTCGGACACATGAAAACTGCATCGTCGACACTTGAGCCAGCCACGAGTCGCGGACGCAGCAAAACTGCATATGAGCTGTTGGTCATTTTATATTCTAGCTTCGAATAGGTTTCACTAAAATTAAATGTAATTTCTTTATTTAAAATAAATTAGTTTAAATGTACTTCGGTTTTTTTTTCGAGCCTCCGCCTGCCATCTACGTAATTTGCCTTCCCGTCCGATTATAATTTAGGTATTTTCAAGGCTGGAGTGAATAGGCTCTTAATAAATTAGTGCGCCTCCAATTGCTTCACTGCTTACCATCAGGTGGGATCGCAGTCAAGCACTAGTTTATATCAATTAAAAAAATCGTCATCATCAATTCAGCCGAAAGATATCTTTCGCTACAACGACCGGTACGTATACGTCTTGAATCCATCGGATTCCCGCAACCCTCACCAGGTCAGCGTTCTACCTTGATTGAGGTCTTCTAACGCTCACACATTTATATCTATATTCATATAATAATGTTTTTTAAAATTAATCGATTGAATAATTACACCAGCAATTAACTGAATAACGAAATGGCACAGTCTAAACCACCGAAAATGAAATATGGAAGATTTCTTTCTGGAAGGTTCAGGTCTAGTACAATTTCAACATGCAGGGTGGACCGAGAGGGCAGGTCCGATTTTTACTGATGTTCCCTCATTTGCACTTTGCTTTCTAGGGCCACGGTCTTTAGACGTTCTCACAGCAAAAAGTATCTGCCTTACTAGGCCTGTTTAGTTTTGCTGACATCACTTTAAGGCGAGCGTAGAATACTACACGCCGTCAATTCGGGTTAGCTCCCAGACAGCCGGACAGCAAGCTAACTAATTGCTAAGCTTCCATAAACCCGCGACTATGGTAGCCAAGTATCTCTCTGCGACTTCTGACACCCAGGGTGTCTCCTGTGGGGCATGATGATATCCATTCCCTCACTAATTGCGGCCATCTCCTTTTCTCGCATTACTTCTTTGCATGAGGCGATGATCACTTCCTAGTCTCGCTCTGGACAACATTGACCTTGAAAGTTGCGAAGTTTTGAAAAAGGAACGAATGAAAGAAAGAAAACACGTTTATTTCGCACACAGACACACTTACATGAAGAAACAAGTACATAGAAACTTAAAAAAAACAACATTGTATGTCTCACGACTGCGCTTAACAGGTCCAGTTCAGCATAATGTCAGACAACTACGTAGCAGTTGGCTGATGCTGGTTTTCAACAGAACCTTACTTGGTGATTGGTGGATGGCTTGGTTTTGGGCCACCAGTTCAGGTTAACGTACTGTCGTGCTGTCGACTCAAACATAACGAAGTCGAGGCTAGGCGAACTATTCGAGCTTCCCGGCAACATGTTCAACTAAATTCGACAGAAAATCAGTGAAGATTATTACCTGACCTTTGCATTTGGCAATTAATTACTGATTGGGCGGTATCTTGAGTCAAGGCAAGCTGTCAAACTTTCGGCCTGCCTTGTCTACCTATAATGAACGTCAGAGGTTCGGAATTAGACGAATACTTACGAAAAGGTCGATTGTCTTAAGAATCGTCACTTCTTTGCATTAGAACTGACACTCGTCATCATCGCTTACTATCAGGCGAAATAGTGGTCAAGCGCGACCCTATTAATAATGAAAACAATGAAAAAAATAACTAGTGAAGTGACAAAAATCTTGATCTAATATTTACGGAATTTATTTTGCTCTTTTATAGCGACTAAAAATATTTGACTCGTCTTGAAATCACACACTAATATTATAAAGGCAAAAGTTTGTATGTAGGTATAAGTGTATGTTTATTATTCTTTCACGCATAAACGCTTAAACGCTTAAACGGCAGAACGGATTTAAATGAAATTGCATGGCACACAGGGATGCCACATCCTGTGTGAACTTATAATTCTAAGTCAATCCAAAGATCACTTCAAAGCGACCCGTTTTAAAAAACGGCAATTTCATACTTTAACCCCTATTATAATCAGCCTTACAGTGTTTCCACTGCTAGAATCCAGGCCTCCTGTCTAAAAGAGGGAATGATCCATAATCAACCATGTGGGCCTATTGCATATTAGTAGATGCCACATTTCTTTGGATTTTTAGTTCTTGGAGAAGACCGATTTCCTCACAATAATAATAATAAATAATAATAATAATTTTATTAATTCAGACATCATTGATCCAATGGTCAGTAGAAAACTTATCATCTAGGTGTTAGTAAATTAAAAGATTAAAAATCGTTACAATGTTTTCCTGCATTGTTTTTAGTGCAATGCGCCTGGCTGGATTGCTCCGTAAAATTAAACTGTTGTACAGTTTTAGCAACTAACCCTTCTATCGACAGTTAAAAATAGTTTATTTTTATTTTATTTTATTGTGATTTCGTAAAAACATAAAAGAGATACGTCGAAGACGCTTATAATGTAAACTAATCTGCTTATTTTAGTTATGAAAACCAACGGAAAAGCTCTACTTAACGGCTTAGTACTAAAGAGTTTGTGTACACAGATGGAGAAACAATCAGACTTATTTGTTTGTTGATTGGCTTATTATAACAATAGTCTTCCATGATGTTATTATTGTATATCTTTGAAACATTTAGGGATTAAAGGATCCAGAGTATTAGTCTGGAGGTATACAGAAGACCTAATTAGATCTTGGTGTTTTTTTTTTTAATTGATATAAACCAGTGCTTGACTGCGATCCCACCTGATGGTAAGCAGTGATGCAATCATTGATGGTGAGGCGCACTAGTTTATTAAGAGCCTATTCACTCTAGCCTTGAAGGCACCTAAATTATAGTTGGAAGGGAAGACCGCAGCAGGCAAATTGTTCCAGTCCTTCGTTTCCCGGAGGACACGGTGCAGCATACGGTAGAAGGCCACACTTCTACCGTATGCTGCACCGTGTTACCACCGCCGCTTGGGCAGAACACCACCGGCGCCGTGTCCTCGTGGAGGTGACCGGCGACAACGAGCTCTCGCGCTGAGCCCTGGTAAAGACCATTGTCCGGAGCGAGGAGGAATGGCAGGCGGCCGTCTCCTTCTGCGAGAAGTGGAGAGAGGGGAAGTCATTGGATGATTTCCGACCTAGTAAAAGATCTTCGCTTGTAATTGATACTGTTAGGCTGTATGATAAAATGGAAACTATACTTCATTTTTTTTAAGAACGCGACGCGTGTTTATAAGGACAGATAAAAGATCAAATCTATCTTAACTTTAACAAAAAATAATGACGTTTCTGTGGAAACTATCTGGTACAAAACTGACATTTATCTTGACTTAATTGCCGCATTCCGTGACAAAAATGAGGTTTTTCTGTGCTGAAAAACTATTGTTACTTTCCTTAGGCATTGAGTATAATCGTTTTCATAATAATTTTTTTACACCACCTGTTCGTTAATGCCCTTTTATATGTCGTACAACCATTACCTAAAGTAAGTCATTATGTCTCTAGGGAAATAAAGCAGTATGGGATCCCTGAGGAATAATGAGATTTGAATTTGAAACGTGAAAAACCACCAACATAATGTGAATTAAAATGTAATGCATTAAACAATTTTATCCAATATTATAACTGGCCACTAACAAAAAAAAACAGAATAAAACGTGGTTACGGACGAGTTTCTAAAAAAAAAAAAGTAATGAACAAGCGGGAGCGTTATAGAAAATTTAAACTATAGAATCTTTTGAATTAGAGTAGTGAGTTTTGTCTGTTTCAAATCTCAAAACATGTTGAGTGATGGTTAAGATTAAATTGTAAATAATACTTATATTTCTCATATATGATTTTTTTTACTAAACTGTCTTTTAATTATCTCACAGATGGTGTAAAAAGTAGAGTATCCAACACGGGGATATAGCTGTCTTTGTCTTAGGTGGCTTGGATTCCTCACTTCACTCAGGTTTCTTTATTAACTCACTCGCAATGCTCTACAGTTAATTAAATAAGACCCTCACTGACGTTCGGGATTAAAATTAGCAACCTTCGTTATTCAATATGCTGCCCACGACTTAAAGACACCGCTTTATCCCCTAGTCGCATAATCTACTATTATGAAGTCTCTACTTACGGTTAAATAAACGATATTCTTTGTTACTAGTAAATCAGTAAATACCTGTACCAATATTTCTTAAATTTAATGTGATGTTGGTTTTTACTAAATTTGGACCCCCAGGTATCCCCAGGTTAGGAAGTCGTGTTCTAGAAGTACGAGCCGGGGTGGTCCAATTTTTAAGCTAACGAAAATGTAACCTCCGCAATTGCAGTGAAATATCGTTATTATATATTTTATTACTATAATATATATATATATAATTGTAGTAATATAATTTTATTACTACAATTCACACATATACACAACCACCTTTCACTAAACAGTGTTCATGCGCAGCGGTGAATAATACAAAAACAATTCGATACCTTGGGGTTCTCATAGATGAGAGGATCACGTGGCAACCACACATAGAAATGGTTTCGTCAAGGGTTAGGAAACTCATATGGGTTTTTAAAAATCTCAGGCGCGTAGCTGACAGCGATCTTCTCCGTATTGTTTATTGTGCACTGGCTCAATCAGTTATAGATTACTGTATAGGAGTTTGGGGAGGCGCATGCAAAACATACCTCTTACACCTCGAAAGAGCACAACGGTCACTACTGAAGACTATGCTGTACAAGCCATACAGATTCCCCACGAAGTCTTTGTATGAGATATGCCGGGTGTTTACTGTAAGACAACTTTTTGTTTTTCATTTAGTAACAAAACAGCACGTACGCACCCCGTATGATCGTAATAAGCTTCGAAACAAACGTACAATCCCAAATGTTTTGGAATCGGTCAAATATCGTACGGCTTTTGCAAGAAGACAAAACGCATTCCTTTCTGTACATATCTACAATAAAATGAATAGGATCCTCAATCTTTACCCGTTGTCGCTACGCGATTGTAAATTAAAAGTAAAAAACTGGCTCCTTTCTCTTGATTACGATACTGTAGAGAAAATAATTTGTAATTAATTTAAATATAAATTTCTTTCGTGATCATTTTTGCAAAAAGGACAATTATATTTGTGGGCGTACATAAACTCATTCATAAACACGCACACATACACAACACTACACAATTACACATACAGCACGATTTTAGTTGATTTAAATGGTTAATTTTAATTATATTATTATTATTTCAATTTTAATTATTTTTATTTTAATTATGTTATTATTATTTCAATTTTAATTACGTTATTATTATTTCAATGTTAATTATTTTTATTTTAATTTTTAATTAATTATTATTTTCATATACTTTTTTAAAAAATTGTTTACAATAAATTTGGGAGGGCGCTGACTCCTGAAATACAGGCCCGCCTAGTTCGGGAGTCAGAGGCTTCATAAATTATCCCATCATTATTATGTCAATAAAGAATTATTATTATTATTAAAGAATTATTATTATTTATTAAAACTTCATGCAACACAAAGGAAAAATGGCGGACTTAATGCTTTAGGCATTCACTACCAGTAAACTAAGGGTGGTGTAGAGAAAACATGGTTATTATATAATATCGTGAAATAACTTCTCCTGTTTTTAAGAATCAAGAGAGAGTACAGACTTTTGTTAATTAAAACCCACCCATGTCGTTTAGTTGGCCGAAATAAAAAATGCTAACATGAATTTCGATAACTTGAGTGAACAGAACCCTTTCAAGGCTTTCAACACATTACGTCGAAACAAAATTAAATTTTTAATTTATTTTGAAGTAGCAAAACAATTACTTCCTAAGCCATCAACATCCTCGCCGCAGTAAATTATATTCTGAACTCAATTTTCTTGCAATTTTTGCTCTCATAGCGTTAGGTGGGAAATAAATTTATATGAAAACCGCAAATTCAGTACTGACGATAAACTTTGACCTTGCCATCGCTGTTGTAATCAACTCTTAAATAAATTAAAAGTTTATTGTGACGGGTTTTACAGAAATTATTGTAATATAGCATCATGTGTTTGTGAAGACAAATCCTAGTCGTTTTAAACGCATAGCCGACGTATTTCCCCGCAACAGACGCGATAATAGCCTGCTATGTCAGGAGCCAGCCAAGACAGCACTTATGCGCAAAAGTGTCTACTGCATGGCTCCGGTCATTTATAATAAGATGCCTAAGAGTTGGAAAGAACTTCCATTATCATTGTTTAAAAAAAAACTCCGAAGCTTTTTAGTGGTGAAATCCTATTATAACTTAAGTGAGTACCTAAATGAGAAGGATTTTTTAAGTTAGTTTATATATTTTAAGTTAGTTTACATTTTTTCTTTGTATTTACTTGTTTATACATCGTACGTAGTTATAGTATGTCTTTTGCATGCCTACATGGTAAAATATGGCTGAACTTGTTACCTATATTTTTATGTCATCTTTTACTGTTACCCATATTTGCAAAATAAAATTATCTTTATCTTTATCTTTTATCTTTATCATTTATTTGTGACAGTTGGGCATTCATAAATAAATTGTTGTAATATATTTACATTTATTTGTAACAGTTGGACATTGAACATCTCCCGCCTGGGCGCGATTTACAGTGGCCTGTATGGAAAGCACTAAATCGGTTGCAAGCCCAGGTAAGCCGCTGCAAACACAACTTGACAAAATTGAGTTTTATAGACCCGTCGGATACTCAATGTGAGTGCGGTGCTCCTGTTCAAAACATGAGCCACATATTAGAATGCCCCAAGTGCCCATACACCTGCACTCTGGAGGATTTGATGAGTGCTACCGATGCTGCTATTAATGTAGCCATCTATTGGGCCCAAACAGTTTGACGAGTTTACCATCGAGTCGAAAAGAAGAAGAAGAAGAAGTTGCACATTCATAAATAAATTGTTGTAATATAACATCATTATTTTGTGACAGTTGGACATTCAACCAGATCCCATATCCAGTTCCCATAGATTTAACTTAGTGTAAAAAGTTTGTTACTATTTTGGTATATAATAAAGTTTATTTTATTCTATTCTATTCATAAATAAATTGTTGTAACATAACATCATTAATTTGTGACAGTTCGACATTCATAAATAAATTGTTATTCAAAAACGTATCAAGAGAGCAGGGATCTTACCATAAGATGTTAAAATGTCAATCTTATAGGCGAGAAAGAGTGATATTGTTTTACACCCTATAGCTCCATCCCTTTAACAGTTCAGCTTAGGCCGTAAAATGGATCGCTTTAAGAGTTTGTGGTATGGCCTCAGTGGTGGCTGCGTGGTAACGGCTCCGACTTACGAGTTGTAGGTCGTGGGTTTAAACCCAGCCAGTCACATTACTTGGTGTAATTTATTCCTACACCACTGCTCTCAAAAACGGTGACGGAAAACATCGTGAGAAAACCGGCATATCCTAAAACCCAAATACAAAATACAAATACAAAAAGTTTATTTGTGCTTACAGGTACAATATTAAGATGTTACAAAATATTTATAAGTGTCTCTGTGTTCTGCCAGACTATGTGGCATACAAATGCTAATAAAATTCGAAGACATGTGACACCCTCCAACCCGCACTGGGCCCGCGTGGTGGATTACTTACGTGGTGGATTAAGAGAATCGAAACGAAACGGCTGTAACTTGGCTAGGGGGGCAGTAGGAACATTATAAGGCTTATTATAATGCTATGCTATGTTAACTCGTATGAAATGTTTTTGTAAAATTCCTTTTTGTTTTTCAATTCTGGAAATTAAAGGCTTTATAAGGTATAAGCTTTGGACCCGAGCGTAGCCATATTCTAGCTAGATGGCATTGAAGTCAAAATTTTTAGTTTATTCTGTTTTTAGTGTATAGATTAGGAGCGTGAAATTTTGAACAAGGTTTCTTTTTATGATGCAGGCGAGCAACAAGATAGTATTATGTAACATTCACCCTCTAAAGTGATGAAACGGGGGTTTAAAGTTTGTATGGTTCCTACCTATTTACGCGAGCGAAGCCACTTACAAAAACTAATAAATTAAAAAGACTGAAGTAGATTTTTTTCCCATATCTATGACTAAGTACCAAAAGAATTATCAAAGATGCAAACAAAAAACCATATCTTAGCAGATGTATAAAGCGTTTCCAATCCTAATTAGCCTTGATGACATCATGTTTACTTGTGACTCTGACTGTATTCATCCCGGAACAGATCTGCATGTGGGTGTAAATACATATATTCGCCATGACCAATAACTACGATTATGACAAACACTGTTTGTAATTGTAGTTGTTTTTAGGGTTCCATACATCAAAAGGAAAAACGTAACCCTTATAAGATCACTTTGTTGTCCGTTTGTCAAGACCCTTTATCTCAGGAACGCGTAGAGATATCGAGTTGAAATTAAAACTATATATTAAAGTCTGTAGTCCCTTGAAGCTGTGAAAAAATCAAACGTCTAAGTTAACGAATAAAAAAGATACAGCCGTAAATATTGCAACAAATGTGTATTTCGACACTGTCAATTTATAGGGTACTTCCCGTTGACTTAGAATCCTGAAATTTGGCATGAAGCAAGGTTTCATAGCACAATTAATATAAGGAAAAATCTGAAAACTAAATTTTTAGTTACGGTTCACATAAATCTCAATTCGGGAATTGAACTGTTTTCATAGGTAAGTTCATACGGAACCCTCAGTGCGCGAATCCGACTCGCATTTGCCCGGTTTTTAAATACTGCCTTGTATTTTGAATGTTCTACTATCAACTTCTAAGTTTTATATGTTTAACATGCATGATTAACATGCATAAACTCACAAATTTATTCAACCAAATAAAAATTTCATAATGCCACCTTAGTTATCAGTGTCACTGTTAATGACTAAAACCACACCTATGTTCCTTAAGTTGCCCTTTGAGTCCCAGGACCACTTCGGGCTCGGTCCGGTCGGCTACCGGACGGCCGGACAGGATTATGTCCATGGTTAACATGCATATTCACAATTTTATTCAACCAAATAAAAATTTCATAATGCCACCTTAGTTATCAGTGTCACTGTTCACACAAATGTTAGAAGTGAAAGTTTGTATGTACGGGTGAGTGTGTATGTTTTTTACTCTTACACGCTCAAACGGCTGAACGGATTTGGATGGAATATGATCGTAACTGAATTTTCTATTTGGGGTATATAAGTGTGTGCATTATTTTAGTTAGATATTGTACATAGCGGCAGTGTTACATTCTATCAGGGAAAGAATCTCGAAATAGGATTAGTACTTAATGAAATTACGTTCAACAATACAAAAAAAAAAAACCATTGTAAAAATTTCATAAGAATTTACGTCTTATTCGTATTACCTACGTGAATGATGCTCTGCCATAAAGATCCTTATTCCTCAACTCCCGGTCTTTTTCCTGTAAAATAATGCGAACTACGGCAATAACCCTAGTTATGATGGTTATAAATTTTTCAACGAGCATCCTTACTTTGTGTTGTAACTGAATTTTATTGCAACTGTTAGAAACGTTGAGAATTTTGTAATTTAAAGAGCTGCTAACAATGTTCACAAGAGTGAGTAACGGATTGTTTTATTTCTTGTTTACTTTTCGATTTCAGTTTTAAGAGCCGGTTGTAGCCTCAGAGTATTTTGTAGGTACTATTCCGGGTCTATGTAGACTTCGCGGCCCCACAACAGTGATTTTATTTTAATTAATAAAAAAAATAGTAAATATTCAAAATTTTTGTTTTTGTCAGAGACTTTTAAAAAAGAAGCTTTATTATTTCATGTAACTTTAAAATTTTGCCATGACGTAATCTCGTAGATATACACGTTTAAATCGTAAGTTAGGGTCAGATTTGTGATTTTTTATTATCGATCCAACTAATTTATACCACGTTTTGATTTTTACCCAGCGGATGGTCATATGGTCAATTTTAATAAAATATTTTTAATATTTTTCTCTTTCTTTTAATTTGTGGATTTTCAGAGGTTTAAAATATTTCAAAATTAGTACAACCTGGCCTTAATAAAACTATTCTAAAGTTTTGAGCTGTTTGTGGTCGAAACGCGTCATGGAGTCCGAGTGTGCGTCTCTTTTCAGGGTTCCGTAGCCAAATGGCAAAGAACGAAACCCTTATAGATTCGTCATGTGTCTGTCTGTCCATCCGTATGTCACAGCCACTTTTTTCCGAAACTATAAGAGCTATACTGTTGAAACTTGGTAAGTAGATGTATTCTATAAACCGCATTAAGATTTTCACAAAAAATAGAAAAAACAAAAAATTTTGGGGGTTCCCCATACTTCTAATGAAAGACACTTCCAAAGTGGTATAATGTGCCCCCCCCCCCGTAACTTCAAAAATAAGAGAATGATAAAACTAAAAAAAAATATATGATGTACATTACCTTATAAACTTCCACCGAAAATTGGTTTGAACGAGATCTAGTAAGTAGTTTTTTTTAATACGTCATAAATCGTAAACCGCAATTTACCTTTTAAGTTTGTACGGAACCCTCAGTGCGCGAGTCCGACTCGCCCTTGCCCAGTATTTTCAAGTAAATTTCACACCGACTGGTCGACACTTTGAGTGACCAGAGGGCTGGTTCATTCTTTGCCCAAAGAATTAGCATTGCCATTCAACGTGGCGATGCTGCCAGTCTTCTGGGTACAATGCTGGATGATAGCGATAGACGCGATGGTATTTAGACGCCTTATTGTACTTTTTATTTTTGTATATAATATGTACTTAGGTTTATTATAAACATTTAGTTAATGTTTAAGATTCGTATGTATATATTCGTAAAAAAAATGTAAAATAAATAAAAAATCAATTCTTCGGTAAAAATGAATTCGCAACACAGTTCAATGGAAACAAATTACACAGAATCATAACTAGAAATGAAAGTGATGACGCTACCTATAACGTTTTTATTGACGTCACAAAGGCAATGCAAGCTGTGGATGACAATACCGTTAGGGACCGATACCGATAGATGAACCCAAAAACTATTCTATTGTCCCAATATCAGCAGGTAAAAAGTTCTACATCGCACAAGTAACATTTTCTATCGTTTTTGGATAGATACAAATTTTGAGGCGTGTTCTATGGGTGTCCGTTTCTCCGCATTGAATCAGCCGACAGGAGCTGACCTAAGTCCTGCATAAGACATCAGATAGAAATGGCAGAAATATCTTGCTGCTAACCCCCTAGTGAAATTACCTCTTAGATATTAGTCTAGTACTTGGCACTAAGTGCGTACGGGACGATCTAAAAACCAATGACGAAGAAGTATTGACATCTTTTTGATGTTGTGAATCGTGGCTAGATTTGCAAGCGATTGGTTTAAAAAAAAAAAGAAGGACTGTCATAGAACGTGTTTTTTTCAAGATTTTGGTGCTTTGGCCCTTAGTCATTGTTAAGGCTCATCAAAGTGAGCATTCATTATTCGATTCTAATATTATAAAGACGTTTGATATTATGAATCGTGGTTATATTTGCAAGCGATTGGTTTTAAAAAAAAATATTTACTGTCATAGAACGTGTTCTTATTCAAGATTTTGGTGCTTTGGGTCTTAGTCATTGTTAAGGCTCATCAAAGTGAGCATTCATTATTCAATTCTAATATTATAAAGACGTTTGATATTATGAATCGTGGTTATATTTGCAAGCGATTGGTTTAAAAAAATAATGATGGACTGTCATAGAACGTGTTCTTATTCAAGATTTTGGTGCTTTGGCCCTTAGTCATTGTTAAAGCTCATCAAAGTGAGCATTCATTATTCAATTCTAATATTTTAAAGACGTTTGATATTATGAATCGTGGTAATATTTGCAAGCGATTGGTTTTAAAAAAAATTATATACTGTCATAGAACGTGTTCTTAATCAAGATTTTGGTGCTTTGGGCCTTAGTCATTGTTAAGGCTCATCAAAGTGAGCATTCATTATTCAATTCTAATATTATAAAGACGTTTGATATTATGAATCGTGGTTATATTTGCAAGCGATTGGTTTAAAAAAATAATGATGGACTGTCATAGAACGTGTTCTTATTCAAGATTTTGGTCCTTTGGCCCTTAGTCATTGTTAAAGCTCATCAAAGTGAGCATTCATTATTCAATTCTAATATTTTAAAGACGTTTGATATTATGAATTTGCAATCGATTGGTTTAAAAATAAAATAATGAACTGTCATAGAACGTGTTTTTATACAAGATTTTGGTGCTTTTTAGTCATTGTTAAGGCTCATAAATAGTAAACATTTGTTATTCAATTCTAATATTATAAAGACGTTAAATTCTTAACCAATTTACAAACTCTTTCGCCAATAAAGTGCTACTTTAATACTGAGTGATGCAGTTTCTGACGTCATAAGGGCAATGCAAGTCGTGGATGACAATAACGTTAGGGACCGATATCGATAGGCGAACAATAGTGAACGCAAAAACTATTCTTTTGTCCCAATATCAGCAGGTAAATAGTTCTGCATCGCACAAGTAACATTTTCCAACGTTTTTGGATAGATACAAATTTCAAGGACTGTTCTATGGGTGTCCGTTTCTCCGCATTGAATCAGTCGACAGGAGCTGACTTAATTCCTACTACAAGGTATCTGAGACAGAAATGGCAGAAATATCTTGCCGCTAACCCCCTAGTGAAATTACCTCTTAGATATTAGTCTAGTACTTGGCACTAAGTGCGTACGGGACGGTCTAAAAACCAATGACGAAGAAGTATTGACACCTTTTTGATGTTGTGAATCGTCATTAGATTTGCAAGCGATTGGTTTAAAAAAAAAAGGATGGACTGTCATAGAACGTGTTTTTATTCAAGATTTTGGTGCTTTGGCTCTTAGTCCTTGCTATGGCTCAGATAAGAAACTTGCATGCAAGCGATTGGTTTAAAAAAAAAAAAGATGGACTGTCATTGAACGTACCTACTTATTTTTATTCAAGATTTTGGTCTTTTGGCCCAGAGTTATTATAAAGGATCATTAAAAGTGAGAATTCGTTTTTCTATTCTATTATTATAAAAACGTAAAATTTGTAAGTTTGTATCAAGAGGTTTTTTCTTTTAGGAGGTTAAAATTATCCACTGACATCGCCCATGGGCGCGGCGAGAGGGTATGTCAGACTTTTACTGACAAAAAACCCACTCCTGTTCCTTCGTTGCCTTTCATACGAGGTTCGGTCTGGACGGTTACCGGACGGTCGGACGGAGAGCTACCCATTGCTCGCCGTCCGCAAGCCCGCGCCTACGGTGGCCGAAAATCCCGTGCACTTACCGCCATAATTATGGCGTGCCCATATATCTAGGGGTAGTCTCTGAAACTACTGAACCAATTTTAAAAAAATATTCGCCAGTAAAGTGCTACTTCATTACTGAGCAATATTAGGCTATTATTATATTTTCTACTTTTACGTAGGCAAAGACACAAGACTGGCACAAGTTAGTTTTTAATATTCTACTTTTGTCCTTTCTTTTCGATTCGATGGTAAACTCGTCAAACTGTTTGGGCCCAAATTGGCTACATTAATACCAGCACCTTTGTCCTGATATATCAGGACGCTGGGATATTTTAGGACGGCAAAGCTTTGTTTAGCATACTTCAGCTGAGTTACTGTAGGAGTGATGAAAGCAAATGTTTGTCAAACCAACCACAGTCTGTCACTGCCATACATGTGGAGCATTGCTTTGATTAGTACTATCTCAGTGCAATAAGCTTTTGTTTTTGCACGTATAAAAGTGTTGTTAGGGTTCCGTACCTCAGAAGGAAAAACGCAACCCTTATAGGATCACTTTGTTGTCCATCTGTCTGTCTATCTGTCTTGTATGTCTGTCAAGACGCTTTATCTCGGTAACGCGTAAAGGTATCAAGTTAAAATTAAAACCATATACTCAGGTCCGCGGACTCCTGAAACTGTAAAAAAATCAAACTTGTAAGTCAACGAGAAAAAAAGATGCTTCGGTTTATGTGGCAAAAAACGTACATTTCGACACTCTCAAGGAAATCAAAATTCATAGGATACTTCCCGTTGACCCAGAATCCTGAAATTAGGCATAAAACAAGGTCTTATAGCACAAGTTTAGAAATAAATCTGAGAACTATAAATTTGTTGTTACGTCACATTTTTTTTGCGATTCGGGAAAATAGGTATGTTTGTACGGTACCCTCAGGGAGCGAGTTCGACTCGCACTTACCCAGTTTTTTTTTCTCGTGATATTTGTAGGTTAGTAGCAACCGGCTCAATTGCTATAAAAAAGTGTCTTTAATTATGGATATGTACCTACTTGTCTTAATATGCAAAATTATGTATAATTATATACTTAAATAATTACCTACCTAATTTAATCAAAATTATGTATTGGTACCTAGTTTCTAGGTACCGACTTCAAGATCAAAAAAAAAAACATTTCTATTCACAAATAGTATAAACTGCGTAGAGAACCATTCGAATCTATGACACCAGGTTCGATTCTCAGGGTCTGCAAAACTTTTTGCATTTTTCTATACTTTTAGACAACAGTTGCCAATAATCTTAAATACGTAGATAGAAATCTGATTTGTAATTTATATATATAAGTATTATTTTAGAGCATGTTTGTTTTAAATCCAAATTTATCCAGGTCTTAAGTTGGTAGGGGAAAGACAGGATTTTAGCAAAAACCAAAGCAATCGTTGTACATTTTTATTTGCATTCAACAAAATTTAGGTGAAACGGTTATCCTAGAAAAGTTTTGGTTAGCGATAAAATAATCATCAGGCAGTATAACAAGCCTTTTTAGGAAGAACATTGTAAGCGACAATTTGTCTTTTTTTTATTCTTAATAGGTTCGCGCTTGACCACTATCTCACGTGAAAAGTCAAAGTGAAAATGCGGTCGACGATGGAGCGAGCTTACCTAGAAGTAACATATTTACTCTTGACTTAAAGATTCCCGGGTTTTGCAGGAATGGGTTTTCTCTTCCATTATTAAAAAGTATTTATGGGAAAATGTTAATAGCATCTATTCTATTCTAGTGAGCAGTGGTGGCCGAGTGGTAACGGCCCCGACTTACGAGTTGTAGGTCGCGGGTTTAAACCCAGCCAGGCGCATTACTTTGTGTAGATTAGTTCATCACCACTGCTCTCAAAACGGTGAAGGAAAACATCGTGAGGAAACCGGCATGTCCTAGAACCGAAAATTCGAAGACATGTGACATCCACCAACCCGCACTGGGCCCGCGTGGTGGATTACGGCCCATTCCCTCTCCTAGAGAGGAGGCCTGAGTCCCAACAGTGGGAACATTAAAAGGCCGACTATGACTATGACTATCTATTCTATTAGATCAGTTGTTACATGAATAAAACGTTATAGATTTTTAGAATGATATTATTATCATAAATCTTAAAATTATTATCGTAACTGCAACGTTTCAATTTAAAAAAAAAAAAACAGCAGAATTTCTATGCAATAATAAAAAAAACAAATGGGGGTTCACAGGGGCGATCGCTTGAATCGACTGTAACAGGATCGATTCCCAGGATCTGCAATACTTTTCGCATTTATTTTTTTGTGACTGATTTTTTTTTTGTTTTATAGGTAAAAAAACAGTTATATGTGTCTACAGATAACTGTTATCATTTATACAGGAATCTCATATAAAATTTGAAGGACCAATATATTAGTAATTTAATAACGAAGAAAAGATACAAAACAACTAACTTAAAAAAAAAACATATTTACCGAATTTATGTTCTCAACCTGAGTAAAAATCATAAATCATAAAAACTTCACTACCTTGAAAAGCTTACTCTTCATAAAAATAATAAGGCAAGCTTTGTAAGGAGCCGGATCGATCCCCATGACGCGCGATTCTTTTTGCGTTTATACCCTTATAAATTTTCTACAATGAAATATTTGCACAAAAATAACCGAAGTTGATAGATTTTTTTAATTATAATAGAATTATTTGCTAATTATTATAAAAATAATTAATTTACACCAAAAAATTATTGAAATAAATATTTCGTATTATTATTGTTAAAAATTATATAGGTAAGATGTTTGTTTTATCTATTATTAAAAACATATTTGTAAATTTAATCAGCAAAGTAAGAATCAAATAAATCCCCGCTAAAAACACAAAATTTAAATTTAAATTCAACAACACAGTTAGTTTTTTTGGTACTAAGAGAACTAGACGCCATATTTCGCAAGCCGCGAAATCATACAAAAGAGTTCTACATCGCGCAATCAAAGTTTTCGGGACCCGTTGCTTAAATACGGGGACCCCTGACCTTACAACTGGAGGTCCGTGTTTACCTGGGGAGCCGAGCCGACATCAGTCGACCGGTACTCACCATACCTGGTTACATTACACTCATTCATATGTGCACGGTTTGGGATCTTAATAGTGGGGACCAAGTTACATTAGATTACATTGCACCTCCGGTACTACGAATTGGACCTGATTACAAAAATATCCCGACCATTGTTCACCACGGTAGACAATATGACCTCCCTTTTTGGTTTTTTTCTTTTGATAAGTTTTATTGATGGGTTTTTCTTTTTGTGCAAGCGCAAAAGCGCAACATCACAAGAAATTCGTGTAGTAATCTTTATCGGATCCATTTTCTATTTAAATAAAAATCAATGGCCACATATTTACGTATTATATGATGTAATTTACATAAAGCTTATAGTTTATTTACCTCCTCTAACATATTTATACACACTGTGTCTACATTTCTCATCCAACTCTCCTGTCGCAGATCTGCAAGAAGAAATTTCATTTGCAGCATCACTTTTGTGCTCTTGTTTCTGTATTTGTTCTTTTCATTTTTAGTGCGTGTGTGAACATAAATAAATAAAATGTATACGAAATATCATCACTGATATGGATGATTTTCTTCTGTTCTGTTCGTAATTCACGTCAAAATAGCATTTACTAAAAAAAACAATGGTAATTAATAATATAATATTCCACAACTATCACACAACGCCGTCTAGTCCCAAGCTAAACAAAGCTTGTTATGAGTACTAGACAACTGATAGACATACGTATATATTTCTAAATATGTACATACATGTTATAGATAAGTTACACCCAGACACAGAACAAATGATCGTGCTCATCACACAAATATTTTTCCTGGGTGGGAATCGAACCCACGACCTCCACCAGACCAACAGGCCAGTCTTTAAAATTTAAAATTAAGTTGCATCTCAAATTTATATAGGCAACGTTGACTTAACTAACTAAATGTACGATTGATCATAAAAAAACTGTTCCAATCAAGCTGTTTAGTAGACAGTTTATCGATCAGGATAATATTGTTACTTGCAGACAGGAAGACGCCTGCCCCACCTCTTAGTACAATCTCTAACTCGCCTTTTACGTCACCCAGCGGTGGATAGGGTGTCCCTATTCTTTGTCAAGAACGATCAAGGCCTTTTGGGTGACCCTAAATTTAATTTTAAAAGTTTTATGACGCTTTTGTAAAGTTGATTATATTGTATGTTGTGTTTATAGTTAGCTTTTGGAAACGTAACAAGATCAATATACTGCTAGATATTACTGCAATTATAAATATTGACGTCAGAAAATTATATAGGTTACAACTAGTTTGACATAAAACATACATGGCAGTTGAGAGTTGGTCATGCTCACTCAAACGTCTTGCTGATGGTGGCACGTGTTGTTGGGTTATTTAGTTCCCTTTTAATTGGTTGAGTAGTTTCAAAAGTGCCTGTAAATGGTCTATTTGAAATAAACGTTTTTAATTTCAAATATACGTAATTAAACAGAAGCCGTAATCATAGCATTACCAATTAATGAATCTTGGTTACCGAGTCATCATTATATGATTTCAACGGAATGACGTCCACTGCTGGATTTAGGCCTAGCATAATTACGTCGAATTAATATGAATAAGGGTATTACATATTGCTTTTAAAATTCTGATTAATAAATTCATACTTTGCTATTTGGCAAAATAAGCAAAATAGCATATATTATAAATATTTCAGTAATCTGAAAATTTCCTTAACAAATTTCAGAGATTTACTCGAACGAAAAAAAAATTAAAACATTCGTTAGGAACATAAAAACATATTCTGTTTAGGCATTTTACTACTTTATAGGTCTTAATAAACTAGTGCGATTCACCATTAAAATTATATCACTGCTTACCATCAGGTGGGATCGCAGTCGAGTTTATATCATAAAAAAAAACTTGTACTAGGTACCTATAACTGGGTATAAACCTCATTATAATATAATTGGGATTAGGCAGGAGCTCGCACTAAACTGGATTTAAGGTCGTGTTGTATTTGCATAATCTTTTACGAACATTGTTCATTTAATAAGGAGTCGACAGAAAATGGAAATTTTTGATGACTAATTTAGGGACCTATATAACATCTTTTGTTCTTAAAGTGTTGTAGACATCTATAAGATTTAATTGCAGCTTTTCACTGCACATGTTGAAAATAAACGGTTTTCTAGGAAAAAGTCAAAATAAGAGTTACTTTTTGACTTCTCCTGCACTAAAACGGAGCACACCCCCCGGTGTGACTTTTATCAAACAAAACCACACCCATGATCCTTCAGTTACCTTTTGCGTTTTAGAACCACGAGTACTTACGTCCCATAGCCCTAACATGCATTAACTCTGCTGGGCACCTGCGATTTTACTGTCACCTCTAAGGCGTAGGGTTACTACGCGCCGTCGAGGATGGTGCTTTATAGGTCAAGCGTATAGCAAGCAATCCTTTGCTCGTCGTCCAGAAGCCCACGCCTACTGTGGCCGTAGATCGCTTTGCTATTCCCGACGCCCAGGGTGTCTCCTGAAATAGCAATGATTTGCGATTGTTAAAAACGTTGTCTTGTGGTGATTGCACAAACAGTTTTGAAAATCCTTATCACTGGTTGAATATCACTTTTTCTAGAGCCAAGGAATCAATTAGATATATTTCCAAGTAAACATTTTTACAAAAAATAATCTAATTTCTTTTGTTTAAATTCCTTTTTTCTCCCACTCTAAGTGGCCCGAGTAGGAGTGTCAAACTAAATAAAACCAACCGCTTCATTTAGCTGCCTTTTGCGTTCGAAACCGCGGTGATTTTTCGTATCCTGCAGTAATAATCTATATATATAAAAGAAAGTCGTGTTAGTTACACTGTTTATAACTCAAGAACGGCTGAACCGATTTGGCTGAAAATTGGTGGGGAGGTAGCTTAGAACCAGGAGACGGACATAGGGTACTTTTTATCGAGTAGGGTAAAGTGGGGCAGAGTAGGGTAGAGTAGGGTAGAGTAGGGTAGAGTAGGGTAGAGTAGGGTAGAGTAGGGTAGAGTAGGGTAGAGTAGGGTAGAGTAGGGTAGAGTAGGGTAGAGTAGGGTAGAGTAGGGTAGAGTAGGGTAGAGTAGGGTAGAGTAGGGTAGAGTAGGGTAGAGTAGAGTAGGGTATAGTAGGGTAGAGTAGGGTAGAGTAGTCAGTTGACGGGAGCGAAGCCGCGGGCAAAAGCTAGTTGTTTATATAAAAAGTCAAAAGCATTTATTTCAAATAGACCATTTACACGCACTTTTGAATAGTCAAATGTAGGTCAGTCCAAAACAAAAAGAGTGAAGCTAAATTGCACGTTCCAAAGCGTAGATATCTATGTAGAAGAACGTGCAAGAAACTCCATGGACACTCTTTTAAATTATATTGTGAGTTACATTTAACCTTGGTTACATATTTCTTGTTGCTTCTATTATGTGAGCACAATGTAGATAAGCAGATAATATAAAATAAAACTAATTTAATTAGTTTTATTTTATATTATCTGCTTATCTACATTGTGGAGATTGCCAATGGCTTAATTCAATTTCTATCTTTTAAAGATAGAAATTGAATTAAGCCATTGGCAATCTCAACTGACGGCACCTGTTCACGAGCATGACGCGTGTATCAGCCCCACTCAGCTCCACCAGTTTCAATTTCTATAGCTTACGCTTTATCTTAAAATCTATATCTCCTCTTATTCATCACGTAGTTCTTGCTACATATCTAGTTTACACAACCTTTCGTACCAAGCTCGAAATCAAAATGAAACATGTTAATTTTTTTTTTTAATAAATCTCTTCATTAGAATTTTCTAGGAAATTTATATCGAATACAGAATTGATATGGAAAGTTGTGATTATAGCGACCTTTTCAATACGTTTAGTTTATGTATATATAACTAGCTTTTGCCAGCGGCTTTGCTCGCTTGAACGTAGGTGTCTCCATACAAAATTTGGTCCCCCGTTTCATCCCCATAAGGGGTGAATTTTGTAAAATACTATAAGTCAGTTTCTCCTATTATATATATTGAAATACTGAAAAAATCCAAAGTTGTATTTCTTTTGAACTTGACTTTTTAAAGCATTACTACACCCGGCTTTTTT
This sequence comes from Mythimna pallens, assembly GCA_961205895.1. Lineage (NCBI taxonomy): Eukaryota > Metazoa > Arthropoda > Insecta > Lepidoptera > Noctuidae > Mythimna > Mythimna pallens. Next base: position 10,669,466 of record OY540843.1, read on the forward strand.
TAATAACTGATTGTATTTTACCTTACCTGTGATAAACTTACAATTGGCTCCAAGTTAAATCTTGTGCTGACGGATGCATGGTTCTTGAACAGCTCATTTTGTTTACTTTAGGAAATCATCTAATAACTTCCCATACCCTGAGTGGAGTGCGAGGAAGTGCCAGACTTATGCTGACTAAAATCCGGTGTTCCATGAGTTGTACTTTTCATTCTAAGGATGCAGTGACTCTTTCAAACAATAATTCATAAACAATCCACTAATAACTTTTATACCTGTAAAATATAACATATTTAGTTGACATTTTCACATCAAATTGTGCTTATACTAAATCAAATTGATATCGCTGATAAATTATACTAAAGACTCACGTAATTTACGAAGTATGAAATTTTAAGCCTCACAGCTCACACAATGAAGATAATGCTCATAACAGTAAAAGTACTTCTGTATGAATGTAAGTATATTCCTCATTAAACACCAATAACATTACCTGGGAACCGAGGTGCTATTAACGAATTAAAATACTGTCTACTTCACATTAGCAAGGATAGCACTTTGTAACACTATATTACACACTTTCAGCCAATTATCATAAGTACTTTTACGATGTAAGTACACAAAGCGAGCCGGATCATTTCTTAGCTGGCCATTGTTGCGATGTTTACAAAGGGTAAAAGCAAAAGTATTCCAATTAATTTTATTACTTTTTCTTATTCTTACTATGAACACACACTAACATGATGTTCTATTACATTTTTTATTAATGGCAATTAGCACTCAATTGTAAGTAATATCTTATTTGCTGTCAACCAAATAAGATAGTAGTTACAATTGCAAGCTGTCAATATATCAACAAAATTGTAACTACCCACAAATTCAACTATAAAATTAATTTCTAAATATCAATAATAGAGGTCGCTAAGAAATAGTATGAGTTCTATTTTTGATTATTTTATTATTATCGCTCCTCAGGGTGATTTAAAAACTGTATTCATCAATGTTGATTGATAAAATAGTTTGCAACGAATATAAAATCAATGGTTTATGGAAGGGAACCATTTATGAAAATTAAAATTTTGGTCCAAGTTACTAATCGCGCTATCAACATTATTGTGTAAAGGAAAAGTAATAGAATTTATGAATAATATGTAATGGGTGTCCAGCTCTCCACGGGAAGTTACATTTAATGTAACATTAAGCAAAGAGTTAGAAAAGTCCCGAACCACACTGTGCCTCGGTACAGTGCCAACTTTGAGCGAGATGAGTAGTTTCAGTCCCTCAGTAGTTTGCAGGGGGCTCTGGGAGAGGTATGCGCCGGACTTTCTCCCTGGGCTCCTCCTGGTCGGAGTTCAGTATTCTGTTCTCTACCCCACCGAAGAAGAGCACCATTGACACCTTTTTGTAAAAGTTTATTTTACGCATCCACTTTATAGATATAGGCTGACCTTCTTAACTCGTAACAAATGTAGCTTTTAATTTACTACATTCATTTATTTGTTTTATTTACTTATTTATTTTATCCTCACATCGGAACGCCTTGCAGCAATTACATCAATGGAGCACAATTAGTCCAGAATTTGCTACTTTCCAACATCGTGTGCGCAGTGGAATGGTAGTCGTCGCTCACTTACACAGCATCAGGCAATCGCTTACCACACCACACATTTTGAAATGTCAAAGCTCTTTCCATGAGTTTTTACAAAGAAAATTGATTTAAAATAAAAAATACGGAAAATTTTGATACATTATAAATATATAGTAACATAATAATATTGTTATTACGTTAGCTGTTGTCTAGAATTGGACGTGCTACTACTGCGAAAGGTCCCGAGGCAGGTTCAAATCCCGGTCCAGGGATTTGTGCCCGATTTATGGCGTAAGGAGTACATTTGTATTACAATAGAACTTAAACATAATTGGCGTAAGTAATGTGAATGTTTGATATTAATAAATTGTTTAATTTTTTCTTATTGGCTGGCCTGTTGGTCTAGTGGTTAGTGGCCATGACTGCTGTGCCGGAAGTCGTGGGTTCGATTCACACCCAGGACAAATGTTTGTGTGATAAGCACGATTATTTGTTCTGTATGTGGGTGTAATTTATCTATATTAAGTATGTATTTAGGAATATATAAGTATGTTTATCAGTTGTTTAGTACTCATTACACAAGCTCTGCTTAGCTTGAGACTAGACAGCGTTGTGTGATAGTTGTGGAATATTATTTATTATTATTGATAAATTTTTGTACATTAAAAAATACTTAAGTACATACTTCAAGCTAAAACTTTGTGAAATCAAAACGGCACGTTGTTGTTCATCTATCCTAAAAACTTATGGAAGACCGAAGTCTTCAAATGTTACTTAAAGCATATTTTTAATTCGGAAAAACTCACTTCAGCTGAATTACAAAAGACAACCAACGATTTGAAAACTTTATGTAGAAACATAAGGCTGTCTCCATGACACAATGAACAAAAGTTTTTAATGTATTGCCGAAGTGATAAACATTTTGTTGTATATTATAACTTAGAGGGCAGGAATAGTACAGGCAGCGTCTTTTTGAATTGTTTACTTCCTAGAGAATTTAAATAATTTCTAGATTTTTTTTTGACATTGTGACATGCCTTCTATTAACAAACATTTTATTGTGGAATTCAGACAGTACTTACGTCCTGTGGTTTACTTTTAATAATAATATAATAAATAATAATAATATATTTATTTATTTTCTCCCATATTTAGTAAAATTTTTAAAAAATACCAATTTTTATTGTATAAAGGATTACATTGAAAAATGAAATTAATGTTACTTACTTAATAAATTTGCATGCTATCACTAAGCGAAACATGTTTGCTCATATTTGTATATTTTTATCATAAACCATGTTTTTAGCAAATAAATATATTATTTAAAAAAAAGTAAAAGTTTTGTTACTACTTTAGTGTAAAATAAACTTTATTCTATTCTATTCTATTTTTATTACCAAAGTTACATTCCGGAGCTTTTCTTTCTAAAGCGATGTAAAGTGTTTCACTTATTTTTGAATTTAGTATAATCTATTATGATGATTAAGTACCTATAATAATACACCTAAGTCTTTTCAAAGGGAATCATATTACCCAGTTACTGAGTTTTGAATGTCATAAAGACAGTCGCTTCATGTAAAATATTTGTATTCAGCTGCATCAGGATAGACTGAAAGTAGAACCAACACTGTTGAGATAAGCCTAGGCAGATTAATTATGTAAATCTTGATTGATCCTTGATCGATACTAGCCTCACCAAAATCCTTTGTCAACACAACAACCTTTGAGCCAAGGAGTTATTCAGTAACTTTTTGGGACTTTTAATCAGAGTGTAATTTCTCTATAGCCATCAATTAGTAGCTCTTTTATCTATATTATAAGCAAAGCTTAAAAAGTAAACAAAATATAAAATGTATCGGTCTGTATTACATCTATAACAATCAGGTACCTTCGAGTCTGTTTTGTGTGTACCTACCTAGTCTAGAAAGTAATAAAGGTATTTCGTGTAAAACATTCCTTATCTTATAAGTACTTTTGGCAGATAAGAGTGGTTGTATTATTCAAGTATTATTAAAGTGCGCACCTGCGACAAACAATCCTGAAGATATAAAAGTTTATCTTTAACTTTTTCTTCAAGAAAGCTTTATGTTATCAACATCCAGCTACATAACTAAAACGTGGTTAAAGCATAAGTATAATCAGCCTTATAATGTTCCCACTGCTGGGACACAGGCCTCGTTTCTAGAAGGGGGAAGGGGTCGTATTCCACCGCACCACAGTCTTCTTATTTTTGGTTCTAGAACATGCCGGTTATCTCATGTTTTTTTCGCCGTTTTGAGGAAAAATCATAAACATTTTTGTTGTTTTTATTTACGACATTGATTTTCTAACATTTATGTAAGTATCTAATAAGCTAACATTCAAACAATTTGTAACAAAAATATGTTAAATAATGTAATAAAAATATATCTCGTCGTTTAAATTCGACAAAAAAAAAATAGATAAAAGAGAAGTCAAATGGTCTACATCGGTGGGGTTGAGTGTTAAACACATCCCTTTCTGCATCAGCCATTCAGCCGCAGCCTTTTAACCACAGCTCTTTAGCCATAGACTTTCAGCCACACAGCGTAATCGTCTTCAACTTTCCGCCATGAACATGTCTCTGACTCAGCCACAGCTCTTCAGCCACAACCGTCAGACTGATGCAATCGCTCCGTACTTGAGTACTTCACGTCATTCCAATGGGCTATGCGCCTTTTCCAAGGACACACTTACCGCGTAGAAACGGACTCCTCTATTCGAACAAGTCAAACATTTCTATCTATCCACAAATGCCCAAAAACTCTGCTTGCGAGATGTAGGAACTTTATAGTGAAAAAATATTCTTCTAAGAATTTCTAATGTTCAAAATTATGTACAAGGGGTCGGGGCGGATGCAGGTACCAAGATGGCAAAAAAAAATGGTTACAACCAATCATGTTCGCTAGATAGGATGACGTCATATTGCACCCTTGTTGGGATTTTTTTTTTCAAACTGTTTCTATAGTTCCGTTACCGATTGACACGTTGAACTATAGTTGGACTGATAGACAAGGCAGGGCACAAACCTACTGTAATCCAAAGAAACGCCAAAATACTATGCGGTTGAAGTCGCGCGATAGTGGTGTATGATAAACCATTCATACTTAATGCAGAATAATTGTTTAGAAGGCAAATATGGCGACACTAAAAAAGCAGATACCCGAAGTGTACTTCTACGCTAAAAAAACAAATATTATATAAAAAAACTAATAACATTTATTTCGGTCATTTAATTTAACCCGCTACAGCTTATGACTGCTAGTAACCTATAGCGGAAATATTACATACATTCGCACAGCGCTCACTTGGACATAACAATTACTCACCTACCCTCGAGTTAAATTATTTATTTATTTTGAGTTATTTATTTTAAGTTAAAATTATTGTTTTATTTAATTAACTACAGTTTGTTATTACGATTTATTTGTAGCACACTATTATGTACTATAATACATACTGTGTACGATTTTATTGTTTCTTTTCTTGGGGACTGGCATTAGTACTCCTTAACTCAGGTTATATATTAACCTAGCTAGGAATACAGCACCTCACCCACCAATTTGTAGTAGTCTTTGTACACTGTAATCGATTCTTTAAATTGTCATAATGTAACTAACATATAGAATTGTTTTAATAGTTTATAATCATCTTCGTAAATCGTTAAATGGTTTCATAGTCTATAACGGACACAGGCGAGCATAGTTAGAAACATTTTTAATGTTTAATATGTATTATATTATTACAGATTACTAAACTACATATTGCTAGAAACAAAGCGTGAATTTGGGCTCTAATTAAAAGTTACAGAAACTTTTCTAAAGATCTTCTGGTGAAAGAAATAAAGTTTTAAAGCAATTAGTAAAGAAATTCCAAGATCATGATTCAAAGCAAAAGTTTAAAGAAGTTATTTTCGGAAATAAATTCGGGATGTCCTACATAACTAACTCCATAACTTTTTTTTTGTCACTAGTTTTTTGCCTCGGCTTTGCTCCCGTCGTCAACGCCACAGGAACCGTGCCGAGACCCTAAGCAATCCACAATAGTGTGGTTTTTAATTTGTTCAAGAACTTTTATTATCTGGTCATATTACAAAAAATAAAATTAAAAAAAAACTTTATATCATTTCACACAAGACTGGTGATAATGGTGACGCTTGGGGAACGCCTATGTCCAACAGTAAACATCTTTCGGCTGAAATTATGATGATGATGATGACACAAAAAGTAGAATATTGGTAATGACACAAAAGTACAAACAACATAAAACAGGGTAATTTAAAGATCAAACGTAACTAAAACGCGTGTAAAATCGATTAGGCACAACACATCAGCAGTAGTTGCGAGGCAATGTGTGAATTGAAAACAAAAACAAGCATAAACTGTTACACAATTGGAACCTACATTATACTAAAATTACCTACTCATACTTCTCTTTTTAAGTTACGCACATCACTTCAACCATTTAATTAATTTATAGTAATTCATTTTTTTTATTAGAGAGCAGTGGTGATCGATTGGTAACGGCCCCGACCTACGAGTTGTAGATCGCGGGTTCAAACCCAGCCAAGCGCATTACTTTGTGTAATTTATTGAAGGAAAATATCGTGAGGAAACCGTCCAAACCAAAGAAAATGTCCAAACCAAAAATTCGAAGACATGTGACATTTACCAACCCGCACTGGGCCCGCGTGGTGGACTACGGCCCATTCCCTCTCCTAGAGAGAGGAGGCCTGAGTCCCAGCAGTCGGAACATTAAAAGGCTGAATATGTTAAAGTAATTCATTTAATAGTATTTCAGAATCAAAACATGAATTTCTTTATATTGAATGTCGAGTTTTAATCACATCAATAAAACAGTTTAAGACAGATCGAAAAGTATCACGTTTTAAGTATAAAAAGAAATCTTTAAAATATATTCATAAAATTATATGGGTATTTACTATTTTTTTGTGAAAATTATCCCAAGAAAATATAGTCTTGGGCTAAAAAGAACCTATAATATATGATATTCCAGTACGTGCGTGAAGAAGTAACAAACACGAAAGAAGTTACAGAGTACTTTGTAATATTATTACAAACACACCATCACACACTTACATCTTTATAATGTTAGTCTGACAACGAACCTCTGCGTACGGTATGATGGTCAACCGTCAAGATGACATATCAAAATTTTCCGTATTTTTTAATTTAAATCAATTTTCTTTATAAAAACTCATCGAAAGAGCTTTGACATTTCAAAATGTGTTCGATATGGGTTTTGATGCATGTGGAATCCTCGAGGAGCGATGGCCTGATGCTGCGTAAGCGAGCGACGTAACCCTGCACCACGCAGCTCCTTTGATGACTACCATTCGACTTCGCATACGATGTTGGAAAGTAGCTGATTATGGACTAATTGTGTAATTGCTGCAAGCCGTGAGGATAAAAATAAATAAATAAATGATCTGTTTCAAAGCATAAATTGCTTCTGAGGGAAATTGATTTTCTTGGAATAAAAATATGCTATGTCCTATTTCAGGACATGGTCAATCCGTCTGCTTTCTCATCTAAATTCAATCAGCCATTTGAGCGTAACGGAGTAACAGGCATACACGCATATACAAGCTTTCACCTTTATGATATTTAGTGTGGTGTACCTATAAGTATGATTTACGTTAGCCTAGCATATACGTACAAGTAAAACTAGATCCTGAACTCTGAGTGAAGTACTAATTGTCTTTGCAACGTGTTAGCTTGATTGGCGTACACGCTAAATACGATGTATAAGTCTCTAATAAACTAACAGTGATGTTGATAGATGTTCATTTGTTTTTTTTTTTCATTTCATTCGTTTTATTACTGTGCCTTTTTAAAGTACGAGTAGCTCATTACATCAGTGCTTGTCAGTAACATGTAACATTACACTAATACTATAAAGACCTTTTGTATTCTTATTTGTCTATATGTAGGTTGGTTACTTCTTCACATTCAAATGGCTAAACGAATTTGGATGAAAATTGTAACACGGGTAGTCCTAGATTAGGACAGGATACAATTTTAAATTATATAAACTAGAGCTTGACTGCGATCCCACCTGATGGTAAGTAGTGATGTAATCGTTAATGTTGAATCGCACTGGTTTCTTCAATCTAGTCTTGAAGACACCTAAATTATTATCGGATGGGAAGACCGCTGCAGGTAAATTGTTACAATCCTTCGATGTACGCGGTATAAACGGCGATACTTTTTATCCTAAGAGTATTTTTCCCATGAAATAATTTTCTATTTCCATGCGGGTGAAACGCTCTGGCAGAAGTTAATTTTGAATAAACATGAAACTTGTACACATCTGGGTTGTATAGCTTTTTTTCCCCACTGCGTTATATGTCAACCACAACTAGATTAACATCTAAATTAGTATAACTGTCAAACGAATTAAAATCAAGTTTTTGAATACATTATAATATCCCAAGTAAAACTGATGGGGATAGTTCAATATGGGAGATGAATTGCATTAGTGACTTGCACTTGTGACGCCGCATAGCCAAGTGCTATGCAGTGGTTCTCTATCGACAACATCAGACTTGCTTTTGTAAGACATAATGACTGCTTCAGCAAATAGTGTTTCTGGAAGTGAATATTGGGTCAAACAAAAAATAATCTTATTTTATTATTATCATTTTATTTATTATGAGCCTGTTGTGTTCCACTGCAGGGCAAAGGCCTTAAGGCTTCCATTCTTCCAGTCTTCTCTATCCTAAACTACTTCTCGCTAATTCTTTAGGTTACGTTATCTCTTTCTAAGCTTACGGCGTCGCCGTCTCCAGCTGTTCGGGATCAAAATAATCTAAATACATCAAAATATAAGACTCTCTTCTACCTTTGTGTGATAAGCAATGCTTTATTGATTGAAGCAATGATTCTGTTTCTAGGCTTCTACAGACCAGTAGTTTTCACTGTGTCCTTTATGACAGTATGTAAAGTATAGCGTAAGAATTTTACTCACTTTAATGGAATCACAGACCATTACATTGTCACTTTCAACACGTGATACAGTTATGAAGACCTATTATTAGTTTCAACTTTTACCGTCTCAGAAATAATTGTTGGCTTCCACATAACATCGTCCATTTGACGTGCTCTATTACCGGCGTAACTAATCGCGATAATTTGTAGACTATAATGAAAGCTGTCACTTACACTTTGGTATTCAAACTACTTAAATTGTGTAGGGCAAGTTATTAAAGGTATGGGTATTATCAGTCACTGTCTTCTGTAATGTACTGAATAGCTCCTTGGCTCAAAAGGTGCTGAGGTGTGGATTGATTTTGGTAAAGCTAGTAAAGACCAAGGATCGATCAAGGTTAACATAATAAATCTGCCTAGCCTTTCGGTTTACAGTCTATCCGGATTCAGCTAAATTTAGATACCGGCACGGATCTTGAGCGCTGACTTCTACAGCTCTACTTGCGCAGAAGCACGCAAAAGTGAAATATCGGGTCTCTTTAGTGGTATGAAGAGAGATGCGGGGGCGGGGAGTGAAATCCTTGTACAGTAATTGGCTCGCCGATATTGTACGACACGCAAAGTGAACCCCGCTCTTTCGCCAAGCGCTCAAGATTCGTGCCGCTATCTGTACTAGTATTTAAAAAAAGTTTTAATAAGTTTTAAATCTGTTTATACTGGAATATGACTCCTTTACTTGAAAGGTACTCGTAATTGAAAAGGCTAGGCTAATGACAATCAAACGCTGTCACTAAGTCTAGTTTAAAACAAACTTAATTAATGACATTGATCCAAGGATATCATAAGTCGAAGAGCGCTTAATGTTTTAAGTTTCAGAATTGTACACAGTTGTAAAACTTCTTTAGAATTCTGTACAGGACGGTTTTAATTTTCTCACTTGAGCTGTTATTGGGGAAGTTTTCTTCGGGCTGTGTAGTGGTACTGAGTCTCGCATGTCTGAATCGTTGGCATGAAGAATGTGAGATTATTTTAGTAATATCTTGTGAAGGTAATTACAGGACCTGCTTACGGATTTAACTGAACATACATTATAATAAATAATTTATCATATATGTAAATTAACCTTCCCAGTAACTTTGCCCACGAATACGAGTATATATATACTCGTATTCGTGGGCAAAGTTGCTGGGAAGGTTAATTTACATATAAATGCCAATGCCATTTAGTGATATAGTAGCATTCTACTGGTCTAGTAGATTATGAAATTATTTATTACTAGCTTAATATAGCCTATGTAACTCAGCTAAAGCAGCTTTCTATCGGTGAAAAATTTTTAGCAATTGGACCAGTACTTCCAGAGATTACCTCCTACAAACAAAAACAAAGTTTACCTCTTTATAACATTAGTGTAAATGAACAATAATACAGAATGTTCCTTTGTATTCATTTGTTTTTAATTTACAGCATCTAAATGATCTCGAAGTAGTGTTTTGGAGACGATGCAGTTTAACTTTATTTCCAATCAATTTATAGTTCAAATAAAATTAGGTACCTATATATCAAATTATCAACTAAATACTGATAAGTACTGCCAACCTATTTTTTTCTGTGGAAAATCATCAAATGGCTCCTCACGCTCTGAGTTCAGCGAGAGGGACACTCAGTCTTTTTCCGACTCAAAGTAACCAGTAATACCTACTTTTTTTTAAGGTGTGAAAATCATCCAATGACATCTCCCACTTTTGGGCGGAGCGAAAGGGTGTGACAGACTTTTATTGACTAAAAACTCACTCCTTCTTTGCCTTTCATACCAGGGCCGGGTTTTCCTTTCAGAAGCAAACCCATAGCCCCAGTAGGCTTCGACCCTGCTAGGCCCCTACGGATTGCTGTCATCTCCTTGAGGGGCGCGTTGGAACACTACGCGAAGTCGACGACTTCGGTTTGGTCCCCACAGTTACCGGACGGTTGGACGGCGAGCTACCTATTGCTCGCCATCCGCAAGCCCATTGTATTACCTACTTCAGTTGCCGTTTGCGTACAATCCCGCAACTTAACTTTTTTGAGGTGGAAAATCATCCACTGGTAACATTAGCACCAATAATTATGAAACTCATAGATTTTTTTATTTTTTGTTCCAGGTCATTAATAAACAACACCAGGAGAAACCCCGAGTTAAATGTTTACAATAGTTAACAAGTGAATATCTTACAAAGTGAATGTGTATAAAGTGCCAAAGAGTGAGTTCACTGTCATGTGACGCACTACAATGTTGAAGATACAAATGTTAGAATCTATCGTCAGTAATGATGCTGATGAAAATCAGGAGCAGCAGCCAAATGGGTAAGTTTCATCAGCATAATTTCGATTAGATTAGCCCACGATATGGTCCAATAACTAAAGGGGTGACCAAACGGTTGCAAATTAGCGTTCCAACCAAGGCGACCTTGATTTATGTGTTTGATTTGTGTTGCAGCTACATGGATGTAAACCACGCGCCAACCCGTTCGGTGGTTGGGAAAACGCACCTCCCAACACACACGGATTGAAACTAGCAAGGTCACCTTGGTTGGGACGTTGGTTTGCAACCGTCTGGTCACCCCTTTAGTGAAGGTGGTTTCTGTCTGGTGGGGAAGACTGTTACACATTCTCGCTAGGGATATGCCCTAAAAGGCGTTGCACAGAGGGGGTTCCAGAGTGGTCTTTTAAGAGATAACGGCGCCCCTTCTATGAGCTGATGGTGATCATTAGGGTTGTTTTAGTAAGGTAAAAAATTTTACACTCCCTAGACTTATCTCCAAAGTCAGGTCGCCTTTTGAAGGTTTCTCCTCGAAAACAAAAAAATAAAGATACAATATGCTACAAGCTGTAGTCATCAAATGAACTTTATGTTTGGCTACCGGGAAACAGTAAAATGACTTATAGGCTTTCATCAAATCCTTGTTGTAAACATAACTGTCGTCTTGATTTGTAATGTTATTTAACCTCGTAGATATGTGGATCACAGCTACGTGACCTCATACCACTTCGCGTGTTTTATCTGTAGGTATATATGTCGTGGCCAGATCTTAGGATTGATCGTTTCATGATATGGCCAACTAAAACTGGCCAGATCGTTTAAACGTTAACATTTGATGATATACCAATCCTCGTTTGGCTATATCATTGATGTAGGATTTCAATGACAATAAAAGGTATAAAGAAAGCAGGCCAAACGAGGACTGAAATATCATCAAACTATATGGCCATATCATCATCATCATCTTCCTGCCCTTGTCCCGTGTTATTTGGGGTCGGCGCAACATGTTTTTTTCTTCCATTCTGCCCTGTCACTCGTCATGTTATCATTAACTTCCTTTTCTTTCATATCACTCTTCACACAATCCATCCATCTTTTCTTTGGTCTCCCTCTCCCTCTCCATCCATCCACATGTAAACTCATAACTCTTTTAGTAACATGCGCTTCATCCCTCCTCTTCACATGACCATACCAAGACAAACGATTCCCTTTCAATTTTTCAGTCACTGGCGCCACTTTCAAACTTCCCCTAATATACTCATTTCTCACTTTATCCATTCTCGTCACACCACACATCCATCTTAACATTCTCATCTCCGCTACGTGCAATCTTTTTTCATCCGTCTTTTTCACAGCCCAACATTCTGATCCATACAGTATGACAGGTCTTATCACGGACTTGTAGATTTAACCCTTCAACTTGAGGGGCATCCGTGGGTCACAAGTTGTGCCCGTGACCTGTCGCCATTTCATCCATCCTGCGTTGATCCGATGTGTTACGTCCCGGTCTACCTCACCATCCCCTTGGACGACAACAACTATATGGCCATATCATGAAGTGATCAATTTCTAAGATCTGGCCACGACATAAACAAAAGGTCCTGAATCATTCTCTGATTCATCAATGCCCAGCCCAATCCATTGGACCCAGTACCCTGAAATTTTACACAGTTTTTTTTATGATGTATAAAAACGTGGTGGCCGAGTGGTTACGGCCCCTAATAACGAGCTGTAGGTCGCGGGTTCAAACCCAGCCAGGCGCATTATTATGTATAATTTATTTCATCACCACAGCTCTCAAAATGGTGAACGAAAACATCGTGTGGAAACCGGCATGTACTAGACCCAAAAATTCCAAGACATGTGACATCCACCAACACACACTGGGCCCGCGTGGTAGATCACAGCCCATTCCGTCTCCTAGAGAGGAGGCCTGAGTCCCAACAGTGGGAACATTATAAGGCCGACTATGCTATGTATGGAAACTATAAGAAAGGATTAAAAAAAAAAAAACATTTCTTAAGGTGACAAAACGGGGTTCCAAAGTTTGTATGGAGAAACCTACTTTCACGCGGGCGAAGCCGCTGGCAGATGATAGTTTTACAATAATAAATCGCTTGGTATATCATTATTAAGAAAACTATAGGAAATAAATTTCTACCCGATATCATATTCTCGAAACTTATTTGGGGTTTAAGTATGAATTTATCAATGAATTCAGTGCGTGTACGTTATTATAAACGTGATTGAAGACCTAGAAGTTATAAGAAGGTCACAATACCAAAGAACAAACAAAACAGGTTGACACCTTTGAGTATCGCCGATCAACCCCTTTTTTAAACGATCATGAAACAAAGATCGATTAAGAACATTATCCAATTTTAGAACAATAGGTCGACATCACGATTTAAACCGTAGATTATAATATTAATATTCAATTATGATACTGAGTTAACATTGGTGGCAGCACACAATTTAAGATTAGGTATTAATCCAAAATCTACAGACCAGTATCGGGGTGATCAAACGAACCCCTAGTAGTTTGTTGCTGTCAAAATTTCGTGACATAATAATAATAATAATAATAAGTTTATTACAGATTTCGTACTTAGTTATGTCTATAGTTTTGTTATTATTGTATTGTGTTACAAACTTAGAAACAATAGTACTTAAGTAAGTAAATTTGTATTGTTTAGACTGGCCTGTTGGTCTAGTGGTCAGTGGTCCTGACTGCTATGCCCGAGGTCGTGGGTTCGATTCCCACCCAGGGCAAATGTTTGTGTGATGAGCACAATCATTTGTTCTGTGTCTGAGTTTAATTTGTCTATATATGTATGTATTTAGAAAGATAAGTACATATTTTTAATTTTAGAAGTCGGTGTTTTATAATAGTTTTGTCTCCTCGTTATTTAACACCGACTTCCGAAATTAAAGTTATATTGCACTTTTCAGTGTTTTTTTTTTACATTGAAGAATTGAAAAAGTATTTTATTTTACACTTTTTAGTCATGGTATCATCACTAAAAAGTACCCCTCAGCCAAACTTAAATACCTTATAGCCTGAGTGCATCTCATGACAATTCTATTATTCCGCCTCTTATTGCACTTAGTCATCGACTACACGTATAAACAAAGCAATTTTACTGGTTACGACGGTTCTACTGTGATTCTATGAGAAGTTCTGTTCCATATCTTCAAAGTTCATGATCAGATCATAACAATATTTCTATGGGACCAACTCGGAAGCACAACCAGTCAATCAAAAAAACAAATTTCAAAATTCCGTATTTGACCAAGAAATCGTTGAACACACATAAAAAAAAAACACATTCAGCATAGAACCTCCTCCTTTTTGAAGTCGGTTAAAAATAGCTTAATAAGCAACGAAAAACTTTATCTATACCACGAGCAACCCTCAAAAGCTACTAAATAATATGAGTATCTATACCGTACCGTACAATTCACCTACATTCTATTTCTACAATATCAAGATATCGATTTCCTTCCAAATAACCGTCCCGGTGGCGCCGGTATAATTTCGCAAATAACTTTTTATTGGGACATCACAGATCGTTGTTTTCTACCGGGTCGGGTCATCCGACAGGTTGAAACGGCAATTTGTCGCGGACATGACAAACAAATTAATAAAATTATCTTCTGCCATTTAGTATGTACTTACTAAGTAGCGGAAGATTTTATTACAGGCGTTTGTCACGGATCCTTATTCTTTGTAATAAGTCTGGCGTCCAAGGTTTGATTTGCTGCCCCTATATTTTTCGACTTGCAATCGCGAGCACCATTATTACAATGTTTAACTATATTAGACCGACGCACACGGGTAACACGCCTGATTTGTACATAGAACGACGTCGCGTGGCGTGGATCAAGTGTAACTCTACAAGTCTAGTTTCCATATAAAATGTATGGAGACCGACGCGCCCAGATCGGCGTGTGCGGCACACGTGTGTGCAGTGTAGTTCTAGCTTTAATCTATAAGTTCTCATCATTTCACATTTCAGCCGAGAAACGTCAACTGTTTGACATAGGCCTCCCCTAAGTGTTGCTACAATTAACGGTTTTATGCGTGTCGCATCCATTGGATTCCTGCGACCTTTATCAGGTTATCGGTCCACCTTTTTTGCTTCTTCCAGTACGAAGTCGCCGCTGCAGAACCTTTCGATGCCCTGCACACTACTACTTAAATTTGGCAATTCTTCGAGCAAGTCGGTACTTCTGCGGATATTTATAAGTTCTAATTGCTGTTTATATTTTTGGTCAATCTTAGATTCAAACACAAACAGAGAAGTACTCGTAGTTTTAAAAGAGTTGTAGTATTATACACCCCACTATCTACTCATATATAGCCATAATGTCAAAACAAACTATCATGTCGTCTTTAGTAACCAGCGATTTCCTCTCTTGGTCACCCTTACCACATTAATACTGCTTTGGTCAGCTCTTGACATTTTGCCTTGGCCTCTAGACATATATACTGGTACTCTAACCATTTATTGGTTGCATTACTTGCATTTCCTAGTCACGAAAAATATCAATATCTCAATAGTGCCATAATTTAACACCACAAACATTCCATTAGTACGACCACTTTCAGGTACCACAAAACACGAAACCGAACCTTCTACTTCATACATTTTCAATTCAACCACGCCCTCACAGCAAGAAGCGAGCGGGAACGTTGTTTGCGCTCGTAAAAACTAAATGAAAACATAGCGGCGGGCGACAGAACGACGCGACGTCGCCGTCGGCCGCGTCGGTCGGCCAAAACAAATTCAACAGCATGTTTTATGGCCCCACCATGAGGGAAAGGCTTCGGGATTATAAGTTATAACACACTCGGATACTGTTATAGTGTTTTCCTACAAAAGAAAAGACATAAGCATGGCTAGAAGCCAAAATTACTTTCAGGGGACGAGAATATTCATATTAAAGGACGAATGAATACCTGTAGCGTCGTGTTGTATTAAATGATTCTATTGTCAGATAAAAGTACAAGTGTTTATCAGGATATTTCATGAAATAATTAATTATTTCATGAAATATCCTACCAAACCATTGAGTGATAAAGAGAGATCACAATAGAGGGAGAGTGTTGTTTCTAAAATTTTACACTGTCCCGAAAACGAATTTATTCTAAGACTTTTTTTTAAGTTTATTTTAAGAAAACAAAATTATTTTTTTTTTTTGGAATTCTGTAATTTTACACTGTTCCTCTATTGTGATCTCTCTCATCACTCAATGGTTTGCTGGAAGTAAACTCAACTCTAAGTTAGGCTCGCCTATGTACAAAACTGTTATCCACTTATACACTTGGGAGCAAATAAATCGAGCCACTACCTTTTTTCACGTAAAATGGTAAATATTTTTGGTAATATGGAACGTATCAATTCGAACTATATATCGCCTAAAAGTTTAGTTAATAACCTTTACAATGAGGGTAAATTATTGAATAATAACCTTATTGAATGATAAATTATTGGCTCTGCAAGAAAAATGGTAATTTTGATAGAAAATTTAGTAGGGCTAAAACAGTCCATAAAAACAATAAAAAACAAAATTATTGCAAAAAAAATATTCTTAATAACTGGTATTACCCCCCCGGGCCCTGATACATTCTTGTAGCCTATTAGTCATCGATCTGATCAGCGTTACGATGACATATTGTGGTATGTTCTCCCACTCTTCAAGCACAGCGACTTTAAGCTCGGGAATGAATCAGCGGGAACCCTGGCTCGGACTCTCCGTTTTAGCTCGTCCCATAGGTGTTCGATCGGGTTCAAATCGGGACTTCGTGCTGGCCATACCATTTGTTGAATCCCGATCGCAGACAAGTATTCCGTAACGATCTGCGCGGTATGAGGTCTCGCATTGTCATGCATAAACAAGAAATTTTCTCCGACAAAACCAGCATACGGCATTACGTGGTTTTCAAGAATGTCAGTTATGTATCGGTCAGCTGTTAATCCACGTCTACCACTGCCATCGTTGGCGGGGTCGACGAAGACAAGTTCCGTTTTTCCGTCTAGAGAAATTCCTCCCCACACCATACAAGAACCACCACCAAAACTCACCGTTTCTCGAATGCAACATTGGGCAAATCTTTCACCAGGACGTCTATACACTCGGTTTCTCCCGTCATTGCTAAAAAGACAGATTCTTGACTCGTCAGAAAACAAAACTGACCTCCAGTCTTCTAACGTCCAATTAATGTGTTCTCGAGCAAACTCCAAGCGAGATCGGCGATGAGCTACAGTCAATTTTGGGCCAGTTGCTGGTTTGTGTGATGTTAAATTTCGTTCTTTTAGTCTTCGTCTCACTGTCCACCTACTGATTGCGACTCCTCGAACGTCACGTAACGCTTGCTGTAGCTGAACAGCATTAAGTCCACGGTCGCGCAACGAATTGGTTGCAATAAAGCGGTCGTCACGTTCTGTTGTTGCCCGTGGTCGGCCAGTTCCAGGTCGCCGAACAAAAGCACCAGTCTCCAGATACCTGCGGTATACCCGCTGTACCTTTGAACGACTCAAATGAAGTCTGCGTGCCACTTCACGTTGTCCGTGTCCAACCTCAAGTAAAGCTACAACTTGGGCAGCTTCCGTCGGTGTAGTATCCATTTTATCAGGTTATTTTGATTACACAGACACAGATAAAGACAACAATAACAAGTAATATGGGTATGATTAACAAAAACCTCAAATTTAATCTTTTCTTAACAGAGTACAATAAAAATGTCATAAGCAAATTAAATGCGATAATTTTATTCTACCCTTTAAACTTTAATAAAAATGAAATTTTGACAACTAACTACCCTCATTGTAATGGTTATTAAATACCCTTTTAGGCGATATATGTTTCGAATCGATGCGTTCCTTAATACCAAAAATAATTACCATAATGCGTGAAAAAGGAAGTGGCTCGATTTATTTGCTCCCAAGTGTATTATACCTACAATAAAGAATTAAAGAAGGATGAAAAACTGGTAGAAATATCTTATAAAATATAAAAAGAAATACCAATACTTGGATTTGAAACCACGTCTCCTTTTGAGTTACGAAGTTGAACTGAATTACTGTTTTTATTATTAGTACATAGTGCGAACACGTGATGTCTTGGATTTGAAACGTAGGATGTGTTTTAGTTTTTGCTTTTAGTCATTATATTGACTGGCCTTTTGGTCTAGTGGTTAATGGCCCTGACTACTATACCGAAGGTTGTGGGTTCGATTCCCACCCAGGACAAATGTTTATGTAATGAGCACGATCATTTGTTCTGTGTCTGGGTGTAAGTTATCTATAATATGTATATATTTAGACATATATAAGTATGTTTTTCAGTTGTCTAGTACTCATAACACAAGCTCTGCTTAGCATGGGACTAGACGCCCGTGTGTGATAGTTGTGGAATATTATATTATTATTATATGTTATGTGTATGTACTATGTAGTTAACCAAGGGCTGTGTTTCATCATCATCATTTCAGCCGAAAGACGTCCACTACTAGACCTTTTCCAAGTGTCGCCACAACTAACGGTCCTGTCTCCAAAAAAACTGTTTATTTAATTCATAAAAAAGTGTCAAGTTGTATACTCAGTGGGGTCGTCCAGCTATCGGTATGCACAAATATATTTTCGCCAGACTTTCGCAAAGCAAGAGTACTACAACTAATCTTCTTTAGAAAGGTATTACTTTTTATTAATAAGTAATGCCTTTCTAAAGAAGCCCATCGTTATAGCACAGGGGAAGTTAGTGCCAGATCCCCCTGCTGGCTTCCTGAGTATACACGGACACCTGTTCTTCTAAGTTAACTGTTCCATATGTATCTAAATCATAAGAAAACTTTACTTGTGAGATTAAGAACTTATCGATAAAAATATTGCTGATATTGAGGGTAAACATACAAAATTAATTCGACGGATTTTGAGTTTTTTTTTTTTAATGATGACGAATTATATTTGACAATTGAAGTTTAGACCTTTACAATAGTGGTTATTGTAAAGTATATTATCCAAGTTCGTGTTCACTTGACGTGATGAAACACCTTGAAAATATATTCTGTGTGATAATGTGTGACTATTTGTGTAGTTTTTTGTGCAATGTGCAAGTTGTAGCTGTGGATGAAGAAGAACAATTAATGGGATTGGAAACTGAACGGTACGATATTTTGTGTCATTTGATCTAATATTGTTTAATGAAGAATCATCGTAACATGTTGACGGCGGCACATATTTTTGTATTGTTCTCATTTGTGCGGTACGGGACGTTTAAGACCTATTAAAACTATCACTATGGTAGTAAGGGGCTTATTAGACCCTTTAACGTTTAAGAAACTAAAAACATTTTTGGCTAAGTGCAGTACGAGGTGAAAGTAACATATTAAACTAGATACACCACTGCATTTTTTTGTTTATATCTTAGATTTATATTTATCTCTTTCCAAAACTAAACAAAATTGATGTTACGGCCTCCGTACGGCAGAGAAGATTATGTTTTTATTAGCCGCACCACAAGGAAGACACATACGAGGCAGGTATTAGACCTCGTTTCCGCACTAAATAGGATTTCTAGGAAAAAGTCCAAACAGGAATGACTTTAATTAATTAACATTTTTAACAATCTTGGCGATTGTTAAAAATGTTGTCACGTGGTAATTTAACAACCAGTTTTGTAATTCGTTATAACTGGTTGCACAAACGTGTTCATAATAGATATTATCGCTTCAATTCGATTAAAATCATAGAAATTATCAATTATATCTTTGGTTTAGCCAGAACCGAAATTACAGCTATTTAAACTGAGTCACGCACAAAACTTTGTTCAAGATCCATCCTTCCCCCGACCTTGTGAAGTCTCATTATGAGCAAAGCGAAACACTGGAACTACAATATCAATTACGGTTACGTCGAGCGCAGCCCGAAGGCTATTGATTTTAATTTTCTATCGTAGAACGATTCATTAAACCACACATACCATTCACACAATTAAGTCGGTTGTACACCAGCGTGCAATTAACTCGCAGTTACCGCTGTTACACAACGGTGTGCCACCGATATTCCGTTCGGGGCAACGAGCCGTGAAATATGACGCTAGAAAAAGCGATCATGTGTACTCAGCCTTAATTTATGTTTTGTACAGGCGAACACGCATTGAAAATGTAACAGGAACATTATATAGTAATTAATTTGTCTTTACTGTTGTTATTAATTTTAATTAGTAAAGTTATTTTTAGGGTATTGTAACCGTAAAGGAAAAAATCGGAACCCTTATAGAATCACTTTGTTGTCCATCTGTCTGTCTATCTATCAAGATCCTTTATCTTGGGAATGCGTAGATGTATCGAGTTGAAATTAGAACAAATATGTACTTACGTCTGCGGTACCTTGATTTTTTTGAAAAACTCAGTCTTGCTAAAAACGTATAAGTATTTCGACATTTTCAAGGGAATCAAGTTTCATTGGGTAATTCCCGTTGACCCAGAATCCTGAAATTTGGCATAAAGCAAAGTCTTATAGCACAGGTATAGCAATAAATCTGAAAACAGTAAATTTGTTACGTCACGAAAAAAATATTTTTTTGGCAATTCAGAAAAATCTTCGAGACTCCTTTCGAGAATTGAACCATTTATACGTAACCAAGGTCGCTGACATAGCCCGAAGAATTGCCAAACTAAAGTGGCAGTGGGAAGGGCAGAATGCTCGTAGAACGGATGGTCGATGGGGCCGAAAGGTTCTAGAGTGGCGACCGCGCACCGGAAAACGCAGCGTTGGTAGGCCTCCAAGGTGGACCGACGACCTGGTGA
Organism: Mythimna pallens; assembly: GCA_961205895.1. Lineage (NCBI taxonomy): Eukaryota > Metazoa > Arthropoda > Insecta > Lepidoptera > Noctuidae > Mythimna > Mythimna pallens. The sequence goes on from OY540843.1 coordinate 10,690,129, forward strand.
GAGTCGCGGGAGTGCGGTGGATATGAGACGCACAGGATCGGTCGGGAGAAGCCTATGTCCAACAGTATTTCGGCTGAAATGATGATGATGATTATACGGATCCCTCAGTGCGCGAGTCCGACTCGCACTTGTCCAGTTTTTTTTTTACTTTGTTGCAATCGTCAAATCATAATTGAGTCGAGAATTGGTGTAATGGAATAACATTGTTGTTATTTACATAAGTTCTTTCGACGCCATGACAGCAAACAAAACGTTACTCGTATCGTCGGAGAAATAAAAGAATTTTTGTGTAAACAAAACGTCCGTTAAACATTGTGATCAATATGATTGTATCAATATGAGATCACAAATATTTGTTACATTGTCGTTGTCGATAAATCTCTCAATAGACATGTTATTAGTAGTTTTCTAGGAATTGGTAAATCATTTCATTTTTTAAACAAAGAAATTTCAATTAAATTAGCTACCAAATGATACGACCATGGGCCCTTACCATGACCTGTTAATTTTTTTTTTTTTACAACTTTCACACAACGCCATCTAGTCCCAAACTAAGCAGAGCTTGTGAGTATGAGTACTAGACAACTGATAAACATACTTATATTTTTCTAAATACATACATATTATAGATAAATACCACCCAGACACTGAACAAATGATCGTGCTCATCACACAAACATTTGTCCAGGGTGGGAATCGAACCCACAACCTTCGGCGTAGCAGTCAGCCACTGACCACTAGACCAACAGGCCTGTCGAAATATTAAGCGTGTTAGCGAGCATGACAGATGAAGCTATACACTCTAAATAGCTCCATCACTTTTACAGTTCAGTTTAGGTCGACAAATGTATAGTTTAGAGACACATATTAATCATATATATATATAAATACATATATAAGTATCTATTTTATGCTGAGAGCGCACATTAGTGGCGGTTGCGCCCGCCTCGTAAGTTTTAGCGCCAGTCGCATATATACGGAGTTAACATCAAGTTGTGTATCATTTCTCCACACTGATTACCCAACACACCTATATTGGTGACCCCGACGTGATTCGTGATAGTTCGTGAGTGTTGTGGTAATTAAAAATTGTGGCAATGAATCAGTCTCATCGTGCCTGGTACCGCAGCGGCGGGTCGTTAAGAGCTCGTAGTAGGGTCTCATGTCCCGATACCAAAGAAGAATGTTCATGTTGTATGGAACTCATCATTTTCCTGCCCTTGTCCCGTGTTATTTGGGGTCGGCGCAACACGTTTTTTTCTTCCATTCTGCCCTGTCACTCGTCATGCTATCACTAACTTCCTTTTCTTTCATATCACTCTTCACACAATCCATCCATCTTTTCTTTGGTCTCCCTCTCCCTCTCCATCCATCCACATGTAAACTCATAACTTTTTGTAACATGCATGGAACTAAAACCTCAAAATCAATCAGTATCGATCGTAACGAGACTGTGCTGATAAATAAGCTGTTAAATTAATGTAAGCAGCATGGCCTAAATACCCCACGGATTTAACCAGTGCCACCCATGCTGGTAAAATTAGTTGTAACTATTTTTTAAATTCACACAATAATTATAACTAGTGTTGCCAAGTGTCCCGGTTTGCGCGGGATGTCCCGATTTTCGCCTGATAGCTGATCGGGACGCTAAATGTCCCAATAAATCAATAAATTGATTAACAGCCATTACAATTACATACTATGAAGTAACAATAATTATATCAGTCGCATTCGCATCATTGTCACACATGTTAAGTGTATTCAAAATGACACACGGCACATCACTACCTTGTCTCTCTCTCGCTCAGAGCTGCGTTGTCTTCGTCCGTCACGTGTGACCATAATGTCTTCTGCTTCATTCAATGCACATAATTATAAGTACAGCGATTTCAGGCCACAGTAGGCGTGAGCTTGCGGACGACGTGCAAGGAGAACCTCGACGTTCGCCCGTCCAGTAAGGAACTGGCCCGAGTAGATGACGAGTCGTATTGTATGAGTTCCTCAAAAAAATGACAGAAAAACTGAAGAGGCCCAGTACGGCCGATACCTGCTAGGGCTGCCCGGGAACGTTTGAAAGAGTTACTGTAGCCCTGGAACGCAAAGGCCAACTGAAGAACATAGTTCCACCCTAAAGCGAGAGAAGTCATTGTATGATTTTTCAAAAATTTTTTTTTGTATTTGTCTTGATAAGCTAAAGTTTATTGTTTAGAATTTTGCAGAACACAGGGCACATGGCTAGCAGAACAGATGGGCCCAAGGTTCTGGAGTGATAAGAAGAGTGTAATGCAAGGCACTGACTATCACCGCTTCTATTTAAAGTAAGAAAGTTTATTCGACTGCAGTAAAAAACAAGCTGTTATACTAACTACGAATAGTGTGCATAGGCTCAATTTAAATACCAGCTAAAGTTAGCAGTTTCACTGTTTCTTAAACAGACGGTCATTGATCATATTATGTTACCACAGAGCAGGGTAAGGGTAAACATATTGCTGTACCCACTGTACACGTTTGTTGAGCCATACGCAATATCTTCCCAAAATATACAACCAAGTAACTACCACTAAACACATACCACACAAAGTTCAAACATAACTGAACTCAATTTACTCAGCCCGAGCGCTTATGAACGTCGAAATCTACCACACTAATCCCAAACATGGACCCTTGGAAACAGGACCCCGGAGTATCGCTGTACCCCAAAATAACTTGTTAGGGACCTTAAAATAATAACGGTGAGAAACACAAGCCTTCATAATGATTTCCACAAAGTAAATATGGAGGGAAACCTGTTTTCTAATGGTGAGAAACGAGAAAAGAAAATCGCGGTCTTGGCTTTATTTCATTTTCTCTCACACGGTGGAATATTAAAAGTATTATAGTTGAATAATAAATTGTTAGATAGTGGGCACTGTTGTACTTGAATATCATTGTTGCGTTCAGTATTTTCTTTATGATTGTATTAATAGGTGGACAAAAGTTAACGATAATCGTGAGAGAATGTCACAACCACGCATAAATTAATTATTATACTTAGAATAACTAGCGGTCCCGTTAGACTTTGTCCTGTCCGAAAGTTGGCCCTTTATCAGAAAAAAAATAAAACCTGATAGCAGTGCCACCTACTGGATTCAATTAATTTTTCAAACCATCCAGGGGCCCACTCAAATATACACACAAAATTTTATCCAAATCGTTCAAGCCGTTAAGGAGGAGTTAGGTGATAAACAGGCGTACAGAAAAATTATATATACAAATATTAAAGTGAATGAATACAAGTCTTTCTTTGACGTAAGTGGTAAAAGTGCGGGTCACGGAAAAGAATAAAAAAATCTATCGTTTTTTTTATTTTTATTTTTTACGTTTTTTAAGACATTTACTTCAGCCAAATAGTCATAAATAAAAAAGACATAAATAAAAAAAATACGCAAACAAAAAAATAACAATGACATTAATTATATTTCTATATTTAATTGATATTAATTAATTAAATACTACTAAAGTATTATCTAAAGTGTAGGCTTCTTATTGTGCACCCTGTAGTGAATCAGTATTTTCGAGTTTGTGCTACTAAGTCCGAATAAAGTGGTTGTCACTTCAGTCAGATTTTGTGCCACTTCAGTCAGATTTAGTAGCACCAAGTCGAAAACACTGATTCACTATAGTGTGTACAATAAACATGTTTGCATTGACGTGCAAATAATGACCCAGTGCTAACCTGTCCCTAGCAAACACTGGCGTAGACCATGTTTCTCTCCACTGACTTGTACAACATGGAACGAGGGATAAAGGGTGATAGATGATCTAACATGCTCAAGCTGAGTCGAGTCTAACCGAAGTACGAACAAAGTACAGTTGCAAGTATGCAAATGATCTATGACAAACATTTTGTGGAACTTAGTTCGTGCTGTACCCATTTTATAAAGCACCTTGTACAGCAAAATTTAAGTAGGAAGTAAAACTTACCAACTACTTAATTTTTGCTGTCTGAACTTCGCCCTTATTGTGACTAAACTAGGTAGTAAAGTAGGTCGATAGTCAATTTATTGTGTACTTGTCTTTTTCGTCCGGCCATGCATTTCCCTGAAGAATAAAAATTGCATATCGTGCATTTTCTCGGGACAAAATATAGTGTCACGTCAGCCATAGTATCTACAACCTAACGGAAAGATTTAATATTTATATTTATTTAAACTTCATGTACAGTAGTGGTACCTGCATAGGCGGACTGAATGTAACAAGGCATTCTCTACCAGTCAACCTTTGGGTTAAAAAAGACAGCACTGTGGTGTGCACAATAAATAAATAATAGATATTTCAAATAGGATGAAGTAGTAGTGTGTGTTGTAGTAGTGTGTTTTTAGTATATCGGATCAAAATTTCTAGAGATAACCTTTTACAAACAACTCATTTTGTCTATATAAAGCAGTAGTTTAGGTTCAAAAGTTTCGTTTGAATCGCAAAACAGTAAGTGAGCACACGTTGGATAAGTTGAATGGACCAAATATATGTCGTGGCCGACCAGATTAGCCTGATAACTAAACGGCACTTCACGCCGTTCAATTAGCGGCCTGAATTATTTTCAGCCGATGCATTTTATTTAATATTGGATGAACAATGAACTGGCTGACTTAAATGTTTAGGCCATTAACACTATATCAAAAGACAAAGAAAAAAACTTGAGAGGTGTCAAGGGACACCCGAATGGAACGAAGATTCCTGATTCGATTACTGAAACTAATTTCTCAACCATTTCATTAAAATCTTTGGAATCTTTGAATCAATCAATCGATCAATCTTTCATTCAATCTTTGAATAAATCAATTTATCCATCAACTTATCAATCTATCGACTTATCCATCTACCTATCAATCTATCATCAACCCATCAATCAATCTATCAATCTATCAATCTATCAATCTATCAATCTATCAATCTATCAATCTATCAATCTATCAATCTATCAATCTATCAATCTATCAATCTATCAATCTATCAATCTATCAATCTATCAATCTATCAATCTATCAATCTATCAATCTATCAATCTATCAATCTATCAATCTATCAATCTATCAATCTATCAATCTATCAATCTATCAATCTATCAATCTATCAATCTATCAATCTATCAATCTATCAATCTATCAATCTATCAATCTATCAATCTATCAATCTATCAATCTATCAATCTATCAATCTATCAATCTATCAATCTATCAATCTATCAATCTATCAATCTATCAATCTATCAATCTATCAATCTATCAATCTATCAATCTATCAATCTATCAATCTATCAATCTATCAATCTATCAGTCTATCAATCTATCAATCTATAAATCTATCAATCTATCAATCTACCAATCTATCTATCTATCAATCTATCAATCTTTTAATCCATCAATCAATAAAATAATCTCTCAATCCATCCATCAATCAATCAATCTTTGACTCAATCTTTGAATCAATTGATATAAATATTTAGTAAACAAAAAAAAGTGTCGTGACAACTTTTCGTAAGAATTTTTCCGTCTAGCCCCCTTTCACAACGCGCGACAAGGAACTTCGTTCCAAAAATTTAGGGAATTTCTGTTGGAGTATAACAAAAACAAATCTATCCTTCTTCAGCTCTATGGTGTGTCTGTTTCTCACCAATAAAAAAATATTATTTAATAGCCTGAGCCTCTCACTACTTGACTGAAATCCCTGGTATGGTTACAGTTACTGTATTCCTTTAGCCTTGCTTAGGAGCACACGTCTCACGTTATATTACTGAAATACACCTTCCAGTATGTAAAGAAAAGGACAACAAACAGTTAATATTGCTTTTCCTTCGGCGTACACCTATTAACCCTAACAACTTCCACATGGTTAGGTTTAAAGGAAGTGACAGGGGCTAGAGTGAGCAAACGAAACCCCCGTCTTTTATAATAAACTTACAGACAGAAATAGGAACCCCGTAGGCTTATTTTACTTACGACCTTCGACAGCATTTTACCGGCTAAACGCAAATCCGAGTTAATTTTGATTTGCGTTTAGGCAAACTAAAATGTCTGGGCTAGGCAAGAAATTAAATTTTATGGATCCAAGCCAAAAAACAAATAAAAGCCATTTTATTCAAAAGTTTTTTTATTGAATGGCTGAATATCATTTGGATAGCTAGTTGAATTGCAGTTGGTGCTAACTGTACTCAGCGATAATATATATCACAGTCAACTAGACAATATAAATAGACATGAATCAGGATTGCATGCAATGTCCGAGATGTAGGTCATAGGTACAGCCGTATCTAACTCCTCATATTGCAATTCAAATTTTAGCAGAGATTGTCAATTCAGTGCCAATCATCTCGATGAATCTCGAACGTACACTGAGGTTGTATATCTCATTGATAGTTGACACCCAACTTGACAGATGGCGTTGTACCTCGCCGTTATGGGAGCTCGACAAGAATGAACAGTCATAGGAATATGAATGAAGATTGACTACAGTCTGCGGTAGCTTATTAGAACTTAGGAAAACATAAGAAGGCCGAGCTTGTCCATCATAATCATCATCATTTTCCTGCCCTTGTCCCGTTTTAGTTGGGGTCGGCGCAACACGTTTTTTTGTTCCATTCTGTCCTGTCAATCGTCACGCTATCACTAATTCCCTTTTCTTTCATATCACTTTTCACACAACCCATCCATCTTTTCTTTAGTCTCCCTCTCCCTCTCCATCCATCCACATGTGAACTCATAACTCCTTTAATTTTGATCACATGACCATATGGTCGAGCTTGTCCACTGGCTGGAAAACTTCTTTCAAAAGTATTAGGGATATAAAAATTAGTAGGTGCCTGTGTACTTGACACAGGCACCTACTAATTTTTATATACCCTTGTATGGCTTTATGTCTTGTGTTATTTTATTTTAAACATAACGCATACACATAATTATTGAGACATCATCATTGTGACACGCTATTAATTTTAAGCTCTTACTGTAATTGTATAAATTATGGTGTACAACAATAAAGAATCTATCTATCTATCTTATGTATAAACACAGAAGAAGAAGGACACAGAAAAAATAGGTGAAAAGATGGGAGTGCTAATTTCTAAAGAAATTTCTTCCAGCAAACCTGCGGAACGAGAAATGATTGATGGAATGTAGACACCGCGTGTGGCGTATGCGGTATAGTCCCTTGAATATTTGGCCGAAATTAAATGCACTTGTCGTGGCCAAATAATATAATAGATCACTTCATGAAATAAAAACTGGCCAAATCGCATATACGCTAACATTTGATGATATGTTAATCCTCGTTTGGCCATATCATTGATGTAGAATTTCTATGATAATAAAAGGTCTAAAGAAAGTAGGCCAAACGAAGATTGAAATATCATCAAACCTTAACATTTAAAACGATTTGGCCAATTTTACTTGGCCATATCATGAAGTGATCAATTTCCAAGATCTGACACATAATGCCGCCTAGGCCGCAGTATGAGTATCTGTGCATTTAATTCCAGCCAGCTGCGCCCAGATAGAGCCCCGTGACCTTTAAATCCATTTTCTTTGCAAAATTTTGATTGATTTACATATGCTATGTACGTTCTGAATAACACTTAACCAGCCATTTTTTTGTGTAAACAAATTTCTAAAGATCAAAGCCGTTTGAAAGGGGTAGGGAAAATAAGCAAAAAATATATGTTATTTTTTTTTTTGTCAAAAATATTAGTCTTACGAAAAAAACATATGTTGATATGTTAATGTAAATGAATCTAGGAGAAGGATTTAGAAAGTTACTGTTTTATAGCACTTCTCGGGGCAGTAGGGAAAAATACAATTATTATTGATTTTTACAATAACATAAACAAAAAGATATACTATGTATTCTATTGTAATTAATATAATTATTTATATTATAAAGCTGTTGAGTTGGTATGTTTGGTTGAACCTGTTAATCTCAGGAACTATTGGTTCGATTTAAAAAAAATATTTTAGATTTGGATAGCTTTCCTCAATAAATTTGAGGAAAACTACATAACATCACGCTATGGCCAATAGGAGTGGAGCTGTAACCAAAGACACGGTTGAAATCACGGGGTAAAGCTAGTAATAAATAGTATTATACCTACTTCAGATCTATATGTACAAAAATGTTCGTTAGTTTTGCTAAAACGCAAAAACGGCTGGACCGATTTGGCTAATTTTGTTGTCATTACTATTTCTACATATTTTATTTATTTGTATTCAATGTTTACTGCCGAGCTAGTTTTCCGAATCTCGTCGTTTCAATACAGAGTTAACTAGTTATAAAATGACGAGCGTACAATCCTGGGCTCTTGACCCAGTTGTGTCCCTATAGCTCTGCTGAACCCCAAGTGCACTCCCTCCGATCAGTAAGACCATCCGCAACCAACGGCTGGCCTCTTTGCGAAAATCTTTTACTGTTTCTTATACGTTAGTTGATTGGACACTTCTACTTATAAAACTTAATCTGTATTCGTTAGTCATGCCGTTTTCAATCTATCGCTTATCTACAATCTAATATCTGATCACTAAAATATTCAAATGTCAATATTATCTAAAAATTCAAAAAGTTTTCATAATAAGACGGTGAACTAGACGATGCACGGTGTATTATACAATCAAAGCAGTAATGGAAAGTAATGTTCAAGGCTATATCATACCACATCAGTACACACCACCACACCACACCACACCACACCACACCAACCACAAGTGAATAGGTTACTTCTAGGCAAGCGTGCTCCATCGTCGGCCACATGATCGCTTACCATCAGGTGAGATAGTGGTCAAACGCGAGCCTATCAATAATAATAAAAAAAAACACACCACCACCGCCACCTAGACCACTTCATCGCTTACCATCAGATGAGATCATAGGATGAGATAGTGGTTATTCGCGATACAACCAATAAAAAAAAACCCATCAATGTTATTTCATCAAACGGCTAGCTTTTCCCAACTAGCCAGGCATCGGGTTCCAGTATAACTGGATGCGGCTGAAAACCCGAGTTTTACATGGTCCATTAGCGCTATTTATTAGAGAAAATTATTCAAGAATTCCATGATGGACAGAAAACCCTACCTACACACAACCACACACACACAACCATAACTTGTTTTTCCCATGTCAAAACCAAATACAAAGGCTCAATAAAAAAAACTCACAGCGCTCCCTTATTCGAGTGGATAAACCTCATGTCTGGGTATAACTTTGCTATATAAAACAAACATGGGAAGGGCACAGGTGTCCTCATGTATTTTCATTTTAAGTTGGGCCGTCCCAAAGGTACACCTGAGAGAGATATCAGGCCTTAATCCTTCCAAAATGATGCAGGTGTGTTTCAACGATGACGATAATATCCCTTAGTTTTGGGTAAGTTTTAATAACTATGATGAAGGGTCAAGGTAAAAGTACTTTGCTATAATCCCTTGTTGATGGTGTGTAGAATTTAGGGCTTCCTTGCAAAACTTATTCCTGCAGCTTCGCTCCCGTGCATATGACTGGGATAAAATCTAGGTTTTCTATGAGACTGAGCATTCATTGAACGTACAGCTAAGTCTGTGTTTTCTGTTTGCTACCACCTAGGAGATCTTTAAGTCAAGAGTGAATATGTTACGTCTAGGTAAGCGTGCTTTATTCTCTAATAGGTACATCATCGCTTACCATCATGTGAGATACTGGTTAAGCGCGAGCCAATAAAAAAAAAGCTATGGAGTAACTTTATGTTAGTAAAAAAAAATAACAATACGGACTTTCAGAGGTAACTAATTTCAAACAATTATTTTATAGTTATTTATTTACTAGCAGGAATTGTCACATTGTTGCTGGGCAAAGGCCGTCCTCCATTCCTTCCGCGGTCACGATTTTTCGCTTCTTCTTTCCAATTCTTAAGAGCGGCCTACCCGAAATACATTTCCATACAACCGTTCTTTGTTTGTGACGTTTCTATTGAAATCAAAACAAAAAATTTGTGTAACGTATAATAATATCTAGTCAAAATCTGCATTTTTTTCCTTTCAAAATGTAGTCACAAAGAAAAAAATAAAAATTCTAGAAACCTTACACATGTAATCGAGATTATGAATTACAATTTTTTTTCCAAAACTTTATAAGGGTTTAAAATAAAATAAGTAATTCCTCGAATAAGTTTTGTGAATGCCAACAGTGTTCAGAAGTAGTCTCTCTTTTTACGCGTTGCAAGCTACAAGCATGGTTTAAAACCCACGTTGACCATATATGAGTAGGGAAGGGCTCTCTTAAGGAATACACATCCAGGTTGTTCCACCATCTCCATCGTAATTTAAGCCGCGGCCCCTTGTCACTGTGTCAGGTCATGAATCCTGTGATTTGAAGTCCCATAGCTCCTTAGGCATGCGATAAACGTGTCCAATAATTTGTTTTGCACAAACATTTTAACTTACAACTTATAGTTCTTTATATAATTACAATTAATAATTATTTAATTACTCAAAATTAATTAAGATATGGATTCAATGTAAAAATTGTAGGAAAAATAATTTATAACGCGAAAATATAAATAAGATCCCAAGCCGGGCTCAGCAGGGCCGAAGCCTACTATGTCCGTGAATCGACCCTTTGCGTCCCAGGACCACGGGTAGCCCGTGGTCCTGGGACGCAAAGGGCAGCTGAAAGGACATACCAATGTTGTTTTGTCAGTAAAAGACTGACACACGCGGGAGAAGTCATTAGATGATTTCCAACCTTAAAAAAGGGGCTTTCGGAAGATGGTAAACAACTGAATTCTTTTAGATTTACTCTGATGTTCATGAATTGCCGAATTAAAGTTTATATAGATAGTGGCACGAATCTTGAGCGCTCGGCGAAAGAGCGGGGATCGTTTTGCGCATCGTACAATATCGGCAAGCCAATCACTGTACAAGGATTTCACTCCCCGCCCCCGCATCTTTCTTCATACCACTGAAGAGACCCAATATGTCACTTCTTTTGCTTCTGCTCAAGTAGAACTGTATAAGTCAGCGCTCAAGATCCATGCCGGTATCTATACCATCAAACATTGATAGCTATCAATCCACTAAAGTTCACACTCAAAGGGCTAGAATATAGAGCGGAGTAAAGCTAAGAAAATTCACAGACAGCTAGTAAATTTAGTCAATCAAAGTAGGTAAAGCTACAGCAAGATTGTGATTTCAAGAACCGATCATCCTGTTGTTATAATAACGCCATATTTTGCGTCTCACTTATAATTTCCTTTGTCACCTGTGACAAAGGTATAACCTGTCAAAGCCAACGTCTCGTTACAGCGTCACTTTATCCCCCTACGGAGGTCGACGAAAATATCGCTTACAAGAAAATATATCCTAAATCGACCAGTTTCACTAGACCCCTGATCAACTGTGCAGTTCTTCCATTTCTATCGGACTTTTACACCTCCAAGTATAGGAAAGCTCAAGTGATACTGGTCCTATTATACCAAAATAAGTTTAGCTGTCTATTGAATATCATGAGATAACCTAGATGGCTTGTTCTTAAAACAGGTGTGCTACTAAATGTGCACGAGAACAAAAATAATTAAAATATATTGCCTAAAATAGGTATTAGGTAAGAATCTCCAAACTTAAGTGGCAGTGGGCAGGGCACATTGCTCGCAGAACAGATTGTCGATGGGGATGAAAGTTTCTGAAGTGGAGACTACGTATCGGGAAACGCAGTGTTGGAAGGCCTCCCTCAATGAGAACCAATGACCGCGGAATCTTTGCGGAATTATTGTGACACTTAAGGGAGGCCTATGACCAACAGTGGACGTCTTTCAGCTGAAATGCTGATGAAGTAATACGGCTATGAGTCTTCTCGATTCTCTATTATAATTAAAGATACTAGATCGTTGATTTGAAGTCTTCTCTTCTTTTTTTAAAACCATAACATTCAAAAGAAAATATTACTGTCCACGAAAATGAAAATAAAACCAAAACCCATCGATTAATACCATCTATATAATTCAACTTTTAAAACAAAATTTTTAATTTGAAATCTATCGGCTATTTCTCGTTTGTGAATAATAGCACCGTTGACCGCAGGTTCAGCAAAGATCTACTGAACTTGGAGTTTTAATTAAAATTCTACATAAAAGACAGCTTTTTACTTAAATCAAATACTTTTCAAGGCCTGGTTGGTAAAATCGTCGAAATAATGTATAGATACTTTATATTAAATCCCGACCGCCTTCAGCTCTTGGGACTTGAAATTTCCTCAGACCTTAACTTTAGGCGGTTCATTGAGTCCAAAGCCAAGATAGCTGCTAGGAAACTCGGCGTACTTGCAAAGGTCCGGCGGTACTTCACACCAGGAGAGCTTGTAATGTTATACAAAGCACAGGTCCGTTCGTGTGTGGAGTACTGCAGCCACATATGGGCTGGTGCTGCAAAATGCCACCTGGCATCTTTGGACTCGGTGGCAAGGCGTGCAAAGAGGCCAATTGGTGATCCAGATCTGGTTAAGTCCAATCTACAAAGCCTTGAGCACAGGCGTAGGGTGGCCAGCCTTTCGGTGTTTTACAGGATGCATTTTGGGGAGTGTGCGCAAGAATTACATGACTTGATTCCACCATCTCATTTCTATGTCGGACAAGCCGACGAACGACGAGTATCCACCCGTACGTTGTTGAAACCTCTACGGTCCGGACCAAGCGTTTCGCCTCGTCGTTTATACCGCGTCCATCGAAGGACTGGAATAATCTGCCTGCTACGGTTTTCCCGTCCGATTATAATTTAGGCGTCTTCAAGGCTAGTGTGAATAGGCTCTCAATAAATTAGTGCGCCTCACCATCAACGATTGCATTACTGCTTACCATCAGGTGGGATCGCAGTCAAGCACTAGTTTATATCAATTAAAAAAATAAATATATATGTATCTTTATTGCAAAATAAAGATACATATATTTTAAAAGTATGCATATATGCAAATATATGCATACTTTTGAACACTTATTTTCGTAATAATCTTTTATATTTTTAAAACACGTACACATGCATCTGCCATATTTTCTATTCACTACTCTAGGTTGACTGGTAGAGGATGCCTAAGGCATTAAGTCCATCTTTGTACTTTTATGTTGCATGAAGTTTTAATAAATAAATAAATACTCTTTATTTTAAGTACACCATAAAAAAATACAGTAGGAGCTTAAATTTAATGGGGTGTTATAATGGGCGGTGTTATCGCTTAATAGCGATTATTTACAGACAACATTTGAATGGATTTGACAGTTAAGGAGAAAAGATGTCAGGTAGTCCGAATTTTTTTTTGGGTTCAAAATATTCGTATTCCTCTTATTGGGTGGAGCGAGATGGGAGCAGACTTTCACTGAATAAAACCCACCCGGGGTCTATCAATTACCCTTTGCGTTCTGGGACCACGGCGGCTCTTTTCAAGAATCGCATAGCCCTGGCAGGCATCGGCCCTAGCGGACCCATTACTCATGCTGACGTCTCTTTTAGGCGCGCGTGGAACTGAAAGCACCCTCAACCCGGTCCTGGTCCATATTGGACGCAGTGCCGTAACTAGGGCAATGTAAAGGCCAGGTGCAGAAATGATCAAACCAGGCTCATGTTTTGAATCATGCGTTACCATGCATGATTCGGACTACTTATCTAATAGGTATTGTATATACTACTAACTACAGTAGGTACACATACAATACCTATTATTTCTTGTGTACAAATACAATTTCTTGTGTTTTATACACACACGCTTGTAGACGCGCCTTACTAGGAGTGCAGATTTCGTAGATATTCACGGCGCCAGCACCCACAAGAGGTTAACAGAGGGTAGTGTGTTTGAATCATCACGTCACCAGTATTTATTTATATCTATTCATTTTTATTTTTCGAGCCGGGTAACATTAAAATTATTTTTAAGTTGAGCCCCCCTTATAAACTTTTCACCCGGCGTATAAAAGATTAGTTACGACACTGATTGGACGTGTTAATCCGTGTCATCGGATGTGGCATTTGTGCTAAAATGGTGCAAAGATGATGGTTCTGAATAATGATGAATGATGAACTGCAATAATGGCTTCTCAAAGCATCTGAACTTTTTCTGGTAACGATTCAAAAAAATCTGATTTCTGTCACCAGGAGAATTCTTGTTCACAAAATTGTGGAAAAAAATACTATTATTATTACGGCACTATATTATTTAATAACGGTTACAAAACATTGTAGGTATAGTGTTTAAGTCAAATTTGGGCTTAATTATATTTTTGTTAGGTTCGCTGATGAAACACAAAAGTACGATTACGGCAACGTTGGGTAATACTCGTAGATTCTTGTGATTATGTCTTGTATTAAAGTACAGATTGCAGTAATCGCTAATAAAATACTTTTTAAAGAGATTTTAATGCATTTTAGTTATTGGTACCAGTACCACAGATATAAGAATACTTTACTTTCACAAAAAATATAACTGTTTGCGTATATAACGGATAAAACTCACTGCCGTTGGGATAGTGGGGTTTGGAGGCATGCGGTATAAAGTCCCGCAAACCTCCGTTGACAAGAGGATCCTTCGACCAGACGGGTATTATATCTGGTTTGGGCAACTGCCCGAGAGATGATTTCGGGCTGTTGTATAAGTTCCAATTGCGCGAAGAACTCTAATTGCTCGATGCAGGATTTCGTTTTAGTTTAGTTCACATATGCGCCATAGATGTCGCTAGAGGGATATGTTTTTTTTATCAGAATTCAATGTTTCAATTTTATCTGCATCATCATCATCACTTTAGCCGAAAGATGTCCACTGCTGGACATAGGCCTCCCTCAAGTATCGCCACAACGACCGGTCTTGTGTTTCTCGCATCCATCGGATTACCGTGTGACCCTCACGAGGTCCTCAGTCCACCTTGTCGGAGGCCTTCCAAATCTGCGTCTTCCAGTATACAGTCACCGCTCCAAAACCTTAGAAGTTGTTTTGGTGCTGACCATAAAAATAACAAAACCTATGGCTACCCCTAACAAACATCTTGAAATATCTTTTTCAGACCCTCTACGTATACCCGCAGTAAGGTACTTTCTAAAAGTCCTTCTTGTCAATATCATTTTGTATGATTAATAAAACCAGCAAAAGCTTATCCATGTCATAGATATTACAAACACTGTCAAAACATATTATTGCTCCAATATTAGAAAATGAAGGTAAAAGGTTCGGGTTTCATATCACGAAATCCTACCCATACTTATGGGTAGGTACATATTAACCGGAGTAGAAATGCGGTTTCGGTCTTGCCTACGCAAGTGTCAAACTTCCGCAAGAAATATACTGCCTCCACAAACGCTTAGACCTCCGCCAGTTTTCAGCGGAGTTTTAAGTTTTTAGTCCCATGTAAGAATGTAACATAGCAAAAGTTGAGCGGAGCTAGGTTGTATGCAACGACCTTACAGTCACTAGACGCATCATTCTTGAACTAGCGCACCAAAACAATTCTGTAAACTAGCTGAGGTACGGGGAGCGAGGTACTGCGTTCTGATTGGTCGAGACGTCAGATCTATGATCATATGTGTTGACAGACATGCGTCGCCTGTTATTAGACGTCTAGTGGCTATAAGGTTCCTTCTGCCAGCTGTTTTACCCGCGTCAATGACGTAAATTTTCTCAAGGAAACATTCTCCCGGAAAAAAAATCTATTCATATTTCTTGACATGGTCTATCCGTGTACCAAGCTTCATTTAAATCCAATCAGCCGTTTGAACGTGAAAGAGTAACAAACACACATTGTACATACAATGTTTCGCCTTTACAATACGTAATTATTAATTTTAGTTTTAAATATTGTTTCTCAGTAAGTGTATTATGTATGCAATTCTTTATAGGAAATAAAGTTCTTAAACCTAATCACTAGCTCTTGTCAGCGGAAATTATTTTCTACTTTCCTCATGAAAGTAGAAAATAAATAGCCAATGTTACTCAGAGAAGATGTAGCATTCTTATGGTGAAGGCTTTTTTGGAATCGGTCAAATAGTTTTTGAGTTTAACCGTAACAAACAAACAAAAAATCAAATCTTTTCTCTTTATAATATTAGTTTAGATTGTGATTAATTTATAATACGAGGAGTAATGTGATTAAAGGGTACGAACGAAAAACTGTTGTTTAATTTATTTTTCCCTTTCATTACCAATGGACGCTTTTTTATATTTGAAAAAAAAAAAAAAAAATTTCATTTGTTTTTTTTTTTCTGATTTTTTTCTACCTCTGGCTCCATTAACATTCGCTTCCGCGGAGGTTAGTCTCCGTTACATCCCTAGTACATAACTATACCTACTTAAAGGTATGTGAGTGGGTAATACACGACCCACATATAATTTCATTAATTTGGATCACCGGTGGCCTCTGAGGTAAGGGTCAAAGATCACAAATCTATCGAGGATACAAACAAATGTAGGCACTGGGAACAATTCAGCCAACCAAAAATACCCTGACATTAAGAGTAAATCACAATTAGATGTAGGTAGTCTACGAAACTTTCCGTAGGGAGGCTATAGGAAAATTTGGGAAAAGCTCTCTAGAACGTTTTTCTATTCTATCGATTACCGATCAGTACAAAGAAGGTTTGAAGGAGACGTTTAAAAAAATATTCTAACTAGAGTATATAATTATAAAAGGATGAACCCTTATTATATTACTATCTAGCCCTGTATACAGACTAATAGTTAATATTGCTGCGCATGCAGTCTATAAAAGTCTGTCACTCCCCCTCGCTTACGCCTAGAGCGAGAAAGGTCAGTTAAGAAAATTTACCTGAATATTATATATATTATTATATATTTTACTTATTAACTTTAGTAAGTCTTTTGACAAATTCAGAGGTGCAACAAGTAATTTATTCTATCCTTTTTACATTGATGTTTAAGTCGGGTATCAAATATTAATCCTTCACTTAATATGCTTCTAAATGTTTTGAATATCATTTTTTTATAATTTTTATTGTGACTACGGTAACGTCGTAGCATGCCTTTCCAGGCTCTCGCTATGTTCCCGGGCGTCCTCACCTTGCGCATGACGCAGTTCCTCGCCAGGATATGGTAAGTTCAGGAGGTTCCAGCACTGGATTTGTGCGGAAGCATATCCAGTGCAGGAACCTCCTGAACTTACCATATCCCTATCGGGTATTACCAGAGCGTGGACCACCCGGAGGAGACGGTGGAGCATACGGTAGAGATGTCCTCAGTTTAGGCAGAGAACCGCTGTGTCTTCGTGGGGGCGATCGGCAGTAGCGATCTCAAGCGCCGGGCGCCGGTCGGTACAGGTCATGGTCCAGAGCGAGGTGGAGTGGTAGGCGGTCGCCTCCTTCTGCGAAGCAGTAATGATAGCAAAGGAGGTGGCCGCATGCGCGAGGGTTTGGCGCTCACGCCCCAGCCGCCGGTTTTCTTCCGGTTCCCGATCCCGATTTCCGGCCACCGAAGGCGCAGGTTTGCGGACGGCGTGCAATGGGTAGCTCGCCGTCCGACCGTCCACTAACCGTCTAGATCGAGCCCAAGTCGTCGACGGTGCAGTTTTAGTCAGTAAAAGTCTAACAGACCCTCTCGCTCCGCCCAAGAACGTGAGATGTCATTGGAAGATTTCCCGGCAAAAAATGGTATCCCTATTGCTAAATTCCCAAATGCAAAATATATAGATACATAAATATCATCGTCATTTCAACCGAAACCGAAAGGCGTCCACTGTTGGACATAGGCCTCACCCAATTGTCGCCATAACAACCGGTCCTGTGCGTCTCGCATCCATTGTTTTTCCGTGACCGTCACCAGGTCATCGGTCCACCTTGTGGGAGGCCTTCCAACGCTGCTATACATATGAATATCTACAGATAAATTCCATTTACACAGGAACTTCTAATTTTACGCTTAAATTGCCTCATTAAAATGACGTTCACTGCTTAAAACAATAAAGATTTAGTCCAAAATTAGCCGTAGCTAACTTTAGACCCCGCTCAGACTAAATGGATTATTTTGATTCAAAAAATTAAATTAAGAATGTTACAAGCTCAGCTTGGCATGACTCCGAATTAGGTGCAGCCATCTAATAACAGTGTCTGGCCTAGTTATTATAAAACCCGGGGTTGAATTACATGATATTCCCAGAAGATTAGCTTAGCAGACTTAGCACCCGTTGGGGATTCTGTCTAGCATATATATATATGTAGAGTAATAGAGACCTACCTTTATTGGCTATCCGATCCTGGTTGGAATAAGCCGTTTTGTGATGACAATTAAGTCGAAAAACAATATATTATATAATATAGAATATGTAATGTAAGTTCTCAGAGAAACTATAAATATTTTAGTATAAGCACGTACTATTCGGCAATAACTGCCATCTATCGCATAATACGTACACTAAGATGGTTTTTCTAGTACCGTATTCAGTTTAAAGCTACAATAGTATCGATGTTGGAGCATCAAGTTCAAATAAGTTCCGCTAGATGGCGCTATTCTATAAAGAAAAACAAATAGTACATTGAAAATAAAATACAGAATAATTTATTTAAGACTGACCTGTAATATTTTAAATATTAAAGTATTGTTATTCACCTACTAAGTAATTCCACTTGTAAATAAGTAAGTCTGCCTTCGTCAAACTAAACTTAAACCCAGTTTAACCAAGCTGTGTAGTTTAATCGCGTTTTAACCACGTATTAGCATCGGATTAATTACAACATGGGACTTGATTAATGCTCAAAAGTTTTGTTTCTGTCTCGGAGTTTTGTGGATTTGCGTGGAACGATACGCTCGTAGTAACTTGGGGGTATTTATGCGACATAACTTGCTTTGTAATTTACTCACAATCCAGCGGTTTAGTAATTTACCTTGCAAGATAGTTAGATAAAATCGAATAGCAAATTAACTGGGTTTAACTTTCAAAATTTAAGTAGGTACTTACAGAATAGACTTAGGTAACGGTAGTGCCGTAACTAGGGCGGTGACAGCGGTGCTCAGGCAAAGGGCACAATCCCTGTAGGGGTGCAGAAAACATCAATTGAGAGCCAAGTTTTACATTATGCTTGGTAGTTACTAGCATACATAATTATGTACAATAACTATTATGTATCGTGTACCTAATAAGGGTGTAGAAGCACCCTACCCGGAGTGCCAAATAGGTAGTGAGTGCCGAGTACCTACGGCACAACCTATTCTCCTCTAGTCTGCCGCCCTTAATATCTACCTATCACAACAAATTAAACCTATCCTAGGCAAGGTAGACAAGAGTTGGTAGATAGTTTCGAGCCAGCTTCTCGCTTTTGTATGCCTGTTTATTAAAAAAATCTTTATGAGTCGATAAACTTACTAGCATTTTGTGTGTGTGAATAGTAAAAAGAAAATCTAACCTATTCTACGTTTTTTTTTTCGGTTGGGAAA
Organism: Mythimna pallens; assembly: GCA_961205895.1. NCBI lineage: Eukaryota > Metazoa > Arthropoda > Insecta > Lepidoptera > Noctuidae > Mythimna > Mythimna pallens. Next base: position 10,709,536 of record OY540843.1, read on the forward strand.
AACATCTAATGACATCTCCCGCTCTTGGGCAGAGCGCGAGATAGTGTCAGACTTTTACTGACTAAAAACCCAGTCCTGTTCCTTCTTTGCCATTTTTCCAGGGCCCCGGGGGTCACTTTCGCATCACCCATGGCCCCAGTAGGCCTCGGCCCTACTGGGCCCCAACTGTTGCTGACATCTCCTTGAGGCGCACTACACGCCGTCGACGACTTGGGCTCGGTCCGGACAGTTACCGGACGATCGGACGGCGAGCCACCCATCGTTCGCCATCCGCAAGCCCGCGCCTGCGGTGGCCGGAAATCGGGATCGGAATCCCGCGGCGATTGGGGCGTGAGGACCGTTGCCTCACGTGATCAGCCGCCTCCTTTGCTAGCATTACTGCTTCGCGTAGAATGTAAAAATATTCGAGCTCGCTCCGCTTGCTCTGGTATTTTTTTTAAATAATCTTTTTCCATGGGGCGCAGTTATACAAACTCGCACCAGGTGCACAAAAGGATAATTACGGCACTGGGTAGCAGTATCAGAAAAGTTGATAAGTAGCTACCTAAATTAAGTTAGTTACCTACCCCGTACGTTTAGTTTTACTAGGTAATGTAAGTGGACGTACCATATGGTACAGTAGGCTTAATAAGTAAAACAAAGTAAATACATGCTACATTATTTAAGGCCCTAACTCCCGAGCAGTGCTATAAAACAGTGACTTTCTGAAACCTACTCCTCGGTAACAGCTAGGTCAATAGGTTTAAAAACAAAACCTTTATTATAGATTCATGTACCACATTATCAACATGATTTTTTCGTAAGGTTTTTCGCTTGTTTTCGCTACTCCATTCAAATGACTTTGATCTTTAGAAATATGTTTACACAAAAAAATTGCTGGTTAAGTGTACTTCAGAATTTGCATAGCATAAATAAATCAATCAATATTTCGCAAAGAAAATGGATTTAAAGGTCAAGGGCCTCTATCCGGGCGGCAGTACGAGTGTCTTAATGTACTCGTAATTATATAGTATATTAATGTAAAGTAATGTGTTTTATGCTTTTGTGACTTTTAAAACTCTTGACTTTTCTAATTTATTTTTAATGTTTTTAATTTAATTACATCTTAATTTAATTTATTCTATATTAAATCATTTAATTTTAGTTTCATTTATTTTTAATCTTTTCATCTGACTTAAATTTATTTATATTTAATTTAAATAATTAAAACTTGATGTTTTAATGTCCTGTAATTTGATTTGTTTTTAATGTTAATGTAATTTGATTTGTTCGATTTTATTTCAGTTTTTTGTTTGAGTTATTTCGTCTTAATCTGACCATACAGTGTGTTTACATTAAATATAAAATTAAATTAAATTTACGTTAAATGTATGTGATGTGGCTGTACTTCAAATAAAAATTCTTTAAATAAATAAATATCTTTACACGCCTTAACATAGACAAAAAGTATCCAAAGCTATGTCTCAGTATTGTCTGCCAAGCGTAAAAGTCAACTGAGGCAAACGCTTTAATTAATTAACATGACTCCCTTCCTGTTCTACTAAGTACACCCGTGGCTTGAACCTTATTAGTTTCTCGTACATTGTAGGCTATATAGAGCTTTAATTTTACATGGTTTTGATTCAGGGGGGCTTCTTTGGGAGACGAAGGAGGTAGATTAATTTTCTCCTTTCTTGCTTTCGCTTTGGAGTCGGTAGAAATGGAAATCAACAAAGGGGTTCGAACTTTTCCTATGGAAGCTGTTACCGTTTCATTTGTGCTTAGTGTCCCTCTACTCATTTAGGGACTTATGTCAATAGGTGTATCATATTGGCGATGCATCCCATCGCCAATTATGTCCTTAGGTAGTTGAAGGCTCAGTTTTTAGAAAGATATTTTTTTAAATCAAATTGCCTAATTGTTAAACGGGTGTAACTTCTGCGGTTGGCTGAGTTTTTGTAATCGCATCATCACCATCATCATCATTTCAGCCGAAAGATGTCCACTGTTGGACATAGGCCTCCACCAAATGTCGCCACAATGACCGGTCCTGTGTGTCTCGCATCCATCGGATTCCATCTTATAATTAATTAGTGTTATTTTGGGAGAATGGATCTGCCAGTCTGCCAATCCAAATTTTTACAGAATGTTTTTGGTGGGATTATTTTGAAATATTCCTATACTTGCTATATTTAAGTTGGTGGAATACCGACCGGGTGTTACCTATATACTCAAGTAGTTAACTTCAACGTAACGGAACGAAGAAATTCACAAGTTATGGCTCATTTAGTCAACAGAATGGATACGGTTTCGGGTTATTAAGGAAACTTGACATCTGCGCGCCTGTTTCTTATAATTTCTCATAAAAATAGGTATCATTGATGGGACCCTAAAATTTTGTCGTAAATATAATTATTGAAGGGGTTAGTTGGTTCTTTCCAAAAAAAAACGTAATTTTGACTATCTGGTTTTATACTTTCACCTCACACTCCGCCCTAGAGTGCTAAAAATAAAAACCAGAGCCTATTGATAGGGCACTTATTTGGTACTTAAATACAAGTACCTAATAATATTTGTCATTGATTCTTGGTGAAATGGCAAAGTAGTTGCTTTAAATCTTAAATCTTTTACCTGAAATATAAGAAGTGACTGTTTGACAATTGACATAATTGTTAAACAGCAATAACTATGACTCGGATAAAGCTTTCCGACTATAAAAAATCAGCCCTTGTAATAAAACTAATATGTAATAACTAATTACTGTCTGTTACTAACATTATCAATATTTTTTTTACTTTAACAATATTTTCTTTACTTACAATCAGATTTACGAAATAATAAGTCCAACTGGTGAAAGTTGTTTCCATGTCGTTTTTTTTTCTTGAGTAAGTAATGATTATTGCGTTTTATGTACTGTAATTAAAATTATTGTTGCTCCAGTCAACAACCCAAGCGTTTGCAAATAAATCAGTCCCTACATTATGAAATTTGCTAGAAAAGTGGCTATTTGAGCCAATCTAAAAATTGTGTCATTATATTATCAAATCACTGGCCAGTTACATTACGAATCCGGGTGTATGTAATAAACAAGTGAGTTTAAAAATGGAACCGAGTTTTAAAAGACATACTCAACTTTTAAAAATAATTAAAAGTAAAACGCTTTTAATTCCAGCCTGTATTTACTCATTCACAAGACCCTTAAAAGAAATTGGCTTAAAAAGTCATTTCCTTTTTCAATATGGGCGAAGAAAAAATCACACCCACCTGGTTAGGCGCGTGGCGGGCCCTTTCCGGTAGCTTCCCCTAGCTATTAATCGACCAATTTTAAAATACTTCAATAGAATAAGACACTAGAGATAAAGAACGGCTCTTTGGCATGGTAGGGTTGTCAACTTTACCGGTTTATTTTCTTTATAATTTAATAAGGAGGCGCGTGTCGGATGTCCGATTGTGTGTGTTCAGGTACTGTGACGTAGTTATAACAAGTTTTTGTTGTTTTAAATAATATTGTACACCGGTGAATTATATTTAAGTTAGAAGGAACTGGTTGCCAGATGCTTGAATTTTCACAAGTAACACGTTTTAATAATCACTTCGAATTTGTTACGATTTTTATTAGAACGGAAATAAAAACAAGTTTTCACAATTGCGAGAGAATAAGAACCGTTTAATGTTATTGTAAAAAAAAAGTCAATGTCCAAGGTATGATTAAAGTTCTGGTGAGGCAGAAAGAAAATAAATTAAGATTTTAAATTGATAGAAATGCGATAAAAAATGTTTTGCTATTTCCAATCATACAAAAGTTGAAATCTGTTTAAAATCGTGTTTCAAAAGCAGAATTTACTCAGTTAAATTGAAAACCATAAAAAAGTTCCGAGCTTCCATAGAAATTGTACCATAAACTAGAAAATTATATGAAGCATGCGCAATGCGTTAACTTTTATATTTCGAATAAAACTTCTAGTTTATATCGTTTTAAAATCGGAAGTGCCACAGCATCCATGTCAAAATTAGAACAAGATTTATTGCATTTAATTCAAAGCTTAAAGGGTTTAAAACATGATATTATTGTTATATGAAGAGCTCTTTTGTTGTCAATTCTGTTTCTTTATTTACGATAATGCACAATTTTCACGCACCATTTATATTTTACTATCGGTTTACCGTGTTAGCGTAACTGCTCCTGCGCATTGTGTTCCAAAATTAAATTTTGGATGTTTAAAACGAATAAGTTCTCTATTGTTAACGTTTGTACTTTTCTTTTATTAATTTTGTTATTTTTATTGATTTGATAGAACGCCCGTGGAGTTTTGGCTACATGCAATCATTTTTGCACTGCAGACTGACCAACTCCTTGACAATTTCAAAAGTGCCTGTTAGTTTTTTTTTTACTAGATATAAACTAGTGCTTGACTGCGGTCCCACCTGATGGTAAGCAGTGATGTAATCGTTAATGGTGAGGGGCACTAGTTTATTCACTCTAGCCTTGAATACACCTAAATTATTTATAATCGGAAGGGAAGACTGTAGAAGGCAAATTGTTCCAGTCAGTAAGTACTTTGATTAAATAAATAAGTATATTGAGTTTGAGGTACAGAACGGATTTTAATCAGAGTATGTACTCCGTTTCTTAATTCAATATGAACAGTAAATTGATATATATCTAATAGTTACGTACAAATATCTAAACAGTCAATTCCGCGTAAGCTCTATCAGGGGCGTCGACTCCGTGGGTGTTCGGGGTCTCGGGCACCCATGTGAAATAAACAGTGGGTGCCGAGCACCCCTGAGAATAAACATCAAGAAACAGATCAGTAATCGCCTTTTAGGGATGGGCGTTTTTTCATTACCCGATGACCCGTTTAGCACAGTGGTTTATAGCGCCGGTTGAGATGCAACGGTCGCTGGTTCGATTCCCGCACCAACACAAATGTTTATATTGATGAAACAGATATTTGTGTTGGGTCTGGGTGTTTTTTGTGTTTGTGATACCTTCGTTGTTCCGCAGTATGTAAGTAGAACATTTATTTATTTCTCGGTCGATCACTGTGCATTTCTCTTCTCACAATTCGCCACTTTTTCGAGTCATCAAATGAGCATGAGTACCCATGAGGTTTTCTAAAAGCCGGCGCCCCTGAGCTCTATTCCATTAAACAGTGAATCTAAGTGTTACTAATGTGTTCATAATTAGCAAGTATTGAATATCGCTGGAGGCAATAGAAGGTCATCTATAACTCCAAGTTAATTAAGAGGTACCTATAAGCAGAAGAACAAGTAAACATGGAATAATTATAGACTAGCGGTTTAGCCTTTTGCATTATAAGGTTGGGATTCTTGGGATTGGATCTGAGTCAAAACATAGGTAATCTGGTTATGGCAGTCAGATGACCTGACCATCTGAAGTTAACCTTTTGTAGTGACCATTGAAGAATTACATGACTTGATTCCGCCATCACCTTTCTAGCATCGGACAACCGGATGTACGGTGACTGTCTACCCTAACGTTGTTGACACCTCTACGGTCCGGACTAAGCATTTCGCTTCGTCGTTTATACCGCGTACATCGAGATGTTGGAACAATTTGCCTGCTGCGGTCTTCCCATAGTGCGATTCATCATCAACCATTGCATCACTGCTTACTATCAGGTTTATACAATAAAAAAAATTGTCGACATGATGTGTCCAAGTGTACGGAGTGGCCCATCTCAGGGCTGACCTTGCTTAACACTGCTTAAATTACTTTCAGCAGTAATTTCATTACGAACAAATGGAGTAGGCATAGGCATCCCTACGTTAAAATATATAACAGAAAGGTGTGGTTATTACATACATTTTTTTATTTAACTTTTTCGTAACAAACATTGTAACAATGTATGCAAATTGGATGAGCCCAATTTATTCATTAGATGCATGGGTGCGGTCCAAACAAGAAACAGCAAACATTATTTTGGACTCTAAATAACGGGGAGGTGTTTTGCATAGAGTTTTTAATTAGTGGATGCATACATGAACAAAAGGGACTAAGATTAACAAAGGACTAGGCTAATGGTATCAGATTACTTAGGGTTATTCGAGGTAGTTAGTTTTTTCTTTTTCTTTGTTTATGTTGTTAAAGAATGCTTAATAAATGTGACCTTATCTGTATTTATGGGTACAGCTTTTCTTGAGGTGGGAATTTATCCAATGACTTCTGTCGCTCTAAGGCGGAGTGGGAAGGTGTATCAGACTTTTACTGACTAAAACCACGCTTGTGTTCATCAGTTGCTTCTTGCGTTCTAGGACCACGGGTTTTATTTCCAGATATTCCCCATGTCCCTAGCGGGCACCGGGGACTAAACTGGTTTTACTGACATCTCTTTGAGGCGTGCTTGGAACACTAGGTACTTACGCTCCGATGACTCAGGCTATCACAATATCTAGTGGTATCTGGTTTGACTGAAAGCCATCCTCAACATAATTGGGTAAAGACTAGTAAGACTGATTGGCATCAAAAATAAATAACAAAATAAGTACGAAAAACCATAGGACCCCTTCTATTTCTGTTTTCTTCTTTGTCTTCTCCTGTTCCCATTATGTGGGGTCGAGTCTCGTTACTAATTGGCACCAAGATATATTCTATCCTGGATTGTCGGCTTTGGCAGATGGGCTAACTTGAGGTGTCTCTCGATTCCAGACCACCAGGTCAATGGAGGGCGATCTCTGCCTCTTTTTTGTTCTGGCAGTTTTAGTGCAATTTTTAAGACAATATGTTCCTAGCCTCTCCTCCTAACATGTCCATACCATTTAAGGCGGTTTTCTGTAAGTTGTTCGGTGATTGGCTCGATTAGCTGTTCGTGTGTGTTTGTGATAGGTTGAGCTTTGTTTTTCTGTTTCTATCATTATAAATTATTATTAAAAAAAAAAACATTTAAAAATATATCTTTTTGTGCGAGTCGCACAGGTTCGGTCATTGTGGCGACGCTTCGGGGAGGCCTATGTCCAGCAGTGAACGTCTTTCGGCTGAAATTATGATGATGATCATGATCTTTAAATAGAAAAAAAAATGCATTAACACGAGAAAATTCCAATTACAGTGAACTATTAGAACGTTCATATTATTTTTACTTTTTTATGATGTCATAGATATAATTGTAAAACGAGCGTTTCTCGCCATCAAACTATAAAGTTTGGCGAGCAAAAAATATGTAAAACGGTTGTTAAAAATGTATGAGAATAATAAATAAAAAAAAAAGTTTTAAAATTATTCTTGAACTGAAAAGTTTCTACACTTTTTATTTATTTTTTTAATAAACTCCTATTCGATCCGAACACCGTTTGCGGCGGAATACTTGGACCGAAACAATACAAATAAATGCTAAACTAAGCTCTATTTGATTTGCCGGCTCACGTACTCCGTACACAAAGGGGCTAGTTTTCGATGGAAGCGATAAAAAAAAGAATTTACAAGTTTTTTTGCGAACATCAATAGATTTAGCGACCGCAGACAATAGGATTGGGTTCTGTTGGTTTTACCTGAGGCTTGGAGTGTTCCGTATGCCTGTATTTGCTAGTTTTTGTGGCGTTGGTTATTTGGGTTACATATTTGTGTTTTCAATGCAGTAGCCATTAATTAATAAACTCGAGAATGTACGTATAAATAAATACTAAACAAACAACCCTTGCCTTGGCTAACCTAATTAAAATCTGATACTACAAGTTTTTGGTATTATTCATGATTAGATTTAACAAGGCAACAGTATATTTCAATGAGACTAAAACGTTATCAATGTACTTACGTACTCACCCAACGAAACAGTCCCAAAAAAGTAAGAATAGTACTGAATTTACTTATCATCATCATCATTATTTCAGCCGAAAGACGTCCACTGTTGGACATAGGCCTTCCCGAAGCGTCGCCACAATAATCGATCCTGTGCGTCTCGAATCCACCGCATTCCCGCGACTCTCATCAGGCCGTCGCGCCGGTCCACTTGTGGGAGGCCTTCCAACGCTGCGTTTTCCGGTGCGTGGTCGCCACTCTAGAACCTTTCGGTCCCATCGACCATCCGTTCTACGAGCAATGTGCCCCTAATTTACCCACTATATTTAATTGTTTACATTACATTTAATTGAACCAACAATAAAAGTTTCGCCGCATTGTTTGTTCAAAAAACACAGCATGTTACTTTAAAAACACACAACTAACAATTACAAAACATGTAACACTTTCCTTGTAACCTGCAGTGTAAAAAAAATCTCCACCTATAATGCAAATGAGAACAAATTAATGACGACCTTTAATTTTGGGGTATTTTTTTCTCACAATCTAAACAAAAGTTTATAAGTCGATTGTAAGGGTTTTTCGACATTGTTTAACACTTATTTTACGCGAAAACAATAAAGGATAACGCATAATGGGCAAATAGTACAATAAGACTATCAGTATTTCTTTTACTAGCACAAAGACATTTTGAATCTGTGACCCCATTATTGAACGAGTAAGTACATTGACTTTAAAATTAACAAGTCGATTGACAACAAAAATCTCTTTAGGGCCTGCGCACTCTTGAGACAAGACTGTCTTAGACACTTGACACTTAGACATAAATCCACTAAGTTGGCAACACTGGCCGTACGCCGCTAGACTGTTTTGTCTTGATGGTGTGCGCCGTGTCGCAGGCAAGTTTGCGACGTTGTAGACAAGTCTGTCAGACAGTCTTGTCTCAAGTGTACGCAGGCCCTTAGTTACTTATTGTTTTTGAAACAATCAATATACCTAATTGAAAGTCGTAGTTCCTTGTAAACAGCTTTTATGCACCCCAAAAAGTGGAGCTAACTATTAATACTTAAAATGAAATAATACCCATACCCAATCAATATTCAACCCTTCATTGAATCTTTTATGATGTAAATTATTAAAACACAAAAATAATACTTTTGACTTTGACACTAGCTGTCACTGATTGACAACAACAAATGTCATAATGCAAATCAAATTTTTTTTAATAAAAAAAGATGCACAGACGTGGCATTGTTATGCCAATTGCGTTCCCTCGTGACACCAAATGACAATGATAATGAACGTCGAGCCCACAAATGTTTGTGTCATTTTCAACGTTATTGCAATATTATTTATTTACTACCAAAACAATTGCTTTTAGTTAGGTGAATATTTTTGGAGTAAAACATACCTTAATGTATTTGCTGCTGATGATTATCGGATTTCGATTATTTTTGATGTCCTAATGGCTTAATTATTGGTGGACTCTATAACAGTTTACATTAGTCTATAAGGTTCATTCATAGGTCTTTTAAAAAAATCTTTCAAGCTCACAAAAATATCAAAATCAGGTGTCAGTTACAAATAATTTTATCATTATATCGCAAATAATAATACTTACTTGCGTGACAACCCTACACTTTTCAACGAACTGTTCCGAAATACGTCGAAAGGTCGACAGAGGGCGCACGCGCATTGTCACCGCGCATGATAGATTGCTGTCATATTCAAAGTATCACCTATAGATATGTAAATTATCTTCCCGACGGTCTGTTGTTGTTACAAATATATTTCAAAGGGCACGATCCAGACTAAATAATAATAAAAAATAACGTTTTATTTAGATACAATTTGTCATGTTCTAATAAAATTTCAGCTTATTTTTTTTTTGCAGAATACAACTTTATCAATTTTGGTAGCATACGAGTATCATTGTAGTATTAACAATAAAAATATCACAAAGACTCGGCTGATTGACATGTTTCTCCCTTCACTCGGTGATTGATAACTGATCGATTTCAAAAAGGGGTTTGTTAATCTGTTTAATGGTTAATAAATAATGAACAAATATCATTTAATCCGCGGTTGCACTAGGCTTTGATAGTAGACGCCAAGGTTATATGACAGTAAGAACTCGCAAGAAATCGCTCATCGGTAATTTTGCCCGATTCGGTTGCAGCCCGTACCTATTCGGTCAAAGACTGGTGTAAACGAGTTTACAGTTAGCCGTATTCGACCACAGGCCGTATTGATGATTGACTGAATACGGATACTTTCTATACACAATTCAGCTGAATGTGGTCGCTGAATCACTAAATTGACCACTTGAAACGGATATGGTCATCGTATTCGATTCTCGACTTAAAAGCAATTTGATGAATCAATTCAGTTATACCGAATGCGGCCGCAGCATTTGCTGACCGACTTAATGTAAACGCTCCAAACTCCATGGTTATTTTTATTGCCTGAGTATAAGACACACATTAGAGAGTTGATTGATGGAAATATCATCAAGCTCCCCTAGATAGGATAAACCTTTTTTAGATAAGTTCTCACTGAATGAATGATGAAATGAAAGTCAAGTCAGGCAAGTTCGATATCTAGCCAGTAAATCATTTTGTCTAATGTTTTCCTAACTATGTTGCGGTCAGCAGCCCATCGAAAGAAAGAAAGAAAGAAAGAATGAAAGAAAGAAAGAAAGAAAGAAAGAAAGAAAGAAAGAACGAAAGAGAGAAAGAAAGAAAAAAAGAAAGAAATAAAAACCTTTATTTATCTAAGCGGATGCAGTTAAATACCAGTAATATACATGGAGCAATCGCCTATCAGCCATCCACAACCCAGTAATTGAATAACACGATACCTCTTACCGTAAGACAATTGTCAGATTTTCTAGCTTCTGACAGGTCGAGGCCAAAGTCTTAACGTGCTCTCCAAGGCACGAAAGACTTTTGGTATGTTAGAGATAGTTACCCATCCACAGACTGATCTCGCCACGCGATGCTGTACCTTGTAGTTGTTATGTAGTGTGGTTATTTAGTAGAGTTAGAAAAATCTTAATAGCTGTTCAGCTTTACGGAGGCGGATAGGAAGATAATCATCATCTTCCTGCTCTTGTCCCATTTTACTTGTTTTTGGAGTACATGTATTTTTCTTTCATTCTGCCCTATCACCCGTCACGTTATCACTAACTCCCTTTTCCTCGTACAATCCATCCATCTTTATATTCATAGCTGTTTTAGTAACATGCATTTCATCCCTCGTCTTCACATGACCATACTAAGACAAACGATTCTCCTTCAACTTTTCAGTCATTGGCGCCACTTTTAAACTTCCTCAAAATCCTCTAATAGGAATATAAATAATTCAAATATTTCCATACGTAAACAAAGTTACTGCTATTTACTACCCAATTACTTAGTAACACCAAAAGTAGTAAACATTGTACTTCTAATCTTAAAGTTCACATTAGTGTCGTAATTACTTATCAAAATTATGCAAATAGACGACAAAGATTCCACATCACAATATGCTCGCATAGCTCGCCGAACGCCGCACACCAACCCGAAAATTAATATTCACTTATCATATCTCCAACACATTCAAAATATTGTCCCACTATATCTCCGCCCAGGCGCTAGCCCGCCCCGCTCAAGCGTCACAACTTTTTATTAACCTAGCAATAGAAGGGTTAACACACAATGGTCGAATCACGTTACATTTTTTTTCGATAGTTGGTCTTTTTCAAACCATTGGGCCGGTGTTAGACTGACACCATTCAACCAATGATTGATGGAACTAATTAATTTTCTCGTACGCGTGTTTGTCAATGAACTTAGAGATACTTGAATTCGAAATTTTTGCTTCATTGTAATGATTACAAAGGGACTGAGTTTTATTTTTTTTAATTTTGAATCTTTTTTTACTGGGACGCGTGTTCCGATCTGCAATACAATAAATTGTATTATCTTTGAAATGTTGGGTTGTGACCGATTTGAAATTAACATCACATATCGTGTATAACGGGTATTTGTATCCGATGCCCATTTGGTATGGATGCTGCATTCGTTAAAGTGTCCTGAATTTTTAATGACTTTCGGCACACGTACGCGGTTGCAGCAATAATTAAGTGGTCGCTGGGAAATACGGCTTGTTCTAGAGTGGTGGAACCGTGATAGCATTCACTTCACACCGTCAAAGGCGTCAATTTACATCGTTTGCAGTTTATCGTGCACTCTGTAAAAAATACATCCATATTTTTCACAAAGCGAAGGGGACGCTACAGCGTAAATTGCGACATGTCGACCGCAGTGTCGCGTAGCTTTGTTAGTGGCCGTTTTGAAGTACACACACGTTCGGTTCAGTTGTTACACTGTGCAACACCAGAACTAGAATCAGGTTCAAAATATTGCAGTGTTTGTTGCTGGAAAACAAGCATTTGGAACGCTCTACTGATGCCAATTTACAACCATGTTGATTGTACTCTACGTTGATGCAATGAATGAAGTTCTTTAACTTTGTATCCATAATAATTAATATTTTTTTATTGTTTTTATTTTAATTAAACGATCATTTTCTTAGTTTTCTATAATGATTCCCGATACAAAGGAGTTAACACGAGGAATTTTATCTGTGTATCGAGTGAGCTTACAAACATACCTAACCCTAATCTAACCCTTAATAGGTCTTACGAATTTTTATTCAATGTTGAAATCGAACCCACGACACGCGGTGCGGCAGACAATCGCCCAGCCACTATGCAAGTAACCATGTGTGCTTTTTTTTAGGTGGGCAAATCATCTAATGACAAATCCCACTCTTGGGCGGAGCGATAGATAGTGTCAGACTTTTACTGACTAAAAACCCACTCCTGTTCCTTTTTTGCCTTCGTCCCAGGGCCCAGGATTTCATTTTCACAATACCCTTGGTAACTATGTGTGCTAGAGTTAATCACCCCTGTCATTATGAGCCAAGTACAAGAATTTAAAAAATGTGCTTCTTTAGCCAACTCCATGTTGAAAGTTATTTTCGAATGGTTTAATGAAAGCGACACTGAAAGCTCTGAACTCTGTTCACGGTCTCGACGACCTCGTTACCTTGACTTTGATCTTCCTCGAAGTGAAGCAAACGAAAGTGCTTATTTTTAAAGTAGCTTTAAGCTTAGCCGTGCGTGAGCAAAGTGATCTAATTTCTTGCAGAAAAAATATTATTATTATCTTTGTGAAGATTAAAAAAAATATTTTTGGATTTTCATTTCAACAAGTTTGAAGTGATTTTTTTTTAAGGTGGGTTATCACCTAATAACTTCTCCCACTCTGGGTTGAGCAAAAGGACGTGTCAGACTTTTACTGACTATAACCACACTTGTATCCTTCATTTGCCCTTTGTGTTCTAAAACCACGGGTTTCCTTTTGATAAAATGCACGCGGTATGGTACGCTATTGTACCCATAAGTTTAGGTATAAGTTGTATTACTTTTTAGTGTATAATAAAGTTTATTCTTTTCTATTCTATTCTATGGTTTGCTGAGATCTCTTTGAGGAGCGCGTGGAATACTACACGCTTTCAACGACTTGGGCCGGGCCCGGACGATTACCGCCCCCCTAGCCAAGTTACAACCGTTTCGTTTCGATTCTCTTTTCGTTAATCGCCTTTAGTTGGCCACGCCTTCTATTCCTTTGCTCTGACCACGTGACTGAGCGTTGCGATGACGTCAGAACAAAGGAATCAGAGACGTGGCCTACTCGAGGCGATCGAAGAAAAGAGAATCGAAACGAAACGGTTGTAACTTGGCTAGGGAGGCTGGACAGCCGAAGAATCTCATAATGTATCATACAAATACTAAAAGTAGTATGAACCAAATCTCAAAACAAGTAGAGATAATCTAAATTAAATAATTATAATTATTAATAGGAAAAATTTACATTATTTCTGAGATGTTTCGCTAGCTAATTTAATTTGACTATCCAATAACAAATATTCCTTCAATGATAGAAAGTTACAATCTCACTATAAAAGGCTAACTATTTATCCTAAAAACGCACGGTTCCCATAACATTTTATGTCGTCATGGGGAACGAAATCGAAAATCTAGTTATTAACATAGGACATGAAAATGAATTACATGAGACAGTGAACCTATTAGAGAACCGTCTAGCCTATTATCCACATCATCGATTTATATCCTCACCAACGGAAAACTCTTATTATATCATAGAAATATTCTATTTAAACTTCCACAGAGAAGTTCCATCCATATTTTACAGTTCATTTCCACTTTTATATCGATTAGCAGGGGTGATCTGATCATCTCTGCCACAGGGACAACTTGAATCAGATGGAAGGTCAGTATCTACGTAAGTTATTTTTAGCTGTGCCTTTATAAAGGTCAGCAATCTTGACACATTACTTTTTTTTGGCACTTAATAAAGCTGGAACTACTAAAGTTATCTTAGCTCGAGGAATTTCTGCCTTTTTTATACTACATATGTATATGGTATTTATTTCACGAATTTTGGTTATTATGAGTACACTCCGAAGCGAGGAGGAGTGGCAGGCGGTCGATTCCTGCGAAGCAGTAATGCTAGCAAAGGAGGAGGCCGCACATGCACGCGCGAGGGCGCGGCTCTCACGATCTAGCCGCCGGGATCCCGATCCCGATTTCCGGCCACCGTAGGCGCGGGCTTGCGGATGGCGAGCAATGGGTAGCTCGCCGTCCGATCGTCCAGTAACCGTCTGGACCGAGTCCAAGTCGTCGACGGCGTGTACTGTTCCACGCGCGCCTCAAGGAGATGTCGGCAAGCTGTAGGGGCCCAGCAGCGTTGAAGCCTACTGGGGCCAAGGGTCTGCTTCTGAAAGGAAGACTCGGCCCTGGTATGAAAAGCAACGAAGGAACAGGAGCGGGTTTTTAGTCAGCAAAAGTTTGACACACCCTCTCGCCCCGCCCAAGAGCGAGGGATGTCATAAGATGATTTTCCGCCCTACAAAAAAAAATTATTACACTATTTTTTACAATATATTGCTTGAATAATCAGGTCATCTTATCTAAAGTCCACTGTTGGACATAAGCCTCCTCCAAGCATATGGCTGAAATGATGATGATGAAGAAAGTGGGGTATGTGGCGACATGGACCAATGCTGTCCTTGTCGCTACCAGCAGAACCTGATTATGTTCTGGATAACATAAAACTGCTTTCTTCTGCAGATTTTGTACACTTAAGAGTATCTGATCTATGTACCCAGTAAATGTAATGCACTCCGCATCTTAAGTAAAACAATCTATTACGTGATTATATTGACGTAGTTCAACCAATGGGTAACAAAACTGATCATATTCTGAATAACAAAATAATAGCTCTCATTTGCGGATTTTACAAACCCAAGAGTACCTATGAATCCAGTAAGTTTAAGATATTCCACATCTAAACACAATCCATCTTTTGGTGGAATGTGTCAAGAAACAGACGAGTAGGGAGCTACTGACAAAATTGCGAAAGATCAATAAATTTGATATAGTTTTTTTTTTATTCTGGCTGATCCTAGAAGTGATGCTGCTAAGATCACATTTGATATGGTAATAATAATAATAATATTCCACAACTATCACACAACGCCGTCTAGTCCCAAGCTAAGCAGAGCTTGTCTTATGGGTACTAGACAACTGATAAACATACTTATATATTTCTAAATACATACATATATAGATAAATTACACCCAGACTCAGAACAAATGATTGTGCACATCACACAAACATTTGTCCTGGCAATGTGTCGGTAAAAAACATTTAATCAATTGTGCTGAATATTAAGTTAAGTTGTTATTGTAAATTTAGGTTAGGTTACGATGGGACTGACATGATCTTTGAGATTAAAGTCCCTAAAAAATAAAGACTAAAAAACAAATAAGAAAGACAATCTGTGACGTAATAAATTAGAGGGATATAGTTCAACCAAATGCGTCACAAAACTGATTAGTTTACACTCATAGTCATAACGCTCCGACCGACGATGGTAAGGTTCGTTTGTGCGCCGCGCGTGACTTTCCGCTTCGTTACGTCTGACTCTTGTTCTGATTTAATTAAATGGTAACGAATTTTTCAAAATTTCTTAATTGTTTCCGTCCGAAAAAGCTCTTTTTTATCTTTTATCACTTTATCATTTCCCCTTTTATTATCTTTAGGCCCGTTTGGAAGTTGAAGTGGCTGTTTCATTTCTTTTAAATTATGTCATATTTTTTCATTTTAATGCCTTAAGTCGTAAATTGTATCAAGTTGCTTGATAAATAAGATAGAAAGCCTTGGTTAATTATTCTCATTATATTTTATAACGAGGAAAATTATAAATAGGGATTTATAATTTTTTAACATTATATATTTTTTTTTTAAGTTTTATTGCCCTCTCTGTAGGGTACGCACTCTTCAAAGGGTAAGTACCAAAGAACAATTTGAAAAACGACCCATTTGTCTCAAGAAAATAAGAGCGAGTTCAAGTTTATTACTCTAGATAAGCTTAATTTATGAGGTAAAACATTTACGTAATTTAATTTCAATTTTGCGATAAAATTGTCTGAGTTTTTGTGGCTGTATCAAATCATAGAAAGATTGATAAAAATGTTGCAGACCAGGCTTTAATAATAGAGTTGGCATAACTAGTTTTGAAATTATACAATCCACTTAGAGAGAAGATATTATTATACGTGGTAGAAAGGGTGGAGCTTTCTTAATAGAAATGGACATCCGGTCACTTCAGTCATAAAATTAAATGCAACATAGAATGCACTATATTATTGCTTTCATTCAAATCGAGGAAGCAGCTGTTGAAATTTTTATAATTGAAGTAAAAGAATTATTTTTTATTTTAAACGAAATTCCATCTTAGATGATTACAATGAATACATTATTTTGACAATAAAAAAATTTAAGTGTAAGTTTCCACAATCTCTGATGGAAAACATCAAAGCTTATTTACAGCTACAGAGAAATTCAATTTGAAGCTTATCGATAAGCTGTCCGGTGGCGGTCTACTACAAAAAAATGCATTACTGACACTTTCAGGTCAATTTTGCCTGAAGAAAAGATATTTTCAGAGCAATGTCAGTAAAATTTTCGTTTTGGACGCTTTTGTAGCGATTATTTATATTTATAAAGATTATAATGGTACATAGTACATACCGATTACAAATATGTCTTTTTTTTTAAAAGCTCATAATTTATTTATTAACTTTTTTTTAGGTGGAAAAATCATCTAATGAAAAATCCCGCACTTGGCCGGAGCGGACTTTTACCGACTAAAAACCCACTCCTGTTCCTTTTTTGCCTTCGTCCTAGGGCCCCGGGTTTTACTTTCACACTACCCGAGGCCCCAGTAGGTTTCGACCCTGCTGGGCCCCTACGATTTGCTGACATCTCCCTGAGGCGCGCGTGGAACAATACGCGCCGTCGACGACTTGGGCTCGATCCGGATGGTTAAAGGACGGTCGGACCGTGAGCTACCCATTGCTCGCTGTCCGCTAGCCCGCGCCTACGGTGGCCGGTAATCGGGATCGGAATTTATTTACTAGCTCAGAATTAAAACAATAAAAAACACAATAAAGAACAACAAAAACAAAAAGTGTACAATAAAGAATATAATAAATAAATAAATAATACCAACGTACCTTTTTCTATTGTTTTAATTCATCCGTGACAGCAGCTGATACAACTAATATTTTTCGGTTATACCAGAAGAAAAAAGGACAGTAATAAAAAAAAGATTCCAAATATTTTTTTCTAAACTGTCCCTTGATAAGAAGCAGATGGGTCTCATGGTATAACTGGTGTTACATAAATTGGTCATTAATGAACGAATCAATTAGCACTGTAGTACATTGATGATATAATCGACGAGTCGATAAGATAAACCACTTATGGAAACACTACCATCTGTTCCCAATGATCCCATAGCGTGTATTAATGCATCTATATTTTTTGTTTTAAAGGATATTGAATTACTAACGATGTCATAGATGGCTGCAACATAAAACTTGAAGCTCTATCTTGCAACTCTTAAGGCTGAAAATTCAAAAACTATAAAGGTGGTGCTGTAACAGAAGTGTAACAGACAAGTTTGCTAACGATAGACAAACAAAAAGTTTGTTTTTCTAACATCGCAAAAAAGGTCGCAGGTAATAAAAGGCATGATGACAATGAATCACTTTTTGAAGTGGGACACTCATGTTACAATAACGAACCCCTTGTATAAAATTATAATTTTGTGTAGGCACATAAAATAAACATGAAAGTTTGTGCAAACAAATTTTATGCTAAAGTGGTATTCCTGGACATTGAGAACTATAAAACCAGTCGGTAACCACATACAAATGCGAATATTTTGTTGACATTACGTCCAAATGTATGGTTTGCTTTTTTAATGAAATTAGGAAGATGAGGAACAGTCATTGTGTTTGTATGAACTTTTTTTTTCATACAAGCCTGTCATCTTTTGTCACCGGTTTCTGGTACTCAAATATCATCTGAAGATAAATACTGTCCTTTAAATTTTATCGGTAAATCCATGCCAATTGTTTATCTTTTCTTTTTTACTTTCATTTCTCTTGACACCATTCACAACTTTTCCTTTCCTGACAGGTTTTTTAAATTTCTTGTACTTTATTTTAAAAATATAATATTCTGTCTTGCTTATTTTAAATAGCTTGGTTTTGCTTGCTTGTTCCATGAATCCGGTATCGACTATGCCCAATGTAATCTGTTGTCAAAATTTTTGGATTTCTATGTAGGTAGGCAAGGCTAGTTTGGCCGTACCATGCATTTTGGGATCGATCAATTAGGTTTAAATAGTTTATTCTCATAAAGACAAAAAAGCCACTTACATGAGAATACAAGACAATGTAATAAACTCATTCTAAGGTCACCGACACAAAATAGTTTAAAAATGAAAATATTACGTATGTGTGCCACTCAACTTTATATTAAAAAAAATAAAACCTTTCAATTTAATACCATTTTTTTTTTTTATTAATGATAGGCTCGCCTTTGACCACCATCTCACCTGATGGTAAGCCATGATGTGGTCGACGATGGAGCACGCTTGCCTAGAAGTAGCCTATTCACTCTTGACACAGGAAACACAGACTCCGGCAAGGAATTCCACTTCTTGGCTGTACACATAATAAATGTGTTCTTAAAACGTTTAGTGCGGGTGGGATGTCTACCATGTACCGGTGGCACAACACCGTACGTCTAGTGGTCCGATGATGGAACGAACATGTTATACAATATTACTTCTATAATATAATAACAAGCTTCTGCCAGCAATTTTGCCATCTTGGAAGTAAAAATCTTTATTTATCCCATGGGAATATATTTCTGAGATAATTCTATATTCTATTTCAGGACATGGTCAGTGTGCCAAATTTCATCCAAATCCGTTCGGCCGTTTGAGCGTGAAGGACTAACAAACAAACACACATACTTGCAAACATTTCACCTTTATAATATTACTATAATTAGTTTAAAAGTATGGTTGTAATTGAAAAACTAAAACTGCCAAACCTAATGACATACCAGGCCCTTGAATCCCTCTGACGTAGGTACTACTTCGACCATATTTTATCGCTCTATAAAAATGTCATCCTCTTTCAATTTGGACTCAGTTGTTTTATTATGTACAGAAAAATTATTGCCATTTTTATTGCTAGAGCACGCACAAATTCGGACGCTATTTTACGACGAGGAATAAGTGTATTTTTTGCAATGTCAGTGTACTCAGAAGGGGCAATTGTTCATGGTTGTGGACCATGCATGTTAAAACTATTTATGACCTATAAAGAATACAGCTATACAAACTAGATGTATTGTATTATATTATATTAGAACATTTAGCAATGATATGGCATCTTAATTATTCGATTTCTTCGCTATACATAACAAGCAAGTTTAAATTTGCTCTGAATGTTTCTTGCTCGCTTACTTTTGTAGTTTTGTCCTTATGCTTTTACTTGCCTAGTCCTTATCTTTACCTCCTTTCTTGCATAATTATTATAAAACAAAATCCCCCACTGCCTGTCTGTCGGTTTGCAATAATCTCGAAAATTACTGAGTGGATTCTAATACGGTTTCTACCAATAGACAGAGTGACTCATGAAGAAGGTTTAAGTGTATACGAATATTTCAAATGGTAAAGATGCCGATTTGCGTCCGAAATTGCGTGACTCTATATTTTGTAAAAGGAATGCGTGTACAATAATACAGTCAGTTTGACAGCAACTTTAATGTAACTGACTAAAATCAGTGGTTTATATTTAAGTACAACACCCGTGCAAAGGTGGAGAAGATCGTTAGTTGTTTGATTATTTTAAATCAAAGGACGACTCAATCCCAAGAATGTGTATAGGTCCTAATCTATACACATTCTTTATTAACTTTTTAAGAAAAAAATAAATATATATGGTTCCTTGACTCCTTAATATTAAACAAGTCTAACGAGCAATATTTAGGGGAGCTCTTTGAACTTCAACAAAAAAATTGATCACACCTTCTGATAAAGCAACTAACACAAATTAACACCTTAAAATGTTATCACGACACTTCAATCGGGTCATTGAACTAACCCTTTAAAATTTTGCATGTTATTAAAATACTAATATGCTACGGGAAGTATACACGGAAAACTGATACTTACAGCTCGGTAATAGGTTAGAAAATTCGTTTTCTGATGTGCTTTTCGTCTAAACTGTCTGATTGTTGATTGGTGGCCACCCTTGGGTCGTTCACAATGTCTTTACGGCTGGTTGCTTCGATTATGGTAATTTTTGTTATAACATCTCGAATTACTGTTTGTCCCCTATTCGGACAATGGCATTTTGCAAAATATTTCGTTGACGGTTTGTAATTGACTTTTCGATGCATTAGAAATTAGAAGGCTCTGAAGGGTTAGAAGTGTTGTTTTGTCAGCTGCCTAAGTCGATACAACATGGTTGGTGCACTGGTTGTGCTATTGGTTGCTGTGCTCTGTATTGCGGCTTGGATCCCAACGTAGAACAAATATTTATTTATTAAAACCTTATACACTAGTAATAAACGCTGTACAAAGGTGGACTTAATGCCTTAGGCATTTACTACCAGTCGACCTTAGGGTGGTGCTGTGTAGAAACAAAACATGGTAGGTGCAGCTTAAGGGTATTGATATAGAAAAGAAATACAATAATAAATATATACTTAGATACATACATACAAATTAAAAATATAATTATGAAAAACGAATCCAAAAAATTAACGCTGTGATTATTACACCAATATCCTGCGAATGTGCTCACGTGCCATCACCTTAAAAGTGAACCAAATCGACGCCATCCTGATGCCCAGCGGGAGCGCATTCCAAAGAGAGATCGCCTAGACAAAGAAGGAGGACTGGATAAACCCAGAGCGGTGTGTGCTGGGACATCGCAGAAGACGATTATTGGTAGATCGGAGATTTTTTTTTGAAATATTTATATGGCCTACAGATAATTAATTGTTCCGGGTCTAGGTATCTTGTGAATGTGAGTTAAAATTTTTGAGAACGCACGCAAGTCATGATGCAGGAGTAATTCATGGTGTGTTGTAACGTTTTCCAAATAATAAATAAATAGTTTTGGTAAGCGCAGAAAACAATAATTATACAGAGAACATAAAGTGTACACAAAGCTAAACGTTGGCAAAGGATAAACGTTGTATAAACTTTTTTAACTTTTAATTGCTTTTAAAAACCGATAATCTATCATGTCTATCATTTATTTAGACCTTGTTAAAAGTCATAAAACTTTTATATAAGTAGGTACTTCGTAGGCATTGTTTATATCTTATTTAATAAGTCTGTCCACAGATTAATAAAAGTTTGAAAAAGATGCTTCCTTAATTCCCCCCCCCCCCCCCTCCTCCTTTTGAACAAAAGCAAGCCGAGGTCTTGATATCTCCCCTCCAATGCTTTTTTATTTCGGTGAGAAAATCACCTAATGACAAATCCCGCTCTTGGGCTAAGCGGGAGATAGTGTCAGACTTTTACTGACTAAAAAACCACTCCTGTTCCTTCGTTGCCTTTCGTACCAGGGCCGAGTCTTCCTTTCAGAATCACCCGACCATGCTGGACCCCTACAGTTGCTGACATCTCTTTGAGGCGCGCGTGGGACAGTACGCGCCATCGACGACTTGGGCTCGGTCCGGACGGTTACCGGACGGTTGGACAGCGAGCTAACCATTGCTCGCCGTCCGCAAGCCCGCGCCTACGGTGGTCAAATCGGGATTGGAATCCTGACGGCGGTTGGAGCGTGAGGACCGTTGCCTGACGCGATCGGCCGCCTCCTTTGCTAGCATTAGCACAAGAAGCAGAAGAAGCGACCGCCTGCCACTCCTCCTCGCTCCGGACCATGGCCTGTACCAAGGCCCGGCGCGAGAGGTCACCGCCGCCGATCACCCCCACGAGGAAACGGCGTTCGCTCCTATGCTTACGTAAACATTTACATACATTAGTGAGCAGTATCAAGTCGATAACTAAGGAATCTAAAGAAATTTTGCAGAAAATCAGAAAAAAGGAGTAAAACAATATTGCTAACATAATCATTTATTTATTTTAGGAAACTCAACAATTTATTTGTAAAGTTACATGGGCTAAGAAGGCTCACCCACTATCAATGAACAGCCCAATGTAGCTGCGTATAGATCATGTAAAAGTGAGGTCTACACACGCTGCACATTGATAGCGAAATGATGACAATTATCTCTTAAACCAATTACAGAGTTTCACGGCATTTATAAAACTAGGTTAACTAGAAAGTGGTGCAAGGAAAGAATAAGAAAAAAAAAAGATTGAAAGGGTAAAAATAGACCATTAAGGAATATTATTACAATTAATCAGGTGAAGAACAAAATATCAAATCGTGAAATCTAAACAGTACGATTTAATTTACATTCAATAATTAGCGCTAGCGCGGAATGAGTTACGGTACAATTTGTCTACTAAACAATATCTGCTTAACTTGTTTCCGGTATGATTGTTTGGATAAAAGAAATATATCGACATTTTCAAAATACTCGGAGTATATACGAGGCAGGTATATGCATCATATAGATTCCCGTCCAAATAATCAAAGCAAAAACCCCCACCCCCATTTGATGCTTACGTAATACGTGAACGGCGACAAAATTAAAATTTATTTTCAACATTGATCCTCATAAATTCTTGGTTGTTGTAAATCCCTAACAACATGCTAATTGCATTAGGAAATCAACGTTTTATCTCCCCTTCGTATCAGAATTTTTAATTACTTCGCGTGATTTATTGCATATTAAACTTTCAAAGCGTTTACTTCGATCATCCACGTATTTGCTTTATTCTTGAGTCAATCATTAAAATGAATTGAACTCCATTAGACTCGTTTTGGATGCAGAATTTTCTAAAGAATTAAGGGTAATCTTTTGCTAGAAGTAGTTCCCTAATTTTCCCTATTTTTATGAGGTGGGAAATCATCAAATTACTTCTCTGGCTCTAGGATGGAGTGAGACGATCTTTTTTTTTGGGTGGGAAAGTCATCTAATGACATCCCCCGCACTTGGGCGGAGCGAGAGATAGTGTCAGACTTTTACTGACCAGAAACCTACTCCTGTTCCTTTTTTGCCATTTTTCCAGGGCTCCGGGGATCTCTTTCGTATCACCCATGGCCCCATTAGGCTTCGACCCTGCTCGGCCCATACGGTTGCTGACATCTCCTTGAGGCGCGCATCGAACAGCACGTGACTTCGACGACTTGGACCCGGCCCGGACGGTTACCGGACGAAGACACGGCGGTGCTCTGCCCAGGCGGGGTACACGTCAACCATATGCTCTTCCGTGTCCTCCGGGCGGTCCACACAATGTTGGCACCCGGCCGTTTCTTCCGCATGAATCCGGTGCAGGAACCTCTCGAACTTACCATGTCCGTTGAGGACCTGCGTCATGCGGTAGGTAAGGACACCGCTCTTGGTGTCCCCTCTTTGAGGAGTGGCTGGAAAGACAGAGGTCTTTCCAGTCACTCCTCAAAGAGGGGACTTATCACCATAATTATGGCGTGCTCAATGGAGTGAGACGGTGTGTCAGACTTTTACTGACTAAAACCCACCTGTATTCTTCAGTTGCCTTTTGGTTCCAGGGCCACGGTCACTCTTTCAAACGATTTATGTGACTCATAATATGGTTTAAAAGAGTGTACATGGAGTTTCTTGCACGTTCTTCTCCATAGAGATCTACGCTTTGGAACGTGCAATTTAGCTTCACTTGTTTTTTTTTTGACTGACCGATATTTTGACAATTCAAAAGTGCCTGTAATTGGTCTATTTGAAATAAACGTTTCTGATTACTGATTACTGATTCCGCGCCAACCTACTTAATGAAAATGAATGATGAATATAGGTTTCTAAATTATTGCCAGGACTGCGGATTTAACTGAAAGTAAAGCATAGGGCAACTGAGCGAAACACAGGTGGGTTTTAATTAGTAAAAGTCTGATACTCCCTCTTGCTCCACTCTATAGGAGAAGATAGGGAGAAATTATTTAACGTTTAAGTTAGGTTACAAGCAACTTCATTGAGCCCCTTGTTAGTGTAAGGTCTTCGGACCCACGTACCACGTTTTCTTCTTTCTTTTCGTTCTATCAACCATCACGTTGTGTATAATTATAGTGGGAACTGACTCTTACCAAGTAATTAATATGTAGTAAACTAGATTATCTATTCCGTCGAGATTTCTATCCATATTTATCACACCCTAGCACAAGAGACTGTAATGTGAGGATCGAAATAACTGAATAGAATAAAACCTCATTACAATTGCAAATAGATTTTCTAGTTTTGCATAATTTCACCAAAGGGCTTTTTTAAATTTACACTAAACCCCTGTAATCCGGGTTTTAACTTATAATAATGCGACGTGGTACATTGTTTGTAACCAAAACGACGATGTAGGGCGCAACCCTAATATTCTAATGCTTATTGTGGCTGAAGAGCCCTCGAAAGGTATTGGCGCTGGTCATTGTAACATTCCATTAGGTATATGGAATATAGCGTATAGTACGTAAATCGCTAAATGGTATTAGTGGTCGGATTGAAGAGATTTAATAACCTCTCGGAATACCTTTCCGCGAATATAGCCCGTCCTTCGAACGAATGGTATTATACTGCTGTATTACAATTTGGAATACCACAATACCTACCACGAAGTATATACCCTGAACTTTGTTGGACCAACGTCTGTAATGAACGTTGGTAGCATTTAATCCCAGTTTAAGACACTCAGCTTAAATACAGATTAACTTGTAATGGTTTTGAGGAAGCAAATCAAAATATTTTATTACTATACTAGCAAAATTTTGCTGTAATATTCACACAAAACCGTCTACCGACTATTATCAGCCCCAATTAAAAGTTACTCCCAAACTTAAATGTAGAACGGTGCACTGAATTCGTTTCAAGAAATTCAGTTGGCTTGGCAGCGCAATTTGGTCTGACCTGCATTTGGGAATTGAATCAAACCGGTGCACATTCCCTCGAGGGAAAAGATTCAATCACCTTTCCGTTACTTGAATATACTACGTTTGTCTACAGAAAAATATCTTTCTACAAGTGAAATAATATTTTTTCTTGATAGTTATCGCCTCATTTTAACGGTCGCTTTGGCGTAACGGGAGTACCTAAATAAGCAGCGCTTTGACCAAGAAAGCTTTTTTGTATAACTAAAGATATTTTGGATTGCGAATGCCATTTTTAAGTGAAAAACCGCTTGATAAGCTGAACTAAAACAGAATTTAGTTATAGATGTCATTCTGGCTTGAGCATTGTCTAGAATTTGAAATTGAGTCAAATAGCGAACAGAGCTTAGGAACCGTACGTACGTAGAACCGTCTACGTTTTACTTTTCTAAGTGGTTTCCAATTTATCCAAAAGTAATTTCACTACCGTATTTTTATACTCAAATGTTTTTTCCTTCCTGAATATCAAGATGATGTCATCCTTATATTATTCCACGAATATTTTAAGTGGCATCAACAAACTCCACTTCGAATCGCTTAGAACTTTGTTTGCTTACGTTTTCAGAAGTAAACAAGAATATTTGTATTTACTCCGGAGCTTTACGGGTTTTATTTTTAATACAGAAAATACACGTCTCGTTTTCATTTCCATCATTAAACCGAGAGCTCTCCTCATCTCAAGTTTGAATGAGTAATCGTTCGTTACGTCAATTTTAGATTTATTCTAATTCGTTTGCAGACGAAATAGCTACATAACTATGATTTTTAACAAGATAACCATAAATCATTGAAGAACGAATAAATATCGTGGCCTAACCATATCTTAAGAGATCCGTATTCATCTCAGTGCAGTCAGATCAGACAAAGGCTTTAAAAGATCTATTGTTGGAACGTGTCTGGTCTGGTTTAATACCTTCCATTTTCACCTCTCTTTGTGGTCGAGGAATGTCTTTCAAGAGTCGCTTTAGACCAGATAGATGAAGCTATAGGTAATTGCTTTAGTTATGATGGTTCTTGTATCATTGTGGGAACTTGTAAGCTATTTTGATCGCCTATTGTCACTTAGTAAGTGAATTGGTAGTTGATACTGAAATTTTGTTACCGCACATTTAAGTAAGTATAAAATTGGATAGTGTTTAGATGAATTTAAAAAAAAGCAGTGCCAAAACACTGAAGACAGTTTCAAGGCCTATAAAATATAGAAAAAATAAAAAGAAATAGGGGGACTATACACGAGGAGTTTGGGTAGTAGAAACGTCTTTTGGAAGAAGACGCGCTGTGCTGACCGCAAATCGGTATCGGAATAAGGGCAGAAGGATGATAACAAAACAACGTAAACAAATGCTTGCAAGATGTTCTGTATGGTCTTACCACACAAATCTTTTAATATTCTTTGTAAACTTCTCGCTTTAACGCAAGGGAACTGTTAAAGGTTACATAGATTATAATGTTTGGACAACCCAATTTACACAGTGTCCGCCTTCTGCGCATGGATTGCTGATTTGATACGCATCAGGATAAACATTTGTATGGCCTACAGATGTTTGTGCCGCAACTACAGAACAGATTTATTTGTACAAAAGATTTGTGTATATAACGGCAACCATGACAAAGAATGAAGCAACCGATATGATTGCTAATGAGGGAGTTTGTTAAAGATAAAGGACTCTTTATTGAAGTAATAATAGCCATGTTTTATAGATTTCCTTTTGCTTTTTGCGGTTAAGTAGAAACTTATAAGAGAAAAAATGTTATGTCAGGGGTACTTAATAATATATAAGCAATTTCAGTGACCGCTATTCAAAAGCCTTTAAAATTTTGTGTATAAAATGCCATCTCAAATAAACCTGCTGACCCTAAAAATAAAATTTATCAGTAACTGTTTTAAACAAAATTATAGAGCCTACGATTGATGTCCCTACATCAATATTCAAATCACAACGACATTGTTCTGTAAAGAATCTGAAGCTAAGAACAGGGTGAATAAGACCGGGGTCACTGACCTACCTGAGACGTAAGGGTTGGTTTCCACACATCGTTGTTTAGCTCTTTGTCCCTTTATAAGCTTTGTTACACACTTGTACGTCGTTCCACTTTGCTTTGTGAACTAGATTTTATTACCTACAGGGTGATTTTAACACCACTGAATCTTTTGAAGCCTTGCGACACAAAGCGAGAATTATAACATTTCGCTTAGTCGTGTTGAATTTTCACTGATTTAGAAATTGTCGTAGTTACTTATTCAGTCATTAAAATGTCTATGTATATTTGATGAGTACGGCTAATAGCATAATTGAAGACAATATTGACTAAGTACACTAAATTACTGATCGACGGTACCTCTGCATATCCATATCCCCGAAGAATATCACATGTGACGTTTGTGATGTGATGTTTTCATGTTATGTTTGATTCATAAGTAGACTTGGCCCTATTCCCATATTGTCGCAAAGTTGAAAAGTAAAATATCTGTCTCTGTCAACTAACTCAATATGTATTTCAAATGTGGAAAAAACCGTCCAATGTCAAGGCTTGTTTTCTCTTATTGGATAAACCAATTCAATCCCCGAGTGCTTTCGCAATCAAATCGCCTGAATATTGGAATGCCTTGACCTATTGCATTTTTATCTTCAATGTTTATTTTTTATGTATCGACTTTACCAACCGCTCTAACTACTAAATATGTAATAGAATCATACTTAACCAATCGTGTTAAATTAGACTGTTTTCAAAAAAGTATCACACTGTATACAAATAAGCATAGTGATCCACACATTAACCTGTAAAATAGTCTAATCTTTAATATAAAGAGTTAACTGTGTGAATAACAGCATCCTTTTGTACCCCATTGTAGTTTTGTGAGAATATTTTCTTGATACCACTGGGTCACCTCGATGAAAATAAAAGATCTATTGTTGCCCGTATTGTCCGAAACGTATTAAGCAGTCAAATAAGCAACCCTTTTTATTAGACGACTATGAATTGCATCGTAAAAGGTAAACGGTCAGTTTCTCTCTGAATATTTTATTCTTTTGTCCCTAATCGTATGCGTAAAGTCGTAAACTTTCTCAGTCAGTATGCAACACTTTGAACAATTTGGTTTTTATTCCATTATACTTTCGTTCTCTTTTTCTTAGACAGAAATAAACTTACAGAAAAGTTTAACAACATGCTTCACATGAAACCAATTTCAAATAAAAACAAAATTGTTTTTTTTTAACATCATCATCATCAACATCTTCCTGCCCTTTTCCCATCTTATTTGGGGTCGGCGCAACACGTTAAGTACTTAATTTTTAGTTATTCCTATCACCTCTTATTTTGACCGATAAAATGTAGAATCGAAACGTGTTTTTCCTAAGATTCGCTACAGTCTATATAATCACCGTTTGGACTAAAAGCCTCAGCATAATGAGATTAGTTTTAATCAACGTCAGTAGATAGCACTTAAAGCGTCCACAAAGCCCTGAGGTAACCCAGGAGTCGTTAGGAGAAGCGTTATTCCCATTTCCCAGTATAGATGTAGGCCGAGGCACTGCGGAGAACGCTTAAACTGTTGTTATATCAAAGTTTGGGGTTAGTGGTTTAAATTAAAATTGATAATAGTATAGGGAACGTGCAGGAACTATAGGTGGTAGACTAGCACTACGTCGACACAAGAGACACGGTGCTGACAAAAAAAGAAACTTTTCAGGCCTATCGTTGCTGTATCATCGTGCTCGTGAATAAGATATTGTTTGTAATATTATGTTAAAAATAATAAAATATGGGTTTCTGCCGATCAACAACAATCAGCAGTTTGGCCAAAACATGATCAATGGGTAAAAACTCTTCGAGTTCGGATAAATTATAGAAGTAGAAGAGATCAATAAAATCAATCACTACCAAAATAATTTATATAACTGGCAAAATTGTCGCACAGACAAAAATATCCAATATATATTCTTAGAAACCAGAAGTGAGGACAGTTTTTAAAAAAATAACGCACAATTACTTCCTAAATTATTTAATAAACAATCAAAGTTTAATTACAGAAAGCACAACAAATGATCATTAAAAATTAAGATATCCGAACTCTAATTACTGCAAATGATATAAATTAATTATCAAAATAACAATATACCGACTAAATGTAAAAGTACAAACGAGGGTAGCGATGTTCCACCGTTGCCGACCGATAATCGAAAAGGAGCGTTGTGAAGCGCGCGCCGTCTTTTATAGCGCACCGCTTGAGCCAGGTTCTGGAGAAGGAGGTTTTGCTAAGACGGCCGTTCCTGACAGCGAGGCGTCCTCGACCGCATCTCGCCTTGTGTCATCATTAGGTCCACCATCACCGGACTGGCTGTCATCCTTAGACTGGCCATAATCATCTGCAAAGTATCAACAACACATACTGTATATTTGTTTTCTTGCGTCACTTTTGTGCCTGAAGCCAAAGAATAATAAGCACTTGAACTAATGTTGTTAAGTACACGATAGCGAGCGTGCACTCTCACCATCAGGTACTCAACTAAACAAGAAGGTTTCTTAGGTAATTAAAATGTAAATTTAAATGCTTCAGACTAAAAAATTACAAAGCAAAATCATTGATTCTAAGCGCTAAAACGTAAATGGGACTAAATAGTATTCCAAGCAATGGCATTCCGGACTCCCATTGGATAGAATACTAGCCAAGATAAATAGATAGTAGTGAAGCTAATATACTTAACCAGAACAGAAGCCATGAACCATAGGTTCAGGCCAAACAGAAGTCGTAAGCCAGAGGCTCAGACCAAACAGAAGCCATGAACCAGGGGTCCAGGCCAAACAGAAGCCATGAACCAGAGGTCCAGGCCAAACAGAAGTCATAAGCCAGGAGCTCAGACCAAACAGAAGCCATGAACCAGAGGGTCAGACCAAACAGAAGCCATGAACCAGGGGTCCAGGCCAAACAGAAGTCGTAAGCCAGAGGCTCAGACCAAACAGAAGCCATGAACCAGAGGCTCAGACCAAACAGAAGCCATGAACCAAGGGTCCAGGCCAAACAGAAGTCATAAGCCAGGGGCTCAGACCAAACAGAAGTCTTGCGGTTTCTTACCAGCCTCGAAGAAAGCGGAGCATGCGTCAGGCGTCCACTCGCCGCGCCAAAGCACCATATGCTCGGCAGCTGCCTGGGTCTTTTTGCCATACGAGCCAGCCAGTAGTTCCAGCTCGTAGCGGTGATGTGGCAGTACACGAAGGACCTTATAGGGCCCCCGCATACCAGAGTCGAGCTTTCCGGTGCTCTGCGATGCCTTGTTGACAAAGACATAGTCCCCAACAGTGTAGGCTCGTGGTTGTCGCCGGTTCTGATTGGTGTATTCGTCTTGACGCCGCTGATTAGCTGTAAGTAAGTCTGAGGCACGCCGTCTCCTGAGCGTCATAAGTGCTTCTCGATTAGGGTTACGGTTCTCCAGTGCGACGTCACGCACTAGAGATCTTATAACTGGGGTAGCTGCATCAATCCCAACGAGGAGTTGTAATGGCGAGGCTTGTGTAGTAGCCTGTCTGGTGACATTTAAATTGAGCTGCACCTTCCATAAAGCGTCAGCCCACTGAGAACCTTTATGTCCCACCTCTACCCGTAACATGTTTAAGACAGTCCTGCAGTACCTCTCTGCTTGTCCGTTTTCTCGATGCATTCCAGGTGTGATGAAATGAACAGAGCTGCCCAAGCTACTAACCCAGTCTCGAAAGGCTACGCTTTCAAACATTCTCCCTCGGTCACATATGATAGTAGTTGGAGACCCGAACAAAGATATCACATTGGTGAACACCCGTTTTAATTCGTCCGAGTCTTGACGATACATACAGTACAGCAGACAAAACTTTGAAAAGCTGTCAATTACTATCAAAACGTACTTAAACCCGTTAGATTCTGGAAGGGGGCCCAATATATCGGCATGAATAACACTGAATGGGACATCAGGTTTCGACCAAGACTGAATCGGTTGTGGGGGTGCTTTAGGTACTTTCTTATGAGCTAAACATACAAGACAATGACTAACGTATTTTCTAACAAATTGTCTAAGACTAGGAAACCAAAAGTGACGTAATATAAGATCTGTCGTTCGGTCAGCTCCAACATGATCATGCTCATCATGAAAAGCTCTTAAAAGGCTAAGCCGGTAACCTTTAGGGATGTAACACAACAATCGTGGTTCTTCTCCGGTTGGTGTATATTTGTAGTACAAAAGTTCATTTTTAATTAGATACCTTGAAGAATCTAATTGGCCCTCTCTTAACTTAACAATTAAGTCTTGAGTTTCCTCATCCGCAGTCTGAGCGACCTTTGCCCAATTATTAGGATTGCGAATGTGTGAAACGTTTGCGGTTTCAGGAGGGTGCCGGCTTAGAAAATCAGCGTGCTGCATCATGGATCCCTTTCTATATTCCAAAGTAAAGGTAAAGTCTTGTAGGTAAACCCACCAACGCGCGACACGAGGCAACAAATCTTTTTTTGTTTCAGTTAACTTCAACGAATTACAATCCGTCACTATTTTGAAATTGATGCCAATTAAATAATGACGGAAGTTCTGAAGTGCGCGTACAATGGCTAGGGTTTCCAGCTCGTAGCTGTGATAGCGACTCTCTGCGCCCTGTGTGGACCTACTAAAGTAACTGACTACTCTCTTTCGTTTACCGGCATGCTCCTGCAACAATACCGCACCGACACCGATAGAGCTGGCATCGGTGTGAAGCTCCGTAGGCAAACTTGGGTCAAAGATTGCTAAAACTGGTTCATGGGTCAAACAATGAATAATGTAGTCGCGTGCCACATCTTGTTCTGAACCCCATTTGAAAAGTTCTCCCTTTCTTAATAATTTAGCAATGCAAGAAGTTTTAGAAGCGTAACCCGCGATATAACGCCTAAAATACCCGGCTAGACCCAAAAATTGGCGAACCTCCTTAACATTAGTAGGTTTTGGAGAATTTACTAGCGCCTCTATTTTTCTTGGGCTCGGCCGCACCTGACCATTACCAACTACCCGTCCTAAGTACTCTATTTCGGTGTCTAAGAAGGTACATTTTTTTAAATTAACCGAAAAACCGGCATTCGTGAGGGTACTCAAAACTTGACGTAGCAAGGCGAGTCCCTCAGGAACTCCGTTTGACATAAGAAGCACATCGTCGATATACGTTAACACTCGCCCACTTTCAATATAGGGTTTTAAAGTTTTTGAAATGATTCTTTGATAAACTATGGGGGCGTTAGCTAACCCATAGGGCATTTTCAAATATTCGAAATGCCCTTCGGGCGTTACGAAGGCGGTTTTGGAGATCGAATCATCATCTTTTAATGGCACTTGATGAAATCCAGTTGCCATGTCTAAACTAGTGAAGAACTTAAAACAACCAAGCCTATCGATGTGGTCATCGATCAAGGGCAAAGGAAATCGTTCTTTGACTGTTATAGCATTAAGTGCCCGATAATCAACGCACATCCTATCACTCCCGTCCTTTTTCTTGACGAGGATGATAGGACTAGCGTAGTCGGACTGTGACTCACGAATGATTCCCTTTGAGAGTAGGTCATTAATAATATCCCGAACTCTACTTTTTTCGTCACAAGAAAGCTTATAAGGCCTATGAACTACCGGGGCACTCGATGTTAATCTTATCTCCATGCTACCCGTATTCACCGTTGATGTAGCGGTCCCCGTAATAAAAGAACTCGAAAACTCGCAGATGATATCGAGCAAAAGACTCCTGTCATTGCCGACTAACGGTGTTTTAATGTTTTCATAGTCAACGGTAGATACGTGCAGTACAGAGGGCACACTGTCTAATCTCGTAAGCCGGTGTAAGTTATTACTACGCGTGTAGGTAATTCCCTCTCTATCTAATACATCCGTGCCAATCAAAATAGGTGCCGTAATACACCCAACTGGGACCACAAACAAATCAACTTCCAGAGACACTTCAGGAAATTGAATCATCGTTACAACATATGACGTTGATTCAATCTCCTGGCTGCCTATACCTCTCAACAAACGATACGTTGGGATTCGATTTAAATTAAAATACTTAAGAACCGATTCTAAAATCAACGAGATATTAGATCCACTGTCAATCAAAGTATCTATAGGCACCCTTTGAATGACAGCAGACATTATGTTGTCTCGTTTCGATTGACACTTGAGCAAAAATTTATCTCAGCCGATTTCTTTTCATTACGTTCAGTTTCAGACTTTCGTTTCGAAAAGCATGTATCAATTACGTGACCGTTACGTTTACAATATGTGCAAAACTTGACTGATTTATCACCCGATGTTGAAGACGTTG
This sequence comes from Mythimna pallens, assembly GCA_961205895.1. Taxonomy (NCBI): domain Eukaryota; kingdom Metazoa; phylum Arthropoda; class Insecta; order Lepidoptera; family Noctuidae; genus Mythimna; species Mythimna pallens. The sequence goes on from OY540843.1 coordinate 10,743,108, forward strand.
ACGTCACGGTTTCTGCTGAAGATGGCGCGTTAGGATCAACTTTAGGCCTTTTCCTGCAGTTATATTTCGTATGACCAACTTTGCGACAATAATGACACACTATTTTACTATCTCCCGATTTGGTAGCTTCGCGTTTACGCGATGATGATGATCCTTCGTTGTTTGAGTGGGAAGGATTGTTTAAACTGCGCGTCTCGGGTTTTGGTTTGATATATACCGACAAAAATTCGACTAAATCATTTATTTTAAGTTTCGCATTCGTTGCCGCAGCCTTTATTTGAGCATCAGTAATACCTCTGACAATTATTGCAACTTTCAGTTCATCTGACAAGCCCTTCACAATATTAAGACGCAAAAGAGACTTGCGAGCATATTCGGCGTATGTCGGGAATTTATTTGAATTATTACACATACCCTCAAATAAAATTGTAGCTACGTCTACATTACGTGGGCACAGTGAACGAAACTCTAACTTGAAGTTTGTCCACGAACGATCATTTGATATCCACTCGTTAAGCCATGACTTCGCATCACCACGCAAACAACTTCCTATGCGCCCTAGACACTCGCGATCGTCCCATTTATTTAAATTATGAGCGCGGTCTACCTCTGAACACCAAACGTCAAAGTCGTGTAGGTTAGGATCGAAGGGAGAAATATAAAAATTATGCGATCTCTCTTGAACTAAACAAGACAATGCACCAACGAGCTTATCTGTCACGTCATTATCCCGGTCGAGCGTACGCGACTTCTGCCTAGTGAAAGTTTCCTGCTCCCGTGAGCCATGCTCCGCAACAGGCGTAGACACGCGACACGTTGTCGAGGTCGGGAAACGGCTCTCTATAGAATTCAAGCGAGCTAATATTTGACCTAAGGCCTGATCACGCGGAGAATCACGGCGGCTATATGAGGTGTCACGACGTCTATGACCATTTCGTGGACTACGGGACACATTACGATGTCTTGAAGCGGTACGTTCGCGACCATGAGAACGCTCACGGTATCTACGCGGTGAAGGAGTGTAATTGCTCCTTCCGGAACCATGACTACGATTACGCGATCTACTTCTCAACGCTTGAGAACGATTACGATGCGATCGACGCGAATCGTTTAGTTTTTCAACACTTGTCGAACGTCGAGGCATCTCTCAGAAATTAAATGAACAGGTATAAAATGTAACACTCACCGATACCCGCAAATACACAAAAACAAAACTTGCAGTAATTAGGTCGTATTCAAATTCTAACGGACATTTAGTTTAACTTAAAACAGATGGCAGAAACAGCACTAAGCACGTGGTCTATCCCACTTCTGATCTTAGAAACCAGAAGTGAGGACAGTTTTTAAAAAAATAACGCACAATTACTTCCTAAATTATTTAATAAACAATCAAAGTTTAATTACAGAAAGCACAACAAATGATCATTAAAAATTAAGATATCCGAACTCTAATTACTGCAAATGATATAAATTAATTATCAAAATAACAATATACCGACTAAATGTAAAAGTACAAACGAGGGTAGCGATGTTCCACCGTTGCCGACCGATAATCGAAAAGGAGCGTTGTGAAGCGCGCGCCGTCTTTTATAGCGCACCGCTTGAGCCAGGTTCTGGAGAAGGAGGTTTTGCTAAGAATATGATATTAAAATAATGGTAAAGTATTTCCTGAATTAGTTTTTTTTATATAAATAACATGTCATCTATATTGTTAATTCTGTTCATGTGTCCTTATTTATAGCTTGATTGCAATAGAATTATTACAAGTGTGATTTGTAAATGTAAGTCAGGCCTATCTCGTCTAAGCCTTAATTTATTATTTAAGTCGAAAACTAGCGCTGCATATTTTAGTATTTTAGATGGGAGCCAGTTATATGGACGTTTGCTGTAATACAATTGTTTGGGATTATGTTTATATATAGACGTTGTATTGAAAAATAAATTGTTAGGATAAATGTTTCGGATTTGCGCCACTAGGCGCCAGAGCCTTCGTCGTGCACGTACCATATAGGAAATAAGCGTTACTTGAAATCTGAAATTCTGGTAACAACGTCTGTAACAAATTTACATTTTAACAGTTTTGTAATTATATTAAATATTCCAACATCATGCAATCCACATAGTCTAAATCCTCTAGAATCCGAATAATTTATTAGCTCTAACAACTTCCACTGAACTGTCCTGATTATATCCTATGGGAAATCGGAAAATAGATACAAATCAATAGTCGTAGAGTTCGTTCACCATCCATAAGGTATAGTTAACGAACCATGTTTGGCCTACTTAACCCCTAGAATTTGACCGAAAATCAAAAGCATCAACCATACAATCTATTACTTCAGTTCCTAGTTCTTTGTTACCAATTTTACTTGCGGCCAGTATGATCTACCATTTACTTTCTCCTGAATCGTCCATTGCGCATTTCTTAAGTGTGTAATTATTGCGTTCATTGGCTCATTCCTTTCTATGAGAGGCGTATACGAAATTGCTGTTTAGCTTCAGGGCAACTTAGGGCTTACACCAAATTATTGCCCACTTACGTGACTTCGTAAATTGGTTTTAGAAAGTTCGATGCAAGAGTTTATCATGTGATTTATTGTTATTAGCTTCGGTGGTTATTTGTGCGGTATGCGGTATGTTGAACTGTAAACTTGCGTTTTTGAATCATACCAACCACTTATTTGAAATAGACACATTATAAAAATTACTAGGTTCAAACTGTAACATCACGAAAAGTATCTTTAGGCTACGTTATATCAACAAGATATGGTCCAGTTTCTATGGTAATGGTATTTATTTCAAGTTAGTCAATATTAATAACAGCATAAATCGTAATTTTCTCACAGTCGTTCAATTTATTCCATTTCTCAAACCAGCTCCAAAATTTTTAATAAACTGACCGAACGCCAAATGGCAATCAGATGCAAATTAAAATCGTTCAGGTCAAACTCGATCACGCTCTCATCGGAATCGTGAACTGAAACGAGATTTTGGAACTAGTTGCAAAGATAACAATTGAAGATCACAGGTGTTGGAGGGATGACCTCTCGCAAAAACCGGCTGCACAACTTGATGCATACCTTGATACTGTATGCATAATTCCTTATGATTATTGTCATGCTGGCGGCTGCATTAGAAACTCAAAGGACTGAGAACTTTGTCGTGCTTTTGCATATGACTGTACTAGATAGTTATTTTTGAGGTCGTTATATAACTTGTTGATGCTTGCCTTTACTTGTTTAGTACCACATAAAATAAGAATTTATGGAGATTCAGGTTCACATACCCAGGACGATCGTAAAATTGTTAGAGGATTCTAATTATTTGCTTTTGCAGCCAGGACAAGATGTTATAGGGTTTTTATTCCAATTTATGTATTCCACCATAAACTAGCATTAATCAGATATTATTTTTATGGCAACAGTAGTTTGTTATGCGAAATTCCATTATTTTTAACCGGCTTCTTGCAAGTCTCTTTACAAATAGTAAAAATACATTGCTAGCTGTTGCACACCCAATTCTATAAGCTTCATCTTACTTAAGATCACCACGCCGATTGAATGAATTAGAGACAGTCACGCTCAAATGAGCATTTCATCTAGATTGCCAAATCTAGTTTTTCTTCATACCGAAGCTTAATCTAATGGCCATTTCTCGTTTCAGGTAAGCTGTTATTAAGATCGTCTTGCTACATGTCAGTAAGTATACAATATTCGACTTCAAATTGACCCTATACAGGAACATAAAGTTACTAATATTAGAATGTCAAGAGGACCCTTAACGGTACTTTTAAACGGTTGCCGACATCCGAATGGGTATTTGAAAACGATTGAAGTTCCATGGTGAGTTAATTATGGGTTGGACTGGACCGTGAGTCCATGACCCTTAGAAATGGACCTTTTGTAAAGGGAGTGTAAATGGTTATTTAAGAAACGTAGCCAGGTCGATGACTTCTGCTAATGACAGGCAAAGAATATGAAACTTATTCACAGGAGGATTTTGTGTCACACTCGAAGTAAGTACCGTCATATTTTATGGTCTTTGAGTGCATACTTTAGCAATTTGCTTTTCATATGAACTTGGTGTGATTCTTGGTAGTTAAATTTTATCACTAATCTTCATTATATACTGTCGAGACACTTTAGTATGCTCGTCTGTTATAGTAAACATTATAAACGCAGTAAAACTTTTAATGCTTATGAAAACTGAATAAATGGTTTAGACTTTGAACTAGGAAACATGTTCAAATAGTTTCGTTTCACAACCAATGTCAAGAAATTATAATGAAGTGAATAATTAATTGGCTAGAAGCTTCTTTAGAAACTAACGTCACAAACTATTCAAAATACTTATCAACTGGTGTTATTGTTTTGATCTGATATACAAGTCTGTCACGTTCGATATTATCTTCAGATACATATGGATCATCATGCTTATCATGTTAGTGATCTTCCGGAGCTAGCCTATAGGGCTCGTTCCACGGACACGCGCGGCGTTGCATGGCTGATGACGTCTGACTCAGCCTTGCGTACGCGTATAGCATCGCACGACCGATGTCAGTCTGTAACAAGTTTACGTGTTAAGTTTTATGCATTTTTAAAGTCATTGTCAATTGACGATGACGAATTCTATTCAAAGTTGTTGGACATTTCTTATTTATTTAAATTTCAACTCTAGTTGACTAGTTTGTTTTATTTTAGAAGAAAATCTTGTTTGATTTAGCACTGCTTACATCAACTGCAATATTCGGTACATTATGACATCTGCATTTAACCATGTCAAGACTTGTTTCAACACCGATTGCAACGATAGTTTAAATATTTACTTATTTATTTTATTTTGCGATTATTCAACGGCAGCATGATCTGTGTACCTCAATCTGCATCGATAAGCCAATCGGTTGATTTACTGGGTTTCTGCCAGAGATGTGGATTGTTTGAAAGATTCACCGTGGCCATGGAACACTGTGAGTTTTAGTTAGTAAAAGTCTTGACATTCCCTTTCACTCAACTCAGAGCTCTTTTTGATGATTGCCCATACAAAAAAAAAAGATATACTAGCTGAACTGACTGTCCTTTTTAGGATTGGTCTTTCTAGACGATAATATTTATTACGTACAATAATCGTTACTTGTTGAGAAAGTTTGAACTAAATTACTTAACGCTTAATTATCTCATCGAGTAATACTTGTCTCCGAAGCATTCCCTATTTTATTACAGGTGGTTGCATTGCATACTAGCATAGTGACCCCGTTTCTCTCCCAGTGCGCAGTCCCCCTCCCGTACAATAATTGTCGATAATCTCTCTCCATCTCGCTTCTAAATTAGGAAGCTGAGATCGCGATAAAGGCGTAAACAAGCCTTGCTGGAATAAACGTTGCATGAACTTTTGTCAAGCAAGCAAGCGAGAATGTTTTATAATTCACCAAGGCGGGTTGGTCTTAAATGTGCTTGTAGATTCACATACGCTTTTTTCTGTATGTGTGTGTGTGTGTGTGTGTGTGTGTGTATGTGCATCATAGAAGCGCTTGGTTATTGGTGTCTAAAGCGCTCTGTAAATGATCAAATTTGACGATCAAACCAAGAATCAAACTAATTCGTTAACTCTTTATCCGTACTCAGCGTATTATTTTCTACCCTGTTGTGCTGTTTACTGGGGATAGCGACCTCCGTGAGGTCCAAATGACTCAGAATTGAGATATTGTTTGAAGAACACTACTGTTCACATTAAACTTATTCGTCAAACACGATGACGTCAATCAAGATTTTTATCAAACGTGACAAAGATGTAGATTGTTTGACGAACGTGTTAAATAAGGCTGCATACTATCAAATCATAAGACAAACACATAGTACTTGATAAACAATTCGATCGTTTACAGGGTAATACAGAAAACAGCATACAAACACAAAAACAATTTGCATGTGAATCAGCACAACCAAGAGTGAACAAGAATGAAATAGAACAACTAAGTATAGTTTTTTTTATGTTTTGCCTCTGATAAGAAGTTTGAAGAAATAGGCTAAAAATTAACAATCCTAGAAAGATAGCCAGTTGTTTTCGATTGTTGTTTTTAGCTACACAAAACTATAAAACACAAGCATAGGTACTATAAAATTCTAAAGCATTTAAATACAATTACCTGTCACAAAACTGGGTGTGTAGTTGTACGTTAAGTTTTGCAATATAAGGTCCGTGTGGTCATGCAAATGAAAAGACCACCTTAAAACTTCTTGCGTTAGCCGTAAGCCATAAAATAATAATAATAATAATAATAATAATAATAATAATATTCCACAACCATCACACAAAGCTGTCTAGTCTCAAGGTAAGCAGAGCTTGTGTTATGAGTACTAGACAACTGATAAACATACTTATATATTTCTAAATACATACATATTATAGATAAATTACACCCAGACACAGAACAAATGATTGTGCTCATCACACAAATATTTGTCCTGGGTGGGAATCGAACCCACGACCTCCAGCATAGCAGTCAGGGCCACTAACCACTAGACCAACAGGCCAGTCAGATAAAGACACATCAGTATGACAAGCAGTGATTGGATAATCGACGTATCTGGAACTGTCAAATATGATCCGGTTATATTATAGCTTTTTAAGAAACTTTTAATTAAGGGGATGCAACTCGACATACATTTTCACTGTTTTTTTCATACAACCGCTCTTACGCCATTATGACGTTATTACGAATTTTTTGTTAGATATTTTGGAAACACAGTATCTTGTGGATATTAATTATCTAGGCTTTTATTAAAATCAATTTATTAATTTATGTAAAACTAATCCAGAAAAGACCTCTGAAAATCTGCTATTTTGCATGAACCTTGACGCTCCATAATTTTCTCAAAAATTAAAAAAGCCAAAAAAGTATAAGAAAGAAAGCCTTGCAAAATTTAATCAAGATTCAGAATGAAGATAATTTTTTCAAAATTTTTTAAGGATTAAAAAATAAACACGAATTTCCGTGAACAAGTTTTGTAAAACATTCGGGTAAATCACGGAATTACCGAATGATAACAGAGTTTTCAGGCGTTATCTCTCTTTTTCACGTTGCCTTTTCGTCAAACATCATATTGGATTGCATTAGATGAAGTAACAAGCTTTTAAACCATGCTCGATGTTGACGACAGGCGAGTGAAAAAGGACCCTCTTAAGTAATTAGAATAGGATACCTATTAGTTTATATACTTGACCGAAGATTGCGCCAGATCAAGAGATTCGAAAAAGACAGGGGTAGCCTTTCCCGGTATTTTTTTAGCATTGCACTGCTTGAACTCAGGCCTCCTTTTTAAGAAAGGGATTGAGCCGTAATCAAACAATGCGGGTCTAGTGCGGGTTGGTAAATGTTTCATGTCTTCGAATTGTTGGTTCTAGAACATCAACAAGTATCCTCATTATGTTTTCTTTTACCGTTATGAGAGCAGTTCTGATGAAATAAATTACATAAAGTAAAGGCGCCTGGCTGGGTTTGAATCCGCCCCCGTAAGTCGAGGCTGTTATCACTGGGGTACTCCTACTCTCTTTGGCCAGTAGTAGGACACAATCTAGGCTAGAAAAATTAAGGGATACGACAGCAACCGTTATTGGAAATTAAATGTCCATTTGTTAAAGCCATTTACTCACAATGATGAATAATGACAATGCCACGAACGTAACAACAATTTAGGCAACATTAATAGTTAGATACTCCAACCACGTTTCCACTCTGGCAATAATTACAAACGTTTTGTCATGAGCCCTTGCATTACCTAAACATATTACCTGCAATTTATATTGCTGTATGTCTAAATGCACTGATATATGTATACGTCTCGTAGGTAGATTATAAGCTACATTTGTATGCGTCGCCGTCTGTGAGTGAAGAGGCTTGTAGCATCTTTAAGACACAGGTGACTAACACACTGAAAAATTACGCCCTTGTGAACAGTTGGAATACATTCACGGGTATAGCTGGGTAAAAGCTTTTCGTGTTTGTGACATTTGTATGGATGGAATGAATGTTGGAGGGCCTGGAGGTGTGATGTTCTATTGCGAGATAAAAATCACATGAATCCACAGAAGTTTACAGTAAGGGAAGGGAGTGAGCTGTGCCCACCTTAGTGTGGTTTATTCCAGGATGTTGGACTACCGATTCAGAATTCTATGATGGACGTCAAAATACTGATAGATAGATACCTACACCAATAATAAAATTACAATAGGATCTTAGAATTAATAGGGTATCACAATGGGCGGTCTAATCGCTAAAAGCATTTCACACAAAAATCAAGTGGGTCAGGGACCAGTGGTCCTGGGTGAGGGGGGGGGGGGGGGCTTAAAAATAACCCTGGATACTCATTGGCATAATATTATTGAGGTGAAAGTTTGTATGTGCATGCTTGTTACTCATTCACACTCAGACGGCTGTAAGGATTTAGATGGGTACACGGGCAGATATTCTAGAATAGCACATAAAATACTTTTTCCAATAGTTGGTTCCCTTGGGATAATTTTCTACTATGACGCGGGCGAAGGCGCTGGCAGAAGCTAGTTACTATATACTAGCTTTTACCCGCGGCTTTGCTTGCCTACATAAAATATACCCTGTGTCACTCAGGAATAAAGCAGCTTTCTATCGGTGAAAAAAATTTAACAATCGGAGCAGTAGGTACTTCCAGAGATTACACCCTAAAAACAAAAAAAAAAAACATAGTACCTCTTTATAATATTAGTGTAGATTAAGTAATAGATACTAGCTTCTGTCAGCGGCATCACCTATGTGAAAAAATTGAAAATTTACCATTGTGCTATTCCAGAACATGGTCTACCCGTGTACATAGTGCCATCAAAATCCGTTCAGCCATTCAAAAACGAAAGCGTGAAGAAGTAACAAACGTACCAACACACAACCCTTCGGCTTTATAACATTATTAAATGGTATAGTGTGATGTGAGGTGTGAAAATAGGCATGGAGTCTATGAACTAAAGTAAACATTATTAGTTTTAGTCGTTTGTAGGTACTTCAATTCCGGTTATTAGTCAGTAGGAACTTCGATACTTTCCTCTAATTTAAGAAAATAATCTTATTGTAAAAATTAATGATCTATGTCTACCAATAAAAAAATATTAAAAGTCACGTCCGTAGAGTAAACGAGATTTGATAAATTAAATTGTTGATCGTGTTCATTTTCATTTGTTTCGGTGCATGCGCACGCGCTGCGCTGCATCTCCGGCGAGCCGAACACAACCGAGTGTTGGATGCGTCGCACGCCGACCAATCAGCGCCTCAGTTGCTATTCGTCACCCGTCGTGTGTGGTAGTGTCGGTGCTCGTGATGTGACCGTTCGAACATCGAACTCAATTTTAAAATTCAAATTCCGAATGTTGACTTGAAAATAATGTGCATTTTAGTGAATTAAAAATGTGCTCGATTTCTATTGCGACTATCTTGTGTTAATGGATTTAAACGATAATACTGTTAACAGTATTTGCGGTTGAAAATATTATTTTGCTGGATTGTTAACTATGGTGATCGTCAGTGTTTTTAACAGGTTAGTTTATATTTAATTAAGATGAAATTATGTTGGCATGGATTTGTGTTTAATTTTATTGTGTGTTTCTAACAACTATTAAGGTAAGGGTAAGAAATTATGTTTATCTGCCTGCTTGATTGCAAATCATACCGTTGTAGTTGCGCTATCTTGATTATAATCAAGTGCAACAAATTACGTAAATAAAGTAGGTGGATAGGCAGTTACCTATGTCTTAATATGGGCAATGTGTACCGGAAGACGATGCATTTTTCGTCACGCTCAATCAGCTCTGTAATCTTATTATGTATTGATTGGTATGTTCTTGGCAATAGCTAACAATTTGATGGAAACACTAAGTCATGACTACCCACTTTGTTGTGTGGAATGAATTCGATTCTCCACTCCCACGCATAGTACTTACAATTACTATAGATAAGTGCAATACATTATGATATTATCGTACTATCGACAGATTCGAGTTTATTACCCATAGATTTCGAATACCAATCTACACTAAAACTCGAATCTTAATTAGTTGTTAAAACGATGAATATTTTAAGAACAATCGAATTAATAATTAAGTAAACGGATGCACTGACCTTCTTACATTCTTTTTTTTATGACAGTCATGCATAACTGGTATTTTGGAATTCCAAATATTGGTAATCAAGACCATGACCTCACACACAAATCCAGGTAGGTATTGAATAATGATTCATTTGAAATTTCCAATTCCATTCCTATGAATTTAAAGTTGCCTTCCAAGAAAATTATCGATCTTCTCTTAGATAGAGATAGATATAGTAAAGTAAGTCGATGGATATATATCACGAACCTACCCCGTTATTCCCAGGGGTCATCATCGTTCCCTGATTCGACACGGTAGCTCAGTAACCAACATTTACGTAAGCACCTGACAGTATCGTGTCGTGTGACATGCATCCATCACGCTCTTCCGCAAAGCATACCCGTATCACCGTCATACTCTGACGCCTGCAGTACTGTACTACGTTAAATTTGCACCTTTTTTCTCCCCTTACCGCATCCTACCTCTTCCTCACCGGAGTAATTTAGAAATGAATAAACCATTATCAATGTTTTGTTGTCAAACAATTTAAAAAGTACTGGAGTCGAATTTAAAGCTTCTATTTGATTGGCAGCAGAGAAACAAACGTTCCGATGCGTTTCCGATTACGCACGCAAAATGGAAACTGACTGATCTTTGAATATGCATGTGCATGGTCTGGCCAGCTGTGCACTTCCACGCATAATCGCGGTTCCCTCTCGTTACCGAGTGTTTGCCTATCGAGCGATGTATCGGCGACATAGATATCGGCCATTAGTGTGCCAATATAAACATTAATAAGTGGATGATTGATTAGACCACCGTGGCAAACTGGTCTGAACTGGTGTGGGATTTCATCTAATGTCTTTGCTCGTTTAGAAGCCAAAACTTTCAGAATAACTTTAAATATAAGAAATTAGTTAGTAAATAAGTTGTTATTTATATATTATAGTACTACGATAAGGCGTAAAGGAATATACAAAGTAATGTTTTTGATAAAACCAAGTTATATTAGTATATTTGTATTTATTTCAGTACTTACCTACTTAAAAGCTTAGCAGTAGATAACTAAACTAATCGTAAACAGCCAATGGTTAAGTACCTACAACGTTGGCGTTAACGTTGGTTAATAAATACAACCAAACGAATCATTAATTCTCAGTGAAAGTCTAGAACAATAAAGCTATTATCATATCAAATAAATTAAATACGCAAAGTATAGAAGTTAGTAAAAGTGGGTACGTATTTTAACAAGAGTAGAGAATGGAAAAAAATATATTAAAAACAAAACAGTACAACCCAACAAGGCGAAATGCGAAAAGATAAAATAAATGTCCATTAAAACATTCTCAAGTTTGAACATTAACCTGAAAACTGAGTAAGCTAAAATTACTCATCATAAACATCGCATTTAATTTTTTTAAATTTCTGTTTATGGTTGTCTTGTCTTACTTTTTGTAGAAACGCAACCTCACTTACGCATAATGACTGCTTGAATTTTAATAATGCCATGAGCATCCATAACTCTCGAAGCTTAAGCAAATGGAGTATAATTTGTCAAAATTCCCATAACATTATTTTTTTCCTGGACTGCAATCAAGCCAAAATCTTGTTCTCAAGCGACGAAAGTGATCAAAGAAAAATTACCACTTTCAGAAAATAATAAATCATTGCGCTTTTTGTCCCTACTGTTATTCGAGAGTGGGACGTCAGTGTGCAATGAATCACGTAGCATGTCCTCGCCCACGGGCATATTTACCTCTCAAAGTGCTCCTAACTCATTTACCGATAAATTACTTCTGGCCTTATAGACCTTACCATCATATGTATAAGGATCAATTCTTTTCTGCCGATTATCTTCAACCCCGAGGTCATTCACTGCAACTACTTGACTTGAAATGAATTTTGACTTGATTATTATTGAGAAACAAATTCTGCTGCTATGCTACTCCTGTGTATTTTACGATACAGTAGTTATCTAGAGTTATTTGAATTTACCAAAGAATTTGCTGACAGCATCTCCAAGAAAGATTAATGAGCCTAATCTTTTCGATTTCTAGAAATTTTTGACCATTCTCGTATTAACATGTTTTACATAAAATCTAGCTAATCTGTGATTGTAATTCATACAACATCACTACACAAATCAAGTTGAGAAATTATGCGACAATTCTAACAACTTTTACTATCACCTAGTAACAGTTAAAACATACTGACATACATGTCAACAAGATAGTATAAAAAAGGAAGAGGTACCGCTTAATGCAACAGGTTTCAAACTAGCATGGATACCGGTTCCTCTCAATCCTGTTTAGCATTAGAAAATTGTAGTGAATTGGGTCACACACGCGTAATGAGTTTCTCGCCTCACGTCCTTAGGGATTTGCACCAGCGAAAGTTGCTAGTCCTACTTTGCGGATTGTCACCAATTAGCATAAGTAATTTGCATTTCGTAACCCGGCATCACCTAACAATATCCTAGGTCCCTTGTGTAACATTTCTGTTTCTATTTAATCTTTTCTGCCACTGTTCTTTTTATACAACGTACTGAAAAGGTGTCCGTTTACATAATAAAGAGAGGTTGAGATCATTATATTTTCTCTCTAGAATGCTGTAATAACTATCCCAATTAAAAACGGCTCATCATATATCTAAAAATTCGCACAATATGCAAAAAATTCTTGAATGTTCACTTTCATCGTGAATCGACGTCATTTCAACAATTCAACACGGTCTACCGCAAGATACTTAGAAACTCGCGTTACCCTCACTCATACCTATTTACCACAACATTAAAAATGGTGGCTGTTGCTGCCATAATTTGTGTTGAAATGTATTTTCACTATTCATCAATCATTTTTAACGAGATCATTATTACTATCATTTTCTTTATGTTTTTTTTCTCACTGTTTTTGAGATTCATAGAAATATATTGCTATAATGGTATGATAGCCGAAGTGTCAAGTTAAGCCATATCTTATTAAGTTGCATTCAACAACCACCTTGATTTCTTGTCGACATCGAAAATGCATGATTCCCATAACTTCTATTAAGCAAAGCCACTACTCGAACCATGAAATCAAATATGACATAAACAGTAAAAAAGATATTTGTAAAATATTAGTCCCGCGTGCAAAAGCTATTCAACCAGCATAAAGTTGAAGGGAAAGTAACGCATCGTCATCACGCTAACTGTATGGAAATTAGTGTTATGTTATTTGATCTGCGAACAAAGAATAATCGTGACTAAATGGTCGTAACGATTTTGTAATCCAAGAACTATCGACATTACTTTTCTTGCGAGACTTGGAATTTTATAGTAGAGAATTTTCGTATAGTAAGCTTTAGAAGTTCGTTATATTAAATGTAACTAATTTTAAACAAATGAATAAATAAGTGTAACTAAATATAGTATGTAATGAAATCTAGCTATAAACAACAATCAACCTTACGCTATGATATATTTTTTTATTGCGTTCGTCCCAATGTTAGTGTTAGTGTCAGTGTCACAGTGTTCTGTTCAAAATGTATCTATCACCTTCTTGCCATATTATCCTACTGACCTTTCCCATTGCATTAAAGTTGCTTTTGTCATAACATTAGAATATTAAAGCAAGATACCTAATTATGTCGATTTACACAGTGATACAGGATTAATTGTTATTATACTTACCTATATTATTACAATCAGAGACGTTAATTACGTTCGTTACCAGGCGAAACTGATTCGGTGTCATAATTTTACCCCTGAAGTTATTGAACGAAAACTTCTTCATCTTCATTACTTCTTTTCACTCAATGTTTAATAGTTTACATTACATTGTTATAAGTAGAACAATTAATCAACAATTTATCTCTACAACCCATCATTTAGACTACTTAGATCATCACGCAACACTGCTGCCGTGGAGTCGGTATTTTCTTCATTCTCATTGATTTCACCTTAAGAATAGATAGTTATGCTTTCTACGCCGACTCTTGTTATACTTTGTGCGGTGGTAGAGATGTGGCAATTAAATGTAATTTGCTATTCGATACATTCATTAGTCATATTCTGGTTTCGAACACACGACGTAAATCATACGACTGTTGTTTTTACTATCCTCGTTGGTTTGGTCTTAATCAAAATTTTTTTAGGGATCACTTCATTGGCCTCTACATTTTTATTGAGATTTTTATCAACACCCTTATTAATCATGTCATAATCAACACTGTTCAGCGTTAATCCGGAACTGTCATCGTTACGTGATGAAATATTGTGAATTTCCGCAAACGCTACATGAATACGCAAAAATGCCCCCAATACGAGGTTCAATCGAAATTGGCCCAACAATAAGGCATTCTACAGGCTCCATTGTGTTACCATCTGTCATTGAGGGATTCAATCATTACACTCAATAATCGTAGGTTAGCCTCGATGGTATTCCCAAACACAATTGCACAAAGTTCTCCTATTATTATTAGAAATACGAACCGATAAATAGTATTTTTGCGCACGCGTGATAGTAATACAGTTATTATTAAATTTCTCAGCGTTTTTTGTTGGACTTTTCTCCCCACAATCCTATAAGTTTATTTATTAGTCGAGCACTAAAATCGGCATAAGGGGTTCGGTTTACGACTAAGTTTATTTTGTCATGAGAGGGGATCTGTCCCCGGGTTGTCAGTCAATGTATCCTTTGTTAGTTGCTCATTAATCTTAGGGCTGTCGAAGCTTTAATACGTGGATGTATTTATACAAGCAAAGCAATTTTGTTGCGTTAATTAAATGCAATATAACCTTTTTGACACTTTTAATTTCCTATAATGTCAATGGTTTGGGCAGCCAGCTGGTTCTCATTACCTGATTATTAAAACGAACTGAATAATTTTGAAATCTTAGACTATATAAAAATCAAAGAAACTGCTATCTCACCATACATATTTGGAAACATCAATTTTTTAATATAGTTCAAGTGCTATCTATTATTACATTGTTCTCACATAATATTAGTAACATATATAACATGTAATGAGATATTTATAATACATAACATGATTGAAAAGAGTGTCCATGTAGTTTCTTGCACATTCTTCTCCATTGAGATCTACGCTTTGGAATGTGCAATTAGCATCATTTTTTCTGACAGACTGACTTCTTGACCTTTCATGAGTGTCTGCAAATGGTTTATTTGAAATAAAATTATTTGAATCTTAGACGATAAAGTCGCCAAACACGTTCACTAGCCATTTATCACATGGCACATGTGCTTGATTCATTGCAACGTCCGGATGCGGCGACTATGTATCATTTTCGATGGTTTAATACTTCACCAGAGCATCCCAACATGTGTGGATTTTACTTAATAGTGACTTAAAATCTCAATAAAAATATTACAACTAGGAGAATGTTACAGTGCCTTTGAATATATTATCATTTTAGCATTAACCGACGACAATAAATTACTTATATGTAAAAGATTAGGTACCTGTTAAAAAAAAATTACAATGGTTCTAGATTGCTACCATGTATAAAACAGAAAAACAAAAGAACGTGCTTAAAGCCAAAACAATGAGGTTTTAGTTTAGTGTGCAAGTGTCGCTTGTCATTCTGCATCGTATTTATCAAGATCACTATCATCAACCCACTTATATCTTTTGTTAAAGTTGATTCGGTAACGTGCGTTCCTATCTTCTCATGTCCTTTTATAGTGAACATTAATCCAAAATATTGAATAACAATGACCACGTACCACGTGTATCGTTTTTATTAAAAGTATCAGGCGATTTGTATTTTGATTTCGTTTTTACTCTAAAGATGACTGGCACGAGATAAAATTAATAGCTGCGAGAAGTTTTTGCTTTGCTTTGAAAAAACTACACTTTGTTCGCTTCAAAATATTGATTGCTCTATATTTTAGATGATTTGTGAGATTGGTTATGGTCTCGATTTCTCGTTATTTCATAGACGGTTAACCAGCCTGTTGCAATAAACTTTTATTCCTGGCTTTTCATAAGCGTTTTTGATTCAATTTTATGATTGATCTTTGTTCGTCTGATCTCCTTTATTTTGATACTGAATTTAGATATTTTATAAACTTTATTGTAGCAGACTTGAAGTTTCACAGGTATAGTTTGTAATAAAATAATATATATAAACATTGCCGCTGTTCAGTTCACTGTAATTATTGTAAAGCACAAGGCACAGTTGTAGCACCTCCCGTCGTTGGTATTATGGATTCTAAGGATCTCGTGGGACCAATAGTCCTTAGTCTAAAAGAAACTTAATGCAGAAAAGTTTAAGTAGCACTATTCATTTTTAAACTACATTTTCTCCGATCTTTTGTTCTATAACTATACCCGGAAGACCTTAAAGTTTTACTTAGATTTTAATTTAAAACAATTTTCTTTAGAAATTAGATTCAATTACATACTTAGCTTGTCGTCCGGATTAGCATACAGACGGACAGACAGACGGTAACTTCCTTTAATTAATGATGATGATACATATAGGAATAGCATTTGCAATTAATTACTTGGTACTTCCTTACATGACTGTGTTTAACCTGTGTAAATGTGAACAAGTATTGCTATAAGTGCAATGAACCTGATGTCAAACTATAAAATCTCAGTGCTCGTTTTATAGTTGGTAGTACTGAATTTAAATATGCAATTTATGTAGTGTCTACCTGTATAATTACAAAAACATCTTATTATTATACAGATTATTCTGATTGGAGAATACGAGCTTGGTATTTAACCAGTTACGGATCTGTTAAGTGCTGATGATATTATTCAAATTGTTATTGAAGATGCTTATTTTTAGTTTTTTTTATAAAATTATACTAGCATGTGAGTATACACTAGCTGTGGGATTATTTGAAAGAGATACCGCTGCCATGGAATGGAAAGAGGAACTGAAGGGACACACAGGTGGGTTTTAGTTAATAAAATTCTGAGACTCATTTTGGCTCTTACTCCCCACCCCGAACGCAACAAGTTACATGTATGATGATTTCTCATCCCATAAAAAGTGGGTATTTATCTCCCAGTGTGGAAATAAGACCTGTCATACTATATGGACCAGAATATTGGGCTGTGAAAAATAAGTATGAAAAAAGATTGCATAAAGCGGAGATGAGAATGATCATCTATATGTGTGATGTTACGAGAATGGTTACAGTGAGAAATAAGTATATTAGTGGAAGTTTGAAAGAGGCGCCAGTGACTGAAAAGTTGAAAGAGAATCGTTTGTCATGTGAAAAGGAGGTATGAAACATAATTATGTTACTAAAAGAAGTATTAGTATAGACATGTAGATGAATAGAGAGGGAGGCCGAAGAAAAAATGGGCTGATTGTTTGAGGAGTGATATGAAAAAAAAGGCAGTGATCACGATATTTGCAATTTTTTATTTTTTTTTTATTGCAAAAATTTTGGATTGAAGATAAATATTAATATATTACATTAAAAAAAATAAAGAGAAGTCCGAGTCCAATATAAAATTTCCAGGAAAACAATTTTAGATGGATCACAACATAAAATTTCCTTGTTAACAAGCAACATTTTTAAGGCTTCTTATTCCTCTGCAAAAAAATAGAACCATTATGTCGGCAGCCAGGGATTTCCGCTTTATTTAATCGGCAAAGAAACAAAATTGTACTGTTCTACTTCACATAGGGTCTTCGAATATTTTTTAATTTTGTTCCAGTAAAGATATTAATTTTGAAAATTGGTTATGAATAATCAAAGACATTTTAATCAGCATTATTATGTGTAAAATAACTTACAAAATAACCAGGTGTTTATAGGTTATGCAAATAATATAAAACAAGATAAGTTATTTACGAAAGCACAACAAAAATGCACATTTTATGCTCATTCAAGCTGTCCAGTCGATAATACAATAAGCTATGCATACAATTAATATTTAAGCATAAGGACTTGAGCATAATAGAAAACACATTTTTATGGGGTAGTTGCTATGAACAAAACCTATCATATTAATGTATTGTTATTCATTAGGTAAGGGGACTCGTATAACTTCATTGTGGGGAAAATTATGAATATGTTTTAACAAAATCGGTGAATGCGGTCATTGTTTGATAACGTGGGCTACCTTGGTCACCCGAACTTACCCGTAATCATCGGATGATTCCGGTCATTTGAACTCGATAGACCGAGCCAACCTCCCGTTTGTAATGCACAGGAAGGTAAAAGGACACATGAGTCTGTTGTGTCATTTTACCTCGCTTTGTACAAAAGTAACATTCGTTTTTATTTTTGATGTTTTTGTATTTCTAGTGTTAGGGTGCTTTTTATATCCCCTTTTAATAATAATATCTATTCAGCGATAAACCGACGCTTCACCTAATATTTTGGGAAAAAATTAGAGGCTTTTTCTTGGACCTTCCAAAAAAAATATGAAACAATTATTATTTGACACAAATATACCAAGACAAATTAAAACTTGCCAGTCTGTCTAAAATTGTCGAAATATGTGTATCTGTTCGAATCGCAATAAATCCGAGCGTACCCGAATGAATCAGCAAAATAATTTTATCAAACAAAAAACACATCGATGAGATCTTAAACTAACGAAGTGGTTTCTGATCTTAGCGTGCTACTAACAAAGTTTTTTTTTTAATATTAATTAGCCAGTTTAGCCACTCCATTTTAATTGAGAACTGATGTAAGTCGCGTGCTGCATGAGTGACTAACAAAAATCATACTGATTGTGTTCTGTTAGTTTTTAGGCCGATATCGAGACTGGAATGGAAAGACGGCCAACCCTATTGTTGTGATTAGATCGATGCGTTGTTGTAATAGTTTTGTAGGGTTGTCGCTCGTTTGTTGTTTTTTGATCTTATGATATAACGCTATTCACTCAACTAAAGTCTTCGGTATTTCTTGTTAAATTGATTACTGGAAATAAGAAATAAATATTTAATACAATATTAATGAAGGTTTTACATAAGTACACGCACTGAATAGTAATAATTATTGGAACTACTTAATACACTATTTACGCTTTTCTAATTAGGTAATTAATTTTTTTTAAGAGTTATAAAGACGTTTCCGTAGATTACACGTTATAATATGAAGGATCCTTCTTAAAATTATTTGGCCAACGTTTTGGAAAAAAAAATTATTCAATGTGTAGCATCTTCATCTTTTGAATATTCCAGCAAGTTCCAAAAAAAAAACGATCGCAATTTTGCAAGCAATAAAAAAAATGTCAACCATCCACACTAAGCATGAAAATTGCAGCAATTATTTAGGTACTGACACAACCCTAATATAGATTTTCGATAAATCGGAATTCCTCCGGCTTACGGTATCTTTTTAACGGTAGATGATCGGATTGTTATAAATCGATTTAAAAAAAAAAAATGTCGGTCTCATTCGATTCGAATCAAGTTGATCGGAAGTAATCGCGTTATTCGCGTGGAGTTTGTTTGTCGTCCGCACGGTGGCCCACGAGCAGGTCACGCTTCACTAGATACTAATTCGGTCTTATTGTAATGTACAGACAAAGCTATTTACGCCCAATCGATGTTTAATTGATTGGTAATCAATACCACAACACTGGAGCTAAAAGAATCACGAATTTCTCTTAAAATCTAATTTATTTTTCGATTAGCGTTCCGAACGAACGAACTGGATTTTATTTAATTGAAATCACAATAGCTCCAATATTTGGTTGTATTTTATACTGTACGCAATATTTACATAGCAAATATGGAACAAGGTCAAAGGTTGATGTAATACAGGAATCATTTAAATTATCAAAGACACGCGTTGGAACTTGCATAATATATGTAGAACAATAACACGAACCTATCATTTTATCAATTATTTTCTTTCACTTTGCCTAACCTATTTTATTTATAAGTAACAATTGTGTAACGCTATTATCTTATCAAAACGGAAAGGTCAGCGCGAATCGGGGTGTCAGGCTTCCGAACAATAAATAATGATTTGAAGTTACTGTATCTAAACAACGACTTTCATGTGTCCCTTAATTATGTTTCAAATGCTCATTGCCTTTAAGATAGTACGAGAGTATCCTTTGATGAACATCCGTCAAGATTTTCTGAGACCAGTTTATGTTTGCAAAGGAATTCCTGGTCGTGTCAGTCAGATAGAATGTCTGGCACTCAGTATCTAGCTCAACGGTAAATGGTTAAATGTATCTATGATAAATTTCAACCAGTAATCTTTAGCAAGGCTTTAAAGATACGCAGAGAGGAATTCCAACGATACTCCTGACAGTTAGGAAATGAATCAGTAGGTATGGCTAGTTGGTTCTTACTGGAGGTTAATCAAAGAAATGTAATGAGCTACAGATCGTTGATCCGCTGAGTACCTTTAGAAAGGTCCCTAGCTAGAATCTTTTAATGATCAAGCTCTTTTAGATGACTCATCCTGAATGCAAGTGCTACCGAGTCCTGACGATGTGTCTACAAAATAAATTGTAGGTAACCTAACCCAATCAAATCTAACTTAACCTAAGGTTTGTTAAGCTAAGAACTGAATGGAATGATGGATACACACGAAATAATTTGTGTTATCTCAGAGCAGAGATTTGATTGGGGATTTTTCATAGTTTTGTCGACAAATATAGCATTGGACATGGTAAACTTACATTATATTATTACAGTATTGCACGCCCGGCTATTTGCCTTCTGAAACAATCTAAAAATATCGGAACCTATCTAAGCTAATTGGAAAAGTTTTTTTATTTGTGTAATCGCGCCTATCTCTGGAACTTCCATTTGGATTGGAAAAACTCTCTTCTGTATGATACAGCCAGGACGTACAGTAAATGCTATCTAACATTACACTCCGACCCACGTAAACGGAGCACTAACCAAAGACGCGAGTAAAACTGCGGAGAACAGCTAGTAACCTAACGTTTCTCTCATAGTTAGTAACCATTACAAAATAAGCTTCATAAATTCCTTTTATTAGTAAAGAGTAGTTACGATCCCATCCATCAGGCATCAGTGACCCCCTGACCACGACCCCGGAAACCCTACCCACCGTGCTTTTGTATGAGAACCGCCAAACCATGTGGGTTTGATTGAACCACTATCTAAGATTTAACAGAAGTGCCATTTGAACGTAAAAGACGTCACATACGATGAAAATTTGCATTCCTTGCCGGAATCTGTGTTTCCTGATGGCTACAACCCGGGAATCTTTATGTCGAGAGTGAATAGGTTATATCTAGGTTAGCGCGCTCCATCGTCAACCGCATCCTCGCTTTCCATCAGGTGAGATAGTGATCAAGCGCGAACCTATCGAGAATAAAAAAAAAACATACGATTATTCATATATTCGTTTGACAATTACGTTGAAACAACCAGTTTATTTCCTAACAAGATAGATAGATATACACTTTATAGTACACCATAGATAGCATATTTACCTATACAATTATAGACATTAAAGAGTATGATCTTTTGTCCCTCTATTACAGTGGGACAAAAGACCTACCTATTGTAGCGACATCTATGGCGTCACATAAGAACTAATCCTGCATCGCGCAATTACAAAATTGGAACATATAGAACAGCCCGAAATCATCGTATCGGGGCGGTTGCCCACCAGACATAACACCCGTCTGGTCGGAGGATCCTCCCTTTTCACCGGAGGTTTGCTGGACTTTATATTCTGTTCCGCATACCTTCACTATATAGGTACACCGATTTGTCTGCCAGGCTTCCCCCACCTGATAAGAGGTACAATTCCCATAGTACCAGTATAAGAACCCGTCGTGTCCTCGTGAGGGCGATCGGCGGCAGCGATCTCTCGCGCCGGGCCTTGGTACAGGCCATGGTCCGGAGCGAGGAGGAGTGGCAGGCGGTCGCCTCCTTCTGCGAAGCAGTAATGCTAGCAAAGGAGGCGGCCGATCGCGTGAGGCAACGGCAACGGTCCTTACGCCCCAACCGCCGCCGGGATTCCGATCCCGATTTCCGGCCACCGTAGGCGCGGGCTTGCGGACGGCGAGCAATGGGTGGCTCGCCGTCCGATCGTCCGGTAACCGTCCGGACCGAGCCCAAGTCGTCGACGGCGCGTAGTGTTCCACGCGCGCCTCAAGGAGATGTCAGCAACCGTAGGGGCCCAACAGGGTCGAAGCCTACTGGGGCCATGGGTGATGCGAAAGAGATCCCCGGGGCCCTGGAAAACAAATGGCAAAGAAGGAACAGGAGTGGGTTTTTAGTCAGTAAAAGTCTGACACTATCTCCCGCTCCGCCCAAGAGCGGGGGATGTCATGAGATGATTCTCCCACCCGAAAAAAAAAAAAAAAAAAAAAACCAGTATAAGAACACTGCTGGTTTGGTTTCAACAATATAACATTTTAGGGAAGTAAACGGCCACTAAAATGGCACTATGAATATGGACTTAAGGAGGGTTCCATCAATCAGACATTTGAACAAACCGCGAAGTTCGGACCACGTAGAACCGTGCTTTTGTATGAGCGCCGCGTGGGCTTTTCCTTTCTACATACAAATAGAGAAGGCTCACTCTAATATGGAACTCTTACGGAATCGTAAGACCTGTTTGGACTTCTGATCACCATAACGATATCAACAAGACATCAAATCTTGGTATTGAAACCAAGGTTACTGAGTAAAGTAGTAACGTAATCATACTTCTTCAATAAGTCAAATAGAGACTTTGGAGAGTATGCGGGGGAATTGCATGACTTGATTTTGCCATCTCCTTTCTACCATCGGACAACCCGACGTAAGTTAGGCGTAAGAACTTCCACTTAATAAACTAGTGCCCCTCACCATCAACGATTGCATCACTGCTTACCATCAAGTGGGATCGCAGTCAAGCACTAGTTTATATCAATTAAAAAAAGATAAGGAGGATATTTGCTTCACAAAAGTGCGAAACAAGCTTTCTGTCCGGATTGGATATCCATTTTTAGGGTTCCGTACCTCAAAAGGAGAAAACGGAATCCTTATTTGATCACTTTGTTGTCCGTCCGAAAAAATCAAACTTCTAGTTAAAGTTGAGAAAAAAAGATACGGCCGTTTATGTCACAAAAAACGTGTATTATTGTGACACTTTCAAAGGAATCAAAATTCATAGGGTACTTCCCGTTGACTTAAAATCCTGAAATTTGGCATGAAGCAAGGTCTCATAGCAAAAGTATAGGAAAAAATCTTAAAACTGTAAATTTGTAGTTACGTCACAAAAAAAAACTTATTTTGCGATTCGGAACAATCTTCGTATCTTGTTTCGGTAATTGAACTATTTACATAGGTAAGTTTGTACGGAGTCCGACTCGCACTTGCCCGGTTTTTTTTTTGAGGTTGGGTTATCAAGAAATTTATAACTTTTCCAGCTCTGGAAGGAGTAAGAACGGCAACGGCAGTGTCAGTTTTTTACTGATTAAAACTGACCCGTACTCCTTCAGTTGCCCTTTGCATTTGTTAGTCTTTCGATCAATCCCGCAGCCTTGAGTTAATATCCCGTTTTTATTTTAAAGTGATAAATCTTCAAAATAATGTCTTCTTCCGCTCAAAAGTGCAGCGAGAGGACTTATCAGACTTTTACTGACTAAAATCCATCTACGTTCCTTTATTTTATTTTCCCTTTGAGTTCTAGAGCCACGGTAAGTCTTTTTTCCTTCTTTTTTCCTCAAACGTTCCCGCAGCGCGTTGATATCCCTAAGTTTCTTTTGTCTGCATTGGCGGTATTAAACCTACTACTCATAACTTTATAGTGTCCCTCGTAAAATATTCTGATTTATAATAATATTTTCAAGCACAACAGTGCAATGGACATTTGTGTGTATCTCTAGATTGTAGTAGGACTGCGGTAGGCCAGTAAAATACAAATGGATGACTTTGAAGGCAGAATGTGGCTCACCTGTACAATTTTCTGACTTGCTATTATTGGATATATTATTTATGAAGAAAGAGAGACGAGACGAGGCTATCTCACTCTTTCTGAAATTGCAGACAAAATATTCGAGGAAAACAGAAAACATTTTCATTAAGTTTTGTTTCCATATCATTTTAATAATGTCCGTTCATATTACACTGACAAAAGCAGTAACTTGCTGAATGACAGCTTCATTTAGAAAAAAAACAAAATACACGTTTAATCCAACAAAAGAATAGCTGATCTTTAACCGTAACAAAGTTATCAAAACATGCTTGAGGCACTAGATAACTATTCGTATAAATTTTATCGTAAATCGAAAACAATATCATATATAAAATATTATGATGGAACGCCTGCAATAGCTGGAATGCGCCACTAACAAATGGCCACTCATTTAAAGACATTAATGTACTTATCTAATAAAACTGAGATGACTATCTGCACTCCTATAACTTTGTAGTATAACCGTTTTACGACCCCAATGACATATCAGTAACTAACATTGCGCCCCTCGGCGTTTCCCGTGGTTTTATTCACTAATCAGCCAGTATTATTAACTCCATGATTTATGTTCTTCGTGTCAAAACAAACTTGAAACAGGAACTCCGTTTCGTTCGTCAATTTCGTTTTTTAGTTATTTTGGTAAAAAAGGAAACATTTTCAGAAAGGGATGCGGTGCTGTCGCAATTTTTTTTATTTAAATATCCTTTTAAATCAAAATTATTACGAGTGGACGAACTTCGAAAAGTAACTAAAGAACTTTTTTAGGAGGTTGGTTGTATTTTTTGTAGAAATAAATCTAAATAGTGAGCAACCTATCTGGTAAGGTTCCTATAGAAATGACAAAATATCTATAATTACTCAATCGACACATTGATTTGGGCCTTTTTTTTTGACGTGTGGTATATAAATAATAATAATAATATTTCACAACTATCACACAACGCCGTCTAGTCCCAAGCTAAGCAGAGCTTGTGTTATGGGTACTAGACAACTAATAAACATACTCATATATTTCTAAATACATACATATATAAATAATTATATTATAATTACACCCAGACACAGAACAAATGATCGTGCTCATCACACAAACATTTGTCCTGGGTGGGAATCGAACCTACGACCTCCGGCATAGCAGTCAGGGCCACTAACAACTAGACCAACAGGCCAGTCAATAATGGGACTACCAGGAAGTTACCGCATAAGGAATGAAGATATCCGCAAGAGAACCAAGGTCGCCGACATAGCCCGAAGAATCGCCAAACTAAAGTGGTAGTGGGAATGCGGTGGATGCGAGACGCACAGAATCGACCGTTGTGGAGATACTTGGGGGAGGCCTATGTCCTACCGTGGACGTCTTTCGGCTGAAATGATGATGACCAGGAAGTTAAGTATAACTTAACCCAAAACAAAAGGAATCATCAAGATTAAATACATAAACAAAAAGTTATGCCCGAACTGATAACCCCAATAATATTTTATTCGAACATAATTGGTATACCGACTTTATAGATATCTGCGTTACAGAAAGTACCGGCGCGGCGGCGTGATGTTAAGTTATATAATACTGCATTTTTTTTTCTGTTTTGAATAATTTTTTAAAGTGTTACATGGTATAACTCCGAAGTACTTTATTAGATTTTCGCCTCATTTGGATGGGGCTACCTGGATAAATTAAGTCTCTTCCGAACAAAACAAAATATCATATCATTCGATGAAGACGTTGCAGTACTAGGTGCAAATGTCGAATTGAGGAGTACCTTCTCCTTTTTTAAAGTCAGTCAAAAAGTTTCCAAAGCAGTGTTTATATTCATACCGTTGTTTTCAGTAAAAAATTGGCCGCCAATACTAGAATAGAAACTGTTTTCCTATGTCGACAAAAAGGTTATACAGTAAGAGCTATTTGGATGATTGACCCACTATATTTGTTTCGGTTGATCATATCTACCTACCTTCAGTTTACTCGCTAAACAAAATAGCTGCCATAGTTTTAGTGTGATACGTGGGCGAGTAATACTCGATGTTAGCCTATATATTTTCCTACAAAATTAGCGTTATTATAATACGAAAGCCTGTTACATTTTGTCTTGTTTCCCCACTAAGTTTGCATCGTAATACACCATTTGTAGATAAAACTTTAATTTAACAGTCTGGTTTTGTTTGCCTATATTTCAATTGATTATTGTGTATATCTTGTATATTTATTTGAATTGCCTTGTTCATAGACCCGACGATAACTTAAGTGCACATGCACTTTCACTAATACAAGAAATTTCTTGCGTACACATTAAATTGTTCTATTTAGACAGCTAATTTCCAGTTATTCGAAAACATGCTCGCAGAATTCTTTAAAATCTTAATTTTACTTTTCGGCATTGTCAATTGAATGCCCAAGAGAAGTATGAAATATCTGAATACCATCCTCGATCGCAAAGAATGTTACTGAAGCATCAACCATTGTATCTAAAGCCAGAAGTTGGCACTTCAACTATTCCAGCCCACCTCCTTAAGAAGCACAATAGGAGTTTCATTGTTTTCAAAACGCGAATTTGAATGGATTTCAGATAAAATCTTCGTTGACAGTAACTTGCCTAGAACATTGCTACGTAATTTATTGTTATGGAGACCTTCAATATCATGCGGCTAAAGTACCGTCATACTTCGTCGACAAATATGCTCATTCAATATTCATCGGTTCTGCCTTGTATCACAGTGATCAGGAGCTCAAAGACCACTTATTTATCTTCCCATATTCGTCTGTAATAAATATTAAAACCAGTATTTCATAGACGCGACTTGAATGGTCACAAGAACCGTACTTAGGAAATTTGTTCCATTTAACTTTTTCCTTGTTCAACTTTTCTTTCTTACGCAAAAATTTCGGACACAAAACCTATTACAATGTTTTAATGTTCTTGTAATAAGATTATTACGTGTCAAAACATTCGTATTTAGCAAATATTTTTGTATGGATTCCATGATGTGTTTCATAGAAATAAATAATGCCTTTCTGGTTCATTAAGCGGGCCCACAAATCCGTCATTTTAGTACAGAACAAGTGATTAGTTCCGGGGTTTAACTAAAGCAGTTTTGCAATTTCACAGCATGGCCCACGCGATTAATTTATATTTCGTTATGAGTCATCGATGTGTTTTCTAATCGATTCACCGATTTGAATTTATGACTTTACAGACACTGTTTACAGTGTGGATCGTTTATATTTGGATAATCGGATATAGGATTTCACGGACCACCACCGAACTCTGTGGTTCGTAAAGCAACCGAATTCTAAATATAAATGTAAATATTGAATGTCTCTGATTCGTATCGTCATTTTTGTTAAGTTATGGGGATATCAACAAGTTACGGTCTTTAACAAGTAATAATTTAACTTTAATGAAACACACAACATTTGTTGAGTATATAAAATCCTAATGTAGCATTTCTTATTCACATATTACTCCTTCACTCATTTAAAATTTTAGGGTTCTGATTATACCACAACAGGTTGGGCCGTGAACAATAAATAGTGTTCACAATTTCATCTAAGATATTGACAGTAGCTGTAGCGTGCTGTAGCAAGGCAAAGACATGCAATTATACGAAAGTGAACTGCGGAACGCATAAATATTCATATAATTCGCTCCTTTCATTCTCAATTCACTAAAAAAAACTATTCCTCATAATATACTTTATTAGTTACCTAGGTGACCAGATTTGTGATGTTGATTATGTTATGATCTATTCAACTTAGGAAAAAAAATTTCAATGCTAGGACAGAATAGAACAGATCTTCTATTATTCTTCTAGGCATAGAATCGCATTAAAGTTTCGCCACACAGTGGTCTTTGACCATAGTAACAGATACATTGGCTTCCGTGTCTACTGTTCTTTAACCATCTTTGAATGCCAAATCAATAAACTTGCAACACAAATCATTTGTGTCAATCGTTTTATCAACCATCTCAAAGATATTACTATTATTAATTTTAATACCTGCTAACACAATTAAGAGGCCACTGGATCAACATTTTTTGTAGTATTAAATATATCGGTTACGTCAAACTCAAATTGCTTGATAAAATCAGATCAGGAAGTCTCAATCAAGTTAATTGTGATCATTCATCTTTAGTCAAAACAATTACATGTGTATTACTAATGGGTGATGTCCATGTATGGTGTATGTATGACATGTGTATGGTCTGATTTGAACTGGACCAGTTTATCAGAGGCGCCTAAGTTCCGTATTATGATCTAAATAAAATTTGCATATTGTAATGGTTTGTCATACAATTAATGTGTCCTACGCGTTAAATGGGATTTATTAGTTGTAAAACCATTTATTTCCATTTAAGTTTTAAATTAGTGTTGCTATATTATGGTCTGTAATACAAATAAATCAAGTAAGATTTACATCACTCCTTTAATGAGTTCTTTTCAGTTTTAATTAATGGGAAAAAAATACTTGTTAATTGTGGTTTCACTTTGTAGCATTTTAAATCTATGTTATAGATTGGAAACATTTGTAAGTACCAAATTATTAATTAAATTCAAGATTTTCCTTGTTTCATTAAATTTGCCATTCTCAATATCAAAGTTGATTGAATTTCGCCCGCGACATGTTTAAGTAATTACTAACGAATGCCGAAAGCAGTCTCCGGCAACACTGTTCAAACTAATTGCCATTAAAACTACAAACAGTTGTGTAATAGTAATTAAATCTAGCTTAACCAAGAAGTAATTGCCTGGTCCTACATAAACACGAGCAATAGCTTTTATTCTACCGGTGGGCTATAGATTTAGATGTCGGTGCTTAGTG
This sequence comes from Mythimna pallens, assembly GCA_961205895.1. Taxonomy (NCBI): domain Eukaryota; kingdom Metazoa; phylum Arthropoda; class Insecta; order Lepidoptera; family Noctuidae; genus Mythimna; species Mythimna pallens. The sequence continues at coordinate 10,771,923 of OY540843.1, forward strand.
AGATTTATAGGCGGAGAAAATAGTTGGCCACCGACAAGGAAAGTTGTTTTCAAGAGAAATTTTCTTTTATATACCCCGTCAAACCGGTTTTGATATTAAAAACTTAAAGGATAAAGGATCTGTTCACAATAGGCCCTTGGGGGACACCTCAGTTTGATACCTCAATTTGCTAATTGCTACTTTCATATACACCGTCGAATATTTCCAGAAATAAAGTTCCTTTGTATTAAAAAATGTATAGTAAATTCTCAACCACGCAATAAGAAAAGTGTAGTGAAATGAGTTTAATATATGCAGCCTTCAGTTGCGCATTTCGAGCGGTTCTTCGAAAATATTAAATAGCCAACATAAAGGCAGTAATGGACACAGGTAATAGTCGGTCCGAGTATGCGGCGGAACTATTTACAAGTGTTATTATTTACAGAGAAACTATTCAAGTTAGAAATGCTTCACCTCACTTACCTCTCATTGAGAAGTTGGACTTACAAGTTGGAAACTCTGTTAGTGCAAGCGTCTTAAAAGGAAGGGAAGGGAGTCTGGAATACTTTTGGTGTACGAGTATGTGTGTAGTTTTGACCAGCAGATATAAGGCTTTTTTGAAGTGAGAAATCATTTAATGACTTCACCCGCTCTAGGGCGGGACTGGAGGGCGTGTTAGACTTTTACTGACTAAAACCGCACTATGTTTCTTTACTTGCCTTTTGCGATCTACGACTACAGGTAACCTTTTAAGAAGTCGACCCATGGCCCTGGTAGGGTTCATCCCTGCTGGGCTCCTACGGTTTTGCTGACATCTATTTGAGGCGCACTTTGAACTCTACGTACCGTCGATGACTCGGGCGTTACCGGACGGCGGGACGGCGAGCTACCCATTACTCGTTGTCCGCAAGCCTTCCGCGGCAGGTAGTTGGAATCGCGATCAGAGTTAAGACGCCGTGACGGCTCTCCGGCCCCTCCTCAAAGTGGGGACTTACTATCACGATTATGCCGTGCCCAGCACTGGGTTGCGGCAGTCGTTGTTGCCATATCGCCATGAGATCCCGTTGGAACTTTGTCCGCCATGCGATGATTTGTCGCGGCAGCGGAGTTACCTTGGTGTTGCATCTCCATACGCAAATCGTGCATACGTGCAAGGATTGTTGCATCCAGATCCCATAGCGGCAAGCCGATAAGGAGGCTCGCCACTTCGCGGAAGACCGTGCGGTATCCTCGCACCATCCGGGTGGCCATGACCCTCTGAGCAGATCTTGAGCTACGTTAGTTTCTAAAACTGGAAAACATTAATCTAATGAGTATGAATATAAAGGAGTGACCAGATGGTTGCAAACTAGCGTTTCAACCAAGGTCACCTTGGTTTTTGTGTTTGGTTTGTGTTATGGCTACATGGATGTAAACTACGCGCTAACACGTTCGGTGGTTAGGAAAACGCACCTCCCAACCAAGGGCGTTGAAGGTCATGAATTACAACTTACTCCTGTCTACACGGATTGAAACTAGCAAGGGCACCTTGGTTGGAACGCTAGTTTGCAACCGTCTGGTCACCCCTTAAGACTACTTACTATCTATGTTCCAGTACATTTTTAGTTCCATGAAATTTGTGCTTTTACCACATTATTCTAAATAAAAAATAGGTTATTAAAAAATTAGAGCTCACTAATTATTCGAGCCACCGTAACTGTGGTTTTATTGACGCAACGTAAAACCTCAGTCCACAAAGGATAAATTTTATTGGAATTTAATAATTTATTACTCAAGTCATATTTCCGTAGAAATCTATCTTGCTGTCTATATTGCAAAGTGATTATATTTTAATTTAATTATTATTAAAAATATCTTTTCAATACTTTTAAGCTTGTATAAGTCCACATTGTATAGACCGTATAGGCACACCATAATCATGGCGGAAAGTCCCCTCTTTAAGGAGAGGCGTCGCGATGTCCTCACCTTTCGTATGACGCAAGTGCTCGCCAGATATGGTAAGTTCGGGATGTTCCTGCATCGTGTTCAGGCGGACGAAACGCACGGGTGTCACCATTGTGTGGACCGCCCGGAGGACACGGTGGAGCTGTGCCCTACTTGGGCGGAGTACGGTCGTGTGCCGTAGTAGCGACCTCTCGCGTCGGGCCCTGGGTCATGCTATGGTAAGGAGGAATGGCAGGCGGTCGCTTCCTTCTGCAAAACAGTAATACTGGCATAGGAAATCGCCACACGCCTGAGAGAACTAACTTCCTCACGCTCCAGCCGATGAGACATCGACCTCGACTACCAGCCACGGTAGACACGGGTTTGCGGACGACGAGAAATGGGTAGCTCGCCGCCCGGTAATCAACCGGACCGAACCCAAGTCGTTGACTCCATCCACGCGCTCCTCAAAGACATGACAGCAAACCGTAGGGGCCCGCTAGAGCTGTGTGGATTTACTGAAAAGGAAACCCGTGGTTTTAGAACGCAAAGGGCAACTGAAGGACATAGGTGTGGTTTCAGTTAGTAAAAATCTGATACGCCCTCTTGCTCCACCCAAAGTGGCAGAAGTCATTGGATGACCTTAAAAATAAACAAAATACCACCAACCATCCATCAGGTGCTAGCTAGGTGGTACCTTACCATCAGGTGGGTTCACTAGTTAATATCGAATAAAAGAAAAAACATTGTATAGATATAAACTTCTGATGTGGATTTAACTAATTAGTATAATGTATGGTTGCCATGTTTTGTGTCTTCACGTACATTAACATTACCGTACACGGCATTTCTGTCAGGGGTTATGCGACCTTTTACATTGTTGTTAATTCAGTTCTGCTAGAATATAAATTTAAATATTCACGAGGAATCTGATTTAAACAGAATAATAATTTAGAAGCACGTCGTGTGTGCCACAGAAATCACATTAAATTCTCACCTGATAAGCATATATTATATCTGATTGACGCTAATTGGTAACACGAACAACAAGTTTCGTTGAACTGGTTTCATGAGCATGATCTGATTGCCCTAAGAAACGGATAAAAGCGTCACGATATCATCCATTTGTGTTTAATTAAATCTTTAATGACTCTGGTATAAGCAGCAAATACGTTTCAATAACATCTCACAGCCGGGAAGGAAACACCTATCACGATGTTATCAGATTGCTGGCTCCAGGCTGTAATCAGCCTAAGAATAACTGTTTGAAAAATGTGTCTTCAAATAGTTCTGAGCAAATAAGGGTATGACTGATTATAAAATTACACCGTAAACCATTCCTTCACCAAACTATGCAACAACACACTCACGAATATTGAAGCGAAAGTACTAAACTGAACAAATTTCGCCACGCTAATAGCAGTACTGTTTGTGACTAAACGAGCTCTGAACGATGCTAAACGTGACACTGATTTGGTTACGTTGTCTTGTCCAATTACGCGTGATTTTGATTTGAACCATTTGCTTTAGACGCAGTGGCCCGGAAGATTGGGCAATGGTTAGAAGTGAGCACACTATCTGATGGTAGGACCCAAGGACGATTAAAGTTATTTCGAAGAACCATGACAGCTGTCAAAGATAACATAATTAGATATCGTGGTACTATGATGACGGGGTTATCAAAACACGATCTATTGCAAAATAGTTAAACATTAGAGAGAATAAAAGACGTGGTCTTATCGAAAGTTAGACTTCGTTAGATATGCTGATGCGTTTCTTATGAGATTTGTAATGTATTTATTAATATTATTATTAAGTGCAGTAAAGTAGCCATTAAGAATCCCTTACCAATAAATTACTATGACTAATACTATAATAAGTAAATCTTTTCACTCTGTTTTCTCACAAAACCGCAAACTTGCTAAGAATATCGTCTTCCATTTAACAGCAAATACGTCCATTCCAGGGTTGGTCTTCACGAGCGCGTTAAGCATGATTGGCATACTTGGAAAAATAGAGGGGGATCGAGCTACTGTGAGACCAAATAAGACACTAAATAATATGCTTTCTAGAGCAATTGTAATTATTTAGAACAAATAATTGACACAAGTCCGAGACATCGGTGTAACTATAAATAATTTTACAAGCTTAGCTTTTTTAGTATTAGTTTAACAGCGTGGCTAACTTTTAGCGAGTTAAAATTTAAACATCCAATCAAACTTAGTAAGGTATATGTATGGATAATATAAAAAAAAAACGATTTTACCTGAATAACGCTTGCTCAAGTGCTGGTTTCAAGCTTTCACTAAAGTGAAGCGTTAAACAGCAGCCATAGAACTGCATGGTTTTCAAAACCAAAAGCGTAAAGCACATCCTCAGCATCCACATGATTCTTTAACCATGCTTATAGGTAGTATGTTTGTAGAAAATCCGTTTTGTTTCATACTGAACACCGAAATATTTTAATTAGATGATCAGTATTGTTGAAAATCCTATGATAATCAATAAGGGTTACTTATCACCTCACAAATGAATTCATCCCTATTTCAAATTTCAAGTCTATCTTTACTATAGCTTGGGTCAAAGTCATAAGATCATTTTTACAGCTTGACTGTTTCATAACTTTCGATTAGTGTCTTGGCCGCTGCACCCACGGGTCGTTTTTGGCGCTTAATACGGTTATCTAAGTTCAGTCGTTGAATACTGTGTCTAGACAAGTCCCAGATTTACGATGGTCGCTTCGCGTAGGAGCCGTTAGCCTTGTGCCTGTATATATTCTACTTGAATCATAAATTAGTCAATAATACCATGAACAGACATGTTTGACAAACAATTTATAACAATTGTAGTTATCGCACGCACCTCATGAAACTATCTGTTGAGTTGACTCAGAATATGTTTTCCTTGTCTGTACCACGACTGTTTTTATTATAATTCAATTTATCTTTCTCTGTAAATAAGTCTTTTGAATTACAAACGCAATCTCCACACGTTTTATCCATTCAAAGATACCCATTTTATTCGGTCAACTCAAACCAAGTCGAATCGTTTGACTACGAAAAAATAAAAATATTAACAAGTCCATAAATTTTTATGCTGCCTACCTACATTATAGAATATACATAAGTACCAAATTGTATTTTATGAGGTAAGTGTCAAACAACTCATAACGCATTAAGTTATTCAATTTATGCTGTCAATAAATTTCAACAAGGTGTAAGCTCACCTCTTTTATCGTAATCAATACGGAATGGCATATTGAAAATTATAATGGATAGCATTTTGAATATAAATTTTCTATGGACCAAACCCTTGGGCGTTACTTGAAGGGGATAGATTTATTTCTCCTCCGGTTAAATATTTGTAGCCTATAATGAAGCTAAGTTAGTTTACGGGTTCTTTAGAATATTCAACACTGTTTTTAGGGTTCTGTACCTCAAAAGGAAAAAACGAAACCCTTATAGGATCACTTTGTTATCCGTCTGTCTGTCTGTCAAGACCCTTTATCTCGGGCACTCGAGGAGGCATCGGGTCCATCGATACCTCCTTAATTATTAATTATTATATTATACTGAAGTCTGTGGTGAACTTCTGAGTGAACGAAAAAATAAAGATACGGCCGTTAATGTCGCAAAAAACTATATTCTCAAGTGAATCAAAATTCTTAGGGTGCTCGTCCCGTAGGCCTAGAATCCTGAAATTTGGTATGAAACAATGTCACATAGCACAAATATAGGGAAAAATCTGAAGTTTTCAGATTTTTAAATTTGTAGTTACGTCACAAAAAAAAAAAACATTTTTGCGATTCGGAAAAATCTTCGTAACTTAATTCGAGAATTGAACTGTTTTCTTAGGTAAGTTATCGCAATTTAATGAAGATTATAAAAGATCTTTATTTTTTTCATGCCGTCATTGGAACTGCGAGCCTACTGTAAAGTAGGCTCGCAGTTCCAATGACTGCTCAGAAATATGTTTAAAAAAATACTACTTAACTATTTTAATTATTCCACAGATACTGCATCTCGGGTTTAACTTTATGTGCATCTTCTTATGAGTACATATGATAATGAAACATGTGTTTTAATTAGAAAATGCGCTCAAGTTGAATTAAGATATTATGAATGTCAAATTGGGTAATAAATAGATGGTGATGGTGACTATGGTGATGACTTAATTACTTTGTAATTGCTCTAATTATAATTTAGTTATTTTTGTAGACCACTTATGAAGAAAGTATGAAATGAAAGTTACAAATAAAATGCAAAGCAGACGTTCTTGGCTCTAAATCGTAACTTTCGCCGAAGCGATGAATGTGTGAATTATGAAGCACTTAACAACACTATTTGCAATCGGCTGTATTAGTACAACGTAATTCTTCACTTGATTATCATAATAATGGTCTTTCATGAAACTATTCGTTACAAGACAAGTCTTTATCACCGAGTAAGTTTTGTTTGACAGGCCTGTTGGTCTTATAGTCAGTGGCCCTGACTGCTATACCGGAGGTCGTGGGTTCAATTCCCACCCAGGACAAATGTTTGTGTGATGAGCACGATCATTTGTTCTGTGTCTGGGTGTAATTTATTTATCTATAACTAGCGGTCCCGGCAGACGTTGTTCTGCCCAAAAGCGGGATTAAGTAAAAAAAAAAAAATTACCCTACTCTACCCTACTCGTTAAAAAGCCTTTACCCTATGTCCGTCTCCTGGTTCTAAGCTACCTCCCCACCAATTTTCAGCCAAATCGGTTCAGCCGTTCTTGAGTTATAAACAGTGTAACTAACACGACTTTCTTTTATATATATAGATATATAAGTATGTTTATCAGTTGTCTAGTACTCATACCACAAGCTCTGCTTAGTTTGGGCCTAGACGGCGTTGTTTGAAAGTTGCGAAATATTATTTTATTATTATTATTTCCCACACAAAGGTAGTTTGGTATATTTTTTCTCAGTGATTTGTGAGAGATATATATATATATATATATATATTTCAGGAATGCGAATCCACGAGAATTATTTCCTACTGCAAATACCTATTGTTCCGAAATATTTATGTTGGCGAGATGCCGTATATTATGCTAGCCAATTATGGCTGATTACGTTGTAAAAGTCATAAAACAGCATTTCCACTTTACGCTACCCTTGGTGTGGGCTTTCTAATGACCTAATCCTGGGGGCGTCAAGAAGTGTGTCAGACTAGAACAACTAGCTAAGTTATGGTTACAGGTCCGATTATCACGGAGAGCTGCGCAGGCGTCATTTGTTGAATAATTGACGCAGGGAAACGCAATAAATAAATATAATGCGCCTATCCATACTCTTAATTTGCGGCTGCTAGTTAGTGGTTTACGGTACTCATTTAACAACTTTAAGTTCTGTAATTATTCTGTTAGGAAATTGGTACTTGGTTTTCAATGTTTATATTGGTGATACTAAATCCATATTTCAAATCTAAGAGCTTTTTAAAACAAATGGGAGCGTGCAATCCGACACGTAACGTATTTCAAACTGAAATCGGAGAAAAACCAAACAGTACCTGAAAGTAGTCCCTAGTCGTTGCTCTTAGCAAACGTTTGAGCAAAATTTGCATCGACGGTGTTTGTTGTGTTTAAAGTTTCTGAGAGGAGCAAATGCCAGCACAAAATGCGCTTATGAAATATGCAACGTATTCTGATGAGACTGAAAGCTTTTAATTACTTCTGGAACTAAAAATTACTTAACTTTGGTCTTCAATACGTACTCATTGATGTCACGTTTGTACACAGTCTTTGAATTTAGGAAGACCACAAGTATTATGGATATATTGGATTCAGGAACAAGACTTTAAAAATAGCCAAAATTCCTTATAAACTTACTAATCTATCTTAATAAATGAAGACTCAGATAAACCAACAATTTCATCGGAATAAAATCATGATCAATTTGAACCACATAGATGAAAAATTACAGTGAAAAAATCGGTACAAGTAAGTATATAATGCTTTGACTATGCCAACATTTGCGATATTATCGAAACAAAAGGCTAACAAGACTGTTTCGTAACAGATCAGCAAGCGTGTCCTTTTATAGTTTTCGTTATAAAATCAAATTAATGTTGCCTTTACGAGGCCTACCCACGTTTTATTGTTACACTGAACTTGGCGTTTCATCGTCAGTAGTCTAATGATTTTATAATGCTATGTTAAAGACAATAACTTCCTTATTGATGTTGTTAGCGTCAACGATTTTTTTTTTCAAAATATGATTAGATTTGACGGTTGCTTTGTTTGCCAACTAATTTATTTCATCACTTGCAGGAAGACTCCGACTAAATATCTTTTGTTGGTCAATACCAATAATATCATAATTTAAAATTTTATCAAATCAAATTTTGCAGTTACTTTTAATCTGTCTAAGCTCTATTGTTAACATTATAATCTAATCGATGACCTCAGTTTAAATTATATAACCCACATCTCAATTTAAAATGTCTGTCAAATAGCAAACATTTTGATCTGCTATTAATCACCTATCTTTTTTATGTTCTGTATTTAGTTACGTGTGGGTGTTAACGAAAGCTTAACAATAGCTACCATTTTCGATAAAGTCGTTAGGATACCAAATTGCATCGGTTGCCCGAAGCAAGATTGCATTAGTTCTTGCAACATTTTTGCTATTTATAATGTGATTAGAAATATAGCTTTGGCGGTTGCATTATCTGGATAGAAGACGGCTTTAATATTTAAATTATAATTACTACCTCTGTCAATCACTGTTTGTTTAATCCTTCTTTGTATCTTTGTAGTGTAGTTAACTTTCTGCATTCACTATTCTTATATTATCTTAACGAATGTGTGTCATAATTACCACTATTTCTATTATTCATAACTTTGCTATTAACTGATAATTATTATTTAGAAGTTTGACTGTAGTGATGCTATTGCGTCATAATTAAAAAATAGCTAATAGTTGTAAACTGACTATTCCTAATGATCACAGTTCCTTCTTAAAACCTAATCAAAATTTATAAATCTATTCAACAAGTACATCAAATATGTTCCCCTCTCACGGTTTTAATATACTTTTTATATTGTTTTCTTTTTGTGTATGTACTAACGGTTATATTTTACGACCACGCCTTATTCTCATACAAATTAACTCGACGTCTTTGTTCTGATCCCATTCATTCAAATCTATGGTAAGATTATTCATATTTTCTCTTCATGTTACACTTCTGCACTCGTTTTCTTTTCTAACTATATCATCTTTATTTTTAACGACTGTTATAATTAAAACAATGAGTTTATTGTCATTTTGAGAACAAATCTTGTTAACTTTACAAAGACTGAATTAAATATATGTAATGTTAAAGTGTAAAAGTTTTTATGTTTTGATACGGAGTGTAAAGTCAACCTTTATGATTAAACTCTTAGGTGTTATCTTTTACGGACATTAATATAAGTACTATGGATAATGAACGCTCCTAGGCTTCGGTTGTATGAATGATATTATCTTTTCATATCATGTTATATAACAGCAGATATTAAATTTGAATGTTGGTAATGTTGTTATGTTAGCTTCACGACTTAAATTTCCGACAAAATCTTAAAACAAAAAAAAAAAACTTCTATTTTTATTCGTTTTAACAAAATGAGGTTTTTATTATTTCTATAAAATGCTAGGTTAGATTTACGATCGAAGAATTGTTGGTTAGAAATTGTCTAGTCGATGATCATCACTGACAAGATCTTAATGAACACAAAGAACTAAAGGTTCAAAAACAATCACTTCTCAAGAGAGATCAAATCAGAAATCTTTGTATGAAACCGAAATTACAAAGTTAGATTAGATTAAGATAATCAAAGTCATACCGTTACGAGTAGAAGAATTGTGCTTTGTAACGATAGTTAATTATAGCATCGGTATACTATTTATTAGTACTTCATAAGCACCAATACTTCTTGTGAAGGAAGTTACCGTCTGTATTATATCCGCTACAGGCACGGTTTGCCACGATGAAGGAAAGCAAAATGTATTATTTGCACATTTGAGTTGTAATTTCTCCTTATTCTTTGATTGGGCTTTACATTATGTTATATAAATTATGTTCTGGATTGAAATAAATTCTCCAAAGTTTTCAATGACATATCACACTTTGGTGAAGTACTCTAATCGATATTATCGTCTCTTCGTTACAGTTAAAAAATTATTACGAGGTCCAGTACCTACTGGGTAAAGGAAGTGGGAAGGAAGCACGTATGGAATTAAACTAGGAAAATATATGTTGACTATATCTATAATCATGCTTATCCTGTTGCTGATTTATCAACGTCAACGTTAATTACTATTTATTTCATTTTCTTCTTTATTGTTTTCCTATCCTACTAATATTTTATTATAAATGTCAAAGTGTGTGAGGATGTTGTTTATTGATCTTTCAAATAAAATAAACCAAATGATTTTTAACAGTAGGTAATATAGCACACTAGCTTCTGCCATCAGTTTCGTCTAGGTGAAGGTAGAAAATAATCCCAATCGTTCTCTAGGGCTAATTGGGATAATACTCCCGAGATAAAAAGTATTTTCTGGTCTACCCGTGTGCCACTATTTCATCCAAACCCTTTCAGCAGTTTAAGCGTGAAAGAGTAACTAATATGCATACACACTATCAAAATTTTGCCTCTGTAATATTAGTGTGATACATCAGATTAACATAGGTATAAGGCTATTATGAGGGGAAGTAGGTACTAATTTCACGCTGGCAAAACCTCTGTCAGAAGCTAATATTACTATATTTGAATGAAATAAGCATATTTTATGGTATTATATTGTCCATGTGAGGTCTTTTGGATATATCAAGCTTATTTTTCCTTACTTTGGCATGTTAGTTATTATTGATTGCATGATTCACTTGTTAGCCAGTTGAACTGTGTTTTGTTGGTTGGCTTTCCTGTTAGTTGCTTGCTGTAGTTCCAAGTAGTCGCTTCCCTGTACTGTACATATATTCCTTCAAACATCTTTCTCTATTTTAGGAGCAGTTATTGGCGAAGACGAGAAAAACACGCGAAAAGAAAATTGTGAAAGTATCGACGATTACATTTTTCGGATAGTTAGTAGTAACTGTGAGTGGGATTTTGTCGAATGAAGTCGAAGGTTGGAAAGTATTGGCCCACGGGCGGGCAAAAGGAAACTTACACGTTACTCTCAGCGAGAAGAAGATACATGAAGAAACTAATGTACGTATCACGACTGCTTTAATAATTTACTTTTAGTTAAAATACTCGTAAGTGAAATTTGTGAACAAAAATATATTGGAATGAGTTAATTAACTCATTTACAATAACAAACAACACAATTAATTTTTTGGTGGTGGAATTTAATTACGTAATTTAAAGCTCACTCATTCATAAATACATAATGCGGACGATTGTTTTATTTTTCTGATAACAAGTCCAAATTGTATCAAAAGTCTGTTAACTTAAAACTCCTAAATTTGTGTATATTACTTTGACTCGTTTTGTTTCTTTAACAAAACTGTGTAAAATACCTCAACTATTTGTTCTAAATAATATAATTTTACCATTACATACTTATAGGTTAACGACCATACGACCACAAACAACTGTGGATGAATCTACTTTTCTTTCTAGTTATTGTATCAACCTATATATAAATTTTACTTGAGCCAGTCAGTGTTCTATGAAATATGATATACAATAAATTCCTGGTCATTATGAAGCACGCTTTCACAATGACAGTAATGCGGTTCAACAAGTACTGCCACTACTTCCAGACTACCGTTATATACTGACTCCGATACTTCATCATGATGGATGAAGATACTATAACCATGGTATATCACCGGTATCATGGTAAATCCTGTACCTTGTTGATATGTTTGCTACCAGCGTGCACTGCATCTTGACATATGTCAGTCAGAAGTAGTTATTTTGACATACGCAGACAAAAGCAATGCGACAGTGCGACGACAGTCTGCAACCGTAAAACAAATTTTATAACAAAAGTTAGTCGCATCATTGTCGCATTGTCCCATCCCGCGAATCTGAGGAAGCATCTACTGCACAATGCTATGCACTTTATTTAAATATTTTAATGCAAGTCACAGAAATTTAAGGCATTAATAACAGTAGTAACAGATTGTTCAGATTTAGATTGTTTATTAAGAAGAAAATAACGTGCAAGTAACCTGAACTAGAATAAACCTGTACCTCAGGTATCTTTAGAGCTAATAATTTTATTAAGTATGGTAATATTTCTAAGAATACTTAGAACAGTTAACAAAAAGTAACTAATCGAAAACATGTCAACGGAAAACAAACTTAAATTTAATTAACCTATGACAGCCAATAACTTTTCTGTGTCGTCATAACACAAATGCAATTATGTTAATGTAAAGTTTTTGCAAGGTTCCTTTCTGAATGCTTCTATAATCTCCAATTTAGACTTGTTTTCGATGATGCAACTAAAATCACGTGTATGCGAACACCGAACAATGACCACACAACCAGGAAAATGTGTGACAATGTTATGTACTAATTAATATTATTATTTGTTACTAGTGAAGTAAACTTGTCGGCAGACAGCCTAATTAAAATAATGAATTGCGTGCTACTCTAAAAGAGGTAAAGCATTTAGGTGTGGTTACCAAAGTGAAGAAATAGCATTGTTGGTAAACATAGTAAATACTTCAGACTTCACACATTCTCAATGTCTGACACCTTGCAAGGAATATAATTATTAGTCTGTTTAATGGGGACAAAGTAGTTAACATTTAAATCCACTCCGTGACCAATTTCAATACAAAATTCTAAATAAACATTGGAATAATTTTTAACGACCTTTTTATTACTTGGTATTAGTAGGACACTTTGTTGATTGATTTTTACAAATCTGCTAACAACTAGGTACGTAGATAATTAAATAAATCTATTAGTTTCAACGAAGACCTTTTTTCGTTTATTTTGTATTGTTGTTAACTCGCTCTGTTGAATGATTTTTATGATATAATTAAAGTGTTCTTTGTTTAGCATTAGCTATATTATTACATATGACCTTACTAAAGACTAGCTGTCTATCACAGTAAAATGATAACTTAATTGAACTTGTATTTTGTTATAGTTCATAAAGCCAAACCGTTGCAATAATAGACAAAGTTCAAATTGCAAAATCAGTCAGCCCTCAATCGAAAAGTCCACCCCTTCCTTTTGACAACCTATTACAATCAGTTTTTTAGACTATAAAATAAAGGTAGGGACTATGGTAGGTTGGAAACGTCACAATCACAGCGGTAGGACTTACCGCTGTGAAAGTGGAATCTTTTTTGTGTAGTGGCTGAACAGGCGCCAGGGCATCCTTACGTCCCACCAGACATAGGTCTTCACCAGACATGGCCAGTTCGGGAGTTTTTTGTTTCGGTTTCAGACAGAAGAAACGCCCAGTTGTCACAGTGGAGCATATCGTGGAGCATTCAGTGGAAGTCCCGTCCTCACTTGGGCGTAGTACCGCTGTGTCTTCGTGGAAGCGATCGGCGTCGGCAACCTCTCACGTCCGTCCTTGGTACAGGTAATGGTCCGGAGCAAGACGGAATATGAAGCGGCTTCAGCAAAGTAGTAATGCGAGTGAAAGAGATGGCCGCAACTGTAAGAGAACGAATATCCTCACAACCCAGCCGCCGCCACAGGAACCCCGGGGCGTGGGGCCCCCGCAGGTACGGGATTGCGGACGACGACCCATGGGTAACTCGCCGTCCGGTTAAGATCGAGCCCGAGTCGACAACGCATAGTGTTCTAAGTGCGCCTCAAAGAGATGTCAGCAATGCTAAAGGGGCCAAGTAGGGTCGATTCTGCGGGAACGTTTGAAAGAAACGTTTACCCTAGAACGCAAAAGACAAATTAAGGAACATATGTGAATTTTAGTGTGACATATCCTTTTAGACTAGGACAAGTCTTTTGATGATTTTCCATCTTTAATAAAAGGTACTAAGGTACTGTTATAATTAACGAAATCCTACCAAAAAACACATAGCAATTACTCTATTGGTTTCAGAAGTTATCCCAAACAAACAAACGTGATACCCATTTCTGTTGTAGATAGACTTAAACCGTCAATTTGCAATGTGTAGCCGGCGCGTGCGCACTTCAAAATGCCATCGAGTAACGGCGTCGGCGCACCTGCGATTACGTACGGTCGATTATAACCGATAATAGCCGATTATTCACATAATACATGGTGTTAGAAATATTATGATTATACCTTTCAATGTATAGAATGTTTTGTATGTTCTCGTACCTGTTATTAAGTTCAATTTTATTATACTTTTTCTAACGCTTGCGTAATTAGACTTTAATATAAACCGAGGTATTTAGAGCGAGTAATGAAGATAGGGGACTTAATAATAACTATTATGGATTATGATTTACTGGTGAAACTAAATACATAATATTAATGGTAAGCAAGGTATTCATATTTCAGTGGAATTTGAAATCTGTATACCAATAACATCTCTATTTTAAATTATTTCCATTGTATAACATTTCCGTAAATGCATTCCGAATGTACAAGCAATGTAAACTTAAATGCAGTCTTATTCAGATTTCAATCGACATTTTATTCCGATGCATAATTTTATTTGCTATAATTTTAGTACAATATTAGGATATGCTACTAAATGAACATTATGATTCTAACAACTTGAAAAACGAGATACATTATAAACTCTATTATTATTCGTCTACATCTAAGCGAAACATAGTTGTGACTGAAAATTGCCTTTATCTCAACTATAATATTGTTTCGTATATTGACATCCTTAGTGACTAACTCATGGCACAATTGTATTTCAAGATTGCTGTCAATCCATAAAATAATTCAAATGTCTATTTTACACAGCCTATCAAACAAACAACGCAAAAGTATCAAGATTCTTTGACAATCTATAAATATAAACAAATAAGAGTTTAATTCTCAGTTCGTTTCCCATTTCTAATGCCCAGTTGTTGAACGGTGTACGGAACCTAGGGGGCTATTACACTAAATTTCGCCATGACAATTCCTGGGTGACTTATGTTATGATCCGGTCACGAAATGTTGCTCTCTTGTTAGTGAACTTTGAAACGTACGAATAAGATCCTGATATCTTAGCGTTTTAGTTTTTAGGATTTGTACGGCACTTGTTTGTTAGTTTTGTTGTTTGACGATATCTAAACGATGTAGACAAAATCGAACATTAAAGACGAGCTATATAAAAACAAAAATATAGAAAACAATGACACAAAAAGTAAAATAAGTCGTATTTTATGCTTTAATTATAATTCAATAAAATATTTATTTAAATCATTCATCACATCTCTGGCTATACCTATTTCAATTTCCTTGGGGTTGGTTCAGCATTTATTTTCTATATTCTTTCGTTTGTGTTAGAAATTATTGTTATTGATTTTTTTATTTTCAATAAGTCTATTTCTTTCTCTCCAACACATTTCGATGATATTGTTTAAAGAATGTATCTGGTTAAAACTCAAACAAAAATAAAGTGAGAAAACGATATTGCGCGTTCAATATTATCCTTTTAAAATATCTCGGGCCAAGGGATCAAGTCGTGGCAATTTTTCAAATATTCTCAACTAAAAGACTCGTCGAATATATAAAAGTGTTGAAAGGTTTTAATATTGCTTTCAATGCCTTTCAAATGGAGTATTTACTTTTGTTTTGGACCAATAAGTACCTACTCATATTTGTAACATTTAAGTGCTGAAAGTGTGACGAATAACTTGCATAAGTACTTGAATGATTTGTCTACTTCAGTTTTTTTTATAGCAGGAGTATGTTTTTTTTTTTTAATAATTTTATAATTTCACGAATTAATTGTATAAAATTACGCCATTCACATTAAACACTATCGAAATCAAGTATAATTTTGATAGGTTCCTTAAACATTGTTTATCATGTTCGTTCTCATAATATATGAAATGACCATTACATGTTTGCTGTACGTCGTTATGGACTTGAAAAGAGACTTTGCCCTGAGTTTGTTTCGGTGTTTCTTTTCAGCGTAGTCGGCTAGGAAACACCGGCCTCATCTGGTTGAAACAGACAAAAAAATTTACGTGTAAAAGTGTAGGTATTTTAAAACCTATTTACAAAATAAATTTCATTTAAACTGGTCCAGGGCTTCCAAAAACACATTATATTCTGTACGGTTACATTTTCATATCACACTTATAAAGTCGTTTGTGAGTGTGTATGTTTGTTACTTTTTCATGCTCAAAAGACTAAACGGCTTCGGATGAAAGGCACTTGGAAGGGTCATATCCTAAATAACACATAGGATATTTTCATCCCGGGAATAGGTATGTTTTTCTTTCACTCGAGTGAAGCTCTTATCGCACAGTGCAATTTCTTGGTTAATTTTCACGGTTGTCTGCAACCTTTGGATGGACTGAAATAAATGAGATAGATTAAGGGCTGTCAGTGTACAAACATCAGAAAAATACTAATAAGACAATATAAGAACACAAATACATTTATTTATTTATTTATTGTTTTATCTTCACATCGGAACGCCTTGCAGCAATTACACCAATGGATCCCAATTCGTCCAGTCTCTGCTGCGCAGTGTACATACATACAATATAAAAAAAAAATACTAATAAATATTAAATATATAATTGAGCCAGGAGAAGAAAAAATCAAAGTGAAAAGTAATGCTCCTTCACCATTAGGTACATACTTTTTTTTCTAAGTGCAAAGACAGGTTTCACATAAAATAATTATCAAACAAGCTTGCGGATTACGCTCTCGGAAAATTCACGACCGGAGAAATTCTAAGCGAAGAATATTAGCGTATGTATGGTCTCGTCAACGTACGACAATGTAGGTAACTTGGTTACGGGGCCATGGTTGCATTTGGGATCAAAGGGGTAAATGTATGCCGCCGGTAAAGCCGTATTTCGTATGTACATTTTGCTCAAAGCCCTCTTTGTTGAAAGTCGTTTGTTTTCTACTTACGGTTTTCACACTACGGAATTAAACGGACATGGGCGGAGATACGGTTTTAAGTTAAGTTTTTGTCTTTTGTTTGTGATAGCAGAATACTGAAATTGTAGAGCTTGCAGGTTTCTAAGTAGGCATAATCCTTTTTAGGGTTACGAACCCACAGGGTAAAATGGGACCCTATTGCGTATCCGCTGTCCGTCTGTCTGCCACCAGGCTGTATCTCATGAAGCTAGATAGCTAAGCAGTTGAAATTTTCACAGATAATGTATTTCTATTGCCGCTATAACAACAAATAATAAAATAAATATTTAAGTTGGGCTCCCATATAATAAACATGGTTTTTTTTTTATGCTGTTTTTTTGCTAAGAACGGTACGAAACCCTTCGTGCGTGAGTCTGACTCGCGCTTGGCGGTTTTTTTTTAGTTAAGTTTTGTAAACAAGATGTAAATTAATTGTCTCCCATTTTAAAATGTCAATTTGAAAGTGCGCTTATCATCATCACGCCGCCTTTTTCCGTGTACTTCATCGTAACACTCAAACACCTAATATCGCAGTTTAATCTAGTTTCCGGCATCACAAAGTTTCCCAGGTAAACAGCGTAGGGTATAGCTTATTGACTTGCCTGGTAATGTTTCAGTTAACTTTCATGACAGGGACTTACTGCTTAAGTCTTCGATATACTGTCGTGTCTGCCTGTACTTTAGCTACTGCTTTATCAGATGCAGTTCGTTTGCGTTTTGAAAGTTGTATTCGAATATTTACTTATATTTTTAATTTATTTAGATTTTTTTTTGCTTACAGGTATCACTTTCTGTAAGTATCGTTACAAAGTGACCTCATATCGACTTGCTATATTCTTACGAATGGTATCATAAAATTTAAAAAGCAAGACATCTAAAAAAATTACGGTTCCGTACCTTAAAACGAAAAAAACGGAACCCTTATGGGATCACTTTGTTGTCTGTCTGTCAACACCCTTTATCTCGGAAACGCGTGGAAGTATCGAGTTGAACTTAAAACCATATACTCAAGTCTGCGGTTCCTTCAATTCTTGAATCTATGAAAAAATCAAATTTCTAAATTTACTAAAAAAAAAAGATAGGGAAGTACACTACCTAAGTACCCGCTGACCCAAAATCCTGTAATTTGGCATAAAGCAAGGTCTAATATCACAGGTATAGAAATAAATCTGAAAATAGTAAATTTGTTGTTACGCCATTATTTTTTTGTTTTTTTATTTTTTGCGTTTCGGAAAAATCTTCAGACCCCATTCGGAAATTGAACTTTTTACTTAGGTAAGTGTGTAGGGAACACTTAGTGCGCGAGTCCAACTCGCACTTGCCTATTTTTGTAAGAATAGAAACACTGCTCGATGAGTGCAAAGTAAAAAAAAATATCTACAATTTTGCGATTTTCTTTTACAAATTCTAAGAGCTTACTAAAAATATTTTATTCCACAACATGAGTTACCTATACCCACGTGTTAAAATGGCAAAAAATAAGGCGATATCTGTAAATTACTGTATGTCTGTCTGTTTGTTAATTATGTAACATTTTAGTAAACTGTCAGCATCAGAAAATCATAAAATTGCACATAGCATTTTTCACTTCGCACCCATAATTTAACTTAGACAGCACGACGCTGTCTAAGTTAAATTACAAGAATCGCAGATCACGAAGGCGTCTTAATCAATAAAGCGTTTAAGTACTCGTAACTTACAGAATTGAGTGCAGTTAATATCGAATGATACTCTAATAAGCGCACATTACATGCAGACGAAACTTAAACCAATACTGCAGCAAAGTTTGAACACAACGGGGAAGTTAGGACTGGTCTCGAATTAGACCTGGTTTACGTGATATCTGTTTATGATTCTACTATTTACTCTGATATAGTAACTAGGTCTGTACTGAAATACATCTTTTGATTTATGACATGGTGACAATAAGAACTTAAGATTTGATTTTTAAATTTATCCTAATTAGCATTAATTGACATATTAGATCGACTGGTAATAAATGCCTAAAGCATTAAGTCCGCTTTTGTACAGTGTTTCTTACTAGTGCATAAAGTTTTAATAAATAAATAAATATTATTTGTGCCATGTAACTTGAGATCAGCTCAATACGCATTCTTTGTCCATTCCATCCTAGTTACCACGCTATCACTTACTCTCTTTTATTTTACACCGTACGTGTTTATGCAATTTACTGCCATATTAAAGCTTGAAGTTTTTTCTGAATCCCCTTCTTGCGTCATTTATCCTCGATGCCGGGGGTCATCGTGACCTCAATGATTTTTTTTTTTGTGGACTATGGGTCGTGGGATTCTTTGGACCTAACTTCCACGTATAAAAATAATAAAATTGTTTTAGTAGTATTTAGGGACCGGACAAATAAAATAAATACAGTTTTTTCTTTTTGGTATTTTCCTTATGGTCTCAAAATAACTATTACTAAAAAAAAAAAATATAGTGTTTTTTTAGGTGGGAAATCATCCAATGACTTCTCCCGTTCTTGGACGGAGCGCGAGGGCGTGTCAGACTTTTACTCATTAGAACCCACTCCTATGTTCCATCTTTGCCTTTATTCTAGGACCCCGGGTTCACTTTCACATAACCTATGGCCCCAGTAGGCTTCGACCCTGCTGGGCCCTGACGGTTTTCACCTTGAGGGGCGCATGGAACACTACGCGCTATCGACAACTCGGGCTCGGTCCGGACGGTTACCGGACGGCCGGAAGGCGAGCTGCCCATTGCTCACCGTCCGCAAGCCCACGCCCAATATGTGGAAGTTGGGACAGCGGTCCCGATCCAAAGAACCCTACGACCCCTATATTTCCTAAATACAAAAACTGTTTTTATAACATTTTGGGTTCATTAACTCCTACGGTTGATTTTCTCTGTCATGGTTGCCTTTTGGCCTTGACCCTGAAATACCATCTCAGGATTTATAACCGTAAAGAGATGAAGGCCTCTACTTAACAATAAGCACGTCGTTCAAAGAATTCGTACAAGAAATCTCGTGTACCTAGTCATCTCGTATCATCGACTAAAATAGCCCAAGATCTCATTGAGTCAAGAATCGACTTACGATTGGTTCACACTTAACTTCGGAATACGTCAAAGATGTCATGAGAATGTTGAATATTATTTATTAAATTATGATTTTAATTATTTTATTTTATATAACAGTCTAAAGCGTGGGCTTTAATGATCTTGTTTTATGATTGTTTTTTTGTGTGAATTCGAAAATAGCTTCTGTTCGAAATTTTCTTTAGAGTTGGTTTGTTGTTAACTCAGTGAATTTTTCAATAGATTTCTTTTTCATAATAACTATTGAAATGTTATCTTAAAACTCATGACATTCTTAGTTTAAATATCGCAACATTTTAAAACATTTTCAATTCATCTCACGTCTCTGAAAACTGAAGGCCATTCAGGCTTTCAGGCTTTGATTGAACTTTTAAACCCAGTTTCGTAGATATATAAGATATTTTTAAAACCGACTTAAGTTCGACTTACCTTTACAGATTCACAGTATTTCACGGAAGAGAATCCTTTCAAAAGCATTTCATGGTAAATTATCTCGTGTATGGTGGAGTCTCCCCTAAAATACGCCCAGCCTCCCCTGGGGTTGAAGAGGGGATGCATGCATCAGGAACCGCTCTTTGTTGTGATTCACACGTTCGCCAGACATTTTTTAAAAGGCTTTTGTCAGGCTTTTAAGTGTTACTGTCACTTGTGGTGTATAGTGCGTGTGAAAAGTAGGCAGGCGTTTTATTTTAGTGCCAAGTAGATAGGTTTTTTGACTTGACGCCTTTCCTTCATTTTATCGTTAGCAATATTCGTTCATAGTGCGTTCAGATAGCTTTTTCGAAACCTCTTTGGAAAGCATTGCGTCAAATTATTTCATTTAGGTACTTTACTATTTCATTTTTTTTAAGCATATAAATCAGTGCTTGACTGCGATCCCACCTGATGGTAAGCAGTGACGCAATCGTTGATAGTGAGGCGCACAGTTTATTAAGAGCCTATTCACTCTAGCCTTGAAGACATCTAAATTATAATCAGATGGAAAGACCGCAGCAGGCAAATTGTTCCAATCCTTCGATGTCGGTGGTACAAAGATTTAAAAGACGGAATAAAGAACCTTCGTGATAAAACCTGTCATACTGTAAGGAACAGAATGTTGGGCTGTGAAAAAGACGGATGAAAAAAGATTCCGCTACGAATGTTGAGATGGATGTGTGGTATGACGAGAATGGATAAAGTGAGAAATGAGTATATTAGAGGAAGTTTGAAAGTGGCGTCAATGACTGAAAAGTTGAAGGGGAATCGTTTGTCTTTGTATGGTCATGTAAAGAGGAGAGATGAAACGCATGTTACTAAAAGAGTTATGAGTATACATGTGGATGGGTGGAGAGGGAGAGGGAGGCCAAAGAAAAGATAGATGGATTGTGTGAACAGTGATATGAAAGAAAAGGAAGTTAGTGATAACATGACGGTTGACAGGATAGAATGGAAGAAAAAAACGTGTTGCGCCGACCCCAAATAAGACGGGACAAGGGCAGGAAGATGATGATGAGTAATGAACCTTCGTAGTTTTTTGTAGCTTCCTTAGTTAGATGTGCAAATTCATCACTTTGCATTTTTAAACACCAATATCCTGAGTCAAACACCTAATCGATCACCATACACAAGAAAATCGGCGAGAAATCGATTTTCCTTGGACCCAAATCGATAATCGGCTTCAATATCGCACGCATTCATACCTCACTAATTGCTAACTGATCACAAGCTAATATTCATCTCCAGACATTTTCTATTCAAATCAATTATGGGTAATTGATTATTCAATTGTTTGCGAACGACATTTCTCACGCAATCATTTACACGTCAGCGGTTTGAATGAATGAATTACATTTTGAAGTAGTTTGGGATTCATTTAGTCAATGAATGTATGCCAAAGTACCACTTAAAACAAATGCGTTTAAGAAACAAATGAATTCAGAAAACTTTTGATTATTATCGAACCACAGCAGAATAATCCATCGTTTGTGTTTTGTTTATGTCAGTGTAGCTTCTGAAAAATCTTATTAGGTGCCGTCGGTCTGTAACCTACATAATTATGGTCCAAGACACAAGTGTCAGTATGCACAATATCACACGGAAGTTTTTGGCGGGATTTCTTCGAGTGAAGTTCAGTCATCATCATCTTCCTGCCCTTGTCCCGTGTTACTCGTATTTGGGGTCAGCTTTTTTCTTTCATTCTGCCCTGTCACTCGTCATGCTATCACTGACTTCCTTTTCTTTCATATCACTCTTCACACAATCCATCCATGTTTTCAGTGGATGTTTTAATTATTCGCAAATTGGATCCTAGTGGATATTGTGATGTAAAATTGTTGTAGTTTTCTATCTCAAGTATCTGTGCAACTGGACTATATATGGAATCGTTGAAACAGGCGCGATCTCGGTAAAATGGAGCTGAGAATTTTATTGTAGTTTTGGCTACCTCACCGAAGTTTGCCGAGAAGGCTGACTCGATAGATTTGCTGCCAAATACTACAAAACATTAGAATGTGTTGCACCCGCACTGTAATGTGATACATAGTGCAGTGTTTTGAAAAATAAAATAAGACTTGACATAAAGGTCCAAGTGACATTAAAATCCAAAAAAAAACAATATCACACCTAAGTACATAAAACAAAGTCGTGTTAGTTACATAATTAATAACGCAAAAACGGCCAGCCCGATAATGATATTTGTATTGCTGGACTCGTCTCCACCCCGAATAGCAGAATAACTATTAAAATATGGGAAAGATTCACATAAAAAAAATTACTTACATTCAAATTCATCGAAAAACAACAGCAACTGTCAAATACAATGGTCTCAATCATTCGATCAATACATTCATTTTTATAGTCGGTACGAAGTTCACTGGGTTCGCTAGTAATTGATAAAAAAGAACGCTTTGAGGAACAAAATAATTCAGAAAAGTTTGGTTCAATTTTTGAACCGTAGCAGAAAAATTCTACTGTTAGAGACAAAATACATTTGTATTGTTTGTAAAATACCATTAATGAGAACGAAGTTTCTAGAACATCTTATTACGATTCGATACAGTCAAGGACATCAGTGTCATGTATCTGTCATGTGCAAACGCATGTGACCGGCATGGACATCGATCTTGTAACTGAATCTGCCAGGATGGCGTGTACAGCAATGTTCATATCTTCTTAATACATACGTGTGACCTACATTTTTGTACCTAGGTACCTACTGAGTAAAAATTCATTGGAAATAATGGCAATATTTCAAGGAGTAAAAGTGCTTATCAATATGAATGACTTTTACAATGACACCAAACAAAACGGCTACATTTTAATTGACGGCCAGGAGAACAAGAGTTACCTACTATTTGAAAATCAAATTAATATGTGATAGAAACAAATAGTTGTACATAGAAACTTGGTCAAGATGAATAGTACAATAC
Source organism: Mythimna pallens (assembly GCA_961205895.1). Taxonomy (NCBI): domain Eukaryota; kingdom Metazoa; phylum Arthropoda; class Insecta; order Lepidoptera; family Noctuidae; genus Mythimna; species Mythimna pallens. The sequence continues at coordinate 10,795,323 of OY540843.1, forward strand.
CTGCAGTCTTATATACTTCCATGTTCCGATATTTAACTTATATCCCAGTTTATTTTATATTTTGCTGCAAGTATCAGCTTTTACAGCGTATCCAATGGCTGTATGGCTTCATTTTATAGCCGTAAGTCCTCAGAGAATACTAGGTCAACATATCCGGTACCGATGCCACCTTGGCGGTGTTATCGCACTTACAGACGCAAGATTGACAGCAATTAAAAGCTATCTACGTCTGTAGTTTATTTACTCAAGTACAGTTGTTAATCTTGTTTAAAATTAAGGATTAATTAATTCTTAAAGTCTGAAGTGATGTCTATGACTTTATCTATTTCAATTAACATTAATCTATGTCGTTGGGTTATACCTTTTTGATTTCAGTTTCGATTTTCACTTTATTAATATTCGCGATGATTGTGACATCATACACGAGTTGTATTGTTTGTAAAATACCATGAATGAGAGCGAAGTTTCTAGAACATTGTCTTTGCGCATACAAAGGTAGCAATCGTAGTAAATCTAAATAAAATAAAATAATCCTTTATTGTTCCAGTTTTGATCAGCCACTACTGGGTATAGGGCTCCATTCCTTACTGTCATGCTTCCCTGATCTGCTTTATCATCATTCGATTGATTTGTACAGTTTCATCTAAACTAAATTAAAATATTTTGCAAACATCTTTTAATTAGAAAAACAATATACTTACTTAGCTATAGAAACCAGGTAACTTTCAAATTATCAATCAAAACGTTTTGGGAACACATTCATGGAGCATACTGCTAAGTGTAAAGGGAGTGGAATTCCTTGCCGAAGTTTGTGTTTTCTGATGGCTACAACCCGGGAATCTTTAAGTCAAGAGTGAATAGGTTACTTCTAGGTAAGCGCTCTCCATCGTAGACCGCATCGTCGCTTTCCATCAGGTGAGATAGCGGTCAAGCGCGAGTCTACCAAGAATAAAAAAAAATACAGCATGTCGGAAGTTACAAAAAATATCAAATAGTCTGAGATAAGGCATTACTGTCAACCTTGATAATTCATACGTAACAAAGTTATAATGTAAGACACTGTGTTTACATACTACCCACAAGGTCGGCAACGCATCGATGACCTCAAGGTCAAGCCGAAGACTATGTTTATAGACTATTCAACCAAGCCAGCATAATTTATGTATTAGGTAGATGACTTTTGACCAAACTATACCTACTTGAAGACCGATTCAGAAAGATATTAACATAATATCTGGTGCCTACTACCTTTTAAAAAATTGGTCTAAAACAAAAGGACAAAGACAATTCTATCAGCGGTAATGATTGTTAAATGAATGAGATTGACAAGATATCATCATCCTATCATCATTTCGAAAGACGTCCACTATTAGACATAGACCTCCCACAAGTGCCGCTACAACGGCACAACGGTACCGGTAACGCATGCAAGACGCAAGGAATCGGTATTCCGTGCGTCTTGCAGCCGTTATAGACCTCCCAAAATTGCATTTTCGGGTACGTTGTCGCCACTCCAGAACTTACAATTCCTTAAGGACAATCCTTAATTCATTAGGTATCATCACAACACTGACAGAATGTCTCTATATCTAACGCCCAAAAACGGGTTTTCCAATACTCCAAAATAATGTTTTCAAATTACTTTTCAAATACGAGTATATTCAAGACCTTTTCGTTTATATCAAACCTCTTTGTAGAGATAGCAAAAGATAATGCTTCTGTCACTTCCCACGCATGTATATTCCAGCTGTCGTTTGCTCTAGGCTCTGCGATTCTTGAATCCGTGTCAGTGACATACATTGTAAAGTTAATTTAAATCATTTATAGTGTATCTATATACTAACTTTGATTGACAACATGTTACACTTCAGTGGTGTTGCTACAAAAAGTAATTTGGTTCCTGACTATTGTCAATATAAATATCAATAATAGGAGAGAGAAAGTTCTACATTATTTGTATGTAAAACTATTTCAGTGAAGCAACTTAGATTTTTTTTCTGTAGGAAAGTCGTCTAATGACATCGCATGCTCTTGGGCGGAGCGAGAGGGCGTGTAAGACTTCTACTGGCTAAAAACCCACTCCTTTTCCTTCGTTGCCTTTCATACTAGGGCAGAGTCTTCATTTCAGAAGCAGACCCTTGGCCCCAGTAGGCTTCGACCCTGTTGGGCCCCTACGGTTAGCTGGCATCTCCGTGAAGCGCGCATGGAACACGCACCGTCGACAACTTGGGCTCGGTCTGGAAGGTTACCGGACGGTCGGACGGCAAGCTACCCTTTGCTAGCCGTCCGCAAGCCTGCGCCTACGGTGGCCGGAAATCGAGATTGGAATCCCGGCGGCTGGGGCGCAAGGGCCATTGCCTCGGGCGTGCACGTGCAGCCTCCTCCTTTGCTAGCATTACTGCTTCGCAGAAGGAGGCTGCCTGGAAGCAACTTAGATGGAACGCAGTCTAAGTGGTTTCACTGATGTAATTCAGACAACTATAACCGTCTAATTTAATGCATTTCACTATCAACCAGGGGATTCCTCATGTCCACAAGTTGATAATGAAAATATTAGTTACGTGTCACTGATAATGAAAATATTAGTTACGTGTACTCATCGGCCATATAAAACATGTGTTTTCATCTCGCCAGATGACATACCAATAAATAGCTTTCAAGTCACAAAAACTTCGTGCGATGATTGGAAAGGGAAGACCCTTTCTCAAGTTTCAACTTACTTATTTGGATGTTGTGTATTCTGTATAGTGTAGTTTATTTCATGTTTTTTTGAAACTAGTCCTTTGAGCCGCAAATTGAATCTGTATGATAACTATGTAACAATTTGGAATTAAAAATAGATGCAAAAGATTCTTTTTTAATGTTTAAACGCACGATAAAACAAACATTCGACGCCGCGACATTTTGAACACTCGATGTATTGATTATATTTAATGTTCGATCTAAAGTGGTCGATCGGTTATTGATATACGATTATTTGGAATTTGAGTTGGCATAGTATACCCTCATAAACGAACCAAAAAAATGGACTAAAAATTATGGATATAATTAGAGTTGGGTTAAATACAAAATATTATTAGATCAGTAATTGGTTTGACCTGGTGAGGGTCGCGGGAATCCGATGGATGCGAGACGCACAGGACCGGTCATTATGGTGATACTTGGGGGAGGGATATGTCCAATAGTGGACGTCTTTCGGCTGAAATGATGATGAATATGAGTGATTGCCTTTATAAAATATGTACCTACTGCAATTATCGAGAGTCAATCAATCATAGAAATATTTTCTTTTCTAAATTCCCATATAGTTCAACGCCATAAATTAATACAATCTCTTGATAGATTCTTCCGATTGAAAGAAACAATAAGACGTACAAACAATTATTCACACGTCCTATAGAAGGCAGATGTATGGCCCGATACAATTAACTTGATTTATACTACGGATATGACATATTGCTCATTTCACGGTCTTCGCTCGTTGCTTTTACAACTTTTTATTTTATACGCATGAGAAAGTTTGGTTTAATTGAACTAGATCAGTTTGTCTGTTTGTTAACCATGTTGCGTTAGGTTAGGTTAATGCGATATATAATACCTATACTAAATTTTCCTTCCTGCTAGGAAGCTTCTATGGAATAACTCATGGGATCTCTCCCATTCGTGTATCTACAGATTTCATTGCTCAGGATAAAAAAGTATAGTTTCAGGCTCTGCTTTTGTTTTCTATCAGTGTAAAAGGTTTCGTTATCGAATCGGTAGAATATTACCTACCACAAGCAACAAACAATAAACTTCTTTATAATTATTTTATATAAATTCATTGGAGTATGAATTATGTGATTATGTGCTTGTGACTAGTGTGCAGTCAACGTACCTTGCCATTGCAAACTATTCCTTATTACTAGACGTTTTTACCACCAACTGGCAGCGCAGTACCTCTACCTAGATCCATAAACTCCAACTCGGAAGGAACCGAACGCTAAATTACGGCAGTCTTGCCTTGTTTTACTTGTTTGCAGTGTATTGCACCGTTTGTAGAGTAACATCAATAACTTCGTCGTTTTAAACACGCAACGTGTCGACCATTATGTTATTTATTGTATTCGCGTGATAGTTTCTGTGCCGACGAAAGATAGAAATTACTGCTATAAAGATGATCTGACAGCAAAATCCTGGTTACCCTAATTGTTGCGGATGTCGGGGCGCGATTCCGAGTAAATAGGAACGTTGGATATTGTGAGTGACGAATGGCTGACTTTGTACGCTTGCAGATGTTTAGATAGCAGCATAGAGTGACATATTTACTTAGCATCCTAGAACCAGTTGGTTAATTTAATAAAAAAGGAGCTATATTATAAGTTGGACATAAGGAACGATCCCACATTCCAAAATTTGAAAAGATATCTGAAAAGATAAAAAGCTAAACTCGGGTGGAGCAATCATTTTGGATTCATTTATACACCGAACAATCAACAATCAAACATTGATACGAATCTGGAGGCAGGTAATTTGGTATTAATGATAAAATAAAGAATGTGACTAAAGAGTTATGAACATGTCTAAATGAGGATGAATGGGGCGGAAAAGGAAGGCCAAAGAAAATATATTTATGCGTTTTTAAACATTGTATGACTAACGATTTGGTAGAAAATGGAGTCAGAGATAACAATCGTGATGGTTGATAGGACAGAGAAAATGTATTGAACCGACCTATAGGAACATGGAAGAAGGTTTGGAGGAAAGTACTAAAAGGTGACAAAAATAATATAAATTATATTATTTTAGTTCTTCCAATCCTTTCTAAGGTTGTCTGGTAGATATCGCTGTCAGTGATAAGACCGCCATTTTAACCATAAATTTAAGTTTATGTATACGTTGTGTTAATTTTTTGGTGTACAATAAAATTTATTCTATTCTGTCTGAAGAAAAAAATTATCTTTACATTAAAATGGTAAACACTTTTCTGTTTGATGAAAAATCAATTACAATATTGTAAAAGCAAGCAATATATTTATGGCGGTATACCGACGCGCCCCCAAGATCACCATACATATTGTATTTATAAGCGACAGGCCTGCAGCGGCCGCATAAAATATTCCTGGCTGAATACAATTGCTGTACGAACATATGCTTCCATGGGATGAATCATACAGACAAAAATATGCCTGATCCTATTGAATATTTTGTGAGGACTAACGTTTAAAATAAATATGTCTATGTATACACTTAGCTTTATTATGTAAGTAATTACAGGCATTCTTGTTAAATTTTATTAATTCCATCTCGCAATGAAATCATATTGACTGGTCTGTTGGTCTAGTGGTCGTGGGTTCGATTTACACCCAGGACAAACGTTTGTATGATGAGCACGATCATTTGTTTTGTTTCTGGGTGTATTTTATCTATAATATGTGTATTTAGAAATATATAAGTATTTTTATCAGTTGTCTAGTAGGTACCTCATAACACAAGCTCTGTTTAGCTTGGGGCTAGACGGCGTTGTATGATAGTTGTGGAATATTATTATTATTTCATTTATTCATTATAAATTTAAAATTATAATTTAATTATTTAATAAAAATAAACATTAAAAAATATACAAAATAGTAGCCCACCGGCATCGGGAACAGGGTCCAAGCTACCGGTGGTCAGGACTCCTGAGAGAGGAATCTTCTGTCCAGGAGTACTTATTGCTTTCTGGATCAGGCCCTTGACCCAGCTGCCTAACGAGAGCCTCTTTAGATGTTATTCGAGGCTCTTAGCTATTAAGCCATTGGCCGTTACGACTATCGGCACAATTATTGCTCTAGCCACTTCCCACATGTCGACAACCTCGCGAGCCAATTTATTGTTATTATTATTATTATATGTCTCAATGTAAGCTACAGCTGACTAACCGTTTATGGTCACAAAGCTTTTATCAAAAACCAAACCCTTTACAGTGCCATCAAAATATTCACTTACTACTAGCACTTTGAATGTTATAATATTCAGCTTTGAATAGAATTTATGCCAAGTTGCAAGTTTATTAACCCAAGAAATTTGAATTATCCATACATTCTTTAAAACCCTCTCTCTCTTCTCTTCTGAAAACAAACAATAAAATCCTATTAGTAGTTTAGTTAGCACAACTAGTAAGTTGTGCTAACTTTCAATATATTGGCACACGGTCGTAATGAGACTTTGCATGCAAACGAAATTCCCCCTTTTCATCCCACTTAAAGGTCGAATTTCCAAAAAACCCTTCTTAGTGCTCGCCTACGTCATAAAAGGAAGTTCTGCAAAATCTCATGTTCCTAGTTCCATAGAAACATGAGATTCCATAGTTTCGGCTGTGTTTTGGTATGTCAGTTAGTCAGATTCTCCTTTTATATGAAAGAGAAGATAAAAAAAAGATAGATGACAGCAAATCGAAAAACAACAAACATTTATTATCTGTGCAGAAACATCTGCCAATCAAAGTTATTACATTCGCGCGCAACAATGCCACCCTTCAACACAGCGAAATTAGGCTAAGTCGAAAAACAAACAATCCTTGATTGAGTCGCTGAATACCGGTTATACCTACCAACGATTTAATGTAGGGGGAGATTTAATTTGGAAAACCATTATCTTGGTCATAACGCTATGCGAGGGCTACGCGAAGGGCGCAGAGAATGGTCAGTTAATTGACGCATAAATCACAGACTCGATCCATTATTACTGCACAAAGTTCCGCTGTCGGACAACAGATGGGGTCATTGTCGCATGCACTTTTGTTTATAGTATTTTGATAGCAGTAAATTGTGCATAACCGGTTCTCTTGAAATTTAAGTTTCGATGTCATCGTATATTATACGGTATTGAATTTTTTGAATAAAATTTCTCTCAGCCTCGTGCCGTTAAATGACTGTAATCAGAGTACTATTCAATTTAAATAAGAGAGGCAGATAGCCAAGGATGATTTATAGTAATTTTTGTTATACATACTTTTTTTTTAGTTCTTACTGTATCTCCTTGATGGGGCACAGTGTGTCCACAGTGCGCCGCCATCCTTTTAGTTTGATCTGTTCGGTTTCTTTAATCGGTTTGGAGTTTATGTAAGCGAGTATCACTCGCTTACGCCCACTATACGCTATCCCACAGGTGGGGATACCACCTCAGAGCCAGTGGGCACGCTCGGTTTTGTTTGGGGTGAGACGATTCTGATCCCTCCCTAGTGAGACGATTCTGATTTTGAGGCTCAGATAATTCGCCTTTCGCCCTGCATCCGTTAGCAACTGCAACTCGGGGTGGCAGCCGCGCAACTACGCGGTTGTAGCAGGTCCCAGGGTCCTCCCTGTCCGAGCTATCCACGACCATGTTATCCTCAGCGTGGATAGCTCCGACTGGCTAGAGCTTCGTTCTGGATGGTACTTCGCTACAGCAGAAACTCTAGCTTCCCACCATAACTTTTGTAAGAAGTACATTTCTATTAAAAGTCGAACAGAAAACAAAATGTTACGCAGTGACTTTTGTTAATCTTATTACGAAAAGACAAAAATATTCACAAACATCACCACAACGTAATCAAATTTTCTCTATTTCTTATTATTCACAAAAGCAAAAGAATTCGAGCATCGTTCCCAGTGTAGCGATTTATGATACCTTCCCGTCACGCTTCAGCAAAGTTTATTCTGTAAAAAGAAAAAAGAAAATCTTTGCATAACTTAATCCTGAGTTGGTCGGACGCGGCTGGAGTAACGAGCTCCATTGTGGAGTAGTCTATTATCGCGTATAGAGTTTATCGCACAGTCAAACCTGTTAGAACGTCGCATAAAAATTAAAAGGCAGGCAGTGATTGATGTTGATGTATACGACGTAAACATGAAAGCTTTTGAAAGGAAGTTTCGTTTTTATTTTTCATTTATGGTGTCTTAGATAAAATTCAATCAATCAATCAAAGTGGAAAATTATCCAATGACTAAATCTAAATCACGAATTAACTGACTAAGGGCGGAATTCCCCAATAAAACTTGTAAAAATACAACAAAAGAAAAATACAGACAAGTGACACTAGTGACAGCGGCTAAACGCGATTATGCGAGCCAAACGTTAAAACGCGATTAGTTTTATTGGTGAATTCCGCCCTAAAACCACACGTATGTTCCTTCTTTGCCTTGCGTTTCAGGACCCCGGGTATAAGAAGTGCCAGTGGACTTTTTTTTTCAAGAATGTTAGGGTCGGCTTCCTGTCTATCAGGATGCAGCTAAAATCTCTTGGCAAGACTGCCGTCAAGAATAATCTAAACATTATCCTAATGCACGTATGCCAGATTTTTTAGCACTTGACCTACCCTTCTAAGAACAGCTGTCAGTGCTCTAAAAACGACGGCCGCAACCAACGGCTTGGTTTGTTTTTCGAGCCACAGATGAAACTCGGTGTAGTACAGAAAAAAAAAAAAACGAACAAATACTGATTCCAAACTTATAGCCTGTTCTTTGTTGGTAGACGCTATAGACCAGTAGGTACTACTCAAATTGGCATCACTCAAATATTTTTTTTCACACTTCACACGACGTAATTGCAGCAATTAGCCTCAAGAGGCACTTGACGTGAACGGCCATTATCATTATTGAGTTTAAAAATAAAGTAATCACTGTTTAATATCAGCTCATTTACTCAATTACCTACTGTGCTAAAGCTTTGTTGGTCTTACTAGGTTGCTGCCACAGTAAGGCCTACTGTTCACGGACGCGTAGCTTCATAGACGCGTATTCGTCATTATATGCTTGGTGTACGCCTGCGTGAAGCTTACATACAAAGCTATGAAACTCTGTCAATGAAACGGCAATGTCGTGACGTGACGTACCTAAGCTTCACGCAGGCCTACAACAAGCGTATTATATCGAAAACGCGTCTATGAAGCTAAGCGTCCGTACACTAAGTAGCAAAAACAGTAGACAGTAGGTCTTACACTAGCAAAAAAGTAACATCATTGCTCTGCACTCGTCGCTAGAAGGCACTCACTACTACTGATATTTTATAATTAAGTATACAATAAAAATAAAATAGTGATATTATAATTCATAGCTGGTCTTTTCCTAATATAGCCTTTATGGCATAGCATAGGCCCAATTATCTTATATTAGCCGTACTTATAAGGTAATTAAACCCATAATATAATTAATTGGTGAACTAGGTACATAGCATCATTATAATTATATTAAGTGTGCAAAACTGAATCCGAGTTGAATGTTAGTTAAAACAAGTTTTTATTTCTATTGAAAGAAAAATAAAATACGATTTTGGAACTCAGTTGGTGTGTAAAGGTAAAGAAATGATTAGGATTTAGATTTTGTATTTTTTTTTTAAATTGGTGTATGAAATATTAAAAAAATACCTTTTTAAATATCTACACACAACCTGCAAGCATTTTATTCTTTTATTAAATTAAGTATTCTATTCTTACCTTATTTGATGTGTAAGGATAAAAATATACACATTTTGTAAATTTTAATTGTGTACGAAAAATTAAAATGATTAACTTTTTAATTAATAATTTTTTTCAGTTTGTATAACTGACCTACATCATGTACAGCGCCATCTATACTCAAACAGATAAACTAAATACTGCGCCATCTATCTAAACCTCGTGAACTAGTCAACGTCAAATTGATGTAATTGTTCTCCGTTTGTCCAACAGGCGGCAGCACGTGTCGGCGCCATGGAGTTCCACAGCAACTTCGACAGGGGGCACTCGCGCCCAACACGAATTGTTCGAGTTGCTGGAACGAGTTCAATGTTCTCGGTTAGATGACCAGAGGGCAGTACTGCCGCCTTATTTTTCTCAGGTAAGTGGCATGTTTTTTCCTCATCGCGTTGATGAGCCATTGCGTAAAACAATAACTTTATAATTATGAAGGGTTTGGTTTTTATCAAGACATTATGTCATTGGTATTATTACATTGTACATACTTCACGATGTCTACGTGTTTTGCAGGTATTAGGTATTTATTACTGAAGTTTAGATTTAGTCATCACCTTCTTCAAACCTGTTTGTGCTTGTTTACTTAATTTATGGCAATATGGAATTAATGATACCTATGTAGGTATATAATTTAGTGATAAATACTCAATTCTTAAACGACTTAAAAAAAAGGAGGGAGTTCTCAATTTGGTTGTTATTTTTTTAAGATAAAGTATGTCTCTAGATAGATACCTACCTTGCTAAGTAGGTACCTACTCTTGGGTAACTAACTACCTAAGTACCTATCTAAGTAAGATGATATCATTCTGTTACGTACCGAATATGTGCAAAGAGTGTTTCTGGAATTCTGTCTCTTCAGATTTTGAGACATTTCAATACTTTTCCAATTTTGGTTTTCAATACACTTAATCGAAAACCTACCTACCTCTTCTAGGCAGGCAATTGACTGTTTTTCGCACTAGTGCGAAAAATCGCGTGAGCTCGCTCCCGCCACCATTTATTAGATACATTTATCGTATCAGGCTGGGCGCTAAGCGACCCCTACGAGTCGCGCGTCAACCCCCGGTATTTCTTCGTAAGTAAATTGAATAACGTTGTTTGATACACATGGAAATATTTTGTCACTGCAGCACTCGACGCCGTAACACCCTCACCTACGTACTGCCGTATTGTATTGTACAATAAAATACGGCTCGGGCAAATTCAGCCTCGGTTCGCAGTGACAAATTTTCTCCACCTTTATCAAAATGTTCTATTTAAATTAATTCATCAAGTTCATTGCAACGCCAAAGAGCGTAGACCATTACATTTTAAGGGTCAGTGGATACTCAGTTCGTTACCTCCGTACTCCGTACAGCGTAGAAATAATCGACGGAAACAAGCCAAGACTATGAAGCGATAAAGAGAAGGCGGGCAGCCGGATGCCTTGCTGGGGTGGCAAGCAGACCATGTCGGAGAAAAACCACCGGGTCACGGATTGTGGCGCCAAGATATGAGCTGCACTTGTCGAAAATGATGTTCTTTTTTTGAAAAGTTTTCTTTTTCTTTTGTTTTGAATTTTATTGCAGTCTGGTTTGAATTTTGAAAATAGAAGTTGTACTTCTCAGAATATTGGTAGGATGGAACAAACTATGTGGAAGAAAAACCACCGAGTCATGGATCTTGTTGATCCCAAGTCATGAGCTGCACTTGTCAAAAAAACACAGGGTTTAAAAAGAAAAAAAACTGATTCTATATTTTGAATTAAGAAGTGACAAAGCTCTCTAAGCGTGGACTTGACAATAATTCTAAATAAAACCTGCCAACTGTCAAGTGGACACCAGTGGTTCATCGTAGAAAAGGCCTCTGTATTTAATTGAACTAATTATGTAGTTCATTCCGTCACAATTTTAATAGATATGTTTTTTGAAAATGTTCCGAACAGTCGAAAAGTAGGTACCTATGTAGAGTATGCTAAATTACTCTAAAAGGATTAGACTTCTTCTTTTCGTGCTGGTAGTAAACAAATGTATGTAACATACTTTAATATAATTTTAAAACTTAACACAGTTCAGCACAGACCACGCTGATCCTGGCCAGCCCTTCAGTAAACTTATTATTGCTACTTATTTAAAGTTATTTTGATGACTTCTTTTAAAAATGAAAAGAGATGGGGCTATAGTGGATATTTTCAATGCAAATAAATTTCAGTAGGAAGAATATTCAAATGGTAGAAAGCCTACTTCGTTAGTCTTTGTATCAAATAGCGTGTTAATTATTATGTTATGCAGAAATGTTGGAACTTAAATACAGGTTATATTTTTATAGACGTCGTAAAAACTCCGAAAATCGTGAAAATTAATCATAAAATTATAAATCTGTTACATAATTCATAATTTTATTAGAATTGCGTTAACGAGATTAACATAAAAAATAGAAAACTATTTAAAGGGTCTAATTATATACCTCGTGGGTGCAATAAAAATACTTGGGAAGTAACATAATAATCCAAGTATGAAAAAATAATGGAAAGTATATTGCGTGACGCGGACGGTCAAAGGAAATTCAATAATACTTTAAAGGAACTCAATTTACAATTTTAGAAGTGACTCACTAAGTAATGTTTTGAAAGGTTACGGGTTCCATCAGACTTTTTTAGATTCGCGTTATTCAATTCAACGAACTGAAATAGTTCTCAAAGCAAATTTTTAATAAAAAAAAAAAATCGTATTATAAAAACCTTCAGATAGCAACCGCTCTGTACCCGATTAGGCTGAAAACCAACCCCACATTAGTGACGAGAGGTTAGGGTTATTGTCTGACAATACTAACTTATCTATCGAAAAATGGTCTTTTTTCGATAGATAAGTTAGTAGTTTTGACTTTGACTTTAACTTTTTATTTTATTTGTTTACAGTAACAACTTGAAACAAAAATAACATCTCTATAAAACTTTAAACAGTCTTACATAACTGATGGATTATATAGTAGAACAATTCTTATTTTTATTTAGTCCTTTTCTCCAAAGTGCTTCAGACATCCAACAACCGCTACGCGTAATCGAACACCCGGTCCTCGGTAAAAATTTTAGCTTTCAATTTTTTTTTCCACTGCCCCATTACATTTACATATATATCATTCGAAACATTCTAATCTTTATCTGAAATGTTTCAGTTAACATGGCCGCCCAGCTAATCTGTTACGACATTTTAATTAACCAAGTAATATTAATACAAAAGCGGTCTCAATATTTTTCTTCCCCTCAGATTAACATCTACTGCATATTTATGAAGAACAAACGTTTCTGTTGGCTATTATATTGAATATTTTCTGGTAATTATACTTTTAAAAATATCTTGTCTGAATGTTTAATGTAATATTTTACCAAAGTTTAAATGCTGAAAATGGATTCTGTTTCGAGTTTACACAATACCAAATACTTGGTAATTACAGTTTCCTTGACATGGTGAGTAAAAGAATTAGCGTAGTTTTTTTATAACCCTTTTTGGCCTACATGAGCAGATTCTAACTTTATTTTATATCATTATTATTTTGCATTCTCTTCTCCCAATTATATTGTTAATAGGCTTGCGTTTTTCCTCTATCTCACCAGCCACCAGCGATGATGTGATCGACGATGAAGCAAGTTTGATTAGAAGTAACCAATTCACCAGGAGAACCAAGGTTGCCGACATAGCACGAAGAATCGCCAAACTTAAGTGCCAATGGGCAGGGCACATTGCACGCAGAACTGATGGCCGTTGTGGCGGAAAGGTTCTGGAGTCGCGAACGCGTACCGGAAGACGCAGCGTTGGAAGGCCTCCCACAAGATGGACCGATTACCTGGTCAGGGTCGCTGGAATCCGATGGATGCGAGACACACAGGACCGGTCGTTGTGGTGACGCTTGGGGGAGGCCTATGTCCAGCAGTGGACGTCTTTCGGCTGAAATGATGATGATAATGAACCAATTCACTCTTAACTTAAAGAACCCCAGGTTGTAGCTATCAGGATAATGTCTACTTCTTCCATCTCTATTACACGCCATTTCAATAGTCACTCTCCCTCCAAACCTAACTAACACCTTTCACAATCCATTCATTGTTACTTTAGTTTTTGTCAGTCCCTACATTAACTATCAAAAAGTTGTTGTTCTGGACTTTCCTACGACTAACTTTGTTATTGATTTTTCGTTTGTTGAAAATATACATAATGAATTACATTTCATTTTAAATATTTCATTTTTTTTTTTAATTGTGTTCCTTGCTTTTGCGATGTTTACTAGATGTTTTTAAATATTCCATAAACATATTTTTAAGTAACAATTTCACTTTAAATTGCTTACCTGGATACCTTGGTTTCTTTTTACCTGACGGCAAAAGATAACAACAAGTCGCCAACCTAACCTAACCTTATTGCTTATTTAATAGTTATTACTTTCAAGTTAATTACAGTCTTCATTTTATAATTTCGCAGACATTTTCTGTTAAAATTCTTTTCCTGAAATTGAATTACTTTCTTTCGAACAACACGTAGGTACATAGTTTTCCATTCTAAAATTATTTTTCGTTTAATGAAAAGTCTCGTGTGATAATGTACGTTTATTGATATTGATACCTATATTTGTTTCTTTCAAAATGTCTTCGGGGCGGACACATTTCCGCCCCAAAGACATTCGCTTAGAAATAAACTCTATTCTTTGTTATAAGTTCCGAGAACATTGCTTTAACTTTCCGTTTTAAAATAAGCAGAGATTGTTTATGAAGGGACAACAAGCTTTTTCTGACGGTGACGCTTTTCAATTTTCTGATTAAACGTTTTCATTTCTGATCTTTACCAAAGATATATGTATTTTTGTAGATATCTGTTTAAGATTTATTCCTTCCAAATTTTTTTTTTTAGCATTGGTGTTACAGAGTATTTGATTATGTAACTTTTTGTTAGTTTTTTATATTTTTTACTTGAATGTTGCTTTTTTTTACTAAGAGTTGTCTCTTCTGTTCGATTTTACGTTGATTTGGTTCGTATAATTGTAATTTTTTCCATTTTATCCATTGTAGTCCTGTTTCTTTCTGAGACTTAGTTATTTAATTTGCAAATCACCTTAAAACACAAACAGTCCACTTCCATCTCTTACAAACAGCGTCATCTCATTTTGCTTACTCGGATATGTAAGTGTCGTAATTTCTTTTAGAAGTCACTGCTTAAAATATATAATTACAAAATTTAAAGAATTGAATTAAGATGTGGAATTGCTAAATCATAAAATATCACACGAAACTAATGAAATAGCTTGATACGTATTGTTTTAATTTGGTCATGTTTACGACTTGATTTCTGATTGTAGGTCGGTGAATGGTGAGAATAATTGAGAAGTAAGTATTTACTCGGATAGCAATTAGTTAATTGCTCTGTTGTTTACTAATTGATATTGTCGCTAGTCAATAGGTAGGTGTTATATTGTATTTATTATTGTTACCAATAAAAATTATTAGAATAGTGACTAGATTAACTGGCACGTTGGTCCGGTTGTTGGCATCTTAGGTTTGATAGAACCACTGTAGGCGCGGGCTTGCGGATGGCGAGCAATGTGTAGCTCGCCGTCTGACCGTCTGGACTGCACCCAAGCCGTCGACGGCGCGTAGTGTTCCACGCGCGCCTCAAGGAGATGTCAGCAACCGTAGGGGTCCAGCAGGGTCGAAGCCTACTGGGGTCATGGGCGATGCGGAACAGGAGTGGGTTTTTAGTCAGTAAAAGTCTGACGGCCATGTCAAACTTTTACAGACTAAGAACCCACTTCCGCACCGCCCAAGTGCGGGGGATGTCATTAGATGAATTTCAAACCTAAAAAAGTTTTGACAGAACTATCCGGGATTGTATGAAAGAGTTACCGTGGCGTTGAAACGCACAAGTGGGTTTTACGCGTAAAACGCTATGCGTTGTTGACGATTCGGATTGTGGACGGTCACCAGACGGCCGGACAATGAGCTACCCATTGCTCGTTGTCCGCAAGCACTTGGTCCCTTGTTACTTGAGACATTCCAAAATACAAACAATAATATAATAATATAAAGTAAAGAATTTCAATGTGAGATGTTATGTTGTACAAAATTGTGTGGCTAAATTGCCAAATATTTTGACAAGGTTTTTTCCAGCATAATATATAGTAGTCCACCTTGATTAGATGCTGCAATTTCTCAACTAATTTGAAAAAACTAATCCACTGGCACGAACTTAATATACATACTCGTAGTTTCAAAATAGTTAAGGGGTGACTAAACGGTTGCAAACTAGCGTTCCAACCAAGGTGACCTTGGTTTATGTGTTTGGTTTGTGTTGCGGCTACATGGATGTAAACCACGCGCCAACAATTTCGGTGGTTGGGAAAACGCGCCTCCCCAGAACATATCTATTTCCATTGAAAAGCCTGTTTCTTATTTTCATTAAAAAGTTTTTAAGTTTTTGAAAACTATGGTGTGGTCATATGAAGAGGAGAGATGAAATGCATGTTACTAAGAGTTAGGGGTATACATGTGGATGGATGGAGAGGGAGTGGAAGATCAAAGCAAAGATGGATGGATTGTGTGAGTGGTGATATGAAAGAAAAGAGAGTTAATAATAGCTTGATGGGTGATAGGACAGAATGAAAAAAAAATGTGTTACGCCGATCCCAAATAACACGGGACTAAGTCAAGACGATGATGAAGTTTTTTGAAAACTGTGATCTAAACTTATTGAAGCTTGTCAATCTAGTTTACAATAAGTACTAGAAATTACTAATAATACAAATGAATAGGATATATCATTCAACGTTCCGAGAAATGTTTCAATAAGTGGCGTGGTCAATGACGTAGGTGACGGAAATAAACATTAACTTGACTCTCGTAACCTGATACATATTCTTGAAACAGTACATTCAATATTGCATTAAATCAAGAAAACATGCAAATATGAGTAGGATGACTGAGATGTAAAAGAAAATGACACATAACTAAACATTTCTTTAATATTACGTAAGGAAATAATTTGAAGCAATATGAAAAACATATGGCCATGAGTTACCGTTCTAGACTGCTTGCCGACAATAGGGAAGAGAACATTCTTATTTGTAAGATATCGACTTCTTTACGTAGCTTAGGACAACAATAGTGGTTGAAAGATTGCAGTGTTGCAGTATTAACTGCAAACAGATCGTTTACGAACACAATAGCAACGTATACAATACAGACATCATATCTGTTCATTCTTTTGGTTTGCGCAATATGATGGAAACTGATACATTTACGCAAAGATCTTCAAGAAAAGCTTTATGTTAATATATTTCACTAGCAGAAACATTTTTAAACCTAATTTAAATTTGTCATATTTGCAGCCTTCGGTTACTTGATTCCTGCGAAATTTAGCGTCTAAGTGAAGTTTTTACATTTGCGAACTCAAAATCAAAGGGCATAAAGTCAAGAAATGACTTCTTAAGATCAATTATATGTATTATATTATTATTTCCGCTTTCACACGCTGAAAGTAGCGTGCGTGGTACGTCCGGATTTATTAAGTTTGAACCTTGCAATTATTGTTAATAACTCTGATGTTTTTCTTAAATTATCTAGGGTCGCGTCATAGTAAAAAAACAAATTAACGGAAATGAGTTTATTTTAATTTAAGCTGGGAAAATATAGTTAACACTAAGATATATGTTGTTAATTAAACCTTTTTAGCCACAGAAATGTCGATAAAAGTAATTACAACATTTATAAATTGGACTTCTCTTCTCCAAATGTTCCAAACAACCATACCAATTAATATTGTTTTTTAATTAGAAGTTATATTATAGAAAACAAAAACACTTCTAAGCGGGCTTTACTTTTTGCTGGATAAATTTTAATAAATCCTATACTCTATATGTCTACACCCTATTATATACGTTTAAGGTAAAATATCATGGTTAAAAATTATTTCAAAGTTAGCTTAATTTTTAGCGTAATTTTCCCAAACTAAAAATCGTAATAAAACCTCAAGACAACGTTTAAATAATGTCAGGGGCTCATGGGCAAGATTGATTCGGAACTACTGTTTAATTGAACAATAGCTTAGTCAACAACGTTTGAAACTGGTAAAGGTTGACCTCATTTCTGTTAAATTAACGGTCGAATCCAAAAAATAACTATTCATTCAGAAAAGAAAAATATAATATCTATATACTGATCAAAATTAATGAATTAAAGGTAAGTACAGAATTCAAAGTATTATAGTTAATACAAACGAGCGCAGCTGTAAATTTTGAAAGTCTTTTCGCTTCTTACACGTAATGGAAGGAATATATTCTCCGAATCCCTGTTTACCGGAACGGACATTACAAAAAGATGACTCAGAATTGAAATTAGTTATTTTATTATTTATTTACATTAAGGGTTCTGCGTTCAGAAACTTGAAACATGTTTAACTGATTTTTATTTTGAGGTTTTTGAAATCATCATCAAGGTTTGTGGTACCTTCAATGACGATTGTATTATGTGTTCCTATGTCAATATCAGGTGCATGGTCAGCAACATTCAACTTGTCTGATTACATCTAACTGCGGTGTTCAATCTGACTAATTGCTCAGAATGCTGATTAGAGCAATATATCCAAGATTGTAGGTACGTTGCATTGCTAGATAGACAAAATGTTATATCTTGTTTCACCCTCTTATACAAAGCTAGGTTAACTTTCATCTTGTATTTTTAAAATAAAAGAAACTTTCTAAAGGTTAGACACGACAGTAAGTTTCTTTGATATTTTTTCTATTAACTCCGTATACTAAATTTCTTAGTAGGCTGTTCTATTTTCGTTGGGACTATTTCCGTCGCCTGACTACTATCACGTTTCAAATATATAGCATTGTCGATTGTTGTTATTCAAGTTAAAAGCAAGCCATAAATAGTCTTTTGGCTATTTCTTGCTTGACATTCGATTCTACTTTTGTTTACCGATTCTCCCGGAAATAGTGATTGATTTTTTAAAACTATTAATTGTTTATATTGAGCTTTATGCCTTGAGTAATTATGCCTTGCCGATGACGCAAATAAGTTTATTACTATGAAATGAGAACATATTTACTGAATATCAGTTTTATATCTAACCCAAATTGCTGTGACATTTATTTGCCCTGTATAACGAATATAGCGTAGAATTTCAATAACATGAGTAACAAAGTTATACATACTTTTGTTGACATTTGGAAATGGGTTGACCAGCAACAACATTAATTTAGTTAACTCAAGTGTATTAGGTTCCTGAAATAGATTCAAAAGTTCTGCACTTTAATTTTACCTTTTTTTATTTTATAAACATACCTACGTAAAAATATTGAAGTATTTGTAGATAAGCTGTAAGACCTGCAAAATTATGCGTATTAAATTATGAAATTTTTTATAACATTTCTCTCTCAAATTAGGTTTTGCGCAGTGGTAGATAGAAGCTTCGTAAAAAAGAGGTCCAGTTATAAATTTTTGGCCATTATTCCTTACATACAATACGTCTGGGCCGAATTTCCATGTATTATTTGACCGGTCCATAGAGCTTTGTCGTAACAAGGCTATACGTTGTGAGCGGCTGCGGTCACATAAAGACCGACCTTGGATGCTGAAGCAATGAGCAAACCACTTTATAGCCGACCTGATACCTAATGGAAGAATCGTGAATTTCGATGGAGCAATGTTTACTTTCGGGGCGGTTAAGGGCACCTCATAATGGACATGGCGCTGTATTGTTTAGAGAATTTTCGGTCTCACGTTGTAATGAAACTGGATGTTCGTAGGTGGTAAATTATGTAGGTATATTAGGCACAGAAATAGCGGGTCGTTATCGTTTTTACCGCCTACAGTATCTATGAAAATAGATTGTTATTATTGTAAAGAAATTATCAGGCTTCAAACAATATACCCCGCAACACAAGATGAAATTTTGATATCCTCGAGTTGTTTTTTACAAAATAGGCTTCAACGTTTTCATAATATTAAATCTAGCCAAAGTGCAGTTAATATAACACAATGCGGCTTACCTAAATCCACCAACATTATATGCTAAAAAGTTGGCAGAAGCAACTTGAATTTTTTGCACGAAGGTAGTGAATTATCTGCTGGCAACCACTACCGATCTGTTTATCAGATTAAAAAGGTTATGTGAACAAACTAGTTTGTGGCGTACGTGCGCCAAATACAAATGCTAAAGCCAGAAAGGTTTCCAGCTATTTCGAATGGATTCGATATAAAAATGACATATTATGTAATAAAATCCGATAAATTTATTCTTATTGTAAAAGCAGTTTGTTTTATCATCTATGATTGTCGATAAAAGTAAATATTTAAAGAAGAAAGTATCCTTCTGTATATAATGACCGATCCATTGCTGGACAAAATACTGACAATGACCGAGTTGTTAAATAACATTTGAAATTTAATGATTTTAAAATCAAATTTTTTAATATTTGTTATGGAACATGAAATAAAATTGTGAATTATAGTATAGATCCAATCAATGCAAGGAATGCACGATTCAACACGCATTTATCAGAAATTTATTCACAAGATTTGAACGATTGGATTTAATAACTAGTAGCACTTGTGTTTGTCATATCTTTATGACCTATCGAGATTAAGCTCCTTCAAGAGCTTCATACTTAACTCAAGGAGCTTGCAGATAAAGATGTAGTTCATTGAGACCTACTTAACTGAAATTGAAAAAGCTAACGATCTTCTTGCACTGGGGTCTGTCATTTTTCTTTTTGTATGAGACACCAATGGTCGACGCAATGTTTTTTTCAAATAAACTGTCAATGACATAAAACCTTTTGCTATAAAATCTCTTCGAGTAAGTGAATATTACAGTGTAATCAGGTTTAACAGGGCCATGGGTATGTGAGAAACCTTTGCTACTGATAATTATAATGACTTCCCGACGCCTTTGCATTAAAACACCTCTGCTAATGAGAATAATAAACCTCAATAGCTGAGATATATTTTTTAGATTTTCTCTAAATCATTTTGGAATTTTCGTTGGTAAGCATTTTGAACTACCGTCCCTCCAATTAACTAACTATAAACTTCACACGATATTCGTCGATTTCGCAGTATCTTAGTAACGCGAGGTGTATCAAATCATAGCATTTTAGCTGTGCCTTCGGGCTGGCTACATTTCAGATCTGCGTGGGCTATGCCCTAACGACCGTCAAATGAGGCACATGCACTTGCATAAGTGATGCGCTGCTTACGTAATCACTACAACGTAGTGATGTACTTTTTTAGTTGCGTTTATTTTTAGTCGAGTTATGAAAAGAATTATGAAGTTCAGAAAGTTTATGTTTGTTGCTGGTTTTATAGCGGGAATTGTTTGGATAATTATGAGGATAAAATCGATTATACATTCACAATTTCTGTTATGATTCCTTCGATGGTTTGATTAAAAAAAGTTACCGCGGCCCTAGGATGCAAAGGGCAACTAAAGAGACACATTAGTTAGTAAAAGTCTGACATTCCTTCTCACTCCACACAGAGTGAAAAAAGTTATTTGATGAACCACTCAAAAAAGGATTCCTTCGTTCTGATTAGTTTTTCTTAGCACAAGCTGAATAGTTTCACATAAGTATTATACACACCGTGTTATAAGATTAATTTAGTATACCATGATATTGCGTACAGACTGATAAAGATTACATTGTTTTTTTACATAAATGCAGTCTTGTTTCAATTAGCCTTATCGCTACTGTAGTTAGCTAATATAGATAAGAACGACGTATAACCAAAACCTAACGCGTTAACTGTGAAGAAAAATATATAGGCGATAAAATTGCAGCTCTGCACTACTCAAACGTGATCTTCGGTATGCAGAATCGCATCCCTAGCCGATACCCCTGGCCCAATCAGTCACGTCTATTCATAGGTACGTACGTACTTTAGGCTCGCTTACAAAATATTCTGACATGGAATATTCGCACGATGTTTATGGTCGAAAAACACGCCTAATGATAATTGATGTTTGAAGATATGTACGGCCGTAGTTTGGTCACTAATGATTTCGTTTGAGAGTTTGTTTCATTACATCGTTAGAGTACTAGAATTATGTAATTAGATATTTAGGTACGTCAACTCATTCAATTATGTTATGGGATTTGGCTTCTGTAATGACTAAATTAGTATCTGCCCCACTATAAGATAAGATCTATTGTTTTGTTTGTATTTAGCATAAAGTCGCAATTAGAAATAATTAAATAGCAATAACGAAACAGCGTTTGTCTTTTGTTTATTCTGTGTGAGTATTTATAAACATATCAATTGAACCAGAACGTTCAAGTACCCTATGGACCATTGTTTTATCAATATATCAATGAAGTGGTTGTCTTGTCCCGACTCTCGACCTCCCACTTCGCATCGTGTTCACAGAAAAAATATACAGTTCAAAGTTCCGCTACAGTAATTTGACCATTTTTGTGACAAATATATTTGTATGTCCATTGGGACGCCCCGCGGTTAGCCAAATGTTTTAAAACAGGACCACAGGGCCGCATGACGTGACATGAAAACGCAATTTGCGCATGCAGCTTGATTTGAGGTTACAATTATTAACTCTAGACAGATTTATTGTGTTCCAGTAGAATTACTGATAAAGTTTTACTCTCTCACCTTTTTACAACTGATTGATATATGAGCAAGTCTTCCACTGCGCTACATTTATGCGGGCATGCACTGTATGCATTAATTATATGATGTAACGAATCTACATCTATGAATTATAAAATACTGGGTTATTTATGTTGCGTCAAAATTTTTTCAAGTCGGAAAGTAAATTTAGAAATTCTGTTACGTAAAAAATACCTTTCCTTGCAAAAATGTGCGATATAATTGAACCAATAAAACATTATCTACACGGATATTTTTCGTAGTTTTGAACCGCATTTGGTCTTCAATGGACCAGTATTATTTCTATTAACTACCTCGTTGTTCTCATGGTCGCAAGCGTGATTGTTGAGTGTTATAAATGCTATTGAGTTTTTTCATTAGGAAATAAGCTGTGGCAGTATATCTTCTGCGCACTAACTAATCTCCGTTGATATTAGCCTCCGTCATCCATTCGGTCTTGAGGATTATTATAATGCTTTTATTATTACATTATCAATTTATAACAAATAGACACGGAAAATACTATCCTGTCACACGTAATAAATAAAAAAAGCACAAACTTCAGTTACTAAACTCATTTTAATCATTTTAGTATTATGAGTTTCTTTTTGAGTGCATCGAAAGCAAAAAGTATAAAAAGTTCCCGTCCTGTACAAAAAGTTGCATATGTGTTATGCTAGAACCAACATTTTTACATTTCGGCAGCTTCTATCACTCGATTGACAACACCACATCCTTCCTTTATTTATAAGGTATCGGCTTCCGCCTCAAAGTCCTGGACTTTGTATGGATCATAATGAAAGTTCTATTTGATTCATTAAGTATAAATTCTATGGCATAAATCTGCCTTGTTTGTCATCTGCAATATTGAAATCATACTTCTTTCATGAATTTTACTACTAAGTATTTGTAGTTGTGCAAGTATTAATTGACATTACCACATCCTTCCTCTCTGAATCAATAAGGTATCGGCTTCCGTCTCCAAAGTCCTTTGCGTTGGCTTCGGAAGCAAGGGCCAAGTGTAAGGAGCACCTGTTGGTCCTTTGTCTGAAGAGGGAGCTTCGATGTGGACCGTTGGTGCCGGATGTTCCCACGCAAACGCATCCACGCCTAAATTCGATGGAGCTTTTGCAATGTGCACTTTTATGGGAATGGGAAAATTTGTATCAAATAATTGTTTGTATTGTTTGGTTACAATGTTTGTATGTTTGTTGTTATTATCCTCGTAGTGCATAGGTAGTAAAACTTGTATCATAAAAGTGAATCGTTTCCCAGTAATTTTACTTTCCTTAAAGGCAACTAAAAAGTTTTTATAATAATATTAAGGCCTCGAATATTTACTTTATAAATATATATATTTATGTTACTTTCTATTGCCACATTAATCGTGTGCTGTACCATTTTTCTACAAAGTTGAATGTCGCATTGGCACAATAGAAAATCGCACTAGAAACGTTTGAAAAGTTTTTGTTGTCTTCTCCGGCTGTTACATTCACCTGTCTTGTCTCCAATGCATCGAGTGTGAATGTTGGTTTCGCTACTTGTCCCTGTCTACATTATAGCAATTATGCAGCGAAGAAAGAGACGAGAATTCTTCATCGCGCCTTTGTCAGTAGAAGCATGTGGCACGCGCCGCTCCATTCGGTTTTCGAACGTAAACCGGTGTGGACGTTGTGCTGTCTTCGATATTAAAATAATCGCGCTACGATCGTGTTTTGACAACTCCTAAATTCGGAACTTCTTATATTTTGGAAGAGAATTCAAGTTTATTGTATTTGTTACTGGACATATTATGAAAAGTGTGGACTGTGTACTTAGTGTAAAAAAAGTTTAAGAACTGCATCTTGAGGAATTTGTGAATGAATTTACTAGACTGCGACAGTGTTGGCGTTTTCGTGGATAACCAGCAGCGAAAGACATCTAACCTACATCCAGGGCGACGAAGAAGCATCCGAAGTGAAAGTTAAGGCCTACTGTTTTCGTGCATGACTGCTGTGTTTGGACTCTCAAAGCCATTTAGGGGACAATTTCGTTAAGCAGAAGATCTTTGAAGAGTTTTCTTTTATAGCTAAAAGAATAATTGAAAAACTTCCGGGCGCTTATGGGAAAGATCGCAGCTGGGTGACCCGAAAACTGTAATAAAAATAAACGATTTACTGGAAGATTTATATCGTCTTTGAAGTACGATATCTTAGGATGATTAATAGTGAGTGTCTTGTGAGGATGCGTTTCGGTAAACCTGAATAGAGAGCTGGCGGCGATTTATTTTTCTAGCTTTATGAGGGAAAGAAGGTCGTTGCCGATAAGTAGCGAAGTGGCGCTAAAGAGTGATAAGGATGGAACTGGGAAGTTGGTGGTGAACTCAGTGTTGTGCGGTGTGGTGGATGAACTGTCAAACGGAAGGACTGGTAGGCGCGGCTCGTGGGTTCGACACGCCGTCATGGGGGTGCTGCGGTGGAAGGACCTGACAGGGGTCAGGACCACCACACCTACTGAACAAAAAGAGGTGAATACAATACCACGTACATACTTGCAGTTAAGACATTCCATTACAAATCATTGCGTCATTATAGATGTTATCTTACGTGAATAGGCTAACATTTTGTAAATTACAGTTGAATCATTGTGTATACCTGTAATCATATTGTAAATTATTCGATTGAAGGATTTCGATAACGACTATATCTTTGTGTAGGCTCTGGTTCTATTTTTAGTGTTTATTTTGGGGTGAAACACTATTGTTAAACGAATAAATCACTTCGATCGGTGGCACTGAGGTAATAAGGTTGTTGTTGGGTTTATAACTTTACATGGAGTTACTTTGATTAGGCTGCGTAACGATACTAGAGAATCGCGATAACGAAGGTGCTTGTGTGGTGCTTGAATACAGAAACTTTGTTGATAAATAGTTTACTATGAGGAGGTACTTGAGTAGGTATTAGTTTCCTGAGTATGGCGTTGATTTATTTATCTACTGTTTGTTGTCGAAAATGTGTTGACCTGTATATTTGGACAGTTTTTATTGACTCTGAAACATTTCAACGGATCACAAGCTAGGTAGGTATAGTTTTGCGAGATTTTTTGAAAAACTTACTGTGACTTTAGAATTTAAAGGGTACTGAAGATTCCCTCACGCTCCACCCAGAGCAAGAGCAATTACTTGATAAGTTCCCACTTCAAAAAAGTTAGGTTAAGATAGTTCTCAGATATATTAAAATATATACGGCTCGAAGGTTCCATAGTGTCTACTGTATTTCAAAATTATTCCACATAATTTTATTTAACCTAATTAATAAATCAGGTGACTAATCAAACCGTAACGTACACAGTGTATTCCCATATTGCAAATAATTTATTTTCCGTCGGCAGACGATGACGTTATTTTTACAAGATCACAAACATTAGTAACACTGATTTAACTGGTTTGTCAAGTTGTCTTCGTATGAATCACTCATACATTATGTAAACAGGTGACGAATAGTGAAAATACTAAGTCTAGGTCATGTCATGCCCGAAAAGTATTTTTGCCAAATTATCGGCTTTGTGTAAAGTGTACATTTTGTATTTTTGTGTCATCGGTTTTTGGCTAACGGTAGACGTTGCGCAACACAAAGTGTACTAGGTCAATGTTTTAGCAGATTATATGAGTGTCGTATTGATTTGATTTGATTTTTTGTGTCATTCGTATAGCTTTTGTTTTTTTTTTATCTGTAAGTTTTTGTTTTAATAATAAAAAATAAATAATAAATCATTTATTTGCTTGAAATATGGTGGTAGGTACAGATTTTAAAATACAATAATATTTCTTCATAATCCGCCTCATATTCAGCATGAATGACTGTATTGGTCATTCAGTCCATTTACAAAATCGTCGAAAAATTTTATAGATATACAATAAATAAAATTGTTCTTCTGTATATCTATATATAAAAATGAATAGCTGTTCGTTAGTCTCGCTAAAACTCAAAAACGGCTGGACCGATTTGGCTAATTTTGGTCTTGAAATATACGAGAAAGTCCAGGGATTTAAACGTTGAGAAAAATAGAAAAAATTAACGAAAAAAAATCCGAATACAACCCCATCTCTTATTAAAATATCATTATAAAATTAATTATGCTGTTCTGATAATGCCAGTAGATGGCGTTAACCTTCCTATTAGGCGGTACGAAGATCGCCGGGTCATTTCTGTATTATATAAATAATTTTAATTTGAAAACGCATTGAATAATTTTATGTTAAACATATTTCCCAAAATTATTTCTATAATTATAATAATTAATTTGGTCACTTACAGCATAATGTAGTGGTTTCTATGTACTTATATAGGTAGGTGTCTACATATATGTATAGCCTAGCAGACTACTGTTAAATCCAGTAATCCAATTTTAATTTACTGCAGGTTTCCTCATTTGTTAATTCGCAGTATCCTTTACGTTAATTAGGTAGTATTTATATAAATTGTTTTGTGACGATTGAGGACACACCTCACAGCTCAGATAAAACAATGTAATTATAGTAGGCTTTACATAGCACCAATGGTTTAACCGGCAAAGATAATATGTGTCAGGTCTGAAAAACACAAATGACCAACGGATTTTTTTTTCATAAACCGAAAAACTATTTCAGGGTAAATCCTATTATCTTAAATAAAACATCTCCCAGTCCACTATAGCTAATCCCTGCTGACTGGACGCTAACTAAATCCGATAATAGAAGTATTTATTATTAAAGCACACACCTACCTAAGTTTTGTCTACCCACATCGCGCCGTTTTCCACTTACCCCTTACCTGGAACGATGGGATACCTCATTTTCCCTGATGCTGGCTCAAACTGGGTTCCCTAATGAAAAATTACAGCCTTCCTTGAGACTTAATAAGCGAATGGGCCAGGAGAAGATTTATTGAGCAGAACAACCACTTTGGTTCTACCAATTTGCCTTTTTGGGAAATTGTGTTACTTACATTCAGGGGTTAATTGAGGGGAAATTAAAGATTTAATTTGACTTGATTGTTAAAAGGACACTTTGTATTACAATTTAGTCTTGAATTCAAACTTATTTATTTTGATTCAACAAACAAGGATACATACATACATGTATATTATGTTTCTTTTGTAAAAATCACAGAAAAAAATAATAAAGCAATTTATGTTACTTAATACCTATCTAAATTCTGTACAATTAGTAGACACCCAATGTCACGTTACAAACTAATACGAAAGTCAAACATTACTCAATAAATCAAACAAAATAATGATAGTCAAAACTAATCGTGACAAAACGATGACTCCTTATCGTTTCTATTCTTAGAAACTATTAGTAATGTATAGACGTAATTAATCAATAATCACTAATAGAGATAACTTGCCTAGAAAAAGAGTACATATTATAAACTTTTTTATTTATCCGTCTTACTATTTATTAACTAGCTCTTAGTATGCAAGTCAAATACTCAATTCCCAGTACCCATTGAACGAAATCAATGGTGCCGATGTATGTGTTATTTATCTCACTATGTATATATGTATAGGGTGTACCCCTATACATATGCAATTGAGAATCTTCGATGCTTCGGCGAATGAAGCGCTGAAAGATATATGTATATCATGAGATCTGGAATAGGATTTTCTCGGAAAATAGGAATGATTGCGGAATACTGTTAGATTTGCTAAAAGAAGTCGTCACAGATACGCGTAGTGGAACTTTCAGTCAAGTGTAAATAGAACAATAAATATTTCGAGAAGACGTTGACCTTAATACCTAAACATAATGTCACTACTCTACTTATACGCAAATAAATAACCTACAAAACATTTTTGCACAAAAACAATCCTGAAACAAATCGTTCGACCCAGTTGTAGTAATACGAGAAAACATGACATACCTTCTTAATATATTATGTAGATCCTGAAAGATCAAAGTTTCATGACATCACAGCAGTTGGTGAAAAGAGGCCGAAAAAAAAAATCGTGCCGACTATATCGTATACAAGCTTTTGCCAGCGGCTTCGCCCGCGTGAAAGAAGGAAATTATCCTAAGGACTGTTGGCGACAAGCAATGGATAGCTCGCCGTCCAGTCGTCCTATAAGGACGCCCACAGGGCCAAGCAGGGCCCATTCCTGTTAGGGCCATGGGAAAAAGTATGAAAGAGATACACATGATCCTAAAACGTAAAAGGAAACTGAAGGAACATAGGTGTGGTTTTAGTCAGCAAAAGTCTGACACGCCCTCTCGCTCCACCCCAGATCGTGAGAACTCATTAGATGATTTCTCTCCTTAAAAGAAAACCAAGGAGAGTCACTCTATGGTATGTATCTCGGGATTAAAAGTCTTTTCGGCAGTTTATGCGTAAAGGAGTTACAAACATCGTACACACACATACAGACATAGATACAAACTTTGGCCTGTTTAATATTAGTGTGTCGTGATATGTTCCGTCAAATATATGTACGTATCTTAGTCCAACTGAGGAATGGAGGATATTACTAGGGCCTTCACGTACTTCTTGTGATAAAAAAGATTCTAATTAAAGAAGAACATTAAGGCCGCGTGCAATTAATATGTATTGCCCATTCCAAGTACGTGTTGTGTGTGACTTAGAAGTAAAATAACTGAGGAATAATTTATTTTATGCTAAGAACTATCCTTATAAGAAAACAAGGCAAATTTCTTTCTTACCTCTGTCAATAGGGATGGACGCCATACTTTTTGAAACCAGTCACTGTAAAATAAACAGATCAACAGTCATATTTATTGGTAAAAATTACATTTACAAATCACAATAATTATCACAATTAATGTAGTACTTATTTGTATATATAAAATTTTGCTACAATAGGGTAAGATGGCATCTATTGCTACACTTTTTGAAACCACTTTAAATCTCTCAGTATTAATATTGACTGGCCTGTTAGCCTAGTGGTTAGACACCCTGACTGCTATGCCGCAGGTCGTAGGTTCGATTTCGACTAAAGACAAAAATTTTATGATGGGTACGATCATT
The DNA here is from genome assembly GCA_961205895.1 of Mythimna pallens. Classification (NCBI taxonomy): domain Eukaryota; kingdom Metazoa; phylum Arthropoda; class Insecta; order Lepidoptera; family Noctuidae; genus Mythimna; species Mythimna pallens. The sequence continues at coordinate 10,824,409 of OY540843.1, forward strand.
TGTAATTGTCTGGGTGTAATTTATCCATAATATGTCATGTATGTATTTAGAAATATGTAAGTTTGGCATAGCACAAGCTTTGCTTAGTTTGAGACTAGATGGCGTTGTGTGATAGTTGTGGAATATTATTATTAATAATATTCCAATAATATATTACAAAATATTTTATTGGTAAAACAGGTAGGTAACTTTAGTTTATTATCTACAAATTTATTAAAAGTAAAAAGCATTATCGTTAATTTTTCTACGTTAACTATCGTTTTTGCGGGCATCTACATTTTGGGACATCAATCCCGTACAAGGGATAGTTGCCTAATCCATATAAATTGCGCTCGGGTTAGATGACCCGCTGAGAAACAGGACACCCATTGCGTAAAAATATTGACCGCAACTTGCCTTTATATGCAATCGCACAAAGACATCAATAGTAGTTGGAGAGTTTCTCGATTGAAAAATTAAATAAGTTTTTTTTAAGGTGGGGAATCATCCAATGACATCTCGCGCTCTAGGGCGGAGCGAAACACCACACCTATGGTCCTTCTTTACCCTTTGTGTTCCAGGACTACTTGTTTACCTTTCAGAAGTAAATAAAAAGAAACCACTGGCCCCAGAAATTAAATAGCATGTGATGCTTTCCCGAAGCTAGAGTAATTATTACAATCGAAGCACCTATACCTACGGGGCTTCCATTCAGGTTTCATCCTATCGTTTAAAAACTACTCGTCACAGATTAGTAGGTCAGACGCGACAGTCGTCAGACATAAATCTGGTAAACAAAAAACAAATATATACCTACCTAATAATCTGCAATCGATATTCGTCGGGACATGGTAATCAAGTGTGACGATGTCTGATAACAGATGAGTGTCGCTTCTGAATCATCAAGATAATTGTCTTGTCAGATAAAGTCAACACTTTCTATTCCAATACGATTGCGCCATAGATAATAAAATTGTATTTTCCATTCATGAATAAAAGATCAACAGAAATGGTTTTGTATTAATGTGTGCATACATATTGCATGTGCTAATCACAGTTAGGTTTTTTTCCATTACTATCACACAGTCTAGTCCCAAGCTATGATGATGGTGATAAATAGTCTTAAAACTATAATTTTAGAAAACTTTCCACACGATATTAACTTTCCTTTCTGATGATAAGCATAGAATTCATAACTAATTCTAAAACTAATAAATTGGTGGATGGGCAAGGAGACGAAGACGATTATGATGAATATTTAAATACAATATTTATACCATTAAAACGTTTAAAATTTGAGATTAGCGCTTCGTATATAAAAATAGATGTTTTATATTGTGTCTATTGTATTATAAAAGACTGCTTCTTTTATCACAAACATTAAACTTTGTCTATTTTGTTTAAACAATATTTTATGTTGTCTAGTTTTCCTAAACCCGTCAACTCTCAAGTTATTACCATAGATGTGACGAGGCTCAACTGACACATTCGAGATGAAATTATATTAGCACAAGCCGAGATTTTCTCGACGAAATCCTCCGGCACACGCCAAGATTTGCTTGCTTAATACAAAGTGTCTCCTTTTATTAGTAAGCCTGGTGGTTATGGTGTACTTATATTAGAAACACCATGGCGTTTACTGAGGGGGACGTTCAGTTGTAATTTTGTCTAGGCCTTCGTAAATATTTTATATACATTCGATTGTTTCCGAGAATATATAAACGATCAGTATTAATGCAGTTGACGCCTGATTCGTTTGTGTCTCCTATTCTGATTCAGTATATTGGTATTTTATGTGCAAGGGAAAGTATTCGGTTAATAAACAGATTTACTCAATATCTTCCACTGTTCCATTCCGTCCTCTTACAAAAATTGCTTCCTTTTAGATCCCGTATAAAACTACAGTTTTGTCGCATTTATTTAATTAGTGTGCGTGCGTTTCATTCGCTTAGGAAATAGCGTAATGTTACTAGTGCATGAATGCAGTGGTGTATCCATTCATAAAATTAGAGTGACAATTCCGTTTGCCAGTCATTTATTATTAGGACTAGTTTTGACAATACCAGTTCACGTTATGACGTTATAAACTTAGATTTAAGTCATTTATATTCTTAGAGCATTTAAAGTGTGCAAAATTTTGACGTTATATTTGTTCTAACTTCAATGTAAACGAGTCTGACTGCTTCATTAAGAGCTACAAATGTATTGACAAATTGCTTGCAACGTTACCTCATAACAATGAAGTTTGCAACCACAGTAATAATAAAGTCAACTATATAATATTTAAGTACATTTTATTGTAATGTACTGCTCGCTATTGCCAACTGCATGAAATATGTGGCTATTATAAGTCATAATAGTATAAAGGAACGATATGTGAAACTTTTTCTTGGTATCTCTCCAGGTCAGTTGGTTCTAGGGTAGTCTGACAGTTTCAGTTAGCCCATGACGCGCCAGTTAATGGCTGTTTTATTATTGCCCCGACTTACCCGACACTGCATTATGACGACTGCAGTTTTAAAGTAGGTCAAATCGTGGGTTCCAATTTTACAGATGTAATTTAGAAGATATAGGTTTCAGTGTATCTCGAGAGCTCACGAGTTTATAACGTGATATTTTCGACAATTGCACGTTTATTCGCCACTTTAAGAGAGTGTACCCACGGGAAAGGATGGGTACTTATCTTGGTTTCTTTTCTTTTAGTAAGTTGAACATTAGTTTTGCTATTTCTGCAAATTGCCCATGTATTTCAAAGTAGGTAAGACCATTCCCATGAGTACTGGCCTTTCAGTACAGCAACGTTACTATAATGACGTTTACCTCATTACCTTCTTGTACTCTGGCACTTATCGTTACCGTCCATTTAACGCTATTTATTGTAGGGAGCGGCGCCCGCGCATCGTTGCGTAATGTGGCCAAACCCTTAGTTGGCACGTTGTCAACTATTCAGCGGCGTTTGTCCTGTGTTGTCGACCCGGTCAGTAACTTTATTCCCCTCATCAAGTTTATAACAAGGAAGAAATTAGTAGAAAACAGAACGATTCCGCTAAATGCAGCTACGTATAGTCGCTATGTCTGTGCCGATTAATTTTATAGTATGATTTCTGATGAGTTATATTTCCTCAATAAAGAGTCACCGGATATTTTAGCAGTACATTATAGTTACACTAACAAAATACGAATTTTTTTTTTTTTGTTGGAAATTATCCATTGAGTTTTCCTGCTCTTGGGCGTAGCGTGAGGGCGTGTCAGACTTTTACTTAATAAAATCCACTCCTATGTTTCTTCTTTGCCTTCGTACCAGGGCATTGAGGTTCATTTCGTACCACGGTTTTATTAAGTGCCGTCGAACACTCGGGCTAGGTCCGGACGGTTACCGGACGGCCGGACTCTGAGCTACCAATTGGTCGTCGTCCGCAAGCCGACGTCTACGGTGAAAATACGTCAGATATTACAAACCAATTTTTGTTATAGAATTGTTTCTCACAATCGTAATAGCTTTCGATACAGTTGGTACGTATTTTTACGGTGCGTTAATGTAGAATTTCTTTCGGATTTGTCACGGCTCCTCCATTTGGCATGCAATGTAAATAATGAGGCCATGGAGGTATATTACTTAACATCAGAAGACCCTCACGTACTGCACGTGTGGTCAGTCATCCATATCGGAGTTCATCCAAGGAGGTTAACGTACGGGCGTTAAATGGAATAAAAACTCTTAGATAGCATTGACAGTAAGATGATGAATGGTTCTTAGTTGACGGCGCGCTTTTACGATCTTTCGGCAGTAAATCAGGCGGGTTTCGCTACCATCAATGTTCATTTGTTGCTTTTGTTTTAGAGAGCTGTGGCCGCTTCTAATGTTTAGTGGATAAGATTGAAAATTGTGTAGCAAAGGTGTGATTTATTGGATTTAAGGGGGTCCTTTTTCACTCGCCTATTGTCAACATCAAACATGGTTTAAAAGCTTGTTACTTCATCTAACGCAATCCAAATCGATGTTTGACGAAAAGGCAACGCGAAAAAAGAAAGATAACGCCCGAAAACTCTGTTAGCATTCGGTAATTCCGTGATTTATTCGAATATTTTACAAAACTTAAGTATACCAAAAAATGTAAGAAAAAAATTTCGTCATTGAGAATCTTAACTAAATTTGCAAGGCATCTAATGTTATACATTTTGACTTTTTTATTTTTGAGTAAATTATGAAATATCAAAGTTCATGCAAATTAGCAGATTTTCAGAGGTCTTTACTGGATTAGTTTTACACAAATTTATAAATTGATTTCAATAGAAGCGTAGATAATATTCACAAGATACTGTGTTGTCCAAAATATCTAATGAAAAATGTGTCGACGATGTCATAATCGCATAAAAACTTTTGTATGAAAAACAGTGAAAATGTATGTCGAATTGCATTCCCTTAATACAAAAGTGAGTGTTTCCTAAATGAGATGTAAGCAATTATTATCCGGTAGTGTTTAAGACGATATTCCGTTTTCATTATAAAACTACAATATATAATGTGATGATACTAACTAGCTCCTAGAGACAGAAAACATAAAATCAGGTATGCCAATTAATTACTCATTATACTGCATTTCAGGCCTACCAACCCAAATATTAACTGCTAATTACACTTCCTTGTGATCAATCAAATTTTATTGTGTAGGTACCTACGCACAATTAAAATCCGTTACGTATGAAAATGTATGTAAGTCCGTCCATATACTTGGTATCAAATATAAATGGACCATAACGAGTGCTGTACCAACATCGGTGTCACTGAATAGATAATACAGTAGGCCAATTCAAACAAACATTCAAGTGAGTGAAAACGCACGCACACAGATATACTATTCGCGTACAGTGAGTGCATGCGCACTAGAGCGATTCGCATTTGTTTGAGGTCTTCATACTACGCATTTATGTATGCGTGAGTGTTTATGCTTGTTGTTTCAGTCTGGGCTTCTGAGTCTTTAATTTTTTGTGACAGTGTGTTGTATGTAGTAGTCTGAAAGCATTTATTTGTCGTCACGACATTCGTGCTATGTGCGGAGTATAAACTGAATCATTGAATACGGACATGTCGTGTCGGCTTAACTGTACTTGTAAAGCACCACGTGTGTCCTGTTCTTTATAATGTGTCCTCTTTACATTTATTGCTTCAGATGATACACATTTTATTTATTACGATATGATGTCTCTTTAATATGAGCTTAACATAACGACTTTTGTGAGATCTTTGTCTTAATTTTTTTTTATGTCTCTTTGGGAACTTACGTTGAACGTAATAAGAAACTAAGATGTCTGAAAAGTCCCATAGATGTTTAATAATTTTTAAATACATATAATTATGACTATTAATCTATATATTTAAAAGGAGAAGGTTTTTTTTCCAAATTTAGCCCATATGTGGATAAAACGTAGGTCTAAAGTTGGTAGAAACCTTCTCATGCTGGCGAAGCCACTGGAAGAAGCTAGGTATATTATTATAATTGTGACTTTTAATTTTATTAATTATTCTGATATTTTAAATAATTTAAATGCACATTATCAGAGTATGATGATAATTAACCTAATTAGATTATTTTCCTGGAGTAGACCTACTGAAGTTGTATTTGGTTGAACATCTAATAGTTGTTTATTTTCCGTTTTGCTGTTATGCATTTTATCACTTTACTCGATGTTTTTCCTCTAAACAAAGCAAAATATATGTATATTGACCAGTTTTATCAGTAAAATTAATTTTAATGATGTCTAGTACGTATATATATAAATTTAATGATATACTCTATATAATTAATTATTATGGCTTTCCTTAGCTACATGTTATGTAAACAATGAACACAATAGCAATTTGTGATTTACTTGTTGATGTCCTGCCAATTTCGCACATCAATCTTGTGTAGGTAGATGCATAATATAAAATGTACCACATTTCTTACGGTCGAGTCGTTCAAGAAACAACTAAAGTTGTAACAATACTAAAAAGAGCCACATCAACAAAAACCAGAAAACTAAATAACAAAATGTCCAAAGTACGTTAATAGACGTTTGAACCTCTCAAAGTTCCTGAGCACTCTTATCGGAGATATTTTGCTGAAACTTTAAACTAAGGCAATAGTACCTCCTCCTCGAGTTATCCCTCCTTTGTACTGTCACAAAGCAACGCTTTCAGATGGTATTACACAACTTTAGATGTTCGCTGATTGTTCATAAAGTTTTGATTCCCTAAGACTTTGGTAACGTTTGTGGACAAGCGATCGAAGGTCGTGTTTTCGGTGATTGCTTCAACAAGGAGGAAATTGTTATTCGCTTGTGGTTTATTGTTTTTAAAATAACTTAATTAAAAGATTCAATTAACGCATGTTACTAAAAAAGTTATGAGTTTACATATGGATGGATGGAGAGGGAGACCAAAGAAAAGAAAGATGGATTGTGTGAGAAGTGTTATGAAAGAAAAGGGAGTTAGTGATAGCGTGACGAGTGATAGGACAGAATAGAAGAAAAAAACGTGTTGCGCTGACCCCAAATAAAACGGGACAAGGGCAGGAAGATGATGAAAAGCTTCAATTTTCAAAGTTTTCTTTGTTTTAATAGGTACTCACTTTTAATCTTTCTAATATGAAAGGTACCCACTTTTAATCTAGATTCAAGGTTCCACTAACTCGTTCGGCTAGATTATTCGTAGAACATCATAAAAGGCTCTTTTAAAATTTTCATAGCATTCATTTTTGTACAACACCGCTTTTCCTGAAGCATAAACAATTTTCTTTTAATCTTCATTCTTTGAGTTACCTACAAAGCTTAAATCCGCAACATTCCAAGCAAGAATTTAATAAAAAGAAATGCACAACGGCCATTTTTTATCAAAATTGGGTGTGAAAACTCTTAAGTTTATAATGTTACATAAATCTCGTTAACGATTACGCAAGTAGAAAAAGCCTTTGAGAATTTAATGGTCTCCCCAATTAAGGTTTCAATACCGTTTTTCTTTTGTAATAATCCTGATAAGTAACGTGTTTTACCACGTGTTGTTTACACCCGATAGCAAAAAAAAAATGTAATATAAGAATTTTTAGGATCGTTCTAATTTTATTAAAACTGTAGGATTTATTGATAGATTTAATTTTAATTTTTTTAATTAGTTTCATCTTTTTTTTAATTTTATCGAAGTTTTACACTAGACTACATAAAAATATAAAGGCCAATGCAAACTATTGGAATCTTTTACTTTTTTCTTTTCGCCAGAAATGAAACCTAGGTTTTATGTTAGAGGCCAATACGAATCAATAGCTAAAAAAAACAGGTCTTTAAACCGTAACCGAACGAAGATACGTATAACGATATAAGATACGTAGAAGCATTGTTAGTATATTTTTGTCAGGCGTTACCTATTTTCGTTATATTATAATGAAATGGAAATATGATACATAATATTTCGAGGTTTCCATTGATAAAATAGATTGAATTGGTTATTATATTTTCCCTCACTCGCAGTTTTTTTTTATCAACTATACTAATAAAAAAAAATAAGTGATAAACGAATCGAAAAGATACGCTTTAGTGTTGTGATAGTGATTGACACTATTTAATGCGTACTCACCATAAAAACCGATACTAAAACTGTATTTAACAACACACAGTATTTTTATTTAAGAAAAATAACGCCTGATAACAAACTATAGCAATATACTAAATAGTCTCTAACTTCGACTGATTACTGCTGGTAGACATATTTTTCTTTGCTTTTGATTTATCATACAGTCCCTTAAGATATGGCCTAGGTTTCATTTTTGGCGAAAAGAAAAAAAAATACATACCAGTAATGTATGGGAAAAGTTTCATTCCCCTTTAGATTTGAAATAATTATTATTTTGCTCTACCCGCACTAGTGGATAGTAGCCGGGTGTAACTAAGTAAAAAACGAACCACGCTTTGTTTATTTTTTGAAAAAGGAGCTAATTGCATTTCTTTAATGCATTGTTTTAATGGTCTAAAACTATCTTCGCATTATTACCTTTCTAGTAAAACCAGTTAACAGACTTTGAAACCAACCGATGTGCTCTACACATCGGTTGGTTTCAAAGTCTATAACGGATAAAGGCAGGAACATTTTTGTGTTGTATACAATACTAACTTTTGCCGGCGACTTCGCCCGGATGAAAATAGAGAATAAGTAGCCTATGTTACTCAGTGAAAGTAGCATTCTAGCATTCTACTGGCAAAAAGATTTTTTAAAATCGGTCCAATAGTTCTTGTGTTTATTAATTAGAAACAAAATTACATAAAATGTCAATATAGATAGGTTATATATAATATTAGATAGATTAATGCACACAATATTTTTTAAAACGAAGTATAAAATATATAAAATTTATACCACAATACTTTGTGGTATAACCGTCCAAAAACACAGTAAGCAAATAATTATTAGTAAATAAAAATATATTACTTTGCATTTCACCTGTTATACGGTGTACGTGAATTAAAATTATAATAAACAGAGTATGAATTTGGTTTCAATGCAATTATCAAAAACTAAAATGACATAATAAATAAAAATAAGTAAGTCAGTATGACGCATTAGTTTGGCTGTATAGGTACATCACAAAACTTTCATCAAGTGTGTTATATCCCTTTTCTATAATTGAACCTTAACCTGATGCTAGATTTGATTTAAATGATATATTGATTTGATTTAATTAATTTCAGAAAATTGCAGAGTTGGACTATGAAACATTAGTAATAATTATAAAAAATAATTTGCAGGTAATGTTTTATAAAAACATTGATATTTCTAACGGTTTAACCATTTACTTTGTAAATAATGAACCATTTTGAAAAGTGACTACTAAATATTTCATTGGTCACGCATTTTGAATAGATAACACTCAGGGAAAATGAACACAATACCTATTATTATACACAGGTTATATACCTGTTCTAAATTAATTTATATTTTATTACAATCAAATAAAAATAATAAATAAATAGTATAAGTGTATAACGCTTTATTAATTGCTTTAACAATTCTCCCAAAGTTTATTTCTTTTCAATACTTTGATTCAAACACGCGTATCAAAAGGGTTGTTGATTAAAAGGTCAATGTACGATAAAAATGATTACAAAAAGTACTCAACAATAGGTACTCATTCGATATCAGAACACCTATACTTAATAGAAGTACCTACCTCCCTATCCGGCAATATATTATGTGGTAGTAATGTAGGTCATAATATATAAAAATTATTATAATGCTATAAATATGATTTCAATCTACTATTTTCCTTTGTAGCAGCTATTTTATATGCAGCGCTTTCGAACGTGAAACCTGGTGGTTTTTATATAGCCGCCTTAGTCATGCAAAACTAATTAGAGAGCTAACATCTTGCCACGACAAAGAAAAACGACGTGGGATTCAGTTTTCCAATGGCTCTTTTGCTTTTTATTTCCATTAACAATTGGATTTAGAAGCAATCATTTGTTGACGTGACAGAATTATCCATGTGCTTTATTAAATTACTTACAGTCTTATGTTACGCTCTAAAAAGTATAGTTATGTAGTATTGTAAAATCGTAAAAATACTTATTAAGTGTTGTACTGATGAAGTAATTACACTGTCATACGCAATATGTCTATAAGATTTATGAACTATTTAATTGGCCGTCATAAACTCAACTGGCCGAACCGTAAATTGTAAAAAAATGGACTCGATTTATTTTGCATTACTGCGCCGTGTGTCTATGATACTGTAGAAGAAAATATTCATCTATCAAGTCTTGATATAATCAATTTTTCCACTTGATAGGTATCCATCTATATAAAGCACATTGTAAATTAAAAAAAAAGTGATATATTATCAAAAACTTGGAAAATTATTAATCTTATTTATTTTATTCACTAGCGCATTGATTGATTGATTGAAGTTTCTTCAATATAAAGTTGACCTTGTTTGCATTTTTGCAATATAGTTGCTGCAATGCGAAATAATTTTAATTTTTTGTAATAGTTAAATATTTTTAATAAAAAATCGTTTCAAATAGTTAAATCGAATACAACAGAGATCAATCCTTTAAGTATATGAATGTATGTGGTGCATCTTTGTATTCTATTTAAATTATTACTATCTGAAGGGTTCAAGAAACGTCGCCCTTCAAAATTGCTAATAATATCCAAGATATTTATCAGAACATTGAACTTTGAACATTGAGATCTGTGGAGCATCTGATTCTACCATTTTAAGTTAAACCAATGCCTAACGCAGCTTAAAGGTTTCAATAGGTCAAAACGTCTGGTTGTTAAACTTCTAAATTAAGCGTTTTTGCAAGGTCAGTGCATTCAGTTTTTTGGCATAAAATGCTGCTAACGACGGTCTATCTCAGCAGCATTTGACTTCAAAGAAGGTTACGAAAGCCAGGGTCAATATTCATAGTTTGAAGTTGCTCATTATAAGTTTGACAGCCCTCTCTATCCACTTGAAAACATTTTGGAAAACGTCCAATTTAACTGTGTTCAGTGGTTAAACACTGGAATGGCGCAGTGTTCAGAATACTTGTATTTTGAAACAAACTTCATCAATTGAATGACTGGCAAATAACTTGTGAATATATGGAGCCATATTTGGACTTGCAATTCAGAATATTATATTTATTTTATTAGTCACACGTTGACTTCATTGACTAGGTGCACGTTACGTACGTTATGTTTCACATTAATAATATAAGAAATACTACAGCTACAGTTGATCAAAGGACTTGTTTAAGTGACGTTGTTGTCAAGTCTATGAGATTACATACTTTATTCATTGTTAAAAATAGACATCACCATCAATATTTTCTTGTAAAACGTAAAGTCTAGAACATTTTAATGATCATCATGCTTATTGGAATTCAAGGTGATACCTATTACTGTAATGAGGTAGTCATTTTAAGAGAGACCTAAGTGATTTATTATTTGACCCTTCCTTTTCAGTTTTTAAACTAGGTACAGTATTATATCTGGTCTTTAGCCTTGAATCTAAATAAGATTTTTTGGTTGCATACTAAAAGGTAACCCACATTATTTAGCTTAGCTAACAGCTCAGCCCTCCTAGCCAAGTTACGATCGTTTCGTTTGCGTCGAACGCCTCGAGTAGGCCACGCCTCCGATTCCTTTGTTCTGACCACGTCACTGAGCGTTGAGATGACGTCACGACGATGATGGCAACGGAATGATCCTAATTTGGCTAGGGGGGCTGGTAATATTCAATATTTGTGTGCGGGCTGCAAACTAAGCTGAAAAGTATGGAACATTAACTGAGTTATGGAAGCTAAGCTAAACTGACTTAGCGTAGCATAAAAACTGTAATCAACTTTAAGAAATATTTTATATATATTTTTGTATTATTTATTTGTTCCACTAAAACTATTACTCAGAAATTTATATACCTACTAGTGGTCTCGATAGACGTTGTCCGGTCAGAAATATATTTTTTTGTCAGAAAATAAAAAATTTTACCCGATTGCAACGCCAACTATACCGGGTCTAATCGTATTTTATTTTCGAACCATTCAGGAACCTACTTAAATATGGGTACATAAAAAAAATCATTTAAATCGGCCTAGCCGTTTAGGAGGAGTTATGCACACGTACAGAAGAATTATATACATAAAGATAGAAGCATCTGTAACCAAACTGAAAGTTTAATCGATCTCCGAGTCCCGTATCTCGGTATACAGCACCAGACAAAAACGTTTAGCTTCAACGACATGCAAAAAGATACATCAATTAATGTAAACTGCACACTTACACTTAACTTAACTGAAGATGCAACTTCAGAGCCTACTTGGGTTCCAACGTTCCCAGTGGAACATGCTTAGTCAGCTAATGCTAATAAAAGTGCGCTAGGGGTGTTCACTGGCGCGAAACACATACCTGTGCGAGGTAAGCCATCGTTGGTTAGGAAAATACAAGTGGAAACGGAATTAAACGTCACTTCGAAGAAACACGACGGCTTATTGTGTGTTCCGAAGATCTTGAGGACGTGTCTTGAATTAGAAATAATCTTATACGGGAAGTAAATTAGTACGCTGATTGATGTCAGAGTCCAAAGATATGCGAGTATTTAGACCTTAGTCTTTTATGAATGATTATCCATTTATTGTGTGTACTGCTAAGGAGTGAAATTCTCTGCCGGAGTTTGTGTTTCCTGATAACTACAACCTAAGGGTCTTTAAGTCAAGAGTGAATAGGTTACTGCTCCAGCGTAGACCGCATCGTCGCTTTCCATTAGGTGAGATAGCGGTCAAGCGCGATTCTACCAAAATAATAAAAAAAAAATCTTGAGGACGTGTCTTGAATTAGAAATAATCTTATCCGGAAAGTAAATTAGTACTCTGATTGATGTCAGAGTCCAAAGACATGACATGAGATATGTGAGTATTTAGAGCTTAGACTTTTATGAATGATTATCATAACATTTACCTATTGTGCATACAGTTAAGGAGTGGAATTCCCTGCCGGAGTCTGTGGTTCCTGAAAACTACAATCTAAGGGTATTTGAGCCAAGAATGAATAGGTTACTTATAACCTTATAAGCAAGCGTCTTCCACCGTCGGCCACGTTATCGCTTACCATCATCAAACGCAGGCATCCGTAATAAAAAAAAGAAATCTCTTGTACAATAAATAAAACATATTTCGTTAAAAATTGTAGGGAAAATGTGAGCTTACTGTATTATTTGAAACCTAATATCTTACACAGGCGTTACACAGAAAAAAATATTTTCTGTTCGCAACCGCGCATATTTTAATGTTATCATTAGCTACGCTTTTGAGCATACAGCCTCAAGGGACCTAACAACATTCTGTTATAGCTTTAGACATTATTTTTCTTCAAAGAAGTAAGGTAAAAGATTTTCATTTGGTTTCCCAAACATTGCTTTTATTAATAATACTAATAGCACATTGTTAAGAGCTTCCTCTCTTAGGGGCCTTGACCACCGGTAGCTTAGACCCTGCTCCCGATGACGGTGGGCTAATACTTTTTTTTAAAGAAATAACTAAAGATGGAAATAATATGTATATAAAGAAATAAAATGGAATAATAATAATTGCATTTATTTCGGAAACCAGTAATTATTTATTTATTTATTTAGGTTAACCAACAATTGTTTACACAATATTCATTTCTGACTTAATGACTAGGGTAACATTTACAAATACTACAATCAATTAAAGGTTAACACCTCATTCACAAAAATACACATAGATTATAATATAAGATTACACTACACACATTACAAAGTCATCACTATAAACAATAAAATACAAATTGTCGATTTCCAAAAAATAATACTATTGACGTAATATTCCTCAATCTCAGAAAAGTGCTTTAATTCACATTGTACACTAAATAATTTAATAAAAAGTAAAACACAGTGCTCATTCCCATACAAATGCCATATGCCTAAATAGACAAATGCAATACAGATGTATACTTTCGTTATGCGTTTCCAAACAATATGTGGTTCCGTACTTTGATACTCTGTAGTATATATAATTCCCTTCGTATTCTATGGTAGGTACAGTCACACTTTCGCAACGGCACCACATTGTCCCATAATATTGTTATGGTAACTTTACGATGTGTGTTTGTTTTTATGACGAAAGTGGGACGACTCGAGATTATGAGTACGGGTTACGTAGTAGTGTTGGTTTTATGGTGGGAAAATTAAATGTTTCGTCTTTCATCCAACTTTAGTTTATGTGTTGAAAACAAAGTTATTATTTAAAAAATATGTTATTGGTGTCGGTATCATTACAAAATTCCAACATATTTGAGCCAAGGGCCTTTGAGCCTTTGGATTAGACTAGATTCTAACCAGATACAGTGGAATACCAATTTTTATATGGAGCGACTGCTAATCTTACCTCCAAATTCCAGTAAAAAAAGAAAGACAAAAGAAAGAAAGAAAGAGAAAAAGAAAGAAAGTAAGACAAAAGAAAGAAAGAAAGACAAAAATAAAGAAAGGATGACAAAATTAAAAAACAACCATGTTTGAGCATGTGCAGTGGCATGCGTAACTTAACCTGGAAGTTCGACCCATGCGACTGCATAATTTAGCCATGAGCTCCTCAATCCCGATACACGTTTATATTTTAATTTAACATCGTCGAACTGCCGTGAAAGATATATAAGAAAACTTCAGTAATACCCGTTCGTTCTTGTTTATCAGTAAATCCTTCAATTGTAACTGAGCCTAAACAAAAATTACTGTTACAGTCGTTCTACTTTCTGTTTTATTTATCTTGGATTTATTTAACTGTTTTCTTTAAACGTTCTTTCACATAAATAACATGAAAGCTTAACCATTTCTCTTTATTCAGAATACAATATATAGATGCAGAGAATTTTAGGATTACATTGCTTACATGAGAATGTAAGCGTGCTTTCATATTTCGGTATATTAAATCTTTTGTTATAAACCAAACTACAGAGAGATTTACATATGTACCAAGGTAATAAAAACGTTTTATTTTTATTTTATAGTTTTTATCTAAAAAGATTGGTCAACCCCGTCGTACCTTTTAACATTTCATAATCTCGACACTTATAGGCACACACAACTGTTATTGTTTTTATTTTATTTAAGTAGTGTGACCCTGGTAACTGTCGCCAAATAAATATATTTTCTTTCTTTCTTTTCTTTATATATATATATATATATATATATAGATATCTAACACTTTATTACAAAGATGGAAGTCACAGATGTAGGGTTGTTATTAATTGACATAACTTTTTGGCATCTTCTGAAGTTGTCGAGATAAAATTGACTGGATTAATCCCACGTTATGCCTATTTAGGTCTAATTCCCTCAAAAGTGACTCCCTCTCCCGTTGCGATCACAATCCATCAGAAAATGTTTTACGTCCTCAATCTGATTACATTCTCTACAATTCGGCGAATCAAATGACTGTAAAGTAATTCTGAAAATACATTTGCAAATACTATTTTCATATACATTGATTCTGACAGGAAATCTCTGCAAATACCAAGAACGCCATTTGGGATTTACACAGGACAATATTCACAATTATTTTATATTATGAGCTGAGTGTCTGAGTTATGCATGTTTGTTATTTTATAAGTATTTATTTCATATGCAATGGCTCTTTCCATAGTAACAAATAGTTGTGGTTTATGTTTACCTGAATAGGTACAATATTAATGCTAAATAGGCTAGCGTTCAAAGTCTGCATTCTTCTTTCCGCCTAATGTTAATCATTAATAATGTCGCCTGACATTATTAATGATTAGTAAAATTATTAGAAGCATTTAAACCAAAATATTTATCATTTTGTTTCAGGTAAGTTCCTTCGATTTGTCGACAACCGTCAATCATTGCCAAACGAGACTTCAAAGGTATGTCAACTAATCTTTTATTTAGAATATTTCCATGTCCATTGCTCAAAAGCAATATTTCATTGATCTCAATCGCTCTTTTGAATTCGCGACCTATTTCAATCTGAAAGATACCGTCGTGTTCCCTTATCACGAACTATAAACATTTCCATAAAAAATTATGATCATAAATATTGAAAATGGAGGAAACACAATATAATCTCTATATGTCTTCTATCCATTATATCTGTAATATCTATTCTAGTTTTCGTGTTTTTTTTTCCACACTGTCGTCACTGTAAAAGTTCAAATTTAGGGGACTACTTTTTGCAGTCTATGTAAATTCTTTATATTTACTTATTTTTATGGTTTCTTTGATAAAATTTCCTTCTAACTTGCTTTCTAAATTATTTAAATATAAAAATTCCTCTACATTTAGTGCACAATAATGGCTATTATAACAATGGAAAGAAAGTCTAAAATTGTATGAATTGTAGCCAGATGCTGTTATATTGTCGAAGACTGAACACACCAATATTCCGGTCAGTAAGACACGCGATATAACGTGCACACGTAAAAACACGCAATTTCTTCAGTAGCCATATTACCTGCTACAATCTAGAAATTACTAAGCAATTTTCATGGCAACTATGCTTTATTAGCGTTGTTAAACATATAACTTTTTGATAACCTGCTGCAAAAAAAAAAAACGAGTTAAAAGAACAAACTGTTTTAAATGGTTACAAGTACTGTGCGTGTCTATGAAAGATAACACTAGAAATTGCTTTAGTAGATTCCGTATCGTTGTGATTAATGTCTTTATTTTGCATAAATATAGGAAAAAAAGATATTTCCTCGAGATCCACTGAGTCGATACGGCACCAGCAAAAAATAACTAAAAACATATAAAATAAACAAAAAATGTTGCCATGTACGTGCAATTATTTCCGTCATGTTGCTTTGCTGGGTGAAGGTCAGAGCTATTACGTCGTCTGTAGGTTTTATGTCTTATTTTAACTGACGTGAACATAAAACTGTCTCTTTTGTTTAGCAAATTAGTGTACTGAATGAGTTTATTTATGCATTATTCTCACCTTGTATACATTCCCTCACTTATTGGTTATGTAAAGTTTTAGTGTCCTGTAAGACTAAATGCATCAAATATTTCCATTAGGTTAATTAATTGGTCCATTCGTAGTATTTTACGTACTTTCTTGAAATATCTGGATTAGAACAATCTAAAATTTTAGTACATAGCATCGTCCTTCAACTATCTAAAGAGTTAATCACTTTAGTTCAGTAATTTATAAAAAGTACTAAATTAAATATTTTCATAATAGACTAAAAGCAATTATTGAAAGTTTCCAAGAATGAAGAGGTTTGGTTAGGTAAACAATTTAATTATTTGAAAGAAAAGGTTTATGAAAATAGACATCCATTTTTTTATTTCAGTTATCATTTCATTCAATATATATTTAACTATAGTATAATTTGCATCTGAAATATTTATATTTTAACTAGTCCCTGTCAGTAGTTTAGTACACGTTAATGTAGAAAATAAATAAATAATACTCCCGGGATAAAATAGTGTTCTATGTTCTATCCCAAGACTTAGCGTACCCTTATTGTAAAAACCAACTAAATGCACCAAGATTTTTGTATTATTATAGTATAGAATTATTATTATATTCGATCAAATCTGTAGGTTATTTACTTTTTACCGAAGCTATCTTTTTAAATAAGTGACGTAGCTAATAACCGATTTTCCCTATAGATTCGTCTTGATGAGACGAATAGATTTAACTTGCGTAAAAAATTGCAGACAGTTGGTTTTTGCAATAAGGGTACGGTTTAGGTGTGCCAAATTTTAGCAAAATCCTTTGAGACATTTCAGCGTTAAGATGTACATACACACACACGCTCACACATATACTTATATACATTAATACATTTAAATAGTACACAGACACAATCTCACAACCAAAAACAAATACACAACCTCTACGAAAGACGAAACCTAATATTTCACTTCCTAATGGTATAGATTTCTGTCTGAAACATTTTGAAATCACTGCACTGATTTATAGGAGTAATAAATTCTCTTTCACGCAAATATTTAGTGTTGAACGCTGTGAAGCATATTGTTTGAGCTTCGAGTCTTTTTTAATGAATTTCGCTATTAAATTCATTAATTAAAACATTCCATTTTCACATGACAGCTAATTACGGGCAGGTTTTATGAATATCTTCAAAGCTTTCGATTTTACTGTCAATATGTTTAATTATTTGATTTGGATTGTGAGAGATTTTATGTGTCTGTTTATTGCCATAAGCTTAATTGGGTTCTTGTAATAAGAAATTGATTGCTTTTGCCTTGCAGAGACAACAAAAGCCGTAACTATATTTAATAAGAAAAAAGTCATTTTTATTATTAAAATTTAGGATTGTTTGCTTGTTTAGATATATAGAAATGAGTAGACAAACCTACAAGAAAAAACTGGGCAAGTGCGAGTTGGACTCGCGCACTGAGGGTTCCGTACAAACATAGTTCAATTCCCGAATGGATTCTCGAAATTTTTCCGAATCACAAAAAAGTAGTTTTTTTGTGACGTAACAACAAATTAACTGTTTTCAGATTTATTCCTATAACTGTGCTATAAGACCTTGCTTCATGCCAAATTTCAGGATTCTGGGTCAACGGAAAGTTCCCTATGAATTTTGATTCCCTTGAGAGTGAAAAAATATACGTTTTTTGCAACATAAACAGCCGTATCGTTTTTTTTTTTCATTAACTTAAAATATTGATTTTTTCACAGCTTCATGGGACTGCAGAATTGAGTATATGGTTTTAATTTTAACTCTATACCTAGTCTTGACAGACAGACGGACAACCAAGTGATTCTATAAGGGTTCCGTTTTTCCCTTTGAGGTACAGAACCGTAAAAACAACACACGCATCATATTTAAATAATGTTAAATAAAAAATTCTTTGTTAAATTTTTAAGGTGAAACTTCATAAAAATAACAGGGTAATGAAACCGGCCTGCGGGATTATTCAACAGTGTCCTTGACCTTTAAATAGTGATCCAAGAACGCAAATGGTAAATGAACGAACACGAGTGGGTTTAAGTCAGTAAAAGTCTGACAATTCCTCTTACTCCATCCAGGGCTCGCTACTACTTGATGATTTTGCACCTATAAAAAAGGGGTAATGGAACCAATAGATCCTTGATAAATTGGAGCATTCGTTATACGCCCTCAGGCGTATGCTCCAAATTCTGTAAGAATTTTTGTCAAGAACATTCTCACGTCCTATCCTAGAGTAGGTAAATTGAGCATATCGCTTACATCACATAACATTTTGACACGTCATGTATTGAGCACTTTGTTTTTACGAGGCAACAACATTTCTCCATCCTGCCAATATTTATATTGGGATGAGAGACAGGTAAACATCATGTCAGCTGTACTGTATCATCTTGTATGAGTTGTAAAATTCGGCTGGGGAAACTGAGTAACAAAATGGCGCCCAAATGACGTACCTAACTGAAGGAAGGTAAAAGTAAAATATAGGAATAAATGTGACTGACTATAATCTAATTCATTTTGTGTAGGCGTTGCATAAGTATCTTTTTCTTTTATACATTATTATATTTACCGTCATCACAATAGTCAAGCCCTTATAACCATAATCACAACTTTCAAAAATATTTGTTAAATAACAGCACAGCTTATAATATAATTATAATAACTAGAAAGCTTTATAGTCTAATCGTTCTTCATGGTCACATTCTAACATAATCATACATAATGTGAATGGTCACGTACCGTTTTCAACAAAAACTCATGATTTTCTATGTTTTCTCTTTTCACTTGGTAACAGCGAAAGAGCCATTTAAACGTTAGAAAGTAAAGTTTTCTTATATAGGAGCAAGTGAACTGTTATTTGACTAAAACGTGGCTTGCAATAAATTGATCTTGAATTACAAGTGTTACTAAATGACTCTGTCGTTACGTTTGAGAATTTGCTACCGTTTTGTCGATTGAAGTTATCGCCCATAACATTTGCATAGAAGTGATGTCTTCTTTTTGGAGTCTCGATGATAAAAGAGATATCAGATTTCATCATTATTTCAGCCGAACAACGTCCACTGTTGGACATAGGCCTCCCCCAAGTGTCTCCACAACGAGCAGTCCTATGTGACTCGCATTCATTGGATTGCCGCGACCCTCACCAGATCGTCGGTCTACCCTGTTTCCAATAGTACGTCTTACGGCACGCGGTTATCTCTCCAGAACCATTCGACCCTATCGAACATCTGTTCTACGAGCAATGTGCCCTGCCCTCTACCACTTAAGTTTGGAAATTTTTTGGGCTATGTAGGTCCCTTGATCCTTTTGCGGATTCTTCATTCTTGTTGCGATCACGCTAGGAAACTTTGAGCAAAGCCTTATAAATAAATATAAACATGAAATTAGCTCAAATGTTAGGCCCAACATTCAAGAATAAGATGTATGATGAGATTGTTTATGAATTTAGATGAAAGAGCAAGTAAATTGACCGTTTAAGGGTTCACCATAAAATTATATCACCAGTTTTTTGGTTAGTTAAGGTCCTAGCAAAGATTTATAAAGTATGATGAAAACATTTGGATGTCCAAAGCGAATGAAATGTCACTTCACAGATTTTTATCTCCGTCAATGGATGACTTTGCGAACATCGCTCAATGGATGATATCTCGGCCTTTGACGTCCACAAAGTCTCCGACGATGAAAACGTCACCTGTATACATGCATACAAGTAAAAAGACTTGAACTAACTCTCTCAAAGGCGACTTGAAACAAAGAGAATTTTAGAATCTACTAAATTCTTCAACCGACTATAGGTATTCCAATTTTGAAACTCTGCCCTAAACATTTGAATATATTCAAATTCATTCGACCCGTACCTACTCTAAATGAGGCATCTGGAAATTAATCAGTTATTTCAAGTAATACATCTAAGTACACGGTTTCATTTTACGCAGTCAGTTGTCCGAAAGACTGGGTCGATTGCGAAAGAGATCTTTCTTTCTGCCCCGCGCTCGATAAAAGTTCATTCAAGCGTTGTACTTTTGCGTGATTGAATTTGAAGAAAAAGGCACTTTGTTTTGGATGCCGATGATAATTAATAACGTAGAGGTACCATCTTAAATCTTCATACAGATTTATAGAATTTAAAGTTCACTTAATAAAAATCTTAAATTTATTCGCTGACAGAATCTAAGAGCATGAAAATTTATATCAATAATATGAGCATTAAGGACCAATATTTACATATTGGTTTACAAATTCATCTTCTGCAGGTGTTAATAATATTTTTTAAGAGTATATATCAACATGAGTGATATTTTTTTTACAAAATTTGGTAATATTTTCTATCAGGTTCATGGTTTATAGCTTTATAAGCGCCTTACAATTAATTCAAGTCGAACTGTCAAAGCCCTACTATAATCGATTGTATTTTACGATACTTCATTACGAATAAACTGGTAAGTTATCAGTGTAATAGATCACAACTAAACTGTTTCTATTAGTAATAGTATTGACTTTATAATGAACTATATGTCGGCCGCCAGCCATGCTCTATTACAATCGTTTGATCTCATAATATTGTTTGAAAAAAGCGGATAATATCCCGCAATTCACCGTGAAGTCTTTTCTTAGTAATCTCATTAGGAAGGCACTTTCTACTTTGAATAGTTTTTTTTGCTAAGACACTTAATTAGCGTCTTTATTTACTTACCTAATTACTCCATTTAAACATTGCAGACATTTCTGTAATACCGAAAATTCCGCTGTTTTGAAGCAAACAAGGAATTATATACAGTGTTTGAGTACTAAGTTACGGATTCCGACAAAAATAAACATACGTCCCCAATCATCAAACAGACCCGACACCAAAAGGTGCGTAGGTTTCGGATAATCTTAGTAAATCTGGGAATGTTCAATCCTATTCTTCTGTGTTCTTGGACCCTCATTAATATGTATGAGACTTGAGTGAAGATTGTGCTGAAATTCGGACCAATGCCGCGATCCGATGGCAATAACATGACTGACCCTTGTCAGCAAATGGATTCCGTAGAAAAATAGATGGTGTTGTAGTCATTTTTAGCTGGTATCAGACCTTACATAAATCTTGCACGCCCTTATACGTCTCTTGAGGTGTACATATTTTGGTTGCGCCCCAAACTCAGTTATTTATGACAGTGGTAAATAAATAAGACAACAGAAATAGGCTATTTATTTATTTATTTTATCATTTTTGTACACACATTATATTGAAAGAAGATACAGTAATAAAAACAAAATGTACAAAGGTACTGCCTATTTCTAAATGAAATTTTTTCCAGCAGACCTGCGAAAGGAGAGATAAAAAGAAATATAGACGATAGTGTGTAGAAATAAGAAAAGAAGAGTTTGTGAAATCTTAAACTAATAAATACTTATATAACTATAATATATATACCTTATACTATAAATAATATATATATATACATATATAGTTATCACACTAGAGAGGAAAGATAGTGCTCTTTTACTTTAGCTTTGATATTTTTTGTATATTTTGTCTATCAAGAGTGAATAGGCTTCATCGTTGACCACATAAACAAGTTAGTGGTCAAACCCAAGCCTATCAATAATAATAATAAACATTGTGTCCTAGAATAACTTTTACACATTGTCAACACTTTTGTCAAATTCAAAGATCAGATGTAAATTATTTACACACGTCTTGAAAATAAAATGTGTATAGCCTTGAACATCGTCGTTTACCTAACCTTCAAACATCAGTTAAGATGACAGAACATTGAATAGATATGACAAGTTTTTGTTACGCGTCAACATAAGAGGAGCGTGTCAAAATGAAACTTGTAAAAAAGAATGTTTTTTTTTTATTCAGGTGGAATTTAACTTCAGTTACTAAGCAGTATCTTATTTTTACCCTCAATCTGCCTGCAATTTTTTTTCACATATTTTGAGGACAGCTTCCAGTCTTACCTAGCACCCTAAGATGAAATCGGATTGCCTATCTGTTCAAACCAGTAACTGTGTAGGTAACACTATACTTCTACTGGTTATTAGTTTTGGGCATCCTTATTTTCGCATTAAACAATGTAATGACGATGTAACATCAATATTAAAAAAAAAAAATGGCCAAGTGCGATTCGAACTCGTACACTAAGGGTTCCGTACAAACTTACCTATGCAAATATGCAATTAAATTCCCGAATGGAACGGATATTTCCGAATCACATTTTTTTTTTGTGATTTAATTACAAATTTACTGTTTTCAGATTTATACCTATACCTGTGCTAGACCTTGCTTAATGCCAAATTTCAGGATTCCAGGCCAACGGGAAGTATCCTATGAATTTTGATTCTCTTGAGAGTGTCGAATACATACGTTTTTGCGACATAAATGACCGTATCTTTTTTTTCTATAAATTAGAAGTTTGATTTTTTACAGTTTCAAGGGAGTGCAAACCTGAGCATATGATTTTAATTTCATTCAATTTAATTTCTTGATACCTCCATGCTTTCTTAAGTTAAAGGATCTTGACAGACAAACAGACAAACGGACAACAAAATGATCCTATAAGGGTTCCGTTTTTTCCTTTTAAGGGACGGAACGCAAAAAACATGCAATAAATTCTTAAAAGGCGAATAATGTTACACTAAACAGAGAATGTTTATGAGCTAGTATCTAAATTATAGAACGACCGGTCCAATATTTCAAGTAAACGGTGTAAAGACTGCGCAAATTGAGATCAGTATTTGAACACGAGCCAAGTTTTGCCTATAGCCTCATCATTTTTGACTGGCCTGTTGGTCTAGTGGTTAGTGACCCTGACTGCTATGCCAGAGGTCGTGGGTTCGATTCCCACCCAGGACAAATATTTGTGTGATGAGCAACGATCATTTGTTCTGTGTCTGGGTGTAATTTATCTGTAATATGTATGTATTTAGGAATATATAAGTATGTTTATCAGTTGTCTAGTACTCATAACACAAGCTCTGCTTAGCTTGGGACTAGACGACGTTGTGTGATAGTTGTGGAATATATTATTATATTATATTATTTGAATCTGGTAAACGTACCTAAGTTATTTTATAAAATTTGTTAGTCTATAACCAAAAGGCTTTACAAATCGCTGGAGCATTTATTGAAAGAGTTTATGAATACTATAAAAAGAGAAAATTTATAAGTTTCTGCATTGTTTGACTATTATTGTATTTGATTTACATGGTTGAACTTCTCACTATTAAAAAAGGTCTTGGTTCATTTAGCTTAACGCCTACGGTTAACAAAACAACTAGAACCAGATATACACCCTCGTAATTTTATAAACGCAAAATGTCACGTTCCGACGATGCTTGCTTTTAAAAATCAACAAAAATATATGTAGGCGTGTCCTTACAAGAGTTTTGTTAAAGTAAATTAGTTACACTATTCTGATAACTTCCAGGCGCAGTTTTCAAGGTTCTTTCCCCAATGTATTTATAATAATAGTACATAAAGAACTGTATACAATTCAAAACTCAAATTATTAATGTAAGCAACACAGCGCCACTAAATTGTAAAGGTACGGGGCAGGCCATATCTGCTGCATACAATTTAGGTTCACTTCTTTTGTTTTTGACTGACCGACATATTGACAATTCAAAAGTGCCTGTAATTGGTCTATTTGAAATAAACGATTTCATGCCATAAGAGAATTGGGCAAAATTGCCACTGATTGGGTCCCAAAAATCAGGAATCCCTGACGCTGTAGGCCCAATAGGAAACGGTAAGACGAATTGGATCTCTACTTGAAGAAGTGGGCTCAAATTGCCCAAGATAGAAGAAAAGAGTGAAAGCTGTTATTCTGCAGTAAGACCAAAACCTTGAGTATCGACGCCGAGTTGCTGGCCTGTCGATTTTCTATCGATTACATTTCGGGGAGTGTGCATTGGAATTGCACAATTCAATTCCACCAAGTTTGTTCCATCATCGGACCACTAGGCGTACGGCGTTGTGTTGCCCAGACGTACAAATCGTTTTGGGAACACACTCATTATGCGTACAGCTAAGCAGTGGAATTCCCTGCCGGAGTCTGTGTTTCCTGATAGCTACAACACTCTTTAAATCAAGAGTGAATAAGTTACTTCAAGGCAAGCGTGCTCCATCGTCAGCCACATCATCGCTTACCATCAGTTGAGATAGTGGTCAAACGCGATCCTATCAATAATAATAATAAAAAAACACTTCGGGTTTATAATACTAACAAAAAAATTAAGAAGGGTTTTTATTTTTTATTGACTCTTTGATACAATCAGCCGAAAGACGTTCACTGTTGGACATAGGCCTCCCAAAAGCGTCGCCACAATGACCGGTCGTGTGCGTCTCGCATTCATAGGATTCCCGCGACCCTCGAACTGAATTGTAACAAATCTTAATTTATCTTAGACTCACCTGCTAACGGATCAATTCTCACAACGAAATAGAAATAAGTTTACCATTACAAATTCGCGTAGGTACCGAATTTATTTATATGTATTTTACATAACGGTAAGAAAGAAACATTATTCAATATTGCCTTAAACAATATTACGTTTATGTTAAAACCAGCCAACATGGAAACTAATGATTAATAAATAATTCCTGAGATATTTATTTATTATTTTGTGTTAGTGTACACAGACCGGTTGCTTGTTATTTAAACAAACCAATTGAGTTATTGTAATCACTATCACTGGAAACATTATTGGCGCCACTTCTTGGCATAGAATCAACAAATTAATTATGTTGTCACAACCTTTTGGATATTTATCATTTACCTTAGACTCTTCTTTATTATTATTTATACTTCTTGTACTTTATAAAACCTTCATTATTAATCTTATACCTGCATATTATTAATACATGCTTCTGCCCATAGAAATGAAAAACTTGAAAAAAAAAACTGTTTGATCAGCTCTGTACGGTGAGTTAGTATTTTTTTTTTTTAGAAATTTATTTTTCAAAGTAACTTATACTTAAGCAGACTTCACTCACAAGTAAGGCCAAATTAATAAACTCAAACTTAGCTCGTCTTAATCCTCTTTTGTATCCTTCCAAGATAAAGTGTAATAAGTACAAAATGTAGAACAAAAAAAAAACAAGTGCATCGGAGCACTTGGGACTTGGGCTAAGGATGGCTAAGGGCTTCCGCTTGGAAAACTTTTCAATCGGACCACTTTACAGTGGGGCAAGTTTATCCTTTGAGACTTTGGAGTCTCCCTCCCCTATTTTGGTAACCAAATAGCTCGAATAATAGACTATGTAGAAACAAAGCTTTGACCTGAACTTTAAATCTTTTTTGGCAACTAGCGTAAAGGTTTTTAAATTTCTATGTCGTCATTTCGATATTAAGTTTATTCACTTTTAAATACAGTCGAAATTCTTCTCGTCTACGTATTTGCTAGTCATTTAAGCATATTTCTAAATCTTGTAATGCAATGTTGCGTATGTTAATTTATAATTAAAATATTTAATTAGGTTTGCCTAATGCACTATTTCGAACACGTAATGCCAATGACCCTCGGCAGTATGAATTTTGATGATAATTTGATTAATTATAGGTACTTCGTCAACCTCGTAGATATTTTCAGAATTCATTTTAAAATATTTAATAAATATATTAATCTAATAAGGTTATAATATTCTTAATTTATTTGAGAGTGACCTGAACTCGCGTGTGACGTTTAATGTTTTGAAATCCATTTAGACTCATATATTATTCACATGTACAGTTATTTTGCAACGTAATTCGTAAGAAACTTTACTCGGCAAAGTTTTAGTTTAATATTTATATGTATCGAAGAGCAAGCAAAATTCCACTAATAATTTAACGACTTTTGTATCGAGCGAGAATACCAGTAACACATAATACAATTTATAGTATTCCCACTTGTGTTTTAGTTAATATAATATGCAGCAACTTACGGTAACTTCGATCTATCTCCGCAAGATCCTTTGGGACTATATGTGGGCAGAAATAATGAAATGCTCTAAGTTTTGTGGCTATTTCTTATTCATTGCTTTGCCTGTCTCGTTCCTGAAATATTGAAACAAAAAGGTGTAAAATAAAAACACTCTACCGTATGTGCCTCTTTATTTCATATTCTATACGCAGACCCTTATAAACATGAGATCTTTATAGGACTAAAGTATGCATGGTTTTGTCAGTCTCCAGGCATAGTTTGTGAAGGCAAATTTATAACAAGGAAGGCATAAAATATCAAGTTGAATTTTCGAAACATATTGGTACAGCTCAGTGTTAAAGTTTTTCATTCGCAGCTCATGTTTCATCGGCAAATTAAGGACAAATTCAAAAGCATTTTTACATTTAAGTGCATGTTTACGCGTTTGTATCATCAGTTTCAATGGTGTGCCATAAACTCAAACAAATCAAGAAACGCTTTCAAAGCTATTTTTTCACAGCCAAAGATTTGAAATCTTGTTGCTGTGTTGTTAAGTGTCTTATGTTTACAAATGCGTCGTCCGCATATTTTTCACATAGTGCCTACTACTTACAATCCGACACTTTCTTCTTCACAAACAGTTTGCTCTTTATATTTTTTGTTCGCATTCCATCAAAGAGGTCATTTGGTACAAAACGAAACATTCAACCATTGTTTATTTCTCTACTTGAAACATTTGTCTTTTGTTTCAAATAACCTCGTGGTCGGACTTTCCTTCATTCATTAACTTTTCTGGAGACAAGTGGAAATCCGTGTGTAGCTTTTCTACTGGAAAGTTCTAGATTGAATCTGAGCTTAATTTTTATTCAGCTATGGTTTATTTTGCAACGAGATTGTTCTCAAAGCGGTTCCAGGATGCTTTAAATTGGACACATAATGAGGGAGTTTCTTTTTACGATGTTTGTGATTGTACCCCGGTTGTATTTAGATGGTACCAGATTGTTTTAAGTTTATTATGAACAAGATTTATACTTTATTTTTTGAGTACTTTGTTTTTGCTTACGAAAGAAGAGCGGAACGAAGCCAATTACGTACAAAGCTTAGCAATTATAATATTTTGTATATTAAATAATAATAATTGCAGTCGTTGCCAGAATTTGAGAATCGTACGATCGACATTCGTGTAGCATTACACCTTTTTTCGCATAAAATAGCACAATTTTTTCTATTATTTCATAGATCAATTAAATATGAACATATCTGAAGCGACCTAGGTGAGTTGTGTATGTAAATGTTCCCGTTATCACGCCTATTTTCCTGGTAGGCACTTGCTATCGGTCGAGTAATATACTCAGCCACAGTTTTCGTGCCACCATTTTCCTCTGTCAATTCAGTCTGAGCGAACGCTTTGTTTCAGGAACATTTTAATTTCGTGATGTGATTATTTATTTTTTTATCAGTGTGTTCGCAATTTTTTTAAGAAAGTGTTTTGATTGGACTCTGTGAAAAGCAATGGGACTTGGTTTTAATTTTATTTGATTTTCTTGTGAGAAGAATGATTTCAACACGCAGAAGACTTTCGTTAAATGCTTTGGTAGAAAGAGTTATATCGAAGAGGAGAGACTCCAAGGACTCTCCGCTCGCCTCACCTCTGTCCGACGAGGTATTTATTTTTTACTATTTTTTTTGTTTCCAATAATCAATAATATCGTGTGTTCATATAATGCGTAAAAACATTCGTTTGGCCTTGAAAACCCGCCAATGTTATCGACGCCTGATTACAGTCATGATTTGGGCTTTGGAGTATCACGTTACGAAATAGTCTCTATTGGCATTGATGAGATATAATTCGTTTATTATTGGTATTTAATAAGGCCTCGATGTGTGAAATGTTTATTTTCTGTAGTTTTCACTGCTACTCGACTAAATTAAGATGTCTCTTTATCAATAAGTGCTTTGGCACATGTTGAGGCCACCTGCCAAGAGCATTATTTACAAGCGGCGCCCGCGCATCGAAGTTTTGGCGGGTACACTGTGTCAGGGCTGTCAAATTTGATTAAGTATCTATTTTTTTTTTGCCCTGTTGATTCGTGTACTACAAAGTACACTTGAGTATATCTAATTAAGTAACTCCTAAACACCGGATACATGTACGTACGTATTTGTATGCAAACTCTTGCGATAGCGAGTAAGGTTCCGACGGTTATCGCATTCTCAATACATTTTTAAAGTGTCGTAAATTACGTTAAAATACTGCCAGCCCGCTCACAGTATTATGAAACTTTGAAATTGTTAATTAACGAGTACTTCGTGTACTTCACTTTGTTCTTAACAAAATTTGTCGTACGTAAAATTAGGAAAATAATTAAGGTTTCTGTGGTCTGTAATTAGTTAGTAAATGAGAAACAATAACGATCACAATGTGTGGTTATAATTAAAATAATTTAACACAAACTTTTTGGTTCAAGGCTGTCTCAACTGTCTATGTGAGGCAATACAATAGTTCATAATTCAATTATTATCCAAGTTTAGTTACGTCGCTTTAAAGTTGCGTTGTATGAATATCAAGCCATTATAATTGCTAATAATATTCGGATTCATTAGTTTCATCACAATATCTACAGGTTGGGCTTTATTAAATTTATTATCTAATATCTACTATATTGAATTTATAATTGGCGGTAAGAGTCACATTAACTTTTTCTTTCTATACTATGGGAGGCGTAAGTACACACGTGCCGACGATTGTGTTGCTAACCGATAAACATTCGTATTTCAAATATTGGCTAAGGATAAAAATAGAAAAAAAAAACTGTAAACAATCTAGAGAGTACTTGATAATAATAATGAAAAAAGTTTTCGAAGCTATCAGGAGTGCACCTGATGGTAACACGCACGTCGCATGTATCCTAAGGTGCGATCGATATACACTGACTCAAAACGTCGAGTTCATCGCCATACGATACGGCTGATGTATTACAAGGTCGGGCATAACCTTCGCGCTTTTAATGTACAGTCGGATAAAGGGTTAGATGTGCAGGCAACAACCAAACAGGCAGTCACTAGTTAACGATACCTTCGTAGATTCTCTGATTTTACAACATTTTGTATGTTCGTACATAGATCATGTCATAAGATCAGAGAAATGGATGGATTGCGTGAAGAATGAAATGAGTTAAAATTGAGAATGGCTGATAGAGTGGCTCTTGTTATATTACACCCGTCATCATACTCCTGGTCGATGAAAAATGTCTACAATATTCATAAATATAGATATTATGCACCGACCAGGAATAAGATGGTGGGAGCAATATCACAAAAGACACTCTGTAGTAGAATATCTACACAATAAATTACTCGTAACTGGTACACCACTACCTGCCCTTACACCTAATTAGTTTTATCGTATGTACCTCATCACCGATAAAGGGTGCTAGAGTTCTAATCCTTTTGCGTTTACATGTCTATTGGTATTGTCAACACAAGAACTGTTACGATGATGTCATGTGAATGAAAATGAGTGTTCACCTTGCCATGGTATAGCGGTCTAGACGTTTCGACGTTTGCATTAAAATAGTCAATAAATGAAAATGGATACATTCTTTTGAGAAAATAAATTTAATTGAAAGTACCTTTGATATAATTAATGTTTATTTCGTTCACGAGATTTTGCCCTGAATATTTCAGACAACATTTTAAGTCTAACAAGGAGCTACCTACATTAATCTACTCGAAAATGAATTGAAGTAACCTTGACTCGAAGCAGCGACATTTTATTACCATTACAAATCCTCTCGGGTCTTGAACTAGACACAGTGGCGCGTCAGAATTAATATTGACTCATTTTAATTAGCTAACAATCCTGACAGCGAATGAATGAATTGTTTATTTTGAAAAAGGATGAAAATTAACAACGGCCACAATCACTGATTAGTTTATCAAGATTATCAATCGTTAATATGATTCAGAATTCAGATTGTAATAGATAAGAATATAAAGATGCAAGCTTTTAAGATGATCGTTTATGGAACTTGCCGAAACAAACAAAGTAGTAATGTATTAATGAAAACGTAGGTTGAAAGTCCAAAACCTGCGAGACTGACATTGCTACCGGAATGTCGCACAGAGCATCTCAAACATTTTGATCATTTGACAGTTGTTAGCGCGGATAGAAGGCTTTTTGACTAGAGCCAAAGAACAAATTCCGGAGTTGTTGCTCATATTTCAAACGATGCTTCAGCAAGAATCTGTATCCAACCCTAGAAGATTGTATAGTATTATATTCTCAAGTCTAGTTTGAAAATAGATTCGTTCATGGTCCTGAAATTCATAGTTTTACATTGAAATTTGTGAGGTTGCTAGCATCTCAAACCAAAGAGTAATTAAGCTTATTTCTTTTTCTTTTCCATTTTAAACTTTTTTCTCTATTTTATTGCACCTACCATTATTTTTCTCTTTAGCATCCAAAGGTTGACTGGTTGCTAAGGCATTAAGTCCTCAACTGTTTAAATCATTTTACCACTCAGCATACTCACCACCCATAGAAACTACGGTTTACCTGAGTCGTTTAACTTTCTTTATAACGGTCCAACCATATGGTTTGGTCATTGTTGCTATGACGATGACAGTTGCGCACACGCAGGTGGCAACAAACAGCTGTAATTTGCTACAATACGGTATCACCCTATTTTATTTTTTTGTTTTGTATGGCGTCCGATAAGATTCGGGCTTGTGAGTTTTATATTTGAGTTTGTTTTTATAGTTTTCGAAGGCGAATGTAAGTAGTATTTTTGTTGTGTGTTGAGTACATATTATTTACTTGCTTTGAGTATTATGAGCTGGTATCTGCGTGCAGAAAAGTTTAAGCGTATTAATAATTTAATAATACATTTATTAATAAATAATTATTTGTATAACTTTATGTAGGTTATCTTAATTCAATTTAAATAAGAAAATAATAAAAATTATTTAATATGAATATATTAGCTTGAAACCTTTCAAAATATTCCTGTACGAAAATTAGATCATCGGAAGTCCTATAAATAGAATTTTTATAATTTTATCCTCTTAGAGCACTTCAATGACGTCAATGATGGTAGCTATTTATTTTTTTATCAAACAAATAGGCAGTAAATAAAGTATTAATGATTTTATTAATTAGCATTTACAATTTAATAAACCACAAAATACAATGGGACCTTGCAAAATATACTCATTAATTATTGAGGACCACCTGTCTGTTGTGACAGGAAGTGTATTGAATTGAAATGAGAACTATGAACGTATTTATGTTTCTTGTTGTCAATATTCAAAACAGTGGCTCTTATTGTTTGTCAGTAAAATACAAACATGAAACAGTTATCTACCTAGCCTTTTCCCAAATGGCCTGGGGTTGACTTCAAGTCTAATCGTGTTTTACATAGAGAGCCTGCCTATCAGACCTCCTCAACCCAGTTACTGGGCAACACGGTAGTCCTTAGTGAGACTGATGGTCAGACTTTCTGGCGTCTACCTATAACAACTGTCAAAGATCTACGAATGACAACCGGGACCAACGGCTTTCCGAGGAACAGGCTCGATAAATGGACAGATTTTTCTGACTGAAACCCACTTCCGATCGACAATCCTACTGTTGCCCTTCACGTTCCAGGACAGTGGTGATTCTTTCGAACAACCCTGCAGCCCATTTGTATCTGTACTTATCATTCGTACACTAAAATGTCACATCACATATGTAAAATCATCATAATAATCAAACAATTCACTTCAACCGCTAAATAATTTATAAAACAAGCATTTTGTGGAAGTCGACGTCGACCTAAAACAGAAAAGACAGTGTTCGTGACTATAATGAGTTAATAACGTACAAATTACCACCAGTTTTATCGATACCTATGAAGATATGTTTATGTATGAAAAAATCCTTTGATTACCATGCTACTGAGAATACTTACCTAAAGGCTTACCTAAAAGATTCAAAATAATAAAAATGTGTAGGCTTACTTCAATTTTTTTCACTTATTTATCTCACTCAATTGTGACAAGGAGACCATAAGTTAAAATCGAGATTTATGATATAAAATATAATCCAATACATCGATTTATATATATATATATATTTCGTTATAAATTAAATTATAAATTGCATCATATTTTTGAAAATAAATATTCAATGAACAGACATAAATATGAGAAAATAACAACATTATGAGGATATATTTATTAAAACTTAAAATGCTATTCTGTAGAATCATGCTTTTGAGTTACGTAATTTTTTGAAACTTGTGGTACTTAGGCGAACTTAATGAAACACGGCATTATTTAACTATCTACCTTTGGGATAAAAAAAAACTGCACACCTATTAGGTCTACTCAATAAATAAATAGTAATATTTTAAATAAAATAAAATATTATTTAAACCGTTTAAATAATATTTATCGTTCCTTCAATTTCTTACGTGTTAAGAACTCGTCAGTCTTTAAAAACATCTCATTAAATATCCCTGAAATATCATCACGATCATTCAAATTAACCAAATCGATTATTCTCATGCAAAGTTGTTTGTATTGTATTGAAGATATTAATTTGTATTGATATTAAATCAGTGACATTATCGGCGACTTATTGTGCGCAAATTTTATGTGAGAAATATTAATAGTTTGTAGGTAAACAATTCAGAATCATTTACATTGAATGGAATTTAAATAGCGTCCATAGATTTTTCTTTAGGTTGGCTATTTTCACGTGCATGAGACACAATGGGTGTCTTGCAAATTGCCGTGGTTGCAGTTAGGGATGTCAGAGTTTATGAAAAAACGATTAATTATATTTTTTTAGATGACAATCTTTGCAAGAGCCTTATTTTTAGATCTAGCTTCTGCTGGCGATTTCACCCACGTGAAAATAGAAAATTATTCCAAGAGATAATACTCGCGATAAAATTTATCCTATTCCAGAATAACGTCTACGCGTGTGCCAAATTTCATTCTAATCTATTCAGCCGTTTGAGTGTTAAGGCGGAACATATACACGCACACACAGCAGTTGGGAACTAAGTGACTTTTTCTATCGATGTAAGAATTATTGATGTTTTTAGATATTTTTTGGTATTTTGATATCAATACATTGAAATAATGTGTATCACCAAAAATATGGAGTTACGAAAACCTATCAATAACGATATTTTGGAGATACAAGACGAGATATCGATACATCGATATGTTCGTCTGGTACTTATTGCCTATCTATACAATATGAGGTATTAACTGTCAGGGCTGACTCACCACAGTAATTGAAGCCATGTTTATGAAGGGCTGGGTAGTTAGATACCTGTATATTTCTACATTGGGGTCAGCTTAAAGATTTCCTGTAAAGATATGAAATTGGTGAGTCAATGAAAAATCAAACATGCTCGTACTTAAACATTATCTGAATTGTTTTCTTTTCTTACTGTACTGCTTGCTAGGTATTAAAAATACAGCAGTTCGTACCTACAAATTCGAACTCCTCGAACTGTTTACGTGTCGATATTCTAAGAACTGTTTTTATAATATTGAAACCCACCTGAGCGTTAGAAACTTGTAGCAAATTGAACTGTGCTATAATTCCAATAGGTAGTCAATATTTCATTTTTTAATTAACTGGTAGAGAATTATTTATTGCAGTAAGTTCACCTGTACATAGATTTTTTTTTGTAGGTGGGAAAATCATCCAATGATATCCCTCGCTCTTAGGCGTTGTGGGAGGGCGTGTCAGACTTTTACTGACAAAAAATCCACTCCTGTTCCTTCGTTGCCTATCGTACCAGGGCCGAGTCTTCCTTTTAAAAGCAGACCCTTGGCCTCAGAAGCCTTCGACCCTGCTGGGCCCCTACGGTTTGCTGACATCTCCTTGAGCCGCGCGTGGAACAGTACGCGCCGTCGATGACTTGGGCTCGGTCCGGACGGTTACCGGACGGTCGGACGGCGAGCTACCCATTGCTCGCCATCCGCAAGCCCGCACCTACGGTGGCCGGAAATCGGGATCGGGCTCCCGGTGGCTGGGGCGTGAGAGTCGGGCCCTTGCGCGTGCACTTGTGGCCGCCTCCTTTGCTAGCATTATTGCTTCGCAGAAGGAGGCGACCGCCTGCAACTCCTCCTCGCTTCGGACCATGACTGACCATGGCGCGAGAGATCGTTACCGCCGATCGCCCCTACGAGGACACGGCGGTGCTCTGCCCAAGCGGGGTATACCTGCACCGTGTGCTCCACCGTGTCCTCCAGGCGGTCCACACAGTAGTGGCCTGGGCGTCACTTCCACACAAATCCGGTGACCTGTACATAAGTGTTTTACTAGCACTATGGTAGTATTATTAAAAAGTTTAAATAAATAAGAGATTTCTTCAGAAATACGGAATACCTTTGTTCCTATTTCTTTCATCTTGTCTATTTATTATATCTATAAAAAAACAATGTTATGTTTATAGAAATAAGTAAATAAATTCCATATTTATATAAAATGATTTCATAGTCACATTGAATCATATTTTAATAATATATATAGTTTGCCACAGATAACCTATTGAGAGAGATCGACACTACACTAATGTTATTTTCGAAACATACCTATTATATCGCAACTATAGTTGCGATTTCAGTTAAATGAATAATTTGTATAGACACTGGATTTTCCGTTAACATAATGGATTACAAATGTGTAAAACAATTGGGTTCTGAATTTATAGTCGCACACAATTACTAGGAAAATACTTACAGAATGTAAAAATAATATGGCAATTTTGTAAAAAATTATCCTGTTGGTTGTTGTACTGTGAATTTATTTATAACACAGGGTTTTTATTGGACAGCCAATTATTTTTTTTATTTTCTAAAAATTTTCCTCGTTCCTGTAAATGTATTTGGTTTCAATACTATTCCATTTTATTCTGTAATAGGCATTATACAAAATGCATTTATACTCCCCATTTCTAGTTACAAGAAACGGCAGAAGTTTCATACGATGGGGATCGGCAAAGTCGATTTTCTTTCTATGCTACATCTGAGTACGTGTAAGCTGGAGTATATCTGAATATATCGGGTTCTGCTAAGGATATTTACAACATGCTTATCGCGTTCTCAGTGCCGACGTTAAGCATCCAAGAGAATTCTGTCTGAGAGGATTTTAAGGCAGCTGAAGAAAATTCTGTGCATTACGTTTCCGTGTTATTGAATTGTGTAGTCATGTTTTGTTCACTTCGTTGAACTACAAAGGGATGTTTTTGAGTTGTACACTTTGAACTATCATTTTGCATTTGAGGTATTAAGTTCTGCAATTGCTCAACAAGACTTCAGGGAAGGAAGGGTTTCAGTTAGTTTGCGGTTTTAGTCACGGGTTTCAAAAATTTCAGTATCTTCCTAAATGCTCACTCTGATGTCATGTTTATTATTTAATTAAGGATAATTTCATTAATAACATAGGTACTATTAAATTAATTAATGAACAAATGTCGATGCCTAATAAGGATCGGTTTGGTTTATTTTTAATATTCCGAAAATTTTAGGTTTTGGGTTACCTACTTTAATAATGTCACTATATTATATCAATATATATGAATATTTATGCAAGTGTCTCAATTATGCACTGAACACGCAATACTATGTTCTTTTTCGTCTCTATTTACTTTGCGACCATGTTTCAGACTACCTAAGAAGGTCATACATTACGTCTTAATATGTGCAAATATGGATGATATCATAGCAGAGAATTGCAAGCGTGGACTTAATATGCTGGAAAAAGGCTCAATTGCCAACACTTTAAATTCTTCAATATTAATGGCACAGTTTTCAGTCATTTCAATGTTTGCCTGGCAGTTCTTTGGTCTACCAAAAAATAGGATATTTCGGTAGATATTTTGGTGACTTGATGGACAATAGTGCGTTATGTCCTTGAGCAACTTACTCGTCCTGAATTGAACTACTTGAATACTGACAAATGCTTGCATTGACTGGACA
Organism: Mythimna pallens; assembly: GCA_961205895.1. Classification (NCBI taxonomy): domain Eukaryota; kingdom Metazoa; phylum Arthropoda; class Insecta; order Lepidoptera; family Noctuidae; genus Mythimna; species Mythimna pallens. Next base: position 10,860,755 of record OY540843.1, read on the forward strand.
GGTCCACTTAAAGCTGTGTGGTTCTTTCCTCAAAAGACCATCTCAAAAACTAATTTCCATGGATCATGATTTGACCGTTATATAATATATGTTTACTGTAAGGACTTAACACAGACCTCTGACTCTCAAGGGTGAACTATGTTCTGGAATAGGACATTTGGAATAATTTTCGACTTTCACGGATGTGATGCCGCTCTCAAAAGCTAGTAATCATAATTTAAGTTGAATCTCAAAAAATATGACAGTGTCATTTTTAAACGATTCTTTGGATTTAAATATAGAGACGTAAAATTCATATAAATCAACAGATAAATTTACAGTACTGCGCACGAAAAATCCCGCATCATAAATAACGCAAGTCTTTCATTGCACGTTAATTGGACCGATTAATTCGGTGTCAATGTACTAATCAGGGCAGCAACTGCCAATCAGTGCGTTGATTTGATTCTATAATGGTAGCTTTGTGAAGCGCTGTTTAATGTCCGTAGCTGTATTTTTATGTAAGCTTAGTCGTGATGTTTAATTTGATTTGAATTGTATTGGTATCATTTTCATGCACTGCAGTGTAATCTAATCAGATTTTAATTTGTTGTTCTATTTTCAAAAAATACTGTATTACCTATTATTCGGCAAATGCGTCACATATTTCATCTTCCGCTTTCAGTTTTTCACACACATACAAACAATTTAATATGAAACACGGGTTTACATAAATACTTTCCTTTTTGTTGAACGATTCATTTCTGCATTTATAATGGAGTGAGTCAATATTGACTCAACGAAGTTTCCCTTTCAAACGGCCCTGTCGTCCAGTTCTGACGTAAATGATCTTTGCGGTTAAGACGATAGAAACTTTCATCCTCACTGGGCCATTGGTTTCAGGGCCTTCTTTTCATTAATTGGTCCATTGTGAGCAGACATTGAACTTTACTTTGCCTATGAAGACTGCCTTTAATTTTCTGTATTTAAATCTATTGTTTTCAAAGTTTTGAATTAATATATTTTTTAAACTAAACATAATTATGGAAGTAATTTACATAATATCCTTTATTAGTAAAACTAAATTGAACAGAAAATATAAGATTTTGTTTGTTTTTAAGTACCTACGAATCAATGAGATCAGTAAAGAACAAACATTGACATGACAGGAGGCCCGAGAGGCAGGTTAAGTTTGCCCCAGTCACGGTTCTGACTCATAGGTGTCTCATTGTATCATTGCCAACACACCAAACCAATCACAATACCGATCAGAGAACTCACCTACAATCTTATCACAAAGGAATTAGGTTCAAATTTGTTTGTTGCACGTTTATCTAACGCCTGATAAGTTTGTGGCCCACGTAATAGTCTTGCAGTCTGAATAAATCGGTGCACGATGGTGTAATACCCTGAGACAGTGGCGTTGTTTGCAAATAGAATATGCAATGAGACTTTGCAATACTTTTTCAACTAGCATATTCTAAGCACGTCCTAATAGGCTTCCTTATATTTGAGAGAATCGACAGTTTAAAATATAGTGGCTCTAAAGAGGGTTGTCAATTTTCCAATCACGTTAGGTTGGACTGCAGTTTAGATAAATGTTTCGGTTCCTGTTCACATCTATAAGCAAATTGAGAATAAAAACTGGCCAAATGTGAGTCGGACTCGTGCTCGAAGGGTCCCGTACCGTCCGTAGCAAAAACGGCAAAAAAATCACGTGTGTTGTATGGGAGCCCCACTTAAATGTTTAAATTATTATGTTTTTAGTATATGTTGTTATAGCGGCAAAAGAAATATATCATCTGTTAAAATTGCAACTGGAGTCTTAGCAATAAGGTCCCGCTTTTACCCTTTGGACACGGAACCCTAGAAACAGTGAATAGGTTATTTACAGGCAAGTGTGCTCCTTCGTCGACCACATCCTCGCTTACCTTTAGGTGAGATAGTATAGACAAAAAAAAATTATGATCATTTTTTTAGTCTCAGATTTTTCTAGAACTGAGATATTATTTTGTGAAAATAAATCATTTCTACATAATGTTAATTTCTACTCAACACGAGTTCTCATTATTCTGAAGTCTTATTTTATATTGTTTGCAAATTAATTAAGTGCCTTTTGTTTTACTCGCTACAAAGTTGAAGTTATTTTGTTACAGTTTCTTCTTTCCATTCTTTTGAAAAAAAATGTTGAAGATTGTAAATATTTTTTTAAATTATAGTTTGAGATCCGGAATATATGTTATGTATAATATATGAGTGTGCCGCAAAGTGTTTGCCGAGGCAAAACTGGTGTACCGTGGTGAATAGCTGCTGTGCCTCGGAAAAATACTATTATCTCATAAAGTAAATAGACAGAAGGAAGAAAAATTTAGATCTATCTGCATATATACTGAGTTCGAAATTCAGTCTCTGAAGGCATATCTTTTATACACTCACCTATTAACGAGCAGCAAGAACTGCTAGAAATGTAAACGAAGCGCATATTAAAATTAGAAATTTCAGAAATTCATTTTTGTTTTGTTGATTCATAATCTGTAAAAAATGTTTATTCATGTATAATGACAACTTCTCGATCGATCTCGTCCAACATACCACATTGTCTCAAGACGAAAATCTATGACCAGTGCGTGTTGCCAGTGATGACATATGGCACTGAAACATGGTCGCTTACAATGGGCCTCATCAGGAGTTTCCTTGCGTGATCGCATAAAAGAATGAAGATATCCGCAGGAGAACCAAGGTCGCCGACATAGCCCGAAGTATCGCCAAACTTAAGTGGCAGTGGGCAGGGCACATTGCTCGTAGAACGGATGGCCGATGGGGCCGAAAGGTTCTAGATTGGCGACCGCGCACCGGAAGACGCAGCGTTGGAAGGCGTCCCAGAAGGTGGACCGACGACCTGGTGAGAGTCGCGGGAATGCGTGAATGCGAGACGCACAGGATCCGTCATTGTGGAGACGCTTGGGGGAGGCCTATGTCCAACAGTGGACGTCTTTCGGCTGAAATGATGATGATGATGTATAGTGAACTACCAAAATTTTCCGATTTTCTAGATGTCCACAAAAATTTAGCGAAACACTGATGTATATAATACAGATATGTATTATCTGCTCTTGAAAATCTCCACATCTGAGCAATGTTGTCTGGTTACCTCCAAAGATATTTACGTTAATCCGAATTCTTTCTTGAAAGTATTAAGTGGATTAATTTTAAAATACATACTAGACGTGAAGGAAAGTTCACGTAAACAGGTGTTAAAATATGCACCTGTGTAAATCTAGCAGACTCAACTATTTGTAATGGCTCTATGCTGCAGAAAAACGTGGTATAAACAAGTTACTTGTTTTAAATACGTAATAAAATTATTCATCACAGTTTATATGTATAAAAATGGATTCCTATTTCCCTTAGTCAGGTCGTTACGCGTGTAGACGCGTACATGTAAATTTGTGACAAATTTTGATCAATTTTTTCAGTTGTTAGGAGAAGGTTCATGCGAGAAAAAAATTAAGAAAGTTGCTCAGAAAATTAGAAACTTTCAGAAAACTACGAAGACTGTTTAATTTTCTTGCGTTTGAATATGGTGTCGGGTTAGCTAGTTATTTTTTTTTAATAGTTAGGTGAGATATATCTTTATTGTTATAAGAATCAGATACGTATCTAGTATTGATGCATTGATGGCCTCCGGGATTATTCGAAAGATTCACCATGGTCCTCGAGCGCAACGGGTAACTGAAGGAACACGGCTGTCTTTAGAGAGAGTGAGACTAATTGTCTGACTCTCTCGCTCTATATGGAGAAAGAGTTCGATTTTAAGTTATTAGATGATTTCCCTACCCACAAATAAGGTAATATTATAATATAATACAATAACGTCACGTCACGCACGTCTTTATTGTTATAAGAATCAGGGGCCTCTCTACTATTAGTATTTGGGTCAACTCCTGAAAAGATTACCCGTGGTCCTAGACCAGACAGGGCAACTAACTGAAGGAACACAGTTGTAGTCTTAGTCAGTAAAACGGCCGCTCCGCTCCAGCCTAGAGCGCGAGAAGTCATTAGATGATTTCCCAATTTAAAAAAATCTACTATTAGTATTAGGTATGATACGATACAGAATGATGGTTTGTGAATTCGTTTAGTAATTACATATAGCAATGGTAATGACTATAACCAACGTCATCGACAAAAAAGGTGTTGTAGAGTTGCAGACGATGGAACAGGTTTTTGTCTGACAGTCATTGTCGGTAGATCAGATTGATTGACGCCATCTCCATAACAGTCCAATAAACGTTCGCGGAGTGTAGACATATTTTTGTATTGTGGCACAAGTGTATAATTATATGTATTCAACTTATAAAGTGTTGCAAAATCGGTTAGCTGTTAAATTTGTTTTAGTCGGAGTTATTAATGATATAATAACGTTTAAAATAAACTTAGCACGCTATATTTTCGACATTTCCTTGTATTGTAGCAGTCATGATTCGTGTGTATTATGTGCGAACGTGTTTATAATTAGATGATATTGTTAAAAACTTTTATTATAATGGAGAAACAGGACATTCTCGTTCCGAACGTAGGTAAGTTTATCTTGAGTTATCCATATCCAATTTCATGTAGGTTGAGATTTTTTTTTTAAGTTCTTATATGCTGTTTTTTTAATGATATAAATTGGTGTTTGACTGCGATCCCACCTGATGGTAAGCAGTGATGCAATCGTTGATGGTGAATCGCACTAGTTTTTTAAGAGCCTGTTCACTGTAGCCTTGAAGACACCTAAATTATATTCGGATGGGAAAACTGCTGCAGGAAAATGGTTTCTACTCCAGTTTTATTTTGTGGTTGATTATTAAATATAATTTAATATGTTATTTCACAACTATCACACAACGTCGTCTAGTCTCAAGTAAAGCAGAGCTTGTGTTATGAGTACTAGACAACAGATAAACATACTTATATATTTCTAAATACATACATACTTGTTATAGAAAATTACACCCAGACACATAAGAAATGATCGTGCTCATCACAGAAACATTGTTCCTGGTTGGGAATCGAACCCACGACCTTCGGCATAACAGTTAGAGCCACTAACCACTAGACCAACAGGCCAGTCAAAAGACTCCAGTTTTTAAATTAACGAATGAGTTTGTATAGTTTTAAAATCGCTTGTCTACCGAATATCATCCTTATGCTCCTATATTTTTGGAAACTGCATTGAACTTTATCGATTAGACGCGACTAAACTATATTTAGTCGTAGTGTACTGACCCACTGAAGAAGTTTGAACGAGAATTATATTTCTCAACATATAAATAAATCTATATGTGTATAAATAAAGGTATAAGTGTAAAGTATGTTGTCTAAGTTTTAATGTGTTATAAATGAGTTAAATTCTGGCAGTGTTTTCATGTTTCAACTGAGGCTTAAGTAATCAATTTCTATAGATTATTTTCAAGAACGTCGTATTTATAATCTTTAATTGAAATGTTAAGTTTCTCAGCTCAAATCGCTTTTAAATAAATATGATATGAAAAAAAGGTTTTTAGGTTTAAAGATATTTATTTCTCAAAAAAGACACAAAGTCACTTACTTGAGAAAAATTTTTACTTATATTAAATAAATATATAACACGGGTTCGTCACCGCGTACGTAGGTTGTTAAACTCATCCAATGCATTCAGTCTTTAAGTAGATATTTTATAATTGTTTCTTACATATTGCGCTAGTTGGTTCTTTTTAATAAAATGATTAAAGAGAAAAGGAATATATAGATTTATCTAAGTTATAGATATTGCATAACGAAACGTGTCTATCATTGTGAAATCTGCTTTCCTTCTGCATAAAACTTTCCAGTGCATTCGTGAGTTATGCGAAATTGATCTTGATAATAATTTAATGATGTTTTGCATAATTTACTACGAGGTAATGGAGGAGAAATCAGTACCGTTTTTAGAAAAAATATTATAAGTAGAACAAAATCGGTTCGATTTTTCTTCGTTTTTTTTTATGTGGGAAAATCATCTTATGACAGAAGAACCCACTCCTGTTGCTTCATTGCCTTCGTCCCAGGGCCTCGCGTTTCACATTCACACTACCCCGGGGCCCCAGTAGGCTACGGCCCTGCTGGGCCCATACGATTTGCTGACATCTCCCTGAACTGTGCGTGGAAAACAGTACGTGCCGTCGACGACGTTAAATGTTTTAGGCACCAAAATGAAGCCAGGGTTGCAGAACAGTTCAAAACAATGATTCGCCCGTGACTCTGGAACGTAAAATGGAACTGAAGAAACTCGGTGGGTTTTAGTCAGAAAACTTTATCTCTCGCTCTACCCCATACAGGGAGAAGTAATTTGATGGTTCCTCACTTAAAAAAGGTAACAAGATGAAAATGGAATTCTAGTGACGTACGAAACCTATATGTCGTTACCTGCAACACACGCTGCCAAATATTTCTCTAGGTATATCTACTGACCTTGTAACAAGAATAATACAGAGGAAAAATATTGGAAATTTTTTTGTTACCCAATTTTAAACTGTTATATCTAAACGTGACTGTCTTCGAGACAGTTTTTTAGCACTAAGTTTTTTTCCATCGATTCATAAGTATTGTTGGATATTCCTAGAAAAGTCTTTGAACAGAAGATTCCGGTCAACGAACAGTGGATTGACATCGCTACATGCAATCTGCGATCATTCGAGTGATGAATCGATAAATAATGGCCAAGTTTCTTAAACTGAAATGAGATGAGATCTATGACCGATGAAACTAATTAATGGATTATCATTTTCATTCTAATTGTTTGTTTGCACGGTATTATTTGCTTCATGTATTAAAGGTGGCAGGCCTCATCAGAAGGCTTAAAGTCACCCAAAGAGATAATACATACAACTATCACCCAACGTCGTCTAATCCCAGGCTAGGGACTAGACGAGGTTGTGTGATTGTTGTGGAATATTTTTATTAAATAAACTATGTAGGCATTACGTAAAATTTATAGTGTACATAATTCAAAATCAAAATAAAAAATATTTTTATTTCACATAGGCCTACATAGGCACTTATAAAACGTCAGAAGCTAGTGCACGGTTCCAAATTGGTCGTTTCCTATGGAGAAGAACCGACAAGAAACTCCATGGTTACTCTTTTAAAAAAAGTGGTTGTTTACAATAGTTTCATTTTATTACAGCATTAATAGATACTATGTAATAAATACATACTGTAGTGTAACTGATTTTAGTTACTTCCGTACTGAAAATTGTGTCATGGTTTCCGAGATACTACAAAGCAAGGCTATATCTAATAGTCCTTTGCCAATCAGAACCCAAGATATGGTCGGAATCGAGTGTTTCGGGAGCACAGTTGAGTGGCAATTTCCATAGATTTAATCAGGGTTTGTATTCAAATACATAATAGGATTAAAACGTTGTAAATCAAGTAACGGATGAGTGAGCATGAATGACGCGTCCGTTCAGTTTCCAATCCAAGTCTATTTAAAGTTACATATCACATGGCCATTGAGAACCATTCGAACAGAATAATTTAGTAAATTACCTTTTTCGATCACCTCGTTACCCGGATGATGGTGGATTGTGTTGAATGGCTTGATTAATGGCTGACTAACGATGGTTGTACCTACACCTCTTTCAACCATCAACCTACATAAATAGACCTTGATTTCATTGGCGTTAAACAGGTAACAACAGTCAAACAGGCATCTTTTTGTACATGATAGTAAGTTGGTAATACCTGACTGCTTTATCATCATCATCATCGTTTCAGCCGAGAGACGTCCACTGTTGGGCATAGGCCCCCTCAAGTGTCGCCACAACGAACGGTCTTGTACGTCTCGCACCCATCACATTCCCGCGACTCTCAGCAGAGGGGTTACCATGATGTTCAAAGTAAGATTGTTTCATTCTTATTTCTGTGTGGGTAAGAGACAGAGCTATACAGGTTGTCTAGCGCCATCTCTTACCCACACTGGAAGTAAGAATGAAACAATCTTACTTTAAACGTCATGGTACAGGTCCAGGTCATCGGTCCACCTTATGGGGGGCCCACCAACGCTGCGTCTTCCGATGCCTGACTGCTTCAGTTTCATAAAATTTTACGATTGACTTTATTTTGTGGTTTGATGGTCTTCAATTTAGCTATAAAAGTTACGCTTCAAATACGCAAACGGCACTGAATTTTAAGAGACTGTAAAAGTTTTTGTGTCGTTTAACAACAGCCTAAAGTGTCAGAGACATAACGACTAAAAATGGGTTAAGTTTAAATATTCAGGCGGTGTCCAAAATATCCACTCCATTTTTACAGTCCTTTACTACAGTTGCCATCCATCTTTTCACGCCTTTCTTGTACAAGTTTCTAATCTAATGCAAACTTGGTTTCGTAGAATGGCTTTCCATCAATGTTACACCTAACAAGAATGTAACAGACAAGTAAAAAATGGTGTCTTGCCGCAATTACGTGTGTATTTGAGACCGTTCAACTGAGACGTTGTAAGTTACGGCTTGCTTTCATTACAGAGTGGACTGGGTGCTAAATGGTGTAATGTTTTTGTTGTTAGATGAAATGCTGTAACTATAAAACTATTAATAAGTGAAAAATTTTGTTTTGGACATGAAATGGAGGCTGTTCTAACTAAATAAACATTGCTGGTACATACAATTATTACTGCTCTCAAGAACCTAAATAATAAAACCATTCACAGACAAAATCTATAATGTTCATGTTAGTTTGTTTTACCAGACTAGTAAGGGTTATTTATTTATAAAGGTACAATAGACTGACTGAAACTAATTGGATACCAACCTTAGTACCTAGTCTGGAGTAAATACTTACTTACATAATAAAACAAAAGGTGATGTAACATAAATTTAAGAGTTTCTTTTAAACGATGTTTCTCTTTTGTTCAAAATAATTTAACATCAAATTTGATCCCAAAAATGCTCTATATAAACAAAACAGATGAAAAGCGTCAGCTGAATAGAAATGCTTATCAAAATTAACGTTGCAGTAGTAACAAACGCGATGCAGAGAAGTGCAAAATAAATTATGTTTTATTTCGAGTCCCCGGCAGTTTTTCACTAGTAAATGTACAGTTCGCAGGGATTGCACCGACCTTAATGAATGCTCTCGTATGCCTATGCTCCGCATTCCCTACCTTTACCTCTGTGCTACCGAACGTTTTACGCCCTCTTAGTGTTGGCACGGCATGCCAGTAATTGCTGTATATACAAATATTTCACGAACACGAAAGTATTTTGTACGAAACACTTTTTAAGGTTCCGTAGGTGATTAAAGTTTTGTAATAAACGCGCACAATATGACACTACACAGTACAGCTTGTAGTCTTACTCCGAAATGAAGAAAATTTCCAAGTTGATCTTTAAAGTATACGGAAAACTGGAACGCTTTAATCCAAAGTTATATAGTTTATATTACAAGAGCACGACGAAGAAACGAAATTAAAAACGGCTGCAAACATGTCTCTTAGTAAATCTTATATTTATTAGCCTTACTTATACTGTATGCACATTGGCTTTAAACGTCTCTGACCAACTTACTAGCTTCTGGATTTCAAGATACAGAGTTAAGAGGATTTCCGAAAAATCCATGGTATTTCATTCGTAACTATTAAAATTCTTATCTAACGACAGTTTGGATATAAGTCGGCTTATTGTAAAACCCGCAAAGAATTTTCCTATTTTCTGTCGTCAGGTGCGCTCGCTGTGAAAATGGGATTTCATTTTTCTGGCGACCGCTGCCGGCCTCGTCGACGTGGTAAACTATGTACTAAGTTGCGACATCTTGGTGAATGAAACCATTTATAATATTATGAAGACATCGATTTGGATGTTATTTTGCAAATTCCATGTATAATGAATTTTGAGATGCTCGCAATGAAATTAACCTATTACAAAACATGGCAACAGCAGTATGTTAATTTCTGACACAATATTTTTACATTTGATTCGTTGCCAAACCAGTGGAACCATCTTCTTTAACACGCTCGTGTAATGAATCAAAAGAGACAACACTAAATTAGTCTGTGTAAAAATTCTAGTAATTTCTGTCTTCATTAGCTAATTAAACCTCACCGACACAAATCTCATTTTCTAAGCCGTTTATCGCTTGTGGATCTACAAATTGGTAGTAGTCTTACACTTTAATGAATGCGCCTCTGCGTCTGCCGTGAGTACTATGCTTATCAATGCTCACGCCACCTTTTGCCTGAACTTGTTTTATTATGCTCGTAAATTCGCTCGTTTCTAGGTCTCAACTCTTTACATCGTAATAGTTCAAAGGTCTCTTTCATCGTAATAACTGTGGTTATGTTCTTGCTATGTTATGATTTATTGTACGAATACTGAATCCTATTGTAAAGCAGGAAAAGTATAAGGTTTGTTGTTATAATATCATTGTTTTGATTCAAGTCAGACACAACGTGTAGATATTCCAACAGAGTTACAACGATGACATGTACCTAGAATGAATTAATGAAAAATTTGCCAAACTTGAATAAATAACAGTATTTAAAGTCTATAGGTAGTTGTTGCAGCAAAAGAAAACAATAACTTTTGCCGTTTTGAATTGAGTTATTCTATTTCGACACGACCATTGTCATCGGATTTGGCAGTCACTGCCGTTTGATATCGCGCGCCACATGCCTTCAATTGTTTTTATTATGCGTAAAAGGATAGCAAGCATCATTTGGTCTGCTATGATCGTGTCGTAACATAAACGCGGCTAATAAATAGCTTTCTTTATCTATTCTTCTTTGTTAAGCTTTCACTTTCTGGTTATCATCACTATTAAATAATGCCTGTTACTATTAAAATATCTTCGTTTTTGCTTTTGATATTTTCTTTACTCGATCAAGTTATAAAAGACTTTCTTCTTACAAGGCAAATCTATTCTCTCCATTTATGTTAAAAGGTTCCGCGATGTTATCATGGTAATTGGAAGTCCCATTTTCAACGTATTCAGGAAGATTAGCCTCTGATTTGCCTCAAGAGGCGATTCTAATGCCAATAATCGATTTTTATCTCTAAGCGAGTTTTATCTTTGTCAAAAGACAATGGGGTTTTTCTTTTGTATTTTGTTTATGATATTTAGATTAAGTGATGAAACAAGCCCCTATACATTCTATGTTGTTTTTACTTTCATCATCACTTGTCGATATTTTGGAGTATTATATACATTTCACTTTTAAGTTGTCCTAGTGCCTAAATGGTCAACCGACCAATTTTAGCTAAATTTACTTTTTGTTTCTAAATAAAGCAAATAATTTCTAGGGTTTATTATTTAAAATTATTATTTAGATATTTATAAAGAAATATTACATGTTTCTATTGTGTGAAAGATTTTGATGAACTTCTGATAATAACCATAAGTTTCTTTTAAAAAAATGTCTCCTGTAAAATTTGCTCACTGGTCGATTGACACCCTAGTGCTTGAGTAGCCACTCAAACATTAGGGTGGAGTTTAGTCTATAAATAAATTTTCAAAATACATGTACGGTATGACATGTCAATGGTTTATCAACTAACTTGTTGCTCTAGAATTAAGTATCAGTTTGAACAAGCTATGTAAGAGCAATAAACGTAACATAATAATTGGCGACATCATAAAATCTTAACTTAGTTTAGGAATAATAATTACTAAATAAAACAGGCTATGTAAAATTTAATATAATGTATGGTCCTGATGCCTTTATATGAAGGTTATAACTTTAGAATATTTTATCAGAAAGATAAACAGTTCTATACCGTAATACAATATAAACACACACATTAACACATAAATGATAGTACACAATATTTATTTACTACTTATCTTGCTGTCTTCGAAGAAATTAATGGTCACGTATCTGTTATGTGCTTCGAAATATTTGATTTATTATGACTTGTGTTGTGTAATAACGATAGTAAAACAAATGTTAATTCAACAAACATTCCTGTGATAGTTATAAAAGCATCTAAATTGCTCTGTGCATTATTACACCTTATTTATTTTAAGCTTTTACTAATAGTAATTCTGTCCTTAAAAGTCGCGTTAAAAACTATCACGAAGGCGACGTAAAAACTAGTTCTTTAATTAGTTTATAATAAAAGCCATGAGATTATTTATAGACTTAATGCACAGACTAATTACACAGGAGTCTCAGATTCAAAGTTCCACTACCAGAACTTCAAAGAGGGAGATCTTTATCGTCGCTCTGAGCACCTTCCATTTATCAAAATAATAAATTAAGAAAGGATTCGGATTCTATTTGATCGATAACATCGAGGAAATTTTGATTTAAGATGCATGGAGTGGCAAATTTTGCATATCACCTTTTAAAATAACTACTGTGCTTTTTATATGCTTCTCAAATCCCTATCGATTCTCCAGTGCTGTTTTAACAGCTCCTGTCTATAAAATATGAATTTCTAATTTCACAGCGAAAATTGCTCCGTAAAACTTAGCCTTGCACCTGTGGGCCCGATGTCAAACTTTCTAAAGCATTCTAAATCTATTTTACCGACATAGAAGTTTTTGAACGAGTTCCAAATATACTCTTTCGTATTTCTGATATTTATTGTCCTATTTTAGATTTGCACAACGGTATATTTTCATGAAATCACTGCCAGGAAAGTTATATCATAAGTTGGCGAAGTTAGGAAAATATGTATGTTTTATGATGTTTCTTATTTTAAATTGATATTTATTTCCAACAACACCTATTCGTTAGTTTCACGATTAATGCGATGTTTTTGTCAGATGTCAGTTTTGAATTGTTTATGTTCCTTGATAAAATGAATAAGTAATTTTAATGACTTTACTTAACTACTTCCTACGCAAAAAAGCGGATATGAATAGTAATATCGTATCGTATTCCGAGACCACCCATAGACCTTTTATTTCTTGCATGTAAAGCTATAAATATAGTTTTATAAATATTTTCTTGGTTATCTTCTGAAACAGTACTCGTATAGCGAGCATTTCGCGCTTTAGATATTTTATAGTGGCAATATCTTCTTGAGATAAGCTACCTTACCTTCATATCTTCGATTTATTCATGTCCCCGCATAAATTTTTCTCGACGGAGATACTGAGATTGTAGAGATTTATTAGAATAGTGCTTTGAAATAAAAAGTATTTTTAATTTAAGAGCGTTGCTAGCAAAATAAATGTATGTTGTTTACTGAATATTATTATTAGCATGTTTAATATTTTATTTATATTAAACTTATAAAATAAACTTTTTAACTGAGTATTGAAATATTCGAATTACCTACGCTCAAGTATATTATAATGTGAATCACATATTACCATACAATAGGTAAACACAATATTGCCGTTGCAGGTATTGAGGTAGTCTACGTTCGCGGTTTCAGTAATCTGGCTAGACCCAGCTTATCGCCATGCACTGTCTATTGCTTTGAGCCTGAGATTAAAATATTATCGTTGAATATCCTCCTTTATTCTGCGCTCCTGGTACCGCTTTAATTCTTCACGCGCGATAACTCTTGAATATCTTTTTCTGAGATGCGATTCAGATGAATGTTCTTTTGTCTCGGTTTTTATTCTGTTGTGTGGAATATTTCGATACTTTTAGTTTATACTCTTGTTGACTTAACCAGCAACAAAATTTGATCGAGAACTATTTTAGTTAAAAACAATTAACTACTCATGTTTTTTTTTAACAACATCTAGGTATTACTTTGTCTAATGAGAATATGTATCTAACAAGTGATCTCCTTTTTGTTACAGGTATTTTGGGACAATCAAAAACCGGTAAGGGGATGTGGTGAGGAGAACTTAAACCGTGAGGCGTATTATCATAAAAGTCTCGTTGAATTTCAAACAGCCATTGAAATTCAAATAGTAGCCGGGCCCGGATGAAATCGTCACAGTTTTTCCGAATTGCCCGATATCTGGTTAAAATTCTTTAGAACAAGTAATAAAAGAGCGAAACTTGAGCCGACCGCGCTCGAGAACTTTCAAGTCGTTTTTGAAAGAAAACTTAGCAGGCGCGTAGCTCGTCATTTGTTACTTGAAACTGTAGCTTTTTATACTGCTGATCGTCGTCTTATTTTAATCTCTCAATAGCTGCAATTCGCTTTGTTGGAGATATGACCGATTTCAATATTACAAAGGCGTCCGGTTGTATGACAAACGTGTTGTTTGTAAAAAATACATAAAAAATATTTAACAAAAACCGCCGCTTTATGGGAAAGCGTTTCTTTCTGTTTGGCAATGTAACCGCTTTTCTCTGTGCTCTGTGAAAAAAAAAATCGCTATGCGCAGCGTTCTCTTATTCAGTGCCTCGACGCTCTGCACTGCATTTTTCATTCGCAACCTGAAATCGTGCTCGGCATATACATTATATTATCTAGCCGATACTTCTAGCTAAGGACACGTATTTCTTAGGCCGTAAAGGGTTGGTCTTGAGTAGATCTTGTTGGTAACGGGGCAATCACCTAGAGTCTGGACATAGTATTTCGAATATGCGGTGATTTAAAACCACCACTTTGCATAAAACAATAAATTTATAACCTCAATACTGCACCACAACTGTTGTGACCGCATCGATTGATTCGTGTTTTTCGATTCTCGAATATTTTGGTTCACTTTGCTCACTCGTCTGAGCATCGGGTGTCGCGTCAAATGAAATGGGAAATAGCAATTCCGTAGATATTTCATAGCGTATCGCTTTTACTACCACTTGATATACTATGCAATTTTCGTAAAATGTTGAGGTATATTCTGTCTGAATTGTACTGACATAAAATTGAGCTAAGCGAACTTTGAACACTTCATCATAAATCGTGTAAAATATGACTAGATTTGAATCAATTATCTAAATGATTCAATCAGTACATGCTTTTTTTTCTTAGGTGTGAAAATCATCTAATGACAAATCCCGCTCTTGGGCGGAGCAGGAGATAGTGTCAGACTTTTACTGACTAAAACCCACTCCTGTTTCTTCTTTGCCTTCATCCCAGGGCTCCGGGTTTCGCTTTCACACTACCCGTGACCTCAGTAGGCTTCGACCCTGCTGAGCCCCTATGATTTGCTGAAATCTCTCTGATCAGTACATGCTTGCGATAACAACCCTCAGACTTCACGTTTATGTAAATTTTGTTGGATAGAGGCAGCAGATTTTAATACACATATTGGCAAATAAATATCAAGGTCCCGCATTGTTTTGCCAGGCTGTTGTGATATTTTCTGGCACTGCAGTGCCATTATACATTGTGCTAGATACAGTAGCAAATAGCCTCGATATTAGCTACCCTCCAAAGCTTGCCATAATGTCACAGGTCACCGGCGGCAGCATAACTGGGCCGTTAAAGTTGGCTTTGCTAAAAGTGTAATGGCTTGACCTAAATTGTCATGTAAATCCATGGCTTTGTAATTGCACTATCATTCGAGCCCATTTGCTTGATTTCGAGGGTATTAGAGTCTCCCCTAGTTTTGGAAACTTAATATGTGTAGTTTCTTAAGGGGTTGACAACAATTTTATCTATATATATAAAAATGAAACCCGTTTTCCTTGGTCACGGCATCACGCGTGAATGGCTGAACCGATTTCACTAATTCTTTTTGTTGTTGTATTTGTTATTATTAGGAGAAGGTTCTTACGGAAAAAAATATTAAGAAAATCTCTCAGAAATATTGAAAAATATACATTTAAATTTGCTTAATTAAAAAAACGCGCGTAACGAATGTCAATGTCATTCACAGCCATAGACTATATTGAAAGAGCATTGTTTGTTCGGAAACATGGTTACTTAATTAAATTCGAGCATCATTTGTTCCAAAATAAAGTAGTGCATCATTGCTACGCTAAGGCGGTACGAAGTTCGCCGCCAAGGAGTACCTATATCGTGTTGCCTAGTAACTGGGTTGTGGAAGTCTGATGGGCAGTTGCTCTATATAAAACATAGGTATTCAACCGCATCCGGATAGACTGGAAGCCGACTCCTGCTAGTTGAGAAAAGGTTAGGGACATGGTAAAGATATAAAATCCTCTACGGTCCGAACCAAGCGTTTCACCTCATCGTTTATACCGCTCGTAAATCAAGGGACTGGAACAACTTGCCTGCTGCGGTCTTCCTGTCTGATTATAATTTAGGTGACTTCAAGGCTAGAGTGATCGTTGATGGTGAGGCGCACTAATTTATTAAGAGCAAAAGGCTCGATTGCCATTATTGATTGACACTACGTACCATCAGGTGGGATCGCAGTCAAGCACTAGTTTATAACAATAAAAAAATTGAATATAAGTTTAGCTTGTTTTTGAGACGCCCAGGTAAAAAATTGTGAATGTTACTATGTTTTGAAATAATGTAACCTAATATAATGTAAGTATTACTCACACTTCGTTAAAAACTGTATTGCAACCACAGCTATCCTGTAGTACTAGTGAAAAAAAAAACAAAAACTGCAGTAACACAGTATTGTGCAAAAAAAAAATACTACCCTCAAGGCGTGCATAAACCTGAAGTTATTATAAAACTTTACTTCGGCGCCTATCATGCTCATTTCTAGTTTAAAATTGGAATTTGAAAGCCCAAAGTTCGCTCGAGCTCGAAACTTGGAGTGCTCGATAACGTCGTCAATTAGTGCGTCGTGGCTCGTGGCTGGGTTCTCGTGGCTCATGGCTCGACGTTGAGCACTCGCTCGAACCTGCTAGTACCTAAGTTTACTAGCTCCAAGCTAGGGTTGAGCTTCTTCATGTTAAGTTTTGTATCTTGTGTTACCCACTTCACTGTTGCTAATTAGTTTTGCACGTTACCAGCTTATTCTCACGTCTTTACTCTTCCACTAGAACCGTGATTTTTTCTTAGTACGAACTGAGTATGGCTATAAATACGATAGGCGTAAGGCGTAGGTTCGATTGAGTGACAGGTCAGCTCTCTATCAATGATAAAAAAATTACAATCGGTCAATATTCAATACTTTTACAAATAATCAATATTATAATATAAGTATATAGAGAAACGTGTATGGCTGTAGCAATTCACGTACGGAGAATGTATGTTAATCAAAAATTTGAGTCTAAAAGCATAAACCCACACTGTGACAACTGACAATGTATCTACATAGGTACTAGTATTTAATAAACTTCTTCATGGGTTTTTTTTTTAAATGTGGAAATCATCCAATGTCGTCTTCCGCTCTGGGCGGAGCGAGAGGGCGTGTCAGACTTTTACTGACTCTCTCTCTCTGTTCTTTGAGTACGGCTTTCCTTTTCAAAAATTCCCCGCGGTCCCAGCTAGCGGGCATCGGCCTGCTGGGCCCCCACCGTTCGCTGATATTTATTTGAGGAATCCGGTCAATTACCGGACGGCCGGACGGCAAGCTACCCATTGCCCAAGCAAGCCCGTGTCTACCGTGGCTGGTAGTCGGGGTCAGAATCTCGGCGGCTGGGGCGTGAGGACATTCGTAACCTCACGCGTGCGGCCTCCTCCTTTGCTAGCATTACTGCTTCGTAGGCCACCGACTGCCATTCTTCCTCGCTTCGGACCATAGCCCGACGCGAGAGGTCGCTGTCACCGATTGCCTCCACAAAGACACGACGGTGCTCCGACCAAGTGGGCCACACCTCCACCGTATGCTCCACCGTGTCCTCCGGGTGGTCTACACAATGATGACACCCGGGCGTTTATCTTAACTTCTTCGTGGGTTTAGACGGGTATAATTTGCGAATATCTATCCTAGCGAACCAGTCTATCATTTTGCATATTTTAACCAGCCCTACTGATGTGCTTTACTTACAGATGAAATAATCTACGTGCTTAGTTTGTCGGAACACTAAATCTTAGTAATCGTGTGTGTAGTTGTAATGAGACGTCGTTGGGTTCCGTACGGGCAATTATTGTACAATCTTGCCGCAATTGCTCGGCTTCAGACGAGCAGTTTATGTTCATGTAATGTTAGCTATTTGTTGCTCACATTAAAATTTTATTTTTCTTTTTAGTTGAGTAGAAAATTTTCACTCGTACAATTGGAATTGGAAAAATTATTCGGTAATAGAAATTGATGAATGTTAATTGATCATGTTTGACTGAAAAAATAAATATCTTACGCTAATAACATCAATAAAGAAAGTAAAATACAATCATGTTTAAATATATTTGTCCTAGTCTAGGAGGAGCGAAAAGGAATGTTAACTTTTACTGAATTAAACCCAATTGTATTCCTTTAGTTGGTATTGTATCCCTTTGCGTTCTAAGCCCACAGTAACTCTTCCGAACAATCCCGCATAATATTTAAGAGCTGATTTCTTTATTGTAGTAGGTAGTATATTTTCAATACAGAAACTGTCAAGCAGCCATCTCAATTCCTTAGAAAACTATTTGACCAAAAATCTGTTAACTAACTTTTATGCTTTCTATCTATTTAAAAACCTATAGTTTCCCAGTTTTAAGTTTATAAAAAACTTAATAGACATCGACAACGTTTGGGCGGGCGCGCGCCGCCCAGAGGTCAAAGACCCCGCTAATAACTTCCGCTTACCTGCAAACGCTAGTCGTTAGTCCAGACTTTAGGCTGCGATGACAAAGGAGGCTTTTATGCAAGTAATGAAAAAGAAAGTCCGGATCAAAACACTGCCAGCATGATGTTAAACATTGAAAAGCGGAGTCGTGGTGCAGATTTTGTTTTGTCATTTTTAAACTTAAATGTCATCGTTTGGTAATCATTTTGAAAAAGACTTTCTTAATAAATGTTATATAATATTTTAGCGTCGCCGTGAGGAAACCGGCGTGTACTAGAACAAAAAATTCGAAGACTTGTGACATCCACCAACCCGCACTGGGCCCGCGTGGTGGATTACGGCCCATTTCCTCTCCTAGAGAGGAGGCCTGAGTCACAGCAGTGGGGACATTTTAAGGCTTGTTGTTATGTTAATATTTTAGGTTAGTTTGCAAATATGGAATGTTGATGGAAAAAACACATCATAATACGTATACGTAATTATATATAATTGTTTTTATAGCATTCTTGCAACTATGGTTGCCAGGTCTTGATGTCTATAAGCCGGACAGACTAGCTAGTCTAGCTGACCATTTGAGTAAATGGCAGATTTTTTTTTTTTGTAAAACACGGCTTTAAAAAAAAAACAATACAATTGAC
The DNA here is from genome assembly GCA_961205895.1 of Mythimna pallens. NCBI lineage: Eukaryota > Metazoa > Arthropoda > Insecta > Lepidoptera > Noctuidae > Mythimna > Mythimna pallens. Next base: position 10,879,871 of record OY540843.1, read on the forward strand.
TGATATAATTGCTAGTTCACTCCGCTTACGAAATCATGAGAAATCTAAAAAATTACAAATTTAAAAATCTTGTCAGACTCCGCCTAATTTGGCCGGACACGCAACCAAAAAGCCTGTCCGTGTCCGACCTTATCCAGACGCCTGGTAACGCTAACCGTAACACATTAATACAAATTACTGTACTTAATTAGTGCGCTTCACCGTCAACGATTCCATCACTGCTTACCATCAGGTAGGATCGCAGTCAAGCACTAGTTTATATTAGTTAAAAAAATTGAACAGATATTTATTTAAAAGAAAGAAAAGAAAGAACAGAAATAAAAAGACAGAAAAGAAAAAAAGCAAGAAAAATAGTATACGGCTAGTTTATTTTAAAAAAACAGACGTCACAGTTAATTGCGTAAAATACAAAACCTTGGAAATTATAAAATTTAGAACGACGTCAAAACTAAGCTGTACCTAATTATTTCTACGACTATTTCTGTTTTGCAATCCGAGTACAGCCTAATATCGTATTCATCAAAGGCCACTGGACTGATCCACAAAGATATTCAAACACAAAGCGTATTGAAATCACTGTTTTAACCAGTAACTCTCTCTAACCTGTCGATGGCTGAAAGCTGAAACTTCAACTGTCGTTCAGCCAAACTTGGTGGATTTGATCAAACATTCACCACTGAATAGACAATGTCCCTCAAAGACTTGTGCCTTCTCTCGACCGGCCAACTTGTTTTCTGCTGTAGGTCATTGACGTTTTTGTTGACAGATTATTTTGTACGAAACCCTTGAGGGTAAAATATTTATAGAGGTAGGAAAAATGGACTACAACAATTTTGGTAAGTTGATACTTAACTTATAGGTCGATGGTTTTTTGCAAAGTGGGAAATCGTAAAATGCTTTCTCGTGCTCTAAGGTGAAGTAAGAGGGCGTGCCAGACTTTTACCGACTAAAATCCACCTGTGTTCCTACAGTTCTATGCGTTTCAGGGCCACGGTAGTTCTTTCAAACGATCCCCTTCAGTTTTGCTGCCATCTCTTTGAGATGCGCGTAGTAAGACTAGCTGCCTATTGCTCGCTGTCTGTAAGCCCGCACATACGGGCCGAGAATCGACCTACGACTGCCGATGCCTAAATAGATAGACATGCGATGAATAGATAGATAGGTAAATATGGAATGGTAACCTTTAAAGTTAAACCATAATATTAAGGTTCTAACAAAACTAGCTTTAACTTAGACGATAACAATCAATGATAGATTGCCCAAGTTGTCTGCTCGTTATGGACATAGTTTATCACTGAAATTAGCTTTCTCCATTTTGAGCCCACAAAACAATAGAACATCAGAATTTAAGGTGTGAACTGGAGCGTTAGAAATTTTCGTTCTTCAATTGTTTACAGTACGAAACCAATTTGTTATTGAGGAGATCAAAACACTATACCCGCATAATGAATCAGGCGTTTGATTGAATCCATTGTCGTTCCAAGACTAAGTTCAATCCCACGACCTAGATCCGACCGCAATACGATTCCAATACTTGCGCATCGCCGGGAGCAATGCAATGCAGATTATTTACTCTGAGTACACGCAATATTAGCTATTACACCGATGTTATTAAAGATTAGAATTGCATATTGTATTTACATTGGGGGATGGTGGTGTACTTCGAAGGAAATGTCATTGAATGCAGTAATGATTTCGTTGGAATTAATTTTACAATTTGGAAGTTTGGACAAGTTACTGCGATGTTGAGGTTGTTTTATGCCTTTAATACAAATACTAGAACGATGTTTATTTGTTTTATTCTTGCCTTATGGATACCTGAAAGTTAAAGAGTAGATTAACTGTAAAACAATTCATTATACATGCAAATAAGAATATCTTTAAAAACTCTCCTCTTCCCCACCCCTGTCTTTCCTCTCTCCTTCTTCTCTCTCTTTCATTTTTTTTTCTTTTTCTATGTTATGTTAGGCAAACATAAAACAAAGTCGCTTTCCGTGTCTGTCTGTGTGTCCTCTCATCATCATCATTTCAGCCGAAAGACATCGACTGTTGGATATAAGCTTCCCCCAAATGTCGCCACAACGAACGGTCCTGTGCGTCTCGCATCCATTCGATTCCCGCGACACTCACCAGATCATCGTACGTGGGCGGTCGAAACTCTAGAACCATTGGGCCGATCCGATCGACGTATCTGTTCTGCAAGTAATCCCTATATGCTCCTAAACCACACAATAGATTTTGATGTGGTTTTCAATAATAGAAAAAGTGATAAACGAGGAAAGTTTATGTAAAATAAAAAAGGCCTTTAATACTATATTAATTACTTTTCACACTACACTACAAAATAGAAGTCTAAATTGGGACAAAACTCGATTACAAAAAAAAAAGAAAACTATGGGAAATTCGAAACGATCAACAATGAACTATTTTACATGCATAATTCAAAAACGTAAATGAATTTACCGAATGGAAGCAATTTTCACACTTGCCATGAATAATAAAATTGTTTCTCACGAAAACTGCTTCACGGTTAGTAAACCTGATTCCATGCTCGATATTCACGATTATACTAATATTTACAGTTTCTAACATAATTTCTTTTACTGAAGCAGAATGTTGTTTGTGGGAGTTTATAATTATCGCTGAATTATGCAAGTTCATTTGGAATTCTTTTCTTTGTAAATAGAACTGTTTGCAAATAATATTGTTTCCGTTTTTCTTTAAAATCGTTATATTGGTTGCGAAGGTGATTGATTATATTCTAACCGGCCTTCCGTTTAAAGTCAGTTTTTGAAGACCAATTATATTATTGACTTCACCCTCTATTTCTTATTCAATTCCATTTCAATTGAATTTTAAAGCAAAAAGAGAGGTTACAATCACTTTTATCGAACTGGACCTCTCATACTTTTCAATAATATTTTATTCACAGTGAGAACTGTATGCGGCACGGGCGTTAGATTGACTTTGGACAATTCACAGCAGATTGTTAGCGAATCTATTTGCTAGGTTTGTTTGGAACACACCGCTGAATTTTATAAATTGATTGATTCAACAAAAAACTCAATTTCAGCAGCTGCATCGCTCTATTTTTTTTCGCGGTCGTGTGTCAATATTTGCTTAGTTCAGCTAGTTCTACACAAATATGATATGGATTTGAATGGGTACAGCTTTAAAATTATTCCAGTTATCACATATTTCCACTGCTGTTTGTTTTAAATGGTAGAGTTTCAGCTTTATCGAAGCAATGCTCTTGTAAAATTGTAAATCGCTCACTGTCTAGTATCTTAGATTAATTAGTAGATTATGTCCACCTAACTCTAAATTATCACATTTCATTTGAAGTGTCCAATAAAGTCTTTTATCGAGATTTATGTTAATTGCAAAACAACATTGAGATTCGATATTCGTTTTGTTCATTTCCGACATTTAAATCACAATAATGACAACACAGACATAAACTAGAATTGAATCTGGAACACCACTTTTATAGAATTGGCAATAGTCAGTACTATTCGTTCGTATAGATCGTCAACCATCGATTTCTATGGAATTAATAACACATAATTCATTGTTATTCTTGTACTGATTTCCGATTGAATTTCACATACGCTTATTATGTTTATAATTCGATTGCTAGGTAAATAAAAGGCCATGTTGGTTGCTGCAACGTATGCAGTTGACAGAATACCAATTTGCGATCAAGGCAATATATTGCAGTTTACTGTTTACTGAAAATCAATACTGAGATTTATTATATCAACCTATATTATATATACTAACCTAGTATTGACCTAATAACAAGCCTTGATGTTTCCTCAATAATTTCGAAATTTTGTGTCATGTCATAGAAACACAAACCTTTAATTAGAATCTATTCTCAATTTCTCTATGTGATTATCAATTGTCAAAAATGTAGCTTAAATGACATGACATGTAATAATGTGAGACTAGAATGCGACCTTTTTTTTAAATATGGAATTACCTCTGAGATACAAGAAGACACAAGAAGTTTATCTCTGAAAATATCTTGCTAGATAAATACTGGTACGTTAAGAAGTTAAGCAGTGTCGTATAGCGTGGTTGCGTAGCGTGGAGGTGGAGCAGTCTTTAGAATATATTAAATTCCTCAGCCACTCGTAACTTATACGTGCTTAGTGAACAGAGACGAATGAACGAGCTTCGTACTTGTTACGTCTTAGGCTTACGTCGCTATGAAGCCGAATATACGAAATTTTGTCTTAGATTATGAGGAGGAGATTAGGTTAATTAAAAACCCACCGGGTCGATATTACAGAATAAGCAATGCAAGGAAAGGAGATTATTCAGCCTCCATGCATTATTGAGTATTTTCTGAAAGTACTGGCCACCAAGAAAAATTGTTGGTATGGTTAGAACTAGTAATTTAGAGTAAAATTTAATATGGCACAAAAGTTGTAGGATTACTTTCAGCCAAGATATACAAGTCGAATGGTTTGTCATTTTCATACATTTATTGATACCTATTGGAAAAGTAGTCAAGTATGAAATGATGATGAGTATTGCTACAACGAGAGAACAAGACTTTTCTGTCCATGCAAAGCACAGCACGCAAAGCACGTCCAGTTGTTGTCCTCGGCCGAGATTTGATGATCTTTGACAGTCGTAATGGGCAATCAAAAAATCAGACAAAGTATCGTGTTGGAAATTAGATAGTCAGTCTCTTCATGTAAAATGCTGGTTTTCAGCTGTATCTGGTTAGACTGGAATGCGGCCCTAACGTAGTTCTTTTTTTTCGTGTCGATGGACATAATTTTCTTTCTCACCAGTATTAATTGGTAACCTAGTTACAAAAAGGGTAAAGAAGACCTATTGACTTGACACTTTGAATATAAACCACCAATTTTAACTCATCGTTTCATCGATACGAAGACCTAAAGTTATCTTTTTCTTTAGTTTTCAATGGTCTTCCTCTCAAATTAATTTATTCATAGATGATTACGACCGTTCCTTTTTCATTAGAATAGGAGTGTTATTGAAGTACCTATTCTGTATTACAGACAGGAAGTTTCAATGAGCAGTGAGCTCTGTGAATATTAATTTTGATAGCAAACGTATATATTTTTAAATCCATTGGCACATATTGAATGTCAAATCCAACACACGGCCAATATGAAAGAACTTTTTTAATAACGAGAAACTGGCAACTTATTGTTCGATTTTTGAAAAAGGGATTTTATTTTATTTTTATTTTTGAATAGCGTTGGTAGCTTCCCTATTTAATCATTACACATGGATTAAAAGTGCTAATTATGCGTTAGGCTGGTATAGCATGCGTTCGGTCACTGAGTGTGCGTATTCTTTCGTAATTATGCGTTGATGTGCTGTTAGCCGTGTTTCTCCCACATCCGCACACCTTGGATGGGTTTTGCCGCATCATTTCTTGCACGCTTTCTCCTGCCGTACCCTGTTGTTCCGATTTAACACGTTAAGTAGCCATCCGTGTACTGCTTTGTCATACTGTAATGGATATATTGTTACAGTTGTTCTATCTCAAGAAGGCGGTTTCGTCTTGATTATGTGCATTCTTTCTCGTGCACATTGTTTCTGTGTGCTGAAGCTATTTTCCATTGAGAAAGAAATAAAAATATATAAAGAAACACAATTTATTTGTGCAAAATGTCAAAATCTTAAAATTAGCACAAAAAATAGTGCTTGGAGCTTACGCACATAGAAAAATAAGTAATCGTGAGTCTACACACACATTCAATACCAAGTCGCCTCAGTAAGATAGAACTTCTGTACACTTACTACGTTCAATATAAACACATCGTAATTGAAGCAATATGAGAGTCAGTCCCTTACATTCATCTTGGACGATTATTTAAACATTACTCCTTCATAAACAAAGCTTTTGGGCCAACAATGTGTGTCGAGTAACTGTACCTGTCGTTGACAACCTGTTAGTGTCTCCAGCCATGGTTTCTTTTTGTTGTATTTTTTTTGTGTTTATGCAAATTACTACCTATATTGATGACGATAAACGTTAGCATCATTATGTCTTTATTGTTGTGATTCAAGTTTTAAAATAGATAAACGCATAAATTCGTTCTACTTTACAAAATTAAATGCCGAGCTCGAGAGAACGAAAACTAATTCCCGAAGTAGTTGCAGGAATTCTATTTCGATTCAACAAAATTCGAATTTCGAACACGCTCTATTCCATTTACAAACTTTTTAATTCTCCATTCTGATTTTTTCAACGTCGCGTGCCTTGTTCCAGTGATTTTTACTGCCTTGTACTTTATAATTTCTTTAAAAAGTTAAGCATGGAAAACGCAAGTACTACCTATTTGGTGGCGTTGTTTTTTTTGCGTCTATGTAATTTAGATTATATTTGGGTATTCATTACTAGGTCTAGAGCTTCGTAAGCTCATAATGGCATTCACAAGTAGCGCGGTGCATGCGAAATTAGCACTGCAGCATTTTTGTGCAGCACAATGATGCAATCCCAGAGCTCAGCATTCGCTTTGTGAGGGAAATACTCTCATTCACGATTGTGAACTTTTTGAATAAAGCCATATTCGCTGGTAGACGTGTGTACGTCCGTGGAAGTGGTTCATTACGTGACGTTCGCTTTAATGATATACATTCCACTAGACATGTTTTGTTTATTCGCTTTTGAACATGACATCGACACATCATGGCTTCGAGTTTAAAAGTAAACAATAACATCTGCACGTGTCGATTTTCGAGGTAAAGCAATGTTTTCTGAAGTCCGGGGATGGATAACCATTCATTACACAACGTGACTCCTCCACTAAAGCAACTGCTTTGGATCAACTGATCCAGACATCCATTTGTAGATCTGTTATGATCGTAACGCGTAAGCTAGAAGATCAGACGCCAGCCTTGCCATTGGGAATCTTGTTACCTAGTTACTGGATTGTAGAAGTTAGATAGACAGTCGCTCCATTCACTAGATTAGACTATGTTGAGGCACAGAATAGTTGAGGTCTGTTTCCAACAAACCTCAACGTAGTTAGGAATTGGCTAGGCAGAAAGATTTCACTAGATGTGTTTTGTCTTTTCGCTTTTGAACAAGTGATTAACATGGTAAAGTTATGTTGATGTCAATTTGGAGAGGGAAGGTCAAACAGCAAACTAAGAGCTGTATTGATCACAATAGCAATAATCTATTATTCATATGTCACTAACGCTATTCAATACGCACGAGAAGTTACACAATGCAAAAATTACAAGCGCATTCGAGTTACGTACTTGCGTCATTGCATATGGTTGTATAAAAGAACATTGTAGCATTTGAATTAAGAATCATTAATGTAGAATTTTGACGTTTAAACGTAACTGTAGAAATGTCAGCCAAAACCGTACGTACCCAGCAGGGCCGAAACCTACTGGGGCCATGGATTTACTTCTGAAAGGAAAACTCGTGGTCCTGGAATGCAAAGAGCAAAGAAGGAATATAGGTGTGATTTTAGTCAGTTACAGTCTGACACACCCTATCGCTCTGCCCTAGAGCGGGAGAAGTCATTGGATGATTTTCCACCTTAAAAAAAGACGTAACTGTCATAAGAATAAACTTAAAAGCTCATATTGTAAGGCGGTTTGAATTATTTCTACTGGGCTCTGTCGCTATGATAACGGAAACACACCTTGATTAACATCAATGAACAACAAGTTATAGCCGTCAATTTCATGATTCGAGGCGAAGTTGAGTTGTAAGGCAAGACTTACTAAATCAAAGTAATTTTTTATTTCAATGTTTGTTGCTATAAAAATAACACTATTTTACCTGTAATTGCGTATAAATCAAGTGCGTCTTGACGTTGGTCGATTTTCTTTTCCATGAAACCAATTTACATTTTGCAAATTTTCTCGCCACCCAATTCAACACAAAGAGATCAAAGGTTCAATTCACATATGAAATATGAATTTGAGACGATACAAAGTTTCGTCGATGGTATCAGAACCTCACCTACTTACCTTGAGACAGAATGAGGCGTATTTCTTACACGTTAGAATTTGAAACAATAGCCAATCTTCTAGTAACGCATTATTAGCCCGGTTTGTAAACAATGTTAATAATAGAGCAACGTGAAATATCTGTTACACACTAAGATAGCACACGCCATTCGTATTGTGAATTTCGAAACTAACATGGCATACTTATGAGAAAATTATTTCCCTTTGAAAGACTCCTTACTTATATTTAGCAATATTGTAGCATGAATCTTGATTCAAATCTAATTTATTCTTAAGACTAGATTAAATCCAGATTTATGCATCGACATTGTCCCAGATATTGCTACAAAATGTTTTATGCTTCAACATTGTCCCAGATATTGCTACAAAATGTTTTCATCAACTCAAGCTTTAAATAACAATGTCATTTAGATTCACAATGCCTACGACAACAGTGTAGACAATAAACATTTTTACATCAACAAATCTCAGACAAAAACTAAAAACTAAACTCAAACAGCTGTCAAACAAACAGCCAGGCTCGTGCATATAAATTAATTTAAAAAAAAGGGTGACCGAACTGATTAAAGATTGCAACGCTCATTTAACGCTCCGATAAACGCAATTACTCGCTGGGGATCTAGGAAGAGCACTTTTCGCTCTCATTCACATTTTTAATGCTACCTTCTGCGTCTTGGAATTTTGAAATCTGATTTTCTGAATATTCTTGACTACCCTGTTTTGTGTGTCAAAATCCGTGTCAGGAGTTGGGAGTTTTACACAAGAGAGATATTCATAAATAGATTTTTTGTGGATACTGTGATTTAAAATTGTTGTTGTTTTCTATCTTAAGTAGAATCATTGAAACAGACGCGATTTTGGTAAAATAGTGTAAAGCAATCCACATCCTAAAGGAAAACAAGGTGACGAATATTGCACGAATAAATGGCTTAAAAGACTTAGTATTCAAACAAAAAACATGAAAACAAAAAAGAACGTTAAAAATACAATTTTATTTTTAAATACTTGAACGGAGAATTATTTTTTCTGCTTTATACATTGCCATAATGAAAATTCTAATTGAAATATCAAAGTTACGCATGTTATGCATATGGATTTATCAACAAATCTCTTACACAATAATATTTAGCAAATTCTCAGTCAGTCGTTAAATAATTTTATGACATAAAGTAGCGAAGCCAAATAACCAATAACCATAAACTGACGCTATCGGAACGTGTATCCACATAAGAGTATGTAATCAAACGTTCGATATAAAATGATAGTCACGATTGCTTTTCACGAAAATAGTAGGTGAAGTTTGCTGAATACAAAATGGAGGTCATATTGGTTTGACTGTCGCTTTTCCGAATTTCTGAGAAAATCAATCAATGTTGATAAGGTCTTATCTACTGATTGCTAAATTATTGGAATACCACGGGAGTTTTTGTCGTGATTTCTCCGAGTGGGAATTATTCGCAAATGGATTCCTAGTGGATGTTGTGACGTAAACTTGGTGTAGTTTTGTGTTTCAAGTGGGCAGACACTTGTCACAACTGGACAGTATGTGAAATCACTGGAACAGGCGCGATTTCGGTGAAATGGAGATGAAAATTTTATTGTACTGTTTTTATTACCAAAGCGAAGTTTGCCGAGAAGGTTGACTTGATACGTTTGCTGCCAAATACTACAAAAACATTAGAATGTGACAACATTACATTCATATTTTAATGGTAAACAAAATAACTATTCATACGAAGACATGGCTTAAAGGACTTAGTTTCCAAGCCAAAAATGTTAACAAAAAAAAAATTGGTATACGACTGGTCTTCTCCGACCTGATCTAAAATACGAAGTCTGTAATGTATTTTGCAAAAATAGCAGCAAGTTACAAACAAGCACAGCTTTAACGGAAAACAAACAATTACAAGTTGCCAGTCTGTGCTTACCAAACACCAAAGCTTAAAATCTCATGTAAACAAAACGATGCTGCCAACAACTTCTGCTTTATATTTTCATGAAATTCTGAATAGGACCTCTTTAAGGCTTTAGATTTTCAGACACATTGCATTCTCTCAAACCACCGCAACCGTCATTCACTGTGAACGTAATGTTTATATAATGTTTCCATTTGATATTGTTGGTACCGTGTGAGGCACCTTTATCTCGGAAGTAAATGGCACAGTAATATCGTTAGTATCAGGCGCTAAACAATGGTACCATAGACATCCCCTCGCTATTTAATGAACACGAGATATCCCCGTTACACTGTCTACGTTGATAACGCCTCTACCTATTCAAACTCTTTGGTTATTTGAATGATGTTTTCGTTGACAGTTCGTACGGAATGTTACCTTTGCCTTTCAAATGACATGTCAGCCATCCATTTTCAAATTTTGCTTGCCATGTATAGTTGTCAACGACCCAAAGTTCACAAAGGTTGTAATTCCAAAGGGCAGACGACTGATGAAAGTTGTACCTGCGTGCTTTTGTTTTATGTTGATTTAATTAATTTTATGAATTACGTACGTTAGCAGATATCACACGCTTTTCTGTTCTGCTCTTTAATAAATTACAGTATTTTATATATTATAACATTATTTTGATACAAATAGCGCAAGAAAAGCTTCGTGACTTATATAATTATAGACACAAGATACCGGAATAGGAAACAAACTATAAATAAAACAATTCGCTTATCTTAAACGTCTGCATGAAAACGATAAAACAATGACTGATCAGTTATTATAAAGTTGTTAACCTTCGATAATCATAATTTTGTTACGTCACAAGGATGGAACCACAATGCTATTGTGACGTACATAATGTTTAGAATTGGAGTGAGTCTCGACAACAATGCTCGAGGATGCAGTTAAGCTTATCTGTTGCTGCTTATCATTGTTTGAAATGAGATAATGCTGTTCAGCTTTAGTGCTGACACGTGTTAACAGGTGAAACGGTTACATGATTCTCTCATTAACACGTCAATTTTGTTTTGAAAGTATTGAAATGTTCAATGAACTGCGCGTCATCACTTTTTCTTTCTTTGTTTGTAACTTATATTTCTCAAAAAAGTAAAGGTGATAGGAATGTATACAGCATTGTTCGCTTGGAGTTTGACTGGTTAATGAAGAAGTATGTTTTCAATTCCTTTTATTTTCTGCAATCTAAAATACACTAATAACAAAACTATCACCAGTATTTTAGAATTTAGTATAAAATAATATTAAAATCATTCCTGACATCAAACCTCTTTAGTCAAAAAAGGACAAACATTTTGAAAACAACTCGTTCCATATTCAAATACCTGTTAAAATGGCGCGCCTTTTGTTTACGGCAATTCATGGGACAGATTTTCCATCATAGTTTAGTCAGTACGTCAGTCAATAAAGCTAGACTGGTTTCAATAGAAATTTCACCGTGTTACCATCATGTCGTGCTTGTGACAATGTAGTGTGAACAACCGACGACCACATCGAAGCAATTTAGTTTCGAACGCAAACCAATCATGGGCTTTGGCGACACACTCAAATAGTGCTTCAAATAAGAAGTTAGCTTTGAAAGGTGGTCAACTTCCTTTTTTATTGTTTTCGTCATAGATTGTTTTTGTACTGTCTATTTTTATCCTTCTCAATGGGCGTAGTTTTCGTCTATTTCAAAACAAATGACGAAAATTAAGATTAGAATTTTGAATTTTGTTCTTTCTCCTACATAAGATACCGCGAATAAAAAAAAACACTGTCAAATAACTTTCTGTTCTTTTGGGGATAGATTTTTGACCAGTCCAAATATGTTAATCACTTTTTTAGTAAAATTTAATTATACCGCGTTTAAAATAATCGACCCTTGCGTTAAATTATTCAAGTACGTTCTAGGTACCCATCTTTTTTTATTTATTTAAATAAATATTTGTATCATGTTTCAAGTTTATTAAACCCAAGGAATAATTACGATTCTCCCAAACGAACTTTATCACCTTCACTTATGTTCTTATTTGTGCTTGCATAAGGAACAATTTCTTTCGTACAATTTCCTCTCTTTTCAACCCCTTGAAAGTTGAATTTTCAAAAATCCATTCTTAGTGCTCGTGTTTAAATCATTAAAAGAAGCCTTGTGCAAAATTTTACGCTGTCAAGTCCTGTAGTTTTGGCTGTGCGTTGGTAAAGTTAGTCTAATTCTCCTTTTATAAACCTAACTAACTATAGATCGGAGGAATTTCACGTAGGCAAGAACATAAACAAAAATAACCTAATTGAAGTAGTAGACAAATAAAAATATATGATTATTGCCATGATAATTATTACCTAAATCACTTAGGTATGCGAGTGCTTAATATCAAAAGTAAACATAAAAGCGCCATTAGAGTGAACCAATTAAATTAACACTATGCCGTCATGGATGACATCACTAAACATTTCCATTTCGCGAATAGATAGTAATAAACCTTTATATTTATGTGACGAGAACACAACTACATAAAGTTTTCCAATAACTAAATGGAGGCTGCATTTACCAAATGAAATACTGTAATCCAATGTTGCCTTTGTTTCTATTTAATATTGAAGCTAAGATAAGAGCTGTATTTATTTTTACTACTAGTACATCACTAAAAGTACAGAACAAAATATTCTTTCGTCTTTCATAGGCTGTCAATTCCATTTAGTCGCACTTATTTATTCTAGAAATACATACATAATCAGCCTTATAGTGTTGCCACTGCTGAGAGAAGGACTAAGTTCCTTCTCTCTGGGAGAAGGAATCGGCCGTAATCCACCACGCGGGCCCAAGGCGAGATATCGCATGTTCGAATTTTTGGTTTTCGGAGATGCCGGCTTCGTTCCGATGATTTTCTTCACCGTTTTGAGAGCAGTGGTGATGAGATAAATGATACAAATAATGCGCCTGGCTGAGTTTGGCCTCACGACTTAAGCACCTATTACACCACTCGATATTCAGACAGTCTTAGTCTATGTAGTGTCACACAAGAAAGAGAGCAACTTACGCCAATGTCGTGTAAAGGAATGAAACAGAACGATGAGATACATAGATTGACATAGACTAAGACTGTCTGAATAGGTATCGAGTAGTGTAATTAATAGGCCCTTTAGGGTGATGAGTGTACGTTATGCAAGAAGGGTTTAAATACAAAACCATAGTACACTCGGTAGCTGCAATACGAAATACTAGGTGAATGATATTTTAAAGTATTCATAGTGACATAAGGAAGTAATAACAAGCTAAGTAAAAAGCACAGTGATGAATGTTACTACATAATGGTAGCAGTGAATGCGATTATACCAGCATAACTGTTACGTTTTACTCAACTGTATTATAATTCGGTACCTGACTACTGTGTGTAATGTTTCGTTTCGGTGATTTAGTTTAACATTCCATATTAGAAAATAATGGATTACATTGCTTGTGGGTAACCTCGGTTACTGTAAGAGCCCGAATATTTCTGACTCACTTGGGCTTTTTTTTAAGGTGAGAAATCCTCTAATGACTTCTCTATCTCTCTAGGGAAGAACGAGAGGGCGTGTCAGAAGTTTACCGAATAAAACTACACCTATGTTTCTTCAGTTGCTTTTTGCGTTCTAGGACCGAGAGTATACTTTTCTCCGTGGCCCTAGCAGGGCTCCTACGTTTTTATTGGAAAGAGTTACCATGTCCCTGTAATACAAACGGCAACTGAAATAATACAATTACAGTACCTAATATTATAATTTAGGTGTCTTCAAGGCTAGAGTAAATAGGCTCTTAATAAACTAGTGAGCCTCACCATCAACGATTGCATCACTATTTACTATCAGGTGGGATCGCAGTCAAGCACTAGTTTATAACAATTAAAAAAAAATACAGATGGGTTTTAGTCAATAAAAGTCTGACACTCCCTTTCACGCCACCTAGAGCGGGAGGAGTCAGTGGATAATTTCCCATAACAATGAACATCCTCATAAACTCCAATTAGAAAATTAAGCTACAATCATAATTTAAATATTGAAATTTTACTTAAATGCACTTGGGAATATTTGTTTAAAAAATTGGTTATCTTAATTATAGGTAAATAATACGGGCTTCGATGCACTGTATTTGTAGCACATTGGTTTTGGTATAGACGCACGCACACAATAGTACGTTGGTGACAAAATCAAGACTTATCAAGAACTAGCTTTTTCGAGCAGTTTCGCCCGCGTACATAAGCCTATAGCCTATAGCCTATGGCACTCAAGAATAAAGCAGCTTTCTAATGGTAAAAAAAAATTAGCAATCATGACTAGTAGAGTACTATCAGAGATATATTATATTTAGGACCCAATTAGGGAGTGAATTTTAGAAAATCCCCTCTTAGTGTTCGCCTACGTCATAAAAGGAAGCCTTGTGCAAAATTTCACGCTCCTAGTCCTCGTAGTTTCGTCTGTGCGTTGATATGTCAGTCAGTTTCTGCTTTTATATATATAGACTAGCTTCTGCCAGCGGCTACGCCCGCGTGAAAATAGGTTTCTCCATACTAACTTTACCCCCGTTTCATCCCCTTAGAGGCTGAATTTCGGAAAATCCTTTCTTAGTGCACGCTTACGTCATAAAAGGAAGTCTTGTGCAAAATTTCACGCTCCTAGTCCTCGTAGTTTCGTCTGAACGTAGATATGTCAGTCAGTTTCTGCTTTTATATATATAGATATGTATATGTACCTGTTTAGTTAATTTTTTATAAGTAAAGGTCAGTTATATTTAGTAGAACATTACATCGTAACCAACCAGGTCAGCGACCAAGTCACTGTGCCATCTAAAGAGGGACAGCTCTCGACTTTGCTCATATGGAACTTAAATTACCAGATATTTCCCTCAGGGGTTAATTCTTAATGAGCATCCAAGCCAAGAGATACATGTGCCAAATTTCGAGTCTGCGCAGCCTTTGGTAAATAGGTCAGGAGATTGACTGATGAGTAATTACTTTTTCTTTACACCGAACCAATGAAAGTATTAAACTTTTAGGGCGGAATTCACCAATAAAATAAAACTAATCGCGTTTTAACGTTTGGCTCGCACAATCACGTTTAGCCGCTGTCACTAGTGTCACTTGTCTGTATTTTTCTTTTGTTGTATATTTACAAGTGACACTAGTGACAGCGGCTAAACGCGATTATGCGAGCCAAACATTAAATCGCGATTAGTTTTATTCGTGAATTCCGACCTTAGTAAGGTACCGCAGTAGCTTATTATATTAAAACGGTTGGTACATAAACTTGAATATAATTTTCTCAGTACTGTAATTGTACCGCACTTATTAACCAGCTACTTAGTTTAATCAGATGTCTTTCAGAGAATTTTTATCAAGAAAAGTATTTATTCGTACTTTCAACGTAAAAGAAAATCCTTATTATATTTACTAAAGTGACTTTGCTGGTTTCCTAATTATATACTCATAAGGTAATGTAATAAAGGAAATATATAGGTAAAAAATGGTCTAAGATATTTCGTCCATAATGGAAAAAGAAAAATATTTGTTGTCAAGACTCGCTACTAAAACCAATAGGTAACAATTTTCCTTTATGTTCTCATACCTTTTATAAATGACATTCTTATATCGCCCTAAAAATAGCGTTTCTAAACACATTTCACGCCAACTGCTTAAACGAAGTGAAACTTATCGTTGTTCAGAAAATATAAAGATTATTTAATGCTTTTGAAGAAATATTTAATTTGTAAGTCGTAATGATCAGGTCATGGGTCCCCCTTGTGGATGCGAGACGCATAGGACTGGTCGTTGTGGTGACGCTTGGCCCTATGTCCAACAGTGGACGTCTTTCGGCTTAAATTATGATGAATTATTACAAATTAGCAACTGCCAGTGGCTTTTCCCGCGTGAATATAAAAAAATGCCTCAAGGAAACATACTCCCAGGATTGGATTGGTTTGGTTTTGTTACTATTTTGGTGTGCAATAAAGTTTTATTCTATTCTATAAATCTGCTATTCTAGGACATGGTCTACCCGTTTAACAAGTTTCATCAAAATCCGTACGAGTATGAAGAAGTAAAAAACATAAACATAGACACACTCGCTCACAAACTTTCGCCTTTGTAATATAAGTATGATCAATCTTTAGCATAGTGGCTTAACCAATATTTGGTACAACACTTTTGATGCAAGCCAAAAAAAGGAAAATGAAGACCGCTTTTTTATAAATAAACCGATATGTAGAACCGATTTCTAAATATACTTTACTGAAATGTTACGAGCGATCTAAACCTGTGGATGCAGTCCGCCCGGGTTAGACGGACGGATTTAGCGCAAAGAATTTCAGTATCAGAGATTATCTTTGTTGTTCCATGACACACAAATAAGTATCCGAGAAATACTTGTAGTCATTTTATGTATGGATGGCCAAAGCAAGTAAATAAGCCACGCATTTCAAAAGCCAGAAGCGCAATATTTAAATAAGCTTATCTTTTTATACGCCACTCTTCATTCAACGTTCATTCTATTCATTCGCCAGTGAATTAGCACCTTGCCAACATAATTTAATTTCAAAATGTTATACATCCTTGTACTTACACATTTCACGGAACGCGTAAACCTAAATACATCGCACTAAATATGTATAGTTGGTAAGAGCAAGTTTCTTTTGCTAACGTAATTAGTTTTTTTGTCCCCACTTTGCGCAATGAATATTTTTTCAACCGGGCAGGCCGCACTTGTGTTGCCTCATTTCTTACGAGTTTTCTATAGCACGGGTGTTAATGATAACATAATTAAAAGTACATTTACCCCTCTCTTGCCGCACAGAACAGTTACGGGAAAACGATGCTCAAATGTGTTTCAGGTGTGAAAACATTTCAGTTGTTTTATGAAGCTCCTGAGGTAATGGATTCACATACCCGGCTGAATACTGTTCTTTACGGTTATTCCGCAGAATTTTGACTGTAATTAGAACGAATTAATGTTTCTTGGAACATCTACTTAATGAAATTATGGCTTAAGGATGTTTGTGCTGTTACAGTATGACATAACATTTTATGTACGGAATTCCTGAGGCAATGTAGAACAGGAATATGAATTAAGTTGCTACCAACAACATAATATAATTCTACCGTAAAACTGCAGGTATAACAAAACCCGAAAAATCTACTGACGCGTTAAATGTTCAACATTTCTCTTTCTACATTTCTTTACAGAATCGCCCCAAAATTCTAACTTTAGTACGTTACTGTTGTACCAAATAATCTTCCGCCGTACTGAAATTTGTCTCCCGGTTTAAATGAGCCGCAAGAGAGAATTATTTGTGTCGTTTGTTTGGTATTAGATGCTGTAATTAAGTGTGGAGGAGCTAATGATCCTGTAATGGTGTATGCACGATAGTCTTATTGTTACTTTTGCTGAAAGACATCAAATATACCTTTAATAAGGTGTGCTTCATTATTCAATCAGAAATTTGAATAATATTGATAACTTTTCATAAAGTAAATCTATGATTAGATAGCGAAATTGCTTTTTCAATCAAGGATGTACGAAAACATTTTCTTTTTTATCAATAAAGTTATTTATTACTTAGTGAAAGAAATTACATAACAGTCTTATAAATATTTCGTAAAAACCTAAATGACATAAAAGCATAAAGACGTATGCGCCAGCCGAGGCACAAATGAAACCTAACAAACGCGGATATTCGATACACAAAATCCGTACTATTATAGTAGGTACATGTCTTCATCAATAGGTAATTATTCCATTTTTTACTTGATTTCATTAGTTTTCTTTCCGTTCCACATTGTAATAATTAACATAAAAAACAGTTTTAATTGCATTTAACCGTCAATCGAAATTGGATACGTCTTACGCTAGCTTTGTAGTGATTGATAGATTTGATAAATAGTACCTAATAAACTAGGTAAATTCACCAAATTCATATACATTCAGCTTTACGAAATTATTAGTGCAGGCCATATTACTGTTGTATGTGTACAATGTACATTGTATGATTTTTGTACAATTAAATGTAAAAGTTCATTCATGAGGCACAGCATGAATACTAAAATAAATAGGTAGGTACAGTTTACAGAGTATAGTTTATAGGTGGCCTAGAATATTGAAATAGACCAAAATACAATGTAGATAGTCTGTTTATTTGTACAATTAAATGTAAAAATTCATTCATGTGGCACACCATGAAAACTAGAATAAATATGTTTAGTTTACAGAGATTAGTTTATAGGTCGCCTAGAATATTGAAATAGACCAAAATATCATGTTTCCGTTTTGAATAAATATGAATAAACTTGTTTCTAACAGTTTCTTTGCCCTCGTGAAAATAGAACATAATTATATCTCAAGGGAGTATGTTAGTCCCGGGATAAAAAGTATGCTATGTGATAGAGGCCATGGTCTACCGGTGTGGCAAATTTCATTAAAATGCGTTCAGCCCTTTGAGCTTGTAAGAGTAACAAACATACACACATTCATAAACCCTTTATAATATTAGTATGATGTGATTGTAGAACAATATTTGTAACTACCATTTAAAAAAGCTTTGAACGAAATAGAGTTTTCCAAGAATACAAAAAGTACTATTAGAATGCATTGAAAATTCAGTTGAGTTCGATCGACACGTAGCAAAGTGAATTTTTCATCGATTTCCACTACATTCCTGAATTTCGAAACTTGTTTTTCACAAGAAAATTGTTTATAGTTTTAGATTTATGGTGTTGGAATAGTTGAGATATTTGATTCTCGCGGTTGCATGTGAGGAAAACAGCGTCTGTGACGTCAGATTAATTTGATCAAAGTGGAAATGGCCCGAGCATTTTCTACGCTACTTGTTTCGAGTTGCTGTCAACGGCTCGGCTAATGCTTCCGTCGGCTTCCAATTTTAAACTTTTGATGGTGTTTACGGACGCGGCACAATTTATGCCCCCATCAATATTACCTACAGAATCAATTTGAACATTTCGTGAACGAGTGCGGTTCGGTTCACTGAAAACACCTGTTTCTTTTACTTACAAACTGGAAACTGTTCTGATTTTCACGTTTTGATTTTATCAATTTGTGGTTATACAAATTGTAGTTCTCATTGGGATCTCACTGCGTTCCCAAATAGATGGGGATGGGGGGGGGGGGATGGGTCTACCGCGAAGCAAATTGTGCGGATCGGTACAGTTAGCGTGAAAAGCTACAATGACGGGATCCCACGGTGTGAGTTCATTGGACGATGCGTTCGTCACGCTTACTTGCGTTGCCTCAAGATTAGAATTATAGTCGGCTTTACTACTTTATCTAAACAGTAAACAGAAATCACGAAACTAAACCCATTTACCGTTTTAGATTACGTGTTCAACAAACTGGTCAATTAAATGCCTTTGAGCTGTACACGGGTATGTACTTCGTTTGATTATTACCTACCAGAGCTCGTTGAAAATCTAATGCAGTCGATAGAAAATCAAATGCTCGCAAATAGAAGTTCCGTGCGTAATTACTTGCCCTCGAATGAACTTGAAATGTGATTTTAGTCAGTTAATTATATACCTAGTACTTATTAATAAACATGAGTATAAAGACGGGTGTTCGGAGAAATTGATGTGACGACATTGTAGTACTTCTTCAGGCTTTTCCTCTTAATTTTCTGTAGACCACCAATAAATCTAGACTCCAGCTGCTATTCAAAATTGATGGTTTTACTATGTTTCACAAATAAAATTCTGATTCTGATACCATGACCAGTAAAAACTTCAGGCACTAACTTTTTCTTCCTTTTTCCCCAGGTCGGGAGGCCAGAGAAATGCCGTTCGGTGTCAGCTGGTGGTACTGGAACGGCCACCCTCACCGACCGTCACTCCTACGCTGAGGGCCGAGTGCCGGCGCCCCATGGCCCTCCACCCTCGCCAGGTGCGGCGGCTGTGCAGCGGAAAGTAACTGCTGCCTGCCTTGCAAGCCGGCGCCTTTTGGAAGATACTCTTGCTAAAAGTGGTAAGTTGTCCACCAATCTGCACTGGGTTCGCGTGCTTTACGGCCCCCCATTCCCTTTCCTAGAGAGGAGGCCTGCATCGCAGCAGTGGGTACATTATAAGGCTGACTATGCTATGCGTGGTGAAGACTACAGGAATTCGCTAGCCACGAGATGCGGACAGAGTTAGTTAACGTAGCGACGATTGGGGTTTTTGTCTAGTAGTAGATCTATCGACCAAATAGCATTGTCATTAAAACCAGCTTTTCTAAAGGGGTGACCAGACGGTTGCAAACTAGCGTTCCAACCAAGGTGACCTTGGTTTATGTGTTTGGTTTGTGTTGCGGCTACTTGGATGTAAACCACGCGCCAACACGTTCAGTGGTTGGGAAAACGCGCCTCCCAACCAAGGGCGTTGAAGGTCATGGATTACAACTGCTATCTACACGGGTTGAAGCTAGCAAGGTCATCTTGGTTGGGACGTTAATTTGCAACCATCTGGTCACCCGTTAAGACGGTGTACGCAGTACGTGGTCAAGGGAAGCTACAGCTTATGTACAACTTACATGTCATATTGTGTGTTAAATTACCGTGTAAATAAATGCGCAGGTAAGTGGATAACCCGTGCATATAGCCTGCTCTTTTATATGCTCAATTTCCTCGCACCGTGTACCTACAGGTTTTTAAAGATAGCATTATTAAAACCATAAAACAACTTTAATTCAGAAATGAAATGAAATGAAACACTCTTTGAAAAGACATTTTTCAATACACTTACTCGAAAATCCGCTCTCATCCCTATTTCTTTTAAGCACGCAATTTAAATACTGTTTATCGCACAAGTGCCGAAAACTGCGCGCGCTTGCCCCCGCCACAATTTAATACATTGCTGGCCAAGCTGAGCGCTAAGCGACCCCCACGTATCGCGCGTGCACCCCCATTTATTTATATCTTCATAAGTGTATCGAAAAACGTCGTTTGATACACGTGGAAATTTGTTACTGCAGCACTTGGTTCCATAACACCCTCGCTTACGATTCGGGTGAATTCCACCTCGGTCGCGATGATAATCTTTCTCCACTTATACCAAAATATAATATTTCAAATATGGTCTCTTTGCTGGGCCTAACAATTTTTCAACAGGAAAATTATATACTGTATGTGCTTAGACAATTGACTTTTCTATTAGCGTTCCCGCCGAACGCAAAGTACAACATATGTGGCAATGACAATATCTGCGGAGAAGTCACGTGACGAAGTGAAGTGGCGTGTCATTTCCAGCTAAAATCTTTTCATCGAGCCTTATAGACACTAGACTGATTTTACTGATGAGGCTATCCGAAATGATTAAAATCTTAATTTATTAGTCCACTGTCGTCGACAGAGGTCGTCACGCCACCGCGGTCTATCATAAACTTGCTGGCACCTTGTTAATTATAAATCTTTCAAATTATGTCACACAGCGGACGGTATCTTGCACTAATGCCGACACTTATAGCCACTTCCTGGCTTCACAGTTATTTAGAGAACTCTTGCTAAATATGGCATGCTGAGCTTTTTGGACATTTTTCTGTGGAATTTTCGAACTTAGCTGTCGTGTCTTCTCACTAAAGATATGATGTATTTTCATAGCAGATTTGATTTATGCAGGTATTTTGGTTAGTGATTTTTGTAATTAATTTTGACCATTAAGTAGCTTGTTAGTCTAGTGGATAGCAGCCCTGACTGCTATGTCGGAGGTCGTGGTCTCGATTCCCACCAAAGACAAATGTTTGTGTGATTATTTATTCAGTGTCTGGATATAATTTGTATATAATATGTATGTATTTAGAAAAAAAAAATATTATATAAATAATTTTATCAGTTGTCTGTTGCATAAGCTCTGCTTAGTTTGGGACTAGATGGCGTTGTGTGAAAGTCGTGGAATATATATTATTAATATATTAACATTAATTCAATGAATAGCCTTCGATTCCGTGAATGGTCCTTATGATCACATAAATACTAATAGAAGGTCTGACCTTTAAGATTTTAAATGGCTGATCTTCTGAATGCTGACTAGTGATGTGACTTAACCATAGTGATTGGCCCTGTGAGCGCCGCTCGCTGGACCGATAGTTACCAGTCGATTTAACTAAATGCTACAATGTACTTCAAAGTTCATTTAACAAGATCTGATAGTAAGATTTTCCCACGCGCGTAGGATTCTAGGCTTTAGACGTTTTTCTTCAGAACAATTAGAACTAAACTAAAAATATAGAAGTTAGAAGCAAAAAGTATAGTAAAAACGAAATACTCTCACAAGACTCGTTGTAACTTTGTAAATTATGAAACTAGTTTTGTTCATAAGCAAAGCACAAAGTGCCTCTTGAAGTCCTAAGCTTGCAAGTGCTAAGTTTATAAGCGTAATTAAAGAAATTAGCGCATCTCTTTCGTTTATCCAAGTTCTTGACGATTATTAAAATTCCCTCAAGAACAAAATGCATATAAAAGGTCTGTTGACCCGGTCATAACACAATTAGCTGCTCAACTTAAGGTCCTTTGTGTAAAATTGCTCTCAAAAAATTGTTGTTATATTCAGGAATTTTATCTTGTAAATCGTATCTCGTTTTGTATCGTGCCATTAAAATGAGTTTTTAGTTATAAAACTTGTAAGCCCTTACGTAAGGTAAAAATATTGTAATATTTCATCTATCTATTGTAATATTTATATATTATATTCTTGTATATAAATTCATCAATCGCTGTTCGTTAGTCTTGCCAAAACTCAAAAACGGCTAGATCCTTTTTTATTTTTGGATGTTCGCTTTAATATAAATTAAATGCTTAAAGGAAAAAAAAAGGTTTTCTACACCAACCAAGTCACGTATAACAGCTAGTAAAATGTAATTTTACGTTCTGTATTGGCGATATTATGAAATATAATATCACGTTCTGAGATACTTTATATACTTTAGTATCTTTATTGTGAGTGACGGTCTTTAAAATGTAATGAAGTTCGTCAAAAGTTTTAATTAGTTTGTACTCTTATCAGCCCGAGGTACAGACGTCAAAGAAAGTTGATTCAAAGCACTAGTTTGTGATACAACAAAGTTGTAGGAAGCGGTTACGTTTTCGAATACAAATAAGTTCAGGAAAGTCAACACAGATGCATTTGTATGCAGTTACGGTGTTTTGCGTCAACTTGAGTTGTTGGTGAAAATGTAATATTCATGCAGGATTGGACGAACGGTTCGTGTATTAAGATAGTTAATGATCGCTTAATCACAAGTGCTTAGGTAATCACTCTAATATTATGACGTTGAAAGTATCTATATATGCGTATGTGTGTGCATGTTTATTACTCTTTCTCGTTTAAAAGTACTGTACCCTTATCATGAGTTACTATCGAAAACTACACCATCTTACCGTAGTCGATGTCGAATAAACGTGCATCGAATGTATTACAATTAAACTCGTACCATGAGTCATACGGATTTGGATGATACTTAGTACCCGGATAGACCATGTCATGGAATGGCAAACATATTTTTATACAGGGAGTAGATATGATGCCTTGGGATAATTTTCCATTTTCACGCGAGCAAAGCCACTGTCAAAAGCTAGTACAATCATAAAGAAAGCTAACAACTTTCAAAGTACAAATGAAACACGAAATATCGTTACAAATATTGATTGATGTTACATTTCTAATTACTGTAAAGATTTTCAAAAGCTATTATATTAGAATACAAGAGTATTTACAATGTAACCTTTTGTAATACAGAAAAACTTTCATCATTGTTACAAACCGTTTGGAGAAAGTGAAGGAAATGTTGAGAACAGAGGTGTGAAAGTAAAGAATTCTGCTTAAGATTAACTGCTTGATTATTTAAAGGCAAGACGTGCTAATGCTCATGTCGACTCGTTACAGGATTAAGTATTACACGTTTTGTTACAAGTCGGGTTTACTCTGTCAAAATTCCTTTTGTTAAAATAAATCCTGTAGTTTTAACAATGTTCCAGTGTCTGTTCTAATTTAGAATGTTTTTACTTTACGGACATCGGAAACCATTTATCTCTCTCGTTTCTGTATAGAAAATATTTGTCAATTAATGAATCCCGATAATGGAGTGCCAACAAAAAGCTTTTGAGATATTTTCGTCTAACACGTTTTAGTGAAACTCTTTTGTTTTGTCGACAGTGACAAAGGTAAGCCTTAACTCTGTTGAATTTAAAAATAGTTTCCCAGCGCTAGTTAGCTGATTAAAACATTAATTAAATTAAATGGCGCAGTGTGTTGCACGAGCTATATCTTGGGAAATCAGGCCAATTGCGGTTTCGCTTCTCGACTCAAAATCGGCTCCGCCTACAGTGACGACTGTAATTTCCGCTGATAAATGTAATGTGACTTTATATTCAATTTCAGAGATATATTTTATGTTTCAAGAAAAAAAAGTTTTGATACTCATCTTTGTGATTATAAAAAAGGCGAAACTGACTGACATAATATCAACGCACAGCTGAAGCTACTCAACCTAGTAGTGTGAAATTTGTTTTCGTACAAAATTTCCTTTTATGACGTAGTAAGCACTAAAAGAGGATTTTCCAAAATTCACCCAATAATGGTATGAAGCGGAGGTTCAAAGTTAGTTTAGAGAATCCACTTTGACGCGGGTGAAGCTAGTTTAAAATTGCTAGTTCTTTTTTTGTTTTGTTTATTTTTGTTTATGTTAATTATGCGATTTTATCATTTCAATTCTATGTTCTAACAACACATAAAAACCAAATCTAGAACATCCTTTTGTAATCCTTAGAAAACTCCTTTTCAAAAAACTTTGCCTTACATCATTTCATGCTGTAAGAACTGAGGTTTTTGCATACAACTCACAGTAATAGGGACGTCCTTTGAAAGAGGACTGTGGGAACAATGAGGCCCCGTAGGACTATATTGAGAGCCATGTAAAAAAATCTGTTGGACAAAAGGCGGTCTAGACCAGAACGGCCTGTTTGAAATTAGATGCGGTCCTTAGGACTGTAGGGGAATCCTCCCTTTTTTGTTTGCGAGCCAGCTAATCATTGATATTGACAAGTTTCTGTAGCTATGAGCTATCGTTCGATCTGTTGTAATGCGTCTGTTATCGCTGTCTCAATTAGGCGAAATTTGTAGATATATACATTTCGCTTGCGGGCCGTATAATATATTAGTTTAAGAGATACCTCTTAAAGTAAATCTTGTTGGCTTGTTAAAAAAAATAAGATGGTAAGACTGCAAAGAAAGGAATCTTTACCAGAGAAGCTTTGAAATAGGTTTACCCATAAGGAAAACATGATAAATTAAATCTATATTTGGGTAACAATTAAATAACTTTTTAATTTGAAGGCAAAACACGATTGAAACACATTGAACGGACAACGGATGCGATGACTAATAACAAATACTGGTTTCATACGAATATAAAAAAATATGAAAACATCCTCAATTCCTCACTTGTAATTATGTTCACGAACAATGTAAGACTTTGTAAAAAAATACGAATCAGCCGTTAAGGTAATTATGACAATTTGTTACACAAAAATGCTTCTCTTTTAGCGACAGTTGTAACCTTGGGCAAGCACTATTAGGATTGAAGGCCTCTTAAAGTTTCATAGCTTCTGAGATTGTAATCAAAAAAATAATTGGCGGCGTCGTGACTTCCTAGTACGAAGAAATATTTCGGATAAAGGCCTATACGTGATTGTGTTGAAAGTTGCAAAAAAAAATATGACGCCTTTTTACCGGTTTGATACAACAAATCGACTAAAAACTCTTCTTCGTGTTGAAATTAACCCTTCTTTTTATCTTTACAGGAACACCACCTTCGATAGTTTTACCACCAGTTGGATACTGGGTGGATGGCATGGAGGATGCAATCCCTGAAGGCGAAGATGCCGAACCTCGAGCCCAGCCAGGCACCCCTCGACAAGCTACGAGGCGGCATAACATCGACACCGACGACACCGCCAAGTATTACAGGCGATTCTTCCTTGGCAAGGTAATTGAAACCTTATCTTATGTCTCTAAAGATCTTTTCACTTCACGCCAATACCAAGAAAATGCGATCTCCTTAAGTGCTGTTGTAGAAAATAGCGTATTATTAAGTTAAGGAAGCTCTGGTTCACTTACTTCTTCAATTTCTAGGTGAAGGCTTTTGCTGAAAGGGCTTTTAGAGTCGATTTCGTATGGGAAGATTATTTCAAAACATCACGATTCAATTGTTTAATTTTATAAGTCTCGGAATAAGCTTTGGATTTATCTATATATATAAAAGGAGAAACTGACTAACTGACATATCAACGCACAGACGAAACTACAAGGATTAGGACCGTGAAATTTTGCACAAGGTTTCCTTTTATGACGTAGGCGAGCACTAAGAGAGCATTTTCCAAAATTCACTCCCTAAGGGGTTGAAATGGGGGTCCATAGTTTGAATGGAAAACCTTATTACACGCGGGCGAAGCCGCTGGCAGAAGCTAGTATGACAATAAGAAGTAAAGAACATCAAATATCATTGAGTTTAAACGAATGCTTCCATCGACCTCTGCAATCTTCGTACACAAAGTCACGTTTGAAAGGTTATGCCATGACGAGAAGCTGCACTATCTACAACGGAAAAAAATACACAAATCAAATCACGATTTAATTGCTTTCGTGACCAGGGCGTACTTTCTTCGAGTGATTCAAATGAACGAAAATAAAAGTGGTATTACAAAACGTGTATTCAGACCATCTGACATTTGCGCGCCACGCTGTCTGCGGCCAGGGAAATAAAACCAACGTGTCTTGCCAACTGGTGTGTGCCAATTGGACATATGTTTTACATATATTGGATGAACTATTCATTAAAATTGAAACAAATTCATTGATATTCGACGCAATCCCTGTCTAAAATTGGACCAGATTAGCATCGTGGAATTGCAAGCTCAAAATGACTATTTTGATCTCGCAATCACGACTTCTTGACGTTAAGATCCTCCAAAAAGATAGCAAGTTGTCGCAACTACTACAATTTCGAAACCAACTTTGTTGTAATTCCCTGTACGTGTGTAAGGACCCAGTGTCACACGATTCGGGTGCACTTAGCTTAAAAATAGTATGTTAAAACATCGCTTCGCTTCCACTTGATCACGTTTCCCTTGACATCGTATTGTAAATGAAATATTGCTGTTGTCACGTCAATGTCGATGTCCTTTTACGCCTTGACCTTTCTAGAAAGGTCTGTGTGTAGCCAGGAAAAACATATTAATTATAATTTCTCTCTCAGTAATTACAATCAGTAAGTACTTGGGGAGTCCGAGAAAATAATGCGGAATTATATAAGTGAAAAATTTTTGCTGCAATCAAGTTATGAATATCGTACTTGGCGGTTTTACTTTAGCTTTAATTATTTTTTAATTGTTTTGTTTGGGCTAGGTAAGAAAAAACTATAGCGCTCTTTTTGCGAGATACCCTTTGTGAGTTTAACGAATTGGTACCTTTATTGTTTGAATAGTTTTATTTCACACGGCTGTAATCATTTTCATTCTACTAATGTTATCAAAGACTTTAACATCGTGCCGAGCATCTATATTTCACAGCGCGACTGTACAATGTCAGCTAAGGCTGCGGACTTATTGCGCTACTAAGCGTTTGCGTTTATGATCGCTAGTTGATTTTTTAAAAAATTACTGTAATTATTTCAATTAACTGTGTATATTGAGAAAAGATTCTAAACTTTATCTGTATATGTTTCAACATCCATAAGTATTACTAAATCCATTTTGTGAACAATTTTTATTTGTCTCAATAATGAGTATAAACTGATATTTGTACATTGTTTTTTTTTATTTGACTCGCTAATTTATTTCATCCGCTCGTCTTCATTCACTACGCGCAGTCTAATCCATAACGCGTACCACATCGGTACAGTTAGTGCCACGTGTGAACTTTCCCATACCCACGCCCATAGACTCCCTTTTTATACTGTTTTTTTATAACGTTTCGAATCTTCATAATTGCCATCTTTCGAACATGCGACACTTTTCGTTTTATATACATACTTGTGATCAATAAAATAATGGGTTTTGTATCTTTTGATTACCATTTGTGTCGTTTGTAGTTCTCCCATGGATACTAGTTGTCTTCATTGTCAAGTTCTTTTCCCAAAAAAAAGTATTCAGCTTTCATCTCTATTTCTGTAATTTTCCCACATTTGAAAATTATAATAGGCATCATTACATATTTTTTCGTCTCTTCACTGGCCTTGGTGAGATCAAAAGTATCTTAACCTAATGTCATGACACATAAAATTAACATTATAAAGAGATTTTGATTGAGCAGAACATGCAAAATACAAATTGCGACATCATATTAAGACCAGTCAGTACAAATTGCAAATTGAATAAGACGATGTCATTGGTAAAAAGCATGGGATATAAATACAAGCAACAGAACCAAGATAGTTGATATGTTACGACATATTGTCGATACTCTCTTCAAGTAAAACGCAAAAACGAAACCGCAAGACCCCAACGGACGTTGATGTCAAAGTAATATTGGCTACCTCGTTATGTATGTAAGTACTTACATAAATGTAAGATGTAATAATGCAGTACATTAGAGTGCAAATCGTGTAAGTGCATAATGTTAGTCGGGAAAGTTGGTGACCACAGCCGATATGGGTACAGACGACACTTCGTCTACTCAATGAGCTACACGACTAACAGAGCCTATAGCTGGTGCCACATAATTTTGCAAAGAATATAAACAATAAAGTTGGTGGGCTCTCGCGCTTTTGACGTATTTTTATTCAATTTTGAAACTTTTAGCATAATATTCTCTTAAAATTATTTGATGACTATGCTTCAGCATTTTGTGAAATTATCTCGCTCTAAGTGAACAACAACTTTTCTATTTTCTGAATCGTTTTATCTCCCTTATACTCATAAATAGTTCATCTCAAATTTTAGCATGGTGCATTTAGAAAATGCGATTTCTATAAGACAAAATACACTGTTTCAATGCTCAAACCCACATAAAACTAAAAATAGCACGTCTAATAAAATGTAAGACGTGCTTTTTCTTTTACCAACTGGTCAAGCATGTAACTTTCTAGACTACAATGAAGTTTATACGAGCCAAGTGGCACCGCTTAGCTGTTCAACATAAAAAGTTTTCCATTCATCTGTAAGAACTGGAGTGGCTATAATAAATGTGTGGGAGAAAACATGCTGCAAATGTGAGTAAAAAACTGTTCACCAATTAAAAACAAATGCATCGCCAACCACCGATTAAGGGTCCAACCACACTCATTACAAATAAAAAAAACGCGTGGACGATAGTGGGAAAAAGCGTCTGGGCTCACCAACGCGGAACGGTTTGGCTTCACGCCCAGTGAGCCAAGTTCTCAGCTACATGTAGATTGCGTCGATTACGGCATTGTAGAGCAATTTAAGTCTCAACCCGCGTGTGTACCCAACCTTATCGTGCGTACAAATCTTAACAGACTTCTCGTTATAGAATTTTGAAAATATTCGTTTGACTTATCTTTATACATGCCTAATTTAAATTTAATTATGTACGGACACCGACTCAGCTATGTTGTTTTATCATGGAGTAATTTGAATTCTTCCTTGAGTTATTGCTTGGTAGCCTAAGGGGAAGGAGCGTTAATGTAATACGTTACATTCAGGTGAAGGATTTTTATAAGATTGCGTTCTGGTAACTGATGAATGATGATGAATTTGGACACAACGCAACTTGCAAATTACTTGGCTCCCACAATTTAAATCAGCTTTCATTGTCACTAGCAGTCGAAATAGATAAAGGCCTAACTAACTGAATTGTGACGGCTATAACTCCTATCACAGGAACGCAACAGTATCGTTAAAGTTGTATTTTGCAATGAAATCGTCACTACTTACTGTGATATTTAGGATATTTAAAGTTACATTAGATGTTTTACTAGTATATTTACAACACATATTAAATAAATACGCTTAAACATAATTTAGCTTAGGGCCAAAGTGCGTATCTCGAACAATTTGCATAAAATATTGCAATCGTTACGCGTCAACCCAGCAAAGCTGATGGGCCATTGTGACACGGCAAGGGTTAGGCTAGATGAATGCGATGCTCCGATCACTAAGCCGATACCAGTACCACACTGACGTGTAAATATCATCATGTCCTGCCATAAAACCTATAAAGGGTTAACACCGGCAATATAAAATGTTATGCCCATCGTCAAATCGTAATTGACTAACATGCTCAAAAATCATTTTAAGAATTTTCGTGTATTCAAATTAACCTGTTCATAAAAGCTAAAAAAGCGCTAGACGGGGACACATTTTAAATGAATCAAGAAAATATTTTCATTTGCCTATTCTTTGCAATTGTCGACGAGCTACTGCTCCACGACAAGCCAGATTTCGTATTCTAAGACTAAATGTGCATAGAAAAACGTATTATTAAAATTAACTGCCAATAAATGAAAAAGGAATCGTTAATAACATTTCTTTAAATGATAATTTGCTCGCCAATCCATTCGTTCAAATCAGTGACGATGACAGATGCCCGCGACAAAAGAAAAATGGAAGCAATAAGCAAATGTCTTCTTTCATATCGCAAAATTGGTTTGGGGACAATTCATTCTGAGGAAGAAATGATGGGGAACAAAAATTATGACCGTTTTAGGAAACCTGTGTGAATTGAAAACGGTGGAAATGAAAAATATTAGATCTGTTTTTAGTACGGTTGAGGTGAACAGCTGGACTTCAATGGAGCATTGACTCGTTTTACTGATTCGGATTTTTTCGGGGACAATCGGTTATAAGAAATTGATTCAGTGGTAATCGACGAGAGCGCAACCGATAGGGCCATAGACGAATTGATTTTGTCGTGATCTTTTAGAAACTAGTGTGACATGTTTATTAGTGGATTACAATTCGTAGAACTCAAGAACTGGGTACCTAGTTACTTAGAATTCGAATCTAGATTGCCTGGAACTTTCTGCATTGTATGAAAATAGTATTACCGATTTAAGAACCCTTAATCTCATAACATTGTTAGTTCAAATTATGTAATTTACTTCAAACCTTTCATCACTGTTACTTCTGTTGAAATTTAAGAATATTTTTTCTGCAACATCGAACCGTGAATAGGCACACTTTCGAATAAATTGAAGTAAAAAAAAAACTGTTAGATTTCATCTCAGATGACGTGATCCATCAGCGAGTTCGAAAAGGGGCATTAACCCCTCGTCCCTTCAATTACCATCTTTAGCTTTCAATTTGCTTCTTTGTGGCAACGTGAAAAAGGCCATGCAATAAATTCGAGATATTTTCTATAAAATGGACGAACTCTTATTTGAAAGATGGCAGTTCAATGGCTATATTATTATAATCACGCAAAAGCGAGTAATCAAACAATTTTTTTTTTATATTTATTGCGAAAATGTACTAAAATTGTTTACAAAAACGCGTGGTAAAAGCATAACATGATTGAACACTTCTTACGTTCATTCCAGTCAATGATCTGTGTCTTTTGAAAGCTGTTTACTTGTTTGTTGAACATTCGCAGTATGTGCGACGGCTGGCTATTAAGAGTATTTTTAATCCAAAATAAGTTTCAGAAGATTAATCGAGCTATCGTAAATCTTCCATTTGGGTTTTGGAAAATATTTACCGCACGCGCGCGACGCGCAAATAATTACTAACCAAAGTACAATGCACCATGATAAGATTTTATTTAAGCGTTATTTATGTAGCATAAGCATAGCATAACCAGCCTTGTAATGTTCCCTCTCCTGGGACTCGGCCTCCTCTTTAAGATAGGGAATATGCCGTAATGCACTACGCAGACCTAGTACGGGTTGGCACAAAAGATCCAGAAGGGTCCAAGTGCTCTGGTTTTGAGGCCAGCCCCACGGGTTGGCGGATATACATGTATTCGAATTTATAGTTCTAGGACATGCCGGTTTCCTCACAATGTTTTCCTTCACCATTTTGATAGCAGTGGTGATGAAATAAATTACACAAAGCAATGCGCCAAGCTGGGTTCGAACCCGCGACCGCGACTCGTAAGTCGGGGCCGTTATCACTAGTCCATCACTGCTCACTGTATATTTATGTAGGCTTGTTTTTATTTCTTTAACGCAGCCTATGTCGTAACTTATATAAAGTACTGTGTATTTTTCACTGTTTTCATTGAGACCAAGCATTGTTTTATTGACAATGGTGTTTATCCTTCGTTAAGGTTGTATGCTTGAGAATAAAAAATAGGGTCTGACAAGGTTAATAGTGACAATGTATTGTAGTTTAATTAACATCTCCCATGGTACATGGAGCTTTGTATAGACCTTGGGTCGCTTAAAATACCTATTTGTTTTATGTTGCGTTACCTTTTGTAATTCAATGTTTACATAGTGTTATATTTCTCAGCTTCATTATAAGTTATAATGTATTTTTGCATGATATTTACATCACATATTAACGTTATAATTAGTTCTCGTGTTATCTTAATTAAGAGTTCTATAACCACACAAATGGCCTAATTAATCAAGTTATTATTTAAAGTTTCCTATATTCGAAAATATTGAAATAAATAGGTAGTGTACGACATAAACATGAACTAATTAAGCTAACTACATAAGATAACCTTTTATCGTCCGTTCTGAATTAAAACCTATTTGTTTACGTATATTACATGGAATCTGGTTATAGAATTATTAATTTATGCATTGTTTGTGTATTTACCTCATTCATATTTCCTTGTGGGTGTGGAAAATCAGTTCATAGTATGTTGATTATGACATCATCGCTAGATGCTCTGATTCAGCGAATAATTGCGGAGCGCACCATCAAGTCGGATGTCATTAGATCAACTTCGTCTTCGGTGTCATCTCAATTAAGAATCCTTTACTATATTAGATCACTACGGACCTGCATCTATTTATAAACACTATTTATCACCTGTACTGTTTTAACAACAAGTTATTAATTTGTTATTTAAACCTATAAGATGGTATTTGTATAATTACTTGATGTAAACATTGTGTACGAGGAGAGGAAAGACTCTGTCTTTGTCACACTTTTATAAAAGTCTGATAAGTTTTATTGAAAATCTCGATATATGTCACATAATTCTCTCTAGTTCCTTCGTTATATTTGCATCTCTAGTTATCTCCGCAGTCGTCAAGATAAGCACTCAAGATCGATCTCAAACAGCTAAGTTATTTATTACCTTAGTTTCTCGACTAAGAGCTAAATCCAGCCGTCCATTAGGTAGCTTAGATAAAGTTTACCTTCAATGTAATTGAAGTAATAACGTTCTGAATTCACTTATTGACAAAGGGACATAAAAAATCCATTAACGACTCGTATCATATCATTACCCTTAAAATAACTACTGTGGGCATAAACATCCCCATTCTATAGTATTCCATGGGGTGCGGTTGTGACTGATGGCTATTTTAGTAATGCTTTGAAGGCCAATATTGGTTTTGTTATTACTATTCGTTTTTGACTGCTTCATTGGACTTAATGATTGTTAGTTTTACTTTGGAAGGTGAAGTTCAGATATGATTAATGTGGTTTTCTGTAAGAATATTCTAAA
Source organism: Mythimna pallens (assembly GCA_961205895.1). Taxonomy (NCBI): domain Eukaryota; kingdom Metazoa; phylum Arthropoda; class Insecta; order Lepidoptera; family Noctuidae; genus Mythimna; species Mythimna pallens. The sequence goes on from OY540843.1 coordinate 10,913,385, forward strand.
TTAAAGCTAATTTCCTGTTTATTGTATCTACTAAATTTGCTCTGATATTACATTACATGTTGACATACTTTTTACCGGTATCGGTAAAATCTGGAACCTCATAAATATTAGCGAAATGTAACATTCCTATTTATCTCTACTTTTCCTGTTACATTATTCCAGTTGCATTTTCATGCTTTAAGTAACTCCCTCCACATGTTCGGCGAAACTTGTTTTAATCTCATTACTTACGTTGGCTTTGTCTGGATCCCACATTATTTGATATTTACCAGAAACACAATAATTTGTATTCTTGGTCTGAATTAATTTCGCTTCAAATGATGCCTGGTGTGTGTTTAGGTAAATCCACAATGATATTTGTATTTCTAGGAGTGATTATATTCGTGGGCTTTGAAGTATTATAATTGTTGCAATTATTATGTTCGAATTTCATAATCTCATCACTCAAAACGTGACTTGAAATACGAAACTCCATTTTCCAAAATGTAATATTGATTTCGTTTGTTCGCAGGAACACATCAATTTGGTTGGATCTGACGAGAATCTCGGCCCGGTAGTGATGTCCCTCAAGAACGAGCACATGGCTAGCCAGGATCACACTAGGATATTGTTGAGGCTTCGCACGGAAACCATGCACGGACTTATACCCACCACTAGTGAGTTAACACTTTACGATATAATATTACAAATGGGAATGATTGGATGTCTGAAGCTAACAGGATTGAGATACCCAGAAACTTTGAAAAGACAAGGTATATTAACTGTTCAATTGGCCATTTTGTGGATCTCGAAAAAGCTTTTGCTTAGTCGGAATATATATAATTGAACTTCTACTTTTCCAGGATCAGGACTTAATCCGCCTCTTAAAATGGCGAAAATGCTGAACGAACAAGTGAACGTCGACAACTTCACGGCCGTCATGTGTCTCAACGCGTCATCCCTGATAGCGGCGTACGACGAACATGTTTTAGTAAACTGCTTTAAGTTTGGAGTTCTATATCAGACTTATGGGCAGACGACAGAGGAACAGCTTTTCGGAAACAACGAAATATCACCAGCCTTCGAGGAGTTCCTAGACATGCTTGGACAGAAGATCAAGTTGAAGGACCATAAAGGTTAGTTTCCGTTAGCAGTGCAACTTTTGAGTCTATATATCCGCTGGCACTGTGCCTGAAGCCTAACCCGAGGATTTCGGCGTTTCGGGCTTAATTCCACGCCAAGAATGGTTTTACCAGTTGGACGGAAATAATATGAATTTCGAGGATACATAATATATTTTACACATAGAAACTGCGTTACGCATTGTTTCAAGTCAAACTTAATTTTGCTTACTTTGAAATGTTTTAAATTTATAAAAAAAAACAGGCTAGAATTCCATACAGGTAGCTTCAATACAACCACTTGAGATGTGTCTCAAATTTAAACAATCAACACTATTTTTGCATAATTCTTATCGTTTCTATTCATCAACGCAGATTCCCTAATTACAATGTTTCTCCACCAGGCTACCGAGGTGGTCTGGACATAATTAATGGCCACACGGGCACGGAAGCCGTGTATGAGACGTACCACGGTCGTGAAATCATGTTCCACGTGGCGCCCTTACTGCCACACACAGCCGGCGATGCTCAGCAACTGCAGAGGAAGAGGCACGTTGGGAATGATATTGTGGCGATCGTTTTTCAGGTAAGAATTAGTGTCTTAACACCATCCTGTTTCCTTCTTCCATACAACATTAGCCATCATTTCAGCAGTGGTCTCCTATTAATGTAACTATATAATTTTTCACAAAATCTATCCATACTTGACTTGGTCGTTCTCTGTTCTTATATTGTCGATTTTAAAGAGAGCTATTACTGTTTCATAGTAAAATTACCCATCACTAAAGGTCTCTTGAGCTTTTGTTTTGCATACATACTCGTACATAATTTTTGCGTTATCTTTATTCCTAGTAATAATAATGTCATATACCACGCATTCAATTCATATTGTCTCTAGGACCTATTTTCTGAAGAAAATCTTTACTATCAAATCCATGGATAAGTTGCAACAATACGAACTATTTTATGTTGTTCCATTGTAAAGCCACGAGTCAACCACATAACATAAATGCCGAAATGTTTTTCATTGTATATTGTTTATGACTGTATTATGCGAAGTACTGCAATAATTTAACGAGTTTATGGCACAGTTTGCGTAAGTAGATAACCAGAAACTAACAAAAGCCCGATGCTAAATGTTTTATTGCACAATGCAATGAGATCTATTCTATTTCAATCATCTGTATAAATATGCAACTTACTACAAACGTTGTTATTTGTCTATGTATCCGTGTGAAGCGTGTTTACGTTTTAGCTATTAAGCCAAGTCGGTTTAGCTAATATTTAGTAGATCGTTTAGTGGTATCTTAAAATTTTCCCCAGTTTAGGTTACAAAAAAAACAGTTCTAAGAATGTGCTATAAAAGTAGTTGTTTATGAATTTAGAAACAAACTAATCTTAGTTAACAAGTTCTCATTGTTTCCATTTGCAGGAGAAGGCAACACCTTTCACGCCTGACATGATAGCATCGCACTTCCTCCACGCGTTCATCGTGGTCACACATTTGGAATCCGTCGGTGGGGAGACAAGGTAATTATAAATTCTTTAACTAAAAATTATGTTTATATTTCTTAATATATTTCCCTTTAAAATTCGTAGGAAATCATTATTTTAGTTTAATATATTAGATTCCAAACGATTAAGGCCATGATCATAATTTTTACGAGACGTCTATGCATTTTATCGACCACATCGTGAAATGTATCACTCTCAAAGCTTCTATTCTCGTTCCGTTCCTACGAGCCAGTTCTTTTGAGAAATAATATCAAACATTTTATTTAAACTCACTGAACTGTCTATAGAATTTTATTTTTAATTTATTCATGCCGTCAAATGTCTTCTATTTTTAATCCAACTTCAGTTTCAGTTACTTTTTTCCAACTTGCCAAGTGACTTGTTTAACATAAAGTTTGTGTTGTCCCTCAACAACGCACAGTGGCATTATTTGCATAGCAAGTCGGGAAAATGGCTCGGAAAGTAGAATGGACATTTTCTCAGTAATTTATATGCAAAGGAATCTGGGACTCTGTAATTAGAAGCTTTTTATGTGAAGAAACACTCGCTGGACGAGTTAGTGAATATCTTACCTAATGTTTCGAAAGATTTGTTAAAGGTTAAACGTAATGAAGATTTGGATAATGAATATAGCTTCATTAATATTATAAATAAAACCTTGTGGGTAGGTAAGGAGCTGTCGGGCACAGATGTCGATGTTTGTGATAAAGGTCACGTGAAATCAGTTGTGGGTATTTAATTAAGCAATAAATTCTTATAGATTCATTAAAAATAGCTTGATTAATTGGAGCATAAATAAGTTGTAGGCGTTTGTAAATACCCTTCATAAGTCGTTATACGTATATATTTGTTACTCCTTCACGCTCAGTCGGCTTTGAATGAAATTTAGCACAATTGTAGACCATATCCTAGGAGAGGTTATAGAACACCTTTACTTCAAGTGTATGTTTCTTTTGGATAATTTTCATTTTCGGTTGCTTTCAGAAACTAGACTGTAGGCATTAGCCAAGTCATTGCTATCTACCAAGTATACGTTCCTCTTCCATACCTACCTACTTCTTTACTTATCATCTCAATAGTCGTAATGATCCATATTGTCATCATCATTTCAGCCGAAAGAAGTCCACTTTAGGACATAGGTATCCCCCAAGTGTTGCCACAATGAACAGCCTTATGCGTTTCGCATGCATCGGATTCCCACGATCCTCACCAGGTCATCGGTTGGTCCATATTGTATTCGGTATTAATCCTCATTCCAATTTCTCTTCCAGGTACAAAGTGGCCGTCACCGCTCGTGACGACGTACCATTCTTCGGGCCGACTCTCCCGCAGCCGTCTATATTCCGCAAAGGGCGAGAGTTTAAAGAATTCCTCCTTACGAAGCTCATCAACGCCGAAAACGCGTGTTACAAAGCAGAGAAGTTTGCACAACTGGAGTTGAGAACCAGAGCCTCCTTGCTGCAGAACTTGGTTAATGACTTGAAGACGAAGACTACGGAGTTCTTGGGTACTGGTGTGAGATTGGAACCCGGTGCGGTGTCGCCACAACCCGATGGTACGCCGAAGCAAGATGGACCTGGGACCCGGTTTATTGATACTGTGAAGAAAGCCCTTATTTCTAAAGTCAGGTATGTGTGTAACAATTGTATGATTATCCTTCTAAATTTATACGTTCTGCTGTACAAAATCGAGTAGTATATAATCACTTAGCAAACCGTCTATCTCTTTTGGACTTGTCACATTAAATTCATTACGTGCCTATCGATATGGAGCAGAGATGTCTTGATTACATCGTTGATGTCACTATTTGCATCGTATTATGTGACAAGTTTCTAAGTCTGTTCAAGGTTTTCGTACAGTGCCTACTAGAGTTACACACCTACTTTTGCAGCCAAGTCAAGCAAATACTGCTGTGCAAACACATGTTAAATTCAAGCCAAACAAAATGTAGCAATATGACCTGAAATTATTTTAGAGTTTTTACTATTTTATGTTTGATTCTGACATTTTATTTTCTTATATTTTCAGATCACCAAGTGTAGATACGAATCTCTCAGGCGATAGCAACAAGAATCCTCTAAATAAGAATAAGTTTGTCCCGAATGAAACTCATACTCCTAATGTAAGTACCAAATCCTTATATCCTTTAGATTTAACTCTTGCGTTGGATTAGTCCGACGAGAGTTTTCGTGCCCTAATCACCAGGGTCATGTATTTGCGACTGGCTACTTCATTGCGTTTAGTTTTATAACCTCATAAGTGACAGAAAAGCTGACGAGAAGGAATATTTGGTCGTGAATGTGCGACTCTGGTGGAATAAATGCGAAAGTGGTTGTCGGATATATCCGACCTTGACGGGGCTAAAAGATGGAAAAAAAATCGACACCCGCATCGAACAAGGCAGTATCTCGGATTACAGTCCAAACAAAATTCAAACATGGCCCTATCACTTTTAGGTTCATTTTGAAAAATGACTGAATTAATGTTACAACCTTGTTCGTTGCGGGTGTCGAAATGCAGCAATTATATCATAAGAAAGCAGATATTTCTATCAATATATATATATATATATATATATTTATTATAATGATTGCGAGACAATGTGTGCATAAGTGCTGATTATAATTCCATGCATCACACAGAGTACCTATTCTTAAAAGGACTTCCACCTGTGTTTGTCGGTTATGGCAACTGTACTCTATGAATACAACAATAAAGTCTTAGTGGTAATGAAATTAAATGGTCTAAGGAAATATTATTATGATGGCCACCCATCACGTTTTTCTAATAGCAATGTGGAGAAAAATCTTTCATCCTTATCTGAGATACTCAGATAAGGATAAAAGACGCCAAATTGGTGCACGTACAAAGTGCACGAGATCGTCCCCGTCACAATTTATTAAACTTATCGTATCAGACTGGCCGCTAAGCGACCTCCACGAATCGCGCGTAAAACTCTGTTTATTTATATCTTCGTAAGTGTATTAAAAAACGAAGTTTGATACACGTGGAAATTTGTCACTGCTGTCTGAGCTCCATAACACCCTCGCCTACAGCTCGGGCGATTCAGCCTCGGTCGCATTGACAAACTTTCTCCACTTGTATCAAAATGTATTATTTATTTATTAAGTCGTTTATTGGAACTCCATTGGTACGTCTTGCAGTCAACACCAACAGGACACAAATGACTACTGTGACTAATAAAACTATGTTACTTGACCCCTTTCAGAGCGCGCGCTCCAAGTCATCCGTAGCGTCGTCGTCCGCATCAGCAGTGTCGGTGCGGTCGGCGGGCGGGTCAGGCGCGTCGCACGCGTCGGGCGAGTCCAGCCCCGACGTGACGTCACGCGCTGCGCCGCCGCGCCCCCCGCTCACGGATCACAGCGATGACTCCAGTTTGAATTCTGTGGATTTGGATCCACTTGGTTAGTAACACATTTTTTTTTAGTTTTTGTTCTCCGTTGATGGGCGTTGGCCCCCCGGAGGTCATCATTATTTCAGTCGAAGGCCTCCCCCAAATGTCGCTATAATGACCGGTCCTGTGCGTCTCCCGCGATCGTCACCAGGTCATCGGTCGACCTTGTGGGAGGTCTTCCAACGCTGCGTCTTTCGGTACATGGTCTCCACTCCAGAGTCTTATGTTCCCATCGACTGACCCCCGCGGGTCTTATGGGTAAAATAGATAAGCAATTATTTCTCACCAGTCAATGCTTGTTAGGTTAATTTAAGAATCAGATGGCCAAATTAGATCTTCCTATAAGAAGTGTATGTCAGTTTTGGGACTTAGTGATATTAATTCTAAGAAGAAAGATAAGAATAAGGCAGTATAGTGATAGGGCCATATATTAAGAAGACGTTGTAGATAACTTGCTACTGATTTTTATACGACACTTACTATTTCTTATGGTAACATCGCTATAATTTGTATGGTACGAGTAATAATTATTACTTGTTAAAAATAAACTGGAGTACCACCCTTACCACCCTTGTCCGGATCAAGCGTTTCGCCTCCTCGTATTTACCGCGTACATCGAGGGACTGGAAATATTTGCTTCATGCGGTTTTCCCGTCCGATTATAATTTAGGTGTCTTCAAGGCTAGAGTGAATCGTGGAATAGGCTCTTAGTAAACTAGTACGCCTCACCATCAACGATTGCATCACTACTTACCATCAGGTGGGATCGCAGTCAAGCCGCAAACTAGTTTATAACAATAAAAAAAAAAAACAATTCATGAATTAGGCAATTTAATTTATCATCTTAGTGATCTATCATCGAATGAAATTACACATGTAGAATGAAACCCACTAGAAAGTCATTATAAGCGACCAATCAAATCATTCCCTCAGTTGACTCAAATAGCATGGTGGTAACGTCATCTGCATAATCGTCATAATATAGTTTTGGTGAAGTAATAGTGTGATTTCTTCCAAATAGACGACAAGGACTGGCTGAGTTGTGGTAAAAGTGCAACAGGTTAGTCCTGTAGTGTAGAACTGTACTTCAATGGTTTTATTTCATCCGTCGTCTTTAGAGGCATGATATTCTGTTCGTAGGTTTTTGTTCATGAATATTGTTTTAGTAAATGAATGTCTTCTGAAATAAAATATGTACGTGTTATTTGATTAGTTAGATGATTATGTAGTCTTATGTTCTTTCATTTCGAAAATGCTGTATAATTCGACACTGCTTATTTTTTTTTACTATTTGCACATAATTTGTTTCCGCATAAATGGCATAAATATATCCAAAATGATAAACTTAATAAAAACAGACTAAAATATAAATAAAATCAAATAGTTTTAGATTTTATTTCAGATTTTCTTTAAAAAAAACACTATCTATTTATACTAGAATTTAATTCGAGATAATTTAAATGAACCGCCGGAAACTCTGCTACCAACTTTAAATGATATTAAAATGTCAAGTTTTTAACAGTTCACTTTAGGTCGTCAAAAGGATCGCGTTAAGAGCTCGTGCCTCTGTACTGTATATTTTAAGTGATCGTTTGAATTAAAATGCTCTAAACAAATATGACTTACAATGAAATTTGATCTTTATCGTGCATGATATTGAGTAAATTATCTCGAATTCTGAATTCAAATTTCAGTTTATAATTTGTTTACAATCAATTCTGACAAGCTAAAGGACGAGCAGTGTAGTACAATACTAACAAAAGCCTTCGTGTGTCCAGGGGGAGTGTACGTGGACAGCGACACGGGGCTGGAGTCCATGTCGTCGGCGGAGGCGGGCGCGGCGTGCGGCGGCTGCGCGGCCGGCGCGCGGGACGTGGCGCCGCGCGACGCCGAGATGTTGCGCCAGGAGGTGTGCCGCCTTAAGAACGACAAACTCGATCTACTCAAGCAGAACATTGTAAGGATCCATAGACTCGATCTTAATCTTATACAGTAATGTGGGTACTTTGGTTGTTTTGGTTTTTTTTATGTTATGTGTGCTTTCAATTAAACCCCATATTCATGGTAAACTTGACCTAAAAGCTGATTTTACAATATCTTTTATCTTTATAATCAATATGGTGGTTTGACATATTTTCAATACGAATTCTGTCAAACTGCCGTGTTTCTATTTGAAGTTAAAACTTATACTACTGTTCGGAAATCAGCCCTTAGTTACATAGCATTGTTTTAGCAACATACTTTAGTGTTGCGAGCAACATGTTGCCTGCAACATACATGAACTAAACTACAAAATCGCGCAGAGATCCGTAATAATTCTCTGCGTGACTAAAATCAAATATTGAATACGCGCTTGCCTGAACGCGATCGATTCGCGGGTTCAAACCCAGCCAGGCGCATTACTTGTGTGTAATTTATTTCATCACCACTGCTCTCAAAACGGTGAAGGAAAACATCGTGAGGAAACCGGCATGTCGTAGGACCAAAAATTCGTAGACATGTGACATTCACTGACCCGCACTGGGCCCGCGTGGTGGATTATGGCCCATTCCCTCTCCTAGAGAGGATGCCTGGGTCCCAACAGTGGGAACATTATAAGGCCGGCTATGCTATGCTATGCTATGCTTGCCTGGACTAGACACAATACCCGTCTGATCGGAGGATCTTCTTGTTTCAACGGAAATTTTCGGGATTTTAAACCCTGTTAATATCGAAGTGCGTAATATGTTTCACAACATGATGTTGCTGCTACAACGCTGTGTAACTTTTGTTACTATGAATATGGGGTTTCGCACATACAATTCGGTCCATCGTGCCTTAGTGGGCCGCTTGATAACTTCTATAGTGCTAACATACCTAAAACCTTAACATACCTGCAAGCTTCAGTATTATACATTTTCACTAACTTCAATAACACCTAACGCTCATTACTTAGCACATGACTAAATATGTATCCGTTTCTATAGTTTGGCAGTTGTATTATATACGAGTGGTTATAGGACGCAGTGACACTAACGATTTTTTTTTTTTAATATCGTTTTTACGCTTGAAATTTTTAAGTATCTCAATTCTTATTTTATTATAAGGTTATAGATAAGTAAAATTCACACAATTTTTCTACTGTTGTTAAGCTCGCGTTTGACAACTATCTCACTAAAAATAAAATAAACTTGAGGGGTGACCAGACATTTGCAGACTAGCGTTCCAAGTAACGTGACCTTGGTTTATGTGTTTGGTCTGTGTTGCGGCTACATGGATGTAAACCACGCGCCAAGACGTTCGGTGGTGGGGAAAACAAGCCTCCCAACCAAGGGCGTTGAAGGTCATGGATTACAACTGCTGTCCACACGGATTGAAACTAACAAGGTCACCTTGGTTGGAATGTTGGTTTGCAACCGTCTGGTCACCCTTAAGATTTTGAGTTCAGTGCCACGAAAACAACTCGAACGTCGTCACACTTTTCTGAACTATGCGATTCAAATGAAAATAGGATCAATGTAGTGCCATGTTGTGACAGCATAGCTGTCAAATCAAATCGGTTAGGTAGGGTGAGCAAAACCAGATATTTTATAAATTTAATTTATTGATGAATCATGGACGACAAAAATTTAATCAAAATCTAGTTCTCCATTTTCATTCATCTCTGTATCACTGTGTCAAGTGTCTGAGTAGTGGCGAATGTAAGAAGAAGGCGAATTGTTGCCAACAATGAAAATAAGAAAACTGAAAACTGTTTTTTTACCTAATTATGACTTAAATTTAGCTAATTTAGATTAAACAACAACGTGTTTTCTTCACTTAGATTTAACTAAGACTCGGTCAAACAAAGTAGAAAAAAGAACTGTTGTGATACGTAAATAAGTTTTTTTTGCAAACGGTACTTTTCATTAACGGGACCTCTCCGTTTCTATTGTTATTTGAATCGCATTGTATTAATCGATTGTCGATAGAAAAGAAGAACATCACTTATAATGCTTGATGGTCAAGTGGTTAGTGGCCCTGACCGCTATGCTGGAGGTCGTGGGTTCGATTCCCATCCAGGACAAATGTTTATGTGATGAGCATGATCATTTGTTCTGTGTCTGGGTGAAATTTATCTTTATTATGTATGTATTTAGAAATAATATATAAGTATGTTTATCAGCTGTCTAGTACTCATAACACAAGCTCTGTTTAGCTTGGGACTAGACGGCGTTGTGTGATAGTTGTGGAATATTATTATTTTTATTATTAGAGACGTTCTTCTTTGTGAGGGCTAAGTTGTATTAGTCAGTCTTAGCTGAAGAATGAACTTACCAAGACAAGTAATATTAGGTTCCAATGAAATTAGCTTCGTCTTAGATATTAAATGATTTGCACAGAAAATTAATGCAACTAAATAATTACTTTTAACTTTTTCTTTACAGACATGGCAAAATGAGATCAAATGTTTACGTGAAAAGGAGATGTCGCTTCAAGCAGAACTGAACTCTATGTCCAGAGAAATGCGGAGGCTTCGGGAGCAACAAGTCACCACCATCCCCAACCCTTCAACACATGACTCCACCGCTTAAAAATAAATCCTATCTGATTGTAATAAGGTCCTATTTAAAGTACACACGTAGTACACATGACTCCACCGCTTTAACGCATCTTGATCCTTGTATCCTTGTGATAAGGTCTGTACTTGTGTACGCAAATCTTTTGATGACTGTTGTGGAAGAGATCTGATTTAGAAATGACCAAGTAAGGTAATCTGGGATGTAGGAGGTTTTGCTAAACCAATGTTTCGGTCGTAGTTACTTGATGTTGCTACTCAAAATTTATATATATTGCTCTCTTGACATTGTAGAGAACCGTCTATGTGCAATATTGTGTTATATCTCAACGACTGTGCAATCTCAAACACAGTAAACAGCATTGTTTAATTGCAAATTTTTTATTATAGACAATTCTTCAAATTGAAAAATGCTTTTTACTCAGTCTTGACGCTGAACAGTCCTATGCAATACATATAATATTGATAATTTACAGTAGCAAAACTATTCCTTAAATTTTATTTACCTATAAAGATGTCCCAGTTTCATATATTATTATAATAATATTACAATTACTTCTTAGGTCGTGGCTTGACTGACTATTAACGAGAATTGCTAAAACTTCGACATAATATAATGATTCTATAGTTAATTAGAGAGAATATGATTCGAATCTTTTTATATGTTGTTATACCAAAACTGAATTGTTAATGTGTAATGTTAGGCTACTCGCTTTTTGTAAATGTTGTGATAACCTAGCTTATTTGAGACATAAATAGTTCTAAAACCATTTTATATTATTGTGTTTCACACAAATGTATGTATTTATTTCGGGTAGATCGTACCGCTTGTGTTCTTTTGAGAATCGTTTCTCGCGCAAAATCTTAATTTACTTTTCCATTAGTAAATAAACGTAGAGATATCTCTCTTATATTCCTTGGTCACAGTCTAGAGTGCTTCTTTTTGAAACCTTAAAAAAAACCCTTTGATTATATTAAACAAAACTTAAAATTATAGTTTATTTTTAATAATAAGTACATGTGTGATTAAATTACATCACATTTGATAATAAAAAATGAATGCACAGTCAAAGGGAATAATGTATAAAAAAAATATAAACGACTTTGATTTAAAATTTGAGGAGCATTCATAGACTGATAATATTATTTCTTCAATGTTCGTAGCAACATTAAAACGGAATTTTACGTACTAGGGACTAGATGACAAAAATAACGGTACCTACTAAATTAAGCCTTGAATTATCTTGTAGAAAGCATAAACATAATTATGGTGCATTAGAGAAAAAATATATAACTAAAACAATTCTTATAATATACGTTAGATATTTGAATTTGTATGAAGATATCCCAGTACTGTTTGATTTTGTATGTAGCGTTTCTACTGCACTGTGCAATTTACGTATCTTTAGTTCCGTTTCGATAAATAACATTGATAGCCTTACTTCACTGATTCCTGAACTGTTTGCTAATCTGCCATCCTTGTCTATTTCATTCAAATTAGAACTTTAGAAAGAGACTACTAAAAGAAAGAAAGACGAAAGAGATACTTCCGTAACTTCACTTGTTGTATGAGCGTGATATGGGCTAGTTTTTTGATCTGTAGGTAGTAGATTCAACCGATACACAAAAAAAGGAACAATAAGTTGTTAAATTTCGGTAAAATACGTTGCGCTATCAATTGTTAACTTCATTAATGGTGAAATAAATATTTTATAGCTAAGAAAAAACTTTTTTTGAGTAATTAAAAAATAAATAAGACTATTTTTAGCTATTGGTTGAGATCACTACGAGTCTAAAAACTGCTCATTAGTAAGGCTATTATTTTTTCTGTATTAGTTTACAAATTTAGGTTCACCAGTTACTGTAAATATATCCTAAACTGGTCTTAGGCTATTTGATAAAACAGTATTTCTTTTAATTTATGCTTCGATATAAGTTTCGTTTCTCGAGTGCATTGAGGTTGAATAATGTTTTGTTGTTTATAATTAATATTTTATACCAAAGTTAACATTCCCCACTAAATAGTTTAGAGTTTTTTTTTATATAATTATTACCTTAAAGTGAACCAGTATTTGTAACGTTTCAACTGACGGAACACGCTAACATACTTCTAAGTTTACATTTAAAACTTTCTATTAAATGTAATCATTTAGATTTTTGTTTGAATGTTGATTATTATAAGTTGATTGAAACCAACTGTTGATTCGTCTTCACTTAGACTTAAACCAAATATTGAGCGCGGAGCGTTAGAGGAAATAGTTTATAATTATAAAAGATACCTATTGAAATATATGAATAGTTAATACTAAATAAATATTGCAGTTTTATTCCAAAATCCTTCGCAAAACGCATATGTCCCTTTATGTGTTGAGTGAAAATATAATTTTTTGGTAGGAATAGAACAGCATCTACAACCAAACGCTTGCTTACCAAAACCGTGCTCATGCTATGGTCTCTTGGTCTGAATTCAAATATCTGCGATACAGTGCTGGACATATGACCCTCCTCACCGGTGCCCGGCGCGACCGAGTTATAGATCAATCTAAACGATTTTTTATACGAAGTCGGTTTTTGTCGCACCTTTGATAAAACAATAGCATGTCTTATTAACAACATACAAATCTTATTAACAACATGCCTAAAATAACTATGGTAGATAATTTAGAGAAAGGAGAATAACTTTAACAGTAATTTAATGCAGAGCAAGACCTTTCTGAATGCAAAAAAATAATGTTATTATTAAATTGGCTCCGATGTACCTACCTACATTGTACAATTTGTAATAATTGCAATTGCACCCTTATTTTATCGAATGCGCGACATGATTGTGCACGAATCCCGGATACAAAAGTAATTCCTATTAAGGGGAAAGTTTATTGTAACAGAAGTCGAAAGAAGATTATAAGGACGGAATTCACCAATAAAACTAATCGCATTTTAACGTTTGAAGCGGCTAAACGTTTAATCACGTTTAACCGCTGTCACTAGCTTCACTTGTCTGTATTTTTCTTTTGTTGTATTTTTACAAGTGACGTTAATGACAGCGGCTAAACGCGATTATGTGAGACAAACGTTAAAACGCAATTAGTTTTATTGGTGAATTCCGCCCAGTGTGTACAGTATTCAACTCGGTTGAAAATAAAAGGTAAAAGAAGCTGAAAGAAACAATAAAATAATAATTAGGGCTCCGGTGTAGTAGTAGCTATTTTAGTAGTAGCTAACTACACCGGACAAACAGCTAACTACACCGGACAAACCGCTAGGTAGTCAAAATAAAAATCTCAAAACGGGCCTTTTCTTTTTTGACAACTTTATAGGGTTGTACCAAAACTTCAGTTTGCATCAATCCAACGCTGTTTAGTAATCTACTACCCTTATTTTGCACTAATAAAACAGTCAGGTCACCAAATTAACCAATAAAAAAATATGTAACACAAATAAAATTTTCCAGCACGGTTGGCGATTGGCTGTTGCGTTGCGTATTGCGAGTAAGTTTCCTGCACAGAACAAATAATTTTGTATGGTATAGGTACAGATAGTTGTTTCGGATCTGGGCATCTTGTACGTATGTGAGTTAACATGTTTTTATATGTGCATCCACGATACAGGATTCGTGTATTATACCTACCTACTTTTTCGCAAATTATTCTCAACAATATTTACGTTACATAGATGGCGCCATTTCAACACTAATTCACCTAGGTATAAGCGCCATCTCTGTTTTGTTACTTATAGTTAGGGACCGCAAAACGAAGTAATGCTTCATTGCTTGCAATGAACTCAGAAATGACTCAGAAAGTTTTGATTGGATGGGTAGAGGGCATTTTCACAAATAATAAATAAAAAAAATAGTATCAGTTTTATTGGTCACTGAATTAACAAAGTTGAACGAACAACGATGTAACGAAGCATAAGCAAGACTCTGTTCTTAGAAAAGCAAAGAGTGAAAAGACTAATAGACAATACACTAGAAGTTGGAAATATAACCACTAGCTTCTTTCAGCGGCATCGCCCGCGTGAAAATAGAAAATCATTCTAAGTTAGGTATTCTCGGGATTAAAAGTGTGTGTCTTATTTGCTATTCCAGTATAATTATGGTCTACTCGTGCACCTACCAAATTTCATCCAAATCTGTTCAGCCGTTTGAGCGTGAAGGAGTAACAACTATCTGTATATTATACACACACACATACATATTCCAAAACTAACTGCTACCAGCGGCTTCGCCCGTGTGAAATTAGAAAATTGACCCAAAAGAGCACACTTCCGGGATTAAAAGTACCATATAATCTATTCCAGGTTATGGTCTGCCTGTGTGCCAAAATTCATCTAACTCCGTTTGGACTTCTGAGCGTGAAGGAGTTACAAACGTACAAACAGATATACTAGTATCGTAGTGATATTACAGAAAAGTTTAGGTGAAATTATCATCCACAGCCGTTTAGCCGTTCAAGCATGCAGATGTCACAAAAATACAAACATATACACTTACCAACTTTCGCTAGAAGAAGAGAAGTAACTCTAAATACTTTACCTATGTTGAACCACTTTGCATACAGCCGTAAGACATAAAGTTGAAACGTTATTGACGTAAGTTGTTATCTCACCTGAGGAAGGTGCTTATCTATGAGTAGTGTTCCCTAAGTAAAAACTGTTTCTTTTTTACCCGAGAGCCAGAGAAGGCGATATTTTTTTTTTTAAGTTTTTTATAAAATTTCCAACACGAGTTCACGTCGTGACTTAAGAGCATTACTCCAGAGCGGCGCGCTTCGGTTTTCGGTAAATTTACTCACACTGCTTTACAGTTAGCGTGCACACAGCTGTCTGTATTGGAGTGCATTATAACCGCGTGTCGTACACCGCATTGATAATTTTGATACTTTGCCAACGTCGGCCGGCACTGGAGCGCAGACGCAATTCGCGTCTATTATATAGTAATTCTAAATAATTCATTGTAAATTAAAGAAATAAGTTATTAAAAAAATCATCATGCCATATCTTAGAACGTAAATGTGTTCAATTACTAGGCCTAAAAATAGACAATAATGCCCCATATTTTAACCTAAACTAACATGTTAAATATCTCGAAAAATGGCTAAAGATTACAGTTTTGAGTTTACTTTTCTTGAATGAAAACTTACAGCAATCGTGTTTTTTTTTAGCCATGCATTAATCAATGTTGTATTTTTTTAAAGTAAAATTGTTGTAAGTTTATCATACACAGTTTTACTACTATCTCGTATCTGCGTAGATCATCGACCGCTAGATTTAAAAACGGCTTGGATAAGAACTGTTCTAATGGGAAAACTATACGACTATTTGAAAATGTTTTTAAACCACACACTAGATTATAAAATTCTCAATAACATGTCATCAATATCTTATCTAGAAATCAAAACATTATTGTTATATTGTCCATCGGAAATCATTGATTTTGACTTCTGCGTGTTTTTAACGGATGAATGCTCTTTCAGCGATTCATCAGAGAACCGTGTGTCTGAAAACTGTTTCAGAATCGTGTGTGTCTCTCATCAGTTTTCGAGATTTTAATAATATCGTCAACCCAACGTGCTTTTGAAATGCTCCGGGGACTTATTTACCATGACGTATTAAAATTAGAGATATGGAGCAATACACCATTTATACCATTATAAATACACATACAACATTATTTTTAGTATATGTGAAACCTAAATATAGTTTGTTCAGAATCAGTAACTGAATAGATTCCCATAATTTTTATACCATGATACATTTTTTTTTCAAAAATATTTAAAAAAGGTCACAAGTTGGACTCCACCGACACCTTGTACAACACAGGTTATAGTGGACATTAGACACTAGCGCACAGCTAGATTCGGGAGTAAAACAACCCCTTAGTCGCCCGGGTGGCCCGGTGATCATGTATTTGTGCGGTCTACCAGGTAACAAAATAAGCTTATAACTTCATGATTTTTCATCGTACAGTTATGAAATTTTGTACACAGATTCTTTACATAAAAATACTAGGTACGGTTTCGTGTTTCGCATATATACTAAAACTCATGTTGTTTAGCTCCATCCCTTGAACATTTCAGTTTAGATCGAAAAATGGATCGTGTTAAGAGCTCGTGGTGCACTACTAGTTTCTTTGCCTCAGCTTTGTCCCCCATGGGCACACCGTAGTTATGGCGGTTTTTTTATGTGGAAAATCATCTAATGACTTCTCCCACTTTTGGGCGGAGCGAGACTTACTGTCAGACTTTTACTCACTAAAACCCACTCCTATGTTTCTTCTTTGTTTTGCGTTCCAAGGCCCTAGGATTTCTTTTCCCCGGGTTTTCTTTTCAGAAGCGAACCCATTGCCCCAGTAGCCTTTGATCCTGCTGGGCCCCTGCCCCCTACGGTTTTGCTGACATATCTTAGAGGCGCGCGTGGAACATTGCGTGCTGTCAACGACTCGGGTTCGGTCCGGACGGTTACCGGACGGCTGGACGGCGAGCTACACATTGCTCGCCCTCCGCAATCCCTCTTCGTAGCTGGAAATCGGGGTTGGGATCTCGGTTGCTAGGGCGTGA
Organism: Mythimna pallens; assembly: GCA_961205895.1. Lineage (NCBI taxonomy): Eukaryota > Metazoa > Arthropoda > Insecta > Lepidoptera > Noctuidae > Mythimna > Mythimna pallens. The sequence continues at coordinate 10,930,509 of OY540843.1, forward strand.
GGGCCGTTCCCACACGCGTGCGGCCGCCTCCTTCGCTAGAATTATTGCTTCGCAGAAGGAGGCGACTGCCTGCCATTCCTCCTCACTCCGGACCATGGCCTCTACCAGGGCCGGGCGCGAGAGGTCGTTGCAGCCGACCTTACCACGAGGCCACGGCGGTGTACATCTCTACCGTATGCTCCACCGTGTCCTCTTAGCGATCCACACAATGGTGACACCCAGGCGTTTCTTCCGCACGAATCAGGTGCAGGAACCTCCCGAACTTACCATATCCGGTGAGGACCTGCGTCATGCGGAACGTGAGGACTTCGTGACGTCTTTCCAGTCACTCCTCAAAGAGGGGACTTACCGCCAAGCTTACTTAGCAAGATTCTGAATGACGAAATATTTTTCCAAAAACTTTTAAGGTTTTAAAAAAACGCTTGCTTATTTCCTGGAACAAACACACGAGTGAATGACGGAATAACCAAATGTCAACAAGGCGTTCAGATGTTTGTTATCTTTCTTTTTACGCGTTGCCTTTTTATGAAATATTGCGTTCAATGAACAAACAAGCTTTTAAATCATGCTTTGGATGACGATAGACGAGTTGGGAAGGGTTCTTTTAAACTAAAAACTTAGAGGTTCTAGTATAAGGTATCCTTCAATAGTATACAACAAAGTCCACCACTGCATCTGTCTGTAAAATTGCAATAAACTAAAAAATACTGAACGGAGTTTCATACGATTATTCACCAATAGACAGAGAGATTTATAAGGAATATAATACATGAATTTTATAGTAAAGAACAGCCGAGAATTTTAAAGTTATTTAACACCCACGCGAAAGTAGGGTGAGGTCCATAAGTCCCTAGTATAGATAAGCGATAGCGATTGTTGGTTAAAAGTTATAAATGCATGGGATTGTAATCTATATTTATAAAAGGAGAAACTGACTGACTGACATATCAACGCACAGCCTAAACTACTAAGACTAGGAGCGAGAAATTTTGCACAAAACTTCCTTTTATGACGTACGCGAGCACTAAGAGAGGATCTTTCAAAATTCACATCCTAAGTGAATGAAATGGGAGTTTAAAGTTTGTATGATGAAAACCTTCTTTCACGCGGGCAAAGCTGCTGGCAGAAGCTAGTGCGTTAATAATTTGTCTTACGTAAAGTCCTAAGGGTGGACCGATGACCTGGTAAAGGTTGTAGGAATCCGATGGACGCTAGACGCACAGGACCGTTCATTGTGGCGACACTTGGGGAGGCCTATGTTCAACAGTGGATGTCTATCGGCTGAAATGATAATGATAGTGATGAAGACGTAAAGTCCTTTATTTGTTTTCTTATATTTATAATTCCACATTAAAAAGTCATGTATCATGGTGCTTTCACAAACATGTAAGCTTACATTCACAGGGAACAATTCTTTGTGGGCTATATCAATATTTGTTACGTGCGAATCGAACTCACGACACGCAGCGCTACAACGCAGCTCTTAAAAGGTGATATTTAAAGCATATGAGACGCTATTGAGAACCTAAGGTATCATCCATGTGAAAATAAGTCATCTCAGACAGCTCTGGGATCTTGGTCTAAAAAGTAAATTAATTCATAATTGAATAAAATCTAAGGTCATTACACTCTGGCTTTCACTTTTCTTTTAATCTAAGAATATTGTAAGAATTGTACCCGCATAACTGAATCGTACCTTCGTCGGTCCTCATCATGATTATTGAGTTACGGTCCCAGCCTTCAGGGGTTGGACGCGTTTGTTCCCAGTTTAGTATTCGTTTCCTTTTTGTACCAATTTGTTCTTAATCACTTTACAAGAGTTTGCTTTAACTAAAATAAACTTTGCAGACGGTTGAGATTTCTAGCAATTTTGTTACGTAACGTTAGCTAATTATAATTTTAGTACAATCTTTCGACTTTTTCTAGTTTTTTACATAGTTTCAAAAATTTTATCTAAAGTTCAATTACTTTTTTGGATGGTTGTTGAAATTTTTGTTTAACACTTTCCCACCTACTTAGGTATTGGTATTTAAATATAATAAATGATAAAAATTAATGGTTGATTTTCAAAAAATCAACTTATTTGTGTATTCACGAGGCTAGCAAGTAAAATAAAAAATCATAGTAATGCGAAAGTTTATATGTAAGTAAAATCTTTTGTTTGTTTTAATTTAGATATTTGAAATAATGCCAATAAAACAATACAATAAAATAAAATCACATTAAAATAGTATTAAATAAAAACCTTGCTGGCAGAAACTAAAAAAGAAATACCTCAAATCTATAGTTTTCTCTGGCAATGTTATAGACAACCATCTAAATTACTCTTTCAGGACAACCTTTTAGAATCCGCTGTTGGCTGTCAACAAGGTGACCCACTCGGGCCAGTGATCTTTAGCTTAGCTATACACCCAATCATTCGAAAACTAAATTCCAAATTCAACGTGTGGTACCTCGATGATGGAACCTTGGGAGGCGATGTAGACACCGTTTTAAATGATTTACAATTTTTAAAAAACCAACTCTTTTCTATAGGACTAGATCTCAACTTCTCTAAATGTGAATTATTCCTCTCTGACAGTACTGACAGACATCTGACTCTTCCAAAATTCAATGCAATAGCCCCTGCAATCAAAATTATCGATAAAAGTTCTCTTCGTCTCCTTGGGTCCCCAATCTTTGAGGATTCCTTTCCCAGTTTTGTGGAGGAAAAAATACAAAATTTCAATGACGTTTCGGAAAGACTACTCCAAATTAACATGCATTCGGCCATTACCCTAATTCGTTATTGTTGTTTCGGTCCTAAATTAATATATTTCCTTCGTGCTTCCCACTTATGCAAGCACCTTCACCTTTTGGAAAAAATGGACCAAATTATCCGACATACACTTACTTTAATTTTAAATATGACCTTGGACGATCGAGCTTGGGATCAAGTTACTCTTCCCATCCGTATGGGAGGCCTTGGCGTCCGCAAAATTACCAGTATTAGTTTACCGGCATTCATATCTTCGGTTCACAGCACTGATAAATTAATCAGGAACATTCTAACTTCCACACTGATTCCTTTTGAAGTGCCGTGCTTCACCGAGGCTATGGATGCCTGGAGAATCGCTTGCCCGAATACAAATCCGCCTGACAACCTTACCTCCCAGAGACGGTGGGATGAACCGCTCTGCAAAGTAGTCCAGAAAAACCTAATCCTAACATCTGCTACTACTGCGGAGCGTGCGCGCCTCCTAGCTGTAGGAAATTGGGAGTCAGGTCTTTGGCTTCACGCACTGCCGTCGTCGAATATTGGCACCTTATTCGACGATACTACTTTCCGCCTAGCTGTTGCCCTACGCCTAGGCGCTCCTTGCTGTTCTCCTCATCGCTGCCACTGTGGCGAAGTTGTCAACAGCCTTGGCCACCACGATATACGGATAGCACGGCACGCGAATATTAACGACATCATCCGACGAGCCCTTGTCACCGTCGGCGTTCCGGCTGTTTTGGAACCTCATGGCCTGGCACGCGACGATGGTAAGAGACCGGACGGTATGTCTTTATTTCCGTGGAAGATGGGTAGGCCTTTAGTGTGGGACGCTACCTGTGTCGACACTCTTGCGCCATCCCATCTTCCTAGCTCTTCGTGCTGTGCTGGTGCTGCCGCTGCGGCTGCGGAGAACCTCAAGCGGCGGAAATATAACAACCTCGTCGGAAGTTATATCTTTGAGCCGTTTGGGGTTGAAACTCTTGGGTCGTGGGGTCCAAGTGCTCATAAGCTTTTCAAAGAACTATCCAGACGCTTAGTTGACACTTCGCGTGACCCAAGGGCTGGCTTTTACCTCGGTCAGAGATTAAGCATTGCCATACAACGTGGCAATGCCGCCAGCCTTTTGGGCAGACTTCCAGTCGACAGCGATGCGGAGGAATTTTATGACGCCATATTTTAGCTAGTAGTTTTTGTCTTTAGTGAATGAATGAATTATTTTGTAATTTGTATGTATTTTTATTTAATACTATTTTAATGTGTGTGTTTTTTTTTTTTTTGTTTGTTACTCCTTCACATTCAAACGGTTGTTCGGCTGTTCATCCGTTCGGATTTGTATGAAATTTGGCATATGGGTAAACCGGGTCCTAAAATAGCACATGGAATTCTTTATCCTGGAAGTATGTTTGCTTAGGACGATTTTTTACTTTCACACAAGCGAAGCCGCTGGTAGAATTTAGTACCTGATAATTGGATCTCTCTCTCTGGAAATTATGATATACGCAGGAGAATTAAGTTTGCCGACATAGCCCGAAGAAGGCAGTGGGCCACAATTATGACACGCCACAATTATGGCGGTAGGTCCCCTCTGTGAGGAGTGGCTGGAAAGACAACATGGTATCCTTACTTTCGGCATGACGCAGGTTCTCACCGGACATGATGGATTCGTTCGAGTTCGGGAGGTACCCGCACCGGATTCGTGCGGAAGAAACGCCTGGGTGTCACCATTGTGTGAACCTCCCGGAGGATGCGGTGGAGCATACGGTAGAGGTGTGCCCCGCCTGGGCAGAGCACCGCCGTGTCCTCGTGGGGACGATTGGCGCGCCGGGCCTTGGTTCAGGTCATGGTCCGGAGCGAGGAAGAATGGCAGGCGGTCGCTTCCTTCTGCAAAGCAGTAATGCTAGCAAAGGAGGAGGGTCAAGTCGTCGACGGCGCGTAGTGTTCCACGCGCGCCTCAGAACAGATAGTCGATGGTGCCTAAAGGTTCTGGAGTGGCGACTGCGCACTGGACGACGCAGCCTTGGAAGGCCTCCCTCAAGGAAGACCGATGACCTGGTGGAATCCGTTAGATGCGAGACGCACAGGACCGTTCGCTGTGGCGAAATTTGGGGGCGGCCTAAGCAGAAATGATGACGACGATGATGATGAAATAGATCACAGGTTTACTTAGCTGTGAACAATTCTTAATAGGTAACGCTACTGTACTTACTTTCTCTAAATATTAAATTTCTCAGTTTACAGTTTATAAACAAAAGCTGTCGAACCGCCCTAAATTTTAATTTGTTAGTAAAAAACTTATTCTTTTCCTAAAATAGTAAAAATCCACGAAAATATTATGGTAGGTAAAGAATTAGGCTTTACTTAAGTATCCTTTGAAGAACACTTAGTAAATGATGAGATTAATGAGACGATTTAAAGTCTGAAAGCTGTTTTCAAGATCCTTATAAATGAAACGATTCCAAACTCAAATCTGTAGGTATATCTTCCTACCTACATAGGTTAGTAATTTAAAAATAAATTGTTATGAGGAACCATTGAAAGGGGGGTCCCCTTTGAATGGTTCTCACTATTTAGCACGTTGATTAAGTTCCACATACCACATCACATACATATCATTACATACCATCTACATATTTATACTAAATGTCTAGTAAAATATATAAAAGACAATCAGGCGAGCGCTTATCTACTATAAGTGTTCGCCTGTTTTTTTTTCCTACTTAATTAATGAGAAAATAATTTTGTCATCATCATCATTTCAGCCGAAAGACGTCCACTGCTGGGTATAGTTCTCCCCCAAGTGTAGCTACAACGACTGGTCCTGTGCGTCTCACTTAGATCGAATTCCCGCGACCTTCGCCAGGTTATCGGTCCGAATTGTGGGAAGCCTATCAACGCTGCGTCTTCTGGTAAACTGGTAATTATTTTCTACTTTAAAGATTAAAAAGAATAAAAATTCCAATAAAACATAAACTTAAAATATTCACGTATGTTGAAATTCAACTGAACATAAGAATTTCATTTGGTTAAGTAGCTCACAACAGTGTATGAAGAGAGTAGATATATGTATATACACAGCTGTGAAAATTTTCATGACACCATCCTACGGAGACGATACAGGGTATATCAAAATCCATTCTAGTTAATTTATGGAAGTGACATGAAAAGAAGTTAAATAATAATGCCGAAGAGGAAAACGGTTTTTTTCCGCGTAATGGCGTACCAATAATATACCTATATTGCGAATGAAAGTTTATGCGCGTATCACATTACGGCGGAATTTTGTATGTTTGTTACTTCTTTACGTGCAAATGTCTAAATGGATTTTGATGATACACGGGTAGATCATATCCTGGAAAAGGGCATAGCGTAGCTTTCTATTCCGGAAGTTCATATTGTTCATATACACTATCTATATTTATATAAAGGGAGAAACTGACTGACATATCAACGCACAGCCGAAACTACCAGGACTAGAAGCATGAAAAGTTTCTTTTATAACGTAGGCGATTACTAAGAGAGTATTTCCAAAATTCATTTCATAGGGAGTGAATTTTGGTTCATTCTGGATCCCCAAAGTTTGTATAGAGAAACCAACTTTCATGCAGGCGAAGCCACTGTAACAAGCTAGTTTACGACACTGTTCTACTTTTACGCGGGTGATGCTAATAGCAACAAGCAGTTAATAATAAAATCTGTTAACTTATTCATAAATAAATATACATTTAGCATATTTAGGTATTGTATAATCATTTCAGCCAAAAGACGTCCACTGTTGGATATAGGCCTCCCCCACGCGTCGCCACAACAACCGCATTCCCACGACTCTCCAGGTCGTCGGTCCGCCTTGTGAGAGGAATTCCAACTTACAATCGTCGAATCCGACTCGACTGGGCAGCTTTCGGGAAGCTTTTACTTCTCGCGGTTACTTCTCGTCTAAGATACCACAGTGTCTCAAGACGAAAGTTTATGATCAGTGCGTGTTGCCAGTGATGACATAAAGCACTGAAACATGGTCGCTTACATTGAGCCTCATCAGAACGCATTGTTCGAAGGTACCTCTTGTATTATCACATCAAATATGTTTTAGGAAAATCTCAACCATCCTAGATTGTATTTGCTTTCATGAAAGCCTAGACGTTATATTGTATAAATTGAATCCATTTCGCTCAATCTTGTTTACTCGCATCCCTTTACCATAAAGTTGATGTAAATGTTGGATGTAACTTCCATTTTTTATATAAAAGGGCATTACCCTTTGACCGTTTTGCACTAATGCTTAGCCTTTGCCTGGTTTTCTTACTAGATGTAATATATATTTTTGCTTTATGAATAAACAAAGTAAATAATTAAAATAACCTCTTATTTCCTGCTAATTACTACTACATTGTTTAAATTGCTTAATTAATTTAAAACACTAATTTACTGATTTTAATATTTACAAGAACCCCATATTGGGTGAAGGCCTCCTCCAAAGTTGCCCAATTTTCTCTGTCTTGTGCGGTTGTTGTTTTCAGTTGTTTTGGTTTTAATATTCCTTAATCATGTCATAATTAGTGGCGCAAAAAAAAAAAAACTCAAAATAAACTCGGTACATAGCTTAGAATTATATAAGTCTTAAGCTACTTGACTCGAACATATTTTTATTTCACGTTACGTAAATATAATAATATTTTACTCTATATTCAATTTCAAGGCGTTCGTGGTGCGAGTCCTGAACACTTTTTTGCCCCTCATTTTGAAGGAAGACTTTGGGCCGCAGGGCGTGGTGTTCCGTCGCTTCCGCGGACAAGTACCACAGAACAGCTTTTTTTTTATTAATTATTCATTAACAATAAATTGCACTTACTCGTAATTTATTTTATATATGTTAGTCTGTAAGGTATTTATCTATGGGCCAAGATGCCTGAAAATAAATTATTTATTATTATATTAATTCATAAATTGTGATGCAAACATTTAAGTTTAACTTAATTTTGTGAAAAAAAAGTCTTGATATTGTAACAAAAATACGAATAAAAAGCAATAAACAAAATAAAAGTAATATAAGGAGATTTGAAACATTTGCGTACAACAAAAATGGATAGTTAGTTTTAAAGTTTACTTTTAAAATTTTTATTTATGTTTACTCGTAAAAGCAAACGAATAATTTCTTTAAATTCTTAAGTTTACCTATCGTTTCGTTTGAATGAAAAATCACTTTTTTTAAAACAATTGCATAGTCAGCCATAAAACAAGGAGCAGTTTTGATTCTGCAAAAAATATCAGGAAGCAATTATGTTAGTGATTTTGATATGATTCTTCTAACATTTTATTTTTATTAACGGTAATTGGTAAAAGTGTATCATAAAGTAAGTTGGTAGAGCCGTAAACCAGCTGTCGCACTCACATATACAGTGACATGATGAGCGGGTAAATCTTTTTTTAAGGTTTCGTACCTCAAAGGGAAAAAAGCGGAGCGGGAGATTCTAGTTCCTTCTTTGCCTTCGTTCCAGGGCCCCGGGGTTCTCCTTCGCATCACCCATGGCTCCAGTAGACTTCGACCCTGCTGGGTCCATTTGGTTTTGCTGACATCTCATTGAGGCGTGCGTGGAACACTACACGCCGTCCACAACTTGGATTCGGTCTAGACGGCTACCGGATAGTCGGACGGCGAGTCAGTGCCTACGGTGGCTGGAAATCGGATTCAGGATCCCGGCAGCTGGGGCGTGAGGGCCATTCTATCGCGCGTGCGAACTCGCTAGCGTTACTGCTTCACAGAAAGAGGCGACCGCCTGCCACTCCTCCTCGCTCCAGACCATGGCCCGTACCAAGGCGTGAGAGATCGCTGCCGCCGATCGCCCTCACGAGGACACGGCGGTGCTCTGCCTAGGTGGGGCACACCTCTACCGTATGCTCCACCGTGTCCTCCGGGCGGTCCACACAAAGGTGACATCCAAGCGTTTTTTCCGTACGAATCCGGTACAGGAACCTCCCAAACTTACACCGAAACATGTCCGGTGGTAAGGACACCATGTTGTCTTTCGAGCCACTTCTTAAAGAGGGGACTTACCGCCATAATTATGGCGTGCTCAGCACTGGACTGCGACAGCCGCTGTCGCCATTCCACCATGAGATCCCGGCGGAACTCTGTCCGCCATGCCGTGACTCGGCGCGGCAGCGGAGTTGCGCCCCGGCGTTGTATCTCCACGCGCAGATCGTGGATGCGTACAAGGACTGTTGCCTCGAAATCCCACGGTGGCATGCCAACAAGGAGGCTCGCCGCTTAACGGGAAACCGTGCGGTATCCCCGCACCATCTGGATGATAATAATTTGTCACCTACGACGCTAAGAGGATCCATTACTTACTGTCACTTATCAATGAATAATGACTACAAATGTGGACTAAAGTTAAACTTGCAAGTAGATACATTAGCTTGTATGTGTATTCTGTAGGTAGGTATATAGCATTTTATATATACTTCCCTATCATAATATAATAATCTATATATATAAAAGGAGAAACTGACTGACTGACATATCAACGCACAGCCGAAACTACTGGGACTAGAAGCATGAAATTTTGCACAAGGTTTCCTTTCACGACGTAGGCGAGCACTAAGAGAGGATTTTCTAAAATTCACCCCCTAAAGGGATGCAACGGGTGTCCAAAATTGGTATGTAGAAATCTATTTTTACGCGGGCGAAGCCGCTGGCAGCAGCTAGTATTATTATAAAGAGGAAAGATTTATATTTTTGTTTGCAATGAAAAAAAAAACCCAAACAATACTGGACGGATTTTGAAAATTCTTTCACCAGTAGAATGCTATTTTATGACTGAGCGATACAGGTGTACATTTTTATTTTTCTTTCACACGGGTGAGGCCAGTAGCAGACGCTAGTAGTAAATTTAACGTAGTAAATATTTTAATTAAAACCTGATACTGTTTTTAAAACCGTTCGTGCATGTAATTATTGCTCTGAATTACAGTTCAATACAAGTACTTACAGGTTTATTCATATCAAATTATGTTGTTTTTTTGTTTTATTCCTTATAGAGATGTTAAAGATACATTAAACATCAGTTCGACACCTTAAGGCTCCGTGCACAAAATCAACACATTATGAACTTTTTTGATCATGGTTTGTGAGAAAAGCAAGAAAAATTTAAACCTTCTTTTATTAGATTATGAAAGTCAAGTTCTTATTCTCTCAGTTGGCTTGATTACTTTTTTAAAATAATGTGTGTATTAATAGCAATTACCCATATTCAAAACCCTTTTCTCGCAAAAGTAACGAGCGAGTGACGTTTGGCTATGTTTTACACCAAACTACAACTGATTTATAACATTAAAAAAAATATCAGTAACATCATTATATGGTCTACTGGCAGATGGGTTGAAAACATTATTGACTTTAATAGAAAATATAGCAGAAAAAAAATGTTGAAGAAACACAATTCTTCGAAAACATCTGGACAAATAAGTATTTTTTTCTATACCTTAGCAACACATTTAAGAAAATTTAAAAATTGCACAATAATCTTAAGAAATCCCTTTAATAGAATCTAAAATTTATTTTATAAATAAACAATATCTTCATTTCGTAAATTACAAGCAAATTGAACTATATTATCGACCGCGCAAACTCGATCGCGTCAGTAACGACCGGGTTCTCCCAGCGTGAGCACACGTTACTTTGCTTCGCAGCTGCTCGTGAATATTACATGAAAATATTCCCAAGATTGCACGCCGACTACCACTTTTTGATCCATTAAGTATTATTGTTTATTTTAAGTAATTTTTTTGTTTATGAAAACTGTTAAAATTTCTTTCGACTTCAATATTAATTAGAGGTAACAGTTGTTGTTTGTTTGTAAAGGTTATCTGCGGAATTACTTTACTACTACCCAAATACAAAAATTATTTCACTAATGAAATCTACAATGTTTAATGGCAGCTATATTATCATCCAGTGTTATACACTATGTACAGGATGTTGATATTTCTTATGATTACTTAAGGTCGAAATTCAAGGTCTAGTTTTCGAAATCATTTTTTTTGTAGATAATGGGTCGAAAGAAAGAGACGCATTATCAATTATCATTATCAATGCGTCACTAAAAGAAAAAGGAAACGACATGTAAGGCTTTATTTTATTGGGTGGGAAAATCATCCTATGACAAATCCCACTCTTGGGCGGAGCGAGAGATAGTGTCAGACTTTTACTGACTAAAAGCCCACTCCTGTTCCTTCTTTGCCTTCGACCCAGGGCCTCGGGTTTCACTTTCACACTACCCGTGGCCCCCGTAGGCTTCGACCCTGCTGGGCCCCTACGATGTGTTGACATCTCCCTGAGGTGCGCGTGGAACAGTATGCGCCGTCAACGACTTGGCCTCGGTCCGGACGGTTACCGGACGGTCAGACGGTGAGCCACCCATTGCTCGCCGTCCGCAAGCCCGCGCCTACGGTGGCTGGATATTGGAGGACCGTTGCCTCATGCGATCGGCCGCCTCCTTTGCTAGCATTACTGCTTCACAGAAGGAGGTGACTGCCTGTCACTCCACCTTGCTCCGGAGTATGGCCTGTACCAAAGCCCGGCGCGAGAGATCGCCGCCACCGATCGCCCCCACGAGGACACGGCGTTGCTTTGCCCAAGCGGGGTACACCTCCACTGTGTGCTCCACCGTGTCCTCCGGGCGGTCCACACAGTGGCGACACCCGGGCATCGCTTCCGCACGAATCCGGTGCAGGAACTTTCCGAACTTAGCGTGTTCGGTGAGAAAAACGACATGTGCGGCTGATACGAGCGGGACAAATGTTGCTATTTTTTAGTAAATTGATAATGAAAATTTTGAAATGACTATGAATACTACAAATGTTGACAACATGTGTGAACTTGATCTAAACATGGTAATTATAACCTTTGTGTTACGCACAGGGTGTAAATTAATATCAAACCTACTTTTAGAAATTCATAACTTTTTTAGTTCTACATGGTAGTCAGCTGATCGCGACTGTTTATATAGGAAGTTTAAAGTAAAAATATTTACCATTTTTTCAATGATAAAAATAAAGGCTAAATAGCCGGTCAGCAACAGAAAAAAAAATTGGCGTGAAAGCGGCAATCGGCTCTGTATTTATTTTTTTCGAGTTGTAGAGTTCTGTTGAATCTCTGCTATATGAGATTTGTATTAACACGATAAGTTCATCAGAATCAGATATGGATTAAACGCCTGATTATTAAGAGAAGAGGCTAAAGCAGTAGTGGAAAACCTTTTACCGCCTAAATCAAAAGAAATATATCTAAAGTCATACGACAAATTTTGAGGACGACTCAGATTTTTATTTTTACTTTATTTATATTCGTAATGAAAAGCACAGTGTTTTACTTCGGGTTAAAGATCTCTTCGAACTATTGGCGTCCAAGCGTATTTTCGGGACTAAATAAGTTGATCTCACCCCTTGGGTAACAATGTATTATATGATTTATGGTGACATTGCACTATTAAAATATTTGCTAGTTATAATATAATTTTTGATAAAACAGACACAAAGATGACGATTTGTGTTTCAGAAAAGGGTTATTTAATTTATTTAATAACCAACTTTTGCCTGCGGCTTCGTTAATTTCGATTTTCATTAAGATTTGAAAGACACGTGGCAGTATCTAGGGATCATAAGTACGTTATTGTTATTTTCCTTGGGACAGTACTTTTCTTCGGGAGGAAAGTTACCCTGTAACCGTTTTTGTTCACCAGACAACATATAATATGTATAATTTCAGGATAATCATTTCATTGATTTAGGCGTGAAAAGCTAACAAACAAAAATAAACTTATTTTCGCATTTATAATAATTAAAACTATAGAATCTTGAGAGTAGTTAATTTTATTTGTTTCAAATCTTAAAACTTGTCGAGTAATAGTTAAGATTAACTTGTAAATAATATGCTTATGCAAAAATGTATTTTTTTAGTTATAAGGTGTTCGGTGGAAACACCGAACAGTGACGTTAGGTAACAACAAATTTATGGTTTTCAGATTTATTCCTATACCTGTGCTATGAGACCTTGCTTTATGTCAAATTTCAAGATTCTGGGTCAACGGGAAGTACCTTGTGAATTTTAATTACTTTGGGAGTATCAAAATTTACGTTTTTTTTTGCGACATAAACGTTCGTTTCTGTTTTATTCGTTACCTTAGAAGTTTGATTTTTTCAAAACTTCAAGGAACTGCAGACTTAAGTATATTGTTTAATTTCAACTCGATACCTCCACGTATTCTCGATAAACAGTCTTGACAGACAGACAGACGGACGAACCACAAAGTGATCCTATGAGGGTTTCGTTTTTTCCTTTTGAGGTCCGCAACCCTAAAAAGAAGAGTATCCAACACGGATAAAGCTGTTTGTCTTGGGCACCTTGAATCCATTACTTCACTCAGGTTTCTATATGAACTCATTAGCAATGTTCGGGAGTTAATTATATAAATCCCTGACGATCGGTATTATAACTTCGTTTCGTTCGGAATTCAACATGCCGCCCGCGATTTAAAGACACTGCACGCCACATAATCTACTATTACATAATTTTGACGTATCGAAAGTGTTTTTTTTTTACAACCATTTATATAAATAAATATAATTTTATCATCTGTTTTGGATTTATCGTTCTGTTAAATGTCTAAATTTGTCAACATCCATCTAACACAAAATTAAATAATTTTGGTGTACAGTGTGATAAATATAAAGACACACGTCTCAGACGTTTATTTACAAACCTTACTTAATATAAAATTTTGTAATTTAGAATAATATCTTCTAAAAGATCAAAATTGTTTAAGCGGTCACGAAGCTCGATTTTTACGCGTGTGTGCGTGTAGTTGTATGAATGGTGCACACAAACATATCATTGCAACGAATTTGCCTAAACTCTAGCGAGTGAATTTTATGCACGGCCTCTTAAGCTGTAAGTTGTATAATTCTGCAAATGAGAGGTTGAACATAGGTAGACTCACGCGTCTAGAGGCCACAAAGAAGCCAACGCAGTGGCTCCAAACACTCGACTATAGATATAGACGTTGGAAGCTAACCAAGTGGACTCATGGTGCGCATTTAAACATACACTTATATACACTCTCTAACACACCAAACAGCCTCACACACACAACATTCACTCACACACACAATATAACCTCACACACCTCTAACTACACCTACACAATATACAATTATAATTACCATTTCTTTCTCCTTTTCTGTTTTATTTTGTTTTATGTTACTTTTTATTTATACTTTTGGTTTTTATGTAGACTTATGTGACTATGTCTTCTAGGTAAAAATAAGTGCAATGTACTGTGAAATTTGTACTTGCTGAATGTGACTCGTTAACCACTGGAATTATTATGCTAAATCTGTCAAATAAACGTTTTTTATTTTAAATTTTGCAAAATTTTCACAATGTATCAATACGATATTTAAAACGATAAATAATGCAGCGCTGGTATTCTGTTGGACATAGGGCTCCCCCAAGCGTTGCCACAACGACCGATCCTGTGCATCGAGAGGCAGAGACGCATCGAGTCATCATCCAGAGCGGGAATGCGGTGGATGCGAGCATCCACCGCATTCTCGCGACTCTCACCAGATCATTGGTCCACCTTGTGGGAGGCCTTCCAACACTGCATTTTCCGGTGCGCGATCGCCATTCTAGAACCTTTCGGCCCCGTCGACCACCCGTGCAGCTGTATAATACGTATAATTGAATACTGGTATTATACAAATATCTGATCTCTGAAACCTAGTAACTGGATAACATACCCCTTAGCAAGACTGGAGCCATATTTTCTGGCTTCTGACTATCTGTAACGACCGACTGTTAAAGATCTACAAATGATACTTAAATTTCGTTAACCACTGTTCTTTTTTAGGGTTTCGTACTTCAGAAGGAAAACACGAAACCTTTATAGGATCACTTTGTTGTCTGTCTGTCTGTCTGTCTGTAAGACCCTTTATCTCGGGAACACGTGTAGGTATCGAGTTAAATTTAATCCTATATACTCAAATTTAAGGTATCTTGAAGCTGTAAAAAAAAGAAACTTCTAAGTTAACGACAAAAAAAGATACAGCCGTTTATGTTACAAAAAACGGATATTTCGTCACTCTCAAGGGAATCAAAATTCATAGGGTACTTCCCGTTGACCTAGAATTCTGAATTTTGGCACGAAGCAAGGTCTCATAGCACAAATATAGGAAAAAATCTGAAAACTGTAAATTTGTAGTTACGTCACAAAAAATATTCTTCGTAACTCAATTTGGGAATTGAACTGTCTTCATAGGTAAAATTGTACGGACCATCAGTGCGCGAATCCGACTCGATTTCAAATTAAAATTCTGTTCTCTATTAATTATAAGCATAATTAACCTTATAATGTTCCCTGTTCCTGGACTCAGGCCTCATCTCTGGAAGAAGAAATGGGCTGTAATTCACTACGCAGGCCCAGTGCGTGTTGGTGCATTTCAAATTTTTGCCTCATGATGAAATAAAAGACACAAAATAATGTGCCTGACTTGGGTTTAAACTCGCGACTTACAACTCGTAAGTCGTGATCGTTATCACTGTTTTAATGCATTAAACAACAAATAAAGATGTAAAAAAGTCCGAAATCGAAAACAATAATTAAGTACGCAACACTTGGCTTCGCAGTAAATTGGATCAGTCAACTGAAAGAAAAATATCAAACCATTTCTTTTTATATTAAAAAGTCCAATTAGCTCCGTCGTCTTCGCCAAGCTTCACCTTACCCTTATTTTTCAAAGAACGAGGTGATGTTGTTATAACGTTTCAGTTTTTTTTTTCTTATGTTTTCGTTCCTAAGACAAGCCAGCTAGTTATTATTCTAAAGAGATTTATGTACGTTTGTACAAGATTCGCGGCATAAAGGTTTTATTTGATCTTTATTATTTGAAAGACGTGACGCAATGATGTAGAGTTTTTGAGGTTTTTGTTATTTTTAGTCTTTAACGTAACATAATATCAAGCATGTTCTGTGATAGGTGGGCCAGAGGTAGACCTTTCTAAAATTCTGCAATTTTTTCTGAATGCTATTTTTAAATCCAATGTAAATCAAAACTCTGAACTCCTTCTGAGAAGTTTTAGATAGAGAAACTCAATCACATTTTGCTTTGCGTTGTGTAATAGTGGGGGCGTAAATAAACATAAATCAATCGATTGGCGGCAGGATCTCTCACGCCGGGCCCTGGTACAGGCCATGGTCTAGACCGAGGAGGAATAGCAGGTGGTCGCCTCCTTCTTTGCAGTAATGCTAGCGAAGAAGGCGGCTGCATGCATGTCCGGACATCCTTCTGCTATCCCAACCCCGACTTCCAGCCACCACAGGCGTCGGTTTGCGGCCGACGCTCACCGTACAGCCGTCTGGCAACCGATTGGACCAAGCATGAGTCGTAAAATGCGCGTAGTGTACTACGCGCGCTTCAAAAAGATGTCAACAAAACTGTAAGGGCCTAGCAATGCGAATGCCTACTGGGGCCATGGGTTGACTTCCGAAAGAGAATCCGCTGGGGTTCCATTTCGGAACAGGACCCCTCTTGGAACGCTGGAACGCAAGGCAAAGAAGTAATACGGATGTGGTTTTAGTCAGTAAAAGTCTAACATACACTCTCGCTCCGCCTTAGAGCGGGAGAAGAAATTGGACGATTACCTCCTTTAAAAAAAAACACATCTTGCCAAACACGAGAATCTAATCCAAGACTTCATGCTGAGTAGACGCGTTTCATATTTTTGATTTGTCATTATTTTGTTTATACTCGTATGTAGTTACATCAAAATCAGCAATACAAATCAGTACTAAACTTAATGGTACGTTATCTGGAAGATAAGTAGGTAATCAGTTAGTTAAAATATTAACAAATAACAAAATTCTCTTTAAAACCATACCACAAAGGACCAATTAAAAAATCATCATTATCATTATTATTTCAACTTTTTGTTCTATGAGTAATACGCCCAGTCTATACCACTTAAATTTAGCTATTCCGCAGAATACGACATAGCCCGCAGGCTATGTCGGTAACCTTGGTTCTCCTGTGGATGTCTTGATTCGATCATTCAAGGAAAATTCAAGCATAGCCCTCTACTTTGCTCTTTGAGCGACGTTCAAGCTTCTGATGAGGCCTATTGTGAGTGGCTACGTTTCAGAAATATATGACATCACTGGTATAGACTTTCATCTTGAGTCACTGTAATATGACGGACGAGAAAATACCGCCCAACTTCCCGAACACTGTCCTGCCGAGTCGGATTTGAAAATAAACCCATTTAAAAATTTTTCTTTGGTTTTAATCTGTTCTCAAAGTTAAAAAGAAACTAACTGTACCGATTGTCACTTGTGTTTGTCTGAATGTGTTTTCTGATGGCTACAACCCGGGAATTTTTAAATCAAGAGTGAATAGGTTACTTCTAGGTAAGCGCGCTCCATCGTCGACCGCATCGTCTCTTTCCATCAGGTGAGATAGTGGTCAAGCGCGATCCTATCAAGAATAAAAAAAAATGTAAGCGTCTACAACTTCAAGTGAAATATAACTACTGTAAACAAACAAGACTTAAATACTAAAAATATGTATATCTAGCTCTATTACCAAGAAATACGCGCAGATGCTATCAACCCCTTTGACATAATATTAATATCAGTTGGATTATCTCTACATTGTTTTGGCAAATGTCACCGAATTAAATTGGATTATAGTATAGTAGATCTACCGATTAGGAGGATCTGCTATCACTGATCTGTCACAGTTTGTGATCAGAGATAAAGGTCAGCTATCTATAATAAACTTATGAAGGTGTAATATTTTCTGTACTTATAATATTTATTTTTTCGAAGACATGTGACATTCATCAACCCGCACTGAGCTCGCGTGGTGGGTTACGGCCCATTCCCTCTCTTAGAGAGGAGGCCTGAGTCCTAGCAGTGCGAACATTAAAAAAGGCTGCTTATGCTATAATATTTAATAAAAATAATTATAATTGTTTATTTCTTACCACTATTAAGTTTACTAAGGGTCGTCGCACACGGGCCACCGGCCATAACCACATAACGCCGCCACCGGCATATTTCCTGTAGGTTTCATACAATTTATACGGACGCCACACAAGGTTGACGCCGGAAGCCTCCACACGCTACAAAACGCCGCTGCTCGCTTCTTGTGGTCCATACGGGCCACTAAACGCCGAAACAAAACGCTGTCACACGCCACTCGTGCATTTAAACCTTTTTCGACAGAGTTCATTATACTACTGTGTGGCCACAAGTAGCTTGTGGCCGCATCTAGCTTCTCGTGGTGGCGTTTATGGCTGTGGCATGTGGCCCATGTGCGGCAACACTAATGTGGTGGATGGGATATGCGGTAAACCATTTTGAACTATCTATGTTTGACCCTATCCCCTGAACTAAGTGGTAACCTGTATTTAAAAGCTGAAAAATTTCTTCTATTGGGAATTCATCAAATAACTCTTCCCGGTCTAGGTGGAGCGAGAGGGAGTTTTAGAATTTTACTGTACTTACGTGATACAGAACTTCAATCCAGGCACCACGTAAAACTCTTAGAACGAATTACCTAAATAAGGTTTAAGTGAAGAAGCGTTTCAAGCGTTATTGCGTGAGTTTATGTAATGACTGTAACACAACTAGAAAACTCTTTTAACCTGTGTATTAACTTCATCATCATTCTTCACCCAAATTTTGCGCTGCTGGGTATAGATATCTTTTTTCTTGTGCTAATCTCCATGTTTCTGTACCACCGTTATTCAGGCTCTATCCGCGCTCCATCCTACCATGATCGTATACAGAGACTATGTGGCACAGGCAGGATGATGCGAATACGGGTTATAATTAAAATTATTAAAAAAAAAAATATATATATTAGGTATAATTAAATATATTATTGTAAGTTTTTATTTGTATAAAATATAATGTATTAATAACAATATGTACCTAATGCTTAATATTGCACCTATCACCAGTTGTCTCTGCATCACCCAAAGGTTGACTGGTAGAAAATGCCTTAAGGCATTAAGTCCGCCTCTGCACTTTTGTGTGCATAAAGAATTGATAAATAAATAACTGCGTTTGATGACCGTAATGCAAGTTACAATACGGTCGACGTAACTTGACGGTTCTGAACATAGGCTCTGCGAACTTTCGCGCATGTACACTCGTAAAAAAAGTGTTATTGGAATTCATTTTTTTTTAAACCGAAATTCGAATATGAATTTCCTGATACAGAGACCAAGTACAAATAAAATAAATATCAAAACGCTATGAGACAGAAAGCTAAAAAAATAATGTACCTAATGAATTAAAAATTCACTCACCTTTCGATAGTAGCAAATTTTTGTCACAATCACACACAATATTATTTACAGTTTGATAAACTTTTTATTATTCAATCACTTTCGCTGAGGGGAGAAATCCCTAGCATAAAGTCATCTGCCTCTTGCGTACTTTGTGAGGTACTCGGTATAGGTTCGTCATCGTCATCATAATTGTCGTCGCTCTCACTTTCAGATTCATTTTCTGAGTCTGATCCTGTATTAATGACGAATTAATAATAATATAATAAAAATTCTTTATTTCTCCTCACAATGATAAACTTATAGGTTTAGGTTTTACATAAGTTCTGTTATTATAATTAACAATGTGAGGAGCTGGTGTTTGAGTTAGGCATAAAATGCCTGTATTACAAATCACCAGGTCCCCACCCCACGGAAGAACAGTTTTTTTTTTTGAAAGGTATGCAATTACAATAATAAAAAACAAAAATAAGTAATTATAATTTTGGAGGTAGAAGTAAAAACGAAGCTAAAACAAAAAAGTAAAATAATAAGAGTGCCTATATCTGTGTGTTTGATGTGCGTGTCTAATGATAGTGTATTGTATTAGTGTGTATGTGATGTGTACATGTGAGAGTTGTGGTGTAAGTTATGAACTTATATTGTACTAATTTAATTTGACAGAAGTAGCTTTTCTGTAAAACTATAATCCGCATCCAACAACCAATCTGAAACTGAAGACTTACATTTGATTATTGGTAAAGGATAAATCGTTAGGGCCCGATTCAACTTGTTGTATAAATTTGAACCCTGATAGCAAAAAAACCGATGTGCAAACTTAGTTTTGAATGACGATGCAGAGCAGACTTGATGTTTACGACGTTTGTTTCTGATTGTTTCTGGTTCATAAGTTATCAGGGAATGCTGTTTCATAACCGTTTTCAAAATGAAGAGTTGTCTCACAGAAAGTACCTTCCATTTTGAGTAGAGATCAGCTGTTGGGTGATAAAAAGGAAGAAACAAGCTCACCTTTAGGAGTGCTCTTTGTGCTCTCTCAACTTTTAGAAGATGAGTTTTACATGTTCCACCCCATGTAGTAATACAGTATTCAAGCTGAGACTGACAGAGAGCATAGTAGACAGATTTTAAAATAGATTTTGATGCAGAGCTTCTTAAGGCTTTAAATATTACTATTAGTCTACGGACTCTTGCTGATAGAAGATTAATATGATGGTGAAATTTAAGATTTCTGTCAATAATTACACCTAAATACTTGGTGGATTCAGTTTTTTTAAGGTTAGGGCACTGACAACTTCTGTGATTTGCATTTGGGCACGAATGGACGACAATGCTTAAAGAGGAATCAGGTTTGTCATTAGATTTAATTGAGAACGCTATGTAAGTGGTTTTTTCTACATTTAACGTAAGTAAATTCTCATTTAACCAACTGGTCACTGTATTTATGCCTGTCTGAGCCCTGGCAAACACTTCATGCCAAGAGTTACCACTAAAAAGTAAGGCTGTATCATCCGCAAACGCGATAATTTTGGAATCGGGAAGACTTAGCTGACATATATCATTCATATAGACTAGGAACAGCGTCGGTCCGAGAACACTGCCCTGAGGAACTCCAAAAGTCACTGAAATCTCTTCACTGGTAATGTTACCGATTTTAACACATTGTGTTCTGTCATTCAGGTAATCTTCAAAAAGTTTTAATTGAAGATGCCGGATACCTAGCCTTTCGAGTTTTTTAAGCAGAATAGGGACAGAGACTGTGTCAAAGGCCTTTGCTAAATCTAAGAATATTCCAATGGTTTTCCTCTTTGAATCTATGTTGTTAACTATGTAATCTGTAAGTTCTAACACGGCGTCGGCGGTCGATCTCTTGGCTCTGAAACCAAATTGTGCTTGTGAGAGAAGATTTTTACTTTCCAAATAGCTAAGAAGTCTTCTGTTAATGATTCGCTCTAAAATTTTTGACAGAGTAGGGAGAATCGAAATTGGCCTATAATTATTGACACAGCCTCTGTCACCACTTTTATATATCGGGTGAACTCGAGACCTTTTATAGATCTTCGGGAATATACCGGTTGTGAGAGACAAATTACATATGTATGTTATAGGTAATGTTAGAATATCAACATTTGATTTCAAAATGTCACTAGATATTAAATCAAGACCAACCGAACAATCACTCTTTAACCCCGCTATCAATGTCCTAATCTCTTCTTCGTCCGTTGGTAGCAGACAAAAAGAGTGGCTGCACAAATTTAAAGTGTTGGGTTCAGTTCGCAGATTACTACTAATGATTTTTTCTGCTAAAGTTTTGCCAACATTTGCGAAGTATTGGTTAACATTATTTACGGAATTTTGGGGGTCACTAGTATTTATAAGTTCAATCGGGGCATCTTTGGGTTTAGTTAAGTATGTCATCTCTTTGACTATTTTCCAAATTTTTTTACTATTTTTTCCTGCGTTTTGGAACTGTAGTTTTTCATAGTCTCTTTTAAGTTTTTTTAGTAAAGATGAACAATATTTACGGTATCTTATGTATGTAGTTTTATATATATTATTCTCAGGGTTTTTCTTTACTTTTTTATATAGATTATCACGGTTCTTAATGCACTTTAGAATGCCTGGGGTTATCCACGGTTTTAGAATTTTCTTCCTATTTGATATATTGACTTTTTTAGTGTTGTTTTTAATAGCCGTATGAAGAATATTGTGAAAGAAATTAGCAGCATCGTTGGCATTTTTAATTGTGTATAGTGGACTGAAGTCAAAATTTTCAAGTTCCATATTTAGAAGGTGGTGGTTTAAATAATTAACATTTTTAGCAGGTTTTTGTTTTGGAAGGCTAGCTATGTACAAAGCAACACTATTGTGATCTGTAATTGTTGTTTGGAGTATAAGACAACGAGCTGTTAGTTTAGTCTTTAGAAAGGTGTGGTCCAAACATGTTTTATTGTGCGTGGGTGATGTGTACGCTGGCATCATACCGTGGAATGCCATCATATCTAGATATGCTAAAAGATTGTTGTCAGTACTGAGTTCGGCAATGTCAATATTAATGTCCCCCAACAATATAATATTTTGCTTAGATGAATATTTCAATAGTATCTGATTAAGAGATTGTAAGAAGTTATCAATATTTCTGTACCCAGGGGGCCTATAAATGGCCAAAGCTATTGTATCACTATTTAAAGTAATAACAAGACAATTTGCGTCCTCAATCCCAGGTTCCTCAACTGAGATAAGCAAACTGTTCTTGTAGTACACAACAACTCCTTCATTCTGCGTAAGATTGTTAGTGGTGGCAAAACTTTTATATCCATCCATGGAGGGTAGAAAAGAGGTTGATGGCAACCAGCACTCTGTCAAAACAAGGCAGTCCCAGTCCACCTCAGTACTGGCTATTATTGGTAACAATCCAGGTAAGTTACATTTTACACTCCGAATATTTTGCTGAAAAATTTTTAAACATTTTTTGGAGTTTGGTAACAGGTCCGAGCAGTCCTCCGCATTACAGTTGAAAAAGTCAGCAATATTAAAAGAGTCTATTTCACTTTGTAAATGATTTAACTCATTGAATTTTGTCTAAGTAATAATTTAGCAGGATCGTATTTGTAAGTTAATTTGACCATAGTATTATGTGCTGTTATATAAATTATATGTAAAAAAAGCTTAATATGTATGGATTTCAATCTTATTGAATGGTTAAGTAACGTAATAAAAATAATATTAGGTATAACATAAAATTTTAGAGATCGAATAATATTTTGGGGTTGTGCTATGTAAGTATTTTTGAATAGGAGAAAGTGTAGGGCAGTTGTTTTATCATTATGTGTGCAGTGTACATGAGAGTAGTAATAGGCGCTAACTAAATAAATTAAAAAACAAACAATGTACAAAGTAATGCATGCTGATAGAAAGTAAACAAGTACTTCAGAAAGGAAAACTAGTCAAATACTTTTTTCCATGTTCTGAAGGTCTTCTTCGCAATACACGCGTAGACGGGGTTGGTGTTCGTTAAGCTTCAAAAACACCTTGCCAAACGAAGTCCAACAGTGCTCGTAGTTATGTTTTTTAGCAAATAATCTGGCTATATAGTGTAGACGTCTGATTGATGCAGTGAGAGATTCAGCCACGTATATTGGTTTTACTGGTCCAACCATATTCAGATGTGTAGTATTTAAACGCTTTTCACGATTCTCCTTATTGTATGATCCAGTAGCCTTTATAAACTGTTCTCTCTTTATGGTTGATATGAAATCCACGATTATAGGGCCTGAAGGTTTGTTTTTCAGCTTTAGACGAGATACATCTCGAATATCGGAGTCTAGTATTGGAACATTAATAACATTTCCAATCATTTTTGCTATCTCAACTATCTTTTCTTTATTTTCCGATTCAATGGCTGGGACATTTCTTAGCTCGATCATGGTAGAACGTGCATTTTTTTCAAAATGTTCTAATTTTGCATCCAATGTCTTTATATGGCTCTTTAATGAACTTTTTTCCTGTTGAAGAGTTTTCAAATCCCTAAGAACGTCATCGTATTTCTCGGACAGCAACATCATCGATTTATTAATTTCAGCGTTTTGGTTTCTTAGCTCCTTCAGAGATAGTTCCAAAGTGGTAAATTTTGCGTCATGCTGCTCTTTTATTTCTTCCATTTTTGTCAATAAGTCAGACAATGAGATATCTGCTGTGTTTGAAGGATTATTATACCGACGCTTGCTACGCTTTGTAATGCTCAAATCTTTTTGCTGATTATCAGGTGTACTGAGCGCAGGATCCGCTACTTTGTTAGGAGAGATAAGTTTACTACCACTTTTTGGTGGGGTACGTGAAACGGACATTTTTTTTTTTTTTTTACAGCTTTTTCTTGGTATTTCTAGCTTACGTAATTACAATTTATCTCACGATGATAATATTACACATTAAACCACGGAACAATATTTACCCGCCCAACGCTGTCGCTTATGAACTGCGGCAAGCAACAACGCGCATGTAATGATGAGGTGCTGCTTATGCTGTGTGCCGTATTTACGAGTGTGCGGTATGACGTCGCGTACGCAGGATACCAGTTGTGTCGACTGTCGCTGTCCTGTTCTTGCCGCTTCACTGCTTAATTGTTATCTCCATCAGAGCACTGCGCGCCTAGTACTTATGTTAATATTTAACTGTTTATTTTCGGAAATAAATTTATATTTTAGATAAAATTTTGACAAAGTGGACACGTCTAAACTCATTCGAGATCCGGGGGGAAGGGGAATTGTTCCGTCATTTCATCAATAATATGATCGCTCTGCCTATATTTTTCTTCGACTTCTTTCACTTTTCTGCATAAAGCACTCCATTGTTCCTGACCCATTGCATTTACTTTTTCCTGGATGAGTTCCATTGTCCTAGTTACATTCCAGTTGACGTTTTTAGCGGCTACGTACCCTTTAATAGCAGCCCACGCCATCTCGATGGGGTTTAAGTCGGGATGATAAGGCGGTAATCGAAGGACATCATGGTTGTATTTTTTAAACATTTCATCTATTACATATTTTTTATGCCCATCTTTGTTTTTTTTTATTAAATCATAAATCACACCACAAACTTAAACACAAACAAAAAACTTAACACTAAACAAAAAACCTAACACTAAACAAAAAACTTAACACTAAACAAAAAACTTAACAAGAAAATAATAACAACTAACAACGATCAACGAAAACTTTTGTAACCGCCCGTACTCAAGATAGAGATAGCGACACGAACACGTCACCAATGCTAACGTGTGACTGAGACACAATACCGCGTCCCGAGCATTACCGAATATGCACGAAGTTTTACGGAGTAAACAAAAAGGGATGTCCAATATGCGTATCTGAGGGTGTTGTTTAATCGATTATTTTTCAAATCGATTGAAATCCAATTATAAAAATATATTTGATTAAATTTTATAAGGAGGTTTAAAATATTCTCAAACAGTTGTTATTGTAGTAGTCGTTTATAAATAACTGATATTTAACTAAATCATGTCTTTCAACCAAGAAAATAAAATTTTATTCATTTTTTTTTTTCATTAAAGTCGAAATCTCGTTTACTAACGACAACATTCACTATGTTTGTAAATCTATTCCGTTCAATATCTCATAGAAACAAAAATTAATAAATTCCAAATCGATAAAAATCGATTACGATATTTGATTGAATAAAGGGTCGATTGTGTTTACATAGAGTCAATCTCTAGCCTAGACCTCCACCCCGCGCACGTCGCCTCATGCCACCATTTTGTTCCTAAAAAACGTTCGTGCGCAGCCTTCTGCGCGAAGTTCAGAACCGTCAAGTTACGTCGACCGTATTGTAACGCTGTTGATATGTACTAATGAGCATAATAATCCGTGCCGAGTGTCTATTCTAGTGTGTTGTTTAAAGTGTTCCATTCCTAAGCACGGTCAAGGTGTGCAGACTTCTTTACTGCTCAGTGCTACGTTGTACTGTAGATATACACCAATAATTTTTAATTAGCCAGTATGACTTATTAAAAAAGATCTTGTTATTATTTCAGTAAAGTCTCAATAAATAATATTCATAAAATGCAAAGTTATTAGCGTTGGTTTATAGGTCAAAATGTCATTAAATTTATGGAAACATTTATTTATTTATTTATACTTTATTGTACACTAAGATAATAAATTATACATTTGAGCCTTATAAAAATTGTACAAAATGGAAAACAAAACACAGCGCGTAGTATTTTCTAGTAGCAGTTGCTATGAATGATTGATCCAATTATGAATTTAACAATTCTGAACAATTTTTTTTGATAATTTTGGGATTTCGTTTTTTTTTACTTTTGACGACACAAATATGATCAGTAACGGGTACGGACAGAGCCCCACTTTTTTATAAACAAATTAAATAAACTACAGCATTCTGCTAAAGTAATAATAATAATATTCCACAACTGTCACACAACGCCGTCTAGTCCCAAGCTAAGCAGAGCTTGTGTTATGGTTACTAGACAACTGATAAACATACTCATATATTTCTAAATACATACATATTATAGATAAATTACACCCAGACACAGAACAAATGATCGTGCTCATCACACAAACATTTGTCCTGGGTGGGAATCGAACCCACGACCTCCGGCATAGCAGTCAGGGTCACTAACCACTAGACCAACAGGCCAGTCATCAAGTATAACGCTCGTGAATACAATGTAGTCACATTGTATTCACGAGCGTTATACTTTAGCGGAATGCTGTAGTTAACACGCAAGTGAAGATTGCTAACACCAATATATCAGATATTATAGTCCTTTTGTTGCCTTAAAAGGGCCCTTCCCAACCCTTCTATCGCCAACCTGAACATGGTTTTTAAAGCTTGTTGGTCACTCCAACGCAATCCAACAACGCTATGTATGTTTGATAGAGGCAATACGAAAAAAAAGAGACCTATCACATTGCGGACTGACAGGTAACAGCATTTGTGTAATTACCTTGTAGTGGTGTGTGGAAGGTGATGCACTTGGATTGTAACGAAAATGTTGACAATGGCGTCTCTATCAGCGCGCCCTCTTAAATGTGAAAATATCTCTGTTTTGTACGCTTTCACGCTTAACACCTGCCTCCCTAGCCAAGTTACAATGGTTATATTTTCATTAGGTATTTTTTTTTCAATTTATAAGTAGATTATGACGGGTCAAAGTTCACGCAAAGTCGCAGATTTTTAGAGGTCGTGACTCGATTACAAAACCTGGATAATATCCAATAAGATGTGTAATAACGTCATAATCACATAAGAGCGGTTGTATTAAAATAATGAAAATATATCTCGGGTTGGATGCTCTTAAAGCTAAGCCGCCTCGCACCAGGCGTCGTAGTCAACAGTAAACAGAAACCTGGCAAAGCTGTGAGCCACATTCACGCAAGCGTCTCTCCAACAAACGGGAACTAACTTGAGAACATTTAATTCTACTGAGGATTTTAACTTTATTATTAATTTATTATCACAGTTTCTCACGTAGCCCTTCGCAAACATATTTAAGACTGGCTTTTCTTATCTTTATTTGTTTTACCAAAGATTGAACATACTAGATTTATACTTAGATGTTATAGAATGTCAGATGAGCTGTGAGCTAAACGCGCCTTACCGAAGCGACTGGCCTGCATTGATAGAAGACAGACATGTGTAGAAAAGGGAGAAGGAAAACTTCGCCCCGCAGTGGGACATAATAGATCAATTTGATAGTAAGATTTGACTTTAGAATTCACAAACTGATTTTAGAGTACAGTTTAATTAATTAAATACCCTAATCAAGTAATGAAGATCAGTAACCACTTCGATAAAATATTTCATAAAGTTGATTAGATACTTAAAGTCCCAATGGAAATTAACAAAGCGCAATAGTTTTACGATGTATTGCAGCAGAACATAGTTCGAACATGTTGTAGAGAGAACATCTTGCGGTTTCTCAATGCCTTCATGTTTCGTGCGAGAAACGATCTACTTAGTAAAACTCGTATGTCACGAAGTGAGCTTCTTAGAAGTGCTCTTTTTTAGTCCTATAACAAAATAAATGTTGTTCGGATCAATTCTACCGAATATCTCAGCATTTTTGCTTTCGTGTATTTTATAAAACCAGCATGCGTATTCGATAATTAATCGCGTAACTCAAACCATACCAAAACCATTTAAACCATATTTTAGATTTAAAAAACTTAGTTTTTTTTTACTTATAAATATAATTATTGGTCTAAACCATAAAACCATGACCAAACTAAAGTCGTATCATTTAAACCAAACGAAAATCAAACCAAACCATGAAATAAAGCAAAACCAACCCGGGGATCTTTAAGTCGAGAGTGAATAGGTTATTTCTAGGTAAGCATGCTCCATCAACGAGAACCTATCAAGAATTAAAAAAAAAACACCAAAATTTCAACCAATCCAGAAAGTCGGTATTGCGACATACAAATGTTAAATAGGTTTTAAGCTGGTTTTGTGTTGCGATAAATTTAAAATGTAGTACAGAGCACTGTCAGAGAATTTTCCGCAAGGGTTTATTTTCATATAAAAAATAACTGTAATTTTTGCTAACGAATCTCAATTTTTTCGCAAAAATCTACACTTTTCTTTATTGTGATTTATAGCTAATTTGTAGTCATTATTTTAGGACAACGACGACTTTAGTCCCAGTTGTGAATGAGTTTGAAAACTTTTCATATGCCAACAAAAACGTTTGTATGCAGCTACTGTCTACGGTTCTTTTCAGACTTTATGGCATCCGTCCACTACCTTTTTATGACTCAACACAGCCATTTATAAAGTCCATAGTCCCCAGACACAGCAAAAAACTGACCTACATAATTATATCTTAAACTAGCTCCTGCCAGCCGTGTAAACGTAGGTTTCTCCATACAAACTTTGGGTTCCCGTTTCATTGCCTTACGGGGTGAATTTTGGAAAAACCTCTGTTAGTTCTCGCCTACGTCATTAAAGGAAGCTTTCTGTAAAATTTCACGTTCCTACTCTTAGCAGTGTCGGCTGTACATTGATATGCAAGTCAGTCAGTTTTTCCTTTTATATATATATATAGATACTTACAATATTATGCAATAAGTTCAGTTCTCGGCATAAAAGTAGCATTTAATTTTAAATAATACGACTCCAAGTGTTAAAAGTTGTTTATATTATAAAAGTCATAGATAGAGTAAATATAGTCGAGGTGCAATAAAATAGCCTTAACATTTCACTAAATCCATATGAGACCGTCGCACCCAAGAGAGTTAGTACGCTGCTACTATTTGAATTATTGGCTAATACATATAATATTATCATTCACATAAGATGAGCCAAAATCTGGACCAAGAGATCTGCAGGAGTTCGTTGAATGTGAGAAGCACTGGATTTGATGACGTAGCGTTGTTTAGTCACCCTGTGTATAAAATTATCCAGTACATCTTTTAGCTGTAATGGTCATGCCAGGAAGAGTTATTCCCAGGAAGATTATTTTAATATTTTTTTATGGCATTAAATCCTTCTTCATTCATCGTCAACGAACATAACTTACAAGTTCTTATCTCTACCGGGATCGAGCTGACTTCCCGATCCCTTGTCTTGCTCGCCACTTAGCGATGCGATTATTTGTAGCTTTTCGACGCTAGCTGAAACCATCAAATTGCCTGAGATAACTTGGAAAGTTAAATCCTATTTAAATGTAGTTAAAATGTTTGTAAGAGTCCATTAACAATCCAAAATTTGTAAGAAATTTGTTCCTAAACCAAACTTTGTATCTTAACTGAAGTTTAGAAAGTGGTAAGGAAAATTTGGTCAGTTACAGTATCACAGTTCTACCTGCTTATGTAATAACTAAAAGCTACACTACTAAAAGCACCACTGGTGTAGCTACCGAAGGGATAGGCAGCGTGACATGGAGCTCCCAAGCTCGGGAGGCTGCCAAACCTGATTAACAATTTTTTTGAAGTTGTTGTATTTGTTAAGATCAATTCTCAGTTATTTAAAAAAATGACAGACATTAATAACCGAAGTCGAAGGGATAATAGTAGCCTATGCGTTAGAAGGTCCCATACGAAATCTATATATATAAAAGAAAGTCGTGTTAGTTACACTGTTTATAACTCAAGAACGGCTGAACCGATTTGGCTGAAAATTGGTGGGGAGGTAGCTTAGAACCAGGAAACGGACATAGGGTACTTTTTAACGAGTAGGGTAGAGTAGGGTAGAGTAGGGTAGAGTAGGGTAGAGTAGGGTAGAGTAGGGTAGAGTAGGGTAGAGTAGGGTAGAGTAGGGTAGAGTAGGGTAGAGTAGGGTAGAGTAGGGTAGAGTAGGGTAGAGTAGGGTAGAGTAGGGTAGAGTAGGGTAGAGTAGGGTAGAGTAGGGTAGAGTAGGGTAGAGTAGGGTAGGGTAGGGTAATTTTTTTTTTTTACTAAATCCCGCTTTTGGGCAGAACAACGTCTGCCGGGACCGCTAGTTAATGTATAAAAGTGTATTTTGCATGGCGCCAGTCATATTTAATTACTTACGATCAATCAAAGAATTGAATTTGACTCTAATCTATATATATAAAAGGAGAAACTGACTGACTGACATATCAACGCACAGCCGAAACTACAAGATCTAGGAGCTTTAAAGTTTGCGCAAGGTTTCCTTTTATGATTTAGGCGAGCACTAAGAGAGGATATTCTAAAATTCACTCCCTAAAGTGATGAAACGGGGGTCCAAAGTTTGTAGGGAGAAACCTATTTTCACGCGGGCGAAGCCGCTGGCAGCAGCTAGTAATTAATAAATGATTTATGAGTTATAACAATCCTTTTTGAACTAGCAAAAAATCCTTCCATCTTCGAAACGTAATTAAAATAGTTTGCAATACTACTAAACATAGCAACTCGTTTTAATATAAACAATAATAAACATCTAAGGAGGCTCTCGTTGGGCAGTTGGATCAAGGACAAGCCCTTCAGAAGGCAGTACTCCTGGACACGGCGCGTATTGTTCGGAGATTCCTCTCTTAGAAGTCATGGTCACTGGTAGATTGGACCCTGTTCCCGATGCCGGTGGGCTACTATTTTTTATATATATATATTTTTTTTAAATGTGTATTATATGTATAATCAATAAATAAAGGAAATAATAATAATAATAGCTAGCTGTACCTATT
Source organism: Mythimna pallens (assembly GCA_961205895.1). NCBI lineage: Eukaryota > Metazoa > Arthropoda > Insecta > Lepidoptera > Noctuidae > Mythimna > Mythimna pallens. The sequence goes on from OY540843.1 coordinate 10,961,283, forward strand.
AATTATCTAACTCAGGTATTTGTTCTATTTAAGCTCACAGAAGGGATTATATTTTTTCGTACATAACCCTGGCAACCGGGAAAATGCAAGGCAAAGTTTATAGTTCTTCGTATCGTTTCCGTCAAAGGAAGATCTTGTACGAGAAGCGAATTTAAAATTGGATTCGTAGAAAGAGTGAAAATATGAAAGAGCAATGCAGTTTGTTAGTATTTCTAGTTTTTTTTTTTTTTTTTAATATTGTTTTCTGTATCTGGCTACAAAAAAAATTTAGTTTGTCAATTGTTAAACGATTTGAAGTTTAAACTAAAGTAAAGAACCGAATTGAATATTATTTTCCAAGACGAGTTAATATTAACAGTCATAATAATTATTATTCATCATCATAATCATCATCATCACTTCAGCCGAAAGACGTCCACAACAGTTCTGTTTGATTCTTCTGATTTATCTATGTCCGTAGGCGTCCCCAAGTGTCTTTTTTGTAGAATATTTTAAAATAAGCAACAAATATACACACAAACTTTCGCCTTTATTATATAATTAGTGTGATCAATTCGTTTATCGTAATCAGTAGATATTCATCATTTCAGCCGAAAGACGTCCACTGCTGGACATAGGTCACAACAAACGGTCCTGTGCATCTTGTATCCATGTTATTATATCCTACTTCCAGAGAGAACGCCTGAGTCCCAGTAGTGAAACATTATTAGGCTAGTTATGCTTAGATTTTGCAGAATATAGATGTCTCTCTGCTAACGAAACAAGCACCTACTTAGTAGTCTTCTTAAGTAGGTACTTAACTGGCAGGTATGAACCTACCATATGAAATTACACTGGGATCTCAAGAATTAAGATATCTAGAACATGACATTTTTTTTTTAATTTCTGATTTTTCTTTTTTTTAGGGTTCCGTACTTCAAAAGGAAAAACGACATACCCTTATACAAACAACAACAAACGACAAAACCTTTATAGGATCACTTTGTTGTCCGTCCAGAAAGACAGACAAGATGTCTGTCTGTCTGTCAAGACCGCAAAAAACTTATATTTCGACACTCTCAAGGGAGTCAAAATTCACAGGGTACTTCCCGTTGACCTAGAATCCTGAAATATCTAGCAAAATCTCATAGCACAAGTATAGGAAAAATTCTGAAAATTGGAAATTTGTAGTTACGTCACAAAAAAGCATTGCGATTTGGAAATATCTTCGTAACTCAATTCGGGAATTGAACTGTTTTCATAGGTAAGTTTGTACGGTGTCTAAATTTAAGTGCGCGAGTCTGAATCGCACTTGCCCAGTTTTTTTTCATTAACTCAAAATATAGTTGATATGACGTTTTTTTAATTTATAATAATTTTGTGTGTCACAAGCCTCTCAAAATATTTCCTAGCAAAACCTGTTTACAGTACCTCTGGCACCAATTTGTTACCTCTCACGTTAGACTATCTCACCTGGTTAGGATTCGTAATGTCTAATTTGGGAATAGAATTGTGTTAAAGCGCGTATATCAAACCTAGAATATCGACAAACAATGGAGGCAAACCGTTAGATAATAAAAGAGAGAACAATAAACGTGTAAGTACAAAACCTTTTATTTGTTCGTTACACAAAACAGATGAGGCGAGGGGAGGATAATATTGTGCAGAAATATTTGCGCAAATAATTTTAGCTTATCAGACCACTAGAACCGGGTATAACTAGGGGGTTTTAAAAGCTTTCATAGATTTAGTTTTCGTTTGTTTTTTTTTTAATTATTCATTACTGGATTGTCTATTAGAGTAGATAATAATAATTAACTTGAATAATAATTATCCTAGCTATTTGTAAAAGGTTCATTCACATTATGCTTTCAACACGCGATGACCTAAACTGAACTGTTAAAGGAATAGAGCTATATGGGGTGTATAACTTCATCCCTCTCTTTCGCTCGCATGCTTGACTTTTTTTATAATGTAGGTGTCTTCAAGGCTAAAATGAATAGGCTCTTAATGAACTAGTGCACCTCGCCATCAACGATTGCATCACTGCTTACCAGCAGGTGGGATCACAATCAAGCACTAGTAAATAATAATAAAAAAAATTAACACGACACGGTAAGGTCCCTGTAGTCAGATAAATAGAAATAAATTGACAATCATAAGAAAAAAGTAACATTGTGTGTGTATAAACAACATTACCAAAAAAATATATCGAACTTTGTTAAATCCTAAACTAATAATGTAGTTTATCTGAGACCACAGAAACTGGAGCTTAGTGTTAAAGCTCTGTTCATCCATTAAGTATTAATATATGTATGTCAAACAAATAAGTCTTGTGAACAATTGTCTCTGGGCAATGAGCGTAATGCAATAGTTCGGCACGTACCTACTATAGACGTGACCAACAAGACATTGAATGGGAAAGTTGTGATATACTGTGTAGAAGTTTGGTATAGTTTAGACAGCACGGTTGGCGCAATAGTTGAGCGATTGGCTAGTTGTACATGTAAGTTTAAATGTTTGGGCATGTGACTACATATAGGCGAGGTACCTCTATGGTTTGCGGAGGTCTTGTGTCTGTTTTCTTTTTACCCGACTACGGAAAAAACGCCAAAGGAGGGTTATGATTTTGGTTTTAGGCTATGTATGTATGTGAGTATGTTCATCTGTTCTCTCATAGCTCCTAATCTACTTATAGGAACTCCACGTGAGGTATCGTTAAAACCGTCTTAATTGTCCGCTGAACATAGGCTACGTGACGAGTCAGAAAACTCGATATGGACAAAACAGTAATGTGTTAAAAATAAAAATAGAGATAAATACGCCGTGTTTGGAATCATTTAAAAGGGCTTCACTTCTACATTTCCAAAATATTGCTCAAATTTAAAGTGACGTCCTCTAACGGACAAAAAGTCATTTGTTAAAAAAAATAGTAAGATAAATACACCGTGTTTGATATCATTTGAAAGGGCTTTACTGGTACTTATCAAAAAATATCATCAAAATTCAATGTGGCGCCCTCTAGTGAACAAAAAGTTTTGTGTAAAAAAATAAGATAAATACGTCGTGTTTGGAATCATTTAAAAGGGCTTCACTTGTAAATTTCCAAAATATTGCTCAAATTTAAAGTGACGTCCTCTAGCGGACAAAAAGTAATGTGTTAAAAAAAATGGTAAGATAAATACACCGTGTCTGATATCATTCGAAAGGGCTTCACTTGTAATATACAAAAATATCGCCAATATTCATTATGGCGCCTTAAGCAGATAAAACATCGTGCGCAAATAGAAATAATAACACAAGCGGGGAGTACCTAAACGCGGTGATGGCAGAAAGATTAACACCAAAATTGTTTAATAAAAAAAAGAAAAATACTAAAACCCAACTACAACAAAAAAAACCACGCTGAAAAAGTATGAAACAAGATTTTCAGGTGTGACTATGGCTTTACTTTTGTTTCTGTTCTTGTTTTTCCACTTACTTTGTTTATTTCAGCATCCTCAAAATCATGTTTCATACTTTTTCAGCGTCGTTTTTTTTTTGTCGTAATTGGGTTTTAGTTTTTTACTTTTTTCAATTCGACTAGGTGTTTTACGGCGAATGTTCGCTGAAGCTTAGAATTAAAATTAGTTTATTTAGAAAAAGAAAATCTCATGACCTTTATTACATAACCCTAACGATTATATCCCCTCACACACTCTCTACACACATACATATGCGTACATTCCTCCCTCCACATCTTTACAATTACACATTACGCTCTCACTCTCAATATCGAATCATCCATATAGTAGTGGCATTTGGTAAATAGCGTATAAACGAGGTAACTATAGATACCGGCACGGATCTTGAGCGCTGACTTCTACAGTTCTACTTGCGCAGAAGCACGCAGAAGTGAAATATCGGGTCTCTTTAGTGGTATGAAGAGACATGCGAGGGTGGGGAGTGAAATCCTTGTACAATGATTGGCTCGCCGATATTGTACGATGCGCAAAGCGATCCCCGTTCTTTCACCGAGCTCAAGATTCGTGCCGCTATCTGTACTTAGTTCAAGAGGTTTATTTATTCGGTTGAAAAAAACATTTAATGACATCCCCCGCTCTTGGGTGGAGCGAGAGATAGTGTCAGACCTTTACTGAATAAAAACCCACTCCTGTTTCTTCTTTGTCATTTTTCCAGAGGGGATCTGGGGATCTCTTTCGCATCACCCATGGCTCCAGTAGGCTTCGACCCTGCTGGGCCCCTACGGTTGCTGACATCTTATTGAGGCGCGCGTGGAACACTAAGCACTATCGACGACTTGGGCTCGGTCCGGACGGTTATCGGACGATCGGACGGCGAGCTACCCATTGTTCACCGTCCGCAAGCTCGCGCTTACGGTGGCCGGAAATCGGGAACGGAATCCGCCGCGGCTGGTGCGCGAGGGCCATTGCCTCGCGCGGGCACGTGCGGCCTTCTCCTTTGCTAGCATTACTGCTTCACAGAAGGAGGCGGCCGCCTGCTACTACTTCACGTTCCGGACCATGGTCTGTACCAAGGCCCGGTGCGGGAGATCGCTGCCGCCGATCGCCCCCACGAGGACACGGTGGTGCTCTGCCTAGGCGGGGCACACCTCTATCGTATGATCCTCTCTTGATTTATAACACCCACTTGTTTAAAACAAAATTAAAAACCTTTTTATTAGAAAAATGTCTTTATAATATATCGGAATTAATGTCTGATAATAACAAATTAATTGTATTATTTTATTTTTTTTCAACCTGACTGCAATAAGGGTAATTAATCTTTTGACATTATATTTAATTAGAATCATGCTTTGACATTTTATAAATTTTGGACATTATGATTAATACTGTACGACATTTTAGATCGCTTGTAATTATATTTGTAACTGTTAGACACCCTACTTGAATGTTATCCAATTTTTTCTTTATTTTTTATATTATTATACGTTATTTTCGTGCATATTGTACCTGGATTCTACACACTACAAATTGATTTAATAAAAAAATAAATGAAATTAAATGTATGTCCTCCGGGCGGTTCACACAATGGTGGCACCCGAACGTTTCTTTCGCACGAACCCGGTGCAGGAACCTCCCGAACTTACCATGTCCGGTGAGAACCTGCGTCAAGCGGAAGGTAAGGACGCCGTGTGGTCTTTCTAGCCACTCCTCAAAAAGGGGACTTACCGCCATAATTATGGCGTGCCTAACTTAGTTCAAGAGGTAGAATCAAAACTGTTTGGAAGAATTGTGTAGAATCATAGTCACCACATTATTGTAGTGCAGTACAATATAAAATATTGCTTTGTATCGAGTTCTTTTTAATGAAGTTCCTTTAAACTGGTTACTAGGTTTACAGTACAAAGGAACGAGAAAACAAAAATACAAACAAATATTCTTATTATTCGCTATATCTAGTAATGGATATCATCATGAGTTGGGTTGGTTTTAAGCATCCCCTTACGATGCGGAAGGTAATATTATACTTATAGTTATTTTAGATATAAAACTGTAAGTATTCAAAAAAATACAAAAAATACAAGGATATAATAAGGAGTGCTCAGTGGTGAGTCCTTATAGACCATCAAGTGATTAGCGGAATAGTTTGAGAGAGGTAAGTGAGCTAGTCCTCAAAATTCCAGGTACCTTTTAAAAGTTAAGTGTAGTGCAGTACAATATAAAATATTGCTTTGTATCGAGTTCTTTTTAATGAAGTTCCTTTAAACTGGTTACTAGGTTTACAGTACAAAGGAACGAGAAAACAAAAATACAAACAAATATTCTTATTATTCGCTATATCTAGTAATGGATATCATCATGAGTTGGGTTGGTTTTAAGCATCCCCTTACGATGCGGAAGGTAATATTATACTTATAGTTATTTTAGATATAAAACTGTAAGTATTCAAAAAAATACAAAAATACAAGGATATAATAAGGAGTGCTCAGTGGTGAGTCCTTATAGACCATCAAGTGATTAGCGGAATAGTTTGAGAGAGGTAAGTGAGCTAGTCCTCAAAATTCCAGGTACCTTTTAAAAGTTTCCACTGGCTAAAAACAAACAACTAGGAGAAAATAAAAGCATGGATATTATAGACTAGCTCTCCTTTTTAGGGTTACGTACCTTAAAAGGAAAAAAAATTGCACTCTTATAGGATCACTTTGTTGTCCGTCTGTATGTCTGTTTGTCTGTCAAGACCCTTTATCTCAGGAACGCGCGGAGGTATCGAATTGAAATTAAAATGATTTTTTAGGTTTGCGGTCCCTTAAAGCTGTGAAAAAAATCAAACTTCAAAGTTAACGGGAAAAAAGGTTACGGCCGTTTATGTCGCAAAAAACGACTTTTCAAGTAACGTCAACGAAATTTCGACACTCTCAAGGGAATCAAAATTCATAGGATACTTTCCGTTGGCCTAGAATCCTGAAATTTGCGATGAATCAAGATCTCATAGCACAAGTATAGGAAATAATCTGAAAACAGTAATCTTGTTGTTACGTCACGAAAAAAAATCTTTTTGCGATTCGGAAAAATCTTTGATACTGAACTGTTCATAAGTAAGTTTGTACGGAACCCTCAGTGCGCGAATCTAACTCGCACTTGCCCGGTTTTTTATCCTGAGGCCAATAATTAAACAATTTTATTATAGGTCATTTTAATATGACGTAATGTGTATTTTCCAGATTAAAGCTGCGGTTATGCTACAAATGTACACAAAGGTGCGCTATAAAGGTGCGTAGCTATAGATGTGTCTGATTTCTATCAATAGAATTGCTCGATTTTAAAAGCTTAGTTTTTTTTTAAGGTGGGAAATCGTCATAAGCTTAGTTAAGCGTAGCATGTAATATATGCTACGCTAATCTAAACTTTTATACAATTTTATTTTATCTTTAAGCAATGAGCAATTTTGTAAATTTTTCACACATTGTCGGCGAAAGTTTCTGCGGGATTGTTCGAAAGATAAATCGCGACCCTTGAAAGCAAAAGGAATCTGAAGGATTACCGGGACGGTTTCAGTCAGTAAAAGTCTGACTTTCCTTCTCACTCCATTCAGAGCGAGAGAAATTATTGGATAAATTTCCGCTAACCAAAAAAAAAATTCGCAACAAGATTGTTACAGAATTTTGGCATTAACAAGGAACCTAATTGCGTTATCTTTGTCTTTACATATCAAACGAACGCAATGGGACTATTACTTATTCATACGTAATGGTCTCCGAAGTTGAACGGTGCCTGTTAAAATTCAATGCGACATTCAAATGTTGAGAACGATGTTTCGTAATACGAATTACAGTGAATATGTCAACGGTTATTTATTTAAGGCCTCGAAAGTCGAAACAAAATAAAATGTAAATCTCTGTACAATTACTTTGTTTCAGACTTGACTGTCAGATTAGATTATTTTATTGCGTACAGATAAGGAGTGGAATGTGTTCCCTGATAGCTACAACCTAATAGTTATTTAATAATGAATAGGTTACTTCTAGGCAAGCGTGCTCCATCGCTTACCATCAGGTGAGATAGTGGTCAAACGCGAGCCTATCAATAATAATAAAAAAAAAAAATTAGTAAAAATTTTTTTTAATAACTTCAATACCAATATAGCCCGGTGGTAGTGGGCAAGGCACATTGCTCGTAGAACAGATGGTCGATGGAGTCGAAAGGTTCTGGAGTGGTGACCGCGTACCAGAAGACACAGCGTTAAAAGACCGGCCTGATGGTCAAGCGGTTAATGGCCCTGACTGCTATAACGGAGGTCGTGGGTTCGATTCCCACCCAGAAGAAATGTTTTTGTTATGAGCAGGATCACTTGTTCTGTGTCTAGGTGTAATTTATGTATAATATGTACGTATAATGTATTAAGAAATATATAAGTATGTTTATCAGTTGTCTAGCACTCATAGTAAAAGCTCTGCTTATTTTGGTACTAGCTGGCTTTGTGTGATAGTTGTGGAATATTATTACTATTAACGATAAGAATATTTTGATACCATTATCATCATCATCATTTTAGCCGATAGACGTCCACTGTTAAACATAGGCTTCCCCCAAACGTCGCCATGCCGAACGGTCCTGTATCCATCGGATTTCCGCGACCCTTGCCAGGTAATCGATCAACCTTGTTGGAGACTATGCTGCGCCTGCATTGCAACGTTGCGTCTTCCGATTTTGATACCGAAGTTATCAAATGGGTTTTTCTCCTTTTCTTCTCACGTAGGTACCCGTGACGTCAACTTTGCTCAAGGAAAATGAATGAAGATACCTGCTCAGCTAATTAAGATAATCCTCAGAGCAAGTAAATGCTTCCTCCTAAGAAATTACTTTGTTTAGCTTATTTTGTGACAAAATAATTTATAATTTCATAAGGGTTTTAGTTGCTTCTTGTATATCTATGGATATAGCAGAAAACGTAATGGAATGAATGCTGTCTAAATTAATTTTAAAAGTTAAACATTTTTTATAGGCTTCTGTTCCTCTAAAGGAAAGAATGGAACCTTTTATAGGATCACTTTGTTGTCCATCTGTCTGTCTGTCAAGCATCGACTTATGTACATATATATCGATGCTGTCAAGACTCTTTATCTCGGGAACGCGAGGAGGTATCGAATTTAAATTAAAACTATATACTCAGGTTTGCAGTCCCTTGAAGCTGTGAAAATCAAAAAACTCAAACTTCTGAGTTAACGAAGAAAAAGATACAGCCGTTTAGTCAAAAAAAAAAAACAATTTCGACATTCAAGGGAATCAAAATTCATAGGGTACTTCCCGTTGACTTAGAACCTGAAATTTGGCATGAAACAAGGTCTCATAGCACAAGTATAAGAAAAAAAATCTGAAACTGTAAATTTGTAGTTAAGTCAAAAAAAAAAATTGCGATTCGGAAAAATCTTTGTAACTCAATTTGAGAATTGAACTGTTTTCATAGGTAAGTTTCTACGGAACCTAGCCCGGTTTTTTTCCACCCTTGAGGGCATGTCAGATTTTTTAATTTCTAAAACCCACTCCTAGTTCCTTCGTTGCTTTGCATTCCAGGGCCGGGTTTTCCTTTCAGAAGCGAACCCATGGCCCTAGTAGACTTCGACCCAGTTGGCCCCCTACGGTTTGCTGACATCTCCTTGAGGCGCGCGTGGTACACTACGCGCTGTTGACGACTTGGACTTGGTCCGGACGGTTACTGGACGGTCGGATGGCGAGTTACTCTTTGCTCGCCATCCCGAGGCAAGCCCGCGCCTACGGTGTCCAGAAATCGGGATCGGGATCACGGTGACTGGGGCATGAGGACCGTTCCCTTGTGCGCGTGGCTGCCTCCTTTGCTAGCATTACTGCTTCGCAGAAGCAGGCGACCGCCTACCACTCGTCCTTGCTCCGGACCATGGCCTGTACTAAGGCCCGGCGCGAGGTCGATTTATAATAGTTGATTTTACTCGTAGCTTCGCACCCATAGTTTATTTTACAAGAATTTTACATGATATATTATATAAGATTACAAGGCGTCTTCTTAACCGACTTCAAAAAAGGAGCATGTTCGCAATTCGGTGGTATTTTTGTAGCATAGGAGGCGGCCGTACGCGTGAGTTATAAATGAACGATTTATTAATTTATTTTTTATTAGTTAACGGTCGTACTCACCCCCCAGCCGCCGAAACCCCAAACCCGATTTGCAGCCACCGTAGGCGTGGAACGACGTGCAATGGGTAGCTTACTGTCCGGCCGTCTGATAACCGTCCGGATCGAGCCGTCTTGCATTCTCGCATCCATCGGATTCAAATAATTTATTTTCTATACATATAAAAAGAGAAACTGACTGACACATCAATCAGTTCATAACGTAGGCGCGCATTTAGAGAGGATTTTCCTGAATACATCCCTAAGCGAATCCCTAAAATTTATGTAGAAAAACCCACAGCATCTATTCTGTGGAGAAACCTACTTTTACGCGGGCGATGCCGCTGGCAGAAGCTAGTTTCAAATATATCATTTAAACATTTGAACTGACAAATCATTCAGAAAAATGATGCTAATGGCACATTCCAAAGCGTAGATCTCTATAGAGAAAAATGTGCGAGAAACTCCATGTATACTATTTTCAACCGTATTACAAATATCGCGGTTACATGTTTCTTGTCGCTACTATTATGTGAGAACAATGTAAATGAAGTAAAGTAAAAAAAAAAACTCTAACTATAGAAATTGAAATACCACCATGGCAGCTAAGAGATAACCAGTCTCAACTGACAGCGCCCATTAACGGACATGACGCGAATATTAGCGCCACTCAGCTCAACCATTTTGAAGGGAAACGAATGATCCAACACACGCGCTGCCATTGGTGAGACATTTGAGTGAGTAAGACAAACTATTGTCCCACTCATCGTACTGACTTTCTTCACTATTTCTTCTTTATTCAAGTTATTTCTCTGTGGAATGCGCTCCGCCAGGAAATCAGGATGGCAAAAAGCCGATTATCATTTAAAGCCAAAGTTCGCGAGCTAATTTAATAAAAAGTTGCCAGTAGTATCATCACAGCGTTAATGTTATCCCATTGTCGAATTGGACCAATTGTTTAAGTATTTTAGTGTATGTATGTAGTGTATTAATTTGACTATTATATTGTATAATTGTATTATGCATATTTATTCTATAGTTTATTAGTATATCTATTCTATGGTTTATAAGTAAATCTATTCCTGTATTCGCCTTTTTCTCTCCCTTTTACTGCACCTACCACTGCTTTTCTCTGCATCACCCAAAGGTTGACTGGTAGAAATGGCATTAAGTCCGCCTCTGTACTTGTGTGTGCATAAAGAATTATATAAATAAATAAATAAACTCTCAAGTACAATACTCATTTATGTCAAACAAGCCCATCTCTAATTTGCTTAAGCCAAACCCACACACACACACACATAATATAGGTCTTTATCCCACAACATTATTTCAAGTTACTTATTTATTGTTATGACAACTTGTTGCTACATGTGAAATACATGTCTCGCAAATATTAAGTGTCATGGAAGTTTACGCGCACAACTTTTGATTTACAACTGAACATGTTCTTCTGCCTACTTCACAGACTTTTACATCAAGAAATATTGTTTACTTTTAGGTACAAAAAAGGTCTATTTTCAGTAATAACAGGCCCCGCTATGAATACAAATGTGTTCCCATAAAAATGTTACGACAGAAGTAGGTTAAGAGACTACATAATAATATTTATTTAATGGAATGGTTTAACAGCTTTCATGGAAATTTTTTGTACTGTATTGAAAAGTTTTCCGGTATCATTAGAAGTTATACAGACCAGTAGTGGACCAGTGCAATAACGGCCCCGATGACCACTACTCTCAAAACTGTGATGTAAAATAGCATGAGGAAACCGACATGTTCTAGAATTAAAAAATCGAAGACATGTGTCATCCACCAAAAAAAAAGAAAAGAAATGAAACGGTTGTAACTTGGCTAGGGGGCTGGGCCCGGGTGGTGGATTACGACTCATTCCCTCCTAGAGAGGTCTAAGTCCCAGCAGTGGCAACATTATGAGACTGGTTATTTTATGCTTCGAATTATATATGTGAGACCAGCACTCACTTCTGCGGGATTGTTCGAAAGAGTTACCGCTGGCTGCTATGCCGCAAATCGTGGGTTCGATTCCCACCCAGGACAAATGTTTGTGTGATGAGCACGATCATTTGCTCAGTGTCTGGGTGTAATTTATCTATAATTCTTAGATTATATTTAGAAATATATAAGTATGTTTATCAGTTGTCTAGTACTCATAACACAAGGTCTGCTTAGCTTGGCACTAGACGGCGTTGTGTGTTAGTTGTGGAGAAGAAAAAATAATTAAGGAGTTATGTGATGATTTACCACCTAAAATAAAAATAAAATAGGTACCTACCTACTCTGAAGTCTCATCGAATATTTGATTCCGATTGGTTCTGGTCTTGAGGAAACATACATAGGTATTACAAAAGAATTTGGGAAAATATGACATTTATAATTGTTCACTTTTACCATTACCTGTTTCTTTGATAGGCAATATTTTATTCATAAAATATCACAAAAGACAAGTCACTGTGATTACCAAATAGGTACTCCAATTTTTTTGACTTGACTACTTAAGGGAATTACTGTTGAGTTTGCACGATAGGACAACAGGCAATAATTATAAAGTTCATATTCACTAAATTTTCTAGTATTATTTCGAAATAAAATTGTATAAAATCAGATCTATATTAACCGTATAATATAAAAATTTTACCTTAAAATAAAATTTGTATTATGTTTCCTAAGACGTCCGAAGTCCATTATGAGAGTACATCGTCTTTTTTTTAACACGCTTTTTTTAATTAACACGCTTTTATTAGTTTCACCTGTATGTATGTATGTTTGTTTGTAACCGACCCCTTTGAGCTCGATTTTGTCCTACTTTGAACGATCAGATTTAATTCAAACTTTGCACACCTGTCAAAGATCGATGACAATGCAATAATCCGATCAAAATATCCGATTATCCTAATTAGATTCGCCAGGATTAATTCATTTCTTTCCGCATCCTTTGCATGCGAGTAAGAGAGACAGAGTTAGTGCGCGAACTACGCATGCGTGCAGTTCCAGACTTACTCTTTCGGGCACTCAGTTCAGCACAACCTTATAAAGACTAATATGGTAGTTGCGTCTTGTTCCTTATACTTACATATATGTGTCCCGACAAATCTAATACGCATTCTATTATCATTTTATAATATCCATAATATATTTATAACCGTGATTTACCAAAAAACACTTCGTATTCACAACAAAACAAAATATTCAGAACAGAAATATCTATTTATTTTGCGACAAATAATTTAGTTACCAGCATGACCTTGGGTCTGCAGTCGATAAGGTCACCAACTGTTAAGGAGATGAAATTTTCGGAGAGGGAACCTGAGAAACGACTACCGCATCCAAGAAAGGCAGCAGGCTCCCCATTTATGTATCTAACGGATGTGCGGTTACTAAGTGGTTAAGTTTATTGTGGAAATTTTGTAGCTGAGCAATGTATGAATTACCAACATTTTCTTTGCACAAATACAGTCCACAAATATTGATATTGTAACTTACCGCTGGTTTAGACCGCTTCAGAACGATGGACACCCATATATCTTCGGCAGAAGTACGCCAGCCACATTTTTCCAGTACAGTCAGATCATTCCTCACCGCGATCAACACTCCACCACCCCGAGTTTGTGCTGTTCGACAATAATCCAGGTCCCGCCTTCAAACAAGATATCGTCTGTCAAACAACTCACTATTACTAATATCGTCCACTAACCATGTTTCCGTAAATATAACAACATCGTATGAGTTTATGGAAATATTACGGTATAACGCGTTTATTTTCGAGCGCAGTCCTCGCACGTTTTGATAATATATATTAAGCATTTTTAAGCTTAACAGTAACACTATTAGCACCGTTATAGCGATTATCTTTTCGTAATAATTGGCTTAGTAAATTACTTGACAAAATCAAAAACAGAAAGCACCAAAAATAATTAAGTTTTTTGGAGGTAGAAAACAAAAACTGGCAGGAATAATTTAAGCACAGCGGTGCACAGTGTCTAATGATATCGATCTTTGATACAGTCGTAAGCAATGGAACAAAAGAAACAATATGGTTTCGATTAGTCATAACTAAGCAGGCAAAGTAACTTAAAATGATCTTTAGCCTAACGGTTTTATGGTCAAAATTCGCACAACCGTGACAGGTAATAAGACAATCACAATTTAAAACGAGTTTACATAGCTCTAATGAGCGACACACTAACATATGGAATACGGTAAGGGCACACAACTGCGTATGGTTCTCAATCTTATTTAGATTATTTGATTTAGCACACCTAGGGTTAGAAACTTTGTTTTTGGTAGGTTTAGGATATTCACTTGAGTTTATTTTATTTTTATGAGATCTTTTTCTGATTTTAACACTATTGTAGGAAATGTATCGGTCTTTCTTGCACGTATTTTGGAATGTTTGACCCAGACGTAGCGAAAATCCATTTCTGCAGCCGCTTTTTTGGTTTTGGAAAGTAATGTCTTATTCTGCAATGTCAAATGGTCATTGACATAAATCCGTTGGTTTCCAGTAAGGCCAATTTGTCCTGCAGTTAGAGGAGCTGTCTTAAAAAGTAGTCTAGCAGCTTCACGTAACGGTTGCAGAAACTCACTTTTCACGGGTTGGAACTCTAGTCACAAAGTTTATCTGGGCCTTAAACACGGGGTAGGTAATTTTGGTACCAATTTTGCCAACAATTTCGAACAGGTTTTCGTGGCTATTCTGTGGTATTCCTTTTACCTCAACATTATTCATTCGAGTCCACTGCTCTTTAGCGTTATTTTCGTCCTCTAGTTTGTCTAAGCGGGTTTGAAGGATGTCCACCTGCTCCTGAACTTTCTCCACATGCTTAAGGCGCGCTTCCATGTCTTTAATCTTCGCGTTAAACTCTTTAAGCTCCTTGTTGGTTACAGTAAGTGATAATTTTAGGTCTGCGAACTCTGTACGTAGCACCGTTATCTCTTCCTTTAAAAAATCTAGAGGGGCTAGCTTCTCAGCGAGCGCTCTTATTTCCACGAGGATAGCTGACTCAGACTCCGGCCTTGGTGACACCGGAGGTTGATTATTGGCACTTATCTTACATTTACTGCAACGCCACGTAAGCTTCCTGTCACTTAGCTTCCGATATCCGGTCTCCGTTATTCCTGCACAGTGGAAGTGTAGTTCCTGATTACAGACTGTGCAGTGAGCTCCATCGGATAGCGGTTCTTCGCAGGCGCCACACTTGTAGGTATCCATGACTGATTCAGTTTTTCGAAGATTCTTAGTTTGACAAGATGTTTGAGAAACACTGGAAAAATTGGTCAATCGCAATAGATGTGGGTAATAAAAGTGACCGTACGGCACAGGGCCTACGACGAGACTGACTTCCGGAAATAGCGTACTAGTAGTAGTGATATTCCGGAAATAGCGTACTAGTAGTACTAATTATTTGACGAGACTCGGTTGTACGTGAAAAATATTTTTCTGTGAACCTTTGATATTTTGTTAACCATCTATTAATGTTCTTTGCAAAAATATAGCATTTTTGTCTGGAAAAATAATAACGTCTTATAGTTAAAGCCAAATTCCGGATGCAAGGCTGTTGGAACTTTATTGTCCACAAAATAATTTTGATTTACAATCAAAGAGATTTGAAGTATGAAATCTGACTCAATGCTAGCAATAATATAGTAGCAGTACGCCACGTAGCACGTAGATTTGCAAATCAAAGAAATTTGTGCAGAGTTAATCAGGAACTGATGCTGTAGCTTGTTTGTCAGTGAGAACAGTACACTAAGCTAAAATAATGATTTGATAAATACTGGACTATATCAGACAGAGTGGGTGGTGGTCCCAGCACCCATCTGCAGTTTTAAATGGATATATAAGTGTTGAAACTTTCTCTAACACCAACCAAACTTCCTAAACCTCACTTTACCAGTTTCCTGCTAGGGAGTCGTAACCGAATTGGTCAGGTTGCCAGTTGTAGGCCATGAACTTCACCTAGATTCACAGTGGTGACGAAACACACGTGGCAAAAGAGTTAGTGCAGTGTAGTCACGTCGCACAGCAGATCTCGTTCTGTATTGTACAGTCCCAATACATGGGGACAGATATCAGATGGCCTGACGGTGTTACTTACAGTTTTGTCCTCAGGATTTCTTTCTCGTCAATGTAGTTGTCCACGTAACTCGTCTGCAAACTGTGTCAGATGACTTGGACCTCTCCCAAGACGATTACTCCAGCTACGTACGGCAAGCAACCTTCCCCGGAGGTTGATGTTGTTGAGTTGAGATACCCTAAGAGGCTTGATCTGCTTGAGGGATCAACTGCTGGCTGCTAAGCGAATCTACAAACACGGACTTCTTTCTTCTTGATGTTGGATTGCGTGTTCTAAATTTTCTGTAAACCTACACAAGGTATGACAATGCAATTTTCTCCGAAGGGTAATGAAGGTCACAAAGTTGACATAGGTACCTTAAAAAGGCGTTGCACCTGTTTGAGAAACTACCGACTGCTTCGCGAATCAATAAGCTCTGGTGGATACTGAGGTAAACCCTTTACAGTTAATTCGAGTGTCACAATCTTCAGGAATTACATACAAGGTTCGATAATGCAAACTTTCCCAGGCGGTGATGAACGTAACAGAGTTGATGTACACCGAGAGGCGTTTGCTGAGCAAGTCCATAGGCAATGAAGGATAATGCAAAACCATAGTCTGGTGGCCAACACTCGGAAATGGACCACGTGTCTTATAGAAATTTCCAGAAGCTTAAAGCATGATACGGCAAGCAACCTTCCCCGGTGGGTGATTAAGGTCGAAAAGTTGAGATACCCTAATAGGATTGGCCTGCTTGAAGGATCAACTGCCAGCTGCTAAGCAAGTGAATTGGCACTGACGGATCATGTAAAGCTTAGTCTGGAGACAAACTCTTGGAGCTGTATAACGTCAATTTCCAGGAACTAAATGGAAGCTACAACATTGCAAGCTTACCCAAGGGGTGATGAATGTCACAAAGTAAATATACCTTTTGAGGCGTTGCGCCTGTTTAAGGGTCCGACTGTCAGCTACTAAGAAAGTCAAAATGTTAATACAAATAATTCAAAGTTTTGTTTGGAGGCAAACTCCTGCGAAGACGGCATTGCAACCTTCCCCAAGGGATGATGAAGGTCATAAAGTAAAGATACCCTTTAAGGCTTTGCGCCCGTTTGAGAATCCATCTGCCAGCTGCTAAGAAAGTCTTACCACTAACGATTTTCAAAAAGTTTGGATGTTTATATATGGCAACCAGACTTGTAGAGCTACATCAGACCCGTGCCACGCGACGCCAGCTGAGGCGATGCTACGTACCACTCAGGCGTCGCCCACGAATGCTTGGAGAATTATTAAGTATATTCGTCTTAAAATAGGACCAAGCAATGACCAGTCAGCCCAGGTACAGAGGTATTTAATGTTACGCAGCTCAAGCACTGCGTTACACGTCGGCAGTCCAGTTTGGAACTGACGGAAACTCTTCCAGCGCCATGGCATGACCAAATGGAAGACATGTAATTTGTAGCAGTTGACTTTCTTAACTTATGCGAAGAAAAGACAGTGCTATTTGTGAAATTTGCATCTCATGATAGGCTTGGATCAAGCTTAACCTCTCAGCATGTTTGTGAAAATAAGGTGTAGATTTTTCACTGGTTTTTGTTAAAAATTAAAAGTGGTGATAGTGGATAAAGCCAGATGCATAAAAATCAATTTGACATTAATTTTAGTTTGCCCGAATAAGGCTCACTGAGCTAACTTCTGGTAATTGTACATTTGCGGCTCCCCCCTTTCTTTTGATCATCAAAAGTTGCGAGATTGGATGATCATTTCTTGGCTATTTTTATTGTAAAAAGAAGACTGTTTTTATGTAGTCGAGAGGTACTACCACTTCTTTATTTGAAAACTTTAAAGATCGAATAAAATATCGTTTTAAAAATTTTGGCCAGTACCCCGAAAAGAAAAGAAAAAAAATAATTCAAAAACTTGGTTCAAATAAATTGTCCAAAGATTCTCATGTCCTCATCCAATTCCTGCATTGTATACGTCGGAATGGCAAGATAGTACTCTCCATTCTAATCCAAAGAGTTAGCTGTTTTCATTGAAGCTTTATGATGATGATATATGAACCTTGAAAAATACAAGCTCGGCAATAACATTTGCAGGCGCCATACTCGAACAAGGAACATTCGATCAAAATAAAGTAGTAAAATGACTTACCAGATATTGTACTTCAAACCTATTTTGTGATCGGGTCCGGCGCCATTTAACGGAGGCTTCATCATCTTCACTCAAACTTGAATTCAAATCTGGTGAACTTGACTCAATAGACGCATTCACGTGTACATTAACACTTCTACGTAACCGAGCCGAGTAGTAATTAATGATTACCGACTACTTAAACGCCCACGAAGTTGTTAACGGGCGTCCATTTTAAAAACGAACGAAATAATTTTACGTAACGGAAAAATAAAAACGGTAACTTACTACTTTAATTTCGAAAGTTAGAACAAGTATTTTAATAAACTTTTAAACAAAATGGAGGTTTTTATGTTTTCTAAATTCAAAATCTAGCGACATGCGCGCTGTATGAAAAATGACACAACAATGATAAAGGAATGGTGGCTTGCTCTGCGCTGTTAGTTAGTTCTAGATGCGGTCACGGGTGGCGCTGAGGTCGATTTACGTAGCGGAAGTAGGACTATCTAGCGAATAAACGTGGAAAAAAGACGATGTACTCTCATAATGGACTTCGGACGTCAAACGGAACACATAATATAATATTTAGGCAGATTTGTACCCAAAGTACTCATATTTTATTAGGATATCCAAGCTTCTTTTAATATGACGTGGCAAGCCCGTAATTTTCGTAACTCAGAATTATTAGAGGAAAACCTGGAAATTGATCCCAGAACCTCATAAAAATAATTTGCCAAATATTTTTATGAGTAAAGGGTGATAACATAAAACATTTCTTAGACTAAAGACCTATATTAAGTACCTAGTCACAGGCGCTCAGTTCAATAATTTCTCAATTAGGTATAGCTACTATTACAATATCGCGATAATATTTTTCCATCAATGCTTATTGGAATTTTCTTTTTTGAGTCGGATAATATCGTGTTTTGTGACTTTGTGACCTACATACTTAAGATATTGAAAGACGTATACTTAAATCCTTTTAGCGTTGCAATGGCGGTCATCGAACTACCTACATAATAACGATATTATTAACTTCATGTACAAGTGGTGCATATAGGCGGACTTAATGCAACAAGGCATTATCTACCAGAACATGGAAATCTTTTAATTATATCTCACAGAAGGTGTAAAAAATAGAGTATCTTACACGGGGATAAAGCTGTCTCGCAGTGCTCAGGAGTTAATTATACTCACTGTATTCGGGATTAAAAATTAGCAACCTTCTTTTCGTTCGGAATTCAACATGCTGCCCGCGACTTTACGACACTGCTTTATTAGTGAAGATACTCATAGAAAGAAATAACATTGACCGCTAGTGCTGCGTTAAAATGAAACAACTATAGGTATTTCTTGGTTGTAAGTCTAAATAAATTATTCTAGTAAAACTTTACGATAGTACCTACACGGGCATGTGGAGCCTCTTTAATGGCCTATAAAATAAGCTAGTGAGTAACACCGTAATGAATCTGTGTTTATCTGAAAATCGAAAATTAGCTTGTTTATTGCTATCGCATGAAAGAGAATTTTCTTTTATAAATGTGTAACCAGTTATTTTTAAATGGGAAGTCATCCAAATGAATGGCTTCTCTCTTCTCTTACCTTGCGTCCAGGGCTCCAAACTTACTATGTCCGGTGAGGACCTTTTTTTTTTTTTTTCGGTGGGATAATCATCTTATGACATCCCCCGCTCTTGAGCGGTGCGGGAGATAGTGTCAGACTTTTACTGACTAAAAACCCACTCCTGTTCCTTCGTTGCCTTTCGTACCAGGGCCGACTCTTCCTTTCAGAATCAGACCCTTGGCCCCAGTAGGCTTCGACCCTGCTGGGCCCCTACAGTTGCTGACATCTCCTTGAGGCGCGCGTGGACTTGGGCTTGGTCCGGACGGTTACCAGACGGTCGGACGGCAAGCCACCCATTGCTCGCCGTCCGCAAGCCCGCGCCTACGGTGGCCGGAAATCGGGATCGGAATCCCGGCGGCGGTTGGGGCGTGAGGACCGCTGCCTCACGTGATCGGCCGCCTCCTTTGCAAGCATTACTGCTTCGCAGATGGAGGCGACCGCCTGCCACTCCTCCTCGCTTCGGACCATGGCCTGTACCAAGGCCCGGCGCGAGAGATCGCCGCCGCCGATTACCCCCACGAGGACACGGCGTTGCTCTGCCCAAGCGAGGCACACCTCCACCGTATGCTCCACCGTGTCCTCCGGGCGGTCCACACAGTGGCGACACCCGGGCGTCGCTTCCGCACGAATCCGGTGCAGGAACTTCCCGAACTAACCGTGTCCGGTGAGGACCTGCGTCATGCGGTAGGTAATGACGCCGTGTTGCCTTTCCAGCCACTCCTCAAAGAGGGGACTTACCGCCATAATTACGGCGTGCCCAGCACTGGGGTGAGGACCTGCGTTATGTTTCTACATGACGTAGTTCCTCACCGGACAAATGAATAAGATTTTACTTAAAATTAAAATTACGAATTAATAGAGATGTTTGAAATAAAAAGACGTACTGCGCCGACCCTATAATTATATATTATCTTGGACAGGGAAGATTTCATACAAAATTAAAGACAAGAATTTATTAGTGAACATTTGTCATTAATGAAACAGCAATTACAAAATTCTTTTACATTAAAAAAAAAGTTGAAATCCATTTGAAGCATAAAGAAATACATTACACAGACCGTTATGCTGATAAGGAAATGTTTCATAAGCATTTCCTTTTCACGTTTTTAATTTGTGTCGAGTGTGTAAAAAGGTACGCAATAGCAACAGCTAGTTACAGACCGTATTTCCATTCTATACAAGGCCAGAAAGCACCCATAGGAGGTTTGGAAGTTTGCACGAGCAGTTGCTCGTGTAAACTTTGTATTGCTATTTTTAAAACTGCGGTTCCAATGTATACACGAATGTTGCGTACTGCACTTGTATAGTTTCTATCGTGTACGCGCGTATCCTGGTTCCAAATTGCTACACCACGACTGAAAAAAGTTGAGATATCATTATCATCTTCATCATTTCAGCCGAAAGACGTCTACTGCTAGACATAGACCTCTCCCAAGTGTCACCAAAATAGTCCTCTGCATCTCGCATTCATCGGATTTCCGCGACTCTCACCAGGTCATCGGTCCAGCTTGTGGGAGGCCTTCCTGCGTCTTCCGGTGCGCGGTCGCCTCACCAGAACCTTTCGGCCCCATCGACCATCTGTTTTACGAGCAATGAGCCCCGTCCACTGCCACTTAAGTATGGCGATTCTTCGGGTAATGTCAGCGACCTTGGTTCTTCTGCTAGAGATGTAGTTTAATAAAATTATTTTTTCATACGAAATGATGTTTAAATATTATTAATTAGGGTAGGATAAGATAAATAACAATAGCTTTTAACCTAACCTAACCCAAATGTTTCAATTAAGGTCGACTGGTAGAAAATGTCTAAGGCATTAAGTCCGCCTTTGTACAGTGTTAAGATTTTTTATCAAACCAACTAATTTATATCATGTTTTGATTTTTATCCAGCGGTTGTTCATTTATGGTAATAAAAAAAATTTTCACGGTGAGCTCATTCATAATCATCATCATCATTTCAGCCGAAAGACGTCCACTGCTGGACATAGATCTCCCCCAAGTGTCGCCACAATGAACGGTCCTGTGCGTTTCGCATCCATCGGACTCCCGCAACCTTTACCAAGTCATCGGTCCACCTTGTAGGAGGCCTTCCAACGCTACGTTTTCCGGTACGCTGAGCTCATTTCAATTCCATTTCATTCCGGTGAGCTCATTGTCGGTGACAAATATAATTGTGGATTTTCAGAGGATCAAAAAAGTTCAATATTAGTAACCTGGCTTTAAGTAATTTTGTCATACACGAATACATCTTTTTAGTTAATCTGAGGTGATGTCGAAAAAGCGGCTTTGTGTGAGTCCTATAGATACTCATCATCATCATTGTTATCATTTTCTTGCCCTCATCACAATTTATTTTTGTGGTTGAGAGTCTACACAAGTATATTCAAGGTAAAAAACCGGGCAAATACAAAACAGGTCAATTCCCGAATAGAGTTACGAAGATATTTCCGAATACGTCACAAAAAAAAAAACTTTTTTTTTTGCGACGTAACATCAATTCAGATTTGGATTTTTTTTTTGGATTTGGATTTGGTTTTCAGATTTTTTCTGAGCATATGGTTTTAATTTCTACTCGATACCTCTACGCGATCTCGAGAAAAAAAAAGATCTTGACAGACAGACAGACAGATAGACAGACGGACGGACAACAAAGTGATCCTATAAAGGTTCCGTTTTTTCTTTTGAGGTACGGAACCCTAAAAAGCAATAGAGCTTTGAGTACCTCATTCCGAGGCGTAAACCTTGCCGCACCAACAATTCTTTTCTCCTTCGAACCCCGCATTACACTTCCATTCGCTATAATGACTCTTTTTCTGTAACAACAGTGCGTCTATGGAACTCTCTCCCACACTCCTTTCGACAGCCCATCTTTGGAGGTCTTCAAAAGGAAGGACTTAAGGAGGACTTCCTCTTAAAATTAACATAATACTTGTATACATTGGTATTTATTAGAATGTACGTATATTTTTATATATTAGATTAATTTTTGTAAGTTTATATTGTACACAGGATTCTACCTTTGAATGTATGTATCTCTGTTACTCAAAGTTTTACGAGAAAACTCTTTGTTAAGCTCGATAATACACAAAAAACGCTAATAACACTAATGTGCTGAATTGTCAAATAACTGAGTACATACACATAGTTACTTGACAATTCAGTACATTAGTGTTTACTGTGTACAATAAAGAAATAAACAATTTAAAAAAATAGGTGAATTATTTTAAAGTACGAAGCGACGTACATTATCAATGTATATTCAACAAAAATGGATAATATACACCATATAAATTAAAATTTTGTAAGTTCAAAAGAATATGCTGTGACATTCATACCTAAACATCGACATCTGTCCGGTGTGCATGCTGTTTTACATTTTTTGACGTTTCCAACTTTGCATTTCCATTTTAATTTGCATATCAAGTCACTTCATTTGTAATGCTTTATTTAAATCACTTTATTCGTATTTACGAGTGATGTAGCAAGTTTGGAGGTATTCATGGCTCTTCAAGTGACTAGTCAAAGGTCGCTGATGAGGCTGAGGGTGAGGGTGAGGCATGCTAGTTGTCAGCTGTATCATTTCCTCAATATTTTGAGCAGCGAACCGCTCAAAATATTGAGGAAATGATGATGACGTTGTGATGTAGTAGCTGCACGCAGGGTGCGGTGACGCGGAGCAAGGTGTAAAGTTCCGCAAACCTCCATTGAAAAGGAAGAATCCGCCAACCAGACGAGTGTTATACCTGGTTGGGGCAGCTGCCCGATAGATGATTTTGGTCTGGTTTATATGTTTGAATTGCGCGGAGAACTCTAATTATGGCGCCATAGTGATGTCACTATACAAGTAACTAGTTTCTGCCAGCGGCTTCGCCCGTCTGAAAGTTGGTTACTCCATAATAACTTTGAATCACCGTTTCATCCCTTAATGGGGTGAATTTTGGAAAGTCTTCTCGTGGTGCTCGCCGACGTCATAAAAGAAAACCTTGTTGCCGAACTGACTAGGTACTTGTGAAATACATAATAAATATCAGTTTTTTGTCATATTTTATGACTATTGACCAGTCATCAAATAGCTTACTTTTTTTTTTTTTCGGTGGGAAAATCATCTTTTGACAAATCCCGCTCTTGGGCGGAGCGAGAAATAGTGTCAGACTTTTACTGACTAAAAACCCACTCCTGTTCCTTCTTTGCCTCCGTCCCAGGGCCCCGGGTTTCACTTTCACACTACCCGTGGCCCCAGTAGGCTTCGACCCTGTTGGGCCCCTACGATTTGCTGACATCTCCTTGAGGCACGCGTGGAACAATACGCGCCGTCGACGACTTGGGCTTGGTCCGGACGTTACCGGACGATCGGACGGCGAGCCACCCATTGCTCGCCATCCACAAGCCTGCGCCTACGGTGGCCGGAAATCGGGATCAGAATCCCGGCGGCGGTTGGGGCGTGAGGACCGTTGTCTCACGCGATCGGCCGCCTCCTTTGCTAGCATTACCACTTCGCAGAAGGAGGCGACCGCCTGCCACTCTTCCTCGCTCCGGACCATGGCCTGTACCAAGGCCCGGCGCGAGAGATCGCCGCCGCCGATCGCCCTCACGAGGACACGGCGTACAGATATCAGGTACGTATTTTATTTTTAAAGTATAAAATAATTCTCTTCACCTTAAGAAGTCAAATGTCCCAGTAATTATTTCATAACATATGCCTACCAAATTGCTTCTTTGTCTAGAACAAACTAAACTAGCTAAAAATAACGAGATATATATTCAATAGCATGAATATTTCCAATATCACAAGTCACAGAGCACTTCCTACTCCAATATTCGCGTACTATAGTTCGAGAATATTCGCTGTAGCTACGTCAATTTCCGTGACATAAAACTTTAACAGTATTTCGGAAGTCCCATACGTTCCGGACGGGATTTCTATAACAGGAAATAGTGACGCTTCTACATTTTGTTATTAGCTTTTCACCTGTTTGGTGCAGAAATATCAAATTTTTGAAGTAAATTGGTTTGACACGGGACTCTGATTTGTAAGCTTCAATGGAAGTTCCAGACGACTTATCTCATAAACAAACGTGAACAGTTAAATAGTTCTGCGTTTAATGAATATTAATTTATAATATTCTTTCATGCTATAACTAGGTACTGCCATTTACTTTATGCAAGTCGATAAAAGTATTTACTATCTAGTTATCATGTACCGCAGACTACCGCCTTTATTATTTAAGTTCATACGATCCATCTAAAGGTTGTTTGGTCCGACCATTCGTCATATTCAGTTCATCTATAAGTTAAGTTGCTGTGTTGGCGTGAAAAGAAAGAAAATTATACGGATGCACCAAAATAGATCCAGTTCAGCATGAATACCAGATAACTGGTGCCTGGCTCTGATTTTCAACTAAACCTGAGGTTGTGACGCAACGGACGTAAAAGTTTTGTAGTATGTGAAACAGTTTTATATAGTGGTGATATGTAATTAAACTACTAGGTACTTTTACTATAAAGTTAAGTTTATTCTACTTACCTATATTAATTTCAAGTTAACTCGAACAAAATTGATGAAAAATATACAAAAGTACCTATATGGATTAAACTTCGGAACAAGTTTGTCTTAGAAAATTACTGGAATCCTCGTATTAAAGAAATTACAGTTTAAAGTTGATGAGATTACATATGTTATGTTAATCATACCTACGTACCTACTTATAAATTATAAAATATCAATAAACGCATATTTTAACAAACAACAAGATGTCATATTTTCGCGTTTTTTTTATAAGTCTTTTGGCAGGAAGACAGTTGAAATGTCTTAATGCCATTCTTTTTGTCTGGTGAGGCTGCTATACTCGAATTGCATTACGATGTCATAATTATGTGTTTTTACAACCACTATATTTTAAGCACAAATAGTTGTTTTTATGTTTATTATCTAATGTGAAAATGTGTTTCATAAGTATATTAGTTCATTAAACCCCGAGCGAACGCCGGCATTCGCGCGGTCATTGTCTTTTTATTGATCGCGGTCATTGTCTCTAATTACGCTACTCAATAGGTTCAATACATAAAGCAAAGCATATTATGTTATTTGACAACAAGATTTATGTTAGTGGCAACATTAAAAGTTCAGTTTAGCAAAAAGTTATGAAGACAAGCCAGCAAAAAAAATCCATGATTATTTATTATCGTAAAGAATTTAGTCAATTCGATTTCCAATTATGTTGATTTTTTACAAAACTTAGACTAGCTATTAACTTGATTTGATAAAACTTAGTAAATCATTTCACCGGTTCCTATATAATTAATTATCATGGTGACATATGTATAAACTTAATAATTTCATCAACAATTTCTTCGCCGTTGTTCTTTATCACACTATCCATATAGTATATTATAAGTAGATTTTTAGCTAAATATTGTCATATACACATGAAAAGGCTGGCCTGCATGGCGATTACAGACTGCGTTAGGACTACTCCGACCGCGGCGCTCGAAGCCATGCTGGGACATGAGCGCAGCTTTTACCGCTTCTTCACTTTCATGACTTATCCCACATAAATCGTTCGGTTTTCTTGATAAAATATAGTTAGAGAACCTTTCTAACTCCTCAATCTCCAGAGGTTAAAGTAAACAATTTAATTTATTTATGAGAAGTTATTACTTCGGTTTAGATTACTCAACTTTCTGTAGGCTACTTGGAACGCGATGTAGATTGTGATTAATAAAGTTTCCTTTATTACACCCTACGTATATAATATATAGAAATTACTCGAGAATTGTTACTGTAAGCTCTAGAGATACTCCCTAATGTAATAATCCTTTGATATAACTTTAGGGGCTAGCGTAGTGTTGATTAGCTTGTAAAGACTAACATGACGAAATTAAGACAAAAGTAGCTAATAAATACTATACTGACTAAAGGATGGAAGGCGCAGCGTTGGAAGGCCTCTCATAAGGTGGTTATGGAAACGCTTAAAGGAGGCCTATATTCAGCAGTGGACGTCTTTTGCCTAAAGGGATGATGATGAAGTTATGTGAGGGATAAAAAAACAGGTAGCACTTTCAGATTCTAAATAGCATAACATAGTCGGCCTTATAATGGTCCCACTGTTGGGACTCAGGCCTCTTCTCTATGAGAGGGAACTCTCAGGCCTGGGCCTGGGCCGTAATCCACCACTCAGTTTCAGTGCCGAGTGGTAGATGTCACATTTCTTCGATTTTTTGGTTCTAGGTCATGCCTGTTTCCTCACGTGTTTTCCTTCACCGTTTTGAGAGCAGTGGATGAAATAAATAACGCAAAGTCATGCACCTGGCTGGGTTTGAACTCGCGACCTACAACTTGTAAGTCGGGCCCGTCGGGGCCGTTACAACTCGGCCACCACTGCTCTCTAAATAAATAATGATCAATTGTATGTGTAAAATGTATGTCATCATCACCATCATTACAGCCGAAAGACGGCTATGACTAGCTAGCTCTATACTTACTCCGACTTGGACTTTTCATATTATTTAGCATTAAAATGATGAATATAAGATAATTATATTAAGGTAGTAATTAATTTCTGCTTCTGAGCATTCGCGTTTTCATCTGTTTAACGTTGAACACTTCGTGGGCAGTGAATGCGTCCGGCACGCATCACGTGAGTACCTCCTTTAATAATAATAATATTCCACAACTATCACACAACGCCGCCTAGTCCCAAGCTAAGCAGAGCTTGTGTTATATATACTAGACAACTGATAAACATTCTATAATATGTATGTATTTAGTATTATAATTAATACTAAATACATACATATTATAGACAAATTACACCCAGACACAGAACAAATGATCGTGCACATCACACAAACATTTGTCCTGGGTGGGTATCGAACACACAACGTCTAGCATAGCAGTCAAGGCCACTAACCACTAGACCATTAGGCCCGTCAGTAATGATATAATTTGCACAATTACAGAGTGTGTACTTGCAATATACAGTCTCAGAATTGCCACCGACATTGTTAAATTACTCGCAAATACTTCCTGTGAGTTGAACCTTAATATGTCTTCTAGCCATCATTTTAATTATTATAAGCTAATTAACACCACGGAAAACACGCGAATGCCCCTGGTAAATCACCACCTTCAGTGTTAATAACAATATGGAAAACCTATTAAGTTTAAAGACCGTGACAGTCACTTTTAACACACGATAAAAACTCAGTTGCTCAAACGCTAAACGTAATTACGAATTAATATACTCGTCAACAGGAATAAGGAACGTCACGCTTTGACGAACATAAAGAAATCAGGAAGAAAAATATTTTGGCATGATTATTCTCGGCCCACCTCACAAGGATCTTTGTGGAGACTACTTTTGAATTCAGTATCCAAAAATAAATTTACTCCTACTCAAACTGAAAAGTACTCAGAAACTACAATGAAGTTTTGGAGGTCTTGTGAAACCGCAATATTGAACTTGTAAGGTCACGGGGTCTTCTAGTACAACCATACGTGTGCGTGTGGTAAGAGGTAATTTTCAACTTCAATCAAAGTTGTATGAAGGAAACATTGTTTATAGGGCTTAGATGCAAGGGCGGATCCATCCCTCAAAAAAGGTTGTAAGAGGCGACCCAAAAATCAGCCAAGTGTAAGTCGGATTACGGACACTCTCACGATCTATACAGTTGTTGTAGTATAGCAGTTTTTTTTAGATGGTATAAACCAGTGCTTGACTGCGATCCCACCTGATGGTAAGCAGTGATGCAATCGTTGATGGTGAGGCGAACTAGTTAATTAAGAGCCTATTAACACTAGCCTTGAAGATACCTAAATTATAATTGGACGGGAAGACCGCAGCAGGCAAATTGTTCCAGTCCTTCAACGACGAAGTAAAACTATATTTTATCAAGAAAACCGAACGATTTATGCGGGATAAGTCATGCAATTCCCGCGCACACTCTCCA
Source organism: Mythimna pallens (assembly GCA_961205895.1). Classification (NCBI taxonomy): domain Eukaryota; kingdom Metazoa; phylum Arthropoda; class Insecta; order Lepidoptera; family Noctuidae; genus Mythimna; species Mythimna pallens. The sequence goes on from OY540843.1 coordinate 10,989,645, forward strand.
AAATGCATCCTGTAAAATACCGAAAAGCTGGCTAAATACCGAAACCCTACGCCTGTGCTCGAGGCTTTGAAGATTGGATTTAACCAAATCTGGATTACCGACTAGCCTTTTTACGCGCCTTTCCACCAAATCCAAAATTGCTAGATGGCATTTTGCAGCACCAGCCCATATGTGGCAACAGTACTCCACACACGGACCATTAAAAGCTGTCGGTGTGAAGTACCACCGGACTTTTGCAAGAATGCCTAGTTTCCTATCAGCTACCTTAACTTTGGACCCAATGAACCGTCCAAAATTGAGGTCTGAGAAAATTTCAACTCCCAAGAGCTGAAGGCGATCGGACACTCCCGGGACACGTTCCAAAAAGTAGGAGCCAAAGTGAACGGGTACGTCCTTTTGGTGTTGAACAGACACACTTGTGTTTTGGCGGCGTTGAATCTCACCAGATTGGTTTCGCCCCACTTGGAGACTGCCCGAAGTGAGATATTTATACGCTAAACCATAGCCTTTCGTTCAGATCGGATCAACTCCTTACTAGCCCGAGCACTTGACAGGTATCTCTAAACAACTGTGTTATCATCTGCATACCAATAGAAATCGGGCATCAACAGATCGTTAATATGCAGCAGGAAAAGAGATGCAGAGAGAACAGACCCCTGAGGAACTCCGACATTAGTCGTCCTGGACTCTGATGAGCATCGACCGACAACAACTCGGAGACCGTTTACTCAGGAAGTCTTTAACCCAGTTAATCAGACCTAGGGAAATGCTGTACGCTGAAAGCTTACTTAAAAGGCTAGCGTGCCATACTCTGTCGAAGGCCTTCGAGACGTCTAAGGAGACAGCAATCGCTTCCCCATTCTTCTCGAGAGCCTCGCCCTACAAATGGGTGGTATACAGAAGTAGGTCTCCAGTAGACCGATTGCGGCGACACCCGTACTGTCGGGCAGTGAGGAGATCATTACTTTCCAGGTATGCCATGAGGCGCGAGTTCAATACACACTCCATGATCTTGCAGAGTATGTGCAGTTCTGGTAATAATTTGGATTTCTGACTATCGACATGTTTGAAGTATGGAACCTAGTCTAGCTAGACTCTAGACCATCCCAACTCTAAACGGTTTAATAGCGGAAGTAAGATTGCTATCTATCGTGTTATAAGATTCAGTAGAATACTAGTAAATCAGTCAGTTTAGCTAGAATACTAGTACAAATGACAAACCCTACTAACCCTATATTTACTCTAGCTAGCTGAATTCTAAATATCAATATGCAAAAGCCACAGTGCCAATTGGACTTCACGAGAATTTACATTTTATGTTTGTATTTGACTGTTTCACTTTTGTTCTGATTATTATGGTCAGGTTTTGCTATTATAATATTCCTATTATTTGACTGGCCTGTTAGTCTAGTGGTTAGTGGCCGTGACACATATGTCAGAGGTCGTGGGTTCGATTTCCACCCAAGACAAATGTTTGCGTGATGAGCACGATGATTTGTTCTGTGTCTGGGTGTAATTTATTTATAACTAGCTTTTGCCAGCGGCTTCGCCCGCGTGAATATAGGTCTTTCCGTACAGAATTTAGACGCCCGTTTTATCCCCTTAGGGGCTGAATTTTGGAAAATTCTTTCTCAGTGCTCACTTTCGTTATAAAAAGAAGCCATGTGCAAAATTTTACGTTTCTAGTCCCAGTAGTTTTGGCTGTGCGCTGATATGTCAGTCAGTCAGTTTCTCCTTTTATATATATAGATAAGTATGTATTTATTAATATATAAGCATGTTTATCAATGGTCAAGTACTCATAGCCCAAGCTCTGCTTATATAGGTTGGGATTAGATGGCGTTGTGTGAAAGTTGTGGAATATTAAAAGAATGAAAGTGGCGGTTTTCGATATCTTAACCTACTAGTTGCCCTATTGTAAAACTTAGAAAACTTCTGAACTGAGTCAGGAAACACATTTTGGTACTAATAACTTGAAAAGGACGTTCTAGTCATTTAGCTACCACTAAAAATACAATTTCTATTGTTTGGTAAAACTGAAATTCAAATGAAAAATGAACGACTGAACAACTGAAATGAACGTTCAAATAATTTTCTTTTTTCTTTCTAAAATACATGGCTGCGTCTCGTATATATAATGAACCTAAAAAATGATTTTATAACGATTTCTATAAGTCAACTTCTACTGAAATTGACGTCATAACCTTTACATCCGAATATTGTGGTAAAAATAGCAGTACTTGCGGGATTCTATATAATCCTCCCGATTGAATATTGCTCACGGTGGCCAATCTCAACGAAGATTAGCCAAATACGCAGAAGATAAAGCATGTGTTTGCACACAGTCTTTATTCCTTGTCTTGTTTCGATAGGATGGACCAACTGACGGCTTTACGTTCTTTAAGAGGTACAGAAAACGCCAGGCAGCTACAGAATATTTTTTAATGGAAAAAACCTAATAGCACTTTTTGCTTGATCTGGAAATGGAGCCCGCGCTCGCCGTCGCACTTTTGACCACGAGACCCTTAAGGTACCTTTTTTTAATTGTTGATAGGACGCGCTTAGCCTCTATCTCACCTGATGGAAAGCGACGATGGAGCACGCTTACCTAGTTTTCAGAAAATATTCAAGTTTCGTTTTCAAATAGATACCTTATAAAACTAATTAAAAACTAGCATAGCTAATAAACCTTTTACTTACTTCGGGGTAAGAACCCCTTTTTGCTTAATTTTTTTGAAAAAAAGAAAGACCTAAGAAATAAAAATTTATTGCATACAACGTACAATCTAGTGCCCACTAGTGAGCTAGTGCTCACTGCTGAGTGTCGTGATGTGCCTGACTAAACTTTATGGCTCCATTTGCTCTTTTTGATTCACTTGTTCTGACTATCACGCAGGCCCTCCTAACTTGGGTCTCTTTCCTTCGGTCTATAATTTAACCACAATTGTTCCAAGTTTTCGGATGCTTTCGGCCGATGTGGCCAGAAAAAAGCTCATTGGGATTCGAATAAAATAATATCTTTAAAACGTTTGTCTGCCAGTACCTCAGTCAGATGCAATAAGTTCAGTACTCATTTCATTATCTCAGTCAGTAATATTTCTCTCGTTAGAACTATCTTCGCAATACAAATTGGATTTAGTGTCTCATTTGTTATGTGCACATGTGTTATCATTCTGCGGTTGTTCTTAGATATTAATCTAAAATTCTCTGGAATGAGAAAACTGTATAATGCTACGTTCATAATTTAGTTTTAGATTAAGGATTTATTGAAACTTTTTTTATTTACTTAATATTTTTTGAAGCCGTTGACATCCGTCTGGCTGCAAGGAACTGGACAACACGATACCCATGTATCGTGTTCTCCAGTTCCTTGCTGGGTTGTGGAGGTTAGATAGGAAATAGGTTTAAGTAAAACATTCAGCTGCATCCAGGTAGATTGGAAGCTAACCCTAAAATAGTTCGATTTTTTTTGTAGATTAATAAGCAATTACACAACGCGGGTTGAATATTATTTAGCGCGTCTTTTACTGACTAAAAACCGACCTGTATCCTTCAGTTGTCCTTTGTATTTCAGGACGACAAAATCTTTTTCAAAAATTCCCGTGGCCCTAGCGGGTATAGACCCTAACGCGGGTTTACCTTCTCTATTTTGTGAATTTAAAAACTATAATTTAAGTAATCCAAATCTTCACTCCTATATACTAGGAACATCCTGATTTTAATCCACTTACAATGTTTTCGTCATAAAAACATTTTCTGAATACCGAAAATAAGAGTGCGAACTTTTATAATTGTATCCACAGAATGTGACGTTGATATTGGAAAACTCCTATTACAAATGGAATTGGTGGACCGAAGTGATGTGTGGGAATTCGGTGGGAATGCGGCCTTACATTTATGACAATATTATTATAGTATGTGTGCACAGTACAATGAGCAGTATTCGTAGTTGATAAAGGCGGTTATTGCTTACATAAAATTCACTAATAGTTTTATTAGAGCTCAAGGTATTTCTTGTACGTGATGTTAATTCATCGATTGAGCTGTTTTGGTAAACGAAGCGAGAAATGAGTAAGAGTGTTTGAACAAAGGTTAGTCATATTTCTGGTTACATATTTTTATTCACGATTTTTGTATTATTATATGAGCTAAAATATTATACTCATTTACTAATAGTGATATGGGCTTTATTTGTGCCATGAGAACAGTGATTTATCTACCGTTTACAAAATCTGCAGTTGTGAAAAGTTTACACTGGTAATTCCTAATTTCATCTAATTTTTAGTTTTTGGCCTGATCTTGATGATTCTTTTTTTGTTGGGTTAATTTATAACTTTTTAGTAATTCCAATAGGTACTAAGTATATTGTATGTTCGTGTATTGTGTACTTGCACATATTTATGTAAATTATTTTAGTTTTAAGCATAATATAATTTATATTAAGAGTAGCTAAAGTTCTGTTGTGCATATGAGTTATCCTCATGTTTAAAATTTCATAACATATGTACAGGTTTTCTGTAAGACAATCCAATTATGGATTAAGCTCGCCTATGTTCATAACCTGTTCTATTTTTTAATGACTGTAATTTGTGTACAATAAAGAATATAAGAAATAAAATGTATTTTTAATAAACTTTTAATTCCGAACATTTTTCGATGTTTGCATTCCGTCTCGCTCCATCCTGAGCTGCAGGTGTGATTTGATGATTCCTTATTCCAAAAAAAAAAAAAAAACAAATCAAACTTTTAATTAAATAACTCCGAGATATTAAGTGTCCGTCAGTTTTCACGAAGTGGTTAAAAGTTTTACCTCTCATTCCTTTCAATGTCAACACAAAGAAAGGAAATAAGTAAAAGGAACAAGTTTCTTTTGTCACTTCTTTGTAAGTTACAGTATCAATGAGGAAGGTAAATAATTACTTGATTTGGTGCCGGATATTATTTTTACTGGCCGTATTCTGGTCGTGTAGATTGGGTTGGCAGAAAAGACATATATATCCTGGTCACAACTTAAGCAAAAGTTGTCGCTTATCCCAAAGTATCATAGAGTGTTTGAAAAGTAAGTAAAGTAGTCAGGCGTTGTTCTAGCCATATAGTGGGGGCATTCAAATGAACAAAATTATCGAAAGAAATCTGCAACTGTCAGCAACTACACATTTGTCACCGAGTCTGCTGCGAGGCCTGCGTGGTGGATTACGGCCGATTCTCTCTTCTAGAGAGGAGGCCTGAGGCCCTGCCTGAGCAATGGGAGCATTATAAGGCTTATTATACTTACGCTTATGGTAAATATATCTAAGTTGCGAGACTTATTGACGTTGATGATCTATCGATCCATCAAGGAGCTGATTAGACCAAGTGGCAATCTATCAGCGATAACAACTTTGGACGAATTATGAATCTCTTTTGGTTTGATTTCCTAGTTCGGGCACGTAAGCCTCAGAATTAAGATTTATATTTAAGACTGTATTACTTCATCCTGTAAAGAATTTGGAATAAATATTATTATTATTATTAATTGCACTAGGATATTCACATTATCCGTATTCAAAGTATTTTACTTGCTAATCCAAGATATGGTCTATCCGTATGCCAAAATTTATCGAAATTAATTTAGCCGTTTTAACATAAAGAAGTAACAAACGTGCACACACAAAAATACAAACTTTCCCCTTTATTAGTGTGATAGTCACTAAAACACAGACATTTTGCAAAAAAATGCTCATAACTATAAACATCCCCTCAAATTGAGACTTAACAAAATTATAGCATGTTGCAGGCTTAACACAATTTTATCGATGCTGGGAGTAATTGATACAAACTGCCTTTATCGGAAAGGTACGTGGGTAATACCGGCCAAATTTTTTACTAACTTTTAATAATCATTGGTGTTGTGTGAAAATAATAAATTATCACCTGCCAATTAGATTATATGATAGTATGTTTTGTTAAGTAGCTTAATCATTGAAATCCGCCCAATGCTGGACATATGCCTGCCCAGGCGTCTACACAACACTACTGGGGCAGGTCTTTCATTAAGTTCTCCGTCAACCATAATTGACAGAAGTCAATCAACACTGCACGCTTGTCAGTCCGTGTTAAACCTTTCGCTTTTTTTATGTGGGAAATTATCAAAATTGAGCTAGAAGGAGTGTTGAACTGAATTAAGCTAGAACTATATTGGACCGACGCACACGTGCAACACGCCTGATTTGTACGTAGAACGACGTCGCGTGGCGTAGATCAAGTCTAGCTCTACAAGTCTAACTTCCATAAAAATGTATGGAGACCGACGTGCCCAGATTGGCGTGTAGGCCACACGTGGGCGCAGTCTAGTTTACCTTTAAACCCACCGTGTTCTTTTAGTTGCAAAAATCTTGCAGGCCTAAAGATCGTGCTGACCTATGAAAACAGCTTGCAGATATGGCTAAGGAATGAGACGATATTTAAACTTTTTTATGTTCATTGTAACATATATTTTTATTAGAGCGTTTACTATTTTTTTCTAAAACTAAATAATATATTTCAATCACTAATAATATCAATCCCAAATAATTAGTTACTGGAATGGAATTTCTTGTTAAAACAAATTTTTGGTTATTTCCAACTTTTTCACGTCTTCAAAGAAATCATTATCGTGTTTTTAATTACTTAAAAAATGTTCCAAATAACTCAATTATGATAAAAGGAATGTTTCTTTAACGAACTAATGAATTAGAACTAAGAGTTCATCTTTTTATTATTTGAGTAATTATTGATGTTTACTCGTAAATATCTTAACAATCTGTAACCGTTGAGAAAATAAAGTTATTTATGTGAGCGGTTTTAATAATAACCAACTTCTGCCCACGGCTTTGCCTGCCGCAAAAATGTGTTATAATCCCGAGAGAATGCAGTATCGGAATAAAATGTTAGGTACTCTTGTCGTAACCCAAGTCTAATTGTGTTCTAAGTTTAATCAATATCCGTGATTATACATAAAAGGCGACAAACAAAAAAGTATGAAGACACTTTCACTTTTGATTCAAACAAGTAAACGGATTGACTTGTAGCTGTATGTAATAAAACTGTATAAAAACAATACCATATCTGAGTATATCTGTTAGAAAATAACAACTTTTAATATCAGACTTTGATCTTTCTGACTTTAGTATTCACAAACACACAACCTATATAATATGCCAAGCTATGTTGCTTGTGTCATAACGCTGACAAATAGTAAGAAATAAATATAAATCTAGTTAATTTTAATGAAATTATGTTATAAATAAATATATAAATATATTCCACAACTATCACACAACGCCGTCTAGTCCCAAGCTAAGCAGAGCTTGTGTTATGGGTACTAGACAACTGATAAACATACTTAAATATTTCTAAATACATACATATTATAGATAAATTACACCCAGACACAGAACAAATGATCGTGCTCATCACACAAACATTTGTCCTGGGTGGGAATCGAACCCACGACCTCCGGCATAGCAGTCAGGGTCACTAACCACTAGACCAGCAGGCCAGTTATATCGATTGTTGATTCGGTAGTTTATCTATGTACAACGTTACAATTTTAAATATTAATCTGGTGACATTTATGAACGTACCCTACTTACTTTTATATATTTTTACTACTGAAACAATTATTTAGTAAACATTAACAGAAAAATAAAACCTATTTCCTATTTAATTAATACCGTTAATAGTAATTTTTACAAGCACATAAAAGTATTAATAACTTTGCTCTCATAGGATTCTTGTTAAAAAAAGATTAGTATATATTTTGTGGATTTTTAAGTCAAAAGTAAAAGGAACGGATTAGCCCCTATTGTTAGCATCTATAAGATAAATAGTCGAGTAACTGTGAAGAAAATGTGAAGTTCAATTGAGATGAACATATTATTTGTATTAATATCAACATCTCGTATTCAACTTCTGATCACGCTTGTGTTGTATATGTAGAAACTAAGTGTCTAAACAAACTACGCCGAAGGTAAGCGACCGTAGTTCTGCGGCTGATTTTACGTTCCGACATGACAAGTGCCGAACTTACGCGGCAGAAATTCAGTTGCGCAACTTTGTGTGTATTTAGTGTCTCGAGCGCTGTCGTGGCGTCGTGTCATGTTATATACTATAAACAGCCGGACAGACAGACGCAAAACAAAGTGATCCTGTTAGGGTTCAGTAATTTTTTTAATAAGCACATCGGGCGGACTTGCGGGGCGCGGGCATGCCCGTCTCCCGCTGTTACCCGCCCCGGATCTTCATCGGCAATTGAGCATTGCAGGCGTAATCATGTCGAACTTCAGTCACGTACCTTCGGCATAGTGTGAGTTTAGATACTAAGAGAAATATTCGTACAAATCTTATATCTATGGTAAAAATAGAGGGACCACGTCATTAGTGATTTACATTTTTGTTCATTTGTATGTATGACATGTGCCAAACGTCACTACCATCGTGTACAATATGGATGCATTCATAGTAGCTACATTCTGACGTCATAAACTTCACAAAGCTACTACAAATTGTGATTTGTACTTAATCGTATTTTAGTTGAAAATGGGGTCGGCGACCAATCTGTCAGTTATTACGTAATCGACCGGAACGATTTCGACGAAAAACTGCGGGTAGTATTGAAAAATATAACACTGAAAAATAGGAAAATGTTGCGTACCTACTCATGAACTTATTTATGCTAATTTTATGTCGATTAAACAGAAAATGAAGTGATGTTTTATTGTGTTTATAAAGATTGAAAATATAACACTTAATATTATAAGGGTGTAAGTCTGTGAGCATGTGTGTGTATGTTTGTTACTTCTCCATGCTTGATCGGCTGAACGGATTTTGATACAACTTGGTACAAGGGTAGACCATATCCTGGGATAGCACATAGGATACTTTTTATCCCGGGAGTATGTTCCCTTGTGATAATTTTCTGCTATCACGCGGGTGAAGCCGCAAACGTTTTTCTGCCATATAAATTATCAAAGAAAAAGATAGGAGGGTTTTTTTTTAAGTGGGAAAATCATCTAATGACAGATTTCGCTCTTGAGCGGAGCGAGATATAGTGTCAGACTTTTACTGACTAAAAACCCACTCCTTTTCCTTCTTTGCCTTTATCCCGAGGCCCCGGGCTTCGCTTTCACACTACCCGTGGCCCCAGCAGGCTTTGACCCTGCTGGGCTCCTACAATTTGCTGACATCTCCCTGAGGCGCGCTTGGAACAATACGCGCCGTCGACGACTTGGGCTCGGTCTGGACGGTTACCGGACGGTCGGACGGCGAGCCACCCATTACTCGCCGTCCGCAAGCCCGCGGGGAGTGAGCGAGTAAATAATTGTTATTTGTTCTCTGATCTACCAAATATACAAGGAAAAAATTCAAAAAACTAGTTTCGGAGAAGTTCGATAACAAACACTATGACATAAGATTTTTTTTAATATTAGATTATCGAATTTCTTTAAGCGTAAATTAAATGAAGATATGGTTGGTGCAGTGGTTGAACGTTTGACTGTTGCGTCGCTTGGTGCGAGTTCGATTCCCCCTCTGACAAATACTTGTATGACCGATAGGTGTTTCGGGTCTTGGTGTCTTATGTATGTGAGTTTACATGTTTTTGAACACACCCAAAATACGGAAGTGGGGGCAACGTTTTTTTACAAGAGATTGAGTATCCCTTTTGAAAATAATATCAGATCTCAATGACACTTTAAGTAGACGTTAGATCGAATTTAAACCGATTCGAGTGTTTAGAACCAAAGTTACAGGGGAGTAGTTATAATAATATTATTTAATTTGCAATTACAATGTTTGAACTTATTACAAAGATCTTACCATCTGCGTAAATTTATTAGCTGTTGAAACAGTACCATACAGCTCAATTTAATTTTATATAGACAATTTGGTTCTGGGCCTAGGGCCCACACTAAATCCGCTCAATTTCGTAAAAAAATCATGTGATAATATTATTTTATTAATCTGTTTATGTTTTAGAACAAAAGCAATTTTATGAACCTAGTTGTTTTGTAATTACTTTCAACCTCTACGGCCACAATTTAAGTCAAGAATAATTTGTAGTGCAAGTTGTCATTAGCCATCGGCTATGCTAAACCTCCTGGGAAATAAATGCTTAAATTACATCTATCTACAGGATTCCATAGTTCAAACTAATAACCACTATAACTTCCGGCAACTTAAGCACTAACAAGTTATAAATAGTTGCCGAAAGATGGTACAATCATACTAATAATGTAAAAGTGAAAGTTTTTAAGCTCAAACACCTGCCCCCCTAGCCAAGTTTTCTTTTCGTTGATCGCCTCGAGTCAGCCACACCTCCTATTCCTTTGTTTTGACCACGTGACTGAGCGTTGAGATGACGTCAGAACAATGGAATCGGAGGCGTGGCCGACTCGAGGTGATCAACGAAAAGAGAATCGAAACGAAACAGTTGTAACTTAACTAGGAGGGTTGAACGCATTTAGATGACATTTGGCACATAGGTAAACCGTGTCCTGCACAAAGGACCTTTTATTTATGGAGATTGTTGGGATAATTATCTACTTTTACGAGGGTGTCGCCATTGATATACGCTTGTAGTATACTCGAAACAAAAAGCTATATTTATCAGAAACCCACGCGTGTCTTTATTCCGCTAAATTGAGCTAATTCCACTAAAATGTAACTGTGTAACCGTGCCAATAACCGACCATCTTGAGTTTTTTGCGGTGATATGACATCTGCCCTCAATTTTGGTTCATAGTATCTCGAAGCAAAAGTTCAACTGGCTGCTAAAAATGAGAACACTTAGCAAACGGTTCAACTCACCAGAACAGCTGCTCAACCTATATCAAGCACAACTTCGATCGTGAGTACTGCTCTCGTCTTTGGGATGGATCAGCTAAATACTAGCTTGATGCGCTAGAGTCGATTCGATTTGGAAACGAGCCAAGAAGATCATCAGCAATGATGTGTTCGTTGAGTTCGTTTGTTCGTTTGTTCGTTTATATTTCGGGAAGTGTACATCGGAATTTGCATAATTTAACTGAGCCAAGCCCGTTCCATCGGACCACTAGCATTGGCACGGCATGCGCCACCGGTACATAGCTTTTTTATTATTAGGTGAAAAAATCATCTAATGACAAATCTCGCTCTTGGGCGGAGCGCGAGATGGTGACAGACTTTTACTGACTAAAAACCCACTCCTGTTCCTTATTTGCCTTCGTCCTGGGACCCCGGGTTTCACTTTCACACTACCCGTGGCCCCAGTAGGCTTCGACCCTGCTGGGCCCCTACGATTTGCTGACATCTCCCTGAGGCGCGCGTGGAACAATACGCGCCGTCGACGACTTGGGCTTGGTTCGGACGGTTACTGGACGGTCGGACGGCGAGCCACCCATTGCTCGTCATCCGCAAGCCCACGCCTACGGTGACCGGTACATGGCAGACATCCTACCCATAAGTAGCGTTTTGGGAACAAATTCATTGTGCGTCGTTTCTAAGAAATTGAATTCCCTGGCCGAGTCTGTGTTTGCCGATAGTCACAACTTAGAGGTCTTAAGTCAAAAGTGTATAGATTTCTTCTAAGCTAGCGTGTTTCAAATTCGAGCACATCATCGCTTACCATCAGGTTAGATAGTGGTCAAACGGGAGCCTTTCAATATGACGATTTCTCTCCATTTTTGACGATCTTTAACCTGTAGTATTACGTCAGAAATCGTAGTATACAGCTGCTGTAAATGACTTGATCAGATCATCATAAGGGATTACGCTACTCGATCTCTTTTCTTCCTTAATTTCTTTATGTAGCCATAACTAACTACAAGTTTTTGAAGTTGAGGTTTATCGGCATCGCTATGCCTTTTTTCTGTTTGCCACAATAAGAACCGTATAAAAAGGTCATGCTAATGAGACATACGAAAGCTTTATCCTACATAATTATGGATTCACAATATATCACTCCAGAATCTGTGCGTGTAAATAACCCCACAACTACGTTCGTACCTACATAAATGTGAGATAAAAGATATGTATATTGACGTTCTTTCCCGCTACCTAAGGTACTCCAGGAGCCACTGTATTATATGATTCTGATTAATCAGTTGTATGTATCACAAAAATGTGTACAGTTCACCGCAAATTGGTGGTTATATGGACTTTAGCAGTGGTGTCCAAGTGAGCAATGGTGGCCGAGTGATAACGGTCCCAACTTATGAGTTGTAAGTCGCGGGTAAATCGCCACTGCTCACAAAACGATGAAGGAAAACATTGTGAGGAAACCGGCATGTCCTAGAACCAAAAATTCGAAGACATGTGACATTCACCAATCCGCACTGGGCTCGCGTGGTGGATTACGGCCCATTCCTGGGCCTGAGTCTCAACAGTGGAAATATTATAAGGCTGATTTTGCTATGGCCTTTAGCTGGCCAACGTTGAACGAAGTTTCTATTGGTTAAGACGCAAGTTTAAGTGAGCTTTTTTGAGGTAGGATATAATCAAATTACTCCTTCCGCCCTGATTACAGCGTGGGAGCTTGTCAGACTTTTACTGACTAAAACCCACCTGTGTTCCTTTAGTTGCCCTTTACGTTCCAGGGCCATGGTAACTCTATCAAACATTCTCACAACACAGTTTAAGTGAGCTTACTGAGTAATGTTATCAGTGACCGTAAGTACTTTTTAGAACACTCATTGGTCGAGAGAATTGTTTCAAAAATGAGCACAAAAGATTTATCTCTTAAAATTGACATAATGAATAATAGGATAGAATACAAACTAAACTAGCTAGCTGCAACATGACAAGCTGCATAGGTTTTTTTCCAGTTTTTTCCCTTTATCCACCATGATTGGGCTTCCAACCCAGATGGATACAAATGGAGTAGGTACTAGTATTTTTAATGGGATTACTGCCTATCTATAAAAACTGAAGTAACCCAGTAGTTACGGCCCTGACATACTAGTTGCACGTCGTGGGTTCAAACCGTTACACAATGTTTAATTTGTTTCATCGCCACTGCTGGTTTTGTCAGTGGACTGCTAGGCCCTGAAAAAGGCCTGTTAGAGTTTAAGTTTGCCATCGTGGTGAAAGCATTAGCCATGGTTCTCGGACGGTTCCAATCTTCAGTGTTTGTGCGGCGTCTCTTCGCAGACTATGTCCCACCTTCCATCCTGCATCACGTGCCCTGTTACCTGTTCACGTCAGCTACAACTAATGTCAGCATCAGCGGACGGCATTGCCGTGGCCCAATACTGGACCAGTCAAGGAATTTAATTAGTTTTGCTATCAATACGCTAAAAAGAAGAATCACCACTGCTCTCAAAGACGGCGAAGGGAAACATCTGAAAGAAACCGGCATGTCCTAGACTGAAAAATATATGTGACATCCACCAACCAACCTGCACTAGGTCCTTGTAGTGAAATATAGCCCATTCCCTTTCTTAGAGAGGAGGCCTGAGTCCCTGTAGTGAGAATTTAACATTATAGGCTGATTATGCTATTATTATGACTGCCTATGTGACCTCACACACACGTGACAAAACAGTAACTTAATAACGTGACATTCCCCTCCCCTTTCCCCCTCCTCTTCCCTTCCTTCCGTTTTTACTGGCTACTTACTGTTCCACTGCAAACACTGAAGGCACATCAAACAACCCCCAACAATGAAGCTTGATTAGTCCCTATAGATGTCATAAACCTTACATACTACCGACTACAAGTAATGGACACACATCATTCCATATTACGTCCCAACGATGAGCCCTCATGAATATTGATGAAAGGGTTTTGTTCCGGGTTATTAATAGATTTCCGCTTTACCACCTATGGAACATACAATGACATGACAGGAATAGAATAGAACATGCATTTATTTGCTCAGAATGCAGGTATTTACAATAAGGTGATAAAATAATATTAAAGTATCCTTGCACATACTACCATTTTGGCATGCAAACATTGATGCAAGTTCATCGTCAAACATACAGGGTGTTTAGTGTCTTAACGATACCTAACTAGGGCCACACATTGTATTTCTCAGCAAGCTTGCTTAAACCGGGTTAGCGGGAAGTTTTTGATAGAGTTAGGTTTTTCGTACCGCCTATCGCGAGTAGGTAATGTAAGGACTGATAGACTTTATCACGCCAGTCCATATTGTACGAAAGCTAGTTTGATTATGAGACGAAGTGGTGATGATGTCACGCCACTTTGACAAAGTCTGGTATGTAAGACCGGCAATAAAAGAAGTGATCAAGACCCCAAGAGCTTTCTTAATCTTTGGACTTCGTGCAAATTACAGTGGCTAGAAACTGTCTCTCGTCGCGTCGTGAATTACCTAAAAACCTACATCATAGTAAATCAGTTGCGTGGTCTGTAATAGTTTGTTTACTTTTTTTATTATTGATAGTCTCGCGTTTGACCACTATTTCACATGATGGTAAGCGATGATGTGGCCGACGATGGATCACGCTTGCCTAGAAGTAACCTATTCACTCTTGACTTAATGGAACGGACTTGGTGGAATTAAATTGTGCATTTCCAACGCACACTCCCCGAAGTGCAACCGATAGAAAACCGACAGGCTAGCAACTCGGCGTCGATGCTCAAGGCTTTGGAGTTTTGATTCGACAAGTGCATCATCACCGATGATCCTCTTGGCTTCTCAATCGAATCCAGGGATATCAAGCTGGTATTTGGCATACCCATCCCAAAAATGTGAGTAGTATTCCCTAAATGATCGAACTTGTGCTTGTTTGAGCAGCTGTCCTGCCGTGAAGTACCGTCTCACCTTAGCTAAGATCCCCAATGTTTTGGCAGCCTGTTGAGCTTACTGTTTGTTACCAACTCATCACCTATATAATATGTTCTCTGGAGAAGAAAAGAAAACGAAAAGGAGGAAATTCCCACTCTAATTAGTATCCTGAATTGATAAATAGATAAAAAATAATTGGATTTTGTAACACCCATTGTAATTTGGTGTTAATCTAAAACCAAACTAGTCTTATGCACTGTAACTGTTGCCTGCAAACTTGGTAATAATATTACGCTCAGCCTTCTTTTTTTTTGGTGGGAATTATCATATAATTCCCGCTCTGAGTTGAGGGTGTGTTAGACTTTTACTGACTAAAACTCACCCGTGTTCCTTCGGTTGCCTTCTATGTCTCAAAGCCGCGGTGACTCTTTCGAATCATCCTGCAGCCCAGTGTGTCCTAGGGTTCCATTTAAATAGGTTTTCCGTACCACCTACCACAAGTAAGTGATGTAAGAGCTTATGGTCCTTATCACAACAGTCCGTACTGCCTACTGCAGGTAATGGACTCTCATCATTCTGTATTACCTCCCTCTGATGTGACCTCATGAATATTGATGCTAGGGTTAGTTCCGGGTAATTGATACGTCTCCGGTGAGTCAACAGTTCCGTACCCGAGCTGAATAATTTCGTAGAACAAGACAGTTCGAATTCGGAGATCAATGGTGTAAACGAATACGAATTGTGCTTTGTTATTGTTTAGTGAAGTTCAAAGATGAATGTCTGCATACTTACTAGCTCGGCTAGCTAGCTAACTAGCCAACAGCCAATTTACCGTTACCAGGTGTTAAATTTACGCAAAAAATATTAATAACTCTTAGATAAAGTCCGAGTGCTAATTTATATGTCTGTTTTATAGATTATTGTTCAATATTTAAATAATATGTTTTTTAGTACCTAATTAATTATATTAGTCTAAGAGTTGAGCACCGCCTCGAGATCTTATCCATAAAGCCGAAATATTCTATTTATCACGTGTAAATAATGAAAATTAAAACCGACAATTAAAATTGACCGTCGCCCCTAGCTAGTATGTATGCATACGTCAAATTACATATTAATAATACTGATTTCAAAACAATTTGTTAATCAGAATACAAGTAATGTCTGGCGGCTTTGAAATCTTGCTTAGTCCTTACCTTTAACATAATTTATAAAATTTCTATATGGTCATTAGAAGCAAATTTTCAAAGGATCTAATATAAATATAGCTCGGCAAAACTTCAGAACAAAGTTTATGAAGTTCTGTAGTTGATATAAAAGTTGAGGAAGGTCATTGTTCCCGAAGTTAATGTGTGGGCTTTAGCTCAAACTTCTATCACATCTCCTTTATATTTTTCGTGGATTATGTCGTAAATAACCCAAGTTTCATGAGTAATGTCAGCAGTTTATTTGAAATACTTCGAAGATTATTAAGGAGGGATAACATGTAAGTTTTTTTTTTATGTGACAAAGTGCCAAACAAAAATATTTCAAGCCAGGCACAATGAGACAATGTGACAATGCTGTGACGACGACAACCATTACTCATACAAATTGTTCTTCGGATAAGTACCTTATTGTAAAATAGTTTTTAGAAGAAAACCCGGGGTCCTGGAATGCAAGGCAAAGAAGGACCATAGGAGAGGGTTGTAGTCAGTAAAAGTCTGACACACTCTCCCGCTTCGGCTTAGAGTGAAAGAAGTTATTGGATGATTTTCTACCTACAAAAAGTCTTTATATTTTAATCTTTAAATAACGATAACCGTATTGACACATCCCGGCTGCTTGCGATAGTCTTCATTTATTTCCAGATTTGTTGGTGTAAACAAAAAAGTGTTAGGTTAACCTAAATGCCTGACTTAATAATAAAAGGGTTAAAGGAAAATCGCTTTTTAGGCATTTTCCTAACCTGCAGGGACTTGAATATTTCTAAGCAAATAGTTCCAACCTTTCTAGAGCCTCAGGGGACGTCAACCCCAGAGTAGTTTTGGGTCACAGTAAAATAAATCTCAAATACCTACATTGTTCCTCTTACTAATCATTGTTGAAAAAATTTTTATAAAATAATTTTTATTTCCTTTTTGTAAATTGTTATCTTGTTATACAAGTTTATTCTATTTTATTCTATTCTATTCCACAATAAAGTATATTTAAAAGAGTGACGGAATAGGGTGTGTACCTGTGTTTGCGCACACACTATTGTGCTCTATGATATCGTTCACGCCTTGCTCATTGGTAAAGCGAGGACGAGCCATTGCTCATCTCCTTTGATAATAATTTTATCTACGGAGTTTGTTTCAATATTTCAACTCGGAGTACACAGTTAGGAATCACCGGCCGGCCATCTAGTTTAAAGGGGAATAAAACTTTTGCCATCCATAGCTAGCATACCTTTTTTTTCATTTCGCCAATAGTGAAACTTAGGCCTTATCTTAAAGGACTGTGTGAGAAAGCAATAGCAAAAAGAATTATATCTACCAACCGTAACCGAAAGAAGTAAGAGACTATTTATTAGATTTGTATTGTTTTATCCAATTTAATGAATTTATTTAATTTAATTTTTTCCAATTAAAGTTAACCCATTTGCTAAATACATATAATTATATTTATCATGGCCGGAATCATTCAAGAGAAAAATGAATAATACAAAAATACTTACAGACATATTACTTACGCTTGACCTAATACTATACGTGTCACACTGTCCTGAACATAATGATGTCATATTCTGGTCAATTTGACAGAACTTAAGTTTCAACGGTAACCTAACACTGCTTGTGCCTAATGGCCGTCTCTGTCTGAGGGCTCGTGGTCTGGTCTTTATTTGTGTCCTTTGGTGCAGATACAGTTCTAAAAATAGTTTGGTTTTCATCATACAGTCACGTATGTTATTATAGAAATATAATCACCGAGAAAAGTTATTTATTTATTTATTTATTTATTTATTTATTTATTAATTTGGTCAGCCAACAACTGCTTACACAGTATACTAAAACGAAACTGACATCCATTAGTGTAGCTGTTAATAATAAGCTGACACCACATGCACTATAGTGAGATTTATAAATGGCGGCTGCAGTAAGTAGTTAGCATTATAACCACTTTTTTTGCTTTTAATTTAATCCTTATGACTACGGAATAGAAAGTCAAAATCGGTTGAACGGACAGCAAAAAAAAATGGTTTGTTAAATGTCTAATCTTGACGCGAATGAAGTATAAATCGATCAAGATTGACAAAAAAGATCTCATACTTGGTAGTTGGGTCTAGAGTAGGAAGGTAATAAAATTTCGTTTTAAAGATTTTCTTGTGTCGTATTGGAAAGTTTTTAATACGACACTCTATCAAGACACAAGAAATTCTCTAGTCTTTCAAGATTACCTTTAGATTGAATGAAGAAGGTAAGTATTCTGAATATAAGTAGCCTGCACTATGAATAAAGATGACAGGTTACTTTTCAACAGCATTTAAATACATAAAAGGACATAAAACATAAAGTGTCAAAATATGTATTGTATTATCGAAAGATATGCTGCTATTGCTCTATTAACTTGCAAACTGGAAAGAGGCTTTACATAGATTATTGCTAGAACTACATAAACCGACGCACACGTGTAATACGCCTGCCCCCCTAGCCAAGTTACAAGCGTTTCGTTTTGATCCTCTTTTCGTCGACCGCCTCGAGTCGGCCACGCCTCCGATTCCTTTGTTCTGACGTCATCTCAACGCTCAGTCACGTGGTCAGCACAAAGGAATAGGAGGCGGGCCAACTCGAGGCGATCAACAAAAAGAGAATCGAAACGAAACGGTTGTAACTTGGCTAGGTGGACTTATTTTTACGTAGAATGACGTCGCGTGGCGTTGCGTGGCGTGGATCAAGTCTAGCTCTACAACGCTAGTTTCCATACAAAATTTATGGAGTATATGGCAAATGAGTGCGCAGTGTAGTTCTACCTTAAGTGTTCGTATTTGATAGGAAAAAGAGGAGTTTTTTTGAAGCAAAATGTAAATATAGGCAGTAAAGGCAGGCCCGCTGTCAAGCCAGTAAGCAGAAATAACTTTAGAAAAAATACAATGTATAGTGCTTCTAAGAAATATAAGCTAATAATTCATTGCTGTATTAGTCTGTAAGGCTTCTATAAAAAAAAGCGTTTCATTATATTTCCGTCTTTGAAATTCCATATTGTGTGCGCAAAGAAAACCATCCTGGATATTCCCAAGTTTCTTTACAGTCTTTGCTTTGATAGTGCATTAGATACCGCGTTCCGTTGCTCTGATATATTGAACACGATTCTTTCTACTACAAATATAAAGTATATTGCATTCGCTCGAAGCCATATGCGACGAAGACACACAAAGGTCAAGATTGTAGTACCTACAGTGAAGGAATCGTAGTGAAAAATAAAAACAAACACTTAAAGGCTAAAACCTAGGTATGATGCGCATATAGGTGCCCTGTCAGTAATTACTCTAGTTTCAAGGATGAATTGGAGCCTATTTTAATTATATATCGAAAATGTCTCCAAAAAATATTTAAAATTTTACTCAATATTTTTGCGTTAATTCATTTGGTCCAAAAGTAATTTATAGGTTTATTTTTATTTCTGTATGGCTTCTTTTTATGATGTGAATGTGAGGACACTGGAGAGACCACGGATTTATGGATTACAATTTTTATTGTGCTTTTGGGTCAAAGCTAACCAGTCTACATTGTCCTCTCATATATATTAATATTTTATTAAGGAAATATTTTAGAAACAATATTTTTTTTTCAAAGAGTAACCATAAAGTTTCTTGCTGGTTCTTCTCCATAGGAAACGATGAATTGGAACTGTGCGCTAGCTTCTGACATTTTATAAGTGCCCATATATGTAAAATACTCAAACTCAATTTTTTTTTTGTGTTTTCTCTGGGACGCCAAGGTCAACTGAAAGAACACATATTGTAGTATTTTATCAGAGTATCAACGGGGCTAAGACATATAAATTAAAAGCAAGCAATTGGCTTGAAAGGATAACGGTAAGACAACTTATTCAAGAAATAATACACACCAGCCCCCCTAACTAAGTTACAACCCTTTCGTTTCGATTCTCTTTTCGTTGACGGATGACGTTATCTCAATGCTCGGTCAGGTGGTCAAAATAAAGGAATCGGAGGCGCGGCCTACTCGAGGCGATCAACGAAAAGAGAATTGAACCAAAACTGTTGTAACTTGGCTAGGGGGGCTTAAAATAATGCACCAGTTTATTTCTTCAGATCATTACACGGTTTCTTAATAATGATTAGTACAAAATGTAGACTGCTAAAAAGGTAAACTTATCGTAGTCACCACTAGAATTTACGTTCAAACACCACAAGTGCTGTCATCTGTCTGACTATACCCCGGCCTAGTGCTTATTGTCTCCCTCCTTCAATATTTTAAAACCATTATTTAAACGACTTCCGATCTAGCACTCAAATCAATATAAATGTTGCCACACAAAATAAACTTGAAAATTAAATCAAATACTAAGCTTTTATTGGAACCTAACAATATGTAGATTTAAGTCAGTAAAAATTTGACACTCACTCGATCCACTCAGAGCGGGAAAAGTCATTTGATGAATCAATACTTCGAAAAATAAAAATGACAAAGAATAAAATGATTCCAATAATTGTGGCATCCATCCTGGTTTGACCTTATATCAGGGCTGTGGGTGGTGCAAGGTTATTCGAAGGAGGTACTGCGGCTCTGGGACGCCAAGGTCACACATATGTAGATTTTAGTCAGTAAAAATTTTACACTTCCTTTCGCTCCACCCAGAGCGAGAGAAGTTATTTGATCAATTACCCAATCTGTTATCAATCTAAAGTTTTAAATTCTATTGTAGTTACATAACACTTAAGTTTTTGCTACCAGTACGCATGTTGTAAATTGCATCATACAATCTTCACAGCAGGCTTAAAAAATTACCTTTTCTGTTTGCGTTCTCACTAAACACTAAGTACCTACAAAATTTTATATCACTGTACGTCTATATATGAGTTGATGCAGATGTGTACTTTGAACACAGTTGAGCATATGCTTTAGAATCTCTCCGACTCTACTCTAAGCTCTTCTGATGACGGAATTTTGGCTAGTATAGTGGTCAAAAGAACAGATCACATAAAGAGCAGTATAATTCGTTCCAAAATACAAATCGCAAACGTTGGTAACTCAGCCGCCAAACTAAAATGGAACTGGGCCGGTCACATCTGCCGCATGTCGCAACAAAATTGGGTGAAGGCAACCACTGACTGGATTCCGAACAGCAGGAGCCGGCGCGGCGATGCGGTAGGCCCAGAAGGAGATGGCGTGACGATTTGAATTCCTACCTTAAGGATTGGTCAGAAGTAACTAAGGATAGAAAAGAGTGAAATAACGGAAAGGAGGCCTTTGCCATGAAGTGGGACACAACGGGCTAAATAATAATAATTATTAACAGTGATCACATTAACGACTGACTGTAATAAAGTTATTATTCTACGAATCCTGGCTGAACAATGTTCTTCTCAATCTGCCTAGCATTTTCCTATCTATGATGCGTATACAGCTGTTTACTGATGCACATATGTACAAGCAACCCAAAAAACACAAAAAAAACATTGCTCAGGAACATCTGTTCCTGAGCAATGTTTTAGTTTTAAAATAGCTTTAACATCAACGAGAAACTCGAATACTTTGAAAATACAGAATACTAGGAATCGAATTCCGAAATTTCATTCTGCAGAACAATTCAATTTCATCAAAAGATGTAGTTCTTCAATTTAAACATGAAAATATTCTAAACATACAAACTCACTTTTGCATGTCGATGTCGAATGTAAGTTACACTCGCTCTGAACATGCAAAACTCAAAAGTAAATGCTAAAAGTAAAGCCTGTTCTGAATATTCCATCAACCACGCTGAACTTCCAATCTCTTTGAAAATGTGAAGTTAGAAATAGCTCAAGGGTTGTTCCGAAAAATACTCGGAAATTCACACATTCCCAGAGTGGCAACCAAGTTTTTTTAAAGGTGTATCCATACATCAGTGAACATGCTGTCATCGGGCGGCATCGTCATCTTTAGATTTCTCAAATCATTTTTAATATTTTTAAAGAAAATATTAGGATTTGTAACGATTTACAAAGGTGGCATCAAGGTAGGCAACCATCCCTATTTTTTTATCTGAGGGATATCAAAAGGTAATGCTCAAAAAGAAAATTCCAAAAAATATTCGTCACGAAAATGTCGGAATTAAAAAAATAAATAAAAATTTAAAATTATCCAACTGCAATAAAAAAAAATCAAGCAGCCTGTTGCAGTTGATAGCCAGATTTCATACAACGAACTGCCAGCCTGCTTTAATAGTGAGTTGTTGGGAATCTTACTAGGTATAAGTATGCACACAATATTATCTTAATATAATAAAATTACATAAAAATAATATATATTAGTTGTAATATTTAGGTTTGAGGGACCAGAGACGGAAAATAATGAACGTTATGTGATGGCGGTACTTTAGCAGCCTCCTGCTGACAGAAATCAGCACAGAATGTAAATTAGTATTGTTTTTGTAATAAAAGACAATGAATATTCAACTATCTTTCTTTATTTAGTCAAAGTAGTTAGATGTTGTACGCCAAGTAGATTGCTCGACTGTACCTACATCCGTCACATAAGAGCCTATTTCAGCGTAAACCAGAGTAATTCACCAGCAAATGAGCGCTTGACAGCTTCCGACGTATTTGCACACGATTACCGCGTGCAAGTGACATTAGCACGCTAAAATGTCCGCCCACATTTTGTCACTTTGCTGGCGGGAAAACATGTTGCTTTGTTGTATTTTCGTTGTTGTTTTCTCTAGCTGATGTTGATGATTGAAATATCACAGCGTCATTTTATTTACATCAGTGTACAACCTTGTACATCATGCATTCTAGTTTTAGTTAGCCTATTATGTCCTACTGCTGGGTAAAGGCCTTCCTCTCCTTTTTCCACATGCGTCTGTCCTCGACCATTCCGGGTTTTTTTAGGTGGGAAAATCATCTAATGACAAATCCCGCTCTTAAGCGGAACGAGAGATAGTGTCATACTTTTACTGACTAAAAATCCGCTCCTGTTCCTTCTTTGCCTTCGGCCTAGGGCCCCGGGTTTCACTTTCACACTACCCGTGGCCCCAGTACCATTGCGGGTCAATCCCTCCGGTGAAAGTCAAACTTAATAATGTTGTTTAAAATCTATTTTAATAAAAACTATGTCATAATTTTTTTTTAAGAAACAACATTGCATGCAGCTTCAGATGAGTTTAACTTTCACCGGAGGGATTGACCCGCAATGGTACTGGGGCCACGGGTAGTACTGGGGCCCGACTCTTTTGTTCGACGACGTGATATGTCCCACAATAATATTATTGGACATATCACGTTGTCGAAGTAAAGATGCTCTATTTATGTCTTTTTAACCCTTTAAGCGCTTGTGTCGGATCTGTCCGTCGAGTGTTTTCGTATCCTATGCGCCAGGGTCCTGTGTTTGCGATTGGGTACTCCATCTCGTTTAGCTCAATCCCCATAAGTGACAGAAGGGCTGACAAGATGGAGTATTTGGTCGTGGATGTGCCATCCTGGCGGCATAAAAGCGAGAGTATTTGTCGGATATATCCAACCTAGGCGGTTAAAACGTTAAATGAAGCAATGACGTCATAAGAAAGCAGATATTTCTATCAAAATATTTTTTTATTATTATGATTGCGAGACAATGTGTTCATAAGTGCTGATTAAAATTCCATGCAATAGTTCATTTTACTTTAGAAGCTTGCTTCTCGTTCGATGCTCGTGATGTACTTGAATCTGTGACCAAAAAATGTCACAGTATGACTGGCCTGTTAGTCTAGTGGTTACTGGCCCTGACTGCTATGCTGGAGGTCGTGGGTTCAATTCCCATCCAGGAAAAATGTTTGTGTAATGAGCTCGATCATTTGTTCTGTGTCTGGGTGTAATTTATCTATAAATGTATGTATTTAGAAATATATAAGTATGTTTATCAACTGATAAATATACTTATATACTACGGACTAGACTAACTATGGGACTAGATAACTATCTAGTACCATAACACAAGTTCTGCTTAGTTTGGGACTAGACGGCGCTGTGTGATAGTTGTGGAATATTATTATTATTATTAATTCATTTCTAGCTCAAATATTTTCCAATGCAATTAACAATGTATTTGACCAAACCAAATTATGTTGAATAAGGCGACAGAAAATTATAATAGGACTTTGAATCTATTATGACAGCGTCTTTAGTATATTTGATATGGGTAGGTATTCGAATTTACTTACTTACGAGTACTTACTGTAAAATAAAAGGTCTCCATATTTAGTTTCATATTTCAAATAAAACTACACTACCTACTCAAAAAATTGTAACGTTTCATTTGACAGAATCAGCGAAGAGACAGTTTTTTGATCCAAAGTTATCCAATAGTTAGTGTTAATGTCAACCAGTAGTTAAAATTATTAAGTAACTAGGGACCCACCCCTGCTTCGCATGGGTGTTAGAAATCTTTGAAATTCTTAGCTTTTCTAAACTTATGTAGTTTAGAAAAGCTAAGAATTACTTTTTTATTACTACTTAATGTACGTATACATGCAGTATACGTACATGCATAATAGGCATGTACGTATACTGCATGTATTATTTTGTCGGTCACAATAAGCCTAACAATAAACAAACTAATCTAATGAATCTTAAACCAGAGCTTTAGTCTTTGGTTATAAACTAATTTACAGTAATACAGAATTTTCCAGCACATTAAACTTGATAATATATATTATTTCGTTTCGAAAGCAACAATTAAACTGAAGTGAACTAAAGCAACAGGTTTACGACTCGACTCTCACTGCAATGGTAATAACTTAAAAGAGTTCAACAGTTTTGTTTCAGTAATTTTCAGGGGTCACAAAATGTCGGCAGAACTTCTTGTTAAAAAGATTTGTTTACGATTGTATGAAAAGTTTCAGTTTATTTTTACTGGATTGAGAATTTGGTGTTATAAACGTATGAGGCCCTACTTAAATACTAAAGCTTGACAGATATAAGCACTGCTACTACGAGCTTATAATGCGATCTATTTTAAGACCTAAATTGAACTGTAAAGGGATGGAGCTATATAGGGTGACTGGTAATTAGTGACCGATACTTAAACACGTGATTGTACTCATGATTACAAACAACTTTTCCAAAGAAACTTTTTTTATATTTTCATTAGTTTTATCACAATAACAAAACAGCTGTTTAAATATGCGCGCGCGCCTGCGACCGGCAACCGCTCAGCTGTTAGCCGCTTGACGCCGCCGTACCTACAATAGTGATAAAACACCCACGCGGCTTGCAAACCCATATGTGTGCGCGCGCGTATTACAAACAGCCTTAGATGCAAACAGCTGTTTTGTTACTGTGATAAAACTAGTGAGTATATAAAAAAAGTTTCTTTGGGAAAGTTGTTTGTAATCATGAGTACAATCACGAGTTTAAGTATCGGTCACTTATTACCAGTCACCCTACATAGGGTGTATAGCTCCATCCCTCTTTCTCGCTGAAACGACTGATATTTTAACTCGTCATGGTAAGTCTCCAGCTCTACACGGTATAAAACTAGATCGCTTTCCGCGTTTGTCTGTTTATCCACTAATTTCTCCTAAACTACACAACAGATTTTGATGCAGTTTTCATTTCTGGAAAGAACAATAAACATAAAAGGATTTAGTATATAATTTACTCCCGTGCGGGACGGGATACTAGTTCAGGATAAAGTGGAGTTTGGACAAATACTTTACCCGACTTCAATTTTTTTAGTTTAGAAGGTATTGGTTTAAACAACTTGGTGAAATGGGGTTTTATAGACCCGTTGGATACTCAATTTGAGTGCGGTGCTCCTGTTCAGAACATGAGCCATACGCTAGAGTGCCCCAAGTGCCCATACATTAGCACCTTGGAGGATTTAACGAATGCCACCGACGCTGTAGGTAACCTACTGGGCTCAAACCGTTTAACGAGTTTATCATCGATTCGAAAAGGAGAAGAAGACGAAGAATGTTTTTTTTTTTTAGAAAAAACTTCAATTTTTGAGAGAATTTATACTAAATATAAATGAATTTACGTGAACCTTCCATCTTAATTATCAGGTAAATACCAAATGTCAAACTTAATTCAATTCCTACCTTCGTCGATCAACACGTGTATGCAATATTAATCTCAAACGGATTTCAAGGAACGGGTGCAAATCAATCACAAAGTTTCTGATAGTTCAGTAGTTAGCTAACTATCGACAAAAGTAGAGGAATATAATATGTATTATTAATTTATTTATTTTTATCCTCACATCGGAACGCCTTGCAGCATTTACACCAATGGAGCACAGTATTAGTCCAAAATCTGCTTCTTTCCAACATCGTGTGCGCAGTGGAATGGTAGTCATCAAAGGAGCGGCGCGGCGGACAGTTACGTCGCTCGCTTACGCATCATCAGGCTTAAAACAATTATTTCAATTAAACGATTGATAGGCACTGAATGAATTGTCAAGGTTGGTCGTCATTATCAAGTTATTTGCATGTTCTAAAGCGTAGATCTCTATGGAAAAAAAACGTGCATTAAACTCCTCGGACACTCTTTTAAATCAACAAACATTTGAAAATTATGGTGACATCGTTAATATAGAAATTAAATATATATGTGAGAACAACGTAGAAGGGTGAGCACGATAAAAATGTCCAGAGTAAAAATTAAAATGGCAGTTGAGAGACGACCAATTGACCAGTCCTGACTGTCAGCGTCTGTGCACTAACGTACGTGGTACGTTTTCCAGTACGTGGTTGCCATTCCAGAACCTTTCGGCCCCAACGGCCATCCATTCTGCGAGCAATGTGCCTTGCCCATTACCACTTAAGTTGGGCGATTCTTCGTACTATGTCGGTAGTCTTGGTTCTCCTGCGGATATCCTCATTCCTGATTCGAAAATTGACTTATTAAAACTTAATATTTATTCAAAGTAATCGAGAGTTTTTTTTTTCATTATTAATCGTATACCGAGGCGTTGTGAAGTACAGGAAGATTTGAACCCTTTCAAAAAAACTTGGAATATAAGCCTTAATATTCAGTTTTACATTCCCTTAAGCTTTATAGTCATCAGTTAAAACTTGAGCCTCAACGGCCCACATAAAAATAATTTTAATTCATTTTCTGTAACGCCGAAACCATTTATTAAACGCAAACGAAAGGCTTGATGAGTTTAAATTTAGTACCAAGTGAAGTTAAAATGGTACCGCTAAGAGCGGCCTTTAAAATTAAGCCACTTAGCATTCATTGCCAGATTTCTCCAGTACCGGGGGTTGAGGTTAGAGTTAATTGCATTTTGCGTGGCTAAGAAATAACAGTCGCATGAACAGTGGTGGCCAAATGGTAACGGCACGGACTTCTGATTTGTCTGCCGTGCACAACGATGCTAAAGGGAAACCTCTCATAGTCTCCTCAGGGATGTGCCCTTACAGGCGTTGTACAGAGGGGATTCCAGGGTGGTCTTTTAAGAGATCACGGGGCCCTCTTCCATATGCTGATGGTGATCACCTGAGTGGTTTTAGTGAGGTAAAAATCCCACACTCCCTGGTCTTTTTCCCAAAAGTCCAGGCGCCTATTGAAGGTTTCACCCAGAAAAAAAGGGCAACGGGTTCAAACCCAGCAAGGCGCATTACTTTGTGTAATTTATTTCATCGCCACTCTCTACTCTCAAAACGGTCAAGTAAAACATCGTGAGGAAACCGGAATGTCCTAGAACAAAAATTCTAGACATGTGGCATTTTGACTAGCTTGTTAATCTGGAGGTTAGTGGCCCTGACTGCTATGCCGGAGGTTATGGGTTCATTTTCCACACAAGACAAATATTTGTGTGATGAATTCGATCATTGTTCTGTGTCTGGGTGTATTTAGAAATATATAAGTATGTTTATCAATTGTCTATTACTCATAGTGCTTGTGCTTAGTTTGGGACTAGATAGCGTTGTCTAAAAGTTGTGGAATATTATTATTACGAGTATTACTATACACCAACCCGCACTGGGTCCGCGTGGTGAATTACGGCCTATTCCCTCTCCTAGAGAGGAGGCCTGAGTCCCAGCAGTAGAAAGATTATGTATAAGGCTGGTTGTATCATGTTATCAGTAGATCTCCAAGCTTAAGAAAACTTACCGAGGTAGGTTTTTGGATGGTTGACCATATTTAACTCTAAGCCGTTGGTCCTGGCAAAAATTTGTAGATCTTTGCCAGTCAGAAGCCAGCTGTGTACCCCATAGCCGTGTTTATAGAGTTTATAGATTGTGAAGGCTTGATAGGCAGTCACTCCATGCCAAATACTAATACTGGAAGCCGATCGCAACACCATTGGAAAAGGCTCGGTTGCTAAATGTGTTTAGTTGCATTTTACTCAGTAACTTTTAATTATTTATATGCATACAGGGAAACAATAATAATTATATATATTATGACTATGAATTCAGAAAAAATACTTTTAATATTATTATAGTTTATTTTAGCAGACTTTCGAAAGGAGAAATAAAAATTAATGGAGAAAAACGTTTAGTGTAAGAATAGGAGAAGAAAAGTATGTAAAGTGTTAAGGCGCCTTCAAATTAGCCGAAAGGTGCTAACTTTCATTTTAAGGGCGCCTTCCGGCGCAAAGTTAGAAACATACCTACTCATATAATGTAAATATTAATATGTACTTATTTCCTAACAGACTACAGATATGGATACATAATTCTTAAATGTTAAATTTTCACTAACGAACGTTTCGTTTTTACTTTTATTTAAATATAAATGGTTCAGTAAAGTTACAGCCTGTAACGTATGAGTAAAAGCAGTTTCCCGGAATCAGAAACCTTGTTTGTGACTAAATAAATATTTTCGGTAGTTACCTACCTACAAAGTCGCTGTCCTACATTTTCATTGAATTTTCCGATAACGAAAACAAATTAATAAGTAATTTCAAGTTAAAACTTCTCTAGTCATCCCAATTTATCTTGAACACTTGAAAAGTTGTACAATACTTACAAGTCAGATATTAGTAAAAATAAAAGCCTGACTTGCTGTTGCTGTTGTGTGTTGTGGCTGTTGGCTGTTAAGCGCTTATTACATAGTATTACTCGATATTCAGACAGTCTTAGTCTATGTAGCGTCACAAAAGAAAAAGAGCAACTTACGCCAATGTCGTGTAAAGGAATGAAACAGAACGATGAGATAAATAGATAAACATAGACTAAGACTGTCTGAATATCGAGTGGTGTAATAAGCGTTTTAAAAAAGTGGTCATGAGGCTCTTTAGACCGGTACCGTGAGCCCAATTTACACCTGTAAATACAATAATTATTTTTGAGGAGTATTTTGGGCTCACAAATAAAATAAACAAAGTTATGTCTGGACAGAGTACAGGCAACCAAAAAATTTTGATGTAGATTTTTTTTTTTTAATTTGTTCATCCGCTGTGCAACTAAATAATCTAATAATCTTTTATATAAATAATAATTTTTATTTGGTACCGATACTGATAATTTATGTAATTGTTGATCAAAATATTATATTAGCATTTTTGTTAACTGTACTTTAACTACTTTTTTCTTGTGGTCCCAAAATACTACTCAAAAATAAAATAATTGTTTTTAGGTGGAATCCGGGACCGCGGTTCTGTTACCAAAAGCCTCACGACCCAAAAAAGTACCTTCTATTAGTATAATTTCACTCCTTACGTGTAAAGTATACAAAAACGTTTTTCAAATGACGTAAATCCATTATTGGAAAATGCGTCTTTACGCCCTTGCGGAACCGTGTTCATTCTTTTATAAAAGCTAGTATGAGACATAAAAGGATTTGAACTTTCGAAATGGCTCGGACATGTCATACGTGTCGTCTTATAGAACGCAGAGGGAAAGAATGGAGAAATAAATACACGATGCGGAAAAATGAGGACATAGGTACAGGGTCATGACACAATTTTATAACTAATAATAATAGAGGCGGGAGAGTGTTTTTGTTCGTCTTAGCCCTCAGAAGGCATTCAGTTTATCCGAATGCATTATAAAGATAATGTTCTACGTGAGGAACCTACACCTTCGTGATGACCTGGTGATTTCTATTGCAGATTGGTCAAGAAATTAATACATAGTTTTTTGTAAAGCTATGAGCGAACCCCCGCTGTTAGAAGAACGAGCTAACCACAATAATGTCGATGACTTTTCTCTGTGAAGAGTAGTTAGAGAGGCGTCACGACGTCCTCACCTTCTGCATGGCGCAGGCCCTTACCAGACAAGATAAATTCGGGTGATTTTTGCATCAGATTCAGACGGAAGAAACGCCCGGGCATCAGCATTGTGTGGAACGCTCGAAGGACACAGTGGAGCATACGGTGGTGGTGTGCCCGTTTGGGCGGAGCACTGCCGTGACCTCATGAAAGCGATCGGCGGTGAGGACCTCTCGCTCCTAGCCTTGGCTGAGCCTTGGTCATGGTCCGGAGTGAAAGGGAATGGAATGCAGTTGAATCCTTCTACGAAGCAGTAATACTAGCGAAGGAGGCGGTCGCAAGACATGTCTGCAAAACCATAGAGGCCCAGATGTAGGACCACTGTGGTTGTGCTGCTGCAGGGCCGACGTGCTAAGGCTACAGAGATTTTCTGAAAAGAAAACCCGCTGTCCTAGAACGCAAAGGCAACTGAAGGATATAGGTGTACTTTTAGTCAGTAAGTCTGACGTGACCTCTACCTAGAACGGGTGAAGTTGTTTTATAATAGCATAGCAAAAAAAACTGTTAGAAGAAGAATTTTAAACGATTCCAGTACTTATTTGACTAGTCTTCATTTTCAGACTTTAGGAGAATTACTGCCAACAAAAGCTTTGTAAAGAAACATCACTTTCCCGTTTTACGAAAACGATACATACCTCTACTTCGGTACGTATTACCAAAATCAGTGTCCTGAAAATTAATCAGGTATTTTCAAGCCCACTTAGTTCGTGAAACCCTTTGATGTGACAGTTATTTAACTACAGGCATTTAGGGTGCGTAATTGATAAAACAATTATTTAATTTACATTTATTTCAGAGAAATCGTCAAATGCCAGCCATGTTACGATCGTTTCGTTTGCATGAAAAGCCTCGAGTAGGCTGACGTCATCTCAACGCTGTCACGTGGTCAGAACAAAGGAATCGGAGACGTGGCCTACTCGAGGCTTTCAACGAAAACGAAACGATCGTAACTTGGCTAGGGGGGCTGATGAGTTTGTTATGTTCGTGCCGTTTGAGGTTGTCTGACCTCTTTCCAAAGTCACATGCCGAGCTAATAGGGTCTAAAATAGCTGGTACTCCGGTGACACGAACATCGTCATTTATGATCGCGTGCTGTGATATCCGGTCATTTTAACTTGAGTGCATTTTAGTGAATTAAATAATTCATTTATATTTTTATATGTCTCTAAAGTTATTTTTTAAGGAATCTTGCCTGTTTTAATAAACCCTATCGGTTTATTAAAAGATAAATGATATTTATTTTGATAATAATATAAAAATAATTTTACAATATATAAAATGTCAAATGTCAATAAATAACCCGCCCCTGATCGTTCCCGGTGCAAAAGTGCCCATAATACTGGCCGCATTTCCTCGCTGAATAGCGATGGCCATCCTTTGCACCAAGAACGACCCGGACCGGGAGTCGCCCGTTGCCTCCCCGAGCCTACGGCCCAAATCCCCCACAAAACCCTTTGCCTCCGTACTCCAACTGCCCAGAGTCTCTACAGCAATCGGCACAAAATGGTAAAGCTGACCCAAGGAAGAGTACTTCAGCCTTTTTTTAGAGCAGGCGTCTTCAGTGGCGGCAGAGGCAGTGTGCATGGTGCGACTCAAGTAACTGGCGGCGACAGTGCTGACGCAAGTTGCGTCCCAGATCAGGCACTTCCCGTTTCTCCATGTCACCAGAGTCAGCCCATCCGGCCTCTTAACATCAGACCTGCTAAGACCTGGAAGCTCAAGCACGCAAGGGATGTTCGCCGATATAAGGGCTCTACGGACTATGTCGTTCAGGGCGTGGTGACGCGGGAACCTCCCTGTGCAGCGCCGACAGCTTAGTGCGTGATAGCCATCGGCCTCCACCAAAGAACCGCAGGTGCATATATGAGGTTCGCACACCTTACAGCCCAGGCGGAGAGCCACCGCCACACGCAAAGAGTCATCGTCGAGTAGACTTAGAGAAGTTTATTAAAACATGCAAGATACAAGATATATTTTATCACTTAATCTCTTGAAATGTTATTAAAGTCATATTTTCTGAATATTGGTGAAATATTTTAGTCCCATTAATTAAATAACATAAATATCTTATTTTACATCTAACCCTTCGCTAGACTTAATTAAATATTTACAAAAGCTTTAAAAGAGCAGTGAAAGTAAAATGGCCGCTGAATAATCAAGTTATAATGTTCTAGAAATATGGAATGGAATTTCAGGACAACCAGTTCACAGATTGTATAAAATCTGTATATGTTTTGATTACAATGCTGAATGATGAGTTGTGTGTAAACATTAGTAAGCACTTTACTTTTTATTACCAATACTTGAAAAATAATTTAAGACCTAAATCTTCTATCTCTGTCAGTTATAAGAGTGATAAATAAATAAAAAAAAGGAATGATTTTGTTTTTTAATGTGCAACTATGTGAAACCAGGTTGGGTCACCAGAGCTCCTCTTACCCCAGCTGCCGTCGCAGGAGACGCCCCGGGAATTGGGAGTCGTGGGGTGATTC
Source organism: Mythimna pallens (assembly GCA_961205895.1). NCBI lineage: Eukaryota > Metazoa > Arthropoda > Insecta > Lepidoptera > Noctuidae > Mythimna > Mythimna pallens. Next base: position 11,022,269 of record OY540843.1, read on the forward strand.
CAGCCATCGTAGGCTCGGGCTTGTAAATGACGAGCAATAGGTAGCTCGTCGTCGGATTGTCCGATAAGAACAAAGCTGGAGTCGACGATGTCAGCAAAGGGCCCAGGATTGCGGAAATGTTCGAAAGAGTTACCGTGGCCTTGGAACCACTTGGAACACTTGGCCCACAGGTGGGTTTTAGTCCATCCAGAGCGGACGAAGTCATTTTGTGATATCCCACCTCAAAGAAGGGTGGGTCTCCAGTATTAGCAAAAAATATTTATCTTTCTCTTAAAATTTAACTTGCGTCACATAAATACTTTTGAACAAAAAAAAGTTAATGTTGTATATTTTTATTAATGTATCGACAAGTTGACATCTTTTAAAATTTTATTGTCGTTGTCATGTTTTTTTTTAGATGGGAAAATCATCCAATGACATATCCAGCTCTTGGGCGGAGCGGTAGATAGTGTCAGACTTTTACTGACTAAAAACCCACTCCTGTTCCTTCTTTAGCTTCATCCCGGGGCCCCAGGCTTCGCTTTCACACTACCCGTGGCCCCAGTAGGCTTCGACCCTGGTGGGCCCCTACGATTTGCTGAAATCTTCCTGAGGCGCGCGTGGAACAATACGCGCCGTCAACGACTTGGGCTCGGTCCGGACGGTTACCGAACGGTCGACGAGTAATGGGTGGCTCGCCGTCCGCTAGCCCGCGCCTACGGTGGCCGGAAATCGGGATCGGAATCCCGGCGGCGGTTAGGGCGTGAGGACCCCCCACAAGGAAAACGACGAGATATTTGGCATTAATGATTATTGAAGAAAAAACTTGCAAAATACTTTTACGCCACTAAAGTTTCTAGACTGGGATTGATTTTACGATTTCAGTGTGCGTGTGAATTATACTCTCTCCTTGTCCGAGACGGTTTACAGTGTAGTCACGGCCTTTCGTGCCGGCGCCATCCACATATTTAAAGCTATTCCAAAGCAAAAAGCTCTCTGCGTATTCCTGAACGAACCTGTCAACTTCATTACGGTTTTTGTGCACGGCGCTGACACAGCGCCTCTGCAAATAAAAATAGTTTTATGTGTAAATAAAAGAGTCTCTTAGCACTTAAAAATGATATTTACAATGCTTAAATTAGCCTTATAACAAAAAAGTCGTAAAAAGTGATTTTAATTGGGTAAGTGACAAATCGTATTTACAACAAAGACAACGAAATGTTTTGACAGTTTCGGTGAGTTATGTTTAAATATTTTTATCAAATCGGAAGAAAAATACTAGATATTCTATATTTTTTCTATCGGTCTAAGTTCGCAGCGGAGTTTACGTTTGTTGTGTTCTTTTTATTTTTGTTCTGTTTTTACGTTCATAATTCAAAATCTGACATTTATCGATTGTGTTATTGATAACATATCGACTTCCAAAACGGAAACGGAACCGCGGCGCGGGAACGAGATTGTTTTGTCGTTCAATCAAAGACTCAAGTGTCGTCGAAGAAGTGAATTAGTGAAAACTTTAAACTACAACCGAAATACGAAAGCAGTTTCTTCTTCAAAATCTTCGATTTATAATGGGAAAACGCAAGAACAAAGAGGACGAAACAAGAAGAATACAGCGGAAACTGGAAAAATGGCAGAAACGTATAAAAAAGAGCGAGGAAGAAGATAAAGATGGACGACTCACGCCATCAGACTCTCCTCCTTGCGAGAGAGCCGTTTCGGTGGAACCGCCAACATCAAACGTTGATATGCCTTTGGCAATTTCAGGTACATAGTATATCTAGAAATTATCTAATCACTAAACCCCCAAGCTACCGCGCTCATTGTCTTTCCGTCGTTCGATTACGATATTCAAAGGGCTAAATAGGTATTGAGCTTCAAACGCATGGGTTTGAAGCTGTATGTAGTTGGTATAGGGGTACCTTTCTACTCACTGTATCAAATACTGGCCTAAGAGCTACCACTATAGCGGGTAGACACTGCTAGAATCAAATAGTGAGCTATCACATGCAGAGGATAGACATACTATTATTATATATTTTGAACTTATTATTATTATTATTACACTTCAGAGCTATCACGTAGAGGATAGACCAACTAACATAATTGAGTGCTATCACTTAGAGGATAGACATAACAGCATGTTTTATTTCTTAAGCTTATGCTGTACGTTAAACTTCCAGATGATGAAGTTGTGGCAGAAGAACTTCTTCTGGCCTTGGGTCATGAAGGCGAGGATACCATTGAGATAGGTGAACCAATCCACCCACAGTTAGCATCAAGATGGAAAAATATTATGAGGGATGGTTTAAAAAAGGAAACCAGAGAAGAAATCACTAAAAAGTATCCCGACCCAGAAAATTTCAACACCACTGCACCTTCCTTAAATCCCGAAATCAAGGCAATCATGTCTGAAACCTCTATTAAAAGAGACAACAGACTCGTCATAAGACAAAAACTTACTGGAAAAGTTTTAACAGCCTTGGGAAAAGCTATGACTAGTGTCATGAAGGGAAACTTTAATTCAAAGCAGTTGATTGAAAATCTCAGCGATGCTGCAAAAATTACTTCAGACATATATCATCAAGATTTGTTGTCAAGAAAATATTTTGCACTCGCGGGCACCAGTTCACTGGTCAAAGATGCCATCAAAAATGAGAAGTCAGATGAGATGCTATTTGGAAGTGCTTGTTCTGAAAAAATCAAATTAGCTCAAACAATTCAAAGAACTGGGGCACAGATAAAAGAAAAACAGAAAAACTTCAGAAGCCCGCTGCCACCGTAACAGAAACCTCGCAGCGGGCATCACCAGTACCGCCAACCAGCTAAGTCTTACCCGAGATCACACAAGAAGAGACAAGTGCAGCCGAGGAGACGATCTCCACCACGCAAACAGCCTCACAATTAGAGGTACATGCAGGCAAAACTAGATTTTTCTATTTGAACTGGGAAAAAATTACAAACGATCCTATTATCTTGCAGTGGGTTAATGGTTACAAAATACCCTTTGCCTCTGTTCCACCTCCAATTGAAGCCTATGTGCAAAATAGGTCAGCAAAAGATAGACACATAATTCAAGAAGAAATTGAAAAACTTCTGGCATTGGGTGCAATTTCTGAATGTTCACACACAAATAATCAATATGTATCTCCAATTTTTGTTGTACCTAAACCAAATGGGACTTACAGGTTTATACTTAATTTAAAAGGACTCAATAAGTACATAAACACCCAACATTTTAAATTAGAAGATTATAGAACAGCTTGCAAGCTAATTTCAAGAAATAGTTATATGGCAAAAATTGATTTAAAAGATGCCTATTTTTCTATTCCCATTTCCGAACACTCTAAAATATATCTTAGATTTAACTTTGAAGGCAAACTATACCAATTCAATTGCTTACCCTTTGGATTATGTACTGCTCCATTGATATTCACAAAAATTATGAAACCAATTGTTACTTACCTGAGAGAAAAAGAAAATATAATAATGACACATTACTTAGATGACAGTTTATACATCAATGATAGCAAAAATGCATGCATTCAAAATGTCAACACAGCATCCAAATTATTTCAGGATTTAGGCTTTGTTATTAACTATGAGAAAAGTATTTTTAAACCTAGTCAAGCATGTGACTATTTAGGATTCACCTTAGATTCCAGGGATCTAACAGTTTCTGTAACTACAGAGAAACAAGTTTCAATTCTTAGCAAGTTGCACAGCTTCAAATTAAACAATACAACTGTTCTTTTAAGTTGTGGTGGAAATTTTGTAATACTTACAATATTGAACCTTATCAAGGATCTGTACCCTTTATACTAAAATTTCTTAGTGACTGCTTCCATAAGGGGATGTCTTATGGTTCACTAAATAGCACTAGATCTGCTCTCTCTATACTAATGGGATCAAAAATCGCCTCAGATGATAGATTGAAAAGATTCTTCAAGGGGGTATTCAGACTGAAGCCTCCCAACCCTAAATATAATATTATATGGGATCCGGGTATGGTGTTAGATTATCTAGCATCCAAGTACCCAAATGAAAGTGTATCATTAGATGTTCTAAAAAAAAAAAAAAAATTAGTTACAATTTTGGCTTTAACATCAGCACATAGAGTCCAGACATTATCACTAATAAAGATTCAAAATATTAAATTTTTAGCTGATGGCCTACAAATTAAAGTGCCTGACAACATCAAAACATCAAGCAAAAGTTCGCTTCAACCCTGTTTACATTTAAAAAGTTACTCTAGTAAACTAGAAATTTGCCCAGTACACACATTAAAGTCGTACTTAAGTGTTACTAAAAATATTAGAAAAGAAATAGATAATTTAATAATTACATACAAAAAACCATATCGCAGTGCCTCTTCTCAATCTATAAGTAGATGGATAAAATTGACATTGAATGAGGCAGGTATAGATACTTCTGTGTTTACCGCACACAGTACTAGGCACGCCTCTACTTCAGCAGCAAGTAGGGCGGGTCTTAGCATAGATCTCATTAGAAGGACAGCAGGATGGTCAGGCACATCCTCAACCTTCGCTAGGTCTTACAATAGACCAGTAACAGAAGACCCCCTGGCCTTTAGTAATGCTGTTTGCAATACTATAAATAGAACCTAGTACTAAGCATTATTTTTTGTACATGATTGTGTTACTTAATTCTCTAAAATAATTATAATGTTTTGTAATTACAAATGATTATTTTTTCAATTACAACAGCATTTCATTCACAACTAAACTTTAAACATCTACACTGTAAACCGTCTCGGACAAGGAGAGAGTATAATTAGAAGATTAAACGAACTTACCTGTAAGTGAAGTTCTATCTCAATTATACGAAGCTCCTTGTCCGAGACGGGACTCCCTCCCAATGTTATGCCTTACCCTCCCTAGCATATCCTAGTCGTTCATGAAATGTGCTTTAAACGAAATGAAGTTGACAGGTTCGTTCAGGAATACGCAGAGAGCTTTTTGCTTTGGAATAGCTTTAAATATGTGGATGGCGCCGGCACGAAAGGCCGTGACTACACTGTAAACCGTCTCGGACAAGGAGCTTCGTATAATTGAGATAGAACTTCACTTACAGGTAAGTTCGTTTAATCTTCTAATTATATGGAATGTCTTTCTAATGGAACTTTATCCTTGTTTTATCTCTCGAGCGGGTAATAATTGAAGACTATTTCGGATCGTTGGACTTAGAGAGGCAGAATATTATTCCTTTATTAAATAGATAGAACGTGTTCATATTATTATTAGTAGCATCAAATCTACTCTTGCTGTTATACTAATGCCTTTTCGACATTATGAAAGTTCGTCTCGGTTATGAAGAATTTACTAGTTTTTGGGTTTATTTAGGGCGCCTTCAATTTAGCCGCAAAGTGCCGCGTGACGGCAAACTTCAGAGTTAACGAAACAAAAAGATACGGCCGTTTATGTCGCAAAAAACGTGTATTCGACACTCTCAAGGGATCAGAGCACAAGTATAGGAAAAATCTGAAAATAGTAAATATGTAGTAACGTCGCAAAAAAAAAACTTTTCCTGCTTTTATTGCGATTCGGAAAAATCTTCGTAACTCAATTCGGGAATTGAACTGTTTTCATGGGTTGAAAAATCACTGCACAAAAAAATCCACTCCTATGTTTCTTCTTTGCCTTGCGTTCCAGGACCCCGGGTTTCCTTTTTAGAAGCCAACTCATGGCCCCAGTAGGCTTCGGGCCTACTGAGCTCCTACGGTTTTGTTGACATCTCTTATAGGTGCGTGTGGAACAGTACGCGTCGTCGACGATTCGGGCTCGGTCCGCACGGTTCCCGAACGACCGGACGGTGAGATACCCATTGCTTGCTGTCCGCAAGCCCACGCCTTCGGTTCGACTTCTATGTCCCTTGTGTGTGGCACTGAGATTTGGGAGAGGCTATTTTGTATAGGAAATGCGGTCTCTGGTCATCAGTTATAAACAGAGGTCGGAATTAGGTAGAGTACATGTACTTACACCAATTTCATACAGCGAAAGAATAAAGTGGATATGATGAAATCCCGTGATTAATTTAAAAGAGCAGATTTTTTTTATGACGTTCATATCATATATATTCATATAATATGAAGATCCATATTAATATCAACATTTCGATGCAAGTACATGAATAACTCTACCTAATTCCGACTCCTGGTTATAAATACCTATATTTTTTAGTCTGATCTACATTCTTGAAATCACATCGCATTACTTATTGAGGGATCAAAGAAACACAAGAGTTCTTATGACGCTTATCATCAAAGCCAAGTTTGGAATTAACGAGGTAATCGGATTACGCAGTTGCTGACTGAAGATAGGCTATAGTCACATTACAAAGGAAAGTGCTACAATAAGGTGAATAAAATAGTGTTGAACTGTTTGTTTCTTGGTAGATATCGTTGTTGGCGATAAGACCGCCATTGTACCTACAGATTTAAGTTAGTGTTTTTACACAAATAACTTAACTTTTGTTCAATTACTATTTTTGAGCACATCATTTCTCTAGCCTTTTCTCAACTACCAGTCTAACTACATACGGCTGAATACCTGTGTTTTTAACTGACTTCAAAAAAAGGAGGAGGTTATCAATTCGGTTGTATATATTTTATTTTTTATGTGTGTTACCTCAGAACTCCGCCGTTTATGGACCGGATTTGCAATTTTTTTTCCTCTCAAAGGATATGCTTTCAGATTGGTCCCGTTTTTTAAAATCCAGTTTTGATGATGGGATCCATGTAGAGTCGAGGGAACTCTTCAAATATTATAGGCAACCATATAGTGATTTTGGTGTTTTCAACGAGAACGTAAGCAGTTAACAAAGCAAAGAAATATCCAACGGAACTTCATACTCACATAGATATCAAAATGAAGATAGTTAAGCGACTATAACAATATAAATAAATGGTTCTGAATTGTAATGTTGAAAATGGTATCATCGAAGTGGCCTGATGGTGATGATGATGGAGCCGGGAGATAGGCACCGGAACTCTGTAATTAATCAATGTATTCTAGCCGTGTTTAGGCTTATTAGCATTGTCATGAGATGCACTTTGGGTATAAGGTACTATTGAACTGATCTGATGATGGAGCCGGAAGGTGGAAGGTAGACACAGGAACTTCATAATAAAACAATGTAACCTACGAGTTTTTGGCTTAATTGGACTAAAAATTGTCATGAGAATTATTTCTCGGTGTTTTTAGTCGGTGTTAAAAAAGAAACAAACAATACCGAGAAACACCGAATTCCGAAACTAAAGTTATTTTGATCCTTTTAGTGTTTTTTTTAGTGAGGTTGGTTATTTTTTTTTTTTGTAAGTAGTGTTTTTTTATGTGGAGCGCTTACCTATCAGACCTCAACGACATAAGGGCAACACGATTCTCCTTGGACAGTCTATAATAACTGTCAAAGACTGACGAATGACAACTCGGACAAACTGCTTAACGTGCTTTCCGAGGCACAGGGAGTTAGTAATGTCTTAGATTTGATCAGTTCGAAAATTCACATTGTTTCTTGCCTGATTATGAACCTGCAACCTCTTGCATGGAAGGTGAGCCTTAAACATTAGGCCATCATGACATACTATTTTGATGTTCAATAAAGTATATTCTACTCTAAACTATTCTGCTCTACTGTGCTTTATTCTATTTATACTACAAATATTATAAAAGCGAGAAACTGTACTTCGTTTCTCATTACAATTATAATATTAATTATAATTATCAATAACGCATCAACGAATATAGAATACAGTTATATTGTGACTTGGATTAGGCAATTTTTTTTTTAATGTTGGAATTCATCCATTCACGTCTCCTGCCTTTCGTGTCAGACTTTTAGTGACTAAAACTCACCCCTGTTTCTTCTTTGTCCTCGTTCCAGGGCCCCGGGGTTCACTTTTCCATCACCCATGGCCCCAGTAGGCCTCGACCCTACGGTGTCCGGAAATCGGGATAGGAAGCTGGGGCGCGAGGGCCTGGATTAAGCTATAAGGTACTCTTAATCCTTTGTCACCATGGGATAGTATCCAACTTCCACAAGGACAAAGTAGCTGGCAAAAGTTAATTACAGAAGATTAATAAGTATTTGTTTGAACTAACGAAGATAAAGTATTTTATTTACTTGATAGTCTTATTTGCAAAAATAAAATACACTGCACTATAATAAATGTTGAACAAACCAAAGCTATTCTGTGAGGATTAAGTGTTAAGTCGCTTCTTCACATTACATAATTTTTTAATTCGCTTACGTTAGAGTTTACAACATAGCTGATATAAAAGGTCCTTAGAAGTTTAGGTTCTTTTTCACTTTCAAGTTGTTTTTTTTTTTTTTCAATGTGGGAAAATCATCTAATGACAAATCTGACTAAAAACCCACTCCTGTTCTCTTTGCCTTCATCACGGGGCCCCGGGCTTCGCTTTCACACTACCCGTGGCCCCAGTAGACTTCGACCCTGCTTGGCCCCTACGGTTTCGCTGAGGTTTTGTATTTTTTTCGACCTGTTATTAATGTGTAAGTTATTGTAATAATTAATTATCTAACGTAATGTGAAACTATTCACAGAAACCAGCCGAAGAAGCTACAGCCCCCCTAGCCAAGTTACGATCGAACGCATCGAGTAGGCCACGCCTCCGGTTCCTTTGTTCTGACGTCATGTCAACGCTGAGTCACGTGGTTAGAACAAAGGAATTGGAGGCCTGGCCTACTCGAGGCATTCAACGCAAACGGAATGACCGTAACTTGGTTAGGGGTTTTTTTTCGGTGGGAAAATCATCTTATGACATCCCTCGCTCTTGGGCGGGGCGGGAGATAGTGTCAGACTTTTACTGACTTTTTTGTTTAATAAGAGTTTATTCACTCTAGCCTTGAAGATACTTAGATTATAAATCAGGCTGAAATTATAAAGCTTTGCAGCCTCTGTTTGACAAAAAAAAAAAACATGCAATATGACGTTTTCGAGACACGGAAACCTTTTCGGAACAACCTTAGTAATAATAATATTCCACAACTAAACTACACTATGATAGCGAGTAGGTTGGACTGTCCTTATTTGCGGCACTGCTGTGACAGACCAGTTAGATACAGTGTCGCATATAAGAGACTATTATATGTATTGAATTTATTGTATTTTAATTTATGTTTTTTTTTACAACTATTACACAACGCCATCTAGTCTCAAGCTAAGCAAAGCTTGTGTAATAAGTACTAGACAACTGATAACCATACTTATATATTTCTAAATACATACATATTATAGATAAATTACACTCAGACACAGAACAAATGATTGTGCTCATCACACAAACATTTGTCCTGGGTGGGAATCGAACCCACGACCTCCGGCATAGCAGTCAGGGTCACAACCATTCGACCAACAGGTCAGTCACCTTGAAAGAAACGTTTATAGCTCATACGATAAGAATGGATGATAACAAAGTGAAAATTATTTTTCTAAGAAAGGGCGGAAAAAGTACAGACTTATTTCACATTTTCACAAACAAAAAGGTATTTAGGGACCCATTAGGATAAATAATAGCTCAAGTTTATGAATAAACTGTGGTCTAATGTAGTCGTATATTATTATAACGGACATTTTGGAAACCTAAATGAGCGCGTCCTATCTGTATCAGAAAATGGAACAATTTGGGATAAATAGAGATAACAACGTAATAAATCGGTTATGTCATGTTTTGAATTCTGGCTCAAAGTCTCATAAATTTTCATTTTAGGGTTCCGTATTCGAAGGGTGCTAACGGGAATTTATTAATAAGCCTCCGCTGTCCACCCGTACATCCGTCTGTCAGTGGGCTGTACTTCATAAATAGTAAGAGGTAGAGAGATGAAATTTTCACAGAATTTGTATTTCTATTGCCGCTACAAAAATAAAAGAAAAGTTAAATTAAAGGGGGTTCCCATACAAGTAACGTTATTATGTCGCCGTGTTTTGCTCGTCTTTAATATTGTAGTACGGAACCTTTTGTGCGCGAGTCCAACTCGCACTTGGTCAGTTTTTATAATAAAGGGTTTTCTGAACGCCTGAAGGAAAGAAAAATATATAAATGAAGAACCAAATGATCGCTGTTATATTGGTAGACAAGGCCAGAGAGCAAGCAATAAATTTTATTTTATATATTTTTCACCTTTATCTTTTCTTTTGTCTTTCTTTCCTTCCTTCCTACCTTCAATAATAAGGTGTAATTTGAAACCAGATGATTTTTGGAACAGTTTATTTTTTATTTTATGTAAGTAATTTCTTCTGAAGAAAATATATAATAGTCAAGAGAGGCCTAAAAATAGGGAATATGCATGAAAAAAATATTTCTTATTTAACCAGTTTATCCATAAATATACTAAAGAAATACAAACAATAAAAACATTTTCAAACCAATATATCTGTCTCTCTCGCCAAGATGCCGCCGTTTGCTATGACGACCGTAGGTAGGTACGTACGTCGTACGTACGTACGACTTTGACGTCAAAGGTTATATCGAATCTCTCTTATTAGCAGCTTTGAAGCTTTAAAATTTCGTTGTTGATCAAGATATTTTGAAAATTCATTCTTATTTAATGTTACAGCTAACGATTTAATCTTCACATTCATTATGCGTACAGCTAAGTAGTGGAATTCCTTGCCAGAGTCTGTGTTTCCTGATAGCTACCAACTAAGGGTTCTTTAAGTCAAGGGTGAATAGGTTACTTTTAGGCAAGCGTGCCCATCGTCGGCCACATCACCGCTTACCATCGGGGGAGATAGTGGTCAACAAAAGCCTATCAATAATAAAAAAAATTGGGCAAGTGCGAGTGGGACTCGCACACTGAGGGCTCCGTACAAACTAACTTGTGTAAATAGTTCAATTCCCGAATCGAGTCTCGAAGATTTTTCTGCATATAAAAAAGGTTCTTTTATTATTATATTTTTATATAACACCTCGCTTCATGCCAAATTTTAGGGTTCTAAGACAATGGAAAGTACCCTATGAATTTTGATTCCCTTGAGAGTGTCGAAATATGCGTTTTTATCGACATAAACGGCCGTATCTTTTTTTTCGTTAACTTAGAAGTTTGATTTTTTCACAGTTTCAAAGGACCGCAGACGTGAGTATATATGATTTTAATTTCAAGTCGATAAACGGCACATAGAACGGGTGGGGCCATTCTCGAGATTAAGGAACAGACAGACAGACGGACGGACAACAAAGTGATCCTATAAGGGTTCCGCTTTTTCCTTTTGAGGCACGGAACCCTAAAAATAAAAAAAATATTACACAAAAATATACAAGCATTTCATCTGTCTAACATCTTTCCAATGTTGACTCTGTAGTATAATAAATTAACATATTTTATAGACGAAAAGCTAAATCTCACATCATACGTTGGGGAATCTTGTGTTTTTGTAAAACATCTTCAATCTTAGGTTACGACATACGAACCTTGCGTCGTGACATTTCTGCAAAGTTATCTAGCTTTTGAAGTAGTCGTTATTTCGCGACGTGGGTTTGTAAAACAGCATAGACTAGTTATTTACCCCAGCTTCATACGGGTGTTTGTTTTTTAATTGATATAAACTAGTGCTTGAATGCGATCCTACCGGATGGTAAGCAGTGATGTAATCATTGATGGTGAGGTACACTATTTTATTGAGGGCCTATTTACTCTAGCTTTGAAGACACCTAAATTATAATCAGAGGGAAAGACCACAAAACGCAAATTGCACGCCACAAGTATGGCGGTAAGTCCCTTCTTTGAGGAGTGGCTGGAAAGACAACATGGCGTCCTTACCTTCCGTGTGACGCAGGTCATCACCGGACATGGTAAGTTCGGGAGGTTCTTGCACTGGCTTCGTGCGGAAGAAATGCCTGGGTGCCACCATTGTGTTTACCGCCCGGAGGACACGGTGGAGCATACGGTAGAGGTGTGCCCCGCCTGGGCAGAGCACCGCCGTGTCCTTGTGAGGGCGATCAGCGGTAGTGATCTCTCGCGCCGGGCTTTGGTACAGGCCATGGTCTGGAGCGAGGATGAGTGGCTGGCGGTCGCCTCCTTCTGCGAAGCAGTAATGCTAGCAAAAGAGGCGGCCGATCGCATGAGGCAACGGTCCTTACGCTCCAACCGCCGCCGGGATTCCGATCCCGATTTCCAGCCACCGTAGGCCCGGGCTTGCGGACGGCAAGCAATGGGTGGCTCGCTGTCCGACCGAGGTTTTAAATTTATCCCGAACAGATGTATAGACAGACGCTGTGGGAGATTTTGTTTTATAATATATGTATAAAGATATTTCGAAAAGAATTCCATTGTTCATTGATGAGGTGGTTTTTGGTGTGCGCTTCTGTCTTTTCTACCAACAAACTCTCTTAAGGCTTTCGAAGATTATATTTATATACAATCATCAACATCATTTCAGCTGAAAGAGGTCCACTATAATTAGCCATTGAGAGGTCAAGTGTCGCCATAACGACCGGGACTGTGCGTCACGCATCCATCTGTGAATTATCAGCGTAGAAGAGCTTTTAACGCTGCGTCTTCCGGTGCGTGGTCGACACTTCATAATCTTTCGTCCCCCTCAACTATCTGTTCTTCGAGAACTGTGCTTTGCCCACTACCATAACGATTCTTCGGGTTATATCAGTAACCTTGGTTCTCCTGCGGATATCTTCATTCTATCTCATGTCTGAGATCATACACGATAGTTAATATTAATTAAAAATTTCTTTCTTCCTTATTACCATCTTTCTCATTAGGAAAAAAAACTTTTTCAGTAATAAAACCTCTGACAACACTCATTGTATTCTCGTTACATAGTTTTCTAAAACTTCGTGCGGCAAATGAAGTAATTTGCATACAAATTGGAATAAAAAGCTGTAGGTACCTGAATCTACGTAATTGTTTATCTTCTGTGAAGAAATGTGTTTTCAATAGCATAATAATAATAATAATAATTTATTTCAGATTTCTCCATATAAATTGTTAGTAACACGAAAATACTTAAGAGCTAATGTTAGTAAACAAAACAAATGACATAAAACACAATAAACAATAATACAGATTTTTGGGAGAATCCGACACCAGAACGCACACAACATGCTATTTCACTGCGTGCAGTCGTATCCAGCGCTCAAGCATCGGAGAATCCCACCGGTCCGTCAATACGCTCAAGATGCTGTTGGAACTAGTTCGCATGCGAGTTAAGGTCGAAGTGCAACGTTTAATACATAGCATAGTCGACCTTATAATGTTCCCACTGTTGGGACTCAGGCCTCCTCTCTAGGAGAGGGAATGGGCCGTAATACACCACGCGGGCCCAGTGCGGGTTGGTGGATGTCACATGTCTTCGAATTTTTGGTTCTAGGACATGCCTGTTTTCTCGCGACGTTTTCCTTCACCGTTTTGAGAGCAGTGGTGATGAAATAAATTACACAAAGTAATGCACCTGGCTGGGTTTGAACCTGGAACCTACAACACGTAAGTCGGGGCCGTTACCACTCGGCCACCACTGCTCAATAAATGGTGTTTTCAATAACTAACTGAATAAAATAATGACCCATATTGTATATAAGAAAAAATATAAAAGTACCTATTTAGTTGAATAGCGTTGTCACCAAACTCTTCCTAAACGGCTTCAACAATTTGGATGTTATTTTGTGTGTTTGTTTGACTGAATCTCCGAAACGTTTGAAAATACAATCAAACCCGGTAGGTGGCGCTGCAAACAGGTTCTCATTTTTTTTTTCTAACAAAAAGCCAGCTTTCGGTTAGGACAACGTCTGTCGGGACTGCTAGTACATATACATAAAACAAAGTTCTCCGCAGCGTCTTTATGTCTGTCAGTTCATGATGAACTCAAAAAACTACTTAAAAGATTTTTATGCGGTTTTAGTTTTTTTACGATTTTCTGAGGGCTAAAATGCAATATTTATTTACAGTATAGAAAATACTTACTAACAGAAAATTACTTACAGTATAGAATGGAAAGAAAATTGGTTCTAGAATTGCATTTTGATTAGAAATAATTTTCTCGTAATTATTTTTAATGGCACATACATTTCAATTTTGTTCATAAAAGTTACACACTCGCATGTCACATGCTTAGGTATTATACGAGTATTAAAACGCGCCTGTGTAAGCTCTACTGCTTAGATCATGATTACAATAGCATGGCTGGCTTTGAAAAAGGAGTTTCTAACTATAACTACTAATTCTGCTTGTCATCCCACCCAAGTTGGGCGCAGCAAAGACAATCTCCACAGATGCGGGTTCTCGGACGGTTCCGATCTTCAGTGTTTGTGCGGCGTCTCTCCGCAGACCATGTCCCACCTTCGATCCTGCATCACGTGCCCTGTTACCTGTTCACGTAGAGACGTAATGACAGCGTCAGCTGACGGCACGTAGGGACCTAATGACAGCATCAGCAGACGGCAATTTAACTAGTTTTGCCATCGATACGCTAAGAAGAAGATTCTGCTTGTCAATTATTTAATAATTTAATTAATACTTAATTAATCACACTTACCGATAAACTGATGACTAAAAATTTTAATGAATAAAACAATATCATCTTCATCAAAGATGTCTACTTCCACTGCTTTTTTTTGAGTTGGGGAATCATCTAATGTCTTTTCCTGCTCTAGGGCTTGCAGCGGAAGGACGTGTCAGACTTTTACTAACTTAAACGATACCTGTGTTACTTCAGTTACCCTTTACGTTCCAGGATTACGGATTTCATTTTTAGAAGTCAACCCTTGGCTCCAGTAGGCCGACCCTGCTGGGCTCTTACGCTTTTGCTGTCATCTTTCTGAGGCGCGCGTGGAACACTACGTGCCGTTGACGACTCGGGCTCAGTCTGGGCGTTTACGGTCGGCCGGACGGCGAGCTACCTAGTGCTTATCGTCCACAAGCCCTCGCCTACGGTGGCTGAAAATTGAGGTCGGGGTCCCGGCGGCTGGGGTGTGAGGATGTACGTTCTCTCACGCGTACGGCCGCCTCCTTCGCTAGGAATCTGCTTCCACTGCCGGACATAGGCCCTCTCAAGCATCGCTATATCGACCGGTCCGGTTGTATGGCATCCCACGGATTCAGGCGTCCTTCACCCGGATTATTGTTACTCCTGTAAAAATGTTTTCTTCAAAATTACCCTAATTTGAGTAATAAACTCCAAAACGTTTTCCGGGTCGCATCCGCGGACAATCCTTTGCTTAAAAATGGAGGTAATGAAAATTTATGTTAATGACATTTGTATTTTCATGCTCTTATTTAAATATTGCGAGATGTATTGTTTACCAAGGTATTAAACAGACGCCATGGATTAAACAATCGTTTAATTAATCCTGTTTATTTAAAAATAATTGGAAGTTAATGCAGATTTAATATAAATACCATTTTAATATGGGCTAAAAACCCGTGCTATATCTAAAACCTATTTGTTTTCAGAAGAAGAGAAGCTCGTGTGAATTATTATTTTTTATCATAACATTGTATGAGCAGACAATATAAAAAAAATATTTTTTTTAATCAATCACGTCAATGAGCTTAAAAAAACTTATCTATACACTTAGAAAAAAATAATTAAATGGTTTTATAATATGGCGTCAATAATTAAATTATAAACTCAATCGCAAAATATTTGGGTATCTATCTATATAACATAAAAAGAGAATCTGACTGACTGACATATCAACGCACAGCCGAAACTACAGGGCCTTATAAAATTTCGATAATCTAGCACAAGCACAAGGTTTTCTTTATGACGTAGGCGAGCACTAAGAGAGGGTTTTCCTAAGTTCAGGTGAAGCCGCTGGCAAAAGCTTGTATAATTTTACGTAAGACTAAGTGTAATAATAGAAATACGAGTAGGTATCCGATTTTGTAACACAATTTTAACAAATGTATTATTATTAAATAATCTATTTTTTATCAAAAAAAGATTGTATTGTTATATTATAATTTTATGTGCGATCATCAAACAGTCAAAATTACGACTTGCCATAAAACAAAGGGTTTTGTGTGAAACTGGAAAATATGGTATGGTTATAAAAACCTGTTAACGACTTTTTTATGAGAGTTAAATTCTTGATTGATATTATTATTTTATTTTTAGTAGCACAATATTTTGGTGGGGTAAGTAAAATTCTGACACTACCACCCAGGGGGCGGTAAGGGGGGGGGGGGGGGTCATTTGATGACTTCCTACCGAAAAAAAGGCGTGCAAACGTAGAACAGAATATTCATTTATTTGCTCAGAATGCAGGTATATACAATAAGGTGATAAAAATAATATTAAAGTATGCTGTGTATGTAATGTAAATTCTACCATTTTAGCAGGCAAACATTGATGCAGTTCACAAACTAATAGGCAGACAGTTATTTTGGTATTTATAATGGTAATTTGTATCATTTTTTCTAACAAATTGCTTTTTCTATTTTTTTTTTTTATTTAGACTTCAACTACTTTAAATTCGTTAGTAATTTATTTTGTTAACATCTCATTTACTGGTAGTTGTAATTATTCATATTTTTCTTGTTTTTTTTTTTTTTTTTATATAGCCTCTTTTTTATAATGTGAATGAGAGAACACTGTAGACTCCACGAATTCTTAGATTACTTCCTGTTACGACTCACTTTTTTAACATGATTTTTTTTGTGCTTTTGGGTATAATATTGACTGGTCTACGCTGTTCTTATATAATATCTATTAGTAGTGTAATATGGAAATATTGTAACATTAACCAGTTTTTTTAAAAGAGTAACCATTGAGATTCTTGCCGGTTCTTCTCCATAGGAAACGACCAATTTGGAACCGTGCACTAGCTTCTGACGTTTTATAAGTATGTAGGCCATGTGAAATACAAATATTTGAATTTTGAATTTTGAAAAATAGAATGGCAAAAAAGATGGCTATAAAATGCTTACAAGACTTCTTTAGACGGTTTTTTCTATCAAGCAATGACCCTCATATTTTAATATTTACAACGAAAACTACCCCCTTTTTTAAGTTGGTTAATTATCAAATAACTTTAACGCTCTGGGTGTAATGAGTGGGAGTGTCTGACTTTTACCGATTCAAACCCGCCTGTGTTCCTTCAGTTGCCCTTTGCATTCTTACAATCAATATTTTTTTCCTAAATATTTCCTATATTTTATAGATACTATTTGCTTACCATATTAGAGAAAAAGAACATTTGATTCATTTTGGTAAAAATAAATTTCAAGATAAAACTACTAAATTCATCTGAAATAATAATAGTAAAAATAATATTCACACAACTATCACACACCGCCGTCTAGTCTTAAGCTAAGCAGAGCTTGTGTTATGAGTACTAGACAACTGATAAACATACTTAAATATTTCGAAATACATACATATTATAGATAAATTACACCCAGACACAGAACAAATGACTGTGCTCATCACACAAACATTTGTCCTGGGTGGGAATCGAACCCACGACCTCCACGAAATATTAACGCTACTGCAACAACATTAGGTGTGTAGCAGTGGGTAGCTGTGATTAAATAACAGATCGTAATTAGAAACACGAAACAGCCATTAGTAATAGTAGACTGGCAATTTGACGTCACAAATTAATTCACTAGAATCTGTAGGTAGTGGTAGTATTTAGAGTAATTAAGAATATGACACTTTTCCCAAAGGAACTAACAAAGGTAATTTTGCCTTTGTTTCAAGTTGGGAATATTTTCATAGCACAACCCGACCCCTCCTAACGACTTTGATTATTCTTACTGTTTACCAATGTCATTTGTATTCTGTTGTAATTCGATATTTATGGTTCCGCACCCGAAAGGTAGCCACTGAAACTGTATTATCAAGTCTCCGTTGTCTGTTCTTTTATCAGTTCTTCTTCTGTATCTCATGATCTTTATACATTAAAGTTCAAAAGACGAATTCAATTTCTTTGCAGACTATACATGAAAAGGTACTGTGTGTTTGCAGACGCAGACCGACGTTATGACTAAGCGAGTATAACTCTTTATTTTCTGAACCGATTCACTGTTCCGAAACATTTTAGTGTTCCGAAAGATTATAATTATAATTTAATTATTAATTATTTAGAATTTTTAATTAGATTATAATGAAGTAAAGTTTTAAATGCTGTAATAAGTACACAATCAAAATTCCTAAAAGCAAACCTTTTTTTAAGTTGTTTTAATCCATCCTAAGGTTGTCTGGTAAATATTGCTTTTAGCGATAAGACCACTATTGTAACCATAGATTTAAGTTTCTCTAAAATTGGTACCATTTTGGTTTACAATAAAGTTTATTTTATTCTATTCCATTCTTCATTCTTATAAAACCTTGGCCATGTTAAAGTAGAGACAGCCTTCAAGGACCTGTGAAACGTATCGTGTCAGTTTTAATATAGTGTACCTGTATTAGAACTACTTAAAATTTACTTAGAATGTACCTGGATACCTTATTTGAATGGAAAAATGAAACGCTAACCTTTTTTATACAAAAAAAATTCTATTGAAATAGTTCAAAAAAATATTGGGTTCCTATTTCGTGTGAATGTCATCAAAAACCTTTGATATATTCCATCCGATCCTTACTATTTTATTGGTATGTTTTTATAGTAGACTCGAGTATACGTAGTCTTTTTTCAAGACCTTTTTCAGCAGGATATATTATCTTGGAGCATAGTCATGTCATGTTTTTTTTAATTCAAAATGTTTATTTCTTCTAAACGATGTTGATTTTCTTTTTACATAAAATTAATTGGGAAAAACTTTGTCAGTGGCTAATAAAAATATAAAATCTTATTTATAAAAATCTCGTGTACAGTATTTGTTATTGAACTGCTCCGAATCGGCTTGACCGATTTTTATGATTATTTTTTAAGCATATTTGGTAGATCTGTAATAGGTCGTAGGCTATAGCTCCAACTCTTCCCACCCTCAATTTTTTTCTTTGATAATTTATATATGGTAGAACACCGTTTGCTGAGTCAGCTAGTGTTTACATAAGAATAAAAAAATCTTATCTCTTTATTTTCATCATGGTCAAAACATCCCATAGACTTTTGCAATAAAAATATTACTAAGATTAGTATAGTTTATTAAAATATGCAAGTACCCATGAGGTTACTTATCTAATGATCTAGCATACCTCAAGTATCTAAAACTTTCAGCTTTGAAATATGACAGTGTAGTGCCGGATTCTCAGTCGTATGATCGTAAAAGTTCGTCCTTTTACGATCGTCTCATTGCATCAGAAATTGTAACAGTTTATTGCAGTCAGAACACTTTAGCTCCGGCGGGACTTAGCACTGAAGTTTGAATTGTAGAAGCACTTACCTACCTGCTGTAATATATGAAATAGTAGAGTTTTGTTATGATGAGTGCTGTCGGCACTCCCACCCTTATGTAGCGTGCAGTAAGTATGAACATGAATCGTGGTAACTGTAGGTACTTACTTGTTCACTCTGTAACTACTTTGAATAATTATTTTACAGCAAAACATTTTCAGTTATTCAAGCATGTTTGTTTGAGGTTAAATAATAGACAAAATATTTTATTAAAAAAAAAAACAAAAGAGATTTTAAATCAGGGTTGAAAAAATAAAATAAAACATTTTCGCCAATTTGGCTTACATCATTTTATTTCATTGATTTTGCTGCACATTTTGTTGAAATTATATACTACTACAATACGTGTATATTGGCAATATTTTATATTATTAAACATTTATAAATAAGTATATTGATAGTATAGGGTGTAAGCTTATATTATTGAAATATTCAGAATATGCAATTCACTTATTTTATAAAATTATTATCTATTCAGAGCAATAAATTGTTTTCAGTAAGTATCTAGCTATAGTGAAAGTATTTGAGACAATTATGAATATTGTTAAATTTGAAAAGACAATATTATCATTCTTGAATAAATGCAGTAGGTTAATTTGAACTCCATATTAACATTGTTGCAAATAAATATTACTATGTAACTCGGCGTGATAAGAAAGAAGAATTTTCCAATTATTATACTTGAAATATAGTGTAAATTGGAGTTACAAAAATATGATTAAATTCATTTTAGATATTTCGAAATTACTTTTATGATATTCAATTCAAATAGAATATTTTCACAATTTTCTTATATTACAACTAGCCTAAATTTATACGCAAGTACGGTTTGTACGTTGCGGGAATAAAAACGAGTTTACGAATAAATCAGTTGTCAGGAACAGCTTGATATACGTTCCTATGGGATATAATACGTCCGAATTGAGATACACTCACAACTAGGTGTGGGGTCGTTGGTCGTCGGGTGTTCGCAGTTTGGCCGGGTAGTCATTAATTGGTGAGCGGGTGCCATTGTTTGACTTGTTCCATGGGCGCGGCGAGGGCTGAGTTCCAGTGTTGTAAGGCGCGACCCCTTGCGAACATGTATGATCCTAACACAAACTTCCCGAGTAGTCGGTCTGAAACAAATAATATTTTTTTATATCTCTGATAAACTCTCATTTTTTTATATATCTTACAGTTGATGCCCCAATACTGAGGCGTTTTGTAAGTGTCTTGGTGCGACAAGGGTAACCTTTTCGTTCATAATAATTATGCCCGTCTTTTGTCTGTGGTTTATAGTTTGTTCATTAATAACTAGACGATCAAGCTTTGACAAAAGGGGATTGTGTTGTCAAATTTATAAATAAATAAATAACCAAAATTTCAAACGTACGAAAACAGTGATATTGCGTTAAAGGAGGATGTAATTAACATATGGGATACCAGCCCCCCTAGCCAAGTTACAACCGTTTCGCTTCGATACTCTTTTCGTTGATCGCTTCGATACGTCGGCCACGCCTCCTTTTCCTTTGTTCTGACCACGTGACTGAGCGTTGAGGTGACGTATGAATCGACGAAAAAAGAATCGAAACGAAACGCTTGTAACTTGGCTAGGGGGGCAGAGTTCGTACTAAGAAAAAAATATATGCTACGATAAAAGGTTTTCTATGAGACTCTTTATTTCGAGAAACATTATTATTACAGGTATCTCTCTGAGGACTCATAACTCACTGTAACAATTAAATAATGACGATAATAGCCTTGTAATAAATATATACCTACATATTACTAACAAAACTTACACAGAACTGGGTTAAACCCCGTTTAGTTTTACATCAGCACTTTGCTCAGAATAAAGCCGACGATGGTACTTCATCGATGTCTGGTCATGACATGGTTTGTTTAAGGCAAGTAAGTTGTTTTATATATTCACTTATCTTTATTATATTTTATTGATTTTTCGTAAACTACGGGACTATGATACGGATTCTTAATTCATCTTATGTAAGAATTTATTATTTGAAAATGCTTAAGGTTGAGCTTTACTTTAATAGAAATAAAGTTACTTGTACCATTATTTTGCAAGAGAAGGTGTGTTACGAAATAACTTCTTCTTATCTTCGTCTGCAGATAGTCTTTTTTTTTTTTAAGGTGGGAAATCATCCAAATGACTTCTCGCGCTCTGGGTGGAGCGGGAGGGCGTGTCAGACTTTTACTGACTAAAACCACACCTGTATCCTTCAATTACCCTTTGCGTTCTAGGACTACGGGTTTCCCTTTCAGAAATTCTCCGCGGTCCTAGCTAGCGAGCATCGGCCCTGTTGGGCCCCTACGGTTTGCTGACATCTCTTTGAGGCGCGCGAGGATCACTACGCGCTGTCGACGACTCGGCTCGGCTCGGTCCGTTTAGTTACCGAACAGCCGGACGGCGAGCTACCCAGTGCTCAACGTCCGCAAGCCCGCGTCTACGGTGGCTGGTAGTTGGGGTCGGAATTACGGCGGCTAGGGCGTGAGGATCTTCGTTTCCTCACGCGTGCAGCCTCCTCCTTTGCTAGCATTACTGCTTCGCAGAAGGAGGCGACTGCCTGCCATTCTTCCTCGCTCCGGACCATAGCCTTAACCAGGGCCCGACGCGAAAGGTCGCTGCCACCAATTGCCTCCACGAGGACACGGCGGTGCTCCGCCCAAGCGGGGCACACCTCCACCGTATGCTCCACCGTGTCCTCTGGGTGGTCCGCACAATGATGACACCCGGGCGTTGCCTCCGCCAGAATCCGATGCAGGAACCTCCCGAAGTGGCAATGCCCGGTGAGGACCTGCGTCATGCGGAAGGTGAGGACGCCGTGTTGTCGCTCCAGCCTCTCCTCAAATGCAGATAAAGTCTGACAATAAGGTAGGTAGGTTTTCTGGGAGAAAACTCATTGCTGAGTTAAGCTTGACTTTGTACATGAATTATCAAATTTTTGCATTATGTTTTGTGTAAAATAAAGAATTGGAACTATATAACAGTAACATAAACATCACACGTTCTACCCACCATTTGAAAGTAAAAAGCCCACCGCGATCAAGTGCAAGTTAATGTTACTTGGCTCACAGTATCCTTTAAATTCTTTACTAGCGAAACAACGTCCTTAATCCACGATAATTGGGGTCGGGTTACCAAACCGTACAAAACTATCTTTAGCAGCTATGGTTATTAACTTTATAAAATACTAAGACGTATTTCATAGAAGTGGCTATAAGGGAAAAAACGTATAAGAATAAAAAAGGTCCTCAATTTTTTTATGTCATTTGATTGCCGTCGTGTCAATAGAATAATAAAGTCTGGCTTCATTGTTTGACCTAAACCTAAAGGATTCAATAGACATCTTTGAAATTCATATGTTAATAAAAATTTATTTAGCTTGAAAATAGCTGGGCTACGCAAACTTTTTAAAGGGCATCGTACCATACCAACAAGGTTACGTCAGTGTGTGTTTTTCTAGCTTAAGCGTTCCGTTGTGGTGTTACTAGTACAGTAGAAATACATTTTTCACCACAGCAGCTCAAACAAGTAGGTTTTGCTGCTTGAAAACAGTGAGCAAAACTCGATTTTGCTCGCTGCGTGAGACAAAGTAACTTTTTAATTATTTATTTTTTTAGCCATACAATTTGAAACATTCGAACTGCACTGTACTCTGTCTCTTTCTCGCCCTTATAAAAAAGCGAGTGAGAAACATGCCATTTTGAAGTTCATTCCGATTTTGAAATTCCACCACCAAGAAAAACACGTTCGGAAATGCGTAAAAAATAGAAAATATCTGTAAAATATAAAATTGTTTTTTTTTTATAAATAAATTATTGAATTTTAAATTTATTATTGTATTTGAACAAAAATAAGAGTACCTGAGTACTTATAGCAGCAGATAAAACTGGCATTTAACCTTTAAATAATTATTTCTAGTTTCAACATTGACTGTTTTAGAACGTGCTTTAAAAAAAACAGCGGAAATAAAATATTGGCAAATAAGATTAAGAATGTTAAAATAATTGTAAAATATGAGCAAAACTAGCGACAGAGATAATATTTATTTTAATTGAAATCATTATTCAATCTATTACTGTTAATATATTTTATTTTCCAAGTAATATGTGTTCTCGCTGCTGAAGTGAAAAATTATGTGTGTAACACGATAGCAAAACTTTTTGTATCTTGTGCCTTTGAATCCCTCCGCTCGCTCAGGATTCTACTTTTGAATCACTCGCTAACGCTCGTGATTCAATCAAAGAATCCTTCGTTTGCTCGGGACTCAAAATTAGCACTCGCAGCAAAAAACAACTTTGCTCTCTTGTTGCACAAACAACTATTGTAGTATTCATCAATCATTTATTATTTGAAGATCTTTGATAGTTGTTGCTTGTATTCAGAAGCTAGAAAATCTAACACTAGTCTTACCAAAGGGAAAAGTGTAAATCTAGCGACCACTCAAGTGATGAACACAATATCCATTTTGGCGTTCCGCAAGGTGTTCCCAACGTTGTTTATATTATACATGAATGACATACTAAACCTCAAACAACTAAACGTGGAACTGATAATTATTTCGAGACGATACGGTTTTCACATTTCATGGCCACACGTCAACAGCCATGCAGAAGAAGGATTAGCAACAGTAGCGCCTACACTCAACCTTAAATAAATACTCTTACTCACACACAATATAAAAAATAAACGAAATTGCAGTTAAACCTTACGAAATTCATTAAACTAGAATTCCACCTCATACATATGTTAAAAGCATCTAAATACTATTACACAAAGACTGCTCACGCGACTGTATTAACTGAACACGATCATGTAGTTTATTCGTTATTTAGGTCTCGTAATTGATAAAAACCTACCGTTTAAAACCCACATTCATTTGTTCTCGGGCCGTATAAGGAAACTTATATTCACGTAATAAAGAAA
The DNA here is from genome assembly GCA_961205895.1 of Mythimna pallens. NCBI lineage: Eukaryota > Metazoa > Arthropoda > Insecta > Lepidoptera > Noctuidae > Mythimna > Mythimna pallens. The sequence continues at coordinate 11,046,512 of OY540843.1, forward strand.
TTAAGAGACCGCACTCAAAATTGGACCTTATCAGAAGGCTTAAAGTCACCCAAAGAGTAATGGAAAGGGTTATCTATGCCCGGAGTCTCCTTGCGTGATTGCACCTGAAATGAAGATATCCACAGAATAACCAAGATTACCGACATAGCCAGAAGAATCGCCAAATTTAAGTGGCAGTGGGCAGGGCACGTTGCTTGCAGAACGATGATGGATGATGGACGATGGAAGGTTCTAGAGTGGTGGATACGGGTGGAAGACAGCATTGGATGGACAAGGTGGACCGATGACCTATTGAGAGTCGCGGGAATCACATCCATCGGGATGTGATACGCACAGGACCGGTCGTTATGAAAGCACCTGGGGGAGGCCTATGTCCGTAACAGTGGACGTATTTCTCAACAGCGAACTGTTAATAAATTTTTCAAAATTCAGTCCTATAGTGTATTTAGGGTGGAGCTGGCATAATAATTATGATAGAGCTACTGAGAGCCGAGAGAAATATCACACAAGTTTTTGAAAAAATAAACCACTTCTCAAATCTACTGACTTCTTGTGCAAAGAGTTTCAAGTTTTATATGTTCATCAATTCTATATTCTGAATTTCTGAATGCATGCCTCTGCACTAACAAAACCACGACGCTCCCATGAGAAGTCCCAGAAACAAACAATAATTCGTTTGTGTGCTGACAACCTGCCTCCCGAATCGTTATTATATATAGCTATTGTTGTCCTGCGTTTATGCCCAGTAACCAAGTAGTGAGGCACAACGCTGAGTATGCTTGATATACTCAGATTTTTGATTATAGTATGCCTCTGAGTTCATGGCACTGGATGTGTTACTTTTAACTATATCTTGCACATAACGCTGCCACAAACGACTTATCTCCTAGCTAGACAGTGTTTTCAAAATAATCTTTCATCTCTTCGAGTAAAAAGATTACATAAAAGTAACTGGGTATTAGATCTATCATACTCAATCGGAAAGTATTGTAATATCATTTAGCTCAAAATCCCATCAACATTTTAACTCCTGCTTATCGCCCAACAACTAAAGTACAACACGACAACTAAAGTAAAAATAAGGTACACACCTTATTTTTACTTTACTTAGACTTTTCTTTTTAACTTAGACTTTTTTATTTGTTTTACAATATTTAATTTTTGTGCTTTATTTAGCTCAATTTAAGTTTTCTATTTTGTGTAATACAATTTCTAAGTTAAGTTTTTTACCTAACTTTGATTTAATTTCTAAATATTTCGACTGAAATTTTCTGTGTATATCAAAGTTAGGTGTATGAAATGGAAACATCATCTGCTATATTGATGATATCCCTGGATATTTCTAACTGTAGATGACGTAAAATTAAATTAATAAATAAATATATGCTACAACTTGTTACAGCTCTGGGTCCAAAATGCACATATTCTTGTATTATTAATATGATTACCTGTATATTATGTGGTTGTGGAGGTCAGAGAGACAGACACTCCATGTACATTCATAACTTTGAAAATCTTATTACAATCGTCTCTTAAAAAATGTTTCTGGAGTCCGGTAATTAATATAACAAAGAGTGTTTTTATTAATTTATACTGAATGTACAACAATATAGTTTAATAATTTAATTTCGTCTACTAGTCTAATAATATAATTTAATCATTTGATTACTTCTACTAATCTAATAATATAATTTTTAAATGCTTATACGGAAATGTACCTCGGGAAGGACGCTTTTAAATGAATGAGAGAATTATCACTACAATAAGAGATAAATGATAATGCTTATACTAATTTAAATGTAATTTTTAGGATTTTATATGCACTAAAATATAATGTATTGTGCTGTTGTTTATGCTATACTATTTGCAATGTTGTCTGTTCTTAATTTAACAATCTCTGGAGGAACATTGGCTCCTAAAACACAGGCTCTTGGCCTAGTTTAGGAGGCAGCAGTTCGCGTTTTCTTTGTGCCTCAATGTACAACATTGTTTGTAACTGAGTACTAAATTATTTAAAATGTTAATGTACAAATAAACGAATTATTATTATTATTATAAAGTTGGTATTCAGCTGTACGCCGAGATAGTAATGAAAAGACTAGGTAAATTAATTATCTCACCTTTGGCATAAACGGAATGCGGCTGCAAGGCCTGTATCGTGACACTGGTAGTGTGCAGCTCGTCCGCCCTCAACCTAAAGTGGAAGCACTCGGAGACGAAGGCACTGCCATCTTCAGCGACTTCAACTGCGGCCGTGCGACGAGCGCGAACACCACGACAGGCACGCTCCTGCGTCACTCGAACCACCATCTCTTTCTTGCTTGATGTGGGATCCAACTGGAGGAAAAATACTAAAATTGACCCTCCTCTTTTTGAGAATGCCTTTTTGGCAGCAGTAAGACATAACGGTCTAATTAGATAAGATATATTAAGAAAACTGTTATGTCCAAAAAAACTAAATATTTGAAGACATGAATGTGACATCCACCAACCCACACTGGGCCCATTTGGCGGATTACGGCCCGTTTCCTTTCTTAGAGAGGAAGCCTCCCAACAACATTAAAAGGCTGATTATGCTTATGTTTATGCTTGTATTAAAAAAAAAGAAAATTTTGTAAATTACAGTAATATAATTCAGGTCCCACTGCAAAAGTCTCTCTTTTTTATACTCAACTCGAACGTTACCTAGTAGGTCGGACGGACCAATCCATTAGTCTGAAACTGGTTTCAACTTTTAAGTTTGTTGCGGTTTGAATGTATGAAAATTTGAAACATACATCAAAATTTATATTTTATTGAGGTCAAAAAAATATAAATTCAAATATATTTAGTTTATAAGTGAAAGTTACTACAATACAAAAGTTCGACAACATTGCAACACTGCATTGCAAAAGGAATTCTCGAAAACCAGAGAACAAAAATTGACAACCGAGTGTTGTCAATCTTGGTTCTCTGGTTTTCGGGAATTCCTTTAAACATAATAGTTTAAAAAACCAAAAAACACGCTTTTAGCACGTACTAAAAATTACAAAAGAATTCCGACATCTTGGATGTGCGCCATGTTGGATTTAAGTCACGTGACTATTTTTTTTCGTATTCTTGACAGCAAATCCTTTCATTTGATACCCATATCATGGGGTGCATTTTAAATAGCCTGTCCGCCATCTTGGACGTCCGCCATATTGGATTTAAGTCACGTGACTATTATTTTCGTTTTTCAGATAGCAAACTCTTTCATTTGATACCCATATCATGGGGGTGGGTTTCAAACAGCCAGTCCGCAATCTTGGGGAGGCTACCATATTGGATTTGTCAGTCATCAGAATTCAGAACGTGTGCAAAATTTCATCCTAATCGAAGACTGGGAAGTGGGTCAAATTAAGATTCCAAGATTTTTTTACATACTTAGTTACAAGTGAAGCAAATAAAAGCGTGTTAAAAAAAATATCACGGGCTCGCTTATGCTATTTTCTGTGCACGTATTCACAATTTCCAGGATTTTAAACGAGTTACTATAAAACAAAAGCCATTTGTAAATTGTTGTGAGTTATTCCGTTATTAATTGGTTTTTTTATTAGTTTGTTTGACCTACTATCTGAACTTTTAATACACAAAACACCTTTCTCAAAACCTGGACTAAAGAATCCTTTAAATTAAAATAGAATATTGTAAACACGTCACACATTTGAAAACCGGACTTCAGTTCAATTCAAATTCAAATTGGCATTTCCGTCCGGAGAGCAAGGCTATCTTATTCAACTACGGTCGAGTACATATTGAAAATTGCATATTCTACGACTAGTTCCAACTATTTTGCATATACCTAGTTGCTCAGGTAGTGAGTGGGTGTAGCAAATAGATAATGGCTTACCTTTAGTCCTCGTGCTTCTATGACAGTAACTGTAAGCCTGTGTAGGTTTTCATTGTACAGTAGGGAGACGAGGATCTCGCCTAGATCTGATGTCGGCTCTTGCAGATCCTGCAACAAAAAAAAAATGAAAATGCTTGGGTACTTGAGCGGTTGTTATAATTTTCAAATAAGTACAATATCCTACCACAGACTGGTTCAAAAGAGTGACTGCAGCCCTGGAATGTAAGGGGCAACTTATGGAACACAGATGGGGTACAGTCAGTAAAAGTTTAAAAAAAACTTTATTTTTTTATTTCACATTAGCCTGCATGGGCACTTATAAAACGTCAGAAGCCACTGCACGGTTCCAAATTGGTCATTTCCTATGGAGAAGAACCGGCCAGAAACGTTACAATATTTCCATATTACAGTATTAGTAGATATTATGTAAGTCTGACACATCATCTTTTTCCACCCAGAGCTGAAGAAGTCATTCGATGATATCTTAACCACAAAAAAGTCTGACACAGAGAGAAAAAAGAGGGACCAGGGGAAAATATTAGCCAAGCTGGTTAAACTGGATATGAAAATCGAAGCCAGCCCTTGATGCTGTGAAAAAATCAAACTTCTGAGTTATCGAAAAAAAAGATACGGCCGTTTATGTCGCAAAAAACGTATATTTCGAAACTCTCAAGGGAATCAAAATTCAGATAGTACTTCCCGTTAACCCAGAATCCTGAAATTTGGCATGAAGCATGGTCTCATAGCACAAGTATAAGTAAAAATCTGAAACTGTAAATTTATAGTTAAGTCAAAAAAAAAAAAATTGTTGTGATTCGGAAAAATCTTCGTAACTCATTTCGGGTATTGAACTGTTTTCATAGAGGTAAGTTTGTACGGGTCGATAAGTTGGGTTTGCACACTGAGAGTTCAGTGTGCAAACCCGACTCGCACTTGCCCAGTTTTATTTGTATATTTTGTGATTAGTTTGATGTATTTTAATGTGTAAATAGTAAGTAACAATAGTTGAAATATAGTTGAGAACCAACTATTAACAATAAAATATTATATTCTCTTTAAAAATAGGTCCAGAAATGTTAACATAAAAATAGCCAGCCAGGAATATTTAAATAAACATTTTGCTGACTTCTACTTCAGTTGTTCTTATTCTGTTTACAATTTCCGTCCCTTGTGAGTTAAGTTACCTACAGAGGCGGTTTCGTTAGCGTTCTCCTTCGTCATGCTGAGCAAATTGAGTACTTTGAATATAAATAAAATATCAAACCTATTGAGATTTAGTTACCTACATAAATAAATATGCAGTGACTCAGTTGTTGAAAAATAAGAATCAAAAAGGCATTATTTTAAATTAAAAAGTGGAGTAAACCTAAATAATGCTCAGGTTTATTAGGATTACAAAAAAATAATATAAATAGAAAGTATGTTATTTTTTATCTACTTGCTTAATAACTTTGTTTCTTTCAGAGCTGCGTTTAGCAGCTATGAAAGAAACAAGCGTGTTAAAGCAATACGCTCTTAGCGTATCTATATCAATTTGCATAATAATATACGCATAAATTAATTGTCCACAGTAATTCTATTAAGGGGATACAACTCGACGAACATTTTCACTGTTTTTCATACAACCGCTCTTACGCGATTATGACGTTATTACACCTTTTTCATTAGATATTTTGGAAACACAGTATCTTGTAAATATCATCTAGGCTTCTATTGAAATAAATTTGTGTAAAACTAATCCAGTAAAGGCCTTTGAAAATCTGCTATTTTGCATGAATTTTGACACTCAATAATTTAATCAAAAATGAAAAAAATCAAATAAGTATAACAATAGAAGCCTTGTAAATTTAATCATAATTCTGAATGATGACGATTTTTTCCAAAAAATTTAAAGTTTTAAAAAAAAGCATATATTTCCTGGAACAAGTTTTGTAAAATATTCAAGTAAATCACGGAATTACCGAATGCTAACAGAGTTTTCAGGCGTTATCTCTCATTCAAACATCGCATTGGATTGCGTTAGATGAAGTAACAAGCTTTTAAACCTTGCTCAATGTTGACGATAGGCGAGTGGAAAATTACTCTCTTAACGAGATAAAGTAGCCGCTTTATTGCTTATAATAAAAGGACGCTGGTAATGAGGTATAATTCACACAAAGAGGATTAAAGACGAATAAACGACACCTAATAATATGAGAAATATTGTGGAGGGCACAAAAAAAAAACAAAAGACAAACGCATTCGTACGTGTCACGTCCGAGGTCCACGTTCCATTCTCTTTGTGAGAAAAGGGGCTTTGGAGACTATTAAGAGAAAATAATGCAAGACTATTCTTTAGCTTTAACAAATGTTGGCATCAGAACCATCTGGTTCAATGTCCATTTTTGCAACTTTCAGGAGAGAAAATATAAACTGAGATTTTTTTTTTCTAAGCGCCTGTAATTACATTAGATTCAACTTTTGAGGGTCTAGGTGTACTGAACATGTCTGTGTTGTTGTCGGACTTTTTGGTGGTATTTGATTGTTGCGGGAGGTTATGCTGTTTCTTTCGCCTTTGTTTCATTTTTTGGCAGGGTTGCCTGACTGATTTCGTTTGATTGTTGCATTCCTATTTCCATCCCGTCCGTGCATGTACATATCGCACTTTTGTGTGAATGTAGGGCTAAACTACCTGTGTATTTGAATATGGAATGACGTCGAATGGCTGATCTGGTCGAGTCGCGCGCGCTTAAAAAAATCGTATCAAAATCGTATGAAATTTAATATTTTTATTTAGGTGGGAATCATCGAATGACTTCTCCCGCCCTTGGACGGAGTGGGGGGGGCGTGTCAGACTTTTACTGACTAAAACCCACTCGTTTGTTTCTTCTTCGTCTTGCATTCTAGGTTTCACTAGGCCCCGGACATCTACTTGAGGCGCGCGCCGATGTGAACTCCTCCTACCGTTATTTGGGAACTCGATGGTGGCACGTTACGAGGGCCGTGAAAACGCATGGCATCGGACTTGTGTAGTGCCTACAGTCTCAACTGCAGGATCCTCTCCATGACTGTCGCAACCCCGCGTGTCGCTAGTTCGACCGCCGCCTTGTACGTCTTTCCCTGTGCCAGGACCTGCGTGTCGTCTGCGTAACAGACCACGTTGACCCCGTTAGGGAGGTTGCCCTGCAGCATGTAGTCGTACCCGATGTTCACAAGGGCGGTCTTAGTAGCGATCCCTGTGGAACACCGCACGACATCTCTCGCCGTTTCCACTCTCCCTCGTGATCTGGGTAGATGATGTACCTGTCCGTCAGGTAGGCCTCGATCACATGACCGAGGTAGTCGGGCACCTGGTGATACCAAAGACACCATGACGATACTGCCTCGGGACACCGCCTCTCTCGTAGTGAGGGCCCGCACACGCATGATCGCGTCCACTGTGGAGCGCCCCCTGCGAAAGCCAAACTGGCCGTCTGCAAGATTCGGCCCTACCCGTGCTAGGTGCGCGACGAGGCGGTCTACAATTACTATGAAATTTGGTGTTTGTGTTTTGCAAAACCTTTTCATCGTACGTGCTAAGTTGTGCCAAGGGTAACCACACCAGGTATTGTGCAATCTTTTCTTTTAAAGTACGAGTCACTTTGACTTATATATTTCCCACGACTCAGATCCACACCCCGCCACTGGCCGAATTTCAAACAGTTCGTAATCTTTCACCTGAACCTCGTAACAGCGTGTATCTAGACCGCAGTACACTATGGTACTGATATTTTGAACATCAAACTTTCTGAGTATACGATGCCTCATATTGTTATAGAATTAGTGAGAAAATAAATGTATTGCTTGTGCCCTTTGTGCCATAAAGCGGCTTTTAAGTTGATTAAAAAATTAAATCATTTTTAAACATTTTATATGAATGTTTCCGCGTTAGTAAGGTATAATTAAAACAGTCTTATTCAATGACGACACCGAATGATTTCAGTAAAAAAAATAACAGTGGCTTGCGTTTTAACTACTCATAATATATTATTATTTATATAACGTCAAAACATGTAATCAGATTACTATGACGGCAGATAAATTCGCACAACTAGCATTGTTGTATCAATGTATGTAAACAACTATTTAATATTAATTATAGTTTCTAGATTTGCTGTATTCCTGGTCCAACCACCCTTTTTAATTTCACCACCATTAACATACACACATAACTTTTTCATTTAACTAATTAAATATTGTAACAACAACATAAGTCATCATCATCATCATCATTTCAGCCGATAGATGTCCACTGCTGGACATAGGCCTCCCCCAAATGTCACCACAATGAACGGTTTTGTGCTTCTCGCATCCATCGGATACCCACAACCTTCACCAGATCATCGGTCTATGACCAGTGCGTATTGCCAGTGATGACCGGAACCATTATGTCATAATGGTTCCGAAACGTGGTCGCTCACAATGGGCTTCATCATTAAATTCACCCAAAAGGCAGTGGAAAGGGCTATGCTCGGAGTTTCCTGTCGTGATCAAATCAGAAATAAAGATATCCGCAGGAGAACCAAGGAACCAAGGTCGTGCTATGTCGGCATAGCACGAAGAATCGCCAAACTTTAGTGGCAACTTAAGTAAACTAAAAAAATATGGATTATTCCATGAGATATTCTCTCTATTTTCTGATTTTTGAATAAGCTAAAAAACGATTGTAGGAATGCTTTTTAGATAAAGTTTAATTCAATTACGCCAAAATACACATCAATTCTGCCTCTGAAATAATTTGTTGGAAAAGCTGACTTAAAATAAGTGGCAAAGGGATTAATTTTTAATTAAAAATAAATAGAGCAAGTGGTTGATTAGGTTGTCCTATTACGAACATTAGTCTTACCGTAGAAGCAGTGACTTTTAACACTTTACTTTATCTCAACCTGAATTATTGCATTAATTTCTTGAAAAAAAAATTAAACGAAGCCGGCTACGTCTTTGATGTAGAATATAATATATAGACGATAATTGTCTGAGCTCAAGATATATATTATACCCAGGCAAGCTGACATAATGGTGAATAGCCGGTTACCTACTAATAGTCTGGGTAGAGATAAATCAAATCATGAGGGATTTAATTTGGTTAGGAAAATCAAAACTACAGACATGTTTTCAAGTAGCTATTAACACTAGTGGAACAGTGCTGTGAAAAATCTTCGAGACTCGACTCGGGAATTGAACTATATATTATGTAGGTAAGTTTTTACCGAACCCAACTTGCAAGCTTAGTAAAATACAATATTACCAGCGTTAGCGGAGGACAAACTTTAATTGTTAAACTGGCTTGTGTAATTTTTTAACTATATTAAACTGTTATGAAGTCTAACTAATTATATATTTTCATTTCACAACTTGTCATCGCGTGTATTTTCTGTTTTTGTAATAAATCATAGCAAAACATCTGCCATAAAGCAACAAAAATTCCTTTATTATTCGTTTGAAAGCGATAATTTCAGCAGATCCTTTGCTTTTTTATTGTATAATCAACAAATCCTGACCTTTTCAATATCCAGCTTGTACAATTGTGGCTCCTCATCCGGGGCTACTCCGTCCAGTTCAGTCAGAGGCAGGATGATGTGGCCAATCAGCTGCTTCCCTTTGCCAACTCTGCCGACGTCCAGAAGTGACAGTTTCAGCGTGAGACTCTCGAGCTTACCTGGCGGGATCTGTCAAAAATGGGATCAGTTGATATCATACTACAGTTTATTATGTATGTAATATGTATCGTTTGTTTTTCTTTGAAGCTCCAAAGAAACTGTACTAGCTATTGTATTTTTTTTAGAAATGATAATATTGTATACATAAAACACGGAAATATTTAAGTAGAACTGGGCTGTATTTCATAACTAAGTACAACTATGTATCTATATAGAGGCCTGACAGAGATAAAATGTGATGCGGCAGTCCACGCAGTTTAAAAAAATTATTGATCCGCACACCTAGCTTTCGACAAAAACAATATAATTCATTTAAGAACGAAGAAAGTGTTTTCCTAATATTATCATGGTCTACTATTTAATGGTACAGATGGGAGGTCAAAGCTATAAGTAAATTGTGATCTAAAGCAGCAGTATCGGAGAAGGGAAAAGGACCGAAAGCATGTTAATTTTTATTTTTATTAAAATTTTGCATTTTCTCTTCAGTTAACAATGGAAAGGATTCGTAGAAAATTGGGGATCCCGGAAGGAGGAGAGAATTTCTATTATTGATTTAGATATTTGGTACTATTGTGTTTAATTTTGCTAGAGTCGTCTGTCTGTTAGTTGTTTAAGGGAGGTAAATTTTGCATCTTTGTTTGTAGTTTTATCAACACCTACCTACATCACCTCAATCTTTTTCTTTCGTGTTAATTAAATTCAAATTTTCTTATGAGGTTAACAAAAATCAAATTTCAAGCATCACTTGTTTTGTAATGTGTAACGAACCAAGAACAAGAAAGCGCATCGTCTCCTTGAAAATTTCGACAATTAAACCTTAATGAGGAAAGTTCAGAGTTTCCTACAAAGTTACAAGTTCATATGAGAACCGGATGGGATTTGTTTCGCGAAGGTTTCAAATGAAAACATCTCACACGAAATTATATTGTAATAAGTTGGAAAACTTTCATAGTTTGGCCCACAAATGTTGACGGTGGCAAGTTGTTCTAACTTGATTTTCTTAGTTTAGATCTCATATGAACATTGAATATTGAAAATGTATTATGGACAACGGATGACTTAACACACATATCATGCTTTGCCGTTTGGTCTTCTTCTTAAGTATCGATGGCTAAACTAGTTAAATTCCTTGCCTGGCCCAGTATTCGGCCACGGTAATGCTGTCATTAGGTCCCTACGTGAACAAGTGATAGGTCACGTAATGCAGGATGGAAGGTGGGAAATGGTCTGCGGAGAGACGCCGCAGAAACACTGAAAATCGGAACCGTCTGAGAACCCCCTTTGTGGACATTGTCTTTGCTGCGCCCAATTTGGGTGCGAAGTCTGTTAAGAGTTTTCCAAGTTGGCCATGGAAACTCGTGTCCAGGAGAGAGGCTATCCGACGGCTCGATAAAAGAGAGAGGTCAGAGGTCGCATCTCTCCGAGATGGTGTTACTTTGAGATGGGCTCACGCTTGCAACAAAAAATTTACGACTTTTAAGTCTCATGGGCACCGAACTGTAATTATACATTGGATGGCTAGGGTCGTTTTGTTGTTTCGCCCTTTCTATGCGACTAGCCACAGCCCTACGATCCAGAATCGTAGGGCTGTGGCTGTGTGCAATGCCGATTAGAGGATACAACATTCGTACCGGAGTCGGTTTAAGACAACTAGTGGCATAATATTGTAGCTATCAAATAGTGAAAATAATCATATTTAGATCTTAATTTCTCGAACTTAGGTCTACAACTCTTTTTTTTTTTGTTTCTTATCTCTATCTTTAATATTACCTAAATAAATGTGTCATCACAAAAAAGAGATAAAATCATGAAATGTTAGAGTAGTAATTATAGATATTAATTGAAGGCATAGATTTTCTTGCAAGTGATCAAGACTGCTAAAAGTGTAGCTATAATTGTGTTCCCATATCACAAGCCTGACCTATAAACCCATGTTAAAAGCTCCCTCCCTGTCTCTACTCTGTCGATCCCAGCCAGCGATCGCTAAAATTTCCATTAACGTAATTAAATCCTCGTCAAAGGGAGTCAATATTCGACATATTCTAAGCTCGAAATACTATCCTGCATGTCCGACCTTAAGTGTGGGAGTGCCATTCCTTTCACAAATAGCAGATTGTGTGTTTCAGTCTCGATTCCAATTTGATTAATTCCGATAGGAACTCCAATCGTGCGTTAGCAAAGTTCAACAGTTGCCTATATAAATAACATATAATTATATTGTATAAATTATTCGAGTTCCATAGTAAAACCCCTTTCCTAATGAAATATCACAAAATCCAGCGATATTTGCAAAGAAAAGTAAATAAAGTAACTGGATGAAAACGTGAGTGATTTGTTGTATAACAATGAAGGTATTTAATTATTATTTGAATTTTGCGGTCTTCTGTGAAAGAGTTCTTTGAATTGAGAATATTGTTTAACTTCTGTACATATTTATTTAATCAGTATTTTAATAATAGGAGAAATGGACTCAAACAATCAACAAAGAATCTTTGTTTCGGAATAGGTTAAAATGAAGAATCACGTGTTGTACCACTGATGTTTCTTTTATCTCGATTTACGAACCAGCGTTTATACAATAATATATTTCATTGTTTTCTTTGGAAAACAATGAACTGTATTACAAAAGCTCTAGGTAAGAAAAAATCTTATAAAATTTTCTTTTACGTACCTGTACAACTATAAGATGTAGGTGTAAGTACTTACTTGGTAAACAAACGTCTCGTCGAAGAAGGGGTTACAAGTTTTCTTCTTTTGTTTCGTCTGAAGAACTCGCCTCTCGTCTGGCATCAATTGGATCCTGAGGAATTAAACTTGTATCAAAGTTAACGCCTCCACAATACACACCGTCCAGACAAACATCTTAACAAGTTTTGGTTAGCTTGTTGACTTATTCCAAGGACTCCAAACCAAGTTGTCAACTCATACACAACCTTTTAGATGATGACTTGAAATAACACGAATAATAAATTATTCATGAATTTTTAAAATCGAATGGGTATTGAAAAACTTCCACGCTGCAATATCGGCTTAGTTATTCTTTCTGATAGGGACGTGATTCGAATGATATTGTTACGGATTCAAGGGCTTAATGAATTCATTATTCAGTCATAATTTATATCAATGTCATTCAATTTGCCTCTGCATTTTAAAAGTATCCCGAAATAGGAACTCATTCCTATTTTGGGATACCTTTAAAATGTAGACTCTACTAGGTTTTGTTGTTTAGTAAAGCTTGACAAATCAGCTCCATACATTTGTGTCAGCGTCGTTTAAAAACGTGAGGGCGTAACATTAATTACATTAGTGACAATCACTTACTTGATGTAAGGGTCGCACGCGTTGGCCAACGCGGGGGTGCGTGAAGGCAGGTGCTTCGCTTTTATAATATGCACCTGTAGCCTTTCAGTCCCCGCCTCGTATTTCAAAGTGAACCACACTCGACCCTAGGGAAATTAAAATAGAAGGTCAGTTATGGCGGTACGTCATATCAATGAGTCTCGCGATTTACGCGACATTCAGCGTCGTGTCGATTGGTGCTTATATTTTTTTTAAGTACACTTTCAATAAACGCTAATTGAAAGCGATGTTTTTCTGTTCATATCGGGATTGAACCTTATTTAATTCGTTATTCAAAATATTTGTAGAGCCCTAATTGAATTAACTTTTTCAACGACATGGAAGAGCCCGTCCCCTTGATGGAATTAAATTGTTTTCGTTCGGCAGAACTCTGTACTTAAACAAAATTTTGTACAAGATAAGAAGTAAGTTTTGTTTGGGTTGAGATGAGTTATTTGGAACAGGAAACAAGGAAAGTTTACTGGCGGCCGTACCCGTATGTAACAAACCCGTATGTAACACACACTTTCCTTGCGGCTATCAAATACGGGTCGTCGTAAAAACGAGTCACTTTTACGCCAAATTAAAACGCGTAGGCGTATACTAATCGACCAACAACGATAAACATTTTCAATTATTTATAGGGTCCTTTTTTACGTCAATTTAAAGGACCTTAACTCCATTCAGCCGCCATGGCAACGGTAAGAATCTCGAATAGTGTCGGTAAATATCAAGCTACTCATATTGTTAATCCACGAAAGAGATGGCGAGTCAAACTGGATAGATTTTACTAGAACTAGAAGGAAGAAGCGCGAGCTCGTAAAAGATGATAAAAATTAATAAGGCCTGTACCTAGGAGTAAAGCAAAATATGCATAAAAAGGCTTGTAATTTTAGTAATTGGAGCTAGAGTCAAATTAGAGGCCTTGTAATATAAGCTTCAGAAACGTTTGAAAGAGTTACCGTAGCCCTAGAATGCAAAGGGTAAATCAAGAAACCCAGGTGGATTTTTAGGAGGTGGGTAGGTGGGTCAGTAAAAATCTAACACGACTTGCCACTCGACCTCTAGAGTCGGAGAGGTCATTTAATGATTTCCTACCTCAAAAAAAAGGTCTTGTAACATAATTGCTGAGCTCTTATTACACGTTGAAGCTACCGCATTCATTTACTTTATCTGACAAGACATCAGTCTAAACGTGTGAAAAGATTCCTCACAAAACTAAGAGATCTTTACACACGTTCAGGCAGTGTGGGCGTTGTGGCTAGGTTTCCCTAAGAATTAAAGTTAGGTGACACAGCACTAAGGATTATTTATGTCTCTGTAAATGGAACGAAATACAACTCAATTCTAATAACACGGCCTAATCCTAGAATTCTCGCAGTTGGTTTATTTACTTATTTGAGTAGATTTGATTAATGTAGTTTCGTATTGTTCTCAACCTAGAACATTAGTTGGATTTGTATAAATTATCTGTTTGCTCAGTCTGTCTATTAGCTTAATGTATTACTATGTAAGGGATGCCGGTAGTATGAGTATATATTTCAACATTCATAGTCCTAGGATATATTCGAGGTGTAATATGGTTATGATTTTACAAATCGTCAGTAAACTTCACAACAGCATTGCGTAAGTCATTCTAGGCGGTGTACAGATTGTTACTATTGGGTCATACTCAGAAAAAGTGTACATTTGGTATCTTTTCTTGTCCCGCTACTTCATATTATAATAAATATCCAAATTATGATAATATTTTCTTTTTCCCCCCCTAATTTTTATGTTAGTCTACTAAAGATAAGATTTTACTGCTATTTTAACTTTTATTTTCATTAAAAGAGTAAATTTTTTGAGTGTTAAAACATTGTTATAAATTTCATCATACATTTTTTTAGTGTCCCAATGACGATTACACATATTCAGAGATGAATTGTTACGAATATTCATTGCTTTAATTAACATAAACTGTGGCTATGTTATTCTTGATGAATCAAGTAACTAAATAGGACCAAGTATATTCGTCAATCATCTTCATAGAATTTATTTTTATTTAACTAATTTTGTCCCAAAATTATGCAGTTTCGTTACTCAGGGTTAGTAACGCGCAATCAAATATTTGAATAAATACTTTACTTTAATATAAATACTTTTTCCTATACTGGCAACACTATAACTTACGTCAAAGTCACTGTCGCGGGATCCATTACGTTTTCTCGGTAGTCGTGAAGTCGAGATCTATCAAGTGAATATTTACAAAAAAAATACCTCAGGGTGATAAACGACTATTATTGTGGTAAGTTTATTATATTTTTTGTTTACTTGCTATT
Organism: Mythimna pallens; assembly: GCA_961205895.1. Taxonomy (NCBI): domain Eukaryota; kingdom Metazoa; phylum Arthropoda; class Insecta; order Lepidoptera; family Noctuidae; genus Mythimna; species Mythimna pallens. Next base: position 11,061,721 of record OY540843.1, read on the forward strand.
TTCTTTTCTACTTTTTTTATTATCTTAACGAATACGCTCAGTGCTTGCATAATATACACGTGGTTTGCGTTAAAATATGTTTAGAGGTTATAATTTCTCAGATTTTATTCTCATTTTCGTTATTTTGCGTTACGTTACGAAACTGAGAAATTGTTAAGCTTAGTTCACAAAGAAAAAAAGCACTTAAATAATAATTACCGTCACGTAAGTTGACTAAAGATTTTATAGTGAGGGAAGTTTGCGCACATACAACTTCATACACTTTTAACCTAATTAAAAAAAAGAAGTTTTTTTTTGTGTTTGTTACCTCCATTATTTATGAACCAACTAGCTTATGGCCGCGACATCGCTCGCGTTTTTTTGAATATTGCAATCAATTTAGAAGTCAATCATGATTCGAAAGACATATGGCGCCTTCTATTCTCATAAGAACGTTATTGTTGTTTTCCTCAGGAACAGTACTTTTTTTCGGGACTTAAAGTACCCTATGTCCGTTTCTGTACACCTGACAACGTATGTGCAAAATTTCAGGATGATCGGTTTAGGCACGCCTAAAAAACGTAACAAACAATTAAACTTACTTCAGGTTAGGAAGTTAGGATTTGAAAAAATCTTTTTTTATGTGAAAGGGTGTATTTTTCGATTGTTCTCAGAGAAATATTATCAAAATCAGTTCAGTAGTTTTGTTTTTTTTCTTCTTGGCCTATTTTGACTATGTTTAGGACATGATGGTTCGTTAATAACTTCTAGTTACAACGTAAAAAATTATTTCGTGACAAGAATTTGTGTGTTATACGACAACTGTGTTTTTTGGAAGTAGGCCTTTTTTGCAAAATCGACTTCACTACGAAAATATTTAGCCAACTTACGTGCCGGTGACTACACATATGTACACATTCATAGGTATGTCGATGTGGTTAAGTAGTTATCACAGATACCTAACTAAGCTTACTGTAGTTTCTACCTTTACTTAAAAAAATAAAATATAGAAAATACTAAAATTTATAAATAAGTAAAAATAAAGCATAATTTGTAAGACAAATTATAAACCACTTATATTCGTTTCAGTAAAACACCATGGCTCCTGTGTCAAATGCCGAAAGGCAAAAAAAGTACAGGGAACGTCTTAAACAAAACCCAGTTAAATATGAGGAAATGCGAAAAAAACATTTAAAGAGAGTTAAATTAAATAAATTAAAAATTAAGGAGCAGAACCAAAGCCAACAAGAAAAAACAAGACAGAAGTGGAGAGAATACTCTGATCGCTACTATAAAAAGAAGAAAAATAAATCTGTTAGTGACCCGACTGCAGACAATAGAGTAACAATTCCAAACGAGCTTAGTACAAAGAGGTGGAAACTTAAGACAATCAAACTTCGAAAAGAATTAAAACGTTGCCAAGATAAATTAAATATGTCGTTAAAAAAACAGGAAACCATGCGAAAGCAAATCTACCGGCTAAAGCAAGAAAGGAACAAAAACCAGACAAGACAACAAACAACTGCAGAAGAGCAGCCATCGACACCTACTGAATTTGAAATATTATCCGAGTCACTCAGTTCAGTTTACAAAGAGTCTACACACAAGGAAAAAGCAGTTATTAAAAAAATTGTTAATAATTCTGTAACTAAGAAGTATCGTATGGCCACAAAAATAGGACTAGCTATCGGAATAAAAGGGAGAATTCGAACTAAAATATCTTTTTCAACAAAAAGGAAGCTACTTATTCAACAGATTCACAATTTTTATATGCGAGATGATATAAGTCGTGCTACAGCGGGCAAGAAAGAATGCAAAACTAAAGAAAAAACCAAAATGCAAATACGTTTTTTAACTGACTCTATATTAAATTTATATACTATCTATAAAAAAGAAGGAGGCAAAGCATCTTATTCCACGTTAGTTAGACACCGTCCGTTTTACGTGTTGCCTCCAAAACTACATAACAGAGAAACGTGTGCCTGCATACGCCATGCAAATATGTCTTATAAATTAACAAAACTTTACAAACTTCTGAGAGATATTTCTTGTAATCTAAATCATAAAGATTGCATGTACGGAGATTGCCAATTATGTGTGAATAAGAAGATTGAAGTTAAGGATTCATGTAATGAAAAAACCGTGTCTTGGCTACAGTGGTGCGTGAAAACGGTTCCTTACAGAAAGAAAAATGAAGAAGGCGTAGAGATTGAGGCATTAACTAAAAAAACTACAAAAGAAGTGGTGACTGATAATTTAAAAAATTTAGTGCAAAAGTTTCAAGAAGAGGCTCAGTTATTTAAAAGACATTACTACAATATGATACATCAACAAAAATCATTTCGTGAATGTGTTGACAATATTAAAGAAAATGAAGCTGTTATTATAGTTGATTTTTCTGAAAATTACCAATGTAAGTATAATGTAGAGATACAGAGTATGCATTTTTCATCTTCACGTGATCAAATAACTTTGCATACTGGTGTAGCATACCTTAAAAATGAAAATCCAGCAGGATTTTGTTCAATATCTCCAAATACCGAGCATAGCCCTCTAACCATTTGGGCTCATCTTTTGCCAGTTCTACATTCAATAAAATATCAACACCCTGAGATAGATACTTTACATATGCATTCTGACGGCCCAACAACACAATACCGGCAAAAGACAAACTTCGCACTTTTTGATAAATTTACTAAACGACTGGGGTTTAAACATGCTACATGGTCTTATTTTGAAGCTGCTCACGGTAAAAATGCAGCGGACGGAATAGGTGGAGTACTAAAGAGAACGTTAGATATGCACGTAGGATACGGTAAAGATGTTCCTAATGCGATTGAGGCTTTTAAACTGCTTAAACAAGAGACAAACGTTACACTGTATTATGTGTCAGATACAGATATAAACGTTATTAAGGAAACATGTCCCGTACCTAATTTGTATCCTTTAGTAGGAACTATGGCTGTCCATCAAATTGTAACCACCAATGAGCCTGGAATAATAAAACATCGACATGTGAGCTGTTTTTGTGGCGATGATAGAGGTAACTGTTCTTGTTTTGACGTTAAAATGCATAATCTGTTTAAGAAAGTTCAAAGAAATACCAAGACTCTTGCTTATGTTGAAGAAAAAATAAGTAATACAACGCCAAAGATTTGTGATAAGGAGAAAGAAGATAATGATAGAAAAAAAAGTGTTAAAATACAAGAAAATAAATCGGACAATGTTCAGAAAATAATTGAACCTAGTACATCTGGTATAATAAAAAGCTGTAAAGTTAATAAAACACTGGTATCTCTAGGAAAAAAGACTCTTCAGAAACAAAAACCGACGCTTGATAAATATAAAAAAGTCTCAAAAGAAAAAGAAAATAAGCCACCAAAGAAAAGTAAGAAGTGTATACGATTTGATTGCGACTCTTCTGATCTTGAAAGTGATGAAGAAGTCGCCTATGCTGAGAGTGACGATAGTCCATATGTTAACGACGAAAGTAACTCAGTATCACCGGATATTACAATGGAACCAAAAAATAAAGTAACTATTTTGTCGGATATCCGATTGCATCCCGACAATCAACGATATTTTCATTTTGCTTCACCAGGACTTTCGTCCATGCATACGATTGATCCTAACCATGACATATCTTTGTTTAAAAATAATAGTAACGATGCCAGTGACGATGACTCAAATTTTGACATTTTTTAATTATTGTATTCATCTTCATGCATTAATTTTTATTCATTCCCTCTATTTCGACTGCTTATTTCAAACATACTTACTTTCAACTAGCCACCAGATCTATCTATTTTTAAACAAAGATATTGGACCAATAAAGTAGGGGGTATGATCTTCAATTTTAGATACCTAAGAATATGTTCCTTCCACAATATTAATATTTGTGATTTTTTTGAGATTTTATTTTATGAAGATATATAAATATTAGTTACGAGTGTTGTCAATCTAATGTAGCTTCTAAATTAAGGCGCTCTAATTTAGCCTTCATATTAGTTACGAGTGTTGTCAATCTAATGTAGCTTCTAAATTAAGGCGCTCTAATTTAGCCTTCATATTGCTTCTAAGTTTTTAAATCTGATTTTAAGTGTCTATTTAGCTTACTCACGTAAGTTTAATTAAAATTGGTTCATTAATTCGAAAACTTTGGGTTGGGAAAAAATATGGGAGACCGTGATTGATAAATACTCTTAGTATACGATTATGAAACATTATGTTCTCGTAATATATTGAAAACTCTTTTTGATATTTTTAAAAGGCTACTAATTTTATATAAATAATATTATTTAATTTGGTAATTTAACTACCGATGGTTAAAAAGAAGTTTTTTTTTAATCAATCTAAATAAGACTGTTTAGCCAAATATAATCACGTGTTTTATTCGCCCAATCCATGTGTACTATACCTTATGACATCAGTTTCGTGACGGAGATTCTCAGTATCGTTACCTATCAGTTTAGTTACAAATTTAAAATGTACACTTTTTCTGAGTATGACCCTATTGGCGGTTTGATAAATGATGCTGTTTGCTTAAGAAAAATCACTTGCATCCTTTCAACCAATCAGAAAACAAATTGCATCAACACGTCTTTTAAAAAATGAATGTTCAAATGTTGGTTAACATAATTTATTTTTAAAATTTATTGTTACTTTGCTCTCCTATAAAATGACTTACGCAAAGTTTGAACATTACTGACAAAATAGACAAAAACAAATTCTATCGATGATTAAGATTGTTGAAATTCCAATATTTTAGTGACTTATCAAATGATATTTCAGAAGTGCAAGTGGAAAATGGTGATGAAAAATCTAGACATTTTTGACGTCTTGACTAGGCAAATTGATATTGATTTATCTAGGGGCCTTTGTTCTAAAAAATCACACCTTTAATATATACCTTTTTCTTGTTGTATACCAAAGTGAACTTTCCTTATAAATCACTTAGTATATTGGTGAAAACCACATGGAAATACGGTCAGTAATTCTTGTGCATATTATAAAAAGATAGATAGATGCGGAGGGAGACCATGTTTTATTATTATTATTATTTATTATTATTTATTATTTATCGTTTATTCCAGGCATATTAACCCATAGCAATATAGACTTAAATAAAATTAAAATTGTCATAACATAATGAATTAATTAAATTAAAATAGATTAAATAAATTATTGAAATATTGATAAAATTATTGATAAATTATTGAATTACTTTAAATAAATAAGTTAATAATATTATTGTAAATTATTATCATTATCATTACCATTACCATAATTAGCATCAATAAATCAACAATATTAACAACGCTTAAGCAGGTACACACTATGAAACACTCCAGATACTATCCCATTCTTACACCGGGTCAGTCGAGTCAGGAAAGATGCCTTGAGTCTTCTCAAGAGCCCGTGAAAATCAGTAACTCTGTTCTCAACGAACATGCCAGTCGCACTACACCGCCAGGGCAGCTTAAGCATAGCTCTAAAGGCGTTATTATATTGTACACGAAGAGTGTTATATGCACTCCTCGTGTACCTGGACCAGAGTTGACTGGTGTAGAACGACTGACAGTAAGCCTTGAACAGAGTTATTTTAACTTGTTTAGAGCAGTGAAAAAAGCGTCTAGCCAACATGTTGCTCCGACATGCGATACTACGCCTCTGTCGTTCCAGATCAGCATCATCTGTCAAATCATCCTTTATTATGTGACCCAGATATTTAAACTTATTAACAATTTTTAAGGCAGTTCCACATAAATTAATCGGTAAAATTTGTGCAGGACCTTTACTGTATTTAAATATCATAATCTCCGATTTTTTCACATTATATGTGAGATAATGCTCAGTTGCATATTTCTCGCAGATAGCCACAAGTCTCCTTAAGCCGTTGACTGAGGGACTAAGCAGCACCATGTCATCTGCATAGCTAAGATTGTTTAAACATGCCTCACCAATATGACAACCAGCTCGGGTACTGCTCAGTTCCTCAACCAACTCGTTAATATACATGTTAAATAAAATCGGCGACGTAAGCCCACCCTGCCTCACGCCACATGACAACTTATATGTTTCCGACAGGGCATTATTCCACTTCACTTGATTGCATTGATTAGCATACCAGTATTCCAAGATATCTACAATTTTTGATGGTACTTTAGATTTCCTTAACTTTTTCCACAAAAGTTCATAATTTAGACTGTCAAAAGCACGGCTTAAATCTAAGAAACACGCATACACACTAGTATTTCTTTGTACGTATTTATATACTGTATTCTTTAAGGCAAAGATTGCTAAGTCAGTAGACAGGCCCTTTCGGAAACCAAATTGTGCGTTATTTATTGGAAAATTCTTTTCACTTAAATGAATACCAATCACTCGTTCAAAAACTTTAGAGAAAACAGTCGCCAATGATATAGGTCGGTAATTAGACATGCTGGACACGTCGCCAGTTCTATTCTTTACTATTGGTACGACTATGGTTCTCATGAAGTTATTAGGTAGATAACTATGGTCTATACAAGCATTAAATAACTGAGAAATCCCGACAAACAACGATTCAGGAGCGTACAGAAGGTGCTCGACGCTGAGCCCATCGTGGCCCGGCGACTTGCCGCGTTTCATACCTTTCACACAATGAAACAGCTCGCCCGCAGTGACGTGCAATAGGCTGGTATCGTGGTCAAGTGTACTCGAAAGTGTAAGGAAGGATAAGGAAGTTGTGGTTTAAAGATGTATCCGATAAATAACTTTTTTTTTAAAATTGATATAAACTAGGGCTTGCCTGTGATCCCACCTGATGGTAAGCAGTAATAATAATAATATACCACAACTATCACACAGCGCCGTCTAGTCCCAAACAAAGCAGAGCTTGTGTTATGAGTACTAGACAACTGATAGACATACTTATATATTTCTAAATACATACATACTATAGATAAATAACAGTGATGCAATCGTTGATGGTGAGGCACACTAGTTTATTACGACCTATTCACTCTAGCCCTCTTGACTTGAAGACACCCAAATTATAATCGGACGGGAAGACCGCAGCAAGCAAATTGTTCCAGTCCTTCGATGTACGCGGTATCGGAACCGCAACTCATTTTTTTTTTTTTTAAAAACAGCGGTATAAACTTGGTCTCAAATCTACGGTAACAAAAAATATTACGGTAAAAAAAAAGTTGTATACATCCGAGTTGGTCACCCTGTATAATTTAGCGTTGAGCTAATAAACAGTTCACAAAGTTAGCGAATGCGGCGTCCCGCGGAGTCGTACCAAGTTATGAAAGAGGCTATAGTCTTTTTTATGCCTTTTCTCCGCGGGATAGGGTTTTATGTCATACTGATATTTGACAATATACTATGCGGCTAAATACAATGTTTTTGGGGATATGGTATAGTCATATTAATAAAATTTTGCTTTCTTTAAGACTTAACCCACCAATCATCGTTTAATTACATTTAATGTTTTATATCGCCTTTTTAGTAAGAGTGTTTCAACAAGAAAAGGGGGTCTACCTGAAATTAAATTAAATTGAAGTAAATTGTCACCACTGTCTTTCGTACTAGTAATGAGGCATCGCAGGTGCTTTTCCATTCTCGAGAAAAAGTAAAAATGAAAAAATGAAAATACTTCGTTGGCTTTTCCAAACTAAACACAGCAAACAAAATAGAAATAAACTAGACAGACACAGGCATTGGCTTCGCTTGTGACGTTTTCGACATATGTATGACTGTAGTCGTTTCAACCAATGGCTCAGAGCCTCGATTAACAGAGGCACTCGTTAGGCAGCTTTATTCAGAAAGCGACACTTTTGGTAAATGGCTCGTATTATTAGCAAGTTCCTATCTCTGAAGTCCTGGCCAGTGGTAGCACCCTAGAACCTGATGGGATACTATTTTCTATATTAAAAAAATATTGAAATATTTATAAATGTGATTCATATGTTTATTTAAATAAATAAACGAAGTAAATAGTAACTAACAGTGTGTAGTTCAAATAGTTTGTGGTCCGCTGCCAAGACCAATCGAATTATTAGAACAATTTGCCTGCAGCGGTCTTCCCATCGGATTTTTAATTTAGGTTGTCATTATCCTTTCTTACGTTGTAAACTTCTATGGTCCGGACTCGTTTATACTACGTACATCAAAGGATTGGCACCATTTATCTGCAGCGGTCTTCTTGTCTGATTATAATTTAAGTGTCTTCAAGGTCAGAGTGAATAAGCCCTTAATAAACTAGTGAGATTCACCATTAACGATTACATTACTACTTACGATCAGGTGTTATCGCAGTCTAGCACTAGTTTATATCACAAAAAAATCATTCCGTTCCTTAGTGTTTTAACATTGACGCAACCAATACGTCTTTTCACGGACTGAATGTAAACACAGACAGCGATCAATTTGTTGATCAGTTCAGGTTACAAGAGGTTAATCGAGAACGAAGGGTCAAATGACCGGCTTGAAATTATAGATGCTTGATGAATGCATAGTGCAGTGTAGTGAGCCTAAATTACGTTTTTATTACAGAGCATGGAGAAAAGGGAATATAATGAAGCCCTTGTTGGAGTAGCGGAGTGAATGTTGAATTAGAAGCTTTGTATAATCCTGCTTCAATTTATGGAGGTCTGTAGCAAACCATCTAAGCTGATCCTTGCTATTGTTTTGTTATTTAACTGTATATAGTTAACCAGGCATACATGACCCAGTCGGTAACGTGTCCTACTTGCAAAACTAAGACACGTATTTAAAATTTGCTACTTAATCGGTACTTATAAACTTATAAGTATTTTTTTAGGTGGGAATATCATCCTATAACATCTCACAATCTTGGGCAGAGCGCGAGGGTGTGTCAGACTTTTACTGAATAAAAACCCACACTTGTTCCTTCGTCCTAGGGCTAACCCGGGGCCCTAGGATGAAGGATTTCATCACCACTGCTCTCAAAACGGTGAAGGAAAACATTGTGAGGAAACCGGCATGACCAAGAGCTAAATATTTGAAGATATGTGACATCCACCAACACGCACTGGGCCCGCGTGGTCCATTCCCTCTCCTAGAGAGCAGGCCTGAGTCCTAACAGTGGGAACATTATAAGGCCGACTATGCTATGCTATGTAAACAGGTAATTTAAAAAAAATTGTGGCATACTAATTTCTTGAATGGCAGTCGTTAAAATATATAGAATATGTTACAATATGTAATATGTAATATGTTAGAGTGTGTTATATATAGGTGTTTGTCTTATTACTTGTACTGTAGATATTACTTTTGGTAGACCTTTTATGAAAACCCGGTTAACACGAGGTTATGCAGTTAGTATATCGTTACCAAGTCGCCTCGCGATTACTTCTCAGCTTGTAACTAAATTAATATCAAAACTTACAACATGTCCTTCTGGCCACATGAGATCTTCATCGAGACAGTCAGATTTGTACAGGGACGGGTCCAGTACTCCAAGATCTGCCGTGTTTGCTGCAACAAATAAAATTACTTAATTAGTTACGCTTGCGATTTATTTCAGACTAGCTTCACCCTTATGAAAATCGTAAAATATCTCAAATTTACGAACACTCAAAAGAGTGGAATTTCTTGTCGGAGTCTGTGTCTCCCACAGTTATAACCTCTAGGCAACCATGCTTCATCGCCGGCCTCATCATCGCTTACCATCAGGTGATATAGTGGTCAAACGCGAGCCTATCTATTGACTGGCCTGTTGGTGTAGTGGTTAGTAGCCCTGACTGCTATGCCGGAGGTCGTGGGTTCGATCCCCACCCAGGACAAATGTTTGTGTAATGAACACGATCATTTGTTCTGTGTCTGGGTGTAATTTATCTATAATATGTATGTATTTAGAAATATATAAGTATGTTTATCAGTTGTCTAGTACCCATAACACAAGCTCTGCTTAGCTTGGGGCTAGACGGCGTTGTGTGATATTTGTGGAATATTATTAAAAAAAAAAAAAACGCGAGCCTATCAATAATAAAAAAAAAACTTGTCATAAAAAGAAATAACCACATAGAAACTTGGCACATGGTCGACGGTCCAAGTTTCATCTAGTTACTTTTAGCTGTTCAGATATGATTTATTAAAATACTTAAAGCCTTTTATGTATAATATTAGGAAAACGTTGTTGTTGTAGTATCTCTAACCTCTACTATCCATTTGGTGGGAAAACTAGGTTTTCATAGATGGGAAGAGTTTGTTATTAAACACACAGGTAATAATAATGGTCCTATCTGAATTTTGGTCGCGGTGTACTAAAAAAATTTGTGTACGTTATCCAACTACATAAGCATAGCATAATCAGCCTTTTAATGTTCCCACTGCTGGGACTCAGACCTCCTCTCTAGGAGAGGGAATGGGCCGTAATCCACCACGCAGGTCCAGTGCGGGTTGGTGAATGTCACAAATGTCTTCGAATTTTTTGGTTCTAGGACATGCCTCTCGATGTTTCCTCACGATGTTTTCCTTCACCGTTTTGAGAGCAGTGGCGGGTGAACCCACGACCTACAACTTGTAAGTCGGGGCCGTTACCACTCGGCCACCACTGCTCTATTCAACTACGCTTTAATATATATCGTCCATACTGTAACTCTCAATGTTTGATGGTCGCAAATCCAACCGTAGAAAGATCAAGTGTCAATGTGACCAACGAGCGCTTAAAGAGGTACGAGATCGTAATTAATTTCTAATGGGAACCCAAACTAGCATTCTTTACCTGGTAATTGAATTCAGAATACCACGCAACACAGTCGCGGTTGCAACTCTACAAGCGAGGCAGTTGACGGAAAAATACTGAAACGCTAAGGATAGTATAATAATAATAAATTCGTTTATTTCAGACTTGGAATACCCACAGTTAAATGAGATTAAATTACCAAGATTATATTACAATTACAATTGGAAGACGTTCAAAATAAAAAAAATAAAAATAACAATAGACGATGTCAGATTTAGTACAGTTCAGTATATCCAGACGTTCGAGCATTAGAATGCTCGAGACCTTTGCCGTAGAAAATGAGAAACGTGACTATAAGATTATCTCATATCTTACACTTTGTTACTTTGAAGTACAGAAACACGGATTAGATGTAAAAAAAACTCAGCGTAAATACCTGAGATTTATTGCCTGTTTTTAATAGATCGATAATTAACTTTTCCAACAGCTTACCGACCATTCCAATTAACCTTAAGCCTTTAAGTTCGTATACATATTTGCTTAGTAGCAATATATCAATTGTTCAAAGTCATTCAATTACTCACGTGAATGAACGATTGAATGATTCAGTAGCCAGATTAATTTTGTTTACTGAAAACTCCCAATTTACTATCTTGTGTGGATGTAATGTCGAGGTTATGGACAAAAACGTAAAATGTATCTTTTTTGTATATTTGCGTACATATAATAATATAAATAAATAAATAAAACGTTGAAAAATAAAGTAATTAAACAATCTATGATAATTTTTTTTGTTTGTACTTTTTTTTCTTATCACTTTACACACGGTGTCTACATCTCTTTTTCCAACTCTCCTTTCGGAGGTATGCTGGAAGAGATTTCTGTAGAAATAAGCATCACCTTTTTACCTACTTTTCTTTTTCCTTCTTTTTACTTAATTTTCAAATAAAACAAAATAAAACTTTAGAGGACGCATTTATTTGAGAATTATTTTTATGAAGGAACGGCAGTATAGATAACAGTGATGTAGTATAATATTAATTGTAAATTCGAAGAGAATAACTTGTATTTTATGTTGATTAGAGTAGTTTTTACTATAAATATTCAAGTTACTTTATGAATGTAAATATGCTAATAAATGAGAATGTAATGTTGATATTACTCATAACAAAAACATGCCAAGTGAGTTCAGTGCTCGAACAACAGAGCGTAGAATGAATTACCTACAATGGTATTTATTTATAGAGGAAAATTGCATTATATTCCACTTTATTTTCCTTAGAAATTCTCATTAATACAACGAGCTTATAATAACTCACGCCACACAATTTATAATTAGCTCTTTAATTTTGTAAGGTTACCGGGCGTTTTTGTATTAACATTTTTTTTATCCATAAATTCTGTCTTTAAATTTTATGTTACTGAGCATGAAAAATTTTAAGCAATATTTTTTTTTATTCTTGATAGGTTCGCGCTTGACCGATATCTCACCTGATGGAAAGCGATGATGCGGTCGACGATGGACCACGCTTACCTAGAAGTAAGCTATTCACTCTTGACTTAAAGATTCCCGGGTATGTTTACTGTTTTGTAATCATAGTACTGGTACTTAATGGAAAATTCATTGTCTTTTATCAATTCTATGTGTATTTGTTTTTGAATATATATAACTAGGTTCTGCCAATGGCTTCGGCGAATTGAAAATAGATTTCTCTACACAAACTTTGGAGTTAAAGAGGGTCTTTTCATACTCTTAGGGGTTGAATTTCAAAATAACTTTTCTTATTCTTTATATAACTCATGAAAGGAAAATCTCTATAAAAATTCAGCGTTCTAGGCCCAACGGTTTGGGCTAGGTGTTGATGAGTCATTGAGTGAGTCACGACTCTGCCTTTTACATTTGTACTCTACATTTGTACTTAAGTTACAAATATGCGTAGTTTATTAATATCAAATTTATTTTTGTAGAAATATTTAGTGCTTTCCAAAATTAAACTTTATAATTCGTAATTATAATATGAACCTTACAAAAAAAAATTAACTGAGCAAATAATTAGAAATCGCACTGTAAATTGACTAAACATGTTTAAAGTGTATATGTAATTTGGTTGTCTCAAGGCTAGAGTAAATAAGCTCTTAATAAACTAGTGCGCCTCACCATCAACGACTGCATCACTTTTTACCATCCGGTGGGATCGCAGTCAAGCACTAGTTTATATGAAAAGAATAAAATATTTATTGAATAATTATCTGTAACAAATTGTGACACTAGACTAAAGATTTAAGTGAAGCTTTGTAATAATTTTAAGTGTGGGTGGCTTTGTAAGACAACTGTTGGTGAGCCTAATAAATAAATAAACAATAAAATAATCTACACGTTCAATATTGCTGACTCCACTAGAAAACCTCAACATGTGCATCACGAATATTAAATAATGAAAATGCAAAATGAAGTTTACAATTATACACATAACATGTTTACCGAATGACACGTAACTTGTTGCTCCACCCAAATCAAATACACTTGTTTAGAGAACGTTGAATACCGTTGTCATGGCTTCAAATACCCGTGTAATGAGAATTCACAAAATTGGACGAGCGCGGGCGAAACACGAGCGTTTACACATTTCATGGAGGGTAAACATAATTTCAGTTTCCCAAGGAATATTGGATCGATTACGAAATCAGATAAATCAAATACAAATATCAACGTAGAAAGTTATGATGGGAGTGGTAAATGTAAACGGTTTTGCATATGGTACTTAGGTGTTGGCAGGCACCTAGATAACTTCGTAGGTTCGGCAAGTGCCTGGGATTGTCATAATCATTGAGACTAACAACACAATTTAAAAAGTGTGTTTTTACTGTGTTTTGTAATAAAACTGTGCTTTTTGAGATTGATGGTTTTTATTATTTTATTTTTCTGTACCAAAAACGAACTGTAGGAAGCTAAGTCGGTCTCTCTTTAGACAGAAAATACGTCTAGTTATATACTAAACAGAAATAGGTGCAATTGTTATAGCACTTGGCAATTAAAAATTTAATTAAAAAGTTATCATACCTTCGGTATTTCATTCATTCATTCATTCGTTTATTAATTTTTGAATTAGTCAATTAAGCCTCATCTAAATGACACCAAGTCTAAAATGCTACAAAGTGGGTACAGATTCCATACAAAATTACACATTGTTCTTTTATTTAGACACTAGTTTCTGTTTTGCCCACGTGAGCATAGATAATTATAATTAAACATAATCTCGGGATATAACTCTCTATAGTCTCACTAAAAAAGTAACAATACGAATTGTAGTTAAAGCACGAAATCAGTTTGTCTTTTTATAGAAAAGGAGTCAAAAAACTATTAAGAAATATACTAGCTTCTGCCAGCGGCTTCGCCCGCATGTCAATTGGTTTTTCCGTACAAATTTTGGACCCCCTTTCATCACCGTGGTCAATTTCAAAAAAATTTGTATATTCTTTATATGCATCACAAAAATAACCTTTGTGTAGAATTTCAGCATTCTAGGTCCAATGATTTGGTTTGGGCGTTAATGAGTCTGTGAGTTAGGACTTTGCCTTGTATATACAGAGAAGAATAAAGTAAATTTTTATATCAATTATAAGGTTTATCCACAATCAAAACGACAATGTAATAAATGTAATCATCAATATGACTTTTATTTAAGAAAAACGATGTTTTGTCAGGTTTCACCTGATAAAACTCGACAACAATCAAATCAGTTAACAACAATCAAAGTTAGAGAAATAACCAGAAATAATATTTAATTTAGAAAAAGGTATTTAAGGAAAATTAATCAAAAGTTACAAACTGTAAATTAATGTAAAGTTAAACTGCGGTTTATTTAATAAGTTTCTCAAATCAAAAGGGAAAAGTTAGAAAGATAGGTAGTACCTAATAGTATGAAATAATAAATATTTAAATGTTCTTTCCTTAGTTATTGTTCGTCTAGTCGTTGAGCTCTTTAGTAGTCCCGAGTTGAGCTTTACGAATACTGAACAATGCTTGGACTGACTGGACAGGTCCACTCAAATTTGTATGGTTCTTTCCTCAAAAGAACATCTCAGACACAATTCTTCATGGTTCTCATGTGACTTGGCCATTACATATTTGCTGTATGGACTTTAAAAGAGATTTTAACCCCTGAGTTTGTTTCGATGTTTCTTCTCAGGGTAGTCAGCTAGGAAACATTGGTCTCATCTAGTTTAAACTGACAAAAATTTGACGTATAATGTTATTTATATAACTATAATTTTCAGACCAGTTGAAGGAGCTCATAGTAATAGCAACTAATCTTAAAAAAGATTTTCAATCTTGAGCAACGTTTATCAAGGTCGATCAATAGATGAACAAGCATTCATCATTCATTCAAGCATTCATTTTTTTAGTTTGCGATCATTTCAGCCGAAAGCCGCCCACTGTTGGATATAGGCCTCCCTAAAGTTACACTTTACACTTGCATCCATTGAATCCATCGTATTCATCGGGTCCTGGCCCTTATTTGTACATATTTGTTAGTCGTTACGACTATTCGAAAACCACTAAATCTGATGCGAGTGTGTGTGGTGCTAAGGGACATCCTCTTACACATTTACTGAGTTCAGATACGCAGTGGTTCTTTGTGAAATACTTGAATCCTGGATATAATATTTAATAGAATCATGATCATCTGGGGTTAGCAGACCCCAAAAAGTTGGCAAAAAGGTAAAATTATTTATCATTTTCAAAAACAAAAATAACAGTCATAATGAGACTTGTATTTTTATATTAAACTGTTTCTAAATTTCTTTTTTCCTCAGTGAAGCCACATAACGACAAACCTTTGATATATAATTGAAACAAGGCTTACAGTGGAGTCCCACTTATTCGGAGAAACAAACAATGTTTTTCTTTGAGTTTTGTATAATGGAAATTAAAAAATGTTTTTTCCTTCAAAGAATTGCTTTAACGTTGTTGGGTTTTTAAGATAAGCAGATTATGGTTTAAAAACTAGACTGACTAAACTACGTTTTGGGAACACATTCATTGTGCGTACAGCTAAGGAGTGGAATTCCCTGCCGGAATCTGTGTTTCCTGATGGCTATAACTCGGGAATCTTTAAGTCAAGAGTGAATAGGATATTTCTAGGTAAGCGCGCTCCATCGTCGACCGCATCGTCGCTTTCCATCAAGTGAGATAGCGGTCAAGTGCGAACCTATCAAGAATTAAAAAAAAAACTAGATAGAATCCAAAAAGAAATAGTATGTAATTTGAGTTGTATTTCTGTTAAATAGGTTCTTAATTATGTAGATTTTGAATAACCTTCGTAACGTATTAATTAATCATTAATATTCAGCTCTTACTAATCTTTAGGTACATAATTTATCTAAACAAATACCTCTGGTGGTTTACTTTAATATATGTGTATTTAATTTTAACGAGCTCCATGTAAATTACTACGTTAATGTTGTTTTCAACCATTATCAAAAAAGGAGGAGGTTCTCAAGTCGTCTAAAAGGTTTTTTTTTTAAGTTTGGTTTGTTGTGTCTTGTTCAACAATAATTATCTTTTTCAAATGTGAGACGATTCTTTTTTTCGTTTGGAACACACAGAACTGTAGTTATAAATGAAAAGTTTTATACAAATAGATACAATAACTGCAAAAAACATAAAATTTCTTTTTTTAAATTTATTTTACATTTTTAATGTATGTATAAAGTTTATTATGTTTAGTTTATTAGTCTATTCTATTCTATTTTTTTTGAAGTCGATGTTATAAAACGAACAAATGATTCGAGAAACATTCGCTTGAAAGTTATTTTGCAATTATTAGTACATTTTTTTATTTACCTGTTTATAGGTAATGCGAGAACGTTTTCATAAAAAACTTTAACACCCCTTAAACTATATTTTGAAAAACTAATTATGGCAGACGTTATTATTCATTTTGATTAGAATTTGTGGCAAATTTTAGGTTTATTAACAAGGAAAAAAATTCTCATATAATAACCTTTAACACTTCCAAGTCGTTTTATAGAATTATGTAGTTTTGAAAAACAAATAATGAGAATCTTTTTATTTACTTGGGTTGGGCATTAATAAATAAAATTAACTTAACTCACAACGCTAATGAATACCAGTCAACAAAAATATTGTTGGCGATAGGAAAAAGATTTACTTTAAACGCCTACGAGTTTCGTTTATAGTCTCGTCGCGTAGACACAAGCTACGACGTAGCACCGTCTACGACGTAACGCGTAGCACGTAGGCGTCATCTGCGATATTCATAAAGGCTATTCGTTCACAATAACGCCTTATGAAAAACAAACTAATATAATAGCTTTGTAAATAAGAATGCGTTATTTGTGTTCTATGAACTATAGTTTTTTGTATGTTTTTGTTTCGGCAAGTAACCTTTCAAGGGAAGCATACAAATATGTACCTACTAATAACGCTTTTACGTTTTGCGTATGTAATATTGATGTGAGAAATATTACATTAGCCAGTAATTACAGTTTTACCCAGGTTGAGGTTAATTATTCGTTGTTACTATACATAAATTAACATTTTACCTATATTGAAAATTAATTACAATACAAAATAGTTCCTTTTATTATATATAAATGATGTTTGGAATGATTGACAAGTTCTGTGTTTATGACTTATAATAGTCACTTTAATCGTAGAAATAAAAAGCATTTCATTGAATTCTCAACTAACATTGAAAATAGAACAACAGAACAGATGATCGATAGGGCCGAAAGGTTCTAGAGTGGTGACCGCGTACCGGAAGACGCAGCGTTGGAAGGCCTGCCACAAGGTAGAAAGAAGAAAGAAAGAAAGAAAAACTTTTTATTTTGCAAACTTAAGACTAACATATTGCAAACATTTTCCATGACAAAAAAAATAAAAATAAAATAAATGCTCCGCATCCGAGCAAACCTGCCGTAAGCTTAGCTTAATGCCGTGTCCACACGCAAAATGCAACAACTCTACAGCGCTGGTTTTCAGCGTGGACCGGTGATGTTATCGACTAACAGACGTTAGCAACGGTATTGTGTACCAATAGATTTGAGTAAAATAATTAGAAATAAATTTTAGGACAAAATCATAAATGGAAATAACAATAATAAATAAATAAAGAGGAAATACAATTATCTACTTACGTATAAAGTGGCAACATTACGCCACGTCTTTAACAAGGGCGATGACCTGGTGAGGTTCGTGGGAATCTGATGTATTCAAGAAGCAAAAGACCGTTCGTTGTGGCGACACTTGGGGGAGGCCTATGTCCAACAGTAGACGTTTTTCAATGAATATAATGATGATTGCAAGACAGTTCGTTGTGGCGACACTTGGGGGAGGCCTATGTCCAACAGTAGACGTTTTTCAATGAATATAATGATGATTGCATGACCGTTCGTTGCGGCGACACTTGGCTGAGGCCTATGTCCAACAGTAAACGTTTTTCAATGAATATAATGATGATTGCAAGACCGTTTGTTGCGGCGACACTTGGGGGAGGTCTATGTCTAACAGTAGACATTTCTCAATGAATATGATGATGATTGCAAGACCGTTCATTGTGGCGACACTTGGGGGAGGCCTATGTCCAACAGTAGACGTTTTTCAATGAATATGATGATGATGATGATTGCGATAGGTGAAATTGTAGCCGTGTAAAAGGTTATCCCAATAATTACTAATCCAATTCGCAATTGGTCAGATTTTAAAGAAATATTTTTTTGCCTGGAAAAAGCATATGTTACTCCTTACAACATCACCTATTTACCAGTGAAAGTCCTGTCAATCAGTCTAGCTGTTTTGGAGATTAGCCAGAACTAATAGACAGATAGACGGACTAATTTGCATTTTTACAGGTATTGAATATACTTTCATACGCATTTATTAAAAAAAAATATATATTACAAACAGACACTGCAATTTTATTTATATGTTTTTAAATATAACTAAATATTCAAACTTTTTAACAACACGTATTTATTCTATTTATAGAAGTCCCTTTTTAGAAAGTTAACAATTTATTTGCCTAATGAAAGCTCTGAAATATTAAATAACATGAGAGTAAATTTAGGATTTCCTTGTATGTGACAGTCATTTGTTTGCGAACTTTCGTCTTGTTGTTTTGTGTTTATATGTCAACATTTGTTCAACCAATTATGAATTCAGGACAATGAGAAGAAGCTGAAATGTCTTCCAAAGAAGTTTTATTTAATTGAAAACTTGGGTCGTAAATTAGGAAAAAGTTTGGAAGTCGTTATAAGACAGCGTAGGAGGTTAGTTAATAAACACAAGTAGCCGGTTATGTTTCCACTTGTAGGACACGTGACGTCCTCGCTATGAGATAAATTCAAATCACTCACTCATTTTTAAAAAGAACTTGCCAAATTAAATTAAAGTTATTGAGCGAGGCGCCACTCACGCGCGCGTTGCGCACGCTCAACGTCATAGCTGACGACGTGGATATATTTTATTGTGCTCTGAGTGAATTCACTAAGATAGCACTTTTTAAAATTTGTTACTGATTCTAGTTTGTTATTTAGTAATAAGAAACCTCAATATCGATTTGGACTAGTCTGTAAGGATATTGTTGGGAATAAAAATAAATTAATTAATTTAAACCAAAATGAATAATACGGACTGTCATAAATTGTTTTCCAAAACTACCCTCAACATATGGTTTAAGACTTGTTAAAAAAATTATTCTCACGACCGAAGTCGCTGTCAAAGTGTTATTTATTGATTTACAATAAATAAATCACACAGGACAAAATTTATAAATATATAAGTGTACAATAGGCGGTCTTATTGCACAGAGCAAGTTCTACCAGACAACCTTTGAATGGACTGAACGAAAGGAAAAGAGTACAAAAAATAAAAATACAGTACACAAATACATAACTATATAATAAACTAATAAATATTAATATATACAATAGAGACAGGGGAAGAAACATTAAAGTGATAGGTAATGCTCCTTCACCATCTTTTAAACGTCGGTAGCGTTTGGGCACGCCTCACTTCTATAGGTAATGCATTCCACAAACGCGCTGCTTGTATCGTGAAAGATTTATCAAAGACCGAAGTGGAATGCATTTGTTAGTACTTATATAAAATGTACGTGTGTCATTTACAATGTGGCATATACAATGCTTGTGAATACTGTGATCTAGTCAGCCTAAGACAGTCTCTCATTATTCTGTATCACTCATACAATCATTTATTAAATCAACTATTTAGGTGAAATATGGTCCTCAATAAAAGCTATATTCTGAAATAAAAAAAAATACTTACAAATTCCTTACTTACTCATAAATAGCTTTATTCTGAAATTGTTCTTTATTTATTCTATTATCTCTTTTTATTTGAAGAACAAATAACATTTTTATTTACAGAATAAAATAAAATTTATATTTACAAAATAAAACAACATTCATTTTATTTTTATAATTCATGTACGTAAGGATGCCTGAGAACGAAGAGTTAAATTTATGTGATAGAAAAAGGTTACTGAAGGTAAGTGATAATTGTACCCTTCGTATCGACTGACACGTGAAATATGTGATACCTTTATGACGTAATCCAATCTCGGTTATAGAGGTTTTAACGTCTATGAAATCGGCACGTTATTCGGCGTCAAAGAAACTGGCGGTGTTTTATTTATGAACTAGCTGACTTGGCGTACCTCGTACCGCCTAACAGTCAATGAATGTAGTAAGTCTATCTTTGGATATAGGCAACCGATTGCGATGGAACAAAGCCCAAGTTATATATCAAGTTACACAAAATTTTCATAGATAATAGTTATCCAAATCGATTTTGTAAATTTTACGTTATGCACACACGACTAAGAACTTCTACAGATTTATTACATCTATAGATAGATTACTTATTTTCTTATCATAATCTAACCAAAACAAAAGACAGATCACACCACCATCACTATACCATACCATAACATAACATAACATAACATAACATAACATAACATAACATAACATAACATAACATAACATAACATAACATAACATAACATAACATAACATACCATACCATACCATACCATACCGTATCGTACGTAGGTATCTGCTTATTTGAGAGCAGCGCAATGTCACAGCAGTATTTCAGTCGGATTGATTGATTGCTTATTAAACTTAGAGATTCGTTCTGTAATTATACATGCGATAAATACATTTCAGACTTCAAAAATTATACAATTTTACGATGACGGTTGCATTTTTTGTTACTGCACAGTTAAAATGTCCTGATTGCCTTTAATTATGTAATCATCCACTCTCTTATTGCTATTGTTTTAATAAACTACAAACCCACTGATAATAAAAGCGGTAAATAACAAACAAAGCCTTTAAAAATTAGAACTGCTTTTAATCATTATTATTATATTCTTTATTTGTAATTTTAAGATATTTTTTACATTTTAAATATTCTTAAAAAACAATTAAAAAAACATTTAAAAATATAAAAAAATTGTTTCCCACCGGTATCGGGAACAGGCTCCAAGCTACCGGCGGTCAGGGCTCCAGAGAAAGGAACCTCCTAACAATACGAGCTGTGTCCAGGAGTACAGCTTTCTGAATCAAGCTCTTGATCAAGTCGCCTAACGCGAGCCTCCTAAGGTTTTGGTCGAAGCTCTTGGCTATTAAGCCGTTGGCTGACACGACTATCGGTTCAATGATCGCCGAGTCTATATTCCACATGGCGACAACTTCGCGAGCCAAGTCTATTTACTTGATTTGTTTGTCTTTCACGGCTTTTTCTCGTCATGCGGAACGGATATGTCAACAATCATTGCACGCCTCTCGATTCTGTTCACCACCACTATATCAGGCTTATTGGCTACAATAGTCCTATCAGTGATGATGGACCAATCACAGTACAACGTGATATCGCCATTATCGAGAACTGGGTCGGGCACATACCTGTAGTATGATATCTCCTATTTCACAAGAGAGTAGTTCAGAGCAAGTCGCTGATGGATAATCCTGGCTACAAGGTTGTGACTATGCAAGTATTCCCCGTTAGCTAGGCGAGAACAACCAGAGATAATGTAGCGGGTAGATTCACCCGGTCGGTGATATGCCCGACAGAGAGGTCAACCTTGCCGTCCTTCACAATAAATCCCCGGTAGTTATTCGTCATGATAACTTCGTCCATAATTTCACAGACAAAATCTTCGCTTTCCTAAAGAGATCACCGACGCGCAGCCAATATTATTAGTTTTATAATGCTGTTATTTTTTATTTAAGTTTCTATACTTGTTTCTTCATTATGTGCAACACACACGCACATAATGAAGAAACATACACAGCTAAATAAACGCGTGTTCTTTCTTTATTTGCTAGTTTTATCGTACACAGATGTGACTTAAGAAATCCACGCTAATACAGTGAACATAAAACTACACAAACGTATAATAGGTAAGTACCAACAAGTTTTCTGTGTGTGTGTCTGTGTATATAAATATTTTCTCTAGAATGCAAATCATTCATGTTTGAGATAAATCCCTAGAGCCATTCAAAAGGCATTTATCACTGTAAATACATTAGCAACATCAATTCGTAATGCAGCTTAAAGGTATCGTGTCTTGTCTGAAGTATATTGGACTAGCTTTTGCCCGCGGCTTCGCCCGCGTACATAAAATTAATTTTATTTATTTATTTAAGGATCACCAACGAGTATTACAAAGTATAAAAAAAAATTAGAAATAATAATTGGTATACGTAACCTAGTCTTATAATGCACACTCTATTATAGGCAACCACAGCTTATGCATAAGCGAGTGAACATGGCTCTAAATAATTATGAAAATATTTTTGATAGTCAAAGTCAAAAGTTTTTATTTCACATAGGCCTACATGGGCACTTATAAAACGTCAAAGGCTAGTGCACGGTTCCAAATTGGTCGTTTCCTGTGGAGAAGAACCGGCAAGAAACTCCATGGTTATTCTTACAAAAGTGGTTGTTTACAATATTTTCATATTACAGTATTAACAGACATTATGTAAGAACAGTGTAGACCAGTCAATATTGTACCCATAATCACAATAAAAATAACCATATTTAAAAAAAAAATGAATAAAAGTAATTGACACGATATGACATAGAGAAAAAATATTAAAGGTTAAATAATAAAAAAAAGTAATGTCACAAAATATAGCCTATGTCACTCAAGAATATAGCAGCTTTCTATCGGTGAGAACGTTTTAGCAATTGGACTAGTTTTTCCAGAGATTACCTCCTACAAACAAAAAAACATACAAATAAACTTTACCTCTTTATAATATTTGTATAGATAAAGCATCATTAATTATATATCGAACGTACCGAGGTAAGTATTGGGTATTTTGTCTGAAAACGATTAGGAATTATTACTAAGCCATCAGGTCCATTATTATAATACCTTCTGAAGGGTTCAATGAACTGTATTCGATTGTTATGGTTACATTTAATTAATATGTTTGCCCCAGCACCACTCTTGTGAGGTGCGCACGATATGACACAATATTTTCTCATACAAAATTGGAAGTCCTGCTCTACAGGTAGCTATTTGATTTTTAGAAATGTAATGAGAATAAGTTTAACTAATAGATTTTTTTTTACTAGGGTTGCTTTTTTTTCGGTGGGAAAATCATCTTATGACATCCCCCGCTCTTGGGCGGAGCGAAAGATCGTGTCAGACTTGTATTGACTAAAAACCCACTCCTGTTCCTTCGTTGCCTTTCGTACCAGGGCCAAATCTTCCTTTCAGAATCAGACCCTTGGCCACAGTAAACTTCGACCCTGCTGGGCCCCTACAGTTGCTGATATCACCTTGAGGCGCGCGTGGAACAGTACACGCCGTCATCGACTTGGGTTCGGTCCAGACGGTTACCGGACGGTCGTGAGCTAGCGGTTGGGGCGTGAGGACCGTTGCCTCACGCGATCGGCCGCCTCCTTTGCTAGCATTACTGCTTCGCAGAAGGAGGCGACCACCTGCCATTCCTCCTCGCTCCGGACCATGGCCTGTACCAAGGAACGGCGCAAGAGATCGCCGTCGGCGATCGCCCCCACGAGGACACGGCGTTGCTCTCCCCAAGCGGGGCACACCTCCACCGTGTGCTCCACCGTGTCCTCCGGGAGTCCGAACGTGTTAATTTAGTAAGATTCAATTTGGAAGTAATTTGAATCACATAGAGTCAACAGAATATTTTACTTTCAGAATATTAATTTAAAGTAACAACTTGACTGTTCTATCATATATTTTTAATGATCTAGGATTTTTGTACAATATAAATTCAAAAATACTGTTACATACTGAAATGCAGAAAGACGTGTTAATTTTCATAAGTAGTTAATATATTCCCTAAAGAACTTCTAATTAATTTAAAGTCACCCACTGCTTTGAACATAATAAATTATCTATCTTCACTGTTTATTATTACTTACTAAACCACTAATCATAGTTGATAACGTGCCAAGTTCCATTAGTGATGACGGCGTTTTTCGCCGAATATACAAATTAAATTATTAATATAAACTTCTCATACACAAATATTAATTTTAATCTCTTTTTTTTGTGTCAGCCTATTTTATCCCACTCTTGGACAAAAGCCTGCCTACACTAGTTCTATCTTTCGTGGGACCACTCTTCCTCTCTCTAGTTCTGGATTTATTGGTGTAGTATGTCCCGCTATCTCCTTCGTGGTCTGCTGCATATAGCATAGCATAGTATAGTCGGCCTTATAATGTCCCCACTGGGGAGTCCAGTTCACCGTTTTGAGAGCAGTGGTGATGAAATTAATTACACAAAGTATGTGCCTGGCTGGGTTTGAACCTGGAACCTACAACTCGTAAGTCGAGGCCGTTACCACTCGGCCACCATTGCTCCTACACTGGTCTGCCGCGGCCCTGTCTAATTGTTTCAGGGCACCAATTTTATGCTACTTAGGGCCACAGTTTGTTGAGCATACGGAAGATCTGTCCTGCCTATGTCTATTTATATAATATAACGTAGGATCAAAAATTGTAATAAATCCACAAATGATATTGTTACGAATAATAAGTTATTTCAATATGACCAGTAAGGTTACATAGTAAGGTTGCATAATATAAGTTACTTCAATATAATCAGTTTTTTTTTATGTGGGAAATCATCTAATGATATCTCACGTTCTTGGGTGGGGCGGGAGGGCATGTCAGACTATTACTGACTAAAACCCAGTCCTGTTCCTTCTTTGCCTTCTTTCCAGGGCTCCGGGGTTCTCTTTCGCATCACCCATGGCCCCAGTAGGCTTCGACCCAACAATTCAATATAACTAGTTTTTTTTAAGTGGGAAAATCATCTTATGACAAATCCCGCTCTGGGACGGAACGAGAAAAAGTGTCAGACTTTTATTGACTAAAAACCCACTCCTGTTCCTTCTTTGCCTTCGTCCCAGGGCCACGGGATTCACTTTCACACTACAATAAGGTTACACTTCAGTATTCGTATGTAGCAGCCAGTCTTTTGTTTTGAAAGTTGTCGAATGTTTTTTTTTCTATATAACTACATATTGCTGCAATTAGTTTGTTGCAATCCTTTGTTTGAAGAGAATATAATCCGACTTATTAGGAACCAATTACTTTTTTAATTTTATTGCTCTGTTCAGAATTTTTGTTGCTCGGACGTTCATAAGTTTATTTATTTATGTACACATAAACACTTAAAATCAAAAAGATCAAATACAGATTGAAAAGTATCACTGTATTTTATAACTTATATAATAATGAAGAATTAAGAATATATTAATTCCGGAATTCGCCAAAATATCATCTAGGACAGACTCTTCTATGAAAAGTTTTTTTTTTTATTTTGTTTTTATTAATGATAGGCTAGCGTTTAACCACCATCTCAAATGATGGTAAGCAATGATGTGGTCGACGATGGAGCACGCTTGCCTAGAAGTAGCCTATTCACTTAAGTTGTAGCTATCAGGAAACACAGACTCCGCCAAGGAATTCCACTCCTTGGCTGTACGCATAATAAATGTGTTCTCAAAACGTTTTGTGCGTATGGGTGGGATATCTACCACGTACCGGTGGCGCAACGGTGTATGTCTAGTGGTCCGATGATGGAACGGACTTGGCGGACTAATATTAGTTTTCATTTCAGTTTCATCTTTCCTAGGTGAGAACGTAACTTGGGTATAGTTACGTTCTCACTTGTATAAATGTATTCTTCCACCCAGTGACTACTATGGCTGAATGGACACCAATATTCGATAGTTTTGACAGTTAATTTAAACTCAATCCTCAGTCGAGCGGGTTTCGAACTCAATCAGACGAGCAGCATTGAAACTTTATATGATTCCTTTTTGTCCCATTTATATATTTTATATAAAAAACCTTAAAAGTCGAAAATTGGTAGTTATTTCGCTCATATTTCTCTGTGATATTTTTGTTATTAATTAATGAGTATTTATAATATTAATAGAGTAATATTAATATTTTATAGGTGAACGTTTATAATATTTGTATGTACATATGTGTGTATGTTTACTACTCGTTGCTCAAACAGCAGAACGGATTTGGATGAAATTTAGCACACGGGTAGAGCATGTCTTGGAATAGTGCAAAGGTAAAGGTACTTTTTATCCCCGCAGTATTTTCCCTTGAATAATTGATCTAGATAAGTAGATAAACACACTACCACTTTCCGAGTAAAAATATAATTTACATAAATCGCACTTATTAAATGGATAAATAATAAGAGATAGCATAACATAGCATAAGCAGCCCTATAATGTTCCCACTACTTTTTTTTTCCGGTGGGAAAAATCATCTTATGACATCCCCCGCTCTGGTCGGAGCGGAAGATAGTGTCAGACTTTTACTGACTAAAAACCCGCTCCTGTTTCTTCGTTGCTTTTCGTACCAGGGCCGAGTCTTCCTTTTAGAATCAGACCCTTGGCCCCAGTGGGCTTCGATCCTGATGGCCCCTGCAGTTGCTGACATCTCCTTGAGGCGCGCGTGAAACAGTACACGCCGTCGACGACTTGGGCTCGGTCCGGACGGTTTTCGGACGGTCGGACGGCGAACTACCCATTGCACACCGTCCGCAAGCCCACGCCTACGCACGGATCCGGTTCAGGAACCTTCCGAATTTACCATGTCCGGTGAGGACTTGCGTCATGCGGAAGGTATGGACGCCGTGTTGCCTTTCCAGCCACTCCTCAAAGAGGGGACTTATCGCCATAATTATGGCGTGCCCTTAATTGCGACAGTCGCTGTCGCAATTCCGCCGTGAGATCACGCCGGAACTCTCTCCTCCAAGCCGCGACTTGTCACCGCAGCGGAGTTTCGCCCTGGCAATGTTCCCACTACTGGAACTTAGGCCTCCTCTCTAGGAAAGAGAATGGGCCGTAATCTAATACTCACGATGTTTTCCTTCACCGTTTTGTGAGCAGTGGTGATGAAATAAATTACACAAAGTAATGCACCTGGCAATAATAAGAGATGGTCTTGTTCAATCTTTCACACAGTTTAAAAATTCATACCTCCGTTCACTGAAATCAAATGTGGGTGGAATGTGGATAAATCTTTAAATTGGAGCTTTTGGTAAACCTGTTGCGGTTCCTATATGGAAATGGGTCGGCGTTGATTATTTTAATTAAACATTCAAGACCCCTGCCATCTATGTATGTATGTTTAATGTTCATTATCCAGAACTCTGCCTTTATTAGAATTAATCCTTTTTAGGGTTCAAAAAGGACAGTATAAAGTATAAAATTAATTATTCTATATTTAAATAAAAACCCTAATTTGTTGAACTGTAGGTACTAATAGGACCAAGTCGATGCCGATGTGGTTACTTTTCTCTACATAGAAATCTTACTCCTTATTTACGCCCGTCTGTGATAAGACCTGTCATACTGAGTTTGTTTCGGTGTTTCTTCTCAGAGTACTAAGCTAGGTACAAGCTACAAAAAATTGACGGGTAAAAGTGTTTTTAAAAAAACCTATTTGCAAAATAAATATCATTTATCATTTGTATAGATCAGAATGCTGAGCTGTAAAAAAGACGGATAGCAAAAAATGCCATGTAACAGAGATGAGAATGTTGAGATAGATGTGTGGTGTGATGAGAATGGATAAAATAAGAAATGAGTATATATAAGAGGAAGTTTGTGTCTGAAAGTTGAAAACCAATCGTTGGTCTTGGTATGGTCATGTAACGAGGGATGAAACGCATGTTACTAAAAGAGTACGGTATACATGAAGATGAATGGAGAGGCGGAGAGAGGCCAAAGAAAAGACGGATGGGTTGAGCAGTGATGTGAAAGAAAAGGAGTTAGTGATAACGTGACGGGTGACAGGATGGAGTTGAAGAAGAAAACGTGTTGTGTCGACCCCAAATAGCACGGAACAAGGGCAGGAAGATGATGATATAAAATTTACTGTGTACATTCATGTTTACCCAGATTGATAAAATATGGAAAGTGCAAACTGAAAAGGTAGTTTCCTAACAAAAATTTTTTAAAGTTTGCAAAATCAAAGCCAAAAACAGTTTTGCAAGGAACGTTTTCGAAACCTTGAAAAGAAATAAAGCTTCCATATTTGCATGCCGGATTGCGCTTGGAGTGTACCTCTTCAAAAATGTTAAAACTACGGATTTACCTAAAAACAAAAAAAAAAACCGTGAATAAGCAGAGCGGCCAGTATCAAGAGAGCCCTCAGCAGCTGGGTATTTTTCTTTGGTAAAGAAGAAAAAAGTAAAAGCCGAGCTTAACCTACCATACTTTGTACAAGCTGATAACAAACAAGTGCGATAAAACTTAGTTTTCTAACAGATTACCTTGATCAGTTATTTTCCCCATTAAGATGTGAAATGAATTAAAAGTTTGTGGAACGCGTGGGCTGACTGTAATTAATGACTGACACCTATTATAACTTGGTGCACTCTTACAAATTTCAGGCTATCATTTGAATCGGTTACAAATATATTTTCTTGTGCAAACATTTCTCAGTTAACGTGTGTAAAACTGTGTGATTTTTCCACCTCAGACATTAACTTATGCCTCAAAAAGATGTCAGCAAATCGAAGAGGCATTTTCTGAAAAGAAAACTCGTGGTCTTAGAACGCAAAGGGCAACTGGAGGACACAAGTGAAGTTTTAGTTAATAAAGGTCTAATACATTCTCCCACTCCACCCACAGCGGGAGAAATCATTGGATGATTTCCGCTTAAAAAAAGACATTACCCTATACCTACGTTTTTAATTATGATTAGACCGTTGAAAACAAAATTCTGTAGTTGTATTGGCTATGTAGTTAGATTTTAGTTTGTTTTGTTATTTCTCCGTAGACATCTCACCAGTCTCATTTAGTTTAAATTGGCAAAAAAGGCTGACTTGAAGTGTTATTTCTACTAAATTCCAGAATAAATATACCATTTATCTTCGCTTTGATTACACTTAAATGTATTCTACTGACGGAAAAAAACCAAACAAGCAATTGTTTTTTGTAATGTCAAATGTACATGAAATGGCAATAATCTAAATAAAGAGACAAAGAAAAAAGTTACTAAAAAAGATGAAAAAAAAAAAAACAATTAACATGGAAAAGAAGAAATAAAAGATAAAAACATTTTAACAAGATTAAAAGCTATGTAGAAAATAAATGAGATCATCTGCACGTTCATCCGTTGGTAATGAAATCTTGCAAGCATATTGTGACCTACTTTTAGTTATAATTAACACAATCTTCACGTAGACTAGATCCTTAACTATTTGCTGTGATATTGGTAGCAATTTCTGGAATTCTTCATTTTAATTCTGAGATTAAACATTGACATGACAATGACGTAATGGAAAGATTGCGGTTTTCTTTCGTTCCCATTTACCTTTCCGTTCATTCCCTCTTTGAGGAGTGGCTGGAAAGGCAACACGGTGTCTTTACCTTCCGCATGACGCAGGTCCTCACCGGACATGGTAAGTTTGGGAGGTTCCTGCACTGGATTCGTGCGGAAGAAACGCCCGGGTGTTAACATTGTTTGGACCGCCCGGAAGACATGGTAAAGCACACGGTGGAGGTGTGCCCCGCTTGGGCAGAGCAACGCCGTGTCCTCGTGGGGGCGATCGGCGGCGGCGATCTCTTGAAGTATCTGTTATTTGTTTATTGTGCAAACCTACCACAGTGTTGTCTTTTTTAACCCAAAGGTTGACTGGTAGAGAATTCCTTGTTGCATTAAGTTAGCCTATGCTATAGGTTAAGCGTATGTACCACTACTGTGCATGAAGTTTAAATAAATTATTATTATTATAGCGATTTTTTTTCTGTACTAATATTATTTTAATATTTTTTTATCTCTACTTTATCACTGAGTGACATAGGGACGCAGGCGAAGCTGCTGGCAGAAGCTAGTATTATTATATATGCTCGTGAATACTGATTTTATTTAACAACAGTTTTAGCAGTTAACAGACAAAATAATGGTGATTAAGGTAGGTAACCTTTATGTTACATAAACGTTTTTAATAAAGATTTATTTATTTTCCTCTACATTGTTCTAGCCCTGAGTAAACATACACTGTCTCCGCACATATTGCCTTCCCACCACAATGATATAAATGCCCGGAAAGATTCTGAATGCGGAAAGTGTATTTTTGCGATAGTGAGCATTATTTATTCAGTCTCGATGACATACATTGACATGACAATGACGTATGGACGGGATGACACTTTTCTTTTGTTTTTGTTTTCTGCTCACGTTTCATGTCATGTTATTTAAATGCCAATATGTTTTTCAATAGTTGTTCTTTTATACATACTGCCCGCCCGGGCGCCTTGGTTTCGCCCGA
The DNA here is from genome assembly GCA_961205895.1 of Mythimna pallens. Classification (NCBI taxonomy): domain Eukaryota; kingdom Metazoa; phylum Arthropoda; class Insecta; order Lepidoptera; family Noctuidae; genus Mythimna; species Mythimna pallens. The sequence continues at coordinate 11,092,252 of OY540843.1, forward strand.
GAGTAATTTTTGTTTTTCGAACTGAAATTAAATAATGACAATCTATATCGTATAATTTTTCTGTACGTTTGATTGTGTCATGTCACCTATTCCTAAACTGCTTGAGCAATTTGGATGAAATTGTCTGTGTATATTTGAATGGCTCCCTGAATGTAATGAAAATAAAATGTAAACAGGTAGCGTTACAATCGGGTTCTCAATTTTTTTCCTGTCAAAGATATGTCGGGCAGGAAAACGTCTGTCGGGTTAGTTATTCATTTATGTTACTATTTGTGCTAAGTTTTAAGTGTATTGGCCTATGGAATAAAATTTTGCATACAAACGAAATTCCCTCTTTGTTCTTAAATATTGAATTTCCAAAAACCCTTTTTTCGTACTCGCCTATGACGGAACAGGAAGCCTTAAGCAAAATTTCACAATCCTAGTCCCAGTAGTTTTGGATGTGCGTTGATTTATTTCTTCTTTTACTTATAATATCCATCCTAAGATAGCATAATTATCACAATGTTGTCAAATAACTGCAGTTCGCCCTTTCTTCAACATTTTTTACTTAAAAAGATACTATTACGGTCATTTACCCCTCCTTTCTCATATATGAATAGATGATGATCCATTTTTCTCCTTTTAACATCCTTTCCACTTTCTGGGGCCATCAATCTTCGCATGTATGCAGGGATTGTTCGTCATGTTACTTCGGGTCGGGTGGCCTAACTAATATGTCAGAGTTAGTACGCCGCGGTGTATTAGTACTATGTCATTGTAGGACAGGAGCTAGTGTCAAGATTGGTACGTAGATTGTGTAATTAATTTCATGGTATATGTTAACAGTTTATCATAATACTGGGGGGTCTCAGAAATGTTCGAATTTCATCATCAGATCATAACAATATTTCGGGAGTATATATATAATCTTTCAATCAAAATAATTTTTTTTAAAATCAATCCACAATTGACCGAGAAATCGGTGAACATACATAAAAAACCCTCCTCCTTTTTGAAGTCGGTAAAAAATCAAATATTGAAGACATGGGAAAATTACTTTTTAAAAATAACATTATTCAAATGCTATCCTTCGCGGCTCTGGCGCTGTTAAGGGCCTGTGCACACCACGTTTTTTAGACGCGCCGTCGACGCGCGTTTGTAGCGATACAGACGCGATACGCACGCGAGTCAGACGCAGCCTGTAGACTTTTAATGGGATAAAAGCGCGCCGTCGACGCACGTTTCCAAAACGCGCGACAACGGCGCGTTTAAAAAACATGGTGTGCACAGGCCCTAAAAGTGATCTCTAACATTCATGACGCGCCTCAGAAGTTGAGTAGGAATTTATTCGATTTCTTGTCTAATGTTTTTCTTCATCCCTCACAGAATCCAGCCCTCACACCTTCAGATTTTTTACTCTAGGATAATCTGAAGGGTAAGGTGTACAACAGTAATCCACCAATCATATTATCTCAATCGAAAGAATTCACTATAATGTTGAAAAAAGCAGGTTTCGTTAGATATTTTTCTTTAAAGATACATGTATGTTTTACTGTTTTAGGTTTTTTACGGTGGGGGTTGCATGAAAGGAGCCTCCTCGAGTGGTGTTAAATATTATTATATCGTTTTGCGATTCCAAACACCCGGCGCATCCTGGACAGCTTTTTTTTTTAAGGTGTGAAATCATCCAAATGACTTCTCGCGCTCTGGATGGAGCGGGAGGACATGTCAGACTTTTACTGACTAAAACCACACCTGTATCCTTCAATTACCCTTTGCATACTAGGGTAGTCCTAGGGTTTCCCTTTCAGAAATTCTCCGCGGTCCTAGCTAGCGGGCATTGGCCCCGCTGGACCCCTACGGTTTGCAGACATCTCTTTGAGGAGCGCGAGGATCACTACGCGCTGTTGACGACTGGGCTCGGTCCGGTTAATTACCGAACAGCCGGACGGCGAGCTACCCAGTGCTCGACGTCTACAAGCCCGCGTCTACCGTATCCTGGACAGCTAGCACTCGGTAACGCAGAATCTAGCTGACTAATCCTTTCACCACCATGGTAAACTCAAACGGTTCTCTTCAGGACCGCAACCAACAGTCTTTCTTAAGGCCACTTAACAAAAATAACACCTCTGAGGAGAATCACCACCTGCTTTTCAAGCCCGCACTCACTGTTACCTCAATTAACATTGAAATTTTCTCAGAAAACAAATCTGACCTTCTTTCCCAGCTATGCCAGTCCACGAATTGTGTGTGTAATGTTTTAGGTTGGTATAAACAAATCTTCTAGTTCAATCAGGTATAGACAGACACAATAGACCCACGTCACGTGATGTCGTGTTATTTCATGTTTTTTTCCTAGCTTAACTACAGAACCGAGTGTGTGTTTACGAGCGAGTATTTAGCAAAAACAGTATGCGGAAAGTTTAATTTATTTAGTGAAAGACAGTGAATATTATGTAACATCCTTTTCTCAAATTATGTAAGTTTAATAGTAGCTTATTGTCTCTGGTTCACTACTGTACTGTGGCATATTCCGTAAGATTTGTTCTTTTTACTGTAATAAAAGAATAATATTCTCAGTAACAGTGCAGATATCTGATATCGCATTTTTTTTAAGTTGGGAAAATCATCTAATGACAAATCCCGCTCTTAAGCGGAGTGGGAGATAGTGTCAGACTTTTACTGACTAAAAAACCACTCCTGTTCCTTCGTTGCCTTCGTCCCAGGGCCCCGGGTTTGACTTTCACACTACCCGTGGCCCCAGTAGGCTTCGACCCTGCTGGGCCCCTACGATTCCTGACATCTCCCTGAGGCGCGCGTGGAACAATACGCACCGTCGTGGGATCTGGTATCGCATCAGTATTTTCAAAACATAAACCTTTTGCAATCAACTTTTAGATAAGAAAAGGTTTTTTTTTTTTGTTTTTACTTTTTAAGCAATGTAAAAGTGTTTAGTAGACTAAGATGAACCTTGAAAATGGCATGGCCTCTATCTCATAAATTACTGTCCCAATTTCTCTCCTGTCAGGACCATTTTTTGTCAGGAATAGCACACATCGTACGTGTAATAGAGAGGTACCTACAGTACACATTACTTACAACTTAGCAAAGACAATCTAGGTGACAACCTAGGTTAATTGTGTTTAGGTGTTTATTTTGTAGGTCATGTAGGTGTACAAGTGGGTATTCTAGAATGACGTGGTCTATTCTCTCTAAAATACCGACTTCTATAATTTAAAAAAAAAACTTTTTCAATTTTCGTTTTTTTTTTTTATAAAATAAAAATAAAGTTTATTTATTTCATTTCATTTATGCTCCGACTTACGAGTTGTAGATCATGGGTTCAAACTCAGACAGGCGCATTACTTTGCGTAATTTATTTCATCACCACTGCTTTCAAAAGCATGAAATTTTCTTTCATCATAAGGAAATCGATAGGTATGTCCAAGAACAAAAAAAATCGAAGACACGTGACATTCACCAACTCGCACTGGGCCCGCGTGCTGGATTACGGCCCATTCCCTCTCCTAGAGAAGAGGCCTGAAACCCAAAAGTGGGAACATTAAAAGACTGATTATGTTTTTAATGCTAAGCTGTTTTTTTTTTCTACATTGTATTTTTATTGTGTTTGTGTTATCTAAATTAAATCAATGTTGTAAAAAAACGTAAAACCGTTGTTTTTTTTTGGTTTCAATTTGTTTTATCGTGCCATTTTCAACAACTGAAGCGTTAATAAGCGACATATTGAACAAGCTAAGCACGTTCTCATCATTACTCACCCTGATAATATCTGTTATCGTTTTCCTTATTTCTATTTCTTTACAGGAAAAGCGGTTTCCACGTACTAACAAATTTCCTCAAAGTTGCTTATATTGAAAAAACAGATAAGGCAAAATAGCTATGAATAAATGCAGAATAATTTTACCATGCCTCTAGGAAATCATATTACCAGCATACTGGTTGAACAAAAAAAAACAACAAACAAACCAACAAACCAACAAACTTTGAGATCAAAGTTACATTCAGTGTCCCCTAATGTTTGATTTTTTTTTCTTTTTTTTATTGTTGATGGTTTCGCGATTGACTCCTATCTCAACGGATCCCGAAGGCTTAATTAGAATTTTTTTTGGGAAAGTCTTTTTCATAGTAAAATGGTGTTTTTTCCTCAGTGCCCCATTTCGTATTATATGACCAGCATATTTTCTAGGAAGGTGCATAAGTTACATAACAGGTTCTAAAAGGTTATCTATACTAAAACGGTTCCCCGCTTCCAACAACATCACATAAATTGTCTACATTATATATCTAAACTACTAGGCTAGGCCAGAGGCTTCGCTCGCATTTTGTGAATTATCCTAAAGGAAAACGCGGGATAAAAAGTCGTATTCAGATGTCCTATTTCAGGACACTGTCGACCCATGTTCCGAATTTCGTCCTAGCCCGTTCAGGCATTTGAGCCTGAAGGAGGAACGAACATATACACACAGATCTGGAGCCATGAGTTGACTTCCGAAAGGGAACCCCGAGGTTATGGAGTATAGGAACATAGGTACGGTATTAGTCAGTAAAATCTGACACGTCACCCGTTTTGCCCTAGAGCGGGAGAAAACATTGAATGATTTCCCACCTTAAAAAAATACATACCCAGGTTATACCTTTTTGTGGTGGGATTTTTGTCAAATTTTTAATGTTTAAAACCCACCTATGTTTTTTCAGTTGCGTTTAAGGGTTAGGATAGCTCATAAATACAACTAGTACCTACTTATATACAACTCTCACCTATAAAACCACTCGATCAATGCCACAAGGAGGAAAACTCCCTACGTATATCTTAATTATTCGGCAAACTATTTTTCTCCTAAAGAATCTATGACCATTCCTACTGAGTTCTCGGAACTCACGTAGGTAATACCTTCTCCATAATGAAAGGCCCATTCTAAATTACATCCTCTTATACCTACATATACTCAACAAATTAAGTGTCGGCCATTCACCTAAGCGTTGATAAATTTGTACTGTTCACTAATATGATTAAAAAATTATTGTAGGTTCAAATTAAACGCGCAACACTGTATGTTATTGATAGCATATTTTAATTGAATTGAACTGAAATGTTTACGTATTTTCTATTTTATATCGGGAGCAAAATGTTTTTGTTATTTCGTCCAGTACCTGAGGCGTTAAAATCATTAAAACCTCCGATTACAGTTACTGTGGATGAAATAAAAAATAAACAAATATGGTAGGTAAAACAAAAGAAAGAAAAACATTTTATTTGGCGGAACAAGGCGCAAATTTAGAAGTAACAAATTATAAATAAATTATGTGAAAAAAAAAATGCGCTACATCCGCGCAAAACGGCTGACCGCTCAGCATAATGCCGTGACCAAACGCAAAATACGATGAGTCAACGGCACTGGTTTTAGGTTATCATAGCATTTGTGTTATGATAATCATCTTGGTAATTATATGTTTAATATAAAAGTTTACATATTAAAAAAATGTGATCTTAATTTTGAAAAAAAAAAATGTTTACAATATTTCAACTAGAATCTCAGGAACTACTAATTAGCGCAAATTAAAAAAAGATAGTGGTAGATAGGTGGTGGTAGTGGTGGTGGTGTGTGTTGGTGGTGGTTTTTGTCCAACAGTGGACGTCTTTCGGCTGAAATGACGATGATGATAATGATAAGTGGTAGATAGCTCATTTATCGGGGAAGGCTATATCACATCACGCAACAATCAATAGAAGTCGAGTAGTAATCAAAGACGCGGGTGATACCGCGGGAGACAGTATGTTATACGTATTAGACTTTAGAATGTTTTTGCGAGTGGAAATTAAGTTAACGTATAATTACTATTTTTGTTGATATAAACTGATGCTTGACTGCGATCCCACCTGATGGTAAGCAGAGATACAATCGTTGATCGTGAGGCGCACAGTTAGTTTATTAGTTTAGGCTCTTAAACCTATTGACTCGAGCCTTGAAGACATCAAAATTATAATCAGACAGGAAGACCGCAGCAGGCAAATTGTTCCAGTCCTTCGATGTATGCGGTATAAACAACGAGGCGAAATGCTTGGTCCGAAATATAGAGATTTCAACGATGTAAGGGTGGAAACACGCATTTCCTAGGGTTGTCCTGTGGTAGAAATGAGATGGTGGAATCAAGTCATATAATTCCCGTGCACACTCTGCAAAATGCATCTCTCTGCTCTGAGAATCCAAGATACGCGCACACACACATGCATATATGTAGGTATACAATCTTTCACCTTTATTATATCTATTAGTATGATAGCCGACGTATTGTTTACAGTTTATCAGTATCCATTAAACTGATTAATACAATGTATCGAATGTTATTAAAACAGAATTATCAGCATTAAAGGTTTCAATTAAAATTCGGCGATATTTTACGTATCATCTCGTAAAATAATCATTTTAATTGACTTTCAGTCGCCTATTCCACAAAAACGGTGCCTTTGTTCTGATCACGTGACTGAGCGTTGAGATGACGTCAGAACAAAGGAATCGAGGGCGAGGCCTACTCGAGGCGTTCGACGCAAACGAAACGATCGTAGCTTGGCTAGGAGAGCTGAACTTTCAAACATGGTAGTTTTCATATTTCTGAAAGGCAATTTCTGAAAGTTACATCCGTATCGTTTGGCTGATGCCAAGTATTTCTTTTTCTCTTTTTTAAAACACTTTAGATTAAGGTAAGTGTTCCAACAAAAGTTCAACACAGCGAAACCTAGATACATAAGGTAGGTAAAAAGCTATTCAGTTTTATATCAACGCTTAACGCCGAGGAATAGCATTATCTTGTATGATGGCGAAAGTATAAAATTGCATAGCAGAACTTTTTACTTCAAGATTCTTTTATTTTTACAAGTACACTAGTGTTATAGTCAAGGCAGTTTAGTTTTACGGAACCATTTATCTACAAGGTAGAACAGGATAGGTTTCATAATTTGCACTATTTTTTTTATCGTAACTAAGATGGTTACAAAGGAAGTGTTCAAGACTGAAGAGGATGAATGGATGATATTGCATCGTTCGTCAAGTTGCCAAAAACAATGAAAGAAAGTACCTGCTATGGATCAAAGGAGATCGCATGAGAAACATACTTTATTAGCATGCGATGAGCTGACTGGACCAATATGCTACTAGTGTGCCTCACCATCAATGATTGCATCACCATCAGGTGGGATTGCAGTCAAGCACTGGTTTATATCAATTATAAAAAATATATATTTCGTTCAGCTGCTAATAGCATAATAAATTATAGACCGTGCACTGTATTGAAGGTGGTGAATCGAGACCGGTTTTGTTAATCATAATATACGCTTAGACGTACTTAAAGTTTTATTTAATTTGGTGATATTTATGCTTATTACATACTTACACAACTAACACTGAACGTTTTTTTAATGATATATCATTTTGTAAATATGAACATATACATATATTTATGAGATTTATATATTTGAAACTGATTTTCATCCGTCACTTACCTACACTCAAAGGTTGAGTTGAAAACCAGCGTCAGGCAACTGCTACGTAGTTGACTGGCATCATGCTGAACTGAACCTATTTGGTACTGCCGTGAGACACATTGTTGTTGTTATTTTTATTTATTTTTTACTTTTAATTTTTTTTTTTAAGGTGGGAAAATCATCTAATGATTTATCCCGCTCTTGGGTGGAGCGAGAGATAGTGTCAGACTTTTACTGACTAAAAACCCACTCCTGTTCCCTCTTTGCCTTCATCCCGGGGCCCCGGGCTTCGCTTTCACACTACCCGTGGCCCCAGTAGGCTTTGACCCTGCTGGGCCCCTACTTTACTTTTAATTTAAGTTTTTAGTAAGTACTTGTTTGTTCATTGTGTGCCAAATTAACATGTTTTATTCCTTCTTCCAAAATAGGATTTTATAGAAAATTGTGGAAATTATTAAGTCTTAACTTGATAAAATGGAATACCAGTCCAAAAGAAAACTTTACTATGTTAATTAAAAAAATATATATTATAAAGTCAAAACTTGTCACAGAAATTTACCTTACCTATTCTTTGTAATCAAAAGTAATTGTCCATTGTCCAAGGACAATGAAAAACATAACAAAAGTATTGTATTCTATAAAACACGATATTTGTGACAGAAACCTAGTTACTTACTACTTTTCATTAGAAAGTAGAAAACTTTTAGACATTTCAGGAACTTTATTTTTGCTCTTTGTAGAGGTTCGCGGACCACAGGCTTGGGACCTCTGATGTAACAGGAGTGCCGTAAATACGAAGTATTGAAATGTTGTACTCAGTGCCAAGCCTATCTTCATAAAAACCAGATCCCAGGAGCCTTCACCTCGAGTAAGATCTACAGCCTTCACCGTACCTACCTACGAAGCTAATATTATAAGAAATATTTTCACTTTTCATTGATATTTTAAAGAATAATCTTTAGAAGCGTCCGCCCTCAAATCCGATTCAAATTATTTTTTAACCGACTTCAAAAAAAGGAGGACTTTCTCAATTCTGGACTGGAAACATGACTTTGCCAGCCAAGGGTCGAGTCAAGATGTAAACCGAGATCCTTTACGCTAGGACTGATGGGGATGACAGCACCATTAAAAATAATTGGAGGAAGAGAATTAACCACCACTTTACCCATCATGCGTGAGCTTCCAATAATAATAGCCTGACAATTTGAGGGGTTTTTCGTTAACTCAGAAGTTTGATTTTTTTAACAGCTTCAAGGGACCGTAGATTTGAATATATGGTTTTCATTTCAACTCGATACCTCTACGCGTTTCCGAGATAAAGGGTTTTGACAGACAGACAGACATAGACGGATAGACAGACAGACTGGCAACAAAGTGATCCTATAAGGATTCCGTTTTTTCCTATTGAGGTACGGAACCCTAAAAAACAAGAAAAATTAATAAATGACAGAATGATGATTTATTATGTACTTCCCAAGGTAATTTAAGATACAACTGACTGATTGCTGAGCTCCTTGACACGCAATAATTCAGGAAGTGTGATCAACGCTTCGGTAATTGTTTGGAAGGAGAGAAGCTTTGTTAAGAAATAAGGCACTTACAGGTTGGTTTCATTACCGCTGCTGAATTAGTAATTAAAAATGGTGCAAAACAACCTACGAGCGGATGCTTTTAAGTGTTTCTCCTGAATAATTTATCTATATAAATAAAAATAAATGGCTAAATGAGTTGGTTGGGGCAAATCTCGAAAATTACTGGACCAATTTAGATGGCCTTTTTTAAACTATTTGTTGAAGTCTCAAGAAGGTTCTTATGAAGAGAAAATTGCACAAATACATTTTACGATTCTACATTTAAACTTCCTAGCTGGCAACATAGTTAAGCATGAATCCTAGCTTTTGACAGAACGACGTCTGTTGGTCAACTGTTGAATAGTCATGTAACTCTGTGGATACACACGGAGGTAATAAAACTGCAAAACGCGATCGTGGACTAAATATAAAATCATCTAATATAACCTATTTATAAACTTTTAAATATAGTAGGTATATCGTATCGTACATCCACATTACATTTTACGACACGCAACGATTTATAGTACCGTGAATTCAACCCGCTGGCGCCAGTAGCCTACTTCAGCAAATAAAGTCTTTTCATAAAGAAAACATTGGCGTTCCCTCCATTGGTTCAGTAAAATCAAATTTCTGAATCATTGGACAGCATCTGACGATTAAAACTCTCGTCTTATTACAAGCACTTGATGTCAATAAAACGGTTTCGAACTTCGGTTGAGGAAACACCAAAGAAAATTGTGGAGTAAGTACCAAAAGTATTTCAGTAAGTTTTAGAATTTTTATTTTGGGATTTTTATTGAATAGTTTTTATCTTCGATGACCTCGTACGTTTTGAATGCAATGTGTAACAATTGTTGATAGGCCAATAAATAAATAAATAAATAAATAAACTGAAGCGTTAATAAGCGACACATTGAACAAGCTGAGCACGTTCTCATCATTACTCACGCTGATAATATCTGTTATCGTTTTCCTTATTTCTATTTCTTTACAGGAAAAGCGGTTCCCACGTACTAACAAATTTCCTCAAAGTTGCTTATATTGAAAAAACAGATAAGGCGAAATAGCTATGAATAAATGCAGAATAATTTTACCATGCCTCTAGGAAATCATATTACCAGCATACTGGTTGAACAAAAAACAAACAACAAACAAAACAACAAGTTTGAGATCAAAGTTACATTCAGTGTCCGCTAATGTTTGTTTTTTTTTTTGTTTTTTTATCGTTGATGGGTTCGCGCTTGACCCCTATCTCAACGGATCCCGAAGGCTTGATTAGATTTTTTTTTTGTGAAATTTTTCCAAGTCTTTTTCATAGTAAAATGGTGTTTTTTCCTCAGTGCCCCATTTCGTATTATATGACCAGCATATTTTCTAGGAAGGTGCATAAGTTACATAACAGGTTCTAAAAGGTTATCTATACTAAAACGGTTCCCCGCTTCCAACAACATCACATAAGTTGTCTACATTATATATCTAAACTACTAGGCTAGGCCAGAGGATTCGCTCGCATTTTGTGAATTATCCTAAAGGAAAACGCGGGATAAAAAGTCGTATTCAGATGTCCTATTTCAGGACACTGTCGACCCATGTTCCGAATTTCGTCCTAGCCCGTTCAGGCATTTGAGCCTGAAGTAGTAACGAACACATACACACAGATCTGGAGCCATGAGTTGACTTCCGAAAGGGAACCCCGAGGTCCTGAAATATAGGAACATAGGTACAGTATTACTCAGTAAAAGTCTGACACGTCACCCGTTTTGCCCTAGAGCGGGAGAAGACATTGAATGATTTCCCACCTTAAAAAACACATACCCAGTTTGTACCTTTTAGTGGTGGGATTTTTTTGTCAAATTTTTAATAAATAAAACCCACCTATATTGTTTTAGTTGCCCATTGCGTTTAAGGGTTAGGATAGCTCATAAATACAACTAGTACCTACTTATATACAACTCTTACCTATAAAACCATTCGATCAATGCCACAAGAGGAAAACTCCCTACGTATATCTTAATTATTCGGCAAACTATTTTTCTCCTAAAGAATCTATGACCATTCCTACTGATCTCACGGAACTCACGTAGGTAATACCTTCTCCATAATGAAAGGCCCATTCTAAATTACATCCTCTTATACCTACATATACTCAACAAATTAGGTGTCGGCCATTCACCTAAGCGTTGATAAATTTGTACTGTTCACTAATATTATTAAAAAAAAGTATTGTAGGTTCAAATTAAACGCGCAACACTGTATGTTATTGATAGCATATTTTAATTGAATTGAACTGAAATGTTTACGTATTTTCTATTTTATATCGGGAGCAAAATGTTTTTGTTATTTCGTCCAGTACCTGAGGCGTTAAAATCATTAAAACCTCCGATTACAGTTACTGTGGATGAAATAAAAAATAAACAAATATGGTAGGTAAAACAAAAGAAAGAAAAACATTTTATTTGGCGGAACAAGGCGCAAATTTAGAAGTAACAAATTATAAATAAATTATGTGAAAAAAAAAATGCGCTACATCCGCGCAAAACGGCTGACCGCTCAGCATAATGCCGTGACCAAACGCAAAATACGATGAGTCAACGGCACTGGTTTTAGGTTATCATAGCATTTGTGTTATGATAATCATCTTGGTAATTATATGTTTAATATAAAAGTTTACATATTAAAAAAATGTGATCTTAATTTTGAAAAAAAAAAATGTTTACAATATTTCAACTAGAATCTCAGGAACTACTAATTAGCGCAAATTAAAAAAAGATAGTGGTAGATAGGTGGTGGTAGTGGTGGTGGTGTGTGTTGGTGGTGGTTTTTGTCCAACAGTGGACGTCTTTCGGCTGAAATGACGATGATGATAATGATAAGTGGTAGATAGCTCATTTATCGGGGAAGGCTATATCACATCACGCAACAATCAATAGAAGTCGAGTAGTAATCAAAGACGCGGGTGATACCGCGGGAGACAGTATGTTATACGTATTAGACTTTAGAATGTTTTTGCGAGTGGAAATTAAGTTAACGTATAATTACTATTTTTGTTGATATAAACTGATGCTTGACTGCGATCCCACCTGATGGTAAGCAGAGATACAATCGTTGATCGTGAGGCGCACAGTTAGTTTATTAGTTTAGGCTCTTAAACCTATTGACTCGAGCCTTGAAGACATCAAAATTATAATCAGACAGGAAGACCGCAGCAGGCAAATTGTTCCAGTCCTTCGATGTATGCGGTATAAACAACGAGGCGAAATGCTTGGTCCGAAATATAGAGATTTCAACGATGTAAGGGTGGAAACACGCATTTCCTAGGGTTGTCCTGTGGTAGAAATGAGATGGTGGAATCAAGTCATATAATTCCCGTGCACACTCTGCAAAATGCATCTCTCTGCTCTGAGAATCCAAGATACGCGCACACACACATGCATATATGTAGGTATACAATCTTTCACCTTTATTATATCTATTAGTATGATAGCCGACGTATTGTTTACAGTTTATCAGTATCCATTAAACTGATTAATACAATGTATCGAATGTTATTAAAACAGAATTATCAGCATTAAAGGTTTCAATTAAAATTCGGCGATATTTTACGTATCATCTCGTAAAATAATCATTTTAATTGACTTTCAGTCGCCTATTCCACAAAAACGGTGCCTTTGTTCTGATCACGTGACTGAGCGTTGAGATGACGTCAGAACAAAGGAATCGAGGGCGAGGCCTACTCGAGGCGTTCGACGCAAACGAAACGATCGTAGCTTGGCTAGGAGAGCTGAACTTTCAAACATGGTAGTTTTCATATTTCTGAAAGGCAATTTCTGAAAGTTACATCCGTATCGTTTGGCTGATGCCAAGTATTTCTTTTTCTCTTTTTTAAAACACTTTAGATTAAGGTAAGTGTTCCAACAAAAGTTCAACACAGCGAAACCTAGATACATAAGGTAGGTAAAAAGCTATTCAGTTTTATATCAACGCTTAACGCCGAGGAATAGCATTATCTTGTATGATGGCGAAAGTATAAAATTGCATAGCAGAACTTTTTACTTCAAGATTCTTTTATTTTTACAAGTACACTAGTGTTATAGTCAAGGCAGTTTAGTTTTACGGAACCATTTATCTACAAGGTAGAACAGGATAGGTTTCATAATTTGCACTATTTTTTTTATCGTAACTAAGATGGTTACAAAGGAAGTGTTCAAGACTGAAGAGGATGAATGGATGATATTGCATCGTTCGTCAAGTTGCCAAAAACAATGAAAGAAAGTACCTGCTATGGATCAAAGGAGATCGCATGAGAAACATACTTTATTAGCATGCGATGAGCTGACTGGACCAATATGCTACTAGTGTGCCTCACCATCAATGATTGCATCACCATCAGGTGGGATTGCAGTCAAGCACTGGTTTATATCAATTATAAAAAATATATATTTCGTTCAGCTGCTAATAGCATAATAAATTATAGACCGTGCACTGTATTGAAGGTGGTGAATCGAGACCGGTTTTGTTAATCATAATATACGCTTAGACGTACTTAAAGTTTTATTTAATTTGGTGATATTTATGCTTATTACATACTTACACAACTAACACTGAACGTTTTTTTAATGATATATCATTTTGTAAATATGAACATATACATATATTTATGAGATTTATATATTTGAAACTGATTTTCATCCGTCACTTACCTACACTCAAAGGTTGAGTTGAAAACCAGCGTCAGGCAACTGCTACGTAGTTGACTGGCATCATGCTGAACTGAACCTATTTGGTACTGCCGTGAGACACATTGTTGTTGTTATTTTTATTTATTTTTTACTTTTAATTTTTTTTTTTAAGGTGGGAAAATCATCTAATGATTTATCCCGCTCTTGGGTGGAGCGAGAGATAGTGTCAGACTTTTACTGACTAAAAACCCACTCCTGTTCCCTCTTTGCCTTCATCCCGGGGCCCCGGGCTTCGCTTTCACACTACCCGTGGCCCCAGTAGGCTTTGACCCTGCTGGGCCCCTACTTTACTTTTAATTTAAGTTTTTAGTAAGTACTTGTTTGTTCATTGTGTGCCAAATTAACATGTTTTATTCCTTCTTCCAAAATAGGATTTTATAGAAAATTGTGGAAATTATTAAGTCTTAACTTGATAAAATGGAATACCAGTCCAAAAGAAAACTTTACTATGTTAATTAAAAAAATATATATTATAAAGTCAAAACTTGTCACAGAAATTTACCTTACCTATTCTTTGTAATCAAAAGTAATTGTCCATTGTCCAAGGACAATGAAAAACATAACAAAAGTATTGTATTCTATAAAACACGATATTTGTGACAGAAACCTAGTTACTTACTACTTTTCATTAGAAAGTAGAAAACTTTTAGACATTTCAGGAACTTTATTTTTGCTCTTTGTAGAGGTTCGCGGACCACAGGCTTGGGACCTCTGATGTAACAGGAGTGCCGTAAATACGAAGTATTGAAATGTTGTACTCAGTGCCAAGCCTATCTTCATAAAAACCAGATCCCAGGAGCCTTCACCTCGAGTAAGATCTACAGCCTTCACCGTACCTACCTACGAAGCTAATATTATAAGAAATATTTTCACTTTTCATTGATATTTTAAAGAATAATCTTTAGAAGCGTCCGCCCTCAAATCCGATTCAAATTATTTTTTAACCGACTTCAAAAAAAGGAGGACTTTCTCAATTCTGGACTGGAAACATGACTTTGCCAGCCAAGGGTCGAGTCAAGATGTAAACCGAGATCCTTTACGCTAGGACTGATGGGGATGACAGCACCATTAAAAATAATTGGAGGAAGAGAATTAACCACCACTTTACCCATCATGCGTGAGCTTCCAATAATAATAGCCTGACAATTTGAGGGGTTTTTCGTTAACTCAGAAGTTTGATTTTTTTAACAGCTTCAAGGGACCGTAGATTTGAATATATGGTTTTCATTTCAACTCGATACCTCTACGCGTTTCCGAGATAAAGGGTTTTGACAGACAGACAGACATAGACGGATAGACAGACAGACTGGCAACAAAGTGATCCTATAAGGATTCCGTTTTTTCCTATTGAGGTACGGAACCCTAAAAAACAAGAAAAATTAATAAATGACAGAATGATGATTTATTATGTACTTCCCAAGGTAATTTAAGATACAACTGACTGATTGCTGAGCTCCTTGACACGCAATAATTCAGGAAGTGTGATCAACGCTTCGGTAATTGTTTGGAAGGAGAGAAGCTTTGTTAAGAAATAAGGCACTTACAGGTTGGTTTCATTACCGCTGCTGAATTAGTAATTAAAAATGGTGCAAAACAACCTACGAGCGGATGCTTTTAAGTGTTTCTCCTGAATAATTTATCTATATAAATAAAAATAAATGGCTAAATGAGTTGGTTGGGGCAAATCTCGAAAATTACTGGACCAATTTAGATGGCCTTTTTTAAACTATTTGTTGAAGTCTCAAGAAGGTTCTTATGAAGAGAAAATTGCACAAATACATTTTACGATTCTACATTTAAACTTCCTAGCTGGCAACATAGTTAAGCATGAATCCTAGCTTTTGACAGAACGACGTCTGTTGGTCAACTGTTGAATAGTCATGTAACTCTGTGGATACACACGGAGGTAATAAAACTGCAAAACGCGATCGTGGACTAAATATAAAATCATCTAATATAACCTATTTATAAACTTTTAAATATAGTAGGTATATCGTATCGTACATCCACATTACATTTTACGACACGCAACGATTTATAGTACCGTGAATTCAACCCGCTGGCGCCAGTAGCCTACTTCAGCAAATAAAGTCTTTTCATAAAGAAAACATTGGCGTTCCCTCCATTGGTTCAGTAAAATCAAATTTCTGAATCATTGGACAGCATCTGACGATTAAAACTCTCGTCTTATTACAAGCACTTGATGTCAATAAAACGGTTTCGAACTTCGGTTGAGGAAACACCAAAGAAAATTGTGGAGTAAGTACCAAAAGTATTTCAGTAAGTTTTAGAATTTTTATTTTGGGATTTTTATTGAATAGTTTTTATCTTCGATGACCTCGTACGTTTTGAATGCAATGTGTAACAATTGTTGATAGGCCAATAAATAAATAAATAAATAAATAAACTGAAGCGTTAATAAGCGACACATTGAACAAGCTGAGCACGTTCTCATCATTACTCACGCTGATAATATCTGTTATCGTTTTCCTTATTTCTATTTCTTTACAGGAAAAGCGGTTCCCACGTACTAACAAATTTCCTCAAAGTTGCTTATATTGAAAAAACAGATAAGGCGAAATAGCTATGAATAAATGCAGAATAATTTTACCATGCCTCTAGGAAATCATATTACCAGCATACTGGTTGAACAAAAAACAAACAACAAACAAAACAACAAGTTTGAGATCAAAGTTACATTCAGTGTCCGCTAATGTTTGTTTTTTTTTTTGTTTTTTTATCGTTGATGGGTTCGCGCTTGACCCCTATCTCAACGGATCCCGAAGGCTTGATTAGATTTTTTTTTTGTGAAATTTTTCCAAGTCTTTTTCATAGTAAAATGGTGTTTTTTCCTCAGTGCCCCATTTCGTATTATATGACCAGCATATTTTCTAGGAAGGTGCATAAGTTACATAACAGGTTCTAAAAGGTTATCTATACTAAAACGGTTCCCCGCTTCCAACAACATCACATAAGTTGTCTACATTATATATCTAAACTACTAGGCTAGGCCAGAGGATTCGCTCGCATTTTGTGAATTATCCTAAAGGAAAACGCGGGATAAAAAGTCGTATTCAGATGTCCTATTTCAGGACACTGTCGACCCATGTTCCGAATTTCGTCCTAGCCCGTTCAGGCATTTGAGCCTGAAGTAGTAACGAACACATACACACAGATCTGGAGCCATGAGTTGACTTCCGAAAGGGAACCCCGAGGTCCTGAAATATAGGAACATAGGTACAGTATTACTCAGTAAAAGTCTGACACGTCACCCGTTTTGCCCTAGAGCGGGAGAAGACATTGAATGATTTCCCACCTTAAAAAACACATACCCAGTTTGTACCTTTTAGTGGTGGGATTTTTTTGTCAAATTTTTAATAAATAAAACCCACCTATATTGTTTTAGTTGCCCATTGCGTTTAAGGGTTAGGATAGCTCATAAATACAACTAGTACCTACTTATATACAACTCTTACCTATAAAACCATTCGATCAATGCCACAAGAGGAAAACTCCCTACGTATATCTTAATTATTCGGCAAACTATTTTTCTCCTAAAGAATCTATGACCATTCCTACTGATCTCACGGAACTCACGTAGGTAATACCTTCTCCATAATGAAAGGCCCATTCTAAATTACATCCTCTTATACCTACATATACTCAACAAATTAGGTGTCGGCCATTCACCTAAGCGTTGATAAATTTGTACTGTTCACTAATATTATTAAAAAAATTATTGTAGGTTCAAATTAAACGCGCAACACTGTATGTTATTGATAGCATATTTTAATTGAATTGAACTGAAATGTTTACGTATTTTCTATTTTATATCGGGAGCAAAATGTTTTTGTTATTTCGTCCAGTACCTGAGGCGTTAAAATCATTAAAACCTCCGATTACAGTTACTGTGGATGAAATAAAAAATAAACAAATATGGTAGGTAAAACAAAAGAAAGAAAAACATTTTATTTGGCGGAACAAGGCGCAAATTTAGAAGTAACAAATTATAAATAAATTATGTGAAAAAAAAAATGCGCTACATCCGCGCAAAACGGCTGACCGCTCAGCATAATGCCGTGACCAAACGCAAAATACGATGAGTCAACGGCACTGGTTTTAGGTTATCATAGCATTTGTGTTATGATAATCATCTTGGTAATTATATGTTTAATATAAAGGTTTACATATTAAAAAAATGTGATCTTAATTTTGAAAAAAAAAAATGTTTACAATATTTCAACTAGAATCTCAGGAACTACTAATTAGCGCAAATTAAAAAAAGATAGTGGTAGATAGGTGGTGGTAGTGGTGGTGGTGTGTGTTGGTGGTGGTTTTTGTCCAACAGTGGACGTCTTTCGGCTGAAATGACGATGATGATAATGATAAGTGGTAGATAGCTCATTTATCGGGGAAGGCTATATCACATCACGCAACAATCAATAGAAGTCGAGTAGTAATCAAAGACGCGGGTAATACCGCGGGAGACAGTATGTTATACGTATTAGACTTTAGAATGTTTTTGCGAGTGGAAATTAAGTTAACGTATAATTACTATTTTTGTTGATATAAACTGATGCTTGACTGCGATCCCACCTGATGGTAAGCAGAGATACAATCGTTGATCGTGAGGCGCACAGTTAGTTTATTAGTTTAGGCTCTTAAACCTATTGACTCGAGCCTTGAAGACATCAAAATTATAATCAGACAGGAAGACCGCAGCAGGCAAATTGTTCCAGTCCTTCGATGTATGCGGTATAAACAACGAGGCGAAATGCTTGGTCCGAAATATAGAGATTTCAACGATGTAAGGGTGGAAACACGCATTTCCTAGGGTTGTCCTGTGGTAGAAATGAGATGGTGGAATCAAGTCATATAATTCCCGTGCACACTCTGCAAAATGCATCTCTCTGCTCTGAGAATCCAAGATACGCGCACACACACATGCATATATGTAGGTATACAATCTTTCACCTTTATTATATCTATTAGTATGATAGCCGACGTATTGTTTACAGTTTATCAGTATCCATTAAACTGATTAATACAATGTATCGAATGTTATTAAAACAGAATTATCAGCATTAAAGGTTTCAATTAAAATTCGGCGATATTTTACGTATCATCTCGTAAAATAATCATTTTAATTGACTTTCAGTCGCCTATTCCACAAAAACGGTGCCTTTGTTCTGATCACGTGACTGAGCGTTGAGATGACGTCAGAACAAAGGAATCGAGGGCGAGGCCTACTCGAGGCGTTCGACGCAAACGAAACGATCGTAGCTTGGCTAGGAGAGCTGAACTTTCAAACATGGTAGTTTTCATATTTCTGAAAGGCAATTTCTGAAAGTTACATCCGTATCGTTTGGCTGATGCCAAGTATTTCTTTTTCTCTTTTTTAAAACACTTTAGATTAAGGTAAGTGTTCCAACAAAAGTTCAACACAGCGAAACCTAGATACATAAGGTAGGTAAAAAGCTATTCAGTTTTATATCAACGCTTAACGCCGAGGAATAGCATTATCTTGTATGATGGCGAAAGTATAAAATTGCATAGCAGAACTTTTTACTTCAAGATTCTTTTATTTTTACAAGTACACTAGTGTTATAGTCAAGGCAGTTTAGTTTTACGGAACCATTTATCTACAAGGTAGAACAGGATAGGTTTCATAATTTGCACTATTTTTTTTATCGTAACTAAGATGGTTACAAAGGAAGTGTTCAAGACTGAAGAGGATGAATGGATGATATTGCATCGTTCGTCAAGTTGCCAAAAACAATGAAAGAAAGTACCTGCTATGGATCAGAAGAGATCGCATGAGAAACATACTTTATTAGCATGCGGTGAGCTGATTGGACCAATATGCTACTAGTGTGCCTCACCATCAATGATTGCATCACCATCAGGTGGGATTGCAGTCAAGCACTGGTTTATATCAATTATAAAATATATATATACTTTTAGAGGGTAGTACAAAATATTTATTTATTTCAAATACCCGAAGTCAATTTCCTTTTCATTTAATATCACTTTTTTCGCTGGTTTGCAACTCGTCTGCCGCGTTCAGCTGCTAATAGCATAATAAATTATGTACCGTGCACTACATTGACGGTGGTGAATCGAGACCGGTTTTGTTAATCATAATATACGCTTAGACGTACTTAAAGTTTTATTTAATTTGGTGATATTTATGCTTATTACATACTTACACAACTAACACTGAACGTTTTTTTTTATGATATATCATTTTGTAACTATTAACTTAAACATATATTTATGAGATTTATATATTTGAAACTGATTTTCATCCGTCACTTACCTACACTCAAAGGTTCGGTTGAAAACCAGCGTCAGGCAACTGCTACGTAGTTGTCTGGCATCATGCTGAACTGAACCTATTTGGTACTGCCGTGAGACACATTGTTGTTGTTATTTTTATTTATTTATTATTTTAAGGTGGGAAAATCATCTAATTATTAAACCCACTCTTGGGTGGAGCGAGAGATAGTGTCAGACTTTTACTGACTAAAAACCCACTCCTGTTCCCTCTTTGCCTTCATCCCGGGGCCCCGGGCTTCGCTTTCACACTACCCGTGGCCCCAGTAGGCTTCGACCCTGCTGGGCCCCTACTTTACTTTTAATTTAAGTTTTTAATAAGTACTTGTTTGTTCATTGTGTGCCAAATTAACATGTTTTATTTCTTCTTCCAAAATAGGATTTTATAGAAAATTGTGGAAATTATTAAGTTAACTTGATAAAATGATGACTATGATTTGATGTCTTTTTTGTTAGAATGGAAAACCAGTCCAAAAGAAAACTTTACTATGTTAATTAAAAAAATATATATCATAAAGTCAAAATTTGTCACAGACATTTACAACAACCTTACCTATTCTTTGAAATCAAAAGTAATTGTCCATTGTCCAAGGACAATGAAAAACACAACAAAAATATTGTTTTCTATAAAACACGATATTTGTGATAGAAACCTAGTTACTTACTACTTTTCATTAGAAAGTAGAAAACTTTTAGACATTTCAGGAACTTTATTTTTGCTCTTTGTAGAGGTTCGCGGACCACAGGCTTGGGACCTCTGATGTAACAGGAGTGCCGTAAATACGAAGTATTGAAATGTTGTACTCAGTGCCAAGCCTATCTTCAAAAAAACCAGATCCCAGGAGCCTTCACCTCGAGTAAGATCTACAGCCTTCACCGTACCTACCTACGAAGCTAATATTATAAGAAGTATTTTCACTTTTCATTGATATTTTAAAGAATAATCTTTAGAAGCGTCCGCCCTCAAATCCGATTCAATTTATTTTTTAACCGACTTCAAAAAAAGAAGGACTTTCTCAATTCTGGACTATAAACCTGACTTTGCCAGCCAAGGGTCGAGTCAAGATGTAAACCGAGATCCTTTACGCTAGAACTGATGGGGATGACGGCACCATTAAAAATAATTGGAGGAAGAAAATTAACCACCACTTTACCCATCATGCGTGAGCTTCCAATAATAATGGACTGACACTTTGGAGGGGTTTACAGACACTCCAAATCTATCAGACCAATCCCTGAGAGATCCCTATGAACTTCGATTTCCTTGAGATTGTCGAACTATAGGTTTTTTTGTGACACAAACGGCCCTTTTTTTTCGTTAACTCAGAAGTTTGATTTTTTAACAGCTTCAAGGGACCGTAGATTTGAATATATTGTTTTCATTTCAACTCGATACCTCTACGCGTTTCCGAGATAAAGGGTCTTGATAGACAGACATAGACAGACAGACTGACAACAAAGTGATCCTATAAGGATTCCGTTTTTTCCTATTGAGGTACGGAACCCTAAAAAATAAGAAAAAATAATAAATGACAGAATTATGATTTATTATGTGCTTCCCAAGGTAATTTAAGATACAACTGACTGATTGCTGAGCTCCTTGACACGCAATAATTCAGGAAGTGTGATCAACGCTTCGGTAATTGTTTGGAAGGAGAGAAGCTTTGTTAAGGCAGTAAGTGCCTTATTTCTTAACAAAGCTTTGGTTTCAGGTTGGTTTCATTACCGCTGCTGAATTAGTAATTAAAAATGGTGCAAAACAACCTACGAGCGGATGCTTTTAAGTGTTTCTCCTGCATAATTTATCTATATAAATAAAAATAAATGGCTAAATGATTTGGTTAGGGAAAATCTCGAAAATTACTGGACCAATTTAGATGGCCTTTTTTAAACTATTTGTTGAAGTCTCAAGAAGGTTCTTATGAAGAGAAAATTGCACAAATACATTTTACGATTCTACATTTAAACTGCCTAGCTGGCAACATAGTTAAGCATGAATCCTAGCTTTTGACAGAACGACGTCTGTTGGTCAACAGTTGAATAGTCATGTAACTCTGTGGATACACACGGAGGCAATAAAAGTGCAAAACGCGATCGTGGACTAAATATAAAATCATCTAATATAACTTATTTCTAAACTTTTAAATATAGTAGGTATATCGTATCGTACATCCACATTACATTTTACAACACGCAACGATTTATAGTACCGTGAATTCAACCCGCTGGCGCCAGTAGCCTACTTCAGCAAATAAAATCTTTTCATAAAGAAAACATTGGCGTTCCCTCCATTGGTTCAGTAAAATCAAATTTCTGAATCATTGGACAGCATCTGACGATTAAAACTCTCGTCTTATTACAAGCACTTGATGTCAATAAAACGGTTTCGAACTTCGGTTGAGGAAACACCAAAGAAAATTGTGGAGTAAGTACCAAAAGTATTTCAGTAAGTTTTAGAATTTTTATTTTGGGATTTTTATTGAATAGTTTTTATCTCCGATGACCTCTTTTTAATGAAAGGTAGAAACGCTGCTCTATAAAATAAATATTTGATGAAAACCTTACTTTTAAGGTGAACCAATTAAGAACAATAGGCTATTGTTTAAAATGTAAAACTCATCATCTCTTTAACCTTTTCCCAAAAAGCTTAGGATCAGTTTCCAGTATAACCAGATGCGGCTCAATACCCACGTTTTATATGGAACGACTGTCTATCAGACGACCACAACCCAGTTACTGGGCAACACGATACTCTTTGGATAGATTGGTGGTTAGATTTACTAACGTTTCGTACAAACGTTTACGTTTAAAATGTAAAATTATTTCATTTAAAAATGTTTTTTTTTTCAGTATGCATGGTATGCTTACTGAAATAAAAACTTACCTATTACAATTTTCATAAAACTTTTCAAACCGTAACTCAACCCGCATACCAGAAAATCTAGTTCATTCCGTATATGCATTAAAACTAACTAACTGCACATTATAACGTGAGTAAAGACTAATTAACCGTGACTTAGCGGGAACGGCATACGCCATGGTACTAGGAGAGCATAACAATGTCGGTAATATTGCAGAGAACGCTTGCCGTGCAGAATAGGCACATAATGCGACGGGAGAATACAATATGAAGATGACCATGGAGCGTAGCATAATTTCATATCATGTCAGCTGCAGTAGCAAAGCATCTAACAGCCATGTTATGCAGCTTTTAAGAAATAATTCAGAGCACAGGTTTATTTTTTAATATTTCGTCGGGAACTAAAATATAAAAATGTGTTGAGACGTGATTAAATAGCTAATGTTTTATTATCCGTAACAAAAACGTTTTTTATTCCATGTTTTATCTACTATAATGTATTTTTTTTTTTAAATTCAATGTAATTAGAATGGTGGTTACAACTCACAGTAATTACGCTTTCAATCGTAAACCTAACCTAAAGTTCACTAAGTTTTGGACTACAAGCGAAAATTAAATTCAACAAAATGTTCTAAAACATGCAATAAACGGCATGCACAAACTAACACAACACACAACAGCCTGGCCAAGGGTATTGTATTACTTCACTACGTAGTGATGTTCAGATAAGGATTCAACTGCATCTGGATAAACCGGAAGCCAACCCTAACATAATAAGACCTCACGGCGTCCTTACCTACCGCATGACGCAGGTCCTCACCGGGCATGGTAAGTTCGAGAGGTTCCTGCACCGGATCCGTGCAGAAGAGACGCCCGGGGCCACCATTGTGTGGACCGCCCGGAGGACACGGTGGAGCATATGGTAGAGGTGTGCCCCACTTGGGCAGAGCACCGCTGTGTCCTCGTAATGGCGATCGGCGGCAGATATCTCTCGCGCCGGGCCTTGGTACAGGCCAGGGTCCGGAGCGAGGAGGAATGGCAGGCGGTTGCCTCCTTCTGCGAAGCAGTAATGCTAGCAAAGGAGGCGGCCGATCGCGTGAGGCAACGGTCCTCACGCCCCAACCGCCGCCGGGATTCCGATCCCGATTTCCGGCCACCGTAGGCGCGGGCTTGCGGACGGCGGACGATGGGTGACTCGCCGTCCGATCGTCCGGTAACTGTTCGGACCGAGCCCAAGTCGTCGACGGCGTGTAGTGTTCCACGCGCGCCTCAAGGAGATGTCAGCAACTGTAGGGGCCCAGCAGGGTTGAGGCCTACTGAGGCCATGGGTGATGCGAAAGTGACCCCCGGGGCCCTGGAAAAATGGCAAAGAAGGAACAGGAGTGGGTTTTTAGTCAGTAAAAGTCTGACACTATCTCGCGCTCCGCCCAAGAGCGGGGGTTGTCATTAAATGATTTTCCCACCCGAAAAAAAAACCTTAACATAATTATTATTTACTTTATTCATTTGTATATATCGATATATCCTAATATAAAGTCGTAACACATTTTTTGAGTAAAATTGTATTATAAAAAAATTATTTCTTATTACATGCAGCGTCTGGTACTGTGTATGTGTGTGATACTAAATATTAATTGTATAATGCCAAAGCATCAAAAGTTTTCACAAATTACTTATATGATTAACAATTACTGGACTGGCCTATTGGTCTAGTGGTTAGTGGCCCTGACTGCTATGTCGGAGGTCGTGGGTTCGATTCCCACCCAGGATAAATGTTTGTGTGATGAGCACGATCATTTGTTCTGTGTCTGGGTGTAAAATTTATCTATGTATGTATGTATTTAGAAATATATAAGTATGTTTATCAGTTGTCTAGTACCCATAACACAAGCTCTGCTTAGCTTGGGAATAGAGGGCGTAGTGTGATAGTTGTGGAATATTGTATTATTATTAATTACAAACACGGTTGCCCTGAAAAATAAAACTTTTTGCCTTACGACCTAATGCGTAGGTAGCTATCGATATATTGTTTAATAAATTGTATTGTTTCTACAGTTCATTTGTATATCTTTTCT
Source organism: Mythimna pallens (assembly GCA_961205895.1). Lineage (NCBI taxonomy): Eukaryota > Metazoa > Arthropoda > Insecta > Lepidoptera > Noctuidae > Mythimna > Mythimna pallens. The sequence goes on from OY540843.1 coordinate 11,117,319, forward strand.
ATATTCAAATTCTTTTTCTTCTCTTTTATTGCACCACTATTTTTCTCTGCATCATCCAAAGGTGAACTGGTTGAAAATGCATAAGGCATTAAGTCCGCCTTTGTACGTTTATATGCATAAAGTGTTTAATAAATAAACATAGTTGAGAATAGGCTACTTAGATTAATAGGTGCTTATATAGATCTATACTAGATAAAGTGAGAGGGAGAAAGAAATAGACTGCGAGCAGGAATTCAAATAGGTTAGTTATGAACAGACGAAATGAAAATAGTATCGAATAGAACAGACCTTGACGGTTGCCCAAATAAAACCTAAGATCAAAATAGTTTATTCTAGAACTCCTAAAATAGTACATTCAAGCTATCTAGACAAAAGAAGATCGATTGATACTATTTATGTCTATTCAAAATAAGCATTTTATTTTCATTATTCAATGATTGGATTAGTACATATACAATATCACTAAAGTTCTAAAAAGCTTGGGTTCAGTAGTGTTTATTAAGTTATTCAATTTGCTTTTAAACTAAGACACGATAGGCACGTGCTGCGGTGATCAAACTACGAACAGTTTTTTGGAAATATATATACTTAATAAATACTTTACCGAAATAACAAGTTGTCAATTCCAACAAAAGATATTTTTGTCAAACTTTAACGCTGATAGAATATCCTTTGGTCAAGGTTCTAAAGTCCAATATTTTAATGGTTTAGTGTCGTCACTTAATTAATCAAACTTAGGTATATAATATTATAAAAAGCCACAGGGAACGTTTAAAAAAGTTACTGTGGCCTTAGAACGGAAAGGGCAACTGAAGGTTACGAGGTGGGTTTTAGTTATATACGCCATAGCGCCCTCTTATTCCTAGAGCGAGAGATGTCATTTGATGACTTCCTACCTCAAAAAACTACGCTACTACGCTGAAAGGGCTGAAGGGCTGCTTTGTATTTGGATGAAATTTGGTAGACGGTGATACTATGTCCTGGAGTAATTAATAAATGTATAATTTTTTATCGGGGGATTGTGACCCTTTTTGATAATTCATCATTTAACATTATATTGTCGATGAGTCTGTACTAAGCGTAATCGCGTGAAATTCTCTTCAAAACAAAAGTGAATAAGTAGGGACTATAAAAACATGAAACGACGCAAAGTTATAAAAGTAATATTTTAGTGAAACATTAAAGAAAAGTTTACGTAGGTATTTGCTAGAACTTCTATCTGCTTGTTTTAATTGTTCAGCAGTCGTAAGCTAAAATTTGTAGTTCCATTCTTCACTCTGAAAAAATACTTGTATAATTTTTTCGCTCCGATTTTCCTCGCCATAAAATGAAGAATATTCGAAACTGAACGACGTAATTTATGTCTTTCGCAACAGCAAAGTCTGTATATCACTTTGTAAATCGTTTTCTGACATTAAACTAGTAAAGCGTAAAAACGCGGCACACGGCAAGTACAAGAATACATTTAAATTTTTGTCCGTTATACTCATAAACGTTCCGGCGTTTAATTTAATTACTACATTAATGATATTCATAGAAGTGGGTTGTTTTTCCACTTTGTTATGTAGGGAAAACTATAATAAATTAGGCGTGACATATCGCCATGGATTCTCTAAGGCTTTTTGTAAAACAAAAACATGCGATTTCCTAGAAATAATGATCATAGAGTTACCACTAGTGAATTTACCCATTTATAAGCCAACGAATTTATAAGTTAGTTTTTCTCATAGATTGTGTTTTTGCAGATGGAGGCCTTTGGGTTACGTAATTTTTCACTGCAAATGGACCCTTAGGTAGAGCGAGCGTCTGAATATTGTGAGATAACTGTGCAGGGTCACGATTTATGTTGCTATTGGTCTTGTGAGGAGAGAGACAGGCGTAGATACTCGGAGAATCTAAGCATTTTATTTGTTTTATTATTCTTGTAACAAAAGAACAACAATTCCAAACACGTTCAAATGGGTAATTCGCATTCTAATCTCATCCTCAATCACACACAATTAACAATTAACATCATAAACAATTAAAAATAAAAATTCCATATATTTCTTACTAAAAAAATATATGCTAAACTCTTAAAAATATTTAACTACTTATATATACTACCATCTTAATTTTTTTATGTACGTATAAATATAAATTGGTGCAAACTAAACAGAAAGAACTCCTCGTTAATCGAAGGTAATGGTCTCCTCTAGATATTTCCAAGCGCCTCCTTAAGTTGCTGTATCCAACCAATGATCAGCTATGTATGTTACTTTATCAGCTGTTGTCTAGTAGGTACTCATAACACAAGCTCTGCTTAGTTTGGGACTAGACGGCGTTGTGTTATAGTTGTGGAATGATCGCCAGCCACTTGTGTTATATCTTTGGTCCACCGGGCAGTTAATCTGTCTCTAACTGTTATAACCACCTCTTATTTCTCTATTACTACTATTACTATTGGGACTGAGGCCTCCTCTCTAGATAAAGGAATAGGCCGTCATATCCCACGCTGGCCCTACATTTTGACAAAGAAGTTTTGGAGTTGCGAGATTGTTCGATATATTCATTACAGAATGACTCCGACCAACCGATTATTCCAAGACCACAGTGTGAATAGTGCGCGAGGACGCGGCCCTCACGCCCCAGCCGCGGGGATCACGATCCTGATTTCTGGCCCCGTAGGCGTGGGCTTGCGGGCGGCGAGCAATGGGTAGCTCGCCGTCCGACCGTCTAGTAACCTTTCGGATCGAGCCCAAGTCGTCAACGGCGTGAACTGTTCCACGCGCGCCTCAAGGAGATGTCAGCAAAGCGTAGGGGTCCAGTAGGGTTGAGGCCTACTGGGGCCATGGGTGATGCGAAAGTGACCCCCGGCTAAGGGTCTGCTTCTGAAAGGAAGACTCGGCCCTGGTACGAAAGGCAACGACGGAACAGGAGTGGGTTTTTAATCAGTAAAAGTCTGACACATCCTCTCGCTTAACCCAGAGCAGGAACCTCATCTGTTGATTTCCCACCTCAAAAGAAAACGCCTAAGTGATATTGTCTGCCTATATATCTAGATCTAAATAATATTAGGATCATTAATTTGACACATGTAACAATAGCTTGCTTAATAGCTACTTCGAGATGAGATAACAAGAGCTTAGTTCAACAAGAAACAAAGCGGACTTTATCAATCAACCTTAATGCCGTGTTAAGATAAATCGATTTGAACATAGCTCAAGGCATTCACTCCTTCCAGGATCGATAGTAACATCTATATTTACATTTGAGACCATTATACAATTTTGGAACAACAGACTATTGATAATAGTAATAATTTGGAGCCCATCTATCAAGTGTGTGCAAGCCACCCCCTGTTTTTTTAGGGTTCCGTACCTGAAAAGGATAAAACGGAACCCTTATAGCTCACTTTTTTATCCTTCTGTTTGTTTGTCTGTCAAGACCCTTTATTTCGGGAACGCGTGGAGACATTGAGTTGAAATTAAAACCATATACCCAGGTCTACGGTCCCTTTAAGCTGTGAAAAGATCAAAATTTTGAGTTAACAAAAAAAAAAGATCTTGGCCTTGAATCCTGAAATTTGGCTTGAAACAATTGGTCTTATAGCAGAAATATAGAAAAAAATCTGAAAACTGTAAATTTTTTGTTACGTCACAAAAAAAAAAACTTTTTTTGTTATCCGGAAAAATCTTCATATCTCAATTCGGGAATTAAACTGTTTTCATTGGTAAGTTTGTACCCTCTTGTGCGACTCGCACTTGCCCGGTTTTTATCGATTTATTAATAACATTGTTCAGGCAAGGGCCATGGTTTCTACATAATTCTTAGCAAACAGTCCACTACCAGTCCACCAAGCCTCGTGAAACCATAGCATGGACCTATATCTCTCTATATCTTTGTTTTCCATGTGTCTCCATAGTTTCTCACCAACCGCCGTACTTGCATAGCGCGTACAGGAATAGTCGTCGATTTGTACCATGTTTCATAAAAATATCTAAAATCCCTCTGCCTACCTTTCAAAGATCCTGAACCCTGGGGTTCTGAGATAAATTAATAGTAATAAGTTTTAAGAGTCATCTTACTACAAATAATGATTTCCAAAATTGATTGCATGGTCAGCGCAGTGGTTAAGCGATAGGACGTTGCACTGTGGTGGTTGTGTGGTTCGGTTCTCGCTCGAAACAAATATTTATATGATCTATAGATAGTTTTTCTGCATTTAGATATCTTGTGTATGTGAGTTTGCATTTTTGTGAATGTACTCACAATAAAAGAGTAATTTCTAGTGTGGGGCTATGTTTTTTTATTATTATGAATTCAAGTATCGATTTTAAAGTATTGAACCAAAAAGTATCGATAAAACAAATCAAATAGACCATGAGTGTTATATTAACAATAATATAGGTCATATTAGTATAAAATTATCTGTATGTAGGTTAATTTAAACTAAAGAAGGTTTTAAATTGAAGGTTCTTATTAGCAAAGCAAATACGAGTTGATAACATATTTGATCTATAATACAATGTAGTTATGAAATGTTTTCAGGGGTAAAATTATTTAACTTATTTAATTTATGCACTATGTTTAAATACGGTGTGTACGCAAACGTGTTTCGATGGTTTTATCCGATTTTGAGAGTAAAAAAAAATACACACTATACAGTATAGCATAGCATAGCATAATTAGCATTTTTAATGTTCCCACTGCTGGGACTCAGGCCTCCTCTCTAAGAGAGGGAATGTAGTAATCCACCAAACGGGTTCAGTGCAGGTTGATGAATGTCACATGTCTTCGAATTTTTGGTTCTAGGACACGCCGGTTTCCTCACGATGCTTTCCTTCACCGTTTTGAGAGCAGTGGTGATAAAATAAATTACACAAAGTAATACGCCTGGTTGGGTTTGAACCCGCGACCTACAACTCGTAAGTCGGAGCCTTTACAAATCGGCCACTACTGCTCCATCAACATAACAATACAGTATATCAGTCCATAAACTGAAAATTAAGTTCTTTTCTATTTTCGAACAAAATTATCATAAACAAGTTTCCATTACCGAATATTCTCGACTTTCATATTATAATACCTAATTCCACAGAAACTGCAAGTTAATTAAACAATTCAGATTTCTTCACAAAACATTTTTCCAGTAGCTGTTTATTGTCAACTTTCCCGGAACTTCAGTACCAAGTAAAACAAAAGCCAGTATTTCACAATGAGAAACCGCATTTCCATTCAGTACCCAAGGCAGCCCTTGAATGGTGATCCATGATCGGTACAAATCGTTCAGTCTTACGACAGTCATTCTTTTAATGGAATAAAAGAAACATTTATTCACAACAGGAAGGAAATTTTAACATAGAAAAAAGGAGGAAAAGAGTTTCAGCGTACATTTTTTTTTTTTTTAGGTCGGAAATTCATCACAAATCGCGCTCTTGGGCGGAGCGGAAGATAGTGTCAAACTTTTACTGACCAAAAGCCCACTCCTGTTCCTTCGTTGCTTTCGTCCCAGGGTTTTTTTTTCATTTTTTTTTTCGGTGGGAAAATCATCTTATGACATCCCCCGCCCTTGGGTGGGGCGGGAAATAGTGTCAGAGTTTTACTGACTAAAAACCCACACCTGTTCCTTCGTTGCCTTCGTCCCAGGGCCCCGGGTTTCGTTTTCACACTACCCATGACCCCAGTAGGCTTTGACCCTGCTGGGCCCCTACGATTTGCTGACATTTCCCTGAGGCGCGCGTGGAACAATACGCGCCGTCGACACTTGGGCTTGGTCCGGACGGTCGGACGGCGGGCCAGACGTCGGAAATACAGCGTACATTTAAGTTGTGGTATCTGAGAGTCTAAGAAAAAATTGATTTTATTTAAGGCTGCATACCACAATATCTAGTTAAAAGAGATTATATATTACATGAAACCAACTTCGCCTGTGTGAACGTGAAAAATTGTCCCATGGAAACATACTCCCGGGAAGAAAAGTTATGTTCTATCTATGTGCCAAATTTAATCCAAATCTGTTCAGCCGCTTTAGCGGAAAGGAATAACAAACATTAAATGTTTTTTCGTCTTTATAATATCAGTGTGATAGGTAAGACTTAAGTCATCATCATCATCATTTCAGTCGAAAGACGTCCACTGTTGGACATAGGCCTCCCCCAAATGCTGCCATAATGACCGGTCCTGTGAGTCTCGCCTCCATCGGATTCCCGCAACCCTCACCGGGCCATCGGTCCACCTTGTGGGAGGACTTCCAATGCTGCGTCTCCCGGTACGTGGTCGCCATTCCAGAACCTTTCATCCCCGTCGACCATCTGTTCTGCGAGCAATGTGCCCTGCCCACTGCCACTTAAGTTTGACGATTCTTCGGGCTATGTCTGTAACGTTGGTTTTCCTGCGGATATCTTCATTTCTGACGCGATCACGCAATGAAACTCCGAGCATAGCGCTTTCCACTGTCCTTTGAGTAACTTTAAGCCTTCTGATGAGGCCCATTGTAAGCGACCATGTTTTGAAGCCGTATGTCATCACACACTAACTTAAATAAATATTATTTTATAAGATAAAAAGATAAAGATAAATTTATTGACATAAAAACATGTACAAATAGAGTGAGGCCCTGTCTCTGGTGCTAGGTGGTAATACCTGTATTACAGGAATCAGATTTTATGATTAACTACATGATATTTTCAAGAATCCTCATAAAGGGAAACATAAAATTACTAAACTTTGACATCATGGTAAAGTATCTACTAATTTTAATTTATTTAGAAAAGACAGAAGACACAAAATGAACTGAAAACGGGTAAACGCAAGCAAGACTAACCTAAGTTCTATTTAAAGTACAGTCCACGTCAGGAAAACAAGTTGTACTATCTCCTTAAAATCTCATTTTGCATCCATTAAAAACGTTAACAAGATTTTCATGTAAGCCTGTGTTTTACTGCAGTTATATTACGTAGAAAACATTGTAGGAACGACTCCTCTGTAGGACACTGGCATTAACTTCAATCCCTACGAGCAGATTAAAGTTAGAAGCTATTTTTGTTAAGGTTTAAAGTATATGGCAAGTTGGCAACATTGTTTACGTAGACCAAATTTCTTTTTTTTTCGTTTTGGTTTCACGCGGTTTGTGCATTAAGCCGTTGGGCAGTAAATTTATCGAGTCAGCCTTTTCGGCAAGCATGTCTAATGTAGTCAATACAACAGTCAAAATCTCAGCTCTATTTTATAGATAAGGCGATGGTTCCAATGATTTCACATACACTCCTGTAGACACATGAGATACAAAAACCATACTAACTTTACATCACAATATCCATTAGAAATCAATTTGCAAATAGTTCAAATGGCACCTAAACTTCGCTCAAAAAAACTACCCATATTCTTTTTTAAACCTACAGGGTACAAGCAGCCAGATTATTCTCTATGTTCTATAGAACAATTAAAAATAAACATTTTGACATAACCTCTAAGATCACGTTCTATAGATTTCCATCATCGGATAAATATGATAGTGTTCAAACGCGAGCCTATCAAATATTTAATAAAAAAAAAACAACAACATCTTTTAAAGTCTGATAAAGACAGAAAAGAAAAAAACAGTGGACTCTCATAAAATGCAAACGAACCTGAATAATATCACAATTAACAAAAACAATGCAACCACGTTTGGACCGAAAGGGAAAATGCCAACTAAAGTGTAACACACCACTCAGCGCGTTGATATCAAAACCGCAGGGAATTTCGGAGTAAATATGCATCAACATCGCTTCGCTGTAACTGAAAGGTCGTGCCTTTAAACATGCATAGTTAGGACCTATGACCTTTCCGATTCCGGCTTTGTACGGCGAGGCCTGTATGATAAATTTAGGAGTCATAAAGACATCATCCTAGGGTTTCTAAAAGGAAACGTCGTGCATTAAGTACAGGGCTGCGGCAATCTTCAAAAGAGTTACCATGCCACTGGAACGTTGAGGGCATCTGAAGGAACTCGGGTGGGGTTTAGTCAGAGAAAGCCTGACACTCCCTCTCACAACACTTAGAGCGCGAAGAACCATATGTTTTACAACAACAAAAAAATGCAGTACGTAAACGTGTTGAGTAATGTTTAAAATTCATTTGATAATTTAAAACCCAAAATAAGTACATTATCTAACCACTACACTTATTGTAGATACCTATCGTAAACCGATATTTCAACTGTTATGTTAGAGAACCATGTGATAGGTGATAAGCCTTTAGCCATTCAAAGGGCACGCATAATTCTGCCTTCGCTTCACTCAGAACCAAAAAAAAATTTTTGATAATTTCCCATTCCAAAAAATAAACACCTCGCGCTCAGCAAAAGCGTCTGCAACTACTAGACAAAAAAACATTTTAGTATAGAAAAAAAACCATTTCTTTATTGATAAGGATCTGTACTACCTACTAGGGTTAAAATATTGTAATTCTATTTCCAAAGACCACAGTTAGAATAAAATCCCAGATAAAAAACGTTAGCAATGAGGTTACATTGCTAACACACCTTTTTGTAACAGCTTTCAAAAGATTGCCCAAAGACTTCGCTAAGCAGTGTTGCGTGATCGTTTAGGCCTAAAGCTGGAATTTAATACATATGTAAGTGAGTCTCGGCTTTCGAAAGATTGTAATAATACTAAGGAGATAGAAAGAGAATTTAGGAAATAACCTACATTTGAAATATTCATAGCGATTTTCAGCAAAAGCAGCATCTACAGAGTCGAGTGATAGTGCCGGAGTCAATGCCTGATTGCTATAACCTAGGATTCTTTAAGTCAAAAGTGAATAAATTATTTCTAGACTCCAGCGCGTGCTCCATCATCGGCTACATCATCACCATTAGGTTAGGTAGCGGTAAAACGCGAGCTAAGTGTGTTTGTTACCTAACTCCCCCTAAATGGCTTGATCAATTTGGATGAAATTTCGTGTGTATATTTAGGGGTTCCTGAATAGTTTGAAAATACAATTGAACCCGGTAGGTGGCGCTGCGATCGGGTTCTCAGTTTTATTTTCCTGACAGAAAGCCAGCTTTCGGGCAGAATAACGTCTGCCAGGCCCGCTAGTAATAATATAAAATTAATATCCTTTAGTAACCATTTCAGACAAAAACTGAGCAAGTGCGAATCGGGCTCGCAATCTGAGAGTTCCGTACAAACATTACTATGTAAATAGTTCAATCCCTGAATAGAGTTTCGAAGATTTTTCGGAATCGCAAGACAAGTTTTTTTGTTTTTGAGACGTAACAAGAAATTTACTGTTTTCAGATTTATTCTCATACCTATGATATAAGACCTTGCTTTATTTGTTGCTTTATGCTAAATTTCAGGATTCTGGGTCAACGGGAAGTACCCTTTGAATTTCGATTCCTTTGAGAGTGTCGAAATGTACGATTTTACGACATAAACGGCTGCATCTTCTTTTTCGTTAACTTAGAAGTTTGATTTTTTCCAGCTTAAAGAGACCGCGGACCTGAGTATATGGCTTTAATTGCAACTTGATACCTCCACGCGTTCTTGAGGTAATGGGTCTTGACAGATACACAGACTGACAGACGGACGGACAACAAAGTGTTCCAATTTTTTCCTTTTGAGGTACGGAACCCTAAAAATCAAGAAAATTTTATGTTTTACATTTTAAATGTTCCTTAATGTCGTTTGTTATCTTGGTGAACCAAAAAGTATGTATGAATAAATATTCTATACGGAATACTTTATTAAATCCGCTAGGCTACGCAAAACATCTAGACTGACGTGGGAGTGGGCTGACTACGTTTCACAAATGGTCCCGGAGTGATGGGCAATAATTGTCACTCACTGGACGCTTGAGGGAACACGTCACGCTTGCGGCGAAGGTAGTGTGACGATCTGAGTGCCTAGTGCGACACGTTTGATTTACGTTAACGCAATCGAACCGCATGTCCTAGAAACAAAAATTCGAAGACATGACTGTGAGATCCATCAACCCGCACTGGGCCCGCGTGGTGAATTACGGCCCATTCCCTCTCCTAGAGAGTAGGCCTGAGTCCCAACAGTGGGAACATTATAAGGCTGACTCTGCTATGCTATGCTAATCGGCACGTTTATGATGTTTGGCACTCCGATTAGTTCGCTCCGAGCTCTTAACCAATCAAAGAGCCAAACGCGAAAAACGCGTTGACGTAAAAACCACTCGCACTCAGCGCACTGATCACGTATACTGGTCAAGTTTGGCCAGAAATCGCGCAAGGTAGAACGAGGAGGCTTTTGCTCAGCACTGGGAGACTAACTAGGCTAGGAAAAAAATACACCACATGGATATATTTTTCAAGTAATATTTTTCCCATAGTTTTTTTAACATTTAACAATTTGATTTCTTGATAAAAATTAAAATGTTTAAAAACGTTGAAGATATTGATCGTAGAAAGTACTGTTTCACTGTTAGACAGTTATCACTATCGCTGAATGGCAAAAGCTACTTTCTATTCCGGAAGATACACAGTTCCCGTAGGATGTGACATGGGCTACAGAAATGACACCATAAGAAAAAGAAAGTTTGGAAATAAACTCGGAAATAATACCTACTAACACCGTTCATATTAATGTAACCAACGAGTTAAACACTTTATTTGTGTACGGATATTGGTCCCGATGGAAATGTTAAACACCGTAACTATCCAACTACCCAGTGGTCACAGTATCGATCGAATCTATTCACATTTCAATTCAAGCTAGACAGATACTATCTATATATTTTATATAAAAACTAGCTACTGCCAGCGGCTTTGCCCGCGTGACAATAGGTTTTTCTATACAAACTTTGGACCCCCGTTTCATCCCCTCAGGGGGTGAATTTAGGAAAATCCTCTTAGTGCTCGCCTACGTCATAAAAGGAAGCTTTGTGCAAAATTTCATGTTCCTAGTCCCAGTAGTTTCGGCTGTGCGTTGATACGTCAGTCAGTCAGTTTCTCCTTTTATTTATAGATGAATAGCTAATAATAATAATAATCTTTATTTACATAAGACGTTTAAATACAATTTTATTGAAGTCCCTGGCTCCTGTGCTAGGTGATTAACCTGTGTTACAGAAGCCAGTGCCCTCAGCACAGCTGTTCGTTAGTCTCGCTAAAACTCGAGAACGGCTGGACCGATTTAGCTAATTTTGGTCTTGAAATATTCGAAATAGTCCAGGGAAGGTTTAAACGGTGACAAAAAAATCACGAAAAAAGGAATTGAATACAACGCCATCTCCAATTAAAATGTCATTATAAAATGAATTATGCCGTTCTGGTAATGCCAGTAGATGGCGTTATCCTTACTATTAGTCGGTACGAAGGTCGCCGGGTCAGCTAGCTTTAACTTAATAAGAGAAACTGACTGACTGAGATATCAACGAATAGCCGAAGCTACTGGGACTAGGTTTTGTACAAAGCTTCCTTTTATGACGTAGGCGAGCAATAAGAGAGTATTTTACAAAATTTTAAATTCACCCCCTAAAGGAATGAAACGGGGGTCCAAACATTGTATAGAGAAATTTTTTTTGTTGCAGGCAAAACCGCTGGCAGCAGTAGTCTAGTCCCTTATACACAATACCGGTGGCTCTAAGCGAGGGCAGCTTATAATAATAATTTTCATCGCTTTCATTTTGATGTGGGTGAAATTAATTATTACAATACCAATATTAATAACTGTCATGTAATAAGACCCGTTTGACATTCTCTGTCCCTTTATTCCACCTACAGGTAGTTCTTGTTCTGCAGTTCCCTATGTAGGCGACTCTACGCGTACGCGAAGCGAATTGACGTGAATGGAACAAACAATTTGATACTATATTGCGGTGGGGCACGTGGCCTACGTTGGTACAGTGCGGAGATGAGCGAAGCGAAGCGGACGTAATTAGTTGGTTTGTTATTTTCGCGCGAACTCTTGCAGTTCGATAGCTTGTTTCATATAAATTGTGGCTGAATGGATATTTTGCGCGCTAATAGGAATAAGCCATCGATCCAAACCACGTTTGCCCACGTAGAGCACTGCTTTAGCATGTCTATAGCAAAGTAGTATTATAGTATTTTCTTAATTGATTCCCTTGCCTAACTCAATATCCTGCACAGTAATGCCATCCTCTGACGCTGTGATTAGATCCTTACATTAATAGGTGTAAGAGGGTATACGGTGAACCATGGAAGGTGAGACATGGTTTGTGGAGAGACGCCGCACAAACAATATAAGATCAAAACCGTCCGAGAACCCTTACCATCGGAGATTGTCTTTGCAGCAGTCGACCTTAAATTGGAGTCGCTTAAAGTTTTCCAAGTTGGCCATGGCTATGCGTGCCTAGGTGGGAGGCATAAGGAGGTCACCAACGATTGCAGATTGTTGATAAGTACGCTCCCTCTTACATGATACTTAACATCACTGCTTAACCTTTGGAAAATACCAGACGTGATATTACTATAACTATTCTTTCGATTGTTTGGAACATTTTCAAAAAAACATTAAAATTGTGAGAGAATGAACTATTTCGTTCAATTAAATGCAGAGGCTTTTCCTAAAGTGAACCACTGGTGTTCACTTGAAAGTTGAAAGGCTTAATAGTAAAGACTGATTTTAGAGATAAAATTCAATAACTTTCTATTGGCATGCCATAAGTTGAAGCAGTTGTCAAGACTGTGCACTTATTGAGTTGAACTGTCTTGAAAATATTTAGACAATGCAAAGCACTTATTGCTTTGTTATTGCATGCCCACAGGTAGGAATCTTTCATTGTGTAATTGGAACAATTATACTACTATTATTATAAAGACAAAAGTTAGTATATTTGTCTCCTTCACGTTCCCTAATTTTTATCGTAAAAACAAAAGAATGATTCAATTTCAAAGTTCAGATTGAAAACTATTTTCGGAACCATTAGTAAACACCTACGATTTTGCCAAAATAGAACCCGCAAGCAACGTCTACTCGCCATTACGAAATGCAAATTATGCAAATCTACAATTCATGTACCTACAAATAACCAAGACTGAACTTCCAATTGTGTGCAAAATAAAGTGGCTTTGTTATTTGCACAGTGAAAAGTTTCATAACCACCACTATTGCTTTGATTGTGAGTTTAACTCACTGTGGTTTTAATTTTACATTGTTAGAAAGCTCTAATAACGTAAAAGCTTTAGCTTTAATACCCACAAACGTTCCTGTTATGATTTGAACATTTGAGCCAAGCTTTTGAAGTTTTTAACTGATTACTATTATTATTTTAGTAGCCAATGTTGTGTCCCACTGCGGGCTAAGGCCTCCCCTTTCTCCATCCAAACCTCTCTGTCTAGGGCGAACTTTGGCCAAGTTTGCCCTGCAAACATGATCAGATCGTCACACCAACTTCACCGCGGTCGACCTCCCTCAGGCGTCATAATTTATTAAACACTTCCAACACTAAGTTCAAAATCGAATAGTAATATAAATGTATAGTAAGTTAAGAGCTGGCTTGTACCTTAGACAGAGCCAGAAGCCTAACCATTACCAATAGTCAAATTGCGAAGTCATTCAATACAGACGGACTCTAGGATGGAGCAAGAAGGCGTGTCAAACTTTTACTGACGAAAACCCACCTGTATCTTTCAGTTATCCTTTTCGTTCAGCGCTCGGTTATTCTTTAAAAAAAATCCTGTGGTCCTAGCGGGTATCGCCCTGCTGGGCCTCTACGGCTTTGCTGACTTCGCTTTGAGGCGCGTGTGGGACAATAGTGTCCGGGATTTATTCGTGATGTTTATAATTCCGAGATTTTAAAGGAGATATCGATTCTATGTTACTTGCAGTAAGTAACATAGAACACACAAACTTTAGGTACTCGTAAATATACTCTACCTACTCCAATCTGTGCTAATGTGGGACAAAGTCTCTAAAAAAAAATACTCAAAAGCCTGCTTACACAAACGTGAAAAATCCATTACGAAAACAGCTGACCGTCATATATACGCAGCTGAGTTAACAAGATAAACAGCCTAGAACAACAAAGTTAGGCACTCGACTGGTACGTTAGAGTACCTAGTTGATGGCACACGCTCGTACTTGCAATTGACACGAGATTTCGTGAAATTCCAAACATTTCCTAACTGAATTACGTAAGGATTGGTCGTAGGAGGGTACCTTCACAATATAAAGCTATATAGACGTGTGTATTACAGCTAATCAACTGTATAATGAAAATATAACGTCACGTGTTTGGGTAATATTTAAATTTCATGCCTTTCCTAGGCAGGCAGGCTTTCTCAAAATATCTTTCCGAGAAAATCTTCAACTTCATATATAAAAGACTCAAGTAGGTACCTACGCCTTTTCTAACGTCCGCATTAGTAATGCCTGAATTGGTTTAGACAGACCCAAAAGGGTTTATTTTAACTCCTAAATAAGGGCTCACAGGGGTCGAATCCCAAACTAGTCGGGTCATATGAGCACATGAGTGAAGACAAACTTTCTATATAAAATAATTATCACTTATGAAATCATGTACCGTGTAGAGTTTCGTACCACAGTCGGCAAAAGGGTTCCGCCCTTATGGGATCACTTGGGTGTACATTTGTTCGTCTGTCAGTCTGTGAGAATCTTCGTCTGTCAAGGCCCTTTTTCTCAGGAACGCGTGAAAGTATTGAACTGAATTTAATATTCAAATCTGCTACACCTTATATCAGTAAAACAATCTATCTTTTAAGTCAACGCAATCTAAAGATAAGGCCGTTTATGGCGCATATTTTGACAATCACAAGGGAATCAAAACCTATATGGTACTTCCCGTTGACCCAGAATTCTGAAATTTAACAAAAAGCAGGAACTCATAGCACAAGTAAAAAAAAGTCTGAAAACCGTTTTGTAATTACATCAGAAAACAATTCCTTTTTTGAGAGTCGGAATAATCTCCGAGACTCGATTCAAAAATCGAACTATTAATATGCGTAAGTTTGTACAGAACCCTTGTGCGCGAGTCCCGCTTACAGTTGACCTTTTTTTCTGTATGCCGTCATCACACAATTTATTATATAAAACTGACGTAAATAAACGTAATAACCAAAAGGCTGGTTGAAACCGCCATAACAAATGACGTCATTCCTCCAATCAGACAACACGCGTGTAAAGGCAGTGTCTTTACGACTCCCCAAACTAAAGTTAACCGAAATAAATAACAAGGAATACACTTAAGCTTAATCAGAGCTAATAATGAACTCGTTATAGTAACTAACATTCTAGAAGAAGCATTAAGGTTACTTACTGAATGAGTTTGACCGTAGTTGCGTGGGCATAGGCGGGCTTAACACGTCACTGCCGAGGCTGCTCACACTGACGACATCTCGAAGTTCTCCGAGCGATGACGAACGTAGCGTAGGAAGTGAAAAGTTCACTTCTTTTGTCCTTTAACAAAATAAAAACAATGTATATTCGCAATAAGATTAGACATTCAAACAAACCTGTTTTACTAATGGTGGTGCTAATATTCGCGTCATGTCCGTGAATGGGCGCTGTCAGTTGAGACTGGTCATCTCTTAGCTGACAGTTGCTATTTTAATATCTATATTTAGTTTTTATTTTTACTCTATTGACATTTTTCTCACATAATAGCGACAAGAAACATGTAACAGAGATATTTGTAATAACAAAACAAATTATTGAAGAGAGTGTCCATGGAATTTCTTGCACATTCTTCTCCATAGATATGTACGCTTTGGAATGTGCGATTAGCATCATTTTTGACTTCTTGACATTTCAAAAGTGCCTGTAAATGTTTGAAAAAAATGCTTTTGAATCTTTGAATCTTTATCCGCTCAACCGATTTTGACTTTTATTGCTTTAGTTGCTTGACATAAGGCAACTGCAGTAAATAGTTGGTATTGTAACCTCTTTTTGCTTTTAATTTCATCCTTATGCCTAAAAAATAGAAGTCAAAATCGGTTGAACGGACAGTAAAAAAAGGTTCTTTCGTGTATAAAAGTCTAATCTAATTGCTAACGAAGTTTAAGTACGTTAAAAGATAAATAAGATAATAGCCAAGTAATACCAGCCGCACGAATCGATCTTCAAGGTAAATCAATGCTTTTCGAGGTCAGCCCGTAGATGGGTGACTACTGTGGCCATTGTATACATTATGTTACAGACAATGAGATTAAATAGTGAATATAATAGATAGCCAACGCAGCAAGCGACATCATCGAATTTTTCAATTGCCTACATCCACCTTAAATACCACTTTTAATAGTCCTCTTACACGTATGGCAAGGCTTTATTATGAAAGGTCCAACTTGATGGATTACCCTATCGATGTCTTCTCCATGAGTTTCGATTTATACAGACGTTGCCAATATAAACAGTGCGGATAATGTACGTCTTTGTATTTCGGTGTGTTTTGTCTTTGTAGCGTTCTAGATTTAGATATTCTGGACACACTTTTTATTCTGTGTTTGTCTCTAATGTTCATTTGGCGAATGTCATGCATCCTTACCTGTTATTTGCATGGTTACTGAAATGCCAATTTAAGATGTAAGTTTATTTGAATTGTAAGTGACTGTGCTGTTGGTATGCTTATTATAAATAAATAAATAGTTGGAGTTAATTAAACTGATAAACATGGTTTCGCTCGCTTTCCCGCCCTCACCCCGCTCCGTAAGGCGGTCGCGAGGCTTACGCAGTAATGTTTGTATCTATTTTGTCACGATAGCTTAGATTGTATGTCTTGCTTAAGGGGGATACTGAAAGGTAGGTAAACAGCAAAATAATTATTTTTAGAGGTCCGTACCTCAAAAAAAAAAACGGAACCCTTATAGGATCACTGTGTTGTCCGTCCGTCTGTCTCTGTCTCTCTCTCTGTCAAGACTGTTTATCTCGAGAATGCGTGAAGGTATCGAGTTCAAAGTAAAACCATATACTCAGGTCTACGGATTCTTGAAGCAGTAAAAAAATTAAACATGTAAGTTAACGAGAAAAAAAGATACTTCGGTAAAAGTACATTCTCGTGGAAATCAAAATTCATAGGATACTTCCCGTTAACCTAGAATCCTGAAATTTAGCATAAAGCAAAGTCTTATGGCACAAGTGCAGGAATAAATCTGAAAACTGTAAATTTGTTGTTACGTTACAAATTTTTTTTTTACTATTCGTACAAATCTTCTGAGACTCAATTCCGGAATTGAACTATTTACATAAGTAAGTTTGTACGGACCCCTCAAGGTGCGAATCCGACTCGCACTTGCCCAGTTTTTTAAAATTCATTTTGCTTATGTTCCAATAATCACTTTATCAAATTTTTTACGTATTATTCATAATAACTAGTTTAATTAAACTATTAACTTTGATTATCACGCTAATAAAGGCGAAAGTTTGTGAGCGTGCTTCTGTATGTTTGTTACTTCTTCACGCTCAAACAGCTGAACGGATTTCGATGGTAAACGGGTAGACCATGTCCTAGAATAGATCATAGGATATATGTACGTTTTATCCCAGAAGTATTCCCTAGTCAGTTAATTTCACGTGGGCGAAGCCCAAAAAAAAACAAGCTTGTTGACTTAGCTGTCATTTGAAGATAGGACAGTCATTGCGGTAGCTAAAAGCCAGAAAATTTGACGACAGTCTTGTCAAAATTGTATCGTATTTGTAAGTCGTTAGGACGTGGAACTGTGGAGGTAGTCGCACAATATAAAATACTGTTTCTCAGGTACAATTGATTTAACTGGAACTCGTTTCTAAGATAGTTGAGAAAAAGCTAGCAGTATTCAAAAACATCATAAACTGACGAATGAATAAACCAGCATTAAAAATGGCCAGAATTATGACAAATGGTTTGGAAACTGTGGTTCTGTTTAAAATAACTTTTTTTATTCGAACAAAAACTCAATGAACGTGAATAGCGATTCGTGCGAGAATTAAGACATAAAAATTAAGTTTGAACGTTGGAAACACAAATGATTGTGTAATGGTGGTCGTCAGAGAATTTTCCCGCATTTATTAATGGCGGTACTTAATTCGGAATGTTTTAGACCATAATATTTTCATTTGCTACCTTGAGGCGTTACGATAGAACTGGTAATTATGTTTACAATTATAGTCTACGGACTAACATGGTTACTGGTTTTTATGTCGTCTAGTGGCGACAGTTAATAAGAGTCACCAATAGATTTTAAATATTGGTTTAATAAAATATTTTTCAGAAAAAAATCATTTTATGTATTGATATGAGGAAGAGTGGAAATCAGAAATCAGAAATCTGAAACGTTTATTTAAAATAGACCAATTACAGGCACTTTTGAATTGTCAGAATGTCGGTCAGTAAAAAAAAAAATCAAGTGAAGCTAAATTGCACGTTCCAAAGCGTAGATCTCTATGGAGAAGACCGTGCAAGAAACTCCATGAATACTTTTTTAAATCATATTATGAGTTACATAAATCTTGGTTACATATTTCTTGTCGCTTCTAATATGTGAGCACAATGTAGATAAGTAATAATAATTAAAATAAAAAATAAAATAAAAACTAATTTTAAAAAATTGAAATTTAAATCAAGTCACTGGCAGCTAAGATATGACCAGTCTCAACTGACGGCACCCGTTCACGAGCATGACGCGTGCATCAGCCCCGTTCAGCTCAACCATTTTGAAGGGAACTGAATGACCCAATAACACAGTGGGGCTTGGAGGGAATATCTCTACATCTCTTTTGTATACATGTAATCTGATGAAGGTGATATCACATTTCAGTATGTGACATCTCCTTCATCAGATTATACTCGCCTAATACTGAACAAATTTGAAAAAAATCTTTCTATTTGTGATATTGTATATTATGAAAAAAAAGACTCATTTTATTTTCTATTAACCAATCTACTCAATTCAGGGGTTAGAGTTTATTATAAGGTTATATTTTCAAGTTTAAAATGATAAGAAAATAGCATCGACTATGAATGTACAACCACTAAAGAACTTTGCTGTTTCACAGTAAATCAGAAGGGAAGTGAATAAAACTTTAAATGGAATGCAACTCATTCCTTGATGTAGTTGTTTCAACAACGCTACAACTAAGTTACTCGTATTTCACCTTTGAGTTAAGACCTTCCAAGGATCTAATATCAGTGAAAGTTAAAATGGATTATCGCCAGACTAGGGAAAATTTATTTTTTAATTAACTATCAATTTCCGTAGTAGCGCTCACTAATACTACTACGGAAATCTTTCAGTAACTACACCGTAATTACTGGACAGGGAAATGATAGTGATAGCGTGGCAACAACGGCTTCTGCACATGTGGCCCCATGGTAACTCATAATATTGTGTAAATGTGTCTATGAACTGCTCCACATTTGTTGTAATATATGCTTTTTTTTAACACATTGCTTTTGCCAATATTTTTATATTATTAGACACCAAACAACCATTAATTCGTTAGTAATTTATTTCGTTAACGTCTCATTTATTGATGGTTATAATTATTTATTTTTCTTGCTTTTTTTTATAAAACTTCTTTTTATAATGTGAATGTGAAAATACTGTAGACTCCGCGAATTCTTAGATTACTTCCTATTATTTTTGCGATTCACTTTTTATTATGATTATTTTTATTGTACTTTTGAGTACAATATTGACTGGTCTACACTGTCCCTGAATAATATCTACTAATACTGTAATATGGAAATATTGTAAGAACAACATTTTTTTAATGGATGGAGGAACTAAGGACTTTCTTTTCGTTCTTCTCCCTTAGAAACGACCAATTTGGAACCGTGCACTAGCTTCTGACATTTTATAATTGCCCATATAGGCCTAAGTAAAATGAAAACATTTGAATTTTGTTTTTTTTTTTAACTTCGTAACTGCTGACAGGATAGAATGGAACCAAAAACGTGTGGCGCCGACACCACATAAAATGGACAAATACAGAAAGATGATGAGATGAATTATTACTTTAATGTTAAGTGCCGATAGATTTTGAAATGGTCAAGAAATGAAAGTTCAAAGTTATCTAACCAGTTTATCAATGTGTCTACAAAAATAGAATACTAATTATGAAAGTAATATCAAAATTGGCCTGGTCTTGCCAAAAAGCCGCTGTTTGAAGCTATTTTAATATGAAAGTTCAATAAAGGGTACAAATACGAATACTTGTTTCACATTATTTAAATTGAATTATAAATAAGGAACTATTGAACGAAAATGTGGAACTTGGAAACAAAAAAGTTGAAGTATTCATCAACAGTACCACGTTAAACGGCATGCTAATTCTTTGAGCGAAGAACGAGACAGCCCTCTGGTCACGCAAAGTGTCGATTAGTGTCACAGCCCGCCGTACTTGGAACATGGGATGGCGCAACGGTGTCGATACAGGTTGCGTCCCACACCAGGGGCCTACACACCTTCCACGGCCACCAACGTCATACCATCTAGTCTCTTAACATCGTCACGAACCCTTTTTTCGTATTTATAATATGAGTATATAATATGAGTATATACACCACTAATTTTTAATTAGTACAAATACTTTAAGGGCTTAGAAAAGGTCTTCTTATTATTTAAGTAAAGTCTCAAAAAATAATATTCATAAACAGCAAAGTTATTAGCGTTTTATATTCCAAAACATCACTCAATTTATGGAAATGTTGTACAGGCTATTGATTATTAATGAATAAATGACGATCAAAATGGAAAAACACTGCGCGTAGTATTTTCTAGTAGCAATTGTTATGAATGTTGATACTACTGTGAATTTACCAATTATGACAAAACTTCGTGGACAATTTTGGGATTTCGTTTGTTTTTTATTTTTGACGACAATATGATCAGTAACGGGTACGGACAGAGTCCAAAAAATAGGGGTGTATATACTGGAAATATGAAATAACGTAAGGGACATTTACCTACATTTGAGAGTCAAGCTAACGCCGGCGGTCGCGCGTGACGTCATCGCGCATTCGGCCGAAAGTCAAGCGACCGCCGGCGTTCACTCTCTCCCACTTCATTGTAGGCCCTATTTTCAACACTTAGAGACTACTTTTGTAGGAACAAGTTTGATTACTTACGTTCTTGGATAAATTTCCTATAAATTAAACGCATTATATTTTATAGTCTATACCCTCCTATATTTTTTGTTTTTCGTTTTTATTTGTAAAAAGTCATATTTCCGCCACCATTTTGTTTATAGCGCCCCTGCAGTTTGACAGTTCTTTATATTTCAACGGGTTAATGTAATAATGTACCTTATTACCATTGATGTAATGGTATTTTACGCAAAACGTAAAAATGTCTCTTACGTTAATTCATACTTCTGGTATCAATATATTACCCTACATTGGGGTATTATGACAAGTCTCGTTGCGTCATTATTATGTTCTGTCTAACCCTTTATACCTATTTATTATTTGGCAGTAGCCTTGTAACAGTTTTTATGTTACCTGTATTATTTAGGTTATCAAATAAAATAACTTACAAGATTAGATAGTATTGTTGAAGAACATTTGAATTAACATTTAAGTTTTAGTAGGTATAGTTTGAGTTAGTCAAATATTCTTTACCTATTAATATATATATATACCTATTCAGGGATAAAAAGTAGGTATCCTATGTGTTATTCCAAAACACGGTCTACCGGAGAGCGGGGAGGGTTAACGAACACACACACTTGCAAACACATTTACATTTTTAGAACTACCCATTTTTAAAATAACATATAGCATAACCATAAACCTCCTGTCTTGAAAAGGGATAGGGTTTCTTAATTTTTAGGGTTCCGTACCTCAATAGGAAAAAACGGAATCCTTATAAGATCAATTTGTTGTCCGTCTGTCTGTCTGTCTGTCAGTCAAGACCCTTTATCTCAGGAAGGTATCGAGTTGGAATTAAAACCATGTACACAAGCCTATGGTCCTTTAAAGCTGTGAAAAAAAAAAAACTTCTGAGTAAACGAATAAAAAATAAATGGCCGTTTATGTCGCAAAAAACGTGTATTTCGACACTCTCAAGGGAATCAAACTTCATAAAGTACTTCCTGTTGACCTAGAATCCTGAAATTTGGCATGAAGCAGAGTCTCATAGCACAAATATAGGGCAAAAAATCTGAAATGTGTAAATTTGAAGTTACGTCACAAAAAAAAAACTTTTATTTTATTCGTATAAATCATCAACTCAATTCGGGAATTTAACTGTTTTGATAGGTGAGTTTGTCTTAGTGCGCGAGTCCGACTCGCCCTTGCCAGGTTTTTTTTTGTCACAAAAAAAAAACTTTTATTTTATTCGTATAAATCATCAACTCAATTCGGGAATGTAACTGTTTTGATAGGTGAGTTTGTCTTAGTGCGCGAGTCCGACTCGCCCTTGCCAGGTTTTTTTTTAATTTGTTTTAACGTAGAAAAAAGTTTATTAACTATTCTCTATCCTAAAAACTCTCCACTCTATCCGTGCGTTACGTTTCGTACGTGTCAAAATTTTCGGGCGCAGACTGGTTTAAATTCAAACATAATTTTGTTTAATTAATCAGAGTCACTCACTCACGACATTTTGTAATAAAGTGCCAACAAGATAGGGCCGAATTTCGAGGTTTGTAAAACATTTTAGCATAATAAAATGTTATAACATGAATTTAGGTACTTTAGTAAAATATGTGTAGTATATATTTTACTGAAGTATTAGAAATTAAGATTTTTTGTTGATTTTTGGTATAATTGTGCTGTTGCGGGTTAATTGTAATACCTTTTTGAGCTCAATCAAAAGTATAAAAGAAATCTATAAACTATGTATAATATCATTAATTATAATATTATTATAATATCATCATATTATATCATTGTTAAATTCATTTTTTCCAAGTTAATATCATAAATTATGCATGTCTTTTTTTTTCTTTGTAAATTATAATATGTAATTCGCAGCGACAATAATAATTGCACCCCATATTTGTACGCCTCCAGGCATAACATAGCGCTCTGTTTATGAAAGATAAGACCTATATCTCACCTATGTTAACAAATAAACTATTATTATTATTATCATCTAGCCTTTTTCCAAAGATTTTTTTTTTTGAGGTGGGAAATCATCCAATGACATCTTTCGATCTAGGGCGAAGCGCGAGGAGTTGTCAGACTTTTTTTACTAAAACCTACTTCTATGTTCCTTCTTTGCCTTCGTTCCGTGGCCACGGAGTTCTCTTTCAAACAACCCATGGCTCCAGAAGGATTCGACCCATTAGGATCGACTTACGGTTTTACTGACAGCTTTTCGAGGTGTGCGTGGAACACTACGCACCCTCAACGACTCGGGCTCAGTCCGAAAGGCTGCACGGCGAACCGGTTTTTAAAAAAATAACCGGTTTTTTTGTGAAACCGGTTGTTTTTGTAAGTTTTTTATTTTATTGACAACAAAGAAACGTACATGCTGGGTACAAACATACAACCGAATTGATTCCTTCTTACAAAACACAAAAGGTAAACCAAACATATTACATAACATCTTAGTTGTGTTGTAGCCAGCCCATGTTCCTACAGTGAATTATAAGTTAAATGTATAAATGTATATTTCGATTTTTCTCAGCTAACTAATCAAAAGGAGTCACTTCCTTTATCTAGTTGTCCCAAAATATACCTTCACAGTCAACAAAACATTAATTTCAGTCGGCTTTGCATTAATTAACATGAATTGTATCTTTTTAAACACGGAAAAATAACTCCGTTGCAGGAATATTTGATTTAAAAAGATTATTTTTGATTGACGTCGTCGTTTATCATTTCAATCAACACCGACGTATTGTTAGCCGGGAGAGAAAAAAGGGTTTTTTTATTTGTGTTTTTTTTTAAGGTAGGAAATCATCAGATAACTCCACCCGCTCTGATTGGAGCAGAATAATAATAATATTTCACAACTGTGATAGTTGTTGATACGTACCTATTAAATCTACCTGTAACGCCTTTATATACTTACGTATATTATGCAAATAAATCTTTTGATTTGATTTGAGTACACTAATAGAGCTTTCGAGAAGGAATATGAATGCGTCCAATACAGCTTTGACGTTTCAAAGCGCTAACAACTGAGGGGCACATTAATTTATTTAATTTAAATAGAACGGTCGAAGCCAACGACACTATTTAAATACTTTATGTACATAGATGACAGAAAAATCAAATGAAATATAAAACAATCGACACTTTACGTGACCAGAGAGCGGGCTCGTACTTCGTCCAAAGAATTAGCATTGCCATTCAACGTGGCAATGCTGCCAGTCTTCTGGGCACATTGCGATACGGAGGAGTACCCACTTCGACGCATGTATTTTGTGTTTTTGTTTAATATAGTACACCGTTAGATTTAGTATGAATATAAGGATATTTGTAATTTAGGACTTAATTACTGTTCTGTTATTTAATAACTGTGTAATATGTAATACAAATTCTACATACACACAAAAATTTAAAACAGTTATATTTTGCGCAGAACTTTTTACTTCTCTTTACATAATATATTTAACAGGGCTTGAGTTATATTGATATAGGTATCTACCTGATTAACGTGACAGAAACAGCAATATTGTGTGGTTTTTATTCGTGTAACTTAATAGCTGTGGGTAAAAAAATGTTTTCTCATTTTTATTGTTTCATTTCGCAGTTGGAATAGGCAATTTTTTACTTGCAAAATTATGGCTTACTGTTTTCGCTTGTTATGAATCTGATACTAAAAAGATTTAAGGGATTCTCGTAATGAACTGTTTATATACCTATTCAAAATGTGAGGCTGTAACCACAAAAGAGGTAGGTACAGAAGTCAATCTACATACAAAGCGCGCTCGAGCAACGCACACGTAGACACCGCTCACGGACACGACATCTCGGTTTGGTTGGGACCAGTGCGATTGCGAGTGCCATCCGCTTAAGACACGTGTCAATGATCTTTTTGCACAACAATGGAGTAACAAAAAAAAGTTATTATAACTGGTCAGTGGACGGTTGTTTAGATTTAAAATTAAATAGTGAATTATCGTAAGTATTTCGTTACCAGTTGATCCAGAGAGGTAAGTAGTCATTTGCTTGTGTTTCGATGGTTCGTTTTAACGTAACACAGAACAGTTAGGTAGGTAGGTAAGCGCCCTGGCCCCCGACTCCGGGCTGAGAAAGCAAACAAGATTTTGTGGCCATATGTAATATTTTTACAATTTATATTAGGTTTACTATAGTATAAGCTGTGTAAGCCTTATGTTGAATGATCTAATTATAAACAGTTACGATAAGAACTTAAGTTGTAGTCGCCGCCACCGCCGCCATCGCCGGGCGCGCGTGGACAGAGCGGCGCCGACCCTAGCAAAAGCGAGAGCGACCGCCGAGCGTAGGTATGAAAAGTGAAGTACATTGATTGGTTGATTGATTGTATTTTTTTTTGTGATTGATTGACTTCTGTAACTTAGTAGAAAATACAATACAAAGAACTCATCAACCTCATATAATGTAAGTCATCTTAGATGTGTACTTCGGCTTATTGTATTGGTTTCAGGCAAATTGCGCGTAAGGAGTAAACAGGAAGATTTGTCGTGTATCTAGTAGTACTAATTAAAAGGTTCTAATGAAAAGCAGCGCAAAACTACTTCATTTTTAATTAATTGTGGTTGATTTTTATCACCTTGTAATTCCCTGCCGGAGTCTGTGTTCCCTGATAGCTACAACCTAGGGGTCTTTAAGTCAAGAATGAATAGGTTACGTCTAGGCAAGCGTGCTCCATCGTCGGCCACATCATCACTTACCATCAGGTGAGATAGAGGTCAAACGCGAGCCTATCAAACATAAAAAAACCTTGTTTCTTCTTTCACACAACACACAACGCTGTTTACTTCCAAAGTTTATGTTTTGACCACGTGACTGAGCGTTGAGATGACGTCAGAACCAGAACAAAGGAATCAGAGGCGTGGTCTACTCAAGACGATCGACGAAAAGAGAATCGAAACGAAACGGTTGTAACTTGGCTAGGGGGGTTTGTGTTATAAATACTAGCCAACTAATAAACATACATATATATTTCTAAACACATATATTTTATAGATAAATTACACCCAGACACACCACTTATTACACAAACATTTGTCCTAGGTGGGAATCGAACCCACGACCTCCGGCATAAAAGTCAGGGCCACTAACCACTAGACCAACAGGCCAGTTAAACTAAGACAATTACTAGTTCTTTTAGGCCAAACTATCATTTAATTTATTCATCCTGGAGTATTCCAGTGGTTACTGATATAAAAATTTAATGCAATTTAGTTTTGGTTTATTACTAACTGAAGAATGTGACCATCAGACAAAAAACTAAAATTACCGACGCTCTTATCCATGCACTCACGCTTAATTGGAAGTGGGCTGGACATATCTCATGATGTACAGACAAAAGATGGACCATTGACACCACAAGATGAAAAGGCCCAATAGGGAAAACAAATGTTGGACCTTACTTCAAGACATAATCTAACCGTACGCCAAATTCCATCTAAATCCGTTCAGTCATTTTAACTTAAAGAGTAACGAACATACACACGCACACAACACAAAGTTTCCCCCTAATATTATTAGAGCGAGCTAACAATAGAAAACTTTCGACAAGAGTTTCAAATAACTTTATCTACAATCAGCCTGAACAGTCAATCGAGCTATAGACACATTGTAAAAGCTCTGCGTACAAAATCATTAGCAACCGAACATGAATGACATTCATTGTCTGTACCTCAACAATTCTATTGTCTATCGGTTTGTCCTGTTTGATTGACACTCCATATTTTGGAGAGTTTATTGTCGCTTCCATAACTGCTTTGTAGCACGTAGTATCGTAACGTTATTTTGTGAGAAATTATCAACCATACATCAGGTGAGACGGCGGTCAAACACGGCCCGTGTTATCATTAAATTGAGATATAGAGAGGGAGCGCAGGGCATTGTCTGTGAGAAGCAATATGCTCGTCCGCAAGTTCGCTTGTTGTACTAATAACGTCAAAATAACCCTTTTTAAGGCGTTCTGCCAATCGTTTTACACGAGCGGCCTGTGGGTGTCATACACGCGACGAGCCTACAGTACCCTGCGTGTCCAATTCAATAATGCCTTCAGGATGCTGTTATTTTTTTTTTTTTTTTGGTGGGAAAGTCATCTTATGACATCCCCTGCCCTTGGGCGGGGCGGGAAAATAGTGTCAGATTTTTACTGACTAAAAACCACTCCTGTTCCTGGGGCGTGAGGACCGCTGCCTCACGCGATCGGCCGCCTCCTTTGCAAGCATTACTGCTTTGCAGAAGGAGGCGACCGCCTGCCATTCCTCCTCGCTCCGGATCATGGCCTGTACCAAGGCCCGGCGCGATCAGGATGCTGTTGGGACTGCCATGGCGCTGTAGCGCGTCGGGAATGTTTGCAGAGGCTGGTACTGATGGTTTCCACGCCATCATGCGAAAAAAAGCGGCCTCCTTACTACGGCGTCTCCATTTTCAAGATTATAGCTGCCAGACCGGACTGTCCCTTGCAGAGACACTGGGTGTCGACAGTCATAAATAAAATAAATAAATAGCAAAAACTAACAATAGGTACTAACCTAATTATTTAAGAACTATTGTTACTAACACACCAATACTAACAAAACTATGGACAAATTTAGTCTGAAATAAACTTATTATTATTAAATTTTTATTATATTATTATTTATTATTAATAATTTTATAAAAAATACAACAATATCGGAAATATTTTCTGGGTGATCACATTGATATGGTATTATCATTATTTTATTTTTAGCTACCGGACCCGATAGACGTTGTCCAGCTTAGATTTAAATGGTCAAACGCATGAAGATTTAATAGTTGTAGTTTTCTGAAATTATAAAATTTTCTGTGCAATTTTCTTATATGTTTTTTGGAAAGAATTTTTGACTTTTTTTTTTCTTATTTAAATCTGTAATATTGTTCTAAAGTAATGGCGCAGCCAAGGAAATAGAGATTCATTTACATTTATAAGTTTATATAGATTTACTGTTATCGTTGGATCTGGATTTTTTTTTCTTGCTAAATTGATTAATATTTTTATTACATAACATAAAAATAAAAAGTAATAATAAATGGTTAACTATCGCAGAACATGAAATTGCTGAAGCTGACTTTAGGACAATAATCATAATTGTTATATTATTCGTGCTATTCAGAACCGTGTTGGTACCAGGTACCTACAAACATAATTAACATATAATAGTAGGTTTACTACGAATGAAGTAATCACCTTTAAGTGTGACGTAAGTGTTCCAAATGTCAAAGGACATTATGATGTCTTCATGCATAGCTTATGTGTCTACAGAAATAGCAGGCGGTCCCCTTCTTTTGTGAAGCAGTAATGCTAGCGAAGGAGGCGGCCGCATGCGTGAGGGAACGGACTTCATGACGCCCCAGCCGCCGGGATCCCGACCCCAATTTCCAGCCACCGTAGGTGTGGGTTTGCGGATGACAAGCAATGGATAGCTCGCCGTCCCGCCGTCCAGTACCTAACCAGACCGAGCTCCAGTCGTCGACGGTGCGTAGTGATCCACACGCGCCTCAAAGAGATATTAGCAAACCGTAGGGGCTCAGCAGGGTCGAAGCCTACTGGAGCCATGGGTTATGCAAAAGAGAACCCCGGGGCCCGGCAATGAAGGCAAAGAAGTAACTGGGGTGGGTTTTAGCCAGCAAAAGCCTGACACGCCCTCGCACTCCATCTAAGAGCGCGAGAAGTTATTGGTAGAATTCCCACTTAAATAAATTCTATACTCCAAAACTTCTACATTAACAAGAAACTAATTGTCTCGTGCTTTGTGTATTCTATTTTAGACCCCAATTGACCAATACCTAATTTTTAGGTTTATCTATTTCTGGAAAGTTTTATGAATTGTCATTTTTAGGTAAAACGAGTACCAGCAATCAATCAACAATAGATTGGTATCGTTCGAAACCACATGTTGCGTATTGGGTGACAAAATCTTGATTGATAGCTCGTTGACAAAAGACACCCGACAATCTGTATTAATGTTTATTATTTTATGTTTTATTTGGAAGTATTTTTTACAAGCTTTTTTTTTTAAAGTATGTTCTGTCTAGATTGAAGCTCATTCGTCACCTTTCTCGTTATATTTCTCATTCTATTACTCTTAAACCCATTTGTAAAGTACCTTATAAGGTGCATGCCAGGACTTTTTTTGGGAGATGGAAAATCATCTAATGCCTTCTCTTACTTTAGAGTAGAGCGAGAGGGCGTGTCAAACTGTTACTGACTAAAAGCCACCTATGTTCCTTCAGCTACCCTTTGCGTTGTAGGACTGCGGGTTTTCTTTTCGAAAATTTCTCCATGGCCCTAGTGGGTACGAGCCCTGACCTAGCAGGGCTCGTACTCGCTAGGGCCCACCCTTATGGATCTCTTTGAGGCGCGCGTGGAACACGCGCCATCAATGACTCGGGCTCAGTCTTTATCAGACGGGCACACGGCGAACTACCCATTTTCACTGGCCTAGTAGTTAGCAGCCCTGACTGCTATGCCGGAGGTCGTGGGTTCGATTCCCACCCAGGACAAATGTTTGTGAGATGAGCACGACCATTTGTTCTGTGTCTGGGTGTAATTTATCTATAATATGAATGTATTTAGAAATATATAAGTATGTTTATCTGTTGTCTAGTACTCATAACACAAGCTCTGCTTAGCTTGAGAATAGACGGCGTTGTGTGATAGTTGTGGAATATATTATAGTACCTACATTTGGGTAGGTTACATAAAATTACTCAAACTACCTTCGTTAAAATTACTGAAAAAAAAAAAAAACCATTGCACGAGTCTGGAAGCCCGCGCCTCCAGTGGTCGGGGATCGCCCCGCGTCTCCTGTCATGGCGGCTGGTGCATTACTAAAACTAG
The DNA here is from genome assembly GCA_961205895.1 of Mythimna pallens. NCBI lineage: Eukaryota > Metazoa > Arthropoda > Insecta > Lepidoptera > Noctuidae > Mythimna > Mythimna pallens. Next base: position 11,147,191 of record OY540843.1, read on the forward strand.
CATTACTGCTTTGCAGAAGGAGGATACCGCATCCTATTTCCTTTTGGCTTTTATTTTATTTTTTAAGACAAGACTGCACAAATGATAGAAGGTTTTCAAACGCGTTTAATATCACATTGCTCACTTGAACAACCTTTATGGCATTGATTCCAGTTTACGACTAAAAGTGATGTGCAGTCAATGGTTTAATGCAGCTGGGAGAATGCGATAAAGCTCCATGATGCGAAAATGACCCGTTTAACATGTTAATGGTAAATTTGTGCTGGCCAGTTGGTCTAGTGGTTAGTGTCCCTGAATGCAATGCCAGAAGGCCGTGGATTTGATTGACCAATGTGCGATGCACGAACGTTTGTCCTGTGGTGTGAGGTGTACTTTTTCTATAATGTGTATTCAGAAATATACAAGTACTTTTTATCGGTTGTCTAGTACTCATACCATTTATGATATGAGTACACCCGATAAAACAACAGATAAAACTATCGATAAAAATACTCACTATATATTTACTAGCAAAGCTCACTTTGCTTAGTTTGGGACTAGATGGCGTTGTGTGAAATTTGTAGAATATTATTATTATTTATTTCAATTATTGGGTTATCAAAAGATGGCAGGTATATTATTGCTTAAAGCTCGTATAAGCTTAATTATATTAATCAAACTTTATCATAGTTTTAATTGGTCCCGAATTATCTAATTACCTAATAATTACAATGATGCTATGAAACTTTTTTTCACGGTTAATTAATAGGTTCTTGTAGAATCATTTGAACAAATTAAGTATATTATTATTATTTGCAAAGATTCAAAGCATTTTATTTCAAATAAACCATTTACTTTTGATATGTCAAGAAGTCAGTCAGTCAGAAAAAATATGCTTATTGCACATTCCAAAGCTAAGTTAGATCTCTATGGAGAAGAATGTGCAAGAAACTCCAAGAAAATTCTTTTCAATCATGTTATGCATTACAAATATCTTGGTTACATATTTCATGATGCTACTGGTACGTGAATACAACGTATAAAGTAAGTACGTAGCGAGGCATTTCCTGATAACATTAAATAGATATTGATAACATTAAATACGTAATTATATATTTTTCCTCATCATCACCATTATCATTTCAGCTGATAGACATCCATTGTTGGACATAGGCCTCCCCCAAATGTCGCCATAATGACCGGATATTATTCCTATTTGTTGTGAGTATAATAAGTAACCTGACTTCTTATTTAATGGACACTCCATACTTTTTATACATAAACTTAAGGTCAAAATGTAGCCATAGACTACTGTAACAACTTGAATTGAAAATAATATAAATGAATAACAGACATGCGAAGAGGCTAATTGGTGATCCAGATTTGGTTAACACTAATCTACAAAACCTGGAGCACAGGCGTAGGGTAGCCAGCCTTTCGGTATTTTACAGGATGCATTTTAGAGAGCGTGCGCTGGGATTACATGATTTGATTCTGCCATCATTTTCTACCATCGGACAATCCAACGTGCGGCGATTATCCACCCTTACGATGTTACCACCTCTACGGTCCGGACGAAGTGTTTCTCCTCGTCGTTTATACTGCGTACATCGAAGGATTGGAACAATTTGCCTGCAGCGGTCTTCCCGTTCGATTATAATTTAGGTGTCTTCAAGGCTAGAGTGAATAGGCTCTTAATAAATTAGTACGATTTACCATCAACGATTGCATCGCTGCTTCCAACTGATGGGATCGCAGTAGAGCACCAATTTATGTCATTAAAAAATACAATGTACTTACATATAGCACGGCGCTGAGATATCATGCGGGGGATAGACGAGGATTGGGGGAGACGGCACGGGGGAGGGACTGTTCTTGCGTCGACGCGCCACGAACACGCCCGCCATCACGATCAACAACACTATAGCTGCGCTCGCGCCACCCAACGCTACCAACGCTGCTTCTGTGGGTAAAACAAGTTAATTTTAAAATTTCCTTCTTTATATCCTGTATCAGTAAAAACTATGTTCTATTTCGTTTCTATAATATTCTCAACTGCAAGCTGCACTCAACAATCATTTAAATTTCGATAATTATTTGTTTTATATTGTTCCAACCTTGTACAGACTATCTAGTTGTGTTTGTTTGTGTCACCAAACAAAGTAAACATGGGTAGTAGTAAACACATAAACAAGGATTGGTATCCATGTTTATGTGTTTAATGTACTCGTAACATTGATGTTTGTGATTGTTTACATTTTTTATTAATTTGTTTGCTTAGTTTTGTAATTTTATTGTGTATTATCTGTTCATTTTACTGTGTGAATCAAATAAATGTTCTATTTATCAATTTAAAACTACTTATAAGAGCGTTTACGCCTCTAAATTTATATTGTCTCGTTAAATTTATTTTTGTTCGTGTGTTTTCACCCAATTTGACACGGCGCTGGGAAGCGGCTTGACCGATGTGCATGTGTGTGAGTAAGCGCTTCAATCAAGTAAATAAAACTGTTTCAATCAGGGTATCAATTTTTATTTCTGATCCTTCAGTTGCCTTTGAGTTCCAGGACTGCGGTAACTCTTTGACCTGGCCTTTACCCTGACAGACATCGCTTCAATTTTACTGACAGCTCTTTTAAGCGTGCGCGGAACGTGGACGGCGCAAATGCAGTCCCCACTAGCAAAAATAACGACTAGAGTTAATCGTAGGGCTCAACTTAACCACAGTGCAAAATGGGGAAGCCACACCTCGAGGATACCACCAATTATGGTAACCCTCCCTCCCTATGCCAAAGGCCTGGTTATTAGAAGATATTTTATTTTGTTAGTGCGTCCCTGTGGAAATTTGTTAACTTTCACGATGGTGGTGCCTTTGACAAAGTTGGACATACGAACGACTGTGTACATTAACCTCGGGCAGATTACAGACGCGCGACAGAAAATATAATATGAAACCATGTATAATTTTATGAGGCTCATTAAAGTGAGCATTATGTTTAATATTACGTTGGTACATAAACAGCGACAACAATGAAAAGGACATAATACTGTCGTTAATGTTAGGAATAGATGCCGTACATAAAAATGTTGTAGGGCAATTCAGTGCAACATAAATTTTCTATTTTTGGGTAAACTAATTAAAAAGGAAATGAAGTTGATTAAAACATTAACGCAAACGGTGTTTATCTTGTTTATACTGATCATAATTTAAGGGTTAATTGGGCTTGCAATTAGGTTGATACCGTTAGAGGGTGATTTATTCGGCTCAATAAAAGTGATAGTTATGGCATGTTATTCACTAACATCAAACGAGGTTTTTTTATGGGGTCCGTACCCAAAAGGTAAAAGCGGGGCCATATTCCGTCTGTCTGTCACCAGGCAGTACTGTCTCATAAACCACGATTGTTAGACACAATTGAAATTTTCACAGATAATATATTTCTTCTGCCGCTATAACAACAAATAATAAAATGAAAATAAAATAAATATTTAATAAAGTCACTGTCGCATTTACAATTATCATCATAATCATTTCAGCAGCTGAAAGACGTCCACTGTTGGACAAAGGCCTCCCCCAAGCGTCGCCACAACGACCGGTCCTGTGCGTCTCACATCCTTATTACCGATTCGCGGGAATTTGGTAGATGCGCATTTATAATATTAAGAATAAACAAAAAGAGTAAGATAGATTTTTTTTTAGAGAATATATATTTTTTGAGTTTTTGTTCGACCGTTCCTCATATTAACAAAACAAATCTAGTTCAAGTACAAAAGCAAATTCTATGGACCGCTTCACGTTTGGCTTTTAGGAAATGAAAGCGTGAATAATAAATTCTGTGTAATGTGATGTTTCGATTGCTTTTCTTGGTATAAAGTTTAGGGTACTGTGTTAAATATATGAGATTTTTACCGTGGCCTGCCTTAGTACCGAATAAAAAAAAAAACTAATATAGCGACACTACGTCAAAGTAATTCAAACCGCCAATTGCACACACACAAACTTCATTCAAATTAATTTCATATGTCAGTACAACGGCTTCAACTTTTATAAACAACAATATTAAATGTAAAATAAAAAAAAATATATTTTTTTCAAAGTAAACAAATAATTATTTAAGTATTTTATTTTATTTTAAAGAGTGTAAATGGAGTTTCTTGTCCGTTCTTCTCCATAGAGATCTACACTTTGGAACGTACATCTTTTTTTGGACTATTCGATTCTAATAATTCAAAAGGGCCTTAAATGGTTCAATTAAATGAAATGCTCAAAATTTTATTTCTCAATGTTAATATTGAGAAATAAAATTCTGCTGTAAAACGAATTCTGTAGGTTAATTATGAAATACTCAGAAAAATAGAGCACAAAACAAATTAAAAAAAAGCACATAAATATGTATGTTAATTATTAAATTATGTATTAACACACCTTATTTGACCTCATTTGTTAAGGGGATGCAACTCGACATACATTTTCACTGTTTCTCATACAACCGCTCTTACGCTATTATACATTTTTCATTAGATATTTTGGAAAGACAGTATCTTGTGGATATTATCTAGGCTTCTATTGGAATCAATTTATAGATTTGTGTAAAACTAATCCAGTAAAGATCTTTGAAAATCTGCTATTTTGCTTGAACTTTGACACTTCATAATTTATTCAAAAATTAAAAAAGTAAAAAAAGTATTTCGCGTTGCCATTTCGTCAAACATTGCGTTGGATTGCGTTAGATGTAGTAACAAGCATTTATACCATGCTCGATGTTGATGATAGGCGAGTCAAAAAGAACCCTCTTAAGACATCGAGCAACATAAGCTAATATATAATATAAAAATCTACTACTTAAAAGTATTCTGTACAAAAAACCAGGTAAACAACAGACGCTCAAGATTAACTAAAACCTGGACATCGTGTTTAAAACAAAACAGATCACCGCCCGGTTAAAAGGTGGCACTAAAGTGAACCGTGACAAGTTACCGATACCCATCTGACAACCTAAGTAGGTTGAACTGTAGGTGGAATGTTGCGGAGGCCATTTTATATAAGAGGAGTTGCAAATCTTGAGTTGTCTAAATGTTGGAGTTAATGGAGCGAAGGCGTAAGTTGGATCACTTTTGTTTTCGGTGGGAAAATCATCCAATGACATCTCTTGCTCTTTTTTTCAGACTTTTGCTGACTAAAAACCCACTCCTGTTCCTTAGTTGCCTTTCATACCAGGGCCGAGTATTCCTTTCAGAAGCAGACCCTTGGCCCCAATAGGCTTCGACCCTGCTGGGCCCCTACAGTTTTCTGACCTCTCCTTGAGGCGCGCGTGGAACAGTGAGTTCTTTCCAGTTACTCCTCAAAGAGAGGACTTACCGCCATAATTATGGCGTGCCCAGGGTTGGATCATGAGAAAAATTAAAAAAAAATCTGTACTTGTAATGAATAAACTCAAAAACTACTGGCCTGATATAAATCTATCTACAATCTTTCACAAGTAGAATGCTACTTTATCATTGAGTAACATAGAGTATATTTATTCACTACTTTAACACGGGCGAAGCCACTGGTAGAAGCTATATTTCTCTATAAGATTGTGTTTGACCGCTGTCTATCCTTTTAGTAAGTGATGTTGTGGTCGACGATGGAGCAAGCTTGCTTAGAATGTACAGTGTAGACTCTTGATTGAAAGATCCCAATGGTCAGAAAACCCACTTTTTAGTTGGATGATTACTTTTTACTGGATGCACAATAAAAATATTCCCAAAACGTTTTGTTATTTATTTATTTTCAAGCAATTTCCTACATGTAATGAAGGGGCAAATGGTACAGCAGTTCTTGAGAGTTGCCACCTTCTAGTCAGTTTATTGGTGGTGGGAGCAAAAAATTTAAACTTCGAGTTATTCTTTCAATATAAACAATGCTATGACGTGCTTATGCTATCATAATTCCGTTGTGAGAGAAAAACGAAGCTACCCAGGACGAAAGGCACTATAATTTTTCACAATCGATACAGGACGGCTTTGACACGTCATAGAGAGAACTCGATTTGAAGTTTCGCCTAAGCAAAGTCTCTTTGATGGTCTTTCGGTAGACCTCCGTTAAAACTATACAGAGGTATAATTTCTTGCATAGAGTGAGGCTAAGTTTCGTTACAACCCTAAGCTACAATCCGGTTTCCGTGAATCGACTCGTATCAGAAGATTTATAGAGGGTGTTGGTCTGCATACGATCAATTTTGAATCAGTATGCAGTATTCACTAGATTCCGCCTGTATACATAATTATTTGGCCTTGGCGTAGCACTCATGCTACGCCGTAGCTCATAGCTACGGCGTAGTAGTATCGGGTTACCAATATGTTTTCGATAGACGTTGCGTTGTTTAGAAACGCGATATTATGAAAGTAAGGTACCCATACGTTTTGTCTCGTCAAACATTTGATATGGGGCGACTAAAACACTGAATTTTTTCACGTTAGTGGAAGTGGTTAATTTTAATTTTAATACGCATAAGTAAGCATAGCAATATCACATTTGTACATACCTAAGTAGCAACATGTTGTTAAGTGGATTATTATTATTATTATTTTTTATTCTTGATAGGTTCGCGCTTGACCGCTATCTCACCTGATGGAAAGTGACGATGCGGTCGACAATATTTTTTTTACAATTGTATCTACACCATTTAATCTGTCATTAACTTATATCAATTTCAGTAGCAAGGTTCTGGAGTGGCGACCATGTATCGGAAGGCTGCGTGCGTTGAAAGGCATACCATAAGATAGACCGATGACCTTGTGAGGGTCGTAGAAATCCGATGGATGCGAGACTGACAGGACTATTCATTGTGTCGACACTTGGGGGAGGCCTATGTCCAACAGTGGACGTCTTTCAGCAACTCGAATTTAACTCGCTGTTAAGAAGTATGTATCTTAAAAGATAATTATATTACAATTTTTCATTTACTGTATGGACGTTTTATTCTCCTCGAATAATAACGAGGAGAATATTTCGTTGTGAACGATATACCGATTAAACGACTGTATTTAAGCTTATAATATTTAATATTACAACTGATTTTGAACATAAACAAGCAGTTGTTTGAGTTAAAAATTGATTAGTTGGTTACTGCATACTGATTTTGACTGGCCTGTTGGTCTAGTGGTTAGTGACCCTGACTGCTATGCTGGAGGTCGTGGGTTCGATTTCCACCCAGGACAAATGTTTGGTTGATGAGCACGATCATTTGTTCTGTGTCGGGGTGTAATTTATCTATAATATGAATGTATTTAGAAATATATAAGTATGTTTATCAGTTGTCTAGTACTCATAACACAAGCTCTGCTTAGTTTGGGACTAGACGACGTTGTGTAATAGTTGTGGAATATGTGTAGTTCTGATGCAGACCAGAACAGCGCACTACGATACCACACAACACAATAATGTGAAGCATTATACCTTCGTAACATACCTCTCAAATTCACAGCATTAGCAATAGAGAACTCCGACACGGATGCCGAGGTTGGTGCTTGCTCGAAGCTGTTCGCCTTGGGGGGTGCTGTCTCCAACTGACTCAGAACCTCAGCGTGGCGTAACGTCACTGGATCCTCGTACTCTCTAGGCCGATCATAGTAATCTCCACTTTGTTTCTCCCTAGGCTCTTCAATTGCGTCGGGGTCGTATTCTGCGTCGTATTCGTCTGTTGGTGAGAAAAAATAGTTAAATTTTATTTATTAATTTTCGCTTCTGTCAGCGGCTTTGTACACGTGACAATAACTTTGCCATACAAACTTTGAACCCCTGTTTCATTCACATAACAGGTAAATTTTGGGAACTTTTTTCTTGTTCTTTGTGCAGAGTTTTTTCTCGTTTCCAAGTGCTTAGACTTGGCGTTGATGAGACAGTGAATGAAATAAGACTGGCTTGCCTTTTATATATACAGATATGTATATATATAAGGATATCTATCTACAAAGTATATAAGGAATCCGTTACTGACTGACAAATATATTATCTCGACACTGCTGCAAACCAAACCATCCTTGCTCAATTTTATATTTGATATTTATTAATATTAGGTCTTTATCTATGAAATTACCGTTTTTTAAAACGGGTTGGTTTAAAGTGTTATATCTTTGGATTGACTTGGAATTATAAGTTCAAATAAAGTTTATATTAAAGGTACGTTATTCTTTTATTAAAATTAGGTATTTTTTTGGTTTCTTTGTGTTTTGTATTTTCTGTAATATCTTATCTCATACTTTAAGCCCTATTATATATGTATTTTTTTATTATTATACATGATTAATATTATTTATGATTTTTTGTACACTGACCGCCCCAAATCTCCTTTCATTCAGTCTATCCTAAGGTTGTTTGTAAGAGATTACACTGTGCGATAAGACCGCCCTTTTTACACTTGGTTTTTGTAAATGTATATCCTGTCCACAATAGGAGGTGTACAATAAAGTATATAATAAATAAATAAACCACTGAACGGATTGCGCTGAAATTTTGCAAGCAGATAGTATGATTTAGGCATGGGTTAAAAAAAGGATTTTCCAAAATTCTCTCCCTAAGCTACGGAGGCCCAAAGTTTGTATGTAGAAACTTACTTTCACGTAAGCAGCCGCTAGCACTACTTTATCACGCAGGTATTAGGCGCTATGTAATTTTAGACTGTTAATTCTAAACCACACTGGGCTGATGTGGTGAGTTAAGGCCCTAAGGTCTACACTCACAGATTAGAGGCCTGTGCCGTAGAAACGGGAACGTTATGGGTTGTTAATTTATGTAAATGGACCTGAATTAACATGTGTAATAGATTAACACATGTTGATCCGATTTTAACCAAACTCATGTCTATCTGTGTAATCACCGCGTGTTTTCTAAACTACAAATAGGATATTGATGCGGTTTCCATCATCATGTTTAGAGAATTATAACCAAAAAATCTAGAAATTCCTTTATAAAGGCTTTTCATTTTTATTAATTATCAGGATCGTTAACATTACATGCACTTTTTTTTTTTTTTTTTAGGTGGGAAAATCATCTTATGACAAATCGCGCTCTTGGGCGGAGCGAGAAATAGTGTCAGACTTTTACTGACTAAAAACCCACTCCTGTTCCCTCCTTGCCCTCGTCCCAGGGCCCCGGGTTTCACTTTCACACTACCCGTGGCCCCAGTAGGCTTCGACCCCGTTGGGCCCCTACGATTTGCTGACATCTCCTTGAGGCGCGCGTGGAACAGTACGCGCCGTCGACGACTTGGGCTTGGTCCGGACGGCTACCGGACGATCGGACGGCGAGCCACCCATTGCTCGCCGTCCGCAAGCCCGCGCCTACGGTGGCCGGAAATCGGGATCAGAATCCCGGCGGCGGTTGGGGCGTGAGGACCGTTGCCTCACGCGATCGGCCGCCTCCTTTGCTAGCATTACTGCTTCGCAAAAGGAGGCGACCGCCTGCCACTCTTCCTCGCTCCGGACCATGGCCTGTACCAAGGCCCGGCGCGAGAGATCGCCGCCGCCGATCGCCTCCACGAGGACACGGCGTTGCTCTGCCCAAGCGGGGCACACCTCCACCGTGTGCTCCACCGTGTCCTCCGGGCGGTCCACACAGTGGCGACACCCGGGCGTCGCTTCCGCACGAATCCGGTGCAGGAACTTCCCGAACTTACCGTGTTCGGTGAGAACCTGCGTCATGCGGAAGGTGAGGACGCCGTGAGGTCTTTCCAACCACGCCTCAAAGAGGGGACTTACCGCCATAATTGTGGCGTGCCCAGCACTGGGTCGCGACAGTCTCTGTCGCCATTTTTCCATGAGAACCCGCCGGAACTCCGTCCGCCATGCTGCGACCTGTCGCGGCAGCGGAGTTTCGCCCCGGCGTTGCATCTCCATGCGCAGTTCATGCATGAGAGCAAGGACTGTTGCTTCCAGATCCCATGGTGGCTGGCAGGCAAGGAGGCTCGCCGCTTCGCGGGAAATCGTCCGGTAACCTCGCACCATCCGTATGGCCATGACCCTCTGGCATGCGTTCAGCCGGGCCGCCGGCTGCTTCCGCAGCGCCGGCGCCCATATCGGTGCGCCATAAAGGGCCATGGACCGAACGATTCCTGCGTAGAGCCTACGGCAGGAGGCGTCTGGACCTCCCAGATTGGGCAGGAGCCGCCCCAGGGCAGCCCCAGTCCGATTCAGTTTGGGAGCCAGACGTCGGAAGTGCTCCTCGAAATCCCATCGGCTGTCGAGAACGAGTCCCAGGTACTTCATCGTCGACCCGACGCCGATGTGGACTCCTCCTACCGTTAGTTGGGGACCCGGTGGTGGCGCGTTCCGAGGGCCGTGAAAGCACATGGCCTCGGACTTGTGCAATGCCACCTCGAGTCCCAACTCCTGGATCCTACCCACGACTGTCGCGACCCCGCGTGTCGCTAGTTCGACCGCCGCCTGGTACGACTCTCCCCGCGCTAGGACCAGCGTGTCGTCGGCGTAGCAGACCACGCTGACCCCGTCAGGGAGGTCGCCGCGCAGCACGTAGTCGTATCCGATGTTCCACAAGGGCGGCCCTAGTACCGATCCCTGCGGAACACCGCACGACATCTCCCGGCGTTCCCACTCTCCCTGGTGACCAGGGTAGATGATGTACCTGTCCGACAGGTACGCCTCGACCACACGACAGAGGTAGTCGGGCGTCCGGTGATACCGGAGTGCCCTCCTAATGCTACTCCAAGGCAGGGAGTTGAAAGCGTTGGCGATGTCCAGAGATACCGCCACGACACACCTGCCCTGGGCCACCGCATCCCCAGTCGTGAGGGCTCGCACGCGCATGATGGCGTCCACCGTAGAGCGCCTCCTGCGAAAACCAAACTGGCCGTCCGCCAGATCCGGCCCCACCCGTGTTAGGTGCGCGACGAGGCGGTCTGCAATTACTCTTTCAAAAAATGGGCCGATACGCGGACGGAGAGTCCGCAGGGCGCCCCGGCTTCGCGATGAGGACCAGTTTCCCAGTCTTCCAGCGAAGTGGGAACTGGCCCCTCTCCATGCATGCGCTGAAGAGCCCTCTTAGTCGAGGCCCGAGAGCCTCCATGGCCAGGACAACATTACATGCACTGTGAATTTACAGGATCAATTATAAAACTCTATTCAAGTGCTGCAACACTTAAAGACAATTACAAAATTAACACAAAACATTTGATTTTAAAACACATAAGATTAGCACACATAGAATTAGCATTGCATAAGATGTCACGGAAAAAATAATAATAATTAGAATTATCAGTAATAATAACACAAAAATACAGAACAAGAAATTAAAATGCAAATTGATAATTACAATACATTATAGAAATACATGAATGTCTAATTGAATTAAACTAAATTAAATTAAAATTAAATTATAAAAAAAGAATAGAATACAATAAAATAATAAAGAATTATCCGAAGCAAGAGATAGCTAGTATGTTAATATTAATAATTCATTTTCAAACTGAGTGATTGATCACCGACTTGAGAATTTAGATCATTAACAGGTTCAATCTAATACCATTTCAAGAATTCTACTTACCTACTTCAGCTTTGCATTTGCCTCACTCATTACTCCAATACAGAAAAAGAACAAGGTCATTAATTAGATACCTTACCCTTCATTAAATCAATGTCGAAACAGTCGGCTCAGAGCTATCGGGTCATTTCATTGATTACTGGTAGTTCCAAGTAGGTAATACAGCAGCCTATCTATGTGGCGTTATAGGCCAATCAGGCTTGCACAACCATTGTTACTGCATTACCGACTAATGTTTTGGTGGATTATATAACAATAGTATATGACGGATGTGTTATAAGGTAGTTTAACTATTACTATAATATTATGTTAATAGGTGACAATAGACTAGTAGTTCATTAATTTAGTATAGGTTTAATCCGATACTAAATTAATGAATTACGGGACTTCATCACATATATTTATTTATTATTTATTTAAACTTCGTGTAAAGTAGTGGTAAATAGCCGATGTTACTTGTTTAGATATCCGTGAGTCCTTTTTTTAGAGTTGGGAAATCATCTAATGACGTCTTCCACTCTAGAGTGGAGTGGGACAGCGTGTCAGACAATTACTGACTAAGGGCTGAAACTATGTAAAGCGGACGCCCGCGCTGTCTCATATAAAAATGCTCCGTAGTGGGGACCAGCGCGGGTATCCGTCGCGGCGAGCCGGGTTCGCATTTGGCTGCGTTACAATATATAAAGTTCTCCATCGACATGACTACATGCACACCGTTAAAGTTGAACTAGCGGCACTGCCTGGGTAATGACCTGGTTTCCACGCGGACCATCCACGTAAACACATGCGCTTTGTCACGCGACGGCTGCCCGTCCCGGGCGTTCGTTTTACGCAGTTTTGACCCTAAAACCACACCTATGTTTCTCCAGTTGCTCTTTGCATTTCAGAATTATGGGTTTCCCTTTCAAAAGTCAACCCATGGCCCCAGTGGGCTTCAGCCCTGTTGGGCCCCTACGGTTAACAAGTAATAAACATACACAAGCAAACACTCACACATTTTCATCTTTATAATATGAGTATGATTTATGGTAGTGAACTAGTTTAATTTCCCATTCAGTTAACAGCTCGTGTTCGTGGTTCGCACTCGGACCCCAGTCCGTGCTCATAAATTGTATAAAGACCTATGGAAACGTCTTGTTGACACTTCGACCCAAGAGCTGGCTTTTATCTTGGACGGTGGATAAGCATTGTGGCTAGTCTTTTAGGCACATCACCAGTAGACAGTGATTTTTTGACGCCATATTTTATTTTGTTCTTAGTTAGTTTTAATTAGTTTAGAGTTTTTATTATTATTTTTTTGTTTCACTATAATTATAATAATTAGTTGAGTATTTAAAAAAATGTAAATTACATGTACTTATACAAAAAAAAAAGTTAACATTTCTGATGTTGGATGTGAGTGTGTACCTGTCCAATACGACTCATTTATGTTTAATACGAAGAAAAAATCAAAATTAAGACTACAAATGAATTCGGACGAAATTTGAATTAATTAATGGAACTGATTTAATAATACGAGTTTTATAAACTCTGAAAATGTGTGGTTATTTTGTTCTGAAGCTATTCTGGTCCTGAATTTATTTGGATTGCGCAGTTTGATTAAAATCGGTGTATCTTTTTGAACCCGAGCTTGACCCATATAAAATAATATTCTTATATAATATAATAATATATTCTGTGGGATAATCGGTTGACAAAAAAAAATTTCAATATCGGTCCACAATTGATCGAAACATCGGTGAACATACATAAAAAAAAATACATTCAGCCGTCCTCCTTTTTGAAGTCGGTTAAAAAAGATATATATATTATACTAGCTGATCCGGCGAACTTTGTGCCGCCTAAAATAGTCAAGGAATGTTGTGATACATTTTAGCTAAACTGTCAAAAGGATAACGCCATCTACTGTCATAACCAGAACCAGCATAATTCATTTTAAAATGACATTTTAATTAGAGCGTTGTATTCGAATTGGTTTTTCGTGAATTTTTCCATATTTTCTAACCGTTTAAACTTTCTCTGGAATATCACGAATATTTTAAAACCATAATTAGCCAAATCGGTCCCGAGTTTTAACGGACTAACAAACGGTTATTCATTTTAATATGTATATATAGATAGATGGTATGTTCTTATATTGTGGATATACTTTACTTAGAGGAAGTTTGAAAGTGGTACAAGTGACTGAAAAGTTATAGGGGAATCGTTTGTCTTGGTATGGTCATGTAAGGAGGAGAGATGAAACGCATGTTACTGAAAGAGTTATGAGTATACATGTGGATGGATGGAAAAAGAGAGCGAGGCCAAAGAAAAAATGGATGGATTGTGTGAAGAGTGATATGAAAGAAAAGGGGAATAAGCGATTGCATGACGGGTGACAGGACAGAATGGAGGAAAAAAAAAGTGTGGTGCCGACCCCAATTAACACGGGACATAAGCAGGAAGATGATGATTATGACTGTACTATAGACACAAAAAGACATAGGTATCTACTCAAAGTTGCACAGTCTATTGTGCAACATAAACATTATCTTTATATGTGTATTTATAATTCTTCTATCCTTAAGTTTGTCACTTAACTCTTCCCAAACGGTTTGACCGATTCGGATAAAATTTTGTGTGTATATTTAAGTGGATCCTTAGGTTTGCAAAAACAATAGGATCCGGAAGGTGACACTGCAATTAGGTTTCCACAAATAGCCAGCCTCGGGTAAGATAACGTCTGCCGGGACTGCTAGAATTTTATAGTTTTTGAGTATTATAAACTTTTTTTTTTGAGAAGGAAAATCGTCAAATGACTCCTCCCGGTTCAGAAATAAGAAGGAGTGTTAAACTGTAACTGACAAATACTTATGTTCGGTCAGTGGCCTTTTGCGTTCCAAAGCCATGTTAAATCTTCTGAACAATCCCGCAGCCCAAACCTTAACTATCACTTCTAAACCAATAGCTAAACACATTAGTTTTCACAGTCAAAACTAATAGCAGTATAATTACTTTAAATTGTCTCCCAAGTCATTTCAACATAAGTAGCAATTTAGTAGGAATTACACGATACATTATTTATGGTGAAATCGATCCAGTTTTGTACTCCGTGTCTGGTGTAAGTTACTCATGTCGCTAGAAGATGAATCGTTCTTGGAAGGAGGTCAATATTGTACTGAGAATCACAAGAAAAACGAGGTTGGCAAAATAAGGGTTTTTTTTTTAAGGTGGGAAATCATCCAAATGACTTCTCGCGCTGTGGGTGGAGCGCGAGGGTGTGTCAGACTTTTACTGACTAAAACCACACCTGTATCCTTCAATTACCCTTTGCGTCCTAGGACTACGGGTTTCCCTTTCAGAAATTCTCCGCGGTCCTAGTTAGCGGGCATCGGCCCTGCTGGGCCCCTACGGTTTGCTAACATCTCTTTGAGGAGCGCGAGGATCTCAACGCGCTATTGACGACTGGGCTCGGTCCGGTTAATTACCGAACAGCCGGACGGCGAGCTACCCAGTTCTCGACGTCCGCAAGCCCGCGTCTACCGTGGCTGGTAGTCGGGGGTAACCTACTTACACCCTAGCAAAATAAGGGTGTAAGTAGGTTGTAAAGTCTGAACAGTTTACCCTACAGATTAAGTGTCGGTACTTTTGAGTATAGAGATTTAAGAGCAGACCAGATAGTTGCAAACCAATGTCCCAATCAAGATGACCTTGTTAGTTTCATTCCGTGTAGACAGCAGTTGTAAATCAGTCCTTCAATGCCCTTGGTTTAGATGCGCGTTTTTCCAACCACCAAACGTGTTGGCGCGTCGTTTACATCCATGTAGCCGCAACACAAACCAAACATATTAACCAAGGTGACTTTGACTGGAACGCTAGTTTGCAACTGTCTGGTCACCCCTTTAGTATACAAAAAGATAGACAGAGTTACAGAGTTTTTAGATAGCTTTTTCCACAAACTTTTAGTTTAGTTTCTAACTCAATTGAGAACAGAAAATTAACGCTTGTCAAGCGAAATAGGTGTTCAAAATAAATTGTGTATTTGTCTTTCAACACACTTCGTAAGTCGATTAACTTAAGTGTCTAGGGCATAATATGACTTATCTTTATTTTTTAAATGTTTAATCTATATTTTCATAACATTCATTTTACCTAAGGCTGGCTTTTACCGCTTTCAGAGATCAAGCATTGCCGTTTTTAGTCGCCGTTGGGCACACTTCCAGTCGACAGCGATGCGGAGGAATTTCTTGACGCCATATTTAAGTTATGAGACGAGTCCTTTAATCTATATGTATATTTTTTAGTTTAAATTAGTTAAGTGTTATATTTTTCTTGTTTTAGTATTTAATTACTTAAAAAATAAATATTGATAATCCTAATTTCATATAACATTGCTAAGGCCGGAGATAAAGGAAATAAGAAGACAAACATAAAAGGTTTTAAACTATATTTACTTCTATAAAATTAATATTTTGCATTAATACGTAAAAATATTCGCGCCCCTCGACTTGACAGCCGTAGCCGTCCCAATCTCATTCGACAACCTCTTTTTAAAATATTTTTTGGCTTGGATACTAAGTCTTCTAAGCCACGTCTTCGTGTGGACCGCCATAAGAATACGAACGTAACACATTTTAATATTTTTGCAGTAGGTATTTGCAAGCAAATGTTTTCAACCGGCCTTCGAGGTAGTCAATACTACCTACCTACCTAGTACCCTAGGTAAAAGAAAAAATAAAATAACATAAGTGTACATTAAAAAAAAAACGCGTACGCAAATAGATCCCCACTCTTTCGCCGAGCGCTCAAGATCCGTGCCGATACCTGTACCAAAAGATTCTCAACTCCATTTTAAAGAGATCGCACCTATTTTAATGATGTCACGTATTATCTAGCTGTGTAGATACTTAAGATATAAAACTACACGAATTTTACATCACGATATCCACTAAAAATCAATTTTCGTATGATTAAAACGATCACTCAACTTCATTCCACTTCAATCCCGCCAAAAAACTCTTATTTGACAACTTTCTTATTAAAAACATTCTTTACACACTTTATTTCTTGTATTTATTATGTACCAGTTTTAGACCTTCTAAAAAAGTACTGATGAAAGGAGTTCTATATTTAAGCAGTCAACAAGCTAAACAGCAAATGATCTATCAATATTTCAGCTACCGTCGCTAAGTTGAATATCAAATATTTACTGATATGCCTCATTCTATTTGTATTCTATGTCGAAGCTTTCAACAGAATGAAGCCAGCGTATTATTTAATAAAAATATGATACACTTTATATACTTTCAATACAATACTAAGTTAGGATAGAGAAGTTAAAAAAATATCTGCAATACAATGTTTGGAGACAGAAAAGACATCTGAAATGACAATCAGAACATCGGAAATAAATAAACTCAAGCTTATAAAGTAAAATGATTTATTACAATTATAATATCATAAATGCGAAAGTTTGTGAATGTATGTGTATGTACGTTTGTCACTTCTTCACGCTTAAATGGCTGATCGGATGTTAATGAAACTTGGTGCACGGGTAAACCGTGTCTTGGAATAGTACATTTACCCCCACTTTATAACTGCTGAAACTAATAATGGTGATTAATCTATAAACAAAAATAGCATAACGATGAAACCCACAGTGGATCATGATAATATGCACATAATAAACACCTATGCTATTCTGTGCTTCACTCAATTAACTAGTCTGATGCTGCGAACAATAGCTTCGTTTGTCTAAAATTGCTTTCACATAAGCCCTTTTGAATATACACGCGACAACCGTAGGTACGTAACAATTTCAGTAGGTGTACCAATATTGTGACGTCCCGAACGGAACAAGGTTTTAATTACCTGTAAGCGATGAGTTAATAGCCTTTTTTTGGGTTTGGAAATCATCGAATAACTTCATATGTACCTAATTAGGTACGTTTATTCTATTTAAATGTTAAAAAGGATACGCCACTCCACAACAACGCATTAAGTAAGTAACGAATAATGTATTGACACTTAGAATGTAAATTGTTAACATGATTTAAATAGATTCGGTACCAAACTACCATTACTCGTGTTACCGTTAAAATGTTAACGCTATGACAATATCATTACTCAACGATACTTTTAGGTTGAATTTCGTAACGGTAACTAGCTCTGCATCCCGTAGCCATCGGCATGGTAGGCATCGGCCCTAGGGGGGTCCGTCAGTCATTCTGACAGCTCTTTGAGGCGCATGTGAAACAAAACACGCCGCCGACCCGGCTTTGTCCGTATTAAATGGTGAGCTAATAATTGCTTGGCGTCCGCAAACCAGGTGTTATAATGATCAAATAACTTAATCTGGGTGGATCAACAGGTAGTGTCAGACTTTTAACTACTAAAACCAGAGTGTCTTTTGTTGCCCTATACATTCAAATTCAAATTCATTTATTTAGTCACAATATGGTATAACTATGGTCTTAAATCAAATCAATGATCTCATCACATTCTGCCACGTGGGGCGAGCAAATATTTGGTACAAAATATTTTTTTTAAAACAAAACTTTTGGTTAGTATTCATCATCATCATCATCATCATTTCAGCCGAAAGACGTCCACTGTTGGACATAGGCCTCCCCCAAGCGTCGCCACAATGACCGATCCTGTGCTTCTCGCATCCACCGCACTCCCGCGACCCTCACCAGGTCGTCGGTCCACCTTGTGGGAGGCCTTCCAACGCTGCGTCTTCCGGTGCGCGGTCGCCACTCTAGAACCTTTCGGCCCCATCGGCCATCCGTTCTACGAGCAATGTGCCCTGCCCATTGCCACTTAAGTTTGGCGATTCTTCGGGCTATGTCGGCGACCTTGGTTCTACTGCGGATATCTTCATTCTTTATGCGATCACGCAAGGAAACTCCGAGCATAGCCCTTTCCATTGCTCTTTGGGTGACTGTTAGCCTTCTGATGAGGCCAATGGTTAGTATTAGTTAGTATGAATTAAAATTTACAATTTATAGCATTTCATCTAATATTATTGTTTGTTATCATTCCATGTAGCATTAGCAGGTATTTAATTAGCCCTAGCGGGATATGTCACACATGTCATCTCTTCGAGATGAATTATTAGTCTACCATTTGTTTGTGTATTTACGTAAGTATCTACATACATTTACTCGTAATTCCTAAAGGCACCAATTTAAGCTTTAATTAGATGGGAGTGCTGGTAACGTAATGATGTTTAATGTTATTTTGTACAGACTTGCTTTTGTTGGAGATAGGTTATTTATTTATTAAATACATTCTGTACTAAATAATTTACTATGTATTAGGAATACGTCAACCAGTGTATATGTCAAATGTTAATGATCGTCTAATTCTGGTCGATAATTATAATTTGTCATTAAAGGCCCTAATTATATAATTCTCAAATTATTTTTATTCGTTTGACAAAAAATGCCTTAGTATTCAAAAGTAGATGTTAGTTTAATTTCTACGATATTTCTTAAAATATTTTCAAAGAATTAATATTAACTCTGGAATGTGCTTCCCCTTGACATCAAAAAAGCTGAAAGTAAATTTTCCTTCAAACGTAAAATTCGGAACTACTACTTGAAGTCCTGTCAAGTTTATTTTGGTCTTCGTCAGAATTATTGTTAAGTTCTCCTAATGATTTGATATTTTTCATAGTATTTATTAGTTTATAACTTTAGCATATATATGTATTTTATTATTATAAATAACTTTATTTTTATTTTTTATTTGATCTGTTTGAAGTATCTATTATTTGTTTATTGTGCAAGCCTACCACAGTGTTGTCTTTTTTAACCCAAAGGTTGACTGGTAGAGAATGCCTTGTTGCATTAAGTCCGCCTACGTACCACTATTGTACATGAAGTTTAAATAAATAAATAAATTACTTAGGTATTTTCAATTACATTGAACAAATTTGTGGTCAAAAAACATACGAAACTAAAATAAGACCTCTTAAAAAAGCAATCAAAGACCAGGCATAGTTTTAATCATTCCAAACTACAATTCCCTCGACAATTTAATTTTGAAAACCAATCACATTTTTTATCCGACCGGGATTAGAACGCAGGGCCCCTGAGATGAGATTTAAAGCCAGGATTGTTATAACTATGGAAAAATTAAACGAATAGTTACGAATTTTTTTTTCATTCTTAATTAAAAGGCTTAACTAAAAAAAATATTTATCTACTGTACAGCTAGTCGTTAACAAGGTCATGCTGTTATTTTTGTTAGTTTGCCAAAAAGAAGACTACTAGACAAAAAAAATTGTAATTTTCTTTTGTGTATTCTTGTATGAAAAATCTCCCTTTATTTAATCTACTTATGTAGGTCTTTTCATTGCCAAGTTTTATTAAAATCCATATAACAGTTAAACTATAAAAGCGTAATAGATAAGCAAGCAGATTGACACACTTTTGTAATAGAGAATCTTATGTGTTGTTTAATCATACTTGACTGGCCTGTTGGTCTAGTGGTCAGTGGCCCTGACTGCTATGCCGCAGGTCGTGGGTTCGATTCCCACCCAGGACAAATATGTGTGTGATGAGCATGATCATCTGTTCTGTGTCTGGGTGTAATTTATCTATAATATGTATGTATTTAGAAATATATAAGTATGTTTATCAATGTTCTTACTGATAACACAAGCTCTGCTTTGCTTGTGGCATATTATTGTTATTATTGATTAGGTGTGTACCTATTTACAAAAAGTTATGGTTTGTACTCTACTCTCTTCTTGTCATATTTGCTTTTATACATAGCTGTTCGGTTCTAATAAATGAAATTCAATACTTCCAACATTTTCCTGTTAATAAGAAAATTATTTAAAGAAAGCCAATGGGAACCTCGAAATGGTAATCGTGACCGGTAAAGTAGATAGAAAAAGCCTCGTGGGCGCGGCTCAATACGTTGCTCCGACCAGATCTGCACTGCTCTTAACTCCTCGGTATACAAGGCCCTTCACACCGCCAGAGACAGGAATAGAAGGAGAAATATCATAAAAAGGAAAGTGAAGTCACGACCCTTAGCATTGAGGAATACGGCGCAAGGAGGAGGAAGAATATTCTTTCAACATTACCTCTTTTTTTGAGGTGGCAATTAATCAAATAACTTTACCACCACGGGCAGAGCGAGAAGAAGTGTCATAAGTTGTCATTATTTTACTGACCCACCCACCCATGTTCCTTCATTAGCTCTTTGCGTTCCAGAGCTGCGGTAAGTTTGTCGAACAATTCCACAGGCCTCGCATCAGCCCTAGCGGATCTTGTCAATTTCACTGGCCTATCATCAGTCCTAGCGGGTCTTGTCAATTTCACTGGCCTATCATCAGTCCTAGCGGGTCTTGTCAATTTCACTGGCCTATCATCAGTCCTAGCGGGTCTCGTCAATTTCACGGGCCTATCATCAGTCCTAGCGGGTCTTGTCAATTTCACTGGTTTATCATCAGTCCTAGCGGGTCTTGTCAATTTCACAGGCCTATCATCAGTCCTAGCGGGTCTTGTCAATTTCACTGGCCTATCATCAGTCCTAGCGGGTCTTGTCAATTTCACAGGCCTATCATCAGTCCTAGCGGGTCTTGTCAATTTCACAGGCCTATCATCAGTCCTAGCGGGTCTTGTCAATTTCACAGGCCTATCATCAGTCCTAGCGGGTCTTATCAATTTCACAGGCCTATCATCAGTCCTAGCGGGTCTTATCAATTTTACTGGCCTATCATCAGTCCTAGCGGGTCTTATCAATTTTACTGGCCTATCATCAGTCCTAGCGGGTCTTATCAATTTCACTGGCCTATCATCAGTCCTAGCGGGTCTTGTCAATTTCACAGGCCTATCATCAGTCCTAGCGGGTCTTATCAATTTTACTGGCCTATCATCAGTCCTAGCGGGTCTTATCAATTTCACTGGCCTATCATCAGTCCTAGCGGGTCTTGTCAATTTCACAGGCCTATCATCAGTCCTAGCGGGTCTTATGAATTTTACTGGCCTATCATCAGTCCTAGCGGGTCTTATCAATTTTACTGGCCTATCATCAGTCCTAGCGGGTCTTATCAATTTCACTGGCCTATCATCAGTCCTAGCGGGTCTTGTCAATTTCACAGGCCTATCATCAGTCCTAGCGGGTCTTATCAATTTCACTGGCCTATCATCAGTCCTAGCGGGTCTTATCAATTTCACAGGCCTATCATCAGTCCTAGCGGGTCTTGTCAATTTCACAGGCCTATCATCAGTCCTAGCGGGTCTTATCAATTTCAAAGGCCTAGCATCAGTCTTAGCGGGTCTTGTCAATTTCACTGGCCAAGCATAATTCCTAGCGGGTCTTGTCAATTTCACAGGCCTAGCATCATTTCCAGCGGGTCTTGACAATTTCAAAGGCCTAGCATCAGTCCTAGCGGGTCTTATCAATTTCAAAGGCCTAGCATCAGTTTTAGCGGGTCTTGTCAATTTCAAAGGCCTAACGTCAAACCTAGCGGGTCTGGTCAATTTCAAAGGCCTAACGTCAACCCTAGCGGGTCTGGTCAATTTCAAAGGCCTAGCGTCACCCCTAGCGGGTCTTGTCAATTTTGCTGACAGTGTATCTTACCTGGCGTATACCTCAATATCTCCGCCGGGTCTATGGGTGGAGCGTACCACGGCCTCCGCGAGTACACCTTCTTGGTGTTAACCGTACGTTCACTCGCATCAACGTTGCGGTAACTCGATGGTGACAGGTTTAACATCGCTAAACATCTGATGATACCTGTTAAAGAAAAAAAATTGATTAATAACTGGTTTAATTACTTGTAAACATTGTGATACACAGATAGAAAGAAACAATAATGATGTATTATTGAAATGGTTTCATCATCATCATCATCATCATTTCAGCCGGTAGACGTCCACTGCTGGATATAGGCCTCCCCCAAATGTCACCACAATGAACGTTTCTATGCGTGTCGCATCCATCGGATTCCCGCAACCTTCACCAGGTCATCGGTAAACCTTGTAGGGGGGCCTTCCAACACTGCGTCTTCCGGTAACTGGTCGCCACTCCAAAACCTTTCGGCCCGAAATTTCAAAAGGTTTATGATGTTATATTAGTATTGGCTGCAAACATAACTTGAATTTATGTAACTAGGAGCCGTTCCACGGTTTGTTTGTTTTATATTAAGAAGATGTCACTTGTCGATCTAGAATAGTTGACATAATTATAAGCACATCAATAAAAATTCTTAAGTAGGTACGTTATCCTGGTCTACCTGCTCTCTCTGTGTAAATTTTTACGTAACCAACTTTAGCTTTTAAAGATTTTATAGACACTTTATAAATCATTAAAAGAAACGTTTATTCTAGCAGATCCAGCAACTTGTTTGCTTTACCATTGTCTCATAGCACAGAAAAGAAAAAATAAAGTGTTTATTTGGCATGTGTCAGTTTTGACAGCTGTCAGATGGCGTTAAATATCTAAAGTTCATTAATAATCAAGATTAGTCATTAGGTATTACTTATTCTTATAAAAAATAATTTAGTTTTATCAACTGGCTTAGTATTTATTGCTTTATTCTGTTTTATCTGAATGACTTTCAAGTTTTTAACAGCAGACTTGTACATATTCGTTCACATATAAATGCTACCGTTAAGTGGGTTTTGTCTATTTCTAGCCACTGGTGCTGGCTAAGGCTGGCGGCTACAAATAAACCGCGGGTTAACCTCTTGAGATTCACTAAAAGTATACTCGATAAGTCCTAAGTTTAGAAACGGTTCGTAGTTTTCAGGTAGAGAGAAAACTAATCATTTTAGTAAGAAGTCAAATTCAAATTCAATTCAATTTTTTGTTTTCAAATTCTACCTAATTATGTCATTAGGCAGAGGACAGAGCAGTGGTGGCCGAGTGGTAACGGCCCCGACTTACGAGTTGTAGGTCGCGGGTTCAAACCCAGCCAGACGCATGCATTACTTTGTGTAATTTATTTCATCACCACTGCTCTCAAAACGGTGAAGGAAAACATCGTGAGGAAACCGGCATGTACTAGAACCAAAAATTCGAAGACATGTGACATTCACCAATCCGTACTGGGCCCGCGTGGTGAATTACGGCCCATTCCCTCTTCTAAAGAGAGGAGGCCTGAATCCCAGCAGTGGGAACATTAAAAGGCTGATTATGTTATATATGTTATATGATGTCATAAGGTAGAATTTGATATATGCTATTACGTACCTTGTTACGTTAAAGGTATGTAAATGTACAGTACAAGTATACTTAAATCCCCTAATGTACACAAAAACTTATAACATAGTACACGGTTGACTGGTCTGTTGGTCTAGTGGTTAGTGGCCCTGATTGCTATGCCGGAGGTCGTGGGTTCGATTCCCACCCAGGACAAATGTTTGTGTGATGAGCACGATCATTTGTTCTGTATCTGGGTGTAATTTATCTATAACATGTATGTATTTAGAAATATATAAGTATGTTTATCAGTTATCTAGTACTCATAACACAAGCTCTGCTTAGCTTGATACTGGACGGCGTTGTATGATAGTTGTGAAATATTATTATTATTATTAATTAAATATAAAAAGGTGAGCCTAACTCCAAACTCCAATGTCCAAAGCGAGGAGTGGCAGGCGATTACCTCCTTCTGCGAAGCAGTAATGTTAGCAAAGGAGGAGGCCGCACGTGCACGCGCGAGCGCCCCAGCCGACGGGATCCCGATCCCGATTTCCAGCCATCGTAGGCGCGGGCTTGCGGACGGCGAGCATTGAGTAGCTCGCCGTTCGATCGTCCGATGACCGTGCGGACCGAGCCCAAGTCGTCGACGGCACGTACTGTCCCACGCGCGCTTCAAGGAGATGTCAGCAACCACCCAATAGGGTCGAAGCCTACTGGGGCCAAGGTTCTGCTTCTGAAAGGAAGACTCGGCCCTGGTATAAAAGGCAACTAAGGAACAGGAGTGGGTTTTTAGTCAATAAAAGTCTGACACACCCTCGCGACCCACCCAAGAGCGGAGGATGTCGTTGGATGATTTTCCCACCGAAAAAAAAATACTCAACAGTGAGTATTCGCCCAGCAAACCTGTGACTGATTGAGATCATATTTGAGGATAGAATCCAGTGTACAATATGTATATTATATAAAAATATATTATACATACTAATAAATTTATACTAATATACAAAGAACAACGGCGATGAAATTGTGAATGAAAATGAAACCTTGTTTATTTCAACATCCTAAAAATCTTGGTTCATACTTTATCAGCGTTGTTTTTTTTTTGTCCTTGTCGGGTTTTAGTATTTTTTGCTTTTTTGAATTCTTTACATTAGCTTCATACAAGCTTTCTAAGCTACGCGACTCCTATGTACGCCATAAACCATACTAATATTATAAATGTGAAAGTAACTCTGTCTGTCTGTTACGCTTTCACGGTTAAACTATTTTATCGATTTTGATGAAATTTGGTATGGCAGAAGCTTGAACTCTAAGCATGGACATACGCTACTTTTTTTTCGTAATTGACTTCGACTTCGCGTCCGCAATAACCATCATCAACTACATCTTATCTATTAAGTGCATAGAGACCAGCATTTTGGAGGACTTAATAAAAGGTGCTGATACTGCAGTTAACATACTTTATTTTTGGACCTGATCAATTTAAAGAGTTTAAAACAGACTCGGAAAACAAGAAGGTATAAAAACGGTCTAGTGGTTAGTGGCCTTGACAGGTATGCCTGAGGTCGTGGGTTCTATTCCCACCCAAAACAAATAAAATGTTTGTGTAAAGAGCACGATCATTTGTTCTGTGTCTGGTTTAATTTATCTATAAATTAAGTATATATTTAGAAATATATAAGTATGTTTATCAGCTATCTAATATTCATAACACAAGCTCTGCTTAGATTGGGACTAGATGGCGTTGGGTGAAAGTTGTTGAATATCTATTATTATATCTGTCTATATGTATAAAAGGTGAAATTGACTGACTCACAAATACAACGCACATGAACATAAAATCGTGCGTAACGCTTTCTTAAATGACGTAGGCGAGCACTAAGAAAGAATGTTTGGTTATTCAACTTTTAAGGGGGTGAAATGGGGTTCCAAAGTTTGTATAGTGAAACATATTTTCATGCGGGCGAAGCCTCTGACAGAAGCTAGTCTATATATATAAAGAGAGAAACTGACTGACTGACATATCAACGCAGAGCTGAAACCAACTGACTGACATATCAACGCACAGCTAAAACTACTGGGAGTAGGAGTGGAAAATTTTGCATTAGGTTTCCTTTTTTGACGTAGGCGAGCAATAAGACTATATTCCAAAATTCTTCCTCTAAAGGCGTAAACGGGTGTACAAAGTTTGTAAATAAAATATACTTTTACGCGGGGTAAGCCGCTGGCAGGAGTTATATATATATTGGTGCAGGATGCAGATCACCGTCAAAGTTCTGTCCAGGGATGACTTTTTTTTTATTTTGGTGGGAAAATCAACCAATGTCATCCCCCACTCTTGGGCGGAGCGAAAGATAGTCTCAGACTTTTAGTGACTAAAAAGCCACTCCTGTCCCTTCGTTGCCTTTCATACCAGGGCCGAGTCTTGATTTCAGAATCATCTCTTCAGGCCCCAGTAGGCTTCGACCCAACTGGGCCCCTATGGTTGCTGACATCTCCTTAAGCCGCGCATGGAAAACTACATGGAGCTTCTCGGATGACTGTAGATAACTGAGTAACGAGCAATAAACAAACTATTCCAGATCACACAACTGATTTATTAAGATGCAAGATTTTAGGTATTCACTTCACACAACGAGCCGTGAGACAGTCCCCGAGACTAGACGTTGTTCACACGGCTGCCGATAGAGAAAAGAGCACCGCACCTCTGCGATCGGCCTCTTTACCTGCTCAGTTCATGCAAACGTCAGCCCGAATTCTGTCAAAGAGACAGGTGTCACTTTTCACCTAGCTCGTTCATTCGTTCTCAAGCTTCCGTACTTATTAACTTCACCGAAATATATAAAAGAGATAAAAAAGTTTAATTTCTTCTGTTTGTAAAAAACAGTTGAATCTCAATAGGTTGATCTAATTGTCGTCACTAGAATACTTCATGATCTCTGAGTATCACTGATTACTTTCCTTCGTCAAACAATGCTCGGTACTTTTGAGTTAACCGCGGGAACAAACCTTCCAATTACTGTGCATGGGTCTGACCTTTTTAAAATAAAACACAAATTAAGAGAACAGACACAAACGCACGAAGGTGAACCCTCTTTGAAACGTTTTACCTACAGAGTGAGGTGCGATCACACTCAGCCGCAAAGTGAGAAATGAAAATAGAAACCTTTTGACGCATTGTTACTATAAAGAATTGTTTTCAAACTCCAAATACGTTTAATGAGCTCTAAATACGAAAAGTTTATAATTATAACGTGAAAAGGAGTGTTCATTCAGGTTTGTTATTGACGGTTTTTATACGAACCTGGTATTGTACACACCTACCCTTTTTCATTCAAAATAACACTGAATAACAAAAGAAGTACAAAGCTGGTACTGGAACACATTTGTATCGCAACCATGACAATGCATATAAATGCTTTGACTCGTAAGAATAATCTTACAAGTCGTCATGAAATATATAAAAACCGGGCAAGTGCAACTCTCAACGCGCACCCGAGGTTTCCGCACGAACTTAGCTATGTAAATAGTTTAATTCCCGAATCGAGTCTCGAAGGTTTTCCGAATCGTAAAAAAAGCTTTTTTTTGTGACGTAACTACCAATTTACAATGTTTAGACGTTTTTCTATACCTACTTCTGGGAGACCTTGCTTGATGCCAAATTTTAGAATCCTAGATCAAAGGGAAGTATCCTACAGGTTTTGATTTCCCATAAAGCATAAACGGCCTAATAATTAGATTTCGTTGACTTAGAAGTTTGATTTTTGCATTGCTACTTGAAGTAGCAGACCTACGTATTTGGTATTAATTTCATCATTAGACCTGCACGCGTTCCTGCGAAAAAGGTTCTTGACAGATGGACTGTTCGGTTTTTGCCAACTTAGGTACAGAACCCTAAAAACGAAGGTAATAGCATTCCCGAAAAAAAACATTTTAGCTTTGTCGAAAAAAAGTTTATAAGGAAGTTGAGTAACGACAACAAATGACGAACGAAATAAAAATTGGTTTCACAAAAATCACAATGCCTTGAGTTCTCATAAAATCACTTTACTGGATAATATCATGTGAAAAATGCAATGCTTTAGAATCTTATTCAAGATATTCAAGTTACGTATCTATATCAAGAACCATATTTTGAATATTTCATATAACACTAGCGACGGGTGTTGTCTTGTCCGAAAGCTGGCTATAAAACAGAAAAAAAAATTAGGGTTCAGGGTTCAGGGAGAGCAGTGGTGGCCGAGTGGTAACGGCCCCGACTTACAAGTGGTCGCGGGTTCAAACCCAGCCAGGCGCATTACTTTGTGTAATTAATTCCATCACCACTGCTCTCAAAACGGTGGAGGAAAACACCGTGAGGAAACCGGCATGTCCTAGAACCAAAAATTCGAAGACATGTGACATTCACCGATCCACACTGGGCCTACGTGGTGAATTACGGTCCATTCCCTCTCCTAGAGAGAGGAGGCCTGAGTCCCAGCAGTGGGAACATTAAAAAAGGCTGATTATGCTTATGCTACAGGGTTAGACTATGTTTTTGCGTTGGTTGACAAACACACGTACAGAAGAATTATCAACACTAGTATTATAAAGAGGTAAAGTTTATTTTTTATTTGTAGGAGGTACGAGTAACCTCTGAAAATACTGGTCCGATTGTTAAAATTTTTCACCGATAGAAAGTTGCTTTATTCCTGAGTGACAAAGGCTATATTTTATGTGCGTGAGTGAAGCCTCGGGCAAAATCTAGTATATAATATATACCAAAAGATTTTTGACAAAAACAAAAGGTTGAACATTACTGTATTTCATTCTAGCGTCACTCCAACATTTTGTTATTTTAACCCTCGAATAGCCTGTTCTAGACCTGAATCTTACTTGGGGTTAGGTCTCCGGCAGAACGAGTATGTCGAGAAAATGCCTGTTCATCCTTGCTTTGAAAGTCCTAGGTGCCGTACGGGTGGTAAAGAATACTATGGTATCATCAGAAGTATCAACAGAAAGTGTCACATTTTATGATGGAAGCACTTAGTAAAACTAATCGGTCTGAATCGGTACAACATACATCAAGCGCGGATGGTAACTTTAATTACGTCTGGTATACTTTTTTTAAGGCTGGAAATCATCTAATGACTTCTCGCGCTTTAGGGAGGGGCGAGAGAGCGTATCTGACTTTTACTGACTAATAGCACTCCTACGTTCCTTCCGTTGCTTTTTTGCGTTCTAGGACCACGGGTTTTCCTTTCAGAAGTCAACCCATGACCACATTAGGCTTCGGCCCTACTGAGCCTCTTCGGTTTTACTGACATCTCGATGAGACGCACGCAAGACACTACGCGCTGTCATCGACTCGGGCTCAGTCCGGATGGTTACCGGACGGCCGAACGGCCACATACCCATTGCTCGTCGTCCGCAAACCTACGTTTATGGCCGTCTAGCCTGGAATCTGTATTTGGAAGATAGTGGAATGAGTTCGTGGAGCTGTAGAAGGCCGAAAGGTAAACAACGCTTTCTCGGTTTCTAAGTAAATGATTAAATTATGCGGTTTGTGATGAAGTGAGAACAAAACATTGTTTTCACTATTTACATAAACACTTCTCTCGTTTTTCGCTTTAGAAATAACTTTGACGTCATTTCACAGTGCGTTATTGTTACCGCGAAACTGAAGCACAAAAAATGCAACGGAATATAATAGAAAAATATAAAACATAAAACATAAAGTGCTTGTAAAAAACTGTACGGTATATTTGTTCAGCTTGTAAATGAAGTATTTATTTAATGATAGGTTTCTTCATAAAAACTTCCCCCGTTTTACCCCCTTAAGGGCGGAGTTTCGTAAAATCCGTTCTTAGGGGATGTCTACGCCCTATAAGGAACCTACCTGCCAAATTTTAAGTTTGTAGGTGTTGTTATAGTTTCTGAGTTTTCGTGATTAATCAGTGAGTGGTATTAAGCTTCTATATATATTTACGATTATAGAGGGTGTTTGGTGCATCGTGTGCCAAATTAAAATGGTTGACGGGAAGGGTCATCTGCTAACATTTCAGACCCTAAAAACTTCTCATGCTCTGTGAATTTTTATGAAAATAGAGATACGAGACAGATGTTTGTAAAAAATCTTTTTTTTTATATAAATGATAGGCTCGCGTTTAACCACCATCTCACCTGATGGTAAGCGATGATGTGGTCGATGATGGAGCATGCTTGCCTAGAAGTAGCCTATTCACTCTTGACTTAAAGACCCTAAGTTGTAGCTATCAGGAAACACAGACTCCTGCAAGGAATTCTACACCTTGGCTGTGAATGTGTTCTCAAAATGCTTTGTGCTTATGGGTGGGATGTCTACGATGTACCGGTGGCGCAACGCCGTACGTCTAGTGTTCCGATGATGGAACGGACTTGGCGGAATTAGATTATGCAATTCTAGTGTACACTCCCCGAAATGTAAACGATAGAAAACCGACAGGCTAGCAACTCGGCGGCGATGCCCAAGGCTTTGGAGCTTCGACTCAACCAATCATGTTCAGTTCATCTAGTTTAGAATGCCAATCCATAAGATCCTATTACTACCGATTACCGTTCCTATTTACTTTACCAGTACAAATACTGCACTTTCAAAACACCATTTAAAATAATGCTTTTTATGTTTTTTGCATTTTATAACACTATAAATAAATGCTTGGAGATGTCTGCAGTTTCCTTAAAACAGATAAAACACAACGTTAATTTTTCCGAACGTAATTGCTGCTTTTAAACTCAACTGGAGTATCTACTTAACCTACATATTTTTGAAGTAAAAAATCACCAAATGATTTCTTTCGCTCTGGGTAGAGTGAGGGGGAGTATCAGACTTTTACTAACTAAATAAAACCCTCCTGTAATATATTCAGTTGCTCTTTGCGTTCCAGTAGCGGCCACGGTAACTTCTTCGAACAATAATTCCACAGCCATGATAGTCCTGCTGGCTCACCGTCCGACCGTAAGGTAACCGTCCGGACCGAGCCCAAGTCGTTGACACGGCGCGTCCTGTTCCACGCGCGCCTCAGGGAGATGTCAGCAAATTGTAGGGGCCCAGCAGGGTCGAAGCCTACTGGGGCCACGGGTAGTGTGAAAGTGAAACCCAAATCCCGCTCCGCCCAAGAGCGAGATTTGTCATTAGATGATTTTCCCACTTAAAAAAAAAGCCATGGTAGGCCTATTTTCCAGTTTTAGATTTTATCTATATGTATATATTAGATTAAAATTCTTGAAAACCATTTGGTAAAATGCTTTGCTCTTCACTAGTGTACAGTTTTTAATAACACTGCATTAGATACGTACATTTCGACACTCTCAAAAGAATCAAAACCAGTTGACCTAGAATCCGTTTTTGCGACATAAACGGCCGTATTTTTTTTTTTTTCGTTAGCTCAGAAGTTTTATTTTTCTTTTTTAATTCACAGCTTCAAGGGACCGCAGACCTCAGTATATAGTTTTAATTTTAACTCGATACCCCCACGCGTTCCCGAGATAAAAGTTCTTGATAGACCGACAGACAGACAGACAGACGACAAAGTAATCCTATATCCTTATTTTCCGTTTGAGGTACAAAACCCTAAAATGTGTTACGTCGACTCCAAATAAAATGGGACCAGGGCAGGCAGATGATGATTACCTAAACATTCTAGACATAAAAACGAAAGTAAACTTTCTAAACTTTTTACCTACACGTGCGATAGTGCCGGTTCAGCCAAATGGATATCGTAACTCTTTCAAAGCAACTCGAACAGAAATACAAAAAAACCCTGTGACCCGCGGCTGTTCAGATATTGGCAGCTTTTGGCCACTATCTGAATAATGTTTTGGCAAAGATATTGGTGGCATTTTTACTCACCTTATGTACGCTAAAATATATATTTTTACTTCAATCACTCGAACCGAATATGGTAAACAGCAGAACGGGACTCTATATATATTTGCGTATTAACTTCTTTCGATATCTTTTTGTATTATTATTATTTATACGTTCGCGCTTAAACAATATCTCAACTGATGTAAATCGACTATGTGGGCGACTACACGGAACACGCTTGCCTATTAGTACCTGAATAGGGTAGTGAAGACTAAATATTCTTGACTCAGAGATCCCAGGTTGTAGCTATCAGGAAACACAGACTGCGGCGGGAATTTTAATCTACTCCTTAACTCTATGCATAATTAATGTGTGGCTGTTAAGTGTATGAAGAAAAGAGTCGGATTGAGGAATATGAGTGTTTATTACAAACGAAAACCAACTTTGTTAAAAATCCTCAATTCATTGTTTTTTAAAATAACTTTAGCTAAGAATAAGTTGGGAAAAGACTTAATCTTTAACCGCTTACGTCATGATTCATCCGACAAGTAGTTTTGTATCCATTTCAATAAAACTTAACCTTTAACCGCTTACGTCATGATTCATCCGACAAATAGTTCTGTATCCATTTCAAAAAAACTTAACCTTTAAACGCTTACGTCATGATTCATCCGACAAATAGTTTTGTATCCATTTCAAAAAAACTTAATCTTTAACCGCTTACGTCATGATTCGTCCGAAAAATAAAACTTAATCTTTAACCACTAACGTCATGATTCATCCGACAATACTTTTATATCCATTTCGAAAAAACTTAATCTTTAACCGCTTACGTCATGATTCGTCCGACAAATAAAACTTAATCTTTAACCGCTTACGTCATGATTCATCCGACAAATATTTTTGTATCCATTTTGCCAGGGTCGTAGGTATATTTACGATCAAATACATCTCGCCAGTTCTTATGTCACCTACTGGGAATCGAAGAGTAAAACGAGATGGAGTATTTGGTGGTAAATAGAACCTTGGCGAAATGGAAACGAAAATATTGGTCAGATTAATCCAACCTAAGCGGTTAAAGGGTTATATCAATTTTAAATAACATACGTTATAAGAGAGCCTCGTTAATAACTAATAATAGCTTGGCGGGTTGGTCTTCAAGGTTAACTAACACTTGTAGAGGTCGACCCATAGAAGAGTGACCACACACTCCGTACTTCGGTACGGAGTGTGTGGTCCACGAAAAACCATGTTAAGGGTATACAACTCGACATACATTTTTTTGTTTAGTTTGTCCCCTCCACGACAAACCATGTTAGGGGATACAACTCGACATACATTTTTACTGTTTTTCATACAACCGCTCTATGCGATTATGACGTTATTACTCATTTTTCATTTGATATTTTGAAAACAGTATCTTATGGATATTATCTAAGTTTCGATTGAAATCAATTTATAAATTTGTGTAAAACTAATACAGTAAAGACCTCTGAAAATCTGCTATTTTGCATGAACTTTGACACTTCATAATTTACTCAAAAATTAAATGTGAAAAAAAAGGATTGCGTT
Source organism: Mythimna pallens (assembly GCA_961205895.1). NCBI lineage: Eukaryota > Metazoa > Arthropoda > Insecta > Lepidoptera > Noctuidae > Mythimna > Mythimna pallens. The sequence goes on from OY540843.1 coordinate 11,180,256, forward strand.
AGATGCGTAACAAGCTTTTAAACCATGCTCGATATTGACGATAGGCTAGTGAAAAAGGACCCTCTTAAAATGTTGATCCCAGTTAAAAAAAAATATTTGTGAACACAAGACTTGTACTATTGCTTATTTTGTGATACAGGTACAATTTAGATGTCACAAAATATTTAATAAGCTGCTCAGTGTTCTGCCACTACAAGTGGCATACAAATATTAATAAAATAGGTATAATTACGTTTAGATTATAGCCTACTGAACAGTATTGAGTAAGTACACACATCATTCATCATCATCATCATTTCAGTCGAAAGACGTCCACTGTTGGACATAGGCCTCCCCCAAGTGTCACCAGAATGAACGGTCCGGTGCGTCTCGCATCCATCGGATTCCCACAACCTTTACCAGGTCATTGGTCCACCTTGTAGGAGGGCACCTTGTTGCGTCTTCCGGTACGCGGTCACCACTCCAGAACCTTTTGGCCCCGACGGCCATATATTCTGCGAGCAATGTGCCCTGCCCATTGCCACTTAAGTTTCGCGATTCTTCGTGCTATGTCAGCAATCTTGGTTCTCCTGCGGAATCTTCATTTCTGATTCGATTACGCAAAGAAACTCCGAGCATAGCCCTTTCCATTGGCCTTTGGGTGACATTAAGCCTTCTAATGAGGCCCACAGTACAAAGTACACACATTACTTATGAATACCTATGATAATTAGTAATTACCTACTAATTAAAAAACTTTTTAAATTTTCTTGCCAAGGTATATCGTGTTACCTATAATCCTAATTCTGGGTTGTGAAGGTCATCTGGTCAGTTTACTATGTAAAGTGCTTATCAAGCATTTTATTGTACATGTGTGTTGTATGTGTGTGGTGCTTATTGTCAAACTAATTACCGCCCCATATCATGTTCTAACAATAACTGTCCATTCCAGGTTGCCTAGATGAGATCGCGGAATACGATAAGACGCTCATTGTATGTTAGATATATTTTTTTTTGCTTTCTTATATTTATCGTATTGCATGTACAATAAAGCATATAATAAATAAAAATAATAATAAAATATCATTATGTAGGCAATCGATTCGACAGAAAACTAAACCAAAAACAAGTTTTCAATGAAAATATTTTTTTCGTAGCAAGCTTTTATCGCGATATATACCTAGGTATATAATTAATACTCATCACGACCATTCCAAACAGTTCAAACACGATAGGGTTATCTTATTGCGCTTATTACAGAGTTCATATGGCCATCTTCCAGCTCCATCATCAGACCCTAGATGCCATCTAGCCCCAAAGTACTCGTCAAGACGAATCATACGAGCCCAAACTAGATGAGGTAATGTGGCGTTTAATTACCGAGTTCCTATGGCCACCTTCTGATTCCATCAACAGATCAGCTCCATGTCATAATAATTTTGTATTGTCATCTGATTTACACATGCATGCAAATTTCAGCTCAATCGGTAACCGAAAAGTGATTCAAATTTAATTTGCAGACAAACATCGGAACAGGTGAAACTAAAAAAAAAATAGTTTAAAAAAACTAAAAAAACACGCTTTTATAGAAAATCCAACTAAAAAAAATAGAAAATAAAGTTTAATAAATTTGGATTAAGAATAGTGTACATAAGAAATAAATGTATATTATTGTAAAAAAGCGTGGGGTGCATTCAAAGTGTTTTTTAAGATATTATCAAAGTGATGATCCTTCTACTCATCTGTCAATAAAATGTTCATAATTATTGACATTATATGCACCCCACGCTTTTTTACAATAATATACATTTATTTCTTATGTACACTATTCTTAATCCAAATTTATTAAACTTTATTTTCTATTTTTTTAGTTGGATTTTCTATAAAAGCGTGTTTTTTAGTTTTTTTAAACTATTATTTATTTTTCATTTTTTAGAAATTAATTAATCCTGGCGGATCTAATTAGAATAATCGGATATTTTGATCGGATTATTGCATTGTCATCGATCTTTTACAGGTGTGCAAAGTTTGAATTAAATCTGATCGTTCAAAGTAGGACAAAATCGAACTCAAAGGGGTCGGTTACAAACAAACAAACATACATACATACAGGTGAAACTAATAAAAGCGTGTTAAAAAAAGGTTGTAATAGATGGCAATAGACCAACAAACGTGTCCAGTTCTGCTGGATAATCAAAATGGCTGCCAGTATGGGTCAGATAATCTGCTGCTTAACTTGATTGAAGTTTCCCATCCAATCTACCAAGAAATGTAACAACAATATTGTGACACCTTTTCTTTAATAGAAGGCAAATAATAGCCTCTAGTATATTTTCTGCCCTTCCAGTCGGTAGGGCGGTAAATAAGCATTAGTGTCGTCAGGGTTTTACTAGACTTTATTAAAATGGACTTAGACATAAGTTTTAATTAGGATTCTTTATTTTACTCTTAATATTATACGATTCTTAATGAAGTAAAATATTGTAAGCACTTTAACGAATTCATTATCCCTTACCTTAATTCTAACCTTAATTGCTTTGATTTGTTAAATTTATTTGTAGTTGGCGTAACGCGTATTATTCTTTTGTATAATCGCAAATTATGGCTACAATTTTTTTGTCTCATCTGCATGCTGCAATTAACTCACATTTATAATCATCGTTGTGGTGGTCCTGGTGTCCTGAAATATAAGTTTGCAGCCTAGTTCCTAAACTACACCAGTCTCCCACAATAATAAAATAGTTGTCACAACATTTTAAAATATAATGTATTGTATAATATTGTGGTTAGAAATATATTTTTTTTATTATTCATCATCATCATTTCAGCCGAAAGATGTCCACTGCTGGACATAGGCCTCCCCCAAATGCCCCCACAATGAACGGTCCTTTGCGTCTCGCACATCTTTTTTGTTATTATTATTATTTTATTAACGTTTATATTTTGACTCCTCTTCACATGACCGTACCAAGATTTGTCTTTTGAACCTTTCAACTTTTCACTGCCACTGGCGCCACTTTCAAACTTCTTGTAATGTTAACTCATTTCTCACTTTTTCCATTCTCGTCTTAAAACACATTTTTTTTTACACTTCATCCCACTCTAAAAATTACTCCTGTTTCGTGGATACGTTCACAAACATGTAAATTATCATACACAAAATTCTCAGACCCTGCACACCTATCTGTAGGCTATACAAAAAATGAGCCACATATTAGAATGCCCCAAGTGCCCATACACCTGCACTTTGGAGGATTTATTGAGTGCTACCGATGCTGCTATTAATGTAAAGCCGCCTGTTGGGCCCAAACAGTTTGACGAATTTACCATCGAATCGAAAAGAAGAAGAAAAAGGCTATACAAATATATGTTCCGAGCGGGAATCGAAACAGCGACACTAACCGGGTCGTAAAATATTCATAGCACGATGTTTGATTAAAATCAAAAATATTCATAGTTTTGGCTTTAATTTGGTGATCAAAAATACGAGGAGCGGCTCGTATTTTTGATCACCAATCGCTGTCGATCACTCAGCCGCCAATCCGTCTATTTAAATAATTATTTTTTAATCAGCCAGCACTGTTCCGTTTATAGATTCCATTTTCATCATTCATGAGCTGAAATGAAAGCAGCGACCTTTTCAAAAATAATAAATTGATGAATTTGGCATTGCCTAAGTGCTTTCTTTTGAGGTTTCAAGTTTATTTCCCACTGAGTACATAAGTGAGTTTTGTGTAGTTAAAGCAGATACATTATGTGTGTTTTTTTATAATCTTCCAAATTTTTTCAGTCATTACAAGGCATGGATAAAAAAATTACGGAATTGGAAAAAAAACTGGTTGTATAACATTTTAGTCACTGCAACAGTAACTGAAATGTTGTACAGCCAAACACTTTATTCAATGCAAATATACCTATCAATAATCATCATCACTATTTATTATAACATTCGCTTATTATTTTAAATTTTTATTATTTATTTCCATTTATAATTCTGAAGCACCTACCTAGTTGAAAATTCCCACTTTTATTAAATAATCTTAAGCAATTAAAGCATAAAATGCAAGGAGGAAAAAAAACTTAATTCACTGTATGTCTCTAGACTATCATTAACAATTTTATGGAGCGTGGAAGTGGTTCCGTAGTGGAATAATTAAGAACAGGCGTCGGACCGACTGCAATTCTATAAAGTACTCTTATTACCCTGGGCATTAGCGTTATGGCTTTGAAGGCGTGCTTGTCAACTAATTTAGTATAAGTAGTATTAGTACTGTATGGCGACTCGACGATCTCTGTTTGCTAAGCGCTAACTTTACAGATTGCGTTAAAAACAGTTTTTTTTTTAAGAATTTTGTTTAGTGACGGTATTCGATTAAAGGTGCAATATGTTTTTATTTTTGATTAGCTTCCACCAACGAATTTGCTCACGTGAAACTCGAAAATAATACCAGAGGAATATAGTTCTTGTATATAAAATATACTATGCCTTATTCCAGGACATGTCTGATCGTAAAGTTTATGCAAATCTGTTTAAACGAAAACACGTAAAAAGGTAACAAACAGACTGATAGCCTTAGAGTTTTTATTATAAGAAGTGTCGAAAATCGTACTGTATGTATGTGTACTTCATAAACATAATATTATATCCATATTCTACCAATGTACGAGTATTTATAAAAAAACCGGGCAAATACGAGTCGGACTCGCGCACTGAGTGTTCCGTACAAACTTACCTATGAAATCAGTTCAATTCCCGAATTGAGTTACGAAGATTTTTCCGAAGCGTATAAGTTTTTTTTTTGTGACTTAATAACAAATTTACAGTTTTCAGATTTTTTCCATACTTGTGCTATGAGACCTTGCTTCATGCCAAATTTCAGGATTCTAAATCAACGGAAAGTACCCTATGACTTTTGATTTCCTTGAGTGTGTCAAAATATACGTTTTTTGCGACATAAACGGCCGTATCTTTTTTTTTCGTAAACTCTGAAGTTTGATTTTTTCACAGCTTCAAGGGACTGCAGACGTGAGTATATAGTTTTAATTTCAACTCGATACCTTCACACGGTCCCGAGATAAAGGGTTTTGACAGACAGACAGACAGACAAATGGACGGACAACAAATTGATCCTATAAGGGTTCCGTTTTTTCCTTTTGGGGTAGGTACGGAACACTAAAAACGACTACAGTTTTTCAGTTTTAAAAGCTTTGTATTATTATTTTATTTACATCGAGCAAAGTTTAAAGGCCGCTGTTCACTTAATTAAATACTATAGTTGCCTTAAACAAACAGGTGTAGTGTATGGTTTATCCTGAGTGGAAACCACAGAGCAATTTATGTTGACCACACCAAAAACCACACCGAATTAGACCAAGTGTACATAAAAAGTTACATAAATTAATAAATATACCAGCTTGTTTTAATTATGAATATGGGACATTTTTTGAAGAATTATGCTTTTCCAGTAAAAAATAGTTTTTCTTCATCTTATTGGACAAATATTATTATCTACTATCTTTCCTCTCTGATGTGATACATGTATATATTATTTGTTTATTTTTACTATAAACTATATATAGTTATATAAGAATTTATTAGTTTAAGATTTCACAAACTCTTCTTTTCTTATTTCTACACACTATTGTCTACATTTCTTTTTATCTTTTCTTTCGCAGGTCTGCTGGAAGAAATTTCTTTTAGAAATAAGCAGTACCTTTGTACATTTTGTTTTTATTACTGTATCTTCTTGCAATATAATGTGTGTACAAAATGATAAAATAAATATGTATTTTTTTTTTGGTGGGAAAATCATCTTACGACATCCCCCGCCCTTGGGTGGGGCGGGAGATAGTGTCAGACTTTTACTGACTAAAAACCCACTCCTGTTCCTTCGTTGCCTTCGTCCCAGGACCCCGGGTTTCGTTTTCACACTACCCATGGCCCCAGTAGGCTTCAACCCTGCTGGGCCCCTACGATTTGCTGACATCTCTCTGAGGCGCGCCTGGAACAATACGCGCCGTCGACGACTTGGACTCGGTCCGGACGGTTACCGGACGGTCGGACGGCGGGCTACCCATTGCTCGCCGTCCGCAAGCCTGCGCCTACGGTGGCCAGAAATCGGGATCGGAATCTCGGCGGCGATTTGGGCCTGAGGACCGTTGCCTCACGCGATCGGCCGCCTCCTTTGCTAGCATTACTGCTTGGCAGAAGGAAGCGACCGCCTGCCACTCCTCCTCGCTACGGACCATGGCCTGTACCAAGGCCCGACGCGAGAGATCGCCGCCGCCGATCGCCCCCACGAGGACACGGCGTTGCTCTGCCCAAGCGGGGCACACCTCCACCGTATGCTCCACCGTGTCCTCCGGGCGGTCCACACAGTGGCGACACCCTGGCGTCGCTTCCGCACGAATCCGGTGCAGGAACTTCCCGAAATTACCGTGTTCGGTGAGAACCTGCGTCATACGGTAGGTGAGGACGCCGTGAGGTCTTTCCAACCACGCCTCAAAGAGGGGACTTACCGCCATAATTGTGGCGTGCCCAAGGTTCCGTTACCTGCCAAAACCAACTCAGAGTATCATTGATTGTCATGGTACATAACTATGAGTGTTCTTACGAATTGTAGTAAGAAAATAACATTCCCTTTACTTATAGCTGGTTGTCGTCAAAGGCGGCAAACTTATGGTCGTAAAGAGGTCAAGTCAGCGCATTACAATGCGTTTGGATATGCCTGATGATGCTCCGTTCGCTCTTAGGTCGAATCATTTAGCGTTGAGGGGTCTCTTTAAATGTGTTCCTTTTTTATGAAAGTGTTTGCTTTAAATATTAGTATTAAAAAAATATTTCTGAGTGACTGGCCTACTTGTCTGCTTTGAATTATTATAAAGTTATACCCTTGAATGAGCTTAATTTATTCAACATATATAAATATTTAGTTCATTTTTTTTTATCTCGAACACAGTCCAAGCTGTTGGTGCTCAGGGCTCTAGAGAGAGGAACTTCCTAACAATACGAGTCGTGTCCAAAAGTATCGATTCTTAAGTCAAGCCCTTGATGCAGCTGCCTAACGAAAGCATCCCGAGGTGTTGTTTGAGCCTCGTGGCTATTAACCCATTGGCTGATACAACTATCCGTAATAATCACTGAGTCCGTATCTCACTGTCAACAACCTCGAGCCAAGTCAAAAATACAACGATTTGCTTATTTTATTTGGCTTTGAAGAGGTTCTTATAATAAAAACTTGGTATATCCCAGTTTGCACATGCTAATATTGTAATTAATGCATTAGGAATACAAAAGCTTTTATATTCCTATTTATAATCCGTTCTAATTTAACAAGTAAGTATTTAAATTGGCTTCTTGAAAGTAAATCAGAACAGAGGAATTCAACCTATGTTATATATACCTACTTCGAAAAATGTTTTCAGCTACACAAATGAGTTTAATTTAGGAGCTAGTTATTAGACTTTCAATCGAAATAATCTGTCTTTGTAAATTACCCTTTTAATTGGCTTTTGTCATTGTTGATAGGAGAAAATAAAAAAACATTCCAGCGATTATCAATTAGTAAAATTTCGCTGCGTAACACAAGGTCCATTGTTAAGAGATGATTATATAACAGGAGCTATGTATAATAGGAGAAGATCATTGTATATCTTGAGCCTTAACTTTATTATGAACCTTTTTAAGATTTTGTAAAAGCCATGTTACGATCGTTTCGTTTGCGTCCAACGCCTCTTCCTTTGTTCTGACCACGTGACTGAGCGGTGAGATGACGTCAGAACAAAGGAATCGGCTAGGGGGCTAACTTGGCTAGGGGGGCTGTAATGTTTGGATAAAATCTTGAAATAACCATCATCAGAAGCTAGACGGTCACGCGACCAGATGATTGTAGCATTCAAAATACTCAGAGGAATTATAGATGCTCCTGACCTACAAAACTTTATCTGTAATTTGTATGTGAAAAACAACTACAGCCGTGGCAGGAAGCATCGGCTCCTGGCAGTTCCGACGTGTCGTATAATTCCTCACTCCAAATCACCCATACCGCGGACACTCTCTGCGCTTAATGCTCTTCTAGACAAAAACACAGATTTTGATATGTTTGGTGAAGAATGGAAGATGTCTATCAGAATGTATGAAATTTTGTGAGATGAATGTATGACTGTGTATAATATTTATTAAATAGGTCCCCATATAAGTCCTGCGCGACTTTTGACTTGTCTATTTTTAATTTTATTTATATTTTTTCTGCATGTGTTTATTAAATGGTGTAATTGGCTTCTGCCGTTCTGTCTTGCTCTAATGATCATATTTAATCTATCTTATCTTGTAAATTTAAATTTTATACTTGCTTCTTCAGTTAACGTCGTTTTATATGGACTTCTTTTTAAATGTTATAGACCGTTTAAACCTTTAATTCAACTAATACGTTCATAGTAATAAACAAAGCCCTCTTCTAAGTACGTATTTATTTATTATTTATTTATTTCATTCATTCAATTACACTCTGCACAAGTGTACATATTTCCAGTTTACACCAATACACATGCACAAAGTCAATAATTTATTATATTATAATATTATTATTTTTTATTTTAATCACATTAGTTTTTATTAACTTTATTAGTATGTTGTACGGGTCAAAACGTAACCTGGCCTGACACGCACTTGGTTTGGCCAGAAAGTACTTGGTATTTGAAAGTAAACGTTGATAATGGTCAACGATAGCTACATTGGCGGGCTAGAATGCTACAGGTTGCTTATAAAATAACCTCTTTCACAGTAAGCTGACGGAAGAATTGAGTGTTCTCTCGTTAACAGAAAAACTATTTATTATGGCAGAAAGAAAGCCAACGCACAATGTCTCTGAAACTCTCTTTATCCTTAAAGAAAAATACTTAAATAAACAAATTATTTTAAGATAAATGCAATTCCTTGTTTGCGTGTGACAGCAGGAAAACGTTTAAAATTCTATCGAGTTCGAACAATGATAGTTATTTACTTCCATATTGCATTGTGCGCAGGAAAACACAACGTTTTCTCAAGGAACGTGACTCAGTTGTCATTTGTTTTTCTAGTTTCATAATTGCTTACCTACCATTTTATTTCGCCCACATTGTCCCATGGCTGGGCAAAGGTCAATAATACAATTAAACACTTTGTGTGGGTAATATGTAAACAGATTATATATATTTTGTATTGTTAACTATAAGCCACCCAAATAAAATACATAAAAGTAGGAATTGGGTGTTTGTTACATTTTATTTGCACCATGGATTATAAAGTTCGTGGGTGGAATAAAGTACCGATTCTCAGTGGGTGAGTGTCATGACACAGTTTTACTAACAAGAGCTAGGTAGACCCACATAGATATGTAGGTCGAAAGTCACTATGATAGATACTATTCTTGGTAACTCTTCTGATACTTATTAGCTTCGAGTGACTTACTCGTATATGCCGTTCAGATATATCTACTAAAAGTCGGTTTTTTATCAATAAATTTATAATCATGACAAAATGTCTATAGCCTGTAATATTTTTATTTGAGAACCTGATATGAATGCTGATAAGCAATAGTGTGTCAACCAGCAAAAAGCAAAATTTGGAAATATTTATGTATTCTTATAATGTGTCAAATATTTAACAAAACATAAAAATGTTCCAAGTGTTTCAAAGTGTTAAAATAACAAAGCGAGTTTTATATTTTGATATAAGTGAAAATCTATTCTTTAAAAACAATTTTCTAGCTTTTCTCATTATTATAATACTAATCTTATTTTTATCCCTTATTCAGCCTATAAAAATAGAAATAAACCACTGGACAGATATTTTCCGAACACTTTAATTAGAATTCTTGAGAAATTTTGGACGCCGTTTTATCAAAACTAAATCTGTGTGGCTTGGCACACTATTGGTTATCAGCTTCCATATAATTGTGAACAAACCTTTTCCGTCGGTGCTATAAATGGGCAGGAAGGTATGATAAAAATCAAAGAAAATTAGTTATTTTACTTAGACTTTAATGGAAGGAAATTTCTTCCAATATATAACAAGCTAAAACCTCTAAGGAATTTTCAATTAGATCCTACTAAATATGCTAGGCTTTCTCCGGAATCTACAAAATCAAATTACTTGAGTTTACTTTGGTTTTTTTTTCTGGAGAGTAAATGTTACTAATCGAAAATAGACTAAATTTCATTTTCTATCTTTTTTACGACAAAGTATTGTATTTTTACACAATATTTCTATGCGTGAGTTTTGATTCAATATTCTATGTAAAGTAGAAAGATAGAATAGCTGTAAACGAATATGAGAAATATCTTCTTTGAGACAAAATATTTGAGCTACGAATCTTATGCCAAGTGAATTGAATTTTGGGCAGATGCGTACATAAACCGATAGGAGAAATATTTTCTATGAGAAAAAATATTTGAACAACGATTTTTTTGACAAGTGTATTCAATCTTGGGCAGGTTCGTAAATAAGCATTCACTCAATATATTCTTTTGTAAAGCCAAGTGAATTGAATTTTGGTAACAGGTTCGTATGTACGAAAGAAATAAAATTAATTTATTTGGTACAACACAAGTCACACATGATATGGCATGTATGTATGGTACGCCATATTTCGTACAAGTGTGCCACATTTATGAAGTATTTCGGATATAAAATTAAAAAGCGGCTATCAAAAAATAAAATTACTTCTACAAGCACAATTCATCAATCCATAGGTACCTTAAGTAAATAGACATGTATAACAAAGTTTGGATACGCGTCCACGGCTAAACGAATTTGGATGAAATTTTGTACACGTACTCGTGTATTTACGTACTTGTGATAACAACTTGAACAAGGAACTAATATCTCCTTCATATTCCAGTATTGAGCTACTGTCGCACAATATTCATGTATCCAAGTTTAACGTTGGTGAAATCGATAGCAAAAAAAAATGGAGGACTTTATTCTCTAGGGTCCAGGTGGAGTTTTCTACGTGTACCGTAATACCTATTAATCTCCAAAGGATCATTGTGTACTTCACAATTCGGAATAATCCTCGTTACTTTGGCAAAGGAAACGAGGTTCGATGGATAAATGAGCTAAACAATCTTGATCGATCACACGGGCACCTTTATAAAGGTAACCTTCGGATGTACATTTATTTTGGTTTTTGGGGAGAAACTTTCAAAAGACGCCCGCGCTTTTGTGATTAAGTCTCTGGGGAGTGTGGGATATTTGACGCAGTAAAACCAAAATATAAATCGCAGACGTAGGCAAGGCAGCCGCTAAACTAAAATGGAACTAGGCAGGCCACATCAGCCCCCCTAGCCACGTGACTGAGCGTTGAGATGACGTCAGAACAAAGGCATCGGAGGCGTGGCCTATTCGAGGCGTTCGACGCAAACAAAACGATCGTAACTTGGCAAGGGGGGTTGTCGTATGTCGCTACGAAATTGAGCAAAGCTAGCGACTGACTGGATCCTGAACAGCAAGAGTTGGCGACGCAGTAGGCCCAGAAGAAGATGGCGACACGAGTTAGGCTCCAAAATAAAGGATTGACCAGAAGAAGCTGAAGATGGAGAAGCGTGAAAGAATGGAAGGGACATCTTCGCCCTATAATGGAACATTACAGTCTCATAATAAGAAAATAAATACCTCGTTGATCACTGTGGAACCCAATTGACCAAAGTCGGTTGGGGCACATCCCTGAGGGGACTGTACCTACAGGCGTCTGCCCTGAGCCTCACCACCTTTGGAAGTACCTACCTATTAATTCATCATCAACATCATCATTTCAGCCAAAAGACATCCACTGTTGGACATAGACCTCCCCCAAGTGTCGCCACAATGAACGGTACTGTACGTCTCGCATCCATCGGATTCCAAAAAAAATCCCCTAAAAATTCCCTATTTCCTATTAATTAAATTACAAATATTGATTAGCTACAATATCATGTAGCAGGACTTATCTATGTGAGGGTAGATTTATGTAAAGAAAATCACTATACTATAAATTGTAGCTTTTCTTAACTATTTGCCTCCTTTTACAGTTTAGATGTCACATTTGACAGTAACATACAAACGTCATTGTCAATGGATTTTGTGATGAGAGGTTATGAAAAGATCGTGCAGTTAATGAGTCCTTTATAAAAAATTCAATATAAAAATATGTAAAGTAAAAGCTTTACATGTTGTTTTTTGGTTACAGGTAAGTCAGTCACTAATCATAAAGAAAAATACGAGTTATTTTTCAGGAATTTATCTTGAAAAATAACATGCTAAAGAAAATACTGCTGCCTAATTATATTCAAAACATAATACAGCTACTTAACTTAGTACGGTATAAGAAATCATATTTTCATGATTTCTTATACCGTACTAAATTAATTCTCAACGAAAAACCGGACTAATATACCTATATGCAATCACACACACACACACACACGTCACATCTCTCTTTTTTGTATACAGTTCGAGAATAACCGACCATTAAGTTCTGTAGTCCTCTTAAAAAACGCAAGATTCCTGTGGAACACAGTGTACCTAGTGGCTTATTCCTATTTATTATAAAATCATTGCTTTTAAAACCAAAGTAAGTAATCAAAAAATCAACAATTTATGTACATATTTACATACATAACCTAATAACCAGCATTATATAAGATCAAAAGCAGCTCAACCATATTTACAGTATTATAACAAAATATATTTTCAACAGTTGCAATGATGCGGCCAAACTTGATAATAAGGAAAAAACGGGGCAAGTGCGAGTCAGACTCGCGCATTGAGGGTTCCGTACAAACTTACATAAGAAAATAATTCAATTCCCGAATTGAATTAGGTACGAAGATTTATCCGAACCGTAAGAAAAAAAAAATGTTTGTGACGTAATCACAAATTTACTGTTTTCAGATCTTTTCCTATACTTATGCTATGAGACCTTGTTTCATACCAAATTTCAGAATTCTAGATCAACGGGAAGTACCCTATGAATTTTGATTCTCTTGAGTGTCGAAATATACCTTTTTCCGACATAAACGGCCGTATCTTTTTTTCGTTAATTTAGAAGTCTATTTTTTTACAGCTTCAAGGGACCGCAGACTTGAATATAATTATGGTTTTAATTTCAACTCGATACCTCCAAGAGCTTCCGAGATAAAGGGTCTTGACAGACAGATAGACAGACAGATGGACGGACAACAAAGTGATCCTATAAGGATTTTCCTTTTGAGGTACGGAACCCTATAAAGACTTTTAACTTTTATCAGAGTTTGTTTTTTTTTAGCTCGTGATTAAGTTATAACAGCCACACGAGTCGATCTGCAAGGTTAAGCGATATTTGTCAAGATCAGTTTTGAATGGGTGAGCATCTTAAAATACTGAGATTCCTCCGTGCGTCGTAAAGCAGGCTAGTCGTTAATACCAGATGTCATTTATTGTACGTGCAGTTGTAGCTAAGGAGTGAAATTCCCTGCCGTAGTCTGTGTTTCCTGATAGCTACAAAATAGGGGTATTTAACTCAAGAGTGAATAAGTTACTTCTAGGCAAGCGTGCACCATCGTCAATCACATTATCGCTTACCATCAGGTGAGATCGAGTCAATACATAATAAAAAAAAAATTGAAAATATTTGACAGACAGATAACCAAAATCCAGAAAAATCTGACACCAACCTTGCCAAGGGCTACAACCTGTTGCCCAGTTACTGGGCGAAGCTGGGAAGACAAGAACTGGGCTAGGCGAAACTTGGCTGTGTCGTTAGTTATTGATAAAATAGCTAAGATAACAAAAGTTCAATGATTTAAGTTGTTGTCATAACAAATATTGAAGATAACATTGCAATCACATTGCGCATTTAATTGACTTCTTTAATAAACAAAACAACACTTAGGCACTATCTTCATAGATAATTTTATCTGAATGAATGTACCTACATAAAAATAAATAGTGGAATTTAACCAAGTCTTCATACAATTTTACAATTTAACACTTCGAAAATGACATTTTAATTCAATCGAATTTGAAATTCAGGAGAGACAATTTCGGAAACGTAACGGAATTTCAAGGGTATGACCTAAATTCCCTTATTATTAGGTTTGATCTCGATCGAGGGTATTTCAAACAAGCGTTGTTTGTTAAAAACTGGTAGGTACAAAGTAACTGAAGCTGTTACATGTCTGGCAGTAGAAAGATGAAAATGGAATGTAGATTAATCATCTAATGGCAAATCCCGCTCTTGGGCGGAGCGGGATTTGATAATGTTAGACTTATACTGACTAAAACCCCACTCCTGTTCCTTCGTTGCTTTCGTCCCAGGGCCCCCGGTTTCGTTTTCACACTACTCATGGCCCCAGTAGGCTTCGACCCTGCTGGGCCCCTACGATTTGCTGACATCTTCCTGAGGAACGCGTGGAACAATACGCGCCGTCGACGACTTTTTTGTTTGTAAAGTAGAGTAGTAGTATTGAAAAGAGTGTCCATGGAGTTTCTTCCACATTCTTCTCCATAGAGATCTACGCTTTGGAATGTGCAATTAGCATTTCTGACTGACTGACTTCTTGACATTTCAAAAGTGCCTGTAAATTGTTTATTTGAAATAAATGCTTTGAATTTGAATTTGAATTTGACTTGGGCTCGGTCCGGACGGTTACCGGATGGTCGGACGGCAGGCTACCCATCGCTCGCCGTCCGCAAGTCCACGCCTACGGTGGCCGGAAATCGATTTTTTGAGGTTGGAAATAACTTCTCTCTTTCAAAGTGTAGCAATATGGAGTGTCAGACTTTTTGTGCCTTGGCGTATCTTGTTTTGCTCTTTCTTTTGTATATAGACCGAGAGAGACAGCACTTTAGGACTTAGGATTATTCTAGTTTCTAAGGTATAGTTTGATTTTACCAAATTATAAACATGCTACCAATTTTCTTATTCACAAAGTAATAAATTATATTAATGAGCATCGCTTGATGTTTATTTTTTTTATTTTAATGATCATTTTTCAAATAACAAACATACATGATTATTATTAGTCCGTCTTAAAAACTCGTACTTTATTCAAACTTTAAACTTAACTCAGAGTTAATGCAAAAGTTCTAGTCCTCAAATCACGTTTGAGGACTGGAATTTTTGCTTTAGCTTGATCTTCTGATTAGTTGTTAAAACTATCTCCCCAAAAGAAACACAGTCTCCTTTAGGAAAGACTTTAGTTTTCGTGTTATTTGAAGGCTTTTTGAGTCAAGCGTCGTGAGCGTGCCGATTTAAAAGTTTTTCTCGAGAAACGAAAGCTATGTAGAATGAATGTTCGCATTTGTGATACGTCTTTTGAGAAATCGGATCCATTCAAGCCGTTTAAAGATCTTATCACCTTTTTGCGAAACTTGCGAATAAAATACCGTTTTATATTCAATACTTTTTAAGGAATTCATTTGAGCCCTGGATCACAGAGTGTGTGCGAGTCCCCAACAGGCACTTAACCGGTATTTTATTTTCCCAATGCACACTATAAGCAATTCTTGGACTCTATTACCGTTACCGGTGGCCTACAATTTTTTAAAATGTCGTTTAATGTTTTTTTTTATTTATTTAATATCTAAATGTGTTAATACTTATGTGTATAAAACGAATAAAGAAAACAATAAGTAATTCAAATACAACTAGATGTATACAATAGTAAACAAAGCTGTTTACAATCTAGACATCTGAGTGAGTAAATTGACTCGGTTGGACGGTTCACAATTTCGGCTACACACTAAAATTCCCTATTGTACAAGTGTATAACACGAATCAAAAACAAAGCTACAAACATGGAACAAAATGTCCCGAAGCTGTTCATAGAAAACACAATTTAGATGAACTAGGTATTTTTTGGATGTAGAATCTCTCAAAATACCCTATACACTCCTGATAAATAGTCAATTACGAGCCGGTCAATGATAAAGATATTAACTAAACTATAATTTTGATGAGGGTTTTTCTATTTGTTTGAAAAGACAATCTCAAAATTATGGAAATTCTTTAGAATAATACCTATTTCTAATGTCATCATTAATTGACAGCAGTTTTTAATAAAACATTGTGTTACACTGAACCAACCAAAACCAAAATTAGTAGTTATGCCGTTTCGGAGGAGTTTTGCTACAAACACTGTGACACTAGAATTTTAAAATAAGAAGATAGATTAGTTGATAATTATTCTATTCGATATAATGAGTACGTACCCGCCTTTTCACTTGAACTCTTTGGGATGTCGTCTAACTTCATCGTCACCAAATTGGTTTTGAAACCGTAAGGTTCGTTATTTTATTTTATCTATAAAGGGATTTTAATTGGCCGTTGATTCAATTATGTGACCGTGGGTTGTGCGGTTACAAAGGGTGTTCAACCTAAAAGTACAGTCAGCATAAAAATTGTGCTACACTGAACCAACCAAAACCAAAATTAGTATTTAGGATATTAATAATAATAATAATTTATTTTTCCAGAATGTAAGTGTACAAAGTAGTGTGATTTTAATTTAAATGAGGCCCATTTACATTCTACCATTACTTGTGGTGAGAAAATATTAATACAGTTTTCATTAAATTTATTAAAAATGTCATATTCATACTTCAGTTATCACTATAATTGCTACAAAATGTCTGATTAAACCAATTAATTGTAAATATTTAATTTCACAAATCATTGATTAACAATGTCACAATAATATGACATCAGAGGTTATCAATACCTGCTATAACTATAAAATGTCAGTATAAAATAATTGAATGGTCCATGAATATTGATAAAATGTCAAATTCTATATAATAATTGTAATGTCCAGCTAATGGTAAGCAAATGTGGCCGACGATGGAGCACGCTTGCCTGGAAGTAATCTATTCACTCTAGACCTAAAGACCTAGGTGGTATCTATACAACAATTCTAACTATAATTGAATAGTTTTGTTGTAGGATGTACAGATGTAATGGGATTTATTAAGGGCGTCGGTTTAAGCTAATAAGTACATGGCGTGATCTTATATGTATAGCTGCTGTTGACTGTACCGACTTGACATAGTTTGCTTTACCAATATAATCTATTTATCTTGCGATCTCACCTAAAGTGGAATTTATTAGCTTCACCTAAACCCGATGTCAGTAACCGTTCAAGTAGGTAGGTATTGAAAATATAAGCTTATAAAAGCGAGGTTTTTGTGTATGGTGTCAGTATTCTATTATTCAAAAGGCGATCTTAAAATTAAATATAAACAGTGTATATCCACACAAGTGGCTCGTGCTATTTATCAAAGAAACACGCAAGGTATGCACAAGCTAGGTAGAAAACTTAAATTTTCTTCCCAGCATGTGCATCCCGTACAGACAGAATTTTTCTTCGAGGTGGAAAGTCATCCAATAACTTCTCGCGCTCTAAGGTGGAGCGTGAGGATGTGTCTTTCAGTTGCCCTTTGCCAGTTCTAGGACTACGGGTTTCCTTTTCTGAAATTCCGGAAAATCCCTCGAGGCCCTAGCGAACATCGATCCTGTTGACCACTACGGTTTTGCCGACGTCTCTTTGATACCTATTGCGTGCCAATTGTTGACTTTTCTATCTGGGTCTGGATTTCTATGGACTAGCGCAGACATATCTTACTGGCAAAATGTTGATGTATATATTATAATAATTATGTAGTGTACTATAGATCTTCTTTTCTTTTATTAGGACTTCTTTAGGTAGTTTAGAACGCATGATACATTAATACGAACGCGAGTTTAATAAAAATGGGGATAAAGCAGTGTCTCAGTGTCGAACGCTCCAAACAGAGCGAAGATTACTAAGGATTAATTCCAAATACAGTAAGGAATTTGTACAATTTACTCCCGAGCACAGAGAAGGAGTTAATATAGAAGCCTGAGTGGAATGAAGCCGCTCAAGACAAAGACAGCTTTATCTCTATGTTGTATATTCTACTTTTAACAGCTTCTGCGAAATAAAAAGTTATTGTCCTGAAACATAATATTTGTTAGTTAAATATAGTATTTTTTATCGCACCCATTAATTTTAATAGATTTTCGAATTATTGCTTTTATTGCACGTACATTTTAATTCACCTATTGATTAGAAAATACAAGTGCTTGACTGCTTACCATCGGGTGGGATCGCGTCAAACCTGATGGTAAGCAGTGATGCAATCGTTGATAGTGAAGCGCACTAGTTTATAAGGAACCTATTGACTCTAGCCTAAATTATAATTAGACTGGAATACCGTAGCAGGCAAATTGTTCTAGTTTTTCAACGAACGCGGTTTAATACCGCGTTCGTTGAATAACATTTGATGAGGCGAAACGCTTGCATACACGAAGTGTCTGTCTAGGAATCTGTTTGGTAATCTACAACTCATCCTACGCTAAGTGGAACAAGAGATAGTGTCAAACTTTTACTGATTAAAACCTACCTGTCTACCTTCAGTTGCCGTTCGCGTTGCAGACCCGTGGTAACTCTTTCGAACAATCCCACAGACCTAGCATTGAACCCACGACGCACAACCCGTAAATCGGGTCCATCAAAACTAAGCCAGCATTGCTGCTAAAAGGTTACTACCACGTGACAATTCAATCAGAATAAAAGAAAATTCGACTTTATTTAGAGCCAATCTGACCATAATTGTTATATTTTTTGTATGATTAACCTTTCGTATGCTGTAATTAAAGACAAAATTAAAAAGCGATTGTGTCTTGCGTGGATTCACGCACCGTAAGTCGGGGCCGTTACCACTGGGCCACCACTGCTCGCTTTGCGTAATTTATTCCATCACAACTGCTCTCAAAACGGTGAAAGAAAACATCGTGAGGAAACCGGAGAAAACCTAGAACCAAAAATTCGTAGACATGTGACATCCAACAACCTGCACTGGGCCCGCGTGCTGGATTACGGCCCATTCCCTCTCCTAGAGACAGAGGACCTGAGTCCCAACAGTGGGAACATTATAAGGCTGACTATGCTATGATTAAGAGACAACGAAATAATATTCAATCCAGTAATATTGCTGATTAAATAATAAATAGATATCTGTTACCTCTATTATGCGTGAAACCTTAGCAAAAGAGTCAATTACTAAATCTAATATAACATCTTTATAAGTCGATGGGAGACATAATATCCAGCGCTAATAATCCGAAGCTTACAGATTACCTAGAACTGCAAACTATTCAGAATTTATGAGAATAGAGAATGACGCAAAATGCATTAAATTTTCAAGAAAACGTAGGTTAATAAGAAGACTCATTTAAATGGCAAGACACTTACTTAATTGGCACTTGAAATACATACATCGAATCTTTCTTTATTTATTTTTTTAATTTTTCAGTCTTTGGAGTAAGTTCTTACCTACCATTCCTTATTAAAGGGAAAATATTCTTGAGTTTTTCTGTTAAGAAAGTCTTTACAACGGCCCGGAGTTTGTAATGTGTGCACGATAAAAGGTTTTTCATCCGCTCGGCGCCCCCTGAATTAACACTTTAAGATGTGAAAGCACCCATAAATATAATCAATTTACAGTATGAAATCTGGAATCCGAATTTATATTTTTGTATAAAAGGCATTTGATTTCTATGCTGCTAGTTTACGAAAAGAAAATTGGTGTTTTTGTAATTTGGTGTACATGCTCTTATCCACTCTATCCGTAGTTACTTAATTTTTTAAGATGAAAAAAATACAATTTGTTTATTTGTTAGAAAAAAAGGGAAAATACTTTTTTTATGTCAAACTGGACAAAAGACAAAAGTTGCTATTTAATTAATATCCCCGAGTATCGATAGTTTCACAATAAGTTCCAAATACTTGAAACTATTGCAACATCGTTAAAAAATACGGAGTTTCTTACACATTAGTCTCCATGAGATCTACGCTTTGGAATGTGCAATTAATTAGTGTCACTTTTCAGACTTATTTTATGCTGAAGAGAGCGGTTTTATTTCACACTGAATCTTTAGAAATGCAAAATTAAATAAAATTAAAATAAACGTCTGTTTTTAAATTTGGAAAGAACAACGAACGTCTGGTTAGACTAAGTATAATTTTAGTATATTTAAAGGAAAATAAAATTGTTGGCAGGTACTCTAGTCACGATTTTATTCCGAGTGCCTAAGTCAGGGATAAGTACTTCAGAAAGCTGTCAGAAGGCATAAAATAAGCAATGAGCTTGTCCGTAAAATTATGTAGTGCCTATTCTAACACTTCAAGTCATTTAAAATAAAGACCTAAAATTTAAAGTCAAATAGAATCAGAGGAAGGGAGCAGTGGCGGCCCAGAGTTGTAGTGAGTGACCCAGCGAGGCACATTTCTTTGTATAATTTATTTCATAACTATTGCTCTCAAAACGGTGAAGGAGAACATCGTGAGGGAACCAAATAGTGAGGTGTGAATGAAAACATCGTGAGGCATTTTCTAGAACCAAAAATTTGAAGACATGTGACAGGAAGCCTGAGTCTCAGCATTGGAAACATTATACAGCTGATTATGCGTATGCAATGCTTATAGAATTATTAACAGATAAATATAAAAATGCTGTCAGTATGGACAAAATACTGGCTGATTTTTTTGATATTGTTTCATATTTCTGGTGTTTAAAAATAGCCTGCTGTCAGTCATCTGGTTCCTATAGTGTTTGGCATGGCACAACGTTAACATTTAATCGGCAATTGACAGCATCTGTTACAGAATTGTACTAATTGACTATATTTTTTGTAATTATAACAAAAAAACAGGTGCGAGTTGGACTCGCGCACTAAGGGTCCCGTACAAACTTACCCATGTAAATGGTTACTGTTCAATTCCCGAATAGCCTTGAAGATTTTTGCAGCTTCAAGGGACTGTAGACTTAAGTATATGCTTTTAATTTCAACTCGATACCTCCACGCGTTCCCGAAATAAAGGATCGTGACAGACAGACAAACAGGGTTCCGCTTTTCCTTTTGAGGTACGGAACCCTAAAATTCACCAGGTGCCTTTCTTTTCGTTATGAGCTTTTTATTATTCTTGATAGTTTCGCGCTTGACCGCTATCTCAGCTGAAGGAAAGCGACGATGCGGTCGACGATGGAACGCGCTTAACTAGAAGTAACCTATTCACTCTCGACTTAAAGATTCCCGGGTTGTAGCCATCAGGAAACACAGATTCCGGCAAGGAATTCCACTCCTTAGCTGTTCGCACAATGAATGTGTTCCCAAAACGTTTCGTGCGTATGGGCGGGATGTCTACCATGTACCGGTGGCGCATTGCCGTACGCCTGGTGGTCCGATGATGGAACGGGCTAGGCGGAATTAGGTTATGCAATTCCGACGCACACTCTCCGAAATGCAACCGGTAGAAAACCGACAGGCTAGCAACTCGGCGTCGATGTTCAAGACTTTGAAGCCTCGGCTCAACGAGTGCATCATTGCCAATGATCCTCCTGGCTCGCCTCTCAATTGCCTCAAGTGCATCAAGCTTGTGTATCGGGCAGATCCATCGCAAAGATGAGAGCTGTACTCCATACACGATCGAACTTGCGCTTGATAAAGTTTGAGCAGCTGTTCCGGCGTGAAGTACTGTCTGTGAGCTCATGGTAGAATTTCAGATATAACTTCATAACGTGACTGACGCACAAAGTCCGCTTGAATATCAGTTATTGCAGACGCGAAGTCGAAGTCGAAGCCACATAAAAAGTAGCATATGTCCTTCCTGAGGTTCAAGCTTACTCCGTGCCAATTTTATCAACATCTGTTCAGTAGTTAACCGTCAAAGTGTAACAGACAGAGTTACTTTCAAATTAATATGAATTAATAAACTGCTCACAAATTAGTTGTTAAGTTTTGGAATGTAATTTTGAGGTATAATATATTTTTTTTTGCTTTACACAAAACTCTAAGGAATCTGGATAACTGACTGCAGGTTATTTCTCAACACGTAAAATATGACTAATACAAATGGCAGCCTTTAGAAAAAATACTTGCAGTTTTTTGGCGCTCGCTTCTTGGACTATAAGTTGAGTACTTTTAAATTGATAGAGGATAAACAAACAATTGAGGTACTTTAGTATAATACGTACCTACTTTGTAATTCAATTGAATCATGATCTCCTCTTTATCGGGTTTGTGAATAATTTACCAAGGGTCCCGACCTTAGACATACTGAGGTTGGACCCTTGGAAAATTATAATAACTAGGTGATCAAACAATATATTCAGAATTTATGAATATTCTGAACTAACTGCAAAATTCAGTTGAGATTTATTGTAGCACCTTTACTACAATGGTCTTAAGCAATCACGTTTATAGAACCAAAACGTCTGATTGAACGGTACAACCTTCCAGAAAATTTATAGAAGGGTGACTTACAAAATCATTCGGTATCCTTGCATTTATTATTTATATACACAAACAAATTAACTGTTATTGCAGTACCACTTTATAACTTTTTTACACTTTATTATTGTAAAATCACATGCATCGTAGTAAATATATTTTATTCGGACTTATTAATAAAAAGCATTAAAATTATGCCTAAAATAAGAGTCCAAATTAAGTTAAAAACATTGTAAAAATAAATACCAATAAATTCAATTACAATTTTTTAAAGGCATAATGTAAAAAAAAAATAACAATAATAAAAAAGTTAATAGTTTATTAAAAATACACATATTATTTTTATTTTATACACCTAAATTTCAACCAGTATTCAGCCACTAGGATAGCGTTAGCGTTGACCTCGTGAAGATAGTGCAGAGGTTATACTACATAGAGCTGGACAAGAGATGAGGCATCATTTGTGGTGGAAGTATCCAAAGAGGAATGAGGCAGGATTTTTGGAAAGCTTTTCCCGGAAATGGTACATTATGGTTTGATTACAAAGAACACAGGTTTCGATATTTATTATGTTTCTTTAATTTGTTACCTACCAATGTTTTTATTTAGTTGATAATAATTGGACGTGTATTTTGGTAAGAGTTCATTAATCTCATTAAAATCGAAAGAGGTGAAATGTGGGAGTACTAAATCAAACCTTAGCCAACTCAATCCAGGAACGTATGCGTAGGTAGGAAAAAAACTACAAAGATATGGTCACCCGGTTTTGTTACGTCATTGTTAGCTCAGTTCTCGAGTTATTCAGGTCGATCGCTTAGTAAAGCTAATTTATTAGGTTAATACTACTCCAGAGGCCCTACCAAGGGCTCTTGACGCGATCCAGTTGACGACCTAAACTGAACTGTTAAAGGGATGGAGCTATACAGGGTGTAGTTATAGCTCTATCCCTCTTTCTCGCTTGCTCGACTGATATTTAAAGACGTCATAGGGGGCCTTCTCGTGAGCAGTGGTGACCGAGTGGTAACGGCCCCGACTTGCGAGTGGTAGGTCGCGGGTTCAGCCAGGCGTATTACTTTGTGTTATTTATTTCATTACCACTGCTCTTAAAACTGTGAAGGAAAACATCGTGAGGAAACTGGATATGCCAGTTTCCTCACGATGTTTTCCTTCCTAGAACCAAAAATTCGAAGACATGTGACATCCACCAATCCGCACTGGGCCTGCGTGGTGGATTATGGCCCATTCCCTCTCCTAGAGAGGAGGCCTGAGTCCCAGCGACGTGCGAGCAATACAAGTTAATA
The DNA here is from genome assembly GCA_961205895.1 of Mythimna pallens. Classification (NCBI taxonomy): domain Eukaryota; kingdom Metazoa; phylum Arthropoda; class Insecta; order Lepidoptera; family Noctuidae; genus Mythimna; species Mythimna pallens. Next base: position 11,203,846 of record OY540843.1, read on the forward strand.
AGCCTGGCTTGATGTGAAAATAATACGTCACCACACCACAGTCATCTATATCATATAAAAATGAATTTAATTAATTAAAAGTCTAATTTTTAAACTTCGAGCACCTACGCGGTTAAACGCTGTTGCCATTTCGTGTTCATTCACGCACGATACGAACCGAGGAAGTATGCACATTATGCAATGTTACAGCTCTGAACGCAATCTCTCCGATCTCACTCTAACACTTAACAAAAAAAAGAGATGAACACTACTGTGTTGCTGCCTCTGTCTGGCGCAAAGGCTATGCTGTGTTATACGCTATGGCTGTTTAAATTGTATTTGCTAATTATATTACATATCAATATCGTAAAAAAATGATTGCATTCATTGATTACTACAATCTTTTGTGCGTCATCTAGTGGATTAATCAGAAGTAGCCAGCTAGAATTTAGTTGTGAGCGGGCATGAGTTGCCAAAAAATATCAATAGATGGCTCTTACATATTTTAAACCATTTATGAGACGAAGCGGCTTCGCCCGCTTGGTAATAGTTTTCTCCATACAAACTTTGGACCTCCGTTTCATCACCTTAGAGGGTGAATTTGGGGAAATCCTCTCTTAGTGCTCGCCTACGTCACAAAAGAAAGCTTTGTGCAAAATTTCACGCTTCTAGTCCCAGTAGTTTCGGCTGTGCGTTGATATGTCAGTCAGTCAGTTTCTCCTTTTATATATATATATGAAAATGTAGCAATTAAAATCAGCATTGCAGCAAGAGATTTTGCACTGATGATACGTGAAGGCGGATTATAACAAGAGTTTTTTTTATTCGGAATATTAGGTAAATGGGTAGGTAGTAGATAAGTCAAGGTTCCTTGGCTTGCCCCCTATAAAGGTATCTGGCACGCCACTGCTGAGTCCCAACAGTGGGAACATTATAAGGCCGACTACGCTATGCTATGCTAAGGCCCCCTGAGCTGCGGGATTTTTTTAAAGAGTTACCACGACCCTAGAACACAAAAGACAACTGAAGGTACACAGGTGGGTTTTAGACAGTTAAAGCCTGACACTCCCTCTCGCTCCACCCACAGCGGGAGAAGTTATTCAATGATTTACTACCAAAAATAAGGTTAACCTCTCAGGCCCCAGTGTACCGGAAATAGTACGCCTCGGTACCAGCTAACTTAAACCTTATTTTTACGTAATAAAGTCTTATTTACCAAAAATACTTTCTTCTTTCTTTCTTTTTTCTTTCTTTCTTTTTTTTTTTCTTTTGCTTTTCTGGCCTGTTGGTCTAGTGGTTAGTGGCCCTGACTGCTATGCCGGAGGTCGTGGGTTCGATTCCCACCCAGGACAAGTGTTTGTGTGATGAGCACGATCATTTGTTCTGAGTCTGGGTGTAATTTATCTATATATGTATGTATTTAGAAATATATAAGTATGTTTATCAGTTGTCTAGTACCCATAACACAAGCTCTGCTTAGCTTGGGACTAGACGGCGTTGTGTAATAGTTGTGGAATATTATTATTATTATTATTAATTAATACCTTTATGCAATGTTGTTTTCTTATTTGTTGTTTATACGCCTCTGAGGCGTAGTGTCCAAGTGTATGCTTCAGGGGCTGATATGTGTGAAGAAAAACACCGGATAGTAATATTTTGATAGATATTTTGGTAGAGGTGTGCTCTGCCTAGGCGGTGCCTCGCCTAGGCAGAGCACCGCCTTGTCCTCGTGGGGGTGATCGGCGGCAAGGATCTCTCGCGCCGGGTCTTGTCGCTTCGGACAGCGAGGAGGAGTGGCAGGCGGTCGCCTACTTCTGCGAAGCAGTAATGCTAGCAAAGGAGGCGGCCGCACGTGCGAGGCAATGGCCCTCGCACCCCAGCCACCGGGATTCCGACCCCGATTTCCGGCCACCGCAGGCGCGGGCTTGCGGACAGCGAGCAATGATCCAGTAATCGTCCGAACCGAGCCTAAGCCATTGATGGTGCGTAGTGTTCCACGCGCACCTCAAGGAGATGTCAGCAACAGATGTAGGGGCCCAGCAGGGTCAAAGCCTACTGGGTTCCACAATGACGTCACGCCAAATCATCATCATCATTTCAGCCGAAAGACATCCACTGTTGGACATAGGCCTCCACCAAATGTCGACATAATGACGGGTCCTGTGCGTCTCGCATCCATTAAATTCTCGCGACCCTCACCAGGTCATCGGTCCACCTTGTGGGAGGCCTTCCAACGCTGTGTCTTCCGGTACGTGGTCGCTATTCCAGAACCTTTTGTCCCCACCGATCATCTGTTCTGCGAGCAATGTGCCCTGCCTACTGCCACTTTCGCGCCCAATATCAACATCAATAGACTGAGAACAATTATAAATAGCCAAATATTCATTGATATATTATATACATATTTGTTGATATGAATGCCGTTGCTCATAATCAAAAATGTCAGAAGCGTGGTATGGTTTATTATTAGAACTGTATGCAGAGACTACTGCTCTGGTGTACTGGTATCATTATCAAACATGGCGAATTACACTTTCACTAGCACCGTGATTGATTGATTCGCTTTAACTTATGGCCGGACGAACTTGAAATATCTTTGAAAACAAAATACATAGTAGTGAGGCAGTGCAGGCCACAATTTGGTTTAAAAGCTCAAATTAAATTATTAGCTTAATATTTTTTTTGTCCTTCTTAATAAACTAGTGCGCCTCACCATCAATGATTGCATCTCTGCTTACCATCAGGTGGGATCGCAATCAAGTACTGGTTAATATCAATTTAAAAAACCTAAAGCTCTGATTAGATCTACTTTTTTGGAAGCAACTATTGCTTCCAAAAAAGTAGATCTAAAAAATCCCCAATTGATGTCTAAGGCATTAAGTCCGCCTCTTTACCTTTTGTGTGCATTAAAGCATTAAATAAATAAATAAAACAATTATAATTGCCAAACGTTTCAAAACTGATAAAAAAGCTGTAATAATTATTTTTATCTTTAGATACGTCGCAATCAGGATTAATTTAATTAATATGGCCAAATACGGATCGAACTCGCGTGCTAAGGGTTCCGTTAAGGGTCCGCTTCTACCCTGCTGGGCCCCTACGATTTGCTGACATCACCCTGAGGCGCGCGTTTAACAATACGCGCCGTCAACGACTTGGGCTCGGTCCGGACGGTCGGACGGCGAGCCACCCATTGCTCGCCGTCCGCAAGCCTGCGCCTACGGTGGCCGGAAATCGGGATCGGCATCCCAGCGGCGACTAGGGCGTGAGGACCGATGCTTCACGTGATCGGCCGCCTCAATTGCTAGCATTACTGCTTCGCAGAAGGACGTGACCGCCTGCCACTCCTCCTCGCTCCGGACCATGGCCTGTACCAAGGCCCGGCGCGAGAGATCGTTGCCGCCGATCGCCCCCACGAGGACACGGCGTTGCTCTGCCTAAGCGGGGTACACCTCCACCGTGTGCTCCACCGTGTCCTCCGGGCGTTCCAAACAGTGGCGACACCCGGGCGTCGCTTCCGCAGGAACTTTCCGAACTTACCATGTTCGGTGAGAACCTGCGTCATGCGGAAGGTGAGGACGCCGTGAGGTCTTTCCAACCACGCCTCAAAGAGGGGACTTATCGACACTATGGTTGGGAGCCCCCATAGTCTGCAAAAGCTGGGTGGACTAGCCATAACCGTAATCTTCAACAATACAGTGATTCCGATTGGCTCTGACGTTCTATCTTGGTCTGCATGTCGGTGCTTGTCTTGATTAGTGGAAGCAGATCACAAATGTCAGTCAAAAAGTCATAAGAACGTTACGGTCACTCTATCGTCTGAAGTATCTTTTAGCTCACATAAAGGCAATGCTTGTACAATCCCTGATATATATACTATGACCTGAATTATTATTTAAAGATTACAGGAAAATTATATTTCTATGGTTTTTATAAATGACGATTCAATTGAAACCCTTTGCGTGCAACTCCGACTCGTACTTGACCATTTTATAAATTAGTTAAATTAATTCTGTTTTCGGTGTACCAAAAAGATAAAAATAATAATTACTAATAACTGTAACACGCGACTTCGTTCGTTTTTCCCTCTGCCCGGATTTGGTCCCATTCCTGTGAGAAAATAAAAAGTAGCTTAAATTACTTATTATATTGCTATATCCCAGTGAAAGTCTCGTAAAATTTGGTTCAACCATTTCAAAGACCTACTCGTTTGAAATCCCGCTCCCGTAAAATGATAAAATCCTGTAAAACTGAAGTTACTCCTTGTAACTTCAGCTATCCGCCATTGGAAATCTCGTCAAAATTTCAGAGATTAGTCGGAACAAATAGACGGACAAACAGACCAAAACTTAAAAAAAAAAATCTTTTTGTTATGGTCGAATAAAGATTCATAAGCATTTAGTAAAAAAAAGAAACACATTTTGATATTACAAACAGACACTTTAATTTTATTTATACGTATAAAAGTTGAGATTTTTATCAATTTTGTAAAGTTTGGCCATTACAATTATTTCTACTATTTTGTAAGCAACATTTGCTTTTAGACTTTACGTGAAGCTAAATATTCAATGAATTTTTTTTTATAAAAATTGGCATGGTCACTCAGCCTGCATCATTATTTTGTATTCTATTTTCAAATATATTTCAAGCTTGTCCTGCTATCTTCTACATGAAGTCAAAGTGAATCAATCATATCACTGTGCTAGTGAAAGTGTATTTCGCCATGTCTGATAATGATACCAGCACACCAAATGACTTTACGAACAGTTCCGATGAGGAACCGTACAACGCTACTGACATTTTTGAAGAGGACACAGAAGAATCGTACAATGATTCAGAGGAATCGTACAATGATTCAGAGGAATCATACAATGATTCAGAGGAATCGTACAATGATACAGAAGAATCGTACAATGATTCAGAGGAAACGTACAATGATTCAGAAGAATCGTACAATGATTCAAACGATGAAGATGAGAAATGGATTTCATATAGATCTAATATTTGGTTAGTTATAATTGTGGTGAGCCTATTGACGTTGATATTCGGCGTGATGTCATGGTGCATTCTGAAAAAGTTTCGCAATTACAGGAACTTTGTATTTCTTAACGGATTGTTATTAAACTTCTTACTTTTTTCAACATTATGGATTGATCCCTGGACCGAAAATGACTGGTTAAGTGATGTTGCGTTCTGGCTTTATGAGTACTTTGATACAGCGAAGTGCCACTGGCTAATCGTTATTAATCACATGTTTTATATTGACTTTATAAACGTTTTTAAAAAGCATTATTTACAAAGAAGATATTTAAAGATTACCCTTTTTATCTGGGGTATTTCAATAATATCAAGCGTTATTTCGTGCTTTGTACAAAAATGTTGTTACGATAAATTGAATATGATATTTCCAAATGCAATAGTATGTTTAATATTGTGGAGTGATACAATAATACCCTTAGTAATTAACTGTTTCTTATATTTTATAATTGTTTTTTCACTTTGTCGTAGTTTCCTTATGTCTAAACATTCATCTTCTAATATCCTGCGACGCTTGTATTATGCCACGTTGATATTTATATTGAGCGATGTCTTTTTGCTGTGTGATTATATTTTGTTTGCGATATTTATTGTAAGTGAAAAAAAGCGTTTTATGATAGACCTGTTGAAGTATCTTAATGCATTAATTTTAGCTGTATTTTTTTTCGCTTTAAGGAGTAACCGAGATGCGTGGTATGATTTTTATGTTAATAAAATAAGACGTAGACATAGTGACCACAATATCGACATGTACGGACGAACTATTTGTAATCCCGCTGATCATATAGTGGTTCATCAAAGTTAAAGGAAATATCTAAAAAGAACAACTAAACAATTTACCATTTTGTTTTTTTTTTTTAGAATAAATTATTTACTCTGCTTTTTAAATTGTTCGGCTGAAAATGTTGGTCTCCATATTTTCGTTTTACTTAAGGTCTACCCAAAACGATTCTTGTTTCTTTTTTTGTAAATTCTAATAAATAACGCGCAATTACGTAGATTAAAGTTATTTTGGACGTTTCAGAATGTTTTATAGTGAAGTTGTTTTTTTTACACTTTTTAGTTGCGATACCATATTTAATTTTAGTATAAGCTATGTATACATAAGTATTTATTAATATTTAAATTATAATGCGTTGAACTAGTACCTCCCTAGTTTTCAACTATCATTACTGCACAACAACTCCTACAAATTTGTAAATTCGCTAGAGTTTTTTTTTTATTAACTAATAAAAAAAAAAAACTACATAGCTAATGTCACTATTTTAAATTTAAAATTACTCTAATACAATACACTTCTAAATAAAATCAAAATTCAGAGTCTACGACTTATATATTTTTTTAAATTTGTATTTTAATGAAAAGTTTGGGTCTTATTTTCATAAAACAATAAAAAGTCGAAAAAAAATCCACAGGGCATGAGAAGTTTTTAGGGTCTGAAAGGATAGCAGATAACCCCTCCCGTCGACCAGTTCAATTTGGTACACGATGCACCAAACACCCTGTATTGTGTGTTATATTTTTTTTTAATTTAATTTAATTTAATTTAATATTTCACAAACTGTGTCCTGCTGTGTCTGTCCCGAATGAAAGTATTTCTATTCTATTCTATTAAACTCTTATCTTCTTGTTTCTACACACTATTGTACTATATCTACATTTCTTCTAATCTCTCCTTAAGCACATGAAAAAAAATATATTGATATAAGCAGTACCTGTGTAATTTTTTTTTAATAATGAACCTTCTTTTAGGTATATGTGTACATAAATGATAAAATAAATAAAATACACTTAGGTGTCTAAGTACAGTGACCCAGCAAAAGTGCTTAGATACCTTAACGCCTATTTTCCCTTGCACGTTAGAGTTCAAGTTTTCGAAAATTAAACTAGACGGCGTTGGTTTCTTCACAGCTAAGTGCCGAGCAAAGCCAATGTCACAAAGTATAAACTTGACTTTTAGTTTAACAAATAATAGACACATGCGTCATCATTGTCGTCAACAACTGATTGTAGTTCATAATTTCATCAACTTAGCATAAGTCAAGATGGCCTAGTGGTATAGAGCACACAGATTGAAGCGCAAATCAGTGTGCCGCAAGTTCAAATCCCACGCAATTGTTGACTTTTTGTAAGTTCTTACCCGATCGGAAGTTATGGATTAGCATTACATATATTAAATTATTCTTTAACTTGTTCACACATTTCTTAGAGTTAGAAAGGGATCACAAAAAAACTAAATAAAGAATTAGATTTCTGCGAGGTAGACATAAGTTTTAACTGGACCGAAATGAACTGTCGTTTGGTTGTAGTTGTTGGTTAGCGACGTGTGGTTAACAGTATTGTAATATTCGCAAAATGCAGGCTAATATTAGTATTGAAGTGAGGGCGACTATCATTGGGCTGCATAAAAGCGGTCTTAATAAAACACAAATATCTGAAGAAACCGGACTGAATGTGAGTATAATAGCTATTAATGAATTGTAACTTTATTATAAATTAATCTTCTAATTAAAATGTATGCCATTTATGAATCCATCCATCGTATCTTTATGAGGCTTAAAAGAGAAATACATAAATCGTTGGGTTTATTGGATTGGTTATTGGATTTATAAATGTAGTTTTATTTTAAAATTATATTCAATCATTATGATTGTTAACATTTTATATAATGAAAATGAAGTCAAGTAGGTATAGCTGCCTAATATTTATTTTTTTGTTTTATAAAAATACTGTAAGTCTTTGGATAAAAAGATATGAGGAAGAAGGTAGCCTTGCTAGTCGAAAGAGAAGTGAGAGACCGAAGCTTATTAGCGAGGCGCAGCGACGACATATGGTGGACGTATACGAAACAAATGGTTTCGCACCAACGAGACATTTTGCGGAATTATATGACACCTCGATGGATACTGTTCGCCGTGCACTTCACGCTGAAGGCGTGCATCACAGAAAACCTGCTAAAAAACCGTACTTGACAGAGAGGCATAAACAAGAACGATTACGTTTCGCACGTGATTATTTAGATTTTGACTGGAATACTGCGGTATTTTCAGATGAAAAAACATTTAAATCCAGTCAAAAGGGCAGGCTTCACTTATGGCGTAAGAATAACACTCGCTGGTGTGATAACAACATTATTCCTAACACCGAATCAGGTCGAATCACAATTAATATGTGGGGATGGATGAGTGCAGCAGGACCAGGAAAACTGGCTTTCATTCCTCTACGCGCAAACAGTTCAACTTATGTGGAAGTGTTAGACTCAATTATGCGCGCCACCTACTGTGCGCAACATTTACCCAGCTGATGAGTTAGCACAATTTCCGTTTGTCCAGGACAATTGTCCTATTCACCGAGCGAGTACTGTGCGTGAGTGGTTTCACAATCACCCGGAAGTAATTGTTATTCCATGGCCAGCGCGATCACCTGACCTCAACCCCATAGAAAATCTATGGGGTTTGATGGTGCAAAGGTGGGACTCGTGGAATGAGAGGTCTACGGAACAATTAAAAACCCATTGCATGGAGGTGTGGGAAAGTTTTAGAGGGAGCGAAATATGCGGTAATATGGTTGGGTCCATGCGCAAACGTCTACTTGACTGTATTGAAAATAATGGGGGTTGTACAAAATATTAAGTTTTAGTAAAATCAGTCGGTGTAATTAAATATTTAGTAGGCCATTTTATTTTAACATATCCATGATTATTCGTTAACAAACACTGTATTATATTGTGTTTACTTTCGTTTAAAACAGCTATATCTTTTAACTTGTGCCATCGCCTTATCTTAAGAATGCAGTGAACTCGCTATCAATTTTGTTGACAATAATCATGATTCTATTTCGTTTTTTATTCTTCTACCCACACTGTTCTAACATAATAGTTCAATTTATTTTTCTCATCTAATTGACGATTATCTTGTTAGAACTAAAGTTCTTTTAACAGAAATTGAGGTTTAGTTTCAATCTTCTTTTTGTCAAGAAAATGAACAATTAAGTTATGACCTCAATACATTCATTGTGACGTTACAAAAAAATAAAATGTTTACAAAGTTTAAATCATATACCACTTTTCAATAAATAACTGGATATAAACAATTATATTTTATTTTATTAAAATTTTAATATCCTTTTATTGTTACGTTATTCATATTATGAATAGTCTCAGTGGGTATACTTCTAACAAACAATCTTACACGTAACATAGATAACGGTTACAAGATATTTTTTTTGTCTAGGTAACAATTCGACGTCACAATTCTCATAAATGTTTAATTTGTAAATATAAAGAATAAAGATTTTTATTAAACACGTCTTTTTATTTCCACCTTACAACATCGAAAAGATGGAACAACTAAATAATAGAAAATTACGAATGTGTTCTTCTTGTGGTTAATAGATCATATTCGTAATTTGCAACTATTTAGTGCAAAAAATGCAATAATATTTTTCATAGAAAAAAAAAACAACTATATTAATATAGATTGGGAATTTTCAAAGTAAGAAATAACCACAACGGACCGACCATGATTTGAACTCGGGCTACGTTGTTTGCGAATCCAACACTTAGTTCATACGGCTACCAGCACATGACATATTTGCGTGAATTTTATCAATGCAATAGTAAGAACAAGTCGCCTCTGTGACTGTGTGATGCGTATTCAATGGCACAGAAAAATAATAATGATGTTTTAAGCTCAGTGCGACGACAGTTCCTTAGTGTGTGTTATCTGTGGAATGTGGATACTCATACACGCGCACACATACGCACGGAAGTATCGTGCTCGCTCGGTTCGTAGCAATGTAATCTTTAGCGTTCTTATGGACTTTTGCGGCCTCGCTGTAAATCCATATTCAACCTACCCTCTCAAGTTTGAAAACTAACACAGATAATCAAATATTTATAAATTGATATTCAATTTTAATATCTTCATCTCTTTACAAGAAATTATAAATTATTTCAATGTTTGAAGAAACAAAAAGAAAGTACAAAAATAAACATTAATTAAGCATTAATCATTTGAAGCACAGTGGCGCCATCTATTAACAGTATAATGTAATGTTGTCGATAGCAACATTTCAATCTGGTTTTACGCTAGATGGCGTCATTTCTCGCCTCACACGATTTTATTTCTGTAGTACTTATGCACTTTTGCTTTTGGCCATACATACAACTACAGCACTAGTCGATGAAATATTATATTTATTGCATATTTTCAGGGTAATGTTATGTGTATTATGTGGCCCACAGATACGATATGGCACAAACGCAGCGCGGTTTTATCATTCCTATGTGAATAAATGAATAAGTAAGTATTTTTTGCATAAAATTCAAGATTTCCCGAAGAAGCCAGAGGTAGACTCAAAATAATTTTATTTGGTACAGATGGTATTGCACTCAATTTTCTTTTCGTATTGTCACTGTTTGCTCACTTACAAATAAGTAAACTAAGGTTGTATGGAATTCAACTTGAAATAGGTTTTATTTCGCAATTTGAAACGTAATGGTACCAATACCAACATAAATATCAAGCGATTTTTTTTCTGAATAATAAAAATCGACAAATAAAACAAATAACCAGAAAAAGAATCGAAAACTTTTGTTAGTTTTTTTTTTTTAATTATTGATAATTGTCGAATAGGCGATGAGGTCATAGGAAGGTTAGGTGAAGAAATAATTTAATCCTAAATATAAATTGCCTTACCCTCTCCTAGAGAGGAGGCCTGAGTCCCAGCAGTGGGAACATTATAAGGCCGGCTATACTATACTATATAAATTGCCTTAATTTTTAATATGTTTTTTTTTATAATTTCTTTCGTAAATTGCAACGAAGTTGTCATCATCATTATCATAATTTCAGCCTAAACAAAGCATTGTTGGACAAAGGCCTCCCACAAGAGTCGCCACAACGAACGGTCCTGTGCGTCTCGCATCCATCGGTTCCCACGACCCTCACCAGGTCATCGGGTCTTTGGGGCTAAAAGATTCTAGATTGGCGTCACCTACCGGAAGACGCAGCATTGGAAGGCCTTCCACAGGATGGAACGAAGTAGTATAAATACATAGGTAGATTACTACCTAGGTTTGGGTTATTAATTGACAATAATGAGGTCAAACACTGCTCAGATGAAGTATTTGGGACAAAGGGGCTTTGGAGGTATGCGGAACAGAGAGTAAAGTCCCGTAAACCTCCGTTGAAAAGGGAGGATCCTCCGACCAGACGGGTGTTATGTCTGGTGGGCAATTGCGGGTGTTATGTTTGTTGGAGGCTGCATACAATAGTACGCAATATCCAAAACCCGCCTCTTTAATTGAATATTAAAGACGATTCAATGCAAAAAAGGCACATCTTAGCGGTACGCACAAATTTTGGATTGATTGGATTACGCCTCATGATTTGCTTACCCTAAAAGCACCGATACATAGTGAACACATTTAGTGTAGGTACACTGGTATAGTACATGTATAATATTGTGACACGGTCCGTTTAATATTTATTTAAGTGTGAAACAAACATGGCCTAAACTAGTACATTTTTCATAATAAAGTTGTAGATGCACCCTTTTTCTTCTAATAGCTGTCAAAAGGAATCTCCCCTTTAAAAATAGTACAAACTATTCTGTGGTCACCTTTTATTTTATTTGTCTCCAAGAAAACGTCGATTTTAAACTGTTTGTTATAGGTATTATCTACGTATAAATTATTGATGAAATGTAGCCTAGACAATGTTATTTGTTCTTTAATAGATTCAAGGTAAGGCTAATGGAGTCAAAAATACGTCAATCGAAGTCTTTTTTTTTATAAGAATGTTTTAATACGATAGCGATATAAAGAACTTGATTATTACATATTATTTAAAAAGAATAATTTAAAATTGCCCCCTTCTCTAAGTGCCGAAGTGTAGCATTACTACAAACTTAAAAAAAAAAACAAGTATATTGTTTTCTATGGTCTAAGAGTAACATTGTAACCATTTCGTCTAATAAAAGCCCTTGTCATAAATATGTAGACATTTTCTTTTATCTTCAAAAAATTTGAAGAAATCAAAACCTAATGGAAAATTTATTTTTTAGGGTTCCGTACCCAAAGGATAAAAACTGCTGCTGTCACCGGGCTGTATCTTATTAACCGTCATAGCTAGACTGTTGAAATTTTCACAGATAATGTATTTCTGTTGCCACTATAACAAAAATACTAAAAACAGAATAAAATAAATATTGAAGTGGGGCATTACATAGTACAAACGTGATTGTTTCACCGTTCTTTTAGATGGACGGTACGGAACCCTTCGTGCGCGAGTCCGACTCGCACTTAGCCGGTTTTTTTTTTTATTAATATGCTGGCGTTCCACCACTATCTCACTTGACGGAAAGCGACGATGCAGTCGACGATGGAGCGCGCTTACCTAGAAGTAACCTATTCACTCTTGACTTAAACATTCCCGGGTTGTAGCCAGCATGAAACACAGATTCCGGCAGGGAATTCCACTCCTTAGCTGTACGCACAATTTATGTGTTCGAAAAACATTTTGTGCGTATAGGTGGGATGTCCATCATCCGCCAACTAAACTAAATATTTATACTAAACCTTACTATTTACATTTAATATTAAAACACAAAATACGCTCAGATGTCGAAGCAATCCTCCACACCGTAGTCATCCGGAAATATGCCCAGAAGACTAGCAGCACTGCCATGTTGAATGGCAATGCCATTTTTTGGACGAAGAACGAGCCAGCCAGGTCACGCCAAGTGTCGATCAGTGGTTGTAAAATTTAATTGAAAAGGAGACGAGCATACGAACCCCATTACTCCAGAGTTTCGACCCGAAACAGTTCAAAAAGTTAATTACCAATAAGGTGGTATTTGCGCCATTTGAGGCTCTCAGCAGCCGTACTTGGAACGCACAACGCACAACTTGCCGTACTTGGAACATGGGATGGCGCAAAGGTGTCGACACAGGTTGCGTCCCACACCAGAGGCCTACCCACCTTCCACGGCACCAACGTCATACCATCTGGTCACTTCCCATCGTCACGTACCAAACCGCTAGGTTCTAATTCGGCAAGTACGTCAATGGTGACAAGCTCGACGAATAATATTGTTGATGCTAGCGTGCCGTATTATGCGGCCTGCGCTCCTGCGGCAGGGCAGGCCATGGTGTCCGAGGCTGTCGACAGCTTCACCACAGTGGCACCAAGGTAGAGCAACACAAGGTGCACCTTAACGTAAACAGATTGCGAGCCGAAATGTAGCGCCATTGATCATAGTTTAAGAGATTTATTTATAAATATTACACGGTTACTCTATGTATATGTATATTATACTTCTAATAAGTCCTTCCAAATAAAAAACGTGTACTAGGTACTTTTTTTAGGTAAGTTATGTTGTCTTAGTATAGATATTTATAATCATATGGTAATAATAACTGCGAGTTAAACACTGCACTTCTTCTTCTTCTTCTTTTCGTGTCGATGTACTCTTACTAAATTTTATCTGACCAGTATTTGGCAACCTCTATGTCTCTGTAACACTGCAATTAAATGCATAAAAGCAATTAGAATTAAAACCAAATAGGTATAATAATATTTGACAGTTGTCATTAAATCCTTTTCTAAACTATTAACGCCCACGTTTACGTTTGTGTAGGATTTACGTCACGGAAACGCAACCCACCGCAAAACTATTTTAATCGTCGATCAGTAGACATACAGAGACACTTTATTTATTTGATTTTCTTTTATCAAACGATAAAATGTACAGAGAAAATAATTAATTTAAATAAACAAGTAAATCTGTAAAAGTAGATGCATGCATTCAATAACTGTAATGTTTTACAGTTATTGGATACTAAATCTACTTTTACAGATTTATGTGTTTATTTAAATTAATTAATAATATTAAAAGCTATTTAAATGAAGTCCAAATGCGGTCCGTAATTAAGAAGAATAAATTCACGTACAAAAAAGTATTTATTCCTATTCAAGAACAGAAGACATTTTTTTTTAATAAATACTACTGTTACTGTTAGGTACGTGTACTGCCTTCTTTAAATTTTAAACATTGTCAATTTGTAACTTTTTGAACCATAAAAAAACACAAAACAATAATCCAAAAAATTGTTTTTATGTGATTTAATATTTGAAAATAAACCAATTCTAATTCTCACACGACAAAGTTAGATAATACAGAAGTTATATGTAATATATTAGTATTCGTCATGCAAAAACAAACTATTCATTCATTAAGCGTGATTAGTAAAATCACAGGGAAACTACAGGAAACAATTACTTACCCTTTTACAAATAAGTCACAGGTACACCTAATTTTCAAGGGGAATTTCGAACTTTCTAAACACACATATACATGCTTTTCTACTTTTTTTAATAATGCTTACATAAAACACCGGGTGCTTTTACTGGGGGGCAATAAGTGCGAGCGTGATTTCGCTCAGCTCAGTTAACGTACGCTGATCAAAAGTACCACGAAGCCACTGGACGAAATCCCACCGCCAAAGTTGCTCAAGTTCGCACTGCGCATGTTCCTTTCATTAAGTTAAGTTGGGACTCGTACAGACACTGTCAACTAAAAACATAGTCTCGGAAAACTCGGTGCACTCATGGAAATGTTATCATCTGTACATACACTAAAAGCTGTTTTTTACGATTACATTAGGCCTGCCTGGTTTGACAAAATTGTGGGATTCCAATAGAACATCTGTGGATGGGATAAGCTTCGAAGGAAGGGGATGAATGTAAATGTAACAAACACAAACAGTTGGGGAGGGTCAAATTAGTCCAATGTTTGAGTTACCGAGTTTAATACTATAGAAAGGCATTTGTTTCAGCAGGAAGTTGGAGTAACAAGCTTAATCGCGTTTGAGTGGTTTTCAAAGCATAGTTGTGGGTGAGATAAAGTTCTACTAATAGTGATATTAAGAACTTATGTGTAAGACTTGTAGAATAATAATGATTATGCATTTTTATAATAAATATAAAATATTTTATTTATCGTTGTCAACCTAGCCATAACAAAATACCTACGTGAAATGCAACCGATTTTTTGTCATAAAATGAATTCATTAAATTTATAGGTTATAGGTGTTAGCGGGTAGGAGAAAGGGGACGAACTTGATAGATTTCGACAGAACTTGAAGGAGCAAGAGTGGGCCCGGAGTGCACAGCGGTCAGCTAAAAAACATTTATACCTACTAATTGAGAACTTCAACGACTTTTCCAGTATTTTCGAAGCTGCATTATTTGTATTGCCTACCCAATTCCACTTTTTTTTTACTCGACTGCAAGAAGGGTTATTGAATGATAGAAACTAATGCTTGACTGCGATCCCACCTGATGCAATTGTTGATGGTAAAGCGCATGAGTTTATTAAGAGCCTGTTCACAGACACCTAAATTATAATCGGACTGGAAGACCAAATTATGTATTTGCATTTTTAAGTACGCATACATGGTGTTGTGTATCGTATTTTTATTAATAAAAGCACAACTAATCCTGTATTATTATTAAAGACCATTTCCGCTTCATTTATATAATTATTGCAGAATCGATGATTGCAGGGATCATTTTTTTGTATCTTATAATTTAATAGATAAAGATAAAAAAAAACGATAAGAAAAAAGACAGAAAAATGTTAAACGTTTGAGTTGTTGTATCTTCCGGGTAACCAAATATAATTATATCCAGAAGTACTCATAGAAAAAAATGCTAAACAAAAGTAGGTAACCCTCAGAAAATCTACTTAACAATTTTGTAAATCAGTATTTTTTAAGGTGGGTATCATGCAATGACTTCTCTCGCTTTAGGGCGGGGTGGGAGGACATGTCAGACTTGTACTGAGTAAAACCACACCTATGTTCCTTCTATGCCTTTGCGTTCCAGAACCACAGATTTTCCTTTCGGAAGTAAACCCATGGCCCCAGCAGGCTTCGGCCTTGCTAGGCCCATACAGTTTTGCTGTCATTTCTTTGAGGCGCGCGTGGAACACTACGCGGCATAGATGACTCGGGGTCGGTTCAGACGATTACCACACGGTGAGCTACCCATTATTCTTCGTCCGCAAGCCTACGCCTACGGTGGCTGGAAATCTGTGTGTCCCCGTGGCTGGGGCGTGAGGACGACCGTTCCCTCAAACGTGCGGAGTTCATTTGTAATTAAATTACCTAAGTAAGTAAATGAGGAAATTGAAAAGATAAGTTAAAATACCGTCGCTAATTAAAACTTTATCGCCATCCAATGTATTTGTAATTAAGGAATGTAACACAACACAAGTTTGTTAAATTTAGCTCTGTAGGTACACAGCCTGTACCGTTATAATTGAATCTCCGTCAAAGTTAACGCTTCCCGTTCACAATAGTATACAAAATATATCTAAACTAGCTTCTGCCAGCAGCCTCGTTTTTAAGTTTTTCCACATAAACTTTAGACCCCCGATTCATTCCCTTAGGAACTGAATTTAGGAAAATCCTCTCCTAGTGCTCGCTTAAGTCATAAAAGGAAGCCTTGTGCAAATTTTTACGTTCATACTCCTAGTAGTCTTGGCTGTTTGTTGATATGTAAATCAGTCAATTCGTCCTTTTATATATTTAGACTTATTTTCCCTGCGACGATCAAAGCGATGATCGAAAAGTTTGCATAAAAAATACTGCTTAAAACATATTTTGAGGGTAATCAGGGTTGGAAAAAAAAACAGATTTTTTATTTTTCTTTTATAAAAAAAACAGTTCAAATTGTTTTAAATAAGTGTTTTTTTTTTTCTTTTTAGTTTAGGGCATTATTTCTTTAATCTTTAATTTAATTTAATCTTTAATACAAATAGTTATAAAAAAAATATTATAGTAAGAGACAATGCAATACTTTAGTTTTAATAACCCATTTATTATATTATATATTAAAACTTCAATTTTGTGGAATAAAACATTAATAATAAAATTTGCATACATTTCTATACGAATAAACGTGTTAGACGACATTACTCATAGTCGAAACCAATCACAAATGTTCTGAAACGCCTGTAGGTTTTAATATGTTTATTCTTGTGTACTAGACGACTCAAAAAACCTGTAATGAAAGCATAAACTATTGGTCTTATAATTTTTAAATAAATTATTTCCCTAGAATAAAAAAACACACTATTATAATAGGCCTTGTTTTGGGTCTAAAATTCATAAAAAAAAATAAGTTTAAAATTAGATTAATAGGCAAAAGAAACGAAAAATGAAAAAAAAATTAAATCGTGTAAGAACTCTTGCACGTTTATTCGGTGGGGCCATCGATATTTGAAGGTGAAAATTTACAAGGGAAGTGACATGACATATGTTATAATGTTTTTTATTAACGCTGCACTAAGGAGTTTTAATTATAGATTAAAAGAAGTTCTGCTACACGTCCATAAGGCAGAAGTTCGGCATGATGATTTGGATAATAATTATAAATTGAGAAAAAAAATCAGATTATATCCATAATACAGTTACCAATTATGTAACCCGCAATCAAGATGTTTTACCACCTACATATTTGCCACCAGCGTTGCAAACAGCTAAAGTGCTTTCTCCGTTGAACATTAAGGTAAAGCCTAGTTGTAATAACTTTAAAAAAAAACAAGGCATCGGGTGATGAAGGAATTACGACTGTACTCCTGAAGACGGGTGGGAAATCGGTCCTGCAGACCCTTTGTGAGCAGTTTGCTTCCGTCATACTTAAAGGGTAAACGCCACAGGCATGGAGCAAAGGTGTAGAGTTATATTGACGACTTCCAGTCTCCCGAACAAGCCAGATTCGGGAAAGATTTCAGCATCGTATACCACATACATACTATTATGCTGCGGTAGGTTACACAGGAGTTTGCATCTCTGCTTAGCGTTTGTGGACTACGAGAAAGCTGAAAGCTTTTGATTCGAACGAGACAGTCTTTCCAACAGTGCCATATTGACCATTGGTACCTACATCGAATTGCTGAAGGATTTGTACGAGAACGTTACAATATCATTCCGACTTCAGGACCGGATCTTGAAACTTAAACTTCTCCAGCGGAGGTGAGGCAGGGAGACGGCATTTCTCAGAAACTTTATGGCCACAATAGAGGATGTTTTAAGATTCCAAACTGGAGAGAGCTAGGTATTAATGTTAATGGCGAGTACATCAATCACGTTCGGTTTTCCTACGGAGACTACGGAGCCACACTATGCTCAGTACAATGCTCGATGACCTTAGTAAAGCTTCCGAAAGAGTGGACCCAATCCTATCAAGATTGGAGACTACACGAAGTAGTGGATGGCTACGTTTACCTGGAACCGATGATCCAGTTGGGTAAGTCTAAATTCGAGAAAAGGGTCAGTCGTCGAATCCGACTAGACTGGGCAGCATTTGGAAAGTTGCGCGGCATCTTCTCGTCCAACATACCGTAGTCATGTCACAAGACGTAAGTCCATGATCAGCCCCCCTAGCCAAGTTACAATTGTATCGTTCGCGCCGAACGCCTCGAGTAGGCCACGCCTCCGACTCCTTTGTTCTGACCACGTGACTGAGAGTTGAGATGACGTCAGAACAAATGAATCGGAGGCGTGGCCTAATCGAGGCGTTCAGCGCGAACGAAACGATTGTAACTTGGATAAGGGGGGCAGTGCTTGTTGCCACTTGCCAGTGATGGTATACGAATCAGAAACGTGGTATCATTAGAAAGCTTAAAGTCACCTGTGCTGTCCCGTGTAAAGATTGATTAAGTTTGCTATTTCTGATTTAAAATAAATCATGGAAATTTCAAAAGTAATTTCTTTTAGATGTAAGAATAATTTAAATATCTGGTAGATAATTCAAATTGTAACTGTGATTTGATTTAAAATACTTGAGATGAGAATAAGAGTAAAGTTTTACTTTTCTAAAAGATTTTGATTCCTATTTTTTGTGGTTTAGTTTTAAAAACTGGGCAAGTGCGATTCAGACTCGTGCCCTGAGGGTTCCTTATAAAATGACTTATGTAACTAGTTTAATTCCGGAATGGAGTCTCAGAAGATTTTTCCGAATCGCAAAAATAGTACATTATGATATAAGTGTGTAATGTTAGTGATTACCGTCGAGGCGGTATTTAGACCCAAGCCGTGGCAAGGGTCTTAAAAGAGCCAAGAACGGTAATCATTAATTACTCACGTGTGTCATACGACGTTTTTCAATACACTTGTGAAGAAAACAACAGTAAAACTAGTAAAATTCTCTGTGACATGGCGGTTAAAATCTGTATTCATAAGCGCGCGCATCATTTTTTTTATTTACCCCTAGAAGAAGGCTAAGGTATTTTGATGATACTGCCAAGTCTTACGTTTATGTTTTTTTGCGTGATTTTTTTTTACTATAATGTCTTTCGTAGTGACATTAGAATACGGATGTAAAAGTTTCTAATGATTTTGTAGTATTTAATTATTTATTTTTTTATTTATGTATATTTATTTAATGAATACAGCTACTGAACTTCACTGGAATAAAAAAAAAACACGCCAAAAACCTCACGCATCATCAAAATGGCGGCCATAGATCACAAAAAAGAACAAATCTTATTTGAATGTACGATTTATTTACTAAATGTTTTTTATTAAATAAACCGTTTGTACAAGTTAAATTTATCCATTTTTACTTGTAAATTGGATGAAATAAGTAAGACACTAATTTATATAAGGTGAACCGGGGCGATTGTGACTATGGGGTGTATGCGACTAATCGATTTTTCTTTTAAACTAACGGTTATTGATGAGCACATCATCTATTGTTACACAGGGAATTTAGTATTTTTTCCAAATAATAACAGGTGTCGCTACAACCTGTGAAGCTGTTGGATCGACAATGTTTTTTCTGGTAGTCGCCATTTTGAATTAGTGTAAGTTGCCATCCCGCGCACAAGTTTTTTGAAAAAAAAAATGGTAAAAGTAGTTTTTCTGCAGTTTTGAAAGAAGAAAAGAAGAAATACTAATCGTAACTTTCTTTTACTATAATATTTGTAGTCCTATGTGGTACATTTCGTAAGATATTCCTACAGTTACTTTCGCCTCATTTTTCTGTATTGCGGGGTGTTTGTAGCTATTTTGAAATATTTTTGGTAGTTGCAATAGCCCCTTGGTTTTTGTATGGAAAATGTGGATCGCTAGTGATGTTCAGAATCATTATTCAGTATTAATAGAAAGGCATGTCAATATTTTATAAATAAACTGAAATATTTTCGTGGAGGCAGCGAAAATATAAGATTGCTATAGACCGTTAATTTAAGTAGGTATATTATGTAAGTAATACCTACTCACATAATATACCTACCTTAACTTTGCCTTGCCTTAGCCTTATCTTAAGTCAACGCAATCCTCCAATTTTCTGCAATCTCAAAATATTACCTACTTTATGTCTTCCAACGTTTTCGTTTATTTATTTTTTTTAATAACGAGTTGTCGTTAAATGTTTTTTTTCGCAATTACAAAAGAAAAAAAGAAAAGCTTCATTCAAAAGAATAGCTACGAGGCAGCGGAAAAGTTGGGAATTCCGAATAATTTCGCATATCAACAAAACTCGTGGTCAAAAACAGCTGAATGCAGAGGGCAGGACAGTATTTAAAGATGCTATATTTTATTTTCTAAACCCGTCACAGCTGGTTCATCAGACATGTAGGAAAAGTTATCGATGAATTCAGTCCCAACACTAACACTATGGAGCTTAGTTGCATTCACCCCAGAAAAAACTAAAAGCATTTTTTTAGGTTAACCAATGGATCGATCTTTTAAAACTCGTTTTATTACTAGATCGCTTATTTATATTTCGATTCAAACCGACTCAAAAATCGATCTTCTTTATGAAGAATCACCATTCCTACATATGGGATTCTAACATAACTAATAAAATATGGATGTATAAATTTGCCTCTGCCTAAACCATAGGAGAATACTGCCCCCCTAGCCAAGTTACGACCGTTTCGTTTCGATTATCTTGCGTCGAACGCCTCGAGTAGGCTACGCTTCCGATTCCTTTCTTCTGACCACGTGGCTGAGCGTTTAGATGACGTCAAAACAAAGGAATCGGAGGCGTGACCTACTCGAGGCGTTCGACGCGAGAGAATCGAAACAAAACGGTCGTAACATGGCTAGGGGAGCAGGCATGATTATTGTTACGTGTTGTAGCGGTCATCATCATCATCTCTTTTTTCAACTCTCTTTTCACAGGTATGCTACAAGAAATTTGTTAAGAAATAAGCACTGCGCTCTAAGGCAAATTTATTGAACAAAAAATAATAATTTAATTTCGTAATAATTATGAATTCTAGCTTTAAAGCAACCTACAACAAATGTAAATACTCTTTTAGATATGTAAATTAAAATCCAAATTTACGAAATAAGAAAACACAGTATTATCAAATTCAGGACCAAAATGTTCTACTAGTCTCTGCAACTCAGTGCATTAATGATGAGAGAGATGAGACCGAAGTCTCACTGATGCACTCACGGTGCATTAGTGAGACTTCGGTCTCACACGCGAACAAAATCGAAAATTCCTTTTCCTGGAACTACAAAAGCAGTCTTTTTCGAGAAGATTCTTCAAGAGCAATTTGTAAAAAGGTTACCTAATTTTCTAGAGGTATAAAGAACTTGGTTATAATTTTTTCTAGTTTTAAAGGTATAATGTCAGCCATCTATGCCGAGAGAATGACGTGACAAAGTTTCATCAAAAGCCCAAAAACTCTGGTGCACAATCGTACTTTTGAAATGATATCATTCACCTACATTCATTTTAGTGTCGGTAACCGGAACACTGTTCCAACAATGCCAGAACATTATTGCTACCAACGTAATGATGACACAGCAAATTATTCTCAATTAGGAAAACGGCACAATGTAACCCATAACTTCCCACTGCTGGGTATAAGGTCATTGCCTTTCTGTAATTGACTTAATAATAATTTCTCAACCCGAAGCGTACCTTAGCCGAATTTAGATATATTTTTGGTTCGTTCAGATATATTTTTATGGTTTCCTGGTTTTGAAATTTTCGATAAATATTTCAAAAACATAAAAAATCAGATAAGTTTCTATGAGAGGATAACCTACAAAAAAGAAAAGAAACATTTCATTTACTTTTGTGTATGTTTATCAGTTGTCTAGTAGTCATACCACAAGCTCTGCTTTGTTTGGGACTTCATGGCGTTGTGTGAAAGCTGTGGAATATTAAATTATTATTAATACCTACTTATTTTAAAAAGTACCTGTTTTTTTTTGGGTGGGAAAATCATTTAATGACAAATCTCGCTCTTGGGTGGAGCGCGAGATAGTGTCACACTTTTACTGACTAAAAACCCACTCCTGTTCCTTCGTTGCCTCTATTTTAAAAAGTACCTGGTATAAAATCCCACCGAATTAAATACTTATTGACTTGACTAAAAGCCTGACAAAATATATCAACTTGCGTACGTAAATATCTACTACATAAGTTTAAATATCACGTGTTACGTGTTTTTATTGAACTCCTCCGAAACGATGGACGATTTATGATTTTTTTGTTTGGTAAGAGGATAAAAATTTATTGCAGAACAATGTTTGTCGGGTCAGCTAGTATGTACATTTTTTTTTTAATCAAATAAATTTTATCAACAATAAAATTTACTTGATTTTGTTTATGGCACTTAGATGATTAGTTTTTATTTAAAGACTATTTTATAGAACAATGATTTTCAATCTTCTTGTATGGGAGGCCCCTTTTTTTAATAGATCAAATAGTGGCGACCCTCTGGGACCGTATCATTTCGGTGAGAGGCCGGGTGCACTACGTTCCTGAGACCGCTTTTTGAATTTAGACATCTAACTCGAATATGTTTCAAATCGCAAATGATTTGCGTATTATAAATAGAACAAAGATCAGAAAAAGTATTGAAGCATAAACCGGTACAATTTTATTACTGCATTGTTATACTTTTTGTAGCGTAGGATCAGGAACACTCACTTTTCACTTTTACCTAACTCGCTGCTGCGACTCTTTTAGCAAGGCTTTGTGACCCACCTGGGGGCGACCCACAGATTGAAAAACACTGCTATAGAAGATATGCATACTTCGCCTAGTTATATGCATATTGTATATTAGATTCCCAAGGACACTGCTCCCCACATTTGCCTTAAGCCACCTTTGTTGGGATAAGCGCTACTTTGATGCATAAGTACTTAAGTATAGAAGGCTAAACTATAGCTCCCAGCACTATTATAATAACTTAACTCGCTTAGATACACCTAACCTACTTTTAGTGGAGAGGGGAGTACTTTTAATTACGATAACTGTAACTATGTGTAAATATTGATGTATTCTATGGAAACTAGAGTACTTATTAACAAACATTTGTTTAAAGAAAATTATTTGGTACATCTCGATTTTTTTTCTTTGTATTTGTATTTGTATTTGTCTAGGCAAGATTTGTATTTTAGATTATTTTTGAAAGATCTAGTAAGTGAAAAGAATATGCAGTGCACCGCAAGACTGTAATAACATAGAGTTATAATATAACTAACGACCCACCCGGCCACCTCAGCTTGGCACTGGTTTTAGAAATCTTTGATATTCTTGGTTTTTCTCTACTATAAAATACATTTAAACTTTCCTCATGAACTACTCTCTCTTTTGGTGAAAATTTCCTGAAAATCCGTTCAGTAGTTTTTATACAAAATGATCCTAAGCAACATTAAGATTATAGTTGATGGTGATAAGACCAAAAATTTACAGCCTCAGAAATTATTATTCATACTTTGTGACAACATTTTAATACTGTGATAAACTCTGAGTAACAATTTAATTATATTTAAAAATTATATATAAATTATGATCATGCAATTATAAAAGTAGTATGACATGGGACACAATCGATTTCTTAGGCATTATTTGGAATAGGTACTTTTTTTCAGATGTAATTTGACGAATTTTTCCAACATCATCATAATCATTATTTTAGTGTATGCTCCACCAAGTGTCAACACAACGATTGGTTCTGTGCGTCCGATGGAATTTTTTAAATGACAAAATAATGCCAAATTCATTTTTGACTCTGTCATTATTTCTGTTACGTTTGCAAAGCGTAATATTTTATAAATAGAAGAACACAAACTTAGGTGCTCCACCTTATCTTTTATTGACTGTTCAGTACATACAACCTAATAAATTCCTTTTAATAGCTATGAATAAACATGAATAGGTAATTAAATGATGCTCTTACAACCAATTAATATTGCTCCTCTTTCCAAACGAAAATGGGACTGCGAGCTTTTAATGAGCTGTAAAATTCAAGAAGTAGGAGACAATACGATTATAGCGAATCAAACGAACCTCCTTTGAATGCTTCTGGCGCAAAAGTCAGTAAAACGAATACCAGGAGCAAAGCTACCTGCAATATACTACGAGTAAATAAAATTACCTCTTGGGGAGACGGTAATTAAATACAGAAGTAGTGTCTTAATTTCATTTGGTGACTACACATTTAGTCGAATTTTATTAATCGACTAGTTGTTTCTTGCGATTTTACCCGCGTCTTGGTTACTGCTTTGCTCTTTTTGGTTTTATGGTAATGTAATATAACCTTCGATAAATGAACCGCCACAATACTAAAAAAAATTTTTGAATTCGTAATAGTAGATCCTGATTAGCGCTTTCAAATGAACAAACAAACTTTTCAGTTATACAGTCAAGTTGCTTAAATCGGACCGGCTCGTAATTTGTACCACTTTAAAATCTACCAAACCATAATATTTAGTTTTAAATTAGCAACATTAAAAAGCAGTCCTACCAACATGACGCAATCGCTGCCATTTTGGATTCGATGTCACCACAGAGTGAAGTGTGGTGATCAAAAATAATTATTACGGCGTTATTCTAATGCCGGCTCGCATAAAAATAAAACTTAGTGTTGCCTAATTGGTACCAGGTAGGGTAAATCTAAAATGTACCGGCACAATTTAGGTCCTGTGTATGGTGGTTCTTCAATTCAATTGTTAACAAGATTGAAATATTTGCAGATGTCTGGAGAGGATAAAAAGTATTTTAAATGGACGCAAGATGACTAGCAAAAAATCTTAGATTGTTTGAAAAAGAAATCTATGGGAAATAACGAGTGTTCACGCATTTTCAATGTACCTAAACAAACTTTAAAGAGTCATTTATCGAGTTCAAACATGCCTATATGCGAATGAACATACCATTTCTAGTTACCGTTTCTCATAATCTACTTTAATCTTAGTGATTAAAGTACATTATGAGAAACCTTAACTAATTACATATAAAAGTCTTATTTTATTATATTGTTGTTGTTGTTGTTGATTCAAATTTTATTTGTAGTACTTAGGTACATTACTGATATTTAAAGCTTCATGGATAATAATTTTTATAAAGATGTCTAACGGTAAGGCTGATTTCAATTTTTAAGAAGCACTTGAATCTGAATTAGATCGTGAAGTACAATTTAGGATACCTATGGTACAATTAAGGAAAACGGTTTCCTAAATTTTACTTTTTCAGACATTTTTTAAAACTTTAATTGTCGTATTTTTTTTTAATACCTCATTTTTTAATAATAAAAAATTAACGCCAATAGAACAGCCGTTTTGTTTCTAGTAATATAATCCTCTTAAGTTATATAGTTTTTGTGACAGCTTGTAAAGTTCGTTAAGTGGTACAATATAGGCAACCTTCCTATTTATATTTAATTTTTATATGTGGAATACAAATAAAGTCTTTAACAATTCAGTAGAGGTCGAAATTCGAGGATCGACAACGAGTAGTGTAGCCAGAACACCACTCAGCTTAAATGTGGTAATTTTCTGACCATAGCTGCAGCACACTTTATGATAAATGGAATGAAAGAGTCACCAAACCAGTTGCATCAAACAAAGGACGATATCGCAGAAGACAAAGTAAAGATGGCAGGACGGGTTTGTTTCCTACTGACAACGGGCCCGCGCTATTAAAAAACAAAATTATGTGTAAAAGAGTTTAGAAATAAGCGAAATAAGATGTGAGGCCCTGAAAAACTCTATTGAAAAGGTGAAGATACTTCTACCAAATGGATGCTGTGTCTGATCAGGATAACTGCTATGTTTTCAGACTGTTGTCTAAGTTACAGTCAGTTGTAGTCTGTCACGCGGAGAGTTTTAACACCGCGGTGTAGGTTTTGTGTGACATCAAAGCTTTAGTTCGTATGTAGTGGTATAGATGCCACGCGCGATAAGAGGGGGCTCTTCCTTAGATTGGGTCGGTATAGATTAGTTAGATTAGTTAAGTAAACTACGACCTTAACTGATATTAAAAAGAACGGCTAATACTGAAAAAAGGTTCATAAGTTTTGATAGTCATAGAAATTAATGAAAATGTTTCCATTTAATTACTTGTTTTTTTTTGTTTGATCTCTAAAACGCAATATGTTTTGGTGTCTCAAGTGAAACAATTAACATCTCAATACAGAAAATATTTGGCTCCCAAAACGCAGCATACTTAGTGCACGCCTCGTATGAGAGGTGTCCTGTCATACCTAGTCTCTTAGTGCAAGCACATTGATTAGCGTCACCCTTTTTCAGTTAAGCACATTTGGACAAGTCTGTGCAAGTATGCAACCTTTTTATATATTTATTTATTTATTCTTTATGCACACAAAAGTACAGAGGCGGACTTAATGCCTTAGGGCATTTTCTACCAGTCAACCTTTGGGTGATGCAGAGGCAACAGGTGGTAGGTGCAATATTAAGCATTAGGTACATATTGTTATTAATACAATATATTTTATACAAACATATACTTACTTAAATACTATAAAAGAAAAAAAAGAAAGAAAGATAAAATTAACATTATGTACAGACTGTACTAAAGTTATATTTAATAACTTCATAGTATATGTACTGCTTTTGCTCTGAAACAGGACTCTAATATTCCGATTTACTAACTCGAACCCCTTTTAAAATGGAATTTGAATTCATACAAAGTGAACGCTTGCTTAGTTCTGCATAATGCTCAGTTAAGAATATGCTTTCACGAGATTAGATAATAAGCTAGCCGGCTAAAGTGGAAGTAATGGGATCGTTGTAAGCCTCGACCTTCGTTGTCGAGGAGATAGCTATACGTGTAGATATGTAGGTAGATATTGCACATCCTTTAAAGAGCAGTTCGGATTCGGATCTTGATTAAAGTACTTACAGTCAATACAACCGCTGTATCCATAGTGTGAATTTTCAGTTTGTAGTTAGTTACCAAATAATCACACACATTTTTTTTAGGTTACCGGGAACAATACTGAAGTAAAAGAGAATTTGTTTCTCCCAAAACCAATTTTTTCGTAATATGACATTTTTTTTAGGAGCTCCAGTTTTGAATGTTTATCTATATACGAGTGTGTAAAAGGGAAACTGACTGACTGATATATCAACGCACAAAACCACAGGGCCTAGAAGCGTGAGATTTTGCAAAAGGTTTCCTTTTATGACTTTTTTTTGTAGGTGGGAAAATCATCTAATGACATCCTCGCGCTCTTGGGCGAAGCGGGAGCTAGTGTCAGACTTTTACTGACTGAAAACCCAATCCTGTTCCTTCGTTGCCTTTCGTACCAGGGCCGAGTCTTCCTTTCAGAAGCAGACCCTTGGCCCAAGTAGGCTTCGACCCTGCTGGGCCCCTACGGTTTGCTGACATCTCCTTGAGGCGTGGATCTAAAAATTCACCCTCTAAGGGGATGAAATGGAGGTCCAAAGTTTGTATGGAGAAACCTACTTTTACGCGGGTTAAACTGCTGGCAGCAGTTAGTAACACAAAAGAAAAGTCTATAAGTGAAAACTTAATTTTTGTAAACTCGTGGCTACGTAATAACAGCCGAATGGGTCGATATTCGAGGTTAAGCAATACTATTGTCAGATCATTCAATCCGTGGATGAGTGACCATCCCTTACCACATACATACCGATACTCCTGCGTGCCTCGGGAAGCACTTTAAATAATTGGTCTCAACTGAAGTCAAAAAATCTGCCACCAGTCGTGCCTAAGGGTATCCTATCGCCCAGTAACTGGGTTGTGGAGGACTGATATGCAGTCGCTCTACTTATAATTTTACTATTGTTTATCTGCATTCGTTCCAAACTGGGAGGCCGCTAAGTTTTTGTTAGGGCTAAATTGTGTAAAGAAATAAGAAAATGTTGTAAATAGTGCGACTATTCCTTCGAGGATTGATGTACAGTCACGAGCAATGCGATTTATATATTGTCACTTTTTCTATGTACCTATCTTAACTTCTGCCTAAAGTCTAGTACTTAGTTCTAAATTACATAACCATGAAATAGATTTTTAATTTTCATTGTTTCTAAATGACTTTAGAAGCAATGAAAATTGAAAATGTGACAATCTATATATCGTACCCTTATTGCAAAAACCAACTAAATGCACCAACATTTTTGCATTTTTATATTATTATTATTTATTATATTGGATAAAATCTGTAGGTTATTTACTTTTTGCCGAAGCTGTCTGTGCAAATATGTATTAGCTGCGACGCTAATAACCGTTTTTACCTGTATAGCTTGTTTACCTTTCCTAGATAGCTATATTTAACTTAATTTGGGTTAAAATATTGCAGATAGTTGGTTTTTGCAATAAGGGTACGATATCTTATTGCTCGTGACTATACAGTGGTTGAGCTTATAAGGGTTGGCCACAACCAAGGACCATAACCTTAGTTATCTAGGAAACACAACGTTGTCCTATTTAATGCGGTGTAATTAGTGGTGCCTTAAAACAAAACGTAAGTGCTTAAATGACAAAATGCTATGTATTTTTT
Source organism: Mythimna pallens (assembly GCA_961205895.1). Classification (NCBI taxonomy): domain Eukaryota; kingdom Metazoa; phylum Arthropoda; class Insecta; order Lepidoptera; family Noctuidae; genus Mythimna; species Mythimna pallens. The sequence continues at coordinate 11,232,676 of OY540843.1, forward strand.
TAGTAAAATGCCTTTGATTATTTTACTAAAATGTTTTTTTTATCATCGCTTTCATTACTATTTTGACTTTCTGCGCTAACATTAAGAAACTTAGTCATTCTGTAATTTGCAAAATCCTTGAAGAACTGTAAAAAGAATAACTAAACACTTAAGAGCAAAATTAAATCAAAACTACGAACACTTCATAAAATTTTAAAGGTGTTTTAAAATACGCGAACGAGACACGAAACGAAATTCGTGTTAAAAATATAGCTTCTACAAAGTGGCGAACATAAATGAATACAACATTTGATAGAGTTTTGTTTGAATTTTTGTTTGATAAAAACTTTGATAGGTATCAAAATTTGTAACAAACAAAACTTGCCATAAGTTTTTAACTCGTCGATATCAATAGATAGGTTTTTTTTTTATGTTTGCCTAATGTACTGCTCCCATAATAAAAATTGTTTGTTATCATAAGCACAATCACGTGTTTAAAAATCGTACACTAATTGCTTGTCACTCTATATAGGGAATAATGGAAAGGTTGCTTATTTTCCATATTTACAGACTACTTTCCATAGAACTTTTTATATACGTTCTTGGATAAATACTCTATAAATAAAACGTTCAATATTTTATAATCTATGCGGAAGCCGGCGTTTAACCGAAATCGCGTGATATCACGCGCGAACGGGGGCGTTCGCTTGTGGTTTGAGTGGAATTGTCTTATTCGGAATTAGCAATTTAGTATGGCTAAAAACACCTACCAAATATTCACGTATAAATTAGGCGACTAAAAATACACATAAAGAATGTTTTCAAAAAATTGCCTGAAATTGAAATAGTGGCCCAAAAAGATGATGACAATATATGTCTTTCTGATTGCTTATCATATTATCTTGCTTGTAAAAAACAAGAAGAATACAATGACTTTAAAGAAACAAAAACTTAAATAAAAGCTTGTTAGACAAGACAAGCATACATTATTAATTAATTATTACGCAAAGTAGACATCATCGTTTACTTGCCCTTGGGGGCCATTCAAATATTACGTAAGCATCAAATAGGGTGGTGAGGCTTTTGTTCTGCTTATTTTGTTGATATCGAAGACTAGTGTGTTTATGTAAGCAATATTTGTTTATTCTTTTTTTCTACACTTCATTAAACACTTTGTTTCTCAACTACTGCTTAAAAATGTTAATGTATTTACATTAACATCTTAGTTTACGTAAGCATAGGGAGAAACTCTTACCTCCCCCGGTTTTTTTTTTTTTTTTTTTTTCGGTGGGAAAATCATCTTATGACATCCCCCGCCCTTGGGTGGGGCGGGAGATAGTGTCAGACTTTTACTGACTAAAAACCCACTCCTGTTCCTTCGTTGCCTTCGTCCCAGGACCCCGGGTTTCGTTTTCACACTACCCATGGCCCCAGTAGGCTTCGACCCTGCTGGGCCCCTACGATTAAGAACTTTGTTTACTTTTGCTAACAAGAAAGAGGGGGGGAGGGTAGAATATAGTAAAATGCTACTTACGTACCTGATACTTAAATAACCTTTTAACTACACCAATTGATTTGAGGTCAGTACAACATGACTTCACTCATGCAATCCTTGTTAATCATCATCTCAGAAATCACAAACCCGTTTAAAAAATAATACATATTTATCTATCAGTTCAAGTACACACAATAAATAAGAGACAAGAAGAACAAAAACAAAAAAAAATATGTACAAAAGTGACGCTTATTTCTTTATAAATCTCTTTCAGCAAACATGCAAAAGGAGAGTTGGAAAAAATAGAAATGTAGGCACCCTGTGTAAGAGTAATAAGAAAATAAGTACACACAAAATAGTCATATACGAAATAATGTAACTTGTATGTTACATTATTTCATAAAAAAGGATATACTATGATAATAAACAATTTGTATTAATTAAACCCCAAGCGAAAGCCGGCGTTCGCTCTCTCATTGTCTTTCTATTGTGTCTATAATTACGGTATTCGAAAGGTAGTGAATCGTGAATGTACATGCCTACCAATTACCCTATTCAACAAATTCTCTTTGTGACAAAACGTGAGATTCATCTTTGATGAAAACTAATCTTTTAAAGCAACGATTAGGCGCCTACGCAACATCTGTATCTGAAAGAATGACTGTTATCTCGCTGAGAACGACCTTTATCCAGTTCCTTCATTTATCAGCCGATCAATCTTGGCAAACGACCCTTAGTGGAGGACGATTCGCGTTTTTATTTCGCAGTCATTTGATACTTTCAATGCTTCCGATTTTTGCGATAGCACTCGGGGGTATCGGAGATTTTGTTCACTGCTATTTTAAGCAGCAAGGACGCAGGGAAAAACAACACCTGTAGTGTCCGTAAATATCTCACTATGAAAATGTAGGTGAAGTGGATTGGAAGTGTGCTGTCAATCAATATCAGATGAGTTCGTAGCTGAATAATAATACCCACACAGATCAACCAATGTTTGCCAGAGTCGATCTATAGATGGGTGAACATTTATTACACACCGAGATTCCTACACAGACGGCGTCCTCACCTTCCATATGACACAGGTCCTCACCGGACATAGCAAGTTCGGGAGGTTCCTGCATCGGATTCAGGTGGAAGAAACGCCCGGGTGTTACCATAGTATGGACTAGGGTAATTAGTATGATCGATACCGTGAAATAATTATTGTGAGAGTAACATCGTGATCACAGTGATAACGGTATTGACCACAAATTCAATTACGACATTAATAAACTATTAAAAAACGTGTTTTATTTGCAAATTAGTCTTTGTTACAGTTACTTTCTGAAAATAACAGATTTCCAATTAAAAAACAGGTCCTAAAGTCGTTTCATTGATTTTTTTTTATCTTCATCACTCCGGATGATGTTCAACGATATTTTAGTCAAATGTTAACCCATTTTTATGAAGATTGTATTCTTTTTACAAAAAATACAACCGTAGACTTCAGAAAAACGGACTCTAATAATTATAAAATAACTTTCAAGTTTGGATGTCGGTGTCAAAAAACGAAAAAGCAATACCAGCAACACCGACACCAGACTTAAACGTTATTGGGCACGCCACAATTATGGCGTTAAGTCCCCTCTTTGAGGAGTGGTTGGAGAGGCAATATGGCGTCCTTGCGGGCTTGTGGACGGCGAGCAATGGGTGGCTTGCCGTCCGACCGTCCGGTAACCGGTCGGACCAAGCCCAAGTCAACGGCGCGTGCTGTTCCACGCGCGTCTCAAGGAGATGTCAGCAACTGTAGGGGCCCAGCAGGGTCGAAGCCTACTGGGGCCAAGGGTCTGATTCTGAAAGGAAGACTCGGCCCTGGTACGAAAGGCAACGAAGGAACAGGAGTGGGTTTTTAGTCAGTAAAAGTCTGACACTATCTCCCGCCCCGCCCAAGAGCGGGGGATGTCATAAGATGATTTTCCCACCGAAAAAAAAAAAAAAAACATGGCGTCCTTACCTTCCGCATGATGCAGGTCTTCACCGGACATGGTAAGTTCAGGAGGGTCCTGCACTCGATTCGTGCGGCAGAAACGCCTAGGTGTCACAATTGTGTGGACCACCCGGAGGACACGATGGAGCATACGGTAGGTGTGTGCCCCGCCTGGGCTGAGCAACGCCGTGTAGGGGCGATCGGCGACACCGATCTCTCGCACCGGGCCTTGGTACAGGCCATGGTTCGGAGCGAGGAGGGGTGGCAGGTGGTCGCCTCCTTCTGCGAAGCAATGCTAGCAAAGGACGCGGCCGCACGCGCGAGAGAACGCCCCTCACGCCCCAGCTGTCGGGATCCCGATCCCGATTTCCAGCCACCGTAGGTGCTGGCTTGTGGACGGCGAGTAATGGGTAGTTCCGCCGGCCGACCGTCCGGACTGAGCCCAAATCGGCGAAGGTGCTTACTATTCCACGCGCGCCTCAAGGAGATTTCAGCAAACAGTGGAGGCCCAGCAGGGTAGAAGCCTACTGGAGCCACGGGTAATGTGAAAGTAAAACCCGGGGTGCTGGGATAAAGGCAAAGAAGGAACAGGAGTGGGTTTTTAGTCAGTCTGACATACCCTCTCGCTCCGCCCAAGAGCGCGAGATGTCTGTTCATTGGATGATTTTCCTACCTAAAAAAAACACTTAGTTTTAGTCGGAATGTGCTAAGAAAAGAAAGGATTAAAAAAAAAGTCCACAGTCCAAAAAAAATGCTCCCAAAGAGCACTAAGTAAGCTCTTCTCTTGATTTGTCAAGTCTTTTTTTGGTACTTGCAAGTAAATGTTACTCACTTTCTTCTGAAGATCGTAAGTACTCATTCAAGCGTCAGGTACTTCGTTGTAGGTATAGGTACGTAATTTTCATTACGCAATTGTCTGTTGAGTTGGGATGTCTATATTGACGTGTGCCATTTGATTTCGATGCAATTAACATATATATTTCTAGAAACACGGAATTAATTGACACGCTTGACAAGTGGATTAGTTCGAGTTTGCTGTAGTTTGTAGTAAGTACCTACCACGTCATTATGTCACTATTGCGAACAGATTGGGTTTCTAAATAGCTGTAGCAACTTCATATTATTATATACTTGTAGATACCATGAATATAATCTAAAACTTATGCTCTCAGTTACGGTACGATAAAATATATAAGAAACATTTAATAGTATTATCATTTAGTATTTTAATTGTTATTGCATGTATGTAAGTACCTAGTCCGTAAAAGTCCGAAACGTGTAACGCTCTCTAGTCCACTATTAGAGCGCGAGAAGTAATAATAGCCTAACAGCCCGTGGCTGCCAGACTTTTGCCATTTTATAAAAGCTGTTTATTAGTGCATGTTCCCAACACGGGAACGAAACGCTGATGATAATAATGAAGTTTCAACAATGAAAAAAAATCAGTTATGGTGGCTTTGACAGGTAACAAGTAACAAAGGTGCATAATAATATAGCAACCTAAATTCGTTTAATTATAAAGCTTAAAAACGATAATTATTGTCATAGCTATTTTTTTTTAAGGTTGGATATCATCCAATGGCTTTTCTCGCACTAGGTCGAGCGGGAGGGCGTGTCAGACTTTTACTTTTTGAGCTTTAAAGTGTCTGACAGAAGTTTTGGTCCATGGAAAGTGTCTGACACTTATGATACTACCTACTTTAGAATAATATTTTACAAAACATCTATAAAAATCAGCCATAAAAATTTAAGTTAAGTTACTCTTATTTTTAGTTGCCTTTTTCACCTGGTATCTGCCCAGGGGCTCCAAAGAGGAGTTCCACAAGCACACAGGTATTCAAAGCACATGAGACGCTACTGAGAACCTAAGGTTTCATCCATGTGAAAATAAGTTATGTCAGACAGCTCTGGGATCTTAGTATATTAAGTGCAATTGCAACTATGTCTTGACGATTATGACCAATCGCTTGGAAACGTTCAATGATAAGAATGCCTAAGACAATAAGTCCACCTTTGTAGATTTGTGTTGCTTGAAGTTTTAATAAATAAATAAATGAGCAAGTAAATAAATAACACTGACAAATGGTACCGTTACGTTACATAGCGCAACGTAAAGGAATAATTTTATTTTAGTTGATGCATTTATTTATTTATTAAACCTTCATAGAGCACAAAAGTACAAAGACAATACCTTTGGCATTCTCGGCCATTAAACCAAGGGTGGGGAACAGAAAACATATATCTACCATATATGTTTTCTGTTCCCCACCCTTGGTTGATGTGCATAAAAAATAAATTATTAAGAAAACAAGGACACAAAATAATGTACACGTACAAACATACGTATATACGTGAGACACTCAGAAAGTTTTGAAAAACGACTACTTTTGACTAACTTCTATGGATAAAACATTTTTATTAAATATTTTCAAAGAACTCTCCACTAGCCTCTATTCAAAGTTTCATGCGTCTGAACCAATTTTCGAAACATTTTTTCAGTCCGCCGCAGACACCTCTTCCACGGCCTTCTCGAACGCTGCTAGCGCGACTTCCGGCGATGAAAACTGTATGCCTTTCGGCTGATTTTTTTAATTTTAGGGAATAAAAAGAAGTCTCACGGTGCCAGATCAGGACTGTAAGGAGGGTGCCTCAAGACTCTGACCGGTGTGGTGTCCAGGAAGTCCTGCGTTTCGAGCGCAGAGCCCTCGGTCGCTTGTTGATCATTGCAGACAAAACTTCTGGCAGGTATTTTGTGGTAGACCATTCGGCGTTGATGCTGCTTTAGTCTCTTAATGGAATTGAAATCAGATACCTCGTCAAAGTGAAAAAAACAAGCGATCAAAATTTTCCCTGCGCTTCTCGATCGCTTCACTTTCGTAGGCTTTGGATCGCCGAGACGAGCCTGCTTCAAATTTTCGAATTATATCATGGCACCACTCCACACGGGCCTGCTTCTGAGCTTCGGTGAGTTTCTTCGCCACCCAGCGGCACATTATCCTCCTCACGTGAAGGTGCTCGTGTAGAATGAGAATCTTGTGAATGCTTCGCGAACCAATCTGCAGTGTACGCTGAATCTCTTCGTATATAATTCGCCTATCTTCTTGAATTATTTTTTTTACTGCTAGCGTCGTCCTATTAGTGGTCGTAGGACGACCACTCCTTGGTTCATCCCCCAAAGTAAGGCGACTGCGCTTGAACTCGCTATACCAGCGGTAGATGATTACTTTTGGAGGTCCTTCATTCATAAAAGCAATTTGAAGTTCGTCAAATGAGTCATCAGGTTTTAGGCCACATTAAAAATCGTAGAAAACGAAAATGTTCTCGATGCAGATCCATTTTTAAATGAGACACGATAATTTGATTTGGGTCAAAAAATGTGGAGGAAAATTCAAAATTCGAACAATAGTATTTTTACTTTTAAATAACCAAAGTTTTCAAAATAATTAGAAGTGGTTAAACTCGAATAATAATATACCTACTACGCATGATTGCATAAGAAGAAACTCGGAGGTAACTAAATTTTCTTTTGCTTAGTATAGGAACACGGGTGGGCTTTCGTCAGCGCAAGTCTGACCCTCCCTTTTGCTCCATCTAGGGCAGGAAGTGTTATTTAACGTTTACACATTCTCAAGAAATAAAAAAGGTACCGAGTACGTGGGCGGTCTGAAAAGTTTCCGACCTCAATGTGAAGATAGTAGCACTCGTCAATAAAAGCTAGTGAATGTAGTTGTGCGTCTTTTGACTTTTACTCACCAAAGTTTCAGCCATTTTGGACGCGTGATTGTTATTTGACAGTCATTTGAGTAAGTCGATGTGAGATGCAGAAAAAATAATCCTTTTTCACCAAGATGAGGCGCCCTCTCACGCCTCAGCGATTTCCACGGCGAAAATTTACGAATTACGGTTTGAACTGCTTGATCATCCATCTTACTCACCAGTTCTAGCCCCAAACAATTTCTTTTTGTTCCCTCATCTAATAATTGCGCTCGGAAGATAGAAATTTCCATCAAATGCGAAGGAAAACTTCGTGAATAATTATTTTGCAGAGAAAAACACCAACTTATATTTGAACGGGTTAGACAGATGGGGGCAACGCTAGGAGAAGTGTGTAGAGTTAAAAGGAGACAATGTAAAAAAAATAAAAATAAACTGTAAGAAAAAATTTCTTGTATCTTTGTTAGGTCGGAAACTTTTTAGATCACCTGTAATGCAGAAGAAATGTGTTGGTACTATTACAGGAGAATGGGTGTTTCTTGCAAGAAGCCCCAAATTTCAATGGCAAAAGTTCGTAATGAGCCCCGAGGTGAAATAACACCATACCTATAAGTTTGTACCGAAAACATCACTACTACAGGATTGCTCTAAGGACTTAGAGGAGGAGGTTTAACTTGGTGTTCTAGCATTTAATCGCAACTAAATTTAAACACAGTTTAAATAACACCGCTTTGCTATTGTTGGAGTGAAATTAATTTAACTAGCTTAGGTTTTGTGGTTTTCTGTAAAATAACTAATGATTTACATACGAGTATATGTATGTACGGTTAGCACAATAGTGTGCAGGATATCAAGCCTTATTCATTTGTTTTTAAGAATTTATCTACACAATTTTATAAAAGTAAAGTTTGTTTTTTTATGTTTTTTTGTTTGCAGGAGGTAATCTTTGGAAGTACTGGTCCGATTTCAAAATTTTTTTCACCGATAGAAAGCTGCTTTATTCCTGAGTAGCATAGGCTATATATTTTATGTACGCGGGCGAAGCCGCGGGCAAAAGCTAGTTATTTATACACATACTAGATTGTGATTTCATTTTGTAAGAAAATAACTTTTTATTAAAGACTAGCTTCTGCCAGCGGCTTCGCCCGCTTGAAAGTAGATTTCTCCATACAAACGGAAATTTCATTGGTATAAATACTCAATATTTTAACTTATTCCAGAAAGTAAATTGTTATTTCTTACTCTAATCTATATGTATAAAAAGGGAAACTGACTGACTGACACATCAACGCACAGCCGAAACTACTGGGATTAGGAGCATGAAATTTTTACTACGTCATAAAAGGTAACCTTTTGCAAAATTCACTCCCTAAAGGGATGAAGCGGTGGTCCAAAGTTTGTATGGAGAAACTTACATTCACGTGAGTGAAGCCGCGGGCAGAAGCAAGTATTTTATGTACCCTTATATCGGGGTTACGTATTAGGCTGCTTTTCCATCAGAAATGTGCTATGCAGCTATGCTGCGAGGATGTAATAGCTAAACAGTGAAACTATGTAACCATTTCCACTGATAGTAAGCTATGTAGCGGTGTGAGTAAGATGTGCTATGAAGGTGCACCGCCGCAAAATATGTAGCTGCGCAAGGAAGATGCGCAGCTAGAGCTATGCGATGACTTTTACTAGTCTAATTTCAGCGCCACAAACGCGGGCCTACTGTAGGTACTCTGCTCTATACATACCTACACCACTAGCGACCATCCATAGCACGCATCCATAGTACGCATCCATAGCACACATCCATAGCACATATCCATAGCAAGCATCCTTGCATATAAAAAACGTATCTCAGTTGAATCCGTTTTCACCAGTGCTAAGCTATGTGCACCAATGAATATGATTGGTAAATATCAAACGCATCCATAACAACGTAGCATAGCACATCTCTGGTGGAAAAGCACCCTTATAAACGAAGATTTATAATAACCAAAGCTTAAACAATAATAGTCAAAAACAAAGCTAATAATTATAATAAAACAAAATCAATCGAAAAACCTAATAGAAACAGTTTTCGGCTTTTACGCGGATGAAGTCACGGGCAAAAGCTAGTTATTCTAATATTATTAATTTTGTTAGGTCAATTCTTTTTCTACCTTTAAGTTGCGTGAATATCCTATACTTTTAAAATGTCCGGTGGTTTAATAAATTGCCACTATTACGCCTACACGAGAATTCAGCCCTAAAAGTATAAATCACAATCTTTGGACCAAAATATTTTTTAAACCCTTTAAACATTTTTCTTTTCATTATACTAGCTTTTGGGAGCGGATTCGGCTGAATGTCGAAAATTTTCCTAGACGAAGTAACTACCGCGGTAATATTATTCATTTTCCTAATCCAGGAAGACAAAGAAACGGAAACCAATGTAAATATTGATAACAATACGCTAATATATATTTATTGATATAAACTAGTGCTTGACTGCGATCCCACCTGATAGTAAGGAGTGATGCAATCGTCGACGGTGAAGTGCACTTGTTTATTAAGAGCATATTTACTCTAGCTTTTTGAGGTACATAAATTATGATCGGACCGGAAGACCGCAGCAGGCAAATTTTTCCAATCTTTCGATGTGAGGCGTATGTACTTACAGATGTCAAGACTTCATATGAGTTTTACTTACGAGATTTATAAACTTCAACATGATGCATAAAACCAGTTCTTTTATCTCTTGTGTTGTTTCGATTTTCTTAACCATGAGGAAAAATGTAGCGTATTAGTTGCCGAGACCATCTGAGACGTTAAGTATAAAATACTGGTGCAACGTAGATACAAAGACGGTATAAGTTAGAGCCTGTTGTTTCTAAGTTAAGCATGTACATGTACTTGAAGTCACGATGCGATATAACTTGGGGGAAACTTGGATGTTGTGTAGGTATTTACACCAAAATTCTGATACTTGATACGACTTACATAGCTCTAACACTATTGTATTTTAATGTAAATTTCCTTGTGGCATACGAAGAAGATTTGGTACTTATTTTCCGTGAGTAAAGTTATCAACAGCAGAAAACTTGGTATCTTTAAGTCAAGAGTGAATAGGTTGCTTCTAGGCAAGCGTGCTCCATCGTCGGCCACATCATCACTGTCCATCAGGTGTGATATCAGACGCGAGCCTAACCATAATAAAAAAAAAGAAAATCGGTGAGATTCGCGTTAATACGATGGATCATTATCATCATCATTTCAAACGAAAGACGTCCACTGTCGGACATAGGCCTCCCCCAAGTGTCGCCACAATGAACGGTCCTGTGCGTCCGTATCCATTGGATTCCCACAACCCTTACCAGGTCATCGGTCCACCTTGTGGGCCTTCCAACGCTACGTCTTCCGGTACGTGATCGCCATTTTAGAACCTTTCGGCCCCAACGGCCATCCGTTTTGCGAGCAATATGCCCTGCCCATTGCCACTTAAGTTTGGCGATTTTTCGTGCTATGTCGGTAACCTTTGTTCTCCTGCGGATATCGTCATTCCTGATTTGATCACGCAAGGAAACTCCGAGAAAAGCCTTTCCATTGCTCTTTGGGTGACTTAAAGTCTTCTGATGAGGTATATGTCATCACTGGCAACACGCACTGGTCATAGATTTTCGTCGTTGCGATGGATGCGAGACGCAAAGGACCATTCGTTGTGGCGACATTTGTGGGAGGATGATGATAATGATGAGAAAATCTAATACCAGCCTTCGCTCCATTTACAATACTTGCATTAAGATGCATCTGGTTAAATTGAAATCTGACCCTAACATAGTTGAAAAAGGTTAGGTAGATTTATTTTATGCCGTGCAGTGTAGTAGAGAAGCATACTGCATACATACGGTGTTCGTGAGTTCCGGGGTCACCCATGTTCATAATGTGCACATGGCTGATTGTAAATAGATCGAAATGTAGAATACGTTTCGGCTATGTAAATGGGTTATTGCTTACATGATGTGGTGATTATTTAATTTATGTAAATGTATAAGTACGTTATAGATTTTATTTAGGTCAGAAATCGTCAAATATATTAACTTCTCTTGCTCTGGGTGGAGCGAGAGGGCGTGCCTTTGTACTGACTAAAACCCGCCTGAGTTTCTATATTATTTGCTTTAATATATTAGTAAGATTGAGTTTATGCTTAAAAAGTAGACCTACTCTGAATCAAACAAAAACAATCTAAAAAGAACATTGTAAAAGCAATGTACAAGAACGATCTCTTTTTGTTCTTCTTCGTCCGTCCCTGCTCCCATTATCTGGGGTCGGGTCACCTCACAATTCTGCGCCAGGACTGTCTGTCCTAGGTTGTCGATTTTGGCAATTGGGCTTTCTTGAGGTTTCTCTCGATGTTAGACCAGCAGCTTAAAGGCGGGCGGCCTCTCCTTCTCTTTTGTTCGGGTAAATTTAGAGCTGTTTTACCACATGCGATGAGATGTAGCGAAACTCCTCATTACATGTCCGTACCATCTTAGGCGGTGCTCTTCCATTTTTTTTTTCAATGTACAAGAACGATTCCGTTATCTAAATGTAGTTTACCATTACACCATGTTATTTTTCAATTTAAATTAATAGAATTCCGTTCCTACCACGGATCCTACTTTGTTTGTTTTTCAATAACGATAATGTTTAATACTTCATCACTGGCAAAATATTCACGGTCTGCAGAACCCAACCCGTACAATTTCACACAGCATTTAACGTTGTTTTATATCCTGAAATATAATGTGCCTACTGCCCAAATAACTGGGTAAGTGTAGGCGTACACCTACCCTAAACCCAAGTTTGTGTAAATTGTACAAATACTTGTATCCGTTGCGAACTTAATGAATTATGCGCACCATTTAATTTTGCACTCCCGTGTTATTTTTAAATGACGACCGTACCTACTGTGTGATGTTTTAATTAGTTTAGTAAGAATATAAAATACCTTTCCTGTTTGGTATACCAACACTTTCAGAAGTTGACTTGCGTTGGTGTTATTGTAAATAAAATCTTACTTTTTACAGCTGTAGTGATGTATTTATGGATTAACACAAAAGTTTATGATTTTCTAGGTAGATATAAAACAAAAATGGACACATTCTGGTATCTTCGACGAAACGGTTGGAGCAATGGTTGAGTGATTGGCTGCGGCGCTGTGTGTCACGGGTTCGATTCCCACACCGAACAAATATTTATATGGCCTACAGATAGTTGTTTCGGGTCTGACTAAGTGTCTTGTGTATATGAGTTTATATGTCTATGAACGCACCCGCGATACAGAAGCAATTCCCACGCTTTTTTAAGAAAAAAAAATCTTCCTACATATTTATAATTTAAAAAATATCCAAGGGAAGTTGGTAGCTTACTTAATAATGATATGCTGTCTATTTCTATCTATTTTTTTTATGTTTCCGCACTTAGTCCTATGTGGACCATTGTACGTGGGCCATGGCGGCCATAACCTTAGGTGGGCTCATTCCAACCAGCCCACCTCTCTCCAAAAACAGATTAGACCTCTTGGGTTTTTCAGGGCATCAATAAGGGAGTTCGGGGATCCTAAGGTTCGTGTGCGTATTTCATGATAATAATGTTATGCTGTTATAAGATCAATGTGATAAAAATATGGTCCTATATTTTATGATGCATCTTTAACAATAACTAATACATTATCGATCAATAAAAAACCCATGAAGCGAGCAAAGTATCCGCACCCACTTACCGTAACTTACTTTATGTTTTATTTTTACTTACACCCTTAGGTTATTGGAAATTTAACCTACGTGTTCATAATTCCTCTTAAAGTGCATTAATAACCCCCTTTTCCTATTAAACAACGTACCACCAACGTGCAGACAGGCAGACCTCCTACGTATTTTAAGCCATTCTCCACTTAAAACACCCACTAGTACTATTGTATGACATTTTCAAAGTTTAGGCAATATGTCGCCTAAACCTTGGTTTTTTAAAACGGGGCTCGCGAACCCCTAGGTCTTCGCTACAAGATTTTCGTTAAGGCGGCTGGATGGTTAACTGCGTGCGACACGCATTATGACTAAATTCAGAAATCTACTTGATATTGTGACACACCTTTTCTTAAAATTTAATTCTTATATTCACAATAATATTCACATTTTATCATTTTCTCTTTAGAAAGAAAGGCTAGGTTAATTTAGAAGTTCATAGTTGTCTTGGAGTTCTTTAACAGGAAAGCTTAAAAGGGCCTTTCCCACTCGTTTATCGTCAATGCGAGCATAGTTTAATTTTCATTATTCTGAATCTCGATTAAATGTGCTAGGTTTCTTTCTATATTTTTTTTTAATGAGAAATTTATTAAGGGCCTAAATTAATACAAAATAGCAGATTTTTAAAGGTCGCTGGATTGATTTTATACATTTTATTTTTATTTTATTTCAATAGTAACGTAAATATCCACAAAATATCTAGAAAAAAATGTGTAAGTAATAACGTCATAATCACGTAATAGTATTTATATGGGCATGTATCTCTAGTTGGACCCTCTTAAGGTCATAAGTTTGCTAAACCCAGGCCTAAACTGATGAAATTAATTTACCTAAGTAGGTACTAGGTATTTTAGCAATTTAATTCGTTCCATTTCCTTGTTTGTTTATTTCTTTGCCACGTTCTCAAGTTTTTATTAAACAAATTAGAAAAGTTTTCCTTCCCTTCAAAATTTAGGCCAACTTGAAGTTTGAAGTCGTTGCCCCTCCGTTTAATGGCTGATATTTATTTTAAGTTCCTAACGTAATTTTTTCTTTTTAGGGTTTCTAAAAAATGTCACCTGAATATTACTCTCTTTTTTTTTATTTATTTAATCGCAGGAGAACCAACAGATAGCTGTTGGTTCTCCTAATAAAACAGAAAAAACAGTTCTCACGGATAAAACAGAAAAAAATTATGGAAAATTTAGAATCGTTAAAAAACACGATAAAAAATAAGAATATAATTACACCACTTATGTAAACTTAGCACTATGTACTTAAAAAAAGTCAGTATGCAGCCGAGTGCGTACGTCTTTATAAAGAATATTAAAGTCCTTACTCGCTTGCACTACATTGTATGAGTTTTTTTATGAAACTGCAATAGTTTCATCGGCTACTTTCTACTGCAGGACATATGACAGTGGTCATATCACAATTTAAACTACCCCTATAGCCAAGTTACGACCGTTTCATTTCGATTCTCTTGCGTCGAAAGCCTCGAGTAGACCACGTCTCCGATTCCTTTGTTCTGACGTCATCTCAACTTTCGGTCACGTGGTCGCGCACGCAAGAGAATCGGAACTTGGCTAGGGAGGCTATTCTCTTATTCTATTAATTCTCCGTCCTACGCTGGGCCAAACGACTGTCGGTCGAACGTGCTATTGACTGTCCTAAATCTAAGTACGTCGCATAATAAAATTCATGAGTAATAGCTTCGATGAGTTATTTGATTAATTAGATTTCATTATGACACAGCAAATCGATGAAATGGATTTAATAAGAGCAAAAATTTTAGTCACAAAAATTCAGATCTGTCTTTATTGATTACCTATAGAAATTTTCTTCGAATAATATCTCCGAGATCTGCTAAAATTAAAAAATAAATAAATGAGACGTCATTCTTTTTATATTTTTATCGCTTTAAGCAAAAAATAATGTAAATATCGTGTTCGCACTTACGCACTTCAAATTTTTAAGTTGCTGAAATTTCTTTTACGAAAGCAATGGCTATTTTAGATATTATTTTACAAGGCCTTTATTTTTAGGCCAATTGTAAAATATAGTTACAACAATATATTTTTTTAGGGTTCCGTACCTCAGTCGGCAAAAACGTTACCCTTATATGATCACTTTGTTGTCCGTCTGTCAAGACCCCTTTTCTCATGAACGTATAGAGGTATCAAACTGAAATTAATATACAAAAATGAGTCTCAAAGAGAAATCTTTGAGACTCCATTTGGGAATTGAACTATCCACATTAGTCAATTTCTACGGAACCCTCGGAGCCTGACTCTGAGTCGCACTTAATCAGTTTTTGCTTTTAATTTGCGTGACAGAGTTGACGAAATACGCCTTCCTTTGTTATACTTTTTTGATTTGATTGATTGTTGATAAAAATTAACTTGTCATTTCTATAATATAGCTGCCTACCAATGAGATCTGCTACTAAAAGTATCCTTACAAATTTATTTTAATTAAAAAAATAACTCTGCTTGTCTGTTTAGCAGTTATGTTTTCACGCTTAAATTGCTGAAACTATTCCACATGAATTTCGATATAGAGATAGATGGAGAAGAACAAAGGAGACGGTTCCTTCAGACTGTACGTTCCTTTAGGATTTTAAAGCAAGTGAATTCTCCTTCTAGTAGTAGAAGAATCAAATTTTTCATTAAATAATAAAGCATAGGTATCATACTTTCTTTTTGTTTTTACTTAATTAAATATTTCCCGGAAAAGAAGCCCAGAAATAAAACAATACCGAGTCGTTGAAGAGTCTCGTAGTTAAAATTGCGATTCAGTACGCTAAGTAATCATCTTTTTCTCATTCCTTGAACTGTCACAAGCACGACATTGTTACGACAATGAAATGATAACAAACAAGCTCGAAGCAACGTTTCATGAAATGTTTTATTTCTGATATCTCTTCATTTTAATGCATTTGACAGAATCGACAGTTTGACATAGACGTATGCGATTCCATGTTGATAATTTGTTTATAGAGCATTTTGGAGATCCTTTTATCAAATCAATTGATTATGGAATTCCGTAGATTCTGGAATAACACGAATAAACTTAATATAGACATGACATATATATTTTTTTACTGACACTTCCTTTTCATTATTTGCAAACCCATATGGTACGAGTAGTTAAACACGGAGAACTTTATTACTTACATTTAAAAATAAAACATGTATATTTTTACCCATAATAGCAAATAATCAGTCTTTTATATTCCCACTGCCGGAACTCAGGCCTTCTCTCTCTAGGAGAGGGAATGGGCATGGGCATAGGGAATAATCTACCACGCGGGCCCAGTGCGGATTGGTGAGCGTCCCATGTCTTCGAATTTTTGTTTCTAGGATATGCCGGTTTCCTCACGATGTTTTCCTTCACCGTTTTGAGAGCAGTAGTGATGAAATAAATTACACAAAGTATCAATAAATATACAAATATAGAATACTACCTGTGGCAACAATATCAAAAATGGCAGAAAAGCAAATGAAATATGACAAATACAAGCCACGACACGGTTTTCTGTGGTGGCCGTACACATAGATTATACATATAAATACTGAGGCCGTATGCGTGTTTACTTTGACGTTAAAATTCATATCAGACTTCCATTTCTTATTAGCGGCTTTGAAGCTTTATAACTTTATTTGTTAATGAAGATATATATTTTTTTTTTCATATTCGGTCACTAAGTTTTTCCCATTACAAGCCATACGTGATGTATGAGCTGTATGATAAATGGCCAAATAGATTTGGGGTCACCTCAAAATAGCATCAGCAATTTCTTTAACGCGAGCAGTATAATCTCCTGCCGCAGAGCCATATTAATAACACTTTTCACAACTGGATGAGGTATTGTAATTTAATTCATGAACCAAGCGTTCCTGTGTACGTCTATAACGTGAGTGACGCACGGGTTAATGTTGAAATGTTCAAGGTTTTGAAGTGAAGTCTTCACTAGGACCGTCGCAGGTGCTGATCGATGTTTAGTTCAAAGGAAATTTGTAAGTTAGACAAAAAGGGTTACTGCTAAAGAAATTTCGTCAATCGTAAAGTTCATGTTATATGCCATCGACCCGAGCCTGCTCCTTATCGGAAGGCGAGCTACCTAGTACTCGCCGTCTACCTATGTCCAGTGAATGCCTGCATGAGAAATGGGGACGTGGAGAGTATAATATATCAATCTAGTCCCTTGTTTGACACTGGAGTCTAGGGGTGTGAAGCAGGGGGCTAAATTCTCCTACATTCTTTAAACTGTACAGGACTTACTTGAACAATTTGATAGTGAAGCAAAGTAGTGACAGTACTGAGTAGTTGTTTTAAAACCAAGTGATTCATATCGTAAATGAATTGTTTCAAACTTCATTTGACACATGAATCACACGCCATAACTTAAAACACTCGAAATTACAATGTCTTAAACATAGGAGCTTTGAATTGGATTACCCTTTACAAGTTTAGACTGTAAATGTGATAATATTTCAATTATTTCTTCATGGTATTTAGTCACAGCCATTTGTTAGGTCGACCTTGAAATTAATATACCAACAATTTATTCATACAGTCTTAAACCACCCCGTTTCAAATCAATCTCCATCCAGACCTGACCTTGGATAAAATAACAATGAGACTCATTTTTTCTTTTAAATTATTAAGTTCCCAGACGAGTCTGAAAATAACTAGGCGTTCTATTAGTTTCAATGAAATTAAAAAAAGTTATTCTATTACGCAGGCAAAACACGTAAACTGGATCCAACAGTGTAAGATTATAATGGCAGCTGTGATTATGTCACATAATTATCCTTTACGCATTATATTTTTTGTTACAAGACCTCATGAATATAATAAATGCTTAATTATTCTTATTTTAAAGTATCTACATAATCTTTTAAATGGGCTTAGCTAAAATATTTTTTAAATAATATGGACTCGATGAACAAAAACATGTTGTTTTTGCAAATACGCAAAAAGCTTTACCAAATAGTTATAATTTAACAATTATACGACAGTTAAGCTGGTTTCGCTTGTGTTTCCCAAAACATTATTTCTTAATCTTTATTGTACACAAAGCTTTAGAAACTCATTGTTGAGTTAAGCTCGCCTTTGTACATGAGTTGTCAAATACTGTTTACTATATTAATAACAATAATAATATTCCACAACTATCACACAACGCCGTCTAGTCCCAAGCTAAGCAAGGCTTGTATTATGAGTACTAGACGACTGATAAACATACATATATATTTTTAAATACATACATATTATAGATAAATTACACTCAGACACAGAACAAATGATCATGCTCATCACACAAACATTTGTCCTGGATGGGAATCGAACCCACAACCTGCGGCATAGCAGTCAGGGCCACTAACTACTAGACCAACAGGCCACTCAAAGGATTTTTTTTGTGTACATTAAAGAATTAAAAGAAAAAGAAGAAACAATTTAAAATAGGACAGCTGATGTACACAGGCGAGTTTAACACACAATTCGGTTTTCATACGTCAAATGCCTCAGTAGAAGAAATGATCATCTAAATTTGAATACTGAAAATATTTTTTAACTTATCAAACTCGAAGAAAATATGGTAGAAACCAACGACAGGTTCAGTTTGAGGAATAAAAATAGACTAAGTGATTGTCATTATCATCTCCTGAACTGAAAAACATCTTTTGTTGGACATAGACCTTTCCGAAGCGTGGTCACATCGATCACTACTGCGTTTCTAGCATCCATTTGACGCTCGTCGAACTCATCATGTCATTGGTCTACCTCAAGCGAGGAAAACCGTAACCCTTCAGCCTTTCAGCCTCATCCTTCATATCCAAAACACAGGCAATTTTTTTTTTGTGCCTGTTCATTTAATAACTTCTCCCTCTCAGGGTGGAGCGATAGCATTTACGTAGGTTTAAATGTCGTTTAGGCACACGTTAAATGACATTTAAACCTACGTAAGTGATGAAACTGATAACACAAAATGGCTCTCTGAATAGTTCTACAACATTGTAGTTATCACTAGGTAACAATATTAAGAAATCAAAGGTGATAAGTGATTATCCTCACAAGTAACACCTAGTGTTGTCATTCAGGTAGTGCATACCTATATATATATTGATAGTATAATCAGTTGTATTCGTAAACAATTCATGTTTTACTCGATGAGTGCATTTCTTCATACAGACACAAAAGAAACTGGGCAAGTGCGAGTCGCACTCGCGCACTGAGGGTTCCGTACAAACTTACCTATAAAAATAATTCAATTTCCCAATTGAGTTACGAACATTTTTCCGAATCGCAAAAAAAAAGGTTTTTTTTTGAATTTTGATTTCCTTGAGAGTGTCGAAATACAAGTTTTTTTGTGACATAAACGGCTGTATCTTTTCTTTCCGTTATGTCAGAAATTTGATTATTTCTCAGCTTCAAGAGACCTCAGATCTGAGTTTTTGTTTTCGAGTTCGCGCGCAGACAGACAGACAGACGGACGGACAACAAAGTGATACTGTAAGAATTCCGTTTTTTTCCTACCCTAAAAACCGAATGCAAAATAACATCGCAAAAGAATCTCAAACCAACCAACCCAACCTAATTAGTATTGCTTAGTGACTTATTAAAGATTCCAATATAGTTCTGAGCAACTAACAAGTCTTGAGAAAATATAACACCGCCCGAGCACTGTTCATGAAATGACAATATTATAATCTGAAAATTAATAATGAGAAAATTCCTCGCCAGAAGTATTTAGTCATAGAAAATATCAAGAGGCAGAGGATTAAGAACCTTTAAAATCAGTATAGGGAAGGAACCAAGTTAAGTGGCAGTGGTTGGATCGCAGGGTTGATTGAAACTGTTACCGCAGCTCTAAAACGTAAAGGGTAAATGAAGGTTTTAGTCAGTAAAAGTCTGACACTCTCTATCGCTCCACCCTGAGAGGGAGAAGTTACTAAATGAACAGCCACACAAAAAAAATTGCCAGTGTTTTGGATATGAAGGATGAGGCTGAAGGGCTTAAGGGATACGTTTTCCCTCGCTTGAGGTAGACCAATGACATGATGAGTTCGACAAGCGTCAAATGGATTATCAGTTTCATCACTTACGTAGGTTTAAATGTCATTTAACGGGTGCCTAAACGACAATTAGTTGCATAAATCGATATTCAAGGTTAAACAGCACTTCATCACCACAATATCATCGGCAATGACACACTCGTTGAGTCAAAACTCCAAAGTATTGAGCAAAGACATCAAGTTGCTACCCTGTCGGTTTTCTATTGTTGATATTTCGGTAGGTGTGCGTTGGAATAGCATAATTTAATTCCGTCAAGTTCTTTCCATCTTTGCACTATTAGACGTACGGCGTTGCGCCATCGGTATATGGTGGACATCACTAAGTAGAATTAATATTATTATTTAAAAATGTTTGAAGATATACTAAAAATATTTATGTTTTTGCAAAATCTCAAGAAAAACCTTTAAATAATTCTGTAACTATTTTTTTTAAAGCAACTGATGAATTTATTAGTTTTCAAGTAAATGGAACCGAATCTGAGAAAGTCTTACTTTTTAAAACTTAGCTATTTCTAACGAAGCATTGTTTATTCATAATTCAGATCGATCGATCACGCAACGCATAGCCCTTTCCATTGCCTTTTGGGTGACTTTAGGCCTTGTGATGAGGCCCATTGTGAGCTACCACGTTTCAGAACCATGTCATCACTGGCAACACGCCCTGGTGGGACTTTCGTCTTGAGACACTGTGGTATATTGGACGAGAAGATACCGCGCAGCTTCTCGAATGCTGCCCAGCCGAATCGGATTCGACGGTTGACCTCTTTCTCGAAATTAGATCTACCCAACTGGACTGTCTATCCAAGGTATACGTAATCGTCCACAACTTCGAGTGTAGAGTCTCCAATCTTAATAGGAGTGGGTGCTACATGGTTGTTTATCGTGACTTTAGTTTTGTCCATGTTCCTTTTAAGACCCACTCTTTCGGAAACTATACTGACGTCATTGAGCATTGTGCTGAGCTCATCCATAGTCTCAGCCATGACTACTATATTGTCAGCAAACCGAAGATTGCCATTGACATTAATTCCTAATCCACTCCAGTCTAAAACCTTGAAGACATCCTCCATTGCGGCCGTGAACATTTTCGAAAAAATTACGTCTCCCTGCCTCACACCCCGCTGCAGGAGGATAGGTTTCGACGTCTGGAAGTAGTCAAACCTGCGCGCGAGACGGTTCGTGATGACTCTGGAAAATAGCTTCTAGACATGGCTCAGAAGTCAATGGGCCTATAATTCTTGAGCAGGGCCTTGTCGCCCTTCTTAAAGAAGAGTACCACCACACCTCCGCTCCATGCCTGTGGTGTTTTCCCCTCGAATATGACGGAATCAAACAGCTTCTGAAGGGCCTTAAGTCGTCGGACGTCCATAATTCCGTCATCACCCAGTGCCTTGTTGTTATTAAGCTGCTTCAGAGCCATCCTAATCTCGTACAGGCTGACGTCCAGGATATCTTCGGTATAGTGTCGGATCAAGCTAGCTCTTGGGTCGTTTGATAGATTGTTAAGTCTTTAGTAGGTTGTTTGGTTGGTTGGTTGTTAGGTTGTTGGTTGGCTGGTTGTTGGTTGTTAATAACCAGCAATTTGATTAGTTCAGGTATTATATATAATACCTAGGCAATGTATAAAATACCTGGGGCGTCCAGGCAATCTATGAAATATTATTAATATTATTGTCATTTTCATACTTTACCTAAATAATGTATACTTCACCTAGGTAATGTATACAATTCCTAGGGATTGTATAGAGTACTACCTTTTGGTCCATCGGCAATGTATAAAATAAATAGATTTTGGTCTATATTTATCAATGTTAACCTATAAAATTACGGGCTAATTAAATATGTTTTATTACTTATTAAAAATTAATGTGTGTAAAAAACGACATCAGGAGTTGACGTAACTTTAGGGCACCCCTACACGGACAGGGCTAAGGGCAGCCAAGGCGGGAGCGGAGCTGCCGCCTTAGCCTTCGTGGTTATTTTTTTTATAACCACCAGAAAATAGCAGCCTTACTTTAAACCCCGCGGACACCAATAGGACCTGAGCTCTTCTAACCTTACCTGTCCGTGTCTGGATGCCCTAAAATTACATCACCTTTTCCCTGCTCTCATCTTTTACACACACACACACCGGCTGCGCATTCGGTATTGTATAGAATTCCTAGGCAAAGTATAAAATAAATAATATCTTTTACATTACCTACACGTTTCAGGTATTCTAAACATTGCCTAAGTATTGTATAGAATACCGTATTATACAGATTGCTGGTAACATATGTATGTACATATGTGAAACTTGAGTATAGTTGGTTCAGAATCAGTAACTGAATCGATTCCAATAATTTTTCGGGAAGTTCCTGTACCGGATTCGTGCGGAAGCGACGCCCGGGTGTCGCCACTGTGTGAACCGCCTGGAGGACACGGTGGAGCACACGGTGGAGGTGTACCCCGCTTGGGCAGAGCAACGCCGTGTCCTCGTGGGGGCAATCAGCGGCGGCGATGTTTCGCGCTAGGCCTTGGTACAGGCCAACGTCTGGAGCGAGGGGAAGCGGAAGAGCAAGATTTGTCAAGAGATGATTTAAACAAAAATCAGCATGTTATATTTTTTCCCAAAAGTATTTAAAAAGGTCACAAATTGGACACCGCCGACACTAAGTACATCATAGGTCACGACAAGTCATAGCATTAGGCGCCAGCTCACAGTTGGGTGTGCGATCGAACCATCCCTCAGTAGCCCGGATGTGGTATATGTATTTATGCGGACAACCAAGTAACATAACAAGCTTATAACTTTATGATTTTTCATGATACAGTGATGAAATTTTGCATCTAGATTCTTGAGGTAATAAAAAACTTTTTACAAAAAAATACAACCGACTTCAATGTAAAAAAAAACACTGAAAAGTGCAAAATAACTTTAATTTCAGAAGTTGGTGTTTCTACAATAGCTTTGTCTCTTCGTTATTTAACAACGACTTACAAAATTAAAGTTATTTAGCACTTTTCAGTGTTTTTTTACATTAAAGTCGGTTGTATTTTTCTGTAAAAAGTTTTTTATTACCTCAAGAATCTAGAATCTCGAATTAGATAATTGTTTTTATTTTTCTTGTTTTAGTACTTTATTTATTAAAATACTTGAAATATTATAAATCGAGAATCATCATCATCATCATCTTCCTGCCCTTGTCCCGTGTTATTTGGGGTCGGCGTAACATGTTTTTTTCTTCCATTCTGCCCTGTCATTCGTCATGCTATCACTAACTTCCTTTTCTTTAAATCGAGAATAACGATTAAAATTAATTATTTTGCTGTCTACAAAGATTGTTAAGAATGTGAAATTGTACATATGAATCATCACAATAAACGCTCTGTTTTTTCATTTCAAATGACGAAAATAGTTATAATACAATCTAAAGTCAGTTTTGTACCATTTAATCGTAAATCAATTCCAAAAAACGTCTCAAGAATCTATCCCTTGACATTAGTAAACTACTACTACTAATCTAAGACATGGAGACCAATTTCAGCTAAAAAACCTTAAAAATAAAACATTTAATACTCTAGAGTCTGGATTTAGATCTAGCATTTGACATTTGTATTAAGTCCCAGAATAACATTTTAGACGTCAGTGTACAGACTACCTACAAATTACGATATCTATGTATGTTTTTCTGTACCTACTTGAAGTGAGGGGGTTGAGCTGCTAGTAAAAATTTTAGTATTTATTAAAAAAAATAGTAATAATTCTGTCATTAAAAAGTAAATTCATGCATTCGCATGAGGAATTGAGGAAACTCCTCAAATATTATATTAAAGGGTAATAATAATATAAAATAAAAGTACCAACTTTCATCAACACTAGGCGTTCGTAAAGTTTAATTTGAGAAGTCAATGTTTCTGGTTTTGTTTTTTTAATATTTGACAACGACTGAAAATATTGATCTTAAGTTAAATTTACTAATATGAATTAGTCTTTGCAGACAGTAAATATTAAGAGAGTAATGTCAATGTTAATAAGGAAATGTAAAAAAAAAGTCATAAATATTTTTGAAATACTTGAGATTTATTTTATTTTTTGGATTTAAATTGCATTTTCGTTACAGCAGGAGTCGCCTATTTAACTTATTATTTGTCATTTTAGTTTAGATGTTATCAATCAGGTCCACGTTGCGGTCAATTTTTCTGTTGAGGTCGGTGTCCACGAAGTACGTATCCGCCTCAAGATGTGTCCACTCCACCCTGTCGTAGTTCTTTAGCACCCAGCGGTTCCACCTTGTCTTCATGTCGCACGTCAGCTTCTTGTGGAAAATCTTGACATCCACGAACTTCATGTTAGGTGTGAAGAAGTCTCCAACGTCAATGCGACGATCGAAGGGGAAGCCGAGAGGCATTTTGTCCAGAAGAACAGTTGACCTGAAGTCGACCATGAAGTCCTTGCGGTTCACGTCTAAGATATTAATGTCTACGTTGTCTACCAGTTTCAATGGTGTGCAAATAACGTAGAGCATCATATCCATACCTCCAACCCAACCCTTAGGGAGCAGCAGCCTGGTTGGGAAACCGGTGTGGTAATTCCTCAAGTCCTTGACCAAGAAGTCGCGCATGTCAGTGATGGACTCAACCTTCTTCATCAAATCACGCGTCATCATGCGGTCGCGGACAAGGTTGTGCATGTCATGTGAGTTCCTCACGATTGTGTTCTTGCCAGTAGTCAGCTTGTATAGGAAGGTATCTAACTCAACAAAGTTAAGACGATTGATGTTGATGTCAATAAGACGACGCATATGGTCCTTCTTCGGTCCGAGGAACACTCTTACGACACAGTCGACAGTCTTATCAGACGTTACATCGATGGTGACCTTGAAAGACTCGTGATTAAGACGGCGCTTGCGTACCAAGAATTTCATATCTGATTTGGTCTTCTTCAACTCGTCTTCGGTCAAGAATACAGCGTTGGTCATGTCCATCAGGTAGTCATCAAAGTAAGTGACGAGCTTGTCAACCACCACATTGTCGATCTTAACGCCGGAGAAGTAGAGGTCCTCCTTAGTGTACGAGGGCAGACGCAGTTTGAACAAGCACACCAAGTCAATAATGCGTTTCTGAAGCATGTAGAATACTGGGTCACGAAGAGCAGTCTGGTATGTATCCAGAATGGATGGAACTACGAAGTATCTGTAAAAAATAAAAAATGTTTTATATGAGATATTATGGAATGATTCCACAAGGTGAACCGACAACTTGGTGAGAGTCGCGGGAATCCGATGGATGCAAGACATATAAGAGTGGTCATTGTAACGATACTTCGGGAGGCTTATACATAGCAGTGGACGTCTGTCGGCTGAAATGATGATGAAGATATATTTAAAAGCTTTGTAGGATTTTTTTTATTCCAGTACCTACAACATACCATAATCAGACTTTTTTATGTTCCTACCGCTGGGATTCAGGCCTCCTCAAACTACTAGTCAAAACAATTTGGAACTTACTTGTCGGAATGGAAAGTGTTCAGACCAAGAGCAGCCTTCATAACGATCAGCAGATAGCGGTATGAGTCAACGACGGTCTTGTCAATGTCAAGCTTATCGATTTTACCGAAGATCAATTTACCAAGAACCTCAATATCTTCCGTCTTAGTCAATTCAAGCCTCAAGCCGTTAATCTGCAAAGAAAGTTATTTATGAGTCATAAATTGTTTAACTGTTATCATGTAACTAAGAAATAATTTGAAGAAAATGCTCACTTCAATGTGTCCCTTGATGATTGCTGCTCTGATAATCTTCTCATACTCGTCGCATAGACGGATGACGTCACGGTTGTAGTCATGGGCAATAACATAATTGTCGAATCTAGCAGGGAACTCTACGCCGTTGTGCATTTTCAACCAAGGCCAGTATCCCTTCTTAATAGTTTTGTGCCACGAGAATTCCTTTATCTTACCCAATCCATTGGATAAACGCTCAAGGTAGTACCTCGCAAGGATCTGTTGGTACATGTACACTGTTAGCTCAAAACGCCTCATTTTCAGTTTGTCCATGAATCTGTCTTTCATCCAGAATGGATAGTCAACGTGGAAGTAATAGTAGTACGTGTTAAGGTCAATATCTTCTGTGAAGTAGCGGAGTTTGTCTTCGTCGCAAAGGTATACACGTTTGTCATAGACATTCTCGTCGATTATGTAAACGTCCTTATCAGTCTTCTTAATTCCGTAGAAGTCGCACAGTTTCAGATCCAGGAGACCCTTCTTCATCTTCAGTAAGTACGCCTTCTGGATAACATCAGCGCGTACGAAGTAGTATGGGTAGATTTCATAGGGAGGAGGTAGGATGATTCCCTTGCAGTCATCACGATGTCTGACTGCCACGGTGAGAGCGTAGACGAACATGCCTTCGTTGAGGTGGAGGCGCATCCAGCAAGCGGTTTTGATAAAGGTGGTAAAGTCCTTGGCGTAGTACAGCACGTGGAACATGGTGACTACTTCCTTGAGCTGACGGTCAATGTGCATGGTGAAAATCTCACCGCGTGGCAGAACTCCAACCTTCAGCATTTTGACGAAGGTCTTGACAACATCGGTTTTCTGGAAAGACATTGGCATTTTATCATATCTCGAGATATAGTAGACATTTAAAATAATTTATAAAAGGATTTGTTATTTTTTATGTCACTATACGTAGACTTGATTTTAGTCAACTACAACAGTATTAATTGCACTTACGACGAATAAGTCCGTGTTCTCTTCAAATTTGAAGTTCTTGCCAACTTCCTCAAGGTCCTTATACATTAGAGGTTCCATGACATGGTTCAGTAATTTCAAGATAACCAGTTGCCGTTGCTTGATGTCCATTGTGGCTAAAATAAAATAAAAACATGAATTAACATTGAAAACGTTTCAATGATATCGTGAAAGTTTGTCATAAGGACATTGTGAAATATCACAAGAAATAGACCGATCAGTGAAAATATGAAAGAAGTTAAATGAAAATAACACAAAATAAATTATCCTCCTATTATTTGGAAGAAGTCAACATAAATAGGACAATTATAATTTTAAAAAATAATAGTAAAGAATGGGTAAAATACTTACTAATAGTAGTGTCGTCCACCTCTGGCCTCACCATGGCCATGGCGCCGGCGGCCAGGCACGCAATCACCAATAAGACAGCCCTCATCGTGGAGTCGACTCGATGTGAGATCAACTGTGCTCCTTCCAAGAAAGCACCCCCTTTTATACGGACCGATTACAATAATCTGGGAGAATGCTTTCATAGTTATTTTTTATTGCTTGATAGGTACTGGTCATTACATTGTAATGCAATTGTGATAGGCAAAACAATGTTTGTGTGAACTCT
This sequence comes from Mythimna pallens, assembly GCA_961205895.1. Lineage (NCBI taxonomy): Eukaryota > Metazoa > Arthropoda > Insecta > Lepidoptera > Noctuidae > Mythimna > Mythimna pallens. The sequence goes on from OY540843.1 coordinate 11,259,996, forward strand.
CTAGGGCACTGCATTATTTTTATAATTTTATCTCGTGAACTTGTAAATGAAGTAAACACTGGTATTAATGTAAACATTGCTAGAAAGATAACTAGGAGAAAAAACAACACCCAAAGCTTAGGATGCAATGCAACTGGATAAACAGATAACTAGTTGTGTGAAGAGTGATGTCAAAAAAAAAAGAGAGTAAGTGATAGTGTGACGAGTGATAGGACTGAATGGAACTAAAAAAAACGCATTGCGCCGATCCTTATTAATACGTGACATGGTTAGGAAGACGATGATAATGATGATGCACCAGGATAAATAGCTAATGTACAACCATTTAATCCGCTATGTAACTGAAGGTACAATAGAATCAGAAAAGCAACATACACTCACCACACGAAATTATTTACTGTTCCCAAAAAAAAATACAATACAATACAGAAGTGGGTAGCCCACTCTAAGGCACTTTTAATAATAAATATCTGTAAATCCATGATAAGAAAAGATTTTCTTAGCAATATAATCTTGAAGTCTTAAAGAAATTACAAAACAGGCTAAAACCTTTCGTACGAACAAATACTTCCAAACAACGCTTAGAAAAAAGATACTTTAGAAAGTAATAACAGTTATTGTTAGAAATGTTTGTAATGAATTCTAGTACCTATCCAAGGATACATAATTTAAACTAGTGCTACGGGTACCAGGATTCTCACCTCACCTATTCCCCGCTGTAGTCTGATTTTTGATAGTTCCAACTTCTTTAAGTCAAGAGCGAATAGGTTACTTCTAGGTAAATTTGGTCCTTCGTTGTCCACATCATTGCCATCAGGTGATATAGTGGTCAAGCGAGAGCATATCTTTAGTTTATAATATTATAAAGTAGAAAAGTGAGTATGTTTGTTTGAACGCGCTAATCTCAGGAACTACTATACTTTAAGTGTTGTGTAGCCCATTTATAGAGGAAAGCCTACGGAAACGGTCAAATAGTCAGAGACGCGCGTGTAGAGGTTGCTTTTAGGATGTAAATAAAAATTAAGAAAAGATTTTTCAAAATTTACCCACTCATGAAATGAGTATTTAAAGTTTGTATGGAGAAACTAACTTAAACGCGGACGAAGCCGCTGGCACTAGTCAATAATAAAAAACCGGTTAAGTGCGAGTCGGACTCGCGCACTGAGGATTCGTACAAACTTACATAAGAAAACAGTTCAATTCCCGAATTGAGTTACGAAGATTTTTACGAATCGCGAATTATTACAAATGTTTTTATGACATAACTACAAATTAACAGTTTTCAGATATTTTTTTTCTATACTTGTGCTGCTTGCATCATGCCAAATTTCAGGATTCTTGTTCAACAGGTTCAAGTACCCCATGAATTTTGATTCCCTTGAGAGTGTCGAAATTTACGTTTTTTGCGACATAAACGGTTGTATCTTTTTTTACCGTTAACTCAGAAGTTTGATTTTTTCATAACTTCAAGGAACTACAGACTTAGTCTGACACTATCTACCGCTCCGCCCAAGAGCGGGATTTGTTATTAGATGATTTTACCACCTAAAAAAAAAAGACTTGAGTATATAATTATGGCTTTAATTTCAACTTAATACCTCCACGTGTTTCCAAGATAAAGTGTCTTGACAGACAGACAGACAGACAGACAGACGGACAACAAAGTGATCCTTTATGGGTTCCGCTTTTTCCTTTTGAGGTACGGAATCCTAAAAAGAGCAGACAAAAATAAAACCTGTGTTAAACTGTTTTCTTTGATGATCACACTAGACTTAAACTCAATAAAATATTTTATCTCACAAAGAGCTTTATTTGAAGAGGGTTTTTGAACTAACTACTAATTTTGGTAAATAGACTGTTTCTTATAAGAACTGTCTCATAAATACCAACTTCTTTCAAGTGTTTGCTGTTATTTTTGACTGCTAGGTTCAACCCACAAGATTTATTATCAAAGGGTAGAAAAATATATTGTGTGATGCACATTTCTAATACTGTTAAGTATTTCGAATATTTGTGAACTTTTAAGTAGTTTTGTTAATTTTTTTTTTTTTTTTTTGTGTGGCCTCTCGCAGGTCAACCTAGGAGGTTGTCGGCTGCTTAACCGGACTTGCCTGTGGCGGCCTCAATTCAAGAATCAAAGCCTCCAGCCAGGGCTTATTTAACTATACTTAATACTAAGCGACTACACCCTTAGGGCACCCCTGTGGGGTACGGACCTCGGCTTAGGGCGTCGCTGGGGGGGGACAGCAAGGGACGGGCTGGATCGAACAAAGATTTTATTATTATTATTTTCGGGGAATTTTAAAACTACGGCTCAGCGACGCGGGCTGGCTCGAGCAAGGGACGGGGAGGACGTTTACGGGATTGTCGCGGCGGGCCTCGGCGGCGAGGACGGAAGGACGGCGGTCTGTATTGTCTGCGAACTGTACTTGTTTCCTTACGGCTCTCTTGGAGCAGGGTAGTGGAGTCATCGGGGGTGACGAGAGTATGCCTAGGACGGCGAATCTTTGAGATGCGGGAGGGTTCGTATCGGGCTGCCGATACTATAAGGGGGTTGCGGTGTTTCACAGCAGTATCGAAGAAACGCTTGCAAAGGCGTTTCATGAACTGCTGGATGGTGGGGATTTTGAGATCTAGATGTAGATTCTCATTTCGGACATAATATGGGGCACCGAGAATTTTACGGAGGGTCCTATTTTGAAGGGTCTGCATCCTATGGAGGAAGCGGGGCTTGGCGTGTGCGAAGATGGCACATGCATACGTCATGATCGGGCGGATTACTGCAGTATAGAGGCGCAGCTTGCACTTAAGTGACAGTTTGCTGCGGGCAGTCATGAGATAATGGAGCCTACCTTGAGCGAAAGCGGCTCGCGAGCGAGCCTGCTTTATGTGCTCGGCGAAGGACAAGTGCTGATCGAGGATCACTCCGAGGTACTTGGCTTGCTTCTCCCAGGGGATCGGCTTACCGTACATGGTGATCGGAGGGGGAGGGGGGACGGACTTCCGCTGTTTCGAGTAGAGAACAGCTTGACTCTTATCAGGGTTAACCTCGATCCTCCATTTCCGGAACCATTTGCCCAAAATGTTTGCGGAGGTTTGGAGATTGCGAGCGATAACTCTGGGGTCACGACCGGTGTAGTAAATTGCCGTGTCGTCGGCGAATAGAGCCAACTGGGCCTTTTTACTTTTGGGAATGTCGCTGGTGAACAGCGTGAAATCTAGGGGGGACACTACGGAGCCTTGAGGGACTCCAGCTCGAATGGGGTGGGGGGAGGAGAGGGCTCCCTCGATTCGATAGCGGAAGGTGCGATTCGACAGAAAGTCTCGCATGATGAGCACGAGACGATCTGGCACACCGAGTTGATATAGCTTATATAATAAGCCATTGTGCCAGACCTTGTCGAATGCTTTCGCTATATCGAAATACAAGACACCCGTCATCGTATTACGCTGGAAGCCAGCGCTTAGGTGCTCTACGATGCGGTGGACTTGGTGGACGCATGAGTGCTCGGTACGGAACCCGAACTGCTCATCAGGAATGAGACCCTTGGATTCGGCAAAATCTTTGAGTCGCTTATAAATAAGCCTCTCGTAGATCTTACCGAGAACATTGAGGAGACTGATGGGGCGGTAACTGGTGGGGTCAGACTTGGGCTTGCCTGGTTTGGGGATACCGATAACGGTGGCCTTAATGCTTAATGCGCCATTGAAGATAGCGGTCATTAGCATTATAAGTTGGGGGGGGAAGAGTTTGAACACTCTGTTCGTGATACCGTCGGCGCCGGGGGCTTTCCTTGGTTGAAGTTTTTTGATGATATCCTCCACCTCGTCGGGAGTGACGGGGGCCAGAGGGTTATCAGGGTCTTTAACGGGAGGGAGGGAGGCTCTACGTTCGACTTCAGCGTCCACCATGTCGATGTGGGCTTGGTCTACTAGTTGAGAGCTAGGCGAGCATTGGGCTTCGAGGCTGTCGGCTAGGCATTCCGCTTTTTCAGAGTTGTCGAAAGCGACACTCTTATCAGGGCGGGTGAGCGGAGGCATAGAGGACTCTTCAGTGGAACGTAATTTCCTCTGAAGTTGCCAGATAGTTTTGTTAATCGAATGAGCTGACGTATTTTTTTTTTCGGGTGGGTATATTATGTAATAACGTTCCCCGCTCTTGAGCGGGGCAGAAAATAGTGTCAGACTTTTACTGACTAAAAACCCACTCCTGTTCCATCCTTGCCATTTTTTCCAAAGCCCCGGGATCTCTTTCGCATCACCCTTGGCCCCAGTAGGCTTCGACTCTGCTGGGCCCCTACGGTTGCTAACATCTCCTTGAGGCGCGCGTGGAACACTACGCGCCGTCAACGACTTGGGCTCGATACGGTCGGCCACCGGACGGTCGGACCGCGAGCCACCCATAGCTCGCCGTCCACAAGCCCGCGCCTCAGGTGACCGGAAATTGGGATCGTGGCCTTGGGACTTAAGAGGGCCTTTTCCCGCTCGTCAATCGTCAACATGAACATGAACATTTAAAAGCTTTTTGATCCATAGCAATCGAACGCATTTTTTGATGAATTAACAACGCGAAAAAAGAGAAATAATGCGCGCGTCAGTGAAATCGCACTCTAAGTGCGACGCCCTGGCACCATATTTTTTGTCACATTTGGAAAAATAATTAAAGGCATACAGCGTTGTTTGCAATCACACATTCTTTCAGATAAACTGCTTTTTGTTGCCCTTTTTAGTCTTTTCTGACAGTGAGAATATTTAAGAAGGTATTGGGAGTTGAGTAATTGGATATTTGAGTTTTTAATTTACAGTGTAAAAAAATTCGTAGATGTTTTTAGTAACAATTTATTCATTAAAATAACGAGCTTTTTATAAGTCTTAAACCCATAAAACATAAATTTTAATATTTCATTCACGTGACGTCAAGGACCTTTTTGATAGTAAGGAATATTCTCTATTTGATATTAAAATTATCATTAGTTTCAGTTTTACTTCATAAAGCATAAATTAACGCTTCAGAATATTATAAGCTCCGAGACATTTTACAACTTTATTTATGTATGCACCCCACCAACAAAGTATCTAAAATAATATTTCATTTTGAATAAAACTACTATCCCTACGGACACAAACTGTTTTAATAAAGACCAGTCATTTGCAAATTCTCCTTCCAATTGCGAGCAAACCAAACAAACCTCATTAAAGTTTTAAATTACATTGTTATTAGTTAATGAAATTAGAATACCTACTGTGGAATGAAATATTTTAGTTGAAAAACTGTGGGATACTAATATTATAAAAGCGAAAGTTTGCGTTCAAACGGCTCGACGAGCAATAGGTAGCTCGCCGTTCGGTCGTGAGGTAACCGTCCAGACCAAGCTCAAGTCGTCGTCGACGACACGTAGTGTTCCACGCGCGCCTCAAAGAGAGGTCAGCAAAAACAGCAGGGCCGTGGATCGATTTCTGAAAGTCCGTCCTGGGACGCAAAGGGCAGCTGAAGGAACAACTGTGTGGCTTTAGTCAGTGAAAGTCTGACACGCACTCCCTCTCCGCCCTAGAGCACGCTCAAACGGGTAAATGGTCAATTTCTTTGCTCTGGTCTTAATTAAAATCTCTGATCTACCAATAATCGCCTACTACGGTGTTCCACACACCGCTCTGGGTTTATCCAGTCCACCTTCTTTGTCCAAGCGATCTCTCTTTGGAATGCGCTCATTCTGAACATCTGGACGGGTTTCAGTTGGTTCACTTTTAAGGTGAAAGCACGTGAATACGTTCGCAGGAAGTTGATGTAATAATCACAGCGTTGATTTGTTGGACTCGTTTTTCATAATAACATTATTAATTTGTAGGTATGTATCTAAGTATATATTTACTATTGTATTTCTAATCTAATTTACCATTATGTTGGACCTAACATGTTTATATTTCTGCACCACCCTCCACCAGGTCGACTGGTAGAAAATGCCTAAGGCATTAAGTCCGCCTTCGTACTATAAAGTGCTTCTTACTAGTGGATAAAGTTTTAATAAATAATTTGTTTTGGATGTTTGGTACATTGGTAGACCTTGTCCTGGAACAGCACTTAACATAAACATTATCCCGAAAGTGTGTTTTATTGAGATAATTTTCTACTTTCGAGTGGGTAAAAACGGTGGCATAAGCTAATTTGTCTGTACACTAAGTTTTAATTAGTGTTTTAATTACAGTGGACAATTACAGACTATTACTAATACATCATCTTATATCTTATACTATACATAAAACCAAGTCGTGTTAGTTACACCATTCATAACTCGAGAACGGCTGGACCGATTTTAATGATCTTTGCTTTATTAGATTGGTCTCCTCCCCGAATAGTAGAACAACTATTAAAATATAGGAAACAATCACGTTAAAAAATATATTAGAAAAATATCCAATTACATCGAAAAATAACAGCAACTTTCAAATACACTGATGTCAATCATTCAATCATGGGGTCAATGTGTAAGGTAATTACTACATTTATTGACTGTTAGGCGATGAACCCAAACTTTACAAGTTTTTGAGACCGCGCTTTTCTTCTTTCTTTTGTGAAAGCTAATTTCTAATTCTTTGTTATATAAAGGAAGTATAGTACTACAGTAATCTTGGAAACAATTAAATCCCGATACATACGTATTCAATTAGTAATTCCTATTGCGGTCTGTTGCGGTCAGTTGCGGCCTTGCAGTTCGATGTGATATACGTACGTTGTTGTATGTTTGAGTGCTTCTACATAGGTCAAGGATTTAACTTCATTGAATAGGTTATAGTAGGTAATTATTATCTACGTCTGTAGTCTATACAGAGGTAGGCTGACTTTTTTCTAACCGAATTCAAAAAAAGGAGGAGGTTCTAAATCAGATTGAATTTTTTTTTATGTTTGTTACCTTAGAACTCCGTCGTTTTTATGGGTCGATTTGCAATTTTTTTTTTCCCTTAAAAGAATAATTATGCTTCCAGATTGGTCCCATTGTTTTCAAAATCCAGTTCTGATGATGGGATTCATGAGGAATCGAAAGGAACTCCTCAAATATTATAGGCAATCATTTAGTGATTTTGGTATTTTCATCGAGAACTGAAACCTCCACTGATGATGACTGATGAAGAAGACCAGAAATGCCCCACGTAACTTCACACTCATTTAGATATCATACTGAAGATAGTTAGGCAACTATGATAATTCTAATTAATTTATTAAACCCCAAGCGAACGCCGTTCGCTCGCTCATTGTCTTTCTATTGTGTCTCTAATTACGGTACTCAAAAGGTTAATAAATGGTTCCAAATAGTTATGTTGAATTGATATCATCGAAGTGATCTGATGATGATAATGGAACTTGAAGGTAGCCACTGGAACTCCGTAATTAATCAATGTATCCTAGCCGTATTTGGGCTGATTAGAATTGTCATGAGTATAAGGTACTATAGAACTGATCTGTTGATGTAGCCGGAAGTTGGAAAGTATACACGGAAAATTCATAATAAAACAACATTGTTTTGTTATACCCACACATAATTAGGATACATATCCTAACTGTGTTTGGGTGATTTGCATGAGAAATAGTTACTCTGACTATAAGTGTATCTTTATATCTTTAATTGCGGAAGTTGGTGTTAAATAAGAAACAAACAATACCAAGAAACAATGAATTCCGAAATAAATCATTGGATCATTGGATGATTTCTCACCTCAAAAAAAAGAGCTCACTAGTCTAATGAGCAATTCAAAAGAAGTCAAGTCATATAAGCACAAACTACCTACATGAAGGCATGTTTGTACTTCAGGTGTTTTCGTTAGTATTCTGTAATTAGCTATTGTACGTGATTCAACGTTTGCACTAGTCTATTCATCAACTCAAGTGTGCTACAGCGTCAAGTAACTACTGTTGTTGTAAGCTGTCAACTGTGTGTATATGTATATTGTTCTCTGTAAGAACTTTTCTGTACGCTATAAGAAAGTGTCTGAGAATGGACGACGCCGCTGAGGTCGACCTAGTAGGAAGTAGCGAGACGAATTAGATGTAGGCATCATCCGGCCCCCAAGATACAGGCTCTGCCTAGTTTGGGGACCACAGTTCTTTTTAATGTTAATTCTACCAGTTACTGTTAATACCTCTATGTAACATAACTTTAGTAGATTAAGATAAATTCTGTAATACTGGACTAATAAATTATTATTATTATCTAATTTGTCTCGCTCTTTGCAAGGGTTGGTTCGAGATGACTCAAAAAAAGAATAGCTTAGATTCAGCTTCACTTGTTTTTTTTTTTTGACTTTGATTTTGACAATTCAAAAGTGCCTGTAATTGTTCTATTTAAAATAAACGTTTCTGATTTCTAATACTTGGAAGAATTTGAAGGAGGCCTTTGCCTAACAACGAGAAAGAGTAGACTTTAAAAAAAATACATTTAACAAGCGAACGACGTGTTTTAATCACCTAATTGACGTAAAAATTAAAACCCCCTAAAAAATTGTGTTTGAAAATTACAAAAATATTTACAATAAAAAAATATTAAATTCACAATTACTAACATACATCTTATACCGCTGGGTCCTGAAGCTTGAAATTTAGTACACGTTTTCCTTATATAACGAAAGTAAACACGGAGGAAGCGAATTTAAAAGGAAAGGAATTTTCAATATTCATTCCTTTTAGGGGTAAAATAGGATAAAAAGGTTTGTGTGGTACACAACATACTTGTTTGGATGAAAAACTGTGATGTAAATTTTGTTATTATACAATTGTATTTAATGTTATTATACAACACTAAATTCAATAGAAATGGATTTATTATGTTGATTACACAGCTGGTTCTCCAGTATCGGATCATTAACATTGCACACATTTTTTTTGTAAATCTATAAAAATGAAAACAATTTAATATATATAAATAGCTTCTATACATAAAATAAATACTTTTCAACATCATCATCATCATCATTTCAGCCGAAAGACGTCCACTGCTGGACATAGGCCTCCCCCAAGCGTCGCCACAATGACCGATCCTGTGCTTCTCGCATCCACCGCACTCCCGCGACCCTCACCAGGTCGTCGGTCCACCTTGTAGGAGGCCTTCCAACGCTGCGTCTTCCGGTGCGCGGTCGCCACTCTAGAACCTTTCGGCCCCATCGGCCATCCGTTCTACGAGCAATGTGCCCTGCCCACTGCCACTTAAGTTTGGCGATTCTTCGGGCTATGTCGGCGACCTTGGTTCTCCTGCGGATATCTTCATTCTTTATGCGATCACGCAAGGAAACTCCGAGCATAGCCCTTTCCATTGCTCTTTGGGTGACTGTAAGCCTTCTGATGAGGCCCATTGTAAGCGACCATGTTTCAGAGCCATATGTCATCACTGGCAACACGCACTGGTCATAGACTTTCGTCTTGAGACACTGTGGTATGTTGGACGAGAAGATACCGCGCAGCTTCCCGAACGCTGCCCAGCCGAGTCGGATTCGACGATTGACCTCTTTCTCAAAGTTAGACCTACCCAACTGGATTGTCTGTCCCAGGTAAACGTAATCGTCTACAACTTCGAGTGCAGAGTCTCCGATCTTGATCGGAGTGGGTGCTACATGGTTATTTACCATGACTTTGGTTTTATCCATGTTCATTTTAAGACCCACTCTTTTGGAAGCTCTACTAAGGTCATCGAGCATTGTACTGAGCTCCTCCGTAGTTTCAGCCATGACTACTATATCATCGGCAAACCGAAGGTGAGTGATGTACTCGCCATTGACATTAATGCCTAGTCCACTCCAGTCCAGAACCTTGAAGACATCCTCCATTGCAGCCGTGAACAGTTTCGGAGAGATGACATCTCCCTGCCTCACGCCCCGCTGCAGAGGGATAGGTTTCGAGGTCTGGTCCTGAAGTCGGACTGACATTGTGGCGTTTTCGTACAAACACTTCAGCACTTCGATGTACCGATAGTCAATCTGGCACCGTTGGAGAGACTGCAGTACAGCCCAAGTCTCGATCGAATCAAAAGCTTTTTCGTAGTCCACGAACGCTAAGCATAGAGGCAAGTTATACTCCTCTGTCTTCTGTATAACCTGCCGGAGCGTATGTATGTGGTCTACGGTGCTGAAACCTTTTCGGAAACCGGCTTGTTCGGGAGGCTGGAAGTCGTCGAACCTGCGCGCGAGATGATTCGTGATGACTCTGGAAAACAGCTTGTAGACATGGCTCAGAAGAGAGATGGGCCTGTAATTCTTAAGCAGGGCATTGTCGCCCTTCTTAAAGAAAAGTACCACCACACCTCTGCTCCATGCCTGTGGCGTCTTTCCCTCAAGTATGACGGAATCGAACAACCTCTGAAGGGCCCTTAGGACCGGTTTTCCACCCGCCTTCAGGAGTTCGGCTGTAATTCCGTCGTCACCCGACGCCTTGTTGTTTTTAAGCTGCTTCAGAGCCACCCTAATCTCGTACAGGCTGACGTCCGGGATATCTTCGGTATAGTGCCGGGTTAATCTAGCTCTTGGGTCGTTTGCTAGATTCGTTGTGGGTTTTGTGATAGATGTGTACAGCTGTCCATAGAATGCCTCGATCTCTCCCAGAAGCTCCGATTTGGCGGATATGACTCTGCCATCGTCGGTCTTCAGTTTCGTGAGCTGGCTCTGCCCTATAGACAGATCCCTTGCAAAAACCTTGGAGCCCTTATTCCGCTCAATCGCATCCTTAATCCTTTCGGTATTAAAGAGGCGGAGATCGCGTTTTAAGGACTTTGAGATCCGTCTATTGAGCTGCCGGTAGATGCACGCATCGTCTGAAGACTGCAGAATCATCTCACGCCTCTCTTTCATGAGTTCGAGAGTTTGATCAGAGAGCCTTTTCTTCCTTGTACGACGAGTCTTAAAAAACTTAGACCCGACCGTATGGACAGTTTCCACGAACCCATCGTTGTATTCGTCCACAGAGCCACCTAGGCACTCGAAACGATTGTGAAGTTCGAGCTGAAAGCTCTCGGAGTTTTGAATCTGGATCTGTGCTGGACGGAGCGTAGACCTCATCAGTCGAGATCTTTCAAGCTTGATATTGATATTCAATGTGCCTCTTACCATGCGATGATCACTTCCAGTTTTCACCGCGTTGATCACAGAGACATCATTGAATATTTGCTTCTTCGTCGACATGATGAAGTCAATCTCATTTCTGGTCGCACCATCAGGGCTTTGCCAGGTCCACTTCCTACGGTCATGTTTTTTGAAGAAGGAGTTCATCATATAGAGGCCCTCCCTCTCCATAAAACTAGCCAATAGGTGTCCCCGGCGGTTCCGATGTCCAAATCCAAATTGCCCCACTCGCAGCTCATCACCGTCTCGTTTACCCAGTTTCGCGTTAAAGTCCCCCATGACCACGGTGAAGTGAGTCTTAGAACCATGCATGGCTCTGGATATATCCTCATACATGGACTCTACTTCGTCGTCGGGGTGTGTCGAGGTCGGGGCGTAAACCTGTATGACCTTCAGCGAATATCTTGATGATATTCTGAGTATAAGATACGCTACCCTGGTCGACACACTCTCGATCCTCACCACATTGTTCACAAGGGACCTGTGGACGATAAACCCGACACCACCCTGGGATTGCTGGTCACCCTCCCGGAAATAAAGCAGGTTACCGGATTTGAGAATTATCGTGTCCTCCCCCTGTCTTCGGACTTCAGATAATCCCACAATACTCCATCGTAACCTGCTCAATTCTTCCTCAAGTTCGGTGATCTTCTCGTCGGACCGGAGTGTACGCGTGTTATATGTTGCCAGGTCCAGTCGTCGTTGTCTAAAGGGGTAGCCGGATCCCATCCGGAGATTCTTCGCACCCCTTGCCTCGCCGTAACCTTGACCGCTACCGGAGTCAAGGGTAGACGGGCTGCCGGGCACTAGGGGCCATTTTTTGGTTGTGCTTATCATCATTGGGGGGATTTGCCATAATCGCCACGCTTGGCATGCGGGTTGGCGATCGCAGTTTAGTTGTTGGAATTCACAAAGAATGCTGCTGCCCATTCTCTGGTATGTCCCTTAGTCGCCTCTTACGACACCCACGGGAAGAAATGGGATGGTGTTATTCTTTACGTCCGAACACCATACGGAACTTTGGTTGTAACACACTCACTCGAAAACTCTCTCTTTTCCCGCCGCTTTTAAGCACGCAATAAACTGTTTTCCGTACTAGTGCAGAAAAGTGCGCGTGCTCTTCCCAGCCACAATTTTATTACATTTATCGTATCAGGCCGGACGCGCGTCGACCCCCACGAGTCGCTGGTCAACCCCCGTTTATTAATTTCTTCGTAAGTGTGTTGAAAAAGTCGTTGATACAAGTGTAAATTTGTCACTGTAGCCCTCGGCTCTATAACACACTCGCCTCGCCTACGGCTCGTGCGTATTCCGCCTCGGTCGCAATGACAAACTTTCTGCACTTGTATCAAAATGTACTATAATTCACTATTCCCTTTAGGGAGTAAACGTAAAATATGACACTATATGTATGGTTAAAAAAGGACCTGCCTGGGCTGCGGGAATATACGAGTAAAAACCGTTGAAAGAACACGGTTATCGTGGAGTTTAATCACTAAAAGTCTGACGCCCTCCCGCCTCCACCCAGAGCGAGAGAAGTTATTTGATGGTTTCCCTCCTTAAAAAAAAGGCGTATAAACGTTTTTGTCATACCGCACATAGCATAGTGCACAGAGCTTCGTGCATCGGCACTTGTGTACGGGTCCTCGAAGTATCGTAACACCACCTTTGATACAATTTGCTCTGCAATTCATTACCTACTGTGTGTGTTTGCTACAAATTAGTTCTGTACCTATGCTGGGATTACATTAGAAACTACTAACACCCTCTAACTGCGCACAAACTGGCAATCTGCATACTAACCACAGTAATTAGTGCAGCTAATGAAGATTTCAGGAATCGCTTTTCGCTCACTGTTTGATTGCAATTCCTCTCCTTGGAAGGAGGCCCCTCGTTTAATCCTAGAAAACTATTATGCTATTGTCATAACTAGCTTGTATTGTTTCACGGCTGAGAATCAGCTTAATTTTTAAGGGAGGACCATCAAATGACTCTTTCTTTTTCGATGGGAAACTCATTCATTGACATCCCCCGCTCTTGGGCAGAGCTTGAGATAGTGTCAGACTTTCTGGACTAAAAACCCACTCCTGTTCTTTCATTGCCTTTCATACCAGGGCCGAGTCTTCCTTTCAGAAGCAGACCCTTGGCCTCAGTTTGCTCACATCTCCTTGAGGCGCGCGTGGAACAGTACGTACCGTCGACGACTTGGGCTAGGTCCAGATGGTTACCGGACGATCGGACGGCGAGCTACTCATTGCTCGCCGTCCGCAAGCCTGCGCCTATGGTGGCTGTAAATCGGGATCGAGATCCCGGTGGCTGGGGCATGAGGGCCACGCCCTCGATGGTGCACATGCGGCCTCCTCTTTAGCTAACAATGCTGCTTCGCAGAAGGAAGCGACCGCCTGCCACTCCGCCTCACTTCAGACCATGGCCTGTACCAAGGCTCGGCGCGAGAGATCTTTGCCGCTGATCTCCTCCACGAGGAAACGGTGGTGCTCTGACCAAGATGGCACACCTCTACCGTATGCTCCACCGTGTCCTCTGGGCGGTCTCCACAGTGGTGGCACCCGGGTGTCACTTCCACACGAATCCTGTGCAGGAACCTCTCGAACTGAACATTTCCGGTGAGAACCTGTGCCATGCGGAAGGTCGGTCATGAGAGGACGCCGTGAGGTCTTTCCTGCCACTACTCAAAGAGGGGACTTATGGCCATAAATCAAAGGAGCCTGGGAGGAGCGAGATGGTGTGACAGACTTTTACTTTTTACTTTTACTGACGAAAACCCACCCATGTTTCTTTAATTTTTCGTTTCAGGGACATGATGACGTTTTCGAACATCTTCATTTCTTTTATCTACTAGTTTTGCACCATCTCCATTGTGGTCTACCGCGATCCAGTCTTGCGATTTCCGGGCACCAATCTTGTTACTTTTTTATTTTGTCTGTACCATCAATTTAACTTGTATGGCGTTATCTGATGGCTAAATAACGCGCGTGGTTACAATAAAATTAAATTCCAAATTTTCTTATAAAATTATTTTAATACAATTCAATGGCTTCACTATTAAAAATTAAGTTTTACAAAAAAATTTAAAACTAGCTAAAGCTACATTACCTTATTGAAGTTTTCGGAGCCAGTGACGCCACAGGCGTCTACAACAAATTGTTTCAACAAAATGATTTTTTAATGACGTTTCTAACTTACAACGCCTAATTAAATAAAAGTAGGTACATCTAGTTGACCCTCCATAACGGAAATAATTTTGGTTTTTTAGTACCAGACCATTCAACCTGATTTACAGAAAAATCTAGCTTCTATTCGTATAATATTCGTATAAATTTTAATGTCCAATTTTATATATTCGCACGTACTGAATTTTAATTTTACATACATTGTTGGATGTACATTTATCTCATTTAATGTATTTATATTGTTTCCTGTAAAATTGTGATTGTGCCGTCATTTATTTTCCCAAATAAATAAAAATAAAATAAAATAATCAGTTTTCACCTACGTGAATAGAGGTTTGTTATCCCAAAGTTGACAAGATAAAAAAATATCCTATGTCCAAATTCAGAGCTTGATACACTCCTATACCAAGTTTCATCCCACTTCGTTTGAGCAAAGTCGTGATTGCTTAACAAATAACCGAAGATATAAACTTTTAGAAGAGATACTTACTTTTATACACCAAGTTTGGAAGATTGAAAATGATCCCACACTCAGACTATTCCACTAATTACCACTTGGCACGCCTTAGTGTTGAAAGGCTCGCATAGACCGTACGTGTATGTTAGTAATCCCTGTTTTAATATTCTGCAGCACTTTCATTTGACTCCCAAGGGTAACCGGTAAAAGCTGTGCTCATTTTAGGCGGCTTCACCCAATTGAAAGTAAAAAATTAAGCCAAGGGAACTAAAACCTGGAATAAAAGGTATCTTACTTCCTATTCGATATCATGGCCCACCCGTGTGCTAAATTTCATCCATGTCCATTTAGATGTTTATGCGTGATGGAGTAGCAAACATAGACAGACACACACATATGCTATATATAATACGATGGTCACCACTATGTAAAAATTATGTCTTTTGCTTTTTTTATTTTATTGTTTATATCGGTATAAGTGCTTAGTTCTGTATAATTTAATTGTGCTTTTGTGCGCGTTTTGTGTTTCAACGAATACATTTTTTATCTATCTATCTACATAAGCTTTCGCCTTTACAATATTAGTGAGAATAAGTGAATGAATAAGTTTGTATGCAGGATGTTCTTAGTTATTCTTATGTCGTTGCTAACTTATTGTAGAAATTAAATAATCTATACGTATCACCCATATTCAAACTATATCGATTTAGGTGGGAAATCATGTAATGAATTCTTACGCTCTAGGATGGAGCGTGAGGGCCCGTCAGACTTTTACTAACTAAAACCACACCTATGTCCCTTCAATTGCCTTTTGCGTTCTAGGACCACGAGTGTCCAAACTATACCTACTTAAATAAACCATTCGAAATCATTTCAATCCATTGCCACCATGCCAATTTGACTTGACATTTGCATTAAAAAGGTTCTTAGAAAATACTTTGCAACATAATAATTATAGTAGTGGACCTTTTCGTAAATATTTCCTGGATGTAAAATTAATTATTAGTTATTGACTCTCAGCTGATGGAAAGCATTGATGCAATCGTTAATGGTAGGGCGCACTAGTTTGTCAAGAGCCTATTCACTCTAGCCGTGAAGACCAGTTTGTCGATGTAAGCGACATAAACGACGAGGCGAAACGCTTAGTTCGGACCCTAGAGGTTTCAACAAATTGCTTCCAAATCAATCATAACGGCATCAATTTTGCGGCTTTGACTACCCTGAACTATTTGTAATGATGGAAACTTTCACTTTTTTCATAGACTCTCGAGATACATTGTTTTAGTCTGGTCGCGTCATGCACTATCTTAAACCGATACGAAAACACATTAATATAAAAATAATATGTTGATAACCTAGACTTTCTTTACATTGTAATGCCCTTTAAATTGCCGATATTAGGTACAAAAGAAGAACACGTTCGAAGATAACTCTCAATGGATTTTTCTGTATAAAAGGGGATGCAGCTTTAGTTGGAGCACAGTTGATCTCTCGCAGAGTCGACTCCACGATGAGGGCTGTCTTACTATTGCTCGTGAGCCTGGCCGGTGTGGCCATGGCTAGTAGGCTTGACGTTGACGACACCACCACCATATGTAAGTTTTTATTTTTCTTATGATCTTCACAATTATATTGCAATTTTCTATTTTATCTAGTTTTTGGACCAGAATGTACTGTATACCAAATAGAAAATATACAGACTAGAGGTCAGTATATTTCATAGTATTCCATGTACTAAACTTTAGCTTTAAACTTCCAGTGACAACGGATATCAAACAACGGCAACTGGTAATCTTGAAATTGTTGAACCATGTGACGGAACCTCTCATCTACAAGGACCTTGAAGACATTGGCAAGAACTTCAAAATCGATGACAACTTAGAACTGTTCACCGTAAGTGCCACGTGACCGTTGTATTTTTTTACTGATTGTACCCCTGATGATTATTAGTTGCTTATTCTTAAATTTGTTTTCATCTTTCAGAAAATTGATGTTGTAAAGGACTTCATCAAAATGCTCAAAGTTGGATTTCTGCCACGCGGTGAGATCTTTACCCTGCACATTGACCGCCAGCTCAAGGAAGTAGTCACCATGTTCCACATGCTATACTACGCCAAGGACTTTACCACTTTCATCAAGACCGCTTGCTGGATGCGCATCCACCTCAATGAAGGCATGTTCGTCTACGCTCTCACCGTGGCAGTCAGACACCGTGATGACTGCAAGGGAATCATCCTGCCTCCTCCCTACGAGATCTACCCATACTACTTCGTACGCGGTGATGTTATCCAGAAGGCGTACATGCTGAAGATGAAAAAGGGTCTTCTAGACCTGAAACTGTGCGACTTCTACGGAATTAAGAAGACTGACAAGGACGTTTACATA
The DNA here is from genome assembly GCA_961205895.1 of Mythimna pallens. Lineage (NCBI taxonomy): Eukaryota > Metazoa > Arthropoda > Insecta > Lepidoptera > Noctuidae > Mythimna > Mythimna pallens. Next base: position 11,277,126 of record OY540843.1, read on the forward strand.
ATCGACGAGAATGTCTATGACAAACGTGTACACATCACCGAAGAAGACAAACTCCGTTACTTCACAGAAGATATCGACCTTAACACTTACTACTACTACTTCCACGTTGACTATCCATTCTGGATGAAAGACAGAGTCATGGACAAGTTGAAGATGAGGCGTTTCGAGCTGACAGTGTACATGTACCAACAGATCCTGGCCAGGTACTACCTGGAGCGTTTGTCCAATAGATTGGGTAGAATAAGGGAATTCTCTTGGCACAAAACTATCAAGAAGGGATACTGGCCTTGGTTAAAAACACACAATGGCATTGAGTTCCCTGTTAGATTCAACAATTACGTCATTGCACACGACTACAACCGTGACATCATCCGTTTGTGCGACGAATATGAGAAAATCATTAGAGAGGCTATCATTAAAGGATTCATCGAAGTAAGTATTTGTTACTACTAAATAGAGTATATTTTCCTGAAATTATAGCAAAATCCCTTGACTCAGTATAAACCTCGAAAAGCGAGTCAAAGAATCTCGCAAGTTAAACATATAATTTAGTTCGTGGTACCAACAAACGGGTCTTGAAAGTCCCGCAAACCTCCATTGAAAAGAACGGATCCTCCTACCAGACCGGTGTTGAGCCCGATAGTTTTCAGTTCTTGTGCTTTAACGCGATATAGGATTTGTGTGACATCAAGTCTTTAATACGTATATGACATAACTATCGCTACAAACTAATAATACTGATTTTTATTTCAGATTAACGGCATGAGGTTCGAGCTAACCAAGACTGAAGACATGGAAGTTCTAGGAAAACTCATCTACGGAAAAATCGACAAAATCGACATTGACAAGACCGTTGTTGACTCTTATCGCTACTTGTTGATCGTCATGAAGGCCGCTCTTGGTCTCAACACTTTCCGTTCTGACAAGTAAGTAGACATCACTGTAGATTAATTATTTCTCTATACAGTAATGTCATCATTTGGAGGAAAACTTTTCTTTAGGTTTTGATCCCTTAATTTTTTAATCAAAGCAGAGTTAACACCATATCCGATGACTAAATAAGCTATTAGGTCATAGGATCGTTTTATATTATTCTCAATGTAAAATCAAATATTTTGCAGGTACTTCGTTGTTCCTTCTATCCTGGACACATACCAGACGGCTCTTCGTGACCCAGTATTCTACATGTTGCAAAAACGCATCATCGATTTGGTCTGCTTGTTCAAGCTGCGTCTGCCCATGTACACTAAGGAGGACCTTTACTTCCCCGGTGTGAAGATCGACAATGTGGTGGTTGACAAGCTCGTCACTTACTTCGATGACTACCTGATGGACATGACCAACGCTGTGACGTTGACTGAAGATGAAATGAGGAAGACCAAATCTGACATGACATTCTTGGTTCGCAAGCGCCGTCTGAACCATCAACCATTCAAGGTAACCCTGGATGTATTGTCTGACAAGTCTGTCGACTGTGTTGTGAGGATATTCCTTGGGCCCAAAAAGGATCACATGGACCGTCTTATTGACATCAACATCAACCGCCTTAACTTCGTTGAGTTAGATACCTTCCTATACAAGCTGACCACTGGCAAGAACACAATCGTAAGGAACTCATATGACATGCACAACCTTGTCCGCGACCGCATGAAGACACGCGATTTGATGAAGAAGGTTGAGTCCATCACTGACATGCGTGACTTCTTAGTCAAGGACTTGAGAAACCACCACACCGGTTTCCCTACCAGGCTGCTGCTCCCTAAGGGTTGGGTTGGAGGTATGGACATGATGATCTACGTTATTTGCACACCATTGAAACTGGTCGACAACGTAGACATTAACATCTTGGACGTAAACCGTAAGGACTTCATGGTCGACTTCAGGTCAACCGTGCTTTTGGACAAGCTTCCTCTTGGCTTCCCCTTCGATCGTCGCATTGACATTGGAAACTTCTTCACACCTAACATGAAGTTTGTGGACGTCAAGATTTTCCACAAGAAGCTGACGTGCGACATGAAGACCAGGTGGAACCGCTTTGTGCTGAAGAACTACAACTTGGTGGACAGGACACCAATTGATTCGACGTACTTCGTGGACACCGACCTTAAAGTTGACCGCAATGTTAACTTCATGGATGAATATTAATGTATAACTAAGGAATGAAGACTGAACTAAATAACGACAATGACTGTTGTGAAGCAATTGAAAAATCCATAAAAAAAAATAAACTGAAGTATTTTTAATGACGTTTGACTTTTATTTCAAAAACTTAGTAATCTAAATAAAATATTGTTAAATGATACTGGGAAAGAACCCACCATTTTGGTTTTTGATATCTTTCCGTTTTTGTTAGATACCATAATTACTATTCATGTAAATAGAGTCACCCAAATACTTAAAGGTAAGGTAAAGTGAAAGTCAATTATGGTGCCTTGACTTTCACTTTACTGACTAGTTGAATGATACATTACAATGAAACTTAAATTTATAATTTGAATTCAGCATTATATATTTTTCTCTTGTTTAAGAAGGGTGATAATGCCCTGCACAAGTATAGGAAAAAATCTAAAAATTGTAAATTTGTAGTTACGTCACATAAAAGATTTTTTTTTTTGCGATTCGGAAAAATCTTCGTAACTCAATTCGGGAATTGAACTGTTTTCATAGGTAAGCTTATAGGGAACCCTCAGTGCACGAGTTCGACTCGCACTTGCCATATTTTTTCGAATACTCCGCAGTTATTGAGTATTTCTGAAATCAACAATAAAATACCTACAGACGCTGACAAATAATATTATCCTGCATTGGATATGTGATTTATGAGTTAATTTTCATAAAATGTGAAAAATGCAACACTAATTATTTTTCAAACAAAACTTTTGCAACTGTTACTGAACTGTGAAGGATTTATCGTACCTACTAGATATATGTACAAACTAGCTTCTGCCAGTGGCTTTGCCCGCTTGAAAGTAGGTTTTTCTATACTTATAATATATATATATTTCTTGTGCAGAATTTCGCAACGCCTAATCCTAGTAGTTTTGGCTTTGCGTTGATATGTCAGTCAGTTTCTCCTTTTATATATTCAGTTAAAGATATATAAGGTATTGGGCGCCGGGAGCCGTAGAGTGATTTCTTGCCACCGTAGGTGCGGGCTTGCTGTCCATTAAGGACCAAGCTTGAGTCGACGGCGGGTTGTGTTCCACGAGCGCCTCAAAGCGTCGTAAGCAAGATAGACGGTGTCAGATAGGACCGAAGCCTGCCAGAGCTGCAGATTGTTCGAAGGAGTGACAATAGACTTCGCAAAGGAATACTGTAGGCTCAGTCATTAAAAGTCTCTCACTCACTCTAGCTCCATCCGGAGAGGGAGAAATCATTTGATGATTTATCTCATGATAAAAACGGGGTTCCTTTTTTATTGTTGATAGGCGCGGGCCTGATGGAAAACGACGATGTGGTTGACTATGGAGCGCGCTTGTCTAGAAGTAATCTATGCGCTCTTGGCTTAAAGATTCCCAGGTTATAGTTATCAGGAAATACAGACTCCGGCAGGGAATTCCTCCTCCGGGTGCACCATTGTAATAACTGTCTATTCTGTGCTATGGCCCCAGAAAAATTATTGTATCTCCTCACATAATAGAATGTGACTTTTATATGCTTACTCCCGTCCTTTTCTGGGGCTACTCTAAATGATTTTATTACTGCGACCTTCGTGGTCCACTGCTAGTGTAGCGTCTAGGGATGCAACGTAACGTAATAACATAATGAGCGCAATAAGATATGCGGTTGCCACCCCAGTAATTACAACTTTTAGAAAAAATTATAAATAGGTATAAAAAAAACGACTTCACTAAAAACACTAAAACGATCAAAATTACTTTAATTTCGGAAGTCGGTGTTTCTCGGTATTGTTTGTTTCTTATTTAACGCCGACTTCCGAAATTAAAGTTATTATGATCGTTTTATTGTTTTTTAATGAAGTCGATTATTTTTTGATTTTGTAAAAAGTTTTTTAGTTCACACTTTTTAGTTGCGATACACTTACAGCCAGAGTAACTATTCTCATAACAATTCCAATTAACCCAAACACTGCTAGGATACATTGTTTTATTTTGAAGTTCGGCTTCCGGCTCCATCATCAGATCAGTTCGATAGTACCTTATAGCCAAAGTGCATCTCACGACAATTCTATTACACCCAAACACGGCTAGAATATATTTATTAATTACGGAGTTCCTGTGCCTATCTTCCGGTTCCATCATCATCATCAGATCACTTTGATGATACCATTTTCAACATAACTATTCAGAACCTTTCATTTATTTGTATTGTCGTAGTCGCCTAAATATCTTCATTGTGATATCTATGTGAGTATGAAGTTCCGTTGGCCATTTCTGGTCTTCTTCACCAGTTCCACTTCATTAAATGTTTCTTTTTGACTGTAAATGCTAAGTCCTCGATGAAAATACCACAATCACAATATGGTTGCCTATAATATTTAAGGAGTTCCCTCGATTCCTCATGGAACCCATCATCAGAAAGGATTTTGAAAAAAAAATGAGACCAATAAGGAAGGAAAAAAAAATTGCAAATCACTTCATAAACGTCGGAGTTCTGTGAAACATAAAAAAAATACAACCGAATCGATAACTTTCTCCTTTTTTGGAAGTCGGTTAAAAAAATTAGGTTGTTAATCCAAATATTATAGCATTCCAAGGCCGTCAATACGATTACAAGATTCTGCCATCTTGAAAATAAATTGGAGTCATTAATCCTTTGAAGTACCTACCAAAAGTTTTAGCAGATGTCTTAAATTACAAAATGTGAGAGCACGATTGAGAACTAAGAGAGGCCTTAATTGGAAAAATGGTTCAAAATCTTGTATAGATATATCAGGTAACGAGAGAACCTGTCTGTGTTATACGTACCTATGTACGTTAATATATTAATTAGCTGAATTCCGTCTAATATTTTATTTACCGGGGTACTTATTGAATTACCGCTTCTGTGAAGAAAGAGGGGAACAGGAAGGCCCCAAAAAACCAGCCCCCCTAGCCAAGTTACAATCATATCGTTCGCGCTGAACGCTTCGAGTAGGCCACGCCTCCGATTCCTTTGTTCTGACGTCATCTCAACGCTCAGTCACGTGGTCCGAACAAAGGAATTGGAGGTGTGGCCTACTCGAAGCGTTTGGCGTGAACGATACAATTGTAACTTGGCTAGGGGGGCTGAATGACAAATGCCCAGCAGAACATGGAAAGTATTAGGACTTCACAAATAAAACGTTGGAGATAGATATAAATGGCGAAGCATGATTTGGAAAGCCGACTCTGTGTAACAGGATTCTTTTTTAGGTGGTAAATCATCCAGTGACTTTTCCCGCTCTTGGAAAGACCTGGAGGGCGTGTCTAAAACCCACTCCAGTGCCCCGGTTTTTCTTTCGAGAAGCGAACCCATGGCCACAGCAGGCTTATACGGTTCTCTACGATTTGCTGACATCTCCTTGAGGCACGCGTGGCACGTGACAAATGATTTCACTTGCCAATGCCTGCGAACACAAATTGTAGATTACTTTTGTACCAGATAAACCCCTACATGCCCAGATTGCATGCTCAAGTTCAAACTCTTTCTTATCTACGTCGACGACTCGGGCTCGGTCCGAATGGTTATCGGCCTACGCTTACGGTGGCTGGAAATCGGGGTCGGGATCCCGGTGACTGGGGCGTGAGGACCTCATGCGTCCCCGCCTCTTTCAGAAGGAGGTGACCGCCGGCCATTCTTCCTCGCTCCGGACCATGGCCTGTACCAGGGCTCGAAGACACGACGGTGCTCTGCCCAAGCGAGGCTCATTTCTACTGCAGCTGCTGCTAGTATTTTCACTCAAAAAAATAGACAGTAGAAAATGATCTCAAGGACTCATATTTCCGGGATAAAGAGTAGTACCTATGTGCTATTATTATGAGACATGGTCTACCCATCTGCCACGTTTAATCGAAATCCATTCGAGCGAGAAGAAAAAAGACATTATTTACACGCACACATTCACAAATTATCGCCTTTATAATTAAGTGTTCAGTGATAAATAACTCAAATGGTTAAGTACTGACATCTACACTGCTACCTGAAAATATGTTCAGTTTCCAGTCAAATGGTTTACGCAATCGCTAAGAGGTGGCGCTAAACGTAACAATTAGTATAACTCTAATAGTACGTTACAAAAGATTTTCACTAGAAATTTGCGTACACAACATAATGTACATTTGACTTTTCTATTTGACTTATTTGTTTAGGAATTTTATGAGAAAATAAATAGAAAAATTCATCGTCATTCTCATTAATTTGTCAAACTTTTGCACTTAGTTGTAGTAATAACTACTAGATGGCGGTAATTGGAATAAGGAGTAGCTTTTGTGATACCTTCAGTGTTTTGAATATCTCTTCAACATTATCTATAGACTCAATATATTTACCACTGGGCACAATATTTAACGACATTGAAAAACAATCCTTTTAACAAGTTTTCTTTAAATTGTGTAAACAAAAATTACTTCCTACCCCTTTGCCAAATGTGGTGATTATGACATAAAACCTCCTTTGTACAATGGAAATAGATTGTACCTGGCGATACCATTTTGTGTATGAATCGAAGCATTTAGTCTTCCGCCGTTTCTCTTTACCCACCTACTGTCACGGGAAAAAATCGAAAATTTATTCGTCAGACATCTAACATCATAATAAATTTTCGTTCAGGAATGATGTGTTAAGATTTAACAAAAGACTTCATCTTCTCCGTGTTGCAGTCATGGCAGTCGTTGTGTTGGCTTAATAAAAAACTTCATCATATTAACTGCAAAAGTTGCTTTGGAGCACAGGTAACATTATAGAAAACATAGCTTGCGACACAGCATCCACATCCTACTGCCGTTCTGTCTAGGTGGTTGCTCTGGGAGACCTAACTATTGATGAACGACCTGCGCTACACGCAAAGCGAGGCGGAGTAGAATTGAGGTACCCTCCGCTTAGTACCTGACTCCGTTCTGTCCGGCTTGAGGCCGCGTGTTCGTTTGTTTTATTTTTAAGTCCGCTCAGTTCCACTCCACTCCGATTTTGAGCAAAGTAGAAAACATAGTTTGTGTGTTACATGGTATCTTTATTTCTGCTGCCGTCTCGTCTTGGTGGCTGCTCTTGGAAACCGATTAAGGCTGCGTTTCCACCAGAGATGTGCGAGGATGCGTAGCGAGGGATGTGTTTGTAAGGAACCAATAGAATCGCTTCATTTACCTCGCCTCGGTCAGCACAGCTCTGGTGGAAACGGTTCAGCAGAGTTATATTTTTGCGCATACAAAACAAGGAGGATGTGTGTTAGGAATGTGTTCGAGGGATGTACGCGAGGGATGTGTACGAGGGATGTGTGCGAGGAATGTGTGTTGAGATGGATGTGTTGCGAGGTTTGCGCATACTGTACCAGCCAGTCCATAGAGGGAGTTTGTTGGAAGTTGAAGTGCGCAAAATAGATATGGATAATTGGAAAAAGAAGATACTTTTATATTTAACAATTTGCGATGAAGAAATGGAAGCAGAAGTTTATTAGTTCTATAATTTTGAGCAATAGAAGAACACAGGTTTACGTAACCATATTACTCCGTTACTCCGCTTCCCGTCGCCAGATTTCACAGCTTCGCAACGCATCCTCGCACCACACATTAATGCGCATTTCCACAGCTCCGCTACACATCCTCGTAGGCACATTTTCATCGCACAGCTTTGGTGGTAACCACCACACATTTTCACAGCACAGTAGACATCCTCGCATGACACATTTCTATCGCACATCTCTGGTGGAAACGCAGCCTAACTCGCGTCGAGGTCGCGTGTTCATTTGTTTTTTTGAAAGTCTACTCAGTTCCACTCCGCTCCATTTACACTTTTTCCACTGATCCTGAGTGGAAATTCCGAGCACTGTGATTGGCCAATTCACGGTCCGCTTCTCTTCACTCCGCCTAGCTCCACATAGGTGGAAATGCACCCTAAGACGATTATTTAACTGTGCGGGCATGTTTCCTTCCGACTGAAATAATGCTGGATTGATCTTGTTGAAGAAGAAAGGCAGTGACCTTGAGTTCATTGGCACGACGAGGTTTTCACGGTATTCGAAAGAGTAATATTGTCGAGGTGTTGACGGGAAATTGGCAAACGTTGGTCCCGACCTGACTGATTATGAATATGACTTCCGATAGCGTTCTATAGTAGTTGCAATCTTATGCATCCGCCCTATATCAGAGCAGGTAATGTCTCAGGGTGGGGTGGCCTTGGCGGTGTGATCACGTGTTGCACATAAAAGCTCAGGGGGAGACCCTTTACTTCAAAGATGATTTACTATTATTTATTTGCTACACATACATACAGCTACCATTACAGAAATTCAATGCGTTAGGTGTAGATAAAAATATGAATTACAATAACATACAATTCAATTAAAAAAACAATAAATTAATCAATATACCTTTTAAATTAATACAATAAGTAAAAAAATGCAATAAGGCAATCAATACAACACAATTATTTTATTATTATTATTTCACTATTATCGTTAATCAATTATTATTTATTATTAGATAATTATTTTTTTTAGGATAACACAAAAAGTATAATGCAACTTTTGCGAACTTGCTCAGTGAACATGAGAACAAATCTATTTTATCCGCAATTAGTGTAAGATGTATCCTAACAGGCGTCCAATTAAAAAACATAATTTTCTTCCTCTTTCATGCAAGGTAAATAAAATTACTGTCACAAATCATTACAGAAAAACCGAGAAAGATTTTCTAGTAAGTTCATATTTCATTGTGTTCGGTAAAAAGGTGGATAAACAGATAAAATATTAAACAAAATAAAGAGTTATCATTGTTATTGTAACTCCGTCTGACCTCATTTTTTGTCTTAGGTCATGTCACTTTCGCGATACGCAACTTTACGAAAACACACGGATTACATAAGTGTTGCGGGTGCGATTCCCGGATGTAATATGTATTTTTTTTAGGGTTCCGTACCTCAAAAGGAAGCCCCTGGGCTCCCCCGCTTACGCAGAGTCTCCGGCCCCAGCTTGTGGAGGGTGTGGTGAGCACTCTGTTCCCTGCGCAAGGGGAACACTCTCCCCCGCCTATGGCTCCGCCACCAGCGGTGTCCGACGCGGACCACGATGGCGACGACGACGACAACGCTCCAGAGGTGACCGAGGTAGAAATGAGAGTGGCGGTACGAAGGCTGAGTGCCAAAAATACCGCCCCAGGACCCGATGGCTTGCCTGGGAAGGCCTGGGTCCTGGCCATGGAGGCTCTCGGGCCTCGACTAAGAGGGCTCTTCAGCGCATGCATGGAGAGGGGCCAGTTCCCACTTCACTGGAAGACGGGGAAACTGGTCCTCATCGCGAAACCGGGGCGCCCTGCGGACTCTCCGTCCGCGTACCGGCCCATTGTGCTGCTCGACGAGGTGGGCAAGCTCTTTGAAAGAGTAATTGCAGACCGCCTCGTCGCGCACCTAACACGGGTGGGGCCGGATCTGGCGGACGGCCAGTTCGGCTTTCGCAGGAGGCGCTCCACGGTGGACGCCATCATGCGCGTGCGAGCTCTTACGACGGGGGATGCGGTGGCCCAGGGCAGGTGTGTCGTGGCGGTGTCTCTGGATATCGCCAACGCCTTCAACTCCCTGCCTTGGAGTAGCATTAGGAGGGCACTCCGGTATCACCGGACGCCCGACTACCTCTGTCGTGTGGTCGAGGCGTACCTGTCGGACAGGTACATCATCTACCCTGGTCACCAGGGAGAGTGGGAACGTCGAGAGATGTCGTGCGGTGTTCCGCAGGGATCGGTACTAGGGCCACCCTTGTGGAACATCGGATACGACTACGTGCTGCGCGGCGACCTCCCGGACGGGGTCAGCGTAGTCTGCTACGCAGACGACACGCTGGTCCTGGCGCGGGGAGAGTCGTACCAGGCGGCGGCCGAACTAGCGACACGCGGGGTTGCGACAGTCGTTGGCAAGATCCAGGAGTTGGGACTCGAGGTGGCATTGCACAAGTCCGAGGCCATGTGCTTTCACGGCCCTCGGTACGCGCCACCACCGGGTTCCCAACTAACGGTAGGAGGAGTCCACATCGGTGTCGGGTCGACGATGAAGTACCTGGGACTCGTTCTCGACAGCCGATGGGATTTCGAGGAGCACTTCCGACGTCTGGCTCCCAAACTAAATCGGACTGGGGCTGCCCTCGGGCGGCTCCTGCCCAACCTAGGGGGACCAGACGCCTCCTGCCGAAGGCTCTACGCGGGAATCGTACGGTCCATGGCCCTTTATGGCGCACCGGTGTGGGCGCCGGCGTTGCGGAAGCAACCGGCGGCCCGGCTGAACGCGTGCCAGAGGGTCATGGCCATACGGATGGTGCGAGGATACCGGACGATATCCCGCGAAGCGGCGAGCCTCCTTGCCTGCCAGCCACCATGGGATCTGGAAGCAACAGTCCTTGCTCTCATGCACGATCTGCGCATTGAGATGCAACGCCGGGGCGAAACTCCGCTGCCGCGACAAGTCGCAGCATGGCGGATGGAGTTCCGGCGGGTTCTCATGGAGAAATGGCGACAACGGCTGTCGCAACCCAGTGCTGGGCACGCCACAATTATGGCGGTAAGTCCCCTCTTTGAGGCGTGGTTGGAAAGACCTCACGGCGTCCTCACCTTCCGCATGACGCAGGTTCTCACCGAACATGGTAAGTTCGGAAAGTTCCTGCACCGGATTCGTGCGGAAGACACGCCCGGGTGTCGCCACTGTGTGGAGCGCCCGGAGGACACGGTGGAGCACACGGTGGAGGTGTGCCCCGCTTGGGCAGAGCAACGCCGTGTCCTCGTGGGGGTGATCGGCGGCGGCGATCTCTCGCGCCGGGCCTTGGTACAGGCCATGGTTCGGAGCGAGGAGGAGTGGCAGGCGGTCGCCTCCTTCTGCGAAGCAGTAATGCTAGCAAAGGAGGCGGCCGATCGCGTGAGGCAAAGGTCCTCACGCCTCAACCGCCGCCGGGTTTCCGATCCCGATTTCCGGCCACCGTAGACGCGGGCTTGCGGACGGCGAGCAATGGGTGGCTCGCCGTCCGATCGTCCGGTAACCATCCGGACCGAGCCTAAGTCGTCGACGGCGCGTATTGTTCCACGCGCGCCTCAGGGAGATGTCAGCAAATCGTAGGGGCCCAGCAGGGTCGAAGCCTACTGGGGCCATGGGTAGTGTGAAAGCGAAACCCGGGGCCCTGGGACGAAGGCAAAGAAGGAACAGGAGTGGGTTTTTAGTCAGTAAAAGTCTGACACTATCTCTCGCTCCGCCCAAGAGCGAGATTTGTCATAAGATGATTTTCCCACCTAAAAAAAAAAAAAAAAAAAAAAACCTCAAAAGGAAAAACGGAACCCTTATAGGATCACTTTGTTGTCTGTCTGTCTGTCTGTCTGTCAAGACCCTTTATCTCAAGAACACGTAGACGTATTGAGTCGAAATTAAAACCATATAGGTACTTAAATCTGCGGTCCCATAAAGCTGTGAAAAATCAAACTTCTAAGTTAATGAATAAAAAAGATATGGCCGTTTATGTCACAAAAAACGTATATTTTGACACTCAAGGGAACCAAAATCCTAGAGTATTTCCCATTAACCCAGTATCATAAAATTTTGTATAAAGCAAGGTCTTTTATTACAAGTAGGTATAGGAATAAATCTGAAAACAGTTTTTTTTTTTGTTATGTCACATTCTGTTTTTTTTTTGCGATTTGGAAAAAAACATACGTAAAGGACATTGTAAAAAATGGCCTATGAACCAACACGCATGAAATATTTACTATAATTACTAGTTCTTTTAATAATATACATTACTTATATTTTAATAGAACGGACACTTTTTAATTTCAAAAACATTTTTAAAAGTAGTTATTCACTTTCGTCCTTAACTTCCGTCATAATCCTCGGAGATTTCTATTATTTTTTGGTTCAATTTGAGGTTTTTAATAGGCAAAGGTATTATAGCTCATACAGCCGAGTCTTTGTAACAGCACTCTTAATAAGAGTTTGACACAGACAAGCGTCAGTATTCTCAACACTTAATATACGATAATGATTTTTAGTTACAAACAGGCCGCTATGATGTCGTGGAACCATAATAAGCCTTATCAAAAAACTCGATTGAAAGCGCTGATTGAAACGAGCAGTAATATTGACACTGACAGTTGACGAACTGATAGATGACAACATTTGACATTTGATAGTAATGTCATTCAGTAATAAATGCTAAGTTATTGCCCCTGCGTTCCGAATTGAGTCAAAAGCGAATCCGACCAACGCGCAACGTCACAATTATTACTCAACAGCCCTTTTATTTTGTGACTATTAAATTCGGTTGGATTCGCGATATAATCGCTTTTGACGCAATTCGGAACACGGGGTGCTACATACCGAATCTTTTTATTGATACGTCATTATAACCTCAAAATCCGAAAGTGATTTGATTTTTTCAGAATTCTCAAAAATGTCCGTTGTTTTAATTTAGGTTTAATCGAATATATTACATTATCTAAAACCCAAAGAGTAAATACACCTCCCTGTTGGATCTTAGGCGAGCTATGTATGGACGACGAGCAATGTCTTTTGTACGGAACCCTCGGGGCGCGAGTCCAACTCGCACTTGCCCAGTTTTTTTTTTAAGTTTTTAAGGGCGATCCTATGATTTTTATGCTCTAGGGTGGAACGAGGGAGCGTGACTTTTACTGACTAAAACCACACATGTATCCTTCAGTTGCCCTTTGCGTTCTAGGACCACAGGTTTTCTTTTCAGGAAATCCCCGTGGCCCTAGTGGGCTAGGGCACCCACTGTTTGGAATGATGCGGAATTTGAAGGAATGCGTGGAACACTACACGATGTCAACGACTTGGCTGGTAGCCGAGGTCAAGGTTGCGGCGGCTGGGGCGTGAGGATGTTCGTTTCTTCACGTGTACGGCCTTTGATAGTATTATTGCTTCGGAGAAGGAGGCGACCACATGTTTTATTAAAATCGTTTCAGTCATTTACCTAAAAGATACGCGGTGACAGGGGATATGAATAACCGAAGGTGTCAACGGTCAAGTGGGGTATCAAATGAAAGTGTAGAAAATGTACAGTTCAACTGGATGATGATCTATACTTTACATTAAACATTTTAAAAAATGCGTCTGCGAACGAGTATTTAATAAACGCACGCATCGGTTCCGTTTTTCGTTTTTGCGGTACGGAATCCTAAAAACCCTTTGCCTCTAGAGCTGCGCTAAGCCTGCTTAGAAAAATTAGGTAATCCCATAGGTGGATATTGTCCTCTCACACCACACTGCAGCGCTCATGTTTAATTGAAAAGCAACTTCCCTGAAGTATGTAATATCATAGGGGATAAACTTTGACCAGTTGGCTACAGAGACACCACGGCCACCTCAACCTCAACGCATATCCTAACAGGACACGGTTGACTCGACCGTCAGGAGTCACCCTGCAGATTCCCGGCTACCGTAGGCGTGGGCTTGCGGACGGCGAGCAATAGGTAGTTCGCTATCCAATTTACATTTATTTATCATCGTCGTAACACGCTCTCAATATTTGAATAAAAATATTATGTCTGCAAGTTTAGATAAGCTCCGTACGTATGGAACAATATTCTGTGGACCAAAACGTGACAGATACACTTGACTTTGACTTAGGTCAGTACATACAAGCACACAGAGTGACACTGATTAAGATGTTTTGCTTTCGGTAAAAACATTTTTTGTCACCTATTATTATTGTTTTGTAACTGCTTATCTTCAGATTATGTATTAACTGAAATGTTTTAATAAACTTAACATCACGCTTGTATTATTTTTAAGTCTAGGTAGAGAGGTAGGTCTTACTAAACATCCACATTTTATGTCCGTCAATTTGTTCCAGTCCTGGAGATGGCGACGATTTTCTAACCTAGTCAATTGATGATGTATTTCGAAAAGTCCGGTGCGTAGTAGACCATGAATGTTTTTATGTACGTAACGATTTCCGGCCACCGTAGGCGCGGGCTTACGGACGACGAGCAATGGGTAACTCGGCGTCCGGCCGTCTTGCAAAGACCAAAGCCGAGTTGATGGCGCATAGTGTTCCACGCGCGCCTCAGAGAGATTGTCAACCAAACTGAAGAAGCCGAGTAGAACCACCTACTCGAACACAGCTTGAACGAGGACATAGCCATAAAAACATATTTTGTCACCTATTATTATTGTTTTGTAACTGCTTATCTTCAGATTATGTATTAACTGAAATGTTTTAATAAACTTAACATCACGCTTGTATTATTTTTAAGTCTAGGTAGAGAGGTAGGTCTTACTAAACATCCACATTTTATGTCCGTCAATTTGTTCCAGTCCTGGAGATGGCGACGATTTTCTAACCTAGTCAATTGATGATGTATTTCGAAAAGTCCGGTGCGTAGTAGACCATGAATGTTTTTATGTACGTAACGATTTCCGGCCACCGCAGGCGCGGGCTTACGGACGACGAGCAATGGGTAACTCGTCGTCCGGCCGTCTTGCAAAGACCAAAGCCGAGTTGATGGCGCATAGTGTTCCACGCGCGCCTCAGAGAGATTGTCAACCAAACTGAAGAAGCCGAGTAGGACCACCTACTCGAACACAGCTTGAACGAGGACATAGCGGTGCTCTGCCTAAGCGTACACCTCTACCTTAAGCTCCACTGTATCCTCCGGACGATCCGCAAAACGGTGACACCCGGACATTTCTTCCGCCTGAATCCGGATTAGAAACCTCCCGAACCTACCATATCCCGTGATGATGATTATACGAGATCGCCGTGACGCCTCTCCAGCTATTCCTCAAAGAGGGAGACTTACCGCTATGATTGTGGCGTGCACAAAGTCTGCTAGGGGGTGTGGGAACCTATGAAAGAGTGACAGTGGTCCTAGAACCCAAGACGCAACTGAAGAAAACAGCTGGGTCAGTAAAAGTTTGAAGGAAATCCTGAGAGCAGTGGTGGCCAAGTGGTAACAGCCCCGACTTATGAGTTGTAGGTCGCGGGTTCTAACCCAGCCAGGCGCATTACTTTAGGTAATTTATTTCATCACCACTGCTCTCAAAACGGTGAAGGAAAATATCGTGAGGAAACCGGCATGTCCTAGAACCAAAAATTCGAAGACATGTGACATTCACCAATCCGCACTG
This sequence comes from Mythimna pallens, assembly GCA_961205895.1. NCBI lineage: Eukaryota > Metazoa > Arthropoda > Insecta > Lepidoptera > Noctuidae > Mythimna > Mythimna pallens. The sequence goes on from OY540843.1 coordinate 11,292,375, forward strand.
GGTAGGCGTGGTGGATTACAGCACATTCCCTCTCCTAGAGAGAGGAGGCCTAAGTCTTAACAATGGAAACATTATGATTATGAAGGGAGTCCTACAAGCTCAACATCTTCTTGCCTTTTTACGGGATAGCGTTAATGTGAGAGAGATACCCAATTGTTGCAGCTGTCTGTACCACGTGAGTTGGGGGAGGTGCACCACATTTTCTTCTTCCCTATCAACCAACACACTATCTGCTCTTCCTTCCTTTCCCTATACTTATCATAGTTCTTATATTTTAACATTTCAACTCTACACACAATTTAATCATTTTTTGTTTGTTTTGTCCCTCGCCTGTCACATTTATACTACCTACTAGTATTTACAAGCGATTGAACACCTTAAAACGTACTTTTTATAAAACCCATTCAACAATTGACGACTATAAAGAGCTAACAATGTATGAGTAGTATAACCAAAAGATTTCCTAAAGATCATTTTCTCGCATTAGACTATGACGTTGGTATGCAGAGCCAACAGTACAGCTGCCAAAACAGCTGATCTATTGAAACTAGCCAATTAACTGTCGAAGACTTATCTCCTCGGAATGTTCTCTGGTCAGGCAATTTTGTTTGGTTTGAGAAAATAGATCATGTCATGTGGTTGGGTATGTGTATTATGGGGATTGGAAATACATAATGGAAAAGTCGTTTTCGCGTAAGAATGTAGGATGAATTTCTACGAAATTACTGTTTAGCTTTAATATAGCGAGAGCAGTGGTGGTCCAATGGCAACGGCTCTGACTTAGGAGTTGTAGATCGTGGGTTCAAACCCAGCAAGGTATATTACTTTGTGTAATTTATTACATCTCCACTGCTCTCAAAACGGTGAACTTCGTGAGGAACTCGGCCTATTCTGAACAAAAAATCGGAGACATGTGACATCCACCAATCAGGACTGTGGGACCGCTTGGTGGATTACGGCCTATACTCTTTTCTAGAGAGAAGGCCTGAGTCCCAACAGTGGAAACATTTAGGTTTATGCTACTTTAATATTAATCAACGAACTTCCTGTGGACATACAAAATAAATACCTCTGCAACCCTAAAAATCAAAATGCGAATTAAAAAAGCATTTTTTGCAACTGAATGAATTAGTTTAGTCATACTAATTTATAATATCTTTTAAATTTTACATTTTACACTTACACTTCACTTACTACCTAACCTATTTGTTATTTAATTTATCCGAACTCACTAGCCATATAAGAAAAAAGCCAGCCAGTAAAGGCTTTTGTGGTTTTTAATATAAAAAAATAATGTATACTGCGATTTTGAACATAAATAATAATTTAAAAAAATATAAAAAATCATTCGCACCTATCGGACAACCGTCCTAAAATCTCACTGACACCTTTTTCATTTTAAAACTTTGTTTATTTATTTATTTCTTTATTGCACTTAACTTATTACAGGACAAACAAGTATAAAAAAATACAATAATGTACAATAGGGTGTAACATTGATTAGAGTTTCTCTTAATTATAAATACCTGACCCAGCGAACTTCGTACCACCTAATAGTCAATGAATGTAGGGACACCTTGTTCTATGTATTAGGATATCATTCTAGTCTAATTCTAGATATTTTTTTATGTGAATTTTTCCGTTATTTTAATTCGGCTATTGGGGGCGAAGACGAATCCAATAAACCAGAGATTATTCAAAATAAGTACAGCCGTCCTATAGTTATAAATGGTGTAACCAACCCAATTGTGAACTATTTTAGAAAGCAGATGTGCCATTTAGATCTTTAAATTGGTACCTACGAACGGAAGAGGCTCTACATTACCTACAAAAAGGTGAATTGAACTATTTTCCTATACCGAAGTTCATTTTCAATATTAAGAATTTTACAAAAGCCATTTTTCTCTCTGACAAAACTGCTTCGAAAAAGTTACCGCTGCCCTGGAACGCAAAGTGCAACTGAGGGAACACGGTTGGGTTTTAGTCAGTAAAAATCTGACACGCCCTATCTCTTCACCCAGAGCGAGAAATGTCATCTGATGATTGTTAATCTCAAAAAAAATGCCTGACAGCTCAGCTGAGTGGTATATATCTGTTGACAAAATGGACAGCCTCATTGTTGTGGTGATCGTGACTGCCAAGTGTGGGGTTCTGGGCTTTATCCCGATCACGTGTTTACAATGAATGATTTTTTTATTTCGTCCTCGAAGTTTTCTTGGCTTTTCTTTTCTTTCAAACAAAATGTTTTCTGTTCTGAACAACGCATTAACTAAAAGTAGACAGTCACCTTGTAGTTCAGAAAACTAGATCCTTGTCATATGTGTGTGCACATACACAGTGTGCTATGGTGTACTGTATTTGTTCGGAGAGACAGTATCATTTTTTTTTAATTATTATTGGTAGGGTCGCGTTTGACCACTATCTCACCTGATGGTAAGCGATGATGTGGCCGACGATGGAGCACGCTTGCCTTGAAGTAACCTATTCACTCTTGACTTAAAGACCCCTAGGTTGTAGCTATCAGGGAACAGAGACTCCGGCAGGGAATTCCATTTGGCCAAGCGCTTTTTTTTTTTTGAGAAATAATCCAATGACTTCTCCCATTGTAGGGTGGTGCGAGAGAGCGTGTCTGATGTTTACTGACTAAAACCACACCAGGACCACATAGGAAAACGGGTTTCCTTTTCAGAAATTCTCCGCAGCCCAAGCGGGCATCGACCTTACAGGGTGGCCCACCTTTATTCTAATGTTTGCAACTATCTACCAAGCGTGGGGTCTGGTTAAGATCCCGGTCACGTATTTGATATGATGGCAAATCTTCTTCTTCTTCTTTTCGATTCGATGGTAAATTCGTCAAACTGTTTGGGCCCAATAGGTGGCTACATTAATAGCAGCATCGGTAGTACTCATCAAATCCTCCAGAGTGCAGGTGTATGGGCACTTGGGGCATTCTAGTATGTGGCTCATGTTTTGAACAGGAGCACCGCAGTCACATTGATTATCCGACGGGTCTATAAAACCCCATTTTGCCAAGTTGTGTTTGCAGCGGCCTACCTGGGTTCGCAACCGATTTAGTGCTGAGAGTTGCATCATTGAGTTTACCACGTTGGTAAACTCAATGATGGCAAATGAAAATTCATTACATTTTCGTAATTAAGTACGTTCAATTTTGGCTACTTTTTCAAAAAATAAACTGCTTTCAGCTGTGAAATACTAGAGTGATTACTATTTAAACGATTTAATACAAACATGAAATGTTTCCATTTTGTTTATTTTATTTATCACGTAATAAATAAATAAGCAAAATGGTTTATATTTTATAAAAACTTACATTAAAATATTTTTAAATCGTATGAGTCAGTCGTGAAAACTTGGCAGTTTTATTTCATAAAACAAACAAAACAATTTGTTATTTTCAAACGAAGAACTATGTATTAAATATGAAAATACCATACTGATTAACTGTTATACAACCCGATATTAAATCAAAGTCATATAAAGCTTTTTGTTTTAGATGGTTAAATCATCTTATAACAAATCTCGCACTTGGGCGGAGCGAGAGATAGTGTCAGACTTTTACTGACTAAAAACCCACTCATGTTCCTTCTTTACCTTCGTCCCAGGAACACGGGTTTCACTTTCACACTACCCGTGGCCCCATTAGGCTTCGACCCTACTGGGCCCCTACAGTTGCTGACATCTCCTTGCGTGGAACGCGCCGTCGACGACTTGGGCTCGGTCCGGACGGTTACCGGACGGCCGGACGGTGAGGCACCGATTGCTCGCCGTCCGCAAGCCCGCGCTTACGGAGGCCGGAAATCGGGATCGGAATCCCGGTGGTGGTTGGTGCTGGGGGTTCAGTAGCTGTGTTAATATTCTAGTGTATATTGTGACGTAAAATTAGTGTAGTTTTGTATCTCAAGTGTCTAAACAACTGGACAATATGTGGAATCATTGAAAAAGTCTAGTCTTTCATGTCATCGACACCCGGTCTTTGTACTGTCAATAATATTGCACAAGTAGACAGTGAATCACTCACTTAGGGCATTAGACCGATGAACTGTGAACTTGTTATTTAGCAAATTGCATTAACAGTCATAACACTTAGCGCATTCAACCATTGTTATCTCTAACCAAGAACAAAATGTCTATGAACTTTGAAAATACTTTTACTATAAATTGCTGAGATTCGTACACAAAATATCAGTCTAATTAGTAAGATGAAGACTTTAACAGCAGTGTTAGTAGTCACTGTGCTGGTGATCCATATCTCTGGGTACTTGATACAAGTACCGACTGCACCTTCAATTGAACAGCATAAGGAATATGGTAAGTTTCGCTCTTATTTCTGTTTCCAATGAGTTTATGTTGGAGCTTATGGTGGAGGTCTGTCCCGCTTAGGTGGAGTACCGCCATGTCTTTGTGGAGGCGATCGGCGGCGGTTACTCCTCGCGTTCGGTTTTGGTTCAGACCATGATACGAAGTGAGAGGGAATGGGAAGTGGTCACCTGTTTCTGCAAGTCATTACTACTGCTTCTACATTTTCTAATTTTATCCGATTGACCCTGGAGTCTTTATAATCATTGTGTCAGCACAATGTTTATAAACACTACAGGGACAGTCAGCTTGAGAATATTATTAAAGAAGCTGTTAATGGCATTTGGGCATCACAGTGTTTTCACTGTGACCTCGTATTTGGTTTGAACCAATGATGCGTAGGTACTTGGGCTCTAACAGGAACCAGTGTCAAGGCCCACAATGATCGATTAACTACGTTATATTTCGGTAGCTCAATGTCAATACCAAACATTTTGACAGTAAAAATAGCCAAAAAGTTATTATCACAGTCGCTGATAGAATATTTTTTTTGGCTAGGTCATCCTTTTGATATTTCTATTATTAGAACTTTGTAACTTTAGTAAAGATGTTGTCAAGTAAACAGCCCATGACAAATCACTGCTTACTTTTAAACTATTATCTATACAATATATAATATATACAATATTTAAAACACATACATAACTCCGTATCACATAACACTAACATTATAAAATTGATTTGCGAGTGTATGTATGTTCGTTACTTCATCACGCTCGAACGGCTGAACGGATTTCGAATAAACTTGGTAAATGGGTAAACCATGTCGTGGAGTAGCACATAGGATACTTTTTATCTCGGGACTATATTTCCTTCGTCACACTTCCGGACGTGAACCAACACAGATGGCGAGATACCATCAATAAGAAGCTAATCCAGCGGGAACTTCACGACCCTCAGTAATGAGGAATACGACTCGAGGAGGAGAAGGAGGAGGATGTTTCCTTGTGATAATTTCCTACTATCACGCGGGAGAAGTCGCTAGTCTTTCTTATATTTAAAACACAAAGTTTTATAATTTTATAGGCAGTAATCATGTAAAAGATTGAATTTAATTTACAGTATAAAGGTGTTTGCTATAAAATATTATGACTAATCTTATGTTCGTCCGGAGCAATCAGTGACACTCAAAAGAGTCATCATGATAAATGTTTGGCACTCAATACATCCTCAACGTTAATGGCTCACGTCAAATGTAATAGGTGGCTAACTGCTATCTGAACATCTTAAATGTTTTACAGCTCATTATGACTGTAGATTTGACATACCATTACATCACGACAGTTTTACCAGAACGGTTAGGCAGAAGTTTATTATGCTTATTGCCATCAATCTTACAAGGAGAATTATCATCATTTAAGTTGAAAGATATCCACTGTTAGACATAGGCCTCCCCCAAGCGTCGCCATAACGACCCGTTCAGTGCGTCCTTCACACACGTTTCACCTTGTGGGAGGTCTTCCAACACTGCGTCTTTCGGTACTCTAGAATCTTTCGTCCCCATCAACTATCTGTTTTTCGAGCAATATACCCCTTGCCCACTGCCACTTAAGTTTGGCGATTCTTTGGGTTGTGTCGGTCCTGCTGCGGAATGAGAATGGAGCCAAATTTTGTGCCTTTTTAGGTTTCCGTACTTTAAAAGGAAAAAAAACGGAACCTTAAAGGATCACTTTGTTGTCCGTCTGTCTGTCTGTCTGTCTGTTAAGACCCTTTATCTCGGGAACGCGTGGAGGTATCGAGTTGAAATTAAAACTATACTCGAGTCTGCGGTCTCTAGAAGCTGTAAAAAAATCAAACTTTTGAGTTAACGAAAAAAAAGTATTCGGGCGATTTTTTAACATAAAACATATATTTCGACACTCTCAAGGGAATCAAAATTCATATGTTACTTCCCGTTGAGCTAAAATCCTGAAATTTGGCATGAAGCAAGGTTTTACAGCACAAATATAGAATAAAATCCGAAAATTGTAAATTTGTAGTCAAAACACAAAAAAAAATGTGATTCGGAAAAACCTTCGTAACTCAATTCGGGAATTGAACTGTTTTCATACGTAAGTTTGTACGGAACCCTCAGTGTGCAAGCCCGACTCGCACATGCCCAGTTTTTGTAAAGGGTGGACATCATCAAATAACTTCACCCGCTCCGGGTTGGGCACGCCACAATTATGGCGATAAGTCCCCTCTTTGAGGCGTGGTTGGAAAGACCTCACGGCGTCCTCACCTTCCGCATGACGCAGGTTCTCACCGAACACGGGAAGTTCGGGAAGTTCCTGCACCGAATTCGTGCGGAAGCGACGCCCGGGTGTCGCCACTGTGTGGACCGCCCGGAGGACACGGTGGAGCACACGGTGGAGGTGTGCCCCGCTTGGGAAGAGCAACGCCGTGTCCTCGTGGGGGCGATCGGCGGCGGCGATCTCTCGCGCCGGGCTTTGGTACAGGCCATGGTCCGGAGCGAGGAGGAGTGGCAGGCGGTCGCCTCCTTCTGCGAAGCAGTGATGCTAGCAAAGGAGGCGGCCGATCGCGTGAGGCAACGGCAACGGTCCTCACGCCCCAACCGCCGCCGGGATTCCGATCCCGATTTCCGGCCACCGTAGGCGTGGGCTTGCGGACGGCGGGCAATGGGTGGCCCGCCGTCCGACCGTCCGGTAACCGTCCGGACCAAGCCCAAGACGTCGACGGCGCGTATTGTTCCACGCGCGCCTCAGGGAGATGTCAGCAATTGTAGGGGCCCAGCATGGTCGAAGCCTACTGGGGCCATGGGTAGTGTGAAAACGAAACCCGGACCCTGGGACGAAGGCAACGAAGGAACAGGAGTGGGTTTTTAGTCAGTAAAAGTCTGACACTATCTCTCGCTCCGCCCAAGAGCGGGATTTGTCATAAGATGATTTTCCCACCTAAAAAAAAAAAAAAAAAAAAAAAAAAAAAACCCGCTCCGGGTGGAGCGAGAGCGAGTGCCAGACTTTTACTGACTGAAATCCGCCCGTGTTTGTTCAGTTACCCTTTGCGTTCCAAGACCACCGACAGCCAGCCTAAGTTTGAACTTAACCTATTTTTGGTCTTTACTGGACGGCCGGACGACAAGTTACTTATTGCTTGTCGTCCGCAAGCCCGCAATCTCTACGGTGGCTGGAAATCGTCCTGCAACTCCTGACACCCAATGTCTCCGACGCAGGTCGGGGTGAGAGCCTTGTCTCCGCCTCACTGTTTCGGTGAACTCCTTTGTTCACCTTGCTGCTTTGATTACAGGGAAGATTCTTGATTAGATTGTGGTAATGTTTTACTGGGTTATTAATGTAGCAGTAGATAGGTAATGTCATCAATGCTTAGTTAGTAAGTTTATAGATTGATAAATAAAAAGTTGTTAATTGATTGGGGTTATTCAAAATATTTTGTATGGTACTGTTGCTGCAAATTGTACATATATAAATGCCTTAACAAGACCGTCTAGGTTGGCAAGGTATATTGGATCATATCAATCGCTAGCTCATACAGAGTTACGGACATTACATTTAGTTGCAATGCCATGCTACACATTAATCCTCTCCTTCATTTGCATGATACGGTATCGAATGCCAAATTATTCTTGTAAACTATTCTCAGATCTATCTATAGTATTCACCATATCTATAGATACCTAATAATACATGAATATTTATTTCATTTCAGTTTCAACACAATCATGGCTACAGGTCCAAAAACTGTTGACACCGTTGTTCGAAAACGTTTGCGATGAAAACAAAGATCTACTCAGTTCTCAAGGAAAAATCATAAAATCAGGAGATTTCTCAGTACGTAAATGTGCCATGGATAACGTCAATTTAATTATTTGACCAACTATTTCAATTTGTTTTTCAAACTTCATTATGCTTTAATTACAGAAACCAGACGCAGTAACTAATTTGGAAAAGCTCATTGCAGCTGGCTTGCTGCCCAAGGGAGAAATTTTCAGTGAATATAATCCTGAACACATGAAGGAGTTGAAAATAATCTACGAACTATTGTCCTCGGCTAAAAACTTTGAAACATTTTATGAAGCAGCTATATGGGCGCGTCTAAACTTAAACTGCGGGCTATATGTGAATGCTATTTACATGGCTGTTCAAAATAGGAAAGACGTAGAAAGATTTTCCATTCCAGCACCATATGAAGTGCTACCAAATTACTTTATACGCAAAGAGGTTTTAGTCAAAGCTTCGTCTATCCTTGCTGGACAAGAAATAACTCTAATCGATGGCATCCGAGATGAAGGAAATACTTACTATTTAGATGCAAATTACACTGCTATGTTTTATGACAACGACGATGACTCAAAGTTAGCCTACTTCCGTGAAGATATCGGCTTAAATTCTCATTATTTCTTAAGAAAGTTAAGGTTATCACCATGGTTTAATGACAACATTAATGGCAGATATGGAGAAGATATGTATCAGATGATGAAACAATTCATGGCAAGATATAATTTAGAAAGATACGCTAATGGTTTACCGGAGTCAGACAGCTTAAACTGGGATTCTCTACCTGATGTTTATTATGATCCTGAATTAGTTTATTCAGACGGAAATGAATTTAGTCATAGAACGGTGCCTTTAGATATTCCAATGAATGAAGAGATAGCATTATTACAAACTATAGAAAATAACATTTTAACTGTCGTTAGTCACATGGTATGTATTATATTTACTTTAAAATAAATTGTTTTAGTGTCTCTATTTTATTTTTTGTTAGTAATAAAATTATGGTGCTTTTGAAATAAATTATTGAAGAAACAATTCTTTCAGCGTGAGGGTGGATATAATAAAACACAAATATTGAATCACTTAATGGAAATCCTTGTCACGGGAGAGAGGAGTTATGAGACATTGGCTCGCCAGCTCCTTGGCAAAGATCGTACCAACAACAGGTAATTTATTCATTGATAAATTTATATTTGATGATGGCTTTATAAGTAATTGCATACTATTTATGACATTTAATAATTTCAGGCACCTTTCAGTGCTAGAGCATTATATGACTTCTCTACGGGATCCTATGTTTTGGAAGATAAACAAAAAGATAGTTGACCTCATAGACAGCGCATTAAAATTGTTACCTACATACTCAAGAAACGAACTATACTTTCCGGGAGTGGAGGTCGTAAATATTGACGTAAAAAAGATGATGACAGCGTACGATTACTTTGAGTTCGATGTTACAGACGCACTAAAATTAGACGACAGTAAGTCGACGTTCAACGTTAAAATAGGTCAACCTAGATTAAACCATAAGCCGTTTACAGTAAAACTTAATATATCTTCTCTAGTCGCAAAGAAAGGTTTGGTTAAAATCTATTTGGGACCTAAACTGAAGCCTGGAGAACTTGCTGCTAAAAAGAATCTTTTCACTCTACTTGATGTTTTTGAGATTAATCTTAAAATAGGAACCAATGTAATATCAAGGTCATCAGACGATATGAAACACTTTGCTTGTGACTTTATGTCGCTCAAAACTATTCGCAAGAAAATGGAAGATGCTGAATTTGGGTTGGATTCTTTACCTCTAAAAATTATTGAATCTCAAATTGGATATCCATCAAGACTTATACTGCCAAAAGGTTTACCTCAAGGTTTGCCTATTCAGATGTTTGTTTTTGTAGCTCCATTTACTAAAGCTGGTGCCAGTTTTTCAAGTAACATGGAATTCAATTCTGCGATTTTATCGCCTGGGTATCCACTTGATTTGATGATAGCTGATCGGCAATTATTTGCACTACCTAATGCGTTGATTAAATATGTCACAGTTACGCAGAAGGGGGACAGTAAAGTAGAAAATTATGGCGGACCAGGAGTGACTAAACAATGGTATGGTACTACTACCTACGATCCATCTTCTCGACCAAATTATTCTCAAAATAATAAAAAACCTTTTGATTACAACTCAAACAAAGGATCATCTGACAATATTGAAAATAATACAGACACATTCAATGAATTTTCGACTGCATCAGTTGAAGATCATTACGGAGTATTGCCTTTAAAAGAAAGCTTTGTTCCTAATGCAGTATTTGACGAAAACACAAATGACGATGCGGTTCGTTCATCAAACTTTCTGAAACTTGATAAAGAACCGTATGATTACAAAGCAAATAAAGCAAAATTTGAGAAAAAAGATTACTTATCAAAGAAAAGTGACTATTCCAAATATCGTGCTACAACGACCATGGAAGAAGATGACACTATGTCTTCTGTTACCATTCCATCATACGAAGAAATTGTTTCTGACATTAAAAATAATGAAAACGTAATATTAAACACACCTCGTCTTCTTAAAGCAACAAATTATGAATATTCATCAAAATCTAAAGGTAGAGAACCATTTGACTACAAAGCAAAGAAAACTCAGTTTGATAAAAAAGACTATTTAGCAAAAAAAGGAGATTACAATAAGTATCGCACTACAATGCCATTAGAAGAAAAAATCACCACGGCATCTACAATAACAACTCCAATAAATGAAAATGCTGATGATGATATTGATAATCAAGACAATTTGCTAGACTATACACCACTTCTACTCCAGTCATCAAAGTTTGACTATTCGTCTAAAAGAAAGGAATTTGACTATAAAGCAAAAAAAGCGCAGTTTGACAAAAAAGATTATTCTGCAAAAAGGGGAGTCTTCACTAAATATCGTACTGTTACTCCAAAAGAAGACGAAGTCACTACTGAATTCTCAATACCAATGACAAAATATACAGATGATTTAGCGAGGGTCCAATTAGACAACGATATCAATAACTTAAACTTAGTCAGTGAAATAAAAAACAACGACATTAACGATGTAGAAAGTAAAGATAATACCGTAAATGAAAATATTTTCAGAAATAATGTATTAGATTTAGAACCATTTTCCTTTGATGTAAGGAAGCGAACTCCTACTGTGTATGACTTTTTGTTTCACACATTTGATTATGAAGACCCAGAACTAAAGGTGTATGAATAGCACAAAAATGTTCCGTATAAATATTTTAATATTGTAAAATAATGTACTGTGATTTTCATAGATGAGTTCCACCACTTTTTGTGTAAGTTGAAATAAATCATGTAATTTTTGTGAGCATTTTATTTGTAACCGGTCCTAGATAGGCAACGTCCTCAGGAATGAGTAACCATACCATTGGTGACCTTTATCTAGACTCCACCGAAGTAGAAACGAGAATAGAGGAGAGAAGATGCTTAGCCATTAGCATGTACATATTTATTAAAGTCTAACTAGACCGAAACAGCTCTGAATTTTGAGATGGATCGCACATAGAATATCAAAACTGTTGCTTATTTAGGCGAACACTTCATCAAAGCTCAAACATGATGAAAGGAGAGTGTAGATTATGAACAATCAATTTATAGTAAACAAATAATTTTGTTATTTACGCGCGCAGTTTCGGCGACTTCCAGCCTCCCGAACAAGCCGGATTCCGAAAAGGCTTCAGCACTATAGACCACATGCATACACTACGGCAGGTTATACAGAACACCGAGGATTATAATAAGTTTATCTCTCTGCCTAGCGTTTGTGGACTACGAGAAACCGATCGATTCGATCAAAACTTGGGCTGTGCTGCTGCCTCTCCAACGGTGTTAGATTGACTATCGGTACATCAAAATACTGAAGTGTTTGTACTTCCGACTTCAGGACCGGACCTTGAAACCAATCCTCCTGCGACACGACGTTTGCCGTCGACCTAGTAGTCATGACTGAGACTACAGAGGAGCTCAGCACAATGCTCAATGACCTCAGTAGAGCTTCCGAAAGAGTGAGACTTAACGCGCTCAATGCGTTATGAGGTAACCCTAGCCACATGCGTAACTTCTCGCAGGTGTGGCAGTCAAAATCGCTTTTCTTTCACTCTGTGTGGGGGATAGCTATGTTAACATTTCTATGGGTATAACAGGGACAAATATATAAAATTAATTCTCTCACGAAGCTTAGCCTATCGGTGCAGTAAATACTATATAAGGTTGTATATATAAGTAATAGACCTCATATGCACTGCTTGAAAATTAATTCCATCTAGTGCGGAAGGAGGTCTTATATGCCTCAAGAATTGAAGGCCTCATAGCCACATGGAGTGAGGCGCGGGCGAAATATATCTTAGCTTAGTATTGTGACAAGTTGCGATACAGAAGCATGTTACCGACCGGCGCGCTCGCATTTTTACGATTTATAAGTGTACCTAAAATATGCAATTAGTATTTATATTATATATTAATCAAGCCATAAACGTTGCAAAAAGAAACTTATATTAATTGATTCAAATTCATCAAGTGAATCGGATGAAAATAAACAGTTAAAATTCAGAAAACTGTTAAAGAGGACTACTCCAACCAAAAATTATCCCGTAAAAAAGGTGAACATTTTAGAAAATGTTCAAATTTGTGATGAAAATACAGGAGAATACCCGATTCACTAATAAAGAATATAAAAAAAAAACTTACTCTAGAAAAGCAAACAGAACATAAAGAATGACATCAAAAAAGGCACAAAGATGACACCAAACTAAAACTAGGAGAACAGCAAAAGAAACTACAAGAAACATATACAATAAATCAAAAAGAATACCAAAAATAAAAACTGCAAAAAACCCAGCAAGAAAGACACCTAGAAGAACATCAAGAACAAGAGTAAGCAAGGAAGAGGAAAATGCAGAGCAGGAAGAGGAAAATCCAGAGCAAGAAGAGGAAAATCCAGAACAAGATTACGATGAATTCATTGACTAAATATTTTAATATTATCGTAATCTTTTATTCCCACCCCTTGTCGAGACACAAATCGAACATTTTTTCAGTGCGGTGTGAGGCAGAACACATGTCAAATATATTTTCTTATTTTATTCAATACTAAAAAGTCATAACTGTTGGCGAAACTGGATTCAACTTTAGCTTTTATTTAAGTTTATAATGGTAAAGTTTCAAGCAATTATTGACTAATTAAATGTGACATTTGGGATATATTTAAGGTGTTTTTGACACAACATTTTGTGAGGCCAGAAAGTTCTCATACGCACTAGAAAGAAGTTCAACTTTGCCTCTAATATACCTCATACGCAGTAACTGAAAGTTCATAATTAAAAACCTTTATACAAAAAAAAATACAACCGACTTCAACGTAAAAAAAAAACACAAAAAAGTGCAAAATAACTTTAATTTTTGAAGTCAGTCTTTCTTTTTCTCTTCGTTATTTAACACCGACTTCCAAAATTTACAGTTATTTTGCAATTTTTTTGTGTTTTTTTTTTACGTTGAAGTCGGTTTATTTTTTTTTGTATAAAGTTTTTTAATTTACACTTTTTAATTATGGTACTACCACTAAAAAGTACCCCTCAGCCATACTTAAACACCTTATAGCCAGAGTGCATCTCATGACAATTCTAATAATACCAAACACAGTTAGATTAAATTAATTTATTACAAAGTACCGGTACCCAACTTCAGGCTTCATCATCAGATCAGTTCGATATATTCCCCCTCTTCTTTCAGTCAGTCATCGACTACACGTATAAATAAAACCAATTTTATTTATTACGACAGTTCTGCTGTGATCTTATGAGAAGTTCTGTTCCATATCTTAGAAGTTCATCATCAGATCATAACAATATTTCTATGGGACCAACTAGGAAGCACAACTTTTCTATCAAAAAAGAAATGTTTTCGAAATCGATCCACAACTGACAGAGAAATCGGTGAACATACATTAAAAAAATACATTCAGCCGAACATAGAACCTCCTTTTTGAAGTCGGTTAAAAAGGGTTCACAGCGAGCGTGTTAAAATGAATATGGGCAAAACCAAAGTCATGATAAACAACCATGTAGTACCCACTCCTATCAAGATCGTAGACTCTACACTCGAAGTTTTGGACGATTACGTTTACCTCGGACAGACAGTCCAGTTGGGTAGATATAATTTTGCGAAAGAGGTCAACCGTCCAATCCATCTCGGCTGGGCAGCATTCGGGAAGCTGCGCGGTATCTTCTCGTCCATTATACCACAGTGTCTGAAGACGAAAGTCTATAACCAGTGCGTGCTGTCAGTGATGACATATGGCTCCGAAAGGTGGTCGCTCACAATGGACCTCATCAGAAGGCTTAAAGTCACCCAAAGAGCAATGGAAAGGGCTATGCTCGGAGTTTCCATGCGTGATCGAATCAGGAATGAAGATATCCGAAGACGAACCAAGATGGCCGACATAGCACGAAGAATCGCCAAACCTACGTGACAATGGACAGGGCACATTGCTCGCAGAACAGATGACCATTGGGGCCGAAGGGTTCTAGAGTGGCAACCGCGTACCGGAAGACGCAGCGTTGGAAGGCCTCCGTGTCAAGGTTGCGGGAATCCGATGGATTCGAGACGCACAGGACCATTCGTTGTGGCGACACTTGCGGGAGGCCCATCCTTATGGAAATTCTTAAGATGCGACTTGCAAGGTGCATCAGAAGGTCAGGAGTAGGAAAAGCGTTCCCGCAGATAAGAGGGCGTTTTAGGGGGTGGTAGTTTTACACGTCTCTTCTCCGCACAGCTTCAATGGATATAATTGAGCAGAGCGAAGAGGAGATTTCATATATTTGTGGCACAATTAAAACAGAGATCCAATTTCTAATTTGAACTCCACAAATCTACACTTGGAAAAGTAAAAACCCTTCGTTACTAATGAAAACACTGTTACAGCTACTGAAGAGGGTAACTTAAATCTTAATTAGTAAAAACTCTTCATTAATTATAGACGCATAAACAATGTGCCCAATACTGTTATTAAAGCAGGTAATAAACTCAATCAACCTTTAAGAAAGAACATAACTTTAAAATGTATTACATTTACGATTAAACCAATAAAACTCTTAGATCGCGGCATATCGTGTGGCTGATTTTCATTGATCGTTAAAACAGACTAAACGTATATATAACAAGGGGAACGAATGCACATTATTGCTATTTCGCGAGGTTTTCTATCATTATTTTTGGAGGCGTTCCAAACATTTTACAACGCCGTTACGCTTTCCCTATTTTCATCGCGGAAAATTTAAAAACCATCGGTCACTACTGTGACAACGGCTAGAATACAAACAGAAAATACTTTACAGCCGATTACAAAGTCTCCACAAAACATGATACAATAACCTTATTCATTCCAGGTGTGTATTGAGATTGAAATCTGGGCAGATATGGACTCAAAAATAGAAGCACAGAACCTTGCACCATATCATATATTTTGATAGCTTCAGGTAAACAATATTGATTACATTTGGTGTAAACACAAATAAAACTTTATGATATATCGTTAAAGTCAAACGGTGTACTACATTTTCCCAACGTACAAATACATAAATTCATGCAAATCATATTTCCTCGTTACATGGGAAGAACTGCTGTCATAAATTAAAATTAAACATTGCTAAGCTTAATTCTATTTTCTATTTTGTGTTCAGAAAAGCTGCAATATTATATATAGCAAATACAGATCAGTAATAAAAACCGTAGGCAGGGTTCTAAAAGTAAATATGTGGACCAATTTGTGAAAATTTAATTAAAACCAATTAGGTTCTAATTGAATTATCTCCATAGCATAAAGGATGATTAATAATAACAATCTTCAATGAAGTCTTTACATTGGTTGGCAAGGCATTAAACGTATCGGACAGCATGAGATACAAAAAGACAAGACTAATGAAACACTAAAAACGCAAATCAAAGACACATTACCTGTAAACTATTTCAAGAATTATTAACATTTGGCTCTGAGATATCAGCCGATGGATTCTGCAAGGAAAATTCTGTGTTCTGTGCCAAAATGAAGTTATATTTCCACTTCATTGACGCTGATGATTCAGGGTACCGTGCCGGCGACTCTGTCCGAACTTTTGGCTGTGATGACCAATTATTTTGATTATGGAATGTTAAGTCAGTGTAAATTAGTCAGATGTCGGTTACGCATCGGCAAATAAATTTAATAAGTCCCTGCTGTTGCATCAGACTGCACCCGACTTTAGAATTATTTATTTGCAATAACACATTTCCTGCTAATCACTGTTCTGATGTGATCGTCTATATAGTTTGTGTCTCAATTGTTATATAGGTACGTTAACTTTACTTAAAAAACACTTTGTTAACAAGCAATAAAAGTAATTCACATTTTATTATTTGTTAACGAAGAAAATCCCTCCTATTAGATATAAGACGGTCATAATAAAATATTATGATCCTATTAACTTAAAATACTCAAGAATTGATGCTATAGTCAAAGAAAACGATCGTTACATTGATGGATGAGTTCTTGATATAAATCAATCCTCACAAATCAGAAATAGTTTTAGGATGCCTGAATTCAAGGTTCGTCTGATCGTTTATATCCCCATTCAAAAACAATAGGAAGACAAAACATCTTTATATTTAAATTGAAACTGATGCTAATATTTTAGGAAAAATGTCGCGAACTGTGAAGTAGAAAATAATAAAATTACCGTGAAATAATAATAATATTCCACAACTATCACAGAACGCCGTCTAGTCTCAAGCCAAGCAGCTAAGCAAAGCTTGTGTTATGGGTACTGGACAACTGATAAACCTACTTATATATTTCTAAATACATACATACATATATAGATAAATTACACCCAGACACAGAACAAATGATCGTGCTCATCACACAAACATTTGTCCTGGGTGGGAATCGAACCCACGACCTCCGGCGTGTGTTCGAGTACTTAGTGGCCCTGACTGCTAGTCAGGGCCACTAACCACTAGTCCAACAGGCCAGTCAAACTGAAATGAACACACGTACACAACAGTGTATATTACTTAACAATGTAAATAAATCGCGTTATATAACACAATTACTATCTTGTCCAATTTGTTTTCATTATTCCGATTAGTTTGTAGTATTACATCTTTGTAATACACCACACGTCTTGATTGAGAATGAAAATAACCTGAGTGTAGTGTTTCATAAAATATTGAAATGGGTTTACTGTAATTACAATTAAACTACAAATTGTTTTAAATCAATCAACGATAATGAAGTGATATTTACACAATGCTACCTACTGACCAAGTAAAATATTAAATTTTTTTGTATATTCAAAACCAAAAGTCGCACTTGTTATGAAAAATGCTCACAAAATCGGACTTATTCATATTCTACCAAAATATACGTTAGCAAAAATTTCAACGATCGGTTTTACTGCTTTCCAAGGAATGCGTAGACCAAAAATAACGTCACAATAATACCAAGTGGATTAAAAATAAACTTGTAACCTGACCTAATTTCGGGTTGTATTGTTGTTTTAAACTACACGTGGTCGACACGTATAGCGCGACTGAGATTAGATGTTTCTCTTATTGTGGCATTCACATGAGAACACAAAAATTATAGCCGATCACAGAGAGTCTATATCTGCCCCGGCGCCGCAGTATAACCCGTTTCACGCGCCAGTGGTTGCCAATCATCGGCCTTCCGTACATTAGCTGTTGTATTTTACTCACAATATTCAAATATTTACATCCGCACTATATATCATTATATTATTTATATCTATCGTAATTTGTTCGTCATTTAAAGCATCGTAAATCGATCATCTTCATTAAAATTCTCATCTTCACTTTAATATTGTGTGGTGTTTATCTATGCTAAATGTGTTTTGCTTTGTGACATTCGAACAAATAATAAAATATCTAGAATTCGTTGAATGTAAGACATTTTTTTGCAGCAATTTGAAGCATTGTAAATATAAAAATAACATTAATAAACAGCCGCCAGTAATTTTGGAATTAATTTTTAAAGAATAAATACCGCTTAAAACTTTGTCTCAAATTCTAAACTCTGTAGTTCAAAAACTAAATTGTAATATTCTGTTTAATTATAAAATAAAACAAGTCAATAAAAACAGTTGGTGACTCCTGACAGTGACGTCGTTACACGTAATATTCTCGTCGGGATTGTTGTGAATCGGCGGCCGCATCAAAGGAATTTCCTGCTCTTAATCAAGGAACAGCTTTATATGCGCAAGAGTTTCTGCTACGTTTTAAAGTGGACGTGTTAAAGATGTTTCGTTTCAAATGTTGCAATCAAGAACTCTGGCAAATGTAAAACATCCTTCCTTTTACTGGATATTCGTTTTATACCTTCTTTAGAGCTGACAGTATTTACCAAACTTTATACGTCAGCTAAAATATACTATGTACACGTGCTCTAGAAACTGCACTTGTTAACGTATGTTGCAAAATCTCAGGAAGTTTATACGAATGCCAACCCAGTACCACGCACCAAAAAACTACAGAACTTTTAGAACACACTTTACACTTACAATTTTGTTAATGAAACAATAAACGTAACAGTCAAAACATTAAAGTCGTATACACCTTTATCAATAAATTAAATGGAGCTTTATAAACAAATACGTCATTGTTCCTGAAACGCAAATCGGTACTGGAATAATGCTATTCGGAAGTTTCGTCAACAACTATCATATTTCTATAAATGGATCGCATCGTCTATGTTCCTACGTGTGAGTGAGTTGATGTCAATTCGTTTATATAAATCTGACAGCTCACTTCCTGCAGAATGCAGGATTTGCTGAACATTCCCACCATCTGACGTAGATATAATTCACGCTGACGAAGAACTCAATAACCACGTCACTATTCTGAACTGGCACGGTAGAGAGAGAGACAGCAGCTTTTTCACTTATTTTTGTATTCCAGTCTGTGGAGGAAGGAATGCTATAAATAAGGGTGCCATACCGACGTAAAATCTAGTGTAACAACACTCGCACTCGGATTCGGTTCTTGTTACAACTGCCAACCCTACACAGACACCATGGTGAGGATCCCAAGGATTTCAAATATCCCGTTCGTTGGACGTGAATGTGACAGTTAATTGTGACAAATTTGAAAGTGTTTAAAATTTGCAAATAATATGAAACGTTCTACTGAAAATTCTTACATCGTTTCGAAGCAGTGATATTTGCATATTTATGAAAAGGATAAAATTTTCAAGGCTTTTTACAGTTTTGCTGCATACTTGAAGAAAATATTTGTTAGCCATATATTACTTCACTCATCACATCACACGGCAAAATTATGCACTTGGTTAGATAACGCGCGTTTCTCTTCTTTGCACACTTCTAAACGATACATTTTTTACATTAGTCTTCTCTTATTAGGACACAGACGATGATCAGAAGATGGCCATGCTGCGCAAGGCTTTCCAGATGTTTGACACCACCAAGTCAGGATATATTGATGTCCTGAAGATCTCAACCATTCTCAACACAATGGGCCAGCTTTTCGATGACTCCGAACTGCAGGCTCTCATCGATGAGAACGACCCAGACAGTAAGTTTTACTTCGTGTCTATACTTTCTCTCATGATGGATGCTACAGCAGTTACTGGATCTTGTTTAAGTTTAAAGTCATTAATTCTGAATATTCAATAAACAAATCTAGTTATTTGTTCTCAAAAGAATCTCCTTTATCGAGACAATAGTTTTCAAATCTAATAAACAAGTTTATATTGATGAACATATCTCAATCGGATGTAAAGGCTCAAGCTTATTACTCATAAATCTTCACGCATGTTATGTTCATCAATAAAAGTTCGCACATTTACATTGTGTACATTTTCATTGATTCTGAATTCTTGTAAAATAAAATAAATATTTATATTAGCATAAAATTTGTTTACCTAATAAATAATTTTATCGATATTTTATGCAAAAATTTTAAGCGAAACATCAACTTTGTTGATGTACTAAATTATTGAAAATTTTACTATGTTTTCTCTATAGCTTAGAGAAAAGTTAGGTTGATTTAGATGTTTTTTTTTAATCTTAGTTGCCAAGTACAAATGTAAGAAAAAAAAAAATGGTAACAATAATTGTCGTATAAACAGCCGCAAACATCTCTTGTTAAAAAGTAATCCATCATCAGAATACGCTAACAAGAATTCACACGTACCGAGGCTACGACACCTTTTAAAATATATTCTCGAATATTTTTACTCGTCGCGGGAACTAATGAGGCTATTTCCGTACGATAGTTCTCTCCGAGTTTCCAGTCCCTTTGAAAGATGCATGTCTCGGTTTCCAAAGTTTATTTATCTAGTCGGTTTTCAATGAAAGAAATAGAGCGCTCAAGGTTTAGTACAGTTCTGCTTTTAGTCTCGAATTAATTGTTATTTTTACTTCATTTTAGAAGCCGGCAAAATTAACTTCGATGCCTTCTGCAACATCGCTTCTCACTTCTTGGAGGAGGAAGACGCCGAAGCTATGCAACAGGAACTGAAGGAAGCTTTCAGGTTTGTATCTGTTTATCTCGGACGCTGACTAGCTCACATTGAGATTGTCCGAAATATACGGCGACATGCTGTCTGACACTGGTTAAACGATAAATTTCACCAATCTCCAGGTTGTACGATCGTGAAGGCAACGGTTACATCACCACTTCCACACTGAAGGAAATCCTGGGTGCCCTTGACGACAAGCTCAGCTCGAGCGACTTGGACGGTATCATCGCTGAGATTGACACTGACGGATCCGGAACCGTCGACTTCGATGGTAAATATTTCGACTCTAACATTTATAAATTCAAATTGTTCCAACGTCACTATATCACTGTAATGTTCCAAATTATTATAACAATGTTATTGGAATATCGGCTGGAGGTCTGCCCACATTTTGTCTCGACGCCAAGACAGGCCTCCGCAGTTAATACGCAGTTACCTGATGTCATTTTGTCGACAGAAATGTCAGAAGCGTGAACATAACAATTTGGCTACGTCTCAGCCCACGCTAACTTTTCAGCAATATATTATAAAAACTGCTAAAATTGTCCATTCGACTAAAACCGAATCCCGTTTCAAGTCGATTACTAACTGAACGGCGTAGCAGCTGCTTTTGAAGATAAACTAAACCAACATAGATACATAAACACATTATAACACTTATACTAATGCCGAAACATTACAAGCGCACCGAAAAGGCGGGTGGTAGGCGACGGTCAGGATTTATGTTGTCTAGTACACGCACATATTGTAATATTAATTCATCGGCACTAATCTCCTACGTTTGTTTTGGATTGAGATCAAAGAATCTAATGGATCGGCTTTTTGACAAAAATCATTTAAGAGGTTTTACATTAAAACTCTTTTATTTACTTATTCAATGAATTACGGCGATGCCTGGAATCTTTTATAATAATCAAAAATTGATTTGTTCGGTAGTTTTTGTTTACTTTTTTTCTAATTTATATTTATACAATATTTTGTGATCCATTTTGTTTTATTTAAAAGTTTCCCTAAATTACAACTCAACCGTGTAGATTTTCGTTTTGGTGTATTTTCAGTTTGTAACCTTTAATTTATTTTGTTTCAGAATTCATGGAGATGATGACTGGAGACTAAGCAATTCGTCTAACATTATTATATTATAGTATTATTAAATTTAGATGCTATTTTTATTGTATTTAAAAAGTTAAGACTTTGACTCTAGTACAAAACCAAATGCGGTATTAGCATGGTTGTTTAATTAATTTGCACATTTTACTCTATCTTATAGATAGGCACTTGTTAATATAATTATTAGTCTACAAGGGTATGCCAGAAACCATCGAGTTCGTTCCAAAGAATTATTTCCGGAATAATTCACACCTAACGAATTCTAGGACAATTATATGCTAATATTTATAACGCATTGCACTTTATTTTGAACGTACTCTTTTTAAATTACTTCATTATTATTACATCAATACACAAAACGGCAGTCTTTTACTCTAGTTTCAATTGCTGTAATGTCATGTCCTTGACCTCATTATTCCTTCTAAACTTGAGTTAGTTAGCGACGACTCGTTGTTGTGGGCACACTAGTTTTGTTGATCAAAGAAACAAAAATACACACAGGCAGTATCTAGTGATTTATTACGATTTATACATCTCAACCAGCTGTTATGTAACCATTAAGTTCTAAATATTTCTACTGGCACATTCTATATTTCTGTAATATACGGTAATTGTGTCGAGAGTGAAGAATTGCCTCTTGACCAAAATTAGCCGTGTTCCAAGACCCGCAATTGAAAAATTGTCCAATTGCATTTTGTTTCCTGTGGGTACTGTACAACTGAGGACAGAATAACAGGTCACCGCACATTTTCCTATACACTTTTGAAGATGAAACTTCAACTGTTAGCCTGTGTTTCAAAAGGACCGTTGATCGCATGTGTTGGGTATCAACATTGTCTACTTTATATACCATTAGTGATAATAGCTGAAAACTAATATAAAAATTTGAGATTGAAGCATGAGATTACCACCGCTTCACAAAGCAAATGTTCCTAGTCTTTTGCATTAGTAGCCCTTTTTTAGAGAGTGGTAAATATCAAATAATTCTTCCGCTCTAGGTGGAGCGAGAGAAAATATCTGGCGTTTAGTGACTAAAACATTCGTGTTCTTTCTGTTGCCCTATTAGACTCTTTCAAACGATCTCGCAGCCTTTCATTAATGGCTCTTATAAATAAACTTAAAAAAAAACACTCAGGCAGTAATATTGCGGTCCGGTAAAATATTTGCAAATGGTAAATGACTATTCCGAAAAAAAGACCAGAGAGTTGCACTGCCAGATTAGGTAAAATTACATCTAATCAAACCTGAAAAAGGAGCTATTTTTAGTTAAACTATGATGATTTTGAATGTCCAGCAAGTTAGTCAAGCTCAACTGCCATTAAAACTGTCACGGTCAAACCACGAATGCCAGTCAGTGTAAGGCAACGTACGTTGTCAGTGCTAGCCCTAAGCCCTTGAAAGATAGATGTCCTCGAAGATGAAACCAGAATATGTCTGTGATCATAATTACAAATACAAGGTGTGAAGTCTTCAACACTGTGACCACAAGTGTACAATGAAAATTGTACCCATTAAAGCGACCCTCAGGATCTCAATTGGATCAGTAGAAATACCGTTATGATTCCTCTTGTGCATATAAGCCATGTTTAACTATTTACGGCACTAGTTGACTGCAGTGTTGGCTATTGTGATGTTTCGATCCGCCATTTTTCTATGGCTACTTTATGTGGGGTTATCCGTGTCGGTACCCACGGACGAATTCCGTGGGTTTGTCAACGAAGGAGGTACGTGCCTGTGATTTATAGCAAATAAACTGATCCTATAAATATAGTTAACGTTTCTAGTGCCAAGGTTGGCGCACTGGTTTTATAGCCGTTATACACAGCTGGCAATTAATTTTGAATTACATTTTCCGATCGCGCTTTAACTTTTTTATTGTTGTGTAAGGCTTAGTTGGTTGGCAAAGAGAGATGAATTCTAAGATAATTGTCAAAAAGTGTAGTAGTAAAAGTCGGAGCTAAAGTAAAGTAAATAAATCAATAGAAATTTTGGCAGTGTAATGGAAGAAAATGTCTGTCAGATAGAATAATCTCTCTCGCTCTCGCTCTCAGGAATTCAAGTTAATATTGCTAAGTTTTTTTTAGTTTAGTACCCAACTGAAGAATAAGGAGTAGGTGTTGCATGAAAAGCTCCTTTTGAGTAATAAAGTCGCTTATGTATCTTAAAGTGTTTTTTAGCTCCTAGCCAAACCTAACCTAACCTAATCTAACCTACATCGTCCAATGACAAAGTAGAATCTAAACTATATTTAACTAACTACATTTGTTAATACTTACCCACTTCATATTTTTTCTCCAGAATTATCTACAAATGATGATGGTTCTATTATGGGCATCATCCCTGGAGGGTACCAAGCTCAAGGGTCTCAGAGAACTGGAAACATTTTTTATGAACTACTAGAGGTAACTTAAAACATGTTTGAAAAGAGTTATTGGAATTTTATCAGGGTAAATTAATTCAATTATATAAACATATATTTTCAGTATAATGATGATTTTAAAATATTTAAAAACTCTGTGAAGAAAGGTGCCACTGAGAAAGGTCGTACATTTAACATATATGACGATAACATGAAAGAAGCTGCCAGCAGTTTATTTGAACTCCTCCACGGTGCAGAAGATGCAGGCTATAATGCAGAGAAGTTATTCAATTTTGACGAATTAAATGAAGACTTAGTAACATATGCTACCCAACTACACATGCTATACAGGGACAAAACTGTTGACATATCTGCATTTCCACCACCCTTTATTACAAAACCCAACTTCTTTGTCAACGGTGAAACAATAGTAAAAGCTTTAAAACTTAGTAACTACATTAACAATAACATAGACATTACTGAAGAAGCACATGCAGATCAGTATTTCAAGACCTATGATACTATTACGATTAATACTAATTACTCTGGTTGGAATCTCCCAGAAAATGGGGGTGATGAGCAACTAAATTACTTTAGGGAAGACATAGCTTTAAATAGTTATTACTACGGTGTTCACTTGAGACATCCATATTGGATGTTCCGCCATAGATCATATTCGTTGAATGCTAGAAATGATGAGCATTACTATTACATTCACCAGCAACTGGCAGCGCGTCTCCAACTTGAAAAGGAGCATTTACTTCAGAGTAATAGTACAAAGAAAAATAACTTCAGTGATTTTCATCCGTATCTTATTCATGAAAATGGATTACCTTTTCCTAGCAGATCAGGTACACTTGGGCATTGGAGTGAAGATAGAGCCAAAATTAAAACAATCGATATTGCAATTAGAGAGTGTACGTCTAGAGGACTGATTGTCATGGTGAGTGATCTTAATTTGAGTAATTGGCACATCATTGATGAACAACAAGCTAACGTTACTTATTCACAGAACAATCTTTCTGTACAGGATAATAATTCTCCAATGAGACTAACTGAAGATAACTACGTCCAATTGTTAACAAGATTATTCCGAGGTAATTTTGAAACTGGAAGAATATCCAAAATTGTAAGGTCGTTGTTTGGATATGGCGGTAATGGATTTCCCCTTCATCAGTAAGTGCAAATTTTTACTAGTAAATTATGCCTACCAAAAAGGTTTATTCCACTTCGCCTGCTGGGTCTCATTTCTAAAAAGTTAAGCTTTGACCTTAAAAACAAGTATTAGCTGTATTTAATTGGACTAACCGAATAACTTTCTGACAATAGACAAGATTTTTTATGTTGTTTCTAATTTAATAATAATTGAAGGATGATCTAATAAACAAAAATCTCGTGTCACACTGTTTGCGGAAGGACTCCGATACTTTCGAACTGGCATGACCGACTTTTACATATTTTTTGTGTATATTTGATAGGTCTGAGAATACGTTATAGGCTATTTTTTTTTTTTTATGGTTCATATGGTAGAACAACCCTTCCCGGGTAAGCTTATAGACCATAAGCATAAAGCGACCGAAATTCAACACAAAAATTACTACACTACGGAACATGTCAATTAAACAGTTTCCGCATTGTTACAGATACAATCCGGCGCCATCCGTAATGCACCACCCACAGACATCATTAAGAGATCCTTTATACTGGTACATGATTCAATACGTTCTCAACTACTTTACTGAATTCAAAGAATCTATTGAACCTGTTAACTTTAGAAAATATGCACAGAAACGCTGTGAAATCATTGAAGCCGACATTCCAAAAATCACGACTTATTTTAGTTATTATCAATTTGACATCAATAGAGCCATCATTAAAAATGGTTCCCCTCTTGCAAAACCACCACTGACTGTAACTGCACGCCAAAAGAGGTTGAAACATTCAAAGTTTGAGTTCAATTTTACTGTAGATTGTGAAAGTTTCAAAAATAGCATTGTTAGATTGTTTCTCGGGCCACCGTGTTCTGACAATTGTTGGGACAAATACAATAATTTCTTTGAACTTGATAAATTTGCATACACCCTTGATGAAGGATTGAATATCATAACATGGTCACCAGAGAATTCGAATAGGTTTTCAAGTGATGAGTATTATAATATGGAAGGGTTGGCGGCTCAGAAAGATAGAAGCAATAATTTCAATTTGTTCAAGTTTCCAGAAAACTTAATAATACCAAGAGGTACTGAGAAAGGTCTAAACCTGACATTATTTATAATGATAACACCAGGAGACGAGTTTCTTGATGATATCTTTGCAGCCAACAAATTGTTTTCAGAAATAATGAACGATATTGATAACAAACCAATAGGTTTTCCTTTTAATAGACCAGCAACCGATTACTATGATGATGCCCCAAATTATAAGTTTTACAATGTTACGGTTTATCATAAGAAAAATAATGTTCCTAAGAATGGTTACTTCTCGCCTCACTTACAGTGAATAATATCAAATAATGTAATTAAGGATTTATCTAACATGAGTTACTATGTAGATAATCAAATAATATAGTTTATATTGTAAGCTATATGTTAAATTGTTATTATATTAAAATTTCATTTTATTTCTTTTGATTTTATTTGCATGATGGTGATGAAGGAAAGAGAATGTCATACAAATATATACAACACTTACATGATTTTGATTGGGCCTTACATTAGATGTACACAAGGAATGCTATTATAATAAAAAACTTAAAAAAAGAAAATAACCAACTTCACTCAAAATAAACTGGGCAGGTGCGAGTCGGACTCGCGCACTGAGGGTTCCGTACAAACCTACCTATGTAATATTCCTGAATGGAATATAGAAGGTTTTTACGAAACGCAAAAAAATAAATTGTGACATAACAACAAATTTATTGTTTTCAGATTTATTCCAATATTTGTACTACAAGACCTTGCTTTATGCCAAATATCAAAATTCTGGGTCAACGGGAACTACCCTATGAATTTTGATTTCCTTGAGAGTGTCGAAATATTCCTTTTTTGCGACATAACCGGCCACATCTTTTTTTTTTTCATTAACTTAGAGGTTTGATTTTTTCACAGCATCAAGGGACCGCAAACCTAACTATATGGTTTTAATTTCAACTCAATACCTTCACGCGTTCCTAAGATAAAGGGTCTTGACAGACAGACCGAGAGACAGACGGACGGACAACAAAGTAATCCTATAAGGGTTCCGGTCTTTCTTTTTGAGGTACGGAACCCTAAAAACACTAAAACGATCAAAATAACTTTTAATTTCAGAAGTCAGTGTTAAATAAGAAACAAACAATACCGAGAAACACTCCGAAGTTATTTTGATCGTTTTTAGTTGCGATACACTTATAGCCAGAGTACCTATTTCTCCTGACAATTCCAATTAACCCAAACAATGCTAGGATATATTGTTTTATTATGAAGTATCCACCTTTCACCTTCCGGCTCCATCATCAGATCAGTTCAATAGTACCTTATAGCCAAAGTGCATCTAATGACAATTCTAATAAGTCCAAACACGGCTAGGATACATTGATTAATTACGGAGTTCTGGTGCCTATCTTCCTGCTTCATCATCATCAGATCACTTCGATGATACCATTTTCAACATAACTATTCAGAACCATTTATTTATTTGTATTGTCATAGTCGCTTAACTATCTTCATTGTGATATCTATGTGAATATTAAGTTCCGTTGGCCATTTCTGGTCTTCTTCAACAGTTCCTCTTCATCAAGTATTACTTTAATGCTTAAGTTCTCAATGAAAATACAAAAATCATTATATATGGTGTCCTATAATATTTTAGGAGTTCCCTCGATTCCTCATGGATCCCATCATCAAAACTAAATTTTATAAAAAATAGAACCAATCTGGAAGTATATCCTCATAGGGAAAAAGAAATTTCCAAATCGGTTCCTAAACTACGGAGTTCTGAGGTAACTTGAGAACCTCCTCCTTTTTTTTAAGTCGGTTAAAAAGAAGTCAGATCTGATTCTCAAACGAGTTCTTTCGATGTTACTTAAATCATAGCTCTAATCATGCACAACCTTCTTCAGTTGCTTTAATGATTTGTTTTCCTTTGCTATATAATAGAGCAACTTTCAGTTTTTCCCAACTTTATTTATTTATTTAAACTTCATAAACAGTAGTGGTACATAGGACTTATACAACAAGGCATTCTCTACCAGTCTACCTTTGATTTGATGTTTTTTGCTTTATGTAGCAAAAAACATCAAATTCAAATTTTGGTCGATGTTTAGAATTATGTAAATCCTCAATAGCTACTAGAACGGTTCTGTTTTTTTCTGTTTGGTCAGTGTGCGTGTCACGGGTTCGATTTTGGCATGGAAAAAAATATTTGTACAGTCACGAGCACTAAGGTATACATTGTCACATTTTTTATCTCTCTCAACTTCTACCATTCAAGAAATATGTGTACGACAGTCCTGAATTACCTGTTTGATGGTTTGATTATTAAGAACCATTTGTCATACCCTTATTTCTTGAAAAACTGAAGATGAGATAAATAGAAAATGTGACAATGTATATATCTTATTGCTCGTGACCGTACGGCCTACAGATAGCTGTTCCAGGTCAGAGTGTCTTGTGTTCGTGAGTTTACATGTTTAAGAACGCATCCACGGTACAGGACTAATTACTAGGTACTTTGAAAAAAAAAATGTTACGTGTACCTACTTGTAGTATTGTGGTGTATGTCTGTGGTATGCGAGATTTAATCTATTAGAATTAATCCAGTAGGAATATAAAAAAAATAAAAAATAATAACAATAGTATTTTATTTCATTTGCGATTTGTACATATTCTCCTAACCTAAACTACATAAATCATCTTACTGCTTCTTATAAGATTGGAAGTAAGAAGGAACGTTAAGCTCATAAGGGAAGAAAGCGTCCTTGTGGTAGATTTGAACATCTTCGAAGAACATGTTGGGTTGTCTGTAGTAAGCCTCGCGCACAGGACGGTCGAATGGATAACCGAAAGGCTTGTTGTCCAAGATGTAGCTCTCGAATACATCCTCTCCCTTCTTAGAGCTGTTGTATGGGTACACGAATACGAAGATTTGGAATGGATATCCTCCGGGAGTACCCTTAGGCAGCATTAGTCTCCTGGGCAGGTTGTCGGGCACAACAGACATATCATAAGGTACCTTTCCTTGGTCTAACCAGTGGTAGATGTCGTTGATCGGGATGGAGTCGTCCTTGAAGAACACAAACTCGCTGGATTTGCGTTCAATCTTGTTCTCACCAGGGACGAGTTTCTGAACGAAATAGTCCAGTTCGTAGAATTTCATCCAATCTTCTTCGATGTTAACTGGGTATCCATTGGAATCGTATTTAGGACCAATGAAAACCTTGAAGATAGCATCAGATGCAACATCAGACTTGACGTCAACAGATACTGTGAAGGGTTTGTGGGTCAAACGAGGTTGACGGATCACGAAACCAGTAGGGTAAGTCTTGAGCTCCTCCTGACTAAAGAACACGCTGCTTGTGGCGTTGAAGTCGAAGTAATCGAAGTAAGTGGCCAGTTCGCTGACTCTGACGTCGTTGATCTTAACACCGACGAAATGAAGATCTTCGTGAGAGTAAGGCTTAACGTACTCTTTGTAGGCAATAAGGTAATCGACGATTCTCTGGTAGAGCTGATAGAATGCAGGGTCACGCATCGAAGTCTGGTAGAAGTCAAGAGCAGTCGGCATGAAAGCATAACTGAAATAATTAAAAACCAATTTAATTTCAACTACGTACAGTCTTTTATGTACTTATAATTCTTAATATTTCGTCAAGGTGAAGCTTATAAAAATTTTCATTGCAAACACTTACTTGTCAAAAGGCTTGGGACTGGCGCCGAGCACGTGACGAGCGATAATCTCATAAGAATACTGGTGTAAGTCCTTATTGCTCTTCTCGGAGTAAAGATCTTGGTTTATGTGCCAGTAGTTGCCAACGTAGTTCATTTCCTTCTCGGGCTGGAAATATTTTGTTTGTGCGTTAGTTTTATGTAAGTAAATACCTATTAAATCCTCTTGAAAAAGTACAAATTTAATTTGTTGTTACTTACAGTCTTGAATTCGCCCTTCTGCAGGAATTGGAAGAATGTCTTCTCATAGGTGTCCAAAAAGCGGATGTTTTCGTAGTTATTCTCAGTATGGATGTCGAAGTCGTTGCTTCTTTGTGCGAAAGGTAAGAAGTTTCCAGTCAGTTGGGGATAGTAACCAGTCTTGAATTTAGAGTACCAAGAGAACTCAGGAATTTCACCCAAACCGTTAGATAGACGCTCCAAATAGTAACGAGCCAGAATTTGCTGATAGAAATGGAAGAAATATTCACCCACACGATCTTTGTATATACCTAATTTGATGGACTTCCACCAGAATGGTAATTGTGAGTGGAAGTAGTAGTAATAGGAGTTCAAGCCAATGTCTTCGGTGAAGTATGACAGCTTCTGTTCCTGGTTGGGGTAAGCCAATGAGTTGGAGTAGTTGGCGTAGTATACATAGTAGTCGTTTTCTTTCACGATACCGTATTGGGCAGCAGATTCAACGTCGAACAAACCACCTTGCATCTTGGTGCGGTACATCCTTAGCAGAGTCTCCTTGTTGAAGAAAAACTGAGGATAGACTTCATAAGGCGCCGGCAGAACAATGCCATCAAGGTCAGTCCTTTGAACGACGGCAATGTAGTACGCGTACAGGAACTGTTCCTCGTTCAGGTAAATCTTGGCCCAAGCCGCGGTTTTGTAGAAGGTGTCAAAGTCCTTAGCGTAGTACATTACATGGAATAGAGCTATGGCTTCATCCCTCATCCTTTCATAGAAGATAGAAAACTTGTGGTATTTTGGCAGGGTTCCGGTTCTATACAGCAACAAGAATTCATTGACAGCCTCTTTGTTCTGCAAAAATGCATTGCATTAACTATTTCATTAAAATAACGTCACTTTTTTTGGCAACGGTGTTTATGTTTCTAATAAAAATACTTACAGAGTAATTTTTGATGTTTGCTTCGATGTCATATTCTTTACCAATTTTGTAGTACTCAGAGTGTCCGTCCAGTTGTTCCGAGTGTTCAAAAAGTGCTAGAATTTTCTTCTGGTACGTGATGAATTCGGGTTCCACTGTAAAATAATACTTCATTAATAACTGCCATACTCACAAAGTATAATATAGTAATATAATAAGTATAATACATAAGGTTGTTAAGCAGTATATGGTGTAATTCAGAAACGTCCTAGATTAGCAGTCCATCTTTTATCATAGCATAATCAGCCTTTTAATGTTCCTACTGTTAAGACTAAGGCCTCCTCTCTTCGAGAGGGAATGGCTCTCGTTGTTTTCCTTCACCGCTTTGCAAGCAGTGGTGATGAAATAAATTACACAAAGTAATGCGCTTAAAGTTTGAACCTTCGACTTGCAACTCGTAAGTCAGAGCCGTTTCCACTGGCCACCACTGCTCTAAGGACCTTGGTCAAAGGAATTTTTTAAACATTGATAAGACCAATTTTTACGATTTTCTCAACACAGTATTAATTATAATGCTAATCTAGCAATCTTTTCAGTTGCATTTTATTTTCTCAAAATCTGGGACTGTTTTAAAATATGGAATCAAAACATGGTCGCTCGCAATGAACTTAATCAAAAGGCGCTTAAATTGACTCAAAGTGAAATAGAGGGAACTATGCTAGGAGTTTCCTTGCGTAATCGAATCAGAAATGAATATCCCCTGGAAGGATCAAGGTTAATGACAAAGTCGGAAGAATCGCCAAACTTAAGTGGCAGTAGGTGAACTTTGCTTGCAGAACAGATGGTTGATGGGGCCAAAAGTATTTTAAGTGGCGACCGGGTACTGGAAGACTCAACATTGAAGGAAAGCTTGCTACAATGTGAACTGATGACCTAGTCAATATCGCGGGAATTCGCTGGTTCCGAGACTCACAGAATCAGTCAATGTGAAATGATGATTATGATGACCAGGACTAGAAAGACTCTAACTCAAATTCAAACGATATCAAATGAATTCTTACCAGCCTTCAGCTTGATGTTTTGGTGGGAAGGGACGGTACCGCCCAATGCCAGGGCGACGAGCCCAGCTAGGATTAAGACAGTCTTCATCGTTGCGGCAGCCGCTGTCAACTGTAACAATACAGCTAACTGATCCACTTTTTATACTACCTTATCAAAGTTTCACGGTGCTATGTTTGATATCAAATTATACTTTCTTTATCTTTATCACTTCTTAACCTTTGGCTCGATTTATTCTTTTTCGTACCTATATCAAAACAGCTTTAGCGAAATCTGTTGCGTAATCTTTTCTTAGGTAATACCTTATCAGTGTGTTGTATTCGTTAATGTTGTCAAGGTAAAAAAAGAACCACTGATGTGCTTTTTATACGAAAACAGAATAAGTGCTATAAAATGGTATAGTGTGGTTTATTAAATCTTCAATAAACTATGAGTGTTTGTCAATAAACCGTTGTCTTCTGAAACAGAATGGTTAACTGTTTCAGAGAACAGTAAAATGTTGATATTACTAACACTGTTTCATTGTTTATTTCTTTATTGTGTTCATTTCTCTATTAGTTTTTAACCGACTTCAAAAAAAGGAGGAGGTTATCAATTCGGTTGTATTTTTTTTTGCATCATTATTATTTTTACCGATTTGCAAATTAAAAAAAAAAATTGCTTCCAGATTGGTCCTATTTTCTTCAAAATCTAGTTGTGATGATGGGATCCGTGAAGAATCGTGGGAACTCCTCAAATATTATAAGCAACTATATAGTGATTTTAATATTTTCATCGAGAACTTAAGCATTTATAGTCAAAAAGTAACAACATTTGATAAAGTGGAACTGATGAAGAAGACCAGAAATGGTCAACAGAACTTCATAATCACATAGATATCATTATGAAGACAGTGAAGTGACTATGACAATATAAACAAATGACTGGTTCTGAATAGTTACGTTGAAAATGGTATCATCGAAGTGATCTGATGATGATGATGTCACCGGAAGGTAGACACTGGAACTCCGTAATAAATCAATGTATCCTAGCCCTGTTTGGGTTTATTAGAATTGTCATGAGATGCACTTTGTCTATAAGGTACTATTGAACTGATCTGATGATGGAGCTGGAAGGTGGAAGGTAGATACCGGAATTTCATAATAAAACAATGTAATCTTGCAGTGTTTGGGTTAATTGGAATTGTTATGAGAAATAGGCACTCTGTTTATAAGTGTATCGCAACCAAAAAGTGTGAAATAAAAAAACGTTTTACAAAAAAGAAACGACTTCACTAAAAAAAAAACACTAAAAGGATCAAAATAACTTTAATTTCGGAAGTCGGTGTCAAATAAGAAATAAACAATACAGAGAAACACCGACTTCCGAAATTAAAGTTATTTTCAGCCTTTTAAGTTTTTTTTAGTGATGTCGGTTTTTTTTTTAAAGTTTTTTTAGAAGTATTTATTTCGCATTAACATTTAGTAACGTTTTGAGTTCATACCTGTCAATGGATCTTTATTTAACCGACGCTCGTTGCAACTTCTTTTTACTTATGACGTAGGACGTACTGAATTTATACGTTACTAGCTGTCTCCGCGATATCACTCGCGTCTTAGGTTACTGCTCCGATTGTGGGTCGTGACTTGATGTTAGGTACACAGCCTGAAGCCTTCCCTAGTAAATGGACTATCCAATAGTAATTCTTCAAATTTTTTAACTTATTTCTTTCTTTTAAAATAACTTGGTTTCACACTAGAAATTACGGTTTATTCCTCGTTCGTCCCGAAGTTTTGTCCCACATTCCAAAAAAATCTTTGTTTGTACCATATAACTATTGAAGTTTTTTTTTTTTTTTTTTTTTCGGTGGGAAAATCATCTTATGACATCCCCCGCCCTTGGGCGGGGCGGGAGATAGTGTCAGACTTTTACTGACTAAAAACCCACTCCTGTTCCTTCGTTGCCTTTCGTACCAGGGCCGAGTCTTCCTTTCAGAATCAGACCCTTGGCCCCAGTAGGCTTCGACCCTGCTAGGCCCCTACAGTTGCTGACATCTCCTTGAGGCGCGCGTGGAACAGCACGCGCCGTCGACGACTTGGGCTCGGTCCGGACGGTTACCGGACGGTCGGATGGCGAGCCACCCATTGCTCGCCGTCCGCAAGCCTGCGCCTACGATGGCCGGAAATCGGGATCGGAATCCCGGCGGCGATTGGGGCGTGAGGACCGTTGCCGTTGCCTCACGCGATCGGCCGCCTCCTTTGCTAGCATTACTGCTTCGCAGAAGGAGGCGACCGCCTGCCACTCCTCCTCGCTCCGGACCATGGCCTGTACCAAAGCCCGGCGCGAGAGATCGCCGCCGCCGATCGCCCTCACGAGGACACGGCGTTGCTCTGCCCAAGCAGGGCACACCTCCACCGTGTGCTCCACCGTGTCCTCCGGGCGGTCCACACAATGGTGGCACCCGGGCGTTTCTTCCGCATGAATCCGGTGCAGGAACCTCCCGAACTTACCATGTCCGGTGAGGACCTGCGTCATGCGGAAGGTAAGGACGCCGTGTTGCCTTTCCAGCCATTCCTCAAAGAGGGGACTTACCGCCATAATTATGACGTGCCCAGCACTGGGTTGCGATAGTCACTGTCGCCATTCCGCCATGAGACCCCGCCGGAGCTCTGCCCGCCATGCCGCGACTTGTCGCGGCAGCGGAGTTTCGCCCCGACGTTGCATCTCCACGCGCAGATCGTGCATGCGCGCAAGGTCTTTTGCCACCAGATCCCATGGTGGCTGGCCAGCAAGGAGGCTCGCCGCTTCGCGGGAAACCGTGCGGTATCCCCGCACCATCCGTATGGCCATGACCCTCTGGCAAGCGTTCAGCTGGGCCGCCGGTCGCTTTCGCAGCGACGGCGCCCATACCGGCGCCCCATAAAGCGCCATGGACTGGACGATACCTGCGTAGAGCCTCCGGCAGGAGGCGTCTGGGCCTCCGAGGTTGGGCAGGAGCCGCTTGAGGGCAGCCCCGTTCCGATTCAGTTTGGGAGCCAGACGTCGGAAGTGCTCCTCGAAATTCCACCGGCTGTCGAGGACGAGTCCCAAGTACTTCATCGTCGACCCGACGCCGATGTGAACTCCTCCTACCGTTAATTGGGAGCGCCGAGGCGGCGCGCTCCGAGAGCCGTGAAAACACATGGCCTCGGACTTGTGTAGCGCCACCTCGAGTCCCAACTGCTGGATCCTATCAACGACTATCGCAACCCCGCGTGTCGCTAATTCGACCGCCGCCTGGTACGACTCTCCCTGAGCCAGGACCAGCGTGTCGTCTGCGTAGCAGATCACGTTGACCCCGTCAGGGAGGTCGCCGCGCAGCACGTAGTCGTAGCCGATGTTCCACAAGGGCGGTCCTAGTACCGATCCCTGCGGAACACCGCACGACATCTCTCGCCGTTTCCACTCTCCCTGGTGACCAGGGTAGATGATGTACCTGTCCGACAGGTAGGCCTCGATCACACGACAGAGGTAGTCGGGCACCCGGTGATACCGGAGTGCCCTCCTAATGCTATTCCAGGGCAGGGAGTTAAAGGCGTTAGCGATGTCCAATGACACCGCCACGACACACCTGCCCTGGAACACCGCATCCCCCGTCGTGAGAGCTCGTACGCGCATGATGGCGTCCACCGTAGAGCGCCTCCTGCGAAAGCCGAACTGGCCGTCCGCCAGATCCGGCCCCACCCGTGTTAGGTGCGCGACGAGGCGGTCTGCAATTACTCTTTCAAAGAGCTTGCCCACCTCGTCGAGCAGCACAATGGGCCGGTACGCGGACGGAGAGTCCGCAGGGCGCCCCGGCTTCGCGATAAGGACCAGTTTCCCCGTCTTCCATGGAAGTGGGAATTGGCCCCTCTCCATGCATGCGCTGAAGAGCCCTCTTAATCGAGACCCGAGAGCCTCCATGGCCAGGACCCAGGCTTTACCAGGCAAGCCGTCGGGTCCTGGGGCGGTATTCTTGGCGCTCAACCTTCTTACCGCCACACTCATCTCTACCTCGGTCACCTCTGGAGCATTGTCGTCGTCGTCGCCATCGTGGTCCGCGTTAGACACTGCTGGTGGCGGAGCCATGAGCGGGGGAGAGGGTTCCCCTCGCGCAGGGAACAGATTGCTCACCACACCCTCCACAATCTGGGGCCGGAGACTCTGCGTGAGTGGGGGAGCCCAGGGGCGGAGTTTTTCCCGCACCACCTTGTAAGGGCGTCCCCACGGGTCTCCGTTCAGAGTCCCCAGCCACACATTGCGGGCCTCCAACTTGGCCCGCTTTATTTCCGCTCGGAGGGTGCGCTTCGCCACTCTGTATCCCTCGTACAGCTCCGCCTCTCTGACCTCCGCATCCGGCGGGCGGATGCGGCGACTGCAGTGTCTGGCGTACCGGCACCGTGCGGCATTGCATAAATTCCGCAGTGCCGCAATCTCCGGCGACCACCAGTACACCTGGCGCCGGGCACGTCCTGGCCGGACTCGGGGCATTGCCAAGTCGCAGATTTGCGACATGGCCTCCCGGAACCACTCTGCCTCGACGTCGATGTCGACAGGCCTGTCCGGTGCTTGCACCCAGGCCTGTACCATCGCGGCTTCCAGGAGAAGCTCCCGGTCCAGCTGCTTCAGCGCCCAACGCGGACCACACGGGGTCTGTGGGACCGGCGCGATCGAGGTCTGGGCGGAGACGTCAAACCGAATGTACTGGTGGTCCGAGTACGTCTCCTCCCCCTCCATGACGCGCCAGTCGACGACACGCGGTGACAGAGCAGGGCTGGCGAACGATATGTCCACCACTGACTCGCCCTGCATCCGCACACACGTGGGGACAGAACCCCGGTTTAGGACGACCAGGCCTGTCTCCAGAGCCCAGTTCTCCACCATCCGACCCCGCTGGTTCGTGAACCGGGAACCCCAAGCCAAGTTCTTGGCATTGAAGTCCCCGCAAACGACCACGGGGAGGGAACCAAACCCAGCGACGACGGCATTCAGCTCCATAAGGGAGATGTGGAGATCGGTGAGAGTTCTGTTCGGGGACAGGTAGACGCCTACCACTGCAATGTCCCCGAACCGTGCTGCCACGCAACCCCGTCCCCTCGTGACAGCCTCGAGGGTCGGGGTACCGGCGGCGGCCGACGAAATTAGGACCACCGAGCCGTCCAGGTCCCGCACCCAGTCTCCTCTGGGCAGGACATAGTACGGCTCGGAGACCACGGCGATATTGATCGACCACTGCGCCATGCTCTGGAGCAACAGATCCTGAGCGGGGGCGCAGTGGTTGATGTTCGCCTGGAGGAGACGTAATGAAGCCGTTATTGGCAGTCCATCACAATCTCCTCCCGAGCCCCACGTGAGGGCCCTGCCGCGGTGGTTGCGGCGGCGACAGCAGCAGCAGCCAAAGAGGAGGCTGCGGTGGTGAGGACATCAGCGGGGGTGGGCCTCCCGACCTTGCCCTTGGCCAGCACGGTGGTCGGCTGGCTTGCCTGCCGCCGCACATGCGTAACAGTGCGGCGTAGCACGGCATTCAACTGCCCTGTGACCGGGCTTACCGCACTGGAAGCAGCGGTCACTGCGGTCCACCTCCGCGGCACAACAGGCCCCCACGTGGTGCCCCACGTGGCAGCGATAGCACCGCAGAGGTCTGGGCTCCAGCAGTTTCACCTGCGCGGAGACCCAGCCCACCAAAAGCCGTCGGCCCTCCCCGGTGATAGTCTTGGCCGCCGACACGGGGCAGCTAACCGTCATGGCTCGCATACCCGTGCTGTCAGCGCGGATGGTGCCCGTCCGAACCTGCTCGGCAGTGCATCCTCCCGCCCCGACGATGGCGGCCACCACCTCGTCCACCTTGACGGAGTCGTCCAAGCCCATGATGCGCATATCAATGCACTTGGTGGGCCTGGACACTCGGGCCTCTTCCGCATCCAGGGATGCCCTGATCCTTGCGGCCAGGGCATCCGCGGCGGGGCCACTGGCCGCACCAGGGACCTCCAGTATTCGGGCTCCGGTTACAGTGCGCCTCATACGGAAGCCCCCCGAGGCTCCGAGCTCCTCAAGTTGGGGCATCACCGCCTGCTTCGCTTTCGCCATGACGGCGTCATACGTCACGCCCTTTTTTACCGCATCTGGCTGTAGTGTTATAACTACAGCCTCGGAGTTCGGGGCGCGAAGTCTGGCCGCCATAGCCCGCTTTTTGCGCTGCTGTCGCCTCGCGCGCTTTTTTGCCGCCCTAGCCGCCTTACTTTTGGCGCCGACAACCGTCCATTCGGCGCCAGCCGTGGGTTCTTCAGGCAGGGGAGGCGGCAGTTGCGGCCTGGTCACCGCCGCGGCAGGAGGTCCCGCCGATTTAGCGGCAGGCGCCGCTCTGCCCTTCTGCTGCCGCTGCTGCTTGGCCGGCGGGGCCGGCCTCGCAGGCTCCGACGCCACGGCCCCGCGTCTGGTTAGTCCCGACGGGCCCGCCGTGGCCACGGCAGCAGCATAAGACGCCGCTTTTCTCTGGCCAGAGGCTGCCAGCGGAGGACGCAGCACGATGCCCTCCAGCACGGAGAGCTGCTGCTGCATCCTTTGCTGGAACTGTTCCTGCTGTTACTGTTGCTGCTGCCGGAAGGCAGCCAGCTCCTGCCGCACCAGCACCAGCAGCTGGTTCTCCGGCTCGGACTGGCTTGGCCCTTGCCCCTGCTCGCGTCCCCCTGCCTGTCCACAAGAGTCGCCCTTTGGCAACTCTTGCTGGACCGAGACCTTTCGGAGCCGAGCATTGTCGGCCCGAAGTTTGGTGAGCCCCCTGCGGATTGGGTCCACCACCTCCTGGAGAGAGGTCCTGGCCTGGGAGATAGCGCTCTTCTTGGAAGTCCTCTCCCTTTTTTTGGCCACGCCATTAAGAGCGGATGCCAGGACCGACTCCAGCCTGTCGAGTGCCTCGTCGATAGCGGTGTCTGGCTCACTGCCGGACGGCCCTGAGAGGTCCGTCCCAGCGCTGGCAGCTCCAGGGTGACGCCCCTCCGCGGTGAGCCTGTCAGCTCGCTGAGCGGACTCTTGAGCGGTGAGCCCCCTCCCCTTGCCTCGCGCCCGACCCGCACCCCGACCATTGGTGGGGTTTTTTTTTTGGGGCGAGCCCATCTCTGCATCGGAGGACGATCCGTCCCCCGATTTGGAGCGTTTCAGGTAGAGACGCAAGTCCCCACCAGAGTCGCCCACAACCTCCTCTACTTCCGAGCCCTCCGAGCTCCTTCCGGATGCCGCGTCGGACTCCGACCGCGCATCACTCTCATTTTGGTTTGCAAAAAATTTTCTATTCATATTAGTTCCCACGAGTATTAACTTCGGGTACTGGCTCAAATAACGTGGTTCGCACTAGAGACTAATTTAGCTACCCATTAGTCAAGCTAACAACCTCCCTCACGGTGCGCCGCCGCTTGGAGGTTTGGGGTGATTTTTTATAGAGGTTGTCTTCCTCGTGGCCCGGGCGTTTAAGCCAAGACCCTCGACCCCCATCAAAAGTCAGAAACATGACCTTGGACAATCTCTGGGGCTACGAGACTAACGGTGGCAGAAGGAGGAGCAAGTTTTCCTCCTGCCTGCCCGGTGGCAGGGTAAGTGCACACCGAGCCCGCTCTTACTTCGCCACTGTGCCCTCTGCTATCGCAGAGGGACACGCGTTGAAGCGATCCTTCGGACAGAATATTCGCAGGCGGACATCGAGACCCCTTAGGCAGAAGTACCCAAGGGGAGTCGTTAGCCGCCTCCCAGGGTGCACCGTCCCGCAGACTGGCCTTCACCTCGGACGTATCCGCAAGGGAACTACAGCCCGCGGGCACTCGTGGAGGTTTTCTGTCGTAGCACCCCATATAACTATTGAAGTTGTGTTTCGTCTCAAATTACAAGTACTTTAAAGGTATAGTCACTAAAAATAATTAAGTATTTATTTGTAATGTTTGAATATTATTTCAAAAACTTAAAATACGTACTTACATTAACAACTAAAAACCAACACCATATTTTAGTTAGTTTAGTACTTTAGAGTTTTTATTATTTATTTATTAGTTTGACTGTAATTATAGTTAGCTAAGTATTTTGTTAATGTAAATTAAATTTCTAATATTTTGCTTATTATAGAAAATAATATTGTAGGCCAAATTAGTCAACACACAAAAGACGCAATAAAAAAAGGACCTCGTATACCTACTCTTCTAAAGAAATTCCAGTGACGTTAGCTGTATTATACGTACTGCTTGCTCGAGGGCTAAAGTGTTATTAGAAAATAATACGAGTAAATTTTCTCTCACAGAGAAGGCAAAGAGGAGTGATTGTTTTAAATAGTTTATTGATATTAAATCTTTACTTCTGTACTATATAAAGAGGAAAGATTTGTATTTTGTTTAATTAATAAAATAAAAACTTATAAGTCCGATTTTAAACATTTTTTCACCAGTAGAATGCTACCTACTTTATTACTGAGTGACATAAGCAAATATTTTCTACTATCACACGGTCGAAACCGCTGGCAGAAGCTAGTATATCATTCGTAATCATAATTATAGCAATAAGTAAGTATTTTATGCTTATTTTACAAAAAGTAAATTTGGCCTATATTTAAAAAAAATACGGGCTGTTCAAGAAATATAAAATAGGACGAATCGAGAATAAAATAATTAAAATAATATTTTTGGGACGAACCAGAATTTTTTATTGTAAGACAAAACTCAGTGGGCCCAACGAAGAATAAATCGGAATTACTCCTGTATCGTAGGTGCGTTCACAAACACGCAAACTCACATACACAAGACACCCAAACCATGTTGACCTATCTATAGGCCAAACAAATATTTGTTCCGCGCGGAAATTCAACCCGCGACCCGCAGCGCTGTAGCCAATCGCTTAACAACAACGACAACCGTGCCGTCAAATAACTTACGGTAGCCACATTACATTGTGGTGATGTTTTTAGGGTCCGTTATCTCAAAAGGAAAAAAACAGAACCTTTGTAGGATTATTTTGTTGTCCGTCCATCTGTCTGTCTGTTTATCTGTCGTTCTGTCTGTCTGTTTCTCTGTCTGTCGGTCTGTCTGTCTGTCTGTCTGTCTGTCTGTCTGTCTGCGTGCCTGTCTGTTTGTCTGTCTGTCAAGACACATTATCTCAGAAACGAGTGGAGGCATCGAGTTGAAATTAAAATCATAAACTTAAGTCTGCAATCCCTTGAAGCTGTGAAAGAACCAAACTTCTAAGTTAACGAAAAAAAAAGATACGGCCGTTTAAGTCGCAAAAAACTTACATTTCAACACTCTCAAAGGAATCAAAATTCATAAGGTACTTCCCGTTGACCCAGAATCCTAAAATTTGGCATAAAGCAAGGTCTTATAGAATAGATATAGGAATAAATCTGAAAACTGTAAATTTGTAGTTACGTCACAAAAAAAAAAATACCATTCAGAAAAATCTTCATAACTCAATTCGGGAATCGAACTGTTTTCATAGGTAAGTTTTTGCGCCTTTTTGTAATATTTCAGTTTTACAAGGCGTTTCTATTTTGGAATCCTAATCAATCGGTATTTAAATCGGAATCGAATCATCATTAAGTCAGACTTTTTGTTATCCGATCTATTGAAACACGGCATTTTGAGAATAGTAAATGTTAGGAATATTGAAATTTTAAAAAGGGTAGTATATAAACGAGTGACTGCAAATTAAAGTTTTATGTGGCAAAAAAAAATTAAGTTATAGTACCTATTACTAAGTAAGTGACTGACTGCGAGTGACGAGAAATCAACAGAACAGCAACTTACAAACATTAATTTGAGTTACTTAGAATACAAAATGAGAAACTTCATAATATTTGAGCGACCTAATATTGGTTTGAGTGTCAACGTTACGTCCTATATATTTTTGAATATTTGGTAAATGATTTATTTATACTAAGCGGCATTTTATCTTAAATGAAGTGTTTCGAAAGTCTTAATCGAAGCACAGAGTATAGAATGTCCCAAATATTGATATTTATTTACTATGTGATATAGTAAATATCTTTATTATTTAACTAATATATATACTCATAGAGATGCAAAAAAAAAACAAAAAAATAACTAAACAGGCTAGTTACATTGCTTTGTGCGTCGATTTCCGGAACTTGGCAAGTGAGTCCGTATGTTGTACGTCCACTAGATCGCTGCAGCTATTAACAATTTTGCACATCCAGGGAATGGCAGAGTTGGCACCGAGAACAGGTTTACGTAGTGGAGATCTACAAAAATGTCTATTATTTTTTTTTTCCTAAGAGCCACCGTTTTTGAGATAAATAATGATTCAAAAAGTTAAAAGAGGTAGTCTTCATAATATGCACACATTTTCACGCGCTCCGTACCTCAAAAGGAACACCATGGGATCTGGTGGCAACAGACCTTGCTCACATGCACGATCTGCGCATGGAGATGCAACGCCGGGGCGAAACTCCGCTGCCGCGACAAATCGCAGCATGGCGGACAGAGCTCCGGCGGGTTCTCATGGCTAAATGGCGGCAGCGACTGTCGCGACCCAGTGCTGGGCACGCCACAATTATGGCGGTAAGTCCCCTCTTTGAGGCGTGGTTGGAAAGACCTCACGGCGTCCTCACCTACCGTATGACGCAGGTTCTCACCGAACAAGGTAAGTTTGGGAAGTTCCTGCACCGGATTCGTGCGGAAGCGACGCCCGGGTGTCGCCACTGTGTGGACCGCCCGGAGGACACGGTGGAGCATACGGTGGAGGTGTGCCCCGCTTGGGCAGAGCAACGCCGTGTCCTCGTGGGGGAGATCGGCGGCGGCGATCTCTCGCGTCGGGCCTTGGTACAGGCCATGGTCCGTAGCGAGGAGGAGTGGCAGGCGGTCGCTTCCTTCTGCGAAGCAGTAATGCTAGCAAAGGAGGCGGCCGATCGCGTGAGGCAACGGTCCTCACGCCCAAATCGCCGCCGGGATTCCGATCCCGATTTCCGGCCACCGTAGGCGCGGGCTTGCGGACGGCGAGCAATGGGTAGCCCGCCGTCCGACCGTCCGGTAACCGTCCGGACCGAGTCCAAGTCGTCGACGGCGCGTATTGCTCCACGCGCGCCTCAGGGAGATGTCAGCAAATCGTAGGGGCCCAGCAGGGTCGAAGCCTACTGGGGCCATGGGTAGTTTGAAAACGAAACCCG
Organism: Mythimna pallens; assembly: GCA_961205895.1. NCBI lineage: Eukaryota > Metazoa > Arthropoda > Insecta > Lepidoptera > Noctuidae > Mythimna > Mythimna pallens. Next base: position 11,335,769 of record OY540843.1, read on the forward strand.
GGGTCCTGGGACGAAGGCAACGAAGGAACAGGAGTGGGTTTTTAGTCAGTAAAAGTCTGACACTATCTCCCGCCCCACCCAAGGGCGGGGGATGTCATAAGATGATTTTCCCACCAAAAAAAAAAAAAAACCTCAAAAGGAAAAAATGAAACCCTTATAGGATCACTTTGTTGTCCGTCTGTCTATCTGTCTGTGTGACTGTATGTCTGTTTGTCAAGACCATTTATCTCGAGAACGTGTGTAGGTATCAAGTTGAAATTACGAATAAAACCATATATTTCAAGTCTGCAATCCATTGAAGCTGTGAAACAATAAAACTTGCAAGTTAACAAAAAAAAAAGATACGGCCGATTATGTTGAAAAAAACGTTTATTTCGACACTCTCAAGGGAATCAAAATTCATAGGTTACTTCCCGTTGTCCAAAATCCTGAAATTTGACATGAGGCAAGGTCTCATAGCATAAGTATAAAAAAACTTTTTTGCGATTCGTAAAAAGTTGAAAGAGTTCAATCAATCAATCAATCGATCAAAATATTTATTTGCTAGAATATGGTACATAAGGTGTTACAGTATATTTGTTTCAGCATATCCTGCCATAACATGGCGTGCAAATATATTTACAGTCAGTGTAAATATATTTACAATGAGTTGTAATCGTCATAATGTGCACACGTTTCCACGCCACCTTTGTAACTATTCCCCGAGTATATTTTTTTTTCAGGTGTCGAGGCGATGAGGACTTTTTAGATTTTATTTATGATGGTGTTTTGAACAATCCTAACAATTTTCAGCTGGATGCGAATTATTGTAACCTTACCCCTATATTTTTGGGCTAATTTGACTGGACCATAAGCTAGTTAAGGATCTTATTATTAATCAATATTTGTCGTTAGTTTAGTACATTTTTCGCTTACTCAAATTCATACCGCTCAAATTATTAAAACAGTATCTCATCATCAGTTGCTAAGTTTCATTTTATTCGTTCGTTTTATAATTATTCCCCTTATAAAAATAGGACGAATGGTAAATTGGCGTTGTTATATTATGAATTCGTTGTATTGAAACACGGCATTTTCAGAATAGTACTAAATTTCCAGAATAGACGTTATGAATACTGATATTTCATTTCGTAATTATAAAAATAGAATGAATGGTAAATCGGAGTTGTTATATTTATAGTACATGGAGCCGTTGTGTTATGTAAATACACTTACGAAGAAATAAAGTAATAGAGTGAAAAGTATTTTTAACATAAAGTGAATCAGTTAATAAGATTTAATTTGCTTTCTTCCCGCGCTTAACCTTCGTAAATTGAAGGTCTCAAAAGGTCAAAGGAATCCGCTATACTACATTCTAATATCAAAAATTGTGAAATACATCTGTCATTTAATTTTGGACACAGATAAATGTTAATTTGTAAATAAAAGCAAATTATTGTTTAAATAATCGTATTTATATAAGATATTCTGTTCATAAACACAGATTAAGTTTTCATTACATATTATGGTCTTAAAAACATGCGCCTATACAGATGTGAAAAAAAAAACTGACTGCCGTGTATATTACTTATTGTTATTTGTAATAAAATCAGAAAAAATAAAGCTCTAGTTGTGATAAATGAAAAGAAAAACGAAGGTGATATACAGTACATGTTGAACCAAATCGTTGTGGGATACGAGCCAGTTATCAAGCCCAAACACGGTTAGAATAGTTATGGAGTTCCGACTATGTGCCTACTTTTCGGTTTCCTCATCATCAGATCAGTTCGATGGTACCATTTTCATCAGAATCATTCAGAACCATTTATTTATTTGTATTGTCATAGTTTCTTAAGTATCTTAGTATCTTCATTGTGATAATATATATATGTAAGTCTGAAGTTTCGTTGGCCATTTGTGATCTTCTTCATCAGTTCTACTTCATCAAATGATACTTTTTTGCTGTATATGCTTAGGACCTCATCCATATACCAGAATCACTATATGCACGCCTATAATATTTGAAGAGTTCCCTGAATTCCTCATAGGGATCGATCATCATCAGAACTGGAATTTGAAAAAATATTATACAGTATCCCAATTACATGTTTTATAGAAAGCGTTTTTTTTAGATGGGAAATCATCCTATGATTTCTCCTGCAGTAGGCCACCCAGCGGAAGGGCTAATGGCTGTTACTGACTAAAACCACACGTGTGTCCTTCAGTTGCCCCTTATTATTTATTTATTTATTAATCAATTTCTTTCTATTATTGTGTTTTAGGACCACGGGTTTTCTTTTCAGGAATTCCCTGTAGCTGTAGCGGGCATTGGCCCTGCCGAGCCAACACACTGGGCACAAAATTCAATCTTCATGCCGCTACTAAATAACATAAGAGTAAAATTAGAGTCTAATATTACAAAATATATATAATAAACAAGTATACCAGTGGGCAGTGTAAAAATTAAGACGTTTTGGGTACAAGCTATTGTGTAGTTGTCTCCAATTTAACTCCAATAATTTTCACTGTCAAAATATGGTTCATATTTTCTCAAGTGGCTATCCGATAAAATAAACCTACTCGTTTAGCGGCAAATTCAATTTTCTCTCTGATTTTGGACTCATTATAATCTTCCGGCCTACCCTATTTAAAGGGTAGGCCCATCATGTCTTCTTCGATCTCACACATTTCTATTTGCCGTGATCTCCACAGTCACCTACATATCTTTTCAAACCAATTATCATTATTCACACAATCCATCCACCCCTACTTTGTCTTACTCTACCCTTGTATTTATAAGCATCCTTTCTGACATAGACTCGTCGAATAAAACTTTCATACCAACCAGTTTTTAATAAAACGCACCCTTTGTCTATAATGCCAACCGTAGTAACCAAAGTTTATATAACGTGAGTGAACAGGTGACCTCTGGCGTACGGTCCTGGTCCAGGCCATGATAAGGACCAGGCCCAAGTCGACGGCGGGTTGTATTTGCACACCTCAAAGGCACAAGACAGTTTTGGTGAGGCCCGCTAAGATCGCTTCCTGCCAGGGCTGAGCGGAATCTATACTTATATTATAAAGTTGAAGAGTTTGTTCGTTTATTTGAACGCGCAAAAGAACTACTGGTCCGATATGAAAAAATCTTTCTATGTTAGATAGCCCATTTTTCGAGAAAAGTTATAGGCTGTATGAAAAATTTTGCGAAAACGGGGGTAAATATTCCTTTTGAGAGCTTCCTTTGCGTGAGCTGCGTCAACGGTTTAAGTTATGTAAAAAATATGTATTACAAAATTGTTCCTCTTTAAAAGTTCTAAAAAAATGCTTGCAATAGCATAAGTTTGTCTTTTAAGGTTGGCTCACAATAACCTTTATTAAGGTAATCAAATTGGTTCTGAAATAATTAATTATTTGCGAAGGTGTTTTTATAAACATGATATTAACCCTTATCCAAATAAATACAATTATATTCATTATAAGCATTTCATTTCAATAAATATCTGAGGAGATATCATAGTAAGGGTTCCGTAGCCAAATGGCAAAAAAACGGATATTATAGATTCGTCATGTCTGTCTATCCGTCCGTATGTCACAGCCACTTTTTTCCGAAACTATAAGAACTCTACTATTGAAACTTGGTAAGTAGATGTATTCTGTGAACCGCATTAACATTTGCACACTAAAATAGAAAAAAAAACAATAAATTTTGGGGGTTTCCCATACTTAGAACTGAAACACATTTTTTTTTTTTCATCAAAATTTTTTGTACGTGTGGGATAGGTCTTCAAAAATGATATTTAGGTTTCTAATATAATTTTCTTCTAAACTGAATAGTTTGCGCGACGGACACTTCCAAAGTGGTAAAATGTGTGTTCATACATACTTCTACCGAAAATTGGTTTTAACGAGATCTAGTAAGTAGTTTTTTTTAATACCTCATAAATCATAAACCGCAATTTACCTTTCAAGTTTGTACGGAACCCTCAGTGCGCGAGTCCGACTCGCATTTGCCCAGTTTTTTTAAAATAACTCTGCAACAAAATAATGATGCGCGATTGCTGCGACTCTAGGTGGACGCACCCCAGACTTAGCAGAAAGGTAGCGTGTGCTAGAATCGTGTAAAAATGGCCCTCCGGGAAAAGTTTTGGAAGATGTCAGTATAATCATATGGAATAAATGCACTTATGATTCATTGCACCGACCGCCTTCAGCTCTTGGGTGTTGAAGTTTCCTTAGATTAATTTTTGGGCGGTTCATTGAGTCCAAAGCCAAGGTAGCTGCTAGGAAACTCGGCGTTCATGCAAAGGTCCGGTGGTATACACCGGGATAGCTTTTAATGTTATACAAAGCACAGGTCCGATTGTGTGAGGAGTGCAGCCACATATGGGCTGGTGCAAAATTACACCTAGCAGCTTTGGACTTGGTGGAAAGGCGTGCAAAGAGGCTAATTGGTGATCCAAATTAGGTTACGTTAGGTTAGGTTAGGTTTTAAAATAATTCATAGAGTAGCCAGCCTTTCGGTGTTTTACAGGTTGCATTTTGGAGGGTATGCGCGAGAATTGCATGACTTGATTCCGCCATCACATTTCTACCATCGGACAACCTGACGTATGGCGAGTATCCACCCTTATGCTGTTGAAACCTCTACGGTCCGGACTAAGCTTTTCGCCTCCTCGTTTATACCGCGTACATCGAAGTATATAGCACAGTCGGCCTTATAATGTTCCCACTGTTGGGACTCAGGCCTCCTCTCTAGGAGAGGGAATGGGCCATAATCCACCACGCGGGCCCAGTGCGGGTTGGTGGATGTCACATGTCTTTGAATTTTTGGTTCTTGGACATGCCGGTTTTCTCACGACGTTTTCCTTCGCCGTTTTGAGAGCAGTGGTGATGAAATAAATTACACAAAGTAATGCGCCTAGCTGGGTTTGAACCCGCAACCTAGACCTCGTAATTCGGAGCCGTTACCACTCGGCCACATCGAAGAACTAGAACAATTTGCCTGCTGCGGTCTTTCCATCCGATTATAATTTGGGTGTCTTCAAGGCTGGAGTGAATAGGCTCTTAATAAACTAGTGCGCCTCACCATCAATAATTGCATCACTGCTTACCATCAGGTGGGATCGCAGTCAAGCCCTAATTTACACATAAGAAGCTGTAATAAAATCATGGGTGGAATCAATGTCAAGTTTGCTGGTGATTTTCGCCAAACATTGCTAGTAAGAGTTACGTTGAAGTACTTTAAATTCTTAACTACGACTTAGTCCCTACATCATAATAATATATATATATAAAACCCAGTACATTTCATCCAACGTTATATAATTCCACTTCTACTTATAATAGCGTTATGCACTTAAAACAGCCTTCTAAAGTACTTAGACTTACAAATATTTCTAACTTTTACGCGAACGAAGTCTCGGGCAAGAACTATTGATTACAATAAAAAAAAATCAATAAAAAAAACCTAATAGAAACATTTTCAACTTCTACGTGGACGAAGTCGCGGGCAAAAGCTAGTTGTTCTTAAAAACAATCCCGCAGCCCATAAAAATAAACGGTAAGGGAGACAGCAATGAAGACTGGTGAGCTTTATTCAGTAATAGTCTGACACTCGCTCCATCCAGAGCGGGAGAAGTTATTTTCAATGCAAAAATTACTATGCAGATAACATTCGTGATATAATAATTATCCTTAAAACCTATGGGCGAGTTTCTGATTTGAATATTTTGGGTTGAGAACGTCTCAAACCCTACTTAAGTGCCAAATTTTGACAGATTTTTAAGTTAGAGTTTGAAAAATACTCAACTTCAAATGCTTAAATCAGAAATCAGAGGTAAGCCTTATGAGTAAGGTACTAGTTACTGTACCATAAAATTGTTAATGACTCATTTTGGTATTGGTTTAATAAACAGATCGGATCAACGCAGGATGGATAAAATGGCGACAGGTCACGGGAACCACTTGTGACCCACGGATGCCCCTCAAGTTGAAGGGTAAAATCTACAAGTCCGTGATAAGACCTGTCATACTGTATGGATCAGAATGTTGGGCTGTGAAAAAGACGGATGAAAAAAGATTGCACGTAGCGGAGATGAGAATGTTAAGATGGATGTGTGGTGTGACGAGAATGGATAAAGTGAGAAATGAGTATATTAGGGGAAGTTTGAAAGTGGCACCAGTGACTGAAAAATTGAAAGGGAATCGTTTGTCTTGGTATGGTCATGTGAAGAGGAGGGATGAAACGCATGTTACTAAAAGAGTTATGAGTTTACATGTGGATGGATGGAGAGGGAGAGGGAGACCAAAGAAAAGATGGATGGATTGTGTGAAGAGTGATATGAAAGAAAAGGAAGTTAGTGATAGCATGACGAATGACAGGGCAGAATGGAAGAAAAAAACATGTTGCGCCGACCCCAAATAACACGGGACAAGGGCAGGAAGATGATGGTTGCGAGACGAGTATGTCGGATTTTCGCATCCATCAGAAGGACGTCCGTAGGGTGCTGCGTAACCTTGACGTGAACAAGGCTAGCGGTCCAGATGGGATACCGGCAATTGTTCTGAGAACGTGTGTGCCTGAACTGTCTCCGATCTTGACACGCCTATCGGCCTATTTAGGCTTTCATTTGAAAAGTGCCGATTGCATGCAGCCCGTGCCCAAAAAGGGCAGTCGGGCTGACCCAGCTAATTACAGGCCAATCTCAATAACGTTCATTCTCTGTAAGACTATGGAACGTGTAATCAACACTAAGCTCCTAGCATACCTAGAAGCTAATGACATCCTAAGCGACCGACAATACGGCTTTCGCCGAAATCGGTCAACTGGTGATCTTCTAGAGTATGCCATCCACATTTGGATTGAGGCCATCGAGAAACACGTGGAAGCGGTTGCCGTTTCCCTCGATATCTCGAAGGCTTTCGATAGGGTCTGGCACGAAAGCCTTGTTAGCAAGCTTCCTTCTTTCGGTTTACCTGCTGGTTTGTGTGCTTGGATCGCAGACTTCCTGAGTGACCGGTCCATCGGAGTGGTCATCGATGGCTGCTCGTCCGGTCAAATGGCCATTAATGGCGGGGTCCCTCAGTGGTCAATCCTCTCGGCAACATTGTTCTTGCTGCATATAAATGATCCTCTTAAGCCCGGTACCTTTGGGTATGCAAACGACAGCACTGTTGCTGAGAGTTACATATCCAGCGCGCAAGCTAGTGGGTCACAGATCCAGTCTCTCCGAGAGGCTATGGTCGAGCGCTTGAACTTGTCCTTAGAGGGAGTCTCTGAATGGGGTGATGCTAATTTGGCCAAGTTCAATGCTGCTAAAACCCAGGCGTGTCTATATTCCGCTAAAAGGAGCCAATTCCTGCTCCAACTTTCCGGGGCGTAACCGTCCCGATAACCGACCATCTTGATCTTCTTGGTGTTACGCTGACGTCAACTCTCAACTTTGGGCCATACATTGAAGCAAAGGCTCAACAGGCAGCAAAAAAGCTGGGAATCCTCGCGAAGGTCAGACAGTACTTCACGCCGGAACAGCTGCTCAAACTTTATCAAGCGCAAGTTCGATCGTGTATGGAGTACTGCTCTCATCTTTGGGATGGATCTGCCTGATAGCAGCTTGATGCACTTGAGGCAATTGAGAGGCGAGCCAGGAGGATCATTGGCAATGATGCACTCGTTGAGTCGAGACTTCGAAGTCTTGAGCATTGACGCCGAGTTGCTAGCCTGTCGGTTTTCTACCGGTTGCATTTCGGAGAGTGTGCGTCGGAATTGCATAACCTAATTCCACCTAGCCCGTTCCATCCCCACCAACTGTGCTCCCACGTTGTCGTCGTGGTGGGGCTTGCGTGTCTCTGTGATCTTGAGGGCTATGCCGGTAGAGCTACTCAAGCCGGAAGGCCTCAAGTGAGAGACCAGACCAAGAGGAACACACAGGCGGAGTCCAGACGGACCGCCACGGAGGGTGCGCTGTCCATAAGCATCGGCACCAACAGCTGTTAGTGTTTTTGGACAGTGGTTTTGGGAGAGTGGGTTCGCCTCGGGTACGCGTCTGCTTATCAGACGTGACCATGATGGCGAACGTGTTATTGGGGACCCCACCCCATTGGAAAAAAAAGGCAAAGCTGAGTTTAGCAACAAACAGGAGAATCCCTCCCCGAGCAGAGTTCGGGCTGCCCCTCGTATTCTGGGGGGGGCAACTACCGCCTCGGGTCTTCGGATCCCGTACCGTCCTTCGTGGACCAAAGAGCCAGGGTGGCTCACTCACCGGTAGCGTGGAGTCCCTGGGACCTGTTCCCAGCACGTCCGCTGCGCCGGTGGGTCCTGCAGAGGCCGGCAGGAGCTTCGGCCTCAGGGAGGTGAGTGGAGACACGGCGTCGGATTCCGATGCCGCGTCTTCGGAGAGAATGGAGGTGGAAGAGTCTGTTATGTAGGAAGCTACAGAGGTGTGAATATAAAGACGGAATGATTCGCACTGCTGTATTAGATCGTTGCCCTTACTATGCGGCGCAGCCACATCTATAACTAAACATATACATACCTAACACTTTTCCCCCTTTTTAAAACAGGGTAAATAAAGAATAACAATAAGAACTCACTAATGAACATTAACTAATACTACTTTTTATAATCTATAATCGGTCTATTCCTTCGGACACGGACAGGCGTGTGGGTGATATCATCATCGGCTGGTGCCGACTGTGGGGTACTGAATGCAGGACTGCCTTCCACTGCTGAGTTGCTTGGTGTCGTAAGTATGCAAGGTGTTCCTGGTACCGCAAGCATACCTGGCTTTGTTGGTGAATCTGCTGTGTTGTCAGTACCCACAGTATCATGGTTTGTGGTGTTAATAGCTCGTGTGTCATTGGACACCGTGGACGATTTTTCCATTGGGTCATTGGTAGTATCATTCCCTTTTTCCTGCGAGTTCTCCTCTTCTTGCGGTAAGATTACATCCCACATGTCTGTGTTGCCGATATTGGTGTCAGCATGGTTGCCGTTATAAGAACGAAGCTGGTTTTTATGTCTTATAATGATCTTATGAGTGCCTTATGTTTTTATGTCACTAACTACTTTTGAAATTAGATCCAATCGTGAACGTAACTTGCGCCCGAAAACGAACTGAGCTGGAGAAGTCTCCGTTGTGCTATTAACAGAATTGCGGTAGTCAAAGAGATATTTTGACAATTGATTTTGAAAATCATCCTTATGACTGGATATTATTATGGAGTTTATACCTTTTTTAATTATTTTTACAAACGACTCTACTTGACCATTTCTCATAGCATGATAAACAGGCGAAAATAAATGTGATATGCCTTTGGAGGTAGACGGAACAGAGAGTAAAGTCCCGCAAACCTCCGTTGAAAAGGGAGGATCCTCCGACCAGACGGGTGTTATGTCTGGTGGGCTACTACTGCCCGATAGATGATTTCGGGCTGTTCTATATGTTCTAAACGCGCGGAGAACTTTGATTGCGTGATGCAGGATTAGTTCTTATGTGACGTCATAGATGTCGCTACATCACTCCCCTCCGGAGATCGGAGATCGATGGTTCTTGATGCTTCTTGATGCGTGCCAGGCCAGTGGTAGGTTGGTTCCAGTGGGTCGGAACTGAATGCCGCATAGTTCTCGGTGAGTCGGAACTGTCTGCGGTGATGCCCCAGTGAGTCGGGGTGGCGCTATCCCAGTGAGTCGGGATGATGCCCCAGTGAGTCGGGCTGATGATGTCGCAGTGAGTCGGGATGATGCCTCAGTGAGTCGGGGTGTTGATGTCCCAGTGAGTCGGGATGATGCTGCAGGCTCCAGTGAGTCGGAGTAGTGCTGCTGCCTCCAGTGAGTCGGAGCGGTGCTGTGCGATGTAGTGGCTTGACTGCTTGCGTCGACCAGGAGAGGTTCTTCATAGCACTTCATGTGACTGGCCGAAGGTGCGGAGTGATTAGCCAAGGTCGCTAATGAGGCTGAGGGTGATGACCAGGTATGACCAGGTAGGCATTGCTGGTGGTCAGGATACCCTTTAAAGCCGTGGGTGCTGGCTGTATGGCTCGCTGCTCGAAAGCTTGAGGAAGTGATGATGACGCCACGAAGTGCTGCACGGAGGCTGCGCTGACGTTCTTTGTCGAGGGTCACCAGTTTGGAGGTAGACGGAACAGAGAGTAAAGTCCCGCAAACCTCCGTTGAAAAGGGAGGATCCTCCGACCAGACGGGTGTTATGTCTGGTGGGCTGCTACTGCCCGATAGATGATTTCGGGCTGTTCTATATGTTCTAAACGCGCGGAGAACTTTGATTGCGCGATGCGGGATTAGTTCTTATGTGACGTCATAGATGTCGCTACATGCCATTCGAATTACAAAAATTAGCAAACTCGTGTGAAGCAAATGAAGTCCCGTTATCAGTAACAATTGTATCGGGCATACCAAACTTAGACATAAAATCAGTTAGCTTCGATAAAACTGCCTGTGTTGTTATATTATTATTCATTATATAACACTCAACCCACTTGGTATATGCATCTACAATTACCAAAAACATTTTATTGCACATGGGACCTAAAAAGTCCATATGTATTCTATGGAAAGGGTGGGGCGGGTAAGCCCATGGCGCGAGCGGTACGCGTGGCGGAGAGAGTCATAACTGTGCACAAACTTCACAACCACTCGCTAACCTTTCCAGAGCTCCATCGATGCCCGGAAACCGAAAGTTGAGCTCTGGATTCTGCTTTCATTTTAACTATTCCAAAATGTGAACTGTGGAGTTCGTTCAAAATTCTACTTTGCAATGTTTTAGGAATAATTACTTTATGTCCTCGCAATAAAATTCCATTTTCATACGATATTTGCATACGACATAAAAAATATGGTTTAAGTGAGTCATCCGATACTTTGCGAGGCCAACCACTCTGGACAAAACCGCAAACTTTTTTTAAAACTGGATCCTTATCAGTTTCTACCTCTAATTGTCGTGCGGTCACAGCTAAACTGCCATCAATAGTAAAATTCACATATGCGGCCTTCTCCCTCGCACCCGACTCACGAATCTGTTGTCGGTCCAACGCACTACTAACACAGCTGTCTCTCGGAACCGCACGTGATAAGAAATCAGCTGTGTTTTGCACGCTGCTAATGTATTCTATTTCATAATTATATGCGCTTAAAAATATTGCGTATCGTTGTAAGCGATTTGCTGATACTTCTAGAATACCACGGCTTGGCTTAAATATAATAGTCAGCGGCTTATGGTGGTCCGTACGTAAAATAAAGGGTGTTGGTCTACCATAAAGGTATTGATGGTATTTTCTAACACCGAAGATAATAGCCGTGGCCTCTTTTTGTTTTTGGGAATACTTTTTTTCTGCTATTGTTAACGAGCGCGACGCGTATGAAACCGGTTATTCTATGCCGTTGTTACCAATTTGAGATAATATTGCACCTAATCCAACTGGGGACGCATATAGAGTTAGAATTATTTTTGCATTGTTATCAAAGTGTGCTAGTACCTTGTCAGATGACATTATGTTTTTGATGCTGTTGAAGGCAGAATTTTGCTCCGATCCCCAGTGCCATTTTTTAATAACTCGTGTAACGGACTCAGTATAGTAGACGCATTCGGAGTAAAATTCCTGTAATAATTAATCAAACCCAGAAATGATTGTAACTCATTTACATTTTTAGGCACTGCTGCCTGTAAAATAGCTTCGATTTTGAGTGGATTTTTTCTAATCCCAGTCTTATCTGTTTTGGGAAAATCAGGAGTATTTTTTAATAAAAATACGATGTGTATGGTAAAACGGTGTATTGTCGAATGAAACAGTTAACAAAGAAGATTTTTAAATTAAAATTTTCAAATATGCGTAGATTTTGACGGTGATCATACATTGTGATAGTGATGTACGCTTTAGACGAGTTATAGCGATTGGAGTGATGCTTTTGTAAGTCTGAACATGGCCCAGCGCGTTGAAAGCTTGTCTTTCAACCAACTCCGAATTTATTCATCCTCTTGAAGGAGCGGGCAGATTCTGTTGAATGCCCTCCGAATCATTCCATTCGCTGTTTTCACGTCAGCGACGCGGTTGACACCGTCTTTGCCCGGATACATGACCACTATACGGCCCAGCTTCCATCTGAGTGGGGGGAGGTGGTCGTCCTTCAATACGACGAGGGTATCCTTTTCCAATTGGCTTGCACCTGATCGCCATTTGACACGTTGTTGCAGTTCAGCGATGTACTCTTTACTCCATCGCTTCCAAAAATGCTGGCGTACTTGCTCGATTCTTTGATAGCGAGTCAAGCGAGAGGTAGATTGGTCTTCGTAGTTAGAGCTCGGTAACGCAGTGAATGGCCGTCCGATGAGGAAGTGAGCGGGCGTCAATGGTGTCATATCGTCGGGATCCGAGGAAATAGGAGAAAGCGGGCGTGAGTTGAGAAGTGCTTCTATTTGCACCAGGACAGTGTTAAGCTCCTCGTACGTGAAATGACAATTGCCCAGTACTCTGTGTAAGTGGAATTTGATTGACTTTACACCCGCCTCCCAGAGGCCACCGAAGTGAGGAGAGTAAGGAGGAGAAAAATGGAACTTAATTCCTTCATTGGCCGCACTTTCGGACAGTAAACTACAATTATGTTGTAAGAACTTACCGATCTCATTGTACGCACCAACAAACGAGGTACCGTTATCTGAATAGATATGTTTAGGTTTTCCCCTTCGAGACATAAATCTACGTAAAGCTGATAGAAAAGTATTACTCGTTAAGTCACCCACCAGCTCGGTATGAATAGCTTTAGTAGTGAAGCATATGAAAATGGCTATGTACACCTTTACCAACCTACAGCCCCTCCCCTGTCTGTTGGCAGCAAAAATAGGGCCTGCATAATCGATCCCTACGCTTTCAAATGGGTAACTGGGTGAGAGACGCTTTTGCGGCAAGTTCCCCATCAAGGGGATGACAGTTTTTCCCTTCATGCGATTACATAGGACGCATTGACGGTAGCATGATTTTGCCAAGTTACGACCACCAATTGGCCAGTAACTTTCCCTTATCGTAGCTAAAAGCAATTGAGGTCCAGCATGCATTAACTTCGCATGTTCAAATCGGAACAGTAACCTGGTAAAAGGGTGGGTAGACTGAATAATTAACGGATGTTTCTTTTCGTAACAATAATCTGAGTTTTCGAGTCTACCTCCCACCCGCATTAATCTATGATCGTCAAGAAAAATATTAAATTTGAGCAGAGGACTTTTTGTGGGTAATTTTTTACCGTCTAATAAAAGTTTGTACTCGGGAAATGAATCATTTTGAGAAATTTTAATCAATAAATTTAATGCATTCTGTAGCTCGTCCGCACTTAAGTGTTTAGATGGAATTGATTGTTTTTTACAAATGGCAACAAATCGCAAGACGTAAGCTACCGAACGCTTTAATCTCGAAAAATTTGAAAACCGATTAAAATCAATTAGATTAATATTATTTTTTGTGGTGGTATGTAAAGTTACCTCAGGCTTCACTTCAGGTAACTTTTCAATGGTTCCAGGAGTTGACGGCCATTGAGATGGGCTCAGCATTAAATACTCCGGGCCATGCCACCACAACTCTGAAGACTGAATCAGGTTAGGTTCGATACCGCGTGAAATTAGGTCAGCTGGATTCTCTTTCGTAGGGACATACCTCCACGTACAACGTTCAGTTTTTTCGTGAATAACAGCTGTACGGTTACGAACGAAAGGTTGTAGTTTGTTGGGTAAAATCTTTAACCATCCTAGCACTACCGTCGAGTCAGTCCAGAATGTAGTGTGCCTAACTTTAACTCGAAGTGAACCTATTACTTTTTCATATAAACACGCTCCTACCAAAGCGCCACAAAGCTCGAGCCTGGGTATCGTGACAGGCTTGATAGGGGCTACTCTGCTTTTAGCCATGAGCAAGCGCACTAGTCTGTCACCATTGTTATTGGTACTTCTAATGTATACACAGGCTCCATAGGCGCTCAGTGAGGCATCTGAAAAAATGTGTAAATCTACATGTATCGAGGAGTCGCAAATGACTGCTCGAGGGACTCGCACGTTATTTAACACTGATAACCCTTGTAAGATTTGAAGCCACTGGTTATAAATCTCCGGTGGCACGCTGTCGTCCCAAGACAGCTTCAAAAGCCATAACTTTTGCAACAGTATTTTCATCAAAATGACACAGGGTGTTACTATTCCTAATGGGTCGAATATCTGAGCGACTACTGAAAGTATGCTACGTTTCGTTATTTTGTTGGAACTTGTAGCATCAATAGAAAAAGCAAGTTCATCAGACTCAGAATACCATTCTAAACCTAACGTCTTACTTGGTTCTTTAGACCCGATATTTAGATCAATTGACGATTGTGAATCTGACATTAACTTTGGTACGTTTGATTTAAATTTCCTTAGTGGCATACAAGCGGATGCCAGTGCGGCGGTAACCTTTTGTTTTATGTTCATGACGTCAGCGATGGTATCCCCTCCCGTGAGCAAGTCATCGACATAAAAATCATGAGATATGATTTCTGCAATTTTTGCGTCATCACACTCAATGCCTACTTGTTTGAGACATCTAATAGCCAAAAATGGAGCACTCGACGTGCCATAAGTGACCGTGTTTAACTGGTATACTTTAAAGGGGGATGATTCGTCATCACGCCAAAGAATTTGTTGTAGGTGCCTATCATCCGGATGTACAGCCACTTGTCTGTACATCTTTTCTATATCAGCAGCTAGAATATATTTATGTTGCCGGAAACGAATAAGTATAGATAACAAATCGTCTTGAATAGTAGGTCCTACCATTTGAATGTCATTCAAGGAAACTCTCGAACTAGTAGGTGCGCTGGCGTTGAACACCACCCTTAGTTTAGTAGTAGAACTACTCAAGCGCAAAACACCATGATGAGGAATAAAATAATTTACGGTTTCGGGATTTATTTGTATTTCAGACATATGACCAAGCGAAATGTATTCCGACATGAAATCACAATAGCCTTTCCGGAATTCCGGTCGATTTTTAGTTCTCCGCTCTAAAGATAAAAGACAGTGCTTAGCTCGTTGCAGTGAGTCACCTAATACGGCCTGACTCTGCTTAAGGGGGATGCGCACACAAAAGCGACCATCCGCTAAACGAGTTGTGTTTTCACTGAAATGCTGTTCACACAGTAGCTCCTCTTCGGAATAATACGATGACTTAGGGGTAACCTCCTCAAGTTGCCAAAACCGCGTTAGCTGGGTTTGTAGTTCATCGTGGAGAGGCTCACTATCATTGTTTATGTTAGTGAAATTACATTTAATTTGATGAGACGAGTTCGATACATGGCCGCCATTAATCGGGCCAGAAACAATCCAGCCTAGACATGTTTCGTAAAGTATCGGTTGGCCGTCTCCTAACTTAATACTGCGAGGTCCCAGTAAATCCCAGAAAATATCAGCCCCCAGTATTAATTCTACTGCCGACGGTGTATGAAAATGAGGGTCCGCCAAACAAATATCACTCGGTATGTTCACAGCCGATGTATCTATTTGACGACTAAGTACACAATCAGTGATTGACGGTAACACAAAACAAAGTAATTTGTTTGAATAACTTTCACTTACCGACTTCATCTGTACGTGAACCATTTTACGTATATGTGACACTGAGTTATTAATCCCTAGAACCGATTTATCTACTTTTTTATAAGGCAATTTTAGTCTTCGACACAAATCGTCCGTCATCAGACACGAAGAACTGCCACTATCAAGCACAGCGCGGACAATATGTTGGCGATTATTACTATCGTATAGTTTTACTAACACGGTTGATAAGAGTACCGCGTCGGTAGAAGAACGCGACGTAGCTACACATGACAGCGAAACGTTGTTACCCATACCCACATTACTACCAGGTTCATTCATGGGAGTCGATTCTGTTGACGGTTTTTCAGAGCCATCTGTGCGCAGGAATGTGCTCTTGCGCTTAAAATCATCGACATGAATGAGCGTGTGATGTTTACGTTTACATAACTTGCAACCGTTTGTCTTACAAAGATTAGCATAATGGCCAGCCTTGAAACAATTAAAACATATTTTTAACGTTGGTAATAATTTTAATCTTTGATCGGTACTAAGTGTCAAGAACTGAGGACAGTTTTGCAAACTATGATTGCCGTTACATTTACGGCAAGAATTAGTTGACATGTTATCACCCTGGACGCGTGTCTGTTGTTGTTTATTATCGACTGACTGACTGACCATACTTTTTAATCTCACATTTTTGTTGTTAGGTGTCTGCTGGCTATTTCGTGACAACTCCAAAGTTTCCATTAAATCTGCCCTGCTACGCATAAAGTCGTAGAATTGACACAACGTTATATGTTTATCTTTGTCTAGCCTACCTTTGAATTCCTCCCACTCCCGCAACGTCTTAGCGTCGAGTTTGTGAGTCGCGATGTGTATGAGGAGTGTATCCCAGTGTTTAGTAGGTTCGCCTAGCGAGTCCAACGCTCTGATGTTTTTATTCAGTTGGTCTATAATCCGTTTTATACTATCGGAGGATTCTTTACTCATAGGTTCAATGCTGAACAAAGCAGTGACATGATTTTGTATGAGTAAACGTTTGTTATCAAAACGTTCACACAGTAACTCCCAAGCTACTTGATAATTTTTAGTGGAAAATTCAATGGATTGTATCACTAAAGCAGCAGTCCCACCTAAAGAGGCCCTAAGGTAATGAAACTTATTTATGTCGTCTATATCGTCGTTCGAATGTATCAGGCTGCAGAAAGTGTCGTGAAATTCTAGCCAGTTGTCGTATGACCCACTGAAAATTGGTAACTTGATGGTAGGTAGCTTAACGAGTTTGTGATTATTAGCACGCGAAGAACCTTTCTCACTCCCTTCGTCGTTGCTTTTACAATTACGCGACAATATATTCTGTGCTTTGCCAAGGGACTTGTAAAATGATGACTCAAAGTCGCTTCTCTCAACCATTTGAGAATCGACGTCATCTACAAGACATTCTATTCTCAACTGCACCTCATCATATTGGTTATACAATGATTCCATCTTATTAATACGTAATTGCAGTTCACATACCTCTGATTGGCCTAATGTTTTATCCAGTCCGTTCAGGTACGTAGAAAAAACTGTGAGACGACCTTTATAGCTACCCCGGTTTTTAATCAGCTCCTTCATCTCCTCCCTCTCAGTCATCCTGGAAGGCAAGTGTGTGGTCAATCTGGAATTTATATAATGCAACGATTACTAAATGCTAGATCGCTAATAATTCTTATTTAACCCAAGTTAATATTGAAAATAAAAAATTAAGTTAATATTGAACTAATTTGCATAACAAATAAAGATTCGACGCTACACTTATAACGGTCAGTTGAATTTGAAGGATGATATACTGACCTTTTACATCGAAATTGAACACTAGGTACTAAATACTACCTGAAGAAGAGAGTACTGGGTGAAACCACCGAAATGACCTTCACTAACACTGTGACGAACTCGATGTGCCCCAGTCGTATTCTCCTATTTGATTTAATTCTTGAATTTGTTGCGTATCTCGCTGACTCCGGTTACTTTTTCTTGATCCGGCTCGAAGGACCATATGTTTTGGGAAAATCAGGAGTATTTTTTAATAAAAATACTATGTGTATGGTAAAACGGTGTATTGTCGAATGAGGGTCCGCCAAACAAATATCACTCGGTATGTTCACAGCCGATGTATCTATTTGACGACTAGGTACACAATCAGTGATTGACGGTAACACAAAACAAAGTAATTTGTTTGAATAACTTTCACTTACCGACTTCATCTGTACGTGAACCATTTTACGTATATGTGACACTGAGTTATTAATCCCTAGAACCGATTTATCTACTTTTTTATAAGGCAATTTTAGTCTTCGACACAAATCGTCCGTCATCAGACACGAAGAACTGCCACTATCAAGCACAGCGCGGACAATATGTTGGCGATTATTACTATCGTATAGTTTTACTAACACGGTTGATAAGAGTACCGCGTCGGTAGAAGAACGCGACGTAGCTACACATGACAGCGAAACGTTGTTACCCATACCCACATTACTACCAGGTTCATTCATGGGAGTCGATTCTGTTGACGGTTTTTCAGAGCCATCTGTGCGCAGGAATGTGCTCTTGCGCTTAAAATCATCGACATGAATGAGCGTGTGATGTTTACGTTTACATAACTTGCAACCGTTTGTCTTACAAAGATTAGCATAATGGCCAGGCTTGAAACAATTAAAGCATATTTTTAACGTTGGTAATAATTTTAATCTTTGATCGGTACTAAGTGTCAAGAACTGAGGACCCATATGTTTTGGGAAAATCAGGAGTATTTTTTAATAAAAATACGATGTGTATGGTAAAACGGTGTATTGTCGAATGAAACAGTTAACAAAGAAGATTTTTAAATTAAAATTTTCAAATATGCGTAGATTTTGACGGTGATCATACATTGTGATAGTGATGTACGTTTTAGACGAGTTATAGCGATTGGAGTGATGCTTTTGTAAGTCTGAACATGGCCCAGCGCGTTGAAAGCTTGTCTTTCAACCAACTCCGAATTTATTCATCCTCTTGAAGGAGCGGGCAGATTCTGTTGAATGCCCTCCGAATTATTCCATTCGCTGTTTTCACGTCAGCGACGCGGTTGACACCGTCTTTGCCCGGATACACGGCCACTATACGGCCCAGCTTCCATCTGAGTGGGGGGAGGTGGTCGTCCTTCAATACGACGAGGGTATCCTTTTCCAATTGGCTTGCACCTGATCGCCATTTGACACGTTGTTGCAGTTCAGCGATGTACTCTTTACTCCATCGCTTCCAAAAATGCTGGCGTACTTGCTCGATTCTTTGATAGCGAGTCAAGCGAGAGGTAGATTGGTCTTCGTAGTTAGAACTCGGTAACGCAGTGAATGGCCGTCCGATGAGGAAGTGAGCGGGCGTCAATGGTGTCATATCGTCGGGATCCGAGGAAATAGGAGAAAGCGGGCGTGAGTTGAGAAGTGCTTCTATTTGCACCAGGACAGTGTTAAGCTCCTCGTACGTGAAATGACAATTGCCCAGTACTCTGTGTAAGTGGAATTTGATTGACTTTACACCCGCCTCCCAGAGACCACCGAAGTGAGGAGAGTAAGGAGGAGAAAAATGGAACTTAATTCCTTCATTGGCCGCACTTTCGGACAGTAAACTACAATTATGTTGTAAGAACTTACCGATCTCATTGTACGCACCAACAAACGAGGTACCGTTATCTGAATAGATATGTTTAGGTTTTCCCCTTCGAGACATAAATCTACGTAAAGCTGATAGAAAAGTATTACTCGTTAAGTCACCCACCAGCTCGGTATGAATAGCTTTAGTAGTGAAGCATATGAAAATGGCTATGTACACCTTTACCAACCTACAGCCTCTTCCCTGTCTGTTGGCAGCAAAAATAGGGCCTGCATAATCGATCCCTACGCTTTCAAATGGGTAACTGGGTGAGAGACGCTTTTGCGGCAAGTTCCCCATCAAGGGGATGACAGTTTTTCCCTTCATGCGATTACATAGGACGCATTGACGGTAGCATGATTTTGCCAAGTTACGACCACCAATTGGCCAGTAACTTTCCCTTATCGTAGCTAAAAGCAATTGAGGTCCAGCATGCATTAACTTCACATGTTCAAATCGGAACAGTAACCTGGTAAAAGGGTGGGTAGACTGAATAATTAACGGATGTTTCTTTTCGTAACAATAATCTGAGTTTTCGAGTCTACCTCCCACCCGCATTAATCTATGATCGTCAAGAAAAATATTAAATTTGAGCAGAGGACTTTTTGTGGGTAATTTTTTACCGTCTAATAAAAGTTTATACTCGGGAAATGAATCATTTTGAGAAATTTTAACCAATAAATTTAATGCATTCTGTAGCTCGTCCGCACTTAAGTGTTTAGATGGAATTGATTGTTTTTTACAAATGGCAACAAATCGCAAGACGTAAGCTACCGAACGCTTTAATCTCAAAAAATTTGAAAACCGATTAAAATCAATTAGATTAATATTATTTTTTGTGGTGGTATGTAAAGTTACCTCAGGCTTCACTTCAGGTAACTTTTCAATGGTTCCAGGAGTTGACGGCCATTGAGATGGGCTCAGCATTAAATACTCCGGGCCATGCCACCACAACTCTGAAGACTGAATCAGGTTAGGTTCGATACCGCGTGAAATTAGGTCAGCTGGATTCTCTTTCGTAGGGACATACCTCCACGTACAACGTTCAGTTTTTTCGTGAATAACAGCTGTACGGTTACGAACGAAAGGTTGTAGTTTGTTGGGTAAAATCTTTAACCATCCTAGCACTACCTAATATAATATATCCCAGATAGGAGATTTCTTTTTGAAAAAAAAAACGCATTTATCTTTTCTTAAGAGCATTACTCCAGAGCGGCGCGCTTCGATTTTAGGTAAATTTACTCACACTGCTTTACAGTTAGCGTGCACACAGCTGTCTGTATTGGAGTGCATTATAACCGCGTGTCGTACACCGCATTGATAATTTTGATACTTTGCCAACGTTTTTTGTAGGTAAGTATGAAATTGTCAGCATGAATCGTCTATTATATAGTAATTCTAAATAATTCATTGTAAATTAAATAAATAAGTTTTTAGAAAATTTATTATGCCATGTCTAAGAGCTCTCTTTCTCCTCAACAACAACCTGGAACGAGCGCCCAACAACAAAAAGATGCGAAAGAGCCGCCAGTTAAAAAAGTGCCTCCACCGCCGCCAATCATTATAGAGGGAGTCAAGAACTATCAAACGTTCTACGACTCGCTGATTGAAACGCAACCAGCTGAATCATTTACCGCCAAAATGATGAATGGAGATTGTGTGAAACTCAACGCCAAATCAGAAGACTCTTATAGAGCGATTGCCAAATTTTTGACTGAAAAAAGCTTCCACTGGCACTCGTATGAAAATAAACAGGCTAGACCAATAAGAGTTATGGTTAAAAAATTACATTCTTCTTGTCAGCCTGATCGCATTAAAGATGACCTTATAACACAAGGGCTTAAAATAGAAAAAGTTGACTACAAATTGAGCTGGAAGAGTAAAGAACCGCTCAATATGTTCATTTTATCTTTCCATAATGACGAAGATGTCAACAAAATCTACGGCATTAAATATATATTGGGGTGCAAAATTGAAATACACCCGCACAAAAATCGCGAAGCGGCGAGCCTCCTTGCTTGCCAGCCACCATGGGATCTGGAGGCAACAGGCCATGCTCACATGCACGATCTGCGCATGGAGATGCAACGCCGGGGCGAAACTCCGCTGCCGCGACAAATCGAAGTATGGCAGACAGAGC
Organism: Mythimna pallens; assembly: GCA_961205895.1. NCBI lineage: Eukaryota > Metazoa > Arthropoda > Insecta > Lepidoptera > Noctuidae > Mythimna > Mythimna pallens. The sequence goes on from OY540843.1 coordinate 11,357,123, forward strand.
TCCGGTGGGTTCTCATGGAGAAATGGCGGCAGCGACTGTCGCAACCCAGTGCCGGGCACGCCACAATTATGGCGGTAAGTCCCCTCTTTGAGGCGTGGTTGGAAAGACCTCACGGCGTCCTCACCTTCCTCTTCTTGACGCAGGTTCTCACCGAACACGGTAAGTTCGGGAAGGTCCTGCACCGGATTCGTGCGAAAGTGGCGCCCGGGTGTCGCCACTGTGTGGACCGCCCGGAGGACACGGTGGAGCATACGGTGGAGGTGTGCCCCGCTTGGGTAGAGCAACGCCGTGTCCTCGTGGGGGCGATCAGCGGAGCCGATCTCTCGCGTCGGGCCTTGGTACAGGCCATGGTCCGGAGCGAGGAGGAATGGCAAGCGGTCGCTTCCTTCTGCGAAGCAGTAATGCTAGCAAAGGAGGCGGCCGATCACGTGAGGCAACGGTCCTCACGCCCCAACCGCCGCCGGGATTGCGATCCCGATTTCCGGCCACCGTAGGCGCGGGCTTGCGGATGGTGAGCAATGGGTAGCCCGCCGTCCGACTGTCCGGTAACTGTCCGTACCGAGCCCAAGTCGTCGATGGCGCGTATTGTTTCCACGCGCGCCTCAGGGAGATGTCAGCAAATCGTAGGGTAAAAGTCTGACACTATCTCCCGCCCCACCCAAGGGCGCGGGATGTCATAAGATGATTTTCCCACCGAAAAAAAAACCTAGCCCGTTCCATCATCGCACCACCAGGCGTACGGCAAAGCGCCACCGGTACATGATAGACATACGCACGAAAGGTTTTGGGAACACATTCATTGTGCGTACAGCTAAGGAGTGGAATTCCTTGCCGGAATATGTGTTTCCTGATGGTTGCAACCCGGGAATCTTTAAGTCGACTGCATCGTCGCTTTCCATCAGGTGAGATAGCGGTCAAGCGCGAACCTATCAAGAATAAAAAAAACAACATATTTCTTATGAAGAAAGCAACTATCAAAAGGAGTAAGTCTGTAATGACCTGAAAATCTATATTATTACTTTAACAAACCCACACTGATAGATTAAGTTAAAGATTGATCTACAAATAAACTAAGTCTATAAAAAGAAAGAAAGAAAAGAAAGAAAGAAAAATCGTTTATTCGTACCTCACACACACTAAAATAGTCTAGTAGTAGTAGTAGTCTATAGTTTTAGGTATCTAATGTATGTTCTTAATTTAGTACTTCGGACAACAACAGACATACTTCATTAATAGTCAGGCTTCCTTTTTATATTTGCACTTGTTAAAGTGTCCAATACTGGTACTACTCGTATAAAGAGATCGTTCGTATTGGTAGTGGTGGAGGTGGTGAAAGTGATGGCATTTTAATAATATTGGCCTCTTTAACAAACTTAAAATGAAAAACTTTAGAATAGGACAGGATGTACAAGTTCACCTATTAAATAAAATTCATTGATTTGTTAAACAATATATATTTATTTCACTCGTATTCTTTGTACATTTCAATCTAAGATAAGTTTCGATATATAAATAATTCTAAAAGGCAATTAAGATCGATGTATCATCTTACTGTTTCTTTTGGATATAAGAAGGAACGTTCAACTCGTAAGGGAAGAATGCGTCCTTGTGGTAAATTTCAACGTCCTCAAAGTACACGTTGGGTTGTCTGAAGTAAGCGTCACGCACGGGGCGGTCGAATGGATAACCAAAAGGCTTGTTGTCCAAGATGTAGCTCTCGAATACATCCTCTCCCTTCTTAGAGCTGTTGTATGGGTACACGAATACGAAGATCTGGAATGGATAACCTCCGGGAGTACCCTTAGGCAGCATTAGTCTCCTGGGCAGGTTGTCGGGCACAACAGACATATCATAAGGTACCTTTCCTTGGTCTAACCAGTGGTAGATGTCGTTGATCGGGATGGAGTCGTCCTTGAAGAACACAAACTCGCTGGATTTGCGTTCAATCTTGATCTCACCAGGGACGAGTTTCTGAACGAAATAGTCCAGTTCGTAGAATTTCATCCAATCTTGTTCGATGTTAACTGAGTATCCATTGGAATCGTATTTAGGACCAATGAAAACCTTGAAGATAGCATCAGATGCAACATCAGACTTGACGTCAACAGATACTGTGAAGGGTTTGTTGTTCAAACGAGGTTGACGGATCACGAAACCAGTAGGGTAAGTCTTGAGCTCCTCCTGACTGAAGAACACGCTGCTTGTGGCGTTGAAGTCGAAGTAATCGAAGTAAGTGGCCAGTTCGCTGACTCTGACGTCGTTGATCTTAACACCGACGAAATGAAGATCTTCGTGAGAGTAAGGCTTAACGTACTCTTTGTAGGCAATAAGGTAATCGACGATTCTCTGGTAGAGCTGATAGAATGCAGGGTCACGCATCGAAGTCTGGTAGAAGTCAAGAGCAGTCGGCATGAAAGCATAACTGAAATAATTAAAAACCAATTTAATTTCAACTACGTGCAGTCTTCTATGTACTTATAATTCTTAATATTTCGTCAAGGTGAAGCTTATAAAAATTTTCATTGTAAACACTTACTTGTCAAAAGGCTTGGGACTGGCGCCGAGCACGTGACGAGCGATAATCTCATAAGAATACTGGTGTAAGTCCTTATTGCTCTTCTCGGAGTAAAGATCTTGGTTCATGTGCCAGTAGTTGCCAACGAAGTTCATTTCCTTCTCGGGCTGGAAATATTTTGTTTGTGCGTTAGTTTTATGTAAGTAAATACCTATTAAATCCTCTTGAAAAAGTACAAATTTAATTTGTTGTTACTTACAGTCTTGAATTTGCCCTTCTGCAGGAATTGGAAGAATGTCTTCTCGTAGGTGTCCAAAAAGCGGATGTTTTCGTAGTTATTCTCAGTATGGATGTCGAAGTCGTTGCTTCTTTGCACGAAAGGTAAGAAGTTTCCAGTCAGTTGGGGATAGTAACCAGTCCTGAATTTAGAGTACCAAGAGAACTCAGGAATTTCACCCAAACCATTAGATTGACGCTCCAAATAGTAACGAGCCAGAATTTGCTGATAGAAATGGAAGAAATATTCACCCACACGATCTTTGTATATACCTAATTTGATGGACTTCCACCAGAATGGTAATTGTGAGTGGAAGTAGTAGTAATAGGAGTTCAAGCCAATGTCTTCGGTGAAGTATGACAGCTTCTGTTCCTGGTTGGGGTAAGCCAATGAGTTGGAATAGTTGGCGTAGTATACATAGTAGTCGTTTTCTTTCACGATACCGTATTGGGCAGCAGATTCAACGTCGAACAAACCACCTTGCATCTTGGTGCGGTACATCCTTAGCAAAGTCTCCATGTTGAAGAAAAACTGAGGATAGACTTCATAAGGCGCCGGCAGAACAATGCCATCAAAGTCAGTCCTTTGAACGACGGCAATGTAGTACGCGTACAGGAACTGTTCCTCGTTCAGGTAAATCTTGGCCCAAGCCGCGGTTTTGTAGAAGGTGTCAAAGTCCTTAGCGTAGTACATTACATGGAATAGAGCTATGGCTTCATCCCTCATCCTTTCATAGAAGATAGAAAACTTGTGGTATTTTGGCAGGGTTCCGGTTCTATACAGCAACAAGAATTCATTAACAGCCTCTTTGTTCTGCAAAAATGCATTGCGTTAACTATCTCATTAAAATAACGTCACTATTTTTGGCAACGGTGTTTACGTCTCTAATAAAAATACTTACAGAGTAATTTTTGATGTTTGCTTCGATGTCATATTCTTTACCAATTTTGTAGTACTCAGAGTGTCCGTCCAGTTGTTCCGAGTGTTCAAGAAGTGCTAGAATTTTCTTCTGGTACGTGATGAATTCGGGTTCCACTGTAAAATAATACTTCATTAATAACTGCCATACTCACAAAGTATAATATAATAAGTATAATACATAAGGTTGTTAAGCAGTATATGGTGTAATTCAGAAACGTCTTCGATTCATCCTTTATCATAGCATAATCAGCCTTTTAATGTTCCTACTGTTAAGACTCAAGCCCCTCCCTTCGAGAGGGAATGGCTCACGTTGTTTTCCCTCACCGCTTTGCGAGCAGTTGTGATGAAATAAATTACACAAAGTAATGCGCTTAAGGTTTGAACCTTCGACTTGCAACTCGTAAGTCAGAGCCGTTTCCACTGGCCACCACTGCTCTAAGGACCTTGGTCAAAGGAATTTTTTAAACATTGATATGACTAATTTTTACGATTTTCTCAGCACAGTATTAATTATAATGCTAATCCGACAATCTTTTCAGTTGCATTTTATTTTCTCAAAATCTGGTACTGTTTTAAAATATGGAATCAAAACATGGTCGCTCACAATGAACTTAATCAAAAGGCGTTTAAATTGACTCAAAGTGAAATAGAGGGAACTATGCTAGGAGTTTCCTTGCGTAATCGAATCAGAAATGAATATCCCCTGGAAGGATCAAGGTTAATGACAAAGTCGGAAGAATCACCAAATTTAAGTGGCAGTAGGTTTTTTTTTTTTTTAAGGTGAGCAAGTCATCTAATGACATTGGGGACTGTCATTAGGGACATAGTGTCAGCCATTTACTGACTAAAAACCCACTCCTGTTCCTTCGTTGCCTGCGAGCCACCCATTGCTCGCCGTCCGCAAGCCTGCGCCTACGGTGGCCGGAAATCGGGATCGGAATCCCGGCGGCGGTTGGGACGTGAGGACCGTTGCCGTTGCCTCACGCGATCGGCCGCCTCCTTTTCTAGCATTACTGCTTCGCAGAAGGAGGCGACCGCCTGCCACCCCTCCTCGCTCCGGACCATGGCCTGTACCAAGGCCCGGCGCGAGAGATCGCCGCCGCCGATCGGGCCCACGAGGACACGGCGTTGTTCTTCCCAAGCGGGACACACCTCCGCTGTGTGCTCCACCGTGTCCTCCGGGCGGTCCACACAGTGGCGACACCCGGGCGTCGCTTCCGCACGAATTCGGTGCAGGAACTTCCCGAACTTCCCGTGTTCGGTGAGAACCTGCGTCATGCGGAAGGTGAGGACGCCGTGAGGTCTTTCCAACCACGCCTCAAAGAGGGGACTTATCGCCATAATTGTGGCGTGCCCAGCGCTGGGTCGAGACAGTCGCTGTCGCCATTTTTCCATGAGAACCCGCCAGAACTCCGTCCGCCATGCTGCGACTTGTCGCGGCAGCGGAGTTTCGCCCCGGCGTTGCATCTCCATGCGGAGATCGTGCATGAGAGCAAGGCCTGTTGCTGCCAGATTCCATGGTGGCTGGCAGGCAAGGAGGCTCGCCGCTTCGCGGTAAATCGTCCAGTATCCTCGCACCATCCGTATGGCCATGACCCTCTGGCATGCGTTCAGCCGGGCCGCCGGCTGCTTCCGCAGCGCCGACGCCCTTACCAGTGCGCTATAAAGGGCCATGGATCGAACGATTCCCGCGTAGAGCCTTCGGCTGGAGGCTTCTGGAGGCTCCTGCCCAACCTGGGGGTTGGGCAGGAGCCGCCCGAGGGCAGCCCCAGTCCGATTTAGTTTGGGAGCCAGACGTCGGAAGTGCTCCTCGAAATCCCACCGGCTGTCGAGAACGAGTCCCAGGTACTTCATCGTCGACCCGACGCCGATGTGGACTCCTCCTACCGTTAGTTGGGAACCCGGTGGTGGTGCGTTTCGAGGTCCGTAAAAGCACATGGCCTCGGACTTGTGCAATGCCACCTCGAGTCCCAATTCCTGGATCCTGCCCACGACTGTTGCAACACCGCGTGTCGCTAGTTCGACCGCCACCTGGTACGACTCTCCCCACCCCAGGACCAGCGTGTCATCTGCGTAGCAGACCACGCTGATCCCGTCAGGGAGGTCGCCGCGCAGCACGTAGTCGTATCCGATGTTCCACAAGGGCGGCCCTAGTACCGATCCCTGCGGAACACCGCACGACATCTCCCAACGTTCCCACTCTCCCTGATGACCAGGGTAGATAATGTACCTGTCTGACAGGCACGCCTCGACCACACGACAGAGGTAGTCGGGCGTCCAGTGATACCGGAGTGCCCTCCTAATGCTGCTCCAAGGCAGGGAGTTGAAGGCGTTGGCGATGTCCAGAGACACCGCCACGACACACCTGCCCTGGGCCACTGCATCCCCCGTCGTTAGAGCTCGCACGCGCATGAATGCGTCCACCGTGGATCGCCTCCTGCGAAAGCCGAATTGGCCGTCCGCCAGATCCGGCCCCACCCGTGTTAGGTGCGAGACGAGGTGGTCTGCAATTATTCTTTCAAAGAGCTTGCCCACCTCGTCAAGCAGCACAACGGGCCGGTACGCGGATGGAGAGTCCGCAGGGCGCCCCGGCTTCACGATGAGGACCAGTTTCCCTGTCTTCCAGCGAAGTGGGAACTGGCCCCTCTCCATGCATGCGCTGAAGAGCCCTCTTAGTCGAGGCCCGAGAGCCTCCATGGCCAGGACCCAGGCCTTCCCAGGCAAGCCATCGGGTCCTGGGGCGGTATTTTTAGCACTCAGCCTTCGTACCGCCACTCTCATCTCTCCCTCGGTCACCTCTGGAGCATTGTCGTCGTCGTCGCCATCGTGGTCCGCGTCGGACACCGCTGGTGGCGGAGCCATGAGCGGGGGAGAGTGTTCCCCTCGCTCAGGAAACAGAGTGCTCACCACACCCTCCACAAGCTGGGGCCGGAGACTCTGCATCAGCGGGGGAGCCCAGGGGCGGAGTTTGTCCCGCACCACCTTGTAGGGGCGTCCCCATGGGTCCCTATTCAGAGTCCCCAGCCACACGTTGCGGGCCTCGAGCTTGGCCCGTCTTATCTCCGTTCGGAGGGTCCGCTTTGCTTCTCTGTATCCCTCGTACAGCTCCGCCTCTCTGGCCTCCGCATCCGGTGGACGGATGCGGCGCCTGCGGTATCTGGCATACCGGCGTCGCGTGGCATTACACGCGTTGCGCTGTGCCGCAGTCTCCGGCGACCACCAGTATACCTGGCGTTGAGCACGTCCTGGACGGACTCGGGGCATTGCCGCGTCGCAAAGTTTGCGACATGGCCTCCCGGAACCACTCTGCCTCGACGTCAATATCGACAGGCCTGTCCGGTGCTTGCACCCAGGCCTGTACCGTCGCGGCTTCCAGGAGTAGCTCCCGGTCCATCTGCCTCAGCGCCCATCGCGGACCACAAGGGTTCTGTCGGACCGGCGCGGTCGAGGTTTGGGCGGAGACGTCAAACCGGATGTACCTGTGGTCCGAGTACGTCTCCACCCCCTCCATGACGCACCAGTCGACGACACGCGGTGACAGAGCGGGGCTGGCGAACGAGATGTCCACCACGGAGTCACCCCGCATCCGCACACACGTGGGGACAGAACCCCGGTTTAGGACGTCCAGGCCTGTCTCCAGAGCCCAGTCCTCCACCATCCGACCCCGTTGGTTCGTGAACCGGGAACCCCAAGCCAAGTTCTTGGCATTGAAGTCCCCGCACACGACCACGGGGAGGGAACCAAACCCAGCGACGACGGCTTTCAGCTCCATTAGGAAGATGTGGAGATCGCCGAGAGATCTGTTCGGGGACAGGTAGACGCCCACCACTGCAATGTCCCCGAACCGTGCTGCTACGCAACCCCGTCCCCTCGTGACAGCCTTGAGGGTCGGAGTACCGGCCGCGGCCGACGAAATTAGAGTCACCGAGCCGTTCAAGTCCTGAACCCAGTCTCCTCTGGGCAGAACATAGTACGGCTCGGAGACAACGGCGATGTTAATCGACCACTGCGCCATGCTCTGGAGCAACAGATCCTGAGCGGGGGCGCAGTGGTTGATGATCGCCTGGAGGAGACGTAATGGAGCCGTTATTGACAGTCCATTACAGTCTCCTCCCGAGCCCCACGTGAGGGCCGTGCCGCGGTGGTTGCGGCGGCGACAGCAGCGGCAGCCAAAGCGGAGGCTGCGGCGGAGAGGACTTCGGGGTGGACTTGTCTGAGGACCTTGCCCTTGGCCTTGGCGGGGGGGTTGCAGGACCTGCTCCCAGCCCGGTGATCGGCCGGCTTACCTGCCGCCGCACATGCGTAGCAGTGCGGCGTAGCACGGCATTCTGCAGCCTTGTGACCGGGCTGACCGCACTGGAAGCAGCCGTCACTGCGGTCCACCTCCGCGGCGCAATAGGCACCCACGTGGTGCCCACGTGGCAGCGGTAGCACCGCAGAGGTCTGGGCTCCAGCAGTTTTACTTGCGCGGAGACCCAGCCCACCAAGAGCGAACGACCAAGACAGACCAACAAAGACCCAGCCCATCACGGGCGAAGGCCGAAGAGGCCTTCGCCCGTGATGGCCTTGACCGCCGACACGGGGCAGCTCACCGTTACGGCTCGCATGCCCGTGCTGTCAGCGCGGATGGTGCCCGCCCGCACCTGATCGGCGTGGCACCCTCCCGCCCTGACGATGGCGGCCATCACTTCGTCCACCCTGACAGAGTCGTCCAGGCCCATGATGCGCAAGTCCATGCACTTGGTGGGCCTGGACACTCGAGCCTCCTCGACGTCCAGGGACGCCCTGATCCTTGCGGCCAGGGCGTCCGCGGTGGAGCCACTGTCCGCACCAGGGACCTCTAATATTCGGGCCCCGGTTGCGGTGCGCCTCATTCGGAAGCCCCCAGGGGCCCCGAACTCGCTGAGGTGGCCCACCACCGCCTGCTTTGCCTTCTCCATGACGGTACTACAGCCTCGGAATTCGGGGCGCGAAGTCTAGCCGCCATGGCCTGCTTCTTTCTCTCCTGGTGCCTCGCGCGCTTCTTGGCCGTCCTAACCACCTTGCCCGCCCTCTTCTTGGCACTGACTTATGTCCATTCAGCGCCAGCCGAGGGTTCTTCAGGCAGGGGAGGCGGCAGGCGCGGCCTGATCGCCACCGTGGCAGGAAGTCCCACCGGTTTAGCGGCAGGCGCCGTCCTATCCTTCCAAAGCTGCTGTTGCTTGGACGCCGGGGCTGGCCTCGCAAGCCCTGACGCCACGGCCTCGCGCCCGGCTTGCCCCAACAAGCCGGCCTTATGCACAGCTGCCGTAGCCGCGGTGGCGGCATATGACGCCGCCTTTCGCTGGCCGGAAGCCGCTAGCGGGGGGCGCAGCACGATGCCCTCTAGCAGGGACAGCTGTTGCTGGATACGCAGCTGAAACTGCTGCTGCTGGAGGGCTGGCTTTGACCTTGCCCTTGCTTGCGCCCCCCTCCAGTCGGCTCCCGGCAGCCGTCGACTTCCTAAGCTCCCACAAGCTCGGCCCGGAGCTCGGCCCGGAGCTCGGCCCGGAGCTCAGCTCTCTCTTCTCGAGAGAGGCATCGATAGGCTCTTCGATAGAGGCGGCGTGCCGGTGGAACGTCTTCTCTTTGGAAGTCCTCTCTCTCTTCCGGCCTATGTCTCGCAACGCGGCGACGACCAACTTCCCCAGGGATTTACGGAATTCTCCCTGGCATCCCGCTCGCTGCCAGACTGCCCCGAGATGACCACCTTAGCGCTGGCCACTCCGGGGTGACGCCCCTCCGCAACAAGTCGGTCGGCTCGCTTAGCGGACTCCTGGGCAGTGAGGCCCCTCCCTCTTCCACTTGCTCGGCCTGCACCCCGCCCGCTGGTGGGGATTTTTCGGGCCGAGCCCATCTCTCCGTCGGAGGACGATTTGTCCCCCGGTCTGGAGCGCTTTCGGTAGAAACTCGCGTTTCTACCGGAGTCGCCCGCCACCTCCTCAACCTCCGAGCCCTCCGAGCTCCTTCCGGATGCCGCGTCGGACTCCGACCGCGCATCACTCTCCATAAGGGTTTTTTTTTTTAAATTTCGATTTTCTTTCCATTTAATTCCCACGAGTAAATAACTTTTTGTACTGGCTCAAGATACTGGTTCGCACTAGAGACTAATTTAGCTACCCATTAGTCAAGCTAACAACACGGTGTGAGGGGTGATTTTTTATAGAGGTGTTCTTCCTCGCGGCCCGGGCGGTTAAGCCAAGACCCTCGACCCCCATCAAAAGTCAGAAACATGACCTTGGACAATCTCTGGGGCTACGAGACTAACGGTGGCAGAAAGAGGAGCAAGTCTTCCTCCTGCCTGCCCGATGGCAGGGTGAGTGCACACCGAGCCCGCTCTTACTTCGCCACTGTACCCTCTGCTATAGCAGAGGGACACGCGTTGAAGTGATCCTTCAGACAGAATATTCGCAGGTGGACATCGTGACCCCTTAGGCCTTAGAAGTACCCAAGGGGAGTCGTTGATCGCCTCCCAGGGTGCACCGTCTCGCAGACTGGCCTTCACCTCGGACGTATCCGCAAGGGAACTACAGAATCAGTCGATGTGAAATGATGATTATGATGACCAGGATTAGAAAGACTCTAACTCAAACTCAAACGATATCAAATGAATTCTTACCAGCCTTCAGCTTGATGTTTTGGTGGGAAGGGACGGTACCGCCTAATGCCAGGGCGACGAGCCCAGCTAGGATTAAGACAGTCTTCATCGTTGCGGCAGCCGCTGTCAACTGTAACAATACAGCTAACTGATCCACTTTTTATACTACCAGATCAGAGTTTCACGTTGCTATGTTTGATATCAAATTATACTTTCTTATATTATCAGTACGGTCGTTGACCTCGGTACATACGGCTGTGTTTAGTAGAAATTACTGTCGATTTTAAAAGGAACACCACTGTTTCTCAAAGTTTCGTATTACTTCCACTCACTTTTTGGATATTACCATTTTTATCTAAGATGGATACATACAAGTGTGGAGTGTGTAGCGACTCTTTATCCGATGGTGCACACTGTAAGTCTTGTAACCTTATGAACCACGTTATCGAAAAACGTCGTTTGATATACGTGGAAATTTGTCACTCCAGCACTCGGCTCCATAACACAACGGCTCCATGTACTATAAATATAACAACTCCGATTTACCATTCATTCTATTTTTATAATTACGAAATGAAATTTCAGTATTCATAACGTCTATTCTGGAAATTTAGTACTATTCTGAAAATGCCGTGTTTCAATACAACGAATTAAGTATAATAATTTTGTATATATATAGTATATTAAATATAGTATATTAATTAATATAACAACGCCAATTTACCATTCATCTTATTTTTATAAGGGGAATAATTATAAAACGAACGAATAAAATAAAACTTAGCGACTGATGATGAGATGATGTTTTAATAATTTGAGCGGTATGAATTTGAGTAAGCGAAAAATGTACTCACCTAACGACAAATATTGAATAATAATAAGATCCTTAACTAGCTTATGGTCCAGTTAAATTAGACCAAAAATATAGGGGTAAGGTTACAATAATTCGCATCCAGCTGAAAATTGGTAGGATTGTTCAAAACACCATCATAAATAAAATCTAAAAAGTCTTCATCGATTCGACACCTGAAAAAAAAATACTCGGGGAACAGTTACAAAGGTGACGTGGAAACGTGTGCACATTATGACGATTACAACTCTTTCAACTTTTTATGAATCGCAAAAAAGTTTTTTTATTTACGTAACTACAATTTTACGGTTTTCAGATGTTTTTCCTATACTTACGCTATGTGACCTTGCCTCACCTATGAATTTATATTCCCTTGAGAGTGTCGAAATAAACGTTTTGTGCAACATCTTTTTTTTTTTGTTAACTTGCAAGTTTTATTTTTTCACAGCTTCAATGGATTGCAGACTTAAAATATATGGTTTTAATTTCAACTTGATACCTACACACGTTCTCGTTATTGAAAAACGTCGTGATGAATCATTATTTATCTCAAAAACGGTGGCTCTTAGGAAAAAAAGTAATAGACATTTTTGTAGATCTCCGCCACGTAGAACTGTTCTCGGTGCCAATTCTGCCATTCCCTGGATGTGCAAAATTGTTAATAGCTGCAGCGATCTAGTGGACGTACAACATACGGACTCACTTGCCAAGTTCCGGAAAACGACGCACAAAGCAATGTAACTAGCCTGTTTAGTTATTTTTTTGTTTTTTTGCATCTTTATGTTACATATATATATTAGTTAAATAAAAAAGATATTTATTATATCACATTGAAAATGTCTAATTTTACCTTCAAGTTGGACAAATAAGTCATTTTGTCTGCTTGTTGCCTCGGTTAAGAGCGTACGTGTTTTGTGTTAGCTGGTTGTTATTTTTGCTATTGGTCAATTAACAGCAATTTCAATTCTCTGTCACTTTTAAAGTGTTTATATGGACGTAACCCGCCTTTCGCCCGCCGTAAGCGAGCGGCGGTGGGTGGTGTCGCGTCCTTAGCTGCTGAGCCACGCGTTCTATTGGACTCGACGGCGAAACTAGCGAACCGCTCAATCCAAGCAGCGACGGCTACGAGTGCTACGACGACGTCACAGTGCTACGCGCTTGGTCATTCATCAACTTACCCAACAGTGATATCTTACAGATTTCATAAAGACGCTACCGGAATCATTGTTACCACCACCTGCTTAGAAAGCTTAAAACAACTTACCAAAAAATTGAATTGGAAAAAGCTAAACATAACCTAAAATCGCTGTGGAATAAAATAAAAGATATCACCAGTACCAAGAAAAACACTTCTCCCCCTGTAGAGCTTTTGAAAACTCTTCCTGACCCAAGTGCCGCAGCCAGTAATGTTTGCAAATTTTTTGCCACCATTGGTAAGAAACTGGCTGCTGACATAACTCACAATGTACAACCGCATATTTCTCCACCCAAACAGTCTTTGCCAAACTCTTTCGTCTTGTACCTTTAATAACGCATATAATCAACATCTCAATAACTAATGGTATATTTCCAGAAGTCTTTAAAAAGGCCTTGATACACCCAATGTACAAGAGTGGTGACAGGAACTGTGTAAACAATTATAGACCAATACCTGTCCTCTCGGCGATGTCTAAGGTTGTGGAAAAATTGATCAGTGGCCGCTTATTAACCCTCTGCGGCTGACGTGTTATTCCCACAGACACCGCGAAATATAAAATTCGGTTTATTACCGTTAATTTTCAAATTTGAGCGCCACCGCTCTCAGTACCTTACTGTCGTAAGCTCACGCGTCGGTCGGTGTGCGGGGGGCGGTCGTAGCGAGCGTACGTTTGCGTAGTGGGAAGCAGGTGTCCACGAGTCTACCACACCAGTGTTAAGGGAAGTTTCTACTATACTACCACCTCAATAAAGTGGTTATAGTTTCATAGTGTCTCCTAAACTACCACATCAGTAAATCATTTTAGTTTATCTTACGATAAGGTATTTTTTTGGTAATAATTCTCGTTATTTTGGAATTTGATTTTATTTACGTATTTTACATATATCTATACTTCTAGATCAATATTCATATGAAAGCCCGAGTATACAATGAAAGATTGCCAAGGGAACTGCGCATGACCATTACTAGGGTTTTAAGTGAGGATATCCCCCCTCTATAACCGGTAATTTGTCCAACAAAAATAAAAAGACAAACCAAATATTGTTGCTGTGATTGTTCGAAGCCAATTTGCCTTCAGTGCTCGAAGCCACTATGTGAAAATTGTCAAACAAACCTGTGATTTTGAAAGTGTCTCATTTTGAAGTCAACCAACGAATTTATGTTATTTTTTCTAGACTGATTACTGTAATTGTTAATTTTTTAAATGTCTAATGTTAAATTAAAAAAGTTGATTTTGTAATTTTTTCTATGTCATTAATGTCAAGAGAGAGATTCTTAGACAGATTTGTGATAAGTAAATAAACACTGTTTAATTATGAAAATAAAAAATTGTTTTTTTTTATTTAAATATTATTAAACATTGAAAATAGGCTAACAATCTTATAAATATATAAAAGCTACATAATTTAATTAAATAAAAATATTTGATGTTGAAATGGTGTCTCATGTACTACCACACCAGAAAAATTTTAAAAATTGACCCACGTCAGTCGCAGAGGGTTAAACTTTCTACATAAACACGACATCATAGCGCGGAACCAATATGGTTTTAAAAAAGGTGTTTCGACAGAAGACGCAATGACTCATTTAACCGAATTCGCCGCTAGGAAGATGGATCAACACATGAAATGCTTAACAATATTTTTAGACTTAACAAAGGCGTTCGACACGGTCTCTGTTCCCACTCTTCTTTCAAAAAAGGAAGATATAGGCATTCGCGGCAAAGCGTTGGAATTTTTTAAAAGTTACCTTCAAAATAGGAAGTTGAGTGTCAAGATTGGCGCATGCATCAGTGAAGAGGAAATTGTCACCTATGAGTTCCACAAGGTAGCGTGCTTGGCCCAATTTTGTTCTTAATATATATAAATGAAATTTGCACGCTGACTCTCCTTAACTCCAAAATCTTCACATACGCGGACGACACTGCTATTGTGGTTAATGGTGATACCTGGGCTAGTGTGAAACATTATGCTGAATTGGCTCTAAGAATAGTTATGAAATGTTTGCAATGTAACCTTCTCTCTCTTAATTTGAGCAATACGAACTACATACCCTTCTGCATTAGCTCTAGAACCAAAGCTCCCACTGACTTTACAATAACTGCACACGTATGCTCAGAGTATCCTTCATGCACTACATGTACTTGTACAATGATATTTCGAGTCACCAGCACGAGGTACCTGGGTGTCGTAATTGATGATGGACTAAAATGGCACACTCACATTGATAGTCTAGCGTCAAAAGTCAGGAAACTCATATATATATTTAAGCTATTAAGACAATGCATTTGCTCTCTGTGAGTCCATCCTCAATTACTGCATTCCTGTCTGGGGTGGCAGCGGTAAAACGAAGATGCTTGGGTTGGAAGGAGCGCAGAGAGCTGTGCTGAAGGTGATGATGAGCAGACCGTACAGATTCCCTACTTCCGAATTATACTCTGACTGTAGGGTACTCACTGTGCGGCAGCTCTTTGTGCTCCAAGTTACCCTTCGTACACATAATTGTATCCCCCCACCAGACTCTACCAAACGCAGAGCTAAAATCACATGCCCAGCAATACCCCACAAAACAGCTTTTGCTGGCCGTCAGCTTTATGTTCTGGGTTCACTTATCTACAGAAAAAATTGCAAGAACATTAAAATAAACGAACTGAATAAGCATGAGCTTAAGACAAAATTGAAGCTCTGGCTGTACGATCAGGACTATTCTCAGACTGAGGACTTGCTTGCGTTCCAACGCTAGTCTTAAACATACAACACAATTACACACACACACACGGACTCACCGACTCACATATACATGCACACTTATCCACACACACCATCACACTTTACACAGATTTTATTTTCATTTTCGATTCATTTTCATTTTATTAAAACCTATATTATTTAAGGCTAGAATTGCAAAACACGTACCAGAACTGTATCCGATGTAACTGCAGAACATTGACTCCTAAGTCACAGGTCTTACCTAGTTTAGGAGGCAGGGTCCTAATATTAGAAGATACCTTATAAGTATAAGTATGTAAGTCTTAACTTTGTTTATAAAGTTTTTAATTGTTTCAACAAAGTTATTATTATTATTATTACAGATTTAAGTAACTTTTTTTTATAATTTTAAGTGTTAACAATTGTTGCTAAGCCTAATAAATAAATTGCCGTGCAACTAAATTACTAAGTGAGCGACTAGAAATACAGAGAAGGCAACTTCAATATTAAGATAGAGACGATTTTCCAATTGAGGTTTACATAACGAACTATTAAAAAGTTCACTTTAAGAAATGTTTTCACCGTTATCTATTTATCTAGTCGCAGGCAGATTCATCATTTTAAACTGGCTGAAATAGGTTTGGTTGGGTTAGAACAGTGACCAGAGGCGCGAGAGCCGATCGAGCGAAGCGAGCGGTGCTGTGGTAGCGGCCGGCGAACGCTACGTCCAAGTTGGTCACAGATTTTATTTCACAATTTTCTAATCCGGGTTTTCATAATATCTGAATGATCAAATTACGTTGTTACCGGTGTTTGTTACATACATAGTAAATAAATATCAATATTTGGGACATTCTATACTCTGTGCTTCGATTAAGACTTTCGAAACACTTCATTTAAGATAAAATGCCGCTTAGTATAAATAAATCATTTACCAAATATTGGAAAATATATAGGACGTAACGTTGACACTCAAACCAATATTAGGTCGCTCAAATATTATGAAGTTTCTCATTTTGTATTCTAAGTAACTCAAATTAATGTTTGTAAGTTGCTGTTCTGTTGATTTCTCGTCACTCGCAGTCAGTCACTCACTTAGTAATAGGTACTATAACTTAATTTTTTTTGCCACATAAAACTTTAATTTGCAGTCACTCGTTTATATACTACCCTTTTTAAAATTTCAATATTCCTAACATTTACTATTCTCAAAATGCCGTGTTCGATAGATCGGATAACAAAAAGTCTGACTTAATGATGATTCGATTCCGATTTAAATACCGATTGATTAAGATTCCAAAATAGAAACGCCTTGTAAAACTGAAATATTACAAAAAGACGCACAAACTTACCTATAAAAACAGTTCGATTCCCGAATTGAGTTATGAAGATTTTTCGGAATGGTATTTTTTTTTGTGACGTAACTACAAATTTACAGTTTTCAGATTTATTCCTATATCTATTCTATTAGACCTTGCTTTATGCCAAATTTTAGGATTCTGGGTCAACGGGAAGTACCTTATGAATTTTGATTCCTTTGAGAGTTTTGAAATGTACGT
This sequence comes from Mythimna pallens, assembly GCA_961205895.1. Taxonomy (NCBI): domain Eukaryota; kingdom Metazoa; phylum Arthropoda; class Insecta; order Lepidoptera; family Noctuidae; genus Mythimna; species Mythimna pallens. The sequence goes on from OY540843.1 coordinate 11,373,767, forward strand.
TTTTTGCGACTTAAACGGCCGTATCTTTTTTTTTCGTTAACTTAGAAGTTTGGTTTTTTCACAGCTTCAAGGGATTGCAGACTTAAGTTTACGATTTTAATTTCAACTCGATGCCTTCACTCGTTTCTGAGATAACTTGACAGACAGACAAACAGACAGACAGGCAGGCAGACAAACAGACAGACCGACAGACAGAGAAACAGATAGACAGAACGACAGATAGACAGATAGACAGACAGACAGATGGACGGACAACAAAATGATCCTTTTGAGAATATAGATAATACAAACAAATGACTGGTTCTGAATAGTTACGTTGAAAATGGTATCATCGAAGTGATCTGATGATGATGATGTCACCGGAAGGTAGACACTGGAACTTCGTAATAAATCAATGTATCCTAGCCCTGTTTGGGTTTATTAGAATTGTCATAAGATGCACATTGTCTACAAGGTACTATTGAACTGATCTGATGACGGAGCCGGAAGGTGGAAGGTAGATACCGGAATTTCATAATAAAACAATGTAACCTAGCAGTGTTTGGGTTAATTGGAATTGTTATGAGAAATAGGCACTCTGTTTATAAGTGTATCGCAACTAAATAGTAATAGTGAAATAAAAAAAAACGTTTTACAAAAAAAAAAACGACTTCACTAAAAAGACAATAAAATTAAAGGATCAAAATAACTTAGAACCTGGCTGACAAGCTGCCTAATTTACCCCGTGACTCTTTTTTGGCCTGTATAAAATTAAGTCACAAGTCGGGTAAAAAAGAGGGACCTACATGCAATTATGTTCTAGAAGTAACGGCTAGCATAAGAAAGGCGCTTATAAACCAAAGCCGAGTATTTCTTAATTGGACATCCTGCCCAGTGAGGGACTTCACATTTGTGACCAGGTGCTTTAAATGTCAACAGTACGGGCATGCTGCGAAGACTTGTCGCGAAGCGGTCTATACATGTGCTCTTTGTGGTGAACAAGGCCACCAGTGGATGCTGTGTGATAAAACAGCTGATCAGTCACAGTGTGCAACGAGCATGCGTTTTAATAAACCATGTCAAAGTCAAAGTCAAAATTTTTTATTTCACATAGGCCTACATGGGCACTTATAAAACGTCAGAAGCTAGTGCACGGTTCCAAATTGGTCGTTTCCTATGGAGAGGAACTGGCAAGAAACTCCATGGTTACTCTTTTAAAAAAATGATTGTTTACAATATTTTCATATTACAGTATTAATAGACATTATGTAAGAACAGTGTAGACCAGTCGATATTGTACCCAAAAGCACAATAAAAATAATCATATAAAAAAAAAAAAAAGTGAGTCGTAATAGAAAGTAACCTAAGAATTCGCGAAGTCCACGGTGTTCTCACATTCAAATAAAAAAAAAAGAAGCTATGTAATCACAAGACAGGCGATCAAGATTGCCCGGCTAGGAAAATTGCTGAAACAATACTCATAAATTCTATTGATTGTAATGAGGACACGTAAATAGCGACGTCGTTTTTGTTTTCTGTTACCCATTCGAGTTTTATTGCATAATGTTACTAATCAATTATATACATGGTACCAATTTTATTTTAACAATTTTACTAAATGTGCTAATAAAAACTAGTTTACAAAATCGTTACTTTGCAAAAAAAATATAATGTAATGTTGTGTCACAATAACGATGAAAATAACAATGATGCAGATATGTTGACTAAGCACAGTATTCGTCATGAATTTGAAATAATATTGTTCATAAGTTATTTACTTTTAGTTTAATGAATTTAAGTTATATTTATTAACATAAAATCACTTAAATAAGTTACCTGAGAAACAGGTTTTATACCTAGTTCAGGTAGAATACAATTTTGTACCTTTACCTCTAGATTAAGCCCTTAATGTATAAATATTTATGTACATCAAAAATTCAATAAAACATATTATTATTATTCCATTTATTTATTTTTTATCCATATCGTTTACATTTTTAAATATTTCTTTAAAAAACATATTAAAAAAAAAACATTTAAAAATATAAAAAATAGTTGTCCGCCGGTGTCGGGAACAGGGTCCAAGCTACCGGTGGTTAGGGCTCCAGAGACAGGAACCTCCTCACAATGCGAGCCGTATCGAGGAGTACTGCCTTTTGTATCAGGCCCTTGATCCAACCGCGCAACGACAGCTTCGACAGATGGTCGTCGAAGCTTTTGGCTATAAGGCCATTGGCGGTCACAACAATCGGAACAATGATAGCCGAGTCCACATTCCACATATCGACAACCTCGTGTGCTAAGTCGAGATATTTGATTTGTTTCTCTTTCTCAGCTTTCACGAGATTCTCGTTATGTGGAATGGTGACGTCGACTATCATTGCGCGGCGCGCTAATCGGTCTATCACCACTATATCCGGCTTATTGGCTACAATAGTCCGGTCAGTAATGATAGACCGATCCCAGTACAATGTGACATGGTCATTTTCGAGAACTGGGTCGGGCACATACGTGTAGTATGGTACCTCCGAATCCACTAGGTTATATTTCAAAGCAAGTTGCTGGTGAATAATCCTGGCTACTTGATTATGCCTGTGCAAGTACTCGCCGTTAGCCAGACGAGAACAACCAGAGATAATATGTCTGATGGACTCACCCGGACGATGGCATGCCCGACACACGTCAACCGTCCCGTCCTTCATAATATGTCTCCGGTAGTTGTTCGTTAAGATAACTTCGTCCATAATTGCACAGACAAAACCTTCAGTTTCTCCGAAGAGGTCGCTAAAACGTAACCAGGCCACGGACGCCGCGAAATCTACATCAGGCTCATGAAGAGCCCGATAAAAGCGCCCGTGGAGCTCCTTGCCTTTCCATACTTCCTTGCGGTCATCAGTAGTAAGTACCACAGGTTTGCGCCAGTTCTCTTTAGCCATGGATAACGGGGTGAGTCCCTTGTCCATTGCGACCACATCGCGGTGCATACCCACGTCGGTTTTGAGAAAATATTCTCTGAGGCTGCACACCTCACGGTTGTGTAGAGTCTTTGCGTTCAAAAAACCCCGACCTCCACACTTCCGCGGGATGTACAGTCTCATCACCGATGATCGTGGGTGATGCATCCGATTTGCGGTCAGCAATGTACGGACCCGTCTATCCAGAGCGTCTAGCTCGGTCTGAGTCCATTTGAGTATGCCGAAAGAGTACATTAAAACCGGCATGACCCAACCATTGAAGGCGCGTACCTTATTTCCACCTGACAGAAGGCTGTTTAGAACCTTCTTCAGGCGGCCAAAGAAACGCTCCTTCAATGTTTGTTTCATGTCAGCAACGTTAATGCCCAACGCTTCCGACATACCCAAATACTTATATGTTTCGGTCGAGGAGAGGGTTCTAAGGTGTATGGAATCCGAGAGTTGAATTCCCTCGGATTCCACAATCTCCCCTCGCTTTACATGCATGACTGCACATTTGTCCACACCAAATTCCATCCTAATGGCACTACTGAAAGTTTCAGTTACCTTCAGTAGTTCCATCAGTTGCAAATTGTTGTGGGCAAGAAGTTTCAAATCATCCATGTAAAGAAGGTGAGATAGGACCTGACCACCTCTTCTCAACCGATAGCCTAGACCTGAATTCTCCAGCAACGTGCTTAGAGGATTCAGGGCTAAGCAAAACCACAGTGGACTCAAACTGTCGCCCTGAAATATTCCCCGTTTAATCCATATTGGTTCATCATTCCCTTGGATCGGTCGACATCCTGGTCCAAACAGTCCTTTGCTATAAAGGACTGTTTTCCATTGCCTCATACATGACTCAAGGGAGGTGCGTAGAGTTGCATCTATTTTATACAACTCCAGCACCCTCATGAGCCATGTATGGGGAACAGAGTCATAGGCCTTCTTATAATCTACCCAGCATGTCGACAGATCCTTGCGGGATCGACGAACCTGTTGGCTTATGGCCATGTCAATGAGGAGTAGCTCCTTAGTACCACGGGACCCATTCCTACACCCGTTCTGAGAGGCAGACATTATCAAATTTTTCTCTATATGTACATTAATTTTTGCTCTCAGAATGGATGTAAGAAGTTTATAGACCGTCGACAAACATGTAATCGGCCTATAATTCTTGGGTTCCGTGGGACTACCTGTCTTATGGAGCAGGTGGGTGATACCAGTTGTTAGAAACTGAGGTAGCGACCCAGAATCTAAAGATGACTGGAATTGCGATGCCAGAGGCGCGTGTGAGCTGCTGTACCATTTTAACCAAAAATTGTGCAGTCCGTCCGTACCTGGAGACTTCCAATTAGGCAACGGACGAACTGCTCTGGCTACGTCTAGTGGAGTAATTATAACTTTTTCCATTTCTGGTACAGCTGCGCACACGCGCTCTACATCACGCATCCAGCCACCCTCAGTGTGACAGACGGGCACCAACCAAATGCTGCGCCAGAATGCATTCGTGGTAGCATCATCCGGGCGGGGCACGTCAATCACACTATGTTCAGGTCGCTCCCAAGCTCTATACACCCACCTCTCATCGCTCTGAAACATGCGATTCTGCGAGTACCGATCAACCCGCCGCTTATACCGGCGAATGCGGCTCGCCCATGCACAAACTTTCTGCTTCAGGAAGTCGATGCGCTCTGTGACACGAGACATGTATTCTTGAGGGCTGACACCAGTCCCCAAAAACGCCCGCCTCACAAAGCGCATCACTCGTGGTCGTGTATTACCCTCCCTGAAGCAGTGTAGTTTGCCGATGAGTACCCTGGCCCCGTCGATACGCTTCTCGATCCTGCACTGCCAGGCTGGTGCAGCAGGCTTTGGTCGAATAGTTCCATCTGAGTTAGGAAACTTGATGTTGGCTAAACGACATGCCGCAACAGCCCCACAATACAGGATTGAGTGCGTATCAACGAGGTTCTCGCTACTTTCAAAGATGTTCTTAAGCAGCGAGTCCAAAGCACACACCAGCGCCCTATTTTTTTTGTGCATGGGTAACCTTGGCAAACGGGGTCTAAGCTCAGTCGGAGTTGATCTGTATTCGCGAAGCGCATCCTCCAGTGCGCTCCTCAGTCGATCGTTGCACTGGCTACTTACTGTGACAACCCTATCATCTGCATCATCTGCATCATCGTTATTATGATTGGACCGCGGCGAGATTGCGTTAGTAGTCGGCGTTACCGCGGTCTGTGTTTGTGTAGATGTTGAGATGATTTGGTTGCTCAGTACCTCTGAGCGCAGCCGATCAAGTGCAGCGTCGTCCAACCTGTGGTTGCGTTGGAAAACCCGCACCTGATCCGACAATTGTTGGGCCGAGACGTTCACGGTTGGTTCCAAGTCCTGAAAAAGAGACAGCATCCTATCACGGTACGCAGTGAGGTTAGTTCCCCCCTCTGTAGACCCGTAATATGCGCGCATGACGTTCTCATTCATAGTCTGAGTCCATCTCATGCGCTGCACACAACCACCGGCAGCGGGGACCCGGCTCGGGGCCGGTTGGCTCCTAGGTCCTAAGCTCTTCGGTGGCCGGCCTCTCCCCGGCCGACGTACAGGTGTTGGCGACGTCGGCGGAGAGAAATACTCGTCGCTCGAGCTCGACGCAACAGCAGCCGTCGGTGACACTGGTGATCCGAGGTCTGGCGGCGGCGAGGCGGAGCTGAGCGACGAGCCCGGGGGTGAAGGGCGTGCGCGACGGGCAGCTGCTCTCGTCAACATACTCACAGATGTTTTTTCATTATTTTATTAGTTTTCATTGTGTTATTTTTGTTGGTGACATCTGTCATCTGTCTGGTCTTGTGCATATTTTTTCTTTTCGTGTTGATTTTCGCTATAATTATTATGGTTTTGATTAAGTTTTTATTACGTTTTTATTGTTTCTTGTTAGCTATTGTAAAAATTGTGAAAAAAATGGGACCAAAAATTAATATTTAAAAATCTTCGTCAGTGAAAAAACAACTTGTTGACATCGGGTGTTGCCAGCTTATTATTATTATTATTATACCATTTATTTATTTTTTATACATATCGTTTACATTTTTAAATATTTCTTTAAAAAACATATTTTAAAAAATCATTTAAAAATATAAAAAATAGTTGTCCGCCGGTGTCGGGAACAGGGTCCAAGCTACCGGTGGTTAGGGTTCCAGAGACAGTAACTTCCTTACAATGCGAAGCGTATCGAGGAGTACTGCCTTTTGTATCAGGCCCTTGATCCAACCGCGCAACGACAGCTTCGACAGATGGTCGTCGAAGCTTTTGGCTATAAAACCATTGGCGGTCACAACAATCGGCACAATGATAGCCGAGTCCACATTCCACATGTCGACAACCTCGTGTGCTAAGTCAAGATATTTGATTTGTTTCTCTTTCTCAGCTTTCACGAGATTCTCGCTTCGAGCTTTCATGCGGAATGGTGACGTCGACTATAGAATAGAAGAATAGAATAGAATAGAAATGCATTTATTCGGGACAGACACAGCACAACGGTTATAAACAAAAAGTAAAAAAAAAAGAACAAAATACAAAGTACGCCGAGCGTGCCCGCACCGAAAGGGTGACCACCTCAGCATTTGCTAGGTGTTGGACACCCAGCGCTGGTTTTCAGTTGGCACCCCGCAGTGACGCACGGACTAGGGTAAACATATATAAATATAATACTTGTACCTATGTAATTTATATTGATATTGTGTACCTACTGGAGTACAATTTTATTGAAACAAAATACATAAATAAATATTTGATAAATAACAACACAATACTATAAAATGAAATTTGTACCACATTGGACAAATCGATAAAACTATAAAATTACGTGGTACCCACAATACTCTAAAAAAAAAAAAAACATCAGCCGACACGCGGCGCAATGATAGACGCCACGACGCATAATCATCGACCACGCTGCACCTGCCGGGTATGGCCGGGTAGGGCAACACCATAATTATAAACAAAAATAAGCCAGTAAAAACAAAGAACAAAAACATTACCTTCTAGAAAATATTTCCAAGTGCCAGTAAATCAAAACTTGCAAGAGATATTTCAATAAACTACTATGAGAATTTTTATTGCAATTGAAAAGGAGTTGGACGGAAACAAACAAAAGTGAAGTGAAACCATCAAATTCCCGGACACAGATGCGACGGGCTCACCGCATCATATGTACATAATGCAAAGGTGAGTTTTTATATTACGCGATAAAATTGGTTGATTAAAATAAATTATTAAAATTGAAAGAATGTCATTAGATTGGTGATTAATTAGATAATATATTATTGTATTCTTAAAAATTAGCCTGTTACCCACTATTGAATTATATAAACGATTTATCAACATTAACTTCATTATATTGGATTTGTGAACTTAAAATAAATTGCTTAAGTCTAGTCTTAAAAGTACTAATGCTTAAGTCTAGTCTTAAAAGTACTATCATTGCGCGGCGCGCTAATCGGTCAATCACCACTATATCCGGCTTATTGGCTACAATAGTCCGGTCAGTAATGATAGACCGATCTCAGTACAGCGTGACATGGTCATTTTCGAGAACTGGGTCGGGCACATACCTGTAGTATGGTACCTCCGAATCCACTAGGTTATATTTCAAAGCAAGTTGTTGGTGAATAATCCTGGCTACTTGATTATGCCTGTGCAAGTACTCGCCGTTAGCCAGACGAGAACAACCAGAGATAATATGTCTGATGGACTCACCCGGACGATGGCATGCCCGACACACATCAACCGTCCCGTCCATCATAATATGTCTCCGGTAGTTGTTCGTTAAGATAACTTCGTCCATAATTGCACAGACAAAACCTTCAGTTTCTCCGAAGAGGTCGCTAAAACGTAACCAGGCCACGGACGCCGCGAAATCTACATCAGGCTCATGAAGAGCCCGATAAAAGCGCCCGTGGAGCTCCTTGCCTTTCCATACTTCCTTGCGGTCATCAGTAGTCAGTACCAAGGTTTGCGCCAGTTCTCTTTAGCCATGAATAACGGGGTGAGTCCCTTGTCCATTGCGACCACATCGCGGTGCACCACACTTCCGCGGGATGTACAGTCTCATCACCGATGATCGTGGGTGATGCATCCGATTTGCGGTCAGCAATGTACGGACCCGTCTATCCAGAGCATCTAGCTCGGTCTGAGTCCATTTGAGTATGCCGAAAGAGTACATTAAAACCGGCATGACCCAACCATTGAAGGCGCGTACCCTATTTCCACCTGACAGAAGGCTATTTAGAACCTTCTTCAGGCGGCCAAAGAAACGCTCCTTCAATGTTTGTTTCATGTCAGCAACGTTATTGCCCAACGCTTCCGACATACCCAAATACTTATATGTTTCGGTCGAGGAGCGGGTTCTAAGGTGTATGGAATCCGAGAGTTGGATTCCCACGGATTCCATAATCTCACCTCTCTTTACATGTATGACTGCACATTTGTCCACACCAAATTCCATCCTGATGGCACTACTGAAGGTATCAGTAACCTTCAGTAGCTCCACCAGTTGCAAGTTGTTGGGGGCAAAGAGTTTCAGATCATCCATGTAAAGAAGGTGAGATATGGCCTGACCGCCTCTTTTCAACCGGTAACCTAAACCAGAACCCTCCAGCAGTGTGCTGAGAGGGTTCAAGGCTAGGCAAAACCACAGTGGACTCAAACTGTCACCCTGGAATATGCCACGCTCAATCCTTATCGGTTCGCTGTTCTCCCGAATCTGTCGACATCCCGGATAGTGAAGGACTGTTCTCCACTGCCCCATACATGACATCAGGAAGGTGCGCAGAGTTGCATCAACTTTATACAGTTCTAGCACCCTCATGAGCCATGTATGAGGAACAGAGTCATAGGTCTTCTTATAATCTATCCAACATGCCGACAGATTCTTTCGAGAACGTCGAACCTGTTGGCTAATGGCCATATCGATGAGGAGCAGCTCCTTAATACCACGGGACCCGTTCCTACATCCATTCTGAGAGGCAGACATGATAGAATTTGTCTCAATATGACTATTGATTTTAGCTCTCAGAATGGATGTAAGAACTTTATAGACCGTCGGCAAACACGTGATCGGTCTATAATTTTTGGGTTCCGCAGTACTACCTGATTTATGGAGCAGGTGGGTTATTCCTGTCGTTAGAAACTGGGGCAGCGACCCTGACTCTAAGGCAGACTGGAACTGAGATGCCAAGCGAGCGTGCGACCTTTGAAACCATTTAAGCCAGAAATTGTGCAGCCCGTCCGGCCCAGGAGATTTCCAGTTAGGCAGTGGACGGACTGCACGGGCTACATCTTGGGGGCTGAGGCGCGCTCGACCTCTCGAATCCAGTCACCCTCGGTATGACTAACAGGCGCCGACCAAATGCTGCGCCAAAATGAACACATGGCGTCATCATCCGGCAGGCGCGTATCAGTCACACCTTGGTCCGGTCGCTCCCAATCCCTATAAACCCACCTTTCGTTGCTTTGGAATGTACGATTCTGAGTGTACCGTTCCACTCGCCGCTTGTACCGACGAATACGGTTTGCCCATGCGTAGATCTTCTGCTTCAGGAAGTCGATACGCTCTGTGACGCAGGACAGATAATCTGGAGGACTAATATCAGTCCCCAAGAATGCCCGCCTCACAAAGCGCATCACCCTAGGCCGAGTGTTGCCCTCCCTGAAGCAGATAAGCTTACCGATGAGTGCTCTAGCCTCACTGATACGGCGCTCTATCCTGCACTGCCAAGCTGGTACAGCTGGTCGTGTAGCTCTGTCACAATTAAGAAATTTAACATGGGCTACACGACATGCCGCTACAGCCGCACAGTACAAGATCGAGTGGGTATCAGTGAGGTCTTTGCTGCTATCAAAACAATTTGATAGCTGCGAATCTAGAGCACACACCAGCGCTCTATTTCTCTTGTGCATGGGCAAACGAGGTAGACGAGCTCTAAGCTCCGTCGGTGTGGAGCTGTACTCCCGAAATGCGTCCTCCAAAGCGCCCCTCAATCGTTCATTACATTGGGTACTCACAGATAAAGCCACGTCATCATCGGCGTCACCAACGTGGTCGGGTCGCAGTGAAGCAGTGAGTTGACGTTGCACCGCGTCCGGTGGTGTAGCAGGTGAAACACGGCTACTCTGTGATTCCAGGCGCAGTCTATCAAGTACAGCGTCATCCAACATACGATTACGCTGAATGACCCGCACCTGATCCGATAGTCGTTGGGCCGAAACGTTGACAGTTGGCTCAAGCACCTGAAACAGAGAGAGCATCCGACCACGATACGCAGTCAGGTTAATTCCCCCCTCTGTAGCCCCAAAGTATGAGCGCATGACATTTTCATTAATGGACGATGTCCATCGCATGCGCTGCACACTTCCACCGGCAGCGGGGACCCTATCAGAGGCCGGTGGGCCTCGAGGTCCCAAGCTGGCCGGAGGTCGGCCTCTTCCCCGTCGACGCGCAGGTGGTGGTGTCGTCGGCGGCGAGAAGTATTCGTCGCTCGAGCTCGACGCAACTGCAGCGACCGGAATCTCTGGACTCACGGTTGGAGCTGGTCCCGGCGGCTGCGAGGCGGAGCTGAGCGACGAACCCGAAGATGTTGGGTGTGTTTGTAGTTTTTGTGCTCGGCTTCTTGTCAGCATTCTTCCGATTCAGTTCATCGCCATTACATTGCATATCATTTTTGCTGGAGGCATCGTATATAGTTGGATGGTGATTTGATGTTTTTTCTTATTTTTTCTTGAGGGTTTTCCGGTGGTTATGCATTATTATTGTATAGTATTGAATAAAATTGAATGAAAAATTTTGGCGAGAAAATATTTGCTGTCAGTCAGTTTGACAGCCGAGCCACAGATTATTATTATTATTATTACTATAATTTCGGAAGTCGGTGTCAAGTAAGAAACAAACAATGAACCGAGAAACACCGATTTTTTTAGTGATGTCGGTTTTTTTTTTCTATAAAAAGTTTTTTTTATAAGTATTTATTTCGCATTAACATTTAGTAACGTTTTGAGTTCATACCTGTCAATGGATCTTTATTTAACCGACGCACGTTGCAAGTTATTTTTACTTATGACGTAGGACGTGCTGAATTTATACGTTACTAGCTATCTCTGCGATATCACTCGCGTCTTAGGTTACTGCTCCGTTTGTGGGTCATGACTTGATGTTATGTACATAGCCTGAAGCCTTCTGTAGTAAATGGACTATCCAATAGTAATTCTTATTTTTTAAGTTATTTCTTTCTTTTAAAATAACCTTGTTTCACACTAGAAATAACGGTTTATTCCTCGTTCGTCCTGAAGTTTTGTCCCACATTCCAAAAAAAATCTTTGTTTGTACCATATAATTATTGAAGTTGTGTTTCGTCTCAAATTAGTAAGTACTTTAAAGGTATAGTCACTAAAAATAATTAAGTATTTATTTGAAATGTTTGAATATTATTTCAAAAACTTAAAATAGTACGTATTTTAAGTTTTTGTAATAATATACACCTTTAAAGACTACACCTTTAAAGTTACATTAACAACTAAAAACCAACGCCATATTTTAGTTAGTTTAGTACTTTAGAGTTTTTATTATTTATTTATTAGTTTGACTGTAACTATAGTTAGCTAAGTATTTTGTTAATGTAAATTAAATTTCTAATATTTTGCTTATTATAGAAAATAATATTGTAGGCCAAATTAGTCAACACACAAAAGACGCAATAAAAAAAGGACCTTGTATACCTACTTTTCTAAAGAAATTCCAGTGACGTTAGCTGTATTTACGTACTACTTGCTTAAGGGCTAAAGTGTTATTAGAAAATAATACGAGTAAATTTTCTCTCACAGAGAAGGCAGAGAGGAGTGATTGTTTTAAATAGTTTATAGATGTTAAATCTTTACTTCTGTACGTAAAGAGGAAATATTTGTATTATGTTTAATTAATAAAATAAAAACTTACAAGTCCGATTTTAAAAATTTTTTCACCAGTAGAGTGCTACCTACTTTATTACTGAGTGACATAAGCAAATATTTTCTACTATCACACGGGCGAAACTGCTGGCAGAAGCTAGTATATCATTCGTAATCATAATTATAGCAATAAGTAAGTATTTTATGCTTATTTTACAAAAAGTAAATTTGGCCTATATTTAAAAAAAAAGTACGGGCTGTTCAAGAAATATAAAATAGGACAAATCGAGAATAAAATAATTAAAATAATATTTTGGGACGAACCAGAATTTTTTATTGTAAGACAAAACTCAGTGGGCCCAACGAAGAATAAATCGGAATTACTCCTGTATCGTAGGTGCGTTCACAAACACGCAAACTCACATACACAAGACACCCAAACCATGTTTACCTATCTGTAGGCCAAACAAATAATTGTTCCGCGCGGAAATTGAACCCGCAACCCGCAGCGCTGTAGCCAATCGCTTAACAACAATGACAACCGTGCCGTCAAATAACTTAGGGTAGCCACATTACATTGTGGTGATGTTTTTAGGGTCCGTTATCTCAAAAGGAAAAAACAGAACCTTTGTAGGATCATTTTGTTGTCCGTCCATCTGTCTGTCTGTCTGTCTGTCTATCTGTCGTTCTGTCTGTCTGTTTCTCTGTGTGTCGGTCTGTCTGTCTGTCTGCCTGCCTGTCTGTCTGTCTGTTTGTCTGTCTGTCTGTCTGTCAAGACACTTTATCTCAGAAACGAGTTTTTTTTTTTTTTTTTTCGGGTGGGAAAATCATCTCATGACATCCCCCGCTCTTGGGCGGAGCGCGAGATAGTGTCAGACTTTTACTGACTAAAAACCCACTCCTGTTCCTTCTTTGCCATTTGTTTTCCAGGGCCCCGGGGATCTCTTTCGCATCACCCATGGCCCCAGTAGGCTTCGACCCTGTTGGGCCCCTACGGTTGCTGACATCTCCTTGAGGCGCGCGTGGAACACTACGCGCCGTTGACGACTTGGGCTCGGTCCGGACGGTTACCGGACGATCGGACGGCGAGCCACCCATTGCTCGCCGTCCGCAAGCCCGCGCCTACGGTGGCCGGAAATCGGGATCGGAATCCCGGCGGCGGTTGGGGCGTAAGGACCGTTGCCGTTGCCTCACGCGATCGGCCGCCTCCTTTGCTAGCATTACTGCTTCGCAGAAGGAGGCGACCGCCTGCCACTCCTCCTCGCTCCGGACCATGGCCTGTACCAAGGCCCGGCGCGAGAGATCGCTGCCGCCGATCGCCCTCACGAGGACACGACGGTGCTCTGCCCAAGCGGGGCACACCTCTACCGTGTGCTCCACCGTGTCCTCCGGGCGGTCCACACAATGGTGGCACCCGGGCGTCTTTTCTGCACGGATCCGGTACAGGAACCTCCCAAACTTACCATGTCCGGTGAGGACCTGCGTCATGCGGTAAGTAAGGACGCCGTGAGGTCTTTCCAGCCACTCCTCAAAGAGGGGACTTATCGCCATAATTAAGGCGTGCCCAATCTCAGAAACGAGTGGAGGCATCGAGTTGAAATTAAAATCGTAAACTTAAGTCTGCAATCCCTTGAAGCTGTGAAAAAACCAAACTTCTAAGTTAACGAAAAAAAAAAGATACGGCCGTTTAAGTCGCAAAAAACTTACATTTCAACACTCTCAAAGGAATCAAAATTCATAAGGTACTTCCCGTTGACCCAGAATCCTAAAATTTGGCATAAAGCAAGGTCTTATAGAATAGACATAGGAATAAATCTGAAAACTGTAAATTTGTAGTTACGTCACAAAAAAAAAACACCATTCAGAAAAATCTTCATAACTCAATTCGGGAATCGAACTGTTTTCATAGGTAAGTTTGTGCATCTTTTTGTAATATTTCAGTTTTACAAGGCGTTTCTATTTTGGAATCCTAATCAATCGGTATTTAAATCTGAATCGAATCATCATTAAGTCAGACTTTTTGTTATCCGATCTATTGAAACACAGCATTTTGAGAATAGTAAATGTTAGGAATATTGAAATTTTAAAAAGGGTAGTATATAAACGAGTGACTGCAAATTAAAGTTTTATGTGGCATAAAAATTAAGTTATAGTACCTATTACTAAGTGAGTGACTGACTGCGAGTGACGAGAAATCAACAGAACAGCAACTTACAAACATTAATTTGAGTTACTTAGAACACAAAATGAGAAACTTCATAATATTTGAGCGACCTAATATTGGTTTGAGTGTCAACGTTACGTCCTATATATTTTTCAATATTTGGTAAATGATTTATTTATACTAAGCGGCATTTTATCTTAAATGAAGTGTTTCGAAAGTCTTAATCGAAGCACAGAGTATAGAATGTCCCAAATGTTGATATTTATTTACTATATATGTAACAAACATCGGTAACAACGTAATTTGATCATTCAGATATTGTGAAAACCCAGATTAGAAAATAGTGAAATAAAATCTGTGACCAACTTGGACGTAGCGTTCGCCGGCCGCTACCGCAGCACCGCTCGCTTCGCTCGCTCGGCTCTCGCGCCTCTGGTCACTGCTCTAACCCAACCAAACCTATTTCAGCCCGTTCAAAATGATGAATCTGCCTGCGACTAGATAAATAGATAACGGTGAAAACATTTCTTAAACTGAACTTTTTAATAGTTCGTTATGTCAAGCTCTGCTTAGCTTGGGACTAGATGGCGTTGTGTGATAGTTGTGGAATATTATTATTATGGTTTTTTAGGCAATTTTTCTCAGGCTGGTGCCTGGTGTTCTTTTAGAATCTCACGGGTATGAACCAAGGTCCTAATTATTGGTTTAAGGTGGTAAAAGACTTTGAACTGAATTTAAATTATTATCTAAGTCCAGTTGTAAAAATTTTCTAACTAAACGACAAGTGTTCAAAATAGCCGCTTTTTGTAGTGTTAGGTATGTGTATTTTGATAGATTGAGAACATTAAAACTATTGAATATTTGTTTTGAAATAACACCTGTTGCTGATATTATTATTGGGACTATTGTGACTCTATTCATTTTCCAAACTCTTGTGATTTCCTCTTGTAATTCTGTGTACTTCCTAATTTTTTCCGTGATAGTTTTTTGAATGTTATTAGTGTTTGGGACTGCTATATCAATTATGTAAGCAAGTTTGTTTTCTTTATCAACAAGTGTTATGTCGGGTCTATTGTTATATATAGTGTGATCTGTAATTATAGTGCGGTCGTAATATATTTTGTAAAATTGGTTTTCTAAAACCGGTCTTGGTGAATATTTATAATATGGTGTGTATGCGTCTTGCATGAGTTTAAGTTTAATTGCGAGTTTTTGGTGTATGATGTTAACAAGTTGATTATGTCGGTGAGTATAATCGTTCTGTGTCAGTGTCATACAAGCACCAGTAATATGTTGAATTGTTTCCGGTTTGCTGTGACATTTTCTGCATAAATCATTTCTTAATGTACTATCTTTTATTATATATTTTCTATAATTTTTGGTATTTATGACTTAGTCCTGAATGGCCAACATAAACCCTTCTGTTTAAGGGAACAGCCCACTTAGTTCTAACCATTTGTTAGAAGCTTCTTTATCTATATGTGATTGTTGTAAATCATTGGGATGTCTCCCATGTAGCTCTTTTTGCTTCTATTTTCTCTTTATCTCTTCTATATGTTGCACTTTATCTAATGTCTCAATATTATCATCATCACTAAGGTTCAATGGTGTATACTGTTTATCTATCTCTATAATTGTTTTGTGTAAATTACTGGTACTTTTCTTTCGCCCGAAAAATTGTTTTAGATTAATTATATGTCTTTTGTGGAGATGTGAAATTTCGATCAATCCTCTTCCTCCTTCTTTTCTGGGCAATATAACTCTTTCTATCGCAGATTTCGGGTGGTGATATCTGTGTTGTGTCAGCATAGTTCTTGTTTTTACTTCGAGACTATGTAATTCTGTGTTAGACCATTTTATTACCCCGAAAGAATAAGTAAGTATTGGTACCGCGTAAGTATTAATGGATTTGAATAAATTTTTACTAGATAGATGCATTTTGCATAACGAATGTATTCTACTATTGTATTCTTTTTTTAATTTATCCTTAATGGCCCTATGTTCTAAAAGTCGAGCTTGATTATACCCTAAATATTTGTACAGTTCTTCGTCTTCAATTGCTTCTATTGTTTTATTAGTATCTGTCGAGTAGTTTCCTCCTACAATTTTACCTCTCTCTATATTTAGTTTTCGGCATTTGTCTAGTCCAAAATCCATTCTTATGTCTTTCGAAAATTTTGTTGTAATATTTAATAAATCGTGTAAATTTGAATTTTTATTAGCATAAATTTTTAAATCATCCATGTATAATAAATGTGTAATTTGGTGTAATATTGACCTACCATTTTTAATGTCAAAACCTAACTTAGAATCTATTAGTGATCGGGAGAGTGGATTTAGGGCTAAACAGAACCATAGAGGGCTTAATGAGTTACCTTGAAAAATGCCTTTTTTAATCGCTACTTCATCCACGGTTATGTTTGCTTTTTCAGTTTGTAACATAAGTGTAGTTCTCCAGGATCCCATTGCACTCTTGAGAAAATTTATTATTAAAGGATTAATTTTATAAATATTTAATATTTCGATCAACCATGAATATTATTATTATTCTCTTTATTGCTTGTAAACACATATAAATTACATTTTTAAATATTTTTTTTAAACAAAATCATACAAAAAAAAAACATTTAAAAATATAAAAAATAGTACCCCACCGGTATCGGGAACAGGGTCCAAGCTACCGGCGGTCAGGGCTCCAGAGAAAGGAACCTCCTAACAATGCGAGCCGTGTCCAGGAGTACCGCTTTCTGAATCAAGCCCTTGATCCAGCCGCCTAACGCGAGCCTCCTAAGGTGTTGGTCGAGGCTCTTGGCTATTAAGCCATTGCCCGACACGACTATCGGCACAATGATCGCTGAGTCCACATCCCACATGTCGACAACCTCGCGAGCCAAGTCGATATACTTGATTTGTTTATCTTTCTCGGCTTTCACGAGGTTCTCGTCATGCGGAAAGGATATGTCAACAATCATTGCACGCCTCTCGTTTCGGTCCACCACCACTATATCAGGCTTATTGGCTACAATAGTCCTGTCAGTGATGATGGACCGATCCCAGTACAAAGTGATATGACCATTATCAAGAACTGGGTCGGGCTCATACCTATAGTACGGCACTGCCGATTCCACAAGAGAGTATTTCAGAGCAAGTTGCTGATGGATAATCCTGGCTACAAGGTTGTGTCTATGCAAGTACTCTCCGTTAGCTAGACGAGAACAACCAGAGATAATGTGACGAATTGATTCTCCCGGACGGTGACATGCCCGACAGATGTCAACCGTGCCGTCCTTCACAATAAATCTCCGGTAGTTATTCGTCATGATAACTTCGTCCATAATTGCACAGACAAAACCTTCGGTTTCCCCAAAGAGGTCACCGAAACGCAGCCAGGCTACGGACGCCAATTGGTCTACATCAGGCCCGTGAAGGGCCCGGAAAAAGCGTCCGTGAAGTTCCTTGCTCTGCCATACTTCCCTGCGACCGTTAGTGTCAAGCACTACCGGTTTGCGTCAGTTCCCGTTAGCCAAGGAGAGCGGGGTGAGCCCCTTGTCCACTGCCACTACATCTCGATGCATACCTACGTCGGCAGCTAGGAAATATTCCCTGAGACTGCATACCTCGCGGTTGTGTAGGGTCTTAGCATTTAAAAAACCTCGACCCCCACACTTCCGCGGGATATACAATCTCATCACCGACGATCGTGGGTGATGCATTCGGTATGCAGTCAGCAGTGTGCGGACCCTCCTATCCAGAGCGTCAAGTTCCGTTTGAGTCCATTTGAGTACGCCGAAAGAGTACATCAATACCGGCATGACCCAACCGTTGAAGGCGCGCACCTTGTTTCCGCCTGAAAGAAGGCTATTGAATACCTTCTTCAGGCGTCCAAAGAAACGCTCCTTCAACGATTGCTTCATATCAGTGATATTGATGCCTAGAGCTTCCGACATACCCAAATACTTATAGGTTTCAGTTGGAGAGAGGGATCTCAGGTTTATGGAATCCGTG
The DNA here is from genome assembly GCA_961205895.1 of Mythimna pallens. Classification (NCBI taxonomy): domain Eukaryota; kingdom Metazoa; phylum Arthropoda; class Insecta; order Lepidoptera; family Noctuidae; genus Mythimna; species Mythimna pallens. The sequence goes on from OY540843.1 coordinate 11,391,809, forward strand.
AGTTAAGTGCCCACGGATTCTACAACCTCCCCTCGCTTTACATGCATGAGCGCACATTTGTCCACACCAAACTCCATCCTGATGGCACTACTGAAGGTTTCAGTTACCTTCAGTAGCTCCATCAGTTGCAGATTGTTGGGGGCAAAAAGTTTCAGGTCATCCATGTAAAGTAGGTGAGATATTACCTGACCACCTCTCTTCAACCGATAGCCTAGTATTATTATTATTATTATTATGTAAACCTCAATTGGAAAAATCGTCTCTATCTTATTATTGAAGTTGCCTTCTCTGTATTTCTAGTCGCTCACTTAGTAATATAATGGCACGGCAATTTATTTATTAGGCTTAGCAACAATTGTTAACACTTAAAATTATAAAAAAAAACTTCACTTAAATCTATAGTCTAGTGTCACAATATACCAGTGCACCACATAGGCTAAAAAGTACAAAATGACTTATTTGTCCAACTTGAAGGTAAAATTAGACATTGCCAATGTGATATAGTAAATATCTTTATTATATAACTAATATATATACTCATAGAGATGCAAAAAAAAACAAAAATAACTAAACAGGCTAGTTACATTGCTTTGTGTGTCGTTTTCCAGAACTTGGCAAGTGAGTCCGTATGTTGTACGTCCACTAGATCGCTGCAGCTATTAACAATTTTGCACATCCAGGGAATGGCAGAGTTGGCACCGAGAACAGTTCTACGTGGTGGAGATCTACAAAAATGTCTATTATTTTTTTTCCTAAGAGCCACCGTTTTTGAGATAAATAATTATTCAAAAAGTTGAAACAGGTAATCGTCATAATATGCACACATTTTCACGCGCTCCGTACAAAAGGAAAAAATGGAACCCATATAGGATCACTTTGTTGTTCGTCTGTCTATCTGTCTGTGTGACTGTATGTCTGTTTGTCAAGACCCTTTATCTCGAGAACGTGTGTAGGTATCAAGTTGAAATTACGAATAAAACCATGTATTTCAAGTCTGCAATCCATTGAAGCTGTGAAACAATAAAACTTGCAAGTTAACAAAAAAAAAAAGATACGGCCGATTATGTTGCAAAAAACGTTTATTTCGACACTCTCAAGGGAATCAAAATTCATAGGTTACTTCCCGTTGTCCAAAATCCAGAAATTTGACATGAGGCAAGGTCTCATAGCATAAGTATAAAAAAACTTTTTTGCGATTCGTAAAAAGTTGAAAGAGTTCAATCAAAATATTTATTTGCTAGAATATGGTACATAAGGTGTTACAGTATATTTGTTTCAGCATATCCTGCCATAACATGGCGTGCAAATATATTTACAGTCAGTGTAAATATATTTACAGTGAGTTGTAATCGTCATAATGTGCACACGTTTCCACGCCACCTTTGTAACTATTCCCCGAGTATATTTTTTTTTCAGGTGTCGAGGCGATGAGGACTTTTTAGATTTCATTTATGATGGTGTTTTGACAATCCTACCAATTTTCAGCTGGATGCGAATTATTGTAACCTTACCCCTATATTTTTGGTCTAATTTGACTGGACCATAAGCTAGTTAAGGATCTTATTATTAATCAATATTTGTCGTTAGGTTAGTACATTTTTCGCTTACTCAAATTCATACCGCTCAAATTATTAAAACAGTATCTCATCATCAGTCGCTAAGTTTTATTTTATTCGTTTGTTTTATAATTATTCCCCTTATAAAAATAAGATGAATGGTAAATTGGCGTTGTTACATTATGAATTCGTTATCTTGAAACACGGCATTTTTCATACTGAAATTTCATTTCGTAATTATAAAAATAGGATGAATGGTAAATCGGAGTTGTTATATTTATAGTACATGGAGCCGTTGTGTTATGGAGCCGAGTGCTGGAGTGACAAATTTCCACGTATATCAAACGACGTTTTTCAATACATTTTCGAAGAAATAAAGTAATAGAGTGAAAAGTATTTTTAACATAAAATGAATCAGTTAACAAGATTTAATTTGCTTTCTTCCCGCGCTTAACCTTCGTAAATTGGAGGTCTCAAAAGGTCAAAGGAATCCGCTATACTACTTCTAATATCAAAAATGTGAAATACGTCTGTCATTTAATTTTGGACACAGATAAATGTTAATTTGTAAATAAAAGCAAATTATTGTTTAAATAATCGTATTTATATAAGATATTTTGTTCATAAACACAGATTAAGTTTTCATTAAATATTATGGTCTTAAAAACATGCGCCTGTGCAGATGTGAAAAAAAAACTGACTGCCGTGTATATTACTTATTGTTATTTGTAATAAAATCAGAAAAAATAAAGCTCTAGTTGTGATAAATGAAAAGAAAAACGAAGGTGATATACAGTACATGTTGAACCAAATCGTTGTGGGATACGAGCCAGTTATCAAGCCCAAACACGGTTAGGATAGTTAAGGAGTTCCGACTATATGCCTGCTTTCCGGTTTCCTCATCATCAGATCAGTTCGATGGTATATGGCCATTTTCATCAGAATCATTCAGAACCATTTATTTATTTGTATTGTCATAGTTTCTTAAGTATCTTAGTATCTTCATTGTGATAATATCTATGTAAGTCTGAAGTTTTGATGGCCATTTGTGATCTTCTTCATCAGTTCTACTTCATCAAATGATACTTATTTGCTGTATATGCTTAGGACTTCATCCATATACCAGAATCACTATATGCACGCCTATAATATTTGAAAAGTTCCCTGAATTCCTCATAGGGATCGATCATCATCAGAACTGGAATTTGAAAAAATAATAAACAGTATCCCAATTACATGTTTTATAGAAAGCCTGTCTTTACATTGTTTATTGTACATTTAACTTTTCAAAATAGGATATGTATTACAGGTGAGCTGTTTTATGTTTACCAATTAATCATATTATTATAAGGGCGTTTTTTTAGATAGGAAATCATCCTATGATTTCTCCTGCAGTAGGCCACCCAGCGGAAGGGCTAGGGAGGTGTACTCTTTGGGTTTTAGACAATGTATATATTCGATTAAACCTAAATTAAAACAACGGACACTTTTGAGAATTCTGAAAAAATCTAAACACTTTCGGATTTTGAGGTAATAATTACGCAGATTGAGCACAGAATAAGCTCGCCAAGTGACATTAATACCAAATGTCAAAGGTTGTCACCTGTCAATTCATCAACTGTCAGTGTCAATATTATTGCTCGTTTCAAACAGCGCTTTCAATCGAGTTTTTTGATAAGGCTTATTATAGTTCCGCGACATCATAGCGGACTGTTTGTAACAAAAAATCATTATCGTATATCAAGTGTTGAGAATACTGACGCTTGTCTGTGTCACTCTTATTAAGAGTGCTGTTACAAAGACTTGACTGTATGAGCTATAATACCTTTGCCTATTAAAAACCTCAAATTGAACCAAAAAATAATAGAACTAACACCGAGGATTATGAAGGAAGCTAAGGACGAAAGTGAAAACTTTTTAAAATGTTTTCGAAATTAAGAAGTGTCCGTTCTATTAAAATATAAGTGATGTATATTATAAAAAGAACTAGTAATCATAGTAAATATTTCATACGTGTTGGTTCATAGGCCATTTTTTACCATGTCCTTTGACAGATTTTCAGGTTAGAGTTTGAGAAATACTCAACTTCAAATGCTTAAATCAGAAATCAGAGGTAAGCCTCATGAGTAAGGTACTAGTTACTGTACCATAAAATTGTTAATGACTCATTTTGGTATTGGTTTAATAAACAGATGATGGTTGCGAGACGAGTATATCGGGTTTTCGCATCCATCAGAAGGACGTCCGTATGTTGCTGCGTAACCTTGACGTGAACAAGACTAGCGGTCCAGACGGGATACCGGCAATTGTTCTGAGAACGTGTGCGCCTGAACTGTCTCCGATCCTGACACGCCTATCGACTTATTTAGGCTTTCATTTGAAAAGTGCCGATTGCATGGAAGCAAGCTAACGTACAGCCCGTGCCCAAAAAGGGTAGTCGGGCTGACCCAGCTAATTACAGGCCAATCTCAGGAATGTTCATTCTCTGTAAGACTATGAAACGTGTACTCAACACTAAGCTCCTGGCATACCTAGAAGCTAATGACGTCCTAAGTAACCGAAAATACGGCTTTCGCCGAAATCGGTCAACTGGTGATCTTCTAGAGTATGCCATCCACATCTGGACTGAGGCCATCGAGAAACACGTGGAAGCGCTTGCCTTTTCCCTCGATATCTCGAAGGCTTTCGATAGGGTCTGGCACGAAAGCCTTATTAGTCAGCTTCCTTCTTTTGGTTTACCTGCTGGTTTGTGTGCTTGGATCGCAGATTTCCTGAGTGACCGGTCCATCCGAGTGGTCATCGATGGCTGCTCGTCCGGTCAAATGGCCATTAATGCCGGGGTCCCTCAGGGGTCAATCCTCTCGGCAACATTGTTCTTGCTGCACATAAATGATCTGCTTAAACCCGGTACCTTTGGGTATGCAAACGACAGCACTGTTGCTGAGAGTTACATATCCAGCGCGCAAGCTAGTGGGTCACAGATCCAGTCTCTCCGAGAGGCTATGGTCGAGCGCTTGAACTTGTCCTTGGAGGCAGTATCTGAATGGGGTGATGCTAATTTGGTCAAGTTCAATGCTGCTAAAACCCAGGCGTGCCTATATTCCGCTAAAAGGTGTCAATTCAACCCTGCTCCAACTTTTCGGTGCGTAACCGTGCCGATAACCGACCATCTCTTTTCTTAGTCACCACTTGCTTACTTTTTTGATTGTCCTCTTTTCAATATAGTTATGACTTTGTTTGTTACGGAGAATCACTGACTCCTAAGTTACAGGCCCACACCTAGTTTAGGAGTCAGAGTACACACGGTGACTTTAATAGCGTAGCAGGGCACACTAACATGATAAATGTGTGCGTAAACGCTAGCGCGTGAAACACAACAGGTATTATCGTTGTGTGATACAAAGTAACTCGTTTCTACACTCACACTCTTGAAAAAAAAATAGTAGCCGTCTAAGTTACACGACGTATTTTCATATACAGCAAAAATTGGCTTCTGTTATTAATGGCGCTGTGGCGCAATGCGTATGATACTTAACTGACGAGTAAGAGGTCCCAAGTTCGATTCCAATTATCTGTTATTTTCTTTTTGTTTTACTCATGTTTTTTTTTAATAGTAATGTTATGGTTATTCTCGTAATAATTAAAATATTCGAAATATATTTTTGTAATTTTATACATATAAACTATGTATATTTACGAAATTAATTAACGAAATTTTTGTATATAACTTGTAATATAAATAATTTTATAATATATATATATATCATTTACGTAATATAACAATACGTTATTATTAATAGTTGACGATGGCGCTGTGGCGCAATGCGTATGATACTTAACTGACGAGTAAGAGGTCCCAAGTTCGATTCCAATCGTCTGATGTAACAAAAAGTTTGCTTGTTTTTATTTTCTTTTTGATTTACCCCTGTTTTTTTTTTAATAGTAATGTTATAGTTACTCTCATAATAATTAAAATATTTTGAAAATATTGTGACAAAGAAAACTGCGATAACGATCCAACTATGTTTATTACAACTTATTAATTACATACATTAAACGGAATGGTCACAATTAACGAATCTGTTCATGATTATCTTTAATACAATATATAAAGTGAAAATATTCTAAGTCAGACAAGGATGGACATCACTTTTTTAAGTTTTTTATCAGTGACATAAATCAACATGTTATCAAGAATGAATTATGATAGATATCGCAACTCTTGATCTCAATAACAATAACATCATGTCACATAATAACAACAACAGTATAATTACCTACAGCTTACTTCTTAGTCTTTTTTTTTTACTTATAACATATCAATCAACATGTTTTAAAAAATGAACTATGATAGGTATCGTAACTCTTGATTTCAATAACAATAACATGATAAAAACAACAACAACAAAAACAGCATACAGTAATACAGCTTTTTAAAAATATTTATAATTGGATTCAATTTAAATCAAAATTAATATCTAATTGGTGCACCTTCATTGTCGATTACTTCTTGTAACCTCGTTCTCATGCTAGCCACCAAATTTTCACACAGGTCAGTGCCGCGAAACGATTCCCACATGGATGACACTAAATTATCTAAATTACGTTTAGATCTCACATCAGATGAATCCCAGTTGAGCACCATGTGACCCCATAGATTTTCTATGGGGTTCAAATCGGGACTTTTAGAGGGCCATTCAATAACAGTCAAGTTTTCTTGGACACTTAACCAGTCTTGCACCATTCGTGCGCGGTGCACCGAGCAGTTATCGTGCACGAAGTAAATATGCTCGTCCGGGTATGCCACGCGCACGGTAGGCAACATAACATTTTGCAAGATGTCCAAGTAACCTTGACTGGTATTGCGACCCCCTACCTCCACTAACTCACCAGGACCCATCGATGACATCCAGCCCCAATAACCTAACGTAATGCGACCACTAGACCTGCATGGGAGAATATTTTTCTGATGGTAACGTTCTCCATCTTTTCTCCATAATATTTTACGCCCATCCTTATCTGACTTAAAACACTTTTCATCACTAAATATTACTATGTTATTGCACCAATCAAAATCTATAAATTTTCTTGCAAACCGCATCCTTTCTTCCTTATGCAACGCCGTCAGTAAAATTTTTTTCGCAGGCTTGCGACATTTAATTTTTGCTGCTCGTAAGTGGCGTCGAACAATTGTCATAGACACGTCGTGCATAATCGCAGTGTTTCTTGTTGTAGCAAAGCCGTCAACGCTATACGTAGCAACAATATTTCGATGCAGTGGGTTGGCATCCGTATATGCAATTGCTTTTGGACCCGGACGTTTGGCATCGATTGTCCCTTCAGCTGTATATCTATGCACCCAAAACTGCACAGTTTTCCTCTGTAAACAATCACAAAATTACGTTAAAACCTAACAAATATCAACAATGTTAAATTATTTCGCATTATGTTAAGTTTGGATTTGTTACTTACCGGTAGCATTAGTCTCCTCGAAATTTCACTTATGGATACATTTTGTTTATATAATACTACTATCTCAGCCCTCAAAAGTGTAGACAAATGAGACATGTTAATTATTACTTGTAAAAAGTATCACTTTCCACAACGATTAATTATTTTTTGTCTCGGAGTAAGTTGTAGAACACACGATCGTGATAGGCAAAAGCGTTATGCCAGGTTAACTTATTATCCGACTCATTTCTTAGTAAATAACTAATAAAGTGGGTAGATGATAATATTCATACACTTAGTTTTTAAAGCAAATATTCTAAGTTTTAGCTTTAATAAACTTCGTTATCATTATACTACAATAAAATAGAAAATAATGTTTTGTCAATGGCTAGGATCGAACTCGATACACCTTTAACGGCAAGCAAGCACTTGATAATCAGTGCTAATTTTCCATCTAATGAACGAAGCGAATTTTTTTATCTAATTCGTAGCAAACACATATACAAATATGTGTGTGTGTGTATATCGAGTAGTAAACGAGTTTTATTTTGTTTGCGAGTTGAGCTGGAGACATATTATTTGAATAGGTGAATTATTGTGGGATGAAATATTTCTGTTTGTATTGATACCCACAGCTACTTGATTATTGTGAACATTATTGCTGATTACCTACCCATATCATCAAAATTACTTTCCAAAGATTAAGTGTAAGTGTTTGATGCTAATTTAAATAACTATAATAATTTCATAAGTGAATGTTTGCGAAAATAAAAAAAAAAGTTGACAATGAAAGGATTGTCAACTATTAATAATAACGTATTGTTATATTACGTAAATGATATGTATATATATTATAAAATTATTTATATTACAAGTTATATACAAAAATTTCGTTAATTAATTTCGTAAATATACATAGTTTATATGTATAAAATTACAAAAATATATTTCGAATATTTTAATTATTACGAGAATAACCATAACATTACTATTAAAAAAAAACATGAGTAAAACAAAAAGAAAATAACAGATAATTGGAATCGAACTTGGGACCTCTTACTCGTCAGTTAAGTATCATACGCATTGCGCCACAGCGCCATTAATAACAGAAGCCAATTTTTGCTGTATATGAAAATACGTCGTGTAACTTAGACGGCTACTATTTTTTTTTTCAAGAGTGTGAGTGTAGAAACGAGTTACTTTGTATCACACAACGATAATACCTGTTGTGTTTCACGCGCTAGCGTTTACGCACACATTTATCATGTTAGTGTGCCCTGCTACGCTATTAAAGTCACCGTGTGTACCTACCTACATAATTGTGACCGTGTAATAAGCCTATATGTTCATAGTTATATGTTCATAGTTTTATGCTGTTTTTTTGTGTGAAATAAATTTATTTATTTATTATTTATTTATCTTGATCTTCTTGGTGTTACACTGACGTCAACTCTCAACTTTGGGCCATAGCATAGTAGCATAGCATAGTCGGCCTTTTAATGTTCCCACTGTTGGGACTCAGGCCTCCTCTCTAGGAGAGGGAATGGGCCGTAATCCACCACGCGGGCCCAGTGCGGGTTGGTGGATGTCACATGTCTTTGAATTTTTGGTTCTAGGACATGCCGGTTTCCTCACGATGTTTTCCTTCACCGTTTTGAGAGCAGTGGTGATGAAATAAATTACACAAAGTAATGCGCCTGGCTGGGTTTGAACCCGCGACCTACAACTCGTAAGTCGGGGCCGTTACCACTCGGCCACCACTGCTCTCACTCGGCCACCACTGCTCTCACACTTTGGGCCATACATCGAAGCAAAGGCTCAACTGGCAGCAAAAAAGCTGGGTATCCTCGCGAAGGTCAGACAGTACTTCACGCCGGAACAGCTGCTCAAACTTTATCAAGCGCAAGTTCGATCGTGTATTTTTTTTTTACGATGGAGTACTGCTCTCATCTTTGGGATGGATCTGCCCGATGCACCTTGATGCACTTGAGGCAATTGAGAGGCGAGCCAGGAGGATCATTGGCAATGATGCACTCATTCAGTCGAGGCTTCAAAGTCATGAGCATCGACGCCGAGTTGCTAGCCTGTCGGTTTTCTACCGGTTGCATTTCGGAGAGTGTGCGTCGGAATTGCGTAACCTAATTCCACCTAGCCCGTTCCATCATCGGACCACCAGGCGTACGGTAATGCGCCACCGGTACATGGTGGACATTCCACCCATACGCACGAAACGTTTTGGGAACACATTCATTGTGCGTACAGCTAAGGAGTGGAATTCCTTGCCGGAATCTGTGTTTCCTGATGGCTGCAACCCGGGAATCTTTAAGTCAAGAGTGAATAAGTTACTTCTAGGTAAGCGCGTTCCATCGTCGACCACATCGCCGCTTTCCATCAGTTGAGATAGCGGTCAAGCGCTTACCTATCAAGAATTAAAAAAAAACAACATATTTCTTATGAAGAAAGCAACAATCAAAAGGAGTAAGTCTGTAATGTATGTAATAACCATCAACCAGAACTTTTGAGTGTCTACCAGAGACACCTGAAAATCTATATTATTAGTTTAACAAACCCACAGTGATAGATTAGGCTGAAGATTGATCTACAAATAAACTAAGTCTATAGTTTTAGGTATCTAATGTATGTTCTTAATTTAGTACTTCGGACAACAACAGACATACTTCATTAACAGTCAGGCTACCTTTTTATATTTGCACTTGTTAAAGTGTCCAATACTGGTACTACTCGTATAAAGTGATCGTTCGTAGTGATGGTGGTGGAGGTGGTGAAAGTGATGGCATTTTAATAGTATTGGCTTCTTTAACAAACTTAAAATGAAAAACTTTAGAATAGGACAGGATGTACTAGTTCACCTATTAAATAAAATTCATTGATTTGTTAAACAATATATATTTATTTCACTCGTATTCTTTGTACACTTCAATCTAAGATAAGTTTCGATATATAAATAATTCTAAAAGGCAATTAAGATCGATTTATCATGTTACTGTTTCTTTTGGATATAAGAAGGAACGTTCAACTCGTAAGGGAAGAATGCGTCCTTGTGGTAAATTTCAACGTCCTCAAAGTACACGTTGGGTTGTCTGAAGTAAGCGTCACGCACGGGGCGGTCGAATGGATAACCGAAAGGCTTGTTGTCCAAGATGTAGCTCTCGAATACATCCTCTCCCTTCTTAGAGCTGTTGTATGGGTACACGAATACGAACATCTGGAATGGATATCCTCCGGGAGTACCCTTAGGCAGCATCAGTCTCCTGGGCAGGTTGTCGGGCACAACAGACATATCATAAGGTACCTTTCCTTGGTCTAACCAGTGGTAGATGTCGTTGATCGGGATGGAGTCGTCCTTGAAGAATACAAACTCGCTGGATTTGCGTTCAATCTTGTTCTCACCAGGGACGAGTTTCTGCACGAACCAGTCCAGTTCGTAGAATTTCATCCAGTCATCTTCGATTTTAACTGGGTATCCGTTGGCATCGTATTTGGGTCCAATGAAGACCTTGAAGACTGCATCAGATGCAACATCGGACTTGACGTCAATAGAGACAGTGAATGGTTTGTGGTTCAGACGAGGTTGACGAACCACGAAACCAGTAGGGTAAGTCTTGAGCTCCTCCTGACTAAAGAACACGCTGCTTGTGGCATTGAAGTCGAAGTAATCGAAGTAAGTGACCAGTTCGCTGACTTTCACGTCGTTGACCTTAACACCGACGAAATGAAGATCTTCGTGAGAGTAAGGCTTAACGTACTCTTTGTAGGCAACAAGGTAATCGACGATTCTCTGGTAAAGCTGGTAGAATGCAGGGTCACGCATGGAAGTCTGGTAGAAGTCAAGAGCGGTCGGCATGAAAGAGTATCTGAAAATAGTAAACAATTATTTTATTATTCAACATTCAATCAATTGGTTAATATATGTTATATACTCGTACAATTAATGGTTGTTATATATGCGATAGTCAACTTCTTCTTCTTCTTTTAGTCTTTTTTTGCTATCATCTTATGACTTGCAATACCTTGTATTATATTTTCAATCTAAGCACCCAACTTTTCTTCGGTATTTATCAGGTAAAGCCTAGAGGAATCAATATAAGAACGTGTCCTTTCTCTCAGAGGCTACATCGTATGCTAATTCATTAAAATAGATTTGCTTAGCTGAAACTCACTTGTCAAAAGGCTTGGGGCTGGCGCCGAGCACGTGACGAGCGATGATTTCATATGAGTACTGGTGTAAGTCCTTCTTGCTGTGCTGGGAGTACAGGTCTTCGTTACTGTGCCAGTAGTTGCCAACGTAGTTCATTTCCTTCTCGGGCTGAAAAAAATACATTCACACATAAGTTTTATGTAAGTTATAATAAACAAATTAAACAAGGTAGATTTTTCTACGTATACTTACAGTCTTGAATTCGCCCCTCTGCAAGAACTGGAAGAATGTCTTCTCATAGGTGTCCAGGAAACGAATGTATTCGTAGTTCTTCTCCGAGTGGATATTGTAGTTGTTGCTCCTTTGGGCAAATGGCAAGTAGTTTCCAGTCAGTTGGGGATAGTAACCAGTCTTGAAGTTGGAGTACCAAGAGAATTCCGGAATTTCACCCAAACCGTTGGAAAGACGCTCCATAGAGTAACGAGCCAGAAGTTGCTGGTAGTAGTAGAAGAAAAGTTCACCCATACGATCTTTCAAAACACTAAGTTTCTCGGACTTCCACCAGAAAGGCATGTGCGAGTGGAAATAGAAGTAGTAAGCGTTCAAGCCAATATCTTCAGTGAAGTATGACAGCTTCTGCTCCTGGTTGGGGTAAGCCAGGGAGTTGGAGTAGTTGGCGTAGTATACGTAGTAGTCGCTTTCTTTCACAATACCATATTGGGCAGCTAGCTCAGCGTCGAACAAACCACCTTGCATCTTGGTGCGGTACATCTTTAGCAGAGTCTCCTTGTTGAAGAAGAACTGAGGGTAGACTTCATAAGGCGCCGGCAGAACAATGCCATCAAGGTCAGTCCTTTGAACGACGGCAATGTAGTACGCGTACAGGAACTGTTCCTCGTTCAGGTAAATCTTAGCCCAAGCCGCGGTTTTGTAGAAGGTGTCAAAGTCCTTAGCGTAGTACATTACATGGAATAGAGCGATGGCTTCATCCCTCATCCTTTCGTAGAAGATGGAAAACTTGTGGTATTTTGGCAGGAAGCCAGTTCTGTACAGCATTAAGAAATCTTCTACTGCTTCTTTGTTCTGTAAAATTGGTTTAAATTAGATGACGATGACGGTAAAACAACATGTTGGATAAATTTCAAAAATATGGTTCAACCATTTATTTAGTAGATAAATAATACTCACTGTGTACTTGTCGATGTTCGCTTCGATGTTCCATTCCTTGCCAATTTTGTAGTACTCGGAGTGTGCGTCCAGTTGTTCGGAGTGTTCGAAGAGTGCCAGAATCTTCTTCTGGTACTCAACAAACTGAGGTTCAACTGAAACAAAAAACAACACTTTGCCATGAACAAAATGCAAATGCAAGGAGCGTCCAATACATTGCTTAACTGCTTTTAACTCTCTTTTTTTTGCTTGCTTTTTTTTAACTGCTTTTTGGGAACAGTGATTAATGGTTAAGCTACATGGTTTCGATTCGTTTTCATAAGTTATCTAGTGACCGAGTTGGAGGCTATCTCAGAGCATATTATGTGGTACCAACTGTAACGGGTGATACTCGTACTCGTCACAAATACATAATTCGAAGTGCAAATCCATAAACTAGTCCAACATCCATCAGGATATTGCATTGCTCAAGAAATGAACCATGGAACTTAGTATGGTAGACAGTTTAGTTACACAGATAAATAGCCAAGTAGCAACTGAGGAAGGTTGCCCAAAATTTTTGCTATTACATGTATATTTGGTCCTCTTAAAGAAAATTCTGATAAAAGACACTACAATCAACAATCGAACTCAGAACCAAATATTTCAGAAATTCAATGGGATTGTTCGAAAGAGTCCCTGTGGCTCTGAAAAGGGCAACTAAAGGAACGCAGACGGGCTGACAATCCTCGCTCCACTTAGAGCGCGATAAGTTATTTGACCAACCCCAAGAAAAAAAGGTAAACTCAATGTTTATCAGCATTTGATCACGCTAATAAAACAATAAAATAAAAAAAATAAGTAAATCTCAAATAGTACATACCAGCCTTTAGTTTGATCTCTTTTTTTGGGACAACACTGCCCATCGCCAGAGCGATGAGCCCCGTAAGGAATAAAGCAGTCTTCATGGTTTCCACAGTCCGCTGCCAACTGTGCCTTTCTGTTGGCCGGCTCACCTTATATAGTAGTCACATCCCGTTCCTTACTGCATCGATATCTATATAAAAATATTTTGTTTTCTTTATCGCAATGTGTCAGTTCTGTATCATTGTATTTCTTGACCTTAAAGTTCATATGGATATTTTTCTTAATGACTACCTACTATCTTATCATCACTTACATCGTGTGTGAGCATAGGCCACGGTCTTTCATAATTGTTTACAGGTAAGGTTCTCTAAAAATGATCTCAAAGGTGCGGGTTATTACTAGGACATAAGTGTCTGTGTGAATGAATGGTCAAGTCAATACAAAAAGGAACCATATAAAATTACAATATCTTTAATCTATTTATCTACGCCTTCATAGACTGCTTTTCGTGTTTATGGACTAACTACTCAAATGTTTCCCAGCCAATAGTAGTAGGTGGTTACCTGGACAGCTTTGTTATTTGTCATGTTCAGATCCTGGGAGGTGCCGGTGGTTGTGTATGCTGGCAAAATAACTGTACCAACTCCACAATCAACATACTTAAGGAAACAGACCGTGAAACAGATTATTGAACCGTTTGGGGAGTAGGGAGACACGGTGGAGCACACGTTGGAGGTGTACCCCGCTTGGGCAGAGGGCGTGTGAGAGTCGTGAGGGCAATCGACGGCGGCGATCTCTCGCGCCGGGCTTTGGTGCAGGCCATGGTCCGGAGCGAGGAGGAGAGACAGGCGGTCGCTTTCTTCTGCGAAGCAGTAATGCTAGAAAAGGAGGCGGCCGATCGCGTGAGGCAACGGTCCTCACGCCTCAACGGGATTCTGATCCCGATTTCCGGCCACCGTAGGCGCGGGCTTGCGGACGGCGAGTAATGGGTGGCTCACCGTCCGACCGTCCGGTAACCCTGGACGGTTAAAGTCGTCGACGGTGCGTACTGTTCTACGCGCGCCTCAGGGAGATGTCAGCAAATCGCAGGGGCCCAGCAGGGTCGAAGCCTACTGGGGCCACGGGTAGTATAAAAGCGAAACCCGGGGCCCTGAGACGAAGGCAAAGAAGGAACAGGAGTGGGTTTTTAGTCAGTAAAAGTCTGACAATATCTCTCGCTCTGCCCATTAGCGGGATTTGTCATTAGATGATTTTCCCACCCAAAAAAAAGGGGTGGGAGTAGGGAATTAGGCATTTTATTATCTAATTTGCGTCACCCCTACAAATTGTTTTAAAGACTTGTTTAAAAATCGCAGATACATTAATTTGTTGAGGAAATTGGCTTACTTGAGAGCCACTTTCATGAATGAACCGTCTTCATCAAGGCCGCTATGACCATTTCCTATTCTTATCCCTGTAAGTCTGTTTATACGAACTAAAATATTTGATTGACACAACAACAACGATACGTCAATTATGGATAAAGTAGAATTATGATCGTAATTTCCTCTGATCTTTGATATGCCATCAATCTTACAGTTTGACGTACAGAATTCATTTTACTGCTCTCAAATAGACGAAGTGCGTAGGCCATCACATTAATGATATTTGACAACATTCTAACTGGGTTTCAGACAGATTCATTCTTGCTTAATTTTTAGCAAAAAATTACATGATATTGATTGAGATATCCCGAAGTATTATAGACACTGGACATCGTATCTACCTACATTATTTCTACGAACGTACTTTAATGTAGGCAAAATTTTTCATATACCGATTGAGAGTGTTCAGACGAAAGATGACTACTGTCCACTCTTGGTCACAGGTGGCTCTGCCACAGCCGATCCTGTAGTTCTTAATTTCAGCGGACTCCCGTGACTTACAGTTCTGTTCGTCGGACTATTTAGGACTGCTTTAATTTTGATAACAAAACTTATCATTTTCCTGATCTGTCGGAAGATACGATTTGATAACGTAAATACCGTGCTTTTACCACTGAATTAGGCGCAATCAGTAAACTAAAGATCCTTACGTGATCGAATCAGTAATGAAGATGACTGCAAGAGAACGAAAGTTACCGACAAAGCTTGAAGAATCGCCAAAGTTAAGTGGCTGTGGGCAGGGCACATTGCTCACAGAACAGATGGCCGATGGGGCTGAAAGATTTCGGAGTGGCGACCGCGTACCGGAAGATGCAGAGTTGGAAAGCCTCCTCAAGGTCAACCTGGTGAAGGTTGCGGAACTTCAATGGATGCGACACACAAAGGCCGTAGTGGTCGTTTTTCAGCTGAATTGAAGATAATGAGAAAAGTAATTTTTTTATCACTTTAACATTGAATGTGCAAGTATTGTCAAAAAGTAATTAAACGCAGCATTGTTGGGTATCAAAGGAAACGATAGAAAAAAAAACGCCTCGATGCACTCTAAAACAGGGATCAGAAATATAGAAAAAAGGCTGTCAAGTTAAAATAGTCTTTTATTATGGATAGGCTCGCGTTTGATCACTATCACACCTGATGTTTGGTGATAATGTAACGAACGATGGAGCACGCTGTTCTGGAAGTAACCTATTGACTCTTGACTTAAAGACCCTAGGTTGTAGCTATCAGAAAACACTGAGTCTGGTAGGAAATTCCACACCATAGCTGTATGCATAATGAATCCCATAACCACCACTGCCCACCATGTACCAGTGGCGCAACAATGTACGTCTAGTGGTCCAAAAATGGGATTGGGTGGATTACGCATTTAGCCGCTGGGCAAAAGTATCCATTAAAAGTATCCATTAATAAAAACTTAACTGCTATCACTTCTTTGGGCTCGATATAATATAAGTAAGGTAATTAAGGACAAAACATTGATCACAAAAATGTCATTAGGCCGAGATAATCTAAGACAGACGAGACCATTTTCAAATTTTGATTGGATTGCAACTTGAATTGCGATTTAGAATTAGTAGTATAATAATACTAAGTGACGATTAACGACCTATGATAAGCTTTAAAGGGATTCTTATAAGGTGAGTATTCTTACGGTCGGCATCCCTGCTATCAGTAGCATTGAAGTAAGTTTCCCACAGACTATTTCTTTCATAAAAAAAAAGGACAATACTTTTTTATTGAACATCCTTTTGACCGCAAATAACGCCGATAACAATAAACAAACAGCACCTATATCAATAACACTAACTGATGATCAATTTGTGATTATAATCATACTCAGTGCATGTTTTTATCGGAAGGTTATAATTATTATTATCAAGCAGATGCCCTTTAGGTATGGTAGGGACCGTAGCTCTTGCTCGATTCGGTGTAGACTCCAGAGATTTGATATTTATGAAGATAGATAGATAATTATGTAGTTATACTCTTTATAAGAGTAACTCTTTACTCTTTCTCTTCATATTTTTAGGCTACCGTACCTCAAAAGGAAAAAACGGAACCCTTATAGGATCACTTTTTATTGTCCGTTTGTGTGTCTGTCTGTCTGTCAAGACCCTTTATCTCGGGAACGCGTGGAGGTATCAAGTTTGAAATTAAAACCATATGCTCAAGTCTCCGGTCCCTTGAAGCTGTGAAAAAAATTAACTTCCAAGTTAACGGAAAAAAAGATACGGCCATTTATGTCAAAATTCATAGGTTACTTGCCGTTAACCTAGAATCCTGAAATTTGGCATGAATCGCAAAAAAGTTTTTTTTTTTTTTTTTAAACTTTTGCGATTCGAAAAAATCAACTCAATTTGAGAATTGAACTATTTTCATAGGTAAGTTTGTACGGAACCCTCAGTGCGCGAGTCCAACTCGCACCTGCCTGGTATTTTTATTTTATAATATGGTTTGGTTAATAATATTATGGTTTGACTGGCTTGTTGGTTTAGTGATTAGTGGTCCTGATTACTATGCCGGAGGTCATGGGTTCGATTCCCACCCAGGACAAATATTTGTGTGATGAGCATGATCATTTGTTCTGTGTCTCGGTGTAACATGTATAACATGTATCTATAACATGTATGTATTTCGAAATATATAAGTATGTTTATCAGTTGTCTAATACTCATAACACAAGCTCTGCTTAGCTTGGGACTAGACGGCATTGTGTGAATAAAAAAAAAATTAAAAAAAATAACATACAAACACTCAGGAAACCTCTTTTGCCCACCATTGTGGAGTGGCCTCGTGAGGGCATAATTCTTGCTGCAACATCAGGTTATTCCCAGACTTCTAGAGTATTGTCATTAAAACTGAACTACGATCCATCCAAAGTTTGTCTGGTATATATCGCAGTCTGCTATAAGATAGATACATAGATAGATTTATTTTTTATTGTACACCAAAAATACAAAGATAAAGATATATAAGATCACCATTGTACCCATAGATTTAAGTTTCTGTAAAATTGTACAATAACTATTTTGGTGCACATAAAAAAAAAAAAACTAAATTTTAAAATTTACAATGACTGGTTGGATTTGGATTATAGATTTAATGAGTGATTAACATGGCATGTAAAATATAACAGGCTTGAGAAAAGTTTAATAAATAAAAAGGCTAGTGAGACAATGTAAACAAGAGCTCTCAGAACCACCTTCTGACTTCACCATCAGATTCTAGAACCCAAGTAGTTTTCAAGACATTAGTAAGGTCAAACAAGAAGGAGCTATGTTACTTAGACAAGGGGTTAAACAGCCGCGTTTTGACTACACCATCAGACGCGAGAGAGAAATGCAACGGGATTTTGTTTAGTTGAGAAGTTCTTATAACCACCTTTCAGTTTCATCATCAGACACTTTTCATCTGCATCGTCAAGAACTAACAGGACGAATCCAAGCAATTTTAATATAATATGCAAGATTAAAAAATGGACAAAAGACCAATAGATCCCCGCTCTTGGGTGGAGCGGGAGATAGTGTCAGACTTTTACTGACTAATATAAACTTGCGTATATCACTAATTGTAATTTTATGCACAAAAACTTAATTGGTTAATGACAACTGATCACAATCAAATTGCGATATTCGCATGTTGGTTAAATCGCTTCGATATATAGGTAACTAGCTTTTGCCCGTGGCTTCACTCACGTATATAATTATATAGCCTATGTCACTCTGGAATAAAGCAGCTTTCTATCGGTGAAAAAATTTTAGCAATCGGATCAGTACTTCCAGAGATTACCTCCTCAAACAAAAAAAAACGTAAAAAAAAAACTTTAGCTCTTCGTAATATTATTTAATAAATAAAATAATTTAGAAGCATGTAAAAAATAGAGGACCTAAAATATACTCTTTCTCGAAATACTAGCACTGGATAACATTTCTGAGAAGATTAACACATAATATGTAAGACCCCGTAAGTTACTAAAATAATGGGTGAAGTATTAAAAGTGGTATGTTACAAAAAATAACGCCTTCTATCAGTCACACACGTTTGGACTTGACCGCTATCTCACCAGATGGAAAGCGACGATGATGGAGTAACCTTGCCTAGAAGTATCCTATACGCTCTTGATTTAAAGATCCCCCGATTCCCCAGGTTCCAGCAATCAGCAAATACAGACTTCATCAAGAAATTTCACTCTATAGGTATACGCACAATGAATGTGTTCCTAAAACGTTTTGTGCATATTTGTGGGAAGTCCACCATGTGTATAGGTGCAGTAGCGCATCGCCGTACGTCTGGTGGTCCGATAATTGAATGGGTTGGGCGGAATTAGGTTATGTAATTACGACACACACTCCCATTTTCGTGACGAAACCGAGGTCCACCTAGGTTAGAGCAGCGGTTAATCGATTGGCTTATGCGCTGCATTTTTCAAACGGGCCTGTGTGAGTTGGCATCGGGCCTTTGTACACCTGCCTGTTCCCAGTGTCCCAAGAGATGCAATAACAGAAAAAAAACTCGTAATAATTACTTTCAAGTTATTTGATAATAAAACACGAATTCTCATTTAATCAGATGACAGTCTTATTTTCGCTTAATTGCCCAGCTGGATTACCAAACTTAAGCATCGTGATAACCTATGTTGTTATCACGACAAACAAGTTATTAACTGTAAATAATGATTTATCTGCTGCAATAACTGTCGAATGTATCAGTCAAGTTCAAGGCTGTAACTATCTGGTTTAAGATTATGTCAGCGTAAAAATTGCAGACCTTATCTCAAGTTAAGCCGAAAACAGATGAGAGTCTGAAGGAATCTGAATTGTTAGGTATTGCACTTTTTAAACTTGGTTTGACACCACACCGATTTCGGAGAATCAGGGCCATATTTGATTCATCAAGACAATCTACACTAATATTATAAAGAGGTAAAGTTTGTTCTTTTTAGGAGGTAATCTCTGAAAGTACTGATCCGATTACAAATTTTTTTTCACTGATAGAAAGCTACTTTATTCCTAAGTTATATTTTAAAGCCGTGGGCAAAAGCTAGTGAGACATTTTGTAAAGAAACTACATAATTATTGTCACATTTTTGCGGTATAAAAAAAAACCCGGTTTCGGTACCCCCCAGGGGTACCTAAGAACTTCGTCATTTATGAAACGATTTGCAAAATTATTTTTTTTACTTAAAAGAGCTTTGCTTGCCTAAAGAGTATATATTATCTTCCAGGTTCGTCCCATTATTTTTAAAAGTTTTCTTTATCACTTCCGATGGTTTTTTTTTTAGGTGGGGAAAATCATCTTATAGCAAATCCCGCTCTTAGGGAGATAGTGACAGACTTTTATTGACTAAAAACCCACTCCTGTTCCTTCTTTGCCTTCGTGCCAGGGTCCGGGTTTCGTTTTCACACTACCCATGGCCCCAGTTGGCTTCGACCCTGCTGGACCCCTACGGTTTGCTAACATCTCCTAGAGGCGCGTGTGGAACAGTACGCGCCGTCGACGACTTGTGCTTGGTCCGGACGGTTACCGGACGGTCGGACAGCGAGCTACCCTTTGCTCGCCGTCCGCAAACCCGCGCCTACGGTGGCCGGAAATCGGGAACCCGACGGTTGAGGCACGAGTGCCGTTCCATCGCGCGTGCACATACGGCCTCCTAGCATTACTGCTTTGCAGAAGGAGACGACTGCTTGCCACTCCTTCTCGCTTCGGATCATGGCCTGTACCAAGGCCCGACGCGAGAGATCGTTGCCGCCGATCGCCCCCACGAGGACACGGCGGTGCTCTGTCCAAGCGGGGCACACCTCTACCGTATGCTCCACCGTATCCTCAGGCGTTACTTCTGCACGAATCCGGTGCAAGAACTTCCCGAACTGACCATTCTCTGTAAGAAACTGCGTCATGTGGAAGGTGAGGACGCCATAAGGTCTTCCCAGCCACTCCTCAAAGAGAGGATTTAGTGCTATAATTGTGGCGTGCCCAAACTTGTCAAATTAGGTAACATTCAAGGTAACAAATAGTAACAAAAACCATAAAATAATATGTATTTTATGGCTGTTTTATAAGTAAGTGTAAAG
Source organism: Mythimna pallens (assembly GCA_961205895.1). Classification (NCBI taxonomy): domain Eukaryota; kingdom Metazoa; phylum Arthropoda; class Insecta; order Lepidoptera; family Noctuidae; genus Mythimna; species Mythimna pallens. The sequence continues at coordinate 11,412,483 of OY540843.1, forward strand.
TGTGTGTACGTTGTGGGTTTATAGGTGTGTGTAGTAGGATACCAGAACCATAGGTTAGTCACGTCACGCTCAATGCCTCTCAGAAAGTCACATCCAATAAGTGACGGGCTTTGAGTCGTGGGTGTGCATCAACTTAAAGTAGAATTTGGTAAGACCTTTACTTTAAATTCTCAATTCAGGAACTGGGTATAATATTAATTACATAAGTAAATAAATAACCCTATCGTACTTCCTGCTAATAAAAGCTGTACTTGTACTAATAAATGTGTTTGTTTAGATGTTTGTTAATCAAACACGCCTCAACGGTTAAAAATTAATTCGAAACACAGATTTAACTATGACTGCTCCCGCTCTAGGATAGAACAACAGCACGTATTAGACTTTTACTGTCTAAAACCCACCTGTGTTCTTCAGTTGCCCTTTGCGTTCTAGATTGACAGTCACTCTTTCAAAAGTTTCTGCAGCATTCAAATGTCTCCTGCCGGAGGCTCTATGTGGAGACCTTGCGGTCCATGGTCCTTTACGGAGCTCCAATCACCTTCCGAGCAGGATCGCTACGAAAAAATTGGTTGAACGAGCCCCAAAGGATCCTAGCCATCTGGGTAGGGATACCGCACGGCCTCATACGAAGCGCTGAGCCTTCTTGCCGGGTTGCCACTATGGGTTCTGGAAACAACAGTCCTTGAACACATGCACGAGTAGCGCGTAGAGGTCCAAAACACAACTACCGCGAAAAATAGCAATGCAGCCAGCAGAGTTTCGGCCCGATCTCGTGGTATCATGAAGACAGCGACTGTCAATCGCAGCGATAATTTCCCTGTATGAGAAGTGGTAAAAGGCAGATAAGTAAACTGACTATGACTATTTATTATAAGTGAGAAAAAATCGGAAGAAGAGTGAGATAAAACGGAGATGTCAGCAACTGTATGGCCACAGCAGGGTCGAAGCCTACTGGGGCCAAGGGTCTGACTCTGAAAGGAAGACTTGGCCCTGGTAACGAAAGGCAACAAAGGAACAGGAGTGGGTTTTTAGTCAGTAAAAGTCGGGCACTATCTCCTGCTCAGCCCAAGAGCGGGGTATGTCATACGAGTAAGATGATTTTCCAGAGGTTAGCCGAGCTGTACTAGGTAACGCGATAGCCAGTAAAACTCAGCTACATCCAGTTCGACTGGAACCCAACCCCAACATAGTTGGAAAAATGTTGGGCAGATTTTATTTCTATAGTACACCTTGTTTTGAAATGCGCCATGTACGCACAGCGTCATCAAAGAAAGAAAACATGTTTATTCTGCTCAAATAGACGCACAATAAAAATGCAGCAATCTGTCGGCCCATGTGCAAACCGGGCATAACTGTGCTGCACTATAGACACTAGACAATAAACACAGTTGTCTGATGTCTAAGGCTTAGTCTTTGGTTGTCTATACAAAATTCAATTGTCTGATGTTACAGCTTAGTCTGTGGTTGTCTATTGTATATTGCACTGACCGACAGAGACTAGCATAAATATAAACAATAATCTAGGAAAAACAAATACAACAATAAATCCAAGTTGTGCGTCGCATCTAGGCAACAATAGGTTGTTGCTCAGCTTATACGGTGACGCTGGGTAAATCCAGCAATATACGATGCTGATTTTCAGCAACCACCGTTCTACCCCCTTTTCTATGGTATTTTAATGTAAGCACCTGCTGTCTGTACCTACCTAACCAGAAAATATTAATGAAAATGTTTTTTTTTTTTTTTTAAATAATATAAAATTATTTCACAACTATCACACAACGCCGTCAAGTCCCAAGCAAAGCAGAGCTTGTGTTATGAGTACTAGACAAGTGATGAACATACTTATATATTTCTAAATACATATATAATATAGATAAATTACACCCGGACACAGAACAAATGATCGTGCTCATCACACAAACATTTGTCCTGGGTGGGAATCGAACCCACGACCTCCGGCATAACAGTCAGCGCCACTAACCACTAGACCAACAGGCCAGTCGAATCGATAATGATGATAAATAAGTAAAAGACAAAAAAAACACGACGTGTGTATTATGGGGCTATCGTTAATGAGCAGCGGGTTATCGTCGTCAGTCAGTCGCTATGCGAGTATGTAAAAGTTGGCGATTGTAACTTGTTACCTATTGCTTTATATCTACTACTAGCCTTTGCTAATGGCTTCGCCCGCACGTAGACAATTACTTTTTCTTGGGTGGGAAATCATCAAATAACTCCTTCCGCTCGGAGTGGAGCGAGAGGGTATCTCAGACTTACTGACTGAATCCTACCTGTGTTCTATCAAATGTCATTCGAGATTCAGAGTCGTTCTAACTCTTTCGGACAATCCCGCAACCCTGGCAGGCATTGACCCTAGCGGACCCCGTTACTTACGTTGATATCTCTTTGAGGTGAACGTGAACACGGCGCCGTCGAGTTACGCTTGCTCCTTACCGTGCGGTGAGCGTCCAGTCTTATTACATGCCGTCCGCTAACGCACGCTTACGGTGGCTGAGAATCACTCCGAGACTCCCAACGCCCGGGGCGTCGCTGCCGCCAATCACCTCTACGTGGTCACGGCGCTGCTCCGCCCAAGCGGGGCAGTCTTCCACCGTGTCCTCCGGGTAATACGCACAATGGTGACATCCGAAACTGGAACCTCCCAAAATAACCGTGTCCGATGAGGATCAGCGTTAGGCGGACCACCGTAGCGCCTCTCTAACCACTCCGTGATTGTTACTCAATTGATTGTTGAGTAACAATATGATACATTTTTAAATATGTACTCGTAAGGTATGCTATAGAAACACAACTTAGGCTTTTTAACCAATTTCCAAAATAGAAGGAGTTTCTCAATTCGTCAGATTTTTTATTATCTTTATCAACGACATCTTCGCCAAATGTAAACCGTTTTGACAATACTTTTTTTGTTTCAAAGAGTTTGTCTGCCAAATGGTTCCATTTCTTGGGTGAAGATCAGATGAAGAACTTCGAACACTTCAATAAATAATAGCAAATCTTTCGGGATTGCTGCAATCGCATGTCTGTTTATCGTTAACACCATTTCGTAACATAACATCAAGCCATCTTTATGGGTACCGCAGATACGCAGCAAAGTTCAAATATGTTATTGTGGTTCATTCGCGCATAACTTTTTGGTTTGTGAACCGATCTTGATGATTCTTTTTGTGTTGGTTAAAGTTATAACTTTGTAGTCATCCCACTGAGAAGGAACATAGGTGGTTTTTAATCAATAAAAGTCTGACATCTGCCCTCTCGCACCACCTTAGAGTGGGAGAAGTTATTTAATGATTTACAACCATAAAAAGGACCTTGCCAGAGAACTTGCTCACTATTTAGTTTTAGAGTCGGTTCTAAGTCTAACCGGATGTAGCTGCGTTTTACATTAAGTTTTCTAGCTTCTAACTAAATACCGTAACGTATATCAAAGATCTACAAATGGCAGTCAGAACATTGGAGAGAAATGTCCTCCTTTTGTAAAATCTTGAGGACCCAGAACGGGGCCGCTGAGCGGGATCGAGAGAGGGCCGATCCCATTTAAAGAAGAAAGCGGGAATGCAACCACGTCAACGCCTAAAACACCGCCACCCCGCTTGCAACATTTAAGGCAAGCGGGGACTTGGGGTCCGACCGTGCATAGAGAGGCTCGAGGGAGACCCTCTTACAGTCTCCTTAGGGATATGCTCTAACAGGCGTTATATAGAGGGTTTTTCAGGTGGTATTTTAAGAGGTCACGGGAACCCTTCCATGCAGGTACTGATGTTGATCACCAGGGTGGTTTTAGTTAAAATTCCCACACTCCAGTGAGTGTGACCAAAAGACCATTTTGAAGGTTTCCCCTTGATAATAAACAAAAAGTTTGCGTTTCGGTATGTAATAAGAAGTCACCGATCCTTAGACCGACCTCGGTAAATCGACCCGTGCTGCTGTGTACAACTTCACAAGCTCATCTCAGTGTATCTTACCTAAGTGGTTATTTTTCCATTATGAGTTCCGTTATAATGGCTGTTAAAATAAGTTATAATAATATAAGTTATATTAAGTACCTAATATTATCATAGGTAATCAGCTAGAAAATACCGACTTCATCTAGTTTAAATTGACAAAAAAATTGGCGGTAAAAGAGTTTTAAAAAAACCTATGTGCAAAATAAATATCATTTATCATAACTCCGTCTACTTACCCCTTCGAAGAATATGAGTCGCAATAATTATAGTTTTGAGCTGCGAGACTTATCCTGTTTTCCGTCTTCCTTAAAATTAATACCTGACTTACCTATCTACCGTGCTTCAAAAATATCTAGTGAAAAAGGTTATTAAAAATAATCAAATGTATAAAATAGATATCGTATGTTACTGTATTTAATTGGTACATTTTTAGGTACTATAGTAACATCTCATCACGCCAAAACCAAGTCATTAGCGTCATCTTACTGATTGTGTGAGAAGTAAACATCTCTGGCTTGAACCATCAATTTCTGCTCTGCATCACAGATGGCGCTATATTCAGACGCGCTGCGATATGAACTGTTTTGAGTTCTACGTGTAGATGGAGCTACCTACACTATTGTGAGGTCTTAGGATATTTAAATAAGTAGAAGTATAACTATTAATCATAAATGAGAAAAGGTATATTTACTGGCATTTTTTGACAAATAATTTTTAAACAGATGTGAAATTGGATGTCACAATAAATTCAGTCGGTCTCTTAACGCTGTTTTTCAACGGTTTGCAAACTTTATTGAATTATTGTGAAATGTTTTTTAGTTTTTTGCAGGTTTCCATAAACAATATAAATTTCAGATACGGTTTCGGCTGAAAATGGAAAAGGAACCAAACATTTGATATGGATTTGGTTTCGGCTAAAAGTCATGTTTCGATCGTTCACTATCAGCATTTTTATTTTTAAAGACTAAAGACCTTGTTAGGTATATCCCAAACGTAAGTAGATATACCTGCAACTGGTCACACTTCAATCGTGGTGGTAAGTCACCTCTTTGAGGGGGATCCTTACCTTCCGCCTGACGCAAGTTCTCACCAGACGTGACCAGTTCGGGACGTTCCTGTTCCGTATTTCGGCGGCGAACTCCAGCACCCAGCTCTAATTCGAGCGAGAGTCTCAGTGTGATTCCCGACCACCGCCAACCGACCCCTTCCGATTCGTCGACGGCACGTAGTGTTTTAAAGAGATCGTAAAAGCGCAGGGGCCCAGCGGTGCCGATACCCGCTAGGACTACCAGATTATTCAAAAGAGTTTTTTTTTTATTATTATGGATAGGTTTGCGTTTGACCACTATCTCACCTGATGGTAAGTGACGATATGGTCAATGATGGAACACGCTTGCCAGAAATAACCTATTCACTCTTGACTTAAAGACCCCTATGTTATAGCTATCTGGAAACATAGACTCCGGCAGGGGATTCCATTCTTTAGCTGTACGCACAATGAATTTGTTCTCAAAACGTTTTGTGCGTATGGATGGAATGTCCAGCATGTACTGGTAGCGCCGCGGCCGTACGTCTGGTAGTCCGATGATGGAATGGGCTGGGCGGAATTAAACTGTGCAGTTCCGATGCACACACCCCGAAATATAAACGATAGAAAACCAACAGGTTAGCAACACGGCGTCGATGCTCAATATTTTAAAGTTTTGAATCGACGAGTGAATCATCACCAATGATCTGCCTGGCTCGTTTATCAATTGACTCAAGCGCATCAAGCTAAGTTTTGGCAAATCGATCTTGGCTCGGTACAAACGGGCCACCGACCACAGCCATCGGTGGCTAACGCGCGCTACCGCCACATTTGTAACAGTGTCAGAAGCGAGCGACAGCCACAGGTGTTCGGAAGCCAAGCGTATACTAACCGCGTGGTTAACTGCGCGGGGGTGGAGCGGTGCGACTGTCGGCGTTTTGTGGCCCACAGCGACTACAAGTGGCAAGTTGCGGATACTGCTGTAGTGAGTGGCCGCCACCGGCTACACGTGTGCAGCGCCTCTTTACAAAATATATGAAAAAGTGTGTTAAGTGGCTACCGCTGGCTACATATATAAAATCAAAGTCAAGTCAAAGTCAAATGTTTTTATTTCACATAGGCCTACATAGGCACTTATAAAACGTCAGAAGCTGGTGCACGGTTCCAAATTGGTCGTTTCCTATAGAGAAGAACCGGCAAGAAAATCCATGGTTACTCTTTTAAGAAAAGTGGTTGTTTACAACATTTTCATATTACAGTATTAATAGATATTATGTAAGAACAGTATAAACCAGTCAATATTGTACCCAAAAGCACAATAAAAATAATCATATTAAAAAAAAGTGAGTCGTAATAGGAAGTAACTTAAGAATTCGCGGAGTCTACAGCGTTTTCACATTCACATTATAAAAAGAGGCTATATAATAAAAAGCAAGAAAAATGAATAATTACAATTATCAATAAATGAAATGTTAACAAAATAAATTACTAACGAATTTAAGGTGGTTAGTGTCTAATAATATAAGAAATATAAAAAAAACTATATATTAAAACAGAGATGGAGCAGTCAATAGACTCAATAATAATGAGTTACCAGGGGGCCACATGTACAGAAGCAGTCATTGCCAAACAAGCGTATCTTCGGCATAGTCTTTAACCATGTAATACGCTTTTTTAGTTAGAACAGGCTTAAAATCAGTTTTGAACTTACCCTCGCTAAGTTCAGTCACCGCCTTTGGCAGCTTGTTATAAAAGCGTATGCTGTTTACTAAAAATGACTTGCTAGTCTTAGCTTACCTCCATTTGGGTAATACAATTTCGTGTTTACTGGCTGGTATATATATATATATACCAGCTGTGGTCGGTGACCCATTTGCGCCGAGCCAAAGTAAAGATGAGAGCAATATTCCATTCACGATCGAACTTGTGCTTGATAATGGTTGAGCAGCTGCTGTTCCGATGTGAAGTTTTGTGTCATTTTTGAATGCTGAATGCCCAATGTTTTGGTATTGGCCAAAATTGAAGATAGAAGATAAGTTACCCCAAGAAGCTCAAGATGGCCCCGACAGTGACCGTTGCCTTGGAACGCAAAGGTAAACTAAATAGGAGAAGTAGATAATTGATGATTTCCCACCTCTAACTAAAACAAAGGAATCTCCGAAGTAGTAGATAATGGAGAAAAGCGTACCAATGCTTACACCAGTAGGCGATCGAGTCCTTCAGTTTTTAGGGTTCCATAGTCCTAACAAAGAATCCTTCTAGATTCACCATGACCCGTCTGTCTGTCTGTCCTTCCATCCGCGGCCTAGTTTAGAGACTGTTAATACTAGAAAGCTGTAATTTTTCACATAAAAAATATAAAAATTATATTAAACTTCGAAAGTATCACAACTAAGTTAACTCTGTTTCTTTAGTTCAAACGTGCACTCAATTAATATTTCGATAGTAATAAACATAAAGCCTCCTTCTAAGTCTGCATTTTCGGTCGAACCTACTTCAGATTCAACGAAACTCTTCATAAAGAGACCGTTATGAAGAGTTATGGGAAGACTACTAACCTATTATAATATAGGTGTCTTCAAGGCTATAGTGCGATTCACCATCATCGATTGCATCACTGCTTACCATCAGGTGGAATCCCAGTCAAGCACTAGTTTCCATCATTAAACGCTAGAATCAACTAGCATAATCCATCTGATCACATACTATAGAATTATGACATATGGCTCTGTACCACTGTGATCTACTAGCTATCCCGCGCTGAGGATGACCACCATTTGTCGGGTGAATTCACTAACCGGTTAACTCCGTTTTTGCGTAGTTTACAGGAGGAAAAAACTTGAATGATTTTCAAGTTTTTTCCTCCTGTAAATATAATTATATCATTTCATAAATAGCAAACAAAATTATGGTTGGTTCTATTACTTTCCTTGATATTTTGTAAGTGTTCGTAGTAGAATATCTTGTGCAAAAAAAAATAAGGAAACAATTACTGTGCTGTTTTTCGTGGTAAGGTTCCAATTTGGTTAAGGAAATAAATGAAATATAGACTTAAATGTGTATGGAATATAGATCAGTTCAGTTTATAATTAAATTAATTCATCGCTCGAGCTTTCATCGTCATCATTTCCTCATTCGAGCGCTCATCTAATTGTTCGAGATATCAGCAAACGGCTGGTCGAGGGAAATATATATATATATATATATTAGTTTAAATATGTATTTTATTATAACATTTCAAACAGTACCCCATGAAAGAAGACGCTACTTTAGCCCATCTGAAACCTGTTTGAACTAAATGATCTCTATCCTCCTCTCCTCTTAAACGTCCATTAAATACATTATTTCTCTGCTTTCTTATATTTATATATATATATATTATATTGTTTGTATTAAATGTATTTTATTAGAGTATTGTATATAATTATATAAATAGTGCACCACCTTTTTTTTACTTTTACCTACTAAAAACTCACTCCTTTTCCTTCGTTGCCTTTCGTACAAGTGCCGAGTCTTCCTTTCAAAATCAGACCCTTGGCCCCAGTAGGCGTCGACCCTGCTGGGCCCGTACAGTTGCTGACATCTCGTTGAGGCGCAAGTTGAGGAACCCCAATCCACTAACATAAGCTTTGTCAGCAAATAAGTATTTATTTTATATTAGATGCATTTCGCTCGATTAGTTTCTGTAAAATGATTAGCATTAAGATTTATCTAGGACGTGCGTCATAGTCGATCACGTCAATCGTTGTACCACGCTGGCAATTAAGTTAGTATATAAGATCAATATCTTGTAAGAGAAGGCGATTACTCTTTAGCTGTAACTCTGCCCAAATAAAGTATTTTCCAATACTCTTGTTGTCGCTCACTTCATTCGCGCGTGGAACAGCACGCGCCGTCGACGACTTGGGCTCGGTTCAGACGGTTACCGGACGGTCGGACGGCGAGCCACCCATTGTTCACCGTCCGAAAGCCCACGCCTACGGTGGCCGGAAATCGGGATCGGAATCCCGGCGGCGGTTGGGGCGTGAGGACCGTTGCTTCACGCGATCGGCCGCCTCCTTCACTAGCATTACTGCTTCGCAGAAGGAGGCGACAGCCTGCCACTCCTCCTCGCTCCGGACCATGGCCTGTACCAAGTTCCGGCGCAAGAGATCGCCGCCGCCGATTGTCCCAGAGGACACGGTATTGCTCTGCCCAAGCGGGGCACACCTCTACCGTGGGCTCCACCGTGTCCTCCGGGTGGTCCACACAGTGGCGTCACCCGGGCGTCACTTCCGCACGAATCCGGTGCAGGAACTTCCCGAACTTACCGTGTCCGGTGAGGACCTGCGTCTTGCGGAAGGCAAGGATGCCGTTTTGCCTTTCCAGCCACTTCTCAAAGAGGGGACTTATCGCCATAATTACACCACGCACTACCTGCGTATCTTTTTCTCCTTCTCGGACAAATTCATCCAAAGGTTGTCTGTAAAAAATCGCTTTTAGCGATAAGACATTGTGACACCCTTTTAATTTAATTTTGTATGAACAAGTTTGATTACTTACGTTCTTGGATAAATTTCCTATAAATTGAACGCATTATATTTTATAGTCTCTACCCTCAAAATTTTTTTTTTTCGTTTTTATTTGTAAAAAGTCATATTCCCGCCACCATTTTGTTTATGGCGCCCCTGCAGTTTGTCAGTTCTTGACAGTTTTTGTTCGTGAAAAGGTTAAAGTTCCAAATGTAATTTTATTACTGGTGTACAATAAAGAATATATCTATTTATCTATCTATTTCTAGTAGCATAATTAAATCTATCGCCCCTTTTTCTAAAAAGGTGAAGATTCTTTCTAACGTACATGATGTTTTCATATATATTTACGAGGTACCGTCATGATGTTAATATCCTTAAACAGATCCCTTAGAGAATCGCACCAGCGGAGATTGTAAATTACTCAGATGGCTCTTTTCTGTAGTAGAAAAATTGAGTCGATGTCTGCAGCTCGTCCCTACAGTTAGATGATTATTCAATGACATGATACTATGAAAATGATTAAAATAGACTAGTCTAGCGGTATCAACATCCGTAAATTGGCGGATTTTTCTAACAGTATATGCATCTGAGCTAAACCGTTCTGCAAGAGATGTTAAATGAGGACCCCATTGAAGTGAAGCGTAATCCTCAGGAAAACCGTTTTATCGACAAATGCTAGTATTCTACTAACTTTTTGTTCAATACTATGTCATAATCACAACTCTTGTCATTCGGTAAGGAAAAACTTATGCATTTATTTTTTTTCCATTTAGAACTAGATTATTAGCAGTAAACCAGTTTAAGACCTGCAGCAGGGCGTTATTTTCGTCGTCAAGATTATTAATCCTTCTATTTATCTTAAAACTCAAAGAAGTATCGTCGACAAACAACACCATAATAAGTTTGTTTTGCAATAAATGGGGTGAATCATTAATATAAACTTAAATTAAAAAAGGACCTAAAATTGAATCTTGGGGTAGTATTTCATATTTAATCCCAAAGAATTGACACCGTTTATCTGAACTAATTTTTGTCTGTCACTCAATCAAACGCCTTAGACAGGTCGCAGAAGATACCTACAGGTACAGCATCTTCTTCCTCTTTTTGCTTTAAAAATGTGTATTAAGTAAGGAGACACTGGCAGCGTCAGTTGTACAACGTCCTTTGGTGAAACCATACTGTTTATCGTGCAAGATGTTATTCGTGTTCAAATGATTGAGCATTTGATTTAATATTACCTTTTTAAATACCTTACTAAAAACTGGCAACACGGATACTGGCCTATAATTATTTGTGTCTTTACTGTCCCCGGATTTAAAAAGTGGTATTACTTTACTATAATAATAATATTCCAGAACTATCACACAACGCCGTCTAGTCCCAAGCTGAGCAGAGCTTGTGTTATGGGTACTGGACAACTGATAAACATACTTATATATTTCTAAATACATATATATATATAGATAAATGACACCCAGACACAGAACAAATGATCGTGCTCATCACACAAACATTTATCCTGGGTGGGAATCGAACCCGCGACCTCCGGCATAGCAGTCACGACCACTAACCACTAGACCAACAGGCCAGTCATTAAATCTGGAAAAACTCCTTGATCTACAAACAAATTAAATTTAGTCTCAATAATTGAAGCACAAACTTTGACAGACATATCTTCGGTCAATTTAATGTTTATTTGTTTAAAAACTTTTATAACTAAGTTAAAGACGGGCAGGCTGTAAGTTCGCCTGTAATAAACCAAAAGCAAGTGATGATGAATTTAGAGCTTCAGAATTACATACCAGCTAGATACTTACTACCAAGAAAACTACTAATTAAAATTTTAACGAGTTTTTTCTGACGACCAATTATGGAAACAAATCTTACGATAGAATTATTTTATGATAGTACTGTATGGTGTCGGACGTAAAGAATAGCACCATCCCATTTCTTCCCGTGGGTGTCGTAAGAGGCGACTAAGGGACATTTCTGAGACTGTTAAGCACCTCAGGTCACCGCGTGGTGGCGGGTAAACTACCAGCAACAGCATTCCCAAGGAGGGTTAGTGTCAGGCAGGCGGCCGACTATAAAACAGTAGCCATATCTCTTGCAACATGTTGAGTATAAATGGAATGCGCGATAGGGTTAGGGCGTACCCCACAGGCGACGCGCAGGGGCAGCACCCGGTTCCTGTGAGAAATGGACTGGGGTTGTTGCACCATCCCGGGCGGGGGCAACGTAAGAAGCTAGCTCGCGAAATGAGATTGAGGTATGCAAGTTGGAATGTAGGGACAATGACTGGAAGTGCCAGAGAGTTAGCGGATGTATTAAAAAGAAGACGAATAAACGTGGCGTGCTTACAAGAAACTAAATGGAGAGGAACAAAAGCGAGAGAAATTGGTGAGGGATATAAGTTTTATTACTGTGGAAGTGATGGTAAAAGAAATACCAAAGAAAAGATGGATGGATTGTGTGAAGAGTGATATGAAAAAAAAGGAAGTTAGTGATAGCATGACGAATGACAGGGTAGAATGGAAGAAAAAAACATGTTGCGCCGACCCCAAATAACACGGGACAAGGGCAGGAAGATGATTATGATGTAGTAATTCAAGATTAAACTAATGAAAAAAATGAAACTTTAGCAACTTTAAGCAGGAATCTTTCTTAAATTCTAATCCATCATAATGTGTTTCTTTCTACGGCATGCAATGTAGCTTAGACTGGTGAATGAATTTCAATAAAGATATCATTGGATTGGATTTAACTGCCGTAGTGACTTACAATATGAAATTTGATAAAAAAAAAAAAAACAAAATGGCGGCCGCATTAGGTTATTGAAGTTGTATTTTTTGGGACATGATCATGTGGGTATACAAAACCTAGGGTTAATGTTTTCCAAAAATATGTTGGTATAAATTCACTAAAATGCAGAAAATAAAAACCTTAATAAAAATAAGTTGGATATTTTGAAGATATTTTTGATGTTCTTTAGTTTAAAAAAATAGAAGCTGTGAGTATGTACAACCCATTAAAAAGGATTAAGGGAAAGAATTCACATCACATTTGACTCACCCAGCAAAATAGTGGACCCGCATATTATACAAATATTTTGTAACTTTCCTCACAAAATTGTAACTAATTAGTTAAATTACGGGTACAATGATATATATTGTGTGCTTTAGTAAGTGCAATTTAGAAAATGTTCACACATTTCAGTTAAAGTATTCTAAAGAACTATCATAATAGTTACAATAAAGGAAAAAGATTTAAACTTCAGGAACATTGAAATTTCCATTTTAGTATCATTCAATCAATTTCAAGGATTTTTTTTGTTTGGTAAAGAATGTTAAGAAGGAATTAGCAATCAATCAAAATACCATTTTTATACTTATATTTATAATAATAAGAAATGCATCAGATTGTATTTAGATATTTAAGACTCTATAACCATATTTACATCTTAGGTAAGCAGTACATTAACATTACATTATACTATATTAAACTACATAATATATGAATATTAGAAAATATACATCAACAACAAATAAATAGACTATATGAATAAATATTATACAATACTCCAAAAACCGCTTATTCCGTGTGGGGAATTTCGATTTCGGGGGTGCGCTTGTGGTGGATGAGAACATCTTGGAACCACAAGTTCTTGACGCGCTCTACTTGCCAGAAGTAGAGAGGCCTGTTGACTGGGAATCCGAATGGCTAGTTAGTCTGATGGTGAATAAAGAGAGAAAGACCAAGAGAGAAAATAAGATTGGAGGCAGCATTGTGGAGGAACTTGGGTGCGTGTTACTCGGAGATGTAGACCATAAGGACGTATGGCATACCACCGATGTGACCTGTGTGGATGAAAAGAGATAATAAGTTTTAGCAGGACTGATGGTAGACTTTGTGAATCTCCAAAACTGTTCTATTCCTTTGAAAACCAAATTACTTTAAACTCTAATGGTTTATTTTATTCGTTCTGTACGTTTTACTTATCTGGCAGAATGGAACAAAACTTATGTTATATTTGTGAATGTATCTGTCCGATAGTGTTAATCAAACAAAATGCAGATCATTAACAAAAGTAACTAAAATAGAAAAAAGTTATATCCTTAAGCAGCAGAAGATGCTGAGCCAGTTTATCCAAGCTATCAGTCTGGTCGGTGTGGAGCTGTCCCTTGCCTTGCACCGCCTTGTTAACAGTTTCGTAAACTTGGTAGGCAGAAGCCCAGGCATTGCCACTTGTGTCAAAACAGTTCCGTGCGATGACGCATTCTCCCACAGGCACTGCAAACAGATTCAATCTCACTTTTGTTACAGAATCATTTGAAGTGGGCTCAATTATGTTTCGTTAGAACCGATTCACATATTTAGAAGAGCTCTCTTCTAAGGTGGCTAAATATCATTTCCAGTTATCTATCCTTATTTATTCATTAAATTTTTATTGAACAACGTTGTAGTAGAAGGTGTTGAGGGTATAGTCGTGTGTGAAGTAGGCAACCGGTGTACTCTGACTATTGTAGTAAGGCCAGATTGTAGCATTCCACCTAATGACTACATTCTCGTCCCATTTGTAGGTGGAGGGGTAGTGCTCAATCATACGGAAACCGTGGGTGTTAATCCTCTGAGCCGTCGTCATAATTTCTCCGTTGTTGAAGTATGAAGGGAAAACCTCTTACAAACGGGGGACGGAGATTCATCTCGTCGGGTCGGGTGATAATGACTACACTGAGTACGTAAGCGAAGAGGTTTTCGTTGACAAGGTCTCTCAAATACATAGTGGTCTTGTAGAACGTGGCGAAATCCTTAGCTGAGTAGAGCACGTTGTAGAGGGTGATTGCTTCAAATCTGTGATAAGATTCGAGGATCCAAAATGGTACAGCGTGAGGAAGTACCCACTGGTTCATAAGCAACTAGATGAAGGTAGTCACTGCAGTAACATTCTAAAACCAAAACGTTTAAGCTATAGCAAAAGAACTTACAGACAAGAATACAGTATTGAGTCAAAACTCTGTGACATGGCTTTGTATTCTAGCCAGGAAACTCCTGTTTGAATTATTTAATTTACATTAATGTTAAAAACTCTTCGATTTTCTCTCGATTCAATGCTATAGGGCACCGCAAAAAAAAAATTTCAACTTTCTTTCTCATAACAATATTTAAATTATTGTTCTATAAGTCAATGAATCTCCATATTTAATTTAAAATTTTCACACTTTAATTTTAGTTTCGTTTTTATTAGTAGTGACCTTCTAGAAGAAAAACCAATGCTTCAAAAAACTAAGCTCAGACTCTAACCAATACAAATCCAATAAAATACAGTGTCATATCAAACACAACATTTTTTATAGAAAATTAAAATCAGTTTGCATCAATGTTATTTTTTATTTGAAAAGTTTGAAATTTTAAACCTGTCATGGACCATGTTTTAGCTTTTGTGGACTACCAGTGATTCGCTGAACGCAGGTCTAGAAAAACTGCTTAATCAAATTCGGTTACTACGCTAAATCTCTATCTATACATATATATAAAAGCGAAATAATGTTCTATTTATACGTATCTTTATCGCAGCTCACAATAATTACTAAAGTTATCAATGAACACTTTATAGTAAAAGTGCTGATAAATTAGAGAATAGGTAAAGAACAAACAATTTTCATTCAGTACTTATAAGTACAATCCAATAACACATTAATAACTTTTTAATTCTCTCTATGAAGTACGTTTTGTTGTATTCTGTTCGTTGTGAACGTTTTACACACAAACAATTTCCACATGATGCAGCCGAAGTAAGCAGTTATTAATACGTAATTGACGACAACGATGACAGTTAAACATTGATGCAGAAATAATAAATCGATTATAACAATAAGTCAGGTGCTGTATATTAAATTGTGAGGTAAATGCAGGTATAAACGACCCCCTAAGGTACTTTTATCAAGAAAATCTTTTGTTGGATAACTGATAATGAATGTTAAGAAGGAATTAGCAATTAAAATACCAAGTTTTTTAAACATATTTATTTATAAAATACATAATACGAAATACATATAAGTTTATGTGAATCTGAGATCTATCTAGCTGACTGAAAGGGTAACTGAGTCACATTTTCAAAACTATGGATTTCTAGATGGTGCTTAGATATTTAAGACGCTATGAACATGAAATTTACATCTTAGGTCGGCTGTACGTTGACATTGTCCATCACATAATATTTAACTACATAATATATAAATATAAGATAATATACATCAACAATAAATACATACACTATATAAATAAATACAATACATACACTTTACTAATAACATAAATACACTTTACTTTCAATGACGCCAAGTTGTAAAATCATTTAGCTAGATTTTAAACACTTAGTTGAAAATTCATATTACACACATAGGAATATTTGCACTAGACTACAATTCTAGTGATTCCATATTTAATACATTGTATTCGTAAACAATTAACATTTCTTTACGCTTGGCGTCAACACTCCAAAATACGCTTATTCCGTGTGGGGAACTTCGATTTCGGGGGTGTGCTTGTGGTGGATAAGAACATCTTGGAACCACAAGTTCTTGACGCCCTCTACTTGCCAGGGGTAGAGAGGCCTGTTGACTGGGAAGCCGAATGGCTCGTCGGTCAGATGTTGAATAAAGGGAGTAAGACCAAGAGAGAAAGTAAGGTCAGAGGCATCATTGTGGGGGACCTTGGGTGCGCGGTACTCGGAGATGTAGACCATAAGGACGTATGGCATACCACCGATGCGACCTGTATAGATGACAAAAGATAATAAGTTTTAGCTGCGCTGATGGTAGAATCATGTGAATCTCCATAAAGCTATACTATTTCACTACAAAGCAATTTTTCCAGGTTTGCTTTTAACAAATAACTATTTAAACTCTTATGACTTGTTTTATCAGTTCAGTTGTGTGATTTACTTTTCTAGCAAAATGGAACAAAACTCTTGTTCTATTTGTGAATATATCTGGCCGATAGTGTTAGTCAAACAAAATGCAGGCCCTTAACGAAGCTAATTAAAATAGAAAAAGTCATACCCTTAGGCAGCAGAAGATGATGAGCCAGTTTATCCATGCTATCAGTCTGGTCGATGTGAAGCTGTGCCTTGCCCTGCACCGCCTTGTCAACAGTTTCGTAAACTTGGTAGGAAGAAGCCCAGTCATTGCCAGTGGTGTCAATAGAGTCACGTGTGATGACGCATTCTCCCACAGGCACTGCAAATAGTTTCAATTAATCTTTTTATAAACTCCCAGTTTGTTACAGAATCATCTGAAGTGCACTAAACTATGCTTTGATTGAATCACTTCACATATTGGAAAAGCACTCTTCTTGGTTTGGAGGTATGCGGAACAGAGAGTAAAGTCCCGCAAACATCCTTTGAAAAGGGAGGATCCTCCGGCCAGACGGGTGTTATGTCTGGTGGGCTACTGCCCGATAGATGATAAGCCTACCGAGAAGAGTAGAAAGAAGAGTAGGACGTTACATTAAGCCTAATGTAACGTCCTGTCACCTACTCTTATTTATTAATTATATTTTTATTTTATGCAAAAACACAGTTAAGTAAATGGTAGTTTCGCTAGGTATTGAACATAAGAGGGGAATATATAAAAGAACTATAATAGTAAATTGCAAAAACTTACAGTCGTAGACGAACTCATCCAACTGCATGAAGTTCTGGGTGTTAAGGTGAAGAGGGATCTCATAGCCTTGGCTATCGTATTTGGGTGCCAGGAAGAACTTGACCAGAACGCTCTTGGCAACTTCACTCTTGACATTGACGCGAACTTGGAACTTTTTGTGTTTCAGTCTTGGGTGCTGTACCAACACGCTGACTTGGTCGTACACTTCCTTGACTATTAACAAAACGTTAATTAAAATTTATTTTTATTAGGACATAAATTAAGTAGGAAAAAATAAAAATAAAATAATACCTTCTTCCTCGTTCATATGCAAATGAGATGATACATTCAGATAGCTGTATTCGAAGTAAGTCACCAGCTTGTCAACATCAACCTTCTGGATCTGGACCTGGGGCAGGGCTAGCTCTTCACGCCTGTATCGAGGGAGTTTCTCCTGCCAAGACTGGAACAGTCCCAAGACACGCTTCCAGATCATGTAGAATGCGGGGTCACGCAGAGCAGTCTGGTAGTGTTCCAGGACCGAGGGAACGACTAAAGGAACGACGCTAAAAAAATATAAATTAATTTTAATTAACAATAACATTGAAATCATTTATCTACACAAAATGTTAATGGACAACTTACTGGTTGACGTATTGTTGTTCTTGAACAAGGGAGTTACCCAGAACCTTCTTCCAGATGCTTATGAAGTCCTTGTAGTACTGCACATTAGGCGAGTCAACATTTGCCTCAATGACACGTCCCAAGATCTCAATAGCCTCAGGAGCACGCAAGTTAATGTGTTCGCCAAGGTTCTGCAAAGTAAAGTATGTTACAAAGACAGTTGTTAAAAATAAATTGAACAAAAAAGTTCTCAAAATGAAAGTTAACTTACGTTAATTAAGTAACCCTGATCGATGGCATCACGAATGCGACGCTCATAATCGGTGATTTCTTGAATTTCATTAACAAACTGTGTCTGATCCAGGTGGAAGTAGTTTGGCCTTACAGGGAAAGGAACTCCATTGTGGTACAAAAGCCCAGAATTGTAGCCTTCTTTAACGATCTCGTGACCAAGTTCAGGGATTTCTCCAAGACCGTTAGACAGTCTCTCCATGTAGTAACGAGCAACAATCTGTTTGTGCAAGAACCAGAACCATTCTCCGCGTCGTTGTTTGTTGAAGGGAAGAACTTCGCTGTTCAACCAGCTGGGTTGGGAAAGATGAACGTTGTAGTAGAAAGTGTTGAGGGTATAGTCGTGTGTGAAGTAGGCAACCGGTGTACTCTGACTATTGTAGTAAGGCCAGATTGTAGCATTCCACCTAATGACTACATTCTCGTCCCATTTGTAGGTGGAGGGGTAGTGCTCAATCATACGGAAACCGTGGGTGTTAATCCTCTGAGCCGTCGTCATAATTTCTCCGTTGTTGAAGTATGAAGGGAAAACCTCATACAAACGTGGGACGTAGATTCCTTTCGTGTCTGGTCGGGTGACAATGACTACACTGAGTACGTAAGCGAAAAGATTTTCATTGACACGGTCCCTCAAGTACACAGCGGTCTTGTAGAACGTGTCGTAATCCTTGGCTGAGTAGAGCACGTTGTAGAGGGTGATTGCTTCAAATCTATGCTCAGATTCGAGGATAGAGAACGGTACAGCACGCGGAAGTACCCACTGGTGCTCTAGCAACTCGATGTAGGTAGTCACAGCAGTAACATTCTAAAACCAAAACATTTAGGCAATAGCAGATGAACTTAAAGACAACAATACAGTATTGTGAGTCAAAACTATTTAGCACGGATACATACGCTGTAGTGTTCAATATTCTTTTCGAGACTCCAGGTCTTAGAGATGGTCTTGCAAGATTCAAAATGATTCGGCTCATGAATGTGGAAGAAAAGGTACATTAAATCCAATTGACGTTGCAGGAAGACTGGGTCCGCTAAAAGAAGAAACATAATCTAATTAATCTGCTGCTTTGTATTCTAGTCAGGACACACCCATTTTGACTGGTGCAAAGTAAAAAAGTTATCTGCAATTTTGCAATTTTCTGATAATTAGCAATAATAAGCAGTTTTTTTTTTGTGATTTTTAATGTTTAAAATTTTGAACCTGTCATACACCATGTTTTAGCTTTTGTAGACTACCAGTGCTCGCGGCCTACAGGTGACAACCACTGCTCAACCAAATTACGGTCTCTGCGTTAATCGACAGTATAAGTTTATTTAGTTAGTAACCTGGCGAATTTTCGTTTTCTAAGAAAATCATTAAAAAATTGCATTCTATCAGCTATGTATATATCCTTTATGACGCAGTTTTAGTTTCTTTCACCTATAGGTAAATGATAAAAATATGAATTATTCCGATCCCAAACTAGATTACCAAGAACAATACCTAAATTCCCCTAAGAAAACAATTTGAACCATCTGCCACTTGTAGCAATTAAGAAAAAAAATTAGAAAAATGTCAGGGGCACCATAAAAATATGTTAGATAAACTTACCAGCTTTCTGCGAGACATTGTTCCTCACGGGTTCCGAGAGGACCCCGGCCGTTAGAAGAGCCAATAAACACAACACCAAACGAGCCATGTCCGCCAGTGGCAATGCATCTGCTGCAACACCTATTTATACGTACCTTTATCGCAGGTCACAATAATTACTAAAGTTATCAATGAACACTTGGTAGTAAAAGTGCTGATAAATTAGACAGTAGGTGACGAACTAACGACTTTCATTCTGCACTTACGATCCGATAACGCATCAATAACTTTTTCATTCTGTCTATTCAGTAAGTTTTGTTGAATTATGTTCGTTGTTGTCGTTCCACACACAAACAATTGCCGCTTGATGCAGCCAAAGTCACGAACTTAAGCAATAAGCCCTAACAATAGGTAATTGACGACAACGGTGATGGTTTAAACATTGATGCAGAAACAATAACTGGTCAGGTGCTGTATATTAAATTGAAATGCAATTTGGTGTACATAAGATATTAAAGGTTTAGCAGTGTCAAATGAAATTGTATAACATTTTATGGGCTTTCAACAGATCATTTATTTCTTTGACCGATAAATTGAACTGCCTGTTTCAGTGTCTTCTGCTTTCATTTTGTTCTTTATTGTTTATGTTTATTTATGTACAGGTATATGACATACATACAATCTTACTTTATCAATGTCGGCATTAGGGCTGCAATCGTACTATAAGGTCTAAAAGGTAGGCAGAAAAGTAATTTCATACGGCACCAAAATCGTTAAAAATATCGCTACGTCTTATGCGATCGTCCAAAAACTTCGCAGCTTATCGAATTGCTACTGAAATCGATAAGTTCCACAAGGCACCTTAGCCCAAGGTACACAGATGACATGTCCGTGCTTCAATAATTGATTGGGTCGCTTGCAGTTTCCTAATATCAATAGTGATGCAGGTGTGATAAAATCAATGCTAATCGGTCTCTTAAAGATAAAGAGACATGAGAGACCGACAATTGGCATGGTATTAGAACACTGAAGGTTTTTTTTTTCGGTGGGATATTTACCCAATGACATCTCCCGCACTTGGGTGGAGTGGGAGGGTGTGTCAGACTTTTACTGACTAAAAACCTACTCCTGATCCTTCGTTGCCTTCCATACCAGGGCCGAGTCTTCCTTTCAGAAGCAGACCCTTTTTTTGGGTGGGAAAATCATCTAATGACATCCCCCGCTCCTGAGCCGAGCGGGAGATAATGGCCTCCTCCTTTGCTAACATTAATGCTATGCAGAAGAACCACTCCTACTCGCTTCGGACCTTAGCCTGTACCAAGGCCCAGCGCGAGAGATCGTTGCCGCCGACCACGAGGACACGGCAGTGCTCTGCCCAAGCGGGGTACACCTCTACCGTGCGCTTAACCATTTTCTCCGGGCGGTCCACACAGTGGTGGCACCCGGGCGTTACTTCCGCACAAATCCGATGCAGGAACTTCCCATCCTGATCATGTTCGGCGAGAACCTGCGTCATGCGAAAGGTGAGGACGCCGTGAGGTCTTTCCAGCTAGTCTACTTACCGCCATAATGTCATGATTTTCATACGGTTTTCAATAATAGTTAAAGTCGTTCATGAGGAAGGTTTAGGTGTATAATACATGCATAGATAGTAGAGAAAAGCTGAGAAATTCAAAGATTTCTATCACCCGTGCAGACGATGGTGGTGAATTTGGTTTTTCAACAAGTTTAGAAGAACCACAATGACAAGGCACTATACCTGAATTTAGAAAATATGTACAGATAGCTGCATCAATTGGGTGCCGCTCTCACAAAAAAATACCTTAGAAAATGTAAACAGCTAACCAGTTGATGACGCTGTCCGTACTTAACGCAATATAATCAGACAATTGTTTCTCCAAATTTCGTCGAAATAGAAATTTTACACTGTTCTCTAAAATCTAATTTTCGAACGCAATCCCTGTTGGCTGTCGCACGTACTGGGCTAATTCTATTTCGATTCATATACGAGACTAATTGACCTATTCAAAACATCGTCATGTGCAGTTTGATACAAAAGTAGATTGCATATTGTCGTGCAAAGTTTCAAAGGGTTTATTTATTATTATTATATCTGGCCTATATGTCTCACTGCTGGGCAAAGGCGTCCCTCCATTTCTCCCATTGTTCCCGATCCTGCGCCACTTCTTGCAAATTCCTAAGTAAGACATCTAAATCTGTCCCACCTTCTCTTTCTTGGTCAGCTTTGTGTTTTACTGGCCCACCGCTCGAACGGCTTGCGGCATATATGTCCCACTTAAGCTGCGTAGCTTTTTGAGCTACGTCACTGCGTTTTGGAACTCAGTACAGTGTTTCGAACGTGATCCATTATTTTAACGTCTAGTATACTGCGCTCCATAGCACGTCACCCTGATGACGTGAAAAACTGTCAAAACAAACCAAGAAACTAAACTGTCATAGGGTTTATTGTTACTAGCCATGTAGTTTTGGATGTTCTACTTCTACGAAATGGTACACAACACAACATCGCGGCAGACTAAGGAAAAGGTGGCGTTCTCTTTATTGTTTATTTCTTATTTAACACTGACTTCCGAAATTAAAGTAATTTTGATCCTGTTAGTGTTTTTTTTTAGTGAAGACAGTTATTTTTTTTTTTTTTGTAAAAAGTTATTTATTTCACACTTTTTAGTTGCGATACACTTATAGCCAGAGTGCCTATTTCTCATGACAATTCCAATTAACCCAAACACTGCTAGGTTACATTGTTTTATTATGAAGTTCCTGTGTTCACCTTCCACCTTCCGGTTCCATCATCATCAATAGTACCTTATAGCTAAAGTGCATCTCATTACAATTCTAATAAGTCCAAACACGGCTAGGTTATATTGCTGTTTTCAGGAAAGGCTTCTTTTTTGCTGCTATGTGTTTTTTAGTGTAAACTATTGTACAAAACTAAACACAAGATACCTAATGTAAACCAAGATGTTCTGGCTGTTGAATTTCCAAGTCAACTGCTAGAGCAATGCCCTGCATGTTACTCTATTTAGCTCTAATAAATCTTGGGTATGATGTTTCGCTGGAATTGGGAAAAGACATTTTAACGGTTTATGTGACGTTGCTTGGGGCTGGCCTATGTCCAGCTATGGATTCTATTGTATTTCGGGCCATTTCCTGGGTTTCAGAAGTAATTTACTCTGTATTCAGCGACCACTGGGCAGCGAAAGCAGATGTGCAGCTGTCTCGTCCTCCTCCATGCAGGCTCTACAGAGTGAGCGTAACTCCTATGACAAAGGGGTGCTTAAAGGTCCCGTGGCCAGTTGTAACGGGCGTCACTTTCCTGGACTGAGGTTTTTTTTACATGACGTCCGTGCCCTTGTTTGGTGATTATACATTATTTGCTTCTGGCCAACTCCACGTGCAAGTGGCGTCACTCCAGAGCACCTTTCAGCGATCGCAATAAATCCCGTCAGAATTTCAGGGTTTAGAGGCCACCAGCCCGAAGCGATACCCAAACGACAACGACCCACTTACGCATCAAAAAGGATAGGAATCTCCCAACCTTCAACAAACATACAAACTCATCGCCGCCGCCGCCCAAAATGCCGCACAAACCAAATGGCCCCTCAACCCCAATAACTATACTTAATACTATACTAATAATATACTTAATAGGTACTATACATAATATATAATTACATACATTTAAGCATAAATACCATCTAGTTTATATCAATAACTATAACTACTATTTTATGCTGTAAATACAATGTTTGACTTCCGTTCCTTTTTTTTTCTATGTGCGGCCTGTTGTTTTTTTTTTTCTTTTGGACTGGATGATACATGTTACGTCCTTAAATTTAGGTGATACTATGATAAATATTTATTTAGCAATACCCGCGTCGTCCAAGGCGCCATCAACTCGTCATTGCCTTAGTAAGCGGATCAGTGCCTCGACGACTGTTTTGTCCCGATGCCGCATGGCGTTCTTCATGTTGGTGTTAATGATGTCCCTGGTCGACGCTTCCTGTGCCCTCCTCACAAACCGTCCATTGCGTCAGCGTTGTCGGCGTAGTACACGCAGTGGGCAGTATGTCTGGAGACTGCCATTACTGCGTGGGAGACGCTGCTGTGAATCCGGATATTTATGGATTTTGTCTTCAAGATGAGGACCGACTCGCTACTAAGATCCTGAGCTTCTTGTATAGTTAGGACGCATGATCCAGCACCAGCCCCATATCCCTGGTCAATGAGGGTCTTCTTCTCCTCCTGCGTGTGGACCAGGAAAAGCGTGTTGGGAAGTGTGCTGGAAATATGCGCGCCCGTGAACCTCCTCAGCTGTAGGGAGTGGACCTGGTTCTTTGACGAGTATATATAGCCGGTATAGCCGGGGTACACCTCCCTCAGGGCATACGCGACAACCATTGGATTCCGGTGTGCCATTACGATGGCCCCGAAATGGTTCATAACAGCCTCATCTACGAGAATGCGATTGCATTTTTGTGACTCTTTGCACCCGTTCGATGGAATTGAAGCCATCGTGCGCACCTTGGTTCTGTTGTTTTTGCCGATTTTGTGCGCTAACTTTTGCAGTAGGTCTTTCGCAGCCTCGGTTGTTTTTAGTGACTATGACGTCGTTGTCCTTATCGAAGTTATTGATCACCCGCCGCACCCTGGAACACCGTTGACCTAACTGATGCCCGGCAAGGCCCAGCCTCCAACCTGATCTAGTCCTCGAGATTGCTTCCGCCTGTTCCAGGATCTTGTCATCCAGCATAATTTTGGTGCACCGAGCTACTACCACAAATGGGTCGCCTTCGGGTGCGGCGAAAGTAATACGGCCAGTTCGCGACGTTGCCGACTCATCTAACGGTTTTATACCGTTAGATGAGCCACACGTGGCACTATATGATATTGACCAGTCATTTCTTCCTTGATGACTTGGGAGGTGGCATTATTATATATGGCTGCCGCAGCCTCCTCTAGTCTCTCCTGAAGCAAGCCTTCAGTCTCTAGCTGGTATGACTGCATGCTTTTCTGGCAAGTCATGAGACCGACAGCATTGATTCCTTTTGTGATCGCTTGAAACTCGAGAAAGGCGTTCGCCACGTGGTCGCCTGGCTTGGTTACCGTCCTGAATTCCGGCGGGCTGACCTGCCCCCTGTCGCCTCTCGTAGGCGTTGGGCGCTTCTGTTTCGGTGGTTCTGGGATAAACCTGATGAACTCCTGTACTGCATCTATCTGTCTGATATGACGGGGCCTGGCACCAAATCCCAGCCACCTGCTTAGAAAGTTGGAGACCGATTTCCATCGATCTTCTTCTCCAAACTACGGCTGATTTTTCCTTCCGAAGCGGCTCTCACGGCTGCTATCTTCTGCTGTAGTTTCTTTGATCCGGAAGGTGTTGTTGGGACCGACCTGGAGGATGTTCGTTGTACACTCTCTGCTGTTTCCAGTATGGCACACTTTTGGTGGGGTCTAAGAAAACTGAGGTCTGTCCTCATACACCACCAACTCGTGATCTTTAGAGGCTTTTATGCAACCGTATCGATCAGCAACCTCACCTCTGTCGTAAACAATCACCATTGTATCCACTCTGATGATTCGGGGGCGCGTACTCGTGGTTCGGTCTGAACTGTGGTTTAGTCAGTCGTAGGGCCTGTTTCATGAAGCGGCCATCAATGGAGTGAACTGCCTCCTTGGTCGGTGCCTGCACTCGCTATGGACTACCCATAGCTTGTGGTGTAGATATTCTTTGGTGCGTTTCCTTACCAGATTGCGTAGATATCCGGTTGGAAGGTGCACATTAGGTTCAGGCCCTATCGCTGCCATAGTTGAACCCCTTCTGGCGAGTTCGTCCGCTGCTTCGGGAATCGCTGTGTCTCCAGCTTTGGATATCTTTTGGCTGAATTTATGATGATGATGATAGTAATGTATCTCCCGTGTGAAGCTCTGGCAATGATTTCAACTACACTCCACACATACACACACATTCGGAAGAGCGAACTGATCTAAAACGGGCACTTCAAATACCAGAAAGAAAATAAATAAATCTCACTATAAAATAAAAAATTTAACTAGCGAGGAAAATATCTTTTAAACTTAATAAAAAAAATATAATGTTTTAATTTAAATCTAATAAAAGTTTAGGGGTATTTTTATTTTTATTTTGTACTGTGGTAAATGATATTGCTAATGAAATTGTACGAGTAGGCTCAAATTTTATAATCCTACAAGACACAAAGCCATTAAGTGATGAAATATTTTAAAGTATGGACAAGCTTTTAATTTTCTCACTGTTAGGACAGAAGCCTTCTTTCTGTAAAGAAAGAAGTGGAAGCAACTAGGCCTTCGGTCCCGTTTTGAAAGCATAGCATAGCATAGTCGGCCTTTTTAATGTTCCCACTGTTGGGACTCAGGCCTCCTCTCTAGGAGAGGGAATGGGCTGTAATCCACCACGCGGGCCCAGTGCGGGTTGGTGGATGTCACATGTCTTCGAATTTTTGGTTCTAGGACATGCCGGTTTCCTCTCGATGTTTTCCTTCACCGTTTTGAGAGCAGTGGTGATGAAATAAATTACACAAAGTAATGCGCCTGGCTGGGTTTGAACCCGCGACCTACAACTCGTAAGTTGGGGCCGTTACCACTCGGCCACCACTTCTCCTAACTGCTCGTTTTGAAAGCAGTGTTTATGAAATAAATTACACAAAGTAAAGCACCTATCAGGGTTTATGAGTTGGTTTGGGAGAAATTATTTGATGATATCCCACTCCAAAAAAGGCCTGAGTCGAAACTCATAAGTCGAACCACTAGGCCACCTGTGCTTCCAGCGTACGATTGCTTGTATATCTAATTTTATATATGTATTTCTATCTGCCTCTGTATAGATTTTAAACATTACCCACGCTTTCTATACCATATCGAAAATAAGATAAGGTTTTGCAATATTACATCGACCTCATTTCCATGAGTACATCTATTAATAGATTTGTTATTTACTTACTACTGTAAACCGTACTGTAATCAATGTTAGCGTCGATTTTATGCATTTTTCATTTCACTTTATATGTCATCAGACACGAAGATTTCACAACACAAATCGTGTGTTGAGTTATCGAAACTATTATAATAAAAAAGTGATTTTTGTTGGTTAGTTTGTAAGAGCTGTAAGTACCGTCCGTCTGGGAGTACTTACAGCTCTAACGGGGTCTAATCGGGGTCGGGGACCCGGCTGGGGCATGAGGTCGTCCGATCCCTCACAGGTTCCCTTTTTGCTAGCTGTACAACTTCACAAAAGAAAGCGACCGCCACCCATTCCTCCTCGCTCCGGATCATGCCCAGTAACAGGGCCCGGCGCGAGATTTCGCTGCCGCCAATTGCCCCCTCGAGGACATGGCACACTATGTGGAAATTCGTTCGGTTTCGGGTCATAAATCCATAACTTCCATATTTGTATAGACATTGAGCTGTTTTTTTTTAAGATAATGTAAAATAAATGTAATTTAAACTAATGTACTTTAGTTTATATTTATATAAATGTATATTTAATAGTTTAAAAAACTACAAAATTTGGAATATTGAAAAATTATCATTAATTTATACATTACCTAAATATAAATTGCAATCAATAAAATGTCACCAGTATAACCTATAACAATTAATTAATCAAATATAATCACCTACGTATTTACAAGAAAAGGTTAAGGCTATTTTATGTTATAATAGATTAACATATGTTGTGCAATAAAGAAGCCTGTCATTTACAGACCTTCGGTAAATTTCGGCAACTGTCAAAATTCTAATTGAAAGTTTCAGATACGCAGTAATGATAAGTCTTCAGATAAATAATAAATATATAGAATATTTGTGTATAAGATATACAGAATACAGAACAAAAACATATATTATAAGTTCTCTGGAACCATTCCAGAGAACTTATAATACTAATAACTCTTGCATAGTTTTTATGGCTAGCTTAGTAGAAAAAAAAATCTGAATAAAATACAAATTAATTTGTTTTTGTGATAATTTTTGAATCGTCGTATTTAGATGCTTATTGCTATAAACTCTACCAGCCACTAACATAATTTTTATGTAACATAGTAGACTAACTCTTAATCTACAATTTGAGGTATAATACAAGTATATGCGCCGATATTTACAAACTGTATTTATGGCCAGGCTCTCTTAGGCACTTCCACATAGTGCGGCGGTGCTCCGCCCAAGCGGTGCACACCTTCACCGTATGCTCCGCCGTGTCCTCTGGTTCATTTATATATATAAAATGCAATAATATATATTTCTGAATAAATGGGCCCTCCTTTACAAAAAAATGTTACGCGGCAGGGGCGAAGCCTAAGGCAAAGCTGTCATAAACATTATTGTTGTGTTTACAGATGAAGTAAATATCACTGATATACATAATTAAATACTCGATAAATTGCAAATATAAAAATATATTGCAATATTTCATTTATTTTCACAATAAGCCATCTGCTGATTGCTATATCACTTTTTCTTTTCATAACATTATTATTTAATTAGTCACGCACTGAGAAGATGCACTTTCTCCTTGATTTACTTCAAAGTTCAGTTGTAACGGCATAAGGAATTGCCTTTCTTCCATCGGACAACTTGACGTAAGTACGGCAAGTGTCCACCCTTAGGTACATTCTTGGTCTTCCCATCCGATTATAATTTAGGTGTTTTCAAGGCTAGAATGAATAGGCTCTGAAGAAGTGTGTGAGTGTGAGTGCTTCACCATCAAAGATTGCATCACTGCTTACCATCAGGTGGAACTGCAGTCAAGCTATAGTTTGTATTTAAAAAATAACTGGGCACGTGCAAGTCAGACTCGCGCACTGGGGGTTCCGTACAAACTTACCTATGTAAACAGTTCAATTCCCGATTGGAGTTTCAATTTTTTATCCAAATCGCAAAAAAAGTATTTTTTTGTTACCTATGCCTGTGCTATTAATTATTAGGTATTATTAATTTTATATTTCCTACATTGTCCACATGTACACAAAATTAAAATGAAGCCAAATAAAACATTACAAAAATAGACATTAAAATTATAAAAACAATGTTACATACAATTAAATTAAATACACAATGTTATAGATACAGTTAAAATTAAATACAAAATGTCATAGATATAATTAAATTAAATATAAATGAATTTTGTTTTTTCTGTCACATAAACGGAGACGAGTTTTTCTCGAAACCCAATCAAAACATCACATGTCCAATTATATAAAAACTTTGGTGGTTCGACCAATCAAAAAACGTATAGTTGATAGTATACCAATCCTTTATATATATACACAAATTAGTTTTTTTTTTAATTGATAGTGTAAATTGAAACAATAGACAGACAAGAAGCCGCTTAATAATGGCTCAAAGATTACCCTGTCCGGAAAATAACGCCAAATCTCAACAATAATAGTTTGGAATAATTAAAAAAAACATTTTTGCTGTTTGGCTCAAACATTAATTTTAATAGATGTTTTTCTGGGATTATCGTAATTATTATTTAAATAGTGGTTAATATTATTATGTCGAATGACGTAAACGGAAAACTAATTCGTGATTCAATTAACACTTAAGACAATAATATTGACATCATGGCTTTTTAATGCTTAATTTTTGACTACTTTTTATACACAAGAGTTGTTATTAAAACATGCTAAGAAAAGGCATTTAGTCACATTATATATAATGGCTTGCCTGTGAGTCACACTGTGGTGCGAGCCCAGTCCCCTGTCCCTCGCACTCTCTGAGTGCTCAACGCTCTCTTAACAAGAATCCTGACTGTGATATTCGCTGAATGGAATATGATCATGTTAGCATGTCTGGAGGTGCCGTAGAACCTGCTAGCTATGACCGCGGGGAATTTCTGAAAAGGAAACCCGTAGTACTGGAACGCAATGGGCAACTGAAGGACACAGGTGTAGTTTTAGTCAGTAAAAGTCACGCCCTCCCGCTCCGCCCAGAGCGCGGGAAGTCATAAGATGATTTCCAAACTAAAAAAATGACTGGAGTTCTGGGAGTTAGGTGTGTGAATTCTGTGTATATTATTTAACAATTTAACAATTTTCGACCCTGAAACGCAAAGGGTAAATGAAGGAACACATGTGGGTTTTAGGCAGTAAAAGTTACTACCAATCACAACAGAAAGAAGTTATTTCAAGATTTATTACCCCCTAAAAATATGGTCATGTTTATAACCAGCCAAGCGATACTCTAAAACCATTAAGTAATTAGAACTTAGTACATATATATCGATGCATACATAACAACACTTTTAAATAAATACTATGTTTTTTTTTGAGGTGAGAAATCATCCCGTAAACTCTCTCTCTAGGGTGAAGTAAGAGGGCGTGTCAGACTTTTACTGACTAAAACCACACCTATATCCCACAGCTGCCCTTTGCACTTCGACCACGAGTTTCCTTTTCAGAAATTCCCCGTGGACCTAACGGCCATCAGCCCTGCTGGGCCTCTATGAGTTATGTGACTGGAAGGTGTACGAGTATTTTTGATAGCTACTTTTTCGGCGCGTAAAAGATAAGATGATATTACTTTATCTATGTCATCACTTACATGCTCTTTACAATTATTATCTCAATGTTTCGATTTCAGTTTGCTTTCATTCATTCATTCAGGTCATTTCTAAAGAATGCAAAATATAAACGCAATTTTTTGTTTATTTACTTTTGCAACTCCTGGTTGTTGCAAGGATTTGATCCTAGGTTCGGACGGTAATAGAGAATTTTGGAAATTAGTCCGGATCATTATTTATCCGGCTTCCTATAGGTAATTGGGACTTAAACACGTCGACCACAATAAAAAACAAGGTATTTATTAGTGATTGATTGCTTGAACATAAGCAACAATAAACCGAATAAGACATAACATAACATAACCGAAGCAGACATAAGCGCTTTATCCTTGTTTTCTAGTATTTTTAGACGAGTTTCGCATAAAAGAAAAATGTTTAAAAGCGAGAGAATGCAATAAACTCTAGAATAGGAGAAAAAGCTTTCGTGAAATATTGCAATGTGTCAGCAACTGATTGGAAAGTACGTAAAGGCGTTTGTAGAGAGCTTTATAAAGTGAACGAGGCCTTACAGTAGCAGGTCAGGGTTTGGAATGGTGCCAGGCAAAGGTCAATGGGAGACTAACCTTTGAGTTCTGAAAGATTCGCTACATGGTGTTCTTTTCGTCAAAGAATTACTTAAGCAAACGTTTTTGGGAATATTATATTATTATAATTCTAGTACCTAACGTTCGTAACAGCTTCCAGTCGAGGAAATTCCTGTATTCTACGAATTTTAAGCTTATGAATGCAGTAAAATAAAATGTCGTGACGCAACCGGCATGTCTTAGAACTAGTACTTCGATGACATGTGACATCCACTAACTAAGCACGTGAATAGGCCTTCTGAAGACTGTAAAAAGTCAAATCAAAATGTTTGGGGTTGATCACGTGATCATTACAGTCTCCATGTCAATACCTAACATTTTGGTCTTTCTATATTTCCACAGCAATAGGATTAGGGATAGATACCGTTACTGGCCAATTTTATCTGGAACAGTATTTAACATTCCATTGTCAAAGGTAGATACCAAATATAACAAATGTGCCGGGTGTCTCATCCTTCAGTCTACGCCAACTCATTAGTAAAACGGTCCATCCCGAAATGAGCAATTTATTAATCGAGCCTCATATTAAAATTGTTAGGAAAGGTAGAGTGCTGTGACAAGGGCCAATATATCACTCGGATGCGCCCGCGCGGCCGACCACGTCCGAAGTTTTGACGTATGAGTAATTTATTGGCTAAAAAAATAAATTACCGGATTGCCCACACATTTGTTGAGCCCAAGGTGGTTGATTCGGGTGCTCCCGCAAAAAATGATCAACGCCCGAGGCGCGATATTAACTTGCTACTTGCTCGCCTAAAACAGCTCATAAAATGAGTATGTTGTGATGTCTACACGAGGCATATGATGAGAGCTTTTGAAACAAATCGCTATTGTTAATTTGAAGTTTTTGTTTATTTATTTTAATATAGTCGAGTTCTTCTTCAATTATAGGAGACCACAGTATGCAAATGAGAAACAATAATACACAAAACAATTTTGAAGAAAAAATAGAATAAAATCATTCCATTAAGTTAAATGTTTGTTCATTATTTCATAAACATACGTAATTTACATGCTGTATTTAATTAAAGAGACAGTAACAATACAATTCGTCATTTTAATCATATCAACAGATAACCTTTAAGCATAAAACTGTTTACATGCAATAAAAAATAATTACTAACTCCGGGGGATATTTTGCATAGGCAATTTCCATAATAATATAATAAGAATAAAACAAGATCTCACGCGACTCAATCTAATTTGAGTGACGACCAACTTGTCTAAGAAAAAACAGATTAAAAAGCACTAAATCTAAAACTGTCAAAACCCGAATTAAAAACTTTTTTTGATGGACTTTTTTATCTTTTACCTAAATCTTTCATCGCAAAGAGAACGCTACAATAAGTCACTTCAAACAACCTACCTACACCTAAAACATCTTTAGTGTAATTTACTGAAAATACACAAATTTCAGCAAATGAATTCCTGAAATATTCATTAACGACGAAATGAATGTTACAAATTGCGACAGCGGCTACCAAAATTCCATTTTCCTGTCGGCTACACGTTCTGCAAGTTCCATACTTGCAGCGCTGACTAAAATATGCAGTGATATTGAGCAAGCTGAATATTTGCGAGCGGAATATCTATGAAGAATTAGCAATCTACAAAATGGAACATAAAATCGTTTGGCAGTTACTCGGAAAAAGCAAATGATATAGGGAAAAAAACTAGGAGGGTATTTTAATTTTCTATCTTGTTGAAAGTTTTTATGTGATCAATTCATTTATGTAGTAAGGTAATCTAGTGGCATCAAGATTAAATGGCACAGGATGCCTCAATACTTTTGTCTCAAAATACATAGAATTCCTGCCTTGGTAGACCGTTTAGAAGACCCCATCACAGGCATCCTTGATGATACTTCGAGCTTGAGATGACTATTATAACCTCAAAACATGATAAACGAATGGCCCATTGTTGTTGCCAGGTTAAAAAAAATTCAACAGAAAAAGAAGTTGTAAAGTAAGGTCCCTATTTTATTAAAAAAACATAGTCCCACTCTAGAAATTATTCAGGAGTAATTTATCCACGAAACAGGATCGTGAGTAAGTTTACAAACATTCAAATTCACTTGAACAGTATAACCAGACCCGGAACAACTATCTGTAGGCCATACATATATTCGTTCCGAACGAATATATCGTTCCGTGCAGGAATCGAAGCCGCGACAAGCAGCGCAGTAGCTTATTGCTCAACCACTGCGCCAACAATATGAAAAAAGACACGTGCGTACGTAGTCTTAAACATTTTAGACTTCGACAATTGTCATCGCTGATAAAATGTCAATCTGTTTAGAATCCAGAACTTGTTAGATGTTTAGCATAATCAGCCTTTTAATGTTCCCATTGCTGGGACTTAGGCCTCTTCCATAGGAGAGGGAATGGACCGTAATCCACCACGCGGGCCCAGTGCGGGTTGGTGAATGTCGCATGTCTTTGAATTTTTGGTTCTAGGACATGCCGGTTTCCTCACGATGTTTTCATTCACCGTTTTGAGAACAATAGTGATGAAATAAATAACACAAAGTAACGCCTGATTTGGGTTTGAACTCGTAAGTCGGGCTTACGCTCACTGCTCTCATCAGGTAGATGTTACTGATGACCGGTACAATATTTTTTATAGATCTTCATTTGTTCAGTCCTAACAAAAGATTCCATAACTAACCTACAGCCTACAGGATGTCAAGGTAAACATGACTGTTATATTAGTATCGAAAAACTGATAAATTCTTCACATAACGAAAACAATATCTCGACGTGGAGATATATCGTCTCATTTCATATTCATATATTTGTTTTCGACGCCGTTTCGCCCTGACACTTTACCGATGGCTATGTATTAATTATTCCATGCATGAGCATGCATTCATTGAACCCTGCACTCGTCACTGTCTTTGTAAATAACGAGAGCTTTGTTCTTTCATGTTTTATTACATTTCGCTGCAAAACTGTTTTGTTCATGCAGAATACAGGAACTATTGGCAATAGGCTTGCTTACCCTACATGAGAATTAAACCTGGTTGCAAGGTATTTGTTTAGTGTTATATACGAGTACCTTCTTCATAATAATAATCATCATCTACAGACCGACTTAACTCTTCTCTCTCTAGCTTCTCTATTTTGTTCCAATAAAAATCAAACTTAAAGCACTTCAAATTGAACACGCCACAATTACGGCGGTAAGTCCCCTCTTTGAGGAGTGGGTGGAAAGACACCACGGCCTCCTTACCTTCCGCATGATGCAGGTCCTCACCGGACACGTCAGTTCGGGATATTCCTGTTCCGGATTCGTGCGGAAGAAACGCCCGGGTGTCACCATTGTGTGGACCGCCCGGAGGACACGGTGGAGCACAAGGTGGAAGTGTGCCCCGCTTGGGAAGAGCAACGGCGTATCCTCATGGGGGCGATCGGCGGCGGCGATCTCTCGCGCCGGGCCTTGGTACAGGCCATGGTCATGGTGGTGGCAGGCGGTCGCCTCCTTCTGCGAAGCAGTAATGCTAGCAAAGGAGGCGGACGATCGCGTGAGGCAACGGTCCTCACGCTCCAACCGCCGCCGGGAGTCCAATCCCGATTTCCGGCCACAGTAGGCGCGGGCTTGCGGACGGCGCGCAATGGGTAGCTCGCCGTGTGACCATCCGGTCCGAGCCCAAGTCGTTGACGGGCGTACTGTTCCACGGACACCTCAAGGAGATGTCAGCAACTGTAGGGGCCCAGCAGGGTCAAAGCCTACTGGGGCCAAGAGTCTGATTCTGAAAGGAAGACTCGGCCCTGGTACGAAAGGCAACGAAGGAACAGAAGTGGGTTTTTAGTCAGTAAAAATCTGACACTCTCAGTCTCGCGCTCCGCCCAAGAGCGGGGGATGTAATAAGATGATTTTCCCACCGAAAAAATATATGAACGCCACTCGGTCACTGCCTTACTCCATCTAACATCACCGCACCTTCCCAGGTGTCTTGCTTATATACCTTCTTCTTAATAAAGTTAAATTGCTTCAATCGTTTCTAAGTACTTATACTAAGAAAACTTTATGAGCAGTATTGATGTTCCCTTATTTATTTACCAACCTAATAATATCGCTAGCATATATTTTTTTTATTAGCTTGAATACAAATGTATAATATGTAAGTACCTGTAATTTCATTTTTGTCACAAGCTTATGAAATGTCTTAATACAAACACAAACACACTTACACTTGTGCCCATCCCTATGTACTTTGCGCATCATGTTTGTATTTATTCCTTATTCCGTTACCTTTTGTTTATGCTTTCTATGTATTTTTCTTTTATTAAATTACAATTAGTCTTTAGGGTATACAACAATGGCTATTATTGTTTGCAACAATGATAGTCAAACAGTATTACCTCACTACGCGTTCTCTTGGCAACCTCACTCTCGGACTCCACGAGACAGGCTCGACCTAGTGTGGAGTTCAACAGTAATTTTTGTTTCCTTTGTGTACTTTTAATATAATATGTATTTGTAAATCTAGGCATAAGTAGTACGTAAAGGAAATGTAAAGCACGTGTTTTCTGGCAAATAAATCATATTATTATTACAAAGTCTACTTGTGAACTATATTAATAAACTCGAAAATTACTTCACTCATCCTCAGTAACTTTTTGTCAAACCTCAATGATCGAAATATATGTAAATACCGTCAAAAGGATCAAATGGTCCTTTAAGAAGGGCGCAATATTTCCTAGAACGCAAACTCTCACTAACATTTCTATAACACAACCCTTCATTTGAGTACTGTCAACAATAATCCCGTCTAATCCCTAACAGAGAACAAAAGGCATAGTTGACAACAAACAAGAATATCCGCAAAATATTTTGTCAATTCTGTGTCACAACTGGTGGTCTTATCGTTCCCAAATCTTTGTTAAGAGCACCCAACCTGAGGTACATTTCCATAGAACCGCTCTTACGTAGTAATGATATTATTACACATCTTTCTCAAGATATCTGTGAGTAGCGTAATTAGAGACACAATGGTAAGACAATGACCGAGCGAACGCCAGCGTTCGCTTGGGGTTTAATGAATTAAATCAAAATATATAAGTGTAAAACTAATCCAGTAAAGACCTGTGAAAATGTACTACTTAGCGTGAACTTCGGCCCTTCATAATGTACCTAATTATAAATATTTTAACTGGCCTGTTGGTCTAGTGGTTAGTGGCCCTGACTGCTATGCCGGAGGTCGTGGGTTCGATTCCCACCCAGGATAAATGTTTCACCGGGGTGAAACTCCGCTGCCACGCCAAGTCATTTAACACACAAACATTTAAGTATGTCTAGTACTCATAACACAAGCTCTGCTTAGCTTGAGACTAGACGGCGTTGTGTGATAGTTGTATGAATATTATTATTATTATTAAATTAAAAAAGGAAAAAATATATATTTATAGAAATCTGGCATATTTAATCGAGATTCTAAACGATGTTTTTTTTTAAAAAAGTAAAATTTTTAAGTTTTTACCTTATACCTGGAACAAGTTTTGTGAAATATTCGAGTGAGTGACGGAATTACCGAATCTCCTCTTTATCAAAAAACAAGCTTTCAAACCATGCTCACGTTGATGATAAACGGATCGAGAAGGGCCCTCTTAACACTTTCTTTTTTCTTTGAATATCTTACTATACCACCCCTTAAGCGAAAATTAGAATGTATTAATATGACACTTTTAAGTCGGATTATCCTATTAACGTCACAATACATGTTGTTTTCACGGGTTTTGCTTTCACTTGAGTGGTCCGGAATACGTTTTGTCTGATTTTTTTTTTCTAACATGTTCCGGTACAGTGCGCAAATCTTGAGAGGTCTTATGTAAAAAAATAAATTAACTCAGTGTTGAGCCTGGTTACATTTTTTTCTATTTAGGATCGCAGTTGGTTAACAGTGTAGTGTTGTAGATTCACTGGCATCGCATTTTCATGAATGTAATAAACGATAAAGAGATTGAAGTCTCGAGCTAGATGCGTTATATGACTGGGCCCTGTTACTGTGGCCCTGAAACGCAAAAGATAACTGAAAGAACGCAAGTGGGTTTTTTATCAGTAAAAGTCTGACGCTGCCTTTCGCTCCACCAAAGAGCGAGAAGAGTTATTTGATGATTACTTACGTCAAAAAAAACAGTCTGGTGTTAAGCATGTAGAAACTATTCCGACTTCTAAAAGTACTGATGTAAATCAACTTTGATAACTCAATTTGTAACTAATCCGTGACATAATTTCTGTAATATCTTTAAACATCTTAAGGAACATTCATTCACATTTTTAAGTGCTTTCTTCACACAATATCCTTAGAAGTTTGAATTCTTTAAGAATTCTATTAACACATAAACTGTTCCAAAACCCAGTCGTGTCGACCACACATTAAGGTACATCCCATTAAATTAACGGGAACCATTTCGAACGATTCGGAACGATGGAACCACAAAGTTCTTGTTCCGTGCTATATGACCATAACAATCGAACCTCGTTTATTACTCGAATTAAATAATTAAGTGATGAATCGCATCTCACAATTATCTAGAAATAATAACAGTTCTTTTATCTCCTTTCGTTTTTCGGTCACCTCTAGGATCAGTTCTTGATTGTTTGAAGAATAACACGTTCCAGTCAAGAGTGCAATGATAAAGAACTAGGTATTTAATGTAACAATTCGTTTACGTATCAGCTTAACTACAACGAAATAATGCTCAGTATTATAATTATCTGACCCGCGTGAACCTTATTGAGTCGGTTGCACCATGTTGCATTGGTTAACTTTAGTTTAACTAATTATTTTTTAACTACTTGAAATATTATCTACCAAACAGACAAAAAATAAAAATATTGAGTGATTTGAATATTAACTACTTTATAAAATGTTATGCAAGATAAAAACAGCAAAGAAATTTTAAAACAGTCATAGTCCGTGACGCACCTCTAAGCATCTCTCCGATATCTACTTTAATATCAGCAAGTTAAAGTTTTTTATACTGTCTTAAATAAAACGAAGATTGACATTGGTCACCGCTCGTTATCTTAAGCTGAGATCGATATTCACTGTAAATTTAAACATCTTCAAGTTCGAGTCCCAATTAATGTACTCTTAAACTTTGCCAAGACTTCAAATATCACCTGAAGTTGTAACCTCCTAATTAAAACTAACGCCTAATTAACTAACTGCGGTCACCACTTTGGTGTGGTCAGCCGACGGTCAGCGGGACCGCATCAGGCGCGGATCACACCTGTGCTGTCGGCATCAAACGCACCGTCCCCCTCCACCCGCGCAACCCCCACTCTGTATCATACGAGCCGCCTTGCATATTATACTCCCATGAGAACTAAAAAACCGACCCAAGTTTTGTATAAGCTTGCTAGATGTGGTAAGCGTAATAAGTGCAGAGTTTGAAGCAGGGTTCAGACCAACTAAGTTAGTTGATTGAATTCTGTGTTTATTTGTGTGTAAACGTCTACTTACTGGATGAAAACGTCTGACTGTAAATAATTCTATACTTACTACTTTATGAAGCATAGTAACAAAATAATTAACCTCTGAATAAATTCTACACTTTCTTAATCCCATGGCAATAATAATCCAGTGTCAATTATTTTAAAAGTCTTCAACTCAAAGCGAATGTTAACAACACAGTTTTATAGCCATATCTAGTAACTTTACATCAATATGAATGTCCAACCAATATTATGGCCTTTTCTGATTTTATTGATTTGAAATACCTAATCCGCTGATTGATTTCTTTATTGCCGCCCGATACTTCGCCGGTATTATGTTGATCCTATTGACGCTTGTCTAGGCATTAATTGACTTAATTGCCCATTATTAATTGACGCCGTTTACGCGTGTCCGGGTTTTGGCACCTTATTAAGTCCTGTGGGAATACAATAGTTTGTTACGTAACAACGTAAGTTCGTGAGAAAAAATGTTGATATTTTATAACTAGTGTGTAATAGGCATTACTTTATTTTTATTTTCACTTTGTTAGGGTACGGCGTAGTTAGCTACTATGCAGTATGAAAGAATTTATTTATTGAATAATAACCGACTTGTTTTTAAAAGTGGGTAAACTCCTAATGACTTCTCTCACTCTAGGGCGGAGTGGAGGAGCGTGTCAGACTTTTACTGACTAAGGTTGTTTTTCTTTCTATCTTTCTTTCTGTCTTTCTCAGCTTGATAATACCAAATTACACAACACATAATTACAAAAATATATTGATACAAACTGATAATTATAAAGAATTAGCCTCCCACTCCGACTTTGCACGGGTAGTTAAGCATATTATGCTTTTCATACCTATCTCAAAAGGGATTAGGCAGTGTTTTCGATGAAAGCTCCCACGCGACTTGACTTTTTTTCCGACACCTTCAACTATTATATCGCCATATTACCTACAACCAATATTGGTTGGTAGGTATATACCTAACGACACAAAACATCAACAAACCATCGTCATTGCTACAGGAACGTTTGAAGGACAAAGACATACATCTAATAGCTTCCCTCGCTCTAGGATGGAGCGAGAGTGTGTCAGACTTTTACTGATTGAAACCCACCGGTGTGCTTCCTTTGCGTTCTAGGGCCATGGTTAACTCTATAGAACATCACATTGGTCTTACTGTTCCCCTTCAGTTTTACTGAGATTTCTTGGTTAGGACGTGAGGACGTGTGTTATGGGTTGCGATAGTCGCTATTACCATAATTATGTGAATTTTAGTCATAGACGCAGCGCGGGACTTTGTTTTATAATATGTACCTAGTAATAGTGATATATAAAAGCCTTCTAGCTTATCTAAAAGGCTTTTCCTGACTTATCCGGGAACACTTTTTAGAGACATTCGTGCCAAAGCTCTAAGGTCAGATATTTGCAGAAACGCTCTACAAGTAATGAAATGACTTCAATATCCTATCGCCCTTTGAATCAAACGAGTCTTTTACAAGAGGCTGTGAACCTTGAAGAATGGGACGTGATTCAAGCCAGACAAACTATATTTACTTAACTGTACGAAGCATATTGCATTCAATATACTTCGTATCTGCCAACCCTCGACATTGCAAGGTCGATCACTATTGAAAATCTTCCGTTAGATAGTTATTTTGAGCAGTGAATAATAAATTTATTCACAAAGAAAACAGTTTTTTAGCCTAAAAGATTAATAAGCAATTTAACTCTAACTTATTATTCTACGTTATAGGTTTTGTTAAAAGTAAGATTAGCATCCTTTAGCATTTTTTTAGTAGTCCATAGTACTTTGTTAGTGTCTGGTACCTATTAGTTAAAAACACTGTTCATGTGTTATATGCATAGCAAAAATCTGTTTAGAGCATAAAACAGATTTTATGCGCCGCGGGTCGTGGGTTTGATCCCCGCACGGGACAAATATTTGTACAGACTACTGATGGTTCTTCCGGGTCTGGATGTCTTGTGCATGTGTGCTTACATGTTTGTGAGCACACCCACAATACATGAGTAATTCTCAGTGTGGGCAACGTTTTTAGGGTTCCGTATGTACCTCAAAAGAAAAAAACGGAACCCTTATAGGATCACTTTGTTGTCCGTCCGTCCGTCTGTCTGTCTTGTATCTGTCTGTCTGTCAAGACCATTTACCCCGGGAACGCGTGAAGGTATCAAGTTGAAATTAAAACTATATACTTAGGTCTGCGGTCCCTTGAAGCTGTGAAAAACTCAAACTTCTGAGTTAAGGAAAAAACGAAGATACGGCCGTTTATGTCGCAAAAAACGTATATTTTGATTCTCTCAAGGAAATCAAAATTCATAGGGTACTTCCCGTTGACCTAGAATCCTGAAAGGCATGAAGTAAGGTCTAAAAGCACAAGTATAGGAAAAAAAAGAAAACTGTAAATTTGTAGTTACGTCATAAAAAAAAACTTTTTTTGAGATTCGGAAAAATCTTCGCAACTCAATTGGGGAATTGAACTGTTTTCATAGATAAGTTTGTACAGAACCCTCAGTGCTTGAGTCCGACTCGCACTTGCCCGGTTTTTTTTTTCAATAAAAATAAATAAGATTTTAAAGTATTCTAATAAATCAGTTTTAATTTGTTTGGGGTTCTGTTGCGTTCATGTGCTAGTCTAACGTACTTAGCCGGCTTTTTTGTGATTATGTAATGAAGCGTAATAATCGGCACATATATATGCTCGTGACAGTACACACAACTACTACAATTAGTTTAAAATGAAGCCTGCGACCAGCTTACATAATATAGGAAATTACACAAATCAAAGGAACTAATTACCTTTATATTACTCTGAATTTAGGGGCTAACTTACTTATTTCAGGACACTTAGCATAAATTGCCCAAGGCTTGAATGCGTTTATGCAACACCGTACCATTATAAAAAATGTGTTCTTTATAATACTCGTAGGTGCATTATTACTTTGTATTTTAAGATTCATTTGAAAATATCATGGCAGATATTATTATCAGAAGTAATCTAGCTAGTTATCTATATACATATTAGGAAAACCAATCCCGCAAGCGCGGGATCCCGCACCTTTTCTGCGGGATCGGAAATGCGGTATTACTCATGCGGTATCCCGCACGTAAACGTGATTGAAGTTTTTTATAAGAAAATTGGATTCCGACGACCTGCCGCCGTTTTGATTATTTATTAGACCCAGCCCATTTTCCATACCATATATTTTTCATAGTATTTGTATGGAAAATAATTATTTTATTTTCGATTTTACCTTGCAGCTAAATAATTTTTAAATTTCTATTTTGTTTCGTGTGAGTGCAACTGGAACGGAATGTAATCAATGTCAGTTTACATACTCTATGACCAGGGATTCCCCAAAGCACGTGAATTTACTTTCCCAAAATATGTGTTTATGATGATAGATGATAAATATAAAATATTTACTTATTATATTTTATTATATTGATATAAGCATCTCATTTTATACAAAAACCGTAAAGTATTGTTACATTACAAAATTATATTTTTCTTGGCTATTCGGTAAATCTTCAAAACTTGATTCGGGCTCGATCGAACTATTTACATAGGTAGGTAAATTTATAAGAAATCCTTGGTGTGCAAGTTGAAAATCTCAATCCCGCAAATCCCGCGGGATTGCTAACTGCAATCCCGCATGCTTGCGGGATTGGATTCCTTATTACATTATAAAATGCAACCGTTACTGACTGTTTTACCAACACACAGCTCAAACCACT
This sequence comes from Mythimna pallens, assembly GCA_961205895.1. Lineage (NCBI taxonomy): Eukaryota > Metazoa > Arthropoda > Insecta > Lepidoptera > Noctuidae > Mythimna > Mythimna pallens. The sequence goes on from OY540843.1 coordinate 11,454,528, forward strand.
GAATGGATTGCACTGAAATTTGACACGCAGATAGTTATTATGACGTAAACATGTGCTAAGATTTTTTTTCCAAAATTCACCCCCTAAAGGGATGAAATGGGGGTCCAAAGTTTGTATAGAAAAACCTGCTTACACGCTGGTATTTGCTAGGCGAAGCTAGTATTGACTGGCTTGTTGGTCTAGTGGTTAGTGGCCCTTACTGGTATGCCGAAGGTCGTGGGTTCGATTCCCACCTATGACAAACGTGTGTGTGAAGAGCGCGAATAGTTTTTTCTGTGTCTATCATTTGTCTAGTACTCATAACACAAGCTTTGTTTAGTCTGGGACTAGCTGGCGGTTTGCGAAAGTAGCGGAGAAACCATAAACCATAATTGGTTTATCGTAAACCATTTATCAAGGGTGACTACAAGCTACTTTTTTATAGCAATTTGTGAGAATATCTGAATTAGCCATAATCTCTCAACTACGATAACATGAAAAATCTCTTGGTAAACATAATTTGGCTATATCAAAGTGAGAAAATATTTGGCCGAGGTTTTTAAGGATTTGTTGACTCAGGATTTAAGGTAGACGTTTCTGCGTAATTTTCTATGCTTTGAGATTGTGTTGGCAGACAAAGTCTCGTAGAAAACGCAGTCGACTGTAAATATTAAAAGTCGTGCCTTTTGAATGACGATGTTTTGACCTTGCGTGTTACGTTTTCAGGTGCTGTTCCAATAGTGAAAGACGTGCTTTGTGAAAGTAAAAAATGTCTGAAAATATCTTCGAATTAATCCTACCAAATAAACACAAAAAAAAACATAAAACATCGTCAAGCCGTTCTGGAGGTTCGATAACAAACGCTGTGACAATAGATTTTTATATATTAGAGGTACGTAATTATTGATTTTATAATATTTATGTGCACATTTAAAACAAAAGAAGACACATCAAAAAACTTGTACAAAGGTAGGTACTGCTTATTTCAAAAGAAATTTATTCCAGTATACCTGCGAAAGGATATATATTGCTTGTATGTTTTACATGGATGTGGACTTTGCTATACGCCTCTGCTCTACCCTTTAGGGAAAACAGATGTGATGCTACACCATAAAAAATTTTTACTAGTAAGCCCAATTCTGAAATCTACTCACACTCAATAAATTGAGGGTGTATTTATTCTAACGCATGCTATCCCCGAGGCGCCCATATATTCAGCCAATGAATATGCAATCCGATAGGGGAGCGATCGATGCTATGGCAATTTATTACAAGGAAGCTTCATTATTTTTAGATCTGTTAGTTTGTAAACTGAGATAACTTATGAAATGTGTTAACATCTTCAAGTAGGTATTCTTTGATAAATAATTTACTTATATTATTAACATAACATTTATTTTTAGTGGTGGGATTTCATCTAATGATTTTTCCCGCTCAAGGCTGAAACGGAGTTTAACTTATAATATCCACACATCTCCAGCCATGTATCAGCCTCTTCTAAAGAGGATTTTCAGAAAATTCATACCACCAGTTATAGCCACTTAACCGAGAGTTCTTCTACTTGTTAAAAACGTATACATGACTTTGACGTCAATTAAACTAATGTCATTAACATAAGCGTTTTGACAGGTGCCTGGACCTGACGACTCAGTGCTGTCACCTGGTGAACGTAATTTTAGAAAACTCTCATTGCCAGGGTGATATGGTTGGTTCAAATTCACCACGGCTTTAGAACGCAATGGGCAACTGAAGCCATACGGTCGAGTTTGAAAATCATCACGGCTTTAGAACGCAATGGGCAACTGAAGCCATACGGTTGGGTTTTAGTCAGTAAAAGTCTGTCACTTCAGTACTACTTAAGTCACTTCCCCTCGCTTCACTCAGAATGAGAGGAGTTATTTAACGACTTTCCATTTCAAAAAAAGTTCCCTTGAAAAGACTCAGGGTTGCAACTAAGAAATACTAGATAGTGTAACCCAGCCACACATTTCTTGTGTGTACAGCTGAGGAGTCTATGTTTCCTGATAGCTACAACGTGGGCGTCATTAATTCAAAAGTGAATAGGTTATTTCTAGGCAAGCGTGCTTCAACTTTGACCCCATCATCACTTACTTTCAGTTTCAGGTGAGCGTGTCAATAATATAAAAAAAAGAGTTGAACCCAAAACTCAGCTTAGCATAGTGCTACTAGACCAATAAGATATTATCTGATGATTAAATCGACGCCAATGTTCTCCTAACAGTAGACTACGTTAGTTGATAGATTTATTACCTAATAAGAAATCTTAGTGATATGTATCAAACGAGAGAAAACAGTTTCTAACAAACGTAATTCTTTTCTAACAAACAATTCACAAATTGTCAGCAGCAGCGCCCCGTGGCAATTAAATGCCAAAAGATCCATCTAATCTGCATGGCTATATAAATGAATTTAAAATCTAAAATATCTTCAATTTAAAAAAATAACACAGCCCTACTCTAGGAATTATTATAGAGCACAAATGCGCTAGCAAACGCAGATTGCACTCTCTATTCCTTTACTCTCATATTTCGATGGGACGGCAGTCCGACACGACCGGAGAAAGATCAGGTGCAGGATCGGCTTTACGTAATTTCCGAGGCACGGGGTACAAAATAGACAGGTATTGGAGTAAATCTCACGTATGTACTTCACTTCTCATACCTATGCTCGACGGTCGCGCTAGGGTTGCCGTCCTGTCGCGAGGTTCGCACACGCCCTGGTGTGGCGGAGGCGCGGCGGTGGAGCGACAGCTGCGTGGGCGGCCAGCTCGCCGAACAGTTCCTAACTTAACTGATTAGAGCAGTGCTGGCCGATTGGTAACGGCTCCGAGTTGTAGGTTGCAGGTTCAAACCCTGCCAGGCGCATTACTTTGTGTTATTTATTTCATCACCACTGCTCTCAAAGCGGTGAAGGAAAACATCGTGAGAAAACTGGCATGTACTAGAACCAAAAATTCGAAAACATGTTACATCCACCAACCCGCACTGGACTCGCGTGGTGGATTACGGCCCATTCCTTCTCCTAGAGAGGAGGCCTGAGTCCCAACAGCGGAACCATCGAAATTCAAGCAATTACCTACTTACTTCTCTGAAACAACTTACTGTTAGCTTAAAAAACGATAATTCACCATTTAAGGTTGAATTTAAACAACTGTTTAATAAACAGTTAAAATAACTTTTTTTTTGCTCAAAAATGGCACAAAAAAGTTCACAGACGCGTGTCTCAAGCGGATGCACTCGCGGTCGCACTGGTCCGAGCGCTCCGAGATATCGTGTCCGTGAGCGGTGTCTGTGTGTGCGTTGCTCGAGCGCGCTTTGTATGTAGATTGATTTCTGTACATTAGTGTTCTGTGCACGGGCACACACAACCAACTTCCAAACTCCGAGCTGCTACAAAGTAGTTCGTAATAAAAAAAAACCCAATAGCACTTTTTGTCCGACCCGGGAATCAAACATAATCGCAAACACAATCAAATATACAAATCTTCATTTAAAATTCAACTTAAAGTACAAAAAGCTAAAGTAGATATTTAAGTTAATGATAATGGATTGAATTTAACGCGAATTATTTTCACAAGTATAAAAGGTACAGATTTGAATATAAATTTAAAACACTAAAACGCTCTTGCTTGTAGAATAATCTGACAAACAATCAGAATGGACCAAATCCCAGTAATGGGATTTGGTCCATTCTGATTGTTTGGGAGTGTCGATTAAAACCAAAATCTGTTTTCCTTTAGCATATTATTTTATTGCTCGTTAACATTCTGCTAGTTAATGATATCCAACCGTTCGGACCGAGCCCAAGTCGTCGATGGCGCGTATTGTTCCGAGCGCGCCTGAGGGTGATGTCAGCAAATCGTAGGGGCCCAGCAGGGTCGAAGCCTACTGGGGCCATGGGTAGTGTGAAAACGAAACCCGGGGCCCTGGGACGAAGGCAACGAAGGAACAGGAGTGGGTTTTTAGTCAGTAAAAGTCTGACACTATCTCCCGCTCTGCCCAAGAGCGGGATTTGTCATTAGATGATTTTCCCACCTTAAAAAAAAAAAAACAGGCCCAAAAGGGCTGAGGCCATGGGTTGTACGAAAGAGAACCCCGGGGCCCTGGAACGAAGGCAAAGAAGGTAGAAGTGGGTTTTAGTCAGTAAAAGTCTGACACTCACCTCCCACTTCGCCCAAGACCGAGAGAAGTCATTGGATAATTTCCAAAACCTAACTTAACCAAAAAAAACATCATAATGAACGATCGTCCGCACAGCATTTAATTTTTTATTTATTTTTTTATTTTTTTTATTTATTTGATTCAGGTAAAAATAGTGCATTATTCGAACAGGGTATTCGTGAAAAAGATTGGAGTAGTATGGGTATAAATACTTTTCTCAGAACATTCAACAAAGTATTTCGAGATAGCTATCGAAAAAGAGAATATAAATTAAACTTACGTAAGAACAATTCTCAATCAAAGTGGATCACTAAGGGAATCCGGACTTCTAGCAAAATGAAACGTTTCTTATGCTCATGTAATGGAAATAATCTTGAATCTAGTGTTCTAAAGTATAAGAATAACTATGTTAGGTTATTTAGACGGATTATAGCCAAGGCAAAAAAACGTGAAATAATGGAGCAAATAAATAGTTCAAAAAACTTATGTAAAGAAGTTTGGAAAATAGTGAGTAAATGTACAAATAAGGAGAAAGTGACTAAACCAGAATTACGGCTCAAAGTTGACGATAGAATTATAATTGATCCTGAAGATATATCTGACATTCTCGTTAAACAATTTGACTACAAACGTAGCTCTAGTGTAGGTGAAATTGATCAGTCAAAAATATTTTTACATAAATATAGTGGCGAAATAAGCAGTGGTATGGAATTTTCTCCTACCACTCCTAATGAGTTATTAACTATAGTAAAAAATATGGAAAACAAATATTCATGCGGATATGATGAGATTCCTATAACTATAATTAAAGAACACATTAGAATATTAGCAGGGCCTCTAAGTGATTTTTTCAATAAATGTATTGAGGAATCTATCTTTCCAGATCAATTAAAAATTGCTAAGGTTATACCTGTCTATAAAAAAGGTAGCAGGACTGATGCAAAAAATTACAGGCCTATCTCCTTATTACCTGTCTTGTCAAAAATATTTGAAAACATTATTAAAAAGCGACTTCTAGTACACTTACGTGTTAATAAAATTTTGAACAAAAGACAGTTTGGTTATCAAAAAGGTGTTGGCACTTCAGATGCCATATACACTTTAATGGATGTTGTGACAAGAAAAATAAATCTTAAAATGAAAGTTGCAGGGATTTTTCTAGACCTAAGCTCTGCATTTGACACTATAGATCATAATTTGCTTCTCACAAAAATGAGTCATTATGGTATAAGAGGTAAGGCCTTGCAACTGTTCAGTTCGTATTTAAAAAATAGAAAAATGTTTGTAGAAATTGACAAAATTCAAAATGGCTTCAAAAAGTCTCATAGATCACGAATCGTAAACTTGACCTCAGGTGTCCCACAGGGATCTATACTTGGACCTATTCTATTTATTATATTTATAAATGATTTGATTAATTATATAAATTCAATTTTACCTGACCTTGACATAGTAATTTTTGCTGATGACACAAATGCCATAGTAGCAGATAATGACATAACTAAACTGACTAATTTAATTAATGTGGCATTACAAGCCTTCCATGTGTGGTTTACTATAAACAAATTGTTAATCAATACTTCAAAGACCAAGATTATGTTATTTAGAACCACTGCCCGAAATAAGGACAATTTAGATATAACTTTGAACAATGAGAAAATTGAACTCGTAAATGACGTAAAATTTTTAGGTATTCATATAGACGAACGACTGAATTGGAAACCAGAATTAAAGGCAATTGATACGTCGATATCATCTGCATGTTATGCTCTGAGAGCCTTAAGAAGTCAAATCAGTATAGAACAACTGAAAATGGTTTATTTTGCGTTAGTAGAATCTAAAATTAGATATAGTGTACTTCTTTGGGGTAATAGCTACGACTATAATAGTAAAAGAGCCTTCATATTACAAAAACGTGCAATCCGGACCATGGTACGAATACCACAAACTGAGAGTTGCCGACAGCATTTTAGAAATCTAGGTATCCTTACAATGCCGAGCATTTATGTCTTCGTTCTTTTGAGTAACATGGCCAAGTACATTCATGAATATGAGACTACAGAACAACGACAAATTAGGGAAGGTACACGTAGAAAAGATATTAAATATAACAAAATACAACCGAATTTCAATATTGTGGGACACAGTCCACAATATCAATCAGTTAAGTTATTTAATAAGTTGCCTTTAGATTTAAAAAGCACTATCTACACTAGTACTTTTAAAACCCAGCTTAGGGATTTCCTGTTGAATAGGTGTCTATATTCTGTTGATGAATTATAAATTTATCTTAATTATTATTAGTATTTATATTATTAGTATTTAAATTATTAGTATTGTAATTATTATTATTGAAATTGTTTGGTTGAATTATTATTATGGAATTGAAAATGTTTAATTTATAATTTAATTATGTAATTCAGATACAAGCTTCTTGTTATTGAATAAATGACTAATGACTAATGACTAATACAAGATCCATATTATAGTAGGCACTTAAAATTATGTTAAAATAACAAAATGAACATAAACAAATACAAATAAACATTACCATATATACCAATCAAATTACAATGTCAAAGCTTAAATTAAATAAAAATAAAATAAAATTAAAATTAAACATTAAGTCAAATTATTAAATGTAATGCAGAACTTCAATACCATGTTAATTTAAATAAAATAAATAATTAAAAATCATTAACATTGCAATAAAATTGATAACATTAAAAAGATTTAAGGGCAGGACTTAGTTTCTTTTAAAATTATATTGGACTGGACAATTAAATTAAATAATCAAAGAGAAAATAAAAGAGATTATGATTAATTAAGCATTCCTAACGACATGTAATTGACTACAATGCCACAATATTGGGCATTCTATTCGACCCGCCACAACACCAAGGATACCATTGCTACTGCCACGAACACGACTTAGCAGTGACGCAGCTCTTTTTCGCAGGATTGCATGAAAACCATCGACACGTGCGTCTGCAAACATGCCAGATGCACTACAATACCGCGGCAGCCGCATCAGCATCCTAAAAGCGTTGTTATATTGAACGCGCAGGGCGTTGATTGTCTTCTGCGTATAATTGACCCATAGACTGCACGTGTAAAAGGATTGGCAAAACGCCCGAAACAGTGTTACTTTAACAGCCTTACTGCAGCGTGCAAATCTACGTGCCAACATGTTGCATCGGACAGCCAACGCCCGGCGCTCTCTCTCAATATCCTCGCCATCTGAAAGGTCATCCGAGACCCAGTGGCCCAGATACTTGAATCGAGAAACTCTTGGTAATGCCACACCATTAATGAATACTGATGGAACATACTTGACCTTATGGCCTGGTGATTGGAACACCAAGAGCTCGCTTTTTTTCACATTATACCTGAGCCCATGAGCCCCGGCATATTTCTCACACACAGCGAGTAGCTTTCTAACAGCGCTTATGGAAGGACCCAACAACACCATATCGTCCGCGTAACTAATGTTATTGACGTATTTTCCGTCTATAGAACATCCGACTTTAGTGCTGCTGAGCCTCTCGATAAGTCCGTTAATGTAAAGATTGAAGAGACGAGGCGAGGTTAAACCTCCTTGCCTTACACCACACCTCAATCTGTACGCATCGGAGGTCACGCCTGCCCACCTTACAACGTTAATTTGGTTGTTGTACCAATAATCAAAGATTTTCACAACTTCTTCAGGGAGGCTGGTTTCCGTCCTCATTTTGTGCCATAGCACATCATAGGACACCAGATCGAAAGCTTTCGATAGGTCCAGAAAACAGGCGTAAACAGGAGTTTTCCTATCTGTGTAGTACCGAACAGTCTGCTTGAGGCATAGAATTGCTGTTTCTGTCGACAGCCCCTGCCTAAAACCAAACTGGGCATCGTTAAGCTTTATGTGACTACTCAATATACGATCAAGCAGACTGTCCAGAACCTTCGCCACGGTCGTAGCTAAGGAGATGGGCCTATAATTGCTATTATCTGAAGCATCACCTGTTTTATTTTTGATTATTGGTACAACCACGGTCTTCATACACTCGTCCGGTAGGTAGGAGTGTCTCAGGCAAAATGTATAAAACATTGCGAGAACCCTAGGCAGATGAACCCCCGCGTGCCGCAGATGCTCAATACTGATTCCATCATGTCCTGGCGACTTACCCCGGGTCATGCTCGAAATAACGGCAGATACATCCCTAGCCGTAAAAAATGGTACTACTGCTGATCCCACTGCATTTTGATTGATGTCATTAGCATTGAGCACCCGCGGCCCACTGGCAGGCTCTATATCAAAAAGATGCATAAACATGTTCGCAATGTCACGCGGCTCGGTTACTCCGTTAACATTAAGAGGGACAGTGGCTTTGCAGTTCAATCTTTTCGTACCTTTCCAAAAATTTTTGAAATTTTTGTCTGCGTGTTGAGATGCGAGGATATCCATCTTAATCTGCTCGGCGTTATTTTGACACCATTTTAGTTTTGATTTAAACCGTCGCCGAGACTTCACCATGGCATTGTATATAGGGCCATTAACAGGCCTACCATATTGTAACCAGGTTTGAAAATCTAGCCTGGCAACCTCATGAGCACCACGAACATGCTTATTCCAGCCCAACACATTACACTTTCTTTTTAGCGTACAGACTCTAGGATGTGAGCTAGCCTCAGCCGCTACACACAAAATCGAAACAATATCATTATACATCCTGTCAATTACTACTTTATGCTCTACATTATGGCATAAGCTGTCACAACACTGAGACAATTCTGATGGAAAATCAACGGACTTGAAAAGATCATTACATATTCCGGTATACTGCTGTATTTGTAGCTCGTCCCTATTGGCCCACAGTATGCCGTTAGGAGCACTTTCCGCTAATGTAAACTGTGGCTTTATTATAGCAATGTCGCAAAGTACTTCTAGAGCACAGTGGTCCGACCAGGCACAGTCATAGTTCACCCTTACATCCATCACCGACTGCCACGCAGACTCCGTCACCACACAGTGGTCAAGCCAACTTGTGCTGCCATGGGCATCGCTAACGAACGTAAAGGTGCCCGATGAACTTCCCAGTTTTTCCAAATCCACACATATCCACTGTTGGTCGCTACAAAATTTTAAAAGCTCTTTACCAAACAACGCACAAGGACTAGCATTAAAGTCTCCCAAAATGTACACATTCGAAACATCAGTGTTGTCAATTATAGCGCTTATCTCACTTAGGCAGTCAGTAAATTCAATTAAATTTTCAATGGAGTTCACAGGCATGTACACAGAGAAAACTATGAAAGAGCGATCGCACACCACTACTTTAACGGCCGCGAGTCGCACACTATTGCACGGAATCACTGTAACCGAACTAAACGCACTTTTACGCCAGAGCAACGCTACACCGCCATATGGTCTGCCTCGCACCAGGCCAGCAGACGAGTCGATGGCCGATTTGCCGCAGAAGTCAAAGTCTGAGTCGACTGTTCCGAGGAATGGCAGGTCGTGTGGGAACAACCAAGTCTCCTGTAGGGCTACCAAATCTGCTCGACGACACAGGGTTCTCACATAATCAATTGATCGTACTAGCGACTTACAGTTATAAGTAATAAAATTACTTTGTAGGTGTTTTCCTGATAAGTGACTGTCCATTTTGATTATTATTATAATTTCTTCTATTTCTAAAGTCTATAAAACGACGGAAAGATATTCCTTCCGGCCATACACGGTCGTCCATGAAAATATTTAACTTGTGCCGAGGGACCAATATCTTATAAGCGTCGTACTCCTTATGTTGCTTCATTATTATTTTTTCTAATGTAACACAAACATGTGTTTTTGTCATGATATAACTCGCAATGTCTGCAGGTGAGGTTCCTTTGTCAACATTATTTATAAACAAAGGGATTTTGACATCTGCAGCCTTAAACTTACATTGTGGTGTAGTAACAGCCACGCCTTTTTGTCCTATAAATCTATTTTTATATCTATTTCTCCGCACCTCCGTCCATTCACCATCATTCGCTGACTGTTTCCATTCACCCGGCGCACGCGCAATTTCTGCAAACGAGTGATAAGACTCCGGCAAACAGCTGTTATCGGACGCCTCAACTACCGTCACATTCATATTGCTAGCGGGCTTCGATACATCAACACACACCTGCCGCTCTGTCTCACTCGCACCCCCCGCTTTCGATAACTCACAGGTACAATTTTTATCAATCACTTGCCGTGTTTGTTGTTCATAAGGCACAAACAAAACAGGATTATCACACTCAGCCACAACATCAATGTTATTTTGCAAAGTGGATGGTTGAACACATTCATGCTTCTCAGACCGTTCATTCGTATCATTTACTTTGTTTGGAGAGGTCAGTAATATTGACGACATGTGCGGCAGGCCCATAGGGCCACTATCATAGGCAAAACTCGCTTGCAAACATGAAGCACCTCTCCTTAAGTTAATGTTTCTATATTCATTCTGTACAATGGTTTCATTTAAACATGATTTAATGATGTGTGTGATGTCTTTATTACAGTAATAAGATAAAAAATATAAACACCGACTATAATCGATCTTCACTCGTTTATTATGTGGCCGTATTACAAATCCCTTTAGCTTTGCCTAGGGATTATGAATACTGTTCATAGTGAAATCTTGAGGTAAAAAGTTTGACTGTCCCGTTAGTTCAGTGGTACAGCCAAGGAGTGGAATTCGTTGCCGAAGTCTGTGTTTTCTGATAGCTACAACTTAGGGGTCTGTAAGTCAAGACTGAATAGGCTACTTCTAGGTAAGCGTGCTCCATCGTCGACCACATCATCGCTTACCATCAGGTGAGATGGTGGTCAAACGCTAGCCTATCATTAATAAAAAATAAAAAAAAATCGTTTAATAAAAAAGAAAGCACTGGATCCTACCCTCAGATATGTTCTCTCTCTACAACTCAAAGGTTTACTGGGAGAAAACTCACTGCTGAGTTAAGCTCGCCTTTGTACATGAACTATCTCTATCTCTATATATTATGTTAGGTTTTTTGTGCAATAAAGAATTAAGAATTAAAAAAGGAAGACTAGTATAGCCACAGTCAAGCAAAATGTTACTCAGTTTTACTCCCCACTCTATTACATCTTTATTTTTTATTTTTTTCACAACTTTCACACAACGCCATCTAGTCCCAAACTAAGCAGAGCTTGTGGTATGAGTACTGGACAACTGATAAACATACTTATATATTTCTAAATACTTACATAATTATTATAGATAAATTACACCCAGACACAGAACAAATGATGGTGCTCATCACACTAACATTCGTCCTGGATGGGAATCGAACCCACGACCTCCGGCGTAGCAGTCAGGGCTGTTAACCACTAGACCAACAGGCCAGTCAAACTTTATACGTACTCTTTTTTTTTGAGGGTGGGATGTCATCAAATAACTTCTCCCGCTTTGGGTGGATCGAGAGGGAGTGTCAGGCTTACACTGACTAAAAGCCACCTGTGTTCTCTCAGATGCTCTTTGCTATACGGGGCTGCAGGGATTCTTTAAAATAATCCCGCAGTTCTTAAGTGCCGCCGACGATGCCGTGAACGTGGTGAAGTTTCGTTCCCGGGACATGAACGCCAAGTGCGAGTTGGGTTTACGTTTACCACGTTTGGCTCTCTGATTGGTTAAGAACTTGGAGCAGACCAATCGAAGCACTGAACTTCATAAACTTTGCGATCGCATTAACGTAAAATCCACTCGCACTAGGCACTCTGGACAAGAATTTTGACAGGCCTGTTGGTCTAATGGTTAGTGGTCCTGATTGCTATGCCGGAGGTCGTGGGTTCGATTCGCACAAAGGACAAATGTTTGTGTGATGGCACGATCATTTGTTCTGAGTCTAAGTGTAATTAATCTATAATATGTATGTATTTAAAAACATATAAGTATGTTTATCATTTGTCTAGTACTCATAACACAAGCTCTGCTTAGCTTGGGACTAGACGGCGTCATGTTATAGTTGTGGAATATTATTTCTGCCCTCAGTAACGGGTGAAGTCTGGAGGTTTTACCATCAGCCCTTTGTTACGTAACATTTATTTCACAAATTACGAAATTTTGGCTTAAAACCTATATTTTGACTTACCCCGGGATACTGTCCATCACTCGGGTTATTTGTTAGTACATATTAAAAGCATGTTAACTCAGCAACCGCCTTTACCCATGTAACCGCGTGATTCAGAATTAATGAGCTGTAATAATCGTGAATTTTCGACCAAAAAAGTTACGACACAAAATAATGAAACAGCGTCTACTGATCCTTTTTTAGGAAAATCTAGCGTCGAATATTTTGTTACTATCTTACAACACTGCCAAGACTCGTGGCCTCATCGCAAGCGCGATTTTTGAGCACGGTGTAAGTACTTTTTTTTCGCCATCCGCAAGCCCGCACCTACGGTGGCCGGAAATCGGGATCGGAATGAGCACGGCGTACTGGATTCAGTTGCGATTCTAGGATTGTTCGAAAGAGTTAACTGGGCCCTGGAACGCCAAGGGCAACTGACACAGTTGAGTTATAGTCAGTAAAAGTCTTACACTCCCTACGCTCCTCTCTGAGCGGGAGAAATTAGAAAATAAAAATATGGCAAAATGTTTTTCATAGGTTTTTCCGTATGGAATTTTGTAATGGTAATATTCGGAGTTGGAATGTAATAGAGCCATACTCTGTAACTCGAAAAGCACGTTAAACTATTGGTCGTGCACCTAATCTTTCACCAGTGGTTTTATTTCGCCTTACCGTCGGTATATAAGGTTAAAAGGACAGAGAATGTCATTGTTATTGCGCACAGCTTCACCCACGTAAAACTTGAAATTGGTCCTAAGATAACATACGGCTAGGATAAGTATCCTATATGCTACTTCAGGACATGGGTACACTATGTCCTTAAATAGCACAGATACTTGCCAAATTACACCCTATTTGCTGTTCAAACGTGAAGAAGGGAAAAAAAAATACATTCAAACTTTCGACTTTATAATATTCATCGTCATCATCATTTCAGCCGATAGACGTCCACTGCTGGACATAGGCCTCCCCCAAATGTCGCCACAATGAAAGGTCCGTGCATCTCGCATCCATCGGATTCCCGCAACCTTCACCAGGTCATCGGTCCACCTTGTAGGTACCGGTAAGCGGCCGCCACTTCAGACCCTATCAGCCCCAACGGCCATCTGTTCTGCGAGCAATGTGCCCTGCTCATTGCCACTCAAGTTTGGCGATTTATAATACTAGTATGGTATAATATCTCATCCATGATTTGTCTTCATCAGAATTGGCCGCCATGACCGGAATAAGTAAATATATCAAGCAAATAAATAAATCTACATCAATATATAAAGAGGTAAAGTTTGTTTTTTTTTGTTTGTAGGAAATAATCTCTGAAAGTATTGGTCCGATTGCGAAAATTTTTTCACCGATATAAAGCTGCTTTATTCCTGAGTACAAGGTTATATTGTATGTATGCGGGTGAAACCGCCGGTAAAAGCTAGTTATAAATAAATCGGTAAGGAGGACTACGAGTATTTATATCATACATCATTTGTATAGGAAACTATAAATTATTTGAGCTTTTTGGCTGAAAATATAGCTTTTTATAACAACCACGTAATAGGGTACAAGAAGGTGGGTAGAATAATGAGTGAAGAAGCGAGTCGTGCGGCTGCACCCTCGTAGGTGCTTATTTTAAGCTTTTCATAATAGGTTCGGAAAAAGCTCCAAGGAAATTGAATATTAAGTATATTTTTACTTTCAAAGTTTTCGAGCTCATTTATTTTTTCGATATTTACTGTAGACAACGAGACTATTAAGTCATTCTTAACTAGGTAGGTAAGAACTCTTAAATTGTTAGTATTATGTTTTGTACGAGGTTGTAGGATATTCACTTATACATATAGAATAGAACAGAATAATATTTATTTGCATAAAGACACGCTATAAAAGTCAGTACAAAGATTAAATGCAGAGCATACATGTTTTTGCTTAACATTATCATCATCATCATCATCATTTCAGCCGAAAGACGTCCACTGTTGGACATAGACCTCCCCCAAGCGTCGCCACAACGAACGATCCTGTGCTTCTCGCATCCACCGCACTCCCGCGACCCTCACCAGGTCTTCGGTCCACCTTGTCCTTCCAGTCTTAACATTATAAGCATGCAATTTTTTTTTTGCATACCTAGTTAAGTTTAATTATTATTATTGGAAATCACCTTATCATATAATAGGAAAGGATAGTGTTGACTAACATTTGTCTCGCCGCAATAAGTATTCACAGGCACTAACTAAAGTATCAAGATCAAGCAGTCAAAAAAAAGATCGCTCTATATGCACGATCCAAAGAGTAGAACTTTATGGAGAAGAACGTGCTAGAAACTCCACAAACACTATTTCAAATCAAGTTAGTCATCATCACCATCATTATTTCAGCCGAAAGACGTCCACTGCTGGACATAGGCCTCCCCCAAGTGTCGCCAGAATGAACGGACCTGTGCGTCTCGCATCCATCGGACTCCCGCAACCGCTACCAAGCCATCGGTCCACCTTGTAGGAGCTTTCCAACGTTACGTCTTCCGGTAGGTACGTGGTCGCCATTCCACCATCAAGTTAGTCCGTAATTATGGCGGTAAGTCCCCTCTTTGAGGAGTGGCTGGAAAGGCAACACGGCGTCATTACCTTCCGCATGACACAGGTCCTCACCGGACACGGTAAGTTCGGGAAGTTCCTGCACCGGATTCGTGCGGAAGCGACGCCCGGGTGTCGCCACTGTGTGGACCGCCCGGAGGACACGGTGGAGCATACGGTGGAGGTGTGCCCCGCTTGGGCAGAGCAACGCCGTGTCCTCGTGGGGGCAATCGGCGGCGGCGATCTCTCACGCCGGGCTTTGGTACAGGCCATGGTCCAGAGCGAGGAGGAGTGGCAGGCGGTCGCCTCCTTCTGCGAAGCAGTAATGCTTGCAAAGGAGGCGGCCGATCGCGTGAGGCAGCGGTCCTCACGCCCCAACCGCCGCCAGGATTCCGATCCCGATTTCCGGCCACCGTAGGCGCGGGCTTGCGGACGGCGAGCAATGGGTGGCTTGCCGTCCGACCGTCTGGTAACCGTCCGGACCAAGCCCAAGTTGTCAACGGCGCGTGCTGTTCCACGCGCGCCTCAAGGAGATGTCAGCAACTGTAGGGGCCCAGCAGGGTCGAAGCCTACTGGGGCCAAGGGTCTGATTCTGAAAGGAAGACTCGGCCCTGGTACGAAAGGCAACGAAGGAACAGGAGTGGGTTTTTAGTCAGTAAAAGTCTGACACTATCTCCCGCCCCGCCCAAGAGCGGGGGATGTCATAAGATGATTTTTCCACCGGAAAAAAAAAAAAAAAGAAACCATCAAGTTAGTATTATGTTTAATTTCTGTAAGAACTTCATTTACAAGAGGGCCCGTGGAGTTTCTATCACATTCTTCTACATATAGAACGAATACGAAGACGTATACATTAAAATCTTATCTAAACTCTGAGGGCTGTTTTTACAAAGCAGATTCGCTTGGTACTCATGCCAAAAATAAAATAAACATTTTAAAAGGAAACATTATCCTCGTTTCATGTCATTGAACCTCAGCAATTACATTTTCTTAGGAATTTTCCTCTGCTTTATAAAACCCAACTTTTATATCATATTATTGTCGATTTTAATGGACGATGAAGATCTTACGTTTCCTACTGACAAAGGGAGAAAAGCTTCTTATAGGAACACGTGCTACTTACAGGGCATTAGGTGTAGGCAGAGCCGTAACTATACCGGTGCCAGGGGGGCCAGGTACAAGGCGCATTCCCTGTAGGGGCGCAAAATTTTTATATCTAGTTCTTTTCGCTTGTATTGTACTTTTTGCTAAGGGCGCAGTTATAGAAGCTAGCACCAGGTATATAAAAGGCTAGTTACGGTACTGGGTGTAGGGACTTATGTAGGTGGAGGATTTAAGTATTCTACGATGTTATGTGTTACAAGCATACCTAGGTAGGTATGCTTGTAACTCATAATAAATTGTAGGTGGTAAAAGCAGGTGCTTTTAGCACTTTTGGTGCAAGAACATACAGTAATTTGTTCGTATCGCATGCGCGGGCTGCTGCCTCCATTACTAGCATTACTGCTTCGCAAAAGGAGGCGACCGCCTGCCACTCCTCCTCGCTTCGGACCATGGCCTGTATCATGGCCCGGTGCGTGAGATCGTTGCAGCCGATCGCCCCCACGAGGACACGGCGGTGCTCTGCCCAAGCAGGGTACACCTCTACCGTATGCTCGACCGTGTCCTCCGGGCGCCCGGGCAATCCACACAGTGGTGATGCCCGGGCGATTCTTCTGCATGAATCCGGTGCAGAAACCTCCTGAACTGACCATGTCCATTGAGAACTAGCGTCATACGAAAGGTGAGAACGCCATGAGGTCTTTCCAGTCACGCCTCAAAGAGGGGACTTACCGTCATAATTATAGCGGGGCCCAGACATGGGCCTTTGACATCGAAAGTATTAAGAATAACAAAATCTACTTACGATCTGATACGCAGATTATTAACATAACGTAATCAGCTTTATAATCTTTCCACTGCTGGGACTCAGGCCTCCTCTCTAGGAATAGGCCGTAATCCACCACGCGGGCCGAGTATGGGTTGGTGAATATCACATATCTTCGATTGTTTCGTTCTAGGACATGCCGGTTTCCTCACGAAGTTTTTTCATAGTTTTGAGAGCAGTGGTGATAAAATGAACAAAGCACAAAGTGCCTGTCTGGGTTTGAACCCGCGACCCGCTACTCGTAAGTCGGAGCCATTACTACTGAGCCATCATTGCTCTAGATTGTTAACAAAGCAACATTTGAACAAACAGATATATAATACTTGTACAATTTGTCGTCAATCATCAAACCTACAAAGAACGATTTGCCAAGAGATTCCTCGACACCGATTTCCATTATTACGTGTAACCATGTACCTAAGTAACTTCGACACTTCCAAGTCCGACATTTGTGCGCTCGTTTCAACCAGAACAATGTAACTCGCAAATTTAGTCAGCAGCCCTTCGGCAGACCATAAAACGTTCTCGAACTTGAACAAAGACATCAATTGGTTCACATTTCATCTCAAATTACACGTGTTTACTCATAACGTTTGCTGAAGTTCCAGCAACAGGCCAACATTCACAACCGAGTAAGCAATATCAGGATTTAGTATTCTCCGAATTTCGCTTTAGGCAATCAATAAAATGTATCTCAAAAAGTCAAAATTCTTCTCTCATAAAATCCACCAGAATATTCAGTTATGTCTGTAGATGACTTAATAACCTCACGATATTTTAAAAACCTTTAAAATGATTAAAAAGTGTCCAAACTTTCTTTTTGCACGAAAGTATGATAGTTAGCGGGGAAAACGAATTTTTTTCCTCACGACTTCCCCACGGACGTTAACACCTGATCCCTGGTGTCGAGCTGCGGCTGCAGCACCGTCCATCCGTAGACAACCAATTATTCAAGCATTTCGCTGAGGTCGACCAACAGGTTGGTGGTTTACCGTTTTCCTCCAGATACTCACTGCAGATTTCTCAAAAAACAGAGGTGTTACTAATGAGCCACTTGCCTAGGTACAGTTTAGTGGATAACTTTTTTACGCTTTTTAACCAAATTTCAGTTTAAAAATTCACCACGCTATTTTTTTTTTTCATTAAATTCGCAACTTTAAAAAAAAAACTTTTGCATCTCGCGATGTTACATTATATCTTTACAGTTTGACGATGCTGAAACTGCTATAATTGATAACGTTTATTGTTATCAAATTCTGTTCAAATTCAAAATCGATTTGCCATTTTAATTTATTGGCTCTCTTTAAAACGTAATCGATAACCGATCTATAATAGGCTGATATTGAATTAGTTCAGTAATAGATGTATTTGGACTATTTGTAATGAAGTTAAATCGTTTAACGTACTTTCCCCTTCCGTCTATTGTACTTTTTGCTTCCGTTTTTATTTTCACCTCAATATTGATTTGTCAACGCTAAATTGCAATTTACAATTTGATTGTTCGTTAATGCAGTTTGTTACTTTAAACATGCCTTATCTTTGATAGTCTATAGAGCAATCTTTAACTCTCGCAAAAAGTACTTGTACAAATAATTTACAGATAGGTACCTATTAGCTCAAGATTGACAGATTAACATCTAATGTAGTTCATTTAATCTTTCGCAATTTATTTCCAATCAATTCTGCAATTTCCTTATTGATTTCATTTCGACAAATAGAGTCAAGAATTAGTGACCTAAACGTGTGACAAAATCATTTCTGTTGATTCGCGATACGCAAACTAATCCGTTTCTGGTTTACGTAAAGACTTGAAGAAGCAGATGTAAGAACTGTTGACTTTTTTATCGAAGTTAAACAACACTAAGCACCGTATCTAAAACATTGAACACAAAACAACAAGCGCATTGAGTAGCAACACAAAAGAATAAACATGAAACGTATTATACACCTCCGGCTAGACGCCAAAGTACGTCCGAACCTGTTAACATGAAAGACGCAGCTATTAATCACTATGAATTAACAGAACTGTAACACAATAAGTAATTAATAGTCCATATTTATTGGGCTCAACATAAATACCGTGTTCTCTATCGTATCAAGACAACAACTCAAAATAAAATACCCTTGAGAGCGCAGACCTCCAGGTGTGAGTGCATATATATAATACACGGCGACCCGCTGGCACGCTCATGCCCGCTGTCATATTAACTGTTACATTAAATTACGGCCACGAAACTGATCGACCTTTCGTACTTATTATCTCGACCGTCCACAAATCAAATTCATCTGTAATTTCAAGACGATAAAGCTCATGTTCAAAAGTCAATTCTTTCAAATATATGACTTTTGGGGCTCGATAATTGAGATCCGGCAATGTAGCAGAGCTCGCACATTGATTTCGGCTCTTTCGAAAAGCTATCTTTTTTGTTCATTTGTTTGTTTTAATAATATTTTATCCGATGTGATGGAACGGACGCATTTGTCAGCTCTTTGAAATATATCTACGTCCTCGATGGAGCCAGGACTGGCCAATTAATTAGGTAGATTGTTGCCTACATGCATGCTAATGAAGAACGCTGATGAGCTTGGGTAACATAAGTGGGTCTTTATTGATTACAAATAGTACACATGAATCTTGTATAGACCCGGCAAAAGTTGTTCTGCCGAAACCGAATGTGAGTATAAATCAAAACAAAAATATGTACTAAAATCGCGATAACAAAAAGGGGATGTAGAAGGGTAAAAATACTTTACGATCTATACTCATACCTACCAAATATACAAAAAAATAGTTAGGTATATATGTCTCTCTTAAAAATCGTGAAGAAGGAAGAGTGCGACCACAAACACCGTGACATGAGTTATTTATACTTATAGATTAGATTTAGGTCTGACTTTAAAGTTGGAAAATGTAAATATCAAGGACAAGATCAAGGATTAAGATGAGACGAGGGAAATTCCTTGTAATATTTTCAGATTAACCAAGTTTATGTAGATGACTAAACTGGGAACTCCATTAGACCGACGCACACGTGGGCCACACCTAATTTGTACGCAGAGTCGTGTCGCGTGGCGTGGATCTAATGTAGCTCTACAAGTCTAGTCGCTATATAAAATGTATGGAGACCGAAGGGCCCAGATCCACGTACGTGGTCCACATGTGCGCAATGTAGTTCTCCTCTTTAACCTCTGTACTAAATTCTTATGTATTAAGTAAAAAAAATACTAAAAGGTACCTCCTTTTAGTATTTTTTTTACTTAATACTACTACTGCTACGGCAACAACTGCTAAGATTAGGAATCTATCAAAAAGGGCCTATCAATATTTATTATTAACGAACATTTTTTTATTACAAAAGCAATAACGACATACTTAAAGGTTTCTCTACTTTAGCTTTTTTTATCAATGACAGGCTCAAGCTTGACCACTATCTCATGATGGTATACGATGATGTGGTTGACGATGGAGTTCACTTGCCTAGAAGTAACCTATTCACTTTTGACTTAATGACTCCCAGGTATGACTCCCAGTAGCTAACAGGAAACACAGATTTCGGCAAGGAATTCCGCTCCTTAGTGTCTACTCCAAAATACCTATAGAATAGAATAAACTTTATTGTACACCATAAAAGTAACACAACTACAATACTACTACTATATGCATATTTAGACAGTTTTGCTGACAGCTCTTTGAAGTGCGCGTGAAACACTACGCACCGTCGACGATGAATCGTCGCTCGCTCCGGATGGATACCGGACGGCCAGACGGCGAGCCAGCGCCTACTGGAAATTGCGGTCGGGGTCAAGCAGCCCACACCTCCACCGAATGCTCCACCGTGTCATCCGGGCAGTCCTCACAATGGTAGCACCCAGGTGTTTCTTTCGCACAAATCAAGTGCAGGAACCTCCCCAACTTACCATGTCCGGTGAAGACATGAGTCATGCGAAAGGTGAGGACGCCTTGACGTCTTTCCAGCCACTCCTCAAAGAGGGGACTTACTGCTGCGATTATGGCGTGCCCAACGATTTCTAAGACTTCCAAAATGAAAAAATTGTTTGTTAATTCTCGATGATTACAAAAGATGGCGTTAGTGGCATTAACTTTATAAAGTTTGTAGCTTTGAAATGTGTTTCACTTTTCGACTCTCCACTTTGTTCCTTTAAATACGGGTCCGGGTGAACACTGAAATCAAAAGTAAGTACCTTATACCACTCTTATACTTGGAAAGTTCGTAAATGTGACAACTAAAATTATTATAATTTTCCTACTTCAGATAATATAAACGTATTAAGCAGTATCGTTAGCACAAAGCTCCATTCAATTTCATCAGAATTAGCCAAAATGGCCAAATGGCTCATAATTAACACGCTTTTATTAGTTTCACCTGTATGTATGTATGTTTGTTTGTTTGTAACCGACCCCTTTGAGTTCGATTTTGTCCTACTTTGAACGATCAGATTTAATTCAAACTTTGCACACATGTCAAAGATCGATGACAATGCAATAATCCGATCAAAATATCCGATTATCCTAATTAGATTCGCCAGGATTAATTAATTTCTTTCCGCATCCTTTGCATGCGAGTAAGAGAGACAGAGTTAGTGCGTGAACTACGCATGCGTGCAGTTCCAGACTTACTCTTTCGGGCACTCAGTTCAGCACAACCTTATAAAGACTAATATGGTAGTTGCGTCTTGTTCCTTATACTTACATATGTGTCCCGACAAATCTAATACGCATTCTATTATCATTTTATAATATCCATAATATATTTATAACCGTGATTTACCAAATAACACTTCGTATTCACAACAAAACAAAATATTCAGGACAGAAATATCTATTTATTTTGCGGCATATAATTTAGTTACCAGCATGACCTTGGGTCTGCAGTCGATAAGGTCACCAACTGTTAAGAAGATGAAATTTTCGGAGAGGGAACCTGAAAAACGACTACCGCATCCAAGAAAGGCAGCAGGCACCCAATTTCCCCATTTATCTGATTAGTCACTGTCTTAGAATAAACATCAGTGTTTTTCTGATTTTTTTGAAAATCATTGATTTTTTATGACACGATACTGAAATTATTGAGTACTAGTTCTTCAACACGCTTTATTGAATATATAATCTAGAAGCAGCCAACATTTACTCAGTCTCACTTTAGTAGTAAATTGATGTTATGATAAAAAAAATTAACTAAAAAATGAAAAATAAATAATAGTTTAAAAAAACTAAAAAAACACGCTTTTATAGAAAATCCAACTAAAAAAATAGAAAATAAAATTTAATAAATTTGGATTAAGAATAGTGTACATAAGAAATAAATGTATATTATTGTAAAAAAGCGTGGGGTGCATAAAATGCCAATAATTATGAACATTTTATTGACAGATGAGTAGATGGATCATCACTTTGATAATATCTTAAAAAACACTTTGAATGCACCCCCCGCTTTTTTACAATAATATACATTTATTTCTTATGTACACTATTCTTAATCCAAATTTATTAAATTTTATTTTCTATTTTTTTAGTTGGATTTTCTATAAAAGCGTGTTTTTTTAGTTTTTTTAAACTATTATTTTTAACCAAACATATATCGTTAAATATAATTTTATGTGCCTGATATATCACTCACTTATCCCTAACCCACGTCTATTGAAACACGTTCGCAACCCGTTACATACGATTCATCGTTTACCTTGTAACACTACCTAAGTCAAAATCTTTATTTTACGGGTCTTCGATGCGTCAAAGAGATGTCAGTATGAGTGACGAGGCCCACTATGATGCCTACCGATGCCTACCTGTACTGTGGGATTGTTCGCAAGAATCACAGCGGTCCTGGATCGCAAAGGGCAACTGAGCAACAGGGGTGGGTTTTAGTCAGGAAAAGTCAAATCCTTTCTTTCGGAGCGGGAGGATTCATTTCAAGATTAAATCAAACAAAAATAAAAATATGGGTCTACTATCCCTTGGGTACGGTAGTTTGCTTATTTTGTGGTATTTGTTATCTGGATATATATAGACAGTACAAAGTTACATTGTTATAAGTATTATAAAAAGACAAGTGATTCAAAGCGCCTTATTAAAAAAAAACTACGCCAAAACTCAATTCCTCCATTATCCAGTTATTTTAATTTTATATTAAAGTAGGTACTTGTAGCATAATATAGTTATTACTTTTAAGGGGAATGCGGTACTGACTTATGATAAATTGTAACACTAGCCAGATTATAGAATTTTTATGCTTATTTTTTTTAAATTATGTTACAGTGTATACATTTGTTGGTTAGCCAATAAAATAAACAAATAAACAGATCTAATAAGCAGCTCTAGACAAACTGACATTATATCAGTCATTACGTTCTTTTTGATTATTTTCCCCAAAAATACAAATCATGAGTTATGCCCCGTCTTAAGCTCACCTATTATCGCTAATGGCCCAAACGTTTGACGTCACAGCAGAGGTCCCGTAAACGCAGCGTGGCCAATACGTTTCGGTGTCGGTTCGTTATGTGTCGTTTGCCTAACAACTTGTAATGGCCGACTGTCATTAACTATATTAACCCTAGTTCGTAATTCTAATGGCGAATATCGCAAGTCATTCGGCGGGCTTTGTCACAATCGTCCCTTATGATACCACTTCCCGATTATGAGATAGGCGACAGCGACGTTATGATATCTTTTATATTACCTCTTTATTAAACCCTTTTCTTTGTGTGTCTTCCCGAATAATAAGGCAATGTTTGGGAGGATATCTAAAGGGAATCAGCACTGTTTAAATTAGGAATCAATCTTTCTGATTGACGTAACATGTTCGATATTAATATCATAAAGGCGAAAGTTTGTAAATAAAAAAGATGAATGTGTGTTTGTATGTTTGTTACTTCTTCACGCTTAAACCGCTTAACAGATTGAAAAATGGAATTTGGCGAACGGATAGACCATGTCCTGTATTGGCACATTGTCTTATTTTTTTATCCCAGGCGTCCCTTGGGATAAATTTATATTTTTAAACGGGCGAAGCTGCCGACTGCATTTTTTAGATAATATTTTAAAAACTAATATTTTTGAATAATAATCTATCGAACTGACTAATAAATAAAAGGGTAGTGGTTTTGACCATACAATCGGTACTCTATGTGGATTGCTAGCGTGAATATCTGGTGCACAAGCATATCTTTATAGTTTAGTTTAGGTAACACTCGGAAAATGGCAACATACAAAGCTCCACCCATATCACGTTGTAGAAAACGCACGACTTTCAAATAATGACTATTGAGCTTACATAACATTATATTGTAACATTTTCTTCAAGATACAATGCAATACCTGTCCACAAAGGTATTTTCATTTCAACCGACTTCAAAACAAGAGTTTCATTAGTGTCCTAATGCTTTTACCTTTAGAAATGGACTGAGGTAGTTAGTTTTTTTCTGATTTTGTGAAATTAAAATCATCAACTGTTTCCAATTACCCACTTTGTGAAGTGCTGAATCCCTTTATCATTTTTTATTATCAACATTCCAAAATTAAAACTAAAATATACAAAATTTCTCATTCATTAAACTCATTAACTGTAGCCGTACTTTTTTTAATAATCCAGTCAATACATTATGAGCCCCTTTTATAATTAAATTCAGTCGAAGGGCGCTTATTATAAGACGAAGGATGTACCTTGACCCACTTGTGGAGCGAGGCCTCAGAGGGCGAGCGACAGACATTGAAACAAGGATGTACCGAGGATGCATAGGGAAATGTTGAGGTCAGAGAAAATTAGTTATTAACGACAGACGGTTTACTGAGAAAGTTTTAAAAGAGTTGTGGGACTTTTCTGTTCGTTCTTCTCAAATGGGATATTTATGTTTATTTTTTATTCGATCGTATTATCTCCCGCCTGGACATGAATTGCAGTGGTCTATATGGAAAGTACTTAATCGGTTGTGCACCCTTGTAGACCACTGGTTTTATAGACCCGTCGGATACTCAATATGAGTGCGGTGCCCATATTCAAAGTATGACCCACACGTAAGAGTGACCCAAGTACTCATACACCTGCACTTAGGAGAAATTAATGAGTGCCACCGATGCTGCTGTTAACATACTAGGCCCAAACGGTTTAACGAGTTTGCCATCAATTCGGAAAGAAGAAGAAGAAGATCGATAGTATTACTGTTGTTACGGTTTAGTGTAGCTGTCCAGTCTGCGATGAGAATATTTTTTATAATTGAAAGGCTTGTTGGCGTTTAACTACTATATCACTTTATGGCCAGCGATGATAATGTGGTTGACGATGGAGCAAGTTTACCTAGACGTAACCTAATCACTCTAAACTTAAAGACTGATAAATTATCTATTAATAGCTTTCAGGTAAAACATACTCCGGCGAGGAAACAAGGCTTACCTATTTGTTACACAACAGTCCGTGAAATATATCCGTAAGCACTGCGAAAATTGCAATTCTCTTTTTTGTATAAGCTCGCGCTTGACTGCTATGTCACCTGATGGAAATTGACGATGAAGCACGCTTGCCTAGAAGTAACCTCAGGAAACACAGACTCCGGCAGGGGATTCCACTCCTTAGCTGTAAGCACAATTTGGATGGCAAGCAATTGGTAGGTCGCAGTCCTGTCGTCTGGTAACCGTCCGGACCGAGATCGAGTCGTCGATGGCGCATAGTGTACTACGCGCACCTTAAAGAGATGTCAGTAAACCGTAGGGGCCCAGCAGGATCGAAGCCTACTGGGGCCCTGGGACAAAGGCATAAGGAACAGGAGTGAGTTTTAGTCAGTAAAAGTTTGACACGCCCTCCCGCTCCGCCCAAGGACTGGACAAGTCATTGGATGAAAAAAAAGCTATACGCACAATTAATGTTTTCCCAAAACGGTTTTGTGCGTATGGGTAGGATGTCCACCCATACGCTCAAAGCATATGTAACTCCAATTATATTTTACATTACATAACCCATGTCATCGTACATGTCTGTCAAGAGAAACCAGATAATGAGCAGAAAGACTCAATGCTCATTATAATAAAGAAAACACCTACATGCATACTTAGACTTGTTGAAAGTGTGGTGTACCGTTAAGATGCGAGGGTCTAAAGGATACATCACGTAACCGGTAAAAGGCGGGCATGGAGTCAATAACAGCTTATTACCGTCAATTACATTATTATATTCACTTTAGCTTTGTCACGAGGCCGCGATGACACGATCCGGCGCTTAAGTGATATTCATCACGGCATCGGATACACCACTTTCAGGATTTATGTTTTTATTCGAGGGAAAATAGTTAAAGAGGTTCTGTGTAGAAATGCTGTCAGAAAAAAAGGCGAACAGCATAGTTAGCTACAATGAAATGTTTGCCAACTTACAAATATCGGTGAAGTGCAAGTTGGACTTGTGCACCAAGGATTAGAACATTTGTAAACACTAAACTACAAGTTCAGTTCCTCAATCGAGTGTCGAAATTTTTTCGAGTGGCAAAAAAGTTATTATTTTGTGATTAAACTAAAAATTATGGATTTCAGACTTTTATCTTTACTTTTGCTAAAAGAGCTGCTTCTTGCTAAATTTCAGGATTCTAGGTCAACGATACTACCCGCATTGACTATATTGGTATCCTTTAGATTTTGATTTCCTTTCGAGTGTCAAGTTATGCACCATAAACGACCACACAAGGGGTAGCAGACTTGAGTAGGGTAAACGCTACAGTTATTGACCTCTATACAGCTATTAGTCATTTCAACTTTGACGGCCTAAAATAATCAATTACCTACCAGAATAGTACATTCAAAACTGCTTACTGATTAATGCAGTTTTGTATCTACTATCTGCTTCTTCTTCTTTTCGTGTCGATGTACTCTGACTAAATTTTATCTGACCAGTATTTGGCAACCTCTACGGCTCTGTTATTGGCCTCGTATAGATCCTGAAAACTGCAGGTAGTTGTGCAGGATGGACAGCATAGCAAATGACGCATGTCCTGTGCAGCGGCTCCACACTGGCACTGTGTTAGAGATGGGTCGAGGAAGCCCCATTTGGCCAAATTATTTTTACAGCGGCCAACCTGAGTGCGTAGTCGGTTAAGAGATTTCCAGATTGGCCACTGCAATTCGCGTCCAGGGGGGAGATGTTCTGACGGGGTGATGAAATGTGTAGGAGTTGGGTGCTTCTGCTTCCACAGCGCGCATCTCTCGTCCTCTGCACTGTCTTTTGAAGAGGTCGTAAATCGCATAAAGCTTTTACGACTCTTTAGACGTACAGGTATAAGTTGATGTTTATGCAGGGGGTGACGGCCGTCCCGTTCCTGTTTACTCTTCTCAATGCGGCTGGCTATCTCGCGGCGAACTTCTGGAGGAGCTATACCTGCTAGAGGGTACAACATTGCAAGAGGGGTAGGTTTTAAGCAACCCGTTACGATGCGACAGGTATCGTTCAGCGCGATGTCCACTTCTTTAGCGTGAGCAGAACGATGCCACACTGGGCATGCAAACTCTCCTGCCGAAAAAGAAAGGCATAGGCCTGAAGTACGAAGAACTTGTGGTGATGCTCCCCAGGTGCTGGAAGTAAGGCGGCGAAGGATATTGTTCCTAGACCCAACTTTTTGTTTAGTTTTTAGGCAGTGAGACTTCTACTATCTGCTGAGTTATTATTTATTTTAGGCCGCCAAAGTTAAAATGGTCAATAACTGTATAGTATCCAATAACTGAAGAGTTGCCCCTACCTATTTGAAATTAATTTCCACTATACGCATTCCTGAAAAAATATACAACCGACTTCAATGTAAAAAAACACTGAAAAGTGCAAAATAACTTTAATTTCGCAAGTCGGTATTTCTATAATAGTTTTGTCTTTTCGTTGTTTAACACCGACTTCCAAAACTAAAGTTAATTTGCACTTTTCAGTGTTTTTTTTTACTTTGAAGTCGGTTGTATTTTTTTTTTGTAAAAAGTTTTTTATTTTACACTTTTTAGTTATGGTACCACCACCAAAAAGTACCCCTCAGCCAAACTTAAATACCTTATAGCCAGAGTGCATATCATGACAATTCTAATAATACCAAACACGGTTAGATTACATTAATTTATTACAGTCCTCCGGTGCCTAACTTCAGGCTTCATCATCAGATCAGTTCGATATATTCCCCCTCTTCTTTCAGTCAGTCATCAACTACACGCATACACAAAGCAATTTTGCTTGTTACGACGGTTTTGCTATGATCCTATGAGGAGTTCTGTTCCATATCTTCGAAGATCATGATCAGATCATTATAATATTTCTATGGAACCAATTCGAAAGCATAACCGGTTGGTTATGCTTTAATAAAAAGATATTTTTAAAATCGGTCCTCAATTGAACGACAAATCGGTGAACATACATAAAAAAAACATACATTCAGCCGAACATAGAACCTTCTCCTTTTTGAAGTCGGTTAAAAATAAGGACTTAACAGACAGACAAGAAAGTGATCCTATAAGGGTTCCGTTTTTATCAACTGAGGTACGGAACCACAAGAACACACATCAGTCACAATGGCGCTTATATCCTTTCTCCATTTAACGTCTTACACATCAACACCCATAGGCGTTTTACATAAATTCCTGACGCAACATTCTTCCTCACAAACAAGCGAGCGGAGAAGCGATAAGTTTTATAGATGCATTGTTACCTTTCCTCGCCAATGTCCTGACTGACTTCACGCGAACAGTGCCCAATAACACATTGAGGTACTGCTTACAAATTTGTTTCACCTATTCGTGGATATTTGGGTGAAT
Organism: Mythimna pallens; assembly: GCA_961205895.1. Lineage (NCBI taxonomy): Eukaryota > Metazoa > Arthropoda > Insecta > Lepidoptera > Noctuidae > Mythimna > Mythimna pallens. The sequence goes on from OY540843.1 coordinate 11,483,064, forward strand.
TTCAAAGGGAACATCCATGTCAGACCACCCGAGCAAGGCATAAAATCGTCAATATATTAAAAGTAAACGTCGAAATGAAATGGACGCGAGTATTTTGCATATGATTAGTAAGTCTGTTAGGACGGCAGTTCGCGGACTTTTGCAATGTACGTCACAGAGAAGCTTGAATACTTTACTGGATGGTTGAATGTCAAATAAATAAAATTTTATTGAATATTCCCAATACCCGTGCATACGGTCTATTCAAACGAATCAATGCCGTGATTGAAAAGAAAACCCACAGGCATATTGCAGTATTTATTTAGACTTGACATTTTCTGTGGTGAATTATATGTTTTGTTTTGACGTTATTGCAAGTGATCGTAAATAAACTTTTATTTCAATAAAGTATTCAAATGTCTTCATCATTATCATTGTTTTTGTGATAAGCATGATCATTTTATGTGTTTGGGTGTAATTTATCTATAATATGTATGTATTTAGAAATAATTATAAGTAGGTTTATCAGTTGTCTAGTACTCATAGCACAAGCTCTGCTTGGTTTGGGACTAAATGGCGCTTTGAGAAAGTTATGAACATATATTATTATTACCATCATCATTTCAACCGAAAGACGTCCACTGCTGAACACAGGCCTCCCCCAAGCGTTGCCACAACGGCTAGTCCTGTACGTCTCGCATCCATCGGATTCCCTCAACCCTTGAGATTCGATGATCTAGTGTCATCGAATCTCAAAGAATCGTCAAAATATGTCTTACTTTAAATTAATTCATCTAAACTTTTAACTTATTACAATAAGTATTTACTAAAACATGACGAAAGGTAATAATAATATAATAAAATAACAACTTTGGATCTGGATTTTTTTTCGTCATCCACGCAGACGGCACCACAGGCGCAGCTAGTTTAAAATATAACAAGCACTAAACTTTTTCTAGCAATCTCTTTTTATTTGGAAACAAAAGATCAGCGAGCATCATTCGCTAAGGTTGTTATGAAAAACGGGTGCAATGACACTGCAACTTGCAATCGACGCCTGAAATAAATTAGCATATTTACTGGAGTGCGACATTTAATTATTTGTTTAAAACTTTTAACGAAACGAGTGCAAATAAAGGTCTATTTGAGTAATACATAAAAAGAGTTAGCTTCAAAAACCTTTTAATTAACTCTGGTGAAAGTTGAAATACCCAACATCAAATAGTAATAAGAATGTGCACTTCAGCTTTTTCAATGCGAATGTGAATCCATATGGAAAAGAAAAATTACAAATAGGGAAATATGTTCTCGTATTTAAACTTTATTATTACTAGCTAGGCAATGGAAAGGGCTATGCTCGGAGTTTCCTTGCATGATCGAATCAGGAATGAGGATATCCGCAATAGAACCAAGGTTACCGACATAGCACGAAGAATCGCCAAACTAAAGTGGCAATGGGCAGGGCACATTGCTCGCAGAACAGTTGGCCGTTGGGGCCGAAAGGTTCTGGAATGGCGGCCACGTACTGGAAGACGTAGCGTTGGAAGGCCTCCTACAAGGTGGACCGATGACTTGGTAACGGTTGCGGGAGTCCGATGGATGCGAGATGCACAGGACCGTTCATTGTGGTGACACTTGGTTGAGGCCTATGTCCAGCAGTGGACGTCTTTCGGCTGAAATGATGATGATGATGATGATTACTAGCTTCTGCCCACGGCGTGTCGCCCGCGTGAAGTATATTTTACAATCAACCTTTAACATCCCTTATCATATCTTTAAGGTTGATTTGCTTGATATCCTTTTATGTTTCTTGTATAAATCAAAAAGTCATTAAATAGTGAAGGGATTTTTTTTAGGTTGGAAATCATCACATGACTCAATGATCATGAATTACTTTTTCCGGTCTAGGGTGCAGCAAAAAGGCATGTCAGATTTTTAGTTGCTTCAGTTGCTTTTTGCGTTGTGGGCCACGGATAACAAACATCCCCGCAGCCCTAGCAGAAATCGGCCTTACTGAGCTACTTCAGATTTACTAACATCTCTATGAGCCACTCGTGGTACGGCGTGATGTCCGTCGATTTGGGCTTGGTCTTTACCGGACGATCGAAGGGCAAGCTAAATATTGCTCATCCACAAGCCTACGGTGGCTAGGAATTGGCGTCACTAACGATGGCGTGAGGGTATCTGCTCACTCACGATTGATGTGTCACAAAAGGAGGTGACCGCTTCCTATTTCCTCTCAATCCGGACCATGTCTTAATGTGAGAGGTCGCCACCGCCGATAACGGTAGTAGGTACTCCGCCTATGCAGTGCAGATGTCCACCGTATGCTACACTGTATCCTCCACGCGATCTGCACAATGGTGTCACCCGAGCATTTCATCCGCCTGAATCTGAAAAAGGAACTGTCGGAACTTCCTATGTCTGGTGAGGACCTGCGTCAGACGGAAAGTAAGGACGCTGTGGCGCCTCTCTAGCCATTCCGCAAAGATAGAATTTACCACCGCGATTGTAGCGTGCCTAACAGTAAAAGTATTCGATCGAATCACTAACTTTCTTCAGTAAATTAACCCACAGAATCTGCCTATCATTATTTTATGGAATCTCCATTTTCACAATTTCCTTATGACATAAATGTAGATGAATAGGATCAATTTTATAGCGGCTCGTACGAAACAATCCCGTGTATGATATGAATACCAAAGTTGTGAAATCTGAAAATAAAAATAGCTTTCAGTATTCCCGATTCATGTGGCGTATGAATATTTGCTTCAGATTTGATGAAACTATGTTAACAATGTTATCGGGAAAAAAATTTCAGCAGCAAGGTTTCGTTTTCGAGCCCAAACTTTGGTAATAAAATCCAGTTGGTACGACAACAGTTAATATAACGTCGATTTTATTAGTAAAAGAATTTAAGTCTATTAAGTTTTGTTCAGTAGACCAATACGAATGCTAGTGACGTTCTTATTAGATTTGTTTCTAATATAAACTGTATTTTGAGCAGACATAATAAATATCTAATGCGTATTGTGATCCCACAAAGCGATTTGATTTCAGTCTTCGAGTTCGTTGACCCGTATTCAAATGAAAAGTAGAAACACAATGCAACTATTAGACCAAAAAAAATCAACTATATCAACAAAGAATAAATAAATAGCATCCGCCATTATTGCTTCAATATTTAATTCAAAAATTTCGTTTATCGCAAACAAGCGTTAAATAAATGTTGCCAAATGTTATGGGTCGCCTGTGAATGGGCAAGTTTCATCTTTGCATACAGATTTATTTGGCAAATGATATGCACTACTTACTCGAAATACGAAATCCAAAGCTAGTAATTATTTTTTTTTTCCTACCTATTTTATAATCTTCGACGATCGTGAATCGCAGAACCGATTGCTCTGTCAGCCGAAGCCGTAATTTGCAAAAGAGAAAAAACAGTCATTTGTCAGAAACATACAAAAATAAACAACGAACCTTTCCCACGGTTTCGAAAACGATAGATCCACCGAATAGAATATTATTAACAATCATTTTCGGCCAATAAGAAATCTTATGTTCATCTTTAGGGGTCCACGCGCTGATTGCGAATATAAAAACTATTTCCGCGTCATGATTTTGCTATTTAGATGCAATTCAAGATTTTTGTAGATTTATTAAATGCCATAATTACATCTAGCTAAAATCACATGCATTCCAATTAATCCGCGTCATGTATGAAATAATAATTCAGGATGTGGGTTGTACAGAACCTCATAGACAAAGAAATAAAAGGTATATTTTTTCTACTTTGCTAACAATGGCTAGATTTCGTTTTCCGCCTAGCGCTGTTATATTGAATTAGTTTAAATACTACCAATTAAGTCATTAGAATTAACTTTATAGACAAATTATGCTAAAATTTGACATAGTTAGCGAATAAATATTGAAATAGCGATCACAAACATAGTTTTAATTAATTTATAAAAGCTAAAACTACTTCAGTAATTAAGAGTCAGTATAAATGTGACATAATGAATTTCACATCCATAGAATAGACACTAACTTACCTGTGATAATTACAAAGGTAATTATAGAACTTTGATGATATCCCGGCAACTCTCGCCGAAGCCATAAAAGACAATTTCACAGTACCCTAGAAATAATGCTCTTTTAGTATCGTGATCCATCAAGCCAGAACATCTGCTGAAAATAATTTTAAAAATATATAAAAAGCACCCAGTCTTCTCAAATAGAAGTTTTCATTCAACTTTATAACAATAGCCCTTCCTTCATTGGCACACTGACGTTTGATTACTGCTTAGGTACGGACTGCAAGAAAATTACGTCACAATTTATTTTTTACATCAATATAAAATAATTTAAAACGTGAACTTTCTGTCGAACTACGATCAAGTTATAGATAAGCTATGAAACTTACTTATTTGTAGATATATAAATTAATACTAATGTTATCTTCCCATTGGTTTTGTGGGCGTTAGAGGACACACCTACTCACAAAAACAAACATCATTTATCTCCGAAAATCGTATCTAAATTGATTTATACCTAACAGTCTTTTTGGTTATTTAATATCAATGAAACATGTTTATTATAGTTAGATCGGTAGTAAACTATTCATTACTAGTTTTCACTTTTAATGTAAATTCTCTCAGGCTTTTTTAATGCGCATTACCTACAACATCAACGTAATAGCGATAGAGAGGTTTAAAAAAAAATAGCGAAATTACTAAAATACCAATTAAGAAAAATATTTTAAATAAAATTGAATATGTCTAACTTTCCATGCAAACCGTACGCAACGCACACAGCGGTACACACACACGGTACGTATAACTAGTTAATTTCCTTTGTGACAAAGGCGCGGCTCGTCGGATGGATGCGTGGAAATCGCGATGCGACACGGTGATCCTCGCACCGGCCGCTGCTGTCCGTACCTACCCAGTCGCACCCGCTTACGTGGGACGAACGTGCTCTAGGTAAATAAAAGGTAAATGTTTAAATTTTGTTTTGTGTTAGTTTTTAGAAGGGTTAGTTTAGATATTTAAACATATTACGTAAGCAAAAACATTTATCTGCATGCTTATCTAGGTTATGTCTGCTAATAGCGGGTAACTATGCTAACTATTAGTATCTATTGGTAAAAATTTGAAGCCTATCGCTTTACCTACAAGGTTGTGTAAATGCGAAGAACCAATAACTCCCAAAATACAAGCTTGACTTAGTTTGGGAGTTGCTAGATCATTTACTGTGTTCTACTGTACAACCAACCAGCGAATTGTATGTTCATAATTATGTATACTGATTAAAATTGTTGTACTTTTGGAGCGAAAAAAATAATAACTACTATAAAATATTAAAGTATACTAGGTTCCAGGCAACTTGGGCTGTGTCTAGTTGGCATTTTCTTACTCAACAAGTGGTTTTTGAGTACTCGGTAATTTTTAGATGAGGCTTAGAGAGGTTAGTACTATGTTTCCTTTTGGTTGGTTTTCATTTACTTTAAATTATAATTTTAAACATAAAACTCAACACAATTATTAAATGATTAGTGTAAGGTACGAATAATACCTTTTCACCTCCCATAACTTTTAAACAGCTGAACCAATTTTCATAAAATCATGTCTTTTTTTTTGTAGGTGGGAAAATCATTCAATTACCTCCCTCGCTCTTGGGCGGAGCGGGAGGGCGTGTCAGACTTTTACTGACTAAAAACCCAGTCCTGTTCCTTCGTTGCGTTTCGTACCAGGGCCAAGTCTTCCTTTCAGAAGCAGACCCTTGGCTCCAATAGGCTTCGACCCTGCTGGGCCTCTAATAACCATTGCTAGAAAGTAAACTTTTAAATAAAAGAAAACCACACCCAAATAGATTTATTCATTAAAGAACTACGGTGCCACAGATAGACAGACACACACATAGCGGCCAAACTTATAACACCCCTATTTTTGCAAGTAACTAATATGTGGTCAGTATCTTGGGACTTTAAGCACAAAATTCCTGTGACGTGCCGCCGCGGTTGTCTGCATTCTCTGCAAACTTCGCCTTAAGTACGTAGATCTTGTTTCTAACTTCATTTAGGTTTGTATGAAGTTAGAGAGAACAAGAAACCAAGTTTGAGCAGCATCTGAAGTTTATCTAGACCAGTTTCGAAGTTGAATAGACCCTCCTAGCAAAACCTTTTCAAATTGGATCTAACCTCTTGACCTTCATGAAAAAAACAAAGAGCACTACTAAACGAATAATAAATAAAGTACTGTCTAAATTATTTTCAAAAATATACAATAGTCCAATCAAAAATATTACAAGTTCAAACACAAGTTCTATTTCAATGACATCGTAGGCGTCAGCTTGCGGACGGCGATAAATGGATAGCTCGCCATACGGCCGTCGTTAACTGACCGGACCGAGCGCGTCCGTCATCGACGGCGCAGCAAAACCGTAGGGACCCAGCAGGGCCGAAGCCTACTGGGGCCATGGGTTCGCCTCTGAAAGAAACTCGGAGTCCTAGAACGCAAGGCAAAGTTGGAACATAGGAGTGGGTTTTAGTCAGTAAAAGTCTGACACGCCCTTCTGCTCTGTTCTAGAAGGAGAAGTCATTGAATGGCATTCCACCTAAAATTAACTCTAAGCATGTAGTTTTTTAGCTTAAGCGTCGGCTTATTAAAGTGAATCCGATGTTCGCTCACGACCGACCAGAGGGTCTTTTCATTCTTGTTGTTTTCTTAGACAAACTTATAAGTCTTTATATGTATGGTTTTACGTATTCTCGATACTTAGGTAAGATCTGCAACAGTGGTCTCAGAAGTAGAGCAACAACATTCATGCTATGTTGTTCAGAGCGAAGACGCTCTGCGGCGGATGCTCTGCAAGCGGATTACTTAATTCATTAAACCCCAAGCAAACGCCGGCGATCACTCTCTCGTTGTCTTTATATTATGTCTCTAATGACCTTATTGCAAATATACTGCAGAAAAAAAACGTATTCTCGAAATTAAAACTTACACTTTTTGACATAACAAAGCAATCGAGTAGATTACCGAGCACTAGTTTCTGACGTTTTATAAGTGCCCAGGTAGGCTTATGTCAAATAAATAAATTTTGTATTTTATTAAGTAACACTTGTACGTATAAAATTCTGATTGATAACTTCAATATAGTTTTGTATATACGCAAACGCCATTCGTTGAGGTTCCTAATGCAAAGTTGCTTAACTCCAGAAATATTATGAAATCTTATTGTATTGTAGCACTATTTTCAAAAACAATAGAAACCACTAAGATCTCTGCTGATTTCACCACGTTAAGGTGCATTCGTTTTGCTTCCATGAGTATTTACTGAAATGAATAAATCTGCACAGTTTACATAAGACAGTGTAATCAAATGCAATGGTGGCTGTTGCGAAACTGTACATCGGTTCGAATCATTTTGTTATGTAACAGTAGTCCTACATTGTTAGCGTACTTCTTTTTCTGGTATCTAGTAAGAGAAATCCACCACGGTATTTCCAATCACTGCAACTGCTGAAGGCTAGAATCTAGTGGCAACCAGCAGAATAGTGTACGGTAATGAAGCTCGACGACCATCGAAGAAACAGTTCGACTATCTTGAACGCCGTTTGTTTTTTTTTTTGAGGTGGGAAATCTTCAAATGACTCAATGTGAACTGCGGTGGAACAAAAAAAAACCTAACTTCATCTTCTATTTATATTAAACAGAATATTTTTTAGTAAATAACTGGGTTTTGTCGGCCAGCAGCCGGCGAGTCTGCGCGGGCGCAGGACCTCCTCACAGCGTCGCCGCGCATGCGCGACGTTCCCGGAATACAGCCGCGATTAATAGCGACACAAACTATTTCCGCTTAACCGAGACAAATCATAATTACTCCTTCGGGTTTGCTCTTACGCACCCCCCTTTGATGTTTTTATTCCAAATCCCGGTTACGGCCAACTTAAAACAAATACAACGGCTCACCACCGATTATACGTTTGCGTTAAAACGATTTGTAACGGTGATAGCTTTCGTGAATTTCGCCCATGTTTCTGTCCCTGTGTGGTCCCGCGCTCGTTTTGGATAATTACTTGTTTGCTTTTTGTTATTAGCTCGCCCGTCAATAATGTGACGTTTGAGTGATCAAACGGAACGGCTTCCTAACTTCCCACGACCGAAAATAAGACTGTCAACTCAACTATTTTAATTGATATTTTTAGATACAATAGTAAAAATTATTGCTATCTAGTACCTATACGAGTTAACTTTTTAAAGTCGCAGGTTCTTTGACCCGCTGCGACTAATCTAGGCACGCAATACGACTTCACGATTTTACCTCTAACCAGAGTTTGTAAGCACCCTGCGTGTATCGATTAAAGCCAATTACTCCATTGTATGTACGTAAATATCTGTATGCTTTTAATGTCGCTCTCACATGATTTCCCTTCACAGATCGCCGCGTATTTTGGGTGCAGACAAGCGGCGGCCGTACAGTCGCGCGCAGATGCGACATCCGTCGGTCTCACGTGAAAATCGATTTTCCACGGTATGCCAGCTGGCGCGAGCGACAGCTATAAACCACGTACTCTTTGCTTTCTACAGCAAAAATTGTGTACCTTACCGTTCATAATTTAGGGTCGATAGTCGGGTAAACTAACGTTTCCCATTCATCTCATTAATTTGTCTCGGTGTATGTACTATGAAAGTCAAAAGTTCCTTTGTTGATATTTTTAATGTTTCGCACATTGTTCGTCAGCAAAACGGACCCACCGCGTTTGATCCGATTGCAGTAGTTATTTATGATTATTAGAATAGCGTGCCGATAGCGAATAATTAATTTTTACGTTCAATTCTTTATTGTTATGTCACGACGTTGATGATCCTGATATATTGGTTGCGTTGGTCTTTATTATACGTTCAGATTAGCCAGTTTATCTGACGTCATTTTTATCAAAATTGCTTTTTTCTGATTTTTTACCATCGCATGTTTCTAAACATACCTACAGGAAACAAAAAATATTACATAATATTTAAAAAATTGTTTTACCCAGTCGGTCTTGTAAATTTTGTCTCCCATATAATCCCGGATCTAAAAGATATCCAGAACAAAGCGAATCAAAGGCAACGTGCCTTTGTAGAGTCCTATATAAATGAGGCTCTATCTTCTTATGAACGTCGCGAACTATGGCGAAAGCCCTTTTATAGACAAACGTATTAGGTAGGTACTGGCTGAGCCAAGTCAGTGACCCGAAACTAAGATTATTTACATTCAATCTGAAACATAGAACCCCTATTCATGTACATACAAACTCCGTCAGAATTAAAATCAAACAAGACTTGAACAACAAATTCTTCTTTGTAAATGTTAAATGTAACGAATATGCAGAATTTTAATTTATTCCCAGTATTGAAATAAAAAAGAGAAATAGCCAACATCAGGAGCCACTCCGTATGATTGACGAGCCACAATATATTGAGCGCTCTCAAATGAAGAAAGACTGATTGCTCCCACTTCGGCGATCTCAGAAACGTCAAAGTTTGATTGGTGATTCCCATGTGTAATACTAGTAGTCTCGTAGTAACAAAGGCGTAAGGCCTCTTTAAATGTCAATTCTTAGTTATAATGAAGCACAGCGAGCACCGAGATCCATCATTGTCCAGACAAGGTCGCACCCGCTAAACAATGCACAAAGATATTCGACGAATAACTTGGATCTACTAAAAAAAACTGTCATGTACTACCTTATAAAGATGTTTGTTCCAATCCGGTTAGAGGCGAGACTATCGATTGAGCACACTTAAAATTAGTGTGATATAATTAGGCATATGACATGAATTCAACGGGTATCACAATGGAACAAACGAGGCATGGCATTGTGATATGACGGCGTGTCAGAAGCGTGTCGGCCGTGTTCTATGAGGAGATGTGACCACTCTATCGTGCACCACAGCCACTAAATACCTGGATCTAATCAGCATTTCTACACTCATTTTTAACACTTAATTTTACACGTATCTTAGCATTATACATTTGATTTTACGCGTGGCCTGTATGTAGTTCTAACATGTTATGCGCAGCTGCACGCCGCGCCTCGCTCATACCGCACCGACTGAAAGTATGCCTAATGAAATAACGCGTGCATGTTAATACTTACAAATCGTTTACTTAGTATTACAAAATGCACTTGTTGCGGTAATATAATTTCAGTAACATTTTTCTGATTTGGGTAACAAGTTATTAACATTTGATATTTTACCGTTAGTACATACTTACATGTTGTAGAGTTTGTAAAATTTAATTTAACAAATGTAAGGTAACAGAATTAAATTCGTTTAAAATTAGCTTTCGTAACCACGCTCGCTCCACGTTCTTCAAGTGAGTACGTACACGCGGGTATGCGTAACATTTGCGTGAAAATTCATCCCTTATGTTAATTTGACACGGCTTAAAGGAACATAAGTTTGTGAAACATATTAGCAGGTGGGACCGGGGACGTACGCTTAAAATACTTACTTTGAACTACCGTCAAGTTTATTAATTTTAATTATGTTCTGCTTTTCCACGCTCTATCGAGTTTTCGTTCCTGATACAGTGTGTGCAAACTGTGTCACATGTTTGTGAAATGTAATTTAATAAGGTATTTAATGTGGGTATTAACTAAGTCACCTTTCCACACCTCTCCTCATTATCGTTAAAGAATACGGTTATGGAGCAGGTAATACTTTAAAAGTACAATTTCAAGTCCCTGAAACGATTCGCCGTGGAACGCAAAGGAAAATATTTTTCGGTTCTAAAGAGATAAGTACGATTCATGAATTTCATATAGTATATGCTTCAAGAAATCTATATGGTGATAATCTATATATATAAAAGGAGAAACTGACTGAAACTACTGGGACTAGGACTGTGAAATTTTGCCCAAAGCTTCCTATTATGACGTAGGCGAGCAGTAAGAGAGGAATTCCTAAAATTCACCCCCTAAGGGCATAAAACGGGGGTCCAAAGTTTGTATGGAGAAACCTACTTTCACGCGGGCGAAGCCGCTGGCAGAAGCTAGTCTAAATAATACTGAATGGCTAAATGTGTTGTTAAGCATAAAACTCAAGAATGACTAGACTAATTAGGATGAACTTTGTTTTAAGTTTTTACTAAAACTTGACTTATGAAGAGTAAATTGTAAAAAAGGCACAGAAAACCGTAGAATACACACCTTTCTTTATTACATTCAAGCTGCTCTTAGCTGTCAATATCAAGGTTAGCTGTCAGTCCTTACTGTAAACTACCACCATATCTCATCTGGTTCGTATGATGGCTCCTTTTCAATACATGCACTGCGTCTCTGGAACTCTATCCCACACTAACTTTGCGACAGCCCTTTTCTGGATATCTTCAAAAGGAAAATTTAAAAGATCGTTTTATTACATATTACGTATAATGTATTTTCATATATATAACTGATTAATGTAGGTAGGTTTATATTGTACCAACAACACTGAATCCTACCCTCGAATGCGATCTCTCTCTATTACTCAAAGGTTTGCTTTTTTGAACATGAATTATCAATTTGTACTGAGTTTTTGTATGAATAATTAAGAATTAGGTACTTTATTTGTCCGTAGGTTTTTCCGACATTTTTTCTTTTAATAGTTTTGGACAGAACAACGTCTGTCAAGTCAGCTAAATGCTTAATTTTTTTTCTGTACGTGTGTTTGTCACCTAACTCCTCCTAAACGGCTTGATCGATCTGGATGAAATTTTGTTTGTATATCTGAGTGGGTCCCTGGATGGTTTTTAAATACAATTGAAGCTGGTAGGTGGCACTGCAAATGGGTGATCAGTTTTTTTTTTCGGAAAGTCAGCTTTTAGGCAGGACACACGTCTGCCAAGACCACTAGTGTAATATATTTTTCCTGATCACAAAATTTATTTGTGTTGTTGAATTTCGTGAGCCGAATATTAGCTAAATTTCATTTTGAACACAATAATCTTATTATGGCGTGATTTATATTTAGGTATGTCATAAGTTAGTTTACTAAGTTAATAATTCAGTCAGCAATAACAGCCGTCACGTTCGTATTTGCATAAGCTTAACATAAGCTTATCTTGTAACTTAAAACATACGAACTGTCTTATTATACTTGACTTGTGTGGTTTTGGCATCGAATACGATTAATCTCAAGTTAATCCTGAATACTGATTGAATACTGGAACTTCTTTTTTTAAGGTAGAAAATCATCAAATGATTTCTCCCGGTTTAGGGTGGAGCGAGATGGCGTGTCAGAATTTTACTGACTAAAACGACACCTATGTTTCTTTGGATGCTCTTTGCGTTCAACGACCACCCTTTCAAAATGAATTCTGACCCAAGGCCCCTTTTTTTTTAGGTGGGAAAAGCATCTTATGACCAATCACGCTTTTGGGCCGAGCGGAAGATAGTGTCAGACTTTACTGACTAAAAACCCACTTCTGTTCCTTCTTTGCCTTCGTTCCAGGGCCTCGGGTTTCACTTTCACACTACCTGTGGACACAAGGCCCCTTCGGTTTTGCTGACTGATCTCTTTAAAGCGGACATGGACGCGCCGTCGACCACTAGGGCTCGGTACGGACGGTTACCGGATGGCATACTAAAACTTCTGAAATGACATTTCTATTCGAACAAGTTGCATTTTACAACAAAAAACAATTTCAGAACAATTTTTAAAAAAAATTACACGAGCAGTTTTATAAATTTCATTCTACGGATTTGTCTAAGTATGTATTTATCATTTTACTTATTTATTTTCAGTTTGTCTGATTATTAAGTTATTTACTTCACGAGATTAAATCGATGTTTCGAAGTAAATACGATTATGGATGAAAAGAACATTTTAATTCAATGCACCGTAATTAATTTAATTTTGTTGTTGACTAGAATCTATGCGGCTTACGTGGAAATCTGCAAAGTCCTGGACGGCTGGTTTAATTAAATACAAAATCTTGAATGCCGATGGCACTAAGATACTAGATAAAAGTACCAACAAACGTTATTCAAAAAATACCTACATGAAATTATTGAGCTAATGGAGGCGTGACCTACTCGAGGCGTTCGACGCAAACGAAACGATCGTAACTTGGCTAGGGGGGCAGATGATTGCAAACTAGCGTTCCAACCAAGGTGACCTTAGTTTATGTATTTGGCTTGTGTTGCGGCTACGTGAATGTAAACATCATGCCAATACGTTTGGTGGTTAGGAAAATGCGCCTCCCAACCAAGGGCGTTGAAATTCATGGATTACAACTACTGTCTACACCCCTTATAGATTCTTCATATCGATTAAGTTATTAAGAATAGATTTTATATTTTCGCAAATAAACATTTCACACTTGACTGACTAACCTGTTTATAAATAAAAAATAACATTCTTAACCAAAAAGTCTTTTCAACATATTGATGCATCATTTAGAACCACAAAACAGTATTATTTTCTTGAATTCACAGTAATCATAAGTATTTATTTCTTATATTTTCTTGTATACCTCATAATGTGGGCAGGATAAATATTTGCAAAAATTAAGGTTACAATATAGATAATCTCTTACAGATAACCTTAAGATGGACGGAACGAAAGGAGATGGAAGCAGAAGTAATAGTAAACAAACGTCTAATATTCACAAAGCTACGAATAAAATTATTTGAAATCACCTCAAAGACAAACCCATAAAAGTGATATCAATTTCGAAATTGCTGAACCCAAATTCTGAGGGTTACAGGAATGCCTACAAGAGTTTGAAACTTTGAGACCGTTTCTTTTTGTAATCTTCACGTGAAAAGGGCGTATTAACTTAAACTGTTTCGAAATTATTTTACGCAAAATAAAGCCAAGTTACTTACGTTAAGGAAAATTTCGACATAATCGAGGAGTAAAAACGTGAGTTCTTTTGGTTACAAAACTTACACGTGATAATTATTTAAGAAAATTGTAAGCCTTGACAAAAAGTAAGTTTATTTAGTTAGAAGAAAAAATTACAGGAAATCAAGCTTTTAAAAACCTCAAATTTATTTATTTACTTACAAGTAAATAAATAAATGTGTACAACATTACAGAGGAGTTCAAAGGCATTGGACAATAAAAACTTACAAACATTTACATTTACTTACACATATACATTTCAACTCATACAAAACATCAAGGAACAAATTGTCCCCCAACGTGACGCGCAACACTAAATCTACGTGACACTGCAACGTCCCACCCAGTGTCCCGCAACTTGTCGTGCAACATTTTACCATGCATTCACGTGACGCGGGACATGTTGGATAATTTGACAGCGTTGCGCGTCAGGGTGGAGGTCATTTTGTCACCTACTGTACCTGAGGCTTGAGAATACTTTTGATACTTGAAAAACCTATCAAAACAAACCTTAATGTTATTTGTTTGTTCACTCATGAAAATTCCAGCTTTACAATAACTAGGATCTTTAGGTATTCATTTTTTATTTTAGCACCCTCATGTTGTATAAACACACGATATTGGGAAAAAATAAAAATGTTATAAGTATTTTTTCGCAAGCTTCTGCAATACTTTGGTCACATTGCTAGGAAAGATGGTGGCAACCTTTAAAGGTTCATTGTGACCGACAAAGTGGATGAGAAAAGGCCACGTGGGCGCAAACACGTTGGTCCGACCAGATCCGCACCGCTCTTGACTCTACGATATCCAATGCCCTTCACACCGCCAGAGACAGAAACAGATGGAGGAATGCCATTCAAGAAACAGTGATGAAGTAGAGAGGTCAGGATCCTCAGCATTGAGGAATACAACGCAAGGAGGAGGAAGTATTTTTTCAGGTATTGCCAATCGCTCAGCCACTGCAGCAACTGGTGATACCCAATAGTATACCACTATGTGCTTATGTATGTATGTGTGTGTGTTTTGACTGGCCTGTTGGTCTAGTGGTAAGTGACCCTGACTACTATGCCGGAGGTTGTGGGTTCGATTCTCACCCAGGACAAATATTTGTGTGATGAGCACGATCATTTGTTCTGTGTCTGGGTGTAATTTATTCATAATATGTATGTATTTAGAAATATATAAGTATGTTTATCAGTTGTCTAGTACCCATAACACAAGCTCTGCTGAGCTTGGTACTAGACGGCGCGCGGCGTTGTGTGATAGTTGTGGAATATATTATATTATATTATTATTACTATCATTTCAGATCACCACTGTATTTGGTAACCGTAGTGATTCTACATACATATACACGTAGATAACAAAGCCTTCATATTTCAGAATAATATCTAAGTATACAAGTTCTAAGTAAGCATGTATACACGCATGTTTGTCAGTACATGGAGGTTCTGTAATATAGTAAGTTTCAAGCGCTCCACATAATTGTGTTAACTGTTACCGTCAAATCAGGTTACACCTAACATTATTAAATGTACAGTCAGATATTCAGATTCTAGGGATGCAATTAAATATTTGATTCAGTTTTATGTTGACTAGAAGGCTATTTAGAGGTGGGAAATTATCAAATGACTTTCACGCTCTGGAATGGAACGTGAATTCAGGTGTCAGACTTTTACTGACTAAATCCCACCTGTGTCCTTCAGTTGGTTACTCTTTCCAACGTTCCCGCAGCTGTAGCAGGCATCGGCCCTACTGGGCCCCTTCAGTTTTGCTGCCATCTCTTTGGTGCGCGTGGAACACAACGCGCCATTGATTTAGACTTGGTCCTTACTGAACGGCCGGACGGCGAGCCATCCATTGTTCATTGCCACAAACCCACAGCAAAAAGTAGCCGGAAATCGCCCTGTGATTCCCGACGTCTTCTTCAGCGGCGATGCTGACCAGTAGGCTGGGCTTTACTTTAGCCATCGAATAAGCATTGCCATTCAATGTAGCAATGCTGCCAGCGTTCTGGGCACTTTTGGCATTGACAACAATGTTTTTTTGATGCCTGACGAATTATTTTATTTTCAGTGTATATACTTATTAAGTTATTTATTAGTTGAATTGTTTATAAGTACAATATTGTAGTGTTATCTTTTATAAGATGTATAGAGTTCTAGAAATAAATGTTACGCTATGTTATGAACTCAATATTTTCGATTTAGTATTCCTGTTTATCAATTATATATTTTCTATTTATGTAATTTTAAAAAGCAGTGTTTGGCTGGCGGCCCAGGGGTAACGGCCCCGACTTAAGAGTAGTACGCCGTGGGTTCAAAATTAATTTTGTCTCCACTGCTCTCAAAACGGTGAAAAAAAACATTGTGAGAAAACCGGCAGGAAAAGCGAATAAACACATGCCTTATTAGTTGGTAATTACGCATATCTTTACAAAAAATACCAGCACATTTACAAATGGCATAAACATAATAAAAATATATTTAATTACTGAGTGAACATGAACTTTATGCCTGTGGCTTAGCAGAAATAATACAATAATGTTATGAAGTTAAAAGTTTGTCGTAGTTTGAATCAGGAACAAAATGGAATTTATAAGCTATATTGAGATGTTTGTAAATTTATAATTAGAATGAATTCAGTGTTCAAGTTCAAATGAAGTCTGGTAACCTAAATTAATTTGATACTTTACACAAAGGTTAATGAGTAGATCCATTTAACACTGCTTTTACTTTAGTCAGTGTTCAGTTTCAATGGCACTTTGTTTAGTTGTATTCGTAATCTCAAAAGTTTTAATTGTTAAAGAGGTTTCACGGGCATCACGTAATTTTTGTGACGATTATAATTAAAGAATGTAACACAAACTGCGGAGCTTTCGATAATTTCACGCATCGTTTAGTCATATAAAATACAAGCATGAAGACGTTGAATAATTCATATTTATGTATGCGTTCATCGTTAATGTCAATTTTTATTATCACTGTTGCTAAACCGTGCCTAATAGCGTGGTGTGATTGTGGGAATGCACCGCTCGACCATTCCATTGTTTTATTGACAACGTTCATTTAACTACAGTCTCTATCGTTAGCTGTTATTGAATCAATAATGTACGTTTCATTCATAAAAGTAAACGAACGAATTCTTTCACATCGAGCTCGGCGTGACGAAAACGCTAAGTTTTACCGTCAGTAAAACTTTCTCAAATATTTTCACATACTTTGTATATGAATCAATTAGTGCCAAGACCACATTTTCATCAAGTAACAATTCCGTAACGAAAATAATGGAACCTTCAGTAGAGAGATACTCTCACGGACATTCTGTTCATGATAATGTCACCGCTTTTCACTCGAATTCAGCACTCGATGCGAAAATTCAGACAGCGAAATGTAAAAAGTCTGTGAACTGTGAATTCATTGGAAAATTAAAATGTGTCAACGAACTTTTGTTTTTTTTTATTGTTATAAACTAGTGCTTGACTGCGATCCCACCTGATGGTAAGAAGTGATGCAACCGTTGATGGTAAGGCGTACTAGTTTATTAAGAGCCTTTTCACTCTAGCCTTGAAGACCTAACCTAACCTAACCTAAATTATAATCGGACTGGGAGACCGCAGCAGGCAAGTTGTTCCAGTCCCTCGATGTTCGCGGTATAAACGACGAGGCGAAACACTTGGTCCGGAACGTAGAGGTTTCAACAACGTAAGGGTGGATACTCGCCGTTCGTCGGGTTGTCCGATGATAGAAATGAGATGGTGGAATCAAGTCATGCAATTCCCGCACACACTCTGCAAAATGCATCCTGTAAAACACCGGCTACCCTACGCCTGTGCTCAAGGCTTTGTAGATTGGACTTACCAGCTGTTTTGTAATGCAAATGGGCCAGAACTATTTCAATGATAACTAACTTTTCTTCTTACTAATTTATTAACTTGTGTGTACTTTCTTTTTATCGTTTTTTTTTTTTATATGTGGAAGCTTGTAATTGGCAATTTGATAATATTACATCTTTATAACATTTTCTTTTGTTAGTTTGTGAGCCTTCTGTACAATAAAATAAATAAATAAGTAATTAATGTTTCCTTTTGCAGTTTAAAATTAGAAGAAGAAGTAAAAAGATAATAAGTGATCCAACAATTGAAACTGAAACCATTTTTTTCATTCTCATTTAACACACTCTGAATGACTCAATAAAGAATTATTATTATTATTATTATCTCAGATAAATCACGTGGTTTAGTCATAAAATACGAGAATGTTCTTAACTAACATAAACTACGGTACTTATAGTAGTTTTGTATATTAAACAGACTTGAGCAAAACCGTTAGGACTTCAAAACTATGGAAGTTTTGATTTCCCTTTTGAAGTCTTGGCAACAATGTCCTACAAAATTATGAAAATTATGGCAAGCGAGCTAACTAAGCCAGTATTATATTTCACAAAACTCTTCTCTCAAGAAATGCTTATGTAACTGAGACCAAATTTTTCTAAAGACTTCAGGATTTTGCATTAAATTCGTTGTTTTATGATATGACGGCATGGCTGCGGGTCTGCGGTTCGATTCCCACGCGGAACAAATATTTATATGGCCTACAGATAGTTGTTCTGACTCTGGGTGTCTTATGCATTTAAGTTTATATGTTTGTGAACGCACTCACGATACACGAGTAATTCCTAGTGTAGGGACACGATTTTTTTTTAAATATATTATTTATGTATTTCCAGCCTACTTCGTCCTAGTCTCAATTCAAGACAAATCGAAATCGTTCGATAGGTTGTAAGCCTGTCCAACCCAGTCCCATTTTATATTAGCAGCTTTTTGACGTAATAGTCTAGCATGATAAGCATAATAGTAACAAAATATCTATGTTATATTTTCTGACAGTTTTTTAACTCTTGTTGCTCTAACGGCCGGCAGCTCCAAGCCAAGTGATAAATTGCTCTTATAATTTAAAACTTCTCAACAAACATCGGGGTGAAATTCCCCGCGTGAAAGCCAGTCTGGGCTCCCTGAACAATAACATCCCCTACTCAACAAGGCATAACCGAACGACGTTACCATTACAAAACCCCATCGAATAAATCCCGAACTACCCCGACATCACCCCAGCTAAATATAAATCCCAAAAAGTAAATAAACGACTACCATTACTGGCCTGATTATTTTATACACCCCAATACTGCTGACGCCATTTTGATTTCATTATATTTTTTTTTCACAAACGCTACCGATAACAATAAGAACGTTATTCAAAAATAACGGGGGATTTAGTGCAACAAAGTTGAAACTCTTGCCAACATTTTGCGCAACAAACTGCAAAGCAAGATTTATTGAGTTTGTACATCGAGTAACTTTTAAATGTTTTAAAGCGAAACTCGATTACAGAAGTTAATCGAGGATGAAAATAAAATTGTGTATTTTAAATACTAAAATAGAAATGTTTTCTTTTTATTTGCAGTGAAGATACAAAATACAAATATAAAATCTTTATTTCTGAATCAAAAAGTTTTACATTAGTAGGTGATTGGAGCCTCCTTTTGAGCAAGTAATGCCTTTATAAGGAAACTCTGCTCTTCCACAGTAACATATAATTATTAAGAACCTTAGATACCATTTTGTGTGTATGTTATGGTGTATGTGTATATGCATAAAGAAAAAAGAAAGAAAGAAAAATATTTTATTTGGCACACATAGATACACATATTGTAATAACAACATTTAAGAAACTTAAGATAAAACAAAACACTGGCACAATGTGTGTCTCACGGCTGCACCAAATAGGTTTAGTTCACCAAAAATGCCAGACAACTACATGGTAATCAATGGTAGTTGCCTGACGCTGATTTCGAACTGAACCTTACTGAGAGTGTACGACAGCTATAAGTAAATCTTATTAGTATTATGTTTAAGGTAAATAAATATATTTTATGTACATATTACGTTAATGTGTGATAAATAACATACATGCATGTTTGTCTTTTACTTTATTTGTTGTCAAAGAACCTCAGATCTGAGACGACACTGAAAATGAGCCATTACCTTGTCCAAAATCTTGAACTGAGTGTCTTTAACATCAAACATTAGACACAGAACTGAATTGCCGCAGCTTTTACCCTCACAAACAATTTGATGAGGGTAAATTTCGTCCCCCAATTTGTTGTTTAAGTGATTTTCCCGGCACACTCTCTTGGCATTGACATTGGCAAAGTAGGGTATTGGGTGAGAAGACGATTGCTCCCGACGGTTGGCGGGATTTAGCTTGTATACCGCGTCAATGGTGGATGAAACAAAGTTAAGCAGACCGTGAGGAACTGTATAGTAACTAGTTCAATGGGGAAAACCGGCGTGACTCGGTTTTTAGTTGTTTTGCTGAGTTTTCTGCTATTTATTGTTATGGATAGGATATTTCGGATCTGTATACGAATAATATATAGAATTAAAATATTAAAATAAAATAACAATTACATTGGTTTGGTGTATCCCACGTTACGGATATGAAATTATTTCGGATTATCTGCTAGTTTCGGTGACGGATATTAGAATTTTAAAATTATAAAAGTAAAATACAAATAGTGAGATTTAACTTTTATTAAAAATAAAAGTTAAATCTAAACTTTCGTAACCATCATTTATCCGCAACCATCCGAAACTTTTGTATCAGTTTCGATTACGGTTACGAATATTTGTTATTTCTGATATCAGATAGTTAAAATAATCCAAGTGCGGGATAAAGTAATTTTTACCAATATCTAAATATGTTTATCTGTTAAAGTTACAGAGCTCTATAATATCCCTGGTTTTTACGTGTCTCTTTCCAGTTACAACTGCCATCCGTGACGTGTGACGCTTTAAATCTGACGTTGGTAAAAGTTCAGCAACATGACCTCTTGCGCTCTAGGGCAGAGCGAGAGGGTGAGTCAGACTTTTACTGACTAAAATTACACCTATGTTCCTGCTTTGCTTTGCGTTCCAGGCCCTTTCCCTTTCAGAAGTCAACCCATGGTCCCAGGTGGCTTCGGCCCTGCTGGGCCCCTACGGTTTTGCTGACATCTCTTTGAGGCGTGCGTGGAATACTTCGCGCCGTGGACGAGTCGGGCTTGGACTGTGATAATGATGTGATAATGTGTTTACAGAATATTATAAATACTTTCTCTTTTTATTAAGAACTACCAGTACCAAGCTTATTAGTCATATTATTAATTGTAGTTTGATCTGAATATTTTCTGAAAATTCCCCATTCACCATTATCCTCCTCCCGTAATTTGTTAGACCATTTTCCTTAAACGACTATCTTGATTGTGTCATTATGACACCACGTTATTTTGATCTTACCCGTAGTAAATTAAATCTATATGTATCCAGTACACTCACTATCGAAATAAGAATATTTTAGTGCCTTCCGTCAAAAATGAGAAAAGTCGAGTTATGCCCTTATATTTTGTTTTTTTTTTTATTTATTGTAATCTTACTTAGATTACAATAAATACCTACCAAAATGTGTATTTTTTTTCACAACAATTTTAAAGGACTACTGTCGACGAAATTGCCTTAACCTCTTCAAATGTATCAACGCCACTTAACCTAAGAGATATAGTTCTTTGCGGGTCAACACTTATTATAATGCATGGCTTAGTGTACCGTCGCTCTTAGTCCCACTTACAATGCCGGTCACATTTCTAGTAGCGTTAAAAAACATAAATACTTAAACCAGTAGGAAATGGAAAACATCAGTTTCAATTTAACATTTTCTAAGAAACATTCAATTGCTTGATTGTGCTACAAAACTGCAAATGGGATTGCTATTTACAATCTGTGTGAAAAAGTTGAGAAGTTGTAAGTTTCATCAGCCAACATGCGCGACAGAAACTCATTTCCTTTAAATTTAAGTCGGAGTGCAAAGCGGCTAACTGTTAATAGAGAAGCTCGGATTTCTATGCTCCATGTTAAGTTACCTACAATTCTGTTTTAAATTAAACTTTTCTTTGCAGAAAAAAGTTATCTTTGACAGGTAATATGTATATTTTTAAACTTAAAACTCGTAGCACACCCTTTCTTTATAATCAAAAGTTAAGTGCCATAGAAAACACACCATTTCTGATAGAACCAAGTCCCACCATAGTGCTGTGACACCGATCATGGCAGTTGCGTCAATTACGAGTGAAAAGTACTACTCGCCACTGTCGACACGACCACCTGCTCATCGGCTTCGAGCTCGAACCTTGAAGCCCACTGGCCTCTGATAGGATCCCAGCTATGCAGCGCATGCGATGGACGCAATCAATCAATGTGAAACTGTGGCTTTACAAAGGGAAGAAACATCCTGACTTCATACCATACCATACCATATGTATGGACGCTGTCTTGGTTTCAGTTGCCTGAGCCAGTCAAAAATCTATCTATGTTACTTTTCAGTTGGAAAGTTTGAAATCTTTAGACCTTTCGCAGACCATAATTTAGCCATAGACCATTTTTTTCCAGACCACAGTGTAAGAATCAGTGTCCTAACAAGAAACTTTTAATGTGACAACAGACTGGTATGGCTTATTTTCTCTTATAAAGAACAGCCAGGAAATAATAGATAACCTATAAACATATATACTTAAGTTTTTATTATTTCATTAGTCTTGTTAAGATGTGATGACACGAAACACAGGTTTTATATATCTAGTTCGGGCAAGGGCACTTATACATAATTCTAGGTGTAAAATTAATTTTCCTCAAGTCCTTAAAAATTTATAATTTAGTTATGCTCGTAGTTATTTGTTGGGAATTAGTATATCTATACTTGTGGCTATCACATGTAAGTAACAATATTGTATAAAGATGAAATAAAGGTTATTATTATTATTATGAAATAAAACGTTGCCTCACACTAGAAATTACTCCTAAATATCGTGGGTGCATTCAAAAATATGTTAAATCACATACACATCACACCTAAATTCGAAACCTCTATCTGTAGGCCATGCAAATATTTGTTCCATGCGGGAATCGAACCCACGACACGCAGCGCAACAGAACAATTCGCCAACCGTGCCGTCTTATAATTATATGGTTCCCTTCTAAGCAAGTATAAGTTTTGTTAAAAACATCACGTACGTTCAAACGAAAAGTAAATGGTATAAAAACTAAGCAATGTCAAAAGGATACTCACTACAAATAAACACATTACAATAACAATCCCCGTTTCAACTCCCAGAGCCCTTTACATGGTCATCGAACATTTGCATAGCACTCAGTACTTTATTACCCATATAAACATAGTCTATCCTAACATCGACTCAAGTATTAGAGGTAATTATTCCCAAAGAATTTACTACGAAAAGCACTTATAATATTACTGTTTAACGGACTTCATCTACAATATTTACGTATGTCCAAATTATGTACCGCTCAATAATGTTTTACGTAATGAAACGAATCTCGTAAACTCAACAAATAACAAAATTACTAACAACTTATTAGAAAATTCCTTTCGAAATAAGGAAGACGGGGAATAGGTATTCAACACTTGACAAAACGATTTTCAGTGACATTTGGACTCTATGCCTTTTCATCGACATATGTATGCAATAACAGGGCCTTAAAGAAACAAATTGGATATCTTGCTATGTAAAGAACGGCGCTAGTGACACTGCGAAATGGCCCGAAAACATTCCTACCCATACAAACATGAACAAAATTCCATGCCATTTGTTTCAGCCGTTATGTCGTCGCCTACCCGCAAATAAAATACAGCTGAATTATTGTAGCTGCCAGTAAGTTAGTTCAAACAAAACTGTATTACCTTGAATTTTTTATTTAGAATCTAGACAAAATTAAAAAAAAAGTGTCTATTTTGATATTCCAAGACTTGCTTTTTATGCGATTGTAACAATAGTTTAGGCTTAGAAAGTCTCTTATTGAATCAAATAAAGTAGCTACACAAAAATAAAAAATCATAATATATTTTTGCTTTACACAGACACAAACAAGAGATATGATTACTTTACTACCACTTGCTTCGTTCACATCACAACCGACGTCACACATCGTACATTATTCGCGCATCTCGAATACCTGTCTTGAAAAACAGACAACAATAGTACAACACTTCACACCTATTACAACGCACCCCGCTCCATTCACGTCCCTAACGCCACACACAATGAGAACAGCATAAATGTCAATGTCAATATCAGAGCGGCTTTTTTTTAAAAATCGAACAATCTTCTTTTTCTTCAGCCAGTATTTGATGTATTAGCCACGAATTAGGCGGCCAGTCCTTTTGCACAGATACATAATACCTTTGATGGTATCTGAACTCATTCACGAGGTGACAAAGTAGTTACGCCCACAATTTGTGTGTGGCAGAACTTGGGTGGTTCAAGGTAGGAAGTCGAAACTTATGCACTGTTAAAGATTTAAGGTATTCATTAATGTTTTAGACTTGGAAAATTTTGTATTATAGTCATGATTAATGTGATAAGTTCAAATAATGCAAGACTTTGGAAACTGTCGTTAGCTAAAGACTTATAAATCTATTTTGGTATCTTATTTTAATATCTAGTTTCATCAATCTGACATATAAAAATATCTCTTTTGTTAATTTTATGTGCCAACTTTACTAGTCTAGTTAGTCTGCTTATTAAAGGTCAATTTTATAATTAAAGTAGGTTACGTAAGCGACTTTAAATGAAAATACGTAACTCCAAACTTGCAATTTTACACAAACACTGTTCTAGAAACAAACACCTTTTGTCTTTGCTCAGAATTCTGTCACGACCAAACACCTCAAGAGTGAACAATCACATATTTGTCAAGGAAGCAATCAATAACGCTGTAGATCTGTCATCAGGTAAGTCCAACCACACAGTAGAATGGCCCACCTCCCACCGGTAGCATCATAGTTTGGTTTCCAACAATGAACTTCACTTAAATGTGTACTTTCGTTTGAAGACAAAGCTCCTCCGTTCGAAGGCATGTTTTTGGACTGAATAGTCTTGTTTGTGGTTTTTGATTGAACAGCCAACATCATGGGGGTCGTGTCCTGCTACTGAACAGTAGTACCACACTCTTTGTTCTTATCTCAACATGTGGTCCATAATTGTGTGGTCGCATGAAGAATTTTGTTACGGACCACAAATTAAGACTTACAAGATTGTTAAGAAGTTCGAGGAAGGGTAACCAAGTCTTGTGCTCATAACAATTAACTTTGAAGCACTTGTTGTAATTAACAACACGAATTTCGTGTTGACAATGTCTCTAGCCGATACAAATGGAGACCTTAATGGTGACAATTGCGCGTCAAATTGAATAGAATTTGTTTTACTGGTAAGATTTAATTTCGTTCAGAGCCAGTCTCATCAAATGTTTAGCACCATCTTTAAGTAAGATGTGGATTTTACTTTACTCTTCGTATCACGATGGTATAAAGCTCAAATTATTCTGCTTTCTCGTAATGGCAATAGTTTGGTTTTACGCATTTCTCGAACTAGGTTTATTAAGAGAGGTACCTCGTATCAGTATCGTGGCCCGGTAAATGTTAATAAAACCCGAGAGCCGGCAAACTGACTGAAGACAAGGTTTATTGTTTCTTTAACGACATCGACACACGGTTTTATTGGAAACAGTGAGACGAACCTATAAAGCAGTGCTATTTACTGTGTTATAGACATAGATTTAAATAGTAAATAAAGATACGGCCATTTGCACGTTTTGTTCTCGTTCACCGCGCAAGAAATACTAGCGCCGCTTCTTAGAACTCAGATGAGTCGTTGCGACGTAGCTTTGCAAAAGTGGCAGAATGTAAAACTTTTAAATTGTATCAAAACGCACACCGCTTCAAAGTTACGTCGCATAATTAGTAGACGTGGCTTACGCAGCGTCCTACGTGAGCAATTCAACGCGAATGCGGTTGCGAAGCAATTCAAGATTTATTTATTCATTGTAAAACACAGGTACATTATAAGTTCTTATTTAATAAGTAGTAATGCATGCATGTAGTAATTAAAACAAGAACTTAATATATATTTATGAACCACAAATAAAGAATTAAATAATTTATATCACACTGAACATTGTCGATTAGATAAATTATGTATATAGTAAGACAAAATAAAATAATGGAAATAAAAATCTCCGCAGTTATTGTATTGAAATTAAAAATCCAATCCGAAGCGGTTCACCCGAATTCAATTCAACGCGACTTGGTGGTTCTCTCTCACGTGCGCGCAAAGTCGACGCTTCAATCGCACGTTTGTATGAAACAAGATATCGCAACAATTCACGCGAAAATATCAAACCAACCGTCGCTTCGCTCGTTGCAGCACCGTACCCACGTGCGGTTTGTCTCCTAGGCCATCGCGGTAGAGTATCAATTGTTTGCTTCATCCGTGCCGCATCGCTTCGCGTTCGCAAATCACTTACTTAGAACGTCGCGTTAGTTTATTCGAAGATTGCCGATCGCTCCCGATGATTAGTGTGAGTGACCAAAACACCAATTAAGGTATCAAAAAAGTGCCCGGTTAGCCCTGTTCTTATTATCCATATCAATGACTATTAATAGATAGATTTTCATGTATTGCACTCTACAAAAAATTAAAACAAAAACATTAAATAAGCTATAAGAAACTAGGTTTTCCCCGTTACTTCGTTTCCTCACAGAAACTGTGCGTTGTGCAGAAGGTAGCCTATAATATATAATATAATATAATATTCACACAACTATCACACAACGCCGTCTAGTCTCAAGCTAAGCTGAGCTTGTGTTATGACTACTAGACAACTAATGAACATACTTAAAGAATTCTAAATACATTTATAGTATAGACACAGAACAAATGATTGTGCTCATCACACAAGTAAATGTCCTGGGTGGGAATCGAACCCACGACCTCCGGCATAGCCGTCAGGGTCGCTAACCACTAGACCAATAGGCCAGTCAGTCCTATGACAAGCGACAGAGAAGCTTTCTGTCATTGGAAGGGAGATGATCGAGATGACGCCGGCTCCGCCTGGAATCGATTAAAAGAAAATATGCCCCTTCCAATCGATTACGTATTTAGCTTTACCAAAAGGGTAAAACCCATAAAGGAGGTAAAGAAAAAAAAATGAAAACAAAAAATACATAACCAGTATTTATGGTTTCTTTTGTTTTTTCGTTTTTGACACCAACGCTCGCAGTGGAAAGTTATTTGTAATTATCAGTTTTTTTTATTTTTTGACTACAAAATTGTTTCATTTTCCATTTTTCGTTGTACCCCACAATGAAAACTAAAATATTGAGTAAAGTCTCTAGTAAGGTATGCACAGTAATGATAAAATATCCATTACTAGCTCTTGCCCGCCGCTTCGCCCTCGTACATAAAATATAGCCTATGTCACTCAGCAGTAAAGCAGCTTTCTATCGGTGAAAAAATTTTAGCAATCGGACCAGTACTTTCAGAGATTATACCTCCTACTAAGAGAAAAACAAAAATAAACATTACCTCTTTATAATATTAGTTTACCCCAAAAAAATGAAATATAAGTTATAGGATTACCACAGAGTTACAACTAAATCCAAATAGAAATGAATCATCAAGATCGGTTCATAAACAAAAAGTCTTCAAGTCTAGAGTGAATAGATAGGCTCCTAATAAACTAGTGTACCTTACATTCATCAATAATTCCATCACTGCTTAGCATCAGATGGGATCGCAATCTAGAACTAATTTTAAATTATTAAAAAAAAAAGTAATGCCCGAATTGATGACCCCTGTAAAATTAAATTTGAACATAATTTGCATATCTGCGTACCGCTACAAGGCATACCAGCTTGTGAACAATTTAAACAAACGTGCAATTGCAGCAATCACGGAAGATTTGCTATCATTTATTGAAAAGTTCCATGGTCTCTCTTCAAAGTTTGGGAACATGTGGAAAGTACTCTTCCAAACAAAAAAAAAACAGTGAAAATCGATTAACATATGACTGAACTAGATAAAAAAAAACATAACATAAAACATTTAGTCGAATCGACAACCTCCTATTGTTTTTGAAGTCGGTTAAAAACCTTGTATAGCATAGCATAGCATAGTCGGCCTTATAATGTTCCCACTGTTGGGACTCAGGCCTCCTCTCTGGGAGAGGGGATGGGCCGTAATCCACCACGCGGGCCCAGTGCGGGTTGGTGGACGCCACATGTCTTCGAATTTTTGGTTCTAGGACATGCCGGTTTCCTCACGATGTTTTCCTTCACCGTTTTGAGAGCAGTGGTGATGAAATAAATTACACAAAGTAATGCGCCTGACTGGGTTTGAACCCGCGACCTACAACTCGTAAGTCGGGGCTGTTACCAGTCAGCCACCACTACTCTAAACAATCAAAAAAATAAAAACCTTGTAATTCACACATTTCTTGTTGCTTCTATTATATGAGAGAACAATTTGAATATATAAAATATAAACAGCGATTCAAAATATAAATTAAACTCTTTACTTAACCAGTGTAAAGAAATGACAAGTCTCATCTAACAGCGCCCATTCTCGAACATGAACTGTGTATCTGCATCACACAGCTCAAACATTTTAAAGGGATCTAAATAATACGGAGTCTGTGTTTCCTGATAGCTACAACTTAGGGGTCCTTAAGTCAAGAGAAAAAAGTACACGCGTCGCCATTCGTGAGACCCTCTATTAAGTCCTCACAAATACATAATAGAAGTTGTAATCGATTCCAGCTCCATCCACCAAGGTCAATAATTGAATCAGAACTTTCAAATTTATCTTTTAGACACATTGTAAACAAGCCTCTCGTGATGTTGTACAGTAGGTACGTCATCGATATACTCGTAAATATTTGATTTATAATTAACGCATATAACCTTTAATTAATAATGCATTGATAATATCATGTTTTGTATTTGAATCATATAATAGTCTAAAGAAGACAGTAGTAGTGATCGCTTGTATGGACACAAATACAATACAATTTGATTTGAATGAATATATACTTGGATAACATTTTAACCAAATACATATAACTAAATGTTCCTTTTTTTTACAGTTTTAGAGAAAGGGGGATCCTTTCCCCCTTTGTTTATGATAAGTATTTCTAAATGGTTAAATAACTCTCAATAAATGACACGAACTATTTGACTAACCAAATTTCTGATTGAACAAGCTAGGAAAATGATGACGTAGGCAAATTTAAAAATAACTCAACAAAAGTGAAGATTTACTTAGAAAACAAAAGACCAATCAGTCTTTAATACATTGTCTTAATGCTATAAAAGTAACGATTCAATATCACATTTTGTTCTAACATTAACTTACGAATTTCGTCTCTTACTTTCTCAAAGAAACTATTTTTAGAATCCCCCGTTTCCCTCAGGTATTCAACATGTACCATTGAAGGCTGTAGAACGTCATATCCATTCTTCTTCTCCACCCTACTGTCACCGGGCTTATTGCCAAGGTCCTCTTTGCTAATGGAAACTTACTTATATAGTATGTAGGTGTTTAGGTATAGTAGATAAATTCTATTTACGTAACTCTATGGCCTGAAACCCAGGTTTGAATGATTAGTTCGGGCAGGTCACTACCTAACTTACGTAGCTACTCATCCCGAATCTCTGGCACTATTTTAGTAATGATTATGGTGAGATAGCGGTCAAGCGCGAGCCTATCAACAATAAAAAAAAATGTTTAGGAACCAAGTAATTATATATAACACTTACATTATACAGACGTAAGATTGTTAGTGTGTGTGCATGTTTGTTACTTCTACACCCTCAAACGGCTGAACGATTTCGATGAAACTTGGTACCTACATGGGTAGACCATGACCTGAAATAACGCATACGCTTGGGATAATTTTCAACTACCACGCGAGCGAAGCCGCTAGCAGCAGCTACTACGTAATAAATATTATTTTCGCTGTAGTATTTTTTTTTTAATAAGCAACAAGAGTATTAAATAAATAAATAAATCCTATGTTTTAATATTGTCTTATTCCTTAACCTAAATTTAAGAAACTATAAAATAAATATTATTTTCGCTGTAGTATTTTTTAAATAAGCAACAAGAGTATTAAATAAATAAAAACATCCTACCTTTTGGTATTGTCTTATTTCTAAAAGTAAGAAACTATAAAATAAATAATATTTTCGCTGTAATATTTTTTAAATAAGCAACAAGAGTCTTAAATAAATTAAAAAATCCTATCTTTTAGTATTGTCTTATTCCTAAATGTAAGAAACTATAAAATAACAAAAACCCTTACAATAACTGAAAAATACAAAAATAAAAAGTTTAGATAAGAGCAGTTAAGAATATCTAAATTTTCCACACATCCTTATTCATTTATATTTGAAAACTTTACTCACATAAGGACAGCATTGCGAAACATTAAGAGAAACTATACAAAATCTCTATACACAAAACAGTGATTATGACGATTTGAACAATTACGAAAACTAATGACGATGTCCGTACAATTTCTGTCACCATTCCGGGAACGTGTCCAGTTGTAAATCTACTTAATTGCTAGTATTTAAAGCTTTAAACGTTTTTACACAATATTGTTGGGCTGCTACCTCCTGCGGGCGGCGGGAGCTGGCTGTAAAACAATAAAAATGTCCTGTTGTACTGTTAGGCCCTTTGTGTTTCGACACAATCGGCGACATTGGCCTAACTGCCGGCCATTGTCTCTGAATGACAAATGAAGACGTTGGACAACACTGAATTTTATACTCTGTACTTACTTGATTTCCAACTTATTTCATTTTAATTATATAATAAGTCAACTGTTAGAAAAGCTTTGAGTTTTAAACCCACTTCATAAAAGGAGGAGGTCCTCAATTCATTGAAATTTTTATTTTATTAATTATATTTTTTATGGATGTTCTCCGATTACTCTGACCAATTTGGAAAATTATTTTTTTGTTTTGGCAAGGACCTCAGATCACGATCTAATGATTAAATCTTGTAAAAATCAAGCGAACTCTTCAAATTTTATAGGCATTCTTATGATGGATTTATTCTATAGGTACATTACTATAAAACTTGTACACTTTTTAGTTTTAGTTGAGGGATAATAAAACTAAAAACGGGAAAATAAAAATAACATAAAAATACATTCGACTTTAATACAAAAAACGCATGCGATGTTTTTTCTGTAAAAGTTTGTTTCGCTTTATATAGACTGAACCATTTTGTAAACGAAAAATTTCCTACCTAAGTTTTTTACGCACTTTTGAATGGAATCGATTAACCCCTATAAATTTATGACATTTATTTAGGGACTCGGTGTTTCCTGATAAATACTAACTAGTCTTTAAGTCAAGAGCACATCACATCATCGCTTACCATCAGGTGAGATAGTGGTCGAACGCGAGCGTATAAATAATAAAAAAATAACTGTACACTGTGTTCCAAATAAGAATAGGATCGATTTTTACGCCAGGTTGTGATGTCATACTGTCAAAATGAAAAAATTGGGTAGGGTGAGCAAAACAATTTTTTTTTTAAATTTAATTTATTTGCGAATCGTCAACGAAAAAAGTTTAATCAGAATCCAGTTCTTCAATTTTGCTCATCTCTGCGTCACTGTATGTGTCTGAGTAGCGTAATTGTTCCTAACAATGAAAATAAGAAAGTAAGTAGTTTTTTTTTTAACTAATTCTGACTTAAACAGTATATTTAGCTAATTTAGATTAAACAATAACGTTTTTACTTCACCTAGATTTAACTAAGACTCAGAAATACAAAGCAAAAGAAAAACCATGATTGATACGCAAATAAGTTTTCTTTGCAAACCGTACTTTTCAATCAACATTTGACAGATCGAGGTTATTGGCTTTCCTATTCTTATTGGGAAGCATAGTACATAATAATTTTCATGGAAAGTGATAGAGCATCTATCACTTTTTATCAAAATAAACAATTCGATACATATTTCACATACCTATAACATGTATTAATTAACGCATTTCATTGTATTATAATTTATAGTCAAAATAATTAACAAATAACGAGTTAACCGAAATGTAAAATAGCGAATAGTGAGAGAGCTGTGTGTGGTAATGCCTGAGATTACACATTTCGTTAATTATTTTAGCAAAATTTCCCTGAAATGCCGCATTGTTTAAACGAACGGGAATATTTCGTATTAATTATAGTGCTTCAATCATAATGATAATTAAATATTTCTGTTTACAATTCGTTTGGATTTATTCCGAATGATGGATTTCGATTTTATTAATGAAGCGCGTGGGATGACAGTTCTGTGGTTATGAGTGTAAATAGTCTTGTTTGTTTTTGGTTGTTGGCTGGTTTACAAATATCAAATGGCAAAGGTTGATAAACCTACCTACCTAACCTACCTAGCTGTGAGATCACAGCTAGGTAGTTACACAGTTAAGTATTCAATCGATATTTTATGTCAATTAATTGAGATTCAAATGAACGATATACGAATAGTTAATACACACACACGGCACACGTCACCTCATTATGCTGAGCGTTCGGCCGTTTTGCGCGGATGTGGCGCATATTTCTTTCTCATAATATACTTATATTTTGTTACTTCTAAATTTGCGCCTTGTTCCGCCAAATAAAATGTTTTTCTTTCTTTCTTTCTTTTCAGAGTTCTTCTTTTTCATTCGTGTTGATTTGACTTAAATTTTGTCTGACCTACTTTTAAGTAGCGACCTGAATAGAGCCTCTGTTGTTAGGCGCAGGTTATCTAATGTTAAAAAACCACTAGAGCGTTCTAATCTGAAGTATTATTTTGGCTTCCTTTATAATCACAACAACCACATGAGGCCAAGTTAGCATATAGTATTATATTAACTTTATTCTAATCAATATATCAGTCAATCATTGTGAACAGAACAAAGCAAATGCACCTTCTAAAGAAGCCATTAAATACAACACCTCAATAAAATGTTTGTAAACACGCAAAGCACTCCAGCTGCGAGGACCAGCATGGCCCAGCTAAGACAATGTCCACGACTAATGGCTACCGATGACTCACTAACTATAAATATATCATTGTTACGAAGACTTCCACCGAGCTTACAGGAATCACGACCGATTGTTGTCCCTTCTATGCTAAAACCAGACTCATAATTTGTTGAAAACAAGACACGCTCTTTGACTCCTCAGTTCTATATTCCTGATAAAGGGTCACAGTATGACGTCCAACTCGAACGAAACTCACTCCATTGTTGATTAGAAAACAAAACGGCGTGTCGACACCCTCGCATCTATTATTTAGTACTGTTTCAATTCCTGTACTGTCAAAATGTTAGACAAAAACATGGAACGAATGTCACCCTTTGTGATGCGAACCTTAAAACGATAATGAAGGCCGTTATTTATATATTATTACTTGTGAGTTTCCCCGTTACAGATATGCATGGAATCGAGACAAAAGTAAGTACAATATTGTCTTTTCAACAGGGGTCTTTAGAAAGTGAAATAAAATTGAAAAGACTTGAATATCAACGCAACGGATTATGATTTTCGATCGTCGACTTATTACATGATAATAATGCTTGCTTACCGAAGTTCCAATATCTGAAAAATATTCCGTTCTACCTACAAACTTGCAAAGAAATAGATCGTCATCGAGCACACTCATTGCTCAATTGTCGGTTTGTAGAATTTAATAAAAATCCGCCTTGTTGCGCTGGCTAGCGAAAAAAAAATGTTTTATTTTAGTCAATATTCCACAAAAACTAGGAATCTGTGTTGACTTTTTTGGTCGAGTGATCAGTGGACATGCACGACTTTCGCATTTGATCGAGTCTCTGTGGACACCGGAATGCCGCCGGAACATTTCTCGTGAGAACCGATGAACGGCAACCAGCGTCAAGTGCCATCAACAAATATTTTTGGGTGATTGTAAATTTTTGCTAAGCAAATGCTTTCGTTACGCTACTAAATAGCTTTCTTGAGAAGCAATTTTAAATGTCTACCAAATGTTAAATGTCATTTCATTTAAGAATCCTGAGAATTGTGTCAGGCATTGATTGAATTTCTTTCATAATATCTAATAAAAAAAAATGTCTAATTAATATTAGATGCGAATAATGCCTAAAAAGATTTCCTCAAGTTAAATGACAGCTGATTGAAACTGGCATTTATTTGACCCTTTTAAAGCATCCATCCAATTATTTTGCTGATTGAGACATCTACAACGTTTAAAGAAATCCAACCAAAAATTCAAATCTGGAAAATTGCTTTGCTTAGTAAAAAAATAATTACTGTCAATTTTCTAGGGTTCGGGCGACAGTTTTCAGCAAACAACCTGTCGCTTTGATAGTGGACACAGCTCAATCAGGTAGCGACAGTGTGTCCAATGCCTGTCGGGTCGGATCGTGACACGTGCGTGAATTATCCGCTGTGAAAATCGATCGCGTACCGATAAGATTTTTCCGAAAAAGCCAAGCCGTCGTCCGATTAGTGACGTGACCCCCTCCACCCCCAAATCCG
Organism: Mythimna pallens; assembly: GCA_961205895.1. Classification (NCBI taxonomy): domain Eukaryota; kingdom Metazoa; phylum Arthropoda; class Insecta; order Lepidoptera; family Noctuidae; genus Mythimna; species Mythimna pallens. The sequence goes on from OY540843.1 coordinate 11,517,389, forward strand.
AGACCCACGAAGCACCTGCGATCACACCCGACCGCTATAACTGTCGCTGATATTTTTGAATGCTTAATTGCCCAACAGTTAGCCCGTAATTCAATTTTGTGATTTTTCGTTCTCACGCGCTGTAGTGTGAGAACAATCATCTAGAGAGTTTTACATGTTTTAGAAGTCGTTAGATACGATTACCGCTGTCCGATACGCAAATACAAGATTGGTATGTATTTATAACATACCGGAAACTAAACGCAGCTCACATATTTATTATTATGTACCACGGTGCTAATTCGATTATTGTTATCTGCCATTTGTTTTAAAAGTTTTACTTTGAAGATATTATGAATGAAATTGTTAGTGGCTGACATTGTCAGAAAGTAGCGCAATACAATAACAATAAGACATTGTTTTTTAGTGATTCATGAATCAAGAAATTGGCAACAAAATGAGTTCAATGTTACGCCTCTTCAATATGACTATTTCATCTGCCTTTCAATACATTGGGCTACCGTCGTATGAACGTTTTTAATCCTTATTCATATTCATGTTATCTTTGTCATACAGTAGTGGATGTAAGACGGCTTGAACCACAAAAACCCACATCCGCCTCCACAAAGAGTCCCCGCCCAGTTTTTCCGACAAACTTGATTCGTCATGTCCAATTAAAACTGAGCCACGATTTTTCTCATCGACGTTCGTAGATTTTTGGATTAGCAAGAGTTTGGATAAGGAATGAGATATTTGAAACTAAGAGACAATAAGTATACAACAAATTAAATAAAAAAATTGTTAGACATGACTTATTTCCATGGTATATTCAAAGCGATTCTACTGATTGTCACGAAAATATCTGCTAAGCTAATCTGCTACTATTAACAAAACGGTGTCGAATCAATGATGAAGTACCTGAGTTTCGTCCTCGACAGCCGGGGAAAATACGTGGATCATTTCCGTCGTTTGCTTTCCAGACTGGAGCGAGGCTGCCTTCAAATGGTTTCTGCCCAATCTAAGGTAATCTAGGCCATATCTCTTGCCGGAGACTCTACGCGGGGATCGGGCAAATCATGGCCCTTTATGGGGTTCCAATATTTTCTCACTGCGTCTTTGTTATCCGTATGGTACAGGAATATCACATGGTCTCTTGCGAAGGCTTCCTTGCCGACCTGCCGTCGCCGAATTTGAAGGCAACCATCCACACACACGAGTGACACGTGGGGATGTAACGCCGCACCGGAACAAAACACCGCTGTCGTGGCAAAATGTGCCATAGTGGATAAAGCTCTGACGGATTCTCATGGCGTTATGGTGACAGCAACTATAGCAAACCAGCGCACGCTACAATCACGGCGATAAGGCCCCTCTTTCAGAAATGGTAAAAGTTCCTCACTGGACACGGTTGTTTCAGGAGGATCCTTGGGGAGAAACTCCTGATTGTTACTATTATACTGATTACCCAGAAGACTCGGTGATGCATATGATAGTAGATATCTGCCCCGCTTAAGTGGAGTAACGCCGTGTCCTTGTGAAGGCGATCGGCGGCTACTACGTCTCGCGTCTAATCCAGGCTGGTATGGAGCGAGAATGACGGGTTCAGCCACCTCTTTCTGCAAAGCAGTAATGCAAGCAACTTCTTTGGTGGCAGAAAGCGTGAGGAGGGGCAATACTCACGCCCCAGTTACCGCAGGAATTGCCTTGGGCCTTGAACCCCAGCCGCCGTAGGCGCGAGCTTGTAGACTGCGAGCAATGGGTAGCTCGACATCCGATAAGAACCAGACCCGAGTCGAAGTAGTTTGAGAGTTCGAAATAGTCACCGTGACCACGACGTGTACCTAGTGATGATTTTCACCTATCTATCCGGATGCATTCATTTGACGTGGCCAAGGCTATTTTTTCCCCAGCATCTGCTACATAAGTTATGGAGCACAAACTTAGCCACATATCACCCTGAACCTCTGTCTTGAGCGATCTTTGGCTATTTTAGAAGGAGTAGGAAGCCTTTGCCTAGCAGTAGGACACAATGTAGGCTAACTGTTACGTATTTACGTATTTATTGGGAGCGGGAATACCGCACGTGAAATGAAACTACGAGTCAGTGTCATACTGCTTTATTGCGTTGCATCGCATCGATACCGTATGGCGTGCGCGCCGACACACACACACGCATGTCTTGCGCGCAGTAGGTACAAACTTAATATTATACGTATACTGAATACACAATACTAACAAAAAGGAAACTACAAGCAAAAGTTTTCCAGAAACTTCAGCCACACAGTTTCTTATCCATCTGTGTTTATTCCACGATGCAGACGAATATCGTCGTCAAGTCAACCGCGGTTCCCACGCGTGTGCCTTACCGAATACTTTTTGCGTTGAACAATCCGTTTTTGTGGTAAAAACCTGACTGAAATCACGTTTTCTTTTCAAAAGCTTTACTTGTACGAGTAGTGCGCCTTCCGCGTTGATTGAACCAAGCTGACGTCGCAACGCCGATCACTTTGACAATTTGATCACCTTTGGTGGAATAATATCTGAAACTGTAATCTCTGCACACCTTTATCATGAAAAGTTTCCATTTGAAAATGTGATTTAAATAGTGTAGGTACCTATTTAGGGTTCCGTACCAAAAGGGTAAAACGAGACCCTATCTTTCTGTTGCCTCTATAACAACAAATACTAAAACAGTAGAAATTAAGACCGTACAGCAAACGTGATTTTTTGCCTTTTTTTACTACGAACAGTACGGAACCCGTCGTGCGTGAGTCCGAGTCGCACTTGGCCGTTTTTTTTATTGTTGGCTCGTGCTTGAGCACTTTGTCACCTGATGGAAAGCGACGATGTGGTCGACGATGGAACACGTGTGCCTAGAAGTAACCGATTCAATCTTGACTTAAAGATCCCCAGGTATTTCATCACCACTGCTCTCAAAATGGTGAAGGAAAACATCGTGAGGAAACCGGCATGTCCTAGAACCAAACATTCGAAGACATGTGACATCCACCAACCCGCACTGGGCCCGCGTGGTGGATTACAGCCCATTCCCTCTCGTAGAGAGGAGGCCTGAGTCTCAGCAGTGGGAATGTTATACGGCCGACTATGCTATGCTATATGCTATACTACATCTGGGTTGACTTTGAAGATTAGGTCAATTCACACCAATCACGATCAATTTCGATTTGGATTTCACAACTAAAGGTAAGTCTCCTATTAAAAGTAACTTTGAAGAGGACAATTTGTACTACCTCCACTCAAATGTTTACCTACTCATATGAGTTGATAGTTTTAGGGGGTGGGCGAATTTCCATGGTGGGCAAGTTTTTAAGCGAGCCTTCACAATGTCAGCTCTAGATCCCCTAACTATCACTGGCAATAATTGGCGAAAATCACCAGCAAACTTGAAAGTGAGTGATTTTATCGACATCTTGCAAAACTTTTCCCCAGAGCTATTTTTACACGATTTGAACACCTTTCCGCAAAGTCTGCTGTGCATGTGCAGTCGCAGCATTCGCGCATCATTATTTTGTTGCAGCGTTATTTTAAAACTGTGATATTTCCTAAGATGATATATTGAAATGAAAAGAGATATATTGAAATGAAATTATGTAAAGGGCGCTTTTGTTCAAATGAAATACTTAGAATGAGTATGGTATTTATTTGGATAAGGATTAATATTATTTGTATAAAAACACCTTCGCAAATAATGCATTATATCAGAACAAATTTGATTACCATAACAAATTGTCCTCTTCAAAGTTACTTTTAATAGGAGACTGGAACGTACCTTTAGTTGTGAAATCCAAATCGAAATTGATCGTGATTGGTGTGAATTGACCTAATCTTCAAAGTCAACCCAGATGTAGTATAGCATATAGCATAGCATAGTCGGCCGTATAACATTCCCACTGCTGAGACTCAGGCCTCCTCTCTACGAGAGGGAATGGGCTGTAATCCACCACGCGGGCCCAGTGCGGGTTGGTGGATGTCACATGTCTTCGAATGTTTGGTTCTAGGACATTCCGGTTTCCTCACGATGTTTTCCTTCACCGTTTTGAGAGCAGTGGTGATGAAATAAATTACACAAAGTAATGCGCCTGGCTGGGTTTGAACCCGCGACCTACGGCTCGTAACTCGAAGCCGTTACCACTCGGTAATGTAGTCTAAACAAAAAATTAATACTACCAGTGGATGTGTCAAAGGGCGTCAATTGGCGTCTAGAAATAGTAATGTTTTCCTAGAATTATGTATTATTGATTATAAATAATTCTGGGAAAACCTCCAAGAGATAGCATCAACTCCATTTCCGTTGATAATCTAATGGATCAAGAGGATGTGTTACAATACCTTCGAGCCCTTCCCCCACATTCGCTCAAATTAAAAACGGTTCAACAATTATTTTGACTGGCCTGTTGGTCTAGTGGTTAGTGGCCCTGCTATGCCGGTGGTCGTGGGTTCGATTCCCACCCAGGACAAATGTTTGTGTGATGAGCACGGTCATTTGTTTTGTGTTTGGGTGTAATTTATCTATAATATGTATGTATTTAGAAAAATATAAGTATGTTTTTCAGTTGTCTAGTACTCATAACACAAGCTCTGCTTAGCTTGGGACTAGACGGCGTTGTGTGATAGTTGTGGAATATTATTATATTATATTATTTTACGAGAACGCTTAAAGCCATAAATTTGGTTATGTAACGGAACCAGACTCCAAGTTAAATTCCTTCGCTATAACATGACTTGTGCCACAGTTTTGACTGGTCCAATAGTATCGCGAACGGTGCTGATACCTCGCATCGCTATGATACAAACAGATTTACCTTTTAATTAAAGAATTCAACTTCCGGTGCAAGTATCTTTTGCGGTAACAGTTAGTAAAGCCCAGGGGTAAACATTTAAGCACTTATGAATCGATTTACACCAAGAGTGTTTTTTTTTGGCATGGAAAACTATATGTTGCCCTATTGAGATCTGGTCTAGGTGAAAATCAATATGTATTTCTTCCGGAAGAAAACAAAACTAAAAATTTAGTGTCCGTAGAAGTACTTTAAAATGTTAACTTCTACTTAGTCCCTACATAATAATAATATATACATATATATTTATATAGACCCAGTACTTTCACCCAACGTTCTATAGTTCCACTCTTATTTATAATAGCGTGATGAACCTAAACAGCGTTCTAATTCAGACTCAACAAATATTTACAACTTCTACACGAACGTAGTTGCTGACAAGAGCAATATAATAAAACAAGATTATAATAAAACAAAATCAATCAAAAAATCTAAATAGAACCATTTTCGACTTCTACGCGGACCAAGTCGCGGGCAAATGCTAGTATATTATAAACCAGCTCTAACCCGCGACTTCGACTGCATTAATTTCCATTTCCAATTTCCAATCCAGGATATAAATTATCCATATGCCAAACTTCATCCGAGTGCGTTCAGCCATTCTAGTGTAATTGAGTAAAAACATACAAACTTTGACGTTTATAATTTTTGTAAAAAAAAAAACATTTTGTTAAACTGATTTAGCACATTATTTATAGGTACATTGTTTCAAAGCATATTTCAACATTATCCCATTTCACATATTTCTAAAGATATTCGAGAAACAATTCTGCACTTATAACAAAACTCACGTATGTATTTATTTTGTATCAGTTGAACATAACCCTGATAACGTGAACAAATATTCGAATTTGGAGCTTTTATCTGTACGAGTGTAAGTAAATACAATATATATCGTTTGTGCTGATCCAGGGCTGCTAAAAGTAGGTTCGTTTACTCCGTTTGTTTACACACCAACGAGTATGTCTCATATTTTCGATAGTATGTCTCATCTAATCTCGCAGCTTGTTGATACGAACAATTAAAAGCAGCTTTTCCTGTGTGAAAGTAGAAATTTATCCAAGCGAACATGCTTCCGATATAAAAAGTACCCTATATCCTATTCCAGGACATAGTCTGCCTTGTGCCAAGTTTCATCCAAATAATTTACAAACAAACTTACATTCGCATTTATAGTATTAGCTGGATTCAACCTCGATCTGCCCCACTACGAGGCAAGGCTTCCCTTTATTCCTTCCATAGACCTGTTCTGTGCTACTTATTCTTTCCTGTCTTTAAAGAAAACGTTCAGTTCGTCTCCTCCTACGCGCTCCACCGCACACCGTATTAATACTGATCTGGGGCCTTACCATGTTAAAATGTCAGTCAGTGAGCAAGAAAGAGGGATGGAGCGATACACCCTGTATAACTCCATCCTTTTAACAGTTCACTTTAGGTCGTAAAATGAATCGCGTTAAGAGCATTCATCCGTTAAAACCACGCAGAAGCCAAAATCAATGATTTCCGACGGACAATATAACAATAATGTGTTTAATTTCTAGATAAGATATTGACGTCATATTATTGGGAATTTCATAATCTTGTGTATGGTTTAAAAACATTTTCAAATGGTCGTATAGTTTTTCCATTAGAACAGTTCTTATTCAAGCCGTTTTTAAAACTAGCGGTCGACGGTCTACGCAGATGCGAGATAGTAGTTAAACCGTGTATGTTAAACTTACAACTATTTTACTTAAAAAAAAATGATAACATTGACTAGTGCATAGCTTAAAAAAAAAGTAATCTCAGTACTGTAATTTTTAGCAATTTTTCGAGATATTAAACGTGTTAGTTTAGGATAAAATGAGGCATTTTAGTTTTTTTTAGACTAATTAATTGAACATATTTACGATATAAGACATGGTACAATATTTTTTTTTACTAACTTATTTATTTACACTACAATTAATTATTTAGTATCACTATATTAGACGCGGAATCGCGTCAGCGCTTAGTGGCGGCCGAGGTCTTCAGACTTTTAGTCTTTCTATGTTATAGTGATATCAAATAAGTAATTAATTGTATTGTAGTGCACATTACTGTTATATTGTCCGTCTTAAATAATTGATTTTGGTTTCTGCGTGGTTTTAATGGATGAATGCTCTTAAGACACGTACCTCTGCAATATGTTCGTGAAATCGAAATGCTAAAATAATAAATACGGTTTAAAGGAATTTTCCAGCTTTTCCAGTATTTATGGGGTAAAAGCGTCATAAACAATAAGCAAGAAAACAAACATATTAAAAATAAACATTTTATTTTCTAATAATTGGTAATTCAAATTAAATTATATTATTATAACTATCTTATTCTTAAGTATTAAGGCATTGCTATTACTTTGTGGTAATGTTAAATTAGTTTAGAATACATCAATATTATGATACCTCATTAGCTTATGTGTATGCAGACCAGGGTATTCAGGATAGTAATTAAATAAGCGGTTGAGCACTACGCATGTAGATTAAACAAGGTGGGTTGACTATATCTCAAAAAACTTAAAATACAGTGGTACATAATGCCGTAGTATAATATCAATAAAACAGGCCTTACCTTTTATAATTTCAATCCGTAAAATTATAGATTAAACCTACCTTTTACCAACTAGCAATGTCATTGTAATGTGTATTTCAAAAAAATAAGCATTATTCAATATAATTTTATTGGACCTGTTTAACTCTTTATAGCCATTTTCAATTTTATTCACTTTTGGACTTACGTGGAATGGGTAATTCAAATCCAATTCCTGGTAATTCACTTTGAATAAACGGTGAAATCCACATTAAATACCATCTTGAACCAAATGCTTCAATCAAATTAAGCCTCCAGCCTTTGCTGTGAATCAAATATTGGCTACCTAATTTTTTTTCAGGATACAATCTACCTTTGAGAATGTTATCCAAATTGAGAAGTAATATTATTCCTGTTAGACTTGCACTAACAATATTCACCTCTAAAAATAAAACACAGAAATTTTCAAGGCTAAAGTCAATAATTATGAAGAAAGGTGGGCACAAAGCCTTAATCAATAATAGTCCATAGTTCCAACTGAGGAACGGATATAAAAATACGATATTATAGACAAGAGCAGCCATCAAACCTATGAAGGTGTATAAAGTGTACATCATGAAATATCTACGATTAAAGTACCCGATACAATTTGCAAGATATTTACAGTGATGGTCCCTATGCAGAACGCATGCTTCACATATGTCACAATGCCAGGAACGCGGTGGTCTCAAGCATTCACACGCGTTGCATAAAGTCCAGTCTTCTTTATTGAAACCTTCAAGATTTATTTCTCGAATCGTAGTATTTGTAAACATCCCTTTATACATATTGCCCAAAAAATTGAATAGTAAAAAAGCTGCGATAGCAAGATGACCGTAGAATAGAAAGCTTCCCTTTTCTATTAGAGCAGGCACCACGACACATAACTCAAAGGTCACTCCAGGTATAAATAGTAAAGTGAATGCAAAGTAAAGGCCATGTTCTGAAAACCTTCTCAACTGCTCATTTTTAATGCATTTTAGTTTCACAAGCATTTTGTATAAGCTGAACACAGCTGATCCACACAAGTTTACTGGAATCGTCTGAAATAGAACAATATGTATATTAAAAAAACCGGGCAAGTGCGACTTGAACTCCTGCACTGAGGGTTCTGTACAGACTTACCTATGAAAACAGTTCAATTCCCGAATTGAGGTACGAAGATTTTTCCGATTTGCAATTTTTTTTTTTTTGTGGCGAACTACGCCACAAAAAAAAAATTTACACACACAAATTTACAGTTTTCAAATTTTTTCCTATACTTGTGCTATGAGACCTTGCTTCATGTCAAATTTCAGGATTCTAGGTCAACGGGAAGTACCCTATGAATTTCCATTCCCTTGAGAGTGTCGAAATACACGTTTTTTACGACTTAAACGGCCGTATCTTTTTTTTTTTGTTAATTCAAAAGTTTGATTTTTTTTTTTACATCTTCAAGGGACCGCAGACTTGAGTATATGGCTTTAATTTCAACTCTATACCTTCACGCGTTCCTGAAGACAGATTGACGGACGGACGGACAACAAAGTGATCCTATAAGGGTTCCATTTTTCCTTTTGCGATACGGAACCCTAAAGACGACATGATTGACACATTGGTTGAGCGACTGTCTGCTGTGCGTGACAGCGGTCTCCGGGTCTAGTCTTGTGTATGTAAGCTTACATATTTGTGAACGCACTCACGATACAGCAGTAATTTCTAGTGTACAGCTACGTTTAAAGTATAATGGAAAGGATTCTCCGCATAATTCTCCATGTCTATCAACTGAAAAGGATCCTAAGTTTTAGGAGAAATTTTTCCATTACCTATTTTACAGATTTACGGTAAGTTTAGCTTCTACAGACCAAGATATGCAATAAAATTTACCTTCTTTCTATTTTTTTCCAAAAATCTTTATAGAAAACTGATAATCGTCTATTCTTTTTGTAAAAACACAATATTGTCATTTGTCAAGAATGCGTCAACTTTTAAACTGTCATCATATTAATATAACCAACCTCGGGCGGCGCTTGGCCATAAGCGTTTAAGGCGATAAGTTCGAATGCGTACGCATGGAATTAGTATATACTATAAGGTGAAGATGTGAAAAAAAAGAAAGAATCACGAAAACTAGTGAAAAAATTCGGCTTTCACAATGATCAACTAAACACAGGTATATTTTTAAGTTGTAGGCTGAAGAAATTGATACCCAATAGAAATATTACACTAGGTTTAGTTCGATGCAAACATATAAACTCAACTATGATAGGTAATATTTATTATTAATAAATGAAGTAATTACAATTGTAATATAACGTATTTTTTAGCCTATTCTGTATCCCTTCGAGGTATGGACGGACCATACTCTCTGGCGCAGTGGTTAACGACTGGCTACTGCGATGAGTGTCGCGGGTTCAATTCCCAGATAGAATTGTACGAAATTTGTATGGCCTACAGATTTTTGTTCTGTGTATGTGCTATAGAAGTCATTTCTAGAGTGGCGCAAAGTATATACACCATGAGGAAACCAGTATGTCCTAAAACCACAAGTTCGGAGACCTGCCATTCTTCAACATACATTGGGCCTGCGTCGCGGATTAGAGCCCACTCCTTCTAACAGAGAGTACGTGTAAGCCCCAGTAGTAAGAACGTCATGACACAAGATTCTCCACAGTAAAATTCAACGTTAACATCATTTGAGCAAAAAGAACTTTTCTCCCTAAGCGTTCAATTGCCAATCTAAAATAACGTTAATATGAAATATCTATGTTCACTATTTTCCTTATATTGGGGTTACTTTATTCACGTTCTAATAAACATAATAGTCAAAAGCTTTTCCCGATACACCTTTGAATTAAAATCTCTAAAGCTTTCCTCTTTGGATCAAATTTTAACGATAAGGTTACTAATAAATTCCCTGTTTTTCAATAAGGTTTCAGTTGAAAATAACAGAAACAAAAATAGATTATGAATAACTCTTTTAGGCGACAACATTATTAAAATAGTTTTGTATCTACATATTTATATAACTATCTTTTCCCGCGGTTTTACTCCCGTCAATTGACTATCTACCTTACCTACCCTACCCTACCTACACTACCCTACCCTACCTACTCTACCTACCTACCTATTTACTCTAACTACCTATTTTCTTTCTTTTAAACCTTCCCTGTATGCCGGTTACTAAAACAAAAAAATTAATTACATATTAAAATCGGTCTAGCCGTTCTCGAGTTTTAGCGAGACTATCGAACAGAAGTTGATTTTTAAAGAATAATAATAAATAGATAATATAACGGAACATCGGTTCTTGTATGAGTTCACGGATTTTATTTTACTTCTATATTTCAATAAGGTTTCAGTTGAAAATAACAGAAACAAAAATAGATTATGTGTAACTCTTTTACGTGACAAAATTATTAAAAAAAAATGTATCTATATAAATAATAATAGACGAGATATCGGTTCATGTATGAGCTCACGAATTTTATTTTACTTCTTAAGTAGGTTGGCAGTGTATGTACGCATTTGTAGCGAAATAGACGCAATACGCTCGCGAGTCAGACGCAGCCTGTAGACCTTTAATAGGATAAACGTTTCTAAAACGCGCGTCCACGGCGCGTTTAGAAAACGTGGTATGCACAGGCCCTTAGGGTTACCTTGGAGATATAAAATCTTGTTACTTTAATAACATCGTCCATATTTAATGATGAAATAATAAATAAATATATAACTTTAAAAAAAAAAGTATTTTTTTGGTGTACAATAAAGTTTCTTCATTCTAATAACTTAGAGTAAATTAGAAAAAAACTTATAATACTGAAGTTTATATTAAATAATAAACCACTTATGTTGATTGTTCAAAAGCTACTTTAATTTATGTTTCATTTTCAAGAGCTCTAGAAAATATAAATTGCTTTTTGTAGCTCTTCATAAAATATTAACATCGGTAAAGCTTTTCTTTAAGAGCAATTAGGTACTGATTTATTTGAAACTAATAAAATAGTTTACAAGTTGGTTAAGTGAATATCAATGAAATGAAGTTATTATACTTAATTAAAACAAATATAAGTCCACGAGACCAGACGAAAAGAACTCGCTATATTGAAACAAAACTTACTTATCACCCTTCACACCAATCAGTAGGGGGCCCTGCAGGACCGAAGCCTACTGAGGCCATAGGTTCCCTTCCGAAAGGGAAACCCGGGGTCCTGGAACGCAAGGCAAAGAAGGAACGTAAAAGAGGGGTTTTAGTCAGCTCTCCTACTCCACCATAATGCGAGAGAAGTCAATGAATAAATTCCCACGCGAAAAAAAGGTATCACCTTATCTTTATATTATTAGCATATTTTAAAATTAGAGCTACTCATTTATTATCGTATACAAAGTACTTGAAGCGCCAACGTTTCAAACGCCAACATTTATAACAAACCTCACCTTTGAGCAAGTATTTCTATAAAATTAATCTTTGTTTTCCTACAAAGATTAATTTAAGAGTAAAATACAAAAACACCGTACAGAACCTAACAAACCACATATCATATGTACATACTGGGTTTTAAAGTCAGTTATTCCGGCATCTGCTTACCCGCCCACATACACAGCGCTATACTATGAATACTCGAGAGAATTAGTCCTATTACATGTGGGGCTTGCATTTGACTGCCTGATTACGACCGTGGAGCGCTGAAAGACAGCCGTTGCCATTGTCTATGTGCGGCAGAATTCCCGTAACGGTAGCTTAGTTATACGCCGTTTGTAACTGAAACATTTATTATGTAACACGCTGCAGCGTAGCTTGTAATATGATTAATTAATATTAATTTATGTCCTTCATCATCATAATTTCAGCCGATAAACGGTCCTTTGCGTCTCGCATCCATTGAATTCCCGCAACCTTCGCCAGGTCATCGGCCCACCTTGTAGGGGGCCTTCCAACACTGCGTCTTCCGGTACACTCCAAAACCTTTCGGCCCCAACGGCCTTCTGTTCTGCGAGCAATATGCCCTGCCCATTGCCACTTAAGTTTGGCGATTCTTCGTGCTATGTCGGCAACCTTGGTTCTCTTATATGTGTCCTTACATATTACAAAACAGTTTGAGTCAGAGCCATCCAGGTGACTAATACCTATTTTTCGGACAAAATTTCAGATAAATCCAAACAAATAAAGAATTAGAAGAAGAAAAAGAAGGATACTGTGTAAGAAGAAGAAGAATAAACCAGTCTCCCTCAGCATCTGTCTGTCTTTCTGTATGAACGTGATAAATTTAAAAACTACTGGATGAATTATCATGCAGTTTTCACTAACAGATTTATGAGGAAGGTTCTCCACTGTAAAATGCATGTATTATCTACACTAGTATTATAATGAGGTGAAGTTTGTTTTTTTTTTTGTAAGTACTAGTCCGTTTGCGAAAATATTTTCACCGATATAAAGCTGCTTTATTCCTGAGTGAGATAGGCTATATTTTATGTACGCGGGTGAAGCTGCGGGCAAAAGCTAGTTAGATATATAATACATGCATATTATAGTAGATAAAAACCAAAAATTTCAAAGATTTTTAACACTCGTGCAAAGCTAAGTCGGGTCGCTAGTTAACAGATGAACTAAAACGTAGATTCGTTTTAGTTCTAACTAACTTCTGAACTAATATTACAAAGAGGAATGATTTGCATTTTTAATCGCCTTCAAAAATGAGAAGGTTCTATATTCGGCTGAATGTATGTTTATTATTGTTTGTAATGAATAAACTCAAAAATTACTCGACTGATTTTAAAAATTCGTTTGCCAGAATAATGCTACTTTTATCACTGAGTAATTGATATAAACTGTATATTTTCTAGTTTCACGTGGGCGACAACGCCGGCAGAAGCTATTTGCAATATAATTAATAACTACATATTACACTTCGTCGTCTTCGTGCATCAGCGCGTCACTTGACCCATAGGAGGCTCCTCCATTTGCCGTGATCTCGTGTAGCTCTGGGCTCTGGCCCACAAAGTAACAGCCATCTTCACTATGTCATCGTCCCAGCGTTTGCGTTGTTTTCCTCTAAATCTTTTCGAATCATATTTTATTTTCCATTCCGCAGTTCGTTGATTGTAGGTATTTGTGTCTTTAACTATTAATTGCTTAAACAAGTAGCTTTTTCCAACGGCTTCGCTCGTTTGCATCCCATTGGGAATCATGATTTTTTTCGGGATACAAAATAGTTTTTTACCCAGTGATATTTTTTCGTAATCGTGATTATGATAAAACGTAATATTATATCCACAGTGTTCCTTCAGTTAAGTTCAGTTGCCCTTTGTGAGGGCCGTTGTAACTCTTTCGTTCAATCCGCGGCCCTGGTAGGGTGCTATTTTGACTGCTAATTTGCTTTTTATAGAATGATTGATATGCTTTTTTTTACTAGCCTATTCTGTCAAACTCCAGGGCATAGGCCTCTCTCCACTCCTTCCATCTTTCGCAAGTCTGGGCTTACACTTCTGGCAAAACCTATCCAGTAGGCAAACCCATCTATCTACTTCGGTGTCGGCCACGATCCCGTCTCACTGTTTCAGGACACCAGCTCTGTACTACCTTGGTTCAGTTTTTCGGGCATGCAGCAGACATGTTCTGTCCAGTCCCATTTAATTTAGGCAGCATTTTAAGCCACATCAGTTGTCCTAATATCGGAGCGCAGTATGGTATGGTATGGTGCACCATGCTGCGCTTCAGTTGAACACCTAGAATATTGCGATTCATTGCTCGTTACCTAACCTTGAGTTTAGACGTCTGGATACTAGTCAAAGACCAATTCTATGCGCCATGAGTCAAGACGTAACTGTTTTATTACTTTTTATTTATTTTACTACAGTTTTAAAGCTGATTACAATCATGCCTCTTTATCAGGCAAGTTTAGTATATACAATATATGGTAGCCCGTTTTCAACCTGCTTAATTTGTGCTAACATAAAACCATGTTCCTGAAATCAAGTCATTCATAACGTTCATTGTAATTTTACATAAGCGTATAATGGTCACATGATTTCAAGTGTAAAATACAACTTATTTGAAGGAAATAACTGTAAATCTGAACAATCGACTGAAGGAAATTAACCTACTGATTTATGCTTAAATACCTGTTTACCTATATACGCATATATATGCTTGTGCTATGCTAATTTAGTTTTCCAACTACATTACTCGTCTCTCAGTATTTAAGTCAAGAAACTTAACTTCTCATCCGGAAACTGAGGCATATTTCGGAAGCATGCAAGTAAAATTTTGCAGTTGTTAAGGCAACTTTATTTCAGAAATGTTGAAAATTTAACTTATAATACTTAGAGCTTCATCTCTGTTTACGATACCATTTTTTTATTATTATTGACAAGCTGATGGACTGACCACTATCTCACCTTATGGTAAGTGATGAGGTGGTCAACGGTGAAGCAGGTTGTAGCTATCAGGAAACACAGACTGGCAGAGAATTCCACTCCTTAGCTGTACGCACAATGAATGAGTTCCCAGAATGTTTTATGCGTATGGGTGGAATGTCCACCATGTACCAGTGGTGCATCGCTGTACGTCTGGTGGTTTGATGATGGAACGGGCTTGACGGAATTAAGTTATGCAATTCCGATGCACACTCCACGAAATGCAACCGGTAGAAAACCGATAGGCCAGCAACTCGGCGTCGGTGCTATCTACTAATTTTCCTTTTGGCCAGTTTCCCAATTGACGCATCTGCCAGATACCAGCTATATGCGCTTGAACATATAGGTGATATCTGGCAGATCCATTCCAAAGATGAGACTACTAGTACTCCTATAATATCAAACCTACTAGAACTATGTATGTCTGTTGATAACTCCAGCTTTATTCATGAAAGGTGCGGAACGTCATGGATTCTCAGACATATACCTACTACGGCAACGTTTGAAAGAGTTATCGTGGCTCTAGAATACAAAAGGCAAATGAAAGGACATAGGTGGGTTTCCGTAAAATTCTGATACACACTCTCGCACCACCTTAGAGCGAGAGAAGTTATTTTATGATTCACAAATCAAAAAACGGGTATACCTAGAAACTTAAGCGCATATTAAGTTTCTAGGTATACCCGTTTATGTGTCCTATTCTTTCTAACCACACAGAAGTTACGTGAAAATCTGTCGTCTGTGTCGTCGTCGAATCATACCTGACCATAACCTCGCATAACACAGAAACCTCTCAATTAAAAACGTTACCTATAAACTCCTTTTAATGCAATTACGCAATTATACTTTAAGAGAATCTAAATACATAACAGATAAATTTAAATAATGGTGAAGAGCTTTGTCCAAATGCTTCTAACATTAACGGGAATATCCACATATCCCAAAGAGAAATTCGGCAGTCTGTAGTCGACGTCAGATAATAATCGGACTAACGAATGTCGGAGCTGGTGATCGGCATACGTATGACCTAACTATTCAATTGAAATGACACCTGTATATGACATCCCTTAGATAAGCCTAGAACAATACATACAGCCTAGACAGTATGAAAGCAAACCTTTAGCAATAATTGTTTGAGAAGGATATCAATACGCCTTATCCGTGTTTTTTCACTGAAATGTTAAGTAAATTAATTAAACACTTTAAAAGTATTTGCATTAGCATTCATTTATTCTGGGGTAAACCGTTATTATACAAAGTGCTTAGTCACTATACTTAAATAAACTAAGTTACAATAAAATACCTATAAATAAATACATTATTTATATAAAATCACAACTTTATTCAAGGCAATTTTAGGATCAATCTTTAAGGTATAATCGCTAAAAGTAAAAATTCAATTTGTAAAAAAATACAAATAATTTTTCCATTTAGCAATTATTATAATTTTCTATTAGGAAGGTTACTATGTTTATTGATTTTTAAATATTATTACAACATTGCTTACTAACATTGATTATATCTAAAATACAATATACATATAACAACTTATAAAATGTAGTAACGATCTATATCTAATAAGATAAAAACCTACGGGAAAATTTGTATTTAGTGCGCACATTTTTCAGGAACCGTAAATATTATTACAATATAAAACATACTATGAATCTATGAACTATACAATAAAGCTCTATATTACAGTGAAGGCTCTCAAAATATCTATCGGATCGATTAAAACCTACGTTATTGCGAATTTGTAAATATACAAAATATTGTCGTCTGTACAAATATTAAAACACTCTGTATCATGAAGGCACTTTACGATATGTCCTGAAACTACTATGAATCTTATTTATAGAAAATAGTTATGAAATAGAATTCTATTGCTTATTTTAGACGGCAATTAGGTCTAATGTACTCTGCCCATATCCATGCCGCCGAGTTGTCCTAAGTAAGGATAGCCAGACTTCGCCTCTGTGGGCGAATGAGCGTGCGATGCGTAGTGAGACGGGTTTGTACCGAAGAAGGAACTGTAACAAAGGAAAAATACATGAAAAATGCCGTATTTTATGCGGCACATCTAAGCCTCTTACATCGGAACTTGTTATTTCCAATAGGCCCCTATTTATAGATGCTTCAGCGTCTAGGTAGGCGTCGCGTAACAATAGATCGAAGACTGCATTTTACTCGAGGTCTCTTTTATATCAAAGACACGTTCTGTCTCTTGTAAACAAACTACCTGTATTGACAACAGACAAGTACTTTATGCCAAGGGGTATTACATTGAAGTTTACTATCAATAACTTAACTGAGCGTGGGATACTGCCCACTGCGTAATTTAATCGCTTCATAGGTTCCGTTCTGTCTTACATTACACCGAGAATCTATCGATTACACTAAAAATAATTAAATAATAACACAGTGTGCAAGCTCTAATGCCGCCGTATAATTGTGACTTGTACCGTCTTACCGAGCTACATAATTTAGTTGAGGTCTCTATATGCACACTCCCTAGAATTTTCGGAAGCATTTCGTGACTGAGCGTGCAATAAAATTTTAATTCATAGTTAATACAGTGGCTAATACATTATTAAGGTACATTAGTGTCGTACATCGCTCATAAACTACGAAGGCCGTACGTAATGCTGTGCAGGTTCAACTGTTACGATCACAATGAAAACCTACATTAAGTTGCTCTGAATAATGCAAAATTACTTTGGAAGGCAGTTAAAAATATTCTCTTTTGTGAATATTATTCTAGGCAGTTCCGAGAGCCAGCTAGACAGGTTATGCCGATTGGTTATTAGTTATTACTTAACTTCATCCCAAATACCACAGTTTACTTCTATGGTAAATATGTGCATAAACATTTTAACATGAGAATGAAACACGTGCGAAAACAATAACCAAGCGAACGTTTCTGCGGAGGAAAGTGTTCGAGGCAAGGTGGTTGCTCTGCGCACACGCGAGGCTTACTGCAGTTTAGGAAGTCGAATGCAAATAGCTGCAGATAAGTTTTAATACCGGGTTCGCGTTAGCATAATGCTTAGGTTCACTGCACTAATGTCACGTTCGGCCTCTCATTAATTGCCGAGCCAGCCACAAAGCAACGTGTGTTTATCTGTTATCCGCTACGTATTGTGCCGGCGTAGATTTCTAATATCAATAAATGATCGGCAGCCGTATTACTTGAAGCTATTAACCTAAACAAACGCAGGTTTGTTGTTTCACTTTCCGAGCAAATAATACACGACTGAGTGTGTTAATAAAATCCTTTAGATCATGGCGAAAAATAATTAACTGACTAACAAAAAAGCAGTTGATTGGTGTTTACTTTTCCCAATTATACGCGTACGTATTAATAAATCAAATCCTGAAATATGTCGTTTAATTAAATATTCAGTCACAGAAAACAAGAGATGGACATCAGCAATTCCACGAACCCGTTTGTGATAATATTGGGTTGAGTAAATTGAATAATTTTGAATAATATGCCGCATACAGAAATAGTTTACAGTGCTGAGTCGAAATTACAGATATGATTTGAGTATCGATGCGTTATTATGTAGATTTATCGTCTTCTGAAAGTCTTTAAAATAGGGTCACTTTTCTTAGTTTTAAAAACGATTTATTAAAAAAAACAGTTTTTCCTGGTGAATGCCAACAGACTAATACAATAATTTAACGTAAATAAGTGTCGTGGAACCACCGGTGCGGCAAATAAAATAAGGCATGAGGTGACAATCACAATCGCTATTTATGGCCAATGACTGTCCGCGTTAATTATAGTAAAACGTACATATCTCGCTACTAATAGATAGGCAGCTCACTGATTTATTATGACTCAGAGATATTGTACAAGATATAGGTTTTCCGGCTGCGCACCATTGCGCAGAGCCGCTAGCCGACACAAGATACAATCAGAAGGGATTTTCTTCTATTATCCTCATCGTCAAACAGATAAAACGGCCATTAGCCACACTTTCGGCACACAATACAATATTTTTGGCAGACAAAAATAACAAATAGTGTTGAAACGAAGTGTTACGTCAATCAAGAGCGGGTAAAGGACTAGATAACACACACTGACACATAAACGTAGCTAACCCATATATTATTAGTTTGTCTTCCATTGTGCATGCCGAGATATTGTGTGTGGTCCAATGTGAGGTTTATAGTCGTGCTTTGTCTCGATAACACAGATAAATGTCGTCGCCGTATGCAGTACAAAGCGACAATGTATTTGTCACATTGTCATTCGACAAATTCACTTTGGTAGTTACACATACTATCGACTAAGCACGAATGAAATGTTTACTAGAATCTCCTTTCTACTGCCATTAATCCCAGATCCCAGAGAAGATTTAACGAATATTGCAAGAGAATTTAAAATAACTAAGAGAAACTTTAATTAAAAATCGATCCAAAATCACTATAAAATTCGCAGCCCTATTGCATTCACGATCGGATCGGCGTATTACGAGGCGCGCGCTGTAATAACCACCCGCGCGGCGTATAATGGCCGACTTCTTACACTCTTAATTGATTAGCGGCCGCTTCGGCTAATGATAAAGGAAGGTGAAAAGAAATAAAACGTACGCACCCCGATTTGCGATCGAGCCCACGCCCGATCGATAGCCACCGGACGCGGCATTACACGCATCCTATGGCGGCCGACACGCTCGAGAACACGGCACGACACGAGATGACGAGACGAGACGCGTCATACTCAATAGGTACCAACACCGATTGACTAACACAAAATGATGTCACCGCGAACGTGCGCCCTAAACCTACTATTACTGTTACAGTCATATCTGGTATTCACATAATAGATAGTTATTTAAATGATCGGCAGCAAAGGTCACTTTATTGTAATTGCATATTCATCCGCATAAGCCAAGCCAGATGAGTAGCTCGACATCAATAATTCATAGAGCTACTTAGTTGCCGTCGGGGATTATTGAGATGTTTTCATCCATGTTTGTTTTTTATGATGTAAAGGTGAATATTAAATGAATAAACTTACCTATAGTTTTCAGGCCAGGCGCTGACTTCGGCGAGCTTATTCTGCGCGTGCCCACTCAGCTGCCTGGTCGTCCAGTGGTTGTGCGCTGACATGGCATGCTCCTGCTTCGAGTAGTCGCCGTAACCGTAAGGATGAGAGAGAGGTTCACTAGGATTCGCGTACGTTGAATGTTGGTAGGTGAGTGCACTGGTCTGGTTCGCAGAAGGACTCGTCGTAGAGGGACTTGAGCTAGGAGGGGTAGCCTCAGTAGGTGCTTGCAAAGGAGCGGCAAGTTCCGAAGAATGGGACAGAGGTGTTAGGTTACCGGAGGTGAAGGAACTAGATGTTGGGGGATGTAGAGAGGATGCTGCAAGCGCTGACTGGCATACAGAGGGAGCACTTAACGCGGATTGATGGAGGGAAGGCGCTAGAGCAGAGTTTAGGACTGAACTGCTTCCCAAAGCAGATGAGTACGATTGTTGCCAAGATGCACATTGTGCGTTGAAGGTAGACGGCGGCTCGTACTGTTGATGAACTGAAGGGAACGCTGACTGCAGAGACATAGTATTGAAAGCGCTCAGTTGCTGCGAGTTCAATTGCTTTCGAAGTCGAGCTCTTCGGTTGGAAAACCATACCTAAACAAAATAAACTTTAATTAAGTCCTTGTTAAGAATAATTAAACATTACTGATTGCTCAATGCAATCTGACCGGGGAATCCAATCAGTTAATTGCGTTTATAATTATTATTGTTGCAAAGTCTTCACTTTATAAGTCTACGTTTCTTTAGTCTTACAAAAACTTTGATATGAATTAATGTGAGCCTACACGTTTGACAGACGTTGCGATTGATACTGCTATAAATATTACAAACTTATACCTAACTCATCAATACATAATTATAGAGTTAAGTCGATTACGCCGTCTTATAGTGGCCTACAATTACGAGGGGTTACTAATTGAACAAAAACTGATAAAACATCGGTAGCGATGAACAACATATGGTAGCTCTTACCATTGTTGTAATTAATTATAAAGGTAATTATGTTTTTTTAGTGCCACGCTTTTGTAGGGGCGGGAAGTGAGTGTGGCCAACAATGGGTCTGTTTGATTGCGTTCATCTATCATTGATACACCCAACCTGTTTTGAGTTAGCTTCCGATACTCTTTGGTCGTGTGGTGTCTGGTAAAGATGCTCTGTTTTATCCGTTGGTCAGTCTTAAATAGGTGACTAGAAAACTGTGTTTGAAGCAGTACAGTAAGGTACAATAATTTGTGGAATATCCGACGCTAAAGAAACGCGGTGAGCAATAAATTTTCATTAACATTTCCATAACTAGTTATTTAGGTACAGCTACAGTTATTTTAATTAGATAAGTTTTAATATCCTTACCTGAACTCTAGCTTCAGTTAGCTTAGTTTTCTGCGCAAGTTCTTCCCTCGTATAAACATCGGGGTACTGAGTCCTAGTAAAAGCTCGCTCCAAAGCTTCCAACTGGTCTCCAGAGAACGTAGTCCTGGACCTTCTTTGTTTCCTCTTCAGGGTAATACCAGGCTCCGACTCGGTGTCAGAGTCTTCACAAGACGATGGACCTATTACAATGAAGAAAAGTTTGGTTGGTGTAAGGTGCTTACTCTAAGCAATTTACTTAAAACTATGATCATAAAACTATAGCTATTTAAATTATAGTACAAATGGCCTCAGTCTGAAATAACTCTTCAAATAATATGAATTTTGTCGTCTTAATAGGTAATTTTTATTGCGACTTTCTAAGATCATTTGTTTTTGTTTTACGTCGATTATATTGGACTACCGCGCGGACCACACGCGGCTTCCATTAAATTAAACGTAACCACATTACACTACGCCTCTAGTAGCCTCAAATGAATTCTTCGGGGCTTTAATAAATATTACTTTGTGCTAGCTGATAATAAAATAAAATTAGATTATAGAGCAGTTGATCGCGTTCTTATCTTATATTGAGTCACCGTTGGTTTTTACAATTTGAGAGCGAATCTGGTTTCTTACAAATAGTATACAACAAAGTTGTTATCAATTCCTGTCTGTTTCTTGGCTGGTTTCTACTAAACCACGCAATGGATTTTGACACGGTTTTCATTGAGGAAGGTTAGTGTGAATAATTTATAGCCAAGCGAAGTCGGGACCCATCGCTAGTTGATTATATTTCGTTAAAGCAGTACAAACGAAAAATAAACAAATTTTCGAGTATGCAAATTTTCAATATGCAAACTGAGTGCGGACCCTGAAATAATAATCAACGGCCGATGTTACCGAAGTCCGCGCGTATGCAAATATTTCCACGAAAAACTCGCGACCAAAATGTACCGTTACCCGTCGTCACAGGACAGGCACGAACAGCAAATTTTCAATACTCGACTCGAGCACTAAAGGGGGCCGCTTTTCCAGTGTAGATATTACTTTGGCCGCGCACAACTTAATATGCATAATCTTATCGGTGCGCAGAATCTCGCCGGCAAAACCGCGCTCCGTCACTGAACCGGGATATTAGGAGCGCCATTTTATATTGGATAGCTATACGGCACAAGACGTGCAGTACGGACAGATTGTCGTAATGCAAGCCCCGCGGCCAAACGCGATGGGATAATAACACCTTTGGATACTAATTTCATTTTTATAACCTACAATTTCGAAGCCGACACAAGGGGCGCTGCCGTGGCGTGCGCCCGCTTCACTTTTACGTGGATTATTAACTTTATACGCCATTTTGTGAAGTTTGCAAACGTTCCGACAGTCTCATTATAAGAATAAATTTATAATAATAGTATGCTTTGAACTAAATTAAGTGATTATGGTCTCGAATCAGCGTTAAGGACTACGATGACACGGCGAGTTATTTACGCGTCATTACGTCGAAGGTTTCATCAGATACTTTTTAAATTATTGAATTGAATCCGTCAGGGTTTTTGAAATATTACGAAATAATCTTAATGCCTACCTGCGGTGACCTCGCACGTGGAAAATAATAGACTCAGAATAAACCACAGCACAGTTAATTCTTTATCAAGAGAGCACAACAAACTAGAGCAATATAAAGTTTTATGCAAACACACAACGCGGTATTACTTTTCAAGCGGTAAAGTGCTCCTACAAACTATGCTACGACCTGATATAGCAAATGCCTGCAGTGTGAGTACCTAAGGTCACTTCTACATTATTATTCTCATTGTGAATCGTTATTGAAAGCATAAATTTCAAATAGGGATCAATTGGATCCATGCAATGCAATGTTTAATAATCCGAGGTAAGTATATTACTTACCTAGAATACCATCAATGCTGTGATTTCTTCTAGGATCTGATTCATCCCTTTTGCCTCCTCTTATTAGTCTCGAAATCGAACTCACAGACGGTGCTGTGTTTTTATCACAAATGCCTTCTTTAATTAGTTTATCTCTAATTTCCCAGGAAAATATACCTGGGTTTTGTCTCTTCAGCTCTTCGATCCTGTTCTCTACTTCTGGAGTCGCAACTCTTGGCTTGGATCCTCCAATCACACCGGGACGTATGGAGCCCGTTTCCTGATAACAACAAAAAAGACAATTCAGTTTAACATTCTCATATTCGAATATAAAAGTTGTTTTTAATCGTGTAACCAGGCTTTTTGTCGGTCGTGGAGGTATGTACGCATCCTCACCTGGTATCTATTGAGTATCTTGGAGACGCAGCCGTGCGAGACGCGCAGCTGGCGCGAGATGACGCAGGGCCGTACGCCCGCAGCCGCCATCTCCACGATCTTCAGTCGGATGTGGTTCGGCAGTGGACGACCGTTGATGAACACTCCGCCCAACTGGTTCATACGACCCTGACCTGCAAAAATAAACACTGTTAATGTCTTTTTCAATATTAAAAGCCTTTCCCACATCAGCATTTCCAACTCACAAACGTGAACATTAGCAGTAGCTACGTGTGTGAAAACCAGTTGCGGATCGACTTCTCTATAAAAGTTAAGCCCTCTGATTGTGTGTATTCTACTTGTGAAGAATATGTTCCAGCATTCTTTACGATCATGATTTTCTGAGGCACAATCGTATTTCTATAGATCCAAATAGACTCTCTATATTTTAGATTATTTCAAATGTTTTGTGATGTTGTCGCCCGAATGGAGGCACGTCTTTATATTGGATTTGTATTAGTAGGGCAACCAGTAGCTATATTAAACTCAAATAATGCGTTAAGTATCAATAGCAACAATACATTATGGATCACAAAGCTTCGGCCCGGTTGCACGTCGCTCACTCGTACACGCTCTACAATAATATGTACCTACGTCATCGGTAGGCCTCGATCACCTCGTAATTTTACGTTTCATTGGCAGTGTTCTCAAGCAAGAGTATCCAATTTCTTTTACACGAGTGCGGTCAAGCAGAAACGATAACACTTAAACTATTTCTGGCCTTTGTTGGGATCGACTTGTTACATTTTACGAGTATCGCCTTCTGTTCTGACAAAAAAATATGTTATTCCTAGATTAAATGAAATGCGTCCATCTTGTTGTTGTGTGGAGAATTCTGAGAGATTGATGAATCATTCTTGATTTCAACAGTGAAAAGAAAGTCATCAAATTTTTTAATTAATGTTTTATAGCGATGAGTATCGTGAGTGGTAATTAAGTTGGCTGGTTGAATGGTGTTTGCGAATAAAATCCCTTGGAATATAAATCGTATTATTCCTGGATAATATATTAATGTGGTTATATGTGCGTAAAGTGTCGCTATTATAATCACATCATTCGTACGGCGGTGGTTGGGAGACCACCTAACGTCAAAGGAAGCCGCTGGTCGTCCATTTTTGCAACGCCTTTGTGTATGCATGTTAACTTCTATTGGGAAGGAGATGTTGTTAAAGAATACTTTCAGTAGCTATACTCATATTACTAAACAATAGCAAGGTTATAACTATAACATGACTTTTTAATTGTTTGTAGGTGACAGTTAAATCCAAATAAAATTAGGAAATCGTGGAATATTAAAATATTACATCCATAAAAATCACTACCTACAACACTTATTGAATTTTCCATTGAAAATGCGAATAAAAAGAGTAATGAACTTAAATTCTCACCCTATATCAAAGTTTGACCGCATATTAATGGTACTTAAAAAAATATAACAGTGGCATATTCCACTTGTGACGGCATTTATAGTTTATCAATTTCAAATAATTCCTCAAAGGTTCCGCCTCATGCCAGGCCTTAGACCCCTACTGAGAACCACCAATCAATTAGACAACATGTCAACAAGTGTGTCCTTTGATAAGACAAGGAACCGAGACGGATATTAAGAATACAATCAAAAGTAGACCATAACACAAACAACTTAGAGTTAACAACTGTATCCATCAACACAACCTCCCAAACTGACGGAAAGGTTTCTGGAATATTGGAACTTGGGCCTTCTTTCGTTTATTATAAAACCCAAAATGGTTTTTTGTATCGAATTGCTTTTGTAGTGTCCGGAGTCACGTCGCGGTTCTGCAAGCGATCCCTATATTTTTTTGTAGGAGGCCGTAGACGTTGCGGTGCCTCGAAAGCCCATGTTTTTGAGTGTTAATTTTATGTTCCCGAAATATTTATGACGCATAACGTGTCCATAACAACCCCGCTATACAAATGTGGGTGGCTTTGTGGTAATGTATCACTTCATTATAATATAGTTCTCATTTTGGCGAGATAGTTTTATCATCGTATATATAGCTATATTGCTACGATTTTTTGTTATGTGTGATATATTAGGTAGGAATTCACGACGATTAAAATATCAAACTTCACATATGAAACATAAAATAACAATCCAAATCAAAAACCAGTTATAGAAACGTGCAAATGATGTGAATACATCGATTTCGTTTATAATAAATTCGATCGCCATACCTACAAATAGTAAACGTTATTCCGATCCGCGTTTCACTCTAAATCCAAACGAACTAACAGGATCAGTCAAACACGCAATTGATGAAATATTCACAATGAAAATCACAAAGAGGATCTCAAGTGCACAATGCGTAATAGAATTCGCAAACATTGTAACGCTATTAACGCAAAAGAAGGTGAAGTTAACAACAAATTCAAACATCAATTGATAGCTAATCGTCCGGAAGTGCTTTCGGAGCATGCGCAAGTAGATCGCAACAATAACATCTACGAGGGTGGCACGGCAGTAAGCACAGAAAGTAAGGTTGAATTGCCAAAAAAATATCAGTCACTAGGTCGATATTGTGCACTCAGTAGCCGAATGTATCAATACCTTAGCTGTCATTTTTTTTTTACTCACGCGTTTTATTCATAGCAAGCTAGTCTCGTCTGCTCGAAACATAATCACACACTAAAGTTAGACATAGACACCGTTGCACCGTTGAAGTATAAAATTTTCTCACAATCACATAATCGTGTTCCGATTCGTTCAACCGTTGCGTTCGTGTTAGACGAAATTGAAACAGAGTCAATCATTTAATGCTAAACGTAAGAGGCAAACCGTGACCGAATAAATGAAGATTCTGAATTCACCATTCGCATTTCTGTGTCAACTTTAATTAACAATCACATTTTCATCAACCTTCGTAGTTCTTTCGGGTTATCACTTCCATTGTCGGATAGAGATTGAATTTCTTAACCTTCCATCTTTGCTATGACGAAATTCATTTTCTGTTTGTACAACTTCAGTTTCTTAATTTAAAATGACCGCGTGAAAAGTACGTTGCACTTTGATTTGCTTTAATCGGTATTGAATTGAAATAGTGTACTTTGTTTCCACTGTTTGCACTTTATATTGTTAAGACGTTTGATGTCTAGGGGTATTACTGTTGCACTAGCCGTGGGTTCTACTTGGGAATGACGGTCAATAAAACTTATGAACGCAATAGGCGTAAAGATATCCCGACCTCCTGCCAGTGCAGCTACACACACTGGTACACCTGAGCTACATACAATACTTACAACAGCCTCGATTATTAACCAATTAGAATAACTCTTGCAAGTTCATGGAGGACATAAAATACAACTTTTTCTCTTCGTGTTACTTATTAATTTATGTCGATGCCGATTGCAAATCAATGAAACGCAGCTGTTGACAAATAATGGTCTTTGAATATATAATTTGCTGGTGAAGAAAATTATAAAGCAAGCTTACCCCGAGTACCTACTTGATAACAACGGTACAATGATAGTTTATAATGTTTGGAGTCGATATCGTATTGTGTAAATAAATCGTAAACCCCGTTTTCACAATCATAATATGTTTCTGCTTGCAAATCAATTTCACGTAGCGACATTAATGTGCCTATAGTAAAATTTATATGGGGCTTTACGTCACACGCCATGCCGCTTTCCTTCCACATGAGTTGTACCTACGATAACTGTACGACGAGTGGTTCTGTGAAACCTGGTCATAGTTCAGGAAATCTAATTAATGTTCTTGGCGTTTTTGCTTTCGCATTACAAATTATGAAGCTACAACTTGTTTTGCGGTGCATCAATGTTGTAACCTGTACTAGAAACTGTGCTTACAAGTGTAAGAATATATGTACAATTGAACATACAATCACATTTTTATTTATATACATATGTACAGATTGACTTCAAAGATCTTGAAGTTAACCTTACACAAGAAAAGCTATTACTTTGGACAATAACTATTGTTTGAATTTACATGGAAAAATCTGAGAGTAATAAGTAAACAAATATCAAACATGTATCCAACTTATTCTTTTTTTTGTCTACTTTGAACGTTTATTTCAGAATAAATTATTATACCTACTGTGTGGATGTTTAGTGGCTGCAATTTGATGTAAATTAAAAAAAAAAAACTACGGAAATGGAGTTTTGCATAGATATCATTTCCCAAGTAAACCAGAATTTTGCTCTTGGAGAATGTTACAAACATTCTCCAAGAGCAAAATAAGACTAAAATTGTAGTTAAATTGTAGACCAGACTATCTATAACATAGTCTAGAAAAAAAGAGCACCTGTTTTCGTTGTTGTACACAAT
This sequence comes from Mythimna pallens, assembly GCA_961205895.1. Taxonomy (NCBI): domain Eukaryota; kingdom Metazoa; phylum Arthropoda; class Insecta; order Lepidoptera; family Noctuidae; genus Mythimna; species Mythimna pallens. The sequence goes on from OY540843.1 coordinate 11,545,238, forward strand.
AATGCGAGAGCAGTGCAAATGTCTACATACCCTGTATTGTATGTAGCTAAGCGCTGAAGGAATGTTGTGAATTAGCGGCGAAGAGGTGCCTTCTAGCACGTTCGGTGCTAGTCGCAAAACAGATTATTTTACTAAAGCTACAATATAAACGCCCGTAGAACCAAAATTACTATTTTGACTCCAAAATATATTACAAGAAATACCGCAGAGAAAATCTTGTGCAAATTAAATTGAATAAGAATAATATGTAGAGCGATTTAAAAAGGTTATCACTCAAGCGTGTATAGAGCATACAAAATCTAATTCGATCAACAAGTTGACGTTTCCAACAATACATGCTCCACATTAAAACGTAGGTAATCCATTTCAATGCCTAACTAAAATAACAATGTGCCATCAATTTATATCGATACAAGAATTCTTTTCTCGTTAAAAAATCATCTATACGCTAATAAAATAACCTATTACTATCCGAAATCAAGCAACAAAGAGAGGTGAAATGCCATCTGAATAGGCATTAGAATTGGGCGGCGATCACAAAGGCTGTGTCATTCCATTAAGCCTTCTTCAAGTCTTCAAAAGTATTCTGTGTGGCCCGGGCCGTTGGTCGCGTGGCCGCTCCGCCAGATACTAAATGTAGCAATCGAATATCAAATCAATTCTATTATACTTTCATACGAGTTACATAGCAACTTAGATGGCGGCTTATTCTCATTTGGGTAATAGCTTTTGGAAATTCCTAATATTATTTACTTTGAATACTGATAGCATGAAATTCACTTCAGGCTACCGGCTCGCGCAAACTTGACGGCAAAAAATGTCGTCACAATACATTTCAATGGAAATAGGACGTCTAGTTTCAAATCTAGAATTTAAGAACACTGATTTTGAAAATCATTTGGTATTCCATATCCCAGTGAACGGAAAGCAATGCAGCTATAGGGAATACAAAGTCTTTCTAATTTGTTAAAACACGAGTCTCCCCATTGAACGTGTGGCCAACTGTTCAAACTGGCAACGCCTTTTGGCATGCCAGAGCTGAATATAATGTATGTACCTACGTAGGTAATGAATGGAACTGTATATTTTATTTCGATATAATAGGCTATGTTTGAGAGTGCCCTGTTTGACCTCATTCCGTATTCACAACGCGTTATGTACTAATTTGACGGATTCTTTTCTTTTCTTGCACGAAATGGACTCTTTGACGTCGTCACTTGCCGCTTGGACAAAGGTTTCGCTCAAGAAACTAATAAATGTTGCCGCAGTTGTTTGTTGCCATAAAATATTACCATATATTGATTGCGTAGTTTGGTTCAATCAATCCTGATTGTGATAGCAATAAGGTTATTTTTTGATCGTATCAATATCAAATTGCTAGTTAACAGATGTAACTGACAGATGTTAATTTACTAGTTTATGTACCTATTGTCACCGCTGCACGTATCATGTAGAAACACAAAACAACTACATCAAGTGTTGCTTCAGTTATGTGTCACATTTATTATTTTAAAATTCATAATTCAATATTGGACATTTTGTAGAATGAGAATTCATTTGTAACATACGTTAACAAAAGACGTTCATTTGTATTAAATATTTTAAGATATTAACTGCTAGCACATGATCAGGACAATTCGAAATAGTATTTTAAATATTAGCGTCATCAATTTATTGTCACGTATCCTTCTAATGATTATAAGATCTTCATTATATAAAAATCTTCTTGTAGTGCAAAGTGACCGAAGCTAGAGTCACAGGGGACGGATAATGACTTGCTAAGCTTTTATAAGGAAGTTAACCAATTTCAGGACTTACTTGTATGAAGTTTATAGAATCATTTCCTTTTGGAATTCAAGTCGTAAAGGAAGTTAGAACATGGATATGACCATGGATGTGTAGACGAAATCTATACAAACGATAAACAAACTGTTTGAAAGATTTTATGATTGGAGAAGAACCGAATATTGAGATGAAGGAAAATAGTGGCTGATGGAAGAAAAACAAAAGTGATGAGGGTGGACGACGCCGCAGAGACTAACCTGGAAACAGATGGCGAGATGACCCAGACGCCTACCACAAGGGCTGATTTGAGGTGGCACGAGTAAAGAATAATTGAAGAACTTGGTCCCGAGGCCTTTACCTAGCAATAGGAAAACATAAGCAAAAAAAATCATGCTCTACTGACCCCAAAAAAAATAGTATAAGTGGTGGCTTAGTGGTAACGACATCAAGTGCCATCCATGCCGACCCATCATGGGTCCAAAACCAAGCACGCGCTTTGCCCGTACTACGCCCGCGTGTTAGATTACCACCATGATCATCTTCGATAGAGAAGAGTTGTTTCCCAGCAATGGGAAAATTATAAGGCTGAATATGCTATAATATAATCATGCTAAGAGCAGTAGGATGCTGAGGAAACGTTTGTAAGAGTGACCGTAGCCCTAGAACGTAAAGGGCAACTGAAGTTTTCTTTGACACGCCCTCTCGTACAATCCTAGAGAGGGAAAAGTCATTATATAATTTTCCAAATCAAAAATAAAAAGATAAGATTTTTTTATTTTGCATAAGGGTAAGTAGTAGGATCATGAAAGGTCGTAAAATCCAAAGGTGATGATGATGAATTGCAGTAATTTTAATTAGCTGTATCTGGTTATACATTTATTAATGCACTAGCGATTGTAAAAATAACGTTTAACTACCTCGTTGGTATCGTGGTCACAAGTGCGACTGTTGAGCGTGTGGTCCTGGTTTTGATTCCCGGGTCGAGTAAAAAGTACTATTGGGTTTTTCTATTTACAATTACTCTGTAGCAGTCTGGAGTTCGTAAGTTGGTGGTGTGACACCCACGTAACTCGGAAAGCAAGTAAATTCCTTGGTCCTACATCAGATCTCTCCCCAATCGTGTCGAGATGCTCACACTTCTGCACAGCGAATCTCAATCTTGCATGCTCTTGTATGTTTACAATGTTTACACAAATAAAGAATATTTTATCTTATCTTATCGCTATAATATCTCTTGCTAAACTTTGCTGAAATTAGTCATGATGATCGAAATTCTAAGGTCCACCTTTGGACAATGCTTTTTGAGTAGATAATGTGTAAAAGTTACATACAAAACACAAGATAGAAACAACTTAAAGCTTGAAAATGCAAGTATTTCAAATACAAGTTTCTGATAATGTTGGATCATCACCCGACAACCTAATACGTTGCATGATGATGACGTTGAAAAAGCACTTGTTAAATTGAAATTGGAAAGTAGGTAATGATTAAAAGCAAAGAATGATTGTGCATGAGAAAAGTAGTGTTACCTTTGGCATTGTGACAAAGACGAGCAACGCCCTGGGCTCTTTAGATTCTGATCTCTTGGCCGCGGCTAATCTGATAATCGCTTTAAACGTTTCAACACCTGAGTGTGCGCCCGCGCAGTATCGATGACTGCGGTTTTGATCATCAGATTGGATTACACTACCCAGAAATAATTTTGGCTAAATCATACAAATTATATTTTATTCATTGTTTATATTACTAATTGGTCGTAATGATCGTGCGTTCTCTATCAATGTTATTAAATAATTGGCACCAGATGTAATTAAAGAGAGTAAGTATGTAGTCGGTATGTACTTCATGAGCAAATTATCTAATAAACTGATTTTGATTAACATTAAATGACGTTAAATCAAAGTTCCCGCTTCAAATATCCGTTATATCAATTTGTTTATTAATAGATCGGCATAAGTAATGGCAAGTAAGCGCCCTGAAGGTTGATCGGGCGGCGAGGCATTTCGCCGGCCGCGGGCGGAGGCGGGGGGCGCGTCATATTATGCGGCTAAAAGAGCCTGTCGGTGCCTTTGATCTGCGCGGGCGCGCCGCCGAGATGTGTGCGTGTGCGCGAGATGTGCACCGCTTGTCGGCCGTGATATGAATGTGACTAAACCTTGATTATGGTACTGAACCCCACATAAAGGTCAGAAATCCAATGCACCGTGATGTAGGTAATATCATTCTTATAATTGGCTCCATCGAAAACTCTTTAACTCTAATTGAGAGGAGAATTTACGAGTGATCCAAGTAATTAACAACAAACGTTATTACTGTCGCAAATCTTGTATGGAGACCAATAAAATGTTTATAGCATAAAGGATTATGAAAAATGCACTCTCGTTCGCAGAGAAAATTACAAGGTGCAATGCGTTGGCGATCGGTATCGCGCTTCATCGCCGCCGTCACCTAGCCGCGGGCGGATCAGATCTCCTCGCCACTCATCGCAGATATTATGCCAACTAATATCGACATTAACTTCCATACATAAACCATACGCAAGTGCATCATTATGCACTAACTCTCAACATTAGAAAATTCCAATACATGTTATTTAAGATTAATCTATGCTGTGATACTTCAACGCTTTGAGTCCTGTTATAAGTACCTAGGTGTATACCATTAATCATACGAATGCATTATTCAAAACAAAAACCAAATTATTTTTTACAAATTACAAATGGCTGCATATTTGTAAATAATTTTTCATCCTCTTAAAGCATTGAACAAATGTTTTGTGATGTTCTCGGGCACATCAGATGGACTTATAAGACACTAATCCCGATTTATACTCGTACTTCAGAATCTCGTATAATTTGAAGTCGAATTAAAAATCGAGACTTTTTAATAATTCAAAAAAGCCTTCGCGCCGACCGCCGCCGCCTTGCTTACGTTCCCGCGAACGTGACTCATACAAGAAAAGCAAGTAAGTGAACATTTTTAGAAAACTGTCTTGTGCCGTATCTCGCTTTGAATTTCGTTATATTCATGAATTTTATCAGAAAGACAGATTTATATTTATAAATTATTAATAATAATATGAAGAATATAAAATAAAAGAATATACCAATATACTAAAACTTATATAAATTATGTACTACTAAATAGTTTCATATAGATACTTACAATAATTCTGTTATATTTATAAGCACATAAGAAGAAAAAATGTGACAGGGTCTCCATACTAATGTCGTCGGCATTCTTTTATGTTATTGCTCTCCTCTCTCAACCCTTTCAAATATGTGTATCTCTTTCTTTTTAATTTGCCTTAGACGAAGCAGGTCATAAGTCGAAGTGACATTTTTAACAATGCAGTCGAAATGTTTTCGTATGGTAATGACTTATGTGTAAAACCGTCAGTGCAAGAACTTTTTGGAGCAGTATTCGTTGTTATTTAAACACGGTAAGCCTTTGAAATGATCTTAAAGTCCAGCCGCGGGGGAAACAAGGGAATACTTAATTTAAAACCCTTATGAAGTATAATACTACATACAACTTTATAAAACTTATATTAATAGTTTTCACAGCAGCTGTCTAGGTAATGTAGATAATTCTTTTTATCAATTTAAAATTAGAAAAGAACTTTAAAATAGTACAGGGAACTGTCGTCATTAGAGCAAAAAATGGAAATGTATACAGAAGTACCTACTATTTACGAACGGTTGTCCATGAAACTTTAGATACTCATAAAAAATTGTCGCCAGTAATAAAACGCCGATACAGAGAAACGACAGGACGCTTAGAAAACAAAAGTTAGTCAGTAACTTTACGACGGGTAATAATTTCTCTTAAAATTTTAAAGTTGTTTTACCAATATATCCTGGTGACTTTTATAGTATCTTACACAATTTATATCTTAATATCTACATTTAAAGTGTTTGACTGTTTAAAGTGTTTCCCGCACTGGGCCCGTGTGGTGGATTACGGCCCATTCCCTCTCCTAGAGAGAAGGCCTGAGTCCCAGCAGCTGTAGAAACATTTAAAAGCTGATTATGCTTAAAGAGTTTTACATGATTTTGCCTCAACTAAAAAGACTTTTGGATACAATAAAACTAAAAAATTCAGTATTACTAGGTATATTTTTGGCATTATGCTGGTTCAAAGCCTATCGTGAAACTAATAGCATGAATAGAAGATAAGATGAGGTAATATTAAAGTTATGACTAAATTATCTCCTTTATTCTTCTTCAATTAAGATCAAGATCATTCGGACAATGACACGGATATGACAATAGATCAGTCGTGACAGAAATGTTTTATTGAAACAGAGACAAACCACTTTCTGTAGCTTACGGTCCTTGACCATTCCAGAAAGTGTAGCCTAAACAAGGCTCTGTTATAAACAAGAAAAAAACAGCCTATACTATATTCGTCTGTCTTGTGCCCGACGCGCGAAGATGAAATATGGTTATATTGGTAGCTGTAAAAGGCACTTTGTAATTTCTTCGTGATTTTATAGTTTTATGATCGTTTCGGGCCCTTTAGTTCGAAAAAGTGGTTGTCTATGTTTATGATATAATTTAAATCCAAGTGGGATAACCGACACATAATCAGCTGCTAAATGTCAGCTAATCATGGGTGAAACATCGTGTTTTATTTATTGGCCAGATTGTGGTTTTAAACTTATAACTTGAGGTCTAATTGATTTGTATGGAACATTTTTTTTTGGGAAATCACAAAAGATAGAATATTAAAACAAGCGTAGTAGGTAGGCAAATCATCTTTGAACATAAAATGCTATAATGATATAAAGAAGCTTCTGAGTAAGAAAAGCAATTATTTATAATACATAAAAAAGCAATAAATTAACAATACTTAATAAGTAGCTAAATATGAATGTTGATTTCAACAAATTTAACATTTTATTAGTCTTACTACCTAAAATATAGTTGATACAAATGTAAGAAAAGATCATATCGAAGAACTTCATAACAAAAAGTTTTTCATATGGAAAAACTAACCGTTAAATCATAAACATAAGTAAGACAAGAAATTGAACACAAATATAAAAATTACTAAAAGTCTTCAAATTACAATGCAAAAAAGGTATTTAAAAGCAATTATTAATTATTATATTATAGGAAGTAATTACATAGAAGCAGAAGGCGTACCTTGAAAAGAGTATCCGGTGAAGTACGGTGTCATATTCAGTGTTGATACAGCCATGGACGCAAATAATTTCAGAGCTAAGTGAAGAAGACGAGTAGCTCTAAACACCAAATTAGTCCGAACACATGCAAAAGTCCCAGAAGATCACTATTTCAGTCTTTCACTATCACAGCATGAACGCAGACATAATTACGTAAAGGAAACTGCGTGTGTCTAATCCGTGTTACTTTGAAGACAGCTCAGTGCCCACTGACGTGTGATGTAAAGATGTATTTCGACTCTCAAGTGTAATCTTTCACAATCAACGGACCAACAAAAAATGGTCAAACTGGCCGCCTCCGCAGCCTTCAAAACCGCTCCACCTGATTGTTTGTCTCTTTCTATCAGCCGACTGTTTTCATCGCCGAACGAGTCACCGGTCCCGAAACTTTTAAATAAAAGTATCGATCTTGTTGTAAACACTTGTAATATTGATAGTCTACCAAATTTTATACTAGACAAACTTCCTGAAATCAAAATTCCAGCTTTTATTACAGCTTTTGATAACATTTACCCATCGATGGCGTAACGGGGCAAAGACCGGTGTGCAAACGAGATAGCACGAAGCCTCGGATCCGGTATCTTCAAAGCGAAGAACGCTTACAATAACAATGTGTGAGTCGCGCCTGAGTCGCTGTTCCGTGACGAAAAATACGAGGCGTGTTGCCACAACGATCTATGCCTACAACGATCGGGGATTGGTCAAAATTTGTTTGGGGCGGAGTTTGTAAGCACACCAAGAAAATGTTAGTGCACGTTTGTGTGAGTTAATTGCAATGTCGATCTGTGTTCGTGTACAGGACACATTTTGTTTCAATGTGTATAATTTTTCAGTATTTTATAATAATTCTTCCAAATGGCATTAAGTTAATGAGCTTGACATTTAAAAAATGCATCCTTAACGTCTTGATTTTGGTGACATTTAGAGAATATATTTTTATCAAAATATGTACTATCAATTTACACTTTAATTTTGTTCTTTCTCTACTGCACAGTGACTATTATACAGTTAACTTAGCCTTTTCATTTTATTTTTATAATAGGTAAAGCTTTCCCAAAAATACAGATACCGCGTTATGCGTTTGCGCTCATCCCTTAAATGATAATGGGATGGGATATTTAGGTAAACAGTGTCTCTTTTGATTGCGTTTTCATAGAAATTTTTTCATAAAATAAATATTTGACCTTCTTTTTGTGCTACAAATAAATTTAAAAAAATCTCAAATTACTCACAAATTTGAAACAGCCTACATATTTCAATTTTGTAAGTAAATTGAGATTTTTTTTGTAAGACGTACTCAAATAATATTATTTAATTAATATTTCCTTTAAAATAAAACTGTTCAGACATTACACTAGTAAGCACCATAGGAATAGGAGATAATAAAAAGGTTTATACGCATTTAACTCTAGGATTTATTTCTTAAAACTACTCTTTTTATAATAATAAAAAAATTGCATACGCTTATGCACCTTGACAACAATCCTAAATTTATTTGGCAATGTTCTTTATTTTTTAAATTTCATAATAGTGTTCTTTTTTATTTATAATATGCCATCTTTTCTAAGCCATATAAAGAGGCCCTGATGAAAGAGTCCTGAGTACTGCAGAGACTTTTTCGTAAATAACTGTAATATGCTTACAAATAAAATAAAGGTATAACAACTTAACAGTTAATACCTACCTAATTAAAAATCAGTAATTACGAGCAAGTTTACTAGTAATTAAGTGAACGTGTCATTGGTAGGTAAACACTATTGTCTCAAGTATTTAGCACGGCAACAAGGCCATAGTTTCGTAAGCACCTCGGCGTAAACCTTCCTCCACACTAAACGACTTAGCATAACAAAACTTAGCCAAAGGTGAACTCGCATAGATAATTTGTTAAGTCCACTCAGTTTTATTGGACGGTTAAATATAGATGTTCTCTTCTTATAATCAGTGTGAATTATGGCTTTAGTGTTTTCGTAGGATATACATGTTTTATTTATTATCTAAATATTAATGGTCTATAGGTAGTACTCATAATATCAACTCTTTTAATGATCTAAATTATAAATTAATAAAGATCTTTAGGTAGCACTCATAATATCAACTCTTTTTATTATCTATATTATTAATGGTCTATTGGTAGTACTCTTAACATCAACTCTATTTATGATCTTAATTATTAAAGATCTATAGGTAGTACTCATAATATCAACACTTTTTATTATCTAAATTATTAAAAATCTATACACCCCTATTTAATAATAAGTACAACCACAAAATTTGGTCACAATTGGTAAATTCATAATAGAATCAATAATTCATAAAAATTGCTACTAGAAAATACTACACGCAGTGTTTTTCCATTTTGATCGTTTTTATTCATTCATAATCAATAGCCTGCTGTACAATATTATTTCCATAAATTAAGTGACATTTTGGGATATAAACAAACGCTAATAACTTTGCTGTTTATGAATATTATTTATTGAGATTTTACTTAAATAATAATAAGACCTTTTCTAATAAACCCTTGTACTAATTAAAAATTATTGGTAGTACTCATAATATCGACTATTTTAGGAAGAATGTCGTAACCAACAGTTTATATTTTTGCAGGAATGGTTTTTCCCTTCTATAATTTAAATAGTATTTATAAAAAAAAAATGTTAAAAGTATTAGATCAGTAGTTACCTGAATTATAAGTTAAATTTTTTTATAAAGATAGATTAGAATGAACTTTATTGTACTTACACCAATATTATTAAAATATTATTAATTATTTAAAAAAAACTATTGTATTAGATCATTAAATTAAATATTTAGTGTTATTATATAAATAATAAATAGGTATATATTATATTTTTTAGACATATATTAATATAAAAATATATTAGCTTTTAAACAATGTTATGTAGGTATAATCTGTTTGTATTCTGACAGCCCAAAATCTCTCCACTCTTTCAGTTCGTCTAAAAGTTGTCTGTGAAAGATCAACCTGCGCAATAATACCACCCATTGTACACTTGTTTTACAAACGTTTGTTTTGTACTTATTGCGTGGTATTGCTACAATAAAGTCGCAATAAATAAATTCGGAAAAAAACTTAAATAAAAACCTCCGTTATATTGACTTAAGTATTTTTTTAAGTTTTGAAGGTTTCTTGTTATTAGATTTATTTCAACAAATTTTATTATTATGTCAAGTTCGAAAACTTGAGTGCAGCAAGCGAAGTGAGTCAGGAAATTGTTACCGGAGCTATTAGATTCAATTCTTTATCGATTACTATCTACAGCAGGTACCTGCACGTGTAGTAAGAGACTAACTGTAAATGCACCTTCTAAAGCTATAACGCCGGATAATCCTGGTAGAAGCTTCGCTGCAAATCCATCATTTTTAAAGTAACTTTTTTTATAATTAACTAGGATCTGCGAGCGGAGCTCGCGTGAAAGTAGGAAATTAGATTTTAAAAAACATCTTATGTGCTATTCCAGGACATGTTGTACCCGTGTAACAAATTATATCCAAATTCGTGTAGTCGTTTAAGCGTGTAGGAGTAACAAACATACACATATACTTTCACCTTGATTCAACTCGGGGAAAAATTAATGAGGTATTTATTAGTTTTACTAATGCTCACAAAATTATCAAACTTTAACATTGCTTGAAATAATCTTTCCTGATTGTCTGTAGCACATCTAAGCAAATTTTATTGGTCAATGAATCTAATTAAAAGAAAGTCGTTTAGCTTACAATGAACGTCAAATTTTCATTAAATCAGAACAAGTAACATCTCTACTAAGACTTAATATGATACGAGAAATGAGAACGCAGCCAATTTAAACATATTATTAAACATAAGAAACGACCTAAATAATATATGTATTCCAAGTGTATTAAATGCTACCATTTTTGAACAAGATTAACTTCTGTAGCATTTCGCTACAATAACCGGACCGAATTTAAACCGGAACAATGTAAGAACTCAAAGCAAATGTACACAGACCCTTAATAAATGAGACAGGAAACAATGCAATATCGAAACGAACAGAAATCGACTATTCATTAACAAAACAGCCTTGAGTAGAGTTACCAACTTTAATTAAAAACCAACCAACGCTTCATCGCGCTTACGGTTTACAAAACCCTTAATTTGTGGCTGGCCTATTTATAAATTAACACGTTCAGTGCGGAACGAGGTCTAATATGCCTCGTACATGTCTTTCTTGCGGTGCGACTTAGAATAACATAGTCTTCTCTGCCGCGCGGAGGCTGTAACTTCAATTTGGTTTAGTTTAGAAAAGATATGAATATATACCTAAGATGCCCTATTAAAACCGTGCAGTGTCGTATCTACTATTATACAGAATGACTTTGACCTCGTACCGCTCTTATCCAAAAAAGCTGTTAGTTTCTTAAACATTACGGGGTATAATAAGCCCCTTGCCGTCATAATGATAGTCAAACGAGGTCTTAAATGCCCCGTACCGAAAGACTGGAAATAATACAAAAAAGCATGCCGCTGTCAAAGTGTTAATAGATTTTAAGAGGTTTTGTGTTCAGCAGATAAACGAGACTCAATTTGACGTTATTAAATCTCAGTGGGAACGCCAATATTGCTAAATACTTGGGATATTCTGCGAGAGTTAGGTTATGCCAAATACTCCTCTAAGGCTGAAAAGGTCGAACAACCCTTACTCGATAAGGGTTGTTCGTTCCATGAAGGCTTTTTGTAATGAACTTTAGGTACTTGAAATAATCGAGCTGAGTTTATTATTAGTCCTGAGGTGAGCTACACGAATACTAACAATGCCTGCACTGGTTATGCAGGTTCACTCAAATCTGTGTGATTCTTTTCTCAAAAGACCATCTCAGACACTTATCTGCATGGTTCACATATGATTTGACCATTACATGTTTACTGTATCGACTTTATAAGAGATTTTGACCTCTGAGTTTATTTCGGTGTTTTTTACAAAGGCTTTATCTAGTGTAAATTGACGTGTAAAAGTGTTTTTTTTTTTAATCTACGTGCAAAATAAGATACTTATTAAATAAGATACTTATTATTGAATAAAACACATTTATGATTTCGTCATTAAACATTAACTTTTCTTGCGGTTTTGCTCCCCCCACAAGAATAGTGCATTTTTTTTCGACACAAAGTATGTAGGGAGTCTATTGGCACTCAGAAAAAGTAAGGCTTTCCATCAGTAAAATAGTTTTTGTGGCCAGTACCTACTTCCACAGATTACCTCGTACAAGCAAACAATCAATTTAACCTCTTTAAGAAATTAGTTTAGTCTGATAGAAATAGTTTTCTGCCTTAGTTTGTTTATACTAAGGCTTTATACTAATAAAATACACTGTACAAAGGCGCACTTAATGCCTAGAAGCATTTTCTACCAGTCGAACTTAGTATGGTACAGAAACATAACATGGCAGGTGCAACTTAATAGAAAGACAAACAGTAACGAAATAAATGCAATAACAAGTAACTACATATATTTCGACGGTTGAAAGGCTAACTGATCTAAACGATTTTTTTTCCAATATTTTTTTTAAATGTCGCTTAGATCATATTAGCCTTACAACCGTCGATTTTTGTGAAAGAACGAATCCTACCAATCAATACAGTGATGATTCTACCAACTCTTTGCGAAAGTTTTTAACAGCCTTCATCTTAAAGGAAAACCAAATGCTTTCCGCCCTGCAGGCCTATCCAAGTTACGATCGTTTCGTTTCTATTCTCTTTCTACAGTCGGTAACGACTCCGATTCCTTTGTTCTGATCACGTGATTTAACGTTAAGATAAGGTCTATCCCATTTATTTGAAGTTTTCTACTAGAATTAAAGACTGTAGATTATCAACTTGGCTAAGCCCTTTGCAGGCCTAGCCAAGTTACGACCGTTTCGTTTCGAATCTCTTTCTACAGTCGGTAACGCCTCCAATTCATTTGTTCTGACTACGTGAATTAACGTTGAGATTGTGTCATTCCCATAAATTTGAAGTTTTAAGCTAAACCTTCTGATGTTCAGAGGGAGCGCATGCTAAAGAGAGGTTTACAAAAAAAAATGAAGTAAATAAACCCAGAGGGACTTCGTAGAAGACAACATCTACCTACTATTTTGATTAATTATCATATTATTTATTAGTTCTCATATCCTTATTCTTAAACATATTATGAAACAAAGTCCTCGGCCGCATCTATCTATCTATCTGTCTGTTATCAATAAACACAAAAACTACGAACAGATTTTCATGCAGCTTTCACCAATAGACAGAGTATGAAGAAGGTTTATATCGGCGGTTAAAAGGCTAATTGATCTAAACGACATTTTTTCCAATATTGAGTTATATACATATTCGGAATCAGCAAATTTTTCTCCGTCGTTTGAGTCAGGTTTCAAATTTTTTTTTTTTTAATGTCGCTTAGATCAATTAGCCTTTCAACCGTCGATATGTATAATAAGGCATATTATAATGGAGAAAATTTAAGCATTTCAAAGATTTGTGATATATATGAGGCTAGAGAGGTTGCTAGTAGCAAATAACAGCAATTCTGATTATATACAGGTATATAATCATAATTGTTCGCACACCCGCCTAAAAATAACTCCGACATTTATAATATTCAGACATTCGTCAACTGTTAACACACATCACACAATCGTCAGCACCATCTCTCCAAACATAAGTTCACACTAATAACTTACAGTCGCAATTAAACCCACAGTTGTCACTTCACGCGTTATTAACAATCTTCATACGAGACTCGTCGCTTGAAGCGCGCACAAAAAAGGCGTGAAATGCGCTGAAATCGTTGCGCATACGCTTCAGGGCCCATTGCGCGCCAAAGACGCCGCTGAAACTATGCGCTGATGGGCCGCACACGAAGGCGTCATGTTTATTTGTACTAAATATTTCTGTTACTTTTTATTGTGCATAAAAAATGTCTGATAAGTGTCTTGGAAGTTTTTGTTCGACTGATTTTCCTCTAAGATACAAGATGACATGCTGGAAATGTTAGAATTGACACTTCAATTTCCGGAAAGAAATAAGACTGAATATTTTTAAAAATCAATTCTTAGTAAGGTAAAATTTAACAAAGACCAGACATTCTCATTACTTTTAAGGCTGTGTGTTATTAGGGTTCCGTACCTCAAAACGAAAAAACTGAACCCTTATAGAATCACTTTGTTGTCCGTCCGTCTGTCTGTCTGTCAATACTTTATCTCAGGAACGCGTGGAGGTATCGAGTTGAAATTAAAACCATATACTCAGGTTTGCGGACTCTTGAAGTTGTAAAAAAATCAAATATGTAAGTCAACGAGAAAAAAATATATAGTTCGGTTTATGTGGCAAAAAACGTACATTTCGACACTCAAAGAAATCAAAATTCATAGGGTACTTCCCGTTGACCCAGAATCCTGAAATTTGGCATAAAGCAAGTTCTTATAGCGCAAGTATAAGAATAAATCTGAAAACTGTAAATTCGTTGTTACGTCTCAATATTCTTTTTGCGTTTCGGACAAATCTTCCGAGACTCCATTCCGGATTGAACTATTTACAAAGGTAAGTTTGAACGGAACCCTTAGGGCGCGAGACCGACTCGCACTTGCCCAGTTTTTTTTTTCAGATGATTGCCAGTTCCCGCATCGACGAATCTCCATTTTACGAGTAACTAACACTTTCCCATGAGCTCTCAACAAGCTCGTTTTACTTCACAGTATTATCCACTTAGAGATATTTCCAAGCCGAACGAGAAACAAAAGTGATTAGATAAATGGCTTTTATACACATGAAATCAGAGATCATAAAGCACTAATTACAAATTGGTGTAACAAATCAGTCTTAGCTTATCAAAGCGGGAACACGTGCAGATAAATTATTTGGTTGGCTATTGTTTAGCGGCTGGGAGTTTTGATTCGCTGTGAGTCATCGCGGTGTGTTGGTACCTACTACATAAACAAAACTCGTCCAGTTTTTGTACAGTTGGCTAATGAGGGGCGGTCGGTGGTCGGTCGGCGATATACACACACGGATGCGTCGAATGCCACGCGACGATCGCTAATTGCTCACAAAAAGTGCACGATGCACGCTAAAGGAAACAAGGTCAATTAATATTTCAGCAACACTTTCTGCAACGCCCATTACAAAGTGATATAGCTAATTAATATATAGGTGTCAGCAAATAGATAACTACCATTTTTGAGCACAGGAAGCAAAGAATCATGTCATGATCGATCGGAAGGAATAGAGGGAGACCTTTGCCCAACAGTGGGACTATACAGTCTATTAATAATAAATAATAATATATATTAGAACAGTGGTAACCCAGTGGTATCGACTCCGTCTTACCCAGCCAGGTACATTACGTTGTGTAATTTATTTCATCACTACTGCTCTCAAAACGGTAATGGAAAACTTCGTGAGGAATCAGGATGACCTAGAACCAAAAATTCGAAGACATGTGACATCCACCAATCCGCACTGGCCTGAGTGGTGGATTACGGCCCATCTCCTCTCCTAGAGAGGAGACCTGAATCCCAAGCAATGGAAACATAATAAGAATAATGCTATTATGTTATATATTCATTACAAAATATTAAGCTTTTAATGAGTCACCCTTAAAAGTTAACTATTTCCTTTAAAAAAATAATGGTAGGTACCCAATGAACGTAACATTAATAAGTCGAAATGATATGTCGTATGTCGTAATATAGGCCACATGTCACAGCAGGTCCGTGGCCCGCTGTAATTAGTTCCATTCGATATGCCCGCCGCGGTTCCGGGGATATAATTCACAGACTTACAAATATATTTCATATTAGGCCACACTAATGATATCAATGTTGCCTTTTACAAGTATCAAATAAATTGGAGATTTAAGTTTTTTTAAGTATATTTATTGTTTTCTAATGGCTATGAAAATGCTATAACAGGTAAGATTTTTGTCTGACACAGTGATTTTAATAGTTTCCAGAGAGGTTTCGAGAAAATTTTTACGAAATAGTCTGACTTAGTGAAAAGTTTTCTAAAGTGACGAAATTAAAACTCTACTATTCATATATTATCTCCAAAATTGGAATAAAGAAATAAACGTAAAACTGTTACAACAAACGACCTACACAACAAACTAACTAGCGACATTAAAAGTGTAAAAGATCAAAATCTACGTCACAGTAAATGTAGTGAAACGCGGAGCGGCATTATATCGCACCGTGTGAAATGGGCCCGCCCCACGTGAAAAACAAACACTCGTAAAAATATGTCCAAATGACATGTAAAATTTTTCTACGTCACGATGAAATATTGTAATGGACCGTTACGAAAAACAGTAATAGTGTCTCATGCAACAGCGGCATTAGACCGCCCTTGAAGACATGTGCCGACGGATTAGAGTCTATTATAGGAAGGAAAATCCAATTCACTCTGGGCGAATTGAATAAGCTAATGGGCTGCACACAGAAACAAAACCATAGAAGCGACATAAATGTTAATTTCAAGCTTACCTGTTCTCCATACACTCTGTCGACGCCTCTAGGTAATTGAATAATTGGCTAATGTCAATAAAAACTTACCAAAACCAATTAACGATTTCTTAAACTATTTATAATACAAAAAATATATGTTTTACGACGTAGTCACGTCGTTTTGTTATGCCAAACAGGTTATATCTTTAGCCAGATGTATTGCATATTTAAAGGCTTCCTCAATTTTAGAGCTTCGTGTATTGTTTCTGTGAGTTTTTTTTAGTGTTTTCAATGTTTCCTTGTTTTGTTAGATATTATTCAACAGACTAAAAACTTGCGCTCAGCTTCTAAAGTAAGAAAACTTGTGTTTGATCGCTAATATTGACACAGACTCGAATGTGTCACATCCAGTGGCTCGGCGACAACAGTTCCGCGCAGCTGATGTTCCATATTTAACACATTTGACTTGTTTCCACAAACAGTCGGTCGCGGCGGGGCTGCGGAGGCGTGCGCCGGCGGCGCGATCACACATTTCTTAACATATTTTTTATTCGTCGGCATCCTCACAACTTGACTAAGGCTAATGACTAAAATTAACATTCACATATTTTATTAATTTTCTGTAAACCTGACATTTAACTGAGAAAGGTCGCGCGAGATGAACAATTAAATTTGTTTTGACGGCTATTATATACTACACGATTTATTTTAGTATTTTTATGTAATTAATTATATAGTTTTATAAAACATAGAGCATCGATAAATTGAACAGAAAAGGTAGGAAGGAGATCAAAACATCAATAGTCAAATCAATACTTAAAATTAGACACGCTAATCAATTACGTCAAACAGAAAACACCAATGTTTTTATGTATGTATAACAGAGCGTCAACTTGAAATGGCCGTCACATTCCACCTTTTTCAAAAAGAGCCGTGGCCGGTGTGCATAGTTTTGCGTCCGTCGAGAGCCGAGGCTTAATAGCTGTAATACAGGCGACGTCGACGTCCAGACGATTTGCATGTGAGCCGGTGAAAGTGCTCCTCAGCTTTCAAGCGCCTTGACAAACGTACCACGTAGAAGAACAATGGGAACTGGTTGTTTGTAGAGAGCCCACCATAGCGCGCACCTACATACTAATGCTCCTATGTACAGTTAGTCCATTGTAGCGGTTGATTTGATCTCTTTCTAAATAGCTGCGCCATTTTTAAAGACCTGACCATCTTTCTATACCCTCTAACATTTACTAAAATTACAAATCACAGCTAATTTAACGGGCATTGTCCGAAAATTTAAATTCTATCAGTTCAATCACATTTTCAAAGAATCAAAAAGAAACAGTTTCTTTACATATTCAAAAGCAGAAAAGGTCTCTCATTGACCGGATTGACAATCAAATTCCGATAAAAATACTCGAACTAAAATAGAAAACTTACAAAAACTGTGTTAAGTAACAACTTCATGCTTTTGTGCGACACAGTCGGTGATTCCGCATTCGAACTATAAGCTAATCCCTAGACGCCACTCGATTTTGTTTTGACACACTTGCTCGTGTCACAACTCACAAGGATCCTGCCACTGGAACTTCATAACGCCAGATACATCACTTCGTTAACAAAAACCAAATCGAAGTGCTCATTCAACTTGTTTTTTGGTTCTGAAGTGTGAATGAAAGCTTATAATAACTAAATATGACTTAGCAGTTTTTGAGGTGTCAAGGAATTCAAAATATTATCCTTAGAATTTCGATTATAACTTTAGCCTCTAGAACCTAGATCATAATAGCTTATTAATAAACTACTGATTAATTCTTTATAAAAAATAGATTTCGTTTTTGTTGTAATTGTTACCACATCCAAGTTTTACCAACATAACTTTTTTTATATGCAGCTGGAGGCATAACGTAAGCGATTTAAATTACACTCGTCAGGATCTAGGTGGTTCTGGGCAACATCGCGTTCAAAACCCCACATACTGCGCTCCATGACATAGACCGTTGATGTGGCTCACAACGCTGCCCAGGTTAAGTGAAACTGGGCTCATATATGTCTGCCAGATGATGAGTCCGTAAATCACAAAATTAAAATTCCACCTGAAATCAGAAAAGAAAGCAGACCAGGAAAGAAATGGCGCAGCGTCTTAGATGGCTTCCTTAGAAATTGGTAAGAAGTGGATCAAAAGCGGGAACAATGGAGGGAATGGTGGGAGCCCTTGCTCAGCAGGTGTACAGTATAGCATTGCATAGCATAGTCGGCCTTATAATGTTACCACTGCTGGGACTCAGGCCTCCTCTCTAGGATAGGGACAGTATAGCCTAGATAAAATAATAATAGTGTAATAAAGAAATAAACGATTTAACAAATAATATTTATTAGTACCTTTTGAAATTGTACATGTACCTACGAAACTTAACGTCATGTAAGTCTACAGCTGCTTTTGGAAATTTTGAGATTCCCCAAAAAACGAAACGCGAATCGAATCACGCGCATCGTCCACAGGACAGTCGCATGCGTTGAACGCTCGTGGTACAATACCACGATACAATAGTCGATAATTTGCATGACGACTTTTTATCGATACTATTGTCGACAATCCGCTGGCAGCTGCACGTTCCACGATCGCTTGACGACGAGCATATTTTCGATAGAAGTTTGTCAATAAAACTGAAAGTTTCACGTGAACTTTATCTACCAGGATCATAGTAAGAATGAGAGGTAACGTGCTGTGAATACTCTGAACACGTTACCGTAATGCGAAGCTGTACCGTACTCTTACTTCAAAGGTGTTTTCATTTTACTACCATGAAATGTGCTTTTAACATCAACTTTCAGTCTTTAAGCATATTCTCCTTAACACCTTTGAAACCACATTATCTGTAGGTACGTAGTTAATATTGAAATATCTTCCAATTGCGAAACATTTGAGTCAAACAATGAACATGGTAAAAGCTATAGTAAGCTTAAAGATTCAATAAATAAATTACATTACATCAAAAATAAAATTAACATCAATTTCTAACTAAAAGAACATGAGAACTGATATGAGAGAACGGAGATGTAACTGTAACGATCACCATACATACAATTGTCATTAACTTGCTGAACAGCAATAAAGAATTTATACATACATTCATTTACACCCTTTTTATGTGCGCGCTTTGACGCGGCAACACATACGCGACTGTTTCTAGTGATTTACTATTATTACCAGTAAATAAAAAGTGGTAGGGGAGCAAAGAGGTGGAGCGAAATACTATTGTAATACACGCCATGAGAAGGGTCCGAAAGATAATGCACACAACGCCATCGACTTTGTAATTGATTCACTTATGTCACACGCATCGGGCTTTCCTATGCTCGCACAAATATATACGTCATCTCAGTTAAAATTCGTACCCCAGTGCAATATTCAAACATAGTCAGTGTTCAAAGTGTCCCGTAAAAGTTTCAGTATTAAAATAAATAAGATCGTAAAGTGTTATGCATATGAAAGCCACGTACAAGGAAAAACTATATAAGTATAGACATTGTGTTCGTAACATTACGTAGTAATTTCGTTGAGATAATATTCCGTTCACATAAAAATATGATAGTGAAGTGAAAGAACACAGAATCGTAATTAAAAACATCAAAATGGATTACACAACAGGAACTACGTCTTCGATGAACAATATGAGACCAATTTTCGGCGCGTACGCCTTTCAAGGTGAGCATCGAATTATTATTGTCCGTAGACACGAAAGGATCCAGAAAGATGAGAAAAAAGGCCCGATATGGTTAATTACGATGTTCCCAGGTACCAATAAAACAAGCAATAATACGTCGGAATCAAAGACCCGAAATCAATATCGACTATTGCCTAAACAATAAAAAATTGGGCACAGCACATTACATTTATTTTCCATGAACGGTTCCGTAAAGAATTGTTATAACATTCCTATCGCAGACTCATGTGATTCTGTAAATTAATGTCTCTCTCGTTGTTACCATGGCGCATGTTGATTTTTTAATTATGTTGCTGGACATAGCATTAACGCACGCAATGTCGAAACTATAAATATGACTCGAATTACAGCACTCAATCGATTAGAAAAATTAATAGCAATACTTTTCTGGGGATAATCATAACATTATAAACTCGCTTAACCCTAATAAAATCTCAACGACGATGCAGACACAGTCATATTTCTATTACCTACCTATTAACGCGGAACTCTAAAAAACGAAGATACCTTTCAAAGTGCCGCTTATTAACCTCTCATCGACTCCGACCGTAAAATGTAAACTCGATAAAGCCACCAATTAAAACTAAATATGAGAATCTCAACAATCAAAGCTCGAGCCGCTACATCTGACACCGAAAAACATTTCTCCAAAAAATAAATCGCGTTTTTTGTAACGAACGCAAGGTCGCAAACGCAGCATGATTTTCGCCTTTCGACAACCGCGATTACAAGCGGGCCGAGCCGATCACAAGCCGATCGTCGTCGATCGCATCACAATTCTGAACCTTAGAGAGTATACTTAGCACGAGGACTGCATTTTCGATCGACAATACGTTCTGGTCAGGACGGGGTAGGTGGTGATAATAACAATGCTTTATGAAAAGGTTTAGCCAACTAATTTGTTTTTTCTCGGCTACTGTCGATCTCGGTAGCGATGCAACCTTTTTTTGTTGGAGGAGATCAATCAGTCAAAATAACAGTGTGATACCGCCTTTGATGCGATCCGGCCGGCCTGTTTTAATCTCCTCTGATACATGATTAGATCACCAATGATGCAGCAAAGCCGAGTAACTGATCTGGAATTGGACGAATCTAACGCTTTACTCATAGATTAACAGATGAAATCTGCCTTATCTGGCGGTATGTATCGTAATGTATTTCAATTAGGAAAACTAAATGAGTTTTCTCTTACATTATATAAGCTCCCAAAGTCAGTATGCTCGCGAAAGTATTCCAATTTTTATTTTCATTTTTTGAGAAAATTTCTTAAACCGTAGTCATGTAAGTTGTATACTAAATATATAAATTTGATTTGGTCATGAGAGTGAACTGGGTCAGTTACTAAGACCTTGTGTTATCTTTGTTATCGCATCATGTATTATATCTAAATGAAATGAATAAAAGGTTCGGAGTAAATAAATTCATCCTATTTAGGCAGTAAAATTTTCGACTTCTTTACACTACTAGCTTCTCCCAGCGGCGTCACCTGCGTGAAACTAAAAAATTATTGCAAGGAAACCTACTCTCGGGAAAAAAGTAACCTAAGTGCTTTTCCAGGACATAGCCTACCCGTGTACCAAATTTTATTCAAATCCGTTCAGTCATTTAAGCGTGAAAGAAAAACAAACATACTTTCACCATTATAAAATTAGTGTGAAGCGATTATTGAAAAAGTCCTAATTGTAATATTCACTTTCTCAGCTAGATCGCACATAGATTAACAATAATTCGTGCGGTAGTCGACCACAACAACAATACGTTGCGGTTTCTTCAACTTGAAACGCAAAGTAAAAGGACTATGAAAAACAAATGATGTCAATGACATCGTAATGACCGTCCATCATTTCATGACGCCGTCAAAACTGTCTCAGTGTACGCGCATGCACATTACATGCGTTGTCGGTAATACGTTTTTCACCCAAAGTACTTTTTGCCGCATCTGATAAAATTCGCGCTGATGTGTTGTGCTCACGACAATGAGAAATGAGATATGAAATCAGTCCTCTTTTTAAAATGCGATATAAAGCAGTCTAATTAAGGAAGCATTCAGAATGAACTAAATTACGTAATGATAGTTAGGTACTCTGTGCAAAAAGCGATTTGTAACTTGATTACTCGGGTTTATTATGCTGGTTACTATATACCAGCTTGGTGTACTATTCAGTTCTCTCCATTAAACTAAAACATTCATTAAATCGGTCGTAATAAGATAATAAAAGTAGGAAGGCACTGATTGTGATTTGAAATTAAATCGGGAGCTGTCTCATCACCAGCCGTACTTCCATTGAGAGAAACACAATGGTAATCACAGAGAAATGCAGAAGCTCGTATGATTAATTACATATATGTTGGGCTCGTTGTTTATTTGTAGTGTGTGTGGTGACTGGTGAGATTACTACAAAGATGCTAGCGACATACCAACCATGTATTAAATTCTCGTCCTTTGAACGTATTCTTTTATCAACACGTATAGCGTTGTAAGTAATAAATTCCGTTTAGTAAGCTCGTATCGGATTTTTGTAAAACGTTTCAGGAATTCGCGGCGAAAAACCATGGCGTTCTCTTTTGCGAGGAGAAGAGTTTTCGATTACAGTAACTAGTATATATATTTATTGTATGTTCATGCAACACAAAAAGTACAAAGGCGGATTTAATGCCTTAGGCTTCTTTAACGACTGGTAGTAGATTTCAAGTCCACCCTTGGTTAACTAACCGTGTGGGAGTAAATGTTAAAACAAGGGTAAAATAGTGTACAACAATACATATATATAAAAAATAAACAGTATTTAATGTAATATTATACAAAAATATTTATCTACACTAATATAGAGTTAATTTTTTTTTTGTTTTTATGTTTTTTGTTTGTAGGAGGTAATCTCTGAAAATACTGGTCCAATTGCAAAAAAAAAATTCTATAGAAAGCTGCTTTATTTCTGAGTGACATAGGCTACGTATGCGGGCGAAGCCGTGGGCAAAAGTAATAATATAAAGTAAAGAAATAGGGATTTTTGAGACTACGATCCTTTCACGTCCTTCTCCACAAAGATCTACGCTATCTAGATCAGAAAAATTAAACTAATTTGACATTACAAAATGTGAAATTAGTTTAATTTTTCTGATTGACTGACTTCTAGACAATTTAAAAGAACATGTAAACGGTTTATTTGGAATAAATGCTTTAATTTCATTTGACTACAGAAATGAGGGTGTGGCAACAAAATGTTTTCTTTCTAAGAAAAACTTTTAAATTATACAGTATCCTTATGCAATGTATAACTGGTTGCAGTCCATCAATACTAAATAGTAGAAGAACTTACCATATTTATTCGGAGGGTTTCGTAACAATTTTTATTAAAATAATAATATTTTTCAATGAAAACTCGGATTCGTAGTGACTGTTGAGTATAGGTGTTCTTCACACTTCTTTTGTATTTCATTGCACTTGCAATCGTCTTGAGGTTAAATATTGTTTACCTTTATTTTTAAATATTCTTTACAGTGTTATTACTGTGTCATTGCCAACATATACACTTATCTATGTCAACAAACATGTCATTTCAAATGTCAAAACAAAATTGCTAATATTTGACTGACTCAGTAGTGGCTCAGCAGTAGTGGTCCCGAATTACGAATCGTACTTACGTCGTGGGTTCAAACCCAGGCTGGCTTTGACTTTATAATTTATTTCGTCACCACCACTCTCGAAACGGTGAAGTCATGAAGAACCTGGTATATCTTTGAACTAAAAATTCGAAATCATGTGACACCCACCAACCAGCACTGTCATTCCCCCTCTAAAAGAGGGGGCCTAAGTCCCAGCTGTGGAAACATTACCTACAAGGTTAATTATACTATGCTAGTGCTAGATACTGACTAGGCATTCAATAAAAACACACCAACTAAGTTATGTGGACCAATAACCTGGTGAGGGTTGCAGGAATCCTGGATGAATCTGAATCGGTGGACGCACAGGACCGATCGTTGTGGCGACGACGCTTGGTCCAGCGCCTATGTCCAGCAGTGGACGTCTTGACGTGGCTGAAGTGATGACGATAATGATGAACTAAGTATGGTCCCTTATTTGAAGAATAAAGAAGATCTAAAAATATTCTAAAATGACTTAGCGTTAATTAATTTATTCTCGTCGGAGTCTGTGTTTTCTGACAGCTACAACCCCTAGGTTGTCAAGAGTTTTCAATGTCAATGTCAAGAGTTAGGTTAGTTCTAGGCAAGCGTGCTCAATTGTCTGCCATATAATCGCTTTGGTGGGATAATGGTCAAACGCGAGTCTATACATAATAATTTAAAAAAGAAAATTACAAACATGAAAGGCTCGTCATAAACAAATACAATGTTAACGCCATTAGAAATCCCAAGTAAGAAATGCTCGGAATTTTCTTCATTGCGTTCAATTTTCTCTATTCTCTAAAGCGCTCACTTGTCAAAGTGTCTGTTTGCCGGGCGACATATCTGTCGCGACAAGAATGCAGATAATGGATGAAAAAGTATAAAATTCCTATCGAGCCATGCCGCCATGGTGTGTCTGCTATACCGCCGCCCCGCGGCAGGACGCAACTGATTGAGTTATAAGCTATAATGGCAATTCCATTCTGTTTTTGCACTGTTTTTCACTTGAATGCCATGTAGTAAGGCGTCTACTCATATTTAATATACATTAGGCACTGAATGTCGATCTCAGATTTGTGCTTCTTGTCCGCAGTGAACCGGAATGCGTGTCTCGTTTATTTTGATTTGTCACCTTTGATATATGGATAGATACTTTTTGTTATTATCTGAACACGTTATTATAGTTAACTGGAAGAGAACATTTGTTTTTTTTTTACTAGAATTGAACAGTGTTGATTGGTAGAACCTTCAGATGCAGATTTGAAAATAAAGTAAGTAGAAGTATTGTTTCTAAAATTTCACTAGTGCAGTCCGGACAGACGTTGTCCTGCCCGAAAACACTGACTTTTCGTGAGAAAAAATTGAGAACCCAATAGCAGCGCCACCTACCTAGTTCAATTGTATTTTCAAACCGTCCAGAGACCCACTCAAATATACACAAAAACTTTCATTCAAAATTGGTCAAAGGTAATCGGAAACAGGGTACATGGCAAGGAAAGCTTCACCAGTATTTCAATACCCAGAAAAGCTATTGAGCATTCTAGCGGCAAACAAGTTCCTTCTTTTCTGAAATTCATTAGAGCGAAACCATAAAAAAAACAGTAATGAGTAGGTACTTCTTGTTCTTAGATGTCGCGTTTCTATAAATGCGCAATTCCATTTATTATTTGAAAAATATAGGTACCTACTATTAAGTACAAAGTCTCCTCTTTAAACCGTACAAAACTATTGGAATTACGCATAAATCTTCTTACTTCGGTAGTCTACTAGTTTGAAATTGACACTTCATCAACCAATTATATGATCATCATATCAATCATAAAACGAACAACGCTATAAGCAACTGCAAATATTTTATTGGGCTAATTGTGCACGTCCAACCATCTGCAATGTTAAAAAGCGAGAGGATGTAGGCACTTACCAGACAAACTACATTTTAACGTTTTACACATCCAAATCTGACTTTAATGATCATGCTCATACAACGAACTCCTAATATCCACATACAAAAAACAATACCAAAGTCGAGACATCCAGTCGCCAGTGGAACACGAAATCTGTTCGGTTGACCTTATTACCGTGTGATAGAGTCATTTTTCGTTCGTTTTTAAGAAATTGTATAATGCAGAGTTCAGTGGCAGGTAGGCACAGCGGGCACAAAGCCGGGTAGCCGCGTCTTATAATCGAGAGTGCCTCCGGTTTGATAGTTAATTAAAGAAGTGAATAACATGCGGCAATGCAAGTCAGCTGCAATCTTCGTCATTGTACGAGATGTCCTCAGAGCGGATGATACCCCTCAAACTCCACTTTATTTCAATCCACATCAACTTGAGCCAATTATTTTTGTATCATTTATATGTGATGAATATTTATCGCAAATCATTAAGGTGTATAAGGAAATTGTGCGACGTGTATTAATTAATATGCTCAGAGGTAGATATTCCGATGAAGCCGTTAAAATGATTGTTTATGTTGTGCCCGCTGAGATTGTGCGAAAGGTTTCGTTTGGTGTTCTGAGAAACAAATGTCAAGGTTTTTAATGTTTTTGGTGCAATGACTCGGCTGTAGTGTTTGAGTGCACTAAGTATTGTTGGGGCTGTGAATCACTCTATGTTTTACATCGATGCTTTGCACTACGCTACCGGTGCAGCCCCAGTGACTGCGAGATGGATCTATGTAGGAGACATAACAGTACGGCAGGAAATTAGCTCTACAAACTATTAATTCATTCTGACGCGGCGAAATTACTCACAAGAACTTGACCTCATCGCTCAAACTAGATAAATCACGTAACCAACTGTTAGCAAATTATATTTTATGATTATTACCTATATTGAATAATCTAAATCTAAAAACATAGTAGGCATTAATCAATTCTACTCGTGCCCGCATGAATATAAATCAAAATAATAAATGTAGCAAAATTGTAATCGTAAATTTTCTTCATCTAGGCATTGTCACTATGATATTTTGAAAACAAAAAGCAACTTTAGATACGCAAATAGGTAATATTTTGAGGCAATAAAACCGTTATCGGTGAAGTTATCGCTGCGCAACGGAGCGCATTTTGCACGCTTCTAATGAACGCCTTATGAAACAGGCAATTTATCACATGTGGCCTTATCACAGAATGCACTGATAAATTTTATATGAGAAGAAACTTAAATAAACAATAGCTATTATTCCAGCTATTGCCTACACGTGCACACTGTATTGGGCACTCCATCAACTCGTAAAAACCAAATGTAATCCTAGCGAGCTATTTGTTTTCGAAATTCTTCTATCCCTTTGAACAATTGTTCAGTTACACTTGAGGTAGGCAGTACGTGACTTGTTATTTTGTAACGTTTCACACAAACTCTCATTACCAATTCGAAAAAGTTGTTATTTCAAAAGGACCGTCTTTGTCGGCGCCTTGTATCTACAGTCTGACCATGAATAAATCAATGAAAACAAATAGTATTCGGCTACTAGTGTTCCTAAAAGCTTTTTTCAATGATATGTGATCTGCTATTGTCTCAACTCCCGTTTTGTTACAGAGCCTCAAGTATGGTAATTTATTCACAGTCAGATAATAGGTAGAGCATATTTTCCTGCCAAGATCCAATGTGCTGTACATATAGATAGGTTCGAGGCGTAATTTGGTAGACACCGAAACTAATTTATTTAACAAAGGACGGACCGACCGATAGAGCACTTTTTATGCGTGTACAAACATATTATTACGTCCAAACATATACACACTATGTGCTGCTATCTGTAGGTTTAGTACGATCTTTTTTCGTAGCTCTTGTATCACATGAAGTGTTTTGTAGTTAATCTTAATTTAAAATTCTTTGATATAATATCATATAAATAAAAAGCACAAGGAAAAAAATATTGTCGTGAAATATTACGTTTCATAGTACCTAATAATCTGTGGTTTTCGTTTATTAATAAGTAACTTCTACTTTAGTAGCTCGTATATTAATTTTAAGGAATATTATTTTTGGAATATAAGACTATATTAGAATATAGAATATTTTCTTCTAATGAAACATTAAAATATTTAAAAAAAAATGTGATAAGATTTCTAGATGATTGAAGTTATGAAAACAGTATAATTTATTGCACTCTCAATTTCTGATATGAAACAAGTACAGTCACGAGCAATAGGATGTATACATTGTCACATTTTCTATTTATCTTAACTTCTGCCATTCAAGAAACATACACGTAATTAAGAAACATTTGTAACGTATATAACTTATTGCTCGTAACTGTACACTATATTTACGAAATTATTGTAACAAATCTAATAACCCTTTATTAAATGACGTGACCAAAATAATTCTTAGAAACGTAACAATTAAATCTGACCGGAAATTAGAAATTCCTGAGACGGATGACGTAAAAAAACCTTATCTTTTTTATGACAAATAATGTCACGAGAAGTAAGGGACATTCCTCAGACGTTTACACCTTTATTGTTGACACAATTATATCTTTAACGGCTTACTTTTATAACGACACTGTCAAACTCACTGTTATGTCAGATTAGACGATAAAAGTTGGAAATGTCAGACTACTATAAATTATAACTGTGTAAAGTATCTTATTCGTATATGTCGTGATAGTCCAGTGGTTAACGCACCCGCCTCTCACGCATGAGGTTGCAGGTTTGAAACCGGGCAAGTACCAATGTAAAATTGTTCAATTCATATGTAATTTTCTAAGTTTATTTATAACATTATGATACCCTGTGCCTCAGAAAGCACGTATAGCTGTTTGTCCCGGTTGTCATTCGTAGATCTTGGAAAGAGCCAAATGTTTCAGATGCCAGAAAGTTTGACCATCATTCTTTCCCAGGAGTCCCGTGTTGCCTAGTTTCTGGCTGGTGGAAGTCAAATTGACAGTCGCTCCATGTAAAACCCACCAGTTTGACTAGAAACCGACCACAACACAGTCGGGAAAAGGCTACGGAAATGAGTGTAAAGTGTTGTGTTCATATCTGTGTAGCGAAAGAATTCAAAGAATACATGAACGTGAATTTTATGGGATTTCGACAGTTTTAAATAATCTGCTCCAGGAAAGCTCTTGAAACTTACAAAAAGTTTTTGAAAATAATGACTAATTTAAAAAAAAAAAAAACTATATATGGTTGCAATATTATCCCAACCATCGTTAAAACACAAGTTTCTTTCAAAAGTTTTTCTATATTTTTGAATAGTGAAGTATCTATAACATAAAATACTGCTTATGCTTATTATATATAACATAAAATAGTTACCGACATAGCCCAAAGAATCGCCAAACTTAAGTAGCAGTGGGCAGGGCACATTGCTCACAGAACAGATGGTTGATGGGAACGAAAGGTTCTGGAGTGGCGACCACGTACCGGAAGATGCAGCATTGGAAGGCCTCCCACAAGGTGGACCGATTAACTAGTGAGGGTCGCAGGAATCCAATGGATGTGAGACGCACAGGACCGGTCATTATGGCGACACTTGGGGGAGGCCTATGTCCAACAGTGGACGTCTTTCGGCTGAAATGATGGTGATGGATGATATTCGACACCCGCAACGAACAAGGTTGTAACATTAATTCAGTCATTTTTTTAAGTGAACCAATAAGTGATAGTGCTCTGTTTGAATTTTGTTTGGACTGTAATCCGAGATACTGCCTTGGTCGATGCGGGTGTCGGTATTACATAATAAGTATAAAGCAGCAAACAGTCTTATAACACAAATCATGTTGCCACTACTGGGACTCAGGCCTCCTCTCTATATAAAGAGGCAAAGCGCCGTTATCCAGCAAATCGGACAAGTGCGGGTTGATGGATGACACGTGTTTTCGAATTTTGGTTTCAAGAGCATACCGGTTACTTCACGATATTAACCTTCACCGTTTTGAGAGCGGTGGTGATGAAATAAACAAATAAAAGTAAAGCTACTGCTTGAGTTTGAACCCGCGATGTACGACGCTGAAGTAGAGTTCGTTACCACTAGGCCACCACAGTTTTAAATATTAGAAAAAAAAATGAACAATTGGCTATAAAGCCTTGACTATATTTCCACGGAAATTGTGTCAAAACCAGTGCCTTAACATTCACACATAAACTTTCACAACTACAATCATTCATGCACACATCTTTTTAATTTCTCCGTTTAAATATTTCCTTTAATAAATTTTAATGTTACATAATTCAATTAATTAATTAAAATTACTGATACCTAAGTGAATAAGGCGATCTGTAACATAATTATAATCACATAATTTACAAAATATAATTTATCCTATTTCAAAAATCTTATTTCAGACAAAGTTCTCCGTCAAAGGTGACGCATTTTATTTGCATTTCTCATGTCGAGACAAAAAATGAATTTCATTATTATTATTCATTTATTTCAGAAAAATAACATTTTGTCCAAAACGACTCGAAGTCACATTTATTCAGACTGAAATAAAATTATAAACGACTAACAATGCATGATTATTATTTTTATTGAGTTGTTTTTTCTAGTTCGTTGCCGATAGAAAATGCTATAAAATATAAGCATTGACACAAATAAGTAAAGAAATAAAATGCTACTTGCTCTACAATAAAAATAAATAAATTCTTTAGAATGAAAACGCATTTTTAAATAAGAGAATTATTATAGAAATATTAATCGGAAACATACAATATTTATTTCTTTCATATCTATTATCTTAAAAAATAATTCAATTACGACTTTGAGTAAATATAACAATAATTTCGTTAATTTTATTTTGTTTCTTATCCGGTACGAGTCATAGATAAACTGTTTTTTCTTTCTTTTTATTTTATTATTTTTTACGGGTCAGTTCTTTGCAATGTCATGGTCATACTAAAGCCTAGTTTAGGTTAGTACCTTGACGAAAAATCTTATCGTAATTCACAATACATTTGGTAAAAAAGGTTTCTAATTATTTAATTTCCGTTTTCTCTCTTCTTTTAATAGTAGTCTGTGTTTCCTGATAACTACAACCTAGGGGTATTTAGGTCAAGAGTAAATAGGTTACTTCTAGAGAAGCGTTCTCCATCGTCGACCACTTCATCCCTTACCATCAGGTGAGATATTGGTCCAAAACAAGCCTATCAATAATAATAAAAAAAAAACTCGTTGTTGGGCAACAAAAATGTATAACGGGGAGCGCGAGGAAAATGTCTATCAACGGGATCTGTATGTTTCCTAGACCGATTTACCGCAGCTCTGAAAAAAAAATGTCAGCAGAGGGAGAGCGGTTGAGGCATGTATGTGAGGCACACGAGCGAGGAATGTGTGATAGAGACGTGAGCGAGGAATGTAATATGTGCCCGCGCAATGTTAAAAAGACTCCAGTACGCAACCTCGCACTACCCAGCTACACACAGTTTCACAGAGTCACTACGCATCCTCACACCGCACAAATTCCTCGCAGGTGCAAAAGCACCCTGATGCTGATTTTAAAAACCGAGGGAACTTATTGCAATTTCCCACCCGCACGTTTTACGGTTAATCAGTTACCCGCATGTCATGTCAGTAGCAACACTTGGACAAGAACAACCATTTTAAATACTACAAGATGTGACTTGCAGAATATTATGGCCTGCTATCAACAAGTAAAGCAAGGTCAACCCTACATTTTTGATTTGCTGCCACTGGTCTTACTGATCTACTATACTGCAGCAACGCGTCGTTTATAGGCATTTACGACCCTGCTACGATTCTAAGCTACAGAGCAAGTGTCTGATCTGTTATACTACTGCTTCACAACATCTATATTCTGGCATGATGTTACTACAGTGTACTTGATCTGCTGCGCTTTGACTACACTACGTCCTACTACGAATATGCTACCTAATTGCTACAGCCTACTAATTACAAAGATGTGTAATAACATCATAATCACGTAAGAGCGGTTTTATGAAAATGTACCTCGGGTTGGCAGCTCTTAATAATCAGCTACGAACCTGCTACGCAGTTACTACGGTGGCTTCCTTGACTGCTACGCTGCGACTTCACGACGTTTATAGTTTGCTACACATAGCAACTATTATTTTCCATGCCGGATAAGTCTTTTATTTGAGCTGATCTGTGTTGAATTGTCATAGGACTGCATAGTACAGTTCTTTTTCTTTTCCGGCGAGTTATTCAGACCACAAAAAGTATGAACAGTTATATTAGCTTTTTCCAGTATTACATAAGTATCGACAAAAATATTGACGTTGAATCTAATAACCGTCTGGTACAATTCATGCCAGTACAATAGCAAAAAGTTCGATAATCTCTTATTTTCCTTGTAATATTTGCTCACTGAACGCTTATTTTGTTGTCAGGCGCCCAAACCTATTTCGATATGAATGCTTTATTGGCTTTTTATTTGAATAGTTACTTTCATTGAAAGATTTTGTCTTGTTATTTTTTCTCTCTATCTTAATCTCTTTTTGACAAATGTTTTATATATTTCTATTGCTAGGTATCTATCTTTATTATTACGTGGGAACATATTTGCTATAATTGTTATAGAATTGTTAAGCATGCTCAATGCTCTAAATCTAAATTATTAATAAATATTTATTTATTTAAACTTCATGTACAATAGTGGTACAAAGGTGGACTTAATGTAACAATGCTGGGTACGCCATAATTATGGCGGTAAGTCCCCTCTTTGAGGAGACAACGCGGCGTCCTCACCCTCCGCATGACGCAGGTTCTCACTGGACATGGTAAGTTCGGGAGGTTTCTGCACCAAATTCGTGCGGAAGAAACTTCCGGGTGTCCGGAGAACACGATGGAGCATACGGTAGAGATGTGCCTCGCTTGGGTAGAGCACCACCGTGTCCTAGAGGGCGCGATCGTCGGCATCGATCTCTCGCGCCGGGCCTTGGTACAGGCCATGATCCGGAGCGAGGCCGAATGGCAGGCGGTCGCCTCCTTCTGCGAAGCAGTAATGTTAGCAAAGGAGAACGGCCCTCACGCCCCAGCCGTCGAGATCCCGATCCCGATTTTCTGCCACCATAGGCGGTGGCTTGCGAACGGCGAGCAATGGGTAGCTCGCCATCCAACCGTCCGGTAACCGTCCGGACAGAGCCCAAGTCATCGACGTCGCGTCGTGTTCCACGCGTGCCTCAAGGAGATGTCAGCAAAACCGTAGGGGTCCAGCAGGGTCAAAGCCTACTGGGCCCCCTCCGCCCAAGGGCGGGGGAAGTCATTAAGATTTCCAACCAAAAAAAAATGCAACAATGCATTCTTTAACAGTCAACCTTTATAGGTGTGCATAATAAATAAATAACAGATATTTCAAATTATAGAATGAAGTACTTATCATTAAAGAAGTTACAACGACAAATATGAAACCATTATAAAATATAACAATTATGAGGAGAACTGAACTAACGTTAAAAATATAATGGGAAATAATGGATATAATAATAGGAAATAATGATACAAATCAAGAAGTTTTTATAGGATTTCAACATAACAATGAAATAATTATTAGAGCTAGCATCTCGCTTATTAATTAGAACTTCTAGGTCCCGCCTACAGTAAATGTTTTATTTTCTGTACGCATTTCTAAGTACCAAATGATGTAAGCAAATTTAGAATACCATTTAACTATCTGTTATTAAATTCAATAATCCAACTCTCCATTGGCACAAAACTATGTCAGTGTCTGAATGAACTTGTGCAATTCGATCATGGAAACTTGCTCTCCGTACAAAGGAAGAATGAAATCCAATTAATCTTACGAAGGACTGGCGACAGTCGAATTGCTATTCGTCTGTCGCCAGCCCTTCGTAAGATTAACTGAACATTCCAATATTTTTTACTTTCGCAATGTATACCTATCCACTATTGTTACTTTTTCATAGATATGAAACTTATTCTGCGCAGAGCTCTGAATGTATGCAAGTTGATACAAAATAGTTACACGACTGGCCTGTAGGTTTATTAGTGACTCGGACTGCTATGCCGGAGGACGTGGGTTCGATTCCCATCCAAGACAAATGTTTGTGTGATGAGCACGATCATTTGTTCTGTGTGTAATTTATTTATCTATAATATGTATGTATTCCGAAACATATAAGTATGTTTACCGATTGTCTAATTCTCATAGCACAGGCTCTGCTTAATTTGGGACTAGATGGGGTTGTGTGATAGTTGTGGAATATATCAATAGGCATTTTTATCAACGTTGTTTATGTTCATGTTGTTTATTCATAGTTAAAATAATCCACAGTTTTCTTAATTGATTTACAATAGAAAATATGATACGTAATAATAATATGTAAGTGACAGTTTGAGTCCGCTTTGGTTTTACCTAGCCTTGAATCCTCTTAGCACTTTGCTGAGGAGTTCAGCTCAAGGTTGAAGAGAAGTCAGGTTATATCTCACTTCCTTTACCTGAATGACTTGAAACTCTGAATCTACTGAAAATAACTGAAACCTTCAAGAGCACGAACAGGATGACGGATGGAAATAAACGCAATTATCTATGGAAAATGATAGGAGATAGTAGAATCCGTGGGCACAGAGCCTCCACAATCGTGAAATACGCAGTCTCAGGGAATATTTCTAGCTACTGACGTGGGTGGGTATAATAATAATTTTCTTACGACTTTCACACAGCGCCATCTAGTCTCAAACTAGGCAGAGCTTGTGTTATGAGTACTAGACAACTGATAAACATACTTATATATTTCTAAATACAGACTTACTATAGATAAATTACACCCAGGCATAGAACAAATGATCGTGCTCATTACACAAACATTTGTATGTATCGAGTTGCAGTAGCGGTGGACAAGAATTTCACCCCGCTCTCCTTGCCTAACGAGAAAACGGAAGGTTAAAGAGGTTTATAGTTTGCCAGAAGTATTTTTTTATTAATAAACGCTATTTCATTATTTTTTCATCTGTTTGCAATTATGGACGAAGTAATCATGATTAATAACTACCGGAAAATTATTATGAAGGACGGCAAGATTAACTTCTGGCGGGCATGACAACGTCTGGGAGAATCAATCCGTCTATAGTCTTTGGTTGTTCTAGACTAGCTAACGAAGAGCTTAGGTACAATCCTGTAACCTGTATTTGCCACCAGCACTATACTCTCTTGTAGAATCGAAAGTACGGTACAACAAGTAAGTCACTGAAAAAAGTTTCGCGTTCGACAAGCAATGGTTGCCGTCCGCTTGTCCTGTAAAGGGCCTATTACACTACTCGATATTCAGACCGTCTTAGTCGATATCACGTAGTGTAACAAGGGTTAGACCGGTCTTACTAGGAACAAAAAATAAGACTTAAATAATAAAATAAAGTTTGAATATCGTGTGCTGAATATCGCGTAGTATAGGCCCTTTAGGACCGATCCTGAGTCGTCGACGGCTCGTAGTGTTCCACGCGCGCCTGAAAAAAATGTCAGTAAACCGTAGGGGCCCAGTAGAACCGATGCCTGCTGGGGCCATGGGAAGAAGTACGAAAATGATACCCGTGGTCCTAGAACGCCAAAGACAACAGAAAGTCCATATACCGGTGTAGTTTTAGTCAGTAAAAGTCTGACACGCCCTCGCGCTCTGCCCTAGAGCGCGAGAAGTCATTGGATTATTTCACACTTTTAAAAAATGGGTGTTACACCACTAGGTTCCAAACTACGGATTGCTACGGAGGAATCCCTGATATAAAATCCCTAAACTACTTTTTGTCGATATGGACCCATAAGCTTCTACGAGTATTTAAACTTCAAATGAAACCATCTGTTTCTGACATAATGTAAAGTAAGAACCATATTTTCTGAATCAAGGTGTTAATTAATAGGTACCAAAACACTGTATACAACGTACCCATAGAAACCAAACGTTTACATCTAGTCATCATAAAAAATAATTTGCTTAATTGCAGCCTCCAAGTCTGTGAAGAACAATAATTGGTTCCCAAGAGCCGCCTATTATCACCGAATACTTAAATCTACGTTTCATTAGTAACTGTGAGAAATATCTACTCCAGTTGAGATTAAAAATTTTAGGAAAAAACTTTGAGGAAATGAGTCAGGAGTGGAATGAGGGTCGGTAACGAGATCGACTCGCTTCAGTAATCATAGTGGGGCTTCCGGTGAGGGAAGTGGACATCGCTGGGCTACACCTGCTGCGCTATACCAAATGCGTACCTCCCAGAGGTTAACCAACTTGACAGACAAATGATATCATTCGTACAAGGAAGTG
This sequence comes from Mythimna pallens, assembly GCA_961205895.1. NCBI lineage: Eukaryota > Metazoa > Arthropoda > Insecta > Lepidoptera > Noctuidae > Mythimna > Mythimna pallens. The sequence continues at coordinate 11,581,230 of OY540843.1, forward strand.
AGTACGAACAGTTCTCAGAAATCAGTTTGGGGGCCCTAATTGCTAATTAGTTTGATATAAAATAGCAAATTAGGATGAAATAGATTCATATTTTTTCTTGGTAGGACCTCAATAACCTCTCAAACCACATCTACAAAAATATTACCCACATTATGTATGTTACAACAAAAATATAACATACAATCAACTCGCCAAACTTAATGATGACTAATGATTGCACGAACTAATCAAAACGAGGAAGCTAATAAAACGAAACAGGACACCTACCCAGGAACGCGCACCAAAAAACATCGGATCGGACATTTTTTATTTTCGTTTCCACATCCCAAAAAGAACGATTAAAAAAATTCGGCGCTAAAAAGAATAACACCGTGAGTCTATTACTCGTATAGCATGTCATCGACGGTTCATTAAAATGCGATGACTTAACACAAACACCATAGTGGACTTCATTGATAGCCTCTGACGTAGGTTGGACTGCATAAAAACTCCGTCCGTCAGCCACACGAACATCACCCTTAATGTAATGAGCTAAGAGTGATAATTTTCCATTGGACCAAGAATTCACTGGTTCGTTTTGGAATGAAAGATCGTTTACAATAGCATTTCATTCCGTGGAATCCATTGATAAGTCTGATGCTACCAGTGTTACAGGACGGTTATCTCACGAGCGACCGTAGAATAGAGGCCGTAGAACGATTCAAGAATCCAAACTTTGTATAAAAATGAAAGTCAGATTTCTTATTTTTGACACTGTTGGTGAAATAGGCATATCATTGAATGAGGATTTAATTATATGGCTATTTGTCAAATTATCTCCCGATAATTTATAAAAGGCTAAATAAATTCATTCAAACCCAGATCTTACCATAAAATACAAAAAGTAAACGCCAAGAAGAATGTCGTTTCTATCTGAGAACATCGTAAAAATGTAACAAGTTATAAGGAAAAGTAACAACGTAATCGTGTAATAATGAAAGCGCAGTAAAACGTAGCTCTGACAGTTTTCTTTTTCCATTGGCAGGTTTATTTACACTAGTCTTTATTAGAAATATGTAAATGTAAATTAACCTTTATTGTAGTTGTTGAAACACTAGGGCCATAAAGTCCAAATGTTCATCGAGTAGATCGAAATAGCAGCAAACAGCTAGCCGACACTTCACGAGTCCAGAAGGTTGGGCATTTTTTTGGTCAAAGAATCAGTATTACATTACTATTCAATATGGCAATGTTAATGATTTTTTTATATGCTTTTGCACATACTATTTATTTCAGTCGGTATAATAATAAGTTTTATGTTACTTTATTGTAGTTGTTAATAAGTATTTTATAATTGGTAAAAAACATAAAGAGAGTAAGTCTGGTGATTCATTCAGAATAATTGAAGCGGAAAATATAAAAAGAGCGCTGTGTACCTTCCTAACACTATAAAGAATTTTCTTAACTCTAAAAAAGAAAGCTAGATTAACTATTTACTTTCCAAAACCGTGAGAAAACGCTCTCCTCTGAACTTTCAGTAAGTACTTGGATTATTAACAAAAAAACAGTAAAACTAAATATTACAGTTACAAATTATTGTGCCGTGAAAATTACAAATTCAATGCAAAATTGAATGCTTTGAAGGCACTTTGTGAGGTCGATTCTGTTTGGAATAAATTAATTATGGCAATTTAAGTCGATTTTCCATCGTTACCAGCCGCCGACACCGTTAAAATTACGATTTTGTACTGCGCTCGCTGTATTGTTTGGATTACAACAACGTTCGACTGTGGATATCCGGAGGTTCATTTGGATTTATAATCCGGAAATCTAATATTTGTTGAATACAGAAGGATTTAAATAACGAGATTTGTTAACTCAGGAATAAAAATGGCGGTTTGACAGTTTTTGTATAGAAAATAGGTCAAGCCGCCATGTTAAAATGTCAGTCGTACGAGTAAGAAAGAGGGATGGAGCTATACACCCTACATAGCTCCATTCCTTTAACAGTTCAGTTTAGGTCGTAAAATCAATCGCATTAAGCGCTCGTGGTAGCACTGCAGGCCAGACCAGATTTAAATTTTAAATGGGTTTATCGATAAAATTTCAAATGGGTTTATTGATAAAATTTAAATAGGTTTATCGATAAAATTTCAAATGGGTTTATCGATAAAGTTTCAAATGGGTTTATCGATAAAATTGATGGCTAACAGACAACCTTCACAAGCTTAAGACTTGTTTGAGGGACCGTTAAACCAAACTGTCCCTTATTTACCTAGCTTATCTACAAACAATTGAGATCTATTAATACTTGAGACCCCAAAGATGGCTGCAGACCAGACACAGCATAATCTCAAAGTTGGAAAAAATTCAGCTCCAAGTCTTGGTTACACAACCAAAGCCTCACGAAAATTCCATTTGAATGAACTCCGAGCCTGATTCACTTTTTTTTAACTTTGCTCTACACTAGGAATCACTTCTGTATTACGGTGGCATTCACAAACATGCAAACTCACATACATAAGATACTCAGAATAACTATCTGTAGATCATACAAACATTTGTTGAGTGCGGTAATCGACCAACTACGCCAACGCACCAACCGCGCCGTCATGTATATTATATATTCGATGTCTATAACTAGTCGCATAGCTGAGATAAATTTTCATACTGACACAACTTACTTTTCAGCATCAATAACAGTTACAAGGTTCGATCTTCAAAGTAAAGCAACACTTGCCGAAGTCGGTCCCGGGGTATGAGTATCTAGTGTACTGTGTTGTGCAGATCAGGGACTGTCTTAATAGGGATTCAGGCGCCCAAATCAGTCACCTCTTGCAACCAGGCTTATTAAGAGGTACTGTGTTACCCATTATACGGTTACATTAGAAGCTATCCCCATCATAGTTAATAGCTAAGCCCCCCTACCTAAGTTACAACCGTTTCGTTTCGATTCTCTTTTCGTTGATCGCCTCGAGTCGGCCACGCCTCCCATTCCTTTGTTCTGATCACGTGACTGAGCGTTGAGATGACGTCAGAATAAAGGAATCGGAGTCGCAGCCTACTCGAGGTGATCAACGAAAAGAGAATCGAAACGAAATGGTTGTAACTTGGCTAGGGGGGTAGATTAAATAGTTTGCAATTAGCTCCTGCACACAAACATATATACAGCTATGCGAGCTAAGCTATTTTAGCTTCGCACTCAGTATACTACTGGCTTAAAACGTTAAACCATTATTCTGCCGCCTAGTTGATCACAAAGAGCGAGCTATTTATAGTCGTTCAATTAAACAAAAATCTCTACAGGATTTTCTATTTGCGTACAAAATAGATCGCGGACTGAAAGTGGCCGTGCATGGAATAATAGGCTTAGTAAGCTTTCCACCCTTTTCACAACTATGGAGTTACAGATTCCATCTCAACTTGAGTGTGTTGTTTTATGAAATTGAATCAAAAAGGATAAAATTTTGTTTGTGATGCTCTTGAAGCTTTTTCTTGCTTATGTCGGCTACAAACGATCACTTTTCATTGACAGTTTTGACTGAACGGTTTCGAAACTATTCCATCAGTCACTATACTGTTAGTGTTTATGTTCATAGTTTTAACTGGTCAGTCAAAACTGTCAGTGCAAAGTGATCGTATGAGATACCATAAGTAAGTCAGTACTTTTTAGAATGATTTCTGTTGCGATTAGGAAATTATTTTCTTTGATAACATCGAAGTATGTGTGACAGAAAAATAAATAAGAAAAAAAGTTTTGTGTGAAACACGCATCGAACATGTAAGTAGGTACAGGCACTATAACATGTACATGTTATAATGCGGGAGGCATTCGTCAAGTGGTCAAAAAAATGAAGTCACCCAACACGCAAAGTACACTTGATCGTTCTGTGGTAAGGATGCCATGAAGCGTTGCTGTGTGACCACGAGCTGTTGACGCGATCCATTTTGCGATCTAAACTGAACGGTTAAGGAAATTAGACGCGGGCTTGCGGACGGCAAGCAATGGGTAGCTCTCCGTCCGACCGTTCAGTAACCGTCCGGACCGGGCCCAAGTCGTCGACAGCGCGTACTGTTCCACGCGCGCCTCAAGGAGACCAGCAGGGTCGAAGCCTACCTAAGCTAGAGTCAGCTTCTAAAAGGAAGACTCGACCCTGGTATGAAAGGCAACGAAGGAACAGGTGTGGGTTTTTACACAGTAAAAGTCTGACACTTTCTCCCACTCCGCCCAAGAGCGGGGGATTAGATGATTATCCCACCGAAAAAAAAACTGTCAAAGGGATGTAGCTATATATAATTATAGGGTGTATAGCGCCTTCCCTCATTCTCGCTAATGACTGATATTCTAACACGTCATGCTAAGTCCCCTGGTCCTGGAAGCGTCGTAAGAAGTCTGTAGCTGATGATGCGTGGGTGTTCTCCACCACCTACTTCTGCTGGTCTACAGTCAAGAGATTGCGTGTGGTCAAGTAAACCTCTAATATTAGCAAAAAATCTAAGTTTTGTTAAAGTTTTAAGTTTTATTTTTGCTTACACGCCAGGTGGTACAGAACGCCTTGCGTGTAAGCAAAAATATATCTAAATAAAATACCTACGTAAGGCTTACGTCCGTGGACGCGTAGCTTCGTCGTACGCAGGCGCACAACAAGCGTATAATGACTATTGTGCATCTATGAATCTACGCGTCCGTGTACAGTAGGCCTTAATGAAAAAAAAATAGCAGATCGATAAACTATCACTAACTTTCTAGGAATAGAATATCTGATATGTAACGTGATATCCGTTTGAAACGGATGCTGCAAGTTGTGTAGCGATAAATAGTCTTCCGATTTCCGTTCAAGCTTTTATTAAATAGCGCGGATATGACGATTGTGATATGTTTAAATTTTGTTTCAATGCAATATTTATTTTTATACTAATATTTTATCTAAGGTAAAAACACCAAGGAAATTCAAATTTTTTACCTTATCGAATGGCTATTTCATGAAAAAGTTCTTCAATAGGGTTAACTGAACTAAGAGGGTCATATTGATGTTTTTTAATGATTATAATTTTGTAAATAGGGAAAAACGGTGAAGAAATTTTTGATGAAATTATTGTCTGCATAAATATCACCATAATATATACCGGCGAAATAATCGACTATGTTTTATCAAATCAAGCAATTGGCCAGTCTAAGTTTAGCAAAAGAATCATCATAATTGGAAAGTGAATTGACTAGACTTTTTACGATAGTAATCATGGCTAAGTTTTTTTTACTGGCTTTATGACTTTTGGCTAAACTGAACTTTTTATGTTGCCACTAATATAAATCTTGTTCAAGTAACATAATATGCTTTGTTTTATATATTGCAATAATATACTTAGGAAATACATTTCCGCATTAGATAATAAACATATAAATAAATATTTGTGCTTAGAATATAGTAGTATGGTACACATATGACATCGTAAAGTTGTCAAAAAATAAAAGGCCCGTTTTGACATCTGTCAAACCAAATATTAAATACGCAAAAAGAATACTCGCAATATATTCCATCATATTATATAACGCACCAAAAAAATTATGTATTTTTTTAAAACACTATGTAATTAATTATTATTTTATTGTTTCTTTCAGTTTCGTTCTAAGTCACATTCTAGGGTATTTCTCAAATGTCAAATCGGGTCTTTTATTTTTTAACGAGTTTAGTGCAATTCGAGTATAGCAACATCACCATAAAAAAGGATGGCATTAACACACTTCAATTGTCATCCAGCCTAACGACTGGCGACATTATGACATAACATCATGACGTTCGTTCAAAAATGCATTTTTGATTTTTTTAATTCATAAGGAGGTACCCAGGTATTATTGACATAATATACGGAATCTCACCAACTTTAAACTGGAATATTTATATTACGAGAATTCTATTAATAGTATTGTCTAAGACAAAATTGTTTAGAAATTTAATCAATATACTTTTGTATCATTTTCATCACTTGACGCTAAAAAAATATGCCAGCAAAATTCAATTCGAAAGTCTGCCATCACTCTTTTTGTTACAGTCGCAAAACATATTTTGATGAACATAGAATTTGACACTGCTTAATGCAAAAAACTAAAGAAAATTTGAATTTTGCTGGCTACCGTGGAACATTCAAGTTAAGGTTGAATGTCACTTCCACATCATAAATCCTCGCAAAGCTAGGCAAAATCGAATTCTATCAAATGATTTTGTCAAACACTCTTACTGAATGTGAGGGTATCCAGACCAATAGTTTCGTCAGTAAAAGCCAGACGCAAGCCCCTCCCACTCAATCCCGAGTGGGAGAAGTCATTACATAACGTCTCCTGCTCTGGGTAGAACGAGAGTAAGACTTCTACTGATTAAAACCCACCCGTGTTCCTTTAATTGCCCTTTGCATTCCAGGACCGCGGTAGTCTTAGATCTACTTTGTCTATGTGACAATGATATAATTTCAACCTAATATGAAAATTTCATTTTCAAAGGTGGTATTGTTGTTGAAAGACGTAACAAAAAAAAACCATTTCACTTTGACTTTGTACATTCGTGACTGGTGCGAAAACAGATTTTTTGCGTTTCATCCTTAGTACAGTTTTAGAATACTCAGATTTACAATAAACACTAAACAACTATTTGAAAAACAATTCCTAATATCAGCAACATCACGTTTTAGTTGCCCGATCGTCGATCACCTACTGAAGTAAAACATCGACCTACTTTTCTGACAGCTGACGTTTACGACTTGCGCAAAATGATAAACTAATTTAAAGTTTACATAAAGAATGAAAACTTATCAAGAAAAACCGCGATTCGTGAGAAATTATTAGCAGCAGCTAGTTACCACGTATTTTTAAGTTTAATAAAAAAACAGACGACTAAGGTAATCAACCTTATAACGTTGCCACTATTTGGACTCAAGTCTGTTCTCTAAGTGAGAGGATAGATCATAAACCACCACTCACGCCCAGTGCATTTTTCTTCTCCGTTTTGAGAGCAGTTGAGATGAAATAAATTACATAAAGTAATGCCGCGTGGCTGGGCTTGAACCCACGATCTACAACGACTACAACTCGTAAGTCAGGATCGTCACCACTGGATCACCACTACTCATGGATATAAGACAAAAAAACTTTAAGATAAAATAATGCATAACATAGCGTTAGGTGCACAGTACAGGTTTTCTTCAAGATCAAGAGAACCTTTAAAATATTTTTATAGGGCAGCCATTTTATATTATGTACCTATTAGTAAAAGTCAAAGAACTTGTTTTTCAGTTTCAACTTTAATATACATACAAAATGTATATGGAAAATAGATGACTTGGAAAATCCATACTAATACTAGCGTAAGTCTTCGGCTTCGCTTGCATAAAATACTTTTATCAGTCCTTTAAGGGTTAAATTTAGAAAATTTCAAATTTATTCCTAGTCTCCGTCTTAAAAACAACACCTGTAAAAAAAACACCTTTTCAAGTCCAAGGCTGGGCGTTGAAAGTCAGTGAGTCAGTCCTTCTCTTTTTATATATAGGTTAGCTTCTGCCAGCGGCTTCGCCGACAGGTTTTTCCATACAAACTTTGAACCCCTGAATCACCCCCAAATTTTGCGAAACCCACTCTTAGTGCTGCAAAAAGAAACCTTGTGTAAAATACTCACAATCCTTATCTCAGTAGTTTCGGCAGTGCTTTGATATATCAGTTAATCAGTTTCTCCTTTTATATATATTACTATATATAGATTATATAATTATATATAGATTACTAGCTGACCCGGCGAACTTCGTACCGCCTAATAGTAAGGACAACGCCATCTAATGTCATTACCAGAATAACATAATTCATTTTATAATGACATTTTAATTAGAGATGGGGTTGTATTCGGATTTCTTTTTTCATTTTTTCACACCGTTTAAACCTTTCCTAGACTATCACGAATATTTCAAGACCAAAATTAGCCAAATCGATTCAGCCGTTTTCGAGTTTTAGCGAGACTAAGAAATAACTATTTTTTTTTACATAATATATAGAATAATATACCTAAACGTTCGTTACGTTGGGATAATTTTTATCGCAGAAATGCGTTACCTTGAGGTAATTTACGGCTTCCACGTTAACTACTTTGTGCAAACGACTGAAGTCTGTCGCAGAAGCTAAAAACCCGAAAGCTACATATCGGTGCCAAATTTATTTTTGAAAATAGGCATCACTTGAACCAAAACCAACGTACAAATTCGCCTAAACTAGATGCATCAAACTCACTGGTCACTGTGTGGCTGTGTCATAATAAACCTCGTATCGGTTTAATCAATCAGGCTTGGTCTCAATGTGTTCGCTTTTGGATGCACTGCCTATGCTGATAATCCTAACGTCACGCCGTATTAACTTAATTTAGCCAGACTTTCAAACGCCGATATATGGTGAATTTGAACTTACAACAACGATGACAATGACAAAAGAATGTGTATTACATGAAAAGTGATTATTTTTATTAATTCATTCATTTAAATTTTGAGCTGGACATATTTACCGCATGTCAGATGAGCTATGGACTAAAAGGGACATTTATTGGGTCCTATTAAACACAAGGTGACATTGCGGCAGACCAAGGCGTTGGTAGAGATGAGGGCTTGTCAATTACCAAAGGGGCTGGTCCGCAGTGGCTGAGGACAGACGTGTGGAAAAGGGAGTGGGAGGCCTTCACCTACCAGTGGGACATAATAGGCTAACTACTACTTATTTAAAGGACATTGCCAATCTTTGTATGGGAGTTGGACCAAGTGCTGCCCAGAACACATAGTGCATTTTGTTCCTCAAGCCAACACCAATCAGTAAACTGAAGCGCTCCAAAATCTGTTCCAGGAGTCAAGAGAAAAAAAATGTTTTGTTGTGAGTTATTTATTTTCGAAACGTAGCTTAGTAATTGTTTTTAGCGTAATATATTACTGACTATAATATATAATCTGTAATCAAATACACTGATTTGATACAGGCTCAAAATATCTATGAGGGTCTGTTTGAACATTAAGGTGGCTAGATTTAATTGTAGTAGTTGAATCAATAAAGACAGTATGTTAGCCGACAGGAATACATCTATACATATAATAAATCTGTAGAAGTGTTTAGTTGTGCGCGCATCACGTTAAATGTACGAAATCGATGTAGCTAACTTTTATACATTAAAATTATGTGTAACTTGATATATTTATATATTTAGGCTTTGTTTCAAGATTAAAATAATTATACTACATTCATTAACTGTTAGGCGGTGCGAAGTTTGACGGGTCAGCTAGTCCACAATAAGAGGAAGAAAACGCGCTGCAGCGACCCCATAAAACATACTGAGACAGTTACAGAAAGACTATGATTTATTTATGTACACACATGGAAACAGAAATAGATAAAACATTATTTGTGATGTTACAATACGGGATTTATTTTCAATTAGAGGAGTAATTAGTCATCTCGTAGTATATTAGTGGACAAACATATACTCATACATAAACATACAAACAGCATGATTTAGTTAGCTAATTTTAATATTAGTATTTTTGTTCTTTATTCTTTATTGTACACACAATTTTATACAGACAATAAAAATAGGACAGTTGATGTACATAGGCGAGCTTAACCCACAACTAATGTAATGTGTGTGTGTGTTGTGTGTGTAATGTGTATGTGTGTGTTTGTTATATTAATATTCAATTATTATTTTTTTCAATTTGATGTTGTTAATAGAATGAAGCCAAAATAAAATGGGAAGGGTACTGACATATACTAGCCCAACCTAGTTCGGGAGTCAGAGGCTTCATAAATTGTAGCAACCATTAAATGTCAATAAAGAATTTTCGTATTATGTCAGTTACAGTAAATTACTATAATAAGGAGACTTTAATATATTTTCAGCCTTACAATGTTAGAGTTAGGTATCAAAAATAAATTAAAATAAAACTCGGTTATGTATGCTTGACTTGAACTTAAACGGAATAACTAACTGGCCTACCTTAGCTGTAGTAACTAACTAAAGATAATTTAGAGTCTTGAGTACACCGCGCCTGTAGACTTAGGTATACTAATTTGATCAAGTTAAAATGACTTTGATGTCTTCCTTGGGAATTTGCAAGAAGTAGCTCTGAGAGCCGGGAGCAGTGGAAGGAATAGAGGGAGGACTTTGACCAGCAGTGGGACAGTAAAAATGAATCCCTATTTCCCTTTGTCACGCCATCACGCGTGAACGGAAGGACCGATATCACATTTATTTTTTGTTGTGTTTCTTATTGTCAGGAGAAATCTTAATCTTATGAAAGAAAAAAAATTAAAAAGGGTAGAGTAGGGTAGAGTAGGGTAGAGTAGGGTAGAGTAGGGTAGAGTAGGGTAGAGTAGGGTAGAGTAGTGTAGAGTAGGGTAGAGTAGGGTAGAGTAGGATAGAGTAGGATAGAGTAGGATAGAGTAGGGTAGAGTAGGATAGAGTAGGGTAGAGCAGAGTAAAGAAGGGTAGAGTTGGGTAGAGTAGAATAGGGTAGAGAAGGGTGGAGTTGGGTAGAGTAGAGTAGAATAGGGTAGAGCAGGGTAGAGAAGGATGGAGTTGAGAAGAGCAGAATAGAGTAGTCAGTTGACAAGAGTGAAGCCGCGGGCAAAAGCTGGTTATATGTATATTTCAATGCAAAAGGTAGAATTTACTTAGCGTTTCGAAATCTAGCTTTATGTGTTGAGGTAATATGTTGAACTAACTACCTGGAGTTAAAGCGAATTGAACCGAACAAATTGCCCGAAAAAAAGGACGGTCCGAAAAGTTCTGAAGTGGTGACCGCATACCAAAAGACGCAACGTGGGAAGGCCTCAAGGTAGACTGATGATCTGGTAAGGGCCAGTGGAGTCCGCTGGATGCAAGAAACATAGGACAGCATGGTGTTGCACGTCTACGTCACGGCAGAAATGACTATAAAAATGATCTGGAGTATTGTGGCATTGTCTAGAAGAATATTTCTTACTCCGAACACTTCGTGACCCCTTAATAAAATATTGTAACGGTTATCAGAAAACGACTTTAAAAATTTTCAATAAAAAAATCTACAATTTTTTTTTTACTTTTCTACTATGACTTAATTTTTTCTGTACTCTCTCATATCGCACTCAAAGAAGGATAGGATAACCGTTTTTAAAGTAAATCACAACTGTAGCTATTTATTTAGTAAAATACCCACAACATATCAATAATCGATAGATGATAGACAGCGACATCTATTAGCATAACTTAAACTTAGCGGAATAAGCCTTTATTAAGAAATATCTTGGCATTTTTCCAATAAAAAAGCTTTTTGTAATACAGTCATTTAAATTAATATTTTCTTCCGTGTTAGTTTAAAAACTATTTATTTCAAAATTCTTTCTATCGCTGTCTTGCTTATCACACGATTATAACTGGAGATTTAATCTAAGTGTAACTTAGATAGTATGCGCTAGTCAAAGCTTTAGAATCCATTTGAAGAAATTAGCCTACATTTTTCATTTGACAAGTACCCATCACTGATAATCCTACTGAAATAACATAAGCATCGCATTCAAACATTCAACACTGAAAGAAAAAATCGCTCAAATGCCGAGCATAGTTTATTAGAAGAGGACAAGTATATTTCTGTCACTCTGCAGTGAATGGGCAGAACACGGCCCCCTCCATCTGCGCAAGCGCCTGTTTTGGTACCGGACTCGGGTGACAAACATTTCCACCTGATTTGAAAACTGAATAAATATTGTGTTAGGACATAGTCAAAATAGTTAGAACGGTTATTTAGTGTTGAGTTTACCTATGTTTAACGTGTTGATTTTTCTAAATATTTTTATATAAAAATCAGATCGTGAATAAATCTGTGCGTTAGTGACATTTATCAATTCAAATATGAAATTTTCAAAGTGTATATTTTCGTGAAAACCATTGTCCCCCACCGCATGGCTCCTCTACAGCCTCACACTGTTGTAGTGGGAGTGTACCATGCACTCACCAACACAGCGACAGGGCCCTACACAGCCTCCTGCACGCACACCACCGCCCCGCGTCGTACGAACACAGGCACTCTCAGTTCACTACACAACCTCTTCTACTGCACTCACGCGCACTAAAAAAAGATAACGCGATCTATCGATCTTTTTCCAAATCCAAAAAACAACGTCGCAAGTCAGCCTTCATGAATATAGTTGGGTACAACTGACGTCTAACACCGAACGCGTCGCTACTCCCCAGACATTTATTCCGATCACAATATTTATGACATCGTAATTAATTAAACATGTCGTTTTAATTATGTAAATACAAATGGGTGATAATCAATTTAAATTATGTGTTTTGATCTCGTTCGCTTAATTTAATGTAAACAGATATTTATCATTATTCGTGGCGTTTTTACGGTGTTAAAGCTTAAATGATATAAAGCTCGGCGCGATGTTTTTTGTCGAAGCTAAGATAGTGTGGCGGTAACATGTTTGAACTTACTCAGTGATATAAACTTTGTGTTCGCGTTTATTCATGGAACATACTCAATCTCATACCATTATGGAAAGACACCAGAATGGTATGGATGTGTGGGTAGGTAAGGGTACATTAGTTTTTCATTTTTATTTTAACCAAAGTTTTCTTTAACCACAACAGAAATATTTTCAGTCAATCAACTGTCTTACATATTATCAAAGTTTTAATTAAAAGTGAATAAACTAACTTCTGAACCTTCATCAAAATCTAACTCGAGAACTAAATATTTCATGTGTCAAGTTGATGAGCCGAATGTCGCAGCGGCGGACTTTGCTTTAGGTTCGTGAGTACAATCATACATAAAACCATTTCGGCCCATTTATATAATTACTCTTAATCCAGATTTTTATAATTATCTGTGTCTAAATTAAAATTTGACGCAATTAAATATAGGTACCGTAGATTGTTTCAAAGAATCGTGTTCTAACTTAGACTTAAATAAGAAAGCATTTCACTTACTGGAATCTTATAAGACAGGATTTAGCCATAACGTTATATGATCGTTGATTATTCACAACTAATCTTCCAATTGACTGTAGTCGATCTAATTCTGTATCAACAAAATACAAGAAAATTCATAACGAATGTCTGAAAAATTTGCCGTCGGAACATTCACAAAAGAAGCCTTAAAAAAAATACAAAAAAAAACGAATAGCAAAATAAAAAATTGTATATGCTACTGTAACAACAATACCGTGTCTCTTACTCAAAATCCTCAATTTTGATAGGGCAAGGGCGCGTCAACCAATTGGGAGGCTTGTTCATCAACGGTCGTCCGCTGCCGAACCACATCCGCCTGAAGATCGTGGAGATGGCGGCGGCGGGCGTACGGCCCTGCGTCATCTCGCGCCAGCTGCGCGTCTCGCACGGCTGCGTCTCCAAGATACTCAACAGATACCAGGTGAGTGACAACTTACAACAAACATACAAAAACTAGCCATTGTACTCCATTTCATACATTTCAGCCTGAAACACGAAGCTTACAAAACAAATTGAGTAAGACCTCTCAACAATATTGTTCTAGATTGGCGCCTGAAGTAAGCCCCTTTGAAATTGAAAATAAAGTCGGATGTAAAATTTTAGCTGTTAAGATTGTTACTCAATAAATACTCTTTGAAGCAGTTTGTTAGGAGTTGACATTTCAGTTAAAGTCAATTAAGAATTCTAATTTATAATGACAACATTAAACTAGTTGTTAAATTAAGTTTTATGCTTTTGTAACAGACTTTAGCTGAAAATCTAAATCAGATATTCTACAAATAATCAATACGCTCACAACATTACAATCAACCAAGATGTCGGCCGAGTACATAAAACACAACGAAACGATAACTTACGATTGTGTCCGAAACACAGCGTTCCCTATTTTATTGACATAAGAGTATTATATGAATGGTGGTCGGTCGCCGCCTACGCATATCGACTGGTCAGCCGGCAAACAATCGCCATTGATCTGCTGCGCAGCCGAGCCTGAAGGTTCGTTTTCACCAAAGCTCCTATAGGTGCTATAATGGAGGTATAGCACACCGGTGTAGCATAATAGCGATTGTTTCGCCCAGGAAGCGTTTCGCCACGCTCCGCGAGTATAGGGAACGGCGTCAGCAACCTACTACCTGCTTGCGTATATCTAAAACAAATCCATAGATATACAAGATTCTTTAACATTTAATCCGTTATTGTAATAAATATATCACCTAAAATATCTGACACTTTTCAGCAATAATCTATTGAGCAAATAAAAGACTGTGAAACATTCATCGAAAAATAAAAATAGCAAGTTTGAAATTCTTTTGTTGAGTAAATATTGCCAGCAATACTGTTTATGCTTTATAATGAAATTGTGCTTATCGAATCTTCACAGAAATCAATTGAATTTATCAAGATTTTTTCTTATTTCGAAAGCTCTTGCTAAGTCGCCATAAACAGGCATTTCAATAAACGCTCCCCTATTTGAATATGAAAAAGAGTTCTGTTTCTGTCTATAAAAACTTACAAACAATTCGTCTCCCATAAAAAACGATGAAAGAATTTCAACTCTAAAAAAACTTGCTATAAATTTAAACATGCCTATAATAAAACAACGATCACTTTCGCCTAGGAGACGGGTTCCATAAGACCAGGCGTGATTGGCGGGTCCAAGCCAAGGGTCGCCACGCCGGAAGTCGAAGCCAGGATTGAGGAGCTCAAGAGACAGAACCCTGGGATCTTTTCCTGGGAAATACGAGAAAAACTTATTAAGGTACGTAAGGCTACGTAATATTAAAATTAATTCTTTATTCACATGAAAACTTTTCCATGAATTGTTTTTCCGTCTGAAAAATGTATTTTTATTTTTTTATTCATTTCAAAAGGATTTCAGTAATATCCAATATAAAAATTAAGCCCCGGTTCCTAGAAATATTTTTATTTTAAATCCACTGTAGGCGGCATCCATTGGAAAATTAAAATGTTATCAATAAACTTTCCTACTAAATGGATTAACAGGCTATTACCGTAGTGCACGCGCAACGTGGATTTTCAATTTATTCTAGATTTCGCAGTATCATTCTATTCCTGTAAAATTCTGCTTGGTAATCCCATTTATTTATTGAAGGAGAACTTCTTTTCTACCTTTTTAAACTACGGTATCTACAGACGAGTTTACACTGTTTGCTTAGATCTCGCAGAAGCAAAATCCAAAAAAATACGTTTTTTTTTTTTGTATTGTGTTTATTTATAATTTGGCTTGATCGTCCTTTTATGATTGAAGCAAAACTTTATTTAAAGTAGAAGATACGGTATTACCAAAGCTTTCAGATTTGAGGGAACATATTACAAAACTAAAAATAAAGTTAACTTTGAAAAACACGTTTTTTTTTAATTTTGCTAATAGACCGGGTTTTTTTTTCCAGTGGGAAAATCATCTTATGACATCCCCGCTCTGGGCGGAGCGGGAGATAGTGTCAGACTTTTACTGACTAAAAACCCACTCCTGTTCATTCGTTGACTTTCGTACCAGGGCCGAGTCTTCCTTTCAGAATCAGACCATTGGCCCCCAGTAGGCTTCGACCCTGATGGGCCCCTACAGTTACTAACATCTCCTTGAGGCGCGCGTGAAACAGTACGCGCCGTCGACTACTTAGGCTCGGTCTGGACGGTTACCGGACGGTCGGACGGCGAACTACCCATTGCTCACCATCCGCAAGCCCACGCCTACGGTGGCCGAAAATCGGGATAAGAATCCCGGCGGCAGTTGGGGCGTGAGGACCGTTGCCTCACGCGATCGGCCGCCTCTTTTGCTAGCATTACTGCTTCGCAGAAGGAGGCGTCCGCCTGCCACTCCTCCTCGCTCCAGACCGTGGCCTGTACCAAGGCCCGGCGCGAGAGATCATCGCCGCCGATCGCCCCCACGAGGACACGGCGTTGCTCTTCCCAAGCGGGGCACACCCCCACCGTGTGCTCCACCGTGTCCTCCGGGCGGTCCACGCAAGAGAGAGAGAGTCGAAATATACGTTTTTGCGACATAAACAGTCGTATCTTTTTTTTTCGATAACTCAGAAGTGTTTCACAGCTTCAAGGGACCGTAGAGCCGAATATATGGTTTTAATTTTAACTCGATAGCTCCACACGTTCCCGAGATAGAGGGTCTTGACAGACAGATAGACAGACAGACAGACAGACAGACGGACAACAAAGTGATCCAATAAGGATTCGGAATTTTTTTTCTTTTGAGGTACGGCACCCTAAAAAATGGACCAATAAACCTCCTGGCAACATCCAGAATCGCAATCTGTATACCTTTGCGAGTTTAAAATGATGCCCAGAATGGGGTCCCCATATTTTACATACTCGACTTTCTTTGGCACCTGCATTAAAAGTGATTCCAATTTTAAAATATGTTAATGGAAATATGCTCTTTTTTTATTACATATTGCCAAATGAAAACAAACAATTAAATAAAAAGTCCATGACCCAAAAAGGGCCAAAGTCGGTCTTTGTTTTACGGCCAAATGTTCGCGATCGCAATACGTCATCCTGATAATAAGGCAGTGAGAGACTTTGGCGTTGGTTCCAGGAGGGCGTGTCAGACCCACCCAGCATCTCGTCCATCTCGCGGCTGCTGCGTGGAGGAGCGCGCGACCCGGATGGCAAGAAAGACTACAGCATCGATGGGATTCTTGGAGGTATGTTTTAGGAAGCGTGTGAAAAAAAAAAATACCACTAGCGCGCGAATGTCAATTATAAATAATCGAACATCCAGTCGACACTGTCTTAGGGTTCTTGACAAAGTGTAGTTTGATTTTATCGATAGAAATTGTTTAATTGTAAAAAATGGTCCCGTGACATTTCGATAGCACTTGCTAATCCCATACATTTTTGACTTTTTAACACCCATTTTCGTCACGCTATCGCCAATAGAAATTGATTTATCTAAAGCCGAGTACGTGGGGTACTCACGGGGTCAACTACCGAAGATTGCGAAACTTTGCGATGATCGCGTTTTATTACGACACCGAACCACGCCGGACAAAAAAAACTATGCTGAAAAATCATTTGTTCTGTATTCATATTATTAAGTGCTCTTGGATTTGGAACGCCTGAAAAATAGAAATGTATTGTTTTTTTAAGCTACTGAAACCTACAAGTCTGTACTCTAAAAGCTATTAATAAAATCGCCCACATTTCCCATCAAAGGTCAACTCCCAACAAAAGCAAAAACTTTTCCGTAACGCGTCATTAGCCTAAAATCAATTTTACTTCCGATAATACAAAGTGTTGTCGGACCAACAAACATTGTACAACTTCCCATCACCACAAAAGGTTACTTTGCGACGTTAATGCCGCAACCTGTCAAAGCTTTCTCACGAGTCGAGTTCAAAAAATCAATTTCCGCACACAAATCTTGCGTCGTCATTGTTGCCATTTGAAATATTGAAGTTTGTTCTCGACGCTTCAAAGGGCTCTTGCAAATGGTGAAAAAGATGACCGACAAAGTGTACCGCGATCGCCTGCCGTGCGTCTCGATAGTGCTGAAATTCGAACAATCTACGTAACATGTTTTGGTTGTAGTGTCATTGTTGCATTATTTTGTCGCCAAGTATTAATTGTCCTTTGAATTTGCCGTTTGTACCTGTTACGACTATTGCTTTTGGGGTTTACCGGCCACAAAGGTGCCGCCCACCTTGAATTTTATACGTATTATGCAATTTTTTTACATCGATTTCCGCAGCAGATTTTCATTAAAATAGTGCGCACATCTATTTTGTTATAATACCTATCGTTATTGCAAGCTAACTGAAAGCCTCATTTCAATCACGTAGGTCACAACTTAATATGTATCTATTTTCAGTTTATTGAGCGATTTGAATCACTTAATTCTATTTACAATTTGAATAGAGTGGATAGATAGGTGTTGAGGAAATAAACGAGAGATACAGTTAGTTGCGGATACGAATGTGACAATTATAGAATCAGTTCCTGAAAAAATGTCAAAGAAAAGATCTAGAGCGGAGAAACGTGCGTGCATTTCATTTCTGATAAATTAGAATTGTGCAATTCAGTGGAAATCATTACAGCGTCTTACTGATTTTCAGTTATAAAGTAGATTCTCATTCTATAGATGTGTAGGTAAGACTTGCCACGTTTGTCAAAAATATAATATTTCCCATGAATTTTGTATAATAATAATTTTCGTTTTCTATTCTGTACCTAAGTACTTACTGAAATTTATGAAAAATGTATGATGGCAACACTCATTGACATCAACGTCAAACACTATGCTTGCTTGATGGCTTACGTTGTATAATATACCTAGACACCTGTCTTTTACTATCAATAAATAGAGAGACTTACAGAAATATCTTGATATGTTTTGAGGTTATCATTATTATTTATTTATAATCTTTATATTATCATAACTAACTATATTTAATAAAACTCTTGCGATTTCAATAATTATGTACCATAGGTATGTTTTGGATTTAAATCCTCAGTAAGTCAGCTCACCCTGAAAAGCAAAGAAGCGTGAAAACATTATTTACCATTTGATAATGTACTGTTAGTAGGTATTTGATAAAGAGTAACGATTGAAGTATGCAATCAGAGCAATAATTACGCCTTTATAACAAATTTATGGCCCATTGAAATGTAATCAACTCTAGGCTGCGCAGGCGCAACTCAAAGCTATTGCAGCTGCATCTTATATTTCTCACGCTTGCTGTGTACCTAAATACATTGACCAATCATGTACTTTATTAAAATTATATTTGAAAAAAAAAAACTTAAAATTTGAGACTTTTCAATCCTAGATAAATCTTGTGGTCTATTTAAAGAAGTTTTTATTGATTATATGTAAAAAAAATTGCAACCTTCGACAGTTTTATAGTCTACTAACTTCTATTAGCAACTTCGCCCGTGAGAACATAGAAAATTTATGCCTATGTCATCATCATTCATCATCATTTCAGCCGAAGGACGTCCACTGTTGGACATAGGCATCCCCCAAGTGTCACCACAACGAACGGTCCTGTGCGTCTCGCATCCACCGCATTTCCGCGACTCTCACCAGGTCATCGGTCCACCTTGTAGGAGGCCTTCCAACGCTGTGTTTTCCGGTGCGCGGTCGCCACTCTAGATCCTTTCGGCCCCATCGACCATCCATTCTATGAGCAATGTGCCCTGCCCACTGCCACTTAAATTTGGCGATTCTTAGGGCTATGTTGACGATCTTGGTTCTCCTGCGGATATCTTCATTCGTGGAATTCCAGGAATGCTGATATGCCTATGTCACTCAGTGATAATGTCCACAGGTGTAAGATTTTCCTAAATCGGTTCAGTTCTCATACTCTTCACAAATGACCACACCAAGACAAACGATTTCAACTTTTTAGTTAGGACATATAGGTAACCTATAAAAATAAATGTCTTCTATTTAGGCTGAGATTAAACAAGATATTCCCCTAAGAAACCCGTCTGTCGTCACTCCTCAGTGTTTCAGCAATGCAGAAGAAGTGACTTAACAGACTCCACAGCAACACATTTGTCTATTAACCTAAGTACTAACTTAAAAAGGCAAGCGTGCTCCATCGTCGACCACATCCTCGCTTCCATCAGATGAGACAGTGGTCAAGCGTAAAGCTGTCAATATTAAAAAAAAATGTTAACCTTAAGAAGCCCCAGTCTAGAAACTACCCCTTTATCGTGGGTGCGTTCAGAAACATGAAAACTCATATACACGAGACACCCACGCAATGAACCATCTGTAGGCCATACAAATATTTGTTCCATACGGGAACCAAACCCACAATATGCAGTGCAGCAGTCAATCGCTTAACCACTACGCCTACCGTGCCATTAAAAATACAAATTACAAGTAACTTTAAGCCTGTACTTATCTTTTCCCACGGAATAAGAGACACAGTGATATTAAAGATGATCATTATGGTGCCACACACAATGATATTCGCGTAATTTGCATAAGTGCATAATATATCGCCGCATTGCTAATCAACTTACGAGCCGTTTGCAACTTTCAAACGAAATCGAAGGGTTCATCACACTAATTTTATAGGAGAAAGTTTGTATGTATGTGTGTATGTATGTTAGTTCTTTCACGCTGAAACAGCTGAACGGATGTGGATGAAATTTGACCATGTCTTTTGATCCTGGGAATAGACATGTTCCTTTGCAATGATTTCACGTGGACGAAGCGGCTAGCAGAAGCTATATATTTGTAGTTGTCATAAAAAAAGTAAAAAAATGAGATTATTCAGTTTTGTAGTCTAAATAAAAAATATAAAGTTTCGCCTGTATTGACCATAGAGCTAGACAGAACTGACTTTAGAATGAAAGTGACGACATTAAAAAATCCTATAACCTCTAATTTTACTGAACGACCTTTAATAGCCTGCTCTGAACCCCAATGAGGAAAAAGAACCCCAATTATGAGTAAGAAGATGAAGAAGGGATAGTTGAATTTAATACTGAAATCAACACGTAACATTTTGAAGACTTTTTTGCTCATTTCTCACAAATTGCAATATTTGAGTTTGATTACCTTCTACCTACTACTATGCACCTCTTTACATACGCATATTTTGCCAGTTTTATTTCACACCTCACAAATATGGGAGAGAGTACTGAGAAATTCTTGATACAAAATTACCAAAAAAGCTAACTCACCCAACACATTTGTCACGAAACATTTCTTTTGAACTACCTACTCCTCACAACATTACCGGCAACTACTAGCAATCTGCTTTCACAGCCGCCTCAGAGCATCAAGGCAAAACAAAAGAGTGCGTGAGGCGATAAAATCTCGCATTTGTTTAATACCATCGCTCGTTAGAATCAACTAATGTCGCCTCGCCGCGGTCGCAGTGGCGATTATTGAACCACCTCGGAGACTAACGCAATCACTCTATATATGAGCTGGTTTAACATTGGCTTCCATGGATTGGAGTTAATTCTATAGGTTTGAAACGTAGAAAGTCAGATTCTATACAAAACAACACTGAACACAATTTCAATGATTTTTTTCTGTTACACTAAGGTTGTTTTTTCTATATTGTGCGGTTTTGATCACGTTTGCGGGATTGCCCCGCACGCGTAACCCACACAAATGTCCATTTCATACAAGTATTTATTGTAATGCGTGGTATACGCACGCGGGACGCTTTTTTTGCATTATGATATTTTTTTGCATACGGAGCAATCCCGCATGCGTGATGAAATCCGAACGATATTAAAAACACCCTAATATCATAAAGGCAAAAGTTTGTGAATATATGTGTCTGTATACTTTTTACTTCTTCACACTTGAATGGCTGAATGGATTTGGATGAAATTTAGCACACGATAGGACCATATCCTAAAATAGCACATCTTATTTGCTTCTACTTTTTCTGCTTTTATCCCGGGAGTTTGTTCCCTTGGAATAATTTCCGAATTTCACGCGAGCTAAACCACTGACAGCAGCTAGTAACAAATAGACCAGACACATTACATAACAGTATTGCTTGTAGAAAAATAATACATAATCGAATCAATAAGTTATAGGTATTATTGATCTTTGATTAAATCGACAGTCAAGTGATAACTATAAAAAATAAATTAGTACCTAACATCGATTTGTCCATCGAATGACATTCAAACGCCTGCCAAATAACAGTACATAGATTTTCAATCTTGTCACATATAATGCAATTGTGACAAGATTGAGAAATGATGACATTCAGCATTTCTATGCAGGCAATTCGAGGCATTAAATTGGTCGTATTCTGAGGCAACTAGACATGCACTTTCACTGAAGATGTCCATGTAAGCCGCGCGCGCGGCCTAACACGTCTCACAATTATTTAGTGGGCATTTATTACCTCGCGTTGTATTCAAGACAATTTTGTCTCATCACATTATTCAATGAGAGCCCTCCCAGAAAGACACGAGGCCGTCCGGAAGTGGCCGAAAGCGTCCGACAAAGAGGAGGCGGAGTGCTTTTGAATGAGCATTAACAAGCTTACATCATAGCTTTATGGCGTCGCTTTACGACCTTATAGAATTTATTTTAATAAAACTATTGTACTTACGTCAGTAATGATGGACATAATTCATACAATTTGCATCGTATACTGTGAATGAATAAATTATTCAGTAGTCAGCGCGAATGATTTAAACTTTAAGTTTCCATTTAATTTTCCTTCATAATAATGAAATGTAAACCAATCAATGAAGAATGAAAAGAGCAGTGGTGGCTGAGTGGTAACAGCCCCGACTTACGAGTTGTAGTTTGCGGGTTAAAACCCAGCCAGGCGCAATACTTTGTGTAATTTATTTCATCACCACGAAAACGGTGAAGGAAAACCTCGTGAGGAATCCGGCATGTCAGAACCAAAAATTCGAAGGCATGTGACATCCACCAACCCGCATTGGGCCCGCGTGGTGGATTACGGCCCATTCTCTCTCGTAGAGAGGAGGTCTGAGTTCCAACAGTGGGAACATTATAAGGCCGACTATGCTATGCTAAAACAATCAAAGTATCACAAAGAAATAATTGTATCATTACCTGTCCCCGATTTGAATAATTTCTATTAAAACTAAAGGAGCCCTTTCACAATTGTTTGTTATGTAATTAATGCTAAGTGGGCATATTACTGTGGACCGCAACTCCACAACAAAGCGGCGAAAGCACCCTTGTTAGAGTAGTTTGGACATCCCGCCGTAATGGAATTAACCACAACCGAAAGGTCAACTATTTCATAAAGTTAATAAACCAATAAGAGCTAAAATTTGGAGTTCATTCATTATTGAATAAGTTAATTAAGCACCTGAAGCTGTCTGTTAAAACAAAAACAGACACACTACTAGCGAAAAAGAAAGATTTAGCAATACTATATAAAAGTCAAGAAGCCCGCGAGCGTGCGGTAAGAAACAAGCAACACCGCCCACAACACGCAGACGTGCTAATCCGACCATCTGTTAACATTGAAACAACCCGCTGAAACAAAGGCCGACCCGACCGTTTTAATGAACCCAGATTATGAAGGTGTTAAACCCTCGCCGCCGCTCTTTCAACTCCCAAATTATGAGTTCTGAGCGGAGCCGCGCGCGCCTCTTCACGGGGTCACATTTCGGCAATCGCTAAAGTTCCTCTCGCCCTTTCTCACATACCACTCATCCATAAACCTCTCGCCTTTCTTTGAACATAAAATCCCTCATAGTTTTGCTTTACTGCACCTCCACAATGAAAACAACCGGAATGGACTTTACGACCACGCCATAAAGTTTTAAATCGCTCTCGATTATTTAATATTTTCGATTTGTATTTAGCCTCATACGTTATGATCAGGACTCGTAACAAAAAAGACTAAATAAATCTGTCCCTGTCTCGGCCAGCCGGAGAATTTGAGCAATGTAAATCATTTTATTACAATGCGTTGTTTTTTATTTGTCGCAGCCTTTGTGCTTAGAGAGGTTGCCTCGTGCGTTTAATTATGCCGATGCATCATTATGAGGAAACAAATTAGTAAAATAAAACAATATATCAAGCAGGTTATAGGAATATTTAAAGTTGGCTAATAAAACATTTGCAATAAAATTATTCTTATAAGCTTAGACACAGCTTTAAAGTTATTTTAAAGTTTTGCAATTACTGCTAGATACAGTACTGAAAAGTCTGAAAAACTGCTATAATGTTTATTTATAGGACAAGTTTTTCACTGTGTAATTTTATTTTAAGGCAGAACGAGAACATAATGTTACAAACTTTCGTTAATTACTTACGTTGCAAGGATTTAGGGCGATTTTCACCAGTGAACGTGCTCAACACATCTAAACCAAGCGGTTTAAAAACCAAAACCTGTCAGTGTCAATATTCCACAATAATTATGATACTGACAGTATTTGAATCGCTGAATATGTTCAGTTTTATAGGTAAAGGTAGCTGGTAGTCGCTGATACCATATCACAAATATGATGTGATGGAAGACATTAATTCTTACTTCAAAACATTCAGTAAACCATAGGTAGGTAGGTATCAACGCCTACATAAATTGCTTGTTAGCTTGTATGTTTGTGCGCACCTACCAATTTATTTCTGCGGGTGTCGTATTAAACCCGTGCTTTCGCCTTACATGTCATAAATCCAGCTCGCGACACCAAAATATTGAATGGTGCCAAAATGTCACCCGAACAGCAAAGATGCCGACAAAGAGGCCGCCGCGCTGGGTGTTCCTTGTTCCGCGCCACACTGAGCCCCTATTTTTTCATCTCATTCAATTTTGACTTCTTTCAAAAGGCTATTAATATAAGCCGCATTTTTTAAAATCAGTTTTAAGGCCAAAGCCGTGTATTGTTGCGGGTGCTTTTTAATCAGTTTCCGTAGGATACCGCTACCGATTTATAAATGAGATCGACCCGCGAGCCCCGCCGTTCTTGATTTAGGCGAATTAAAACATGATGTGGGTTTACACAAAAAACACTCCGTTAATAAATAAAGCGTGTTCAAAAAAAGAGATGAAGACAAATTGCTGTAATATCATGTCAAATAAATTATTGGATCGCCTCAGGAACGTGACAGTTTATCATGTTCTATTTAATCATTAGGAACATCAAAAAGAATCCTGATATACAAAAGGCGCTTGATCTTAATTCCAGTAACAATTTTGATAATCAAACTGTTGTTATCTCTTCAGTTTATATTATTATATTGTAATATAATAAACAATGTTCCGTCAAAGCGAAAATTGTTCTCCTAAGTCATCGTTTAAATTTTGGGACTTTTATTAAAACTAATTAACACTAAACCATGAGCAAATTAATGATTATCATTATCATCTTTTACTTTCCAGGTCGAGGTTCAGATTCCTCAGACATAGACTCGGAGCCAGGGTTGACACTTAAGAGGAAGCAGCGTCGATCCCGCACGACTTTCACAGGAGAACAGCTGGATGCCTTGGAGAGAGCCTTCCATCGGACACAGTACCCTGACGTGTATACTCGTGAGGAGCTAGCTCTGCAGACCGGACTCACTGAAGCTAGGATACAAGTAATTAGGATATATTTAATTTATTTCTAGAGTATTATCTGATCTGGCTGGATCTGGTAGTTCTGAGACCAGAGACATCGTTAGAAAAAACTCTAAACTCGGTAGAAAGTCGATTAATGCAGCAGATTAAGGAATGGCCTTGTGGTGTCTAACTATAAAAGATCACCCCACACAATCTATAGACCGGTAAGCAGCGTCTCCTGCCTATCAAGGATTTATACATGGAATACCGTCAGTCTTGTTTTTTCATTTGTGGTATTTATAGTTAACTTTTTATTGAAGTAGGTACGCATTCATTAAGAGGCTCATGACAAGTTATTTAAGGACATAAATGTATAGAAAGTATAAAGTCCCATCAAACTGACTTGATGATGGATCTGAAAAGTGAAAGACAGGCACGGGAGCTCTGTAATAAAATGAAGTATGTGCCATCAAACTGACTTGATGATGGATCTGAAAAGTGAAAGACAGGCACGAGAGCTCTGTAATAAAATGAAGTATCCTAGCCATGTTTGGGTTTATTAGAATTATTATGAGATATACTCTAGCAGGCAGGCACAGAATCTCCGTAATAAAATAATATATCATATCCTAGTCGTGACTTGACTTGTTATGGCTAGCTATAAGTAGTTTTAATAATTAAATTCTGTATGTGCCTTATTATACATCTTGTACATTATTTGACAAACAGTAACGCAATAACACATTATAGTTAACTATAGTTTGTTGTTTTATCTTAGTATCATAAACATTAACAGACGTAACCACAGCACTATCACTTTCAACGTGTTTGTAGAACTCATATTATTCTCCCTTCCTTCATGATTATAGTGAATATTATTCACACAAAACAAATCCTTTATGATAACAGTTGTCACTCACATACAAACAAATAATTTATATCTTAAGATATTTTTTTTTGTTTTCAGGTTTGGTTCTCCAATCGACGCGCCCGTTTACGAAAACATACCGGATCAAATCCGAGTCCGGGTATTGGCGGATATTCTTCTTTACCCATGCCGCAAATACCATGTCCCTATCCTGCTGGAGAGATACCTTCTTTATCTCAACACCATCCGCAGCACCCAGATGCAGCTTGGCACCACCAAAAATATGCTAATTATAACCATCTTATGGCTCAATCCCAACATTTAAACCAAGCTTTTCAAAATGCCGCTTTTCCTAGTACTTCGGGGTCCACTTTTGGCCATTTAGTGCCTGGCTCCAATGGCCCACCCCACAGCCAATTAATAGACAGCGGCATACCAAGAAATGATTACACTAGATATCCTAGTAGCGAAATATATAACAAACCTATCAATTATTTACCTAAGGAGGCTGAAGTTGACGATAAAGTGAACAGTGATGAAGTGATCGAGCCCAGGGAAGACACCTTCGAAAAACCTACTGGTGATGAGTATAGCAAAGCGTTACCAAATAATGAATATCCAAAAGTTCCCGCTGATTACTCCAAAGTTTCTGCAGATCCGTCTGCCGCCTCCAACTGGAGCCCCTCACATAATTCATTGAACATGAGCCTCGCAGGCCTATCCAGTGAATATAAATATATGAATGATCCATATTCGTTCCCGAACGTTTCCGACCCTCTCTCACAACACAATTATCCAAATCCACCCAACACTGCCAACAAGTACTGGATTTGACATAGTTAATACAAACTTTTTATTTAGTAAATATTAAGTTAACTTTATTTAAATTATATTATAATGTAATTATTATTTAAAGGAACTTTTGTGAGAAATTACCTCTATTTTTGCATTCCATTTAATGATACCTATTTTAAAACCAAACATTTGTAAATTGTTACTAAGAGAGTCATTAGATAATAAAGGGTTAAATATTATTTCCTCGTTTTATTCATTGTATAAAAATAATCATTTATTATTTTATTTTTGGTATTTACAAGTATAATATAAACGTAAGTTATAATTAAAACATAAATAAAATGCCAGACCTTATTTAATTATATAAACAGCAAAAACGACTCTTAAATTAACATGGTACAAAGATAAAAATTCTCCATTACTGTGTTGTTACTTCTAATAATGATGCACCGTCTTCAATAGGTACGGGAGTTATTTCATTTCCAATGAATGACTTAGGTACAGTGGGAGTGTTTGTATTATCTTGGACAACTTGAGGTGCTTCTGTAGTATCATTATTTACCACATCGATTGCAATTGGTACGACTGATTCAGTGACAGGTGCTTCGTTTATAGGCGCGCTGGTAACGTCGATAGAGACTGAGTCTGTAGAAATAATAATAGGTCCATCGGCACTAACTGGAGTTGGTGTTTCAGAACCTAGTGTGGGAACACCTTCAACTGATGATACCTCAGCTGGAGTAGTAACTACGGTGACAACGTCAGAGGAAGCGGGGTCTAAAGAGGTAACAACTGATGTAGCCGCGACGGATGGACCGTCCACTGAGACTTCGGCATCAGCGGGAGCTGCAATGGGTGAAGCATCTACTGATGCACTAGCATCAGCGGGAGCTGGGGTGGTAACAGACGAGGTATCTACTGATGCGCTGGCATCAACAACAGCTGGTGCGATGACAGTTGATGCATCTACTGATGCACTAGCATCGGCGGGGGCTGCGACAGCAGATGAAGTATCTACTGAGACACTAGCATCAGTGGGAGCTGGGGTGATAACAGACGAGGCATCTACTGATGCGCTGGCATCAACAACAGCTGGTGCGATGAGAGTTGATGCATCTACTGATGCACTAGCATCGGCGGGGGCTACGACGGCAGATGAAGAATCTACTGAGACACTAGCATCAGCGGTAGCTGAAGTGGTAACAGACGAGGTATCTACTGATGCGCTGGCATCAACAACAGCTGGAGCGATGACAGTTAATGCATCTACTGATGAACTAGTATCGGTGGGGGCTGCGACGGCATATGAAGCATCTACTGAGACACTAGCATCAGCGGTAGCTGGGGTAGTAACAGACGAGGCATCTACTAATGCGCTGGCATCAACAACAGCTGGTGCGATGGCAGTTGATGCATCTACTGATGCACTAGCATCGGTGGGGGCTGCGACAGCAGATGAAGTATCTACTGAGACACTAGCATCAGCGGGAGCTGGGGTGGTAACAGACGAGGCATCTACTGATGCGCTGGCATCAACAACAGCTGGTGCGATGCCAGTTGATGCATCTACTGATGCACTAGCATCGGCGGGGGCCGCGACGGCAGACGAAGCATCTACTGAGACACTAGCATCAGCGGTAGCTGGGGTGGTAACAGACGAGGTATCTACTGATGCGCTGGCATCAACAACAGCTGGTGCGATGACAGTTGATGCATCTACTGATGCACTAGCATCGGCGGGGGCCGCAACAGCAGATGAAGCATCTACTGAGACACTAGCATCAGTGGGAGCTGGGGTGGTAACAGACGAGGCATCTACTGATGCGCTGGCATCAACAACAGCTGGTGCTATGACAGTTGATGCATCTACTGATGCACTAACATCTGCGACGGCCGCGACGGCCGATGAAGCATCTACTGAGACACTAGCATCAGCGGGAGCTGGGGTGGTAACAGACGAGGCATCTACTGATGCGCTGGTATCAACAACAGCTGGTGCGATGACAGTTGATGCATCTACTGATGCACTAGCATCGGCGGGGGCCGCGACGGCAGATGAAGCATCTACTGAGACACTAGCATCAGTGGGAGCTGGGGTGGTAACAGACGAGGCATCTACTGATGCGCTGGTATCAACAACAGCTGGTGCGATGACAGTTGATGCATCTACTGATGCACTAGCATCGGCGGGGGCCGCGACGGCAGATGAAGCATCTACTGAGACACTAGCATCAGTGGGAGCTGGGGTGGTAACAGACGAGGTATCTACTGATGCGCTGGCATCAACAACAGCTGGTGCGATGACAGTTGAAGCATCTACTGATGCACTAACATCAGCGGGGGCCGCGGGGGCAGATGAAGCATCTACTGAGACACTAGCATCAGCGGGAGCTGGGGTGGTAACAGACGAGGTATCTACTGATGCGCTGGCATCAACAACAGCTGGTGCGATGACAGTTGAAGCATCTACTGATGCACTAACATCAGCGGGGGCCGCGGGGGCAGATGAAGCATCTACTGAGACACTAGCATCAGCGGGAGCTGGGGTGGTAACAGACGAGGTATCTACTGATGCGCTGGCATCAACAACAGCTGGTGCGATGACAGTTGATGCATCTACTGATGCACTAGCATCAGCGGGGACCGCGACGGCAGACGAAGCATCTACTGAGACACTAGCATCAGCGGTAGCTGGGGTGGTAACAGACGAGGTATTTATTGATGCGCTGGCATCAACAACAGCTGGTGCGATGACAGTTGATGCATCTACTGATGCACTAGCATCAGCGGGGGCCGAGACGGCAGACGAAGCATCTACTGAGACACTAGCATCAGCGGGAGCTGGGGTGGTAACAGACGAGGTATCTACTGATGCGCTGGCATCAACAACAGCTGGTGCGATGACAGTTGATGCATCTACTGATGCACTAGCATCAGCGGGGACCGCGACGGCAGACGAAGCATCTACTGAGACACTAGCATCAGCGGTAGCTGGGGTGGTAACAGACGAGGTATTTATTGATGCGCTGGCATCAACAACAGCTGGTGCGATGACAGTTGATGCATCTACTGATGCACTAGCATCAGCGGGGGCCGAGACGGCAGACGAAGCATCTACTGAGACACTAGCATCAGCGGTAGCTGGGGTGTTAACAGACGAGGTATCTACTGATGCGCTGGCATCAACAACAGCTGGTGCGATGACAGTTGAAGTATCTACTGAGACACTAGCATCAGTGGGAGCTGGGGTGGTAACAGACGAGGCATCTACTGATGCGCTGGCATCAACAACAGCTGGTGCGATGACAGTTGATGCATCTACTGATGCACTAGCATCGGCAGGGGCCGCGACGGCAGATAAAGCATCTACTGAGACACTAGCATCAGTGGGACCTGGGGTGGTAACAGACGAGGCATCTACTGATGCGCTGGCATCAACAACAGCTGGTGCGATGACAGTTGATGCATCTACTGATGCACTAGCATCGGCAGGGGCCGCGACGGCAGATGAAGCATCTACTGAGACACTAGCATCAGCGGGAGCTGAGGCGGTGAAAGATGAAGCATCTACTGAGGCATTAGCATCAGCGGAAGCAGAGGCGGCGATAGATGAAGTATCTACTGAGACAATAGCATCAGTGGGAGCTGAGGCGGCGACAGATGAAGCATCTAATGAGATACTAGCATCAGCAGGAGCTTGGGTGGCGACAAATGAAGCATCTACTAAGACACTAGCATCATCGGGAGCTGGGGCGGCGACAGAGGAAGCATCTACTAAAACACTAGCATCAGCGGGAGCTGGAGCACCGACAGATGAAGCATCTACTGAGGCACCAGTATCAGCGGGGGCCGCTACAGATGGAACATTCACTGAGACTCCGGCATCAGCGGGAGCTGACGCAACGACAGACAAAGTATCTACTGAAACACCAGCATCAGTTGTAGCTGAAGCGGTGACAGATGAAGCATCTACAGAGACACCAGTAGCATCGGAAGCTGGGACAACGGCAGATGAAGCGTCTACTGACACACTGGCATCAACAAAAGCAGGAACAGCTGAGGCAGCTACTGAGACACCTTCATCACCGGAAGCAGGCACAGATGAGGCTGCAACTGAGACATCACTATTATCGGTAACGGGCACTGATGGGACAGCTACTGAGACACCACCATCTATGGGAG
Organism: Mythimna pallens; assembly: GCA_961205895.1. Taxonomy (NCBI): domain Eukaryota; kingdom Metazoa; phylum Arthropoda; class Insecta; order Lepidoptera; family Noctuidae; genus Mythimna; species Mythimna pallens. Next base: position 11,612,063 of record OY540843.1, read on the forward strand.
TGGAAACAGATGGAGAAGCTACTGAGACATCACTATTACCAGGAGCGGGCACTGATGGGGCAGCCACTGAGACACCACCATCACTGGGAGCGGATACTGATGGGGCAGCCAGTGAGACACCAGCATCACTGGAAGCAGGCACTGATAGGACAGCTACTGAGACACCACCATCACTGGAAGCGGGAACAGATGGGGCAGCTACTGAAACACTTTCATCACTGGGAGCGGGAACAGAAGGGGCAGCTACTGAGACACTTCCATCACCGGAAGCAGGCACTGATGGCGTAGCTACTGAAACACCGGCAGATGAGGCGTCTACTGACGCACTAGCATCAGTGGGAGCTGAGGCAGCGACAGATGAAGCATCTACGAAAACACCGGCTGCATCGGGAGCTGGAACGGTGACAGATGAAGCATCTACTGACACACCACCATCACCGGAAGCAGGCACTGCTGGGACAGCTACTGAGACACCACCATCACTGGAAGCGGGAACAGATGGGACAGCTACTGAAACACCTCCATCACCGAAAGGAGACACTGATGGGGCAGCTACTGAAACACTTCCATCACTGGTAGTGGATACTGATGGGACAGCTTCTGAGACACCACCATCACTGGGAGTGGGAACAGATGGAACAGCTACTGAGACACCTCCATCACCGGAATCAGGCTCTGATGGGGCAGCTACTGAAACACCGGCAGCAGTGGTGGCCACTACAGATGAAGCGTCTACTGATGCACTAGCATCAGCAGGAGCTGAGGCAGTGACAGATAAAGCATCTACAGAAACACCGGCAGCATCGGCAGCGGAAACAGATGAGGCAGCTACTGAAACACCTCCATCACCGGAAGTAAACACTGATGGGCTAGCTACTGAGACACCACTATTACCGGGCGCGGGCACTGATGGGGCAGCTACTGAGGCACCACCATCACTGGAAGTGGATACTGATGGGGCAGCCACTGAGACACCACCATCACCGGAAGCAGGCACTGATGGGACAGCTACTGAGACACCACCATCACTGGAAGCGGATACTGATGAGGCAGCTACTGAAACACTTCCATCACTGGAAGCGGATACTGATGAGGCAGCTACTGAAACACTTCCATCACTGGGAGTGGATACTGATGAGACAGCTACTGAGACACCACCATCACTGGGAGCGGGAACAGATGGGACAGCTACTAAGATACCTCCATCACCAGAAGCAGGCACTAATGGGGCAGCTACTGAAACACCGGCAGCAGTGGAGGCCACGACAGATGAAGCGTCTACTGATGCACTAGCATCAGCAGGAGCTGAGGCAGTGACAGATGAAGCATCTACAGAAACACCGGCCGAACCGGGAGCTGGAATGGCGACAGATGAAGCATCTACTGACACACTACCATCAATAAAAGCAGGAACACCTGGGCCAGCTACTGAGATACCTCCATCAATAGGAGCGGGAACTGATGGGGCAGCTACTGAAATACCTCCATCACCGGAAGCGGGCACTGATGGGGTAACTACTGAGACACCATCATTACCGGAAGTGGGAACAGATGGGGCTGCGACTGAGACAACTCCATTACCAGGAACGGCCACTGATGGGGCACCAGCAAGGGAAGTGGTGACAGACGAAGCTACTCCTTGAACATTTACAGCACCTGTACTTGTAGTTGAAGCTAAACCAGAAACGTCAGATGCAGATGCACCTGCGTTGGTTGCGTTAGCGTTGGGCGTCACGGCTTGTCCTCCAGTTATCCAAGTAGGAAGTACGTTTGATAAGAACTGAGAAACCGTTTGAAGAATAGATCTTTTTTGTTCTAAATATTGCTGCGCCTGAGTCAACCATGGTGCACTAGAATTTTGAAGTAAGGCCGTTTCATTATCTAACTCCGCTATTTTGGTTTCTAGCTCTGTACTGAGCCGTTGGATATACACCGCGTTCACATGACTGACTAAGTAATTACTAAAACTGTCTTGCGACACTGAGTCATTTAACAATTTATTTTGTACTAACTGTAAAACCGCTTGGCGATATTCAGACTTAGTACTATTAACATTAAGACCAAGTTCTTCTCCTAAGTATCTGTTAACTGTAGCTTGTTTCTCCAAGTCACTGCTGTTAGTAGGTAAACCATACTTAGTATACACATAGTTCTTCCAAATGTCTTCTAAGTCCATAGAATCATTTTCTTCTGCAGACTCGAAAGAGTTGTCTACAACTGGCTTGTTTTCTTCAATAGTTTTTTGTTCAATCTCTTTTAGGTGTTCTTGGATTTCTTCTTGTCTTTTACGTTCTTCTTTGGCATGTTTTTCTTGCCTTTTGATTTCTTGTTCTTGACGCTTGCGCTCTTCTTTGGCCAATTTCTCCTGTCGCTTACGTTCTTCTTTTTCAAGTTTCTCCTGCAATTTGCGTTGTTGCTCTACTAATTTTTCCTCAAGTTTGCGCTGTTCTTCTTGCAGTTTGCGCTCTTCTTTTTCTGCTTTTTCTCGTAGTTTACGTTCTTTTTCTAAAAGTTTTTGTTCCTCTTTAGCTCTTTTCTGTTGCAGTTTAAACTGTTCTTCATTCAATTTCCGTTCCCAAGAATCAGCGTCATTCTCTTTTGTGTTGTCTTCATCATTGTCTTCTTCATCTTCTTCTTCAGGACTTTCTTTTGATACATTAGATTCATCTGATAAAGATCTTTGCTTCCGTAGCAAAATACCTGAAGCACTTTCATCGGGTAGATATTTCGCGCTCACCACACAAAACAAGGACACCTAAAACAATTATAAATAAAATCAGCCTGTGTTACTTAAAAATAGTGAGCCTTTATAGGCCAATGCCTGAGGTACTTTACAATCGAGAGATAGAAGTACGTAAGACTTACTGCCATCCACTGTACTATATGTCTATAGTACACTGGATGGCATTTAGTCTGTTATTTTTTACAAGCGTTGATTTATGAGTAGATAGAAATAACATTACTAGTACCCAACAAAACCTAAGGTTAAAAGATTAATTTCTTATAATAACGTCTGATAATACTTACTAGGAGTAGTAAATAAATGATCCTCATTTTGAACAGGTATTGTTGTTTATTTTTGTATAATTATTAATTTTCATTTAACGCGAAATTCGTTCGTTCCACACTTTAATATATGTGTACTTGTCGTATGAGCTCGTTCGTTTAAATTTGTTTAGAATTTTGTAGACATGGCCTTTTATACTTCGTAGAGCAATTAGCATAGATAACGTTAGATAATGGCTCCTGCTGAGATAGCTGGTACGGTGTAAAGTCTTGGCCAAACAAAATGTTTTCGCGCAGTCTGACTCAAAATAAACAAACGTTATAATTTTAATGGCGACAATCTCATCAATGCAGTAAAGAAAGTCTTAACTCAATGTTTAAAACAAACAAACGGATGTTTGATATTATAAAACGTAACGGAAATGGGCTCATATACAAATAATTGTGCGTGTCTAACATCCGTTAGTAATTCTTCTACTAAAACTATACACTCTTCAGAATAGGTAACATAAGTGTTGTATAATAGTAAGCGCATCTATTCTATTATTACCTACTAGTTTCTCATGGTATTCTAAGAAAGGTGTTACCATATAGGTACGTTTGTTAGGTATACCTAAGAAAATATTTTGTTGCACACTATGCTCCGATGAAATAATATTTATCATCATTAAAGAATCTTTGTTTGTACATTGGATCAGAAAGTGTTACTGGGTTTTTCTATGGGTTTTTCACTTGTAGTGTAGAGTTACAATCGTTACTTCTTATGGGAATAACAATTGGCTTATCGCATAATTATAGTCTGAGAGGAAAAGACGTATTTATCTGGTGCTTATCTTTCCAAAAGGACCAGTGTATGCCTGCATTCACTTTCATACATGGGACACGATATACCATCATCCGATAGAATGCGATATTTTAAGGCTGAACTGACCTATCAATCAATTTAGGCCATGGTCCGCAGCGAGGAGGAGTGGCAAGCGGTCGCCTCCTTCTGCGAAGCAGTAATGCTAGCAAAGGAGAAGGCCGACCGTGCGAGGTAATGGTCCTCTCGCCCCAGCCGATTCCGATTCTGATTACCGGCCATCGCAGGCGCGGGCTTGCGGACAGCGAGCAATGGGCAGTTCACTGTCCGACCGTCTGGTAAACGTCCGGACCGGGCCCAAGTCGTCGACGGCGCGTATTGTTCCACACGCGCGTCAGGGAGATGTCACTAAATCGTAGGGGCCCAGCAGGATCGAACCCTGGTGGGGCCAAGGGTATTGTGAAAGCGAAACACGGGGCCCTGGGACTAAGGCAACGAAGGAATAGGAGTCGGTTTTTAGTCAGTAAAAGTCTGACACTATCTCCCGCTCCGCCCAAAGGCGGGATTTGTCACTAGATGATATTCCCACCTCATCATCATCATCATCTTCCTGCCCTTATCCCGTGAAGAAAACCGTTTTATCGACAAATTCTAGTTTCTCATTGTTCAATATTATGTCACAATTACTACTCTTAACATTCGGTAAGGAAAATCTTATGCATTTCGTTTTTTTCCCATTTAAAACTAAATTATTAGCAGTGAACCACTTTTGGACCTGCAGTAGGGCCTTTTCTTTCATATCACTCTTCACACAATCCATCCATCTTTTCTTTGGTCTCCCTCTCCCTCTCCATCCATCCACATGTAAACTCATAACTTTTTTAGTAACATGCGTTTCATCCCTCCTCTTCACATGACCATACCAAGACAAACGATTCCCTTTCAACTTTTCAGTCACTGGCGCCACTTTCAAACTACCCCTAATATACTCATTTCTCACTTTACCCATTCTCGTCACACCACACATCCATCTTAACATTCTCATCTCCGCTACGTGCAATCTTTTTTCATCCGTCTTTTTCACAGCCCAACATTCTGATCCATAAAGTATGACAGGTCTTATCACGGACTTGTAGATTTTACCCTTCAATTTGAAGGGCATCCGTGGGTCACAAGTTGTTCCCGTGACCGTGATGATATTCCCACCTAAGTAGAAAAAAAAACCTATCAATCAATTTTGAATACGCAACTGTCGTTTTTGCAGCTGTCAGAACTTATTCTTGTGACAACGAAATGGTTTCATGAGAATATCATTCTTTAATGTGTATTTTATAGTTAATGTTCCTTGATAGCCACACTGAGCAAACGCAAACGATTGATGGATTGCGTGAAAGCTGATATGGCGCATGGCTGTGTTAAATATTAAGAGGACGTATGAAGAAAATACTGACTCCTGATTGCAAGCAAAAGATGCATGATGATACTCATTACACGGGATTGTATCTAATTACTTGCGATCCCCCGCAGTTTCACCCGCGACTTTGGTTTCTGCTCCGCTCCCATGGGTCGAAGCGTGATGTTATTTAGCCTTCCTCGATAAATGGGATATTCAACATTAAAATAATCTATCAATTCGAACCAGTACTTCCTGAATTAGGTCGTTCAACGAAACAAACAAACTCTTCAGTTATATAATATTAATATTATATAATATTAACATAATTTAAATTATAATGGCGTACGGCGAGTATCCACCCTTACGTTGTTGAAACTTCAACGGTCCGGACTAAGCGTTTCGCTTCGTCGTTTATACCACGTACATCGAAGGACTGGAACAATTCGCCAGCTGTGGTCTTCCCGTTCAACTATAATTTAGATGTCTTCAAGACAAGCTAGAGTGAATAGGCTCTTAATAAACTAGTGCGCCTCACCATCAATGATTGCATCTCTGCTTACCATCAGGTAGGATAGCAGTCAAGCACTGGTTTATATTAATAAAAAATAAATTATAATGTAAATTATCTCTTATAATTAAATTATCTGAACTAAAGTTAAAGGAAGAAATTCACTTCACAAACGAGAATAAAGAAGAAAACATTTTAATAAATAAAAAAAAATAATACAGTTATTCTAATCGCTCATTAACAGCCCCGTTGGTCCATCGCCCAAGTACTACAGCCGAACATGAGGTCTACGAGGCGATTCCAGGGTTGAGTAATACATTATTGGGTTTACACACAGGAAAACATGATATAAGGCTCAGCCCCTATTACGTCAGAACTGAACATTTAAAAATACCTGAAAAAATTTGGTCTACGACTCTTTTTTATCATTCAAAGTAAACATATTTACATTATGAAAATGTGTGGAGTGGAATTCCCTGCCGAAGTCTGTGTTTCCTGATAGCTATAATCTAGGGGTCTTTAAGTAAATAGTGAATAGGTTGCTTCTAGGCAAGCGTGCTCCATCGTCAGCCACATCATCCCTTACCATCATGTGAGATAGTGTTCAAACGCGCGCCTATTCATGTTAATAAAAAAAATTGTGTTATTACCAAAAATTTTTTTTAGGGGGGAATCATTAAATGTCTTCTCGCGCTCTGGGTGGAGCGAGAGGGATTGTAAGACTTTTTCTGACTTACACCGATCTGTGTTCCTTAAGTTGCCCTTACCACCCCAGGGCCAAGGTAACTCTGCAGAAAATCCCGGTACTATAACAAGCATCGGATGGTCTACATGATTTCGTAACTTTGCAAAGTACATACCTACATGAAGATTATCTACGATTATTGAACGCTGAATCCTCATACAACTAAAAACTCTCGTTACCAGGGTCAGTCAGGACAAATTTACGCAATGAGATCACGTGCATTTACTTGTGTCTTCAAACTTATCTAAGAGATTAAATTGTTTGTGTGCTACGCCTATTGTACACCAAATGACTCTCGGAAATTGAGTATTAAAATTTTAAGAAACGTACGCAGAATTTTTAGAATATTGAGATATTTTTCTAATCTACTTACTGTTTTGTTCGCTGTTACGTTAGTTTATACACATTAATAGTACAGAACTTAATATGCAGGCGTATTAAATTAAACACGTAAATTACAAAATTGGCGTACCAATGTTTTGCAATTATTAAATATTAATAAATAAATGGAATGATAACAATAATCTTTATATAAACAGAAATCTTTTAAGATAGTTTAAATACTAGGTCGATGTGCATAAAATTACAGTGAATTACGGTCACATAGATTGAGTAACATATAATGTACCTATAATTTATAACATTATTATATTGTTTTACGAATAATTAATAGATCGTAAACTCGGTTTAATTTTCATTGTAATCAATGCGCAAAGTGTACTATGAAGATGGATTTTCCATGAATCGGCCAATGCCATAAAAAAAGAGTTTGTAAACAATAATTTTGTAGACAAAATTGTATTAGATAACAATATGCAGAATACACTGGCTGGCATCCTATAAAATAGTTTCTAACTAGCTCAGGAGCCAGGGAATTTCATTGATGTGTGTAAAAACCTTATGCCAATAGTGAAGGAGTAACAACACATACACACACAAAATTTCGATAGATGTATATGGATTTTTTGTCGATTTTGATAAAACTTCAGTAATATAGCTTTTACCTTAGAATAACACATAGGTACTAGTATAGTATTATAAATATGACAGTTAATGAGGATGGATGTATGGATATTTACATAACATAACATAACACAATCAGCCTTTTAATGTTCCCACTGCTGGGATTCAGGCCTCCTCTCTTAAGAAGAGGGAATGGGCCGTAATCCACCACGCGGGCCCAGTGCGGATTGGTGAATGTCACATGTCTTCGAATTTTTGGTTCTAGGACATGCCGGTTTCCTCACGATGTTTTCCCTCACCGTTTTGAGAGCAGTGGTGGTGGTGTGGTATGGATATTTAGCTAATGATATTTGTAACTCTTTTACGCAAAAGCTACCGTACGGTTTTTGATGTAACTTTGCAATACCTAATTGATAGCTGTAAATATTATGCACCTACCTATAATATAAACGTGAAAATTAATGGATGATGAATATATAATGGATGTGTTGGTATAAGAATCTTTGTAATTTTTTTACGCAAAAACTGAGGAACGTATTATTATAAAACTTTACAATAATATAGCTTAAACGTCAGAATAGCGCTATAAATCCACTAGACGTACGGCGTTACGCCATCGGTACATGGTGGACATCCCACCCATACGTACAAAGCGTGTTGAGAACACATTCTTAGTGCGTACAGCTAAGGAGTGGTATTCCCTGCCAGAGTCTGTGTTTCCTAATAGCTACAACCTAGGGGTCTTTCAGTCAAGAGTGAATAGGTTACTTCTAAGCAAGCGTGCTCCATCTTCGACCACATCATCGCTTACCATCAGGTGAGTTAGTGGTCAAACGCAAGCCTATCAATAATAAAAAAATATAGATCTAAGTATATTTTACAATGGGAGAAGTAATAGTTCCACGCAGGTGAAACCGTTAGTTGAAGATAGTATAATTATCTTTTAACTTTCTTTACAATAGCGACAGGAATAGAGATGGTTTGACGTAAGCAGCGAACTACTTACAAATACCAACAGAGAAGGTATGATAAAAATGCATTAACTAATGTAAACATTTTATTTCAAAGGCATAGATAATAAGATATGTTTTGCGTACTTATAATAACAATAAGGACTTCACTAATAGCAACTATTTTCTGGTTGCTTTAACAGAAAGTAAACAAACATTATATTATAAAGTGCATAATTATGTAGGTATACCAAACTATGAACAACTCTAAACTTGATCGTATGACTCTCCCTGATAGGAAAAAACGTAAGACACACGTTTTTAAAAGATAATGAGACACGTGTATAACATTTTAATAACAACGCAGTTCAAAATAAAGGAATCACGGTTTTAAGTCTTTTTTTTTTCCTACACACTGAATAAAATTATTGTGAAAGTTCCTACAGTCAATTTCACTCTGGAACTCGCATCGACCACTTTATGCTATTCTAAATTATAAGGCGCTTAGTAGATTGTAGTGTTATATGGTGCAGTGATACCTTAAACTACCTAAATCACCCCTGTATTTTAAGGTTATAAAAAATTGGGCAAGTGCGAGTCGGACTCGCGCACTAAAGGTTCCGTACAAACTACAATTCCCGAATGGAAGATTTTTCCGAATTGCAAAAAAGTATTTTTTTTGATACTTCAGTAACAACAAATTTACTTTACTTACTTTATTTGTGCTACAAGACTTTGCTTTATGCCAAATTTTAAGATTCGGGGTCAAGGAGAAATACCCTATGAATTTTGATTCCTTTGAGAGTATCGAAATATGCGTTTAATGTGACATAAACAGCCGTATCTTCTTTATTCGTTAACTTAGAAGTTTGATTTTTTCACAGCTTTAAGGGACCGCAGACTTGAGTATATAGTTTTAATTTCAACTCGATATCTTTACGCATTCCCGAGATAAAGTGTCTTGACAGACAGACAGACAGACGGACAACAAAGTGATCCTATAGGGGTTCCGTTTTTTCCTTTTGAGGTACGGAACCCTAAAAAAGGTCGGATACACCATTTTTGCCAAGGTGGGCCTCCCCTCATGTATAAATAGTAAAAATGTTATATTTGGCGATTCTCATTTCTGATAATATTCTACATATAAGTTGACGACGTGGCGACGTAACCTACCCTAAGTACAAAATTTTTCAAGCACGCTTCGCTCGCTCACCAATTTACTGGGCTTTTTTCCAACTATGTTGGATCACCTTGCAGCCCAACCAGATAAAGCCAAGTACCAGAATTTTACATGGAGCGACTGTCCATCTGAGCTCTACAACACAACAACTAAGTAAGAGGACACACACTCCTTACCAAGACTGGTGTCAGATTGTCTGGCTTCTGACAGCCGTAACAATAGGTAAAGATTTACTTATGACAACCAGGAGCAATGGCTACGTAAGTTGCCTACGTAACCCACCGTGGTGTAAATATTTTAGTTTGCTTCGATCGCTCTCACGTAAAACTCATCCATTGTTGTTAATTTTTAGTCCAGGGGCTCCAAATCTTAACACTTACACCACTGGCGAGCCTGTAGTCCTATAAGCACTTGACCAATTTTAGAGCGACCGCAACCACAACCTTTTTTAAGGGCTGGATCCGCTCCTAATGTATTTAGTCTATCAGAGAATAATAAACCATTCCCTGCAAAATATTATGAGTGATGGCCTAGAGAAACTAATCTAATCAAATCTAATACATTTGAAAATCAATCTTATATGTAAGTACCTACATAGCAAAACAGTCCTAGTGTACTGGTGTCTCAGCTTATCAGGGTGAAACTATTAAGTATAAAGTTATTTTAAGTGTTGTTAATAGGTAACAGAATATCATAATTGATTTTAATCCTTGAAGATCACAGTAAACATAAGATGTTAAAACCTATCGCGAAAATACAAGTAGGTAAGTACGCAGAAAAAAATCCCTTATGTACCTATGTCTTAATCTTTGTGTACTCATTTACATTTTAAAACGTAGGTATACCTCCGTTTTAAACACGTGTTATATTGTTTACTCATTAGTGAAGATTTTAGAGTTCCTCATACACAAAGTTCGGAGCTTTGAACGCCTAATAGCGGTTTAATTTTAACTGAGTTTAGAGAGAGCCTTATTTATAAAACTCGCTAACCACATTTTAGTTTAAATAGTAAATCGGATTCTAAATTCAAATTCTCCATTCTGTTAGTCTGTATTTAAAATAAACACATGCTTATTTTTTTTTTATAAATGACGCTCTTGATATTGTTTTTTTTTATGGGTTTTTCAAGAAAATTTACATAAATATTTTCACATTATCTTCTGCCAAACTGCAGTACAGTTTGTCGGCAGTGAGTATTAGACAGCGTCTGTCAATAACTATGTTCGCGTTAAACTTTTTACATACCTATATATTACAGGTAATTATCGGAAAGGAACATAGAAATAATAATATGTCTTATTCCAGGACATGGACTACCAGTATGCCAACCAGTGTGTTTCACCCAAATACGTACGGCCGTTAAGACGTGAGACAGACAGACAAAGTAACTTTCGAATTTATAATATTAGTCATCATCCCTAGTCTTTTCCCAACTAACTTGGGGTCGCCTTCAAGTTTAACCGGTTGCGGCTGAATACAGGCTGCCGTGTTTTACATGGATGCGACCGCCTATCAGACCTACACAGCCCAGTCACTGGACAACACGATTCTCCTTGGATATACTAACTTTCTAGCATCTGAGAACTACAAGTAACAACACTCGTCTCCATGTAACAAAGACCTACTGAAAGACAACCAGGACCCACGGTTTTACGCGTCAGAGTATCAGTACTCTGTCGCGTAAAACCGTGGGTCCCGTGTGAAATGTGAATTTTTCAATTTATCTAGGACATTACTGATAATTTCCTAGATAAATTGAAAAATTCACATTGGTACTTCCCTGGTTTCGATCCCGCAACCTCAATCTTACATAACAGGCACTAGGCGATCACAACACCAATTGTAGGGGCCCAGCAGGGTCGAAGCCTACTTGGGGCCATGGGTAGTGTGAAAACGAAACCCGGACCCTGGGACGAAGGCAACGAAGGAACAGGAGTGGGTTTTTAGTCAGTAAAAGTCTGACACTATCTCTCGCTCCGCCCAAGAGCGGGATTTATCACAAGATGATTTTCCCACCTAAAAAGAAAAAAAAAACCTCTATCTAGCATAATTGTGAGCATTATAGACTTTATTTTTCAGTTTTTTTCAGAATCGTCTGCCCTTTTTGAAGGTTTTTTTTAGTAGGAAAATCATTTAATGACATCCCCCGGTCGTGGACGGTGCGCGAGGGCGTGTCAGACTTTTACTGACTAAAAACCCTTTTCCTGTTCCATCTTTGCCATTATTCCAATGCCCTTGCCAGTTGCCATTGTTCCGGGGATCTCTTTCGCATCACCCATGGCCCCAGTAGGCTTCGACCATGCTGGGCCCCTACGGTAGATAACAGCTCCTTGAGATACTCGTGGAACACTACGTGCCGTCAACGACTTAGGCTCGGTCCGGACGGTTACCGTACGGAACGGAAGGCGAACTACCCATTGTTAGCCGTCCGCAAGCCCGCACCTGCGGTGCCCTTTTTTTAAAGGTGGGAAATCATCAAATGACTTCTCCCGCTTTGAGAGGGAGTGTCCGACTTTTACTGACTAAAACCTACAGTGTTCCTTCAGTTGCTCTTTGCGAATGCCACGGTAACTTTTTCAACAACCCTGCAGCCCTGAAATAGTGTAGAACCCTGGGTTTTAAAATTCCACTCGCACATTATTTCCTTTCACAATTTTTCCGAGATTACATTATACGTTTGCAACCAAAGTAACTCGAACATTGTTGGGCTAAATATACATTATTATCTAACTAGTGTTTACTTAACGAAATACAAGTGTAATGCGTAAGTAAACGATTGTGTTCTTAAAGTGCCTATCATGAAATACAGTATTCATGACGTTTGTTTTCTTTACATTAATTTATTTGTAACCTAACGTTTTTCTTTCTTTTTTTCTTAGTAAGTACTTCGCATAGTTTTTACACTTAGCCAGTGTCAAGTTTAGAAAGTACTCAGTTTTTAACCGACTTCAAAAAGAAGGTGGTTCTATGTTCGACTGAATGTACTTTTTTTTTTGTATGTTCACCGACTTCTTGATCAATTGTGGACCGATTCCGAGATCGTACTTGTTACCATGATTCCATAGTCCAGTTATGTAGACACTTAAGATACTTACTACAATACTTATCAATTTTAGATATGACTACGTGAGGACTTGTAATATGCTTGCTATCATCTATGATTGTTTTTCTCTCTTTAATCAGTTTCTTTTTTGAACTGTAAATCCTCCAAGCTGAAATAAATAAATAAATATCCCCTAGGAATCAATTTGCGGATAAATAAACTTCACTCGACAAATTCCCGCCATACAAGTATAAAAAACCTTCGCTCCCTAAGGTCGTTATCTCTATATACCCGTAGTAGAAAACAAAGTCGTTTTCCGCGTTTGTCTTTCGCCACCTCCGATCACCATGCCCATCCTTTGGGACAAACCAAATACTTTAGTGTGATCCTCGACCTCCATCTGACCTTTGCTGAACCCATAAGGTAGTCACGTTTGCTTGCCACTTTCGCTCAAGGTAGGCTCCACTACATTATCATCGTCCGCAGCAAATTTTCACATAGGTGTAAATTACGAATTTTCAGACGTTTCAAAACCGTTTTCTCCGCGAAGTCCTGGGAGCAAATTACTTTGTTCGAAATGATAATCTTTGCCTTGATATCAAAATTCTCACTATCCAATACACCAAGAGCTAAGCTAAGTTAGCTGGTTTCGCTAAAGTAAATCAATTGAAAGCTGTAGGTATAATTACGAATAAATAGTCAACTACGGGAGCTAAGCTAAACGAACTGAGCGTAGCTCTTGATCTGAAAGCGGTTTAAAGGTCTTGTTACAAAATTAGTTCCATAAAGCCCCTTACACGTAATCCGTACCCACGCAGACTACGGTCTAACGAAGCAATTCAATTAGCTACTCGCATTCCACTCCATCTGTACTGCACCAACGTAATCAAATTTCCATTTTATTTCATGAAACAATTTAATCATCCTTCTATTATAATAGCACGTGTACGGCGGAGGTAGATCGGGAAATTATAATAATTTCTTATTAGCTTCGACTATTGCTATTCATTTTATGTTTAACTTTATTAACAATCCCTGGATTGTAAATTATTTTAAACTAAAATGAAAATCCGATGATAACCTAATTTTAATGTCGGTAGGAATACTTGAAATTATTCTGTTATAATAAAATATTATTAGGTCATAATTGGAGGTTTTGTAAAGCTTACATGTGTTCAAGAGCTTTGTTCTGAATTAGAATACTGTGATAAATCCACGCTCATGGTTAAATCGTTACTATAATGTTGGTTACGACAAGATACACAGTTGACTAAATTCTCTTATTCGTCGAGATGATTCAGCTTGTTGATCATGTGAACCCAACTATTTGATAACGACATTACGACATATACATCTTCAACAAAACATGTCAGTACAGTATAAAGCGATTATATGTAATCTTTGTTATTTTCCACTTACAAGCATACAGAAACCGTTTGCCTTTTGATGTCAGTACCCAGTTACATTAAGAGCTATTCGATTACCCTGAAAAATATTTTATTTGTTTCATGATAATGGTTCTTAATCTTAAGAATATCATACTTTACTGAGAGAGAAGAGAGAGAGATGAGAAGAGTTTACTATAGAAGAGTTTACTATTTTACAAAGCAAGTGCATAGGTACTTATTTATCTTTCTTAAATTACTCTTCTCCAAACAGATGTTTTTTTTTTTGTTATTTTTATAAACTAGAGCTTGACCGCGATTCCACCTGATGGTATGTAATGATGCAATTGTTGATGGTCCACCACCATGTATGTAAGCTTCACGCAGGCGTACACCTAGCATATAATGACCAATACGCATCATAGCTATGGTCAAACCATAGGCAAAACACATTATAGTCTATTTATCGATAGCATTACTTTTGACACTGAACAATGACAACTAACATCAACGCGCGCGACAGCACGATGTTTATCAAATCTTTGTCAAAAACCCAAAAGCCTTTTATGATAATTTTATTTACCACCGATAGATTAAAAAAATTTATTACTTTCTACGTATAACTTGTGTAGATATCGTAATCTATAGAACCTGTACTTGGATTATATTGAGCTATTGAATTTTAAATATTCATGATTTTATTTTATCCGTTGATTTCTAAAATAAAGTAAAGTACAATAAAGAAAATGAAATATAATTTCAACCTGAGCGCACCGCATACATATTTTAGGACAAAAACATGTATTATGCATTCCGATAAAAAGAGAAATTACTTATCGGTGTCTGAATTTTAGGATAGCCTGAGACTTTGAGACAGGAGCTAAGGTCAGGGATAAATGAGTTACGTGAGCCCAGTGAGCGCCATCGCCGATCGCGTCCAACCACCCAGAATTTTAACCGAACTTGTGAACGCAAATCAACAAACAGTAGGTAGCTATGCCATATCAAATAACAAGAACAGTTTAAATTATATTAGCATAACTTATTAGCATAAACACTAAACAGCCTTTTAATGTTCCCACTGCTAGAACTTAGGCCTCCTCTCTAGAAGAGCGAATGGGCCATCTACCACACGGGCCCTGTACAGGACAGTAAATTTTATTATTTTAACATCCATATCAAGAGCGCAAAACAGGCATATATTTTTTGAATTGCAGCAAAGTATGTAAGCACATTGCGCTAACACAGTCGTACCTACCTATCTCGAGAGTGAAAACGGCGAGCGATGTCGTGCGGTGTTCCGCAGGGATCGGAACTAGGACCGCCCTTGTGGAACATCGGGTACGACTACGTGCTGCGCGGCGATTCCTGACGGTGTCAGCGTGGTCTGTTACGTAGACGACACGCTGGTCCTGGTGCAGCGAGAGTCGTATCAGCTGGCGGTACAACTACACGTGAGATTGCGACAGTTGTGGAGTAGATCCAGCATCGTCTGCGTCAGCGTCTGGATCCCCTAGGTTTGACAGGAGCCGCTTGAGGGCAGCCCCAGTCCGATCCAGTTTGGGAGCCAGACGTCGGAAGTGCTCCTGAAAATTCCATCGGCTGTTGAGGACGAGTCCCAGTTACTTCATCGTCGACTCGACGCCGATGTGAACTCCTCCTACCGTTGTTTGGGAACGCGGTGGTGGCGCATTCCGAGGGCCATGAAGACACATATGGGCTGGTACTGCAAAATGCCATCTAAGAACTTAGGACTCAGTGGAAATTCGTGCAAAGAGGTTAATTGGTGATCCAGATTTTGTTAAAACCGATCTACAAAACCAAGCACCAGCTACTCGTAGCAAGCTTTTTAGTATTAATATACATGTTGGAGTGCGCGGGAAATACATGACTTGATTCCACTATCACCTTCCTAATATCGGAAAACCCGACGTACAACCAGTGTTCACCCTTACATTGTTGACACTTCTACGGTCTATACTAAGTGTTTCGCCTCGGCGTTTATACCGCGTATATCGAAAGACTGGAACAATTTGCATGCTGCGGTCTTACGATCGGATTATAATATACTTAGGTTTTATAATCTTATATTATTTAAAAAGCCAAAGCTAGGCTAGGCTCATGATAAACTAGTGCGCTTCACTATCAACGATTGCATCAGTAGTTACCATTATATGCAAGTTTATATCATTTTACAAAAAAAGGTGTAGTTCGTGGAAGCGACTATATGGACGACTGTAAATATCGTATTTACACTTGTTATTATAATTCTTAATTATTAATTTCTTTATCCCGTTTTATTTTTAGGTTATTTATAAAATATATACTTTGAATCATTGAAACGCTTTAAATTGGGTCCTAAATGAATAATGAATTTCCAAATTTTGGTTTTGCGTGATGGATCAAATAATACGCCTCCGTCACAATTTTTGTACTGATTGATTTTCCATAGAATAGAAGAACGTCTTATACCAGACCTTGCCTAAATATGCTAATTTTTACATTTATCATAATTATTTTACGTTCTATTAAAACAAACAGAACTAACATAGAAAAAGAAAATTATTTTATCCCTTCAATTTAACCATCTGCATCTCTACAAGTTCCCATCGCAACTAAATAAGACACCTACAAATAAGCAAATAAAACCAAAAAACATTATGTACTCTTATGATTACCTGTTATTATTACAGTCCTTCTGTTGTTCAGACAAACAAGTGCTGTTGTTGACTGTACACATCTTATCTCCTTTATGGCTGCACACTCTTTCCATTTGGGAAAACCTCTGTGTATATAGTATACACTACAGGTGGTAGCATGTAATCCAATAGGCAAACAATACACGTATAAAAGGAGATAGTTTCGCTCTTAAACAATAGAAACGAAGTGAACCTGCTAGTATTACGAACTCGAAATATAACGAACAATATAATACTTCAAATATGTCTGCGAAAATCGTTTTAGTACTTTGTGCATTGGTAAGTGACTCATACAAATCTGAATTATAATCTAACAGTAATCTGACTCAACTTTAGAAAGTTGTGGATCATAATCTCTTACAGCAGTTATTGATAACGTTGGTTGAAAATATTTTAGGACAAACTAATATAAATTCAAAGTCAATCTAAATAATTATGTAATTGTAAACTGTGGAGTGAAACATAATTTTGCTGTCATGTGTAGTACAAGTGTCCGAATTACATATCCCCAAAACGGCTGACCTAATAAACTCAAGACAACTAATAACTACAATTTGTATATTTTCCAACAGATCGCCTGGGTGTCGTCAGTTCCTGCCCAACCCGGCGCAGGTATTGGCGCCTGGGGTGGCGGTGGTGGCGGCTGGGGAGGAGCTGGTGGCTGGGGCGGTGCTGGGGCAGGTGCCTGGGGTGGTATCGGCGCTGGTGCTGGCGCCGGCGCCAACCCCTGGATCCCACCATGGGTGTCGTCCGCCCCCTGGTACCCGCAGTGGGTTCCTTGCACCGTTGTCGGCAGCTCTTGCGTGGATTGCAACACTAAAGTCGTGTGCACGAAAGTCGGTGGTCTCCAGCGCGCCTGCACTGACCCCACTCTCCCCTACTGCAACGCTGGCGCGTGCTCCGCTACTCCCTCTGCAGGTTGTGGTCCCCCCGCTGTCAACGCCAACGATGCCGTCGCTCCCCGCACCGTTGCCGCTGTCTAAACATACGATATAATGACATATGTTTCAACTTCTAATAGCTGGTACTTCTTTCTCAACGAAAAGAATTACGACTCTCCATAGCTTTTATTTCATTAAATTGTTTTATTTGCCACTATTTCAAAATTGTACAGTTGTATATTTATTATTAATTTAATTCTCAATCACTGTTAAAAACCATTTGTATTATAATAGGTACTTATACTGTATGAATTCTTATTTCTTAAAATGAGTCAATAAATATAATAATTTAAGTTTTAGCACTTTCATTGTTTAAGATACCTCACTTAATGTATGAAATAGAAATTCACTATAACTTTAATATAATATAGAATGTTCTGTGTAATTTTCCTACTAAACAATTGATGAATATTAATATTCTCTCACTCTTAGAGACTCAGTACCTTTCCCAGCAACTTCCATCTATATACATACGAACACCTACATACATATGTACAAAATTAATTTGTGTCATACCTTGATTCGTAAACCAAGCATTCACAAGTTTCATACCTACAAAATTTACAACTCAGCAATGAATCGAATAGCTTGTAAAGGCCAATGTGTGGGACTTTGAGCTTCTACATATAACTTTGGAACATACTACAGTTGCTATTGACTATCGCCCACCCTGTGTTGGTAAGATTGCAACATTGAAACCCCTTTTAACCTACTTCTTCAAATGCTTTAGTTGGTGCCTAGAGTAATAAAAAAATATCATTGAGAAAAACTTAGATTCTTAATTCATTAAACCCCAAGCTCTCTCCTTGTCTTTTTATTGTGTCTCTAATTACGGTATTCGAAAAGTGTTGAAATTTCAACTTTATAAAAATTTGTTATCAGCCTCTTAACTAAACAGTAGTTCTAAAAGTAGTAGTGTAGTGTATTCCACACGTCACGGTGGACCATCAAAGGAAGCTCTGACCTACAACAACAAAAAGAAATATCACAATAGATCTCTAAAGGTCGAGCTACACCGACCCCTATACCCGAAATTCAATTTGTTTCTACTGATTTCAAAAATCTTAACTTCTCAACTTTACCTAAACCAGTAAAGGTATCAATTAATCCTAAATAGCATGACTGATGGATGATTCACACAACCTATTCAAAATCATTATCAGAACATAAATTCTAAATAGGCATATTTTGTATATTACTCACAAATGTTCACTCAAATCCTTATCTATTTTCCACTTGAGAACAATATTGAGTAATGGAACAGATTGAGGTATGAATAAGATTATGATAAGCCTAAGATAAATGGGATGTATAAAAATGTACGACAAGAAAAATTTTGCTCAAATAGAAAATAAACACGAATACACGATGGCACACATTCAAAACGTCTTGGTCTTGGCAGTACTGGTATGTATAAGTATTATATACAAATCTTAACTTTATTTACTTCCTAATGTAATGTACAAAGAAGCGCATAAATGGAGATTTCTTATGTAAACTAGCTGACTCGGCGAACTTCGTACCGCCTAATATTAAGAATAACGCCATCTTCTGGTAATCAGAACAGCATAATTCATTTTGTAATGACATTTTAATTAGAGATGGCTTTGTATTCGGTTTTTTTTTCATTTTTCTCACCGTTTAGACCTTCTCTAGACTATTTCGAATATTTCAAGACCAAAATTAGCCAAATTGGTCCAGCCGTTTTTGAGTTTCAGCTAACGAACGAACAGCTATTAATTTTTTTTTTAATTTATAGATAATGTTCACGTGACACAGGTGGGTTTTTTATTTACATTATGGGTACCAGAAGCCCGAAAATCTGACAACCAGTCATTTCAAGGCATATCTTACTATTCAGTTGCTAGGTTGTGGAGCTCAGATAACCAGTGCTTGAAGTAAAATACTGGTATTCATCTGCACATTCGGTTGGACTGGAAGCGCGGTTGGTTTAGGCGTTCGAGTGACTGACTGAAGATTGATTGACTGTTTTCTGATTACGTTGAGACAATGATATCTGTCAATTGTCCTTCGCCATATAATTGATACAATACAAATACTGTGTATGTCTTCGTTCTTTCTATTATAGCAGATCAGCAGACTACAGATATGTTTTTTTCGTGTTAAAGACATTGTAAATGTAACATCTGTTTTCTCCTTCCAGTGCATCCTTGCTGTTGCTTTCACACAAGCATCTCAAGATGGTCAACATATCCACGGCAAATGGTCTATGGTTGGCCAACCCCGCGAAGATTCTGAGCCCACATGGGTTACCTGTGACTTCAACGTTCGCCCAAGGCTGCGCTGCCATGATTGTAACACAAAACTGATCTGCAAGAGAGTTGGAGGCCTACTGCTTGACTGTCCGAGCTCCTACGCCCCATACTGCAACAATGGTTTTTGTTCACCCACACCTAGTGCGGAATGTGCTTAACTTTGGAGAAAATCAATAAATGACTAAAAACTACAACAATACGAGTTTGTCTTCAATTGCGTTGTTACTATATATTTTTGGTTCACAATAACATTTTAAGGTAGATAACAATATTTCTACAAAACCAACCCGCATTGGGACCGCGTAGTGGAATACGGCCCATTCCCTCTCTTAGAGAGAAGGCCTAAGTTCCAGCAGTGGTAAAATGAGAATCACAGCGCAATAGACTTGGTTGTTAGTACTCGAATTCGGGCATCCACCCAAAATAACCGGAATACGCTCTAACGATTCCGAGTCATCATCATCATCATTTCAGCCGAAATACGTCCACTGTTGAACATAGGCCTTCCCCAAATGTCGCCATAATGACCGGTCCTGTGCGTCTTGCATCCATCGGATTCCCGCGACCCTCACTAGGTCATCGGTCCACCTTGTAGGAGGCCTTCCAATGTTGCGTCTTCCGGTACGTGGGCGCCGTCCCAGATCCTGTCGTCCCCATCGACCATCTATTCTGCGAGCAATGTGCCCTGCCCACTGCCATTTAAGTCGTTTTCGATTTCGAGTAGTTAGAAAAAAAAAACTAACAGAAATTTATGGAAAAGTCCGGATTCGGGTTACCGACATAATGCAGTGTCATTATGTCGAAAACTCCAGTAATTGACCCCGTTTTTGTAATTCGGCATTCGAATTCAGGTAAAGTACCAAGTGCATCTAATTGCAACTTTTGTTGGTTTAGGAGTGATTCATCTCACGATCATTCGGAACTTCATGTGGTAGGGACCGACAATGCTCTGATGCACTCGTGAAAGGTCTGAGGCTCACAGCAGACTTAATTTTGTCTGTCGTTGTCGAAAATGAGACCACCTTTCTTGCCCTCTGGGTGATGAATGTTGATGAGTTGCTAAATTTTAATGAGTTTATTCAAATACTAGCTATTTTCACGTCATTGCTCACATGAATCTATATGTTATTAGGAACGTGAAATCAAAGTGTATACGTAAGAGAATTATATCCACTCTCTGTCCGATGATTTTGTCAATTTAAACCAAAAAAAAAACGATTGATGAAAACATTTAAAACAATAAATGAACAAATTCAGTCAACTTAAAAATTAAGGATTTGAGTACCTAAAGGTCGCGACTGTCGAAAGTTGCCAAATTGGATGATTTTTAGGTTTTCCAATTAAGAATTTGTCTGTCCCGAGACACGATTTTGGGTGCATCATTGCATGTCTTGTTGGAAATAGGCTTGCCAAGGTAACTGTAACTGCATGTGTCACCATTATGCAGAATGCCCAGGGGAAACGGTGGAGCATACGGTGGAACATTCGGTGGAGTATACGGTGGAGCATACGGTGGAGCATACGGTGGAGTATGCGGTGGAGGTCCGCCCCACTTTGGCGGACTAACGCTGTGTCCTCGTGGAGGTGGTCTTTGTCGGCAACTCCCCGGGCGTCTGGAGTCGCAGGGCGATTTTCGACCACCGTAGACGTGGGCTTTCGGACGGCGAGTAATGGGTCCGCCTTAAAGCAAGGGTGCCTCAGCTACGGGATTGTTTGAAAAAGTTACCGTGGCTCTGGAATATAAAAGGCAACTAAAGTAACACAGACGGGTTTTCGCCAGTAAAACTCTGACACGCCCTCACCTTCACTACCACCTTAAAAAAAAATATTTTTGCCTTTCATTCGAGCAATGCCTCTGACAAAATGTAGTAGGTATCTTCTTATAATTAATCTAATTTCTAATAAATAATCTGGTCAAATACGCTAGCCAGTTGTGAATAACACGCACCTAGCCTTTCTGAAGAACATCACCAATAAGACCTATAGTCCTTTAAATACTCGTAAATAATACCTACATATGTGACCTTACCTCAGGGCTTTGAATAACGTTAAAAATTTGGTATCATTACCATTCATCGTACGAAGATAGCGTTATTAGTACAGGTAACGTTATGCTTGGTAACAGTACTTGAGTGAACTTTTACCGGTAATCTGAGTAACGTTATCGATTATATTATCGGTAAATTGTAACATTACCATAGCCCAAGGATTGATAACGTTAACAAATACGTCACTAAAAGTACCGTTAAATAATGTTATTTTATTAAATCTCTTCGTTTCTTTTAGATTAATGCAGTAATTAGTTTGATAAAGTATTCAAAAACACTTGTACACGCAGCATATATCATTATACATAGGAATGATGTATATTTATTCTATTAGATTGTCAAAAAGGATATGTAAGTGTAAAAGAATACACCGGTCCGCAACAATTCATGAAAAAACAAAAAAAATTATGGACGTAGGGTAAAAAAAAAAACATTCCTTATTTTACCAGTATCGATTTTCTTTGATAGTAAGTAGCCAATGTGCTGTTCCAGGACATGGTCAACCCGTGTGCCAAACTTTCGTTTATAAAATCAGTTCAGATGTTTGAGCGGAACGGACTGACAAACATACACACATAAGTACATACAAAAATCGCCTTTATAACATTAGTGTGATAGTGTCTAGGCACGCCATAATTATGGCGATAAGTCCCCTCTTTGAGGAGTGGCTGGAAAGGCAACACGGCGTCCTTACCTTCCGCATGACGCAGGTTCGGAAGGTTCCTGCACCGGATCCGTGTGGAAGAAACGCCATTGCGTGGACCGCCCGGAGGACACGGTGGAGCGCACGGTGGAGGTGTGCCCCGCTTGGGAAGAGCAATGCCGTGTCCTTTCGCGCCGGGCCTTGGTACAGGCCATGGTCCGAAGCGAGGAGGAGTGGCAGGCGGTCGCCTCCTTCTGCGAAGTAGTAATGCTAGCAAAGGAGGCGGCCGATCGCGTTAGGCAACGGACGGTGAGCAATGCGTAGTTCGCCGTATGACCGTCCGGTAACCGTCCGGACCGAGCCCAAGTCGTCGACGGCGCGTACTGTTTCACGCGCGCCTCAAGGAGATGTCAGCAACTGTAGGGGCCCATCAGGGTCGAAGCCTACTGGGGCCAAAGGTCTAATTCTGAAAGGAAGACTCGGCCCTGGTACGAGAGGCAACGAAGGAACAAGAGTGGGTTTTTAGTCAATAAAAGTCTGACACTATCTCCCGCTCCGCCCAGAGCGGCGGATGTCATAAGATGATTTTCCCACCTAAAAAAAACAAGTGTGATAGTGTGATTATATACCTATTTTAGTCCGTATAATTCTATAACCAACCCAAATCTCGTCGGATCAAAATTTGACAGTCACTACCCACGTAGGTACTTACTTACCTAAGTGTTTTGATAAGTTTACGATTATTTACATTAGACTGGGTTTCCCAATATATAAAAATAGTGTTGAAAGTGTCTGGGGGTTAACAGGGAAATTCCATTCCCTTGTTTACTTGTAAGAGCGTTGTGAAACTAGAACAAACTAATTTGCTTAGTTAACACAATACAAGTTGTTATTATGGACAGACTAAATTTGATACCGTGAATCATTTGGGATCACGAATATTCACGAGGTTCGGGTGTCAGCTTTGCGAAAGGTTTCGCTTGTGAAACAGTTTTCCCAGAATCAGTGAAGGGGTTCCGCAGAAAACATGTCAACAGTTCGTAAATCGAAACCGTTGAGGCTTTATGGAGATTCCACGAAATGGAATATGTAAACTAAGCACATTTAAATGCACTGCTAATGGTCTGCCAAACTATGTGATCTAAGAAAGTGTAACACGGACACGGCCATGAAATTGTTTTTGTGTATATGTGCATTGTCCAGAAGTAACCAAAAAAGTAGTCACTAATTCAGATCCATTTGCCTGCTGTGGTCTTCCCGTCCGATTATAATTAAGGTGTCTCCAAGGCTAGAGTGAATAGGCTCTTAATAAACTAGTGCACTTCACCATCAACGATTGCATCACTGTTTACCATGAGGTGGGATCGTAGTCAAGCTATAGGTTATACCAATTTAAAAAAAAATGGTTTATTGGAGTTACAATGATTGGGGCTGTGTAGATAATAGGATTTATAGAAAAAACACCACCAATAAGAATTTTCCTAATCCTAAAACATAAAAATGTATTTGTAAATAATAATAAACACTAGCGGCCCGCCCCGGCTTCGCACGGGTGCAATGCTGATACCACCGCAACCGCTATGTCCCTGCATTTTAAATCTGTAATATCTTCGAAAATATTTATTTAAATAACACGCTGTGAAGGGCCATTTTGTTCTATATTAAATGTACTTAAGGTAATTTTATAAGGATTAAAGCTGTATTGCTTAAAATCGCTTCGTAAATAACCCATTATTTCTCGTAAAAATTGAAGGGTAAAAAATGGTTATTATGGTTATTTTTTCGTAAACCTTTTTAAGGTGTACATACTGTAGTACATTATTTTGATCTATTTCGTAAAATTCAGCCAGCGTTTGCAATGTTTGCTCAAAAAAATGTGTTTATTTACTACATCACATTATAAACCTCTAAAATTAATAGTGTTTACCTATCATATTCCATTTTAAAGATCTAAGCATACATAGGGACAGACAGCGGGAAGTGACTTTGTTTTATACTATGTAGTCATACTAACGTTAATAAAATTTGTGGGAGGTATGAGTGTCAATGTAAATCCATAAAAGTTGCCTATTGTTCTGTGTGTGTGCAAGTAGAAATTTCCCGCTCAAAAACATCAACACAGTTGTTTATTGATTTACTCGTAAGACAATAGGAAAACCCTACTGTGCATGAGAGATTTCCTATTTGTTATTAGAAAGAGCTCGCAGTAAACATTAGATAAGTACGTCGTATATAAGGGTTCGAATGCAACGGATGAACCAAATAGGAGGCAACGCAACAATGGCTCACATCCAAAACGTACTCATTTTCTCGGCGCTGGTAAGTATTCAGACAATCACAAATTTCTTTACTAAATTGGACAGCCACGCTTCCCTTGCCTTTCTAAAGCTGCGGAATCGTTTGAAAGAGTTACCGCGGCTCTGGAACGCTAAGGGTAATTGAAGAAACACTGATGGGTTCACCCAGAGTGAGAAAGGTTACTTGATGATATCCCACATAAAAAGGCCGTCTTACTGTTTTTGCTTGTCTTACTGTTTACTAGGATCACAAATGCATTAATAAACACCCATGCCTTTGGTGGACTTTGGTTCGTTGATTTCCCACATTTGCCATCCTTTAAATACGTTCCTCAGTAGACAAGCTGATGTAGTCAATAGCTTGTCTATGGAGTTCTACTAAGTGGTGCCTAAAACGATGAGAGGTGTGCGCCGTTACTGCAAAAGCGACCAGCGGCCAAGCCGAACGTGTCCTTAAGGGTCATGGCCATACGGATGGTGGGGGATACACGGTCTCCGGTCTCCCGTGGTCTTAGAACGCAAAGGGCAACTGAAGGACACAGATGTAGTTTTGGTCAGTAAAATTCTGACATCAGTGCGCCCTCACACCCAGTGCGGGAGAAGTCATTGGATGATTACCTACCTTAAAAAAAGGCCAAGTTCTGCGATGGCAGTTACCGTACAGGAACAAATATTGCGACTCCTAACTAATGCATATTATAACAATTTCAGTGCGTCTTAGCTGTGGTACTCGCTCAAGCGTCCCAAGGGGGACCACACACTAGCCAAGGAGGGCCACCGACTTCCCAAGGCGGGCCACACGAGAATCAGGGCAGGGGTCGACGACAGGCCCCAGTGTTCAGTGTATTTGACATATCTGAGTCTAACGCTAACTGGACCACCTGTGACTTCACCGTCTTCCCAAAGATCTCCTGCCACGATTGTAATACAAGGATGATCTGCAAACAAGTCGGCGGGATATTGAAGGCTTGTGACAGTCCTTACAGACCTCACTGCAATAATGGCATATGTTCTGCTGTCGCGAGCGCTGAATGCGCGACCAGCCAGTAATCTTACATAAAGGCGAATTATGTTTTTTTTTTTTCAAAATTTTTCACTTTTAAATTACTGTATGTTTTGTATTTATGTTTTGATAATCAAATTCAATAAATTGTTAAACTCTTTTTCGTTTTTCTGTACATTTGACGTCTCAACACACACAACACGACAACATAGATGAAGTTGGAAATTAATTCATAGAAAGGCCTTTATACTAAATCTACCATTGTTCAAAGATATTGGAACCTTTAGGGAGGTACTCAAATGAGTTACTTTGATTACAATCCAGAAATAGAAACTTATCTAGGCAGAAGATAATTAAAATGAGCTTTGAAGAGCTCTTACTAATCCCTTTAAAATGAGCTCAGTAATTAAATTCCCGTCTAATATGTAGCTCTGTAAAATTCTCCTTAATTAATTAACAGTTACAGAGTGTATGGAAAAAAACAATTTCTGATTTAATGAGATACTGGTACCCACGCGCTGTTAACCTATGTCAGGCAATACGCTCATGTATACATTTTTTTTTATGTGGGAGAACATCACATACCTACTTCTCCCATATGGGTGGAGTGTGGAGTGCCAGACTTTTACTGACTAAAACCCACCCGCGTTCTTTTAGTAACGGCTACCTACTTAGCTGATCCAACACCATTGCGGTTGCCAAGCGATTTGATGCGGCTCACGCGAATTGAACGCGACGCGGTGGCTTCTCATAAGTGCGCGCGAAGTCGCCGCTTCAGCCGCTACTTATATACGTCACCACAAAAATTTCAAACCAACTGATCGCTCATCGCCGCACAGCATCAACGTGTGGTTGGTCACGTGTAGGTAGGCCACAGCTATAAATTGTCAATTGTTTGTACCATTTGTACCAAGTAGCAATTCCGACTTTTGACTCACCTGATGGTAAGTGATGATGTGGTTAACAATGGAGCACGCTTTCCTAGCAGTAGTCTATTCACTCCTGATTCAAAGACCTCCAGGTTGTTGCTGTCAGGAAACGCAGACTCCGTGGGGATTCCACTCCTTAACTGTACGCACAATAAATGTGTTTCTAAAACGTTTTATCCATACAGATGCTATAGTTAACCATTATGTACCGATATGACCCATCGCCATACTTTTAGTGGTCCGATGATGGAACGGGCCGTTATGCAATTCCGGTGCAAGCTTGTCGACGCTTTTCTCACACGTTCGTTTATCATATTATACTTTAACATATTTTTTTAATGTAATTTATTTCATCACCACTGCTCTAAAACGGTGAAGGAAAACATCGTGATAAAAACTGGCATGTCCTAGAACGAAAATTTCGAAGACATGTGACATCCACCAACCTGCACTATGACACTGCCCGCGTGGTGGATTACGGCCCATTCCCTCTCCTAGAGAGGAGGCCTTAGTGCCAACAGTTGGAACATTATAAGGCCGACTATGCTATGCTATGCTATATTTTTTTAAGGTGGGAAATCATCACATACCTACTTCTCTCGCTATGGGCGGACCGAGAGGACGTATCAGACTTTTACTGACTGAAAACCTACTGTGTTCCTTCGGCTGCCCTTTGCGTTCCAGGAATACTGAACTGTTTCAAACATTCCCAACAAATACTTAGCTTGTATTTCTTTCTCACAAAAACGATAGCTAAAACTATTACACAAAAAATATCTCGATTGCATGATTGTGACAAAACTTTGTTCATTGTTAGTAGCGACGCACGTAGGAGTTACAGTACAGTTACTAGTGGAAAACAATAAACTATCTGTAGTTGAGCAAAGCTGAGCACGTGGCTTGGAGAGCTAACAATATACTTCATGCTTTATGCGATTTGCGGGGGAATGCTGAGGTTACCATAACTGCTGCAGTTCCGACTTCGCTAAGTAAACATTTTACGTATATAGCTAGGGAAACTTAAGCTAAAACCCGCATATTCTGTACCAAAATCGAATTTAAAAGAGAAATGAATAAACACAACAGAAAGTTAAACAACAATATTGACTAATTAACCGCTCATCTTGTTATGAGATACTGTTGATTTTTCATCATACCATTTCAGTTCAAGAGACGCTACAGCAACCTACAACTCGTAAGTCGGGGCCGTTACCACTCGGCCACCGCTTCTCTGTATACACGGTCGCCACTCTAGAACCTTACGGCTCCATCGACCATCTGTTCTGCAAGTAATGCACCCGGCCCACTATTACTTAAGTTTGGCGATTCATGGGGTTATGTTGGTAAGCTTGGTTCTCTTGCGGATATCTTCATTCCTTATTCTATGCTTGCAAGGAAACTCGATTTGTGGAAGACTGTTTTTTTAAGGTTAGAAATCATCCAATGACTTCTCTCGGTCTGGGTGGAGCGGGAGGGCGTGTCAGAATTTTATTGACTAAAACCACACGTGTGTCATGTGAATCAGGTGCAGGAACCTCCTGAATATACCACATCCGGTGAAGACCTGCGTGATGCGTAAGGTGAGGACGCTCGGACGCCTCTCCAGCCATTCCTCACTGAGGGGACTTACCGCCACGATTATAGCGTGTGCATGTGGAGGACTGACTGTTGATTTGTACAAATGAATATTTCTTTTTTTATTTATAATTCCTTCTTACATATTAGAAACTCTACCCTCGCCTCCTACTTACCTAACTGACTGAAAAATAACAGCACGAAACACTTATCATCTCGTAAACATGTCAACATCTGATATCTTATCGCAATTTGTGTACAAATCTTTCACGTTGATCACGCTTGCTTTCTATCAATTATATGTCACGACAACGCCAACTATATACATATTCACTTCTAACAAGTACTTATGTTCCCTCATTGTGCGAAGAGAGAAGTGCTGGCTGACGTTTGTGAGAAGAATAATAGCGCCTTTCATGTCCGCAGACTGTGTAGCGTAGCCGTGATTGTTTACAGGAAGGCGGCTCTCTTACATTGTTTGCTTTCGGCTTATATGTCCGCGGACGATAGGGCTGCTTCTCATCATTACTACGATCATTTTAATTAAAACTAACCAGTTATCTTAAACACATAGGAAATTAAATATTCTTGACCTACTAAAGTAAATTTCATTTTTGATTTGTATAAAAAAATTGAATTAAACCATCATTATACAGCTATTTGTGTTAACTAAAATAATTATTATTCTCTAGACATGGATCAGAAAACGATGAAATTAAGCATATTACCAGGTCAGAAGATAAATCTACGGTATGATATCATTAGATTGCAATCAAAATTTGCCAACCCTATTAACAGAAATATATTGATTAGCATAATCTTTATGTATCAATCGTATATAAACTCAAGTACTCACAACACCAAACAACTTCTTCATCTGGAGAACACGAGAAACTAAGAAAATCAAAATGGTTTCCATAAAGAATATTATATTCTTTTTTGCTATCCTGGTAAGATTTTATTTATTTATTATATTTAATTTACTTTCCTTTCACTTTTCTAGAAAATCTAATGTTTTTATTGTTATAGGTCTCTTCGACTTTAACCTTGGCTCAAGGCCCACATTCGAATGAGTCCAGTTCGAACGAGGTTGCCCCCCCTCAAGAAAATAGAAACGGTTCCTCTGAAGAGTCTAATGACTTTATCTTCAAAGGTACTAATCATGACTGGTCCCATGTTACTGGAGCTGGATTCTTCGCACGAAACGACACCCGCCAGAAGAGGGCAGCCGATCGTCGTGTAATCGGATGTAACTACAGATCCGAGGTAAATAATATAATAAGTCATATCTAGTAGCTAACCTAACGATTCTAATATAGACTATGATATAAAAATTTATTTATTTTTAAAAGACATTGAAAATGCGAGTACTTTTTTAAAGAATAATTAAAATTTGCTATCATTATCTACTCCATTTCAATTATGGCCTAATTTCAGGGAGGCAACCGATGCACCGGCTGTCACACAGTTCGCCGCTGCTATCCGTTCAACAAAGCCGTAGAATCCACTTGCACTGGTTTCTTCCAATACTGCAACAATGGCCAATGCTCTTGGACTAAGGGTTCTATGTGCTCGGATACTACTTCTACTTCCACTTCATCGACTTCCACGACCGAATCCTCTTCCACCTCAACCTCTAGCACCACTGGTTCCTCTAGCACCACTGGTTCCTCTAGCACCACTGGTTCCTCTGGCACCACTGGATCCTCTAGCACCACTGACTCCTCTAGCACCACTGACTCCTCTACCACCACGGGATCTTCATCGACCTCGGGCTCTTCTACCACGTAATAAGCTGGAGAAGTTTCTAGTAAGATTTATTGATAGATCTAGTAGCTTTAGAAAATTTACCTAAATCTCTTATTTGTTATTTTTATCAGCCCATAGTACAGACACGTTTTTCTACATTTTCTAAAATTCTCTTTATTAACACTGTCTATCTTGACTGTTAGTAGATTATTCTTTAATATTTGTGTTTTTTTTTTTCAGATTACCTCGATTTTTGGCGTCACAAATCAACATGGCAATGAAATGATCAGTTATTTATCTATGATATCCTTCTTACTTTTAACCAAAAAATTATATTGCGTTTGAATCAATTATGCTGTTTTATTATCTATTAATTAATGCTCAACTGATTATTAACGAAAATTTACTCATGATTATCAAACTGAGAATTTGAAACTACCCCTTAAAACTTCGGCCGATCGCGTGAGGCAACGGCAACGGTCCTTACGCCCCAACCGCCGCCGGGATTCCGATCCCGATTTCCGGCCACCGTAGGCACGGGCTTGCGGACGGCGAGCAAAGGGTGGCTCGCCGTCCGATCGTCCGGTAACCGTCCGGACCGAGCCCAAGTCGTCGACGGCGCGTAGTGTTCCACGCGCGCCTCAAGGAGATGTCAGCAACCGTAGGGGCCCAACAGGGTCGAAGCCTACTGGGGCCATGGGTGATGCGAAAGAGATCCCCGGGGCCCTGGAAAACAAATGGCAAAGAAGGAACAGGAGTAGGTTTTTAGTCAGTAAAAGTCTGACACTATCTCGCGCTCCGCCCAAGAGCGGGGGATGTCATGAGATGATTTTCCCACCCGAAAAAAAGAAAAAAAAAAAGGACCCCTTAAAACTTGTCAAGCTCTGCCACGTTCTAAACAGAAACCGGTGCTAAGTGTTTTTGTGTGTCTATTTGGAAATCTTTTAAAATAAAACAATAATATGGCACGGTTTTATTTATTTACAATAACACAATACTAAATTCAATGAGTATCAGTAATAATATTCGTTTTAAAATTATTTTGATTGATATCAGATATATCATAAAAAGTGAAGAATAAAATCTACTAGCTACAGATATATTTTTAAAATTATTATCATCGTTAGTATGGTCGCATTATTCATCATTTATTGTCGATTTTCCAAACATTACTTTCTACATCTTGTCTTTGAGATACTTCAGTAAAATTCGCTAAAATATTCAAAACATTGATCCTTTCATTTTAAAGCTTAAGCTTGATAATAAATAATCTCTATGAAATTAAATTCAATTTATTTGTCAAACACAGCTAGTTAATTCTAGTCAATAGAGAGATACGCTGACATTTAGTATTTTTAAGATACGTTATCAAAGATATGACTGCCTTTCTTTAAAATTCATATTTCACTTGTTCCTTCACAAATAATGATCTTCTCCAAAATATATTTTTAATTCTTATTTACTTCCTCTTTCATTTCACATTTATATTTTTTACTTACTTACAAGAGTATTATGTTTATTTTTCAGTATATTGATATAACCATAGTTAACACAAATAAGTAGTTACATTAGTATATTTTTATTCATATTTGCGATTGACATCCTAAATTAATCTACAGTAAAGTTACGAGCACGTTTTCTGTCTTAAGCTGGCCAAAGTCGTTTTTTTGTAAAAATGAGATCCCTTAAAAATAACTTATCATTTAATTAAACTAATAATCACAACATTTAACAGATACGAAATACGAACATATATTAACTATACCGTTTAAAATTATTGTCTAATTTATATCATAGATCCGTGTTCCCTACGTCTTGACAACGACATGAGAAAAGAAACGAAGTCATGGTCATGTTTCACCCTGTTCCAATAACCAATATACAGAATTATGTAATGTTTCAAAACTGCAAACATTTATATTATATTTTAAACTCGTTTTTAGGCTCCGAGTTTCGGCTTGGAATTGAATGAAACATGATAAATGAAAAGCCCGGCACACTCGAGGCACCTCAAAGTTCATGCGCTAGGATAGCCTGAGCTGTAGAGCCTGGCATCACCTAGCGGGCACTGGCATAGCTACTGATTCTTACGTCGACTTGGTAGACTGCTGTTGCGGTAACCTTTTCGGAGCAGGATGTTGTCGACTGCTGGCAGCAACAGGTACCTCTTGCCTGACGTGTGGTAAGGGACCTTTAACGACCTGAAATAGTAGAACTTGGGGGATTCCTTGGTGTAAGATTGCCAGCGGTTCTTGGCGAATGTGTCGCCGTAGTTGGTAGGTGCGATTGGTGGTAGCGGCAGGGGGCTGGAGTGCGGCAGATCGTTGTTTAGCGGTCGGTGGAGGAGCCGACCGGTCGGGTGCGAGTGAGCAAGTATTGGCGGCGGCGGTACGTTGGCGTTGTCTGGATCGACTGCTGGCTCAGTTTCGGGACTAGAGAGATATTCCCTGTAGACAACCAAAAACGTACACGTTCATTAGTTGTAAATAAATTTAAAATAATAATATCGTTGATACGTTGATTCGAAAATAAATGCGTTTATTTATTTTTATTCATGGTTCCATAAAGTTGACACTAAATGGAAACTGTAACAAACAGAACTTATAGTTCATGTATTATCATTCTGTTCCCCGGTATGATTCCGTGCACACGGCTAACTTCCGGCAAACTAGCGGCGACGACAACGTTAGCTTACATTTCCCTGAGAATACTGTTTTACAGTAACATTGTTACCAGCAAAATGCTTACATAACGTATAACTTCCAGCGCTATGTCACCACTAAAAATAACTGTATTTAATATGAATAAAAAAAATACAGATTTTAAACATTTGAATAACTCACCTAATTCCGAAATTCTCGTCAGAGGAATGCTTCCTGTAAAACATAGTTGACATTAAAACAAGCCATTAAATTTTTAGATTTTTATAACAACAACATTTTTTTTTCAAACATCAAGTATTTGTAACATTTGTTTGTTAGACCAATGGGACTATTACATCCATGCCATTAGACATCATGTAGATCTTAGCACTAAACATTTAATAGGCATGCGACGTGAAAACATCATCGTTTTTGTAAGGTACTAACAAAGAGCCCTTTCTACCTACTCTGAAGCGTTCTACTGCATTCTGGACTTAACCATTAATCAATCGAAACTCGTTCTAAACATCAAGTAGGTATGCACTAGTAACATTTATCATGCCTCTATTCTGTAGTTCTCCTAATAAACTAAAGCACAAAACGATTCTCTGTATTCTACACACAATGATATTCAAACAACTCGAGACCTGTATAACTCCTGGCTAGGTAATAATAACCTGGCTCTTCCTGATCTACTGTAACGGCCGCCTGAGTACCTAAACGAGGGCAACAAACCTAACCGAGCCAGTGAACCAATATGCCGTTTTTCATAATTTTCGCGGATTTCATCGTCATCATCTGTAACAGAAGTAAATAAGTCAAATCAACTCGTGAATAAGTATATCCACAAGTCGAGTTGAGCATCTTTGCGAATGTGTCTCACTATTTTTTTTGTAAGTCTTTACACACATACACAATGTTGTTAAAACTGTTATATTTTGATTCTCATTTTGTGCTCACCTACTGAACGCTTTTCTCCTTCGATATCGTTTTGCTCGATCACTTCGTCTCCTTCCAGAGGGTCAGGGTACGGCATCACGTATCTTTTGGTCCTGGTAGTTGGTTCAAAGTAGTTAGGTCTGTATAGCCCATGAACTGGACTACCTGCAAAACTTCTCTTGAAATACGAATTGTCACCATCTTTTTGGCTGTAATAGTCGTAATATGTCTCCAACGGACTGCGCTTGTATACTTGCGACATAGACGGGAACATGTCTGGATTCATTGACTGTTGGAAATCATACATTTCATTGGCATCTAATGGATGGTCGATTTCAGAGAGCGGCGCGATGGGATTTTGATAGAAGGGAAAGTAGTATTCGTCTTCAGTAGCCTCGTCTTTTTTGTGAAGAAGTCCATTGCGAGCCAAAGCAGCAATGTTGCGTTTGTCATTAGAGGGGTTGTACTGTCCCCTGCCTACACGGTATCCGTCTCGGGCAAGCGCTTGAATATTCCTCTTCATGGCTGCGTAACTGCGGAGCCGCGCAATGGATGCCATATTTCTTTTCTCCTGCGATTCATCTTGATTTTGATCCTGTTTTTCAGCTTCGACATAGGGTGATCTGTATGTAGGCAGTAAACCATTTTTGGCAAGTGTAGAAATACCCCGTTTATATGCTTTCGAAGCAGAGTTTCTCAGGTAGCCATCTCGAGCTAACGCTGCAATGTTTCTTCTGTTAAATGAGGGCCATTGACTTACGGGCTCTGCTGGAAAACTCTCCACCTAAGAATAATAATGTCATTTACTTGACAAAAAGACAGAAAAACACGTATCATAATTTAGTTTTTTAAGACTAAGCGCGATCCTATCGATAACATAATAAATTCAAGGCTTTCGAATGTATTTGATCTCAAATGTTTCTTTATATTTTGAGAGACTTACTTGTTCAATATAATTGGAGAATGCCACGGCCAAAGCAGCGAAC
This sequence comes from Mythimna pallens, assembly GCA_961205895.1. Lineage (NCBI taxonomy): Eukaryota > Metazoa > Arthropoda > Insecta > Lepidoptera > Noctuidae > Mythimna > Mythimna pallens. The sequence continues at coordinate 11,646,768 of OY540843.1, forward strand.
AGTATAAGGTAGCCACGATGCCTTGCGATGCTCGTGCCTGCGTCGTTCATCTAAGTCACAATCATAAAAATACGTAAGTGTGGGATCTTCAAAAGAAAATCGTACTCGGGAACACATCACCAATCTATTTTCCAAAATCTACAAACATTAACAAAAAAAACTGGGTAAGTGCGAGTCGGACCCGCGCACTGAGGTTTCTGTACAAACTTGAAAGGTAAATTGCGGTTTACGATTCATGACGTATTAAAAAAAAACTGCTTACTAGATCTTGTTCAAACCAATTTTCGGTGGTAGTTTGCATGGTAATGTACATCATATATTTTTTTTAGTTTTATCATTCACTTATTTTAGAAGTTACAGGTGGGGGATCCATGAAGCATACTCATTTTACTACTTTGGAAGTGTGTCTCGCGCAAAATATTCAGTTTAGAAAAAAATGATATTAGAAATTCAATATCATTTTTGAAGACATATTCATAAATACCCCACACGTATGGGTTTGATGAAAAAAAATTTTTTGAGTTCAGTTCTAAGTATGGAGAACCCCCAAAATTTTTGTTTTTTTTCTATTTTTGTATGAAAATCTTAATGCGGTTCACAGAATACACCTACTTACCAAGTTTCAACAGTATACTTTTATAGTTTCGGAAAAAAGTGGCTGTGACATACGGACGGACAGACAGACAGACATGACGAATCTATAAGGGTTCCATTTGACTACGGAACCCTAAAAACTACGTTCAATGATATGCAAATTGATAGCTGAAGTACCCAACTACCCCTCTCCGTAACGCAGACATCACGAAACTCAAATTGAATTAATCAGACAACAGTTCAATTAGTGTGGACTATGATAAATGGATTGTGGTCATCGCGTCAAATTTGTTAGAACTTCAGGCTAAACCACTTTACAGAGTCACGACACGAATAAAAGGTCGTTAGGGGGCGGAACTCGGAATGACTCGGCTAATAGTCTGCCACCGGAATGGATATGAAGTTGGCAGATTCAATTACGCGGAAGTCTGCTATGAAGCACCTGAGGTCCTGCTTCGAGGAGACTTAGTAAATTGGATCGATTTTTTACAGACGTAAAAAATCGCTTTTAGCGATAAGACCGCCCATTGTGACACCCTATTAATTTTATGTTCCTACTGTAATTTTGTTATTGGTGTACAATAAAGAATATATCAGAATATATCTATCTATCTACCTACGACTCTGTAGGTACTAACTCTGTTTTTGAGTTACTTCAAAATAGTGCGCACTGACTTGTAATTACTGTGTAACATACATTGTAAGTTAATGCCCTTTAAATTAAGTAAATAAAACTGAAAAATTTTGTCTAAAATACAACTTTTTTTATTATATAAAAGTTATTTAATCCTTTAAAGTTTTTGTTGATTTTTTACGTTGAAATTATAATTTAAAAGATTAAGTTATTTTCTCCAACAAAGAGATCTTCGTTTCGAATTCCAAGAAATAACTACAACATTACAAAGGCTCGAGGGAAATCTGTCCTGATGTTATTATTTTTGATGTAAGATTAAGTAAATCCTCGATAATCCTGTCTGTTTCCATATAATGGGGCATGAGGGTGGGCTTATAAGGATCCCCTTAAATGTTGTCTAGGGCTGATAATCGGGTTATCTCAGGGATAATTGGTGTAAATATTAAGTTATTTCATCCCGCTTATCCCTTGCCCTTTGAACAATAACTCTGGCGTCCAAACAAACAAAGCCCTCTCGAAATATTCGATCGAATATCCAATTTGCTCCTCTTTAATGGAGTAAACATTTTCTTTATTGATTACAATCCATTATGGCCATTATGGCTCAATAATGTTAATTTATGGTTATGTATTATTTTTATATAAAAAGACAGCAATTAATTTACTTGAGTTGCCTTATTAAATTGTCTTATTATTTTAGCAATTTCAATATAATATTCGTTATTAGAAAAAATACTAAAGTATTATTTCGGTAGGAAATAAATAAAATGCATTAACCTTGTCTGAAGAAAGTGCGAACTTTCGTAAAGGCAGTGACAGCAATGTACCTAAGTCGTTCAGTAAATGTGCTTTCTACTTGAAGAGAAGGGAGTCTAGCAAGAGCTAGATGTCAATCCTCTTTGAGATTGTTCACCGGGGATTGGACTGTCAAAAGGTTGTCTCAAAATTTTCCTCTTTATCATCTCAAAGCTTTTTTAGGGTTCCGTATCTCGGAACGGTATTGTTTCGGGAAACTCAGGAGCACTTAAATAAAATTACTTGTTAAACGATATAATATCGAAAGACCATAATTGTTTTGTCCAACCGGACATAAGTCTTTTTATATAAGTACCCCTGATTTTCCCAAAACAGGTACGCTTATATGATCACTTAGTTCTAAGGCCCTTTTCCTCAGAACCGCGTGGAGGTAAGCTTAATAGCTTACCTAAATTAAAATCGAATATTCAGGTATGCTACTCCTTGGAGCAGTAAAGAATGAAACTTCTATGTCAACGCAATTACAGACGGGGCCGTTTATGCTCTATTTATGGCACATAATTTGACGCTCGCAAGGAAATCAAAACCTATAGGGTATTTCCATTGCACTAGAATCCCGAAATTTGGCAAGAGGCAAGGTAGCACAAGTAAAGAAATACGTCTGAAAAACCTAAATTTGTTCCTAATTCTAATTTGTACCTAAATTAGTTTCGTCATAAAATAATTACTCTTTTGCAATTTGAAAAAAAAATCAAAACCTACCTACGTAAATAGTTCTATTCCGGAATCTTGGAATCGAACTATTTACGTAGGTAAGTTTGTACGGAACCCTGGATGCGCGAGTCCGACTTGCACTTGTATGGTTTTTTTTTTCAAAAGAATTTTAATTGAAGTTCCAAATATTAACTACGAGGAAATGAACGTGAAAAACCAGTTATTTCACGTTCATTTCTCAAACAGGGATTCGGTGTCAATAAAATGTAATTTATTTTCAATTAGACTTTTTTAATATTGACTTACACCAATCAAAATAGGTCTGTACTTGATGAGGTTAATAAAATTCACGAGTCTCGTAGCACATTTTAGTGGCTACGAAATTCGTAGCAGGTCTACGAGACGCTTGTAATATGTATACGGTTTTGCGAAGCTGAATAACCGTCGCCGATCATTTCAGCCGAAAGACATCCACTGTTAGACATAGGCCTCCCCCAAGTGTCGCCACAACGAACGCTCCCATGCGTCTTGCATCTCACCAGGTCATCGGTCTACTTCGTGAGGTGGCAGTCCTGACTGCTTCAGGAACTAATTATCAAGAGGTATTCTCGTGTTGAGTAAAGTTTAAATTTTAGTTTTATTTTTAAAAATACTATCCCTTGGCTAACCTTAACTCTAACCCTACGACTAAATTGACTATTTTACAGCATTAAATATTATTTTCTTGTAAAATTCGCACCTAAAATTATTTGTTTATACTTAATACTGGCTACACAAATTGCGACGACTTATATTTATATTTCCGCATCCATGCCATCGAATAAACCAAACGAAAGAAAAGTTAGAAACAAATAAGAAGTAATATAATAAAGTTCAAAAAGTTTTCAACTAAACTTTTTTGCACTTTTATTCAGAAATCTAAACTATATTCTACACATATAGATCTATAGATCGCACTTTAAAATTTTATTTACCCGACAAAACAAAACATTATAAACTTTTTTGTAGAAAAAGCTGTTCCATTTTTTTTCCGAATAAAAATAAAGTGATAAAACTGGTGATTATTTTACACTACTTACCTCTGCAGACTCCTGTCCCAGGGACAGCTCACTTTTTTAAAACTTTAGAGCAACTTTAAACTTGTCACTTTGTTAGTTTTAGTTAGTAAGTTGAAGTTCTTGGCGGGAATGGCTGTCGGACTGGCATAACTGAGCTTTTATAGAAAATTTTATGAGCCTCGCGCATGCGCGGACTACAGGATGGGAGGAGTTTACCTCGCACTGTACTATATGCACTTTCATTAATAAACTAAAAGGTCAGAAGGTTATGTTTTAATTAAATGTCTATTTAGAGGAAATTGTGTTAACGATGAACAATGCACTAATCTATAGGTACCGCTTCCCGTCGACATTAGTTTGACAAAAGCTTTTAACAGGGATGCAACTCGTGAACTTTACTTACAATAGCACCTACCTTACCACTTTACTAGACATATTATTATATTTAGTAGGTACATTTTGATACAAGTGGAGAAAGTTTGTTATTGCGACCGAGGTGGAATTCACCCGAGCCGCTGACGAGGCTGGAATGGAGCCGAGTGCTATAGTGACCAAATTCCACGTGTATCAAACGTTTTTAAGTAAACCTACTAAGAAATAAATTAACGGGGCTTGACCACCGACTCGTGTGTGTCGCTTAGCGCCCAGCCTAATATGATAAATACAATGAATTGCGATGGGGGCGAACTCGCACACTTTTACAGTAAATTACCTGCCTAAAAACAGTAGGGATAAGAGCGGGTTTTCCAGTACGTATATTGATTGAAAATACTTTACTGAATGACGTAGTCATGTTAAAAGTTTATTATCCTTTATTCTGGTATAATACATTCGAATCATATAGTGAGTGATTTGGTGATAGAAATTTTGCTGGCAGCGAATGCAATTCGAATTTGCATTGAACGCTTATTATAAATGACATTCATTACAAGTAGGCTTTATTTACCTTATTAGTTCTCTTTGGAGAGTGAAGTAGGCATCACCCCTCAAATACATAATCATGTAGCGTTTATCTAAAAGATCAGATAAGTACCTTCTATAGTATTCACATTATCAATTACACTAGCGCCTATTTCTACAGACAGTCTGCTGGCATATTATACAAATATCATCATCTCCCTAGCCTTTTCCCAACTAGCTTAGGCTCGGCTTTCAGTCTAACCGGATGCGGTTGAATACCCTTACCTTACATGAAGTGACCGTCTATCAGACCTCCACAGCCAAAGTTACTTACTGGGCAATACTATACTGCACTCCTTGAAAAAGACTAATGGTCAGGCTTTCTGGCGTCTTCTTTTTCTTCTAAGCGTGTCGATGGCAGAACTAATTTTAAATTCCTTGCCTGGCCCAGTATTCGGTCACGGCAATGCCGTCCACTGATGTTGTCATTAGATCCCTACGTGAACACGTAATAGGGAACGTCATGTAGGATGAAAGGAGAGACATGGTCTGCGGAGAGACGCCGCACAAACACTGAAGATCGGAACCGTCCAGGAACCCCTATCTGTGGAGATTGTCTTTGCTGCGCCCAACCTGGTTACGGAGTCTGTTTAGAGTTTTCCAGATTGACCATGGCGTCTGACTACCTGTAACGACCGTCAAAGATCAACGAATGATAACCAGGGCCAACGGCTTTACGTGCTTTCCTAGACCCTCGGTGTCAGTAATATCCTAAATAAACTTAGAAAACTACGTCTAAAATGAAAAATTCATAGTTACTTGCCCGGTTTTGCACTCACCACCTCATGCATGAGAGGTGGGCCTTAACCACTAGGCCATCACAACTCCTTCATATTACACAAATATGAATAGTCAAATTGTAAATTGTTAAATTAAATTGTGCCGCTACCCACAGCTCACAAGGGCTTCTTCAAGACTTAATTACCGAAATTACCTACAAATGAGTAGAATATTAATTATGAAATTTTCGGAAACCTCAAAGGCTATAAGAACAAATGATAGGTATGGTTTCGAAACTTCGAAAGCCTTTTATGGTATTTCATAAAGCAACTCGACTGAATAGAATTTAATCAACTAAATAAAGCTTATAACTAGAAAATATCGAGAGGTCTCTATGTAAGTAGGTAGGTAGGTACTATATAAGTAGCCATTAATTATTTAATAGTAGATAGGTACCTATACAGTATACTCCATTCACGATAGCATGAGACAAAAAAGGTCATAGAAGCAGGTATGCACAACATTTATTTTTCGAGATAAATTCAAACAATTCTAATAAATAATGGTTTCAATGTAAAATTTTAACATTACCTACTTAGATAGATTTTACTATTGTAAGGTTTTTTTTTTTTTTCGGTTGGATAATCATCTTATGATATCCCCCGCCCTTGGGCGGGGCGGCAGATAGTGTCAGACTTTTACTGACTAAAAACCCACTCCTGTTCCTTCGTTGCCTTTCGTACCAGGGCCGAGTCTTCCTTTCAGAATCAGACCCTTGGCCCCAGTAGGCTTCGACCCTGCTAGGCCCCTACAGTTGCTGACATCTCTTTGAGGCGCGCGTGGAACAGCACGCGCCGTCGACGACTTGGGCTCGGTCCTGACTGTTACCGGACGGTCGGATGGCGAGCCACCCATTGCTCGCCGTCCGCAAGCCTGCGCCTACGATGGCCGGAAATCGGGATCGGAATCCCGGCGGCGATTGGGGCGTGAGGACCGTTGCCATTGCCTCACGCGATCGGCCGCCTCCTTTGCTAGCATTACTGCTTCGCAGAAGGAGGCGACCGCCTGCCACTCCTCCTCGCTCCGGACCATGGCCTGTACCAAAGCCCGGCGCGAGAGATCACCGCCGCCGATCGCCCCCACGAGGACACGGCGTTGCTCTGCCCAAGCAGAGCACACCTCTACCGTGTGCTCCACCGTGTCCTCCGGGCAGTTCACACAATAGTGGCACCCGGGCGTTTCTTCCGCATGAATCCGGTACAGTAACCTCCCGCACTTACCATGTCCGGTGAGGACTTGCGTCATGCGGAAGGTAAGGATGCCGTGTTGCCTTTCCAGCCATTCCTCAAAGAGGGGACTTACCGCCATAATTATGACGTGCCCATACTACTACTGTAAGGTACTAAACACTTACACTTACGTAGGTAAATGAAATGGATAGTTTTTTTAAAATAAACATAACTTTATTTCAAACAATTTTACATATTATTTATAATGGCGTATCAACAAGTTTCATCCTTACAAAACAAATGAGTTAGAATAGAAATACTTTTATTACAATAGTCACATAGTCATTACATTAGTCACAATACAATGCAATAATTATTAATTATAGCATTTAGCATAATTATTTAACATTCATAGAAATAGAAATAACAAATATTATAAACTGTTTACATTTAAAATAGAGACACACCAGTATCAACAAGTTTTCTATTTACAAAACATATTAATTGTACACAATACAAAGCAACAAGATAATTATTTATCATTAATAGAAATAACTAATAGGTATTATAAACCGTTTACATTAAAAATGAAGACTGGAAAACTTGTTCCGGTTGTTCTGGTAGGTTTTGCCAATAATAGTGATGGCTGATTAATACTATTAATACGTCATCAGATGATGATGACAAAGATGAAGATGTTTCACCAACTTTAATGAGAAATCTCTCCACCACATCATTCATTATGCCATCAAGTTGACAAAACCTTTCCTCTTCTTTAATATTAGGGTTTTTTTTTATTTATCTTTTTTCCAAAAAGGTAAGTAACTTAGTATAAGCTAAGCCCCACGAAACCGTTGCAGTGGTTTGACTGTGGGGTCGGTGAGTCTCTAGACATACTTAAATGTACTTAAAACTAAATATTATTTAAACATTTCTAAATAATATAATTTTAATGAACGTCTGAATCTATTTGTGTTTGTTTCACTCCTTATGTCTGCCGGCAGACTGTTCAATTGGTATGGTATTCTCTTTTTTAGTGTTCTGTCACCAAAGTAATTGATGACGCTGGTTCATTGAATCTACCAGCAGCCACAGATCGTGTATTATGATTATTGTATACGTGAGTTAAGCTATGCTCTTGGGTACTGTGGTGGTTAACTAATAAAAGATATTTATGTTTGAAAGTGATCGGTAGAGTTTTGCAGATTTTAAATAATAATAATATTATTCCACAACTATCACACAACGCCGTCTAGTCCTAAATAAGTAATAAGTCCGTCTAAATCATTTTCTATAATCTCCCTTACAACTGCTTTTAGTTTTTTTAGTAACGAGTTTTAGAAATCTAATTTGAAGAGCTTCTAATTTATCTAAGTTAGTTTTGAATGTTAACCCATCAGCTGTCAAGAGCATAACTCATAATAGAATCAACTAATGACATATAAATACATCTTAATATATTAATAGGAACTTTATAGCTTAGGTGGTCGGGCCACCGGCCACAGCCACAAAATGCCGCCACCGGCATATTTCCTGTAGTTTTCATACATTTTATATGGTTTCGCCACACACGGTTGAAGCCGGACGCACACGCTACAAATCGCCGCTGCTCGCTTCTTAAAACCCGCACTGGTCACTAATCGCGGATATAAAACGCCCTTACACGCCACTCGCGCTTTTAAACCTAGTCTAGCCTACCTAGAGTCCATTATGATACTGCGCGTATGGGTTAAAAAAGTAGCAGCTACGCGCATCAGCTGATTATGGCCGCTTCTAGCTTCTCGTGGCGGCGTTTGTGGCTGTGGCATATGGCCCATGTGCGGCGACCCTAAGCAATCCCTTGGAGTGAAAGCACAATAAGAAATGTGACCGATTTCGAAATTGTGAAACAACTTTCAGAAGGTGGGTTGTTTGAGGGTGACTTGAGGAAAAGTTTAGTTATTAATAAGTCAATTATTCGGCACTTAAATGGTTTTATTGCGTATCCACACCCCAACCCCGCTATTGTAAAATTTTCGAAAGTCACGTATAGGGTAGAAGTTTCAATCGAAGTAATCAAACCAAGTATTTTGATTTAAACTTTATTTATTTATTTAGACTTCATAAACAAAGGTACAAAAGCTGCCTTAATTCCTTAGGCATTCTCTACCAATTAACAAGGGTGGTGAAGAGAACCAATCATTAATCAACTTCTACTGTATGCTACACTGTCCCACTGCTACACTGTGTGTGTGCCTGTCGGGCGATCTGACACCCGTACATTTTTTCCGCCCGAATCCTAAACAGGAACCTCCCGAACAAGCCATGTTCGGTGAAGACCTGCATCACAACCTATCCACCTTAAACAATGCCACGTTAAAATGACTTTACATTTTTGGCATGGGCTTAATTTGGTCTTTGCTTTATGCAGATGATAGGAATAACCTAAGCGTCGATACTTGGGAGTTTTGGAGACAAACAAGATCGTACCCAATTTTTAATAAAGCCAGAGTAGTCTACTTGTTCCTTCATATTTAAATAAAAAGTAATATTCTGTAGTAGTATTCCTACCAATAAATCAAGAAACAAGACACTAAAGTACCTAACTCACTTGCAAAGGGGAGCATCATAAATGACCTTTCAGCATCGATGCTTCTCAGGACTCCGCCGCCGTCGTTCCGATCGAATCCCAAAGCGACGCGATCAAAGATATAAATCAAAAACTGATTGGTTGCATCGGGACCGATGATATCCTGTTACTGTCGCGATTTGATTTAAATGACCAAGGACACCACGCTGCAGTTGATATTAAGATAGATAAGTAGGTACCCAACCTACCCATACTGTCCTTTTTATTTTATTTGCATAGTTAGAATCTTCACATATAGTGGGGTCTGCAGGTGCTTTACTGCCACTTGACTTGGAAGAAACGACCGCTGTACCTAAGCAGGGTTGATATGTCGAATACTTGATACAACCTGTCCTACCAAAAAAATATTAGGCGGTAGTTACTATAGGTCTATTGTAACTGTTATTTCTCCAAACAATTATAATAATAAATATTCCAAATATTAATTACATAAATAGTTTATTTAAGTTAATTTTTTAATTACTAGAATAAGTTTCACAACCCAATGTCGACTTTACTTCATAACTTTGGTTCTTCACTCGATTTCTTGTTAACGTAGGGATCATTATTCGATTGCAATTCGCTAATTGGCTCAATTCTTCCACTAATTTTGTTCGGCTTGTCACCTGGTTTCGAAGCACTTTCTTGTGTTACTGGGTCGTGTAATATAGGTTCCGTTATATCATGGCTCAGTGGCGCATTAGGTGCTATTGTAGTCTTGTTTACCCTATTGAACACTTGAACGTAAGGTGGCATCGTACTGTGGCTCTCAAGAGTAGGATCTGCTTCCTCGGTACATCCTTCAGTTTTAAACCTTGAACAGTAACCATTACGGCAAAACGGAAAGATTCCGGCGCATTGAACTAGAAGCGCGAAGTTACCCGGATAGCAGTGGAGTGCACTGCTGCAACTGAGGCATTTGTAGCCTGGCTGTTGACAATGAAAAGGAGTAATTTATATGCGATACAAATACAACACAAGACTCGAAAATGATCATACATTTTAGACAGTATAAAGGATATCCTTAGATTGAATTACACCTTTTTCAAAAACACTGTCTCACATGTTACGTTAACATATTTAGGTAGGAAATAGACAAGATATAATTAACAACATTTCTACGTAGATATTCTTCAATAATCTACTACGAACTGTGATCAATGAAATCAAACGCCTTCAAAAGATCACAAAGTTTGCAAACAGTAAGTATCCTGTAAACTTGTCCACATTTCTAGAACTTTTATCTACAAAAATTATTAAGTATTGAAAATATACAAAAACTCTGTATTCACCTCGCTTCTGTAATCGCAGACCCAGGGGTTGTAATGTGCTCTACTGAGCGCGCTAGCATAGACGTCGAAGTGGGTGTAATTGTCTGGTCGAAAACCAGGTCCCGATTCTGAAATATAAAATGAAAGTATGTACATATTATAATAATAGATTATATTTACTAACTCAACAGTACGAGGACCTCATTACCAGGACATTTCAATACAACTTTTACTTACCCACTTCAGTCCTTCCTTGGATAAGAGCCAAGTTTATCTGAAAAAGTAACATAAAGATTAAGTAGGTAATCTTAAAAGATTTTTAAGTGTAACATAAACAAAACCAAACAAAAATTGAGTAATTACCAAAAATGAAAAAAATACTGTCAAAGCCATCTTCTGATTTTCTGCAGAAAGAGCCCAATGAACGTTTGTCACGAAGTAGTACCCAAGTAGTTTGTGAGCCACGTAAAATAGATCGCGCTTATATACCGTGGAATAAATTATGTAAATGTGCGAATATGCACGCCGAAGATATTCGCGATTTAATATAGATAATTTAGAAAAAGTCTAGTTCAAGACATCATTAACTGGACTGTTTGCGACGATCGTAAAATTCCATCTTAATGACAACTTAAATAGAATCTTAGTATTTTGATTGGTTGGTAGGCTAACGGCAATTCTTTGGAAAATTCGTTAAGTCTTTAAGAGTGGTCGCACACAGGCTACGGCCACAACCACAAAACGCAACCACCAGCATTTTCCCTGTATTTTTCATGCAGATTTTATATGGACTCGCCGCACAATGTTGACGCCGGTAACCACCACACATTACAAATCGTTGCTGCTCACTTCTTGAGGCCCGTACTGGCCACTAAACGCCTACTCGAAACGCCGCCCCGCGCCGTTCGCACATTTTCGTCAGACTCCATTATGATACTACGCGCATGATTTAAAACAAGTAGCAGCCACCGGCTACAAGCGGCTGTAGCGCGCTTCAGCTACCTTTGTGGCCGGATTTAGCCTTTCGTAGCAGTGTTTGTGGCTTTCACGTGTGGCCCATGTGCGACGACCCTAACAGTAGCAAGCTAAAGGTTGTCTGAATATCAATCACTTCAATTATGATTAAAGATTAAATTAATATGATCTACAGATCATCGCGTGCAAAAAGCAAGAGGGTGTCGACCGGCTTAACGTCGTAGAAGCAAAAAAACACACGCACGTACTAACTCACCACTTTCCTACCGTTACACTCGACTAATTATGATGGAAAAAATCTGAATAGTAAGAAAACAATTAGTATGAAAAAGTGGATATGCAAATCGGCCACGCGATATCTTGGTAAGGAAAAGGCACTCGATTTTTCTAGAACAGATCGTTATTCAGTGTAAATAGGGAGCCTTATAACAAATACAATCCCTCTTGGACTAAGAATAATTATTAGAGAGAGAACAATTGAGTTAGCTTAGGGTTCACATATAATCTAGCCCACCGAATTTCGACCAATTTGGCCAAACTCAACGTTGATCAACAAAGTGCGCAATGCACAAGTATAATGCGCAAATAGGTAGGTACAGGTGCACTCTGTATTCCTTTACTCTCATAGTCCGATGGGACTGCAATCTGACATGACCGAAGATAGTTCAGGGCTTCAGGCGCAGGAAAGCTTTTCGAGGCAGGGGAGTATTACACCAGCGGCTTCCAAACTCTGGGCGACACTTTACTGGACCCTGGCAACGAGCCTAGGACCCCACGCTCGACCGCTGCGTGCTTCGTGACCACAACATCAAAGAAGCAGTCAAATTATTTGTATACTAGCTTCTGCCAGCTTTGGACCCCCGTTTCATCCCTTTAGGATTGAGATTCTGTAATGTACCCCCATTTTGGAAAATCCTCTCTTAGTGCTCGCCTACGTCATATAAGGAAACTTTGTACTACGAGTAAATTTCACGGTCCTAGTCCCAGTAGTTTCAGCTGTGCATTGATATGTCAGTCAGTCAGTTTCTCCTTTTATATACAGGTTGGCGCAAAAATTATCATCCAGTTTTGTTTTTGTATAATTTTTTTACTAGATAAAAAAAAAATTTGAATGATGGAAATTTTTATTAAGACCTGTAATTTTTATTCTTTTAAGTGAAAATGATGATATCCGCCACATTTGTGACCGTTTTATCGAGATTTCCGGTGATATCTGTTCGCATTCCTGTCGAATATTCTCTTTAAGGGCTGTGACTGTCTGAGGCTTGTTGCCATAACTCAACAACTTCAAGTAGCTTCAAAGAAAAAAGCCTGGGGCGGTTAAATCGGACGATCTTGCTGGGCATGCCAAATCGCCAAATAGGGAGATTAGGCGACCAGCTCGCAGCTCATACTGTGTGTGCGGTTGCACCGTCTTGTTAAAACCACGTGTTCACCAAGCCCCTCTCCTCTAATACCAACAGTAAGAAGTCGAAGTCTTTTACTAAAATTCGCAGTAGGGTCGGTCTGGTGATGTTTTTTCGTTCTCAAAGACTTCAGGCAGCCACAGCGTCGATATTCTCTGCAGAACGACCAGTCCGGCGGCGGCCACACCCTGCAAGGTCTCTAATTAATTTTGGTTCCAATCTGTTCGAGTCGAGCAGCTAATAGGTATTTGCCCAGTTTGCGTGACACGATTTAGAAATCGACGTCAAAATGTACGCTGCGTTAACACTACCAACCGATTAATATTGGTCAAAAGAATCGACACAATTATTCCACGTTCCGTCCCATTGCTTGTCTGTTTATATTCTGCATCTGTCTAGTTCAAAAATACCAAATATGATTGTCGAACGACGCTATTTGCAATAATTATAACATCTTTCGATAGAGTAATTAACTTTGCGCCACCTTGTATATAGAAAATGGTACTAAGAATAGCTGGTGAGTAGCAGAAATATTACGGAAGTTCGATTCCAATTCCGAATGGAATTTGTAATTGATATTGCCATTTCGATTCTAATTTCGGGTACGATAAATTTTAATCGGAACTTATATCGGAGGTTTAAACAACTTTATATATACTTGTCGCGCGGGGAAGCTCCATCCTTCCCGCGCTTTGTCGATTAGGCGCTGCGCAAACGAAGACACTTTTTCTTCCAGTTACCGACACCGAACACTTTTTGATCGTCACGAGTACCGTCAAACGGGGCGAATAGGAACGAAGTTTTTCACATTGGTATATATTTATATAATTCATTTCTATCAAAGCATCCGTTTTTATTACAATTAATGAATAAATAGGAGGACTTAAATGCTGGTAAAAAAAAAAATAAGTTTTTAAGTTAATTAACGCGAAGATCACCTTCAAACTTTTGTTCCTATTCACCCCTGCGTTCCTATTCACCTCGTTTGACTGTATACTGGACACAAAAAATATTTAGGTACGTATCGCAGGGAGAAAAATTAATATTTTATTTTGAACATACGATATAACAAGGACAATAAAAACACTTAACTAATTAAAATTACATAATATATACACAATAACTCCTATCTAAAATATGGCGTCAAAAAATTCCTCCGCATCGCTATCGACTGGAACTGTGCCCAAAAGACTGGCGGCATTGCCACATTGTATGGCAATGATTAATCTCTGACCGAGGTAAAAGCCAGCCCTTTGGTCACGCGAAGTGTCAACTAGCCGTTTGGATAATTATTTAAAAAGGGCATGAGCACTCAGACCCTACGATCCAAGAGTCTCAACCCCAAACGGCTCATTAATATAACTACCGATGAGGTTATTATATTTCCGCCGCTTGACGTTCTCCGCAACCGCAGCGGCAGCACCAGCACAGCGCGACGAGCTAGGAAGATGGGATGACGCAAGAGTGTCGACACAGGTAACGTCCCATACTAAAGGCCTACCCATCTTCCATGGAAATAAAGACATACCGTCCGGTCTCTTACCATCGTTGCGTGCCAGGCCATGAGGTTAAAAAACAGCCGGAACGCCGACGGTGACAAGGGCTCGTCGAATGATGTCATTAATATTCGCGTGCCGCGCTATACGTCCCGCGCTTCGACTGCATGACAGGCCCTGGTGACCGAGGCTGTTGACAACTTCGCCACAATGGCAGCGATGAGGCGAACAGCAAGGAGTGCCTAGGCGTAGGGAAACAGCTAGGCGGAAAGTTGTACCGTCGAACAAGGTGCCTATGTTCGACGATGGTAGTGCGTGAAGCCAGAGGCCCGACTCCCACTCTCCCACAGCCAGTAGGCGCGCACGCTCTGCAGTAGTAGCAGATGTCAAGATTAGGTTTTCCTGAACTACTTTGCAGAGCGGTTCATCCCACCGCCTCTGGGAAGAGGGGTTGTCGGGCGGATTTGTATTCGGGCAAGCGAGTCTCCAGGCATCCATAGCCTCGGTGAAGTACGGCACATCAAAAGGAATCAGTGTTGAAATTAGGATATTCCTGATTAATTTATCAGTGCCGTGGACCGAAGATATGAAAACTAATACTGGTAATTTTGCGGACGTCGAGGCCTCCCATACGGATGGGAAGAGTAACTTAAGCCCAAGCTCGATCGTCCAAGGTCACATTTAAAAATTAATGTAAGCGTATGCCGGATAATTTGGTCCATTTTTTCTAAAAGTAGAGGGTGCTTCCTTAAGTGGGAAGAACGAAGGAAATATATTAATTTAGGGCCGAAACAACAATAACGAATTAGGGTAATGGCCGATTGCATGTTAAATTGGAGCAATCTTTCCGAAACGTCATTGAAATTTTGTATTTTTCCTCCACAAAACTGGGAAAGGAATTCTCAAAGATCGGAGACCCAAGGAGACGAAGAGAACTTTTATCGATAATTTGGATTGCAGGGGCTATTGCATTTTATTGAATTTTGGAAGAGTCAGAAGTCTGTCAGTATTGTCAGATAGGGAGGGATTCGCAGAGAGTGGATGATATCATAGGTACTGGTTCTATAGAAACCAAATATTCATCGGTATCTAGTATCTGACACCAAGACACAAAAGTGTCCGCGTTTGCGCCCTACCTTTGCTGCTTGCCTGCGTTTGCTCTTTCACTTGTTATTTTTTTTTTAAATAATATAAACTAGCGCCCGAGTGCGATCCCACCTGATGTAAGCAGTGATGCTATCGTTGATGGTGAGGCGCACTAGTTTATTAAAAGTACTTGGAATCTTATTAGTTTGCTCTTCATAATTTGTTTTAGTAGTATTTCATTTGACGCTTTTGCCCCTCCGCCTCCGAATTCGGTTCCGATATAACCACTTACTAGAGAAGTGGTTATATCGGAACCGAATTCGGAGGTGCAGTGTCAAAATAGCAAATAACAAAAAGTAGTACAAAATATAATATACCATTTATTTTATACTCTGAAAAAATACATTTTATACATTGCATATAATTAATGTCCATATAATAAAAGAAAAACCTTAATAAAATTGACAACTTAAGTATAACATATTGGACGGCTAACAATGTTATAATAGTGTACATTACAACACATACATACATTTCTGCAATTATTTCTTTTGTTTACAAACTAGTTTCTAACTGTGATTTCAAACTGTTAAGTTTACTTTCCACGTATTCCAGATCGTGGATTCTTTCCAATGTGTCCACATTTGATGGCTGAGTCACGTTTGAAGCACTGTCTTCTAAAGGCATCTCCACAATGCTACCATTCACTGGTATATTCCAAATGTGCTTGGTTATTGCAGTATTCTGATTGTTTACATTGATTCTTAGTACATTTTTTGTTTCTTTGTCATTTCTTCCAACACTCTGGTTTGTTGACTTGGGTTGACTTAACTTCGTATTCGACAACATGCTTGTCATTTCGTTCATTTGATTTAAAATATCTGGAAAAAAAGTGCTCCTGTTTAGTTTTTTTTTTATAAAATAGCAATAATAAATTCATTTATAGAATTTAATTAGTTACCTGTAATTTGTAGACTTGTAGTTTCATCCATTAAGTCATCCTTATCATAAGTCATATTGTTATCACCTTTGACTTCAATATCTCTGTAGACGGGTATCCTGCACTGTCTGTTTAAAACTGCCTTCCTTAACGACGGTCGATTCCTTATCGGTGAAAAGTTATAAAATACTGAGAATGACGAATCTCTTACTTTGTCCAGCTGCTTATTTACGAATACTGTTTCGTCACAAGCAGCATTTTTCTCGTCGCCCGGGGTGCTGAACAATTGGTCCAATTCTACGGAAAAGCTGAGTTCACTACACATTTTGGTCTTCAGGCGCTTCGTTAATTTTGATAAGGGGAAGTTTCTCGTTGACGAACGTACATTAGTCCTTCCAAATACGCTTCTAGACATATTATTGACGGGCTTCTGAGGCAAGTGCACGTACGTATCAGAATTCTTCACCACTGTGTGTGTTGCATTCTTGTAAACCATTTGTGGCTCCTCTTCGCCTTCACAACCAAGCCACTGGTCATCATTTTCCTTAGGATGGTGTAAACTGTGAATTCTCGTAACTAATGTGTACAGGAGTTTCAGTCGTTTCAAAAGTTGATCTAAGGTCACTTCTTTGTTATTTGTCGGCATTTTAACGTCGTATACAACGTCGTCATTTGAGCTGAGAAGATTGCTAACAATTTTGCATTCTTTTTGTACTGTAACAAACATTATAATAACATGAATTATTCAGGAACAGATTTAAGATTAGAGGAATATAAAATTAAATTAAAGGGGAATAAAAAAAGAATTATAATAAAACGTGGTGTTTATAGCTTGTATCGGTTTTATTCTATTACTGAGTTATTGAGGACAATGAGAAATATGGCCTCTTCGCTAAATACTGGTATTCAAATGGGGTTCATTTGAATACAAATATGGTCAGTCTGAGAGCCCATCCTAACAAAGTTGGGCATCCCCTCTTTGCGGAGTGGCTGGAGAGGCGTCACGGTGTCCTTATCTTCCGCATAATACGGCAGGTCCTCTCCAGACATAGTAAATTCGGGAGGTTCCTGCATCAGATACAGGCAGAAGAAATGCTCGGGTGTCACCATTATGTAAATCGCCCGGAGGACACGGTGGAGCATACAGTGGAGATGTGCCCCGCTAGGGCGGAGCACCGCCGTGTCCTCGTGTAGGCGATCGGCGGCAGTGACCACTCGCTCCAAGCCCTGGTTCAGGCTATGTTTCGGAGCGAGGAGGGAATAGCAGGCAGTCGCCTCCTTCTATGAAGCAGTAATGCTAGCGAAGGAGACGGCCGCACGCGTGAGGGACCGGACATCCTCACGCCCCAGCCGCCGAGACCCCAACCTCGACTACCAGCCACGGCAAACGCGGACTTGAGGACAACGAGCAACGGGTAGCTCACCCAAGTCGTCGACAACGCGTGGTATTCCGGGATAACTGAAAGACACAAGTTTGGTTTTAGTCAGCAAAATTCTGACACGCCCTCCCGAGCCACCCAGAGCGTAAAAAATCATTGGATGATTTCCCACTAAAAAAATAAAAAACATAGTTTAAAAGAAGGACCGGCAACGAAAGTACAAAAATAGGTTTTTGTCAGTAAAAAGTCTGACGCCCTCTCGTTCAACGATAGAACAGGAGAAGTCCTAAGAAAAAAGTTGTGCAGATTTATTGATAGTGTGTTACCTTTATCCAGGTCTGCCAACAATAGCAGCAGTTTGTCATGATGACCCAAAGCATCGGGCTCATACTTATCATACACATGAAAGAAGTCATACACCATGCATCCCACATTGATTACTGCACACACATCCACATTTTTGTAACAATCATCTTTCAATATTACTAGCAGTTTCTGATGCATCATTTGTTTTGTTTTCTGAAACAGAAATATGATTACCTTATTGAAGTGATTTGCTCCAAAGAGGCCCTGGTGCATAGTACCCATATATTGCGAGTAAAAAAGACAGTGAGTTTTTATGTAATGACATCAGCCAGAGCAGCGTCTACTGTTAAAACAGGGTTAAATATAACTGCAAAAAAATATATTTTGTGATACCATTGTGATATTTATTCATACAATATTGACACACCAACAATTAGTCATTCACTGGTTCAATACATTTTAAAAAATAATTGTGCTGAATTTGTCAAATATAGGTGTAGTACACGGTGCTTGTACAGTAAATTATTATTTTTTAAAAATCGTGATCACACAAAAAAAAAATTTCCTCTAAAAAAAACATACTAAAAACTTTAACTTTATTAATTTTATAATTATAGTTTAATTACATTGAAAGTACAACAAATAATTTATTATAATAATAAAAAAATAACAAATTTCTGCTTATTCTATACATTGGTCCTTTACTGATAACACAGCACTGTCATTTAAGGTGCCTCATGACATGATGCATGCCTACGCAAAATAATGTCAACCCTTCCAAACTATGAGCAAAGGCTCATTGATACATAAAAGTTGACTTATAAGCAAGTTTTAAAACCGAATCTACTTATAACCACATACCTCAGTAAAAGCACTTGGATCCACAATCAAGAACACATTATTGCGAATCTCCTGAACTTCATGCATCCAAGAGTTGATCAGTAATGTAGCATGGTGGCCATCTGGTGACATCATCAATGCAGGTACCAAATGAGGATCCAATGCTTCTAAGCTGGCTAGGCCACTGCGAAGAGAGAGGATCCCTGGAAAATTTATACATACAAATGATTATTATTTTGTTTTTATCCTAAGATTGTATACAAAAATGCTGTTACGAAAGTTATATGAAATGAAGACCAAACAAACAGTGAATAAACTGTGTAAAAGATAATATTATCTCTAAAAAAGTGAAGAGAAATATGAATAAAAAACATACTGGTATCAGAAAAGTCATTCAGTAAGAGAGAAAAGCATTCAGAAGCTGCTGATACTGGTTCCTAAACTAGGCTATCGCTTGTATTTTGGGACACAGTGTTCAGCTGTAGATGTTGTTACACTTTGGAAACAGAAAGTTAGGTACATAATGTTGTGAATGAAAATATTGGCGCCAGCCCCAAGCCCATAATTATAAGGCCAAGTCAGTGACAGTGTATAGTACAATTAAACAATATTCTTACTATTTTGATCAGAAGAGCAAGAAACAGCAAAGGTACCAATCTGCAGTAACCTTTCATTGTACAAATCAAAATTCTTCACAAATGAGCAATTTTCTGTGACTTCATCTTCACTCTTGACTAAACAAGAGCAAGTTCCTTTAGTATGATTATTAAAATGGTCCCTTAGAATGGCTATAGGAGATTTGTTGTAGGTAAAACAGTGGCCTACTAGGGCTAGCAATGCAGTGTTAGTGTTGGTCTCAAGTGCATATAGGACATCTTTCAACACATCAATGAGTACATTGGCATTGGATGGCATTATAGGCAGCTTCAATGTCTCTGGTGTAGCTTTCACAGTTGAACTGAGGTCTCCTTCTATCAATTCACTTAGCAATGCTTTTGTTTCTCTCAAAACCTGTAAATGAAAAATAAAAGAATTTAAATTGAGATTTTGTTGATTACAATTTGTTCTCAAAGTTTAAAATAATGATTACATCTTTAAATATAATTAGCTAACAGAGCAATTACCACTTGGCAGCGTGCCTTCACAATGTGTTGATCATCAGCCAGGCAGTATCGGCACAGAGTCATCGCTGACAATAAGAGTTCATCAATGGACACATGCAGTTCACTCACGCACTCAACCATCTGCAAATACAATAACAAATAATTAGATTCTGCATACTTTTTTCACCATATATCAGTGGTCATTTTAAAAACTTACATAATTCTTCCACTGAATATATAGTACTTCAGACTCCTTATGATCAGTCCTATAGATGGCATCAGCAAGTTTACCCAAAACTTCAAATGTGTGATCAATCCAGTTGACAAAATGCATAGTAGTAATATTGAAAGAATCATTTCCACTTTCATCCACATTAACTGAGGCTAATGATCTCTCCAAATAATTCTCAATTGATAGTAATCTTTTGATACACCATGATAATCTTTCCAGATTATACTGACGGCTTTCCTAAAACATGAAAAAAAAGGAGTTGAAGAAAACTTATGAGTCTGATTGAAAAAGTAGCCAATACTTACATTCTGTGGCAAAATATGTGTGTTAAACATATCTGGAACTATCATAACATTTTTTAAACCCTAAACAATTGTTCCTGAATTGAAGTTTAACCTAACAAAAACTCAATACATGTTGCATTTAGTACTTTTTAGACAGATAATGTACAAGATGAAATAAATATTATAATATAGGCTCGTTTGTTTACCTGCAAAAGAGTGTGATTGCGTAATTCCACTTTGAAGACATCAAATAAATTTATCAAGCATTTATTTATTTGACTTGAACATAATGTGTAAACATCTCGGACTTTTGAAATTGCCTCTTCATTGCTCTCATTTGGCAATAATTTACGACGTAACCGAAGAGTCAAAGGTTGAATTTTGTCCAGTAACAAGCTCTGAAAGTTTAAAAAAGTGTTTGTGTTAGTAAACAGCATTACAAAACATGTATACCAAATCAACATAAATTATATTTACCAAGACATGTTCGGTGGCAGCACGTGCATCTTGAGGTATTACAGAAAAATCCTCGAAACTTTCTTCCATATTTATCGCAAAATTCAAAAATTATAATCACAATCACACTAGCATTTCAAAATTTAAAATAAACGTACAACCAGCAAGTTCCAAAGCAAACGCAACTTTAGAACTGTCATGTGTCAGCTGTCATGTTCTGTCACTCTGCCCTGCGTTCAAAAATAACCAGAGTAGAGTAGAGTTGGTACTCCAACCGTTCAAAAATGCTTCGAGTCGCAACCCAGGGTCGTTCTTTTATAACTCGAGTAGCTACCCTAGAGTTAACCCTACTAACTCTAACTCCGAGCAGGGTAGGTTAGTGTAAGTGGACAAAAATGACCCTTGCTTGGCATCATCGATATATATGTACTACGTACTAGATTACGCGTGCCGTACACTCACTTCAACCGACTCAGGTGCAGTGCACCTTGATATGAGCGGCGCTTATAAATTCAAATTAAAGTGAATCTGGATGTAAATAATAATTCTGTAGTCATTTAAGTAAAATTACTGGTTGTCCAAGCAATATAATAGCTTCTAATATCGTAATAGTATGTTAGAAAACATAATTATTTTATTAAAAAGCCTTCCCATTTTACAATCATAGACTAAAACATGCAGATGTTCACTCCCACAAATACTAGATTTTTACCTACAACTGGTTTAGTGAACATTAACTTGCATGGTGTTTTACTCCGTTTTTTTATATTTTATATAATGTTATTTCTTTTTTGTATAAATGATATCAATGAATTCCGTCAAATTCAAAAATTATGACGACGTGTGTTTTTAGATACTGTAAAAACTCAGCAAAAAATGTCAGCAAATCATTGGGTATCAGTTTTCATCGGTAAATTTTGTCGTTAGGTAAGCATTCTGTCATTCGTTAGCACTTAGGTATTACGTATCTACCTAGATATCACGTGCAGATTAGGATTCAAATATATATTAGGCTCAGTTGAATTTGTAGTCTTATGTGTGATATTGCATTACTGATATTGAGATTCCGTCCTACGTACACTACGTACGTACACTATAATTATATTCTAGATTTGTTCACACTAGTCATTCGAAAAGGGAAGAATGGATAAAAA
Organism: Mythimna pallens; assembly: GCA_961205895.1. NCBI lineage: Eukaryota > Metazoa > Arthropoda > Insecta > Lepidoptera > Noctuidae > Mythimna > Mythimna pallens. The sequence continues at coordinate 11,668,969 of OY540843.1, forward strand.
TTCTTCAAGAGGATAGAAGTGAAAACACGTGGCTTTCTATAAAATATTCGTTTAACTGCTCTGCACACTTTCAAACTGATGATATTTAAGTTAAAAAAAATTTAAAAAAAAGTTTTAGCTGCAAAAAAAGTTATAAAATTACAACAGAAAAATAAATATCTCCGAAAAAAAAACTGAATCTTTAACTGGAATTGTTAAACATTTTAAAGATAAAATTAGCGTTGTTGTTTGTTTTGTTAGTAGATATTAGCGGCGCAGTCCTGATCTTCATTCACTTGAATTTACACTAACGAGGACTATGATTAAATTTTGAAAGAGAGTGTTATTGTATTGAATTGAACGAAACGCGTAAGTGCCGCGAAAATCTTGGCGCTTAAGACATTCTGGTCGTGAAAAACAATATCTCTAGAAGCTATTTAGGCGCTATATGTATTAATAGTTTTGTTAGACGACATAATGCCAATCTAGCGCTGCAGGGAACTTTTGTTTTAACTTTTCAGTAAGTATTTTGACGATTTTGACAAATCGTTTCCATGAACGCGCTAGAATAATAAGTTGATGCTTAGCATTGACAGTTGTTCGCGTTCAAAAATGTGAGCTTAGCGTAACTACCCTGATGACGTCATTAGAGATAACTCTAACCATAGATTATATATACACTTAGACTGACTCTAACCTATGCTCTAACCTAATTTTTAAACGCAGGGCTGCCCTGCGTTCAAAAATAACTAGAGTAAGGTAGTAGTACTCGAAGCATTTTTGAATGGTTGCTGTAGTAGTAGCTACAGCAACCATTCAAAAATGCTTCGAGTTGCAACTCAGGGTCGTTTTATGTCTCACGCTTTGTTTGGTCATTCAGTTCCCTTTAAAGAAGTTGAGCTGAGTGGGGCTGATGCACACGTCATGCTCGTGAACGGGTGCCGTCAGTTGAGACTGATCATCTCTTAACTAACTTGTGACTTATTTCGATTTATATTTTTAAAATACTCTTTTTTTTGTTATTGTCACTGTGCTCATCTAATAGAAACGACAAAAAATATGTAACCAAGATTTTTGTAACTCTTAGCATGATTTATAAGAGTGTCCATGGAGTTTCATGCACGTTCTTCTCCATAGAGATCTACGCCACAGTCTCTACGCTTTGAAACGTAGCTTCACTTTTTTTTGACTAACCGACATTTTTACAATTCAAAAGTGCCTGTTGTTGGTCTATTTTAGTGGTGGGAGATTATAAATGATCAGCATAATCGAATTACTTTGTATTACTAATGTTGATAATCGATTATTAATTGAAAGACGATACTATTTAGTACTACTAATCATATTTTATACAGTCGACACTTCGATAGTAGCTCCGTACTTTAGTAGGATATTTTTGGCATATAATAAGCTAAATGCTTATGTATGATGCATTTTTTAGTGTCTAACACGGTAAGCGGGGTGCTTAAATACGCGGCGCGGGTAACACCACGAATATGAATGTATTCTTTTCTCTGTACTGTATTTTTTTATTGTGTTTTGTAATGAGAACAAAACCAATAAGTTTTCTTTCTTTCAATCGACTCGCGACCGCGAGCATGACTGCTAACGACTTATTTAGAAGATTAATATTAGTAATACTAACTTGTTATAATCGAGATATCTCGAGACATCTTCATCATCGAATGATTTCATTAGTATATAGCCAACCGCTAGCTCTATTTGAAATAAAGTTTCTAATTCCGGTTTGTTCAAGAGTGTACTTTACTGTCAACTGATAACTAATCCCTTTCAGAATCCTTATAACCACTTATTCACAGCTTATTTTTCGTATAGTATCTGTATCCCGCATACGAAGGCTAACTCGTTGTTTTTGTTGTTTTTATTTTCTCTTTTTTTAATTTTAGTTTCGACAAACTTGTTTCTTCATCGTGCGTGTCTGTCTGCCAAATCGACACGTTTTTTTTTTTCTTTAGTGGTCTGCGGTCGTCACACATCGTCGCAGTGAACTAGCTCTTCAGCCCAGTTGGCTCTGGTTTTTGGTTTTCTGGCGGACGACTGTTTGGGTTGATGATTCAAGATCCACTCTCCGGGCCCACCTCTACCAGCAGTTGCCATCGATAATGATATCAACTGATTTCATATAAGTCTGTTGCTTGTTTCGACAGACTTGCAGTACTTGCATAGCATTGCTTAGATCAACTTGATCAGAATCTTCAATATGTAAAAGTTTGTTTTTTATACAAGCCGTGGTTAATTGTATGTTTGGGTTTTCTATTGCTAATCGCATTGCACGGGTTGAAATACTTCTTGTCGTCTGCTACCTTGCCTAGATCACGAAGCTGCCTTGCATTCGTCATAATGGCCGTAATATGGTCTTTTACTCTTGGAAATTATCTAATTAAATGGTCTTGACAGTAATCTGCATCAATTAATAGGACCCTTTTATGCATTGCATACCTCCTTCGCAGTCTCTGCTTCTCGAATGTGGCCCAAACATTGTGGGAACCTGTCGGGTCACATGCTGGCGTGGTTCACACCCACATGCAGGGGCGCCGATTCCGTGGGTGCTCGGGGGCTCGAGCACTCATGAGAAATAAACAGTGGGTGCCGAGCACCCCTGAGAATAGACATTAAGAGACATATCAGTAATCGCCTTTTAGGAATGGGCGTTTTTTCATTACCCGGCGACCCATTTAGTGCAATGGTTTGGAGCGCCGGTTGAGACGCAAGGGTCGCGGGTTTGATTCCCGCACCAACACAAACGTTTGTAGATGAAACCAATATTTGTGTTGGGTCTGGGTGTTACCTTCGTTGTTCCTGGTTTCCATAGTAAAAGGAAAAACATAAGTTTGGGACAAAGACAATGTACTATGACCCAATAAAAGTGCTTAGATACCTTAACGCCTATTATCCCTTGCACGTTAAAGTTCAAGTTTTCGAAAATTAAACTAGATGGCGTTGGTTTCTTCACAGCTAAGAGGCGAGCAAAGGCAATCTCACAAAGTATAAACTTGTCTTTTAGTTTAACAAATAATAGACACATGCGTCATCATTGTCGTCAACAACTGATTGTAGTTCATAATTTCATCAACTTAGCATAAGTCAAGATGGCCTAGTGGTATTGACACAGATTGAAGCGCAAATCAATGTGCCGCAAGTTCAAATCCCACGCAATGGTTGACTTTTTGTAAGTTGGAACCGGAACCCGATTGGAAGTTATGGATTAGCATTACATATATTAAATTATTCTTTAACTTGTTCACACATTTCTTAGAGGTCGAAAATGATCACAAAAAAACTAAATAAAGATTTAGATTTCTGCGAGGTAGACATAAGTTTAACTTGACCGAAATTAACTGTCGTTTGGTTGTAGTTGTTGGTTAGTGACGTGTGGTTAACAGTATAGTATTCGCAAAATGCAGGCTAATATTAGTATTGAAGTGAGGGCGACTATCATTGGGCTGCATAAAAGCGGTCTCAATAAAACACAAATATCTGAAGAAACCGGACTGAATGTGAGTATAATAGCTATTAATGAATTGTAACTTTATTATAAATTAATCTTCTAATTAAAATGTATGCCATTTATGAATCCATCCATCGTATCTTTATGAGGCTTAAAAGAGAAATACATAAATCGTTGGGTTTATTGGATTGGTTATTGGATTTATAAATGCAGTTTTATTTTAAAATTATATTTAATCATTATGATTGTTAACATTTTATATAATGAAAATGAAGTCAAGTAGGTATAGCTGCCTAATATATATTTTTTTTTGTTTTAGAAAAATACTGTAAGTCTTTGGATAAAAAGATATGAGGACGAAGGTAGCCTTGCTAGTCGAAAGAGAAGTGAGAGACCGAAGCTTATTAGCGAGGCGCAGCGACGACATATGGTGGATGTATACGAAACGAATGGTTTCGCACCAACGAGACATTTTGCGGAATTATATGACACCTCGATTGATACTGTTCGCCGTGCACTTCACGCTGAAGGTGTGCATCACAGAAAACCTGCTAAAAAGCCGTACTTGACAGAGAGGCATAAACAAGAACGATTACGTTTCGCACGTAATTATTTAGATTTTGACTGGAATACTGCGGTATTTTCAGATGAAAAAACATTTAAATCCAGTCAAAAGGGCAGGCTTCACTTATGGCGCAAGAATAACACTCGCTGGTGTGATAACAACATTATTCCTAACACCGAATCAGGTCGAATCACAATTAATATGTGGGGATGGATGAGTGCAGCAGGACCAGGAGAACTGGCTTTCATTTCTCCACGCGCAAACAGTTCAACTTATGTGGAAGTGTTAGACTCAATTATGCTACCTACTGTGCGCAACATTTACCCAGCTGATGAGTTAGCACAATTTCCGTTTGTCCAGGACAATTGTCCTATTCACCGAGCGAGTACTGTGCGTGAGTGGTTTCACAATCACCCGGAAGTAATTGTTATTCCATGGCCAGCGCGATCACCCGACCTCAACCCCATAGAAAATCTATGGGGTTTGATGGTGCAAAGGTGGGACTCGCGGAATGAGAGGTCTACGGAACAATTAAAAACCCATTGCATGGAGGTGTGGGAAAGTTTTAGAGGGAGCGAAATATGCGGTAATATGGTTGGGTCCATGCGCAAACGTCTACTTGACTGTATCGAAAATAATGGGGGTTATACAAAATATTAAGTTTTAGTGAAATCAGTCGGTGTAATTAAATATTTAGTAGGCCATTTTATTTTAACATATCCATGATTATTCGTTAACAAACATATAGTCATAGTCATAGTCGGCCTTTTAATGTTCCCACTGTTGGGACTCAGGCCTCCTCTCTAGGAGAGGGAATGGGCCGTAATCCACCACGCGGGCCCAGTGCGGGTTGGTGGATGTCACATGTCTTTGAATTTTTGGTTCTAGGACATGCCGGTTTCCTCACGATGTTTTCCTTCACCGTTTTGAGAGCAGTGGAGGTGAAATAAATTACACAAAGTAATGCGCCTGGCTGGGTTTGAACCCGCGACCTACAACTCGTAAGTCGGGGCCGTTACCACTCGGCCACCACTGCTCTCATCAATCTTGTGCCATCGCCTTATCTTAAGAATGCAGTGAACTCGCTATCAATTTTGTTGACAATAATCATGATTCTATTTCGTTTTTTATTCTTCTACCCACACTGTTCTAACATAATAGTTCAATTTATTTTTCTCATCTAATTGACGATTATCTTGTGAGAACTAAAGTTCTTTTAACAGAAATTGAGGTTTAGTTTCAATCTTCTTTTCGTCAAGAAAATGAACAATTAAGCTATGACCTCAATACATTCATTGTGACGTTACATAAAAATAAAATGTTTACAAAGTCTAAATCATATATCACTTTTCAATAAATAACTGGATATATACAACTATATTTTATTTTATTAAAATTTTAATATCCTTTTATTGTTACGTTATTCATATTATGAATGGTCTAAGTGGGTATACTTCCAACAAACAATCTTACACGTAACATAGTTATCGGTTACAAGATAATTTTTTTGTTTAAGTAACAATTCGACGTCACAATTCTCATAAATGTTTAATTTGTAAATATAAAGAATAAAGATTTTTATTAAACACGTCTTTTTATTTCCACCTTACAACATCGAAAAGATATAACAACTAAATAATTGAAAATTACGAATGTGTTCTTCTTGTGGTTAATAGATCATATTCGTAATTTGCAACTATTTAGTGCAAAAAATGCAATAGTATTTTTCATAGCAATATAAAAAACAACTATATTAATATAGATTGGGAATTTTCAAAGTAAGAAATAACCGCAACGGACCGACCATGATTTGAACTCGGGCTACGTTGTTTGCGAATCCAACACTTAGTTCATACGGCTACCAGCACATGACATATTTGCGTGAATTTTATCAATGCAATGGTAAGAAAAAGTCGCCTCTGTGACTGTGTGATGCGTATTCAATGGCACAGAAAAATAATAATGATGTTTTAAGTTCAGTGCGATGACAGTTCCTTAGTGTGTGTTATCTGTGGAATGTGGATACTCATACACGCGCACACATACGCACGGAAGTATCGTGCTCGCTCGGTTCGTAGAAATGTAATCTTTAGCGTTCTTATGGACTTCAACGGAAATCCATATTCAACCTACCCTCTCAAGTTTGAAAACTAACACATAGATAATCAAATATTTATAAATTGATATTCAATTTTAATATCTTCATCTCTTTAAAAGAAATTATAAATTATTTCAATGTATGAAGAAACAAAAAGAAAGTACAAAAATAAGCATTAATTAAGCATTAATCATTTGAAGCTCAGCGGCGCCATCTATTAACAGTATAATGTAATGTTGTCGATAGCAACATATCAATCTGGTTTTACGCTAGATGGCGTCATTTCTCGCTTCACACGATTTTTTTTCTGTAGCTCCTATGCACTTTCGCATTTGGCCGTATGTGATGTTGTCTCAATTTATTATTTATTAACGATGCGACCAACGGATGCCAGTTACTGATAGCGGTAGCCGTTATCAAAATGTCGATCAGTGTGCATTTCTCTTCTCACACTTCGCCACTTTTTCGAGTCATGAAATGAGCATGAGGTTTTCTAACAGCCGGCTGTTTCACCTATAGAAAGCTGCTTTATTCCTGAGTGACATAGGCTATACTTTAGGTAGGTACGCGGGCAAAAGTTAGTTTTCAATAAAATTGAATATTGCTCAAATAATATCAGTTTACTCTCTGTGCTGGCCGTACATAACCTAAAGAGGATAACTGCCTCCGCAAATCCTCAATTCTATCAGTTGTTACAGCTGAGCAGTATTTGAACAATTGGCTGGTGCGCAGCGATTCAAAGATTCCCGCATGGAACAAAAATTTCTAAATAGTGTTTCCGCGTTTGAATGTACATAACCCTACGATTGCTTATGAAGACCTTATTTATAGGAGTCATTCCTAGCGTGTGTGTAATTGCTTTGTAGTCGTGCTAGCGACCACAGATTCAGTACCACAGAAGACTAGATTCTAATGTTGTCGTTAGAATGCTAGTCGGCGATGCCTTGACGAAACGCACCTTATATCGTTTAAATAAAAAACCGTAAACCCCAACCTACATCCCTATCTTTGACAGATGTCATGTCAGAGAACGCCATATCCATTGTTATTTCGATTCCGGAATAAATCTCGAAAATATTGTTCATAAAAGGACTTAGAAAGTACGCAACCATGAGTGAATTAGTTTGGGGAATCAAAAACGGCGACATCGACCAAGTAAAAGACATAGTAGAAAACAAAGTAAGTGAATCACGTAGTGTCTGTAAATCGTCTTTCCTTCTACGTGAACATGTTTAGTCGTTGGCAGGAGAAAGCAATGTTTCTAATTAATTTCAAGTATATTTAGTTGGAATTTTGGAAAAAACAACAAACGAATAGCCAATGGCGTGCTATTTACTCTCCTAAATAGTCATGACTAGTGCCTACATGAATTCAAATTGTGGTGAAACATTGTGTTACATAGACCTGTTTAATTATTGGTAGAGGTATTGTGCGACGCCCCGACTGCAGGCGCTTAATAGCTACATATATAAGAGCTACAGTGATCTTAGTAACATATTGTTTCTGTTGTATTTTCCAATTAGAATATGTAAATGAGTACAAGAAAAATTTGTATTTTAGAAAATTGATGTTAATGCTCTAATTGATGGAAGAGTACCTCTGCACTATGCGGCCGATTATGGACAAACAGCTGTTCTCAACTATCTGCTGGACAAGGGAGCAGACCCTAATGTAAGTTTGCATTTGAGGCAGTATATTTGTACAAAAAATATATATTTGTCTAATTAAAATTCATATTTTCAGATGTTGGACAAGCATGGCATCTCAGTACTGCTAGCAGCTATTTGGGAAGGTCATACAGACTGTGTTAAGACATTACTCAAAAATGTAAGTATCTACCTGGCAAGAGCAAATGATACTTTTGTTGCAAAATTAATATGCATGACTTGCAATTTTGCAGTTATGGTAAGAAATTAATTTTATGCAGTAAATTCATGAAACTTAAACAACATTATAATACAGTATTTTGAGGCATTAATTTGATACTGTAAGACTTGGGAAATCCAGTAGAAAGAATGAAGTGAAGTGAGTCATGGATCTTAGATAGTTCATACTCAGAATGACTGTTGAAATATTGACTATCATCATACTGTAAATAATTTTATATATGTGCAAGTAACTTGGTCTGTTACACTTACATGGGTGAACTACTGAATCGATTTTGATGAAATTTGGTATGGAAGAAGCTTGAATTCCAAGAATGGACATAGGCCACTTTTTATTAATTTTTGACTATGTCTGCAATAACCAAGATTCACTTGGACAAAGCGGCTGGCAAATGCTAGTAACAAATTAAACTGTTATCTTACAGGGTGCATCTAAGAATGGAAAAACCCCAGATGGAACACCATACATCGAAGCTGCAGAAAAAGAAGAAATAAAAGAACTACTTACATAGAATAGCATCTGTTATACTCGAACTGCAACAAGCAATCGCTCAGATTTATGTTTTGATGCTAAGGTAAAATCACGAAGATCAAATAAAAATTAATTAATCCATTATAAAATATTTTTACAAGCATTTATTTACATTGTAATGAATTATTTTTATACGCTCAACATATTGAACTATAAAATATGTATTTGATTATGCGTCCATTTAGTAGTGTGTGTATTTATAAAGGCCTGACCTACCTTATGGGGGTAAATACAGCAATCACCTGAAATGTGATGGCTAGCTCATCCTTCCAGTGCTTGCATGAGATTTGTAAGAAGCCCCATAATCTAAATTTAGCAAATAAATTATTTAATATTAAGGTATAATTCCAACAAATAAGATGTAATTTTTATCGCTAAAGTAATAAACTGATATAAACAAAACAACTTTTTATTTTCAAATAAAATGGGTATGAACCACACAAGAATATTTTCACTTAAAGCTAGTTTTTTACAGGGTATCAAAGAAGGGTTTAAAACTTGAAAATATTTTTTTAAATAAACATAAAATATCTTTATTCTTGAATCATATTTGGTCTTATAACTCTTCTACAGTAAGTATTCAGATGCAATTGAAAAAACTTAAAGTATTTGAAAACTATGCATTACCATTTTTAAAATTCTGATGCATCTTACATTACATACATTTTTTTGGAAACAGTTACTGACAGTTCAGTTATCGATGGTGTACTATCAATGTCTTTTTTAACTGCTTCGTTGTTCTCGTGGTTGCAAGCGCGACTGCATGGAAGTTCGATTCCCGGGTCGGGCAAAAAGTGTTATTGGGGTTTTCTTTTCTATTAGGAGTTGTTTGTAGCAGCCTGGAGTTTGGAAGTTAGTGGTGTGACATTCCCTTGCCTCGGAAAGCATGTAAAGCCGTTGGTTCTGCGGCTGATCCCTCTCCGGTCGTGTCGGATTGCTGTCCCATCGGACTATGAGAGTAAAGGAACAGAGGGTGCACCTATGTTTGCGCACACACTTGTGCACCACAATATTTAATCTTCTACGCACCTGATCGTAATTTGGTCGGGAGGGATATAGACATCTAATAATATTTTTAAATGAAAAAGTTACTTATGTTTACATGTCCTACTATTTTTCTAAATATAGTACAAATATAGCAAGTAACTTTTTAATTAAAAAAAAATCTACTATAGAAATGAAAAATATCACTATGCAACACCAAAAAAATCACCGAAATCCCGAGTGGTGGTTCGTATTAGGTATGTCTTGTAAACCACAGATTAAACATTTATATTTAAATATTACTTTGCGCAACATTTGTTACTACCATCGAAGTTGTGCAATTATATCATTTTACGTGTACAAAACTCTTAAATTACTCATAAATCTACAAAATACTGCATGTTTGTGTTAAATCTCCTTAAATATTTTTTTATGTTTGTGGCAAATCCGATCCTAAAAGTGAAAAAAAAATCACCAATTCCGCTTATGTTTATGAGTTTTATCAAGCTTATTTTATGATTGAAAGATTGAAATTAAAAGTCAAGACAAATTGTGGGTGCCTAAAGTCTTATTTAGAATGTTATAAAATGTTCGACAAGTTGCCACAAGAGTACTATGCCAAATGCCTTTTGTGGACCTATGCAGTGGCGTAAACCTAAAAATCATGTAGACGACTGTTACTTCTGTTTGACGACTGTGAAAGGTTTTAAAAAAAAAACAATACATTCGGTGTAGTATGTTAGTATACTTAGTCATCCATCTAATAATAGAGATGAAGCGTATATACTAGAACAGATCCAGGGATTAGGTATTTAACGAGACTAGGCTGCACCTATTCTAACTTTTAAAATACTTGATCCACCTAGTCTCACTGTGCCTACGCAGTGCACGGCACCCGCGGCCCGCGCGAATCGAAGTACTGTACTGGACTATGCTGCTATCTCGCTTCACCGCGTCGTCGTGACGCGGTGAAGCGAGATAGCAGCATAGTCCTAGCTCATCCATGTTTGCCAAAATCATTCATGAGTCAGTCATTTGAATTTGAACCTTAATTCAAAACGCATAAAAGTAACGCAATGCGCACTTGTATTTACATAGATCATACGTGTGCCAGTCGTTTGAATTTGAACCATATATCAATGGCATAAAAGTTACGCGACGCGCACCGTGTTGTGGAAGAATATATTCTGTCCTTTTTTAACTACACTATTCCGCAGTCTTTCCATCCTTGTCTGTCAATACTCGAGATCGAGACTAGTCGGGACTAGGCACTAGGCAGACTTTATAGAATAGGTAGAATAGATACTTTGACAATACTCGATGCGAATGAAGACTATATGATGCAGTCGAGTATCAAGTACGGACTCGTGCGAATGTGATCTCGATTGACGTATGATACCTGCTCGACGTCGCTAACTTCTATGGGACTTATTTAGTGATCGGTTTTCGTAACGAAGTTTTAATATATTGTTAAAGAACTTAGATCTATTTTTAATAAGACATTAATTAATGTGTTTATTGTTTTGAAAAATGGGTCCCCAAGGAAGTAGTGTCAATTCCAAAGACTGATTTTCTACGTGTATCTTAAAAAAACAATGATTGTAAACAGTTAGGTACGTGATTTAAAAAAAAAACAATGATTGTAAATAGTTATGTGATTTAAAAAAAAAAACAAAAGCAATGATTGTATAATTATAGTTACGTGATTTTAAAAAATACAAAACAAAAAGCAATTATAACAATTAGATAAATCTATACGTTGACAGTCTTAAGCCTGTGCAAAGTATGAAGGGAAGATTACAATTCATTACTGCGTACGTACGTACTACACGTATCGTTGTTACGCAAAGACTAAGCATCTAATCTAAGTATGCGTATTTCATGGACTAGGTGGACTAGGTGGAACAGGTATTTGGATCGAGTATTTGTACGGACTTGGACTAGGTGCACCTAGTCCAAGATTTGCCTAGTACGACCCATCTCTATCTAATAAGAAAAATGTCATCAATCAGTACTCATCAGTGTCAATGACTAAACTAAATTCTGCAGACATCTAAAGTTTGCCCAAAGACGGACCTGAATTTTTGTTTCTTAGAAAAAAAATTCAAGAAATTTCTGTGTTAAAAAAGCGTTATCAGGGTAAATAATAGCCAGCCATGCTTGTGGACTAATGTAGGATCCTTCAGAGGGACACTGCCACAAGCGACTATAAAAGGAAAGCATATTGTTTACAAAAAAGGTTTTTTAATGTAGAATAACAATTAAATTTATGTCACCACTTCATACAATTTTTAGTAAAATCACTAAACTCGATGAAAGGTAACAATTTTCTTTGCATATTTCAATTAGGTTTAAGATGGGGAATAATAATTACACTGTGAAACCAGTGAAATAAATTTTCTTTTTATTTTGTTGCATAGTGTATTTTTCGCCTGTATAATGGTTGCATGATTATTAGAAATTTAGAGAGAGTTTAGAGGTAGACGGAACAGAGAGTAAAGTCCCGCAAACCTCCGTTGAAAAAGGAGGATCCTCCGACCAGACGGGTGTTATGTCTGGTGGGCTACTACTGGCCGATAGATGATTTCGGGCTATTCTATATAGGTTCTAAACGCGCGGAGAACTTTGATTGCGCGATGCAGGATTAGTTCTTATGTGACGCCATAGATGTCGCTACAGACCTTTTATTATCATAGAAATCCTACATCAATGCTAAGGCCAAACGAGGATTGACATATCATCAAATGTTCACGTTTAAACGATCTAGCCAGTTTTAGTTGACCATTTCATGAAGTGATCGATTCTAAGATCTGGCCACGACATTGATACTACACTGTCATTATACAACAATATACATTTGATTGCACTAAGTAACATTGGGACGCGCGTACGACCGCTATTTCGTGTGAGATATCTTCTAGACATACAAATGCAAGTTTGTAAGCACCCTGTTACTTTGCTGATAAAATAAGCAGGGTGTCCACGGTCATCTACTACTGCAACCAGCCGGTTGCAGTACGCATAAATTGAAAGCGCCCTAATGTTGTTCATTTTTAATTTTTATGCATTCAATCATTTTTTTTTATCGTTTATAAAATTTCTTTTTTTTTTCTTTGCATTCATTTTGTTAGTTTTACCTTCGACACCTTAAGCCGGGTACAGACTGTTGTAACTTAACATGCAAGGTAACATGAAAGGAGCATTTAACAAGTGTGGACGCAGCGCGCGCACGAATCGGCCATGTACCTCTTACTTAGTTGAAATGCTCTTTTCAGATACCTATAAATAAAATACTACTCTGTGAATGCTCTGTTCGCGCTCATAGTGTGCACGGTTCGTGTGCGTGGACGCCTTACGTAAGCGAACCGTGCACACTATGAGCGCGCAAACAATGTGAATTCTGTTACATTGCATGATACATTGCGACAATGTGGACGGCAAATACTTTCATTGCGTGTTACATTGCATGTTACGTTACAGCAGTCTATACCCAGCTTTAATGTTTTTTTACAATTAATTCAATTATATCATAGTTTTTTCAATTGCTCTTAGGCATGTTGCAATAGATTTATAAAATGTTTTTATATTATGTGAAAAATTGCATTGGTTGTACTTTACGTACATTGGTTGTATGTTGTATGTAGCATGTAGCCTTGCTTTTTCTGCCAAATTATATGTATTACTGTAATGTGCAACCATTTATTTTCCCAAATAAATAAAACTATCCTAAGCTCTACTCATACGTAAAAAATCCCATAAAAACTACACCAATCACTACCTACTTTTTACGAATAAATAAATCTTACACAAATATCACAAATTTGGTACCTATTTAAACATTATTTTAGATGACAAGAAGACAAATGAAATCAATAACTTTATGCCTATAAATCTCCGCTTCCTGGATATTTCTTATACTTGTTATTTTTGGCTGGTGGGCAGTAGCATGCATTTTTCTGTGCATCCAAATATGACTTACAGCCAAGAGTTAGTGTGCCAGTAAACAACAATTTTGCTGCAGCTTTACAACCTGAAATCAAATTATAATAATTAGAATACACTACTATATGATAATTGTAACACTACAACCTAGGGTTCTTAATGTCAAGATTGAATAGGTTCTTTATTACTGGGCAAGGGTGTTTGCCCATATTGTTGCTTTCCATCAGGAGAGATAGTGGTCAAGTGTGAGCCTATCAATAATAATTTAAAAAAAAAACATAAAGCATAACAATAGAAATGAATATGTTAAGGTTGGGCTGGACATAAACACAACAATCTGGAATTAGTACCCAATTAGTATGTGAGAAGGACCTAACTAACTTACTAATTGGGAAATTTACTCATTTATTTTTATTATAACATATGTATCAAAAATGTTAGGAAGAATATTTCAAATTGGTTCAAAATTAAGTAAGCTTGAAACCTTTCATTTTGGTGGATGGGGAAAGTAGCAGAAGACAGATGCACTAACTGCAATGTGAGAGCATTGCCATTAGGTTATGTGCATAGAAAAGAGACACACTGTCTCTTCTTCAAAAAATATTTGAAATGCTAATTGCTGCTTTATTTTATAACAAATTTTGATGCAGTTTAGCACAATATAACATACAAAAATAAACATGGTTAAGTACCCAATTCTAGTCCTACCGGTGGCATGTGTTTATGTCTAGTTCCAGCAGTTTCAGCCTTCATAAGAAAAAGGCCTGACTTAAGTCTGTTTGAAGCAGTGTTGCTACTTATACTCCATCGGTTTAGGTAGTTAACTAAACGTAAACAATCTTAATATGTCTTTTTATTTATAAAAAATAGTATAAAAGACATACAAAGATTATTTAAATTTAGTTAGTTACCAAACATCGGTATAGGTAAATAACAAATTGTAAACATTTTTAGATAAAAAGTATAGACAACTTTTAGATTAAGACATGTCAAGATTTTTAACCTTTAGTTAATTACCTAAACAGATGGAGTATAGATAAATTGTATTTTAATTGATATTTGGAAAAACATTTTGAATAATATACCTTTTGTTATTGTATCTCCAGCTACATTTAGTGACTTATAACTGTCACAGTAGTTATAGAGGCACCTTTTGAAGTCCAAATCGCAAGTTTCTTTTCCACTGTTACATGAATCATAGCATATGTCATGGGTATCACAACATTTCGTCATTTCCTCCAGTGGTAAGTATTCTGACGAAACCTCAAACCCAAGAGAACCACAACCATCAGATGTTGGAACATGATTTCTATTGCGGACTGGTTTAGATCCTGAAAATGAATGTTATAGCATGTTATTAGTTATTAGAAATGCAATAATGTAACACTATGTTCTGTTTATATAATTAGATTAAAGCAAAATACCTTCAGGGCATTTGAATATGCATTCTTCTTCCACAGCCGCATCAAATACTTCATGTAGGGATCGAAACCTCTCAGCCACTGTTATTGCATTTTTAAACATATCACCAAAAACTGATTCTGCCGATAGAACTGCATCCTTTAGGTTTCTTAGCATACTAGAGCCCATGCCTGTGTATGCATAGGCCACAAAAGTTAATACGTAAATCGCTATCTTTCTGTATGGAATCTCCATCTTGAACAATATTAACTTGATCGAGTTTTGAAAAATATTAACATTCTTAACTAAATCATAACTATCTCTTTTATCCAGTGCATAAAGTACACGTAATTTTTTTTTTTTTTTTTAAAATTCGTCTTGGACTATAGCCAAAACAAATTGACATAATAAATGAACGAATGTCAGTGTCAGTCATGTCATGTCATTATTGTCACTTTTTTCTTTATTTTTTACCCCCTCCCTACGGAAGGTTTTGACCACGATTCCCATTCCACTTTTCTGTCATTTTCAAATGCCCTTTTGTATACTCATTATCGATAAATCACACACTAATTACTTACTCACCACTACTTATTACTTATTTCACTTTCTTAAATTTCACAACTCCCCACTACTCTTTCGAATTTACAACAGTCGACAAGACAGCAGACTTCATTTTGATCTGTCTACCTACTTCGTGTCCCTTATTTTGATCTATAAATATGTAAAGAAAGAAAGAAAAAATAACACTGAATTCAGTGCAATGTAAAGAGGCGCCTAACTTACTTATTAAATAACGCAGCGCTGCTATACTGTTGGGGCCTGCGGTGATGCCACGGTTGTTAAATATAACTAGGTAACTTACTTCACCTGTCGGATAATAGCTTAGCTCAATAACTAATCAACGCCGTTCTGTACGACTGAATCGACTAAGTCAACAATTATCTTTTTTTTATCATGGTAACATTCGATGAACCGATGAACGTCCGGTAGCCATATTGTTTTAAAAAGTTATCCTTTTCCGTTTTGTTGTCGTGAAAATGACGGGCTTTAGTAATAAGGTGAGAAGAAAAAATATAAAAATCAAATAAAATGCCTTGAAGTGGATATCATGATTAACTCAAAACTCTAATAATCTCGTATTCTTTAATTTTATTCGTTTCTCCCATGTGATAAATTTTAACAACATGCACTATCCATGCATCACACGTGCTTTCTTGTGTTTGGCATTTGTTACAGGACATTATTACGTGAAACGGTTCATATATTCTCAGCTGCAATAAATTTCGCCATCGCAGTTCCTAAATATGGTGTTTCAAAACTAATCTAAATTGAAAATAGTGTAAATAATTTTGAGGTTATACGGTACGTCAGCGGTAGTTTCTAACAGTGTAATGCTTGTGTTCTAGGCCATAGTAATCGATGGCCGTGGCCATCTGCTCGGCCGCCTGGCCGCAGTCATTGCTAAGGTCCTGCTGGAAGGTAACAAAGTCGTGGTCGTGCGATGTGAGCAGATCAACATCTCTGGTAACTTCTTCAGGTAAGAACGTCTCTTAGCTTTGTGTTAGTGTTCTCGTCATATGTTCGATTAAAATTTTAAAGTTGCTTCAAACTTAATGCCAAAGTTTCATGGTGTTTTGAAACAGGCACTAGTGTTTTTAATAGGTAACACACCCATCCGCTAAGTGTCCCACTATTTTGTGGAAAGACTGAATCAGTCATACCTTTGGGTATAGAACTTTAAATGATGTTATACTTGGGTAATTTGCGACTGAATATTGAAAAATAGATGTTGTTAGTTAAAAGTTATCTGATAAACATATCTTAATTCCATCTTATGGTTTGTTTCTGAAACTTTTGACTAAAGGTTTTCATCTTTTTCAGAAACAAGTTGAAGTTCATGTCATTCCTTCGTAAGAGGTGCAATGTGAACCCAGCTCGTGGACCTTTCCACTTCAGAGCCCCTTCCAAGATCCTGTGGAAGACTGTCAGAGGTACGTTTCCTTAGTTACTAGACTATGATATAGGTCATTATAGCATTTAGATTATTGAAACATTAGGGTCTTTGTTTACAACTGAAATTTATGTGACTGCATATTTACTTACAATTGGTTTTTATTAATTCTATGATTTTATGTTTAGAGAAGGATGTCATTGCTTGAATCATAATAAAAAGTTGCTATTATAAAATATTCTACAAAGACCAATTTGTTTCACTTTTGAATTTGGCTTAGTCTTAACTTTGTATGACAAAATCACTGCTTATGATTATTTACCATTTTACCTACATTATTTGATGTTTATGATAAGAACTCTTTCTATGAAGCCTTTCATTCAATAAATACAACCTCATTTATTACATGCTGATATTCACGAGGGACATTTGTTTTCCAGGCATGATCCCACACAAGACTGAGCGCGGAAAGAGCGCGCTGAAGAGGCTCCGTGCGTATGACGGCTGCCCTCCTCCTTATGACAACCGCCGCCGTGTGGTTGTACCTGCTGCGCTCCGCGTCTTCTGCTTGAAACCTGGCCGTAAAGTATGTTGATCAGTTTATCTAGTATTTATTTTGCTTAATTGTCCTTTCAAGGGAATGAGCTGCAACAACACCAGCAACAGAATTCCACAATTAACTGATCACAACTGCTCTGTCAAGGGTGAAGTGTAAATGAGTCCTAATCAAACCTGAAAGCAAGTTTTTTCGAAGATATTAGGAACAATTAAAACATATGATCTTTAGTAGGTCAACTAATTTAATTCATTAAACCCCAAGCAAATGCCAGCTTTCGCTTGCTCATTGTCTTTCTAATTATGCTACTCAAAAGGTTAATGGGGTGCCAAACTTAGTAACCAGGAACACAGAGTACCAATGATAGTTAGGTGAAAACATTGTAATCCTTTGGATCCTACTAGTGGAACCACTCTTACTCTTAAGATTTTCTACAATGATGTTTTATTTGGGTAATTTGCGACTGAATAACCATGTTGCAACTATATAAATATCTGAGACTACTTCACTAGCCACCTCCTACACCAAACAGAAGAATTAGAGTTTAAATTGTTGTTAAATTTCTTTCAGTACTGTCACGTCGGCCGTCTGTCCCACGAAGTCGGCTGGAAGTACCGCGACGTCGTCCGCAAGCTAGAAAACAAGAGGAAGGTCAAGTCTATCAAGCTGATGGCCTACGAGAAGAAGTTGAAGGTTTGTTTCTAATTATGAAAATTGACGCTTGACATCAACATGATGTTGTCATCAATTTAATGTGAAGTTCAGTGGCTGTTTTAATTATTTGCAAATATATTCCAAGTGAATATTGTTATGTGCAATTGGTGTAGTTACTTGACACTTGCTAAATGCATAAAGACTTAGATACATTAGGAGATAAAACACCCCCGAAATTAAGCCGTTTTGTTAGGTTAGGTTAACCATTTTGTGGACCTGATGTGTCCGTACTGCCAACTACTGCATGTTATTCAAGAAACCTTTATTGATGTAACTCGTTAAAAAATCAGCACTTATGAGCTCTGACTTGACTATAATGATGATTACATTCTTACCTACATTATTTGAGTACAAATGAAAAAAACCTATTACTGATTGAGATATTATATTTGTATACTATGTCAAACTATATTTAGCAGTTGTCTTACCTGTATGATATCTTTGCAGAGGATCACGAAGGAATCCGGCGTGAAGGTTGCGAAGACGACGGCGCCGTTCACCGCAGTCATCCAATCCTATGGATACAATTAGGATTAAGAGAATATAAATATAAAAACCTTTGGTTGCCCAAAACTGTATTTTTATTATAATTACCGTACCACTAATATCCGATATTAGTGACCCTGACACGAAGTACCATTAGTATAGCAGCAACGTATATGTTTCGCTACAACACGGTTCGTTTCCCAAAGGGTTAAACGCCGTTTAAAGTCACGTATTTGGTTGTCACTAGAATCCAATCCCGCAGCAAAATCGCGATCCAGCACGCCTGCGGGTTTGAAATCTGCAACCACGCGAGTTGGCATACTTTAAATATTTTATTTTAAGGGCCATGCTCAAAAGTAGGCCGTGAAATTCAAATTTTTTACATATTGTAGATCACAGCGCCACTCTGACCTGAAAAAGCCAAAAACTTAAGAAAATTGAATTTCGTGGGCTACCCTAGCGCTTTCCCTTAGGAGTATTATT
This sequence comes from Mythimna pallens, assembly GCA_961205895.1. Lineage (NCBI taxonomy): Eukaryota > Metazoa > Arthropoda > Insecta > Lepidoptera > Noctuidae > Mythimna > Mythimna pallens. The sequence continues at coordinate 11,688,018 of OY540843.1, forward strand.
AAATAGGTAAAAAAGATAATTTTAATATATCTTGTATTGTTTAACTCTTAGAGTTATTATAAATACAGGAACAATAAAATATTCAACGTTTCAGATTTAGGAAGATAAGTGCTTTAACTGGGATTGATTACAATTCGTTCTACTTCCGATTTACAACACAAAATAGGAATTCATATTTTTTTAACAGTAACTTAAAAAAAAAAATTAACCGTATGGTTTAAAAATCAGAAAGGTGTAATTTATATAAGCATATATATTAATTTTGTACAAGCATTACTAATATTTTTGGTCCTAAAGTTATTTTCCAGGTACAATTAATTATACAAAAAAGTCACGAGTTCCAGGGAAAATTGTTAAATCACTTGTTAATGAGGTTATGCTAGGTCTAATAAATTGATAATCAGAACGTCTGCGGCCAATGACTATTCTCTATGTCGGCGGCGCATCGTCTAAACTAAACCCATTTTTCTTAGAAAAAAATTCAATCCCGCATGAGTACGTAATCCCACAATGGATTTCCCGAGATTGGATTCTCTAGTTGTCTATATACAAGTATTATAAGTTGACTTGAAATGGTTAATATGGCCACAAACAAAACCATCCGACCTTTTTATTTTCTCGTGTGGGAATTCAATGATGCTCTGTGCTGTCCGCTCCGGAGGCTAACGCAGGGGTTTGTCAACATCGCCAATAGGCTATTCGGCAGCAAAGTCGGCAGCTATTGGCAATAGCTGCCGACTTTAGTAAATAATATTGTATTGTACTTATTAGTACCTCAGTAGTATTCCAGAAAATCTAATTCTTATTTGTGACGTGGGTCCAGACCCAGACCCAGACGGGCTACACCCCCCCGTGAACAAGACTATCTCGAATGACGAAAAAGGGGGCATACTACAGCTATTCTAAGTATAATAGTAGATTGTGTGACAAGGGGATTTATTTTTTTAGATGGGAAATTATTCAATGATTTCTCTTGCTCTAGGGCGGAGCGCGAGGGAGTGTTAGACTTACTGACTAAAACCCACTCCTATGTTCCTTCTTTGCCTAGCGTTCAAACCCCGGGTTTTCCTTTCGGTAGCGAACCCATGACCCCAATAAGTTTCGGACCTGCTGGGCCCCTACGGTTTCGCTGTCATCTCTTTGAGGCGCGCGTGGAACTCTACGCGCTGTCGACAACTCGGGCTCGGTCCGGACGGTTACCGGACGGCGAGCTACCCATTGTTCTACATCCTACGCCTACGGTGGCTGGAAATCGGGGTCAGGATCCTGGTGGCTGGAGCGTGAGGAAGTCCGTTCCCTCACGCTTGCGGCCGTCTCCTTCGCTAGCATTACTGCTTCGCAGAAGGAGGCGACCGCCTGGCATTCCTCCTCGCATGGCCTTTACCAGGGCCCGGCGTGAGAAGTCGCTGCCGCCAATCAGGGCACACCTCCACCGTGTGCTCTACTGTGTCCTCCGGGCGGTCATCAAAATGGTGACACCCAGGCGTATCTTCCGCACGAGTCAGGTGCAGATAACTCCCGAACTTACCATGTCTGGTGAGGATCTGCGTCATGTGGAAAATGAGGACGTCGTGTGACGTCTTTCCAGCCACTCCTGCATTGGCGGCTCCACATTAGTCGAGTCCAAAGCCAAGGTAGCTGCTAGGAAACTAGGCGTTCTTGCAAAGGTCCGACGGTACTTCACACCGGGACAGCTTCTAATGTTATACAAAGCACAGGTCCGATCGTGTATAGAGTACTGCCATCTAGCAGCTGTGGACCATATGGGCTGGTGCTGCAAAATGCCATCTAGCAGCTTTGGACTCAGTGGAAAGGCGTGCGAAGTGGCTATTTGGGGTTCCAGATTTGGTTAAGTCCAATCTACAACGCCTTGAGGACAGGCGTAAGGTAGCATTTTAGAGAGTGTGCGCGGGAATTGTATGACTTGATTCCGCCATCTCCTTTCTACCATTGGACAACCCGACGTACGGCGAGTTCCACCTTACGTTGAGACTTCAACGGTCCGGACTAAGCGTTTCGCTTCGTCGTTTATACCGAGCACATCGAAGAACTGGCACAATTTGCCTGCTGCGGTCTTTCCGTCCAAATATAATTTAGTTGTCTTCAAGGCTATAGTGAATAGGCTCTTAATAAACCAGTGTGCCTCACCATCAATGATTGCGTCACTGCTTACCATCAGGTCATCAATAAATAAAAAGTGGTTACCGATATAATCTGGCAGTTTTTTGAAGAAAATTTGGAAACCTAATAATGTATTTTCTTTTTGTGTTTCGGAATTAGATAGAATTATTCATGTACTTGCATCGAAATTATGGATCTTCCCGGGATTTCTAATGAAAAATCCCATGTGGCCAACAATATTACAAATAAATAATAATAAAATCCTCAGAGATATATAAGACAAACAAAACAAAGATAATTAACATACCTACAATTTTTATTAGTTTTAATTGAAAAAGATCTCTCTACGTCAACTGAGGTGAGGTTTAAAAGTTTGTTTTGTTTTTCGCGAAAATCTTTTTTTTTGCAGTTTGCAATGTACGTTATACTAGTAATAAAAATAATAATGTATAATATTTATATGTAAATGCTTGTACCTGTACAAAATCTATTTGACTGAAAGCAAAACAGATGTGGGCCCAGTTAACCATTATCAATTTTTAAAAGGGGTAACTGGTCCGCAGTCCCAGTTCCATAGTGGGCCGAAAGACCCACGAGGAGGACCACCAAGAGGATTTGAGACATATCCACTTGATTATTTCGTTGTATGAAATCAGTGTAAGTAGATAAATAACTCTACCTAGTTCCGACCTCTGTTGATTATACATCCGACCATACATATGAAAATAACATTTTATTTCCAATTTTCCAAATTCGTATGAAACTGTTTTTGGTTCCGGTTAATATCCGAAACGGCTGGGCCGATACTTTCCGTCTATTATTCCGCGACTTGAATTTAATCGTATGCTTTATATGGTACAAAACCCCAGACCCCTCTTCCCTTTATACCTACGCCCATGGTATGTAGGTACATCTGTACCATAATATTCATTTAGATAAGTAGTGAAGCAGCAGGGCATGTTCATTCCTAGGGTGAATGAAGCAAACCCTCAGGCGTTAAATCAAAGAAAACTAAAGAAGACAACTATTAAATTTTTCATCTCTCCTGAAGAGGTTTTTTTTTTCGGGTGGGAAAATCATCTCATGACATCCCTCGCTCTTAGGCGTTTCGCGAGATAGTGTCGGACTTTTCCAAGGCCCCGGGTATCTCTTTCGCATCACCCATGGCCCCAGTAGGCTTCGACCCTGTTGGGCCTCTACGGTTGCTGACATCTCCTTGAGGAGCGCGTGGAACACTACGCGCCGTCGACGACTTGGGCTCGGTCCGGACGGTTACCGGACGATCGGGTTAGCCCGGGCCTACGGTGGCCGGAAATCGGGATCGGAATCCCGGCGGCGGTTGGGGCGTGAGGACCGTTGCCGTTGCCTCACGCGAGCGGCCGCCTCCTTTGCTAGCATTACTGCTTCGCAGAAGGAGGCGACCACCTGCCACTCCTCCTCGCTCCGGACCATGGCCTGTACCAAGGCCCGGCGCGAGAGATCGCTGCCGCCGATCGCCCCCACGAGGACACGGCGGTGCTCTGCCCAAGCGGGGCACACCTCTACCGTGTGCTCCACCGTGTCCTCCGGGCGGTCACCCGGGCGTCTCTTCTGCACGAATCCGGTGCAGGAACCTCCCGAACTTACCATGTCACGTGAGGACCTGCGTCATGCGGTAGGTAAGGACGCCGTGAGGTCTTTCCAGCCTCCTCTCCTGAAGAGGTGAGAGGTGGGAGTGAAGAGGTGAATATAGGTATATGTGGTAGTATAGGTATGTCAAATAAAACAACCGCATTCAAGCAGCAGGATTCTACCTACCAAATCAGAAAAAATCGTCAAGAATAGGAGAGTTGGAAGCTCTTGGCAACAAAAAAGAAACGGGACATGTAGGTAAATTAGGGGTGCAAAATTATCGAGCTAGTCAGTAGGTATATACCTACTGCACGCAAAAATTTTAATTCCGTTACATTTCTGTAATTTAATAAGCGCAAAAATATCTTTTTATTTTATTTTATTTGATATAAACCAGTGCTTGACTGCGATCCCACCTGATGGTAAGCAGTGATGCAATCATTGATGGTGAGGCGCACTAGTTTATTAAGAGCCTATTCACTCTAGCCTTGAAGGCACCTAAATTATAGTTGGACGGGAAGACCGCATCAGGCAAATTGTTCCAGTCCTTCGATGTACAAACGTATGTATAAACGACGAGTTTCAACAACGTAAGGGTGGATACTCGTCGGGTTGTCCGATGGTAGAAAGGAGATGGCGGAATCAAGTCATGAAATTCTCGCGCAAACTCTCCAAAATGCAACCTGTAAAACACCGATAGGCTGGCTACCCTGCGCCTGTGCTCGAGGCTTTGTAGATTGGACTTAACCAAATCTGGGTCCCCAATTAGCCCCTTCGCACGCCTTTCCATATCGATACCTTAACGCAGACTTATCGTAAGTAATTTATTTAAAAAATGCGTTTTAAAGCTCTAAACAAATAATAGGTAGGATCTATAAGTATCTAGGTAGGTACCGTACTCTCTATTGACGTCATAGGAAATCAATTTATGGATCCCATTTATTGCTCCAGCGGGTTCAATCAGATAATTATTTACGCGCAGGGACAAATTTTCTTGTGCAGCTGTGTCCTGCGATAATACTCGCAAAGTCGTAACACAATAAACTTGAATCGTCTTGATCCTTTTATACTATTCCGTTTATTTTTAGCTTTACTGTATAATAAGAATTTACAACATGAGTTTTAGTAAAACCCGAAACACGTGTCTAGTATTTTTATGTAAAGAATCTATGTACAAATTTTCATAACTGTATCATGAAAAATCACAAAGTTATAAGATTCTTATGTTATTTGGTTGTCCGCACAAACACATGGTCACTGGGCCATCCGGCCAACTGAGGGGTTGTTTTGCTCCCGCACCCAGCTGTGCGCTAGCATCTAATGTCCGCTATGACCTACCGTGACCTGTGTTCTACTTAGAGTTGGTGGTGTCCTACTTGTGACCTTTTTTTTAATATTTTTGAGAAAAACATTAACATGGTGTAAAAAGTATTGGAATCGATTCAGTTACTAATTCTGAACAAACTATAAGTTTTCAGATTTCGCATAAACTAAAAATAATTTTGTAGTCTTCACTTATGAGCTCAGCGCATATTTCTTTGTTCTTTTTAAGTACCCTTTACCTAAAGAAGGTAGGTCGTTTTTTTGTCGACATCATGATGTCGACAATTGTCATCGGAAATCCTAAAGAGCGATTGGTTTACTAACTACGCCACAAAGTGATTGAGCTCAATAGTTACCTACTAAGCCTTAGTTTTTATATACTTACAATTAAGGTGGTTTACTACCCTTTTTACTTAATTTCCCACTGATGATTTTCTTAGAGATGTACTTAGCACTTATTACTTAAGATTTATTTTATATTTATTTATTTATTTATTATATGTCGATAATAGGTATTCATTAAAAAATAACACATTTCATTCTAACATCAAGTTGCCGTAACCACTAGTTATTTTGTTCTGCTGTTGCAACTATCAGCAAGCTTTCAAGCCAAGGATCTAGATCGGGCAATCCGCGTCTTCGCGCTGGGTGTGTGGGAAGCTGAAAATTGAATGCGTTCTAGCGCCTAATAAGCATTGAATCGACACTGTTACTGAAACTGTATAAAAGCCGGGACAAGCGCTTCAAAATTCAGTTCGGAAGCGACCGCCATCGGTACACTTCCAACAGATTCATCGCGAAAGGAAGAAAGCCACACCATAATAGCACACAGTTACTATGAATAACTGGCGTTTACTACTACTTGCGGTAGTCGCGGTTTTTCAACCAATTGCATCCTTCACCGATAGCAACCTTATTGATGGCAGGCAGCAGTGTTGCGACCGTATTTCTTCAGCACCGCTTCAAGATACGAGGTCTTCGCTTCATGGAACATACCGGCTCGGAAAATCTACATCTGCACTGCGACGTCTAAACGACCGAGATGAAATCCGTGAAGATCTTCGATATGAACTAAGACAAAGTGAATCTATATTCAGTCGTTCTTCAACGGAGAGACCGCTGGTGGATTTCAGAGAAAGGGTTGCAAGACAGGGTCCTTCTGAGACAGCCAGATCCTCTCAAGTTGAACACCGTCTACGTCTTACGAACTCCCCAAGTCACGAACTTCAACTGGATGGTCACGAACAGGAAGAGACCGCTCGGTTCGTTCGAGATCTAAAGCAGCAAGATATCACTCGTAGAACTGTCGATCGCACCTCCACGGATGCCTTAGAACGTCGTAATGACAGGGTCTACGCTAATTCTCCACAAGAAAGTTTATTCAGGGACGAATACAGAACTGAGCGCTTTGGTAATAAGCGACTGTCTAGAAACCTGTTCGATTCTCAACGTGAAATGCATCGTGAGCAAATCAGGTCTGTGGACCGTAGGATCATACTAAACAGAGATGCACGACGTGTTGTTAGCCGAAGTCAAGATGACGTTAGTATTGAAGCTTCCAACAATATGAATAACCGCCAGCGTATTGCAAGGGAAAGGATGATTGCAGTGCGGCGCGAAACTTTAATTCGACCAGACACAAGGCGTTACAGTGAGCATAATAATGAACGCCGAAATCTGCAGCAAGACAACGAACAAAGGCTGACACTTTCAGCAAATACTCGATTAGTAGATCGAATCCGTGATATGCCCAATCGTCTTGACGCTCGTAAGGATACCCGGGAAAACAGGCAACGCATCCGTACAAACCAACGATTATCTATCGACAGGTTTGATGACCGTCGTGAACACAGAGAAGAACGTAGAGATACCAGCCAGCAAAACAAAGAAAATATTGACCGTAGTGCTTCTGGCGAGCGACGAATGCAGGTGGCTCGAACAATAACACGCGAATCTCGAATCATTAATGTTTTGAATAACCAAAATGACAGAAACGTAGATGGTCAACGGGAAATCAGACACAAGAGGATGCCAAGGGAGATTCAGGATAAAATACGAGAAAATGCAGACCATAGGCTTACCCGCGAAAGAATCCACATGGATCAGAGAAATATTCATGAATCTAGACTTTTGAATGCCCAAAATACGAGGGACGATACTGATCGACGTGAAATCAAGCAAGACAAAAGGATGACTAGGCAGACTAGGGACGAAAATAGGGGAAATCCGGATCAGAGACTTGCTCGCGAGAGTATTCCGATGGATCGAAGAGATATCCGGATATCAGAAATTATTAATCCTAGAAGCACCAGGGACGTTACTGACCGACGTGAAATCCGACATAACCAGAGGTTGGTTAGGGAAACTTGGGAAGAAAATAAGGATCAAAATCTTTCTCGTGAGAGAAATAACCAGATGGATCGAAGACATATCCGTGAATCTAGACTTATTAGCGCACGAAGTACAAGGGACATTTCTGACCAACGTGAAATCCGACAAAACGAGAGGCTGACTCGGGACGGAAAGAGGGAAAATCGGGAGCAAACACTTTCTCGCGAAATGATCCAGACAGATCGAAGAGATATCCGTGAAAATAGAGTTATGAATGCTCGAAATAAGAGGGACGCTGGTGGTCGTCGTGAAATCAGGCAGAACAAGAGAATGACTAGGGAGACTGGTGACGAAAATAGGGAAAATCAGGAGCAAAAACTTTCTCGTGAGAGGATCCAGACGGATCGAAGAGATATCCATGAATTTAGAATTATGAATGTTCCAAATACGAGGGACACTGCTGACCGTCGTGAAATCAGGCAGAACGAGAGAATGTCTAGGGAAACTGGGGATGAAAATATGAAAAATCAGGAGCAAAAACTTTCTCGTGTGAGGGTCCAGATGGATCGAAGAGATATCCGTGAATCTAGACTTATGAATGCTCGAAATGCGAGGGACACTGCTGACCGTCGTGATATTAGACATAACGAAAGGATGACTAGGGTGACTCGCGAAGAAAATAGGGATAATGTAGAGCAAAGTCTTTCTCGGGAGAGAAACCTGATGGGCCGAAGAGATATCCAAGAATCCAGACTTATTAATGCTCGAAACACCCGGGACAATGTTGACCAACGTGAAAACCGACAATACGAGAGAATGACTAGGGAGATTCGGGACAAAAATGAGGATAATCGGAAGGAAAGACTTTCCCTTGAAAGAGTACAGATGGATCGAAGAGGCATGCGTGATTCTACTCTTATTAATGCTCGAAATACGAAGGACATTTCTAACCGACGTGAAATCAGAAATAATGAGAGGCTGACTAGGGAAACTCGAGAGGAAAATAGGGATAATCTGGAGCTAAGACTTTCTCGTGAGAGGATTCGGATGGACCGAAAGAATATCCGAGAATTTAGAAATATGAATATTGCTACCCGAATCGAGAAAGAAGTTGAAAGTCAAAGGAAAATCCGAACTGATTCGAGGTTACATACGGAGAATAGGGATAACCCTGACCACATACTAGCTCGTGAACGCATCCAAATGGATCGGCGAAATGTTCGGGAATCCAGAGTCATGAATACTCGAAACGTACGGGACCTTGGCGATCGAGCACAAGAGAGTAGACAATTAGATCAACAAAATACCCAGGAATCCAGAATAAATCGTGTTACTTTTAATGAGAGGAGCGTCGAAACTGACACAGAAAATCGACGAGAAAGGGGTAACAATGAGAGGTTGTCTGGACAGATTCGTAACTCTCGAGCTACCAGAGAGCGACAAGTGTACTCAAAGTCAGCCGATAGAGTTAATGTTGAAGGGGACAGGTCTATGATGGAGCGACGAGCACGTTCTGCTGACAGTCGTAACTTCCGCGAAATTAGCACTAAAACTAGGCTAAGCCGATCTGCCGACTCAGAACGCCGAAGCGAAGTATCCCGCAGCCGAGTCGAACATGGCCACAAGATTAATGAAAACCGGGAACGCGAAACCATCGACGCTCGTTCACGAAACGTTGATCTGGCCCGAAACCGTGAGAGGAACTCTGTAATGATCGAAAAAATGGAACCTGAGAACGATTTTACCGTCGCCAACTGGCAATATGTTCTGTATACATTGCAGGCCGCCTATTTGTGTGCTCTTTTCATGCAGATGCTGACGCCAAGGCGAACTGAAAAAACACAGAAGATGTATGTATTTTAGTTATTTTATGACACCTCTTAGATTTTTTATTTTTTATTTTGCTTACACTATCTATTTTGGTTACAGGAGTCTTCGCTGGTTGCCTGTATCTTCTCACTACAACCCCATCAAGGTGGATTAAACGACAACTATACGACGTCTCTACTTACATACTTAATATTTAAACTTGTAGAAATTTTAAATTAAATGTTATTATGATCTCTAATCTAATGTATTCATAGAAAATAAATACTGTGTGTTATACATTTGTCTGTTTATTTATCGACCTTCGAGTCAGTTTAGATAACCTGCAGCAAGTGGCGGATTAGCCATGTAGCAAGAGTAGCAAATGATACAGGCCCCAGGAATTTGGAAGCGTTCAGGGATCGCGCACTTTAACGTAAAAAAAACTAGTCAAAATATTTGTACTGCGTGAAATCTAAATACAGCTGATTTCTTTGGATTTGATGTCACTTAACTTCAGACTTTCCTCCAAGTAAACTACAGAATAGAAGATCTCTTAGAATTGCTCCATCATCGTACTTTTTACGGAACTGATCTTAAAATCCACGGAGTTATTGGCGTCTAAAAGTCTTGTTCAAGCTAGTCAGCTGGCCTTTCAACGCTGTGTCTTCAGGTATCCGATCTCCGCTCCAGAACCTTTCGGCCCCATCGACCATCTGGTCTGTGAGCAATGTACCCAGCTCACTGCCACTTAAGCTAATCTTCAGTCCCTGATTCGATCATGCAAGGAAACTCCGAGCATACCCTCTCCATTGCTCTTTGGGTGACTGAAAACCATCTGATGAGGCGCATTGCGAACGACCACGTTTCAGAGCCATATATATGTCACTACGCACTGGCAATGTAATATTCACATGACACATAAAATATGTAGTTTCCTAAAAACCTTGTTTAAGCTTATTCTTAGTAGGGTTAATAAGAATAAGCTTACCCGAGGCTACACATATTAAAATTAAGTAGCTTTAGCCAGCGGCTTCACGCGTGAAAATCAGCTGGCTAAAGCTACTTAATTAGCTTGAATAAAGCTTTTAGACACCAATAACCTCGTGGATTTTAAGAGCAGGTGCGTAAAAAGTACGATGATGGGGCAATTCTATTCTGTAATTTACTTGGAGGAAAGTCTGAAGTAAAGTGATTATCACATCACATCCAAAGAAATCAGCTGTATTTAGATTTCATGCATTACAAATATTTTGACTAGTTTTTTTTACGTTCTTGTGCGGGATCCCTGAACGCGCGGAGCCTGTAGGCCCCAGCAATTGCTCCGCATTGCGTATGCTACAGCATTTACTACTCTTGCTTTATGACTAATCCGCCACTGACTAGTGTGTCCATAGACTAGTTCGTACTACGGCACAAGTTTGTACGGCATCATTTTAAAGACTTGTAAGTTCAAAAACTATTAATTAATATGTATCGACTGTTCTCAAAATGCTTACCAAAGAGAACAATGGGAGTTTTCTTAGTGATGGTTAGAAAATAGCAGATTTCTATATATTTAGGTTTACGGGAAAAACGGAACCCTTATAGGATCACTTTCTTCTCCGTCCTTCTGTTTGTCTGTCAAGACCCTTTATCTCGAGAACGCGTAGAGCCAGGTGTCAAGTTGACATTAAAATAAAAACATGTACCGGTGGCGCATCACCGTACGCCTGGTTGTCCGATAATGGAACGGGCTAGGCGGAATCAGGCTATGCAATTCAACGCACTCCCCGAAATGCAATCGGTACAAAACCGACAAGCTAGCAACTCGGCGTCGATGCTGAAGCCTCGACTCGATGAGTGCATCATTGCCAATGATCCTCGTGAAATCCTCTCTTCGCCTCTCAATTGCATCAAGCTGGTATCTGGTAGATCCGTCCGATTCAATGAGAGCAGTACTCCAGACACGATCGAACTTGCGCTTGATAAAGTTTGAGCAGCTGTTCCGGCGTGTTCGGTCCGTCTGTCTGACCTTTGCGAGGATTTCCAGCGTTTTCGCAGCCAGTTGAGCCTTTGCGATGTATGGCCTAAAGTTGAAATCAACGTGATCGGTTATCGGCACGGTTACACCCCGGCAAGTTGGAGCAGGGCTGAATTGGCCCCTTTTAGCGGAAAATAAACACGCCTGGGTTTTAGCAGCATTGAACTTGACCAAATTGGCATCGCCCCATTCTGAGACTTCCTCCAAGGACAAGCTCAAGCGCCCAAACATAGCCTCTAGGAGAGACTGGATTTGTTACCAAATAGTTCGCGCGCTGGACATTTAACTTTCAGCAAAAGTGCTATCGTCTGCATACCTAAAGGTACCGGGCTTAAGCAGACTGTCTATGTGTAGCAAGCAAGAACAATGTTGCTGAGAGCACTGACACCTGAGGTACTTCGTCGTCGATATATAATCTACAGCATCAAGTTACAAAAATAACAACAATTAATTTGCTTAAATAATAAATTTATGGTTACCCTAGTTGTAGATAGAGGAAAGAAAGGGACAAACTACCTTTTTCCCGTTGTCTTCCTCGGTAATTTTTTTCTCCTTTTGCTTGTCAATAAAAAATATGAACTTAATGCCAATGAAAATAAAGTACCTATACTTTACAGTTTATAATATTGGTTCGTAATCAATCCAGTTAGTCTTAGTCCGTAGCGTATACAAGATCCTTGGAACACCCTTATTATAAAGATAAAGGTAGTTAAAAATAAAGGCAAAAAAATAAAACCGAACCATATATTAAATCGGATTCCATTTATTCTTAAGATGTATTTTCACATAAAAACTATGTTCATAGGCTAAATGCATTCTACAGATCTAATGTATCGGACTTTTTCTTATGCTGCCCTTCATACCAGGCCTTCGAAATCATTCTCTTCATTTCATCATCCCCAGTCTCGTACCTGGAAATAATTAAATTATCATTATTATATTTTCATTCAGTTCTAGAGATAAATGCTATATAATCTTAAGAGGGCCTTCCCAAGCCGTTTGTCGACGTAAGCATGGTTTAAAAGCTTGTTTCGTCCGACGCAATGTTTGTTAAAGAGGCAACGCGGAAAGAGAGAGATAATGCCTGAACGCTTTTAGCATTTGGTAATTCCGTGACTCACTCGAATATTTCACGAAACTTGTTCCAGGAAATACGTTTTTTTTAAAACTTAAATGTTTAGTCGTTCAGAATTTCGATTAAATGTACTGATTTCTTTTCAGTACTTACTGGTATTTGAGATTATAAAATAACTTACATGTTCTTCATAAGGCTCATGATGGACTCCTGTGGGTCTGACTTGTCCATCTCAGGAGCTGCTGGCTTAAGCTTGCTATTGCGCTGATCTTCAAACTTCTTCTCAAGCTCTGTCATGTGAGACCATTTGATGTTGGGTCGAGACTTGGCTAAGAATATAACCACCATATCTGTAATGAAAACTCAGTATTTAGTAGTGGAAAAACAACAATATGAAACTATGTTTCACATTTCTTTATCAAACTTATCAAACAACAACAAATTACCAACATGATTTTCTTAACAAATTATACATCATTATTGATCTTATTTTAAAATTTTTCTTATTAAAAACTTTAAAAGAATAAGGGGTTCCCAATTCAACTATATGTTCTACATATCTTTTTCAGTCGCATCTTCATTAAATGTTAACCGATTTTGATGATTCTTATTTTGTTCAGAAGAGTTTTCTCCCCAGGTGGTCCCATTATAATTTGGTGCAGATCTGATGAAGAACTTCGGAGATAGACCACAGAACTCTTCAACAAATTATAAACCTTCTGTAATTACTGTTATAGCTTGTCTGTTTATTGTTAACACCAGTGCACTTGAAAGGGATGTGTGATGAGTGAAGTTTATCCTGGTATACCATTATTTTCATCAATGATGGTCAATTTGTACATTATTTGGGTTTAATGTACAAATTTGTACATTATTCAGGCATGAATTTTTAGTAATGCCTAAATATGGGTTGATTTTGATATTTTCTTTTGGTATTAGGACAATCACAAAGTTATAACCTAGGTTATAACTCCATAGTCATCCCAGTCCCAATACTTATATTGTTCAATCTCAAAGGAATGTGTAAATAGATTCATATTAGGTATGATGTGCTTATTCTTATAGGTATCTAGTTTGAGCTTACTCACAATTTTACCAAAACATTTTTACCAAAAAATGCAGCCAACTTCCAAAATAATTTGAAATCACTTTGAAAGTTGGTGTTAAGAATGAAGTAATAAAACAAAAAAAAAAACAGATTTCCGAAATTGAAGTTATTTTATGTTTTTTTGTACCTACAAAAATAGAATAAATATATACTTGAGCTAGTCACACAGTGAATTGTAGCAAAAAAACAGCCACAAAAAAGAAATAATTTAAGCTGATTTGCATGTCTGGATGTCACAGAGAGCTTATTGTTGTTGTAGGTATTTGGAAATCATGAATGTGTAATAGAATAAGACACACATAATCCATAAATTGGGAAGCCATCTTGTGGAAGCACTGATCCAACAATGCAAATCATTTCATTCATGATGGCTGAGTGAGATTCCTGAAATATGTATAGCTGTGGGATAGGCTATGGATAGTGGATTCACTGGAAAAGCCTATCAATCCATAAACAATGATACTACACTACAATGATACTACATTGACACTACAATGATACTACATTGACACTACAATGATACTACATTACCTGTTTTCTGTTTCCAATGACTCTCTTCAATGTTGATAGAATCCAATAGTTTGTTAATGACCAGCAGATAGTCTTTATTCTCCAGGTTTTCAACATGGAGTTCCATAGATTTCTCTGTAAGCTTACAGTAGACCTGCTCCTTTGGCACACTTTGGACATTCTTCAGTGTTACAAACACTTTTATGTATTTATCTGATTGATCCCATCCTGAAAATTTGCACAATTGTATTAAATGAGTTTGTGATGTGAGACATTAACTGAGAAGTTAATATAGTAGTAGTAATTTGGATTTTCTTTGATGATTTTATCTTACAATCTTAGATAGGTAATAATTAAAGAAGCAGATGCCACTGCCCCACCCCAAAGTAAAATCCAATACTTCAAGAAAACTTATTGTGCATGACTTGCTAATTCCTTAATATAGAAGCCAAAAAATCGATGGATGAATATTGCGTTGAAGATTATACAAGACGAGTAAAGATTTATTGGAAGAATTCATGATACGCCTAGGAGCTGAAGATGGAAATAGAGAATGACGAGGGTGAGTAGAACCCCACTAACCATATCCGTTGAGTTTTATTTGGTATCTCTTGTTTTGCGCAGCTGACGCGGTGGACGGAGCCGGCGACGATCCTGCCTGCGCGGCTTGTGCAGCGTCTCTCAAATTTATCCATTCAGTTTCCAGTTTCCTGATTTCTAGCGACAATAAATCTTGTGCCCTCTTCCTTTTCGCCTGTTTTAATAACTCATTGAGCTCGTCGATATCGCTGCGTAGCTACAAATTAAAAAAAAAATGAGCTATACAGGTTATATCAAATAATTATTTTCTTGAGGTCATGGATAAAAATGTTGCGTACTCGTACCTCCTTCATTTTTGTTTCCGACATTTTTATGGTTGTACACTACTTTTCTCCAATTTTATACAATAAGTTTGATCAAATTATCAGTTTCGAATTAATTTCACCCCAAAACAGCAATACAAGCGAGAAAGAAATTTTATGAATGAACGAGTATTAAAATGACAAACAAGACAAATTGACAATGAAGGAATGAATCAGATTATTTTTTTTTCCTTTCGTTCCTTTTGGAACAGGCTAGGGCCAGAGACCATGCTGCCTAGTCATCAGTTTTATCGTATATTTTTTGTAAATTCATCAGTTTATTTTTCGGATAATTAAGGTAGATCCAGTTAAGTCATTAGTTTGATATTTATCCGTAAGTGGGCCGTAAGTGGGTAGATCCAGTTGAATCAGAATAAAATTAAATTCATGTTTTTTTTTTTCCAGCCCGTTGACTAGGACTAGAGGCACTCTTGTGCATCCGCCAGCGTCAAGTTGTTTATCGATAGGACTTTATTTTGGGTGGGTTTAAAGAGAAAGGTAGGGAAACATTTAACGTGAAAATGAAAAGAAACTGAATTTAGAACAACGTGGATACAGGATCAGGAATGTGTAAAAATATAGGTATTATAAACTTAGTTATTAAAAGTTAATAAAGAAATAAAAAAGAAGACAGAAGTCTGTTGAATGAAAAACTAATAAATATTTATACATTTTTACAGATGGATATTGTTGTCATAAATATAATTACAAAGAACATTATCAGTGACGGATTAACCCTTAATCAAATTTAGCAATTGCCTAGGGCATCACGTCTGGGGGGGCACCAGAAGAAAAAAAATCCGTCCTTAGGGCATCACGTCTCACTCTCATGTCACCAAAAACCACACCAAAAAAAGTTTCTAGGACTAATTTGAAAATTCGCGGGTTTTAAGTTGACATAGAGTCCGACCTAGAGTCATAACCCCGCTTCCGCTTGCCCACTCGCTGCCCGTTAGTGCATTCGATAATTTAAATGCACCGGAATTGCGATCAGTCAATAAGAAACCACACTTTTTAGTTGCGTTCACGCTTTTTAGTTGCGGAGATGAGAATGTTAAGATGGATGTGTGGTGTGGCGAGAATGGATAAAGTGAGAAATGAGTATAATAGGGTTGTTTGGGTTAATTGGAATTATCATGAGAATAGGTACTCTGGTTATATGTGTATCGCAACTAAAAAGTCATCATCATCTTCCTGCCCTTGTCCCGTGTTATTTGGGGTCGGCGCAACATGTTTTTTTCTGCCCTGTCACTCGTCATGCTATCACTAACTTCCTTTTCTTACATATCACTCTTCACACAATCCATCCATTTTTTCTTTGGTCTCCCTCTCCATCCATCCACATGTAAACTCATAACTCTTTTAGTAACATGCGCTTCATCCCTCCTCTTCATATTACCATACCAAGACAAACGATTCCCTTTCAATTTTTCAGTCACTGGCGCCACTTTCAAACTTCCCCTAATATACTAATTTCTCACTTTATCCATTCTCGTCGCACCACACATCCATCTTAACATTCTCATCGCCGCTACGTGCAATCTTTTTTCATCCGTCTTTTTCACAGTCCAACATTCTAACCCATACAGTATGACAGGTCTTATCACGGACTTGTAGATTTTATCCTTCAACTTGAGGGGCATCCGTGGGTCACAAGTTGTTCCCGTGACCTGTCGCCATTTCATCCTTCCTGCGTTGATCCGATGTGTTACGTCCCGGTCTACCTCACCATCCCCTTGGACGAGTGACCCGAGGTACCGAAAGTCGGAGCAGATCGGTATGGGCGTTCCAGCGAGAGCTAAAGGCACTGGATTGGAGAGACCGCCGAAATCGCAGAAGAAGTATTCCATTTTGGTTCTACTCAATTTCAGGCCAACACTCTCCAGTCTGTGCCACCACACCTCCAATCTGTTCTGGACCTCTAGGCCACTCTTGGCAACCAACACAATGTCATCGGCAAACAGCATACACCAGAGAGCCTTTTCCTGAATGTCCGACGTCAGAGCGTCCATTATTATCAGGAAGAGGTAAGGGCTGAGAGCCGACCCTTGATGTAAGCCGACAGCCACATTGAAGCTGCCAGTGGTGCCCACTGTAGACCGGACTTGGGTACTGCATCGACTGTACATCGCTCGGATCGTTACCTTACCAACCACAAAAAAATATGAAAAATGGGTGCCTCATGATTTGACTGATCTGCAAAAAGAAACATGTGTTTCCTTGTTGAATCGATACAGAAATGAGGGAATATTGGATTGAATTGTGCCATGTAATGAAAAGTGGATTCTTTACGATAACCCTAAGTGACTTACCAATAAAAAGATAATGGTAACTGTTTGGTGTTCTCAGCATGGTTTTATTCACTATAGTTTTCTTCGATCTAGTCAAGCAATAACGGCAAATGTCTACTGTACCGAACTCCGAAAAATGATAGCAAAACTAGCAGTAAAACAGCACCGACTCATGAAGCAATCTTCACCAGTATTGCTCCATGATAACGTGAGATCTCACTACCATTTTTTTCGTGATTTGGACAATTTTCTACTTGATAAAAATTTTTCTTCTCTGGAGGCAGTACAAAATGCTTTCACACAGTTTGCCGAATCTAGATCATCAGAGTTCTATGGCAAGGGCATAAATGACCTTCCTATTAGATGGCAACAATGTATAGATTATAATGGTAAATATTCTGATTAAATAAATATGTTAAATGAAAAAAAAAACACTTTTTCAGTACAAATCTGCAATTTCATACTTTAACCCCTAATAAATAAAATTATGCTTAGGTTTTTATTGTTGTAGCACTTACTCCACTTTTAAGGTACGTTACATCTCATCACCTTATTTTACAAAAAACTAATGTTTTTAGGCGGTAAAGGTTTAAAGAACGATTCTAGTTGACATACGGATAGGGGGGCCCACAGGCGTAGATTGCTTAGGGCATCAAGTAGTCTTAATCCGTCACTGAACATTATATATGGATGAGTTAAAAGAAAAAAGAAGAGTTTTCACGTGTAAACGCACCATTATACTATCTAGCACAGCCCACAGAGGGATATGCTATCTGGATTGACTACGTCAACCTCACAAACGTACCGAAGAGTACGAAACAAAAGGGTATGTTATCTCTTTCTACTAGTGTGTCCATAGACTAGTTCGTATTACGGGACAATGAGGATCAGTCATGATTTTTGTGGAGTATGCAGACTTATAACGTAAAAAGAAACCGGTTACCTATCATAAGTTCTAAAAATATTTGACCGAATTTCATTTCACCTAAAACTTTTCAACTATTTTCGTTTCGTTTTTTTTTTATTTCATCGAAATCACGTCTGCCACTGTATCAGTTGACCTATTATCAATTCGATTTTTTTTGTTACTTCGACGTTTCATTTGGCCGATAAACTTTTCACCGATGTTACAATTAGCCGAAATAACATTTGTTCGAAGTATTATGTTTCCGAACATTCATTAAACTAGGTACTGTTTAAAACAACTGGTCAAACTAGGTGACTTTTCAAGTAACCTGCTTCCCATCGACTTCGGAATTCCGCAGGGTAGTACTCTCGGTCCGACACTGTTTAGTTTTTATATGAATGACATCTTAAATATACAATTAAACGATGCAGAAATACTATCATATGCCGACGATACTGCTATAGTATTTCACGCTAAAACGTGGAACCAAGTATACCGCCTTGCATAGAATGGTCTACTCACTATTTCCGAAGCTCTTGATGCAAATCTTTTAACTCTTAACATTAAAAAAACTACATTCGTCACTTTCTTCAAAACTATAGCGTCGAGACCCCCACAACAGTTACTACTCAAATACCATACCTGCAGCAGAAACCAGTCCCCACTACTTGCAAACTGCTCCTGCACAATCATTGAACATGCTCCTTCTATCAAATACCTTGGCATCATACTGGACGAAAACCTTTCATTTAAACCACACATACACCGCCTCTCTAGTCGAGTTAGGAAACTAATATATGTTATGAAAAGACTACGAGACTGCACACCGCTTGCAATTCTCCGCACAATTTATCTCGGTTTGTGTCAGTCAATTCTTCAGTATGGTATCTCTATCTGGGGCGCAGCTGGAAAAAGTACGTTTATAGAAGTAGAAAGAGCTCAAAGAGCTGTTATTAAAGTAACCTTAAGAAAGCCATTCCGCTTCCCTACAGATCTAATTTATAGTGAGCTTGCGGTCTTAAGAGTACGACAACTATATATTTTAAGTGCTACACTAAACGTACACAAAACCCTGAAATACAGATCCGATTACAATAAAATAATCTCTAAACGCGTCCTCCATATTCCTCTTCCCGAAGCAGACAGTCTGTTGGTCAGGAGATGCCCCTTTTACTCTCATTTTCAAATTTACAATAAAATCAGCAAGAGCTTCAATATCAAAGACCTAAAGAATTTTACGTGTAAAAAAACCTTGATTAACTGGCTTGCTCTTTTATCGTACGAACAGACAGAGGAAATTTTAAAGTAACACAGAACTACTCCAGTCAAGCAATAAAGAAACACAATATGGCAATAGTATATGGCACATATAAATACACACATACACTACACACATACACTACACACGTACACTACACACATACACTACACACATACACTACACACAAAAACCTTTATTTTAAGTTAGCTTGTTTTTATCCTATTTTTACTTTTTATTATTCATTTTGTTGTTTCATTGTTTACAACAACCTCTTCGATAAATATAAAAAAATAAACCGAATTTCTACATGTCCGCCCGATACAATGCTATTATAGATTAAAGTTATCTCAACTCAGGTCCCCAAGATACAGGTTCTACCTAGTTTGGGGACCACCATCTAAATATATGTATAATTAATAATTAGTTACAGACAATATTAATCATTATATAATAGTTTTAAGGTATTCTTTATTTACTGTAACAATGAACAATAAACATTATTCTTATTATTCTTATTATTATTATTATATTGTCAATTCTTCTAACGCCTAAAAATGTAATTATTACACTGGCATGATTGAAGCAACAGGAGTTAAATTTTAGATTAGTTTAACCTAATATTTTGTTTAATTAATTATTTTAAATAATTAATTAAACAAAATTATGAACAAAAGTGGTTTTAATTGGTTCACATAAGGAGCTGCAAACAAGGATGCTTGCTTTAATCATGCAGCATCTAGCATGCAAGCAGGCATCTAGCATGCAAGCAGGCATCTAGCATGCAAGCAGGCATCTAGCATGCAAGCAGGCATCTAGCATGCAAGCAGGCATCTAGCATGCAAGCAGGCATCTAGCATGCAAGCAGGCATCTAGCATGCAAGCAGGCATCTAGCATGCAAGCAGGCATCTAGCATGCAAGCAGGCATCTAGCATGCAAGCAGGCATCTAGCATGCAAGCAGGCATCTAGCCTGCAAGCAGGCATCTAGCATGCAAGCAGGCTCTAGCATGCAAGCAGGCTCTAGCATGCAAGCAGGCATCTAGCATGCAAGCAGGCATCTAGCATGCAAGCAGGCATCTAGCATGCAAGCAGGCATCTAGCATGCAAGCAGGCATCTAGCATGCAAGCAGGCATCTAGCATGCAAGCAGACATGCAACATGCAAGAAGGCTTGAGTAGGCATGCAGTATGCAAGCAGGGATTCAGCATGTAAGCAGGCATCCAGCATGCAAGCAGGCATTCAGCATTCAAGCAGGCATGCAGCCGAGGCTAGGATTTTATCAACACCACTAAAAATATGAAGTATTCAAACGATGTTGGTGCCAGTTTTTTTTCTAACAAATAATATATTTACATCATCTTGCTACCCACAAGGACCCATGTTATGTGGGGTCGACGCAACAAGTTTTTTCTTCCATTATATCCTGTTAACCTTCACGCTATCACTCCTCAGACAACCCATCCATCTTTTCTTTGGCCTCCCTGTCCATTCATCCACAGGCATCCCCACGAAAATTGTTTAGTAAATGTTTATTGCATTGCGTTAGTTCTCCTGCTCACAATGATTCAGCATCTAACACCACCGTTTGGCAAAAGTATGAAAACCCACCGTTGACAACTTGAGCGGGACGGCGTCTGTTGTCTGTTTTCTATGTAAATCAACCCTATGACCAAAAGCCATCAAGACGCAGTACGCTCACTGGTTTTGCAGAAGTTTACCATGCTCTATATTTCTTAATATTATAGTCTGCCTGCACGTTTTTCATTCAGTTTGTATGAACCTGACTGGTTCCTTTTGCCATCTACTGTGTGACTTGTTTGAAGCGTCAGCTTTACATTCTCTTTGCTTGCCTGTTTGTACATACGGGAGTGTAGGTCTTAAGAACAGAAAAATTAAAAATGCACATGGAATTATTTATTTAATAAGATACACAGGTAGATAAATGGCATAAAGACGATATGAGATTAAGCACAAAGCAGTAACATCGTCGTAGAGAGTTCAGTTCTTTCGGTGGGCGCGGTTGCGACGCATGTTGGTCTGGCACTGCGGGCAGTACCATTTTCCTTTCGGTGGGGCGGTGATCCCGACGCATGGGTAGTGGAACCACTCGTAAGGACACTGAAATGATAGAACAATAAATTTAAACTATGACTTTACGCATTGGCATAGCTAATTAGAAAATCATTTTTAAATTGCGAAATAAAACAGTAATAATTATGGCTACTTACATCTTGGTTGTCACAAGCAACCATGTCTCCGTAAGACACTTGGTTGCAGATACAGTAACGAGGCTCGTTGGGGTCGTAAGTCCATTCTTCCTCCATCGGCTCTTCAATGGCAACGGAATTGTTTACAACAGTGTTCATAGCCCTAGAAACGGAAAAGAATTTGAATACAAAATTAACTTAATAATCGGGCAATGGATAGTGGAATTAGGTATTGCCACAAAAGCATAATGCGGTTGTTCTAAAATTAAGTGTCAATGTTAGATCCACGAGATCACGATTTTCCCGCCAGCCAGATCGCCGCGTGACAGCGCTACCGCTCAATACGAGCCGCGACGATTTTCGTCGATTTCCGATCAATAATGCAAAATATTGCATTATTGATTTATATCTTTTCTATTCTATTCTTTTTATACGATAATACATGCTATATTCGAAAATCATCGCGGCATTGTTGATTTGAAATAATTACAAAATAAATATGAGGGAGATACATACACAACAGTAGGGGAAGATGAGCGACTGGCAACTGACGCCACAGCCTGCTGAGTGTGAGCAGCCACGCCGGTAGAACTGTAGCTGTTACTTTTCCTGTAATAAAATGTTCGGAGTAAAATATTGTATTCAGTATTTTACTAATAGTGAAGAAAAACGTTATCCTTTTCTTTCACAACATAAACAGAAAATAATAAGTGGATAGGACTATCTTCGTTGACGGCACGGATGGCGCAGAGGTTGAGCGATTGGCTGCTGTGCTGTGGGTCGGGGGTTCGATCCTCACACGGAATAACTATTTGTACGGCCTACAGATAGGTGCTCCGGGTCTGGGTGTCTTGTGTATGTGAGTTGACGTGTTTGTGAGCGCACCCATGATACAGGAGTCATTTCTAGAGTGGGGTAACGCTTTAAAAAAATATCTTCATCCATAGCTCAACTATGTTCACTTACGTTCGTTACGGTAAAAGATAGGTAGGTGTGAACTTAAGATTAGCCGGTTAAACTTAGGTTTATCTTCGAGACCCAATTAGCGTTTGAAACAAAATGCTAATTTTGCGTTCTGGCATTTCATCATTAGCCAGTTAATGTACACAGAGGTTAACGCGCGAGAGGTTAAACACGAGGGCGCGAATATGTCGCGTCTCGCGTGAAGAAGCGAAGGGCAAACGTGGCAATCTTTGTACAATGCGTTCCAAATAAGAATAGGATCAAATGCCATGTTGTGACGTCACGTCATACTGTTAAATCGCAAGAAATTGGGCAAAATTAAAGAACTTGGAGATGAGCAAAATTAAAGAATTGGATTCTGATTCAACTATTTTCGTTCACAGTTGTATAAAAATTTCTTGTTTTGCTTACCATAATAATTTGTCGATTGACAGTATGACGTGACGTCACAACATGAAAATCGATCCTATTCTTATTTGGAACGCATTGTAATCGGACTAATTGTCCTTTAATTCTTTCTGTTATTCGAAATTCCACTCTAGTATAGCCTGTTCTTTCTTTATTGTATTTTAACGATTTGATGTTATTATAATTAGAGTTTTAAGTACTTAGGTAGGTAATTAATAAGTAATTAAGACTTATATTGTGATTTCAACAAATATCTGCAATGAGAGTGTTTGTATTTTAGTAAATATTATTCTATTGTCACCTTTTTCATTTAGGTACTTCTCTATTTTTAGCCAAGGGTCAGAAGAAACTAACATTAACCTCGTCTCGAAGATAAACCAAGTTTAGCCAGGTAATCTTATATGTCTATACCTACCTTTATCTGTAACATTTATACCAATTAATAATTATAATCAAATGGATGCTTACTTCTGTTTGGTCCTTTTATTAGTAGAAGAAGAGGAATTGTTGTGTCCATGAGAAGTGGTATGATGGCCGTGAACAGTGCTGCTCTGACTGTGGCTCGACGACATGGCACCGTGTCCTGTTAGAAAGTATATTAAGTAAAACAAAAAAGCACAAAAATTCTTCACAGTGAAGACACAGGCTAGCCTTTCTTAATTATGCAGATAATGATAAAGAGGTTCCTATTTGGAGGTGTCAACTGAAAACTTAGCAAAATAACATAATGCCTGTTTGCCTCAGAGGAATTTGCAGAGAAAGAATAGGTATCAACTTATTATTATACATTCCATCTATTAGACATACGGATATTACCATGATCATGGTGTGTGTGATGATTCTGCAGCGCCGCATGGTGAGCGAGTTCCCCACCCGCCACTGCTTCGTAGGAAGCTTTCAGCGAGGCCGTGCGACGACCGTGCTGCATCTATACAAGCAAATACAAATATAGTTACATAATACTTCACACAGATTGTGCAAGAATAAATACAAGTCCCACAACAATCTATGGGTCCATCGGTCAACACACATCTCTGGTTGTAAGATTTCAATGGAGTTTGCGGGATTTACATCCTTTACCTTTTAAAAGTTTATAGTACCCTAGCTTTATCTTACTTTATATATGATCTATAGGCAACTAGCCCGCAATAAACCTGAGACGCTCAAGTCAGGAGAAGTACTAAGAATCTGTTCTGTGTAATCAGAAAAATATAATAAAGTTTGTATGTTTGTTACTTCTTTACACTTGAACAGCTGAATCGATTTCAATGAAACTTGGCAAACTGGTAGATCATGTCTTGGAATAGCACATACTTTTTATCCCGGGAGTATGTTCTTTTTGCATAATTTTCACTATTACATCTATCACGCGGTGGGCGAAAGCCGCTGGCTGCAGCTAGTGATCTATATAAAGCTTACCTGCTGTGTTGCTGCAATAGCCTGACTGGCAGCAGCAGCAATAGCACTACCAGCATGTCCCAGGGAGTAGGAGTCACGGCCCAATGCAGCCTGAGAACAATATACCAAGTTATATCATGTAGTAATTATATGTAAGTAATTATAAATAAGTTTAACATAACTTTAGTTCTATATAGAACTAAACTTATGTATAATTCATGACAAGTGCTTTTGAATGGTAGTTGCTAGTATTTTAGTTGTTACCTGAATAGCAGAATCAGTTCTGGAAAGATTCCCAGATGCATGTCCCCGAGATTCGCGGTTACCCCAGCTGTCGCGACGCTTTTCGGCCCGGATGCGATATCTGTAATGCATATACTATAATAGTATGTTCTAAATTAGTAATTAATTGAATACTAGCTTCTGTCAGCGGCTTACCTTTCTATAGCACACATCACTATGTAATAAAGCAGAATTCCACTGGTGAAGTTATTTTTTTAATTGGTTCAGTAGTTTTTGAGTTTATTCATTACAAAAATAAAAATCTTTTCTGTTTGTAATAATTGTATAGATATAGACTAGCAGTTGAGTACAGTATACAAAGTTTTTTTACAAGCTTTTATTTTTGTATAAATTGCCCGTTTAAGCCAACATTGGGCCTGTAGCAAGTTCTGCCAAAGTGCCCCCCTGAGTCTTTATAAGTACAGTATGTATGAGCAGTCAAAAATATTATTTTTCATTTTTAAATTAATATAGCTAACACTTAATGACCATCAACTGCCATCTTAAATTACCTGTTTTCCTTATAATGATTATTGTTAGATGTGCTGGTGTGGTTTGTGTTCACATCAAGTTCTAGAGATCGTTTCTCCAATAGTTCAGTTATACCCTTGTTGTCTGCCTCCAGTTCACATTTAAACTTATGAAGCTCTGTATCTATGAAATCGAAGTCTCATATAAATATTGATAACCGATTATATCAGATATATTCATTGCAGAAACAGCAAATTGCGCTACTAAAAAAATATTTACAAAGAAATTTTTTTTTCTATCCTTACCAAGTCTGCGCAAGTATCTATCAACTAAATCATACATCTGATTTGCTAAAGCCATTTTTTCATCAGCTTCTTCAAGAGTCTTGTTGTATCCCCGCTTTATATCAGAAAATTCAGTATTAGCCTGGTCAGTGTTCATCTCACCCCGTCTACATCCACCGAAAAGAGTACGAACTCTTTTCTCTAAAGTATCCATGTTATCTGAGAGAAAATTGAGTTCATTAGTACATTTTTATCATTTTGTATTTTAAATTGAAAAGTAAGGTAAAACAATATTTACTTTGAACTGATAAATCCATTTCACGCATTTCAGTGAACCTATCCCTGAGCTCTTGTGGGAGGTGCTCAATCACTGAAATTAGACATAATTTAAATTAATTAAAAGTAAACAATAGGCAGTATTTTGAAAAGTCTACACCATAGAAATCATTTTGAAT
Source organism: Mythimna pallens (assembly GCA_961205895.1). Lineage (NCBI taxonomy): Eukaryota > Metazoa > Arthropoda > Insecta > Lepidoptera > Noctuidae > Mythimna > Mythimna pallens. Next base: position 11,713,754 of record OY540843.1, read on the forward strand.
TTTCGCGCTACTTTTGGCAATACACGCCACAATGCTGCCAACATATAAGTACAGAAAATTACGTCATTGCAGGAGAACAAAGAACATCTTACTTTCCAAATAATCTTCAAGATACAGCATTTTGGTAAGTTTTATTAAAGTTGATATATATTTAAACGTAAAATCAAGTCGGTCCTCACGCAACTTAAGCACAAAATGATAGATTCACGATTAAAACTACGCAAAATTGACGTGTACACTATGCAACGACACGTCTTACGAACAAAATTGTTATAACTAGTGATGTGAAATACTAATGTATTACATGTAATATCGATAAAACAAACCAAGAAATGATTATTTATAAGTCTAAAGGGGATCCTTGACCCTCCCCTTAACTTCTACAGTTACACCGCATAGTATTTTTGCCCTTAAAAATGATATGCGCCTTCTATCGCAACTACATACAAATGCATGAATATAATTCCCAAGTATCAAATCAGTATACTTTATTTTTTAAATTTTTGTGACCTTAAAGGTCAAAACACATAAAATAATTCGTAGAAAACAACTTATACATAATAGCTTGTTATCCCGTTTTTGTTTTTTAAAATATGTTAACAGTATCCACAATTTTTTTTTTATCTAATCAGTATTTATTTATTTTTTCTACATCGAAATAGAACTTGTGGTTCATTTAGATTCCTTTTAGTAAGGTTTATCAACTACAAAAAAAATGATTTCTAACGGTTCCGGGAAAACTATTTTAATGTACTGAGGTAAAAATTCCAAATTTAGGGTGGCCATAAAAAGGTTAATCGACTATTTTATATTTAACCAAAATTTAATAAAAAAAAGTATAAATAACAACAAAACAGTCCATAAAATTTAGTTACAAGTACAACACAACCCTTACGTTGATACGAACCTCTATCTCAGTATATGTAGAGATAATTTGAAAAAGTAAAAATAACTCAGCGCTATTCTGATAGAGCCTGTGATGCCACAGACAAACTCACAGAATACAGACTAAAAAGAGTATATGAAAAAATAAAATAACAGAGAAAATAAGAGATTAAGTGCACAGCTTACGTCGTGCAAGTTTATTTGTTGTACCAAAAACCAGGACCAGCTATGGCAAAAAAATGCTTATATTTTGAAACAGCACAACAATAATGTGTGTACAAAAATGGTAAAATAAATAAATAAACTACATAACAAAATATCCTCATGCATAAGAAACGTTCTCATTCGCCTCTCCTCACATTCAAAACCCAGCTGTCTTTATTCGCCAACCGTACATTACTCTAAAAATGAATGTGTTGGGTGGGTTCGGGTAGTTTTAATTATTTTGTAACGGTAAATTAGTATTTATGTAATAATTATTATTCTCAAGTAAGTGACGTTATGTTTTTATTGAGAATAAAGTTTCTTTAAATTTGAACTGATGTGATACATAATATTTATGAAAATGACTATAAAGTTAGTAAAAAAAAAATTATTCATTTACTTTGATATCATTTGTCTTAAATAATCAAACGCGCCTGTCATGGACAAATTTTATAACTAAAGGAGCAGGTCATGGTCGGCTGTTAAAACAAAAATCAGCTAATTATTGATTAATAATAAAATAATATTAATAATCAATAATAATTATAATATATAAAAATAATTATTATATTGTTATCAATTATAATAATAATATTTTTTTGATTAAGTATTGATTTTTGAATTATTTATTATTATTGTTGTATTTTAGCCAATTTTTCAGTCCGAATAGTTTACATGACAGCTTTGCCACAAATAAATATACACAAACCATTGTATTTCTTTTGGCGATCAAAGAGTGGCCCGAAAGCCATTGAAAGATTTGTTATTTTCTCCTTCAATTTGGTCATAATACTTGTACGAAACGTCTTAGTATTTGTTTTTTGTATCTGTGTATGTTTGGCATAGTGCAAACATTGTACTATTACTTTTTGATTTTCCTTAGTTGTGTATTTATATATTATGACTATACTATTATAATAGCAATACTATTCCTGGGGTTCTTTTGTTAGGGGCTATTGGAAAAAAAAGTGTAGTAGTCACTTATCGATAAAAATATTAATATTTTAGGAATCACCCATCACTATTACGATGCAGTGCTACCAACAAAACGTTTAAAGATGCGTTCATGAAGAATTTTATGTACGGACATAATATGGGAGCGTTCAAAAATGTAACTTTTACTGTCCTCTAATATTGTTATTTTTTATTTTCTTTCAGTTAAAATGATCCGAAGACCTCTAACAGAAATTACATTAAAACTGGATGATTTAAAAGAATATGAAGCTTTTTTGATTGATCAGAGGAATAATTCATCTTCTGCTACTGAAATGCAAGAAGATACGCCAAAGCCCTTACAAACGGTTAAAACGATTGAAGAAATACATAACAGAATCGGTTATGCCCCAAAGAAAAAACCCAGTGGACCAAGTACTGTATAAAATGTATTCAAGGGTTTAAGATTTAATTAAAAAATGAAGTGTGAAACTGATTTTTATTTGTATTTCAAGCACATTATAAATATGTAACTAGAATATCGAATGGTGTAAAAGCGCCTATTCCACCACACCACATGTTTATCTATTTAACTCATCGTTCTGTTTCATTCCTTTACATGACATTGTTGTAAGTTGTTTTTTTTCTTGTGTGACGCTACATAGACTAAGACTGTCTGAATATCGAGTGGTGTAATAGGCAATAAAGAGCTAAACTTTAAATCAGTGAATTAAACAGCAATGTCTTATGTGCTTTAAAATTTCGAAAAAATCAGTGTATTTTTGAAGTACTTCTTACAATTACCATAAAAAGACAATTAAAGAAATGAAGAACAAGTAACTTTGTAGTTTTATTGTAGTTATTAATCGCTGTACGGATGAATCACTTTGCTGGGGCTTGGTCCGGGCACGGAATTCCGTTTTGCAAAATCAATACGTCGCTGTTTGCTACGCCGACGCCATAGAAGACAGCATAATCTGTAAAAAAATATGACACACATGTAAAACAAAGTAACAGAATAATTCGAATTTCTATATACACTAGCGATTCGTAATCAAGCGCGTCAGATTGGTTAACAGCAGTTATCGAGTGGCGTGGGGTGTCGCATAGAAATGACGAAGCAATTTTTTTTTTTTGTGAGCACTTAACAAATCTGACATGGCGGTAGATTTAATAATATTAGTATTCGAGTTTTCTTTTTATCGTCTCCCATGGACATAAGACTTCCTTAGTCCATATACACCAATTCACACCATCATCAAGTCATCCTATAATTCTAAAATTCAGTCAGTAACGGTAGAAAAGGACTTTGTAAAGGCCTCTCAAATTGCGTCACTTAAAAGCTCCTTTTATAAAAACACAGGTAGGATTCCAATGACGAGCCGTGTTGTTCGACCTTCATAGAACGGAAGAGGCGTGTTAAGTTGGTGGGAAGTAACTTAATATTTATGTGTTCTTGGGGTTATATAATATAGTCTCGTTTGTCTATATAGAGTATGGCTGACACTGGCTTGTCCACCATCACGAATCTTAATTTTGATAACAAAAAAAAATTGTCGCTAATTTGTCGAAAGTCGCCAAATATCGGAATTTGTCTAGAGGCGTAGCGTGGACTAATTCAGACGTGGGCGAAGGCCCATCAGCGAGGCTTTTATCTTTCATAAATTAGAAAACGAGACAGGGACTGTCGCAACCCAGTGTTCGACCATATCGTCGCTTACCATCAGGTATAACAGTGGTCAAAAGCGAGCCTGTAAATTATAAAACAAAAGCCTCGTTGTTAAAGAGTTTGCGTTTGAGTTGAGATTTGGGACTGCGTCACTTGTTCCAAAGTTATAAGGGTTTCTAGGTTGTGGACATTGAGTAAAACTCGCGGCTTAATATCTCAAAAACTAGGGCATCTAGCGAAGATCTGTTTTCGTCCAAATTCAGTCACTAATTTGTTGCAATTTGTCGCTAAGTCACCGAATTTGTCGGCGTGTAATTAAAAAGATAGGGAATTCAATTTCTCCATACATTGGTACAAGCAAGTACAAAATACTTCAGTAGTTTCTAGACAATAGGTATCTATCGAGTGAGCAGTGGTGGCCGACTGGTAATGGCCCCGACTTACGGAGTTGTAGGTCGCGGGTTCAAACCCAGCCAAGCGCTTTACTTTGTGTAATTTATTTCATCACGACTGCTCTCAAAACGGTGAAGGAAAACATCGTGAGGAAACCGGCATGTCCTAGAACCAAAAATTCGAAGAAATGTGACATCCACCAATCCGCACTGGGCCCGCGTGGTGCATTACAGCCCATTCCCTCTCCTAGAGAGGAGGCCTGAGTCCCAACAGTGGGAAAATTATAAGGCCGACTATGCTGACTATGCTAGGTATCTATGATGTTCAATGATGTAATTTTGTTTCGTAATAAATTTATATAAATATTTCTATAATTTGAACTCACCAAAGGAAAGCTATGCCTAAATATACATATGTGTGTAGCCTTGTGTTGTGCCAAATAAATTTATTTTCTTTCTTTATTTTAGCGTTTTTTTTTTGCACTTTACCTCAAAGTCAGGAAATAGACTATTTCGGCCACACTAAGAATGGAGAAGCCCATGAACAGTCCAAGTAAGCCTCCGCAGTTGGCCAGGAAGTCCGTTTGGCCGTACAGCTCCGAGCGACGAGATGTGATGAACTGGGCTTCTTTGAAGAACACCATGACACGGGAGTAACTCAGGCTGGAAATGAAAAAGTAAACATTTGAAATATTTAAAGCAGATCCGGCAGGCTACTATAATTATTTATTTATTTAACAATTTATGTACACACAGAAATAAAAGATAAGAAGAAGAATCGAATTATATCGAAGTTAAGTAGCTAACAATATTAAAAACCCCACACTAGGAAATACTCGTTCGTTGGCACTAGTAGGTACCATTAACAGTTCCATGATGGACATCAACAACAACAACAACACGCAACTGGTCGCGCCGCCATGGTGTCCCGGTGAAATTATACCCCTTAAAGTTGTCGTAAACGCAGCCATTGAACCTTCTATGGGTCGTCCAAAAGGGTATTCCAGATCCTGGGGCGCAAGGCAAAGAAGGAACATAAGAGTGGGTTTTAGTCAGTAAGTCTGACACGCCCTTTCGCTCCACCCTAGAGCGAGCGATGTTATTGGTTGATTTCCCACCTAAAAAAAAGCCTTTGAGCCGTCCTGAAAATACAATCAAATGACTTCTCCCGCCCTACAGTGCAACGAGAGGGCGTGTCAGACTTTTACTGACTAAAACCCACCTATGTTTTTTCATTTGCTCTTTGCGTTCTAGGGCCAGTTTAACTTTTATTTTTATTTTTGCCCCATTAGTCCTCTATCATGGGTGTGTTCACAAACATGTAAATTCGCACACAAGACAGCTAGACCCGGAATAAGCCATACAAATATTTGTTCCGCACAGGAATCAAACCCTTCAACACGCAGCGCAGCAGTCAATTGTTCAACAACTGCACCAAGCGTGTCGTCAATGATATTAATTTATCTTAACTCCTTCAAACGTGGTCGCACCCTACTGGGCGACTTCAGTTCTTCTGATAACTCTTTGAGGCGCCCGCGCCCGTCGATATCTGTGCACCGTCAACTTTTGGGAACAACCAAGTCCTATTTTAAGTATGCTGGTTCACGGTGATTACCTATTCTTGAGACTGGACAGACTTTTTTTTATCGGGTGGGAAAATCATCTAATGAATGATAATGTTGCTGACATCTCCTTGAGGCGCGCGTGGAACACTACGCGCCGTCGATGACTTGGGCTCAGTCCAGTCGGTTATCGGACGGTCGGACGGCGAGCTACCTATTGCTCGCCGTCTGCAAGCCCTACGGTGGCCGGAAATCGGAATTGGCTGGCTCGCGCACGTGCACGGGGGATCCTCCTTTGCTAACATTACTGCTTCGCAGAAGGAGGCGACCGCCTGCTACTCCTCCTTGCTCCGGACCATGGCCTGTACCAAGGCCTGGCGCGAGAGATCGCTGCCGCCGATCTCCGCAACGAGGATACGGCGGTGCTCTGCCCAGGCGGGGCACACCTCTACCGTATGTTCCATCGTGTCCTCCGGGCGGTCCACACAATAGTGACACCCGGGCGTTTCTTCCACGCGAATCCGGTGCAGGAACCTCCCGAACTTACCATGTCCGGTGAGGGCCTGCGTCATGCGGGAGATGAGGACGCCGTGAGGTCTTTCCAGCCACGCCTCAAAGAGGGGACTTACAGGAACATGAGAAAAGTGTTTACTGTGTTTCTATTGGTTAATGAGTTCGGGTCAAAGTTATATCTCAGGGCCAAAGTGGGGTTACTTTACGGTATATCTATAATATCTACGTATTATGAATGCCAGTGATTCACTAACTTTAACGGGGTTCAGCTGTTTTTGGTTTATAACACCTCACAAGAAGGTATTTGACCGAGAGGTTTATTTTGGAGAGGTCGTTAGCTTCAAATCAGTCGTGTGTGGAACACAGACGATATGAATATGGAATGAAATTGAAAAAAAAAGAGAAGAATTAATTTTATTGTGTTTTTTAAAGTATTAATTTTATTGTGTTTTTAATGGCTCTGTCACTATGTATACTAAGAAGAATCTTTATTTTGTAACATAATGGAATAGCATAGCTATACCTTACGACGACCCTTTCGGTCGGGCTTACTTAGCGCAACTATATTGTATTTCTGTACCCTTTTTTATTATTTTGTGTTGTTGTCATTGTATTGTGTATTGTATTGCCTGCGTCGAATAAATTCTATTCTATTCTTTTCTTATCTTACATACCCGCTAGAGCACAGCATAGGCTTCCTCTCTGTAACAGGGATTAGAGGCCCATATTCTCTTTATCGAGGCCTACCGCTCAGTAAAGGTTGGCATATAGGTAAGTATAGGCTCTAGGTATACCTCCGACAAAACATGCAGGTATATGATGATGCCTTTTTCTATGTGATGTACTTATCTGTATTATGTCTTTGTTTCTTTAGTTCTAGGACACGCCGCCGCGCGCCGCTTTCCTCACTATCTTTTCCTTCATCGTTTTAGTTGCAGTGGTGATAAAAATAAATATCTATTCAAAGTATCTAAAGTGCCCATGAGTTTGGGTCCACGGCCGGTGATCCACATATTGTGCACATATTGTTACACCAGTGGCGTAACTCATTCGAGGCCCGTGGCAAATTCATTGGACGGGCCCCAGAAAAATTGTCACGTTGTGATTTAATTTGAATAAATTATCTAAAATAGGTTGGGTTACTTCTTATAAGCTTGCGGCCTCACAGACCGGGGGCCACGTTGGACCGGAGACCCATGGCATTTTGCTAGCCTTGCCACCGTGTAATTCCGCCACTGGTCGCTACTAACGTTGCTAACGGGTAAACAAAGCGAAGGTCGGTAGCGGTGTTTGATTTTCTATCAAATCCTGTTACTTCCGGCCGAGTATTGACAGGATACTGACTGGCGGTTTAAGCAGATAAGTAGGATGATATCTTTTTTGTAAAATGGCATCCGGCGTTGAGGATAAGAGACAAACGTTTGTACCCAACTAACGAGGTAAAATTAAATAAGCTGGCGAAACTCCAGACTCGAGTCCTTAAATATCGGTATCTCTTAAAAATAATCTAATGAAACGAAGGTAAAACGAAATATTTTAAGCAACTAAGTACAGGCAAATATGAACAAAAGCCATAGAAGATATACCCATATTTCCAAAATAAAATTAATTATCTTTATCTTTAAGACTTCCATGGTTGGACAAAGGCCAACCCAAAGTATCGCCACCACGACCATCCTGTGCGTCTCGCATCCCACCTCACCAGGTCTTCAGTCCACTTTGTGGGAGGCTTTCCAACGCTGCCTCTTCCGGTACGTGGCCTATACTCCAGGACTTTTCGGTCCAACCACGATCTGTTCTGTGAGCAATGTAGGTACCCTGCCCACAGCCCTTTAAGTTTGGCGTTTCTGCAGGTTATGTCGGTTACCTTGGTTCTCCTGGGGATATCTTCATTTGTATCACGCAAGGAAACTCCAAGCATAGCTTTTTTCATCTTCCTTGTTTGTTGTTCTTTCTTAAAAACTGCGTCAAAATCCTTTGCAAGGAGTCAGCGCATGAACAATATATCGGAAAGCTACTTTGTTTTACATACCGTATGTTTCGCTAATTTATTTTAAAATCAAGTATTAAGTATACAATGCGATTCAAATAAGAATAGGAACGTCAATGATCTCTATCTGTCAACAAAACAACAGAGAAAACCTCAAGAAAATATCAGATATTAGCAAAAAAATAAGAGAAAACATCAGGAAAGAGCGGTAAAATAAAAGCATAAAGACTAGTAGACTAATCTGGAGGAATAATAAAGGCACTAAAAGAGTTAAGGGAGGTCAAAAATGAATTAACTTCACTACAAAAAAATAAAAACTGGGCAAGTGCGAGACCTTGCTGAAATTTTTGAAAAAAATCGGGAATTGAACTATTTACATAGGTAAGTTTGTACGAAACCCTCAGGGCGTGAGTCCGACTCGCACTTGCCCAGTTTTTATTTTTTTGTAGTGAAGTCGGTTTTTTTCTAGTGGCGAATACATATTGCATATTTTTTCGACTATGCGCGATAGTTAATAACGCTTAAGTTTAGAGTAGCCAACATATTTTTACTGCTGTAAAAAAAAAACTGTTTGCTTCATTGACCTTATTGGGTAGTTACTTACTCCTTTAATTCTTCGGATATGTTATTTAATCTGTAGGCTCTAAAAAGGGCGGCCCAATCGTAGTCGGCTTGTGATGTCTCTGCCTCGTACTCTATGGATGTGCATGCTGGTAAACATTGGCACTTGGTTGAGACTTCCAAAGCTTTTCTAAAGGAATCGTCATCGTCGTTTATTGTTGAAGTGCTATTATACGTCTCATTCTTCGCATCGTCGTGACTGTTGAGCCCTGCCTTGATTGCAATTGTCACCAGTTCCACTGAAAATGTGGATAGAAATTATTAGGTACCTATATTAGTTCATCATCACCTTCATGAGGCTACATTCTACAGCTGTGCTGGCCTCTTCATAAATTGATGCTTGTCTAATAAGTCGGGTGTCCTACTGAATCTCTTCCTAACGTTCCTTTATTAGGGATCACTTTGTTGTCCGTCTGTCTGTCAAGACCCTTAATCTCGGGAACGCGTGGAGGTAACGAGTTGAAATTAAAACCATTTACTCAGGTCTGCGGTCCCTTGTAACGGCCGTTTATATTGCAAAAAACGTATATTTCGACACTCTCAAGGGAATCAAAATACATAGGGTACTTCCCGTAGTCCTAGAATCCTGAAATTGGCACGAAGCAAGGTCTCATAGCATAAGTAGGTAAAGGAAAATATCTGAAAACTGTAAAAAAAACTTTTTGTGATTCGTAAAAATCTTTGAGACTCGATTCGGAAATTGAACTGTTTTCATAGGTAGGTAAGTTTGTACGGAACCCTCAGTGCAGGAGTCCTACTCGCACTTGCCCGGTTTTTTTTTTTATAGTATTCTTATTTTAATTAGTTACTTATATATACAACATTTGGAAATAAAAACCAATAAGGTACCCACGTGAAAGTCGATAAAATCATGAATTAATGAATTAAAAGCATGCTAATGGAAATTTCTTACATAATTTCTACAATATACCTACAAGTCCCAATTAAGCGATGCATGCTGTCGCGCTAATTTGTAGATATGATGATAATTATAAGACCACAAGTGTGGTGCTTCAGTTTAACCAAAGTACCTACACAAAGTACTACAAATTATGGTATTTACTTACAAACTCAGACCAACAAAAAACAAAATCCTCGTTCGTGTCTCCTTGTTCTTTTTAATATTATTAAAAAAAAAAACAGATTGAAAGAAGTAAGCGGAAAAACATAATATAATAATAATGTCAGCCAATGGCTTAATAGCCAAGAGCCTCGACCAACACCTTAGGAGGCTCTTGTTAGGCGACTGGATCAAGGGCTTGATTCAGAAAGCGGTACTTCTGAACACGGCTCGTACAGTTAGGAGGTTCCTTTCTCTAGAGCCTTGACCGCCGCCGCCGGTAGCTTGGACCCTGTCTGTTCCCGATACCGGTGGGCTACTATTTTTTATATTTTCAATTAATTTATTTATTTTATATTGAAATATTTAAAAATGTAATTTAAGTATATGTTAAATTAATGAATAAAACAAATAATAATAATATTCTACAACTTTCACACAATGCCATCTAGTCCCAAACTAAGCAGAGCTTGTGGTATGAGTAGGTACTAGTGAACTGATAAACATATAGTTCTTTAAACATACACATTAAAGATAAATTACACCCAGACAGACCCAAATGATCGTGCTCATCACACAAACATTTGTCCTGGGTAGGAATCGAACCCACGACCTCCGGCATAGCAGTCAGGATCACTGACAACTAGACCATCAGGTCAGTCATGAAAGCAGACAGTGTTTTTTTTATACCAGCTTCTTCCAGAAGCTTCACCCACGTGAAAGTAGGTTCCTCCATACAAAATTTGTATCCCCGTTTCATCCTTTTACGGATTGGGTGTAAGGTACCTCTGTGCAAAATTTCAGCGTTCTGGGTCCATGCGTTTTGCTGGGAGCTCATGAGTCAGTGTTTAAATCAGGACTTTGCCTCTCATATATGAAGTCTATTTATTAAGAAACTAGAAATACGATGACTGACTTACTTTGAGCATCTTTTATACATTTCCTTTTACCAGCATTACAGACTGTCATATTTGGTCCATCTGAAACACAGAGTTAATTTTTAAGATGTTATACAAAGCATCCGAGTCATCAATTAGCACTACAGTATTGCTATTCTGTAGGTAAACTGAGCTTGAAGTGAACAGTTTCAATAAAAAAAAAGTCGGTTAATAATAAATGTAAGCGGTTTTTTAATTTTTTTGGCTGGTTGCTGCATTCCTATTTCCATTCCTCTTCTGTAGGTACCTACATACATATCACCCTTGTGTGAGCGAACCCGCGTAATCAATCTAATGAATGACATTTCTATTTGTACCCCACAAATGTAATGGCCGTCATCGCGACTGATCGACTGATCTATTCATGTCGCACCCGGGTGTGTGCCTCGAAAATTGTATCATCGTGCGTGCTGAGCTATGCCAAGGATTACCTGGTATTATGCAAGCCTTCCTTTTTAAGGGCCTATTACACTACTCGATATTCAGACAATCTTAGTCGATGTCGCGTAGTGTAATAAAGGTAAGACCGGTCTTACTTGGAACAAAAAATAAGACTGAATATCGTGTGCTGAATATCGCGTAGTGTAATAGGCCCTTTAATGAACGAGTCATTCTGACCAGTCTCTCCACACGACCTGTCAAACTCACCACACCATGCACCAGCCGAACTTCTATTAGTTAGAAATCTCTCGCCTAAACCGCGCAAACAATATCTAGGTATTTTTTTTTTTTAAAGATGGGAAAGAAGGCAGGGGTTCTCATTTTATCTAGTGTTTCGTTTAAAGTTTCTCCGTATTTTCACGCTGCTTTCCAAAATAAGAATAAACGTATGCACCTAATGAGATTGATGCTGAAAGAGAGTGCCTAATTTATTTACGAATAAGTTAGAAAATTATCCAAAAGCACACAATATAGTCGCATATCGCAACTCCAAGTACCTACCTATCTAGATAGTTTTTACAATCAGTCCAAATCATAATCTGGGATTTTAATTTAGAAGACTTCAGTACTTACAAGGCATTCCGAAATGCACACAACCGCATCGAGTGTATGTAAAGTTCGACAAGCATTCCATCTCGCAATTTGCTTGAGTATACACTTTAAAGTATTGGAGATAGCGCTCTGTTGGAAAATTGCATTGTCGTCTGTGAACAAGTAAAAACAACACATTGTGTTACTGATATTCTGTCGAAACTCCTTTCATAGAGCTAGACGAGCTAAATTATTCAGATCAGAACATTACAATGCATTCCAAATAAGAATAGGATCGATTGCCATGTTGTGACGTCACGGCATGCTGTCAAATCGCAAGAAATTGGTCAAAATTTAAGAACTCAGAGATGAGCAAAATTTAAGAACTGGATTCTGATTAAACTTTTTTCATTCACGGTACGTAAATAAAATAAATTAAAAAAAAATCTTGTTTTGTCACCATAAAAATTCTTTGATTTGACAGTATGACGTGACGTCACAACATGGCAATCGATCCTATTCTTATTTGGAACGCATTGTACCTATGTTTTGGTTAGTAAATAACATCTTTAAATGTTTGTTATCGAGTTAAAAGTAGAAATCGACTACATTTTACGTTTTCTTTAACTGTAGTAATTAGCCGCCGGTTTTAATATATAATTAATAAATTATATTGCTACCTGGTAGGTTCGTAAGGTTTAAGGCCTGAGGAAGTGGTCATCATTTTAGGTTTCACCGCCACGACTACCTCTTGCGATAGAGGCGATCGGAAGTACTGTTGTGAAAGCCTCGGTAGCTCCGCCGGATTGTGCAAGAGTATCTACGGATATTACAGGAAATATGTTAAACTACACTATTACCGATCGTTACCTATGTTACTCAATGTGTACGATACAAGTATAACAATGAAAAATTACTTACCTTAAAACCTTGCACTGGACCCCTGCAAAGATAGTCCAAATCGATATTTTTGGCTTTTAGTAAGAAGGTCAGTCCAGCTTTTATACCGAAACCCTGTAATAATTTGGCATAAGAAAAAATAAATTCAATATTAAAGCTACATAATTAAGATAGCTTAGGTAATCTAAGGTAGATAGGATTAAGCTTTATAGTTGGGTAATTATACTACAATAAATACTAGCTTTTGCTAGCGGCTTTGCTCATGGCAGGCGCGGTTCGTAGGATGGGGTCACATAGGGGACATGACCCGTCCCAAACCGTACATGTCAAACTGAAAAATCTTCTAAATATTTATAAAAGGTAGCATGAGATGCTCTTTAAAATACGATGGACGCATTGCAGGAATTTTTCACTACTTATTTGTCGAGGCACAAGAGCTAGCTGAAAAACTGGGTATAGTAATTATGAGGCCTCGTACTGCGCCTCTGCAGACTCTTCTCGATACTATGGACTGTTTATGTTCCACTTATAGATAGCATAGTGACTAACCTACAGGACCGGCTTTCTGCAGAAACAGTGAAGTGTCCGGATTAGACATTTTTATGTCAAAATCTGAATATACAGAAGAAGATCTTGTTAATGTGAAGAAAGTATCAGAATATTAATTCCATTTCTTGAGTGTTCCTGCTGCCAATGTCGTAACAGAGCACAATCGAAGTTTGTCCGGATGGTCTATACCCAAATATAAAGTTTGCTGAAAATTCTGGCAACTCTTCCTATACGCGGTGGGACATCAGAGATATCATTTTCTATGCTGGGGCGTGTAAAAACTTGGTTGAGAGCAAACATGTTAGAAGAGAAGCTGACAGGTTTAGCACTTCTAAATATTCATCTAGAGATAGCCCCAGACGTTTCAAATATTATTAACCGAATTGCCGATAAAAATAGAAAACTTCCATTAAAATTTGTTGTATAATGTCTGCATTAAAATTGTGTATTTTGGAATAAAGTCTAATTTACTCGACAAATTGTATTACTGTAGTGACCCCCTCCAAAATTTCAAGCTGCTATCGCGCCTGGCTCATGGTAAAGTTTTGTAAAGGTTACTCCATACAAATTTTGGAACCCCGTTTCACCCCCTTAAAAGTTGAATTTCCAAAAATCCTTTTTTAGTACCGTCTAAGACATAGAATGAAGCCTTGTGCAAAATTTCACTTTCGTAGTCCCAGCAGTGCGACTGTGCGTTCGGCAGTCGTTTAGTTGCTCCTTTGTAAGTGTATGTTTATTTAAACTACCTATATACACCACTAGTTTAATTAGTACAAATACTTAAAGGCATAATTAGAAAAGGTCTTGTATATTATTTAAGTAAAGTCTCAATAAATAATATTCATAAACAGCAAAGTTATTAGCGTTTGTTTATATCCCAAAATGTCACTCAATTTATGGAAATATTGCACAGGCTATTGATTATGAATGAATAAATGACGATCAAAATGGAAAAACACTGCGCGTAGTATTTTCTAGTAGCAATTGTTATGAATTATTAATTCTATTATGAATTTACCAATTATAACAAATTTTCGTGGACAATTTTGGTATTTCGTTTTTTTTTTTTACTACTTAAGTACATAAATATGATCAGTAACGGTTACGGATAGAGCCCCATTTTTTTGTATTAATTAAAAACTAGGGGTGTATATCTATACTTTTTAGGTACCCGTTTTCTTAATATATTTTTTCTTTTTTTTATGCAACTGCCATGATATCTCTCCACTACCCCTGGTAAAGAATGCCTAAGGCATTAAGCTTGCTTTATACATTTATGTTACATCATCATCTTCCTGCCCTTGTCCCGTGTTATTTGGGGTCGGCGCAACATGTTTTTTTCTTCCATTCTGCCCTGTCACTCGTCATGATGTTATCATTTATGTTACATGAAGTTGTAAATAAATAAGATAACGGTACCTAACAATACGGTAAATAGTTATCGAAGAAAAGTAGACATAAAATCACAAAAAAGTATGTAGATACTCACTGCGCCCCTATGTGGATATGTGTCAATAGGTGATCCTGGTGCGTACCCTTCTTCCAAAGTCCACGATTGAGCTCGCTTATCATGTTCCAAATATGGGTAATCGTGATGTAATCTAAGAAAGAAAATAAAATATCACGCAAGGAAACTCCGAGCAATCGCCTTTTCTGTTGCCCCTTGGGTGACTTTAAACCTTCTGATGAGGCCCATTTTAAGCGACCACGTTTCAGCTATCGTTGTATGAATTAAGGAAAGTCTTACTTTTCTAATCTAAACATTTCTTCTGGCCCCAAAGTATTAAATGTGTAACAAAGCCCTTCTTCCGTCATTATTGGAGAAAACAACTCTGAACAATTTTCACTTGGTATATCTTTCCATTTACATCCGAAAAAAACCTCTGTCAGATTTGGGGATACCTGAAAAATTAAATTCATTATTATTGAAGACCTGAACCCAACCCGCCTGTCTCAGCAGTGGAAACATTATAACGCTGATTATGGCTTGAAGATCTGAAAATACGGAACTAAATTCATTCATTACAGAATAAACAAAAGAAGAAGGAAACAGAAGAATAGTACAAAGGTGATGCTTATTTCTAAAGAAATCTCTTCCAGCAGACCTGCGAAAGGAGAGTTGGAGAAAATAGAGATGTAGACACTGAGTGTAGAAGGAAAATTGGTAGGTACACACAAAATACATAGTTAACAATGAAATAATATAACATGCAAAAAATTTATATATGTGTTTTATATGCAAACCGATTTAATATTGTTCACTATGTCAACTCCAGACGCAAATTGTCGACCATCTGGAGGGGCAAGATGATCATCACAGACCATCGTTAAATCTTCAAACATGTGTTGTCTAAAACATAAATAATTTAGTTATTCATGTGATTTCTACTACGACTACTTACTTTATTAAAAGAGAACATGAAAACAACCGTATTCTGTTTATTAAAACTATCTTTAGTACAAACTTATAATTAAAAATTTGACTCACTCAGATATTGAGAGATTGTCTCTATGATTCATATATAAGTGATAGTATTCCGTGAAATTGAATTTTCTCTGCATAGCCTTAGTTTCAAAGCACACCGTTACTGCTGGATAAGGAATCTGAAATCAAAACAAAAGGTAAAAGAACTCGTTCTTGTGTAGGTCAAGAATACATAAATGAACAAATAGTGAGCGATTTATGAGGTCATGAGGATAGTAGGTTCATATATAGACAACATCGTCAATATTGAAATAAAAAAATATTGCGCCAAAATCCTACGGTGAATTATAGAGTAGGATTATGTACTTCCAAATTGGTCCTACAGAAATATTATCATAATCTGATAATGAACTTCTTAGATATGGAACGGAACTCCTTATATATATATAGGATCACAGCAGAACTGTCGTTACAAGTGAAATTGCTTTTGTGTGAGTGAATGAAGAGGAAGAGGGATAGCGTAGCTGGAAGGTAGGAGGTAGGCACGGGAACTCCATAACAAAACAAAGTATCCTAGCCGTGTTCTGGATTGTTGGAATTGTCATCAGATATAAGAACTCTGGATAATAGTTTTAATGGTTATATTCTATACGAGCTTTTGCTTACGGCTTCACCCGCGTACATACAATATAGCCTATGTCACTCAGGAATAAAGCAGCTTTCTAATTGTGAAAAATTTTTAGTAATTAGACTAGTAATTCCAGAGATTACCTCCTATAAACAAAAAAAAAAAAACATAAAAACAAAACCTTAAAAATAAATAAATAACCGTCTTCACTAAAAAACACTAAAAGGATCAAAATAACTTTTATTTCGGAGGTCGCTGTTTTTCGGTATTGTTTGTTTCTTATTTAACACCAACTTCCGAAATTAAAGTTCTTTTGATCCTTTTAATGTTTTTTAGTGAAGTTGGTTATTTTCTTTTTTGGAAAAAGTTTTTATTTCACACCTTTTAGTTGCGATACACTTTTAGACAGATTGCCTATTTCTCATGACATTTTCAGGTTACATTGAAGTTCCTGTGTCTACCTTCCACCTTCCGACTCCATCATCAGATCAGTTCGATAGTATCTTATAGCCAAAGTGCATCTAATGACAATTCTAATAAGCCCAAACACGGCTGGGATACATTGATTAATTGCGGAGTTCCAGTGTCTACCTTCCGGCTCCATCAGCAGATCAGTTTGATAGTACCTTATAGCCAAAGTGCATCTCATGACAATTCTAATAAGTCCAGACACGGCTAGGTTACATTGATTAATTACGGAGTTTCAGTGCCTACCTTCCGGCTCCATCATCATCATCAGATCACTTCGATGATACCATTTTCAACGTAACTATTCAGAACCATTCATTTATTTGTATTGTCATAGTCGCTTAACTATCTTAATTTTGATATCAATGTGAGTATGAAGTTCCGTTGACCATTTCTGGTCTTCTTCGTCAGTTCCACTTCATAAAATGTTACTTTTTGACTGTAAATGTTAAAGTTCTCGATGAAAATACCAAAATCATTGTATGGTTGACTATAATATTTGAGGAGTTCCCTCGATTCCTCATGGATCCCATCATCAGAACTGGATTTTGAAAAAATGGGACCAATCTGGAAGCATGTCCAATGAGGGGAAAAAAATCCAAATCGGTCCATAAACGACGGAGTTCTTAGGTAACAAACAAATAATAATAATGATAAAAAAATACAACCGTATTGATAACCTCCTCCTTTTTTTGAAGTCGGTTAAAAAAGCAAACTTTATCTCTTTATAATATTAGTGTAGATATCTTGTACTAAGTTGAGAGAAATCACTACCAAAAAGATAAAATAAAAAACTGCAAAAAAGAAATATAACCGACTTCAATATAAAAAAAAACAACTAAAAAGAGCAAAATAACTTTAATTTCGGCAGTCGGCAAAAAATAAAGAGACAAAATTAAAAACACGGTACCGACTTCTTAATTTCAGAAGTCGGTCAAGCTTATGTTAAACTTACCTGCCAAACCGGAGTAGGCATTTCAGCAAAACTGACAATGACCGGGCTTTCATTCCACTTTATCCAAACTTTTCTGATCAATCCGGCGCAAAGTATCACACAGCACGTAAACATGAAGAGCCAGAATACTCTGGAATATAATAAGGCGCAAACATATGTGTAAGTACCTAGGTTGACTGGTAAAGAATGCCTAAGGCATTAAGTTCGCCTTTGCACCTTTTTGTTGCGTAAACATTAAATAAATAAATAAGTGCCAATTTAAAAAAAAAAAAAACATTTGAAAGCTGCTTTGAAATGACTTACTTTTCTACACATGTTCTCTCTTTCTCTCCAATGTACTTCAGTCCATGAAGATTGGAATTAGCAGTATAATCTATCAAGTAATCTTTGATAATGCTACGCTTTCCTCTCTTTTTAGGCTTTTCAGGATTCGCTTCATTTTCAACGACATCGGGGGCCTTTGCAAAGCTATCCGCTCTAAAAGATCAGATGTATTAGTTTTTATGGACATTGATCATAACATAAATTTAAGAATTTTATGGCTCAAGGTATACCTCGAGTGTCGCTTCATGATGCTCGGCAAAGACTACCTCAAATTGGCTCAAAACAAAACGCGTTTTGTTGTCATTTTGGGCTTGGTATGAGCAAGGCGTCATAGCCGTTAATGTTAACCCAAGGGAAACATGTGGCACAATTACTAAATTAAAATTTGTAGAATGCTGACTAATTCGTTACATTTGTACATTATTATTTGCTTAATGAATATTCAAATCGTAACAAGGTTCGCACACATGGTTAAGTACCTAACTCCTTTAAGTCCATAAGTGCTTTCATAATTGACATTGCAATGACATTTTTAACTTTGCAGAATTACCCTACTTCAAGTCACTTGGGAGTTGTGAAACAATGTTCTAATGGTTAATACAGTTTTGTTAGTTACGTTTTGGCTACTTCAATAGCTGATAAACTCGATTGGTATATACCTAATAAATGTTTTATTTTTAAATCATGTTGTGGAATATTTAGTTTAGTTAGGACATACAATAATAATATTGATATTATCATACGCGATGTGGCGGGGTGACGAGGTTGGAGATAAAAGGTGTAGGTATTGTCTACATTTTGTGTGTTAAGCATTTACTGATCTGCAAAGCAACTGTAGGCATACTTTCTACTACTAGACATCCTGGGCGGATATGGACACGAAAGCTTATAACCAAAAGTCAGTGGTAGGTAATAATGTCCCAATCACAACAATGGCAGAAATGGTACGAACGGTAACACGCACTCCTACAGTAGACGACCGCGACCGGTGCGATTGCGAGGGCGCAAGCAGCTACAACTATTGTACAACGCCTTGGACATCCTCCGTAACGTTGTACAAGTGCTTGTAAATAAATAAACAACCACAAATTTTGCCATACTACCGCATTTCGAAGCCTGTCTGAAAAGAGGGGAGCGCTTCTCCTATAGGCTCACTCAGGCACTTACCGGACACGGCTGCCTTGTTTGAGACCTGAATAGGATTGGATGAAGGATCACAGCTAGTTGTCACCATTGCTGTGGCGACCTTCATTCTGCACAGCAGAAGCTGGAGTAGTGCCCTGCGTGGACCTCCGAGCAGCGGAGGTTGTTTGCCAAGATTATATGAGACGCACCTCTGCCAGTAGTGGTGAGAACTATGCTGGCAGAGACGTGACTGTTGAGAAGTGGCCTCCTGTAAGACCATGATGGTCTAAAAGAAGGTTACCATGCAGGATCGGGTTAGGGCTGATCGAAGAAGGCGGAGGAGGTAACCGCCTCTTCGCTTAAAACGCCGAAACAACGCCTGCATAGTTTGACGCAGGCAGGACACTCGAAACACGGACAGTGGAAACTCTGTCAACCAATTGTGTGATCCCAGGACAGAGAGTAGCACAGAGACTACGTAAAGTCATGCACAGCGAGGCTCAGGGGTGACCATCTGACAGCGAGGTCTTTAAGAGGTCAAGGAGCCCCTTCCTCAAATGTATATCTGTATCCTTGTACAAATGTATAAATCCCACACTCCTCGAACTTCAAAACAGATAAACGATATATTCTTGTATGACCGCGAACTCTATTCTCGATGGGGTTAGTAGTGGCCGAAATACTTACTTACTTGCTTTAGAGCGTTTGCTAAAATAAATAGGTAAATGCCGATGCCCAGTGTTTTCTAGATGTAACTTGTACAAAAACATTGCATGACTTATTTTTTTTTAATTTCCCACGAGAGGAATCGCATTGGGATTACATACTTGGGACACAAATAGATAGGTAAGTACTTAAATTATAATTGGCCTAAACTTTAAGTTAATTACAATAATTGTGCAATAAGTAATAGGTAGGTACTTGCCGTTAGGATATATAGGCGCAGTTTTGACACGCTATAATTCCCTAAAGAATCTATATTTTATTAGTTTTATAAGTGTGACATAACATGAAAGGCCAAAGTTAACTACCCGATTAAAATGTTTTCGTAGATAATGTGACATAACATAACATCATACAATTATAAACTACTTCAGTAGTTCAGTAAGGAAAAGTGACAAAAATAACATAATGACCCCATGCCCGCAGCTGGAATTTTCAAACCTGTTAAAATTAGCTGACTCGTGCGATGCGTTGATCTTCCTTAATTCACAATCACAACAGCTAATTTGGGATTTCCTTGATTCTGTGTCGATGTTATTCATTTTGTATAACTTATACAAAATTTAATAATATATATTAAATTAATTTATTTAGATAAACAATTTAATAATAGACTGTTGTAAAGAACACTGCACAAATATTATGTAACATAACACGACACGACGTGTTAAAAAAGTGCATGTTTCCGTAACACACTACGCAAACTTTGTAAATCAGTGCCAACGAATAGGACCCTGTTAGACGTTTGACTGAATAAATTTAAGAGCGCCAGCCGCTTATCACAACATATACTGTGGTCACTAATTAAATGGATGAAATTAATACATTCGATCGTGTTAGACTGATTTGTGACAAATTGATTGAACAGATTTGTCGCTTTGTAGAGTAGGTACTTGTACATATTTCTGTGATCAAAATATCTAACATAGAATGTTACCAAATCTTAGAGAACAATTCCAGTAATAATAAAGAGACACAGGCTTTATAAAAAATCATCGTGGTTGCTCAAGCCCATTTGATGACTCAATTACAATAATTCTCATAGTGCAAAAAAAAATGCACGCACACTGACGAGCATATTGTGATGGCGTATTCAAAGATATATGTAAATAAAAAGCAAAACTCTTCCTTATGGTGTTTAATGTTATAACACATTGTATATTTTATAAATTGGGTGACTATTATTTATGAAACTGAAGCTAGCAGCAATTGATTAATAAATTATTAAAAAATAGAAGGGATTGATTATCTCTGTTAAAAATATTATCAGACCTCAATGACACTCTAAGCAGACATTGTATTAAGTTTGAACCGATTCGAGTGTTCAGGATTCATTGGTTAATAAATTATTAAAAAAAATAGATGGGATTGAGTATCCCTTTTAAAAATATTATCAGACCTCAATGACACTCTAAGCAGACATTGTATTAAGTTTGAACCGATTCGAGTGTTCAGGATTCATTGGTTAATAAATTATTAAAAAAAATAGATGGGATTGAGTATCCCTTTTAAAAATATTATCAGACCTCAATGACACTCCAAGCAGACATTGTACTAAGTTTGGACTGATTCGATGTTTAGGACTAAAGTTACAGAAGAGTTATGATAAAAATCCAAATCAATTGATTAACAATATAAATGATTAAAAATAGAAGGGATTGAGTATCCCTCTTGAAAATATTATCAGAGTTCAATGACACTCTAAATAGACGTTGGATTAAGTTCGGACCGATTCCAGTGTTCAGGACTAAAGTTACAGAAGAATTATTATTGAAATTCAAAATACATGATTGATAAATTTAAAAAGAATGAAGGGATTGAGTATCCCTCTTGAAAATAAATATTATCAGACTTTAATGGCGCTCTAATTAATTGACGTTGACAAATTTGGACTAATTCAAGTGTTTATGGGGGTTACCATGACGTTTAAAGTAACATTGTTTTATTCCTATTCCATTGTGGGTAAGAGATGGCGCTAGACAACCTGTATAGCTCTGTCTCTTACACACACAGAAATAAGAATGAAATAATCTTTCTTTGAACGTCATGGTTTTAACGGAAGGGTTTTAATAACAATCGTAATTCATTGATTATTCAATTATTTAAACAAATAAAAGGAATCGAGTATCCCACTTTGAATTTTTATCAGAGTTCTATTACACTATAAGTAGATGATGGACTAAATTTGAACTGATTTAGGTACTTTAAAGTTAAAATATTCGATTTAAAATTCGAGTTCAAAATTGTCAATGTAAAGTTGTATCAAACTGTATAATTTATCTTCTTTTCTTCGTAAATTGATCAATTTTAGATGACTTTTTAACCGACTTCAAAAAAAAGGAGGAGGTTATAAATTCGGTTATATGTTTTTTTATGTGTCTCTTATATCTCAGAACTCCGTCGTTTATAGACCGATTTGCAAATTTTTTTTTACTCTTTTAGGATATACTTTCCGATTGGTCCAATTTTTTTCAGAACCTAGTTCTGATGATGGGATCCATGAGGAATCGAGAGAACTCCTCAAATATTATAGGCAACCATATGGTGATTTTGGTATTTTCATCGAGAACTAAAACATTTTCAGTCAAAAAGTAACATTTGATGAAGTTAAACTGATAAAGAAGACCAGAAATGGCCAACGGAACTTTGTACTCACATAGATATCACAATGAAGATAGTTAAGGGACTATGAAAATACAAATAAATAAATGGTTCTGTATAGTTATGTTGAAAATGGTATAATGGAAGTGAACTGATGATGATGATGGAGCCGGAAGGTAGGCACTGAAACTCCGTAATAAATCAATGTGACCTAGCCGTGTTTGGGCTTATTAGAATTGTCATGAGATGCACTTTGTCTATAAGGTACTATCGAACTGATCTGATGATAGAGCCGGAAGGTAGGCACAGAAACTCTGTAATTAATATATGTAACCTAGCTGTGTTTGGGCTTATTAGAATTGTCATGAGATGCACTTTGGCTATAAGGTACTATCGAAGTGATCTGATAATGGAGCCGGAAGGTGGAAGGTAGATACAGGAACTTCATAATAGAACAATGTAACCTAGCAGTGTTTGGGTTAATTCGAATTGTCATGAGAAATAGGCACTCTGGTTATAAGTTTATTGCAACTAAAAAGTGTGAAACAAAAAACTTTTTACAAAAAAAAAAATAACCGACTTCAATAAAAAAACATACTATTAGGATCAAAATAACTTTAATTTCGGTTATTTATTTTTTTGTAAAAAGTTTTTTTACTTTATAAATATTTTGTTGCCTATGGCCCTTTTCTCAAGATCCGTCCCTTGCGGCTGCTAGCTGCTGTTTCAGTTTCAGTTTCGTTATTATTTTTTAACCGACTTCAAAAAGAAGGAGGTTCTATGTTCGGCAGTATGTATATTTTTTTATGTATGTTCACCGATTTCTCGGTCAATTGTGAACTGATTTTGGAAATATTTTTTTTTGATTTAAAGTACATTTATATGCTTCCAAGTTCGTCCCATAGAAATATTGTTATGATCTGATGAACTTCGAAGATATGGAACGGAACTCCTCATAGGATCGCAGCAGAACTGTCGTAACAAGTAAAATTGCTTTGTATATACGTGTAGTCGATGACTGACTGAAGGAAGAGGGGAGGGAATATATCGAACTGATCTGATGATGAAGCCGGAAGGTAAGCCTCGGCTTGGCTTATTGGAATTTTTATGTAATGTCACTAAAAAGTGTAAAATAAAAAACTGTTTTACAAAATAATACTTACAACTTCAATGTAAAAAAACGCTAAAAATTGCAAAATAAGTTTAATTTTGGATTTCGGGGTGTATAGTGCGCCAAAAGACGGACAATGGATGTTTTCAAATTGCCGATACCGTAATTAATTCCAAATTACCCATGAAAAACTAAGTCCCCTCTTTGAGGAGTGGCTGGAAAGACCTCACGGCGTCCTTACTTACCGCATGACGCAGGTCCTCACCGGACATGGTAAGTTTGGGAGGTTCCTGTACCGGATCCGTGCAGAAGAGACGCCCGGGTGCCACCATTGTGTGGACCGCCCGGAGGACACGGTGGAGCACACGGTAGAGGTGTGCCCCGCTTGGGCAGAGCACCGTCGTGTCCTCGTGAGGGCGATCGGCGGCAGCGATCTCTCGCGCCGGGCCTTGGTACAGGCCATGGTCCGGAGCGAGGAGGAGTGGCAGGCGGTAGCCTCCTTCTGCGAAGCAGTAATGCTAGCAAAGGAGGCGGCCGATCGCGTGAGGCAACGGCAACGGTCCTTACGCCCCAACCGCCGCCGGGATTCCGATCCCGATTTCCGGCCACCGTAGGCGCGGGCTTGCGGACGGCGAGCAATGGGTGGCTCGCCGTCCGATCGTCCGGTAACCGCCCGGACCGAGCCCAAGTCGTCGACGGCGCGTAGTGTTCCACGCGCGCCTCAAGGAGATGTCAGCAACCGTAGGGGCCCAACAGGGTCGAAGCCTACTGGGGCCATGGGTGATGCGAAAGAGATCCCCGGGGCCCTGGAAAACAAATGGCAAAGAAGGAACAGGAGTGGGTTTTTAGTCAATAAAAGTCTGACACTATCTCGCGCTCCGCCCAAGAGCGGGGGATGTCATGAGATGATTTTCCCACCCGGAAAAAAAAAGAAAAAAAAAAAAAAACCCATGCAAAACTACAGTTATAAGATATAGGTAATACAGCTACAACGGACAGACGGACAGACAGACATGGCGAGACTATAAATAAAAATTCATTGTTAGTTAGGACTACGGAACTGTAAATAAATACAAAAGCGAGCGAAGCAAGCTTGAAAATTTTAAGTAAGTAAGTATATTTGCCTCGGAATGATTAAATTACGGGGCGACAGGTTATAGAAGAACAGCGTATTTCCTTATAAAAAGTAGTGCTTTTTACAAGAAAATGCGGCAAGTAAATATGCCTGTGATCATGGGTACCCAGCATCCAGTATTTACCTGTCGTGTCCAGTATTTACCCTCGAGCGCCAATGGAGTCGGAGAAGTCGAAGAGAATTAAATCGCGGTAGTGTGATATCTGGCATGTAAAATATACTTGTAAGGATTTTGTTGTTCTAGAATAGGTTTGAAAATTGAGTAGAACAAAGAAATGTCTAGTTTTTTTGAAGTTGGGGCATAACCATTGTAGCGCGATGTACTAATATTGAATCTTGAAGAAAAGTATAAAAAGTTTTATATAGTTTATATCAAGCACTTCATTGGAGCACTATCCTGAACCTCTCAGCTACCGTCGCAGAGTGCGACAGTAGCACCTAGCAAGGGTGTGGGTTGGACTGGGCCTGCAAGTAGAGAACCGCATTGGGAGTTTGTTAGTTTTGTTAGATCAAATTTTACATGAAATTGTATCTAGCTGCCTTTACAATTTATAAGCATAGGTAATTAGAGTTTTAAGTACCTACCTATCTAAGTATTTTAAACTTTTGCAGGTCGGTACATAATTATGTTAAAACACATTTTCAAACCTACAAAAATACCTACGAATGTAGTAACCATTGCTCTTACTGCGTTTGCGTCCTGCTTTAGGTGCTATGGTGTTGTTGGTTTATTTAGTCTAATTTAAGCTTCTACCTCCGTACCTAGGTACCTACCTACCTACTTCTCAGTTCTCAATAACTAAAGGTAGAACTACACTACGCACACGTGTGCCACCTACGCCGTTCTGGGGGCCTCGGTCTCCATACATTTTATATGACAACTAGATTTGTAGAGCTACATTTTATCCACGCCACGCGACGTCGTTCTATGTACAAATCAGGCGTGGTCCACGTGTGTCAGTCTAATGTACTTAGTTCTAGATTAATTTTAACCGGAATCATACCTACCTACTGATAGAACTGTAACAAGAGGCCATGTAATGCGAAAACACTATGGTTTCAAATACCAATAGGTAAGGATCCAAAGATCCAGTGGCGGATTTACCAGCAGGCTGAGTAGGCTTTGAGTCTAGGGCGGCAAATTTGAGGACCGAATTGAATTTTTTTTTAGCTCCCTCATTGAAATCAAAAAGATTTTAGCATGACGGTTTTCTGATGTCCCACAGATAAAAGTTTGCAACAAATTTTGCTGATGACTTTCTTCTCTCACTTCATTAAACATTCCGAGAGTAGGAAAATTCAATTGTATTCTAAAAAAAAACTTAAAAAACCTTGAACAGTGATAGTGAGGTAGACAAAAATAATTTTACGTGTAATTTCAACGTAATTTTTGGATTGTAAAAATAATGCAGATGACAATTGTATAGGCGAGGGCGGCAAAAACTGTATAGCCTATGCCTTAAAAATTTGTAAATCCGCCACTGCAAAGATCAAATGTTTATAAAGCCTGTTCCATTAATTTAATCGTGAAGGTTTTTGCCATCAGTATGCTATGCAGCGTAATGCTAATTTATAAAATTATTATTACGTAAGAGATAAATGCCGACGACTTTGCATTGTGTTGTGGAAATTAGATCTTTGACGAACGCGGATCTTAGATTCCATTACGACGGAGATAAAAACCTTTAGTTGAACTACTTACCCTAGGTAGGTTATCTAGTAGTCGATCTAGGATTTAATTTAGGTAGAACTAAGCATGAGCTTAGCTTCTTACTTTTATATTACCTATTAGGGTTCCGTACCTCAAAAGGAAAAAACGGAACCGTCGAAACTCGTGTTGAATACTAGTAATTCGATAAAATGCCGCAAAGCAGCGCTAATAAACACCATAACTCGTCGTAAAGAGGTCCTCATGACCTCTATATTACCACTACATTATTAAATAGTGATTGCTATGTAACTCTATTACGACACTGATTCGTATAAAATGGGTCTATTTTCGGTCATATCAACGTGATAGCAAGTGTTGCGGATAACTTCTCGCTTCCGCACGTGGTCCATGGTTCAGCCCAGTCCAGATCGAAAGCGAGAGCGTATCGGATGCCGTCGCCTTCTTCTGCGAGGAATTGATGATCGCAAAGGACGCACGAAAAGGAAGTGGAAGAATACAACTTCAGCTTCTACTCTCGGCGCATGGCCCCTGGCCATGCAAACACCGGACCCCTAATTATTATTTTATTGTTTCTTTCAGTTTCGTTCCAAGTTATATTCTAGGGCTTTTCTCAAATGTCAAATCGGGCCTTTTATTTCTTAACGAGTTTAGGTTTAAATCCGCGACCAACAAGCACAGAGTACTCTTAATTATAATATATCTAATATCTGACAACAACTCAACAACAACGGGATCCGCATGAATTCATGCAGGCCAATACCTAGCCGGGGAACAGGGACGAAATGCGCAACTGCGCAAGCATTCCCGCGCCCTTCCAAAGTTATTTGCAGAACACTGATTCGAGTCCGCCCTGAAGTAAAGAACACCAATATATTTTATACACAAACTTTAAAAACGAATAGGTATGATTTCCAGGGACTATTTTGGTTAGCCTTACAAGCGTTTTACCAAAAATGTTAACGAGAATTGTTCCACTTTGAGCGGTTTTTTTCTTTTTATTTATCAATTTCCTCTTCTTTTAACAAGTACCTCGCGAATGGGATAATAATTTAAACCCTTTCATATTAAACAGTTATTGTATTTTTTAGGGTTACCCTTAAACTATTAACAGGTTAGTAAATCCAATAAAAAAAAAAACATTTTTCCCTCATAGAATTTACAGATAAGGGTTTCATAGGGCGAGCCGTTCATTAAGGATATCCTTTCTTTTCTGCTTGAAACCATCAAAAGGCACCATCAGCACATCTAAGCACTTTATTAAACGTGTCTAACTAACCCTCACACTAACCCGTTCGGCGTCTTTCTGGTTTATCACGGTCTCATAGAAAGAAGCTCCGATAGTCGTTTAGACCGAATAAGTGGTCCATATTCCCATATGGACCACTTTGGCGATCGATGGTCCTCCATTGATCGCCAAACGCCTGCGTAATTGCGACCGTGGTCACCCGAGATTGGACAGCTGCAGCGGCCTTTCCAAAGCAACGATTGCTTTCCAATGTGGGGGACCAGGCGATCGAAGTGCTCTTTGAAGCCTCACTCACCGTCGAACCATTTAATGTACGTGGACTTGCGCACCTCCACCTGTCTTTGACGAGCTGTGTGGGTTTTTGCTCCTCGCCTGTATAACCGAGCGCCTCAGTTTTTTAAGGCGCTAACTCTAAACTCAGTAAAAAATAAACATAGACCAGAAACAAAATAAACAGTGCTCAACCCAATCCAAGTGTTGTCAATATACATACCTGTTTTAAGGGATTAAAAGAGTTTTTTTTTTTTTAGATAATCTAGTGCTGGACTGCGAGCCCTGTGTTAAGCTATAATAGAGGTTACGAATTAACCGGATAATAGCAAACCTTTAAATTCATGGGGCACTGATTACTTTTCATCAATGGCTCGATTTAAAAATAATGGTTCTTGTATTGTGTATGGCATTGTGCTAGAGAATTAGATCTAGCCGTAACATCATAGACTGACGATAAACGAGAACAATAACGTAACTTAACTCAGACGTAGCGTACTGCCAACGACCCGTAATACAGGAACATAGGTATGTTCCTATGTTACGCGTCTGACCGTGCAAAATCAAGCATTATTTCTTCTTATAAAATGTATCCGAGCTAACTGAGCTCTTCAGTGCCTAGGTAGTCTGATTTCTTATCTTAAGGCAAAAGTGCTCTGAACATCTACATTTTAATGTATCATATCTAATATTATATTGTTACATACGATAGTTTGATAGCCTTTACAAGAAAACCTTTAAAAACCCTCTAAATGTTCATATGGTAGCCTGTTAGGTACCTGATCTTAGATAGACCTTCAGCCGTTTATTTATTTTTGTCTAACTTGCATTTGATCAAAGAGAGCTAACAAAGCTAAAAGAGAAAAAAAAAAGTGCTCGTTTCCAAATGAATCAGAAAAAAAGCCAGGATAAAGATTTTTCTCCCATAGAACAACATACTAACGCGAAATTAATAACATAGTCACTAAATAACAGAGTAGTTTACAAAATACAGAATCTGTGTAACGACAAACAGAGTTCTTAGAACTGTCTACCAGTTCTAAGCATAACCCTATATCTATCTAATGAATTAATAGTAATAATTATCTCATTGAACGTTTTATTGGTTGATATTGATAGTTGGGACACTAGATAAACTTAGCATCTCCTCTGCGGGGTACAATGATTGCAGAAGGATTAGGCAGATCATGGAGCGGTGCGCGGCACATACGTGCGTCGATCCGTCGTCCGTCCCCCGCGACTTGATTACAGTACGAGGGAGCGAGTGCGAGGCAGTGACTGGCGGCGCGTCGGCCCGCACTACCAGTGTTTGTAAGGTCGTAGCCGCAAGCAGCCTCTCGCGGCGCCCGACGAACGTTTACCTGTTTTAAAAACAAAATTTTTCAACCTTTTCTTTGGCGCGAAAAATCACGATGTCTGCCACAGACGAGCTTACCGGTATTCTCTCAAGGAGGCAGGAGATCAACGATAAACTTGAGGAGGGTTTGGAGGTTAAGCCGAAATATAAATTCGTAAACGTTTATACGGAATTTCATGAGTTCTCCAGGAAGGAAATAAAACAATACGAGGAGACCTTCAACAAGTAAGTGGGGTTTTTTTTTATTATATCAAACTCGATTTTGTTCGCATCTCCGCAGAAAGTCGTGTTACCACCGGCGTCACCTGGCCTTTAATGCTTTAATAATTATGTGTAAATAGTGTCGCTATCAGTCTCTGATGGAAGTCTTCCTTTTAATGTACATATTTAAGATGTTTTATGTGATGTTTATTAGAATGTCGATAAGAATACTGATGAAGAAGGTAATCTGGGCCTCTCTTTGACTTAATAGTTACACTGTTGGTTTTTTAAGATAAGGGTTAACAAGTATGCCTGTTTACCTTTATCTTGGTTAAATATAAGTTTACACAGACATAAATTGTTAAGATTTACATTTCTAATAATTGGAGGTAGAAATAACTACTTAGTTAATTTACCTAGCATATTGTATTTCTTAGCTATAGTAAAGGTCTGCGGGATTGTTCGAAAAAGTTACTGTGGCCCTGGGCCAAGGAAGCCAGATGGATTTTAGTCAGTAAAAGTCTGACTCTTCTTGCTCCACCCAGAATGGGACGAGTCATTTGATAATGTCCCATAAAAACAGCCAAATTTAGACCATTATTATCTATTTAAAATGCACAGGGTTACTAAGGGTAACATGTTGGTAACCCTTTAAATTTAAATGGATTAAGGAGGCGGTTTAATAATTTTAAAGTAATTTTAGGAAATTAGTTGAAAACTAAAATTACTTAACTACTCTTTTATTGCTTTTTTAATTACCTAATTACTTTAAATTGGGTCTTTCGGCATTAGGATTGTTATAGTTAAGATAGAAAATGTATGTAATGAGATCCTGTTTTTTATTAGTGTCGTTGTAACAGCCAGAAAGAAAAATATACATATTCTGTAGATAAAGTATTAATGGCTTAGAGTCAGCTAAGGTATTTCATAGAATATTATTTGTTTTGATAGTACAAAAGTACCTACCTAATTAATAAACAATCAAAACAAAGCAGTGACGCTTTAGTTTTAATAATTAAACACAATAAAGATAGGATGTTAACATCACAATACAATATGGCGAGCGGATTCTGCGCTATCACCTCTGACCTTTAGATACAATTGCTTTATACAAAATATTCTAATATAAACTAAACTAAGTATTTATACTAAACCTAACTATGTACATAAAATACAAAAACACAAAATACACTCAGGCGTCGAAGTACCTAACCTACTCCTCCATATCGCCACGTTGAATGGCAATGCTAATTCTTTGGGCGAAGTATGAGCCAGCCCTTTGGTCATGCAAAAGTAGATATTATTATATTATTATCTAAGTTTCTTATATACGATTATGTAAGTGAATTTATTATAAAAAACAGTTCTGAATAAAGTTCTATCTTTCTTATATTACATTAGCAAATTGCTTTCAAAATATCAAAGCCGGTCTCGTGAATTACATTTCTAATAGGGTAGGTATTGACTTTTATCGATTTTGACATTTGAATAGGTCAGAAGTCATGACTTTTGTAGAAGTCAGGTGATTGGATCTTACTTTACTTCTAGATATTTATAAATGATTCATAATAAAGTTTTACTTTTACCTCCATCATTCGTTTTGCCTTTAGTTTAACCACATCGTGTTATTTTCTGTTTAATACAAATACCAAAGCTTCTTAATGGTTGATCCGAATTCAAAAGTTTCAAGGTTCATCGGAAGAGGATGGTTTCTTCTCATGCCACCTACTCCACCCTTATTTGAACCACTCAACTCATTTCAAAAGTTCAAGAGTCCATCAAAGTACTGCTCAGAAAACCTTTTGTTATTCTTTTTTCGTGTATTTTATATTATTTTATACTTGTTGGCATTTATTTTTCTGTTATAATTCGGTACCAGTACTTTCAGACTACAATTAGCAAACTAACTCTCATCAGTATGAGT
Organism: Mythimna pallens; assembly: GCA_961205895.1. Classification (NCBI taxonomy): domain Eukaryota; kingdom Metazoa; phylum Arthropoda; class Insecta; order Lepidoptera; family Noctuidae; genus Mythimna; species Mythimna pallens. Next base: position 11,745,107 of record OY540843.1, read on the forward strand.
AATTTTGTACATAATTGGTACAGTAAGAAATTATAATAATTAAATAGGTAGCATCTCCTTTACACGAATTCTTTCAATAAGAATAATTGCAAGTCGTTTAATTAACCGCTATTAAATAATATAATTACGTATTTTAATAACAAAAATAAGTCATCAAAGTGAAAGTAGCGGTAACTAACAAATTACATAAAATGGGTTCATAATAAAACTTTACATTAGTTAAAAGAGTAATTTATTAGGTGAAATGACATCGCATCGTCGTGGGAGACAAAAATGAATAGAGTCACGCCATGTTTACGACAATTATAATTTACATCATCGCGCGACTTTCATTCAACTAGGTAATGAGATAACACAACATATTGTACTGAATTCACACGATTCGCATTAAATCATTAACAAAAGTAAAACTTTAACTTTTCAAATAGGTAAAGTTTAACGCGTAAGAATTGCTTTACCTCAATAAATGTACTTATGTCAAACTTGGGTTTTATAGCGGGGAATTATTTTCTTTCCTATATAGGGAATAACAGCCGGTGATAACATAATTCGTTTAGTAATTAATATTTATGGTACTTAACATACTGCGCAGTCAGAGTATTTATAAGTTTACCTGTTTCGTATAAAGTTTAAAGAGGCGTTGATTATGGAAGTATTATAAAGATAGAAAGGGTAGGATAAGCAGGAGGAATGGCGTTCAGTTTAGGGCAAATTTTATTTTCTTTGTATTATGGGTTTATAATAAAAAATATGAATACATAACTTATGTTTAACTACCTGTTTACCAATTAACATTTTATCCCAAAATGAATTCATCTTTCGCTTATTATTGGTATATGAGTAAAAAATTTCTTTTTTTATTACTGTTAATACTTCTGCTGGCTAAAGATACTTTGCCATCTCTCATCATCAATGCCACGCAGACAAAACAGTAAGGACGATCAAACCTGTTTGTTGTAACATAACAAATGAGATCCATTTTTACTAATGATAATTCTAATTATCCCAAACACGGCTAGGATACATTGATTAATAACAGAATTCCGGTGCCTATCTTCCGGCTCCATCATCATCATCATCAGGTCACTTCGATGATACCATTCTCAACATAACTATTCAGAATCATTTATTTATTTGTATTTTCATAGTCGCTTAATTATCTTCATTGTGATATTTATGTGAGTATGAAGTTCCATTGCCCATTTCTGGTCTTCTTCATCAGTTCTACTTCATCAAATGTTATTTTTTGGCTTAAGTTCTTGAGGAAAATAACAAAATCACTATAATATTTGAGAAGTTTCCTCGATGCCTCATGGATTCCATCATCAGATCTGGATTTTGAAAAAAATGGGACCAATCTGGAAGCATTTCCTAAAAGAGGAAAAAAAATGCAAATCGGTCCATAAACGACGGAGTTCTGAGGTATCACTCATAAAAAATGAAAATTAAAAAATACAACCGAATTGATAAAGTCCTTTTTTTGTAGTCGGTTAAAAAATAGACGACCGCGGCTACAAACAAACAAACGCGCTACACGATTTTATGTTGCGAGCTGAGATTTTTTGTGACTTGTGCCCTGCACCTTTTTTATGAGATTATTGAGGTGATCGCCATTACCATATGAACGCCCTTAACCCTGCTTCATTAACTTTTTGTAAGGGAAACCCTAATAAGTAGATAAATCGTTTTAGAACTTTTAATAACAAAATTAAAAAAGTTGGCAACGGTATTTTCTTCTGAACAAAAAATGAAAACACAAAACATACCTAAATACGAAAAGAATCAGACCTACCAATTTACAAAATAATTTTATGAAAAGTTTAAATAATTTATGTCCTCTCCCTTTTCTGTTAGTGAACGGAAGTTAGTAAAAGGCACACAATCAATGAGGTTCGAAGCGGGCAACAGGAACAACCCGCATGTCCACTTATCTGCCTCACTACTACAATATCACTAAACAAACATAGTAAATAATACAAACAAACTCCCTACTGTGACAGCTCTCTTTGTTACTCAAACAATTACTATAGTCATTGCTATTTTTCAAAACAAAATGACCTAGCTAATGATTAATAACAACAATAAATAAGTGATTAATCTAACGATGCCGTGAAATATTTAGATAACGTACTTACTAAGAATGTTGCGTTATTTCCTTTTTTAAGAATCGGAAGATGAATAACGACAATCGGAAGTAGATTCGTCAAGAAAATAAACCTTAAATTGAGTCATGTTTCGTAGCAAAAGCAAAGGTGTTAACTGTGTCGTGTGCGACACAATAAATGAATCACTGTGTTGGTCATAACATGACCACGTGTTGATACCAGTAGTCTACTAAATATTATGTGTTAATGTGCATTGTGAATATGCATTCTGCATTCAACCTTCGGATTAGCCTAATGTTACAACTTTCAATGTACTTATGTACCTATTGTAAAGGTACACGTTGCCGTAGTTCTAATTCCGAATTAGTAGTCGTAGTTCCGGAATCGCTGTTCCTAATTTTAGCGACGGCATACCGAAAAGACGGGCGTTTGAAAGTACTTTTCTGTTTCAAGAGTCGATATGGCTGGCTCTGCATATTATTAAAATTGGTCAGTCTCCGAGTGCATTCAGGGCAAAGTGAGACGGGAACTGATGTTGATAAAGTGCGACGCGACAAATCAATGATCGCCATGAGTCACACTTTACTCTTTGTTTTATGAAGTTGACTTAACTTTACCCTCTATTTCCGCAAGCATGTTAATCAACAACACGTAATAGGTCATTAACGCAGTGAATCAGACTGAGTAAACAGCTGATATTGAGATACGATCACTTCGCGTAATGGGCACATCCGATGACTTAATAAATTTAATCGAACACTTAATAGCTTCCTTGATGACGCTTTTAGCATTTATGAGTGAGCCGCACCTGTTATCTTAAATACTTGGAAATGTGAGTGATGTGTGGATAAGAAAACAGTTTAGGGTACCTATTTTAGATACAGACTTAAATGTTAAGAGAAAAAAAGAAAATACTTAGAATAATTTAGATATGGACATGAGGTGTTAACGTTAGAAGAACGAAACAAAGAATGTTATTTCGAAATAAGCGTTTGTAAACATACTAGCAAACGAAACCTAACGTCGTAGTAGTACGGTAGACAACCATAAAATTAATTTTATGTTTTCACGGTTTAACTCTCAGTTTACGATATTTAAACTGTTCCATAGAAGTTAACACGCAAAGCTACTATTTTCAAAGGAAAGCACGTATCGGTTGTTGCCTAATCCCATTGACGAAATACAGCCCATTCGTGTTTTATATCCATAAATAATATTTCATCAGTAGGTGTAGGTTTAAATAATTGAACGATTGTTGATCACCGTGACGGAAGTCTATTAGATTGTATCTATTTCTTCAATGATTTCTTCCTACAAAACCTTGACTAGAATTCATAATAATTTGTGTAGGCAGGTAGGAAAAAAGGCTGCCTTAAATAGAGAGTTCCTTTCCTTTCCTTTCTGTAAACAATAGATTCTTGATTATATAATTACTGGACTGCCCATAGATCCTATCAGTAGATAATCCTTTTATGGGAAGCCACGACGACGGGGTTGATGCAACGGCCAATGTTTTAAAATATTCAGTGAGTTATTTCAACTTAAGCTCATCGAAAAATAGGTATCATTTGAATATTTTGATAGGGACAATACTGCAACAGGATATAATGTAATAGTAATGCGATATGGCTGTAAATAACACTGTAACAATACATGAATGATGCGAGCGCGACGGTTTGAATACGTATTTGAATTTCAAAAATACATAAAATTCTGGAATTTAGGCATGCTATAATCATATTCGAAAATATTTCTACATATCTATTACATAATTAAGAATGTAAGTATGCCACTAGATTCGTCTTCTCTTTATTTGGCCTCTCATACCATCTTAGCTTCTAATACTTAGTAGACAGGTTTTAAGCGTATGTGTCTAAAAGTTACGCTTGGGTGAATTTATATTTAAATATTCCTTAGGTATTATTTATCCTGTTATACTTGAGAGTTAACTGCTCATAAATGTATATTTATAGCTCCTTCATGAGTCAAGGCTCACATTTTCGTTCTGCACTGCAAACACTTCTAGTACCTACTTATATTAGCTACAGCGTCCATGTCAGTTACCAACTCCAGATGAATACTTCCAAAAAACTGGCAAGACACAATAACAATCACACGAATACACGGTTGAGACAGAGTTTCGTTTCACAGACAATTTACATTCTATTTGTGTTGCAACAACATTGTATTTTGCGGTTGCAGTGCAATGCAACAGCGAAGTGCACCAGAAACGTTGGGTTTACTGCCAGATCGAACTGGCAGGAAGAAAAACGGAAATTATATAAAATTTCCTGAGCATTGTACGTGACTGCTGGAGTGTTCGAAAGAGGCCGAGGCCCTGGAACGCAAAGGAAAATTGAAAGAACACAGGTGGATTTTGATCAGTAAAATTCTGACACTTCTTCCCGCCCCACCATATTGGGAGGAGGTATTTGGTGAATTCCTACCTCAAAAAAAAACGTGACTATTGTTTTAAATGACGACACTGTTAAAAATGGCGATCACGATTTTACTGTTACCTGGTAGGTACCTTCACAATTTACATCAAGGTGTTAAGTGTTAGCAAGGTATTTGTTACACCTAAGTTAAGCTTATCATTTAACCTTCTATGACGTCATCCTTTGTAATAATACGTCATGAATAATAAAAACTGTTTCAGTCCATATCCTCCTGAGCTATTTCTCTCCCTACCTCCACTTGTAATGGAAATAAACACACGGCCTAAATTACTTACAAGAGTAAGTAACACCGGCTAACGTATTCTGTTAGTTGGAAATTCGCCAAAATTGAAATGAGTTTATGTAATCGAGACTTAATTGAAGCTACGGTCATGTAACAACTGCAATCATTCATCTTATGCAGTCCTGACACAGAAAATAAAGCCTAGACAAGTCCCCACACACTGTTTCTAAGAAATTATCAGATTCAATTGCTTCAAACAGTAATAATTAATTATGATGAATGTCGACATTAAATGGCAAAAAATTTGGTCTGCGAACTACAAGTTCATAACAGACACGAAAAAGTATGTCACATGACATTAATAGAGAGAACTGTTAGTGACGGTTGGCTGGTATAATAATTGCGATACCAACGAGACTTATTATCGATAATTTTCGTACAAAACAAGAACGACCTCATTCTGAAAACTGATGTAGCGAAAACAACAAAAGCGCTCTAGAAAAATAGGGCAGAGAGGGGGTGAACTTCAGAATTCACCAAGGTTTTATTTTTATAGGTGTTGGTAACAACACGTCTTCCAGTTTACTTACGAATGTTCACGCGATTGCCTGTAGAAGTTCGATTAGTTAGTTTTCAAACAACTGTGTAGCTCAAGTTCAAGAATATTACATTTTAATATAGTAACTTATTAGTTTCGTTTCCTTCATTTATGTGATCGAACCCATATTTATGTCGCGGATGAATTAGGTCCCACGCATCTACCTACTTAATTCATTTGAATACTAGCTTGGCTAATAGATTTGATAGATAGAGGCGCAGAGGTTACAGAATTCATCAGTGTCTGGTGTTTAGTGGGACACAGTAATGGCATTTTATTATGACTGGCCTTATTTCCGTGGGTGTTTATAGGATAGTTCCAAGACATTATAGTTTATTGGGTCGTGGCATGCACGATGAAACGATAATCGTGTTTTAAGTAGGTAAAGAAAATAATGCGTCTATTCGTTATCGATTCCCGATATTTTATGTATATAGGTTGGTCTAACATGAGATAGCCCGACAGATAGGTAACCATAGGTACCTACTTTATATCTAAATATTTTGTAATTTATTAACATACCACAGATTATTATAGCTCACCCTTTTATTCACATTATCTATAATATAATTTAATGTACGTAATAAAGCGGAAGTGTGTATTTTCGAATCAACTTAAAAAAAGGGTCTATGTTTAGCTATTTTTTCTTGTTTGTTTCAATGCGCTAATTTCTGAATCTACTCATCGGATCGGAAAACCACTTTCTGTATGGGGTTAGTCAGATTTATGACAGGCTTTAAATTATCACCCTATGATCTACGGAATCGGAGCAGTAACCTAAGACGCGGGTAAAATAGAAGGGGCAGCAGTTTTTTTTTTAATTCTTAATTCCTAACAACTTCTATTACATCGTGGATATAGCTTATCAGTTTTTCTTTCAATTCTATCCATTTATAATACATTGAGTAGTAAACCCCTTTAAAACAAACTGTTATTGTAAAGGGCTGAAAAGGTAACACTTATACTTATTACGAAAGGGATTATTAACTCCTATAAACCTAGACTGACATGTACATTTGTATAAAAGTCCCTAATACAAAAGAAAGAGAAAAAAAACCTAGTCTACTAACTAGTAAAGTTTTTCTATAAGGGTAACCCTAAAGGGCAACAAACCCTAATATGGTAAACTCTAATATGGTAAACCATATTAGGGTTTGTTTACTTATCCCTTAAAACAAAATTTTATATAAGTAATTTAAAATAATTGTAAATTAATCATTTTATAATACGTATTTTCTTTTGAAGAGTTATATAGTTACGTATGTGTTAATAATCCTTATTAATGTATGAACGTGTTAGGTTGACATTTTATTTTATGAGTTCCCTTCATTATTAACAGAGTTTTGTTAATAAAAGTCGCTAATTTCCTTGTTTTACACATTGGTTATTGTTTCAAATAACAATAGCATAACAAAACCGGTTTAGGTACCTACCTACTAAACTAATAAATAAAAGAAGAATTTATTGCTGTTACTTCTATCAATTGCGTCATTGGGATAATTGAATAATATTCAAGACCACAATATTGGTTGTTTGCGTTCATACATCGTAAAAACAAATGAGTCAAATGGTCTCCCGCAGCGACTGACGGTTGAAGGAACTTACTATATGAGATATAGTTAGGTAGGTATATTACATATAAGACAGAAGGTGTGACAGAATTGAAAGCTTATTATAAAAATTTAATAAATACGGCTTGGTAAAAACCAAGATGTTTTATTTAAGTGCTAGCTGGTACGACTTCGTCCACGTCAGACTTTTAAAAAAGCACATTGCCTTTGATCACAAATTAAAGAAGTTTTTATTTTAAACTAAAAGAATTAGGGTCCCCTAATTCTTTTTGTAAAATAAAAGTAGCCCAATTAGTAAAATAGGTTAAGGAGACAGACAGACAAAGTTTAAAAAATTTCATGTTATAGGTAGGACCTATTGAATATTCCTTTTAAGGCATTTAGTGAAGGAAAATATCATGAGGAAACCGGGCCAAGTCCTAGAACGAAAAATCCGAAGACATGACATCCATCAACCCACACTGGGCCCGCGTGGTGTCCCTAGAGAGGAGGCCTGAGTCCCAGCAGTGAGAACATTAAAAGGCTGATTATGCTATGAATTTTGTAAAAAACTTTGTATTTTAATATTACATTCATATGCTTAAATTTTATTTATGTGAATGTGTGTATAGAGTTCAGAAGATGGATTTATAGGTTTTCATTATTTATTGAGCAAACATTAATAATTAAGACTTATGTAGAAAACAAGACTTTTTGAGGAGTGTACTTAAGTAAAACTGAACTGAGTAAAAAAATATTGCATTTAAACGCGTTTGAATTTACTGGTGACAAACAAGTTTAACAAGATTATGAATGCAGGCATCGGCTTTCAACAGATATGTGTAGTGTGTACCTAGGTAGGTAACCTACCTTTGTAAAACAGTAGGTAAAGAAAAAGCTAGCTAGGTGCGGTGGTCTTTTTATTTAGTTATGTGGATTTTAACTGTCATCATCACCTTTCTGCCCTTGTCCGTGTTATTTGGGGTCGGTGCAACATGTTTTTTCTTCCATTCTTTCCTGTCACCCGTCATGCTATTACTAACTCCCTTTTCTTTCATATCACTTCTCATACAATCTATTCATCTTTTTTTTTCGGCCTCCCTCTCCCCCTTCACATATCCCTCATGTAAACTCATATCTCTTTTAGTAGCATGCGTTTCATCCCTCCTCTTCAACAAATCCCGTTCAAATTTTCTGCTACTAGCGCCACTTTCAAACTTCTTTCAATAGACATAATTTCTCACGTGGATTCTAGCTGTATTTTCGGAAAAATTAAAAAAAAAAAGATGTGCTAATTTGAAACACAGTATCGTAAATTTTTTTTTAACAATCATTGGCGTGACTAGACTTCATTCATTGGACTATGCCTTCACCTTGAAACAACTTTCAAGACAATTCGATTCGTAACCCATAGCCATAACCACGACGGCTTACATGTGGACAAAGTGTTCTGCATACCTATATAAATTGTCTGCACTGTATCTACTATATGTGCGACTGATCGTTTAATTGATACACTTTCACGTGACTAAACTCAGAACACAAAACACACAGAACACAGAACTTGAGAATATCTACTGATACATAAACTAAATTAACAATAAACCAGCGTCAGACCGCATCAAACTGTCTGCCATATATCTCTGAAATGGACCTTTTTAGCTCAGCTGTGATGCATTTACTGACTTTAAATATTTTTTATAAATGATATTTTTATGTATCATCAATTTTATTATTTATTTTTTTCTTTCAATTGGAATTAGACAGAGATTTGAAATAAAATTATAGCAAGATATGATTGGAAACAGGACGACATTAGTGTCAGGGTTTATTGTTCTTCATAAACCATCAAAAGTACAATATATACACTTATCTCATAAGTCTGTAAGGTACAAACGTATCTCGAAAGGATACAATAAATCATAGTTTTACGCTTCCCTTAACACACGTATAACATACAAGTACCTATCTGTATCGCGGTTGGTTGGTTGCTAATGAAATAAGGGGACACATGGCCTTGCTTGAGCCAGTCTATCGCGTAGTAGTCGTTCCACGAACATATGTATACATGGTATATAATATGACTTGCTAGACATAGCGAATTAGCATTATTTTACACTTCACAAGTTTAGACGGACAGGTCAAGGTACATCTACAGCCGCCGCTTAGATACTTATGTAACTTCTAGTAAAAAAAATATTTTTCATTTAAAATAGACCTGAGTCGCACCATGCACACTGCCTCTGCCGCCGCTGAAAAGCGCTCTAAAAAAAGGCTCAAGTACCCTTCCTTGGAGCAGCTTTACCATTTTGTAGCGGTTACTGTGGAGACTCTGGGCAATTGGAGTACGGAGGTGAAGTGTTTTGTTGGGGGATTTGGGCCGTAGGTTAGAGGAGGCAACGGGTGACTCCCGGTCCAGGTCGTTCTTAGTGCATGGTGGTTGGCCATCGCTATTATCCCATCGTTATCGGGCACCTTAACACCGGAAAGATAAGAGCGGGTTATTTATTGATGTTTGACATTTAATTTATTTTTATATAAAATGTTAATTCTTTTATCCTATTGAACCCATCTATTAGATCTATAAAAAAATACAATTTAAAATATTGTGTAGGTTTAAATTTAATTTATGTATTTTTTTATATAAATGTAGCCTCTAAGTATGTGTCTTTATATAATCGGAGTTTATATGAATTATGATAAAATAGCAGATATCACTAGAAGGAACTTATATTTATCAGTAAATATTATGTGTTTAGATAATAATAGATAAATAAATTATATGTAATTTAAATAAGTGCCTGCCTGTCAATCATTACTTTTAATAGATAGGTACTTGTAGCTATTTGGGATAAGATGAGTAAACGAAATATCTACTATTAGGGACCGAGTGCTCACTCATTGTGCAAAGACCTCTTTAAACAAGTGCTGGTTTTTACTTTGGTCACAGGATAAGCATTGCCATACAGCATGGCAATACCACCAGTCTATTGGGCACATTAGGCACTAGTCTACAGCGATGGGGAGGAGTTTTTCAACAGCATAATTATTTTAGATTGCTACTTTATAGTTAGTTAAGTTTATATGTAAATAGTACCTGTATGTAACAATTTCTATATAAATTCTCAAAACAGGATAAGTAGTTGCCTAGGTACTGAACAAATCTGATTTGCAAAATGATATAGGTAACTCTATCGGCCAAGGTTTACCTTAGATTTGTATTATAACTACCTACCTACAAAGATAGGTATCTAAAACTTTATAGTTCTATCACGTCGGGGTCACCAATTTGGCGTTTAGCGCCGTAATATTTTAGGGGACTCGCAATAAAAGTCGTACGTAAATTGTTGAGTAAAATATGTATGTTCAACCGCCAAATATGATGTCTCTAGAACAGAACCAACCAGAGAGTAAAATCACTCCACAGAGAGAACTAAATCATAGAGCACTAAGCTAAAGCATAATCTAAACCATAGTTCACACACAGTTCAATCATGTTACAGTATAAATGTTAATACAACATAAATGTGGGTCGCCACATACTATTACTTAGTTAGGTAGAGGAAACTATGTCATCAGTCTACTATGTCAAAAGACTTACCTATGAGGATCTATGGTCCACAAACTAAAAACCACATAACTAACAGAAATAATTATGTAGTATACCTACGAATTTATTTCTAACTTTTTTTTTCGTAATTGATGTAAGTACCTGCCTACCTAGTCTCGGTACAGTACGTCTACCTACTAACAACAATATTTCACGCAATAAATGTAACTAGGTGAAATACGTGAAACAGGAACGTGCTTCCCATATAAACAAGCTCTTAGTCATGTTTGACAAAACAACTCCACACGGTACCAGTACCTAACCACAAAATTGACTCACGTAGAAAAATACCTAATTGACCGGTCAATTCTAAATTGGAAAAACGATGACAGTTTTTATTTTTATAGGGAACATTTGGTACCCCACTTCTGAGTAGTTGCATGGGTTTCCATTTCGTTTTTGATATCTATGGCTTTCATACACACTTCTCTATCAGCATATCTGTTAACTGGCTTATCTCTCATATAAAATTTCTTAGTCGTTGTAACAACGTTACATAACATAAGGTTTACTAGGAAATAATATCAGTGATATAATCCATCTTTTAACTTAACTTTCATATAATTCGTATGCTATGCTGATGAGGCACAGTTCGTTGATCGATTGTATAGATTTTCGGGCTTGCGCAAACATTAATATAAAATTTTCTTCTTCTAATCAAGCAGAGCTGAGCGAAAGTGGCATATTCAAACGTATATGAATTAGCATTCCCCGTACATGACACTGAATAACGTAACGGTCATTCGTTCCATTATGTGACATAGAAGAATGTATGCCTTCTTTTTAAATAGGAACTATTAGATATACAGTATACTACAACTTTCCTTGTTGCAGTAAGTATCAATTTTTGATTCATAGACACAACTCATTTTTGGAAACCTAAAACCCTTTCGAGGAAAATGGTTAGTTTAGGGACCTTTAATTTTTTTTAAATGATATAAACTGCTTGACTGAGATCCTACCTGATGTAATCGTTGATGGTGAATCGCTCAACTTTATTAAGAGCCTATTCAGTCTAGCTTTGAAGAATTTTTTAAATAGATTCTTCGAAAGAGTTATCGTGACCCTGGAAAGCAAAAGACAAATGAAGGAACACAGGCGGATTTTATTTAGTCAGCATTGGTCTGACACTCTCTTGTTTCATCTAGAGCGGGAGAAGTTATTAATTGATTTCCCACAAAAAAGGGTTTACCTCTCATAAACGTAAGGGTTACCCTTAAGTTATACATAACGGTATGATTTGAAGAGGTTTCAAGTGTAACACTATCGTAAGAGTTTTATGAAAACCCTTATGAACATCCTAGTAATAGGCATGACTGACCGATATTTCCCGAGGGTTTTTAATAAGAGTTTCGTAAAATAAAACGTCCTGAAAACATTAGCCAGCCAGACAGATCGGCGCCCGCCGGTGACGCGACTACGTGTAATTATTTAGTGGGTAAGGATGCTTATGTAACTAAGTACCCAGTTTAAATGCGCTTGCATTAATACAAAGTAGACAGTAGACATACAGCGTAGGCGCAATAACTCACGCTAATGTCCGTCTAGTCCTAAAATGGCACAAAAGTACCTAATTAATATTTTAAAGGCTGTCTATTTCACTTGTGACAACATAGGTAGACAACGTAAGTACCTACCCCGTATTTTGCAATAATTTTTTAATCAATATTTTTCTTTGTTCTAGATTCGATGAAGGTCGCGACGGGTACCTTGATTTAACTGAAGTGAAAAGAATGATGGAGCGACTAGGGGCACCACAAACTCATCTGGGACTGAAAGCTATGATCTCCGAGGTTGATGAAGATGGGGACAACAGAATCAGTTTCCGGGAATTTTTACTTATTTACAGGTACTTAAAAACTTCTTTTTTTCAACTTAGGTCTAAAGAGGTGACCAAACGGTTGCAAATTAGCGTTTCAACCAAGGTGAACTTGGTTTATGTGTTTGGTTTGTGTTGCGGCTACATGGATATAAACCACGTGCCAACACGTTCGGTGGTTGGGAAAATGCGCCTCCCAGCCAAGGGCGTTGAAGGTCATATGGATTACAATTGCTGTCTACACGGACTGAAACTAGCAAGGTCACCTTGGTTGGGACGTTGGTTTGCAACCGTCTGGTCACCACTTTAGTAAGCATCTAGGGTACGATTACATGCTACGATCTACAGTGCAATATACCGGTTTTATGGTCGCCGATTTGATTTCCATGTCACGACAATTTTATTAAAAACAATGACCTACCTACGTTTATATTTGCGCTTTATTCATTATATATATATAGCATACAGCTATAACGAATAAAATCCCGTAATGCTTTAAAAAAATGATTTAATATCCTTGTTTGGTTTAGCTACGTACCTAAATACGTACTTTTCGTTGTTAGGTAGTAGGTATTTAGTCGATACAACCGTCGGTTTTTAATCACATCAGTTGGTAAACATACGCACGTATGAAAATACCGACGTTCTGGAAAAGTGATTTCTAACCTAATGCTAGGCGCCAGATAAATTTGCCTTAAAGGACATTGACCGTTCTCTAATTTCTCTTCCTATGTACCCTGCCTGAACAATAATAGTGAATCGTTTATCATTACTAGAAAATGTAAAGGAGTACGATTTAGCTGTCTTTATTTTCGTTAGAAAGTAAGTCTGTCAGTAAATGTAGATATTTATGGCATATTAATCTGGGGTCTACCATACATAACCTTAGAACCTGGGGCCCATTGACTATAGCTCTCATGAAGCAGCTAGGTAGGTACCTACAATATATGTATAAGTAGGTACGTCACAACTTACGTAGGTATGCCTAGTCATAACATTATGCATTGTCTATGGACATAGATAGGTACTGTGAGTTGACTCGCAAAACCACAATGTTGCTGATGAAGTCATAAGAGAAGAAGTTGCTAGATTAATTGGTACCTAAGTAGTAAAAACCATATGGTCTAAAGAACCAATAGAAATAACGTAGTTGCGTCAATAAGTTGATCTAGCTCTCCCTAGCATAATATTTACCGAAGCCCCTTAAAAATATCTAAGCGTGATGAAGTCCTCCTCCTCATTCTTGCGTCGTTTATGCTCAATGCTGAGGGTCGTGACCTCGACGAATAACTTTCTTGTAGATTATATTTCGCAATGTGTCCTATCATCGCGTTGCAGACTGTGATCTCTAGTGTAGCACGGAGATGGTCTGACCAGCGTATCGGACTCCTACTCCTGGGCCTTTTCCCATGTGTTTTTTCTGTCAGCATTAAATTTTCCAGAATTCTTTTTCTGGCAGTGTGGCCAAAGAAATTAAAGATTCTTCTTTTTCATATGGTAGAATCTCATGGGTGACTTGAGTTCGACTATTATGGATTAATCTCTGTCCAGTGTCCACATCTCAAAATCGTCTATCCGGCTGTCAGATTTTTTAAGGGTCCAAGACTCTGCACAATACAGGAAGATGGAGAATACGAGGGTGGTGAGCTTTCTCTTGGTCTTACGCGAGATGTCCTGCCGGCCCAGACGCGATTCAGATGTAACATGGCGCTCTTTGCAATCCCAATACGTCTTCTTATATCCTAATTAGACTTACGCATAGCATAACTGGCCTTTTAATGTTCCCACTGCTGGGATTCAGGCCTTCTCTCTCTAGGAGAGGGAATGGGCCGTAATCTACCACGCGGGCCCAGTGCGGATTGGTGAATGTCATGTATTCGAATTTTTGGTTCTAGGACACGCCGGTTTCGTTTTGAGAGCAGTGGTGCTGAAATAAATTACACAAAATAATGCGCCTGGCTGGGTTTGAACCCGCGACCTACAACTCGTAAGTCGGGGCCACCACTGCTCTTAGACTTATGTGATAAGTTGAATTATGACAAACTTTAATGTCGAAATGGCTTAATCCGCGTTCATTAATGTTAAATGATTCCATATTGTCCCCATTCTTAAGGTCTTCTGTTGTTTTGCAGGAAAGCGCGTGCGGGAGAATTGGAGACGGACTCCGGTCTAGACGCGTTTGCGCGGCTCACAGAAATCAATGTGGACCAAGTCGGAGTGAACGGCGCGAAAACTTTCTTCGAAGCCAAGATTGAAGAACTCTCAAAGAGCAACAGATTTCACAATGAAATTATTCAAGAACAAGAAGAGAAACGTAGGGAAGCCGAAGAAAAGGCTTTACGGAGGCAATTGTTCAAAGAAAAAGCAGCTTTATTTCAATAATTTATTAATGATTTCATAACGTTAGGTATTTTTTGTAGTTTATTATCTAGTCTTAAGCTGTTACCATGGCTTTATTGAGGAGGGAATATTATGGATTTTATAAATTACGTTTATATTTTCCTCTCACTTGTTTCAGAGTAGGTAGTATATTTTTCTCTATTCGGGGAACTAAATTGTGTAAATAAGAGTATACCTACTATAGAAGAATTTTAAATAGAAGTTGGAGAATGGAATTGCAATGAATGAGGAATGTAAGCAAACATGAGCGTTTTTCATTAGGTACTAATATTTTACTCAGATCTAAAATAAATGTTACTAGTTAATCAATCAAATTATAAGTATAATAATGTAACTATTTAACGGCCGAAACTAGTTATAAGATTTATCTACACAAGCTGCCACCTAGAACAATATTGTAAAACAATAACTTTTACCTGTAAGCAAATGGCCTAAAGTGAATGAAGCTCAAAAATAAAAATGCATGTTGCCTTGTATGTTATTCTGTTAATAAAGATTTTATATTAAGTTAATTATTGTGATTATATTTTAAATTAGTCACAAACGAAAGAAATAAAGAATTTATGTACTAAAGGTGTTTTTATTATTAATCACAAGAACATCAAGAACACAACAGATTGATTCAAAGCTACAACCAAAACTTCCTATCCATTAGAAAAAGGCTATGGTGATTATGGGCTGATTTTTCAATAATCTAATATTTTTCAATTTAAGAATAAAAATTGGCAGTTTGTCAATTTTTGTGTAGAAAATAATTACATATTTATAATTATTGATTTTAATTATTTCAAACCACCAGAATACCTTTTATTCGTTAGATAACAGTTATCCGACTATTGTAAAATCAGGCCTAAGATGATAGAAATATCTTAAAAAATCAAAAGAATTGAAAAATGCCAGGTTAAATTAACAGTTTACTGGGATAAAATATAATAATAATAATATAATATTCCACAACTATCACACAACGCCGTCTAGTCCCAAGCTAAGCAGAGCTTGTGTAATGAGTACTAGACAACTGATAACAAGCTCATACATCAATACTGGAAATATGAAGTAATGCAAGGGATGTTTTCATGTTTAGCATCAATCATCGTAAGGTACATTTTTACATTTTAGGTCCCTTACATTATTTCATATTTCCAGTATCAATATTTATAAATACATACATATAGATAAATTACATCCAGACTCAGAACAAATGATCATGCTAAGCACACCATTTGTCCTGGGTGGGAATTGAACCAACAACCTCCGGCACAGCAGTCAGGGCCACTAACCACTAGACCAACAGGCCAGGGCCAATAGGAGTGTTACCAGCAAATCACTCACTGGCTCTCTTCTAATGAATCAATTCTATATGAAGTATCAACTTTGTTAGACACATGTTGATTTGCATGCATATCTATATCTATTTGTCTTCTGGTGAAAGGGGGCAAGTTGTCTAAGTTGACTTGTTGAATCTTCCCTAGTTCCTTAATTAATGATGTGTTCTGAAACAAAAATTATAACAACATTTATTTTTAGTTAGTGGCTTCTCACAGTACAAGGTCTGCATAACCAGACTTGGATATGGGTACGTATTTAAATATTGAAGATTAAAATAACGAAAGTTTATATTATCGAATGGTTAAATATCCTACGTCCAATATATCTAAAATCTAAATATGTACAAAAGTTACGTAATCTGTATTTCGATATTAGGATCTTTCGAAGATCCTAATATCGAAATACAGATTATCGAATGTCCTAAATATTGAAGTACAAACTATAAGATTGCTTGTGCAACGTCTTCGGGGCTATGGCAAGTGCAACCCCTTTGCCCTTGCGTAACAAAAGATAGGCACCCGTGGGAGTCGTAGCAGCTGAGCGGACCAGCAAGCCGAAGCTGCGGAGGTGAACTCCTCCGGCGACCAGCCTCAGCTGCTACGGCTCCCACGGGTGCCTATGCTTTGTTACAGCGGGCGGGGGTTGCCCTCCCTTCGCGCCTCCGGATTATTATATACACTCTAGGAGTAACAGCCAAAGACTATGTAAATTCGGGGTGCCCCAATTCGGTTTTGGAACAATTTCGACCTATTTTATCCACGAAAATCCAGTGCCCAAGCATAGGTCAATCGTGAAGGTATTATTTAGGTCTTTAAATTAAAATATTTTCTTGAAAGTCAATATGTTGTGCTACTAACGCTCGCGACTCCGCGTAGTCTTGTCTGCCCTACCCCTAGAGTGTAATTTAGAATCGCGTAGGCGCGGAGGGGCGAGGCAGCCCGTGAGCTGAGGAGCAGGTGGTTTAAACACCCGCCGCCGCAGTTGAGGCCAACAAGCCGAAGCTGCGGTGGTGTTGGTGGTGAGCGTTAAGACAATTTGCGACGTTAAGCTCGCGTGGGACTACCTGAGCCCTGCAGCGCCGGAGCCGTGGCAGAAATCATGCTTGCTTGCATCATGCATGTTGCATGATTTGCATGCTTTTTTTCTAGATGTAATAGCAACGGGTTTGCAGGGTGTGACAATTTCACATCTACCTACATTTATGAATACACTCATACTGCCTATATAATTATTTTTTTCGGTATTAAAACTAGTAAGTATTTATAACGTAGATATTATGAATTTAGATGTATTAAATGTTAATATTTTGAACTTAGGCATAATGTCATTCGATATTTTGAACCATTCGAAATTTTAATCACTCGGTATTTCAATCTGGAGGGACGAGCTGTATCAAATATTTGTTTAGAAAAGAAGCTAGTGCTTACTTCTATACTTTAAGAGCCACAGTGAAATTAAACAAAGTATGTATTACTTCATTTAAAATTAGTTTAATAATTACCTTAATAATGTTGGCTTCAAATTCTCCACTAGGCCTAGTTAAGTGTTTAATTTGTTGTAACTCTACTGATCTGGAAATCATATATTTAGTGAATAAAATAAAAGCCTCTTCTAAACAATCCTTTCGGACTCCTTTGATTAAAAGCAATTATAGATAAATATTAAACAAGTGGATTTATTGAAAATCTCTAAAAAATATAGTCAATGAATGTAGTATATCTTTTGATATAGTCAACCGATTGCGATGAAACAAAACCTTAGTAATATAAAAAGTTACACACAATTTAAATGTATAAAAATATCTACATCGACTTCATACATTTTAAAAATTAAAAACTTCTACAGATATAATATAATGTAAATATGTAAATCAGGCATGCTTACCTGCCTAGAGCCGAAATAGCAGTAGTTTTATTATTATTAAACGTATTTAACGTCTTTATAGAAAGTAATAAAGCAATTTATTTAACGAATATGGTAAATAGACCACAATATACTTACATTAGTCTTAGAAGTTGATTAGTAGTGTTCAACTCATTTTGTAAGTCTTGTTGCAACTGTTTAGTTACTTGATTCTCATTTCCTAATGCTGACATTTTCGTTTTAAGTTATTTAAAATAATGTTTCAGAAAAACATGCAAGTTTTTCAAAATATAGTAGAAGTTTTAAAATAGGTAGTAAAAAACTTCAACTCAAAACACCGTTTTGTTTTGAAACTTTGACACTTGATGACTTGTTTTTTTTTGTTCATGTTTTTGTCTTGGACACTAAGTTCTTTAAGCCAAGTCTTCGTAATGAATAGTTCATTTGTTTACCATTAGATTATGAATGTACACATTTGAATGTTTGGTAGCAATTTTATCAAGTCAGCCGTCTCGGCAAACGTCACTGAGGTAATCAATACTAAAATAAAATCCTCAGCTCCATTTTGGTCCATTGTCTAGTTGTGCAGACACTTGAGATACAAATCTACACCAATTTTACATCACAATATCCACTAGGAATCAATTTCTGAATAATTAAAACAGATATTAGACTTTACATGAAGAAATCCCGCACTACCGCCAAAACTCCCTGACTTGATTGACACTATTTGACAGAAACCTCCCCAAAATTCTCTCTTTCTCCCCAGTACTCTTTTTTTTGAGCCAGCTCAAATGGAACCCTTTTATAGAATTTTTGTGTATTTAATAATTTAGTCATAAAATTATTGTCATACCACTTAAGATCAAGTGCTTAGCACAAGCCAAATTACCAAATTGCTGGACCTACGTTAAGTAAAAACAATATCTTGTGATAGTGGAACGCATCTCTAATCTTCAAGGCAGTCGAGAATCACAATCCATTCCTCATTTCTGCCAACTAAACAAAACGAACTGTCAAATGGAAAAAGTTCTTTTCGTTCACTCTGTGTTCTACTGATCTTCCGTTCATTGATAAAATATTTATTCATTCATTCATATTGTTGTCAATAGTCTTTGATCTTGTGTTGTTGACTTATTGAAATACAAAACAATCAGAAAATGGAAGAATCTGTTTCTGTCAAGCACGAGGGTAAAAACATTGATATAAAGCAAGAAAAACAAGAAAATTTGGAGAGCTACAAGTTTGAATATGATTCGGGAAGCCAGGATAGTAGTAAAAGTGGCAGTGGAGGCTATCAACGATGGGCGCCCAATTTAAACGGTGTAAGAAAAAGTGCATTTACGCCGTATAAATCTGTTCAGTGCACTGCGTTAACCAATTTACAAAGAGGTAATGTTGTTTTTATTGTATTTTTCTCTAGCTCGACGTCTACATGTATTGATTTCTAGGAGTTTCTTTGTGGGTTTAAAAGTAGGTAAGTAAAACGTTCAAGGTCGCTCTTGCAGGTAATACGCAGGCGCGAGTCCCGGAGTTACCCCAGCCAGATTGTAGCTTACACGCGAAGGCTGGCCGCGGTGAAATAACCCGTGACGACGTGAAACTGGAGCAGTATGTTGACATCACTGATGAGCATGGACTCACTGCCCTGCACTGGGCAGCCAGCTATGGTCAGTTAAACAGCTGCCAAGACTTAGTGTGGTGAGTACTCTGTTGAGATCCTTTGTTCTTTGTCTGCACTTAAGATTGATTTTGGTGTTCAATGACAAAGGACAGGGAGTAGTCTGTTCTTAGAAACTTGTGCCATTGTAAAGTTAATTTAAACTAGTTTCTATGAAGAATGAAAACTGTCTTTTGTTTTAACTAGGTGTGGTGCCAATGTTAACATGCGGGGTCCGGAGGGTGAGACAGCACTACACTTGGCAGCTGCGGGTGGGCACCATGAGGTTGTGAAGTTTCTTCTGAATGAAGGAGCTGATGCTGACATACAAGATGATGTAAGTACCACTTGCCTTTGATCTCTTTCTAAGTGAACAGTTATTTATTGTGATGTGATTATTTCAGTCTGGTAGCACAGCATTGATGTATGCGGCAGCAGCTGACTTCCCTTACACTTGCAATGAGCTTCTCGTCAGAGGAGCTGATCTCACTCTTACCAATGATTATGACCAAGATGCTTACACACTGACCACTACCAATAACTGCAAACTGGGTAAATATTGTTCATTCAGTTTAATATTAGTATGTTTTACTCACCAATGTTTTTTTTTAAATGTTGTTTTTTTTTTCCAGCACAAACTGTGATAGAGAACTTTTTGATCGGTTGCCTCAGCAAAATGTAAAGTATATTACTTATACAACTACTGCTCATCTTATGTTGCTCTGGACAACCAAGACAGCAGATTCATTTGCCTCCAGGAGTTAAATGAAAATACAGGGATTTAGTTTATAATGTAAAGTTTATATATATTTTTAAGTTCATTATATACAAATTACAACAATGTGACCATAAAAAAGTATGACTCAATTACAGACAATATCAAAGTCCAAGTTTGTATTATTTTTAAGTACCATACGGGAGAAACACATGAGTGTATGTTATATAATTATATACAGTTATAAATGCCTCTTATATACATTAGCAGTACATATCACAAGAAATGCAATAAGAATGTAGTTCCTTGAAGTAATTGATACCACTCAAGTCCCACCACCACCCTGAAGATGTTATTCGTATGAAAATAGTTACCTTAGTATATTTTAATATAGTAACAGTAACCATTTCAAAGTTTAGATTCAGTGAGCCAGTTGAATGTCTGTGGTTTCCTGTTGGACTGTGGGTCAATAAGAATGTTGATGATGCTGGGTTTGTCTGTAACTGCTACAGCTTTCTTGATGGCAGCCTCAATCTCTTCAACAGTGCGGCAGAGATGTCCAGTCTCACCAAACATTTCCATCATCTTCTCATACCTAATCTCGCAGCCAAGGGCTGTTGGCGGAGTGCTGTAAAAATAATGTAGAGTATTTACTAAAAAATAAATTTAACGAAAAGAAGACTAGGTTTTATACTATGCTATAGCATTAGAACAGTAACAAAGAGGCTACAGCCTCAGTATATGACTCATAGCAGTGAGTAGATCTTATAGATAACATAATCAGCCTTATAATTTCTCTCCACCATCCTAGGTTGAGTGGTAGAGAATACCTAAGGCATAAAGTCCACCTTAGTACCTTTAGTTACATGAAGATCAAATAAATAAATAATATTCCTGCTGCTGGGACTCTGACCTCTTTAAGAGATAGAATGGGCTATAATAGATCTGTAGATCTTATGTTGGGTTTACTTTATCATTATTTCAGTCAAAAGACGTCCACTGTTGGACATAGGCCTCTCCCAAGTGTCGCCATAACGACCGGTCCTGGGCGTTTCGACCATAACTTACCACTGAGCAATATCGCCACCAGACTGTATATCTTCCATCACGTCCTTAGGGAAGCCGCTGTAGATACCACTGTTGTTCACTATGATAATGATCACAGGCAGTTTGTACCGGAACATAGTTTCGATCTCCATACCTACGAAACATGAAGAACATCAATAATACAGACATTTTTATATGACTCAGAATATCAGAGCTTGACCAATCATAATAATTGATATTAACATGACATTATTGACATTCCCTGACAATTGTTAGTGTTAAAATATGAAACGAGTTTATAATCATGTATTGCATTATTTATACTGAGTGAATGATAACATACCTGAGAATCCGAACGCTGAATCTCCTTCGACGCAGATGACGCGTTTGCCTGGGGCGTAGTCGCGACACCACATCGCTGCAGCTACGGCAAAACCGGGACCCACCTATGAATAAGGAATTGGTTTTAAATACACTTATACACAAGGGTTTGCACAATCACAAGAAAAGAGAAAATTATATATAGCAGTTGTTGAAGTCTATATAATGATGATGCAGGATCATCTAAATATTAAAATTTTATAGATATTTAAATATTTACTACATATTTTTTTACATAATTCTCAATTCTTTATTGTACATAATAACGTAACATAGTACACGGTGATAC
Source organism: Mythimna pallens (assembly GCA_961205895.1). Classification (NCBI taxonomy): domain Eukaryota; kingdom Metazoa; phylum Arthropoda; class Insecta; order Lepidoptera; family Noctuidae; genus Mythimna; species Mythimna pallens. The sequence continues at coordinate 11,767,155 of OY540843.1, forward strand.
TAACAGTTTATGTACAATAGCAAATCTTCGAGTTAGAAAACATATTCGAGGGTAGGATCCAGTGCACAATATAAACCTACATAAGTCTAATATATATTTATATTATACATACTACATACAAATAATCTATATATATAAAAGGAGAAACTGACTGACTGACATATCAACGCACAGCCGAAACTACTGGGACTAGGAACGTGAAATTTTGCACAAGGCTACCTTTTATGACGTTAGGTGAGCACTAAGAAGGGATTTTTGGAAATTCAACTTTTAAGGAGGTGAAACGGGTCCAAAGTTTGTGGGGTGAAACTTACTTTCACGCGGGCGAAGCCGCTAGCAGAAGCTAGTAAACAATATAATAAATATTTTTTTTTTACGATTTTAGCGTATTTTAGACACATTTGTGTGTTGTATAGGAAAAGTTGACTTTTCCTACACCCACACTAGTCTAAAATTTTGATTAAAATATATTCAAATTTATGATTTTAAACGACTTATACTAATTGTAATCATTCGAAAGTCTGTACGCAAGAAATACTTCATGTAGAATTCGAATGGTTTGAACTAACCCCCATAGTGCCAAAGGTGCCAGCATCCAGCCTGTGTCGTGGCTTGTTGTTGAGCAGCAGTCCGCGGCCGATGTCCATGGTGTTGGCGCCCTCGCTCACGATGATGGAGTCCTTCGGGATAGTCGCTTGAACTGTCTTGAATACGGCGAAGTAGTTCAGCGGTAATGCCGTGTTGCTTGATTGCGCCTGGTAACGGAACAAAGTTGGAAAATGAAGGTCAAATTTGGTTAGTCTTATAGGGAGATTTTTTTAGCAGGAACTGGGTGTTATTCTTTTTGTATCTCGAGTAGATATGAGTGTGAATTGAGAACGACAAAAAGGTTCAGATTAGTGGATAACACTAATGTACTTGAAATTTTTCATTTCTGAAAATTTCTGATTCTGGTTTCCTTACGATGTTCATCTACATATGGTTTAAGCCTGAAATACCACTGGGGTAATTTAGTGCGCAGTGCTTTCTTCACTGTACACAATCCATTCGGGACCGATCATCCACGGTGATATGTAAGTTGTGCGAGGGACACCACTCACCACCGCCCAACTTCGTTCAACCCCAGGAACATCAGCCACTCGATGCGATCTGCAGTGGCCTATATGGAAAGCAATCAATAGACTGCGCACCCAAGTAGGCCGTTGCAAATACAACCTGCCAAAATGGGGGATTATAGACCCCTCACAGTGAGAGTGCATTGCTCCTGACCAGATGATAACCCACTTATTAGAGTGCCCAAAATGTCCCTACATCTACGCTCTGGAGGACCTAAAAATGCCACTGGTGCCGTTATAAATTGGAAAAACCATAAAAGACTGTTATTTATTTTGGCAGATATCAATGAAGTGGTTACTTCAGAGGCCTTGCACGGGAAACCGCGGAAAGTTATAATGATGATAATATACCTTAACAAACTCAGTGTTAGCTAGCTGCTTCTGCTTCAGTGCTTGCCACCAGCTGTTGCTAGCGGGCTGCAGTTTGAACTTCTTCTCTGCCAGCTTGAGTGCGAGGGCCTCAGTGAATGGCTTGATGTCTGAGTGGACAGCCACCTCGGACTTGATGCTGTTGTGGAATTCCTCTGGGGTTATGTCAACCTGGTAATAATAACAAAATGGTTTATTAAAATGATCCACACCTTTTTAATCTCTTATTTTAATTTCATATTATAATTTAATTAATGCCAAACCTAATTTGAATTCTAATGTTATAATTTAATTTTTATTTTCATGAGTTTTAAGAACTTCCTATTAATGTAATGCATCCTCTGAATTTGGATTTTTATAATGTTTTCGAGATTAGGAGACCAGGAGACTCGTAGCACAGGTTTCACCTAGTATGGGCTCCTGTCTCCCGTCTGTAAACTGTTTCTTATAAATTGTATAAATTTTACTAAATATGGGAGAAAATAAATAAATATTATTATTATTATTTTTTAAAGACAGTTTGTGAATTACACGAGGCATTGGTTTATTGTGTAAGTTTTGGATTTTCTCATCTGTAATGTTGTTCAAGTATTTGTTGAGATTTGACAAATCTTTAATCAGGCTTTTAGAAAGTAACTGCCGTTGAACTATAATTTGGGTTAAAGTTGTTATTCAACTTAATAATATAGTACACGTACTAGTTTCAAATTTTGTTGTTTGAATTACCTGAATAACTTTAACATCAGGCGCAAATCGCGGTTGTTGTCCGAAGTGCAGCATCCAGTTGAGCCGAGCGCCCAGCAGCACGATGACGTCAGCCTTTAGCAGCGCCTGCGTGCGCGCCGTCGACACGCAGTACTCTGACTCGTCCGGTACCACACCCTTGCCTGGAGACCGACAAGTTTATATAAGTTTGTATTTAGACTTATTAATGATCTTTTTACACCACCTGCTCGATAATGCCTAATGGATAGGCCGATAATGCCTCGCTGTGCTCGGGAGTTTATTATAAAGATTCCTCACTGGTGTTCAGGATTAAAATTTAGCTAACTTCGTTTCGTTTAGTATTCAACCCGTGACTTAAAGACGCCCGCGCGTGCGCGGCGCCCTTGCCCACGATGAGGAGCGGCCGCTCGGCCACCGCCAGCAGGTCGGCGGCGCGCTGTACAAGTTGCACACATACCCATAGGCGTAGGCAGGAAGGGTAGCTTGGTGGTCTCCACAAGCTTGCTGATGGCTTCCTCAGCCCGCGCGTGCGCGGCGCCCTTGCCCACGATGAGGAGCGGCCGCTCGGCCGCCGCCAGCAGGTCGGCGGCGCGCTGTACAAGTTGCACACATACCCATAGGCGTAGGCAGGAAGGGTAGCTTGGTGGTCTCCACAAGCTTGCTGATGGCTTCCTCAGCCCGCGCGTGCGCGGCGCCCTTGCCCACGATGAGGAGCGGCCGCTCGGCCGCCGCCAGCAGGTCGGCGGCGCGCGCCACGAGTGCGGGGTTGGGGTGCGCCAGGGACACGGGAGGTGCGCTGTAGAAGTCCATTGGGACTTTGTCTTCTTCCGCTTCAGCCTGAATTTAACGAAAAGAGTAGACAACAGTTAAAGAACATTTGCAATAATATATTGTTTTGTCAAATCATTATTAACAATTTTTGTCTGTCATCGACCTTTTATAGCTGGTAAGTAATGAAAAATGTCAAGTTATAGGTATCCTAGCCTCGATAGATCTCTTACTACGTAGGCGTTTCAACGACGAAACGACACAGTACGAAAAGTACAAACAATTTATATTTTATTGCGGTGGCCTACGGGACGAACAGCACGTGGGTGCGGTGCGGCGATTAGCGGAGCGAAGCAGCCTCGAGCAGTTGGTTTGCTGTTTTCGCGCGAACTCAGCGTCCTAGCGTTTGTGTGTTACTACTGTAAACTCAACATAATTTAAAAGATACTGGGTATCCTTACTACGAGAAGTCTTGAGAAGACCATTATTGGCACACGTCAAATAGAGGCGGCAAAGTTTTCTCCCAGCAAGAAGCCTGAGATTGAGACAGTGTCTCTACTTGAACTATTACTAGTCGAGGCTGTAAACACAGTTTAATAAACAGAATGTTACCATGAGCAGTGTCCCAGGCATGTCGAGGTAGGAGACTCCGGGGCGGCCACTGGCGGCTAGGCGCACCGCCTTCTCCACGTGCAGCGGGATGAGGCGCGGCGACGGAGGTCGCGCTGCGTACTTGCAGTACAGGCGGCTGGATTCCACCTAAGCACAATGTTACAATCCATTAAGGTGTATAGTCCCTTGAACATCTGGTCGGAGTTCAATGAAATACTCATACTGTCACCTGCGCCCGCATAGAGCCCTACTGACCTTTAAAACCATTTTCTTTGTGACATATTGATTGATTTAGATAATTATACATTCTGAAGAACTTATCTAGCATTTTCATTGGAAAGGAGTAGGGAAGCGAAAAAATATATAAAAATTAAGCTAGAACTTCTGATTTATACGTAGAACAACGTCGCGTGGCGTGAATCAAGTGTAGCTCTACAAGTCTAGTTTCTATATAAAATGTATGGAGATCGACGCGCTCAGATCGGCGTGTGTGGCACTCGTGTGCGCAGTGTAGTTCTAATGCGTGCATGACTATATAATGCGAAAAAAATATATGTTGATAATGATATATATGAAACTATATATATATATATACATTATACTAGTGGCATGCATTTTGAACTGTAGTATGAAAAATCATTGATAGCCATGATTACCGAAGTGATATTTGCTTTCGTTTTGCCTCATAGGTACTGATTTTCCAGTTCTGAAGTCGCTATCTTAATAATATGATAGTGGGTTTATCTTTTTAACAGATAATCTATTATGAAGGTCGCTACTTATTATTATAATCACCACTACTGGGACTCAGGCCTTCTCTCCAGGAGATGGAATGGGCCGTAAACCACTACGCGGGCCCAGTGCGGATTGGTGGATGTCACACGTATTCGAATTTACAGTGTTAGGGCATGCCGATTTCCTCACGATGTTTTTCCTTTACCGTTTTTAGAGCAGTAGTGATGAAATAAATTACACAAAGTAATGCACCAGACTGGGTTCGAACTCGCGACCTACAACTCATAAGTCGGGGCCGTTACCACTGGGCCACATTATTGTAACATGTTATAATTAAGTAAAAAATAATAAAATATTTTAATTAAGTTGGTAGGTTTACAAGATAATTTGCTATAAATAACTTAGTTTTTAATGTTAGGCCTCAATGTTCAAATCATGAGATCAATGTTCAATGTGCGAAGTCCATTAATAAAGTCGAGATTATAACAATAACATTCGTCTCGAATACTTGATGGAATTTCGATTACTGATAGGTACTGAGTGGTATGATAACCTATCTTTATAATATTCTGTGTTCATTCAATTCTCACTGTTAGGGATCAGAAATTCGCAATACCTATCTATACTAGGGGCTAGCTAGGTACCTAAACCCGGTCAAGTGGGAGTCGTGTGCGGATACGAAGGGTTCCGTGCCATTAGGGGAACTTGCTTTTTACAACATTTCATGATTCTAAGTTAACGGCGAGGTTTTGCGAATGGTAAAAAATGCGGCATTGTAAGATGCGCGATTCGCACCGGACTGGTTTATACTTTTAGTCATTAATTCATTAGAGTCAGTTATATTGTAGAGTTAGTTAGTTGTTGTGTGATTTTTTTTTGTGTTGTAGTGTGTTCTGAGTTGGCGTTGTTGTTGTTGTTGCGTTGTGGCACTATTAAAATAAAAGTTTTATGCTTTAATGTATTTCCGTTTTCTTATCATGGATCGAAAACCAAAATAACGCAAAAAAACACTGAAAACATTCTCACTCTGAAAGTTTTATTTATTATTTGTTGTTGTAGAGGCAATAGAAATACACTCTGTTTTCTACACCGATTACGGTTCATGAGATACAACTCATACAACCCGCGGACAGACAGACGAACGAAGAACGCAGGTTTAGTAATAGGTTTCCGTTGGTTACCATAAAAATGATTAAATTAATATCATTATCAAATTGAGATTCTATGACTCGGGGGTCTTTTATACCTTTAGATATGTTGGTATCAAAACATCTAGCCTTAGTGGCCACAGACCATGCCAGGGGCGCCGACTTCGTGGGTGCTCGGGGGCTGGAGCACCCATGAGAAATAAACAGTAGGTGCCGAGCACCCCTGAGAACAGAAATCAAGAAACAGATCAGTAATCGCCTTTTAAGTTACGTATAAATTATAATATTTCTTGATACTAAAAACTGGTTTCATTTTTATACCTACTATAATGGTTTCATTTTATATTTTATCAAAGATAATTAGTTATTAAGTACGCAGTATGTAAGTAGGACATTTATTTATTTGTTGGTCAATCAATGTGCATTTCTCTTGTCACACTTCGCCACTTTTTCAAGACCATCAAATGAGCATGAGCACCCATGAGGTTTTCTAAAAGCCGGCGCCCTTGGACCAAGCACTAGTTTTGAAAGGTAGGTAGGGATAGATCTAATTACCTACTCTCCCTACCTTGGTATAGCAGAGTAAAAAGCCAGGGCTTCTTCTACTCAGAGACACGACATATTACTGTGTGAATTTGTTTGTACCTAATAGGTAGGTACCTACCTATTTAAAATACAACAGTTTTCTTATTGACCTTTTCAAAGTTGAAATAAATATTTAGTTAAATTAATTTCTGTAGGTAAGTAGGTAATGCTAATTGTATTTAAATACTCGTCATACCTATATTGGAAATCATAATTTTGCTGTACGATCTTTGTAAACAGAAATATTTGTAAGTGTATCTAATCTAATCATTTAAGAATTGCTGGGATACAAGTTTTGATTAACATTTGTTTCTAAACCTGTATGATTGATGACGTCAATGAAACGGCAAAAAAGTTAATTTATTAATTATTTTAATTTGCATATTTATAATTGTTACGAAAGCTATTATGTTTTTGTAAAGTTTCGACAATGCGGGAATATGGAGAATAAATTACCTACTAAAAACTGTTTAGTTGTTGCTTATGAGTTTTCAGTTTTAAAAGTAAGTTTAATATGTTTTTGATGATGTAGGTTTTTTTTAAATAAAACATTGCCGGTACGGAATTGTGGGTGGATTTATAAACATGTAAACACAAGACACACAGACCTGTCACAACTACCTGGCCATACAAATATTAATATTATTATCACACAGCAGCCAATCGCTCAACTACTGCGTCAGCCATAGTCTCAAAATTGTATGTAGATTCATTTTCAAATGAGATCTGATTATATTTTCTATTTAATTGTTTTTACCTGCGGCCATTCCTGGAAACCTCCAATGCCTTCATGGTCTTGTGGGCAAGAGCCAGCAATAACGATGAGTGGCCAGCAATTGACCTGAGCATTGGCCATGCCTCCAATGCAGTGCAGTAGACCAGGGCCTGATACTGCAAGACATACTCCTGGCTTTCCTGAAATTTTATCCATTAATTATATCAGAAAGAAAGAAAGAACTGCAGTTACTAGTCCTACGCGACCCTGGAATGCAAAGGGCATGCTTTAGTTTGTAATAGTCTGCCTCTCACTCTCATCCAGAGCGGGAGAAGTCATTTGACGAGTTCCCATCTTAAAAAAATAATGTCTCTCTACTATGGTCAGTTTCTTGCAAAGGAGCTCCTTATTCATTTCATATAGGTTAGTTATAATAAGCAAATCTCTGTGAGTGACATTAAATATGGTTTAGATTGCTTTTTTTTTTCTTATTGCAATATTCTAAGTAACACACTAAGTATATGGTAATTAGGTTAACTGTAATTTTTACGTTAATTTCATGATAATTTATTTCTATCGTTTTCTCTGGTATGGGCTGGTAAACTTATATTAAAAATTGATTACATTCCAATAATTCTTTACTCCTATTAAAGAATTTACAGAATTAAATATAATCTGATATGATTAAGTAAACCATAATTATTATATCATTATCATAATAAGTGTAATTATCCATAATTTGTTACCAGATAATAATAAAGTACTTATTTTATTTCTTAGCAAATGAAATGTTGGGGTATGTGTTTTACAATGCAAACAATTTAATATTTTAAATACTACAAACTAAATAACTTGATAAAAGTTCTTACAAAATTAGATAAATGGGAGCTGAAAAGATTGGCTGTAAGATATGTGAGGAGTAAACATGATGCCATTACATTAATAGGAAATCTAACTGAAATTCCAAAACTTCTCATAGTCCAAGGACTAAAAAAAAATTATTATTGAAAATTAACATTCAGGGAGGCACTTTGTTGGGTAAGATTCAATTTTAATTTTTATAAACAGGAATAAAAAACAGCTACAATATAAAACTTAAGTATTAGAGGTATACAAAACAATATTATCCTCTACACTATATTTAAAAAATAAGTAACCAATAGGCATGGTGAAGTAAAATTGTTTTGAGTTTAATACCCAATGTATGAAATGAATAAAAAAACAATGACGATATAAGTTCTTAAACTGATTTCTGTAGTTAGCAAATGATTGATAGTCAGAAAAACTTCCATATCTCTTCCACTTGACCTATACCTTTTGCTTGTTGGAAATGGTTGTAACAGGCTAGTTATAACAGCTTGACAGAATTGGGATAGCTAAATGGCCTAGGGAGAGTAATGGAGGTGTCTTTTTTAATGATAATATCCAACTCATTGTACATTTTAACCACTGCTTCTTCAGATAACGAAACAAACATCCATAAAGCCCTTACTGAAATGTTATCGTGTAGTTTTTTTTTTGATACATGACATAAAAGTCCATTTGTCATTGAAACTAATATAGAAGTTAAAATTATTAGTAATGATATGTCAGTAGAAGACAATCCCTGATAGTTCTGATGATAAAAAATTGTAGAAGTTTACTCTATCATACATATACATATTGTATATAGAGTAGAAGGTACAGATCCTCTGGACACAGGAATGAAACCATTGAAAAAACTTGTTAACTAATAAATTAAATTTTTGACTTACCTGTGAGGTACCCTACAGCCTGTGCAGCATAGCAAGCGGCCTGCTCATTGCGCATGCCCACATATTTGAGCCCCGCCATTTGGAATGCCAGGGCAGTCTCAATGACTGGGATGCCCACAATGCCAAACACATATTCGACACCCTGGAATAGGTCATGTCTGTTATTAACCTTTTGAGTACCATAATTAGAGACACAATAGAAAGACAATGGGTGAGCAAATGCTAGCATTTGCTTAGGGTTTAATGAATTAAATCAAGTTTATTAAAACAACATAAAAGGCTGAATATTATAGAACCAGGTCATTGCCTTCTATTCAAATTAGCATAATTACCTAGTTATAGACTAACTTAACATAATTTAAAAAATGCATTTTTGGGCTCTAATTAAAAGTAATATTTTTTTTTATCACTGAATTAAGTATATAAAGTTTAATTGAAGTTCGAGGAATTTCCAGTAGTAATACTGTAAATTTCTCAAACTTCAATTAAACTTTACAAATGTAAATTAAACTCACCTGTTTCTTTAAACTCTCTGCTAATATAGTATTGCCATCGACACCCATTGCTTGACTTAGTCTCGGCGATACGTGAATGGAACGTCTCAATAACAGCTGGCTAACTCTTCCTAATAACATTTTTAAGAATTAAAATTTAATATTATCTCTAATTACTAAGAGTTATCTTCGGAGTTCCGATCCGAAACTAGAATACAACTAAACTTTGAACACTCCTATCCATAGTGGTTATCACAGTTGTTAGTTTTTAAAACGTAATTCATAGGATAATATTATTACCTTAATCTGCCGAACACCAGTTTATATCTTACACTTTTACTTATCATCCAATAACAACACCCAGTGTCCAATTTACAACTTTAAAAGATTACTAGCGCTCCTAAATAATCTGATATATGAACACACTGAAGTTTGACCCAAAAATAGATAATTTGGTGATAAACAAAAATAAACTTTGGACTTCGGATTTAGCGCGTCAAATTGACAGTGACAGCTAAATAGTAAAGTGTTGCCAGAAGAAAGATTTTAAATATTTACAGGGGTAAATATTTTTTTTTAAAGCGGGAATTTTATTATAATTTTCACTGTATAAGTTTACCATGAAAGCGAACTCGATACATTTGCTGCCAAATACGACAAAAACATTAGAATGTACAACATCGATGTATTACATCCGTATTCTAATGGCACAGAAAATAGAATTATACGAAGGCATCACAGTCAAGCACTAGTTTTAAATACCATTTAAAAAAAATAAAAATAAGTGAAAGCAAATAGCCCGCGAAATTCATTTTATAGGATAGATAGTGCCAAGTTTTATGTTGATTCAAATATATGATTGGCGGCCGTAACATGTATTAAATTACGAAATTATAATCAATCATTAATATCATCACTACAACCCTCTCAGTTAAGCTATTGAATGACTTTTCGTAAAATAATAATTCTAGCAAGTCTTCATTGTTATCATCCTTCACAATATTATGCAACCATATTTCTGTGTAACCAATAAGTATAAAAACCAATTTGAAAATAATTCTATGTAGGTACCATCCTACATAGAATTATTTTCAAATTGGTTTCCGTTGTAGATTTCGATCTATATAACTTTAGCACTACCGAGGGAAATTGTATTGTTTTGTAAAACGTGTTTGTGTCTGCCGATGCGCTACCAATGTAATGTGCCGATTCCCTAATTATTTACTTAAAATTAAGTGTATTAAAAAAAAAGCACTAGGTAGGTACCTAAGCAGTTTCATGATGTATATATATTTTTTATAAAACCTTTCCTTTAAAATATGCGTGTTATAACTTAACGCACCAAATCCAAATCAGATCAGTAGTTTTAAGAAAAAACGCAGACTTGCATGCCTGCTTCTTTTGCTTAAATACATGCCTACATACAAACTTTTTATTGGTCTGAGCAAACGGGTTGACAAATCAAACAAGTAAATTAAAAATAGGAGGTCAATATCCTTGTATGCTTTTTCATTTGTCTACCTAAAGAGACGAATTTATCTAAATACCTAAATTAGAAATAACACAAAAGTTGCTTCTTTTATTTTATGGATATGAATTATATAATTACGTATTTCTATACGATGCTTTAAAATGAGTATCTTCCGTGATTTAGTATTAGAGGTAGGTACTTCCGTGATTACGAAGATTGACAGGACGTTACAGATACGTCCTGTCAAGCGCGTTCATGTTAAAAAAACTGGGCAAGTGTGAGTCGGACTCGTGCACTGAGGGTTCGGTACAAACTTACCTATGAAAACAGTTCAATTCTCGAATTGAGTTACGAAGATTTTTCGAATCGCAATTTTTTTATGACGTAACTACAAATTTATTCCTATACTTGTGCTATGAGACCTTGCTTCATGCCAAATTTCAGGATTCTAGGTTAACGGGATGTATAAATGAATTTTGATTCCCTTGAGTGTCGCAATAAACTTTTTTGGGACATAAACGGGCGTTTTTTTTATTTTCGTTAATTTAGAAGTTTGATTTATTTATTCACAGCTTCAAGGGACCGCAGACTTGAGTATATATATGGTTTCAACTTCAACTCGATACCTCCACGCATTCCCAAGACAAAGGGTCATTACATACAGACATACAGACAGACGGCCAACAAAGTGATTCTAAAAGGCTTCCGCCTTTTCCTTTTGAGGAATGGAACCCTACAAAAATAGAAAAACATACAAATTTATATTATAATTAATTAAAAAATATGGGCATGTGTGAGTCGGACTCGCGTACTGAGAGTTCCGTACAAACTTACCTATGAAAACAGTTCAATTCCCGAATTGAGTTACAAAGATTTATTATAAACGCAATTTTTTTTTATGTGACGTAACTACAAAACAGTTTCAGATTTTTTCCTATACTTGTGCTATGAGACCTTGCTTCATGCCAAATTTCAGGATTCTAGGTCTACGAGAAGTTCTCTATGAATTTTGATTCCCTTGAGAGTGTTAAAATATACGTTTTTTGCATAGATACCCGATTTTTTGCGACATAAACGGCCGTATCTTTTTTTTTCGTTAGCTCAGAAGTTTGATTTTTTTACAGCTTCAAGGGACCGCAGACTTGAGTACCTATATGGTTTCAATGTCAACTCGATAGTGGCCGAGATAAAGTGTCTTGACAGACAGACGGACAACAAAGTGATCCTATAAGGATTCCGCTTTTTCATTTTCAGGTACGGAGCGTATGTATTAATAAAACAGTTTAGTAATAATAATAATTATTATTGTTAATAATTATAAGCGCGTTGGAAACTCCGAGCATAGCCCTTTCCATCGCCCTTTGGGTGACTGTAAGCCTTCTGATGAGGCCCATTGTAAGCGACCATGTTTCAGTGCCATATAGTACAGTTGCCATTGGCAACACGCACTGGTCACAGACTTTTGTCTTGAAATTCTATGGTATGTTGAACGAGGAGCTTCCCGAACGCTGCCCAGCCGAGTCAGATTCGACGATTGACCTCTTTCTCAAAGTTAGACCTACCCAAATGGATTGTCTGTCCCAGGTAAACGTAATCGTCTACAACTTCGAGTGTAGAGTCTCCTATCTTGATCGGAGTGGGTGCTACATGGTTATTTACCATAACTTTGGTTTTGTCCATGTTCATTTTAAGACCCACTCTTTCGGAAGCTCTACTGAGGTCACCGAGCATTGTACTGAGCTCCTCCGTAGTCTCAGCCATGACTACTATATCGTCGGCAAACCGAAGGTGAGTGATGTACTCGCCATTGACATTAATGCCCAGTCCACTACAGTCCAGAACTTTGAAGACATCCTCCATTCCAGCCGTAAACAGTTTCGGAGAAATGACGTCTCCCTGACTCACACCCCGCTGCAGAAGGATAGGTTACGAGGTCCGGTCCTGAAGTCGGACTGATATTGTGGCGTTCTAGTACAGTGCTGAGCACTGTGATGTACCGATAGTCAATCTGGCACCGTTGGAGAGATTGCAGTACAGCCCAAGTCTCGATCGCCTCAAAAGCTTTCTCGTAGTCAACGAACGCTAAGCATAGAGGCAGGTTATACTCCTCGTCATTATTCAGCCTTATACAGAAGGCTGAATAATAATAATAAAAAATTAAAAATACTTAAATTATAAAGTAATACAGAAATACAGTTTTTCTTAAATCTATATCAAGTTCTTTAGTGTTGTATGCCTGAACTAGGTCATCCTGTGTTTCGGGCGAGAAAAGGTAAAACATTATAATCACAGTAATTATGTAACAAAAAGGTAAAATAGTTATCTAATAGGTATGTAAAAGAGTGTAAATAATATAAAAATCTTAGCTTAGCTTAGTCGACCTTATAATGTCCCCACTATTGGGACTCAGGCCTCCTCTCTAGGAGAGGAAAAAAAATCTTACTTGCTAAAATCTATGCTAACTAATCATAATAAAAAGTGCAATACATCTTTACGAATACTGATAAATGCTTGCACTGACTGGACAGGTCCACTCAAATATGTATGGTTATTTCTTGAAAAGACCATCTCAGACAAATCTGCATGGTTCTCATGTGATTTGACCATCACTTAATTACTGTATGGACATTAAACGAGACTGACCCCTGAGTTTGTTTTGGTGTTTCTTCTCAGGGCAGTCATCCAGGAAGCACCGGCCTCATCTAGTTTAAAATTACGAAAAAAATATTGACGTGTAAAAGTGTTTTTTTAAACCTATTTGCAAAATAAATATCATTTATCATTTACTTTAGTTGAACTATACTCCATTTGTTTAGGTAGTTAACTAAACGTAAAAAATCTTGATAATGTCTTTTTATTTAAAAAAAACCGTATAAAGGACATACAAAGATTATTTAAATTTAGTTAATTACCAAGCATCGGTATAGGTAAATAACATTTTTAGATAAAATTTGAATTTAACGCCTGATTCATAAGAGACTAGCGACTTGCCCCGGCTTTGCGCTATGTCCCTGCATTTTAAATCTGTAATATCTTCGAAAATATTTATAATATTAAATATATAATATGTGGAATAAGGATTAATGCTGTATTGCTTAAAATCGCTTCGTAAATAAGTCATTATTTCTCAAAAAGTAAAGCATTAAAAATGGTTATTGTGGTAACCCACCCCCCTCCCCTAAGAGATAGACATACAGCATCGTGGACATTTTTAAAGTGTACAATACTGTAGTACATATTTAGATCTATCTCGTAGGGTTCAGCCAGCGTTTGAAATGTAAGCGCAAAAAAATGTGTTTATTTACGACATCACATTAAAACTTCTAAAATTACCCGTGTTAATCTACTATATTATGCATTTGCTATAGATACAAACCTTCCTCTTGAATCACTCTATCTATTAAAAAAACACATCAAAATCTGTTGCGTAGTTTTAAAGATCTAAGCGTACATAAGGACAGACAGTGGGAAGCGACTTTGTTTTATACTATGCAGTGATAGTGAAGAGGCATAAGCAGTATCAAATGGAAAACCTTTTACCGCCTAAATCAAAAGAAAGATACCTAAAATCATACGATTCCTTGTATTCGTAATGAAAAGCACAGTGTTTACCTCTGGTTAAAGGGTGAACCGATCACCTATTGACCGACGTCTTTTTTGCTACATGCATTATTTGAGATATTTTTAGATCATTGAAGTATTATTTTAGCGAACTATATTTCGCCGATTTACAAAATAAGATTTTGCTACGAGTATTAATAAAAGTTTTAGGTGAAATGAAATTCAGACAAATATTTTTCGACTTATTATAGGTTTTATTCCCTCGAACTATTGGTGACCTCTCTACGCTCGGACGCCAAACTCCTTCTGGGGACTAAATAAGTTACTGTCACTCCTAGGGTTTTTTTTTTTCGGTGGGAAAATCATCCTATGACATCCCCCGCCCTTAGTAACAATGTACCATTCTCCGCTCTTCTTCTTTATAGAAATAGCCTAGCCACAAAAAGTCTTGGCCGAAATTGACCAAATTATTCGGTGCACTCCAGACGTTATAAATTGATAAGCTCGGCTTTCTCAAAAATTCCAACATAAGCCTAATACTCGTAAAAGTAGTTGCTGTGCATCAATGCCCTCTATCTGTCAAATGGTGATTCAAATATTATATTTGCGTATCAATAACGGTTTTTTTTTTACTTTGTTTTAATGAGTCTTAGTTAAATCTAGGTAAAGTAAAAACGTAAATTGTTTAATCTAGAATATATTGTTTGAATAAATAAATATGTTTAATTCATAATTAGTTAAAAAAAACATTTTCTTTCATAATTTCATTGTTAGCAGCGAATCGCCTTCTTCCTTTTGCTACTAATCAGACACTTCACACATCATCATGAGCAGAATTGAAGAACTGGATTCTGATAAAACATTTTTCGTTCATGATTCGTAAATAAATTTAATTCATAAAAAATTGCTTTGCTGACCCTTTCTTCGATTTGATGATATCACAATATGGCGCTAAATCGATCCTACTCTCTTTTGAAACGCATTTTACGTAGATGATACGTCTCGCGAGGCCGCGTCACGCAGCGCATATACGCTATATTAGACCACATTCCCACTATATCGTAACGGTTAATTTATCGTCGGACGACTATCGTTTCTAGCTGTTCTCATTTTAACAACTGTTTGTCGTGGCCCCGAAAGATTATCGCAACGAGGACTAAATTTACAGTCACGGTTTAGTCTTGACAATTTTTTGTTGTTTTACGTCTGTCGCCATGTCGTGCTAGCCGTTACCACTATCATGACAATCTGTTGTCACCGCAAAAAAGTCGTAGACGACCGGCTAATGGTGTCGTCCTATATGTGAACACTTCCATTTAAATATATAAGACACAAGACACAACACTGACAACTACACGATTATCTGTCGTCACGACAAAGCGGGAACGCGGCTTTACATGGCCGCTACACCATACTACGCGGCTGCTACGCCACGCCAGGCAGCTTTGCAGCTACAGAAACTCATAATGCAAAGAGTTGAAAACATTTAGCTGAGATTTACTAATTATTCCAATGTCCTTTATAAAATACTTCACAACTTGGGTCAGTGCAGACAGAGTGGCTTTATTTAAATTAGTATAAATGAGTTCGCTGTCTATTCTGCACTAGCCTTAGGTTGGTGTATTTTTAAGGTATAAAACCTTGCCCCTGTGGATAATGTCCGGTTAACTCTATATTTATTAAAGATTTTTGGATGACAAAGAGCAAAAACATTATTTAAAGGTGCGAACATAGAATTACCTACAGATAGTTTTGATAAACTTGTTATAGAAAGATATAAAATCCTATCAAAAAATTATGAAAGCTTTCTTCAAGTCTTGCATAACTAGTACCCATTAGGTTGGGCCAATAGATAGTCCTAACAAAGATAGGTGTAAGTATACCGACTCCTGAAACTAGTCTCCAGTGGAAAAATATTTGGAATCATTTTGACTAATTTCTACTACTCTATCCATACTGAATAAGAATTGTTAAGTAAAAGTCATTTGTTAGTTTACGTTTCGTGCTCGTAGTAACTAAAGTTTTGGAGAACTGTGATTTCTGTTATTTTTTGTAAAAAATATAGTTATACAAATATTTTTGTATTTTGTTTGTGAAAATTAATTAAAAAAGCAACTTTGTATACCATTGTAATGAACTACAATCAAAATGCCAAATGGTTACATAGGCAGCCTATGAAGACGATAAGAGCCGATTCGATTTTATTCTTAGCGGGTTTTTTTTTTTTTTTTTTTTCGGTGGGAAAATCATCTTATGACATCCCTCGCCCTTGGGCGGGGCGGGAGATAGTGTCAGACTTTTACTGACTAAAAACCCACTCCTGTTCCTTCGTTGCCTTCGTCCCAGGACCCCGGGTTTCGCTTTCACACTACCCATGGCCCCAGTAGGTTTCGACCCTGCTGGGCCCCTACGATTTGCTGACATCTCCCTGAGGCGCGCGTGGAACAATACGCGCCGTCGACGACTTGGACTCGGTCCGGACGGTTACCGGATGGTCGGACGGCGGGCTACGCATTGCTCGCCGTCCGCAAGCCCGCGCCTACGGTGGCCGGAAATCGGGATCGGAATCCCGGCGGCGATTTGGGCGTGAGGACCGTTGCCTCACGCGATCGGCCGCCTCCTTTGCTAGCATTACTGCTTCGCAGAAGGAAGCGACCGCCTGCCACTCCTCCTCGCTACGGACCATGCCCTGTACCAAGGCCCGACGCGAGAGATCGCCACCGCCGATCGCCCCCACGAGGACGCGGCGTTGCTCTGCCCAAGCGTGGCACACCTCCACCGTATGCTCCACTGTGTCCTCCGGGCGGTCCACACAGTGGCGACACCCGGGCGTCGCTTCCGCACGAATCCGGTGCAGGAACTTCCCGAACTTACCGTGTTCGGTGAGAACCTGCGTCATACGGTAGGTGAGGACGCCGTGTATTCTTAGCGGGTATGAATTCTGTGGGAGTGTTAGAAAGAGACCAGGACCTGTACCATGACGTTTAAAGTAAGATTGTTTCATTCTTATTTCCAGGGGTTTTTTTTTTTTTTTTTTTTTTTTTTTTTTTAGGTGGGAAAATCATCTTATGACAAATCCCGCTCTTGGGCGGAGCGAGGGGGGTAAGAGATGGCGCTAGACAACCTGTATAACTCTGTCTCTTACCCACACAGAAATAAGAATGAAACAATCTTACTTTGAACGTCATGGTAACCCCACAGGTGTTATGGTGTTGAGGTTCAACGCCGTATTAGAATACTAGCTTCTGCCAGCGGCTTCGCCTGCGTAAAAGTATGTTTCTCCATACAAACTTCCAAACCCCGTTTTACCCCCTTGTGGAGTTTCTTAAAATTCTTAGCAGATGTCCACACATCCCTATAACGAACCTACCTGTCAAATTTAAAGTTTGTAGGTGTTATAGTTTCTGAGATTTCGTGATTAATCAGTGTGTGGTATTTCGTTTTTATACTCGTATATATACTTAGATGACATTGACAACATTTGACCTGGCTGGTTTTTTACCGGCAAATCATTTATTTGGAAGAATAGAATCTTACAATACAAAAACAATAACTTGCGTATAACATAAACCTTCAAAGAAATATTGTTCTATTTCCTATACTGTCAATAGGTGCTCAGGTGCATCTATAGATCCTCATCTTATTGGGAGTAGTGACGTGATACACAACTCTAATTTTTAGGTTGAATCCCGTAGGAAATAAATTGTATAACTATCTACTCTTTGGATTAGAGGACTCCGTCCGTCCCCCGCCTTCTTTAAAGCAGACTTGGCTGCCTGGGACGGAGGTTATAATATCTATGAAATAAAGTCCTGAAGAAAATCCACGTGTTCCCTTCAACTGTCTGACGTCTTTAACTTTCGCTTCCTTTATTGGTATAAAAAATAACCATCTTTAAAAAAGCATAAAAACAATCTTTCATCTTGGAACTTATTCTCCTGCGATGAAGAAATTTTTGCTTGAATTATTTTGAAAGGCGCTAGGTGTTACCTAATAAAATCGATTTAAAGAAAAAAAAACAAGTTTTTGATCCATGTACACCTATGTCAGTCAGAAAAAACTGGGCAAGTCCGAGTCAGACTCGCGCATTGAGGGTTCCGTACAAACTTACCTCTGTAAATAGTTCAATTCCCAAATCACGAAAAAAGTTTTTTTTTTGTGACGTAACTACAAATTTACAATTTACCGATTTTTTCCTATACTTGTGCTATAAGACCTTGCTTTATTCCAAATTTCAGGATTCTAGGTCATTGCAACGCCCTATGAATTTTGATTCTCTTGAGAGTGTCGAAATATGCGTTTTTTGCGACATAAACGGCCGTTTTCTTTTTTTTCTCCACGCGTTCCAGAGATAAAGGGTCTTGACAGACAGACAGACGAACGAACAACAAAGTGATCCTATAAGGTTACCTTTTTTCCTTTTGAGATCCATTCAAAAGCCTTTGAAAGATCTTGATAACAAAATGTGTTATAAAATTATAGGTTTTACCACGGAGTAGTCTATCAAAGGACATTGGTGATAAAAATGTAGGTTTTTATGGTCTTAGAGTTTACTGAGTAGTAAACATACTATATTTGTCACGAGATTACCTATCTATAGTCTTGACATAATTTAAATTAGTCTTCATCATATTCATCTATTTTATTGAAATTGCTTCACTATAACTATAATGTGAAGTCTATAAAATACATCGACTTAAGTACATATACTTATATTGATGATTAAATAGGAATATGTCTTGTTATTCAATTTTATTCCAATTATACAAGTAGGTACTTGTTGGCACTGAAAATTGCATGAAATGATGATTTGATTTGCTTTATTAAATTGAAGATTGAATTGAATTTGAAGGATTATGTCCGATTTCGAACTGAATCAAAACCTAACTCATTCATACATTTTCCATTTTAACCAGGAATTCGTCTCGCTCTGCAATTCTTGAAAAAATTATATTCCTACTGATTTCAAGTACCTATACAATGTGACCATTTTCTCCAGGCATTACACTAATTAATAAATTTTTTCGAGACATTTCAATTTATCGCCACCAAATAAAGTATGAATAATGGGTAATAATAAAATTTGAACTTTGTCTTTTATAAAGTTTCTTGTTAAAAAAATTACAATTAACTTGAATTATTTTTTTCAATTTCAGGCACATTGTATTATCAATCAAAGACACGATTTATGCAAAAACCTACTTTAAAAAAAGAATTAAAAAACAGGCAGTATATGAAACAACAAACAACCTTTGTATAGAATGATAGCCAGTGTTTTTGATTGAGCCTGTTAGCTAGTATTGTTCTTTCAACCGTAGCGCGCGATAAGTAGCAGGCAGTTTACCCAAAACTATGCTGGTATATGAGAGTACTTATTTGCATTTCATTTGTCAGAGCGGAAGTATGGCGATACTGCGATAGTGGTCGTTGAAGCCTCCTGGTTGTTGATGTAACACGTTCGTCGTCGGGTACTCCTCTGCCGTCCGCCGTAGGCTGCCACTTGGCCCCAGGCTTCCGAGGCTTATTCCGCAGTCCGCAGCCGCCGCGACCTGTCCGCTACCACAAAGTGTCATGTACCGTTTCATTGACAACATGGTCGTATTCTAGAGTGACGGTTAAGCTGTGAATATTGGCAGTTATTATTTAGAGAAAAATAAACATAAAAAATGGCAGTGATTTTTGTAAAGTATTTTGGTAAGTACCCTCTGCATTGAATACGATGTTAAATTTAATAACAAACAATATTGTTTTTTTAATATTTGTTTTTAAGTATAAATTGTGTTAGAATTTTTTTTAAAAGGAACAAGATTTTTTAATCAAGTTGAAAGTGAAACGCATAATTACTGTAGTCAAGTTAAACATTACACAAGGCATCGCATTTCAGTATTTCAATTAATTTTATGGGCCATAGAAAAGTGAAATTGTTTAATTAATTAAAAGTTCATTACCTGTTTGTAGTTCACCATTTATTTACTAGCGCCTATAAAAAGTCGATCGTTTTATGGGTACTTAATTTTGTTGAAATTTCTCGATACGAAGTTTCCTATAATTTGTTTGAAGGAATAAACAAACAACTAATTTTTTTTTTGTAAAATACCTATGTACATAATTAAAAAATCGCTATGAAATAGTAAGTACGGCCTAGCTTATCAGTATTATTAAATAAATAAAATGTTTCAATACTGTCTCGTTACTATTTTAATATAATTCTTTATGCACATAAAAGTACAGAGGCGGACTTAATGCCTTAGGAACTATTTAAACTAGGTTGCTGAAAATAAAGAAGTACCTAGTTAAGTTTAAATAATTAGAAAAAATACACCCTTTAAGTACCTCGCGGGTAGTGGTAGTGTGAAAGTGAAACCTGGGGTCCTGGGAAGTAGGCAACGAAGGAACAGGAGTGGGTTTTTAGTCAATAAAGTCTGACACTATTTCCTGCTTCACCCAAGAGCGAGATTTGTCATTAGATGATTTTCCCACCTAAAAAAAACCCTTTAAGTACCTGCAACGCATTTTTATTTAAATAATGGATCTGCACTTAACCTGTAGTTAATGGTTAAACCCAATGTCAATTTTCTATAATGATGGTCACATAATGTTCATGGCAGCTTCTTGAACATTTGCCGTAACATCTTCGCATCACGAATATCATTCTTATACCTTCTATTCGTTCTACTCTAATAACTTATTTTTAATTTTTGTCATCATTCTACATTTTACCAATCTTTGACAATGCTGTGATAATTAAATACATTGAAATGATGATATTTATAACATATGTATACAATTACCATCTACATAATAATGAACTTTTTCATGTTTTTGAGCTACACGTTTACACACCTTTATTTACCGCCATCGACACGGTCGTATGTTTTCGACATTGACAGTGATTTTTAGTTTCTTGAGGACTGAATCTCCATAACATTTTGATTTGGGCCTACATGACAAATGGGATTACCAATTCGGATCTATCATTAGAACGGGCATTTTTGTCGCGCATTTGAAATACATAAAATTATACTTTATATGTTGCATGCATGTAATGTGCAAAGTTAAATAAGTATCTCTGTTATTAAAATTGGAACGTACCATTGTCTATTGTCTTCACAAGTGCAGGTTAACTTAATGTTAAAATATTTTATTAGGTACACAGGTAGTCCGACTATTTCCAGTTTGTCATAATAATTACAGAACTATATCTAAGTAGATATATCTACTGGATTATATTGACAAATTGTTTTTGACGTCTGCGTATGAACCATTTATAAACATAGAACGGGGTACTTAATTGCGATCTAGACAAAGACGACGATTTCGCATGATAGATGAGAAATGGTATTGATAAATGAAGTGTAATTACTTAACAACTATATTATAGCGAAGATGGTCTTGAAGTCATTGAGATCTGCACTATAAAGTATAGTGTTTATGGATTTAAACTTCATTAAATATTTGATGAGGATGGTCACGTTTTACACTATGTCAATACTGGTTGGTTTCCGGGGAAAACGTGATTATTTTACTTTAATTAAACATGCAAAATAGTTTGAAATTATTCAATTCAACGAGTTTAGCCTATCGATTAAACAAGAGATTCGCTTAATTATAAGTTTGCTATCGATATACTTAGAGCAAAATTGTGGAAAGACAATAAATTGTTATTGTCGTAGAATTAAAAGAAAAAATAGTTATAAGTAGTAGGAAAAATACTGAAAATCCGTTAATCTAGGTATTAGGATGCCAGTATAAATAAATACGTATTCGGATTCGCAGTTCTACGTAGTGATGAGACACACTTATCTGCAACTTCTGCAAGTAGTCACGTTAATCAAGATCCTAAAATACCGTTGTGTAAATAACTGTAAGCGTGTCGATTTAAATCAAATCTCAAATCAGTGAAAACAAACTTGATTTAAAAGTCAGATTATCTACGATTGACGGCGAGTTGCAAAAGTAGTAAAGTTCTCCCTTTTATCGAGCACCTGAGATGATAATTGGAATTAGGTACAGTAAAGTGTGAACTATCTGCTATTTATAGATCGCAGGAGTTGTTATAGGATAAACATAGCTTTGAACAAGTTGGTTAGACTCGACTAGTCCGCAGAGGCACCATCAGTAAATACGTCGATCCTGTTTCCTGAGGCTTGTTTTCTATTCTCAAGTAATGACGCAAATAAAAAGCTATTTTTATCTATAGGTACTTTATAAAGTACTCGTACTGCAAGGCAGTACAGCTTTGTATTGTTGTGTTTTTATGTATGAAGGTACGTACCAATTTTTTTTTAAATTTTCTATTCTACGACCGGTTCGGTTTGTATGGTTATGGTGTAAAAAAAAATGGTTTATATATTTTATTCTTTTTTTGAAACAATATGATAAATAACTAATACATAGGAATAATATTAGGTATATTTTAAAATTTACTCGAAATCCCGCTCCTACTGATTTTAGGCTTATAACGAAATGTATTTCGCACTAGTGCGAGAAAGTGCAGCCAGCCCCGTCACGATGTATTATGCTTATTATATCAAGCTGGCCGCCAGTAAGCCCAAGGCGATGAAAGAAAAATTGCGAGCCAATCTTCTAATATTTTTTTACAATGATTAACGAGTAAACGTGTTAAAAAACGTCGTCTGAGTAGGCAATTGTTTCTCGGGCCCAAAACAACCTCATATTCGACTCCGGTTTCCCGAGTCGAATATGAGGTTGTTTGCACTTGCATCAAAATATAATAATAATGAATAAAAATTACTTTTACATTTTTAATAAAAAATATGCATACGAGTAGATTAATTGATATTAACAACATTATTTAAATATATAATATATAGGTATACACGCATGGATTAATATATATGGATATTGCGTAATGCAATAAAAACATACGTTTATTTTTATTTATCGTATAATTTCAATTTTAAAATGCTCGTAATCTTGATCACTATGGCTGCCGAATCAAATACTGACACCATCGTATTCACCTGGAGAAAAGTCGATCACATGGGTTTTTTTAGGTGGGAAATCATCCAATGACTTCTCCTGCTCTAGGGCGGAGCGTCAGACTTTTACTGACTAAAACCCACTCCTCTGTTCCTTTTTTGCCTTGCGTTCCAAAAAACCGGGCTTTCCTTTCAGAAATGAACCCATGGCCCCAGTAAGCTTCGGCTCTACTGCCCCCCTACGGTTATGCTGATATCTCTTTGAGGCGCGCGTGGAGCACTACGCGCCATCGACGACTCGGGCTCGGTCTGGACGGCTGTGCCCACGTCCACGGTGGCTGGAAATCGGGGTCGGGATCCCGGCGGCTGGGGTGTGTGATTACTGCTTCGCAAAAGGAGGCATCAGTCCGTCACATGGGTGCATATGGCGCGAACGTATATACAACCGATTGCAAAACCGGCAAACGTCAAAATCTGTTATTTTTTTCGGGTTTCGTATTAAAAACCCAGTTTTCGGTGACCCGGTACACGCATATTATAATAAAAGAAAAGAAGAAGGAAGCAGAAAAAACAGGAACAAAGGTAATGCTTATTTATACAGAAATCTCTTCCAGCACAATGCGAAAGGAGAGTAGAAAAAAAAGAGATGTAGACACCGTGTGTAAGAGTAATAGGAAAAAAAGTACAAACAAAACGGTTATTATTGTAATATACAATATATGCTATCATAAATATATGCATACATTTAGAAGAATGAGTAACGCAATAATGCATACTGAATAACGAGCGGTTCTTCATTTATCACATCGTGGGGTAGGTAGGGTACGTAACTAGGTAGGGTAGGGTAGGGCAGGGTAGAGTTGGGTAGAGTAGGCAGTTGACGGGAGCGAAGCCGCGGGCAAAAGCTAGTACTGAATAATATTATACATATAATAATACATACTAATAAGCAACTATGACGAAATGGAAGTATATAGTTCTTTCACTCCTTTTTTGAAAACTGCAAGTGTTTGTGCAGCCCCTATTGTCACGCGGTAGTGAGTTCCACAACCTTACTGCATGGTCTGCATGCACAGTGAAGGAGTAGGAATAGAAATCGGTGGAGTGTAAGTTTTTTTCCTTTGCTTGTCTAAATTATATTTTAAAACTGCTTGTGATATTCAAGCCGAATACACTTTGCATAATTTTAATAATTAATTAGAATCTTATCGATTCAAAAGAAATATATACCTCGTTTGCTTATAAATATTCCGTTACAAATAAAAAAATCATAACTTTAGAAAAACGAAAAACGTATATTCTTACAATAATTTTGTAAATGTGATAGAGAATCTAAATAAGAAATTAATTCATAATGACTCAAAATGCCAGCCTTAACATAGGCTTTTAAGCGTGCTGTCGTACTATTGTCTAAGAAAACAGCCTTAACCGCAGCGCTGGCCGCAGCGACGAAATCCAAATACGTACATAGGATTAACAATCCAATGACACACTAGAATGTATGTGCTCAGAATAGCACTGCCGGCCACGCGTCTATCGCTTTACGCACTGTGTCCATGGGAAAGTGGTCCACTGCTGACACATGACACACACTGAGTTTTTTAGGGATTCCAAATTATTGTGACGTCTAGAGCAGGCCATGTCCTCTAACACAGTAGTCCGGGAGGTTGAGGTCTGGGTTAGCCGAGAGTCGTCATTAATGAAGTCAGGAACATTGGCAGCAAGCTAAGCCTGGGTAGCGCGTACCTTTATGACCAGATGCTGAGTCTGCATTACTAATACTTTATGATGGGCACTTAAGACTTTACCGACCAGTTGAGAGGCTTCCTTAGCTCCAAAGCTACGAGCATACACTCGATCATTTTGCTTGCTTGTTATGCTATGCTATGTGGTAATGTTCCTCGTTTGTGATTTTCTCATAGGTAAAATGAATATGTTTTCCAACAACGTGACGAACTAGCAAACATTTTGATCTTTCCACACTCTAGGTATGCCCCGCCGTATATCACCGGTGAGCGCCACGTTTCAGGTCTTGTTTGATGATACGTGAATGCGACAGTTGGAAACGGGCGTTTTATGAGATTTTTTGTTTCCTCAAGGGATTTAGATGAATTCTGGCCCTGACCATGACATCATTCATTGCCTGTTGAATTCTCACAAAATGCGGCAGACTTGATCTTTTATGATCGTCAACTGAAGAAGTTCTGGAAATATAAAAAAAAAACGAAAAATCCGAAAACATGAAAACAAAACCCGGGTTTTTAAATAATTAAAAATATGCCGAAAAACAGGTTTTTCGGTATTTGGTGAAACCGGTTTACATTCTTTAGCTTCGTTTATAATGATTAAAAATGTATAAATAATTGATTCGACTTAGCAAATATAGTAGACAATTTTGAAATCATTGGGGTTAGAAGATTAACTATTTAGGGGAGGGGAGGCCCGCTTCAGAATTCCAATAAACTACAGCGTCTACCTGTCCTGCAAACTGATGGTAAACACATTGTTTTCAAGAGCTCCCATTAACACGGACCAGTAATCCACTTCCATAGTGCTCAAGTTAGTACCTATATCGAACGAGTTAGGGGCGCCGACTTTTAGAAAACCTCATGGATGCTCATGCTCCTTTGATGGACTCGAAAAAGTGGCGAAGTATGAGAAAAGAAATGCACACTGATCGATCGACAAATAAATAAATGTCCTACTTACATACTGCGTCTCAATTATGTTTGATAAAAATATAAAATGAAACCATTATACAAAAATTAAACTAGTTTTTATTATAAAAAAATATTATAATTGATACGTAACCTAAAAGGCGATTACTGATGTTTCTTGATGTCTATTCTCAGGGGTGCTCAGCACCCACTATTTATTTCTCATGCCACGGAGTCGGCGCCCCTGGAGCGAGTATCGTAGCGAAGTATAATGCTACTTTTTCGATCGTAGAGAATTTTCATTGGGAGCACCTTGAGAACGTCACTTAATTTTTTAACATACCTATTATTAGGTAAGTATTAATTTATCCCACTGCTTCAAACCCATAGTTCCTGATCTGAATTATTGATAAATTTTTCCAGTGTAAAAAGTAGCCCTAACACTTGGTGATAGAGTTTAAGTGATATTACCTCGTACCTACAAACAAACTAATTCACCTATCAATAAATTAGGATGATCAAGTAGTTCCTACACTGTAGCCTATCCGGATGCAGTAGTTAGGTAGGTACCAGGATTTTCCACGATTGCTGTTTAGCGATTGCCTGTCTTAGATAGGCCGAGGTCAGCCTCCGCAACTCAGTAATTGAAAGGAAAGGAAAAAGTTTTTTTTTTTTTTTAATTTTCTGACTTCTGACGTCCTGTAACGATTGTCAAAGATTTACAAATTACAGCTTAACGTGTTTTCTGAACCACGGAGGAATATCGGTATATTAAGATTGTGGGCCGTGGGGCTCTTTGGACTGGGACCGCGGTCCCAATTTCCACCTATACCGTGGTCCCGGTTCGAAGAGCCCCACGACCCAAGATGGTCACCCATCTACAGAACAGAAGATCGAACCTTGCGGCTGATATTATTTTAACCAGGAGCTCTTTCACAGTAGTTCTTACACTATCCTGAGTTATTGATGGTTCCGCTATCAGCTTGAGAATAGATGCATCTTCCTTCTGGTTTCTGTCGTGTTTTTGGCAATACACACTGATCAATTGATTGATAGTTTCGTTGACAGTATGAGGAAAATGCATTTTTCATCTATCACGCATGTCTGCAGCAGCATCTGTAATGAATATATTGAGTATATTTATTGTTTGATAGAACTATACATAGGTACAGTCACAGAGTACATTTTATATAATAATAAGAACAGTCCTCTTCTCCAGCAGATACATTGTAGCGCTCGCCTTTAAATTTTTATAAATCTACGCAGACATGGTTCAGATATAAGGATAAAACCTAGGTCAAACCATGTAGCACCAACCAATTGTATCCAAATCGGAGACTACACTCGAAGTTGTAGGCGATTACGTTTACTTAGGACAGACGGTCCAGTTAGGTTGATCTCACTTTGAGAAAGAAGTCAATCGATGAATCCGACTAGGCAGGCGGCGGCGGCGTTCAGGAAGCCGCGCGGTATTTTCTTGTCCGAAATAACGTAGTGTCTCAAGATGAACGTCTATGACCAGTGAGTGCCTGTAATGACATTATGGCTTTGAAACGTGGACCTCATCAGAAGTTACCCAATGGCTCCATCGGAGTTTCTTTGCATGATCGAGGGATAAAGATATCCGCAGGAGAACCAAGGTTTCCGACATAGGTCCGAAGAATCGCCAAACTTAAGTGGCAGTGGGTTGGGCACGCTGCTTGCAGATCGATGGGGCCTAAAGGTTTTGGAGTGGCGATCGCGTACTGGAAGAAGCAGCGTTAGAAGCCCTCCCGACCTGGTAAATATCGCGGGAATCCGATGTATGCAAGACACATAGGACCGGTTGTTGTGGTGGTTCTTGGGGGTGGCCTTTATCCGGCAGTGGATGTCTTTTGGCTGGAATGATGGTAATAATGACACATAGTCCATTATCTATAAGCAATTTAAATTATCTACGTTGGGGTTAAACTGTTTTTAACGAGGTTTTGTAAGTTAGCCTGTTTAGTTTGTTACCTAATTTTACTTCATGTCTTCGGCATTTCGTAAACGATTTGGAGCATACTGTCTTTCATTTTCGGAAGTTGGATTCTACATTATTTTAGTCATTAAAACACTTTTAATGGCTATTACAGATAACCCTGTCAATTGAGTGTAGTGACCCATAAAAATTAATAGTAAAGTTAGTAGTTAGTTGTGACTGTAACTTTTGTGAGTGGTGATTTAGGTAACTTTTGATTGTCCATTACTTCGTCGAGCCTTGTTTTTATTTCGTTGCGGGATCCAAGACAGTAGAATTGGTTCTACGTAACTCGTCGAAGCTTCATTACCTAGGCGCTTTTCTAGTGGTCACCAAATCTCTCTCTATGAGATTAAAAAGTAATGCTTATCTTTGACTATAGGAATTTAAAAAAAAAGAATACTATAAATGTGTGATACATTTCTAGTTTTCAATGGGCAAAATAACACTTGGAGAGATAAAAGATAAAAACCACTTGTGTGATATATACCTACTGGATTTTGAACCTGACAGTGGGTGTGCTGAAAATAAATTATTTTTGTAAATGAGTAGTTAAACTCGTTAAAAAATAAGAGGCCCTTTGAAATTTGAGAAATAGCCTAGAATGTAACTTGGAACGAAACTGAAAGAAACAATAAAGTAATAATTAATTACATAAAAAAGTGTTTAAAAAAAATACACAAATACATTTTTTTGGCGCGTTAAATAATATGATGGAATATATTGCGAGTATTCTTTTTGAGTATTTATGTATTCGTTTTGACAGATGTCAAAACGGGACTTTTATTTTTAGACAACTTCAGTTTAGTGTATTAAATATAGTACAGAAGTAGCTTCATAAAGTTTGAGAAAATCCATTTCTTTTTAAGCCTAGCTTGAGTTTTTTGCCTTGCGTCGTCGGTGCAACACTTCATCCTCAAATATGGAGGGTTAAGTTGAAGGAACAAATTGTGAAGAAACCTGGATTTATAAGTGTTGGTTTAAAATAATACATTCGCACATCAGTTGAATGGTAACGTTCTAAGAAAAATTATTATTATTTTGACTACCGGGTGTTGTGGTACATCCTGGGAACAATTTAGGTCCATTCTATAGGCTGTGTTGACACGTGTGCGCGAAGTAAGAAGAGCCATTTGTTTTTAAACTACAGTTCACATCGCATTCAATGTGTTCTCAACTGTCTATTGTATGGTAGTAGACAGTTCCGTATAGCACTGGTCCCGTCACTAGGTATCGTACCGGACAAGTTTTTATAAATACTTGGCGAAAGCAGTAGCAGTTTGGGCCGTGATCATGATGATCATTGAACCGATGCTATGTGTGCATGGGTAGGCAGGACAGGCTAATGGGTTAGCTTCACTGATAGTATCAATGTAGATACCATCTCCAAACCCATGCTCTGTCTCCGATATACTTTATTATATTTATATACCAACTGTTTTTGGCGGTTAGGACCTTTTTTTTTTGAGATGGGGAATCATCGCAATCCCCTTCCTATCTAGGTGGAGCGAGAGGAGATTGCGAGAGAGTATCAGACTTTAACTGACTAAAACCCACTTGTGTTCAGTTGCCATTTCCGTTCTAGGGCCACTCGAACAATCCCGGTAGGTACTTGTCATATTTATGCATATTAGCAAAAGCATGTTAATTATATAAGCCTGGTGCTTTTAATTAAATATGTATAACATTATACTTGTGCTGTTAATTAGTCTTAATCAATTTTATATTTAACTAATCGGCAAATATTAACTAGCCGGTTGAATGAATGGCTATAATCACTATTACTTATAATAATGTCCATACAGCTAAACTACTCTTTTTTTTTTTTTAATAATTTTTTTCTGAATTCATAAGTAAGCACGCACCTAATTTATAAAATTATAACGAAACGGAAATTATCACGCAAGGAAACTCCGAGCATAGCCCTTTTCATTGCCCTTTGAGCGACTTTAAGCCTTCTGGTGAGGCCTATTGTAAGTGACCACGTTTCGGAGCCATATGTCATCACTGGCAACACGCACTGGTCATTTTTTCAATTTAGTCTTGAGACACTGTGGTATATTGGACGAGAAGACACCGCGCTGCTTCCCGAACGCTGCCTAGCCGAGTCGGATACGACGATTGACCTCTTTCTCAAAGTTAGACCTGCCCAACTGGACGGTCTGTCCCAGGTAAACGTAGTCGTCCACAACTTTGAGTGTAGAGTCTTCGACCTTGATAGTAGTGGGTGCTACGTGGATATACCATGACTTTGGTTTTTTCCATGTTCATTTTAAGTCCTACTCTTTCGAAAGCTCTACTGAGGTTACCGAGCATTGTACTGAGCTCCTCCGTAGTCTCAGCCATGACTACTATGTCTTCGGCAAATCGAAGGTGAGTGATGTACCTATTCGCCATTAACATCAATGCCTAGCCCTCTCAATTCCAGAACCTTGAAGACATCCTCCATTGCGGCCGTGAACAGTTTCGGAGAATTGACGTCTCCTTGCCTCACACCTCGCTGCAAGAGGATAGGTTTCGAGGTCTGGTCCTGAAGTCGGACTGATATGGTGACGTTTTTGTATAAACTCTTCAGCACTTCGATGTACCAATATGACAATCTGGCAGCGTTGCAGAGACTGTAGTACAGCCCAAGTCTCGATCGAATCGATTATACTAGCTCCGTGGACGAATATAACGATGGGTTCGTGGGAACTGTCCATACGTCGGGTGTAAGTTTTTCAAGACACACATATAGAAGAACAAGAAGCTGTCAGATCAAATTCTCGAGCTTATGAAGAAGAGGCGTGAGATGACTTTACAGTCTTTAAATGATGCGTGCACATACCGGCAGCTCAATAGACGGATCAATTCTCTGAAATGCGACCTTCACCGATTTAATACCGAGAGGATCAAGGACGCGATTGAGCGGAATAAGGGCTCCAAAGTATTTGGACGAGATTAGTCTATTGGGCAGAGCCAGCTCACGAAACGGAAGACCGACGATGGCAGAGTCATATCCGCTAAATCGTAGCTTCTGGGTGAGATTGAGGCTTTTTATGGACAGTTGTACATGTCAATCTCCAAACCCACTGCAAATCTAGCAAACGACCTAAGAGCTAGATTGACTCGACACTATACCGAAGATATCCCGGGCATCAGCCTACAGAGATTAGGATGGCTCTGAAGCAGTTGAAGGCCAACAAGGCGTCAGATGAGGACGGAATTACGGCCGAGCTCCTGAAGGAGGGTAGAAAACCGGTCCTAGAGGCCCTTCAGAAGTGGTTCGATTCCGTCATACTCGAGGGAAAATCGCCACAGGCATGGAGCAGAGGTCTGGTAATACTCTTCTTTAAGAAGGGTGACAATACCCTGCTTAAGAATATCAGGCCCATTTTACTACTGAGCCATGTCTACAAGCTGTTTCCCAGTATCATCACGAACTGTCTCGCGCGCAGGTTCGACGACTTTCAGTCTCTCAAACAAGCCGGATTCCGAAAAGGCTTCAGCACCGTGGACCACATACATGCGCTGCGGCATACAGATGTGGTTATACAGAAGACTATAATATAATAAATCTGTAAAAGTTTTTAGTTGTGCGTGCATCACGTAAAATGTACGATATAGACGTAGAAAACTTTTATAGATTAAAATTGTGTGTAATTTGATATGGCTTAGTCTTTGTTTTATCGCAATCGGTTGACTATATCGTAAGATAAAACATTCATTAACGGTTAGGCGGTACGAAATTCGACAGGTCATCGATATCCGTGGGTCAGCTAGGAATATGACTGTGCGCATGCCTCTCTTTTTTTAAATAACAGGTTGATAGAAACACTACGCATGAGCTCTGTCTGTAACATGACTTGGTGGAGTGGCACACTGTTGTAGTGTGCAACAAGAATCGTATTTACAACTATATTCTAGAACAAACCTAACGCTACCTACGTTGTGGGGCGGCTTTCACTTATTTGTTGACAAACAGCGTCATTCTAGAACTTACTGCAGTCAAAGAAACTACAGTCATTTCTAGACTCAACACGTGGTTCTGTGATTTTAATAGGTTCCTTTTCTACGTGATCCGCGTTGTTAGAAGGTTCTACAAGCATGACATTAAATTGTTGCCTTCTAGGACTCATCATATCATTAACTCGCACGTCATACGTGTTGCACATGCTACACACAGGAAAAGTGAAGAGTAGTCAGATGACAATGTATATTTTAATTTCTTTAACATAATAATCTGATAAATTGTGGAAATTCAAAAGACATAATAAGAATGGTGTTTGTGAAATCGGAGCGATTCATTCGTATCGGCCGACATGCTAGTTATGTCAACAGTCGGATTGGTTGGACGATGTCGACTTGTGTTATCAAATACTCGTCGATGTTGACGGTATTGAAAGGACGCTGACGATAAAGAATTTTTGCTCGGCGCGACCGCAGCTATCCGTTGACGTTGTGCTGCTTGAACGTGATTTTATAGGATTTTTATCTCGCTGTGTGTAAAAACGATTGATTTGTTGTTATTTTATTATGCCCAGAACACATATGAGTTTGCATTCCTTTGCGCATGCTTGCACGGCCGTTGCACAACATACAGGAAACAAATAATATGAAGTTATTAAAATGATTTGTACTATCAGATGTTTTAGAGTTTTGTATAGAAAACACAAATTAAATAAAACATATATTATTGCAAATTAGATTTATCATAATGAGTAGGATATAGGATAGCACTTAAATTCTTTATCTTTACTTAATATTATAAAGCTGAAGTGTTTGATTATTTGAACGCGCTAATCTCAGGAACTACTGGTTTGAATTGAAAAATTCTGACATGACATCACGCTACGACGAAGAGGAGCGGAGCAGAAACGTGGGTGAAACCGCTGGGGACAGCTATGCTATAAGTCATAGACCTATTTTCTTACAATACTATGCTACCACTAATTAGGTACTGGACTCATTAAATAGACGATTTGATTGATTCGGCGCCTAGACGTAGATATCTGAATTCATAATTAGGCGCTAACTCTTGTTAGCACCTAATTATGTATGCACATATCTACGTAGTTAGGTTATAAATATTCAGTTAATATTTAAATTATTTGTGTTTGTATTTTGTTTAAATTTATAGATTTGAGATCTTTGCTATTAAGGAATCCAATCCCGCAAACGCGGGATCCCCCAAATGCGGGTCCCGTACTTTTTTTGGGGGTTCAGAAATGCGGGATCCTGCACGTCTGCGGGATTAATTTTTTGGGGTTCCATACCTCAAAAGGAAAAACCGAGGAATATAGTATATAAAAACCGAGAATATACCTAATAAAGGACCCTTTATCTCGGGAACGAAATAAAGGTTGAAATTAAAACCATACTTAGGTCTGTGGTCCCTTGAAGCTGTGAAAAAATCAAAATTCTAAGTTAACGGAAAAAAAAGATATGGCCGCTTATGTCGCAAAAAACGTATATTTCGACAATCAAGTGATCCAAAATTTTTCTAGTACTTCCCGTTGACCCGAAATCCTGAAATTTTGCATAAAGCAGGGTCATAATATAGCACAAGTATAGGAATAAATCTGAAAACCGAAAATTTGTTGTTAAATCAGAATTATTTTTTTTGCGATTTGGAAAAAACTTCGAGACTCCAATCAGGAATTGAACTCTTTACATAGGTACGGAACACTCAGGTTTGAGTCCGACTCGCACTTGACCAGTTTTTGTTGGTTTCTGAGGACGCATCGTTCTAACTATGAATTAGACCCAGCACAGCGATGTAACAACTTTACATGGAATTCGTGACTAAAAAAAAAGAAAACATATTTTTAAAATTTTTACTTTACAGCAAAATTTTAAAATTTCGAGAGTACTTTGTCGTAAGTTGGACGGAACGTAATCAATAATAGTTTTGGTAGCTACCTACTCTATGCCTTTTTTTTATGTGGAAAATTATCCAATGACTCCTTCCGTGGAATAAAAGGGCGTGTCAGACTTTTGCTGACTAAAACCATACCTGTGTAATGTAGTTGCCCTTGCGTTCTGGGACCATAGGCTTCTTATTCAGAAATTCCCTGCAGCGCAGCGGGCATCGGCCCTGCAGAGCCCCTACGGCTTTGCGTGTAAAACACTACTCGCTGTCGACCATTCGGACTCGGTCCGGTCGGTCAGCGGGCGGCCGGATGGCGAGCTACACATTGCTCATCGTCCGCAAACCCGAACCAGCAGTGGCTGGTAGTCGGGGGTCACAGTGGCGATGGTTGAGGCGTGAGGATGTTCATTCCCTCACGCGTGCGGCCGTCTCTTTCCCTTTAGCATTAGTGCTTCGCAGAAAGAGGCGATCGCCTCCCAATCTCTCTCGTTCAATTTTTTGCATATTACTACAAATAAACAAATAACTCTCATGTGATTTGACGATTACATATTAACTGGGACTTTAAAAGATACTTTGACCCCTGTCTAGTCTAGTATCTAGGAAACACCGGCCTCATCTAGTTTAAAAATTACGAAAAAAAAAAATTGACGTGTAAAAGTATATTTTTAAACCTTTTTATAAAATAAATATCATTAATCACTATCATTCAATATTTAAAAAATTTCGATCCCGCAAATCTCGCAATTGATGACTTCAATCTCGCAGGCTTGCGGTATCGCGATTTTGATGCGGGATTGGATGCCCTATTTGCTATTTCTGCCCCCAATATTGCGATATGCTAGCATGTTGCTGCAGGCTTGTGATATTTATATATTCACTATCTTAAAAAGTTTTTGAAAACCTTGCTCCTATTGTTGCATTGGTAAAACATAGTTGGATTATAAAGCAGATTCTACAAGTCTACATATAAATTTCCCCTTAATCTGGAACTGATTTCAGCTTGCTCAGCTTTGTGTTTACACTTTGTTTGAAATTGTAAGCATTACTCAAATAATCTTTTCAGCATTGCTCATGATGTCAAGTTTATCACAATATAAATCTTTGTTTCCTTATTTAGTAGGGAATTAATTTGTGAAGCAACTGTAAGAATTTTAATATTTTTTTATGCTTATTAATATGTTTGGTACAGTACTCAATTAGAGAAGCAACAATAAGCATTTTGTTTCGTTGTTATACCCATTTATTTGTTCGGCACGGTGGTACCTTATTCGTTGTTATGCCTATTACATTTGGTCGGAGCGGTACCTAAGTCATATAAAAAGCAACAATACGCATTTTATTCAAAATATCTGTCCCTCGGCAATGGAAAAATTTAACGACCGTCATGTTTGCTTTTACCCTGAAGCATGCCTAAAGGATCTTGATTGATTTTAACATGACATTCACGTGATGCTGTAGGTGACTAACACTACTTTTGTAGTTTACTATACAATCAGCCATGTGTGTAATCGAGGTCATATTATAAAACACCATTGACATTCAGTTATCGTGGTTCGGTATTATAGTGTCCTTGGTGAGTTTTCCGGAATATCTTTCAAAAACATTTTATTTTTTGAGGTTTTTAAATAAGCGATCGAGATGCGTATTCTTCTAGTGTTTTTTCTTCGTGGTCTGGACTGTTAATTAGGGCTCTCATTATACCTATTATATTATCTTATTCACAAATTAATCACACTTGACACAGTCCATCCATTTTTCTTTTGTCTTCTCTTATTTTGTCAACATTAAATTATGTTGTTAAAGTTTGTTGTCGTTGTTTCATTTCATTGTTGTCACTTGGATATGGTTTATCTTCTTATAAGAAGTGTAGCTTATTGAAGGACGTACCATTGTCTCCATAGGCTGTTGATGTTAGCTGAATTCAGCTTAGCTTTGACATCAGACTTTACTTTAACAAAATGAACAGTTTTTTCCCTACCTTATTATTAGTACCTACCTAATATTGTTTAGTAGGATAATCATCACCCTTATAACTTGTTGCGCTGATCCCGATTAAAAATCGGGATCAACGCAACAAGTTTTTTTCTTCCATTGTGTCCTGTTAACCGTCAGGACAGAATGAGGAGTTGGTATCAGGGTGGCGGCGGTGTTAGGTCTTAGGACGTAATGTAGGTATCTACATGTTATGTTTGTTAAACTGTTAAAATGGCAACACAAATATTTCGTACTAGCTTTTGCCAGCGGCTTCGCCCGCATACATAAAATATGTCTAGCCTATGTTATTCAGGAATAAAGCAGCTTTCTATCGGTGAAAAAATTTTCTCAATCGGACCAGTAGGTACTTTTCGAGATTATTTCCTACAAACAAAAAAACCGGGCAAGTGAGAGTCGGACTTGCGCACTGAGGGTTCCGTACAAATTTATGTATTAAAACAGTTCAATTCCCGAATTGAGTTAAAGATTTTTTTCGTAATTTTTTTTATTTTTGTGACGTAAGTTTAAAGCTCAGGGTTACGGTCCCTTGAAGCTGTGAAAAATCAAATTTTTAAGTTAACGAAAAAAAAAGATGCGCCCGTTTTTTCACAAAAAAAAACGTATATTTCTACACTCTCAAGGGAATGAAAATTCATAGGGTACTTCTCGTTGACCCAGAATCCTGAAATTTTGCATAAAACAGGGTCTTATACCACAAGTATAGGAATAAAATCTGAAAACAGTAAATTTGATGTTACGTCACCAAAAAAATAATTATTTTTTTACGATTCGGAAAAATCTTCGAGCTCCATTCGGTAATTGGATTATTTAAATCTATAGGTAAGTTTGTACGGAAACCTCATTGCGTGAGTCCGACTCGCATTTGCCCAGTTTTTCTTACAAAAACATGTTATAAACATTTACTTTAACTAACTGCTGACTATTTAATTACTCTTAGATTACGCCAGTGTTGCACTTTTCTTAAAATTAAAGTAACTATAAAGAAACCGCAGTCATCATTGTTACATTCAAGTTTAATTACTTTTGTGGCTACTAAATAATGTTAAACTTGCTGTGTTCTTTCGCTTTTCGACGCTACGTCTATGGGGTTAAAAGAAATATTGTTAAAATTAATATCAGCATTAGTAAGAGTGAGGTACTAAAGATGGATTGCGAAAGTGGATCGTTCATCTTAAATTTTATCATCGTTGTGTTGATGGATTCTATAAGGATCCCAACATCCACCGTGTGCTTTTTTTCTGATGATTCGTTTCGTTCATATTAATTATTGTCAATTATTACAATGATTTTCAAACGGATATTATCAAATCTATTAAATCTAAAAAACTGTAACTCCAAGCAGCGGTCACTTCTAGTAACCTACTATGACCATCAAGATTAGAATTGTTTGTCATCTCTAGCAGGAACACTTTATCTGTCATTAGGTACAATGTGCTAAGTAGCCAGACACCTATTAACCACAGTATAATTAGGTATGGTCGGATGATCGCCGTAATGCGACTTACGTTTCATGGGACACTGAACTGTTTATGTGTTCATCCGTCATAATTATAATAGTGTCAAATTGATTTCCTGGATCGAGCTTAATTATACCTGTATATACCGGGTTGAGTGCGGTTAATAAATAAAGATAAAAAAATGTTGGGGTTTTTTCTAAATATTGGTAACCTGGCGAACCTTACAAAATATATTAACATAATATTACTGATCAAACCTATGTTCTCCGAGATATATTTTTTATTTTACTTATGTGAAACCACAAATTGGTAGGTTTAATATGTGATACAAACATATTACAAATAGATAAATGGGGTACCTATATAGTCAAACTGGGAAATGTTTTAGTCATTTAGTTCAAAAATTAATTATTATGTGCTAATATGTAATAGCGTTTGTCTGTTTCAAGTTTAAATGCAGCTGGTAAGTCAGTAATATCTATAAACATTCGTTTCGTTGCAATTACTACATATCAACTGCCTTTATTCATTATTGATAATACATTTTGAACCTTTCAAAGCTATTTCTTCTGTATCTTCTGTGACCTTATCAGTAGGTACTGCTGGATATTAAACATTTTCCATATTGGACTGCACACCTTACGGTAGGGGTCGACTCGAATTCTGACGTCTAGGTTGCGTAATTCTTAGCCAGAAATGGCGTACCGTAAAGTGCGGCCGGCCTTATGAAATGACAAAAAATAACAAACGTCAAATAATCCTGGTTCAAGGTAGTGATAGAATAGAATAAACGTTATTGTACACCAAAATAGTAGTAAAACTTTTACACTAACTTAACCTTCAAGCGGGTGCGCGACTATTTGAAACATTAGCGGTCGGGTAAAAGACTGATGGGAGATTTCAGGAACTTAAAAAACTAATTAATTCATGATAATTTATTTCTATATTAAGATATTACCTATTTTTCAACTAAGCAATAATTTGTTTAAATTCAAAACAAAATTTTGAAGTCAAACTGGTTTCTTCGGATTAGGAATCAATTCTGCCCGACATAACAAGAGTTCTATTGTGAGTCTTGATTATATCTCCTATTAATTTGTATAGTTTTTAATATTCTTCAAGAGATCGAATAATTAATATATAATTTTCTTCAGAATCAGTCTTCTCGTCAATGTAAAAATACAAGGCAGGCGCGTGTAGTGTTTTCGATGCCTGCGCCGCGACCTAAACACACACATTCTGTGTCTTTCTGGAGGAGAGTAGAAAGAGGAAATGGAGTTATTTTCGTCAGTAGTGAACTAATGAAAAGCTACTAAAGATGATACGTTCTTTTGATGAGTAATTTTGAAACTATGATCGTAAATATATCGAGTGCGGTTGATTCAACGCCGCGCGACCGCTTAAAGGTTAAATCTATGGGTACAAATGCGGTCTTATAGCTGACAGCGATATCTACCAGACAAAAGTGATGTGCATAAAATTCGTTATTCAAAATCTGTTCTGATCATGAAACTTATATATAAGTTCCTAATTGGTTCTAATACGAATGTGTGGTTACATCTTTTGCGATCTAGAAATCGTATTTCTGTTGTAACCTCGTTTTTCACAAAAATATTTCAACCTTTTCATAAAAAATCCATCGCTTCAGATCGGAATTTCCCAAACTCTTTACTCCTTTCAATTGGACAGTGAAATGTTTCATTTTGACAAGTTTACTTCAGTGTACTTAGTTATGTTTTATTACCACAATTTTCAAAATTTTATGTGGTAAAATAAAATAAAAATGTTCGAAATCAAGGTTAAGGTCAAATATGTGCGGCCTGGAGATATTCGTAAGAATTTCATCATTCATAACATAAGTATGTATGTGAAGTTCTAATAGGATTAATAAAACAAAGAATTCTGTGCCTGTTCTGCTAATACATAATTATATATAACTTAAATACAGGTTAGAAGTCCAGAGTAGCTCATCTAGTTCTATTCTGATAATACATTTCACCTGCTTCCATTCTTTTGGAGGTGTTATAGATATGCTTCAAGTAGGCATCGTTATATTTGTTTTTTTGCCTTTTTGAGATAAGTTTGTTGACCGTTGTGAGTAAACAAATTAAAAAGCTACGGTAAACTCCTTGTTATTTCAATAATTAAGATTAGAAATCTTTACGGTTTTGAGATTTGTATTACTGAAATCACAATATTACCTCATTCCCCATGGGAATGAGATATTTTACACAATTTTAATTTATACGCTTGTATGCCATTACACAAAAGGTTTAACGTCACAAACATTTTCTTTTTCTGATTATGTTGTATCGTAAGTATTATGACGCGTAGGTTAACTAACTAAGCTAGGTAACTTCATATCGCTTTGAAATGCTCTAATAATAACAATTTAAATACAAGCGAGCAAACCATATTTTTTGGTTGTGCTCCAATTTTTATTATTTTGTCATAGTTTCGCTAGGTATATTGCTAAAGAAATGAAAATGTTATTTTCCACAGATGTCGTCCCTGTCCGTTTCAACTTATGGGTGATGTTGTTCACTAGTTGCTGGGTGGTGTATATGCTCCGGGTGAACATGAGTCTCAATCTTATAGCCATGGTCCCACAGACATCCCACAACTCCACGTAAGTCATCTTCAACTTTTTTTGCCAACCTACATTGTCCAGCTGCTGTTTTCCTCATCACTGTTTTAGCTCTCCGTTCTGCCCTGTAAGCTATTATTTTCGGCTACTATACCATTTATTTCGGATCGGCCCAGCAACCACCATCTTATTATTTCCATTACTAGTGGTAATTTCAGTAGTATTCCACTACTGAAATTACGGCATTCTAGTCGTTTGCAACTTTCTTACAAATCGATCTATAGACACTGTGCTCTTCAGATTACTAAGTTGGAATTATTATTGGTATTAATTTAAGTTCAAGGATAGACTGTTTTGCGAAGATTTATTTAAAAACATGGCGTGTTTTAGTTGTGGAAGAATATTGATAGGCAATAATAATATTGCACGTTACAATGTCCCTATAAAAAAAACTTCTTAAAATCAACTATCGGAATAATTTCCATGCAAGCGAAGCGGAAAACTTATGTATATCTGGAAAACTTATAACTTACCTAGCTTATTGTTTAGGTAGGTAAATATTCGTATTTTAGAATCCTATATCAAGAAAATTGGTACGGACAATATTTAAAAAATAAGCCTTTTAAATACGTCATGCAGCATTCGAAGGTAGACCTAAGATCTGGTGAGGGTTGCAGAAATCCGATGAATGTTGGTGTAGCAAGACACTCGAGGAGGTCTAAGATCAGCAGCGAAAGTCTATCGATTGAAACGATACCGCGATGATGAAGAACGTCACGAAGTAGAATTCAATACATTCGTACGGAAAAAGGAATCCTTCTAAGATTACTCATGTGTCTGCCTGCCTGTCCTTTTATCTGTCTGTCATAATGATTTTCTCTTATATACCTATACGAAAGGTCGTAAATTGACCATTTTGAAACAATTGTTTTTCAGAATATGTCTGGTATTATTAATGCTTGTTGTGTTTTAGATCACGGTCTCAGTGTGAAAAAGACGACGCGGTGACAAATGAAACTCTGTCTCGTGTCGACGGTGTGGATGTACACGCAGCGCACGTTAAGGTAACTAGAAAAACTGAATCATTATTATAAGCCAACAATAAGGCTACCACAAAAAACCATCTACGAGTCTCTCACACCATAATGTTTATTTTTATCTCATATTTTTTTTTGTCTTGTGTCATGCTTACCTTATGGATGCTGGATAAGTAATTAGGTAATTATTCAAATACTGGCTTAAGTTTCACTTAAGTGCGATATTTAGCAGTCCATTCATCTTTCCTTGTAATAAAAAAAGAAATAAAAAGGAAAACAATTCTTAAAATAGAATCTCTATATTTTAATTTAGTCATTATAATTTAATAAATATTTAACGTGAATAGTAATTCGATGCAGGTGTGTTTTTTTTAATAAAAAGATATTCATTTCTATTCATTTCAGTGAAGTTTGTTATTACGCAACCGTTTTGCTCTAATAAAATTCTGCTTGAGCAAAATGTACCTATGTGCACTATGAAGATAATCTTCTGAAACCTCCTCATAATGCGTCCGAAGAAGACGAGTGTAACAACATTTTATAATCATCTTTTTATTCCCCATTCGTAGCAAATCCCAGGTGGAGCGTCATTCAACTGGTCCGGAGAGCAACAGGCTCTGATCCTGGGCTCGTACTTTTGGTGCTACCCTTTGACGTCACTGGTGGGGGGCATGGCCGCCGAGCGCTGGGGCCCACGCTACGTGGTGCTCGTCACCTCTCTCACGAGCGCCGTCCTGACTGCGTTGAGCCCGGTCGCTGCAAACCTAGACTACATCGCTCTAGTTATTATTAGATTCTTCTTAGGATGTGCTGGGGTAAGTTGACAATTGAGGATGAGGAGCTATGTTACTTTCTTCTGATCGATCGTAGGAATGAGTTGTAACAGTTTTGTACTCGGTCGTCTCCATTTCTTAGTTTTTTATTATCACAATCAGCCTTTCAAATAATATTAGTTTTAGATTAGCCATAGAGTTTTTGGGTACTGCAAGGTGTCTTAATTCGTTAGCCATCTTTAAGGGGTGAATAAGTACTTATGAATATGAACAGCCTTTCCTAGCCTCAAAGTTTTGAGGAAATAACTATGTAGTTTGAAACTGTGTTCTCTTCTGTGGTAACTACTCAGTTGAGAATCGGAGAAGTATATCATGGGAAATATAAAACTAGCTCTAAAAATGCTATATCATTCAAGCTTGCTGTCGTGTTCAAGTGGCTTCGGAATCGCCCGAAATGCGGAATGCTGGTAATGGGAACCGGGCCTTACTCCCCGTAAGGCCCGGTTCCCATTACCAGCATCGGCAAGGAAAAGGATCCTTCGGCATCCCTACATGCATGACAAGGCATAGTTTTTGGCAGTGTG
Organism: Mythimna pallens; assembly: GCA_961205895.1. Taxonomy (NCBI): domain Eukaryota; kingdom Metazoa; phylum Arthropoda; class Insecta; order Lepidoptera; family Noctuidae; genus Mythimna; species Mythimna pallens. The sequence continues at coordinate 11,809,093 of OY540843.1, forward strand.
CGCTTACATGTAGGGAGGTCGAAAGATGCTTTTAGGGATGCCGAAGGATCCTTTTCCTTGCCGATGCCGATAATGGGCGCCGAGCCTTAGACTTCTAGAGTGACAAAGTCACACACTAGGTTAGCGGGTTGGTGACCGCTTATAGACATCTAATAAACACGTGTGAAAACGTATGGCGTAGAAACTCAACCGCAATATTTAATGTCTGAACTTGTTTTGAAAAATTATTTAAAAAAACTTGTCCATTGCGCACGTGTTGAGGTGAGGACATCATTTCGAAGGAACAGGTCCCGCGTTTAGTCTCCTCATCTGATTTATTGTAATAAGTGATTTATCTTATATATACATAACCGAAAAACGTATGAAAATAGTGAACTTTTAGAAAAATCGAAAATTGTTTATTTAAAAAGAGAAACTGACTGACTGACATATCAACGCACAGTCTAGTCGAAACTATTGGAACTAGATACGTGAAATTTTGCACAAGGTTTCCTTTTATGACGTAAGCGAGCTAAGGTAGGATTTTATTTATTTATTTAAACTTCACATACATAAGTGGCACATAGGCGGACTTAATGCAAAAAAAAAAATTCACCCCCGGTGTGGTGTGAAACTGGGCTCAAATTAGCATTGAAAAACCTTAGCTACTAACACGTGGGCGAACCCGCTGGTAGAAGCTAGTTTCGTATAAGATTTATTGTATTTACACGTCATAATGTGAACAGAATAAACATTTACAAAAACTAGTGTACCTACAATAGGCGGTCTTAACGGACAGGGCAATCAACTTGAACGTTTTTCATGACAATAAAAACTTTATGGTTTGTAATGTAGATATCCCCGATAGCCCGAAGAATCGCCAAACTAGAGTGGCAGTGGGCAGGGCACATTGCTCGTAGAACGGATGGTCGATGGGGCCGAAAGGTTCTAGAGTGGTGACCGCGCACCGGAAAACGCAGCGCTGGAAGGCCTCCCACAAGGTGGACCGACGACCTGGTGAGAGTCGCGGGAATGCGGTGGATGCGAGACGCACAGGATCGGTCGTTGTGGAGACGCTTCGGGGAGGCCTATATCCAACAGTGGACATCTTTCGGCTGAAATGATGAATATAGATATCTATGGTTTATTTGTACTTATTGTATGTACCTATGTATATGTTTTCTTCTATTCACCTTTTTAGGGTTCCGTACCTCATAAGGAAAAGCGGAACCCATAAGGATCACTTTGTTGTCGTGCGTCTGTCGGTCTGTCAAACCCCTTTATCTCGAGATCGCGTGGAGGTATTAAGTTGAAATTAAAACCATATACACAGGTCTACGGTCCCTTGAATTTCGGCATTCTCAAGGGAATCAAAATTCATAGGGTACCGCCGTTGATGCAAGGTCTCATGGCATCAGTCTGAAAACTGTAAATTTATTGTTACAATACAAAAAATAACTTTTTTTTTACGATTCGGAAAAAATTTCGTAACTCAATTCGGGAATTGAACTGTTTTCATAAGTTAGTTTGTACGGAACCTTCAGTGCGCCAGTCCGACTCGCACTTAACCGGTTTTTTCTCTTTTATTGCACCTACCACTATTTTTCTCTGCACACAAAGGTTGACTGGTGTTGTGCATAAAATATTTAATAAATTACTAGCTTGTGCCAGCGGCTTCGCCCGGGGGAAAGTTGGTTTCTCCATACAAGCTTTGGACCCCCGTTTTATCCCCTTAGGGGAGTGAATTTTGGATAATTATCTCTCTTCATGCGTGCCTACGTCATATAAGGAAGTCTTGTGCAAAATTTCACGCTCCTAGTACCAGTAGTTTCAGCTGTGCGTTGACAGTCAGTCAGTTTCTCCTTTTATATATATTATTATACGAAGTGGGTCCCAGGATGGTTTGAAAGATGTCAGCAACTGTAGGGGCCTAGCAGGGTCGCAGCCTACTGGGGCCAAGGGTCTGATTCTGAAAGGAAGACTCGGCCCTGGTATAAAAGGCAACGAAGGAACAGGAGTGGGTTTTAGTCGGTAAAAGTCTGACACTATCTCCCGCACCGCCCAAGAGCGGGGGATGTCTTAAGATGATTTTCCCACCGAAAAAAAAAGATGGTTTGAAAAAAAATCATTTGAACCCGGCAGATGGCGCTGCAATGGGGTTCTCAATGTTTTTGTAACAAAAAGCCCGATTTCGGACAACGTCCGCCCGGACTGCTAGTATACTTATAGATCAATAGATAAAATAATTCATAGAAGACAAACTTTGGCCCTGTGGCGCCAAAATAATATTTTTTTCCTTATATTTCGCAATGAACGATAAAATTATGCATATTAGCAAATCAAATAGAATGTTAATTTTCTAATTTACCGCTCCTTAAAAGATATGCCTCATAACGTTTTTTTTTTAACCTTGCATCGAATTAGATGACACTGTTGAGATGTCTGCCATCGTCGAAACAGGACATTAAACTCGTTTGTATACGGTAAAAAATTGTCCTACTTTCCAGGGTTTCATATATCCGGCGCTACATGTGCTGGTGGCGCGATGGGCCCCTCCGGCGGAAAAAGGCAAGTTTGTAAGTGCTATGATGGGAGGAACCTTGGGCACGGTCCTGACGTGGTCCCTCACCGGACCTCTCATGGAAAAGTTTGGATGGGCGTCAGCTTTCTACGTACCAGCTGCAATGACCCTGGTCTGGTGTTTCTTCTGGTGGTACCTCGTGGCAGACTCACCAGCAGAACATCCTAGAATAACAGAAGCAGAGAAGAATTACATATTAGACGCATTAGGCGACAAGGTCAAGAAATCAAAGGTGAGACAATATTTACTCTGTTGCTGCCTTCGTCACACTAAGGTTAAGTAGTTCGCGCTCAAGTGATACATTAGGAATTATAGTGAATCGTTCGGGTTTGTTCGTAACAATGCTAATTGTTAAACACATATTCCGCGTGGTAAACGTTGTGTCAATATCTTTGTCAGTTATAGATTGACAAATATTAAAGCGAACTTGATGGAACATAGAACGAAAACCCCATTACATCATCTATATTAATGTTTATAATAATATATATGCAAAGTTACACATATTATAATAAACATTATGTTTGTCATGTAGGTTTACTCTGAATACGCTAATTGCAACTGAAATATAACATGCCATAACACAATGTATTTACATTCTTTTTATTTTTAGGGATTGCCACCGTTCAAAAGCATCGTGTCATCACTCCCGTTCTTGGCCATGATTATTCTCCACTACGGAAATCTTTGGGGCTTGTACTTTATAATGACAGTCGGGCCTAAGTTTGTGTCAAGCGTCTTAGGCTTTGAATTGTCGGCAGCTGGAGTGATCTCTGCTCTTCCGTACCTTGCGAGACTGTTTTTTGCGACGGTCTTCGGAGTGATTGGGGACTTTATACTGGCAAGAAAACTACTGTCGACGACCGCTATAAGGAAATTCTTCTGCGTGTTCTCGCACGTCCTGCCTGGTGTACTGTTAGTATTGTTGGTGTACGCCGGATGTTCCACAGCATTGTCAGTGTCGCTTATTACTATGTCAATGGGATTCAACGGCGCGGCGACATTGACTAACCTACAGAATCATCAAGATCTAGCACCAAACTATGCTGGGACCTTATATGGGATTGCCAATTGTATCGGCAGCACTGCTGGATTCTTCACACCCATGATTACAGCATACTTTACGAGCTCAGGAGTAAGTATCTTTCCCAATAGAACAATTTTATAAAAGGCATATAAACAGCTGATATAAATAATGGAGATTCCATTTAAGTCATGTTTAAAATTAAAATAAAACTATTTTGTTTATTTAAATAACTTATCTTAATTTAAAGAAAAAATACAATGCCAAATCGAAACAAAATTATAAATATCTGACAAAACCTTGTAGATTCTAATGATAAACTTTCCACTTACAGAATAATTTCGAGAATTGGCGTCCAGTTTTCTTCCTGGGAGCATCAGTTTACATCATCTCAGCCCTATTTTTCATATTCTTTGGTACCGGTAATATCCAACCATGGAACTTTGTTCCCGAAAACAAGGATGCGAAGGAAGATAAAATAAATGGAGATCTCAAGGAAATGAATGGGTCGTCAATCAAAATCGGTGATTCGAAAGAAATAAAAGAAACTCCTCTTAACGTTGCCAAGTAGGTAAATGAGTTTGTTTACATTATTGAATGAAACGCGCAATATTGTAACCTGTATCGTAGTTGCGAACATTGGCATGATATCGATGCTAAAGGTGTACTGCAAGTATGTGATAAAAGAATTAGATACTAGGCTGTGGACGGAATTGAAAATATCTTTCATTATTTAATCTCAGAATTACCTACACAAATGTCGAAAGAGTATGAATAAAATATTATTATATAAATGTGCTTTAAGTGACGACTGAAGTTTCAAGGGTCCTATTACATGCCTACGGTTCAACCGTGGACTTTTGAAGCGAAAGCCATTAATTTCAGTAGGATTCTGAAAGACTGCATATTTTTTGATCTAATTGTAAAATCACACGACATTATATTCGGTAGAAAATTAATTAGAACTATGTTAGCGTTACCATGCTTAGTGGTTTTAGCAGGGTACATGAAAGCACCTTGCGGAACGCTTATGAAATATACATTTGTAGGACCTCTTATGTCGAGAATTTGACATGGAAGTGCATTTTATCGTAGTTTAATTGTGAAATAATTATGACAATGATTATTATTATACTATATTTTGAGCAGTTTATTTAATGGGTTATTTATTTTCTATACTTTTGTGAATGTGTACTTATCAATTTATAGTTAAAATTGTAGGCTGACGTAAAAATTATGTAATGTAAATGCATTGTAATCGCTGTGATCTTTATTGAAATTGTAATGATAATATTATTCGTATGGTAGATATAATGGCAACCCAGTGTTATTGTTAAATTTATGTATAGTTCATTAGTATCATAGAATCCTCGCACTGGTTTTGCAGTGTACTAGAATTGCAAAGCAGTCATTTTGTGATGCGTAGCAACTTACCTACTAGTTTTTGATCTTGCCTATTCTGGGACACTTGCCTTATCTACAAAATTGTATAAATTAACATCAATATTTATTTTTATCTGACTTTTAGGATATTGTTTGTTAACCAGATAGATATACGAGAATAACTATTTTTTTTAGAAATTATTCGTGTTATAATACAATCTATGACTTTTTAAAATTAGTCTTATGTTACGTTAATAGTTTTAATCAAAAGAGGGGAAAAAAAAAAAACTTGATGCAGGTTTTTAATTCTTCCATAGAGTTCTTGTACCCTTACTAATGTCTAAATGCCTGCATGAGGTAAGACTTACAGAGTAACTCGACATGACAGCAATGGAGTTTGGGGGTCAAAATGGGCGATGTTATACCTATGTTATACATTTTAGAAATAATTTAACATAAGACCCATTTATATTCGTATTCGTAACTAATATTGTATCTATTGACATAAAAAAATAACTTGTTTTATTGAAGACATCGCCAATCATAAAATAAACGTCGATTGTGATTTGATTGTTTCATTTATATTTAATTTCTTCTTCTGTCATCATAGGCTTATAATTACAGGTACAGATACCTAGATTCCTGAAAAAAAAAATTGGATTATTTTTTCTTTTGTAACATTAACAAAAAATTAAGATGATAAACTGCGTTGAAATTACTCCTCACGTAAGTTTGCTTACCTGAAGGGAAGAATTGACCTATCAGTCCAACTTTGATACATTTTATCTTTGTCAACATTTATTGATTTGATGAAATTAAAAATACGTTAGGTAGGTACGGTATACTAATATTTTTTGATAAAATATAACAAGACATTTTTTTTTTATTCAGGAAATGTCCCTATTCTAGTATTCTCGCACAGGTGGTATTTCTACGCAAGTCCCTTCTCATCTAAGTAATTATTGGGAAATTAGTTACCTATATTTTATTGAGTAGATCATATCTGATCTGTATAGCCATTTCAACATGGCCATGGACATTCAGAACACTAAACATTGTCATTTTGCAAACACTTTCGGACTTTGGTTATGTTTAAAATTAGGATACGAGCAATAGTAAGTGAATAAATTACTGACATAATATGTAATTAAATAAATGCTTCTAATTATTATTCTGTTGTGTTCTAGGTGGGTGTAATGATATTTCTCGGGTATTTTTTAATGTACATCGTCCGTAATAACTTGAGTGTTCACATAGTCGATATGGCTCAAGTAATAAAGAGAGATGAAGTTAAATTTGGAAACGACACTGTTGTAACTCTAAGTTATGTCAAGAGAACGGGGGTACGATGTGTTTTACTATTAACTTAGTACTAAGTACATAGATATATGAATTTGTATGTGTATTATTAGATAAATGATAGATAACTGTACCAAACAGTAGCAGAAATAAAGAAAAACTTTATAGACAAAGATGTAGAGGTACCTATTGTGCTTGTTTAAAAAGTAATAGCACTGTCATACTTGAATTCGCTAAAGTACACATATAGGTTTAATAAGCTTTGAAAAGATATATATAATTAATATCAGGAAAATAATTGGTATGAGCATCAATTTAGTAGGTAGCATAGAACGTGACAAAGTCAATAAGAGGTATTTACCTACGAATTAAAATAAAACGAACAATGGCATTAACATTGAATATATTGTATCTTACACAGTACCTAACAGCATTACAGAATATAATATTTGGTAGTAGCAGTCGGGGTTGATCAAAATGAAAACTTTAGTTCCCGACGGGTCCACGACATTAGAAAACCGAAACTTATTTTAATTTTAATATTGTAATTCTGTTAGTAACTCTGTCTGTTACGCTTTAACGGTTAAACTACCGAACGGATTTTTATGAAATTCGGTACAGAGCAAGCTTGAACTCCAAAGATGGACATAGGCTACTTTTTTTTATATGTCTTCGACATCGGATAAAGAAGCCGCTGGCAGAAGTAATTATTAAATATTTTCTAGACCTACGGGTCCATGAGAATGCTTGGAACAGTTAACAGTAAAATCTTGGAAGCCAGACAAATGTTTTTTTTTTATTTCAATAAATAAAAGACGCGAGCCTTGAGCCTGGACTTAGATGAACAGGTCGAAGACATGGTGGACATCCCACCCATACGCCATAAGGAACACAATCATTGTGCAGAAATATAAAATTTGCGTACAGCAAAGGAGTTGAATTCCATGCCGTAGTCTGTGTTTTCTGATAGCTACAACCTAGAAGTCTTTTAGTTAAGGGTGAATACGTTACTTTCATGCAAGCGTACTCCACAGTCGACCACTTAATCGCTTACCATTAGATGAGATGTGGACAAGCGCAAGCCTATCAATAATATAAAAAAAACCGGGCAAGTGCAAGTCGGACTCGCGCACTGAGGGTTCCGTACAAACTTACCCATGAAAACAGTTCAATTCCCGAATAGAGTTACGATGATTTTTCCGACTTGCAATTTTTTTTTTGGTGACAACTACAAATTTACAGTTTTCAGATTTTTTTCTATACTTGTGCTATGAGATCATGCTTCATGCCAAAGTTCAGGATTCTAGGTAAACGGGCAGTACCCTATGAATTTTGATTTCCTAGAGAGTGTCGAAATACTCGTTTTTATCAGAGACATAAACGGCCGTATCTTTTTTTTTCGTTACCTCAGAAGTTTGTATTTTTCACAACTTCAAGGGACCAGAGACCTAAGTATATGGTTATATTTCCAACTCGACACCTCCGCGCGTTCCCGAGTTAAAGGGTCTTGACAGACAGACAAACAGACGGACAACAAAGTGATCCTATAAGGGTTCTGTTTTTTCTTTTTGAGGTACGGAACCCTAAAAAGGAAGAAAGAAAAATACTTACTTTATAATTCTTTCGTATGAATTTTCAGATGGTCGACATAATAAACTGGGATGATACAAAAGTAGGAAAACTGTTCTGCGCCTATCACATAGGATATTGCATTTGCTTCCCGATTTTTCATAGTTTTGGAGATAGGTAAGCAGAAGTTATAGAGAAATAAATCAAATTTCAGATAGGTATATAGAAGATAATTCTAAAGAAGCAAAAGACTTATCATCTCCTTAGCTTTTTCCCAACTAGCTTGGGGTCGGCTTCCAGTTTTACCGGATGCAGCTAAACACCCGTGTTTTACATGGAGCGGCTGCCTATCAGACCTTTACAATCCAGGTAATGGTCAACACGATACTTATTGGATAGAGTGATGGTCAGTGTTTTTGTTGTCTGGCTACCTGTACCCACGGTATGACAACCAAGAACAACGGCTTTAAAAGACTTATTGAGGGTACCCATAGATTATATTTCGAAGAGAGTGCCATATTTTCATATTTGACGAGACAAGGTTCAGAACGATTAGTACTTAGATAATATTTGTATACTAAAGTAATGCATGACAAAAATATTTATTTACAAATGTCAATTTACAATAGAGAATTATCGTTTTACAACTATATGAAATGTCAAAAATCAATAAATAATCCGCCTCTGATCGTTCCCGGTGCAAAGGTGCCCATAACGCTCGCAACATTACCTCGCTAAATAGCGACCACCCTTTGCACCAAGAACGAACTAGGCCGGGAGTCACTCGTTGCCTCTCCGAGCCTGCGGCTCAAACCCCCCACAAAACACTTTGCCTCCGTACTCCAACTGCCCAGAGTCTCCACAGCAACCGGCACAAAATAGTAAAGCTGCTCCAAGGAAGCGTACTTGAGCCTTTTTTTAGAGCAAGCGTCTTCAGCGGCGGCAGAGGCAATGTGCATGGTGCGACTCAGGTGACTGGCGGCGACAGTGCTGACGCAAGTTGCGTCCCATATCAGGCACTTCCCGTTTTTCCATGAACTGAACCTTTTTTTTAATTGCCCTTACTTATCAGCCTTAATGAATTGATAATATAGGGAAACATTAAATACTCAAAATGGCATTTAAAAAGAACGGTCTAAACCATAAACCAGTGGCCTGACAAGTCGGAATATGTATGATGATGATGCAGCAACGGTCCCCTGTATTCCTGCTAGCAAATTTTTTTTAACGACCGACGAGAATATACATTTCCAGATAACTTTTCAGGTTAGGTCCCACATGGGTTGTTGGCATCGCTGGAAGCATATCAGGAGTGATGACCTTGCTTACACCTGCATCCGCTTATTTTCACTTTTGGGCACTATTCTTAGTGCGAATCATTAAAGGATTTTGTGCTGTTAGTATTTTGAGTGTTTGTTTAGAAAACTCTGTGAAGTTACTAACTGACGACGATGGTACCAGCTTACGTAGGTGCAGGGTTATCAGAAGACCTTACAAATTATCGATTTATTGCATGATTGTCAGGCAACACACGTTGAGCAGGAAACCTTTTCTGAAGTATTTTATGGTTTCGTCATGAGTTGGGACTTGGGTCAGTTACCTACTTCTACTTGATCGATAATTTCATCACAATTGGAGTTTTATGTTCACAAGCTGCTCGTTTCGTTGCCAATTTTGAACGTGTCAATATTTGCCCTTTCTCACACAGGGAGCTATGCAGCCAAGTATGGTCCAGGTCTTAAGGTACTGGGTGCCACCAATAGAGAGGAACCATTTCATGTGGGCGTACTGTGGTAAGCTTCTCACTTTGTTGTGTTCTTAAATGACCGTGGCCTAGTGGTTCACAGGTGTTACAAGGTGTTTACAATTTCATCTGACCTAGTAAATGATTTATTAAAGTGTCGCGAATATAATAAGGATTAATTTCTCCTCAAGCTGTCTATTGAAAGGAAAGTTACTAAGTATTCCGTTAGCCACTTGACAGGACTGGATAGGTATATTAATAGTATCGAAATATAACCTGAAACGGTACCTATCTAATTTGTCCGATTTAATATTTACGCATATAAAAACTTGACACTATATTTTACCGGTGGCACAGTATAAAAACTTTACCGGTGCGCATCGGATCGGTTTTGTTTCGAGCCGGGGTCGCATTGGAAAACAGCATGACTAATAACGATGTATACCTACAAATGTATGTATATTTATCACCAGGTATAACCACGGGGACTTTCTCCACGTTCCTCATGTGTGCCGCAGTGCAGTACTACTCGCGGTGGCCGGTAGGGTTCTACGCTTTCGGTGGGCTGCAAATCACGTGGGCCATCATGTGGATCCTTGTTGTCACTGATTACCCAAGGAGACACCCGTGCATATCTGATGAGGAACTGGCGTATTTGTTGAATACTATAAGTAACATTTTCCCTATAAAAGTGAGTATCTACTTATAGAAATGAAGTTTCAAGGATGGGTGGTATTTAAACTTTATTGATATTCGCACTTATTTCCAATCCAATAAGTTACTGTGGTGATATTATAAGTATTACAAAAGTATTAAGGGCTTCGAAACACCTTTACGCATCCGCAAAACAGTCATAAACAAGCATGAGAAAGTGATGATGTCATCAAGGTGCTAAGTTCCAGTTTTCCCTAACCTATATAAACCTTCATTAACCTGGAAAATTAACTAAGTATTTTAATTTTAGATTACAAATGCTCAAACTCCGTGGCGACTGATACTAAGATCTATCCCGTTTTGGGCTCTTTGTATCCTCAACTTTGGATATTCATGGATGATTATTTCTCTCTGCCTCTACGGTCCACTTTATTATTCCAAGGTCGCCAAATACAGCATATATAGTGTGAGTTTAATAAATGCTTCTATCACTATATAAAATAAAAAGAGAAACTGACTGACTGACTGACATATACACACACACCGAAACTACTGGGACTAGGAGCGTAAAGTTTTTCACGTAGGCGAGCCCTAAGAGAGGATTTCCCAAAATTCACCCCCAAAAGTTATAGAACGGGGTCCAAAGTTTGTTTGCTGAAACCTACTTTCACGCGGGCGAAGCCACTGGCTGATTAATTACTGAGAAGCTGGTTAGTTTATAATCTGACAAAAACATGAATTGGTAGGTATAGGTAATTTCCATGTTGTTTTTTACTATTGAAATGTGAGAGTAATTTAAATCCTTCTAGTAGGTTCGGTGGACTGATCATTAACTGACTTTAATTACCTATTACTTATTTTCAGGCGTCAGCATTAACAGCACTGCCATTTTTTTTGCGTTTAGTTTTCGGAACAATCTCAATACAAATTTATCACAAGTACAAAGACAGGCCCGAAGTTACTCGTATTAAACATATACGGAAGTATTTTATTATAGTATGTGAGTAAAGTTTTTTAAGAACATCATTGTGATATTTTGAATATGATAGATTAATATAGGTTAATAATAAAAAAAATAATTAATATAGACACAGTCAAGTGGTTGAGTAAAATTTTCCTGCTGCGGTGTATATTGCGTGTTTAGTTCCCGCATGGATCTAATATTTGTACCTATGGCCCACAGATAATAGTAAATCCGGGTCTAGGTGTCTTGTGTATTAAGTTTACATTTTTGTGAATGTAGCTTCGACACAGTAGCAATTGTTATTGAGACAACGTTTCTTGTTATTAAACAAGAGAGTCTTTTGGCCGCCAAAATCTATGCAAATAAAACTTTATCTAGCCAAGTTACGATCGTTTCGTTTGCGTCGAACGCCTCGAGTAGGCCACGCCTCCGATTCCTTTGTTCTGACGTCATCTCGACGCTCAGTCACGTGGTCAGAACAAAGGAATCGGAGGCGTGTCGTACTCGAGTCGTCGACGCAAACGAAACGATCTTAACTTGGCTAGGGGGGCAGAGTGCGACTTGTTTTTACGTTTACGCGATCGAAACGTTTATTGCGTTTGGCTTTCTCATTGGTAGCTTGGAGCGGGCCAGTCAAAGCGCCAAACGTCATAAATGCGTCATTCGCGCTAGCGTAAAACAAACTTGCACTAGGTATTGAATTAGGAGCACAGATCATATTCACCTCTTAATGACACCGTTCTGATGAAGGGATTCAGCCTTAATTCACTTTTTACTGATGGCCACGTTCTGTTTAACTTAGCTCACGTAATCCCAGGACTACTGATATGTATTTCGTGGATGCTGCCCATAATTCCTGGACCCGTCCTCTTAACTTTAGCAGTTGCTTTAACCGCTGCTGGAATGGATCTTACATTAGACCTCTGTTATGTAAGTTTTGCTCAAATTGAGAAAACTTAATTAATTCCTTTTTGTTTTAAATCATCAAATGACTTCTTCCGCCCTAGGGCTGAGTGAGAGGGTGTGTCAGACTTTAACTGACTGAAACCACACCTATGTTCCAGGTTGCCTTTTGCGTTCCAGGACCACGGGTTTTCCTTTCAGAAGGCAACCGAATTGATAAACTTGGGGACGACACGATTGGCGCTGTGGCTCAGTGTTGCACTGAGTGTTCGATTCCCACGCGGAAAAAGTAGTTAATAGATACAGTTCTGGCTATTTGTGTATGTCTGTTTATAAATGCATCCATGACACCTACATGAGAAATTCCTAAAGTAGGACCAAGTTTTTTTTTTAATTCTCTAGGTTCTAGGTAATTCAAATAAATCTATTTTCAGAGCCTTACGCCTACATTCGTGAATTCTATAAATACAGTTATTAAGATTATTGGAAACACATCTGGTATAATAGTATCACTTTGTGTTGGACATGTCACTTATACGTATAAGGTACGCCTTAGAGAAACTGTTTAAGCTTTAGCATAAGCATAATCAGCCTTATAATGTACCAACTGCTGGGACACGAGCCTCCTCTCTAGGAAAAGGAACGGGTCGCAATTCCCCACGCAGGTCGCTGGAGAAACTGTTTATTAAGGTTTATATTATTATTTGCTTTTGGGTTTGACCTACTTGCTACAGGACGTGCGACATATGCATGCGTGTTGCGATTGCCGACCTAGTATGAATTCGCGGCATACATTTCCAACCATTATTTAAATACAATGCCCTGTAGGTATGTGCAATTCTTATATAATGAGGGATTGGTACGGTAGACTATGATAGCTACGTGATGTGCGATATAGAATAAGGATAAGTTTCAAGGACTATTTCCTTGAAACTTAATTATTTCTTGTAGTAACCATTTCTCATATTCATATTACCACCAGACGAAAATGTTATTGTCTTCTGTCACTATCCACAGCTGTTTTTTTTTTTTTTTTATATTTGTGCATCAATCAGCATTGCCATCGACCGGCCACAAATCCAGGCTGAGAAAATCCAGATATTAAAACCAAAGATATTAACACTTTGTCCGACTCAACAAATGAATCTAGGACCTCAAAGTTTTTGCTTTTGGGTAGCAAAAACTTTGAGGTCCTAGATTCATTTGTCAAGGTAGTCGCGTATTAAAGATTTCGATTAAAAATAGGACCTTGTTTAATTAAAGTGGATACATTAAAAGGTAGAACTAAGCCACGCGACGCGACTCTTCGTACAACTCAGGCATCGCCCACGTGTGCGTCGGTCTAATGTAGCTCCCACTTAATTCTCTTTTCTAGAATTTGCCGAGTGTTTGGAAACATATCTGGTGCTTTCATGCTTTAATTTTATTAATCAGCGGACTTGTATTTCTAATTTGGGGAGAGACTGACGTACAACCATGGAATCAGAAGCGGAAAGAAAGAATGTAAGTTAATTTTGTACTCTATAAACGTTAGCCGATAGGTTGGTTACCTACCTAAGGCAAACCGAACAAATGTCGGTAGCGTTGGAGGATTAGCCCAAAAAGGGTTTAAACTGGTTTTCATTATTTCAGTCCTCGACGCAAATATATGATTCATCCATTGCCATCTATAATGTCGAATATAGCCGAAGTTGAAGAAGAGAGTGTCAGGTCTTCGTTGGCATCGTCAATGGCAAAAATGCCTCCAAGTTAAAACTGCTAAGATGAAATTGCGTATAAATCATATTTTACATTTATTTTTTAATATTGAAGGATAATCACGGTATAAATTTTTACAAAAATCAATTAAAGGTTTTACAGATTTAGAAGAATTTACAATATCTACTGTACTGTATTTATTTTATGTAGATTTCGATAGATCGATGATATTACAGTTTACGATATTTTTACAATATTAAATAAGTTTGTAATTTTACTAGCTTTTGCCCACGATTTTGATCGCGTCGATGTTGGTTATGATGGCGCATTAATTAAAACAGGCGCGATCTCGGTAAAATGGTATTAAGAATTATTGTAGAAAGTATGTAGTAGCTGGGGTAGTAACCTCAGCGAAACTTACCAAGAAAGCTGGCTCAACACATTTCGTGTATTACATCAGATGTAAAACAAAACAACTAGAAAAGCCACTCAATACGAAGAATTGGCTTAAAAGACTTAGTTGTCAAGCCAAAAACATTGTATAATAAAAAAAAATGTCATTGTCAACTAGCTGTCAAACCATCTGTCGGGAATCAGTGACAGTGTTATCTTTTCTTTTCTTGGATTTTGTTTAGTTCAGTATTTTATTCTATATTCACGCACGATATTTCAAGTGACTAGAAATTGATAACGGCTTCTCAAAATGCTACGTAGCATCGTAGAGTATTATGCTGAACATGAACATTACAGATGTGGGTATTGTAAGCGCCCTGATACTAATTATAGCCATGGTAAGTTTATAAACATTTTTTTTGAGATTGATCTGTTAATAGGTTAATACCATAACATTAAGTTATTATATTGATACAGGTATGTGGGCTCATGCCATGACTGTGAGTGACTATCAAGATTTAATTGATAGAGGATGGAGGCGGTCAGGAAAATATTGCTATAAGCCAACCATGGACGTAACTTGTTGCCCTATGTACACTATACGGTTTGTATTTAATGTAGAATTACTGCATTTATTATATTTGCCTTTAACTATTTCAAATTGATCCTGAAAATTGGAGCTTTGATTTTCAAATAGATTGACAACTTCTAAATAATAGTCATTTGAGTATTAGAAATGGTGTTTGTTGGCTGCTTGGTGCTCTAATAAATAAATTATATTCTGTGTTGGCAAAAAAAGTAATAAGCAAATTTTATTTTTGATACCTAGATGCAGGGCCTTAGAGTTTAAACCAACAAAATCTCAAAAGAAAGTTATGAAGCGAGTCAACAAGATGCTAGTTGGTCAAGAGAAGTCCCAGCCATCAGGAGATGGGAGGAGGAAAATGTCCACCTGCAGCAGCGGCAGTGAGGTCCTAGCCGAAGGGTTTGAAGAGGGAGGAGAGCAGTTTGTAGAAACTATGAGGGAACATCAGGATATCAACTTGGATATTGTCAAAACTAGTGAACTTTTAGACCACAGTGCAGGAGAAGGTGTTGGAGGTATCATTACTTAAGTCTCCTTTATCAAATCAAATTAATATTTTTTGTTTTGAGTAAACCAGCCATTCATGCCCCAGTTTGTAACATGCTCCACTTGTCAAACTAAGACATGAATTTAAACTTTTGAGTTCTGTAATTAGAGACGCAATAGAAAGACAATGAGCGAGTGAAGGCCGGCGTTCGCTTGGCATTTAATGAATTAAAATTACTTAAACTATATGTTACCGGCAATCTGTATAATCGGGTATTCTATACAATACCTAGGCAATGTATAAAATATATAAACCATAAGGTAATGTATGAAATATTATTTATTTTATACTTTGCCTAAGTAGGTATTTTATACAATACCCAAAATTTTAAATATGTGTCTTAGTTTACCAAGTGGTGCACATTACTAACTGGGGCATGTGTTTCTGGATTACAATCCTTACTAAAATTTTGGAACAGCAATAAAACCTTCATAAAAGTTAGTGTGCCTGATTTGTAACTTCATGAATTCATTTAATCAAATCACATACTTACATTCTACAAGTTACATGAACATGGTAAAGAAATATTCTGATAACAACTGTAAGCAATGACTCATGTTTTAAAACATTTCTTTATTTAAAGTTGAATGTATTATTAAATATTGTCATGCAATTAGAAGTTACTAGAATGAATTAGAATTTTTATATGATTGGACTTCTATTTTCAGATGTCATGGTTCAAAAAGATGTTATGAAACCAGATCAAACCAATTCCATTGCCACTAAGGAGAAAGTTGTAAAAAAAGGTTTGTTTTATTTTCTTGTGTAGCCTATAAAAATGGAATGCAACAAAAAAAAAAAAAATACAAATACTAACACCTAAAGAGAAGATTCAAGTAAGGTGAGTGTGAAGATCTTCAAAAGGTAGTTAAAAGTCACAGGTTAACAAAAAAATTTAACAGATATTGTGTTAAAAAAACTATGTGTAACCCATCAAGTCCAACTGTATCACTCGAAGAATTTTAAGTCTTCAGTTACTGACCCTTTTCATTTTCTATATTGATAATAGTTGTTTTCTAATTTACTTGAGACATTGGCAGAATAGTAGACATCGGCTCTATTTGCCGTAATAAAAAAATAGAATAGAATCTGACAGTATACTTGGGGCAGTGATTGATTAATTGGCTGCTACAATGTGATGCAGATCCCTACATTTATTTATTTATTGAGTAGGCACCTCAACGACTTACTCACTAAAACACACACAAAAAAAAATAAACGCATACATTTTTAGGCATAGTGAATTCGTCACTTACAGAGATGCACAGTACTACATGGAACACGTCATTGTATTTTTATGGCCTATACATCTGTTCTGGTTACGGGTGTTTTATGTTTCTGGACATGCCAGACCTACTGTGAGAGTAATTCAAGCCTAGTGTAGAGTAACATTTAAAAACCAACTATATTCTCACTGTGTATTGGAAGCTTTATGTGAATTGTGCATCTTGTGCAAGGCTGTTCTGTTCTTTTAATGTAAACCTAAATTAAATTTGTTCACATTTTTTACATTCAGCAGTAATTCTTGCCGTGGTTAGACTCATGAGCTACTTGCATCTTATAAATGTTTCCCTTTTTATTTAAAAAAAAAAAATTACAGCAATTTAGATACATATAGTGATGCGGTAAGTAATTACAAAAAAAGTTATAGTAGCATTTGTAGCCAAACATGGGTAAGCCTGTATTTTGACTATTAGAGCAATTTCCCTCGAATAGTAGCTATATTAAATACCATGGTCATAATTAATATTTAACTAAAATAAAAAAAAATACATAACTTTTTAATAAAACAAGCATGCTTTTATAATAAATAACTTAATTTAAAAAAAAAACTTTCAGAATCGGGTCCTGATCCTAATAAGGCGCCTTGTAAAAAAGCCAAACAATTGAGGAGGGAGAGGAAGTTAGAAAAACTAAAAGAGAAGGGTATTGAGGTAGCCGCCATAAATATTCGACAAAACAAGGAAAAACAAATTGAGGAATTTATAAATGAGTTGCCTGATGACGTCAAACACAAACTAGAGGTATTCAATCAATGCTACATTCGTATTTATGTTTCCCATTGTCAGTTTTTTGTGCTGACATTTGAGTACTTACTTCATATTGTACTTAGTAATGCTAAGGTAGATCATTAAACGTGTTTTCCCAATCTCAGTACCTACCTTTAAATATTCCATTTGTTTAGGTAGATAACTAAACATAAACAATTCTGATGTCTTTTTTAAAAAAAATGTATAAAAGACATTATTTAAATTTAGTTAATTACCAAATTTTTAATATTTAAGTAAATAACAAATTGTAAACATTTTTAGATAAAAATTTTAGACAACTTTTGGATAAAAGACATGTCAAGATTGTTTACATTTAGTTAATTACATAAACAGATGGAGTATAACTATGAATTGTATTTTTATTAACTGGTTTTTTACTATTAATTTAACTCCTAATGGTGAATCTGGTATTTTCTCACGATTACATTATTAGTTTTCCCGTGTTTTTAGATAAAACTTGTCAGAACAACGCCGCCAAGTCCAGAATGGCTAGCAACAGCTAAGGAGACCCATGAAGTGTATGTCAAATATCAAACAACAATTCACGATGACAAGCCAGACAAATGTACGGAACCGAAATTTATGGACTTTTTGGTACAGAGTCCATTGTTGGTGAGTCTTAGGTGGTATTTCTAAGGGCTGAAGGATTGTTCGAAGAAGTGCGGTTTGGTCGAAAGTCGTGATAACTCTTTCGACAAACGCAAAGGGCAGCTAATGGAACACAGTTGGGTTTTAGTCAGTAAAAGTCTGACACTCCCTCTCACTTCACTCAGAGCAGGAGTTATTTAATGTATTCCCGCAAAAAAAAAAAAACAGTTAAGGAGCTAGATGTCGCGAATTGGCGAATCATTAGAGCATAGACATGTTTTAATGAAGCATCAATCCAAAACTAAAAAGCCAAAAGTTAGAAAGATCCATTGTTGATATAACTGCGGCGATTATAAATATCGCTTAGTCATATCACGACTCTTTGTAGTTCCACAATAACGCGGTAGGTGTCGCTCATACTTCAACCAACCAAATACCGATGGCTCTTTCCATGAAGGATAAATTAATTTAAGAATTCAACATAGAAACGCTTTGACTATTTAATACAAATGTGAAGTGATCTTGTTAATAGAATGACTGGTATTTCGAATATTGCTAAAAAACCCGATGATCTGATTAATATTTTTCTGTGTGCTTAGAACAATGTCAATAAAAACATAACCGTTAATTATTTTACTTGATATTATGTCGGACACAAAAATCTTTAAAAAAAATCCTGAGTAATAAACGCATCAACAATAATATGGGTTGGGTGCTAGTTCAGTGCATAAATAAACTTAACTTGTTTTTATTGTTATGTAGGAAGAACACAGAGAGAATGGTCCCCATTGCGGCTACGGGTCGTTCCACCAACAGTACTGGCTGGACGGGAAAATTATTGCTGTGGGCGTCATAGATATCCTGCCCAAATGCGTCTCCTCAGTTTACTTCTTCTACGACCCTCAGTATATGAATCTGACGTTAGGAACCTATGGTGCTTTAAGGTGAGAAACTTTCAATACATAATTTTAAAACAAATCTAATGCATAATACTAGTTGCTTTACCTACATACATTTTTGTTATATTCTAGAGAGATCGAGTTTACAAGACATTTGCATTTTGTGTGTCCAGAAATCGAGTATTATTACATGGGCTACTATATCCACTCTTGCTGTAAAATGAGATATAAAGGAAACTTTTTCCCTTCGGATTTGTTGTGTCCAGAGACCTACAAATGGTTTCCATTAGTCGATTGTATTCCTAAGTTAGAGGCATCGCCGTACTCAAGGCTAGACCCCGATCTCGACAGTGTGGATGAGAACTTTCCAAAGGACAGTGATTTGAACTACATACCGATATGGGTGAATGGAGCGGTGATGCTGTACAAGGCGTATAAGAGAAACCAAACTAGCGAACTCATAGAGTACGCGCGTCTGGTCGGCACTAAATCTGCCAAGAGTTTAATTTTAGTGCGGTAAATAAGATATTCTTTTTTAACGTAATAGCTAATAAAATGTATTATTTTGTTTTACTATTAAATTTACGAAGTCCTTGCTGTTAAGTGGAATTTTAACGTTAATTGGCCTAAAGCATGGAAATTTACTGTCACTTTTACAAACCACACTTGCACAAAACATAATTACTGCGTGTGATACTTTTGCTTTTAAATATCCGGTTTTGGAAGTTGAGGACCACAAGTGTTGTTGTAAATATCTACATAATATACGTAGTTTAACGTATTAATTAACGAAGCGTAAATCTTGGCGTCTTAATTGTAAACATGTCGCTCTTTTGTTAAGAACATGAAAACGGCGAATAGTTGGTAATAGACCTTGCAAAGGGAATGGCTGTCACACTACTGTGCCGCGTCAAAGATCACGTGATGTACATCCAGGACTATCTACACACGTAAATAGATGTATTTATTGATATTTTAGCTTCGACTACCGGATCAGTGGATAAATTATATTCGTCTATGTGTTTGTTCATTATATTTTAGAATCTTCCACTTGTCTATGTCACCGGATTATTGCAAACACCATTATATTGTAATAAATCATGATTACCTACATTCTATATTCGCTTCCGATTTTTATACAATACATTCATAATCTTTCGAATTCCTTAATTCTATATGTATAGATTATCTTACTCTTAATCTATTCCTTTAAGGTTTCCTTTATATAATGTATTTTCTTGGTATAAATAAATTCATTTAAATTCAATAGTTTTCTACAATTTATCTAAGTATTAAAGTGTGCTTACAGACTTACGCGATTTATTATAAACTTACGGTGTTTATAATAATCTGGTGACATTTATATTATGATAAATAATGTAAAAAAAGTCCGTTAAAATATCTTAAGCTAAAAAACTCAATCTTTTTTGTACCCGTTTTTTTTCAGCTGAATCTATCGCTGAATCTGTCATTAATCCATTAATCAATGTTTGTTTCCTAGCACCTGATATCCAAAATAGAATGTGCAAAAAAATATGTTAAAAAATAATAGCGAAGTAATGACTATTTTATTATAATTAGTGCTTACACATTTAAAAAACATACAGCGATATTAAATATATGAAATACAATATGAATGACATTATACAGAATGTTATGTTATCATTTAGCCAGACACATTTTTTTATTAAATTGTCTCTGCCATTTAAATTAAGTTTTGATGTAATTATGTTTATATCCCACCTGATATAAAACAACAGACGTAATGTTATATTACGTAGTGTGTACTTAATGGCTTTATGTTTAATTAAATAATTAACTAGTCATGTTAACATCCTCTGGTTTGCGTTGCTTTGAGGTTACAACTTGCAATATATTATAATTTTAATTATTATTGTTTTTTATTTGACAATTCCTGCTACTACTGCTTACTGACATTGTTATTGTTTCGGCAATCAAATATTTTGGTGTTACTTTCTCTTGTTTGATTTATAAATTGGTTTAGATTTATCTGATGTCTGATTAGATGAAAGCGTAGGTTGCTGCTGCTCCAAAAACCACTGAAGCTCCTGTTAATTTTGCGGGTTTGTTCGAAAGAGTTACCGCGGCTCTGGATTGCAAAGGACCAATGAAGGAACACGGCCGAGTCTCTCTCGCTTTACTCAGAGCGGGAAAAGTTATTTGAAGATTCTCCACCAAAAAAATACCTGGATCTGATAAATTTTTATTTTTAGTGCCCCACTGCTGGGCTAGGACCTCCCCTTTCTCCTTCCAAACGTTTTGGCGACCAAACATACTCGAGACGAGATCTGAAGGGAAATCTAAATTTAAAAAAAAAGACGGGTTGCACTCCGGGAGTGCCGGCAGAAGTGAAAACTTGATTATTAACGTTGAGCATGTTTGATATTTTGGAATGGTTAGGGAATAATTTTGCACCAATTGCTTTATCAGTATAAAAGTAATATAATTTTTGTGGTAGAATACAATATTCATTTATTGCGCTATCGTACACAAACATGACAATTTATATTACATTAAAAATTTAACACTTTAAAACTATTACAATTATTTTACATTAAAAAGTTTATCTCTCCGACCATCCGTCTTACGCTTTTTCGATCAGGTCACGTGTCCTGACGCGAGTTTAAGATTTTATACCCATTACAGAAAAAGTGCTCAACGCCGCTAAAGAAGTTTTCACTTCAAAAAAAAACCTAGTCAGATCATAAAATCTGTTAAAAACTTTTAATTTTATTAATGATTAGCTTTTGCCCGCAGCTTCGCCTGCGTTCATAAAATATAACCTATGTCACTCAGGAATAAAGAAGCTTTCTATCGGTAAAAAAATTATCGCAATCGGAGCAATGCTTTCAGAGATTACCTCATATTATATACAAAAAAAAAAACTACCATTATAATATTAGTGTAGATTTTTTGTTATTTAAATGCTATAGTAAGTAAATGGAGAAACTCTGAAACAACGCACAGCCGAAATTATTGGGATTAGGAGCGTGAAATTTTGCACAGCGTTCCTTTTTCTATGATGTAGGCGAGCAACTTAAGATTTTCCAGTCCTCTTGCATGCAAGGGGATGAAACGGGGACCCACAGTTTGTATGAAGAAACCTAAAATCACGCGGATGAAGCTGCTCGCACTGTTATGTATGAAATGAAAGGTAATTAAATGTACAATACTATTTTATTTACATTATTTGAAATGCCCTCCCCTATTTTGAATAGGTAGGTAGGTACCTACATGACTTTAATCGACGCGACCAGTCATCGATCGCGCAGCACGCACCACATTCATAATTAGGTATCTATTTATGCCACTGCTTTAACCAGAGACGCTCAGAAAGACTCCAGATTCTGATGAGCTTTAGCGCGAACTTTCTCCTCCAAATATTTCCATATTTACATGTAGTCCGTGGATAGTTAATTTTCCACGGGCGGTACGACCAGTTTTGCGTGCTTTGTGCCTTATAAGCTGGTGCAGAGTCCTGTTGGATTATCCAACGTTTTTCTGTTGTTGGACGTTGTTTGAGAAAGATAAATGATACTTATTTTACACGTAACTATGGGTTGCACTAAACACTTTTACACATCAATTTAAAATCCGGCCTCCGGCCTCATCTGGAAACACCGGCCGTCGGTGTTTCCCAGCCGACTACCCTGAGAAGAAACTCTGAAACAAACTCAGAGATCAGTCCCGTTTAAAATTCACACTGAAAACATGTAATGGTCAAATCATATGAGCACCATGCAGATTAGTGTCTGAGATGATTTTTGAGGAAAGAACCACATAGACTTGAGTAAACTTGTCTAGTCAGTGCAAGCATTTGTCAGTATTCGTGTAACTCAACTCAGGATTACTTAGGAGCTCAACGACTTGACGAACAATATCAAAGAAAGCACATTTTGGTAAGTACTCAAACTGCCAGACAGGTGTGTTAAAATTATTGAATAAAAAAGCAATCCACATAGTTACCACATTTACAATTAGTATGTAAAAGAAAATTTACAAAATGCAATACTTTACAAAGTAAATTCACGTCAAAATTAATTATTTAGAACATAAACGTAAATTGTAAAATATAAATTGAAAAAGAAAATGTCAAATTGTAAAAAAAACATTGCTAAATTGCAGATAAAATAAAATTCAAATTATAAAAAAAAACAAACTGAAATTAAAAAGTTATTAAATAGAGGTTCCACTATGTTCGTTAAACGGTATTTAGGTACCTACAGGCTACACTATGGTGCTGGTTTTTACACATTTTTCCTGACCTCAGTATAGTATAATTAGGTACCTGAATATGAAACTCTAAGCCAAACCATGAATGACGAAGGATAATGCTCTCGCTGGACCCTCGGAATATCTACGCGCTATATTTTTTTTATTACACAGTCCTTTAGCACTTATTAGTAGTAATAATTGTCATCTCTTCATGTTGGGGTCGGCTTCTAGTCTTACCGGATGCGGTGGAATATTAGAATTTTACATGCAGCGACTGCTTATTAGGCCATAACCCAGTAACAGGGCAACACAATACTACTCTAGAACACACGAACTACTATTACTTATAATATACTATAGACTGATGGTCAGATTTACCGGCGTCTGACTACTTACCTGTAACGATTGTCAAAGATCTACGAATGACAACCGGGACTAACTGCCTTGCGTGCTTTTCGGGGCACGGTGTATCAATAATGTCCTAGATAAACTTAGAAAAGTACATATAAATTGAATAATTCACATTAGTCGTTGCCCAATTTCGAACCCGCAAACTCATGCATGAAAGGCGGATACCTTATCTGGTAGATCATCACGATGATCCATATCTCTTAATATTGTAAAATTAATCATTTTTTTAAGAGAATAACTGTGGAGTTTTTGCCGGTTCTTCTTCATTGGAAACGACAAATTAGAACCGTGATGTTGTAATGTGTTTTAGGTGCTTAAGTAAACTCTAGATATCATTTTTTATTATAAAATTATTACTGTAACAGTCGCCGACATTACATATTACTGATTAGTAATTACAGGTAAGTATACCTATCACTGATTTATTGTACTTTACCTATATGTATTGATTAATTGTATCTCAAATAGGTAATGTATAGGTAATTATGAAATGTTGATGAATATACTTGTTGAGAAATTATCAATTACAATGAAAAGAATTAAGCTAAACATTTTTTTCTCTTGACTCCTGGAACAGATTTCGGAGCACTTCGGTTTACTTATTAGTATTGGCCTGAGGAACAAAATGCACTGTATGTTCATTCTGGGCAGCACTTGGTCCAACTTCCATACAAAGATTGACAATGTATTCGCGTATTTTTTTTCTTCCAAATTCTCTTCGCTTCGAACTTTCCAGCCAAATTTTTTTTCAAACGCTAGTTCAACATATTATGTGCGGTGTTTTAACGATAAAAATGTAGGTAATCCCAGATCTTAATTTAACACTCTTTTGACCATGGTTCTATTCAGGAGCACCGGCTTTTACAAAACCTCATGGGTGCTCATGGTCATTTGATGACTCAAAAAAGTGGCGGAGTGTGAGAAGAGAAATGCACACTGATTGACCGATAAATAAATAATTGCCCTACTTACATACTACGTACTTAATTACTAATTAGTAATTACTAACTATGTTTAATAAAAATTTAAAATGAAAACATAAAATATATGAAACTAGTTTTTATTACTTATTAAGAAATATTATAATTTATACGCATAAGTGTATTGAAAAACGTCGTTTGATACACGTGGAAATTTGTCACTGCAGCCTCGCCTGCGGCTCGAGCGAATTCCGCCTTGATTGCAATGACATATTTTCTCCATTTGTATCAAAATGTACTATTTTATTTTTAGCCAGTATTCTAAAATTAAAAATAATAGATACCGTTTTGACCAAACTTATGACCCGATTAAGTACATAGTTGTTTGTTTGCTGAAGGTATCTAGACAAAATTGTAACATTATTGACGTGGCCCGTGGCTGAATTCTGGTCAAGACACTTCGAATCATCGATGCGACGATGCGACAATACGACGAAGAAGAGGAACTTGACGTAGGTACTGAATGTCTTCTGCAATGAAATGATCATCGGTCTTCAGCTGTCCACTGCTGAAATCTGGAAACAGACTGCTCCTCGAACACCTTTTATAGAATAAAATAAACTTTATTGTACACCAAATTAGTAACAAAACCAACATAATAAGTAGAAGGCAGTAGTAGTGATAGTATAATGAGTATTGACACCCTGCTTTGCCGAATTCTACCGCTTGACATCTACCTACGTTCGAAATATGCCAGTGGCTCCGAATTTGTTCGCCCCTTACTCGGGGCCCACATAAATAATCAAACTAATAACCATTTTTTTAAATTAAAAACTTGTTTTCTATCTATCGCAGTGTGCCTTACTCTTCTTCAAAAATAATCAGCGAGAAAGTGTATCGCTCCGGTTACGGGTTACTATGGCTAACTGGAAGTTTATAAATAGGTTTCGAACACAGGTGGACCGAACTTCAATCCATAGGAATGCGCAACATACGGCCAGTGACGAAATTTTAGTATATAAAGTCGGGTTACTTTTTCTTTTAAACATTTATCCAGAAATAGGACTCATTTCCATTACATATATTTACAAATATGAGGTTCGATAGCAAGCACATAATAAAAAAATGGGTTGTTCCCAAAGGTCCACGAGTCTATTGTTCTCGAAAAATTAAAGTTCGTTCGTTATTACTTCCCAATGAGTTCAGATCATTTTCAAATATTTTCATTCCCTACGAATACATGAGAATGTTTGGTACAGTCAGCAGTAAAAGCTTTGCTAGGGGATAAAAATGTTTATTAATAATTTACTTTTTATAAAATAAAAGACAATGAATATTTTTATTTCATATACGCAGTACTTATGAAACGGTAATATTATACACATGTCTCCAAAGAGGTGAATGGTAATAACCATGAAAAAAAAAAGAAAGTTTTATAACAATTACCTAAAGTAAATAATTTTAAACTTACATTTAAATAGAATTTGCATTATAAAAAATCACATGTTTCACAATAGCCACAGTACACCATCTCATGCATTAAAATAGACCTAAGCATTATAAATCACAGTTTCAGAATATGAACATTTAAAACAAGCTTTTTCTTTATCTTGGACTCGTTGGGAAATGAAGAACAATAGAATGATGGACCTCTGGGAACAACCAAAAAAAAATAGTGTCTCAGATAAATAAAAATATTTCGGTTTTTTTTTTGCAGTTTTCAGTCTACTAAACACGTTGCCGATAGGGAACATATCAAGCTCCTGCATTGTTGATAAGGTTTAGATAATACGCGTTTGATGAAACACTGTGATAGTACGGCATAGATAGATATCTACGAAGATCATCGTTATCAAAACTTATCTCCACCTATCAAAAACATTGAAGATTACCGGATATGCAAAAGAATTTATCTATAAAGGTGTTTGTTACATCATCAAGAGTATTCATGAGTTTTTACTTAGGTACCTGCATCGTCTCAATTTTGTAAAAAACATTAGGTAAACCTAAAGGTCTACTAAGTATATTAGATATCTACGTACCTACATTAAGTATGGTGTATAATCCACATGGGTTAAGTTCGGAAGACCAGAGGTGACACTGATGTATCCATTAATTTTATTTTTTTTGCCAAACGTACAAACACCAACGTCAAAAAAAGGTGTTATGGCAATAATAATTGGCGATAAGTTCGCACGGACGTGTAATAATTCCGTGGGTTCTTTATTTTTATAATCCTGACATGGAATAAATTGATACCGGGATCTTGTCCCGTATCCAGAACTGGTCTTGCGATGCATATAAGTCTTCGACGTTCACAAGAAAACGAAAAAAAATAAACTACAACATTGCAAACCACTTGAGAGCAATGGCTTTTTATTTAGATCTCGTCTTCGATCCTTTGGTAATTGTATTTGCTTGATTAATCATTGTTGTGAATTTTAGGTTTAGTACCATTATGCTGCTAATAGGTGAATTACCTTCCTATAACTGATAATTAAACTTCCAAATGACATGACAGATGATTAGATACCTACATAAAATATGGCTATTTATAGATACATCATCATACTTCCATAATACAGTTGGTTCTTCATAAGCTTCATAACCCTTAACTACTGACGTAAGTACGAATGATTTTCTTCGCTTATTAGATCAATAGGTATATCTTATTTTTTGTTTTTGTTAGTTTCCACCTTTAGTAGCTCCCAGAACAGGTAAACCATTTGACGAACGAAATCAGTCAGCTAATAAAACCAGCACTAACTGCAGCAAAAAAATCTCATTTAATCCATATAAAACCTATGCCATAAAAAGTATGAAACAAAGTTCCCATGGCTAAAAAACTTTCAATATTTTTTTAAATTGGTAAGTTACTTTGTTGCTTGAGAACTACATTAGACCGACGCACACATGTAACACACCTGATTTGTACGTAGAACGGCCGCGTGGCGTGTATCAAGTGTAGCTCTACAAGTCTAGTCTCCATATAAAATGTCTGGAGACCGACGCGCCCCATCGGCGTGTGTAGCACACGTGTGCGCAGTGTAGTTCTAGAATTATTGTTTTATATATCTTAATAATTTACCTACTTGAATTTTTAACACCTAAGTAGGTACCTAAAACAAAGAACAAATAGATTAATCGACTGTCATTCATACCTACACAAGTGGGACGGTTGCATAGGTATGAGACGTCAGGGGTTGCATAATTTATGAGACGTCAGTATAGAAGGAACCTGATCAATGAATATCCCTAGATTGAAGAGCATACCTACAGTAGTTCAGTCGCGAGCTTCAATGCTAGGTAATTAGGGTGTTGTGGGTAGGCTGTATTTGACGAGCGCGTAACATCTGTGTCGCCAGGAACCACATGGTATCACTTCACTTTTTTGTTCTATCATCTAAATCCTTGCACTTTAACTTATTTCTGGAAGCCAAAATTATTTGTCGCCTAGATTTATATTTTATTTGTCTTAGACCACGGTGGCAGCTAATTGCCGAGCCGGTGCAACGGAGTCTGTCTCGTTATAAATGCGTCTAACGTTATATTATTGTTGAATATTGGGGGTATAGTGAGCAAAATAGTTTGTAACTACCGTGGCATATATTATAATATTTATAAAAGCAAAATTATCACACACAATACACTTGTATCAATTTTTTATTTTAAGTAAGGGTTATTTTTATATAGGTTTATTTATAATGTTATATTTATTTACCATCATCCGTGCGTCACTGCGGGGTGCCAGCTGAAAATCAGCGTTGGGTGTCTGACGCCCAGCAATTGCTGTGTTGGCGACCCTTTCGGTTCGGGCACGCTCAGCGCAACTATATTGTAAACCTGTACTTTTTTTTGTGTTGTTGTTGCCTATTGCATTGTATTGTATTGCCTGCATCTAATAAATACTATTTTATTCTATTCTATAATTAAGTAGTTAAAACCTGACAGTTTCATTGATGAAGGATTGTAGTGTCTCAATATGAATAGGTACTTTCACTTCGTTAATTATTAGTATCAGTGTCTAGGGTCTTCTATCAACTCAAGGTAAGGCAATGCACTATAAAAACCCGCGATGGTCGCTAACACAATAAAGCGGCTCGTTTTTTATTTATTTTACTTGCTACTGTGTAGCGTGGCCGCGTAGGCAACAGGTTTGCGTGTATCCACCCCACTGTCTAATTAATCGTGGCTACGTTTATCCTTTTTCTATCAGAGTGTCTAGTGCTAGTTTGTTTTACACGTTTATATCGGTGCTCCGATTGGCCCGCTCCAAGCTCTTAATGCTGAACTAGTCGCGGGCTAGACTCGCTGATGGGTGAGGTCAAAAAGAGCGATGTCTCATCTGATATTGTGTCCGATAGCGACAATATCAAGTATGAGGAGTTAGACGCTACTCTATAGGTACGCACAACGTATTATTCGCACGCACACAAAATCCGTTCCGAACTAAAACAACATTATATGGTGCGTAAAATCTGAGAGTTTTGGAAAATCGAGTTTTATGAAATAATCACTGTATAAATCTATTACAAATATTGTATAGTACTCTCTGGGTAATAAAGCTTTGTCTGTACCGAAAAATAACAAAAATCGTATAAAATCTCCAAAACGAAGTTTTGAGTTTTTATATGATTTTTGTTAGTTTTTTACACCTAATGTTGCGTTAAAATCATCAAAAAACAGAAACTTTATTGGCTCATAATTTTTTAATTGTATTTTTTTTTGTCTTTCTGTTTCCACACAGACAAAAATTAATAATAAGATAAAACCATCATATCATGTTTTATTTTAAATGTGCAATGTAAAACTGTGGAGTAAAAAACCCCCAAAATCTTAACCAGAGAGCCAAACGCGGTCAAAGTTGCGATCGTGTTAACGTAAAAACAACTCGCTCTAGGCACCCTGGTCTAAGGTTTTTATTTCTATGCAATCTCGCGAGATGAACTTGCTGTTTTAATTGCGTGGTTCAAGGTTAGCAATCTAGAAGAAATCTAGGCTACAACGAATATAAGTTACATAATTATAAGAAACATCTGAAAAACGAGACCTAATTGCTGGGAAATAACAATTTCCTACACTAGAGATTATACGTAATACGTAAGCATTAACTGAGCCTAATTGAACATAACGTGGATGTGATGTAGAAACGTGCATTCATAGTTGCTGTTATAAATGGCAAAAAAGATGTAAATTAAATGATACAATCATATATTATGAAACATCTGAATATAGGTATCTACAGCTAAAATATTTAGCTTTAATTATATTGAAGAAGATTGCCTTGTTGGTCTACCTAGTGGGGTCAAGCGCTTCTGCTATTGAGGTTCTTTTTTTTAGGTGGGCATCAAATCATCAAATAACTTCTGCCGCTCTGAGTGGAGCCCGAGGGAGCGTCAGACTTTCACTTTTATTATTTATTATTAATGATAGGCTCGCGATTGACCACCATCTCACCTGATGGTGAGCGATGATGTGGTCGACGGTGGAGCACGCTTGCCTAGAAGTAGCTTATTCACTCTTGACTTAAAGACCCCTAAATTGTAGCTATCAGGAAACACAGACTCCGGCAAGAAATTTCACTCCTTGGCTGTACGCACAATAAATGTGTTCTCAAAACGCTTTGTGCGTATGGGTGGGATGTCTACCATGTACCGGTGGCGCAACGCCGTACGTCTAGTGGTCCGATGATGGAACGCACTTGGCGGAATTAGATTGTGCAATTCCAGACACACTCGCCGAAGTGTAATCGATAGAAAACCGACAGGCTAGCAACTCGGCGTCGATGCACAACGCTTTGGAGCTTCGACTCAACAAGTGCATCATTGCCGATGATTCTCTTGGCTCGCCTCTCAATCTACTTCAGCGCATCAAGCTGGTATTTGGTAGACACCAGTGATACACGATCGTACTTGCGCTTGATAAATGTTGAGCAACTGTTCCGGCATGAAGTACCGTCTCACCTTTGCTAAGATCCCCATTTTTTTGGCTGCCAGTTGATCCTTCGCTCGATGTAGGAGCCGAAATTGAGAGTAGACGACAACGTAACCCCAAGATGCTCAAGGTGGTCGGTGACTAAAACCCACCCGTATTCCTTATGCAGCGGCTGTATAACACAAATGCCAGCTATTTGTGTTATAATGCTGGAACTGTTTCGAACAAAACCGCAGCAAGCATGATTTTGGGTAATTTTTTTCAGTTTAGGTGAAGTTTTATTGGGGTTTTCCTGGTATTTCTCTTTAGCAGCCCAGAATCTAGATCTATGCCTGGTAGATGGCACTAAACTCGCCCGATCAAAGATTTGTGACTTTTATTTAGACCAAAGCATTACGCGAAATGTTCCAGGTGGTGAAAACCAGTGGTGGGTTTCCCTTTCGGAAGTAAATCATGACATCTCTTTGAGGCGCGCGTGGAATGCTCTGTGCTGTCAATGACTTGGGCTCGGTCCGGACGACGAGCTGCTGCTACCCATTGCTCGTCGCCTACAAGTCCACGATGCATAGGCAGGTCAAGGGGTGGCCTCTCACTAATCCTTTACGGAACACAGGCGTAATGTTCTTATTTCCAGGCAGACCGAAGGTAGAACAGGATGTTACAAAAAGCAGTTTGTGATTCTAGTAATTTTATTTTCCTTATTTACTTAACAGTACCCAGGTCCGCCTGTCAATAAATAATTCATTAATCAAACCCAGGACATGATACTTGGCTGCTTGCAACTATACTTATACTGAACTATGGTTACATATGAGGTGATTATGTTTATTGAATATGACAAAAAACAACCTGTTATCCTTCTTTTTCAAATAACGTCAAAGTGAGATCGACAACTTGTTCTAAGAATCGATCAACTTTCGATTACATGTTAGTCCGCGGTTCTAAAATAACATAGCATTTAGCATGTCACATTAGTCATCTTAAAATCAGTGGCTCGTGGCTAAGTTACGAAAGTCGTGGTCGATATACAAGTTTAAGAGACGCTTCAGAGGCTGGACCGTGGATGGGTGGTCATCTATTACATAATATACGTCTCGGAATGTAGCTAAGGCACATTTATTTTTGTAACTCGAAAAGCACGCTAAGCTATTGTTCTCGGCTGTTATTTGTGGTAAGGTTGACCGAAAATATGACAACCAGGTTCACCAGTATCGTGATATGGGATAACCAGGCTCGCCAGTATCGTGATATCTGACAATCAGTGTCGCCAGTATCGTTATTTCTGATAAACTGACTTGCCAGTATCTTGTTATCTGATAATCAGTCTCGTCATTATCGTGATATCTCACTACCTGACTTGCCAATATCTTGTTATCTGATAATCAGGTTCGCCAGTATCGTGATATTTGACAACCAGGCTCACCAGTATCCTGATATTCAGTTTCTGGGTTGTGAATAGTGTGGCCAGGTCTGATTGGATAAAAATCGGGACAGATGATAAAACAAATCGGGATTTAGGGTTTCAGATCGGGTCAATTTTTTTCTTAATATATGTTTTCGTTGAGGTGGGGAAAGCATCCAATGTCTTTTGATCCCGCTATAGGGTGGAACGAGAGGGCGCGTCAGACTTTGACTAAAACCCAGTCTTCTTCATTCAAAAAAAAAAAAAAGTCTTCTTCATTTGTTCTTTGCGTTCCTGGGCCACGGTCACTGTTTCAAACGTTTCCGCAGCCCTAGTTGGCATCGGCCTTACTGGGCCCCTTCAGTTTTGCTGGTATTTCTTTGAGGAGCGTTTGCAACACGATGCGCCATCGACTTGAGCCTGGTCCTTAATGGATGGGCGAACGACAAGCTAAGCTGCCTAATTGCTGGTCGTATGCTAAACCACGCCTACTGTTGCCGGAAATCGCTCGTGACTCGCGATGCCCGGGACATCTTCGGGGACGACTGGGGAGCGAGGGTGTCCGTTCCTTTTCGGTTGCGGTCAACTCCTTTGCTCGCATTACTGCTTCGCGGAAGGAGGCGACCGCTTCCCATTCCCTCTTGCTCCGGACCATGGCCAGAACCAGGGCCCGGCGAGAGGACGCCGCCGCCAAACGCCTCCACGAGGACACAGCGCAGCGGTGCTTCGCCCAAGTCCTAATAATTCCACCGTATTAATAAAGACAAAAACGAAAAAAAAATTGATGTCATGAATGATTACCACCATATATATTTACCGCTGTTTTAAAAGTTAAAGTATTTCTATAATAAAATTGTATTGTTGGTTACATTTTACTGCATATGAATGGAATGGATGAACGAAAATCGATTAATTGAGTCACAGATTAATTATAATTATGTGGACTGAGTGAAGAAAGAGTGAAGAGAAGTACCCTCTATTGTGATCTCTCTCTATCACTCAATGGTCTCTTCCATGTGCGGATGGTGATCACCGGGGTGGTTTTAGTGAGGTAAAAATCCCACACTCCCTGGTCTTTTTCCCAAAAGTCCAGGCGCCTTTTGAAGGATTCCCCCCGAAAACAAAAAAAAAAAGGCGACTCTAAGCGAGAGAGAGCAACTAACCAATGATGAGCCGTGTGTCATTTTGGACACACTTGACAATTTGACATAGTGATGCGAATGCAATACATGTTAATAATAATGTATTTAATTTTTTTTTTTTGATTTATCGGGACATTTAGCGTCCCGTTCAGATGCAAATCGGGTCATGTCCCCAGACACCTGAAAATCGGGACGTCCCGCGCAAATTGGGACGCCTGGCAACACTTATTGTGAAGGTCTGATTGGCAATGCTTCATGTAAAATATATTCAGTGGCATTCGGTTAGACTGGAAGGAGACCCAAACATAATTGGAAATTGGATTTTCGAGATCGATCAATCATTATGAAATTAATAGACTTTAACAAAGCTTTTTGCATAGTAACCTTACCTCACTGCTGGGACACAAGCCTCTCTTGGAGAGAGAACTTTTAGCCACCAAGCAGCTCCATCACGAATCCGGCCACGAATCATGTCATGGTCTGACGCGAGAGGGCTTTGGAAGCAGCCACCTCCTTCTGCGAAGAACTAAGTATTGCGACCGAAGGAGGTGGCGGAAACGACATCCTCACCTTGATTCCCGTCGTATGAAGGCGCGGGCATGCAGACAGCTAGCAATGGGTAACTCACCGTCCGGTAAGGACCAAGCCCAGGTCAATGGCGCGTTGTGTTCCATGCTCGTTTCAAAGAGCTGTCAGCAGAATTGACGTGGCCCGCTAGAGCCAATGCTTGCCAGGGCTATGAGATTGTTCCAAAGAGTTATCGTGGCCCTAGTACGCGAAGGGCAATTGAAGGGCAGAAGAAGAGTTTTAGTCAGTTAAAGTCTGACACTCCATTTGGCTCCACACAGAGCTGGAGGAATTATTTGATGATTTCCCACCGTAAAAAAAGCCTATTGCGAATTAGCGGATCTCAATATATCTTCATATTTTGTTTCTATGACCGGTAACTCCACATAGTACTCCCTATGAAATCAGGGTTAATCTATGAAGAATGCGTTCAACTAGGTACTATAATGTTTAGACTAGGCTAGCTAGAACCTTATCTAAGTGGTGCAGGTCGCTGTTCGTGGAAGCTCTGTCTGCGACCCGCATACTACCCCAGATGGGTGATACTAACCAGCCTGGTAAGTACCTATCTACCTTGTAGGTTAATCAGCTTGAGAGAATAGATAGAAACGTTAAAGATTTTAGGATGAAAGAGCGAGCGAATTGAACTCAAAAAGAATAAGATTTATTTTGAGTTAAAAAATACAGATGATCAATTCTCGTATTTTGAAGTTCACATTCGCTTCTCAGTCACAAACTCCTCGAATTTTAATACATTTTCACAAGTTTTTACATGTTAATTGATTTTCTGTTATTATTTCGATTTATGCAGAAAACTCGAAACCAATAAATTATAGGTTGCAAGAACGAGCGAAGTGAGTTCGAAAATTTTAGCATCGTAAGTTTAGGCGATATCAGCTACAAACTGTTATTTATAATGTTAAAAATTAAAAACTACGTACTTTCAAGAATTTCCCGGGCTAATCTGCCTACTGCTATCTCCAGGCCACCAATGCCTACAAGTACAAACGTTCAGGTTATAGCTATACTCTTTGCAGCTCTGCACGGTTGGGTTGGTACACGGTTGGGTGATGACAGAAAAGTCATCATCTTTCTAGTTGTTTGCTAAAATGTCAGAAGGAGTATTACCCAAACTGGAAGTAAGCACTAACATTTGCCAACAACACACACACACACACACACATATTTGTACAATTTCCCTGGGTGCCTAGGTGTCTTCAAGGCTAGAGTGAATAGGCTTTTAATTGTGCTCTTAATAAACTAGTGCGCCTCACTATCAACGATTCATTCATCAGGTGGGATCGTAGTCAAGCCAATAGCAAGTCTAGTTTATATTAATAAAAAAAAAACATTGTGGTACTATAAATATTTTGTTAAATTCCTGCAGTTACGATACTCATAAACAATGATTGATTTGATATACAAAGCTTGTAATTACAATAATTTGTCTATCATTCCCTCCTTGTCATTTTCTATTGTTATTATGGTACTGCAGCTGCATAGATTGGGTGTCTGAACTCAGATTTACTACAAAGACACTTCCTTGAGGTCAGGTTTAAATACTATACTCAACTAAACACAATTTATTTGGTTGTTAAAGTTAAAGGAATTTAAATTAGGAATCGTATGCACTGAACTTGGAGTTACTCAAACCAAGTGAGTTTACAGGCTAAGATCAGCTATAGATCAGGTTATTATGAATGTCAAGCACTCGACACTTATAAGAACACTCGACACTCCTCTAGATTTTCCGCATGAACACACATGTTAATACACTCTATTTACTTAACGGGTCATTTCTCCAAAAGTAGATAGCTTAAATCGCTAGATACTATCTACATAGATACGGCTGCATTAGCAGTAAAGTATGCGACAAAGGTTTTAAGTTACGACGTTGATGCTAATGCCCATTGACGATCGGATGTTTTGAAGTGGCACGCGAGGTGAGGCCTTCGCTGATTGCAGTGTGCGGATCTAAAAGCAAGCGACGATCTACCATCGTCGAAGGAAGGCAGTCGCAGAAAGACAAGCGTGCGCGCAGCTCGCTAGTACAATTCGCAACCTCCGGCGACACGCGTGCGTGCTTACAGTGCGGCTGTTCTGTGCTCTCCATGTTACGTGCATAAAACAACAAAATGAAATTCCATATTAAAATATTCGGTAAGTTCTTAACCAAGAATACAAAGGTTTTAATAGAAAATTAATTGACGCCGCAGCGAAGGTCACTGAGAAACAATAAGAAATAATAATTGCAGACACATTATAATTAAATCCATCATCAACACAAATGACAAGATAATCCATGAGCATGCCATCAGATTTGGCCGGTAATTCCCTTAAAGTGTGTTTTTGTCTAGAAAAGTTCAGTAATTGCTATAAATTGTTGTTTTGATCACAAAGTAAGTGCAAGCGAGAGGTGTTGTTTAAAGGTAAATTATCGTTAGTGACCGTCAGATACCCAGCAGTGACTTTTTGCTTGAAAACTTGCTTTGTATATTTACAGTTCTATAAGGTCGAAGTTTTTCTTGAGTAGGTACTTACTTACAGTACACTTGAATACTAACTTAAAAGATTTAAAACAAAAGACGATATTTTTAAATAACTTCAATAGAAAAAGATCGTCCTTTTTGCCAAACAAATAATTATGTCTAAGTACAAGTTTATAACCCTAAGTAGGAAATTAAGTACGGTAGTTGATGTGTGAGAATGTTTCAAAACGAATATTGTTTCTGAAAATCGGCTACATGAGCGCTTTTCATAATCCGTGCGAGCTGGAAATAATATTGCTGTTGTTTTGAATCCGTGGTGTTGTTGTATTCACATTTGCAACATTTGTTTCGTCACACGAGTTATTATACACATTTTCTGTCTTTTTAAATATAAACATTGCCCTCCCCCCTCCCCTATTGTACCTCCAACTGATATCGTGTGCAGCTGAAATAACATGTCAAATAAAAGCGTTCAGTACATATTTATTCGAATATGTAGTTTTTTATGTATTCAACATTATCAAGAGTCGTGCCAAGAGATACCTGTTTATATAATAGGTACATTAATTATTTTATCTGTATTTGTAAGAATACACTGATTTTAAATTAGGTAATATTTTAGAAATACAGGTTATTTTTAGTTATTTCTCGCTTTGTGTTTATTGAAACAGAAATGTAGCGTGGATGATTGAATAATACCGTAGCTAATTTGTTTTGTTATTGTAGTGGTCACATTTGAGTGGTGGTAACACATCGGAACAACATTGTTGATTTCGATATGGTAAATGAAACTTAATTTCAGAGAAATTGACGTGATGCAGAAAACTCACAAAAAAAAAACGAATACTTAATGAATGCACGAACTCGCAATTAATTTGAAGTGCCTGCTTATGAATTCTGAAACAACAATATTCTGGTTTGTTGTCGAAAATAAGTTTTTAAAACAATGGTGTTTCAGCAACAACAACAATTCATCAAGTAGCAACGGTTTATCCAAATACCAGCTTCTGCCAGCGGCTTTACTCGCTTGAAAATGTGTGTGGTGGATTTTGGAAAATCCTCTCTTATTTCTCGCCTTTAACATAAAAGGAAACTTTGGGCAAAATTTTACGTTCCTAGTCCCAGTAGTTCGGCTGTGTGTTGATATGTCAGTTAGTGTACAGACTTTTATATTTACATATAAAAGAATATATAATTTATGATATTATTCTTATAAAATTTTGCTAAACATGCAAGGTTTTAGAAATCCGCTGGAATTACAGAGCAGTGCAATCTTTCAATTTATTTAAAACAAAATCTCTTTCCGTGTCTGTCTGTATATCTAGTAACGCCTCCTAAACCACGCAACGGATTTACGTGCAGTTTGCGCTAATAGATAGGGTGATAACCGAGGAAGGCTTGCGTATAAAATTAGCACCCGTGCGAAGCCGGAGCGGGGCGATAATTAAATACAAATAGAGATAAGAACAGGAAATTATTATACAAACATTTTACTTCTTGTTGCTGAGAACAACACTCGTTTGATCGTAGTAATATTTTGTCCATGTCCGTTACTGATCCACTGCTGGGCAAAGGCTGCTACAAGTCCTTCTAGAGCTTCTTCTCCCGCGCTGTCTCCTCTCTAGGCAACCTGATCTCTCTTTCTGAGGCAACCTCAACGGCGCTTTCCCTATGTAGGACCCCTTGCGTAGCGACTCTTGCTTAGCGGTCACTGTACATGCGGCCGACGTGACCTGCCCAATCCTATTTGAGCATGGCATCCTTTTTGTCCACGTCTATTATGCCCGGTTTGGAAATCAGTGTCATTTAATAACTTTATTAATTAAACTAGCCTAGGTACCACCAGCTTTTAAGTAATTTGCATCGCAGCAAATTGTAAATTACAAGTACTTCCCTATGACGACGTTATTATACCAGTCATGTTCAATCAACGTTCACCACTTAACAGGCAATTAGGTGATGATGTGTGAACTTGTAAAGTATTCTATCATACATT
The DNA here is from genome assembly GCA_961205895.1 of Mythimna pallens. Taxonomy (NCBI): domain Eukaryota; kingdom Metazoa; phylum Arthropoda; class Insecta; order Lepidoptera; family Noctuidae; genus Mythimna; species Mythimna pallens. The sequence continues at coordinate 11,847,052 of OY540843.1, forward strand.
AGCTATTTGTTTAAAGAAACTGGTTTTCTATCTACTTGTGTAGTACTGACATGTTATGCGAAATTAAATTCGAAACAGAGCCTCTTGTCGGAAAGAGAGAGCTAAATCCTCAATCAAAACGAGTTATAAGTTATCAATGAAATCATTTAGGCTCTTAAACTCTAAAGCGAACGGAATTAGTAAATTGTTAATGTTTGCGATGCTTCACAATAAGCAATAAAACAACTTGGTTCGCAGAAAACTTGCGTTTTTGTAAAACACAACATTATGCACGGATTGTGTTCATTGACGGCGATGCCCTTGGTGAGGTCGGTGTTACATGCTTGGTTCCGTCCCGTCATAGTTCAGTGATTTTGCCACTAGTTCCGGACGATCGCAACATCGTTATCTATGTAAAAAATGGCAGCATCACCAGTTACATAACAGGTTTCTCCCAACAAACCGGTTACTTATTGGAATTATGAATATCTACGAATAATGCTTAATATTGTAACCATGACGTACCTACTTAAGTACTTTTTGACAGTCAGGCAATTACAAAACTTACATAACATCATTAAAAAACGAGGAAAGTTTATACTCAATACGAGTCTACACTAATGTACAGTCAACACCGTAAGTAATTTAAAATCTTGAAATTAATTATCAAATTAATGAGAGATTATTGTTTGTTTATTATTTGAGGATTACCTACTATGACATAATGCATAAAATTAATTTTAACTATGTTTACTAAATGAAATTACTCATAATTGCACGCCATAAAAGTAGGATAAGTATATAAATACTGTAATGCTTCAATTATACGTGGGCCCAGCCTCGGCCAATCGACATACCTAGCCATTATATAAAAGGGGAAACCCCGTTTAAACACTGGCTATTGGCCTAGGCTGGGCCCACGTGTAAACGCACCATAATAAACTAACTGTTCGATATTGTTCAAAAAAAGATATATATTATCATAATATATATTATCGTAATATAAAACTGAAATTAAAAGTAATTTGTAAAACAATTTTGAAACAGAACAATGAACACTTAGTTTTTATGTGGACGGTACTGGCAGGAAACAGAGAGTTTCCATACGTATTTTCCTTCTCAGCTACCACCCGATAATCGTGAATTCATGAATGTTTAATTTTATGTTGTTGACAGCTTGTTGTATGTAAATATTAAGTTGTTATATTTTTTTTTTCGCTCAAGTCTAAGTCTAAAGCTTAAGCTTAAGTCTAAAAAAGCAATTTCTGAATGAACAATCAAAATGAAATTGGAACATGTGCTGAAAAATGATTCAATAACCATTCAAACTTAATTAACTATGTGCTATAAGATTGCATTTATAACGAACTTTACCTAGCAATACGGTAGTAGTGACAGTATATTAATGTGGAGGCCTTACCTAGAGGTTATCAGAATAAATAGGAAATCAATTAACTTAGCGTGAGTTACACGAGCTACGACGGTATGGATATTGCGCACACGAGGTTTGGGTATTGGGATAGGACATATTATTATGTTTCATGTTCTATTTCACGAAGGAGGTCTTGCTTGTGTTTGTGTATATTCACATGCACATTAATTCTGTGTAACTAAGCTGCTGATTGAATTTATTTACGTGATTGACGCCAATTGATGCTAAAGTTGATTGTTTTCTTTAAACAATTGAAGCAAATATCAATACTTAGATTTTTATTGTAATTCACGTAAATATTGTTGACTGTTTCGAGGATCCTTAAGGGGCGCTCCGAGCTTATGAAAATTACAATAATATTATAAAGGCTGAAGTTTGTGAATGTGAATGTTGTTACTTCTTGACGCTCGAACGGCCGAACAGATTTGGATGAAATATGGCACACGGACCATGTCCTGGAATAATTGCAAAGCAAACTTTTATCCCGGCAGTATGTTCCTTTGCGACACACAAAAGCACAAAAGATCCAGAAGGGTCGAAGTGCTCTGGAAAGACCGAAACATAGTACCACTTGTGTGTTATTTTTTTTTAATAGAAACGTAACAAACGACAATATTAAACATAATTACATTCATATTTGTTGCTTGCTTCGCGCTTGGCGTACCTATAGGGTGATATAGGGAATAAGGATGTAAACACACTGACCGGTTCATCGACGACGAAATTTTGCATCTCGATGTCGACCGTCGCCGTTGTGCAAAATGAATCATAAACCTTTTTAAATATAAGTAAGTAGGCTGTCCCGTTAGAGTATGTATACCTGTAACGAGTCGGAGCGAGTGTTTAATCAATTTGAAAGTTCAGTGTTCGACATCTGTCACTTTTGTTATTTTAATACGTGTTTTACTCCCCGCTGCCGTTAGGTTCTATGTTGACGAGATTTATACAAATGATAGGCATGTGGAAAAAAGCTTTTGACTTACTTTCAAAGACCTTGACCGCTTCTAGCTCATAAATAGTGATAGGAGAAAGTTAGGGACTGCTCAAAGCGTTTTCAAAAATATGTAGGCTTCTATATGGGTAGGTTAATTAATGCTCATGTGGTAAATAATGCAAATGATTAATATAGTATAATATTTAGCTATTTCTTTGCTGTCTGCAAACAAATCATACAGTTCAGTGAACAATGCGTAAATAAAACTCGCTGCAGAAAAAAGCTAAGACAGTTAAGGAAGAATTCACACTAGGCTTTCCACTTAAGTAATTTAATGTGCACGCAATAATAAAAGTATTCCGTGTGAGACTAATAAAGTGTTATGGGGCAGGAACGGGATGGTCAGCTCAGTCATTAGCGCGGGCTGGCGCCGGGTCCGCGGCGGCGGCGGCGGCGGCGCGGCGCCTGCCTAGCACAGCCTGCATTCTTGCACTTTCACCGCTACACAGACATTCGGATTCTTCCAGAATGCAAGCCTAGCACGAGCTAAGACCTCACCGTTACGCAAATGATTGACGCCGTCTACCGACTCATTATAATAAGCATGTGTCTGCGAGGTTAAGTAGCTCATTCAATCAAACATTTGCATAGTCAAAAGCTCATTTATTGGTGGCTCGCCGGTGCACGGTGCACTTATCTCCGAAAATGCATGGATGCGTGTGAATAATTATTAAATGCGTTGTTGCTAATCTTTGCAAAACTTTTATCGTCACTTCGTATAGGAATCTCAAGTTAAGAGCGCCCAACTCGAGATACTATTCTCATACAACAGCTTTTACGTTATTATGACGTTATTTACTACACACATTTAATACACATCTTCCTCTAGATATTTTGGAAAAATGTCTTTTGAGATTTTGATTTCGTATTTTTTTTTTTGATGTATTTTAGATAAATCTTGTGTATAATTTATCTTGGTTTTTATTGAAGACAAAACATAATTTGTGTAAAACTAATCCAGTAAAGACCTCTGAAAATCTGCTATTTTGCATAAATTTATTTATTCCAAGCGCACCTTGAAGATAGACGGATCGGGAAGGGCTCTCGTTCAATTGTTTCAATCTCATTCACACAAGCTCTGCTAAGCTTGGGACTAGACGGCGTAGTGTGATAGTTGTGGAATATTATTATTATTATTTCGAAGTTTTTCAAAAAAACGTCTACTGTTAAATTATAATTTAGTAAATAATAAGCGGAGATAAGTAGCTATGATGTTTGTACATGTAATAAATAATAGCAAATGTCATCACTGGGACTGTTACGGACTAAGGTACGGGCAGTAATGACAGTTTGCGATCACGTCAATTAGGTAAACGACAGACTATTCACGGCAACACAATAGGACCGCCGAATAACAATAGGTTTGTCAGGACAATGTGGTCACCCCGCCCTCTGTCAGGTTTCTGCGAACGCATGTAATGTCACCATAGCACACCCATCGTTTAACCATATCTAGATTAAGTGATGAATTTCTTGAATTTCATTGAGTCACTATTGGGGTTCTGTTTTGATTTTCTAGAGTGGCTTGTGTCGCAATAAAACAAGATTGCCAAGAGGAAAAAGAATAGAGGAAGGAGCTTTTATTTAAATTTGTACTAATCCAATGTGACGCATCATTTGAGATTCTCACAGAATAATAGATTAAGGTTATATGAAGCAATCCACCACATTCCACGTAAACATAAAGCTACAACATGTAAGTACATATTAGAACAGCCTCTGCCATATGTATGTATGTCTAAAACAATTCATTCGAACATAAATCTCAACTCAATTTAATCTCTTTGACAGAATTATGTATTGAAAGACTTCTAAAATTTCAAAACAATACAACCGAAAGCTGTTAAAATATTAAAATAAAATAAAAATACGTCATTATAATTCCATATTTAAATTCGAGTATTTAGAATATGTGAAAAATTGCCAAAAAAAAAAAAAAAATTAAAAAAAGTTGTTTCCAGGAGTAGCACGTATACCTAGACAAGTTATTAGAAGGAAACTTAGATTACATCATCATACGAGTAATTTATTCAGATAGTCAAGGAAGGCGTGGTCTAAGCGTCTGATCTCGGAGGTCGCCGGGGAGCGTCTCCAAAAACACAAATCGATGGCCTACGATATGCTTAGCCGCTGAGTGAGGTTGTTTTGTTGTGATCACGCGGTGCTATTTAACGAGGCCATGGCCATAGAAAAACACGATATTTTGCAACCAATACTGATTAATTCTACTAGGTATTTGCCATAGTCCTATACAGTGCCGTAACTAACCTTTTATACGCCCGGTGCGAGCTTCTATAACTGCGCCCTGGAAAAAAGTACAAAACAAACAAAAAGGACTAGATACTCTAGGGACTGCTCCCTGTGCCTGGTCACCTTTGTATACGATCAGTGGTAGTAACTAGGGCTAGTTACTAGCACTGATCGTATTCAAAGTTATAATATCGCTGAAGAACTCGAAATGGAATCTCTGGAATCTGGAATCTCTGGAATGCGAAAGAAATCTATTCTTAACTAAAAGAAAATTGTATCCAGGATATTTTTTCAAAACATTTTGTTCTGAAGCAATTATACTAGTTTAATAAAAATCTTGTTTAAATCGAGCTTTATGTGATTTTAATTACTTTAATATTAGAAAAAGCAGCCAAAAAATTGGCGGTCGAGACTAGACACGTTTTCTAAGAACGTGCTTGGGAGAACGTGATGGCCAATACTCGTTTGGAACCTTGTATTTAGTTACTGAGTTGTAGCCTCATTTTTAATGCGTCACTGATATTTCTGTGTAGATGATCAATTAATTTCACTTGCATCATGTCAAGAATTTCGGCACAAGTAACTGGTCCAAGTGCTCAATGTGTCAAAAATGTAACTTTCGCCTCGACTTGTTTTTTGTTTGTTTATAATCTTGGTTTTTCTAATAAGCGGGTATCTCGTTATGCACGGTGCAATGAACCGCACACGTTCGTCACCGCGAGTCCGTCTGATATTGACAATGTATTCGAAAGTTAATGTTCCGCACACTTACAGGTTCTGTGAGGTCGTGCATTCTTGTCGACAACTATTTGCCAAACTCAAAACTCGTGTCTATTTCCGCATTCGACTAAGGTCGATGATGAAATCGTCTCATCTCGCGTCTAAGATTCGACGTAGCTGGGCGATTAGTACCTAATTAAATTATGAATGATAAGGTTATTGATATTTACGTTCAAACTTATTGCATCACAGTTTGTTATGACATTTTGGAATCGATAAGGAAAATGCAATGGTTTTGCAATTGTAAAAGTACGTGGGTAGCTCGAATACCTTCGAGTTGATGAATCACTTTTATAACGGTATGCTAATCAATAAGGGTTCTTTCTTTTCAGATTTGGTGCCGGCGCGGTTCAACGTGGCCATCATGATGTTCTTCGCGTGTTGGGTCAATTACATGATGCGGGTCAACATGAGCGTCAACATCATAGCGATGGTTCCTGACGACAGTACAACAACATCGTAAGTCATACTTTAGAACATCTCGAGAAACAATCCTGAATATTTGAATTCGATTAAATAAAGTTTAACGATTTCATTCAACATATACACCGACATAATGGTTCGCAATAATCATAAATGTAATTCGAAAATATGAAATCTGAGTTCAGTTTATATTAATTATTGAGTCGATACAAAATATATTGTTAGTATGTGTAGCAATGAGTTAGGAGTATAATTAGTGTTCGTGTATGACTGCAGGCCTTAAACCCAATATGTTATCTGTGCATACGTGACTTTCCGCGGTATCAACGTGCAGGTATTGTTACTATCGTGAGCTGTGCTTGTACCTGCTGGTAAACTTTACTCAACTATTTCAAAGAATCCAAAATATTATCTCCATCAACTGACATGCTCTCAATGCATTTATGATTCGAGTGTCGACTGTATGATCTTGTGTACTTAGTAGGTACATGTGTATATGTTAAGTAATCAGTCTCGATTCTCAAGTGAGTTCGGGTACTTACGTACTGATAAAGATAAGGAAACCCAATCTTTTGATAGGCCTTAAAGTATATCTACATAATTCCGGAGAAATAATATCACCATATCTTATAAAAACTAGAATAAATGTACGCAATAGATTGGAAACAGAATATCAGTATCAATGTCAAAACATATCTACGTAAAATGTTATGGTCGCGTTATGTCTTTATTTTGTGAGATAAAACTATACATTATTATATTTTTCCGAACAATGTTTTGTCTGAAACAAACTCTTTTAAATAAGCACTTAAGAGCATCCAACTCGACATACATTTTCACTGTTTTTCTTACAACCGTTTTTACGCGATTATGACGTTATTGCACATTTTTTGTTAGGTATTTTGTAAACACAGTATCTTGTGGATATTGTGGCTTCTATTGAAATCAATTTATAAATTTGTATAAAACTAATCCAGTAAAGACCTTTGAAAAGCTGCTATTTTGCAAGAACTTTGACACTTTATAATTTACTCAAAAATTAAATAAGTCAAAAATTATAACAACAGAAGCCTTGAAAATTTATTCAAGATTCTGAATGAAGTCAAATTAAAAAAAAAAATTAAGGGTTTAAAAAAGCTCGTATTTACTGAAACAAGTTTTGTAAAATATTCGAGTAAATCATGGAATTACCGAATGCTAACAGAGTTTTCAGGCGTTATGTCAAACATCGCGTTGGATTGCGTTAGATGAAGTAATAAGGTTTTAAACCATGCTCGATGATGACGATAGGCAAGTGAAAAAGGACCCTCTTAATTTTATACTTTACCAGTTTTTGTCGCATGTTGATTGACTGCGACCGAGAAATACATAAATAGTAGGATACATATATAATTTTGAATAATAGTAGTCCATTAATTTGAGGTATCTAACTACTTATAGTAAACTTCGTGAATCGTAATTTTATTCGGGAATTCTAGTTTGCACTATTTTATCATTTAATCAATTTTCTGTTTGCGTATAAACATAAAACTAATAAATATTAATAACTTAATAGGTATATATACAAACTAAAAATAATAATATTTACGAACGGGTAGAAAAAGAAATTATTGGGCATCAAAATATTCATCCAAATCGATATCAATGGAAAAGTGCCCAGAACGCTGGCACCATTGCCACGTTGGATAGTAATGCTGATTCGTTGCCCATAATACAACCACGTGTTATTAAGGTTAGGTTACCAACCTACAGAGCGGCTCATCCCACTGCCTATGAAAAGATGGATTCTCGGGCAACGCCTTGTCCGGGCAAGCTATTTTCCAGACGCTCACGGCATCGGTCAAGCACGGTTTGCTTTTATCAATAAACTGAACATTTAATGTGTAGGTAATGTTATGCTAATCGTTGATTCTCGAGTTTTTGACTCAAAATGTTGGATTTGGAAATTTGAACCACATTACAACTAGTAATGTGGTTCAAATTTATTATAAACAAATGAATGCAAATATTGTAAGCTGAAAAAATCTCGCATATTAGAGAAATGTCATTACAATTTGTTGATGATATTTTTTTGACTATGTGTTGAACAACTTCTTATAATAATATACACATTAAAACAAAAGAATAATTATAAAAACCATAACTAATTAAAACTAACTAAAACAGTCTAAAATATGGCGTCAAAAACCTCCGCATCGTAGTCGACTTGAAATGGGTGTGCCCAAAAGACTGGCAGCATTGCCACGCTTCTTTATTTACGCGAAGTGTCAATCCAGCGTTTAGGTGGGTCTTATCAGAATTCGAGGCGAAAGTTTGTGAGTGTGTGTGAATGTTTGTTACTTCTTCAAACTTGAACGGCTGAACAGATTTGGATGAAATTTGGCACACGGGTATACCATAACCTCGAAGATCCCAAGAGTATGTTCCCTTGGAAAAAAATCTTCTTTTACACGGGAAGCTCTTGGACCCCACGATCCACTTGTTGTTTATTAGAATTTACGTATCTGAAGGTCAATTCTTGTACATAAAAAACGTTCAAATTCTAATCTCAATATCATCACAGTCTTAATCAATGACAAAAACTTGTTAAAATTTTGGGAAATTCACAGATTGTAGATAACTGTGATCCGAATGTGATCTGTCACTAAAAATACGAGAACTACGTCTCTGTACCTAGGTATAGGTATTTAGTTGCTCGAAAAGCAACAGTAGTAGTAGTAGTTGTTGTTGTTGTTGGAAGTGACTACAGCTTGAAAAGTGTCCGCATTTAAAAAAAAAAACCGAGATAAAATTGTTTGATTGTTTATAAAAGGTATCTAATCTCTGAAAGGACAGGGCTAGTGCCCTCTCGACGTCTGTCCGTCGATGGCCCATGACGTCTTTTCTTATCTTACACCGAAATAATATTACAATTTCGGTGTAGGAGAAGAGACGGAACTATACGAGTACAATTAGTAGTATATCACTATCTCTTTCTCACACCAGATTCATGATGAGTTTTAAGAGGTCATGATGATAGCTGATAATATTATGAAAATCCAATAACAGTAAGCTGAACTAACTAATCGGATCCTACGAACCAAGATACCTTTGTACTATTGTCTATTTATATTATCTTTTTCTGTTTTTTATGTGTACATAAATAAATAAACCAAAAGCCACAGTAAACCACTGAAATGAATCTACATGAAGGTTAGTACTTATTTCAATATGTATCTTATGTACTTATTGTAGGTACGGGTTTGGAAAGTGATGGAAAATTTTCGAGAGTTTTTCTCAATGTTCACATATTTTTTCCATCCGATCTTTTTTAGGTGCTATTTATTTGCTAGTTATTTGATGATTTAATCAAATAACTTCTTCCGCTCTGGGTGGAGCGAGGGGGAGTATTAGACTTTTACTGACTAAAATCCACCCTTCCTTTGCATTCCCCGGACGCCGCATCTCTTTCGGACAATACCGTAGGCTTACATTCAACCTTTGGACGTTGGGCCTACGCTTAAGGTCATCGATTTATCGATTGTTTACATTGACTTAAGCCTCTCCACTCTAGAGACTCTTCTTGGGGATCTGATGATTAGCTTATCAACACATTGATAAGCTAATTCTTCTTGAGAGCTGGCAAATGCTGGAGAGGTTCTTCAAAAGCTTGATAATATTGTACTCCCAAAGCAACTATCATCACATCTCTTGTTCAGTATCTATCTGAAATTGTGTTTTCATTTTTAGGGTTCCGTACTCGAAAAAATGCCAACGGGACCCTATTACTAAGCCTCCACTGCCCGTCCCTCTGTCCATCCATCTGTCTGTCTGTTGTTCGTCTGTCAGCGAACTGTATCTCATAAACCGTAAGAGATAGAAAATTGTAATTGTCGAAGTATGTGCATTTCTATTGTCGCTACAACAACAAAAAGTTAAAAATTAAGGTCCCATACAAGAAACGTTGTTTTGTCGACGTCTTTTGCTCGATTGTAATATTGTAGTAGTACCTTCGTGTGCGAGTGCGACTCGCACTTGGCAAGTTTATTGTATGATTAATCCAAGACAGACGGCAATCGAAATAGATAATAATTTCAAGATGAGAATAGATAAGTTGGGAAATAACTATTACCTAAGCACCAACAATATGTTTTCATCAGATAAAGAAAATATGACATAACAATCTTGAATCTGATAGATAATGTTCTCTTAAATGCATGTGTTTGAAAATGTAGTTTTATTTAGTCAAGCCATGAGTAAATCAGCAGCGAGGCGTGACGGCACAATGAATGGTGACCGCATTGTCGTGCTGAGTGTATCAAATGCATTCGAGTGCATCACTGTGCAGACTCTTATTATACGTGGGAAAACTAATAAATAATAATAATAATACCTATATATTTTACCGATATAACCCGAAGAAACGCCAAACTTAAGTGGCAGTGGGCTAGGTACATTGCTCGCAGAACATAATTGGCCGATGGAGACAAAAGGTTATGGAGTGGCGACCATGTATCGGAAGACGAGGTGTTGGATGGCCTCCCACAAGGTGGACTGATGACCTAGTTAGGGTCGCGGGAATCCGATGGATGCGTGACGCACAGAGCTGGGCGCGACCTATGTCCAACAGTGGACGTCTTTCGCCTGAAATGATAATATCTTGTAGGTAGGGTTATAGTCAGTATAGACTGATAAACTAGCCAGTTTATCCACTAATTCTTTCTAAAACATGTAACAAACGCCCCACTTTGGGGCGGAGCGTGATATAGTGTCAGACTTTTACTGATTAAAAACCCACTCCTGTTCCTTCTTTGCCTTCGTTCCGGGGCCCCGGGGCTCTCTTTCGCATCACCCATGGCCCCAGTAGGGTTCGACCCTGCTGGGCCTCTACGGTTTTGCTGACATCTCCTTGAGGCGCGCGTGGAACGCTACACGCCGTCGACAACTTGGGCTGAGTTCGGACGGTTACCGAACAGTAGGACGGCGAACTACCCGCCTACGGTGTCTGGAAAATGAGGAAGGTTATCTATCTACCAGTAGTCTAGCGGCTCTATCCATGTGGAAGTAGAAAATTGTTCCAAAGGAACTTACTCCCTGGATAAAAACTAGCCTATGTGCTATTCCAGGACATGGTCCATATCCATATACCAAGTTTCGTCGAAATCCGTTCAGTCGTTCGAGTGAGAAGAAGTAACAAACATACACACACACTAATAAACTTTCGACTTTACATATACTTTAGGCATATCACAGTAATATTTACTGTGATATGCACCCGTGCGAAACCGGGGCAAGTCACTAGTGTAGACTATACTTTGTTGTACCAAACTTTAAACACAACTCATTATATATTTTACATAGGATATATTTTACTCAGTATATATTATATTGAATATTTAAAAGTTTATTTTATACTACGTATATCTATATACTTTTGTACCCTGGTTTTTTTAAATAATATTTTCTTGCTTTTTATGCACCTACCATAATATCACTCCACCACTCTTGGTTGACTGGTAGAGAATGCCTGAGGCATTAAGTCCGCCTTTGTACCTTTGTGTTGCACGAAGTTTTAATAAATTAATAAACTCTTTTACAATATTTTAATTGTATATATATATAACATATTGATATTATACAATGGCGCTAGTACACGTCATCTCAAGTCACAAAATTTTTTAATGAGAATAGAACTCAAACTGAACGCAAAGAGCAACTTAGGAACATTGTGGATTAAAAAAAGTTAAAAAAAAAACAATAGTAGACATTCCCTCTCGCTCCACCCAGAGCAGGAGAATTTAAAAGTCGTACAAGCTATTATAACTCAGTGCGATATTTGTATAACATTCACCAACAATGTTGAATCAAACAAAGTAGTGGTATTTCTAGATAAAGACTTGTTCAAGATCCGAATACATTGTTGTGTAACTAAAATTAAACCTAGTTATTTGACTCATAAACTAAACAATAAAAAAAGCTACAATTTTTATTAGCTATTACGAATCGGCGTGAGAATGTAGGACCGTAGACTGTAGGACTTTATGCCTAATAAGTACTACAGTAAGGTAGTAACCTTCCCTGAGTTCTTAGATATCATACATATTTAAATTATAAGTTTTATTAACTTACTTTTAGAGTTTTTAGTTATTGATGAGTTATTTAAAATCTTAATTCAGAAACTCCAACTAGATATCTTAAAATATGGCATCAATAATTCTTCTGCATCACTGTCGAATGTTAACGTGCCCAAATGACTGGCGGTATAACCATGTTGTATGCCAAACATCTTTTAATATTTTGGTGCGTTTACACGTCGGCCTAGCCTCGGCCAATCGCCATTGTTTAAACGGGGTTTCCCAGGTTTACACAATGGCTAGGAAGGGGTGGCGATTGGCTGAGGAAGGGACAACGTGTAAACGGGGCATTTTACATTATTAGGTATCAGAATCAGAATCAGAATAATTTATTTGTAAACATAGGTCAGATTACAACAGAGTGTGAGGTGTTAAAAATAGGTAGATCCTCTATGTTTTACCCAGAGGCGTACAAATATATAAATTAACATTGTCAGTTTTCATTTAATTTCTGAGATTATGTGAACTTTAACATCATTAATACTCGTAAATTTAAAATTAATATTAATCGGCACATCATTAGAAATTAAATTAAATTATATCAGTTTCACTAAATGTCACAGAGACTAAGTTATATGTCGTATTAATATTAATGTCAAATACAATTCAGAACCATCAAAATAGGTCAACTTTTATATAAAGTCATTAAAAATTAAGTAAAATTAGTTTCAATAAATGTCAGACATTAAGGTTTATGTCATATTAATGTTTATGTCAAATACAATTCAGAATTATCAATATAGGTCGAATGATGTGCAACTTCATTATATAAACTCTATATTATTAAAAAGTCAATGTCAATAAGCTTATGCATATCATTACAGATTAAATATAAATTTAGTTTCAATTAGGTAGATGTATAGATAAGCACGCTAATTTGGAGCCCTTCACCTTTTCCTGTTATATACAACTCTGTTGTAAATTTTGTCTTAGATTTCATCATTTTCTGGAAAGGAAAAACAGTCAATTATAAAATGACTTCTTTTAACTGTATAGCTGAATGAATTCAAACATAATTATATAGAAAATAGAAAACCACGTTGTAGTGTAATACTAATATTTACTGTTTATAAGTTTGACTGGCCTGTTAGTCTAGTGGTCAGTCGCTCTAACTGCTATGCCAAAGGTCGTGGTTTCGATTCCCACCCAGGGCAAATGTTTGTGTAATGAGCACGATCATTTGTTCTGTGTCTGGGTGTAATTTATCTATAATATGTATGTATTTAGAAATATATAAGTATGTTTGTCAGTTGTCTAGTACTAATAGTACAAGCTCTGCTTAGTTTGGGACTAGACGGCGTTGTGTGACAGTTGTGGGAAAAAAAAATATTATTGTGATGTACAGGCCTACCCAAAAGGGGGTTCTTTTGGGTTGGGAAATCAACTAATAACTTCTCTCACTCTGGCTGGATTGTCAGGCTTTTACTGACTAATACCCACTGGTGATCCTTCAGTTGTCCTTTTAGTTTGGTAACTTCGAACAATCCCGCATCATAAGGCGGCAAACACTCACATTCTTATGGATATTTAGCTCGTAATAACAGCTTTATTTATTACCACTTTATTTGTGATATTTAAAGCATTACTCATAAAAATACAATCTAAATGTTCAAGGTACAATCAGAAATCATGATTGCCAAACAATTTTAACAATAGATTCTTAAAATAAATAAGAAATGTCGGTCATGTGCAGTCTCCTAAAAAACTTCGAGGAATCTTTTGTTTTCTTTCTTCGCGCAACGTTGAACTCTATTTTAATATATATAAAAAACTTTTTACAAAAAAAACTCAACCGATTTCAATGTAAAAAAACACTGAAAAGTGCAAAATAACTTTAATTTCGGAAGTCGGTGTTTCTATAATAGTTTTGTCTCTTCGTTATTTCACACCGGCTTCCGAAAAAACACTGACAAGTGCAAAATGACTTTAATTCATTTTGCACTTGTCAGTGTTTTTTTACATTGAAGTCGGTTGTTTTTTTTTTGTAAAATGTTTTTTAGTTACGGTGCACCGACTAAAAAGTACCCCTCAGCCATACTTAAATACCTTACCAGAGTGCATCTCATGACAATTCTAATAATACCAAACGTGGTTAGATTAAATTAATATATTACAGAGTTCAGGTGCCTAACTTCAGGCTTCATCATCAGATCAGTTCGATATATTCCCCCTCTTCTTACAGTCAGTCATCGACTACACGTATAAATAAAGCAATTTTACTTGTTACGACGGTTCTGCTGTGATCCTATGAGGAGTTCTGTTCAATATCTTTGAAGTTCATGATCAGATCATAACAATATTTATATGGGATCAACTTGGATGCATACCTTTCAATAAAAAAAATATTCAAAACTTGGTCTACAACTGACCGAGAAATCGGTGAACATACATAAAAAAATAAAATAAAAAAATAAACATACATTCAGCCGAACATAGAACCTCCTTCTTTTTGAAGTCGGTTAAAATACAAAAATTGTTTCTACCAATGTTCATTTTAAACTTTTAAACCATCCAACTGATGTGCCCCAAATCGGTTTCATTAGAAAGGCAATAATACGAAGATGGTTTTAAATCGTTAAAATAATGCATTCAAAAACGCTCCAAAAAATAAATAAAATGTATTTTCAACACATTCGAAAAATGGCTCACTGCTTTTACATTAGGTTGGTCGCCGGGCAATCCCCACTTTAGTCAGTCGCAAAATCTGATAAGAATCCGCGAACTATTTCTCACAATAATTTATAACTAAATAGGTACTATGTTAAGGATTTTTTTTGAGTAGGTGTGTTGAAAAACGTCTTTTGATACACGGAGCATTTGTCATTACAATCTTTTAGTTCCATATCGAGCTCACCTTCGGCTTGGCATATTCCACCTCGGCTGCAATGACAAAGTTTGCCTATTTGTATCAAAATGTACAATGTACTCTTTTAGCGTAATAGCACACACCGGGTAACCTCTAGTTTACGATATTTGACAAAAAAGATGACATATTTTTTTTATTTGATATAAACCAGTGCTTGACTGCGATCCCACCTGATGGTAAGCAGTGATGTAATCATTGATGGTGAGGCGCACTAGTTTATTAAGAGCCTATTCACTCTAGCCTTAAAGGCACCTAAATTATAGTTGGATTATATTTTTAGGCAAATGTTGTTTTTAAAGCAGAAACTGTATAAAAGATAATTATTACAGAATTATCGAATTGGCAACTGCCCCTATTGCTTATATTTAAATATGTACACATGTAACAGATACTAAAGATGCATCTTACTTAAAATTCAATACCTATGTAGTTTTCCAAATCGATATAAATCCTGACATATAAAACTTGATTCTACAATGATTCATTCCTTGGTAAAAAATTAAACATACTTATTAAAAATGCTTTATACACGTGAGTGGCCAATACCCAATGCTTCATATAGCATCAGTTAGCCACGCGTGGCCGGACACGTGCGGCCAGCCAATAGGAACGAGTAACTGAAATAAACATCGGTATAAGTATCGATAATTTATAAAATATCAATATATTATGCCTTAAGCCAGTACTTATTTAAAAGTATTTAAAAATATTTTAATTATTTACAGACATGTACTAATTATTGTATTTGACGCGTTTTTTTAGCTTATTATTTCTTTTCTATTTCCTTTCTTTCAATCCATCCAAAGGTTGTCTGTAAGAAATTGCCTTGTGCGATAAGACCGCCCATTGTACACTTATTTTTAATAATTTTTGTTTATGTGGTGTACAATCAAGAATATAATAAACTAGCTTATGCCAGCGGCTTCGCCCGCGTGAAAGTAGGTTTCTCCATACAAACTTTGGACCTCCATTTCATCCCCTTAGGGAAAGAATTTTGGAAAATCCTCTCTTAGTGCTCGCTTACGTCATGAAAGGAAACCTTGTGCAAAATTTCACGGTCCTAATCCCAGTAGTTTCGGCTGTGCGTTGATATGTCAGTCAGTCAGTTTCTCCTTTTATATATATAGATAAATACGAGTACGCCAGTACGAGCTCGCCGATATTCTCACGAAAGTCTTTAACACTTTCCATAAAAAAATAACTGCATTATTTGTAACGTCCTTAACCCGTAAATTAACCGTAACTAAAACTTTAATTACAAGTCTAAGAAGCACGTGACTCCGTTAAGTAACACATGCGTAATGATTTTATAATTTCAATAAAATTAAATTGCAGTGTGTTTAATGGAATAGACTGTTATACATATTTTTATAAGAAATGAATTGGTCGGTACATGCCCGAGAAACGGAGCCAGAATAGGTCAACTAGCTTCTGCTAGCGGCTTCACCTTCGTGAAAGTAGGTAGCTCCATACAAACTTTGGACCCCCGTTTCATCCCCTTAGGGGGTGAATTTAGGGAAATCCTCTCTTAGTACTCGCTTACGTCATAAAAGGAAAACTTTTGCAAAATTACACGCTCCTAATCCTAGTGGTTTCGGCTGTGCGTTGATATGTCAGTCAGTTTCTCCTTTTTATATATATATACTGATAGATATGCTTTTTAAATCTTCATAGACTTTTTTTACACTTTAAAATGAAAATTACGGTTATTCTATGAATCACTCAGTTAGTTTTCTTAGTTGACGCAAACACGATTGCATTGCCAAAGCCATGACGTAAAAAAATTAACAGCGTTCATGCTTAACTTCACTCATTCGCTTTTCATTCACGTTCTGTCAATAATTAACCGTTTACGGCTCTCCACGTACATTATGACTGTGTTTATCATGAGATTACTAATTAGAAAAACTACTTCATTTCTTTCTTTCTTCAGACTTATAGGCAACGGCTCTCCAAGTATACGTATTTGTGTAATTCACGTGGAGAGCCGTAGATGCAAGAGATGTCAGTATACCGTAGGGGACCAGTAGGGATGATACCTGCTAGGGTCATGGAGAAAAGTATCAAAGGCATAATTGTGGTCCTAGCGCACAAAAGGCAATAGTCATCTCTTGTTTAAAATGGGTCCTCGTGAGTCCCTTAGAAATATATTCAAAGAAATCGATACACTAGGTCTGCCTTCACTCTATTCGTAAATACTTAGGACGTTTCAAAATTAGAAGCAATTTTCATAACACCCACATAGGGCTCCTGGAGCATGGGCAAGCCATAATTATGGCGGTAAGTCTGCTTTGAGGAGTATCTGGAAAGACTTGCGTTATGAAGGGTCTAAAGTTCGAGAGGTTCTTGCACCGGATTTATGCGGAAGAAACGCGTGGACCGCTCGGAGGATACGGTGGAGCATACGGTAGAGGTGTGCCCCGCTTGGGCACAGCACCGCCGTGTCTTCATGGGAGCGATCGGCAGCAGCGATCTCTCGCGCTGGGCCTTGATTCAGGCCATGGTTAGGTGCGAGGAGGAGTGGCAGGCGGTCGCCTCCTTCTGCGAAGCAGTAATGCTAGCAAAGGAGGTGGCTGCATACGCGAGGGAACGGCCCTCATGCCCCAGCCGCCCAATCCTGATTTCCAGCCACCGTGAGCACAGGCTTGCGGACGGCGAGCAATGAGTAGCTCGCAGTCCGACCGTCCAGTATCCGTCCGGACCGAGCTTAAGCTTAGCGTCGTCGACGGCGCGTGCGCCTCAAGGAGATGTCAGCAAACCATAGGGGCCCAGCAGAGTCGAAGCCTACTGGGGCCATGGGTTCGTTTCACTCGGGAAACTCGGGGCCCTGGAATGCAAGGCAACGAAGGAACATAGGAGTACGTTTTAGTCAGTAAAAGTCTGACACGCCCTTCCGCTCGGGTGATGTCATTGGATGATTGCCCACCTCAAAAAAATTGCTACTGGAGCAGAGCTACGCTGACTTTACGTTTGTCGGCCTCGAGTAGCAGCTCGTTCGTAGCCGGCTTCGTTGGAGGTTAGCTTGGATTATTGTTTACTGGGGAGTATATGCAGGGAACACCTTAGCAATATGCTATAGACATTCTGGCCAATGCGTCCCACTTCTTGTGTACTACTGAAAGCGTTGTAGAGGCTTACATTGTTACCGTAGTAAATACTAGTTCGGTCCGTACTCTTCGTGTTTCATAATATTACGTTGTTCCTCTTCATGATTATGGCAATGACGTCAGGGAGATGTGCGTGAGAAATAACAATTAGTCGCGCAATGGCCACCGGCAAAAGGCAGAAATCATTTTGAAGCAAGTGGACAAAGCTTGTCATTGCAGGCGAGGAGTAATAGACGGCCGAGCCGACGGCCAGGCCGTGTTCTAGGCAAAAGACTGCAATGACAATATCTCACGTGTATCAGACGACGTTTTTTAAAATAATAAGTAAAATTTTGTCATAATATTTAGTACCTAACTAATTCTTGCGAGAAATGGTACGCGTATTATTTTTTTCATGCGTCTTGATGAGGGTGGGTACCTGTCGACTAGTGGAGGCTGTCCGGAGACCAGTCTGATACAATTAATTATGGTGGGGGAATCACCACAATATTTCACACTAATGCGAAATATACTACATACAAGCGATAGGGGTAAACATAAAAGCGATAGGGGTAGGAGCGTATCTTAACATAACAAAAAAATACTGGAGTTTTATGTGACATTTCTGTTAAGGTCCTTGAAGATATCATGGACACAATTGCTCTTATCCTAAAAGGACCATGTACCATAGAAAAATGGCCAAAACCAATAATTATCATTGAAGAGTGGCCGTGCAGTGTCTTTCTGATTCTTCTACTAAGAAACGACTAATTGGAAACGTTTCCAATAACCAAGCCAATGCACGTGTATTGGCTTCCGACGATTCATAAGTGCCTACGTAAGTCTATGTGAAAAAAATAGGTTTTTTTGACTGTACTTACTAAAATAATACATTCTGATGCAAGTGAAGAAAGTTTGTCAATACGACTGGGGCAGAATTCACCCGAATCTCAGGCAAGGGTGCTATGGAGCCGAGTGCTGCAGTGATTTTCCACAAGTTTCACAATTTTTCAATACACTTAATAAATAAGCGGGGCTCGCTTAACATATCATAACATATACAACGATAAATACAATAATAATACAATGAAATTGTGGCGGGGCGAGCTCGCAAACTTTTCCGCATTACTGCGGAAAACAGTAAATTGTGTATCTAATAGCGGTAGGTAGGTAATAGGATAGGAGCGTGTTTTCGAGTAAATGTATTGAAAAAAATACATGCAAGCAAAATGCTAAAACTTTTCATGTATCGTTAAGTTACCTAAGCTAATTTAAAAAAAAAGAAACATTAATGAAATTCGTTGGAACATTTAAGATAAAAATCTGACTGAATTACTAACCAGTTCAATATTTGCATTGCAATCACGTTCATATAACTAGATAGTCAGACTTTGATATTTATGTACACAATTGTTATTTCATTATCATTCACAGGGTGAAAAGCGAGTGCGAGGCCATAGTGACAAACGACACTTCGTTGTATAACAGTACCGTGGTCACCAAGCGAGAACTGCGACAGGTAATATCTACTTTAAAGCCATACTTATTGTTAAGCAGCTTGTGATATTTAGCATATCTACTGCTCGAGTACCTCACTGTGCACTGGGCAAGTACCAATGTGAATTTTTCCAGTTCATATGTCCACTCTTACAACTTATGGTGTTGCTCAGTAACTGGTTTGTGGAGGTGTGATAGGCATTTTTTTCATATTACCATCATCTTCCTGCCCTTGTCCCGTGTTATTTGCGATTGGTGCAACATGTTTTTAGGGTTCCGTACCTCAAAAGGAAAAAACGGAACGCTTATAGGTTCACTTTGTTGTCCGTCCGTCCGTCCGTCCGTCTGTCTGTCTGTGTCTATCTGTCGCAAAAAACGTATATTTCGACACTCAAGGGAACCAAACTTCTAGAGTACTTCCCGTTGACCCAGAATCCTGAAATTTTGCATAAAGCAAGGTTTTATAACACAAGTATAGGAATAAATCTGAAAACAGAAAATTTGTAGTTACGTCACAAAAAATTTTTTTTTTTTTGCGCTAAGGATAAACTTCGGGACTCCAATCAGGAATTGAATTATTTACATAGGTAAGTTTGTACGGAACCCTCAGGGCGCGAGTCCGACTCGCACTTGCCCAGTTCTTCTTCTTCCATTCTGCCCTTTTAACCGTCGTGCTATTACTAACTCCCTTTTCTTTCATATTACTCCTCACACAATTTATCCATCTTTTGTTTGGCCTCCCTCTCCCTCTACACCCATCCACATGTATGCTCATAACTCTTTTAGTAACATGTGTTTCATCCCTTCTCTTCATTTGACCATACCAAGACAAACACATCTCAAGCTAAAATACAACAACTCGTGTAGAACTAGGGCGTAATATATATACGTACCTACATACCCTCCTTCTGATGTAGTTGGGTAAAACCAAGAGGTCATTGAATTTTTAGTTACCTACCCATTTCAATTAAGTAGTTCACTGGAATTTAATCTATTCTTTGTATTTCAATACGTTCATTAAGAATTTGCCATGTATAACAATAACTGCATTTGGACATCTTTATTCAACTGTTCCGCACACGTGACGTACTTGGTATTCATTGTAAAACATCCTCAAAGAGGTATTTGGTCTATTCATGTATTGTCAGTTAAAGTTACGCGAATTTTCCATAACACAGGTGTGTCCCGAAAACGAAAACCTTTGTGTTACTTCTTGTTTATGATATGCTAGCTTCTGCCAGCGGCTTTGTCCCCGTGTAAATAGGTTTTTCCATACAAACTTTACTCCCCTGTTTCATCCCCTTAGGGGCTGAAACAGGGGAGTAAAATTTCAGAAAATCCTTTCTAAGTGCTCGCCTACGTCATAAAAAGAAACCTTATACTTTCACAATCTTATTCCTAGTAGTTTATTGACGGTGCGTTGATATGTCAGTCAGTCAGTTTCTCATTTTATATATATAGATAGATAGATGTATTGAAGTTCTGGTCACATTTAATAATGTCTGTAAAATAAATTAAATAATGCGATACTTTATAATGTCCATTTTTATTATTGATTTATTGTGTTAACAAATGGTGTCATAAATTAATTCCGATGTTATTGAGTACGTTGTTTTGATATTAAATTCTCATGCAACAGACACTGAACTATGGTTTTACAGGTAAAGACCAAGAAATATATACAATAATATGTTTATACAAATTGTAAGCATTATGATACAGTCAGTGTCAACAACGTGATAAAAGATTTAATTGCTAGAGATAAATACTTCAAACATACAGACGCTTACAGTAGTAACGCAAACAATAATAAAAAGGCTTACCTTTGAGGCTTTGAGTTTCACTGAAAACACATTCAATTGCCGTGTACTTTTAGTACTGAAAGTAACGATGATGTTATGCTGAACACAGCCTTTGATCAATAATGACGTATTGCATTAGTTCGGTCTTCGTCATAATTGTTACATTTTGAGTTCTATTAATTACAATGATTTCATATTTATCATAGTATTTATTAGTTTATTATATTAGCATATATACGTATTTTATTATTCTAAGCCACGTAATTTAACGATACTACATTCTGTTTCAAATATCTGTTATTTATATATTATGCACACCTTTTTTTTTTTTTTTTTTGTTTTCGGGGGGAAACCTTCAAAAGGCGCCTTGATTTTTGGGGAAAAGACCAGGGAGTGTGGGATTTTTACCTCACTAAAACCACCCCGGTGATCACCATCCGCACATGAAAGAGGGCCCCGTGACCTCTTAAAAGACCACCCCGGAACCCCCTCTGTACAACGCCTGTTAGGGCACATCCCTGAGATATTATGCACACCTACCACAGTGTTGTCTTTTAACCCAATGGTTGACTGGTAGAGAATGCTTTGTGGCATTAAGTCCGCCTATGTACCACCACTGTACATGAAGTTTAAATAAATACAATTTCCGAATCACCCTATCTAGGTAACAGCAATTTGCTTAGAGCGAGAGAGAGATTTGATTTGGTTCCTAATCTTTTTTCGACCTAGGACCACTTTGGAGTTTTTGATTTTATTAGGGAACAGAAAACCAGATAAAATTAATCTAAATAACATTACTATAAATTCAAAACTTGTGCCACATTTATGCATTCTTTAAAATTAAAAGTACTAAAAACAAGCATTGTCATAGAAAAAACAATAATACTGATAAAAACTTAAAATCTTGGTATAGCTTATTGCGGACAATATTTTAGCTTTTGCGGAAGACTAGTGGGTGGCCCATGGACCATAGGTTGGGAACCACTGGCTCAGAGCATATTTCAAGTAATATCATCCCATCGTCCTTCTGCCCTCATACCAAGTCATTCAGGGACTGCACAGCATGACATGTTCTTC
This sequence comes from Mythimna pallens, assembly GCA_961205895.1. Lineage (NCBI taxonomy): Eukaryota > Metazoa > Arthropoda > Insecta > Lepidoptera > Noctuidae > Mythimna > Mythimna pallens. The sequence continues at coordinate 11,869,351 of OY540843.1, forward strand.
CCTTGCATCAATCTCTATTCGCCGTCATCTCAGTAGTCAGGTCCCCTCTAGCCATATCATCTTTTGCACAATCGATCTATTGTTTCTTTAGTATTTCTGTACACAACATCCACATTCAAGTATAAGTAATACTATAATATATTTTTATTTATTAAATTATATTAAGTTTTACAGAAGCGTCCAAGGTGATTTTATAACTAACACTTAAAGTACCTACATAGTTATGATGTTATTAAATTATGATGTAATATAACATAATATAATGTATTAATTATAATATAACGTAATCTTTGTTACACAGCCAGATGGGGTGGTCACGTTCACATGGACAGCTCAACAGCAGGCATATGTATTATCGGGGTACTTCTGGGGATACTCGATTTCCTGCTTGGTGGGTGGCACAGCGGCCGAGTTCTGGGGCCCCAGGAAGCTGGTCTTTGTAACCATGTTGCTGAGCGCCATCTTGACGATGCTGAGTCCGCAGGCTGCTAGGTTACATTATATGGTGCTGGTTGCAGTGCGATTCGTCAGTGGACTTGCAGCGGTAAGTTGTATGATCAAGAATTACTTTCTTACTCTATATGTTTTGATAATATTACCCAAAATAGGTTAGAATAAAAATGATTATTTAATCAAAATCTTAAGTTCATGTATAGTAAATGATACCTGTCTTGATAGCTACACGCTACAAGTATAAAATTAATATCTTTGTTATTAGGTACTCTGAGTTAGTGTTGTACATACTAAAACGTTCTTTTTTATTGCTGTTGTCTATACCTCCTACATTTGCATAATAACTAAGCTTTGGAAGTTCAATGATTATAATAGTTTTATTTTGGTCATGGCAAATATATCTTTGTCCATATCCTAATACAAACGTATAATCATTATACATTTTGAAATAATTAGTTATAGAGTTAGAATTACAGATTTTAAAACTTCAAATTCCCACCTTCCACGTCCGTCGGTCTTACGAAATTACTGATAATAATTATACACCCATTTTTGAATAATGCAGATATAACAGTTCTATTAATAAATACTCCATTGTAAAATAATTTATCTTGAATTGTACACGATTTCCTAAGATAATGTTTGGCCTTAATTACGGATAAATTAGGCATCAATTAGCATAATTGCATTGCAACGAGCTATACTATAACTAGGTGTAGGTAGTCAATTTTGAAATGTTTACAACTGTGATATTTAACTTAAGATCTGCAGGACGTTAACATGGCTATTTATAGCCAAAAATATATTTCTAAATTACAAAATTATTCATTTTATGCATGTCCATTTTATGTAAAACTACTAGATAAGTTTTCGATTCGACTACCATCTTTTACTGTAATTCGTACATTACTTGAAGAAGTATAATGCAAAAACGTTCTTGGAAGAATGAGCGCTTATGAAACCTTTTCTCTTGTAAGACTAATAAAACCACAAACAATTTGTCATAGTCATAAAATATATAAACCGTCTAGGTATGATGCAAAAAAAGTACTTATTTACCTTTGTTACCGCAGTGCATCACTGTTTTTTCAATTTGTTAAAGTAGATAGGACACATAACTGCATTCGTCAACATGTTTTAGTGCCCCGCTATTTCTAACACTTGAAAATTTTACGAATTCCACGAATAATACAATAATTTTGTCCTTATCTAGTAGAAAAGATTTAAAACTTATTTTGTTTTAAAATATATAATTAGTACTGTTTTTCTGTGATGTAATAATTAAATGGCCCACCTCTTTAAAACTTATTATACTCTTTTTTCTTACTTATTAAAACTTATTGTCCCTTATCTCAAAAGGAACACTTTGTAGTCTGGCTGTCTGTCTGTAAAGACCGGGAACGCGTGGAAGTATCGAGTTGAAATTAAAACCAAAATATACTCAGGTCTGCGGTCCCTTGATGCTGTGAAAAAATCAAACTTCTAAGTTAACGGAAAAAAGATACGGCCGTTTATGTCACAAAAAATGTTTCGACACTCGCAAGGGAATCGAAATCATCATCATAGCGAAATTCCCGTTGACCCAGAATCCTGAAATGTGGTATAAAGCAAGGTCTTATAGCACAGGTATAGAAATAAATCTGGAAATAGTAAATTTGTTGTTACGTCACAAAAAAAAAACATTTTCTGCGATTCGAAAAAATCTTCGAGAATCCATTCGGGAATTGAACTACTTACTCTGATAACTTTATACGGAACCCTCAGTGCGCGAGTCCAACTCGCACTTGCCCAGTTTTTGATTTTATTTAACAAACTACAACTAATCTAAACAATGACTTCAAAATACCGCGTCAGTAGAACGCTAGCTCAGGAAAACGCTAATCAAGATGATTCCTAATTTCCCACGGCCATTATATTTATGAAGGTGTCAATTGTATTTTTATCAATGCAAATGAACCTGTTCATGAATGATACAAAAAGATGCCGGCAACCACAACTGAACACTCTAGAATAAAATTATTCAGTTATTTTAAGCGATGGAAGTTTTTCGCATACTTTATGTTCGTACTTGTTTAGAACCGTTTATGACAACACAAGAACATTTTTTGCGATAATATCATATCTGTTTTACAATAATTTAATATTTATGTCTTCACGTTCGTAGAAGTATGCAGAATATTCTTTGCGTTCATGGATGACAGACAACTTGCATGGACTTATTATGCTGCGATTGCGCAACTTGTTCTTTGTTTCTAAGGTGTTAAGTAGGCTCTAAGAAGGCTCTCTAGTATGCAATAGTAATTATATTATAACGATGTGACATTAACTGATATATATCATCTACGTCATAATAATTCTCAAAGTCGTGTTCATATGTAAGAATTATTGTCTTTCTGAGAAGAATACGTTCTAAATAAACCATAAGAAGCAGTTAGATAATATCTTTATTTCTCATGCACACGGAATACGATTAAGAATAGTCTCTCATAAATCAATAGTATACTTTCAACAGTCTATCCATTTTGCAACGAGTCTTAGTTCATTAAATTACAAACTTGCCGGTCATCTTGACATATCGACGGTTAAAAGGCTAATTGAACTAAACGTCATTTTTTCAAAAAAAAAAAAAATGAAACCTGACTCAAACGACGGAGAAAAATTTGCTGATTTCGAATATGTATATAACTCAATATTGGAAAAAAATTCGTTTAGATCAATTAGCCTTTCAACCGTCGATATGATGTTCCACTGTAAGCTACGTAGAAATTACGTAGCAGTGCGTACAAGCTGCGTAGCAGTGCGCAGAAGGTTCATAGTTGTGAGTAGTACCTACGTAGCAGTGCGTTGAACCTGCGTAACATCGCGTAGAAGTTACGTAGCAGTGCGTACAAGCTGCGTAGCAGTGCGCAGAAGGTTCATAGTTGTGAGTAGTACCTACGTAGCAGTGCGTTGAACCTGCGTAACATCGCGTAGAAGTTACGTAGCAGTGCGTACAAGCTGCGTGGCAGTGCGCAGAAGGTTCATAGTAGTGAGTAGAAGCTACGTAGCAGCGCATTGAACCTGTGTAGCATCGCATAGAAGTTACGTAGCAGCGTACAAGCTGCGTAGCAGTGCGTTGAAGATTCGTAGAGGTTTGAAGCTATGAGTATAAAGCATTGCGTCAAAGAAGCGTAGCACGGCGTTTAGTCTGCGTACAATTTGCTTAGCAAACGTAAGCGTTCCATAGACTAAACACATATGCCACGTAAACTGGGCAAGTATATCCATGTGAGCTATGTATCGACTACATAATATTCTGTCGTTAGCTAGAAGTAATGGTGTTTTACGTGTTATTACTGTAATCTGTGTCATCACTCCTGTCGCTTATACGACGTACATATTTTTGACGTGAGAAGAACTTAAAACAGTAGCTCTAAAGTAGATACCGATTGAACTATAGATTATAATGATGAAATTGTCTTATCGACTGAGTCACGTAAAACTAATGTGGTCCAAGGTAACAAGTTGAAAGAAGGTAATGTTGAACGAATGAATAAATATTCATATATTAGGTACATTATAGAAACTGTTATTATTTGCAGGGATTCCTGTTTCCAGCGTTACATGCGTTAGTGGCGCACTGGGCTCCACCGGCGGAGAAGGGCAAGTTTGTGAGCGCGCTGCTAGGTGGCGCCATCGGCACGGTGGTCACATGGTCACTAACAGGACCTTTAATTGAAAACTTTGGATGGGATTACGCGTTTTATGTACCCGGTAAGTATCTCTTTACGATCGACGTGCACCTTGAAAGTACAGTTAATGCTTTTAACAGCTAATTATTAGGAACTTGATTGAAAGGATCGATTTTATGTAGGCACTTAGATTGTGACTAATCTTACAATACGCTTAAATTTCTAAGACCAGAAGTAGATAAAATTTAAAAGACTAAAAAGGTTCACCAACCGCTGTTAATGCTTTGTTCGATTAAACTTTGTGTGAAAATGTAAAATACTGTCAATTTTCAATCAATCAAATATTTAATTGGAAGGTAAATCACGTTTGGAATGTCATTTTAATTCTTACGAGGCATTCTTTTCCTTAGTAACAAATCGACAATCAGTATATCGTCCTGAAACCGGTAGATTCGCTTAGTAAGCTGGTTTTATAATAATGAATTAGCAATGCCTGATGCGTGGGTTTAAAAATACATGCTTGAATGTATTATCACGCTCTTTTCTTTTGTGGGGTCAGCGAACCTCTGAGCGTAACTGTAAGAAGTGCGTCAGTAATAAGACATGTCATGTTGTATTACCTGGGGAAGTTCGCAGACATGAGGATATACTGTCATTAAGTTCTTGGTATCAACACTTAAATATAAATGTTATATTGATATAAATAAAGGCTGATTATGATTATCATACTTAGCCTTTGAATGTTCTCATGCCTGGGACTCAGGCATCCTCTCTAGGAGCGGAAAAAAAAATGTTAGATATACACAGTGATAATACAGTTCATGTATAAAGATGTCGTCGCTTTCCATCAGGTGAATAGTTGTCAAGCGCGAGTCTACCAACAATAAAAAAAGGCTTAACTTAAATTTGTGTTTGTGAAACAATTTTATACAGGAATAACTCTTGTATCCCACATAGACAAGACACCCTGATCCGGAACAACTATCTGTGGGCCATACAAAAATTTATTCCGTACGAAAATCGAACCCGCGACAAGCAGCGCAGCAGGCAATCGCTCAACCACTGTGCCGACCGTGTAAATATATATATAGTGAATCAAGGTTATATCACAAAAATCGTAGACAGTTCGGTACTTACGCAAATATCTCTGCGAATATTCCAGAGTATTTCATAAATAGGGGCACAGAGCAGCTCAGATATTTCCAGTGTTACAAAATTGGCTTTCTTGTTTCGCTATTTAAATTCCGCGGCGGTTGGTGCTGATTTCTACATAACTAATTGAGCCGTGACGTGCTTGTAGATGTCTTTGAAATAGTTATTGCTCTGAGAATTAGCTCGGTAATATAATATTACTTAGGTAAGAAATTAAACAGGCCGCCTGACAAGTGAATGACTAGCAATAGAGTCATAAAAGTAAAATCTTAACTGGCTGTTCTAAATTATTCGGTTATTTAGCATCCAATTATAAATGCTACATGTAAATTAGGAATGTAATGATATAGAGTTTCGGATCTGGAAATACGAAAAATACGGATAAAAGAAAAATGTTTTACCGGTTTCGAAAACGGTTACGGATATAAAGTTATTTCGAATTATCCGCTAGTTTCGGATGTTTGAATTTTAAAATTATGAAAGTAAAATATAAATAGCAATACTTTATTCGAAACTATCCGAAACTTTTATATCGGTATCTGATTTTTATTTTAGATATCTGATAACATCTCCTGTGATGTCATCATGTTTATTAGTTGTTTGGTTGTTATTTCAGGTTTATCTATCTATCTATCTATCTATCTTTGTCCTTTTTTTCTGTTTCTGTGAAATTGTTACTATTTTGGTGTATTCTATTCCAGTGTCAAGGTCTGACGTCTACTTGTACCGTCCATTAATTCATTATATTACAATTTCAGGAGCAATCGCGTTTGTATGGTGCTTGCTGTGGTGGTTCTTGGTGTACGATTCTCCTGTGCAGCATCCCCGCATCTCAGACAGCGAGAAAAAGTACATCCTCGAAGCTATTGGCGACAAAGTTCAACAGAGCTGTAAAGATACGAAGGTAAGTTCACTATGGATCATTTAACCGACAAGTATCTACTGCTAGGCAAATTTTATTTTGAGGTGGGTTATCATCAAATAACTTCTTTCGCTGTAGGGTGGAGCGAGAGGAGGATACAGGTAGGTTTTAGTCAGTAAAATAGTGACATCTGTTACTGACTAAAACCCACCTGTGTCCTTCAGTTACCTTTTGTGTTCTAGGGCTCAGACGCTCTCTCAAACGTCTCCACAGTCCTAACAGGCATGAGGCTTTCCCTAAGAATAGCCTTAACGGTTCTGTGCTTCTCATATATACCTTATTATTGTGGCCTTCACAAAGTCATCGGTCCACTTTATAGGTAAATGATTGAAACAAAAACTATACACGAAAAGGGAAAAGTAATCACATTCGTGTACATCGTCAAGGCTAAGTAGCTAAGTGCCTTCGGTAAGTACGTATTCTAAACATAAGCTTAAACGTGACCCGTGGTTGGATTTTCCCCATTCTCATTTCCTGGCTTATGACCTTAAGGATTGCCGAACATCATTAGTCGTGTAGTGTATAAGAAGTGCATCATACGCATGCTCAAAGTGGGTCTACGCTAAAGGAGTCGAGCACGAGCTGAGCACGACCTGATCTCAAATCCGTATAGTGTCGCTCGGTCAGATGTGATGGAAGATTTGTCTCGCTCTGGTAGGCCATCAACGTCATCAACTGAAGTTAACATCGCAAAAGTGAAGAAAATAGTGACTATGAGAGATAGCCGCCGAACTTTCTGCATCTCACGAGTCGATCCGTACCATTTAAACTAATCATTTGGGTATGAAACATGTTACCGCTCGGCCAGAAGACCTGAGTCCCAAAAGACCTGAATTTTCTCCAAAAAATCAATCGCATGAGAGTCGCTGAGGACAGTCTAACCACACTACACGAATTTGAGCTCGGTTCGTGCTCGACTCTAGCGTAGACCCATCTTTAAATCGTAAGTACAGACAACTATAAAGCTCACAAAATATTTTCCCGAAACTTAGTGACCTTCACTCAGACTTAGGAAGACTGAGCTGCAGGCTTTAGACAAATGACTTCTGTAAGCCTTCCCGCCAAACGCTAAGTATAATAACATGTGTGGCAATGATATTACTTGTCACGCCACTTGTCTCGTGACTTATTCGCAGGGAATACCTGTTAAACCGAAAAAGAAAAATGCACGTTATGTTAACAATATCAGAAAAACATAATGACATGCAAAACTACTTATTTATAGCACCAATGTTTATATTATCACCTGATCGTCGTTTATAGGTTTGACCTTAATCTAAGTACGTGGTTTTGCAAGTTACGACCTAAAATCGTGAGGTTTTTTCCAACGTTTTGGCCAAGGATCGTTATCCTACAAGGAGACATCGTGATTTAGAAATACTAGTAGTTACCTGAGTTTGAAAAATACCTTATTTTTAGTTCCATCTAAAAATACGCTTATGCAATTAATCTACAGGTCATCAGACGGTTGAAGGTGATACTTAATAACCTCCGTATTAACTTTTTGTACTACTTTGAATAATATTATTAACCATCGTAGCAATTTTACGATATCGGTTGCTAGGTACAGCTTATTTGATTACGGTTCTCATCTTATTTTAAGACAAACAAGTAGTGTATATGTTATGGAAATCAGATAGCAATTGTGTCACAAGTTCCTTGTAGCGGCTTCGCTCGCGTGTAATTAGAAAATTATCCCAAGGAAACATACTCCTAGGATACAAAGAATCATATTATGTACTATTCCAGGACATGGGCTACCCGTGTGCCAAATTTCGTCTAAATCCGTTCAGCTATTTGAGCGTGAAGGAGTAACAAACATACACATGTACACACGAATTGTAACTTTTATACAACTAGCTGCAAAATACAAGCTTTTGTTAGCGGCTTCCCCCGCGTGATAGTAGAAAATTATCTTAAGGTAACATACGGTCTACCCGAGTAAAAGTGTCATCGAAATCCGTTCACCAGTTCGAGCGTGAAGAAGCAACAAACACACACTCACAAAATACCTATATAATTTTAGTGTGATTTATTAGTGTAACTAGTATTCAACTGCTCCTAGTTTTTTTTAAATTACTAATTAGTACCAATTGAGTACTAATTATTCACTAAATTTGGAAGTGGTTGGCGATGATCGGATTAATGACATCAATTTTAATGATCTTCTTTCTGTCTACAGATTGTGCCACCATTCAGAAAGATCTTAACTTCGTTCCCATTCCTGGCTATGGTGATCCTGCACTACGGCAGCAACTGGGGCCTCTACTTCGTCATGACGGCGGCACCTAAGTTCGTGTCGAGCGCACTCGGGTTCAACCTGACGTCAACCGGGACACTGTCCTCACTGCCGTATCTCGCTAGGATGATATTCTCACTTATATTCGGCGCTATTGGTGACAGGTACGGAACTGGATCTCATTTAAATAATTATTAGATAAATTACTGAGGCCAACGTTTTTGAATGTTGAGTTATTATACTGCTTTGGTAGCAAAGGATGATATAGAACTATACACACTGCAATGCAACGATACCAGGCTTGTTTGCAAGTGTATTACATCTTTTGAGCGGTCCCATTTCGACAAGCCAGAGACAAGAGCTCAAGAGTGGTCAAATCAGTTATATGACTATTTAATGATCAGTAGGTTAATTAGATTAGTTGCAATTTCTATGTTACTTTAAAAAGGTAACTGAGCTAGTTTTTTTGGATTCATCATCATATAATTTAAACATTATTCTATTGTGTTTCAGGATTGTGAAACAAAACATAGTATCAACAACGTTCATGAGGAAGTTCTTCTGCTTGTTTTCCCACGTGGTGCCTGGCCTGCTCCTCATTGGACTAGGCTTCACCGGCTGTGCACCCATTCTCTCCGTGGCCTTGATCACGTTCTCCATGGGATCTAATGGCGCGGCCACGTTGACCAACCTGGTTAATCATCAAGACTTGGCTCCTAACTTCGCTGGAACGCTGTATGGTATTGCTAATGGAATTGGCAACACAGCTGGCTTTGTTACGCCACTCGTTACAGCGCACTTTACCAAGAACGGAGTAAGTAGCTTTTAAAAACGTTTTCTTCTTTATAGAAACTTTTTTTTTCTTCTTTTGCGTTTATAGAAACTTATTACGCTTTGAAATGAGCAACTTGGTTCATCAAATTGACAGAAAGCGATGCTTTTGACAATTTAAAAGTGTCTGTAAATAGTTTTTATTGATATAACTATTGTTGTTATAATATTTTGCATAGTCGAACTTGAAGATCTTTTTCCCTTTTGTCTAACCTTTTAATATTAATTTCAGAATGGATTCGCAGAGTGGCGGCCAGTATTCATCACAGGGGCTTCAGTATACATTGCGTCCGCCTGTTACTTTATCATATTCGGTACTGGTGACACGCAAGAATGGAACTATGTAGTACCAGTTGAAGAGGAAGAAGAAAACAAGAGGCCTGCTAACTCCACGGATACAACTCTCACGATCTCACCCAAATCATAGGCCGACTTATAAAGCTAGTAAGGAGCAGACATGTATAGGTCAGCTGCATAGGTATTTTTAATTCATAGTTAGTTTTAAATTCGTATTAAGACGCCATAATTATTTAATTTCCTGGTTGATATACCCAGGCAAGTACATTTTTTTTTTAAATACAATTCATTTTTCATAGTTTCATATCGCTTATCATTAACTAAATATCTAAGTAACTAGCTTTAGCTACTGGTGTTAATTTTTGTACGTGATTGTAAAATATTAATTTGAAGATAAGACATTTATGGGGTAACTTATTTTTGACTGCATCAGTGGCTTCAGTGCGAGATCGCGCTAAAACGTCAATTTGTTGGTTCTGGAACCGAATAAGCGCCGTCTCGTGGCAAAAACGGTAAACTTTTTTCACACGCTTTGACATAAGCGAACGTTTACGTAAACACGATCGAGATTGAAAAACTTGCACTGAGCCCTCTGTACTCAGTACCTACTCACACAACCGAAAGATTTAAAAATATATCGTAAACAAATCAAATTTTTAAGAGTGTTCTAAATTACAATGTTTTTCGTTTCACTGCTTAAACAAAAGTAGACTCGTGTAGACTGGTAAAATTCAATATATATATTTTTTTTAATGACCAGTATTTATATTAAGTATGTTATTGCTGGAACATGACAATTGATTTTGAACTCTCATGTGCAGTAAACAGAAACTTATTTTATTTAAACAACAGCACGTTAAAAATGTTATCCATCCAAAGTTGTTGAAACGACTTGTCCATTTTTAAGAAAATATATTACCATTATTTCAAATTAATTTATTGGCGTTATTATCCGACCATTACCATTTATTTTCTAGACTAATATTTGTTCAAGGATTTATTTACTAAAAAAACAGCACGCTCATCATGACTTGTCCTTAGGATGCTTTCGAATTATTAATATTATTTGTAAATAGCCGAATTTTATTTAATAATGTAATTTTAATTAATAAGTACACAAGTTTTATAACTGTATTTGCATTATTTAGGTTTTGTTTTATTCGTGACTGTGATGATGATAATAAGAGTGAATTATGTGAATTTCATAAAAGAAATTAAATTATTCTACATATATGGATTGTTTTATTTTCATTATTTCCGCACACTGTCGTCAAAGGTGAACCCAGGACTAAACGGGTAAGTGGAGATGGTAAAATCTAGAATTCATCACGAAGTCTTATTTCTCATGAGGTTTAAAAAATGGGTTAATACAAATGAAATATCTGTGAAACCATTTAATATATTTTATTATAAATGTACGTTCAATATATCTACATTATATACACGGCAGGCATTCATTAATTACATAATCAAATATATTTTAATATTTCCAGTTTTAAGACTACACAAAGTCATCGTTTATTTGATACAACGCTAGTCACATACTTATATAGACCACAATGGGTGTTCACATTGACATACATTATGCTTTTGGCCGTGAATTTACGCATCAGCGCAGGTTTTACTTTTTGAAATTAGCCTGCACGGGTGGTCGTGCGCAGCTCAATGAGTCGCCAATGTGAACCAACCCTATGACAAATATCTAACGTTAAATAAAATTTAATAGCGAGTGATTGGCATAAATACGTCCTACATTAATGGATTAATAAAGGACATATAATTAAAGTAATATCCCATTGATACATTCATCTACATTTACCATTAAGTTTGAAACTATTCTTACGTCTTTGGAATTACATCACCAAAACAACTCTGGTTATGGTCACATATTATAATTTTCAAGGCGGGATTCACAAGATACTTCTTATATTATCACTATGAAATCATAGCGTCCTAAAAACGTAGTAAGTAGTAAGCATACTGGTTCAAAACATAGTCCTAACATCGAGAATAATTCAACGTTTATAACAAAATTTATTCAACACAGATCATGGTTACTTCGACACGTAGGGTACGCAATAATAATAATAATTTAAATACTCCATTATTTTTGTGCTGACGCAGCGTCTAAACATAAGATTCGGACTCTGTGTCTGACTCGGAGCCCTCTAAAGCTATAATATTGTTTTGTCCTTTCGCGTCCGCGCCGTTGGATGGTTCTCTGAACAGTCGTGGCACAGACTTGGACCGAGAGTTCTTGTCATCTTTGTTCACGTGCACCGGCTGGAACTTCTTCAGTACTCTCTGATACACCATCTTCCGTGGCGGTACCGGTGGGGGCATGTGTGGAGCCTTCTTATTATTATTATTGTTGTTGTTGCTATGCTCGTATTCTGAGTTGTTGTACTCTGGCTTCACGGCCGTCGGCGTCGCTTTGTAAATGTCAGAAGGGAACATATTTGGCGACTTCATGTCGTGGTAAATATCTCTTCGCCGATTGTAGACGGACGTGTATAAGGGATCAATGTATTGAGTGGTATAACAATTATTCTCGAAGGAATTCTCACTGGCCGGTGACTCCGTGGATCGGCTGTTAAACGAGTTCTGTGGCTGGTATAACGTGTCGCTACTACTTGAGTCGCTGTGCAGAATAATATTTGCCAGAGATTTTGATTGGTTTAATTTATTAGTGTTATAATTCCGTAATCTTGTTTTTTTATTCTCCTCTGAATTATTAATGTGGATGTTTTCGACATAAGAGTATGAATTTTGTAAAGGATTGGCGTTATGTTTGTCCTGTTCCCTGTTGGCCGATGGAGCAGTACAGCTCTTAGTGCACATGTGCGCAGGATCAAATCGTCGCTTCCGGCAAGAATTAGTTATTTCGTAGCTACCATTGCGCATTTTCTCCGAGTTTGCAAGTTCTTCGCTGACTTCTAAGCTCTTAGTTCTAGCTGCTTGACGAGTCCAGTCATTTCGTGTAAAAATGGTGGCTGCCGGTGTTAAATTCCCATCAGTTTTGGGCTGCGAGGTCTCTCCCTGTTTTTTCGACATTATTCCGTATATTTCCGAACTGTTCGTTTTGCTGCTATAGTTGGTGCTCTTTTTTTCCCACCCCGTGTACACTCGAGCATAATTCGTATTTGAAACTGTTTCTGCTTGCGTTTGATATTGATTCTGTCGTTGGATATTCTCTGTAAACATGGCTAAATCATGTATGTTGCTATACACAATATTTTCTTGACTAGAAACCAGATCGCGTTTATTATCGATATTTTCCTGTTTTGATTCTAATAGATTGTCTGAACTCTTGGCTCTGTTAAAGTTTTTGTTTGAGATATTTTTGTTTGCTTCGGCTTGCGTCTCGGCAAACATACTGTAGACTTTTGAAGTGCGGGCTGCTTTTGAAATGTTACTTCTCGGTGGTTTTTGTGGTTCTAAACCAGTTATATATTTTGCTGGACTTTGATCGTAGATTTCAGCAGTCGATCGTTGTAATGCTTGTTTAGATACATAATTCCTCTCATCTATACCGTTCGATATACCAATATTTATAGAATTATGTACATATCTTTCTCCTATATATGGCGTAGTATACAATTCGTCATTGGCCGTACTATACAGTTCTGATTTATTAGAGTAAATATTCTGTCTTTGGCCCATTTGCGGCAAACCGCTTACGTTATGGTTGTCAATATTGTATCGCACTACTAGTTTAGATTCTTGCTGCATGTTGCACGTGGGTGCCGACAGACTGTGCAGGATGTTGCGAGGTGCAGGGCTGTTTCCACCGTTGCTGTTTGAATCGTCTTCTGAGAGCGTCAGTCCAGAGTCTCGGCTTAGTGATAGTTTTTCCTTGCGAGGTGTGGACAGTTCCATAGAATCTAACGATATTCCTACTGAATGAAGACTGTCGCTTTCCTCGGCTCCGGAATCTAGCAATGCGTTCGAGGTTTCAGGACTGCCATTTCCCAGTAAACCAGCAATTTGGGGTCCAAACAGAGCTTCAGCTTTTACTATGAGGAGTTCTACGACCATTGGCACTGCTTTGGGAGCTTTGTCACAGGGTGTATTGGGCCACAGCAGACTGGGTCCAACGCAAACGCCGAGGTTCATAGGGCACATAAGGTTTATGTTAGATTTTTTGGCGATGGCTTGCAGCAGACATATAAAGTAGGTCAGCATTGTATAGTGGGCCTTGGGCAACTTTAGCAGCAACGAACGTACAGCTGTCACCTTCTCGTTTTGTGATAAAGCTGTAACAACAAAAAAAGGATGTTATAGTAAAGTTGCATTTGTAGTAATCGGTAGCCAACAGACGCATGTAGTACCTTATGGAACTCGCTAAGTATTAAAGTGTAAAGTAGATAAATTATATCAAAGTGGAAAGAGGTACTTACTTAAAACTTGAAGCCAAGCGGGGTAGAGGTCGGCAGAGAGTAAGGGTTGCGGCAGTGCTCTGAAGAATTCCTTGACCAGCGCTGCCAGCAGCAGCACCGGCGCTCGTTCTAGCTCGGGGCAGCCCTCCGCCCACGGTCCCAGTGTGTCCAACTGTACAAGCACAAGGAATCATTATTCATAAGTTTAACACTTAATTTTATAAGTCATAGTGAAATTGAATTTCTCACATCAGTTAAAAACACTTCAGCTTAAAAAAATACGAATTAGAATTCTCATCGTAAAACTGCTCTCATGCTATCTGATTTGAAAAGAGAACCACTATTTACCTTATCTCTAAGTAGTCTGAGCGCTTTAGCATTAGCGCTTCTTCGGAACACGCCGTGAGTGAGCGGAGCGAGCGCGCGCAAGCGACGGAGCGCGAGGAGCAGAGCGGGCGGGGGCGCGCCGCCGCACAGCCGCGTCAGCGCCACGCCAAACAGGCGCCCGCCACGGCGCAGCAAGCGTAGACCTCGCCCGCCAGTCGAGTTGCCGCTGTGAGTCATACAAAGCCATCATGTTACGAGTTTGAAATTTCAAACTGATAAATTGGGGTTAGAATTTTTATTATACTTTTAAGATGCTGCGGGTGCAAAATGATTTAACTTTCTTTTTTCTGCGGTTACAAGATGTATATATACGAGTACTACGAGTACCCTTGCGTTGAAGTGACGCTAATTTAATACTCACTTTTTTAATCCTTGATTTTTCTTCCGTAATTCGAAGACCAGTCCACAGGGATTATTCTTAGCGTTAACGTGTTCTAGATCAAACCCGTCTTCATTTGACAATGTTTGCCTTATTCTTGACATCTGAAATAAAAAAAGGCACTGAGTAAGTAGACATAAGATAATCTTATTTCTACGTAAGAATACGGTAAAACTCTACCTATCTATCTGAGCAAATGGAATAAAATTGTCATGTTTCATCGACACTGTCCCGCTCGGTTTCTACTTCTCATCACCCATATTCTGACCGCAGCCAGGCTGAAAGTAATTACTATTTTCCGTAAAAGGTATTAAAAGTTTTACCTGTACAGCATGAGGTCGCTCAATCCCCCTGAGTGGGGTGGGTGGTGCATCCCTAGCAGTGCGCACACAGAGTGTGAACTCGTTCGCGGCGCCCCACCGTGCATCCCCCTCGTGCTCGTCATGCTCGCCGTCGTGCTCGGGCTCTGCGCTGCCGTTCTGCATCACGTGCAGCGCCTGACGCACTACACAGAGCGCGCTCATTTCAGGGTTTACGGAGACTGTCTTACACTGAAAATAAATAAGGATAGTTAGAATCTTGCTTGTCAGTTTTCTGTGAATAAGTACTGGCTAGTAGTAGTAACTATTCTAAGTTGGGTGATTAGCAGTCCTTCAAAAGACAACGCGACCTAAACTTTTAGTATGTTATAAAGTACTTTGTGACCTAAACTTCAGTAAATTGTCAAAAAGAAATACTTACAAATTCTATCGAGCTCGTCGCGTCTTTGTAGAAAATCTGGATGTTCGTGGATTTAGGTTCAGTCGCTAGTTGAGCGGTTAAAGCATTTTGAATTTTCCTGCAAAGAAACAAACGCATCGAACATTAAAAAAAATACTATAACCTAGGAGTGTTTAAGGTAAGAGTGAATAGGTTATTCTAGGCAAGCGTGCTCCATTGCCAACTACATCAACGCGAGCCTGTTGAAAATTAAAGAAAAAAATAACTCTTTGAAATGAATTATAAAATTATAAATCTCTTACCTATACCAAGTGTCTCTAGCAGCTTGCGTGGGGTAGATGGCGAGATAGTTAGCAACACCAGTAACCGTTGGCCATCCGAGCATAAATCCAGTATCGTCCCCATCAGTCATGGCGATCCAGACTTCAGCCAGTCTCACGCTTTCCTTTAGCTTGAAGCAGTTGGTGCCCCTGGCCTTGCCGACGAGCAGCAAGTCGCTGAAGAGGAACAGGTGGCGGTCGAGCGGCGGGGAGGTGGTACCGAGAGGGCTGAGCTGGACGGGCGCCTCCATGATGAAGGTGCGCGGGGATAGGGAGCTGCTACTCGCGCTGATGGTCCCGCTGATATCCAAGCTCGGTCGCTTGCGCAGGCTTTTCTGTTTCTGAAAATGAAATTTATAGGTAAGGTACTAATTTTGTGAGATATTTAAGTTGTTACGTGTCTATTCTGTTACTCTGTTCTTTTGATAGGTTGCTAACAGGTTAAGTGGATCAGACTTTCGGTGTAGACTGGTAGTTGGCTGTTGAATGAGAGTAGAGTGTTGAGTTGAACTGCTATTAGAAACTTTGATTTTAGCAGTGGACTGATTCAAGAAGGTTATGCTAAGTTTGCCTCTTACGTTTGTTTTTAAATGGCAGGTATTAGGCCGACTGTCAATACCATAAACTATGATAATTTAATGAATAGGTAGGTACATGTAGGCGACTTACATGGATGGAGAGGGAGGCCAAAAAAAGTTAGATGAATTGCTGGAAGAGTTATATGAAAGAAAAGAGAGTTTGTGATAGCATGACGCGTGACGGCAGAATAGAAGAAAAAGAAGCATTGCGCCGACCCCAAATGACACGGGACAAGGGCTACGGCCCTTTTGGACTCATGACTCTTCTGCATAACTGTGTGAACCTTATAAGTCCCTATTCCCAGTAACTCCAAGGTGATGCCTTACCTGCGCATGATGCGAGGCGAGCGCGGCGGGTGCATCGGCGTCGTGCAGCGCGAGGTAGTCGTGCGGGAACAGGTCCTGCACGCGCTCCAGGTCCGACAGGCGCGCTGCACGGCGACGCGCGCATCCTCCCCCCACCAGGCGCTCATATTGGGCTAATCGCTCGATCTGGAAAATAAAAAAGAATCATCATAAGTTTTTGATAATATTGTATTGGCGACGGGTACTAGACCTTTATTGTTCTTTTGAGAAGTAAAATAAAACTTGGTGTTTGATCTTTGTCATCATTTCCCTAGCCTTTTCCCAACTAGCTTAGGGTCGGCTTCCAGTCTAATCGGATGCGGCTGAAAACCCCTTGTTTACATGGAGCGAGTCCTGCCTATCAGACCTCCACAACCCAGTTACTAGACAACACGATACTCGATCGGTGTTCGATCTTTGTACTGTTTTTAAATCACAACTACAAACAGTTGGTGTATACCAGGAGTTGGTGTTGATTGTACGTCTCTTGTTGAGGTCCTCCAAACATAAACAGAACATTATGAAACATGAGTCTCATATCGCCATTACCACCTCTACTACTGCATCGCTGGCTGCCCGTTAAAGTCAAGACACGCACTAAAGGCAGTTTTAATTAATGAAACTGATACCCAGTCCCGTTCTACAGTAACGTTAGTTTGTGACAACAAACCATGCATAATATCCTATCCCCTGAGGCGTATGCTCATATCCGTTGAAGCATACGAGTGGATACACGAGAGTTTATTAAAGTCATCAGTGGTAACAAAGCGTAATCTAAATTCTCATCGCGACGAATAGGAGTCCTTAGGGTGCTCCCTCACGACGACTCTCTGAACCGTGACCACTACAATGATACCTTATTATAAGAGGGCGAAGTAACCGTGAGAATTTACCAGTCATTGTCAGCAACTCGCATAAGGATTTAAGCAAAATTGTACGTAATGCAGTAATGCGTGTAGATTCACACATATTGTGTATGTGTGTGAAGTAAAGGTCACGAGTGGATTGGTAATCGTTGCTGAAGTAAATTACTCGATAAACGATGTTCATTAGCAATCGTTGCCCGAAGCAATAATTTGGTAATGATTCTCTTGATCAATTAATTGACTAATTCGCGAATAGGTTTGCTCTAGAAATGGGTTGTCTTAAGTTTTTTCTGCTCCCATAAGGTGGACTAATGATCTGGTGAGGGTCAGGGACCGCGGGAATCCGATGGATGCGAGACACTCAGGATCGTTCGTTGTTGCGATACTCGGGGGAGACCTATGTCCAGCGGACGTCTTTAGGCTGAAATGATGATGATGATAAAGTTTAAACTAATTATATTTGTTTGTGTTTTGCTTACCTATTTGCGACCTTAAAACATTTTGGATAGCAGACGATCTTAGCAAAACTAAATGTTTCTTATTTTGCCTACAGAACCCTATAGAATAATATGGTTTTGTTCGTCAGGCGGACCTGAATTTCCCTTTAACAATCGTATCAAATGATTCGGTTTGTGTGTAGACGTGCTCACTGGCTCGTAAAATTATGTGTTTGACTCGCAATGACCAACATTAGACTCAGTTACGTGCTGCGCTTCTATTACCTTCTGAGAAATGGTTGCTTGCGACGTTAAGCCGTGGCGGACTAGCGGCATAATCCTATGGTTTTATGTTTTACTAGCTTCTGCCAGCGGTTTCGCCCGTGTGAAAATAGGTTTTTCCATACAAACTGAACACCCATTCAATCCCCTTAGCGGGTAAAATTCTCTTTTAGTGCTCGAATACATCATAAAAGGAAACTATGTGCAAAATTTCTAGACCGCCCATTATGACACCCTATTAATTTTAAGCTCCTATTGTAATTGTATTTAAGGTGTACAATAAAGAGTATATCTATATATCTATCTAGGCCCTGTACTTTTGGCTGTGCTTTGATATTTCACTCAGTCAATTTCTCTTTTTATATAAATAATTTTAGTTCAAAAAAATTTAAGGTTAATAGTTATGTATCAATAATCACAGTGACGTATTAACATTAATTGTCTTCGAGGATTTCACATACCTACTCCCTATTTTTTGTACCCAAGCTTTAATTATTGAATGACAAAAAAATGAGTTGATCGTTATTGACGGCTCCATTAGGATACCTACACAATATGGCGATGACGCAAACTTATTGTACTGTAAATAATTACACATTAATGTGCGCACAACCGCGAACTGACGCGAACATGGTGATTTTCATTTGAATAGACAATTTGACACTGGAACCGTTACTCGATCTTTATTGAGATTGAACCAACACCTACGTGTGTATGTACCCTAAGCTAAACTTAAAATTATTCTCTTCTAAGAATTAAAAAAAAAACATCACAAGTATTTTTTACACACTGTAATTTGAAGGCCTAAAGACATGTTGTATATTATTACTTTGAATCGAAGTAATTAACATTCAGAGAACACATTACGAGTTTAAGAGAATGTCTAATTAAATAATCAAATTGCCATTAGCTGTAGACTCGTCATTAACATTTAAACGTTTAGCCTTATTTCGGATTTGCGGTAATTAATTTCCTCATCACTATAATAAATAGGTCCCGTTGGATCTGCCTTAAATGCTTCTGGGTAATTCCTAGAACCTGATTGAACAACATTCAAATCTCCTGTAACAAAAGACCCTTATTCAAATGTCTGCTCTAACAATGGAACCACACTCAGCCTCCAGTTTTTTACAAATGGGCAATTAGATAGTTAAAAGAAGCTTAGCGTTTTTTGGGCAAATGTTTTTGTTTTCCAGATAAAACAGGATTTTTTGAAGATTATAAATCCTGTCTAGGGTTCGGAGATATCGTGTTTGCTTCTCAATGAACACAATTTCCTCGGCTTATTATTTTAAGGCACGCATCCAGAGCATTACAAACACTCGAGTGTTATCTATACGCGTTACACGGAACTGCACTTTCTAAGTCAAATGTTTACTTTACCGTAAGTGGGCTCGGGTAACTTGTAGATAACGAGTGAACTGTCCTAAACCGAGATAACCTGCGCGTGCGCCGAGCCCTTTTCCCTCCTCACGTACATACTAGCTTTTTACTTCTTAATCTTTACGTTTCCTGCTTTAGTGGACACACCTCGTAGTTTCTTTTCGAAATATTTTAAAATGTCCCAGTTTTTATTTCGTCATAAAGTCCTAATGTAGGTCGTATAATCTTTATTTGTCGGTATCTGTATCAATAGAGAAGTGGGCTGTGATAGGAGGTCTTAGTCTTTCGTCTGCTCGAAACACGTTTGTCCTTACGTAACGTAACGTATCGTATCAGAGTATTACGCAAAGGAAGTTGAAAGTTGTCATCGTGTTGTATTGTGATTTATATAACATATCGATACGATATTAACGAGGCAAATTAGATGGTTCAGCAGACAACGAGGCAACTGAGACAAGGTTATGAATACAACATCATGAAGTATGATTTTTATTTTCTTTTTACTAGCTTCGCCAACAGATTTGCTCGCATGAAAATCGGAGTATTATCAAAAGCGAACCTCTCTCTCCCTCTAGAATTTATAGTATCCTATGTCCTGTGCCAAAAATTCAATCTATTACTATGTTACAATTCACCAGAATTGTTGAGCGATGTAGGAGTGAAAATGTAACAAACGTACAAACATATAGATAGAGTTTCTTTTTCATTTATGATAAATATTATGGAGTATGGATATGGATTAAAACTTTCACCAATCATAACATTAAAAAATATAAACCGATCTTTTATTTTGTGACTCCCATAATCCAGTTTAAAGACTTATAAATAGAATCGATCGCTTTAAATAAACCATTATGGAACTTTCTTCATTATCGCTAACAAGACATTTTCTCCAAAAACTCAGACATTATTAACAAACGAGCGATTTTCGTCCGAAATGAGTTCTCGAGGCGCCATAATTACGACAGAATTATCGCTTGACATTGGTTTTAAAGACATATTTAATGCCATAAAGGTTATTAACGGTAATGCGGGGCATGCCGACCGATTCACGGAATGCAAGTCTCGTGAATGCTCGTGAATTTTCGTGATTCATCGCAACCTGGGACCCGATCGGAACAAGGATGTGCAATACCGCCGAATAGGGTCGTGAATAATTTGCTTACATATTTATTGCAGCAAAGGTTAACTCTATGATGAATCTATTTGAATTTATAATTTCATCCTCCACTGTTATTTTGTTTAGCAATGCCTTTTTAGAGGTCTCGTTAACGAATTCAATTACATGGGAACAATTTGCGATACCTTGAATCAAATTGTGTGTGTGATCAAATTCGATGTTCCTTCACAAATAAAGGCTGTGACGCATACCCATGTAAATTAACTCAGAACTTTATTTTGATGGATAAAATGATTGTGTGAACGGACTTCATAAACTGAAAGGGAAATCGTTTGTGATATTACGGTACACGACAAAGGACACAATGCTGCAGACGTTGTACTGTACTGAATACTTGCATTGAACAGTTCATTTGGAATAAGAAGTAGTTATACAATGTGGAGGAGATCACGATTCGGCTTAAGCATATTCAGCCTTATAATGTTCCCACTGCTGGGACTCAGGCTTCCTCTCTCACCACGCGGGCCCAGTGCAGGTTGGTGGATGTCACATGTCTTCAAATTTTTGATTTTAGGACAGGGTTTCCTTACGATGTTTTCCTTCACTGTTTTGAGAGCAGTGGTGATAAAATAAATTACACAATGCAATGCGCCTGGCTAGGTTTGAACCCACAAACTACAACTCGTAAGTCAGGGCCGTTACCTCTGGGCCACCACTGCTTTTTGACTCGGTCAGTCACTTTTCAAGTATCGGTTTGTAGCACCAAAGTTGCAATAGAACCAAAGTAAAAGTCACTATCAGACATGCCGTAGAGTGTATGGAGTGACGGCCACATACCGGAAGCAGCAGCGTTGGAAGGCCTCCCACAAGGTGGACTGATTACGTGAAGTTTGAGGGAGCCCGATGGATGCGAGATGCATAGGACCGGTCGTTATGGCGACACTTGGGGAAGGCCTGTGTCCAACAGTGGACGTCTTTCGTGATGATAAACAATATCAGCCTGCTTGAGAAGTGCCATATTTTTCGATGTTAGAATTTTTTTCATAGTTTAAAAATACTCCTATGAACTAGTTGTTGTTTTCATTTACTGTCGTAGCGCTCATTGTATAAGTAATCGCTACATCGGTTGACTTCGGGTGACATCGGGCGGGGTCGGCGCGGGTCGCCGCGACACATCGCTCTATTGTTATTGTGCCACAAGCGTCTACTCATCCTCCATGAAAACAATCCTAAGATCTCTGATAACGTTTCACTTTTAGACAAAATACCGTTCAGTAAAAGTGATTTCTTTATCAAAGGTCAACGATAGAAACTGAACTAAGAGTACGTTCTATTTACTCACCTACTTAGAGATGTCAGTGTTATTTCTCATTCAGTTAGGTAATCAATTGCTGTCAAACACTAGTATGTGTATATTATTCATGTCACTAGTAACACAATAGGCATTATTATTATTCAAAAATCGCATCGCGGTGTCGATTTCAAGATAACGTTAAAAATAATGAGTGGCGTATTGTTCATTCGATTCCGTCGGAATGACCTAAATAAATACGTACTCATTGGCTCTTGTAAATAGAATAAATGGTAACTAGAACAGAGAACTTGTGTTTACACCAGAAGATTGATAATTGTGTTAATTATAATGCTAAGTTATTACTGGGGCGAGAGTTACGGAATATTGAGCAGACTGTACGTAGAGATGCGTCGAACGCGTTGATGTCTTTTGTAAGAAGACAAGTTTGAACGACAAACAAAAACAACAATATTTTTCCTCTACAAGATTGATTTGTTTGTTATTTCATCATTACTTATATTGAACTAAAATAGAACAGAACCACTTATCATAACGACAAACAAGGTATGTATGAAATAATGTCAAGTAATTACCAGTTGAAGGCGAGTGGTCATAAATCATATCGAAAGCAGCGTTGTTACCAAAGAAGACATCAAGCGTGGAATTTTCGATTGAGAATGATATAGGATTGCCGCTGTGATTCGGAATAATGCATTCTGGGCC
Organism: Mythimna pallens; assembly: GCA_961205895.1. Classification (NCBI taxonomy): domain Eukaryota; kingdom Metazoa; phylum Arthropoda; class Insecta; order Lepidoptera; family Noctuidae; genus Mythimna; species Mythimna pallens. Next base: position 11,892,129 of record OY540843.1, read on the forward strand.
GAATCTCGGCACGCGGGAGATTGCGGTCAACGGCCTGCTTACACCCCGAGCCTCCTCCTCAACATTTATTTTAAAACAAGCACGGGGAAAAAACCTCATGAAACTTAACAATCTTTCAAATGAGATGCCAACTTGAATCGCGTTCGGGAACTCGACAATTAATGGCGACGATAAAACATTATTCTCGCGCGAGCTCTGACCAATTTAAATGGAATGCCTTTTAACATACAAAAGTTCCTGAACATAAAATCAAGTACGAACACACTCATGTCGTTCAAGATGAGAAAATCTTAAGATAATAGCAGACTATAAAACTATATGACTTGCAGGAGGTGGATGCCTTGAAACTAAAGCGGTGTTTTGTTATGCTTTATTTAGTAATTGCCAATAAGAATCCCTTAATTGTACATGTAAACGCAGAAATTGCATTAAGGAGTATCTTTTGAAATGTTTATTGCGAAGAACGAAAGTAAATATCAAACTTAGCAATGGTATTGTAATGTAGAGAGAATGACAGCTTCAATAAATTCTAGGAATGGCCGAAGCGTGAAAATCATCTCGCATTTAGCAATAAACTCGTACATAGACATGTGTTAAGGGGACGGAACTATTGCCTAACAATTAAATGGCAGTCACAAAGAATACGCATCATTACATATTAACAAAACCTCTTCTAAATTGAGTGACGGCACATAAGATATGTTACGTCACGATGTAGTTAACAATTGTGCGGCTTCAGCGTCAATCACGCCTTGGAGACGATTTTAAATAAGTTCATGGGAGAAAGTGCATCGCCCGGGGCGGAGTCGTAACGATGTGCTTTGGACTGCCTCGAACCGCCTCGAACCTGGAGGTTACGGACATTGGACGGCTAATTGAGCCCCTGCCCCCGCAGGTCACCGCCTGACCGCATCATTTAACGCATTTCATGCTCCCTTCCCACCTAATGCGGTAACACCACTGATTGTGTCCACCCATAGCGATGACGCAATAGCTTCTAACAGTGACAGGAATGATTGGTAGAAAAAAAGTTTCCCAAACATGCTCAATGTCAAATTCATCATTGTAGCTTTTCCGTCTATTGCATCACTACATTTGATAACCCTCAAAGGGCCAAAGCGCAGCGATAAAGCAGTTAAAGTGAAGATTTATTAATATACTCCTATGTGACGTTTACTGCATCTATTACCTAACAACTTTGCTAACAACTAAGTTTACGAGCATAAAAGTGGAAAAATATTATTTTTACGTAATAATCGTGTTAGACAGGCAGGAATTTATTACCGAAAAATCCGATTGGGCTAAGAATGAAATCCGAATCCCGTTAAATATTTGATCGGATTTACGTCAACTTATGATACATGGGGTAAGGCCGTAAGACGTAGGTGACAGCTACCTGCCTCTACGATTTTTTAAGTATCGATAATATTATTTTTGTAACCTTCAACTTTTATTATCGAAACTATAAAAAAGTGGAGGTTAAATAAGATAGAGAGATTAGTTATTTGCCTAAACCAATACAGCTTAGGGACAGTTCATACCGAGACGCAACGCTACACGAAGAGTGACTCAAAAGATAACTTTATTTACTACACGAAAAGATACACATTTCAGATCGAGATGCCTCGCGGTGCAGCGCTGTGTGGTGCAACGTATTTTGAATTCTCCTAATGAAATATGTATATTTTGTTGTAAATAAAGTTATGTTTTGACGCGTCGCGTAGCGTCTCGGTGTGAACTGACCCTTAGTCAATCTGTTACACCATCAGTCAAGTACGTACTTCTAATTAATCTGTGGGTTCCAGAGAGCTGATGACTAGTGATGTAGTGGTTCCGCGAACCCGGGCCAAGTACTGATAACTAAGTTTCCCGCTTTCTCTTTGCGTAACGCGCTGCATTGTTTTTCAATTTGCATCACCAATTTACACGTAGAAGTACTGCATTGTCGATATTTGCACTACGATTCAAGCTTGAACGTTATTTAGTTCAAAATACAGGTAAGTTTGTTTTTTCGTAGAGTTCATACTAATATTACCGTCACTTTGAAAACATTTCACAATGATTTAATTTACAAATCGTCAAATAGATTTGTGCTATTTCAAATTTAGCTATTTGAAATTTAAATCAGAATTCAATGAACCTATTTAATGATACAAAGCCAAGTCAAACAGCTCTCCTTTCGGAGTTCCTATTCTGACTTTTGTATTGGGGACACAATTTCTACTAAAATTGAAATGTTGAAATCAGTCCAAGTTCCAACGTATTGTATGATATGAATTTGGTACTATTTCATTTGCAGACAGATAATACAATTGTTCTAGCGTATGATAATGAAATTACATAAAACATGAGAAAGTATTGAACTCGCTGAGGAAGTAGAATCACGGTGTGTCAATATTAAAATGGATGTGCCACTTTTCACGTTACGTAAGCTACGCTAAGTTGTATTTAGATTAGTCGGCAAACATGATGAATTGAGGAGTTTACTGTTTCTATATTATAGAACATTCGGTTTTGGATTACAAAACAATGGAATTAATAATTTTATTAAATTTTACTCTGAGTCGTGATATTTACAAAGTTTACTATTGAAAATGGTGAATCGAAACAGCTGCGCTTGCATCGATTACGTAATTACAAATTATACATGGTGCCAACACACGAAGCGAATAGATACTGAATAAGGACACAGCATCGCCTTGAATGAATAAAAATACCAATAATTATATTCAATTACAAGATGCAACAATCACGAACAAACCAATAGATTTCGTATCTGTGTATAATCATGTTCGGTACACACGTAGTAGACGTACATAATTTATAAGCGTATAAAAAGTTTGGTTACACTTCGAACCAAAGATTCGTGCGTTTTAAATGTCAAAATACTAGTAGCTGTTACAAAAAATGGTATGCGTGTTATATTATATTATTATAAAGCTTTAAACAAACGATTTTTCTAGGAGTTGACGAAATCTATTTTAATCACCAAAAAATGTCGATTCGACCACTTTTTTAAAAATGTATTTAAAATAAAAGAAACAAAAAAAGTACAGTTATGCAACATTCCTGATTTAATTTATTCAACTGAGTATTTCATATCATGGAATTTACAGGCATATTCCTAACATTAAAAAAATCCGATTCATTTCAAAACACTTAGTTTTTTTCTTCCGCCCCTGGATATCCCCAAGGATCCAGTGGAGCGCGTCATGGTCACCGCTCCGTGGTTCCCGGAATATGATCGAAACACTGCGCGCACGCAACAACGCGAAACTACCAATTAACTCCCCGAGGAGGCGACATAATGATGTGTCAGCATTTTCTATAATACTAGCTGAAAACATTTTATTTCTCTTATTAAGTCGAGAGTCTGGATGATAGCAGCGCAGGACTGGACATTGTAGTCACGCTGGAGGCTAATGTTCAGTAGTGGACTTCCAGGGACGTCCTCAAATTCACTAATTTATTATACAAGGTATTTGAATGTTATACAAATGCACTTTTTACAATTTACTTTGTAAAGTTGTCTAGCAACTGCTAGGTAGGTATGTAGATATAATTAAAACTGTTACTTTCAACAAAAATGCGTTTTTAAATAACGGACCGTCTAGTCTAGTCTATATTAGTCATCCAAATACCGAACCGTTACTTTTTTCACCTAATTTGACCCCGAAGGAATTCAGTGTCGCTTTTTGCTGTGTTCAAGGAAGTGGTTTCCTTAGTTTTGTGGTAAAAACGTTCTGTCTTGGAGGTTTTGTCCATGGTCACGTTTTATTGTGAAACGGGCGCGAATGGCGGACGTGTCCCGTCGATGTAGATCACTGACCATCCTCCGCTCCCGCCTGGAGACGCGGCCCGGCCAGTCACGTCCACACCTGATTCACGACTACCTCACCACTATTCATACGTCGCATCTCGCCGCATCATATATTATGTACACCATGATTTCAGTTTGATAGCGTCATTAACTTCCTTCCTTCTCGCTTGTTTAACAAGCAATTTGCTTTATAACAAATATTCAAAAACAAAACTTCTCGTAATTGCTTCCCCATGGTAACCAAGAATTATTGTTCCTTTGGTCTGTATTCATGAATATTTTTCAAATGACTCCTGGCTTTGTAAATGTCCTCGTTACAAAACAATTACCCGAGCATTTGTTCAATGTTACGGTGGAGGGTACAAAGAACAGTCAGATCACCGCAGGACGTCGACTAATGACGCGGACGGGTCCTGACGTCACGTCGGGGGGTCACTCAACTTGCTGTTCAACACGTGTTGGCGCAATGTTATCTTTAGATTGGAGATGCTGCACAGATTGCAGTGGAAACATTATTTTTAGAGCTAGTCCTTTGGGAGTGTTACGTACGTGACTATTTTTTAAACACCATGACAGTCGAATTACGTGACGACGCGACGTGCAGTTCTTATACAAAACTGTTTCATAGAAGTTCGCATAGTGTTGCTTCCACGGTGTTGTTTGGTTTTGTGTTTTGTGTTGTGGGAACCAACGGAGATGCACAATGCTGCGAGCCCTATTAGCCCCCGATCGGCGGGCGCTCCAACAAACACTGTTCCGCGAACCCAGAACAATGGTGGGTAATTTTGTAATGTCTTCTTATTACCATGCATGACGCAACGCACTCTCGTATACTCGTCCCATGTATTCCTATGATTAATAATTATTATGCATACAATGCAATAGGTTATTTTATATTTAATTCTTTCGATTTACGATGCCTGCATTTCAAGTGCAAATAAGTAGATACCTCATAGTTTTTTAATACTTCATAGTTCTTCAAGTTAAATAATCCTTGATAAACAAGGAAATTCAGTAAACATTGTTATTAACATTTCCTACAAAAACTGAATTATTTTATTTCCTTTTCTAGGATCTCATAAAAATTCAATTCACGTAGGAAGGAAACTGTGTCACAATTGAAATTGTCTTGGGCCTACTAAGCGTACAAAGTGAACTTTCATTTGTTAAGGTTGTATTGAAAACAAAAGAGCTCGTAATTGCTGTTTTGTAGTGGCGTACACGCCTACAGGTGTGTTCTGTGCTATATTTATCGTCATCGCATCGTTTGGGAGATCCCGTCCTGCACATGTTGTATCAAAATATTTAATTAGTATTTCCCTTACAAGCGCATGAGCACGCGCGTCCTGCCGCCTGCACAGATGAGTTTTTGCTCCATTTGCTAATAACTCGAAGACATCTTGAGCGTCGTCAGCATCGCCATTTATAAGAAGCGACTACTTAAATAAATTCGTTCGTGTTTTGTCAAGTTAATTTTGTTTCGTACGCCATTATGTCTGTCAACGGGATGGACTTTTTTCAAGTTTACTGCTCATCAGGTGTGTTTGTAATTGACAGGTGCACTAACTAGTTGTACTATTAATATTTATGAAGGCGTATTACTAGACAATAGGCAGCTATGAACACGCCAGTCTACTAAAACTCCTTTTTTATAACAAAGAGTATAAAATTAAACATGAAAAATGTATAATATTAACGATGTTAATTAATAGCTAGGTTCTCGTTCAAACAGTTGATATTAATCATTGTAATTGTAGCATTTGTTAATATCTTTTACTTATATAGGCTACAATTAGATGCGCTCTCGAAGGGGAGTTATGAACGGCATAATGAGATGCATCTAAACAATGCATTATTCATATGAACCTTGTTTACATCTATTTCACCTTTGTAGAGAACGCCTCTTGTGACAGAGTAGGAACTGACTAGAAAATCTGCGTCATTCTCACAAATATTTCACGGTGAAAATGTTTTATTTATTCCGCAAAAGTAAAGAAATCAACGATTTGTTAAGAACATAAACTTTACGTGATCCGGAACTTGAAACGAATAAAACACAGTTTAGTGCGTGTTCTGCAATTCACATTAAATAAATAATGTTTTATTTATTAGTGTAAAGCAAAAAGCGAATCGATGCACAGAGATAATTAAATTAACTGAATCGATCAATCACTAGTTACGTACAACTAAATGGAGTTTTGGGTTATGGGCCCATAAATCTGGTTCAAACTGGATAATTACGGAACAATAATTATGAAATAAGTTTCAATCTATCGTGTCTTCGCTGGCTCATGCGTTGAGACCTTTCCAATCACTTACGTAACGCGGGGCTCTCAAATTATGGTATAACACGAAGAAACGGGACCGATTTGCCTCGAGCCCGATATCGGCTCTATTCATTAGGTAATTTTAGAAATTTTCGGTGCTCAGGTAAGTATGGAGGGCTCCATTCAATATTGTTATGTTTATTAGCGATGTTTTAAACAAGGAAGACATCAATAGCTTTTGTCACGTTGTTATCCTACAGCATTTGTTTACTGTTTCAAGATCGTGTTTTTTCTGCGAATTCGGATGCAACTCTTTCTCCAAACAAATTGCTGTGATAAGGAACCGTCTCGAAAACGATTTTGTCTTTGGAATGTCGTCTAGACTAGTTAAGATTATTTTATTGTATACTGGCGTCCCGCTTAGCTTCGCACGGGAGTTAGAAATCTTTTAATCTCTCACCATCAATGATTGCATCACTGCTTACCATCAGGTGGGATCGCAGTCAAGCCAGTTCTTGACTTCGAATTTTTTTTTTTTAACTGATATTATGACTAGTGCTAATATATTATGACCAGTGCTAATATCAATTTAAAAAAAAAACTCGGCTTTTCTCTATTATATAGCATGTGTAATACACTTAAGCCTTTCTCAAGATTTCTAAAAAAAAAGAAGAAGAATATTCTAGAAGAAGTCTATTGATGAAAACTGCATGGAAATCCATTCTGTATTGATTCCTGATTTGGGTTTATCGTGTTCATACAGACATACAGTGTTTTAAAATATGTAGTACTTGGGTTTGGTAAGTATTCTCAGTCTAGTCTAAACTTTCGTCAGTGTTTATAAACCGTTTGATTTCCCTGAAAATGTATGATAATTCGTGGTTTGCAAGTTATATGTTTACAATATTTATTGTAATGTCTTAATAGTTTAGGTCCAAAAGTTGAAAGGTACGTTCAGCTGTTTTACAAAAAAAAATGTATAAATGTCTCGAATACTTTTTTATTGATATCTCCTATAATTGAAGAAGTACACGTTAAAGAACCCTTTGTGTTATTGTGAACTATATTATAACTGTGTATCCTTTGTTGAAGAAACAAATAACTGTTGACTATTTTATTTTGCATACAGGCATTACACATAAGTAATGCCTGCATGTAAAATTAAGTACAAATATTGGACGCCTCAATAAATCTGCCATTGTCATACTGTTCAGCAGTACAGTTACGGACACAAATGAATCTGATTCATATCAGATCAGGCTCATAATTCCATGTGAATTATGCATGCATTGTCGGGTATTGTATTACATGATATTAATCGACTGTCCGAATGCCAACTTCGCGAACTACACTCAATTTTTTCCATTCACATCAACCACCACCTCTTAGTACATAATGCGTCCATTATGTACTAAGAGTTAAGCTGTAAACAATCAGTATGTGTATTTACAAATACAAAGACATTGGGTTTTTGATTTGAAGTATCTGTTAGTATACCTATGGTTATTTTTTTGGGGTGATAATTCATCAAGCAACTCCTCTCACTCAGGGTGGAGGGAGAAGGAGTACCAGACTTATGCTGGCTAAAACCCACTCGTGTTTCTGTGCTGTGGTAACTCTTTCAAACGCAAGCCTATCAATTTAAAAAAAAAACATTCTCGCCGCCCTGCTAGGCGTACCTATTGATATTCTAGATTTTAGGATGATAACATGAATGATTGGAATCGAAAAAAAAAACAACCTTCGGCAATTATGAATACTAGATCAAGATACAAACGATACGCAGCATTGATCTGTCAACATTATTGACCATTTGAATATCAAACATCAATAATAACTTCTCTGATCCAAGGAGATAACAATTACAGGAAAATAATAACACATATCGTAGATACGTAGTACGTCAAGGAAAATACCATGACAGGCAGACAGGTGGCTTAATAGCTGGCATTAAGTCGGACCCTGCCGCAATTAAGGTCGCCTGATGCATTACAAAAACAGGATGCTTAGAAACTTGACGCATTGTCGCCACTATTGAATCATATTGTAGCTAAAAGAAATCGATTGTGAACGGCCTTGTCGTAAATAATAGAGTTTGATCCAAACCACTATTGTTTAGTTGACAATACTTCATACAATAAAATTTGTATTAAAATATATTAGCATAAGACATGCAAGTCGACAAGTCGTCAAGAAATTAACACTGTATAACTAAAGTTATAATAAGGATGTACTAAGTATAATCCTCGGTAGCAAACGGTTGCACTCACATGCATCATAAGTCCTTTGTGCAGGCAAGCAGTAGTCGAGTAGTCACTGACACAGGAACATCACTCGCGGGGTCACGTAGGACCCTTGTTATTGTTATGAACGTTTGTCACTAAGCTGCGGTGCAAGGGCTACGGGCGTGCGTCCCGTGGCGCGGCGCGGGTAATACTGCGCGCGGGCCGTGCCTGCGCCAGCGACGCGACGCCGCCCGCACGCGCGCGCGCATCGTCCGCCCAAAAGTATGTACTCGTGGTTCACCGCCCGCCCGCCTTGTTTTAATTAATTAGAGTAATTTTTTAACATAGGGTGGGCTGTTTTAGGGAACATTGATAATTTTTTCTTTAGTTTTATTTGGTTTACGTTTTCCAATTCTTCTATCTATGAATAGAATGATGGAAGAAAAAAAATATCTCAGTTGTCGTTAAACATAATAATAAAATCACACCTAGTTTCCCTGCTAATCAAAGCAATACTTATGGTGCAGTCATAAATCTGACTGCAGCATAAGTATTGCTTTTATTATGCCTATGCTGGTTAAGTTTACAAAATAATTATTATTCGATATAAACGTTAAATTAATGCTTAAGCAATTTTACCGTAACATTCCGAGGCATTATTTTCTACTACTGCTTCAAAATGAACTCCATCTTGCTACGCACTGCACTGTCCATCTATGCCGGTTTAGATGTAACTGACATAAATCGTATAGAAAAATAACCAAATTTCCTACGTAGCCCATCGTTTACACCTGAGTTTACTATTTTGGGAGCTAATGTTGAAAAACACGGCGTCCGTCTATCGCGATGAAATCATCTTCATCGCTGGACAATAGTGATTATACATGTTTCAAATTCTGATTTGTGGATAAATTCTTACACACTTCTACTGTGTTTACTATACAATACCATGCTATATTCCAAAACTACACTTAATCGAATTACGATAGGTTTAATTCATCGTTTTTATTGTCATCATTTTTATAGTCCAAACAACTTATTTTATTGAATCGACCGACAAGTAGAGACACTCTTTGTTAGACTTTACGAGGACGCTATAATTTATCTCATCATAAAACCAATATAGGTTATAGAAATCGTGTCAATAAAAAAGTAAAAGTAAAGACTCGATCTTTACAACAATGCCGTAATTTATAACAGGGATATTAATGTCTGTGTAGACTTTTGATATCTTTGGGTTCATCCAACGTTGAAAAAGTTGGCTGTCCTAGAAACCGCTCGTTGCAGAAACTGGCAGGCAACTTATAAACTATACTATACAATAGATGGCGTAGTCTGTAGGTCAGAGTTATTTACAAATGACAGACAGTGCATAAATCATAGGTGTAACGTATTAATGTAATAGTTAATGTAAGAGCACATGAAAGAGTTTCGTGATGGCGGTGGCCGGGCGGCACGCGCGGGCTCCGATACGCCCGCGGCGATCAGAAGTGGAGTATGTCACACGACTTATCAATCATAACCCAGTACGCCCGTCGTGCTGATCTAGCATCAGATGAATACGCGAACTTGAACAGCTCCTTTTACTAAGTACTATCTGTCACTAGAATCCAGTTCACATTAGGTAGAGATTAACTACTGAAATTGTCGAAATCATCTTTCTACGTCAACGAGAGTGGACTTGAACTGTTACTGTTAACTAGGCTAGTAATGTCATCCTGAATAGCAACTCTGTGTACCATACCTGGTAGGTAATATCTTTATGTAAACAGTGTTTCAACTGTAGAATAGCCAATGAAGGAGGATTTTAGGAGGAGTGGTAGCCCAGAGGTAACGGCCCTGACTTACGAGTTTTAGATCGTAGGTTTTAAACCCAGCACTACTTTGTGTAATTTATTTCATCACCACTATTAAAGCCGTGAAGATAAACATTTTGAAGAAACCGGCATGTCGAATTTTTAGTTCTAGAAGAACTACAGTTTTGAAGATATTTGATACCAACCAAACCGCACTGGACCCGAGTGATGGATTACAGCCCATATCCTCTCCTGGAGAGGAGGCCTGCGAGTTCTAGTATTGGGAACTTTAAAAGGCTGATTATGCTGTGTTGTGCAATCAAGGAGACATTAGACATTAGATAGCCCTTTTAGTTTATTTGTTAGTGGTTTTCAACGTCCACTTGGCATAAAGGGGCGGTTACGCAGACCTATTGGAAAACAGGAAACAAGCAACCTGGTGTGCTAATTAGCGAAATTATTACTTATACCCCTACTACCCAACAACCCATAATTAATTGCCATAGCTTCGATGTTTATCATAATTCTACCACTAGTAATCGTTGTGTTGAAACTTCCGTCGTGTTGCGCCATCAGATCGTAGGTATCGGCTGCTATTCGCTTGTCACCTAAGCCAGTTGGATAACGATTATTGAGTAATGGATTTATACTAATTCGAATAGTGTCATGTGTGAGATGACAGTTTTAATCATTGGATATATTACACTCGTGTTGCGATAACACGAAATATTTGTTTCTATCGAGGGCATGACATGTTGCGTTTAATGAAATTATTTACATTTTTAGAACCATATTCTTTTTTGTTTTGGATTTTTAAAACTATATTCTTTTATGTTTGGACCGTGATAAGGCCTGTCATACTGTATGGATCAGACTGTGGGGCTGTGAAAAAAACGCATGTTACTAAAAGAGTTATGAGTTTACATGTGGATGGATGGAAAGGGAGAGGGAGACCAAAGAAAAGATGGATGGATTGTGTGAAGAGTGATATGAAAGAAAAGGAAGTTAGTGATAGCATGACGAGTGACAGGGCAGAATGGAAGAAAAAAACATGTTACGCCGACTCCAAATAACACAGGACAAGGACAGGAACATGATGATGATTCTTTTTTGTTTTGGAATTAATCAATCATGTACATACTAATTTTAGAAAAGCGGAAGAAGCAAGAAACACTTGGAAGGCCTTCCAAGTATTTCTCATACTTAACGGGACAGCCCTATGTAAGAAATATTGTAGAAGTCGTAAAGATAGGTACTGAAAATAAATTTATTATTATTTCGTTTATTCACTTTCTTTAGATACTCGTACGTTTTACATTTTTAAATATTTTTTCACAAAACTGATAAAAAAGACATTTAAAAACATAAAAAATAGTAGCACACCGGTATCGGGAACAGGGTTCAAGCTACCGTCGGTCAGGGCTCCAGAGAAAGGAACCATTATTTAACTGGCCTGTTAGTCTACTCGTTTGTGGCAGGCATAGCAGTTAGGGGAATGCTATGCCGGAGGTCGTGGGTTTGATTCCCACTCAAGACAAATGTTTGTGTTATGAACATAATCATTTGTTCTATGTCTGGGGGTAATTTTATTATAATATGTATGTATTTAAAACATATAGTATGTTTATCAGTTGTCTAGTACTCATAGCACAAGCTCTTTTGTACCAGTGCCAAACTAAGCACTAAATGGCGTTGTGTGAAAGTTGTGGAATATATTATTAAATATATAATAAAACTTCCCACTCTGGGTGAAGCGAGGAGTATATATTGGCTCCCTAAAACCCAACTATGTTCTTTCAGCAACTCTTACAAATAATCCCGCAACGACTTTACGATGGTAATTATTCAATTAGCTCTATGGGCATTCGACCTAAATAAACAACAACAATGTGAAGGAATCGTGTTTCTGACAGAGTAACCCGAATTCATCGACCCCGACTGTGTCCGATTAAATTAAACCAGTTAAATTATATCATTGCCGTCGGTCTGTCGTCAGTAATTCGATTAACTGCCACTAACCACGCTCCGATGGGGAACATGGCGATCATTTGCCTTTTATAGTTTTGTATTTTTCTTCTTCCCATTTAAAAACTGTTCATCGTAATTTTAAAACCGACGTTTTTAATTTTTCCAAGCAATCAGAAAGGCAATTTGAATCGGATACGATTCAATAGCAATTGTAAGAAAGTTTTTATTTGTAAATTGATGATATGGAACAATAACAAAGAAGTTGGCTATTCTGTAAAATTGTAGCTTCTAACGGTTCCCAACGTTTTATTGAGATTCAATGGCATTTCAATTAATTTTTAATTCCCTTGTAGTCTGGTAGGTCATATCAAGCGGCATGTAATTCCCACGGATAAACTACACACCAAAGGGAAAATCTGTAGACGTCAGAAGATATTATATCCTGAACGAGGTATACAACCGTGTTATACCGTCAGTTTCAATATTATGGGTCCGCATATCTTCGCATCGGCTCTATTAAGATTCTAATCGCGTGCATATTCACTCACATACAAGTACTCGAACATGTGTCATATCCAAACCTGTCAGGTGATGTGCCTACGCGCACACTGAACGCGCTGAATTGACAATTGGCTATTAATGCAAATCGTCAGCATTCAAATTTTGTCACCCCCGCGCTTCCTAGAGATGTACGTACATAGTTTGTAATCAAAACGCTTGCAAAGCTGTTGTAGACGATTTTACCCTGTTTTTAGGTCACAATAACGCAACGTTATTCAGCACGTGTATTCTCTATATTTAGTGTTAAAAGTATGTGTGAGGATTACATTATATGCTTCAACAAAGTGAGGAGAACCGTAGGTGGTTTTTAACAAGTTCGCTACGTTAGTGAAGGTGTAATGTAAAGGCGGATGCAGAATAACACTTTCCTATACTACTCAGTTCAACGCATCTGAAAGGGGATAACACTCATAAAATTTTAAGACTTACACTTGTTGACCTCACTGTTACTCAAACCGAACTGCTGAAATGGAACGGGAAGCTGTAACTTTCTGTAGCAAGCCTTCATTCATGAAATTGATGTCTTGGTTTGTTGGTTTAATAAACAAGTATGAAATCTGCTCAAATTCATGATTTGCAAAGTAAACTTTCGACATGACAGAATAGTTGTAAGCACATCACAATTTACAATGCAATGCAGCTGCGAAACATCGCAGTGTCACGATGCGTTAAGAAATATCACTATCACGAAAATTTTCGCGACGAAACCGCTGACTCTTGGCCAATATTTATACTATACACAAAAACTAATACTTCAGTGACTTTTTACGATACTGAAAGTTTTATGTTACAAACCATCGATTTACAAACATTTAACTAATATTAGATGATTTTGCAGTCCGCACAAGTGCGTATTGCTGGTAGGATTCCAGAAAATAGGTCGGTCGGTCTAATGAGTCCGGTGCAGTTATTTGTGAGGCATTATCCAATTTTCCGTTCCACGTCCATTATGTGAATGAACCGCTTCTATTCCAACGACTGTGCGTGATTGGCCTCAGACGAACTCACGCTATTCTGGGCTCACAGACTCGGCTACTATCGTCTCGTCTCCATTCTATTGTTCAAAAGTCGACTAAAAATTAGCGATGTTTTCGGTTCCTTTTTTGTAGAGCTAAGCGATGAGTCACTATTTTTAATCTGAATCATTAATATCTTACTATTTAAGTACTTGTTCCAGTAACCTCTCTGAATATTTGCAATGCTCTTTTTGTTGAACAAAGGCAACGTCTGCAAGTATGTAGTTTAATAAGTCATGATACCGCCTTTGATGAGATTCACAATTACAATGTGCGGGGCGTGCCCTCCCGATCTTAATACCTTCTGATGATAGTAGTCTTTCTTTTGTCTTTTTGTTTATTGTACCATTTTGCTGTCCCACTGCAACACAGCAATATTTAGTTGTCCCCGATTGCTTTAATGTACATACTTTTAACCTTTTCATCGTCATCATCTTCCTGCCTGTGTTCTATATTATTCTATATATGTATTATTTTCTTCTATTCTGTCCTGTCAACTGTCATGCTACGAGTATCACTGACTCGTTTTTCTTTCATATCACTCTTCTCACAATCCATCCACCTTTTCTTTGGCCTCCCGGTTCTCTCTCTCTCCATCTTCACAAGTTCACTCATAACTCTTTTAATAACATGTGTTTCATCCATTGACTTGTACATATCCTCTTATTTTAGGAATAAATAAAACTGAGTTCGTGTAGGTGCATGATGTAATGTAATGCAGGTGCAGCGAATCGACATAAACCTTTTTTTATTTTATAAACAAGTTCCGATCGTTCTCACGTACAAAAGTCTGTGATTTACCTACTGAAACTTGTGTTACACCTATTGCACACACTTGGCTTTCTCCTATAAATACGAATTACCTGATGCGAGTGCATGATGTTATATGATTTAATGTCTGGGAATAAAATATAATTATTATTAAGACGCGCTGCTTAATACAGCTTAGTTTCGACACAACGCGAGTCGTTTCAACAGATTTGGTGTTTTAATAAAGGAAGTATTGAATACAAATGAGGCAATAAAATAATATACTGCGGCGAATAATATTTGATAGTCGAAGAGCTTAGCCGACACTGCTGGCAGCTCACCCTCATCGCTATGCGGCATCGTAGCTCGCGCGCATTAGCCATGCGCGATGGGTTGCATCGCCAACGCCGCCCGCGACTGTACTATCGATTGTTTATACATACACGCATGTATCAGTCGTCAAGGTCAGTTGTCACCCGAAATTATGCTCTAGTACCATCGCGATAGGGAAGTGCTGTCCAGAGCGATGGAGTACCGCCGGCGGCCACACCGACAGACAGCGATATGACCATTTGAGGAGTTCGGTCACGATCCTACGCACTCTAGCACGACACTTTAGAAGGGGATATCGACGTTGACCGATGGTTATGACGCTGGAATAACTTTGAATAGAGTAATTAGCTCATGAATACATAAAGCGAATAAGACTCCGCTGAAGAAATTATTAATAGTTAATTCTATTGTTTGCTTGAGGAATGTACCGCCTACTGTTTACTGTATCATAATCTAAATATAAACAAAAAAGTGAATTGAGTTTCGGTTTGGTTATTTAATCAGTTTCTTGATTAGAGAAGTTAGATATTTAGATAAAGTCAAGTAGTGCTTTTATCCTCTTTATCGATCTGTCAGCTTCATTGTAATAAATGTTGTGTGATTACGATTAGAATTGCGAATTAAATAACTCGGTTACATAAGTTTGGACTGACGATCAAGACGCTGACAATAACGTGAATGCGCGCGCGTTGATTGCAACGGATAAGCCGTAGATAATTCAGAACATTTAAATCTAATGTAACTTTGTTTGTTTATTAAATAAATCTTTACGTGTTGATAAGCGCGTAAACTCAACAAGTTGTGCTCGTAAATGTCAGATTTAAATTAAATTATGAGTGGGTATTACGTAAGTAGGTAGTACATAGAGTAGACGTGACGTTTTCAGAACACCGTTTCAAAGGAAGGTTAATGCACTGATGTTCACAAAAACTAATGTATTGAATATTTACTTTTATAAATAACTGTTGTTCAGCGTAGTTTAATCATGCATGTTGTAAAGTTATTGTGAAAAAAGTACGTCATGGTTAGACGAAGAAGATCTTTGGTCGATCATGTTTAAATTTGCGAGAGAACACAGACTTTTTTAATGTCATAGGCCAAGACCTACTTCAGCGGGTTTCGGGGCTTAAGCCGTTGGTAAGGACCTAGCCTGAGTAGACGACTCGTTGTATAATTGTATTCCAGGCGTACCTCAAAGAGATGTCAGCAAATGGACGGGGCCTATAGGTTCGATAGAGCTGCTCGAAAGAATTACCGTGACCCTGAAGCGTCAAGCAACTGAAGGAACACAAAATGAGTTTTAGTTATTAAAAGTCTGAAAGTCCTTTAAGTTATTTTTAGATTTCCCACATCAAAAAAAGGGGTCGCGGCACTTAGAAACTAAATACTATGTAATTAAATTCCGAGAAAATTCTAAATATATTTTTTACCTCCAAATAAATCTTATCTGCTTCGTCGTTTAAATTTCCATTTTTGTCAGTGCTTAAGGCAATGTCACACAATATTTAATAATAATAACCTCTTGGCTTAACTGCACGCACGCGTGTCTTGATGGCCGTTAGAAGCATTAGACGATGACTTTCTAGATACTGCCCGTTATCCTGTCTATCTCGCTAAGTTGCCATCTTAATTGGCAACTGTTTCAGCTAATGTGCCAATCTGACTGGCAACTACTGTAACGATAAGCACGTGTTCCTAATTCGCATGTATGCTTTTTGTATCGTTAAAAGTTTGCTAAGTGATTTATTATGAGTATGCAAATTGATTGTTATCAGTAGTAATACAAGCAGCTTTAGAATGTTTTTTTTTCATTCATTAATAAGCTTGCTTCTGACCTTGATCAACTGCTAATGTGTTTTAATACAGTTCTTTTTATAACACATCTTTGGGATAACCATTTGATTCAGTTTTAATTTTTCCGTTTGATTTTTCCAAATCGCAAAAAAAAAATTGTTTTTGTGACGTAACTATTAATTTACAGTTTTCAGATTTTATCTTAGACTTGTATAAGGAAAAAACTGAAAACTGTAAACTGTTTTTTTTTGTACTGAAGCAAGGTCTCATGGCAATGAGACCTGCTTCATACCCAGTTTCAGGATTCTAGGTCAACGGGAAGTACTCTGTGTTTTTTTTTTTTGATTCCCTTTACTGTCGAAAAATTCGTTTTTTGCGATATAAACGGCCGTATCTTTATTTTCGTTAACTTAGAAGTTTGATTTTTTCACAGCTTCAAGGGACCGCAGACTTGAATATATAGTTTTAATTTTAACTCCTATACCTCCAAGCTTTAGCGAGATAAAGGGTCTTGACAGACAGACAGACGGACAACAACGTGATCCTATAATGGTTCCGTTTTTTCCTTATGAGGTAAGGAACCCTAATAAAAATATAATTTTAATTGAAGTTTTCAAATTCCTATCTAAGAGTATTTTTCATACAGGGCGCGATTTTGCGTAGGTGCCTACGCAGCGTAGACCCTTCGTAGGCGCCTACGCAAGTTCTACGCAGTTCGGCAGTTGCATAAACGCTGCTTGAACGCTATCGATAGTAGAAGAATTTTAAAACAGGGGCCTTAGCTGATACCTAGTGTAAAACACAGTTATTTTTTTTAGAATACATTTAACTTAGGTAGGTATTTTTTCATTAAATTAAGAAGCATTTAGGAAGTACATTACGGCAGTGTTAATGATACTTTATTACCTACTGTTTAGAAGAAGTTTATCTTTTAATTCATCTTACGTAATTTTTCATCAGTATTCATGAGTCTTCTGCAAATTTACTGGCTTTCTCTCATTCGGTTAAAATTAACTTCGAAAATCTATTATAATCAATTTTATCATTAAGATTGTAATCATATTTAACATTCAAGTTTTTTTTTTATTTGTCTAAGTATTAGATAATTTAATAGTTATAATTATGCATATGTAGGTAGGTAAGGAAAGTTACAAATAATTATACCTACTACTACTTGCTTACTACTGATTGTACTGGTGGCTACCGGATTTTTTATACTTTCAATGGTAAGCTCCGTCTTAGAAAAGGTAAAAGTTTTTTTTTAAATTTGTAAACTAGTGCTTGACTGCGATCCCACCAGATGGTAAGCAGTGATGCAATCGTTGATGGTGAGGCGCACTAGTTTATTAAGAACCTATTCACTCTAGCCTTGAAGACACTCAAATTATAATCGGATGGGAAGACCTCAGCAGGCAAATTGTTCCAGTCCTTCGATTTACGCGGTATAAACGAATACCTTAATTGATCTTTGTTCTCAGCGACGCTTATTTATTTATTGTTTATATCAGGCATTAACCCGTAAACATTATTATTAAATTAAATTATAACACCATAATAGATAGATTACATAAATTATTGAATTACAATATTAAAATGATTGAAATGAATAATACAAAATTCAAACGGCTTAGCAGGTACACACAGTAAAATACTGCAGACAGCACTTGATCGTAACATACACATAATTGAGTTAAGAAATATGCCTCAAGTCTCCTCAATCAAAAGCTAGTAAAAATCAGTAACTCTGTTCTCAACGAACATGCCAAGCAAATGATATTTTTACGTACTAAGAAACTGAAAATATACAATAATATGTACACATTAACTGTTAAAAATCATTCTCTTCCTATCTTTGTACCATATTGCTTGGAATTGAGGCGACATTATATTCTACTCTGCCTTATGAATCGTCACGCTATCACTGACACCCTTTTCTTTCATATCACTTCTCGGATAGTCCATCCATCCACGTGTATACTCAAATAATAATAAAAAAATTACGTACAAGTTTTAACAGGCACGTACATTTATATTAGCAAAGAACACAACTACGAGATAAAAATGCCTCATCGCTTACATAAGAATGATGATTTAGCTTCTGATAAAGGTAGTTGAATAATTTCCGACCTCTCGTTCATTAAGGATTCCATGAATCCGATCATTTCGTCTGATACCAACCTCCAGTATGCCGCAATACATTATATAATATAATAAAGATAAGTATTTAATTTCAATAAAGTCTTCATCGCACGAACGATTCATTAAAGCATTTCAGCGCGAATAAAGGTCAATATTAAACGCTTTTTAAGGTTTACTATAATGTCATTTTCACACGATTCGTTGAAAAGGAGAGTAAATTGAAAACATGTTTGACAAGCCGCTGAAAAATTGAGCATAGCATAATTAGCCTTATAATGTCTACTGGGACTCAGAGGCTCCTCTCTAGTCTCTCCTAGCCTCTGGTCAACCACCATGCGGGCCCAGTGGGGATTGGTGAAGGTCACATGTCTTAAAATTTGTGATCTAGGACATGCCGGTTTCCTCACTATGTTTTCCTTCACTGTTTTGAGAGCAAAGGTGATGAAATAAATTACACAAAGTAAGCCACCTGACTGGGTTTGAACTCTGCACCTACTCTCGTAAGTAGGGGTCGTACCCACTCGGCCACCACTAGTCAAAAAATTGAAGCTTACTAGATAATTCAATTACCCACCATTCAATAACCCATCTCTTATGTAATATCTAAAGACTTTTCTTCAGTCATCATTGAGACTATAACCTACATTTATATGATTATATTGATCATATTGGGGTTCCCAAAAATCATTTAACACAATGTTTAAGAAATGGAAGGCTTTCATCATTTCTTTTTGCTGATATTACTCATACATTTATCCAAGAGTATAAATCGGGTTAAAGGCCAGTTAAAATAACCCATCGATATTTAATTTAAAACTGCGATCGTTTTAACAGAACATGGCACAAACAAGTATATAAATCTGATATGTTTGCTCACCAACAACGTTTCACTAAATTATAAAAGTTGTTGAACTTTTGTTTCATTTCATATATCGAGTACAGAGTGAAAGTGATTCCCTTTGACTGCACCGAGATTAATGTGGCTCGTTAACTGCCATCGGGCTATCGTGAGAGATGCGTCTGACGTCACAAGTACAACCACCAAACGTTTCTGGACTAATCTACGTATGACGCAATTGCACTGCATTAGAATATTTGGAAAATAAATTATGGAACAAGCAATCTCTTCGATATGAAAGAAATATTGTGGTTTCGGAGCTAATGTCCGAGTAAATTATTTTATCTATGATGCTTCGAGCCGAGATGAGATTCAAATTCTTATTTATGAATCATTGAGCAAATAAATCACTTTTGACATAGTATCCATATTAACTTTCTAATTCAGTAATTAGTAATCGATTTAACTTTCGTCATTTATTGTCAATTTTTTTTGACGTAATTAAAAAATATTGCGTTCTTAGAAGTATGAATTATGCAAATACATACGATCATTAATGTGTAGTAGTAATGATTTATAATGAACAGACTACTTGCTTGTATTTTTAAATTAAAATAAATCCATTCATTTAGTTTCGCGTATTTTGCATTGACAATTCTCATTAGTTAAACCTGTTTCTATTGAAAAAAAAACTAAATACAGACTAATGAGCCAATATTAGTAAACTACTAACTAATTTGCAAAGTACCTACTCCAGTAATTGTGGGAAGTATATTAATTACACATAATTACATAACAATAGCTCACGGAACACTAAAATCACGAGTCACATACTATTATGTTAAATAGCGGCACAGTACATCACAACAACAGTTTAAAGACCAATACACGTTCCCTATATGGAGATCTAGGCACTATCCGTTTATCAATAGGGCATAAAATTGACTGTGGAAACTATAATTTTCAAGGAATAATACGTTTGACGTGTGTACATATATAGTGAACTATAAGTGAGTGCTAGAGGGCATAATGAATCTCACGATTGTTACATAACGCCGGTAATAGATAATGCATAATAGTAATGACAAGTGATATTTAAAATATATTAGTGCTCAGTGTCTCGCGTCATTTTGTCTCGAGTGCTCCGTGATTGAGTGGGGCGAATTAGATAAGCGCATTAGAGGTCGTAACTCACGGCTTTCACTTTTAGGGCCCAATTATTTATTTTTCGATTCTACGCATCTTTCGTAATAAGCTGCTGGGCGCTGGGCGGCAGCGGCTCGATTACGCGGAACCTTCGCATCCAGAAGAGCCGTAGATAATCTTGGAGATAATAATTCGTGAATGGAGCTTTAAGAAAAATATTCATCATACTCAACTTCCCAATGATTATGTGCGCCTACGCGATCAGTTGTTAGTGCTTGACTAATCGATTACTAAAAAATTATTTACAGATAATTTATGCTACTAATATATAATAAACTAGAGCAATAATTATGTCAGTCTTCACGCTAATTAAACTAAAAATAAAATCAAGAAAAACAAAGCGTAAAAGAGTTTAAAATGGCGCGTTACGCAATGTATTTTTTATTCACATTTCATCACTGTTGGAGACAGTTGGTTGATAATTCACGTAATTAACAGCATGTTTGTGTTACTAAACCTCGGCGCATGCGCATGCCACCCGGCGACATGTTTGCGCTCAGCGCAAAAACTACGCGGGCATTTCAAGTAAATTCGTAAGTCGTAACTTTGTAATTACTACGCTTTTAATTTTTAAAATGGTTATTCTTAAAGCGTTCGTCCTACTTCATCGCAAAAGACGTTGTCATCTTATTAAAGGAAATCATTTTAAGCACGACGATGAGCCTAATCTGTTGATTCCCTGGCCTTTGGACTATTTCGTAACCGAAAGTGCATTCTCATATATTTTACGACAGTTCCATCTGTTTAGAGATACGAAGAATTAGAGAAAGCTGTTGTTTTATCCTTATCCATTCAAATAAACAAAATTCCTTAGCGATGTCAAATTAGAAAATAAACACGTACCCTGAACTCTAAACATCACTTATCGAGCATTCCTTTAAGAAGAACTTTCTCTGATAATGCATGGAGGCTGAGTTAGAAATTACTATTATATCTTTTGAAGTGGGAGCAAGCCGCATCGGTATTGAAATAATAACCTTTCTCTATATTAATTACGTCCCTAACTCCTAGAGTCTGTACGGTGAAGGGCGGGGAGGGTCGAGAGAAGTACAGGTACAGTACAAGCTTTTTAGTACTCAGGCAGTCAACTAGCAACAATGTTGTAAGTGTGCCAAGTAATCAATTTTTAAACGTTACTCTTTTGAATATGCCCATTAGCTTCATAAAGTTCCTGCTAGGGCTGCAGATTGTTCGAAATAGTTACCGTTGTCCTCGCAGCAAAAGTCAACCGAAGGAACACTAGGTTATAGTCAGTAAAAATCTGACACTCTCTCTCGCATCACCCAGAGAGGGAGCAGTCATTTGATGATTATCCACGTAAAAAAAAAAACTACAAAACCTTATTATGCAAACAAAGAAAATGAATATTGCGTTGTCATATGAGTATTTAAATATATGATATGTAACCATTTGTATACTAGAACCTAGCTTTTAATCTGATCTATCTCCATCACTGAAAGGTTTGTTAGGTGAAAACTTAATTAACTTTGCTTGCCTTTGTAAGTACATGAACTGTCTAATCACTACGTGTGATGTTACGATTAGTGTACAATAAATAATAATGAAATGAAAATGTTTGCCCGTACCTTTAGTCGGTACTAAATAGCTCGTTCGAGTGTACATTAACTACTTATTCTGTAATAGGATCGGTAATGAGAGTCCGATACTCATTCTCACAGATGGATGGACGCAGTCAGCCGTTGTTGTGTGGAGCTAGATAACTTAATATGACACGTGGCTACTAATTACAGCTCGTTGATTAACGTATTAAGGTGTATTGAGACACGTAACATCATATCAAATAAATAAAGCTTACTTTTATAAGTAAATTCATGCATAGGTACTTTTTTTTAATGGTATAAACTAGTGCTTGACTGTGATGCCACCTGATGGTAAGCAGTGTTGTTGTTCCTTATCTAGTTGCCTACCTGTTGCTCGAAAGCCTTGTAATAATCGGTAAAATAAGCCGACGAGCCTCCAAAAAATGTAAGCCTTTTGTCCAAAAATTTATGAAGAGGATGGTTAAATTAAATGCTTAACTTAATCTTACCATAACTCCTCCACAAAACTAAATCCTTAAATCGCAAATCCTTACCTGAAAAGAACAAAACAAACAGGATTAGCAAATGAATAATTAATTTCCATCTCATAATGAGCAGATCTCAATAAGGCAATACACGTGTTACCAGGTACATCATTATTTGATCTCGGCATCTCGCCTATCGGCGCGATCTCGCCAATCTAAACAGTGATCGGTTTCGCAAGCCGGTGGCGACATTGCAACAACATCCGCCCCTGATTGCAAGCCGCGTGACATTAATTGACCCACCGACATGTGCAATGACTCGAAATTATATTAATATCATTATACATATAAATACCACCTTCTACTTCTAACTAGATTTTAAACTAGTTCTTAATGAAGTAAGGCAGTTTATGGTGTTTTGAGTTTACTCAAAAGTCTGTTTATAAGTGAGGAGTATTATCGTCTTTCTTGTCAAACATAAATTTTTTTTGTGGAAGATGGACATCGGGCTATTTTCATGTGTAACAAGTACAACAGTGTACCAACATTATACTAAATGACACTAAAATGTATGCCTAAATAAAATCGTACTGTTGAATTTTCAAGCAAAGCTCGGCGTCATGAGTTCAGTAACATATTTTTTTGGGGCAATCAAAAAATGTTTCGCCCGCTCTGAGTGAAGCGAGAGTGTGTCATATAGTTACTAAGCCACCCGTGTAGGTTTAGTTACACTTTATGTTCCAGGGCTGCGGTAACACTGTCGAAAAATACGGCAACCCTGGTAGACATCAACCCTGGTGAGCCCCGTTCATTTTGCTGACCACCACTCCATCGACCTGGTTTTCGCACCTGCAAGTTCATTACCCAAAGTGCAATAATATTTTGCAATTATTGTGTCTCCAATATCATGTATAATAAAGCCTATAGTGTATCCATCTCAATATATGTTTTTTTTTTCTACTCGCATTATTATCCAGCTAGCCTTTAATCAACTAGGTTAGGGTCGGATGCCAGTCTAACCAGATGCGGCTAAAATCAATATTATCAGCGTTTTATGTGAACCGATTGCTATTTGACCTTCAGAACTTAATTACTGGGCAGTAATTACATATGTTTTAACGTTAGTAGAGTTGATAGACCTGCGGGGTTTTTGAAACGACTTAACTGCCATTTAGTGTGTGTGTGTGTGTGTGGATTTTGAGATATTTGCAACTTGTAATCCCACTTTTAAGAATTGTCAGTTCATATACAAACTCAACAACGATTCCAAACATGTTTAACATACATATTAGTTGCACCACACGTACACGATAACCAACATTACGACAAGCGTACCGTTTTCACTCGTACTGCTTGCCAATCTGCTCAAACAAGAAGGTTGGTGTATTGGCCATGTGTATAGTTGTTGTACATAATGTAACTCCTGATAATATAACATACAACTTTTTCTCAGTTTTACTAAACCTGCTAGCTGTCTGAAACTTGTTGTAACTATAAGTTGAGGACGATTTATGTCTTACGAAACGTGTGATATAATAGCACATAATATAGAGTTCTCCTTTACCGAGGTTTCGTGAATCTTTAAAATACTTGTGCTATACGCGTGCTATTATGCTATACGTCTGACTAGATAAAATGAGAGAGAGCGTGAAACGTTATGTGATGTAATAACTTTTTTACGTGTTTGGACTAAATCCGACAACCACCTGCACATGCGCCGACTCACGGTCACTCAACACATGTAAATACTTAGCTTAGACTTTCACTGACAATAATATAGATAATTGTTTTAATTTATGTGCCAACTTGACGATACCTTTTTATTGAAGTGGGAATCATTAAATATTTTTTAACGCTCTGAGTGGATCGATGGGGTGTAGTAGACTTTTACAGAACAAAAACCAACAACGCGTTCCAGGGCCATAGTTTCGAAGCCTACTGGGGCCAAAGGTCTGCTTCTGAAAGGAAGACTCGGCCCTGGTATGAAGGGCAACGGAGAAACAGGAGTGGGTTTTTAGTCATTAAAAGTCTGACACACCCTTTTGCTCCACCCAAGAGCGGGGTTGTCTTTGGATGATTTGTCCACAGGAAAAAAAGGGCCATAGTAACTCTTTCGAACAATTCCGCAGCCCAAACTTGACGATAGCTAAAGCTGACTTTTCAATTGACAACATTCAGGAAATGAGCGATTATCGGCTTCTATTTTGACACCCGTAATTACAAGGCCGGTCTTACGACATTTTTCAAATAATACTACCGAACAAACGCTAGACAATTACACAAAGCCGAGGGATTTATAATTTACAATTGACTATTTAACCGGCTTAGTGGTTTAAACACTAAAAAGGTGAAAAAGAAACCAGAAAGCACTTTTACGTCGAACACTCTTGATTGAAATCAGTTTTCTATCAAGCCATAAATAGAAAATCGATTTGAGCCGAGCTAATGAATGTAAGTGTCGGCACTTTGGACGTTAAAGAGGTAAATATTAAGGTCTATAATTATCTGTGGTGTTACGAGGTGTGTTTACTGGAAACTCTCGCCGAAGCGAAAGTTCTGCATGTGTGGTACTGGGAACATGCAGCAGCGTTTGACAATTCTCATGTACTTACTCGTATTCGTATAACAGACGTGTCCGTGACAGATGTCAATCGTATGTACGGTAATTTTGTTTTCATAACGAGCTATGACGGCTCAAATTATAATAAGAATGAGTAATTACTTTAATATCAACGTCGTAATGTTCTTGAATGGAAATAGAAATGCATTAGTCAGACAACCATTTCAGGTTCAAGCCGGATTTTCACAAGTTTTCTCTAAAATATCAAGCTTTTTTTATAAGTTGCTAGTCACTAGTGATGCGGATGTCATCTAGTAGGAAATTAACCGAGTAAACGTTCTATACGTCACTGATACCAGGAACCGTTACGCTGCAGCGAAATTGCAACAACATCTAGTTTTAAAGGAAATACTCTCCGCCTATTACTAACAGTTACCGAGATAATCACAAGTATGTTATTACCAGATCTACTTTCGATCTCAGCTAACTCAATACGGGAACTTTATCTATCTTAAGTAACATCAAATACCTTTAAGTACCTTTCATTTCAGAGTTCCTGCTTAAGTAGGGGAAGTATTGGCTATTTGACGTGTGCACATAAACCGGACGCATCTAATGCAGTTTCTCTTTAGTCGGTAGCAGGGCTGGCGGTCAGTTACACCGTGCTAAAGATAGAGAAATTAGCTGCGCAGGAGTGCGCGAGTGAATGCACTCGAACGCAG
Source organism: Mythimna pallens (assembly GCA_961205895.1). Taxonomy (NCBI): domain Eukaryota; kingdom Metazoa; phylum Arthropoda; class Insecta; order Lepidoptera; family Noctuidae; genus Mythimna; species Mythimna pallens. The sequence continues at coordinate 11,918,150 of OY540843.1, forward strand.
CGCCCGCGTCGCCGCCCCGCCCATACCATATACGAACAGGCGTAAACTGAGAGATCGATTACCACTAATTACTGGCCTCTGTGCAAAAGCCTCCAGAAATATTGCAACAGACTGTATCTTGGCCCTACGACAGTTAATAAAACAACGTAGCTCTATATACGATATATTGGCACATGACTACATAAAGCCCTGACCAACATTATTAAAGCTTTGGATTTCATACACTGCAATTAATATGGATGAGTATTTATCACAAGAACTGATAATCAAATTATAACTATTACGGTAGTTGCTCGTCCAGGACATGCGCCTGTCTTATAGTCTGATTAAAGGAACCTACAATCTGCATATTCTTAACGAGAAAAAATGGAAGAGCAAAATTTATTTTCTTCCGAACGAGTTTTTCCCAGGATTATAATCTTGCGTCTTCATAATATAAATACTGAGGAAAAGATTGAAATATCTATTCGGATCTTGAGAGTAGATTGTCAGTAATCCCTTGGCGCGGCCGTCTATCGGGCAGTTTAGATCCAATTACAGTCCGCGCGGGATACTAACAATCATGGACTTTCCTTAGGCATTAGTCAAGCGCTGTTGTGAAGCGTGAAAGCGGATTGATCGCTTGATCGCACGACACGTGTCGCCTCACGCCTGTGACTTCACGCTTTACGCGATATTCAATTGTAAGTTGATCGCTTTCTATCGCACACGACGATAATGCTTGCGTACGTGTGAGATCCTCACGACATATGAATCGAGTAATGGGCGTCATAGTCAGTATTTTCATATGAGTTCTTTGATTGTTAGTTCGCGCAAATACTCGATAAGTGTTTTCTAAGAGACAGTGGTTATTTAAGACAGCACTGTTGATAAATAAATTGATTTCTAAGATGCTTATGTAATGATAACTTAAGCAATTGGGTACTATTTCATGTTTACTTTTGTATAATATTTTACACTAAACTAAAGATTTCTTTTAAGTGTTATTTGTTATAATAAAAAGAAATGTTTTTCAGTAAACAGCGACCAAATTGATTACTAGCTGAAGCAACAATCAGCAATTGTAAAATATTAGTGCGAGGAAGAGTGAGGCCATGGTGGGGGGACATCTCGCTATCACTTTCATACACACGTAATCTAATATTATGGTGGTGACGTTACATTTCAGTGTCAGCATCCTCATTCTGTTCCTTGACAGTTTTCGTTTCAACTAGATTTGATAAGTTCTAACTTACTTAATATTGAACGGTTTTAAAAATTCTTTCTTTATTTATGATTTTGGATAAAGTTACTTTTTGATAGAAATAATAAACAAAAAACAGTGCAAGTGCGAGTCGGACTCGCACTGAGGGTTCCGTATCAACTTACCTATGACAACAGTTCATTCCCGAGTTGCGTTACGAAAATTTTTCCGAATCGCAAAAAGAGTTTTTTTTGTGACGTAACAAATTTACAGTTCACATATTTTTTCGTATACTTGTGCTATGAGATCTTGCTTCATGCTAAACAGGATTCTAGCTGTTGAGTCTGTTGTTGTTTTTGTTTCCCTTAATAGTTTTTTTGCTACATAAACGGCCGTATCTTTTTTTTCGTTAACTTAGATTTTTATTTTATTTCAAAGCTTCTAGGGACCGCAGACCTGAGTATATGGTTTTAATTTCAACTCGATACCTTCAAGCGTTTCCGAGATAAAGGGTCTTGACAGACAGACAGACAGACGGACAGCAAAGTGATCCTATAAGGGTTCCGTTTTTTCCTTTAGAGGTACGGAACCCTAAAATAGAGTCATTTATCCAATTCTACATGCATAATTAATTTCATGAATCAGGTAACAAACTTTCCAAGCCACAAAACAAACAAAAGTGTTAACTTACAAAGCAGTCAATACGAAGACAAGTAAGTAGTAAGTATATCATTATCTATTCATCGCTTACTTGCTAATTGCCTGTTAGCATTCTTCTGCTACCAACATGTACGGTTATCAGTTTATCACCTCATATACGAGGATATCAGATTAACTCACATAAGACTAACTGATTACACACGCAAACTATGAAGTAGACACTTCCTTTGTTACACCGCTTAGATGCTGATACCTACTTGAGACTTAAGGCCCTTGCTCCCATTTAGTGCCATAAAAAAGTGACTTTCTGAATTCTACTCCTTGGTAATGGTCCAGCTGTTAATAGATTTGAAAAAAGAATATATTTATTATAACATTATCAACGTGATTTTTCGCTTGTTTTCCCTATTCCTTTCAAAGGGCTTTGATCTTCTATACTTATACTACACTATATTTTGTACTATATATATATAATATAATCAGGTAGTTTGTTCTTTTTTCGTAGCAGGTAATCTTTGAAAGTACTGGTCCGATTGCTAAAATTTTTTCACCGATAGAAAGTTACTTTATTGCTGAGTGACATAGGCTATATTTTTTATGTACCCGGCCGAAACCGCGGGCGAAAGCTTGTTAAATATATTAACACAAAAAATATAATGAACATAGAATGTATATGTTAATCAATCAATATTTCGCAAAGAATCAGGGTTCAGGGTTTTATGCGGGCGCAGGCGACAGTACGAGTAGGTATGTGTGGATTTAACTCCAGCCAGCTAGATGTTTAAGGGACTATACACCTTAAAAATGGCGGGCGCGACTAGACGAGTCGTAAAAGGCGACAACGCTTCTTAGGTGTGGATTCTTGCTAATCGCAAAGATCTAAAATACCATGCAAATAACTTTTTCTAGAATGTTGCTAATAAAAAAACTTTATTAAAACTGCGTTTTGCTTCCAACAATGAAAAATGTACCACTTAAAGAAATCCGACTGAGTCCCTACCATGAGCTCTTAACGCGATCCGTTTTACGACCTAAACTGAACTGTTAAAGGAATGGAGCTATATATAGCATTCCTCTTTCTCGATCGCACGCTTGGCATTTCATAACACGGCATGGTAAGATCCCTGCCCCCCTAGCCAAGTTACAACCATTTCGTTTCGATTCTCTTTTCGTTGTTCGCTTTGAGTCGGCCAGGCCTCCTATTCCTTTATTCTGACCACGTGATTGAGCGTTGAGATGGCGTGGCCTACTCGTGGCACTCGACGAAAAGAGAATCGAAAACGGTTGTAACTTGGATAGGGGGGCTGAAGACATTTTTAATTCGTTATTGCATCTTTCATTTCAATATTCATAGATCTTACGTTTATTACTTTTTATTTATCTTTGCTGCGTTCAAAAATAGATGAAAAATAAAGTCATAAATGCGACGGCCATGTATTGAAATAGCCAGGTTATTTAAATCATGCGACCGCCTCCGCGATACCGCACGAGTATCATACACAGATATCATAGATCTACAGACAGACAGAAAAATATATGAAAGTATTTTATGTCGACTGTTATTGCAACCACACGGCAAGCTAACTACGAGAAAACTAATCAATAAGATATGTAGAGTTTATGTTATGGCTTCAAGTTAATAAAATTCATGCTGCGGAAAAATATTTTTATTATGGTTGGATATTAAATCGCAAATTAACGCTGGTGCTTTTATTAAATCAAAATTATTTGAACTATACGAGTGTAGCGACATCTATGGCGTCACAAAAGAACTAATCCTGCATCGTGCAATCAAAGTTCTCCGCGCGATTGTAACACTAAAGAACAGCCCGAAATCATCTATCGGACAGCTACCCACTAGAAATAACACCCGTCTGGTCGGAGGATCCTCCCTTTCCAACGGAGGTATGCGGGACTTTACACTCTGTTCCGCATACGTCCAAACGAGTATCTACACAGCATAGCATAATCAGCCTTTTAATGTACCCACTGCCAGGATTCTAGCTCCTAGAGAGGAGCCGCATGATGGATTATGACCCATTCCCTCTTCTCTCTAGAAGAGGGAATGAATGGGTCGTAATCCATCACGCGGCTCCAGTGCGGATTGGTAAATGTCACATGTTTTCGAAGTTTTGGTTCTAGGACATGCCAGTTTCCTCACGATGTTTTCCTTCACCATTTTGAGAGCAGTGGTGATGAAATACTCGTAAATTACACAAAGGCATGCACCTGGCTGGATTCGTACCCAAATCTAAAACCTTAAGAAATAGGTAGCCTATTTCTCGTAAGTCGGAGCCGTTATCAATGGGCCACTACTACTCACAATCTATCACCAAACAATAAAATTAATCTACATAGGGAAAAAGAATTGCTAAAAATTATAGAAGAGTTTTATATTATAGATTTCATGCTTTAGCGCGTAAAGCGTGTAAAATAAAATAACAGTTATTTCTAGTCATATATAATTAGTAAGTTGAACTTGCAGTGGCGGCTCCTTGTACAGACAGTGGAGCATTGTTCAGTGTTCATGCTACGTGCATGCGACACCCGTCCGCTACAAGTTCACACCATCGCCACTCGCGATAACACGCAACTGAGGAAACCACACATTACATCTCTCACAGATCTTATCCAACCACTCTCAATGACTAATTATTTGCTTAATGGAATTAATAGCGCGGTTTACTATTAACACTTTTATATAAAAGTTAAGTGTCGTCCGCTCTAATAGCCTTATTAATCTCATAAAAATAAACACGAAGTTCTAAGCAGACTCAAGCACATATACGACATTGCCACAATATTGTAAATTGACAGGAGAAAAAGTAGGCTGCAATAAAATATAACGAGCAAGAAAAAATAGCGCGCTTATTACATTACTTTATCGTGCGATTTCTATCGCTAAACTAACAATGTCGGTATTTATTTACAAAAGTGTGTAATAGTGAGAAGTAAAAGTTATTGTGCAATAGTTTACAAAAAAAAGCCGGTAACAGATAATACAGTTACATGGTTATAGATCATGATTCATGACGATCACGAATCGCATCTCGTTGGCGATATCAATTTCATGATCGCACGTGAACGATCAGGCGCTTGAAAAGTAAAGGCAGTCAGACCATCATCAAGCTAACAGCAAAAATGCATTCCGTGGAGAGAAAACGACACTAATACGATGCAGTCGTGCAAACTGCAAATGAATAGCAGTACCAGCTGCAAAAAGCAAACCTTTTATAGAGGCCTTGAGTATGAAAGTGGAAACATCAATGCGGACGTTATAATTTGCGCGGTGCATTTCCCGTTACGTACGCCGCATTCGGCCGTGACAATGTTCCATGTTGCACCTCGGAGACGCTTCGTAATGACAGAATGGCACTAATGAAACAACAGACAGCCAATAATCAACTCCCTGTGTAATGAGAGACAACGGGCACGAACAGCGAACACGGTTACTGAGCGGAGGCTGCAAGCCCGACCACAGCGCGGCCCAACGTACAATAGACCATTATAATATTCTTTTTAGCTAGGTATTATAAATTATGCTCCATTCAGATAAGTAAGCACAAAGAAGGTATAAATCAAAAGGCGGAATAATTGGATTATACATATCCTGATATGCATGCGTGGTTTCGTGTAAACTATGCCTTGAAAATAATTCAAATTACGTGTAAGGAATGTGTCAGACTGTTGGCCTGCCCTACGAATAAACGACTTCAGATTACAAAATAAATACTATTCCGTAAGAGGTATGTCCATATATCGAGTTCGAGGTGTAATCATTACATTGCCTCTGAAAGTAGACTAATGACCGCCATTAAAATAATGTACGCGACATCGGACGCAGTTTAAACTCATGGCAGAGCGAGACGCTGCCATATGTTTAGACTCTGGTCTGGATATTTTTACTGTGTATTCTTTCATTAGATTATATACATGTGACAGTGTTCATTTTATTTCCTTTTAATATTAGTCATAGCCATTTATTGTTACAAGCTTATTTTATTGCTACTTCCAATTTCAGTAAACACGTTTCTCAATACCCCAAACGAAAGCTTCCGTTCTATGAATTGAGTAAGGTAGAAAAACCCAATGAACAAACAAAAGTTGTTGCTCTTACACGACGGTATAACGGTGGGCTACCAGGCTATTGAGTAGATGCACCTGCGGCTCAAGCCTCGAGGATGAGCCTTTCACTGGCGCAATGCGCATCGAAAGTGCAGCGTTGATGCAACGTGACCCCCGACCTCTGCCGCAACGCTGCCTTTTGTATCTGATTAGATTGATACTTAAGATAATTGTTGGTTCCAATCAAATCTACAGAAGTTTGTGGATATCATGATTGCATATCACGTTTCTTGTGAGCTTCTTTATGTGTCGGGGTATTGTGGGTGATTGACGGCTCTGGCGTTGTTGTTTTATGTGGAGGTAAGGTATTAAGAAACTCTTTTCAGTAAATATCATGTTATTGATCAATCTACTACAATGACGTTAAATGATATTTATTTATCGCGGGAACTCGATGGATGCGAGACGGACAGGAACGATCGTTGTGACGACACTTAGAGAGCCCCATATGTCCAGCAGTGAACGTCTTTTGGCTGAAATTATGATGATGAAGATTTATTAAAACTCTATGCACTAATAAAACACTGTACAAAAGCGCCTTAGGCAATTACTACCAGTCGACCTTAGGGTGGTGCAGAAACCACAGAAAGATTTCATAATCTTCATAGCTAAACTAACAAACCGTTGTTGTTAATCTTCTAAAAATTACGAGTATTTTCCTAGAGCTCCTACGCATACACTAACCTAACCTAACTGACCATTTAGCACTAAATATTGATACTGAAAAAGCAGTTCATTAATATCATGGCACCAATAAAACACGCCACACTATTATGTTGCAAAGGATTCTGAGGGAGGGCAGATAACTCAGTGCCCACTGGGCAGGATAAATCGAAGATAAAATACGCTCTGTAAGAATTGGCATCGGTATTAATGGTTAACCGGCCTTCTTTGGTTAATGGTGGTCGGTTAACCAGCTGTCATGTGGATACCATTTTGCAGGACAAATCGCAGCGGCCCACCAGCTGAGAACACTCGTAAACATGTAAATTCATAAGTTGCGGAGATACTTCGTGCATGATAAAGTACGGGGCTCACTGCAACAAAACCTCTGATGGACTCAAAAGAGATCAAGAAATTAAAGTTACGATAGTCCTGTCGCCTACTGTTTACTTAAAATAAGCAGCGTAGTTACGTAGGTAGACCTATGTGCTTGGAACGTAAAGGGTAACTAAAGAAACACGTGTGGGTTTAAGTCAGTAAAAGTCTGACAATCCCTCGCGCTCTGCCCAGAGCAGGAGAAGTTATTTGACGATTTCTGAGAAAAAAAAATGAGATAGACAAATATACTTCAGTTCTAGATAAAAATGTTTTACATTTATTTCTATACATAGACATGGGTGTGTTCTCCACCGATTTGGTAAAACCGATGATGTCACAGTCTAATATACTAAAACCCCATAACATACTAAAATTAGGCGTGTAGTAAACATTCGTCTTTAATAACAATAATCCGTTTTTAAGTGTTAATGTTATAGCCCTAAAATGTGACAATGACAACTCATATATGGTAATATATTCGAGTACCCACCTTGGATTGTTAAGGTGCGCTTGTGTTGGGCAACGACACAGAATACATATAATATTATGAAACCAATCACGTTCTGATGTAGCTGCGGACGTTATTATGTGTATATTATAAATATTATATATACATATATATACCACCATAACATAGGTATATAAAAACCGCAATATACCTTGGATTAATAAGAAAATATTCTAAAGTAATTACAGTCGGATGTTATCATAAAATTAATACGTACGTTAATATGCAAACCTCGGTTAACACCGCACATGAGTCGTAAATACTTTACATCGTAGAATGTTGATTGAAGTGAAGTTAAACTAGTTCCGAATGACACCGCCATCTTCCGTTCGGTACATAAAGATCAAAGATAACACAGCCTACTAACTACAAGTAGAAACGAAAGTAAACAAATTTAAACTAACAAACAAGTTTTAGCCTCGCGTGCACCCAACAGATTAAACAGCAATTAAAAACAAACGCAAAAAATGCATTTCTCCAATAACGCAACTTTCGTTTTTAATAAAACATGTGTAGATTGGACCCCGCCATATGCTAGTATCGATTAATAGTTATATCGATTAATAGTTATACATCTGAGCGACTCTTCAAAAGGGTCGTACAGTCAGCGTACTGCGGAATGCGAGTCCCGTTTAGTGATGAGCGGAGCCCGCAGCGTTATAATATCTTCCCTATATTTTCCAGTCCAATCACTAGGATCGCCTGTCGGCCTGAACACTGATGGTCCCGCCTCGCTATCGGATAACTAATTCGAATTAACCCCACGGTACTGTTACAATTACGACGCACTTAAATGCAAGATACAGGGAAGCGCCGTTTTAATGCTTAATAGCAAATTGAATGAGCAACGATCATGGTTGAGATATAACAAAATGCCTGCAATCAGTTTGCGGTGCCCTCGGGCTAATAGGTAATCCTATATCTATCTAACTCTTGTAACGTTTTACACGACGGTTACAGTAATACGAGTAATCTGAACATCAGAGCGCACCATAAACGGTAATTACATATCAGCAGTGACGGTAAAGCATTATAAAGACAAGATCGACGTGAGATAAGAAATTAAAAACACTTTCACTGCGTAATTGCTGACAGTAAACACTAATGAGGCGACAAAGTTGTACCAAAACGTAATTACCTACAGAAGCGTGAGGGCTTAGCGACTCAATCATTAGAAAGTAAGGCACAGGTTGAAAGAAAAACTCGCACTGTTACGGAAAGTACGGGAAAAGTGTGGCCGGTGGGAAGATGCGTTTTTCACAATGGAACGTTCATAGGCGTTATTTTATTTCTTGTCAACACATCAGCTATTGTTTACGGAATGCCTGAGTAAGACAATGTTGTTCAACAATCTTGATTGTTAGTTACTGTCGCGTCGAGATAATAGCGCCTGCGACTCACTGTTGCATGCCATGAAATTTATTTACTCTCTGAAATTACTAACATAAATCTGTTGCTAAGTAATCGTGCCTCAGGCAAATACGAAGATAGTGATCTATACATCTATACAAATATTATAAAAAGAAGAGATTTATATGTGATATTTGTTTGTATGAATAAACTCGAAATCGACTATCTGACCGATTTTAAAAATTCTTTCACCAGTACATTACTACAACATGACTGAGTGACATGAGTTATATATTTTTTACGGCCACGCAGACCTGCGTTCAAAAATGAGGTTAGAGTTAACTCTAATGACGTCATCAGGGTAGATACTCGACGCTCGCATTTTTGAACGCGAACGTAGAGTTCAACTGTCAATGCCAAACAACTGTCATTCCTGCCGCTTACATCAACCTACACTGCTCGGAGTTAGAGTTAGTTGGGTTAACTCTAGGGTAGATACTCGAGTTATAAAAGAACGACCCTAGGTTGCAACTCGAAGCATTTTTGAACGGTTAGAGTAACGAAACTACCCTACTTTGGTTATTTTTGAACGCAGGGCAGGCAAAACCGCTGGCAAAAGCTAGTTTGGTATAAAGAAAGCGGCTAACAGTCAACAGGAGATATCGCTATTAAAAAGGGTATTTTATAAAAGAAAGCTTCACAGCCTTATGTCATATGAAAACCACGTGCTTTTAGCAGCTTCTGTGTGATGTAAGTATGGGTGGGTGGTACCATAATTGGCAAGGTACTGTTGTGGGTGTACGACTAGCCAGCGTCGTGTTGATACAGTCTACTTCCGAGCGTGGCGCAACGTCGAGCACGTGACGTGCCCACGCGTAGGGCTGGCAGGTGATTGTTAATGAATAAACCGACATGTGACTCGACTGTGTACATTACTGTTATCGCTTATAAAGCCTGAACAATAGAAAAAATCATTAACTGTACATTACTGTACCTAACTGTAATATATACTATAATATTTACTGTTATAAATTATTGTTTTACATTGATCATCAATGATTGATTTGAGTATCGAGAGGCCGATTGGACTTTTAAACGACAAGAGGGAAAATGCACGAATGCACTCAGACAGGTGGGCGAAGATCGACTTACGGGATGGCTGAGGAAGGACGACGCCGTCGAGGCCAACCGCGGTGAAGGTGGTGTGACGACCTGTCGTGCTATTTTCTAAGAAAACAGCCTTGAGCGCAGCGCTGGCCGCAGCGACGAAATCCAAATACATAAATAGGCTAACACACACAGACACACACACAACATACCTACACACTTTCAACCGCACACCTGTAACACGCACACTCTTTTACTTATTTACCCTGTTACTTTGAACTAATTATTTTGTCTCCTATTTTATTTTAAGGTAATCCGCAAAGGAAACTTGTATTTTGATTTAACGATCACGCAACTCCGGTCCCCAAGATATAGGCACCGCCTAGTTTGGGGGCTATTGTAATATTTCTGGTAAAATATAAATCCTATTACCGATATGTAAATATGTTATACCTATGTTTAAGAAAATACCTGTAACAATGGTTAAATGAAGTTATTATTATTATTAACAATAAAATTCAATAAACCTTTTACCTATTTAGATTTCGTCAAGGCTGAGTTCCAAGAGAATAGCACTGCTGAACATGTTCACAAGGTGCACTTGGCCAAAGCGCCGAAGACAGAGAGGTTAAGAAGGAGAAAGGGGAGGTCCTTTATCCAGCATTGGGATAAAATATAAGCTAATGACTCAAGTAACAACGTCCTTAAATTATGTGGGAACACATTCGTTGTGCGTACAACTAAGAAGGTGAATTGCCCGCCAGAGTATGTTTCCGGATACCTAGAACCTAGGGATCTTTAAGTCAAAAGTGAATAGATTACTTCTAGGCAAGCGTACTTCATCGTCGACCACTTCGTCGCTTTCCATCAGGTGAGATAGTGGTCAATCTCGAGCCTATCAACAATTAAAAAAAGCAGTGAACACAACTAATATTACAAGAATTAGAACTCTCTATTCAGCTTGCTAACAGCCCTACCGATATTGAATACACCACAATAGATGCAGCAACCATAGGCGACTCCCATACAAGTTGTCAGTAACGACATGCGACGTCACGTGTCGGCCACCTTACGTAACAAATGAAAATCGCCGCTTTTCCATCGCCCGCGTTCAGTTGCATAACGGGAAAGTTGTGCAAGTATAAACATCAACTTTGCACAAGAGGAAAGTTCCACACAGAGATGTCTGTTTAATAAAACCATGGTCATTATAATAACATATACAAACAGGTAGATAAATTTATGGGAAAAACGACGTGTGTATGAGTCAGACGCCAAGAGAAACTAAACGATGCATCCAAGTATATACGGTGGAAAATTATTATCGTTTAATGTCTTAGCGCTTTGAACTAAGCCAGTAATAAACCGCTAAAATTACTTTGCTATTTTAAAAACCGCGTGCGTAATCTAAGGCTAGTTAATCCGCTTACTTATTTCGGAGCCCTGCTCACCTATATGGTCTTAATATTAAATGAAATGACAACTGATACAATCGAATCGTTGTATCATTTTTTCTGCGTACATTAGCAATTACAAGATCAGTGATAAGATGTATATGTAACTGTTATTGATACTTGTAACCTGGACATTGAACTGTTTGGAATTTATATCCATATAAGTTGTTAGATAATGATGGCCATAATTTATGGGATGAGGGGATATCAACACATGGTCTGCTGAGGATCGATGGCGTCTTTGCCCTTGCGCAAGGAAGCATCCCATATATAGCTCTCTTAAGTGTATCTGCCCAGTTCATTGCACTTTTCTAAACTATGATCGCTGCTCGATACAATGCAGTAATTTATTTTCTTTAATTTCCAATTAAAACAAATCAGTTTGATTTATATTGAAAGTTATGTGAGGTGTATGCATTATGGTCAAGTCGAGACTTCTAATGGCAAAAAGTGTACGAAACCATGTTAGCAGCGATAGTCAATTTATTTGTCTTAAAGAAATATACTTGAGTAAATATTTTGTCACGTACTGCAGTTGCAAAAGTAAAATAAAAAGCTTGGGTAAGTGCGCTTGCCCACACCTGTCTGCTACACCAACGCCGACGTAAGAATGGGCGTGTCAGAGCTGCGTCCGCGCAATGCACCCAGATTGACACTCATTGTTACATCACCCATTCACCAGCCATCTCGATCGACCATTATTTTAACACCTATCATTATTTAATTACAATCACGAGGACGATTGCCTCTCGGTGCAGTAAATTATTACGTAGGAATTATATGAAACAATAGAAAGTTGTGTGATCGGTGCCATGACAACGCTTTTTGGTTGATTTCAGAATTATTTATTGTTTCTCAGAGAATGAAATATCTATAAGCGAATAATGTTATGTAACTTTATAGGAAACGACAGTCACTTTACGTTTACTTTATCAATAGCATCGATTATAATTATTGTGTAATTGAGTTTGTTTAATAATTATTATTTTAAAATGAATGGACCAATACAAAACTTTTTCATAAAATTGATATCAAAATACAAGTAGATACATAATTCGATATTTAAAACAAATATACAATTAAAAAAAAAGAGTAGTCCAAATAACGAAGTGCATGTTCAATATTTAGATACTTTTTCAGATTACAAAAGGTACTTTTTTCCACTGTAACTGATAGTACATCACTTAACGTGTAGAGAAGATGTCAATGCTTAAGCACTAACCAAACAATGGAACGTAACGCACTCGTAACTTAGTAAGTTACGTTCAAGTTACGCCGAGTTCGTCGCCGAGATGGATCGCGGCTGCCGAGAGTAATAACCTCGCTAGTCACAGTGTATGTGTGTCGCAGCTGTGAAGCGAAATAGGTACTTGCTCTAGTCATCTAACAAAAAAGTTAAAAATCTTAGAAATATACTCCATTCAGTACAGTTATAAAAGTGGCAAGAATTGTCGAGCCGAGTTGATTTCAGTTAGAGTACCGGTTCTTAAGTAGTACCGGTGATGATTGTAATAGATATTTGCATAAGGGTCCGTTGCTCTTCAAAACTTGAAAGGGTTGAACGTGGCTTGGACAGGGACGTTTTCTTTTGTTGAGGTGGGAAATCATCCAATCACCTCTGCCGCTCTAGGGTGGGCCGGGAGGGCGTGTCTTTTATTGACTAAAACCACACCTGTATCTTTCAGTTGCCATTTGCATTTTAGGATCATAAGCTTCCTTTTCAGAAATTCCTCGTGACCCTAGCGGAGAAATGGGGACTTTTTTTTTCTACAACTTTCACATCTAGTCTCAAACTAAGCAGAGCTTGTGGTATGAGTACTAGACAACTGATAAACATACTTATATATTTCTTAATACATACATACTATAGATAAGTAACACCCAGACACAGAACAAATGACTTGAATCTCTCTTTATAATAAAGAGTTCTCTCTGTTCTCTCAATTGATTAATAATGTGTTATCTGTTCAAAGTCTACCAAATTAGAAGCGGCAAGGTAACTAAACCGCTTTTATTTTGAAATGGGCGGTCTTAAGGCTCCATGCCTACGTGAGTCGTCGTAAAACCATTTCAAAATCCAACATTTAAAACGACTAACTTAATTATTGATTTACATAAACTTTTGCAAGTGATTTATTAACAAACTTGTAATATTGAAATTAACAAATTCCACCCAAGCTGCAAGTTGAAATGACAGATCGATGAGCAAACTGCATTCAAAATTATCATTAACCTGTCAAAACGTCGAAGAATTTTATTTGAAAGGAACAAAAATAAACAATTATTTTGACTGGCACAGCAAGATATATTCCACTTATAAATAATAACGTTCTACAGGAAAGTAGTCGAGTCAAAAGGAATTCCTCCTTGAATATACCGAAGAGTAGTGGTGGCCTAATGGTAACAGTCTTAACTTACGGGCTTGTAAGTCGTGGATTCCAAATCTAGCCAAGCGCATTATTTTATACAATTTATTTTATCACCACTGCTCTCAAAATGGTGATGGAAAACATCTTGAGGAAACCAGCAGGTTCAAATTCGAAGAAATTTAACATCCATTAATACGCACTGGGCTCACAATCCCTTTACTAGTAGAGAAGAGGCCTGAGTCCCAGCAGTGGGAACATTATGAGGCTTATTATGCTTCGTACATATGCTTACACCGAAAGAAGTCCTCACTGTCGATGCCGTCCAAAAAAATAAATAACTATAGCAAGAAGATAACAAAACGCAACGATCAACAATCAATTGTTGCAATCCAAACACAATCCATTGTAGTCATTGGAAGGGCATTCAGATTGATCAGCAAGTGATTGTTTATATTGACGATAGAATTCAAGAGGCATTCAGCAGGTATCTTAGTCATAGTAAGATTTGATACATCTGAAATTGCAAGAATATTGAAATTGACCAACACAGAGGACGAGTATCAGACTATAGACTGATATACTTACCTACCAATATAACTATAACTATAATCAAAATGTCAACAAGAACTCTAAAAGGGAAAACAAGAGACCTTTAGCGGTGCCCTCTTCCTTCGAACCCCACACGGCTAGACAGATCTGTTATTTGTTCGACTCCTTTTAATTGCATGCTCCTTAACTTTTTTCCAATACCGACGCCGACATCGCATTTCTAAAGAACACAGAACTCTAAATTTGTTATTTAAATAGTAATAAACTTTTACTGTAGGCAATATAAATAAGACAAAAAATTTAAGACTAAATTTTGGAACTTATACGACACGTAAGTTTAACAAGCTAGGTTCTAACTCTAACAAAGCTATGCATTGCAGTATAACAGTTAGTTCTCATAAAATAATTATTAAATTGGCTCACCAATTCGTGTAAGCACCAGTAAAACTCGGTAACCATAATCATGATTCTAAAACCACCTCCCACGTAAATGTTATAAATGAACGCATAACGATTTGGCAAGTGTAGGTAATGGTCGCTGTAAATCAAACGTCCACTCTCAAGGCGCTTATCTACACTCTAAATAATATCTCAAGTTTGGCTGTTTCCCAACAACAATGCCAAGAACACGCCATATGCTCTTATGCAGGGAAGTTCAATAACTCAATAGCAATAACCCGACACAAACGTAACCCGACAAGAATGTTGTAGATATCTATCTAATCCTTATGGTTTCTAATTGTTGCACAATTAAATCAACTTTATCACTAACTAGTAACCCGCCCCGGCTTCAACCGGGTACAAATTATACCTATATATGCCGCCTGAAAATTCTCCATACGATTTTAATAAATCTTTATTAGATTTTAATTTCTCGATATATTCGAAAAAAAATTCTGTATACGATAAATCACATCCAAATTCATTAATTTCCAACATAACCAAATTTTATTTAAAAAAAGAATGATTTACGATTTTTCGCGATGTTTTACAATCCTGCATTTGCAATTTTCATAAACCTTCCACTGAAAACCATATCAAAATCGGTTGCGTGGTTTAGAAGGAGCTGGCGGAAAAAAACAGACACACCCGCAAAAGCGACTTTGTTTTATCCTTAAATATTTTAAAACAAAGTCCCCTGTCACGACTATCTTTCTGTATGAACACAATAAACTGAAAAAAAAATCAGTAGGAACAGATTTTAGTATGCAGTTTTCACCTATAGACAGAATTATTCACGAGGAAGGTTTAGGTGTATAATACATGCATATTATAGTAGATAAAAGCCAAGAATTTCAAAGATTTCTAAAACCCATGCGAAGGTGAGGCAGGCTCTATCAAGGGCGGAATTCAACAATAAAACTAATCGCGTTTTAACGTTTGGCTCGCATAATCGCGTTTAGCCGCTGTCAGCAGTGTCACTTGTAAAAATACAACAAAAGAAAAACACAGACAAGTGACACTAGTGACAGCGGTTAAACGCGATTATGCGAGCCAAACGTTAAAACGCGATTCGTTTTATTGGTGAATTCCGCCCTAAGAAGATATGGTCAATCTTCTAATTTTGGTAAAAGACTCGCATAAAACTGAGAACCATAATAACTCTGATCCGGTTTGCTGGTTTGCCGATGAGTAACAAAGGTGTGTTGGAAATAAATCTAATCGACAAGATATATCGAAGCCATAATATAATATTGGCGCATAACGTTAAGAAACAAAGCAACGAGCTAACGATGTAACAGATAAAAATAAACAACATGTAAATAAAACAAAACACGTATCGCAGATGAGGCAATTCTTCGAAGCCGATGTTTTGTCCGGGGCTAACAAATGACGATGCTGTCCGCTCCGCTCGATCTAGCAACCGCTAAATTATATTTTATTTATACTGATACCTGATATGGCTACAGACTAATCTATAATATAAGTGGGGAATATTCATTATATAAAGTTCGCAAAAAAAATATTATCTGAAAGCGCTAAAATTAGTGCTGGATAAATAATATATTATTATTCCTAAAAAAAAAACCAGTTTGCAATTACAAATATTCGTAGTTGAGTGTGTTTAAGAACTTCGGAACGGAAATAAATTAATTCAAAATATCAGTTTCCAGAAGATTTTTAATGAACGTCAAATGCTCAACAAACTACGTTTTTAACGAAAATATGAATCATACACAACCGGTGTTTATCTGACACCATTTTTGGGATGGAATATTATTGATTTCGGAGGATTCTTTGTTTTTATTTTAATACTAAATCACAATGTTAATCTTGGACGTTATTATGAACATACATGGCAGGTCCATAAATTGTTTTGATAATTCTTTTAAACACCCTACCTAATCTGTGTATGAGTTATCGTGATCTAACAATACTACTATGATTGTGATTGTAACGAAAAGTAGCACGTCGATACGCGTTAATTATGCCTATCAGCAATTAAGCACACGTGCGAAATTATTCTATGTCAATAGAGAAGAAACCTGCCTAGCTGCGATTTAAAACAAGTTATGAATAGGTAGTCACTTACTACAGTAATGACAGAAAAAATCTTTCGCCGTATCTTTATGATTAAAATGGATGTGGCAAAAAATTATTGTATCGTCTGATATAATAATAAAATCTCTAATTTACATTTCACAGCTTGTATATATCATTTGATTCCAATTTACATTTTGAAATACAAAAAGCTAAATATCACTTGGTGTTAAAACTTTTTGTAGACACGGTTCTTGGACCTCCATGGGTAAGAAGAAATGTAAATAATTATTTATAAATAATGAAGAAAAGGAGTTACAAATGATCATACTGGCACTATTCGATCGTTCCTCACTCATGGGTTCGTACAATTGCTGTCTATCGTTCACAATCGCTTAATTGATCTCATCGGCTTGCGGTGACGAGTAGTAACTGTTCCGTTACCAGAAAATACCAATCAGCGTCGAGAACCTGGTATTACACTTGCAAAAAAACAGTAAGCGTGACAGGAATTTGCGCGACATTTTGTCCTCAGATACGTAGTCCTAGGTATGTCTTTAAAATACATAAGTAGTTCTTACATAATATGACTATCTTATTATATTAGGTATTGTCTTAACGCAGATAAGATTGGCAATTATAGGTAACCTCAAATAAGCAGCAGACACCAAGCCAATGCTTAAATTGAAGGTTTAAAATGAAGGTTAACAATAAAGCTAATTAACAATTATAATTAAGTTGCTTCAGATTAGTCATTTTATTTTTGCTTGTGGTATACGTACTCTTATTTAATTCATTTTTTGTCAATTTACCTTGATATCATTAGGAAATATGATAAATGATTGGGCACCTACTAAAAAGAAATAAAATTAATGGTGTACGATTATTTTAATGGTAATACGTTCTTAATAGCCGCTATACGTGTCGCGATATACATCGAAACGCAAACAAAGCGATCAAAAGCATCAAGCATAGCTGTGCGGACGCTGTAATTATCACTCGATACAGCGTGGGCATACATCATCATTTAATAAGAACTTTTTAAACGCAGATGTTCCCCATTCGAAGCAGCAGACAAAAGGCGTTAGCGCAATAGAGATGGACAAAGAGACGGATGAACAGATGCGCGAGTGGAGTTGTGGCATTTGTCTGTAAATCACACGAGCAAACAGCGCGCACACCGGCGGCGAGAGCGTGGTGACAGCCGCGTGGGTGTGTGAGTGTACCTGCCATCAAGGCTGCGCTGCGGGCATACCTGCCCCTACCTGCCTATCTCGCATTCTTGTACTATCTGCGAAGTATCGGAAGGTTTGCGCGTGTGTCGTAACGGTGCCCGCGTGCTTGACTGCTGCTTAAACTGAACTTTACACGCCTGTCCTCGCAACCAAATCACTCTAATCTTGCCAGTTCCCACCGCTGATTGACAATGCAATTATGAATATGGTAATACTATTTGTCAGACCTTCAGCATTCGACATATTTTGAATATATTAAGTTAAATAAATTCGAAGCTAAGACGGTTAATTCCGTAATATAATTCATCATTCTCATAACGACTACGCACTTCTACGGTATTTTTCTCTGCCAAAACAAATAAGGAAATAGTAAATCTTATCTCATGTGTCTTTAGAGTCAACAGAAGATATTTTAGGAATTTTGGTAAATTTATTATAAGAATAACGCAGGTCGCTACGGCGCTGCTACGCGGCTGCAAGTGCTACGCAAGTACGCAACTGGAACTTTGAATCGACTTGGAATAATTAATGAATTGAATTGTATATTATTTTATATTCACTACAATGATTCATCTTTCATAGTTTTAGGAAGGTGTCAAACGTGTCAAAGCTTACTTTGATTTATTATTATTTAGCGATGTCCTCGATACACACGTTTGTAGGTCATGGACCATCAACCTCAAAACCTTTATAAGGAAATGCAGATCAGGTTAGCACAAATTAACATTGCAAAACGAATCGTTTCCGAATTTGTTTTACAAATAAAAATCTATTCGTGAATTACGAGAATCATCTACATAATTATTTATTTAAAACATGTTGTACTATTATTGCAGAACGTGTTTCTCGATGCTTAATATATTATTAATTATTATTATAATTTCCTGAGTACAATAACGGCCGAATAAAAACAAGTTCGAGCTAATCTCTAGAGTGGAATCTGTGAGCTGGCTTATTACACTTGAAACCATGCTCCTTGAATCTCATATTGCATTATGATTCATGTCAGAGATTCAGCGAGTCATGCCGTCAAATGTCGAGTCCCTTGTATTGTTTGTATTGTCTTATCCGAGGCGCTGTGATGTCATAGTTCATAGAAACGCCCTCCGCTGTCAGTTTCGCAACCCGCTGGATGTTACCATGGACGTGCTTCAGAGCTAGGTGCGTCGCACTCAGCGGGTTGCGTCTATTGTGCTATTTACAAAATGGTCAAGAAGTAATGTTAGATTTTATTGGTTGTGCAAGCCGTGCATGAGGATTGGAGGTGAGGGGGCCGCAGAAGGAGAGGGGGGGGTCGTAACAGGTGTACGAGGCCGGCGCATGCGCATGGGAGCGACGCGAAGGTCACCACAACTTGTGGCGTTCTCTCTAGTGTCGCAAGTTGATTACCGTAACTCCATCGTTCTAGCGTAAAGTATTCTTTAAAAAAAAGTAAAGCTTGTTGTAGCAATGAGAACATTCCCCAAAATGCAGAAAATAAAAGACGAAATGCGTCTTGTGTCACAAATACATATTTGGCAACCTCAATAACTGGCATAAAAAAAACATTTGTTTAAAAAGTGAATACCTGTAAAATTTAACAATCAGCTGCAACTTAACATAAATAGATAAAACTTAGAGCCTAAAATAGAACACTCACCTCTTTGAGACCATCAAGACGTCCGAGGGACTTAGACTGTCGCAGAGGAAGGAAGGCCTTCAGCGCGTCCATGCGCGAGCGCTCAGGCTCCGCATTGACGGTTGTGGTGAGGTCTGCGCATGAGAGGCGCGCCTTCCGCCGCTTGTCCAGCAGCTGCTTGGCCGTGCGCGAGCGCCGCTGGGTCGGCGGTGCGGCATCCTCCTCGGGTTCGCTGCACACTTCCCGCGCTGCGTGGACCGTGTGCCGGCGCCGGGACACCGGCGGCGACGTCAGACGAGACACCAACGACTCGAACATGACTCCAACTATCACCCACTGTGCTCCTCAGACAACCAGTCTCTCAAGCCTTGTAAACCCATATTGAGCTGCTCGATTTATTCCGCACGATGCAACGCCTACAACCAAACATTACTTCTGTGACGGCTGTTCTGCAGCCGCAGCGGGTGGACTCTCCATGGCCTCTTGTCACATGCGAACACGGCGCGCGCAGGTGTGGTTATTTTGGATCGTTGACCGATCTGCCTCGGTATTGTCACTCGACTGAACGATAGTGACTCTCGAAATAGCTTTGTTTGTGATTCATTCACACAGTGTGCTTACCGTGACGGACGGAAATGGCAAAACGCGTCCACATTTGCATTCAACTATTACCTTCCTAAAGCAAACGCGCGATCACAATAATATGTATAATATGTATATTCATAGTACTACTGATGTGGAAACAATAGTGTCGAAAGAAGTTCAGCTGAATGTTTTTATTCACACGTTTATGAATACTTCATTTAAGTTCGTTAACCCAGTTACCGAGTTTATATTGTAATTAAATAAAGCTGAGACTTAATCACACGATGCGGCGTGTTGGAAACACTTGAAAGTGTGTCACTGTCCAAAACATTGTGGTGGCAGGTTGCCATCGACGACGCGCTCAAATAGAAACACACAAGGCCAAAACTGAAAGCGAAAATAGAAACAAAACTTGAGGAAGACTTCTTTCTTGTTTACAAGTTCATTCTCACTACCGTTTCCCGGTGTACTTTTATATAACAACTGACCCCATAGACACAATGATTCGGTGAGACTTGTTAAAAACGAAATTGCAAGTTGTTCTAATACCTACGTAACATAGAGAAGTAATTTGCTGCGAAGTGTCATACGCTGCAAATTAGTTCTCTAGACTAAACAGTAACTTGAAACTATGCGATAGTCACGTTACACGCAATTAGCTCCTTATAAATTCAATGTTGGAATAAAAAGAATTAGAGACATCTGTAAGTAATATGTATTTGCATATTTCTGTAGAAGAGCCATTGAAGTGGGTCAGCTCGAGCCACCATTGGCAGCTTGCACTAATGAGATTACCAGCGTGACAGTATTCCACGAAGGGCTTAAAATGTTGTGACTTATGAACAGGCAATTGCGAAAACACGCGCGACTTCACTCAGCCAAGTCGTAAACGAAATATTCTTGTAATTTCACTTTTACACCTGTGTCAAGAGACGATTGTTTACTTATTTTATGACGATTGTGAATGCGCCGCCTATACAAGGTAACGAAGTAGGCCACCTGGTATTGTGAAGTTTGGCCGAAAGCTAAACATGTTCGAGCGTTAGGTAAGTCTAAATTCAAGTTCATAATACATGTGACGGACGTCGATAGTGGCTGTTTGAATTCTAACTGCTAGAATAAGGTGCTTGTCGCGCGCCGAGGGCTGCTCGGTACTCGGTAGCTATCGTTTGTGGAGCATGGCTCAGCTAATAAAACGGTTAGTCCTAAGTCGGCGACGTCGACGCAAACCGGTACGCGGACCGGTCCTGCACACCACCCCCCACCCTCCGCGCTCATCACAGCCCCGCGCACTTCTAAAATACACGCATACACGTCACCTTATCAAGAGAGCCACTGCGGCTAAGCTTCTTGTCAATCCGTTCTCCTATTTCACGGAGCTTTGGGACTGAGGATACCGAGGATCGAATTCGTCGTTGGAAACTAACTCCCCATAAGCTGGCAATATAATCTGTAGCCCGTTCTGGTTAACCGCAGTTTAAATTAAACGCAAACTCTCAAGAGACTAACAAAATAGCATTGTATACTTGCTTGATGGGCAAATGTTTAGTCGATACTTGTCAAAAAGTATGGAAGACGATTTGAAATTATGATGCAATATTCCAAAATAATATATTGAATTTCGTAGTCAAGAAAACCGTGAAGAAATCTAATGTAGCGTGAAAACAATTGGCGAAAGTCTGGCATAAAGACAAGTTAGCCAATAGTCGAGCGCAGTGACAAAGGCGTAGATTAGAAAGTGTGTTGTGTTGTGTATCAGAAAGCCCGTGATACCGTGATACCGTGGCAGCGGGCACACGCTCTGATTGGCGCCCTATCTACAGATCTGTCGCACAGCCGCCGCACGACCGTGTTTATACATCCACCCACCTAAATAGTAACTACACACAGCGGAAAGGCTCTTTTTTACTGATTTCCTAGTTCAAAAATTAATGCTAAAATTGTGTCGAACACAAAAGAATTTGTCTGAGCTTAACACAATCCAGCAAAACAATAAAAACACAGGTATCCCAAAACGAACCAACATGAATCTGAGCATGATCGATAACGCATTCAGAATAATTTTCGTTCCATGGGTTTTTTATTTCTTTGCATCATGTCAAGCCACGCCTGTGTTTTGACGGTCGAAGAATGGCCCCGACCAATTGCCTTATAGGGGTGAGTGGGTGAGGTCGTTGCCCGCGGGCGTAATGTTTCAGTGGAGGTTATATAACTGTGCTCCAATTTCAGGTGTAGGTTGAGGAAATGTTACAAAGTTTAGGGGGTCAGGCGGTGACCTTGAGTCGGAAGTGGGTCGTTCGTGAGATGGGCTATCGGGTGGCAGACGTCACGCTCACTGCTCAGTGCTCAGGCCGCCTCGTTGCCCGTCTCGTTGACCCGCTCACCCGCACGATACCACTATCACTCGCTATCCACATCATCGGGAAATTACTCTAAATGAACACCGTGGCTCAGATTATATACTACGTGCAGGAATTTTATAACTTCGAAATCCATTCAAAACCTGTTGGCATTACTTACCATGAAAAAAATTCTTTGTTCACAATACGGCTTATTGCTACTAGTTTATATTTATTTTATTTTTTAGCAAATTTGTGCCACTTAAATGAAAACGAGTAACCACGGAACACGGAGTCGTTTGCTCTAATGACGAGACGTGAGTGAAAGCCAAAACCCTCAAGTTTATTTAAACTTGCTTTACATTAAAATATTCAAAATAAACATAATATATAACTCAGCAGATACTTTAACGCCTACATGAGGTGTTCTTATTCAGTAATCTTAAAGACATAAGATTATCACCAATTTATTTGATGGTTATCTGCGTGACGTACAGTTTAAGCCACCGAAACAAAGTAGTTTTGATTTACTACACACTGTCTTAATAGTAAGAAAATTTCTGTATTTGTTCTAAACATTAGCATTTGTCACAGAGTTGTGTGTCGTTTCGTGTTTTTTAAAAGGAATATTTATTTTTGAGGCACTTCAGTTATGTAAACAGTTTGTCTGTTCGTTTACGGAGTGTCAAACAGTGATGGTATGGTCGAGTTACTTCACCACAGCCTCAAGATGTTATGAAGGGCGCGGGCCCGTTACTTGGTACTCGTATACATTAGCCGCAGCGTGACAGAGTTATTTAAATGTTTCTAACTGTAGCCTCCGTCGATGGGAGCGCTTTAACCCGGTCGCTGGCTGATATGCTCATCCAATGTCTATAATTAATTTCTTTACTTTTCCATTGAGGCAATATTAACATTATGAATGTTCTACACGCAAGTATTTATACCTTTAACGCAATCACTCACACTTCTTGCATATATTGCATGTATGGCCACAAATACAGTCAGAGTTACAATGTTATTGGGTAAAAGGTTGCAATCAATCAAGTAATTTGTGAGACCCATTGTGCCATTTTCTATAGGAAACGATTTGTTCCGTTCATATTCCTCTCCGTGTAGGGCCTTGAATAATACTCGTTTGTATTTGAATATGTGTGTTACAAACCTGAGAATAATTTTCTACGTTCAATGTATGTCCAATTACAAATCAATTACCAGCACTGACGACCCCAGTTTTAACCTTATCAAGCACTAGGTCAAGGAATTATTATGCATCAATAGTTAAATTATGCTCCTCGTCGTAAGCTTGCTTGCTTTCTCTAGGTCACTTGTTTATCAAGCATGTCTATTCGTAACGGGAGGACAACATCTTCTGTAGGTCAAACAAACTTTGTTATGTACTCATTAGATTAGATTGCTAAAGAGAACTCCGGTAAAGAGAAAAGCATTCCAGTACACCAGCACTTTACACAAATCTCATGCGTATTTGTCCTTGGTTACTACATATTTATGTCCACTTCGTTCTATTAATCTGTTACTGTATATTGTAAAACATATTACCAACAAAGGTCTCCCGTATTTATATCCAGATAGTCGTTAATTATCTCGTCTTTCTCTTAAAAATAATAAAATTTTATGTCCCCTTTCGGAGAGCAATAAAAATTCTTTCTGTCCGCTTTTAACTACGTTCTAATGCAGTCCAAGTTTGTCACGAGATGTTAATCCGTTCGGAGTCACAAAAACACCATAAACAATGTGCTTATGACCTTTTTTCCAAATGTCGATATCTGTACACATAGTCACACAGTGACATACCATGTATAGTTGTGCCTATTCACACTCACTGGTTTCCACGTACATAAGTGTAGTAGTTATGAAACAAGCGTGTGTCGTAAACGATAAAATCAGGCTAACAATATTTATTCTCTGATAAATAGCGAGAGACGCGTGAAATTTGATAATTACTGAGGCCAATTTATATCTTATCTTGCATCATTAACTCCGCCCACTTACACTCACATACAGTGTTAAGATTATTTTTCAAAGTTAAAAGTAGTGATTTTTTCCCTAAATTCATTAAGAATACGTCTCTCAGTTCTAATATCTTGCAAAGTGAAAGTTTTTAAAACATTACAATACCTATAATTTACCGTAATGTATCGACGCTGGAAACGAAATTGATAAAAACTCTGTCACCAAGCAAAAACGTGGAACCTTCCCTCTAAAAACGATCGATTACTTCTGAGTGCTCTTCTATAAAAAGTGGCATCAAAAGAGGCGTCAAAACGATGACTTGGCAAGTGAAGCTCTTCGCTCATTACTTACGACTTAAAGCGTGAATTAGACAAAATGAAAATAACGTAATTTGAACAATTGCCTTAACTGGCAACTGTATGTCAGAGCTGTTAAAGCCAAGCGACGGCTGCATGGTTAATGTAATGATTCTACTAATTGATGCTACCGACTGTTAATAGAAAATTAACAAAGAATCTCTCAAGCTTTTCAAATAATCTATTCAAGGTAATAAGCAATATTATGAAAACAAAACTCAGTTGACTCATGAACACCAAAGAATTAGGCAACATCTTCAGATGAAGTTATAATTCAACGTCAAGACAAAGTTCATAAATTGCATTTGGCAGCGCAATTAATTTAAATGACCTCTGAGCTAATTAGAGAAATCTCTGTGTCAATGACGAACTAAGTGCAAAAAGGCCAATCATTTTCAATAACAACGGGCATCAGTGTGGCAAAAACTGCGCTGATCTCATTAATTTAAAAAGGAACATTGGATACAAACCATAGGTACGTTTTTGGGTTGATTCATTACTTAACCTTTGCCCTTTGGCTTTGTTACTTACTTTATTGACAGAAGGATTGGGCTAAGAAAGTTTCGAAACGTCAACCAACTCGCAAATTCATTATGATGTGATTTTAATTGGCTGATTGTATTCAAATGACTGCTTTAATGTAACGTGCTTTATTCGTTTCATGCGGCCTATTTAACAGTATATATCGCTGTATTATTAAGTAATTTGCTTGGAGTTGTTTTGTCAATAAAGCATTTATTACTAAGTATCGTAGCCTTCCGTGACAAGACTTCCTTCATTTGAATCTGAGATGTTACTAGTCAATAAGCACGTGTTGGGAATCTAATTTAAAGTCACAACAACCTTAATCTTATTTAATATACGATGCTATAAAATAGATTAAAAAGAAATCCTATATAATCTGGCAATGGGTAACAACGTTCACGCGTGAGTAAACATGGCCAGTCTCGAGGCACCCACACACGTGCACTTGTGAAGCCCTACTTCACT
This sequence comes from Mythimna pallens, assembly GCA_961205895.1. NCBI lineage: Eukaryota > Metazoa > Arthropoda > Insecta > Lepidoptera > Noctuidae > Mythimna > Mythimna pallens. The sequence continues at coordinate 11,944,074 of OY540843.1, forward strand.
AACCCTATTTACTAGACCAGGTACTACGACCTATTTCCATTCATACTGCTTTTGACGTTACCCTTTGGGATGTTTGCGAAGCCTGTAAAGATCTTTTGAAAAGAGACTGCAATCTTCCGAGAACAACATTGTTTACATTGATCGTACGTTATTTTAAATAAAATCTTAGAACTAAGATTGTAATTTAAAAACAAACTCTAGGTAAGTAGAAATCGAGACACGACTCTGCTTACAGAAGCAAAATTACAAATATGGAAAGAATAGCACGAAATGTGCATGCTATAAATTCTGAATACCTATTACGTATGCATCGATAGAAACACTAAGTAGATTATAATGATGATATTTGTAGCGATAAAATTTGAACAGTGATAGGTAAAGAATTGAAACGGAGAGTTATGTGGTGTGATAGTAACGAGGTTATAATCAGAATTCTTCCGGATCCGGTGGTTTGGTCCGGGAATAGAAAGCGTTAGTCGCCAAACAAGCCCTGCAGCCGGTCGCGGATGTTTACGCTAGGGATAGAAATCAGAGGCAACAACTGGTTATGAACAAGACGTGATTAACACTAACGACGTTGCAGATGATGATGTTCATGCGAGTGCTGCACGAGAGGAAGTCCAAATTATAGACAAGAGACGTTCTAAGTCTCCCAGTGATGGAAATTATAAAGCAGTAACATGTTATAAAGTTTAGTGTCAACATTCAGGTTTATATAATAATATATTGTTTGGGTTTGGACTGTGAGAGCTGACCATATATGTGGTTCAGACAATGCAATTGCTTATGAATCTCGTTTGTTATAACGACGATTTAAGCGACTATTGTATGTATTGAGAACATTTCTATTAGCGTCTTTTGGTAAAACTATGTTCGGAGAGGATTAAACCTAAATTAAATCCGTCACTGCGTTGGTTATACATACTTGCACGTTGGCAGCATTTTGACCAAAAATCAAATCATATATAGCATATAAAATATATATTAATTATGTATTCAGATTACACTGGTACTACTCTCATCGGTAACAATCGGTTTAAAAAATATATTTGGCAAATAGATATATTATTAAACCGATTGATACCGATTAGATTAATCATTGCAATGAATGACTACAATATTACAGTAGTACCAACAGCTATGCTATTGAATTCAAATCAAAAAGATAAATGTAAGATTAACATGATGAGGAAAAAAGAAATGAGTCCATACGAAGTATGCTAAGATCGGTTTGTAGAATTCTCAGATAAACAAGATTCGAGTGAATCTTCCGAACAAGGTAAAAATTTAAACGTCCCAATCGTTCAGGTGTTTCTAGAACGTGACGATGTCTAGCATTGAGGGGTATTGAAGATTTATTGTTAATGCTGAGTAACCTTTTACCTTTATGGTATTACCGGTTTTTAGCATGACTGAGCCTGTGCTTTGTCGAATATTTCCGTTGGAGAACGTTTTTACATTCTGATGATTAGCGCGCTAAAACCTGTCTGAATGAGATTACTAATAAAATTATGGACCTGACGATCACGTTATTGTTCTAGGATTTAATATTGATTTTATTAGTCATGATGACCATTTATATACCTAGTTTAGAGAAAGTGGTTTATATTGTTGTTAAAACAAACATTTGAACTTGTCAATCTACTTTATCTTTACTATATCTTTATCTAGCAATTAGAGAACGTGTAAGATGACTTTAAGCTGAATCGATTGTAAACATTTAAAGAAATACTTTTAAACGTATGATGAGCCGGTTATTTAAAGGCATCAAACTCGAATTTGTTAAGCAAAGATTTGAATTTTTCACTTATAACTTAATTATTTCTGTGGTTATGTAGAACGTTTTAAAAAATCTATAGGTAAGTTACAATTTATATTACAATCTTTTTTCCAAAGCTATTCCATCACAAATCAGTCTGTACCCACAGACCTGTTGCTACTGTGGTCGCATGCTTGGGTTCTGATCAATCTTCACTTTATAATGACCAAACTTAACAACCGTTTGACACATTTATAAAATTTTAATCGCAGAAGATGAATCAAAAAACAATCGTAAGTTAACGGAATACTCCAATGCCGAAGTATCGAGGCCATAGAATCGTCACCCGCCAGATGAACAAAAAATAACACTCTCATATAAGAGATTTATTTACCGTAAATCATAAGACATCACAAAATCCAGTGGATAGGATCGGAGCACTAGCTTCATCAAGGGCTACTTTCCATGTAGGTAGATGGAACAGTCACTCACACACGTCCGCGGCTCCAGCTCACGGCGAGCGTCGCACGCGATCCAAAAGAAAAAATAACACGGTTCCTCCACAGAGTCAATGCCGAACTTACAATACGAGTTATCTGATGAGATCTCACACTACACAATAAACCAGTCAATATTGGAAAGGATGACTCGAAAGTTGAGCTGCCAGCTATTTTCGACGGAGAAGTTTGTTGACAGATAGCTTGTGCAGACAGACGAGACGTTCTCGCCGCGCTCGCGCATACTCCGGTGTGAAGTCGGCCGCGGGCACGGCGCGCTCGGGCCGCTTCGGCCGGCCTCGGCGGCGCTCGGCTGGAATGCGCGGCACGCGGGCCCAGAGGCTACGGCTTCGGCTGGTCCGTTGGGATCTACGCAACGCCCGCTTCGCTTCGCATACACAAAATATAATTAAATTGCAACAACCGATCGCCATCTCAGCGCTATAATGTACACTTGCCTAAGATCAGGTTCTGTCCAAAGTCGGCATTAAGTCAACGGGAAAGTACAGTTAGGTGCAGGCGCGGGAATGCGTGAGCGAGGTCACGGAACTAGTTGTAAATGACAAGCCTTCCGACGAGCAATACAAGAATTGCCCGGATTATAACCCAGTTAGTAAAAATTTAATTAGGGCTTCATTCCTCCGAGACAAGCAACACCACATTGTTTAATGAACGGCATTCCGAAAGTGACTTACCAAACAAGGCAAACAGCTAAGTAGTTAGCAAAAACCCGGAGTAAACCTACTGTCGCCGATGACTCAAGGCAGTGGCTGTAACTGATAGAATTTAGCCAAACAATAAGTGAATCGCTTTTCTGAATCAAAACTAAGCCGTTGTGCTACCTGCTGAATGCGGATTCGCAAGTTTTGCGGGTCATTGACGCATCAACCGCCTACGCTACGAGTGCTGGTCAAAAAATGGCCTCCAACTAAATATCACTACATAAATTTGGTTCGTAACGACACGACCAAGTGAATTCAGTACAACATTTAAGGGCAGGCCATAGATCAACAAACAACAAAGATCATTAAGACCTCAGTTTTGTACAAACAGAGCCCAAAAATGTTTGCGGACACGTGTGTCGGTCGTCCTTCACTCGGTGTGTATTCAAATTGTTTGATTTACTTTGAAGATCCCGCTGTATTCACAAAAACATGTGGTTGTTTGTAGCCAAGTTTTTCTACGATATCTTTTTCTCCAACACTTCATAAATCTTCCTCAGCAAGCACGTGTGGTAAGTTCCTAAATTAGTTAGTTTTTGCACAGTTAATAATGAGATTAATGATCTATTCTATGTTGTTTCAGATTCTGGTATTCGAGTCAATCGGACCGCATTTAGTTGAGGCTCGCGTGCGTTTACCTCGGCAATAGAATTGAATGGGCACAATAGAACGGATGTTGGACATAACACGACCGGAATATGTGAGTTTCCGCTGGGTAGTTTACTTGAATAACGCATTTCGTAGTAAGTAAATATCAGCATCCAGCGCAAATGTTAAGCACAAGGTTCGACAGTAATATATTGCTATCTTTGTCTCGACGTCATGTTTACTTGTTTATTCGATAGAAGCTCAACAGCTCAGTCTGTAACGCCAAAGCACCATTTTATAAGATATGACTCATTGGCGCTCAACCTGTTTTAAGACCTCTTGAGTTTAGAGAAACATTTATCGAGAAACAAGAATTGTTTTTTTTTTGTATTTTTTTTTTTTTGTCTATAGGTTTTGCGTTATTATCTTTAAAGGAACTAAGAATACTGACTATTACTTAATGTATTCTTTATTTATGATGTGTGTCTTTTATCCACAATTTTTCTAATTAACCACTATTTCTACTTACTACCTACAACTGTCATAATTTACATTCCGTGAATCTGTAGTGAATCTTCAGATAATATTCTGATTAATCTGGTAGCGCTAACTAAACAAACAATAAGAAACAATAAGTAATGGTTTGCGTTAGTCAGATCATCTGAGGTCTGACTCAGATATGAGTCACGGCGTCTCAAAGAAAGCCTCGGCGGGCTTGATAGTGCAGAGCAAGCGCACGCTCAGACAACGTACGAAGAATCCTATTGTAAGGGCCGCAGAATTTATTGCCTTATCTAAGACATTGATACTACTGGGCACAGCCGGGAGAGAATTAAGATAAAATGTTGTTCATTGTTTCGGAATTTCTTCTAAAGAATATGTGACTGAGGGCTAATTTACGATGCAAAATGGAGGTTTCTTAAACCACGGCAGAGAGCAAAATTCATAACACGTTTTCGATACTTGGTATCGCACAGGTGTGAAAACTGTAAGCATGTATTTGTGAAAAATCGCATGTGTTACTACAAAAAGCAGCTGGGAGCGCCGAAGGCGGCGGCGCGGGCGCCGTCAGTGAAATCGCGCGTGTAGAAAGCAGAACTGGGAGGGGCGGCTGTCGGTAGTCGCACACGCACCACTGCTAATATACAGTCAATTGATACTTTTATGAATTTCTTACCACCACGGCACAGATGTGTCAGAAAACAGTTTTACAATTGCTGTCTCCCGCATTACTGACTGTTTCTAGTTTTCTAATTCAATATTTATTCAGATCAAAGAACTGATAAATTATGCAATTATTTTCACTCATATTGTTGGTCCAGCCGATCTATCATGATCTTTGCATATTGATTTAAATAACACGTACTTCTATGGCTGTCTTATCCAGAAATAGAGTGTTTTCGTTGAAGAGGCTTTTAAGACGTGACATACGATCAGTTGCCACTGAGACGTAAAACATCCATCGTAAATATACCGCGTCACCAACTAAGAGTTCATCAATCAACAAATGTGTTAGTACTTCAGTACCGTTAGACGTTTCGCCATTACCAGGGCCGAGGATAGAGAGACTGGCTCCATTAACGAATTAAGCATTCGGCCGCTGACAACATCAATTATGTAATAAACCATCGGTTGTGTTTTACGTTAATTATCCCTTTTACCGTTAATATTTACTTCTTTTAGGTACCTTTTAACTTCGTTTGTGTACCCCTTTTTATGAGCTTTTATTAGTAGATCCCGATTCATATATCGAGTGCTTGTGAAACGCACCCTCATGGTGAATACAACGGTGCACCAGTATGTACAAAAGAGTTGTTCGTTTGTATTCGAACAGTTACCAGACCTTTGCTAAAATCTACTGTGCAGTCAAAACACGTTTTATTACTGTAACCAATTGGCTTGTATGTCGTCCCTAAAAGTATATTTATGCTTCCTATCTTGGAAGTTATATATACTGGTATATCCATACCAAGATCGTTAGAGCCGCTCTCCCCTTAAAAGGCGAATGTTGGTTTATTTTTATGTATTTTCATCGAACTTATATAATTTTGTAATAAATTCAATAAAATGAAGTCAGACTTTGGTATACGTGTATGCTTATGAATTTTAATTAACATCTTTTGACACCTCCACTAAATGCATGTTTATGATACGAAGTATTTTATAAACGTTGAATGGCATTCCTATTTTAATCTTAAATTATACGATGACTTTATAGCATTTAAACCTTCGTCAAGTACATGGATGATGTAGCAATCGCCTCCAAAGCAGAATCTTAAAGATCTGAACGTAGTTAACTAATAACCGGATTTAATTTATCTCTATATGTCTAAAATCAACATAAAAAATATATCTAATTAAAAAATTACTTGAACACTAATACAATGGATGTCAGATGAAAAATTTAAGTTTGAATTTGAAATGAGAATTAAAAATTTGCTTTTCTTTCACCTTACATCATACATATAAAGGTTGATATTCGTATTCACGATGCATTTACACCTCAGAAAGAATTCCTTACAGATAAACTAAAGCAAGCCTATCAATGATAAAAAAAAAACACAAATAGGATGGAGACTAGCCCGCCAGTATTGGCGCCATTGACAGTATGCATGTTATTGCAATGAGATGGGACCAAGCTTTTTATGAGACCACTCCGGGCTGATGAATGCCCAGGATAATAGATAAAAATAAGTTTCTAAACAGGAAAGATTTGTCATTCCTCGTTAACGTCCCAGATAACTAAAAGGGTAAGATAGTAAAAACGATAGAAATAGATTCCTTGGGTAAAGACAAGTATTTGCTTCAGCATTCCGCACTGGAAAATTTCCGTAGGGATATTATTACTTGTTTCAAAACAAAATTCTTGATAAATATATTTGCTGATGGAGAGGGAGTTCAAAGGAAAGATAGATGGATTGTGTGAGGAATTATATCAAATAAATGGAAGAAAATAATAGAATGACGTTTGTCAGCTATATGAAAAAGAAGGCATGATGCATTGACCCCAAACAAGGGCAGGAAGATGATGATATGTATTTAACAGTTAATATTTTGTGGCAGTAGGGCAAACAAAATCAACGACAGCTAATCGCCACACTTGTAAATGCATTACTCTTATTTTAAGTCATTTCCTAATGAACAAAACAATCAACACAATTGAAATATCACCAACCAGTTTAACTATCGTACAGTAGTTATTACGCAAGACATAAGTCACAGACCAAGATGAGACTTCAATGCGAACAACTATCAAAGTTACGCATTTAACATTTAAATAATAAGCTTATGCAGATCTTCTTTAAGAAACTTGCGTACTCTTACGAAAAGTAAATGTTGAAATGAGTAACATACGTAGTTTACCTGTCCTATTGTGTAATACGATATATCTGTATCAAGTTTAAAAGATTAACTTGTTTTTAGGCTCGGCACGTCACATCGCAAATGTATGTAGTCAGAAAGAGCAACGAGTCTTTGGCAAGACACTGGCAATTGAATTCGAATTTAAACTAAAACCGATTTGTGGGGACGTAATACCTATTTTGGTATCTTGGATACTTATAATAATATAAAGTTTTAAAGTCGTATTAACCAAAAAGATTTTTTCTTCTACTAATAATATTGTATGACTAACGAATGAACCATGTGGATGTGAACCGATTTCTAGTTGCTGTTTATCGGACATCGCTATTAAATCTTCCAGTCAAACGGAACCCATAAAAACCTCGAATAGTAAGAGAAAATATTCAGATGTACTTTCTTTATTGGAAGATGAGTTTCACTGTTGTGTTGGCTTTTCCCAAAATACACTTATTTGTCTCAAAATCCGATCTTTAGTGATCATTGCTATTCTCTGCTCATCGTTTGAACTTATTTTCATTTACTTTCCTCATTCAATATTGAACTTTGTGTCCTTGGGTTAAGATTTGAAAGGCTTACAGTTGGGTTTATTTCGTTTCTTCAGTATGTATGGAACGTCCGCTCCGGACATACGAAAGAATTTTAAAAGTAAATCTCTAGATTCTACACAAGTATGTAACGTCGCAGTTTTCCTTAAGCTTTTAGTGTCCATTTAAATATCTGTGTGTTGATTTTTTTAATTATAATGTTGATTGCTATAATAAAATATCTATTTGAGTGTGCGTGTGTGATGGAAAAACTAGAAACGTATCAGACACATAGATGTAAAAATATGCGTAGTTCTATATGTAGATTCTCGTAGCTACAACTTTACGCACCTGAATTTCAGATCTCTAACTGAGATGATCAAGGTAGGTTCGGTTTGATACAGTTGGATAAAAAATAATAAAACGACTAATATAGTTAGCCTTGCCAACGGATGTCGTCATAGAAAAATGGGCTCGCCAAAACAAACTCATTGTAGCTTATAACTCTGAATAGAATGACGCCACTTTCTGAGATCTAAAATATGACAGACGGGCTAGTAGTTAATATATTATTGAGTCAGAAAACCATACGTTTTATGCGATAACCACATAGGCGGCAACCATATAGCAATGAAGCGCAGCATTTTGGGTGTCCAAAGAGCCGGCAGAATGAGGAACACCACGCTGCGCTTAAAGATGGGGATCATAGACGTAGGAAAACAGGCTGTCAGGCTAAAATGGGATTGGCAGGGTCACATCAGCCGCATGCAGACTGACCGCTAGGGAAGAGTCTCCACAAAGTGGGGAAGAAGTAGGGGAAGTCGAGGAAGTGTAGGCTAAAAAAAACATAGTCACATTTAATAATACTTCATTCTATTTGTAATATCTATTATTTATTTATTGTGCACACCTTCAGTATTGTCTTTTTAACCCAAAGGTTGGCTGGTAGAGAATGCTTTTTATGTTAAGTCTGCCTATGTATCATAACTGTACATGCAGTTTAAATAAATAATAAATAGGTGACGAATTTACTTAGCCTTGTAACTTTTCTACATTCTAAATGGATTCAAATGATTGTCAAAATTTATTAGACACCATTCTATGTCATAACATTTATGTCAGACATAATAATAGGTATATTATCTGCTATCTATTAACTGTGTACATTGTTGATAGCAGCAATAATGGCAAGATAGCATCTCTTAATAGTGAGCACAGCGTTAAAATGTCATTAACGCGTATTTAAAACCAATGTAGAATCGAGATCGTATCCTAATGTCCTCAATACGACCAGCTTGCGAGTTCTAAGGTAATCAGCGTAATCTTAGATGGTATGTAGATGGCGGAGTGAGGCCTAGGAATGTTAGGCCATGGCCTCGCGGCGTAGGAGGCGTGTCGGGAAGTGCTAGGGGCAGTAGCCAAACGATTTGTCTTTTTGACAGAACAGTAATAGATTGATAGTGCACTAGTGCAAAATAACATATTTATTTACTGGCTAGGTACCTATTAGGAGCGGTAAATAATGCAGACGGAGAAGGATTGTATTATTTATCGTGAACACGAGTTTCTAGTTTGTTGGCTGGCTTGAATGCGTACGGTTTTATGAGTGATCAAGACAAAATTATCCTCTACTGTTCATTCGGCCTCCATGTTTATTGTGTATTGAATAATGAAACGGTTTTTGATGTTTGCTTCATTTTACGAGATCATTAGGATGTAATAAAAGCCGAGATTAGAACCAAGATATCTTTCACGTTCACTGAATGTTAGTTTTACCGAGATCTACGTCTTTCCTGACGTAGAGTATATTTCATTGTACAAAAACACATATTATTTACAAAAAGATCTGTAAGCAGAACATTATCATGACTGACTAACTGCTGCTGAAAATTGTCCTAAGGGAACATACTGCCAGGATAAAAAGTATCCTTTGTGATGTAGACATGATCTACTCGTCTGTCAAATTTCATCCAAATTTGATAACTCGTTCGAGTGTGACAATGCAAGAAACATACCTGCACACTCACAAACTTATATAAGTGTGATTTATGGACAAGTGTTATCGAATACCTAACATAAAAGAGGAATTTCATCTGTTTATAACAAAGATACATCTAGGATATCATTGCAAGTAATGCTACTGGTAAGCAGCTTGTAGTTTATGAACAAACATTATGATAAGACAAAGCTATGTACAATTTAACAATTCAAGAATATGTGCAGGAAGATGAAGATCCCACACTTCGCTCCCGCCACACAATAAGCTGCGGCCCTATAACAGTATCTAACGTCTATCTAGATTTCAGTGCTCACACGCAGCGTCGCTTAGCATTCCCTGCACGAAGCGTCCCGCGTCGCTTCGCGATGTGTTCCCACTTCTGATACTAATCCTGTGATTGTAGTGGCCATGGCTGCTTATTATACGTACGTTCGTGCGTTTAGAATTGGATGAAACAGATTTTTGTGAAGCGTTTTATGTTTTGCAAAAGAAATATACCTACCTGTCGAACTTCAAGTTCGATATAAGTACCTAAATATAAGTATTTAAGTAAGCATAGGCCCCAAATCCATTGTAAGAAGTCGGTAAAGGATAAAATCTATTTTTTACTTACAGGTCATTGCGTACGTGAATACATCAATCTACAACACCCACACTGATAAGGCAACCGATGTAGAACTTGAAAATCATGCTCATGATTCTAAACTGATTACAAGTACCTTAACAAAAAGGTGGAACATAATCCTTGTTGATACGCATACCATAAAATCTGATCGCAAAGCAAATACTATTTAAATAACAACGCTATCATTTTCGATGCACATCAAGACTATGAAACTCATAGGAAAAAGGATTGCTAGATTTTTAATTGTTTGCTATATATTTCATAGTCAATGGTTTTAGATAAATTCTTGTCATTACATATCTAATCTGCCTTTAAAATGAGAGAGGAAGGTGTGTATATTTGCTCATTATCGTAAAAGGCACATCCTGCCGCATTCTCAACATCATTGGCACGATATTTATCGTTAGACAATCCTGCCTGTATAAAATTAACAATCTTTACATAACTATGTCTATGACGTGAATAAGGAAACATCCATAATTTTAGCAACAACATATTTATGATGGAAATATTTCTAGCTTCTTCTACAGCGGGAATCGAATTCAATGGGATTAAGTTTGTTCCTATGGACGGTCAAGTGCAGTAATTTGTAAATGCGCGCGTGGGCGAGTAGGTTAGCCTGCATTCATGCTACAATCTATTTAAACGAAGACTTACATTCTGTACGCTTAACGATATATTGACTAGCTGGACTACTATCAATAAAGAATTTGAAAAACATTTCTATATAACGTTAGTGTTTCATGACTTAAAATTATGTGTGGTTCTTCTAACACTGCTGTTCACTATTCCTTATTTTTACATTAAACTATGTCTACCTATTTAAATTAAAAAATCTGGTTCCCATTAACGCCGTTCGCCTCGCCATACGAGTAATTCCAGGCCCTTATATGATCACATCGTCTACAGAATCCCACTTTACCGACAAAACGACCTATAAGTTAAGCTTAAAGTCAATCCTGCGTACGCAATGCGTTTCGATGTAAAGCCTTGTTAAACCACTTCTGAGCTCGTACTATTTTAAATCTGCATACAACACCGCGGCGACTGTTATTAGAATTCATGCAGATGAGATAAAATGTGCAATAAATAAGATTTTTCTCATAATTCCGTCGGTATGCTCTCAGCACGAGGCGCGTAGGCCGCTTGTAAACCCTCTACCTTACGCGGCGATATGACGTTTCTTACAATGTACATAAAGCCTTCGTTTGCTATTGATTAGATGCACGTAGATTCTACATATATACATACAGGTGCATAAATAACAATTTAACCTTATAAGTCTTCTTTGTAGTTTGATCTTCGTTCTTTCGATTTATTTGCTTACTGGTTAAGTTCTTCTAAATTCATGTAACGTACTTTAATTAGATGGCTAGTACCGAAGTCATTAGTCGCCTGCATTCTTAGGAACAGTATTTGTTATGCATGACTTAGTGTTGTTGATTTTCTAATTGCAAATTTACAGTCGTAACCAATCCACGTAACAAAGTGAGAAGGTGTGAACGGTACTTCTGCAACAGGCTTCGGTTTATATTATTGGACACTCCTGTTAGTATTTGTAAGCCAATATTTTTATTGATACCAAATTTCAAGTTGAGTGGCCATTCAACAACAGATAAGACTCTTTGACAGCAATTTTTTTTATCGGTTTTGATCAAACCTTTAGAACAAGGTATAGTTAACTTCTCAAAATGTCATATCTTCTTGAAAGCCTTTATTTGGTAAATCAACCGGTTACAGCTTATGGAAGTTCTGAATCATAATTTTCATCATTATGCTATGATGATAACGCTATGCGAGTGCAAAGGCGGTGGGTATTAGTATTAGTACCCAGTCATATCTCCACAATCGTGGCGAGGGGCAAATCGCACCATCACGATTTATAGGGCTGCTCACTTATGCAGATACAAAACTATTTAAAAATCTGTCAATCGAAAATATCTTACCGTGAAATCAGATAGACATCGGCACAGAACCTAAAGAGTTCCACAAAGCAATAAAAGTTATGCAACACTAATAAATTTAGACTCTGACAACCCTAGCTAGGTTAGCGTTTTGTAACTATCATTGAATGTGCGAGTCGCGTCGATAGAATCAGAATCACGAATACATTTTACACATACGTATGTCTACAAAAGGATAAGCTTAACAACTTACGAAGTATTTCGCTTTCTGTTCTACCTTTTAGAGTTTATAGGAAAATTATTGGTTATGTTTAATCGGCGGTTAGTGTCGGTTTGTTTTTTCTAATGGGCAACTTGGTGGTTTGAAACTGAAGCCGTTGCGGCACCGAGTGTTCAGGGAAACAATGTCTGTAATGATCACAAGAGAGAGCTACACGTGCGCGCTCTTCCGCTACATTAGCATTGAATGGTCGGCTCGTGCGCATGTCACGCGGATCATTGTCGCCCGGCTTGAACCTACTCTCCATCTAAATCAATCTCCCTCAAGCCTCGCTCTTCGCTACATTGTTCTCGTTTTATTCGCCGATTAAACGTAATGAGTACATTTGACACGTTCATTACACTCCTCACTCCGATACGAACTCTCTGTAAGGTCAAGTGCAATGAAGCGATATTATCCTACCAACTTTCGTAACACATGTCACCATACAATACGTGAGGGCATTAATTCAAATATATGTAATGTACCGTTGATAGCTGCATGTACTTACCGGTAATTCGAGGTAGTCGCTAATGGTATACTTGGCAGCTCCTCGTCGTATGTCTGCCAGGGCTGCGAAGTGCTCGTCGCGCCGCACCTTCCGGCGCAGCAGCGCACGAGCGTAGGGGTATGCCGACAAGAACTCGCCGTACGCATCCATCAGCTCGCCCATGAACAGCTGCTTTAGAAGGATGGTGCTTTCACCAGAAACTCCTTCCGCCGGCGGAGGAGGTAACTCGCGACACTTGAGAGACTCCGGGATGCTTTTCGTAGCAAAAGTACTTATCCCGCTAGTCGACTCACACGATGTAAACGCGTCTGTATCGCTCGAACCGCATTTCGAAAACGGAAACGCGGATGAGGCTCCGCTTTTTTCGCTACTCGCGGAACTTTGTCGAGTAGTGCTTGCTTTCTCGTAGTAGTCCGGATATTGGGGCTCAGACTGGCTCTCGGTTGATGGTGAAGACTCCTCAGCGGCCGCACTGCTATACTGAGCATTCTTAATACAGTCATACAAATCTTCTATTGATTCATAAGGTGTTATACTTCCACATGATTCAGCTTCGACATCATGTTCGTGAAGTCTCTCATAAAGATCTTCGTTTTTCCTTTGAGGGACGGGAGTTATGGCTGATTCAGAACGACTTCTCTTGACACTCGGAATTTGATCGTAACCAAAATCAGTTGGGTTGAGAAAATCCCATCGAACGTTTGCCCATACGTTCTCGTTTACATCAGCTGATATCCTGTGATCAGCGCAACATTGTCCACCACTCCTGATGGTAACAGTCGTGACATTATCGCTAGTTTCTACAATAGAACTATCGGCCACTGATTCATCGCAATCTATTGGTATGTCGACGATTACTTTACGAAGACTGACAGAAGAAATACTAGATCGATTGTCGTCATCTACTTTTCGATTATCTGTCGTACCTGAGTCGTTGAATTCCGAGTTCGTAATCACTGAAGATGTGTCAACATCATGCTGAGTAATCACGCCTTCTTGAATAAGTTCAGTTAGTATGCTTTTGGGTTCTTCTTCGATTATAGATTTCTCTAAGAGGTCAGCAGTGCCGTCATCTTCCTCATTGTATTCGTTTTTCAGTAAACCAGAATCTATGTATTTTCTCATGCGTTCTGTAAGGGCTTCACTAGCTTCTGATACTGATTCCAAAAAGTAGAATAGAAGATGGTACTCCTCTTTCGTGATAACAGCGGCGCGTAGTAGCGGCTTCCCGTATAACTCCACAGCCGAAAACAGTGTAGAAGCTGTAATAAAAGAGAAAGTACTTATAATACAAATTGTATTACGTTTGTGTGCACCAGTTTGATATAATTGACGGTTATTGACCGTGTTACTTTATGAAACATCTGCATAACACTGTATAGAGCCGCTACAAAAATGTACGTGGGAGTTAGTGAGATCACGTTGCACATTGGTAAAATGAATCACCTTGCATTTAAAGTTCATCTTAATGACCAAGAACTTTGCATTCCTTTAATTTCATTAGGTATTTATATTTATTAAGGCTTATTTCTTATTCTTAAAATTAAAATTCAATTTCTACAATTGCATTGGCAAAGATTGGATCTATAAAAATATAATTGAACATGTCACGTCTCTAATCACTTCATAGCGACTCCATTCATCTGATATAGTATGGTAGTCACGGCGGCTGCATACCTAATGCATAAAAGCGCCTTCTAGGAAAGATTACCGGACAATAGCATGCGTATGCTTCTTATTGCCAAACCGCTTTCTACAAACATCGCTGCGTCTGCCTGCGGAATACTGAATGAACATGCTTCGTTTGCAGCTTATTGATGCTTACAGCTTACAGCAGGCGATCAAGGAGGTTCCTTGAAGAAAGTTAACGTACAGGACATTGTTTTGTGAAGTACTTAAGCCTCAAATATTTTACGAATGTCTTGATACAGATTGTATGACATCCGCTATCCTTGAATTAGAAATAAAATATTAAGATAAACCGAAAAAATCTAAAGTAGAGTACTAACCATAAATCTTTTCCCAAGCTATAAATGTCTCCAGATCTCTGCCGTCCCATTGCGGCGGTTGGTATTCCACTACCAGCACTTCCCCTTCTAACACTGTCGCTGATGCTCTCGGTTCTACTGGAGCTTTGGAGCCTCCGAGAAAGAGCAGGGCCACAGGTGGAGCTGGAGGTGGCGAGTCGTCAGGAAGAGGGACAGTCCCGCCGAGAGGAAGGGCCTGAGGTGCCGACAGTGGCCCACTTGGTAGACCAGCTAGCACTGCCCCGAGGTCGTTTAGCGGTTCACAAACGATTTCTGCCACCGAACTATTGCCCCACACTGTCACCTGGAAATAAAAATATTACCTTGAGCATCACAACGCATTTCGTGTATGACTGACGGAGTGTATAAGTAACGGTTTTTAAACGTTGGCACAGGGAAATTAAAATTCAACATAAATGCTGGGCTCTCATAAATGGCGAAATTACTGCGATTGAATTTTTTAAAACCCCTCTTTACTTTGTTGTTTTTGTGTGTCATTGAATGGCAACCAACAGTAGAGGAATCTTTGCCCCTTGCGTGTTGTCTAAAAAGTGGGTTAGGTGGGCCTTCCGTGATGAGGCCGAATCGAATCAAACAGACAATTATCCGTGAAGTCGACTCCTACTGTTCAGGAACACATTTGAAAAAAAAAAACAAGTAACGTGGGATTTTCAATCACTACACCGTTTATCTAACGGCAGATACTAAAAAACGTGCATTATTTCTATATTACTATCATATCAATATCTAAATTGACTGATAGTGATCTATATAGGGCTTGTAACTGTCTCAGATCGTGATATAAGAAAATTGATCTCGTGCAGCTAACGGACACGTCGGTTATAATTTTCCTCAGATCATATTGGATTTTTATTAATGCGAGACCCAGTCGTCAATAATCTTCTACAGCATCCTAGACTTTTATGAATTCAAAACTTAACTATCTTTACCAACATAATCTATAAAGATTAATTCCAACATGAATCTACAAAATATAATTTATAGTTTAATATTCCGAATAGCGATGTTATTGTAAAACTTTTTACCTTTTAAGCATTCCCGCAGTTCTTTATGAACTTCAGAAATGCAAATTAGTCTCCTAGGCATGCCACTATGCCCTTGTAGCATACCGAAACGTGAGCAAATTGCATTAGTATGTAGGTATAATAACATGTAAATGCTGGAGTCTTGGAGGCCTTGACGGACCGGGTTCATGGCGTTTTTTATCGGGCCCTGGTGTGACGTCACGCTCGAGTTATGCGCACGCGTCGGGCGCAGCGTACAAGCTCCCCCCTCCCCCACACCCGATACCAAACCTCCAGGATAATGCGTCTGATACATCTTCAACGAGGAAAAAAAACTGAAACAAGATCCAGCGAACAAGGGGCAGTCGATTTTACACGGCCAACGCGTTTTTGGACTTACAAAACCAGAAAGATGGATGGTTCTTGATTATAATTTATTTCTGGATGTGTCTGTACCTGCATGTAGGTAGGCAGACATCACTTCGACTTAATTGAATTTATCATACAAATCATGTATCGAATTATAACCACTATGCCATAAATATGTTGGCATGTGTTCTTGATTTATAGGAGATGTAGATAGATAAGTGAAAGCTTATTAAAGTTTGATCTACAACTGTAGAAAAAGAATGAGCCACTGAAGCCAAGATATTTAGTTCATCTGATGTTAAGATTCTCAGTCTTATAACAAATACAAAAAATGCAGTACCAGTTTGGAAATCACATATGTAGATACGAGTATTAAAATGCCCTTTTAATTTGTAGGTAGGTACATACGTAGCTAGTAGATTTACATAATGTAGCTAAGTGCTAACGCGAAACGGTTTTGACTTTGAGTCACCTAAGAGGAAGACAGGTAAGTTCAGCGCAATGATTGCGATGGATAAACCCACTAATAAACATTTAAATGTTATCAATGCAGGTGACTCAGAAATGTTGAGAAGTGTATTTGAATGATGTAGGTCTGTACTCTACGTTACCGGACGTGAACAGGTCTATAATTATTATGGATAAAGACATTTACTTGGATAAGTCTTTACATCTTATTAGATAGCAGATGGCATTTGACGAAATGCGCCCTGCATTTCGTCAAATGCTGTACAGTATTGCAGATCTACTTAGTAGTTCTCCAATACGGTCGGTATTGAGATCTTCGATCCGGCCGTCCGGTAACCGTACGAACCGAGCCCAAGTCTTCGACGGCGCGTAGTCCACGCGCACCACAAAGATATGTCAGCGAAAACCACAAAACTGTAGGGGCAAAGCCAAAGCCTACTGGGGCCATGGGTTGACATCCAAAAGAGAAACCCGGACCTGGATAACAAGGTAAAGAAGAAACATAGATGTGGTTGCAGTCAGTAAAAGTTTGACACGCCCTCTCGCTCCGCCCTAGAACGAGAGAAGTCATTGGATGATTAAAAAAAAGGAATTACGATAATACTGTTCAGATGCAAGCAGGATCTAACTTTGTTATTTTTATATCATGTCCATTATTGAATAATTGACTTGATTGACCCTAATTTATTCTCCCGTCTCGAATATAATTTATGTTTCTATTGCGGAAGTAGAATCTGTGACCCTTTGTTGCCTTCACCTAAAATAGAAGCGTGCAGTTTATTTGGAACATTATTTTGTTTTACGGGCATATGAAACGAGATTTGCCTTTCAAAAATTAATTTATTTTTTATTAGTTTTTGATTTAATTTTTTTGATTGATTAATTTTTTTATCATTAAAAATACCAGGCATGTGCGAGTCGGACTCGCGCACTGATGGTTCCGTACAAATAATAACCTATGTAAATAGTTCAATTCACGAATTGAGTTACGAAATTTATTCCGAATCGCATTAAAAGTTTTTTTTGTGACGTAACTACAAATATACAGTTTTTAAATTGTTTCCTACACTTATGCTATGAGACCTTGCCTCATGCCAAATTTCAGGATTCTAGGTCGACAAAAAGTACCCTAATTTTGATTCCGTTGAGAGTATCGAAATATATGTGTGTGAGTGATGACATATGGTTCCGAAAAGTGGACGCTCACAATGGGCCTCATCAGAAGGCTCAAAGTCACCCAAAGGGCAATGGAAAGGGCTATGCTCGGAGTTTCCTTGCGTGATCGAATCAGAAATGAAGATATCCGCAGGAGAACCAAGGTTGCCGACATAGCACGAAGAATCGCCAAACTAAAGTGGCAATGGGCAGGACACATTGCTCGCAGAACGGATGGCCGTTGGGGCCGAAAGGTTCTGGAGTGGCGACCGCGTACTGGAAGACGCAGTGTTGGAAGGCCAGTCCATAGCACGCATTAATAGCACGCATCCTTCCATATAAAGAACATATCTTAGTTGAATCCGTTTCCACCAGTGCTAAGCTATGTGCAGCAATGTATATTATTGGTAGATATCAAACGCATCCATAGCAACGTAGCTTAGCACATCTCTGGTGGAAAAGCACCCTTGGAGTGCGCGCTTTGTCTAGCGATGCGGCAGTTGCGGACCGGTATGGTTCGAAAGAGTCACCGCGGCCCTGAAACGCACAGGGCAACTGTCAGAAGCCAGAACACAGTTGGGTTTTAGTCAGTAACATTCTGAAACTCCCTCTCGCTTAACCTAGATTTGGAGGAGATATTTGATGGTTTCTCACCACGAAAAAAATACCGTAGTCACACGTTATTAGAGTGTTTCGGTCGGTACCTATAACGTATGACTGCGGCTTTTCTTTTTGTTCTGTTCGAAGTATGAAAATCTTGTTTCATAATTTTCCTGTTTCAGATTCAGGCGGTTAAAATGCTCCAATGTCTCCATTGACTTTTTCATGAAATAGCATTTCAATTGAGGATAAGACGAACTGAGAGAGATATAAAGATAATTTTAATTATTATAATTGCATAAATAAATACGTATTACGCCCGTCAATCATATCTTGATCTTCTACATATAATTTGACACTGACCTGCAAAACGCGAAAAACTTAAGAAAATTTTAGTATCGTAGACTACTTTTGAGCATCCCCTTTATGGAAAAACATTACTTTATAAATACTTTTGAACTAACCCAGTAGTAATATTGTAAATGTGTAAAATATGAACTAGCAGTTTTCAATTCAACATCAAGCACGGTACCGCCATCTAGTTGGTATCAGCAACATTATTCACGCGTTGGACTTGTAGCGCCATCTCGTGGTGTTTAAGATTAACATTTGTAATTATACAATTCGTGTGAAAGTTGTTTAGCTGAGGATAGATGGCGCTGTTGTATGATTTAGTTTTTAATTTAAAAATATAATAATCTGACTATTTCTTCTGTCCTGTTCTTGAACAATCAAAATAAATAAATTAATTATTTTTGAGAAAGTGATTCATATATAAAAACATCGAAATTACATAGTTTTATATCGACATACTATTGAAAGTAGATTACCTCGATAGAATTAAATTGCAATCAAGATCTTAAAGTTAGGTTCAAATGCTGACTTAAGGGTGGGGCACGGGGGCACGTATCCCCCCGAGACGGTATTTTTGTGTACTGTAGAGATTCCATCACACTACTGCACTATATATGAATAAAAACTTGTAGAAATAAACTTGAAATATGGTACTTCAAATTTATTTCTATCAGTTATTGTTGATTTTAGTGCCCGTCCGCCCCTTGTGCCTCCCAAAACCAAATCCTGGATCCGCCCTCGCTTAGGTTTCTCTTGGAAGATCCTTGTATTAACCTACATTTTAATATTTATTTTATCTCTTTAAAAATCAATGTTCTAATCATGATTCAGAGTTATTTAACTTATTATACTAAACTTAAAAAAATACAAGTTAAATTATACATATAAGTAGGTACTTACTTATTTAAATAGGTAGCATGTTGATAGAATCTATGGGTATGTCTGTCACGATCCGATACTCTTCAATGACCACCGTGTATATGTTACAAGTACCTACCCAGTAGGACAAGGATCCTGTCATTATATTACAATGGATATTATAAACTTGCATGAGTATGCGGGCGGTCTGTCGTTATTAGACAAGATTTTCTAGAGATGATCTCTACTTAATTCGCTGTTATTTTCTTAAAAAAAATGAAAACTTTAAGTCTCCAAAACAGCTACCTAGCTAGCTTCTACCCTTTATTGCTCTAGTTTAGAAGCATCATCAGCCACTTGTGCTTATCCCAATCAATTTGAGGTGGGCGCAGCATGCTTTCTTCTTTCATGTGTTAAATATTTTTATTAAATTCCATAGACAAAATAGATAGATAAATTAAAAATTCTAAGTAATTTATCATTTTGATTTGTGATTTTTTTAGATTGATCTTTAGATTAGATTAGATTAGATTTAGATTGATGTCTTAAATTCAAACCATTATCTGAAAATCTCTTAATTACGCGCTTTCAGCCTGTATAAGTCACATTGCTGTTCAATTTTTTGATTATTTTTAGCCCAAGCTCCATACATTTTTTGAACGTTTCCTTTTAAGTTAGTTTCGTTAGTGTCGAACAGCAGACCTACCTAATACACTTGCCCAGCTTGTATTTAAAGAGACATTCTAAAGCTCTCCAAGGCTTAGGTTTATTGTTCGCATAAAATTCATTCAGCAGTATTGAGCGACCCGCGGGTCACTTTTACTTCCTCCATTCTATTAAATTATACTTACCATAATCTATGTTTTCTGTTATATTTGTTTTTAAATATGTTCTTCTTTTGTTTTGTTTTATTTTTTTCATCGATTTGCTTGTTAATCATTTCCTTGTAAAAGAGATTTTGTATACGAATTTTCCTTTTTCAACAATTGACGATATTCTACTTATTTTCGATATTAAACTGAAGAAACATTTATCAAGAATCCATTTTCAATTTTGTTATTTAAATTATCTACTATTATACTTAGATCTTCCTTTCACCACTCAACAAATACATTTATGTATGAAATAAACAAAATATGTAAGTGTGCTTGCCTAGAATTTAAATCAAGAAAGCGAATTTAATTATATTTAGTTTAATATTAGAAATGGCGGAGTCAGTTAGCGGTCAATTGAATAGTAGAGGCTCAGTTAAAATGTTAAGTTTGACACATATAGGTTGCATTACGCGTTCACTATTAGCTGCTAGACATTGAATCTATTATTCCTTATCTTTAACATTATGCATTACTTGTAACTTATCTGATGAGTATAACAAGGAATGACTAATCAATTATTGAAATATCTGATATCGTTTATGAAAGGAAGAGTCCGTATTTTGAGTTTATCATTATTGTGACCTTAAAAATTCTTACAACATATACACGTGTATAATATTAATGATAGAGATAAACCTTGTCTTATTTAGGCCGAATTTGCTGGATATATTACGACACTTAGATCTAAAAATTATAATGCACACACACATAATACATCATCTCACTGATGTATTATATATAAGTATCTATTTTCAACATCTTTCAGTCCAAAAATTAATTATCTATAAAATTCTCATCTTAATAAGATAAAAATAATATCTTCAAGTTCAAATGTGGCCAATGCAATACTTACATAATTTTAGACAAAATAGAAATAAACTGATTTCGAGGACACGTTTCCTGAATGAATAATTTTCATAATAAACTTGAAACATCGGGCTAGCGAGGATGAATGTTCGATTTTGATGTCCGTCAAGATTCCCCGCCTCTCAAGCCCGGACTTCGAATGCTACCGCCCGAAATGCACGGATAACATTATTTCAGAAACCGCAAACACCATTCGAGCGCGTTCACGTAATACAACGGAACATGTGGCCGGCGACCGTTAACATCAAAGTCGAGAAAAGTGCGAATTTGGTTTCTTTAAACAAACGGTAAGAATTGCGAAAATTGTGAGAGAACATAAAGCAGAAGTCATCTATTTTTAAAACATCTGTGAATTATTAGATTCCAGTACAACTAGAAATTACTATGCACTGCTAACAGTGCTAACTCGTTATTTGAAATTGATTTTAAAAGTAGTTATTCATCGATTGTATCCTAATAGCAGTTATATTGATATAAGCAAGGAAGTAGTGGCGGATAATAATTAATTACCATTGCATAACTCTCAAATAACCGAAACAAAACTTAATGAATGCAGCTATTATTAACACGGAGAGAGGCCTCCGTGTATTTTTGGTTGCTACCGCTAATTGCTTTACACGTGGGAGTCGTAATACTTATAGAAATATGTATTTAAAACACTCTATTAATAGAAGAAACACTACCGGTTTATATTTAGGAAAAGCCATAAAATTTTGAATGCATTTCTCTCGGATATCGCGTGGAGTTGGACACACATTCGAACAAACATGTCGCCGTGTCGCGGACTGACACACTTTTCAGTCGCCGATGTTATAATTACATATTATCAATACCTACTAAAACACATGGTGAACACGACACGCTCCAACCGTTTAGAAATTTTAGTTAAATCATATCATATATTATATATTTTCACTTTTATTCATATTGACACAGATTAGCGAGACTTTCGACGTGCGATACGGATATACAAAATCATTTTTTGTACGGTGTTAATTGTATTGTTCTCTTGATCTTTTCTTTTGCCTCTATCAATCAGTATTTCTTTTGTTAAAACGAAATGATCAACAAATATATTGATTGAATATTACAAAACACTTATCACTTCTCTATTTAGAATGCCTAGCAATCAGAACAGAAGATTCAAATGACCCAGATGGTAATAAATAAAAATTAAGTGCTTACGGTTTGACAGTCATAATAAGAGTCAACAGAGACAAGCTGACTACACTGAAAGAAACAAGCAATTAAGACAAATAGTTATCTGACGGTTATCAACACTCCGTAACTACGAGTAGGCCATCTAAATTTGCACTACTGGAGTCTGCTTTCTCACAAATAAAATAGACGATGTTTATATAAGGTACATACATAAACATTATATTTTTTTGCATATACATGTATATACAAAGATCCGAATTCTTACGTAACGCATTAACAAATGCGGCATAGATTAGAGAAACCGCTGAATGCGAATTGTCTCGACCTCTCGAGTTTCGGTGAGCGACTCGTCAAGGGTCGTTACTATTGGAAATCACTTCCGACCTTTGTCACGACGGGTCACTTTCTACCGAATGCTCAATGTTTGGCAACGGACGTGTCTCGCTCTCTTTACTCGTCTGTCACACTACTGCTCCACTAATATGTATTTCAGTAACAAATTTTGTTCTATTTACCAGAACTGGTTAATGGCTATGTTGTGTGTTTTCAACATCTGCTGCAAAACGTTTATCATTGATGTAAGTAAAATTAACATGACCTATAATGAACGTGTTGACTGATGCTGCAGTTTGATAATGTTCACGGTTAATCTCGTTAAGTACAAGATTGATGTCTTGACCTAAATTGCCTAAAATATCATCTTTCTTCGAATTGTTGTTTTCTTAAACTTTCTCAGCTACAATATTTCTAACTTTGATAATCCTATTATCATAAACAACTACAGATCAGTCGGATATCATGACAACATTGAACATATCGCACTTTCACCTTCTGATATATGTAGATTTAGTATTTAGATATCGCATCGGAATATGATCAATAGGTATTGTGCATTAACAATATATACTCAACAACATTTTTTACTAAAAACTTGAATGCCATCCCATTATAATTATTATTTAAGGAAGTTGCTTATGGTTAAGCCATTTCTCACAGTTTCAGAAATATGGTAGTGACGTGTGTGACAAATAGGCGAATATATAAAGGTCAGTAGTCAAAGGTACGTGCAATAACAGTGACGAATGAGATGAGTGTTCAATACGGTGTATTATGTATTTGTTATACTAGGAAACGGGACCGAAGCTGAGTCATCCATACGGAACGACTTTATGCATGATTGCTATATCGTTATTATTTTAATTAAGTTGTTACATTGGTACTTCTAATGTAGGAAACAAGCCTCGCATATGTATGAGTTTAAGATTACGGATTCATTAACGCTACTCTTACGTGTAATTATCGGATTTTCATGCCTATTGGATTTACAGCAAAAACGTAGTATCAAAATGTAGTTTATGTTGATTGAGTAGTGAAGCCTGCAGTTTAACTGGTGTTACTTAAATTACTTCTTGAAGTTTGGGTTTAGAGTAAGTACTTTGGAGTACCTCATCATCATCATCTTCCTGCCCTTGTCCCATGTTATTTGGGGTCGACGCAACATTTTTTTGTACTTTGGAGTACCTAACTTATCCAAAGTATAAAATACGATCTACTCTATTTTCATATTCCATTTATAATATCCCACATATCTTTTACTATACACTTATTTACTATCATTACCATTATGTATCTCAACTTGCTTTATATAAGATGTGCTTAGTTACGTATCAATTACAATAAAATCATTATTAAAATAACACTTAATCAAATTCACTGTTTATTTTTATGTTGTAATAAGTAGACACAAATACAACTGTTGGTTACACATACAAATTATACATCTTGATAGAACAATAGAAAGATGACAATCATACATAAATCAATCACAATGTGTATAATGTCCATACATGCAATTTTTAAGTGCTGACAAAATAATTTGAATTTTATGTCCTTTGTATATAAAAGCTAAAATTGTTCATGACCGTTTCTCTCGCAGACTCGGCTATATAGCTTAATTAACGAGACGTGAAGTTATTCTTATTGTTAAAAAGTATCATCAGTCAGTATTGAACGAAGTAGACTATTATTATAGAAATACAAAAGATAAAAGACAAAGTAACAGTACACCATACAAGCCAACTGGAAATATAAAGATACAACAAACACTGGCGGAGAGGAAATTAACCTTTTTCATAAAGTTCCGATTCCGACAGGCATTAAGATAGATTGCAATAATGGTGAGCTTAGAGAGTTTATTTCGTAAAAGATTCTTTAGTTCAGGAAAAAGCATTGTAACGAAGCATTGCTCAATATCGAAGCTACATTTATCAGTTTATAACAATTGAGTAATATTTGTTTCGTAAACGAGTGCCCTATGTTCGATGTGTTCCGTGATCGGTCATCGGGTATTTTGTTACGTATGAAACCTACTAATGTCAAATTAGCCATGGTTGTTGATGTTAGCCACATGTTAGCCAACAATATTTCGCGGATTAGGAACCATGTGAACTCTTGTAATCGACATGCTTTAGCAATTTTAGGTTGAAATCCGGTTCTGTCTTGGCTAATGGCGCAGATTTACTTTACTATTGTATAAAACCAATATTATACTTAGATAGGGTATTTAGGTAATTTTTGTTTCGAGTATTTTTTTGTATCTCTCTTCTTTAGTTTTTGCATCATACTTGTATATATTAATTAATTAATGGTGTACAGTGGCGATAAAACTTTTATAAATGTGATTAAAATTGTTGGACTGCCACCTTTTGGATATAGAAACGGCTATTGTTATTTATCATATTAGCACTAACAGATGAAAAGTAGGTGATAGTAGAGTACCCTGAGGAACACCTTGCTAATAATTGTGAGGTCTTTGAGTTGGAACTTAAAATTTCTGCAGCTAGATGAGCAAGATGATGTAAATCTATATATATAAAAGGGGAAACTGACTGACTGACATATCAACGCACAGCCGAAACTACTGGGATTAGGAGCGTGAAATTTTGCACAAGGTTTCCTTTTATGACGTAGGCGAGCACTAAGAAAGAATTTTACAAAATTCACTCCCTAAGGGGATGAAGTGGGGGTCGAAAGTTTGTATGGAGAAACCTACGTTTACGCGAGTGAAGCCGCGGGCAGAAGCTAGTAAATGTATAAGTTGTGTTGTAAATGTTGGTTATAACACTTTACTTTGCATTATTACATTCATTCACAGGCATAAAGATTACAACATACTGTAAACGGTTTACTACTTCCTAAATTTCAACAATTACTTAATAACGTGGGCATGCAACATCCAACAATGAAGATAAGTAGGGACCCACGAACATAAGAATTATTAATTAAAAAATGCTTTGTAAGCGACTATAAAACAATATGCAATAAATTCTTCACATCTTTCATAAGAATGAATATTTAGACCATGTTGTACGAAACCATTCAATTTAAAGAATGTGTTCAGTGTTTCGATGAGAGGCATTCGACTGCAACATTACCATTCATAAAATACTCTGGATTTAATGCATATTTCCTTTGAAATACATACGCGTATTTCACAACACATTGGAAATATTTAAGTTCTAAAGAAATATTTTAAAGTTAAAAACAATAAACCCAGCCAGTTCAGACAATCCTACAAAATAAACGTGCGTATAGAGTTTCCTGAGTGTTAATGTTAATTAAATCCTGAGTCTTATCCAATATTATAAAAAAAGCATTAATTATTGATCAGTGATGCCACGAAAAGATCAATCAGAAAGAATGCACGAACATTAATCTCTAATTAGTTTGACGAGCGGAACAATTAAACTGATACGGAAACGTACCTACTACGCTGTTTACTACCTTTCGATAGTACCTATTTCTTAATCCAACCTTAAACCTTCGCTGACCTCTGGTTTCCTAAGCTGGTGTCACCTTATTCGTTAATCCGATTAGATCTTGGATATCTGAATTTGAGAACCTTATCTTTATTTACTAGACTTGCAACCTTTCCATTTTAGTCACTAGGTACCTAATATTACCAGGTACTTTAAAGTTTCACAAGTATCCTACACAAAGTATCCGAAACAAGAATCCTATCATTTTTATAGCCAACGACGTTACCTGTACGTATTTGTAATATAAAAAGTACCTCCGAATCATAAATCAATCAGTAGTATACATATTTCAAACTGAATTTAAAACTATTCGTAAACACGCGGGCTTGCGGACGGCGAGCAATGGGTAGCTCGCCGTCCGATCGTCCGGACCGAACCCAAGTCGTCGGCGGCGCGTAGTGTTCCACGCGCGCCTCAAGGAGATGTCAGCAAACCGTAAGGGCCCAGCAGGGTCGAAGCCTACTGGGGCCAAGGATCTGCTTCTGAAAGGATGACTCGGCCCTGGTACGAAAGGCAACGAAGGAACAGGAGTGGGTTTTAGTCAGTAAAAGTCTGACACTATCTACCGCTCCGCCCAAGTGCGGGAAATGTCATTGGATGATTTTCCCACCGAAAAAAAAAACAAGAAGTTTTAAACCAACCATTTAGCTCCACAAAAACACGCAGAGATGAGATTAAAGAATAACTGGAATATTATTGACTGATTTAAAAAAGAAAACGGTAAATTAAGGTCATTAATAGGATAGGAAACTAGTATTCGACACGTTTAGAAATGGCGTAAGCTCTTGGAGCAGGTACCAGTTTTTGCGCAGTCGCACTTATTGGCCAGAGCCCCCTGCTTTATAATGTTCATTAGAGGTGCGATCCTCGGTAATAAAGTGATGTGAGTTAGCTTGGACGTACTTAGAGTATACGTAATGATTCCCGTCGGATCTAGGAGAAAATATATTTAACCTTGATGAGATTATAGAAATAAATACATACTAGCTTTTCCAGTGACTTCGTAAACGTGAAAGTTGAAAATGAGCCTACGAGTAGAACTTACTATTGGGATAATAAAAAGTATCCTATGTTCGAATCTAGATCATGAATTCATGATCTACCCGTGTGGCAAATTTAAACGAAATCCATTATTTTTGAAGCCTGATAGATTTACAAAAATCCAAACAGACAGATATCCTCATTTATAATAAATAGTACTCAATCAACATTTTGGGAACACATTCATTGTGAGTACGGCAATAGTGGTGGAATTCCCTGCCGGAGCCTGTATTTCCTTATAGCTCTCTAATTCAAGAATAAATAGGTTACTTTTAGGCAAGCCTGCTCTATCGTCGTTCGCCATCAGGTGAGATAGTAGTCAAGCGCGACTCAGCGCAAGCCTATCAATAGGTAATAATAAAATAGTATAAGTAGGATTTAACATTGGTACTTGAATCCTGATTTAATATTTGTATCAATTTATTTAGTTCCTTTTGAATGCAATCCTCGATATGAAGGAGATACGATTCATCGAAACAAGGTTTACGATTTATTTGAAGAAACTTTGCTATATCTCATCAGCTCATAACGTATTTTAATCTAGTAAACAGGGCTTCGCACCTCGTCTAGACGTATTTTCCTTTAATGGAATAATCGACCTATGTTTCTCACCTCATATTTATTTCCATGTTACATCACTATCAAGATTAAATTAGCAAATTTTATGCAAAGCATCTCGTAAATATGTTGATGAAACGGGTTTCAGATCAAAATAACATTTTGAAACAGAAATTATTACTCTCAAAGAAATGTTTATTAACTTTTTATAAATAAATTTACGATTATCATATTTTGAAGACTGGTTTAAATGAGTGCCTGTGCCCATAAACAATGCTTAGAGATTTCCTAACATGTTAATTACAAGTAGGAGGTAAGGCCTTCATGAGATGCTACGGTGAATAGTTAATCTGCTGCTTGACAGATACAAATTGATCATAGCAGCCTAGCAAGCCACCATTTTTCCTTTAATAACATGTCTATATACTTCGGAGAGACAGACTCTCCCTGCTGTGTTTTGTAGATGAAGCTGACGCTAAATATAGCATGTCCGGTGTGTTCGATGAAAAACATAGGTTCCGAAGGGATCCAGGATGACACTTTGTAGTCATTAAGTCCGGGTCTAAATACCAGATACCAGGGTGTTATAATTTTACATACCGTAGAAATAAATCTTAATTGATCGGGAAGTTTTTCCTTAAGACTTCTGCACTAATAAGACCGCCTACTAAAGCAAGACCTTTGCATTGCATCCATTTTAATCACACATGTATTGTGTGATTGATAAAAAAGTGAAAGGTGTATGTGTGCGTGTTTGGTACTTCTTCAATCAGATATAGATGAAATTTGGCATATTAGTAAACTATGTACTGGAATAGCACATAAAATAATTTTTATCCCGGCGGCATACTCCTTTGGGATATATTTTTTACGTTCATGCGGGCAAAATTGCTGGCAGAAATTTGTGAGCAGAAAATCAGCCAAGTGCAAGACGGACTCGCGCACGACGGGTTCCGTACAGACCGTTAAAAAAAACGACAAAAAAAACACGTTTGTTGTACGAAAGCTCCAACCGCGTACCCTTTGGGTACGGTCCCAACGTACCGTTTGGGTACGGAATCCTACAAAATAAGGAAAATTCCTGGTAACGTATAAGGAGCCTAAGAGCATGAATAAGGAGATGTACGAGGTACGAAGTTAAGGTTAAGTTTAATATAACTTTAGGTAAGTTGAGTACCTAATTTAAAACCAATAAGTAATAATGTAATATTCTCATGGAGTTGTCATTGTCATTTGCATAAGTGTCCTCTAAAGCCATCTAAGTGAGTAAGTAATCATTTATTACGCCAAACAAAATTAACCTACAAGTAATGAAGTGATTAAAATCAAAAAATGGTAGTGGCTATCTCACATTGAATAAAATCACTGTCCTAAGTAAGAAAAATCCTGGCACTTGAAAAACATTTAAAGTCGAAAATTGTGCGTCCCACTTGGCACCACTCTAAAATTGTTTAAAAACACTAAGTTTCAAGTTGAACAAGTTGTTACGGACTTAAAAAAAAATAATAACTTAAAAAAAATCTAGTGCCCGCCTCGGCTTCGCATGGGTGCAAATTATACACATAAGTATTTCTCATTTATTGCTCTTTCTATTGCTGAAAACCGAATATATTAAAATCCGTTACTTGGTTTAGGAGGAAGTAGCAGATAAACAGACTGATGTGGAAAACAACTTTGTTTAACATTATACTAGCTTCTGCCTGCGACTTCGTCCTGGTAAATGTTTGTTATTGCGGACGAAAAGTTGAAGTCGAAGCCAGATAAAAAGTAAACTAGCCTATCCTTCCTTGGGTCCAAGCTTACTCCGTACCAAATTTCATCAAAATCGGTTTAGTAATTTAACCGTAAAAGCGTAACAGACAGACAGAATTACATTTACATTTATAATATTAGTATGGATAAAGATAAAGAAGTTTATATATTGTGCTATCATGAAATAAAATCTCCCATACACCTCACTGTCCAAATTGATAAACCCACCAATTTTATTAAATTCTCAGACGGTATAATTGCGTATCTTAGAAACTTAGATCTTAAGGGATAAGTGAAATATTAAAAATTCAGCTTAGTTATACGAGCAAATAGCTTGTATAAATGCATCAGTATGTAAATCTGTGAGATTGCCGGTGTTGCCAGCCGAAGGCGATGCCTCAGTTTAGATAGATGTTGTTCCACAGGGCCCACTTCGGAAACCAGTTTACCGGTTTCTGCGAATGTCGTTTCTAGATAATAATAGCTTATAGTGTATCGAACCGACGAATTCCGAAAACGGACCAATGGCACGCGTTATTAACGTAGGTAGATTGTTGTTTTTTAAAAAAAATACTGTTTGCACTATTACTACAATTTGACAACCGGATCGCAGGCTGTTTTTATACAGCTTTTCCTCATCTTCTTCCAAAGTTCTGCGTAGATACCTTCTTTTATTTTTTTCTTTCCCGGTCAGTTTTATTTTTCTCATTTTTCTCTCTTTCTGCTAACCACGACAGTAAACAACTTACATTATTTTGTAAGACAAAAATTTGGGCAGATTTTACTTGTTTTAATATTAATTGAACAGCTAGTCAGTACCTACAGTAGGTGGACAGAAACCTTTCACGGCAACAATAATACCGACACCGGTATCTAATAGAATGCTGAAGGACATAATACCTAGTTCTAGTGTTACATGAGCGGGTCTGCCTACATCTACTGAACAATACATACGAATGACGTCAGGACACATAATGCACAGAGCGTGCAAGATAAAACCCACTCTGAAGTTACCAGACACCATTAATTTAATGATTTTTTGTTTGTTTGATACACTTCCTGAATATGAGTTTCGACTGTAAACCCACACAACAAAAGGAACACAAAAAGAACTAAGTATTATATGTTAATAACCTGTATTTATGCCAATCTTCATAAACGTTTCTAAATTCAATTTGAGTGTCAGTTAATTCGCAATAATTCGCACATTAACGATTCAATTAATCACTTCCCGACAAATTCAGCGATAATAAATGTGTTCAGTAATTTAGCTTCAATGTGCTCTAATTTCCTCAGGTTACATAAATAAAGTGACGCGTATTCCCCACTTATCCTCAAGCCGTCCCTTTCGCTTTTGAGGTTTCTTTGAATCCGAACGCGAAACCGATTAATGGAGCTTCATTAACTGGTAAATTGTGACGTAATTTATATTAGGTCTATATTTATGGCGAAGTACCTATATTATTACAGCTGATTATTATACAACACGAAACAACAATAGCACAATTATCTCATAGAGTCACTCGATAGTGAGCGTGCAAACGTTGTATCTGATGCCAGTGGGAACATCGCTACGTTTCTAGAAACAGTAGCGTACATTCGGAAGCTAATAACCTGTGTAACTTGTACTCAAGCGCGATGCAAATAATATGATTGTAGCATTTGTACGTGAACATATTATTACGACACGGTCATGTGGTCGTTCTTGAGACTCGTAAATGATTGCGTCGCAGGCGCAGGATGTTAATTTAGAACAAGTATGCAAGTTTCTTGGTATGTTCTAGATAAACATAATATCTTACTTTACTTAAAACACTGCTTAACTCGTAGGTACCCAAGTCAACAGAATTAATTTATCGGAATTTTAAACTTTACTGGCCGGTAAGAAATGATAAATAAAGACGCTGAACGTTTCTAAGTTATTTCTTTTGCTCGATTTAGTCATGCAGAAATCTAAACTTGGCTCACAATACAAATCTTATACCTAGATCTCTCTCTAGACACCTATAATAAAAGGTAGCAATACCAGATCGAGGTCAGCTCTTACGAAAGGCAAGTTAAAACAGACTTGAAATTCTTTTAATTTGTGCATATTGCGACTGATGATATGAAAAAGGAAACTGCCAACAATGGCATCCTATTATTATGGGATATGAAAGATAGCGGGGAAATCCACATGGGTGGGTGGAACTGAGCGATCAACATGGAATAATAGACAATCATAATGTATTCTAACGTCGGCAATAAAGTTATGGAAAGAAACGATAGAAAGTCATATCGCATCGAAGCACGTCACAAAGCGTTTCAGGGCAAGGCAGTACTAATAAAAAATGCAAAGCATATTCTCACCTTGGGTTCGTCTGAATGGTAGGTTGAGTAACTCGACGCTTGTTAAACAACCAGTGCCAAATGCGACGTGAATTCTACAATTACTTTTTCAATTTTAAATTTTAAATAAGTGTTTTGTTCGGAGAATATCTTGGTTTTCCAGGACGTTTTGTGTTGTTCAAGAAAGGTTTAGAAAAACATCAACATTAATTTGCTTTAACCACAATTTTAACTGTATGATTTACGTTGTTTAAATTGCAAATATGAGTGGTAATTTATATTAAAAATAAGTGAAATCTAGGAAGAAAAAATTAATTAGCAATTCCTCCAATCAATTCAATTTTATTCATTTGGTTTTTATCGCTGTTGGTTACCTAAATAAAGTAACATAAAAATAAAAATTCATTCTTTTTTTCATATTATTAGTTTCAAGTATCGGGCACCAATATTTAAAAAAAATATTTGACTATCCATTTGAAGGCAAAATCCATCTCTCAATGTCAGCTTACACAAGGAGGATAATATCTAGTGAGATATGAATTACTCTCTCTACTATGCAATTATATTTATCAGCGAGCAGGAACGCGATCATTATCAGTTCCCACATTTATTTCTAACAACAATAGATTAATTCAAGCAAATTAGCGAACTTGACAAAAGAGTAGGTAGAACTTAATTCAAGGCGAAAAACGAAACGAAACGTTCGTAACTATGAATGGACTGTATTGCTTAGTTACGTAAGGAAAAAGAAAAGTAACTGCATACTGAAATACAACTAGAAAAACACAACATACTTATTTAATGTAAGATATTAAATAATGCTTTAAATTAAGTTGAATTGATTGGTAATTTTGATTTAATGTGTTTAATCTATTGTGGTATTGTTAGTCTTAATGTATTTAATTTATACATTTTTTCTTGTGTTAATTTGATTGTACTTAATTTTGAATTAGTAGGTTTAAGTTAATGTTGAATGTTTGACTAAGTATTTTAAGGCAGCAATTGTGTTGAGCGCTATGTGGGCCTTAATTGTCATGCATTTGACTTCTAGTAAAATATTCCCGATATGTGTAATGCATTGGATGTTGCTGTATTAAATGAGTATTAAAAATATAGACTGCCCACATGCCCAGATATGCAGAGTTTAAACTAAACCACGCCTGATAAATGGGTATAGGGGCGCCGGCTTTTAGAAAACCTCATGGGTGCTCATGCTCATTTGGTAACTGCACTAAACGGGTCGTCGGGTAATGAAAAAACGCCCATCCCTAAAAGGCGCTTACTGATCTGTTTCTTGATGTCTATTCTCAGGGGTGCTCGACACCCACTGTTTATTTCTCATGGGTGCTCGAGCCCCGAGCACCCACGGAGTCGGCGCCCCCGAATGGGTATACTTACAGCGCACTAGGCTACAATAGGCCGTAATTGGAACCAGCCTTATATCATCGATGCCTATGGTAGTAACTACACAAAGGGATACAACGTACAATGTTGACCACCTTGTAAAATATTTAAAACGTATGCAACACAGCGAAACTCAATACATTATTGTGCGTGCCTCCAGCCGATATCAATGTACCTTGTGTTGATATCATTGGCATTCCATTCATGTCGTTAGCGACGAGAACTTGATGAATTGATGTTGTAAATACACCAAAAAAAACAAATAATAATTTCACTTCATACACATTGCCATACTACAATAGGTTAAGAGCTAATCACTAGTGACATTGTAATTTATGTTGGGTGAGGCCGATATACTGTACAACGGAATAAATAAAATGTGTGGTCATAATTACTAGTAGATATAGAAGGGCAACGGAGCTGATTGCAAGTAGATACTGAAAGCATCCAGCCGTTTTGGTAACCATCTAGACTATTCTAGACCAACATCCAGACCGAGCCCGCGCGCCTCAAAGAGATGTCAGCAAAACCGTAGGGGGCCAGCAGGGTCGATGCCCGTTAGGACTATAGAGAATTTCTGAAAAAAGAAGCCCGTGATCCTAGAATGTAAAGGGCCACAGGACACAGGTATGGTTTTAGTTAGTAAGTCTGACATGCCCTCGTGCACTACCTTAGAGCGGGTGAAGACATTGAATAATTTCGCTCTTCAAAAAAAACTACTGAAAGCGAAAACTATCTTTCAAATAGATTAAATTAAACAAAGTTAAAATATAATACACTAGTGACTCTCTCCGGCTTCTTACGGGTGCAAATTTTAGGATAAAACCGTAATAGATGCCCCGATTATTCAGGTTTTTTTTTTTTAATTTAATTATCACACTTAACTATCTTCAGTAAGTTCATCGTGACTTATGTCTGTGCAGTTGCATGTGAAGGCAAGGTGCGATTTTTTGTGGAATAGATGCCCTGTTTTTCGGCGGGTCATCTGTCTCAAAAGTCAGTATATGAACTATCCCCTATAATATATGGAATAGATGACTCAAAATAGGACCACAAAAATAACAGCTACTCTAAAAATGTCAAGGATATACTATCTTACTTTTCTTTAAAGTAGATAAAAAAACCTGACAGTTTTACAAATAAAGTATTTTGCTTTATGTGCTGAGAAATATATTTACTAAAGTGTTTTCAAGAAGTGTGGCATCTATTCCGGTCTTACCCTACACACGAAACTTCCTTAGATATTGTTCTTTTTATTATTGACAATCACATCAAAATCCCTTGCGATTAAAAGAAATTAGCAGATAAACAGTCAGACGCGGAAAGTGATTGTTTTATGTTACATAAATATAAAGAAAACGACAAAGAT
The DNA here is from genome assembly GCA_961205895.1 of Mythimna pallens. Classification (NCBI taxonomy): domain Eukaryota; kingdom Metazoa; phylum Arthropoda; class Insecta; order Lepidoptera; family Noctuidae; genus Mythimna; species Mythimna pallens. The sequence goes on from OY540843.1 coordinate 11,978,854, forward strand.
ACAAATTTACATGTAAGTCTTCAATACATTTGACCACCTAGTGATGTTAGTACTTACAATTAAATTTAAGTCCGTAAGAGTCCAATATACTTCTTAAAGAAGCTGCGCATGAGAATTGAGGATGTCAATTACCACGCGGAAAAGAAATGCGTGGAAAATATAGCGTTTGACAGCCAAGCATGCATCCGCTAGACCAGTAAATGGGGCCACGAAACGCAAAACATAATTAACAGGTACTTTTTTAGTCAGAAATATCGTGAAGCCATTCTATTATTTGCAACAGTTAGGTTACTGTTAACAATGTTCGCGTGTACCGAACCTCGTCGACATCTTCGACACGTGCCACCAACATTTCCTCGTTGCACAATCACTTTCTGTGTTTAAATGAATCATTTGAGTCAAACACCATCGATTCCGTGCCGGATGTGTTTCGAATAATCATTTATGGGACGGTTATTCGAATTCTCACTAAAGTTTGTGGGATGATAGTTTGCTGTCACGAATGTGGGATGATATTTCGTTCCAGGATTTTTTATGTAGCATAGTTGGTGTGTAAATAGTAATGGAAAAGTTTTGGATTCGACATGATAGGGGACAGGTGAGAGCAACAACATGCTTCATGTATTTTAATCGGAGCCATATTGCATACAAGTTACGATATGATGTGACCCACATCATAATAACTTGTTTTCTTTGATGCATTTCACCTTGGATCTGCTTTTGATTTATCACTGCCTCAAAGACTTTACTGAATTTTTGATGTGCAAAGAATGACGCCTATTTAAATACTATACCTAATTTATATGCTTTCTCACGTCGTTCAAGAGATGCTAAACGCCATTTTAGAAACCATAGTTATCCAGTAAACAGTGTGTGCTAGCTATCGCGTTTGACCGAAATACATACATTAGATCTGTTTAGCACTATTTACGAATGTCCTGCGGCTTTATTTGCGTGATGTGTAACACGATTCGTTGTCATGGGCCTGGGTGTCTGGGACAAGCACGATCGCCTTGCAAATACCCACTTTTACTGACAGACATATTAATTTATGGAAATGCCTACTGCTGTCCCGCTCATTAAATTACAAAATATTGAAATCGTTTCAAAAATGTTGATGTGATAGTAATTAATGATATTTGTATATTTTGGAGGTCCATTGCGAAGCATAGAGTTACTGCCCGCTGATACAGATTAAAAGTTGAGCAATTGCCGTATTGAGTTGCAATACTTAGTCATTAATTAACTACTGCATCGATTACAGAGCAAGTTTTAATCATTTTACAGACCACTTTATGCTTTCGAGTCCAGCTGTCATACAGATATCTATGCCTGTCATCTTGAGTTGACAGAACCTCAGCGGCTTGGAAATGCTTAGCTACGAGTCTTGTCTTAGGATACCGGTATGCCCCACAGCAAGGGTCACAGAGGTCATAAGCAGCTCTTTTAAGTAAAATGATATTTTTGCCGCAATAAATTATTTAATAAAAAGGCTAATAAGACTGATGATAAATCTAATAACAAAATTGTTTAACTAACCACACGTGAAATTGAATAGTATCCACAGCTTAGATTTCAAATGCTTGTATTGAATCAAAGTGCATAACCTACTTGCTTCGACACGTAACATTCGCGAAACATTATTCAGATATAAAAAAACTATTAACATCAATCTATTCGAAAAACTTTCCAACACTTCTCAAAACACCACAAAAAACTCTACAACTAAGAAAACTTTTGAGAAGTAGTAAACATTAAGACAACAGGTCACTAAGGAAAGTTCCGAAACATTTACTAACATAAATCAGTCGAGATACATCAATCAGATACATTTATAGAGGAGAACGCGCATCTCGGTGACCGAAGCGTCGTAAAGGCTATTAATACAGAACAAGTGCATGTCGGTAATAAAGCAACGGTATCTGAATGTACACATTAGGTATGTTCATGTGTACACTTGTACAGTAGGCATCGTATCGTACGTGTGTAGACAAGCAACGCTGAACGGATTCGCGTAATTGATTTGCATTTGTCCGATATAGTATGTGGCCATTGATCTCGGTTGTTACATCAAGCTGTTGCATTGTTGTTGGTTTCGCATCCAAGGACGATGTTTCCACTTTTACCAGTAACTGGTAATTTGAAATCAATTTTCTCTTAATAAGGATTGATTTTATCATATCACGTTTCTGAACTTGTAATTCTTAACTTTTATTGTAAACCAACACTCAACATTGTTGTGTGTGGACCTTATCCACTTTTACCAATATTTCCTTAATAAGGAAATATTATTTTTCGTTTATTCATATAATTTTTTAATTAACTCTTCACGGAACCAGAGGACACTGCTTTTCTTTGGCCAACGAATCAGCATTGCTACATAACGTGGCTGCCAGCGTTTAGAGCACTTTTCCCATTGACAGCGTTGTAGATGAAATTTTTCGATTCCCAATGGATTTATTTAAATGTGCATTTGCACATAATATTCTCAGTTTGTAGATATAATACCTATTAAGTGATTAGTTAGTTATAAGTAATAATATTATAATTACTTAAATATTCTATAAGTAAGTATGTAAATAGAGATTCTCAATAATTAACATCGCAACTTGAAAAAAATATATAATTGGGATTTTATCACAATATCTTTATTTTTGATGAACGAGATTCTTAGAAACCATTTCAATCATATCTACTTGCTTAATTTGTGTTTGAGTATTGCACATTTTGACAAGGCACGCTTTAAGTTGTCCTATGAATATATTTGCTTGTCAGTGAGATAAGCAAATACATGTTTACATTTATTTATCGTTATTTGAACTGGCTTGAAATAAACTTAGTTAATATTTGTATTGAATAAACATAACAATGTTTTCTATTGTTAAATAACTTTTGTCAGATTAGGATATAATTAAATTACTTACTTTTACAGAGTAAATAAACTCATTACCTATTAAAAACCTAAACTGTTCTGTAATATAAATACACTTAAATAAAATAAATTTAATAACCAAGTATAATAGACTTAATTAGGTATAATACACTTACACTTAATACTTTTCTATTATTTTTAAGTTAAGTATTTATAGATTAAGTAGTTACTTTTTATTTTATTGTTGTTTGTCCTGTGCGAGTCTCAAATAAATGCTTTCTTTCTTTCTTTCTTAGACTACACTTATACTTATGGTAAAAAAAACTACATATTAATTATTTAAACTGGTAATTTTCCAATATAACTTGAATAGAATGTAGGTACTCGGCACAACAAAATCACACTGATATCATAAAGGCGAAAGTTTGTCGGTGAGTGTGTATGTTTGTTACTTCTTTACGTTCGAATGGCAGAACGGATTTGTTCTGGAATAGCACATAGGATACTTATTATCCCGGGAATGGAACGTATTCCCGGGATAAAAATCGGGACCATTTTCCTTTATCACGAGAGCAAATCCGCTAGCAGCAACTGGAATTTTAATTTTGTCTTTTCATTATTTATTAGTATAGTTTTTTATTTTAGACTTTTTATATCTTAAATAAAGTAATGGCTAAATTAAGTCACAAAATAAATCTTTTTTCTAGTTGACAAAACAGCACCTGAAAACTCTCAATTAATCGAATATCGTGTCGCACGCCTATTATATTGATATCTTACAAAGCAAACATCTGTTACAGAATATAGGACACAAACACAACAAATAACGTACATTATCAGTTGCCAAGTTATCGCAACAAACTAAATATTATGTACCTATCCTCAACACGAGGAAAAGAAAGTTAGTCGCATAACTCGAATAGCATTAGCATCGTTCCGTTTTCAATTCTATTCGAATTATTCGAGTGCCCGCATCATTTTTGCTTTACATAACGAAACACGTAATTAGGTGTTTGTTTACTGAATTATAGCTAGTGTAAAGAGAAAACTGGTTGATAATGATACGTACATAATAACTATATCACAATCGATCTGTACCTAGCCTTTTTTTATTGATATAAACTAGTGCCTGATGGTAAGCATTGATGCAATGCAAAAACCCAATGCAGCTAAATATCATTATTTTACATGGAGTAACTGCCTATCTGATCTCATCATCATCATTTCATCGAAAAACGTCCACTGTTGGACATAGGCCTCCCCCAAGTATCGACACAACGATCGGTCCTGTGCGTCTCGTATCCATCGGATTCACCTCAGAGGTATCCGGTTCACCTTGTGGGAGGCCTTCCAACGCAGTATCTTATGGTACATGGTCTACCACCACAACCCAGTAATTGAGTAACACGATAGTACCTTTGGCAAAACCAGTGTCAGAATTTCTGACTTCTGACAATCCGTAATCATAGATCTACCAAAGACAGCCGGAGCCAATGACTTAATGTAGATCCTTAAGATGGTCCATCCATCCACAGACCAACCTCGGCAAACGTCGCTTATCAGGAGAGGAGATCAACCTTTGCAGCTGTTATCATTTTAGCCATAAGCTGCATAACAAATACATACATTAAGTTAGTGTGAATATATGCCTTACAATGTAACTGACCGCTAACTGCTGGAACACAGGCCTCCACTTTAGGAAATAGAATGGGCCGTAACGTAACACGCGGGCCCAGTACGGATTAGTGAATGTCACTCGTCCACGAATTTTTGGTTCTAGGACATGCAACCGGCATCTCACGAATTTTTTTTCCTTTCACCGTTTTTTATAGCAGCGGTGATGAATTAAATTAAACAAAATAAAGCTACGACCTGGGTATGAAAAATAATTACCCATGACTTACAGTCGGGGCCCGGTACCGCCGGGCCAGCTCTATATATAGGTATATTTTTAGGGTTCCTTACCTAAAAAGGAAAAATGGTACCCTTATAGGATCACTTTGTTGTCCGTCTGTCTGTCTATTTGTCTGTCTGTCTGTCTATCTGTCTTTCCAGACCCTTTATCTCCGGAACGCGTGGAGGCATCGAGTTGAAATTAAAACTATATACTCAGGTCTGCGGTCCCTTGAAGCTGTGAAATAATCAAACTTCTAAGTAACCGAAAAAAAGAGATACGGCCATTCATGTTGCAAAAAACGTACATTTCGATACTCTCAAAAGAATCAAAATTCACAGGTACTTCCGGTTGACCCAGAATCCTGAAATTTAGCATAAAGCAAGCGGTTTCACAGTGACAGCACATATATAGGAATAAATCTGGAAACAGTAAATTTGCTGTTACCTACCTCACAAAAAAAATATTTTTGCAATTCGGAAAATATTCGAGAATCCATTCGGGAATTGTAGTTTGTTCGGAACCCTCAGTGCGCGAGTCCGACTCGTACTTGCCCAGTTTTTTTCTATCAATGTGTATCGTCGTGACTCGTGGTTTAAAGAAAGCCGGTTCCTTATTATTGTCTTTGATGTTTCTAAAACCACAAAACTCATGCTATTTATACTAGTGTTCTTAGAGAAGGTAAGTAAGTGGGCTTTTGTTTCGCAACTTGCATGGAAACATATTTAATTACTTTCTGCTCCCATATTTCCTCTTTACCTCTACTTCCTTCCTCTAATTAGTGAAAAAACATTTTCATAACGAGGCCGTCGGTTGAAGTGAGAATTAATCAGGTACAGTAAATTCAAATTGAAGGTTTCAGTACACTTCATTATAATAACACTTACTCAATTAATTTAGTTGAAAAGTTGATGAAGATATTACCTGCAACAAAGATTATATCAATTAAAAATACAGTAATTTATACACAATTGCTTGTAATTAATATACCCTGCTGTAACTAACAACATTATTAGTACTGACTGTAACATGTTTAATTTGAAACGGAAGCGATTAGTGACGACTTGGATTTTATTATGTTCTGTTTTTAAATTTATCTGTCTATGGAGGATTTCCGCAGAAGGACGATAACTGCAGTCCCCTTTGACGTGAGTATTATGTTTATTTATAATTGAAATTGAGGGCAGTGGTGGCCGAGTGGTAACGGCCCCGACGTACGAGTTGTAGGTGGGTACCTACAACTCGTAAGTCAAACTCAGCCAGGCGCATTACTTTGTGTAATTTATTTCATCACCACTGCTCTAACGGTGAAGGAAAACATCGTGAGGAAACCAGCATGTCCTAGAACCAAAAATTCAAAGACATGTGACATCCACCAACCCCGCAGTGGACAGTGCACCCGCACTGGGCCCGCGTGGTAGATTACAGCCCATACCCTCTCCTACAGAGGAGGCCTGAGTCCCAACAGTGGGAACATTATAAGGCTGATTATGCTATGCTATGCTATAATTGAAATAACTTTAAATCAAAATAATAATAAGTGCACTAACATAATGTTACGACAGCACACAATGAAAATTAAATTATAAAATCAATCGGTACCCAAACAAAATTGATTGATTTTGTCGCAAATTTCGACAAGAGTTTCTTTGAATAGTAACGAAACTTCTAGATTCTTAATCCGTAGCAAATGAGTGTGTTGTAAAGGACATTACCCACTCCTACACAAATGACAAGTAAAGGAGTCGTTCCACTTTCCGTGTGCCGACTTGCTCAGTGTGCATAAAAGGTAGAGGACATTTCCACATTTGCATTTAGGTGACCAACATGAAAGGAGTGTAGGTGTCAAACAAAATGCGGCTAGCTTTAGAATTTTAAGTAAGTGAGACTTGTTAAGTATTTATCTCTCTTAGTCACAAAGTAAACCACATTTTTATCGCGCTATGCAAATATTGCTGGTAGATTATTGTGTTAGCTTAAGTTGTTGTGGAGATGTTTAGACGATTCAACGGAAATCTAAATCTATCCCAACCAATAACAAGGAATCCTCTTCAAAATAGAAGATTCTTATTTCGATTATGTTTTTTGTTGACAGGTATCCTAATTTTAATCACTACACCGTAAACAATGAATAAAAGCAATAGATACTGTAATAAATGAGAGCAATTATGACTAATTTTTATTAAGTAGGTAAATAATCGGAGTAAGTGGTATATTCTCTATACACGAAACCCTGTAAATAAAATAAGGTACGTCTCCAGTTTTGAAACGACCATAATACATCTAAAATAATGAGAAGACCACACTACTTGTAATTTATGGAACAAATTCGATGTATTATTTAATTTTGTAAATAAATATTAAATGCGCTGAGATAAATAATGTTCCCGCCTCAAAGAAATGTCAGTAAAAACGTATGGGCCCAGCAGGTCCAAAGCCTACTGGGTCCATGGGTTGGCTTGAAAACCCGGGGTCCTGAAACACAAAGCAAAGAGGGACCATAGGTGTGGTTTTAGTCAGTAAAACTCTGACACGACCTCCCACTCCGCCCTAGAGCGAGAAAAGTCATTGGATGATTTCCACCTTAAAAAAAATGCGCTGAGATACAAGATAACATAGAAACAAGAATGCTTAGTTCAACAATGACATCATAGCGCTTTTCTACAGAACAGCTTATAGCTGCACTGACATTCGCGGGTAGAATGTACAACAACATCGATATCCTTCACAGCTGTTTATAATAACAACTGATATTTATTCAAACATTTGGAATCTATGATTCACTCAATCTGCTTTGTCTCTTTTATATAAAAAAGAGCTCATTCCGTGGTTGAATATAAACCAGTCAATAAGGAATGTGTTTATTGTAAATATATCACGCTCGTATTGCCGACGGGTGACAGAGGTAGTACTCTCGAATTACCACAGTTATGTTTAAATCCACTTGCGCACTAGGCGCGTGGTAGATTACGGCCTTTTTCTCTCCTAGAGAGGAGGCCTGATAATGCTTTGCTTATGCTGTTATACTTAAGCCCTGAGGAGCTGCTACCGAAAAGGTCCAGATGGAAAAATTTAATAACACTCACAAACGCTGTGGTGACCAATGAGGATATTATAAATAAATAATAATAATGTTCCACAAATAAAAGACAACGCCATCTAGTCCCAAACTAAGCTTGTACTATGAGGACTAGTCCACTGATAAACATACTTACTTATATATTTCTAAATATGTACGTACATATTATAGATAAATTACACCCAGACACATCAAATAATCCTGCTCATCACACAAACATTTGTCTTGGGTGAGAATCGAACCCACGACCTCCGGCACAGCAGTCAAGGCTACTAACCACAAGAATAACAGGCCAGTCACCTAACATAAACGTAACTTATAAATATTCGTCATGCTAAGTTAAAAGAAAGTGTTGTCAGATGTGTCACTGTGCCAAGCCAAAGCAGCGCAGCCATGATTAATAAACAAGTAATTAATTATAAAAATAACCTCCAGCGCATACTAAATCCGTGTTAGCATGGTTACGTACGTAGGCAGTAACGTCGTAACATCCTCAATACAGCAATATAATCGCCAAACCGGTATTGACCTCAATCGGGAAATTTAGAGCATGACGAAAATACGCACATCTGATCACTTCATTAAAGCAGTTATTGGAATAATTTATATGAATTTTAATGCATTTCCCTGTTCGTATCGGTACAAAACATATTATGTATTCAGTAGTCAGATTCTCCGTCATGTGGGGAATTTAACAGTGGGCTGCTCAATGGTGGGAAGATAAATCCTTTCTTATAAGTCACTTTAAAGACCATTTTGTCAGCGCATTTTGTCTAGCTAGTGGCTAGTAGGCCTTCTGTGCACGGACGCGTAGCTACATAGACACGTTTCCGTAATTATACACTTGGTGTACGCCTGCTTACAGCTTACATACAAAACTATGAAACTCAGTCGGTGAACCGACAACGTTGTGCCGTCGTGTCGTTGCCGCTTCGTCTACAAAGTTTCACAGTAGGCCTAAGCGTTCGTAGACGCCGCGTAGACGTTAGTAGACGCAGCGTAGCACAACGCCTACGGCGTAGACGTCATCCCTTATAGGGAACATTACAATAGTTTCCCCGAGTTTTCTAATATATTATATATTGTTAATATTATATCTTTTATGTAGTATAAATTGTGCCAATCTAGTTTAAATTCAGGAAAATAATTTCCATCAAACTTGTTTTGATTAGTCATATGGATACCTACGAGTAGATACGGTAACAAAAGTGCTGTCGGTGACACACTGTCAACTGACAGTACATCAGTTACCGCCTTCCTGAACTTTAAATACAAATGATATCATCATATTGGTTGCGAGATTGATCGAAACAGCTACAGTGGAAGAAACATAGGTGGGTTTTAGTCAGTAAAAGTCTGCAACCCTATTTCGCTCCGTAGAGAGCGGGAAAACTTAGGTATTTGATGATTTCTCAACCAAAAAAAATAATACCGATTTCCGGTCACCGTAGGCGCGGGCTTGCGGACGGCGAGCAAAGGGTGGCCCACCGTCCAACTGTCCAGTAACCGTCCGGACCGAGCCCAAGTCGTCGACGGCGCGTATTATTCCACGCGCGCCTCAGGGAGATGTCAGCAAATCATAGGGACCCAGGGCCACGGGTAGTGTGAAAGTGAAACCCAAGGCCCTGGGACGAAGACAAAGAAGGAACAGGAGTGGTTTTTTAGTCAGTAAAAGTCTGACACTATCTTCCGCTCCGCCTTTGAACGAATTTGTCATTAGATGATTTGACCAAAAAAATAAACATCACATCAAAACAAGATTTTTCTTCACCATTACTACATACTTTATAAGTACCTACGAAAATATTACAATTATGATGTAATACATTGCATGAAGTATATTCGTCATTGAAAAGACACCTAGGCAAACATAGTGGTAGGTTATTTATCAAAATTCAGCATAATTGTGTCACACACATCACAAGGGTCGTAGCCCTCGTCACAAATAAATATTTATTGTAAACTCAAGAATCTACTTATGTACTCATATAATTATTTTCTAGGTCATTGCACTCTATATTCTGATATACATATATTTTGAGCGATTTTGGACCACAACTTGAGAGCTACTAAGTCCAGCCGAGGTTTTAGCCTTAAGTTATAATTACATATTATCTAACGACTATTGTTTTCCGTAATGTCAATACAAACATTGTTTTTTTTTTTTGTAACCACACGTGGAAACACTGTAAACACGATTTGGACCTTATTTTTTTCGGTGGGAAAATAATCATATGACATCCTCACTCTTGGGCGGAGCGCGAGATAGTGTCAAACTTTAACTGACTAAAAACGCACTCCTGTACCTTCGTTGCCTTTCGTACCAGGGCCGAGTCTTCCTTTCAGAATCAGACCCTTGGCCCCAGTAGGCTTCGACCCTGCTGGGCCCCTACAGTTGCTGACATCTCCTTGAGGCGCGCGTGGAACAGTACGCGTTGTCGACGACTTGAGCTCGGTCCGGACGGTTACCGGACGGTCGGACGGCGAGCTACCCATTGCTCGCCGTCCGCAAGCCCGCGCCTACGGTGGCCGGAAATCGGGATCGGAATCTCGGCGGCTAACACGATTTGGACCTAAATCACGGTCTTTCTCGGACTGCTTACAAAAGAAAGGGATGCCCAGACACAATGCTTACAAATATGAAGAATTTTAGTAATTTATTAAAAAATTATAAACTTGAATATAAAATTAAAACATACAACCGAAAAACGTTGCTTTTAGGATAATCTGACAAACAATCAGAATGATTGCATGAATATTAGTCAGGTATTTAATCGATAAAAGTAATTTTTAGAGGCATCTTCGTGATTTTTTTTTTACCGAACCAAATTAACTGTATTATATTTTGAACACACTATATAACTAGCATTTATCATGAAGAATAAACAATTTTGTTTCTTTAATGGATCATATACTTTTGCGCATTATAAAACACTTGATTAGCTCTTCTAGACCTCTTAAAATACTGTCAAAATTGGGTATATGCCGACTTTAAAGTGGAACTTCACTAAATAATATAAAAACACTAGCTTCTGCCAGCGGCTTTGCCCGCGTGAAAATAGGTTTTTCTATACAAACTTTGGACCCCCATTTCATCCCCTTTAGAGGTTAATTTTGGAAAATCCTCTCTTAGTGCTTGCTTACGTCATAAAATGCTGTAAAACCTTATGCTGAATTTCATGTTCCTAGTCCCAGTAGTTTCGGCTGTGCGTTGATATGTCAGTCAGTCAGTTTCTCCTTTTATATATATAGATGACTAACAAATTGGTTCCAGTTTTTCAAGTTCAAGTTGAGTTTAATTTGTAAGTTGAAGTTGTATGAAAATATCATTATTTTATTCTTACCTACATTTAAGGATATTTTGTAACATTACGTGAAAGAAAGAGTACTTATTACAAGTAAATTGTATTTAAATAAGTACTTTGTATGTATTTATTGACAACAAACGGCCGTGAACCACCGACCGAAATAATTATATCGTAATATTAACCAGTTTGAATGGGAAAGTATTAAAATAATTATAATACAGGCTGGTTAAGTAAACAAGTTATACCTTATTAAGTAACAAAGTTATTTACAACGATATTACAATCGAGAACATTCGGTGCCAATATTTTTTCAGTAAGTGTACATAAAGGCATCTCCACTTTAAATTCATAAAATTCTATTACTTTCGATAAAACATCAATTTATGTTCAGCGTCTTCGATTTTATATGAGGACAACGACACTCGACAAACTAGAAAATAAATTTTGGCCATAAAGAAAGTGTCAAATAATGATAACAACAAATACCCACACATTTCGCGAAAACAATTCATTGGAAAGTCGTCTATTTTGAATTTAATCAACACATATTAACGAACTGGAGTTGAGATAGGTAATTCAATCACCTGAGGGCCTAGTGCCAGTTTATTTTATGCTATCGCGAACGACACGTTTATGTCGATCGGTGCTCTGATTGGCCCGCTCCAATCTCTTAACCAATCAGAGAGCCAAACGCGGTGTACTATTAGTTCCAAATAAGAATAGGAAAGCCAATAACCTCGATCTGTCAAATTTTGATTGAAAAGTACGGTTTGCAAAAAAAAACTTATTTGCGTATTATTAACGGTTTTTTTTTGCTTTGTATTACTGAGTCTTAGTTAATTCTAGTTGAAGTAAAAACATTATGGTTTAATCTAAATTAGCTAAATATATATTATTTAAGTCAAAATTAGTTTAAAATAAAACTATTTTCTTTCTTATTTTTTATTGTTAGGTTAGGTTAATTCTTAAAATTCGCCTTCTTTTTCCATTTGCCACTACTCAGATATTTCACACAGTGACGCAGAGATTAGCAAAATTGAAGAACGGGATTCTGATTAAACTCTTTTCGTTCACAATTCGTAAATAAATTAAATTTCAAAATTTTCTTGTTTTGCCCACCCTACCCAATTTCTTCGATTTGACAGTATGACGTGACTTCACAACATGGCAATCGATGCTATTCTCATTTGGAACGCATTGTACATTTCGTGTTTTTACTTTAATATGATTAACGTAAAAACAACTGGCACTCAACGCACTAGAGTTCTGGATATCGTAACAAATTTTAAACATCAACGCGTTTCGCATTACCTCTTGAAAGTAAATAAACATAAGACATACCTTTGAGAGGTCACCGACACAAAGAACAAAACATTCGCAGTCTGAGTAATAATTTGATACATAACAATATTGGAATTTGCAAGTGTCTGCTGTAAGTAGGCCAGCTTCGCATAATGCTGGTAACATTAATTGCGTACGCTTTTAAGGTCAATAGTGTGATAATGTTGCTAGAATGGAAAAAGGAAATCGCGGTGAAGGCACAGGCGAACGTTTACTTTTAAATTAGTTTGCCGATAATGCAGGGTTAGTCACACTCACAGAGTTCTGCAAAAACAATGATGACCAATAGATAAAATATTTAGGCCCCGAAACATGTAGGTACAAATAACAGATCTCTACTGTAATACTCGTGAAAATTTAATGAAGAATATCGATTTAAATTCGAAAGACGAGTTAGTGTTTGCCTGGCCTGTTGGTCTAGTGGTTAGTGGCCCTGATTGCTATGCTGGAGGTTGTGGGTTCGATTCCCACCCAGGACAAATGTTTGTGTGATGAGCACGATCATTTGTTCTGTGTCTGGGTGTAATTTATCTACATATGTATGTATTTAGAAAAATATAAGTATGTTTATCAGTTGTCTAGTACCCATAACACAAGCTCTGCTTAGCTTGGGACTAGACGGCGTTGTGTGATAGTTGTGCAATATTATTATTATTTATTATTATTAGTAGTGTTTCGTTGAAATGTCTCTACATTTTCCTTATTTTTTCTCGAAAGATCACGATAACTGTAAATAACGAAATGCCTTAGAATTTTCTAGAATTTTTTACTACATAGCTCTGTCTATCTGGTTATATTTATTTGCATGTACTGACCATCACCATAATAGACTCAGCCACACAATAGTTCGGCGTTATCGTCATCGGTGCAAAATTACGGACACAGCAATTTGAACACAAACCATTATCTTTCATTTTGTACTCATCGAATGACTGACCACGACCTTGCCATTAGCATTGTAATGTTCCTACGTGTTCCATCGAAATATTAATCCGGTTTAAATACGCTTCAATATTACTTTCAGACGGAAAGAGACGATTAAAGTGTTGAAGGTTTTCGAACGGTTTTCAATTATTATATTATTATTATCATAGCTAACCCGTACTGTCCCACTGCTAGGCAAATTCGTCCCTCCATTTTTTCCAACGAACACAGTTCCTCGCTTTCTCTTTCCATTTCTTAAGGTAGACATGCAGGGTGTCCCGTCATCTCCGTGGTCTGCCGCGGCCCCGCGCCTCTGTGTCCGGGTACCAATCCTGTGTTTAATGGTTCCACAGCTCGTTAGACATGCGGCAGACTTTCAATTAGTAATGCGGCTGGTTTTAAATTAGTAATTGATATTAAGTCCAAGAGGAAAACTGTTCCAAACGGACATTATTAACCCTCTAAAGAATTTTGCTTCGAAAACCCGGAGACGTGCCGTTCTTTGAAAAAGATGTTTTAGTAGTCCTTAAGTACTAACCAAATAGTTATATTTGGTATACCAAATAGTTTTTTTCAATATACCAAATATTTATATTTGGTATATTGAAAAAAAAAAACAAATTGTCAATTTGCTGCGCATTCAGTTAACATCTGTTACATACATAATATATTCAGCAATAAAGATTTGAATAGAATTAAATTGAAGTTTGGACGAGCAGAAACAATAAATGTATATTCATTCCTGTCTAGACGCTCTCTACCTTACATAATGAAGAATTAGAAGCTAGATTATGTCAACAAAGAGACACATTACATACACAAAGATGATAACAACAAGATAAATGTCACACATATCAAAATATTATTATGCTGAAGGCAGGAAGGAAATTTTGACAATAAGAGTTTTTTTTAGAGGGAAGGAAATCATCAAATAACAGATCCCGTTCTGGGTGGAGCGAGAGCGAGTGCCAAATTTGTACGACCCCACCCTGCCCCAGTTCCTTCACCTGCCCTTTGCGTTCCAAAAGCCCAACCACGAGCTGTCAATGCGATCCATTTTACGACCTAAACTGAATCGTTAAAGAGATGGAGGTATATAGGGTGTATATCTTCATCCCTCTTTCACGCTCGCACGACTGACATTTTAACACGTCATGGTAAGACCCCTGCCCCCGTAGCCAAGTTACAACCGTTTCGTTTCGATTCTCTTTTCGTCAATATAGGAGCAATATTTTAAAGGATTCGTTCGCCTAACAAACACTGTAAAAATAAATAAATCTTAACCAATTAAATTGATTAATTTGCGAAAATAGCATTGGAATCTGTATACAATACGTTATCACCGTGTTCACGTAACTCCATGCAAGCAATGTGCTCGTTACGAAAACAATCAATGAAACTTCTAGCATTTTCTATTTTTACGATTCCAATTTTCAATTAAACAAGTTGATATAACAAATGCTATCTACCAATGAGCTGGGTTGAATTATCGAAGTATACTAATTAATATATCCACAGCAGTCTAATGAGCGCACTATTGGTGCAATGGTTAACCAGTGTTTCACCGCGGCACACTGATGTACCGTGGTGAATAGTTGGTGTGCCTCGGAAAAATACTGTTACCTCATAAAGTTAACAGACAGAACGAAGAAAAATATAGATATACCTTTAGACTGGGTTCGTTATTTTTTCTTTTGTTCTGGTATATTCATTGAGCTGGTATGAAAGGGTATAGTCTCAACAAAGTCTCCTGTGACGTTGGAAGTAGCTAGAAAAAAAAAATTGATCGAGGGCATTCCTTTTTGACATTCATCGATTTACGAGCAGGAAGAACTGTATGAAATGAAAATGGAGCGCCCATTCAAATTAAAATCTTTAGAAATTCATTTTTAATTTTTGATCTTTAAAAAAAATATTTTTAATTTAGAGTTTTTTTTAAGTGGGAAATCATCTAATGACATCTCTCGCTCTTAGGCGAAGCTGACTAAAAACCACTCGTTGTTCCTACTTTGCCTTGCGTTCCAGGGCCCCGGGGTTCATTATCACTTAACCCATGGCCTCAGTAGGCTTCGACCCTGCTAGGCCCCTATGATTTGCTGACATCTCCTTGAGGCGCGCGTGGAACACTACGCGCCGTCGACGACTTGGGTTCGGTCCGATCGGTTACCGGACGACCGAACGGCGTGCTACCCATTGCTTGTGTCCGAAACCCTGCGCTACGGTGGCTGGAGCTTGGTGATGATTATGATGTAACGTCAACGTCGAACTATCCGTAACGTCAAAGGTGTGCAAATGACAGCCGGGACCAATGGTTGAACGTACTTTGCAAGCCACACGAGGAGTCTCGGTATGTAAATATATGGTCAACCGTGGACAGATTGACTTCAGCAAGCGTTGTTTAACTTAATTATCGAAGTTCACGTTTTTTTAAGACGGGAAATCATTCAATTACTTCTCCCGCTTTAGGGCGGGCGAGAGGCGTGTCAGAATTTTAATGACTAACACCCACTTCTATGGCCTTCTTTGCCTTGCTTTCCAGGATCCTGGGTTTCCCTTTCGGAAGGCAACCTATAGCCCCAGTAGGCATTGGGCCTGCGGTTTTGCTGACATTTAAATCTGATTCTGCTAAACTAACCTGTTTCAAATAATTTACCAAATGATTATTTTGTTATTTCAAATTCCCAATGAATGTCAGGAAGCATTATTTTTTCAACTAATCTTACAAAGATGAAAGATTGTATATACATAACTAGCTGCTGCCAGCGGCTTCGCCCGCGTGAAAATAGGTTGCTCCATACAAACTTAAGACCCCCGTTTCATACCCTTAGAGGGCGAATTTTGGAAAATCCTCTCTTAGTGCTCGCCTACGTCATAAAAGGAAACCTTGTGCAAAGTTTCACACTCCTAGTCCTCGTAGTTTCGGCTGTGCGTTGATATGTCAGTCAGTCAGTTTCTCATTTTATATATATAGACTAGCTCCTGCCGGCGGCTTCGCACGCGTGACTATAGGTCTCTCTATACAAACTTTGGACCCCCGTTTCATCCCTATAAGTGGCGAATTTTGAAAAATCCTCTCTTAGTGCTCACCTAGGTCATAAAAGGAAACCTTGTGCAAAATTTCACGCTCTTAGTCTCAGTAGTTTCGGCTGTGCGTTGATATGTCAGTCAGTCAGTTTCTCCTTTTATATATATATAGATAATATATGTGTGTGAATGTTTGTTACTCTCACGCTCAAAAGAATGATCGAATTTGGATGAAATTTGGCACACACATATGTTAATGGTGACCTGTAATAGTGAAATTTTTATCTCGGGAATACGTTCCCTTGTTATAGTTTTCTTCATTCACGCGTGTGAACTCGCTGGTAGAAGCTAACTTAATTCTGAAACCCTTGCCATGATTATATTTTTTTTCTGAGATTTCACTTCTTACATTGGTCTACAACGATGCCTATATTTAGAACGTAGACTATAAAATATGGTATTATGGAGATATACCTAATTAATTCATGCTCTATAATAAAGAAGCAATCAATTATTATGAGCCACCTTTAAAAGATGTGAAAGCAACAAACATACAAATATGAAACTAAATCGATTATTACTTTCACATAAAGCTAGATTCGGCTAGGTCAAAATATACGGTCATGATGTCTACTTTCAACATGATCTGAGTAACTCGAATATTCTAAAATATTGAAAGAAACTACCTCGAGTTGATACCAAAAAAATTAAAAGTATGTGTGAGTAATTATTAGCTATCATAATAATTATGTAGATACGTCAAAACGTCTAACGTACCATTACTTGGGGAATTAAAAAAACATATATTATTTAGAAAAACCAAGACGTAGATCGGACTTGAAGACTTTTTTGAAGCAAAGCGAAGGATGAAGCTGGAGGACGTTTAATAAATGACCCCACACCTGAATCCTTCAGTTGCCCTTTGCGATCTAGGACCAAGGGTTTCCTTTTCAGAAATTCCCCGCGGCCCAAGCGGGCATCGGTTCTACTGGTAGACTCTACTGGTGGACAGGGTTTTGCTGACATCTCTTTGTTAGTCTTAACACTCGGGTTTGTATGTTCACAGAAAAATCAGTATGTTAATACAACAAATCAGATTTCACAGAACCTAAACCATTTAAAAATGGCAAAAAGCACTTACGAGTATCTATGTATAATGAATCCCTGAACGAAATACCAATGTTTTCCTTTTCAGCAAAACCAACATCAAACCTAAATCTAATGTAAAACAATATTGTGACAGCGAAAATACCCATAAGGAGTAAGTAAACAAACCCGACACCTGACATGATTCTGTTATCTGGCGTAACAGCCAACTGCCTACTTAATCGTTTAAGGTGTTAAGAAATGGAAAGTTCTATTGCAACGGTGGCAAGCGGTGGCACGGCGGCAACACAGCAAGGCAGCACTTGGCACAAGCGGCACCATTGTTCACATACGAGCGAGCATGTAACGCGGCGTGTCATTGTGACTGATACCCACCTATGAAACAGTGTAAAAACCTCAACAATGCCGCTATTAGCCAATCCAAGATGACGTTTATACACGTTTGTGAGAACTAATGACAAAAATATACTCTTACTTAATGTATGCACTGCACATACTTGAATGTGGAAACAAGCCGCATATGTACATGGAAAGCTAAGGAAATGAAAGAAAAACATAGTTTACATCTTGTTTTCACAAGACGTTAATGTCGCGAGGAAAATCGATTACTTTAAATTGGTGATAGAATCTAACTGACCTATGAACCTGTTCTATTAGAATTTATCACCACTTTCGATTAGTTGAGAAGTCATCGAGTATTCGCATGTCTATACGGAAGTTCGGAAAATGTATGTTGAGTCTGAGATGTTCTAGGTGACAGCCTTTACACACATTCTTACACATCACACATAAACTACCACCGGAAAATAAACACACACAATGTCAATCTATCACAACTCATTAACACAGTTCCTGTATATCGAATCAACAATAATATCTTATCTATCTTCAATAAAAGTGTAAGTTAATGAGAACTGAGCAACAGAAAACTCCTTTGTTGTGATATGTTAATTAGGTTACGACACTCAAACAAAACAATACGTTTTAGCGAGAGCAATATGAACGTACTACTATGCTTACATTACTCGTACAACAAAGAGCGATATCCGAGAACAGTAAGAAATTCAATTCAAAGTAAAAAGAGTATTAAATAGTAGTTTTGCAATTTAATATTCTTTTTACTATAGTACTTACTAATGATTGAGGAATTAATTCCAATCCACCAGTAGCTTTAATTGAACCTTGACCATAAATCAAGCACTAAACGATTTAATCAAAATATTTCAAATGTTCTGAAACAATATTCAATTCTACTAATTGGTCTCGTGTGTGACTGACTAATTCTAATTCGCTATGTGTCAATTGTTTTGAGGTCACAGACCGTTCATAGTTTGAAATCCAAACATTTACCTTATTAGGCAATTGGAGAAGATTCTACTAAAATTAATTCGAAACACATAATTGCAGAAGAGATAGGCGTTACTAAATGACATAAATAGTGTGTAATAGATAATGTAACGATAGATGAAGAAATAGAGACATGGCTGATATCGACGAAGATTGCTACCGAAATAAATTACAAATTAACACTTGTTAACGTTACCTAACATATTATATCGCTTGCTAAACTCATTTGACAAAATAAAAAGAATACCGAAGTTGATAATGTTAAAAAGAGTAACATACTTATAGAGGTCATATCGCTTACAGAGGTAACTGTAGTTAAGTATTTTTGCAATACTGCATCTAGAAGTCGTCAGTAGATTTTATACGTAATAGCTGTCACAGAAATCTGTCCAAATTTAGAATAATCTAGTTCATCGATTGGAGTCTTTCACTGTAACAGAGCCCAACTTCCGATCTCCAAAATTTTACAAAGCTTTGTTTAGTCACTGGCTTGAATTCGTAACTTTTCACTTTATTCAGTTTCATGGCTGTGTCTGTTTTTATTCCAATCCTCGCAGGATCATTAATATATATTATGTACTTACGTTGTGTTATTCTAAACTTTGTATCTCAGTCTTTGCATTACAAGAGCTGCTCCTTTATTTTTTATGTGTACTGCACTGCTAATTCTTTATTTTCTAGCATCTCTTTTATCAAATATTATAAAGCTACCAAATGCAGCAATGCTGCCAGCGTTTTGGACACTTTTCTCATTGACATCGATGTGGATGAATATTTTGAAGCCCAATGAGTTCTTTTTTTACCCGTTCGTTTATTTATTTTTTCATTTTGTCTAAATAAGCTATAATTAGTTTAGATGTTTATAAGTAGTTATATCATTAATAGTATATTATCATATACCCTCAACAAGATCAAATCAGCCTTCAAAAATCATCTTTCACACGCGAAACATTTGCAGCTTGTCTCTTCTGCGTCTGTGCCGTCGGAAGTTCTAAATTCGAAATTATGTGAATAATTTCTGTTGAACAATCGTTAATTAAATATTTGATAGATGTGAACGTTTTTGTCTGGAACATTCAAAAGTTCAACGTGCGAACAGCGGCCGGACATTCACTGTTTTTGTTGCCTGTCATTGTAGTTTTTGCTTAGACTGTGATGTTGTATCTACCTGTTATTTTGATGTAATTTCGTAGACACTATATCAAGCGATCGTAATAACATGATCCTGTGATATAGCCTCAACTGTTAAAAGTTTTTTTTTTCATAACCTGGGTTATATCTTGTCTTTTTAATTTTAACTTGTTTTCATATCAAAAATGTTGTGAGAATCTTGTTCTTATGAGAAATTACATCATAGATTTAATCAGTTTCTAGAAAATATTTAATCCCTTTCAATGCATTACGTATTTTGTCCATTACCTACATTTACTAATTACAATTCATATCTCTGTGACTTTAATCCTCGTTTCATTTGATAACAAAATAAAAATATTGACTCTATCAGCCGGTTATCTGCTGTGCAAGTATTGAATAATAAAAGATTAATTTTGTCACTCGCAGTCCGTGAATATTTGCCGCTATTTATGCACCCTTCACTTTTGCAATGCACCACTGCAATAAAATGGTCATTGTCATACTTAATTCAACCTTTATTGTTTCGTTTACCTTCCAAAACGATATTATAAGTACTAATTTGGGTTTAATTTATTCAACTGCAATACTCTTTATTCCTTAGGTTTGTTAAAATTATAATTATTAAATTCAGTGCATGCATTCAAACATTATGAAATCAGAACATTATTAATTACTAAAACTATTAATTTGAAAGAGGTCATTTACTATCGGAATCGAGGGCGATCATAAATTAGAAATACAATAAACTTTTATGATGACTGATTGACTACAGACAACAGATGAATCACTGTTGACTCTGTCTCATTGATTTATTGACTGAGGATGTGACAACATAAGTAAGCGAAATAGCGGAATAAAAATATGCGTTGTTATTCCGTAGAGCACGGAATCGCCGTGATGCCGCTAACTGAGCCTAGCAATTAAAAATAATATTCCACCTAGTCAACATGAGACATATCACACACTTCCTTACATATAACAAATTCTACCACCGCGTCTGTTTTTTCGTAATAATAGACAAATTGATGCGGTTTTAACTGATAGACAGAGAAAGGTTTATACTATAGTAGAGAAAAGCCGATAATTTTAAAGATTTGTAACACCCATGCTAAGCTGGGGCAGGTCGGCAGGTACAAAATAAAGGTATTACCGCGCAATGTGCGCAGAGCCCAAATTTCGACTATCAGAGCCATAGCCAGCACTTTCATGTGACACAAACTATGAGCAAATGACTTCACACACAATTTATATTGAATGTTTTTTTCCATGAAGAAGTCTCGTAGCTCTGTGGTGTACGAGTAGCTTGAAGACGACCGATGATCGTATCGATGACGATTACAATCTAGTGGTTTGTAAGCAATGTGCCACAGCTATGTGTAATTACGTCGATTCCATTCATCTGTTCGTAATGCGTAGTAAGACATCCGCAGTGCCTGACCACGGATGCCTTACACTAGCAACTAGGTATACGTTGACAATGGAGTTGCTGAATATGCAGAATTTAAGCATGATGTTGCAGCACGAGTTAATTATATAACAAATAACACGTTACGAAAACGCTGTTTACATAAATGTTGAAGGGCCACAAAAATATAATAAGAAATATCATATTTATCTTGTTCTACTTATTTTACTCTGGATGCTTTTAACGGGCACGACTTTCTACATCGTTCTCATAAATATATATCTAATTTCAACATTAATGATGTTGAATTTTACATCATTAATGTAGAAATTACACATAACTATTTATTGATTTAAAACAGTAACCGTGGAGTTTCTAGCACATCCTTTTCCATATAGATCTATTCTATGGAATACAGATATTATAATAGCTTCATCTTTTTTTTTGTTTTGTGACTGAACGACCTTGACATTTCAAAAGTGCCTATAAATGATTTAATTGAAATAAATGCTTTGAGTTTTTTTACTAGTAGATTCTTGCTTCTTGCCACGTCCAATAAGTCAGTTTACCATCCTAATTATACCAGTCATCTATATCATCTAGTCAGCTACAACCACCTCTGACTCTCAACTCAGATCTCTAATTATTTATCTACACTAATATTATAAAGAGGTAAAGTTTGCTTTTTTGTTTGTAGGAGGTAATGTCTAAAAGTACTGGTTCGATTGCTAAAATTTTTAACCGATAGAAAGCTACTTTATTCCTGAGTGACATAGGGTATATTTTATGTACGCGAGCAAATCTGGGGGCAAAAGCTAGTTTAATTATATTTATTTATTTTCCATTCAAAATGAGCACGTAGAGAGCGTAGGCTTCAGTAGGAGTTGCATGACAATCAACAGATAAAGGTCTATCTACCAATTAAATATGACGGATTGGCCTCGAAGTTACGACCACTTCCAACGGCTAGACAATGCCTAGTACTAGGACAACAGTCGACGATTGTTTTACTGTTTGGCTAACATTATTTACGGACCATAAACGTCTAGTACAATTTGTCATAGTTCCTAAAATGTAAACGAAGAGAATTATCCACCAATACAAGACATGCTTTTAAAAATAAATGTAAAGAACCTATTTACACGTGATGCCAGCCTGGTACTTAAATATTTCACAAGTTTGTTACGGATATTATTGATATTGTCTCTTGGGCAAAAACTATAAATGTATCAGTAACTCCTTTAGTGAAACTCACGTAAGTAGAGACAAGATACGTGCTGGATAACTTCGAAACATGTTATCGCACTATCTAGAAGTACTTTGTGAACAGGCACTTCGAGATTTAAAGCTTGCTCTAACTAATTTTGAAATCTTAAATAGATAGGCTTCTTCTAGGCAAGCGTGCTCCATCGTCGACCACATCATCGCTTACCATCAGATGAGATGGTGGTCAAACGCGAGATAACATTATTAAAAAAAAAAAAGTATAAAGTAGTATGTACATCCTTTTTTTTGTAGGAAGTAAAATCTAGAAAAAAAAATTAAATGTAGAAAATTATACTATTGCTGATCTCATTACCTACTTTTTTTCTCGAAAAACATCACGATTTCCATGGGACGGGCGCACGAGAGCGACGCCGCAGGGAAAAGCTAGCTGCCTAAATATAATGACTGACTGGTACAACCTGGATCGTACACCAAGTACGATTATAATAAGTATTGGGTTTTATTTTAAACATCGCTACATATTATGCTGAGATAGGAACCTTTTTGGCCTCGCACAGGTCTTTATTATGTATTAATTTAATATAAGACAGTTAGTTATTATGGTTAATTAATACTCTTTTTTATTTTGTTGTCTGTGCTGTGCGAGTTTCAATTTTATTTTTCTGTCATCATTTACATTGACCACGCAGTGACTATGCGCTTTAGTTCCTTTTCTAACAAAGGACCATGTCCAGGCGTGGATGTCGCAGTCTAAATAGTAATCTATTCGGCTCGCCCATTTCCGTCATGTAAAGATAAACACGCGAATTGTAGACCCGCCTATATCCACATTGTTACATTATGTTCGAGGAATGCCGACACAATACCGGAATGAGACATGAAAATGTATTTAAAAAAAACCGGCCAAGTGTGAGTCGGAATCGCACACGAAGGGTTCTGTACCATTATCTATACAACATTAGACACACTATATTATAACTATTATTAATATCAAGCAAAAATCGACCAAAAACCACGTTTGTGGTATGGGATCCCCATTTAAATATTTATTTTATTCTGTTTTTAGTATTACTTGTTATAACGGCAACAAAATACATCATCTGTCAAAATTTCAACTGTCTCGTTATCACATGATGGTTCATGAGATTCAGTCTGGACAGACAGACAGGCAGACAGACAGACGGACAGTGGAGTCTTAGTAATAGGGTCCTGTTTTTACCCTTTGGTTACGGAACCCTAAGAAGAGTTACAGTATTACATTGTTTACACACGCCTACCTAATATGTTTTCACAGATTCTATCATTTCAGAATATGCATGAAGTACTTGCTTGTTTGATATTTAACACTTTAATAGTTATTAACACATGTTATAAACCTGTTGTATGAAGCAACAGTTATTTAACGACACACTATGATTAGTTTCCGCAATCGTTTGCCATCTATCCATAGACAATTAGTAAATAAAAATCCATAGACTATTCTAGAACTACGTGATATAAGTATTTACAGAACCTATATGATGATATTGTCTGCCCTCTATAGGACAATAGACCACATACCTGTTTTTAATATAGGCTTGGATATAATTGCAGATATATGTTATGCTAACTTAGGTCTACATTCTACAAGATATCGCATATCGATATTATTAGCGCAAAGCCAGTGTCGTGTTTTCAAGGAAAACTGGTACAAAGAGTAATGAAATCTGGGCATTCGGAATTAAATAGCACTTTATTGGACAGAATTTACAAAAACAAATATATATAGAATTATTTAAAACTAGCTTTTTCTCACGGTTTCGCTTCTGTCGCTCATTCCACAAAAACCGTATATTCTCCTTGAAAAGATTTAGCCTATAGATGTCCTCAGAGATATTGTTCCTTTCTATCAGGGAAAGAATATTCTTAACAGTTCTACCTCTTTTAAATAAGTAATAAAAGATCAGACTGGTCCATTAGGTGACCAAGAATGGATCAAGATGGGGGAAAGGTTCTGCCCCCCTAGCCAAGTTACAACGGCCGTCGGCCACGCCTCCTATTCCTTTGTTCTGACCACGTGACTGAGCATTAAGATGACGTTAGAACAAAGGAATCGGAAGCGTGGCTGACTCGTGGCGATCAACGAACAGAGAATCGAAACGAAACGGTTGTAACTTGGCTTGGGGGGCTGGAGTGGTGAACGCATAGGAAGACCTCCCACAAGGTGAGTCGAGTCCAAAGAGTCGCGGGAATCCGATGAGAGTGAGACACAGGACCGGGCGTTATGCGACGCTTGCAGCAGTGGACGTCTCTCGTCTGACATGATGATGATGAAACCACATAAGTATGATGACGACTGAGCACAGTCATAATAATATGTGTTTTCACTGTAAGTGGAATTACATAAGGTAATTAATTTCACGAGTTAAAATAAATGGTCTCTGGTAGACGCCATAAACTGTCTGTAGATGCATGCGCTATTACTTACCTAACAAAACTAACATAGTAATAAATTATATTTCTGAATATACATGTATAACATCGTTTATGAATGAGATGTAGTTCAAATCCAACAAAAATATGATTTATAACAAACTGTGAGTTCATTCATGAAATTGAGGTTGTGCAAACAAAAATGAAAACAGATGTAGTTAAAGAAACATTGATATAGGTACTCGTACTTTAAAATAGATGGACTATTTATGAGGAACTAGCTGTGCTCCGTGGTTTCACCCGCGTCTTTGGTTACTCCTCTGCTCATATTGGATGTAGTGTGATATTATGCCCATTGATAGCCTATAACCTTCCTCGATAAATGAGCTACCTTACATTAAAATAGATTTTCAATTCAAACCTAAGATTAGCGCGTTCAAACAAACGCACTCTTCAGCTTTATAATATTAGTATAGATATACTAGAAGTAGCTTTTGCCGGCACCTTCGCCCGTATACATAAAATATAGCCTATGTCACTCAAGAATAAAGCAGCTTTCAATTGGTGAAAAAATTTTAGCAATCGGACTAGTACTTTCAGAGATTACAAACAAAAAAACAAACTTTACCTCTTTATAATATTAGTGTAGAAGGGTAGATATAGGAATCATTCAGCGTGCTTTAGCTGATCCGGTATCAGAAATGACGAACATGTTTTACCCGCTACTGTCACAGCCTCAACACCGACTCCCTCAGTAGCCAATAGAATTTTAAGTTACTTATTAGGTTATTATGTAGATATTGTTCCTATAGTACAATGGATTTGAAATGTCTTACAAGGAACAAAAATAAATTTAAAAAGTACACATATGTAACTGAGTAATAATATTCATTTCAAACTAACACTCCTCAATAAATATGTTAAAATATGTCGTCATTTTCAAGCCGTTTGGGGTTGACACTGGAGCCGTGGGTCCGAGAGCTCATACACTATTTAAAGAGACCCAAGGGCTGGCTTTTACCTCGGCCAGAGATTAACCATTTCAATCCAACGTGGCAACGCTACCAGTCTTTTGGGCACACTCCCAGTTGACAGGCGATACGTAGGATTTTTTAAAGCCATAAAAATTAAAATAGATTAAATAAATAATTGGAAATGAAACTAGATTATTAGAAAATGGTTGCCAAATAAAGAAGTAGGACTCAATAAAAAGAGACAAAAACTCTACTCCATCAATTTGTATATTAACTTTTTTGCTATTTTTAAATCAGGTAGATTATTTTCAAGGAAAATAGCACATTTTTTATACCCTGGATCGTTTTTAACACATCTATTTTACACTTTAGACTTTAGAATTCATTGTAGGAGTTACCTATAATGATTTGGAACAGTGGAAGAATATTTTAAAATGGTACTTCTTATCGTACCATACCACGGCTTGTCACGCTATCTGATACCAGAAGCCCTACCATGGGCTCTCATTTGACAACCTAAACTGAACTGTTAAAGGGATGGAGCTATATAGGGTGTTATATAGCTATAGGTCTATATAGCTCCATCTCTCTTTCTCGCACGCATGCCTGACATGATACGTCAAGGTAAAGCTTCAGGTTTAACTGAAATACGCACACGAACCTTAGGATCCCCGAACTCCCTTATTGATGTCCTGACAAACCTAAGAGGTCTTATCTGTTTTTGGAGAGAGGTGGGCTGGTTGGAATAAGCCCACCTATGGTTATGGCCGCCATGGCCCACGTACAATGGTCCACATAGGACTAAGTGTGGAAACCATACATAAATAAATAGATAGATAGAAGCCCCAGGTCCTGCTGAAAATAGGTTAAATTTATTACTTGAACACTTCGATCAAGGTGTTTGGATTCACAGTCTGCTTTGTCCAAGACTAAAAAAACGTTTTACAATCAACGTCTCACCCATCACTTAACCGCCTAAGTTAACGCCTACTTTTAAACATTTTTGACAACATCTAATTGTTAAAATCGAAGTTTCATCATAACTATGAACTTGACAATGAACAGTGAACAATCTTCTATAAATAAATACAATTTTAACACAGGAACACAGATCTCCTGCCAGGGGTGCGGAGTGTTCGAAGGATTTACCGTGTTCCTCACAAAGGGCAAACTGAACACTGTGGGTTTTAGTCAATAAAAATCTGACACTCTCTCCACCTAGAGTGGGTGAAGTCATTTAATGATTTTCTCACGTAATTTAAGGAAGAATATCCAAAGATCTAACCAAAACAGACGTCTTATAGAAACAAAACCAAATCTTTACGTCGTGATTTTACAGCTCTTTAGGCCTTGTCTACCAAAACATTAAAGACTTCCCGATCAACAAACTCGCCAAAACAAACAGTGATTTACCGATACATCAACAAACTGAAGCGTGTAGACGCGTATTACGATTACGGTCGAGCAGCGTAGAGCTATGGGAAACGTTCTCACATTCGCAGCGGCCTCGCATTTCACTTTCTTGCAATTAGGCCGGCCTGCCTAATTACTTCGTCGACGACTAACGATTACACGTCTCCACTTACTAGCAGCCGTGTCAACAAGCCAGTTACTTAGTTGAATTATGTGATATTGTGTGTTAAGACAATCTTGTCACATCTGTATTAGCATGCTGATAAATGAAGATTTTATACTCCGGCCACCCTGAAGGTTAAGAAAGATTTCACAGCCGGAAGCCGTCCACTGCCTTCCCCAAGTGTCAGCACAACGTTCAATCCTGTGCGTCTCGCATCCATCGAATCTCATCAGGTCCTCAGTCTATCTTGTGGGAGGCCTTCCGACGCTGCGTCTTCCGTTGCACGTCGCCACTCTAGAACCTTTCGACCCTATCGATCATCTGTTCCACGAGCAATCTGCACTGCCCACTGCCGATTCTTCGAACTATGTCGACGAACTTGGTTCTCCTGCGGATATCTTCATCCCCGATGCAATGACGATGCGAAGATAGATTGACAGAAATAAATTCTAGAAGGTACTTAGGCGAAAAAGAGCAAAATTCAAATGTGTTATTCCCCTGGGACCCAAAATTATAAGTCTTGCTTCGTTCGTTACGAGACGTATCCTATCTACGTAGTTTAACGGCACGGTTTTCGCAATGGTTGAGTGATTGGCTGCTGCGCTGCGTATTGCGGGTTTGATTCTTGCACGGAACTAATATTTATATGACCTACAGATGACTGTGAGGGATCTGGGTGTCGTGTGTTTCTTAACGCACCTACGATACAGATGTAATTCCTAGTGCGGGACAACAGATAAAATTAAAATCAAAAATTCAAATTCATTTCGTAACGACAAAATTAATAAAATACTAATTTTTTAAACGTAACACTTTAAAGTGAATTTATTTTACTCGTGCTCCTGTCAGATCAAAGAATCTCCATGAGCAACTAAGAGTCGAAGTCAATGTCACTACAAGTAGCCACAACAGTTGCTCGTTAAATCCCCGATTTGTTGATATGGCATATGCAGTAAAACACGATGATCCCACTCGTACCCCTGGCCGAATTGTTCATAGAACAACCTTGCTTCACAACATTCGTAGTTTATGTTAATAACAGTAAGTAACACAACCCGTTGACCGAGAAGGACATTACTGTGTACGCCATTCTCTTGGCTAATTACATAACTGTACCATCCTCACGGGTGTGCTGGTATGACGCGAACATCTGTGTGATACTTTACGACGACGCCATGAGGAGAATAATAGAACAACTTAGTAGACAACAAACATGATAATGAATAGGTTTATCAAAGTGACACACTCAATTTAGATTCTGGACTTAAGTAGGTCATTAAGAATAATAAGTAGATGAAAAGAGTTAAAGCAACATTCCGTGTGAAATTAACGCGTCTTTCAACTTACATTTTCAGGCTGAAGAGTTGATTCGTAACAGATTTATGACAACTCCAAGGAAACATTTCGCGTAAATACTTGTGGTATTGGATTTTTATTTGTTGTTTGGTATTCGGGACTATTACGTGTGTGACCCAAAACTGCCTGTGTGAGTTTTCATTATGTCAAAACGAGAGGAACAGACGGCCGTGTCAACTTTCTCCGCGCGATCTATTTCAGTCCGGTGGCATCATTTTTTAATCATCCCGTTAACGGGGCGCGAACATCTGGGAGAACACCATTGTCTAGATTTAATGTATGCAGTGACGTTGCAGACTGTTTACATGTGTTAAATGTGATGCGAACGGTAATGTCTGCAGTTTATTGACTGTAGCTATGATGAGAGAATAATGTGTGAGTTTCGACTTTCACACAATCACCGACCATCATCCACTTGGGTATTGGAAAGGATAAACAAATATGATGCACCTGCGCGAGAGTGCGAATGTGTTCGGAAACCGTGCTTTGTTTAAAAGACTTTTTGAATTTTATTTAGGTTTATTAGTGAGATCTCAGAAATTGATGAACTTTATGAAATAGCCAACTAAAACTCCCAGATCGTTTAAACGTTAACATTTGATGATATGTCAATCTTCGTTTGGCCATATCATTGATGTAGGATTTCAATGATAATAAAAGGTCTGAAGAAAGTAAGCCAAACGAAGATTGAAATATTATCAAACTTTATCATCTTAAACGATCTGGCCAGTTTTACTTGGCCATATCATGATGTGATCGATTTCTAAGATCTGGCCACGATATAAATATATATAAACATGATAATGAGGTACACATACAGTACAAATTAAATGGACAGTTTATTGCTTAGTCCAACTAAAGCTGTCTAAATATTAATTCAATTTCATGTATTTCAAATAAATTATAAAGGTTTTTTTTAATAATATATCTAATACATATATCTACTTAACAAGAAATAGACACAAAAACAATGGAAATATGGCATTGATGGGTCGTAACAACTACTCCTATATGTAGTTGTGTGTTCCATGAAAATATAGGTATCACTAGCACAAAATGCAATAACATACCACAACCGCTAAGTATCTCAAATTAGATCAAATAGAATGATAATTTTTATGATTAAATAGAACATCGCCCATGAGAAAAAAAACACTTTTTGATCTAGCTAAGTAAATCTTAAAATATAGAACCGCCAAGCACTAAGATTAGGATCTAGTTCAATGTCAAACAGTCACCTATCACTTCCTATTATTTCAAAATAATATACTAAGACACATTTAAAATCGTGTCGCATGTGCCCCTGAAAACCATTCAGTCGCTAACAAGTCTAACAACAGATTTCATGCTTTATTAAACATCAAAGAGTTTCCTCTCGATTAGTTCTGTAATCGATTGTGTGCCTATTCTGAAGCCTATTCTTATTTATATGAGCATTGCATCACAAAATCATTAAGCAGGTAAACATGCCTACACAAGCAATAAATTGCCCTAGGATAGTCTATGGAAAATACTAACAATTTACATAGTTTTAGGTGTTCCCATTCATCATCATCATCATCATCATCATTTCAGCCGAAAGACGTCCACTGCTGGACATAGGCCTCCCCCAAGTGTCGCCACAATGAACGGTCCTGTGCGTCTCGCATCCTTCATTTTTGCATTTCCCATTCATTTTCAACTCAACCAACATGAACGGGAAAATTATCCGGAAATAAGCGTAAAAATCTTCCGGTAAATAAAAATCATCCGGTATAACAGCTTTTACTGGTTTAACATATTGCACTTTTTGTACAAGGCTTATGCGACAAGGAAAAATGACCTGAACACGCTATATGAGTTTACAGATTAAAAAGTGATGGATTTCTTTTATTATTGTCGATCGATCTAATACATGGAAATTCTACTCTAGATTGTGTTCACCCAAAGTCCAAATTTTTTTAAGAAAAAAATACTGCAGGTTTAAATTTAATATATATGATAAAAAAACAGCAAAAGCATATCAAACTAATCTAGTGAAAACAAAATTACCACTTCGTAAACAACACTTGTGAACGTGTGCCGCCATCACGTACCTACACTAGTTGACAATACTCACGGTTCAACGGTCACATGAAGGCCTCGCTTCAGATGTTAATTAAGGCCATATTAACACAAAGTTGTTCCCTATAAAACAATCACTACAACCATTATGGTTTCAAACCGTTGTCCGTATTTCGTGCAAGCGAAAATAAACTGTGACGTTCGCAGTGCAGATGTAACTGAAACCTATTTAAAAATCGTATTTCAGTTTTGTTTTTGTGTTCAATTTCAAACTGCTACAATGATCTCAATATTTTGTGTGGAAATTTCCTTCAAAACTATTCGAAAATTGGCTGTAAACAGTCGTCAGTTTTCAGTTCCTTTAACACGTAATTTTAACGACACTCTACGCGGACGTGATTTGACGATACCTCGTAATGGCTTATTAGTTCTAAACAATCGCAAATCAGCTTGAAGTGCCAAGTCAACCGCACTTAATAGCCATTTGAGAGCGGGCATAATCACGAGTATGTTGCCAAAATTTCTAATCTGGCACTCACGTTGCCAAAACAACAATGCCATATGACTTACACATTGTGTTTTGAATGAATTAATATACGTATTGTACTGTGTTGTAATATCAAGCTACTTTCTAGTATTTAAGCTAGGCCTTAATTATTACTAAGAATAGAAAAAGAATAGAGATGGATCCAACTTTATCTTATGTTAATCTTTTTACCGATAAATTGTAATGAAAACCTGTTCTTAGTTCATCTCACGACATGTCCTAAGATATTTGGGTGCTCGCCAAGTAATAATAATAACGTTTGATAATATGTTGTGTCTGTAAAGTTATGCTTCCACCTTATAGCTTTATTTAGCAACTCTATGAACGCTATGTTTAGAATAAGATGCACCAATAGTGAAGTAACTTCAGCATAGACTTAACCGTGCGTCTTCTCTCCCGAGTACAAATATAATATTTTGGGCAAACAACATGTACAATCTATTATCATTTAATCTTGTACTACAATAATATTATAAAGAGAAAAGATTTGTATTTTTGTTTGTAAGAAATAAACTCATAAATACTGAACCGATTTCAAAAATTCTTGCACCTGTAAAATTCTACTTTATCATTGAGTGACTTAGGTTATACATTTTCTACTACCTTGAATGATAATATAATTACTATCACAATAAAAAAAACTAATTTCATGATTCTTTTGTTTGGAAGAGTTCGGTCCACAAATGGCCCCTTTCAAATTTCCTATAAAAATCTGAAACTTCGGAGATAGACTTTGGAATACATCAAAAAATCATAGCAAATCTTCCGGGATTGGTGTGATCGCTTGTCTCTTTATTTTTAATACCATTTCATAACCTAACATAACGCCAGTCCACTTTTTTAAACACATATATATTTGCCAAAACTATCTAGTAGACCCAAACCCAACCGTGCTAATTAAATTAATACTATATGAAGACAACTTCAATCAATTAACTTAAGGAAAGTTTATATCTTGCAAGTGATTATTACTATTTTTAAAAATAGAAACAAAAATGCAATTAATAAATCAGTAGAACATCAATAATTTTATAGGTTCACTTTCACACTCGTCTGATGGTGGCATGGAAATCGCAAGTCCGTATCCTTTCACTACATTTGCATAACGAAACTAATGCGTTGCATCTAGCACTCGCGACTAGTTCGAATGATTTTTTGTCGCATAGTGTGACCATCAATAAATGCAAATCATCCTCGGTGATATATTGAAAGTTACAGTACCCGTTAAGGCCGTCTAAGTTATTGTCCAGACGTTGGCAAATGGAAACAAATCAATCGTACACCTAAAAAGCAATAGAGCGGAAATATTCTAGCAGTTTATATTTTATTTTATTTTATAAATACTTTATTTATTCCGTAATTGTTGTCAAGAAAGTTTTGAATTGGCAAAACATTAATTCGATACTAGACTCTGTAAAACGATTTTTAGAGAAATCTGTGTGCAAGGCAAAGCATCAATTTATTTAAATGTTTTGAAGTTTCTACGTCTACTTTGTATGCAACTATGCATGCCTAAATAGAGTGAGTCACAAATAAATGTTTTTCTATCTTTGTTTTTTTAAATATCTATGTTTAAAAAAGATATATACAATGTTTAACCACCTCGGTATAGTTAAACTCTCTATCAACCATCTTAAAAAACGACATAAACATTTAAATAACTTAAAACCTGACAATGCATTATTAGCGTTCAGCAAAGATTGCTTATAAAAGATACCTTCAAAGATTGCACTGAGCGATGTGCGCGGACCACGTATTGCATAGAGTGCGCATGCGCATGTCCAGTTGGCATTCGTAGGCCTTCGGACCGGTTTAACCGCTGCTTTAGATACAAAAAGTGATAGTCATCGTAGGTCCGAGACCTTAACTCGATCGGTACAGCTTTCTTCAATAACGTTCACATGACAGGTGTTCTTATATTTATCTTCTCTAGGTACAGATCAATGGCTAGATTATATTGAAAGTAACCTGGAAAGAGACAAAAAAAATCAACTAATGATTGCACGCGCACGAACTAATAACGACAAAAAAAAACAATACCGTTTGAAGGAGCACAGCTGTTTTAATGATTTACCGGAAGAATTAATGAAAAAATTAATATATTTAAAACAAAATAACCAGCTAGATACACGTAAAAGACAACATTATAGGTATAACTAAGCGTAGTTTCGACAATGATCATTGAATACTTCCACAGCCTTGTCTTGACTATCCAAACGAACATCAATTCATAAACATGGCCTCAACGATCATTGTCTGATTAATACTACATTATACGGACACAGAAATGAATTAGATTGAAAGTAAAATTCAAAGTTAATTTATTTACTGTAGAGACTGTTTCTTTCATTTCGACGTAACATTAGAACGCTTTATATCATTATACCTAGATACACTTTTATCAAACTCATTAGCGAAATCTCTTCAAAAATCTCTAGTTTTTTGAGTAACTAGGTTTACGACTGCTGTTAGAAAACAAGCACTTATTTTGAAATTCATGATTGTATGACATACTCATGGTAACATTTTTTAAAAAGGATAAAATATAATTTCTTGCATAATATAGCGGAAGTCACACGAATTATTTTGAATTCGTATTTAAATAACAAATATTGATTTTAACTTTAGTTTTATGCTGATTTTATAGCATTAGACTGTCTGAGCTCATACGTAACTTACTTTGTGGTTGTGATATCTGCACAAAAGTAAGGAAACGATTATATCAACCCAGGTCTTACATAACACATACATTGTCTGGTTTAATTCTTATAATTATAATCCTAAAACATACCGTCCTACAAGCTCCAAGTTTTATTCATCATCATCATCATCATATTTTCAGCCGAAAGATATTCACTGCTGGACATAAGCCTCCCTCAAAAGTCGCCACAACGACCGATCTCGTGCGTCTCGCATATATCGGTTTCATTACTTTGACGGCAACAGCAACCAACATCACCTAAATTGCAGTCCAAAAAGGCGAAGATAATCACACGTTAATGGAAATAGAAACATTACCGTTTCAAATGCAGTTATGTAACATACAACTCAGTCATCCTATAATTTATTACAAACTACTTCACAATCATGTTCAAGGTACCATGTTCCACTACTACCTACTTATTTATGATCTAACGTCTAACGTCCTCTATAGTTATAAACATTATACGCACACAATGATGTCGTCTATTTGACTATCGATCAATGAAATGGCACCAATCCAAACCACTAATCCGTTATTTACAAACATTGAAATAGAGTATGAACATAGGCGCAAACGCAGAAGCGACTCTTCATATAGCTGAACAATATTAAAGGAAGCAAGAGTAGAAATGTAAAATTATATTCAATTGAAGATACGTTTATATAAAATTGAAACGTGAATTTTTAAATTAGACGTTATAAATCACTTAATTAAAACTCTTTTCATGAACGCATTGCTAAAGATACACAGCTCTTAACAAGTGCCTATAATATTTTTTTAGGTGATTATCACATCATAACGCATGCCATAAAAATGAATGATGATACTACACAGTCTGTATGTTGCATAGCTGGCAGTCTGTAAACAGACAGACTTCAGACAGAGAGCTCCACAGTTTTGGCACACGTTTCGGAGATCAAGAAAAAAAATCGGAGCAACGTCAAAACATGAATGTCTATTAACTAACAGTTTTAAAATATAGATCAAGTGCTTTTAAATATATTTTAAAGTGCGATTCTGATTTAATCGCCTATATAAATCTGGTCCTCTTTATCACTATTAGCAAGTCCAACCAATTTGTCTTCGGCCTAATCACGCTAGTCGGCGGTCAATCACTATTTGATTCATAAAATGTATTTCTAACTAATTTCAGTCATTGATTGTTTTGTGCCAAATCGTTTGTCAACAAATGATCATTGCCCAACCGTCGCTGATGATATGAATGCACGTGTTTTCGACTAATTTTATGTATCGCGTCACGAATGTGTGTCCAATTATATGGAGTACCGCAAGACACCCGCATGGAACGCCACTTAATCGTCCTCCTACCAACGCATATCGTTGCGACATCACTTTCTCTCGCAATTTGTCATTCTATCTATCATGAGCGCTAGTAGCTGATGTTTGTTTTTATGGTTCCGCAGTAAGTCTTATAATTCACCAGTTTGTCACTAACGACGTAAAAGTAGTGTATACGGGTATGCTACGGATTAACTTTCTGATGCAATTATTTTAATTAGAAGTTATCCGATCCCGGCCAGGTGATTTATCTCTTAGCGTGCTTGTTTGGAAACGGATTTGATGATATTTTTATTTGATAGTACCGAAAAAATTGGCACTACAGGCTGCGACATTTAGTGCACCATCAGCATCCAATCAAAACCAACATTTGGCAGAGTCGGTACTGCCTAGTGATCACGATTATATTGATTTCAAAAATCAACCAATGTGACCACACTCTGGCAAAAGATGGTGTTGATCACGCCAGGTAAGAAAATAGCAAAAAATTTGCTAATGGTTGCCAACATGTTTGGAATGCTCATTACAGAACTTCCTAGAACGTTACTAGAAGAGATCCCATGTTTTATATCAGTCAACGCAACACTGTACATTATAATTATAAAACTAAAAATGAACGATGATGAAGTTAAACAGTAGTTGGGCGGTGGAATTTTTCTAAAGAGTTACCTCGGTCGGGGAATGCAAAAAGCAACTGAAGGAACACAGATGGATTTTAGTAAGTAAAAGTCTAAGAGTCCCACCGGCTCGACCCAGAGCGAGCAGCGTTATATGATGATTTTCAAGCAAAAAAAATCTCGTAAAAGAAAAATTCTGTCCTAATGAATTGAGACCATCCTCTTACATTAACTGTTTGATCCTCGCTTCCGTTACTTGCATTAATGCATTGCAGTGCGTGGGCGCTCATCCTCATTGCAGCTAAATATTGTCTGCCTCTACATCATTAGCGTATTAGAGGGACCAATGAATGTTATCTCAGTTTGTGTCAGCTTTAATAACGACGACGATGGAATTCTTGCTTAGGGCAACTGCATTCCTAAGCACGTTGGGTAAGATTATACAAGGATAACTGCATGAAATGAAGAAACTGTACCTAGCTGAAATCAGTCAATATGTAAATTTACTTCACCATCGTCTTAAGTTTTCCTTGTATTTTACAATACAGCTCTATAGCTCTATTGTAAAATACAAGGAATAGATCTCTATAGATCTATTGCCTATTTAATAGATCTCTATAGCTGTATTGCAGTTCTATTTGTATGAAAATGCTGTGAATAGCCACACTCACAGTAATTTTTCAATATATTGTCTTGACATGACTATAATTAAAATTCCAAGAAAAAATCACAGTGAGATACGTTTATGTGTACCCATGCTGAATTGTTTACTATTACGATTGTACAGAAGACAGAAGAAGCTGTTCATCAACTGATGAACTAATGAGTATGTTTTGTTTTGAAGATACTATAAATAATCTCGTCAATAAATAGTTAACTACTAGTCAATTTATTGATTTCAGAATCTTCCTTTTTATCTTATTCCAATTCTGCAAAAGTGTAAATAACAGTAGGTAACTTTATATGAACTTTTAACTCGTTTGTTTCTTTATGTATTTTTATTTTTTGGTCTTGGAAAATATTTGCAATATGTTAGTCTTTAGTTTGCGCCATTTTCAGCAAATAATAAGTTTTACTTTCTTTTTTTCTTAACAATATATAATTCATTATTTATTTTCGTTCCTCAGAAATAAAAGCTATGCTTGCACTGTCCGAGGATAATATCTGCGTACTCATAATATATTGAAAATAATAAGTACACAAATATACTGTCAGGCAATGTTTAAGTGACAAATCCGTTATGATCTGCATTGTTCTGACAAGAATATAACAGCAGAAATAATGACTGTAAGTCCTTCACAAACAATCTTTAATGTTAAACTACAATTCACTACACCAACTCATCACTTTGATAAACAAACAGAATTCCAGAAAGATCCCTCAAGAGGTTAAGGATCTATATCACCGGATAATTGTAAACACCGTTAGTTTATGAGAAGTCACGTAAAGTTGTGAACTCTGTATTCAATAAGATTCAGATACGTTGTAACTTGTAGGTGATACAATTCGGATGAGATTTATTGTATTCAAAATTATCTAATGTAGAGAGTTTACATTTTAGTAAGATTTAATGCTATTTTATTAAGGTGCTTGCAATTGTCTGGTGATATCATAAAGTGAAACATCTGTTACTGTAAACTTAAATAGTTAAGTAGATTTTAACGAAAATTTAAAAGAATCACAGTTTAAGTCAAACAAAATATTTTGAAATAAAATATTGCTAGCCTGTCGGTTTTCTATAGTTAACATTTCGGGGAGTGTGCACTGGAATTGCACAATCTAATTCCGCCAAGTACGTTCCATCATCGGACCACTAGACGTACGGCGTTACGCCACCGGCACATGGTAGACATCCCACCGATACGCACAAAACGTTTTGAGAACACATTTATTATGCGTACAGCCAAGGAGTGAAATTCCATGCCGGAGTCTGTGTTTCCTGATAGCTACAACTTAGGGGTCTTTAAGTCAAGAGTGAATAGGCTACTTCTAGGCAAGCGTGCTCCATCGTCGACCACATCAGGTGAGATGGTGGTCAAACGCGAGCCTATCATTAATAAAAAATAAATGTACTATATTTCGACACAAAATATATTCACTTTATTTTAACAGGTTGTGTGAAATGTTTTGAATCAAGAAAGAACCTAGCATTTGGGTTTCAGAATACGTAGGATACCACACTTATCTTCTCTAGGAATGACGATCCTGCGTCATCCAAGATAGTTCGTAAAGCAGATTGTAGAGACAGATGAGGTCAATATATCTTGCTGCATACACGAAGATTGTACATGTGTTAACATTCTTTGAATGTGTCCAGAGACTGCTACATAAATATGGAATTGGTTTTGCAACAAATGTCTACGTCGATATTTTCACCGTTCTGAAATATGTGTCTGAAAACAATAACAAATAACCAACCGCCACGCTCTGTAACGAAACGACAAAAACATGAGAACGACTTTGAAATACCTTTGTGTGAACTATTTGGATAATATACCTAAGTGAATTCGCAATACACCACGTAGTATAAAATGTCGAACGGCAATTTTCAATGTTAGCGGTAATTAGTTGTCGAATTAATTAGGCAACCTACCGCCGGAACCGATTTTATCCTTCACAGTTAAGGAAGTTCGGAATAAA
Organism: Mythimna pallens; assembly: GCA_961205895.1. Taxonomy (NCBI): domain Eukaryota; kingdom Metazoa; phylum Arthropoda; class Insecta; order Lepidoptera; family Noctuidae; genus Mythimna; species Mythimna pallens. The sequence goes on from OY540843.1 coordinate 12,017,684, forward strand.
GAGGTAATACTACAAAAAGTAATTACCTAGCCATGATCTTTAACTACGACAGCTGACCATAAACCACGACAACTCTCAGTTACTGAAATAAGCTGTCACAACACGTGCTTCAATTTACAATCAGGTCAAATCGTAGCTTATGTACCAGTATAGTTTCAGATAACAATTCCAGGGAGGAAAATATTCGTGCAGGACACAAAAACACTAAACATTATTGGCGGAAAGTCATCGACAAAACAGAGGAACAAACTTCATCCGGTAGTTCAACAATCCGGCTTCAAAGAGTTATTCTCCGGTTCAATGACAAAAGCAAACAATGCCTGCCGATTTGAGCGCAGAGGCAATTGCACCTCATTACTATATCAATGGAGAAATCAGCGGTGTGGGCGACACGAGCAGTGGCGAAACACCAACGACGACAAAACTGCAATGACTCAGTAAACAGCACATTCAAATGCATGGCGTTAAACGTGTACCTTCCAAACAAGGATCCTAAATCGTACATCTATACTTCCAAAAATTTGATTATTTTTAAAACAACCATATGAATGAAGGTAGCGATCAGTAAACATTTTAACTCAAATGGTCTTCGAAGTGACTACTTGAGATTGAAAACCTGTTCTATTTAAACATCAACATTCGCGCATCCTGGAATTTATGGATGGCTCTAGTTTTTTGTTCCCTCATCCTTGTTAATAGATCCATTATTATGTATTATAAATGTTATCGATGACTTGACTGTTATCTTGTCTTTTTGTATTTATATAAATTTTTCGATAATTATTTAATATTTATAGGTCACAATCTACATCAGTGTGATTAAAGAAATGTTCATTATTATTCTGAATCAAGAGTGTTCCTACAATTGGTACAGGCATGTTACCTGACAAAACAGCATTACCATCTAATGTTACGTTGTAAATAAATGTTATAAGCAACCCCTTTATCTTGTTCTTGATTTCATAAATATCAATCAATACTCAATACCTATTTCGTTATCAAACAATTATCACCTTCCACGAACTACTAGTTACTAACAACACAATGGCATTTTACCTGTTTCTGAGTTTTATCTGGCAATATTATGGAGAGCTCGAATGATCTGTTCTTTTTGTCGCGGTTGCCAGATCTCATGAGCTTCGACGAAGAGCGCGTGATGCTCTGCGCCTTCTCCGGCAGCTTGAGTGCCACGATAGACATGCTGCGCGAGAGGCGTCGGCCCAGCTTGCGCGTGCGCAGCGACATGGACCCGCTTAGGCCGCGCTTGGTGCGCCCCTCGGCCGCGCCTGGCGAGGTCTCCTCCACACCACCGCCTTCCTCACTAGCACCAGCCATTGCACTTATTCAATAACAACACTATACATAAAATCAACGTCAACATTCACATCTCCAGCACATTCGGTCACTAAACAATAACAGACACTTGTTCCAAAGTCTTCTGTCACTTAGTCTCCATCTGCGTCCACTAACACAATAATCCAAAAGTGCACTTCAGCTTAAGATCGTCCACATCGTGACTGGCCACCGATATCGGAAATCAGGCAACAGTTCCAGTGTAATGCGGATCATATGGTCACGGAGCCGGTTTGGGAACTACCGCTCCAACGAATCTATCAATTTGGGACGACGTAAAACGTAATTCGATAATGGTCCGTAGTAAGTGTGAATGGGTTCAATAGTGCAGTTAGAGTGATTGTTACGTTCAAATAGAGCGCGTTATCGGCGAGCGTGTTGCATCGAGAGTAGTGCGCGGAGGCGCAACGTGTGCGCGGCTGTTCGCAGTCGGTGCGACTAACTGAAGGCGAGCCGAGCCACCGAGCGACGCGGCGCGACGCGGGCCAGGAGACAGGCGCCCCGCCGCCGCTTGACAGCGTCACAACAGCTTCAATCAAATTACTTTTCGAATTGCATTGTAGCATTTAATTCTGTCACATAACAACTGTTTGCATTCAGCTGGGAGGCGCTCCCACGACATGCAACTATTATTCGGGACGTTAGCCGCAGATACAGCTGACAGGCTCCGTACACACATTTGTTTAACGGGACTTGCTCTCGTTACAGACGTTCTTATTGAACTCCTTAAACACTTCTTTGTTATCTGCTGCCACGCTTTATTTATGCGAAATAATAATAAACTAATAAGCGGTGCCTCATGACTAGCTCGCTCGTTACAGGTCAATAGATCTCAAGGTAATCATGTTTCTGAATAAGACCCATTGTGGATGACTGGTGTAGATATTAGTTTCTTTTGAGGTTATAAGTATTAAGAGAGAAAATGATTGTGATTTTGGTTTCATTTCTTAAATCTCACGACAACTCTTGAGCGCTTGACCAGGTCATCAAAACATCACAAGGTAGGGCTTCTAGAGAAACGATCTTTTAACGAGTTAAAAATATCTCAGTTTGCATAGAATTTACAAAATCACATAGGATATTATGCATGGATAGTAGCTTTCGAAGGTCAATGTAAACGTCAATGAAAGTGAAAATGTTCGTTCTTTTCCATCTGAAGGAAAAGGCAAAAAATCAGTTATTAAAAATGTATTTAGATCTTCTAAAAATGTATATAGATCCTGTAAAATGTATTTAGATCATTAAAAATGTCGATAGAACAATGAAGTCATAGATTATTTTTAAAGAAAGACTTTTGAGAACTAAACTACAAACATCAAACTCAACCAAAACCAATCTAGGCGGCAACTAAATTTACGTCAATGTCAAAATGGAAACTCAAATAATTTTAACCATTTCATCACAACAAGCATATATTTTAGTATAGTTAGATCATTAAATTATTACATTTAAATCTAATTACCACGTAAATAAATGAAGAATGCTGTAAGTATATTAATATTCTATGATATGACAGAAATAGATACTATAATAAATAAAATCATTAGAATGGGCGATGATGTTAAGTGTGCTAAAGCCCCCAGGGAGATTGTAATATATTCACTATTCATAGTCCGTATTTTTTCCTTTTCTTCATCTTTCCGTGTCGCTTGACGACGGGCTCCATTTCATCCGTATTTGCCTACCTGGGCAGCCCTGTCGTTGGCATCGTTAAAATCTTCGAGGGAGCAGGATATATCTTTTATTAAAACTATAACAACCACAAGAAAAAGGGCATGTTATACAGAATTATTTTATGACTCGTCACCTGGATTGTTGTTGTAGCCAGTTGGCATCACCACAGAGTCATGGCCTTCAACTCATTAGGTACGTGTTTATTTGCATTGTATCGATTGGCTATACATTGTCACAAAAAAAATTCAATAAATATTATTCAAAGAGACTAACTAACCACACAGAATATTAAAGTTATCGCCCATTCCCTTGAATTTATGTTTACAGGAAAAAAATCTCAAACAATATGTTCAAGGACTCTATAAAATAACACACAAAATTAATTTAAACTGTTACAGCTTCTTGGAAAGCCAACAGTTTTTACAATCATGCCTTCTGAAAATCATCAAATAAGTATATTTTCAGGACAGCTTCGAATAAAAATGGCGACTGGAAAGATCGCTATTCCAAATTATACTCATCAACACATCACATGTATCGGTAAGTGCCAGATTTGTTATATATCTCTCTTTCAGTACACTTCATTCCTTTCCAATCCTCATTTACAACAATTCAAGGTGCTGTTTTAACTCTTTTTTAGTTTTACAACAAATATGAAAATCAGCTACTTACTCATACTCACCCACTTGGTCGCAATGTCTCTTGCAATACTAACTAGTCGGTAGTACTTCAGTCTCTGTTTATATTATTTCATAATTTACAACTGCGTAAATTGCAAACATTGAAGCGAGCTATCTTAAATTTTTATTTTCTGTGTTAAAACATAAATGGTGCGCAGACTTGCATTCAAATTTATGTAGCTGCAACGGTGCTCGTTACATCGACATAGCTCTCAAGGCCTGCTAGGAGTCAAGTTGCATGTATTCAACCGCTACCGGCCACGGCTTGGCTTTTAACATAACCTTCTTTCTACTTATAGCTAGTCTGACTCACTACATGACTCACGTAACCGGTGAAAAAGTCAAGCCAGCCTCCGATTCGTTCTTCTGTCGTGTTTCGCCGTAAACCGTTGCCGACCAATTATTGTTTTCTGCACTTATTTTTCAGTTTCAATGCTTTACCCTTTTATTGTTGTGTTAATTTTAAATGGCGTACTTGCCTAATGATAAAAATTTAAAGTCTTTGAGTCACAGTTGTTTGAAAGAAGAGATTGCTTCAAATTAGACTTAGCAAATATTTTAGCATCGTTATAAATATATCTACATGTTACATAAGTTAGCCCCTGCAGCTTTTATAAAATGTACACAGACGATATCTCTTCATTAAAGTTGCCAAGCAGAGGAGCCGCGTCGTATTTCCTTCATGAGCAGAGATGCAACTCCATACTCGTCGCTGTTGATGAGAATGCGCGCCACGCACAGAGACTCCCTGAGCTACGGCAGCAACTTCAACATTCCTTCCGATGTTAAAACACTGATGTCGCAGCGTAGTGAGATCTACAGCAGTTTATTAAATTCTCAGCGGTTCGTATAACATGAAATTGTCATCGTGATTCTTCGTAACCACCACAGGAATGCTTGTTTCAATTAATACTTAACGTATCAGTGAAAGAAGCATTCTAGTAGTAGTAATATTTAATTTTTTAGGTACACACAAAGATGCACAATAGCACAAAAGGCAATGAAGCTGGCCACGAGTGGTGAGGACTAGTCGACTACTTTCAAGTGGTCAAACTTATACTTACCTGCTTGTATAATAAACGTTAAATATCTACTACATAATAGGAATGACGGCCATATATTTTCAAATCTTACACTAATTCATGAATTCTCTAAATTTTTAGATCTAAATCGGACGACTTAGGTGGCAACGACACATTACTTCTAGACATGGTTCGAGCCCGAAGCCGAGAACTAGAAGAGGAAGCTCAGGACAAAACGATAGAGTTGCCACGAGAGGACGTTTCCGATGAGTTGGTTAATCATACAAATAATAACTTTCCACACTCACTTATTATAAACACAATAGATGCTAAACAAAATATACTTTTATTTTTTAGCGGTGTGACTGTTAGCTACTATTATACAATCACTCAAATTGGCTGCATAGTTCTTTTTTAACAGTCGGTTGATAGTAACATTAAGTCATCAACAAGCTGTGCTATACACCTGGCGTCTACAATAGCCTAACAAAAACCAATGATGATAACAAAGGCATTTAAAAAAAAAAATAGGTTTCCCACTATACTTTCACTCTCGATTGAATTATGTCTATTTACGACTTTCTCACAGTTTTCTTTGTCGAATAAGTCACTGTTATGATGGTTAAGCTTAAATGATATTCTTGGTCTCCGGCTTAATTTTATAAACGTAGGTACTTCATGGCACTTACATTCTATGAGCTCAGCATTTTCGTATTGTTATGGCCCTTATGGATAAGCCTTTCGCCTGCTTTTGTTAGTTGAATCGCAGTTTCAGGCAATGCTGTTGGTTTTGTTAATTTTCGTCAACAGTCAATCAAGCGAGGCGTGCGTGCACGGTCTGAGCGTGCGTATGACTGAGCGCAGCGTCTCCAGATCGCGAGTGTCCCGAATATCTACCCGCCGTGACATGGACATTCCCTCCATCTTGGCATTCGAAATACCAGTAACTCCTGGACCGGTTAGTTTTACGTGTAAACATTGACTAGCAAATTCCTGGGAGGAAGGTCCGCCACGGGAATTTTTGGAAGAATTACCGTGTCCTGGAAAGCAAATGGACTGATGGATACAGGTGAGTTATAGTCAGTAAAACTCTGAAATACCCTCTCACTCCTTTAGAACGGGTGAAGTTAATCATTTTCTAACTCACAAAGAAAGTGAGGAAGGCCAAAGAAAAACTGGATGCATGACCGAGACAGGGAAAACATGAAACAAAAATGTGTTACTCGGACCCCAAGTAACAGGGACAAGGGCAGGAAAACGACAACGACTGCAAAACAAAATTTCCCTACACTACAGCTCTCTTTACAATAATGCCTAAAATTCACAGGCAACCATAGTAAAATACTAAGTACTCGTATTTTCTTCCCGGCAGGCACCACTCGAAATTCCTGGTCTGCGAAAAGTTGATCCTTCACCTAATGAAGATATTCCTCGGTGGTCAATTCGTCGTTCAATTTGTCCAGTTTGCTCTCAAAAGTGGAGAGACAAATCGTCTATAAAAAATGTAAAATACTCTGGTTAGTGCGTATTATTCGTATAACAATTAAAATTCCTATTACTGTGTTACATTGATATTCAGTTTAGATGATATAAATTTAGTTGAATATAAACACTTGAGACCATGTTTCTGGAACGAAAACGAATGTGACATATTGTCAAACTAGCTTCTACCAGCGGTTTCGCCCGCGTCATGGTAGGTTTCTCTATAAAAACTTTGGGCCCGCGTTTCAGCCCTTTAGGGGGTGAATTTTGGAAAATCCTCTTAGTGCTCGCCTAAATCATAAAAGGAAACCAGGTGCAAAATTTCACGCTCCTAGTCCCAGTAGTTTCAGCTGTGCGTTGACATGTCAGTTTCTCCTTTTATGTTTACAGATGAGCGTCGTCTGCTGTCGACTTTTCATTTTCAACCACCAATTGTTTGTTTTTAACACACTAACTGCTAGCCCGCCACAGCCCGGAATATGTCCTCATCCGGATATATGCTCACAGTTCAACTTGAATGTGGATTTGTTCAGAGAATGTTTTAGCTAATAATAATTAGAATTAATTTATTAATGTTACTGAAAGAATCCATAATTATTTTAATGTTATTTCACTTGTTTTTAATCAGCAGTGTCTTTTTTTTGCTTTCGTATTTATTTCATTTTTAATTATTAAGGATATTAAAATAACTGCCGTTACATTTTGGTCTTGCCATAACAACACTACTAAAATAGTAATGACGATCATTACCTTGGTCCCCAGGATTAAAAAGGAATGCTTCAGCCGAATTCCCATCGGTAATCGCTCCAGCACGATTACGCGCAGCTATCACCATGGCTTAGTAAGTCCACACATTACTCCTACTTTCACACATTACTAGCAACTAGCAAGTGCCCCTAAGTGTAATGGAATGGCTATTTTATTCGCAGTCATTACTTGAGCTACCTAGTACCTGTATGGTAGGAAGCAATAAAAAATATTTTTACAAATAACTTATATTTTATGAAGTTGGTGGTTCTGGTTGTACTTCTTCGTTTTTCAACACCGACTTCCGAAATAAAAGTTATTTATATTTTTGATAAAAAGTTTTTGTTTTGAATTTTATATATATATATATATATATCCTATCTACCATCAGAATGATTTTGATAAATATGGGACCAAAAGAAAAGAATTCTCATCAGATCAAATCGGTTCATAAAGGTAACGAAAAAAAACAGGTCACCGAATTGAGAAACTTTAGAATTAAGTTAATAAACCAATAAAATAAAGCATTCTAAACACAACACATAACTTTTGATTTCAGTGAGCCTCGTCCATTCCCGGCAACCGTGGATGAAAGTAAAGGGATTGGTCGAGCAATGCGGAACACAAGCGCAGCCTGGCAGCTCACCCGAGCTCGTCGCTTCCGCACCCCAAAACTCCAAATGCCATCTCCAGAAGCTATCGCCCCCCTCAGTTCCACCGCACCAATGGCTCGGAAAGATTTGGATATTCGCGTTAACAGATTTCTTAAAGACGAAGCAATGACGAAAAACTTAACTTTTCAGCAAAACTGGGGACAGATTATCAAAACTTAAATAATAAAAAATGTCTTTATACATTGTTTTTTCAAATATTAAATTTTCACTTAACAACTCGTCATAGATTTTCACTGTTTTTCATACAACCGCTCTTACGCGATTATGACGTTATTAAACATTTTTCATTAGATATTTTGGAAACAGTATCTTGTGGATATTATCAAGGCTTCTATTCAAATCAATTTATCAATTTGTGTTAAACTAATCCAGTAAAGAAAGACTAAGAACTCTGAAAATCTGCTATTTTGCATGAACTTTGACACTTTATAATTTACTTAAACATTAAAAAAGTCAAAAAAGTTTAGCAATACAAGCCTTGCAAGTTTAATCAAAATTCTGAATGACGACAATTTTTTTCGAAAACTTTTAAACGTTTAAAAAACACATATTTCCTGGAACAAGTTTTGTAAAATATTCGAATAAATCACGGAATTACCGAATGCTAACAGACTTTTCAGGCGTTCTCTCTTTTTTCGCGAAAAAAGAACTAAAATTTAGTTAAACAACGCGTTGGATTGCGTTAGATGAAGTAACAAGCTTTTAAACCATGATCTATGTTGACGTTAGGCGAGTGAAAAAGGACCCTCTTAAATAAATAAAATTAAGGTTCCGCCAAACTAAAATGGAACTGGGCCGGTCACATCTGCCGCATGTCGCAACAAAATTGGGCAAAGGCAACCACTGACTGGATTCCGAACAGCAGGAGCTGGCGACGCTTTAGGCCCAGAAGGAGATAGCGTGACGATTTAGACTCTTACCTTAAGGATTGGCCAGAAGTGGCTAAGGACAGAAAGGAATGGAATAACGGAAGGGAGGCATTTGCCCTGCAGTGGGACACAACGGGCTCATAAAAAAAAAGGTTCCTCCAGGAACTTAAGGATCTACCTCCTTTCTTTCAGTCCATCCAAAGGTTGTCTGTGAGAAATTGCCTCGTGTGATAAGACCGCCTATTGCACACTTATTTTTAATTATGTTTGTCCTATATTTTTGTTTATGTGGTGTACAATAAAGAATATAGTAAATAAATAATAAATAAGGTTTTTTTGCATCGGTTTGAATTTGCCAACGCGTTTTTAGTAAACGTGACGTGGCAATTATGCTCCTGCGTTCCTAGTTTAAAAAGAAGTCTTAGTCCTGTAGTGGAATACACGAGAACAAACTAGCTAGTCCATATTATGTGTTCTAATAACGATTTAATCAAATAATACCCGCATTATTTTTATTCATGTAGTTTAAACGAAGCAATGCAAACATTTTAAAATTGTTCTGTAATATACTTAAAATAATAATAATTATATTCCAAAACTTTCACACAACGCCATCTAGTCCTAAATAGAGCTCTTTAGAGCTACTCATGCAGAGTACTAAAAACATACTTAGGTCATCCAAGGACTTCTCTCGATCTAGGGTGGAGCGAGAGGGCGTGTCAGACTTAAACCACACCTACGTTCCTTCTTTTGCATTCCAGGACCATGAGTATCCATTTTCAGAACCGTTCCCATGGCCCTTAGCAGGCATCGGCAAGAATTTACGGTTTGCTTACATCTCTTTGAGGTGCACGTGAAACACTAGGGGCCGCCGACGACTCGGGCTCAATTCTTATAGGATGAGCGGACGGCGAGCTACCCATCGCTTGTCGTTCGCAAGCCCGTGCCTACAGTAGACGATGATCGCTGTGGGATTCCCGATGGCCGAGGCGTCTCCTATCGCGGCGGCTTGGGCGTGAGGATATACGTTCTTCACTCTTGCGGCCACCTCATTCGCTAGCGATACTGCTTTCTAGAAGGCTCTGACCGCATCCCATTCCCTCTCGCTCCAGACCATGGCCTGAACCAGGGCTCAGCACGAGAGGTCGTCGACGCCGATCGCCTCCACGAGGACACGGCGGTGCTCCGCCCAAGCGAGGTACAACACCACCATATGCTCCACCGTGTCCTCCGAGCTGTCCACGCAATGATGACACCCGGGCGTTTCTTCTGGCCATGTCCGACTTACGACTTCAGTTATGGTTTGCATCTTTATTTACTCTATGACGGTGCCACATAGTGCATAGAATTGTTCTAAAATAATATCTAATAAAAACTTTATAGTTACCAAAGTTACCATAATGCACTCAGTATTTGACAGATAAATAGTGTCATGCGGAGTCCAAGCGATTTTGAGCCATGTGCGATGCAAACACGGTCAGGTTAACGTGACATGCACTTTTATACTGCCTTGCAATGATTATAGTACAAGGTCCAGAACCTGATCAAAATTTACTTCTACAGATCTCAAGAAAACAAAATGTTATTTAAAAAACAAGCAAAAATTGTTTTAAACTTGACAGGGTCGACGGTGCGTCACCTAATGTCAAAAGAACTGGTTTTCTCCGAATTTGGAAATCCGCTACAAGTTGTAAAGATGAGGGAAAGCGCAGTTCCTCCGCTAGGCTCTCAGGATGTTCTAGTTCGCATGCTAGCTGCACCGGTCAACCCTTCTGATATAAACACCATTCAAGGTAGGTACGTAACCAATCGAAAACAAAAATCATCGTACCTATAGCAAATGCTGCACCTGTCTCAGTAATCTTGAAGAGATTTTTATCTACACATTTCGGGTGTAATTTCAGAGATGTTGCTGGCGTCTTACAAAATTTGACATAAAAATAGGTTTCTTATACAAGGAAGGTGTGTAAAATATGTTTCAATTTTAGGAAAATACCCAGTCAAGTTATCACTGCCTCACATACCTGGTAATGAAGGCGTGGGAGTGGTCGAACAGGTTGGAGGCTACGTAAGTAGTGTTTGTCCAGGGAACAAAGTGGTAGTTACGACACCTGCTCAAGGAACTTGGAGGGACATTGCCATATTCCATGAAGCTGTGTTGAAAGTTGTCCCAAACTATTTAGGATTAGCGGAAGCTGCAACACTTACTGTTAATCCTTGCACTGCTTATAGAATGCTAACTGATTTTAAACCAGTGCGTAAATGTAACATGTCGGTCATACAGAATGCTGCAAACAGTGCATGTGGACAATACGTTATACAAATCTGCAAAGCATGGGGCATTCAAAATATCAACATAGTGAGATGCAGGCCTAAATTAAATGTATTAAAATGTCAGTTAGAATCCTTGGGAGCTTCTTTTGTTCTAACAGAAGAAGAAGTGCGATCAACTACTCTTTTTAAAAATAAACTAATTCATAAACCCTCGCTAGCTCTAAACTGTGTTGGAGGAAAAAGCGCAACGCAAATGTTAAGACATTTAAGACCTAATGGCTGCATGGTCACGTATGGAGGAATGTCTAAACAACCAGTCACTATACCAACACCAGCATTTATTTTTAAAAATCTATCCTTCAATGGGTTCTGGATGACCGCTTGGAATAAAATAGCTAGTGACTATGACAAAGATGAAATGCTGTCAGAATTAATTTCATTAATGGTAGACGGGAGAATCAGAGCTCCTGTGCACAAGAAAGTGAAATTCGTCACATTTCAAGAAGCTTTATGCAGAACTTTGAAGGGATATCAAGGATGTAAATATATTTTAGATTTTCGTTAGTATCTACCTGTTAACATAATAAATCGTTACTTACATACTATCAACTTTTTATTTATAAGACTAACGTTAATTTTAATGATGGTTCGTACTTATGGCTTAAAATTATGAGTATTTATTTCAGCAGTCCCAACGGACGACTTTCATTTCATTGCAATTTCTCGATACATCATTACCACCCTCTTTTTACTTGGGAAATCACCAAAAGATTTACCTCGCCCTAGGTGGGGCGAGACGGAGTGTCAAACTTTTAATGGCTAAAACCCTCCTGAACTGTTCTTTCGATTGCCCTTTATGAGGGCCACGATATCTCTTTCAAACAATCCCGTAGCCCTGGCAGATCGGATCAGATCGGCCTTAACGGGTAGTCAATTTCGCTACCCATTGCTCGCCGTACGCAAACCTGTGCCTACGGAAGCCGAAAATCGTCCTGCGGCTCCCAACATCCGGGGAGATATGGCGAGAGCCAGTACGTGACTGCATGAGGCTAGTCTCCGCCTTACGCTTTCGGCCACGTCCTTTGCCCGCATTATTGCTTGGCAGAAGGAGGTGACTGCCTCCCATTCCTTCTCGCTCCATACTATGGCTTAAACCAGGGCCGAATGCGTGAGGTCCCACCGCCAATCACCTCCACGAAGGGAATGGTGCTCTACTTAGGCGGGGCAGACCTTTATAGTATGCTTCCCCTTGTCGTCCGCGTTATCAACACAATGGTGACATTCCCACCATTGTCACCCTGAATTGTATAAAAAGATTGATATTTACAGTCCATATTATCATTGTGACTTCATTTTATATTCTATCCCATTCTATCCTATATATTACATACTAGCTTCTGCCAGCGGTAGGTAAATTTTGGAAAATCCTCTCTTAGTGCTCCGCCTTCGTTATAAAAGGAAACATTGTGCAAAATTTCACGCTCTTAGTCCCAGTAGTCTCGCGGCTGTACGTTGATATGTCAGTCAGTCAGTTTCTCTTTTTATATATAGATGTATAAATGCGAAAGCAACTATCTGGCTGTTTGTGTATTAACTCATCACATCTGACAAGATGATGAATCTTGGCATAGGTCTTGGGTAGACTCCTGAAATAAGTAAATAAGCTCCCTGGGGATAATTTTCGACTTTCCTGCGGGCGAAGTCGCTGGCTAAAGCTGCTAGGTGGATAATAAAATAAATAATCCATTGAAACAAAAAATTCCAAGAGCAAGCGAAGCGAATCTTTATACCCTATATATTTAATGTCTTTGTTAGACCCCGTCTCTAATAAGTTTTTATTTAGAATGGTTGCAAAAAAAATAGCGATTACTTGTAGGCTCATGTAGTAAAGTTTGAAAATATCAAGCGACGCGAGCTCGAATCACACGCCAGCTGCCTTGGATATCTACGTGGGGTTCTTCTTTATCCGAAATAGGATTGACTTTTTGATTGAATTTAAAGTAAATATAGAATTGGATATAAGATCCCTACGTTTTATTAAGTGAAGGGGGCTCCTACATCTAATTGTCTTTCTGAAATTTTTTATTAAAAATTCTGCTCAAGATGTGGGTCCCTATTGAGGTCCCTATGTACTTGGTTCTCAAGATGGACTGCCTCCCATGTCACCTTACTCCGCCAAATAAAAAAAATGTATTTGAATTTCTGTATTTCGTCAATGATTCCATAATTATTGCTTCTACCGAAAAACAGAAAACAAAAACTAAGTGTACCTACTGCCAAAGATCTTGTATATATACCCTACGGACTAACTGGATTAATTACAAAGCAATATTACAAATTCTAAAGTGTACTTTATTTTTATAACAATAAAGTTCATATTTGCTATTGACAAACAAAAGAGAAATATTGTTTTGAGCAAGGCAATGAGAAAGTTGTAGTTTGTCCCTTTCTTATCTCTATCTGTACGTATCTTGGGCAAGGTAACCATAAAACTATTTAAGCAATTTAATTGTTTATTATAATTTTTTGGCAATTTAATTTATGAATGTCATCTGAAAATGTGTAATATCGGTGATGTAATAATGTGAATTTTGATGTGGTCTTAATATAAAAGTAACTTACGTGGATAAAGATAACTCATAAATTGAATATCTAAAAAAAATAATAACAATAAATGGTTTTTATAGTTTGGTACCCTAAGATAGGGGCAAGAAAAGGAAAAACTCCAACTTTCTCAATCTCTAGCTCGGAACAATTTTTCTCTTTTGCGTGTCAATAACATATATAAACTTAATTTTAATGAAAATAATCATTCCAGTTAGTCCGTAGGGTATACAAAATCCTTGTGCACACCTAAAGGTGTCCTCTATATTTACTATGTACATTTGTTAAGGTGTGTAGGAAGTGTGTAGCTGCAAGTGCAACCACGGTGTATCCGAGAAATTAGTACAGCTAGCTGGCCCGGTGAGTCGAAATCACTATGAAAAATGTGACAGGGGCTTGTCATGTCATTTTTCATTCGCCGTTACCGGTCTGGTCACCGGGCCAGTTTGTTTTGGGTTTTCATAAGGATTTTAGTCATATTTCTTATTATTTATTTAATTTCAATGCAATATTCAAGGCGTAGACGGAGATTAGCTGTACTCAGAAGAATCTCCCGTATTTCCCTTCCCGCGGCCTTGCACCATCCCCACATTTCTCTTCGTTCCCTCCCTTCATCCTCGTACCGCTCCCTCCGTTCTCATAGTTCCCACCGCACAGAACCTGATACAAGAAATGCAAGAATTTTAAGAGTGGATACCATATTAACGAATACTGTGGGTGTGGATACCATAATAACGAATACTGTGGGAGTGGATACCACCGTACTGGATCCTACCGTAGCGGATACCATCGTAATGGGTACCACTGATGTGAATACCACCATAGTGGATACAAAGCAATCAGGCTTCTCTGGATGTGATCATGAATCTGGGAATCTGGGTGACTAAATGTCAAACAAGACTGCTCCACAGACTACGAAAGGATATAAAAATTTGGCGGCCGAACGGCTGCTACGAGCATGGAATTAATAAGTACCTACTAATAATATTAGAATGTTTATCATTTCAAGCCGCATTTACACATTCGCGCGAGTGGCGAGGCGAATGGCGAGCAGAGCACGCTTGTATAAAGATGAACGCACACTTATCCGAGCCGAACGAATTGAAATAAAAGAATTTTAGAATTCGTTTATGAAATCCTATGAAACCCCGCACACCTAACCGCGTCGAATCGTCCGAATCTAGAAGGACTCTAGAAATCCTAGACGAATTCGGATGCACCAAAGCACTGCCTTTTTCAGTTAATATTATGAACCCACATTCTTGTTTCCCTTTGATGAATTTCACTTTCTTCATCGTCCATTAATAAAGCACTGACAACAAAAACCTTGTCAAGATCCATCACAATTCTTCTCTAATTTAATTGCTACAGGTGTAAACAGTGCCGGATTAAGCCAGCGCTCGGCCTTTAGCAAATTCGACCAAAGGGCCCCGTGCAAAGGCCTTTTTTTTATTAAGATAAATAAAAAAAGTATTTTGTGCAGAGACATTATTTTTCTCATTAATTGTAACACTCAAATACTTCAACAAAATTACTTTCTGTAAACGATATTAATTAATACAGGTACTTAGTACTTGTGGAAAAACCTAGATGATGATCGTTAAAGGTGAAATTCTAAAAAACCGAAGTTAGCTCAAAAAAAATGCTGAGGATTTTCTAGGTTTTCTTTTCGATGATGATGACGAAGCCTTAGTGAATTTTTACAGAAAAGCTGAACAGTTAAGATTTACTAGGAATAAGATGCAAAATTTATTTTCCTTTGGAGAGGTTAGATTCAGGATTTGATATCTTTTTTTTCTAATTGGAATAATCTTTCCGAGAAATATGATCTCATCAACATGTCAACGTTGTCATCGTCATCACCATT
Source organism: Mythimna pallens (assembly GCA_961205895.1). NCBI lineage: Eukaryota > Metazoa > Arthropoda > Insecta > Lepidoptera > Noctuidae > Mythimna > Mythimna pallens. The sequence continues at coordinate 12,032,930 of OY540843.1, forward strand.
TCAGCTGAAAGGCGTCCAATGCTAGACAAATGTTTCTCCCAAGTTTCGCCACAACAACCGGTCCTGTGTATCACGCCTCCATCGGATTCCCGTGACTCTCACCAGGTTATCGTTACCCTTATTACGAGGTCTTCCAAAGCTGCGTATTCAGGTATCCGATCGCCATTCCAGAACCTATCGGCCCAATCGACCACCTGTTCTGCGAGCAATGTACCCAGCTCACACAAGAAAACTCCAAGCATAGCCCTCTCCATTGCTTTTTTAGTATTAAATAAGTACCTATATTTAATTTTTGTTTTTAATTTTATATTTGCACCAAGTGCAACCCCATTTCGTGTCCAGGCAATCTCTGTCCATTCTAGAAGATAACGCCGAGTGCGATAAGGCCGACGGTTGTGTATTTTTTGTTATAAGGTTTCCTTTTATATATTGTAATCTTGGTGTACTTAATATTTTATTTTTAAATAACATTTTAAGATTCTAAGTCAAAACGAAAACGAATATCAATTTTAAATGAAAAAGAAAAACGAAAATTCAAATTTTCTTCTTTTCAGTTCTTTGCCTTTCCAAATCTTCCGGTTTTTTCCAAATACGGACACGTTGATTATCTGGTGAGTAGTAATCCGGATTTCGTCAACGAAAAGGCAATTTTCACTATTGTCTTTCTCATCTTAATTTTGATGGTAAGTACCTCGTCCATTCCAATCTGTGTTGTCGTCTTTACCGTGTATTCAGTGGTGCTCTCCAGAAACTCCTTGCACGTAATCCAAATTGATGTAAGCCAATTCCTAATGGTTTGGTTTGATTTCAGTAGAGAGAGTAGCGTTGACTGTTTAAGTCAGTTCTGATCACGTGCAGTCAGTAGCTTGATGTAATGTTATTATGTTACTGAACAGCAATAAGAACAGCTGGGCGACAACGCGATTGATCAGCCAAGTTAAGCGTGCTCTGGTACCTCTGCAACCTGGTAACGACGCAAGTTTAAGAGACTCAGGGCGCTATTTATGTCGTAAAGTTAGTTAATCTCGCAAAAGAAATCTCTTTTTTCTTAGATCCTAGATTTTTTTTCTCTACTTCAATAAATATTACACGAAAGAGTTTTCATGAATTTGACAACCTATTCTACATAATATCAGAGAGCTAAAAAGACTCATTGCCGAAGAATGGGAACGAATTCCAGACTAGGATATTTCCTACAAACTGGCGTAAAGCTTTAATTATTCCTCTTCCTAAAATTCTCACCCCCACTTTATCAAATCACTTTAGATCTAAAAACCTAGAACCTTAAACAAATATTATCCTTTGTGTTTAGGAACGAACTGTTATCCCCTTTCTAATCAGGTTTTCGACCTAGCCACAGTACAGCCACAGCCTTGCTTAAAATTACAGAAGCCGTCACCTGATTGGAAAGGGGAAAATAGGTACATATTACAATAATTATCAGTTTTTCAAAATGAATGCAAGTTTTTTTAACGTATATACCTACTGTAGAACAAGCACTTGAACACCTCTAATACCGCGTTTATACATTGTTAAGGCCTACGCAGACCGGGACGTTATGGCAAAGGATTTAAATTTTTACCAATGGACATTCAACCTTACTGGAATAGAAATACGACATAAATTCCTATGCTTTAAAATTATCACGTGGCATCGAAAGAGATATTATCGCACGGTATTGAAAGACGCGTCATGGGCTTCCGCGGCAGGATGCCGTGGGGCGTTGCGGTAGGCGACGGCATGCCGAAGGACGCCAGCGTCCACCACCACTCTATCAAACGCTACTTATGACTGAATTATGTATCGGGCAGTAGAAGCTGCCGTGGTAAACTTCGACGGGACGCAACATGCCGTGGCAAGGCGCTGAAAAGCCGCAGTATCGAAGTGGCAAGTGTGCGCTGACTGGTGGCAAAGTCCTTTGCCATGCCGTCCCGGTCTGCGTAGGCTTTTACTTGCCATTCTTGCCTTGTGACTCGTCCTACCTATACCTAACCTCACGAACTCGCCGTATACACTGTATAGCACAAAGGATGTTTAGGAATATGCTAGTAAACTCCTAAAGTGTGGGGAATGAGTATTTTTCAATGAGTACCTAATTATTTTTTATTTCGCGTAATAAAACGGGATATTTGATTTTTCTTATTTGGCTATTAGCAACACTGCTTCTGACGGTACCACTACGTGGTTGGTACCTATATACCTACCTATGAATAAGGAACATGATATTATATCTCTTTAATACCTACCGATTGCGATCCGATCTTATCATCTTACACAAGCGATGGGCCGACTAGCATTTTCTACAACTCGATCTACTCGAGTTGGTATGGTGGCTAACTCGAGTTGCAAGTCGACTCGAGATTAGTCACGAGCTTTATATATGACAATAATCTACGGAAAAGTGGCCACTAGCGGAATATGCGAGTTCGATTGGACGGGGAAACACGCGCTCAAGATTTCGCCAAAATTCATTCAAAACTTGGAGACTCTTCATAGGGTAGTTCCCAAGGAAAAAACATTTGTCTGATATACGGGAACGTCAGTTAAATACACACCAAAAAATCCTAGGTAAATGAACAAGTAATTCTATCGCCCAAAATGATCAAGCTGCAACAATGAATGCAAGCATACTCTCAGATCGCAAATTCTTCATAAGTACTGTTTGGAGGAAGATAGTTGATGATGATGGTAGTTTTTGGATTCACTTAAGGCTTTGCACTATTAGTGAACGTTATCCAGCTGAAGGTCGGTGTCCCGATTATGCTTCTTTGTTTACCTCTACCAAAGCTATCTAACTGCTTAAACTCTTCAGTGAGACATTATTGAGGCGAAAATTGTTACGGGAGGTAACTCTTTCGAACAATCTCGCAGCCCTAGCAGACATCGGCCCTAGAAAGCCCTATCCATTTGCTGACATCTCTTTGAGTCACGCGTAGAATACTACGCGCCATCGATTCAGGATTGCTTTGACCAGACGGCCGGACGGCACCACCGCAATCACGTGTTTGCTTCGCCCTGCGGCTTTTAACACCCGGAGCGTCACTTGCAGCGACAGCTGAGGAGTCAGGATGTCCTATCCCTCATAGTTTCAGCTACCTTCTTCGATCGTAGTGCTTCACTGAAGGAGGCTACTGGTTGACAATTTCTCTACCGATCGCCTCCATGAGCACACGGCGCTGCCGGTGCTCCGACCAAGCGGGACTGACTTCCACCGTATGCTCCATCGTATTCTCCGGGCGATTCCCACAATGGTGAAAACCGAGTGTTGCTTCCCGCTGAATTCGATACAGATACCTTCCGAAACACCAACATACGGTGAGTCCTGCCCAAAGAGAGGATGCCGTGACGCCTCTGTAGTCAGATTGTGGCGTGCTCACTGTAGCGAGGGGTTAAAATTATACAATGTTGTTTTACCAGAACATAAACCAGAAACATACATAAACTTATGCCTTTTCCCTCGGGGTAGCCCAAGGGAAATGCCAACTGCTACGACCCATACATACTTTTTCTATTCATTGACGTTCATACATCTGGATCTGGACGAGTACATAACACGTTTCCTGAAGGTAATTTGTGTTTTTACCTTTAACCGTTTTATGTTAAAGTACAATAAATAATTGCGATACTTTCGGAATAAATTGCAAGCACAGATTGTACTTATAGTTTTACGAACTTAACGCGGACGAAGTCGCGGGCAATAGCTAGTAAATAAAATATTTTTTCTCCCATACATGTTTTTTTCAATAATTTTTTAGATCTGAAGGAGCAATTTTTTTGAAAAGTTGTAGTAATAAATATTAATCAGCTTTAGAGACTTCAACAGGCTCGTTCTAAGCAATATTCCTAGGTTGACCAAATATAATAAAAGCTGCTTACAATGTGCGTGCGCTTATATAACAAGTTACCATTACCAAGTGATATAAAAACTCTAGGTATTAATTTATTTAAAAAAAAATTGTATCAATGGTTATTGATTAATAATTTTTATTGTGTAAAGGATTACATTGAAAAAAGAAATTAATGTAGACATACAAAATTTGCATGCTAATACTTAGCGAAACATGTTTGCTCATACTTGTACCTTTTTACCACCTTTTATACGATGTTTTTTTGCAAATAAGTATAATAGCAAATTAAATTTTCTATACAAAACAATTATTGTTAAGTGAAATATGCATTTTCGATCCTACGCGCATTTTGCGACTTGCGTCGCGTCGCTTTCAACAGTTTCAACCGTTTGCTGAACTACTTCAGAGTTACCGACCGAATCAACTCGAGTAGACAAGTTTGACTCGACTAACTTAGATAATGACTCGCCCCAACGCTATCTGACATTGACAGTTGACAGCCGCTATTCCAACATAAAAAATTGATTTGTTAGTTTCGCAATCAAACTTGCAAAAATTTATAATTTCTATAAAACTTCCTAAAAATACACTATGATTTTTATAATCCACCGTAATAAGTTGTTTACGGCAGCAAAATGGTATACAAAAAACAGTATTAAATTGACTGGGTCGGTGCGAAATTTAATGTCAAAACAACTAGTTTACAGCGAATTTGGAGATCCTCTTCATGTTCTAAAGGTCAGGGAAGCCGAAGTTCCTAGACTAGGCACCCAGGATGTTCTGGTTCGCATGTTGGCTGCACCCATAAACCCGGCTGATATAAACACTATTCAAGGTAGGTACCATTAGCTTGGGGATTTTTTTCCAAAAATAAAAACAATTTTAAAATTGCCTCATATTTTTTACTGTTACGGTACAATACTTAAAAGTCGTGTGTAAACTTTGATTTTCAAAATACTATGTACCTGAGTCTATAACTTGAAGGTATTTTGTTTTTTATTACTTTTACATTATTTTTATTTAAGTACAACATATTATTATATTGATTAAAATCTTATTCTATTATATATCTCACTTATTGTTACAAAATTACGTATTGTTTTAGGAAAATATCCAGTCAAGTTAATGCTGCCATCTATAGCTGGTAATGAAGGTGTAGGAGTTGTTGAAGAAATTGGAAAAGAAGTGAGTGATGTTAAGCCAGGAAACAAAGTTATAGTTACAAGGCCAGTGCAAGGTACTTGGAGGGATATTGCAATATTTGATAAAAATATGTTGAAAGTTGTTCCAGACAATTTGGGATTAATAGAAGCTGCAACTCTCACTGTTAATCCTTGCACTGCTTATAGAATGCTAACTGATTTCAAACCAGTGCGGAATGGTGGCATGGTTGTCATACAGAATGGAGCTAATAGTGCTTGTGGACAAAATGTCATACAAATATGCAAAGCATGGGGTGTTCCAAATATAAACATAGTGAGAAATAGGCCTGAAATAAATGAGTTAAAGAGTTACTTACAGTCCCTAGGAGCTACATATGTTCTTACAGAAGAAGAACTGCGATCAACAACTATTTTTAGAGAAAAAAAGATTGATAAACCGTCTCTAGCCCTAAACTGTGTTGGAGGGAAAAGTTCACTAGAGATGTTGAGACAGTTGGCACATTCTGGTTGTATGGTCACTTATGGAGGAATGTCAAGAGAACCAGTGGCAATACCAACTTCTTCATTTATTTTTAAAAATCTAGCATTTTATGGGTTCTGGATGACTGCATGGAATGATAAAGCTAGTAGCTCTACCAAGAACGAAATGATGTCAGAAGTAATTTCATTGATGTCTGAAAAGAAACTTGAAGCTCCTGTACATAAAATGGTGAAATTCGACAAATTTAAAGAAGCCATTGGCAATACTCTCTCCTCTAAGGGATTTCAAGGATGTAAATATATTTTAGATTTTAGTTAACTAAAATGATGTGGTTTATTATAATAAGCTGTGTTAATAGTTGAAAATATAAAATGATTAAAGAGAGTAATTTTGTTTTATTTCAACTCCAAATGCATGCCAGTCGCATTTCAGCTAACTTACCCCACGTTCCGAAAAGTGATACTTTTGATTAGTGATGTGCCGAGTATGGCTTGATTCGAGTCAGACTCGATTCCTGCTGTGGACTCGCTGACTCGAGTACAAATTTATATTGATTCGAGTACGCAAGACTCGATCCCAGGACTCGAGTCCAGGATACGAGTCCAGAATTCGAGTCCAGGATTTGAGTCCAGAAGTGTAGTCTAGAAATTCAAAACCAAAAGAGTCCGTTATTGATACCTTTTAGAACAAAAAGGAAAACTTCAGACAGCATGTAGTTTAGGTTTAGGATAATGACACAACGATTATTTATCAACCATTTTTATTGTAATTAAATATTTCTAAAGATTATGTTTAAAAAAACAACATGGAACATACTAATGAGGTATCTTTCTAGATAACAAATAAAAGTTGATCTCATTTCTAGTTTCTACTAGAAATGAGATCAAGTTTTATTTGTTTTATTACAAAACAAAAACAGATCCTTTTTCGTGTAATTGTACGCTTATAAAGGGTCAAACTTATGTTAGCGTCATTTCATTTCTTAAGTAAACAGATCGAGTACGAGCTAGTCAACTTAACTCGAATGCTAGACTCGAGTCAGCTGGACTCGCATAATAAAATTGAGTCAGTGAGTTCAGAATCGATTCTGTCTGACTCAAGTCCTGGAATCGAGTCTTGCACTCGAGTCCTGGAATCGAGTCTTGCACTCGAGTCCTGGAATTGAGTCTTGCACTCGAGTCCTGGAATCGAGTCTTGCACTCGAGTCCTGGAATCGAGTAATTCATCATTATCCTAAACCTAAACTACATGCTGTCTGAAGTTTTCCTTTTTGTTCTAAAAAGTATCAATAACGGACTCTTTTGGTTTTGAATTTCTAGACTACACTTCTGGACTCGAATTTCTAGACCCGAGTTATGGACTCGGGTCCTGGACTCGAATCCTGGACTCGAATCCTGGACTCGAATCTTGTACTCGAATCCTGGACTCGAATGCTGGACTCGAGTCAACATTCGAATGGTGGAATCGAGTCATGATTCGAATACCGTATAACCTGACTCGAGTTGACTCGATCCACAAAAACAGCGACTCGGCACATCACTACTTTCGATGTTAGCCCGCCAACAGTCGTTCCGAATTACCGTAAACTGGTGATTCTTTGAAACCGAGAGAATGTCTCATTCATCTGGCCTAGTTTTTTCTTTACAGTATGATATTTTTATTTATATATTAGTTTTCCCCGATCACTAAATGTATCAGAGGCACTCATTTGCGTCCATTGGCTTACGACACAATAGATATAAACGATAACTAGACTAGATGAATGAGACATTCTCTCGGTTTCAAAGAATCACCCAAACACCTACGGGCTGAAACTGCGTACAACGGATGCCCACGCGTTTCCATATAAAATTGCCCGCGCGGGTCACCGCAGCTAACAGCTATGATTTTATAATTCGCAGAACGCGATGTTAATTATAAAAGAGTTGTGATGCGCATACTTACTTTTCTAACCTTTACCTTGTCTAATTCCAGGAAAGACTGTGTTGCTTCCTAGATTGCCAGCCATCCCTGGAGATGAAGGAGTTGGAGAAATAATGGAAATAGGAAAACATGTCAGTACTGTAGCCCTTGGTGACAGAGTTGTCCTAGCATCCAGGCTACTAGGTTCTTGGAGATACTATGGTGTTTTTAACCAAAGAGACGTACATGTTATTGCAAAAAATCTTGCAATTCCAGAAGCCGCCATGCTAACTGTAGCACCTTGCTCAGCGCACAGATTACTAAACGACTTTAAAAAAATGAAACCTGGTGATACAGTGGCACAAAATGCTGCCAATAGCTCATTAGGTCAATCTGTAATACAGTTATGTAAAGCAAGAGGCATAAACACTTTTAATATTGTTGCCAGTCATTGTGGTTATGAAACCGTTAAGGCGCATTTGCTTAAAATAGGAGCTAATACAGTGTATACTTTAGAGGAAGCTGAGGCACTCACAAACTTCGATACATCTCTAGCCAGACCTTCGCTAGCGTTGAACTGTTTAGGTGGAAGATATGAAGATGTTATGCTTAAACTACTTGCACGTAATGGAGTCATAGTTTATTATGGATTTGCATATTTTTTACCATCGATGAAGCAGCATTTCCGGTGCGATGTCGATTTTTATAAATTCAATATGCAAAGTTGGGAAGCTTGTGCCACTCCTGTTGAAAAAGACATAATGTACAAACAAATAATACAACAAATGATTGTGGGTCAATTTATAGCACCAACCCATGTACCAATAGAATTAAACGATTACGTTCTTGCTTTGAGAAATACTATGCATTCTGAAGCATTCTCAACGTTCAATTACGTTTTTGATTTTACATTACCATGCTCCTGAGTTGATATATTCCTATCGTTACCACTTATTCTTTGACTCAAAACGGGACATTGGTTTATTAACAGGTAGTCATTGAAAAAAAAACACTTTTCTAAAAGTTATTTATTCATAGAAAGTTAATTAAAACAATATACCCAAAATGTTTAGTTATATTTATCAGAGGACACATTTGCTATAAAATAGCTGGTAAAGAATTTAAAGTAAGAATAAAACTCTTGGCTCTTATTTTTATATTCACACTCACAGCGGCCAGCGACGCGACGTCCGAGCATCTGGCGCGGTTTCCGGAAACGGGACTATTTTGCGTCCCAGACTTTATTTCGCGGACACCGGGACTCGCAATTATCAAAAGGGGCAGTCCTGCCTGTTTAAAACGGGACGTCTAGTTGCGTTATGTATTCTACTGGAATAATAAATTATTTGCGAATGCATCCTTAAAGTTGACAAGCGCTGTCAATATGACATTAAAAAAGTAAACAAAATTAAGTCATTCTGACAGAAAAGTTCTTTTGCATTTTTGCAATTAGGTTCTAATGCAAACAATATTGAATTAGGCTCAATTGCCAAAAAAAGAAAAGAAAAGAAAAAAAATATTGAATTAGGTTTCATTTTTCTGAAATAAAATAGAGGAGCTGTCTCTTTAAAGAATACAGGTAATAAACTTAAGTATGTTATGCGAACAACAGTGGTATTTTCATTTATTGTAAAGTAACTAGATAAGACCTCATTTGGCTCATATGTTTTAGCAATATGGATAAAAACGCATATGAAACATACGAGTTTCTACCAGCGAATGGAAGCGAGGCAGAACATGATCAATTCTTTGTGGTTCAAGATGATGGCACTTTTCTCTGTAAGTGGGCAAGACATTTTTTTTTAAATCCTACCAATAGGTTTATGGGTAGAAAATATTTATGAAAAAAAAAATATTTCTAACATTATAAGTTTTAGTCAGCAGTGTCGTGTTGCCCAGTAATTGGGTTATGGAGGTCTGAGAGTGAAGCCGCTCCATGCAAAATACTGTATCAGTATATTCATGTATTAAGGGTATTCAGCTGCATTCATACCTTTCACTAGGAAGAATCTGTTAGTGAGGTAAGACTGAATTACCAGAAAGAAATTATGTGGCAACTGCAGTTTTACCTTGCAAGGGACTTTTCCCTTGTGCCACCCTGTCGAATGCTTGCTGAATGTCAAGAAAAGCAGCAGAGCAGAATTACATTTTTATAGAGCTTTATAGAACTTCTCTGATCACGGAGTAGACTCTGTACCTATTCTATTATGGATAGTACATTTTTGAGCCGTTTAATCAGAAGTCTTTCCCAGAGTTGGGTCAGCACCGGTAGCGGACTTATTGGTCTGTAAGATGTTACAGAGTGGCTGGGCTTGCCTGGCTTGATTATCATAACTATCTGTGAGACTTTCCACAGAAGTGGTAAAAACGAGAGTCTGAAGGTGGCATTAAACAGCAGAGAGATGAAAATTATAGCTTTCCTCAGTAGTTCCTTTAAAATCTCTGTTTGTCAGTGCGTGCCCACATGTCATTGTCCATTTTGATATTTGGTTGGATTATTGAGGTCTTTTGAGGCTTTTTGTAGCTTTCCACAAAAAGTGATTGTCTTTGGCAAGCTGTGAAAGGGTCTCTATATTTTCCTGAAACATGATGTTTTCGTGCTCTCTAATCAATTTTGTAAGCTCCTTACTTGCTCGGTTGAGTGCACTTTTATCACTTCATTGCCAAATGGATCTCAGTCTTCTTTGTTCGGTCATTTTTTGTTGAATTGACTTTTAATTCATTGTAAGATTTTATAATGTGACTGTTAGTTGATTTTTATGACAATACAAATTAATAAATGGTTCGGAATAATTATGTTTAAAATGGTATCATCGAAGTGACCTGATGATGATGAAGGAGCCGGAAGATAGGCACCGGAATTCTGTAATTACTCAATGTGCCCTAGCCGTGTTTGGGCTTGATTAGAATTGTCATGAGATGCACTTTGGCTATAAGGTACTATCGAAATGATCAGATGATGGAACCGGAAGGTGGAAGGTAAACATGGGAACTACATAATAAAAAAATGTATCCTAGCAGTGTTTGGGTTAATTGGAATCGTCATGAGAAATAGACGTGAGCATTGTGTGATAGTTGTGTGTGAATATTATTATTATATTATTATAATTTTCTTTATTCTTTATAAACACATATAAATTACATTTTTAAATATTTTTTTAAACAAAATCATACAAAAAAAAAACATTTAAAAATATAAAAAATAGTACCCCTCCAGTATCGGGAATAGGGTCCAAGCTACCGGCGGTCAAGGCTCCAGAGAAAGAAACCTCCTAACAATGCGAGCATTATTATTATTATTATTATAGACACTGGTTAAAAGTGTATAGCAACAAAAAAATATAACCAACTTCATTAAAAAAAACACTAAAAGGATTAAAATAACTTTAATTTCGCTGGAGTCGTGTTAAACAAAAAAACATTTTTTTTTAATGAATACGGTTATTTTTTTTTAAATCATTTTCGATTAAGAAAACAGTTTGTAAATATAAAGTTGCTATTCGAACCTCGGCTGCAAGCTGCGGATGCAGGCTGCGGATGCAGGCTGCGAATGCAGGTAGCACATGCAAGACACGCAGCCGTTGCCTGCATCCGCAGCCGGTAGTGACTCCGAGGCTGGCTGCACATACTGCCAGTCGCAAATCTACGATTCAATCCAATATGAGCGCTACGAGTGCGATTATTTCGGGAATTGTCTACACAGGTTGAAGTGACTATTGGTCTGTGATCGGCTGCGGCTACAGGTCGCAGCAGCACTCGCAGCCGAAGCTCGGCAACAAGTGTGGTCGCAGCCGCTTTCGGAATGATTTTCATTAGGCGTGGGCAAAGTGTGTCATCATTGTAATTGGAACATTTGTATCTGAATCACTGAAATGTTCCAGAACACTGATATGTATCATTTGGAACATCGGCTCAAAAGATACAAACACAGACACTGCCTCTTATTCTTATGAATCGTGATCTGTTACGTCGCGTCATGTATCATTGGAAACATTTGTAACAACGGCTCAACGGAACATTTGGAACAATGGCACAACGGAACAGTTGGAACAATCGCTCAACGGAACATTTGGAACAACGGCTTAACGGAACATTTGGAACAACAGCTCAACGGAATATTTGAAACAACGGCTCAACGAACCATTTGCAACAACGGCTCAACGAAACATTTGGAACAACAGCTCAACGAAACATTTTGAACAGGGAGTCAACGGAACATTTGGAACGCGGGCTTGATCAGGTCATTCATTATATTTACACTATTTACGTTTTAATTTGAATTTTAAAAAGACTGCAAGTCATTTAAAGTAAAGAGTGTTTCAGTGTTTCAATTGTTCCAAATGATGTATTACTGATGTTCCAATCTTTCGGAACAGTGAGTCGGTTCAGCAAAGATACACACGCCTAGTTTTCACAAAAATCCATACAACTACATAGAAAACCAATCGTGCATGTGCATCCTACATCCGCAGCCTGCAGCCAAAGTTCAAATGGCACCTTTAATCTTTCAAGTAGTAATTTTCGTTAATGGGCCATACATAACTAACAAACATTACCTCTTCCACCTACCATTTAAACCATTGAGTTTTAATATATGAAAAGTATTCACCATAGTGGATAATGTAGATATAAAGAAGTATAAACAAAAAAAAAAATACAATCCCAGCTAAGTGATAGTCGGCTTAAAAAATTTCCATAGAAAATTTCTTACAGGTGCATTTAAAGACTTTTAAAACATCCAACCCATGTAGCCCAAACTGAAACTGTTCATTAGAAAAGCAATAATGCAATGCTGGTTTTAGAAGCAATTAAAACAAAAGATTTATAAAAAAATACAAACCTCTTTTTCACCATTAATAAACAAAATATATTTCTTTATTTAGTGTACACAACGGGCATCTGCTAGTTTTTGTGAATTGCTTTTTAATCAGAATATTTTTTGTTTAAAAGTAGTTCTAAAACGTTTCAGTAAACAGACAGGTCCAGTATGTAGCCCAGGTGCAGGATGTGAAGGAGGCACTGGAAGATGTCCAGCCATGCACTGTATATGGGGTCTCTTCACAACAGTTCTTTGTTGATGTTGACAATTCTGCTGAACTCATATCTGTAGCAGGTAAGTTTTATCTCTGTTTGTTCAAGTAGCAATATTATTAGGTAGGTAGCAATGCGGCCGTGTGGCGTGCCGGGAATCGCTGTAGTAAGGCTGAGGCGGCAGGAACGGCGACACGCGCTCGAGAAGTGGCGCGAGCCGCTACAGCAGCCGCAATGCTCGTGCAAGCGCGTTTTCAAAGCCGTTCTGCCGCACTTCGAAGCCTGACTGACAAAAAAGGAGCGCATCTCCTCCAGACTCACTCAGGTGCTGACCGGGCATGGTTGCTTCGGTGAGTACCTGAACAGAATTGGGCGAGAAGCCACGGCAAATTGCCACCATTACGGCAGCAATTTGGATTCAGCACAGCACACGCTAGAAGACTGTCCAGCGTGGGCCACTGAGCGACGAGTCCTGGTCGCCAGGATCGGGAGAGATCTGTCTCTGCCAGCAGTAGTGAGGGCTATGCTGGCGGAGACAGAAAACTGAAGGGAAGTTGCTTCCTTCTGTGAGACCGTGATGGTCCAGAAGGAGGCCGATGGGCGAGATCGTGAACGAGCCGATCCCAATCGGAGAAGAAGGCGTCGGGGAGGCAACCACCATGATGCTTAACACGCCGAAACCCTGCTTGCACCATCCAATACAAGTGGTACTTTGGAACCACGGGCGCTCAGAGTGGGGACTCTGCTCGCCAATAGTGTGATTCCAGGGAAGACAGTGGCACAGTGATCACGTGCTGCCGTGCACAGTGAGGCTCAGGGGAGACCGTTATACAGTCTCTTCAGGGATGTGCTGTATCCGGCGTTGCACAGAGGGGGTTTTGGAATGGTCTTTTGAGAGGTAACGGGGCCCCTTCTACGTGTTGATGGTGATCACCGAGGTGGTTTTAGTGAGGTAAAAATCCCACACTCCCCGGTATCCCCCAAAAATAAAAGGTTGCAATGCAATTGGGTATTTGCATGTTTTATTTACTTTTGTACAATATTTTATACTAAACAACAAGTAACATTAACAAGAAATGTTTTTCTGAAAACAGCATCAAAATACACACACACAGATAATACAAACACATTTCAATATGGGCATCCTTATACTGTTATTTGAGATTCTCCCCTTCTACAATATTTGAAAGGTTTCTAACTTGATTAGATAATATTGAACGAATTTTAAAATTTCTTTTCTATTTGCGATTTTTTAACGTACAAACTATTCGCATTCAGTGGCATCAAAATTAGTTATTAAATGAAACAGCAATTAGCATTCCAAATATTAGTTTGAGGAAGAGTGGGGGCATGGTGGGAATATTACACTATCTTTTTTGAGCACATATAAACTAATGGTGGTGACGACACATTTCAATATGGGCATCTGTGTAGTAGTGATGTAACGAATTACAAATATACCTATTTTTTGTTATAGCGGCAACAGAAATATATCATCTGTGAAAATTTCAACTGTCTAGCTATCACGGTTCATGAGATACAGCCTGGTGACAGATGGATCCCATCCGGACAGCGGAGTCCTACTAATAGGGTCCCGTTTACCCTTTGGGTACGGAACCCTAAAAACACCGTTTCAGTCTTTCACCTTCTCACCTTCTAAGATAAAAAAATTCCCTTGTCATCTATTCTGTAGCTTATGCCCTTTAGATAAACATAATATGACTGACTCATAAACTATTTAACTTAATATCTGTTGCTTGGTTATCTTTCTTAGATCTGTTTGCCAATCGGCAAAGGCCTCCTCCAACCTTTTCCATGCTTTCCTTTCCTGTGCCACTCTGTTCCACGTGACTCCGGCCACCTGTCTAATGTCGTCGGCCCATCTTTTTTGCGGTTTACCTATCAGATAAAAAGTCTAAAAAACTAAAAAAAAAACTAAAAGATAAAAAATCTAAAAAACTAAAATCAAAAGTCTGAAATGGAGATGGGCTGGCCACGTGATAAGAGGATGCAACGAATGGAGCCAAAGAGTGACCCACTGGTATCCCAGAGACGGCAAGAGGAACCATACCTACATACATTACATTATAACATTTGGATAACTATTATAATTTCAGATCAATTTATAATTCCTGATGGAGACAATAGTCTGTACACTAACAGTTACCTCTTACAACCCAGTTCAAGCAATGCAACAACAGATCAGGTAATATTGTTACTATTGTGGTTTATTTACTGTAACATAACAAAATATTATGGCCACTTTATATGGTACAGTTATAAAACAGTGTCAGGCACGTAAGGCACTATATAGTGTATAGTATTGTGTGCCTTATGTGTCTGTGTTAGAGTGAATTTATCAAGTCAATGTGAATGACCAATTCTGCCCCCCTAGCCAAGTTACAACCGTTTCGTTTTTGGCAATTGACGAAAAGATAATCGAAACGAAACGGTTGTAACTTGGCTAGTGGGGCTGAAAGGATTAGGCGCACAATGCCACATTCGTAAAATGACATATTGACGCAAAATGTCACATTCTTTAAACGACACATTCCCAAAAAGAAGTCTGCCTTTTTTTTAGATATGTTTTTCAAAAATTTGTACATTACACCTTTATAGTGATATAAAAACCACGTATAAATGTGGCTCTTATATATCTCGCTTCGTTCTTTTTTGTTTTGATTCGTCAAGCTTGTATATCTGCCTTTTCTTTTAAATAACTTTAAATAAAAACTGAAAAGCCAAGTTCAATCCAGTAGCGTAGAAACTAATTTAATTGCATTAATTTAAACACATAAAATAAAACAAATAATAAATTCTAATTCGGAACATACTAACTGCAACAGTCGGGACCCATATTGAATGGAATGATTTTAGTCTGAATTATTTTAGCAGAGAAAAAAAATTGCAAATCGGTCCATAAACTACGGAGTTCCAAGGTAACAATATATAAATATATATTAAAAAAAAATACAACTGAATTGAAAACTTCCTCCTTTTTTTGGAAGTCGGTTAAAAAAATAAATTATAATTAAGCAATTTTTAAAATCGACGACTACGTACGCCGAGTACCCTTACTTTGTTGAAACTTTAACGGTTCGGACTAAGCGTTTCGCTTCGTCGTTTATACTGCGTACATCGAAGGACTGGAACAATTTGCCTGCTGCGGTCTTCCCGTCCGACTATAATTTAGGTGTCTTCAAGGCTAGAGTGAATAGGCTCTTAATAAACTAGTGCGCCTCACCATCAATTATTGCATCACTGCTTTCCATCAGGTGGGATCGCAGTCAAGCACTGGTTTATATCAATTAAAAAAAAAAAACCTAAAACTCTAAAAGCAAAAGTTGCTTCCAAAAAAGTAGATCTAAAAAAAATATAATTGCCAAACGTTTCTAAACTGGTAAGAAAGCTGTAATCATTATTTGTAAGTTATTCGTGAGATAAAATTTCCCACATGAAAGTGATTGAAACAAAAATAGACATTCCATTCATTAGCAGTTTTAAGTCCATATACATCATCAATATTGCGTACCGCTTGAGACACATTGTTTCCCCGGTAGAACTCATATTACAAAATAATGCAAGTTTCCTTTTATTTCATACAAAATAGTTACAAGTACTGCGATATTACAGAAAATAAAAAACTCAAATAAACCAATAAATACCTCATTTTGAAAAAAGAATAACGTACCTTTAATATAAAGTTTATTTGAACTTACGAATATAATTCCAATCCAAAGATAGAACACTTCAAAGCAACCCGTATTAAAAAACGGCAATTTCATACTTTCACCCCTATTATAAAGGGTCACGAGGAGATGCATTCAGTACATAACTTTAATTCAAAGTTACAGCGTAGCATGCAATTTTTCGTTGATTTTTCAAAAAATCTTATTTAGAACTCAGGCTGAGTTGGGAACGAACGTGAGCAAAACAGATGAGTAAGTTGCTCTTTCAAGGTTTCACATGCTATTTTAGCGAATAAAGTGAATTAAGTATTTATATTGTAGTTAAAAATCTCGACACGAATAATGATTTATAATATTTTAGGTACGAATAAAAACTTCTGGAAAAACACCACACATTGTAAAAAAAAAGCTACGAAAAAATTTAAAAATCAGAAGTGCTTAATTCATGGTAACACGTTGCGTGTTGATGGCCCTTACACCCTGTATCAAAGTTTGTAATTGAATATTATTTTCCAGATGGAAGAAGATGTTATTGTTGATCAATATAAACAACCAAATACGCAAGAAGTTGATATTGACGTCGTGACACATACTAGCAAACAAGGAAATAATTTTACTGAGGTGCAGTTTTATGTATTACTTACTAGCTTCTGCCTGCGGCTTCGTCCGCAAAACTCATGATATGAAAATAATTTATAGCATATAGAACTCAGGGATAGTGCAGCTACATATTAGTGAAAGACTTTTAATCCTTTCAACGCCACAGTCTGATATATGTGACGAATGAATCAATTTCGTGCCCGCGCCGCCAGTAGATATATGAGACAAATAAATGAGTTACAATTTTTATTCAACATACGTAGATAACAACGTATTTATATTAAGTGTTGGTTTTGGGTCGTGATGTTTTTTATAAAAATCCGTAGCGTTGAAAGAGTTAAGAATCTGTTCAGTAGTTTCAGAGATTACTCCCTAATTATTAAAATAATATAAAATATATATAATATAAATAATAATAAAAAAAACAAATAATAAAAATAATTACGCTCAACGCCGTCAAATTGTCTAACAACATGGCCCCCGTGACGTGATTGCGTTGTAAAATGTTGAGGGACAAGTTGTGGAACACTGGGCAACGTACAACGTTGCCCAGCGTCATGTAGATTGAGCGTTGCGCGTCTTGTTGAGGCATATTTTGTCCCCTAATTTATCTGGCCCCCTAGCCAAGTTACGATCGTTTCGTTTGCGTCGAACGCCTCGAGTAGGCCACGGCTCCGATTGCTTTGCTCTAACAACGCCACGTGACTGAGCGTTGAGATGAGTCAGAACAAAGGAATCGGAGCCGTGGCCTACTCGAGGCGTTCGACGCAAACGAAACGATCGTAACTTGGCTAGGGGGGCTAAAGCTTTATCATGTCCCTGAGTCCCAGTAGTGGGAGCGTTATAAGGCTGATTATGCTATGCTAACCCATGTTATGGTACATCCAAATCCATTCAGGCGTAATTAATTAAAAAGCATACAAGCTGACATTTGTAATTATTTTATAGATAACATTAAGCGATGAGCAGTACCAGACACTGGAACAGAAAGGCTGGATATTACTGGAGTCGAATGACAAAATTTTTGTGCTCAACACTTTAGGACTTCACGATATAACTACCAATGACAGTATGTATTAGAATTTAATTTTAATAAAATATTTATCATGACTATTAGATTAGAGAGCTATACAGGGTGATTTTTTTAGACGGGTCAATCTATGCCTATCGATCCTATTTAATGTAGGGATCATAAGACTATGGGACCGTTTAAGGTAAGAGTACTAGAAATGACAGACATCGTCAAAAACTTTTCCCATACATTTTGGGTGAGGCAAACTTCTATGTTTGCCAAACTTTTTATTTTGGTTAGGTCTGGCTCAAAAAAAGTAAGTAAAAAGAAGTTTTACTAGCAACCTGACCCATCTCAAAAATTCACCTTTTAACTATACTTTTTGCTAATTAAATTATCAAATTATGTTTTAGAACTAATACAGAAATTGAAAAACGAGATTCAAAATGATAACAACATTACGGAAAATGATGGCAGGTAACCATATTTTTTTTTTGTGACTAAAAATACTAGAAGTAAATCTCTCGATTATCGCACAAAAAATGCCTTCTGGTTTTGCCGAACAAACCGCTTACCGGCGTTGTGAACGGTTTTTTGTACGAAGACGCCGAACTATCCCGTTTTTCTCAGGAAGACGCAAAACTATCCCGTTTTTTAACAAAACATAATTTCTTACCAGCAGAACGCTTAAAATAGAAAATCTTTCAAGTCCATACCCGAACATTGTCACGGAGCCATTGGTCAATCATCAAGAGACAGAGTTGGAGTTTGTGATAAATGCTGAAAATCAACAGAATAACGACATAAAATGTGTACAGCTCTATGTCAATGACAACAAAGGTATTTTTTTAGTATTGTTATTATAGTATATTCACGTTAAGAAATTTAAAATTTAAGGTGTATAGTCCCTTGAACATCTGGATGGAAAGGGAGAGGGAGGCCTAAGAAAAGATGGATGGATTGTGTGAGAAGTAAGAAAGAAAGGGGGGTTAGTGATAGCGTGACGAGTGACAGAACAGAATGGAAGAAAAGAACGTGTTGCGCCGACCCCAAATAAAACGGAACAAGGACAGGAAGATGATGAGAAAAGACGCGTCCGTACTGTCTGAAAGGTTTACTTCAACAGGTCAATGTGTTCACATTGACCTGTTAAAGTAAACTCTGCTTTCTATTTTTATCATTATCATCATTTCAGTCAAAGGACGTCCACTGTTGGACATAGGCCTCCCCCAAATGTCGCCGTAATGACCGGTCCTGTGCGTTTCGCATCCATCGGAGTCCCGCGATCCTGACCAGGTCATCGGTCCACCTTGTGGAAGGCCTTCCAACGCTGCGTCTTCCAGTACGCGGTCGCCACTCTAGGAGCCTTCGGCCCCATCGAACTTTCGTTCTACGAGCAATGTGCCCTGCCCACTGCCACTTAAGTTTATCGAAGGATCGCCAAACTTTCTATTTTACTATGATCTAATTGATCAAAAGGCGTGGCTAAGCTGAGTGACAACGATGAGTCACTATTTTCTTAAAGCGAATACAGTGCAGTTCCTAATCTATAATTATTATTTACTTGCATGGAATTAATGTTCAAAGGAATCTAAACCTTAACTAAGAATTTATTAGGTTCACTTTTGGTTGAATCCCGTGGAGAATGTAATTAATTTTAACATGCAACATTTGCTTTGTCACTCCTTTACATTACTGAGGAAAAGAAAGCATAGCGCCGCTCCGTTTTTATATGATATTTTGGACTTTACGTAATCGAGATACTGTTCAAAATGCAAAGTACCATTTTGCCACTAAGGATTTTTCGCGCGGCGATGTAAATTGAAATGAAAATAATCAAATATTTATGTTTACAGAAACTATACAGCAGCTAGCTTCAATCGCGAACGAAAATAAGATAAATCGTGAGAAACTCGAACCACCACCTGAGATAGTTGAACCTGAAACTCTGGAGCAGTCGAAACAGGAGATGTATTATGATAAAGATACGCGCTCCATTAAAATAAAGACTAAATACAATTTCAAAGGTAGGTTAAAGCGGGCTAAACACATTACTGGTCCTCTTTATCGAATTTCGGTCATGGCAGCCTTCTCATCGGTCTATCTATGGGATAATTTTATAGAGTATAAATGTGTGCGCAAACCAGGGATGGCAATCTGAAATCGAAGAATCTATTTTAAAGGTCAACAAAATCGATTTTTAAAACTTGAAATCGAGATTCGATTTTTGTCCTGCGGTAAACAACTTATTTAAAAACGTTCAATGGATCTATTTTCCTCAAACAATTTTTTTTATGTGAACGTTGTATACCCGAATACTCACCAGTCATGAAACATGTGCATGTGCATTAAAGGATCTAAATCTATGAACTGACTTCAGGACCCAAATCTTAGCGCGACCCATAGAATTAAGTAAAACGAACCTAACATATCCCTACGATACGAATCTACACATAAATAAAGCGGTGCTTTCATGTATGTATTATGTTTTCTTTCCAGATTTTCCTGAAAAAATATCACTGGGTAAATGTGCAAACGGAAAGCGATTGATCGCTAAAGTAGTAAAAAGGCAACCGAATAAAAACAAAGTTATTAAAAATAAAATAAATGAGGATGTTGTTTTGAAGCAAATAGCGGGGAGCGAACATAACAGTAAGTATGTATCCTGCATACTGAGACGATGACTGACAGAAATGAAGGAAGAAAAGAAAGTGACAGGGTGTAACACTGCAGTAATCCCAATTGAGATAAGGACTGATAAAGATACTTTTAATGAAATAACCTGCATTAGCTTTTAGCAAGAGAAATAACTTTTTTTTTAGAAAACACTTCATCGAGTCCTCTCCATAAGCCATGCTCTCTCTTCAGTGCCAACCTCATCCATGTTCTAGCCGCCCGTCATCTACTCATCTCGTCATCGGACAACCGACCGTCTTTCAATCCTATTATTATATCCACGCCTTTCCTGGTATCCTGCTCAAACGCCATTCCAGATCCATAATTCCTTTTCAGATATCAATCCATTATCCAGTTCATTTATTTATTTAGTTAGCCTATTATGTCTCACTGCTGGGCGAACGCATCCCTCTCCCTTTTCCACACACGTCTGTCCTCAGCTCACGTCTGTCTGTTAGATGAGATGTGTGTTAAAAGAGCCACTTATTGGGTCTCATTAAACGCAAGGCGACACCGCGGCAGACCAAAGCGAAGATGAAGAGATGAACTTGGACAACTACCGGAGGGCCTGGCCTGCAATTGCTGAGGACAGACGTGTGCAATGGCAGTTCATTTACCTTAAAATTAATTTTATATTTTCAACATCTATAAATATAGGAGAAACTGACTGACTGACATATCGACGCACAACCAAAGCTACAAGGCCTAGGACGTGAAATTTTGCGCAAGGTTTTCTTTTATGACGGCAAGCACAAAGAGATGATTTCCCTAAATTTACACAATTTTCTAGTAATTAATGGGCGAATATAATGTATGAATAAGTAAATAAATTATTATTATTATAAATGGCAAATAATTAAATTTCCAGATACGACAGCAACAGGTCTGCATGAAGTTGACTTCGTGAACCTTATACAAGCGATGTTGCGTTTCGGACCTCGGTACAATGACGGAGATCTCGCATCAGCCAACACGGTCATCAATCAGCTGATTAACGTGCCCAACTTGAAACAATCTTTCTTGGAACACAACTTGATTGTCACTAAGGTATGGAATATGGTAGTGCCAGTACGAAGCCTCTGCTAATAAGACCCATCCTCATTCCTGCTATTCAGGCGTAACTACCCGTACCTGTCAAGTACATACATAATCAGTTAAAAATTTGAGTTTCGATAGAAAAAGACAAAAAACAATGAGATATTTTTGTGTTCCGTCCTACAATGCTTAGAGCGCTTGTAAACGTCCGTTTTTTTTTAACGGATAACGGACCGTCAATAAACGGATATTCTTGTATACAAATATTTTTTTTTATCGGATGGATGCTTGGAGACGCATGGAGCTTGGACTGCCATCTATATGCGCTATTTTTAAACTGGTTGTCAGAAATTAAACACTTGTGAAATGTTGATGTCGAGGATAATAAATTCTTATTGGTTTAGTATTTGTACAAAAAGAAACAGAAAAACGTACAAACGCTTTTACGACTCTGGTTTTATTCCTCAGCCATTTACCAACAAATGAAAGTTGTGGAACGCTAGCCTATTAATAAAAAATACTCGTTGTGCAAGCAGCCTCGAGGACGCAATACAGTTCGTTAAGACGAAAAGAAAGTTACGAGAAAATGCATTTTATATCTCACGCCATAAGTTCCTTATTTTGTTTTTGTGATACACCTCAACTTGCCTTTCAAGTTTATTCGTATTTAACTGTGTAAATAGAATATTATCTTGATATTTCTAATGGTTTTATTTACCTTTAACAGGCTACAAACGACAAAGACGAATTTGGTACAATTTACAATAGAAGCAAAGTTACACTTATAACCGGCCGCGTGAAGGAAAAAGATGGGGAATTCAGCTTCGAGCATATACCCAACTTGTTACATTCTATTAAATTGAATGCAGGTACGCCTCTTAGGTCGGAATTCACTAATCTAATCGTAAATAAAACTAATCGCGTTTTAACGTTTGGCTCGCATAATCGCGTTTAACCGCTGTCACTAGTGTCACTTGTCTGTATTTTGTATTTTTACAAGTGACACTAGTGACAGCGGCTAAACGCGATTATGATAGATAATTATAAACTATATATATTCAGGTTTAGCATCTAAAAATAATGTTGCATACCGAAAGAAATCACAGTTAAATATGAAATACGTGTATATGTGTTATCTAGAACAATGGGGACAGATAATGGGGAATTAATAAAATCACTAAAATTAGTTCCCATTACTCCCATAAACTGCCCCTTATTAATTTATTGTAATATGTCGCAGCCATATAGTATAAAACGTCGTATTACAAAAATGCGCGCCGGATTGATAAACTTCGCTGTAATGTAATACGGCTACATCATGTTCAACCGAATACTGATGGCAACACATTCTATAAAGCGGCGTTTAACGTTTAGCTTTATTATCAATGTAGAAGAACCGATCCAAAACAAACTTGTGTGGGATTTTGGAGGCCTCAGACGAAGGTGATAACGCCACCGTTATCCCCGTCTCGTTTGCTCGCTCACTCTAGCTCCCGTAATGCCCTTATTACCTAACCTGTCACTCTCACTCAACTAATTAAATAAGACGTCTAAAGTTATGAACTGCTATTTTATTGTTACATTGTTTTTTGCGAAGATCCCAATTCAGAATTCCTCCTTGACAATGGTATATCGTGACGTGCTGTGATGTTAATTTTAAGCTTGCCGCACTAAGTTAACCAGGCTTAAAAAACAAATAAAAATGTAAAGTGGACAACGACACGTGAAATCTTAACTGTCCGTTGTCCCATATATGTACGTAAATGGCACAACGATAACGAAATTTTATGACGTACCGTTGTCCCCGTGATGGTGACACCGACGATGGGGACAACGGGTATACATGGTGAAATAGACCAGGCGCCGAAAAATCCAGTACTTACATAAGTGTAGTTTTCCATTAAGTACGCTCGAATTTGACAGTGTAAAGAGCCTTCTTAGTTGAGCTACACAGCTGTCAAATTTAGCAGTAATACTTATTTAGTTTTCTTCTAAAATAACCCTATTTATCTAGAGAAAATTCTCCCTTGTATTTGCGAGCCAGGTCAACTAGTCTGATATATTATTCTGTAATTACAGAAGAACAAAACGTATCACAAAGCGACGAAGTATTCAGCTGTATTGAAGAAAAAGAGGCCAAAGAGAATTTCACTATTTACCACGTTCATATCACTGAGACGAAATGTGCTGATGATGTTGTTCGGGTATCTGTTACATTGAATAAACGGCGTAAGTATGAATAGTACTAAGTATAATGTATTTTAAGTAAGTAATTTTGCTCATTCAGCTTTAAGCATAGCATAATCCAAGGCTGCGGGATTGTTCGAAAGAGTTAGGTCTACTTTCCACGGACGCGTAGCTTCATAGACGCGTATTCGTCATTATACACTTGTAGCACGCCTGTTTAGCTTACCTACAAAACTATGAAACTGTCGACGAAACGGCTACGTCGTTCGCGTCGCTGCATGCAGGTTTTAATTTTTATAAAAATAGCGGGAACGTTTCTTGTATTGTAATGCGTGGAATACGGACGCGGGGCGTGATTCCGGACAGCAGCCCCGCGCGGGGCCCCTGCGCGTTTTTCGGCCATTGTACTCCACCACAACGCACAGCAGTCCGCAGAAAACTAGATCGTAGGCAAGTGTGTCTCACACAGCATGAAATTTTCAGCATGCGGTGCAATCCCGCATGCGTGATGAGATCCGTACGATATTAAAAACACCCTGTTTTCAAGCAAATTCAAGTCTGATGTAATATTCATTTATTTAATTATTTAATACATATAGGTACAGAGGCGGTCTTAATATTTCAGGCTCAGTTTATTTTTAGCTTACTTGGGCCCAATGCCAGATGGTGGATGAGTTTTTTTTTAAAATGATATAAACCAGAGTTTGACTGCGATCCCACCTGAGGGTAAACAGTGATGCAATCGTTGATGGTGAAACGCTTATTTTTTACCTACAATTAATTATTAAGTGAATACTCTATCCTTGAATACACCTAAATATCCTGTCATTGTAATAAGGTCTGAATCAAAGTAATAGACGCACATTCGTTAAATTTAACATATTTTCGAATTGATGTGATTGGTTTAACAGTTAGTTGGGTAACATGTAACTTGTTGACTTCCAGAACTCCCAGTGAACTTGGTATTCGATCTGAAGAAACGTTACCCTTCAACGGTGTTTGGTTGTAGCGGATGTGCAGTTCTGTTCAAATCTGAAGAGGCTTTGAAAGAGCACCAAGAGGTACTTAACGTAAAAGTTGTGGGCCCGAGCGTGGCCATGTATTTTGCTAGATAGCGCTTAAACATCAGCGCTATACTTGAAAATATAGCGCCTATACTAAAGCACTATAGTTAAGAGTCATGAACACCCAGAATTAGGTAGATTTTAAGACAATAATTTAACTAAGTTCATTATAGTGAAATGTCTGATTTTAGCGCAAGTTCCATTTCTTTGACTTAAGAGCGGCCAACCCTTGATACATTTCCATAAAACCACTCTTACGTGATTACGACGTTATTACACATCATTCTCTAGTTATTTTAGAAATCTGTTTTATCTTGCGGATATTATGTAGGTTTCTATTGAAATCAAAACATAAAGGAGAATGCACTGGCTCCATAGAAAAAAAAACGTAGCTCCGGCGGAAAAGAGGTTAAGGTTTAAATAATAACTGGTATAAATAATTTAAGTTAAAATTATTTATACCAGTTATTATTTACTCAAATAATAACTGGTTATGATCGTCCTTACTAGCAAACATACAAAAATTGCTAGTTTTTTTAGGCGTCGATTTTAAAAAATGTGTAATTATTTTCATTACTTTATTAAAAAAAGTAATAAAAAGATCCTCCATCTTCCAACCAGACGGGGTTCTGTGTCTGGTCCAGGCAAATACCCGATAGTTGATTTTGAGCTGTTGTATGTGTTCGTGCGAAGAACTCTGATACCACGATACAGAGGTTTAGTATTTTTAACCGACTTCAGAAAGGAAGAGGTTCTCAATTCGGTTGAATTTTCAGATTAATCTAAATTTTTTTTCAAAATCTATCTGTGATGATGGAACCCATGAGGAATTGAGGGAACTCCTCAAATATTATAGGCATTCATATAGTGATTTTGTAATTTTCATCGAGAACATAATCATATACAGTCAGAAAATATCATTTGATGAAGTGGAACTGATAAAGACCAGAAATGGCCAAAGGAACTTCACACTCGCATTGATATCATAATAAAGATAGTTAAGCAACTATTCTTCAACTATTGATGAAAATGTTACATTCATATTTAACATTTTAAGCATTCTCTTTTGTGTAAAACGAATCTATAAAAGACCTCAGAAAATCTGCTATTTTGTGTGAATTCTGGCCCTTCATAATGTACCCACTTATAAACTAATAAAAATCATTTTACAAAAAAAAAACAACCGACTTCAAAGTAAAAAAAGACACTGAAAAGTGCAAAATAACTTTAATTTCGGAAGTCGGTTTTTAAAAACGAAGACACAAAACTATTATAGAAACACCGACTTTTATTTTACACTTTTTAGTTATGGTAATTACCACCACTAAAAAGTACCCCTCAGCTAAACTTAATACCTTATAGCCAGAGTGCATTTCATGACAATTCTAATAATCCCAAACACGGTTAGATTACATTAATTTATTACAGAGTTCCGGTGCCTAACTTTAGGCTTCATCATCAGATTCTTTCAGGCAGTCATCAACAACTCGTATAAAAGAAGCAATTATACTTGTTACGACGGTTCTGCTGTGATTCTATGAGGAGTTCTGTTCCATATCTTCGAAGTTCATGATGAGATCATAACAATATTTCCATGGGACCAACTCGGAAGCATAACCTTTCAATCAAAAAAATATATTTTAAAATCGGTCTACAATTGGCTGAGAAATCGGTGAACATACATAAAAAAAAAACATACATTCAGCCGAACATATAACCTCCTCCTTTTTGAAGTCGGTTAAAAATACATAATAATATATATCTATAGAAACCTTGCACATTTACTCGAGATTCTGAATGACAAAAAGGTTTTCCAAAAACTTTTTGAAGGTTTTGAAGAAAACACGTATTTTCTGGAACAAGTTTTGTGAAATATTTGAGGAAATGACGGAATCACCGAATGCCAACAGAGTTTTCCAGCCGTCATCTCTCTCTTTTCGCGTTGCCTCGTCATCAAACATTGCGTTGTATGTTGGATGAAACAACAAACTGATAGCATGTAGTTGTATAAAAACGTATCTCGGGTTAGACGCTCTTAACAATAAATTATGTGCAGCAACTCGATACACACAATTTTATTCTATTTTTTGGCATCCTTAACAAATTTCCAGTGCTTTTTACTTAACTGTCACGGAAATCACTGTTCGTATTTAATATTTTTATAATATAAGCTATGCTATTTCAGAGTAAATGCGTAGGCACTGACGAAAATATGATAAAAATGGAGGCATCTACCAACCAATCAAATAATGATGATGACGTTATCGTTATGAAAACTGGGAAAGAAACTATATTTTCTTGCGCGCAGTGCAATGTAAGTTTTTTGTACTTTATAAATATTTTTTGCTTTCATCTTCTTACATAAAACTATTTATTCTCCTGACTTTACTTGTATTTTGTTATATAAACATACCTAAGATGCTGGCGTCACGAATTTGGGTTCGTTTCTGACATATTGGTCGGTAAAGACAAAGTGCAAAGAACATAATTATGGGAGACACCATTGCCCAGCAGTTAGGACCATGAATGTTATTAATAAAAAAAAATTCAAACGAAACAAGTGAATAAAATGTTAGTGTAAAAAAAAACACTTTTTTTCAACCATCCAAAGAAAGTTTTTTTTTAAATTAATTTTTGTATTTTGTAAACTTTGATAATATTTTTATTTTCAGGTAACATTCACGAAGCTAAGCAACATACAAAGGCATATGAAAACACACCAGGGTACAACTCAACAAATACTACAGACAAACAGGGTGACAGAACCAGAAACCCAGCCCAAGAAACCACCTTCTATAATATTCAAGTGTAAAATGTGTCCCAGCACCTATTTCCACTCCGCAACCCTTTCGAAGCACATAGTAACCAGGCATATCAAAGTAAAATCAAATTAAAGACATGTTTTAAAAAAAAATTATAATTGTTGTATTTTACAATCATATCACAGTTTTGTGATCCGCAATTAAATATTTATGAATTGAAAGTACTATGAGATTTTTATAGCACTACTAGAAATACTGCCAGACAATCATTTTCATAAGCTGCTCATATAAGGGTGTGTCCATATCTAGCGAATGCACCGCTAGCGACCCGCACGCGAGCTGGCCATGCATTGCACGAGCTGTTACTGCAATTTTTGTACCTCTTTAGCGTAACTCAGGCAAGGTTTGCAGATTGGGCTTGCGTAGATTTGTTTTCATTCTGATATCGCGGGCGGGAGGAAGTATGTAAAGTGCGCGAGGCGCGCGCGCGCCTCTTGCGCTTCAAAGGTCGCGCGAACTTGAAATGCACGCACGCAGCACGCGAGCGAATCGCTAGCTGCGCATTCGCCAGATGTGTACACACCCTAATGTGCTGCTTATAAACATTTACAGCCTTTAAATAAGACATGTTATCCAAATATGCGTAGCATAATAAAATAATAGTGATTAGCAAATTCTAAATTCAAATTCTCTCTGCAGATAATTTTGAATTACAAATCTGCTAACTAAAAAGATTTATACTAATCACATATTTATTTATATTTATAAATCAGGCCCTTGTTCATCATCAGGTAATTAAGGCATTTATTTATACAACATATAAACTACTTAGTTCTAATAAATGTAAGTAAGTTAGGTATTGTTTTCAGGTAGAAATAGCAGTTTACAATAGAAAGATCATTAAAATATATCCTCAGAAAATATGGAATCAAGTTCGTCAAACAAATCACTAGCATTATTATCAGTTCTGTTGGTAATTGTATCATCTGTTCCTGAAACAATATACAAATACAGGTATTAGACTAGTTAATATTTTCACACAGGGGAGGTTTTAATAAAATACTACATTGATTTTATGCTAATCAAGATGATTGATCACAGAAAATTGATTAGAATAAAACAAGTTCTCTTTTACATGCTTTTTAGGGTTCCGTAGCCAAATGGCAAAAAAACGAAACCCTAGATTCGTCATGTCTGTCTGTCTATCCGTCCGTCACAGCCACTTTTTTCCGAAATTATAAGAACTATACTGTTGAAACTTGGTAAGAAGATGTATTCTGTGAACCGCTTTAAGGTTTTCGCACAAAAATAGAAAAAGAAACAATGAATTTTGGGGGTTTACTTAGAACTGAAACGAAAATTGGTTTGAACGAGATCTAGAAAGTAGTTTTTTTTTAATACGTCATACATCGTAAACCGCAATTTACCTTTAAGTTTGTACGGAACCCTCAGTGCGCGAGTCCGACTCGCACTTGCCCAATTTTTATACTACTAGCTGACTCAGCAAATATTGTTCTGCCATTTAAATTATATCAAAGAAAAATTGGGGGTGGTGGTATTATGGTAAAAAATAGCTTACGACGCGGCGACGTATTCTCAGACCTACCAAATATACAAAAAAAAAATGGTCAAATCGTTTCTCCTCCGAAACGGTTTTGAAACGGTCTATGACATAGGTGATTTTTTTTTTATATATTAAAGTGAGTATTCTTATAAAAGGTGCTATAAAAATATCTGCCACGGCTTTAATGGGAGGTAGTATTATCACAATACTACCGCCCATTAAAACCGTGGCAGATATTTTTATAACACCTTATATATTTCATGAAGTCATAAGTACTTGACTGATGATGTCCGATCACACAATTTCACTTACACATTGTCCACCTATAAGGATCACTTAGTTGTCCGTCTGTCTGTCAAGACCCTTTATCTCGGGAACGCGTGGAAAAAGAAAGAAAGAAAAATTGACATTTGCCGAAAAAGGCGCAAACTTAAGACCCACGTACGAGCAAAACGATCGCCCGTACGCTCAGCATAATGCCGTTGTCCACATGCAAAATGCGACAAGTCCACAGCGCTGGTTTTCAGTGTGGGCCAGTGACTGTATTGACTTTTTAGATTTCATGGTGTTATGTTGCACGTTGTGTTGAACAATCCTACCAATTTTCAGCTGGGTGCGAATTTGTAACCTCAGATGTCTAAACTGACCAGACTAAAATGTCACCTTTCATCCAGAAAAAAGTACTGTTCCTGAGGGATACAAATTATTACGAACAACACTGCTGGTAAAAGCTAGCTAAAAATATAATGACATGTCTCACCTATGTTTTTTAAATTCTTTTCTGTTTTTATCACAGTATAATCCTCTTCATAAACTTTGGCATATCCATCAGGCAATGGCTTAGCATCTGCATCATCAGTTAGCACTGCAGAGCTATAGACAGCTAATATGTTACTTAAAGTTATATTTAGATAGTGCTTCTTGAAGGCACTGCCCGTTGTGAGTATAGTAGGTTTCCAAAGGATGAAGGCACAGTATTCAGAAGCTATGTATTTTGAGAATGTTGACCATGCATCTCTGTGAAGGGTGCCTTTAATGCTTCCTGGAATACATAATATTTGAATGAAAGAAATGAAAGTGGCTCACATATTTTATTTACTTTTATATACAGTGAACTCTGGATAAGTAGGTGCTAAAGGAACCTAGGACTTTTTGTTACTTTTCATTTACCCAGCTTCCCAAATATCCTCTATTGCAAATAATATTATTTCTTATAGGCCTTATATGCTGTGCTATGTATAATTAAATACCACATACAATGATCCATCAAGGACTGAGTGTAGAAACCAGACCACACAGATACACAGGCCCTTGCATTTGTGTATGCTCCCATATTCTTAATGGCTGTGTATGTCAGCATCACACACAAGTGAGTTTTAGCACTAAGCCTAGATTCCAGATTCCCATTCACAGATATTTCATAATCAAAGTGAATATACATAAACCCACCATTGTCATTACCAGTAGTAGAGGTTTCACAATATTATATAGACTCACCAGTTAAATCCCTCATAATAATCAAAGGGTCTGTAACAGATCTGTCAATAGCCTCAACAAAAGCTGTAATTGTATGAGCTTTCCTCTTTCTCAAGTTCCCAGATATAGCTTGCTGTTTAACTGTTTTTATAGAATCAATGTCATGTAAATTCCAACTTTTCAAATCGTCTAACATCCTTGCCCATAATGGAGACTCAAATAAGTCGCCTCTTAAACTATTCTGAGTAAAATCAACATCCTGTAAGTAAAATATTATTTTCACCACAAACTTAAACACAAGATAGTAATAATAAATGATGTACTCAAAATACACTTATACCTGTGAAAGTAATTCTATCTGACAAATAGTTTCATCTTTGTTTTCTTCAAACCCTCCAGTGAGTAGACCAGCTGGGCCAGGGAACTTTCTTTTACTTTTGTGATCAAAATATGAATTAATAATTTTTCTTTTTGTGTGCTTGGGTGACATAATATTGTTAACATTTACAACTACATTCTCATTAGTGTGACTTCCAAAATTCTTATTTTCACAATTTGTGGCAACAGATTGGCTTTTTGTGGCAATATTCTCACTTAGTGTTTTATGTTGTATACCACTTGTTTTTTGTATTGTTTTTGGAACAAATACTTTGTTAATCAAATTAATTTCTTTTACCCCATGTGTATCTTCAATACTTCTCTTTTCTGAAACAGTATCTTCTGGAAATTCGAACTGAGACAGCACCTATGCGGAAACATAATTATGTTTATTTTCAAGTTTTCTACATCAGTAACAAACAGCTGCTGGCCGCTGAGCAAACTCATATAATACCTGGTCGAAGTCATCCGATTCAAACATAATTAAGTAGGCAGTATAGTACACTAGAGAAAACTTGTCTCCACTTATTTATTTAAATCATAAAAAGAAATGGAATGAAATCAACTTCAACTTTTACGAGCGAAACTAAAATGTCAGTGAATTTACAGACGTTTTTGGCATTGTCATATTGACACATCGTTTTTTTTTTTTTTGCGTAACTATTGCCCCGCGTTCTGTAGCAAATAAAACGAATTGATAACTTCTTAATTAATACGACAGCTTTTCTTTGATATAATAATATAATATAATATAATATAATAATAAATTATTTATTTCAGATTCTACATCCATATTTGTTAGTACAATGCGAGCTTACAAACTAGTGTTAGTAAAAAAATAAAATAAAAATATTATTGTGGCCAGTCCTCCCGATGATGGTGGAAAATCACTGTACGACTGCATGCAGCCGTATCTAGCGAGCCAGCATCGGGGAGTCCCACCGGTCCGCCAGCGCGCGCATAATGGTGTTGGGACTGTCGCGCGTACGGCGCATGATAGAAGCGCACCGTTTGCGCATGATGGCTGCGAAGCCATCTGTGTGGGCCGCCGCGAACATCGTGGAGGCGCTGCAGTGGCACGGCAGTCCCATCAGCACCCGGAACGTGTTATTGTATTGAACGCGCAGATCGCTGTATGCCCGCTGCGTATAGTTAACCCACAGGCTACAGGTGTAAAATTACTGACAGTACGCTTTAAAAAGCGCAACTTTGACAGTCCCCGTACACCGTGAAAACCTGCGGGCCAACATTTTGCATCGGACAGACAGCGCCCTGCACTCCCTATCAATATCCACTCTGTCCTTAAGGTCCTCGGTGACCCAGTGGCCCAAATACTTAAATTGCTCGACTTTTTTAGCTGTACCACATAATGAGAAATTGGGCACGAATGTGTATCGATTATTGTCTGGCCTGAAAATCATTATTTTACTCATTTTTAGTTTGTAATTGAGCCCATGAGTCACCGCATAGGACTCACAAATATTCAGGAGCCTCCGTAAGGCACCAATCGACGGGCTCAACAGCACCATATCGTCGGCGTAGCTAATGTTATTGACGCATATTCCATCTATATGACACCCGATGCCAGTGCTGCTGAGCTCCTCGATCGGTCGGTTGACATATAGGTTGAAAAGCGTAGGAGAGGTTAGCCCCCCCTGCCTCACCCCGCATTCCAACCCGTACTCCCCCGAGAGCAAGCCTGCCCATTTCACACAATTCTTCTGCTTGTTATACCAATGCATAAATAATAGCATAATTTCTCCAGGTGGACTAGTTTCAGCCCTTAATTTACCCCATAGAATATCGTAAGATACAAGATCGAAAGCTTTCGATAAATCAAGGTAGCAAGCATACACTGGGAGTCTTTCTACTAGTGTAATACTGAACAGTCCGCTTGAGGCACAGGATAGCACTCTCGGTGGAAAGGCCGGGCCTGAAGCCGAACTGCGCGTCGTTTAGCGAGACGTGTTTATCCAGGTGCTGACCAAGCAGACTGTCCAGCACTTTGGCAACTACTGTAGCAAGGGAGATTGGTCTATAGTTGTTTACATCTGATGTATTACCAGTTTTATTTTTGATGATGGGAACAACTACAGTACGCATTAAATTATCGGGCAGATGGGAGTGGCCCAAACACAGGGTAAAAAACATAGAAAGCACTCTGGGCAAGTAAACACCCGCGTGCTGCAGGTGCTCGATGCTGAGGCTGTCGTGACCTGGGGATTTACCCCTCACCATGCCTCTGATCACCGCACGCACTTCCTTCGTAGTAAAATAAACACTACGCTCACTACCTTCCTCAGCATCGGGCTCCACCCTGAAATGGTGGGAGAACATAGTGGCGATATCGCTAGACTCATGCAATCCCGTCACGCTGACGGGAAGGCCCGGCCTATGATTCATTTTATTGGTGTTTTTCCAGAACTGACCGAATTTCTTGTTTGAGTGAAGTTCCGCTTTGGACCTTTTGACCGGCTTTGACCACTTTTGACACTTCGATCATTCACCTGTGTTGCCAACAACGCAAAGTCTGATGTTGCCATTGATTTTTCATTGCATAAAATGTAGCTAAATTTCAGCTAAACTAGCCTAAAAACCAAAATTTGACTGTGAATGACTTGCTGGTTTCCTCTCGATGTTATCCTTCAACGGTTCGTGTTTGGCATTCAATGTTCGTATAAAATAATGTTATTGTCTTGATTAGCTATATGATGGATGAATTTCATCACAATTTTGACTAGTGCATGGTGTAGTCATTACATTTTATATTAATGGATGCACACTGTCGCCACGACACAGCTGCACATCACTTTTACCACGCAAGAAACACGCAGCCATTGTACTCCAAGGTCGCAACGTGCTAGGGCGTGCTGTCCTTGGCGGGGAATACTTTTTGCTCGAGCAGCTGTGTTACGGTGAGGACGCTTCGTTGTTGCGCTCGCACGAGGCGACCTTGAAGTACAATGGCTGCGTGTTTCTTGCGTGGTAAAAGTGATGTGCTGTGTGGTGGCTACAGATATGTGCAATAATCGACTATTTTTTAACCATTTTACCGTGCATATTAGGAACAGTCAATAATATTAATTACCTAATTATTTTGTTTGTTTTATTTAATTTTCTGTTTTTTTTTTTAGAAAGTTTATATAAAGTCTATAATAAATTAAACTATATATACAATAAAGGCAAAAACTACTAACTAAAATATGGTGTCAATAAACTCCTCCGCATCGCTGTCAACTGGAAGGATGCATTAATAGTTTTTTAACTTTCAAGTCTATATATATTTCATGTATCAATTACATCTTGAACTTTTTCAGAACTTAATTATCCTGTAGTAGGAAATTAATTTACTCCTCGCTTTTGAGATTGACGTAAGCATTCCAGTTAGTATACAAGTTCCTTGCAACTAACCGACTTCCGCACCAAGCGCTGCTGGCCTTCCTTGAGAAGCTGGGGTGGATCGAATAACACATTAAAATTTGTTCTATCCGTACGCAAAATACGCAAGTGAAGTTACGGACTCCAGACCGATATACAATAATTAACTCTATCACAATCGCCAACTTCAAAACGCTAGTTTCGGTCGAGCTGAAACTACGGCTAATTTTTGACCGAAACTGAAACACACGCCACTCGCCTTGCAAATCTTCTTCGGCAGAGTCCAATGTGATACTGCGCGCATGAGTTAAAAAAAGTAGCAGCTACAGGCCACAAGTGTTTGTCACGCGCTTCAGCTACCTATGTGGCTGCTTCTAGGTTCTCGTGGCGACGTTTGTGGTTGTTACGTTTGGCCCGTGTGCGGCGATCCTAAAATGGGCGAGATTCAGAGACGAGATACTGGCATTTTTTTTTATTTCTCGGGGATTGATTGAAATTATAAAAAAGTCTTTGTTTTGTTGTCAGCATGTGACAATATGTCAATTTTTAAAATATAGATTTAGTAAAATAATTAGATTTTTAATGCAATTATTTTTAATGTTTTCAAATATTATATTTTAATGCATTAAAATTATTTTAAAACATTCTCCTCATTTTTTTTTTTGTAAAATGTCTGTATTCGATTTTTTAAAACCTCTTGAAAACCTAACGCCACGATTTACTGAAGAACAGTTAGAAGAAATTATCAAATGGTTTGATGACCACGCAAAGCCTTTATTAACAATTAATGATGCTCCTGAACCGACAAATGTTGTAACTATCGAACAATTAATGTCATTTTTGGAGTTAAAGAAGTATAGTACCAAATATCACTACAAAAATGACTAAAATCAAAGTGACTTCACTTCGATTTTAAATGATATTGATTTTATTATGATGTATGAGGTGGATTTAATGTTGTTTTGGTATTACGCAGCAGTTTGTAATTTTATCATTATTAATCCTTACAGATTCCATAGGAGACATTTCGACTATCCTACATATTTCGAGATTATGAAGCAGGCGGAAAAATTGAATGCAGGAACCACGAGAATGTTAACTCAGGACCAATTTATTTATATGTTAAATTGTTGGGTAATCGAAGCTGAATTAAAACATGAATTAGAACTTGCATTTGCAGTACGTATTAACTTATGTAATTTATTGTTAGGTAACGGATCCTTATTATCTGTCATCCGGCCGCCGTCTTTCCAT
This sequence comes from Mythimna pallens, assembly GCA_961205895.1. Lineage (NCBI taxonomy): Eukaryota > Metazoa > Arthropoda > Insecta > Lepidoptera > Noctuidae > Mythimna > Mythimna pallens. The sequence continues at coordinate 12,068,430 of OY540843.1, forward strand.
CTGTTACATTATACTGCGGTAAAAAGAGCTTAGTAGATACATCTTCCGGAAGGAACAGTGTTATGGCCTACTACTGGGTGAACCGGGTGAACTCAGAGCCACTAACAACAGTGGCGCTGAATGTGTAAAGCAAGGAACCGGGCAATAAGGCTAAGCTTGGAGAGCCCGATGTCCAGCAGTGGTTGCCGTTCAGCTGAAATGACGATTATGAGATAGGTGGCGGTTATCATAAGTAACTGGTTACTATAGCCAACCTAAGCACTTATTCAGTTACCGGTCAATCTGTAACAAGTATCACATCATCATTCCGTGATTTATTATCTTTGAAGAACAAGTTTCCATGATTTTCCAAAAATATTCTTCTTTTTTTTTACTTTTGGTTACATTCGGTGCATGCTGTTTGCCGATGATATTGTGCTGGTTGCCGAAAGTGGCAGAGGTCCAGAGCCGATTAAAAGGGTGGTGATAAAGACTGAAGAGTGTTGGCTTGATACTTGTTCTGCAATATCGTTGGTCTCACCAGTTCTGCATCCTTAGTTCTCACCGGAACGCCCATACCGATCTGCTTGCTTGGCGAAGGGGATGGCGAGGTAGACAAAAATGTAACGCACCGGATCAGCTTAGAATGGATGAAATGGTGACAGGTCTCTGGAACAATTTACGACCCACGGATGCCATTAAGCTAAAGGGTAAAATCTAAAAGTACCTGATAAGAAGAGATGCTGTAAGTATAGATCAGAATGATGGGTTGTGAAAAAGACGAATAAAAAAAGACTGCATGAAGCGGAGATGAGAATGTTGAGACGGGTGTGTGGAGTGACGAGAATTGGATAAAGTGAGGAATGACCACATTAGAGGAAGTTTGAAAGTGCCATTTTGAATCGTTTATTTTGCATATAATTGCATGTTACTGAAAGAGTTATGCCATCAAAAACATAACTTGTAAAAAACCAGGGCTCGCAACTCAGTTCTTTTACCGTAAACCGCCGCTTTTCTGCTCGCCTTGGCGGGGGCACCGCCATGCCCCCTAATTAGTAATACATGTGGATGGATGCAGAGGTAGAAGAAGCCAAAGAAAAATTTATTGCTTGTGTGAGGAGTGATATGAAAGAAAAGGGTAGTTAATGATAGCATGACTGTTGACAGGATAGAAAAGAAGAAAAAAAACGTGTTGCGCCGACCCCAAGTAATATGGGACAAGGACAGAAAGATGGTTACATTCACTATTCACACTTACATACATTTTTTTTATCATATTAGCACGAGTTTGCACCGATTCAATTTTTTGGAATGTTTTTCTTTGGCCACTTTTTTACCTGATTTTAAAATTTTGTAAACAGGTATTCGATACAGAAAACAGAAAATCCCTGGAACTTGAAGAACTCAATACTATAGTGACTGCGTACGGTGATGACCCATTCAGTGAAGCAGAAGCGCTCGAATTTTTGCGTGATGCCAACGTTCGTGGGGATGGACATGTAGTTTATGCAGATTTTGTCGAGAGTTTATTTAGCATTGCCCCTGAACTATATAACATCAAGGTGAGTACTTACTATTCTCCACGGTATTTATTAATGTCTGTCCTGCATTATAAGGTCTGTTTTCATTACTTTTATAGGCAGAATATCTATATGAAGATCCCGATGAGGATCCATCGGTACCCCCATTACCCGTAATTGAAGAAGAACCACCACCGCCGCCGCCGCCTCCACCACCTCCTCCAAAAAAAGGGAAAGGAAAAGGAAAGGGTGGTAAAAAAAAGAAGTGAACAGTGTTTGTTTAACTCGATATTTGTTTTATATTCTACAAGAAACAATATTACATATAATTGATAATAATGTGCGTTTTAATACGTCGGTAAAAAAAAGTTGTTTCAGTATAGCGAAGTTCAGTAACTTTTTTAATTTTTCTTTAACTGATTCCTCCTATATTCACATATTGTGATGTAAAATAGGTGTAGGTTGGTATATCTAAAGTAGGTATCTACACAACTGGACTATGTGTAGAATCATTGAAACAGGTGCGATCTCTGTAAAATTGTAAGTACTGGGAATTTTGTTACAGACTAGGTACCTCAACGATGTTTTCCGAAAAGGCTGACTCGATATATTTGCTGCCAAATACTGCAATGTAACAAATTCGAATGTTACTTTAAACCTCACATACTGAAATGGGAGGCGTCCGCAGGGGGCCTCAGTCGACCCTACCGAAGTCGTCTGAAATTAGCTTTAGATATTTTTATGGCAAAGCATAAAAAGGAAAATAGCTTCATTACTACAATACTTTATGAAACACAATTTAGTGAGCATTTATCTATGCTGGAAGGTATTTCGAATTTAGGTAGTAAAATAAGTTAGGACACGAAATTACCTGTTAAGGGTGGCCAACTCGAGGTACATTTTCATACAACCGCTCTTACGCGATTATGATGTTATTACACATCTTTCTCCAGATATTTTGCATACACAGATATCTTGTGGATATTCTCAAATCCGGTAACCTGCTCTATTTCCGGGAGGGTGACCAGCAGTCCCAGGGTGGTGTCGGGTTTTTCGTCCATAGGTCCCTTGTAAACAATGTGATGAAGATCTAGAGTGTGTCGACCAGGGTGGCGTACCTTATACTCAGAATATCATTAAGATATTCGCTGAAGGTCATACAGGTTTATGCCCCGACCTCGACACACCCCGACGACAAAGTAGTCTTTACTTTGTCGTCGGGGTGTATGAGGATGTATCCAGAGCCATGCATGGTTATAAGACTCACTTCACCGTGGTCTTGGGGGCTTTAACGCGAAACTGCGTTGTTGGATTGCGTAAGATGAAGCAACAAGCTTTTAAACCATGTTCGATGTTGACGATAGGCGAGTGGAAAAGGGCCCTCCCTTTTCCACTCGCCTATTGTCAACGTCTTCTCTTACGGCGGTTTATTTCCAGTAACTACAGGGGAGCAGCACCCGATGTACTTCACACAACCAGCATGCAGCATAAGCTTCTCTGCCGGAGAATGTCCAGTGTGGCACCGATCCGCCCATGAAAAGCAAATCGAAATCGCCCTAAACCAGACTTATTGAATAATATCGTGCTGATTGAGATCGACCCCGATCAGCAATACCTGCAATCTGGCTGGAATTGCGCCACCTGTCGTCCGTAGTCGCATGTGGGCTTGAAAAACTTTATTAAGAATCCAATTCTTGACATCCCTAAACATACAGCAGCTCCGGGTAGACTTAAGTCGGAAAAACTTTCTTCGTCGCACATAGGCCATTCACGTTAGTGTTCCTCCCATAATTTAAGTCTCAATTAAATTATGGGAGGAACACTACTTATCAGCACCCGACTTCGTTCAATCAAACCCAGGAACATCGGCATCGGCAGGAACTCAGACGGGATCTGCAGTGGCTTTTACAGAAAACAATTCAAGACTGCGCACTCAAGTAGGCCGCAGTATATACAACCTGTCAAAATTGGGGATTATAGACTCCTCCGACACCCATTGCGAGTGCTGTGCTCTTGACCAGACAATGATCCACTTTTAAGAGTGCATCTGCATTTCTTTACATGATCAACTGTCGTCATGATCACAGAGCAACATGGTGTGAAGTGTATTTGTCTAATTACACGCGAAAAATAAAAGGTATTGAAATGTAGTTTTATGGCACTTATCGATTGAATAAAATATTTCATGTATTTTTAATACAACACAAATAAAAAATACGTACTCTACCCTAATTTATTCCTAAGTTAGTAAATTTTTATCATTCGTTCACGTAACAAAATCTATGTTGTTTCAAATCTGTATGGTATCCTTCTAGCCCCGTGTACCGAATTGCGATATAAGTGATTATATCGCGAATCCGACCAAATTTAATAGTCACAAAATATATGGCCTATTGACTAATAATTGTGACGTTGCGCGTTGGTCGGATTCACGATATTATCGCTTTTGACGCAATTGTATCGCGAATTCGGCCAAATTTAATAGTCACAAAATATAAGGGCTATTGAGTAATAATTGTGACGTTGCGCGTTGGTCGGATTCGCGATATTATCGCTTTTGACGCAATTCGGAACACAGGGTAGTATTCTGTGACATTCTGTGAGTTCTGTTTTGTCTGTGGTTCATGGATGACATGACATCAGAAATGTCGTTCTTGTAGGCAATGAGTAGCAATTTGATGCAAAACATTTTGATTTTAACATTTTTTCGTTCAAGTTCGTGTTAATATGTATCAATAAGATTGTATGAGCTTATACACGTGTTAGTTGGCGTGACTGATTTTCTTATATATAAATAATTAGGTTTCAAAACTAGGGCAATGGATCTGGAGGACAATGGTATGGGTCTAACCCACGAACAGACGGATAAAATACTTCAATTTCAAGATCTAACCGGAATAGAAGATATGTCAATATGTAGGGACGTTCTACAGAGGCATCAATGGGATTTGGAGGTAATATCTTTCTCAAAATATGGATATGGTGACCGACGTTGTTATATGTCAGGCTCAAGATAAGGAACATCCAAAAGTAGAAAATAATGATAAAACTGCACTGTTTTGATTTACATTCTAAAAATGTGAGTTTAGTTTCACATTTCTCTCAATATTTTCTAGGTGGCGATCCAGGAGCAGCTGAATATAAGAGAGGGTCGACCATCGGTATTTGCGACAGAGGCCCGCGCTCCACCCGTTGTACATGACCACATAGCACAGCAAGTGTTTACAGACGAGACCCCAGAAGGGCCAGGCGGGATGCGAGGCCTCTTTCGATATGTAGTCAACCTCGTAGTATCTATGTGCTACAGTACTATTACATCTGTGTTAAACTTGCTACTAAGTTTTGTGCGCAATGATGACAGAAGATGTAAGTTTGATATTAATTATTTCATTCAATTCAAATACCTATCTTGGAATGAACAAGGTTGCAGTTTATCCGTGTGTAACTCTTTACTGAACTGACTCACTGTTCTGAAACATTTTAGTGTTCCAAAAGATTAGAACAGCAGTAATGTTTTAAATGCATCATTGGGAACAAATGGAACACTGCAACACTCTTTACTTTAAGTGATTTGCAGTCTTTTTAAAAATAAAGCAGGTATTTTTAATTCAGTAAATGTTATTGTAAAATGTTGGTGTATATGATGCAACAGATTACAATTCATAGCAGTCAGTGTCTGTGTTTGTATCTTTTGCGCCATTGTTCCAAATGTTCTATTTGTATCTTGTGAGCCAATATTTCAAATGTTCCATTTGTATCTTTTGAGCCAATGTTCTAAATGTTCCGTTTGTATCTTGTGAACTGATGTTTCAAATGTTCTGTTTGTATCTTTTGAGCCAATGTTCCAAATTTTCCAAATGATACATATCACTGTTTCGGAACATTTCAGTAATTCAAATACAAATGTTCCAATTGCAAAGATGACACTGCCCACACCTATTGCAGTAAATATTTCTTTGTGTTGAAATTACACTAATGATTAACCTAAATAGCCAATTGATTTTTGAAAGTGAAAATATTTGATATCACCTAGACAGTAGACATTATTTACTGAGGTTCATTGGGTCATAAACTTATCATTTCATCTATTGTAGATTCTAAAACAATAATAATAATAAGCAGTAATTCACATGTTTCTGGGTTTTTTTAGTAGGTAGTAAAAGAAAATACAAAAATATTTTCATAATTACGTATATAATAGTATAATTTGTACACATGATATGAATCAAAATCAAAAATATTTTTATTTCACATAGGCCTACATGGGCACTTACATAAAACGTCAGAAGCTAGTGCATGGTTCCAAATTGGTCATTTCCTATGAAGAAGAACTGGCTGAACTAATGTAAGAACAGTGTAGACCAGTAGACCAGTCAATATTGTACCCAAAAGCACAATAAAAATAATTACATTAAAAAAAAGTGAGTAGTAATAGGAAGTAATCTAAGAATTCGAGTTTACAGTCTTCTCACATTCACATTATAAAAATGAGGCAATAAAAAAAAAAACAAGAAATATATGAATAAAAAATAAAAACAAGAAATAATCAATAAATGAAATGTTAACAAAATAAATTATTAACGAATTTAAGGTCAACATAATTTAAAAAATATTGCATGAGTTACCAGGGGGCCATGTGTGCAGAAGTAGTCATTGCCAAACAAGCGTCCTCAACATAGTCTTTAACCTTATATGGCGTCACATATTGCATATGTAAATGCACCTTAGATTAGTCCATCCGCGCCCCAAGCTTATACTACGCTTTTTTGGTTAGGATACGCTTAATATGAGTTTTGGATTTTCCCTCGCTAAGTTCAGTTACCGCCATTGGCAGCTTGTTATAAAAGTGTATGCTGTTTACTAGGAATGACTTGCTGGTCTTAGCTAATCTTCATTTGGGTAATACAATTTCGTGTTTACTACGCGTATTTTTGTTGTGAAAATCGCTTCTAATTATGAAGATTCCTAAGTTTTTACGAACATACAAAATACTTTCTAAGATATAAAGAGAAGGCAGAGTCAGTATATCGATTTCTTTAAATTTATTCCTGAGGGACTTGCGATGACCCATTTTATAGATAGCCTGGATTGCTCTCTTTTGCAATATGATAATTGAATCTACATCAGCTGCAGATCCCCAGTAAAATGCCATAAGACATAATACTTACTGTGAAAATAAGCATAGTAAACTAAACTAGCTGTGGCTACATCTGTCAATTGCCTTATTTTTCTTACTGCATATGCAGCTGAGCTTAATCTTATTATATTACTTAATCCTATATTCACTTTTTCATTGTGTGATGTGATAATGTTATCATTTCTAGTGGTGACTGACCCACTTGGGGATGTGGTGGGCTTCATCAACAACTATACATCCCGGTTCAACCCCCACCCGGTGTTCTACCAGGGAACTTATGCACAGGCCCTTAATGATGCTAAGAACGAGCTGCGCTTCCTTGTTGTGTACTTACACTCCGAATCAGCTACAGAGACACAAAACTTCTGCAGGTAATTTTAAAAATCCTCTTGACTATCCTGCTTGTAATATTATTGTTACAAAGAGATAATGGTGGCATAATTTTTTTTTAAATTTATTTATTTAAACTTTATGCACTAGTAAGAAACACTGTACAAAGGCGGACTTAATGCCTTAGACATTTTCTACCAGTCGACCTTACCAGTAGTAGTTTATTGTTTGCTTTTTTATGTAGTTTGCTTGTAGGTTATGTTAAAAGTCACTTCACATTGACAAAAGTTGTCAATTATTTTATATAAATTGTATTCTTAAAATGGCTCCAGAATTTTTGTGATTATCAATATAGCTATTATGCCTTAGTTTCTTCAATGATTAGTAATTACTTATGAAAACACAATTGAAGGTTTCAATTCATAAATATTATGCATATGAAATTCTTGTTAGTTGTTCCAGTATTTCCATTCTCATCAACATTATATATATTTATGTTTGAAATGATTAACTCTGACATTGGACAAAATGAGAATATATCTAATTCATTATTGTCAATTTCACAGGACAACCCTAGCAGATCCAGACGTGATCCAGTACATAAACACGCATGCTCTTTTCTGGGGCTGTTCAGTGGACACAGCGGAGGGCTGGAGAGTGGCCCAATCAGTGGGGGGGCGGCGCTACCCGCTGCTGTGCGTGGTGTGCGTGCGCGAGCACCGCATGACCGTGGTGGCCAGGTCAGAGGGCTCGTGCTCTCCACACCAGCTGCTGACGCGCCTGCGACGAGTCGTATCAGATAACGAGCCACATCTAGCTGCTGCCAGGGCAGATAGGTATGTGCTTTAGTTTCTTAAGTGCGTAAGTACTGCATGACTGTGCCCTTTGCACAGTCTTGCAGTTTACGCTAGAAGTTTACGCTCCCCGCACCAGCGGCAGACGTGCCTAAGACGCGCCGTGTCACATGTGGCCTGGCCTGTTTCTTTGAAAAATAAGCTTATGGTCTGTCTAATGATAAGTGCCCTCACTTTTTTATGGATTTGCAATATTCAAATATTAGAGTCAAAGCTGAAATGCTTTAGTTTGTTCTAGAGGGCAGAACAATCAAAGAATGTTTTAGTAAGTTTCTTTTAAAAATATTTTAGGAAATTTTACATTGATCTAGTGAAACAATGCTTAAATTCTTAGCATATTGATGGAGTTAAAATTTGCATTGGTTTTGAAATTTAATACTGTTTCAAAATCAAATATGTATCTTTCTCAGTTTTAGAGAATTTCTTAATTTTTTTTAAAGCAGATGGATAGATGAAGATCTTTGTACTTGCTTCATGATGAAGATCATTACCCAGCATGTTATTAACCAATAAGATATTTCTAGAGTGGAGCGCGAAGTAACAGCCCGTCTCCGCGCGTCTCAAGACGAGGCCTACGCGGAGTCCCTGGCCGCCGACCAGGAGAAGGAGCGCCGCCGCGCCGCCGAGCGCGCCGCGCGCGAGATGCAGGAGCACGAGGACCTACAGCGGCGGCAGCAGGAGGAGCGCCACAAGATGGATGTAAGTGTCACATGATACCTATCACACTAAAACGCAACACTGGGATATGTGAAGATATTGTTTTGTTATTACGCGGACTATGTATGGTGTGGGTAGTGTTTGTTATTTTAGAAATCCATGACATAGGAAATAAAGTCAGTTATTACCATTTTACTAGCCGACTTCAAAAAGGAAGAGGTTATGTGTTCGGTTGAATGTATATTTTTATTTTTATTTTTTATGTATGTTCGCCGATTTCTCGGTCAATTGTGGACCGATTTTGAAAATATTTTTTTTGATTGAAAGGTTATGATTCCGAGTCGGTCCCATAGAAATATTGTTATGATCTGATCATGAACTTCGAAGATATGGAACAGAACTCCTCATAGGATCACAGCAGTACCGTCGTTACAAGTAAAATTGCTTTGTTTATACATGTAGTCGATGACTGAGTGAAAGTAGAGGGGGAATATATCAATCTGATCTGATGATGAAGCCTGAAGTTAGGGACCGGAACTCTGTAATAAATTAATTTAATCTAACCGTGTTTGGGATTATTAGAATTGTCATGAGATGCACTCTGGCTATAAGGTATTTAAGTTTGGCTGAGGGGTACTTTTTAGTGGTGGTACCATAACTAAAAAGTGACAAATAAAAAACTTTTACAAAAAAAAAATACAACCGACTTCAAAGTAAAAAAAAACACTGAAATGTCCAAAATAACTTTAATTTCGGAAGTCGGTTTTAAATAACGAAGAGACAAAACTATTATAGAAACATACTACTATATCACAAATGTATCTACTGAAACTTATTTAAGTTGGCCAAGTTTGACCCAAAAAAGCAGATTGAATTAGTTTGCCCTACTTTAGAACACCAACAGGGCCAAACCTCAAACACGTAAGTATTAAATGTCAGCGTAATAGCTGCAAGTTCAGGTCTCCTATTGTACTGAAGTCTATCCGTCAGCTGGTGGAAGCCCGCGAGGCGATGGCGGCGCGCCTGCCGCCCGAGCCGTCGGCCGGCACGGGCACCGTGGTGCTGCTCATCCGACTGCCGGGGGGCGAGAGGCTCACGCGCCGGTTCACGCTCTCACACACCGTCCAGGTTAGTTTATCGGTATTTGGCTATTGCAGTACACTGCTGGACATAGTGCATACAGGGCTTTGCAAACGAAAATCGAATCAATTTTTTTTTCAGTTAAATATTTTATGAGTATTTTCAATTCAGTTCACTGTTGCAGATATTTGTGTGGGGTGCCCCACACAAATATCTTATATATCGATTTTTATTAATTTGACAACTGGTATGGGAAAAAGTTTCCAGTTTTGAAACCTGTTTTCACTAATCTAGATACTACGGAACTTTGCCATCATTTCGAGAAAAGCATTTCCACTGATACCTTTCTATCTCAATACATATAGAATCTGTCTCATATCCCATGATTTTCTCAGGATCTGTATGACTTCGTGTTCAGCCACCCGCAGTCTCCTGAGGAGTTTGAGATCACCACCAACTTCCCCAAGCGAGTGCTGGCGCGCGGCGCTAACAGCCTGATGGACGTCGGTCTCAAGGACAGAGATGTGTTGTTCGTGAACGACGTTAACGCATAAAATGCATTAATGGTTTTAAAACGTAGTTTTAACATCTTTTGTGGGTTGCCACGAAGTGGGGTGCAAATAGAGTGGTATGTGAAATCATCTGGTGTATGTGGTGTGTCATCTGAATGAAGTGTGTTTGTAACTGCGCCAATTAATTGAATGACGTCGTAAATTGAGTCACTAATAAACGTGATCTAAGTTTTAAAATTTTTAATTCGGAACATAAATTTTTTGTCCCCTTGCTTCTTGGCTTCACCGTTGTTCTAGAAGCATTGACGATCACAAGGCGCGATTTCTAGGGGAAGTCGCAAGTGGTACAGTTTGTGGCGAATTTTTTTGATGCGACATGAAGCAGACGACCTGTGTGAACACTTGATTTACTCGCCACTCCGTGGTTATGAACGTTTTAACATTAATAAATAAAAACCGCGTCGTATATCGACCGGGAAGTAGTGGAACATGTACATAATACACTGAACAAGATACACTTATGAAACACAAACAGACAACTTGTGTCATTCATTTAACTTTATGACCAATGTTAGTATCTTATTCAGAACAAGCACACATATGCTCCTACGCATAGGCGAATATGTGTTACGATTCGCGACGTGAACAGGCGGTTTGAGCACTTAACTACAATAATTAGATACATTAATTTATACCTGAATTGGCATTAAAAAACCCGCATCTTAATTCTACACAGTTAGCAATCGCAAACCGATTGTTAGAGCAATATATGCGGTACAAAATGGTTGCGACCAACGGAATAAATGACACTCATCATTGTAATTTATTATTTATATCATGTTATGCCCCTTTGAATTTATTTGAATGTTGAAAATATCCATCTGTAAATGTGATTACCTGTGTGGAGTTATTTTTGTAAGGGTTATGCTAAACAGGTAATGATACCCCGGCATCGCTCATTGACCCCAATAGAGCCAACATTGGCTTAATTCACACAAACATTATTCCTTTGGTTTGTACAATGACATCAAATGTTGGTATTGGACCAACATTTGATGTTTTGGGTTAGTGCTCTGAGCTGGGGTATTGCTGATATCGAGATTAGGACTCCCTGCAAAACAGGGTAATACTAATTTTGTACTTAATTGTAATAGTCGTGCAATAAGGTTCTTTTTCATTTGTGTTGCAATATCGGCGTTTGTCATCGCTGGACGATTGAAAATCTGTTTTTTTTTTTGTATATCCCGCAATGTAGAATTATAATAATGATCTGTAGTTTGGGTAGATTTAACGAAATAATAATAATACTTTTAGTAGATCAGGTTATTGGACTGGTGTCAATATTTTACTGAAATTTTATTAATGCATGTCAATTGAATGTCTTCTATATCCAACCCAGGCAAGTAGGGTCATTACTGAGGACTAGCCTCTTTATATTAATGACCTTCTTCCTTGGGCACGCTTCTTTACACTCCAATTAATGTGATTTGAAAAATTAGCAGTTGGTGTTTCTAGACACAATATTTGTCAACCAGGTATGTGTAATGATGTTGTAATAAATATTGAGTCGAATAAGGTCTACTGTCCACTGTCCGTGAAGCTTCATATACGCTTCAAAATACGCCAGACAGTTTGAGCAGCACAGCGTACTGAACTCTATCCACGAGGTGTATTACGCGAACGTTTTCAATAATTTGTGACAACACAACACGACGCTACCGCTTCGTCACCAGAGTTTTATGATTTGTATGTAAGCTGTGAGGAGGCTGTGTGGTGTGGGATGATTCGTATAATGACGAATACGCGTCTATGAAGCTACGCGCCCATGGACAGTAGACCTAAGTTGATCGCACATTGATATCTGTCATATTGTGATGCTCAAAGAATGTATGTGTACAATATTGGGCGATGTTATTTGACGTAAAGGAAAACACTCTTGATGTAAAGGTGAATGTCCCCCTCTTATTGTGATATTCCAATGTTGTATGTTTGTGCTAAAATATTGTGTAGTTATCCTAAACCAAACTGGAATTAAGACATAATAATAATATTTGGAAGATGTGTGAGTTAATTGCATATCACATTTTAATTTTTACACTTAATGAAACTGCTCTGTTATACTCTTGAATATTGCTATTATATTTTTTTAGGTAAGTAAGAACTATTCTTGCGCTAGTAAACAAAGGTTTTGTGTCCAATATGTTACCTAATTAAACACGGCGAAGATTTGTTTGAGTCGCTCGTTCCTAACGATTCAATTACCCACGGTATCATTTTGAGAATGTTAAAGGTACCATCATAGATATCACTGTCGTTCCATACCATAGATTGTATACCTGCGATAACAATGTAGTAATGGAGGACATGATATTTCAGTGCTATCTACGACAAGTCTCCAAGAGCGCTGTTCTTCAATATTTGAACAAATTTTCCGTCGTGTATTTTTAACCATTTAAAATTAGTTTTGTTCTTGTATCAAAACTGAGTTATGATTGCTTCAGTTTTTTGCAACAGGCCCCCGCATATTGCAGTTTGCAGCCAGGTATACCATAATAATAATAATAATAATCCACAACCATCACACAACGCCGTCTAGTCCCAAGCTAAGCAGAGCTTGTGCTATGAGTACTAGACAACTGATAAACATACTTATATATTTCTAAATATATACATATTATAGATAAATTACACCCAGACACAGAAAAAATGATCGGTCGATCAATATAGTTGAAAACCTCGTAAGAACATATCACAAAATTTTACAGGAGGAAAATAAACGTCTCCTGAAAACATCTAATGACTTCTCCTGCTCTAGAGTGGAGAGAGAGCGCGTGTCAATCTTTTACTGATTAAAACCTACCTGTGTTCCAGCATTTTCCCTTTGCGTTCTAGAACTACAGTAATCTTTCGAACATTCCCGTAGAGATTGGTGTCTATGGTTCTCTTTAATAAAAATAAGAGTTTATCAATCCAGATATTTGTTTGAAGAAAATGTGTTTTACGAGGTTTTCATCAAGCTTTTCCTAATGCCACTAACAATGCAAACGATAAAGAACAAAGCTAAGTTTAAATAGGTAATTATGTAAATCTATGATTAGTAAGTTATGATTGATATTTTGTAAGTTAGTGTTAAATAGATCAAGGTACATAATGTTATTATTTTGTCTCAGAATTTTGGTGGAACATCGCTTGCAACTTGTTTTATTTGTATAAATGTTTTTTTTTTAAGTCCCTTATAAAAGAGTTCCATTACAAATTAAATATAAGTTTTTGTTAATTATTTAGTCTTAAAAGGTATTTACGAATTGAACTTTTTCTTGTGCAGAGATGCGGCGCATTCGGTCAAAGGTTACATGCATTTATTTAAAAAAACGAACTGTGTAGTATATTGTTTTGTTGTATTATAGTCATGTTTCTTCCTAAATAAATGTTTTTATTTAAATTTTCTACTTTTGTCACTTACCTTGATATACCACTGACACATAGTCGTTACTTTGACCCTGGGGTAGAACATTGGCCCAAGCTTATTAACACGAGACACTGTGTTTACCATTAACCATATTGGTTAACCAGCTTGGTCCAAAGTTATATACTTACATCAGGGCCAAAGTAACTCAACTTTACGATACTTAACTAGGTATTCACAAATAAAAGCTGCTCTCTTGCTTTACATTATTTAATAGAAACCCATAAATTAACAACACACAAAAAACAAAACACCATAACTATGGAATGTAGGCACTTTTTAAACATTCACCAATTTCACTTAAATATGTAAAAGCATAAATGTAAGGATATATAGATTGCATACTGAAATAATAGAATTATTAAAATTTGTTAAATATTTAACACACACCTATTTACTATACATAGCTTTATTTTTACACTATTATTTCAATGCAAATTTCAATGGTAGTACTCGTTATGTAGTTATTAATGAAAAAATACTATTCTGTTACAAATAAATAAAAATCTTGGTGTATCTTTTATATAATGTTAGTACTTGATATGTCGTAATTATAATATTACCATGATGTCCGAAATATTGTTATGTACATTACTTGAAAAATAGTATGAAATATTTCTAAAATAAAAATAGCTTATTCGGAGAAATACGTGAAGGATGTTCTAATAATAAAAAAACGGCAATATAATTATGTTGAAATGGTGGAGCAGTGGTAGCCTAGTGGTAACGGCTCGACTTACAAGTTGTAGGTTGCGGGTTCAAACCCAGCCAGGCGCATTACTTTGTGTAATTTATTTCATCACCACTGCTCTCAAAATGGTGAAGGAAAACATTGTAAGGAAACTGGTATGTCCTAGATAATGGGGCCATGGGTGATGCGAAAGAGATCCCCGGGGCCCTGGAAAACAAATGGCAAAGAAGGAACAGGAGTGGGTTTTTAGTCAGTAAAAGTCTGACACTATCTCGCGCTCCGCCCAAGAGCGGGGGATGTCATGAGATGATTTTCCCACGCGAAAAAAAAAAATGTCCTAGATAAAAAAATCGAAAGACTGGTTTATGGACCGTTACCTCTCCTAGAGAGGCCTGAGTCCCAGCTCTGGGAACATTATAAGGCTGAATAAGCTAATATAGAGATTGAAATAAATAAGTTCCTTAGCAGAAGGATTGAAGAACAATAGTCCAATAACTTATTCACTTGAAAAATCTGATTGGTCAATGGGTTACTATATCATCGAGGGCTTTAATTGAAAACTAATTTTTTAACTTAAAAAGTCCTGACAATAATTTGTTGTAAGTGAAAGTTCTAATTTATTTATATTTTGTTATTTAGTTAGATATCTTTTCAAGAATTGGATTACCTTACACTATGTTATTTATAATACTCGATTTCATATTTCAATAGTACCGATGCTGTGGTAATTAAAAAAGTTATGTTACTATAATAAAAGTAGGATGGGCAACAATGATAATAATAGAAACATAATAGACATAATTTATATCAATAAATGGATGGAATAGGTCCATAAATACCACCAGGATTAACTTCATACAATTATGAATATTATTTTTTGTCTTTCTGTACATTGAGCTAATCTACTCAATCACAAATATTCTAATCACAAATTACTAAAATAATGTTTGCCGTATCTAAAAAAGCTAAGTTATCACACTTTGGTTTTAAAACTAATACACATTAAATTTTGTTCCTGAAAGTTATCGTACGTGCGAGAATTTGGCCGAAACTTGTTTAACAGTTTCTACAAAGTAGTTTATTTAGTAATTACAGCTACAATTATATTAATAGATTTCTCACTCTTTGACTAATTTTAATTTTAAAAAAATCTTGACGTCTCTTTTTATGCTACAATATACAGTCCATAAACTTTATACAATTGCTCTTATATTGGGCAGTTATGTTCTTTATTTGCGAATAAAATATTTATTTCTTTAATAAAAAATCTATAAAGTGTGTCGACATCGATTGTACTTTCGTCTAGATACTATTTTATGTGCTGTGTAAAATTCCATCGATAGAATTTCTAATCGTTATCTGCGGATTAATGTTAGACGTTGTTAGGTTTTTGTGCCAAATTGTCTGGCGACTTGCGCGGTATGGAAAAATTTTATTGAGCGCCCGCGCAGTAACATTGTGACAAAAGAGCACAATATTCTTCTATAACAATGTTGGTTATGTACTGAAGGTTGACCCTGCGCAGGTCAAATTTACTCGGCTTCTATAGTTATGCATGTCGTGCATAGACTATTTTTATCTGCCAATCTTCCTGCACCAAAAGCAGAAGTTATTATTTCGCCTTCTATCCCATAAACGCGTGAATGCAGTCGTCTTTGAAGCCGTGTTTCTTCAGCAGATCGAGGCCAGTATACGTGAACTCCGTGGGGCCACAGAGGCATACGTAGTGGGAACATTTGCCGTCACACTTGCCGTCGTCGCCCAGCGTCTCAGTCAGGATAGCCTCTCTGATACGACCTTTGTGGCCCGACCAAGATGAGCTAGCGTCGGATAGAACATGCGTGATCTTGAGCCTGGAAAATATGGTTTTTCTTCAGTGTGTGATTAATGGTAGGAGTCTCGATTGGACAATGGATCAATTTTACTCAATTCAATAAGTGATCATTTGTCCAACTGCCAGGTCTGGTGATTTCATGATGAATCCCTATTAGGAAAAGTCGTGCAATTGAATTTGTTAAGTACCTGTCATCCTCTTTCGTAATTTCTTCGAAATTTTCCCGAAACAGAATATCTTCTTCAGTTTTGTTGAAGAATAGCAAGTGTGTCTGTTCACTGAAACAAATATTTGTAAATTAAATTAGGTCAATTTATTTTGTCAAACTAGGCTGAGAGTAAGCACTTTTAAGAAAAGACAGTTTTTCAAAATGTATGCACATCACTTCTTCCTAGTGTTTTAACTGGGAAGAAGTGGCGCAACAAACTCTTCACAACACATCAGCTGTCTGTTAAGTACTTGTGCTATTACTTATTCTGTCGTTAAGTTTGAAGAACATGAATTTATATAATAGTATGCAAAGTAATTAACATTGGTTAACACAGAAAAATAATACTTTTTTTTATAGTAAAAATGTGTTGCCTCGCACTAGGAATTACTCCTGTATGTATGCGCTCACGAACATGTAAACATATCTATCATCAAAAACAGACTAACTCGAGCATAAATAGTAAACCAAACCAAATAAGCCTCCAGGTATAAATGGCTTTGCGGGCTTGTCCGAGTCACCGTCACTGCGGCCTTGGAGCGAAAAAGACAACTGAAGGACCAGAGGCGGGTTTTAATCAATAAAAGTCTGATACTCCCTCTTGCACTACCCAGAGCGGGAAACGATATATGATGATTTATTACATAAAAACATAAATATAACAAATAATTAAATTCAAAACTATTCACAAGTCCAATTGTAATTACGACAAGTAAACTGTATCTAGTAGATAGATCAAAAGGAAGTGCTCTTAGAAATTCTGAGAATAATATGAATGTTGAAGAAGTTTACTCGCTCGAATATCGAGAGTTCGCGACTACTTTAATATCGATTAATGATGACGGAGCAACGAATATGATTGATGTTGCGACCTTGCCTCAAGCTGACAGCTAGCTTTCGATACATTCCGTGCTACTGTGAGGCTTAGATTTATTTTCCCGAACAACTAATATTTTTCTCGTATTAATATTATAAAATGTGAAAGTTTTACGAAGGCGCTTCTTAGGTATTCTAACATGCATAATAAACGTCTTGAGAGCTGCCAACCCGAGATTCATTTCCATACAAATGTTCTTACATGATTATGACGTTATTATCTATTGTCCGCGACTTTGTTCACGTAGAAGTTGGAAATATTTGCTAAGTCTAAATACATTAGAAGGCTGTTTTAGGTGCATCAAGCTATTATAAGAGTGGAACTACTGGGTGAAAGTACTGGATCTTATAATATTATCAATGGAAATGTAGTTGATGCTATCTCCTGGAGTGACTGGAGGACTTTACCCAGAATTATTTGTTATTGATTTTGAGGACACTACTATTTCTAGCCGCCAATATTATCCATTGGCAGTCTTGATTTTCTACATCTGAGTAGACTTTGGAGATTAGGTCAATTCATACTAATCACGATCAATTTCGATTTTGTTTTTATAATAAGGTACTTTCCCGTCTTCTATTAAAAGTAACTTTAAAGGACAATTTGTACTACATCTGTGATCTGCTCAAATGTGTAGGTACTCATATCAATAGACAGTTTAAGGGATTGGACGAATTTCCATAGCGGGAAAGTTTTTAAGCAAGACTTCACAGTGTCAGCTCTAGTTACCCTAACTATCACTGGCAATATTTGGCGAAAATCATCAAAAAACTTGAAAGTGATTCCAGCCATGATTTCATTAGAGCTTCTTATGTCTTTAAGGGGTCCTGCCTCCATATAAGCTCTATTAATCAAAGTCATCATCCCATATTTTACACTGTCATCTTGCTTCCAAAGGGCTATTATTACCTACACGATTTGAGCACGACGCTACCATTCTGCAAAGTCTGCGGTGCGTTCACCTGATAATAGAGTCGCAGCATTCGCGCATCATTATTTTGTTGCAGCGTTATTTTAAAACTATGATATCTCCCAAGATATTTATCGAAAATCGGTAATTGTGTTCAAAAGGAAATACTTAGAATGAATATTGCATTTATTTGGATAAGGATTAATATTGTGTTTATAAAAAACCTTCGCAAATAATGCATTATTTCAGAACAAAATCGATTACAATAAAAAAAGATTATTTTGAGCCAACCATAAAAGATAGACATAATAATATGCCGTCGCGGACATTTTTTTAGAACTTTTAAAGAGGAACAATTTTGTAGTACATCATTTTTACGTAACTTTAACCGTTTACGCAGCGCACGCAACTTTTGGGGGCAAAAGGAATATTTTTCACCCATTTTCGCAACATTATTCGTTGATACTCCGCTCATATTGGTCATAGCGTGATGTTATATAGCCTATAACCTTTCTCGATAAATTGGCTATCTAATACAGAGACTTTTCTTTGTAGTTCCTGAGTTTAGCGCGTTCAACCAAATAAACAAACAAACTCAGCTTTACAATATTAGTTTATTTACACATCGCCAGATTTTAACCCCTTGCGCGCGGGGGTATTATTATTACGTAATTGCGCGTTATTACGTAAAATCACCCAAAAAAAATAATAATTAAAAATATGTTTTTCAGGTTTTTTTTCCAGGAAATACGAAGATATAGACCAAAATCTTCGACCGAATAAATTTCGAATTTCCGTGTGTACAAAACGTCAATTAAGCGTTTTACACGGTCATTCAAGTTGTACACCCGTATATACAATCGCAATCGGCGCTCGAGGGGAGAAACCTTGAGAGAGAAAGCCTGTAGCTTGAAACAATGTCCTACCGCTTTATAGGGTACTGAAAAGTATCCAGCGGTAGTCTCATATTAGACTATGAGTAAAACATTAGTTACTTTTTGGTGTCTACCCCTCTTTTTTGGGGTGGGAAATCAGCAAGTTACTCTCCCGCACTGGAGAGAAAGGGCGTGTCTTACTTTTACCACCTGTGTCCCTTCAGTTGCCCTTTGCTTTCCAGTGCCACGTTAACACTTTTAAATAATTCCGCAGCCTTAGCAGATGCGTTTTATACATAGATATCAGAACGTAGGAGATATTTAGCCCGTTAGTGGCAAATGTATCATAAACATCTACAGTCTGCAGTTCAGACAGTCGAAAGCACACACTGCATACGTCTCGCGGCCGGCCGTGTAGTTGACGGCACGCTTGGCGGCGCTGTGGTTGAGCGATTGGCTGCTGTGCTGGGGGTCGCAGGTTCAATCCTCGCACAGAACAAATATTTGTATAACCTACAGATAGGTGTTCCGCGTCTGAGCGTCTTGAATATGTGAGTTTACGTGTTTGTGAGCGCACCGACGATACAGGAGTAATTCTTAGTGAGCCATTTATTTTTAAGAAGGTTCCTACTTTTAAAAAAAAGCCGCGGGTATCGCGGACACTGGCACACGGATTGGCACTTCTTCTGTTTTTCATATTTCTATGGTTTCAAACTAGGGGAAAAGCGTAAAAAATGGTAAAGAAGTAAATAATAATAATTAATCCAATATTTTGTAGCGGAGATGAGAATGTTGAGATGAATGTGTGGTGTGACGAGAATGATAAAGTGAGAAATGAGTATATTAGTGGAAGATTGAAAGTGGCGCCAGTGACTGAAAAGTTGAAAGGCAGTCGTTTGTCTTGGTGGTGAAGAGGAGGGATGAAACTCATGTTGCTAAATGAGTTTACATGTGGATGGATGGAGAGGGAGAGGGAGGCCAAAGAAAAGATGGATGGATTGTGTGAGGAATGATATGAAAGTAAAGGGAGTTAGTGATAGTGTGATGGGTGACAGGACAGAATGGAAGATAAAAACGTGTTGCGCCGACCCCAAGTAATATGAGATAAGGGCAGGAAGAAGAAGAATAATCCAATATTTTTAAGAATTTGAACAACCGAAATGATGACTGGAATGTTTCTGTTGAATAAGTAGTAAAAGACAACTTACCATCTAGGATTAGATCTTGATATCATAAACTTGATCAGGCCGAGCATAGGCGTGACCCCTGTACCGGCAGCTATCAGATACAACGTCTTCACTGTCTTCAGCTGAAAATAACAATAGACAATAAACCATAGACTACAAAACGTCTTTCCAATGCCCTTCAATCTCAATAAATCTGATTTACGATGAAAAACAAAAAAAAAATGTGGTCACGGATGTAGGTGTATTTTTATGAGTTTAGGTCGCCATTTATTTTATTTATGAGTGCTTTGTTCTGAAAGTTAAGGGCAATGATAAGAAGTTTGGTTTGAAAGGTCAAGAAGGCGACCTTACCCTTTCGAACTATGTATTGTGTTAGCTTCAAGTGCCTGACGCTAGCACACATGCTGTAAATATGTACCGACCTATTAACAACGGTAGGTGTAGTTAGTATTATGATTTGAGCAATAAGATAGAAATCAGAAGCTATCACGGTTTATTTACAATTATAAGTATAAAAAAGTGAAACTTCACAGTATTTCGTAAGATTTTCAATCGACGCTAACTAAACAAAACTTCTAGACATTTTGCCAACAACAAACAAAAAATGCTATGAAGTAATGAAAAGATACGAACAACTTTTAAAAAGAAAATTAAATAACTGTCTAAGAAGTAAAAAATGTTGAAGGAAACATAATTAAAAATTCAAAAGTACCTTCTGCAATTGAAAGTTGCCGTAAGGACCGGAGAGAGTGATGAGATCTCCGACTTTGAGTGCCGTGAGGTGTGGCGAGAGGGCGCCACTGTCGTAACGCTTCACTGCCAAGCGGAGAGCCGAGAAAATCTCAGTACCGTCTGCGGGCCCCCAGCCTTCGCCCACGGGGGTGTAGGAACGGATGCACTCTGAGCCTAGATGACAACAAACAGTTTTATGGGATTAACGAAGAACATAACAGGTTATAGTTTATGTTATTTTTCAGATTAAGGAAGTAGCGGCTCACTTCATGGTAAACCACGAAAGCACGAAAATTATTCTCAGTATTCATAGTTTCGCTGCCGAGAATGCTCAAGAGTCTCATATATCTGCATTACACAGACAAACTATGGTGTTAGTATTTATTTATTTCTGCTTTATGCACACAAAAGTAGAGGAGGATTTAATGCCTTAGGCCAGGCGCCCATTACAGGAAAAGGATCCTTCGGCATCCCTACATTCAAGTGCACACTGCCGGAAACTATGGCTTGGCAGTGGCTAGCATGTAGGAATGCCGATGGATCCAAGTTTGACTGGTAGATAATGGCCTAGGCATTATCTACCAGTCAAACTTTGGGTGATGGTTTGGCAGCGAAAAATCGTGTAATAGTTAATCTTGGTGGGTATTTCCCTAAACCTACCTATAGATACTACAAGTATCTAGTGAATTTAAAGATGTTCAACCAGGATTTGATCAGGAACCCTCTTTACCTAAATAATATTCTGGATCACGATGTAATACGTTTTTGATTAGAACCTACCCCATGGTAGGTACATCCCTAATTCTTTATTAAAATTAGGGGTGAGGAGGAAATACTCGACCCTGGTTACGAAGCTACGCCCATACATGACTGGACCATTAGTAATTATTTTCATATGGAAAAGTTGAAGTAAACTAGACAGCCGGAACAGGGAGTGCCAGCTTATCACGTTGCCTGACATAACTCACATCACAAGGCACTGTCAGTCTTTCCACGTCTGAAAGCATTTACACAATTAATCGCCGTTTTACTCGAAAACGAATAAAGTCCTAATGTAGCTGATTGTCTCATCAAGACATTTAATATGCCTTGTTGACATTTGACATAATTTTAATTAAAGTTAAATTAAATAATTATAAATTAAGTAACAACCGCCCGCGGCTCCGCCCTCGTAAAAGTACTTCCTTCCCACCCTTCCATTCATTTTAAAATTTTTCTTTTTTCATATTTCTGTATTAAAACGTCAAAATTATTCAAATCGATGAAGCCTTTTTGGAGTTTTAGCGAGTGTAACAATCAACTTCGATCGATTTTAAGCTACTACTATAGCCCTAGCCAAGTTACAACCGTAGTTTCGTTTCGCCTCAAGTAGGCCACGCCTCCGATTCCTTTTTTCTGACGTCATCTCAACGCTCAGTCACGTGGTCAGAACAAAGGAATAGGGGGCGTGGCCGCCTCGAGGCGATCAACAAAAAGAGAATCGAAACGAAACGGTTGTAACTGGCTAGGGGGGCAGTAAATGGTGGGCAATAGTGTATTAATCAACAATTGATTTTTATATAGATAGATTGGTATTAACGGGATGAAATTGAACAGTCTGTAGAACGTGGTTTTCGTCTGTTTAGTGCAGCGGTTCCCAACCGCGGACCATTGGTGGTCTGTAAGAGTTTTGCAGAGAAAATTTGAAATCAGAAGTAACACTGACGTAAACTTTAATTTTAAGTTTTTACCTTAAGTATTATGTTTTTTTAGGGCCTCTGTATCCAAAGGGAAAAATCGGGACTCTATTGCTATTACTCTGCTGTTCGTCTGTCTATCAGCATAATGTATTTCATAGATAATGTATTTCTGTTGTCACTATACAACAAATACTAAAAACAGATTAAACCCTCCCATACAATAAACGTATTTTTTTTTTTTGCCGTTTTGTTCTGTTGATGGTACGGAAACTTTCGTGCGCGAGGCTGGCTCGCACTTGATCGGTTTTTTAATGATAGGTAATGCTAGTAACTTTATTTTTTAAAGAATACATGTTTTTCAAGTTTTTTTTTTAGTGGTGAAATGCCGCCGTTATCCAGACGATTTTTGTTTTGTAGAAAAGGGCTATTCGTTCAATTTATAAATTAAGCCTCAGAGATAAATTTAAAAATATTAATATTTTGACTGTGCAATCTCAGTTTATCTTGGGCACTCCGCAATTATGGCGGTAAGTCCCCTCTTTGAGGAATGGCTCGAAAGACAACACGGTGTCCTAACCTTCCACATGACGCAGGTCCTCACCGGGCTTGGTCAGTGCGGGAGATTCCTGGACCGGATTCGTGCGGAAGATATGCCCGTGTGTCACCATTGTGTGGACGGGTAGAGGTATGTCCCGCCTAGGCAGAACACCGCCGTGTCCTCGTGGGGGCACTCGGTGGGAGCGATCCCTCGCGCCGGGCCTTGGTACAGGCATGGCCTGGTCCGGAGAGAGGCAGAGAGTGGCAGGCGGTCGCATCCTTCTGCGAAGTAGTAATGCTAGCAAAAGAGACGGCCTCACGCGCGAGGCAATGGCCCTCGCGCCCTATCCGCCGGGATTCCGATCCCAATTTCCAGCCACCGCAGGCACGGGCTTGCTGACGGCGAGCAATGGGTAGCTCGCCGTCCGACCGTCCGGTAACCGTCCGGGCCGAGCCCAAGTCGTCGACGACGCGTAGTGTTCCACGCGCGCCTCAAGAAGATGTCAAGGCCCAGCAGCAATCTATGAAAATATTTGCCGTTTATCTATGAAAATATTTTGTATGTTCATAAAAATAAAAACATGTTAAAAAAATATAGTGATATTCTTAACGTGAGTACTAGGAACAAACACAAATTATTGGTTCCTGCAACCACGCTCAAAAAAAAAGACGGGTTGCACTCCGGGAGTGCCGGCAGAAGTGAAAACTTGATTATTAACGTTGAGCATGTTTGATATTTTGGAATGGTTAGGGAATAATTTTGCACCAATTGCTTTATCAGTATAAAAGTACTATCATTTATGTGGTAGAATACAATATTCATTTATTGCGCTATCGTACACAAACATGACAATTTATATTACATTAAAAATTTAACACTTTAAAACTATTACAATTATTTTACATTAAAAAGTTTATCTTCCGTCTTACGCTTTTTCGATCAGGTCACGTGTCCTGACGCGAGTTTAAGATTTTATACCCATTACAGAAAAAGTGCTCAACGCCGCTAAAGAAGTTTTCACTTCAAAAATAGGAGGCTCATTTAGATGCCAATGTACACTTTTATAAAAAGCTTCCCAGTCTTAATTCAGGAACTTAAATTCAAATCATTTGTAAAGTGAAAACTTTGGTAAAAGAGTATCTCGGGGACAAAACGGCTTGGGATTGACCTGCTCCAGTAGGTACTCTCTATAATTGTTGTCATTTCATTTTTTATTTTCTAAATTGTCCTTTCTGAAGAAAACAACATTAAAACTAGTAAAATTTTCTGTGACATGGCGGTAAAAATCTGTACCTATTTATATTAAGCGCACGCTTCATTTTTTTTTATTTACCCTAGAGGAAGGCTAAGGTATTTTGATCATAGTGCCTAGTCTTACGTTTATGTTTTCTTGCGTGAAAAGTGTTTACGATAATGTCTTTCGTAGTGACAATAGAATACGGATGTAACATTTTGTAATGATTTTGTAGTATTTAATTTTATTTAGTTAATACAGCCATTCCAACTTCACTGGAATAAAAAATCACGCCAAAAACCGCGCGCATTTTAAAATGGCGGCCATAGACCACAAACAAAAACAAATTTTATTTGAATGTACGATTTATTAACTAAATGTTTTTTTATTAAATAAATCGTTTATACAAGTTAAATTTGTCCATTTTAACTTGTAAATTGGATGAAATTAGTAAGTAAGACACTAATTTATATACGAGTACTATTGAACGCAATAACTTAATGGGAATTTTATTTGAATTCAAAATTTGTTTTGTGAACAAAGCGGTTGAACAAAAAGGTTTTGACTACATTAAAGCACTATTGCGTAATGGTAACCAAAATGTCACAGTTTGGTAACGAGTGCCATTATATACCTAAGTGCAGTGCAATAAGTCACTTTCTGAGCAAGTGTGTTGAACAGTTACTTTTTTGTACTTAAATTTTATTATTGTTAATGTGGGGACTATGTGAATTACTTTTTCCATTTGTTTAATTTTAACATAAAGTCTGGCAGTTATGAGTACTTTTTGCGGCCTACACAAATTTCCTTTCTTTGGCATTGTTCGTCAAGTCGTTGAGTTCCTTAGTAGCCCTGAGTTGAGCTACACAAATACTGACAAATGCTTGCACTGACTGGACAGGTCCACTCAGAACTGTGTGGTTCTCATATGATTTGACCACGCCATACCTATTTGCTGTATAGACTTTAAAAGAGACTTTGACCCCTGAGTTTGTTTTGGTATTTCTTCTCAGGGTAGTCAGCTAGGAAACACCGGCCTCATCTTGTTTAAATTGACGAAAAAATTAACGTGTAGTGTTTAAAAAACTTTTTATTTTATTTTATTATTAGTGACAGGCTCGCGTTTGACCATTATCTCACCTGATGGTAAGCGATGATGTGGCCGACGATGGACCACGCTTGCCTAAAATTGTTTGCAAAATAAATATCATTTATCAATATTTACGGTTTGCAGATGGGTAGGTAGGTAATTATAATCAAAAGTACTTAAGAGAGGCTTTCCCTAATCTCATCGCCCACTAATAAGGTTCCATCAAAGATCGCACTAATGAAGCTATAGGCATTTACTTCGCTTCATTAATTACGGTTTTAAATAGGGACAGGTACTTCTACGTCTTCTTTCAATCAGGCTTATTTATTTCTTAAGGGTTTCGTATTTATTAATTTTTGATTAGGAAAATTCACCACGTTATTCCGTCGTTTGACTGGGTAAGGAATTAGGGTCGTGTTAAAGACATGATTCCTAATAAATTAGGTAACTTTTTCTATGTTATACGAAGTTAAAATAAAGGAGAGGTTAATATCCAATAGAAAATATATCGATACAGTAAGATACCCGTAATAACAAGAGAAGGAAAACGGTTAGACCAAATAAACCATTGTTTACGATATTTATTATAAGCTCGTGTTTCCACGCCATTCCCCAAGTAATGTCAAAAACACAGAGTTACTTGATACCTTGTATCTAAATAGTCACCCACTTACTGTTGTTATACTCGTTAAAAATATGAAGACGACATGTACTCCCGCTGAGCGAGATGAAAGGAACTTATTTGAATAATATGAATACTACGAATACATAAAAGATCTTGGTTTGACATGCGAGACAGGTGTCTGCCTATCATATAAGATACAATAGGGGACGTATTCCAACCGGGATATAAGCATTTTCCCATTTCCCGCGAAATTAAGTCATCAACTTACCTACCTACCTACCAACTTATTATGGAATTTTTCACGTGATGGAATTTCAAATTCCGTTCATAATTTCGCATCGCAATGTCGTGATCGTTGAGAGATGATACTCCAGTATTATATTAAGTATAATCACGAAAACTCGTTTCGTTAATCATTCATCGAGCTCAACTCTTTATATTTTTTTATCTCTAGAGACCAGTTCCTTGGGTCACGGATAAATAAATATTTAAAAACAACTTAGTTAGCGAGTAAAAGCTTATCCATTACTTTGAGAGTTTATCTTGTAAATAACCCACAGCTTTTTATAAGTAGACGAGTTTATATCAAAACATCCGCCGGGTTAATGGAAAATTCTTGCACTTCCTTTAAAATTATCGGAAAAACATTTTTACTCAGAACGGAAAAGTAATAGATGTTCTGTAGGAGACGGATGGTCGTTACTACTTGTAGACAGTTTCCAAGGTAATATATTTTTAATGAGTCTGTTCAGTAAGCCGTTTTAAATGACTTGTCGATAGCAAAAAAAGCTGTAGGACTCACCTTCGATTCTTCTATGTACTCGTACGTGGTGTCCCAATGGTACGACGACTGGCCCTGTTCTCGGACACACGGAGAGCAGCGAGGTGTCATGCGAGACCCTGCCCACCTCCATGACGCGGCACTCCACACTGCGCGGTGACGACACTCGGGTCGCCGCCTCCACGCTCACGTCCCCACAACCCTTCCAAACACTCGGCTCCGCTTTGAGTGCGGTGATCTACAAAAATAGAAACAATTATCCGCACTCCCCACGTTATATTATGTTTAGGAACGCCTACGATTGCAGAACATTTTATGAAAATAGTTCCGCAATTTAGTGGGTGTCCTCTGGAGTTAAGAATAGATAGATACAATTTCGAGTAAGAAAAATAAAGTAACATTTCAATTTGATTCCCAGCTCACCTCTATTTTTCCACTTTCAGCAAAAACACGCAGTTGTAAAGGTTCTTTTAATTTAGCCTCGGGCTTTATTTTGAGCGTCCTCAGCCAGCCATTGGTCGCTACTTCTATCGCCAGAAATCCTTCAGTGATCCTCGCGCACCCCCCCGGGTTTGCCAGGTGCCCCGTATACACGGATATCGTTAGTTTCGTTGAAGTCTGTATCCAGTCATGCCGCAGAGGTAACGGTGACTCTGGACTTTTGTCAGTTTTTTTCACAGGACTCGAAGCTGCTCTTCGACTTATTGACATAGGTAAATCAGCTGAATGCACTAAACTCTGCATAATCTTGCTGGGCGGACTCCCTTTTGCACTATCATCGCCTTTAGTAATTTTCTTTCTAACTGGTGTGATACAATTTGCTAAGTTCTCCATAGACTTTCTAACTAATTCTTGTGCTTTAGACGGTTCTCTGAGACGGTCTGATTTCGGTGATGGGTTGGAGGAGTCGAAGAGTTCGTCTGCATCGGGCAGCTCGAACCGGAGCGGTCCCACGAGACACTTGGCCAGGAGGGAGTCGTAGTTGACCCACGGATGCACTTTATCGAAGAGTTGTGTGGCGTCTATACCGGCGCCTCGCATAAGCTCCTCGGGTCCTGATATCGAGCAAAACTTATATACATTACTGTAAAACATTTCAATCGAGCAAAACTTATGTACATTACTGTAAAACATTTCAATCGAGCAAAACTTATGTACATTACTGTAAAACATTTCAAACTATTTAACGCTTTTGTTTATTTGATGGGAAATAATGAAATAACTTCTTCAGCACTGGTTAGAAAGAGAGGGAGTGTCAGACTTTTACTGATTAAAACCAACCTGTGTTCCTTCAGTTGCCTTTTGCGTTCGATGGGCGTGGTAATTCTGTCTAACTACCCCGCAATACTGGCAGGCAAACTATTTAACCCTAAGGTTGTATATTATTACGAGCGGTATATGCTTACCTCCGGGATGGTAGGGTAGATAATGCGTTATGTTGTAGACGCGACCGCGTATCGCCAGCCAGGCGTCGTCTGAAACATTTAGTTCAAATAGAGTGCCTTATGAAACATTTTATTGAGATGCGACTTTTATATGTATGTATTGTATACTAAGGGTAATCTTTGTTGAAAATGTTATCAAAACCCAGCGCGCTCTATTGGGACTTTGATATCTCTTTATCCTTTTTAGATGCTAATTTTTGAGAATACTTAAATTCTGAATAAGTAATACAACCTTTCATCGTATTAAATTACGTTTTGTGTGGGCGTAAGTGTATGTTGTGGTTTATTTAATTCTCAAAAGTATTTTATAAGAACGATAAATTATTTAGCCAATTAGGTTAGGTGGAGTGTCGGGGCGTTAATATCACTCATGAGAAGGCAAAAAAACTGGGCAAGTGCGAGTCGGACACGCGCACTGAGGGTTCCGTACTAACTTAAAAGGTAAATTGCGGTTTACGATTTACGACGTATTAAAAAAAAACTACTTACTAGATCTCGTTCAAACCAATTTTCGGTGGAAATTGATAAGTATTTTTCATATATTTTTTTTAGTTTTATCATTCTCTTATTTTAGAAGTTACGGGAACACAAATGTATGTTACGAAGTCTCTCGCGCAAACTATTCAGTTTATAAAAAAAAATATATTAGAAACCTCAATATCATTTTTGAAGACCTATCCATAGATATCCCACACGTATGGGTTTGATGAAAATAAAAATGTTGAGTTTAAGTTCTAAGTATGGGGAATCCCCAAAATTTATTGTTTTTTTTTTCTATTTTTTATGAAAATCTTAATGCGGTTCACAGAATACATCTACTTACCAAGTTTCAACAGTATAGCTCTTATAGTTTTGGAAAAAAGTGGCTGTGACATACGGACGGACAGACAGACACATGACGAATCTATAAGGGTTCCGTTTTTTGCCATTTGGCTACGGAACCCTAAAAACACTCGCACACACAGGGTTGAGTGGTGCACAAACGACACTTTATAAGGTCGAACTTTTTCTGAAGTTCGGTGTGACATACAGTCGGGTACTGTACTCTTTATAACGACTGACCGAAGGTTCGGTTTCGGTTTCAGCTAGTTTCGGTTAAAAAAACCCAAATTCTGTTGGAGTTTCGGCAAAAAGTGGGGGCGAATACAGATATTCGGCTTAACCGAAACTACCGTCTCTAAGCTGACGGTTGTAATAGACACCTAAGAACTAACTCGTTCGTCTATTCGATTTATTTGATTACTATTTTAGTATTTCATTAAAGTTATATATAGTTATAACTTAGTTATAAATTAAGCATAACTATACCGAAATGTAGTTGGAACTTTAAAACTTTATCGAAATATTATTTTATTGTTACCACGTCGGTTTTGGTGTCGATTACCGTACGGTCAAAAATGGAAGACGAGCCGAAAATTCGGTTACGGTTTCGGCTGGTAATTCGGTCGGTCACTAACTCTTTATAGTGCAAGTGTAGGAATATGGACTGGAACTAACTAATGGTATTGTGTGTAGACAGTTCAGCAGGTGAGACAGGCCGTATCCTCCCGCCCACTCCAGTGAGGTCCTTGCCAGAGTTGCCGAGACGGATCCAGTCCATCAAACTATGACCTGGCTGCAGAGCGCATTTGTTGCGGGGGTTGCCTGCAACAAAAAAAAACATAGTACAGAGACAAAATAAAAATAGTAGTATAGGAACGGCTATAGACACAAAATAAAATTATATTTTAGTAATTGGAACGCAGTTTATTACAGTGTAGTGCAGTACTAAAAGTATACTCGTGAATAATTTATGTTTTCATTTTAAACCATTCATGAAAGCGGTGCACTTGATAGGTATGCATTAATGCAAATAATCCACGAAGTTGACTTTAATATTTATTTGGAGAAATGAAAATTCGCGTAAAGCAGTGTTATCGAGACGAAAAAGTGAATGATTAAAAGAAATATTTTGTACTAGTTAAGTTATATACTATGTGATATCTATGTTGGGTACTTTAAAACGGTGAATTAAATTTTTCATCAGATTACAAGTCAGTCAAACGGGGTGAATAGGAACAAAAGTTTGAACGGAATTTTCGCGTTATTTTTAAACAATTTTTCCTAGCATTTAAGTAGGTACTCTTTTTTATTCATTAATTGTAATAAAAACCGGGCAAGTGCGAGTCGGACTCGCGCACTGAGAGTTCCGTACATAAACATCAATGAAAACAGTTCAATTTCCGAATCGAGTCAAAGATTTTTACGAATCGCAACAGTTTTTTTTGGGACGTAACTACAAATTTTCGGATTTTCAGTTTTTTTTCCTATACTTATGCTATGAGACCTTGCTTCATGCCAAATTTCAGGATTCTAGGACAACGGGAAGTACCCTATGAATTTTGATTCCCTTGTGTCGTGTCGTTTTTTGCAACATAAATGGCCAAATCTTTTTTTTTTCGTTAACTTACAAGTTTGATTTTTTTCACAGCTTCAAGGGACCGCAGACTTGAGTATACGGTTTTAATTTCAACCCGATACCTCCATGCGTTCCCGAGATAAAGGGTCTTGACAGACAGACAGACGGACAACAAAGTGATCCTAAAAGGATTCCGTTTTTTTCTTTGAACCCTAAAAACGGATGCTTTGATAGAAATCAATAATATAAATATATTCCAAAGTGAAAAACCTATTCCTGAATATATCTCAGGCTAAGTTTGTAAGAAGGGGAACCTGTTCGCGGGAACGTTTGAAAGAGTTACCACGGATCGCAAATGAAGAAACCCATTTGTTTGTAGTCTGTAAAAGTCTGACACGCTCTCTCACTCCATCTAAAAGCAGCCTTAAAAGTCTAATAAGGGTGTACCTGGTAAATTACGCTAAACGGTTTTCTTCTTTTTTCTTTACCAATAATAATTCATTTGATCATTAGTCAAGCTAACAACTACAATAAGTGAATAACAATAAGTTATTATTCTAACTGTTGGTTAACTTAACTACGGATCAAAAAACTCGCTCTAATAAATTATTATAGTAAAGTACCTTAAAATTAATTCAGGCTGAGTTTCACAATTAATAATAAATTGCGGTCGCGATAAGAGCGGCAAAGTTTGTGGCACAACTCCTGATTTTACTGATAAAATAATAAAAAAATTAAAACTGCGTCTTTCTGACGCAATTTTAATTTTTTTAGAAACCATAACGATTTAGGTTTTTTTTTAGGTGGGAAAATCATCTAATGACAAATCCCGCTCTCTGGCGGGCGGGAGATAGTGTCACACTTTTACTGACTAAAAACCCACTCCTGTTCCTTCTTTGCCTTCTTCCCAGGGCCCCAGGTTTCACTTTCACACTACCCGTTTAGTTAAGTAAAGTTAATTTTCCAAAATTCTTTAGTAGGTACCTTCTGAAAACACAATTTCTTTATTTTATTTTCCAGGAAATTGAAGTCTAAAAGATAGGTTCAAAAAAACAACCACAGACACAGTTCGATTGGCATTGAAATGTTATCTAAGAATATATGGGTTCTTAGATAACATTTCACATTTCCACCACATTCGTAGCGGCGCATAAATTCCATTCTTGCAATAGTGGGACACGTTTCAAGGGACTTATATTGGCTTTTGTATCGCACACAGAAAAATATACCTAGCTTACTAGATTTCGTCACCGGTTTTGTTTGCGTGATAGTCAGAAATTATCTCAAGGGAATGTACCAGCGGGATAAAATATACGCCATGTCTTCCGTAAAGGTCCAATCTATTTTTGTACCAGAATTCACCAAAATCGATTCAACGGTTTAGATGTGATAACGTAAATAACTGTGTCTATTTGTTTAAATAGACAGACACAGTATTTTTGCATTTTTAATATTAGTTCGGATTGCGGAGATATGGCATGAGTGTGTAACACAATAGTAAGCAGATAATATTATGTGTCTTGTAAAAAAATTACATAAACCCTTTTTGCATGTGAATAAATTGTACGACAAATCCGTATAGGTAACAGCGCAGCTTATAACTTATTTATGGTAGAGATGTTCTGTGAGTGCCCACTGCTACTTAATACGAGATGAGATAGGTACGAATAAATCATGTTGTCAAAGTAATTCATGGATCCCACTGAACGTCTAAAAGTTTCAGTTTTCCAATGTGTGTTGCAATGTGTTGGTATTTGATCGTAGATATTTTTTTTTCTTTCATTGATATAAACTAGTGCTTGATTGCGATCTCACCTGATGGTAAACAGTGACGCAATTGTTGATGGTGAAGCGCACTAGTTTATTAAGAGCCTACTTTACTCTAGCCTTGAAGACACCTAAATTATAATCGAGAGGACCGAAGCAGGCAAATTGATCCAGTCCTTCTATGTACGCGGTATAAACGACTTGGCGAAACGCTTAGTCCGAACTGTAGAGGTCTCAATAATGTAAGGTTGAACACTCGCCGTACGTCGGGTTGTCTGATGAGATACGTTCACTTACGTGATACGTGACTAAAGATTTGGGTCAACTAATCATGAGCTCGTAGCAAATTATGAAATGCATTTTTCATTACTCATACTCTGAAAGTAGGTCTGAAGTTGCCAGAGGAGCGGGTTGAAAGTAATACTTTTCATCCCTAGGGAGAAAGAGAAGGATCGATTTCAACTGACAGCTGTCAAATTATTAAAAAAAAAAACTGGTTCTATCTTCATATTTCTATTGAACCATGGTCCAAATTTCTATATAGCCAGTCAATTACAACGCGATGTAAAATTGAAATAACTTAAAGTTAAGTATTAATTAAAGAATGTATTTTTTAAGATAATTAATTTTTTTTAATTTTTTTAGGTAAAATATTTACTATTTTTTAATAATGAAAATGAAAAATAACGCTTGAATAGCTGGCCGGCCACAGAATAAAAAAAATACAAAATAGTCGGGAAAGTGGCAATCCGGTCTTCCGATCTTCATTTGTTTTTCGAGTTGAAGAGTTTTACACACAGCAGAGATTGTCATCAAATTGGAATTAACGCCTGATTTCATGAGAGAAGAAGCCAAAGCAGTAAGTAATGGAAAACCTATTACTGCCTAAATCAGAAGAAAGATACCTAAAATCATACAATGACTCAGGTTTTACAAGGTTTTTATTTTATTTTTACTTTCCTTGTATTCGTAATGAAAAGCAGTGTCTCGGGCTAAAGACTTATTTAGTCGCTTGAACTATTGGTGACCTCTCTACGCTCGGACGCCAAACTTCTTCTCGGGACTAAATAAGTTACTTCCACCCCTAGGGTAAGAATGTACTATTTTATTCAACGCTTTCAGCTTTTGAGGCTATGTGATCTCTTCGTCATCATCATATCAGCCGAAAGACGTCCATTGTTGGACATAGACCTCCCCAAGTGTCCTCCCACAATGGTCATGTGATTCCCGCGACCCTCTCCATGTCATCGATCCACCTTACAGGAGGCCTTCCAACGCTGCGTCTTCCGCTGCGCGGTCGCCACTCCAGAACGTTTCGGCCCCATAGACCATTTGTACTACTCTTCATCCTACTTTATTGAATTTTGTATGTGAACTGGACTGAACCGGAAAGGCAGCCTCTGGGACCAAGGGAATGAATTTTCGATTTATTACGGTGTATGTAAACCCGTGTGATTTTCGACAGCGAGTAGTCTACTTTTCACATTTCCGTGGGTATCATATTGAAGGCGAATACGGTATAATAACGTCAAGAAGTTCTGCGGGGAAATATAACAAGACTAACGACCTGCCCCAGGTTTGTGTGAGAATTTTTTTTTGTCCCACTTTCGAAGACAATGCACACACTTGGTTGCTGATAAGATAGATTTATTGTCATGTTTATTGATTTAGTTTGTAAAAGTTTGATTAAAAAATTCTGGTATTATAATAATTTTGATGTTTAATTAATTGATTCTCTATTTCCTTTTTTTAAGTTGTCCCACACCTGTAGGTATCATAGCCATTTCAGGTGAGTTTACAAACATGTAAAGCCATATACACAATACTTTTCTCTACTATAACACACATGATCTAAACCTTCCTCGTGGATCACTCAGTCTATTTAAAAAAAACCGTATTGTTTATTCAGTAATTTTCGACTTTACCGCAAACATACAGACCTGGGACTTTTTGTTATAACTATCTAAGCTGGCTGTTTTCATTTTGACAATATTGCTATCCATTTCAGTATTGCTAGGGTCCGTGCGGCACTATGTAGATGACACGATGATCTACCCACATCACAAACGTCCACAAACAAGTATGTTGACAAAAGCTCAGAAGCTGATCCGTCTAACACAAACAGATAGTGCCAACTAACGTTTAAAGGAAAACAGCGCAAATTCCGCCGAGGGACAGATCAATAAATCAAAGCTAGCTAAAGTTACGAGCCCTCGAAGTTCGGAGCTTTCCCTTTTTCTTCACGACGCCAATCAAATAACTTTACTCCGCCTCAAGCTACTAATTTTGGTATTCTGATAATACATTAAAACGATGTTATTTTAAGGAACATTGTATTTAAGCAATAAACTTTTGTACAGGAATTTTGCAGTAGGTAAGTATACCTGTTATTTGGATCTGACACGTGTTGGCAAAGTTAAGTTAGGTTACACAATGCTGCTTGCTTCCAAAATAAAGTTAGCAGCGACAGCTAGACAGGTTGTTAATTAATATTTCAATTATAATTTAATCACTAGTTTCTGCCAATGGCTTTGCCCGCCTGATAGTTGAAAATTACGACAAGGAAGACACTCACAGGATAAAAAGTATTCTATGTCCAATTCCAGGATATGGTCGTGTGCCAATTTTTATCCAAATCCGTTCAGCCGTTTAAGCGTGAAGGAGTAACAAATATACAATATATAAATTTTCACTTGTAGGTATAATATTACTAACTGCTGCTAGAGACATTGCCCGCGTGATGGTAGAAAATTATCCCAAAGGACATGGTCCCAGAATAAAAAACATTCTTTTTGATATTCTAGGACATAATAATGATATAATAAGTATAAAGTTAGAACTACACTGCGCACTCGTGTGCCACACACGACGATCTGGGCGCATCGGTCTCCATACATTTTATATGGAAACTAGAGTTTTAGAGCTACACTTAATCCACGCCACGCGACGTCGATCTACGTACAAATCAGGCGTGTTACACCAGTGCGTCGGTCTAATGTAGTTCTAGTTAATAATATTCCTCAACTATCACACAACGCCCTCTAGTCCCAAGCTAAGCAGAGCCTGTGTTATGAGTACTAGACAACTGATAAACATACTTATATATTTTTAAATACATACATATTATAGATAAATAACAACCGGACACAGAACAGATGATCGTGCTCATCATACAAACATTTGTCCTGGGTGGGAATCGAACCCACGAGCTCTGGCATAGCTGTCAGGATCTCTAACCAATAGACCAACAGGCCAGTCAAATGCACATGCAAAGGCACATGCGGACATGGTCTACCCGTGTGTTAAGTTTCATTGAAATCCGTTCAGCTGTTCGAGTGTAAAGAAGTAACAAATAAGTCCATATACACACACACACACATTCGCAAACTTTTGCCTTTATTATATTAGTGTGATATTGTGATTACGTTTACCTTACGGATCTCATAACAGGCTCGCAAAAGGCGTCACTCGGCTACCTCTTGAAGAGATGACCACCACTAATGAGATACTGCGATCATTAATTCGTCTGTCAAGCGTGGTTGTAGCAATATCCCCCGCGATCGTAGATAATCAATAATATGGGAAGCCCATTTTGACAATGGACTCAGTGGTCATTTCCGCACGGGAATTATGATAATGACTGGATATTGTATTGTTACGTATTTTTCAATTTATTTGCTTAAAACTTAACGTTTTTACGTGATTCACTCCATTCCACCCAGGGTGGAGCGAAAGGGACCTTAAGAGCATCCTTCCCAAGATATATTTCCATACAACCAACCGTTCTTACGTGATTATGACGTTATTACACATCTTTCTCTTGATATTTTGAAAACATAGATATCCTTGTGGATACTATCTAGGTTTCTATTAAAATCATATCATTCTGTGTAAGACTAATCCAGTAAGAACCTCCGAAAATCTGCTATCTTGCGTGTAACTTGGCCATTCATCATGTACCTACTTGTAAATTTAAAAAATATATTTTTTATAATTAAGTCAGTATAGAAACGTGATGTGAAGAGTGATATGAAAGAAAAGGAAGTTAGTGATAGTATGACGAGTGACAGGGCAGAATGGAAGAAAAAAAACGTGTTGCGCCGACCCCAAATAACACGGGACAAGGGCAGGAAGATGATGATGATGATGATGAAGTAAGTATAGAAACCTTGCACATAAGATTCGGAAGGATGTTTTTTTTTCCAAAAACTTTTAAGGTATAAAAATACCGTATTTCCTGGAACAAGTTTTGTGAAATATTCGAGTGAATGATGGAATTACTGAATGCCAACATAGCGTGCAGGTGTTATCCCTTTTTCTTTGCATTGCCACTTTATCGAACATTGCGTTGGATGAACCAATAATTAAAAACTTATGCTCAGGTTGACAATAGACAGGTCGGAAAGGGCTTTCTTAACGCTAAAAGCACTAAAATGAGATTAGTAGAGAAACACGCAGTGGATAATAAGGGGAAATACATTAAATTAGTTGTTCTACTTTCGTATTAAACTTAGAAATTAAGACTAAATTTCCTGCGACTAGCTGTAATTCGTAAAGTACCTCCACTAAGTAGGACTGCTCGGTAGTTCGTATTCCCACCAACTGTTACGAGCGAAATTAAGTTTAAGATAACAATTATCATCCGTAATTCCATTTTAGGGGTTCTCTCTATACGTGACTAGCAAGGACGAGAAAGTTACAAGGCTTGAATTATTTTGTATTTCATTGCCCAAGTCGCCCCGATTTTGACACAAATCATTGCCAAAACCAAAGATTTGATACATATCATTGCCATAACAAAGGATATGTTACAAAAACAATTAAAAAATTTCAACTCCTATTTGATACCTTAATTGCGAACATGAACAAGTTGTGGTAAATTCACAAATTACTATAATTATCCTATGAAGGAATCCTTTAATCATAACTCTAATGAGAGGGGTTTAATTGTAATCCTAGCTATGTATTCTATGTACCATTACTACATATTTTGACCCATTTGAATCAGTAAATTCAAGAAGTAGTATTTCGTCATCTCCTCGTGCATAAATGACGTCGCCTGCCACACTCATTAACTCTTAATACAGGGTTTTAACGAGCTAAATACAACCTAGCGCAGTATTATAGTTTGTGGCGAGAAAAGCTTAATAGTTTGTAGTTGATATGCCAATATGTGCACCGCGGTCCATTAGCGCTGGGAAATCCAGTTGAAAACTAAAGTTTGTGTGTAAGCCCAGGGAAAACTTTCGCTTCCGCTATCTGGCCGATCCATAATTCCCCAGGTAAAGTACTAATTTACTTTCAATTTGGTTTAAATGAAATTGCCTACTCAACATGACGCTGGCACAAAAGACGAAATTGGTTCAGTGTTGTCATAGCAGAAAAAAAGATCGAACAGATTCCACAAATAAAAGTCTCCGGGACTTTAGGTTGAGCCAATTGAGGCTTCAGAGATTTCGTTCCATTGCCGTCTGAATAAAAAAATAAAACGTAAATGAATTTTAAATATCGAGACTGATTTGACCGAGTAACTTGGCCGGCGAAATGTTGGAGCCGTCGCAGTTTGAATTTCGAACAGAAAACTTTTACTGAAATTAGTCGGTTTTCTTTTCGTGTTGCTTTTGTTAACAACGTAATCGTAAGAAGATTGATCTATAGGTTAAGGTCAAGCTAATCAATAGAAAAAGGAAACAATTCTTTGTGGGAACATACTAACATATTTTTATTAAAAGTAATATCATTAAAATTATAGTGAAACCTATATAGTGGCAGAATCCATAAAGTTGCAACCGATACGTGAGCACAGACGGGGCAGTACTAGAATTATATTTTACGACTCAAGATTTACTACAAAAAGGATCTTATTTATAATTTTATTTCATATCTATACAAAGAATGAGTTTCACCACCAGTGTGTTATAAAAGAAACTGGGAAAAAGTCCCCTCCCTGCATGTGTTTTTACTTCGCAAATTAATTTTCCGTCCAGCATTCTGACATGCGGATTACGAGCCTGAAATAAACAGAGTTCACGTCAACATCATCTGTACATGACTGTCCTATTTAGCAGGCAGTACCATCGCTTCTGTTAAATCAATATTGACTTAATTAATTCATCACATTGGTAGTACACGTTTACATAGCAACCTTCCACTCAAACCACAGATTCACGAATAGAGTTCCATCCACGCTTTACTACTTATTAAAGCACTTGCTCCTAGCAATATTAATTGTTATTTATCCCCTACACACTATAAACTGTGTTTCAATATTCTGACACACAAGTTCACACATCCAATTACATGAAATATGTCGTCAAAGAAATTATTATCACGGGTCCAAAGTTTAATTAATGTTAGAAATTTGTGTTAAGTTTCAAGTCTCACGTTTGTGACAAAGTCGATATAACTCGAATCGTTATTATTTACATCTGTCAACACTAATTTCGGATTCATTAATTTTTATAGGGATGGGAAGCCCTTTTTTTTTGCAACATTTTCCTTGTTTCTGGCGCAAAGTAGAGCTCAGGGACCTGGGGCTCCGCTCATAGCCGCCAGAGGAATCGTAACAAGGAAAATATTTTATAAAAAGGTTTGCTACCTATATTTAATTTATTTATGAGGTCCAAAGTTCTTGAAAAGGAAAATCTTTTTTTTTGTATACCAACAAAATATTAGTTTTATGAAAGTTGAAGGGTTTATGATAGAAAATTAGAAATATCGAGGGTGAAAGTAATCGGTAAATATTTGGCTAGTAATCCCCGAAGCTTTCAGATAAAGTTAGTGGTTGCGTGAGCAACATTGTAATATTCTAGTCAACTACTGGAGTGGCGAGTGCCCTAATGAAATTCCCCAAACGGACCAGCCAGGGTAAGCAATTTAGTAGGTACGGTCGGTGACAGAAGTCAATTACGACACGAAGGAACCTCCGAGGTATTATTTCACATGCAAAATAGCCCCGAAGTTTAGTCTCCCACCTATGTATAAAATCTAACAAAATCGTTTTCGAGCCATACTGCAACTAACCTGATACTGTAACGTAAATAAAATTTAAATATTTCAAGCAACGATATCGGAATAGGCAAACAGCAGAGAAACACTCACAGAAAGGAAAGAAAGAAAAATGATTCATTACAAACGGCGCCTGTGATATTGTTTTGTATTTTTTAATGAATATTTATGCGATTCCATTTTTCATGGAGATTATTATTTATTTATGCAAATTAAATCCTTGAACAGTAACTGCGGGGTGTTGTGATAACAGGAGCCTTACTATGAAGCTGACGTGTTGAAATGGAAATTGAGACTGGCCTGTTGGTCTAGTGGTTAGTGGCCCTGACTGCTAAGCCGGAGGTCGTGGGTTCGATTCCCACCCAGGACAAATGTTTGTGTGAGGAGCATTTGAGGAGGTTCATTTGTTCTGTGTCCAGACACAGAACAAATGAACGTGCTCCTGAGTACATATGTACAAAATTTCATAACTATATCATGAAAAATCACAAAGATATAAGATCGTTATGGTACCTGGTCGTCCGCACAAATACATGGTCACCGGGCCATCCGGGCGAGTGAGGGGTTGTTTTGCTCCCGCACCCAGTTGTGCGCTGGCGCCTATGAATGTACATTCTTTACATAAAAAATACTAGACACGTGGTTGAGGTTTCGCATTATACATATACTAAAACTAATGTTGTATAGCTCCATCCCTTTAACAGTTCAGTTTAGGTCGACAAAGGACCTCTGTACATATATAAAATAATTCTGTAAAAGAGGTATTTTATAACCTGACGGTTATGGTGACAGAAAATCTTCTTTGATTACTTAATCTTCAAGCGGCGGCCATGTTAATTTCCCGACGACGACGACAAGACTTCATTTAAATTATTTACTTAGATATTTATCTCGACCGCACCACTTATTTACTCCGATGTTTCGTTTTATAACTGTTCTTATTATCATAAGGCTTCTGAATTACTTGTTATATGAAACAGGATAAAAAAGTACCCATTGAATTAATAACTTTGGTTATTTATGATAGTGTTCGCGTGCTTTTAGTGCAACTTTGCTTTATCAGCGATTAGATACCTACTCATGATCCTCGTATACTTAGATATTATATATTGAACTTTATTAAAGGTAAGCAGTACATGTGCTCTTGAGTTCCGGCCGTCCGGTAACCGTACGGATCGAATTCGAGTCGTCGACGGTGCGTAGTGTTCCACGGGCACCTCAAGGAGATATCAGCAAAAGCGTTGGAGCTCAGTAGGGCCGAGGCCTACTGGGGCCATGAGTTGAATTCCGGAAGGGAACCCGGGGTCTTGGAACGCAAGATAAAGAAAGAACATAGGTGTGGTTTAAGTTAGTAAAAGTCTGACAAATTTTTATGCTACAAATTCCTGGTTTTATAAAATTTCGGATATTTGAAATTATGCAACTCGCATATCAAACTTCGTAGTAATTAACTTTTTACAGTGCCGCTCGCTTCGGGATCCTCGCTACTCATGAGCACATTTTTTTTCCGCCCCTGCTGGGCTCCTAGGGCCGGTTTGCTGACATCTCCTTGAGGCGCTTTGTTAGCATTACTGCTTCGCAGAAGGAGGCGACAACCCGGACCACCCGCTACTCCTCCTTGCTCTGGACCATGGCCTGCCGGAGCGAGAGATCGCTACCGCCGATCGCCCCCACGGCAGGCACAGCAGGACACGGCAGTGCTCTGCCCAAGCGGGGCACACCTGTACTGTATACTCCACCATGTCCTCCGGGCGGTCCACACAATGGTGACTCCCGGGCGTTTCTTTCGCACGAATCCGGTGCAGGAACCTCCCAAACTTACCATGTTCGGTGAGGACCTACGTGATACGATATGCGGAAGGTAAGGTCGCCGTGTTGTCTTTCCAGCCACACCTCAAAAAGGCGACTAACCGCCTTAATTGTGGCGTGCCCAGCACTGATGCGACAGTCGCTGTCGCCCTTCCACCATGAGATCCCGCCGGAACTCTGACCGCCATGCCGCGACTTGGCGCGGCAGTGAAGTTTCGCACCGACGTTGCATCTCCACGCGCAAATCGTGCATGCGTGCAAGGTCTTGCCTCCAAATCCCATGGTGGCTGGCCAGCAAGGAAGTTCGCCGCTTCGCGCGAAACCATACGGTTTTCCCGGACCATCCGGATGGCCATGACCCTCTGGCATGCGTTTAGCTTGGCCGTTTGCTTTCACAGCGACAGCGCCAACATAGGGTGCTTTATAGTCTGACTCGCTCTCTCGCTCCACCCTAGAGCGGGATAAGTCACTCGATGATTTCCAATTTAAAAAAAAAATACGGGAAATTATACTTAGGATAACAATTTACTTTCCAAAGGACATTTACGTTTACGATTACGGTAGAATTTAATGTCAAAAACAACATCAAGTTATAAGAAAATTAAAGGACATGTTGTTAAATTCAAACCAACGAGCTGCGATAAGATAAAAGCCGGTATATGAACAAGGAATTTCGTTTCTACTTCAAATAAGATGTTGTGACTAAAGTCGTGTTTACACTAGTAGAATAACTGCTAATCTGTTGGTACTTACCGACCTACTTAAGTTTTTACTGCGCAACCTTCAGTTCAGTGTTCAACAGCGCTACTAACTTAACGCCCCAGAGTGCCTTTTTTCAGATATATCTTTCTAATTTTTTTTCTAATATATATGTCGTGGCTAGATCTTAGAATTGATCACTTCATGAAATATAGCCAACTAAAACTGACCAGATCGTTTAAACGTTAACGTTTGATGATAAGTCAATGCTCGTTTGGCCATATCCATTGATGTAGGATTTCTATGACAATAAAAGATTTAAAGAAAGTAGGCTAAACGAGGATTGACATGTCATCAAAATTCAAACTTTAATGTTTAAAACGATCTGGCCAGTTTTACTTAACCATATCATGCAGTGATCAATTTCTAAGATCTGGCAACGACATACACATAATTATGCCAGTTATGTTTCTGCACCAACTTAAGGTAGAGTGGTAGAATATGCCTAAGGCATTGAGTCCGCCTTTGTACAGTGTTATTTACCAGAGCTAAAAAAAACTTTATTAATAAATAAATACCTATGTAATATAATTTTCTAGTCAGCATAGCTAGACTGTGCTGACTAGAATATACACCATTAATTTTTAATTAATACAAATACTTAAAGGGCTTATTAGAAAAGGTCTCGTTATTATTTAAATACAGCCTCAATAAATAATATTCATAAACAGCAAAGTTATTAGATTTTGTTTATATCCCAAAATTTTACTCAATTTATGGAAATATTGTACAGGCAAGACTTATGTATTAAGGTATTTATGGAAAGATTATGAATGAAAAATAATGGAAAAACACTGTAGTATTTTCTAGTAGCAATTGTTATGAATAATTGATTCAATTACGAATTTACCAATTATGGCAAATTTTCGTGGCCAATTATGGAATTTCGTTTTTTTTTACTGTTGACTACACAAATATGATTAGTAACGGGTAAGGACAGAGCCCCATTTTTTTTTATACTAATTAAAAAATAGGGCTGTATAGTTTTAATGCAATTTGCTAGCAGAACACCGTAGACTACCTCCTTCTTATTTTAAGTTCGTCCTTGCTGTCAGAGATAAGACCTCCATTGTATTCACAGGATTTAAGTTTTTGTAAAAGTTTTGTTACTATTTTGGTGTTCAATAAAGTATATTGTATTTTATTCTACCTGGCTATTTCCTATTAATGTTTGACTGATAGAGAAAATCTTATGTCATTAAAGTCCACCTATGTACCCACTATGCACATGAAGTTAAATAGTATATTAGCAATTTATAGTTTATGGCACTAATAACACAGCCGGTAGTATGCGTATTGAAATACCATATTACTGCCTGAATGTAAAAGCTCTGGGTTTGTGCTTGTTAAATAGTGCTAAGACTATATTACACTATCAAATGCGGCTTCTAAAATTGGCCACAAGTGGTTCAGTAGGTAAGTTTAAATAGTCTGTATTTCTCTCAATAGAAACAAGCCTTAATCGTTCCCAGTAACTACAAAGCCAGTGAAGTATCCGCTCTCTCAACACTATTTACTAACGTACATATTTCTTAAGATCTTTTAAGAGCTCCGAGTGCCATCTACGGCAAAGGAAACGAGGTATTTCTTTCAAGTTTGCGTTCCATTGCAATTTCTAAGATAGTTTGAGAGCAGCGAGCTTGAAGAAATAACGCAACGGACGGGAAAGTTACACTGAAAATACTGAAACGCGTTGCACTGAAGAGTTTCTGAATAAAACATGTAGTGCGGATTTTTAACGTGTGCATATACCTACCCTACGGCACAAAATGTACCTCGACTTTTACCTCTCGGTCGCAGGTAACGAACGTAGATTTTCAATTTACTTTTTGTTCAGAAAAACGAAAATGAAAAATCATCCGGTGCAGACGTTCAATTTATTGGAAAAATTGCAAGTCTGCGGCTGAAAATGGTTTGAAGTGTTAAATCATTGAACCGCAGATTACTAATACATAGCACATATTCTGTTAAAATGCCGCCATTTACACAATGAGCACGTTAAGCCCGGTTTTAGCGTAAATCCAGGTTATGCGGTGTTCTATTGTTGGTTTAAAACCTGGAATAATACATACGTTACCTTCATAAAGCTTTAATACGAGTGAGTATTGTAAATATTCGTAATCAGTTCGAATTGTATAGGTATATTACGTAATTCTCTTTACAAAAAATTAAGACGTTGGTATTTTGTTAATTCGTTTACCATTTCTGCTGACCAAACGTATGTAGGTATCTCATAGTTAACTTGCCCTGCTACCTGTTCACGTAGGGACCGGACCTAATGACAACACCAGCGGACGGCATT
Organism: Mythimna pallens; assembly: GCA_961205895.1. Lineage (NCBI taxonomy): Eukaryota > Metazoa > Arthropoda > Insecta > Lepidoptera > Noctuidae > Mythimna > Mythimna pallens. The sequence continues at coordinate 12,112,714 of OY540843.1, forward strand.
ACCGTGGCCGAATACTGGGTCAGGCAAGAAATTTAACTAGTTTTGCCATCGATACGCTAAGAAGATCGATCATTAACTTCTCTTATTTAAAACATTTTTTGAATTTCTATGAAAGTAATTTTATTTTTTATTTATAGGACAATAAACAGCTACAATACACTCGTATATAAATGCACTAAAAAACAAAACCGTACAAACGAGCGTTTGCAATATGGCCCACCTCTGCATTATCTAAGTGAACCCCGGGGTCCTGGAACAAAGGCAAAGAAGGAACAGGAGTGGGTTTTAGTCAGTAAAAGTCTGACACGCTCTCCCGCTCAGCCCTAGTGCGTGAGATGTCATTAGATGATTTCCAACAAAAAAAAACCCCGCATTATCTACCTACATATTAACGTTCAAGATTACCGGCAGTAAATGACGCTGGATAATAAACAAATATATACTACAAATCAAATTATTATTATTATAATTATGGTTAAAAATTATATTAATAACTCCTCCGCGTTGTGGATTACGGTCCATTCCCTCTCCTAGAGAGAAGGCCTGAGTCCCAACAGTGGGAACATTATAAGGCCGACTATGCTATGCTATACATAAGTAAAATTATTAAAACAAGCAAAAACATCATTGGGAGCCTAACGTTAAACTTAAACATAAACTCTCGGACATTGTTCGCTAAACGGAAATGTTCTTTTCAATATACCAACATAATAATTCTGAAATCAACTTAAAAGTTCTATTATGGCAGCAAAATCTCTGTTGTATACCAACACTTCGAACCGAGGTAATTATATTTCCGTTTCCGTCCATAAAGCAGAGAATAGAAGTAAAAGAGCGTAAAATTCGCAGAAAAGCACCTAACATGCCTGTTTACAAGGCTAATGTGCACGCTTTGACTCACTAATAAAAGGAAAAGTTAACGCTAAAAGAAAAACACGGACCACATAAAAGGCAAAGAAAAATATCGGTTTAGTTTCCATTGTTTCTAGGTATCAGGCATTGTAAAAAGGCCTTTTTATGACTAAACTATAAATCTTAGACATGACTAACGGTAAATGAAAATATCGTGACACTAGACTTATTTTTAGGGTTCCGTATGTAAGTCGTTAAAACGGAACCCTTTAGGATCACTTTTTTGTCCGTCTGCCCGTCTGTCAAGACCCTTTTTTTCAGGAACACGTGGAAGTATGAAGCTGAAATTATTATCAAATAGGTACTCAAGTCTACTACCACAAATAGCAGTGAAAAAATGAAACTTCTAAGTTAGCGCAATCTAAAGATAAGGCCGTTTACGCTTCGTTTAGGCCTTAGGCGCAAATTTTGACTGAATGAAGATGAATTCAAAACTTCTAAGGTACTTCTCGTTGACCTAGAATCCTAAAATTGGGCATGAAGCAAAGTCTCATAGCAAAAGTATAGAAAAAAGGCTGAATACTGTAAAGTAGTTTTTTTTTTTTTTTTTTTAAGGTGGGAAAATCATCCAATGACAAATCCCGCTCTTGGGTGGAGCGAGAGATAGTGTCAGACTTTTACTGACTAAAAACCCATTCCTGTTCCCTCTTTGCCTTCATCCCGGGGCCCCGGGCTTCGCTTTCACACTACCCGTAGCCCCTGTAGGCTTCGACCCTGCTGGGCCCCTACGATTTGCTGACATCACCCTGAGGCGCGCGTGGAACAATACGCGCCGTCGACGACTTGGGCTCGGTCCGGACAGTCACCGGACGGTCGGACGGCGAGCCACCCATTGCTCGCCGTCCGCAAGCCTGCGCCTACGGTGGCCGGAAATCGGGATCGGAATCCCGGCGGCGGTTGGGGCGTGAGGACCGTTGTTGTTGCCTCACGCGATCGGCCGCCGCCATGTGGTCTTTCCAGCCATTCCTCAAAGAGGGCACTTACCGCCATAATTGTGGCGTGCCCAGCACTGAGTTGCGATAGTCGCTGTACTGTAAAGTAGTTAACGTTACAAAAAATTACTTTTTGCGATTCGAAAAAATCTTCGAAACTCGATTCCGGAATTTAACAATTTACAGTAAGTTTGAACGGAACCCCCGCTGCGCGAGTCCGACTCGCACATGGCCAGATTTTTTAGACTATTTCTTTCCAATTTCTAGGCCAAGGACCCTTTTGGCTTTTCTACGTACATAAAAGAAATGGTCCGAAATTATCAACAAACAAAGAGTGAAGGGAAAAGGCCTGCTACAAAGTGGACCAATGGACGCGAGACGCACAGGACTAGTCGTTGTAGCCACACTTGGGGATGTCTTTCAGATGAAATGATGATGATGAGTGTTTTCTGTTAGAAATGAGGCCTTTACTCACTAGCAGAATATGTTATATAATAACCCCACGGATATTGAATAACACCGATAACACAGTCCTTTAAAATTTTAATTAAATATATTTCTGTGCCATTATCATTTGGTTACTTTGGACGAACAATGAAATTAATAGATTGCCGAATTGCGAAAAGTTATTAAAAATGATAAAACATTTTTCAAACTTTTGGCGGAGGTAGATTTGTGTACATTTCGAGCGAGTTTTTCCCTCGGACGACAAAAAGATAATGAGAGGAAAAAATAAACTAGGCAAAAGGTTTTGTATTTAAATTTAACGATAATATTCCGTGCGACGACGTTCTCAAGCTTCATTACAAGTTTGAAACTATAAGTTTACGATCTCAATCAACGTCGGCGAATTCAAATGAAATATAACTTTAAAGAAGTTTATTATTCGTACTCTTTACAAAATGTTGACTTCGATTTTTAATATAATTAAGTCGTAAATATATTTCTAATGCTGTGACCATATTCGCGGATTACCGAGATTCGGCGAATATTCGCGCTAACGCGATAAATGTGGTCGAGTAGTTCGTCGGATTGCGAAGTATTCAGGCGAACACAAATGCATAGAAATGCGATTGAATGCTAATGTAGACACAACAAGGCGTATACCCAAATAAAATGTTTTTATCGCGACAATGCGACACTTATATTCGCGCGATTATGTAGCCACTGCATTACAAGGTCACAAAATAATGATAAACGTAAGTAGAAAGCGCCAGTAATTGTTTGCAAACAACTATATTACCCTGTTATGTTAAGTGATAATTGCTAACAAGGTGCAAAAAGAGGAGATAACCGTGTTTCAGACCGGGTCTAGTTATCGTTATCCCGCGTAGGTAGTTTTTGTCGTCGCTTTGTGTAGCCAAGCAAAAACCAGCAGCGCTTTATTGGGGAAGCGGCCTTTTGAGCGCTGCCGGACTCTAATGAGGACATCGCGACCGGCAGCCCGAAAGAAGTGCTTATACCACCCGTTTTATTCGTGAGAATCCGGTGAACGCGTTAGAATATTGAAATAATGAAGGAGTTACTCACAGTTGCGTGTGGAAACAGGTTTTTTGGGGTTTTGTAGCGTTGATTTTATTTGTCAGCAGTTTTGAGTCGTTTTCTTGGAATGTTGATTGAGAAAAAGTTTTAATCTCATAGGACTTTGAGGTGGTAAATCATCTAATGACTTCTTCTAAAACCACACCTATGTTCCTTCAGTTGCCCTTTGTGTTCCAGGACCACGGGTTTCTCTTTCAGAAGTCAACCCATGGCCCCAGTAGGCTTCGGCTCTGCTGTGCTGCTGTGCGGTTTTGGATCTGTATAGTTATATTAAGCGTTTCCATTTGCGAAACAGTCAGTTAAAAAATTAGAATTCTGACTCAGTATCTAAAGAAAATTATACTTTCTGAAATATTGAACAGTGGCGAAACTTAGTCGTGATTGAACAAAAATTTTGATCGCCATTCAAATCAAATTCAAATTCACGGAATCAGAAAAAAAGCAAACTTTTGGATCACACAATTAAGTTTTCCATTTACGTTGCTAGGCTAGGGTCGCGACACAAATCAACGTGCCACGGTCCCGTGACTAATAAATTATACCTACTATTTTTAGTCACTCAGACCGATCGACCTCTCTGGCAGGGAATAAAAGATGAGCTTGCAAATGTGGAAGTCTACCCGCGCGGTTCTAATTTTCTTCCTACTCATAAAAGTGTTACGAAACAACCAAACGTGGTACATTTAGTGTTTATAAAAAAAAAGGCAAGAATTACGTTTGTTGTATGGGAGTTCCCTTAAATGTGTATTTTATTCTGTTTTTTATAGCGGCAACCGAAATACATCATCTGTCAAGATTTCAACTGTCTAACACGGTTCATGAGATACTAAAGCCTGGTGACAGACGGACGGACAGCGGAGTCTTAGTAATAGGGTCCCGTTTTACCCTTTGGGTACGAAACCGTAAAAAGAAAGAAAATACTTTTATTTGGCACGACACAAGGCACAAAAACCACTAGTTAAAGGAATAAACGAGAAAAATACGGAAAAATATAACAGTGTGCTCACGGCTCTATCATCATTATATTATCTGTGGTCTGCAATCAGTCCAACCAGTTGTGGTCAGGCGATAGCGGCTGTCCACTAATAAATTGAAATGGACCACGTCATTGTACGGTACAGCGAACGATTAGAGGTGGGCGGAAGAGTGGTGGGACGCACCTCCCTGTGGGGGTATCAGTGCACTGCAACAAAGCTGTTTCGGCGGACACCTAACGAAAATCACGTGTATCCGACGCTCACCGCTCAAAATGTGGGACTGTATAGAACGTATTACGTCAGCATTTGAAACAAATGATCGTTAGCAACTAGGATTTTCCAATCATTTCCTTTCTTGATGTGGCAAGTTTAATATTGAGGCGGAATCGCCGTCCACAGTGCTACAATATACCACAGTGTCTCAAGACGAAAGTCTATGACCAGTGCGTGTTGCCAGTGATGACACTGATGACATAATTATGGCTCCGAAACGTGGTCGCTTACAATGGGCCTCATCAGAAGGCTTAAAGTCACTTAAAGGACGATGGAAAGGGCTATGCTCGGAGTTTCCTTGCGTGATCACATCAGAAATGAAGATATACGCAGGAGAACCAGAACAGATGGTCGATGGGGACGAAAGGTTCTGGAATGGCAACCACGTACCGGAAGACGCAGCTTTGGAAGGCCTCTCACAAGGTGGACCAATGACCTGGGGAGGGTCGCGGGAATTCGATGGTTGCGAGACGCACAGAACCGCTCATTATGGCGACACTTGGGGGAGGCCCACCCTATAAGGACCAAGCCCGAGTCGTCTTGAAACTCGAACTCAAAATTATTTATTTCACATAGGCCTACATGGGCACTTATAAAACGTCCGAAGTTTGCGCACTTCGGGGCGAAATGTTTCACGTGCGCCTCAAAGAGATTTCATCACACTGTAGGGCCCCAGCAGGGCCGATGTCCGTTAGGGCCACGGAAGAATGTTTGAAAAGGAAACCCGTGGTCCTAGACAGCAAAGAGCAACTGAAGGAAATAGGTAGGTTTTAGTCAGTAAAAGTATGACACTCCCTCCCGATCCATCATAGAACGGGAGAAGTCATTAGTTTTATTACTCACCCACCTTCCAAAAAACCCTGGTTGCGACAGCCAGGGTCAAAGAAGCTTAAAACTAAAAGTTTATTCCCAAGACATATCGTATCGTAACTCGTAGCGTGTACCTCGTCTTGAGTAAGAAGTTTCTCATCTTATTTAACTCGTCAACTTGACGCCATCTGGAGTAAGCTCACAGATGCTGACGACTTTACGTAAGAGGTCAAGCTTTATTTTTGATGATGCAATTAAACTTTGGTAAATAAAAACTAAAGGAAAATAATATCTTGTATATATAAAAGGTAAAGTCCTGACTTACTGACTCATCGAGCACAGCTTTAACCCTTAGACGTAGAACGTTGCAATTTTGGACAAACCCCTAAGGGAATGAAACATAGGTCCAAAGTTTGTATGGAGACACCTACTTTCACTCGGGCAAGGCCCCTGAGAGAAGCAAGTTAATTATATAAAAATAAATTCTAATATGAACTTTCCTAACTGAATTGGCAAACTTAAGTGGCAGTGGGCAGGGACATTGCTTAATGGAAGCCCGAATTTTTTGGAATGTACCGGAAGACGTAGTGCAAGAAGGCTTTCCAAAAGGTGAGTCGATGACCTGGTGAAAGCCGCAGGAATCCGATAGATGCAAAAAACACAGGACCGACCTATGGAGTGACGGTTGGGGAGGCCTGTTTTCAACCGTCGATGTCTTTTGGCTGAAATTTTGTGGAGATACGGGACGGGTGTTGTGTCTGTTCCGGGCAACTGCCAAATAGTTGATTTCGGGCTACTATACCTATATGTTCTAATCGCGCCGAATCTCTAATACTACGATGCAGGAATTCGAATTTTAGTTATTATGTGGCCTCATACTTGTCGCTACAATGATAAACAAGGACGAAGCCTTCGGGCTGTACGTTATCAAACTTGCAACTTGGATTCAGGTCTCAATGTGGGAAAACGCCCTTGTCATGCTTAGCGGTCAAATAAACTAGTAACACATAGCAATCATTTGTTTTAAAGCATTTGCCAAACAATATCAGAGTAAAACTGTGTGTCCGTGAATAATATAAAAATATAGATATATACTTCGGCTGATCACGCATCGCGGGCAGTTGTAGCGAATACAATACAATTCCGGACAGGGTGATCCCATTTTATTAATGAAATGATTGTAGCTTCACTTCCTTCTTTTCTATTGATTATGTCCGAGCTTTACTCTAAAAATACACAAGTATTTTAGTTACGTAACAACGTTCAATCCACTTTGAAAGCTCTTAATTCTATTAGCGAGGACATCCCTGTTTTATGTCGGTAATTGATCGCTCGGGAATACACAAAGAAAATGTTGTTGTTATGTTTATGTGAAGCGTTTAAGTGGTGTAATGTACGTTAATAGTGTTCTATGTAAAGAATGATAGCGCGTAGGTGGTACTGATACTTATCTAGTTCTAATAAGCCTATATGTTCCATTGCTAAGCGAATGCCTTCCGCTCCCTTTTTCTTCGGTAAGAGCTCATCTTTCCATCTTCATCTTGATCTGCTGCGGTCTCACCTTGCGTTTAATGGGACTCAATAAGTGGCTCTTGGAGCAGACATGTCCGGCCAAATCCCACTTAAGTGTAGCTGGTTTTCGGGTAACATTTTGTAACTTAGTTTTGGCGCGCAGTATCGATACTGATGCTTACTTATAGTGGTAGTGAAATCGTGTGAAACGGGGCAGACATTTTCGAAGAAAAGTGTTGGTTTTTTTGTGGGAAACTATCAATTGACTAATCTCGCTTTGGGTGGAGCGAGAGAGAGTGTCACACTTTTACTGACCAAAATCTACTTGTGTTCTTTTCAGTTCTATCGAACAATCTCACAGCGTTGGTTTGTATTCTAAGTTCTTCTCTTTAGTACATTCAGAATCCGTTGTTAAAGAAACACATGAATGAGTATACACCTGAAATGGTATACACACTCATGGCGTCTTAGTACCACTCATCTTCCGAATATCAGAAATGATAATATCTCGCTGAGCCCAAATAAACGAGGACGCCAGCGAGCGCGAAAATATTATTTTGTTTTCCTTTTTCCGACGAGAGTCACCTTCCAACATTTGATATTTCATCCTAAAATAACAACTTATTTTTTCTTTTCAGTATTTGTCATTGAAAAAACATAAAAGAACACGGGACCTTTTATGAACGTTAATGTAAAAATGGAACATTATGAATTTATATAAAAAGTATAAGATGCAAATCTGGAAAGTTCGTTTGTTTACTCAGTGATTACCAACTCTGACTATAACTTCTAATGTGTAAGCAGAATCTTATTGACTTTTAAACAAATAAAAAGTTTGGAAGCCAATATATTTATGGAAATATATACAGCTTTATACAAACTCGAAAATAACTTTTGTAATAAGAGGTTGGTTCAGTCGTGGTGTGCGAGTATTTTACTTACTAAATCCGGTGTGACATGTTAGGTAGCACTCTGCAATGGGATCTCTAAAGGGGATAAAGGTCCATGACTTACAGACAGACCTCCAAACTAAAAATAAACCTTTCAACCCTTTTTCGGTTAGGAACGTTTTAGATTTTTAAATAAAAGAAAAAAAAAACATACGTGGCTGATGGCAACTAAAAGAAAGGGCCTAGAAGTAAGTACTTGTTGCTTATCTCAAACTTTACGGACTCATGAGACAGTTCTAAATCTTATTTGGATCGGATCCAAATCAGCTTCACTTCTTACAAACCCAGCTCTAACACTATTTTGTCTTATAGAAACTTAGTACCGAGTCTCAAGGGACATCTAAACTATTCTCTGCAAGACTTCCGTTTCATAAAAAACTGGGCAAGTGCGAGTCGGACTCGCACCCTGAGGGTTCTGTACAAACTTATCTATGTAAACAGTTCAATTCCCGAATGGAGTCTAGAACACTTTTCCGAATCACAATTTTATGTTTGTTGTGACGTAAAAACATATTTACAGTTTTCAGATTTATTCCTATACCTGTGTTATAAGACCTTGCTTTATGCAAAATTTCTGAATTCTGGGTCAACGGGATTATGAATTTTGATTTCCTCGAGAGGGTCGAAATATACGTTTTTTGAGACATAACGGCCGTAATTTTTTTAGACAGGCAGACAGACAGACAGACGGAAGGACAACAAAGTGATCCTATAAGGGTTCCGTTTTTTTCTTTTGAGGTACGAAACCCTAAAAAGCTTTATTATTTTACGATACATGCTGTTGGTTATACAAAAAAAACAAAACTTGACTACAGAAAAGAGCATTCTTGAGGTACGAAGATTTGACGACGTAATTTATTTTTCCTTTTATTCCCCTGAAGGCACGAGAAGTAGCCATATTGTCTGTGGGGATTAAGTTTTATCTCAAAAACCCCCTTTCACTTACGTTTGACTTTCCCTTCGAGTTTTTCCCTGTAGGTTTTTATAACACTTTTTGTTTATACATTTACTATATTTTACCTGCCGTTTCGTTTCTGTAGCTTTTTTTAATGATATAAACTACTGATTTATGCAATCGTTGATGGTGAAGCGCATTAACTCTAGTCTTGAAGACACTTAATTTTATAAATTGAACGGGAAGACCGCAGCAGGCAAAAATGTTCCAGTCCTGCGATGTACGCGGTATAAACGACGAAGCGAAACGCTTAGTATGGACCGTAGAGGTGTTAACAATATAAGGGTGGACAATCGCCATACGTTGGGTTGTTCGATGGTAGAAAGGCGATGGCGGAATCTAGTCACGGAATTCCCGCGCACACACCAAAATGCATCCTATAGAATACCGAAAAAAGTAAAAAGCTTATAATAATATGGCCGATGCCCAATGGCGTGCAACATCGTAGCAGTTCCGATTTGTTCGCAATGCCGCACAGTCCAAGCTGAAAGTCTTTTTTATTGGTGGGAAATCATCAACCGTCTCCCGATATGGGTGGAGTGAGAGGGAGTGTCGATTATCTGAAGGAATCTTCAGTTGCCCTTTACGTACCAGGGCTGCAGTAACTTTCGAACAATTCTGCAAATACTGATGGCCAATATCCCACTCTCGCAGACAATGCGCACACTAAACTTCGTTGCTGTTAAGATTTATTCTCATGTTAACTGAGCAAATTTGCAAAGTTACATTACACATTTTATATTAATAAAATTATTTTGATATTAAATTAATTGATCGAAAGTAGATATACTATATTGATTTAATCATTGTATTGTTAATGTTATTAAAAAAAATATTGTACGGACTGATTTGTTATAAATTATTACCTACACCCTTCGCATTAATCATGTCTATAATAAATTTTAAAAAAAATACAGTGAGATAATGTACACAGAGATTAATTAATTAATAGATTTTTATTAATTTTATTAATATCTTTTTTAAATATTTTTTTTTGTATTAGTGGTGGTGGTTGAGTGGTATAGTGTGGTAGTGGTGGTGGTGGTGGTTGTGATCATCAGCTTAACCCTAAAGGCAGTATAGGATCTCAACAACGCATGGTTCACGTCAATCAGCGTCAGTCGACCGTTCATCTCCGAAATTGAACGGCTCCGATCTCCCTATTAAATTAGGACTAGGATACTGGGATACTGGCCACAGCACGGTTAACGAGAGCAATGCAATTAAGATAAATCGGATTAAGATTATGAGAGCGCCGGGAAGTGAATTAACTATTTATACATTGAACATCCGGCGCGTATAATGAACTACAGAATTCAAAACCCTCTTCAGCCAATTTTTTTTTAATGGTATAATCTAGTGCTTGACTGCGATCCCACCTGATAGTAAGCAGTGATGCAATCGTTGATGGTGAAACATTTTTAAACTTTTAGCATAAACAAGATCTAAATTGTGAAATACAATTCGAGCAGTTACACATGATTGAAACACATAAAGCGCTGGCAAAGTTCCTTCGAAGTATCATCTAAAGACATTATTGAAACATGCTGAGACCAGCGAAGTGGAAACATGAAAAGCGTAGCGCTTCACAACTATGTGTAGGTAGCATAAATGTATACAAGAACTATCGGGCTGTATACATATATATTACCAGTATTACTGATGCAGTATATATTCATATTTGCATTCACGAGATAGTTAGTACCTACTTATCCTTAGCCAGGAAGTTAGTAAAAAAATAATGTTAAGTGACATAATCTCCGAACATTTTTTTTTGTTCTAAAAAGATCATTCTTAGAGACTAGACAGACGTAATTTAGCGTCATTCCTTCCTTCGCTCTTGTGTCTTGAATGTTCGAATCACCGGAGCATGTTCTTTTCATTGCTACTCTCTTTCAAATGGCCCAAAGCTCTTGGCATTATCTCGAGCGGAGAGCTCATACGAGAATGATTCGACATTTTACTGAGTGCTCGTATTTGAACCGTGTTGTTCAGTAATTTTGATGTTCGTTGATACATTTGCGGATGATCCCAAGTTCAAATTACAGTATGACTAGCTTCTGCTAGCGGCTTCACCCGGGTGAAAGTCGGTTTCTACATACAAACTTTGGACCCCCGTTTCATCCTTTTTGAGGGCGAATTTTGGAAAATCCTCTCTTTTTGCTCGCTTAAGTCATGAAAGGAAGCCTTTCGCCAAATTTCACACTCATAGTTCCAGTAATTTTGGCTGTGCGTTGATATGTCAGTCAGTCAGTTTCTCCTTTTATATATATAGATAAAGTTGGATCATCCTCTGCTATGTTCCTGACCAGATCCATAGACCATATTGTCAAGGCGAGGCAAATTGTTAATAAAAGCACTTTTCATTCGTTTCAGTTATGTCATTCACCTTTGAATTTGTATCAAGAAAATACAAAAGCTCGCTTCTACAACTCCGTATTGCTGTTGAATAATTTAGCCTCTAATACAACTCGGCACCACGAAGAATTATTATTATTTGATTAGCAACTAGGTAAATTATTTAGCAGCTTTTACCATTTATACAAATTGAAACTGGTATAATTGTATATAGAACCCGACCAGGTATCAAAATTAGCTCATTTATAGACTATGAATACTTTCCTTTACGAATTGTATATTCAATGGATCTATTTTCGTAGGCACACAAAATAAATTGATGCGACCATGGACGCTTACGCGATTACAATAAAATAAACGAAAACCAATTTTAGTTTCGCTGTTACTTTGAAACAATCAAGTCAATCACAAATCCGATTCAGAATGAATTGTCAAACAACGTAGTTAATCTTTTTAAAAAACACAAGCGGAATTAAACAATTAACGAAAAATCTATTTTTTATCAGGGAAACGGCAAGCTTTGAGCTGTAATTAAATACGTGGCATTGTCACGTGACTCTGAAAAAGAGTGATCGATGTTACAAATTGCTTCCATTGTCAGGAGTGAAAAAAAAGTGGATTGACGATATCCAATTTATCGGCAAAGAGAAAAATTGAACACCTAAAAGGTGCAGATTGAAAACAAAAACGTTGTAGTGAAACACTGAAATATCTGTGTTAGGACGCGGCCTTTATTTATCGAGTAAATTAAACATTAACAAGATGGAAAGCCCTCATCTCTATGTAGATTGTGGGTCTGGTCATTTAAGCTTGACTGCGTAACACTGACAAATCATAAATTGGTATACAATAGTTATAGACGGAATCAGATATTAAGCATAATAATTTATGATGTTATTTTTTGGGTGTACTGTATCCGAAAATAACATCAATAGGCGTCATCATTAATCATTACATTAATTTTAGGTTACGCTATAAAAAATATATATAGATCAGATTGATTACGCAAAGACCTACGTACAGATACATTTATACGATCATTGATTTATAGAAGTTACTAGCTTTTGCCCGCGGCTTCGCTCCCGTCAACTGACTACCTACCCTACTCTACCACACTCTTCCCTACTCTACCCTACTCTAACCTACTCTACTCATTACATTTATTGAATTCATTTGTTACAAAAAATGTGATAAATGAAGAACCGCTCGACCGATTTTGTGCAAACTTCACATAAACCATCTACTAAATAGTCCGAACAAAGCCTAAACATTTAGTTTGGATAGTGAAGCCCGTTCTTAAGTTATAAAATTACAACGAAAAGTGGCATTGATTTTTATATATATTGATGATCCATTCCAATAATACACAACATTGAAACCTATGATGAAATGTGGTAATCAATTGATAATATGTATTTATATAAATAGACAAACTGTGATACGCCGTTCATAAGGCTTTGACAAGTGAACCATAAAATTAAAAAGAAATCCCGTTTAATTTTTAACGGAACAAATGTAATGCATCCAACTACTGCACTGAATTTACGAGGCCATAACTCACAGTAGAGGTTTTTATTTTATTTTATATAAACTAGTGCTTGACTGCGATCCCACCTGACGGTACGTACCAATTGCTTTAACCTCAATACAGAAGCTGGGAGTTTAAAAAAAAATTGAGATAATAAAATCAACCAAAAAAGATTAAAAGCGTTCACTACCCCTTCCACACTATTTGGCTTAAAAACTATGATTTTCAAACCCGTTTATATCCTTTAATGACTTATTGTACAAACATGTGATTAAGAATGTAACTTATTGTACAAAGATGCTAATAAATATTATATATAAATTTAAAAAAAATACTATGATCTAGGCGCACGAGCGTCGCAAATTCAGTCGTCCTAAAATATTTATCATCACACTCGCGCGCCCAGGCTTGTGGTATTTATTAAAAATTGATAAAGCTATTTTAATTCAAATAAACAGGAAGTTTTAAAGGAAATGTTCTCCTATTCAAATAAAGTGTAGTGAACGTTCTTAACATTCAAAGTTAAAGTCAAAAGTTTTTATTTCACATAGGCCTACATGGGCACTTATAAAACGTCAGAAGCTATTGCATTACGTACCTACTCACGAGTTCGAATATAATTTTATCTCTTGTCATCGTTGGATCTACGAAATAATTTTCCCAAAATCTTGCTAATTCAATCAGAGCACGTAATTTTAATGTAAAGGAGCTAATAAGGCATGAGAAAAGACGCGTGAAGACAGAACACTGTACCATATTTCACGCCACGTTTACAGTCTTACCAAAAGTTTTCTTCCTCAATTAGGAATGGCGATCTGTAATCGATTATTCGAAGAATCGATTTTATAACAGCGGATCCGTTCTGTGAATCGATCTCAGAAACATCTAGATTCGATTTTTTGCAATCATATTATTATTTATAAATGTTTAAAGCACGTATTTTCTTTAAGCTCTTTTTTATGTAAATGTTGTCCACCCATTGTAGGTTCATCTGTATCATTATTTTTAGAACTCAGTACATGCAAGGTAACTAACGGATCGATTTTTTAAAAGTCTATTTATTTAGTTTTTTATTTGATATAAACCAGTGCTTGACTGCGATCCCACCTGATGGTAAGCAGTGATGCAATCATTGATGGTGAGGCGCACTAGTTTATTAAGAGCCTATTCACTCTAGCCTTGAAGGCACCTAAATTATAGTTGGACGGGAAGACCGCAGCAGGCAAACTGTTCCAGTCCCTCGATGTACGCGGTATAAACGACGAAGTGAATCGCTTAGTCCGGACCGTTGTAGTTTCAACAACAAGTTGATTTATTACTGAATTGATTCTTTAGTCTTTGACTTGTATCGATTTAAAAATCGATATTTTTAGGGGTCCGTAGTTACCTCAAAAGGAAAAACCGGAAATCTTATAGGAAAACTTTGTTGACTGTCCGTCTGTCTGTGTATCTGTTAAAAAAAAATTGGGATTCGGAAAAATCTTCGAAACTCCACTCAGGAATTGAACTGTTTACATAGGTAGGTTCAGCGCGCGAGTCCGACTCGCACTTGCCCAATTTTTTATGAAGAATCGCCATCCCTATTCTCAATGTTTTCACATTGGAATACCTACAGACCTGCAAGGATGAAACTCTTGTCGGTAACGTTCTACTTCTTCGAAGCGTTTGAGATCTAACTATGTATAAGCCGGATTGGGATCCACTACTGCTCACGGATACACTTTGGCTGAATAATATAGTTTCCGTGCAACCACGGGCCAAGTTTGTAGATCCGTCAGAATCTGTTTGTAACAAAGTTACAGGCTATAGTCTGTTCCATATCAGTATTGTGATTAAGTCACTTGCAAAACTATGCAATACTGTGTAGCTTGAGGGCCTAACGCATCGTGATTAAAATAAAAATAATATTTTTTTTATTAACAAAAAGGCAGGTACATCTTACCTATCCTAATCAACATACAATGTATTTATTAAGTTATGTTTTGCTTGAAAATATAGAGCAAACCAAGTTGTTCGTGCTAGTATTAACTCTGTGGCAGAGATCGGCGCCTTCCTCCTATAGTTTTCAGTATCAGTACAGTATTATATTTTATTATTTATTTCATCACAGTATTATATATTTGACTGGCCTGTTGGTCTAGTAGTTAATGGCTCTGACTGCTAAGCTGGAGGTTGTGGATTCGATTCCCACCCAGGACAAATGTCTGTATGATGAACACAATCATTTGTTCTGTGTCTGTGTGTAATTTATCTATATTATGTATTTATTTAGAAATATAAATATGTTTATCAGTTATCTAGTACTCATAGCACTAGCTCTGCTTAATTTGGGACTAGATGGAGTTGTGTGTTATTATGTTATTATTATTATATTATAGTATAAAAATAAAATATTTTGGTACAATTTAATATAATTGTACCGCCATCAATGGCACCATATAAACTACGAGTTCCTTCATCGCGCAATTAGAGTTATCCGTGCGATTTCAACATAATATACAACGGCCCGAAATCATCTATCGGGCAGTTGCCCAAACCAGACAGCACCCGACTGGTCGGAGGATCCTCCCTTTTCAAAGGAGGTTTACGGGACTTTACATTTTGTTCCGTATAACTTAAAAAAAAAATGATAATAATATTAATTAAGTAGGTATATCAGCAAACAGCTGGTCGACTCTTCGCATGACCAGAGGGCTGCGCTTTTCTTAGGTCAACAAATCAGCATTGCCATCCAACGTTGCTGCCAGCGTTTCTGGGTACTTTTCCCATTGACATCGT
This sequence comes from Mythimna pallens, assembly GCA_961205895.1. Lineage (NCBI taxonomy): Eukaryota > Metazoa > Arthropoda > Insecta > Lepidoptera > Noctuidae > Mythimna > Mythimna pallens. The sequence continues at coordinate 12,128,241 of OY540843.1, forward strand.
CGTGTATGAATTTTTTGATGCCCTAAGAGTTCTTTTTCAACCCGTTTGTTAATTGTTAACATTTATTAGTTAAGATATAAAATATCTAGACGTACATATATAAATATTTTCAAAATTCTTTCATAATATTTATTTACTAAAGTTAAAATTATTTAATTTTGTAAGTAAATTGAATATAGATTGTCGTGAAATATATAAATGTTCTTTCGTTTGTTCGTCTTAATACAGTACTCTACAATGTGTCGTAACATAAATCCGTCTTCAAGTTAAACCCATTTAACATTGTTCGTAAAGTTTTAACGATAAAACACAATCCAATTAATAGTTGTGCAGTTTGTTGTATCGCTGCCATCCATAACTGTCGTACGACCGTACGGCGTACCTACATGTAAGTTTATCGAGTTGCCAAATTCCAAGGATACCTACGAAGATAGCGTTGCCAAAGTTAAATAATCGTTAGTCGATGTGTAATAACATATTTTTACAAAGACCACGTGTGAATGCATATTATTTTTGGAAGAAAATTTAGTACAGAATGAGTGAATGAGCAGTACCGTAAATTGGGCATTGTCAGCGGACCTCAGGCGCAGGATGCTGGCCTGCCTGCTGGATGCCTGCTGCTGGCGAAAATTATCAGGTCAGGGTCGAGTTTTGATAGATCATCATACACCTCTTATTTAACTTGTACCCACATATAAACTACGATAGTAGACGTGCCTTGCCAGGATTGTAGATTCTGTAGGTGCTCAGGGCTCCAGGACTCACAAGAGGTAAATAGTGGGTGGTGTATTCGAAGGATCACGTAACGGATATATCTTTATTGTTCTAGCTAGAAGCTAGCACCGGGGATTTAAAGGCTAGTTACGCCACTATGTATGAGTGTAACTGCTCGGAATATCCGACTATGCGGCAATAAATCTGCAGACAGACTGAGTCAATTTGGTGTGGGTATAGGCGGTATTATCGTTAGCAACAGTTAAAATAAATACATTACTGCTTTATTTACATATCTATGGATGAGTAGCCCAAATCAGAACTTCTTTCAATAAACCTTTGGAGTGCTGTAAAACGATGTACCACAGTGACTTGAGACGAAAGTTCAGTGCATGTTGCCTGTAATGTCATATGGCTCACAATGGGCCTCATCAGAAGGCTTAAATTCACTCAAAGGGTAATGGAGATAGCTGTGCTGCTATGAGTTTTCTAGCGTAATCAAATCAGAAATAAAGATATCAGGGAGAACTAAGGTTATCGATATGGCCGTAACCTTGAATGGTAGGGGCAGGGTACATTACTAGCAGAACACAGGTTGATGGGGACGTAAAGTTCTGGAGTGATGACCGCGTACCCGAAGACGCAGCGTTGGATGGCCTTCTACATGGTAAACCGATGACTTGGTGAGGGTCGCAGTATGCAATGGATGCGAGACGTATAGGACCGGTTGTTGAGACGATACTTGGTGGAGCGCTATGTTCAACTGTCAAACCAGGGGGTCTACCATGATATGTTAAAATGTCAGTCGTACGAACGAAAAAGAGGGATGGAGCTATATAGAGTGTATAGCTCCATCACACTTTTTCGTTTAAGAAAGTTTCGTTTCAGAGAAAGAGAGTAAACGCCCAGGTGTGAAACAAAACTATAAAAGTAACCTTTTTTTTAAATCTTACGCATAGATATCCCAGCAGCCGACCACCAACAAATGCCATTCAATTACCAGCTTAGCTTTATAACTGAACGGTGTCGTTCAACTAGCGTTCTGAATGATGTTCAGCAGATTTAATTAACTGGCTGGCTTATGCTTAGGCCATTTATACAATATGGTGATCACGTAACGAAAGCAAACTTAAGGCACCCCGACACGGACATGTCAGGTTCATTTAAACTCTGAAGACAGAAATAGGAGCCCGCAGCGGGGCTCCGTCGGCTGATCTTACTTATGACCGTTGTCAGCACATTGCCAGCTCAACGTAAATCAAAATTAATTTTACGATTTGCTACAGCCTCTCTCAATTCTCTGGACTAGACAAATAATTAACCGTTATCGATAAAGTCATTTGCCTAGATGATGATTGAATAGCTAAATTTATATCATTCGGGCGGCAAATTGAATGGCCCCGTTTAAAAAAAAAGCTAGGCTGAATGGTGCATTCAGCTGGTTGGCCGCGACATCCCTATTTAAAATTATATTCCTGTATACCAAGCTCATTAAAACTTTTTGTACATTCTAATTTGGCCTTAAGAAACTCACGAAAAGTAGTCTTATTTTCCGATAAAACAACGATAAAGAGCTTTCTTAAGTCTAAACAATTCTAAAATAATACAGTAGAAGGCGTTCGTCCGCCCAGGCTTAGCCCAAATTCGATTCAATCCCGCGCTGGAGCGATTGAAAGGATTCTAGTGGAATTGATTGGATGGAGTGTGCCACATCACTGAAGATATATGTACACACTACTGTATTCCATAGTTTTTATACATATATTTAGAACTAGCAGTTGCGAGATAGTAGAAAATTGTTTCGAGGTGACATATACTCCCAGAATAAAAACGTATCCTTTGTGTTTTTCCAGGACTCAGTCTAACCGTGTAACCCCTAACCGGTAGTTTGGATCCTGCTCCCGACACTTGCTATAAACTATTTACTTAATTTAAAAAAATGTGTAAAATAGTACATACAGATTTACAGAAAATGAATAAAAGATACAAATAATAATTAATTGTAATCGAAAAGTCAAATTAATATCCGATTTTTAACAATTTTGGTATGCACACAAGCTTTAACACCAAGGGTTTTCTTTGCAAACAACAGTTACGCAATTCTAGGTGGTAAATAAACGTAATAGATCTTCGATAAGTTCTCTGGCGTCTGCGAGTTGTTTACGTCGAGTTTACAAGCCACACACCCGTTGAAATAGTCTATGAAACGTTATTTCCTTCTGAACTTTTATCTGTAATGTACTAGACGTAAAACAAAAATAACTGCGGCGCCGCTCTAACGAGTTAAAAAGAAATAAATCATTTATGTGTTCGGGCAAACAACTTAGGATCTGCGGGTTGTGGCTATTCGGCAGCCATGGGTCGATACCAGTGATTTGTGAGGAAAAGCGGTTACAACGGTGTCAGTGAGCAGTCTTTCTCTACCAGTTTGGAGGTAGGCGGAACAGAGAGTAAAGTCTTTCAACCAGACCGTTCGCTGCTGGGTGGTAAGAGGTGGTGGTGTGGTGACCAGCTAGGCGACTTCTTTGAAGGTGCATGATTCGAAGTGTCGCCCGCGGTCAGTCGTCATGTGCTCGGGACAACCAAAACGTGCAATCCACCCAGATACCAGGGCATAAAACAGCCGTATGTTTACTGATGATAATCTTACCATTCATCAAAATATTCGTAAGAGCCCCAAAGCTCTCAAAGTCTGAATTTCAGTCACATCCTGGACTCTGTGTTTCCTGATAGCTACATGCTAGGGGTCTTTACGTCAAAAGTAAATAGGTTACTTCTAGGCAAACGTGCTCCACCATCGACATCATCGCTCACCATCAGACCAGAAAGTGGTCAAGCAAAAAAAAAAACATTAATTCAGATTTAAAAACTCTAACATAGATCGAAGAGTCACAAAATGGGAACAAAAAAAAGAAGAAATTGAAAATTGTAGGTATTCATTTCAAGTTTTTTAGATATTGCAGTTATAGTACATGTCGCTACAATAGCATGAGCGACACTCGCCGACAGAGCGTGCCTTATTATATTAGAGAGGTACCGAGACTGCGAAGCGTTATCTATGCAAAACTTCACGATGAAGAATTAAATTATTCTAGAGCGCTCGTACGTGTATGCCAATTTATGAATTTTAGTTCTCGACGAGTTTTAGTTATTTTAAATAACAAGCATGAGTTTGAACTTAATTAGTTAATTATTTTATGTGCAACAAAGTTGGCATACGTAATTAACCGTTATTACATATTTTCAGGGTAAATATAGAAACCACTGGCAAGTTACTGTCAAAAAAAAAATTGAGGGAGGCCATAAAGTTTATTTTTTATTTTCGTACGATTTAATCGTCACGGCTTTAAAAAAATAACCATGTCAGGCAGTTGCTTCAATACTGATTTTTATTGATACTTTTTACGCCAACCTTAAATTAAGTATGCTACTTTATCAATTTTATAGGTAGAAGTGTCGAGTGAAGTTCAGTGCCTGTTTCAATTAGTCGCTAATTGATTCCTAATGGATATTGTGAAGTAAAATTGGTGTAGCTGTGTATCAAAAATGCCTGAACAACTGGACAATAGGTATGTGGAATCATTGAACAGTCAATCTCAGTAAAATGGAAGTGATAATTGTATTGTATTGCCTACCTCAGCGAAACTTACCTAGAAGGGTAACTATACATTTGCTGCCAAATACTGAAAGGACATTAGAATATTGCATCCGCATTATAGAAGAAAACAGAGTGACTGTATTCTTTAACAAAAAAAAATACTACTGTTTTCTAAACTTGACACTGGATAAGAGGGTACTTTTTCACTCGCCTATCGTCAAAATTAAGCATGGTTTGAAAACTTGTAACTTCATCTAACGCAATCCAACGCGATGTTTGACGAAAAGGCAACGCGAAAAACGCCTGAAAACTCTGTTAGCATTCAGTAATTCCGTGATTGACTCGAATGTTTTACAAAACTTGTTCCAGGAAATACGTGGTTTTTTTAAACCCTTAAGTTTTTGAAAAAAATGTCGTTATTCGGAATTTTGATTAAATTTGCAAGGTTTTTATTGTTATACTTTTTAAATTTTTGAGTAAATTCTGAAGTGTCAAAGTTCATGCAAAATAGCAGGTTTTCAGAGGTCTTTACTGCATTAGTTTTACACAAATTTATAAATTGATTACAATAGAAGCCTATACTCCATCTGTTTAGGTAATTAAATAAAGGTAAACAATCTTGACATGTCTTTTATCTAAAGTTGTCTATAATTTTTATCTAAAAATGTTTACAATTTGTTATTTACCTATATCGATGTTTGGGAACTAACGAAATTTAAATAATCTTTGTATGTCTTGTATACGATAAAAAAAAAAGACATATTAAGATTGTTTACGTTTAGTTAACTACCTAAGCCGATGGAGTATAGATAGTTTCCACATGATATGTCTTTCCAAAATATCTAATGAAAAATGTGTAATAACGTCATTATAGTGTAAGAGCATAGCATAATAGCATAATCAGCCTTATAATGTTCCCACTGTTGGGACTCCGGCCTCCTCTTTAGGATAGGGATTGGGCGTAATCCACCACGCGGGCCCAGTGCAGATTGGTGGATGTCACATGTCTTCGAATTTTTGGTTCTAGAACATGCCGGTTTCCTCACGATGTTTTCCTTCACCGTTTTGAGAGCAGTGGTGATGAAAATAAATTACACAAAGTTATGCGCCTGGCTGGGTTTGAACCCGCGACCTACAATTCATAAGTCGGGGCCTTTACCACTCGGCCACCACTGCTCCGCTCGGCCACCACTGCTCCTGCCACTGCTCTCAAGCGTAAGAGCGGTTGTATGAAAAACAGTGAAAATGTATGTCGAATTGCATCCCCTTAATTGCACAAGTCGTTTGAAGCTATATTAAAAACAAAAAACAACGGCTCCACAGCTGTTTTTCTTTGTCTGTGCTGCACGAAGTACAAATTCTTCGTAGTGTTTGTTCAGTAATTGGGCAAATATAGAAAGAAATAAGCGACGGACGACCTACTACGTGAAATGTCAACTAGCAACGATCGATATAGCTGATGAATCATACAACGAATCGCTTGACGGCACTATTTTTATAGCTACCTATATATAACAGTAGGTTTATAATTTTCATGGCTGTTCTCACCATAAAATACTCCCAGCGTGATTTATATCGAGATCTTTATGCATGAGACTACCCTCATTTTAGGCTTTAATGAAAGTTACCCTCGTATAAATTGCCTTTTATATTTTTTGTTGTGTTCACATTCACATCACTTTGAGCAGAAAATCTACTCAGAAAAGCATATTTTTAAGACGTTAGATTAAATAATATTGAAACTAATACATATTTTGGTAAGTCAATTTAGAAGTAAAGAAAAACCATTTTTCAATTTCACAAGTCATTTTCACATCATATTTCTAAGTATAACCTACGCTTTTATTATTTTGTTACTTTGTTCTTTTTTCAATTGCAATGTACTTACTTACCTATGATTTTTTAGGGTTTCGTACCCAAAGGGTAAGAGGGACCCTATTACTATGACTTCGCTGTCTCATGAACCGTGATAAACAGTTAGAAAAACAGAATAAAATAAATATTTAAGAAGTGCAACAAACGTGAATTTTTGGTCTTTTTTTTTTTGCTCGATATTAATATTGTAGTACGTAACCCTTCATGTGCGAGTCCGATTCGCACTTGGCCAGTTTTTTTTTTCTAATTACAATGTATGATTTTGTTTATATACTTATTAATTATTTGATTTGTCGTTCCACTGCAATTTTATTTGATACGAGTATAATAATTACTTTTGTGTTATCTTATATAGCTATCATTATTTCTTCTATTTTTTTGTAATTGGCAACTGTGTAAGACTTAGGGCCGACGCTGCGTTAAGCGGGCGCCCGCGCGGTCCCATACAAAATTGCTCTGTTGCGGTGACCCGAGTGGGCACCCGTCGCGGGGAGCCGCGACCCGCACCCGTTATGCTACGTAGACACAACTACATGCAAACAGTTAAAGTTGAAATAGCAACACTGCGCAGGTTTTTTTTTTTTTTAAGGTGGGAAATCATCCAAATGACTTCTCGCGCTCTGGGTGGAGCGCGAGGGCGTGTCAGACTTTTACTGACTAAAACCACACCTGTATCCTTCAATTACCCTTTGCGTACTAGGACTACGGGTTGCCCTTTCGGAAATTCTCCGCGGTCCTAGCTAGCGGGCATCGGCCCCACTGGGCCCCTACGGTTTGCTGACATCTCTTTGAGGAGCGCGAGGATCACTACGCGCTGTTAACGACTGGGCTCGGTGCGGTTAATTACCGAACAGCCGGACGGCGAGCTACCCAGTGCTCGACGTCCGCAAGCCCGCGTCTACCGTGGCTGGTAGTCGGGGTCGGAATTACGTCGGCTAGGGCGTGAGGACCTTCGTTCCCTCACGCGTGCAGCCTCCTTCTTCGCTAACATTACTGCTTCGCAGAAGGAGGCGACCGCCTGCCATTCCTCCTCGCTCCGGACCATAGCCTGAACCAAGGCCCGACGTGAAAGGTCGCTGCCGCCAATTGCCTCCACGAGGACACGGCGGTGCTCCGCCCAAGCGGGGCACACCTCCACCGTATGCTCCACCGTGTCCTCTGGGTGGTCCACACAATGATGACACCCGGGCGTTGCTTCCGCCTGAATCCGATGCAGGAACCTCCCGAACTTGCCATGTCCGGTGAGGACCTGCGTCATGCGGTAGGTGAGGATGCCGTGTTGCCGCTCCAGCCACTCCTCAAAGAGGTGACTAACCGCCATTATTGTAGCGTGCCCAGCACTGGGTTGCGACAGTCGCCGTCGCCATTCCACCATGAGATCCCGCCGGAACTCGGTCCGCCATGCCGCGACTTGGCGCGGCAGCGGAGTTTCGCCCCGGCGTTGCATCTCCACGCGCAAATCGTGCATGCGTGCAAGGACTGTTGCCTCCAAATCCAATGGTGGCAGGCCAGCAAGAAGGCTCGCCGCCTCGCGGGAAATCGTGCGGTATCCCCGTATCATCCGAATGGCCATGACCCTCTGGCAAGCGTTCAGTAACACTGCGCAGGTAGTAATCTGGTTTCCGCTACGGGGACCGTCGCACACGAGACACGCGCGACGTCACGCGACGGGTGCCCGCGCGGGCGCCCACACTTGCGCCCGCTTAACGCTGCGTTGGCCCTTAGGCCATTTGTTATTTAGACCTATAAAATGCTGTACACAGTAGCTGTTGGTTTAACTTAATACATAAGTAAATACACTAATTTGATCAACGGAATCATATAAAGTAATTGCACATAGAGGCCAATGTTGACTGTGAGAATGACATTAAACACAATTTAGCATTTAAATATTCTGAAAAAAAAAAACGTAGATGTATGTCTGGGTTTTTAATGAGAGGTCATGCAACCCAGACACTCTTAAATGCAAAGGCGTTAGAATTAACCGAAATAGTTGTATGTTTCGCGTGTTACTTCTATTTCCAGTAGATATCTATCTACCTACTCATTTTCATGACGTACCTACCTACTCGTATTACAACAACTGTAGGTTTTTAAATAATAAACACCTAGATTTTACTGCGCTTTTCCTCCTGTGGCCTATTCTCTGTCTATGTTCCCACTGCTGGGACTAAGACCTCCTCTCCAAGAGAGGGAATGGGCTGTAATACCACGCGGGCACAATGCGGATTGGTAAATGTCACGTGTCAAGTGAGTAGTGGGTCATCCAGTGGTAATTGATTCGATTTACGAGTTGTAAAAAAAAAAATCTTTGAAAATTGATAATTTTATAGGTATCGTACCTCTTAAAAGTGGAAAATATTTATTTCATGTGGGCGGAGCCGCGGCTTACAGAAAGTATGAAAAACTCTGTTTACCATTTTGTCGATAAATTAGTTACGATTAAAAGAAACAATTGCTTTAACAGAAAACTTGAAAGCACTGTCCTCGACACAAAACTTCGTTAAAATTTACCATGGCAAAAGAAAACAAAAAAAAAGCTTATTTCCGTAAACATAAACCAATTTCACAGTTTTGATTATTTTAGCCACTTTTGTCGTAATAACGTAATTTTATGTAATGCGTCCCACCGGAATCTTATTTATAAAAGGCAAATTGTCAAAGTGATGGCGAGCTTTGAAAGCGCCAGTCAGCAAATTACTCTCGACCGCCATCAGCCGTTCATTAATTCATTTTCCTTGGATAGTGTTGATGGCAACTATTTTGTATTAAAGAAAATAGAAACAAGGAGAAAATGGAGTTTGAGGGGCAAGAAAAAGAGATAAAAATCGCCAAATAAAATTATAAACCTTTTTTTCAGGGTGGTAAATCACTAAATAACTTCTGGGTGAAGAAAGTTTTACTAACTAAAGCTCGTGTTTCTTCAAATGCTATTTGTGTTCAAGGGTTCAAACTTTGAGGTTTTCCTACGCAGTTCTCACAAGTTGAAGCTGTAAACTTGGTTTTATAATACTGATATCTACCGTATAATATTTCAAAAATTTAATACAGTGCAATTATTTATGGCCAGCATGCTTTGACAAATTATTTTTTCTGTTAGCGTTCTCGCCAAACGGTAAGTACAAAATGTACCACAATGGCATTACCTGCGGAGAAGTCACGTGAGAAGTAACGTGACAGGTAATGTCATAGCGTTTATACTGTCTACTGTGACTGGCCTACAGAGCAAAAAAAAAAACAAATTACAGTGAAAATATTTTACCTAATAATTCACAAAGATTTTCTTTTAAAAGACCAGCAATTAAGTTCACATAAAGACCAAACCGACTGAAAAAGGTCAAAAATTTCAACGCTAATGTTGAAAAGAAACTAAAAAGTGGAGCACAATTGCACTTTCATTTCGAGTGCCAATCTCGACTTAATTAAGTGGAAACATCACCGAAGGTAAAAAGCTGACTACGTAAGTTTAAAGGTCCGGCGGTTTTCTTGCGTGAAAAGTTTTTACGATAATGTCTTTCGTAGTGACAATAGAATACGGATGTAATATTTTCTAATGATTTTATAGTATTTAATTTTATTTAATTAATACAGCCACAGAATTTCACTGGAATAAAAAAAATCACGTCAAAAACCGCGCGCATCTTAAAATGGCGGCCATAGATCACAAAAAAAAATAATATTTGAATGTACGATTTACTTACTAAATGTTTTTTATTAAATAAATCGTTTGTACTAGTTAAATTTGTCCATTTTAACTTGTAAATTGGATGAAATAAGTAATTATAACACTAATTTATATACTATTGAACGCAACAACTCAATGGGAATTTTATTCGAATTCAAAATTTGTTTTGCGAGCAAAGAGGTTGAACAAAAAGGTTTTACCTACATTACAGCACTAGTGCGTAATGGTAATCAAAATATCACAGTTTGGTAACGAGTGCCATTATATACCTAAGTGCAGTGCAATAAGACTCACTTTCTGAGCAAGTGTGTTGATAAATAATACTTATGACACATGATACTTCTATGATCTAAAAATATGTCAAATAATGCATATACCAAAAAAGCCGTCGGTCAATAGTTATCGGTAAAATGAAATTCGAACAAAAAAAGATCGGAAAACTGATCGATTCCCGTTTAAAGGACCTCCAAGGGTCCAAGCGACTCGTGCGCTATGGCAACGGAAAAACTCTTCATCATCATCTCCTTAGCCCTTTTCCCAACCAGCTTGAGGTCGGTTTCCAGTCTAAGAAGATTTTTTTAAGATGGGTAATCATCCAATGACTTCTCGCGCTCTAAGGCGGAGCGAGAGGGCGTGTCAGACTTTTACTGACTAAAACCACACCTATGTTCTTTCTTTGCCCTCTGCGTTCCAGTACCACGGGTTTCCCTTTAGGGAGTGAACCCATGCGGCTGAATACCTGAGAAGTTATTTGAACATTTTCCACCCCCCGAAAAATAACTTTTGAGGAAAGTTTTATGAAGACCGAGATCCTACTACGTACGCCATATTTGTTTACCAAACCAAATTAAAGAAACACTGTACAAAACTTGTATGTAAGTGACAGTAAGTTAAACGTAGAGCTTATAATACTGAGAAATTAGATATATTTTGAAGTCAATATTGTATGAGAGTTTTAGTTTCTACTTTATTTTTTCATGTCTGTAATGAACTGAGATCGCCATCGATCTGTGTTCAACACAATGAGCCACTATTGGCTGTACCATAATAATGGAATTTCAGAACGTAGCTCGAAAGAGACTCCAATGAGTGCTTTTTCTATTATTGGGTCTCCGATTCAGTTGTTGTTTAGTTTCTACTGTAATAAAGTTTTACAATTAAAATACCCTCGTGTATAAAATATGTAACTCGTTTAATGTATTAGAGAACAATTTAGCTCAATATGTAAATAAACAATAACAAATTACCCACTTAAATGGCCTGGGGGATTGTTCGAAAGTTACCGTGGCCCTGGAACGCAAAGGGTAACTGAAGGAGTGAATAGGGCGTTCACGAGCATGATGCACGCATCATGCTCGTGAACGGGTGCCGTAAGTTGAGACTGGCACCTCTTAAGGCGTATAGTCCCTTGAACATAAGGCCGGATAGAGCCCCGGTGACCTTTAAATCCATTTTCTTTGCGAAATATTGATTTATTTACCTATGCTATGTACATTCTAAAAAACACTTAACCAACAATTTTTTTGTAGAAACATATTTCTAAAGATCAAAACCGTTTGAGGAGGAGCCGACTGGGGAGTAGGCTTCAGAAAGTTACTGTTTTAAAGCACTAGAGTAGTACGGGTTAGGGCCTTAACTGCCAGTGGCTATCAATTTCTACTTTTTATTTTCCTCTTCCTTTTTTTTTCGATGTAAGTTTCTTCACGATGTTTTCCTTCACCGTTTTGAGTAGTGGTGATGAAATAAATAACACAAAGTAATGCGGCTGGCTGGGTTCACATAATAGAAGTGACAAGAAATATGTAACCAAGATTTTGTAAATCATAACATGATTTGAAAGACTGTTCATATTGTTTCTTTCACGTTCATTTCCATTTAGCTTTTATGGTTTGACTGACCGACTTTTTGACAATTCAAAAGTGCCTTTAAATGGTTTAATTGAAAAAAAAAACAATTGATTAATTGATAAATAATGGACACAGGTAGATTTTAGTCAGTAAAAGTCAGAGAGTCCTTGCTCCATGCTCTGGGCGCGAGAAGTTAATTAACGATTTCACACCTCACTCGCCGTCCGACCGTCCGGTAACCGCCCGGACCAAGCCCAAGTCGTCGACGGCACGTAGTGTTCCACGCCCGCCTCAAGCAGATGTCAATGTCAGCCTCAACCGTATGGGCCCAGCAGGGTCAAAGCCTACTGGGGTCATAGGTGATGCGAAAGAGAACTTTGCCCTGGCTCTGGACGAAGGTAAAGAAGGAACAGGAGTGGGTTTTAGTCAGTAAAAGTCTGACACGGGCAGGAGAAGTCATTAGATGATTTCCCACCAAAAAAAAAACACATCCATAAAAAAAAACCATCTAACAACATACGGTATTGGATGAGTGAAAAAAAAAATCCTAACTTACTTACGCGGTGAAGAATTCAATATTATAGGTATTAGCTCTAGCTGTTGCCAGTGGCTTTGCCTGCGAGAAAGTAGAAAATGTATGAGCTATTCCAGGGTATGGTCTACCTGTACCAAGTTTCATAGAAATCCGTTGAGTTATTCGAGCGCGAAGATCTAACAAACATACATAACATACACAGTCAGAAATTTTCGCCTTTATAATACAAGTGTGAAGTGAGTAAGCTCACTTTACATTGGTATTATAAGGCGAAAGTAATATTAGTGTGATAAACTGATAATGTAAACATTGTTCTCAAGTAAGTGACATTGTGTCTTTTTTGAGAATTAAGTATCTATAAAGCTAATAATAAATTGTAGACATAACAAGGTTTTGAATTAATTAAGAGCGCGCCTTATCTTCAGAATTAATAATTACATCTATTAGCTTGATTTTATTAAATTAACTTTCAACGGTCTTAAATTGTATTAATGATCATATTGTTGCCCTTCTACACTCATCTCTGTTTATTTATATATATTTAATCTTAATGCAACACAAAGGTACAAAGGCCGCGGACGTAATTCCTTAGGCATTCTCTACCAGTCAACCTAGGATGGTGTAGAGACAACATGGCAGGTGCATCAAAAATAAAAAAATTAATTTAGAAAACCGCGGTTAAAAGTTTAAACAACAAGTAACATTATGGGGCCAAGGGTCTACTTCTGAAAGGAAGACTCGGCCCTGGTACGGAAGGCAACGAAGGAACAGGAGTGGGTTTTAAGTCAGTAGTAGTAGTTTTAGTGGGTTTTCATGGTGTGTCTGACACACCCTCTCGCCCCTCCGCCAAGAGCGGGGGATGTCATTAGATGATTTTCCCACCGAAAAAAAAAAGCAAGTAACATTATAAACGCACACCATGAAAGTAGTACGATCAGAACGGCTACTAGATCGATTTCAGTTAGATTAAGTAGTTTTTTTTAATCTTAAAATAATCAAACATTATTTAAGGATAAAAAAAATTACCTATTTGGATAAATTTCATTTAATCTTCATGCAACACATAGTACAAAAGCGGACTTAATGCCTTAGGCATTCTCTACCAGTCTAGGGTTGTGAAGAGACAATATGGTAGGTGCATAAAAAGAAAATGTTATTTTAAGTATACATATAGTTAGAATAAACATACATATATATATATATATACCTATATACCTAGATTCTTTGTTGCGCGTTGGTATACGCCAATATATATTATTTGTCTACAATTAGCATAAGTAATTTCTTAAAAGTCGAATTTGTGCAGTTAAGAATTTGAGTGCTTAAATTATGATTAAACTTAATTTTCTAAGTAAGGTGTATAAGAGCGTGCATTATTCCAGTCACATGTGGTTTATATGTACTAAAAATAAGTATACCTACATAAATATAGATTTAATATAACATTACATATATAGAACCAATACATACACATATGTTTAGTAATCACGTAAGTACCAAGTAAATGATAAATGATATTTATTTTGCAAATAGGTTTAAAAAAAAAACATTTTTAGGTACATGTCAATTTTTCGACATTTTAAAGTAGATGAGGAGAAACACCGAAACAAACTCAGGGGTCAAAGTCTCTTTTAAATTCCATAACAGTAAATATATAATGGTCAAATGACATGAGAACCATGCAGATTTGTCTGAGACGGTTTTTTGAAGAAAGAACCATACAGATTTGCGTGGACCTGTCCAGTCAGTGCAAGCATTTGTCGGTATTCGCAAAGCTCAACTCAGGACTACTAAGGAGCTCAACGACTTTCAACTCCAAGATCATAATATATAAGGTAAGTCTTTTTTTTAAATTAGTAGTCATTTACGTGTTCATTTGCTTCCTTTCAAATTCGCCATTTAAGATAAAAAAGCTTCTATCATTTACATAATTCAAAACAAAAAGTAAAATAAACAAATTTTCACGGACCACATTATAACATTGTTATCATCAATCACTGAGTTATATCCACGTGTAGAATCCCGTGGGTGTTAAATTATAACCTTTCGTTCGCATCCTCATTGTTATACTGTCATATTGTGGAGATAATAATATCGTTATTAAAACGTAATGTACTGTGAGTAAAATAAAAGTTCTACCTTTCCTACGTATACTGACAAATGCTTGCACTGACTGGACAGGCCTACTCAAATCTGTGTGGTTCTTTTCTCAAAAGACCATCTCATACACTAATCTGCATGGTTCTCATATAGTCACATCATATAAGAACCATGCAGATTAGTGTCATATTGTGGAAATAATATCGCTATTAAAACTGAAGTACTGTACTAACGTAATGTATTGTAAGTTAACTAAAAGTTCTACGTATACGAATACTGACAAATGCTTGCACTAACTGGACAGGTCCACTCAAATCTATGTAGTTCTTTCCTCAAAAGAACATCTAAGACACTAATCTTCGTGGTTCTCATATGATTTGACCATTACATGTTTGCTGTATGGACTATTAAAATAAAAGAGACTGTGACCTCTAAGTTGGTTTCGGTGTTTCTTCTCAGGGTAGTCAAATAGGAAACGCCGGTCTCATCTAGATTACACTGCACACTACGTACTGTCGACGACATAGGCTCGGTCCGGTCGATTACCGGACGGACAGACGGCGAACTACCCATTGCTTGCCGTCCGCAAACCCGCGTCTACCGTGGTTGGAAGTCAGGGTCAGTCGGCGGCTGGGGCGTGAAGATGTCCGTTCCTTCATGCGTGCGGCAGTTTCCTTCGCTAGCATTACTGCTTCGCAGAAGGGGGCTCCGAACCATGGCCTGAACTAGGGCTCGGCGCGAGAGATTACTGCCGATCGCCTCCACAAGGACACGGCGGCGGTGCTCCGTCCAAGTGAGGCACACCTCCACCGATGCTAAAGTAAAGAAATACTAAACAAAAGTAACCTATTTAGTATTTCTTTACCAAGTGCATCAATTCTAAATATTTACACAAAATGCCTGTATTATGATTGTAGTAAACAGAAACGTCTACTCTGAAAACAAACAGCTCACCAAAATATTTATCCTGAATCGGGGATCGAACACGCGCCCTTGACCTAGGGCGGACACTCGTGTCGACGCACCGTAGGTCGTCGTCTCTCCTATTATCTTTGCAATTGGAATATTTGTGTAGTAAAATCATAATTATCTGATGATATTCAACTGTAGATGATATTTGAGTTGACAATTCGTACCTACTCAAGTTCAATCGTATTCATAAAATTAATCATATTAATATTATAAAGGTGAAAGTTGTATGTATGTGTGTTTGTTACTCCTTCACGGTTGAAAAGTTCAACCTTTTTGGAGGCATAAGGGTTTTTTTTAGGTTGGAAAATCATCCAATGACATCCGTCGCTCTTGGGCGGAGCGCGAGGGTGTGTCACACTTTTACTGACTAAAAACCCCACTCCTGTTCTTTCTTTGACTTCGTCCCAGGGTCGAGTTTTCCTGGCCAATTGTTTCCTCAGAAAGAAACAATTGGCCCCAGTAGGCTTCGACACTGTTGGGCCTAACATACTTATGTACCTATATAAAATTATTTCAATTTATTGTTTTGGTATTTTCTGGTCTAAGTACCGACATTTATAAATAAGACATACATACTTAAGTAAGTTTATTTTTTGTATTAAGCTTTTATTTCTATCACTTATTTTATGACGAGGATCAATATTTATTCGACTGGTAATAACGTTGGCACTCGAGCTCATATGACTAATGGCGAAAATCCTAATGGAATTGGAATTACAAGAGATAAGCCCGAATCGATTGACAGATGGACAGATAATATATCGAGGTCTTAATTGTTCTGATCTTCGAATCAGTTTTGGCATCGTTGATCCCTCGTTTAAACCGATTAAGTGAAGGAGCGCCAACAATGCCTGCTCCTGGCGGGTGTAGACAAAGAGATGAGTCTGTGTGTGTATGTGTGTTGAGTAGTGTTGCCAGGTATTCCGACTTGCGCGGTTTTCAGGGGTCCGGTGACACGTCCAGATTAGCTCTTGATAGGGACGCCAAAGGCCCCGATTTTTCACTAATATCCTATTCTAGTAGTGTTGCTTTTTTGGTGTACAATAAAGTCGTCGTCATATAGGTAGGCTGGTGAGACATTATAATCTTTCACGTTTTACCGGTTTTGAGTATCAAACTTTTATGTTTATTAGTCTCAAACTTGGAGTGAAAAACTTATGAGTGGTGAAAAGAAATCATTGCATTTCTGAGGTGGACAAATAAAACAGTGAAGAACAAAAAATAACAACAAAATCCCGAATTTGGTACCAAAATCCCGATTATCATCGACCATCCCGAAATTTAACTTACTGGACCTGACAACACTAGTGTTGAGTGCCTGAGATCTAAACAAGTCCGTCACAATGCAGGCAAGCATGCATAAACTAAGATTCACTTTCATTAGGGTAGCATCATTCCCTTTTAAGCTCTCTGACAAAGTCTTATGCAAATATAATAAAGCATTTACGAGAGAGATGTTAAGTTATTATATAAGCTTATTGAGAATATTACAGATTTTAGAGCCTAATTGTGAAATAGGACCGTCCTGGGAGACAGAACTGAGGGACGAGATTTATTAAGCTACAAATGTTAAATTCGAGTAGCGTAATGAAATAATTATGATATATTGGTACAAAGAAGAGATTTTTGTTAGTTAAAATAAAAATAGACATGATAATGTTTATGAATAAGTAAAAAAAAGTAATTAGAAAGACTGGTAGATGGAAATAGATGGCAGTGGGAAGAGGTGGGTGTAAACTGAAGTAATAAGGGAGTTTCAACCCCGAGGGGGAACAACAAATGGAGGTAAACAAGAACACGAGTTATTTGCTGTAAGTGTGACGACTCATATAATTGTAGACCTCATCACCATTATGTTTAGTTACGAAACATAAAGGTTATTTGCAGAATGAATGAATATTCTGACAAAACTAAGTCCAATTTTAGACTTGTTTTGATGGAATATTAATTTTATAGACTTCAATATAAAGTGTTCTTAATATTATACCTTTTAGGTAATAATGTTCCTATTTCTAAATCAAACAATGTTATTATAGGTAGTCTTATTTTATTAGAAAATCTATTGATTCTTCAACATCTATAGCTAGACAATACACACAATAATACACGCTTAAACAAATTGATCCCATTGAATACGGAAACCCTCCTTTTGACAAATCGTTGTATTAGATTCAGGGTAGATGAACACAAGGTATGTAATAATTCGACTTCCATTCAATTGTAATATCCGATATACGGCGTCCCACGGAGTCGAGTGCTCTTGTTTGCCAAAAGAAAATTCGCAATAATCGCCCAATCGTTCATGTGGAAATCCGATAACAATTTGGACGTAGACAATGTGTGCCATCAGCAAGTTCAGCACGTGTAAAGAAAACTTTTTCGACAAATCCTTTGGGAGATGGTTAGATGGACAAGGGGAAAAATGAAAAAAAAAAAAAAACGTTTTATTTCTTGGTTCGATTTTCGAATGCTGGTAAGACTTTTTTCTGCTGTTTTTCTTTATACTCTAACTTCATTGGTACATAGAGTAAAAAGATAATACATTAAGTTCCTTTTCCAATTATTATCTATATATATAAAAGGAGAAACTGACTGACTGATCAATATCAACGCACAGCCAAAACTACTTGGACTAGAAGCGTAAAATTTTGCACAAGATTTCCTTCTATGACGTAAGTGAGCACTAAGAAAGGATTTTACAAAATTCACCCCCTAAGGGGATGAAACGGGGGTCCAAAGTTTGTATGGAGAAACCTACTTTCACGCGAGCGAAGCCGCGGACAGAAGCTAGTCTATATATAAAAGGAAAAACTGATTGATTGGCATATCAACGTACAACCGAAACTACTGGGACTAGGAGCGTGAAATTTTGCACAAGGTTTCCTTTTATGACGTAGGCGAGCACTAAGAGAGGATGTTCCAAATTCACTCTCTAAGGGAAGGAAACGGGGATTCAAAGTTTGTATGGAGAAACCTACTTTCACGCAAGCGAAGCCGCTGGCAGAACTAGCTTCTAAGCAATAAATATTTACTTTTATCGGCATTGTTTTGCCAATCTGTTTTTCTAAGTAATAAAAACATTACCGTGTAAGCAAGATAGATGGATCTACTGCTATTTAAAGTGCGTTGTTCTTCAGGTAATATATTTCAAAGAAAGCTTTTGTTACGTCGGCGAGCAAGACTTTAGCCTAACGGTGGAAAGCGGAAATTTTCTAAAAGCAATTTTGAGGAATACCGGTGCAACATGAAACAAGAACATGAATGAAGAATGTCTAAAAGATACTTTCCGTTATTGTGCCTTTATTTTTATGACATTCTAGACGGGTAATAAGGAGAGGCAGTCTTCGCGAAATAATAGCGGGTTGGGTAGTAAGATAACTCACAGCTTTGTTATTAGAAATCATAACAGGCACGTATTTACTCGTACCAACTTAATCGAAATTTCACATAACACCAGCAAATGATGGTCTGTTACTTTTTACTGCCGTGCCCGTCCCTAACGTGTTAATAACTAGTACATACATAAAACGTTTCACTACCTATATAATTCCGACAGGCTGTGGTAGTGGGGGGTTGCGCATGGCAAAGATGGAGCGAGTTTATCTTGGCTCCAGGAAACTTGGCGCCTTGAGACGTCCATCATAGAAATTTGTTTACAAGATAACAATGACCCAGTTTTTATACCTGTCATAATAACTCTCATTTGATAAGACAACATTATTTGTAAACCAAATGGTATCATTTTTATAATCTTTGGGGTTTTTGTTTTATTATGCATAACTCCAGTTTGTATTATTATTATGCAGATTGTAGTTAAAAATATATTTTATTCAACACAGGTCTAGGCGCTGTAATCATGATTAAGTTTTGGCACAATTCCAATATCATCTCCGCCACGCTCAACGTGAACTACAAAGATGCAGAATTCTTGCATTGTAAGTTATTTCAAAATAGTTTCTACAAAATATATTGTGTCGCCAAAGTGTTCATTGCAATTTATACATTTAGCTTGACATTTAGGTATTACCGTAAAAAAATTGTAATGACTCTGATCTCATTTTTAACTTGGCCAGTGATCTTGAAATTATGTACATAATGAGAATGAATGGAGTATCATTGACCCGGATCATTATTGCGAAATCTTTTATGCTTGACACGTTCATTTTACTAATTGCTCAGGCTCAACATTTTGTCGTGGCCTTTCATCTTGAGGGAACAAATAAATGAGAGCAATATGAGAACATAAAGGGACATTAATGGAATCGTATCATATTGTGTTCCCAAATACTTACGAGTATTTGTAAGAACCTTCAAACTGTATTCAAACTGTATTTGATGTTCGACGTTCAAACGGAAGAAACAAAAAAACAAAAAGCAACCGTTGCGAGTTTGGCAAGGAAAACCCTCAAGTGTAGCCGGAAACGGAACTAACGAGCAATTTCGCCGCTCAAGTTGAACCGCACAACTGTTACAACAGCGTAATAGCTATGAGATGTACCTATATACTCGCTATACTAACCCATATAGGTAACAGTTTGTTTGCATGACCCATATGTTCATAGCAAGTTGACATATTTGATTGTCGCAAACGCATTGT
Source organism: Mythimna pallens (assembly GCA_961205895.1). Taxonomy (NCBI): domain Eukaryota; kingdom Metazoa; phylum Arthropoda; class Insecta; order Lepidoptera; family Noctuidae; genus Mythimna; species Mythimna pallens. The sequence continues at coordinate 12,148,164 of OY540843.1, forward strand.
GCTCAGCTTGATTCACATTTGCATAAGCTACGTCAGAATTTGTATGTGTCAGTTTATTTTCTAGCTGGTAGACAAAGAATCTCAAGAAGAAGTGATTTATTAAAACGTACTTTTGCTAATTGCATTTTGGCAATTTTCTTTCACGGTCAGAGGTTACTAATAAAAATTTGGAATATATTTTATAAGTAAGTTTATTACACATTTTTAGAGTTCCGTACCTCAAAAGGAAAAAACGGAACCCTTATAGGATCACTTTGTTGTCTGTCAAGTTACAATTATAATAAATAATTAAAAACCAAGTACTTAAGCCTGCGGTTCCTTGATGTTGTGAAAAAATTAAACTTCTAATTTAACGAAAAAAAAAAAAGATTTATGTCGCAAAAAACGTGTATTTCGACAATCTCAAGGAAATCAAAATTCATAGGGACTTTCCCGTTGACCTAGAATCCTGTTTTGCATGAAGCAAGGTCTCATAGCATAAGTATAGGAAAAAAATCAGAAAACTGTAAATTTGTTGTTACGTCACTAAGAAAAACTTTTTTGCGATTCGGAAAAATCTTCGTAACTCAATTCAGAAATTGAACTGTTTTCATAGGTAAGTTAGTACGGAACCCTCAGTGCGCGAGTCCGACTCCAAATTACCCGGTTTTTTTTAATTGATAATCTCGCATTTGACCACTATCTCACGTAAGCGATGATGTGCTCGACGATGGAGCACGCTTGCCTAGAAGTGGCCTATTCACTCTTGAATTAAACATTTCTAGTTTCCCTGAAGAAGTAACTTCATAAACTAATGGTATAGTATAATACTCAAAGTACTCTATATCGAACTCCAGGGGTCGATAACGAAGTACGAGGGGTCAATGTGAGCGGAAAAAGATTTAGGTTTCTGGATGCAAGCATGGGTCCGCGATAGTCGATCTCATATAAGTAGGCTGCGATTTTAGTATTGAATTTTCATTAATTATATATACTTACTGAGGTAGTTAATCATATTTCTTAATATTAATTTAACTTGAAAAATATAAAAAATTGTAACAAAAAAAAGCATTTAAGATTAAATTTAATGATTTTTAATACTTGCATATTAAACATTTATAATTTTTCCCACAAAAAAGGGATCGACTATGTGGGAAAAAGTTTGGGGACCTCAGGTCTAGCAAAATTTGTTTCAATAAATTGTTAACATGAGAACTCGCATAGACCACCAGGAACCTTGCTGACTGAAAAATGCACCACAGCATCATGTAGGACAAGACGATTTCCGACCACGCGGAAGATGAGCAATGGGTAGCTAGCCGTCAGAGATGTCTGCAAGATTGACAGGCCAGTTAGGGCCGATGCCTGTTGATCGATTGTCCGAAGGCGTTACCGTGCCTCTTGCAAAAACGCAACTAAATAAGAAACACTTTGGGTTAAAGTTAGTAAAAGTCTGACACTCCTTCCCACTCCACCCAGAGCGGGAGCAGGCATTTGATGATTGGGAAATAATAATATATATATATATATTATACATATATTCCACAACTATCACACAACGCGGTCTAGTCTAAAGCTAAGCAGAGCTTGTGTTATGAGTACTAAACAACTGATAAACATACTTATATATTTCTGAATATATAAGTATGTTTACACATACTTATATATTTAGATATATATATATTATAGATAAATTCATATATAACATATTATAGATAAATTCTAATTTTCTAAAATTATAAATCTAAAAATTTATCTATAATATAACATATTATAGATAAATTCATAACAACAAGAACAAATGATCGTGCTCATCACAAAAACATTTGTCCTGGGTAGGAATCGAACCCACGACCTTCGCCACAGCAGTCAGGGCCACTAACCACCACTAGACCAACAGGCCAGTGTCAGACAGAAATCAACATAAAAAGCATAAAGTAGTAAAAAGATATAAATATAAGATGAAGAACTAATATATAGTTGAGCACTTCGTCCTAGTTCGACTTCATTAGTAGACCCTTAAAAAAAAAAACAGAAAATCTTCAACCAAACGGCCGTATCAAAGCTGAATACAGACTACCAACATCAGGAGAGCAAACAAAACGCTGTTCCGATCTCGATATGCCTAAGGCCAATCAAGTTGCTGCATATTTCAATAGGTTGCCTCTACAAATAGGAACTGCATCGTTCCGTTCCACCCCGGGGCTGACCCAATTCTGACTGCTACAAACGGCGCGGTAAGTTGATATAGCTAGTGAATATAAAACATGTAACATAAACGCACCCTGAAAGTAGTATATTCAGAATCGGCTACTGAATTATATATTTATTTATTTAAAACTTCATGCAACACAAAGGTTCACACACTAAAGCTAGGACTACATTAGCCCGACGCACACGTGTGAGACACCTGATTTGTACGTAGAACGACGTCGCGTGGCGTGGATCAAGTGTAGCTCTACCAGTCTAGTTTCCATATAAAATGTATGGAGACCGACGCGCCCAGATCGGCGTGTGTGGCACACGTGTGCGCAGTGTAGTTTTAGCTTTAATCCCTTAGGCATTCTCTATCAAGGATGGTGGATAGGTAACATGGCAGGTGTATAAAAAAAATATTAATAAGAAAATAAGTGTACCTACAATAGTATTTACATATTAGCCTTTGTCTTGTCCGAAAACTGGCTTTTCGTCAGAAAGAAAAAAGGGAACCCGATTGCAGCGCCACCTACAATTGTATTTTCAAACCATCCAGGGACCCACTCAAACATATAAAAAACATTCATCCAAGCCGTTTAGGAGGAGGTGACAAGCACACGTAAGTTTTGATAAATCATGATTGCGTCAATACTGTTACTGTGTGTGTGTGCGTAGATACCCATACCGATGAGTTACCAGTGTAGTGCATCGACACTATTTACCAACAATTTTATGAGGATAACTAATCAAATATAATAAGCGCATTTAAGTAAAATTTCAGTGCTTGAATTATGAGTGTAAAGCTAGAACCACACTGCGCACACGTGTGCCACACACGCCGATCTGGGCACGTCGGTCTCCATACATTTTATATGGCAACTAGACTTGTAGAGCTACACTTGGTCCACGTCATGCGACACTACGCGACGTTGTTCTACGTACAAATCAGGCGTGTTACACGTGTGCGTCGGTCTAATATAGCTCTAGCCTAATTTAATTTTCTAATTGGGGTGTATAAGGGTGTGCATTATTCCAGTTGCATGTTGTATTTAGTATTCGTTCTAGGAAAGGAGAACTTACAGGGTTACTTTTAAGTCATTTGGCAATCTTCCAGGTAGTAACAGTAGTTATGAATGTGAGCAACTGATACAACGAGATTTATTTGAAAAAAAAAAATTCAGCTGTTCAGTACATTTATGTTCACATCATCATCAGCTGAAAGACGTCCACTGTTGCACATAGGCCTCCCCCAAGCGACTCCACAACGACGGATCCTGTGCGTCTCGCATCCACCGCATTCCTGCGACTCCCACCAGGTCGTCGGTCCACCTTGTGGGAAGCTTTCCAACGGTGCATTTTCGCGGTGCGCGGTCGCCACTCTAGAACTTTTCGGCCCCATAGACCATCAGTTCTACGAGCAATGTGCCTTGCCCACTGCCACTTTAGTTTGGCAATTCTTTGGTCTATGTCGGCGACCTTGGTTCTCCTGCGGATAACTACATTCCTTATGCAATCATACATGGAAACTCCGAGGAAACTTTTGTAGAGTAGTGTTCACATAACTGTACAAAATATAGGAAACACTCCTTTTGTTTGCGATTTCGAATAGTTGTCGTTATTTATGAGTACTGCTAGATTAACGCAATGAATTAAAAGTTGCTCTGAATATGACGTCATTAGCTAGGAACTAAAGATATTGGATCATTTACATGTTTTTAAATAGCGTAATGGCAAAGAATATGAAGAAAAATTATTATATATACGGGTTTACAGTAAAATATCATCATCGTGGGGTCGATTCCCACCCAGGACAAATGTTTGTCTGATGAGCACGATCATTTGTTCTGTGTCTGGGTGTAATTTATCTATAATATGTATGTATTTAGAAATATATAAGTATGTTTAGTCTAGTACCCATAACACAAGCTCTGCTTAGCTTGGGACTAGACGGCGTTGTGTGATAGTTGTGGAATATTTATAATATTATATTATTATTATCTTCTTGCCCTTGTCCCATATTACTTGGTACTTGGGGTCGGTGCAACACGTATTATTTTTCTTCCATTCTGTCCTGCTAGCAGTCAGGCTGTCTCTTTTCTTTCATAACACTCCTCACACAATCTGTCCATCTTTCCTTGGCCTCTCTCTACCACTCTATCCATCCTTACGTATAGTCAATAACTCTTTTAATAACATGCGTTTCATCCCATCTTTTTACATGACCATACCACGATAAACGATTCCCTTTCTACTTTTCAGTCACTGAAGCAACGCGTGTACAATAAAATCTGTACTAATATGTAGTATTACAGAGGAAAGATTTGTATTCATGTTTGTAATGAATAAAATCAAAAACTACTAGACCTTTTATTAGTAGAATACTACTTTATCAATATTCTACTTTTAAGCGGGTAAAGCAGCTAGCAGAAGTTAGTATTTAATAAATTGAAAATTCTTGAATATTTCTACTATTTCGTTTTGGTTTTATCTACAAAAAAAAAGTCTTTTGATTCTAGCAGGGTTCAAAGTATAAACATAAAATATGTAGTGTATCATTACTGTTGACGCGGCTCAGTTAATCTGTATTAAATTATGATATCGATTTAACTATCAACGTAGTACCGACGGCACGTTTGAACTCTATTAACTTACTCACATTATTTGACGCCGTTCCAAACGGTACAATAATATCGATATTCGATAGACAAATGATGCATACAACACTTTATTATATTTTTCAGGGATAATAGTCTAGGCTTTTTAGTAACAGTTAGTAGGTAAGTCCACTAACAATATCTATAAATTATTCCAGTTTGAGGATAGCCAATTGGCTTAAAAGTGACCCTGTTAGTTCTAGACACGGTACTGGACTCGATAGAACGATTGGTGGTGCAAGGAAAAGTCGAGGGGAAAAGATCCCATGGGCGCTATCTAACACGGTGGACAAATCTCATCAAATCTGTTACGGCCTGTTCACAATCACGAATTTGGTCTTAGCGGCTAGCGGCATCTGTAAGCGGGCGTGCGGCGTCTCGTAGCGTGCTTCAAACATTTTCATACTTTTGTTCTTACGCTCACCGCCCCGCGCTTAGCTACCGCTCACAGCGGCATGGTCGTGAAGGGGCCGTTACACACTCCAGCATCAACTCCCAAACTATCAAACACTTGCAACACGACAGTAGCGGTGGCGCAAAACTCAACCTAGACATGATCACGACCACTCTGTCAAGAGTGCACGACTGAAAAGAAGAGAAGATCTCTTTTCCTAGAACGAATACTAAATACAATATTTAACTGGAATAATACACAATAATGAAAAGCATATATATTATTTATAATCTGCCCTTTGGATAGGTTCGTAATTTAGTCAGTACGGAAACAGGTGATAGCTTCCTTGAATTACACACAAACCCAACAATAAATCTCCATATCTTCTGTGAAAATAACTAACAATTTTACAGTTCATTTACTTATTATAAATACTAATTCGTAGTTATGTTTGTCCTGTATTTTTGTTTATATGGTGTACAATAAAGAATATAATAAATAATTATAAATAATAAATAAGTATACCTCAAATAACACGGGACAAGGGCAGGAAGATAATGATAAAATACTAAGTCTTATTTATTGAGAGCAGTGGTGGCCGAGTGGTAACAGCCCAGACTTACGAGTTGTAGGTCGCGGGTTCAAACCCAGTCAGGCGTAACACTTTGTGTAATTTATTTCATCACCACTGCTCTCAAAACGGTGAAGGAAAACATCGTGAGGAAACCGGCATGTCCTAGAACCAAAAATTTGAAGATATGTGGCATCCACCAACCCGCACTGGGCCCGCGTGGTGGATTACGGCCCATCCCCTCTCCCAGAGAGGAGGTCTGAGTCCCAACAGTGGAAACATTATAAGGCCGACTATGCTATGCTATACTAAGTATTAACCTCTGTTACATGACAAAGCACAATTCCTAAAAAAGACAACGAAATCTAACCTATAAAAACAAAAACGTACCCCTAAAAGCCAACTCAAATTTCCTTTACATGGAGAAGTAAGTGTTAATATCCTAACATAACATTATGAGAGGCCATAATGTTAATATTATCTACTGACACAGAACTCAACGGCTGCTCCGAACATAAAAGAAACCATATCAGATCAGCCGGTCATACAGATTCATTCACCGCAAGGCATTGTCTACAAAATCAACGGACCGACTGGTGATTTTTGCTGGAGTAGAAGATATAAGACAGAGGTAGCCATGAACCATTTGATCGAGATCGATTGGTCGAGCCCGGCTGTTAATATAGTCGATCTTGGTATGCAATAGCGTGTTGTTTTCGGCCAAGAGGACTATGTCGCGATGCGGCTGATAGCTAGCTATTATCGTCCACTGCATTCTAATACCTTGTCGCCCCGTAACTTCTTGTTTCTCGAAAGAAAATCGCACTTATTCGAGGTAGTTTGCTCAAACTTTTGAGCTCACTCGCTTTTTAATTCTAATTCATCATCATCATCATCTTCCTACCCTTGTCCCATCTTATTTGGGGTCGGCGCAACACGTTTTTTTCTTCCATTCTATCCGTTCAACCGTTATGCTATCACTAACTTCCTTTTCTTTCATATCACTGTTCACACAATCCATCCATCTTTTCTTTGGCCTCCCTCTCCCTCTCCATCCATCCACATGTATACTCATAACTCTTTTAGTAATATGCGTTTCATCTCTCCTCTTTACATGACCATACCAAGACAAACGATTCCCCTTCAACTTTTCAGTCACTGGCGCCACTTTTATATTATAATTGTTAAATTGATTTTGTATTTGATAGATATCACAAGCTCTAACCAGTAAACAGTAGATCGTAGGTCAAACGAATCAAATTGGGCAGCCCTGATGTAAGGTAACGGAAAAAAGGCCAAGATATTTTCGCGGAAAAGTTCACGAAAACTATATCAGTACTATAACACAAGTAACTTCGTTTGACTGCGAATACGATATTAGAACGTCCATATCAATACGAATATTCGATATGAAATACGTGCTCATATTTTTTTAGGTTATCTATAAACTCATCAGCTAGAAGATTAAATATACATTGATTAAATATAAGTATAGTTATATTACAAACAATAGCGGATCTATTAGTAAAACAAAGAGTGTTTATATAAATGTTTACGGAAGATTTTACCTAAAATTCAGGATCCATTTATAAAATAAACAAAAATCCATCGGAGCGTGTAATTTGAGTGAATGGTCAATTTTGTTAATGATTTGAGACTGGTATTATCGGTCCTGATGTGATGGCCGTTGGGGCCGAAAGGTTCTGGAGTGGCGACCGCGTACCGGAAGACGCAGTGTTGGAAGGCTCCTACAAGGTGGACCGATGACCTGGTGAAGGGTGCGGGAATCCGATTGATGCGAGACGCACAGGACGGTTCATTGTGGCGACATTTGGGAGAGGCCTATGTCCAGCAGTGGACGTCTATCGGCTGAAATGATGATGATGATTATCGTTCCTTGTCTTTTCTATACTATCTTATATTATAAAGTTGACGAGTTTGTTTGAACGCGGTAATAAAGGTGTTCACCAACAACATAACAGGCTGCCAGAACCGTTAGCAAAAACAAGAAGTAACTAACAACAAAGCATTGTTAGAGAACCCAACAACCCAAGGGAATTATTAAGAAAATAAATTAACTTCGCCATGTACTCGAAAAGTACCTAAATCACAATTTGTAAATAAATGAATGCCCCAAGATGGTATAAGAAAACTTTTCCTGGAAGTAATAAGTAAGGTGCTGTACCACAGATGTTGTGGTGTTTCATTTAATTCTATTTTAATTAAAGCCGAGAATTTATTAAAGAGAATATTTTCACTTGCGCACCTGCTACGTGACTTTATTTCATGTTTCTACCCAAACAAATATCAAAAGGCTAACGAGGAAAATAATTTCTTAATGTGTCATCTTGCTGGATATTATTCGCACATTCTGTGTGCTATTTCGAGATATTTTCACTTACTATATTCTCTCTCATCTGAGTCGGTATGGGAGCACTCACTCGCGTCTTTTTTCGTGTAAATGCAACAAAACATTTTAAATTTCGAACGATGCGAAGTGGCCGCTTGACCGAGTAACGCTGACTGATTTGTAGCTAAATTAACAAACAATCAATAGTTCATTCAAATGCAGAACTCCGTTAGCCAAAAAAGGCTGTGGTATGTGACGTCACAGATTTACGTCACAATGCAAGTCACGCACTGTTAACATGAATCTGTTATATCGAGTGTATAGAATATAGTAACAACCAAATTGAGTTCTCTGATATATTGTACAGAATTTTTAAAAAGTTGTACATATTCATTTTATTAAATGTACTAGCGTTATTGCAGTTTTGATATTTGTTTTTTAATGGGAGCTTTTTAGTTTTAGCCTTTGAATTTGATTTCCAAAGCCGACATTATTAACCCCTAGCTGACTGCGAACGTGGCATTATGAAGTTTGAAATAACTCTTCCGCGGGTTTTCCGCGCGATATTGAATGCCGCGGAAATATCTCATAAGTATATGCGATACTAAGGTATAATGACGTGGAAACTATTCATAGGTACAAAAGGGGGGTGGGGGGTTTAACAACACGATCTACGCAGTGGTTGAGCAATTGGTTGCTGTGCTATGCATCGCGAGTTCGATTCTCGCACGGCAAATATCTGGGGCCATAGGTAGTTGTTCCAGATCTGGATGTTTTTTGTATGTGAGTTTACAGTTTTACACGTTTGTGAACGCACCCAGGGTACAGAAGTAATTCCCAATGTGGGGCAACGTTTGTTTTTAAGTTGTTTTTTCACGATAAAAGAAAGAAGAAAGAAAAACAGTTTATTTACGTCAAATATGGCGCATACCTTAAAAATAAAACAAATAACAATAACGACATATATACGATGCGACACGATGGTAGTATGTACTTATTTTTAGGGGATTATCGCTTATTTTAATTTATTTCGTGTGCAAAATCATTTCCAGAGTGTTACGTGTGTTGTGTAGAACCATCTTCTATCTACAGATTATGTTCATCAAGCATAATGTGTGTACTGTGTGCTGACTTACACCCTTGGGACTCTCTTGTAGACCACTTCAATTAACTGAAGTAATCTCTTAGTCTTGCTCCGACCTAGTCTATTTTTAAACGAAACACACAGGTAACGGAAATCCTAGAGATTTGTGCAAAGAAGCTCCTTAATGTCTGCCATTGTGTACGTTACCTTAAACAACCGCCAGCGAAAGAAAAAAGAGAACAAAATACAACCCACATTACAATTATCGCTAATCGTTACCTACGCATTGTGGGCCTCCAAACAAAGGGATTATTTGAAGCGGTTACTTGATTGTTATTCGGTCATTTTCTTTCTTGAAGACTTCAAGAAATCACCTCTAAAAGTCCTCGGAGCTTGAAAATGGTGGTATTTTTTCAAGCGATGGGCCAACTCGCAGTTTTGACAACTTGAGTTACTCGAATTGGAATGGTGACTGATTCGTGTTGCGATTCAAATCAACTCGACTCGGTGGGCAAAACCCCAGATCGGTCGGCCGAGTCAACTCGGTTCGCTGAATCAACTCGGTCAACTGAATCAACTCGGTCCACCTAAGCAACTCGGTCCGCCGATTCAACTCGTTCCGCCGAGTCAATTCGGTCCACCGCCTCAACTCTTTCCGTCGAGTCAACTTGATCCGCTGACTCAACTCATTCCGCCGACTCAACTCGTTCCGCCGAATCAACTCAGCCCACCGAGTCAACTCGTCAACTAACCTTTTTAATTCGTAAGACTACCACGTGAAAGTTCTGTTTTCAATCGTTTTATGTTAAATTAGCACTTTTCTGTCAAGTTTATAAACACAATGATAATGATTATTCTATAAAAACTTGACTTCCCTAAATCGTTTGGTTTCGCAATTCGCGACGGTCGAGTCAACTCGGTTTCTACTCAGTTGAATCGTGCGCTGCTTTGCAACTCGCATCGCGTCGGCGTCGTCTTGCGAGTCAATTCGAATTAAAGGAAAAAGCAACTCGAATTGACTCGTTTGTGGTTTGACTCGAAAAACTCAATTAATATAACTCGATTCGCCCATCGCTAATTTTCTCGCTATAAAAATGCTCTTAAGTGGACTTAGACCTACTTTTATTTATCCCTTCTCAATAATGTATATTTGTGTGAAATGCGAGTCATTATAGGGTTGTCATCGGCCAGAAACGTGAGTGTCCGGTATGCGTTAAGTGTTTTTAACAGTAAAAAGAACCCCTTACAGCTAAGGAAATACGAAAGTCTTTTTACTAGAGGAAATATCGTAAGTCACACCCTCGCAATAAAACTGTACGCGGATATTGCTTGGAGGACAGTTCAGGTAGCGGGTAGTGCCACCTGTCACGTAGCTCAGATCCCGGTACTACCATGAGAGTAATAAATCGAGCCCCAATCATTCGTCACAATTACTTCCACCTTAGCTAGTCGCTTTTATTTCATTCTTTTTTTACCTTTGGTAAAATTTCCATAACAAATAAAAAATCACTATGAAAGTGGTAATTAGTTTCACCATTAGCGAGGTAGTGTAAAAGTAGTAGTGTAATAGTAAAAGTGTAAATAGTATTAGTACCAATAGTAACGATAATAATAATGTCGTATTTTGTAAGCGAATCGTGGTGGTTTTAATGCGTAGGAATCATTTAAATTCTGTGTTTGGGAAATATTTCGGTCTCCGGAAAATAAGGTTTTCTTTGGGCCTTCAGGCTGACAATGCGAACAAAATTTAGGATCACATTAGAACCCTTGACCCTGATTTCTTTCCTACTGGTTTAACACTTTCTGTGCCAGCATTTTCAGAAGATTACAATGACAACTTTTTATCTTGTTTAAAGGCTTTTCTTTTTTATTACAAGGATAAGAAAAAACAATGTAGAAACCCTTTGCGACAGGAAAATCATCAATTATGGCCGGTCCCGGCGCTGTCCATGGGAACCGTCCCTTCATTTTATAATCCGTAAATAAATCACTTCTGTTTGTTCAGGACCACTTTTACAGATATGTTTTTATTTTTAAACCGGGTTTGGGAACAATGGCCGTATACTTTCCGTTTTCAGGAACACGTCAAAGTTTAGGGTCAAAACGGGTCCATTGTTCACATTCGGAAGTCCCTTAAAGTCAAGTCAGAAGTTTATGAGAATTACATAAATGGCACGAGTGTATAAACTTGTGAAACTCGTTTCTTGTCAAATTGTCAAATGTAAGCAATTCCTAAACCATTTCCCGTACAACGGAGAAAGGGTTCTTGATAACATCGAAGTGGTATTATGCTCCGCACTGTATGGTCATGTTAACTGATTAATTATATCTGTCTCAAAGAGACCCTTAGTTTGAAGTTTCTCGTTTGATGTAGCTAATGGAACAGGGTTCGTTATAATTACATTCAGCCAATATGTAGTGTCTAGATTACCTATACAAGACTCCTTGAAGGTTAAAACCATTTACAAGTTCAACAAAATCTATACGAGGTTAAATTAATCATTTGGATCAATTTCAAGTAAACAATGGTCTACTTCTGTATATCATATAACAACTAAAGAATTGTGTGAAAAGATGCACGGCTTTTATCTCGGATACAAAAGCAACAAACAGATAAGTGGTCACAGTAGAACACCTATTTGTTTGCCAAGTTAGGTCATTATGGAAATATTACCGCACGACTTTTAGTAATTGTCATAAAAGATAATGAGAACATCTACGTTTCACAGGGAATATTTGTCTAATGATATGATTAAGAAAACAAGATAATACTACATAAATGCGACGCTCGATTAATATACGATAACAAAGAGTTGCTGTTTAACTTTTTGCAAGTAATAAGAAAATTCCATAATGTAGCAACACTTCCAACCCACACAGATCGAAGTAATAATGTTGAGCGGTAAAAGCTCAGTGGACAAAGAACCGCTTATCCATCATCCCGCGATTCATTGGTTTTATATCCATTTGGGTTTTAGAGCAAGCAATTTTGTGAGGAAAATGAGGTGGAAAATAACCTGAAGTGTCGGGGTCGGGGGGTCGATGCCTCTGTCTGCCGTTCCACCAGCAGCCACAACAAGGCATCCCGGTCTCCGCCTCACTCCACCACCAACTGTTTAACTTTGTCTTCGCATTATTTCATACGACGAAGTTTGCCAACAAAACCCTATTCAAGCATTGTTCGTTGCAATAACTATTCTATTCAATACAACTCTACATTGTAACTGCTAGAAATCTGGTTTCTATGTTTATCTTGAACATTCATAAATTCTCCAACTATTTATTTTCATTGGAAATAAAACTTTTCCTTCAGAAAGTTTTTAATTTATCAGCTATATTATCCGCAAAGTTTTTAATATTCCTGCGAGTTTATCATTCCGCATGTGTGGGACTGTTAATAGCTAATATGCACTACGCTAGCTGACAGGCATACGACATACTAATTGCCACTTCACTTCACACGGATAAGGAAACTAAAGCGAATTAGTATCGGCATTGTCGAGGATAGCGGCACGGGACGCGCCCGCCCTCCGCCGCGTTCTGCGCTCAACTGCGGAATATGAATGAAGTCGATGAGGGTTTCTCATTTTCAGCGTCCAGAAAAAATTGCTAAATCCTCATGTTTATTGGGGTCCCGTGAAGGCCAAAAGGTTCAATGAGGGTACTTGTACCCTTCAGGATTGCGTATCAACTCAATTGCCAAAATATACTTCAATATCAAGGATTATGGACAATAATGACGAAATAGTGTGCGATAGTAGCCAATTCACACCAGAGCTAATCTCGCCGGGCCTTCAACGTTTGTCTTAATAATGGGAAGATATAGCGGTGTGGCAAGTTTGTTTATTAGGGAACCCTCCAATCGATTGTACTACTTTCCAAGCGTAATTTAAACATAAATTCTTTAGAAAACGAACGATCTTTTACCAGTTACGAAGCTTTAATTGCTAAAGTTGTTAGATGTTAGATGGAAACAGTCACGAATATTGTTAACTTTAGAAGGTCACAATACGAATGAATAGCAAAGTTAGCAACGTTTGTTTGTTTCCTTTCGAGTAGGGTGGTACCTAAAAACAATATATTTTATCCCCTCTGGCAGTTTTATATCTAAATCAATCCTAATAAAACATGATTTCATGAGTTTGTGAAAATGAGTAAAACAGAGCTTATTTGCAAAGTAACAGTATAACAGTACAAAGTTGACTGGCCTGTTGGTCTAGTGGTTAGCGGCCCTAACTGCTATGCCGGAGGTCGTGGGTTCGATTCCCACCCAGGACAAATGTTCGTGTGATGAGCACGATCATTTGGTCTGTATCTGGGTGTAATTTATCTATAATGTGTAACGTATTTAGAAATATATAAGTATGTTTATCAGTTGTCTAGTACTCATAACACAAGCTCTGTTTAGCTTGAGACTAGACGCCGTTGTGTGATAATTGTGGAATATTATATTAAATTATTAAAGACACTTTTTTTTCAAAAGCTAATGGAAAGTGAACGCTGCAAAAGAGAATATTTTAAATTGAGTATATTTAAGCGGATTGCGTTGCAAATGAAGTAAAATGGCACCTCGGGAAGTTTAAAACTTTTCTCAAACAGGTTTAAATTCCGGAAACTTTCAAAGAAAGTAAAGGAAAATGTCAAATGTCTTAAAATGATGTTAGTGCCATCACAGGACCTTCTTACTTGAGTTCAACTTTCTGTCAAGGAAATGACTTTATAAAGACTGATTACAGTTTATTATGAGGTTTAATATTTTGATCCAGAGACGCTGGATTAGGCGCACGACCAAGGTGGATTAGCGGCTACTCAGTTTCTGTTCAGTACAGTACTGGTTATTGGATGCTGGACCGTGCTTTAATAATAATAATAATATTCCACAACCATCACACAACGCCGTCTAGTCTCAAGCTAAGCAGAGCTTGTGTTATGAGTACTAGACAACTGATAAACATACTTATATATTTCTAAATACATACATATTATAGATAAATTACACCCAGACACAGAACAAATGATTGTGCTCATCACACAAATATTTGTCCTGGGTGGGAATCGAACCCACGACCTCCAGCATAGCAGTCAGGGCCACAAACCACTAGACCAACAGGTCAATGTAAATCAACCTTAAGTCAGTCAATTTACCTGTGTCTGTGGTAGTGGTGTTGTTATACTATGTGAATAAAAGATCAAAGAGTGTGTTTTAGTTCTAAAAAAGAAGCGGATCTGGTTATAGGAATAATATTAAATATACCGGTTTCCGATACGGTTACGGATAATTATGTGACTATTTCAGATTATCCGCTAGTTTCGGTTACGAATAAATGAATTTTAAAATTATAAAATTAAAATACAAACTTGTCGTAACCTGTCATTTAGACTACGCCTATTTCCGAAACTATCCGAAACTTTTAATATCGGTTTCGGTTATTGTTACGGATATATTTTTTTGGATATTCAATATATCCAATAGTTTCGATTACGATTACGGAGTTCCATAATTTCCTTGGTATAGCATAGCATATAGCATAGTATAATCAGCCTTATAATGATCCCACTGCTGGGACTCAGGCTTCCTCTCTAGGAGAGGGAATGGGCCGTAATCCACCACGCGGGCCTAGTGCGGGATGGTGGACGTCACATAAAAAATAAAAATATAATAAAAATAATAATAATATGTTTTTCTTTCTTTCTTTTAAATAAAATAGCTTTATTGCATATCATTTTGGCATAAATTGCACGTCGAGGAGTCTCCATTTAGGAATAGAAGTGCCTGTAGTTGAAGGCTCCGCTCTTCCCATACATTATAAATATTCAACTCGGCAGAGGACCACAAGGAAATAAAATAAAATAAATAGAATGAAAAGTTACAAGGAAGAAAAAATTATAAAAAATAAATAAAAAACGATCAATTGTAATGTGCGCGAGAGTATTTGGATGTGTGTGTGTGTGTGTATGTGAAGGTGTGGGTGTGTGTGTGGGGGAGAGAAGGAGATTATGAGTTTTATAATCAAGTCACACATTGCAAAAATAATTCTGTATCATTATAATTTAAATTTTACACATATCTTTGAATTTTTGGTTCTAGGTCTTGCCGGTACACCTCACGATGCTTTGTACAGTTTTGAGACTTCGGTGTTGAAATAAATTGCACATAGTAATGCGCCTGCCTAGTTTGAAACCCGCGACCTACAACTCGTAAGTCGGGGCCGTTACCACTGGATCACAACAGCTTCATCCTTGGTGTGAACAAGGAAAACTGCTGGAATATCGACTGTGTGTATTTATTTTTTAAATAATATAAACTATTGCTTGACTGCGATCCCACCTGATGGTAAGCAGTGATGCAATCGTTGATAGTGAGGCGCACTAGTTTATGTGGAGCCTATTCACTCTAGCCTTGAAGACACCTAAATCATAATCGGACGGGAAGACCGCAGCAGGCAAATTGTTCTAGTCCATCGAAGGACTGGAACACTGGTACGCGGTATAATCGACGAGTATACATTATTAATGACGTAACTGCCAGTGTAATGTAATAATCCCGTTCCGCCGATATTGTTCGGATTGCATTCGACTGATTGCTGAATCATTAATTCTGTAGGGTTCATATTCTGTGCTACGACACTAATTCAATTACAAGACCGTTTCATAGTTTCGGTAGAGATGATTAAATAGTTAAATGCCATAACTAGTTAACTTCATTAATTGATTCTTAAGTTTTCCGATTAAAAAAATATGACATAAAATTTGAAAATAAGTAGTGGGGAAGTGTAGGGTAGTGTAGTGTAGGGTGGGTATATGTTGATGGGGTTGTTCCCAGAGGTCTATGATTCTATTGTTCTGTATATCCTATTGAGTCTATGAAAAAAACTTATTTTAAATGTTCCTACATCAATTCCCAACGGGTCAACGAGATTTGTCCAAAGTACAGTCAGTAAAGACCATTTCTTGTCTATCTAAGTATCGCCGCACATGGGCCACATGCCAGTCACAAACGCCGCCACGAGAAGCTATAAGCGGCCACAATCCAGTTGTGACAGGTGGTTGCTACTTATTTTAACTCATACGCACAGTATCATAATTGTCTCTGACGAAGAAGGTTTAAATGTGCGAGTGGCGTGTGACAGTGTTTTGTATTGGCGTTTAGTAGCCAGTGCGAGCCACAAGAAGCGAGCAGCGGCGATTTGAAGCGTGCCGCGGCCACCGGCGTCAACCGTGTGCGGCGAATCCACATAAAATGTATGAAACCTACAGGAAATATGCGCCGGTGGCGGCGTTTTGTGGTTGTGGCCGGTGGCCCGTGTGCGGCGACCCTTAATCAGTTTGTTTGCAAGCCTTGGGAGAAAGAAATAGTTACTAACTACGATTATATTGATTTACTGAGATAATTCTGAAACTGTGATTTATAATGCTTATGTCTAGGATTAAACTTATTTACTGTAATTGTTATAAAACTTTTTTTTCATGGTTATAACCAGAGGTCGGAATTAGTTAGAGTTATTTGTGTACTTATTATTCATGTACTTACTCGTATACTGATTTCATGCACCGAAAGAATATAGTGGATTAGCCTCAAATGTCGAGATCAATTTTAAAGAGCAGAATGTTTTTATGACTCTATCAGAAATTTTAATTTTTTCTCTCACCACAGTTGACGTAGAGACATCTTTTTCAATGAAAAAATACTATCTGAGGTTGCGAAATGAAAATAAGGTATCTATGTTATAGGTACAGGTTTAACGATTACACTCTTAATAGTGTCTAAAGACTTTCCGTGGCCCTGAAAGGCAAAGGGCAACTGAAGGAAAATAGGTGAGTTCTAAGTCAGGGGAATTTTGACACTCATTCTCGCCCCATTGATGGAGGAAAAAGAAGCCCACGGTCCTGGAACGCAATGGTCAACTGAAGGACACAGGTTTGGCTTTAGTCAGCAAAAGTCTGACACGCCCTTTCGCTCCACACTAGAGCAGGAATATTCAGAAGTCAGAAGAAAAATTGGAGGTAGAGATATCATCAAATACGCTGCTTAGAGCGGAAGAACTTATTTGATGAATCCCTCACACCACACTTCAAAAACATGTAATCCTTAAGAAGCGACACTATAACACATGAGGTAATCTTACTAATCATTAAAGAGGTACCACCTCAACAATTATCTGATTAAATTATTATTTTAGCTGGAATGTCGTATGATTAAATTAATCTGAGACCGTAATATCTTCTTAGACAGACATTTATATTATTATACTTATTCTAAGATTAATATTATTCATTAGACATCGGATGTCTAACAATTTTCATAAAGTTTTCAGGATTCCCTAAGAGTTCTATTTTTATTTTATCTAAGTAGAATATTTATCATCTTGGTTAAATAAATATTCTTTCGTAGAAATATTATTTTGTTGAAAACTAAGAGAGCCCAGATCTCGAGTTTCTGTTAACAGCCTATAATTTATAATAATTATATCAAAATTGATATTAATATAGTCTTACCCAGGGAGGGTCGGTTTTAAATTTCCGATGGCTTTTTTAATTACACAATTTGGAGGGAAGGAAACAACTCCTACAGACTAATTATATTAATGAATGAAAAATGAGTAAGTACCTAACTTTAATATTTTAATATACCAGCTCTATTGGCTTTACCCATGTAATAACTCCAGTAAGTAAATATCGCCTGAATAGATGTAACAGAATGCGAGCATAGAATACAAAATGTGAGCTTTTATTAAGTTTTGATACAACAAAATGTTATTTAGAAAGTAACATGTGCCTAGAATATTACATTTGTGGCCAAAATTGTTCAGAATAACCGAGACAAAAATATCTAGGTACATAATGATACATTTACACTAAGGTATGTAGTTTTGCTGGTACTACAATAAATAAATTGTTAATTATAGTATGTACAAACGCATATAATAATAAATAATTCGGCATCAAAAACTTCATCAAAGTAAAAGTAAAAAAGTTTTTATTTCACATAGGCCTACATGGGCACTTATAAAACGTCAGAAAGTAGTGCACGGTTCCAAATTGTTCGTTTCCTATGGAGAAGAACTGGCAAGAAACTCCATCGTTACTCTTTTAAAAAATTGTTGTTCTTACAATATTTCCATAATTATTACAGTTTAAGTAGATAATATGTAAGGACAGTGTAGGTAGACCGGTCAATATTCATCCACATATCAATCGCTATCAATAGGAAAAGTGCCGAATAACGCTAGCAGTACCTATTGCTAAATTGAATAGCAATACTGATTCGGTGACCAAAGAAAAGCGGTCACGTGAAGTATCGAATACCTGTTTGATGATATCCCAAACAACTGAATGAGCTCTCGGACCCCAAGGCTCTAGTGTTTCAACCCCAAAAGGCACAACAACTCCCGATAAGCTATATATGTAAATATAACAACCTTGCACGTGTTTTACAATAAATATAATACATAATATTGCTAATGAAGTCACATATAGATAGGTTGGATAGCTATATCTAAATAGGTTCTTATCTGGATTTGCAAATCTGTTCAATGTTCGACAAGGTACTTTTAAATATTGAACATTGATTTCAAATATTAGGTCTTTAACTATGCAATTGCCGTTTTTTAAAAGGGGTTGCTTTGAAGTGTTATATCTTTGGATTGTCTTTGAATTATAAGTTGAAATAAACTTTTTTAATATAAAGTACTTTATTCTTTTTTCGAAATTAGATATTTGTTGGTTTCTTTGTGTAACCATTTTTGAATGAAATCTAAGAAAACTCGCATTATTTTGTAATATGAGTTCTACCGTGGAAACAATGTGTCTCAAGCGGTATCCAATATTAATATGTATACGTGGACTTTAATACTACTAATGAATGGGATGTCTATTTTTGTTTCAATCACTTTCACGTGGGAAATTTTATCTCACTAATAACTTTTTTTCTCAGGGCGGCTACAAGATAAAACTTCCACATAAATAAGTATCAAACAGTAGGAAGCGCTTTATTGAGACAGTGTGAAGAGTAGCGCGCGGTGCATCAATATTGAAAATCTTACTCGCGATCACGTTGCCTACAGGCACTTATATCTAACTTCTATCTACTTATATATAACTAGCCCGAGAGGGCCCTGTATTCAATCATTTTAAATGCTATTTTCGAGACTGTGTAACTGGATATATTGACAAGTCCCAATTCAAAATGAGCTCGTTTAATACATTATTCTGGACTAGGGTAGGTTAATTTTTTATTGTGATCTTATGTAGAAAATTCTAGAACGAGCGGAGCGAGCTATAAAATTGGAAAATTATCAATTATAGAAATTAGGTACCTACTATTTAACTACAGGCCTCTTATCCAGAAGATAATTTAAGATTATGGATAACCTGTTAGAAATTATTGTACACTTTGGTGCCCTTGTAGCCAGGGGGCCAAATATCATTGATACGGCTGATACGGTGGTAGCTACGCCCCTGATATCACCCAAAGTTGAACTTCCTTAATAAGACTACAAACGCTGCCTACATTATTATAGATAAATAGAGATATGCTTTATTATAACACCATAAAAAATTACAGTAGGAGCTTCACACTTTTTCCTTCACACTTTGTCTTATTTATAAAAATATCTGATGGTAAGTATATTAATTACCGGAACGGAATTGGGTCGCTATATTAAAAAAGGTTGCTTCTGCAAAAAAAAATGGATTATCTACGAGTGCAAAGGAAATGGGGTGTCCATATTTGAAACACTGCTGCTGCATTAAAAGTTCAGCTGATTAAAATTAGTAGATATGGGGGGCTCATGGTGGTTTTGGGAACGTACTACGACTTATTTGAAGAAACTTGTTAATTTCCAAGGGTTAAATAAAACATTGGTCATATTTTAGTACAGTACCATTTCTGTTATAGAGTATTATGGACATAGTTATAAGAAACTTATCAGAAAAAATATCTATCTATAGAGATTTTTATAACAATCTTGATTAACAGGTGTAATTCACAGATTTGAATGAAACTGTCTCTCTACAGCGTTAAAACAATCCATTTCAATCAACATACCTTTTCATAAGTATTTCTCATTCACCGTCATTTTTCACACTATTGCACAAGGCATAAGTTTATTAGCACTTTACTGCTAACCGACAACGAATAGGGATGCTAATTGCTATGGCACTTGTTAAATTATCACTTACCAGTAGCTGAGCCACTGTTCACCACGTTGTTCGAAGCAGCGATTGACGTCACTGGCTTTGGATTCGGATTCGGTAACGAATTCGCTGACGATGTCGGCGAAGTCTTCACGCATGGCGACGTCGGTAATGATATAGGAGAGGATAATCTTAGCGGTGACGTAGGGGTGCCCAAATTGGACGGAAGTGACATCTTGGAATCCGAGGATTGAAAAGAATTTACTTTTATGGATATATCGGATTTGTCATCCGATGGCTCGGGAGTGCAGAGCACTGTGGGCAGCGATATTTTTCTCGTTGATTTCTGCTCCCTTTTTGGTGAGTTGTCCATGTTACTCTGAAATCAAAGGCACGAATAAGTCTTAGGTACACGTTTGAAGAGCCATAATTATGTAACTGACGTACATTGGCTTTTTAAATTTGTATAACTAGAGTAAAATTAAATATTGTTTGGTCTATTTTTAGATTGTTCACATTGCGTGACGTAAAATCATATGTTATTGTGGTTATGAAAGCAGTGAGTGAAATACAACGGTCAGTCAGCATAAACCACAAAAAAATACCAATGGTTTCTTTGTTCTTTTAACATTAAGGATAAATATCTTAAATCTAGTGTTGACAACAGTTTGCATACTTTGCAGTTTTGTTTACGCCGCTAGAGAACAAAGCTGTGTAAATGTTTAACGCTTACAGTATTTTGTGCAGATATGTTGGCCCACTTTCAAATACTGTATTGATTCGAAACCTTACAGACTTGTTCAAGGGTGATACTGATGACGAAAACGCTGTTAACAAAATTACACTTAAAAGTAAAAAATAAGTGATCCAAAAATAACTTGTACTTTAAAATTATTGAAGCTTACTGAACAAAAAAAACACACATAAAGATTTTTCAATACACTTACTCGAAAACCCGGTCTTATCCCACCGCTTTTGGGCACGCAATAGACTGTTTTCCGCACTAGTACAGAAAAGTAGGAGATGCCGGGTCAACCAACCCCTGTTTATTAATTTCTTCGTAAGTGTATTGAAAAAAATCGTTTGGTGTACGTGCTTCACTGCAGCCCTCGGTTTCATACGCCTGCGACTCGGGCGAATTCCGCCTCGGTCGCAATGACAAACTTTCTGCACTTGTAGGTATCAAAATGTACTATTCTAAAACAAGGCACTGCATCATAAAACAATAATGTTCTAACTCATAGGTTTCAAAAACATACAAAGTCACTTAGGGCCTGTTTCACGATGTCCGAATCTACTACTTCCTGAATAAATTAAAAAAACGGGGCCAATGCGAGTCGGACTCGCGCACTGAGGGTTCCGTACAAACTTGCCTACGAAAACAGTTCAATTTCCGAATAGTCTCACAGATTTTTACGAATCGCAAAAAAGTTATTTTTTATGACGTAACTATAAATTTAAAGTTTTCAGATGTTTTTCCTATACTTATGCTATGAGACCTTGCTTCATGCCAAATTTCAAGATTCTAGGACAACGGGAAGTACCCTATGAATTTTGATTCCCTTGAGGGTGTCAAAATATACGTTTTGTGCGACATCAACGGCCGTATCTGTTTTTTTGTAAACTTACAAGTTTGATTTTTTCACGGCTTCAAGGGACCGCAGACCTGAGCATATGGTTTTAATTTCAACTAGACACTTCCACGCGTTCCCGAGATTAAGGGTCTTGACAGACAGACAGACAGATAGACGGACGGACAGCAAAGTGATCCTATAAGGGTTCCGTTTTTTCCTGGAACTGGAACTCTAAAAATGGAACCGAATTTCTATGAAATTATCAGCTTAGTAAGATACTCAGTCACTTGACTAACTACATCTTACGAAGAAATAAAATACTTATAAAAGTGTATTTTTTTTTATTTTACTTACACAAAAGTACACAGCGGTAACAGAATGTCAATTTCGATTAAAAGCGTTAAAATTGTTCTATCCTACCTAATGCATTAGATCCTCAACATAATGAAAGGCACCTTCCCTAGCTTTTTAGGCCTCATAAAAAACCTTTTTCGTGAAAGAATAATTTGAATAAAATGTAGAAATTTAAATGTCAACTGTCACCTGCTCTACTACAACGTCGGTCTGTGTCTGCGAAGAAATTCTTTTAATTTGAACTCGTAGATTTGAACTTTAATGTTTAGAGATATATATGTATTTACTGTTAGTTCACGCTAAATACTCTCCAGCGTTTGTCGGTCTATTAACAGTTTGTACGTGTTATTGGCGAAATTGTGGTGTCTTTTCCACAAATGCCATAACGAAGAGTTAAGTTTAAAAATATGAGGATTCTTTTACAAAAGCCAATAATCAAGAATTGAAGGTAAAAGCATTAGATTTTACGATTTCTAAAAAACTCCGTCTCGAAACTTGTACTAAAGAATTTATTATTATTTACACGTGTCGTCAGTGATGCGAAAAACAAGTTGTGCGAGAACTAATAACTAATAGTAAATAACAATAGGTGGGTACCATCTGTGGACCTAGCCCCGAGTCAGAGCTCGAATTAGAAGTAGGTACCTAAATTGGAATGAATTTATATGAAAATACTTTCCTCACACACATGCTATTTATTCCATTTTAAGACTATTTATATCTTATTTGATAGATGCGGAGATAATTCGGCAAACACAAGTATGTGTTTGCCGAATTCATTTAAACAAAATTGCTATGCAGCAACTAGCTGAGGACGAGGTGATTAGTTGAGTGGTTTGTAGTTTTCGATTCAAAAATTGATAAAATTTATGTTGAGCTTATTTCACACGTTATTGTTCAAGTATCTGAGTTGCTACACATATTCCCGACAAGAAATTCCCCCTAATTTTTTCTTTATCTAACCTTATAAGACTTGTGATTTCAATGTAATGTTTCAGGAGTCCTCTGTAGATTCCACACTAATGACAGGATAATTGAACAAATGTTCTTATGGATGATGAATGATGATTCACAAAAAATAAACGTGCCGATTAGGTCTATATACTAGACCATTGTCCAGCGCAATTCATAATTTATCAAATTATTCGTCACACATATTGCGCCGTTTATAAAAAAAGATAAATGAAACACGAAACAACGTCCATCGAGTAGTAGTAGTAGCCGGCAATGGCGGCAACCCCGGCACGCCAGTGAGGAGCCGTAGAGGAGGACGCCCGACGCCGAGCCGCCAGTCGGCCCACACTCGAACTACTGCGCCAGAGCGAGACGGCAGCACTGACGTACAGACAAGCTGATGTGTCCTCGGTTTATATCGCTCATTCATTGAGTTGAACAGTTCGTTGTGTATGAGCGACACAAGCGTTGTCGCAGCTTGCTTGCCGTCAAAACTTCTAACATTGTTTTCAAATAAACTGTGCGGAAATAAATAGCGGTAACAGTGATAGTTTCTAAGCGCAAAGTTTATAAATAGCCGTGATTTAAAGTTAACGCAAACATGTCTACCACCGAGATAGACAGACCAGTGGGATTAAAACTCAGAGTGCTTCATGCAGTGAGATTAATAATTGCAAATATCGGAAGGTTTTTCTTTAGTTTATATTATGGAACTGAAGGAGAGAAGATACCACCCATACACGATGATATCCTGAAACAACCAGCTGTTGTAGTAGCAAGGAAAATTCGGAATAAAGAGGTAAGTTTCAGTGATAATGTATTAGTAACTGTAAGGGGTAAAGCAAACAGTAAATATTATATTTGGTTGTCCCGTTAGGAAATAACTTGTAAACAAAACAAAATTTCATTTGGAGAATACGAAGTTTTACAGTAAAAAAAAAACAATGTGTACATAAACAAGAGCATGACAGCGGTTGACTAGTAAGTACAAGTTTTAATGGCTAATGATGTAATATTTAAAGAGGAAGCATACGATGTAAGTAACCAGAGCGTGTTTCTACGTAACAAGGAAATCGTGCTCCTTCAAGTTTTCCAGTCGTTCTTAATTCGTAATACGTATGTCGATTTTCCGTACCTCTATGTAGTTCAATGTCATGTTTACACAAACTGATAACGGTATCCATGTGTAAATCGATTGCTGAACATTTAAAAATACAATTTTATAAACAAACCTAAATATCTCGAGCGAAAGGCAAAGTCACAAAGTCCAAACTATAAAAAATATGACTCATTAATTGTGTCCACGGTTTTCTTATCTGGTATAGCAAAACGATTAGATTATTGAACATTATCCTGATATTTCCGTTGCTATGTCTGTGATGAAGGATATCAGGCTTGCACTTGCTTGTTCGGTTTTTAAAAAAGAAGGGTGACATTTTCTGTCCTGCTTAGTCATACTGCCATACGATACTAGCTTCAGCCAGCGGATTCGTCCGCGTGAAATTTAAAGAATATCCCAAGTGAACGCAGTTCCGGGATTAAAGTAGATAAAAGAGAGTAGAGAGAGTAGAATTTAAGTTCTTATAGTCCATCCTAAGGTTGTCTGGTAGATATCACTGTCAGCGATAAGACCGCCATTGTACCCGTAGATTTAAGTTGCTGTGAAATTGTTACTATTTTGGTGTATTGATGAGACCAAAGAAAAGATAGATGGATTGTGTGAAGAGTGATATGAAAGAAAAGGAAGTTAGTGATAGCATGACGAGTGACAGGGCAGAATGGAAGAAAAAAACGTGTTGCGCCGACCCCAAAGAACACGGGACGAGAGTAGGAAGATGATGATGATGATGATGATTACTATTTTGGTGTATAATAAAATTTATTCTATTCTATTCTATATCTCATATGCAATTTCAGGATATGGTCTATCCATGTGCCAAATTTCAGGAACATCAATTCAATAGTTTGAGCGTGAAGCAACAAACATAACATTAGTGTGATGCTTATCGGTTTTTCCACAACAGTCCCAGTTTTTCCGTCTATGCCGTTTTTGTAGTCGTTTAACATACATATACATATATGCACGTGACATTGTTTATTCGATCGCCCTATTACTTAATGCCAGAACGTGTTGGCACCCAAACTTCAAGTTCAAGTTATAACCTTGGCATTAAGTGACGCATACATAGTTGGAACTAGCTAAGCTTAGAGCATAAGCTTACACAATTCTAGAATGACGTTCGAAATTATTTATCATAGAACAATTGTTTTCATGTTAATTAGTTCGATATCAAGATTAAAAATCTATAATTCCTTAGCTATACGACTGATACCTTTATAAATAATAAAGTGGGTAAATATCTAATAGCATACATCATAAGGTGGTTGATTCAAGGATTAAAGTCAACGGTACAAAAGGCTTTTGTTATGTTGTAAATAAAACCACTTTGCATTGTCTCCATTAGAATTCTGTCCGATCGTAATAACATCGAAAGTGGTCTAATGTCAATGAGGAAAAACAGGTTGTATTTTTGCGTCGTAGGACAAGACTCAAGATATTTATTTTTTGTGTACATGCTTTGTATTTTTGTATAAACAAATTAGATTGGCTTTGTCCAGGACTTCGTGCAATTTCATCATTAACAAAATATTTAGAACATAAAACCATTTTACATCGTAGTTACCTTTCATCTGAAGGTCAGAAGCTAAATGTTTAATTAGTGATTCCACGGAACAATGAAATTCTAGATAATGTTTCACTGAACAGTAGCCAAGACACTTAAGCTAGCACTAAAGTTAAGAAAGCATTAAATACTGAATTGAGAAAGACCCTGGTAAAACATTTTATACAATTTATAAAAAAATTGATGAGAATTAGCGGTATTATAGTCGACCACCGATATTAGAAATAGGGTTCAAGCTACCAGCGCTGCGGTTCGAGCTGTCAGAGCTCCAGAGAGGAACCTCTTAACAATACGAGCCGTGTCTATAAATATCACTTTCCAAATCAAGCTGTTAATCGAATCGCCTAACGATAGCCACCTAAGGTGTTGATCGAGCCTTGACTGGTTGATACGACTATCGGTACAATGATTACCAAGTCCACGTCTACAACCTAGCTTCCTGAACACGTTTATAATCGGTAATAGTACAAAATTAGAATAAAGGAATCTACAGTGAAGAAAAAAAAAAAAAAAAATTTAAAGTGATTTAGTTAAGCAAGGCGGCAAAATCCCCCAGGGTTAGAGCTAAACAACAATAACAACTCTTCAGTGCAATTATAACAGTTCGACATAATAAACATCAGGATACATAACACCCGATGTTGATTGATCAACTACGTAACATAAGTAGTAATTCCGAGTTTAAATGGACTCACAATGCGGCACGAATTGGCTGTAAGCATCATGAACCGAATGAAACCGTGGGTTGGTACACTTGGTACTCGCTTTGTAAGTATGAATAAATATTATAAAAGAGTTTCTTCGCTTTGCACCGAATCTTTTGGGGTAGCCATTGAAGATATGAATGAGTTTTATAGCGTTCTTGAAAGTAGGGTACGGGAAGTATGTGTACTTTTGCATAGAGACATATAACAACTTTGCACAAGTTTGTTGATTTAATTTCATATGGCACGGCACCTGAATTATTATGAATATATCATAACTGCAATAACTATTCAAAACCATAAACTGTTCAAATCTGGTAGAAAAAGTTTACCTGTTATTTTATTATCTTTAAAATTTGTTTTGATTCAGTTCGAATACAAAAGCTGTGGGAAAAGTTCCAGCAAATTGAAAACGAAGCTTCGAACGTAAGCAGAAGATAATTGCGGTTAAGTACTGAACATTAAACTTGGTAATTATTTGTAACGATTGCTAGGCCTTGGATCGAAGTGGCGACAGCTCTTCTTAATTCCTTACTTACAATGGTCGTTAGCAAAAACATTAAAAGTTTGGCTGAATAAGATTTTTAATGATCTTTATTAAGGCGACAAAGAAGACTTGATCAATGAGTTAGTATGTCAGATAATTTCAGGCAAAAATGATGAATGTAGCTATTTACTGATATCTTATTACTTGAAGCATTAATATTCCTTTTGACAGGGTTTAAAGCCTACTGTCCACGGACGAGTAGCTTCATTGAGGCGTATTCGAAATTATACGCTTGGTGTACGCCTGGGTGAAGATTACATACAAAACTATGAGGAATGAATGATGAAGCTATGCGGCCGTTTTGTAAGCTTCACGCTGTTCCATGATTTATCTCCGAAATTCTTGGCAGTTAAATTCTTTGAAACAAAAAATAATCATTGATATTCATCGGTTAATAAGTGAAGATATTGCTGAACAAGATACCAAAAAATCAGACGACTTGAGAATCTCTTTCTTTTTGAAAGTCGGTTAAAAATTTTCTTAACTTCAATTCCCGGAAATATTTATTTACCTATTTTTAACCCTAAATTCAAAATATCCAGGTGTGCAGTAGATACTGTTGAAATTCATATTTAAAAACATTGTTTCTAAATGACTTTTATTTAAGTCAACAATTGTAACTGAAAGAGGTTACAATCGCAGAAATTAGTTTTATGTCATAAATTTTTCGATAAATACATACAAACTAATTTTTAGGATCGATAAAATTATATTATTAAAGTGCAGGAGTTTCAAAAATAATGTAGATAAAAAATAATTTACAAAGCACTATAATAAAGCGTCCAGGCACACTATTGGCGCAGTGGTTGAGCGGTTGACTGCTGGCCTTCATGTCAGTGTTCGATTCCCACATGAAACAAGGATTTGTATGACCTACAGATAGTCGATCTGAGTCTGGACGTCTTCTGTATGTGAGTTTAATGTTTAGGAAGGCACCCTCGTTACAAGACTAATTCCTAGAGTGGGGCAACATTTGTCTGGACAATGTGTTCGTGTGGTAGGTGGCTGAAATGTAAGATTACATGAGGCGCAATTTTTTTTTGCACTCATGAATGTTATCGATTACAAGCGATATGACTTTTATCTTTTGCTATACTTTGATCAAGCCGTGACCGCCTTCCGACTCGGTAAGAGGCACAGCACAGAGCAACTAAATGCTAACCGAAATCTATGTGTCGTATCATATTGGGTCCTCTTCAGCGAGCTAGCCTATAAACTCACACTAATACAAAATGTTCGTAAATATTCGCGCTAACACATACCTACGTAGCGCGCTGTTGTTTGATAGCGGGGCGAGAACACAGCCCTCCCGTATAAACGCTAAACGCACGACTGCCGCCTGCGCCCGCACAGAGCTCCGCCGAGTTATAAAAATATTTAGTCTCAATTTGGTAATTTTCTTTGGAAAATATTGATTGATTTTCATATGCTATGTACACTTTGAATAATATTTAACCACCAATTTTTCTGTGTAAAAATGTTTCTAAAGATCCAAGCCATTTCGAAGGAGTAGGGAAAAGTTGCGAAATTGCTAAATATTTTTTTTAGACAAAAGTATTAATCGCACGAAAAAATTATATGTTGATAATGTTGTACATGAATCTATAGCATAGCATAGTCGGCCTTATAATGTTCCCACTGTTGGGACTCAGGCCTCCTCTCTAGGAGAGGGAAGGGGCCGTAATCCACCACGCGGGCCCAGTGCGCATTGGTGGATGTCACAATATGTCTTCGAATTTTTGGTTCTAGGACATGCCGGTTTCCTCACGATGTTTTCCTTCACCGTTTTGAGAGCAGTGGTGATGAAATAAATTACACAAAGTAATGCGCCTGGCTGGGTTTGAACCTGCGACCTACAATTCCGTAAGACGGGGTCATTACCACTCGGCCACCACTGCTCACAATGCGAATCTATAATAAACATATTTTTTTTAAACCAATTAAACTGGCCGTTACCGAGGAGTAGGCTTCAGAAAGTCACTGTTTTGTAGCACTGTTCGGGCGCTTGGGCCTTAATCAATAATTTCTTGCACGTTGACTGTATCCAACATCGTTACTATTTCCATGATAAGCTAACCAACAAGGTCAATAAAACGTGTAAAGAAACTAGTTTTGATTAAAAACTGGTTTTTTAAGATTGTGAGCATATTTTTATAAAAGGAAACAAAGTCGACTGTAGGAAATCAAAGGTCGGTTTGTATGGATTAATAAAATTATTTTATTATGACACTAGTTATGCACGTGGTTTAGGTACCTGCCGGCGCAGTCACTCAGTTTTCTCTTAGCGTTCTGACTTTTCTTTTTGCTCGGCTTATTGGCAAGGATCGTAACGTGAAAAGAATTCCTCAAGAGTTAGGTTATCGAAAGGTAAAAGATTCAAATTAGACTTACTTCCAGCGATTAACACTCTTAAACAAAAAACTGGGCAAGTGCGAGTCGGACTTGCGTACTGAGGGTTCCATACAAATTTACCTATGTATAGTTCCATTCCCGAATGGAGTCTCGAAGGTTTTTCCGAATCACAAGAGGTTTTTTTGTGATTCAGAATTGTTTGTTAACTTAGAAGTTTGATTTTTCCACAGCTTTAAGGGACCGCAGATTGAGTATTATGGTTTTAATTTCAACTCGATACCTCTACGCGTTCCCGAGATAAAGGGTCTTGACAGACAGACAGACAGATAACATAGTGATCCTATAAAGGTTCCGTTTTTTCCTTTTGAAATACGGAACTCTAATTAACTCTTCAGCTTTATTATTGCCCAGCTGTTCTTTGCCCACTTCGTCGAACATTTTTGGCGTAAAAAAATATTAATCACGATCAAATATAGCCAGCCCATGGCAATACCTACCATCAGGTGAAATAGTGGTTAAACGCGAGCCTTTCATTAGTATATGTCGTGGGGTCGAAAAAACAAACTTTACCTCTTTGAAATATTAGTGTAGGTAGAATATCTAATGTTAAAGGCTTAACTATTTATGTAAATTATATACAGATAACCAGCGTTGAAGTTATAGAAGCATGCATCAGGCGGATAAAAGATGTCAATTCCGCGCTCAATTGCTTCGTAGAAGATCGATTCGAAGCCGCATTACAGGAAGCAAGGGAGGCCGATGCCCTCGTACGAAATGGCTCAAAAACGGCCGCTGAACTAGAACAAGAGAAGCCTTTCCTCGGCGTCCCATTTACGACCAAAGACTGTTTAGCCGTTAAAGGTAAGATAAAGACTTTTAAAGAGTATATAATAGGGTTTTAGTCGAAGATAACAATGGCTGCCATGCCTTTGTTACAACTGATCTGTATCGTCAATTTTCTGTCGCATTGCAACTTTTTAATGATTTCTTAGTAACTTTATTACTGTTGTTTCAAATATCTCATGTATTGTCCGCCGCCAGTTTAATTAAGATCTATATCTAATGAAGTAATGACCAAGTACCTAAGGGCCATTAAACAATGTTCTAGATACAAATAAGAATTGAAAAAAAATGGTCAGTCAAACGTTAGGTTACGTGAATTCTAATTTCAACTTAATTGCTAACAGTTAATTGGCAATACATTATGGTTCCCAATTACGTAAGTGTACCTATGAAGTTAACTACTGTTTTTTATGCTCTAACATCACACAGTTTAAGTTAGTTAATTGAAACGTATGGAATAGGAGTTTTCATAAACCGAATAAGTTTTTTTATCTATATAAAAGGAGAAACTGACTGCCTGATATATATGCACAGCCAAAACTACTGAGACTAGGAGCGTGAAATTGTGCACAAGGTTTGTTTTTATAAAGTAGGCGAGCACTAAGAGAGGATTAGGTATGAATATGAGGATAGGGATGAAACGCGGGTTCAAAGTTTGTATAGAGAAAGAAACCTACTTATACGCAGGCGAAGCCGCTGGCAGAAGGTAGTTAAATAATTATACAATATAATATACTTTATCCTTAGGTTGGTAGTATAATTATTCGTTTCAAGTTGTTATTTTACTCACGAATAATATTATAAATACATACAATCATGAAAAACTAACTATAATTAATAACCATTACGACTAGAAAGGATCAAGGACATCACAAGACCAATGTTCAGTATTTTTTTCCTACAGTGTGATTTTAGCTGATTCATTATTTACTAAGCCATTGACCACAACGACCGTTCCAATCATTCTTGCCGTAGAGGCTTAGGCAAAGTAGACACGCACGAAGGAAAGTGTACCTAATCGTTTTAAGTCTTCACTGTCGGCAACATTGATATAGGTAAATTGGTACCTAGGGGTTTTTCATATTAGGTAGATACACCGTGTCCCACAAAACACGAACGTGAATCATGGAACCAGTAGTGAAATTTTTCGTCGTCGAGCGTACTTAACCTAATTAAAAATAAAATGATTTTTTTAAATTTTAAAGTATATATTTTAATTCAATCCCGATGACATTTATAATTAAAAAGTAATCAATTCGCTTTTTTCACCTGTTTTGTTCACATGGTGAAGTCTAATCTTATTCATACAATAAATGAGATACCATTACGCCTGTGTTCCTCAAAAGGAAAAAAGCTTAAGTTACATTTTAAGTCCCATGTAAAAGGGAGCGAGCCTATCAATTAGGCACAAGTCCAGATACCGGACCGCTTCTGAGAAATTCTAGAAAGAAAAATTAATGTTTCAATTTCTTTTCACTTTCAAGGTTTACACCACACGGCTGGTGTGGTTCTCCGTAAAGATGTGATCGCTGAAGAAGACTGCGATGCCATCATGCTGCTAAGACAGAAGGGCGCAATCATCATTGGACTTACGAATGTACCTGAATTGTGCATGTGGTAAGTTTAAGCTAGTCTTCTAAACGTATAAATAAGTTTCGTGACTGACTGACGAACACCGCAGTCATAAATAGTGAAGATGCAATTTTGAAAGGTCAATAGAGAGAGAAATTGCACAAAGGCCCGTTTTTTGAACGTTAATTAACTCCTGAATGCGGATAAGTAGAAGGGGTTATAGAAATGTCTATGCTTTAAAAGCAAACAAACTTCAAAATTCTGAAAGAAGTCTCCCAGAATTATCTATCCAAACATATAGGTATATATAATATATTCTCTTATTATGTTCTAAGCAAAGTTATTAAGCTGTATTTAATGTCTATATATGTCTATATTCCAGGTGGGAAACCCACAACCACATCCACGGCAGAACGAAAAATGCTTACAACACCACCAGAATCGTGGGAGGTTCGTCTGGCGGAGAAGGATGCTGCCAATCAGCTGCAGGCAGCGTGTTTGGCATAGGTAGGCTTGTCTTGAAGACGTTTGCAAGCATCATATGAAGCAACATATATTTGAATTTATAATCGGAGATGATGATGAAATTTTTGATACACATACTATGTTTACCCATACTTAATTTTTTGTGATTTTTTTAATAAATACCAAAGTAAAATAAATTTGAGCAGAGGCAAAACCACGAGCACTTAACGCGATCCATTTGACGACGTAAACTGATATATAGGGTGTACCTATAGCTCGCATTCCTCTTTTTCGCTCGCACGACTGACATTTTAAAACGTCTGGGTAAGGTCCCAGTTGGCGATAGATTAAATTTATCCCGAATTACAAATTGAAGCATAGGCAGACGAGATACATCATTCAGAGACGACCTAAGATGCCATAAAAGCCACGTCTCTAGAATAGCTTTTGAAGCTGATCCATTCTTGAAGACCGTAACAATTCGATTTTTACAAAGCATAACACCTACCACCCCGTCTTGTATTCCCTAAAGCTGTAAGTACCTTGCAGTCTTGCAGTACACCCACATACACATTTGTTTATGTACATTTTAAAACCCTATTGTTAGCAATTGAGCCCAGATCTAGCTAAAAATTTTCACCAGTAAAGAGTACTTACTTATGTCTGCAAAAGTAATTTTGCTTCAAGTCATCACTTAGCAATCTTATACAGTAATGTAAATTCGATTTATATTTGTATAAGATGGTTTATTTCAGTCTTCTTTTTCTTTAAGAGTGTAATACATTATGATTTATGTTTACAGGATCTGACATCGGTGGTTCGATAAGAATGCCGTCTTATTTCAACGGGATATTCGGTCACAAGCCGTCACGCAACATCGTTTCAAACAAAGGACAGTACCCCATACCTGAGTCGGATTTACTGAATTCATTTTTAGGTAAGCAAATCGTCTTAATATCATATCATATATTAAAGTTAACCTTTAGTGCAAAACGCCCAGAAAAAATATTATCCATAGCAATACAGATTGACTATTCCAACGCCAAGGGTCTGATTCTAAAAGGAAGACTCGGCCCTGGTACGAAAGGCAACGAAGGAACAGGAGTCGGTTTTTAGTCTGTAAAAGTCTGACACTATGTCCCGCCCCGCCCGAGAGCGGGGGATGTCATAAGATGATTTTTTCCCACCAAAAAAAAAAAAAAAAAGGTCCAACATTAATGATTCCAGCACTGCTTACCATCAGGTAGGATCGCAGTCAAGCACTGGTTTATATAAAAAAATATAATTATTTCTTTTGTATCCGCAGGTATCGGGCCAATGACTAGACACGCGGTGGACTTGAAACCTCTTACAAAAATTATAGCAGCTCACAACGCCAAAAAACTCAACTTAGATGAACCCGTCGATGTCAAAAAGCTCAAGTACTACTATCAGTTTAGCACTGAAGGTCCGCTAGTGGACCCTGTTGATCCAGAAATTATTTCAGCGATGAAAATGGTAACGGAATTCTTGAAAAAACAATATCAAATTGACTCTGTAGAGAAGAAAATACCGCTAATGCGCAAAGCGGTGCCCATTTGGTTCTCAAATATGAAAGGGACCAAGAGGTTTGGCCATTGGATAATGAAAAACGATACTATTGGTATGATCTTACTCGAAATGGTGAAGTGTATGTTTGGGCTCTCTGGAAACACGTTCATTGGTTTGATTACCTCTCTTTTTGACTACGGAGGTGTGAAAATGGGCAGTGAGAAATACAAACACTACTACAAATTACGTGAAGATCTAGAGAGGACCTTCTCGAACTTGCTTGGAGACGACGGTGTTTTCTTTTTCCCTACACACCCCACAACGGCGCCGTATCACAATGAACCGTTACTTCGTGCTTTCAACTTTTCCTACACAGCTATTATCAACTGTTTAGGTTTACCGTCTACAACGGTTCCATTAGGGTTAAGTAGCGAAGGCTTACCGATTGGAATCCAAGTAATCGCAAACCACAACCAGGATAGATTATGTTTTGCAGTCGCAGAAGAATTAGATCGAGCATTTGGAGGATGGGTAGAACCTCAAAAATCATGAGTTTTGCATTTCTAGCATTGATGTCACAATATATTTTATATTTTTTAATATATTTGTACAACGCCTTACATGTTTTTTATATATAAGAAACTCTACCCTTTGTCAGAAAAAATTTTTTTTAGATAATTTACTTATAATATATATTTTCTAATTATTTAAATAATTGTTAATGGTATTTTTTATAGTACATATTAGATATGTTTGATCCTGGTGTGATATAGGTACAGCTATTTATCAACCTAACACCTGGGAGGTGGGCACAGTTTTTTGTACAACTAACGATTATTAGTGTCATCCTTCCATAAAAATAAGAAAGTAGAGAACTAAAGGTTTTTTTAAACTATTTTAGTACTAATTGTTATCTAATACGGGTATAAACAGCCATCAAGGAAATTGAAAGTTCATTCATTGAGAATTTACTTTTTGAATGTAGTCTTCCCTTACTGGAACAATATATGTTTTAAAGGTGAATAATCGCAAAGAAGAAACAATATTAGATTACTGCTGAGATTACAATAATTTAAAGGACATAGAGAATTTTCTGACCCGCTTTTCGGACAGTCGCAGACACAAGATATAATTTGTTTACATACTTATTTGTGTGGATTGAATGGCTATAATCCTAGAACTATGTTTATAACATAGTTTCAGGTTACTTCTCGATATCTGTTTTCGATAGTCTAGTACCTATTAATAATGAAAGAAAATAAAATTAAACATTTACTAAAATGTTCATTTGTATTATTTTATTTAACTAAGTAGGTATCACTTATGCACATAATATTCAGTATCAAGAACACAGCTTCACGTTCTTGAAGCGAATTACCTTGAGTGTTGCACAATCCTACTTGAGAGCCTTCAATGTCTTTCAATGTCAATGTCAAGTCAATGTTTTTAAAAGGGTTGTGATTATAACTTTCAAATATCTGATAATGCTTTTTCAATATCTCCACTCGAAAACCCGTTCTTATCCCTACCGCTTTTAGGTATGCAATTTCACACTAGTGTGGAAAAGCGCGCGTACATTTACGATATCAGGCGAGCCCCCCCCCCCATTCCCGTTTATTCATGTCTTTGTGTATTGAAAAACGTCGTTTAATACACGTGGAAATTTGTCTCTGCAGCCGCAGCTCCTACCTGGCCTGGAGGGACCTAAATATTACTAGGAGAACAATCTTGCGACTGAAGAAGATGAAGCTAAAGCAATGACTTTTAATTCTCTTAAGGCTAAACGGTACCTAACAAAACACGCGCGGGATGCAGGACAAAACTTTTACAATTACAGCATGAAGGTAATCTTTACTTTTCGAAATGATTTTTGTAAGATTTAAAAATGTTGACCAACATAGTTGCAAGTAACTGCACAATGAAACTAGTCAATGACGGTAGGTATAAACTGGCTTTGGTAATGTCATCGAGACCCTACCACGAGCTCTTAACACGATCTACTGAATTGTTAAAGGGATGGCGCTTTAAGGTAGCCATACACGTTAGGGTATACCTGT
Organism: Mythimna pallens; assembly: GCA_961205895.1. NCBI lineage: Eukaryota > Metazoa > Arthropoda > Insecta > Lepidoptera > Noctuidae > Mythimna > Mythimna pallens. The sequence continues at coordinate 12,184,164 of OY540843.1, forward strand.
CAGGTTTGCCAGTACAGTTTATACCTGTCAGGTAAGCTTGTGTGGAAACCTGCACAGTTGTGCAACATACACGCTCCGGTTTACCTGTAAAACTCAACTGCACAGGCAAACTTGTCAGGTATGATATTTACAATATTGTTAATTATAGCACTGATCTATTCAAACTACAAAACAAGAGTACAAAAGTGACTCACACTGTTTACTTGGCAATCTTCAAAGATCAGACCCACATAAATATAAGCGACGAAAGACAATCTGGCAAAACAAATAAAGCTACAGTAAATTTTGTTAAAAAAAACCAATTGATCAATGTAATTGATTCAAATTTTAATATTAATAAATTATTTTAACAAAGCACATCAGTAACTAACAACATTAACACAACAAATTAATCTGAGCCAGCGAGGCCATAAATGATTTTTAACATTTCTTTCCTCTTGACAGAGGGGTTTATCTTGTCAAGCATCTCACAGCTGGCAATCTCTCCTGTCTGATGGGCATGCTCAGCTAGCCTCTCAGCATTACATATAACATGCACCCCACAGTCATAGCCATTGCTCTGTTGTAAACAATCTTTGTTCACAAAGTTGATATTACCTGAAAACAGTTCAAAACATAAGCATGATGAACAAGAAAAACATCTGGTTTTTATATTTAACACTTTCAATGCCAAGAACATAAAATAATTCATTTGTGTACCCGCAAACCGCCTCCAGAGTCATTATTCAATCACACCAGTCAATAATAGCTATGTAGCTATACTAGACCTGTGTTTATGCCCAAGATCCAATTAGCAAGTCTAACAATTTTTTTTTAATAAACTAAAGCAATCCTCAGCAACAATTGCATAACTGCTTACCATCAGGTGGGATCTTAGTAAAGCACTGGTTTTTATCATTTTTTTTTAAATTGTACAACCCTAATGCTGGTCGGTAACACTAAGGTGCTGCTGGCCTTCCTTGAGAAGGAACCTGCCTGCAAAATACGCACTTTAGACATGGAGTTGCAGACACCAGATCGAGATACAATACACAATACAACCCTAATGCTGAGTCTTTGGCATTAAAACTGTTAAACTGCAGGCTAATAATAAATATATGTTTCTGTCTACCATGATGCATGTACTCTCATTTAATAATTACTACTGTAAACCATGATCGCAGAATTCATTTAAAAGTAAATTTAGAAAAATATCATACTGAATTTGATTACAAAAATTGATTACTCACCCTTAGATAGGTATGGTATAAGATGGCTTGCAAGCTCCCAAGCAGCTTTATGATTGCTCACATACGAAGAATCCAGATGGTAAAAACAGCTTTCAGGTTTTGAATAAACAAGAAGACTCCAGTGTGAGCCGCCGGCCATGTCTGGTGTATCATTATCATTTAGTGCAAAAAACACAAACTGTCTCTTACTTACACCAAGAGGTTCTAAAAATGTTGCAATTTCATCTTCTTGAACCATCTTTATACACTGAGTCACTTCTGGTGATACAAACAGTAATTCTTTTGCGTTTCTGAATATCTTTTTCTCTAAGTATTCAAAATAAAATGATATGATAGTATCATTCAGCCAGTATGGTCCAGACAATAGATTAATATCTGACTGATGAATTAATATACTATGGAAGCTTAACACAATTGAAGCTTTGGCCATTTTCAAGTTATTTTAACTTAATGATCTCCAGTAACATTCAAGCCTTTAACATTAATGCTGATATTATCTGGTAAGCAAGAAAAATATAACTAAAATAAAATATAAGCACTATAACATATTAAAAAATTGAAGTGTCCGTCAACTTTTAAAATGGGTTTAAAAATTAAAAATTTTGTTTAAAAAAAAAATGTTTTTATAATGATATTGGTCTCTATTTTAGAAACTGCTGTCTTGTTGTCGTCTTGTTTTCTATAAATATTATCAACAAAAATTAACATAAAATGTTAGCTTATTTTATTTTTAAACAAGTGGTTGACGTACACTAGTATTTTAATGAATTTTTAATAGATTTTTGGTCACAAAATATGTAAACGAACTCACCATAGGCTGATAAAGTGCGAAAGCATTTATTCGAGTCACAATTCGAGTAATTTGGATTAACACTAATATTTTGAAACTATTGTATTTCCATGCTGAGTTTTGTTAATTTAATAACGTTAAAATATTACAATCATACGCAATCGTTCATTTCATTGAGAAATTGGACGTCCGTCAAGTCAAACAAAAAAGAAAATCGAACTGTCAGTGTGACAGATTGTACGTTTAGTTCATAGTTGCGTATGAGTTCAGAAATTCGTTTTGTTATTAAACAGAAATTGATAACACATATTTTTCTTCAATACAGTAAGACATGGAGCCAGCAGTGGTAAGGGCGTAGCTTTCCCCATATTAGCCGTAGGTATCGATGATACATCCCTCGGGGCCCGGCTACTCATCTCTAACGAATACCATGTCACAGTCAAATACTCCCTTTTTCGAGTTCTATCTTCCAAAACAAATTCATCCATTCGAAAACAATTGGGGCAAAGGTTTCCCGCCAATTAATCCCGTCATTTCTATCGCGATCTGCCGTGAGAATTTTGTGCTTGTGGACCAATAAAAAAAAAACAACTCAATGCTTTGCCCTAATCGGCTAAAAACCGATTCCATGTTTTTTTGATATAGCCCTTTTAGGGCTATAATATTTGTCTTACAATCTTTTAACGTAGCAAGAGTAGTGTGGCACTCACGGCGAGAAGACCCATGACTCAGCTAGGATCAGATAAAGAAGTAAAAGTATATCCCACTATCTACAAATAGTCCACTCGCGATAACCACATTTTAATTTACACTTACTAGATGGGGATGGCGACCCATAGTGTTATACGTGTGCCTCTTTTAGAGCTAGCGCGCGCTGGTGATTTTTGTCAGAGTGACAATATTATATTTGTTGTAATTTTTACCCCACTGTCACGTATTCAAGTATATCTTTAAGTAGTAAAAAACGGCTCAATTGCCATAAAAAAAAGTAGTAAAAAATATTCATTATACTTTTTTCCCGCGCTGAACCTTTGCAGGTTGAAGGAGAAGCAAAGGTCATCAAACCCTTATTTTTATTTATTGGATTTCACCCAAAATCTCTACGTGGGAGGACCTTTCATCGGGATGTTCAACTAACCTTTTTTATAACCAAATAGCACAGTTGCGAATGATATCTTATATATTTAACATTAGATCCTAAACCTGGTCATGAAGCTACGGGCTGGGGAATAAAAGACAAAAGTTTAATCATAGTTTTATTTTTTCCTACAAAAGGTAGGCTTTTGTAGGAAAAAATAAAACTATAATTAAACTTGCGGGCAGACTAAAAGTTCTATCTCTTCCATTTGGGTATTTACGGTTAGTTTGTAGCGACATCTATGGCGTCACATAAGAACTAATCCTGCATCGCGCAATTATAGCTCTCCGTGCGATTTGAACATGAACAGCCCGAAAATCATCTATCGGGCAGTTGCCCACCAGACGTAACACCCGTCTGGCCGGAGGATCCTCCGTTTTTAACAGAGGTTTACGGAACTTTACACTCTGTTCCACCTACCTCCAAACTGTGACCCTCCACAAAGGACGTCAGCGCAGCCTTCGTGCAGCTACTACTTCGTGACGCCATAATCATTTCCTCAAGCTTTCGAGCAGCGAGCCAGACAGCCCTCGACCCACGGCTATAAAGGGTATCCTGACCACCAGCATGCCTACCTGGTCATCACCCTCGGCCTAATCAGCGACCTTGGGTAAGCAAACGCACCTTTGGCCAATCACATAAAGAGCCATGAAGAACCTCTCTTGGTCAACACCAGCAGTCAAGCCCTACGTCGCACAGCACCGCTCTGCCTCACTGGAGCCAGCAGCACTACTCCGAATCACTGGACCCTGCAGCACTACTCCGAATCACTGGACCCTGCAGCACTACTCCGAATCACTGGACCCTGCAGCACTACTCCGAATCACTGGACCCTGCAGCATCATCCCGACTCGCTGGGACAGCACTACCTCGATTCACTGGGGCATTGCTGCAGACAGTTCCGACTCACCGAGAACTATGCGGCATTCGGTTCCGACCCCCTGGAACCAACCTACCACTGGCGTGGCACGCATCTAGAAGCATCAAGAGCCATCGATCTCCGATGAGGAGTGATGTAGCGACATCTATGGCGTCACATAAGAACTAATCCTGCATCGCACAATTAATGTTTTCCGTGCGATTTGAATACATAGAACAGCCCGAAATCATATATCGGGAAGTTGCCCACTAGACATAACACACAGAGTACTTTTTTATTTATAGACATAACACCTGTCTGGGTCAGAGGATCCTCCCTTTTCAACGAAGGTTTGCGGGACTTTCCGCATACCTCCAAAGCATTAACTCTAATAAACCGCTATTTTTAACTGTATCTTGGTACATTGATATAATTATGTTCAAATAAGACGATAAAATAGATATGGTAAAAATATCTCAAACAGTTTCAAAGTGATTTCCATAGATCTAACCTAATGCTATAATTATGTGTACCTACGGGACCACTTTTCACTCCTAAATGAAATTACAGTGTATTTTATTTTAATACTCTGGTGATGGTTTTAATTGTTTTTTTTTTAGTGTATCTAAAAACCAATCTTTAATTATAATAAATCTGTAAAAGTGAAAATTTCATACATAAAAATATCTAAAAAATAAATGGCAGGGGGTGTTACTAGACCGACACCCAACCCAAAAATGTGATTAAAAAAATTTTGTCTGTTCAGGCATTACGCAAAAACTACCGGTTCGATTACGACGAAACATGGTATAATTATTCTTTAATAACCAGAACACCACACTGGGTACTTTTTATCCCGGAAAAGCATATACAATAAAAAACAAACTTAATTTTGCGGTTCGATCCCTAGACCCGATTACTGTACCAACCGCAAATAATAAATTTGTCGTAGGTTACGACACCCGCAGTGGAGCCAAAGGGCGCTGCACATGGCTAAGATACTATAATTCGGTTAATAAAATAATTTACTACTAAACAAGGTGTCTGTAACAATTATCAAAAGGTTAATCTACAGGGGTTTAAAAACTCTTAATATGGAGTAACGGACAATTCAGTTAAATTTTGGAAAAAAAGGTGCCAAAAAATCAAAACTAATACCTAATTAAAATTATTTATTAAATAACTTCATTAACCACTAATTAATAATTGGTAACAATTATCCGAAATTAATAGTCAACACATTGGAATTAAGGTGATACAGAAGAAAATAAATAATGATTTGTGTAGACATTCACAAATGAAAAGCTTTAGGAGATGTCTGGTTAATAATTTAATAACAGTAAATCCACTCACATCATTATCAAGAGTATACCCAAGGTATAGACTCCACACTGTAACTTGTACTCACATAATTTTATTGTATTAACAGCTAAGAACATGATTGTGAACTACACTAAATGTATCACGCAACTTAATATTGCAAAATACAATTGATGATACTGATTGGGCTAAAAAATAAGAAAGACATTCCATAAATAAAATGGAAAGTTCCTCTTATTCCAAACGAAATTTTTCCTATGTCTTCGTAAATCTACTTGGTAGCTTCTTTTAGGTAAGCAATAAGGTCAGCACGCTCATTGGGTTTCTTCAGACCAGCAAACACCATCTTTGTGCCAGGGATGTATTTCTTGGGGTTCTCCAGGTACTCAAAGAGGGTGTCCTCACCCCATGAGATACCTATAAAAGAAAATATGATAAATTAATAAAAAAAAACTCACAAATATTTTTTTTCATACATATAATTATTAGATGAGGCTGGTATTTTCAATATTTAATATTTGATCATTATATAATTTTTGATAAAATGTCTGTTTATCATAGAGGACTGATTGATAAGTGATAGCTAATCAAACATTGGTATTTGTTGGAAGTTGTGTCATTGTGATATAGTGATTGTGCAAACAGTTTCCACATGGTATGATATTCCTCATAAAATAAAGTGGTCACTGACAATGGGACTTTGGCCATGATGTTATGAACTGTAGTACCTACCTAAATAGTATTACAAAATAAATAATCATGCACACTGATTATCATTGCAAGTTGTGCAACTACTGTTACTATATGGAGTTTCTTGCCAATTCTTCTCCATAGGAAACAACCAGTTTGGAACCGTGCAATAGCTTCTGACGTTTTAAAAGTGCCCATGTATGCCTATGTGAAATAAAAACTTTTGAGTTTGACTTATATATAAATTCATGTTTAGCACCAACAGAACCATTAATCACAACTCAGCCAGTGCTCGGTCAGTGGGTAGCCTTAGATTTCATATAGCATGATAAGTTGCATCAATCATCAGATCAAAATTCATGCTAAGAATGTATAACTAAAAATAAGAAACTAACCTTTGGACTTGTTGGCATCTGAGTATGAGAAGCCAGCTGCCTGACCAGTCTTGCGGCCCCAGAACCCGTGCAGGTTGGGTCCTACTTTGTGCTTGCCACCAGCCTCAACCTGTAATATAGAAAAACTCAACATTAACACTGTAATATTATTGAAAAATGCTCAACCTTTAATTCATTAAAACCCCAAGCGAATGCCGGTGTTCACTCTTTCATTGTCTTTCTATTGTGTCTCTAATGATGGTATTTGAACGGTTAAATTACACATTGTGTACAGGGTAACTTGACAAGGATATATTAAGAAAGAGTTGCCAATCTTCTTTAAAAAAAAAAGGTCGAACTGTTAGCTTATTCTCAAGCAATTTATAAATAGAACCAATTTACATGTGCCAGTCATGTGTTCATTACTTTAGTTGTAAGTTGCTATATGACACATGCATAACTTCTATCACACTGTCATATAGGTCAAATTGCAATGACTCAATGTGAAATGCAACCTACTTTGATAAACATACAAAAATGTGGGTTTTTCTGACAAACAGTTTAACAGGACAATTTAAATTACTTTGAACTATAGAACATTTTTCCTTAGCATTTATTTTATCATGCCATACCATGCCAGAAATAAAGTTTCAATGTCATGAGTGACAATAGACAATGTCAATTGCATGGACAATATATTGTACAGATAAAGAGATAATAGTACTTACAGTGTGGCACTGTGCACATCTTTGGACAAAGATTTTCTTGCCATTCTCAGCATTACCTGCAGGGACTCCCATTTTACTAGAAAGAATGAACAGAAAAAAGTTAAAAAAATTTTGAAGTAAGTAACTTTAGGAAAAAGTAGCTTAAATCAATCACAGTGAGGTTATGTTGAGATCATGATAACTTATTACTCATGAACTTCAAGGTCATGATTCTAATGCTTCCTACCGTGACTGAAATATTCTTTGAATTTCATGAAATAATTCTAGATTGCAATTACTTAATTATTAGTAATTAAAATAAGTTATTAAACATTATCCGGTAGGTTACCAGGAAAAATGTGGAAAAAATTAGCTACCTTGCTTTAAGAGCAAAATCTTGCAAATATTCACTTAAAATTTGTGAAATGAGCATTTAGGTGAAAAATAAGTAAGCAAACCATTAAATAGTTATTAATAAGTATTACTCTGGAATTCGCAATGAGGAACTAGGTCAGGATCAATGTCAGCATCCCAGTTCCAAGGCACAAGGTGTCGTAATGTCATATTACGTAAGTGCATGAAATACTAAATGTGGAGCAAATCACGAAAATGTTATGTATTGTGCTTATTGTAACAATCGTAGATTATTCTGCAGTCAGTAAATGCACATTATAAACTTAAATTCATGAAACATTAATCCGAAGTTAAAATTAACTGTAGGGTGTCTCACTCGATCAATGCGAGCAATAAATGGATAACGTTGATATTAAATGACACAATAGGTATCAATGCCTGTAATACAGTAGATTCTTACTTACGGTTTTGTGTTTTTGAAAAAATTACAATTTACCGCGACGTTCGCTCACCACAATTTGGACTATTTTAATGAAGATTCGTTCGTAAAGTCGTGACAGAACCGTGCGTGTACACTCACACGACAACGAATGAATGAACTGCGCGAATAATGTTGCCAGTTGGCTCACTGTGCCAGTTCGCCCCGGTCGATATTATCGTAAGTCTACGTAATCTGTGACGTTGGGCGAACCCGCCATGGAAGTTCATTCACTTACCAAAATAATTAAACTATCAGAATAACTTTATTTTACACCGAGTTCCGAAATTAAAGTTATTTTAATCATTTTAGTGGTCTTTTTTTGTAGTGAAGTCAGACCTTTTTTTTGTAAAAAGTTTTTATATCACACTTTTTAGTTTTTTTTTTTGGTGGGAAAATCATCTAATGACATCCCCGCTCTTGGGCGGAGTCAGAGGGCGTGTCAGACTTTTACTGACTAAAAACCCACTCCTGTTCCTTCTTTGCCATTGTTCCAGGGCCCGGGGATCTCTTTCGCATCACCCATGGTCCCTAGGCTTCGACCCAGCTGGGTCCCTACGGTTTTTCTGACATATTCGTGAGGCGCTATATATTGAAAACCAGTTTTGAAAACAGAAATGGGTATTTTTCTTGTATGGAAACCCTTTTTTCATTAAAGAAATATATATTTCTGTTTTCGAAACTGGTTTCCAACACAGAGGGTTGGATCTTCTTTCGAAATTTTTCGAAATATAGCTATTATTCAAACATTAAAGTAAAATATAGTAACGAGTGCGAAGCGTTTTGCCTCATTGCCGGCCTGAGATTCGGAGGTTGCATACATGCACGACCTACGCATGGTGTGGCGAAATGAGGGCAATACTATCCTGCTGCGACAAGTCACAGCATGGCGGTCTGACGTCATAATCAAAGCCATGGGTAAGTCCCTTCTTTTAATAGTGACTAGAGAGGTGCCACGGAATTCTCACCTGCAGCATGACATAGGTCCTCACTGGACGTGGTAGGTTCGAGAGAATTCTGTTCCGGATTCAGGGGAAAGAGGCCGTGGTTCGGCCAGGTCCGGAGCGAAAAAATGGGCGGTTGCCTCTTTCTATGAAGCAGTAATTCTAGCGAAGGATATGGCTGCACGCGTGAGGGAAAGGACATCCTCACGCCCCAGCCGCCGCTTTAGGAGACGCCAGGGTCGAGAGTCGCAGGGCGATCTCACTGGCCACCGTAGGCGTGGGCTTGCGGCCTATGAGCAATGGGTAACTTGCCGTCCGGCCTTCCGGTAACTCTCCGAACCGAGCCCGAGTCAGCGTCGACTGCGCGTAGTGTTCCACGCGCGCTTCAAAGAGATATCAGCAAAATCGTAAGGGTCCAGAAGAGCCAATGCCCGCCAAAGTCACGGGGAGTTTCTGAAAAGGAAACTAAAGAACACACGTGTGGTTTTAGTCAGTAATAGTCAGACACACTCTCGCGCTCTACGCCAGTGCGAGAAAAGTCATCAGACACCGGGGTCCTGGAACACAAAGCAAAAAAGGAACAAAGGTGTGGTTTTAGTCAAAGTCTGACATGCCTTCTCGCACCGCCCTAGAGCGAGAAAGTCTTTGAATGATTTCCCACCTTATATAGTGTACAAGACTTATAAAAATCAAATAAAAAAAATGCATAACATTCAAGTAAATTAGTTTCATAAAATTATCACGTGACATAGTCACACGGCGGCGTTCCACTCGGCAATGAAAATGGCAGTGTTTACGAGTGTAATCTAAATCGGTTCGACTAAAAATAATTTAGCCACTACGCGCATCAGTATGTGCGTGTACTCCGTAAGTGTGCTAGTATATAATAACAACTACTTAGGTGCAAATTAGTTACTGATGAGCACCTAGTTGTTATTATACACTGATGCGCGTTATATAGTATCTCCTGAACTGTTCAGGAGATACTGTATTATTACAGGTAGGTTGGTCATCACTATTATACCAGCCGAAAGACGTCTACTGTTGAATATCGCCTTCCCCAAACGTCATCACATCGACCGCTCCCTGTGCGTCTTGCATCCAACCGATTCCCGTTGTCTTCAATTTAGGTCATCGGTCTACCATATGAGAGGCTTTCCAACAAGTAGGTTAGGTTCTCACACTGGAGAAACGAATATCGTTTTTGAATGTATACATTAACGGGGGAGGCCTTTGGTCAGCAGAAGAACAGCATAAGTTAAACAAACAAAAACTTTCCTGACAATGGAAGGTACCTATACCTGCCCCGAAATCGGTCACAAACTCGTGCATGTGAGGCGAAGCATTTTAATGTCTGTGTCATCATGACATGTCCTAGCTAGTCGGTTTTCTATCGTTTACATTTCGAGGAGTGTGCATTGGAATTGCTCAATTTAATTCCGCCAAGACTGTTCTATCATCGGACCACAAGACGTACCTACGGCGTAGCGCCACGGGTACGTAGTGGACATCCCACTCATATATACAAATTGTTTTGGAAACACATTCATTATGCGTACAGCTAAGGAGTGGATATTCCTGCCGGAGTCTGTGTTTCCTGATAACTATAACCTAGGGGTCTTTAAGTCAAGAGTGAATAGGTTACTTCTAGCCAAGAGTGCTCCATCGTCGGTCACATCATCGCTTAAAAACAGGTGAGATAGTGGTCAAACGCGAGCCTATCCATAATATCTAATAAAAACAAAATGTCCAATATTATGGAGACAGGCCGTTTTCGCATTAGGCGATAACGATAGCAACACGATGTCGTGGGGCTGGGAGTATCATTAATCTGACGAGTTAATCTTGATGTCGAGTTAACAGCTTGTATGCGTTTAAATGCCACCGATAACTCACGAGTACCTAGTCGTGCCAGCTACTTGCATCGTTTGTTAGAAAATGTATAAAACTACCAGTCCGCTGATATCGTGACCTTGACGTTATAATGTGAAAACGGCAATTTATAAGTACTTGCATTCCAATTTTATCTTAAACGTCAATGACATTGACGAAGGAAAACATCGTGAAGAAATTTGGTATTAGTCTGAAATTGCCAACCCACCTTAAGCAGAGGTGGTGATTACCTGATGCTCGTACCTTCTCTGTCAGAGAAGTGTCATTGCCGTACAGTGGGACTATAACAGGCTGGTCATACCTATATTATTTTAAAATGTCTTGACTTATCTCGGGACAAGGAGCCCTGACCGCTCAATGGGATGTCACATTGAGCGGTCATTTTTAGGGTTCCGTACCTCAAAAGGTAAAAACGTAACCCTTATAGGATCACTTTGTTGACCGTCTGTTTGTCGGTCAAGACCCTTTTATATTGGGAACGCATGCGCAGGTCATCATCATCATCTTCCTGCCCTTGTCCCGTGTTATTTGGGGTCGGCGCAACACGTTTTTTTCGTGCGCTGGTATTGAGTTAAAATTAAAACCATATACTCAGGTCTGCGGTTTACATTGAAGCTGTGAAAAAACCAAACTTCTGAGTTAACGAAAAAAGAATAGTACGAAGAACGCAAGAAGAAACGAAACGTAAGAAGGATACGGCCGTTTATGTCGCAAAAAACGTATAATTCGACACTCTCAAAGGAATTAAAACTCATAGCGTATTTCCGGTTGATCTAGAATCCTGAAATTTGGCAGAAAGCAAGGTCTCATAGTACAAATATAGGAAAAACTCTGAAAACTGTTAAGTAGTAAATTTGTAGTTACGTCACAAAAAAACTTTGCAATTTGATAAAAATCTATGTACCTAACTCAATTCGGGAATTGAAATGTTTTCATAGGTAAGTTTGTACGGAACCCTCGGTGCGCGAGTTCGACTAGCACTTGCCCGGTTTTTTATATAGATATTTATAATACAAGTGCACCCACAAACAAGAACAACCCATGTTTGGAGTGGTTGGACTGAATGCAGTTTTTACAAATAGGTAGAGTGGTCCATGAGGAAGCACGAACCACTCTGTCTATTTTTGCGTTCATACAGACGCGTTGGGAACTTTGTTTTATGATATACTACTTGACTCGGCAAACGTTGGTCAGCTATATAAATTATCAAAGAAAAAAATGGGGTCTGTGGGTGGGCGGGTAAAAAATAGCCTACAACCAGTTCTCAGACCTACCAAATACACCTACCTACACAAAAATGGAGATGACCTTTGTAGAGGAGTGGTCGAATAAGTGCTTAACAATATTTCTGATTAGTTTATCTCTGGTGTGACTACTCATAATAATTGCAAAACGTTAAGTGCTAATCTGATAATATGTAACAGTAAGTATTCGATAGCTTATCTATTGCTATTGGTACTTTACCTAAATGACTGATTTAACAAAAAGTAGAGAACAGCACCCCTTCTGCAATCGTTCACGTTAGTCGAAAACTAATCAAATGTATGGAAATGACATCACATGGCTTTTTTTGAAGGTGTGATATCATCCAAATGACTTCTCGAGCTCTGGGTGGAGCGGGAGGGCGTGTCAGATTTTTACTGACTAAAACCACACTTGTATCCTTCAATTACCCTTTGCGTACTAGGACTACGGGTTTCCCTTTCAGAAGAGCTACCTAGTGCTCGACGCGTCAACATGGCTACCAATTTATCGTTTTCTACAATAGCTGACTCCGAGGCGTTACCGATTGGAGAACGGAAATCGACACGAAACGGTTGTAACTTGGCTAGGGGGGCAGTTACGAGTATGTTATTTAAAAGAGAACTATGAGTATTTTCTTTCTTATAATGCTTTTCTGTTATTTCCTACAATCTATTAAAAAACCATTAAATGATTGTAAGACAAAACGACATACCAATTACTTACGTATCCAGTTTTTTGCACCTGAAGCTTTTAGCTAAACAATAATAACAGCTAAAGCTTTAGGTGCGTCAACTATGTAGTAGTTAATCCATTATTTTAATTAATTAAAAAGACATATTTAACTGTATTTTAAAATAGGTATGTGCCCTGCCCATTGCCACTTAAGTTTGGCGATTCTTCGTGCTATGTCGGCAACCTTGGTTGGGCACATTGCTCGCAGAACAGATGGCCGATGGGGCCGAAAGGTTCTGGAGTGGCGACCGCGTACCGGAAGACGCAGTGTTGGAAGGCCCCCTACAAGGTGGACCGATGACCTGGTGAAGGTTGCGGGAATCCGATGGATGCGAGACGCACAGGACCGTTCATTGTGGCGACATTTGGGGGAGGCCTATGTCCAGCAGTGGACGTCTATTGGCTGAAATGATGATGATGATTTTAAAGTATATTTTTGTATCACAGAGTTGTAAATTGCAAATGTTAATTGTGACATAGGTACCTACCTATATCTGACCACTTGAGAAGCCAATGTTTTTCTTAATTTTAAATGTAGGTATTTCATGTGGCAGTATCAATAAATAAATAAATCCTATATTAATCCCGGTACCAAGTCATATACATCGTAATAAAATAAAAACCGGGCAAGTGCGAGTCGGACTCGCGTACTGAGGGTACGTACACACTTACTGAAAACAATTCAATTCCCGAATTGAGTTACGAAGATTTTTCCGAATCTCATAAAAGGTGTTTTTGTGACGTAACTACAAATTTACAGTTTTCAATTATTTTCCTATACTTGTGGTATGAGATCATGCTTCATGCCAATTTTCAGGATTCTAGGTCAACGGGAAGTCGTCATCATAGTCCTGCCCTTATCCCGTTTTATTTGGTCGGCATAACACGTTTTTTTCTTCCATTCTGCCTTGTCACCCGTCACGCTAACGCTAACTCCTTTTTCTTTCATATCGCTTCTCACACAATCCATCCATCTTTTCTTTGGTCTCCCTCTACCTCTCTCTCTCCATCCATCCACATGTATACTCGTAAATCTTTTAGTACATGCGTTTCATTCCTCCTCTTTACATGGCCATACCAAGACCAACGATTCCCTTTCAACTTTTGAGTCTCTGGCGCCACTTTCAAACTTCCTCTAATATACTCATTTCTCACTTTATCCATTCTCGTCACACCACACATCCATCTCATCATTCTCATCTCCGCTAAAAGTAATCTTTTTAAATCGGTCATTTTCACAGCCCAACATTCTGATCCATACAGTATGGCAGGCCTTATCACGGACTTGTAGATTTTACCCTTCAATTTGAGGGGCATCCGTGGGTCACAAGTGGTTCCAGTGACCTGTCGCCATTTCATCCATCCTGAGTTGATCCGATGTGTTACGACTCGGTCTACCTCACCATTCCCTTGGATAAGCGACCCGAGGTACCGAAAGTCGGAACAGATTGGTATGGGCATTCCGGCAAGAGCTATGGGCACAGGACTGGAGGCACAGCCAAAATCGCAGAACAAGTACTCTCTTTTGGTTCTGCTCAATTTTAAGCCAACACTCTCTAGTCTTTGCCAACACACCTCCAATCTGCTCTGGAGCTCTAGGTCACTCTAGGCAACCAGCACAATGTCATCGGTAAACAGTATACACCAGGGAGCCTTTTCCTGGATGTCATGTCATTCTCACCTCTTTTTGGTTTTTTTATCATCCGATAGATCCATCCCAGTTTCATCTCTTACACATCTTACCTGACAAACATCCCTGGCCTTCCTCTCCCTTTTTCTTGTAAGCTGGTATAGCTCTTTTTGGCCTGTAGGACTGTCTAGTTTGTCTGTGAAGTGTGTGTGTCTGTTTGTCCTGGGCCTCAAGTCTGCTAATACAATAGTGTCAGAATGGTCTATCGTTGACTTCATAATTGATGATTTTGACAAGTTTGGTAATCTACTAATCAGTGACCTACCATTAGAACGTCATGCGTCATTGTGCAGTCATTGCTTTTAATAAGCTCGATATTGTCATTCTACCACAACGAGACCATTGTGCATTGACCAATCAATAATGGATTTTGTTTGGACTGTAATCCGAGATACTGCCTTGTTCGATGCGGGTGTTGAAATTATGATTGTAACTTAAGTTAAAAGTTTATTTGGGGTGTATAGGGATGTGCGTTATTCCAATGATTTGTTTTATACCTACTTTAATTGTGCTGTAATGTGTACGAGTAAGCACTGTTATCATTTAAATTGAGTTAATGGATTTGTGTTTACAGATTATTATGATAATACTGAAAGATAACGGAAATACATTCCAATACTGTACACGTGTCCAATAATACCTGCTTATATTTATAGTGTACGACGCATAATTCAGTATATATAAAGTAGGTGCATTCAAAAGTTAGGGCACACCCGAACATTTCATTGGACGGATATGGAATAACACATCAAGCGACAGAACCACGTTACTTATAGTCTTTACAGAGGGTGACCCCTAAGAATAGGTTATTTCGAAATTTACCGGAGTCTGTTTCTTCATAGAAACCACCTGGGGTATTTATGTTAAGAGTGAATTGGTTACGTCTGAGCAAGTGTGCTCCATTACCTACCACAGACCCCTACCTCGACTACCATCAGCCACCGTAAGCGCCGTCCGGTAACCGTCTGGACCGAGCCTGAGTCGTCCACGGGCGGACGGACGACGGCAACGTTAGCAAAACCATAGGGGCCCAAAAGGACCGAAGCCTACTAGGGCCAAGGGTCATCCGGCCAAGGGTAATTGAAGGAACATAAGTGTGGTTTCAGTCAGTAAAATTTTGACACGCCTTTTCGCTCCGCCTGAGAGTAGAAGTCATAACATGATTTCCCACCTTAAAAAACAAATTCTTCGCGGTCACCATCAGGTGGTATAGTAGTCAAGGGCAGGGGCGCTGACTCCGTGGGTGCTGGCGGGATCGAGCACCCTTGAGAAATAAATAGTGGGTGCCGAGCACTCCTGAGAATAGACATCAAGAAACAGATCAGTAATCGCTTTTTAGGTTACGTATAAATTAATAGTTTAATTTTTATATAATGGTTTCATTTTACATTTTTATCAAACATATTTAGTTATTAAGTACTCTGTATGTAAGTTGGACATTTATTTATTTGTCGGTTGATCATAGTGCATTTCTCTTCTCACACTTCGCTACTTTTTCGATTCCACCAAATGAGCATGAGTACCCATGAGGTTTTCTAAAAGCCGGCGCCACCGGGCCAAGGGTTAGCCTATCAGTAATAAAAAAAACCTTGAAGTTATTTTTAAACTGTTTAAATTCATAAGAAAGAAATAAATTAATATTCTGGTAAGCGTAGCTTGTCTTTAGTGGCTTTATAATGCCACCATCTTGCGGCTATAGTTTAATTCAATCAAAAAAACTTGTTCAAAGTAGCTAACTGAATTCCAGCAATACTCCCGGACGACCGTGGCGCTCTCTATTGGTGTTTTAAATAATTGATTCTGGGTCTTGCCTTTTCGTTCAGTTGCACTTTTAATCAAATATTTTCTTACATATTTACTTGAATGTGTTTTACTAACCAGTCTTAGTATTTTTTTTTATTTACCAATAATATTTATTACAAATTGCTCTTTTACATCTTATAGATCGAATTTACTTTATCGTGCACAAACATTGTAAGTAAATCTAGCGTCTTTTTTTTAATGGGAATATCATTCAATGAGTTCTCCCGGTCTGGGTGGAGCGGGAAGGCGTGTCAGATTTATACTGACTAAAACCACACCTGTGTCCTTCAGTTGCCCTTTGCATTCGACTACGGGTTTCCTTTTCAGAAAATCCTGGTTGTTATTAAGTTAGCATTATTTGTTCCATTTGTTTTTTTAAAATAATAAATGAACCTTTTTGTTTTTTGATGTCTACGTCATCTCTTAGAAGTTTAGTTAACTGCTTGGGTATTAGGAGTACAGGCGGCTATCACAGAGAACATTGACAATAATTATGTTAGTACCGACTAGATGGCAGCTCTAGTATTCAAAGCTACGGCTTCAGATCGGATGGACGTAGCGATACAGATAAAATAGGAATAATTATTTCTTAGTCAAAAATATTCTTGTATCATCATCATCTTCCTGCCCTTGTCCCGTTTTATTTGGGGTCGGCGCAACACGTTTTTTTCTTCCATTCTGTCCTGTCACTCGTCACGCTATCACTAACTCTCTTTTCTTCTCACTTCTCACACAATCCATCCATCTTTCATGTATGTGGAACAAATTAGTGTACTAAGTGACAGTAAACTCTTCCATTGAGGAGGTTCAGTAAAATTCACACCACTAGTTGGCGCCACTTAGCTGAGAGGTCTTCTATTCTTGAAAATGTGCTTGAAAACCTGTAACGTGTATACATGACGTTGACGTCAACTTAACTAATGTCATTATCACAAGCGTTTTGACAGGTGCCTGGACCTGACGATTCAGTGCTGCCACCTGGTGAACGTCATTTTAGAAAAACCCTCAGTAAATCCTTGCCAGATGACCAATGGAGCTAGTCACCTGAAGATTAAGTATTGGCTGATCTAGAATAGATTTGCTTTTTCATATGAAGAAAAAAGAAATGGTAAGCTATTAATAAAAACTCTCAGCCTAAGAAGAGGTGACGAGACGACCTAGTCGCTTATCACAGTAGCAAAAGAATACTTGTAAAGATTTGGGGTAGGCGTTTTGTATTTAAAAGAAAAATGTTATTAAAATAAATAATAACGAAAATCACATTAACTTTTCATTATTCCAATGTAATTCTTCAGGTAAATGGTATTGAATAGTAATAAATATTTTTCGATTGCATAGAATTTATCTGAAGGGTATTTGAACATAAAAAAAATGTAGTGTAGCACTACGTAGTCATTGCTACGAATTTCATAGATCGCGTAGACCTTCAAATGTATTGCTACGTGACTACGAAATTCGTAGCCACTTGTCTTATTTAGTATCTTCGTAGCAGATAGCGTAGTAACTTTTTTGCTGATCCTATAAGTATGTTAAAATATTGATTGAACTTAGATTATTTTTATATTATTATTATTATATTGTTATGGTTTTTAATAAATCATTAAATTATGATCAATCAATACGATAAATAATATTAAACATGAATTTATATTTATTTATGGATTTTAATTTTGTTTTGTTATTTTATTGTGATTACAAGACTAGATTTTTAAATTAAGATTATAATATTTATTTTATCAAGGTCTATGTCGAGTTAGTTACACAACACATCGTTATGATACCACATTTGAAGATGTCAAAGAAAATAACGACTAAGAAAGAACAATAGAATCCGTAACCCATTCAAGATAATCGTTAGATATGCACTGTAGTATTTATCATCTTTATGATCCTTGCCGGTAAATTGCAGATTGTTCAGATTCAGAGGATTTTGACGAGGGTTCATCTCAACTGCGTGAAATTGATTTAATGTCACGGTACTTCCACAGCCTTTGTTAAAATATTCCCTTGTAGTTTTGAAATCATCGCTTTCGTGATTTTAAATATGTTTATTATTTTATATTCAAGAGTGATTCGAAGTGACAGATTTTTATTTTAATAATTATTTATGGCCAGCATTGAATACAATCATAAAACATTTATCAAATTTAGAATCTCCGTTTAGATTAAGTATAATTATATTTTTGTATATGATAAAGCACAAAAACGGACAGGCGTAGGGTAGCCAGCCTTTCGGCATTCTATAGGATGCATTTTGGAGAGTGTGCGCGGAAATTACATGACTTGATTCTGCCGTCGCCTTTCTATCATCTGACAACCCGACGGACGGCGAGTGTCCACTCCTACATTATTGATACCTCTACGAAGCGTTTCACCTCGTTGTTTATACCACGTACATCGAAGAACTGGAACAAATCGCCTGCTGCGGTCTTCCCGTCCGATTATAATTTAGGTGTCTGCAAGGCTAGAGTGAATAGACTCTTAATAAACTAGTGCGCCTTACCATCAACGATTGCATCACTACTTATCATCAGGTGGGATCGCAGTCAAGCACTAATTTATGTCAATTAAACAAAATAGAACTAACTTCACCTACAGAATATAAAAATCTAAATCTGAACGCTCTGGATAGTGAAAGATTTACAGTTGTTCGGAATATTCAACTGGATATACATATTTTTTCCAATTGTTTCGCGATATTGTCAACAGGAATCGGAGGCAAGCTCAGCAACGCCGAATCTTCTAAATCGTTTTGATTTCCCCGGGGAAGTTAACCCCGTTATTGTTATAACGCATGTATTTCTGTGATGTGGACAGTTTTGTTTGTTTGCAACCACAATTTTGTTTCAACGCACGCACTCATGGCAGGTTAACCTTCATTCTCTTTGATATTTTGTTACATAAACATTACTTACTTAATTCTTGGTCCTAATTTGCTACATGTGTATTTTATTGGTTTAAATTAACAAATGTCCGGCGCAAATTTTAATAGTCCTTAGAATTAATCTCTAAAACCTTAACATTAAAATAAAGGGACAGCTTTGTTTGGATTTTCGATTTAAATCCGCTTATGAAAAGTTTTTATTATACTTAAGTAAGGGACAGAGTTTGTTAGGAAGCGTCTGGCTTATTTTTCGGATTTTCGCGAGGGAAATTGTATAAAAGTCTGGCGGTAAAATGCTGTCGTTCGAGCTTTGATTTTAGTCGTTCTGCGCCTGGCTGGTTCAATTTGGCGACGGAAACATTGGCAACCACAGTAGCCAGTTTCAGCGTTGAAAGTACCTGAGCTGTCCGGTTATGCGGTTTGCGTTCAACCTCGTGAATGTTCGTGAAAAATCCGAGGAATTGCGAGCTGACAAGCGCCCGCGACTTTGATGCACCGCGCGCTGATTCCATTTTGTGTACTTGGAATTTTGTTTTCCGGTTTTCCTTTACGCCACTCTTTGGATTTGTTCTTTCATTGAGAATTGACAGGCGGGCTGTTGTTTTCGATTTGCGATTGTGTTTTGTGTTAGATATTTTGTGAGAGGTAGATGTAGCTTCAAATCTGGTAAACTTGAAGTTACTTCGATTACCTGGTGGTTCAGCCCAACAAAGGAATTATGATTATTTTATGAATAGTAACACCACCTCGGAGAGATTGGGCACGCCATAATTATGGCGATAAGTCCCCTCTTTGAGGAGTGGCTGGAAAGACCTTACGGCGTCCTTACCTACCGCATGACGCAGGTCCTCACCGGACATGGTAAGTTCGGGAGGTTCCTGCACCGGATTCGTGCAGAAGAGACGCCCGGGTGCCACCATTGTGTGGACCACCCGGAGGACACGGTGGAGCATACGGTAGAGGAGTGCCCCGCTTGGGCAGAGCACCGCCGTGTTCTCGTGGGGGCGATCTGCGGCAGCGAACTCTCGCGCTGGGCTTTGGTACAGGCCATGGTCCGGAGCGAGGAGGACTGGCAGGCAGTTGCCTCCTTCTGCGAAGCTGTAATGCTAGCAAAGGAGAAGGCCGATCGTGTGAGGCAACGGTCCTCACGCTCCAACCGCCGCTCGGTTCCGATCCCGATTTCCGGCCACCGTAGGCGCGGGCTTGCGAACGGCGAGCAATGGGTGGCTCGCCGTCCGATCGTCCGGTAACTGTCCGGACCGAGCCCAAGTCGTCGACGGCGCGTAGTGTTCCACGCGCGCCTCAAGGAGATGTCAGCAACCGTAGGGGCCCAGCAGGGTCGAAGCCTACTGGGGCCATGGGTGATGCGAAAGAGATCCCCGGGGCCCTGGAAAAATGGCAAAGAAGGAACAGGAGTGGGTTTTTAGTCAGTAAAAGTCTGACACTATCTCGCGCGCCACCCAAGAGCGGGGGATGTCATGAGATGATTTTCACACCCGATAAAAAAAAACCTCGGAGAGATACGACCTTTGGCGGGAGAAGTTTATACCTCCTGATGATTTTGTCGAGCCGTCGGAGAGCCCCTCTCCTGAACATGAATTGCCATGGGCCACCTGGAAAACTCTAAACAGACTCCGCACCCAGGTTGGGCGCAGCAAAGACAATCTCCACAGATGGGGGTTCTCGGAAGGTTCTGATCTTCAGTGTTTGTGCGGCGTCTCTCCACAGACCATGTCCCACCTTCGATCCTGCATCTCGTGCCTTGGTACCTGTTCACGTAGGGATCTAATGACAGCATCAGCGGATGGCATTGCAGTGGCCGAATACCGGGCTAGGCAAGGAATTTAAAATTAGTTTTGCCATCGATACGCTAAGAAGAAGATAAATAGTAATAATAATAATGATTGTTAACATATCCGTTTCACGTGACGAGAACCTCGTGAAATCAGAAAAAGATAAACAAATCAAATATATTGCCGGTAACTTGGAACCTACTGTTCTCGATACCAGTTAGATACTATCTCTAGATTTTTTTTTATTTATTTACTGTTGAAATATTTTAAAATATAATTTAGATGTTAATATTAGTGAATAAATGGAATAATAATAAGATATTAATTTCAGCAGTATTTAAAACCAAAGCTTTTGTTAGTAAAAACAAAGACAAACTCGCAGAAAAAAAAAACAAATCACAAAGTGGCACCGCACAAAAGCACCAGTTTATATGTTAAACCGTGGACTCGACCACCCGCAATGTGTAGTCGCATCCAGTGCCGCCACGTCGGTGAGTCCCAGCGGCCCGCGAACACGCTAAAAAGGCCAAGTTATAAGCCAAACGTGTTCAATTTGGCCATTTTTGTTTATGACTATGACCTTTAGAGGTATGCAAAACAGGGTGTAAAGTCCAACCATCCTTCGTTGAAAAGGGAGGATCCTCCGACTAGACGTGTTATGTCTGGTTTGGGCAACTGCTCCATATATGATTTCAGGGTTTTGTATATTTTTAAATCGCGTAGAGAACTCTAATTGCGCGAAGGAGGATTTCTTAATTTAGTTCGATGCCGTTACAGACCGTTCATTGTTTCGGCCATTTACGGGCTGTTATCACGACGTTAAGCTAGATAAATTAGGAGCAACAATTACAATAACTCCTGTTGCTCAGTCACTGGCCATTAAATTAAAAATACATATACGAAGCTTGTTTAAGTACAATTTATTGTTTGGCCTCGTAAGCTCTAATAACATAAACGGTCGTAAACAAGTCTACTTTCAGTGAGATATATAGGGAAATGTTTATTAATTCATATTATGGCTCCTCAATGGGGTTTCTTTCAGCGATAGAATTATCACGAACTGTGAGAACGACCCTTGGTATAGGGTATATGTACCTCGTTATTGAGGATCGTCAGTCCCCAAAGTTTTGGGTAAAGGTTGATGAATGGAAACGTTCATTATGTATCAACTGAAGGTTTTTCGTGCCATAAATATATTGGAAATGATCTTGTGTTTTCAGGATTTATGCGTTTAGAAATTTCTTTTAGATTAGGAAATGCTACTTAGGTTTGGGATATAAAAAAAAAACATAGTTTATCAGATTTGTTTTTTGCTGTTGGTGGAAAATCTTTAAAGGCACCTTGATTTTCGGGAACAAGACCAAGGAGTATAGAATTTTCACCTCACTCAATACCAGCATATGGAAGGGGGTTCCGTGACCTCTTAAAATACCATACCACCCCCTGTACAATGCCAGTACATGCCTTCAGGCCCCTGCTTCTCGCTGTGCACGGCAGCACGTGATCACTGTGCCATCATCATTCCTGGTGCCACATTATATGGATACGAGACGCACGGGACCGTTCATTGTGGCGATACTTTGGGGAGGCTTACATATGTCCAGCAGTGGACGGCTTTCGGCTGAAATGATGATGATGATGATGAATGATGAATGAAAATGTTAATTACATTGAAGTGCACATCAAATATATTTTCCTTGTGAATAAGTACTTTATAAGCAGAGTAAGAATTTGTATAAATTGTTGCCGACGGCGCAGCTATTAAGAGGTTTTAACTCAGGCTTTACGACGGGATCGTTTGATAATTGTCCGCAGTAAATTCACTTTCGCTATCTCTTTAATCTAAGGTGTTCCTGTCCTGCTCTTCTAATTGTTTTTAAATCTTCCGAGTGTTTTATGGATACACGTATTGGGCGAGGAAGAGGGATGTTTTGGTAGAAATTAGATGTACGTTCATATGTAGAGCCTAAACCATAAAGATATTAGTGATATCTATGGATAGGTCTTCAAAAATGATATTGAGGTTTCTAATATCATTTTTTTTGTATACTTTGCGCGAGAGACACTTCCAAAGTGGTAAAATGTGTGCCTAAAAAAAATATACGAAGATTCAAGATTCAAAGATTCAATTATTTCAAATAAACCATTTACAGGCACTTTTGAAATGTCAAGAAATCAGTCAGAAAAAAAAATGATGCTAATTGCACATTCCAAAGCGTCTCTATGGAGAAGAATGTGCAAGAAACTCCATGGACACTCTTTTCAATCATGTTTTGTTATTACAAATATCTCTGTTACATATTTCTTGTTGTCATCATGTGAGAAAAATGTAAATAAAGTAAAAATAAAAACGAAATATATAGATATTAAAATAGCAACTGGCAGCTAAGAGATGACCAGTCTCAACTGACAGCGCCCGTTCACGAACATGACGCTAATATTAACACCACTCAGCTCAACCATTTTGAAGGGAACCGAATCCAACACATGCGCAACGATCAGTGAGACATTTGAGTGAGCATGACAAACTCTCAACTGGCGTGCTCATTTATGTCAAACAAGTCCAATAGTAACATAAAAAACCATAAAATAGCTCCATGGTACTCACATTTATAAACTGTGAAAATAAATGCTTCTACAGTATAAAAAAAAAGGATTAAAAATATAAATAATACTTTCCAAACTAATCAATTTGTACACCTCGGTGGTAGAGGAGCTGGACCAGAATTGAGCCAAGTATTTTTATCTTGAATATAATCCTCCAACTTATAATATGTTTGCCTGCATAGTGTGCGTTTAATTTAAATTTCGTTTCATTGAGTTCTAATATTTGTGGAGGTATTTTATTATAACATTTCAAACAGTACCCCATGAAAGAAGAGGCCACTTTAGCCACTCTGAAACCTGTTTGAACTAATTGGTTCCTATTTCTTAAAATTACATATATAATAATAACAAATTATGTACATTACCTTATAAACTTCCACCGAAAAGTAATTTGAACGAGATCTAGTAAGTAGTTTTTTTTAATACGTCATAAATCGTAAACCGCAATTTACCTTTTAAGTTTGTACGGAACCCTCAGTGCGCGAGTCCGACTCGCACTTGCCCAGTTTTGTATTCTTGTTTTTATTTTTATTTTATTTATCTAATGAAGCTTGTGATCATTTATTACCTTTTCTATTTGGAAACAATAGCATTGTATAATGTAGAAGCACTTTTCTTTTCAAAATTGTGAATCTTTATTAGATTACATTTTTATTTTATTTTTTTGACATTACGAGCATAGCTGTTGAGAGTTTGTCATGCTCACTCAAATGTCTCGCTGATGGTGGCACGTGTAATTGGATCATACAGTTCCCTTCAAAAGGGTTGAGCAGAGTGGGGCTGATGCATGCGTACTAGGTACATATTTGCAATAAATGCTTTTGACTTTGACTTATTTACTAGCTGACCCGTCGAACTTCGTACCGCCTAATAGTAAGGATAATGCCATCTACTGGCATTACCAGAACAGCATAATTCATTTTATAATGACATTTTAATTTGAGATGGCGTTGTATTCGGATTTTTTTTCGTGATTTTTTCATTTTTTTCTCACCGTTTTGATCTTTCCTGGACTATCTCGAATATTTTAAGATCAAAATTAGCCAAATCAGTCCAGACGTTCTCGGGTTATAGCGAGACTAACGAACAGCTATTCATTTATATATATATATTGATTATTCTACAAAATATATGAATATGAAAAATATATGAGTTTCAGCGAGACTAACGAACAGCTATACATTTTTATATAGATAGACAGAAGATAGATTAGACATACATACAGCTATCATTACAGACCAATCCAAAGAAAGATGTTTTTTTTGAGTGTTTCTAAGGTGTTCTTTGTAATTTTTGCTTCGATATTTCTTTGTTTTTTGACATTGAATATAAATTACACGGTTTCATATCATAAAGGCGATAGTTTATGACTTTGTGTATTTGTTACTTCTTCACGATCGAACGGCTGAACGAATTTGGATGAAATTTGGCACACGAGTTGACCATGTAGGTACTGGAAAAGCACATAGAATATGTTTTTATCCCGGGAAATGTCATGTTTTCACGCGAGTGAAGCTGCTGACATCAGCTAATTCAGAAATAAAAGTTCGAACACAAATATAACATCATATTTCGCCCGGTAAGTCAATATGGAAAACAAAAAAAAATTATTAAAAAAATTGGGATCCTACGAAGAGATACTTACTAGGAATAGGGCATTGACCGGTATTGCTATGCTAAAACGAAACTACTACTGCTATTATTATTAACCGACTTCAAAAAAGGAGATGTTTATCAATTCGGTTGTATTTTTTATATTTTTTATGTGTTACCTCAAAACTCCTTTGTTTATGGACCGATTAGTAATTTTTTTTTCCTCTTCAAGGATATGCTTTCAGATTGGTGTCATTTGTTTCAAAATCCAGTTCTGATGATGAGATCTATGAGGAATCGAGGGAACTCCTCAAATATTAGAGGCATCCATATAGTGATTTTGGTATTTTCATCGAGAACTTAAGCGTTTACAGTCAAAAAGTAACATTTGATGAAGAAGACCAGAAATGACCAACGGAACTTCATACTTACACAGATATCACAATGAAGATAGTTTTGCGACGATAAAAAAACAAATAAATAAATGATTTTGTATAGTTATGTTGAAAATGGTATCATCGAAGTGACCTGATGATGATAATGGAGCCGGATGATAGGCACTGGAACTCTGTAATTCAGCAATGTATCCAAGCCGTATTTGGGCTTATTGTTATGAGATGCACTTTGGCTATAAGGTACTATCGAACTGATCTGATGATGGAGCCAGAAGGTGGAAGGTAGAAAAAGGAACTTCATAATAAACCTATGTAACCTAGAAATGTTTGGGTTACTTGAAATTGTCATGAGATATAGGCACTCTTGTTATAAGAATATCGCAACTAAAATGTTTGAAATAAAAAACTTTTACCAAAAAAATAACCGACTTCACAAAAAAAATACTAAAAGGATCAAAATAACTTTAATTTCTTAAGTCGGTGTTAAATAAGAAACTAACAATACCGAGAAACACCGACTTCCGAAATAAAGTTATTTTGATCTTTTTAGTGTTTTTTTAGTGAAATCGATTAATTTTATTTGTAAAAAGTTTTTTTTTTTGGTATATCATAATAACAAAAAAAAACTTTTTACAAAAAAAAAAAAAAATTGCAATCTTATAATGATTTATAAGATTGCTAAAATTTTGAATATAGTGTGAAAGTGGGACGAAGGCAAAGATTCAAAAGCATTTATTTCAAATAAACCATTTACAGGCACTTTTGAAATGTCAAGAAGTCAGTCAGAAAAAAAAAATTATGCTAATTGCAGATTCTAAAGCGTAGATCTCTATGGAGATGAATGTGCAAGAAACTCCATGGACACTCTTTTCAATCATGTTTTGTAATTACAAATATCTCTGTTACATGTTTCTTGTCGTTATCATGTGAGAACAATGTAAATACAGTAAAAATAAAAACTAAATATAGATATTAAAATAGCAACTGGCAGCTAAGAGATGACCAGTCTCAACTGACAGCGCCCGTTCACGAACATGACGCTATTATTAGCACCACTCAGCTCCACGCAGCTCATTTTGAAGGGAACCGAATGATCCAACACATTCGCCACCATCAGTGAGACATTTAAGTGAGCATGACAAACTCTCAACTGACGTGCTCATTTATGTCAAACAAGTCCAATAGTAACATAAAAAACCATAAAATAGCTCCATGGTACTCACATTTTCAAACTTTGAAAATAAATGCGTCTACATTATACAATACTTATAATATTTTACAATTCCCAAAAAAAAGCATTAAAAAATAATAATAATAATTTCCAAACTAATCAATTTGTACACTTCGGTGGTAGAGGAGCTGGACCAGCATTGAGCCAAGCATTTTTATCTTGAATATAATCCTCAAACTTATAATATGCTTGCCTGCATAGTGTGCGTTTAATACAAGATTTAAATTTCGTTTCATTGAGTTCTAATATTTGTGGAGGTATTTTATTATAACATTTCAAACAGTACCCCATGAAAGAAGAGGCCACTTTAGCCAGTCTAAAACATGGTGGAACTCTCCTGATGGAACAGGAGTGGGGTTTTAGTCAGTAAAAGTCTGAACCTATCTCCCGCTCCGCTCAAAGAGGGGGATTTGTCATTTGATAATTTTCCAAACTAAAAAAAAAAATATAGGAACCGAAAAATTCTTCATTCAATTTACCATTAGGTAGTTCCTCATGTAGGTAATATCTAATAGACGAATTTACCGAAAGACAGGCATGTCACCGCACACATTGTCTGTCTAACAATAGATGAACGGCTTGGCTGCTAACCGCTGCCGTTGTGTCGTCGATATCGGCCAAGAAAGCCTCTCTATCCCACGAGATCCTATCTTTTGATAGATATTGAGTTAGGTTTAAAATGAGGAAGATCCTGGTTAAAGTATTTACTTAATCAAGACTGGTCTAAAAAGTATTACGAAAGATGGGGTTTTTTTTTAGGTGGGATAATCATCTAATGACAAATCCCGCTCTTGGGCAGAGCGAGAGATAGTGTCAGACTTTTACTGACTAAAAACCCACTCCTGTTCCTTCTTTGCCTTTGTCCCAGGGCCCCGGGTTTCGACGACTTGGGCTCGGACTTGGGTTACCGGACGGTCGAATAGTGAGCTACCCATTGCTCGCTGTACGCAAGCCCGCGCCTACGGTGGCCGACGAAAGATGGGATCAGAAATCATCCAATTTTGCGAGTCATCCAGGGCCACGGGTTTCCCTTTCAGATGTCAATCCATGGCCCTCCGGGGCCGTTCGTTTCGTGCTCGGTCCGGTCGATTACAGGACGGCCGAACGGCGAGCTACCCATTGCTCGTTATTTGCAATCCCACGCCTACGGTAGCTGAAAATCGGGGTCGGGGTCCCGGCGGCTGAGGAGTGAGGATGTTTGATCCCTCACTCGTGCGGCCGCCTCCTTCGCTAAAGACGTTTGCGATAGGAGATCGGGAGTTGTGATGCTATGGCGTGAAATGAATCAATACCTATCTATTAGTAGTTAAACCGTTGGTTGATTAAGTTAGTTATACATATTAGTTACTAACTGTCGCCCGCGGTTCCGCACGCGCAGTACCGTAACTAGGGCAGTGCCAGAAGTGCTCAAGCAAAGGGCGCAGGCTCTGGAGGGGCGCAGAAATGATCAAACTAGGGCCAAATTTTGAATCTTGTATGACACAGGAACCCACACACAGGAAAGTAGTGAGCAGCTTACATACAATACTTGTTATTTATCGTGTACATAGGTGGTAGACGCGCCTTCCAGGTGTGCTAATTATGTAATAAGCTTATTTTACGTATTTTTTTATATCATTTTTATTTTTATTGTTAGAGCCGAGTAGCATTAAAACCTTTTTAAGGGCGGCAGATATAGAAGCCCGCACTAGGTGTTTAAAAGGCTGGTTACGGCACTGCGCGCGCGTCTAATTAGTACGTCCTATACATTTATAAATCATAGCCTATATATTATTATCCAGGATGTTTCATCCAATTCAGTTCAGTCGTTTGAGCGTGAAGGAGAAATAAACAAACATACATATATATAAACTTTTGCTTGTATAATATTATTGTTAAACTAACTTCTGCAAGCGGCTTCACCCGCATGAAAGTAGAAAGTTATGCCAAAGGATTTTTCTTTAAAACCCGGAACAAGAAGTCCTTTCCTATGTCCTATTTCAGGATACGATCCATCAAAGTCCAATTTTTTTTCCAAATCCGTGACGAAGTAATAAAAAAATACACACATACATACATATATACCTACATTTATAATGTTAGTGTGATAGCGTAATGTCAAAGGCAATTTCACCAATTTTGTAGATATGTCTAAGAATTATCTTTGGCACCACTGCAGAGCAAAGATTTCCTCAAAACAATTGCTGCTAAAAAGGCAGTTTATATAACTGCCTTTTTTAAGGTGGGAAGTCATCCTATGACTTCTCCCGTGCTGGGTGGAGCGAGAGGGCGTGTCAGACTTTTATTGACTAAAACCACAAATGTGTCTTTCAGTTGCGTTTTGCGTTCTAAGACCACGGGTTTCCTTTTCAGAAAATCCCAGCGATATAAAAAAAAAAACGTAGTGTAGGTGAATGAAGAGCTTTGAAAGATTCCACACGATAAAAACTTACCTGTGAAAAAACCGAGGTTTCTTGGAAAGTTTTTTGCCGGGGCACCAAAACATTAGGTTTAAAAAAATATTGATGACACGATCACTCGACACAAGCAGGGTGAATGCTATCCTCACTGGTGCGATACTGAGTCAACATTGTCCGCACTACAGAGACGGATTCCAAAATGTTCCTAAATAATATTGTTTATTTTTAACCGACTTTAAAAAGGAGGAGATTCTATGATCGGCTGGATGTATTTTTTTTTATGTGTCTTCGTTGGACCGATTTTGAATTTTTTTTATTGAAAGGTTTTGCTTCCGAGTTGGTTCCATAAAAATATTGTTATGATGTGATCATCAACTTCGAAGATATGGAACATAACTCCTCATAAGATCACAGCAGAACCATCGTAACAAGTAAATTTGCTCTGTTTATATGTGTAATCGACGACTGACTAAAAGAAGGGGAATATATAACTGATCTGATGATGAAGCCTGAAGTTGACTGGAACTCTGTAAGAAATGAATATAATCTAACCGTGTTTGGGATTATTAGAATTGTCATGAGATGCACTCTGGCCATAAGGTATTTAAGTTAGGCTGAGGGGTACTTTTTAGTGGTGGTACCATAACTAAAAAGTGTAAAATAAAAACCTTTTTACAAAAAAAATACAACCGAGTTCAATGTAAAAAAAAAAAACACTGAGCGTTCGGCCGTTTTGCGCGGATGTGGTGCATATTTCTTTCACATAATATGCTTATAATCTGTAAGTTCTAAATTTGCGCCTTGTTCCGCCAAATAAAAAATTTTTCTTTCTTTTCTTTCTAAAAGTGCAAAATAACTTTAATTTCGGAAGTCGGTGTTAAATCACGAAGAGACAAAACTAACATGGAAACACGTCCTGCAGAGCAATCACGAGTTCTTAACGCGATCCATTTTACGACCTAAATTGAACTGTTAAAGGGATGTAGTTATATAGGGTGTATAGCTCCATCCCCCTTTCTCGCTCTTACGACTGACATATTAACACGTCATGGTAAGTCCCCTGCGCTCTATAGCGTAATACACTTCATAACATAATCTGTAGAATTTTCAAATATTTTTATTTCACATAGGCCAAATTGCACTGTAATAAATTGGTCGTTTCCTATGGAGAAGAACCGGCAAGAAACACAAGCTTCTCTTTAAAAAAAAGGATTGATGTTACAATATTTCCATATTACAGTATTAATAGGTATTGTGGAAGGACAGTGTAGACCAGTCAATATTGTGCCCGAAAGCACAATTGCTTCATATGTTAACAAAAATTAACAATGTAAACAACGCTGTGATTGTTGTTGAATTGTAAAAGTATTATATCCTATTAGATTGGCGTTTATTTAAACGGGTTACTATAAACTGTGATATTTTGAGATTAACTTGGAGTTATAAGTTCAAATGAACTTCATATTAAAGCCGTATGAATACAGCGATATTACAAAAAATACAAAACCCAAAGCCAATAAATACCTCATTAGAAAAAAGAATAACGTAACTTTTGTACAAATATTTTTATTTGACCCGTTTTAAAAACGTCAATTTTATAGATAAGGACCTAATATTAGGCTTTGCCATTGATTGTGAGTTTGGCAATAACTCCACTTCATGTAATTTAACTGAAATATGATGATGCGGCAGTAGATGGTTGCTCTCTCCGTAGCTTTGATCGTCACTAAGATTTATTCTCCAACGTTTTTGCTTTCATCTGTAGGTTACATTTTGTAAATAATAATATTTAGAGTACGTCCCTGCGACGTGGCCAGGGGGAGTATTATCACACTCCAAACTGTACGATCCGTCAAACGAATTTACACACCTCTTCTAATGACGTATCGACGACCCTAGAGATAAGATTCCGCAACCATTCACCGATTGGAGTGCTCGCCAATGTTTTTCGTATTCATGAATAAACAATATTCCTCCCCAGGGCTGCCTCGAACGCAACCTTGCTTTGTTTTCGGCATATATTGAATTCCAGTATAAACATTTTATCACCTAAACAAATCAGTCACGAAATTCCTTGTGGTGTACTAAACAACGTGTTATTTGTTGATTCTAAAATATATATTTTTTTAATATCCATTATGTCCTCTTTGTTAATTTAATCACTAGATATATGTTAATAACTTCCCCTGCTCTGGGTGGAGCGAGATCAATGTCTGACTTTTACTGACTGAAACCCACCTGTGTTCCTTCGACTGCTCTTTTACCACAATAACCGATTATCTTCGATACACCTTCATGACAAGTTAGTTTTTTCGCCTCTCTGTAAAACAGCTATTCATTTCGCAGCCAACTGCTCAATAAAACCCCTAAATTGAAAATCCCTTTTTTAATCTGAAATCAATCTTTGGACCTATCAAAAGCCGAACAATTCACTTGTAAGGAGCTGACGTGTTGGGAACGGGATTGGGCACCCTATTCAAAGTGTACAAGTAATTTGTAGACCTTTGTGAAAATTAAGTCGAAAATATCAACGTTCAGACGGCTTTGTAACTTCAGAAAAGAAACTAGGTACAAGATTGAAAATATAAATGCTTCGCAAATAATATATTTTGTAACTTACTGGGAGCCTGATGGAGGACGATGTCGTCGAGTTCGACCGCGGCGAAGGCGGTGTGACGATACGATCGTGTTCACGGGGCAAATTTGTTTAGAGATCGCTCAAGACAGAGAGGTTTGGCAGAAGGGGAAGGCATTTGCCCATCAGTGGGACACAACACAGGCTATTTTAGAAAAAAGTAGTAATAGCAGTTTGTCCATTGTTTTGTAAGTAGTAAGAATAGTGGTAGCCCAGTGGTAACGGCTCCGACTCACAAGCTGTACCTTCGTCACGGGTTGATTTGAATCCGAGCAGGCGTTTTACTTTGTGTTATTTTTTAATTTTTTTTATCAGCCCTGCCAACAAACAAACAGTGAAGGAAAACACCGTGAAGGAACCGGCTTGTCGTTGAATTAAAAATTCGAACACATATGTCATCCACCAACCCACACTGGGCTTGCGTGAGAGAGAGTTCCAGTCCCAGTACTAGGAACATTATAATAATAACAATCATGTTTGCTTCAGGTAAAGTACACCCATTGCCATTTCCATATAAAAATGTACGATGATAAAAATACTATAAATCAAATCGAATTGAATCAAAATCATATCATTGAAATAAAATAAAATCAATTAAAGAAAGACTATATGGCTATATAGGCCATAAGGCTGATTATGTTTCTGCTAAGTAGTAACAGAATATGTTATGTAGACCAGTCTTAATTTGGGTACAAATCCGGGTTGACGGCAATAGACTCGACCCTATTCCACGGGACTTAAAGATGTCGTAATGTGTACATAGATAACATACATAGGTACTCCTCTAACTATTCATTCAGCAAAAAAAGGCGTGATTTTATTACCAGGTACAGAAAATGTTTAGTCACCCATACTCTAAGACTTCATTTTAATTTTACATTTTTTTATAATCTTTTATAAATTTTAATTTGTAACGTAAACTAAACACAAAACTAGCTAATTCCTTAAAAGAATTTTAACCAGAAAATATTTACCTTATTACAGTCCACGAGAGTTGCACAGGATTATGCAAAAATGCTAAACTGAATATTTTAGTAACGGGTCAAGTTTCGCAGCAGTGCACAATGTATACTGAGTAATTAATTAAATGTCCCTGTGGACGATGTTATGATTAACCTGGAGTTATGTTTTATGTTATTGCAATGATTTGAATAACAATGAACGGCATACCCAGCCCCTTCGGTATTGTCGGCACTCATTCAACATTCCCATGTATAGTGACGGTCACATACGTGGGTAATTCCGGACAAAAGAAACGAAATCTTTTGAAAGGCT
Organism: Mythimna pallens; assembly: GCA_961205895.1. Classification (NCBI taxonomy): domain Eukaryota; kingdom Metazoa; phylum Arthropoda; class Insecta; order Lepidoptera; family Noctuidae; genus Mythimna; species Mythimna pallens. The sequence goes on from OY540843.1 coordinate 12,217,222, forward strand.
TAATATCCCGACCCACACGTTTTTCTCCACTCATAATAATTCAAAAGGGCAAAAAACCAAAGCTATACACTGTTTGATCACATTTTATTTCAATCAAATTCACAAAACAAGTAAGTACCTTTTCCAAAAACCGAATTCAGTGCTTTACAGTGTATGTTTTTGTAAAATACTTCTTGTTTCAAACAATTTAATTAAGAAAACAAATATTGGTCCTATCAGCTTTATTGAATACGAAACGAATCAAACTACAAAGTGGAGGAATGTCTTCGCTTCCGTATCAGAGCCATTGTACTGAGGAAATGGGAACTTGAAATGTGAATAAAGCTGTTCCTCCGATATCGTTTGCATTCAGGACATCTTTATACGTTTAAATAACTCACTGCAGTTAACAAGCTGTTTGAAACTAAAAAAAATGTCGGATAAAACGTCTAATGTAGGTATTTGACTGCAGTAATTAAGATTAATGCAAATATTATGCTGTGTCCATTGATAGAGTAAGCTCCGTTGCAGAGCTCTGAGTGGCACATAGAACACGATTTGTATGTTGGCATAATTCCTGTCGAGTCTGAGTCGTCGCAAGACTTCCCGCAGTCACGGATCAATGTGAAGGTTTCTGTAACAAATTAAACATGTGAAAGTAGAAATGATTGCGTATGGAAGATGGGAGGCTGTTAATATGGGACGCACTTATGTCGATATTCTTGCCCCATGCCATCTTCTTAGCTCGTCGTATTGTGCTGGTGCTGCCGCTGTGACTGCGGAGAACCATAAGCGGCGGAAATATAATAATAACCTTATTGGAAGTTATATTTTCGAACCGTTGGGGTTGAAAATTTCAGATCGTATGGTCCGAGTGCTCACAAATTGTATGTAGATCTGTCGAAACGTCTTGATGACACTTCGCGTGACCCAAGAGTTGGTTTTTACCTTGGTTAAGCATTGCCGTACAGCGTGGCAATGCCGCCTGTGTTTTGGGCACATTACCAGTCGACAGCGATGTGGTGAGTTTTATGAGGTAATATTTTAGTTTGTATTATTTTTTGGTTTCACTGCAATTATAGTTAGTAAAGTATTTTTTATATGTAGATTTTATGTACTTATAGAAAAAAAAAATTAAATGATTTTACGACTTACTTCCCTGTCCGAAAGTTTTAGTAATGCACGCGTTGTTTCCTTTTCGACAGTACTTCACAGTAGTCTTCCTGTCCGGAGACCAGCACGATGGGTTGTTGGCCGTGCTACACGCGTAACAGATTCTCTCACTTTGCATCAACATGAGTGCTGACTGCCCCATAACTCCAGCTCCACTCGTGGGTTCCATCATTTCACGCCTAGCTTCTTTTAACGATGGCCTCACACGTGACACCGACTTTTCATGAGTTGGCAACTTTTCTTTATCTAAAATTCTGAGGCTGTGAACGTTATTTGACGTAGGAGTGTTTTTTTCTGCATTCAAAACTGACGTTAAAGCGTTTTCATTTTCAATATGGGATTCAAAGTTCGGATTGTGATTGTTTCTTAGGTATTCTTTGTCGTTGCTCAAGATATCCTTTGCTGAGGACAATTCGTCATTATTGTAACTGGACATGGATCGCCTTGAGTGTCCTGTTAAGTTATCAGATTCTTGGTCATGTGAACATTTATTTGGCATTGCTTCGTTACGGTGTGCAAGAAGTTGAGCTACAATCGTAGGCGGTAATGTTTGTGATTCCATGGTATCGAAATTAGGGGAGAATCCTGGGTATTCACTTTTTTCTGGAGAAAGTATATTCATGTCTGGTGTTGAACGGAGTCCATTAGGTTCAGAAGCAATAGCATTACTTGGCTCTGAAATAAAATGATTTTCTGGCTCAGCACCATATTCACTATCTGATATAAAACTATTTGATTGTGACTGGTCTCTTCTGTTAACCGCAGATTTCTCTCCATTAGATGACACAGAAATAGAGTTACTGGTTGGTGCAGAACGCATTTGACCCGATGGTTTAAGATTATCTTCCTGTATTTCATTATTGGTGATTGGTATTATTTCACGGTGACTTTCTTCACGTGAGTCTATGACAGGGTTACTTATTGTTAAGGAATTCCTGGTTTTATACAAATTATTGACATCAACTGCCGGCTGAGCATTGGAAAGGGGAACTTGTTTGACAGTTGATTTAGGCTCGTATTCTGCATGTCTTAATGCTTGCGGCTTGAGTGGAGTTGCAGCGCTAGTTATAGTTTGAACCTTTGAAGCAAGCGGAGGACTCAGCTGTTGATTAATTGATTCACTCTCTGAGGGACTACGCCTTGAACATGGTTTTGGAACACCATTTCTTTGGGTTTGGCCATAAAAGTTATCTTTCGTGGAATGGAAGGTTTGTGTTGGCCAATTATTCTTGCCATCTGGTTGTGCCAAGTTATGATCATTGATATCATTTGTCTCCTGTAGGTGGCCTGCAAATAAAGTCGTATTAAATTTATGTGAAAGAAGAACCACAGGTTTTTTGTTTCTTTACCAACCTAATGAAAGTAGATTACAAAGAATAGTTAATATTAAAAATTTCATGAGTCCGTCTTTCAGTTTCTCACAGAGAAACACCACCTTATGGAATACGAAACTAGACTAAAGTGGTTTCACGTAGAAACCTTCCAAATATATTGTACGATAGCAAAGATATTTTATCGTTAAAAGCTGTAAACCAATATCAGTCTATTGTGAATATGCGCTCGATGGAAAGATATTCCATGGAAACAATAGATGTTCCGCAAAAATGGTTTCCATTGTTCCAAACTACATTCTCGTAGACTTCTTGTTCACCTTAAACGTTGTGTGTCTTTGAAAGTTTTAATATATTATTATGTCATATCAGATTTTGGTCTTTTAAAATATAGTTTTTTTCTGTTAATGAAATCAGAAACGTTTATTTCAAATAGACCAATTACAAGCACTTTTGAATTGTCAAAATGTCGGTCAGTCAAAAAAAAAACAAGTGTAGCTAAATTGCACGTTCCAAAGCGTAGATCTCTATGGAGAAGATCGTGCAAGAAACTCCATGGACACTATTTTAAATCATATTATGAGTTACATAAATATTGGTTATATTTCTTGTCGCTTCTAATATGTGAGAACAATGTAGATAAGTTGTAAAATGTTTTAGCTATTCATACGAAATGTACCTATGAATAGTTAATTTGTTTGCTATTAGAATATGTATGTATATATATGTAGGTACATTATAATATTTTTGTAGTATTTGGCAGCAAATGTTAATACATTTCAGTCAACCTTCGCGGCAAACTTCGAGGTAGTCAACACTACAATAAAATGTTCAGCTCCATTTTACCGAGATCACACCTGATTCAATGATTCCACATATTATCCAGTTGCGTAGACATTTGAGATACACTACACCAATTTTCTTACATCATTTTGTGAACAAGGTGCTACTCGAACGTCGGCTGCAGGCTGCGGACGCAGGCAGCAGATGCGGCGGCTACACGTGCAGCCGCGTTCGGAACGTTTTCACAGAAATCCATATTACAACATAGAAAACCAGTCGTGCTGCCGCAGCCGAGGTTCGAATAGCACCTTAAAACAGCCACTGAACTTCACTCGAAGAAATCTCGCTAAATACCAAATATAGAAATACCTAGCAGCACTTATTGTAGTTACTAGCGGTTGCAGTAAATTGATTGCGGAGCAATTCATTCTTAATTTGGTTTCGTCATAAATTTTTAATTCTGATTGAATGTATTGAGAGGATAAGGTAACAATTTCACACGTCAATTATTAAATTGCTGATCAATAATATTTTTTCAGGTAAATATTTTCGACAATTTAAATTAGATGAGGCCAGTGTTCGTTAGCTACCCTGAGAAGAAACACTGAAAGAAATACAGAGGTCACAGTCTCTCTAATATGACAATTTATTTATTTATTTTTTAATTCTTTATGTACACAAAAAGTACAGGGGTGGACTTAATGCCTTAAGGCATTTTCTACCAGTCAACTTTTGGTTGATGCAGAGACAAATTCAATTCTGACTCACTGACTGACTAGTTAACGCTCAGTCAAGAGCCCTGTGTAAATTTTCTTTCTATGATGAGTGCATAAGGGATTGTAACGAGGATCCAAGGTTTGTTTGGAGAAACTAGCTTCAAGCGGGCGAAGCCGCTGACAGAACATAGTATTGTAATAAATATTGTATTGGTCAAAACAAATGAAAAATGATTGTAAGCGAAGAAAATAACGAACCTCCGACTGATATTTTGTCCCAGTCGTCATCATAATCCCTCCTACACTACTAAGCAGAAATGAATGAAACACAACAAGTAAAAACACTCTTAGTGGTTTTTCAAATAAATGTTACCCTTTCAATTTCGGTCACAATCACTGTCAAGAGGGCCTGAGGGTTTGTGACAAAAAACATTGAAGAGAGAAGAACTTGGATCGCTTGTCACCGACAGTTGGGAACCAGCAGCGGCCTGCGGGCTTCTATCTGCATAAAATATCGAGTCCGCTCAATAAAACTCGCAACGCTGCTAGAAAACACTGAATATGTTATTGTTTATTTTTCTTGGCGACCGTACTTGGGTTTATAATCTTTCTTGTTTCTTCTTTTTTAGTTTGTATTCAATTTTAGGGCGATATGTCTTGTGTGCTATTGTCAGATTTTTTTATATTCAACTAGCTGCTGTTAGTTTCTTCGTCGGCGTGATAGTAGAAAATTATCCCAAGGTAACATGTTCCCAGGAAAAATAAAACCTATTTGCTATTCCTGGACATTGTCTACTTGTGTACCAAGTTACATTTAATAAATAAATCGTTAATTTGCGTAAATAAGGTACAGAAGGTTGAAAACACATATAATAAAATTGATCTCTTATTCTGCCTTTAATTTCGGCGTGCAAATATAAAACAGAGTAGTTGAAATTAAATGAATTATATTGATTAAAATCATGCACTCATTATACAGTTTTCCATTCCATTAAAATATAAATTATATTTTGAATTAAAAAATGACATTAATAAACGTGTCACTAATAATCCTGTCAATAATAATCATGTCAATAATACCCATGTCAATTATAATAATCATGTCTTGAAGAATTTTTGAAGTCCGTTCAGCTGTTCGAGCGTGAAGAATTCACAAACATACACGCCACTCACACATTTTCGTCTTTATAATATTTATTTGATTTTTTTTTATCATCGAACTAGCTATGCTCCTTGATTTCACCCTCGTCTTTGGTTACTACTCTGCTTCTGTGGGTCGTAGCGTGATGTATATAGCCTATTTCGTGATGCATGTGTCATGTTCGTGAACGGGTGCCGTCAGTTGAGACTGGTCATCTCTTAGCTGCCAGTGGCTTAATTCTATTTCTGTTTTTAATTAGTTTTTATTATTACTTATCTACATTGTGCTCACATATTAGAAGTGACAAGAAATATGTAACCAAGATAATATGATTTAAAAGAGTGGCCATGGAGTTTCTTGCACGTTCTTCTCCATAGAGATCTACGCTTTGGAACGTGCAATTTAGCTTCCCTTTTTTTTCTTTTGACTGACCGACATTTTGACAATTCAAAAGTGCCTGTAATTGGTTTATTTGAAATAAACGTTTCTGATTTCAATTATTATCTGGTAGGATCTGCATCAGGCGGAAGATTAGGATGCCATGCTGATTGTCGAGCCACTCCTCAAAGAGGGGACTTACCGCCGCGATTGCGGCGTGCCCAAAGCATCACGGCTGAGTTAGCTCTATTATTTTAAGTATACAACATTAGAACAGTATAAGCGAAACCTGAAACATGTATGTAGTATTTTTATGTAAAGAATCTGTGTACAAAATTTCATAACTATACGATGAAAAATCACGAAGTTATAAGTTTGTTACGTTACCTGGTTGGCCTCACAAATACACAATCACCGGGCCACCCAGGAGACCGAAGGGTGGTTTAGCGCTGGTGTCTAATGTCCGCTATAACCTGCCGTGAACTGTGTTGTACTTAGTGTACGTAGTGCGCAACTTCTGATCTTTTTTAAATATTTTTGGAAAAAAATACAACATGGTGTAAAACTTATTGAAATCGACTCAGTTACTGATTCTGAACAACTATATTCAAGTTTCGCGTATACTAAAAATAATGTATAAATCGTAGGGGACAGCTAGTTCGATGATAAATTAAACTAATATAATAAAGGCGAGTGAGTGTGTGTGTGTTTATATTTATTACTACTTTACGACGGAACGGCTTAACGGGTTCCGATGAAACATGGTGCATGGGTATACTATGTCCTGGAATAACACATGGGATTTTGTCCCGGGAGTATGTTCCCTTAGGATAATCTTTTAATATCATGCGGGTAAAAACGCTGACAGCAGCTAGTAAGGACATGAACTAAAAATTTTTATCGCAAAATCAAAAGTCTGCTAACTTTTTAAAGCCCAATATAATATTAATGTGCTGTTAACCGTTATTGGGGCACAAAACTTCGGAGAGAACCACCTAATGCTCGAGACGGTCTATCTATTCTCGCAAATTGCTCTTGTCCCCTCACTTCGCTTTTATTTGCTCTTTTATTACTTTTATATCATAATAAGTTTATTAAGTAGTTGGTAAGACCAACTGAACGTTTTGAATTTGATACGTGTGCGATTTCCACACGATGAATATCACGGTCAGTCCTCTGTGCAGAGCATGCATGGAGTCAGAGATAACTATCGCACACGTGCGCCTGGAGTGCACAGCCGTCAGCGAAATTTGGACACGAACCCTGAAAGCACCAAATCTGCTCATAGACATCCTGAATGAACTGAAAGGACTCATCTGCTTCTCGAGAGATGTAGGCTGGTTGGAATGAAGGCCGTCATGGCCCACGTACAATGGTCCAACAAGGACTAAGTGTGAAAACCAGATTAAAAAAGACAAGACCACTCAACCTAATTGGATGGGTAGGTATCTATGGCAGGTTATCAAAATTGCGTAGTCATACAGCTCTGTGAAGACTGATGTTTCGTATAAAACTGCTTCTGTTGAAGAAGTGAGTTTTATGAGGATTTCGTGTATTTGTGCCACTTATATTTTTTTCTTTCCTTGAATACCTGAATAAAAAGGTAATAAAAAACCTCGTTATGTAGTTTTTGAAGTTATTGTCTATTTCAAGCATTTTTGTGGCGGTAATTTGTAAGCTGATGCTAATTTTTGTGGGTTGAGAATTCAGTCGTGTCAATTCCAACAATTTTCTTCTAAATGATTAATTTTAGAATTATTCAAATTAATATCTATTTAATTTTTATCTCTCTTTGAATACGGCTAGGTACTATTGAAATTGGATGTTTAAGCTAGAATATCGGATTGCGGAAACACGATACAATTCCGTAAATTATTAATTAGGGAGATACGATGAGCATGACATCAAGGTATTAAATACCAAACCGTTTTATGAATATTTGGCAAGCTTTCGTCATCATGAAGTCTGATTAATTTATCAGATTGTTTCAAAATACATGACGTCCAACCAAAAATATTATTTAGTACTAGTAGCAATAAGTTATGTGTTGAATCGAAAGAAGTTTATTTTACTAACAATCAAGAGTATCAGCATCACGCTGAACGATAGGCGCTTTGTGCGGACACATTCAATCAAACGGCCATAGGACGGATAAGGCATATTTTTCTAATGTTCCCCTTTTTTCAGCATGTTTGGCGCTAATTTTTTTTTCTATTTTGAGAGATGGACCGAAAAATTAATACATACCCACCATCCTTACCTGTTGGTCTAGTGGTTACTGACCCTGACTGCCATGCCGAAGGTCGTGGGGTTTGATTCCCACCTAGAACAAATGTTTATGTGATGAGCATGATCATTTGTCCAGTGTCTGGGTGTAATTCATCTATAATTTTTATGTAAGTTGTCTAGCAACTCATAACACAAGCTCTGCTTAGCTTGGGACTTGACGGCGCGTTGTATGATAGTTGTGGACTATTATTATTATTATTATTATTATTATTCTTCATTAGCTCAGGTTTCCTGAAGGGAACCTCATCAAAACACCAGATTAAAAAAAATACGACAGTATATTTTAAAGGATACAGCTAAATTAAAAGTCGTGAAGGCTTAATGGCCGTTTATAAGAGAAACGTAAGAATAATAAAGTGCTTTTATTGCTGAGATGAGGTAAACGCGTCTGACGGTGAAGAGGGCCCTTGACAGTGTTTTTAACTAATGACGGTAAACAGTATTTTAATACATTTTCCGGGAGTCCTTAGAATTACAGGAACCCACTTTAAGGGTGTTTTTCTAACATGTAGGTAGCTAGGCGGTGAGACATGTGGCGTTATGAAAATGTGTGATTATTTCCGGCAAACTGAGACTGTGAAGCGGTGTATGGCTGAGCGATGCGAGGTCATGTAATGACTCTTTTTATCTTCGCATCGGCGGGGTTTTACACACGTTCTTCGCTGGCTAGTCCGATTTTACTAGCTGCGCTAAGCTAGGTTTAGAAAATTAAGTTTTCATATTCGTGTTTTTTTCTCTTTTTGACTGCTGGGACTCACGGTATGGATGGTAATCAAAGAGACACGAGATGTCACATCTCTTCGTACTTTTGGCTCTAGGCTATGTCGATTTCCTCACAATGTTTTCCTTCGCCATTTTGAGAGCAGCGGTGATGAAATAAATGACACAAATTAAAGCGCCTGCCTGGGTTCGAACCCACGACGTACAACTCGTGAGATCAGGCCGTTACCACTATTACCTGTTTTTGATGACTCTTTTGAAAAAATCTGAGCAACTAGGTAATCAAGCCAGGTTATGTTGAGTTTCAGACTGCTTGAGGCTGAACTATTTGAGGATTCATGTGCGTACCGTCAATTATACGTATCGTCATACATATCGTCATCATCAATCAAACTGTTTCTATGTATGGTCCAATGACTTCTCCCGCTCTGGGTTGATGCCAGACTTTTACCGACTAAGCCGTGTTGCGCTATGTTGGCACACTGTGTCAGGTGTACACAAAAGATATTTAAATTAAATTAAAATCTCTCTCTGTGTTATTTTATCTTTTACTAGCTTCTGCCAGCGGCTTCGCCCGCGTGAAAGTCGCTTTCTCCATACAAACTTTGAACGCCTGTTTCAACCCCTTAGGGGGTGAATTTTGGGAAATCCTTTCTCAGTGCTAGCAAACGTTATAAAAGGTAACCTTGTGCAAAATTCCATGCTCCTAGGCCCTGTAGTTTAGGCTGTGCGTTGATATGTCAGTCAGTCAGTCAGTTTCTCCTTTTATATATATAGATTAACATAGTTTTTAAGTTGTGTGATTACTAACATAATATGGACCACGATCTGAAATAAAGTATTTTTATTTTATTAATTTTATTAAAACCCACTACTGTGTCTTTCAGCTACCTTTAACGATCTAAGAATATCCCTGCGGCCCTAGACATGACTTATTCCCAAGTACAATATTTTTTATAAACATTTTGGTACTAAATACGAGTAAAACTTTGAACTGAATTTATCTTGTATTCCAACACTTCCAAAGCCAACATTCAGATTAAATGCGAACTTTGTCGTTTGTGAAGGTAACGATTCAGTAACAAGGTGGCTTCCATCTTCATCAGTTGCGTTAACTTCAACCATCTAATTAATTGGAGATCCGATAGATAGCTACACACTAGTTTTGTGACTTTTGTTGACATCTGAATGACTATCAAAGTTTTTTATTATTATTGATAGGCTCGCGCAGAGCACGCATGTCTAGAAGTAACCTATTCACTCCGACCTAAAGTCACCTAGGTTATAAGAAAACAGACTCTGGCAAGGAATTCTACTCTTTACCTGTACGCACAATGAATGTGTTCCTAAATTGTTTTGTGTGTTTGGGTGGGATGACCACCATGATGGAATGGATTTTGGGGAATTAAGTTATGCAATCCGACGCACACTCCCCAGGATGTAACCGGTAGAAAACTGACAGGCTAGCAACTCGGCTCAGGACTTTGAAGCTTTAAGAGATGTCTCGTAATTCTCAATTTTGTTTTTGTGTCTAGTTTTGTAAGTCAAATGTTTTACTGTTTTCGTTCAACATTCTAGTCATCTACATTGCAGTCTGCTGGCTAGTTGCCAAGATCTGGTATTTGCGTTCCTTGATACTTCTACTTACAATTTGCATTGTTCTGTTTTCAGTCCGGATTTCATTTAAATTATTTTATCAACAAAATCTGGGTGCGGAAAGTTTTCAATGGCCTCTAGGTTTAAACATAAAACGTTTTTATATTTAGTATTGTCAAGAGCGTTTTCAATTTGTCTCGATCATCCCACGCCTACGTCATCTTACAAAAACACGTAGGCTGTGTAACTTAATAAGAATAATAAGGGCTTATCTGCTACAGAGACAGTCTGCCTCATTTATTACGAATAACAACGAGATTATTTTGATTCAGCGAGAGTTTATTTGACATAAAATGAATTAATAAAAAGGCCCAGTCCAAATTTAATACCTACATCAAATATAATAATTTGTTATATCTCGAGTGCGTCATTACTGTAGCCTATATTAGAATTTACCACACAAAACATCCCACAATATAATATGATATACGCCTGATTGATTTTTGCATCCGACCGCACTCCCAAGATTCGGCAGACCAAGATAAATTAAGGAAGGGATAACCATCAATTAGGCAAGTTGTATGTACGTCAAGCGGGAACCCGTATTTTACGCTACAAGAGGAACTATTTCAAGCAAACGTATTGGGATTACTCGCTCAGCTACGTGTGTTGTCGGCCGCTGGCTTTACCGAGTTATAGCCTGCGTTTACGTTACCCAAATGTTGTTAGCCACTGTACCGTTCTTGTACCGAAATGTAAATTGATTAGGAAACTAAATCCCCGGATCTGAATTGAGGTCGAATATTGTTCGTTAAATTCTGTGAAAAACCACTACCTGCAATCATTATCGGATGTTATTTCTCAGTGATCATGTCTTTCAAGATCAAGCTTGTGTCCCTAGTAACGAAGAAGGTTAATAACGTAAGCTAATTCAGAAACAAATCTAGTCTTGCTTGTCTTGGTACCAAAGATAGTGCAAATATTTACGTAACAAACTAAGTTTTACATCTCTCCCCTATAAACTTGATATTTGATTACAGCCCTGGCAAAATCAAGAAACTGGCGATCTCGAAACTCGAGACGTACATTTAATATTACATTAGAAATCCGAAACTAACTATAACGATCCTGACACAATCTAATTTTACAGTTATATCTAAACAAATTCACACTCGACAAGCCTTGTTATCCCTTACTGGGTTAATATCTATAACTTGGCGGTACTCGGGCAGAATATTACGATGTGAACTTGTTAAGGTCGTCGTTTGTTTTCTCACACCCCAGCAAGTTATATTTGTCGTTCTAACTTAACTGGTAATCACATTCAGTTCAGACAAATTAAGCCCCAGAGCGCTTTAATTTTAAGGCCGGAGTTCAAGTTCCCGCAGGTGTTGAATTGTGTTTGCAGTTATTCCAACCGTTGGCAAACTTTATAAAAGAAGGAAGTGCGGAAGTTATGTTGTCCGTTCTTTTTGGTTCTCCCTTGTTGAGCCAATGAGCGGCGGTTAGTTGGTGGGGATTATAAAAGTTTTATTGAAAGGAAGCATCTAAAAATTTATGCATTCTGCTTGCTTTCAAAAGAGTGCTTATAAGAAAAATTTTAAAGTTTCTTTTGAAGTTTCTCTACAAGTAAACATGGAGCTCAGTTGCAAAATAAATATAGTTATTATCCGTATAACACTAAATCTCTCCTGAAGTCTCGACACGATCTCATTAACTCTCCATAGTCGTAGTTTACATTCTAAGGTGGTAAGTTTACAAACTGGCCGTGTGTTTGATTGGCAGCCAGCGACTAGCAGGGCACTCGACACCGCTTACCCAATAGCTTAACTTAAATGAAGTTGGACGAGTGCGGTTATAAAGCGTGCTTCCAGCGTTCATCTAACTCCTGCACCCACCTTTAATTCTCAGTTTAATTGGGATATGCAAACAGTGTGTTCCAAGCTTTGTTTTTAGTTTGTATGTCATTTATGTGAAGTGTTTGTTTCAGTTGTACTTGCATTTCCTTATTGTTTAGTGGATACGCTTGAGTTTTATTGTTTGAGTACTATAATTGCACAAGTGTGTTTATTACATTAATTTAATCCGTCATAATGTATTGTTGTATACTGATTCAAATAAAATTATCCAGTAAAGCTTCACACACGAGATAGATCAGATATCGAAATACAAACACGATAAATCAATTATTTTTGCGACTGACCCAAAGACTGCAGATATTTGGATAGATAGAATATTATTTATTTCATACTACACTATAACATAACCATAAGTACAGGTGCTAAAACAATAATAACACAAAAAACCACGTACACAACAACTATTGTGTGCATGAAAAGTGTGCGTACACTTCCGTGCAGTATGTTGCACCCATCTATCACTATTCAGGATGGTGCCATTTTTCTCATGTCACATGTCCCGGTCTATCCCGCTTGTGTGCTTTAGTTACGATGACAAAATGACCCAATCTTTTTGAATTTGTTACCTGAATTTTCCTATGAAAACTACGAGAATTTAATAGTAGAGTATGTAGGTATCATGTTTTAAACTGTTTTGGAGAAGGTTATTATAAAAGGCCGCAAAATAATGCTTTTGACATTCTTAGTATAACGCTCTTATAAAATCTGCGATCCTACATTAAAAAACCGTATTAAAAAAACTAACAACGAATTGGATTTAATTTAGATAATTGCCCATATTACTCACAGTCAGGGGCGCCGACTCCGTGGGTGCTCGGGGGCTCGAGCACCCATGAGAAATAAACAGTGGGTGCCGAGCACCCCTGTATAGACATCAAGAAACAGATCAGTAATCGCCTTTTAGAGATGGATGTTTTTTCATTACCCAACGACCCAATTAGCACAGTGGACCCGGTTGAAACGCAAAGGTCGCGGGTTCGATTTCCGCACCAACACAAATGTTTGTTAATGAAACAGATATTTGTGTTGGGTCCGGATGTTTGTGGTACCTTCGTTATTCCGCTGAATGTAAGTAAGACATTTATTTTTTTTTGTCGGTCGTTCAGTGTGCATTTCTCTTCTCACACTTCGCCACTTTTTCGGGTCATCGAATGAATATGAGCACCCATGAAGTATATTTCAAAAAATGACGATAAAAACAGCAGTAAAACAGTAAAACGATTCACCCAATAAATCTAAAAAACTTTTCAAATCCCAATTTTATATTGACAATGATCAGGAAGCGAACAACGACGCTATAACTGGAGCAATATCCCAAAGTTACATATTTATGAAAGAACCCCTCTTTTATAGATCTTGTGGCGGTTACATTTTATGCCTAAGCATACAATAACACGTTTTACATTTTAATGGTTCATAGAAAATCGGGGCCTTGAGTGTCCATTCTGCCCGTGCATTGGTGGAAATATGTATTATACAATTTATATGGCCCAAAGTGTAATCTATCAATTCGGGTTACCCGTGGGGATCACTTATTCTGGCGGTGAATATTTCTCCTTTGCTACGAATATATTATTACAGGTACACTATAAACTTTATGTCGAAGGATATTGAAGGTGAATGGAATTTAGTCATTCCAGCATGGTAATGTATTAGGCAATATTTTTTATGTTTTTTAATTATGACATTTGGGGTCTATTATTCTTCTTGTTCATCTATTTATGGAAGGGATTAGATTTTTAACCCATCACGTCTGATGCGGATTGATGGGTGAACAGTGAACCTGCCCCCTAGCCAAGTTACAACCGTTTCGTTTCGATTCTCTTTTCGTTGATCGCCTCGAGTCGGCCACGCCTCCAGGACGGGATGATACATTCTATTTTTTTCTTCTACTCCCTGATCAGTATGGATAAACAGTGACCGTGACTGTGATCGTTGAAAAGAATGGAGGAAGGTTTTAGCCCTGCAATGGACAGTACGGGCTAGCTAAATTATGATTGAAGGGAGAAGCTAGCTGTAATATCATCATCATTTCAGCCGAAGGACGTCACTGTTGGACAGATTCCTCCCCCAAGTGTCGCCACTACGATTTGTCTTGGAAAGTAATATATCCTCATACAATATACTGATCAAATTGCTGTCAATTGGAAGTTTTTTGACAGTTTAATTACCAATTACGCTAGTGAACATTAAAAAGATGCCCACGATATTATTATACCTGAATTAATGAAATAGGTGTGTCATCTGGTCGCTTTAACAGGACCTGTTCTTCCGAAATACCAGCAGAGTTCTACAATTAGGGACAAAATTATCGAATGTCCCGCGGTCGAAAATGAATTATTAATGTCTGAATCGAGACTCGGCCTTTAATGGGGCCTTTATTTGCTCTGTATTCATGAAAGTACTTTTCAGCCAGTGGTTAACGATCATTACAAGTCAATAAAGACTTTCGTACTTTTGCACGAGTTCCGTTATTAACAATCTCCAGGAGAGAATTTTTGACTCTGGGCTCTTAATTGAGGGTTAACTTTGAACCAATTTTCTTACTTTACAATTAAAGGGCTTTGTGATGTCAGTAAGTGTTTAAGTGCTTTTGAGGTTGGAAATCATCAAATAACTTTTCGCGCTCTCGGTGGAGTGAGAGGGCGTGTCAGATTTTTACTGACTAAACCCACCTGTATTCCTTCAGTTGCCCTTTGCCTTTCAGTGCCATGGTAACTCTTTTGTTCATTGCCGCAGCTCTAAGGCCGCTATCCCACTAGCGTTTTGATAGAGTTCGCGTTTATTGAACGTTTGACCAGCGGCCGGCCCCATTCCCACGGGCGTTTTACCAGCATTGGCGTCTCAGCAACATTACGACGTCATCATCGTGAACGCGTAACGCTTTTTAGAACCTTCTGTTCATCGTTCTACACCTGTAGCCTGTGGGTACGTTTTACGCAAAAATCGTACAGTGCCCTTCGCGTGCAGTATAATAATGCTTTCAGGGTGTTGATAGGGCTGCCTCGCTTCTGTAACGCATCAGGAATGTTTGCGGAAATACGAGTTGATTGCTTTTATGCATTGATGCGTAAAAGATGTGCATCCCTGGTGCGCAGGGTGCGAGCCAGTCCCAGCGGCATCTTGGGCATGGTTCTTGACAGACTGGACTGCTGTATTTTAATCGTTGCTCCAGTATCTCGGCTGGGGTGCTAAAGCAATGATTGTTTTATTGTAAGTATGTATGTATTTTTTAGTTGTATTTGTGTCACTAACATAGTTCTAAGTTTGTTTTGTTTTTAACTAAAACAAAATGAGTCTTGTTGTTCAAAATAAAGAATATTATTCTTATTATAGCGGCCTAAGTGTTTCTGGAACCAGCAGGTATATGTGTTCAAGTTCAAACATTTTATTACAAGTAAATCACAATTTAGTTTCGATTTATCTTGTGTTTGTGCTATTCTTGACAGCTGTTCTCAATATAGATACCTAATGTGTGACGTGTATGATGTTACGTAACTGATAAGGTAGTGTGCATTGTGATATCAGACGGCTCTGGAGATAACAGGCCTTTATCTGCCATGCAGCACTCAATCATGTGTACGGTCGGCAACGAGGGGTTTAAATTGACGGTTTTTTTTCTGTGGTAAAATCATCCAATGATAGATCGCTCTAGTGCGGAGCGAGAGATAGTGTCAGACTTTTACTGACTAAAAACCCACTCCTGTTTCTTCGTTGCCTTTCGTACCAGGGCCGAGTCTTCTTTTCAGAATCGGACCCTTGGCTCCAGTAGGCTTTGATCCTGCTCGGCCTCTACAGTTGCTGACATGTCCTTGAGGCGCGCGTGGAACACTACGCGCCGTCGACGACTTGGGCTCGGACCGGACGGTTACCGGACGGTCGGACGGCGAGCTACCCATTGCTCACCGTCCGCTCGAATCCGGTGCAGGAACCTCCCAAACTTACCATGTCCGGTGAGGACCTGCGTCGTGCGGAAGGTAAAGACGCCGTGTTGCCTTTCCAATCACTCCTCAAAGACGGGCCTTACCGCCATAATTACGGCGTGCCCAAAATTGACAGACTTAAGTTTCAGAGAAGGAATTATTTGTCATACTCTGTCTGCCCTTATCCCATGTTACTTGGGCTGCGGGAGGGTTCGAAAGCCTCACCGCGGCTCTGGAACGCAAAGCTCAACTGAACGAACTCGGGTGGTTTTGTTCAGTACAAATCTGACACGCCCTTGCGCTTCAGACCGGGAGAAAATATTTGTTGATTATCTACCAACAAAAACCCATGTTACTTGGGGTCGGCACAATACGTTTTATCTACCATACTGCCCAATGGTCCGTCACGCTATTACTGATACCCTATTTAGGGTTCCGTACCTCAAGAGGAAAAAACGGAACCCTTATATGATCACTTTTTTGTCCGTGCGCCTGTCTGTCTGTCTGTCTGTCAAGATCCTTTATCTCGGGAACGCGTAGAGTTATTAAATTGAAATTAAAACCATATACTCAAGTCTGCGGTCTCTTAAAGCTGTGAAAAAATCAAATTTATAAGTTACCAGAAAAAATATACGGCCGTTTATGTCTCAAAAAACGTACATTTTGAAACTCTCGAGGAAGTCAAAATTAATAGGGTACTTCCTATTGATCCAGAATCCTGTAATTTTGTATAAAGCAACGCCTTATAGCACATGTATAGGAATAAATCTGAAAACTGTAAACTTATAAACTGTTAACTTATAAAGTTTTATTCTATTCTATTCTATTCTTGTGGTTATGTCACAATAAAAAATATTTTTGAGACTCGATAATTTCATAGGTAAGTTTGTACGGACCCCCCAGGGCACGAGTCCAATTCGCACTTGCCCAGTTTTTTTTATAATATCACTCCTTAGATAATCCATCTATCTTTTCTAGGCTTCCCTCTCTCTCCCTATCCATTCAAATGTATACTCAAGATCATAGAATGTTGATTGTTAATTATTCGATGCAACTTGTTACTTTGGTATTGATTAACAGGCAAGAAGTGAGAAAAACTGGCTAAGTACAAAACGTTTCATGCCGTAACGTTTTGTACTTAGCAAAAAAAGGCAAAAAAAGTAACGTTTGTTGTATGCAATTTTATTCCGTTTTTAGTATTTGCTGATATAGTGGTAACATTAATATATTATCCGTGTATATATTATAATGTAACGGTAACAGTTGCGGGAGTCCGATGGATGCGAGACGCACAAGACCGTTCATTGTGGCGACACTTGGGGAGGTCTATATCCAGCCGTGGACGTCTTTCGGCTAAAATGATGATGATTTTAACTGTCTAGCTATCAAGGTTCATGAGATGCAGCCTAGTGATAGACAGACGGATAGCGGAGTGATAGCAATAAGGTCACGTTTTTACCCTTTGGGTACGGAACCCTACAAAAACGAAATATTACTATTCACAAAATTTGTTATATGTAATCTACAATCATCCACGAACACTAGTAAAAACTTATTTTTTTTTAAAAATCCAATGATACTCGACACCAGTTGCA
Source organism: Mythimna pallens (assembly GCA_961205895.1). NCBI lineage: Eukaryota > Metazoa > Arthropoda > Insecta > Lepidoptera > Noctuidae > Mythimna > Mythimna pallens. The sequence continues at coordinate 12,234,765 of OY540843.1, forward strand.
TATTAATTTTTAGTTGATACAATCAAAGTTTTATTTTGATTTTTGCGATTTTCAATGTGAAACCCGTTGGTTTTCACTGATGGATACAATTCATCCCGTGAATACCTCGAGCAAAATGGTGGACTAACGAACTCTGCATATGAAGGTACCTATCTGCATAATGGTGAAAACGGTTCTGCAGTTTTCTTTTTATGTTTTAGGCGCTAGATAAAACGTAAGAGATAATCTCGTCTCGAGTGCAATTCAGGGCTTTTTTTGGGCGGTGTAAATTCATCTAATGACTTCTCCTGCTCTATACTCTATCTGTTTAGGTAATTAACTAAATGTAAAAAAACCTGACATGTCTTTTATCTAAAAGTTGTTTAAAAAAATTGTCTAAAAATATTTACAATTTGTTAATTACCTATGATGAATGAGGATATCCGCAGGAGAACCAAGGTTACCGACATAGCACGACGAATCGCCATACTTAAGTGGCAATGGGCAGAGCACATTGCTCGCACAACGGATGGCCGTTGGGGCCGAAAGGTTCTGGAATGGCGACCACGTACCGGAAGTCGTAGCGTTGGAAGGCCTCCTACAAGGTGGACCGATGACTTGGTAACGGTTGCGGGAGTCCGATGGATGAAAGACGCACAGGACCGTTCATTGTGGCGACGCTTGGGGGAGGCCTATGTCCAGCAGTGGACGTGTTTCGGCTGAAATGATAATGATGATAATGAATTACCTATACCGATGTTTGGTAATCAACTAAATTTATATAATCTTTGTATATCTTATATACGATTTTTTTTTTTTAAATAAAAAGACATATCAAGATTGTTTACATTTAGTTAACTACCTAAACAAATGGAGTATATGGAGCGAGAAGGCTTGTCAGACTTTTTACTGGCTAAAACCCGTCTATGTTCCTTCAGTTGCAGTTTCCTTTTCAGTGGTCCTAGAAGGGTTGGTGTTTCATAAAAAAATCAAAAAAATTAAAGCATTCTTCACGATGACTATACATGTTGCAGGAAATAACATGGCATGGCACAGTAAATGAACTATTGTCTGATGCCGTGCATGTCGAAGGTTCGCTTCCCGTACGGAAGAAATATTTATATAGCCTACAGATCTGGGTACCTATTATATAATTGTTCCAGGTCTGGGTGTCCTATGTTTATACAACGGACATCCAAACCTGGAACTCTTATGAGTTTACAAGTATTAAAAAAAAACTATAAAAACTGAAGTATATTTTAGACTACAACATCCCTTAATAGTTTGTATTCTCAACTGCAATGCGTTGAGAAGAACAGATCGGAAATCGCAATGTAGGTTACCCATCGCCTTGGGCCAAAGGTTTGTATAAATGTTGGTGCAAATTCCCCACTAGGCATGTCATAACCTTGTTAGGGTGTTGCTTTGGCAAACTAACAGAATTGTGTTATGTTTTTCCGCAGATACAATGTTTCATTTCCAACATTGGACGCTCGTGTGTGATACAAACATTTCCATCGAAATCAATATTGGATTGTGTATGCATGTAGGTTTCACGCAAAAACATTTCGTAGACTGTTTTTACGAATTTAAGTGTAAATCCAAATAGCGCAACATAGATCGAATGATGGACTGTGTTGGCGTGTTTAATTATTGGTGATACTGTTACTATTTTTGCGCCAACTGCAGCTTCTAACCGCTAGGAGTAAAATGTATTAGTTTTAACGAAACATAATTAAAAATAAGCTTTTTTAAATATTAATAAAATATATTTAAATTTTGTAAACAGCTATGGAGGAGCGGAGTCTCCTAATCAAACATCATCATGCTTAAAAGAGGCTTCAATCGTAGATTGATCTAAACTACTTGTTATAGAAATAAAACCTTTTGTATTTTTTTTGTATTTTGTATTCTAACAATTAATAATAATAATAATAATATTCCACAACTATCACACAACGCCGTCTAGTCCCAAGCTAAGCGGAGCTTGTGTTATGAGTACTAGACAACTGATAAACATACTTATATATTTCTCAATACATACATATTATAGATAAATTACACCCAGACACAGAACAAATGATCGTGCTCATCACACAAACATTTGTCCTGGGTGGGAATCGAACCCACGACCTCCGGCATAGCAGTCAGGGTCACTAACCACTAGACCAACAGGTCAGTCAATTGAGTGTGTAAGTGGTAAATGTCTATATCGTAAAAACCTATTCAAAAGTAGCTAATAAATAACTAGCTCCGAGCAAGCAGGTAACTCCATGGTACCAAAGAGATGGCGTCAGAAAACAGAGTCGCCCAATCAGAAGACGGGAAGACGATATCCGCCTAACCTCGTGTCTATACTGGACAAGGTTAGCAGCGGACGGAGTCCTATGGAAGTAGTTTGACGAAGCCTATGCCAAAAGGCACATTGAACTGAGGGACATACACTAACAAGTACTACAGTTGGAACCCAAAAAATGAAAATAAATGGCTATTTTATTTGTTTATTTTTTATCTAGCTCCAAAGAACTCCTTACAGATTAATCTCTCCTGACTGAATTTCGCCCACGGTGGCCAACCTTAACTTAAAGAGTAGCCAGTAGAGGGTGCAAAAGATATTATAGTACACAAGCGTGTGTGCAAACACAGGTGCACTTTCTGTTCCTTTACTCACATAGTCCGATGGGACTGCATTCTGACACGACCGGGGAGAAACCAAGTGCGGGACCAACCCCTTACGGTGCTTTCCGAGGCAAGGAGGTATCATACATCCAATTTCAAAGTCCTGTTCGCCCTCACGAGGACACGGCGTGGCGACACCCAGGCGTCGCTTCCGCATAAATCCGGTGCAGGAACTTCCCGAACTTACCGTGTTCGGTGAGAACCTGCGTCATGCGGAATTTGAGGACGCCGTGAGGTCTTTCCAACCACGCCTCAAAGAGGGGACTTACCTCCATAATTGTGGCGTGCCCAGTACTGGGTCGCGACAGTCGCTGTCGTTATTTCTCATCATTGCTGCAAATTAGTGCGGCAGCGGAGTTTCGCTCCGGCGTTGCATCTTCATGTGTAGATCATGCATGTGTGCAAGGACTGTTGCCTCCAGATCCCATGGTGGCTGGCCAGCAAGGAGGCTCGCCGCTTCGCAGGAAATCGTCCGGTATTCTCGCACCATCCGTATGGCCATGACCCTCTCCGGGCTGCCACTGAGAAATTCCTAATCGAAAAACCCAATATCACTTTGCCCGACTCACGTCGAACCCACCCTCACGCGACCACTAAACAAACGAAACAGTCCTAGTAGAATATTGTTTTTACGTAACAAATAAAAATAGTTTCACTTTGTAAGTACTCGAACAAGTTATACAGATGTTAATCAAAGTATATCTGACATTTATAATAATTCATGAGCCCGCAGGTGTCTTGCCAGTAACAGTTTAAGAAGTTCACAGGATCGTACAAGTTGGAGCACCTAACATAACCGTAACTAAAAGGCTTTAGGTTACAAAACTTAACAAGTAAAGTTAAATTGTTAAAGGCGCTGACATTGAACCTTAAATATTACTCGCACAATTACTTCCCCCCCCTCCCCCCCTGTTAGTTTGTTTTGTTACAGTGAAGTAGTAAAAATTCAGTTTTGTATTTTTTCCCTTTTGCTATATGTACCTTATTGATATTGTGTAGGATTTCATTTCAATACCCGTAATTTTAATCATGAAAATTTATGATAAAAATCCTTTCATAATAAACTATACATATACTATCGGTCTTGGCGGACGTTGTCCCGCTCGAAAAGTACAAGTTTGTCAAAAAAAAATTTACATAATCGGGTTTTCAATATTTTGCCACCAGCAGCGACATCTAACGGGTTCAATTGTATTTTCAAATCATTCAGCGACACTCAAATATGCATACAGAAATTCATCGAAATCGATCAAGCCGTTTAAAAGAAGTTAGGTGACAAACACACATACGGAAACATTATATATGTTACCGGCAATCTGTATAATCCGGTATTCTATACAATACCTAGGTAATGTATAGAATACCGAAAACGTGTAAGTAATGTATGAAATATTATTAATTGTATACTTTGCTTAGGTATTCTATACAAAACCCAATGCCCAGCCGGTAATCTGTGTAAAAGATGAGAGCAGGGAAGAAAATGACGTAATTTTAGGGCACCTCGATACGGACAGGTTAGGTTAAAAGGCTTGTTCCCGCCTTAAGCTTCGGTGTTATTTTGTTTACAACCACACGAAAATAGAAGCCTAATTTTAAAACCCGCACACAGAAATAGGATCTAAGTATTTGTAAGCAAATCACTTTATTAAGTACTTATATTCAGAAGAAATTTTAATGTCACGTTAATTTTATTATGTGTACTCAGGTCCTATTTCTATACGCGGCGTTTAAAGTAAGAATCCTATTTCAGGGTGGTTATAAAAAAAAAATTACTACGAAGTCACCACCTTCTAACCTAACTTATCCATGTCGAGGTGCCCTAAAATTACATCAATCCCTTCCCTGTTCTCGTCTTTTACACACATTGATTTTAATAGATAATAATAATAGAACATGTTTCATTTTGCCCGTCATGTCATTTTATGGGTAGGTCGGTTAACGTGATAAATATAGACCAAAATCTATTTATTTTATACATTGCCGGTGGCCCAGCAGGTACCCTATACAATCCCTAGGAATTGTATACATTTCCTAGGTAAAGTATGTAATGAACAATAATATTCATAATATTTCATAGATTGCCTGGTCGCCCCAGGTATTGTATAGAATACGTGAATTATACAAATTGCCGGTGACATATATATATATAAAGATCTACGTGTATGGTGTCGGACGTAAAGAATAGCATCATCTCATTACTTTCAGTGGGTGTCATAATAGGCGACTAAAGGCCATTATTGAGACCGAGCCTACTACTAAGTACCTTTGGTTACCGCGTGGTGGCGGGTAAACCACCAGCAACAGAATACCCAAGGAGGGTTATCGTAGGCTAGGCGAGCAGCCGACTAAGCGAATGTAAAACAGTTGCTTTCTTTTGTAACACGTTTGATCTTAATTGACAGGACAGAATGGAAGAAAAAAATGTGTTACTTTAACCCCAAATAACACGGAACAAAGGCAGGCAAAATATTTGTATGTCTGCAAGAATTTTTGAAAGATTTACTGTGGCTGTGGACCGCAAAGGGCAACTGAAGGAACACAGGTGGGTTATAATCAGTAAAAGACTGACACTCCCTCTCACTCCAACCAGAGTTTGAGAAGCCATTTGATGATTACTTATATAAAAAAGGATAAACTAATGTGTGGTATTTATTACGATTAGCAAAGATTTTTAAGAATAAAAAATACTTACCGTTACAAGACACTGGAAAAGGGGAAAGTCTAACTTACCATAAAAAAAAGTTCGTAGATTATTGTAATGATCGGTGCCTCAAACTGAGGCTACCTTTATTTTTCTATGAATTTACACATTAGTTTGCACTTACAAACAAAATAGTTCAGATAAAAACCATATATATATTATATATATAATGTTACAGTATAAACCTTGTAAAAAATAAAGAAGAGGAATGAGTTTGTAGCCTTTCTTTCCTTCGGAACATCTTGCGGTGAATGAAATATCGTAGTTAAATGAAAAATTGTGCTGAACTACTGCTTGCCCCAGGTGGCCTTCTCGGCTTATCGGTGGTAAGGTGACTACATTACCACCACCAATTTTGAAGTTCACTGTCTTGATAACATCTAAAGTGTCCGTTTGCGTCATGATACGCACGGCGAAATGACAGAGGGGAAGAAGGATTCAACACACAGAGGCTTGGAATCTCAGTCCACACTGAGTTTAGTCGAATCAATCAAATCTTCACTAAAACGTTATAATACAATAATTCTTCAGTTGAATACATAAAGGTCTCTTCATAAGCTTATGAAGAGGGTGTCTTCAGCAATAATGAATTAAGTGGAGGGACTTTATCCGCAGAAATTATTCAAACTAATTTTGAGTTCTGAACCCCTTTTTGTTTTAGTGAGTAATTGGGGCACTAAGCTGGTATATCGGTCAGAAATCTGTTTTTATAATAGGTAAAGTTCTGACTCACTAACTCATCAACGCCTAGCCCAAAGCTGGACCTAGAACGCTGAAATGTTGCTCAGGGTTTCTTTTTATGATGTATATGTTGCAGTCAAAACTAGTCAAAAGTACTATTGACTAGCGAAATCAGTCAAAAGTAGTTTTGACTGAACAGGTAGTTGACTGAAAATTATTGGTTATTAGTACTTTTGACTGACGCTCTTCGTCAAAAATAGTTTTAACTGCAATAAAGCATCAGTCAAAAGCACTATTAACTCGTTAGATGCCGTTTCATTTTAAATCTATCTCGACCACCATGCCCGATAGAAAAATGAACAGCATCAATAATGTCGTAATTTCCTCAGCCGGCAAAAAATATTTGACAGGTTCTGTGTTTGTAACAATTTTTTTTATACCACAAATTTCAATGGTGTTAAAGCGTTTTAGTCTACTGTACTGTAATGGTTTTGACTGGAACGACCAGTCAAAACCACTTTTGACGGAATCACTTAGTCAAAAGTTCTTTTAACCAGCTCCATTGGGCAAAAGTACTTTAAACTGTTATTTTAGTCAAAAGCATGATTTTGCTAGTCAATAGTACTTTTGACTGGTTAAGAGTTTTGACTGCAATATATACAAAGAAAGGATTTCCCAAAAATTCACCCCCTAAATGTATGAAACAGAGGTCTAAAGTTTATACAGAGAAACCTGATTTCACGTGGGTGAAGCCGCTGGTAGAAGCTAACTATCTCATAACTAGATCGGTTTTTCAAACGATGTGCATTGAACATTATTTAAACATTTACCGCGATGTGGTTAAGGTCATTTTGTTTCTGTTTAACCGGCCAAAATCAACATGCGTCAAACAAAGTGTAGATTAAGTACCTTTTTTTTGAGGTTCTAAATCATCCAATGACTTTTTACTCTCTGGGGTAGACCGAATGGCTGTTGACTTTTACTCACTAAAACTCACTTGTATGTGTTGCAAGCCAGAGCCATGTTAACTCTTTCAAAAAATCCTGCGGCTGTAAATAAATGTTGTCTTTTAAAATTACAAAAAGTAATAAATAGACATTAAAAAATATCGAGTGCAACCCTTCGTGGCGTGCCTCGGGTCGCCTCGGCAAGCGTCAGTACAGGTACACGGAAAGTGCGGTTGGACGCCTTTTAATTCCGCACGCACGTGCCATTGCCAAGAGGCGCAAAACCTTTGTCAGTCGAGCCAACAATGAAGCCTTTTACCCGTGATTTATTATGCTCCACTCTCCCCCTCACCGCGGGGAGAATCAGGCCAGCTAGACCTATAAACAATTACGCTAGATTAACATAAAGGGATATTCAGAGATAAGCAACTCACTTAGTTAATCTTACGGTCTCCGGATGGCGATGGAGCGATACAGGGCTATTTATTTGGCGTAGGCTATCTTAATCTTAGATAACTTGATAAAACTTAGTTTGGGTCTTAACAAATTAGTTTATATTTATGCTGACTAATTTGAGTCTTTGGGCCTACTTTGTACATTAGCGGAGGTTAGGGACCAACTTAAATAGTTTTGTTGGGTGATTACACTGCTTTTTTTTTTTTTTTTTTTTTTTTTTTCGGGTGGGAAAATCATCTCATGACATCCCCCGCTCTTGGGCGGAGCGGGAGATAGTGTCAGACTTTTACTGACTAAAAACCCACTCCTGTTCCTTCTTTGCCATTTGTTTTCCAGGGCCCCGGGGATCTCTTTCGCATCACCCATGGCCCCAGTAGGCTTCGACCCTGTTGGGCCCCTACGGTTGCTGACATCTCCTTGAGGCGCGCGTGGAACACTACGCGCCGTCGACGACTTGGGCTCGGTCCGGACGGTTACCGGACGATCGGACGGCGAGCCACCCATTGCTCGCCGTCCGCAAGCCCGCGCCTACGGTGGCCGGAAATCGGGATCGGAATCCCGGCGGCGGTTGGGGCGTAAGGACCGTTGCCGTTGCCTCACGCGATCGGCCGCCTCCTTTGCTAGCATTACTGCTTCGCAGAAGGAGGCGACCGCCTGCCACTCCTCCTCGCTCCGGACCATGGCCTGTACCAAGGCCCGGCGCGAGAGATCGCTGCCGCCGATCGCCCTCACGAGGACACGACGGTGCTCTGCCCAAGCGGGGCACACCTCTACCGTGTGCTCCACCGTGTCCTCCGGGCGGTCCACACAATGGTGGCACCCGGGCGTCTCTTCTGCACGGATCCGGTACAGGAACTTCCCAAACTTACCATGTCCGGTGAGGACCTGCGTCATGCGGTAAGTAAGGACGCCGTGAGGTCTTTCCAGCCACTCCTCAAAGAGGGGACTTATCGCCATAATTAAGGCGTGCCCAGCACTGGGTTGCGACAGTCGCCGTCGCCATTCAACCATGAGATCCCGCTGGAAGTTTTTCCGCCATGCCGCTACTTGGCGCGGCAGCGGAGTTTCGCCCCGGCGTTGCATCTCCATGCGCAGATCATGCATACGTGCAAGGTCTTTTGCCTGCAATTCCCACGGTGGTTGGTTAGCGAGGAGGCATGCTGCTTCGCGGGAAATCGTGCGGTATCCCCGCACCATCCGGATGGCCATGACCCTCTGGCTTGCGTTCAGCTTGGCTGCCGGTCGCTTTCGAAGAGACGGCGCCCATACCGGTGCCCCGTAAAGGGCCATGGACCGAACGATTCCTGCATATAGCCTCCGGCAGGAGGCGTCTGTGATTACACTGCTGTGTTGAAATAACTCTGTGTTCAAATCAGAATACATAAGGGTGTAGGTAGAACAGTATAGACTTTAAAAGAGAGTTTGAACTCTTAGTTTAATTCGGTGTTTCTTCTCAGGGTAGTCAGCTAGAAAACACCGGCCTCATCTAGCTTAAATTGACGTCATCATCATCATCCTCATTTCAGCAGTTAGACGTCCACTGCTGGACATAGGCCTCCCCTAAATGTCGCCACAATTAACGGTCCTGTGCGTCTCACATCCATCGGATTCCCGCAACCTTTACCAGGTCATCGGTTCACCTTGCAGGAGGCCTTGCAACGCTGCGTCTTCCGGTACGCCGTCGCCACTCCAGAGCCTTTCGGCCCCAACGGCCATCTGTTCTGCGAGCAATGTGGCCTGCCCATTGCCACTTAAGTTTGGGGTTTCTTCGTGCTATGTCGGCAACCTTGGTTCTCCTGCGGATAACTTCATTTCTGATTCGATCACGCAAGGAAACTCCGAGCGTAGCCCTTTCTATTGCCCTTTGGGTGACTTTAAGCAGCCCATTGTGAGCGACCACGTTTCGGAACCATATGTCATCACTGGCAATACGCACTGGTCTTTTTTTTCGTCTTGAGACACTCTGGTATATTGGAAGAGAAGATACCGCGCAGCTTCCCGAACGCTGCCTAGCCGAGTCGGATTAAATTGACGTGTAAAAGTTTTTTAAAAACCTATTTGTAAAATAAATAGCATTTAACGTGTGGAAGGCTTCTTGCTTATCGATAGAGAGACTATCAAATACTATCGATTGACAGGATAATCTTTTACATAAAGGCAGAATACATTAACAGCACATTTGGAGCAATGGGTGAGCGTTTGGCTGCTGCGCTGCGACTCGCAGGTTCGTTTCTCGTACGGAACTAACATTTGTATGGCCTACAGAATAATTGTTCCATGTCTGATCTCTTGTGTACATATAATACGCATTCATAAACGTATAAATTACATAATTTTACACGTTTGTAAATGCACCAACGATACAGGAGTCCTAGTGTAAAGCAACGTAGTCAAAATAAAAAAAAATACAAACCTAAAACTGTGGTATTGGCTGGAATACAAGTCGTCAATAGCAGCTTATAAAAAGAAAATAACCAGCTTATTGAATTTTAGAGCGTCATTTTTTAACACCACCTTCTAGCAAAAGCCACAGAACACCCAAATTTTCTGAATTAGGTCATATCCTAAGTGTATTTTTTAAAGTTCACCACCCCATTCTTATCTAGGTAGATACATATGAATTATGTATAAGTACTTTCCTGAAAAACAAATTGTGAGTCACCCGCATTCACTCCTGTGACCTCTTTTCGTAAGTCTTAACGACTATGTAACTAGGGTTGTAACGATACCTATATCGAAACATAAAATGTTGATAATTATCGCTATCGAAATCGATACATTAATAAAATCAAAAATATTGCAACGAAATATCAAAATTACCCACCTAAATTAAAATAATAATAAATAAAATCAAATTGTATACTGTTTTTTGGTAACTTTATTTAAAAAGATTGATGGCAACCAGGACTTAAAAAAAGTATATATATTTTTTATTATTATTCACTAAAACCCAAAAAATATTTATTTTATATTTAAATAAACATTGATATATCGGCGTATCAGACCGATATATCGGTATCGACTCTCTATAAAGAAGAATCTACATGTATATCAATTACCCATGTTTGTAAAGATTTTTTCTTTATGTGTCGTGTTGTAATGTTATATACCAGTGCTTGACTGCGATCCCACTTAATGGTAAGCAGTGATGCAATCGTTGATGGTGAAGCGCACTATCCTATTAAGAGCCTATTCACGCTAGCCTTGAAGACACCTAAATTATAATCGGACAGGAAGACCGCAGCAGTCAAATTGTTCCAGCCCTTCGATGTACTACGTGGTATAAACGAAGAGGTGAAACGTTTAGTCCGGACCGTAGAGGTGTTAAAGCGCAAATTCTCCAGAATGCAACAAGTAAAATACCCGAAGGCCGACTACCCTATGCCAGTGCTCCAGGCTTTGTAGAATGATTTATCAATTATGACTCAATTAGATAGATATACATCGAATCATCGATATCGATATATCGACGTTTTGATAAACCTTGCATCTCTATACGTAACACAGTTTAGGAAATAGGTGTGTTCCTATTTCCGTGGCGTTATCCTGGTAAGCCTCGCGAGTTCTATCTTCTACATATTATAATGAAAAAGTTTCTTACCAACATCCTGAAGGGAGAGAGAAAATCCGATCAGTTTAGAAAACATCCAATCTAACTTATGAGGAGAGATTACGTGAAACAATTGCGTGTATTAACTTTACCTCTTTCTTCGAGAGAGGATCCTTGAAGATAATAAAAATTGACCTCGATTACCTTTTATTTTTTTTGAGGTGGAATAACACACTAATAATATAAAGGTGGAGTAGGAGCAGTGGTGGCTGAATGGTAACGGCCCCGACTTACGAGTTAGGTCGCGGGTTCAAACCCAGCCAGGCGCTTTACTTTGTTTAATTTATTTCATCGCCACTGCTCTCAAAACGGTGAAGGAAAACATCGTGAGGAAGCCGGCATGTCCTAGAACCAAAAGTTCGAAGTCGCTGGCAGCAGCTAGTCATCAAATAATTCGTCCAACTCTGATAGGAGTGAGAGCGTCGGGCCTTGGTACACGCCATGGTCCGGATCGAGGAGGAGTGGCAGGCAGTCGCCTCCTTCTGCGAATCAGTAATGCTAGCAAGGGGGAGGCGGCCGATCGCGTGAGGCAACGGTCCTCACGCTCCAACCGCTCCGCCGGGATTCCGATCCCGATTTCCGGCCACTGTAGGCGCGGGCATGCAAACCGCGAGCAATGAGTAGCTCGCCGTCCGAACGTCCGGTAACCGTCCAGTAACCGTCCGGACCGAGCTCAAGTCTTTGACGGCGCGTACGCGTACGTTAGACGTTTATTGTGCCGCAAAAGCATTGCAAGCCGTATCGAGTTTTCCCATCTATCCAACGCGCTGGTAACGGGATTTCATGAATGCTTATTCGCTGTAATTTCATCCGGCATTTGCATTTTGATGGTTATCTAGTTTTAATGCATTTTTATAAGTGTCCTTTTCGGTGTTCCTCGCCCTCACATATGTCGTTATAAATTCTGTAAGCAATCTAAGCCAGACCAATTTAAATGTCTATATTTTAGAGTGAGTTATGTGATTGCTTACTGGGAAGTCATTATAAAGCTTTGTCTCAATGAAATATGGTTTCCTTACTTTAATAATATTCACAGAATTTATGTTATTACTGTGAGAAGTTTGGCGTCAGAACTAGAGTAATTAAAGCAGTTGTATAGTCGAAACGCTGTATCCACTCAGGCGCGAAATCAATTGTGTTCGTAACTAAAGTGAATCAATTACAATTTATGATAAAATACCTTTATATCAATCTATAAATACTATTATACTAAACCTAACTATGTACATATAATACAAATACACAAAATACACACAGGTGTCGAAGTACTCCATCACATCGCTGTCATCCGGAAATGTGACAAGAAGGCTGGCAGCATTGCCTCGTTGAATGGCAATGCTAATTCTTTGGGCGAAGAACGAGCCAGCCACGTTAGGTCACGTAAACTGGCGAACGGACGACGTGAAATTTCCTTGAAAAGGAGACGTGCACTCGAACCTCATGACCCAAGCGTTTCGACCCCATACGGTTTAAAACTGTAATTACCAATAAGGTACTATATACAGTATTTGCGTCATTTGGGTCTCAGCAGCAGCAGCAGCGGCAGCGCCGGCACAGCCCGCCGATCTAAGAACATGGGATGGCGCAAGGGTGTCGACACAGGTTGCGTCCCACACCAGAGTCCTGCCCACCTTCCACGGCACCAACGTCATACCATCTGGTCTCTTCCCATTGTCACGTGCCTGTATAATATGTTTTATTAAAAGGATGGAGACAAAACGATTTTAGCGTAACATTTATTGAACTAGAAGTCTAGTCTCTCAGTGTTATTTCTGAGTAAAATGTAACGCTAGCGAAAAACAAATATTGTAATAGTTGGGAAAGAAGATTGCCAATTTGAATAAATTGTTATATATTACAGCTATCCATTATATTCGAGACTAAGCCATATAATAAAGCGTTGATATTGTTAATCTAAACCCCATATCCAGTTTAGCAGATATTTGAGGGTATCATTACATCTGTTTAACCTACGAAATGTTTCCATTGTGTTCATCTTAAGCAGGGGAATGGTGGCAATGATGGCGTTCCCCTATTTAATGGTCTTCGAAATGAGCCCTCACCAGAATATATCGCGGTACGCAATCGAGAGGGTACATAATGGGGCACATAAACAAATGTAACAAACAAATGAAACATTACTTTTTCTCGCAGGTTTTTCTGAGAATGTGGCTAACGTCAAGTCAAGGATAATTATTTATTTAGTCTCACATAAACCGAATAAAATGTATCTTTGACTTAGTATTGCTTATTAAAACATATTTTAAGCATACAACTTTATAATCGCGAGCTTTCGGACGGCGAGCAATGGGTAGCTCGCCGTCCGACCGTTCGGTAACCCTCCGGACCGATCCCAAGCCGTCGACGGCGCGTAGTGTTCCACTCGCGCCTCAAGGAGATGTCAGCAACTGCTACTGGGGCCATGGGTGATGAGAAAGAGATTCCCGGGTCCCTGGAACAAAGGCTAAGAAGGAACAGGAGTGGGCTTTTAGTTAGTAAAAGTCTGACACGCCCTCCCGCTCCGCCCAAGAGCATGGGATATCATTAGATGATTTTCCCACTTAATAAAAATAAAATAAAGAAAGCCGGGCAAGTGCGAGTCGGACTCGAGATGAATTTTGATTCCCTTGAGAATTTCGAAATATACGTTTTGACAGCTTACTTTAGTATATGGTTTTAATTTCAACTCGATACCTTCACTTCTTCCCGAAAGAAAGGATCTTGACAGACAGACAGATCGACAGACAGACGGACAACAAAGTGATCATATAAGGGTTCCGTGTTTTGAGGTACGGAACCCTAAAAATACTCCTTTATAATTAAGTTCTACAATCCTTAATGTTCGTAGAATTTGGGAACATTATCGAACTGAAATAATTTTGTTGTGATTTCACAGAATGTCCTAATGATAATATCTACAATACTTCACGTTAAATTTGTGGAAATGCGATAAACGAGAATCCCGATTCCTATGACAGTGGCATGTAAAATTATAATATGATATTTTATAATCACTACGTGGAATATCAAATTGACTACATAATTATGTTTATTACTAGTAAACTAGGCGAGGCGAGATGTATATAGCATAGCATAGCATAGTCGGCCTTATAATGTTACCACTGCTGGGACTCAGGCCTCCTCTCTACGAGAGGGAAAGGGCTGTAATCCACCACGCGGGCCCAGTGCGGGTTGGTGGATGTCATATGTCTTCAAATTTTTGGTCCTAGGACATCTAGATTTCCTCACGATGTTTTCCTTCACCGTTCTGAGAGCAGTGGTGATGAAACAAATTACACAAAGTAATGCGCCTGGCTGGGTTTGAACCCGCGACTTACGACTCGTAAGTCGGAGCCGTTACCACTCGGCCACCACTGCTCACTATCTATATCACGAGATGTATTAAAGCTAACAATAAATATACCATTTTTAATATAATAAATGAGAAAGTAACCTTTTCATGTCTTATCAGCAGATCGGATCAGGGTAAAACTGGATACACGGTTAGACCATGTCCTGGAGAAGAAAATAGAATAAAAACCAAGGAGTTTGTTCCAGAAGGGCGAAGGAATAAAAAATCAGTGTAACTAGTTATATTCTTATTAAGTACCTATATCAACTTCTGTGCTAGATGTTGCTACTGCGATATTAAAATACAAAGCACTAAAAATCAATAAATCATTTATTTCGAAAAAATAATAACATATATATGAAGATTGAATAGATAATTTTTAATTTATAATTATAAACCAATCCGAAGATATCACAGATCAAACTGGTTTAATAGTAAAAACCATTAGCTTTTATTTAAATACTCTTACAATAAGTAGCTAGTAGAACACCTAACTATGCATTGTCATCTAAACTAAAAAAATTGAGCTTAATAAGTATTTTTTGAGGGTGAAATCATCTAATGATTTCTCTCGCTCTTGGGCAATGTAAGAGGGCGTGTCAGACTTTTACTAACTAAACGTACACCTATGTTCCTTCAGTTGCCCTTTGCGTTCTGGACCTTTTCAGAAGTCAACCCTAGTTAGCGTTGACCCTACTGGGCCTCTACGGTATTGCTGACATCTCTTTGAGGCAGCTTAGTAGGCTTAGGATAGCTATTTTAAAATTTACTTGCCACTAAACAAACTAACATAACATACCAATAAGGCATGTTAATTAAAAGCTGTAATAAAAAGGACTAATTAGTCAAACCAACGACTAATGACCTTTAAACCATAATATCATTTTGACGGATTGAAAAGAGAAACATTACATTGGAAAAAAGTCGGAAACACACGATGTGAGTCAGGGGCGCCGACTTCGTGGGTGCTCGCCCTTGAGAATAGACATCAAAAAACAGATCAGTAATCGCCTTTTAGGTTGCGTATAAATTATAATATTACTTGATGATAAAAACTAGTTTCATTTTCATATAATGGTTATATTTTATATTTTTATCAAACATAATTAGTAATTAACTATGCTGTGATATGTAAACAGGATATTTATTTATTTGTCGGTCGATCAGTGTGCATTTCTCTTCTCACATTTCGCTACTTTTTCGAGTTATCAAATATGAGCATGAGCACCCATGAGGTTTTCTAAAAGCCGGCACCCCTGATGTGAGCCATTATCTTCGGAGGAAAGGAAGTCTAGTGCCTATCATTTATTTCTACATATTTTCAACGCAAGATTCCTAAGCTCTCTTATTTTACTGCGCATTTAGAGCAAAACTTAATTCCATAATAAGCTTATATACGAAACAAAGAACACACTGTTTTAGTTTTCTTAGTGAATTAGAATAAGGATTATTTCAGTTCTCAGCAAATTTGTTAGAAGCTTTTTTCAGCTAAATTTTAGTATTTAATACAATTTAAAAATGTCTCTTTATCTTTTAACTAAGTAATTGGTTTGCTTTTTTGGCTTAGCTCTCATGAAAGTAGAAAATTGACCCACGGAAACATACTCAAGGAATAAGTACCATATGTGCCATTCAAGGACAGATCAACCCGTGTACCAAGTTTCATCGAAATCCGTACAGCCGTTCGAGCGTGAAGAAGTAATAAACATACACACACACATAATCAAAAACTTTCGCCTTAATATTAGTGTGATTAGTGTGACTAGCTTGTGTCCGTGACTGCTTTATAAATAGCCTTAGACACCCTTTTCCGCCAATTAAATCGCCAAACTAAAGTGGCAGTGGGCAGGGCACATTGCTCGTTCAACGGATGGTCGATGGGGCCGAAATGTTCTAGAGTGGCGACCCCGCACCGGAAAACGTAGCGTTGGAAGGCCTCCCACAAGGTGGACCGACGACCTGGTGAGAGTCGCGGAAATGCGGTGGATACGAGACTTGGGGGAGGCCTATGTCCAAAGTGGTCGTGTTTCGGCTGAAATGATGACGATGATGACCCTTTTCCGAGGTTCAATTTGTATCAAAATTAATCAAGAGTAATAGACAGACGTAGTTGTTAGCGAATTTATTACAGGTACGTTAGTTTTTGTGGTCTGTTTCTGTGGATCATTGTAGTCCGAAATAATAGCTTATCATTAGAGCTCCATGTTCCCACTACTCAGCGACTAATTGGTACTCGTAAAGGCAACCTTCCGGCCACTTTCGTAGTCGGCGGCTATTCGGCAAAGAGCGCCAACTATCCGGTTTCTTACTTTGTACCTATGTATTTCTTTAATTTAGAAATGGATTTCATGGTTCCTTAGAACCTATCTGAGGTATCACAGGGTTGGATGTCGATGTTTGATATGGTTGTTCATACTCGTAGTATTTGCTGTTTTTCCTGCTCACCACAAGATGTTATCATTTGGCACTGGTCACACTTGATTTGTCTTTATCCAATTGGTTAAATAAAATCCATACACACAAGATTTTATTTTGTCTTGACTATATTTTTTTACTTTTTATTGTTTCTTAATTTTCAAATCAATCAGAATGTTATTTTGTCGAATAAATTTTGCATTTTTTTTAAAGTGACTCGTTGGTCTAGTTGTGACAAACGCAACTGCTGCTCATCAGTGTAGTATCATCTGGTACAGAACAACCTCTGTATTGGTACCTACAGAGGTTGTTCTGTGTGAGCATATTCTAGGAAGTAAATTGAAGTTGGCAGTAGCGTTATCACAGCGTTATTATCTCCCAACTGACAATTCGTATATCACTCTATATATCACTCTAATATTATAACTAAATATTAGTTATAAAAAAAAGGGTGAAAGCAAAAAAACTGTCCTAAGGGAACATAATTCCTGGATAAAAAGTATCGTATGTTTTATTCTAGGACATAATCTATGCGTGTACCAAGTTTAATTTCGATCCATTCAGCCGTTCGAGCATGAAAAAGTAACAAACATACACACATACTCACAAACTTTCACCTTTATAATATTAAATGTGATCATTTATTTATTTGTTTTACTTTAACAAAAACGGATATCCGCCAATTACATTAGTTAAAGATTATCTGTATTAATATTCACAAAAAATGCACACACTCATTTCACAGAACTCTAAACATACTGAAATGATCGTCTTCGTCACCGTCGTCCATTCATCCGCGAACACTCCACAGTCAGGGTACGTGTCCAAAAGAGTGTTAAGCGCAAAAAGAATGCGAGGGACAGGAGACTGGGCTCGCGCAACAGTATGACTCGCAGGCACAGCGAACAAGCTATGTCTCCTATCATCAAATAACTGGCTCCGCTTTGGGTGGAGCAAGAGGGATTGTCTGATTTTTACTGGCTAAAACTCGCCCTTGTTCCAGGGGCCACGAAGACCCTTTCGAACAATCCTGGGTGGGGTTCTGCTCGTTTGCCAACTAATAAAAATTACACGGTATAACGAAATAAATATCACACCAATTAGGTATGTATTGCCACTAAATTAACGTTCATCTAGCTTCAATTTTATTGCTTTAGTGTTTAATAGACTTTAGGACAAATGAATCCGCTATTATATATTCAAATTCACAGTAGCATTTGAAATTGTATGCAGTTACAATGCAGGAATTAGGTTATTATTTGATTTTAAATATATGGTAAGTTAAGCGCAGTTATTTAATAATTTAATTAAGTTTGATTTAAAATTATTGTAGTTTGTCAAAATTATTAGCATAGCATTGTGTCCAAATTATGAGCATTGGGGCGGATGCTGCATGTGCAGAAAACCTGAAATAGAGTATATATAACAACCTTGGTTAAACCCAACCACCAACCTAGATTGGCCGTGGGGTGGTTAGTTTGTATATGTACCTATAAAACTGTTATTTTTATTTGTTTAAATGTTAGTAAGTAATTATATAATTGAATACCTGTAATGATAATTTTATCGCACTTAGCATTATGATATCGCAAAACATTTATTTCTTTGCAAACATGGGTAATTGGTACATAGATTTTTTTTTTATATAACGAGGTCCTCCATGTTCTACCGTGGCATGGGCATGCAAATATTATATTATTCAATTCCAAAACGAAAGAGAATTTTTATTGTTACCGAATTTTAAATGTGAAATCATTAGAATAACAAAAAAAAAAATGTCAGACTAATAAAAGTAGTTAAATTTTAGCATGGCATTGCTTAATTGGCTTTATTATGCTCACATCTGGGACTCTAGCCTCCACTCTAGGAGAGGAAATTGAGGGGTTTCTAAAATGACATTTACCAGGTGGCAGCACCGAGTTGTCAGGTCCGGGCACCTGTCAAAACGCTTATGTTAATGACATTAGTTAAATTGACATCAACGTCATATACGTTTTCTAGAGTACAAGACCTCTCAGCTAAGTGGCGTCAACTGGTATAACCCTCATTCACCACGTGGGCCCAGTATGGGTTGGTACTTCCAACAAATTTACACTTTTACACTAATATTATAAAGAGGTAAAGTTGGTTTTTTTGTTTGTATAATCTCTGAAAGTACTGGTCCGATTGCTAAAATTTTTTCACCACTAGAAAACTGCTTTATTCCTGAATGACAGGCTACTTTATGTGCGCGGGCGAAGTTGCTTGCAAAAGCTAGTTAAAATATAAAGTGTTCTCTCAGTCCGCTCAATTTAGGTATTCGAAGATGCATAAAATCCCAACAAGCTGAAAATCAGTAAAATTGTTCAAAACATAATTATAAATAATATTTAAAAGTTCCCCATCATTTCCGTGTATGGAAAAAAAAAATCAAGGTCAAAGTAAAAAAAAAAACAGTTTTTCGCGATTTTCAGCAAAAGTTTTAAAGTTTTATCATAAAAGTAGCTTAGACAGAAATATTAGATCATAAAATTGTCAATTAATCAATTTTACTGAATTGACTGATCAATTTTACTGATTTTCAGCTTGTTGGGATTTTATGTACCTTCACTCTCATTTTTTGGTCTAGATTGACCGGACTACATAGCTATGCTCTCACAGTGGTAATAAAATTCTTATTCGGTTAGCCTGACAAGTTTTTTTCTGCGTCACCCAAAGGTGGACTCAAAGAAAATGCCTAAGTCATTACGCCCGCCTTCGAACAAATGCTTTTTACATGTGATATAAACACAAATTTTGTTTCCAGTAAAATCTCACACGAGCAAACACACTCGCTAGTCCCTGAATACGTGTATATAACATGTAACTGGAATAATGCACACCCTTAGAAAATTAGGTAACAATCATAATTCAAGCGCTAAAATTTTACACTGCCTAAGTGTAGCTCTTCAAAGAAATTATATATCCTTAGTGTAGGCAAATAATTTGCATATAATAATAAATAGTGCATCAGTATTGGTATCTAGATCTACGCACGTCACACAATCTTTTTAAAACCAGGTAATAAATTTACTGTCCTAAAATAATTCTTGACGATTTAAACAAAATGACAAACAGCTGAAATCCACTTAGTAGCCGATTCTAAACATATACTTACTTTCAGGAAGTGTGTTTATATGTTACGTGTTGTATTATGTTCGTATAATTTGTAGGTTATCGTATCTATTACCTGTATCAAGCCAATCACTCCACTAAGTTAAGCACACAAATTTGGTGTTACTGGAATACTCAAATAATTACGACAATACCTACATGTTCTACCTAAGTTCACAATAATTTTCTCTCTGATCGTGGGGTCCGGGTGCTCACTAATTGTCTAAAGATCTGTCTTAACATCTTATTGACACTTCACGTGACTCAAAGGGTTTTTATCATGAACAGAGGATAAGCATTGCCATAAAGCGTAGCAGCGTAGCCTAATGTGTATGCCAGTGATGACATATGGCACTGAAACGTGGTCGATTACAATGGGCCTCATCAGAAAGCTTAAAGTCACCCAAAGGGGAAAGGGCTATGTACGGAGTTTCCTTGCGTGATCGTATCAAGAATGAAGATATAGATACAAGAACTAAGGTCATCGATATATCCCGAAGAATAGCAAAACATAAGTGGCAGTGGGCTGGGCACATTGGTCGTAGAATGGATGGTCGGTGGGCCCGAAAGGTTCTAGAGTGGCGACCAGGCACACGAAGACGTAGCGTTGGAAGGCCTCCCACAATATGGGCCTATAACCTGTGTATAATGTGAGACGGACAGGACTGTTCTTTGTGGCGACACTTGGGGGAAGTCTACGTCCAACATTGGACGTCTTTCGGCTGAAATGATGACAGCGTGGCAATGGCGCCAGTCTTTTGGGCACATTACCAATCCACAGCAATATGGATGCGTTTTTGGTGCTATAATTATTTTAGTATTTGTTTTAATTAGTTTAGGGTTTTAATTATTATATTTTGGTTTTTACTGTAATTGTAGTTAGTTAAGTATTTTTGATATACGTACATAAATTAGTAAAATTTTCTCTCCAAAAGATCTTGTTAAGCATGATCACAGTATTTCTTCTACCACAAATAGTGATGTCTTTAGGTGCGACCCGAGACAATACAAATATTGGGGAACAGTTTCCGTTCAGAAAGCCTTACGAGGGGTTCCTTCAACCATACATTATGTATGTACGATTCACGACCGTATCTAGCATTTGGGTAACGTTATCTTTAAATAAACATCGCATTACACCTTTCTCTTATAAGGGGGTAAACAGAGGTATCCTTTGTTAAACCGGTTTTTGTTTGTGATGGTTTTAGTCCCTTACAGTGTTTCCTATAGCTGCTATCACAATTTTCGTGTTGCTACTGAAATATTGTTTGGTGAAACCATATATTATTATAATAAAATAATAATAATAAATAATATTCCACAACTATCACACAACGTCGTCTAGTCCCAAGCTAAGCAGAGCTTGTGTTTTGAGTACTAGACAACTGATAAAAATACTTATATATTTCTAAATACATAAATATTATAGATAAATTACACCCAGACACAGAACAAATGATTGTACTCATCACACAAACATTTGTACTGGGTGAGAATCGATCCCACGACCTACGGCATAGCAGTCAGGGCCACTAACCACTAGACCAACAGCCCTATCTAGAAACTGAAAAATAAGCGTGCGTTACTTCATCTCTGTATAGAGTAAATAAAACAAAGTCACTTTTTGAATTTCGATGCCTCTTATGCATAAGGTCGTAATGCTAAACGTGCATTCTTTCAGAAGAGCTATTTTTGTAATTGTTAATGATATTTCGTTCTTTTAATTTGTGAAACACTTTTAACCGATGTTTTTGCATTATGTAATCAATAATCAATATAAGATCATAGTACCAGATGCTAGAATGATTAAGGTGAAAGTTTGTGACTGTGTATGTTTGGTACTTTTTCTTTTCTTTATTTATCATTTACGCTCAAATGGCGGAACGTATTTCGATGAAATGTGGTACTCGGGTAGACTATGTCCATGAATAGCACATAGAATACGACCAAATAGGAAACGACCAATTTGGACCCGTGCACTAGCTTCTGACGTTTCATAATGGGCCTATGTGAAATAAAAAGTTTTGAGTTTGACTTTGAATACTTTTTATTCTGGGAACATGTTCCTACGGGATAATATTCTACTATCACACGGGTGAAGCCACTGGCATCAGCTAGTAAGAGATAATTTACTATTTAAACATAAAAAAAAAAACTTTTACACATAAATTTGTTTTTGTCAGTTTAAACTAGTCTAGCTGGTTACCCTGAGAAGAAACAGCGAAACAAACACAGGGGTCAAAGTCTCTTTTAAAGTCCATACAGTAAATATGTTATGTCGAAATCATATGAGAACCATGCAGATTAGTGTATCAGATGGTCTTTTGAGGAAAGAACCACACAGATTTGAGTAGACCTATTCAGTCAGTTCAAACATTTGTCTGTAGGTATTCGTGTAGCTCAACTCAGGACTACTAAGGAGCTCAAAGACATGACGAATACCAAAGGTTAAGATTATATCTCTTTTATATACTTATTATAATACCATAATAAAAGTGAAGTGTCTGTTTGTAACATTTTTTTTAAATTAAAGCATGTGAGAGATTATTTGATACCTATAACAAAAATGCTATTCTCGAAATTTAAAAAATTGAATTCTAGTTAATATCCGAAACGGCTTGACCGATCTTAAAGTGACTTTCACTGACGGACAGTTGACGTTGCAACTAGTAACTAAAGCTACTTTTCATTTTCCTCTTACTCATTTTATTATTAGTCCTTCAGTTTTTACACACGCGTCTACTTTTCTTTTATTTTTCCCTTTCGAAGGTATGCTAGCAGAATTTTTTAGAGAAATAAGTGATTCCTTTGTACTCATATGTTTAATGTATTATGTATTACTGTTTCCCTGTGTGTACATAAATAATAAAATAAATAAGTACTTGCGAATATTTAAGCTTTATATTAGGAAATTGTCTATCATATTAGGAAATTCCAAATGAATTCTCTTCGTTCTAAGTAGGCTCGTCGACTAATATTAGTATAGTTGCTTCCGTAAACAAATTTTAACTGAAGTCAAGATACCGGGGATAACCTTCATTTACAAAATAAAGCGGCCTATTTTTGCCTCATAATCTTTAAAGCAAAGTGTTTACCTTTTATATCGGTTATCTTGTCAAAGATGGTGATTCAGAGAGATGAATGAGTCTGAACGACACAAAAATCCCTTTTTTGTTCATCTTCTAATATAAACTGTTTGCCAGCAGTTTCTAACAAAGTTGGAATCTCGCTGAGTAGACGATATTAAGTTGTTAAGTCCTCAAAAACTTCGTAACTCCTTCAATATCTGAGAGATATGAATTTACGTTTGTTGTTATCGTAAATTGTTTTAGATTTACTTTGTATAGTCAACCATGATGAGAGAATTTATGGCTTTGATGATTTTGCATAATATATTTTGTACATTAAACTTTTCTTGCAGCTTCAGACTGCTTAGTTTTCTGGAATAAAAAATATGACACTTTGCAATAAGATCAGTGAAAAAATTTAACAAACCATTTGCAAATGTACCGCGGACCGCGGGAATGTTTGAAAGAATCCCCTGTGTACGAAACACAAACACTAAATTATTTTTATGTCACCGTTACTTGTACCCATATTTGCAAAACTAAATATCTTATCTTATCTTAAACTGAAGGAACACAGGTGGGTTTTAGTCAGTAAAAGTATGACACTCCTTCTCAGTCCACCAGTATAGTAGTGTTATTGTATTCCAAAGTTATTTGGTGATTTCCCACCCTTAGGTTTTGCCCGGAGAAAGCTTGGGAAAATATTAAATAATTTGCCCAGGCGGGGCACACCTCCACCGTGTGCTCCACCATGTCCTCCGGGCGGTCTACACAATGGTGACTTACTATATTGGCTCGGATTAAGAACACCACAGATTATTAAATTATAAAATATTTGAAAAATTATTAAATTAAATTATTAAATTATAATATATTTTATATGGTGGAGCACACGGTGGAGATGTGCCCCGCCTGGGCAAATTATTTAATATTTTCCCAAGCTTTTTCCGGGCAAAACCTAAGGGTTAAGAACACCACAGATTATTAAATTATAAAATAATCTGTGGTGTTCTTAATCCGAGGTAATTCACAACCAGGTCAACAGATACAAACAGTCATGATTAATTTGCTTTCATCTCTCAAATAACGATAACGATGGCGCAACGCGGCAATTGACACCTTTCAGAAAAAGTTGAAAATGTCTGTAATTTCATCGGTATTCAAACCGAGACACAACAATGCAGATTGGCAGCAAAAAAAATGTTAATCTGATTTCCCACGAGGATACTTTTCAATATCGGCTTATTATTACTAATTTCTAATGCAAACAAAAGTTTTTAAAACTAGCACAGAAGTCGAGTTTTTGGCGTGATTTCTTCGAGTGAAGTTCAGTGGCTGTTTTAATTATTCGCAAATTGATTCCTAGTGGATATTATGATGTAAAATTGGTGTAGTTTTGTATCTCAAGTGTCTACGTAACTGGACAATATGTGGAATTATTGAAACAAGCTTGGTAAAATGGAGCTAAGAATTTTATTGTAGTTTTGGCGAAGTTTGCCGAGAAGTCTGACTCTATACATTTGCTGCCATATACTACAAACACATTAGAACGTGTTGCACCCTATTAATGTTATTCTTATTGTAAACTGATGAACTATTCATACGAAAACATGACTTAAAGGACTTAGTATCCAAGCCAAAAATATTGCCAAAAAAAGAAAAACACACACACAGCACAGAAGTCGCGATTCAACTCAAAACAATTGAAATATGCTAACTTAGATTCAGAATGGCATATCTTAATATTAATCTAGTGAACTACCGGTAGACGAACCAATTTAATAGAGAGTTGGTGGTCATCCACAATGTAGTAGTTAATTCAGACCAGGATTGGGACGGTATCGCTGCGAAAACGCGACGATTACGCCACTGCTACGAGTCAGCTACGCCATTGCTACGAAACTGCTACGGCTTTGAAGCACTACATGCACTCTCCTTAGATTACGGTTAGCAATCGACTGATGTATGCTTTCATCTCAATGGTTCTGATGCTAAATAGTGTTAGAGGTTGATTGTGCCTTCCTGGCTCAGGACTTTATGTATATGGTCTGAGCAGATGGAGTTGTGAATGAATCTTTATTTGAGGGAAGAGACTACCAACAATAACAATTTTAACAACAATAACTAACTAGCTGACCCGGCAAACTTTATACCGCCTAATAAAAAGGATAACGCCATCTAGTGGCATTACCTACCAAAGCAGCATAATTCATTTTATAATGACATTTTATCTAAAGATGGCGTTGTACTTCGGATTATTTTTCATGATTTTTTCCATTTTCTCACCGTTGAAACCTTTCCTGGACTATCTAGAATATTTCAAGACCAAAATTAGCCAAATCAGTCCAGCCGTTTTTAGGTTTTAGCGAGACTGACGAACAGCTATTCATTTTTATGTATATATATGTATAGGTATATAACTTTACTACCAATAATATAGACCTGTAAATGAGCCTTGAGTGGTTTACTAACCCCACATGTGACGAAGAAGATTGGTTTTCAGAAATAAATAGCAAAAACTCTTTCTAAAGATGGAATATCCATTTAATACCAAATAATGTTATGAGATCCGTATTATCGATAAACTCGCTATCGCAATAAATTTCGACGTGCGGTGAAATGATGTCCTAGTGTTGTGAGTTATGATAGAATTCGATTGAAAGTATGTTTCACTACAATTTTGTTGAATTCGAATACGTAATAAATTAACAAGTTAATGGTAAGCGCCAATCATTTTGAAATGAAGCTTCAATATTGTTTGTTCAAACTATATCACTTACTATATAATAAAATAAAGTAATTATATAGGTACGTATGAATTAATTTAGTATAGACAGTCATTAGCCATACCGAACCTTCATATTTAAGAGGGTCCTCCCGATCCGTGTATCATCAACCGGAGCATGGTTTAAAAGCTTGTTGTTTCATCCAACGCAATGAAAGAGGCATCGCGAAAAAAGAGAGATAAAGCCTAAACGCTCTGTGTGCATTCGGTAATTCCGTCATTCATCATACATCAGAATCTCTATTAATGTGTAAGGTTTCTATAAATATATTTTCTTTATATTTCTGAGTACATTATAAAAGGCCAAAGAAATATTAGATAATATCCACAAGATATCTGTGTCCAAAATATCTAGAGAAAGATTTGTAATAACGTCTTAATCACGTAAGAGCGGTTGTATACAAATGTATATCGTCTTGGGCGCTCTTAAGTGTCCACTGTCGATATATTAAAGTAGGCACTACATAAACTTGGAATAACGGTCATTGACTCTTCTACATTTATTGCCATTTTTAATTTCAAAAACTGAAATAAAGACATAAAAGTATATTGAATCGACATCTATCGTGATGCTTTAAGGTACAAGTTGGTAGCCGACTGCATGCAACAGCAGCAGACGACATGTCGTCGCTGCATGTCGTCGTGACACGTCGTTGCGTCATGTCGCTGCAGTCATGATTTCGAACCCGATTGCAGACGGCAACAGCAGATGGCATCCAGTTGGTTCCGAGTGCTCCGTGAAACAAGATGTCTGACGTCGAGAATAATCGACATGTCGTTGCTCCGGCGTCAGCGGCACAACTGATCTGCGGTCGGACGACACTGCCGTTTGCCGCTCGACGACGCGTCGCTAGCTTCATGTCGCTAACTACGGAGGGAATTTCATAGAAATACGTAGAAATCAGTAGTCGCTGCGACACGTCATCTGCTGCTGCTGCATGCAGTCGGCTACCAACTTGTATCTTTACATTTTGTAATAATGAAGAACAATTGATTTTTGTTTTACGGGTAGGTACCCACGCAGAGATATTAGGAAAAGGTCAAGGATATTCCAAGTTTATCTCGCACCTTGTATAGATGATATCGAACAAATATATTTAATATTTTGAGAGAGGTCGCCCACGACGAATGTTTGCATCGATTCTGTAATGCGTTTTGAGAACGCGCGTTACATCGCTGCTTTTGTTCGTTCGTGTTTGGAACGTGTAATCAACTACATTGATGTAAACCCTTGACTGTATTAATGCTGCAGTGTGTGTTGATACATGCTATATCACGATAATAGTGACGGTTACGTCGACAACATCGCGATTGTATCCCACCTGAATGAACGTATCGCGCTGTAGAAACTTGCAGTGGGAAATAACTCAATTAGAATGAAAGCACAAAAAACGAGACCCCTTTCCTTATAAACCTATATTCCTTAAAGCTTCAATAAAGCCTTATAATAATAAAACTCTTACTTTTCTAATTAATTATCTCTTTGCTGAACCGCATTATAAAGACCAGAATAAAAAGGCAATTCAATCTGCTTTTCTGCCTTTTATCTTTTTTCAATTTGGTTTAAAATTCTGAATCAAAGGGGAATCTGTCCGCTTAATAATCTTTTACGAGTACTTTGGCTGTGATCCATTTCAATTGCATGTGCTTAGAAGTTAGCATTAATTAGGTGTGTTATCTTAGGAGGCAGAGCGTGTATATTAGTGTCGTTGTGGGAGATAATATTAATGGCGTGTAAGCGCTCCGTAATGTGTGACGTAACTTATGTATTCAGGACTAGTTGATTATATTTATGAGCTGTATTATACAGCTGAGGATATATAATTTTATTGTAAGACTGAGCTAGTCTTAGTAGCCAGTCGCTCGATAGTAGGAAATTATCTCAAGGGAACATACTCCCAGGATGTGATATGGTCTACCGCAAGTATCAAGTAGTCATCGAAATACGTACAGCCGTTCGAGCGTTAAGAAGTAACAAACATACATACACTCACAAACTTTCACCATTATAGTATACCAATTACGTCGTCACAGACGATGGTGAAAGTTTGTGTTTGTGTGTTTGTTTGTGTGTTTAATCCCATGTTCATAGGGTTTGCAATACAGGATATTGGTCACCTCCTTTCAGCATGCACCACTTGCACCTTCCACGATTCAATCGAAACCGACGATACAGATATCCAGGTGGTCGGGCATTTGGATCGATTCGACCCAAAAAAAGTATAATAAAAAAAAGTGTAAAAAAGTCCTTTGTATGAGGACTGGTACCAGACACCAAAGTAGAATTTAATAAAATAACCTGCTAATGTTATCAAGTCCTCATATAAAGGTAATGAACAATTATTTGTCATATCATATAGAGTAGCAACACCATGAAACTATTGGTTTCACGGTGTCGCTACATTTAATGTTGACTCCTACCAAGTTATAGCCTTTTGAAGACAAAAACGAGTTTCTAAATTACGTATACCTTGTAAAGTGAACTTAAAATGTGTACAGCTACCGGTAGTCTAATCCGAAGATGATACGTCGCGGCAAAGTACATCATTTGTGGACGGACCCGCCAGTGAATGGCGCAGTGAAAGATGGCGCCCGTCTTATGCTGGGAAAAGTTTATATTAAAAACCTTCTACGTTATCTGCTGTCCCGCTCTTTAGTGTGTTACGGTGGGACGGTTTTATTAAGTGGAATATTTTTTTTTTAAATTGATATAAGCCAGTGCTTGACTGCGATCCCACTTGATAGAAAGCAGTGATGCAATCATTGATGGTGAGGCGCACAAGTTTATTAAGAGCCTATTCACTCTAGCTTTGAAGACACCTAAATTATAGTAGGACGGACATATTATTTATTTATTATTATTTTATTTTGATATAATTTTAAGTGAAGAGTGAATAAATTAGTTCTAGGCAAGCGTGCCCTATCTTTGGATCCATCATCGCTTACCATCATCATATAAACATACATACATATAAATAAAATTAGAGCGTCTATTTGTAATAACAAAATATATATTTTTATTAAATGCATGTGCTAGTATATTCGATACCTATAACAAAAATATAATTTTATAAATTGTTGTCTGACTATCGTCTGTCTGTTTGTTTCGGCAAAATGACCGGGCCGATTTTGACGGAACTTTCACTGATAGATAGTTGATGTTATAAAGAGTAACATATATAATGCTTGGGGCTATGCGCCAAAAAAAATTCTTGAAATTTTGACCAAGTGGCATTGTGAGCTGTTTTATGAGACTGACGCGGACGAAGTTCCCGGCACCAGCTAGTTAACGATAAAAAACCAGGCAAGTGCGAGTCGGACTAGCGCACTGAGGGTTCCGTATAAACTTACCTATGAAAATAATTAAATTCCCGAATAAAAGTTTCTTGTGACACATTTACAGTTTTCAGATTTTATATTTCCTATACTGTGCTATGTGACCTTGCTTCTTGCCAAATTTCAGGATTCTAGGTCAATGGGAAGTACCCGATGAATATTGATTCCCTTGAGAGTGTCGTAATACAAGTTTTTTGTGACAGATACGGCCGTATCTTACTTTTTTTTCAACTGAAGTTTGCTTTTTCACAGCTTCAAGGGACTGCAGACCTGAGTATAATATACATATATGTATAGTGGTTTTAATTTCAACTCGATACCTCCACGCGTTCCCGAGATAAAGCGTCTTGACAAACAGACAAACAGACAGATGGACAGCAAAGTGATCCTATAAGGGTTCCGTTTTTTCCTTTTGAGGTATGGAACCCAAAAAAAAACTTGTTGAGTTATATTTACCTTATCTTGATATATCATTATAGCATAATTTTTTTTTATAAACGCAGAATTTTTAAATCATTATTAGTTTTCAAGGTGACGCATAATTAGCTTTTCTAGATTTTTTTCTTTTTTTTTTTTCTTTTTTTGCTGTTGTTCTTGTGGCCAAACTCATGAGAACCGTGTGTTTTTCCCGCTGTAAAATAGTTTTAGTGCTCGGATCTGGACTGCCATTTTCTTTTACAAACTTTCATTCAAATAATCAAATTTTTTTTTAGATGATTTGATGTCGGGAAAGTACAAGGTAGCTTTGAAAGTAACAGTTGTAAATAGTATCTAGCAATCATATATAAAGTACCTCATAATTAAATAGTATGAGTCTTAAATAAATTATCATAATCTCAATTCATAATATCCGATATGAGTTAAGTTTAACCTCTGAAAACCCTGAATTTAATGTTAGACTTTATGATAATATAATAAAAGATTGGTATCTGAAACGACTAAAGTTTTATTTAATTTAGTTGCTCTAAATGTAGAATTGTTGTTATCACATTATCTATACTTCAATCCTTGTATAATTAATATTATAAAGAGGTAAAATTTATTTTTTGTTTGCAGGAGGTAATCTTTGGAAGTTGGTCCCATTGCTAAAATATTTTAACCGATAGAAAGCTGCTTTATTCCTGAGTGACATTGGCTATATTTTATGTACGCGGTCGAAGCCGCGGGCAAAAGCTAGTAATATTATAAAGTGGCAGGGGGTAGGGCACATTGCACGCAGAACAGATGGCCGATGGGGAAAAAAGGTTCTGGAGTTGCGACCACGTACCGAAAGACACAGCGTTGGTGGACCGATGACCTGTTAAGGGTCGCTTGAATCTGGTCCGTGACCGGTTGTTATAGCGACACTTGGAGGAGGCCTATGTCGTATAGTGGATGTCTTTCGGTTGAAATGATGATGATGATGATATACATGTATAGGTTTTATTTACCGTATATAGTTTGGTTATACGTATTGTATGGAGTTTCTTGACGGCTATGGAGTTTCTTGCCTGTTATGGAGTTTCTTGCCGGTTATGGAGTTTCTTGCCGGTTCTTCTCCATAGGAAACGACCAATTTGGAACCGTGCACTAGATTCTGACGTTTTATAAGTGCCCACGTAGGCCTATGCGAAATAAAAACTTTTGAGTTTGTCTTTGACTTTGTGTGCTGTGCATGTATTTGTGTAGTTTATTTCAGTTAAAAGTGTGATCTGATTTATGTTAACTTAGATTTTTGTAGTGCATTTGTTTGAGTTATCCTCTTATATAAAATTTCTTACCAATATAGTATGGTTTGCTGTAAGAAAACCCAATTGTGGGTTAAGCTTGCCTTTGTACATCAGCTTTAAATTTTTAATTAATTGTAAAATTATGTACAATAAAGAATATAAGAATAAGATGATGATGATGAATGTTATACACACGGAAGTTTGTATATGTATTAGTATGCTAGAGTGTGTGCGAGCATGTTTGGCTCTTTTACGTTCAAACAGCTGAACGGATCTGGATAAAACGTGCCACACGGGTAGACCATATCTTGGAATAGCACATAGGATGCTTTTATCCAGGGAGTAGGTTCTCTTGGAATAATTTCCTACTTTCACACGGGCGATGCCGCTGATTCCTTATAAATTTTCTGTAACGATGAGAACCGTGCAATACCTACTATTGATATATTTGCTCTTATCACTGAATAAAATATCAAGCAAGCAAATAAATTGCTTTATAAAAATATCCCTTTCATATAGAAATATATTATTTTATTGACACTCGTAGTGAGTTTGTTTATCTGTTTGTTTGTCCAGTGTTCACGCCTCAACGCCTCTGTCGACTATTGTCGTCGTATACGGCTGAACAATAGTTTATTATACAAAGACAAACATAACTACTTGTTGCTGCTTCATTGGATTTGTAGCAAGATAAGATAAGACGGTATAATACTGGGTTCAATTCTCGGGTCGGGCTAGTGGCTTTTTCCATTTGGGATTCACAGTGTAGCCCACAGTTGGATTTGTCGCTGTCACTATTTTATGGGTCTTAACATAATTTGTAGGTCCGAGTTTATTATAGGTACACCTTTACTAACATAGTCGTGATATCTTCTAGTCGAGTTAACTACTTTCAAATCCAACTAAAACTTACCTATCCTCAATGCCAAGCGAACATTAGATACGAGTTTGTTCTGTTTGCTACAAATTACACTTTGAGGAAAACAAGGAGAGGAATTCCCTGCCGAAATCTATGTTTACTGATAGCTACAACCTGGGAGTCTTTAAGTCACGAGTGTATAGGTTAATTAGGGTTAATTTCACCAAGTCCGTTCCATTATCGGACCACCAGACGTATAGCGTTGCGCCACCAGTGTTCGGTGGTCAAGTACCAAACGTTTTGGGAACACATTCGGGAATTCTATGCTATTAGCTACAACCTGAGAGTCTTTAAATCAAGAGTGAATACGTTTCTTCTAGCTAAGCGTACTCTATTGTCGATTATATCATTGCTTACTTTCGGGTGAGATAGTGGTCAAAGTGCGCGAGGGTTTGTATTTGTATTTTGGGCTGGTGTCCGCAACTCAACGACTAAAGCGCGTGCCGGTGAAATTTCGAGGTGTGCCCCTCCTGAGCAGAGCACCGCCGTGTGCTCGTGGAGGCAATCGGTGGCAGCGATCTCTCGCGCCGGGCCTTGGTACAGGCCATGGTCTGGAGCGAGGAGGAGTGGCAGGCGGTCGCCTCCTTCTGCGAAGCAGTAATGCTAGCAAAGGAGGAGGCCGCACGTGCACGTGCGAGGCATTGGACCCCGCGCCCCAGCAGCCGGGATTCCGATCCCGATTTCCGGCCACCGTAGGTGGTAGGTAACCGTCCGGACCGAGCCCAAGTCGTCGACGGCGCGTAGTTTCCACCGCCTCAAGGAGATGTCAGCAACCATAGGGGCCCAGCAGGGTCGCAGCCTACTGGGGCCAAGGGTTTGATTCTGAAAGGAAGACTCGGCCCTGGTATGATAGGCAATGAAGGAACAGGAGTAGGTTTTAGTCAGAAAAATTCTGACACTATCTCCCCGCTCCGCCCAAGAGCAGGGGATGTCATTGGATGATTTTCCCACCGAAAATAAAAACGACTAAAGCGCGTATTTTGAAAGAAATCAAAACTTGACTGTCAGTCAAGACTTCCTTAATCGTGTCGTCACTTTTCCCCAAATTCACTTAATTATGATTTCGAAGTTTTCCAGTTATTCTCTCAAAGTAGGCGTTAAGAGGAAACGCAAACCGAGGCTTTCAAGTTTGAATGTATGTACATACGTAAGAACCCAACTCTGTTCATTACAAACTTGACTAAGACGAGGAATGAGTTTGACTACGATTCAGTTTTACATATGTTAATGGGATAATCACATTGTTTTTCAATCAGTGTAAAGGGGTGACCAGATGTTTACAAATCAACGTCCCAACCAAGGTGACCTTGCTAGTTTCAATCCGTGTAGACAGCAGTTGTAAACCATGACCTTCAATGCCCTTGGTTGGGATGCGCGTTTTTCCAACCACCGAATATGTTGGCGCGTGGTTTACATCTATGTAGCCGCAACACAAACCAAACTCATAAACCAAGGTGACCTTGGTTGGAACGCTAGTTTGCAACTGTCTGGTCACCCCTTCACTAACGCGATTCTGTTGTCGGTAGGTCCTTAGTTGTAGCTCGCCTCCTGGCCGTCCGCTAAGGATCGGGCCTGAATCGATGACGCATATATTTTTTTTTTTTTTTTAGGTGGGAAAATCATCTTATGACAAATCCCGCTCTTGGGCGGAGCGAGAGACACACTACCCATGGCCCCAGTAGGCTTCGACCCTGCTGGGCCCCTACAGTTGCTGACATCTCCCTGAGGCGCGCGTGGAACAATACGCGCCGTCGACGACTTGGGCTTGGTCCGGACGGTTATCGGACGGTCGGACGGCGGGCCACCCATTGCCCGCCGTCCGCAAGCCCACGCCTACGGTGGCCGGAAATCGGGATCGGAATCCCGGCGGCGGTTGGGGCGTGAGGACCGTTGCCGTTGCCTCACGCGATCGGCCGCCTCCTTTGCTAGCATCAATGACGCATATATAATGTTCCACGCGCGCCTCAAAGAGATGTTAGTAAAACCATAGGTGCCCAGCAGGGCCGATGCCTGCTACGGCTTCGGGAATTATTTATTTGTTCAAACTTTATGCACTAGTAAGAAAAACTGTACAAAGGCGGACTTAATGCCTTAGGCATTTTCTACCAGTCGACCTTAGGGTGGTGCAGAAATATAAGATTAAAAATTACTGAAAAGGAAACCTGTGATCTTACAACATAAAGAGCAACTGAAGGACACAGTTGTGGTTTTAGTCAGTAAAGGTTTGACACGCCCTTTCGTACCAGCCTAGAGAGGGAAAAGTCATTTGATGACTTACCACCTCAAAATAAGGTCGTTAGTTCTATCAAGCACGAAGTAAATCAAATGATACATTGTATGTAGGTAAGTGCTATATTTTTACTAGCATTAGAAAGACTAAGAGCTGAAACTTCAAAATACTCGTATGTTGGTATTTCGTTAAAGTAAATAAAAATGTCCGTTGGATCCTTCATGTCAAACATCTTATTATAGCTTAGTATTGTCGGTACTCAACAAAATTGAGCCATCTCCGTGCTCAGATCAATTTATTCACAATATTCTACAAGCTGTATTTCTAAAGTGCAGTCGGAGTATCTCTGATAAGTGTTTCGTATCCCTTTCCATTCCAAATTGAAAACTTTTCAGGCTATAGGACACACAACTTTATTCTTCCTGGATTCTCACTACAATTTCCCCGTTTTGTAAAGTTGTTATTTAAATTATTATTGGTATCTACTTTATAAGATTGCTAATTACTTGCATGTTATAACCAAGTTGTAAAATCTAAATATTTGTACGGTTAAAATGCCGAATAAAGGGAAACCCTGTAATCATAAGAACTTGTTAGCTACCTATATTCTTGAATATAAATATATCATTAATGTAGTAATTCATTCATTTATTAAATTATGTATTAATTCATTCATTCATTAATCAATTAATCAATTAACGCATTAATACATTAATCCATTGATTCATTAATTCATTAATCTATTAATTCATTGATTCATTAATTAATGTATTTATTCATTCATTCATTCATTTGAATGACGAGTAAATGATCACTCGTTAAGCCTTTAAAAATCGAAGACCACCACAACTTTACAAACTCTACAAAAAAGGCACAAAAATAATGTTGTCATTAAATTAATTAATTTATTGACAGTTTTATCTGACGTTATTTATTGCCTTAAAAACGATGGCTTATAAATATTTATCTTTTCTCGTCAATAACGGGATGATTTTATAAATTCACTGAAGGCAGTTTTGGGCACGTTCATGTAAATGATAAATGAAAGGATTTCCAACAGTCCGGCCTCCGATGCTTATCTTTGAGATAATCCACGATATTGCCGATCTCAGGTGTTTTGGGGATACAACAGTTGATGTATTAGCATTATTGGGAGCTTATATACGCGTACATAAGTTTATGGCTACAGCAGCGATTATGTTTAAGGTGTGAAGCCTGGAGATCTGTCATACAGATCCCGCATCTAGTTCAGACTCCAGCTCTGACAAAAATTGTAGTGAAAGAAAAAAAAAAATAGTGTTCTTTGTGAGAGAAATAAATCTTATGTAATATATAATAATCTCGTGTCACAGTGTTTTATATCGAATTCCTCCAAAGTGATTTGACCGATTTTTATGATTTTTTTGTGTATACTTGGTGGGTAATCGAATAAGTCGTAGGCTTTTTTTTCCTCCTACTCTCACCGCCCATTTTTTATTTGGTAATTTATATGGCCAATCAACGTTTTTCAGCTAGTGATATATACTATTCTACAACGATATTTACATTGCCTTTAGGTTCTTCCATTCTTCCATTTTTTTTGCGTTCACAAATGTGTCCAGTTGACCTAATTTCTATTGATTCCTTCAGACAAAGGCGGTTCTTTATTAATTTTAAGTCAACTCTGAAAAGGAAGATTAATTAACGCTTTTGTCGTAACTAAGCTTTGTTTAATTAAGACCTATTATACATTAATTAAAAAACTATTGGAAAACGCAGTGTTGGAAATCCTCCCACAAGGTGAACCGACGACCTAGTGAAAGTCACGCGAATGCGGTGGATGCGAGACGCACAGGATCGGTCGTTGTGGAGACGCTTGGGGGAGGCCTATGTCCAACAGAGGATGTCTTTCGGCTGAAATGATGATGATTATGATGATACATTAATTGATAATCCTGTGATTATGAAAAAAGATACGATACTGTTATCGTATCGTTTTTCATAATGACATTGTTTAATTAGTATGTATCTAAGTATATATTTATTATTTTATTTCTAATCTAGTTTATCATTTTGTTGCACCTACCATGTTATATTTCTGCACCACCCTAAGGTTGACTGGTAGAAAATGCCGCAATGGCATTAAGTCCGCCTTTGTACAGTGTTTCTTACTAGTGCATAAAGTTTTAATACATAAATAAATATATGGTTTATTTTATTTTCAAGCTATCGAATTTCACACATTAAAAATACACTTAAAACTATAATTATAATAAAAACTAAATAAAAAGGCCATTAAGAACGGACTAAAATTAATCTAAAGTATGGCGTCGAAAAACTCCTCCGCATCGCTGTCGCTTGGTAATGTACGCAAAAGACAGGCGGCATTGCAACACTGTATGGCAATGCTTATCCTCTGCCGAAGATAAGTCACCCCTTGGGTCACGCGAAGTGTCAAGAAGGCGTTTGGAAAGGTCATAATAAATACATAAATGTAATAGAAAATCAAAATACTAAAAATAGGTACTATTTTCAGAACCTTTATACAAATCTTAACTACCAATAATGGACGTACTTTGCAGAACATGTTTCGTTTCACTTAATTTCCTTCAACAGCTGCCGGGAAAGAAACAGATGATGCATCATAGTAATATATTTTCCTTTCATTCCGAGATACTGAAGATTGCATAGAAAATATTAACGTTGAAATTTTCTCCTTTGGCAGTCTTAATAATATCAGAGTTTGAAGCTTTACTTGGTAATATCTTTGACGTTATTCATCTGAACGGGTGCACTGAGGGGTCGGTTTTTGCAGCAGGATTTTATTTTCGTAAAATGGAAATGTTGCCTACAAATATCCTGGCTTCTGAAATCATTTAGTTTTGACAGGTTAGTCTGCTGCGACATAAATTGGCGAAACGTTAGTACTATATGTATAATATTAGTATAGATAGGTTAATTGAATTTATTTGAAATCTTTATCAGAAAATATTTTTTTAAATTAAAATGACACTAGTCTCTACACTATGAAATATGAATCCCTATGTCATGGAGACTAGTTACCTTCGTTTTTAGTACAAAAGTAGCAGAGAGGTGAACATAGTAAAAATTGGTAAGATTTTATAAGAGGCGGTAATAATATAGCAAGTTGTAACATAATAAGTATTTCATCATCATCATCATCATTTCAGCCGAAAGACGTCCACTGTTGGACATAGGCCTCCCCCAAGTGTCGCCATAATGACCGGTCCTGTGCGTCCCGCATCCATCGGACTCCCGCGACCCTCACCAGGTCATCGGTCCATCCTGTAGTAGGCCTTCCAACGCTACGTCTTCCAGCACGTGTTTGCCATTTCAGAACCTTTCATCGATCATCCGTTCTGCGAGCAATGTGCCATGCCCACTACCACTTAAGTTTGGCGATTCTTCGGGCTATGACTGTAACCTTGGTTCTCCTGCTGATATCTTCATTTCTGATGTGATCACGCAATGAAACTCTGAGCACAGCCCTTTCCATTGCCCTTTGAGTGACTTTAAGCCTTCTAATGGGGCCCATTGTAAGCGACCAGGTTTCGGAGTTATATGTAATAAGTTTTTTATTTAAATCATCTACGAGAAGTTTCTGTCCAACCTTTCTGGAAATGCTTACAGGCGTGAAGCTTAATGCTAGTTTAATTTAAACATTACTTAAAAGAACAATAATATTATTAATATCATCAAGACGTCTAACTGAAAAACAAATTCCTACAAAACTATCGACGAGTCTATTCTACGCTATTAATTTAAACTGAACAAAAACCATAAATTTAATATCGATGTCAGAGTTATACTCTGATATTGATAGTGTAAGGTGTAAAGTTTACTCCAAGAGTGGCCTCTCGCCGGGGCTGCGGTACCGAGCGAGCGACGGACGAGAAATAATAAACCGATGGGTTCAATCATAGATATCTGGGTTCAATACTTATCCACATTAAAATCTTTCTGCTTTATCAAGCAAGTCCTCCTGAATTCCCTTCCTTTTATTATTGGATCCTCCCTTTTAGCTTCGATTCTTGTCTTTGATGCACAGACAGGGACAGACGGGATAGTTGGATGCTTGACTACACTCTGTATAATTAATACGTAGAAATTTATCAAATCCCATTACTCACATCTGATCAGTCGTTCAGTCTATTTGTCTTTGGTGTGGTATATTTTCTTATAAAACTAAGAAAGAAAGAAAAAAAAAATATTAGGCACACATAGATACAGTGTTGAAACAACATGTGGACACTGAAGATTAAAACATTGTGTGTTTCACGGGTGCGCCAAATAGGTTCAGTTCAGCAAAAATGTCACGCAACTACGTGGTAGTTGCGTGATGCTGGTTTTCAACTGAACCTATATATCTAATATATAAAATTCTCGTGTCACAATTTTCGTTGCCATACTCCTCCGAAACGGCTTGACCGATTTTGATGAAATTTTTTGTGCTTATCCGGTATCTATGAGAATCGGCCAACAACTATTTTTCATCCCCCTAAATGTTAGGGGTAGTCCACCCCTAAAATTTTTTTTTATTTTTCAGACAAAATTTTTAATTTCTACTAGGAAATTATTTATATGGCAAAACAACGTTTGCCGGGTCAGCTAGTATAATATAAAAGGTTTTTTTTTTTACAAAATCAACCTCCTAAGGGGAAGAAACGGGGGTTCTAAGTTTGTATGGATAAACTCACTTTCACGCGGGTGAAGCCGCTGGCAGAAGTTAGTATCATACAGAAGATTGTCATCTTAGTTGATATCATCATCTTCCAGCTCTTGTCCCGTTTTATTTGGGGTCGGTTCAACACGTTTTTTCTTCCATTCTGTCCTGTCACTCGTCACGCTATCCCTAACTAATTTTTCTTTCATATTACTTCTCACACAATCCTTCCATCTTTTCTTTGGCCTCCCTCTCCTTCTCCATCCATCCACATATAAACTCATAACTCTTTTAGTAACATGCAATTCATCCCTCCTCTTCATATGACCATACCAAGACAAACGATTCCCTTTCAACTTTTCAGTCACTGGCGCCACTTTCAAACTTTCCTTAATATACTCATTTCTCCCTTTATCCATTCTCGTCACACCACATATCCATCTTAACAATCTTATCTCCGCTACGTGCAATCTTTTTTCATCCGTTTTTTTACAGCCCAACATATCACGGACTTGTAGATTTTTTCAACTTGAGGGACATTCGTGGATCACAAGTTGTTCCCGTGACTTGTCGCCATTTCATTCATCTTGCATTGATCCGATGTGTTACGTATGGGCATTCCAGCGAGAGCTAAAGGCACTGGATTGGAGAGATCCCTGAAATCGTTTGTTGTTCGTAACTTCGCTTTGGTTCTACTCAATGTCAGGCCAACATGCTCCAGTCTGTGCCACTACATCTCCATTTTGTGCTGGACCTCTAGGCCACTCTCGGCAACCAACACAATGTCATCGTCAAACAGCATACACCAGGGAGCCTCTTCCTGACTGTCTGACGTCAGAGCGTCCATTATCAGCAGGAAGAGGTAAGGGCTGAGAGCCGACCCTTGATGTAAGCCGACAGCCACATTGAAGCTGCCAGTGGTGTCCACTGTAGACCGGACTTAGGTACTGCATCGACTGTACATCGCTCGGATCACTTCCCAGGCAGACACAC
Organism: Mythimna pallens; assembly: GCA_961205895.1. Classification (NCBI taxonomy): domain Eukaryota; kingdom Metazoa; phylum Arthropoda; class Insecta; order Lepidoptera; family Noctuidae; genus Mythimna; species Mythimna pallens. Next base: position 12,274,420 of record OY540843.1, read on the forward strand.
AGGTCATCTTAGTTGATATACAACATTTGTTTTAGTATGTGAAACCTGAATATAGTTTGTTCAAAATCAGTAACTGAATCGATTCCAATAATTTTAATATTATATATATTTTAAAAAGGTCACAAGTTTCATACCACCGACACTTACTACAACACAGGTCACGGCAAGTCATAGCGGGCATTAGGCACCAGCGCACAGCTGGGTGAGGGAAAAAAACAACCCCTCAGTCACCCGGATGGCCCAGCGATCTTGTGTATGTGCATACAACCAGATAACATAACAAGCTTTTGTCTTTGTGATTTTTCATGATACAGTTACAAAATTTTGTATATAGATTCTTTAGGTACATAAAAATACTAGACACGTGTTTCGGGTCTCGCGTATACTAAAACTAATGTTGTATTTGGCCTCGTGTATGACATCGTCTTGTTTTTTGTCTATAATTAGATTGCAGTGATTAGCTTACTGATGTAATTTGGTTAATGTCATCTTATCGCCTCGAGTGGGTACGTAATGACGATAATGGGAAAAATGTGTCCGCATTAGTGAGGATGGCGCTTGGAGATTAAAATTATTGATATTTTTGCAGGAGGATGAATTTTATAACCTACTGTTGTATAGAATAGCGTAATCAACCATTTAATGTTCCCTCTGCTGGGATTCAGGCCTCCTCTTTTTAAGAGAAGGAATGGGTCGTAATCCACCAAGCAGGCCCAGTGCGGATTGGTGAATGTCTCATGTCTTCGAATTTTTGGTTCTAGGACATGCCGGTTTCCTCATTCACGATGTTCTGAGAGCGTTGGTGATGAAATAAATTACACAAAGTAATGCGCCTAGCTCGGTTTGAACCCGCGAACTACAACTCGTAACTTGGGGCCGTTACCACTCGGCCACCACTGCTCTACTGTTGTAGTTGACTCTAATTCTCGAGAGATTATTATCGTTTTTATTCTTTGCTAGCTGCTGAAAGTAGAAAAATGTCTCAAGGGAACATATTCACGGCATAAAAAGTACCTATCATACATGCTATTCCAGAACATGGGCTAATTATGTATGCATCCAAATCACCATCACACACACACACTCGTAAACTTTCACCTTATAGTGTGATATCTAGCCTTATCCGTGAAACCATAGTAAGCAAAAATTTTTACTTTTACTTGAGTTTTTTGTTCCTTAATTAAAAAGCAAGGATTCATGAAAATATGTTAATAGCAACAATTTTATTGCATCAGTAGTTATATGAATAATAATTCATATATTTTGTAGAATAATATTATCATAAATACTTTTTGATTATGGAATAGAAAACCCATACTTGCAAAAAAACGTAAATTATCGCTTACGAGGTTCTTCCTGAGGATGAGGATATCCACAGGAGAACCAAGGTTACCGACATAGCACGAAGAATCGCCAAACTAAAGTGGCTTTGGGCAGGGCACATTGCAGAACGCAGAACGGATGGTCGTTGGGGCCGAAAGGTTCTGGAATGGCGACCACGTACCGGAAGACGTAGCGTTGGAAGGCCTCCTACAAGGTAGACCGATGACTTGGTAACGGTTGCGGGAGTCCGTTGGATGCGAGACGTTGCAGGACCGTTCATTGTGGCGACACTTGGGGGAGGCCTCTGTCCAGCAGTGGACGTCTTTCGGCTGAAATGATGATGAAAGAAGAACCTCATCATCATAGGTTCTTCCTAAAAAGGGTCGTTTGATATGATGAAAATTATTGCAAATGAAAATGTTTTTATCATCTGTTAAAACATATTTGTCACATGCATAACTCGTAATTACAATATAAATTCCTAATGAAACTACTAAAATGTTTTTTCAATTCAAATAATACGTGACCATTAGTTTACATATAAATCGTAACAGAACCGCAGTGCGTGCGATTTGATTTGATTAAATTAACATATTAAACAGTTTGACGTAATCGAAGCCAGCCCAGTTGCAGCTACAATCCCTGGCGTGCTTGTTTTTATTTTATTTAGGTATACTACTGGTTTTGGATCAAACATAACACAAGACCTGTATACCCATAGGTTCGAAATAAAAAAAAACACAAATTCAGACTTTTACTGAGAAATTCTATGTAAATTATACTATAATACTTTTCTTGAACCTAGGATAGACTCACAAGTACTTATCACTTACGACCTGATTGTCGTTAGTGATACTGGCCTAATGACGAACTAGGTATGTTTTTTAAGTTATTTTTTATAGGTATTTTTGGGCCCCTACGGTTTGCTGCTAACTCCTTGGGACGGTGAGCTACCCATTGCTCGCCGTCCGTTTGGTTTTAGGAAAGGCAGTTCCACTGCTTTAGCATGTTTTACACTAGTAAAATACATAACTGAAAGTCTTAATCAAAAATCTAAGATAAGTTGCGTGTTCCTAGACATGACTAAAGCCTTTGATTTTGTTTGCCATAAAACACTACTCTCAAAGCTTGAGCATTACGGAATCTGGGGTAAGGCCAACGACTGGATCAAAAGTTACCTTTTTGAAAGAGAACAATGCGTGGAAGTAACAAAAATCTGTCAGAATGAGAAAAGAACCTATAGGTCGGAGTATAAGCAAAACAATTATGGCACCCCACAGGGAGGTATATTATCCCCACCACTCTTTCTAGTCTACATCAACGACATTCTAGAGGCGATAGGCAAAGATTGCATATTATTTGCTGATGACACGACAATAATGCTTAAGAGTGACACTGACAAAAATTTAGAAAATGAAATCGTCCAGGCTTTGGATAATGCAATCGGCTGGCTCAAAATAAATAACTTGAAAATAAATATGACTAAAACAAACATCATACAATTTCAGACATACAATTCAAACATAAATAAGCTTGACATTTATTATAAAGATTCTCACTTGACAACTCTCGATAATTGTGTATTTTTGGGTATAACGATCGACAAAAATTGCAACTGGAAAGCACATATAGATAAAATTCTTACAAAAATAGATCGTTTTATATATGTCTTGAAAAGAATTAGACAAACGGTAAACTGTGATACTGCAATGCTGGCTTACCATGGTTATGTATCATCCGTACTTCGATATGGTATTATAATATGGGGTAACTCAGTAGATTTTGACAGAGTTTTTAAAGCTCAAAAAAAATGTATTCGAGCCATTTGTGGAGCTCACTTTTTAGACAGCTGTAAGCCATTATTTCAAAAACTTAAAGTTCTACCATTACCATGTTTATATATTTTTGAACTATGTGTTTTTGTTAAGAAATACTACAATATTTTCGAGACAAACACTGACAGGCCAAATAGCCGAACACGGCATAAAGACAGACTTCGGCTGCCACAAATAAGGCTAAAATTATTTAAGAAAAATGTATACTGCATGTCGATTATTATTTACAACCATTTACCAAATACTTTACAAGAGTTACCACTGACAATGTTTAAAAAAAAACTTTTTAATCTGTTATTGTTTAAAAGATATTATACCGTTAAGGACTATTTAGAAGACAAGTCAATAGAATGTGTAATCGACAAGATCGGGTAACTGACAACACTGACTGTGAATATATTTGCACGCCATGTTATGGCAGGATATGCTGAAACAAATATACTGTAACACCTTATGTACCATATTCTAGCAAATAAATATTTTGATTTATTGATTGATGATTGATAAGCCCGCGCCTACGGTCGCTGGAAATCGGGATCAGAATCCCGGTGGCTAGGGCGTGAGGGGCGTTACCTCGCGCGTGCGCCCACCTCCATTGCTAGCATTACCATAGAATAAGAAATAGCAGTATTACTGCTTCGCAGAAGGAGGCAACCGCCTGCCACTCCTCCTCGCTCCGGACCATGGCCTGCACCAAGGCCCGGCGCTCTCGACCGCGTGCCACTCCTCCTCGCTCCGGACTATGGCCTGTACCAAGGCCCGGTGGCCCTAGTACCCTAAGGGCAACTAAAGGCACACAGTTCGCTTACTAAAGTTAGTAAAAGTCTGACACTACTTATCTCTTGCTCCACCCAGAGTGGGAGGTATTATTTAATGAATTCCCACCTCAAAAAAAAAGGAACATTTCTGATGGCTTGCGGACGATGAGTAATGAGTAGCTCGCTGTCCGGCTATCCTGTAAGGATCCGGCCTTAGTTACCGGCGCGTAGCGTTTCCTGCGCGCCTCAAAGAGATGTCAGCAAAACTAAAGGAGCGCAGAGTAGGATATCAATCCTACTCTGCAACAAACATCAATCAGCAATCAGCAGGTGTCAACCTGCTAGGGATGTGGGAATGTTTGAAAGGAAGACAGTAGCCCCAGAAAGCAAATGGTACCTGGAGAACACAGGTTGGTTTTAGTCAGTAAAAGTCTAACACTACCTTTCGTTCCATCCTAGAGCGAAAGAAGTCATACGATCATGATTTCCCAGAAAAAAATGGGGAGACTGCGAAATATGTATTATATATCGCAGTCTTCCCATTTTTTTTTGGCTACTTTTATTTTTTTGATGCCTAATGTAGGTAATTTGTGGTTACCACATTAAGTCATGATGAGCACATTAGCTTAAAAGCCCTGTTTGGTCTGTTGTGGAAGTCGTTCCCCTTTTTTATCCCTAGGCACAGGAAAAGAATCCTTATAGACATATTTTTAACAAAGCTCGTATGTCGATCTGTCTATTCGGGATAAACTGAAAAACCACTAAACGGATTTTCATGTGGACACCTATAGACAGAGTAATTTATGAAAAAAGTTTGCATATTATAGCAGAGAAAAGCAGTGAATTTCAGTCGTTTGTAAACCCCGCGCAAAGCTGGGGTGGATCGCTAATTATTTATTTGTTTATTACGGCACTCCAACGAATAGTTCGCAAAAACATTTACAAAAGAATAATTTTATCAATAAAAAAATATCATAACGAATTTTTCACTTAAAGGTGTGCACAGCACTTAAAGATTTTAGTAAACTAATATTATTTATATTTTTAATCATAATAGAGCTAATATGATTAGAAGAATGTAACTAAATATGGAATACTATTTTGTTATTGTGATATAATATTTAAATAACATAAAAGTTATTTATACAAAATCATTTATTTGTAATTAAAATCTGCTATAGATTTGCGCTTAAGTTGGTAACATCTTGGGGTTTTGATATATTTATAATAATTTTATGTGTAAAATTTTCTCACAAAAAAATACATAGGAATCTAATTATGAAATAAGTACCCAAATATGGGACACCGCAAGGATAGTTTTGTAGTGTTCCATATTTGGGTACTTTCAGATAAGAATTTGGTCAATTCAAAATTGACCTTCAATCTACTTGCAAAACCATATATCCCTTTATCGAACTTTGCATCAACGCAATTAAAGTGCCTTGATTTTTCTTTTCAAGTACCCTAAAAAACTATCTACTCTTACCATAGGCAATTGGGCATACTGCTCGCAAAACTGACAAGTTGACATTAATACATGAGCATTATGATTTAAATAAATAAAAAAAGCACTGTTGTGCAGGGCTAGAAGTATTAATTTATCAAAAATAACAGTATTCCATATTAGGACACTGTTCCATATTTGGTTACTTTCTTAGATAAACTTTCAAAATAAAGTGTTATTATCATAATATTATTTTCCCATTCCGATAGAAGCCATTATGACAATGGGAATTTTCATGGCGAAAAGATTTTGCTAGTCAGCATAGAGGTATAGGGGTTAACTACCATCGATGTGCTTATCATGTCGATATATTAAAAACATAGGTATGGTATAGGTAATATGGTCAGTCATGGAGGCAGTTGTGTGCTCTGATTTATCGAGAAAATATTTATACGTTATGATGATAGATTTACCGTATGTGGCAGTGTATATATTTCAATTTCCCTTTAAAGTATTTCAGTGTCCCTGCAGTGTCAAACCATAAATCAGGCTACTGACCGCCGATGGACCGTTAAATCAGTGGGCAACCTCCGACCACAACAGGTTTGTTATTTTTTATTGGTATTATTTACTGTTGAAAATAAGAGCTGGATAAAGGGGGATAGGGGCATTCGCAGTGATACTGGTTTTCAGCTCGGAGCAAATACAGACAGCACTTTCTTTTCTTATTTGAAGGTTCAAAATCGTCAAATTACTTCTTTTGTGAGATGAAGGCAAGTTAATAATTACTGTTTTTATCAACTGACTCGGTTGTGAATCAGTAATTGGAATTACAAAAAAAAAAATGTTCTTTGGCCTTTAGAGGTATATTACGGGGTGTAAGTCTCGTAAAACTCCGTTGAAATCGAAGGATCTTTTAAATAACCAGTCGGGTACAATTTCAGGCTATTCGCACGGAGAACTCTAATTCCGCGATACAGGATTTCGATTTTTTTAGTTCCTGTGTGGCGTCATAGATGTCGATACAATTAAAACAATTTTTTTAATATTTGCCAAGTTTTCTCCGAGGAAAACCTGAGAGTGGGGAGAATCATTAAATATCTTTTCCCGCTCTCGGCAGAGCGAGAGAGAGTGTCAATTTTCCTGGCTAAAGACCACTCGTGTTTCTTCAATTGCCCTTTGCGTTCCAAGGCCACGGTGACTCTTTTAAACAATCCTAAAGATCAAATACCTGTCTGTCTGTCAAGACACTTTATCTCAAAAACGCGTGGCGGTATCGAGTTAAAATTAAAACCATATGCTAAAGTCTGCGGTCCTTTGAAGCTGTGAAAAAATCAAACTTCTAAGTTAACGAAAAAAAGATACGGCCGTTTATGTCGCAAAAAAGTGCATTTCGACAGTCTTAATGGAAACAAAATTCATAGGGTACTTCCCGTTGACCCAGAATCCTGAAATTTGGCATAAAGCAAGGTCATATAGCATAGATATAGGAATAAATCTGAAAATTTGTTGTTACGTCACAAAAAAAAACTTTTATTGCAATTCGGGAATTGAACTATTCAAATATGTAGGTAAGTTTGTACAGAACCTTCAGTGCACGAGCCCGACTCGCACTTGTCAGTAAGAAACATACTAATCTTGAAAAGAGACTGGGTCCACGATATAGGGCATTTAGTGTTGGATCCAGGGAATTTGTAAAACAAAAAAACAAGTAAGTATCGGATTATATATCGTTTATTATTATTGTTAAATACATATACATACATATGCGTACATACATACAAACTTTCATCTTTATAATATTAGTGTGATTCTTGAAAACTAAACCCAAGCGGTAGGTAATATTTTTTCCAGTAGCAATTTCTTGCCTTAGCAATGAGATTATTCCACGTGTATTTTTTTTGTTATTAATTTTCTATATTGAGTATAGAACGAGAACGTGAAACTATAGAAATAGAGTTATTCAATTATTGGATCATATTTATCGGTGGTAAACATGGTAATAGTGTTACCTTTATATAAGTCCACAAGAAAAAAACGTATTCGATATCGCTCCGTACAAATTTTATTGTAAAAATTCAATTAATATTGAAATACAAGCTAAAACATATCCGAGGGCTTTCATTTATGTCCAATACGAGACATAAAAAGTTTCGGCCGTAACCGAAACCGAAAGTAACATAGTACAGAAAAACTGTCACAAATGAAAAATTATATTTCGATATAGTTATGTTTAATTATATAGTTACTAGCTTTTACCAGCGGCTTCGTGAAAATAGATAATAATAGTTCTTTACTTAGGAAATTGCCGTTTTTTAAAACGGGTTGCTTTGAAGAGGTATCTTTGGATTGACTTGGAATCATAAGTTCAAATAAGGTACGTTATTCTTTTTTCCAAATTAGGTAATGATTGGTTTTCTTTATGTTTTGTATTTTCTTTAATATCGCAGTACTTATAACCATTTTTGATACATGAGTTCTACCGTGAAAACAATGTATCTCAAGCGGTATGCAATATTGATGATGTATACGGAATTAAAACTGCTGCAAAATAAATTTTATATTGAAGGTACGTTACCTTCAATATAAAGTTTATTTGTACTTATAATTCCAAGTCAGTCCAAAGATCCACTTCAAAACAACCCGTTTTAAAAAAACGGCAATTTCTTAGGTGTAATATAATTCAGTGATAAAGTAGCATTCTACTGGTGAAAGAATTTGAAAATCGGTCCAGTAGTTCTTGGGAACTTTAAATATTTTCTCTTTATAATTTTATTATTATAATTATATATAACTTTCCTAAAATACCGAATAAATCGAAAATTACATCAATTATAACACACATAGACGTACGAATCAGTTAAAAACGCTAGTTTCGGTCAAGCCAAATATTCGGCCTCTTTTTGGCCGAATTTGTTAGAACCAAACCTTTGGTCGGTCTCTAATTGTAGTATCTATATACTTATTTCGACATACAGCTGTTCTAATCGACTAATTGAATGATGCTTATATATATATATATGTGTAATAGTGGCTAACCAATAAGCTTCTGCACTATGGTTCGTTTATCGATGGCGCATATTGTAGCATAAAGATTAATGGTTTCGATTCGTCGTGATTTTGCATGGACGTTACGTTTGTGTATAATGTCTTTCTTTCTCTCACATAGATCTAAATTTAGTGAGAAATCAAACTAATATTATAAAAGCGATAGTTTCTGGATGAAGTTTGGCACACGGGTAAATTTAAGTGGCAGGGCACATTGTTCGCAGATAGTCGATGGTGCCGTAAGGTTCTGGAGTGGCGACCACATACCAGAAGGCGCGGCGTTGGATGGTCTCCCACAAGGTAGACCGATGACGATGGTGGGAGACACACAAGACCAGTCATTGTGGCGACACTTGTGTGAGGCCTATGTCCAACAATGGACGTCTTTCGGCTAAAATGATGATGGTGGTAGATCATATCCTGGAATAGCATATAGGGTGTTGTCCCCCTCCTGGCACAATTTTATTTTAAACCACTGGCAGTAAAAAACTGGACTGGACTGGTATAAACATCAAAATATTATGAGGTCATTTCACATATAAATCTCCAATATTACACCATTCACCTCGATTTTCAGCCACTCTCCTCTGAACACATTTAACTTAACTAATTAACCACCAATGTTCAAACAGACACAGAACATAACTCTCTCATATCTTCCGGAACCAGATAAAACCGTTACAAAGCCATCACAAACTGGAGTGACTCATCCATTATAAGTAAAAGATAATAAATCATAATTAGCCAGCTCGGGAGTCGTATCCCGAAACTTGAGGACATAAATTAACCCTACCCACCATTACGTACTTAAATATTAAAATGGCTAAGGATTAAGCAACGTTGTATTCATAATTCTAGCTTAGAGAATACTTAATGATTACTTAGAATATGGAATAATATGAACATTTAGTTTTGACCTTGGGAAATTACCTTTGTCACTGTCTAATACGAACTGATCTCGTTTTCGGACCAGAGACTAGCTCACATTAAATTGTATATATAAGGTAAAAAAAAAAATATATCACACAAAAAAAACTGGAACTTTTCTACCCAACACCTTTGGATGTCTGGCAGAGAATATATAACGGGGTGACCAGACGGTTGCAAACTAGCGTTCCAACCAAGATGACCTTGGTTTATGTGTTTGGTTTGTGTTGCGGCTACGTGGATGTAGACCACGCGCCAACATGTTTGGTGGTTGAGAAAACACACCTCCCAACCAAGGGCGTTGAAGTTTATGGCATACAATTGCTGTCTACAGGGATTGAAACTTGGAAGATCACCTTGGTTGAGACGTTGATTGGCAACCATCTGGTCACCCCTTAAGGCAACAACAACTAAAAACAACACACCAATAACTAAACAACAGCCAAACAAACCAACTGACATGGCTAAACAGAGAAAAAAATATCATCATTGCCGTATGTGCATGTGCACAGTCTAAAATGGGGTTTACACGTAAACCGTCATATGAAAATATTGCCACAATCATTACCCACACTTAACCATTTGAGTTGAAGTTTCTCTACAGAAAGATACTTTTAAGAAACTCACAGCCAAACAGAACGCCTTTATGGTTCCAAAAACCGAATAAGTCATGATCATGTCATGATGGAATAGTGTGTCAGCCATTTTCAAATAACTGAATACAAGCTAAGACTACAAAGAAGAATTCACAAAAAATATTTAGCTTACAAAAATGTAGGTGAACAGATTGCCGATTGGCAAATCCCAGAGAAACCTTTCAATTTACCCTTTGAGGAAAATTCGCTTTGGAAATGATCAACTTTCATACGAAGTTACCTTTGTTAAATGTAAGGGATTGAATACCCTTAGCCCGTATAGCGTTTGCCGCAAATATGTGAGTCGGCAAATAATTACTGGCTTGCTGGCGGCTGCTGGCCTCAGAATGTGGCCACATGTGGGAAACCTAAATGTGGTTTAAGCGTAGTATCCAAACGCATGAATTGGATATGGCGCAGTAATTTTCTCGCACGCCATTTGAACATACTCGTATATTACTTGTAACTAAGTACGTTTTCTTTGTTCCTATTTATATGTTTAATATGTTGTAGTATCCACTCAAGTGCTTTGGATTTTCTGGAACATTATTATTTTCATTGTAATGTTTTTGTTTCTAGGTAAGTATGTACGCGTAAACACTTAAAAAGGAAAATAACAAAAACAGATAGAAGAGCACAAAGGTACTTAAAAGTATTTCAAATAAAATAAGCAGTACTGAGTGTGAGGCTAATGTGGGATCCAGATTTGATTAAGTCCAATCTACAAAGCCTCGAGCACTGGCGCAAGGTAGCTAGCCTTTCGGTATTTTACAGAATGGATTTTGGAGTGTGCGCGGGAATTGCATAACTTGATTCCGCCATCTCCTTTCTATCTTCGGGTAACACGACGTACGGCGAGTATCAACCCTTACGGTGTTGAAACTTCAACGGTCCGGACTAAGTGTTTCGCTTCGTCGTTTAAACCGCATTCATCGAAGGTGTGGAACAATTTGCCTGCTGCGGTCTTGCCGTCCAACTATAATTTAGGTGTCTTAAAGGCTAGAGTGAATAGGCTCTTAATAAACTAGTGCGCATCACCATCAATGATTACATCACTGCTTACCATCTGGTGGGATCGCAGTCAAGAACTAGTTTATATAAATTAAAAAAAAAAAAACTTCCGGGGGACCTGCGTAGGTAATGTTCTTTGACTAGCTTTTTAAGTATATAATATTTCATATATATTGGAAATCGAAATCAAAGTTTAAAACCGCTACTTTAGTCACCGCAGTGGTTAAAAGAATACTCGGTCCATTATTGGAAAATTAAGTGCAAAACACTTAATTGAACTTTATAATTGATTTGTTGCAGCCTCAGCGGTTGCGGGAGCCAGCACTAAAATGTTTTAATCATCTTTACTGTTACCCATCCTTACAAGGGCGGATTCAGGATTTTTTCCTGGAGAGGGGGGGCGCAAGGTATGAATGGGCCAAAAAAATCAACAATAAAAGTTAGTAATAAACTTGAATGAAGTATAATACTTCAAGTTAATTTCAAATTTTTATTCATATTTTCACAACTCTGATAATTTGATTTTCTTCTAAGTATGTTAGTACTTTGACAGAATCTCCACAGTATTAAAAAATACTGGTTTGGGGGCAGTGCCCCCGTTTTGTTTCCTTTCTTGAAAGGCCAAAACTCTGTCAAATTATAAAATCAAATTTCCAATAAAAATTCTGATTATAAGAAGATATAAGCTAAGCGAAATATTTCATCCTCGTTTCAGTATTCAAAGTTATCGATATGAGAAGCACTGACACAATTACAGTAACGTCTTTTGACACGACTAAATACAAACGAATCTCGGTACAGCCCATTAGGCAGCTATATGTATATTTTGTCTTGATTTGTCATCAATCTTCATACGTTTGTAATAGGCTCATGTCAAGGGTTTTAAATACACATTTGTAATAATATTATCTCTTTGATGTCTGCTTCGATTATATTATTATTTCTAATTGGAAATAATTTATTATCTGTTTTTTGATGTTTTTATTTTTTTAGGGGGGAAAATCATCTAATGATAAATCGCGCTCTTGGGCGGAGCGAGAAATAGTGTCACACTTTTACTGACTAAAAACCCACTCCTGTTCCTTCGTAGCCTTTCGTACCAAGAACGAGTCTTCTTTTCAGAATCTGACCTTTGACCCCAGTAGGCTTCGACCGTGCTGGGCCCCTACGGTTTTCCTTTTTATGATTAGTCTCTGCCAGTGGCTTCGCCTACGGAAGTTATTAAAGTATTGGAAAAATACTAGTAAAAAAAATTAGAAAGATATCCAAATACATCGAAAAATTACAGCAACTGTCAAAGACTCAATCATATAATCATTCGATCAATAAGTTTAGCTAAAAGATAATCACTACATTCATTATGCTGTTTAGCGGGTACGAAGTTCGAAGGGTCAGCTACTTACAGTATGTATCTTGTTGTAATGTGAAAAGATTTATCTGAATGTTGCAAAAAAAGTTGTTTTTTTGTGACATAACTACAAAATTACAGTATTCAGATTTTTTCATATACTTGTGTTTTGAGACCTTGCTTCATGCCAAATTTCAGGATTCTAGGTCGACGGGAAGTACCCTATGAATTTTGATTCCTTTGACAGTGTCGAAATATATGTTTTTTGCGATATGAACGGCCGTATCTTATTTTTCCGTTTACTCAGAAGTTTGATTTTTTCACAGCTTCAGGGTATCGTATATGGTTTTAATTTCAACTCGATACATCCACGTGTTCTTGAGATAAAGGGTCTTGACAGACAGATGGACAACAAAATGATCCTTTAAGTTAGTTTTTTCCTTTTGAGGTAGAGAACCCTAAAAACACGAGGGTGATATATATTGCGTGTTGAACCTATTTGTAGAGCGATAAGAGCCAGTTTTCGAGATAGTGTATTGAATAATATATATCTGATGTCACTCAGTGATATAGTAGCTTTCTATTGGTGAAAGAATTTTTCAAATCAGTCCAGTTGTTTTTGAGTTTATTAATTACAAATATTTCCCCTTTACATAATATTAGTTTAGAAGTATAGAAAAAGAGGGAAAATTTGTATTTTTATGTACTAGTTTCTACTATTAGAATCGCCTGTGTGTTAGCAGAAAATATAGTGATAAAGTAGCATTTTAAGGTAGAACTGCATTGCGCACACGTGTGTCACGTTCACCGATCTGGACGCGTCGGTCTCCATAGATTTGCAATTAGTCTTGCAGAGCTACATTAGATCCACGCCACGCGACGCTACGCAACGCGCCGCTACGTATAAATCAGGCGTGGTCACGACGTGGTCCACGTGTGCGTCGGTCTAGTGTACCTAGTTCTCGCTTTACTGTGAAATGATCCTCTTTAAAATATTATTGTAGAAGCATATGATAAATAATAATTATTTTGCCAATAGGTTTAAAAAATACTTTTACAAGTCAATTTTTTTTTCGTCATTTTCAGGCCGGTGTTTCCTTAAGAAGAAACATCGAAACAAATTCAGGGGTCAAAGTCTCTTTTAAAGTCCATACAGTAAATATGTAATGGTCAATCAATCAAATCATATAACAAGATTGCCAACTCTTTATATTTTACTTGCATTACCTACCAGGTTTAATGAGTAAAGCTGTACTTAGTTACATGCCTATTTATTTTCTATGTGGGAAAATACTCACACGATAGTAACAGTTTTAATAAATAACGTGTTATGATATTATGAGCCTTCTCGTAACAGCGCCTAGAGAAAAACAATTGCAATATGGCGATAATAGTAAATAATTGCTCTGCTATCGTTGGCAACACTCGGCGGTTCGTTTTCTAGGTTTTTTTTTTAATTTTATATTTTCAACTTTCAATATATTTTTTCTCTAATCTTTACCTGCATTTTAGGGATCAATTTTTTCATTTATTTTCATTTTCATTTCTTCTCTCCTTCTAGGGTTGCCCGGGAGGGCGTGTTAGACTTTTACTGCTTAAACCCACCTGTGTCCTTCAGTTGCCCTATCCAGGGCCACTGAAACTCTTTCAAACGTTGACGCAGAATCTCATTAGGCTTATAGTTCAAACTGATATCTTACTTGCATCGATTATAGAGGAACAAACAAAGATTTCTGTACTCTCCCAGTTAAATAAAAACCAGTGATTTATCATGCTGGTATTGCTTATTTGAAATTCAGAGCAGGCAAAGCCTAAAAAATATATAAGTAGGTAATCTAGATCGCCTCCGCAGCCATATGTAAATAAGAATAGCCACTCCCGAAGAATAATTTAATGAATAGACATTGTTATTTTACATTACTTATTTCATTTTATTCACATTGTCTGGCTCGAGGTTTTTTTTCTACCACCAAGCAGGGTTGGATGACATAGTCAGGTGGTTGGAAAGTTCTGGACTAAGACCATTCAATTGCTATCCACTTCTTTGTCATCATGTTGGTAACATGAAAATTGGAAAAACCTAGGTCCTGTCCGGGTACCCAGAACAGCAACGTTTTCTAATACCAAAACATACAGAACGGATTGTCGTTGAGGCCAAAAGGTTTTGGAGTGGCGACCACGTACCGGAAGACGTAGCGTTGGAAAGCCTCCCATAAGGTTTACTGACGATCTAGTAAGGGCTGACGGAATCCGATGGATGCGACACGCTGCTTTTTACCCTTGAATTGGTCTGTACAGTTTGTATGTATACTTCTTTGGCACGACCTGTAGCCCTGACGGTTAAATAGATTTAACAAACTGATTATCATTAGGTTCGTGGGCAAAATGATGTAAAAAAAATGTCAGCTGCCATTATGTAAATTAAGTCGTAATTTAACGTGGCACAGTCATGTAGTGTGACAAACTAAATACTGTCCGAAAATAATAAAAAAAGTACTTGTATGAAAACCTTGACGGCAAGAAACGACTAAGTGAAACGCATCAAATCTATGATTTAACTAAAATAAATGTCACCAACACCATCAGACTGCTTGAAAAGAAATTTGATTACAACTTTTAAGTCACTTTTTGCATTCGGATTTTCTGATAATAGCATTTTTTTTTTCACGTAAATCAAACGTTGGCCTACGAGGGACTTGGATACATCGTTTGTCTTCAAAAACCTTCATTCTGGATTAGAATTCCCGATGTGTAAGTATATTTATCGACACGTTTTTGCTCGTTCACTTTAGTGTATATTGAAACCCCATTCACGAAAACCATTGTGGACAGCTGTATCAGCTATCAATAAAATATATGGTTGGAAAAACAGGGAAGATTTTGCCTATGTTACAAATTCGCCACCGGGATTCCGATTCCGATTACCGGCCACCGTAGGCGCGGGCTTGCGGACGGCGAGCAATGGGTAGCCTGCCATCCGACCGTCCGGTAACCGTCCGGACCGAGCCCAAGTCGTTGACGGCGCATACTTTTAAACGCGCGTCTCATGGAGATGTCAATAACTGTAGGGACCCAGCAGGGTCGAAGCCTACTGGGGCCAAGGGTCTGATTCTGAAAGGAAGACTTCGGCCCTGGTACAAAAGGCAACGAAGGAACAGAAGTGGGTTTTTAGTCAGTAAAAGTCTGACACTATCTCCCACGAGCGGGTGATTTCATAAGATGATTTTCCCACCGAAAAAAAAACCTATGTTACAAAATTGGGGATTATAGATGTTTGCAAAATCACTCTTGTAATGTAACCTAATGACAGTGGGAAATTGCAAATGGATTCAATGCACGTGTTACATTACACGTGTGCCGTACACACCTAATTAGCGTCCAAATTAGTTACTCTGGTGCTACACAACACTGATTGATTGCACTGCATGTTGTATCAGCCTGTACTCAACCTACTACCTATGTTCTGTATTTACTAAGTCAGCCAAAGATTTAGGCCACAAGTGGGTGCAGGGAATTTCTAAAAACGTAACCCGTGGTCCTAATACGCAAAGGATAACTGAAGGACACAGGTTTTAGTCAGTAAAATTCTGACACGCCCTCTCGGTCCACCCTAGAGCGAGAAATGTCATTGGATGATTTCCACCTAAAATAAAACACAAATAGGCTATAGCCTTTCCAACAGAATATTTTGTTATACTTGAAACGTAAACAACAATGGTTTCCGAAATTGCTTATAATAAATCTATTCAAATTAAGAAAATCTTAAGTTACTTGGAGGTAAAGTATACAACAGCCGAATGGTTCAATTACGTGATATTAATTATAGACATTATTCACGTATTCAGTTTGTTGGTAACATCGGCCACTCTAATTGATGAAGTTCCATTTCAGTGCTATTTATTTAATGCGATCTGCATCAGCAATGCTTTCAGGCCGCTACTGAAACTCACTTGAAAGGAAAATGGAAACTCGCAGAGATACGGAAGATACGTCCAATCAAAGCGAAGTTTGTTTCGTCAATGAAACTTGATTAACGATATTTAAGGATTCCAGGAAGTGAGCTCGTTTGGATCAAGTGCAGCTTTGAAAGACTGAGCTGTTTGTAGGCAAGGTTTTTTCACTCTTATTTAGAGAGATTACGATTTTAATATATTTTCAATTTGATCAGAAAATGTGACAGTAGTTTCGAAGAATATTACTGATTTCGTTTCGATATTTTCTCTGTATGTCTTCGTTTCAATTATTTAAAAAGGTATCGGTTCGCAAGTCTGTTAGTAAGTAGTTTGCAAGAGCAATTGTATTGACTGCCTTTGTATTGTATTATTTGTGTTCCTTTAATACATTTAACATATTTCTGCATGGTGCTTTAAATAAATGAACGTTAAAACAAGTCAAACCAAACTTTACGAGGGTTTAATTATATAAGTACGCAGAGACGTAGCGTGGACTAATTTAGACGTGGGCGAAGGTGCGTTACCGAGGACTTTTTCTTTTATAAATTCGAAAACGAGACAGCGACTGTCGCAACCCAGTGTTCGACCACATCGTCCCATAACATTAGTTGAAATAATGGTCAACGCGTTTGACCATAAAATAAAACACTCGTCGTTAAATAGCCTTCGCACACGCGAGGCACCTTTGGGTGCGAGGCCACAGGGGAGGGCCCAATTCGCCAATTTTCGAGATTACCTCATACAAACAAAAAAACAAATTTTATTTCTTTATAATATTAGTGTAGAAGTGTAGGTTTATATTCATTAGTAGTTACCTTCATTTAGGCTGAGCGTTGTCTGTCAGTGATTTATGATTTACTTAGTTTCTACCAACGTTTTTGCTCGTGTGAAAGTAAGTTTCTCCATACTTAAAAACTTTAGAACTGCGTTTCATTACCTTAGGTTGACAAAACCTTTTTTATTCTTTGCATACATCCTAAAAGGAACCTTTGTGCAAAATTTCAGTGCTCTAGGTCCAAGGGATTGGGCTGAACGTTGATAAATCAGTGAGTGAGTAAGAACCTTTTATGTATGAAAGAAGATAAAGTAGATAGATGCTGATAGCGATGTGAAAAAATGATGAAAACATCTTGCATCGTAGTTTTCATACTGTATCCTAGTGACACACGCTTCCTGTCCATGGCAGTGGGCTGAACCTAATCCATCACAGGGAGGCAGTGCGATTTGGTAAATGTCTTCGATTTTATGGTTCTAGGATATGATATTTTCTTTGATGGTTTTGAGAGCTGGATGAATATATATGATACAATTATTTTTTTCGTTGGGAATAATCTAATGACATCCCCTGCTCTTTTGCGGAGCGAGAGGGTGTGTCAGACTTTTAATGACTAAAAACCGACTCCTGTTCCTTCGTTCCCTTTTATACCAGGGCCGAGTCTTCCTTTCAGAAGCAGACTCTTGGCCCTGGTATGAAGGTAGGCTTCGACCCTGCTAGGCCCCTACGGTTTGCGCCATCAACGACTTGGGCTCGGCCCGGATGGTCTGACTGCGAGCTACCCATTGCTCGCCGTCCGCAAGTTCGTGCATTATGACACAATTAACTTCATGTTTAAGTAGATATTATAACAGTTCAAGTTATTGACACACTGAAATTAAATTCACAATCCGCGCCTCCCCGTGTGGCGGACTCCCTATAGAATTCGTGTAATTTATGTCCCCGAATGCCATCTGCTTCCGTGGGTTCGCGGCAGATATTATTTATATAGCGGGGTTACCATCATCGACTCACTTATACACACATCGCCCTTTTTATTTGAATAGAATATTGTTGTGATAGCGTATAAATGGCGACTATTCTTTAGTTTTTAAAGAATAAATAATAGCACTTATATATTTGTAGAACATTTTTATTTGATGTGTAAAACCCATCCACTGGCTTCTCTCGCTCAAGAGTGGGAGCAAGCGGGCGTGTAAGACTTTTCTTGCTAAAACCCACCTGTGTTCTTTAGATGCCCTTTGCTTTCCAGGACCACGGCATCTTTTTCAGAAATTTTACTTGGCTCTCAAAGTCAAAGTCAAAAATTTTTATTTCACATAGGCCTACATGGGCACTTATAAAACGTCAGAAGCTAGTGCACGGTTCCAAATTGTTCGTTTCCTATGGAGAAGAACCGGCAAGAAACTCCATGGTTACTCTTTTAAAAAAATGATTGTTTACAATATTTTCATATTACAGTATTAATAGACATTATGTAAGAACAGTGTAGACCAGTCGATATTGTACCCAAAAGCACAATAAAAATAATCATATTTAAAAAAAAGTGTGCATCGACCATCGACGATCTCTAGTGGGCATCGACCCTACTGTGCCCCTACGATTTTGCTGACATCTCTTTAGGCGCATGTGGAACACTGGCACTCGACCCGTCGGCGACTCGGGCTGGTCATCACCGGACAGCGAGTTATTCTTCTAGAGCTTTTTTTGACTACGACTTAATAGTTCTCATTTACATAACAGGAATTTTAGGTTTGTCAAACTGTAATGCAAGTCAAGTGATAGTCTGACACGTCCTCCCGCAACACCCAGAGCGGGAGAAGTTATTTGAAGATTTCCTACATAAAAAAAACGAAGATAAAATACCTATTGAAAAATAATTTAACCAATCACACTTTAGCCAACATGTATGTATTAGTTTCACACATGGTTAAGGTTCTTCTTCAATCTCGAACGGCTTTCGGTCGAAAGGCACACGAAAAGAAGATAGAAAGAAGAAAGAAAAACAGTTTATTTGCATAAACATGACACATAACTTAAAAAATAATAATAATAACATACTTAAATAACAAGATGTTCTGGAATAGTACATAGGTTTTTTTTTTGGTGGGAAGTCATCCAATGACATCCCGCGCTTTTGGGCGGAGGGAAAGGGTGTGTCAGACTTTTACTGACTAAAACTGACGTCAATTTCAAGGAGTTCGTGGTGCGACTCCCGAACACTTTTCTGACTCTCATGTTGACGGAAGACTTTTGGTTGCAGAGCGTGGTGTTCCGTCGCTTCCGAAGACAAGTGCCACAGAACAGCACAATGTGAACAAGTGCAGTCTGAAGTGTTAATAACATAGCCATAAGTCTTATTTATTAACAATACATTGTATTTAATTTACTTTATATATGTTAGTATGTAAGGTATTTATCTATGGGCCATGATGCTTGACCCTTGAGCGCCGGGCATTGGTACAGGCCATGGTCTGGAGCGAGGAGGAGTGGCTGGCGGTCACCTCCTTTTGCGAACCAGTAATGCTAGCAAAGGAGGCGGCCGATCGTGTGAGGCAACGGCCCTCACGCCCCAACGGCCGCCGGGATTGGATTCCGATTTCCGGCTACCGTAGGTGCGGGCTTGCGGACGGCGAGCATTGGTTAGCTCGCCGTTCGACCGTCCGGCAACTGTCCGGAACGAGCCCAAATCGTCGACGGCGCGTATTGTTCCACGCGCACCTCAGGGAGATGTTGGCAAATTGTAGGGGCCGGCAGGGACGAAGTCTAGGTAGTATGAAAGTAAACCCTGTGACGAAGGGAAAAAAGGAACAGGAGTGGGTTTTTAGTCAGTAAAAGTCTGACACTATCTCCCGCTCCATCCAAGACAAATCGCACGATTTGTCATTAGATGATTTTCCCACCTAAAAAAAACCCTTGGCCCCAGTAGGCTTCGATCCTGCTGGGCTCCTACGGTTTGCTGACATCTCCTAGTACATAGAATACTTTATATCCCGTGGTTATGTTCCTTTGGGATAATTTTCCAACTTCACGTAGATGAAGCCACTGAGAGCAACTATATTCTTATAAAAACTACCTATTTTTTTTTAAACACTTCAGTAGGTAAGTGCGCAAACTTTGTTTAAAAAGAAAATACCTTGTGTGTATATTCCTTTGTTAAGATTTTCAGTGCAAACCGTAAATAAAAAAGGCTTTGGGAATTTAAAACAATGGTACCTATTTGAAGTAGGGTGACGGTGAAATTCATTTTGTTCATAAAATGGTTGCGTCGTTTTCTATTGTGTTTGTAATACCACGTTTAATCCTTTACAATTTTTTAAATCGGATTTATTGGTTTTTTTTACAGATATATAAAACAGATTCTGTTTTTTTTAGTATTGTTTGATTAAGAAATAGGTGTAGGTTTGGTCAAAGGTATTATTAAAAGTTTAGATAGAGAATAATTTATTATCTAAGAAATCTTACGAAATTCATGTTATTAACTTCACATTAAGAGTGTTTGTATGTGTGTGTAAGTATGTTTGTTACTTCTTCACGCTCGAACCGCTGAACGGAATTGGATAAAATTTCGCATATGGGTAGGTCATGTCCTGGAAAAGCACATAGGGCTTTTTATCCCGGGAATTATTCTATAATAATTTTATAATTTTCTACATTAACACGGGCGATGCATCTGGAAGCAGTTACCCGAGTTGATTTCTTGGAGTTCACATTAGAAACAGTGAATTATAGTTTACTACTTCTCATCATCATCATCTTCCTGCTCTTGTCCCGTGTTATTTGGGGTCGGCGCAACATGTTTTTTTCTTCCATTCTGCCCTGTCACTCGTCATGTTATCACTAACTTCCTTTTCTTTCATATCACTCTTCACACAATCCATCCATCTTTTCTTTGGTCTCCCTCTTCCTCTCCATCCATCTGCATGTAAACTCATAACTCTTTTAGTAACATGCGCTTCATCCTTCCTCTTCACATGACCATACCAAGACAATCGACTCCCTTTCAATTTTTCAGCCACTGGCGCCACTTTCAAACTTCCCCTAATATACTTTATCCACTATATCCAGTCTCGTCACACCACACATCCAGATTACTACTTCTATGCACAGTTATAAAAATGTTGGTAAGAAATACGAAAGCATCGTAAGAGTGTAGTGCGTTTTTAGGGTTCTCTCAAGGTACTCTCAAGGTAATCAAAATTCATAGGGTACTTCCCGTTGACCCAGAATCCTGAAATTTAACATGAAGCAAGGTCTCATAGCACAAGTATAGGAAAAAAACTGAAAACTGTAAATTTGTAGTTACAAAAACA
Organism: Mythimna pallens; assembly: GCA_961205895.1. Classification (NCBI taxonomy): domain Eukaryota; kingdom Metazoa; phylum Arthropoda; class Insecta; order Lepidoptera; family Noctuidae; genus Mythimna; species Mythimna pallens. The sequence goes on from OY540843.1 coordinate 12,295,790, forward strand.
CAAGAAAAATCTTCGTAATTCAATCGGGAAGTGAACTGTTTTCATAGGTAAGTTTGTACGGAAACCTCAGTGTGCGAGTTCGCCTCGCACTTGCCCAGTTTTTTTTTAGTGCTGAACTGAAAACCTGGACAGTTAAAACCTAAAGAAATATTGATCGAAATCCACATTTACTTCATCGGACGACCGGTTCTAAGTATAATTTTATCGGCCTTATAATTATCGCCTATTCAGTTGGGACAAGGCTAATAGTAATTAACGCCTCTAGAGAGAAATAATCTATCCTGAACTTTCCTCCTCTGCAATTATCTTTAGACTAAAATAAAATTCCGGGAAAATGGGGACCAATCATGGACTAATCCAGATATTATGAACTTTAATAGTGAACGAGTTCTATGGTGGTTTGTTGAGCTAGTTAATTATGACTTCAAACTGTCTAGAAGGTCTATTATTATAATTATGAGGTTTGACCTCATCTGATGGTTTTTTTTTTTTTTCCGGGTGGGAAAATCATGTAATGACAACCCCCGCTCTTGGGCGGAGCGGGAGATAGTGTCAGACTTTTACTGACTAAAAACCCACTCCTGTTCCTTCACTACCATTTTTTTTTTCCAGTGCCCCGGGGGTCACTTTCGCATCACCCATGGCCCCAGTAGGCTTCGACCCTGTTGGGCCCCTACGGTTGCTGACATCTCCTTGAGGCGCGCGTGGAACACTACGCGCCGTCGACGACTTGGGCTCGGTCCGGACGGTTACCGGACGATCGGACGGCGAGCCACCCATTGCTCGCCGTCCGCAAGCCCGCGCCTACGGTGGCCGGAAATCGGGATCGGAATCCCGGCGGCGGTTGGGGCGTGAGGACCGTTGCCGTTGCCTCACGCGATCGGCCGCCTCCTTTGCTAGCATTACTGCTTCGCAGAAGGAGGCGTCCGCCTGCCACTCCTCCTCGCTCCGGACCATGGCCTGTACCAAAACCCGGCGCGAGAGATCGCTGCCGCCGATCGCCCTCACGAGGACACGGCGGTGCTCTGCCCAAGCGGTATCACCTCATCTGATGGTAGGTAAATGATGATGTGGCCGACGATGGAGCACGCTTACCTACAAGTAACCTATTCACTCTTGACTTAAAGACCTCTAGGTTAGAGCTATCAGGAAACACAGACTCTAAATAGCTACTAAGGCTTAGCTAGTGAGGTATAACTTTATTAGCTACAATGTTCCCTTACGAGATTCATAATGCGCTAAAGTGTATGATCCCCTGCAGTAAACAGAATCAGAAAAATATATGTTACTAGCTGCCCCGGCGAACTTCGTACCGCTTAATAGTAAGGATAATGCCATCTATTGGCATTACCAGAACAGCATAATTCATTTTATAATGACATTTGAATTAGAGATGGCGTTGTATTCGGTTTTTTTCGTGTTTTTTTTTTCAATTTTTTCTCACCGTTTAAACGTTCCCTGGACTATCTCGATTATTTTAAGACCAATATTAGCCAAATCGGTACAGCCGTTTTTGAGTTTTAGCGAGACTAACGAACAGCTATTCATTTTTATATATATATAGATTCTTCAGTTTAAATGCTACTAGATAGTGATTGTATTATTTATTTCTTTATTGCACAGCTTAATTTATCACAGGACAAATATTTAAAAAAAAAAGTGCACAATAGGTGGTCTTATTGCACAGAACAGCGAAACGAACAAAAACAAAAAAAGGGGTTTTCAGTGTACAACAACTATATTAATGGCTATAAACGCATGATGTAGTTTAAAGAATATATCAGTGCTAAAACAAACATCAAACAGACAATACTTAATTTTCTCAACTCAGTTGTCTGAACAGAAACAACTGTAAACTTGAAGACCACAACATATTCCATCCACAAAAGTTTCATTTCTATGTTAACAGCCGATCGTAAACTAAATGCAACAGAACGGAGGAACTCTAAAAGTGTGTAGTTTTATTGGATGAAAGTACTACAGACGAAAAGATTGGTACTCTTCGTCTGCAATAGGATAAAAGTAAAAAAAAACCAATTGCCATTGGACGTGATCGGGCGCCGACATTTGGATTAATGGTCTGTAGGGCCGACAGATAAAATGCTGTTCAATCGCTCAGTAGAAAAATTAACAGTAGGTACAAGTGTAATCCATGTCTAGCTTTGAACTTCGCCTTTTCTTCGTGCCACAGACTAACGTCGAACAGTGTATACATTCCACAAATTAATTTCGTGTACTAAGCTTGAGACTTCGTCGGGTGCAGAAACTGCTGCAAGTGCTGCAGCTTTGTAAACTTACATTATTATACTAAGAAACTTGGAGTTCTACAAACTATGAAATGACCACGCTATTTTCTCTAACAAGAAAATTCATATATTCTGTTAATCTTCTTAAATTTCATTTTGGGAAAAGAGATAAAGAAATATCGTAAGAGTTGATCCTAAAAAAGCGTATTATTTCCCATTTTTGGCACGGAACGGAGCCGCTATAACTTGAGGCATCTATTTCAGATTCATATTCGTCTGTTGTTTCCCACAGTTTTTCAAAACAAAATCTTGTAGTCGTTCGCTGAACTTTTTTCTTTAAGTATTCATAAAAGTTGCTTACGGCGAAGAAATTAATTCATAGCGTTGCCATAATATAATATATAAGTGTTTTATTAGTTGTCTAGTACTCATAGCACAAGCTCTGCTTAGTTTGGGACTAGATGGCGTTGTGTGAAAGTTGTGGAATATTATATTATATTTATATCATACAATAGACTCAAATTGAAAGCTTTAAACTGCACATAAACGATGTGTAATAAAGCCTAAATAAGGTGCTGTACATAATAGTCGCATGAAAGTAGCTGAGTTTGCCAAGCGCCTTAATATACGAAACATACCGCTCGTATGAACACCGCTTTTAACACATAATAGGGATTTAATACCGGAACGTTACCGCAACATTAATACCACTTCAATTAAATCTTGTGCAGACGACAATATCGTTTACTTTGAAGACGCTGAACAAGGAAGCCGAGGAAAATTCAGGGGAGCAAGAATCTAAACGTCAATAGAAGTTTACTGCGATATCGTAAGTGAGAAAATGTTTTCGGAGAAACGAGTAGATTTTGTAATGATTCATAAAGTTTTCATTGCAAAGATTATATATTTTTTTTTTTTTGAGGGGAAATCTTCAAAAGCGCTTGGACTTTGAGGATAAGTGTATTGGGGTATTGATAAGGGGAGTGGGATTTTTACCTCACTAAAACCACCCTGATAATCACCATCAGCAAATAGAAGGAGCTCCATTTCGTCCGAGAAAGGAACCCCTTTGTGCAATGGACTTTTAAGAAGTAACTTTTAAAAATTAGCCTGTTACGGCACATCCCTAAGGAGGCTGTACAATGGTCTCCACTAAGCTTCACTGTGCACGGCAGCATGTCACAATCTTTCCTGATATCATTCATATTACTCTAAGGTCAAATAAAGAACTCGATAAAATAAACCGAAGAACAAAAAAAATAGTTTAAAAAAATATGTCGGCTGAGAATGCCGATCATCGTTGAAGCTCTATCCAGGGACTCTGTTTTGTGGGCGATGGCTGGGTATCGAACAATAAACAAACTATTCCAGATCACACAACTGATTTATTATGGTGCAAGCAAATTTACTATGCACTTTTACACATAATTTTTTTATTAATATAAACTAGCTGTGGCCAGTGTTTCTTAATTGACTACCCAAAGAAAAAACTCTGAAATCAACTCAGAAGTCAAAGTTTCTTTTAAAGTCCATACAGTAAACATGTAATGGTACAAATCATATAATATAAAAACCATGCAGATCGTCTTTTGAGGAAAAAACCACAAAGATTTGAGTGAACCTATCCAGAATAGTAAGGAGCAAACAATAACAAAGAAAGGACATTTGATTAGGCCGCATAAACAACTCAAACTGCCAGATAAACGCTAAAATGACTGAAAAGAAGGATAATCTTCATCGTCCATACATTCACAATAAAAAACCCGCCAAGTGCAAGTCAGACTTGCGCACGAAGGGTTTCGTACCGTCCGTAGCAAAAAACAGGTTTTTCTTTTAGTATTTGTTGTTATAGCGGCAACAGAAATACATCATACCGACGGTTGAAAGGCTAATTGATCTAAGCGACATTTAAAAAAAAAAAAAAATTGAAACCTGACTCAAACGACGGAGAAAAATTGGCTGATTCCGAATATGTATATTACTCAATATTGGAAAAAATGTCGTTTAGATCGATTAGCCTGTCAACCGTCGATATGTGAAAAATTTGGTCAAATATTTTCCGAACTTATGGTAGGTAACCAAATTTCAACTGTCTACCTATCACGGTTCAAAAGATACAGCCTGGTGACAGACGGACCGACAGCGGAATCTTAATAATAAGGTCCCGTTTTACCATTTGGGTACGGAACCCTTAAAAGTATATAAAACCAAATGTAAATAATACTTCAAAAGTCATGTCTTATACTTCTATTTTGTTTATTTTACACAGATAGAGATAGTACAGACCAATCTATTCAAATTTCTACGACCAATCAATCGTTTGATGGCAGCTACCGATGTAAAAGTGATAGGAATATATCGAAAAACTTTGTCTAAGTTCGCATCCTGAAAAGCGATAAACTTTTATATCATTTGAAAGTAGAAACTTGTTTGTGACTTCGGCTTTATATACTAAGTTATACGATACGTACCTAATATGAGGAAAACATATTGTTCCCTCGTATCGGCACAAACTATGTGGGAATAAGTTATGCGTGGGAAAAATGAAAGTCAGCGAGTTGGTAGAGGCGCGTACTGTTCCACTCGCGCTTCAAGGATATGTCAGCAAACCGTCGGGGCCCAGCAGGGTTGAAGCCTACTGGGCCAAGAGTTTGCATCTGAAAAGAAAACTCGGCCCTGGTATGAAAGGCAACGAAGGAACAGGAGTGGGTTTTTAGTCAGTATCTGACACACCCTTCCGCTCCGCCCAAGAACGGGAGATGTCACTGGATGATTTTCCCAACTAAAAACAAGCGAGATGGTAGTGGGAACAAGCTGAAGTAACATAAAGCTACAAATTAAATCCTGAGTTTGGATATACGGGAGATTTTCCGAATTGTATCACCAGTATCAGAGTGATTAAACTATTCATTTACAAAGGCGAGCTTAACTTAACAATGAGTTTTTTCTGTTAAAGACCTAACGAACATAGACCGCTAAAATCATAGCCATATTGTTTTTATGGTAGTCGGGTAGAAAATTAAAAGTAACCATACACAATACGGTAGTGGGGTTGACTGCTGCGGGCATCCCTACGTTTTACTATCGCCACTTGTGGAGGCTGTTATTTAATACCCGCAACGTATTGTGAACATGACCGATACTTTGTAGTGTACATAACAGTTCAGTTTACTCTTACTTAAAGCAATATAAATACAATTTTTTTTTTTTTTTTGACAAATATATTTTTTTATTAAGTTAATATTCAAAGTTAAGTAGCGGTAACTTATATATTTTATGAAAAGTATTGTGTAAACTTCCAATCATATTTCCGTTATAAAAGTTGTGGAAGCAAAAGCAGAAACAGATGTGAAAAAGCGCGGGGAAATTCTGCATGTTTTTTTAAATAATATAAACCGTGCTTGACTGCGATCCCACTTGATGGTAAGCAGTGATGTAATTGTTGATGGTGAGGTGGACTAGTTTATTAGTATAGTTTAGTTGCCCTTTGCGTTCCTGAACCGCGGTGAGACATTGCCGCCTGTTATTGTGTTTTGCACAGATTTATGAAACGCAATAGATATTTACAACTAGATAGTAAAATAATGACATGTTGATCTACTTGCTTACTAATTATTACCCGTGGCTAAGTCCAAAAGGAAAGTAATGTTTTCATTTTATTTGTATGTTTATATGTAGATAAATAAAAAAAAAAAACAATAAAGGATGGATATTTATTACGTCATAATAAATCCGGAATATAAATCCATATAATGTTGTTAGTCCTTTGTTCATGTAATTCATAAATACTTATTACGTTTTGAACAATGTCGGATCGCAATGTCGCCCAACAATATGATTGGCAATTTACATTTTATTATCTTTTCAGGCAAACCATAATTGGCTTTCTGCCCTTTTACCGTAATTAAAGCTATATGAACGCCTGCCGGAGTTTGCATAAACCCAAACAACATATAACACATCAAATAAAGAATTAGAATGTTGGTGTGATGCTTGTTAATGACTTTATTTCCAGTTATGTGTCTTTTTATTGAAGCTGGAAGCAGGTTAGGGTTTTCATATTATTTTACACTTCCATGTCGTTATTGTGGTTAACTTTTACTGTACGGTTTTAGTGTCTCAACGTTTTAGATTAACTAATAAATTATATATTTATCTAGCTACTCTCCGCAATTTCATCCGCATAGATCCGCATACAAATTTCCCGATTGACCCGCTCGGGGGTTGAGTTTAATATTTTAGTGCACCTCTATACTATCAAGCTACTAATATCTCTCTCATTAAACTGAATAGATGTATATATAAATTAATTGTAGAAATGCACGAACCGCATACATGTATTCCTTAATGTATTATTATAATTATATAATTTGTGTTAATATAGGTAAAGGTGTTGTAAAATATGTTAATATAGGAATAGTTTTAAATCGACCTTACTTTTTACTATTTTATGACATTATTTTATTGTCTTGATTTTTTATTAATTTGATTTTGGTATTTATTTTAAATCTCTTATTTTATCAACTTGTATTACCTAATTTAATTTAATTGATCTACCGAATTTAGCCTTGCAAGAAAGGCCGCGTGGCGTAGGCATATTTCTATACCTATAGTTAGGAGTGCACCCAGGCCTACTTTTACTAACTAAATCCCACCTGTGTACGTTCAGTTGTGTTTCTGAATACAGTTACTTTTTCAAACAATCCCGTAGTAATAAAGGCTTGACAGTAAGAAGCTCGGATGTATCTGTTTCCCAAATGAATTCCAAATAAATAATACTAATTATTATACTAATTATTGATTAAGTCATAAAAATATTAATCCATTGTAACAAAAACGATAAGCCATTAAATCAGAAAATTAATTATTGATATTATATTAAATCTTTCTCAAAAAAAAAAATGTTTTCTTGTGTTACAATTATATTTCGAAATGAATTCGATGGCGGGCGCTAACCAAGACGTTTGAATGACACTTCAATGCTCCTGCTTATGATGGAAGTTACTCAAAGCTCGAGCTGTTTTCTTTTAATTACTGGCAATGACGTGGCGCTTCTATTGGCCACATCAACCGGCTTTGATAATTCATAAGTACCTATAACTAATTCAATTAGTAGGTACGTTATGAATGGGTTTAATTGGACGTTAATGCATACTATAGCATACATAGCACTTTCTGATAAGTTTAACTGTGATTTCAGTTTGCTAAGACATCTTATAGGTGCTCCAGCGTTCGATGGCAATATAAGAGGTGTGGGAAATCATCAACGAACTCTTCCCACTCTAGGTTGAGCGAGAGGGAATTTCAGACTTTGACTAAAACCCACCCATGTTCCTTTAGATGCCTTTTTCGTTCCAAGGCCGCAGTAACTCTTTCGAACACTCCCTTAGCCATGGCAGGCCTTAGCGCTTACATCCTTTGAGGCAGAATCAAGAATCAAACCATTTATTTCATTCCAGCTTTTGACCGCGGCTTCACCCGCGTTCTTAAAATATAGCCTATGTCACTCAGGAATAAAACACATACTTTCAGAGATTACATCCTACAAACAAAAAAATTCACTTTACCTCTTCATAATATTAGTGAAGATAAACCATTAACAGCCACTTTTGATGTCAAACAGTCAGTCAAAAAACAAATGAATGAGAAGAATGTGCAAGAAACTCCATGGACACTCTTTTCAAACATGTTATCTATTACAAATATCTCGGTTATATGTTTCTTTCTACTATTACGTGAAAACAGTGTAAATAAAAAAAAAAACAAATTATTAGAAATTAAAATAAGCCAGTGGCAGCTAAGAGATGACCATTCTCAACCGACAGCGCCCGTTTACGGACGTGACTGTTAAGAATGTTAAGACATCTTAGTATTTTATTACAAACTAGCGGTCCCGGCAGACGTTGTTCTGCCCAAAAGCGGGATTTAGTAAAAAAAAAAATTACCCTACTCTACCCTACTCTACCCTACTCTACCCTACTCTACCCTACTCTACCCTACTCTACCCTACTCTACCCTACTCTACCCTACTCTACCCTACTCTACCCTACTCGTTAAAAAGTACCCTATGTCCGTCTCCTGGTTCTAAGCTACCTCCCCACCAATTTTCAGCCAAATCGGTTCAGCCGTTCTTGAGTTATAAACAGTGTAACTAACACGACTTTCTTTTATATATATAGATATTAAAACATGGTGGAAAAATATCAGAAAAAAATCTAACACTCTCGCTCCACCCAGCGGGAAAAGTTATTTGATGATTTCCCAGTTCATAGCTCATTCCGATCCCGATTTCCGGCCACCGTAGGCGCGGGCTTGCGGACTGCGAGCAATGGGTAGCCCGCCGTCCGACCATCCGGTAACCGTCCGGACCGAGCCCAAGTCGTCGACGGCGCATATTGTTCCACGCGCGCCTCAGGGAGATGTCAGCAAATCGTAGGGGCCAAGCAGGGTCGAAACCTACTGGGGCCATGAGTAGTGTGAAAACGAAACCCAGTCCCTGGGACGAAGGCAACGAAGGAACAGGAGTGGTTTTTTAGTCAATAAAAGTCTGACAGTATCTCCCGCTCCGCCCAAGAGATGGATTTGTCATAAGATGATTTTCCCACCTAAAAAAAAAGCTCATAAAAAAAGCTCTTGCAGCCATCGGCCTTAGTGGGCTCCGTCCATTTTGCTGACATTTCTTTTAGACTGTTAAGACATCTTAGAATTGCTCTAGTGTTCAACTGCAATGTAACTAAAACGTACACAGTTTGGTTCTGTCTAGTCTAGCGTAAGTATTTGTGGAAGCGTTCCAAATTAAAGTAAGTGTAATTTGAAAAAAAAAGAACGGGTAAGTGCGAGTTGGACTCGCACACTAAGGGTTCCGTACAAATTTACCTATGAAAACAGTTCAATTCCCGAATTGAGTTACGAAGATTTTTCCGAATCGAGTTTTTATTTGTGACGCCAATCTGAAAACTGTACACTTGTAGTTAATTTACAGAGTTCAGTTTTTTCCTGTACTTTTGTTATGAGGCCTTGCTTCATGGCAACTTTCAGGATTCTAGGTCAACGGGAAGTACATAAATAAATAAATAGTAAATATTGAGAGTACCGAAATATAAGTTTTTACGACATATACGGCCGTACCTGTTTTTTTCGTTAACTGAGAAGTTTGTATTTTTTTACAGTTTCATGGGACTGCAGACCTGAGTAGAGAGTTAATTTCAACTCGATATCTCCAACGGTCCCCAGATAAAGGGTCAAGAGTGAATAGGCTACTTCTAGGCAAGCGTGATCCACCGTCGACCACATCATCGCTTACCATTAGGTGAGATGGTGGTCAAACGCAAGCCCATCATTAATTAAAAAAAAGGGTCTTGACAGACCGATGGACAACAAAGTAGCCCTATAAGGAGTCCGTTTTTCTGTTTGTGGTACGGAACCCTAAAAATAAGAACTTCGGTTCAAACGAATTTCTTGAGATTCCAGACCCGCTGAATTGGCTGAGCGGTGAACCGATATTGGACCAAGACAACATAATTAAAAAAGTTTGAGTTTGCGCAGAAGTTTGACTCCCAAGTTATCATTTGGTGGTATGCTCACTAAAAAAACTTGAAATTGCATTCTTGGCTACTTCTAAACGTATGAAAACAGCCGTATTCAAATTCCTACTTAAAATGTAGATACGCTAGGCGAAGCGTATTGAAAAATTCAAACTTAACTTTCTAACGTCGGTCGGAGGGAATTTTAATAAAATATTTCGAGTTTTACCACTCCAAGTTAACGTAGAGCGGAGCACATAACTGTTATACTTATATTGGTGCTAACTTTGATGGGCCTAATTAATTTATCTAGCTATATAACCCAAGCAGTCTTTATTTATTTATTTATTTTATTATTTATGTACACAAAAAAAAAATAGCAAATAAGTGCATAAACAACTGAGTTCTGAGGTAACAAATATGAAAAAATGAAGATAAAAAATACAATCGGATTGAGAACCTTTCTTTCGATCCTTTTTTGAAGTCCGTTAAGAAATATAGACAATAGTGTAAAAATAACAAAAGAAGAGTGTGTAAATAAACCTTTACATATAATTCTATTTACATACTTACCTACCAAATATCGATGCCTCTTACGCATAAAGGCGTAACATATTTTATGAGTAAAATTTTATCCTACAAAATAAAATCAATATTTTTATTTCTTATTACATCCAGCGTCTGGTACTATAATTTTAAACTGATTACATATTGCAAAAACATCGTTAAAAATGTTTCATGAATTACTTTATATTTTTTTTTTTTAATTTGATGTAAACTAGTGCTTGACTGCGATCCCACCTGATGGTAAGCAGTGATGCAATCGTTGATGGTGAGGCGCACTAGTTTATTAAGAGCTTGTTCACTCTAGTCTTGAAGACACCCAAATTATAATCGGATGGGAAGACCTCAGCAGGCAAATTGTTCCAGTCCTTCGATGTACGAGGGATATAATTATATCATGCATATTGCCAATTGTACTTATTTAACTGATATATTACCAAAATTTTCTACTACTTTTTCGGTTTATACTAAATAAATAAACCATTACTATTTTACAATTAAATTATCTATTAAATGGCTCTCCTGACAAAATATATTTTCGCCTTACAGCCTTATGCACAGGATCTATCTGATATTATATAAACAGTAATCCCGTCTAGATGTATCTGTATTACAGCTTCGTTTACAGAAGCATGGACCACGACATGTGTCCGTTACATTGACGTGGGGACAAACAGCGAAAGTAGACTGACCTCCGCGGGTAGTTCGGATTTTTGTTTCGTAGTCCGAGACTGATTCTCAAGAGCGCGAAAGGTCTTGATACTATAATAAAAATGCTTGCCTTTCTTAATATCCACGAGGCGACCAACGTCTTAGCAGGGTCTCGTTAGGCGGCTTGATCGATGACTTGAGTCAGACAGCGGTACTTCTGTTATCCAAAAGGCTTATGTTGGTCGTAGGTTTCTTTCTCTAGAGCACTGATCTGGTACTAGAACACCGGTGAAATGTTTTTTTTTTACTTTTTCAAACACATTAAAAAAATATCAAAATACAAAAAGTTTATATCTGTAACAACTAGTTAAGATTGGTTTATAATTGGAATCTCCTCTTATTAATTATTGTATTAGGTGACTTTGCTCCTCCATAGCTTCTGTTTGTTTGCACAATTTAAAAAATACTTAATATTTCTAAGTTTAATCAAATGAAATGATTATAATAAAATTTCATCATCATCATCATCATTTCAGCCCAAAGACGTCCACTGTTGGACATAGGCGGTCCAGTGCGTCTCGTCGTACTACATACATCATACTAGATATAGTTTCATTTAAATAAAACCCTATGATTGGTACCAACTTTGTTCCTATAAACACAATGAATTTAAACTCCGCAATATTTTATAGAACAGACCAGCTTGTTAACAGGGCACGGTATATCCGACACACGCTTTCCTGGAAAAAAGCTATTGTTTAGTTCAACGCTTTTATTTAGAGTAAAAATGTAGCATAAAATACAGGAAAAATGCGGTCCAGTGGTTTTCTATCAACGCTTGAATTTTCTACGAATTTTACGTATTGGTTTTGGGTAAAACATTTAAAATTGAATTATAATTGTTAACAAAGAATTTTATTTTACGGTTTTTTCAAGAAAATCATGTTTTAGCTCTAACCACCGGATACACGGCAATAGCTACTACGCGAAAAAAAAAATCATTTTGTTTTTTTTTTGGAAAAAAAATCTTTTAATTTTAATGCATTGTTTAAATACCCTAAAATCATCTTCGCATTATTGCCTTTCTAATGAAACCAGTTTGATGCACATCAGTTAGATGGTTTAAAAGTTTATAACACATATTTTTAATACATTTGATTTAGTGACATGTTATTATTATTCCATGACATTTAATTTATAGACGTTTTTAATTCTTAATCACATTACATTTTATGTAGTGACACTTTCTTTTTAATTTTTATTCTATGGCATTTGTAATTCAATTTAATAATTATGTTACTTGTTTTATGGGAAGAATAGTAAATAGAGAGTGTTATATTATTGAAAGTTTGAATTAACATAGAAAGTAATACTAACATATACCTATTGTGGACCAAAAATTGTCGCTAGATAAATATATTGTTATTATTATATTATAACGATCGAGTTGTAAAATTTATGTTTGATTTTAAAACAAAACATGATGGTACCTTTTTTGTACTCTCTTACAAAAGTCGGTTGCTGTGTAGAATTCATTTCCTGAACTAAGTCCACTGGCGATACGGTGTAACTTGATTTCGTTATAAATTGAATTCCTCTATTCTTGAAATCTCTTAATACCCATTCGAAATGAAATTTCTGAATAAAGATGTACGATTTGCTTTTTGAATTCAAATGAGAATAATTTAACATTTTTGTATGTTTAGACCACATTTTCTCTAAACAGTAAGTAGACGTGTAATTGGCACGTGCCACAATTGTAATGAACTTGCCAAGTCAAAAACGAATTACTTAGGTAATTGTTTCTATTCAATATTCTTGAAGTAAAATTAATCCTTTAAGTAAGATTTCATAAAGCCACATATAACAAAGTTTACCAATCTAATTTGTAAGTTAGTGAGTTGTTTTAGAACATTATGTATCAACCTCTTTTTGGGTACAAATTGGTGTTAATTTCGAGCATGTGAGAGTTCCCTTAGAGATAACGCGTGTAGTTTCATGGGAAACTCTCTGGGTACTGGCTTAAGCTCATTGGTTAAGGAAACCCAATCCGAGATAGCGAAAGGGTATAAAAGTTATAAAGGCTTTTACGCGTACATCGTACTTATGATACTATGAAATTAAATGCTCTTGGAAATCGTATTATGTTGGAATATTCGCGTTATCCCGTTTATACATGTGAGAAATATAAGTTTTTTTTTATTATTAGTTCCTATAAGATATTTACTGATATTTTAATTAATATGTAAGTGGTACTTTTTTCTTTTTTTTACCAATAATTGCTTGTTACAAAAACTTAAATGTATGGGTACAATGGCGGACTTATCGCTCAGAGCGATATCTATCAGACAACCTTGGATGGACTATAAGAACTACTGGCAAATATTAATCAAAAATTTACATTAAATATATACGATACATGAATAAAATATATAGTTAAGTATACAATAGATATATATTCACAACTATCACACAACGCCGTCTAGTCCCAAGCTAAGTAGAGCTTGTATTTTTATAATTATATATAATATAAATTTAAACTTGAAATTAAAATTAAGTTTCTTTATTCTGTTTTATTTGTAAAACATATACGATTATTCATGTTCTTAAAATTGGGTAATAATATTTAACTTTAATTTTTAATTTGCGTGATAGAGTGAAAAAATACTTGTCATACTTTTTTGGACTGATTGATCGTTGGTAAAAAAAGTAATATCTCAAGTACTAAATGATAAACGATGTTTATTTTTCCGTCAATTTTTTCATCAATTTAAACTAGAAGTGGCCAGTATTGTTGTTGTTATAAAATGTTGATATAAAAAAAAAATGTTAAACCAAAATTTGTCTTCCTTTTTACTTTTGGTCTGTTAATGTTTTTAAGTTCCCGATGGTGTCCCGGGAATGCGGGGTTTTTACCTCGCTGAAACCACTTCATTGATCACCATTAGCCCAAAGCTTGCCCTTCGTCCCACAGGCAGCAGCAGCTTGTATGTCTAGGACTGGCAAATAAGCAGTCATCATTGTGTTAGATCAATCTCCACAATTCAGCTTAGTATCAGACGGCTCAACAAACATTGAGACCGCTTCTTTTGCCACATTGAAAATCGGCATTTTATAAAAATATGTTTTGTTAATTTTTTACAATGTTTTACTGGAATAATGCACAGTTGTACACCCTTATACATCCCATTTAAAAAATAGGTAATTTTTAAATCTAAATCATCATCATTATCATTTCAACCGAACGATGTCCACTGTTGAACATAGGCCGCCCCAAATGTCACTATAATGACCATTTCTGTGCGTCCCGCAACCATCGGATTGTCGCGACCCTCACCATCAGTCCACCTTGTGGGAGTAATTCCAACACTGCGTCTTACGGTGCGTAGTCACCACTCCAGAACCTATTGCCCCCATCGACCATCTGCTCTGCGAGTAAAATAATTTTTGATTATTTTTAGGATAAAAATTACATACTTTAAAAATAGCTGAAATCTGAACATATTATTTTCAGGATGTGCATGTAAAACTTTTTATATTAGTGTAATCACATACTAATTTTTTTTTTAGAGTTCAGTGTTGCCAGTAACATTTTTTTAAATCTCAATGCCAAAAAAAAAATAAGCACCTTGATTCGATTTGTTCTGAACTTACGAATATCAACAACAACCAATTTGTGCTAAAAATTCTGATCGTTCCATTAATATTCAACTACACTCCAATTATAAAAAATAAAATAGTGCAAATGTTGTTTCAGCGTCTGTTTGGCTTTAATTTTTCTAATGCACGGCTGAAATACGAAAATTGCAATGATATCACTTGAGAATTCTTCTGAACAAAGTAAGAATACTTAGCTGGTTTTTATGACTTCGCGAATAGAGTAGCTCGTTTTTTTTTGCGTAGTATCTCTCGGTTGCAATGCAGCTTCTCTTCAGAGTCCTTTGCAAGATCCTTGACCTACAAAGCTGAAAATTTAATTTTAAAATAACCCAACACATTTTGTTATTGAGTTTTTTTTTTCTAATTGCGAATATTATTCTTGAATTTGATCTGGTTTTTTTATTCAAGCTTAAGTCATTGGTAATGCGCTATAATTTTTTATAGTATTTTATTATTGTAGTTTTCGTGAACGTAAAAAAATTGTGAATGAAATAGAAAGTAATTTTTATTTTTAGTAATTTTTCAGCTCAAAATCCCAAGGTCTGTAAACTGGACCGGTTCGGCGAGGCAGTACGGGTCGGAGTGCGCGTAGGCGGCCGGGCATCCGGCGCTGGGGGCGGGAGCGACCCGGGCCGACTCTAGTCCCGCGCCGGCAGCCGCTGCGAACGCGCCTCTAGTCGCGAACGCCGCTCCACACAACTTTCCCGTACTTTTCCACGTTCGCTAGTGAGGTGAAAATATCGGATCGCGGATCCGTGTAATGCACCATCGCCGTATTGTTTGTGACACCGCCGTGTTGTGAATGAGTGACAACCTTTATGTGTCGCCTTTATTACTGTTCGTGAATTTTATTGGCGAATAAATACGTTTAGTGAGTAATAAATTACTTTTTAACGTTGTTTTGTTTTTGAATATTGGAATCGGGATTGCTTGTTTTCTTTTTGTATTGTTTTTTAAATGGTTGAGGTGATGATAAAGGGTTTGGTGAAAATAAATGTTTTTCGGAATTTGTGCACATATTTAAGGTTTTCATTCTGCGCAAATGGATTTATTTTTTCGGATTTCTATGTAATTTGTCTTTGCAATAAGGAATTTAAAATAATTTATATTATCTTAAAATGCTCACGATAGTATTAAATTAATGTTGCTATCTAGATAATATCCATTACGCATACAAAGCAATAAGATCCCATCCCTTCAAAAACCGTAAGAAAATATGTAAGTATATAGAAAAAAAACTTTCAACTCTTAATTATAAAAACACATTTGGTTAAATTGAGTAAATAAATTAACCGCATAACGTCGTAAGACAAAAGGATCTTAAAATCAACATTTACCATTTAATCTGTTTACACTGCTGCTCACAAGTACAGTACATCATCACTCTGAAAGGACTCATAAGAGTAGAAAAGGAGTGAGAATAATTTAACAAAAGATAATGTACCACTCTGTCAACACTCAGCCATGTCTCGCACACACTCACTCAGGTATTACTTAGGAACTGAATGAAATTGAAGACACCTCATTACCACTACTCTTTGCTATCACTTTTAGCAACACCCTTTAAAACATACCACATCCCCGTCACTTGGGTGAACAAAGCCGTGTCGAGATCCCGTGGTACCACGAACGCAGTGCGAACGCCGTCACTCTCCGTAAGCGGCAATATCCCGCCCTCGCGTTGAAATTTTCAGCATGTTTTCACATATATTTTTATCGCGTAACTCGGCTAATATTAACGCACAATTAGGGGAAAATGTTTAATTCACTCGTGCTTAAAAGGTGTCTCTGAGAATTAAGAAAAGTGGGTGCTTTATACTCTCTCGTAAGGTTACATTTATTATTTAAAATGCAAGGTGTAAAATGGGTTAAAAGCCTGCTTTTACAGGATTCAGTAAATTTTCTATATAGAACTGAATGTTGGATCGTTTTATATAAATAAAATAAACAATTACACCAAATTATCCTTATTGCTATAAGCTGTCCATTTTATTGCCTAGCGGATCTGGCAGCCCGACATTGGTTCCTGCCTACCTAGATACCTAAATGAATACAAATGTATATGCATTAGGCACGTAGGCACATACATTTCACTCGACCAACTACAAAAGTAGGTGAATAAACACATTGAATGTGTAAAACTAAATCTGTCTGGGATAAATATTTCAACAAATTGATTGTCTAGAACACTGGGCGTTCTCGGTTAGAAGGTCGTATATATGAGTCTTGTAGTTTATTAATATATAAAGGAGTTGTTTTGATAATAAATTAATTTTATTTTGATAACCTACGTCACCATAGACTAAAATAGGGTTATGTGTAGGTCGAAAATAGCAAATTCTGTCTAAAAAAATAATTTAAGTATGTAATTTTTTTTTTATAAAATTAGAAATTCGTAAGCTAAAGTCCAGAATGAATTAAAAATAATGTAATTTTGTTGAAATAAGAGCTTTACTAACGTAATATCGCTGCTCCATAAACGTCAGAAATTTTGTAATTAAATTAATTTGTATAATCGAATAAACCTCTCTAATTTCTTTGAATTGTGAAATCTTACAAGGGCACATCGTAATAGTATTACTCTTGGCTACAGAGGGGTCCCGTTTATTTCGTTATTTTATTATGCTTATATTAAATAATGTCGTTATTTTTCTGGTTATACCTGTATTTTATGTTTATATATATTTAATGGTTAAGGCATTAAATCCACCTCTATACATTTTGTGCATATAGAATAGAATTAATAATAATGTCTATGCTAGCTTTTTATAATCTATACATACTTTTTCGGACAAATACTAGAAGAATTTAGATAAGTCTTTTTAATTGGTAACAATTACTAAAAAAAAAGGACAGTGGTCAACGACCAATAACAGGCTAATAAGACATTAGAAACGAAAAATCCATAACCATTTAACCAAAACGAAAGTTTGGCTTGCAATAACAATTAGTTTTAATTGTAGCCATTAAATTCAAATATACCTACGAGTACTATAGCTACAGTTAACGGGCATCTCTAGCCAACAACAAACTGCCGGCGATAACCCCATCGCTGCTGCCGTAATTACTTCTA
The DNA here is from genome assembly GCA_961205895.1 of Mythimna pallens. Lineage (NCBI taxonomy): Eukaryota > Metazoa > Arthropoda > Insecta > Lepidoptera > Noctuidae > Mythimna > Mythimna pallens. The sequence goes on from OY540843.1 coordinate 12,313,507, forward strand.
AACTTATTCTCAAGTTATCTGTAGGCCGTACTATGAATTGTTCAACTTTATTTATTAAAACCACGAACCCAATATTGCGATGCTTTTAAACCAAATTTCGCTATGAATCATTCCATTAAATACGACGGTGAAAAGCCAACGCTACAACGGAAGGTTCTTGTGTACGATCTGACAGTTTTTGGCAGGTAATAAATTGGTGCGAATAATTATTTTTGCTTTTTTTTCTCTTTGGTAAGTATAATTTTAATGTCAAGATTTTTGTCGCTGATTGTTGGAGCCTTACTTTTGTCTTTTGTTACAAATTACTAATTTTAAAAACGGAACAGCGCTGTTAGCTGTGGATTGATTTAGAATATAAATTGATATCACTTTCCATATTTGATTTTGTGCCAAATTAAATATTTTAAATTCATTTGCAGTTAACTAGATTAGCAAAGAATTGCCAAAATAGAGAAGAGAATGCAATTAAATGTAGATAGAGAATCACTCTGCTAAATGTTTTTAAGATATCTTGTTTTAAAGTTACCTGGCGCATAATATAACACGATAAATAGTTTGCACAAGATTTTCACTTTAGCAAAAAAACCTATGATATAGATACTTACTTTTTAAGGACTGATAAGGACCTGTATGCAAATGATGCTCTTTTTTTATGTTCAACTTATAAGAACACACGATTTTCTCTATAATATCTATGGTTGCTCCTTTTTCTAGTTTCCAAAATTTATAATAGATTTTAGGGTGTCTTTTAATAATTCGCAATTTATTTTCTTAAGTATATAGCAATGTAACTTTTAGAGACCAACCAAAGATTCGGTTTTGGATTTGGCCAAAAAACTAGTCACGGCCAAATTTTCGGTTTCAGCCAAAAAGTGGCCGAACATTCGTTACGACCGAAACCATCGACTTTGGGCCAACCGTTTTATAATCGGTTAATATTTAGAGGTAGCACAACAACAATATTAACCGATTATGGTGATTTTTGGTATATGAACTCTGTGCTTCGAGCAAAGTCAAAAATCAAAAATTTAAAAGAACATGAAACGCCCTAACTGATTGTCTCGTTCGTCTACATATGTTATAATTTTTGGGTCTTCGTCCAAATATTAATTTAGCCTGTTATGAAAGTTATATATAACCAGGTGATTACTAAGCATAACTTTAGCAAATATATTTAGGAATAACTATATCGATTTTTCTATGACTGCGTCAGTTTCGGTTACGGCCGAAACTGGAAGAGGAGTCGAACATTCGGTTACGCTTGTTTGGTGTAGTTCTGTATCTCAAGATTCTACGCAACGGGACAATATTTGTAATGATTGAAACAGAGGCAATCTCGGTCAAATGGAGCTGAAAATCTATTACTACTTCATTATTTTTTGCATGTTTTTTCTTTCATTATTTTTGACTACTTCAGCGAAGCTGGCCGAAAAGGCTGACACAATACGTTTGCTGCCAAATACTGCAAATGTATTAGAATGTGTTACATACATATCGTGTTCTGTATGTATAAAAAACTAATAGGTACTCTAGTAAACATGACACTGTTTAAATGCATAAAACGTGCAAAGCGAAAATGTGAAACAGAAAAAAAAAAATACAATATTTTCTTTGTACTCAAATGCCAGTTTCAGCTTCCATTTGTTGGAAAACTAAGGATAACACACACTTTTATTTCCCAAAGGGTAAGGCAGGGTTCGATAATTGCCAAAGACTATGACAATTTTTCCATTTCCGAGTGCCGTACAGTTATAGAAAAGGATAATTTCAAAAGTCCGGGCTGCAGCTGAAATTGTCCTCCTAAAAAACCCAATAACACTTTGCGTGACCCAGTATCAAACCCTCGCGATCTCTTGGGCACGACAGCTTCGATTCTGACCACAATAACAACGAAATACTCAATTAATATTTTTCCTTGTTCTTGTCTTAAGATACTGATATTATGAAAACATAGATTGGTTTTCTATCTTCGTCTTACAGTGCAGTTTTCTCGCTCCATTACCCGAGCTTTGGGTAAAGCTCGCGCTCATTAGGGAGATGACTATAGTTTCTTTGTCTTACCTGCAGAATGGTCATCTTATCCCTCAGAGCTTGAGTGAGATCATGGAGGTAAAGGGTATGTATGTTTCTGTTATATGCATCTACCTTAAACCTCTTAATCGCTGCTTACGACTCCCAACGGAAGAGATAGGGGTCACATGTTCTAAACAAGGGGTTATAAAAGTAATTAAACTACCATTTACGGTTATTTGGTTTAATTTCTACGGTAGACTTTTTCTCTAATAAATTTCAAAACTTTTACAAACGCACGAAAAGTTTCGGTACCTAAAGGATAAATAATTAGTTCATTCGACGGAGGGGATGGCGAAGAAGTCTGAGGCACGTGCAAATCCTATTACGGGGTGACCAGCCCCTGATTTAAATATACTATTAAAGATATTTACTGCCCACATTTAGAAAACAGCCTTCTCGCTCCCGGAATTTTGGCAACAGCTGGGGATGCTAGGAATTTCTAATACCTTCATAAATTCAAGCGTCAATAGCTTAGTTGAGTGATGCTCAAAAGGTCGTAAGTTCAAACTTTGCCGTATTAATCAATTGTGTTGAGCACGTTGAGGTCGTAAAGGAATATCAATCACACTTACCTTTGAAGCACATTTTAATATTTACCCCAGTAATACCTAGTAGGTTTTATTTTGAGCAAGATGTTTTAACAGCATCAAAGAGATATCAAAAAAAATGTACAGAGCCAGCCAGGGCTGATGTCTGCCTGGGCTGCGGCCTGGAACGCCAAGGGCACTTAAGCAACATGGGGAAGTTTTAGTCAGTAAAAGTCTAAACCCGGGGCACTGGGACGAAGGCAACGAAGGAACATTTGTGGGTTTTTAGTCAGTAAAAGTCTGACACTACCTCTCGGTCCGCCAAGAGCGAGATTTGTCATTAGATGATTTTCCAACCTAAAAAAAAAGTCAGTAAAAGTCTGACATGCCTTCTGGCTCCACCCAGACCGGGAGAAGGAACAGGCTTCAGTTACTCTTAGCCTTAGATTAGTCTTGAACTCAAGCGAAGATATACCCACTGACGTACCTAACATACAAACTCTACATACAAACAGCTAAGAAGTGAAATTCTCTGTCGGGATCTTTTTTTTTTTTAGGTGGGAAAATCATCTTATGACAAATCCCGCCCTTGGGCGGAGCGGGAGATATTGTCAGACTTTGACTGACTAAAAACCCACTCATGTTCCTTCGTTGCCTTCGTCCCAGGGTCCTGGTTTCGTTTTCACACTACCCATGGCCCCAGTAGGCTTCGACCCTGTTGGGCCCCTACGATTTGCTGACATCTCCCTGAGGCGCGCGTGGACCAATACGACGTCTTGGTCCGGACGGTTACCGAACGGTCGGACGGCGGGCCACCCATTGCCCACCGTCCGCAAGCCCGCTCCTACGGTGGCCGAAAATCGGGATCGGAATCCCGCCTGGGGGTTTTTAAGTCAAGAGTGAATAGGGTTAGTTCTGGGCAAGCAAGTTCTATCGTCGACCACGTAATTGTTTACCATCAGGTATGATAATGGTCAAGCTAGAGCGTTTCAATAAAAATAAGTTATTTGATTTCGACTGGCCTGTTAGTCTTGTGGTAGTGGCCCTGACTGCTATGCCGGAGGTCGTGGGTTCGATTTCCACCCAAGACAAATGTTTGTATGATGAGCATGATCATTTGTTCTATGTCTGGGTGTAATTTATCTATAATATGTATGTTTATCAGTTGTCTAGTAATCACAACACAAGCTCTGCTTAGCTTGGGACTAGATGACGATGTGTGATAGTCGTGGAATATTATTATTATTACTATTATTTTTGATGATTGCCCAACTTGAAAAAAGAACATTTCTAGTTACCTACTCAAATATAGGTACAAAATCTATAGGTAAAAACTAACAATAGAGAGCATTACCAATTCCGCATCAAACACTGTGAAGTTTCAATCCTGCCTCGAGAATGTTCGTAACAAAGAATCTCGATTAAACTTTTCTGCGACCCAAAGAACTCAGCACTCGAAAGGGTCGAACTAGTTTGTACCGGTTGACCAAAGTCCGATAGAATCAATTGATTTTAAACACAGGACTAAAGCTATTTACTCTTCACACAATAGCTACTTCGTTTCGGAAAATCGGAAGTCATACCGGATTCCGATACATAAATCTAATATTGAAATAGGCAGATTAGGAAACTGCAGTTCGCAAACAAAGTGCCACTGCACTGTTCCCAGTTTAATGTAACTATGAACTGGTGAAGTTATGATATGGACTTTGAATGTTTCGAATACATTATTGGTGTTTGATAGTAACTTTTGCGTAGAATTTTGCTCGCTATCATCTTGCTATTTTCCTATGCAAGCAAAACACTCCGTTCCGGCTCGTTTTTACCTGACTGCAAGAAGATTTAGGTATGTTTTTTGTAAAATTCTTTCTTCAAAATATCATTAATTATGAGGTAATTTTTTTTTTGTTGATGATTATAACATGATTATATCTTAAGGCTACCTACTTATCTGCAGCATCTGCATTCTTGGAACGCTAAGAGCAACTGATGGAACATGGATGGGTTTTAGTCTGGAAAAGTCTGATACTTCCAGAGAGGGAGAAGTGATCACCCTCAAAAAAAAATAGTCAACCGACCAGTAGTTTGTTGACATTTTTTTTTTATTGAAGAATAATATATCTATGTATCTATCTCTAGAATGGAGCGAAAGGGGGGCGTGTTAGACTTTAACTGACTTAAACCCATCTAAATTCACCTAACGGTGACCACCGTTAGGTTAGGTTAGGTTAGGTCAGGAATTGTTGCCCTGTGCGATAATACCGCCAATTGTACACTTATTTTTAGTCGCAAATAGAATATTTATTATAAATAAATTTCTTTATTTGCCACGGGAACTCGAACATTCCCGAACGTTTGTAGACTTACTCTTTGAAACGTTCCTACACGTTTCTATTAATACGGTACAGTTAAGGTAAGTTTGTGCTCAGAAAGAAATATGTAACGAACGAAATTGGTCACCAATTGAGAAATGAACTGTAATTATTAACATTGATTAGTCACGTCATCATTTCTTTAGCTTTTTTTGTTCACAATACAACACAGCATTTATACTAACGACTCATGACCTAGAATCCTACAATTTTATATGTAGATCGTGTAGGTTTGTGCCATCGAGCCAACACGCTTGTTGAGCCTTTGTCAAAAGTGACACAGGTAAAAAATTACATTCTTTTGAATTTGCCTAATTGCCTTGAATTAAATCCTGTCTAATTTAAACCCTTTGTCAAGTTTATACCAACGTTCCATAATCTGATTCATCTCGTGCATTTGTCCAGCTTTATGGCCTGTTTTTGTTCGTGGATTTTGTAATGAGGCTTGACATGTTCCCCAAAGCATCGCAAACGGTACAATTAAATGGAGCTTTATGAATCGTGACACGTGCCAGTATTCCTTATTGTTCGATCAAACTTAAGTCGGTTTTCTAATAATGAAAAGTGGAATTAATTACCAGACGAATTTCATCGAGGTTTAATTATTGCTCGGGGATTGTTTCTGCACACCATTCAATAGTTGTGTGATTAAAATAGTTTTCAGCAGCAGTCAGCGCTGTCAAAGGTGCCGTCACAGCCGGCACAATATTTACGATTCCATATTTCAATGCCTAACTTCCTTAACACAATATTCCCCGTAGGAGAAGCAAATGATTTATTTTGTGATACATCTCGTATATATTTCATGGCTGAATCATCGTAAGAACAAATAATCCTACAAAAATCTCAGGTGACGGGATCCTGGGGTGGGTTTATAACGATAGAATGACGGTAATAAATATTTGTTATTGCTGCGTCACCGACACGCACAAAGATCGGGAAAGTGTGAATGATATAATGACGCTGGGGTTCTGTACGCACTTATTTTTGTGAGGCTCTCGGCACCGAGTTATTGATAGAGCGTGTTCTCACATCTTTGCGTGCTCACCGATATTTATTTGTTGGGTACTTAAATATAAATATTTATTTTTTCAATATATTTATATTTCCTATTTGCAGAATCTTTTAGGTTGGTTGGTCCCGGTTGTCATTCCTATATCTTTGACAGCCATTACAGGTTTTCAGACACCAAAAAATCTTACCAATCAGTCAGTTAACCAAGGACTATCGTTTTACCCACAGGTGGGCAGTGGTGGCCAAGTGGAATAGCCTCGACTTACAAGTTGTAGGTCGCGGGTTCAAACCCAGCCAGGCGCATTACTTTGTGTAATTTATTTCATCACCACTGCTCTCAAAACGGTGAAGGAAAACATCGTGAGGAAACGGGCATGTCCTAGAAATAAAAATTCGAAGTCATGTGATATTCACCAACCCGCACTGGGTCTGGTGGGTGGGTGGGTGGATTACGAGCCATCCTCTCTCTTAGAGAGGAGGTTTGAGTCCCAGCAGTGGGAACATTAAAAGGCTGCTATGATGCTATCGTGCTACCCAGTAACTGGGTTGTAGAGGCCTGATAGGTAATCGCTCAATATAATACACGAGTACTTAACCGAATCCGGTTAGATTAGAAGCCCACCCTAATAGAAGCTAGTTGTTCGGGGACATTGCAGTGGTGGGCGTTTACCTGTCCCCGAACAGAACTCTCGCCGATCTCCACATCTCCCTTATGGAGCTGAATGCCGTCGTCGCTGGGTTTGGTTCCCTCCCCGTGGTCGTTTGCGGGGACTTCAATGCCAAGAACTTGGCTTGGGGTTCCCGGTTCACGAACCAGCGGGGTCGGATGGTGGAGGACTGGGCTCTGGAGACAGGCCTGGTCGTCCTAAACCGGGGTTCCGTCCCCACGTGTGTGCGGATGCAGGGCGAGTCAGTGGTGGACATATCGTTCGCCAGCCCTGCTCTGTCACCGCGTGTCGTCGACTGGCGCGTCATGGAGGGGGTGGAGACGTACTCGGACCACCAGTACATTCGGTTTGACGTCTCCGCCCAGACCTCGATCGCGCCGGTCCCACGGACCCCGTGTGGTCCGCGTTGGGCGCTGAAGCAGCTGGACCGGGAGCTCCTCCTGGAAGCCGCGATGGTACAGGCCTGGGTGCAAGCACCGGACAGGCCTGTCGACATCGACGTCGAGGCAGAGTGGTTCCGGGAGGCCATGTCGCAAATCTGCGACGTGGCAATGCCCCGAGTCCGGCCAGGACGTGCCCGGCGCCAGGTGTACTGGTGGTCGCCGGAGATTGCGGCACTGCGGAATGCATGCAATGCTGCGCGGCGCCGGTACGCCAGACACTGCAGTCGCCGCATCCGCCCGCCGGATGCGGAGGTCAGAGAGGCGGAGCTGTATGAGGGATACAGAGTGGCGAAGCGCACCCTCCGAGCGGAAATAAAGCGGGCCAAGTTGGAGGCCCGCAACGTGTGGCTGGGGACTCTGAACGGAGACCCGTGGGGACGCCCTTACAAGGTGGTGCGGGAAAAACTCCGCCCCTGGGCTCCCCCACTCACACAGAGTCTCCGGCCCCAGATTGTGGAGGGTGTGGTGAGCAATCTGTTCCCTGCGCGAGAGGAACACTCTCCCCCGCTCATGGCTCCGCCACCAGCAGTGTCTAACGTGGATCACGATGGCGACGACGACGACAATGCTCCAGAGGTGACCGAGGTAGAGATGAGTGTGGCGGTACGAAGGCTAAGTGCCAAGAATACCGCCCCAGGACCCGACGGCTTGCCTGGTAAAGCCTGGGTCCTGGCCATGGAGGCTCTCGGGTCTCGATTAAAAGGGCTCTTTAGCGCATGCATGGAGAGGGGCCAATTCCCACTTCTCTGGAAGACGGGGAAACTGGTCCTTATCGCGAAGCCGGGGCGCCCTGCGGACTCTCCGTCCGCGTACCGGCCCATTGTGCTGCTCGACGAGGTGGGCAAGCTCTTTGAAAGAGTAATTGCAGACCGCCTCGTCGCGCACCTAACACGAGTGGGGCCGGATCTGGCGGACGGCCAGTTCGGCTTTCGCAGGAGGCGCTCCACGGTGGACGCCATCATGCGCGTACGAGCTCTCACGACGGGGGATGCGGTGTCCCAGGGCAGGTGTATCGTGGCGGTGTCGTTGGACATCGCTAACGCCTTTAACTCCCTGCCCTGGAGTAGCATTAGGAGGGCACTCCGGTATCACCGAGTGCCCGACTACCTCTGTCGTGTGATCGAGGCCTACCTGTCGGACAGGTACATCATCTACCCTGGTCACCAGGGTGAGTGGAAACGGCGAGAGATGTCGTGCGGTGTTCCGCAGGGATCGGTACTAGGACCGCCCTTGTGGAACATCGGCTACGACTACGTGCTGCGCGGCGACCTCCCTGACGGGGTCAGCGTGGTCTGCTACGCAGACGACACGCTGGTCCTGGCTCAGGGAGAGTCATACCAGGCGGCGGTCGAATTAGCGACACGCGGGGTTGCGATAGTCGTTGATAGGATCCAGCAGTTGGGACTCGAGGTGGCGCTACACAAGTCCGAGGCCATGTGTTTTCACGGCCCTCGGAGCGCGCCACCTCGGAATTCCCAATTAACGGTAGGAGGAGTTCACATCGGCGTCGGGTCGACGATGAAGTACCTGGGACTCGTCCTCGACAGCCGGTGGAATTTCGAGGAGCACTTCCGACGTCTGGCTCCCAAACTGAATCGGACTGGGGCTGCCCTCAAGCGGCTCCTGCCCAACCTCGGGGGTCCAGACGCCTCCTGCCGGAGGCTCTACGCAGGCATCGTCCGGTCCATGGCCCTTTATGGGGCGCCGGTGTGGGCGCCGTCACTGCGAAAGCGACCGGCGGCCCAGCTGAACGCGTGCCAGAGGGTCATGGCCATACGGATGGCGAGGGGATACCGCACGGTATCCCGCGAAGCGGCGAGCCTCCTTGCTGGCCAGCAACCATGGGACCTGGTGGCAGCAGGCCTTGCACGCATGCACGATCTGCGCGTGGAGATGCAACGTCGGGGTGAAACTCCGCTGCCGCGACAAGTCACGGCATGGCGGGCAGAGCTCCGGCGGGGTCTCATGGCGGAATGGCGACAGCGACTATCGCAACCCTTAATGCAGCTATCGCAACCCTGGGCACGCCATAATTATGGCGATAAGTCCCCTCTTTGAGGAGTGGCTGGAAAGGCAACACGGCGTCCTTACCTTCCGCATGACGCAGGTCCTCACCGGACATGGTAAGTTCGGGAGGTTCCTGCACCGGATTCGTGCGGAAGAAACGCCCGGTTGCCACCATTGTGCGGACCGCCCGGAGGACACGGTGGAGCACACGGTGGAGGTGTGCCCCGCTTGGGCAGAGCAACGCCGTGTCCTCGTGGGGGCGATTGGCGGCGGCGATCTCTCGCGCCGGGCCTTGGTACAGGCCATGGTCCGGAGTGAGGAGGAGTGGCAGGCGGTCGCCTCCTTCTGCGAAGCAGTAATGCTAGCAAAGGAGGCGGCCGATCGCGTGAGGCAACGGTCCTCACGCCCCAATCGCCGCCGGGATTCCGATCCCGATTTCCGGCCATCGTAGGCGCAGGCTTGCGGACGGCGAGCAATGGGTGGCTCGCCGTCCGACCGTCCGGTAACCGTCCGGACCGAGCCCAAGTCGTCGACGGCGCGTGCTGTTCCACGCGTGCCTCAAGGAGATGTCAGCAACTGTAGGGGCCTAGCAGGGTCGAAGCCTACTGGGGCCAAGGGTCTGATTCTGAAAGGAAGACTCGGCCCTGGTACGAAAGGCAACGAAGGAACAGGAGTGGGTTTTTAGTCAGTAAAAGTCTGACACTATCTCCCGCCCCGCCCAAGGGCGGGGGATGTCATAAGATGATTTTCCCACCGAAAAAAAAAAAAAAAAAAAAAAATAGAAGCTAGTTGGGAAAAGGGTAGGGAGGTGATGATTTGCAGATTTTTTTAGGAAAAAATAAAAACTACTGACACTTTAATTTTTTTTTTTCTAGTACTCTTAGAATAATAATAACTTTTAATGCGAAGCTACAAGTAGTCACGGTAGCGACTTGAATATCTTTGCAACTAACAAGAGTTAGCTATTAGCTGTTCTTAACTTTTAAATGCAAATCCACAAACTTTAGCGTGAAATACTCCAACTTTGCCTAAGTAGGTACGTCCTAGATTCGTACCCGTAGCAATCTTGATTAATTTCATCGGATTTTATACAACTTTCATCGATTTCAAGGCAAAATGTCCGAGTTTATATTTTTGTTTTCCTTATTGTATCTTAAAATAACATTTGGGCCAACATGAGAGCAAATTGATTTTATTAATAGCAGAGCCTAGGCTGAGGGCGCAATGGCCGCCCACGTTACCCGGGGAGTATACGCGGAGATACGTGTGACAATCTGGATTCTGAAATAAGTGATTAAATTCCTGCCTCCTGTGAGTGTGACACGGTGTGTCGTAAATGGAATAACAAGAAACAAATTGCTTGTGTTAATATAAACAAAAGGGTTGAGGTTTACGAAGAATTTCTGCAATTTTTGTCTTTTAATGTTAGGGACAGTCAAATACCGCAGCTCTTTTCCTGGTTTTGGATTTAGACCTTTGACTTGACAACAGTATTTTGAGTAGAAGATTTAACGTGAATTGTTGGAGATAAACGAAAACTTTACACAGCTTAGAAACTACGCACTTGACTGTTCTTATCTTTAAGAAAAAGGGTTTGGGTTTCCTCGTGGAAACAAAATCGAATCCAGCTTTTTAAATATGCAACAGCAAAAACGGTTGTACAAAACTGAGCTCTGTAGTTTTTAGCAGAAATATTGATGATGACCGTAATAAAAAAAAGGTCAATTTTAGTGGAATTTTCGGTGATTCTAGAGAATGTGATAAACAAAGATATTTATGTTATACCATGTAGCGGATACGACACAAGGGGCCCATGGGTCCGAAGGCATTGCGGTAGAAAGGCCAGCATATAAATACCCTTATATTAAATTTACAGCAAGATGAAAAAGCTAGAAATCTTCCATAGTGATGCGCTATTCAGATTTCCCCCGGGTTCTGTAATCCTCTTACCCGGTTTCAATTTAAAATTTATTCTCAATTCCAACACGTTTCAAATCATGGATATCATGACACTGGCACGTTTGAACTTAACATTTTTCTGCTCGGAAATGAAATATAGTATTAGCATAAGCGCTCATCTTGTGGAGATTTACTTTATTCCGACGTTTGCTATATGAGAGTTTGACCCTCTGGGGAAATGTATTTTTGAAACACTTGGTTATACATTAAGTAGAAATATTTTATAGCCCCATAGGATATTTATCGCTTATCTTTAGCAGTCATAAACCCGTTTCAGTGGATTCGTTTTTATAACTCCTGCTCAATGATAACCGGGAAAATCTGTATATAATAATAATCTGTGTGTGTGTTTATATATATATATTTGATACTTGGGCATTTTTGCAAACATATGGTTTATCATTCCCACTTTCATTCCTTCCCGCCATATCCTGGAAACGGCTAAATCGAAATCTAAGAAAAAAACTGCATTCAAATTGGTTCACCCGTTTAAGAGCTACGGTACCAGACAACAAACACACATAGCGGTCAAACATATAACATCCCTCCTTTACGTCGGAGTTACACAAATTAGAAGTATGACACAAAGCAAGCTTCAAAGGACTGAATAGTATCCATAGAAGCACATAACAATACAACACGAACCATCTATCTTTACATTTTACCTTTTCTTCAGTAAGCATATACCCAATTTCCTCAAACGCCTAAGCCGGAGTAAAAGAAACATAGTAAATAGGGAATGACACGTTAGTTCCCAAAAAAAAGGGCAAGATATTCAATGAAAGTGGAAATAACAGAAAGGGCACAGTCATACGTATATTAGTGAGGGTTCCGTATGCCGCGGGCTCGAGATAACGTCGGCGTTCTTAAGAGCCTATAAAAATGCTAATGGTATGAAGGTGATGTGTTCCAAAGAAAAGGAACATTGGAATTGCACGCATATCTTTGATTCGTTACTCGTAAATTTGGACACTGATCTAAACAATTTTGATTGGAACACACATTTAAAACTAAAACCCGACAATAAAAAAAACCTGTAATAGATATTCATAAACGCAATAAAAATGAGGTTTAAAGAGTTTGTAATTTTACATGATTTTTTATATATTAACTATGTTTTACACGGTGATATTTATGTTTTAACAATACAATTACCAGTCTGTGACAGTGTGACGGTTGACAGAATAGAATGGAAGAAAAAAACGTGTTGCAACCCAAAGTAACATAGGACAAGGGCAGGAAGATGATGATGAGTCTGTTTTGTTGAAAAATTATACGTTTAGATCTACCTAAAATGATACGTTTAGATCTTATTTAAAATGATACGTTTAGATCTTTCTTAAAATGATACGTTTAGATCTTATTTAAAGTGATACGTTTAGATCTTATTTAAAATGATACGTTTAGATCTTATTTAAAATTATACGTTTAGATCTTATTTAAAATGATACATTTAGATCTTTCTTAAAATGATACGTTTAGATATTTCTTAAAATAATAAGTTTAGATCTTTCTTAAAATAATAAGTTTAGATCTTTCATAACATAATAAGTTTAGATCTTTCTTAAAATGATACGTTTAGATATTTCCTAAAATGATACGTTTAGATCTTCCTAAACTTGTATCCAATTATCGTCATAGAGGAAAATATAATAATTAGTTTGTAAATAAACTGGAACTGTTTTGTATTAAAATTAGGTAGGTCAGTCAAGGTTGTCTGCTAGAGAAGTTTAATGGTTAGCACCGACCTTTGTATAATTTACTTATATGTCCTTTATTTGTATTCAATGAGTGTAGGTTCATATATTGATTTGTAAATTGTCTGGATAGCTTTACCTAGTTTTTTGTAAATTAACATTCAGGGTGAAAAGTCGATGAGAGCTTTGGAGGTGAAGTTCAAATATTAAAAAACTCCAAATATTGATGATACCAATTGGTAATAAAAAGAAAAATTTCGACTCTTTTTTTTATTCGTTAATAAGACGCACCAAAAACATCATAATAAACAGATTGAGACTAGTATATAGTAGTAATTATTATTTTACTAGATAAATTTAAATTAAAGACTAATGACAATTAATATTAATTGTATAAGCTTTCTACCATAATTAAACAATCATAGCTAAAATAGATTAAAATAATAAATTAAAATCCAAAATAAATAAATAAAAACAATTTAATTACAAATAACTTTTTCTTTCATAAAACTTGTGTTGAAGATACGATCGTACATTATTCCACCTTGCATATTTGACTTTAAATGCTCTTTTAAAGTACAGAAACAGGAAATCATTTGTAGAAAAAATTGGCTGTAAATAAAAAGAATCATAATTGAAAATTATTTTCAGAAAATGTGAATATGTGCTGACAAACGAAAAAAAGCATTGTAATTATGTTCCTGAAGAATAATTCTCCTATTATTTTTTAATTAGTGAAATAACCTTTTGGCAGGTTTTCTGTTACAGACATCTACTCAAATTAATTTTCCCTTTTTCATGAAAAATTATCCCTTTGTTTAATAGCTTGAAACTTTTTCCGGGAAGGAGCAATTGTTTTCTCTGAGGGAGCTGGGTAATTAATACGTGGTATTTTTTTTTCTACCCCTTTTGGAAGGGCCACGTACCGGGCACAGTTCTGTGTGTGGTATTTGTGCATTGTTTTGATTTCAATATGATAGCAGCAACTCTATATAATATAAGTGATTTTTGTGATTTTAAGTCGATTTTTACATTAAACGAAAAGTTTGTTGAGAAGATTTGTTCGGAGTTCGCCACAATTTTGGATTTTCGTGTTCACGAATCCTTGAGAGTCAACATGTAAACACGCCTAACCCTTAATATGGTTTACTAAACATAACACATCCTGTATTCCCCATAGGGTTAGACAGAAAAGCAAATTAACCAAATTTTTCAAACTAATCGGTAATTTAACGCTAAGGGATATTTTATCTTATTGCAATGAAACACTAAAAAGTGCTGGTTCTCATTTGAAGAATTAACTTTTGATTAGGTTTACCTATCAAGTGTCAGTTTTATGAAATTGGCCACTGGCTTTGATAACTTTAGATTGACTAGAAACTATAAGTCTGTATGTCAAGATCCTTTGTCACGGTAACGCATGAAGGTATCGAGTTGTAATTAAAACTATGTACTCAGGTCTACGGTCCCATGAAGCTATGAAAAAATCAAACTTCTGAGTTAACGAAAAAAAAAGATACAGCCATTTATGTTGCAAAAAACGTAAGTATATTTTGACACTCTCAAGGGAATCAAAATTCCAAATGGTACTTTCCGTTAACCTTGAATCCTGAACTTTGGCATGAAGCAAGGTCTCATAACACAAGTATAGGGAAAAATCTGAAAACTGTAAATTTTTAGTTACGACACAAAAAAAAAAAACTTTTTTTCAACACTTTTGATTCGGAAAAATCTTTGAACTCAATTCGGGACTAGAACTGTTTTCATAGGTAAGTTTGTACGGAACCCTCAGTGCACGAGTCCGACTCGCACTTGCCCTGTTTTTATTTTTATAATATATCGAGAAATTATAATCTAATAAAGATTTATTACAATCATACGGAATCTGTAATTTTCTGGAGACCTACAAACCTCTATTTTTTAATCAGTACAAAAAAGGCTGTATATTTGTATATTTTTGTAGTCAAAAGTAAAAAAAAAATGAAATTGGTAAATTCATAATTGAATGAATCATTCATAACTTAGCTAGATACTAGAAAATACTACTATTGATCGTCATTTATTCATTCATAATCAATAGGCTGTACAATATTTTCATAAATTGAGTGACATTTTCGGATATAAACAAAACGCTAATAACTAGTATTCCAAGTTACTCGAATCACAGTCCAAACTGTACAGTCTCATAAAACTGTAATTTCATAAGCTCGATAAAAGTTTGTATCCTTGTCTTAAAGGGATAAAGACTGTCTCCTGTGATTTGTCTCCTACGCAAGGAGGTACGTACCTATTTTAAGTTAACCGCACCAGTGATTATAGTGAAGGTACGTAATTGGAAAGTAATTCGACTGGGTAACTATGTAGACTTGTTCAAGTTGGTCAAAGTCAAAGATATTTGTTTGTAATAAAAATAAGTTTGTAAGATATTTGTAAATTGTGTGTTTATTTAACTTAGCTTTCAGCTACCCTTTTTTAGGGTTTTCTTTAAACAGTTAGCTTTTTATAGCTTAACACCAGACAGACGAAGACATTTTCAAAATAATCCATAATAATCATGGTGAATAATATATATTATGTATTATTCTATCTTCTATATAATTATATAAAAGGAGAAAGACTGATGTAAAAAGAAAAAAATAAATAAAGAAAGAAAGAAATAAAAACAGAAAAGAAAGAAAGAAAATATGTTTATTTGGCACACCATGATTCATGAATCATGTAATTTTTTATGATCATTTTAAATCATAATTGATTTACAAACTAAAATTAAACACAAAAAAATATGGAGAAATAAAATTAAAATATCGACGCACAGCCGAAACCACTGGGAGTTTAAATGTAAAATTTTGCACAAGGTTTCCTTTTATGAGGTCGGCGAGCACTAAGAAGGGGTTTTAGAAAATTAAACAATTAAGGGGGTGAAAAGGGGAAATTTCATTTGTATACAAAATTTTATTCTTTGGACAATATATTTGAAACTTAGCATAAATAGTACCAGGTAATGGTGCCCAGCTAAATAAAATAGGTTTTCGTGATACGTTTTTCAAAACTACCCCTATAAAACGATTTCGTGGGTCAATAAGCTTGAACCTTGGCGTAAATTCTAATAAAAAAGAATAATAAAGGTTGTCATGATTAGTTTTTCGTGACTACCCTCAAAAAACGGTTTAAGGGGTGTTAAAGTTTTACAAAAACATTTTCGCGACCGAAGTCGCTGCCGAAGTGCTAGTTTTATATGTGGTTCTGCCAGTGGGCAGAAACTATTATCAGCACATATAGCCACTGCTCCACCTGAATGAATGTTTTATATGTGCTGATAGTAGTTTCTGCCGGTGGCTCCACCTGAATGAATGTTTTATATGTGCTGATAATAGTTTCTGCTGGTGGCTCCACCTGAATGAATGTTTTATATGTGCTGATAATAGTTTCTGCTGGTGGCTCCACCTGAATGAATGTTTTATATGTGCTGATAGTAGTTTCTGCCGGTGGTTCCACCTGAATGAATGTTTTATATGTGCTGATAGTAGTTTCTGCCGGTGGTTCCACCTGAATGAATGTTTTATATGTGCTGATAATAGTTTCTGCTGGTGGCTCCACCTGAATAAATGTTTTATATGTGCTGATAGAAGTTTCTGCCGGTGGCTCAACCTGAATGAATTTTGAAATTTTGAAAAGACAGCAAACTCCCACGATAAATTATGTCCTTTGTCCTATTCTAGGATATGGACGGTGTGCCAAGTTTTATCCAAACCCATTCAGCTGTAAAAAAAGTGAAAACAGACTGACAGACAGATTTATTTTCGTAATTATAACATTAGATCAGATAGTTAAGATTAGGATGTACCTAATGTACCTACTCAATACGCACAGGACCGGTCGTTATGGTGACACTTGAGGGAGGCCTATGTTCAATAGTGGACGTCTTTCAGCTGAATTAATGATGATGATGATGATTATGTACCTACTCAATATAACTTGTAATGACTTTTTTATTATTATGGATGGGTTCACGTTTTACCACTAACTCACCTGATGGTAAGCCATGATGTGCCCGATGATTGGGCAACTCTCGCTTGCCTAGAAGTAACCTATTGACTTTTGACTTTATTTAGAAAAGGTTTTGGTCTAATTAATATACAACATTCAGGCAGACGAAACCTTGGGCGAAAGTAAGTGGTAGGTGGTGGTGCGACGCTGCCATCTTGATTCAGCACGGGTCACATGACTCGACGTGACACGATCTAGTCGAGTTTGTGATACCAGTCGAAGTGAACGTCGTATGATCGAGGCCTACCTGACGGACAGATTCATCATTTACCCCGGTCACCACGGAGAGTGGAAACGGCAAGAAATGTCGTGCAGTGTTCCGCAGGAATTGGTACTAGGACCGCCCTAGTGGAACATCGGGTACGACTACGTGCTGCACGGCGACCTCCCTGACTGAGTCAGCGTGGTCTGTTACGCAAATGACACGCTGGCCTTGGTGCAGGGAGAGTCGTACCAGTCGCGTGAGGCAGCGGTCCTCACGCCCCAACCGCCGCCGGGATTCCGATCCCGATTTCCGGCCACCGTAGGTGCGGGCTTGCGGACGGCGAGCAATGGGTGGCTTGCCGTCCGACCGTCCGGTAACCGTCCGGACCAAGCCCAAGTCAACGGCGCGTGCTGTTCCACGCGCGTCTCAAGGAGATGTCATAAGATGATTTTCCCAACGCGAAAAAAAAAAAAAAAAACCGCCATAATTATGGCGTGGCCAGTACTGGGCTGCGACAGTCGTTGTTGCCATTCTGACATGAGATCTCGCCAGAAGTCGGTCCACAACGCGGCGACTTGTCGCGACAGCGGAGTTTCGATCTGGCATTCCATCTCCACGCGTAAATTGTGCATGACTTTTGTCTTTTGTGCGGTATCCCCGTACCATCCCTAAAAAATGGCTTCCTAAAGAGCCAAGGACCGAACGATACCCGCGTAGAGGATAGAGAGGACGGATGGAGCATTTCGACCACCTAGATTGGGCAGGAGCTGCTTGAGGGCAGCCCCATGTAGTCTGATCCAGTTTGGGCGCCAGACGTCGAAACTCGGAAGTGCTTCTCGAAATTCCACCGGCTGCTGAGGACAACTCCCAGGTACTTCTTGTCGACTCGACGCCGATGTGAACCCCTCTTACCGTTATTTGGGAACCCGACGGTGGCGCGTTTTGAAGGCTAAGAAAACACGTGGCCTCGGACTTGTGCAATGCCACCTCGAGTTCTCTCCACGACTATCGCAACCCCGCGTGTCGCTAATTCGACCGCCGCCTGGTACGACTCTCCCTGCGCCAGGACCAGCGTGTCGTCTGCGTAACAGACCACGCTGACCCCGTCAGGGATGTCGCCGCGCAGCACATAGTCGTATCCGATGTTCCACAAGGGCGGTCCTAGTACCGATCCCTGCGGAACACCGCACGACATCTCTCGCCGTTTCCACTCTCCCTGGTGACCAGGGTATAATTATGGCGGTAAATTTCCTCTTTGAGGAGTGACTGGAAAGACGTAACGGCGTCCTCACCTTCCGCATTATGCAGGTCCTCACCAGACTGGATATGATAAGTTCGGGAGGTTCCTGCACCTGATTCCTGCGGAAGAAACGCCTGGGTATCACCATTGTATGGACCGCCCGGAGGACATGATGGAGCATACAGTAGAAGTGTACTCCGCTTAGGCAGAGCACCGCCATGTCCTCGTTGCGGCGATCGGTGGCAACGACCTCTCGCGCCCGGCTCTGGTACAGGCCATGGTCCAGAGTGAGGAGGAATGCCGCCGGGGTCCCGACGAGGTTACGTTTGTAGCTCGCCGTCCGGCTGTCCGGTAACCGTCCGGACCGAGCCCAAGTCGTTAACGGCGCGTAGTGTTCCACACGCGCTTCAAGGAGATGTCAGCAAAACCTTAGGGTCACACCAGAGTCGAAGCGTCGAAAAGGGGTTGCTTCTGAAAGAAAAAATTAGAGGCCCTGGAACGCAAGGCAATAAAGGAAAATAGGAGTGGAGTTTAGTCCACCACCTCTCCGCCCTAGAGTGAGCGGACTCATTAAATGAAATAAAAATATTTCACGCCGACGCCGACGAAATTGTTGTCGGCGCACATGTCTATTAGGTATATAATAATTCCACATGAATTGATATTGTTGCCTACACAACTTATATGTACCTTATCTCAGTGATGAACCTTAATGTCAAGTGAAGCCCACATGTTGATGAATAATGTCATCTATTATTAAATATATTCACTGTGAAGGTTAAAATAATAACTAATAGGTATTTTTACAAACTAACAGCTGGCAGTGGCTTTTCCTGCGTGAAATTACTATTAGAAAGTTTTCCTAAGTGAACCAACTCCCGGAATAAAAAGTGCCCTATGTGTTATGCCAGTAGGTAATCATGTACCAAGTATCATCGAAATACATTCAGCTATTTGAGCGTGTAGAAGTAACAAACATACATACATACATACATAGACACACACACTTACAAACTTTCGCATATATAATATTAGTGTGAAGTGTGCTAATAACACAAGGTGGAAAGGTGGCTGCAGGATTGTTCGAAATAGTCACCGCGGCCCTGGAATGTAAAAGGCAACTGAAGAAATACAGGTGGGTCTTAGCCACTCAAAGTCTGACACTCCCTATCGATACAGGTGGGTTTTAGTCTCTCAAAGTCTGTCGATAGAGGTGGATTTTTGTCACTCAAAGTCTGACACTCCCTATCGATACAGGTGGGTTTTAGTCTCTCAAAGTCTGACACTCCCTGTCGATACAGGTTGGTTTTAGTC
The DNA here is from genome assembly GCA_961205895.1 of Mythimna pallens. Classification (NCBI taxonomy): domain Eukaryota; kingdom Metazoa; phylum Arthropoda; class Insecta; order Lepidoptera; family Noctuidae; genus Mythimna; species Mythimna pallens. The sequence goes on from OY540843.1 coordinate 12,333,073, forward strand.
TCTCAAAGTCTGATAAACCCTATCGATACAGGTGGGTTTTAGTCTCTCAAAGTCTGACACTCCCTATTAATACAGGTTGGTTTAAGTCACTCAAAGTCTGACACTCCCTATTAATACAGGTTGGTTTTAGTCACTCAAAGTCTGACACCACAAACTAACTGCGTATCTTTTTACTCCTCTTTCAAATCCATCCAAAGGTTGTCTGTAAAAATAGCTTTTAGCAATAAGACCGCCCATTGTGACACCCTATTAATTTTAAGTTTCTAATATTTTTTTTTTTTGGTGTACTATAAAGTACGTGTACATAATTATATATCTATCTGACACTCCCTATCAATACAGGTGGGTTTTAGTCACTTAAATTCTGATACTCCCTATCGATACAGGTCCATCGGACTTCGATTACAGCAAGTCGGTGACTATTCAAAAACGTTTGAATGTTTTAGACTAACATTTTTTCCTTTGAATAAAGTGTTCATATGAATATTTATATTACCTTTACGCCCTTCGAGAGTCATATTCAAATTTCCACCTTATATCCTGTACGCTGCGTCCTAAAACTGAGTAAAACATGACTAAAGTAATTTCATAGTAACAACAAACTTTCTGTACCTTGAAAATTAACTTTTTACTTGATTAAAAAACATCGGAGCAGCTCAATAAAATAAATGGGAAACGTCGTTAAACAAATTCATTTCGTGAGCAAATTCAGATCGGTAGTGAACCGGAAATGTGAGATAAGGTAATGCTTACACACATTTGTCAGATAGATATATTAATTGGTGTTTTCTTTTTGTTTGTTACGTTCAAATACAGAGAGATACACTGGTGATATAGTTGAAAAAGTTTTATCGATATTTTTGGAATTACAAGTGCTCATCACATTTTTGCTATTAGCTGCTGTCAAAGGCTATTCGCCCGCGTGATTCCAAGGAACATACTCCTGGGATAAATGTTAAAGGATGATAAATGATATTTATTTTGCAAATAGGTTTAAAAAAAAATAGGCAGGTGTTTCCTAGTTGACTATCCTGAGAAGAAACACCGAAACAAACTCAGGGGTCAAAGTCTCTTTTAAACTCCATAAATATGTAATGGTCAAATCACATGAGAACCATGCAGATATGTCTGAGATGGTCTTTTGAAGAAAGAACCATACAGATTTGAGTGGACCTGTCCAGTCAGTACAAGAATTTGTCAGTATTCGCAAAGCTCAACTCAGATAAAAAGTATCCTATGTGCTATTCTAGGACATGGTCTACCTGTATACCTATTTCATTTCAATCTTAGAAATACAAAAAACTTTGGCTTTTTATTTTAATATAAGTGCGATACTGTGATAAGAGAATGTAGTGAAAAACTAAGCCTCGTGATCTTCCAGGACCATTTTATAATACTCCAGACAGATTTCCAGTCACGATAGCTTTTTTTTTGTCTAAATCTAAACGGAGCTTAGCCAAGAATCTATGCAGGACCACGCGCGCCTCAAGATGTCAGCAACCGTAGGGGCCCCGCAAGGTCGAAGCCTACTGGGGCCATGGGTGATGCGAAAGAGATCCCTAGGGCCCTGGAAAATGACAAAGAAAAAACAGGAGTGGGTTTTTAATCAATAAAAGTCTGAAACTATCTCCCGCCCAAAAGCGGGAGATGTCATTTGATGATTTTCCGACCCGAAAAAAAAGTACCTACGCAGGAGACATTATTTCATTATTTTATTTTTAGAAGAATGTGGAACAGAGTGTAAAATTCTCCACACCTTCGTTGAAAAGGGAGGCTATAGTGGCAACTGCCCGATATTTTATTTCTGCCTGTTTGTATAATGTTTTACTCGCCCGGAGAACTCTAATACCGCGAAATTTTAAGTTTCTATGTGGCTACGCAGAGGTCGCTACACACTTGTAGTGCACAAGCGTGCAAACACAGGTGCAATCTGTATTCCTTTACCCTCATAGTCTGATGAGACGGCAATCCGACACGACAGAGGAGAGATCAAGCGCGGGACCAACGGCTTTACATGCTTTGCGACGGGTACAGACCTTTTGTAGACCAGTCAGAAGAAAACTTTACGCGTTACAAAATAAAGTCGCTTTTTGCATCTAATTTTTCCGCTTATTTCTCCTAAACCACGCAAAGGATCTTGTTGCGGTTTTCACTAATATAAAGAGCAATAAACGAGAAAGACCCGGGTAAAGTCGGGTCGGGTCACTTGTTATTTATATTATAATAAGGACAATATTTACAGCTTACAGTTAGGGTTTCATCATTTCTAACTGTCATAGGAAAAGTTATACATGTCACCGGGAAATTGCAGAATCCGTTTGATCAATCTAAAATTGTTTTGTATAATTATGATAAATCACATTCAAATTCAATAGTTTCCAATATAACAGTGTGTTGTTTAAAAAAATAGTTTACAATTCACTCGATACTTTAAAATCTTACGGCGTTTGCAATTTTCCGGTGATATATATAAGTAAGGTTAGGTTATATAATATAATCTCAGTGCTAGTAGAAGAATATTCAATCAAAAATAAGTAAAAATTTGAAATAAAAATACCATTCTATATAGTACATTTAGATACAAGTGCAGAAAGTTTGTCATTGTGACCGAGGCGGAATTCGCACGAGTCGTAGGCGAGTGTGTTATGGAGCCAAGGGCTGCAGTGATAAATTTGAACGTGTATGAAACGACTTTTTTCAATACACTTACGAAGAAATGTATAAACGAGGGTTGACCGGCGACTCGCGGGGGTTGACGCGCGCCCAGCTTGATGGGGGTTGATGCGATACATGTAATGAAATTGCGGCGGGGGAGAGCACGCGCATTAATAATCTATAATGCGAGAGGTTGTGGGTTCAAATCTGGGCAAGTACCAATGTGACTTTTTAATTGGGATATCATCAAATAACTCCTCCCACTCTGGGTGGAGCGAGAGGAAATGTTAATGTTACACTTACTAAAACTCACCTGTTTTCCATCAATTGCTTTCTCTCGAACTCTTTCGAACAGTACCGCAGCCAGCTCAGGCAGCAATCCTAGCAGTTCCCGTCAATCATGCTGACCTCTATTTGAGCCTCGCGTGGATCTCGACGTGCTGTCGACTCGTCCTTGGTCCTTATGGACGGCAAGTTACCCATTACTTGCCGTCTACAATTAAGCGCCTTCATCATCATTATTTCAGCCGAAAGACGTCTACTGTTGGACCTAAGCCTCCGTCAAGTGTCCCCATAACGACTGGTCTTCGTCGAGTCTCGCATCCATCGGATTTCCACGTCTTCGGTAGCCAGTAATTGCCCTGCGACACCTTACGCCCGGGGCTTCTTTTGCTGGGGCCGGGGTGTGAGGAAGTTACTTCCTTCTCACTCTTCCCATCTCCTCCTTCGCTCGCTTTACTGCTTCCCATCCCCCTCATTCCATATCCTTAATCGTCCTGTGATGAAAATAGGCCTGACGACCGTACTCTAATATAGAGTATTGTACCCTATTTCGTGTAGGCGTACTTTCTAATCTACGAAAGCAATAAAGCACCCACGCAAGGTAATCTATTTATTTGACGCAGACTATGAATTAAACTGAATGAATTCCTTTACATTCTAGATTGAAGTTCTGCTAACTACTCAAAAGTACTCTTTCTTTGTAATTATATGCTTTATTTACGCTTTCTAAAATGAGAAATACTCTTTTTATTACTATACACAATAATACACTATAATACACAATGAAAAACAAATCTATTCTAGTCTAAAAGAATGAATATAATTAGAATCTTATTGAAATTAGAGATTTGCGGAACTGGGTGTAGACCCGCAAACTTCCATTGGAAAGAGAGGATCCTCCGACCGATGTTGTGTCTGTTCTGGGTACCTGCCCTATAATAATAATAACATAAGCCTTTATTCAAACAAAATATGTTAGCATAAAATAAACTTAAATTAACGACTCTGCTGAGTCGATGACACCTCCAACTTTGTCTGTTTGCCCAATTTTGGCAAAGGCCTCCTCCATTTCTTTCCACTCTATTCTGTTTATCGCTTTTTTAGTCCATGTTTTTTAAGAAAGCTGGGCAGACAGTTCCGAAGATGGGAAGACGAGATAAAGGCAATGGCGGGGAAAACATGGCCTGCCTGTGGTACCCTCATCATGTTATCATGAGAATGATCCATACATCAGTAAATAAATTTCAGCAGTTAAACGAACTCTCAATTCATAATAAATCTTCAAATCATGTTTTTCTAAGTCGGCAAGCCAACTGCTCCGCTGCGTAACCGTTACAGCCACGTATTTTAATTTGAATATTTATGAGAAAAAATAAATTTTACCTGACCTTCGCGACCGATATTAAACATTGTGGACACCTGTTGAACTAAAGTTTATGAATCTAATTGATAACAATTCTGTACAAGTGAGGTCAATACTCCTTACTTTATTTTTAGAATGATTTTCATAAGGATTTTAGGACCCAAGCTCAAATACTTTAAAAGTTTTTATCTTATTATATAAAAATAACTGTCAAGCAGTAACTGTCCATAAACAAGAACATTTAAATGTTTTTGATGAGAAATAAAAAAGGGGAGTGGTGATAATATGTGAAGGCACGTACCCATTTAAATGGCAGCTCAGCTCCGAAACTGACACGTAAAAGTAAATCTGCCGTAAGTGTTCACTCACACGTCCTTCGTTTATTATCCTTCACTCCTAAGCTAACGAACGAATGACTATTCCGAGAGTGTCTATGACACCCTTTGTCTCAGCAATCATTCCAACGGACGCCTGTAGACAATGACTCCGTTAGACCTCACTTCAAGGTTAGTCCAACAATCAATCCAACCAAAGCCAGCATTCGACACTTTGAATTCAAATAAATGGACCACTACTTTTATTTGGGCCAATAAACTTTTTTTGGCCCAGAAATCGCTAATATCATCTTATGAAGTGTAATGGTTAAGCACCGGATTTTATATATTTTTGGGCATAAATGTGTATCCGAATGTGAAGATTAAATTCGAGTTTATAAAGTAATGCTTCAATAAGAACATGAAACGCGTTCAAAACGTGAAGAAATAATTGATGCGGAACATACAGAACCGTACGTTTACGCCATCGCGAGATATACTTTGCACGTAGGTACTTATCTCTAAGCAATTACTTACCTTTTTTATTACGCCGTAGAGGCGTTTAACACAAATGATGTTCGCAACACGGATTGTGTTTTAAGCCCAGAACTAAGTTTGCGACGAGTGTAGCACAATTTCCTCCAAGAAGAGTTTAGAACAAAGATGGAGAGGAAACGAAATTCCGCACAAACACAATAAAGACCTTTCACGAACTTTCACTTGCAAGTCGGTGAAACTTGAGATCAGTTTCTTATCTATATGCATTGGAATATTTGATACAAACCTAATCAAGTTTCATTTGAACTACACAATGGGACAGAGCTAGGTATTGTACGGACATCGAAAAATTTTGCTGCTTTCCAGAAGAAAGATCCAAGAAAAACATTTATTTTACTTGCTAGTGACTGCATCAAAATTCGTTGTGTGAAAGTACTAGCGGATAAACATATATTATGCGGATGAACATATATTTTTATATTATGTAGAAACTAGCTGACCCTGCAAACGTTGTTCTGCATTATAAATTATCAAAGAAACAAATGGGTGCTAGGGATGGGAGGGCGACCTATTCTCAGACCTACTGAATGTTTACAAAAAAAATCACAAAAATCAGCCCAGCTGTTTCAGAAGAGATCGAACAATCACTGTGATACGATTTTTTATACACGGTGTCTTTGACATCAACGTACAAATGAATACCACGGATACAGAATAATATGATTCTGAACCCTCCAGTGGTGGAATTATTCGTTGGCTACGAAACAAAAGGCTAACCGACGAAAAATTCCACCACTGGGGGTGTCCAGAATCATATACTGGATCCATGGTATTCGTTTGTGCGTCGATGTCAAAGACACCCTGTATATTAGATATTTCAGATGGCGGGATGAACTGGAAGGAAGAAGCGTGGGGCCACAAAAGATTGAAAGAGTGGAGTGAGGTTTTTGCCCAGGAGTAGGGCAGAACTAGCTAACAAAAAAAACGAAAGACAATGTTTCCATCAACAAAATAATGCAGACTTAATGATGAAAACAAAATGTAACAAGCCAAATGAGATGTCGCACATCAAACAGAAAACAAAATGGATTTTTCATCTCACTCAGGTATTGACATAAGTGCGCACAAAGTAACTTGTTACATTATTTCCTATTCAGAGGCAGTATATAAGCCATTTAGAGCACAATGTTCTCAGTGGATGCGGAAATCCACTCACGATATGACTGCCGGCAAAATGAAATGTAGGCAGCAACTAGGCGTCTATTGTGTGACTTGTGCCGGCCACCGCTAGAAAGTAGAGATGGACCGACTATACGGTGCCATTTGTAGTTGGCGACTAGTCGGTAATAAATGTCTAGCATAGCATATCATAGCGTAATCAGCCTATTAATGTTCCCACTGCTGGAACTCTGGCCTTCTCTCTGGGAGAGTGAATGGGCCGTAATCCATCACGTGGGCCCGGTGCGGTTTAGTGAATGTCACATGTCTTTGAATTTTTTGTTGTAGGACATGCCGGTTTCCTCACGATGTATTCCTTCACTGTTGAGAGCAGTGGTGATGAAATAAATTACACAAAGTAATGCGCCTAGCTGGGTCCCCACGACTTTCAACTCGTAAGTCGGGGCCGTTACCAATCAGCCACCACTGCTCATAAATGTCTATAAGCAGAAAATTAACGAAATAAAACTACAAGCCTTTTTTTTTAGTTGGGAAATCATTAAATTATTTCTAGAGTGTGTCAGACTTTTACTGACTGAAACCTACAGTGTTCCTTCAGTTGGCCTTTTTTGCGATTTTTTTACTTTCACGCTTACGAAGCCGTTAGTTAAACAAATAAACCGTCCCAGACTTTCTCATAAGTTACTTAATTTTATGAATTAAATCAGGCTTTCAAGAATATTGTATCGTATTATAGTACATATAAATCTGTCTTGACTTTTCCTAACCATGTAATCCTGTATTATCGGATGCAGCTCAATAACAATACTATGTTGTATGGAGCTATTGTATATATAACCTCCACAATCCAGTTTCCCATTTGGCATGACTGATGTCACATGATTTTCTGAATTCCGACTACTCCTGACCCGTAACAAATGTCAAAGATGTACAAATAAAAGCTGGGACCAACGGCTATACGTGCTTTCCTAGGAAAGGAGGAATCTGGGTAGGACATGGAAGGGCACCCATTCAACTTCTTCAAACGTTGCTTAACCTTGAAGTTTGATCCGTGCAGTTGTTATTACTTAGCCACATGCACCTCTTATTATAAAAAAAGTCATTATAATGGGAAACTGACTATCCGGCAACACTTACAGTCAGCGACTAGTTGACCATTTGAGTTACGACTAGTCGCCTAGTTGGTTCATCACTACTAGAAAGCGATGTATGGAGCTAAGGTTTTACGGGACGCTTTTATTATGTAGCGCACTGTCCTATTTTATTCAACGTCATTAGCATTATCATTTGCTACGGCGTAGGTGGCTTCCGCTACGTCTACATCGTCGTAGCATTAGATGGGTGCGACTTTCTGTAGTCTGATTATTTCTATCAAATAGTAAATAAAAAACTAAGCGTAAAATAGAAAAAAGTATTTATTATCGCGTGCGAAGAGGCTAATTGGTGATCCAGATATTTTGGTTAAGTCCAATCTACAAAGCCTTGAGCACAGTCGTAGGGTAACCAGCCTTTCGGTGTTTTACTGGATGCATTTTGGAGAGTGTGCGTGGGAATTGCATGACGTGATTCCGCCGTCTCCATTCTACCATCGGACAACCCGATGTACGGCGAGTATCCAACCTTAAGTTGTTGAAACTTCTTTGGTCCGGACTAAGCGTTTCGCTTCGTCGTTTATACCGCGTACATCGAAGGACTGGAACAATTTACCTGCTGCGGTCTTCCCGTCCGATTATAATTAAGGTGTATTCAAGGCTAGAGTGAATAGGCTCTTTATAAACTCGTGCAATTCACCATCAACGATTGCATCACTGCTTACCATCAGGTGGAGGTCAATTAAAAAAAAAAACCTTACATTTTGTAGATGAATTATTGAAGAAATTTTCTTGATAACTCTAAAGTAAATGGTATATTAGAAATAATGGTTTGATTTTTGATTCTTGTACAGTTCAAGATTAGTATCTGACGAGGCTTTTTGGACTGGCCTGTTTGTTGGTCTAGTGGTTAGTGGCCCTGACTGCTATGTCGGAGGTCGTGGGTTTCATTCCCACCCAGGACAAATGTTTGTGTGATTAGCACGATCATTTGTTCTGTGTCTGGGTGTAATTTATCTGTAATATGGATGTATTTAGAAATATATGTATGTTTATCAATTGTCTAGTACTCATAACACAAGCTCTGCTTATCTTATGACTAGCCGGCGTTATGTGTAGCTGTAAATAAAAAAAAAATAAAAAATGGAGGCGCTTGAAGCAGACTCCAATATTTTTCAACTAAACATAATGTATTACAAACACACAATATTAATATCGTTCGTAACCATTTATGTACAGTTTACTTCCAATAATTGTTACACAGTAATTAATCGTCGGGAAGCCAATGGAAATTGTATTTGTGCGTGTAAATTATGACTGGTGTTAATAATAACATATCGCAGTTTAGTCCATGAGTGGAGGACGATCGATATGATTAGTACTGTTTTACGACGTAATTGCATTAAAGGGTTTATTGCTCGTAAAACAATATTTAGGGCCGTATTTTTTTAATACAGATTTTGGGGTAAGTAGTACCTTTTCTCCTTTTTGTTTGTTTGGGAAATCATCTAATACTTTCTTCCGGTTTGGGTGGAGACTTCAATAGGTAAATAGTTTTCAAATTTGTCTAGTCATTATCAAGTTTTGCGCTTAGCAACGCATTTAGCCCATTCATTTTTATTTATGTAGACGTGGCATTGTACTTCTTAAACCATCTAGAAGTCCTATCCCATGACTTTTCCCGTTCTCGCGCTCTAGGGCGGAGCCGGAGGACGTGTCAGACTTTTACTGACTAAACCCCACTCCTATGTTCCTTCTCTGCCTTGCGCTCTAGAACCCCGAGGTTCTCTTTCGGACGATCTATGAGCGCAGTAGGCTTCGGCCCTGTTGGTCCTATTTTTTTTTTTTTTATGTGGGAAATCATCCAATTGTGTCTAATTGAAGGATACAGTTCAATTACCCTTTGCGTTCTAGGACTACGGGTTTCTTTTTCAGAAATTCTCCGCGGTCATAGCTAGCGAGCATCGGCCCTGTTGGGCCCCTACGGTTTGCTGACATCTCTTTGAGGAGCGAGAGGATCACTACGCGCTGTCGACGACTGGGCTCGGTCCGGTTAGTTACCGAACAGCCGGACGGCGAGCTACCCAGTGCTCAACGTCCGCAAGCCTGCGTCTACCGTGGCTGGTAGTCGGGGTCGGAATTACGGCGGGAACAAAGGTCCTCACGCCCTAGGCGTGAGGACCTTTGTTCCCTCACGCGTGCAGCCTCCTCCTTCGCTAGCATTACTGCTTCACAGAAGGAGGCGACTGCCTGCCATTCCTCCTCGCTCCGGACCATAGCCTGAACCAGGGCCCGACGCGAAAAGTCGCTGCCACCAATTGCCTCCACGAGGACACGGCGGTGCTCCGCCCAAGCGGGGCACACCGCCACCGTATGCTCCACCGTGTCCTCTGGGTGGTCCGCACAATAATGACACCCGGGCGTTGCTTCCGCCAGAATCCGATGCAGGAACCTCCCGAACTGGCCATGCCCGGTGAGGACCTGCGTCATGCGGAAGGTGAGGACGCCGTGTTGTCGCTCCAGCCACTCCTCAAAGAGGGGACTTACCGCCATAATTGTAGCGTGCCCACCTGTTGGTCCCCTACGGTGTTGCTGATATCTCTTTGAGGCACACATTATAGGACGGCCGGACGGCGAGCTACCAATTGCTCGTCGTTCGCAAGGCCACGCCTACAGTGACTGGAAATTGGGGCGAAGGAAATCCGTTCAATAACGCGTGCGGCCCCCTCAGCATTACTGATTCGCAGAAAGAGACGACCGCCTGCCATTCCTCATGAAATATTCTCTACAATATCTCTACAGTACTCACATCCCACCAGTTATGTTTGAGTCTTCTGTAATAGGAAGCTAGCCTATTACCATCATCCGGACACCGTCCGCTTCCAGAGCGCTACCGACAAGTTCCTTATCAAAAAACCCCGTAACACCTTGACTGAACCAGGAAAAGAACTGAGGTCTTCACGATCACTAGTGGTACTCACTATAAGTCAGCCAAAGGACTGTTTTTCTCTCGTTCCGGGTGAATTCCGGAATTTGACTTTTTTTTTTTAAATAAATATTCCAGAATTATCACACAACGCCGTCTAGTACCAAGCTAAGCAGAGCTTGTGTTATGAGTATTAGACCAGTGATAAACATACTTATATATTTCTAAATACATATATATTATATATAAATTACAACCAGACACAGAACAAATGATCATGCTCATCACACAAACATTTGTCCTGAGTGGAAATCGAACCCACGACCTCCGGCATAGCAGTCAGGGCCACGCCACTAACCACTAGACCAACAGGCCAGTCCAAAAAGCCTCGTCAGATACTAATCTTGAACTGTTCACCTTGAGCAACAACACCTTGAACAACTATTCATCTTGAACACAAAAAAAAAAATTATATCTACCTATATAATTTTATATCACAGTCAATATCACGCAGGTAATTTGGCCAAAACCACTTTAACTGCAAGAATAGGTCAGAATTATTTTTGACAGTTACTTTAAAATTACTAACAATTACTCAAAATCCTGTTAGGTTAGGTATAGTTTTTTCGCATCATTTAAAATAATAAAACAAACGTGTTTTAACTTAATAAGAATGTTGACTAAAACTAGTTAAAACTAGTTGTAACTATAAATATTTATTGAAAAGCACAAGTTGGTTATAGAACACTTCGTTGATTCCGCTGCTAGTGTTAATTTATTTATTGACACACGACCCGCGTATCATACTAGTCCCTCACTAATAATTCAAAACATAAATCGAATCGAAAATCGATACCTCTAGTTCCATACCCAAAACTTCCTGCGACCAAAACTCTTTAGACGAAGGCATAGCTGTACCTTCATAAGCTATTTATTTGCATCTGTCGTCGTTCAACCCTATCGTAACTACCTCGAGGGACTTGTGTCACAATGATCAATCATACCCGAAGGCCCTCATGCATTGTGCTCAAGTGGAAACCCTCATGAATAATCAGAGGTATGGGGTAGAGGTAGGTGCAGAAGGTCGGTGATGACAACTATGAAAAGTGGGCAAGCATATATGTTATCCACATAGCCACATCCGACTATCAATCTGCCTAGCTTTTTACCAACTATATACACGGTTTACAATCTTTTGACAATTTACGATCTCGCGAGACAGATTATAATCTAACAGTATTTATAATTTTACGGTGACATTATACACCGTGTGTCACGAGAGAGAGACTTCGACGCCCAAACGTATACTATGGATTTATTATATAATTCTGGACCACCCAGCTATGGATATTTTCGTCAGCGAATACTTTATTTTTTAATCCTGTTGTTTTTTTATTCAATGACGTTTTTAATTAAAAAATAATTCGCTTTTTACACTTGAGCATCTGAACTCAGCTGAGCAAATAACTTCCTTTAGTTTTATTTAAATTGTGTTTTTTAATGAAAATAAAATAATTTTAATTTAACGTATAATTCTAATTAATTAGAACAACGCTTTTTATACAGTTTATGAAAAGTAAAAATTAAAAAAAAAGGGGCGGCGTCCAGACTCATGTACTCGTACCTATTGGATTCATAGTAAAAGTTTGTGTGTCGATGTCTAAGACACGGTGTATATATATGTTGCGGTAGGCTTCCGGTATAATTTGATGCAACTGGATATCAGCATTGCACATGAAGCGACTGCCTATCAGACCTCCACAACCCAGAAACTGGGCAACACGATGCTATCGGCTTTTTTTTTTGAGATGGCAATTTACAAACAATTTTCTCAGTGCCGAGTCCACCCGGAGCAGGAGAAATTATTTCGAGCGAGAGGGAGTGTTTTACTCGTACAGACTAAAATTCACCTATGTTTCTTCAGTTGCCTTTTTCATTCAAGAACCACGGTAATTCGACTCGAACGATCTGCCCCCCTAGCCCAGTTATAACCGTTTCGTTTCGATTCTCTTTTCGTTGATCGCCTTAAGTCGGCCACGCCTCCTATTCCTTTATTCTGACCACGTGACTGAGCGTTGAGATGAAGTCAGAATAAAGGAATCGGAGGCGTGGCCTACTCGAGGCGATTGACGAAAAGAGAATCGAAACGAAACGATTGTAACTTGGCTAGGGGGGCTGGTGTCAGATTTTCTAGTACTTATAGCTACCCGTATCCTACAATCAGTAAAATCATCAGTTGACTTCTGGTGCTCTAGGGTGGGGCGAGAGGGTGTGTCAGATTTTTACTGGCTAAAACCCACCTATGTTTATCATTTGCCCTTTGCGGTCCAGGGCCACAGTAATTCTTTGAAACATGCCCACCGCCCTAGCAGGCATCGGTCCTGCTGGGCTCCTTCAGTTTTGCTGACATCTGCACGTTCTTCTCCATAGAGATCTACGCTTTAGAACTTGCAATTTAGCTTTGATGAGCAGTGGTGGCCGTGTGGTAACGGCCCAGACTTACGAAGGTCGCGGGTTTAAACCCAGCCAGGCGCATTACTTTGTGTAATTTATTTCATCACCACTGCTCTCAAAACGGTGAAGGAAAACATCGTGAGGAAACCGGCATGTCCTAGAACCAAATATTCGAAGACATGTGACTTTCATCAACCCACATCGGGCGCGCGTGGTAGATTACAGCCCATTCCCTCTCCTAGAGAGAGGTGGCCTGAGTCCCAGCAGTGGGAACATTAAAAGGCTGAAAATACTTATTCTTAACCTATTGAGTAGCGTCATTAGAGACACAATAGAAAGATAATGACCGAGCGAACGCCGGCGTTCGCTCGGGGTTTAATGAATTTAGCGTTATTTTTTTTTACTGACCAACATTTTGACAATTCAAAAGTGCATGTAATTGGTCTATTTGAAATAAACGTTTCTGATTCCTGCCCCCCTAGCCAATTTACAACCGTTTGATTTCGATTCTCTTTTCGTTGATCGCCTCGAGTAGGCCACGCCTCCTATTCCTTTGTTCTGGCCGCGTTGAGATGACGTAAGAATGAAGGAATCGGAGGCGTGGCCTACTCGAGCCGACAGACGAAAAGAGAATCGAAACGAAATGGTTGTAACTTGGCTAGAGGGTAGATCTCTTGTAGGCGCACGTGGAGCACTTCCCTTCGTTGCCTCGGGCGTGGTTCTTACCGGATGACTGGACAAGCGTGTCTATACGTGTGTATAATTTGTAATGAGTCAACCTTCTGCTCCTATATATTCAGTGTGAGTAGTTAGTTTCTTTAGGACAATATTACGGCAACACTTTAGCCATGTCATTATCATTGTATTAAGTTTAATGTTTGTGTGAAAACCAACCAACCCGATAATGTTTTTACTAAGCCTGTTTTTGTTTTCAAATATTAGTATTACAAAATAATATTAGCTGTTTATTAGTCTCTTGTGTTTTAGACCCTTTCTACAGTTTTATTGAATGGAAAAGGGACCGTTATTATTTGTAAAACGAGGTTTGTTATTAATCTTACATACGTAATTTACCTCTGAAACTGCTAATTTATAATTCTACCTTTTATACGTATTTAATTTGACTGGCCTGTTGGTCTAGAGGTTAGTGGCCCTGACAGCTATACTGGAGGTGGTGGGTTCGATTACCACTCGGGGCAAATGTTTGTGTGATGAGCACTATCATTTGTTCTGTGTCTGGGTGTTATTTATCTATAATATGTATGTATTAAGAAATATATAAGTCTGTTTATCAGTCTTCTAGTATTCATATCACGAGCTCTGCTTAGTTTGGGACTAGATGGCGTTATGTGAAAGTTGTGGAATAAAAAATAAAAAATTAAATTAGCTTTTGCCAGCGGCTTCGCCCGCGTAGAAGTCGAAAATTATCCTAATGGAACATCTACCATGGTAATTCTTTTTTTATTTTATGAGCATATATTTCTAATAAACTATTTGCAGACACTTTTGAATTGTCAAGAAATCGAACAGTTAAAAAAAAAGCTAGTTGAATATTCCAAAGATTTTTTCCTCTATGAAGAAAAACGTTGAAAAAAAACTCAGAATATGGTCTACCCGTGTGCCATCAAAATCCGTTCAACCGTTTGAAATTGAAGAAGTACTTAGGTACTAAACACATACACCCTTAAACAATAAAAACTTTCACCTGTCTAATATTATAGTGTTATGTGATGAATACAATGGTTTTGTTTTCAATAGCGAAGTCTGGTTAAGATATTTTGATCCAAGCGTTTGATCTAAGGCCGAACACTGCGTTACGCGGGGGCCCGCGCGTTCTTATACAAAAGTACCCCGTCGCGAGCAGCCGCGTCCCGCGCTCGTTTTGCTACGTAATAATACATAAGTTGTCCATCGACACGACTACATGCACACCGTTAAAGTTGAACTAGCGACATTACGCAAGTAATAATCTGGTTTCCGCAATGGGGACTGCCGCACACGACACACGCGCAACGTCACGCGACGGGCTCCCGCTTAACGCAGCGTTGGCCCTAAGCCTAAGTCTATTCCAAGATAGATAGTACTAAACATGTGTGTATCAATCATTATGATACGCTTGTCTAAACACTAGATACGATGACTGCAACAGTTATTAATCTTGTGTCTGCACATCTGCTCTATTCAATATGAAGCTTGTCAAAAATAGATGGCTGTTCTGTGAATTATTGGCATGTGTTTGGTTATTTTAAGACAAAAATTAACATAGATTCTTAACTTTATTTCTGCAGTGGAAAAATATTATAAAAAACTAAACAACCTAGGAACGTCAATAAATATCCTTGTCCTTATCTACACTAATTATAACTTACTTATAAAGAAGTAAAATTTTTGTTTTTTTGTTTGTAGGAGGTAATTTCTGAAAGTACTGGTCCGATATCTAAAAATTTTCCCAATAGAAAGCTGATTTATTCCTGAGTGATATAAGCTATATTGTACACTATCAATATTGTATGTACGCGGGAGAAGCCACGGGCAAAAGCTAGTACATTATAAAACGACGGCCCACATCACATCTACATGTATGTCTATTCGCGATAAAATCAAAAATGACTGTACTGATTTAAATGCGGTTTTTATCAATAAACAGAGTGATTCATTGGGAAGGTTTAGATATATATCACCAGAAAATTGCAAACGCCGTAAGATTGTTAAATATCGAGAGAAATTGTAAACTATTTTTTCTAAATAAGGCACGTTTAAGTTGAAACTAATGAATTTGAATGTGATTTGTTGTATACAAAACCATTTTAGGGTTCCGTACCTCAAAAGGAAAAAAACGGAACCCTTATAGGATCACTTTGCTGTCCGTCCGTCTTTCTGTATGTCTGTCTGTCAAGAACCTTTATCTCAGGAACGCGTGGAGGTAACAAGAGTTGAAATTAAAACCGTCTACGGTCCTTTGAAGCTGTTAAAAAATTAAGATATGGTTTTTATCGCAAAAAACGTATATTTCGACACTCGGGAATCAAAATTCATAATTTCCCGTTGACCTAGAATCCTGAAATTTGGCATGAAGCAAGGTCTTATAGCTCAAGTATAGGAAAAAATCTGAAAAATGTAAAGTAGTTACATCACAAAAAACAAACTTTCTTGCGATTCGGAAATATCTTCGTAACTCAATTCGGGAATTGAACTGTTTTCATAGGTAAGTTTGTACGGTACCCTCAGTGCGCAAGTCCGACTTGCACTTGCCTAGTTTTTATTTTTCTGATACATCGAGAAATTATAATCTAATAAAGATTTATTACAATACGGAATCTGTAATTTTCTGGAGACCTACAAACCTCTATTTTTTAAATCAGTACAAAAAATGGTGCTTTATCCGTACCCGTTACTGATCATATTTTAGTAGTCAAAAGTAAAAAAAAAAGCGAAATTGGTAAATTCATAATTGAATGAATCATTCATAACAATTGCTACTAGAAAATACTACTATTGATCGTCATTTATTCATTCATAATGAAATAGCCTGTACAATATTTCCATATATTGAGTCACATTTTGGGATACAAACATAACGCTAATAACTTTGCTGTTTATGAATATTATATAATGAGACTTTACTCAAATAATAACAAGACCTTTTCTAATAAGCCTTTTATGTTTTTGTACTAATTACAAATTAGTGCATAGGAAACAAAAGACGAAAATTTTAAAGATTTGTAACATTCGTGTGAAGCAGGGCGCATCGCTAGTATAAAATGATTTTAAAAGCAACTAAGACATTTTATCAAAGAGCCAATGGCGTGTCGATTAAGTACCACTTTGGCGACCTCCATCTTAAGAATAAGCACTTAAACGAATGCCTAAAGAAGCTTTTGTGTGATGAGGCCTTGAAACTGCCGGCTATGAGAACTTGGCACCAAACTGCACTCCTAGCTAATACAGAGGCTAACCTAATTTTCTTCATAAACAATCAGAAATATCGCATTTTATGTCCATAGTTTTACTTTTTTACTACAAGAGTTTTAATGAAAGTCCCGAGAAAGAACAGTGCACACACTAAAATTTATTCCACTTTTATTTTTTCCATGTTCAAACGCTTCTTATATTATAACGTCCATAGATATCAAACGACAAATAAGCTTCGCAAAGGAAATAACATTAAAGAGGAGGGGAACGTAGGAAACAAACCGTGTAACCAAGAATTAAATCTGATAAGTCGTCGAGTATAAATCTTATGAGCGTGCACGATGCAAAATGTAAAGATCTTCCTAACTGGAGCTGTAATAAATCTTTTAGATAATGCATCAAAGGCTGACAAAATAACACAAGGAGATAGTAATGGCTTCTCGAACAGGGTTCGCTAGGATATGTCTGCAATAGAACTTATGAACGAAAAATGTTGCATTACCTGTTCTCTGCGAACGAAATGTAGTGGAACGAGTGAATACGTCGTCGTTCATAAATAAATAATTTCACACCCATGCACCCGTGCAGTTTTATAGACTGTGTTACTGCGTTCGTACTATAGAGAGGAACGCCGCAAACGCGAGCGTTTGTGGAATTTAACAGCTCTAGGGAGGACACGTATTTTGTAACTGACATCGTTGCTATATTTAATTAAGTAATTTTTTTCGAATACATCGTGTATCTTCTAAATTCTATTTAAAAAAAGTTGATTTATTTAGCCATCTAACCCCCGATTATTGATTTAAGCACCTGAAGTTGAGTATTTCACAAACTCTACTTATGTCTGATCACCTATTTAAAAATGGTATTTCAGTTGAGCTTGAGGTGTTACTAACTTAAAGTACTCAATTAGAACCGTTTCTAATTGAGTACTTTGAGTTAGTAACACAGTTCAATTCAATTAGGGCCGTCCCTAATTCTCATATTAACCATGCAAATGAGTAGGTACTGTAACAAAAAAATATTACAATAATTTCAAACGGATAAAAGCTTTGTTCGATACCATTTTATTCGGCAGTCGAAGTAATCCCTAATGTGTGCTGGAACATAAACAAGTCATTTCGATTTCCGATACAGATTTCCGTGCTGCAAAGAACTTAACTCACTCGTAGATATAAATAATATACATTTCTCTCGCTTCATTTGTGCTTTATTAAGTGGAAACGGAGTTCGATGGTGCGGCATCGAACATCAGAATCAGAGATTCTATCTCGCCATTTATGTGGCGAAAGATTACGCTGGTCGGTTCGAGGCGCCGACAACCCGACATTGCCGAAAACCCAATGATATTGGCCGGCTATTTCACTCTTCACCTGCTCCGCCGAGGACATCCTCCTGTCAACGCCTGTCCTTTACCTTTCGGCATGAATAATAACGCCCTTTCCCACCGAAGGACACTTCCAAAAGAAAAAAAAACATTTACGGAAACCGTTATCATTTCCACGAAATTCTAATTTCCTTATGCCTCCAATGCTATAAAAGTCTATACTACGGAAAATAGGATTGCCGGCCAAAGACTGGGGCGTTCCAAGATGGAGACGAAACGCGACAAAATGAGATGTATTGCGAACAGAATAAATAGTAAATAGCCTTTGGACAGACTACTTTATAGTAAGTAGTAGGCGCGATAAAACTGTGATTATAGAGTCTCTAGAGATTGGAACAGTGCCCGGGTTTGAAGTAACTATAGTCGTAGCATTGTGTGTGACCTCAAGCGATTTGTGAAACTCACACAATAAGCACTTGTCACTGTCAATGCGTGAGTTTAGAAGTAATTAGTCACTCAATACCCCATGACCATAAATTCCGGGGTGCCATTAATTATATCGGGTACGATCGCACCGTAAAGTTGATGTTACTGACATAACGTTGTGTTGATTGAGTTTATACGTTTAGACTGGCAAATGTGTTGTTTTGGCCTAGATAAGTTAATATAGTACCAAATATTCTTAATTTTTTTTTTAATGAAAAATTCCGATGGTCGGACTTTTTCGACCCTTCTATTGTCAGCCTGAGCATAGTTTAAAAGCTTGTTGATTTATCCAACGCAATTTTTGATAAAGAGGCAACCCAAAAGAAGAAAGATAACACCTGAGCGATCTGTTGGCAATCGGCAATTCCGTCAGTCACCCGAATATTTTACAAAACTTGTCTGTGTTTTTTTTTTTACTTTAAAAGTTTTTGGAACTTTCGTCATTCAGAATCTTTATTAAATGTTAAAGGTAAATGTATATATTTTAACTTTTTAATTATAAGTACATTATGAAGGGGCAAATTTTACGCAAAAATGGCAGATTTTCAGAGGTCCTTACTGAATTAGTTTTACACAAAATCGTTTGGTTTCAATTCTAGATAACTTTTACAAGATATCTGTATTTCCAAAATATAAGCCAAAAAGTGTGTAATAACGTGAAAGCGGTTGTATGAAAATGTGGGCCGTCAGGTAACCGTCCGGACTGAGCCTAAGTCGTCGACGAGAGTGTTCCATGCGGGCCTCAAGGAGATCTCAGCAAAACCGTAGAGGCCCGGCAGGGTCGAAGCCTTCTGGGATTGCCCCAGTAGGCTCGTTTCTGAAAGGAAAGCTCGGGCTCCTGGAAAGTAAGGCAAAGAAGGAACATAGGAGTGGTTATTAGTCAGCGAAAGTTTGACACGCCCTCCCACTCCGCCCTAGGCAGGAGAAGTAATTGGATGATTTCTCACCTTAAAAAAAACCGTAGCAGGCTAAACTTAAAGAAAAGCTTAGAGTATTAAAACTTTGGTTACATTCTGGCTTCACAAAAGTGGTGAATAATTTAATTCGTATATTATTATGTATTCAGTTTCTCGTTTTAATAAACTGCTATTATTACAGGAAACTCGTGAAACTGTTCTGGATGTATTAACATTTTATTACAACCACAGGTATTGTTACGGATAAAATAATTACCGCACATAATTATTTAAAACAGCTTTTCAGCAAACCGGGTGATGTTTACAACTTCCAAAAACATAATAATTTTCAGCTTTATTGAAACATATGAAATGTAATTGGTAACCGTATTTACCTTGACGTTATTATACGTATTAATTTATAAATCAACTAGCTTCTGCCTGCGGCTTCGCCCACGTGATAGGTAGTTTCTTCATACAATCTTTGGACCCCCGTTTCATCCTCTTAGGGGGTGAATTTTTGAAAATCCTCTCTTAGTGCTCGCCTAAGTCATAAAAGGAAAAAAAACACGTTCCTTGTGCAAAATTTCACGCTCCTAGACGGGTCAGGTATGTCAGTCAGTCAGTTTATCCTTTTATTTTGTAGATTAATACCATACTAGTTTCTGCAAGCGGCTTCGTCCGCGTCAATGTTGGTTATTGCGGACACGAAGTCAAAGTTAAAGACAGATAAAAAGTAGCCTACGTCCATCCTTGGAGTTCAAGCTTCCTCCGTACCAAATTTCATCAAAATCGGTTCAGTAGTAACTGTGAAAGCGTAACAGACATACAGACTGAAAGAGTTACTTTCACATTTATAATATTAGTATGGATAATGAAGTCGGCTTATAATGTTCCCTCTGCTGGGTCAGGTCTCCTCTCTAAGAGGGGGAATGGGCCGTAATCCACCATACGGGCTCAGTGCGGATTAGTGAATGCCACATGTCTTGGAATTTTTGGTTTCCTCACAATGTTTTCCTTCACCGTTTCGAGGGGAATGGCGATGAAATAACGACTGGGCTCGGGCCGGTTAGTTACCGAACAGCCGGACGTCGAGCTACCCAGTGCTGGACGTCCGCAAGCCCGCGTCTACCGTGGCTGGTAGTCGGGGTCGGAATTATGGCGGCTAGGGCGTGAGGACCTTCGTTCCTTCACTCGTGCAGCCTCCTCCTTCACTAGCATTACTGCTTAGAAGAAGCAGGCGACCGCCTGCCATTCCTCCTCACTCCGGACCATAGCCTGAACCAGGGCCTGACGCGAAAGGTCGCTGCCACCAATTGCCTCCACGAGGACACGGCGGTGCTCCGCCCAAGCGGGGCGGGTCGTTACCACTAGGCCAGCACTGCTCTCTAGATTGCTACATAGATGAATGTATCTACATAATTATTGTTTGTTTGTTTGTTTGTTTTAATAAACAGATGCGGGAAAGTTTTGCGTCTGTACCTAACTGTCGTTGATTACAATCGTGCCCTCAGGAAATTCAACCTCGAACCTGTCGCTTGATTAGATATTCCACGAGTAAAATAACTAAAAACTTCCCACACTTATTTACATTGAAACTTTGTATCTAATACTGTTGGTTTTCACTTACTTTGAGTTTCAAACTTTTGCCAAACCCGGTTTTTTCACGAAGTTTGATACATTTTTTATGACGTGTTTTGGTAATTTTCTGGATGGTCGGTTGGGCGGCGATTTCCCCTTGTTGAGTATCAAGAAAGATGTTCACAAATAGCACTGTAAGGGAAAAAATAGGACTGGAAAATTAGAATCACTTTTTAAAAAGGGATTATACGACAGTTCAGTGAATTAATTTCAACCATGAACTGTTATAACATATATGTATTTATTATATACTAGAGCAATGGGTCGCCTTCTGTAAAGGGTTACTCGTAGTCCTGGGGTGCAAAGGGCAACTGAAGTAACATAGCTGTAGTTTACATCTGACTCGTCCTTCCGCTTTGCTCTAGAGCGAGAGATGTGATTAGATGATTTCCAAATCATCTTAAAAAATCAACCTTAAAAAAAACAGTTACAAATATAAACAGCCTATTAACTTAATGACATCATTTCAATGGTATCCGAGCTATTTAGTTACGTTAATAACCGACACACCATTAACGACAAGCGAACCCTAAAAAGACGACATTAAAAACACATTCCAAAATTAAAACAACATTTATCATTCGATCGTTTAGGCAGCGATAGCATAAAATATCAAAAGGATATACTGAATGGGACCATGGACACGGACACGCACAAAACCTATATATATTCTAGCAGATGTGTACATATGATCATATATGTTTCGTCCATGACACATACATCCGTGCGTCCGACCCCAGCATCCGATGTTGATACAGATTGTGGGCTATAACTGACGTCACGTTACATATCGAAGAGCAAACAAGGATTTGTAAGGCTTGTGTGAGCCTGCGAGATGCTACCTTAAGATAAGAATGAGATATTTTTGTAAAGGAATATGAAATATTATTAGAGCTTCCTTTAACCTTAGACATGATGAAGTGGATGTTATTATCAGGAATTCAACACATTGACATCTGTCTTTAATATTGTCATCAATACAGTAAGGTTACACGTTAAGCTTTTGGCTTTGGCTTTTACAGTCACTATGGGTAGTCGGAAGCCAAAATTTTCACACCAGGCTCACCAAGTGGTCCTGCCACGGCATTTTTTAAAGTCAACCAATGACTTCCCTCACTCTTGGGTGGGGCGAGAGGGAGTGTCAGACTTTAACTGACTAATACCCATCTGTGTCCTTCAGTTGCTCTTTGCGTTCTAGGACCAAGATTTCCCTTTCAGAAATTCCACGTGACCATAGTATATCGAGTCTGCTAGGCTCCTACGGTTTTGCTGTCATCTCTTTAAGGCCTCGTGGAACACTACGCGTCGTCGACGACTTGGGCTCAATCCTTACCGGACGGCCAAACGGCGAGTTACCAATTGCTCGTCATTCGTAAGCCCACGCCTACGGTGGCCTGGTATCGCCCTGTAACTCTCGACGCCCAAGGAGTCTCCTGTCGCGGTGGCGGGGGCGTGAGAAGGTCCGTTCCCTTATGGTTGTGCCCATCTCCTTCGCTAGCATTACTGCTTCGCTCTGGACCATAGCCTAAACCAGGGCCGGGTGTGAGAGGACTGTTTTGAAAGAGAGACAAAGGCATATGTTAGTCAGTAAAAGTCCTAGAGCGCGGTACTCGAAAGTCATATAAGGCTTGCGCAGACGACGGACTTTTTTCCGCGGCGGAGAAAAAAGTACGCTCCGCGAATAAAAAGTCCGCCGCGGATTTACTGCAAACTCAACGCTCACGGTGTGCGTGTTTATCGTCGTGCTTACGTACGTCATTCCCGAGCGCACAACGCTGACTAAAGTCTGCCATGTGCGTTGCTTCGCCTATTTTTTTCGGGGACTCCTCCGTACTTTTGTCCGGACCGCTCTCTGCATGTCCTCGGTTATTCGGGGGACTTTTTGTACGTGGTACTTTTAATCCCTCGTTATAGTATTAGCATTACTCGATATGTAAGCGATCTATTTTAGCGGACAAAAAAGTCCGCGGACATAAATCCGTCGTCTGAGCAGGCCATTATGATCACCCACGTAAAAAAATTTAAGAAGTAGGAATCATCGTGTCACAAACGGCCATAGTACGGTACATGGTCGGCAATGCAGAATCCTGGGGCGTGGTGATCTCCTTCTGCGAGAATGTCATCTTGCAGAAAGAGGCTAGAGAAAGCACAAGTTCTCTCACGCTCCGCTCGTGGCGGGCGAACACAAGTCCGTGGCAACGGATGCCATACAGCACCCAAAGCAAGTGTATGAAGGAACATCAGAATGGTTTTACAGTACGAGTCTGAGAGAATATTAATGAGGACTTCCAGCCCGAAAAAAATGCACTCTTTCTAATTATACTGGTATTTAGCTATATTTGCTTAAATTGAAAGTTAAACTCAACCAAGTTAGGAAAAGGCGGTTGGCAATCACCAACATAATTGTTTTGAAAGATTGTTTACTACAATAACTGGAGGAGGGAAACAAATTGAACACCGTTTCCCGTTCGACTGCTGTTTTAATTGAAATGAAAGAAAGGCATGATATTTCCATTAAGAACAGCTTACATGAAAAAGAAAGCCATTTTTGTCTGGGAAAAACCGACACTGCAACTAGATTAAGAAACTTACTAACAATATTGTGTGCGGAAAACTTCATACTGAACTCATTTTGTCTGTATTCACCAAACTTTAATTTGGTTACTACTAACAATAATCACACTATATTATATAGAAAGTTTGTGTGTTAGTTTGATTGTCACTTCTTCACACTAGAACGGCTGAATGGATTTCTATGAAACTTGGTACATGGGTAGACCATCTCCTGGAATAGCATATTAGATATCTTTTTATCTCGGGAGTATGTTCCCTTACGACTATTTTCTACTATCATGCGGGCGAATCCATTGGCAGTCCACCTATGTCCGTTATAGACTTTGAAATCATCCAACAGATGTGGCCCAAACCCGTTTCATTAGAAAGGCAATACTCTGAAGATGCATTAAACGAATGCAAGTTTTTGCATTCGTTTTCTCTTTTTCTCTTTTTTCCAAAAAATAAACACAATGTAGGTATTTATTTTTTCATACGCACGACGGATATCCGCTTCGGTACCCTTTAAAAGTTCTATTTACAATTTATTTCTTTTTTTTTTTGTTTTTTTTTTTTACTTTGTTTACAACGAATTCCACTATGTTAGTCGAATTCGGTGAACACAAAGTAACATATTTATACCTAATGTTCATGAATACTTTTTGTTCGTGAACTAGTGTTCGGGAATACAACGCAACCTTTTTACAGCGCAACAATTCGTTCCGGATTAGTATGCTATAGCCGATGAAACTCGTTCCTAAAATTTTGTGCCTCAAAAATAAAGCTCGATAACCGAGTTTTATTTTTGAAAACAGAATTTTTGGGCTGTAATTTGGCTTGTTATGAAAGAAACATGGATTGCGGGTTCGTGATTTGAATAAAATTAATTATTGTTAAATGGTTTAGGTTTTTAGATTTAGAGTACCGCGTTACGTTTTAATTAATGAAGCAGAGATTTGATGCCGGTTTTTCACTTTTTCTTTTTTTGTGTTGCCTCATTAGGTTATATACAATATGTAACTTATTTTTCATTGGGAAAATCATCCAATGACATCCCCAGCATTTCACCAATTTTGATGAAAAAAAACTATATTATTATATAATATTAAGACGGAAATCGAAACCATTACCGACAGAAAACCGAAAAAATAAAAAAAAAAAACAGCCTAAATTATTGCATCATATGATTGTCGCTAATAAAGATAAAAAAATCTACGTACTGCATATTTATCAGATCAAATAATTTATATGCGCATCATTGTTAGACAAAATAATACCTACTTCATTTTTATTCAAGCAGTTTCGCCAGATTGTAAGTGAAAAATTGTCTGAAGGGAATACAATGCGTTCCAAATAAGAATAGGATCGATTGCCATGTTGTGACGTCACTTCATACTGTCAAATCGGAAGAAATTGGGCATAATTGAAGAACTGGATTCTGATTAAACAATTATCGTTCAAAGTTCGTAAATAAATTAAATTTTAAAAATTTCTTGTTTTGCTCACCATAATAGTTCTTCGATTTGACAGTATGACGTGACTTCACAACATGGCAATCGATCCTATTCTTATTTTGAACGCATTGTATAATCCTGAATTAAAAAGTTTCCTTTAGGTATGCTATTCCAAATATGACTAGCCGTGATCCAAATTTCATTCAAATCCGTTCAACCGTTCGATCGTGAATAAGTAACAAACACACTTATAATATAGAACATCGCCAAACCTCTACTAAATGTAAATCGCATCGAAAACTACCTAAATTCTCGTGATCAATAAACAATTACCACGATGTAATGGGCCATGGGGGTCGTCACCCATCACGCGGGAGCAAAACGACGCGACGCGACGGGGATACAATTATATATTTGATATTTATTCGTATATATTTTCTTGTACTGTATTTGTGTTATAATGTCTTATTAGTATTATTTCTGATGTTGTACACTGACAGCCCTAAATCTACCTCCTTTTTTTCAGTCCATCCAAAGGTTGGCTGTAAAAAATAGCACTGTGCGATAAGACCGCCCATTGTACACTTATTTTTAATAATGTTTGTCCTGTGTTTATTGTTTATGTGGTGTACAATAAATAATATGAGGTATTTATTATATCATATCATATCATATAGCGGGGGTTAGGATACTTTCCCACCACATATGTGCTATGCAGCTATACTGTTAGTATGTGAAAGCTAAGCTAGGAAGCTGTGACCGTTTCCACTGAAGCTTAGCTATGTAGGGGGGTAAAATTTGCATTTGGTGACAAAAGCGCGGCTACTGTAGGGACCTGCTCTATACGCATCCTTAGCACGCATCCACAGCACACATCCAAAGCACGCATCTACAGTTGAACTCATTTTCACCAGTGCTAAGCTATATGGACGAATGAATATGATTGATGGATATAAAACGCATCCATAGCAACGTAGTATAGCACATCTCTTGTAGAAAAGCACCCTTAGGGGCGGGCCATCCGCCATCATGACTGGCAGACGATTTAGCAACTCACCTGATCTCGGTGAAATTGTTTTATTTGAAACTATACAGATATTTTATTTAAAATAATTTCCTGATACACTCACGATTTAGAAACTCAATTTTTTTAAAAGTATCAATGGAAATTTAGTGAAAGTTAAAAAGGGTATTGTAATCCATCGAGTGGTTGCAAAACGACGCGACGTGGATACATCGGGTGTTTTGGGGTGGGCCATTCACTACAATGACTGGCAGCCGATTTTGCAACTCACCTGACTCCGAGTAAATTGTTTTATTTAACGCTATGGGAATTTGTTTGAAGCATAAATTAATTTACTCTCGAAATACTGAATAAATAAGTGAATTTCTTATCGGCACTCTATTTAAGAACTCATTTAAGTCCAGTTTAAATAAAAGCGTTTTATTTAAAACAATAGAGACTTTTGCAGAAATAATTGCAATGCATGCAGAAATAATTTGAAAAAATATTACACGTAAAGTCAATTTCGTCCAATTTTTCTATAGCAAAATAATTTAATTAAACTTGACTGCGCTGGAAATGGATCAATCTATCGAGCGTCGAATGGAAGATAAAATAAAGAGACAAAAAAATGGAGTTGAAACAGGTGTCTATTTTTATGTCTACTTCATACCTGCAACAACTCATAATAAAAGAGATGATTGCTCAGTGATCACATATTTATCTATTGGCTCCAGAATACAGTATCAATGAACAAAAAGACCTTTTCTTAATTTATTACCTCATCCACGATCACTTGTTCCCTTCTTTCCATTTTCGTTTCAATGAAAATCTTTAAATCCTGCTATTTCAAACCGGAAGACGAGCATAAAGATAAGTAAGAGCAATCTCTCTAAACTGTCTCCAAGCCCGAAGTATTGAGCATTGTAAAAGGGTTTATTTTGAAGCATCAGTGAATCTTTACAATACTAAACGACGAAAGAAAAGAGCTGGATTTGCTCCAACAGTACCCGAAACGATGGAATAATAAATTAGCTAGTATTGGAGTATTGTGTAAAAAAGTAGATAGCGCAATTGTTCGCGATTCCCCTAAACATTTTACATCAATACAACAAGTGTGCTAAGAAAGACTACAAACGCTAGCTGAAAAGTTTCTTTAAACATCGAGAAATGTTACAGTGTTACAACTTACTCCCAAGATAATACCCGGAGGAAATAGTTTTAAATAAGCTGCTACTAAATGTACCTACTCCATTAAAAACTCAGAGCTTAATTAATATTCTAGGAATTTACGATTTCGCTGCCGCCTCTTTCGAGATTGTTAGAATACACAGTATATTTCTATTTATATAAGAACGTAGTCGGTGATCCCTTGCGGTAGGGATGCCGTTCGGTGCGAGACCGCATTTGGTTCAATTGCGCCATGTTTCCCCGATCCGTCACGCTGACACCTCGGCGTCACGTTGGGACCACATCCATCGCGGAACGTGTTCCAATCAGACTAACACAGCTGACTACATTATATTTGTTCCTCAGCTCATAGTGACGATATGCATCCGCATGTTTCGTAAACATTTAATTTGTTGATTGAAATACGCGCAGCATTGCCAAAGTTTGCTCTTGACAAATAAACATTTGGGTACAAATGAACCGAGTGTGATTGTTACTCTTGGTTCACGAATTCCGCTTTACCGATCTACAGTTTCCACTCATAATAGATTTTCTCAGAATACTCTTTCATAAATACGAGCTTACTTATTTAGTCTCTAATTAGGTGAATTCAAAAATAATGAGCCTCGGTTTGTTACACAAGCTCTCGAGGAACAGCTAATGAAAATATTTTACATTAAATATGAATTCCGTAGTCAACATAAATGAAAATAATTAAATCGCAGTGTGACAGGCGTAAATTAATAGACATTATGTGCGCACTGTGACGAGGCGACAAGTAAGCAGGAAAGAGATTTGTAACCGCGTAGGCTGTCGGGAGTCACATGGCGATTCGCCACGAGCAATGGGTAGTTCGCCGTCCGGTCGTACCAGTAAGGTCCGAACTCGATTCGATGGCGTGTAGTGTTCATCGGCCTTAAAACGCAAATGGCAACTGAATGACACAAATGGGTTTTAATCAGCCAAAGTTTGACACGGCTCGTTCCATCCTAGAACGGCAGTCATTTGAAAACCCACCACAGAGTTAACTAAGCTCTTCACGTGTGTGTCGTGGTCGGAATTAGCAGTTGTATCAACAAGGATAAGCTCAGGTATAAGACTATACAATATAAGCGAAATTGTGTTCATAAATGAAAATGAGGTGGGATATGAAGGTATTTGTCTCGCGCGTGACAATGTCGCCGCTCAGTCGTTTCGTGTCCGTGACTCTTGTTTATGTTAGTGCACTCAAATATGCGGTCGACTCATTTCGCTGGAACATGTGTTACGTGGATGTGCACGAAATTATTTAAATTTTTACATATTTATCGACTCATTTTCAGTCTTAAGTGTCCAGTTTGTCATTCGTAAATTCTTGCTTTCTCATCTGGGCTGAATTCTTGAGGGATTATCTCTGAATTAAATTGTGTTTTGTTTATTAATTTCACTGGTATATCCACACGAATATTAAAAAGACGAAAGGTTGTATCCATGTACGTTTGTAATTTCTTTACGCTTGAATAGCTGAACGGATTCCGCTGAAACTTGGTACATGGGTAGACCCTCTCCTGGAATAGAATATACTCGTAGGATACTTTTTATTCCGAGAGTATGATCTCTTCGTTAATTTTTTACTATCATGCGGTCGAAGCCGCTGGCAGCAACTGGTTTCTCATATGTATTTTAAAAGCTATTTATTTTTTATTTATTTATTATTTATATATGTATTTATTTATTTACTGATTTATTATGTTTTTCTTTTATTTTTTTATTATTTATTCATCTATGTTTTTTTTTTTATTTGCATGCACTTGTACAACGTTACGGAGGATGTCAAAGGCGTTTTACAGTAAAAACTTACAAACTAAAAAAATACATTTAATAAAACATGACGTACTTATGAGGTTGTCTTTCAAAATGAAAACAATTGTCTATCAACTTTTAACAGATGACAGCCTAAAAGCAACCCAGTGGAATAAATTCATTATGATAAATAATACGATTATAATTATCATCAGTATTCAAAGCGTAGCGCAAACCAATCAATGAATCCCTGAGCCCTCATTCAGAATGTAGATTGTGTGTTGGAATCCCTCTCTGATCTGCCATACCCAGAGCCGTTAGTTATGGTCCTTATCTACTAATGTACATAATTAATTGCACAATGGTATAATCATGTTGACATACCCTTTGACATACCTCTACGTATCTGATCAATATTTAGGTACACGTGTGGAAATGTTAAAAGTTTACACATAATTATTGTACCTATTTACAGCTTTTTTTTTTAGGTGGAAAATCATCCAATGACATCTCCCACTCTAGGGCGGAGGGTGCGTCAGACTTTTACTGAATAAAAATCCTCCTATGTCCCTTCTTTACCTTATGTTCCAGGACCCCGGGTTTTCCTTTCGGAAGCCAACCCATGGCTCAGTAGGCTTTGGCCCATGGCCCCAGTAGGCTTCGGCAACCTAAGGTATACGTGTGGTATTATTGAAATAATCACTTTGAATTTTGTTGTCACATAATTATTGTCATTATTATCATGTCAGCCGAAAGACGTCCACTGCTGGACATAGGCCTCCTCAAAGTGTCGCCACAACGAACGTCTCGTATCCATTGCATACCTGCGGCTCTCACCAGGTCAACGGCCCACCTTGTGGGAGGCCTTCCAACGTCTTCTGGTGCGCGGTCGACACTCCAGAACCTTTTGGCCCCCACTGCCACTTAAGCTTGGCGATTCTTCGGGATATGTGGGGATATCTTCATTCCTAATACGATCACGCAAGGAAATTCCAAGCATAGCTCCTTTCCATTGCCCTTTGGGTGATTTCAAGCCTTCTGATGAGGCCCATTGTAAGCAAACACGTTTTAGTCCCGCTAATTATTGTATTTACAGTAACTATGTCTTTGACATTAAAGTGTTAATCGTCCTCTTCTGTGTAAGGCGACTGATAATTATCAGTTCCAATCATTCCAAATGTCAGCCGAAAACAGGGTCCTCGATACAATACGTGTAATTCGCATCGCACCTTTCTTCTCGTCCTCGTAATTATCTCATGTCATCGCGATAATTACTGGCCATCTCGCAGATAAGTGTGCAATCACGGATCACGCAATAATAAGGAAAATGACTGGCTGAGTACGAGTCGGTCTCGCATGCGAAAGGTTCCGAACCATTATCTTTAGAACAACATTAGACACTATACAACATTATTTGTATTATATGCGAAAACTAAATACATATATTTTGTTCAAAATCAGTAACTGAATCGATTCCAATATTTTTTACACCATGTTAGATTTTTTTTCAAAAATATATTAAAAAGTCACAAGTTGGACACCACCGACATTAAGTACAACACAGGTTACGGCAGGTCATAGCGGGCATTAGGCGCCAGCGCATAGCAGGTTGTGGGAGCAAAACAACCGCTCAGTCACCTGGATGGCTCGGTGACTATGCATTTATGCGGACAATCAGATAACATAACAAGCTTATACCTTTGTGATTTTTCATGGTACAGTTATGTTTTGTACATATATTCTTTAAAATATTAGACACGTGTTTCGAGTTTCGCATTATATACTAAAATATAATAATGTTAAGTAATGTAAAATATCGAGCAAAAAACGGCAAAATGTTATGTTTGTTGTATGTGTGTGTGCTATTTTATTCTGTGTTTAGTATTTGTTACTATAGTGGCAACAGAAATACAACATCTGTAAAAAAAATCAACTGGTGACAGATAGACCGACAGTGGAGTCGTAATAGGGTCCCGTTTTTATCCTTTGGGTACGAAATCCAAAATTCTTACATAATGAATTTCTTCTCTAACGTTTAACTCGTTTAACCTAATTAAATAAAAAGTTATAAAGTAAGTACTAGCAACAATAACAGTGACTAGATAGTTACACTGAGGAGCTTTTCATTAATTAACAGGTTCAAAGAACTCTGCTAAGTCAGAAGATACTTAACTGCAATTAGGGTTACCTGCTTGATTTGAGTTTACTTAGCATGCAGGGCTGCTACGATACTCATTTAAATTTGAACAGAATATTAGTTCTACAAGTCCATTAACGCCAGGCCTAACTTTTGGTGGACGTTGAGAGTTTCTTACAAATTATAAATGGCGGGTTCCGCGTTGGCTCGCGGTTAACAAACAACGATTAGCTCTAAATAGCTACTTTTGTTCTTAAGCGTGGCTAAGAGAGCCATTAAAAATTTCGCTTCAAAATATTCTCTGAAGTTGTGAACTTAAGTTTGTGAGAATTTTGTTCCTATAGGGATGTATCAAGTTAAAACGAATTTATGTTCAGTGAAAATTATATTTCTGGTTTAAGGTATCAAAATCGTAAAGTTCAAGACGCGACTGTGGCGTCCCTAATAACACAAAGGGCCATAATCCTGGCAGTGTCTTTTGATCATAATTCCCGAAGTCTTTAATGAAACCCGACGAAATAACGAGTTAATGAAGTTTTAGTGCATTAGCGACCAGTGGCGTAGCTAGATGCCTAACGGCCCTGGGGCAAAAAAAAACTGGGGCTCCTTTTGTTTTCGCGGGTAATGTTGAAATAACTTCTTTTGTTCTAGGTAGAGTGGGCCCTCCCACCAGCATCAGAATTTTATTGGCTAAAATGAGCTGCCATAATTAGAGTTGCAACCTAAGAAAGGTTGCAACTCTTACGTTTAGATTTTGAAAGTAGGAGAATTTTTCGCTAGTTCAATAAGAGGTTTGTTAATCAAGTTTAGGGGCCCCCGATCTTGGGGGCCCTGGGGCACTGCGCCGCCTAGCCTTTTCGTAGCTACGCCTGTGTTAGCGACCAAGTTTAATAACGCGAACACCTCACCTCGTGGTGTCACGTCGGGCGCGTCGCTCGCCGTACCTACCGTTTATAGAATTTAAACTTTAGATTATCAATTTAACCTCTGAACTGTTTTCATTTAAATCGTTGCAAACTTAAATAAGCAGTTTATTTATAGATGAATGTAATTGCTTTCTAAGAAACTGTTCTATTCATTTTCCTTTCCAGTAAATTGATTTTGGAAGTTCCGTTTGAAGTGAATTGTAATAATTGAAGCGAATCATTTCTCTTTTTGTCAGTTTTTGAAGTGATGTGGAAATTTGTTTTATGGTTGAGTGGTTTTCACGTTCTTGCCAAGATTATCTACATCTTTTTTTTAATATTATTATTAAGTTTCTTTTAAATATTTCCTAAATCACACATAAAAAAAACATGTAAAATATAAAAAAAACTGGGTAAGTGCGAGTACTACCAATATCATAAATCAATAATAACGTTTTGACGGCGCAAAAATTCGTTAAAGATTTTTCATGTATCGCGAAATAGCACTTGAAAACAAAGTCGACATAGGCTCGTTATCATGCATATTTGCAAACACCATTATCGGGATAATGCTAACGATGCGAACGAGATTATTACGATAAAGGGTCAAATGTTCCTGCGTAAATGAAACATTAATACTGTAGATTTTTTTAAGCCAAGAAGGCTTGGATACTAAATCCTTTAAGTCTTGTCTTCATATTATGAATAGTTCATTTGTTTACCACAAGAACATTGATGTACACATTCTAATGTTTTGTAGTATAGGGTAGTCAACACTACAATAAAATTCTCAGATCCATTTTACCGAGATCGCGCCTGTTTCAATGATTATATATATTGTCCAGTTACAGTTTTTGTAGTGTATAAGTTGGTGTAGATTTGTATCTCAAGTGCAGAGACTTGAGATACAAAACTACACCAACTTTACATCACAACAATCACTAGGAATCAATTTGCCAATAATTAAAACTGCCACTGAACTTCACTCGAAGAAATCCCGCCAAAAACACTCTAATACTATAAGTATTAAAAATACACACCGGCTAAATATACTCGAGAATAATACGCTTTTGTTCTACTTTCTCTACTTAGGACGGGAAAAAATAAAAAAAATAAACGACTTCCTTCGCAGCTCTAACCTCACTTTAAGAACTCGGGTGTTATTTATACAGAAAAATACGAGTACGGGGTCTTTTATTATCTGGGGTTGTCGTATGATGTGATGTTATCTCGGGATTCCACACTCCTTCATGGCACCTTAAATCCTTACTAAGTTTTCTTATTGTTAGTTATCACTATCGGTGTTACCAACCTAATAACTTGAAACCAAACCTATCCATAGATAACCGAACACCTTTCTCTTTTATTGCTGCTGGCTACATTTTGTGTCACCTTATTTTTTTTATTTGAATTTGAAATTGGAAGCCAAAGTTCGTTTTGGAAACAATCAAATTAAAACTTTCTTTGTGAAACTGAAAGTGGCAATCAGTGAAGTAAGTTTTAAACATGCCATTCTAAGCGTAATTCAAACCACTGAGAGACGTATTAAAATATTATGGCTACTGTATTTAATAAACTTCAGAAAACGTGTACAGAAACTAGACTAGGAGACTTAATTGTATTTGAGTCATAAGCTAATGCCAGCGGCTTTGCTCGGGACGTAGTCGGAGATTATTCTTTTATTGCGCACAAAACATAGATAGGTACAAATTACAAAAACAAAAAGATCGTTAATGCGCAAAGGCAAGCTCAATCCAGAATTTGGATTTTCTTACAGCACGCCTGTGGGTGATAAATTTTACATAATATAGTGCAAATTACATTATACGATACCTTAGTTAAATAACTAAATTATAAATTCGTGTACAGCACACAATACTATACATATATATTCCCTCTCCCAGAGAGGAGGCCTGAGTCCCAGCAGTGGGAAAATGATAAGGCCGACTATGCTATGCATATATATATATTTATATTTTATCACCTACGCAATAACCAAGTATATATATTGATATTATATTTCCTAAAGCCTTCCTCAACAGAACTGGGTTATCCGACACTAATTATATTTTATTAAATTCGAACCAGTAGTTCCTGAGATTAGTGCGTTCAGCTAAACAAACAAACTCATCACCTTTATAATATTAGTATGGAGTTTGATGTAAATCTGGCATTTAAAGTTAGATACAAAAAGCTGGCATTGGCAATACAAATATAAAACTTAATCTAAAGGTTAAGTGGACAGATTCTTGGTACCAGGTAGACATGGATGCGTAGGAGTCGCCGCCGAGACATTGTCTTCCGGAGGCGTGGCTAACCACGCCCGTCATTCAAATAACACCCATTGTACACATTTATAGGAGCAATCTTCGACTTGTTATTTTGAGAGCTTCCTACGTATGGCACTGTATAAAATATATCGCTCTGAACATTATGAGGGGACACAGAAAGGGCGGTTAAGGTTTGAAGACCGTTTCATATTTTTAGATTTTGCTCAGGAGTGTGTTTCGTTATTTCCCAGATAAAACACTAGGAGGTGATGACGGTTGGGCGTTCTGTCTTCATGTAAATGACATTTTAATAATATTTATTTTAACGGAATGTTATATTTTTTTATATTGTATGTGTGTGTTTTTGGGTTTCGTGTGCAAGTTACATTGAAACCCGTTCAGCAGTGAGATATGAAATTTTAACAAATAAATGGACAGACAAGCAGACAGATAAAGTGATAGGAGTTACTTTTGCATTATATAATATTAGCGGTCTTAGGTCCATGTTTTGTGCTAAAAAATACTGTCAGATTAGCATAAAATAAATTAAAAAAAAACTAGTGTTTAAATATTATCTATATACATCAAAGGGGAAACTGACTGACATATCAACGCACAGGCGAAACTCCTGGGATTAGGAGCGTGAATTTTTTCACAAGGTTTCCTTTTATGACGTAGGCGAGCACTAAGAAAGGATTTTCCAAAATTCACTCCCTAAGGGGATGAAGCGGGGGTTCAAAGTTTGTATAGAGAAACCTACGTTCACGAGAGCGAAGCCGCGGGCAGAAGCTAGTGATAATGTATTTATTATAATGTCTTATTAGTATTATAATTTCTGATATTTGTAAACTGACAGCCCTAAATATATATACTTTATTACTAATTTATCTAGAACCTACTCTAGTTAGGTGTCGAAGTACAATACGTTCGACACCTAAATGAATTTTGATTTTACATACATATCGGCATATCCGGAAACGAGTCCAAAAGACTAACTTTAACATATTATAGAGATAATCATCATCGTCATTTCAGCCGAATGACGTCCACAGCTGAACATAAGTCTCCCCCAAGTGTCGGTACAATGACCGGTCTTGTACGCCTCGCAGCCATTGGGTTTCCGCGACTCTTACATCAGTCCACATACAACTGTCCGACTACAGTTATCAGATAGCTGACCAGGCCAGACACAGCACCCTCCCTCACCTCCATCATATAGGTGTGCGGCATTTATAACCTGCGAAAAAAAATTGACATCTTATAATTGATTTATGTGACCTATGAACTTGAATATTTTAAGACATGATATTTATTGCGACTTTTATAATGTAAAAATAAAGGTTTATAAATACAAATTTTCCCGTTAGGTTAACCCTTTTTATAGGCTTAAATTACTGAACTATACGCCCATGTTTTGAGCTACAAATTACCGTCAGATTAGCATAAAATACATTTAAAAAAAGACTAGTGCTATAATATTAAGCTAGCGTAAAATCCGGTGCCATAACGTAGTCAAGCATAAATTATGGCGGACATGCTAACCCAACAGGAACGCCATATGGAACGATAAAATACGCATATTTATTTTTAACATGAAATTGCAGATGAAGTTGTAAATTGATAAATATTTCGGAAGCGGCATCGTAATTTGCATTGGACTGTAAAATTTTGTTATCTAAAGTTTGAGTCATAAAGAACGTACGTACGGCATAATTTGCTTCCGTAGCATATGCAGTGCACATTCGTTGTAGATGTCATCAGAATTCATGGAAGCAGAGTTCAAAGAAAAACAATCTAACAAATGGCTAAATCTATCTATCTATCTATGTATATATAAATTAATAGCTGTTCGTTAGTCTCGCTAAAATTCGAGAACGGCTGGACTGATTTAGCTAATTTTGGTCTTGAAATATTCGAGATATTCCGGGGAAGGTTTAAACAGTAAGAAAAAATGGAAAAAATAACGAAGAAAAAATTCAAATACAAAGCCATCTCTAATTATAATGTCATTATAAAATGAATTATGCTGTTCTGGTAATGCCAGTAGATGGCGTTATCCTTACTATTAGGCGGTACGAAGTTCGCCGGGTCAGCTAGTCTATATATATATATATATATATATATATATAAAAGGAGAAACCGACTGACTGACGTATCAGCGCACAGCCGAAACTGCTGGGATTAGGAATGTGAAATTTTGTACTAGGTTTCATTTTATGACGTAGGCGAGCACTAAGAGAGGATTTTTCAAAATTCACCCTCTAAAGGGATGAAACGGTGGTCCAAAGTTTGTATGGAGAAACCTATTTTCACGCGGGCGAAGCCGCTGGCAGAAGTTATCTATATAAAATTCTCGTGTCACAGTGTTTGTTATCGAACTCCTCCGAAACGCCTTGACAAATATTTATGATTTTTTTTCTGTATATTTGGTAGATTTGAGAATGGGTCGTAAGCTATTTTTTACCCTTCTACCCCCACCCCCTTTTTTTTCTGCGACAATTTATACCGCAGAACAAATTTTGCCAGGTCAGCTTGTTATTATGTATAATTAATATTATTTCTGATTTTTGTACAGGAACAGCTCTAAATCTCTTTTTGTTCAGTCTATCCAAAGGTCCGGTGCGGTAAGACCGTCTGAAGAACACTTGTTTTTGCTAAATGTTAATCCAGATCACATTAAGAGCTGTACTCGTACAATAAAGTATATAAAAAAATAATATAAATCAAGTTGAATTCATCAAAAATTAATATTTAAAACTAAAACGCACTGCGCATTTGGGCACCATATTGCAATCTTTC
Source organism: Mythimna pallens (assembly GCA_961205895.1). Classification (NCBI taxonomy): domain Eukaryota; kingdom Metazoa; phylum Arthropoda; class Insecta; order Lepidoptera; family Noctuidae; genus Mythimna; species Mythimna pallens. The sequence continues at coordinate 12,370,170 of OY540843.1, forward strand.
TCCTAAATCCCAAAGCATAAACACTCACGGAAATATCACGTAACATTGTACAGTTAATATTCATAATAAGATTGAATGGTTCAATAAACCATAGAATATATTAGCAACTAATTCTAATGCGAGAATATTACTTGGAACTACTTGGATCCACGTTTATTCTGCAAAGGGCTTAAAACCGTGAGTAATACAAAAGACAGTTACACCGTGGACGATGGAATCAGCCAACTGAAAGTGTTCCAGTAAACTTGGGGTTTAACTATTGTGCCAACTAACTTTAGTAACGTGAGTGCTCATAATTGTGTTTGGTAAGTTCACGGAAACTCATAAACTTTAAACTGTTTCGGACAGTTTTCAGATATTCGTGCGTGCCTGAGCTGATACTGACTAAACCTAGGCTTTTAGAAATAAAGTTTTTGAGGATAATATGAACAGATAAAGTACGCCATATTTTTTGTAAAGTTCAAGGACGACTTTTATGATGGCTTTTTGATGTTTTCATCTTTCTATCTTTTAAAGAAAGATGTTAATGGTTAACAAATTTTACCTAAGGAGCTATGATTGATGATGCAAGTCATCCTGATAAAAGAACTCAAACCGGGTTTTTAGCGTGATTTCTTCGAGTGAAGTTCAGTGACGGTTTTAATTATTCGCTAATTGATTTCTAGTTGATATTGTTGTGTTCGTCTAGTTTTGTATCTCAAATATCTGCGCAACAGGACAATATGTGAAATCATTGAAACAGGCGCGATCTTGCTGAAATGGAGCTGAGAATTTTATTGTAGTTTTGACTACCTCAGCGAAGTTTGCCGAGAAGGTTGACTTGATTCATTTACTGCCAAATACTACAAAAACATTAGAATGTGTACATCCATATTCTAATGGTAAACAAATTAACTATTCATACGAAGACATGGCTTAAAGGACTAAGTATCAAAGCCAAAAACATTAAGAACTAAAAACAACAGTCAAGAATCTTCGTATTCTTAACATATTATATGGGACAATCATCCATTTGGGAATACTGTCTTCATATTTTGGCCTATCGTGCTAAAACCCACTCGTAAACTCACAATCAAAAGGATATAAAGTCATATGAAGTTCCGGGATTTTCAGTATTATTGAAGTGATGAACTTAGCAAGTAGGGACAATCCTGATATATCTTAATTCGTAGATATGTGACATTTATAGGGTTGCCAACCATACTTTATAGTAACGTATCTTACTTTATTTTTGGTAAAGATACTTTATACTTTTACTTAATAATATAGTATATAAAAATACTCTATATTCAATCTCTACTGTGATGCGTAAAATGAAACACTAATATGAATAATTACTAAACTATAATAATCGATACTTCAACGTTGAAACACGCGTTTCCAAAAAATGTAAGGATACCTAATGAAAAACTGTCAGTGTGTGCTAGAAGCATAAAAAATTGTCTTCAAAAGAAGTAACAAATAAAATAAATGAAAAATACTTTTTATTCTTTCAAATACTTTTTTTACCTACTAAAAAAATGTGACACATTATTTTTCTTCAAAAAGAGTTGGTTACCCTCGTGACATAAACGGTTGATAGTGGAACGTATAAACTGACTTTATGACACTAATTCCGTTTTTAGCTGTTATGCACAGTGCGTAATTTAGAGAAAGAGGGTCATCTTGGTTCATAAGGGCATTGACGAGTATATTATGTAAGTTTGATGATGGAATGATAGTTTTTTAATGCAAAAAATTGTGTACATAAAAATTCATATTTTACATGCATCGGCTTATAAAGTTCTCTCGCGAGAGCCGATTGGTTTAGTTCTTGCAGGATTGTTCGAAACAGTTACCGTGCCCACAAACGCAAACGGTAACTGACGGCACACAGAAAGGTTTTAGTCTGTAAAAGTCCGTCACACAGAACCCGAAGCAGGAGGAGTCATTAAATGATTTCTCGCAAAAAAATAATACTCATACCTTTCTGACATATCGTGTATTCTTCGTTTCCGTTAGCTTGTAACATCTTGCTAAAATCTAGTCAGGCTGGTCAAGTCCCTGGTGCTTTCCATCTTTAGCTTTGCTTCGAAACATGGACTGTGTTAAAGAAAAATGCTACAGATTCCCTGAACTGCATTCCATATCAATGAGTCTATTCTCTATAACTTACAGGTAAGTTCATCCCAGGCCAAAAATATATTCATAACCGCTTCACAATGCCCAGGATAGCCATTGATGGCGAAACATCGTCAAGGGAAAGTCGACAACGTCGCGCATCGGGCCAATCACGACCTTCAGTAATATGACGCGAAGAAGGGATGTCTCCGTGCATCTTCTGACGCAATAAAATACTCTAATAAATTTTATTATAACTAGTTTCTGTCGGGTTTTGCTCACATAAAAATAAAAATAATTAAAACCATTTCCTATTCCAGGACATGGTTTTTGGTCCATGTGCCAAATTTGATTAATATTCTAATAAAATTTTTTTTTACAAAGACGTTTTTTTATAAAGATTTAATAGATCGTGTACCTACTGTACGTACTTATCTAATTTTACTCGCTTTAAACAAGTGTAGGTTACTCACCTACCCTTGGAAAGTAAGGAAAATAACCCTTTTGATCACGATAAAAGTCAACCAAATAGGATTTAATCAGCACTAACGACGGTTCAGAAACCACATAGTATCCCGGCTTAACCGCAAAACCATGGATTATGGTGTTATGGCCACACAATTTAAGTTCAACAATGTGAACCCATTTGGAGGCACGTTGAACACATATATCAATAGAAATGATGCTATTAATAAACTAGTACATCTCACCATCAACGATTGCATCACTACTTACCATCAGGTGGGATCGCAGTCAAGCACTAGTTTATATCGATTAAAAATTTAAAAAAATCTAGTCTGATATTCCCTTAGCTATGGCTGCGGAAATGTTCAATAGAGCTACCGTGGTCTTGGAAAATAAAGGGCAACTGAAGACATATCGAATTCAGGTTGGTTTTACAAAATAAATATTTGATACGCCCTTTAGCTCCTCCCAGATAGGGAGTGTTTATAATGTGAGTGTTAATGATATCCCGCCTCAAAAAATATCTATTGTTGTAATTGTTCCATCGTCGACTACATTATCACTTACTATCAGCCCCCCTATCCAAGTTACAACCGTTTCGTTTCAATTCTCTTTTCGTTGATCGCCTCGAGTAGGCCACGCCTTCTATTCCTTTGTTCCGACCACGTGACTGAGCGTTGAGATGACGTCAGAATAAAGGAATCGGTTTATTCATAGCCAATTTATTATTGAAGTTATAAAGGAGTCGACAAAACTAGTACTTTACCATTACCTTTGGCTTATAGTGTAGGAATGCGTTTCACATCAAAATTAGAGCTCTAAGGGTTGCCGCTCACGGGCCACCGGCCAAAACCACAAAACTCCGCCACCTATATTACACCGCATATTTCCTATAGTTCTCATACATTTTATATGGATTCGCCGCACACGGATGACGCCGGTGGCCGCCATACGCTACAAATCGCCACTGCTCGCTTCTTTTAAAACCCGCACTGACCACTAAACGTCGATACAAAACGTCGTCACACGCCACTCGCACATTTAAACCTTCTTCGTCAGAGTCCATTATGATCCTGCACATATGGGTTAAAAAAAGTAGTAGCCACCGGCCACAAGTGGCTGTCGCGCGCTTTAGCTTCCTTTGTGGCAGTTTGTGGCTGTCGCGTGTGGTCCTTGTGCGGCGACTCTAAATGACCTCTCGATGGGTAGTCGAAAAAATAAAACAAAAGCATGACGATCGCCTTAATTTGGACGAGCATACATACATCGACCTTCTCTGGAATCCTTCTCCCCCAAATGATCCTGCGAAAGAAAACCCTTTATCGTGAGAATAAAATTCTAGATACACTCGTATATGCGAAATAAAAACCTAACCCTCTTTTGGCTTCATCGTAATCCAACAACAAAGATAAACGGGGCATGAATGACGTCATAATGCTGCCAGCGTTATGCAAATGTCTTGGATTACATTGTCATTTTCCTCGAGATGGCTTTCTGGTGCGGAACTGCAATTTAACTTATACGTAAAACTAAGGCGTTTGCAGAAGTTGATGAGTTACATTGATTAATCACACTAATATTACAAAGGTAAAAGTTTGTGAGGGTGTGCTCGAACGGCTGAAAGGATTTGAATGGGTACATGGGTAAAGGTAGAACTAAATTGCGCACACGTGTGGCACGTACGCCGATCTGGGCACGTCGGTCTCCATACATTATACATGGCAACTAGACATGTAGAGCTACATTAAATCCACGCCACGCGACGTCGTTCTACGTTCAAATCAGGCGTGGTCCACGTGTGCGTATTACTTATAAGATCACGTTTGACCACTATCTCACCTGATGGTAGGCGATGCTATGGACGACGAATGAGCACGCTTGCTTTTCTTTTTTCGATGGGAAAATCATCCATTACTTCCCCCGTTCTTGAGCTACCCATTGCTCGCCGTCCGCAAGCCCGCGCCTCCAGGCGGCTGGGGCGTGAGGGCCGCCCCCTCGCGCGAGCACATGCGCCCTCCTCCTTTGCTAGCATTACTGCTTCGCAGAAGGAGTCGACCGCCTGCCACTACTCCTCGCTTCGGACTATGGCCTGTACCAAGGCCCAGCGCGAGAACGCTTGCCTAGAAATAAACTACTCTACTCTTGACTTAAAGATCGCTAGGTTATAGCTATCAGGATACACATAATTCGGTAGGAAATTACACTCCTTAGCTTGACGCACAATGAATGTTTTGTTATGTAATGTACGCACAGTGAAGTTGTTTGCAGTTTTGCGATTTTTCCATAATTGCAATAACTTATTGTGGGGCTTGCCCTGGGCCAGAGCACTTCGGCCCTTCTGGATCTTTTGTGTTAATTATGCAATAACTTACTAAAAATATCGCATTCACCGTCGTGACCCTCTGGTCACGACGTGGAATGCCTAACGGGCCTACTCTCTAGTAGGCCCGTTATTTACCCAAAGCATTAGCTTTGCTATTCACCGTGGTAATGCTGCCAGTCTTCTGGGCACATATCCGGATGACAGCGATGTGGAGGAGTTCTTCGACGCCTGATTGTATTTTATATATTGATATGTACATTACAGGCTTAGTTTCTTATGTACATAAGTTGTTAGTAATCCTTGCAATAAAAGATTATTCCACGACCGGGCACTGAACTCATAAAAAAAATTTTTTTTTCATGAGTAAAAATTCGACTGGCCTGTTGGTCTAGTGGGTTCGATTCCCACCCAGGAAAAATGTTTGTGCGAGGAGCACAATCATTTGTTCTGTGTCTGGGTGTAATTTATCTATATAATATGTATGTATTTAGAAATATATAAGTATGTTTATCAGTTGTCTAGTACCCATAACACAAGCTCTGCTTAGCTTGGAACTAGACGGCGTTGTGTGATAGTTGTGGAATATTATTATATTATATTATTAAAAAGGGCAAAAATAACGCTGTGAATTATTTTTGGAATATGCCATTTTTTGTCGTCATAATTCCTGTCACAAGATGGCGTCCACTGTTGGACATAGGCCTCCTTCAACCGTCGCCATAACGTCCGGTCCTATGCGTATCGTATCCATCGGGTTCCCGCGACCCTTACCAGGTTATCGGTCCACCTTTTGGGAGGCCTTACACATGGATGTTTTTAATAATTATCAGAAAATCGCAAACTGCAGATAACTTTATCACTTTCCACCCATCGATTTATGTCGTAATTGAACTTATTAGTTTCAATAGACATTCCAACAACACTACTCTACATCATTCTATCTTTTCTTTAGTGAATATCCAGCAAATATTATAAGTATCTTAATAATTATTATTGAGTAAGTCAAACAGCAACTAAGTATCTCTTATCTATGTATAACACTTAATTATTTATTTATGAAGGCAGTTATAAAGTTATCGGCCAGTAATTCGACACTAAACCGACCATCCCTATCGCTTACTGCGTATGTTGGGTTTAATAATCATAAATCTGGTCATAACGCGCAATATTAGATATCCTAGCGATTTCATACGCTCATTAAGGAACTGCGTAAGCGCACCAGGAACGTTATTACTAAACTTTATCTGTTTCATGTCAGGAAATGGCTTTAATTATATCACGTTATGACATCATTCCTAGACTACGGTGCTAACGTTATTTGCAGTTCTCTAAAGTATTTCGAATTTCAGGATAGTTGGTCTACTAAAACATGTTTTAAAGTCTATAATCACCATTTTTGTAGGCTATGAATGTTTTTTCTAATATATGTAATAGCGTCTTTTATCACTCATTTTATCTTATTTTTTACTATCCTACCTTTCTCTGCATCACTCAAAAGTTGACTGGTAGAAAATGCCTAAGGCATGGCAAGTCCGCCTCTGTACTTTTGTGTGCATAAAGCATTTAATAAATAAAATTGCCGTATCCGCATCGGCTTTGTCGTAATGTAAGCAATAATATCAATAATTCACACTCGATAAATATTTTAGATATTACACAAACTTCAAACAAAAACTCCAATGAATTACTAAAGTTTGACACTCTTCTGAAATTGGAAGAATATTGGATTGTTTGAACAAAGCATTTTATAAAAACTGGCTAACTCGCTCATCCGTGAACTGTGCTATCGCACTAACAAACATAGTTTTCCAATACAAACTACTCTCTGTTAGCCTAACAGGATAAAAATGAAAACATCACGGTTCCAACATCTAATAAGTTTGTTAAGAACTCGCTAACCCAATGTTGTACGCGCGTCTCTCACTTTTTATTTACGAAACTCTTTTCGTGGTGCAGAAAAACTTTCCGCAAGACGAGCGTTCGGGGAAAAATTGTCAAGCAAAAACTGTCCACGTACAACGACAGAATTGTCCCAGTTTTATCATAAAAAGCAATACTTCATCAAGACAGTTGACAACTGGAATACCTCTTGTTCTTTATAATCTGTGGTCCCATTAGGGAACGTCTTACTTGCGGACGGAATGGCCGCCACAAATCATACAAACTATTAAGGTTAACGAGGCAAGCATTTGAATGAAGTATGGTGGCCAATTATTAAAGAGGGCTACGGAAAAAGCTACGCGTACATTGGCATGCGTGACGTCACTACGGCGCCGTCCCCGCCGTGAATAATGGCTTCAATAAATTAACCTTGCGTCCAGATGTCTTGGAGCGACCTCTAGGCTACAGATTAATAGTCACAACAGTATACAAACTCATAGAAGATTAATAATCACGTAAGCTTTAATATTTGAACTCTATCAACACATTATGCAAAACAAAATCCTTGAGTGACTCATTTCTCAACAATTATGCTATGATAATAGCTAGCTATTATTCTAGCATAATTCGCCTTATAATATTCCCGCTACTCTTACTCAGGCCACCTCTCTAGGAGAGGAAACGAATCATAGGTAATCCACCACTTGGGCCCAGTGCGTGTTGATAGATTTCATGTCTTCGAATATTTGGTTCTAGCGTTCTAACATATCCTCGGTTTTCTCACAATGTTTTCCTTTACCGTTTTGAGAACAGTAGTGATAAAATAAATTACACAAAATATAATAAATATTTTATTTTCAGGCATCAGAGGCCCATAGAAAAAAAATAATTTAAATATTCTTAAACAATAATCAACTAATACATAATAAAAAATAAAACTTATTTTACTATAATTATACACGTAAGGTTAGGTCTGGCTGGGTTAGAACCCGCGACCTACAACTCGTAAGTCGCGCCCTCATCGTCGACCTCATCGTCACTTTCTATCAGGTGAGATAGTGGTCAAGTGCGAGCCTATCAATAATTAAAAAACTAATAGTTACGACTTTAAAAAATTTAAAATATTTGTAGACTTTTTTTTTAAGGGTGGAAATCATCCAATGACTTCTCCCGCTCTGGGCGGTGTGAGAGGGCGTGTCAGACTTTTACTGACTAAAACCACACTTGTACAACGTAGGTACAAGGCTACGGGTTTCCTTTTCAGAAATTCCCCGCGGCCCCCTAGCTAGCGGGTATCGGCCCTGCTGGGCATCTACGGGTTGCTGACATCTCTTTGAGGAGCGCGTGGATCACAACGCGCTGCTGACGACTGGGCTCGGTCTGGTTAAATACCGGACGGCCGGACCGCGAGCTACCCATTGCTCGACGTCCGCAAGCCCGCGTCTACCATAGCTGGTAGTCGGAGTCGGAATCTAGGCGGCTTGGGAGTATTTGCTTGCTTACTGCACTTGTGACGGGTAATAACTGGACAATGTCGCCGGTAATAATTAATGTTCGAAATTATTACTAAAATATTTAAACAGTGAATTAACATGTTATGTACCGTTGAACAACAAGAAAATGCAAACGACAATGATAATAATTATTCCTTTTAGAACAAATTCCGCAGCTGTGGAATATTTAAATAAGCTCTTAAAGAATGCTTCCGTGAGATGAGTATTCATGGAATACGAATGAAATTGCTTTTACATTTATGCTTTACAAGAGCATTTATTGCGTACCTTTTTAGTTATTTTCTAGTTATAAAGTAACCATTTCTTGCTTCTCACAGTATCTTAATATCCTTCTTCGATGCACTAGTGAGCTTTCATTTCTCTGAGAAAACAGCTTTAGTCTTTTATAATTTTTCTCTAACTTGTCGTGTGTCTTCAATCTTGAAAGGAACTAATAAGAAGAAGAGAATCCTATACTTAGTGCCATCGATAATACTTCGATATAATATTACATTATTATCATAAAAATTTTGCCCATTGATATTAGGACAAGTGCAACCTTACTGAGCAGTGGTGGCCGAGTGGTAACGGCCCCGACTTATGAAACTCAAATCTTCATTCAAACCCAGCCAGGCACATTACTTTGCGTAATTTATTTTTATCATCACTGCTCCCAAAACGGTGAAGAAAAATATCGTGAGGAATGGTTTCCTAGAACCAAAAATTCGAAGACAATGTTTCATCCACCAATCCACAATGGGCCCGCGTGGTGGATTAAGACAGTGGAAACATTATAAGGCTGATTATGCTACGATGCTATGCTAACCTAAACAACGAAACGACTCCTCTGCTCTGGGTGGAGCGATAGGAAATGTCAGACTTTTACTGACTAAAACTAATCTGTGTTCTTTCAATTGCCCTTTGCATTCCAAGGCCACGGTAACTCGTTTGAACTACACCGCCTTTATGGGCAACAGCTATAATAGGCCCCGTCCACTTTGCAGACACTTCTAAGAGATGCGCGAGGAACAGACGCGCCTTTAAGTCGCGCCTTTGTTCTGACCACGGGATGACGTCAGACTAAAAAAGAATCGGAGGCGTGGCTGACTCGAGGCGTTCGACGCAAGAGAACCGAAATGAAACGGTCGTAACTTGGCTAGGCGGGCAGGGTGAAGTTAAATGCTTACATATTCGTACTGCTGCTTACGCCCGCACAGAGCTCCGCTGACCTTTGAAACCATTTTCATTGCGGAATATTGATTGATTTACGAATGCTATGTACATTCTGAAGAAAAAGGGTTAGCAGTAATTTTTTTGTATAAACATATTTCTAATGATCAAAGCCGTTTAAAAGGAGTAGAGAAAACAAGCAAAAAAAAAATTATCATGTTGATAAAAACATTTGTTTGGCAAAAGTATTAGTCATACGAAAAAATCATATTATACCGCTACCTCATCGTCTGCATGCCACTAAAACCTCCTGACATTGTTAAAGCATCTAATACAAGTCAGAAATCCGTTTGCATACATTTTTATGAACTATTGGGCAAGGCAGAGCGGCTGCTGCACACGAAAATGTATTCATGAATCACTCCGTAGGGTTTAGCGTTGCAATGAGCTGCGGCTCGCACAGCTGATGTGTGCTTACTTTAAAAATACCTTCTCATACCGACAGCGGGTCGGAAGTGTGCAATATTAAAATACCTAATGCATTATGCTCATATTTCATGCAATATTGACGGAACCTTTCATAGTATAGAACCACATAAGTGCTAAAGTAGACATCGCACCTTTAATTTAATACCGTCACTAAACGAAATTCTTAAAAAAACTGTTTTTAAAGCCACCTGTTTGCTGGTGCGACATGTTTAAAAGGGCCCTTCCCGAGCCAACTATCGTAAACTTAAGCATGATTTAAAAGCTTGTTGGTTCATCCAATGCAATGTTTGTTATAGAGGCAACGCGAAAGAGAGATGATATCTGAACTCTCGGTTGGCATTCGGTAATTCTGTCATTCACTCGAATATTTCACAAAACTTTTTCCAATCCCTTTTTTTGGGTTCCGTACCTCAAAAGGGAAAAACGGAACCCTTATAGGATTACTTTGTTGTCCGTCTGTCGGTCTGTCTGTCAAGACCCTTTATTTCAGGAAAGCGTGAAGGAATCGAATTGGAATTGAAATTAAAACCATATACTCAAGTCTGCGGTCCCTTGAAGTTGTGAAAAAATCAAAATTCTGAGTTAACGAAAAAAAAGATACTTTGAAATTTGGCACAAAGCAAGGTCTCATAGCACAAGTATTGGAAAAAATCTGAAAACTGTAAATTTGGAGATGTCACAAAAAAAACTTTTTTTGCGATTCGGAAAAATCTTCGTAACTCAATTCGAGAATTGAACTGTTTTCATAGGTAAGTTTGTATGGAACCCTCAGTGCGCGAGTCCAACTCGCTATTGCCCGATTTTTTTAAACTTTACATTTCTTGGAATAATAATTTGTAATTCAAAATGTGCAAGGTTTAGACTATAAATGTATTTTTTTGACTTCTTAAATTTATGAGTATATTAGCTCAGAATTTCACGCAAAATTATTCCCTGCAGCCCAGTTAATATGCTTCTACAATTTTCACATATTGCAGGAACCTATTGAAAATACGCCTGTTTTAATGCTGCTGTACTTAAAGCAAATCAGAGGTCTTTACTAGATTAGTTTTACACATGATATGATTTCAATAGAAACCTAGATCATATCTACAAGATACCTGTTTTTCAAAAATATCTGGAGAAAAATGTGTAATAACGCCGTATTCATGTAATAGCGGTTGTATGAAAATGTATCTGTGGTTGGACGCTCTTAACGACAGCCATTGATTTAAAAAAAATTGAACATTAAGTTAATTCGAATATAATAACTGCGATTGTAACTTATGTTTTATTAGTGTTTCGTGTTCTTAGAACAATTAAGGCACATTTGTTAACAAAAAAAAATGTAGACAAAGAAACGTTTAAAAGTATATTGGGCATTATTGTTTTCATATACACAGTAGTAGCAGGCACATTGCTCGCAGAACAGATGGTCGACGGGACCGAAAGGCTCTGTAGTGACAACCGCTTACTGGAAGATGTAGCGTTGGAAGGCCTCCCACAAGGTGGACCGATGAGTTGGTGAGGGGTCGCGGGAATCTGTTGGATGCGAGACGCACAGGACCGTTCGTTGTGGCGACACTTAAGGGCGGCTTATATCCAACTTTGAACGTCTTTCGACTGAAATGATGATGATGGTGATATACACTATTGTGTTTGAGGAGCTCGTGGCTAAGTATCTAATAACAGATGTACGAGTCAATCTCCAGGGTTAAGCAATGCGTCCCGAGGTCAGTCTCTGCAAGGATGACAATTTAAACAAATCGAGATTCCTCTGTGCCTAAGATAGCAATAGGTTCCAGTTATGTTTGTAGGTCTTTGACAGTTGTAACAGATAGTCAAAAGCTAGAAAATCTTACACCAGTGTTGCCAAGTAGAATAGTGTTACCTACTCGTAATTAGTGCACCACCGTGTCCTCGCAGCGTGCCTTGGCACAGGCCACGGTCCGAAGCGAGGTGGAGTGGCAAGCGGTCGCCTCCTTCTGCGAAGCAGTAATGTTAGCAAAGGAGGAGGCCGCATGTGCACGCGCGAGGGAGCGGCCCTCACGCCCTAGCCACCTACCTTTCCGGATTTCCGGCTACCGTAGGCGCGGGCTAACGGATGGCGAGCAATGGGTAGCTCGCCGTCCGACCATCCGGTAACTGTCCGGACCGAGCCCAAGTCGTCTAACATCTAACAGTGCGCGTACTGTTCCACGCACGCCTCAAGAAGATGTCAGCAAACCGTCGGGGCCCAGCAGGGTCGAAGCCTACTGGGGCCAAGGGTCTGCTTTTGAAAGGAAGACTCTGCCTGGTACGAAAGGCAACGAAGGAACAGGAGTGGGTTTTTAGTCAATAAAAGTCTGACACACCCTCTCGCCCCGCCCAAGAGCGGGGGATGTGATTGGATGATTTTCCCACCGAAAAAAAACCTAATTAGTAGTATTTAGTGGTTACCGGGTTGTGGAGACCAGATAAGTAGTCACTGTATGTAAAACAGCTGGTTTGACTGGAAGCCCACCTCACCACAGTTGAGAAAATAGTTTTTTTTTAATTGGTAATCATCAGATAACTTCACCCGTTCTGGATGGAGCGGGAGCGTGTGTCAGACTCTGTCTACCGACAAAAACCTACAGTGCTCTTTCAGTTACTTTTATTGCTTCAGTTACCTTCGAACAATCCGTTGAGAAAAATCAAGGCAGGCAGATCGTGTTTATAAACTTAGGTAGTATACAGCAGTTGAATTTGCACACCAATTTTCGTGTCGCTAAACCAACTAATGCCCTCGGTGCAGTAACACTCAATCGCCTCGCGCCCCACGACACATTCAATGCAAATTATACCTAGTTCAACCAACAACTGAATGAAGCCTACCCCGCCCCGGCACGTACAACAACCATACATTTAAATTTTAGACACACACGTGATCAAATAAACGCTTCATCTCATACATCACGTCATATAAGAACTCGAAGATCGTAAAATTCCTATCTCCGAAACTCCGATGCCAAAGCAACCGTGAATAAGTCATACGTTAAAGAACATTCTGTATAATAAAACACCCCTTTTTTCTGCTTCATAAAGTGTTAGAAGGCAAACATGTTCTCCTTACGTTTTTCATTTTAATCTAAAAGGCTAAATCCACTGACTCATTCATCACGGTATCTCACGAGCCGGGTGGAATTTTGCACAGGAACGCTCTCTTTTGGGTCGCAAGGGATAATATGGGATTTTACCAAATTCAACAGCGATCAAAGATCCTAAGGGAAAAGGCTATTTTGAACACATTCATGTTTATCTTTCTAACCAAATGCACAACTCCCTCATATCTCCAAAGAGGACAGCTTAACCTACCTACCAGCATATGACCCAACAAAACGGACCAAAATGATACAGTATAATAATCCAAATGGTTTTTCTTTCACAGATATGTCCGAAGCAGTCGAGTCACCCGATAATCATCTCTAAACAAAACAGCAGAGGATGCCGAAAAGCGAGCGGACGCTTTAAAATGTGTGTGTGAATGTGTTTGTTAAAACACAGAACATTAAGTTCGTGAAAAAGTATGTTAAAGACAAAAACTTGTAGTGTGGGACCGTAGAGTGCACAGTGAGTCATATTTGTGGACAGAGCATGCAACAGTGGCGTGAACGTAAAGCGGTAAGGGTGTAAGGGATGCGGAGGCGTGGCGTGTGACGCGCGGGCAGCTAGCGGCACCGCGGCGGATGCGGCGCGCCAGCGTGTACAGTGTGAGCGAGGGCCTGGAGCGGTGCGCCTGTGCTAGGTATAAACACAACAAAGCTTTCACGATAGAATATATTTGCATACAAACATAATAACAACAACATTATGTAAGTGTCAGTTTAAGAAATCACTTCTGAGGGTGTTTTCGTGTCAAGCGGATTGGTCCGCACGCGAATTGATCCGCATGCGGGATTACGCAACATGCATCATAAAAAACACGTACAGTAAAAAGTGGCGCTAACAAGCCATATGACTCTGAAAACCGCCTTAGGTAGGTTCTAAACACTTTTCTCTGTGGTTTAGGCTCAAAGTGTCCGCCACTAGTCTGTTTTATTTGTTTATAACCCTGACCCGTACCACCCACACAAAACCACACTTACAAGCTCATTTCATAGCGCCTGAAGTCATTAAATATATAAATTACACTAAACCGTGTTCTGGTCCACGTTAAAGAGCATAAAATAGGACATATAACGTAAATACAGACATATATTAACAATTGCGCTTAGAGGCAAATGAATTTAGAATAAAGAAGCACTTACAGAGAATCTATGGTGATTAAAATTCAAACAAATCAATAATAATCTATCGGTTTTGATGAAACCAAATTCTGGCTTATTTTTTCACCGCAATTATGTACAAAGGCAGATATTCCATGATACACATTTTCATTTTCCGACGTTGTCACAATACGAATAATTTCGGTACATCAGACAACAATCCCACATTTGCATCTGAAGCGAGAGGTATTTATTTTAATGTACTTTCGTAATACACCGCGGCATACGCATTTAAACACATTACAATTAAATGTACTGCTATTAAATGCTCTTCAAAGTAAGATAACGAATTGACTTCTCGTTTTATCGTATCAGGTCATATCGTTCTAAGTTCAACGAACTTTTTGTAAAGGCGCGTTTACTCTATGTCGAGTAGTCATCTAGTACCTATACTTGTACTGAAAATGTACAAGCGTAATAATTTTCATTGGTGCTCTAAGTAAGAGGCCTATATGTTTGAGAGCTGGGCTAGCCTACTTCCATTAACCCAGAATTATTGAGCTAGTAATTCTTTCAATGTAATCACGCCCTAAAGGTGCTCGAGTTTTGTGGCTAGTCTTTATTAAGCCATACAGCGCCACATATAAGGTCTTATCTCGCTTGCTTCATCCGACTGAATGCTGTTCTCCGTATCTTAATTGTCAGGTTATCCGGGATTCCTGGCGAATGCTCTAATTATCCGGTTCGGACGTGTTTTAAAATTATTTAACGTTTAATCTCACTTCAGTCGGTAACGATTCATTAAAATAAGAGCACGTTTTATCAATGGTGTCTGCAATGTTGAAACTACCGTCAATACAGGCCAAATGGAAGTGGTGGCCATTTAAAAGGTTTTTGTAAATGGTTTTGGTTAAAGCGTCTAAAGGCTATAAATATTATGTTTTTATTGGTGTTTATCGTTTGTTTTCATTCATATTATAATAACAGTCATTTGTATCGATATTAAGAAAGATAAATTGATGAGATACGATTCGAGTCACCATTTTACTGTATTACTTAGGTATTCATTCTCAATTTATGAAAGTAAAGATATTGTATTTTTGCTTCTGACTTTTATATTCTTTTTATTACCTTTCTAAATAGCTACCGTATACTTATCTACAATTATTATAACGAAAACGAATGAATCGGCGTCGATTACACGGTTATGCAAGCGTCAATAAAACAATCAATCATGAATGATGTTTGAATGACGGAATGTTATCGCCATTATGTTTTCGTCTTGCAAACGTCAGTCATCGCATTAGACGATAGGTCTTTTGTCTATCAAAATATTTGACTGTGGCAAAACTGACAGCAAAACCTATCGTGTAATGAACGCCTAATACATTGTAACTTATTCTCTGTTTTGAATTCTCCTTACATAATTCTGAAAGTATACTTTGAAAACCGAAGGCATTAAAGAATTCATTAATTTTTTTTAATGAATTTGCTCTTTGAAACTGGCTTAACTACAACAAACAGAAATTGCTTTGATTGGTATTCGGAACAAATCAAGATTAGCCATTTTTTAAGTTGAGAAATCATAAAATAACTTCTCCCGATTTGAGTTGAGCCAGGGGGTGTTACAGATTTTTGCTGACTAAAACCTACCTGTGTTCCTTCAGTTGCCCTGTGCGTTCTAGGGCCACGGTAATTCATTCGAACATTCTCACAGCCCTATAATTCAAAACTGCCTTAAACCAGTTCATAATCTCCATAGTAGTTTTGATTAAAAAATAAACACAACCATAATAACTGTAAATCACAGTCAGGTGAGCCTACTGACAACTGAAAATAAACAATCAACCAGCTTTCCTGACAGTCCATAATTTAATTCCGTCATTTCGCATCCATTTCGAGGCATCATCATCATATCCATCTATGTATAGGTAGATATGGACGACGCCATTTCCCTTTTTATTTCCATGAGTGATGAAGGCGTAAATTTCTGAAAATATTATTATGGATCAACTCGACGGGTGCCGTTTTCTGTGGCAGCCAGTATGTGAGGAAAATTCTCGAGTTCCCTCAGTTTCGTACGTGCGTGGCAAACTTTATACTTTTTATAGGTGTACAAGCGTCATCCGCGTGTGACCTTTTATTTTTATAAACTCTAGGCATAAAGGCGTCTACACCTATCTCAGATTCCTGAATAGGAGCTTCCAGTCCCAAAGTCAAGCCAGGCTTCTGTATTGCATTAGACAAGGCTTTCTTGCTTAGGTAGGTTACGGGCTTCAATAGTTGTACTACGCATGTTTTTCTCATACCGAATAGGGATCTTCCCTATTCGGTTTTCGTATTTCATATTCAATTTTTCCAAGCTATCCAATTTTAGAAGTTCTTCATGCTGGGATGTGATAGTTTCAAAGGATTTTTGAATTTCTTGATTATTTTTAACAATCCCACAGCCCTAGTGAGCTCTGTCCAGAGAGACATAGTCTACTTTTTTATTCTGAGAAAATGGTTGGCCTAAGTTCCATACGGGATAGACCACGAGAACGAAGCCCCAAAATAGAGCTTTCACTTAAATAAACAAAAAAATAAATGAATTCGTTTAATACCATTTCAAAAGAATCCTATAATCGAATAAGCAGTCAACTAAAATACAGACAACTTGTGGCCAACTTTAGCCAGTCACATTGCTACTGATTGTTGTTTATGTTAAATTGATTAAAGATTATAACGTTGTTATAAAGATTACAAAGGTAATTTAATGTAAATTGAAAATTCAAATTTATTTCATTAACATTCAGAACATGGCGGCCAACGATCTAAATTAAACGCAGAAAACAGAATTTCCTGCTTCATTTGTAGAGATTTTCCTATGAAGCCCGAATTTTTTTTTGTTTCAGCCTATTGTATATTCACAAATCAACGCTTACTAACGATACAGTGATCGTTAAAATAACGAAGTGTCGCTCGTCAATGTTGTGATTGGACAAGTACATTTTCTATAGATTTTTAGGGTTCCTTACCTCAGTTGGTGAAAACAGAACTCTTTTAGATCCCTTTGTTGTCCGCCTGTCTAGATCCTCTATATCAGGAACGCGTCGAGGTATCAAGCTTGAATTAATATCAAACGCTCAAGTTTGCTACCCTTTAGAGCCGTGAAATAATCAAACTTCTCAACGCAATCTAAAGATAAGGCCGTTTATGCTTCGTTTATTGCGCATATTCTGACACTCGCAAGAAAATCAAAACCTATAGGGTACTTGTTATTGACGTAGAATCCTGAAATTTAGCAAGAAGCAAAGTCTCACAAGTAAATAAAAAACTAAATACAAACTAACATATACCTATATGTGTAGTTACATCACGAAGTCATTACCTTTAGGGTTCCGTACTTCCAAAGGAAAAAACGGAACCCTTATAGGATCACTTTGTTGTCCGTCCGTCGGTCTGTCTGTCTGTCAAGACCCTTTATCTCGGGAACGCGTGAAGGTATCGAGTTGAAATTAAAACCATATACTCAAGTTGCCGGTCCCTTGATTCTGTGAAAAAATCAAACTTCTGAGTTAACGAAAAAAAAAGATACGGCCGTTTATGTCGCAAAAAACTACCTACCAGCAGTACCTTTGTACAAAATTTATATTTTGATACCTATCTTCTTCTTCGTATTTGTGTGTACATAAATTATAAAATAAATAAATAAATAAAAAAAACTTATATTTCAACACTCTCAAGGAAATCAAAATTCGTAGGGCACTTCCCGTTGACCTAGAATCCTGAAATTTAGCATGAAGCAAGGTATCATAGCACAAGTATAGGAAAAAATCTGAAAACTGTAAATTTGTAGTTATGTCGCAAACAAAGGTAAGTAAGTTTGTACGGAACCCTCAGTGCGCCAGTCCTACTCGCATTTGCCCGGTTTTTTTTAGACTTGGTTCAGGAATTGAATTCTTTGATACGTGAGTTTGTACGGAACCCTCGGAGGGCGAATTCGACTCGCACTTGACTGGTTTTTTATATGTATGTTAGTATGATGTTATCGCTAGAACGTTGTCAATCAGTCCCCAATAACACAAGTTAATGAAGAGTACTCTATTTTAATAATTGGATTTTTAAATCGCCTTTCTTTTATAATATATATTTTTTTATTCAAAGGTAAACTTGATAAAATAGTTACATGGCTGGTCAATTAAAAGTGAAAAGAAATAAAACTATTTATTATTTTATATACATAGTTTATTTAAACACTAAAAGTCACAATAAGTTAGCGCGTTTTATATAGCAATCTCCTTATACTCCTATCTATTTCACAGCACTCTTTTAGTAACGAATAGATGTTATTTATTTGGTACAGTATGATGAACGATGTGAATTAACCTCTTAGTGAGCTTCGTTTATCTATTGGAGGGGTAGGAGTTAGCCTATGACACCAATCATCCCACCGCGTTGTATAACTACCACTAAAATTCGCGGAACAGAACAACGGGGTTGTATTATAACGATATCAGGTTTCTGGCGGGTAAGGTAGTGTTGCCAACCTCATAAGAATAAAGTTTCATCTTCTTTATCTTTAAAGCAAAGTTAGATCCGTGTCTTGACATCCTCAACATTTCACTTTACACTATTCTACTATTGCGGTTCTGTTGGTTGTTCAGAGCCTGTTCTGATGTGTGGGTGGCCGTTTTTAATGAGTTTTTTAACCGACTTCAAAAAAAGGGGGAGGTTATCAATTCGGTTATATTTTTTTTATGTTTGTTACCTCAGAAGTCCGTAGTTTATGGATCGATTTTGTTTTTACATTTGATAAAGTGGAACTGATGATGAAGACCAGAAATGGCTAACGGAACTTCATACTCACATAGATATCACAATGAAGATAGTTAAGCGACTATGAAAATACAAATAAATAAATTGTTCTGAATAGTTATCTTGAAAATGGTATCATCGAAGTGATCTGATGATGATGATGGAGCCGGAAGGTAGGCACTGGAACTCCGTAATTCATCAATGTATACTAGCCGTGTTTGGGCTTATTAGAATAGTCATGAGATGCACTTTATACTAACGAACTAATCTGATAATGGAGCCGAAAGGTGGAAGGTAGACAAGGAAACTTTATAATAAAACAATGTATCATAGCAGTGTTTGGGCTAATTGGAATTGTCATGAGAAATAGGTACTCTGGCTTTAAGTGTATCGCAACAAAAAAGTGTGAAATGAAAAACTATTTACAAAAAAAAAAATAACCGACTTGACTGGACTTTGGCCTTTTAAGTCTCAAAACACGTATATTTCGACACTCTTAAGGGAATCAAAATTCATTGGGTACTTCCCGATGACCTAGAATCCTAAAATTTGGCATGAAGCAAGGTATCATAGCCCAAGTATAGGAAAAAAACTGGAAACGGTAAATTTGTAGTTACGTCACAAAAAATAAACTTTTTTGTGATTTGGAAAAATCTTAGTAACTTAATTCGAAAATTAATCTGTTTTTCTAAGTAAGTTTGTACGGAACCCTTAGTGCGCGAGTCCGACTCGCACTTGCCCGGTTTTTTTAGTGAAGCGGGTTATTTTTTTTTTGTAAAAAGCTTTTTATTTGTTCGTTTAGTTTCCGATCTCCTTTTATAAACAATGGCTGCCGTTAATAGTCTGGTAATCTATAAATCTATATACTCTCGCAAGTCTGAGAGCTGAGACGTATGTATATACACATACATCTCAGCTCTCAGACCTAACTAACAAAATGTAACTAATATGTTTAGAAGTGAAATAATAATAATAACCTCATCGCCGTATCTCTACTTTGACGTCATCAAAAGTCTTAAAGAGTTACCTTTACTTGTGTTGTACAGAGAGCAAACCTGCGAACCAGCATATTAGATCAAACAGACAACGACCTGCTCTCTCTCTCAATATCATTACTATCCTTTATATCCTCAATGAGGCAGTTACCTTTAGGTCATGCAAGCCCACGTGTTCTAGAAAATGGTATTCATGTTATTTTTGTTTGATATGTGGTCAGGTAGCGAGGGCGCGGGTGCGGGTGCGGGTGCGGATGCCATGGCCGGCTGATGGAGCCGGGCTGGTGGTCGCCCTCGCCGTCGGCCTCGCCGCCGCCGCCGCCCCGCGCCCCGCCGCCGCGCTGCCGCTGCCGTCACCCCTTCTCGACTAGCTACAGCTGCTTGCCGCACTATGGTATGTATGACTCATTAAGGCGTATAGTCCCTTGATCATCTAGCAAAGCATAGCATAGCATATTCAGCCTTTTAATGTTCCTACTGCTGGGACTCAAGCCTCCTCTTTGGGAGCGGGAATGGGCCGTAATCCACCACGCGGGCCCAGTGAAGGTTGGTGAATGTCACAGGTCTTCGAATTTTTTGTTCTAAGACATGCCGGTTTCCTCACGATGTTTTCCTTTACTGTTTTGAGAGCAGTGGTGATGAAATAAATTACACAAAGTAAAGCGCCTGGCTGGGTTTGAACCCGGGACTCGAACCTTGAACATCTGGCTGGAGTTAAATACACACATACCTTCTCGTACTGCCGCCTAGGGCCCCACTAACCTTTAAAACCATTTTCTTTGCGAAATATTGATTGATTTACTTAGGCTATGTACCTTCTGAAAAACACTTAACCAGCATTTTTTTGTGTAAACATATATCTAAAGATCAAAGCCGTTTGAAAGGAGTAGGGAAAACAAGCGAAAAAATATCATGTTATGAAAGATTTTTTTTTTGACTAAGGTATTAGTCATACGAAAAAATCATATGTTGATAATGTTGTACATGAATCTATAATAAACATATATATTTTTCAAACCTATTAACATTGCCGTTACCGAGGAATAGGCTTCAGAAAGTCACTGTTTTATAGCACTGCTCGGGAGCTAGGGCCTTAATCTGTAATGGTAGTATACCTATGTACTTTTAAGGCTATTGTAATCGCGTATATGTTCAATGTTCATCACCGCGGGCCGTAACAGAATACCAGCGCTGCGCTATTTAATCGTTGTAAATATCGCAGCATATGCTGAGTTAGGCGCCTTTTTGGCCTTGCACAGATTTTAAAGTTATTCTTTTCATACTTTTTGTAATTTTAATGTATGTGTGAGGTACGAATAAATGTTTTTTCTTTCTTTCTTTCTTTAGGTAATGGTATGTTATCCCAATAAAAAGCATTCTTACAACTGCATTTATTCGATTCATTTCTATCCTGTCACCAATGCTTACATGGCGATCGTGACAGGACTCGAACCTGCAATCTTCGGATTGACCATCGAAAATCCCGCTGCCGACGCCACTCTACGAATGAAATTAGTAAGTAGGTACTGTGAAGCCTCATTCTCCAGTACCTCTTTAAAGAGTTTATAACTAATATTACAGGCACATTATAAATGATACCAATTAGAAAAAATAAGAAAAACGTTTATTTGAAACTCGCACAGAAAACGGAATAGGATTAAATGTTAAATAATCTTTGACGTAAACCTAAATAAAAATACAAGTATACATTTAAAAAGAAAAAAAACTGCCCGAATGCGAGGCGGATTCGCAAACGAAGGGTTCCATACTACAATATTAAAATCAAGAAAAAAAAAAAGCTGACAAAATAACGTTTCTTGTTTTGAAACCCCTTTAAGTTTTAACACAATATTTGTATTATAAATTTTTGTAGCGGCAATAGAAATACATATACTGTGAAAATTTTATTTCAATCACTTACGGTTTATGAGATACAGGCCGCTTACAGAAGACGAACGGACGGACGGAGAGCGAAGACTTAGTAATAGGGTTCCGTCTGCACCCTTTTTTTTAATCATGATAGAATCGCGCTTGACCGCTATCTCACTTGATGGAAAGCGACGATGCGGTCTACGATGGAGCGTGCTTACCTAGTAGTAACCTATTCACTCTTGACTTAAAGATTCCAGGGTTATAGCCCTCAGGAAACACAGATTCTGGCAAGGAATTCCACTCCTTAGCTGTACGCACAATGAATGTGTTGCCAAAACGTTTTGTCAAACCCTTCAGATATGGAACCCTAAAAATACCTGTGCGAGAATAAAAAGTCTCCTATCTACATATATCATATGATGCAATATCTACATATATAAAAAGAGAAACTACTGGCACTAGGAGCGTGAAATTTTGCACAAGGTTTCCTTTCATGACGTAGGCGAGCACTAACAGAGGATTTTCCAAAATTCACACCCACGCGGGTGAAAAGAGGGTCCAAAGTATGTGTAGAGAAACCTATTTTCACCCGGGCGAAGCCGCTGGCAGAAGCTAGTTTAGTATAATACTACTGAAATAAGAACACTAATTCGAGTTTAAAACGAATAATATTGTCAGTAAATGAGGACTGCTGTTCGGCAGAGTGAGTTTTTAGTAATAATATTAAAGAGTAATTTCGTAGGAATAAATCCGACATTAATGCTCAAACCTTATTATCGTCTGTAATCCCCACAGTATCTACTGCCGCCTCTAGACGAAGCGATAATTCCTTATTCTATGGTTTAAGCTGTTGCTAACAGGCAGAAGGACAAAAGTGAGACGTGAGACATTTCATCCAGTTGCTCCTTTGTTTTAGACGGGAAAGAGTTCGCTGTTTGATGAGATTTATTGAATTAAGCATTCAAACCTTCTCAAATAACGGGTATGTATGGCCCATTGTCATCACGCTGTCAGGAAACGTGAGTTACCTATTACTGTGCCCCTCTAAACCAAAGAGCCTCTTGAGCCATCACGGCCAGGTGAAGTTAACCTTTTAAATTCTGAAGAAGCACGCTTGTTTGGATGATCAAGGTATTATCTCAAAGGGCTTTTCAAAATAGTTACCGTGGTCTCAGAACGAAAAGGGCAACTGAAGGGAGGTTAAAAAAGGTATTATTTATTTATTTATTCAATCTTCATGCAACTAAAGGTACAAAGAGGGACTTTATGTCGTAGGCATTCAATTCTCTACCAGTCAACCAAGAAAAGTATTTATTATTTAAAAAACAATGTTACCAAAATATATATAAACTAGCGGTCCCGGCAGACGTTGTTCTGCCCAAAAGCGGGATTGAGTAAAAAAAAAAAATTACCCTACTCTACCCTACTCTACCCTACTCTACCCTACTCTACCCTACTCTACCCTACTCTACCCTACTCTACCCTACTCTACCCTACTCTACCCTACTCTACCCTACTCTACTCTACTCGTTAAAAAGTACCCTATGTCCGTCTCCTGGTTCTAAGCTACCTCCCCACCAATTTTCAGCCAAATCGGTTCAGCCGTTCTTGAGTTATAAACAGTGTAACTAACACGACTTTCTTTTATATATATAGATAAATAAACAATGATAAACTTACATACATGATTTCAGAAATAAAAACATGAGTTCTTACTTAAACAAGCAACATACGTACCTATACAATAAATTATTTACTTCACTAAGTATTTTTCCAATGCTTCTTCATAACTGCAAAATATCTCTAATAAATTGACTAAACCCTTTCTCATATAAAGAAACTGAACTCAGGAAGCTAGATATAAAATATGTAACTACTTAACTTATGTACATGCATGTATAACATATGTGTTTCGTTTTTTCTTTTCTTTCTTTTCTTTATATGCTACACTTATGCTAACTACACACAACTACCCCATACATAAATTCATGTCCGCTCACACCCAAAGCTGTTCATTCTACTTATTAAGATTGTATTGGAATTTTAACCTTAATTTTATTTTCTAATTTGAATATTTAAATTAAATTATAATTTCCTTTATTTGTCTTAATATTATAGTATTTATAGTATCAACATAAAAGAAAAAAATAGGATCCCATAGCGTTAGTAGTTTTAAATTATAAAAAGTAATGTGCCGTTTGTGTGTATTAGTATATTATTATTAATTAACAGGTCTCAATATTATAAAATAGACAGTATGGAAAATAACGAGATAGCTCCTAAACTTTATGCGTTGAATACCTTTATGGTTATAAGAACATTTATTAAACTTACTGGCGTAAAAACGCCTCTACCGCAATTCTTACGCGCAAATAAATCTTGAATCTCTTTGTAAAGATTCACAATCTCCGCGGTCTGAGCCAGGCAAGGAAAACACATGGTGACGGCTACACGGTGAAAAAACCTCTGCGCGAATTTATTTCTCGACAACAACGGTCAACACAATTTTATTCTAACGAATGTATGGTTCCTCTGCCGGATGCGAAGCACTTAGCCGCTCGGCTGCTTCCATGCGATCCCTACATTTAAGAGATCCTTTTCGAGTTGTTTTGTCTTCCAAAAAGATTTATGTTAAATAAAAATATAGCTAAATCGACACAGTTAAACTTACGCAATATTTACAGCACTCTTTTGAACGTACGCTTGGCGTACAATAAGTTTTAACGATTCGGAGCACAGAATCTAATTCCTTTGGGCCACGATAATTGAATAACTTTTGTCTGCCAATCATTGAAGCTCTTCTTTTGTGAGATTCTGAGCTAATTCAAAGGGAAATAATAAAACAAAAGAACAATCTATAGATGTTGTTTTAAGTTTATTCCATTAGAAAGCTTCTTTTATCGAATTATTTTCTTTGTACATTTTTAAGATCTGAGAAACAGTACCTTTTCTGATAAGGGGGTGTCAAATGGCTCGTTCTGAGTCGTAAAATAAGTATAAAAGACTTTGTTCAACAATATCATTATTATCGAATTTCGCTTTTATGTTTTATAGATTAACAATTGGTTACACTCGCCTTTACTAACCTCCGGCAATTTGTATCGAGTTCACGTAAACCGAAATTGTTAAGAGGTATGACACCATATAAAAATACGGAAATGACTGCCATATAGAGTTACGTATTCTTTTATTTCCTTTTTATATGGAGCATTCTGTGCACATAAACGTATTGAAATAAAGCTATGAACTTTATGCTTCTTTCTTAGTAAATAAATGGAAATGCTTCGTCATGCTTGATGACGGGACTTTTTGACTCCATACTGAAAAGGTCAAATCACTATAAGTAAATAACTCTGCCAAAAACTCGGGTTCAAAAGAACCCAGACCCAAATCATTCCAACCCTATTTCCTGCGTATGTCATGTGACCGCATGTGGTTACTGACGATGCTTTCAAAGTTGGACAACAAACCATTTAGCATTATTCAATCTTTTTAGCATTATTCTTCTCACTGCTGGTGGTGATGATGGCCCAGAGGTTAAGGCACCCACCTCTCATGTCTAAGGTTACGGGTTCGAAGCCGAGCAGGTACCAATGTGAATTTCTCAATTTATATGTACTTTTCTAAGTTTATCTAAGTCATCACTCACCGCCCTTACCTCGGAAAGTAAAGCCGTTGATGCCGGTTGTCATTCGTAGATCTTTGACAGTGGTTGCAGGTGGTCCGACGTCAGAGAGTCCGACCATCAGTTTATCCTAGGAGTATCGTGTTGCCCAGTATCTGAGCTGTGGAGGTCTGATAGGCAGTCGCTCCATCTAAAATACTATTCAGCCGCATCCTGTTAGATTTGAAGCCGGCCCCAATTCCACAGTTGGGAAAAGGTTAGGGGAAATGATGAGTCTTCCTGCTGCTGAAACACACGTTTTCTCTCTACGAAAGAAACTGGGCCATAATACTTCACACAAATTAATTACGGGTTAGTATTTGTCATATGTCATGTCTTCGAAGCTTCGATTCTAGGACATATCCCAAAACGGTAAAGAAATTTTCACCAAACTAAAGTGCCATGCTGGATTACAATAACAGGTTTTGTGTTTTTCAGGTGGTTGTGTCTGATCCAGACAACAGCCCGATAATTTATTTCTTTATTTCTAACAAAGGTGGGGACAGTAAATGACAGATTAATCAAGAATTTTATTTAAATAACTAAATTCTGACACTTGTACTCAGATGGATGGCCAGACGGCGAGGAGGAATCCTCGGGAGGTGCTCTACGCGAGCGCGAGCTACGATCCTTGCACCGCACCGTGCCCGCGCTGCGTCGCCGAGAGCTCGACACACGCGCCATCAAGCACCACTTCTACCCAGAGGGAGGATGGGGGTAAGAAGACACTTCCATCATCATCATTTTAACCAAAACACTGCTCATTGGCCTCCCCCAATAGAATATAATAAACTTTGTAGTAAGTACACCAAAATCAAACAGAAATCACTCATCAAATCGTCGCCACATCGACAGGACTTGTACTTTTCGCGTTGTATTACAGGATATCCTCCGTGAAAGTCCTGGAAATGTCTCCCCAGAATTCCCCAGACTTTCCAACTCTGAATTCCTTGGTTTTCATTTAGGTATTGTAACACCAAAAGAATGCGAACATGCTCCTTTTTCCTTTATAAACTTGAAAACTGACAAGATAATTATACTTTTTAAGGTTTAGGCGTTCATATTTGTTATGAAGAAAAGAAGATTGCTTTCGGAGAAGGTCGGTTATGACACGATGTGAAGGCCGCCCTGTCTTATCTGACCTTAAGCCGCTGGGCAAAAATATAAATATAATATAAAGTGCTTCTAGCAATAAGTCCTAATAAGTTTGAACACGAAGCCTTTCATTATATTTCTACCTTCACAATGTCTTCACTTCTGATTCGACCACGCAAAGCACCTTCAAACATAAACACACTCTTCATTACCTTTTAGGTGACTTTAAAGTAGAACTACATTGGGTACACGTGGGTCACGTACGCTAATCTGGGCGCGTCAGTCTCCATACATTTTATATGGCAACTAGACTTGTAGAGCTACATTAGATCCACGCCACGCGACGTGACTCTACGTACAAATCAGGCGTGGGCCACGTGTCCGTCGGTCTAACGTAGTTCTCGCTTTACAGTTTAGTCTACTTTCTTGTCATTGTCAACAGTATTTAATGTCAATAGACATGTTGAATTTCTCTTTCATACTATGTAAGCAACTATCAAAAACAATTCCTCAACAATTAGCCACGACTATTTACCCGTTAAGCAGCTTATTAGCATCATATAAACTGGAACAGCTGAAAGTTTGCGTTGATAATGCTCTCGAGCACTCTCCATTGGCTGTAGTTAGGTTAGGGGAAAGTTGGGCTGTTCAGCTAGTGGTCAACTTTATTAACTTCAGTTTGAGTAACTCGGCACCCACTAGAATCGAATATCACACCAAGTAGGGTATTAGCCGATAAATAATCTTGAGTTCTAACATAGAACCTATGACGTCCAACGAATTCCAGCGCAATGAGAATAATCTATTACTTACTGTGAATTTTAAAACATCTAACAGGAGCATAAAAACAGAGTATATATGACAAAAAACGAGCACTAAATCTGAAATTTGTTCGAATAAGAATACGATACAAAATGAAAGTCGAAGCTCACTGCTATAAAATTCTACGACTGGCGGTAACCATGTACATCAAACAAACTTTTGAAATATCCAGAATGAGTGCCTACCTACTGTTTTATTACTTTTTTTAGCTCTCCTATAAAGTGCTTCGATCAATATTTCTTATCACATTCGAACCGATATAAATTGTGGAGTCAGACGAGTAACTGAATAAGAAAAACGGAAATAATCGTGACTCAGGATTGGTTTATTTATACGTTCATTATTATATTTTGTAGCTGTCTGTTTACTTCTCCTTAGAGGTAACATGACAAGGTATTATTAGTACACAAAGTGGGATATTTACTATGTTGTATTTCTTTGGAGTTTTTATTTTATGATTGAACACTGTTGGAAGGCTAGAAGATCTGAAGTTGGTGTTTAAATGATTATTAACAGAAGAAATCAACAAGCCTTCATTATGTGAAGTCCTGGGACGACGGCGCGCTGTGTTCCACGCGCTATCAGCAAAATTGGTGGGGCCAATTAGGGCTGCGAATTGTTCGAAGCAGTTACCGTAGCCCTCGCAAACAAGGACAACTGAAGGAACCCCGGTGGTTTTAATCAGTAAAAGCAGGACACTCCCTCCTGCTCCAGTCAGAGCGGTAGAACTTACTTGATGATTTCCAACGTAAAACAAAATGTGCTAGTAGTATCTAGTACCATAACAGTTTTAACTTTTCTATGAAAATCACTGTTATCACTTATGCACAAATACTTGTCCCTATTGTCTAGTTATAGCATTAACCTACACAGCACAAGGCGGATATGTAGCAGTAAGATATCCAGAGCAGATAAGCTAAATCCGCCAGGATTACGCAAGCACATCCAATATCACACATTAATTAAGGATTCCGAACTACTTCGGAATATCTCCTCTATTTGTAACTATTTCTTTTCATAACACAAATACAAACATAGCCCATAGGCATATTCTTTTTTTTTTGATGAATCATGAAATTGTTAAATGAATTATTCATGTAATCTAATCATTCTTATCCATGTATCTTCCTATTGTTTTACCTCATCGCTCTAATAACACCGGATCTTGTTCTCATACAATACGTATTACGTATAAGATTTGATGTAACACTAGATACAACACGATACGAGACGTCATAAGCCGTCTTCGGTTGCAGATAAATGTTCCGACAAGCTATGTGGGACAATGAACACGAATCTCGAATTTCCCCCGAGTTCGTGACGAGACACAAGATGAAGACATATAATATAATCATCAGTCGTGAAGCAACTTTATTCCAAGTACAAGATAAATTCGATGCGAACACGAGGTACAGTCAGCGGGGAATACCCGAATCTGATGCGGACATAATGCGACGCGACGGTCTCATCGGACGATAAACGAATTTATGTTTCGGATATTGACTGCGTGCCGCGGCTATTAATGGCGCTGGTTCTGGTGATGACAGTTCCTTCCCCCTCATACATGTTCATAAAGATTTAATTTTAAAATTGGCTTTCGAAAGTATGATGTTTTCCACAATTGGTTCGGTCAGTTGAATTTATGAAAATGGAATACCAATTTGTTATTATAATTGTCTGTAATCCATACCAAAACTGTAACCGTTAAATATTCGTAAAGGGTTATGGTTATACTCGTAAATAAAATCACATCCTTTCACTACCTACTTCTACCGCTCTTTTGATGGAATTTCACAGGATGATGCTTTCAGGATATCCAAAGGCATGACAAAAAAACGGTCTTCGGACGAGGAAATTGAATGTTAAAATTTTTTGAACGAACGCTACATTGAAAAATCTTTTGGGCCCACCTTCACATCTATCTGGGTGTCATTGAATGTCTCTTTGAAACTGTTCACTCTGAATGAAATAAGAATTTCGTAAAATTTATGTTTCTGGTATTCTACTTACAAATTTATTCATGTTTTAACAGCGTTGTTTGTGTCCTTACATAATGTATGTGAAGTAAATAAGGTAGGCCACTTTGTGTCCCCAGAGGGTCCACCGTTAGGAAAGGTTATTAATAATTCACACTACTAATTGCTGTAATAGAGGTAAGCCTTAAAATACGGATTAGTACGTAAACTTCCTGCCGACTTACCGGAGCTTCGCCGCGAGAATTATACTGCGGTGAAATAATCGCACCGATTTAATTACGTCGTGGGCTTCGCACGCTCGCGTCACGCCGCCGTGATACGCTAGAATTAAGATGTAATTTACATGCACGACCGTACAATCTGGTAGCTAACCCATATCAGCAATGTGTTAAAGTTCGTAATTTAATAGAAAATTACTGTTGTCTAAGTTCGAGATTGCTTGCAGATGGATTGTATGCGGAGCCGCATTCCTGGCCCATCTCCTCTCTACTGGACTGCAGCTAGCCTATGGGGCGCTTCATGTGTATGCTTTGAGACATCTCGGACCCTCCGCTGATCATGCTGGTAAGCAATTATAAGTTTAGACCGGCCGGCGCATAATGTATCACGCGTGCCTCAATTAGATGTTAGCAATTTCATAAGGGCCCAGTAGGATCGATGCCTGCTTGGACCACGAGAACGTTTTAAATAGTTTCCATGTCCCTGGAACGCAAAGTACCCTCTGCGTTCGCACTGAAGGAAACAGGTGGGTTTTAGTCAATAAAACTCTGACACGCCCTCTTACTTCACCCTAGAGCGGGAGAAGTCATTTAATGATTACCCGTTTCAAAAACAATTTATATTGATAAAAAAATGAATGACTAAATATGTTGCTAAGCCATTCTCAATACTCGAAAACGAGTGGACTAATTTGGTCTAAATTTTATTCAAAATATTTGTTAAAGAATTGCGCGTCAAACCGTATAAACACATCCTTCCTTATTACATTCAAACTGTTCCCAGCTATCAAACATTAGGGTTTCGAAAGGAAAGTATTACTGCGGTCGTAGAATGCAAAAGGGCACTGAAAAAACACAGGTGTGTTTCTCACTAAAACAAAAAAAAACGCTGTCAATCCTAGTTTTTGATAGATATTCAATCGTGTCGATTTTTGTTTATGCGAACGGTATAGGAAAACAAAGATAATCGGTTAATCGAGTTTTCACTAAAAAAATTTTCGTAACAAAACTTTTCACTAATAACCTACTTATTAGTGAAAAGTTTGTTCGTACTTTCCATCGACTGAAAAAAGTTTCTGTTATTTACGATGTTATTGTCTATACGCTGGAGTCTATAAAATCCAATTGTGCATAAAATAAGAAAATATTTGGCTTGCATTAACATTGTAATATATTATTATTAGCCATGACAAATAATAAATAAACTAAGAATGAGAAAACGACAATTGCTCCTACATGTCATAACTAAATGTAAGATTGAGGAAGAAAATAATTTTGAATGCGTAGCCGAGGCCGGCGAGGGACTTCGAGTAGAAAGTAATCTATCAACGGCAACCCTCCGGATATAATACTTAAATAAACAGACAACGACGAAAAAATATTTACGACGCAAAATGAAAGTGTAACAGCGTTACAGTCAAAATAAACGAGTTCAACTTCACAACTTTTAATTACTATCGTTTTGTAAAGTTCCAATTTAATAAAGAGACTCATCTGCTCACGACTTGTTGGCCTTTCGACGTTTATTACGTTTTTCATGACACCTCTATTTAGTCCCATTTTATGTGGACAAAGCCAAGAGATTGTGTTTTGACAACTACAATTTAATATTGGTAATTAACTAAATGAACTTTCCAAGTCACCGGTATTTGTAGACCAGGTTGATTTATTGAATTAATTTTCCAAGATTCACTGGGGTTGAATATTAAGAGGTAGAAGTAATTTCGGTTATGAGCGCGGTCTTTGTTGTCAGTGGCGGGGGCGGGGCGGGGGGGACATAACTCTGTCAGGTCCGCCATTTGCACCGCTTTCAAATTGGAATTTAGAGAAGTTAACGAGTTGAGGTACACTATGGACAAGACGATATTGAACACTGCACTTATTAAAACATCTAGCTTTAGATCAGTATTATTCATCATCATCATTTCAGCCGAAAGACGTCCACTGTTGGACATAGGGCTCTCCAAGTGCACCCCCACCTCTCAACCGGTCCTGTGTGTCTCGCTGTCATCGGATTCCCGCAACCCTCACCAGGTGATGATCTGGTGAGGGTCCTGGAGGGGGTGAGGTAGACCGATGGGTCCACCTTGTGGGAGGCCTTTCAACGCTGCGTCCTCGAGTGCATGGTCGCTATATTTATACACAGTGTATTTAACATCGACGCACAAACGAATACCACATATCCAGCACGTGATTCTAGACCCCCTAGTGATAGAATTTTACGCCGGTTTTTCAATAATTTAAAAAATAAACTGTACTTTTTTAATTTAAACTGTGTAAAATCGTTATTCTAATCAACCCCGATGACATTTTTAATTTTAAAACGCATTCATGTAACGTTAACGTTTTCTTTTTTTTCACTAAAAATATTGGAATACGATTTTATACGCCTTTGCCCAAATTAAAGTAGAAAATTATTCTAGGGTAACATATTGCTGATATATTAAAGGATAGTTTAAATTAAAAAACGTAAAGCTTTTTTTTTAATTTGGAAAATACCGACACAAATTCCACAACTGGAGGGTCCAGAATCATATACTGGATCGATGGTATTCGTTTGTGCGTCGATGTCAAAGTCACCCTGTATACCTCATATAATATAAAGTTGATTTGCATCCGTACAATCAACTTATGGTTCAGTTGAAAGCAATCCCCGGCCACTGTAAGCGCGGCCTTACGGACGACGAGCAATGGGTAGCTCGTCGTCCGGCCGTCTGGTAAGAACCGAGGCCGAAGCGCGCCCCAAAGAAATAGCAGCAAAACTGTAGGGGCCCTGTAGGGTCGATAGCTGCTAAAGCCACGAGATTTTTTGAAAAAGGTACCGTGGTCCTGGAACAACCGAAAGACACAGATGGGTTTAATTCAGTAAAACTCTGACATGCTCTCTCGCTCCACCCTGAACAGGGAGAAGTCATTTGATGATTTCCCACCTCAAACAAAATGACAACTTAAATTACTACTTTGTAGTTGTCTGGCATTTTGCTGAACTGAACCTATTTGGCACTGTCGTGACGTACACAATGTTATTGCTTAAATTTAAGTTTGTTTGTTTGTTCCTACATTGTGTGTACTTGTGCGCCACATAAACATGTTTATTTTACTTTCTTACCTTAATACCCAGCCGGACCACCGCCCTTGAGCTTTATGATACCCACAAAATTAAAAACGTAAATAATTTTTAATCCAGTCTTACGGCGCCAATCATAAAAATACAATAAAATGCAAAATCAGGTCAAGTAATTATAACTCTTAAGCTGCAAGATAATATCGTCACAATTTTATTATCCCTTATGGCCTGAAGACTAATTTAATTATGTCGGCATTAGCTTTGTCAGACAATTCTTGGTACACTCTGAAGGAAACGATAATGTCACAGTATAGATATGGAACAGTACGGAAAATACGTACAAATGTTCGAAACGGCACACTCACACAAACATACGCATCGACGAGACTCCTAAGCGTTTCTCGTGGTGCTGTCAGTAGCAAGAAACGCTTAGGAGTCTCGTCGATGCATTTTGTACGTAGTTTCCGTACTGTTCCATATCTATACTGTGATAATGTGTACGACAATATTTATAATGGGGACGGTCATTCGGTGCGGAGTAATCGTGTTAAGAGAAATCTTGGAGCGATAGAAGCGATGTACGGTGTTTCCCAAATTACCATTACTCGACTAATCAGTTTTACGCCGGCCGCACTATGTGAGCAGTACCAATTAAGGATGAAATAAGAACGTATCTGCGATTCCGTTCGCATTGAACATGACATTGTGTGAATACAATATACAATGGCACTATTGTCTGTTATCGTAATGCGTATCTGATGACGTAATGACGTGCGTGATGGTATCTCATGATCCATTGCAGTTGGTAATGTTTACGTTTCGTCATAGAGTTATATTAATTTGTTATTGACTGAGGCTCAGCTTCTAGTCTTTGGGCTAGCTGGCTACAGTCGATGCTGGCCAGGGCTGCATAATTGTTCGTAAGATTTACCGTGGCCCTGGAACGTATAGGGGACTGAAGGAACACACGTGGGGTTTAGTCAGTAAAAATCTGACAAGCCCTCACGCTTCACCCAGAGCACAAATGATTTCACACCTCAATTATGACAAAAAACTTCTAGTCAGTTACTTCAATCAATCTGCTTCTCCTTCCAGTCTAACCAGATGCAGCTGGATATCATTACCTAATTTACATGGAGCGACTTATCTGACTTTCACGACCCATGCAGTAATTGGGTGACACGGTAAGATACCCATTGACAAGATTGGTGTTTTTCCTGGATCCCGACTGTCATTACGTCTACAAATAAAAGCTGGGACCAAACACCTTAGCGTTTAATGTTAAGATGGTCACCAATCTACAGGCTGGCCTAAGCAACTGTTGCTTAACCTGAAAGATTAACCGTCTCGTACAGCTGTTATTATTTTAGATCCGGCCTCCTCTTCTCTTTAATTCCATCCTTTTTTTTCCTTCCTTCGATTTATATTTAAGACTGTATTACTTTATCCTGTAAATAATTTTGAATAAATATTATTATTATTATTATTATCCTTCTAGTCTTTATAGCATTTTAGCATAATCAACTTTACAATGTTCCCACTACTGGGACTTAGGCCTCTTCTCTAGGAGAGGAAACGGGCCGTAATCCACCTCACGGGCCCGTTGCGGATTGGTGGATGTGTTCCAGTTTTTGGTTCTATGACATTTTTTTTTAGGTGGGAATATCATCTAATGACAAATCCCGCTCTTGGGCGGAGCGAGGGATAGTGTCAGACTTTTACTGACTAAAAACTCACTCCTGTTCCTTCATTGCCTTCGTCCCAGGACCTCGGGTTTCGTTTTCACACTACCCATGATGGTTCTATGACATGCCGTTTTCCTCACGATGTTTTCCTTCAGCGAATGCGAGCAGTGGTGATGAAATAAATTACACAAAGTAATGTACCTGGGTGCGTCTCATATCATATAAAGTTATTTGGTATATTTTCATTTCAATGACATTCACAAGTTATAATAAATGTGAGATATACCAACTGTCGATATAATTTCTTAAAATACAAAATTTATGTACTCTAAAACTTATTTCGTATAACGTTATTGGATATAACGTTTATTTTATCGAAAATCTTTAGGTCTATCGTTTAAAATATATTGAACCGGCTTTGATATGATTTTCCTAACCCCTTCTTGTACCTCCCTTATTTTAATTCGCCGCCATTCACACACATATCGCACCGCCATCTGACGGCGGATTCAAGAAGCAGGAGTTCAAACTCAACAGCACGTCGACCCGCGCGCGGGGTTAAAGAAAACTTAAAAATATCGTGAAATACTACTGCTAGTGATATAATTTGGTGATGTCCCAGCTCCCAGCATCCTGTGAGTACCTGACTACTTCCAATTTATATTATTCTTCAGCCCCTTCTTTGTTGCTGCTCATGATGCTCGTGAACGGGCGTCGTCAGTTGAGACTGGTCATCTCTTAGCTGCCAGTGACTTAATTCAATTTCTATTTTTTTAAATTAGTTTTTTTTAAGTTTTTTTTTAATTATTATTGCTTATCTACATTGTGCTCACATATTAGAAGCGACAAGAAATATGTAACCAAGATTTATGTAACTCATAATATAATTTAAAAGAGTGGCCATGGAGTTTCTTGCACGTTCTTCTCCATAGAGATCTACGCTTTGGAACGTGCAATTTAGCTTCACTTGTATTTTTTTTGACTGACCGACATTTTAACAATTCAAAAGTGCCTGTAATTGGTCTATTTGAAATAAACGTTTCTGATTTCTGATTTCTTGTAGGAAACTTAGGGAAGCGTCCCTGGTTGGACGGAATACTTATCCATATTTATAGTTGTCGTATACAGTTAGTATTACAAGTAAGTGACTTATTGAAAAACGTTACTGTAATATAATGCGGCTGCGGAGCCGCACAGATCCCCTTATAATGTTTGTGAATCATTTGGATCCAGTTATTATATCTTGGCGAGCAGTGGTGGCCGAGTGGTAACGGCCCCGACTTATGAGTTTATGGGTCGTAGGTTCAAACTCAGCCAGGCGTATTACTTTGTATAATTTATTTCATCACCACTGCTCTCAAAACGGTGAAGGAAAACATCGTGAGGAAACCGGCATGTCCTAAAACCAAAAATTCGAAGACATGTGACATCCACCAACTGGGCCCGCGTGGTGGATTACAGCCCATTCCCTCTCCTAGAGAGGAGGCCTGAGTCCCAAGAGTGGGAACATTATAAGGCCGACTATGCTATGCTATGCTATTTATATGTTGTAAGTATTACAGATTTTGTAATTATACCGTATATTATTTACCAAATGCACCTGGCTGGGTTTGAACCCGCGATTACAACTCGTAAGTTTAGCTCTAATACTTACCTATGTTTGATTTATAAATCGCATTTGTTTAAATAAACTATTTGATGGATCCTAAGGTAGATCTTTTAGATTACATTTTCTTTGTTCGTCTCCTATTAACAACTAGTTCTGCCAGTGGCTTCACCCTCGTGGAAATAGTTTCCTCCATACAAAATTTGTACCTCGTTTCATCCCCTTAGGGGGGTGAATTTTAGAAAATCCTCTCTTCATAAAAGGAAACCTTGTGCAAAATTTCACCCTCCTAGTCCTAGTAGTGTCAGCTGTGCGTTGATATGTCAGTCTGTCAGTTACTCCTTTTATATATATAGATTACATTTTGTTTGTTTGTCTCCTATCAACAATAATCTAAATCTGTTTTTGTTGACATGATACTCAGAGGTAAAGAGTTTTCTCGTGACACTGCGAGGGTTTTATCGCTCAGATTTTATTGTACGTACGTCTATGTTAGGATAGGACGGTCATGTCCCTAAGGGGGATCACAGGATGTAGAACAATTCCACTCTAATAAAATGAAGGAAAATGCAAAAATATCTCTTTAGAAGAGCCCATAATTCGTCTTAGCAATTTTTTTGAAGATGGAATCATGATTACCTATGCCGAAAATCTATTTATATAAAAAGAGAAGTCAAGCCTTCTCTTTTTACTAATTTATCTACACCTTTTTTCACAGCTGTTGTTTTTTAAGACGTAGACGACAAATAAGAATGGATTTTTCAAAATTCAACCCATTATAAAAGAGGCTCATGCGACCGAAGCCACTGGCTAGTAATACTTATAAAAAGAAAAATACAACACTCTATATAGTTTTGTATTTTTCAGTTTCATTGAAATTTCAAACCTAACTAAACTGTACGGATATTACGCGAAATAATCTGACTGAAACAGTTTTCAATTACCAAAAATTCAGGCTGAAAGTTCGCTGTGTTCTCAATTTCGAGCAAAAAATGTTGTCAACACAATTTGTTACGATTAGTTCCCTCGTGGGAACATCGGAACAATCCACTGAGCCGTCAATTTTCCTGTGAAAAAGTGATTTGACACCTTGTTTGATCAAATTAATCGTATCGTTTTTGCGTTGTTCGTTTAAACAAAGGCATTTAAAGCCGGTACAAAGTCTAACGCTTAGCCAAATTAGAATGCTCAAACTTCTACGAGTCAACACGTAGTGTATGCTTATCTGTTAATATCAAATGGAATACGTGAGATTAATCTATTCATGAAAGTTATCTAATTCTCTCACATAGCAAGCTTTGCCCGCAGAACTTTAATCCAGCGAATTTGAATTGAAACGTGGGTCCCTCGTCAACAAGCGCGCTGGCAAGCTCGCTAAACTACGAAAACTACGAAAAGGTCAACAGGAAATGTAAAGAGTTAAATAAAATACGCCATATTGAACTGCATACCTCCATGTTTGTTTAAATATATGTGAAATATATGAGTACGTCAGTTTTTATTGCTGTGTCTCTATAAAATACACATCAATATCAAAACTGTCAATTTCATTGTGAAAAACAAAAGAAACTTTTAATTAAACTGTTCAAAAAGCCAGTTTTAAAAATCTATCTATTATTATAATATACGAGTATTATAACATTCTTTCTCTAGCTATTTCGAACAGGTCATTGTTTTTTTTTTTTTTTGAGATGGTAAATCATCCAACTGCTTTTCTAGCTGTAGGGTGGAACGAGAGAGCGTGTCAAACTTTTATCGGCTAAAACCCACCTGTGTCCTTCAATTACCCTTTACGGTCTAAGGCCACGGTCACTTTTTCAAACGTTTCAGCAGCCCTAGCAGGCGTCAGCCCTGCTGGATGCCTTCAGGTTCAGCTTTGCTGATATCTCCTTGAGGCCCGCGTGGAACACTGAGCCTAGTCCTTATTGGACGAGTAGACGACGAGCTACCCATTGCTCATCGATGTCCGTCAGGATGTCCGTTCCCTCACGGTTGCGGCCATCTCCTTCGCTCACATTACTGCTTCGCAGAAGGAGGCGACCGCTTTTAGGACATGTACTATCTGGCACTAAAGACTACCAAAGACGTAAACGCCTACGTCTTGGCCTTTTACATCTGTTCAATAATATACTATACCAATGTTATGTCCCTTAGTGTGGGCCGGCGCCATATGTGTGGGAGTATCTCGTGCCGCTGGTGCCTTCGCAGCGACACGGAGGAAGTCTCCACGTCTTGTGGCACTCCTCGGAGGACTGCTTCTGCCACTTGCTTGCTTATTTACTTCATTTGCCACGCAGCTTCATCAGACATTACTAAGTTACGGTAAGTACGGTCACCTTCCTGGCTATATTACACTAATATTGTAAGGGCGAAAGTTTGTGATCGTGTGTGTGTTTGTTACTCCTTCACGCTGAAACTACTGGAGGGATTTGGATGAAATTTGGATTACAAGTAGACTATGTCTTGTAATAGTACATAGAATACCTTTTATATGTTTTCCTTTAAGACAATGTTCTACTTTCATGCAGGCCAAGCCGCTGGCAGCATCTAGTTCAAAAAAATCTTGAAAATTGTTCAAAATATATTTTTTCTTTATTCTTCTTAGCATTTTTATGTACGTTTCCAAAGATATACGAAGGACTTTTTACTTAAACTCGACAAAGGCTTTAGTAATACTGAGATTAGGAGTTAGACTGACGAACGACTTTAATGTGTTCTTCAATCACTGTACTCTTTTGTATCTTAAAGAAAGCTTTCAGTTTCTTTGTGACACACATTCTAGGTCCTTGTGATCATCGAAAATCTAAAATAAAGCGTATTTTGCTTGCATTTCTCTTCTTTGACACATTCTTCACAATCCAAGCTGTTTGTCTGTGAAATGCATTACTTATAGAACTGAGACGTGCTGAATTGCTACCAACATTTATAAAATTGTGAAAAAGCATTTACCTTTCACTCTACTTTTAAATTATATGTATGATATTTACTACTATATTATTTGGTATTGCATGTAAGTACTTCATATTTTTATGTCCTATTAGTATTTTTTCTAATATTTGTACACTAATAGCCCTTAATCCATGTCCTTCGTTCAGTCCATCCAAAGGTTGTCTGTAAGAGATTGCCCTATGCGTGTGAAGCTAAATAGAAGAAAAAGAAAGATTGCTCTGTGCGATAAGATCCGCCTATTATACACATGTTTTTATTAAAGTTTGTCCAGTATTTTATGAGTTGTACAATAAAGATTATAAAAAAGACTAGACTTCTCACCCAACTAGTTGAGATTTGAACACGATATTAGAGACTTCTAGAAACCCTACGCAACGATGGAATATGATCTAAGTTAATCTTTTGAGACCAAAGTTACGAGGGCAATACTTTAACCGATAAACATTTGCTAAGCCATAAATGAACCGGCCACGATAGAAAACTTTTCGTGTTCAGCTTCAGTTGCAGTAAATTCCTCGTATTATCTCTCTAAAACAAAGGTGTAAAGCTGAAGTATAAAACGCGTGTTCAGTTCAATAAGTTATCCTTTCCACACAGTAGTGCAGATTCCCGGGATATTGGATCAAGCCCGCTTGTTAGTTTTGCTCACTATTCAAGGATGCTTGCTAAGCGTGATATAGTAAACCATTCGTAACAGTAGCGAGGCTTAAATATATTTTTATCATCATCATTTTATTTGCAAGGTCTTGTATTCAGAAATATGTGACAAAAAATAGTCGAGACGATTGTTGTTTCGCCTTTATGTGTATTTTTTTGTATTTTTCTCGCTGTGGTGTAGAACTCTGAGTTACAAAGAATGCTTTGGTTTTGTGAGTTTTCTAAAAAAAAAACTTTGCACTGGTACAGTGTTACTTTAAGGAGCAGACAGAAGTACTAATTATAGCTGTTACCGGTTCTAACAACGTCTGATAAGCAAAGAAAGGTAAAAATGCACAACAGTTTTCTTTGAAAATTTTGAAATAAGAGTAACTGTAGTAAAAAACATTTTTTCTACTTATTATAATATATTTTTATCTTTTTATATTAACATTGTTGCCCAGGTAATTACAATTTTCAGTTTCAACAGAATGGGTTCGAAAAATAAATTTGTCAATAGCAGTACAAAGGTTGCAATTGCGCCATATTAATTAGGACTTCAAACCGTCTCACTGTGGTTTTCAAAGTATAATTACTATAGACACTAAAGCTTTTCAGGAAATTCAGGCATGGTGCTGAGGATAAACTGTGTCGTATTTATGAGAAATAAATGGTGGGTGAGAGATGGAACGATGATGATGATATGATGGGGATGGATGATGATGGTGATTTAGTGACTGAAGGATGGGTGGGTCTCTACCACCTTTTAAAATAAATTTGTGTCCGATTTTATACTACAGCTCGTTTTTCATCACATTTGACGCAAAATAAGAAATTATATGTTTTTTAATCACACGTTGGTTTTCACACAAATGCTCATTTAGTCACAGATTTTATTGTAACTGTGGTCTTCTCCAATCCAGGAGTGGTATTGGGTGTGGGATGTGGGTTCGTCCGTGAATCCGCCGGCTTGGTGCTGGGCGCCTACTTCAGAAGACGCAGGCAGTTCGTCGAGCTGGTGGCCCACGCTGGCGGTGGTGTGGGCATCGCACTCTTCAGCGTTGCTTATAAGGAAGCCGTAGGGTAAAGCTATTAGCGTAATAACCAGAGGTCGGAATTAAGTACAGTTAAACATGTACTTACACCGATTTCATAAAGCAAAAGAATAAAGTGGATATGCCTCAAGTCCCAAGATTAATTTTAAAGAGCAAATTTTTTTAGGACTCTATCAGAAAAATAGCAGAAAAAAATTCTTCCTGCATTAATGACGAGGAGGACGAAGTATATAAATTTGATAACCTTACCTCAGTTGACGTCGAGAGATGCGTCCCGAATAGAGAAATCGATGCTAATTTGTTATATTGAAGACCATTTCTAAACATATAAAAAATAAATAAACTTTAGAAGAAATTGGAATTTGGTACGGATGTCATATGTACGAGTATTTTACGTATAGCCAAAAAAATTTTTAAAATGTTGTCTATCTTCTTCAGGAAACTAGGTTGGCGTTTAGGCTTACAGGCAGTGACTGGCGTGCTAGTCCTCGCTTTCTTCTTAAGCGCCGTATACCGCAGTGCATCCCTCTATCACCCCCAACGCCGCGCCATTCTTCACCTAAAGAACCAACGTCGAAAGGTAAGGCCGGTAAGAACAAAACTTTCCACATCATTCAACCAACTCACTGATTTCGATCTAAGACGAATTGTTTTCCCGCAGTCCGTACTCAACGGAAACTGACACTAATTTATGTAACGAACGCTTCATTTAGATTTAGAACCTTTTCTCAACTTGGTTAAGCAAACTTTCATTTAAATTAATATTTCCCAACTCGAAAATGTTACGACCAAGTTTAATTGATTGATTATAATTAAATTAACTCGTTTCTGTTTGCGTTAGGTAAAAGAAAAGAAAGGTCTAAAGAGAGGAGGTCCAATCTTCGATTTAAGCCCTCTCCAATCTCGGCCGGCGAAAGTTTTGTTCCTGGCCGCCGGATTAGCTGCTTTCGGACTTTACACTCCCGTCTTTTTTTTGGTAAGTCTAATTGGTAAAGTTTAGGAAATCAAAAAAGTTCTCGTAATTAATATTAATTTTTGTTGTTTAATAGGCTTTGCAAGGTTTTCAAGAAGGTTTAGAGGAGAGTGCTCTGGTGTTGTTACAAACGTTTCTGGGGTTCGCTGCGGTGCTCGGTTGTGCCGGCTTTGGGCTCGTGCTGGTACGACCGTCGGCGCAGTGCCTCGTCTCCAAGCAATATCTCTGTCAAACAGCTATGGTGGGAATAGGTACTGTTTTCTCACTAATATTATAAAGGCGAAAGTTTGTGACTATGTATGTGTATGTTTGTTACTAATTCACGCTCAAACGGCTAAACAGATTTGGATGAAATTTGGCGCACGGGTAGACCATATCCTGGAATAGCACATGGGCTACTTTTTATCCAGAGAGTATTTTCCCTTGGGACGATTTTCTACTTTCATGCGGGCAGATAGTTATCTATATGTCGGTGAAGTCAATAGTACGGAAGCTTGAGAACGAATGAACGAGCTAAGTGAAAAGTGACACATGTCACTTTGACAGAACCGAGAAAATAAAACCGAACCGAGGAAATAAAAGTGCCGACCGCAGAGGTCCGGGGCTCTTTCCTCTGTCGGCAACCGTGCGTACGTCTAGTCTCGGGGACTGTCTCGCTGCTCGTTGTGTGAAGTGAATACCTAAAGCTTGCATCATAATAAATCAGTTGTGTGATCTGGAATAGTTTGTTTACTGCTCGATACCCAGCC
The DNA here is from genome assembly GCA_961205895.1 of Mythimna pallens. Lineage (NCBI taxonomy): Eukaryota > Metazoa > Arthropoda > Insecta > Lepidoptera > Noctuidae > Mythimna > Mythimna pallens. Next base: position 12,412,455 of record OY540843.1, read on the forward strand.
ATAACCCACAAAACAGAGTACCTGTACAGAGCGTCTATGATGATCGGCATCCTGCGCCGACATATATTTTAGTTTAAGCCCCTAACTTCCGAGCAGTGCTATAAAACAGTGATTTTCTGAAGCCTACTCCTCGGTAACGGCTAGGTCAATAGTTTTGAAAAAAAAAATACATATTTATGATAGATTCATGTACAACCTTATCAAAATATGTTTTTTTTATAATAAGACTAATATTTATGCTAAAATAATAATTAACATGATATTTTTCACTTGTTTTCCTTACGACTTTCAAACGGCATTGATCTTTAGAAATGTTTACACAAAAAAGTACCATAAGTAAATCAATCAATGTTTCGCAAAGAAAATGGATTTAAAGGTCAGCAGGGCTCTATCCAGCCAGATGTTCAAGGGACTATACACCTTAACCTCATACATGTTATTAATAGTTTCCAAAAGTAATATAGAAATATGTTTGCAGGTATTTCAATGCTCGCTCTAAGCAGCGTGGAAGGCTATCATGGATACGTGTTGTTTACGTGGATGTACGGACTTTGTTTGGGAGGATTTTTATATTCCATTAAGATGCTCACTATGGAACGTGTTCGAGGACGACATTTTACTAGAGTTTGGGGTAAGATATTCATGGCAGTAAATTTTTTATTGGATGCTTTAAAAGAAGATGGTTTAGAGATTTTATTTGAACAGGTTTCGTGCAAGGCGCTGAAGCTATTCCGGTTATGGTTGGTGTACCAGTGACAGGGTATATCAACCAGCAAGTTCCACGAGCGGGCTTCTACTTCTCGTCAGCGGCAACCTTAGCGGGCGCTATGCTATTGTTCTTCGTTGGGTTCTCTAAGCGGGAGCCGGAGCCTCCACCACCTGCACCTGCTCCCACGCTAGTGGAGGCGTGTCCGTGTGTGACGCCTCCACCGCGCTGTGAACCTGCATGGTGTGCCTGCAGTGCTGGTGGGGCTACTGCCTACTGTGCCTGGCCTGGTCCCACCTGTGGCACACGCCTGCCCAAGTCGCTCTCATACGCTGCGCCGCTGGACCGCGCATGCTGCTCGGCCGCGCACTGTCCCGACTGCTACCGCCGCGCGCCGCCGCTGCGCACGTCGCGCTCCGTGCCCGAGGGGCTGGCGACGCGTGGCGCTACATGGTCGCGTGGAGGCTCGTGCCGCCCCGCCTGCCGCCGCCGCGAGCATCATCTCATAGAACAGATTACTACTTCTGTATGATACGCTGGAGTGATAGTGCGCGCAATTCTCGAGATGTACAATTCTCAAAAAAAGAATTTTAGTTTCATTAGTGACTATGAAGGAATTGTGTAAATAATTGTTTCCGTAGAAAATTATGTATCTACTAATTGAAGTGAAAGTTGAAGTGATAGATTTATTGAGAAGCAATAAACTAAAAGAAAATAACATTTGATCCTTGTGTTACGTTAATAAGCCAGTGGACTGAATGTTTTCCTTTGTCTTCGTATTCATATCGCGTACAATAAAGTACTGTTATTATTTACAAAGCGGTATATAGCCGATAGCTGGACCCGACATTGGGTCGTAACCATGTTTGCTTGTTACCCAACAATCCAAACATACCTTCATCATCAGCTGGAGAGTAGATTGTTAACTGTAAAATAAAATAGCTAATTTTTCCTACTTCTTAAAATACTCGTGGGACCTTTGTCGTAGTTAAATATTCATATTTTATAATGTAGAGCCAACACTTTTGAATCGTACATTCTTCAATATTTGTGTCATATATACCAATTTTCTCTGAGAATTTATAAAATAATGAATTTGTCTTTGTGTTATTCTCAATAAATAATGAAAACAGAAACATTATAGTACTGTGGAGAATAATGAAACATGTATGAATGTAAATCAATAGTCTGTTTGATAAAAACAAAGTCAATTTTAGCGATCATATACTTAACTGTTTTAAGGAGATGAGTTAGATAGTTTTGTTCTATTTATTGTTACGACTATTGTTTAGAGGTTATAATTAAGTATACTTTGTCGTTACAAGATTTGTTGTTTTTGTACCAAAGTGTGATTACAGTTTTGGTGATAAATAAAAAATTAAGAGTTTAGCATATATGTCTTTCTTTATTACGTATTCCGTGTTGGAGTGAACCTTCCTCGTAATTATGTTAAGGTTAAATGGAGAGGTCAAAAGGTTCTCGCGTTTTCAACATTTAGGTACATATTTACCTACGAAAAAGTTGTATTGAACTCAAAAATGAAATTCAACTGCTCCAGGGGAAACGCACTGGCAACGTTGTTGTAGCCTTTCCACAACGTTTAATTGAATGAAAAGGGTTGTTTTATTAAATTATAAAACAGGTAACAACGCTATAATTTAGTTGAGAATGTGCTTTGAATTCACATCAATGTTTTGCAACTGTCTTGGCAGCTAAAACGGACTTATACAACAATTACAACAGCTCAATATCAATCTGACCTGTATTTGATGGGATTATGCATAATTCAATCGAAGCCAGTTTGCGCCCACACAAGCTTCTTGGCCCGGAGTGCCCTGGAGCTCTGTTTGAAGATGCCTGTCGATACTCGATAGCCAGGAAATTCCAGCTGTGAGCTTGAAGAGGTTAGAAAATTGCCGTCGGCGATATTTCGATGCTTGACCACTCTAGTGTCTGGTTTAGACAATGCTTAAAATATCTTACAATTTTCTTCCTGGTACATCATTGTGACTTTAGTTTAGATTATCTAATTGTCTTTGAAAGAAGGTTAAGGTTAGTGCTATTGGTAAATTCCAGACCACAATTATACAAGGTTTCATAATATTTCTCAACTGATAACAATATCTTCAAAGAAATCCTATTTTAACCCCCGAAACCACCCCACTTCGAATCAAGATGAACCCCAAAAATGAGCTTTCAATTTTATTCAGTAATTCAACGGAATTTCCAAATAACGTCGCCGTATCGTAATCTCATTCCATGCATCATAGAGAAGTGACTTTATGTTCGGACGACACAGCAACTGAAATTTTAAAATCCATTTATATAACCGGTAGCATGTTTGAAATTTTTAAATCCCCAATGCACTTTGTAGATACTGGTGTATCCTGTACATTTTATATTTCTTTCCAATACGTCTAGAGATTAAAAAGTCTTTAAAAGATGTAGCAGCAACTTTTCTTCCAAGTTAACGGCTATAGTAAATGTTTTAAACAATGGACTCTACTTAAAATATAGCTCACGTTTTCCGTGACTCTTACGATATTGTGTGTATTGTCGGGTGAATCACGTATCGCGAACAAAGAACTCACACTAGTCACGGAGACATAAATATTTGCGGAAATAAAACCAAAAAATATAAATTCTGGTGAATAAGGATGGATAACTAGAATCTGCTTCGCTTTTTGAACAGAGAGATTTTACTCAAATTATGGACAAATATGTCGCACGCATAAAAAGAAATAAATATGAGATAGAGAAGTCTAAGTAAGATTTATTTAATGTTTTTGGCTTGGATACTAAGCCATGTCTTCACATATATGCAGTTACTATTTTACCATTTGAATGTGGAACTATTACGAAAATATGTTACCCAAAAATATTAGGTAGACATTCGCACTTTACTCACCTTATGACTTGAGTTAAAAACTCCTTTTAATACCTAACGCCCAAAATATCGCAGTAAACAGTCTATTCAGCCTCTTCCATCTAATTACAAATGAAGCCAGCAACAGATAATCCTGGCAGGTGATCGGCTTTTGAATAATTCGATTCAGTATTCAGGGGTCGTCCGTCCGTCACTGGAGCGCTCATAATTAAGACGAACAACGGACAACGCCGCGTGCAGCGAATATATTTGTACGGGATTATGTTAATGGACTGGACTAGTACTTTCCTTTGGCTGTATAGGTTACATTTAGATGTAATAAACATATATACATTAATTCACAAATGGGACAATCATCAATATAATATGTGTTTCCTGATGGCTACAACCCGGCAATCTTTAAGTCGAGAGTGAATAGGTTATTTCTAGGTAAGCACGCTCCATCGTCGACCACATCTTCGCTTTCCATCAGGTGAGATAGTGGTCAAGCGCGAACTTATCAAGAATAAAAAAACATGTTAAATTACTTGTCCCGCTCTGGGTAGAGCGAGAGGGACTGTCAGACTTCTCAAGAACTCAGAGAACTCAACAGTGTCTTTCAGTTACCTTTCGCGTTTCAGGACCACGATATCTCCTTTAAAAATTCCTATGGCCCTGGCGGGCTTCAGGCCTCGTGTGTCCCTACGATCTTGCTTAAATCTTCTTGAGCACCCGTGGAACACCATACACCGTCGACGACCCGAGTCATCGACGACTCGGGCGAGCTACAGGCGCCTATTGAGTGACTCCCGACTCCCGAAGCATCTCCTGCACAAACTTATGTAGCATGTAAAAGATGTTTTGCCATATCTATTTATATAAAAGCGAAATACCATTCACTGATTAATCACGAAATCTCAGAAACTATTACACCTACAATCTTAAAATTTGGTAGGTTGGTTCTTTATAGGGTGTTGACATCCGCTAAGAATTTTACGGATTTTACGTAAATCCAGGGTGGATTTACGTAAAATCCGTAAAATTCTTAGGGGGTAAAAACGGGGGTTGGAAGTTTATAATAATAATAATCATTTATTTTGCTAGAATATGAGTATAGTTATTAACTGGCATGTTTAAACCATTGTCCGTCATATTCAACCACAATCAGGTGTGCAAAAATGTCACATATTTAAGACGCAAACTCAATAAATTATATCAATTTTCAATAAATTCATTGTCAATTATAATTTAAAATAATGATGTCGACATAGAAGCTATACAATGTTTTTGTATGGAGATACCTACTTTTAAGCGGGTGAAACCGCTGACAGAAGCTAGTTTCCTATATTCTTGTTGTTTTCATTTTTTCCAGGATGAAGTAAACTGTTCTACCCTCATTAGACCTTCAACTTAGCTAAATATGCTTGTAATAAGATGAACTTCAAGTTAATAGTTAAACGGGTTGGATCCTACTTCAAGCTCACAAACTCCCTCAACTTTGATGGTTAATTGAAAATAAACTTGCTTCGTCGACGTCTTATGTTATTTTACAAAATTGTAGATATGCCGTGCTAGTGGAACTTTCAGTTATTCCGAATTTAAAACGGCTGACGTCCATAAAATATATACCATATTTGGTATTGTTATCATTTTATAAGAAAGACGTCCATCTGGACACAATGGCCAGGGAAACTGATGAGTGTACTTATTCAAAGTATAAAGAAAAATAGACAAACGCGACAAGACAACGTGGTAACATTCGTTAAAGAAAAATTTCAATATCTATGATAACGTGTTGCAGCGCTGTGGCGTTATGCCTGTTTGTGATACCCTTTGATTAAGTATTAATTGGCAAAGCTAATCAAGGTAATCCTCAATCAAATACACGTATTTGTACAAATCACCTTGGAGAGCTTCTAATTACAGAGCAATACATATTGCTGGGTGGGGACTGCAGGACTGTTCGAAAGAGTCAGGATGATTTTAATATCGCGCGGATTTCATCACGCATGCGGGATTGCGGGATACGGAAAATTTCACGCAGCGTGAGACACGCTAACCTACGATCTAGTTTTCTGCGGGCTGCTGTATTCTAAATAAACGTGTTTTCTTTCTTTCTTTCTTTCTTATTAATGTTTCCAGAATCCATATCTACTGTATTGGTCTTGTTTGAAGACAGGAGACATCCCTCCATTCTTTTTTGGCACAATTCAGATGACTTCTCCCGTTCTGTATGGAGCGAGAGAGAGTCAGACTTTACTTTTAAACCACACCTAATTTCCTTCAGTTGTCTTTTGCAACTCAAGGAACACAGGTTGGTTTTGATCAGTAAAAGTCTACCGTAGAGCGAGAAAAACCATTAGATACTTTCGCATCTTAAAAAAGGTGTTTATTAAACTTATCATCAGAGGTCGGAATTAGGTAGAGTTATTCATGTACTTGCATCGAAATGTTGATATTAATATTGATCTTCCCGGGATTTCTAATGAAGAATCCCGTGTGACCAACAATATTACAAATAAATAATAATAAAAAACCTCAGAGATAGAAAAGACAAATTTTTATTAGTATTTTTCATTGGAAAAGATCTCTCTACGTCAACTGAGGTGAGGTTAACGAACTTATACACTTTGTCCTTCTCGTCATTAATGCAGATTTTTTTTTCTACTATATTTCTGATAGTGCCATAAAAAAATCTGCTCTTTAAATTTATCTCGGGATTCGAGGCATATCCAATTTATTCTTTCGCTGTTTGAAATCAGTATAAGTATTCAAATAACTGTAACATATTCCGACCCCTGCTTATCATATAATCAGAAAACCCTGAATGCTTCATTGTTTAATATGCATACGGTTTATAATCCTCTTTCCATGAACCGTACACAGTACCGAAGTGTAGGATTTTTTTTTCCAAATGCTAGCGTATAGGTCCAAAGGATGGACTCTAATGTTTTATATTAATATCTAGCCTAATAAGTAAATTAATTATAACCTAAACGAATAGATTGTGTTTACTAAGAATGAGTCCAATAGCACTTATCTTTTTGTCTCTATTAAGGCGAATACACTTCATTCTTGTGTTTATTATGCGATTAGCACTTATACTAACACTATTTCACTAAACACTAACTCGAACGGTTCTGTTCTTTTTAGTCTTCTCAATATATTCGTGTGATCGAGAAGCTGGAAGTATAGGATGAGTCCCTGAAATTTTTGCATTTCCGTTCTGTAATAATTTTGCAAAACAGTTTTCGCTGTCATGTTTTGGCAGGTGGCCAATGTTTAATGTATTTCGAAATAACTATTCTTTTACTTATCCAAAAGAATAATGACGTAATGCATAAAAGTCAAAATTCTAAATTAAATCTTAAAATCCAAGCCTTAAAAGCTTTTTCTGAAATAATTTTAAAATGTGATTGATTATTTAACGAAGTTTCTGAAAAATTTTAATGAAATAAATATAATTTACATTTAAAGAGGAGCTCATGGCTAAAATAATAACAGCCTCGCGTTGGCCGAGGTTGGTCTTAGGATGGGTAACCGTCCTAACTTAGATACACCTCCTTTTTCGAGGATTCCTCCTCGAAAAACACGTTAATCCATGTGTGCCTGCTATAATTTGTAGATCTTTGATAGTCATTGCGGATAATCAGAAGCCAGAAAATCGGATACCCGTCTTAAAAAGAGATTATTGTGTTACTCAATTACTGGTTTGTGGAGGTCAGGGGTCATGGGGATCTTTGGTCTGGGAACGCGGTCTCAACTACCAAATATAAAAAAAAATAGTGTAGTATTTTGGTACATAGTTGAGATAAAGCAAAGCATATAGACAGTTTACATTTAATGCTAGAAGCCCAGTATTGGTATGCAAACATGCAGCATTCATAGCAGGAAACTTTTGAAGATTCTGAATTCCTTTCAGGTCAGGCAAAGTCTAAGAAAGTTCTCTATTGAATATTTAGCCTAGCGTTCAAAGTGTTTTCAAAATTTTCTTCCTTCTTTTACATTGGCAAACTGTTTGTATAAGAAAGTACACCTTGCTTCGCTAAAACTATATTATGCGCTAGATAAATGAATAAAGTACATCGACCTTTTCCGCTTTTCATTACTTAGAAATGTAAAGGATCCCGATAGATGTCGATTCAAGGCAGCTTTATGATATAATTTTCATTTTTTAAATTAAGAATATCAATAATTAAAGGAGGGTTAATTTCTATTTTTTTCCAATACACTTTATCGAAAACCCGCTCCCCAAAAATCCCATCACTTTTAGGCACGCACCTCCTTTGGTTGAATGGGTTTGGGGTGAATGCCACCTCAGTCACAATGCCAAACTTTCTCCACGTGTATCAAAATATACTATTCTTAAATCTGGCGCCTAATTTAGTACTAATTGTTGCATTTCACGAGCTCTCAACAATCTAGGAGAGAGAATGAGAAAAAAATTCCAGTACCTAATTTAGCTTATAAATCCAATCCAACTAAGCCGTAGGCTACAATTTACCTGAAGAGAAAAACTACCATGCGGGCGAAGCTAGAAATACGAAAGTCTTAGTATGTTTGTTTGATTAATAACGTTAACGTTTTATCACAATTAAGCCTTTTAATCGAACGTAATAATATTTAACATAAACTTGGCATGGCCTAAAACCTGGAAAAGTCCAAAGTACTACTCAGGCGGTACAGCCATGGGCCATTTTAATAATTATTATACTATTATACCAAAGGCCCGGGCGATCTTAACTCGATCGGTTTGACAAACTAAACTGAGCTGTTAAAGGGATGGAGTTATATATCTCACTCGCAAGCTTGACATTTTAACACGATATGGTTTGTTGGCCCTTGTTCCGTTGTTCCGTGTTCCGAGCAGTGGTGGCCCTGTAGTAAAGGCCGACTTACAAGTTTTAAATCACGGGTTCAAACCCAGTCTGGCGCAGTACTTAGTATAATTTATTTCTACACCACTGATCTCAAACCGGCATGTCCTAGAAACAAAAATTCGAAGACATGTAACGTCCGCGTGGTGGATTACGGCCCATTCCCTCTCCTAGAGAGGAGGCCTGAGTCCACTTAGTGGGAACATTACAAGGCTCACTACCTATACTATACTATTATAGGCTATACCGGTTCCGTTAATATGTTAAAGGAGTCTCTAACAGTGCCTATGTTGGGACTACGGTAAAGAGGAATCACTGCCGTTCAAAATCACTTCCTGTCTTCATTTTTCTTGAAAAAGTATCTATTAGTGTTGTCGAATTATTACTACCTAGGACGCCGTATTTTTATTATTGATTCTCAAAAGGAAAAACTCAATGTTAGAGAGAGGAAAGAATTGTAAATAAAGCTGTTGTAGCGTTGGCGGAAGCTGTGGAAATCACTAGGGGAGGAGAGTTAGTGCTGCTAATGGAGCATGACCAGCATTTTGTGCACCGAATTGTATTGGGAATCACCGGTTCCGATTCTTTTGGGAAAACTACATAAAGAAAAGTATTGTCTTTTTGATAAACACAATCGTAGTATCAAATACCAAATGTTAAATAGGTTATTGCACTTTTTACATATATGTATTGCAATTCCAATGACACTACTTAATATTATGAAAGCGAAAGTTTGTATGTATGTTTGTTACTTCTTCACTGATTTGGATTAAATATGGCACACAGGTAACAATATCTTGGAATAGTACCAGCATAATTTTTATCTGGATGCGTGTTGTTACGAGGATGGATAAAGTGAGAAATGAGTATATAAGGGGAAGTTTGAAAGTGGCGCCAGTGACTGAAAAGTTGAAAGGGAATCGTTTGCCTTGGTATGGTCATGTGAAGAGGAGGGATGAAACGCATGTTACTAAAAGAGTTATGAGTTTACATGCGGATGGATGAAGAGGGAGAGGGAGACCAAAGAAAAGATGGATGGATTGTGTGAGAAGTGATATGAAAGAAAAGGTAGTAAGTGATAGCGTGACGAGTGACAGGACAGAATGGAAGAAAAAAACGTGTTGCGCCGAACCCAAATGAAACGGGACAAGGGCAGGAAGATGATGATGACCAAGATAATTTTTATCTCGCGATTATGTTCTCTTGGGACAATATTCTACTATCACGCGGGTGAAGCCGCTGGCAGCAGTTAGAACATTATAAAGCTCGTATATCGTGAGCTCTTACCATTTATTAAGGTACAGATTTATGATTTATTTTACGTTTTTTTTTAAGTGGGAAATTATCAACGGGAAATTTATTGATACAATACTTGTTAACAAATAAATGATACCCTGGCTTCTGAACTAGGTTAGGTTCCTGTATTTCAGGAGCCTGTGTGTATTGCTACGTCTAAGTTTTGATCAGTGTAATACAGTCACCGATAGCTTTAGTCTTGTAGAAAGCACTTAGCTCGACCACACAAACACAGTCTTTCGGCACCACCACATTCACACCCACACCCACAGACACTCACACAACACAAACACTATTCTCAGTCACACACACAGAATCAACCACACAGTCATTTTACTTTTAATGTAATTTAACTTTTGATTCAACCTTTTACTTTTACTTTGTTAAATATTTTTTTTTACTATGTACCTAATAATATATTCTTTAGTGCAATATCAGCTTACCAGCTTTAAAATTCTTATACATATATGGATTTATAGTGCCCTAGTAGCAGTAGAACACCTGACTCCTAAGACGCAGGAATTCCTAGTTTAGGAGTCAGGGTGTCAACTTTTGTGCGCCTTTAATTATTGTAAGTAATTTAACTGATATTAAGCAACACAACCTTTAAGAGCAATGGTGGCCGAGTGGTAACGGCCCCGACTTACGAGATGTAGGTTGCGGGTTCAAACCCAGCCAGGTGCATTACTTTGTGTAATTTATTTCATCGCCACTGCTCTCAAAACGGTGAAGGAAAACATCGTGAAAAAACCGGCATGTCCTAGTACCAAAAATTCGAAGACGTGTGACATTCACCAATCCACACTGGGCCCGCGTGGTGGATTACGGTCCATTCCCTCTCCTGGAGAGAGGAGGCCTGAGTCCCAGCTGTGGGAACATTAAAAGGCTGTATGCTATGCTATGCTAACCTTTCGTATGCCGTAATTAGAGACACAATTAAAAAGCGATTGTGTCTCGCGTGGATCCGCGTCTAAAACACACAAAAGGTTAACTGAAATTAAGTGTACAGCCAAACTTTTTTTTACCATGCACAACTTGACAAGTGAGCCCCGTCCACCATTCTTCTGGAATGAAAACCGACCTACTTCGCCCTCACAAATACATTTACACTTCACTCCGTTATGCTAACAGAATAAGACGGTAACTGTATGAACGCTGCTTACAGAAATAAAATAAAAATACAATTTTCCTTCATGAAACAAAAAGCTTATTTCCGTGTAAGTGAAAGTTAATTTTCTGCTCTTTTATCTCAGAGTGATTATTTTGAAAATGTTTTAGTACAATTATGTTCTTTACCTACAGCGTGGCTTAGTGTGACTTTTGTAACGTACTTTATCGCGTTAACGTTAACGTAACATGTTCAAAATTAAATTATACAAATAATTGTCTGCTAATAGTGTCAAGGAGTTCCTATAACATAAAATGGGATGTTGAAAGTGGTTTTATTTTATAGTTGGTGGTAGAACATTTGTCAGCGAACCGCGTTTCTTTTTTCCCTAATTATTTTATTTTATTTTAAAGTGTACGTAATCGTTATCCTCATTAATTCCTATGACAATTTTTGACTGGCCTGTTGGTCTAGTGGTTAGTGGCCCTGACTGCTATGCCGAAGGTCGTGGGTTCGATTCCCACCCAGGACAAATGTTTGTGTGATGAGCACGATCATTTTTTCTGTGTCTGGGTGTAATTTATCTATAATATGTATGTATTTAGAAATATATAGGTATGTTTGTCAGTTGTGCAGTACTTATAACACAAGTTCTGCTTAGCTTGGGACTAGACGGTGTTGTGTGATAGTTGTGAAATATTATATTATATTTTAAATAAAAAAAAAATTGACTCACTTTCTTTTTTCTTTTCATTAAAAAACACAGTGATCTAGAAGGTGTTGTCTATATAAAGCTAGAAATGTCATTGGAGTTAGGATAACAATTTTGTACAATTTAAAATAAAAATGGACAGTTATTTTTAAATTAGGAAACATATAAGCAATCGTACAGAAAATAAAAAAAAAAACATTATTTCCACCAGATGGTGTTTTTACAATTTTAGTTACAAATTGACGTTTTCTTTAACCCTTGAAATGCATGATATTTAAGTTTTGTATGGAATAAAATTTAATAATAGAAAAAGATGTGTAAAAGAAAGGAAAAATAAAGAAATATATTTAAGTACTTGATTTTTTTTTTACACGAAAAGGACATTTTCTATCTTTGAAAAATAACAATAAAATTAACTTAGAAACTCGCACTGAGGCCACAGTTCGACCTATCAACGTCTGTACGTTTTTGTTATAGACGTTTCTTTAGACGATTTCTCTTTTAAATTCGGAAGAGTAATGAGGCGAGGGCCTATTCAAATGAAGTAAGATATATTGTAAGGAATTAGGGCGACTCAGTGAATACGGATATTCTTCTTCGTCGGTTGGCGCGTGGCGTTTAGCTCAACTTTGCCGGGATTCGCACTGCTAAAGCTTTTATATATTCTTTTATCTTATGACGCAGTGCATTTAGGTATCCTCAGTCAGTCTATTTAGAGACTAAAAATATTGCCTAACAGAAATAACTTTTCTTTCTGTTAGGCAATATTATTTTAATGATATAAGCTGCTGCTTTACTGCGATTCCGCCTGATGGTAAGCAGTGATGCAATTGTTGATGGTGAAGTGCACTAGTTTATTAAGCGCCTATTCACTCTAGCTTTGTAGAGACCTAAATTATAATCGGACAGGAAGACCGCAGCAAGCAAATTGTTCCAGCCCTTCGATGAACGCGGTATAAACGACGAGGCGAAACGCTTAGTCCAGACTGTAGAGGTTTTAACAATATAAGGGTGGACACTCTTTATACTTCATGTTGTTTTGCATAAGCACATTTTGCTGAAGTACGATGCTAGTACTTGAGATAAGCGTAAAGCCAAAGATTCGCCCGACGCAAAGCCGTAGCATGCCACTAGCCACTCATATGTTTTTAACAGAATATGGCTCGTTTTAACCAAAAGCGAAGTGCAGTCTTGTTAATTCGTTGCTACAAACCGCTAAGCTTTGGCGACGTGCTGGTAGCGAACCTTTCGAACGGAGAAACGTGCCGTGCGGGCCATCTTCGGGATACCACAGGACATGTCCACTAGACCACAATAAACAAGGCATCCTCATTTTGCCTCCTATATATATATATTAGGTCGCATAGTATGTAAGGATTAACCTGGACGTATATCCAATGATGGGCAACTGTCATTCACATTGCATTAGAAGCAGGGGTCAATGAATATTCGCTTTATTTTCCAAGACGACTCATGTTATGGGCCCGACCGTTTATAACCAACTGCCAGCAGCTATTTCTGGTACCCCGACTATAGGCACCTTTAAAATCACTTTTAAAAAACTGGTTAAGTGCGAGTGGGACTCGCGCATTGAGAGGTTCCGTACAAACAAACCTATGTAAATAGTTCAATTCCCGAATAGTCTCGATGATTTTTCCGAATGGCAAAAAAAATATTTCTGAGGAAATTTACAGTTTTCAAATTTATTTCTATACTTGTGCTATAATACCTTGCTTTATGCCAAATTTCAGGATTCTAGATCAACGAGAAGTTGAATGAATTTTGATTCCCTCGAGAGTGTCGACATATACGTTTTATGCCACGTAAACGTCTACGTTAAGAAGTTTGGGTTTTTCACAGCTTCAAAGGTCCGTAGACTTGAGTTCATAGTTTTAATTTCAACTCGATACCTTCACGCGTTCCCGAGATAAAGGGTCTTGACAGACAGACACACAGACAGACGAGTGGGCAACAAAGTGATCCTAAAGGATTCCGTTCTTTCCTTTTGAGATACGGAACCCTAAAAACTACAAGAGGAACATGCACCACGCACATGAAATGTCTGTTCTCGCTTATATTAAGATAGAAGCCTATCTTCTGATTTGGTTTTCATGACATAAGTTAATTTACGTCATGTAAAAAAACCAGAGGCAGAATCCTATCAGGATATATATCGCATAACACAAGTGTTTCCGTGGGTACCAGAACTCATAACAAATTCACAAGTACTTCTGACGCTAACGGTTGTTATTCTCTAATATGTCTTTGTTCTTTGTGTTATTTGTAAATTGTTGGTTGTACAAAATGTTTTAGTCCAATAAATTATTATTATTTTGTGATAAGTACTTTACAGATCCGCCTGTAGAATATAAACAAATTAAAAAGTACACTGTGTGAGTATTATTGTATAAACGATGACTTATATGAAAAAGTCAATAAGTAAACAAGAAATATACATTTGACTTTTGCCAAATTTGGAATGATTTACTAAATAGAAATAGTATAGTCGGCCTTATAATGTTCCCACTGTTGGGACTCAGGCCTCCTCTCTAAGAGAGGGAATGGGCCGTAATCTACCAAGCGGGCCCAGTGCGGGTTGGTGGATGTCACATGTCTTCAAATTGTTGATTCTAGGACATGGTTCTCCGTGGACATGCCAGTTTCCTCACGATGGTTTCCTTCACCGTTTTAGGAGCAGTGGTAATGAAATAAATAGAAAACAAATTGAATAACATAAGCAAGTTGAATTGGAATTCAGATTAAAACAATCTAAGACTTCTCAAAATTCTCGGAATCTGGATAGTTGAAGTTTAACATTCGAAATATCGAATGTACCAGAATATTCCCGGGAACGGTACATCACTAGTAGATGAACTACGTCTAACGCCACGTTTATTTTTCAAACCCAAATCAACGTCTTACGCGGGATAACATTCCACATACGAAAACCAGAATATGTTTATTATATATTATTTTAATATAATATGTATTCTTACTAAGAACATTCATACGTGAGTCACTCATTCTTCTCATGGCTTACGCAGAAAAAATCTTTTATCCATATTTATAAAAAAAAGTTTTAGTAAATATTATTAAAAGGTATACTGTATGTTTAGTTAAAATTTCTGGAAGTACGAGTACTTACACGATAAATGGAACTCGAATGGATCTGGGCAAGATACCTGGCAAGGCGCAATGATGATAGATGGAGTAAAGCGGTGACCGAGTGGCGTCCTAGAACTAGGAGCAGAAATGTCTGTCGTCTGGCGGCGATATCGTAGTCCGAAGCGAGAGGGAATGGGATACGTATGTAACTTTCTGCGAAGCAGTAATGCTAGCGTAGGGGATGGATGCCACCGAGAGGGCACGAATGACATTTTTTAATCAAATGCTACCAATGGCATCCTTGTAAAACCGCCCATAGTATCAATCTCCACTCCACCAAAAAATGTATGTATGAAATATTAGAACTTCACTGATCACACGATATAGAGCTTGCGAATGGATAGCTCGCCGCGCACTTTACTCACCTTATGAATTGAGTTAAAAACTCCTTTTAATACCTAACGCCCAAAATATCGCAGTAAACAGTCCATTCAGCCTCTTCCATCTAATCACAAATGAAGCCAGCAACAGATAATCCTGGCAGGTGATCGGCTTTTGAATAATTCGATTCAGTATTCAGGGGCCGTCCGTCCGTCACTGGAGCGCTCATAATTAAGACGAACAACGGACAACGCCGCGTGCAGCGAATATATTTCTACGGGATTATGTTAATGGACTGGACTAGTACTTTCCTTTGGCTGTATAGGTTACATTTAGATGTAATAAACATATATACATTAATTCACAAATGGGACAATCATCAATATAATATGTGTTTCCTGATGGCTACAACCCGGCAATCTTTAAGTCGAGAGTGAATAGGTTATTTCTAGGTAAGCACGCTCTATCGTCGACCGCATCTTCGCTTTCCATCAAGTGAGATAGTGGTCAAGCGTGAACCTATCAAGAATAAAAAAACATGTTAAATTACTTGTCCCGCTCTGGGTAGAGCGAGAGGGACTGTCAGACTTCTCAAGAACTCAGAGAACTCAACTGTGTCTTTCAGTTGCCTTTCGCGTTTCAGGACCACGATATCTCTTTCAAAAATTCCTGTGGCCCTGGCGGGCTTCAGGCCTCGTGTGTCCCTACGATCTTACTTAAATCTTCTTGAGGCACCCGTGGAACACCATAGACCGTCGACGACCCGAGTCATCGACGACTCGGGCAAGCTACAGGCGCCTATTGAGTGACTCCCGACTCCCGAAGCATTTCCTGTCCAAACGTAGGTAGCATGTAAAAGATGTTTTGCCATATCTATTTATATAAAATCGAAATACCATTCACTGATTAATCACGAAATCTCAGAAACTATTACACCTACAATCTTAAAATTTAGCAGGTAGGTTCTTTATAGGGTGTAGACATCCGCTAAGAATTTTACGGATTTTACGAAAATCCACCCCTAAGGGGGTAAAACGGGGATTCGTAGTTTATAATAATAATAATCATTTATTTTGCTAGAATATGAGTATAGTAATTAGCTGGCATGTTTAAACCATTGTCCGTCATATTCAACCACAATCAGGTGTGCAAAAATATCACATATTTAAGACGCAAACTCAATAAATTATATCAATTTTCAATAAATTCAATGTCAATAAATAAATAAATAAATAGTAATAACATTTAAAATAATGATGTTGACATAGCAGCTATACAATGTTTTTGCATGGAGAAACCTACTTTTAAGCGAGTGAAACTGCTGTCAGAACCTAATTTCCTATATTCTTGTTGATTTCATTTTTTCCAGGATGAAGTAAACTGTTCTACCCTCATTAGGCCTTCAACTTAGCTAAATATGCTTGTAATAAGATGAACTTCAAGTTAATAGTTAAACGGGTTGGATCCTACTTCAAACTCACAAACTCCCTCAACTTTGATGGTTAATTGAAAATAAACTTGCTTCGTCGACGTCTTTAAATATTATTTTACAAAATTGTAGATATGCTGTGCTAGTGAAACTTTCAGTTATTCCGAATTTAAAACGGCTGACGTCCATCAAATATATACAATATTTGGTATTATTATCATTATATTCGAAAGACATCCATCTGGACGTAGGACCTCCCCCAAGTATCGCCACAATGACCAGGGAAACTGATGGGTGCGAAACGCGCAGGACGTTTCGCACCCATCAGTTTCCCGCCAGTTTTCAGCAAACCGTCACCAGGTCAAGAGCGTGGGATGTCATTGGATGATTTTCCCACCGAAAAAAAAAACTATCACCAGGTCACCGGTCCACCAGATTACGTAGAATAGAACAAAACTGTTGCTTGCTCGCAGAATAGATGATCGATGGGGCCTAAAAGATCTGAAGATATATATCAGCTAATCAGGTATAAGCCGGTCACAGATGTCTAAAGCAAGTCATGAGAAGATTTCTCTCCTCAACAAAAAAATGTCTAAAGTAGACAGAGGATTTTCACAGAAATTATTCAAAGTATAAAGAAAAATAGACAAACGCGACAAGACAACGTGGTAACATTTCTTAAACAAAAATTTCAATATCTATGATAACGTGTTGCAGCGCTGTGGCGTTATGCCTGTTTGTGATACCCTTTGATTAAGTATTAATTGGCAAAGCCAATCAAACTAATCCTCAATCACATACACGTATTTGTCCGAATCACCTCGGAGAGCTTCTAATTACAGAGCAATATATATTGCTGGGTGGGGACTGCAGGACTGTTCGAAAGAGTCAGGATGATTTTAATATCGTGCGGATTTCATCACGCATGCGGGATTGCGGGATACGGAAAATTTCACGCAGCGTGAGACACGCTAACCTACGATCTAGTTATCTGCGGGCTGCTGTATTCTAAATAAACGTGTTTTCTTTCTTTCTTTCTTATTAATGTTTCCAGAATCCATATCTACTGTATTGATCTTGTTTGAAGACAGGAGACATCCCTCCATTCTCTTTTTTGGCACAATTCAGGTGACTTCTCCCGTTCTGTTTGGAGCGAGAGAAAGTCAGACTTTACTTTTAAACCACACCTAATTTCCTTCAGTTGTCTTTTGCAACTGAAGGAACACAGGTTGGTTTTGATCAGTAAAAGTCTACCGTAGAGCGGGAAAAACAATTAGATACTTTCGCATCTTAAAAAAGGTGTTTATTAAACTTATCATCAGAGGTCGGAATTAGGTAGAATTATTCATGTACTTGCATCGAAATGTTGATATTAATATTGATCTTCCCGGGATTTCTAATGAAGAATCCCGTGTGACCAACAATATTACAAATAAATAATAATAAAAAACCTCAGAGATAGATAAGACAAATTTTTATTAGAATATTTCATTGGAAATATCTCTCTACGTCAACTGAGGTGAGGTTAACGAACTTATACACTTTGTCCTCCTCGCCATAATGCAGGATTTTTTTTTTCTACTATATTTCTGATAGTGCCATAAAAAAATTCTGCTCTTTAAAATGATCTCGGGATTCGAGGCATATCCAATTTATTCTTTCGCTGTTTGAAACCAGTATAAGTATTCAAATAACTCTAACATATTCCGACCTCTGCTTATCATATAATCAGAAAACCCTGCTTCAATGCTTCATTGTTTTTAATATGCATACGGTTTATAATCCTCTTTCCATGAACCGTACACAGTACCGAAGTGTACGATTTTTTTCCCAAATGCTAGAGTACACGTCCAAAGGATGAACTCTAATGTTTTATATTAATATCTAGCCTAATAAGTAATTTAATTATAACCTAAACGAATAGATTGTGTTTACTAAGAATGAGTCCAATAGCACTTAACTTTTTGTCTCTATTAAGGCGAATACACTTCATTCTTGTGTTTATTATGCGAGTAGCACTTATACTAACACTATTTCACTAAACACTAACTCGAACGGTTCTGTTCTTTTTAGTCTTCTCAATATATTCGTGTGATCGAGAAGCTGGAAGTATAGGATGAGTCCCTGAAATTTTTGCATTTCCGTTCTGTAATAATTTTGCAAAACAGTTTTCGCTGTCATGTTTTGGCAGGTGGCCAATGTTTAATGTATTTCGAAATAACTATTCTTTTACTTATCCAAAAGAATAATGACATAATGCATAAAAGTCAAAATCTAAATTAAATCTTAAAATCCAAGCCTTAAAAGCTTTTTCTGAAATAATTTTAAAATGTGATTGATTATTTAACGAAGTTTCTGAAAAATTTTAATGAAATAAATATAATTTACATTTAAAGAGGAGCTCATGGCTAAAATAATAACAGCCTCGCGTTGGCCGAGGTTGGTCTTAGGATGGGTAACCGTCCTAACTTAGATACACCTCCTTTTTCGAGGATTCCTCCTCGAAAAACACGTTAATCCATGTGTGCCTGCTATAATTTGTAGATCTTTGATAGTCATTGCGGATAATCAGAAGCCAGAAAATCGGATACCCGTCTTAAAAAGAGATTATTGTGTTACTCAATTACTGGTTTGTGGAGGTCAGGGGTCATGGGGATCTTTGGTCTGGGATCGCGGTCTCAACTACCAAATATAAAAAAAAAATAGTGTAGTATTTTGGTACATAGTTGAGATAAAGCAAAGCATATAGACAGTTTACATTAAATGCTAGAAGCCCAGAATTGGTATGCAAACATGCAACATTCTTAGCAGGAAACTTTCGAAGATTCTGAATTCCTTTCAGGTCAGGCAAAGTTTAAGAAAGTTCTCTATTGAATATTTAGCCTAGCGTTCAGTGTTTTCAAAATTTTCTTCCTTCTTTTACATTGGCAAACTGTTTGTATAAGAAAGTACACCTTGCTTCGCTACAACTATATTATGCGCTAGATAAATGAATAAAGTACATCGACCTTCTCCGCTTTTCATTACTTAGAAATGTAAAGGATCCCGATAGATGTCGATTTAAGACAGCTTTATGATTTTATTTTCATTTTTTAAATTAAGAATGTCAATAATTAAAGGAGGGTTAATTTCTATTTTTTTCCAATACACTTTATCGAAAACCCGCTCCCCAAAAATCCCATCACTTTTAGGCACGCACCTCCTTTGGTTGAATGGGTTTGGGGTGAATGCCACCTCAGTCACAATGCCAAACATTCTCCACTTGTATCAAAATATACTATTCTTAAATCTGGCGCCTAATTTAGTACTAATTGTTGCATTTCACGAGCTCTCAACAATCTAGGAGAGAGAATGAGAAAAAATTGCCAGTACCTAATCTAGCTTATAAAACCAATCCAACTAAGCCGTAGGCTACAATTTACCTGAAGAGAAAAACTACCATGCGGGCGAAGCTAGAAATACGAAAGTCTTAGTATGTTTGTTTGATTAATAACGTTAACGTTTTATCACAATTAAGCCTTTTAATCGAACGTAATGATATTTAACATAAACTTGGCATGGCCTAAAACCTGGAAAAGTCCAAAGTACTACTCAGGCGGTACAGACATGGGCCATTTTAATAATTATTATACTATTATACCAAAGGCCCGGGCGCTCTTAACTCGATCGGTTTGACAAACTAAACTGAGCTGTTAAAGGGATGGAGTTATATATCTCACTCGCAACGCTTGACATTTTAACACGATATGGTTTGTTGGTCCTTGTTCCGTTGTTCCGTGTTTCAGGCAATGGTGGCCCTGTAGTAAAGGCCGACTTACAAGTTTTAAATCACTGGTTCAAACCCAGTCTGGCGCAGTACTTAGTATAATTTATTTCTACACCACTGATCTCAAAACGGTGAAGGAAATCGGCATGTTCTAGAAACCAAAATTCGAAGACATGTAACATCTGCGTGGTGGATTACGGCCCATTCCCTCTCCTAGAGAGGAGGCCTGAGTCCACTTAGTGAGAACATTACAAGGCTGACTATACTATACTATTATATGCTATACCGATTCCGTTAATATGTTAAAGGAGTCTCTAACAGTGCCTATGTTGGGACTACGGTAAAGAGGAATCACTGCCATTCAAAATCATTTCCTGTTTTCGTTTTCCTTGAAAATAGTATCTATTTGTGTTGTCGAATTATTACTACCTAGGACGCCGTATTTTTATTATTGATTCTCTAAAGGAAAAACTCAATGTTAGAGAGAGGAAAGAACTGTAAATAAAGCTGTTGTAGCGTTGGCGGAAGCTGTGGAAATCACTAGGGGAGGAGAGTTAGTGCTGCTAATGGAGCATGACCAGCATTTTGTGCACCGAATTGTATTGGGAATCACCGGTTCCGATTCTTTTGGGAAAACTACATATAGAAAAGTATTGTCTTTTTGATAAACACAATCGTAGTATGAAATACCAAATGTTAAATAAGTTATTGCACTTTTTACATATATGTATTGCACTTCCAATGACACTACTTAATATTATGAAAGCGAAACTTTGTATGTATGTTTGTTACTTCTTCACTGATTTGGATTAAATATGGCACACAGGTAACAATATCTTGGAATAGTACCAGCATAATTTTTATCTGGATGCGTGTTGTTACGAGGATGGATAAAGTGAGAAACGAGTATATAAGGGGAAGTTTGAAAGTGGCGCCAGTGACTGAAAAGTTGAAAGGGAATCGTTTATTTTGGTATGGTCATGTGAAGAGGAGGGATGAAACGCATGTTACTAAAAGAGTTATGAGTTTACACGCGGATGGATGGAGAGGGAGAGGGAGACCAAAGAAAAGATGGATGGATTGTGTGAGAAGTGATATGAAAGAAAAGGTAGTAAGTGATAGCGTGACGAGTGACAGGAAGAAAAAACGTGTTGCGCCAACCCCAAATGAAACGGGACAAGGGCAGGAAGATGATGATGACCAACATAATTTTTATCTCGCGATTATGTTCTCTTGGGACAATATTCTACTATCACGCGGGTGAAGCCGCTGGCAGCAGTTAGAAAATTATAAAGCTCGTATATCGTGAGCTCTTACCATTTTTAAAGTTACAGATTTATAATTTACTTTTACGTTTTTTTTTAAATGGAAAATATTTTCAAATAACTCCTCCTGCCAGCTTTAAAATTCTTATATGTAGGTTTATAGTGTCCAAGTAGCAGTAGAACACTGACTTCTAAGACACAGGAATTCCTAGTTTAGGAGTCAGGGTGTCAACTTTTGTGCGCCTTTAATTATTGTAACTTAACTGATATTAAGCATGTACGAGTATTAACTGATATTAAGTGTATATCCAAACTTTTTTTTACCATGCACAACGTGACAAGTGAGCCCTGTCCACCATTTCTCTGGAATGAAAACCGACCTACTTCGCCCTCACAAATACATTTACACTTCACTCCGTTATGCTAACAGAATAAGACGGTAACTGTATGAACGCTGCTTACAGAAATAAAATAAAAATACAATTTTCCTTCATGAAACAAAAAGCTTATTTCCGTGTAAGTGAAAGTTAATTTTCTGCTCTTTTATCTCAGAGTGATTATTTTGAAAATGTTTTAGTAGAATTATGTTCTTTACCTACAGCGAGGATTAGTGTGACTTTTGTAACGTACTCTATCGCGTTAACGTTAACGTAACATGTTCAAAATTAAATTATACAAATAATTGTCTGCTAATAGTGTCAAGGAGTTCCTAGAACATAAAATGGGATGTTGAAAGTGGTTATATTTTTACGCATGTAAAATGTAAAACCACTGGGGGTCCACACAGTGTAAATATATAATTTACACTGTGTGGACCCCCAGTGGTAGAATTTTTGTCAGCGAACCGCGTTTCTTTTTTCCCTAATTATTTTATTTTATTTTAAAGTGTATGTAATCGTTATCCTCATTAATTCCTATGACAATTTTTGACTGGCCTGTTAGTCTAGTGGTTAGTGGCCCTGACTGCTATGCCGAAGGTCGTGGGTTCGATTCCCACCCAGGACAAATGTTTGTGTGATGAGCACGATCATTTGTTCTGTGTCTGGGTGTAATTTA
This sequence comes from Mythimna pallens, assembly GCA_961205895.1. NCBI lineage: Eukaryota > Metazoa > Arthropoda > Insecta > Lepidoptera > Noctuidae > Mythimna > Mythimna pallens. Next base: position 12,435,022 of record OY540843.1, read on the forward strand.
TCTATAATATGTATGTATTCAGAAATATATAGGTATGTTTATCAGTTGTGCAGTACTTATAACACAAGTTCTGCTTAGCTTGGGACTAGACGGCGTTGTGTGATAGTTGTGAAATATTACATTATATTTTAAATTAAAAAAAAAATTGACTCACTTTCTTTTTTCTTTTCATTAAAAAACACAGCGATCTAGAAGGTGTTGTCTATATAAAGCTAGAAATGTCATTGGAGTTAGGATAACAATTTTGTACAATTTAAAATAAAAAAGGACAGTTATTTTTAAATTAGGAAATATATATGCAATCGTACAGAAAATAAAAAAAACCATTATTTCCACCAGATGGTGTTTTTACAATTTTAGTTACAAATTGACGTTTTCTTTAACCCTTGAAATGCATGATATTTAAGTTTTGTATTGAATAAAATTTAATATGTAGAAAAATATGTGTAAACGAAAGGAAAAATAAAGAAATATATTTAAGTACTTGATTTTTTTTACACGAAAAGGATATTTTCTATCTTTGAAAAATAACAATAAAATTAACTTAAAAACTCGCACTGAGGCCACAGTTCGACCTATCAACGTCTGTACGTTTTTGTTATAGACGTTTCTTTAGACGATTTCTCTTTTAAATTCGGAAGAGTAATGAGGCGAGGGCCTATTCAAATGAAGTAAGATATATTGTAAGGAATTAGGGCGACTCAGTGAATACGGATATTCTTCTTCGTCGGTTGGCGCGTGGCGTTTAGCTCAACTTTGCCGGGATTCGCACTGCTAAAGCTTTTGTATATTCTTTTATCTTATGACGCAGTGCCTTTAGGTATCCTCAGTCAGTCTATTTAGAGACTAAAAATATTGCCTAACAGAAATAACTTTTCTTTCTGTTAGGCAATATTATTTTAATGATATAAGTTGCTGCTTTACTGCGATCCCGCCTGATGGTAAGCAGTGATGCAATTGTTGATGGTGAAGTGCACTAGTTTATTAAGAGCCTATTCACTCTAGCCTTGTAGAGACCTAAATTATAATCAGACGGGAAGACCGCAGCAAGCAAATTGTTCCAGCCCTTCGATGAACGCGGTACAAACGACGAGGCGAAACGCTTAGTCCAGACTGTAGAGGTTTTAACAATATAAGGGTGGACACTCTTTATACTTCATGTTGTTTTGCGTAAGCACATTTTGTTGAAGTACGATGCTAGTACTTGAGATAAGCGTAAAGCCAAAGATTCGCCCAACGCAAAGCCGTAGCATGCCACTAGCCACTTATATGTTTTAACAGAATATGGCTCGTTTTAACCAAAAGCGAAGTGCAGTCTTGTTAATTCGTTGCTCCAAACCGCTAAGCTTTGGCAACGTGCTGGTAGCGAACCTTTCGAACGGAGAAACGTGCCGTGCGGGCCATCTTCGGGATACCACAGGACATGTCCACTAGACCACAATAAACAAGGCATCCTCATTTTGCCTCCTATATATATATATTAGGTCTCATAGTATGTAAGGATTAACCTGGACGTATAACCAATGATGGGCAACTGTCATTCACATTGCACTAGAAGCAGGGGTCAATGAACATTCGCTTAATTTTCCTAGACGACTCATGTTATGGGCCCGACCGTTTATAACCAACTGCCAGCAGCTATTTCTGGTACCCCGACTATAGGCAGCTTTAAAATCACTTTTAAAAAACTTTACAAACAAAACTATGTAAATAGTTCAATTCCCTAATAGTCTCGATGATTTTTCCGAATGGCAAAAAAAAATATTTGTGAGGTAACAACAAATTTACAGTTTTCAAATTTATTTCTATACTTGTGCTATAATACCTTGCTTTATGCCAAATTTCAGGATTCTGGGTCAACGAGAAGTTGAATGAATTTTGATTCCCTCGAGAGTGTCGACATATACGTTTTATGCTATAATAATAATAATAATAATAATTTAATTTTCCAGATAATACAATCCATTATGGATTATGGTTTATTGTAAGCGGCCGTATCTTTTGTATCCGTTAAGAAGTTTGGTTTTTTCACAGCTTCAAAGGACCGTAGACTTGAGTTCATAGTTTTAATTTCAACTCGATACTTTCACGCGTTCCCGAGATAAAGGGTCTTGACAGAGAGACACACAGACAGACGGGTGGGCAACAAAGTTATCCTATAAGGATTCCGTTCTTTCCTTTTGAGATACGGAACCCTAAAAACAACCAGAGGAACATGCACCACACACATGAAATGTCTGTTCTCGCTTATATTAAGATAGAAGCCTATCTTCTGATTTGGTTTTCATGACATAAGTTAATTTACGTCATGTAAAAAGACCAGCGGCAGAATCCTATCAGGATATATATCTCATAACACAAGTGTTTCCGTGGGTACCAGAACTCATAACAAATTCACAAGTACTTCTGACGCTAACGGTTGTTATTCTCTAATATGTCTTTGTTCTTTGTGTTATTTGTAAATTGTTGGTTGTACAAAATGTTTTAGTCCAATAAATTATTATTATTTTGTGATAAGTACTTTACAGATCCGCCTGTAAAATCTAAACAAATTAAAAAGTACACTGTGTGAGTTTTATTGTATAAACGATGATTTATATGAAAAAGTCAATAAGTAAACAAGAAATATACGTTTGACTTTTGCCTAATTTGGAATGATTTACTAAATAGAAATAGTATAGTCGGCCTTATAATGTTCCCACTATTGGGCCTCAGGCCTCTTCTCTAGGAAATCCACCACATCTCTCTAGGAATGAGCCGTAATCCACCACGCGAGCCCAGTGCGGATCGGTGGATGTCGCATTTCTTCGAATGTTTGGTTCTAGGACATGCCGGTTTCCTCACGTTTTCCTTCACCGTTTTGAGAGCAGTGGTGATGAAATAAATAGAAAACAAATTGAATAAAGTTGAATTGGAATTCAGATTAGAACATTCTACGATTTCTCAAAATTCCCAGTTTTTCGGAATCTGTAGGATTGTTGTTTAACAGTCGAAATTTCGAATGTACCAGAATATTCCCGGGAACGGTACATCACTAGTAGATGAACTACGTCTAACGCCACGTTTATTTTTCAAACCCAAATCAACGTCTTACGCGGGATAACATTCCACATACGAAAACCAGAATATGTTTATTATATATTATTTTAATATAATATGTATTCTTACTAAGAACATTCATACGTGAGTCACTCATTCTTCTCATGGCTTACGCAGTTTTTTTTTTTTTATCCATATTTATAAAAAAAGTTTTAGTAAATATTATTAAAAGGTATACTGTATGTTTAGTTAAAATTTCTGGAAGTACGAGTACTTACACGATAAATAGAACTCGAATGGATCTGGGCAGGATACCTGGCAAGGCGCAATGATGATAGATGGAGTAAGACGGTGACCGAGTGGCGTCCAAGAACTAGAAGCAGAAATATCTGTCGTCTGGCGGTAATATCGTAGTCCGAAGCGAGAGGGAATGGGATACGGATGTATCTTTCTGCGAAGCAGTAATGCTAGCGTAGGGGATGGACGCAACCGAGAGGGCACGGATGACATTTCTTAATCAAATGCTACCAATGGCATCCTTGTAAAACTGCCAATAGTATCAATCTCTATCCCACCAAAAAATGTATGTATGAAATATTAGAACTTCACTGATCACACGATATAGGGCTTGCGAACGAGGAACAATGGATAGCTCGCCGTCAGCTTGCCTACAAGGACCAAACTCGAGACGCCGACGCGTGTAGTATTCCACGCGCGCCTCAAAGAGATTTCAGCAAACCGTTGGGCCCAGTAGGGCCGGTGCCTGCTAGGGCCATGGGGAAAAATATTTAATGGATACTCGTGGTCCTAATACGCACAAGGAAGGAACATAGGTGTGGTTTTAGTCAGTAAACGTCTGACACGCCCCCCCAGATCCACCTTAGAGCGAAAGAAGTCATGATGATTTCCCTCCCATCTTAAGAAAAAAACTGACGATATAGCAACAAATGTGACATTTACAACCATTTTCATTGATGTCGATTGTTCTCTTAAGTGTAAGGCAAAGCACATACGCAATAATGTTTTCGGTAATACCGCCCGAAGCCACAAAGAACAAAAATGGATTCGATACAAAGCTTATAAGCTTTATTATGGGTTTTTCCGTTTAACATACAATCTCGCAACAAGTAAGGACGTACGTCTGCATAGACTAAAGAACAATATGTATTTGTTCCATTGATATCGACCCTTTATCGGAAGAAGTTTTTTTCTTTTCTAATTAAAATATATACAGTGAAACGGGGTGAATAGGAACGCAGGGGTGAATAGGAACAAAAGTGTGAAAAAAATCCCAATATTTAAGTGCTACTATTTATTCATTCATCATCATCATCATCATTTCAGCCGAAAGACGTCCACTGTTGGACATAGGCCTCCCCCAAATGTCCCCATAATGACCAGTCCTGTGCATCTCGCATTCATCGTATTCCCGCGACCTTCACCAGGTCGTTAGTCCACCTTGCCGGAGGCCTTCCAACGCTGCGTCTTTATTTATTCATTACATTTTTAATTTTTATTAATTAATTAATATTTAGTCATTAATTGTAATAAAACGAATGCTTTGATAGAAATTAATAATATAAAGGACAATGCGACAAATTGGGCCTAATGACCAATACACATGAGATATTATTTTTGTGATAGGTCATAACACACAACTAACGAGAAAAACAATAATTTTAAAAAAATGTACCGGGTTCTTGTACAGCTACGTCGAAAAGTTTTATTTAATTATGTCAAATATTTTTCAATTATTAAATGTTTTTCAATAGGAGTGAAAGAATATTACTTTAAAATATTACTAACTTCACTAATTCTAACCACATGGAGCCACATGGGATTATAATAACACAATATACCTGTTACAAAAATAATAATAAGTGTATTTCGACTATTAAAGTAATAAAAGTTCTATATGCGAGAGTGAATTGCAGACCGTTGATTATTATATTGGCATTGTTTGCGATTAGTCCTCAAGCAAGATAACACGCGAATGCTAACACGCGAGAAACATGTTGACTTTGGACAAGCGCCCGCGCATAGCAGGTAAGTAAATCGTTTCATTCGACTGTTTTATGCAGTGATCAGTCGGTATTCTCCGCTTCTGACTGTGCAGTGCTCCTGTTATTCTTACTTTTAACGTATTTCTATTACGACGACCCTGCTTGTTTTTGGACTCTGGTGATATTCTTACATGAACTGACTTTGGCTACCTTTACGGACTTGAATTCTATTCTGAAAAATGCAGGAAGAACGTTTGTGTGTTCTGTGTCCACGTTCTGTTCATAGACGTAGACAAAATCATATTTTGCAAGCAAGCTTGTTACATACGCATCCTGCGCATGTTTCCTATATACAGGAAAACGCTATAAGACAGGTGAGTTTTATACTGTTTATTATTATTAATATCAGTTATTTAAATAATGTTTATCTAACGCATGTAAGTATATTTAATACATGTAAAGCGCAGGCTAGGTATACATAAAGTGCGATCCATATGAAATCTACAAGGTGTTACAAAAAACATAATTATATGTTACACAACCCGTGTTGCCGATTACGGTGATGTGTGATGCCAGTTTCGAATAGTACCACGATCTCTAATCCCTCTCTATTAACTTCTCTATGAACCGTATGTTCTTCGGTGGGAACTCGTATAGGCTACTTGCTTAGAATACCTTCTTAATCCTTTAGAAAGTGTATAACAGGTAATCTAAGTTGTGAATTATTTTATTTGCAGGTATCATTCAACAGCACACAATCTGTCTGTCACCGTTGTTGGCAAAGAGTCGACCACAATGTTTTAAATCCAGTACAAAATCCAGTAGAACATGAACCAGAAGTTCCACCACCAGTACCAGTTCCACCTTTGCAAAATGATGTACAGGGTTCCAATGATGGCGAACTTTATGTGCCTTCATATAAAAGAGCACCAAACACATCAAGCCACTGCATATTTGGCGCTTGTGGTAACGATAACCGCCGGCGTATACCGAAAACAATCAAGCTGTATATGATGACTACACATCAGTTGTATTTTTTGTTTTTGTTTGATTGATGAATATGTTCTTCAGCATTTAGGTATTGACCACATAACCAGAGAAGATGCACTACAAAGAAATCTGGCAATACCTAAATATCTCTTCGGAAATCATGAAAACACGAAGTTGATTGTGATTTGCGATGGAACATATGTCTATATTCAAAAAAGTTCCAACTTCTTATTCCAGAGATTGAGTTATAGCTTGCATAAGTTTTCCAATTTATTGAAACCGTTCATAATTACAACTAGTGATGGATACATAATAGATATTTTGGGTCCATATGCTGCAACAACAAGTGATGCGACCATATTGAATTCCATTTTGGAAAACGAAGAACACCCGCTGCACGTATTTCTTGTCCCAAACGATGTGTTTATTTTAGATAGAGGATTTCGTGATGCCATCGAAAATCTTGGAATGTATGACTATGAAGGTCATATCCCTCCTACAAAAGATAGAAGTGCCACACAATTAACGACTACCCAAGCCAACAAGTCTCGACAAGTAACAATTTGTCGTTGGGAAATCGAAGTAGTCAACGGGCGTTTTAAGCGTGACTATAAATACGCCAGGAATATTTCAACAAAGCACTTTTACACATGTTTGATGATTTTTAGGTGTGTGGAGCATTAATTAACCATTTTCATCCTGTAATCAGTGATAGTGAACGCTCTCCTGCAATAATAAACCGCATACAGGAAAGGATACACACACCTAACATTTTGCAAGAATATGTGGAGCGAAAGCATCTTAACAGACAAAGGATTTCTTTCGTGAGAATAGAAGAAAATCAAATAGAGGACTTTCCACATTTGACTGAGGAAGAAATAATCCTTTTCGCGCTGGGCACATATCAATTGAAACTGGCAAGGTCTTACTGCAGTGAACATTTACGGAATGGCGTTTACATAATTGAGGTTTATCGAGACGAGCAATTAGAAGATTTGACAGATTTTAATATATTTCAAACAAATGTATTTTTGATTAGAATTCATATTCAATCACGACATGCGAGGGCGCGCGAGTATCGTAGCTACATATTAATTGACAGAGACCAAACTGGCATCAGCTCTATTTTACAATATTATTGTACTTGTTTGACCGGAAGTCGTACGCTGGGAAGCTGTGCGCACATTTTATCCGTAGTTTGGTATATGGGCTTAGCTAGATACGAAGGATTTAACCCTCCAGCCGCATTTTTAGATTCTATTGTTCTGGATATAGACTAATGTAAAGAAAAATAAACAAATGCGTAAAAGGAAACTTGTTGCTTCATTTATTGTATTTATTATTATACGTACCTAGTTGTCGATGGATGTCATAAGAGGCGTTTTAAATTGCAAATATTGCAATCAACAGCATTTGGGAGTGGCTCCAGTGCTATTTTAGGGTAATATGCCTTCATTGGTATTAAAAAACAATTATTAGTTGCAAAATATTTAACATAAATAAATAATACTTTTCGACGTGACTGTACAACAACCCGGTACATTTAATTTTTATTTTTATTTTTCTCGTTAGTTGTGTGTTATGACCTATCACAAAAACAATATCTCATGTGTATTGGTCAGCAGGCCCAACTCCCATAGTGTTTTGCCCATTGTCCTTTAAACCAAAGTGTAAAACCTTATCAAAGTTTTGTTCCTATTCACTTCTGCGTTCCTATTCATCCCTTTTGATGGTAACGTGTCGAACACACGTGGACAAAGCCACTGGCAGAAGCTTATTGCAGACGCGAAGTCCAAATCGAAAACGGATAAAAAGTATGCCTAGGTCTATCCTCGGACTTCAAGCTTCCTCCGTACCAAATTTCATCAAAATCGATTCAGTAGTTTAACCGTGAAAGCGCAACAGTTAGACATCTAAACAGAGTTCCTTTCAAATTTATAATATTAGTATGGATAATAAATAATGTCATTAATAAATCTTTGGGAGGAAAAACGCAAACATATGTCATGTCAATCGAAGTTTACAGTTTTGCAGGTTTAGATAAATTACTTTTTTACACCACCTGCTCAATAATGCCTTTTTACCATCATATAAAGCAAGTCATTCTATCCCTAGGGAGATAATGTAGTATGGGCTATCCCTAGGGAATAATAAAATTTGAATTTAGAAAGTCAAAAACCATCAACATTAAGTGAATTAAAATGTACGTGCATCAAACAAGTTTCTTCAAAATTCAAACTGGCCACTAACAAAAAAAAAATAATGAAAGAGTTCCCAGCTTTACAGAAAATTAAAACTATAGGATTTAGATTCTAACAAACAAAACAAAATTCACTATTAGTATTGACAATTGGCTGTGTGCGAATCTACATCCGGCACCCTCGTTGCCCCCTGGACCAGCTGAGTGAAATTTAATGATAGCGCTAGCTAAATTGTGGGAGGCCTTCCAAAGTCGCATAAATCCAAGACCATTCTTCAGTCTCTCTCATACTTCTCCGGTTCGTTGGCAACGTTTTAAGCAAAACATCTAAACAATACAAGGGATTCAGAACAGTAACATGTAATCTATCCATCAAATACCGTGTAACAAATTCATGGAATGTACGAGAAATATCAGACGTAGATAATCACACTAATATAATAAAGGAGAAAGTTCGTGAGTGTGTTTGTATGTTTGTTACTTCTTCACGCCCGAACGGTTGAATGCAATTGAATGAACCTGCACTCGGATAGACCATTTCCTGGAAAAGCACATTGGACTTTTTATTCCGGGAGTATGTTCCCTTCTAAAGTTTATCTCGGTCAGGACTGACATCCCGGGTCTCGGAATGTACGTGAAGCTGTTGGTCCTGGTTATCATTCTAAATACAGTCTCACCCTCAGTCTATCCTAAGAGTACGTGTTGCCCAGTAAATTGATTCTGGAGGTCTGATATGTGACGAGCAGTGGTGACCGAGTGGTAACGGCTCCGACTTACAAATCACCAATCCCATTAAAATCCGGACAATCTGGAAATCCGTTTTCGAATCCGGTCGCGGGTTCAAACCCAGGCAGACACACTACTTTATGTAATTTATTTCATCACCACTGCTCTCAAAACGGTGAAGGAAAACATCGTGAGGAAACCGGCATGTCCTAGAACCAAAAATTCAAAGACATGTGACATTCACCAACCCGAACTGGGCCCGCGTGGTAGATTACAACCCATTCCCTCTCCTAGAGAGAAGGCCTGAGTCCCAGCAGTAGGAACATTAAAAGGCTAATTATATATATGAGTTCTGATATGCAGTCACTCCATGTCAAACATTGGGTTTGACTGGAAGCCGACCCAAAGCTGGTTGGAAAAAGATAGGAGATGATGATGTTAACTTGGGAATATTTTTTTTATCACGCGAACGAAGCCGCTGGCAGCAGCTAGTGCCAATATATTTTTAAGTAAACAATGTTTCCACAGCCTCGTCTTTGTTTTAATAGCTATATTATTAATTTTCTTGGATCTAAGCCTGATTTAGTAAATCAGCGCACGATTTGGTAATGCTTTAAAAGCTGGCGTGACACACTCTTCAACATCTCATAATATTAGTTAAATCTGTACCTATGTCATTTACCACGGGTAGTGTGAAAGCGAAGCCCGGGGCCCGGGATGAAGGCAAAGAGGGAACAGGAGTGGGTTTTTAGTCAGTAAAAGTCTGACACTATCTCTCGCTCCACCCAAGAGCGGGATTTGTTATTAGATGATTTTCCCACCTTAAAAAAAAAAAACCTATGTCATTTAAAACTAGCTATCCCCGCGGTTTCATCCGCGTTTTTGGTTATTGTTCCACTCCCTTGCCTCGTAGCGTGATGTAAACTAGTCTATAAATAGTCTTCTTGGATAAATAGATTACTCAACACTAGAATTATATTTTCAGTTCGAACTAGTAATTCATAAGATGTTTGTCAAACATGTTTGCTTGAATGACCGCGCTTAGAAAAAAGTTTTATAATATTATAATCATAATTAACGCAGGAGAACCATGGTTGCCGACATAGCACGAAGAATCGCCAAACTTAAGTGGCAATGTGCAGGGCACATTGCTCGCAGAACAGATGGCCGTTGGGGCCGAAAGGTTCTGGAGTGGCGAACGCGTACCGGAAGACGCAGTGCTGGAAGGCCCCCTACAAGGTGGATCGATGACCTGGTGAGGGTTGCGGGAATCCGATGGATGCGAGACGCACGTTTGTTGTGGCGACATTTGGGGGAGGCCTCTGTCCAGCAGTGGACGTCTATCGGCTGAAATGATGATGATGATGATGAATCATAATTAAGTAAAGATCCGTCAATTTGCCTAGCGTTTTCCCAATTCCCTATGTTGATACCGAATTTTTAATAGAAAGATCCATTGCCGCATTGCTGGCGTATGGTCTTGTCGCACCTGACTGCATTTCATTTACACCGTGCTACATGTACCAACCCTATACTCCTTTTTAACGTACTTTTCTCGTAGATTACAGCAAATCACTAACAGTCTAGCGAAATTATATAATCGCTGACAAATTGAAGGGACGGCCATCTTGCGACCGGCGTCGCCGGATACGATAGAATTATGAGAGTTGTAGCGGCAACTTGCCACCCTCAAAATTGCGCTTTGGGCGTTGTTTTGAGAACTGTTATCAAAACGTAAACAATATTAATTAAATCAAAATCTTAAGGAGGAGATCGTGGATGTTTAATAACAGCCTCAGAGGAGTCGGGAATCACGATGTACCGTTGGTCCCGACTGTCAGTTTTAGATCTTTGAAAGTCAAACTCAACTCTTCATTAATGGCATTTGTGGGAGAGATACCACAATTGTGCTAATAACACGTGCGAATTATTAAAAGATCATCAAAACCATTAGAATATTTAGCGAGTATTAACAATAATTATAATTAAACCTTGCCCGAAACCAGGCAAGTACCAATGTGATTTGTCTAATTCATATGGACTTTTCTAAGTATACCTAGTACATTACTGACACACCATGCCTCTGGCTGTCATTCGTAGATCTTTGACAGTCGCTACAGGAAGTAAGACACCAGAAAGTCAGACCATCAGTTTTTTTTGGTAACATTATCAGTAACTTTAAAAAAAATAAAGTAAAAAATTGAAGAATTTCTTCGCAGACGCAAACTGACACTGTAACTGCATGACAGAAACCCGTAAGAGTTACCGTTAGAATTAGAGATAGAGATTAAGAGTAGAGTTAGAATAAAAAAAACCCGGTTACTTTGAAAGTCGTTAGGGTCGCCCACCGGCATATTTCCTGTAGGTATCATAAATCTTATATGGATTCGTCGCACACGGTTGACGCCGGTGGCCGCCACTCGCTTCAAATCGCCGCTGCTCGCTTCTTGTGGCCCGCACTGGCCACTAAATATATCGATGCAAAACGCCGTCACACGCCACTCGCGCATTTAAACCTTCTTTGTCAGAGTCCATTATGATACCGCGCGTATGGATTTAAAAAAGTAGCAGCCTCCGGCCACAAATAGTTTGTGGCCGCTTCTAGCTTCTCGTGGCGGCATTTGTGGCTATGGCATGTGGCTCATGTGCGGCGACACTTACGGATAGTCCGAAGCCTGGAAATCTGACACCAGTCTTGGAAAGACGTTTTCGTGTTCGTGTACTGATTTGTAGAGTTCCAATAGACCTACGATTAAATAAAACCTGTATCCCATTTGAAGTGCAGGCACTGCTAATTAGCGATTTCCTACATCCTGTAAAAGGATAGAGTTATACAGCCTAATTGGGTACTTTCAGAATCAATTATTAAAAATATTTTTAATGGCGTCAAGGTTTTAGGAACAGAAATTATAACAAAACATTCTGATGAATGCAATGAAAAGACTGATTATTCAATGAACCGATTTCATCCATGTTTAAATTTTCAAATTCATTATTTCAGTCGAAAAACGTCCACTGCTGGTCATAGGACTCTCTCAAGTGTCGCCACGACGATCGGTTTTGTACGTCTCGCGTCCAGTTAACATTCTGATTCATATTAATTACTCTGGAACCACCATTTACCGAACAGTAAATAAAACCATTCTGTACTTACATAGCATTCATAAGTGGATTTTCGAGCAGTCACAATTACCAGTCACTGGTACAAACTGCATATTTTATGAACAACATCATTTAATCGGGTCGTAATTAAAACGCTTTTCAATTACGTCGCCGGTTAAATACCGATGTTTCGTACTTATGGGCCACACATAGGTATAGGGTATTTCATTAAGAGCACTCGAACTTTGAAATTAAATAAAAAAACATGTTTAAGTGATAAAGCCAACATTCCGATTTTTTTAATACTAGCTGCAATAAGTGGCTTCGCCTGCGTAAAAGTAGAAAATTATTCCAAGGGAACACACTCTAAAAAATATTTTTGCAGCATTTCACAGCATACAACCAAATTTCACAGACATTTCTAGAGGTCTTATTATTTATTTGTTTTTTATTTATTTATTTCCAAAAAGGTAAGTAACTTATAAGCTAAGCCCCACAAAACCGTTGCAATGGTTTTACTGAATAACACTGGTTTCTCATTGATTTTTTCCCTATGTCAAAAAAATTACTGATACGCCCATGCGAATCCTAGGATTCCTGACTTCCCTTAAAGACACTGAAAAATCTGAGAGGCTTAATCTGTTTGGAGAGAGGTGGGCTGGTTGGAATATGCCCACCAAAGCCATTCAGTGCAGTGCGATGCACGCTCGAATACGGTCGTGTTTCCACTGTGCACGTTACGAATTTTATTCGCGTGTTGCGCGGCAATAACCGCCGCCCGAAAACACTATGAGTTCTAAAAAACTCATAGTCAATGAATTGCTGGCATTCCTAGTCCATGCTATTGACTACATGGACGAGGTAAGCATCCTGCAGATATGCCGGTCCAATTTCAAGGAGGACGAGATCAGCAGTGGAAAACTGCTATTGTTCCAGTCTCTTGGAAAACTGGACCAGATGCCGTCTCGCCGAAGAGATGGAACTGAGAAGAGTATTCAAGATATCATTGATATGTTGAAGAAGACTGACCCGGACGACGTGCCAGATTTCGTGGCGAAGGAGCTGAGTAAGCTGCCCCCCGTCACGTTCGATCACGTCGACGTTACAAGGCTGCTGAAGGATATCACTACCTTGAAAGTGGAGATGACTAAGATGCAGTCTAGAATGGAGGCGTCAGAAAAAACCAATGCTGAACTACGTGTGGAAATAGCATTATTGCGCAACGTTGGTTCAGTAACTGGGTCACCTGAGGCCTCAAAGGTGAACACACGTCAAGAGGCGCAAAATGCATCAGTCGGCGGTTTTGAATCGACGAACACAAGTGCGTCACCAACTACCGAAAATGCTGATCAAGCACCGCCTGCCGTCGCCGTCGCCCGCGCCTCTACACCGGCTGCGGAAACGTCTCACGTAGGTACGTTGACCCCTAAACGTGCCTACGCTGCTGTTGTTACCACAAGGAAACCAACGTCGCAACCTAAGCGACCAGCGAAAATAGTGGACAAAGTTAAAAAGGGTTCTCAACCAACCCTGACTGCTGTCCGTAGCTCCTTGCCAAAAAAAGGCGAAGTTGATGAAGAGGGCTTCACTCGAGTAGAGAAGAAGAAGAAGAAGCCCTGTTCCCGTAACCAGTGCGGTACCGCACCGAGTGGACCAAATATGCTGCTGCGTCCTGCCGTGCCTACGACGCAGCTATATATCTCGCGTCTGCATTGCTCTACGAAGGTTGAGGAAGTCGTGGAGTATATGAAGATAAAGAGCAACTGGACTCTGAGGGTCGAAAGGCTGGATTCGCGCCACGATACCAACTTCAAGTCGTTCGTGATACGTGTTCCAACCCACCATCTACAGACCTTTTTGAGAGAGGACTTTTGGCCGAAAGGTGTCGTGTATCGACGTTTCCGGGGAAGGCTACGCGACACCACGCAGCGGAACACGACGCCGATGTTACGTGTATAATCATAGTTAATTGTTTGTGTTATTTTTAATATGTATTAGTTTATTTTGTTTATAAGATTGTAATATTATATATTTTATCTATGGGCCTTAGTTGCCTGACAATAAATAAATAAATAAAAAAAAAAAAAAAGCTTGGCCGCCATGGCCCACGCAGAATGGTCCGCATAGGACTAAGTGCGGAAACCAGCCTACAATAGATAGACATATGTAATTTTTTGTTTGTTTTTGAAGCTTGTAAAGTTTAAGGCAGTGTTTATATATGTACTTTTGCTCTTGACTGTACGAACTTAAATTGTCTCGTTGGAGTTTGTGTCAACAGCTGACAATCATGCGCTCGGCGACACACGACGACATGACGCTCTCCAAACATTGTTTTTCTTAATGAATACCATATTGAATTTAGCGCAGACATGTCTGCGAAGTTTTGGAATTTTTGCCCAGTGTATTCGGCCAGTGAATAAACTCTCATACCATGTTTATTCATTCACTTCATTCAAGCGAATGGCGGTGACGGTGACACGTTGTCAAACGGCCATTAGTGTTGCTCCTTTTTTATAAAAATCACCTTTGTGATCTTTTGGCCAGTGGCCAAGGTTGTTTGGCTTAATCGCCATGACGACTTGTTCACCAAGGAAACCTACATACTGGGTAAATTACAGACATGCAGTCAAAAAAAAAACAAGTGTCATCAATATGGCAGCCGACATATGTGCTACTGATCCGCTCGACAAGCTGGTTAACATAAATGTTAAGCAATAGAGGTGAGCTTAAACCACCTTGCCTAACACCACATTCCAATTAATACTTGTCTGACAGCGCCCCTGCACACCTCACATAGTTTTTCTGGTTTGCATACCAATACCTCAGGAGAGAGATACACTCCCCCGGTATACCTGTGCTGCGCAGCATGTCCCACAGAAGATCATACTATAATCCATACACGATCATTATTCATCACGCCTTTGACAAGTCTAGGAAGCAGGCGTATATCGGCGACCTTCTAGCTATTTAGTACCAGACAACATACTCACTCTGCTCTGAAGTCAGAACATACCAAAAAAAAAACATCGGAGTTACAATAATATTCCACTAGACAACTGATAAAACTACATATATATATCTAAATACATACATATTATAGATAAATTACACCCAGACACAGAACAAATGATCGTGCTCATCACACAAACATTTGTCCTGGGTGGGAATCGAACCCACGACCTCCGGCATAGCAGTCAGGGCCAGTAACCACTAGACCAACAGGCCAGTCAAAAGTTGAGAACCTCCTTTTAAAAAATATATTATAACAGCTTGTTGCGTCAGCTATGTAAAATAGCTTTTTTTTTAAATATAGAATAGCCTTTAAAATCACATTAGCTAAATGAATAGCTAAAAATTATATAAAAGAAACCCATTATTATCTACCTACAATAACGAAAGAAAAAGTCAGGTAAAACCTATTTGCTATGTACACACTGCCAACTAGATCGGTTTCTAATTTGTACTGTGTACATCACACTGTTATTATAAATATAATTTTCTACTTTCACGCAAGTGAAGCTGCTGGCAGAAGGTAGTCCTTAGATAATTACAAAAATGGCATGACGCATGCCAAAATAAATAAAACCATAAGTTTCTGATTTATAACCCAACCATTTTTCTAAACGAATTCTTTCGTAAAGATAAATAGCTATCTCAATATTTGTAGGTATTTTTCCTTTACGCTTTACGAATGCTAAGAAATATAAATATATATCTACGTATATTTCAGGATACCGATCTAATTCCACCATGAACGTAGGCGTTAAGACGTTAATAGAATCAGATAAGGCGATCCCAAATAATATCTGTCGATCGTATAATTAGAAGCCAATAATATCATCGAAATGTTGTCGTAACTGTGCTAATATGAACACTTAATAAATAATTAATTTGCACCCTTAGGTATGGAAGTTTGACCTCATCTCAGAAATATTACTTTTGTATGACAAAATTTTTCTGCGATTACCTAGTACTTGGCATGCGGCCAAAATGTCACGACAAGTCAAGAGACACTAATAGGTAAGTAAAAGGTTATATTGTCTGCTAAAACTCTATTTTATCTGTAAATTACATAAAGAAAACATTAAGTACAGGCGTCCCTTTGTAGATAATAGGTTTTCCCCCACTTCTAGGTACTCTATTGCCACCTATTCACTACACAAGTCACGACGCCGTGTCGTATTAGCAATACCCAAAAATCTAGAACGTTACCAAAATCATTAAGTACCATTTAAAATCTGCGAGCGCAGTATCCCGCTAGGAATTCAGATATATATTTATTGGCATACCATTTGTAAGAAAATCACGTAGTACTTATGTACGT
Source organism: Mythimna pallens (assembly GCA_961205895.1). NCBI lineage: Eukaryota > Metazoa > Arthropoda > Insecta > Lepidoptera > Noctuidae > Mythimna > Mythimna pallens. The sequence goes on from OY540843.1 coordinate 12,451,406, forward strand.
AGGACACGCCATAAAGGCCAACACACCCATGCTCAGATTGCTCGCAGGCGCAGAAAAATCGTTCTGAACATTCACAGTTCACTTAACACCGATTAGGCTACGATAATAATACACGCGTCTAAGAATAGTCGACAACGTAACGTCATTACTACCAAAATAGATCTGAATAATTTATTGAACAACGTCTAGACATCAATGAGTCTGGAATTGGATTAAATGAGTAATAATTCGATTACAGAAAGTAGGTAGCTACATTTTGCGACACCGTTCATTGAACATCTGCCACAAACGTGAACTAAATACTGAATAACAAATAGGACAGAGACTCGGAAATATCAACGATCAAGTTAATCGATGTACCGATTTAAGCCGTGTTTTATCTCTCCGAACAAACTTCGAGTACCGATTAAGAGAGAGTAGCGCTAGCGAGTTTAAACAAAGTTAATAGCAAGTTTATGACCGTTTTCTCACTGAAGCATTCCATTGGACTTTATTACATTATTTACCAGTTCATAAAAATAGGGATAGAAATTAAACGATTTGTTAAAAATTCAAATGAGGATGAGAGAAAACCAAATAGTAAATTAGATAACCTATTTTGCTTTAAAAGTTAGTTTACACAGTAGGGCACGGTGAGTGATTGGCACCTCGCCGTCGAGTAAGGAGCAGGCTTGAAACGCGGTATGCTCCACGCACGCCTCAAAGAAAAGTCAGCAAAATAGATGGGGCCCACTAGAGCCAATGCCTGCTAGTAGGCACCCCTAGGCAGCCCTAGGGCTGCTGGATTAAACAAATGAGTTACCCTGGCCCTGAACCGCAAAGTGCAAGTAATGGGACACAAGTGAGTATTACTCAGTAAAAGTCTAACGGCGGGTTTCTGAATTGAGCGCACGTCTTAAACCCTACTTAAATGCCAAATTATGACAGATTTTCAGACAAGTAGAGTTTGAGCAATACTCAAATTCAAATGCTTAAATCAGAAAATGAGGGTGATACTATCTTATTTGACAATTTCTCACCTGAAAGGTTCCCACAAAAAAGGTTACACGTGTAGAAAGAGAACCGCTTAAAGCTGCTGTAGTTATTACTAAAATAAAGCTTCTAAACTTTTATATTCTAGTGTTTTAATAAACATAGATGTTTTACTACACCATCTCGTCGAATTGTGTAACTATCTAAGCGAAAAAATAAACTTCTCAAACGTACGCTAACAGAGAACACTGTTATAGATATCTCAGTGTGAATCACTTTCAGTGGTGACTTTCCCGTTGGCCTGGTTCCGGCGGACGCGGACGGATGCACGAGGTCGTAAACTCGGACCTCTGTCAACTGATACCGCCTCAAATGCTTTACTACCCTCCTGCTTGCATTAGCGTTAACTTTATGATAACCGCCCTCGTAACGCACCGTCATCAATACTCTACGACTCAATCATAAAACTGCACCGTACCCATCAAGAAAATGAGTAAAGGAATTCTTGAACCGGCTTAGCTACATTTTAATTTATGAGAATGTTGCACGGAATGCTCATCGCGTAAAACTTTATATGCTCTTTGTATAACTGCTTCCTTGAATTCACAAGAAAATGTAATTATTTGGCCGTTTGTTTTGGACATTACGAAGCCACTTGTCTTATCTCCCGGCGACGGTTTTGACCTTAATAACTTTTCATTTCATATTTCTCAAACTGTACTGTACTTATATACAAATCTCCTAAGGGCAAACCCACTTCAACTAAGAACTACGACCATATCTCAAGAGGAACATGTCTAATTTATTTCGTATTCTCGCGTTCCGTATTTATTTACTTGCATGAACTCATAAATTCTTCATAAGTTATCAACTCGTGCTATTAAGTAAATTTACTGTTATTACTCCACTCGGGATAAACTTAATCATTTATACAAATATTAATATTTATGTTGACGTATCGGAAAATCGAGATTGCCTCAATAATATAGGTAAACGATTCACGAACATCAAAGAGGAGATAGGTGTTAGGGGAGAAAAAAATAAAATAGATGGTTATATGAACGAGTCCAACGGGCCAGGTGAACGAGCTGTAATCCCGCGGGTGCCGCTCTAATCGAGGCCTTTCAGTATAACTTACTCTTATATCGGCTATATAAACAGAGGTATTCGATAAAAATAAATGTTATTAACTTTGTTCCTTGCGATCCTCTAACTTGTTAAAACGCTGTACTGGGGAGGAACACAGATGTTGATGTTAGAATTGGATATTATGTTATTTGAATCTAAGCACTTAGGTCAATGAAGCCATAAACAGAGTAGACTACAAACATACCAATAAATAAATTAAATTAAAAATTATGAAGATCATGCCAAATTACAAAGTGTCAATTTCCAATAATAATAAATAAAATATTTGAAACCGTGGATAGCCACGGATATTTTCGTATCTAAAGGTAACTGGAAAATAGTTTCCAGTTACCTTTAGATACGAAAATATTCGTACTAGAAAGTGAGTTTGTTGAATCTCTTTAATGAACGTCTACCGTCTTTTGTTCTAGTAATGAGCAGGAACTAGGTAAATACGAAAAACTGGGGAAGACTGGCATCTGGATATAAAAAGTAAAGAACGTCAACCAACTTTGATAGTGCTGTGGCTGGAAACTTAATTTAGTCGTGGCTTTCAGACTAGGAAGAGCCAATATTGATGCAATTAGTTAGAATACTAATCGTAATTACGATGTCTTCCGTATGACTGAACATTTTTACTTCAATAGCTTCGGTCCCATTTATTTAACGTAAAGGAAATGCGGTTTTCAGAATTCATATTCATGAGCAATAATTTAAGCACGTGCCATAGACTCTAAAATCATTTCACACTTCACGTCGCTCGCGTTCAAATTCATTACTTAATTCAAACTATTATTATAATCTGTTTCCCAATTATGGTTCGCCAGAATGTGTAGTATGGTGATGATAGACACACACTGAATATTTATGTAAAACAATGTTCCCGGAAGCACAGCTTAATTACAAGGGGCTAAACATTCTGTTCAATTACGTATGTTGAACAGTTGTACCCGACATACCAAGTAGGCACATAATATTCGTGGAGCGGTATCGATTCTCGACCGTGATTGGCCGAGCTATAAAAACGGCCATTTCTTTGGATATTCCGTTTTATGCGACCGTGCCCCGATTGCTTGTCTTATCTCAAACTGAATTTTTATTTTGTGAATTTAAGAATTCATTTTCAAAGTTACACTGCATGTGAACGATTTATTTCTCTTGAAAAATCATTTTTTCGAGAAGTTTTTATGTCATAAGTAAATAATATGTATTTCTGAAAACGTATGAAATTGACAGTGATAAAAAATTTATATTCGGGTCACGTATTTGTCGAGTCTGTGTAGCTTCGGCTTCAGATCGGGTATGTCAGGGATAAGCCAATTGTCAACGCATCTCCCCTAAATTGACAGCTCCGGATAGAGCCATATTTTGTGAGCTTTATTCAACTAATTACACTTAGGTCTACCCCTATACTACCCACGTCGTCCTACTTGTACGAACTAATGAAACTACCCTTATACCGAAGAAGTTAGACGAAATATTAGGGTACCTAATAAACTTACTATTCGTAAAATGTTAGCTTTAGTAGGAGGAAACTACACACATGGAGGTCGGCTTAAATATTTGAAAATCTGGAATTTGTAACTCACGTACTTACTGCATCCACTTCAGGCAGAATATTTTATATTTGTACGTATTTTAGGCCAGGAACTGCAATTTTTAAGTTTCCATTTTTACCGTTTCAGTCGTATATAACCAAGAAGATTGACGAAACCACACGAATCTAGCTATTAGATTTTCTATTTCGCAAAGGTGTGTTAGTTGTAAATGTGTGTAGATTCACATGCGCGTTGATTCTGTGTGTGTGTGTAACCTATTTTCTATGACACTGAGTAGGTATTCCGAGCTGACGCATACAGAAACAAAAGTGTATACACGTAGTGCACACACGTGCATCATTAGCCTTACTACAGCAGTGTGCATCAAAAATTTATATTTGTAGGCATTAGAATATTGGAGGTTTCCCAGTTGAGAGTTCTTCAAAACTCGTTCCATAAAAATCATTCGGCAATGTTGCTATTAACGCTATTGGATTTTACAGCATGGCCCTAATATCACACGGGGTTATTCTCAAAGGTTTGTATAGGTACAGTGAAAAGTTTACGAACGACAAGCAATTTCCTAACCTGACGATGTTATCTTGAATTTTAAATGGCTTTCTTTTGAAGGCAACGCGATAATGGGAACAGCAGAACATTCGAACGCTTTTAATAATCGTTGGTCGAGTGCTCGTCGCATCAGATTCCGCATTTCCATTTTGTTTTCAGTAACGCGTGTAATGGAAAGAATGACTAGACATAATGATCTGTAAGAAAAAGTGCGTCGTTTTCTCAAATTTTCTTTGCTTTTAAAATGTGTTTGTTTATGTTTTTTTAAGGGCAACATCAAGAGACGAGATACTTTCTTTGTACTATGGAAAATGTTGATATAACTATAGTAAACAGAAGAAGAAATAATCATTTGTCCGCTTTACTGAGTTTATAAACGAAGGGTGAATCATTTTGGAATTTCTAGGTTCTTGCAATAGCTCCAAAATGAAATTAAGATCACAGCCGGCTCACAGTCCAGACCGGTTCAAGTTGCACACACTATTCACGTTTCATACTTTTCTTGGTCCGCATTCTTATTCCGCAGGTGGCAGAACATACTGCCAGCATGTTAATGAGATGCTATTCGAAAAGTTTGCAAAACTAAAAGTGTCTTACTCAAGATTTAATTTAGCCGACTTCGAAATCAATTCACAAAGAAAATGCTTCATTAGAAGGTGACCGGCGGGTAGTCTGCGTGCAGATCAGAAAATTATGCATTTCCAACAAAACACGTAGTGTTATTGGTATCCTTGTTCAAAATACGTGGTGCGAATTCAGAAAAGTAAGCAAACAAAGGACAAACCTGTGCTTCGAGACTTTACGTGATGATATTCCGTAATATTTGGTTTCAGAGCAAACCAAGCCGTAACCTTACAGTAATTTAACAACGGTACAGACTTACAGCCACGTACACACGTACGAGCCGGATATCTAGAACTTAATGATACGTTTCAAGTGACGCTCTATGTCAGGGCTGTCCAAGACGAGAAGGTACCTCAGGGGCAATATACATAACGGGCGAAATTGGCTGGGTGGAGCCGGGTACGTTTTTAATTTTCCAAGATGGAAATTACCTACGTACTTCACGTCCCTTTCCAAGTACCAAAGCTAAATCCGAAACTCATAAAATTGATCCGCTATTTTAGCTGCAAAAGTGTACCACAATGTCACTTTTAATGTATTTTCACTGCTAATCATGAAACTTTTATTGTAATTGAATAATACTATACATATTATGTATATACATAAACAAAAAAACAAACAACAAAAACTTAAATATCAACTAAAGTATTTATACTAACACCTAACTTTGTACATACAAACATACAAATTCCATTCAGGCGTTGAAGTACTCCTCCATATCAATATAGAAATGTGCCGAGAAGACTGGCCGCATTGCCACGTTGAATGGCAATGCTAATTCTTTGGGTGAAGAACGAGCCAGCCCTCTGGTCACGCAAAGTGTCGATCACTCGGCGTGAAATTTCGTTAAAAAGGAAACGCGCACTCAGCCCCATGACCCAAGCGTTTCGACCCCAAACGGCTCAAAACTGTAAATTACCAATAAGGTTGCAGTAGTGCTAATTACATTCCTGTGTGACTGTACGAGTTTATCTGTGACCTCGCTCGCTTTGTGACATCGTAATGAGGTTTGTATTAAGCTGGCTAGAGACTGCTGTAACATAACACGCAATGTAACATGCAATGAAAGAATTTGCCGTCCACATTGTCGCAATGTATCAGAGAGTGGATGCCTTGCGCGCGAGAACCATGCACAATGCGCGTGAACAGAGCATTTCAACTATGTGAGTAGGCATATGCTCGGTTCATGCGCGCACTGCGTTTACACTTATGAAATGTACTTTACAGCAGTCTGTACCCGGCTTTAAGCGTGTTGGACAGCCCTGCCCGGACGGGTATCTCTCAACCATTCGAGTAACATGACGCTTCTGCCTGACATGATAGTTATCACCTTGTTACGCTAATAACACTAATTTTCTTTATGATAAACTGATTATCCTATGATTAATCCTACTTCTAAGAGTTCTACGTAATTATGTGAAAATAATACGATGTTTTGATGAGTTTTCTTATATATTTACGTATTAGATTTAGAAATAATAATTGTTTCACTCATCGTTTGACCATACACAGATACCTAGGTAATGTAATTAACAAATAGCACAAAACCACTTTCAGTATCATCGCTCAACAGACAATTTCATTATAAACTTAGGAGCTGGATGGAATACCTTTACCAAGCCACCTGTGAGGCCGAATAAAGGCTTGGCGTGTATTGATTACCCTTCGTGTTCCTGCACTCCTAGTACTCAATCCCACTCCTAATAAAGGCCCGTTCTTAATTTACGTTTAAATTATTAAAGGCAATCCCAAACATTCGCCAACGCCGATATTTTTTCCAATTACGCAAAGTGAAAAACTAAATTCTTAAAAAGATTGACATTGGACCAGTCCTCGGCGTTCCTTTTAAGATAATTTGTATGATTTCTTTTCACTTCGGCCTTCGGGCGCAAGTCGCTTAACGATTACGTATATAATGTAGGTAGATAGATTCGTTCTGCTGAAAATGGAACGCTTTTTTTGAGTGACATGGAATCATTTGTTATGTGTGCGATGCAACGAAGTAGGAATTGGTTTTTATGATGATGTTGGTAAGACGCATGTTTTTTTTATTATAATCCATTAAAATGTTAAATAGTAATCCAGTAAAGAAGGCACAAGAGCAAAAGATTCCCGTAAATGAAATGAAGATGCTGCGATGGGCAGGTGTCAAATATGTGTGCTGGTCACCCCTACCAGGATAGAGTGTTCAAGGAGTACATACTGAGCAGTTTTGAAGTCGCGCCTATAACAGACAAAATGACAGAGTTCCAACCTAAATAGTATGGCCATATACATATAGACGTAGTGAAGACTATTTTGTGGTAAAAATAGCTCTTTTACCCGAACAAAAGAGAAGAGGCCGCCCGCCATTGAACTGATGGTCTAATATTGAGAGAGACCTCAAAAAATTCCAATTGCCAAAATCGATAACCCAGGATACATTGTTCTGGTTCTGGCGCAGAATTATGAGGTGGCCCGACCCCAGAATTATGAGGTCAGACCCCAGAATTATCTGGGGTGAGTCTCCATCATTAAAATGGTATTTGCTATATTATTATTTTTTAGTTTTAATTTTATTATTTGATTAAAATAATTTATGATGTGATTATGCGATTTTTATGAATTGTTTAGTTTTCTGAATAATTTAATATATGATTGGAATAATGAAATTGGAATTTTATAACTACTAACGTAGTTTTAAGTAAATATTGCTACTATCCCTTTTTGTGAGTGTAAACATGAAATAAATGATATATTATTATATATTAAATGAACACTAAACAAAGATATAAAACTACATTAATAAAAAATATTACAAACTTAAGAAAAAAAAAACAAACAATAGATATATTTTTAAAGTAGTCGGGTAAAAAGAAAATATGGCCTCCGAAACGCTTTCCATTCAATTGAACTTCTAAAGTTTGGTTCACGGGTTCGTATTTGCTTGGCGAATTTATTCACCAAACAAATACTTTTGTTGTAAGACCAAGTAAATCATAGCTTTATTACCGTTATTAATTTATGCCAATATATTTGAGATCAACGCAACTGTGATCTTATCCCATATTTTTAAGAAGTGAATAAATCCTTTAAGCATAAAATTCGGAATTACTGCTATAAGTACTCTCAAACATAGTAGTTCGATCTTTGGCCAACGAATCAGCACTGCCATTCAATGGAACAATGCTCCTAGCATTCTAGGCATTTTTCACATTGACAGCGATGTGGTTTTATGCCCAATGAAGTCTTTTTATACGCCTTTGTACATACTTTATAAATACAGGTATATCTATTAAATTATTTTTATTAGTTGAATTGTTAGTCAGTACAAATTAGTATTTTTAAATATATTATTTTTACTAACTATGAAACATTAAAATCCACGTTTGATCTTCATCATAATTACAATATTTGAAGTTCTCTTAACTACATAAATATAATTTTTAGATATGTATCACAGTATTTATTAGTATATTATTATAATATACGTAATCTATTTCATTGTTTTAAGTACTCAAACTTAATGATACTTAGTTCTATTTTAAACTAGCTTTTGCACGCAGCTTCGCCCGCATAGATAAAATATAGCCTATGTCACTCAGGAATAAAGTAGTTTTCTATCAGTGAAAAAATTTTAGCAATCGGACAAGTACTTTCGGAGATTACCTACTACAAACAAAAAAAAAACAAACTTTACCTCTTTATAATATTAGTGTAGATAAAGTGTTAAATATTTAAAATTCACATCAGATCACTTTATCCTTGTTGCATTAAGTCTGCCTATGTACTTTTTCTGTATATGGAGTTTAAATAACTAAATAAAAATTAATTTTCGTAATTCATCAATTTAATTTCACTTTTTTGACTGACCGTCATTTTAACAATTTGTAAGTGCCTGTAAAAGTTTTATTTGTAAAGTTCTTGATTGTTTTTGATTTTTGACCGGTGATGATTCATATTAGGGTTATAAGCATAAGGCTTTCTATAATGTAGCTATAATGGTGTCGTTAAGAGATTACATGTGAGAGGGCTGGAGTGTAGTCAGCAACGTTGGATTCTGCTGACAGGGCTCGTCCACTACGACCCTGCGACATTGTCAAGTGTCACTAGCGCCAGGGCTGCTCGAAGACAGTTTAAGTTTTATTAATTAAGCCTTTTTTTTGAGGGTGGAAATTATCAAAAGACTTTTCCCTCTCTAGAGACCGTGTAAGACTTTTACGGACTAAGACCGACCTGTTTTATTCAGTTGCCCTTTGCGTTCCAGAGCCACGGTCACTCTATCAAATGTTTCCACAATTAATTAAGTCAATTTTCACAGAGAAATTAATTCTAAATAATTTAAATCACGGAATTACCGCATGCTAACAGAGTTTTCAGGCGTTATCTCTCTTTTTTAGCATTACTTCTTCATCAAACATTGCGTTGGATTGCATTAGATGAAGCAACAAGCTTTTAAACCATGCTCGATATTGACGATAGGCGAGTGGATATGCAGTCGCTATATAAAATACTGGTATTCAGACTCATCCAGTTTGGCTGGTCGACCTTATGGGGGGTTTTCCAACGCTGCCTTTTCCGGCCCACAAAATGGACCGATGACCTAGTGAGGGTCGCGGGAATCCGGATGCAAAACGCTCAGGTCCGGTCATTATGGCGTCACTGGAATAAGGCTGGAAGCTAACCCCGATATAGCAATTTGGAAAAAGGTTTTCTTCATCACTACTGCAAATATGATTTCGTGTATATTGAAACTTTTTAGCAGGTATTTTACGTGGTAAGCATAGCGGGACTAGACCATAGGGGGACTAACCGAGGCAGGAAGGCGAAACATTCAATAAATAAAGTTACCTGTTAGTTAATTCGATAAACTAGTTTGTTTAGGATTGTTCGAATTTACTAATACATCGTATACGTTTGTTGTTTGATTCTGAAAATACAAAAGGCTACTGTTTGACACTACTAGTTTTGATTAAAAAAGTAACTGAAAAGAAGAAAAGAAGCTAGCTAAAGTAGAAAAAAATATATCAAGGGAACATACTCGAGGGATAAAAAAGTATATTACGTGCTTTTCCAGGATATGGTCTACTCGTGTGCTAAATTTCATCAATATTAATTCAGCAGTTTCAGCATAAAGGAATAACAATCATACACGCTCACCAACTTTCATCTTTATAATGCTAGTGAGTTACTGCCAACGGCTTCGCCCCCGTGATATTAGAAAATGATCCTAAGGAAACATACTCCCGGGACAAAATTATAATTATGCTATACCAGTACTTGGTAATCATGGTTTAATCCAAATCCGTTCAGCTGTTTAAGAGTGAAGAAGTATCAAACTCACAAACTTTCGTCTTTATAACACTGTACATATAATATCCTAGCTTTTGCCCGCAGCTTCGCCTATGAAGGCTATATTTTATGTAAGCACATAAAATATATATCACTCGGGAATAATGCAGCTTTCTATCGATGAAAAAAATTTTCGCAATCAGACCAGTACTTTCAGAGATTACCTCCTACAAACAAAAAAAAACCAAACCTCACCTGTTTATATCTCCTAAAGCCCAATTATATATATGACATAAACATAAAGATAAGATAAGATAGATAGACATAAAGAGGAAGGAATTAGCATTTATACACATGTTATATACATGTTTTATTGTAGCACATGTCATACTAGTTTTCCTGACTTTTCCTTTACAGCGTTTCAGAGTTGTACAAATTTATTTTCGAAACCGACGCAAACACTAAATAGTACACGTCACTCAAAATATTTTTATTTACATTTCATATGAAATGATAACCATATTTTTGGACGGAAAGCTTTTTTTTTATAAAACACACTCATGGTAGGTACGTTGCACGACTAACGTCATACGCCGAGCGAACATGTTATCTGATAGCTACGGGCAAATAACGCAGCTTTTATGAAAATAATACGTCCAGCACGAATTATAATCTGACGTCATCTCAACGCTCAGTCACGTGGTCAGAATAAAGGAATCGGAGGCGTGGCCTACTCGAGGCGTTCGACACAAGAGAATCGAAACGAAACGGTCGTAACTTGGCTAGGGGGGCAGGGCCCCGGGGTACACTTTTACACAACCATGGAGTTTCTTGCATATTCTTCTTCATAAAGATCTACGCTTTCATTTTCCTGACTGACTGACATCTTGACATTTCAAAATTGCCTTGTAGATGGTTTATTAACGAAACCGTTCATAACTTAGCTAAGGGAATGGAACGAAGTAAAAAAAAGGAACAGGAGTGGGTTTTAGTCAGAAAAAGTCTGACACGCCCACTCGCTCCGCCCAAGAGCGGGAGATTTGGATGGTTTCCTATCTAAAAAAAACGGTAACAGAAACAGAGTTTTAGTTAGTTAGAAGGGAACCTGCTAATAATAAGAGTTATGTTCAAAAGTATACCGCTATCTAAACCAAACCCTTGATCCAGTCGCCTAAAGAGAGCCTCTTAAGATGTTGGTCGAAGCTACTTATCGCTGAATCCGTGTTATTTTAATATTAATCAATCCAATAATTTATACATAGGAAGACTCTCAAACTAAACACAAAAAATATGTGTCAATCAGTAAATACGATAATTACCGTATTTTTGAGGAACTTACACATTTGCATCTCAGTCGCAATCTGTTCAAAATTGTCACATTTTGTGACATTTATGGCCGCTGAGAAGATATTGCGATATCCATCAAACGGGGTAAATAAGTACAAAACTTCAAAGGGTATTCTCACGTTATTTAAATATTGTTTGCAGCATTTAACTACTCCAATTTAAATTATTCATGGGTAGTACGTGACCCCTGACCATAGCGTGAACTGTCAAACGCGGAAAGGTTAAATAGTCCAAAAGTTTTTGAGTTTTTGTGTTTTTGTTTTTGTTTTAGTTATGGCGTGCCAAGGGAAACAGGGATTCATGTTTTTATATAGTACTTGCTGACCCGGCGAACTTCGTACCGCCTAATAGTAAGGATAACGCCATCTACTGGCATTACCAGAACATCATAATTCATTGTATAATGACATTTTAATTAGAGATGACGTTGTATTCGGCTTTCTTTTTTCGTAATTTTTCCATTTTTTTCTCACGGTTTAAACCTTTCCTGGACTATTTCAAATATTTTAAGACCAAAATTAGCCAAATCGGTCCACCCGTTTTTGAGGATAATACGGGAATAAAAACAAAAAAAAAAAACTTGAGAGGTGTCAAGGGACACCCGGATGGAACGAAGTTCTTTTCGATTGATTAGTGAAGGAATTGTAATAAAATTTTATTTCATTGGACATAAGTATTAAAGAAACTATTATTATTTTTATTAAGTAGATTGACTTGTTAACGATTAAATGTACATAGTACGCAAGCACCTACAAAAATCTGTGCTATCGGGGGACTGCTATCACCCGACCTTTTCGGCTTGTGCCCCCTCGACTACCATGAAAACGCATCCATGTCAAAAAATTTGAAAACGTTTATAGCCGCCATCTTGGATTTACATTTTGATCTCATTATCGGCTTTAACACCCTCGATAACCATGAATACGACACCCATGTCAAAAAAAATTAAAACGTTCATCATAGCCGCCATCTTGGATTTACATTTTGATCTCATTATCGGCTCTAACACCCTCGAAAACCACGAAAACGACACCCATGTCAAAAAATTTAAAAACTTTCATAGCCGCCATCTTGGATTTACATTTTGATCTCACTATCGGCTTTAACACCCTCAAAAACCATGAAAACGACACCCATGTCAAAAAATTTAAAACGTTCATCATAGCCGCCATCTTGGATTTACATTTTGATCTCATTATCCGCTTTAACACCCTCGAAAACCACGAAAACGACACCCATGTCAAAAAAAAATTAAAACTTTCATAGCCGCCATCTTGGATTTACATTTTGACCTCACTATCGGTTTTAGCACCCTCGAAAACCATGAATACGACACCCATGTCAAAAAATTTAAAACGTTCATCATAGCCGCCATCTTGGATTTACATTTTGATCTCATTATCGGCTTTAACACCCTCGAAAACCACGAAAACGACACCCATGTCAAAAAATTTAAAAACTTTCATAGCCGCCATCTTGGATTTACATTTTGACCTCACTGTCGGTTTAAGCACCCTCGAAAACTTCAACTCGAAAAAAATGGCGGCCACAGCCCAGAGGATAAGAGAGAGAGACAGACAGAGAAACATGCGACGCCGCACAGCTTACAATAGCTTACTATAGCAAAAAGTGTCGTGACAACTTTTCGTAAGAAAGTGTCGTGACAACTTTTCGTAAGAATTTTTTCCGTCTAGCCCCCTTTCACAACGCGCGATAAGGAACTTCGTTCCAAAAACTTGAAGTTACTCCTATTCAATCCGACTATAGATAATTTGAACGTATTTCTAAGTATCTATATGAATTAGCCGTTTCATATTTACATTATTTCAGTTACCATCATGGAATCATTAAGTACCGTCGGTCGTTTATAACTGCACTAAACCGCTATAAGACAAGCCCATGTCAAAACTGTCACACTTGACAGATGTAATGAAGGTATTACTGTGACCCAGAATTACTATGTCAGGAAAAGCGTCCCGCACGCTGCATCAAATAAATGTATATGACGTAATCCCTCATTTACCACGAAAATAACAAATTGAGACTAATAAACAATTTCTAATAAACATGTAATTAAAAAAAGTATTTTACAGGTTGAGGTAGTGGTAGCCCTGTGGTCAAAATTCGATTGTCATTCATAATATTTATTTGATTTTTACGCGTGAGAGAACGGACTTCCTCACGCCCCAGCGGGCGAAGACCAATGTAACTCACCGTCTGGCCGTCCGGTAACCGTCCGGCCGTCCGGTAACCGTCCAGATCGAGCCCGAGTCGTCGACGGTGCGTATTGTTCCACGCGCGCCTTAAAGATATGTCAGCAAAACCATAGGGACCCAGCAGGGCCAAAGCCTACTGGTGCAATGGGTTGGCTTCCGAAATAAAAGTTTTTTTTTTTTAATATATTTTAGCCTTCTGTCTTCATATTATAAACTTTAAGTACTTACAATAAATATTTTACTCTTCCACGCCCACATTATGCTTAAAAGGGTGCACATCTCTTTATGTATTAAAATATAGATTTGACAACCTTAACCACACTCTCCATTAGCTATCCACTAGTTTTTGAGTGTTATATAATATCGAATATGAATATTCCAGCAAACTCTAGGGTTGTCCGTAACAGTACCTATATCAGAATACATAATATATTTAATCACTTTGACGGAGGTAGCACGTATGTGGGTGTTTGCAAACAATTATGGACATTAATTATTAAAAATTAGTTGATGGGTAGATAGTTTTAGGAGTAGGGATAATTAGTTGTGGATGTAGACAACCAATTAATAAATAAATTCTTATTCAGTCTGACCTAAACATTCTGTAGGTATCTTAGCTATATGATAGTGAATGAAACTTGATGATTGTGATTTTAAAGTAGCTTTGGATTATTATTTATTTACTTTCTTACTACATATTTAAATAGAGATACAGGCAGAGGTCAAAAGTGCAGTTGCACTCCATCAGTGCTAAAGAGTCTAAAAGGTCTTTGTAGAAGAGGGTCGATGGCTCATGCCTGATTTGATTTGTAGTATAAAATCTATAGTATTGATTAAACTAGTTGTGGACTATCAAAATTCTACTACAAAGAAATTTTAGACACTTTAGCAATGGTAGAGTGCAACTGCACTTTTGAACCCTGACTATACTATACGATCCGCAGATTCCACGCATACCGCGATCTCTTCCAGGCAACCTGGAATGGACAGAAATTATCAGAACAACATATGGAACTGTTATTGTTTTAAGAATAGACACTAAGCACCAATAGGTATTTAAAAATATATATTATGACTAGCTGTCCCGGCAGACGTTCTCCTGCCCGAAAGCTGGCACGTTGGCAGAAAAAAAAATTAAATCCCATTTTATTTTCAAACCATCCTTAAACCCACTCAATTAAACACACAAAATTACTTTCAAATCGATCAAGCCGTTTAGGAGGAGTTAGCTGACAGCCTCAAACATACGTACAAAAGAATTATATTTTGACTGGCGTGTTTGTCTAGTGGTTAGTGGCCCTGACTGCTATGCCGGAGGTCGTGGGTTCGATTCCCACCCAGGACAAATGTTTGTGTGATGAGCACGATCATTTGTTCTGTGTAATTTATCTATATTATGTATGTATTTAGAAATATGTAAGTATGTTTATCAGTTGTCTAGTACCCATAACACCAGCTCTGTTTAGCTTGGGACTAGACGGCGTTGTGTGATAGTTGTGGATTATTATTATTATTATTATATATAACGATAGAAATTATATACATTGTGACATTTTCTATCTACTTTAACATCTGCGAACTTTCACACAATGCCATCTAGTCCCGAGCTAATCAGAGCTTGTGTTATGAGTACTAGACAACTGATAAACATAAATAAATATTTCTAAATACATATTATAGATAAAATTACACCCAGACACAGAACAAATGATCGTGCTCATCACACAAACATTTGTCTTGGGTGGGAATCGAACCCACGACCTCTGGCATAGCAGTCAGGGCCACTAACCACTAGACCAACAGGCCAGTCACAATTACTAAAACCGTATCTGTTTCTTAATACTAATAAAAAAGAACTTTACCCCACACTAGAAATAACATTACTTCTATAACGTGAGTACATTAATAAACGTGTAAAACTCACATACACAAGACTCCCAATTCCCCATAACTCATTAGACTGACTAAAGACTTTTTCCATTTCATATTTTTTAATAGATATTCATATATCACTTCGGTACACCTAGTCTAAGGTAAAAAACACCCGTTTGCAAACGCTTGAGGCGAATAAACATTGTAAAAGAGAACTTCTCATAACTTGTTAGCGCCTACTAACCTATTTCTCTCACTTAGCTACTCGCCTTAATAACTGACGCTGGGAAATAAATGAAAGACACACTTTACCTTCTTCATTTTTCAAAGCAGCGTGAAAATAATCCTACTATGAAAGATATTAGAATATTTTTCACATCTGTCTTCGTGTGTTCATTGTTAAAGAAAACTTATGCGTGTAAAATTGTAAGACTTATTCTTAACAAACTTCAAAGTCAAAAGTTAAAACTTCAAAAGCATAGATCCTGAGTAGCTAGCCTGTCAGTTTTCTATCGTTTACATTAGTGACAGTGAGTGTGCATTGGAATTGCATAATTTAATTCCGCCATAATGGATGAGTTCACAAATATGTAAACTCAAAAACACGAGACACCCAGATCCAGATTAACTATCTGTAAGCCATATTAATATTTTTGCCGTGTCCTAGAAATCTTTAGAATTCTCAGCTTTTCTTTAGAATTCTCAAACTTCCTCATGAATATTGTTGAACTAAATGAATATTGTTGAAACCCGCATGAAAATTGTTTTAGTAGTTTTTGAATTTATCGTACCCAGACACCACGAGGGGACTTTGTTTTATAATATGTATATGTGTAAGTAAGGATTACATCGCGCCTCTTAGTTTGACAGCCGTCCTAATCTCATCTAAAAACCAACTTTTTCTAAAACTCGAATAATTAATTAGTTTTTAGAGTTCCGTACCTCAAAAAGAAAAAAACGGAACCTTTTAGGATCACTTTGTTGTCCGTCTGTCTATCTGTCTGTCCAGATCTCCAAAACGCGTGGTGGTATCGAGTTAAAATTAAAACCATATACTCAAGTCTGCGGTCCCTTGAAACTGTGAAAAAATCAAACTTCTAAGTTAACGAAAAAAAGGGTACAGCCGTTTATGTTGCTGAAACGTATATTTCGACACTTGCTTGAATGCTTAATCATTTTAACACAAATAACATCTTACACGATAAACAGTATGGTTTCACCAAAGGACGTTGTACAACTGACGCTGGTGTCTCCTTACTAAAACACATTTTTAATGCGTGGGAAGAGGCACAGGATGCTATAGGCATCTTCTGTGACCTGTCTAAGGCGTTTGATTGCGTGGTTCATGAAACATTACTCTTGAAACTTGAGCATTACGGACTAGGCAAAACAGCTTTAAGCTTATTAAAATCTTATTTGATTGACAGACAGCAACAAGTTCAAATAAACGGTGTCAATTCGTCGGGATTAAATGTGAAAATGGGGGTACCCCAAGGTTCAATTTTAGGTCCTTTTTTATTTTTAGTTTATATTAATGATTTACCCTATTTGTTGGAAAATAAACTTAATATGGTGTTGTTTGCTGACGACACTTCTTTGATTTTTAAGATAAATAGAAGGACTAATAATCTTGACGACGAAAATTATGCCCTACTGCAGGTCCAAAACTGGTTCACTGCTAATAATCTAGTTTTAAACGGGAAAAAAACTAAATGCATAAGATTTTCCTTACCTAATGTCAAAAGCAGTGATTGTGACGTAGTATTAAACGATGAAAAGCTAGAATTTGTCGATAAAACGGTTTTCCTGGGGATTACGCTTGACTCAAGGCTACAATGGGGTCCTCATTTAACATCTCTTGCAGGACGGCTTAGCTCAGCTGCATATGCTGTTAGAAAAATCCGCCAATTTACGGATGTTGATACCGCTAGACTAGTCTATTTTAGTTATTTTCATAGTATCATGTCATACGGTATCTTACTATGGGGACGGGCTGCAGACATTGACTCAATTTTTATACTACAGAAAAGAGCTATCAGAGCTATTTACAATCTTCGCCGGTGCGATTCTCTAAGGGAACTGTTTAAGGATATTAACATTATGACGGTGCCTTGTCAATATATTTATGAAAACATCATGTACGTTAGAAAAAATCTTCATCTTTTTAGCAAAAGAGGCGATAGACATAATTATGTTACAAGAAATAGGGACCAATTAGTTCAACCAGGTTTTAGACTGGCTAAAGTGGCCTCTTCTTTCATGGGGTACTGTTTGAAATGTTATAATAAAATACCTCCACAAATATTAGAACTCAATGAAACGAAATTTAAATCTTGTATTAAACGCACACTATGCAGGCAAGCATATTATAAGTTGGAGGATTATATTCAAGATAAAAATGCTTGGCTCAATGCTGGTCCAGCTCCTCTACCACCGAGATATACAAATTGATTAGTTTGGAAATTATTATTATTATTTTTTAATGCTTTTTTTTTTGGGAATTGTAAAATATTATAAGTATTGTATAATGTAGAAGCATTTATTTTCAAAGTTTGTAAATGTGAGTACCATGGAGCTATTTTATGGTTTTTTATGTTACTATTGGACTTGTTTGACATAAATGAGCACGGCAGTTGAGAGTTTTTCATGCTCACTTAAATGTCTCACTGATGGTGGCGCATGTGTTGGATCATTCGGTTCCCTTTAAAATGGTTGAGCTGAGTGGTGCTAATATTAGCGTCATGTTCGTGAACGGGCGCTGTCAGTTGAGACTGGTCATCTCTTAGCTGCCAGTTGCTATTTTAATATCTATATTTAGTTTTTATTTTTACTGTATTTACATTGTTCTCACATGATAACGACAAGAAACATGTAACAGTGATATTTGTAATTACAAAACATGATTGAAAAGAGTGTCCATGGAGTTTCTTGCACATTCTTCTCCATAGAGATCTACGCTTTGGAATGTGCAATTAGCATCATTTTTTTTTTTTCTGACTAACTGACTTCTTGACATTTCAAAAGTGCCTGTAAATGGTTTATTTGAAATAAATGCTTTTGAATCTTTGAATCTTGAATCTTTTTTGTCATTCGGAAAAATCTTCGAGACTCCATTTGGGAATTGAACTATAATTTACATAGGTAAGTTTGTACGGAACCCTCAATGCGCGAGTCCAACTCGCAATTGCTTGGGTTTTTTAGTAAAGTGGGTTAACCTTTTTTTTGTAAAAAGTTTTATTTGTTCGTTTAGTTTCCGATCTCCTTTTCTAAACAATGGCTGCAGTTAATAGACTGATACCGCGTAAAAGTAGAAAATATATAGCCTATTTCAGTAGCATTTGACAGGTGGAAAGATTTTTTTAAATCGGTCCCGTGGTTTTTGAATTTATTAATTACAAACAAAAATTGGTTGCCTGTAAAGTCGGTATACGGGCGAAAGTTTTACGTGACAACGACTTTGAGTGGTAAAATAATTTTAATGTGAATATTCATTCGTATAGTAGGAAGAAGGATGACTTTTTATGTCTGTCTCTCTCGCTCTTAGGCGGGCTAACCATGCCCGAGTGGAAGGGACGCGTGCCTCTCACTCGCTCTCATTGTGAGCGCATAACGTGAGCGGAGCGTAACGCAGTTTCTTGAAGTGTCACCCGGCAAACCAATTTATAAGACGTTGTCACGTCAAAATATTTTTTTTTGTAATATATAAAAATTTTGTATCACAGTTTTTGTTATTAAACTCTTCCGAAACAGCTCGACAGATTTTTATGAAATTTTTGTGCATTTTTGGTAGGTCTATGAACAGGTTGTAGGCTATTTTACCCTCCTATCTGCACTTCCCATTTTTGTCTTTGATAATTTATATGACCAACTCACTAAATCCTTTTATAATATAAGTATACAAATGCCAGTTCTAGACCCTCTAGAGAGGCACTGATGAAAGATACTCTACAACAACATTCACATGTAGGAAGCTAAACAAATAAGCGTACTTCCAGTTTAAATGTGTTGTGGTATAAATATGTCACTCCACCGCTCTTAATACAGTGGTTAACCCAAACCTAAAGGATGTGTACCTAATTTAACTTCGTTAACCTTCGTAATTTATTCGTCTCCACTCGGATGTCGGTATGGGCCCTAAACGTCTCCTTTAATAAAGTAAATAAATCTGTCATCATGACTGCGGAAGAGAAAGCAAAAGCAACAAAAATAATTCAAAGGTTTTTATTTCACATAGACCTACATGGGCAATTATAAAACGTTAGAAGCTAGTAATAATAATTTATTTATTTAAGATAACAATGATCCATAAAAAAGTCCATGGTTACTCTTTAAAAAAAAAAACAACGGAAAATAAATATTTCTGATCAAATGATATAACACGGTAATGTCACTCATCAAGCTCTTTGATTAAATTATGCTTGATATTCAAAACACGTTGTCAGTGTCACAAGAGATTTTTAATTAAGTTTTTATTAGAAATAATTGGTATTGAATATAGAAAGAGGGGACAAAGCGGATTCCTTTATAAGATTGAGTCGGTGTTGTTCGTTAGTGTCACATTCCCATGCGGCGGACACTTGTTCACGGCTCTCGACAGCCGGCCCTGAATTTATTCGCTTTGAAGTCTCCTTCATATTGTTTTAAATTGCAGAACGAATCGCGGTTTATATAAAATATATATTTTCTTTTTACGTGTAACAATCCATATTTTTTAATTCCATTCGGTGTATGGGCGAAATATTTGATGTGAAAACATTTCGAAATTATGTTTTCAAAATTGGGGCAGCATTTATTTAAAACAGGAGTTGCGTTTCAGTGTAAAGCGACTGTTGAATCGAAATGTTATGCCAAAGATGAAATATAGACTTGTGTCTAAAAAGAAGACATGCTATTACAAAATGGTTTTTGCATAAAATACTAGAACTACTCCACACGCAATTTACTTCGTCATCATCATTTTTCAGCCTTTGTCGCCTTTGTCCCTTGTTATAAGATAAAATATCACACCTCCGCTCAAATAGTGTCACAACTCAAAAATTAAATTATTGAGGAAATGGCTTTTAAATTCTAATAAAAGCCATTTTCTCAATAATTAATTCAGAGATGTACCGCTACATATAAATAAATAAAAATGGGTCACTTGAGGGCAAATAATTGAATTACAAATATGACAATATCTGCCCCCCCTCTAGTATACGGGGAACTTAGCTTAAAGTATGATGAGTTCTGAAATTAATAGAATAATTAAAAGCAAAGATTTCTTTTTTAGTTGTGACACTATTTGAGCGGTGGTGCGATATGCAGAAACTTTTTTTTTATTATTGAGGGGCTCGCGTTTTACCACTATCTCACCTGATGGTAAGCGATGATGTGGCCGACGATGGAGCACGCTTGCCTAGAAGTAACCTATTCACTCTTGACTTAAAGACCCATAGGTTGTAGCTACCAGGAAACACAGACTAAACTCTAATGAAACCTAAACTTGTGATAATTATCACGAAATCACAATCACAAAGGCGCCCAACACAATACCTATAACATCATAATGAATTCGGCACAATGCACAATAATCGCTCTAACGAGAACCTAAGGCACAGCACTCACGAACGTCTTTGACATATCTCATCTTACTCAACATCATACGGTCCTAATTAAGTGTTCGCTATCAAATAATTCCCAGTGTGCACTGGCTGTATTCCTAGTACAAACACTACGGAAACGCAGAGCTCCTAGGAGTATATGACTAGCTGATGCCGATGTTTGCAGTGTGTGTCACCGCGATGTGTAAGCATTGACATGCTTCAGAGAAACTATTTGACTAAATACACTGTTGCAGATATTCAAACTATTTTCCACGATTCAAAGCTGTTTCGCAAACAAACTGCAAATTGCTCTGAGATGGAAATGAGTTTCAGAAAATCCATTCTCATAGTGCACTACTTCAAAAAAGCAAGTGCGGAGATATTTCGGTCCTTAGTGTATCTAACCATATACTGTATGAATAAAAAAATAGTACATTTTAATACAAATGGGCAAACGTTATCGTTGCACCTGAGGTGAAATGTACCCCCGAGCCGAAGGCGAGGTCGTTATGGAACCAAGAGTCTGCGATGACAAATATGTATCAAACGTCGTTTTTCAATACACTTACTCGAAAAAAATCATAAATATATATAAGAGAAATAGTTCGTAGAATCTTATCGGAGCGATAAGGTCGATTTTCGTGGGGCTGCCCAGCGACCAACCAGCGGGGCTATTGCGTAACTCTGTTGACAGTTGAAGTGATGATCACTTGTTAACAATGTGCATCATTGAACTGTCAAACAGCTAGTTTCGTATTGCCTATCTTCAGTGACCCACTGCAGTGACGTCATTAACCACTGGTGCCTTTGATAGCCACTGTAACACGTTTTGACACGCCGTAATTATGGCGGTAAGTCCCTTCTTTGAGGAGTGGCTGGAAAGGCAACACGGCGTCATTACCTTCCGCATGACGCAGGTCCTCACCGGACACGGTAAGTTCGGGAAGTTCCTGCACCGGATTCGTGCGGAAGCGACGCCCGGGTGTCGCCACTGTGTAGACCGCCCGGAGGACACGGTGGAGCATACGGTGGAGGTGTGCCCCGCTTGGGCAGAGCAACGCCGTGTCCTCGTGGGGGTAATTGGCGGCGGCGATCTCTCGCGCCGGGCCTTGGTACAGGCCATGGTCCGGGGCGAGGAGGAGTGGCAGGCGGTCGCCTCCTTCTGCGAAGCAGTAAAGCTTGCAAAGGAGGCGGCCGACCGCGTGAGGCAGCGGTCCTCACGCCCCAACCGCCGCCGGGATTCCGATCCCGATTTCCGGCCACCGTAGGCGCGGGCTTGCGGACGGCGAGCAATGGGTGGCTTGCCGTCCGACCGTCCGGTAACCGTCCGGACCAAGCCCAAGTCGTCAACGGCGCGTGCTGTTCCACGCGCGCCTCAAGGAGATGTCAGCAACTGCAGGGGCCCAGCAGGGTCGAAGCCTACTGGGGCCAAGGGTCTGATTCTGAAAGGAAGACTCGGCCCTGGTACGAAAGGCAACGAAGGAACAGGAGTGGGTTTTTAGTCAGTAAAAGTCTGACACTATCTCCCGCCCCGCCCAAGAGCGGGGGATGTCATAAGATGATTTTCCCACCGGAAAAAAAAAAAAAAAAAAAACACGTTTTGACAGATGTTATTGTATCGATACTTTTAAAATTGCGATTGTGTAAGCTTTTGAAGCTGTATAATAGTCGATAAAATTTTAGAGTGGTCACAATAGACACCGTAAATTTTTATAATTCACCACATTTCCACCGTACTTTGTTAGTCACTTGTGTGATACGTAATACTAATTTTATGAAATTGACAGTTAACAAATAAGTTTAGTGTGCAACGAATGCTAGTTGTCAACTGTTATTGAAAAAGTTAGCCAATAGCCCCCCTTGTGGTATATTATAGTATGCATCATAAATTGAATAGTCTTGGGGGCTAGCCGGAGCATTTTCCACTTAAACATAAATACATTCATGGAGGTGTGCCCCGCTTGTCCTCATGGGGGCGATCGATGGCAATGACTTTGCGCATCGGGCCCTGACGCAGACCATGGTCCGGACCGAGTAGGAATGGCAGGCGGTCGCTTGCGATGCAGTAATGCTAGCGAAAAAGGCGGCCGCACGCGTGAGGGAACCCGACCCAGATTTCCATCCACCGTAGGCGTAGACTTGCGGACGGCGAGCAATGGATAGCTCGCCGTCCGGCGATGTTTTCATTTTTTAAGTGCGAAATATACCTACTAGTTGGATAGAGTTTTTTTTTATTACGGTGACATACCTCAAAAGTAAAGGGTTTAGGTTTAATAAAATATTTTTATTTTAATCTAACCTGACCTAACCCAAGTGTTTAAACCTTAAATATACTCATATAACATAGTACTACCATACATTTTTGAATGCGGCTCGGCGAGCACTGCGTGATTTAAAAATATTTTAAAAAACATAAACCCAATACTTTTGAGGTATGTCGCCATAATAAAAAAAAACTATTCAACTAGTCGCCAACACATTTGAAACAGGTGTCATTTTTGGGGACAATTTTACGCAGTGCCCTTTGTCAATTATTTTTGTAGAGTTCCTTACGATTGTCCAAACGGAGCATAAACAGCCTTATCTTTAGATTGCCTTGGAAGTTTGAATTTTTACTGCTCTAAGGCAGACTTGAGTATTAGATATTAATTTTAGCTCAGGAACGCGTGGAAGTATAAGAAAAACAATCTAGATAGACGGACAGACGGACTACAAAGTCATTTTGTAAGGGTTCCGTTTGTGCCAAATGAGATATAGGACCCTAAAAAAACGAATAATAACAAAATTGGGGGACATAAGTTTGGTGATGTATTTACAAGTTTATCATCTGCATCCAAAATTATTTATTTACTTATATACCATTAGATAGCTAAAGGATCAAAGAATTCGGTACGCTAACTGACGCATCACTAGCGGTGGAGGGGTCAGGCAGGAAAGCCTTCAATCACGCAATCCTACCAAAAGTATAAAAAAAAGTATTAAAAAAGTAACAAAGTATAAACATGATGAATACTAAAACACCCAAAACCATTCCTTAATTCCTCAACCAATATTCAGTGACACGGGTCGTAACGCACGTTTTATATAAAATCAATTATTGTAGGAAGCCTTCCACCGCTTCCGTTATGGGTTTGATTAATGAACTTTTTATAGCAACGGTCTGGCTTGTCGCCAAATCTATATTGACATTAACGATTTAAAGGGACCAATAAGCCTTTACTTGGCGTAATAAAATTTTGTATACGATTATACCATATTTTATGTGACCGTACATGCGTGAAATATTAATATAATTACCGGAAACTTATTTGCTAAAAGTAGTTTATTGAAACATGTTCAATGCCTCACCAACAATAATTACATTGCTGCTTACCATCAGGTGGGATCGCAGTCAAGCACTGGTTTATACTCGTACCAAATAAAAAAAATGTTAAAAAGTACTTATGTATAATTGTTAGAACTGTGTCTAAGTAACTTATTATTACCTAAAGGTAGCCTTACATACTAGGGTTACCTATACGCTAGGGTAGGTTTGACTGTATAGATACCGGCACGGATCTTGAGCGCTGACTTCTACAGTTCTACTTGCGCAGAAGTACGCAGAAGTGAAATATCAGGTCTCTTTAGTGGTATGAAGAGAGATGCGGGGGCGGGGAGTACAATCCTTGTACAGTGATTGGCTCGCCGATATTGTACGATGCGCAAAGCGATTCCCGCTCTTTTGCCGAGCGCTCAAGATTCGTGCCGCTATCTGTATGAGAACATACACGATGTTGCACAACTGTGCTGGTTTCCACTCAAGCTTACCTGACAGATATAACTGTGCAGGTAACCCTGTCAGGTATACACTAACGTGTATGGCTACCTTAAAAAGGGTACAAGTAAAGAACAGATAATGCTTTTTAACTAATTTTGAAACAAAACACATTTAAAATGCAGAAGTTTAATTATTTTATTGAGATCACAGTCTTCAGTAACGTAATATTTGATGGGGCTACTTAGGGCCAATAACTGATTATTTAAAAGAGTCATCGTGGCCCTCTCAAAGGGCAACTGAAGAATTACTAGGTTTTAATCACTAGAAGTCTGGCATTTCTTTTCGCTCCTCCAGAGCGGGAGAAGTCATTTGA
Source organism: Mythimna pallens (assembly GCA_961205895.1). Taxonomy (NCBI): domain Eukaryota; kingdom Metazoa; phylum Arthropoda; class Insecta; order Lepidoptera; family Noctuidae; genus Mythimna; species Mythimna pallens. Next base: position 12,476,656 of record OY540843.1, read on the forward strand.
TGATACCCCACGAAAAAAAAAAAGTATTAGCGACGTAAATATTGTTTTATTGCAGAAACTAGTAGATGAGAATGAAATTACCTTAAACATAATACAGGCAAAGAAAATGCAGGCAGTATGTCCTCGAGAATTGATTTTGAGAAAAATATGTTAAAAGTTTTAAGAAGTCTCATTATTTCTATCGAGATCAAACTTTGCATTATCATAGTTTTTAGTGACATGTGTTATCTCCGTACACATGTACGCCGCAGAACTGCAACCTAACAAATTTGGTTCTATAGTTCTGTCTGATAAAACAAGATACGGCCGTTTATCTAGCAAAAAATGTGTATTTTGATACTCATAAGGGAATCAAAATTCATAAGGTACTTTTCGTTGACTTAGAACCCTGAAATTTGGCATGAAGCAAGGTCTCATAGCACAAGTATAGGAAAAAAAGTATCTGAAAACTGTAAATTTGAAGTTACGTCACAAAAAAAAACGTTTTTTTGCGATTCGGAAGAGTTGGGACATCGTAAAACAAATTCTTCCGTGCTAGGTGGAGCGAGAGTACATGTCAGACTTTTACTGACTAGCCCTCCTGTGTTTCAATTGCCCATTGCGTTCCAGAGCAACGGTGACTCTTTCGAAAATTCTCGCAGCCCTAAAGAACGTTAATATAACACGGTATTTTAATATAACTTGGACTTAATTTATCATCATCATTTCAGCCGAAAGACGTTCACTGTTGGACATAAGCCTCCCCAAGTGTCGCCACAATGAACGGTCCTGTGCGTCTCGCAACCACCGTATTCCCGCGACTCTCACCGTGTCATCGGCCCACCTTGCGGTACGTGGTCGCCTCGCAGCCATCTGACTTAAGTGGCAATGGGCAAGGCATATTGCTCGCAGAACAGATGGCCGTTGGGACCGCAATTACAAATTCGACATAGATACAAAACAACGCTTGTACACGGAATTCTACGAAACCAAGTAATAACGTGCCCAATTGATTACTGGATTCCCAGTAGATTTTTGTATGCATTAAATAAATACTCGTATAAGTAGCCAGAAATATTATTTGCGCTATGCAAATAATCTGCCTAGCTTTTTCCCAACTGTGTTGGGGTCAGCTTCCAGTTAATTCGGATGCAGCTGATTATCAGTATTTTATAACCCAGTAACTGGGTAGGTAACACGACACTCCTAATTATAAGTACAATATAACTACCACTATAAGCATAAATATAAGTATTATTTACAAGTTAATCTTAACTATCACTCGACATGTTTTGAGATTTAAAACAAACAAACTTCACTTCTCTAAGATCTTATAGTAAGTTTTAATTTTCTGTAACGCTCCCGCTATTTTGTTTTAGAGGCTCGTCAGTAGCCTTATTTTTTATGTTAGTGGCCAGTTTGATTTTTGAATAGACTTATTTGATGCACGTACATTTTAATTCACTGTGTTTTTTTATTTCAAATAATGGTTTTTGACGTTCAAAATTTAAATCTCATTATTCCCTAGGGATCGCCCATCATACTACATTATCTCCCTAGGGATAGAATGCTTGCAGTAAATGATGGTTATATGACATATAAAAGGCCATTATCGAACAGGTGATGTAAAAATATTTTTACAAATAGCTGTTTAACACAATTTTTTATTCTGCTAATACACTGTATTTTCTACCAAACACAATTTAAATTTAATTATTATAGAGAGAACAACTTAATTTTAAGATTTCTTGCCTGGTTGGTCTGCTTACCTCACCCACACTTTATTTATTTATTTTATTTTACAGGAGGCTTACAGACTAATAAACCAATGATATAAAGAGTGTAATTAAGCCATGAACTCCTCTTATCCTAACATAATGCGACCTCCAGACGAGTTCATTTAAACATACATATCTACAAGTTACTAGATCAGTAAAATTTTACAAGTGTAATTATGAATTTCGTATAAACGTAAATACTACCTCAAAAGGCCGTTGTCATACCAATTAGCCTGTAGTTGAAAGCTCTGCTTGTAATTACAAGTAACCATTGAGCCCACAACATTACACTCCTCGATAGTGTGGCACACAGGCACTGATATCCTACGTTGTTATTGGACTATATTAGTAACCTTGGGATAACACAGACGGCCCATATCGTTATTTAAAATATTATCCTATGACCAGTTTCTTACATCTCAATATAATAGATTTTTTCTTAAAAGTTGTTCATACTAACAAATACCTTCCTTATTTCACTTTTGTATTTTTTGGGTAACTTTAAGTGAAGGTAAAGTTGTCAAAAAATAAAAGCTTTGACAGTTACATTTTGTCTACCTAGCGGCTTGTCCGGTGTAGTGCAACTAAAATAGCTCAAATAGCTACTACTACTACCCAATTATTATTTTATTGTTTCTTTCAGTTTCGTTCCAAGTTACAGGTATCGGCACATATCTTGAGCGCTTGGCGAAAGAGTGGAGATCGCTTTGCGTATCCGTTTTATTTATTTTTTAAATGTAAACCTATTTTATTTTATTTTTTCTTTTACCTAGTGCTCAAGTACTTACTGGCTAAAAAAGTACTTAAAAGCTAAAAAAAAGTACTTACAGGCTAAATTAAAGTACTAACACGTTAAAAAAAGTAGTTGGGCGTGTTCTGTCAACTTACCTTAAGCGAATATATTAAAATCGTATTAAAACGAACATTCCTTCTATACACACAAATATTTTAAATTTAAATTAGTAGCAAAAACAGCAACATCCCATATATTTTTACGCTTCCTTTTCAGCGCTATGTGACTGAAAGTAGAGCGATTATTCAAGTACACAGGATATGTAACAAGCGTATGCGCAGTCACAGGTACTCTCTCGGTTCCTTTACATTTATAATCTGATGGGACGGCAATCCGACCCGACCACGGAGAGATCGGGCGCAGGACATTTGGTTTTACGTGTTTTCTGAAGCACGGGGTGTCAAACTATCAACTTCCAAACTCCGGGCTGGAACAGAAAAATTCCTAATGGAAAAACTCAATAATGGAATGAATGGAATGGAATAATGGAATTTCGTTTGTAAATTCTATTTTATCGTTTTTGTTTTTAAATGGGTGTCAATTTTACTGCTATATTTAATGTACATTTTTGGTTTGTAAGTTTGCTTTGGATTTATACATTTATTCAAATTTCATTTATTTATTTACTACATGTAAATAAATAAAATAAGAGGTACTTTTAGTCCGCCCCGGAAATCGAACCCAGGACCCCAGCTTAGCAGTTAAGCTTGCCATTTTTTTTTTTAGGCGGGGAAGTCATCTTATGACAAATCGCGCTCTTGGGCGGAGCGGGAGATAGTATCAGACTTTTACTGACTAAAAACCCACTCCTGTTTTACATCTCAGATGCAAAATCGTAGTAAATCCTTGCTACGTTCGTGCACATATAGAAAAAATATATGTATCTGGTTAAACATCTGTAAAAGGTTACGAAAATAAAGGAATTACCCAAGCTTCGTTCCGAATCCAAGCAAACAAAAGGAACCTCCTTCACGAAAAAGATCTAAATCACATTTGTTATGTAACATCGTTAAGTTAATGACATTACATTGATCGAACTTATAGGATAATGTCGTTTTTGGTAAATGTAGGATTTTAAGGCAATTAATTTACCAAAATGTAGATATGCTAGTGGAAATCACACTGTATTATAAAGCTGAAAGTTTTGTGTTTGTATGTTTGTTACTTATCCACGCTCAAACGGATTGACGGATTTGGACGCCACGCGTGTATACCATATCCTGAAAGCACATAAAAAACTGTTTATTCCGGAAATATGTTCCCTTGGGACAATTTTTAGGGTTCCAAACCTCAAAAGGAAAAAACGGCACCCTTATAGGATCACTTTGTTGTCCATCTGTCTGTCTGTGTCAAGACCCTTTTTTATCTTGGGAACGCGTGGAGGTATCGAGTTGAAATTAAAACCTATACTCAGGGATAATCATCCAATGACATCCCCCGCTCTTGGGCGGAGGACGAGGGCGTGTCAGACTTTTATTAACTAAAAACCCACTCCTGTTCGTTCGTTGCCTTTCATACCAGCGCTGAGTCTACCTTTCAGAAGCAGACCCTTAGCCCCAGTAGGCTTCGACCCTGCTGAGCCCCTATGATTTACAACAGTACGCGCACAGTCGGACGCAAGTCCGCGCCTACGGTATATAATCAGGTCTGCGGTCCCTTGAATCTGTAAAAAATCAAACTTCTGAGTTAACGAAAAAAAAGATACGGCTGTTTATGTCGCAAAAAACGTGTATTTCGACACTCTCAAAGGAATTAAAATTCATAGGGTAATTACTGTTGACCTAGAATCCAGAAATTAGACGTGAAGCAAGGTCTCATAGCACAAATATAGGAAAAAATCTGAAAACTGTAAATTTGTAGTTACTTCATAAAAAAAAAAAAAAATTGCGATTCGGAAAAATCTTCGTAACTCAATTCGGAAATTGAACTGTTTTCATAGGTAAATTTGTACGGAACCCTCAGTGCGCGAGTCCAACTCGTACTTGGCCGGTTTTTTACTTTCATGCAGGTGAAGCCGCTGGTACCAGCTAGAAACGAATAAACCTAACATGAAACAAAAGTTAATTACAATCTAACGATTTGTAGGCCACGGGTTCTTACCCAGCCACGCACTTTGCTTTGTGTAATATATTTCATCAACACTACTCTCAAAACCGTGAAGGAAAACATTGTGAGGAAACCGTTATGTCCTATGACATGATCTACACTGGGCCCGTTCCTCTCCTAGAGAGGAGACATGAGTTTAGCAGCTATGTAAGATTATTTTATGTAAATAAATATAGGAATAGAGGTAGGTACTGATTGTTAGTGAATATTAAATTCAACCATTTGTATACCTAAATGTTATTTCATTGTGCATAGTTAAAATAAAAAACCAATACCAGTACAAAATAATGATAATACACACAATACAAAATTGAAACAAAACGTGCTGAAGCCCTTTGCAATTTGTGCGAAATCTTAACCGAACAGAAGAGAAACAATTCCTGCGTTCCAGATTCCTACAGTTTTAATTAGCAATGAAAAAATCTCTGGTAGGCACGCGCAGCAAACAAACCTAAGCTCTATTTTACTTTCACTTCCTTCTGTGCCGAGATAATGTAGCAAATTTGTATTCGGAAGACGTTCGGCTGAATAAAGGGAAGTTATCCACACCCTTCTTTAAGTTCACCGTCCATAGGCTATCGATGATACCGAATTCTTCCCGCGGGAGGTACGTGGAGAGTTGTAGCTATACAAGTCTACTCAAAAGGCAAAGGAACTGTCAAAAGGTCGCTTATAACTTTGTATGTTTAGGGCTAATTAAATCCAACAAGTAGAACTCGTGTGACATTATCATTGTCGCGCAGCGCGGCGACAGACCATAAAACCCAGTAAGTTAGCGACTATGTGACGAGCCCACAGATGCGGGCTTTCCAACCAAATTAAAGACATTACTCCCCGAAGGTTCCCGCATCTCTTAAATACTGTGTTATTCAAATTAAAATAGGTATATTATGAAGTCAATTTTGGCAGAATTCAAAACGACCTCCCGACGTTTCCGCGCGATTCTTCAACGTTACTCATTTAAATTTATGCATAGCCATAAAACTCAGCCACAGAGTGATTAGATGTACAAAGTGAAATAAGTTAAACATTTACCTTCTGAGAGTCTCTGCTAATATTGTTCCAACGCTTTCGGCGGTAAAAACTTACTTTACTGTGGATTTTGCGATAAAGCAGTTTAGTAATTAATCGGAATCTCAATTAGTCCAACTGCACTGCGTAATTTTGTACGTGCTATGAATAGGCACCTGAGTATTCGAGTTAATTGGCTTGGCATACTTGTGGCTGCATCAGTCGATTACTTCTCCAAACAAGTAAAGCCTTTTTTTATTGTTGATAGGTTCGCGTTTGACCACGATCTCACCTGATGGAAAGCGATGATGTTGTCTACGATGAAACACGCTTTCCTAGAAGTAACCTATTCACTCTTGATTTAATGACCCCAAATTATTAGGTTGTAGTTAACTGGAAACACAGACTCAGACACGGAATTCCACTCCTTAGCTGTACGTACAAAACCGACTGGCCAGCAACATGCAAGATGCTCAAGGCTTTGAAGCTTCGACTTAACGAGTGCATCATTGCCGATGATCTTCTTGGGTCGTCCCTCAATCAACTTTAGCGTCTCAAGCTGATATTTGGCAGATCCATCCCAAAAATGAGAGCAGTACTCCATACACGATCGAACTTGTGCTTGATAAAGGTTGAGCAACTATTCCGGCGTGAAGTACTGTTTGACCTTAGCTAAGATCCCAATTTTGGGCAGCCAGTTGAGCTTTTGCCTCGATGTATGAGCCGAAATTAAGGGTAGATGAAAATGTTACCCTAAGGAGTTCAAGATGGTCAGTTATCTGCCGATAACCAACCGTCTTGGACACAGATGTGAATGGCATACGCTAGAAGATCCCCAGTTGACCGATTTTGGCGAAAGCCGTAATGCCGGTCACTGAGGATGTCGTTAGCTTCTAGGTATGCCAGAAGCAGAGAGTGCTATTTAGCACTCATTCCATACTCTTACACAGGCTGGACGTAACAGACATGGGTCTGTATTCGCCGGGTCAGCTCGACTGCCCTTCTTGGGTACTGGCTGCACGTTAGCTTCCTTCCAAGCAATCGGCACTTTTCCAGCCGAGTACGAAAGACAAAATAGGCGTGTCAAGATCGGAGACAATTCAGGTGCACAACTTCTAAGGACAATTACCAGTATCCCGTCGGAGCCACTAACTTTGTTCACATCAACACAAACAGACAATTTTGCTTTCTCTTCAGTGGTGTGGGCTAGCGACCCATCCGGTTTCAGCAGTGGAGCAAGTTTATTCCCTATTCGGCTTATGTGGTCAACTCGAGACCTCCGGATCACCTTCTTGCAAGACTAGGCAGCTTTATTGAAGGCCTTCTTCTTTTGACTAACGTCAAAAGAACGTCGTTTTAATGCTTTGCGCATACGAGCGTCGACCCAAGCTCGATACGCCGCGTTTTTAAGCGAGTTAGCGCGACTACAGTCGGTGCTAAACCAAGGTTAGCTAGCGTAGAAAAAGATAAATCAGAAATTGGGATGTAGTACTCCATTCAATGTCCCAACACATTTGTTGCGGAATTTCACGAAGAAGCATTATCCGAAGAAAAGCAAATGGGGTGCCAAGGATAACATGCAAAAATACACTAGGGGACATGTTCCACAACTTGTTACGCTGCTGGTTAATTTGACAGCGATGCGCGTGATGTTATGGGACAGTTTGTACTCTAATATACCTAAGATTTAAGGGTCAATTACCAAAGATAACGAACTGCGAAGAACTTCTGGTAGTTCATTGTCAACAGTTTTACCGAGTTTAATTTAGTTCAGTCAATCTTTACCTTTGTGAACGAGCTTTTATCCCGAGCGACGCTCTTTTGCTCGACAAATTAGCATAAATTCGTAATTAAAATTTTCATAATTATCAACTTGTCCAAGTTCGCTCTACTCAAGGTTTATCTCAGTGACGGTCATTATTCAACGCATTATTGCGAAGATCGAAAAATAATGAAGCATCTAACGACTTCTCCCGAAACACCGTTGTCAGCATTAAAATGATCTCAAAAATAATCTACACCGACAAATCTGGCAGTTAATAACAATTTACAATGACCCAGATTGTTGTCATTTTTGCTCTGGAAGGAAAATTTAATCACTATGAAAAATTGCTTTAACGTAATAATAAACTAACAGGGAGAGTAGAGAGAAACAGACTAATATTATAAAGGCGAACGTTTGTGATTGTGTCTGTTTATTACTTGTTCACGTTCGAACAGCTGAATGTATTTCGATGAAACTTAGTACACTGGTAGATCATGTCCTGAAATAACACTTTTTATCCCGAGAAGTTCCTTTGGGATAACTTTTTACTATCACGCAGGGGAAACCGCAAACAGCAGCTAGTGTAACAATGTCAAGGATAGGTACTATAACAAACAGAAATAACTAGTAACAAAATACTAGAGAGACCCCAAAACGTTAAACCTGTGCGGAAAATTAAAGTGCATTCGTGTAAGCAGAAAACCGCTAATAACGATTGTACATGTCCTTTAATTGGCAAAGTATCTCAGACGAAATATCTAGGTATCATAATTGACCAAAAGTTGTCTTGGTATTTCCATATCGAACATGTAACACGTAGAATAAGGAAATTATGTTGGATATTTAAAACATTAAGACACGTCGCTCCAACAATCACAAATAAAAAAGCCGGCCAAAACAGAAATATCTTAAATGAAATTTACATCGCTCTTGCACAATCTATCATAACCTACTGTATACCGATATGGGGCGGTGCCGCAAAAACAAAATTTATAGAGGTGGAACGAGGACAACGAGCCCTCATTAAAATCATGTATTTTAAACGAATGAGACACCCTACAGAAAGTATATATCAGATAAGCGGTCTGCTTTCTGTTAGGAAATTGTACATCACACAACTGATTTTAAAAAAACACAAAACTCTTTCTTATGATAGTAAAATACTATCAAAGAGACGGAAAGATATGATTGCACAAGTTCCACAAACAAAAACTAAATTCGCTGCTATACAATACAATAAACGCTCTGCACAAATATATAATAAGGTAAACAAAGAAATATATATATACACTAAACAACTACGTGAATGTAAGAAAATGCTAATAGAATGGTTGAAAACCTTAACATATGAAAGTACGGAAGCACTGCTGCAATACGTAAAATAAACCATCCCTTACACACTCCCGTAACCACACATACACACACGCGCACACCAAACACAAACACGCGCACACCAAACACAAACACGCGCACCACACACACATATACAAATAGATTTTTATAATATTAATATAGGTAATACATAACTGTAAATTGTAATAACCAAAAACTATTGTAATATTGCTAAGTTATGGAAGAGCGGAGTCTCCTAATACAGGTATTATTTACCTAAAAGGAGGCTCCAATCACAATCTATTGTTACAAATATTTTGGTTTCTGAAATAAACAATTTTGTATTTGTAAAAACAATTTTGTATTTGGAACACCACACAAGCTAAATGTACCAACAATTAAAACAGTAGAATGAGGCTGAAATTTTTAAGGGTCGACCTGGCTGTGTAGTAATGAAGTTGTTGTACGCACAATCAGCCCAGTGCGGTGGCGTCTAAACTTTACCGACCCACAAAGTCCCCTAAACAATTACATGGCAAGATATCGCTTTGATCTCGTCAACTAAATTATTTACTTTCTGATTGACGACCTTTTGTTAGGAAAATTCAAAAGAGGATAATCACGCTCTAGGTTGAATTAGATTTACCGGAATTTGAGTTTCATTTACTCGGAATTTTCTGTTATCCTGTTAGTTTTGTTTTTTTTTTTTTAATTTATGTAAACTAGTGCTTCACTGCGATCCCACCTTATAGCAAGCAGTGACGCAATCGTTGATGTTAAAACACACTAGTTTATTAAGAGCCTGCGCACTGTAGCCTTGTAGACACCTAAATTATAATCGAACGGGTTAGACCGCAGCAAGCAAATTGTTACAGTCCTTCGATGTACGCGGTGAAATGCTTAGTTCGGACCGTAGAGGCACAAAATAGATAGGTACAGAAGTCAATCTCATGTATATACTTCACTTTTCATACCTACGCTCTGCGATCGCACTATGATCAGCGCGTGGCGCCGAACGGTTTGAGTGCCACCGGGCGCGGTAATAAATGCCTACCTAATCTGAATTGTAAAAATTTTACATAGCCACAAAATAATCTACTCTTTCTCGGCGTGGGACCTGTTCTGTGTTACTTTAAAACAAACCATCAAAATACAAGCAAATTACCTATCTGAAAAAACTGGTCGCCTAAAAATCTTCAATTCACTGTTTAATGTTAAATTTAAACAACCGTCTACTGAACAGTTAGAACAAGGTTTTTTTGGTGGTCCATTTTTCCACAAAAAAGTTCACAGACGCGTGTCTCAAATGAATAGCACTCGAGCTTGCATTGAGCTGAATTGAGCCGAGATATCGTGTCCGTGAGCGGTGTCTATGTGTGCGATGCTCGAGCGCGCTTTGTATGTAGATTGACTTCTGTACCTATCTATTTTGTGGTAGAGGTGTCAACAATGTAAGGGTGGACATTCGCCGTACGTCGGGTTGTCCGATGGTAAAAGGCGATGACAGAATCAATTCATGTAATTCCCACGCACACTCAGCAAAATGTTAATTCAGTTCTACAATGGTGAAATATTGAAAGTGTGTTTGGAAAGTCTAGTCTGCGTATCAAAAGATTGTGACTGGATATTTTTACCCTTTAAAAGGACCACAGCTTCTAAGTTATACCGACAGGACGTTGGCATCGGTCGTTAGCGCAGGTCAAAGCCGGAAGGTGAAACACGCTGCATTTAAAACCTCCATGCAGGCAATTTGCTGGCGTCTACGACCAACATTAAAAAAAAAAGAAATTTTCTCGTACAAGTTTCAATGTAAAACAGTCGGTGATGCATATTTTTCTTTTGCGATTCAATCGGGCTTCATCAGAATAAAAGTTAGTTTTACTTGTGTTTAAAATTCAAGAAAAAAATAGCCTGTGCTCTTACCTTCGCAAACTTGGATCATCTGCATTTTAAAAGAAATCGCGTTTCTCCATAATTTATATATATTGTGATAGTCTATCTCTACATTCCCGGACATGTTGAAATGAATAGGTGATGAGTTATATAAAAAAGTTTATGTGCATATAAACATTTATGGTAACTTTTTTTTGAGTGGAAAATTATTCAATAACTTCTCCCCTTCTAAGTGAGTTTAAATGTTTTGCAGTATTTGACAGCAAATGTCAGCCTTCACGGTAAGCTTCGCTGACGTCGGCAGTACTACAATAATATTCTCAGCTCCATTTTACCCAGATCGCGCCTGTTTCAATGATTCCAGATATACCAGTTGTGTCAATACATATAATAAATTTCAATACTTCAGATACAAAACTACATCAATTTTACATCACAAATAAATAGGAACCAATCAGTGCATAATTAAAAAAACTGCTGAAATACACTCGAAAAACTTCCATCAAAAACACATGTTGTCTAGATGATCAATTAAAACTCAGCCTGTATGTGATTCGTCCCAATTAGTGACAGCAATTAGCTAGTTACGACGTCTAACGAGGCTAGGAACCAAACCATGAACACGCTAAAATTTATGCTCTAAGTAGCTATGGCATAGTCTAAAATCTAAAACATGTCCATATTAAATAAACAAGCAAAAACACTCCAAGAGAAAGCTTCTCAAAATTCCCGTCACAACTACTTTTGGGACTTATTCTGTAGGTATTCTTAAAAACTGAAAGGATAGTGCGAATCTCTGTAGAATCGAATAGATGGCAAATAAATTCTCCTGTTAAATGTAATCGATTCAATGTCATGAAATATGGCCCGTTTATTTCAATAATGGTGTCAGAGTGGATTGAGACTAAGGTCCACGGGTTATGTTAGCTTTCTGAATATTGAATTTAGAATTCATCTTAAAGGCTACTTTACTTTAGACATTAGAATTTTAAGACTGAGTATTTAAATAAATTTTTATCTATCACTAATTAACATATACTTTCACAATTCAATTAGAACTGTATATACACAGTTCTTACCAGCACTTCACCAGTAACACGATATACGATTAGTGTTTCACTAATCAAAAACAAATCCAAGTAAGAATCTACGACGGAAGTTCCTTAAATTGATTACTAAAGCCTTTACGTTCTTATTATATTATCAATTCAGGTGGTGCCATACCATTTATTTCAGTGAGAACCCCGATCGTCTCCAAATTGTAGCTATTAACTAAATTAACAATTTAGCTTCAAGGTACCGTCTAATTGATCACTGAAAAATATCGGTAGGTACGTGCCTATTGGAAAACTCTCTTGTAGTACCTGCGAGTACTTACCTGCGCCAGCGATAATTATTTCATGAAGGAGATTTATCTTCGGCAGGTGTTACTCCGTAAATTATTTTTCGGAGGCTATTAGGTTTTAGTATATTACACGGTGCCTCGCTATTAGGGTTACGTGTTTCCTTAACATACCCCCTAAAATAGTTTATGTACGATTTATGGCGAGTCCATAGATTTTATTTTGTTCCCACCATTACTTTTACGATATGCGAACAAACAACCGAGATAACATTTAAAAATAAAAGCCAAAACCTTTTTCACGCTCAAATTGAGAATTAAGTGCGATACTAAATCAAAAGCGCTCCGAACAGCTGAATGCTGGATCCGTAAAGATAAAAAATATATAAATTACGCATCTAGTACGTGATAAGGTTCGCAGTGAGTACATTCCAAGATTTACTGTCTGTTCGCAAAGATAATAGAGGGAAACGAAGCTTGAGAATGGCATTACCTCGTTGAGCTCGTAAAATGTGCGAATCTGCCAGACAAAGATCTCAGGTCGCGTACATTTGGACTCGCCGGGTGATACAGCCGCTCGTAAAGCTACACAGTTACCGCTCACTCCTAGTTCCTCAAAACTCCTTAAAGTTAAGGCAATTACGCACGTTTTTCGATTTCATCGTTGGCCTTGAATACAAGTAAGCGTGTCGCAAATATTTAGATTAAAACTTTGGATATATGTATATAAGGTATTCTGAATTAAGTATTTTAAGTTAAGATCATCTCAAACTCTACTTAAATGACAGGTTTTCTAAAAACTAACCTTCTAATGCTTAAATCAGAAATCAGAGTATAGACTACTTTTTTAAGAGAAGCAAAATGTCTTATGAAAACATTGTTTTTTTTATTGTCATGGCTATATCTTTTTATGACGTAAGCCAGCACTAAGAGAGGATTTTCTAAAATTCACATCCTAAGGGGTTGAAAAGAAGGTCCAAACTTTGTATGGAGAAACCTACATTCACGCGAGCGAAGCCGCGGGCAGAAGCTAGTAATAATAATAAAATGACAAACTTATCTCTCTTATATCTAGGTTTTACATAATATCCTATTTTTATAATTTACAATGGAGCTGATGTCAGAGTTAGGCATAAAATGTCTGTATTACAAATCACTAGGTCCTCACCCCACGAAAGAACAAATTTCTTATCAAAAGTTATTAACTTACAACCACACTTCAATCAATATTATACAGTAGAAACTTAAGTATGGTCAACGTTATTGAACTATTCAACTCTCCTGCCCACGACAAAATAAATATCAACCGATCAAACCAAAACTTATAATTGAATAAAATTTTCTTCAATTAATTATTTATCGAAATATTAACGGAAATATGGAAACTGTCAGCCCCAATTTAATTCAATTAGCATTCCGTTAAAACTACGTTCTCATGCAATAAGTAAATTAGTGAAAACATTTGTTCGCCAACATACAAATGATTAATTAATATGGGTATCAGAGACAAAGTGGTCGGCACAAACGAACCGTCAAAGCAGCTGGGAATCCTACCGGATACAATTTAATGAATAGGTACAATCATTATTTTCTGAAATGACAGTAAACAAAGAACAATAGGTAAGGAAATTACCGAGACGTATTCTGACAAATTTTATTAAGTAGTTACTGGATACGGAACCTTTGTAGGCTCGATACAAAAGAGCTTTGCGGAGATTTTACTTTATGACAGTATCGTATTTCATGGTGATGCCCTTGATCTTTATTGAAATAAAACGAATCTACCTTTGTGATTGGCCTTTGTCTGTTTCAATTATATTTTGAACTAAAAAGGCTTAATTTAATCTGTTATTCTGAATTAGGTAGTTTTATACACAGAACAAATTTTTTAAAATCTTTTTTTATTTAATTTTTTTAGAAAGAATCATTTTTTTTATTTATAAAAATAACAAAATAGACTTTAAATTAAATGAAACTTACATTTTACATATGCAACTTTACAATGCTTATCCTCGGACAGAGGATAAGCATTGCCATACAGCGTGGAAATGTCGCCAGTCTTTTGGGCACATTACCAGTCGACAGTGATGTGTAAGAGTTTTTTGACGCGATATTTTAGTTTTAGTTACTTGTAGTTAGTGTAGGGTTTTTTATTATTATTTTATTGTAATTTACATCATAAATTAATACCAAGATAAAAACAAGCTTTTATTTAAATACTTTTTTATATCAACATTTTCTCATGTTTATCGGTAATTATATATCAATAATTTTTATTCACAGTAAAAACCTGGTGACTTGTCACAATTTTTTGTTGGTGCCTATTTCAGGTACCAGTTCCTCACCTAGTACCATTATCACTTGGCACCAGTTTCTCATTTTAAATACCAGTTTCTCAATCGTAAAACTGTAGTATTATTAAGTAACTTTGTGAAGAGAAAATAAACGTTTTAATATTTTTAATTCGTTTATTCAATTTATTAACATGTTGTTTCATTTTTAAATATTTCTTATAAAAAACAGATTGTAAACAAAATCAAAATATAAAAAATAGTACACCACCAATCTACAGGCGGAAAATTATTTTTCTAGAGCCCTAACCGCATGTAAAAACCCTCCTAACTATAGGAGCCGTGTCCTGGAGTAAGGCTTCCTGAATCATGTCCTTGATTTACGTGCCTAACGAGAGCCTCCTAAGTTGTTGGTCGAATCTAATGGCTATTAAGCCATTGGCTGACACGACCATCGGTAAAATGACCCGGCGAGTCCACACCCCAGAACCACATGTCGACAAATTCGTGCATAGTCCAGAGCGAGGAGGAGTGGCAGGAGGCGAGCAATAGGTAGCTCGCCGTTCGACCGTCCGGTAACCGTCCGTACCGAGCCCAAGTCGTCGACGTTCCACGCGCGCCTTTAGGAGAGGTCAGAAAACCGTAAGAGCCCAGCAGGGTAGAAGTCTACTGGTGCCAAGGGTCTGCTTCTGAAAGGAAGACGGCCCTGGTACGAAAGGCAATGAAGGAACAGGAGTGGGTTTTTAGTCAGTAAAAGTCTGACACTATCTCCTGATCCGCCTAAGATGAGGAAGAGCGGGGGATATCATTAGATGATTTTCCCACCGAAAAAAAAGCTATGAGTCAATATACTTGATATGTTAATCTTTTTCACGTTCTCATCATGCAGAGCGGATCCACCACGACAATATATGCCTTATGGGCTGGGCTACAATAGTCCTATCAGTGATGTGATGATCGACCGATCCCAAGCCATAGGTACCTGTAGTACAGCACTTCCGATTCGACAAGAGAGAGTGTTGCAGTTTTAGTATTTCATTAAACAGATCCACTGTGTGAAAAAAATCACTGTGGGAAAAAAATCCGGGCAAATGCAAGTTTTTTTTGACGTAACTATAAATTTACAGTTTTCAGTTTTTTTCCTGTACTTGTGCTATGAGACCTTGCTTCATACCAAATTTCAGGATTCTAGGTCAACAGAAAGAGTACCCTATGAATTTTGATTCCTTTGAGAGTGTCGAAATACACGGTTTTTGCGACATAAACGTCCGTATCTTTTTGTTTTCGTTAACGCAGAAGCTTGAATTTATCACAGCTTCAAGGGACTGCAGACCTGAGTATATAATTTTAATTTCAACTCGATACCTCCACTCGTTCCCGAGATAAAGGATCAGCCCCCCTAGCCAAGTTACAATCGTATCGTTCGCGCTGAACGCTTCGAGTAAGCCACCCCTCCGATTCCTTTGTTCTGACGTCATCTCAACGCTCAGTGACGTGGTCCGAACAAAGGAATTGGAGGCGTGCCCTACTCGAAGCGTTTGGCGTGAACGAGACGATTGTAACTTGGCTAGGGGGGCTTGACAGACAGACAGACGGACAACAAAGTGATTCTATAAGGGTTTCGTTTTTCCTTTTGGGGTACGAAACCCTAAAAATGGATGAAGGACGCATTGGAATGATACCCTATAAATGGGAAAAGCACAAAGTACCTCAAATTAAAAGATGGGAGGATAATTTGCTGAATGGATCGTGAGGGATAGCTCGAACCAGAGATAAATGTAAGGAAATAGAGGAAGCCTATTTCAAAAGACAACCTGACTAAGTAGTTGCTAAAAATTGTAATGATTAAAGTTAGATTTAAGAACTTTTATTATATTTTATATAAGTAGTACTAGTTTTTTCCCGTGGCTTCGCTCCCGTTAGCTGACTACCTACCCTACCCATCCTAATTACCTACCATACCTTACCTGCCTACCTACCTACCCTACCCGATCTACCTATTTTGTATTACTATTAAAACTTCCCGGTATACCTACTAGTAAACTAAACAAAAACAGAATTATTTAAATCGGTTCAGCCGTTCCCGAGTTTTAGCGAGACTAACAGACAGCAACTGATTTATATAGATATGTATGCTAAAACTGGTGAATAAAGACTTTTATTATTATTATTTATTAAATTAAACAAGACAAAGACACGATACATTGACGTCAAGAACTCTCTTGCGAGTGTTACGACAAGTCACTAAAAGATCATCGTTTGTACAATACAGCTTCTCTCCTCAAAGCAGCTACTTATCGCACGGTTGTAAGCACGCCACCGTCTATAATTAACACTTAATACGTTGTTCATTAACCACATGCGATGTAAAATTACCGCTGAATTTCTGTTAATACACCCCTGGATACGTAATACAGCCACCCCCAACCGTAATTATGAACTCTCTTTGTCAGTAAAGATCAATAGGTAAGACCCAGCCACAAGACAAGACAGTTTGCATTTGTCAACGTAAACTTACACTTTACCTTTTAGAGTGGCCTAGTGAGATACATTTACATACAACCGCTCTTACGCGATTATGACGTTATTACAAATCTAGATATTTCGGAAATGCAGATATCTTGAGGATATTGTCTAGGCATAGCATAGCATAGTCGGCCTTATAACGTTCCCACTGTTGGGACTCAGGCCTCCTCTCTAGGAGAGGGAATGGGCCGTAATCCACCACGCGGGCCCAGTGTGAGTTGGTGGATGTCACATGTCTTCGAATTTTTGGTTCTAGGACATGCCGGTTTCCTCGCGATGTTTTCCTTCATCGTTTTGAGAGCAGTGGTGATAAAATAAATTACGCAAAGTAATGCGCCTGGCTGGGTTGGAACTCCGTAAGTCGGGGCCGTTACCATTCGGCCACCACTGCTCAATTGTCTAGGCCTTTATTGAAATCAAATCATAAAGACCTTCGAAAATCTGCTATTTTGTGTGAACTTTGGCCATTCATAATGTACTCATAAATTTAAAAAAAAATAAAGAAAATATGACTATAAAAGCCTTTTATATTTAATCAAGATTCTGAATAATTACTTCCTGGAACAAATTTGTGAAATAATATTCCACAACTTTCACACAATGCCATTTAGTCCCAAACTAAGCAAAGCTTGTGCTCTGAGTACTAGATAACTGATAAACATACTTTTATATTTATAAATAAATACATAATATAGATAAATTACACCCAGACACAGAACAAATGATTGTGTTCATCACACAGACATTTGTGTGATAAACACAATCAGGTGGTAATCGAACCCACAACCTCCGGCTTACCAGTCAGGGCCACTAACCACTAGACCAGCATGCCAGTCAAAGTCAATATTCGAGTAAATGATGGAATTACCGAATGCCAACTGGGTTTTTAGGCGATATCTCTTTGTTTTCGTATTACCTCTTCAATAAACATTGCTTTAAATTGCGTTGGATGAAGCACAAGCTTTTATACCATGCTGACGTTGACGATAGTCGAATGAGGAAGGGCAATCTTAAGTTACTCTTAGACCAACAAAAAAAGAACCTTTTTTGTTGATCTGAGAAGTTACTACACATCGCACTACTATTATAGAGGCGCAAATTTGTGTTTGTTCTCCTTCACGCTGAAACTGCTGAAGGGATTTGGAGGAAATTTGGCTCTCGGTTACACCATGCATTGGAATAGCACATAGAATTTTTTTTATCCTAGCAGTATGTTCCCTTGTGATAACTTTCTACTTTAGCGCCGGTGAAGCCGCTAGCTGAAACTAGTCTTGTGAAGGTGAAAGTTTGTAATGGTGTATGTATGTGTGATACTCCTTCACGTTAAAACTGCTGAAAGGATTTGTATGAAATTTGGCTCACGAGATCTTTTTTTCGGGTGGAAAATCATCTAATGACATCCCCGCTCTTGGGCGGAGCGGGAGATAGTGTCAGACTTTTACTGACTAAAATCCCACTCCTGATCTTTCTTTGCCCCGACGATCTCTTTCGCATCAACCATGGCCCCAGTAGGCTTCGACCCTACTGGGCCCCTTCGGTTGCTGACATCTCCTTGAGGCGCGCATGGAACACTACACGCCGTCGACGACTTGGCCTCCGGACGGTTACCGAACAATAGGACGGCGAGCTACCCATTGCACGCCGTCCACAAGCCCGCGCTTACGGAAGATGAGGCGCGAAGGCCATTGCCTCGCGCGTGCACGTGCGGCCTCCTTCTTCGCTAGCATTATTACTTCGCATAAGGAGGCGACCGCCTGCCACTCCTCCTCGCTCCGGACCATGGCCTGTACCAAGGCTTGGTGTGAGAGATCGCTGCCGCCGATCCGAGGACATGGCGGTGCTCTGCACAGGCGGGGCACACCTATACCATATGCTCCACCGTGTCCTCCGGGCGGTCCACACAATGGTGGTGGCTCACGGGGTTCACCATGTCATATTTAGCACATCATACAATAGTTTTTATCCCGGGAGTACGTTCCCTTGGGATATTTTTCTACAATCACGCGGGCGAAGCAGCTGGCAGCAGCTAGTAGTTACTGAAATAGTAGTGTTAAGTAGTTTTACATTAGTTAATTTATTTATTAAAAGTTCATGCAACACAAAGGCACAAAAGTGGCCTTAATGCAGCATAATCTAGCTTTTCAGAATAATATTAATCTAAATATCACGCTAATATTATAAAGGTGAAAGTTTGTGTGTGTTTGTTACTTCTTCACGTTTTAACGGATGGACGGATTTCGATGAAACATGGCTCACAGGTTAACTATGCATTGAAATAGCATATGTACTTTTTGTCTCGGGAGTATATTCCCTTGGGTAAATTATTGTACTTTCACGGGGGTGACGCGCTGGCTGCAGCTTGTACTTAATGGTATAATAATTCTAAGTAGTTTTATATGAATTAATTATTTACCTATTAAAACTTCATGCGATACAAAGACACAAAGGTGGACTTAAAGCAGCATAAAGTAGCTTTAATAATAAATTCTTGTTTTAAAGCAGGAAAGCTCCTAGATTTTAATTCATTAAACAATTTGATATACAGATTAAAAAAAAAAACGTTTTGTTTGTTCTATTTGGAATTATTTATATCTAACACACTAGGTTAATAGCTACATATTAACCCTGATAACCTAATTAGGCAGATATTTGTCAGAATCCTTTAAGCTTACTACATGATGAGATCATCAGGCTGACGAAACATCTTACCAGAAAACGGTAAACATTCAACACATTTTTACAATTAGTCATCCTCACTTCCAGCAGTGCAGCTATGGAATGCTTTACCTGCCTGTCAAATCCATCCAAAGGTAGTCTAAATGAAATGGCTTTTAGCGATACGACCGCCTATTGTTTAACCCTATTTTTTTTTAATATATAAATAAACCAGTGCTTGAAGGCGGCAGTAATGTAATCGTTGCTAGTGAATCACACTAGTTTATTAAGAGCCTATTTATTATTTTTTAAACTTCTACTGTAAGTTTTTATGGTGTTCAAAAAAGATATATCTTTCTTATTTAATTTGTGAGTGATTGGGAACGATCGCATGACGTATCCTCACAGCACATCCACTAAGGTCACTCTATCCCTCCTCCAATCTATCGATCACCTCAACGAAATAATTAACCACCTTCCACTTACACAATTTCATGCACTATGAATAAGAGATATAGCGCAGAACAGACACAGTGATTACACCGACAAAGACGGGCGGCCACACTATGCACGTGAGTGAGTACGTACCCGGCGTCAACTGCTGTAGGTAATTGAATGTCGTGTACAGCTTGCACAATCGAGCTAGTCTGTGTTTAAAGAGAAACCAACAAAACTAGATTAGGAATCTCCATATGTTAAGATAGTCACCCATCCACAAACCGACCTCGGCAACCGTGGTATGCAAAAGCATGTTATCTATATAATTATATAAAAGCGAAATACCACTCACTAATTAACACCTACAAACTTAAAATTTGGCTTGTTGTTCGTTATAGGGTGTAGACATCCGCTAAGAACGGATTTTACAAAACGTGGATAAAACGGGGGGTTGGAAGTTTGTATGGAGAAACCTACTTTTACGCGGGCGAAGCCGTTGATAGAAGCTAGTGTCAAATAAATATATGCTACCTACTTTACCTTTTAAAGTTTTTCTACATTTGGTGCTTGTAATACGAACTATAGTAGCACAATTGTTAATAACATTCACTTAGGAAACTGTTCCTTCTTCCGGGATAAATATAATATAGTAGATTCTCAGCAATAGTTTGAATGAGTCTAGATAAGAACCCACCTAAAAAAATAAAATAAAAAAAGCTATGTCAACATGATATTGGCATCACCGGGTCACCGCGCAATGCATCGCGTCTGCAAGTGTACGCATCACTCGCTATCTAGGTAATTGAATGTCGCATACAGACAACGATCTGATAGGCAAGCACTTCATTTTTTGGTTCAACTAATTTCCGTAAAACGTCTGTTGTTGATGTCAACTATGGAGTTATGATAATCGATTCTTAAATCTTTAAGCCTACTGTCTACGGATCCAATATGTCCAATAAAGATCGCCTAAAGTACGATCTTTATTAACATGAGGGCTGATTAAACATTTTTTTTTTATAGGGATGTGCAAATTAGCTAACATGTTTAAGACATGCTGTCGTCGAGCAATGGGTAGCTCGCTGTCTGACTGACCTGACTGTGACCCTGAAACTCAAAAGGCAACTGAAGTAAGGAACACAGGTGGACAGTCAGTAAAAGTCTGATATGCCCTTTCGCACCACCCAGATCTGGAGAATTTTTTGATAATTTCCCACTACAAAAATAGACTTCTGCAAATTCAGAATAGAATCTGAATTTTGTTGGAAAAGAATTGGATGACTTTTAAGCCAGTTTTGAATAGACAATGTAATAGGAGCACTGAAAAAACAAAAGATTGAAGTCTCAGTGTTTATTTATATTAGTACCACATCCCGAGAACCTGCACCCCGAGATGTATCTAGATGTTTACAGTTTCTCGAGTTTCCTGCAAACTGTTTTTTTTAGGTGGGAAATCATCTAATGACTTCTTCAGCTCTAGAGTGTAGCGGGCCTTTGAGTCACAAGGAGAGACAAACGATCGATTGTAAACTTTATCTGCCGATTTCGTACAGCAATAAACTTCAAAATTAATCCGCTTAACTATTTCTCAACTATATTTATTTATTTTATGACAGGTACTCTCTGCACTAACAGTCGAAACCAACACATGCAGAGAGTCATTATTATATTAGAATATAATATTTTTTTTAAAATAACACAATTCACATAATACAAATCATTATCATTATACAAATCCTAATAAAATAATTAATTTGCAATATATATAAAAATCGAATCAATCGCCAAAACATTCTCTGCACCTCTCCAAAAACAATCGCACACTAGAGTGGAACAAGTCTACATTCAGATGCTGAGCAGTCAATGTGTTGAGCAATGACACCGCCTGATTTGTTGCCGCATATTGTGCGGTACGAGTTCGAACCCTGGGAGTCGCTAGCAGAGGGCGCGAGCGCAGTCGCGTGAATTATATTGAGGTCGGCTTCCAGCCTAACCAGGCACTGTTGGATACCAGTACCTGACTATTTTACATGGAGCGACTACTTATCTTCCGAAAAACTGTTGTCAAACTCGTAGCGAACGTAAAAGTACCTGTATGACAGCGACGGCACGGTTGGCGCGACGATTGGGCGATTCACTTCTGCGCTGCATGTGCTAGGTTAAATTGCCGCACGAATCAAATATGTATATATTTATTTATTTATTTATTATCTATATGAACGACATATTAAACCTCAAACTAAAAAATGCAGAACTAATTTCTTACGCAGACGATACTGTTATCACAATCCATGGTAGAAATTGGGAACAGGTCTACTACCTTGCGGAAGAAGGATTAGCAACGATTGCACAAACTCTTAACCACAATTTACTAACACTCAACACAAAGAAAACCAAACACATCCCATTTTACAAAACACTTTCTTCTAGCCCTCCTCCCAACCTAACCTTAAAATTTCATACATGTCTGAACAATCCAAACACCTCACACGAAGACTGTACATGCGACTATATTGACCGAACTCATTCAATTCGTTATTTGAGCCTACTAATTGACGAGAATCTATCGTTTAAAGCCCACATCAAACACCTGTCTGGTCGAGTAAGGAAACTTATATACATAATTAAGAAATTGAGAGACCGCACCCCAATAGACGTAATGCGAACGGTTTATTTTTCTATATGCCAGACCATTATACAATATGGCATATCTATCTGGGGTGGAGCTGGGAAGACTACAATACTTGAGCTCGAAAGGGCCCAGAGAGCTGTTATAAAGGTTCTACTAAAAAAATCATTTTTCTTCCCTACAGACTCCTTGTACAGTGAATTTCCAGTTTTACGTGTTCGTCAATTGTACATTCTCAATGCATTTCTCCGTACTCATAAAATCATAAAGCTCCGACCAGACTATCGCTCATTAACTTCCAAACGTGTCTTTCATATACCGCTGGAACGAACCACCTCTCTTCTAGCTAGACGATGCCCCGCTTACCTACACACCTTCGTTTATAACAAGGTCACTAGTAGTTTACCCTGCGATACAAAAACACTTACCCTCTCAATGTGTAAAAAATTGTCAAAAAATGGCTTTTAGGACTTACTTATAATGATTCAGAAAACCTTCTCACGTCATTTAATTCACACTCGGAATCCCATCACAGACACTAACACCTACACACCACACTCAAACCTACATACTACACTCGCACCTACACACAACACATTACACCTTCACACTACACTCACACCTACTCACCACACTCTCACAGCCACACTTTAGTTTTAACTTAATTTTTACTAAAACTTTGTAAGTTCTGTGCAAGGTTCAGCACAACTTTATTTCTATATTTTATTTTTTTAATTTTTTTTAATTTTTAGGTTTTAGTCTTTAAGTTACTTTGATCTCCTTTTAACTTGTTTTAATTTTAGATTTTATTCTTTTATATTATTTTTATGCACATTTTGTTATAATCTCCAGTGGCAAAAGGCAATTTTATTTTTACTATATTCAACTCCGGTCCCCAAGATACAGGCGCTGCCTAGTTTGGGGACCACCGTATACTACACAATTGAAGCCCACAACTAGTTACAGCCCTATTGATACATTAATAAGATTATTTCATTTAAGGTACCGTTTGTAACAATGATTCAATAAAATTATTATTATTATTATTATTATTTATCCATTTATTTCAAGTTACAAGTTAGGCACATAGGTACACCACAAATAAATTAAATTGAATTAAACTGCACAAAATTGAAAAAATATATATAGTCATTTATACAATAATTGATAGGTAGGTATGAGTCTTGTGTATGTGAATTTAGATGTTTGTGAATGCACCCACGTAGTAATTCCTAGTGAGCGTCAAAGTTTAAAAAAGTAGTTTTTTTTACTTGTTGTCAAAAGTGTTTTTGGTATGGCACCGGCTATTATTAACCACACTCCAATTTTCAAAAATAAACTAATTGCACTTCTAATAAACAAATGTTACTACTCCGTATCGGATTTGCTAGCTGATAAATTTTATTTGTGTATCAATGTTATAATATGTTTGATAATGAACTTACATCAATGTTTGCATGCCAAAATAGTAGAATGTGCAAGGATACTTTAATATTATTTTATCCCCTTTTTGTAAATACCTGCATTCTGAGCAAATAAATCAATATTCTATTCTATTCAAAGATCTACAAATGACAGCCGAACTAACATCTTAACGTGCTTTCTGAGACGCGGAGGAGTGATGTTACGTAATGGTTGGTCACCCATCCACGGATCAACCTCAGCAAGCGTTCCTTAACCCGTAGTGACTTAAAAGAGAAATATTCCAGGCGGGTGCGGTCGCGATTAGGTGATCGCAGTACATCGTGAGGTGACTATCGCTCGCTATCTCGGCTGCTCCGTCATGTCGTGCTAGAAGGACGCCATAATCACTTCAGTATAGAAGCAAAGAACTGGAACGATTTGCCTGCTGCGGGCTTCCCGTCCTATTATAATTTAGGTGTCTTTTCAACGCGGGAGTGAAAAGGCTCCTAATAAACTGGATTGCCTCACCATCAACGATTGCATCACTGCTTACCATCAGGAAGGATCACAGTCAAGCACTTATAAAAAAAAAAACAGCGGTGTGCGATATTTCGCGATCGCTTCAACACCCGCGCAAGCTCCTCACCCTCGCCGCGACCTTAGACGAGCCGCGAGCCGGCTTTTACGCGAAACTGACAAGTTACATGCAAATACTGTTTTTCATCGCATTCTTCTCCGTCGTAGCCCCTACGCCGTAGCACCTCACCTACGCCGTAGAACGCTACGCAGCTACGAGCGCTAAGAAGAGGCACGTGCCTGCTTTATCAATGTTATGGCTTTTGATGTTTTATTTTTAGTGCGGGTAAAAAGCTTTTGTACTAAGCTTTTATACAACCTATTTTCGTGCAACAAGTGAAAATAGCCAAAAATAAACAAGAAATTGTCAGTGGGCTTAGCCAAATGAAATACGGCGAAACTAATTTGTTATGAGCTCATTTTGTTATTTTTTCGTAACCTGCACATCGGTCACCGGCGACACGATCTGTCTTCGTTAACTGCGGCTCGACCATTCTTCGTGAACAGCCGACATCCATCAAGGAAAACTGTTTCTATAGCTTTACACAATTCACACCTGCACGGACTCCATGAAGAATGGGATAAATTGATGACTGTAATATTGTGATGAGGAAGCTTGGAAAATTCTGTTGAAATATTGCATCCACAAATAAATAATGTTTCATAATTTTGGAATTTGAATGGCATAAGCGCGACGTTGTCCGTACCCGTCACTGAATAATGACGGCACCACCTAAATCTTAACTATTATATTTTAGTAATTTTTTGTGTGTTTTTAGAAGTCAAATAAATTTTTATTTTTGTTTTTGGAAGTCAATCGAATTTTTAGTGTTTGTTTTGGAAGTTAATTGAATTTTTGGGATAACTGAAGTCTGAATGAATAAATTGACCACACGTTACATTTTTGCGCTGAATCTACATAACGTTTCAATTCACACAGCCCCTAATATCAATTATTCTGACATTGACACAAGTACCTCTTCATATCTAGTTAACTCTTCATCTCATCCAAATGTTGTCATGGTCACTTAATGGAGACAAGGTCTTCACAATTTTACACCATAAATCAAAGTAAATTCATTAGCGGAAGGACCTTACGAATGTCCCAAACTTGACATCATTCTGACCCCGGACGTCAGTCAGAAGGATTTATGACAAAACTTTGTACATATACATGACCTCTATAAACAAACATACAATTTATTTATTTTACTATTTATGTACACACAAAGAAATAGAGCAAGATAATGCATTATAGATATTAGTACAAAAGTACTGGTTATTTCAATAGATATTTCTTCCAGCATATTCGCGAAAGGAGAGATTAAAATAAATGTAGACAATGTTTTATAGAAAACAAGAAAAAAAGATTGTATAATGTCTAAATCTTAAAATAAAGTACACATATAATTTAAGTATAAATTAATACTTATTTAACGATACTAGCTGATGCCAGCGACTCCACCCGTGACCCACGTGTTAGTAGAAAATTATGAACTATGGGAACATAGTCGTAGTAGTAGGTGATGAAATAAATTACAAAAAGTAATGCGCATAGCTGGGTTTGAACCCAGGACCAACCACTCGTAAGTGGAGGCCGTTACCACTCGGCTACCACAAATATATGCTATATATAATGTGTTGTACAATCAATTAGTTGTCACCGACACAGACATCCCGGCAATTTCTCAGGAGGATGTCCAAAATCTCGAGGGTTATAATTGGATCAGTCATAATTGACACTCGTCCGGGCCCGGACCTTCCTCGCCCACATAATTCCGTGTAACTGCCACCAAATCTACATTTCACTCCCAAACTTGTACATAGGAATAATTAATACGAACAACATTTCTATTAAAAACGTGCCCAAAAATTAATGACTTTTCTATAAAAACTTTCGACATTATGTACTTTACAACCGTACATAAATATTATAAAACAAAGTCCCTCATCGCGTCTATCTATCTCTATGAACGGGATAAACTCAAAAACTGCTGTACGGATTTTCATGCAGTTTTCACCAGACAGAGTGATTCATGAGGAAGGGTTAGGTGTATAGCATATAGCATAGCATAGTTGGCCTAATAATGTTCCCACTGTTGAGACTCAGGCCTCCTATCTAAGAGAGGAAAGGAGAGAAGAGAAGGAGGGAAGAGGGTTAGTTGTATAATACATACATATTATCGTAAAAAAAAGCCGACAATTTCGTTAGTATAACTAGTTTCTGCCAGCGGCTTCGCCCGCGTGACGGCATAAAATATATACCTATGCCATCATTATCAAACATCATTTCAGTTAAAAGACGTCCACTGTTGAACATAGACCTCCCCGAAGTGTCGCCATAACGATCGGTCCTGTTCGTCTCGCATTCATCAGATTCTCGCAACTCACACCAAGTCATCGGTCTCCGTTGTGGGAGGTATATGTTACTCAGTGATAAATTTACATTTTACTGTTGAAAGAATTTTTAAAATCGGTCTAGTTATTTTTGAGTTTATTTATTACAAACAAAATACAATTTTTTCTTGTTTATAATAATATTACAGTACAGATATCGATTATAAAACTGCTAAATGTGTAATTATTATTGAGTTATCTAAGTTCTTTTTTTTTTAAACTACATTAACAGCGGGCCAGGTACATAATTTCTTTTGATAATTTATTAATGCATCATGATATTTTAAATTTGTTCACACGTAAACGAGGCCATTAAGTAACAGATTATATAACATAAACATAGCATTTATATATTGCTGGGACTCAAGCCTCTGTAGCGACATCTATGGCGTCACAGAAGAACTAAACTTCGAAATCCTGCAACACGCAATTAGAGTTATCCGCGCAATTTGAACATATACAACAACCCGAAATCATTTATCGGGCAGTTGCCCAAACCAGACATAACATCCCTCTGATCGGAGGATCCTCGTTTTTCAAAGGAGGTGTGTGAGACTTTACTCTGTTCTTTTAAACCTCCTTTCTAAGAGCAAACACTTTTCTTGTCTGAGAAAAAAAACAGACAGTTTTATCGACTCTCCTTATTATCCTAGAAATCGAAAGAGTGAAATGAAGGAAATAAGTTTCTGTACTAACAAGCTTTGCACCGGTACCTTGTTACTGGCGGTGTTGGCACAGCTTAGCGAGATCCGACTTGCTTCCAATCTGTTGAGGAAAACCCCAGAAGATACAATAAGTCCGGTTTCTCAAGCAACAATAGGAAAATAATACCGGAAGACTTTCTTTCTCGTGACGGCACGTTTTCTATGAAAATAGCTCAAGATAAGTTGAAAAATTATTACAATATTTGTGTAGCAATTGTAACGGGACATAGTGTATGTGTCGCAACCATATCGTATAATACGCTATATTACAATAATTACACATCGGCGCGCCGCTTTGAAAAACGTCGCTGTAATGTAAAGCAGCTCCTCACGTTCCGCCGGATTGTGGTGGTGATACGTTCTACAAAGCAGGCGGCATCCAACGTTCGGCGTTCCTATTGTGGTTTCACAGATGTCGCTACAATGAATATGCTTTTACTGGAGTACATAAACTGACATATATTATCGAAAGTAGTAGCTGTCTTTCGATAATATACACATAGGATGGCAAACGATATATAGGCAGCTTAAGTCATCATCATCATCATTTCTACCGAAAGACGTCCACTGCTGGACATAGGCCTCCGCCAGTATCGCCACAATGAACGATCCTGTGCGTCTCGCATCCAACGGACTCACGTACCGGAAAACGTAGCGTTGGAACACCTCCTACAAGGTGGACCGATGAATTAGTAACGGTTGCGGGAGTCCGATGAATGCAAGGTCGCTTTAAGTAAACAGCCTATATATTGTCTCACTTCAGGTCAAAGGCGTTTCCCATCTCCCTTTTCTTCTCAATTCTTTTCTTAATATCCAAAAATTTAACTTTTCATAGATCGTTATTTTCGTACCTGATCTAAGTGCTAAGGACAGGTATCCTTCTATGATGAAACTTACACATTGACTTGTATTATTATGTAAATTACAACGGAGGAGTACCGAACAACGTCAATGTTGTCGGCAAACACACACCTTCAGAACTGTGGCTACAGATAGTGTACGATACTATGTAGCTCTCAACTTTAGACATTGTAAGCATGAGAACACCCAAGTAAGGATTATTGGTAAGTTTATAAAATATTAACTCTCTCCTAGAGAGAGGTGGCCTGAGTCCCAGCAGTGGGAACATTAAAAGGCTGAATATGTTATATGTTATAGAATATTTGCGGTGATTTTTTATTGCACACAATTTTTTAAGGTGGGAAATCATTTAACGTCTTCTTCCTCTCTACGGCAGGGCGGGAGGCGTGTCAGACTTTTACTGACTAAAATCACACCTATTTCCTTCTTTGCCAATCGTTCTAGAACCACAGGATCCCTTTTGGTTTCGACCCTGCTGAGACCCTACGGTTTAGCTGGCATCTCGTTGAGGCGCGCGTGGAACACTACGCGCCGTTGACAACTCAGGCTCGGGTCAGAAGGTTACCAGACGGCCGAATGGCGAGCTACAAGCTCACGCTTTATTGTATACCTATTTGCAAATCTAGTCTTCTTCTCTGTACTACAATGAACTTGAAGGTAGTTCACAAACACGGATTTAAATTACGCCAATTTTTTTTTTCTTTTGGCATTTCATGTTTGTGCAATGAGTCAGTGTAAATTTTAAAAAGTACGTAAAGTAAAGTTTAAAAAGTAAGTATTTTATACAGTATTGTATTCGAAAACAAAATTCTGTCACTTTGATTAAATGCGGATGTAACACATTGTAATGTTTTGCAGTTTTGGCACCAAATGTATCGAGTCAGCCTTCTCGACAAACTTCGCTGAGGTAGTCGACACTACAATAAAATTATCTGCCCTATTTTACCGAGATTGCGCCTGTTTCAATGTATCTGGTTATCCAGCGGAGTTGACACGTGCGTTTTGTATCTCTAGTATTATAGCACAAGCTCTGCTTAGTTTGGGACTAGATGGCGTTGTGCGATAGTTTTGGTATATTATTGTGTTTTTGTAAATGATATAAACTAGTGATGCAACGGAAGTGTCTAAACGAAAGCAGAAACGGAAACAGATGCCAAAAGTAAATCTTAGCGGAAGCGGAACCGGAATCAGAAGTGTTAATACTGTGAAGAAAAACACAACTTTATTTTTTAAGAACTGTTTATTTAAATTTGTATTTTATACTTTAATTACTACAGTACTCAAAATGAAAAAGAGGCAAATTATATTTAATAAAAAGTAATTTGGCCGCTTTTACACCTTTGAGTCAGTTTCGGTGTTCTTCATATGTTAAACCAGCTCCGCTAAATAATTGATCACTGGCTACATTTCTGGGGGGAGCTGATAAGTATTGGCGAACTATTTGCAACAGAAGAAGAGAACAAACAAAAAACATAAGAAAACAAAACAACAGAAGATTTACGCGCTCACGCTAAATGTCACGAGGCGCGGTGATGCGCAGAATAAATAAAAAATATTATTATAAACAAAAGTCGCTGCGACACGTTTGTGTACTGCCACCCCCCCCCCCCTTCCCTCCACACCTCCGTCGTGTCCATCTACGCCCCCCCCCCCCACACCCGCGTTCTTCGTTGTTTTCTTCTGTTAAGAGTTCTGTTATAAAGTTTGCGGAACCAGAAACGGAAACGGAAGTGAAAAAGCTTGCGGAACTACTGCAGAAGCGGAAGTGGAAGCAGAGTTCTGTTGCAACACTAATATAAACTAGTTCTTGACGGCGATCTCACACATCACACAGTGTAATAATTTTATATCAGTTTCGGTTATGGCAACGGATATTTTTTATTTCGGATATCAGTTAATATCGGTTATGGTTACGGATATTTTTTATTTCGGATATAAGTTAATATCGGTTATGGTTACGGATATTTTTTTATTTCGGATATCAGTTAGTTTCAGATATAGTTATTTTTATTTTGCATATCACTTAGTTTTGGTTACGGTTACGGTTTCTTTTTTCAGATATCATTTAGTATCGGTTATGGCTACGGATATTTTTTTATTTCGTATATCAGGTAGTTTCGGTTACGGTTATTTTTATTTTGGTTTTATTTTGCATATCACTTAGTTTTAGTTACGGTTACGGTTTTTTTTTTTTTAGATATCAGTTAGTATTGGTTATGGTTACGGATATTTTTTTATTTCGTATATCAGGTAGTTTCGGTTACGGTTATTTTTATTTTGGATATCAGTTAATTTTGGTAACGGTTACGGATATTGTTTTATTTCGGATATCAGTTAGTATCGGTTACGTTTACGGATATTTTTTATTTTGTATATCAGGTAGTTTCGGTTACGGTTATTTTTATTTTGGATATCAGTTAGTTTTGGTAACGGTTACGGATATTGTTTTATTTCGGATATCAGTTAGTATCGGTTACGGTTACGGATATTTTTTTATTTCATATATCAGTTAATTTCGGTTACGGTTATTTTTATTTTGGAAATTACTTAGTTTTGGTTAAATCAAAATTCATAGGGTTCCCGTTAACCCAGAATCCTGAAATTTGGCATAAATCAAGGTCTTATAACATAGGTATAGGAATAAATCTGAAAACAGTAAATTTATGGTTAAGACACAAGACATTTTTTTTTGCGATTGTAAACATCTTCGAGGTTCCATTCGCAAATTGAACTATTTACATAATTATGGAAGTTTGTACGGAACCCTCTGTGCACAAGTGTGAATCGCACTTACCCAGTTTTTTTTTATTTCGAAGATCAGTTAGTTTTGGTTACGGAGCTCCATACCAGGCCTGCAGTGAACCAAACAAAGATCGTAACACTTCTCAAAATCTGCGCAGCACTACATTTCCAACACGACGTCCGCTCCACTTTAGCTAAGTCACTGTGACGGACAGATTTTAGTGTAAATTAAACATTCCCCAGGTGCGCTAAGTTCCAGTCCAATCTGTTTCACGAATTTGTTCCGATGTTTCTTGAAACTGTGCTTTAAACTTGGTGATTTAAGTTTTCCAATTTTCGTTTTAACTCTATTTATCTACCTTTTGTTTTTTTAGTAACGTTAACTTTTAACTTTACTAAAAAACAAAAGCTTTTTTAACGTTAACGTTTTTACAGGTTGCATTTTGGTGAGTGTGCACGGGAATTGCATGACTTGATTCCGTCATGTCCTTTCTACCATCGGACAACCCGACGGTACGGTACGGCGAGTATCCACCCTTACGTTGTTGAAACTTCAACGGACCGGACTAAGCGTTTCGCTTCGTCGTTTATACCGTGTGTCGTTTAAGTTTCCCGTCCAACTATAATTTAGGTGCCTTCAAGGCTAGAGTGAATAGGCTCTTAATAAACTAGTGCGCCTCACCATCAATGATTGCATCACTGCTTACCATCAGGTGGGATCGCAATCAAGCACTGGTTTATATCAATTAAAAAAAAACTTACATAAATACTAATATTTCAAATATGAAAGTAACTGTCGGTTACGCTTTCACGTTTAAATTACTGAACCGGTTTTGATGAAATTTCGTACGGAGTAAGGTTGAAACCCTAGGAAGGACATAGCTTTCTTTATATCTGGTTTCTACTTCGTATCCACAACAACCAGCATTCACCGACGAAGTCGTAAGTCAACAGCTAGTTAACTGGTTATATATTATTGGAGAATTGGTACTAAAGATTTTTTTTGCTCATTATTATTTTAAGTTTGTATATATTGTATGCTTGCATATAAATTTGTATCATAGAAAAAATAGGGTGTGGCTGTAAAGACAGGTACCAATTATACACAAAAAAAAAACATAAAAATCGGTCGAGCCGTTTCGGAGGAGTTCCATAACAAACACTGTGATTCGAGATTTTTATATACTCGTATTAAGATTAGGTTATTCATTAGTTTATTTGTTTATAATCATATTGTGTACAGCTTAACATAGAACCGTTTATGTCATTAAATTAAAACCTTCGGGCTTATCCGTAAACCGTCTCCCTATCATGACCCTTAAATAAGCTAAATAAAACATATCGGAGCCAACCGTGTTACGTGAAATATAAGAGAGAATTGTTTGATCTTTGAAATTTCATGTACAGTAGTGGTACAGGTAGCCTTAATGCAACAAGGCATTCTCTACCAGACAACCTTTGGGTTAAAAAAGACAATCCTGTAACAACATTCGTAACACTACTCGTGGTGTAACTTCAGGTTAGAACTTATGTCATAACTATTGCCTCCTTCCGAAGCTGACATACTGTTCTAAAAATTATAACATAAGTTTGCTTACACCCATATTTCTTCAAGGGTTAACGGCAATAAATGTCTTTGCTGTATCCAACTTGCTCAAGTTATGTCAATTTAGTCCCATAGGTACCATGGATGAGCAATTTACGTATGGAAACTAGTTATAAGTGATGGTTACGTAGTTTTCAATTCTACCCAGAGTGCCACATATTCTATTTTTATTTCCCCATTTGCACTAAAAGTCAATATTAGAAGGAAAAGAAACGTAATACTATTCTAATTGTAATACAGTATAAACTTTGTACCACACTTTTGAAATTGCAATTAGTCATACATTATCGTAATTAGGATTATCCTAAGAGGAGGCCTGAGTCCCAGCAGTGGGAACATTAAAAGGCTGATTATGCTTATATGCTTATGCTTATGCTAGAATTATTTTGATTTCAACAACTTTCTCTAAAGTAAAACCGCCAGGACAAACCGTAAAATTCAATTTTTCCAAATTTTTTGCATTATGCAGGTCAGTGTCAAGTTAAATGTTGATTAAAATATAATTGGCGGCTGTAATACGTATTTATTTATGGAATTATAATAATTAAAAACATCAATACAACATCCGTACCTGCGGTGGCCGGAGATCGCTCTGCGATTCCCGAAGCCTAAACTTTGAGGGCCACAGAATACAAACAAATATTATCAACACCTTAAGCTAAGTACCAAACCACAGCAGTTGTGTTCATGTTACGTTTGTAACCGCACCGCACTCGGAAAACGTGCAATATTTGTATTACCACCATAAGCACGTCTCTTGTGCTGAATATCGTTCATAAGTTTCTCGCATGTTATTGTTTAAGGATTAATAACTTTCTGGAACTGCAGCAGTATGATGAGGTAGGTGACGAGCAAGCCGACGAACTTGAAGGGCAACGAGATGTCGATGTCCAGTACACGCAGCAGAGAGAACGACAGGTCCCGCTTTTCTGTCCACACCAGCAGCACATGCGCCATGCCGCGACTACACCTATCTGTAAGGTCAGGTTTAAAAGCTTTAATGTCTATAAAAACATAAAGTGTTGCTTACTTGAGAACAATAACTATTAAGGTTCGAC
The DNA here is from genome assembly GCA_961205895.1 of Mythimna pallens. Taxonomy (NCBI): domain Eukaryota; kingdom Metazoa; phylum Arthropoda; class Insecta; order Lepidoptera; family Noctuidae; genus Mythimna; species Mythimna pallens. The sequence continues at coordinate 12,510,542 of OY540843.1, forward strand.
AACATCATCATCGTCGTCATCATTTCAGCTGAAAGACGTCGACTGTTGGACATAAGCCTCCCCCAAGTGTCGCCACAATGAATGGTCCTGTACATCTCGCATCTATCGGTATATTACAACATCCATTACAAACTAATTAAAAGTAGATAATCAGAAATCAGATACTTTATTTCAAATAGATCAATAACAGGCATTTTTGAATTGTGTGAAAAAAAGTGAAGCTAAGTTGCACGTTCCACAGCGTAGATATATATGGAGAAGAACGTGCAAGAAACTTCACGGACACTCTACAGGTATTAAAACTACCCAAAACTGGAGTCACCCAACGCATTTGTTTTTAGAGTAAGGTCCAGTTTACAACTCAGATGTCTATGCTAAGCGGAATTTTGAATGCATTGAATGAGTGAAGGCTTCTAATGCAAGAGGGTGTTTCATTGAATGAGTGAAGGTTTCTAATGCAAGAGGGTGTTTCATTGTATAGCTATGTTCCTTCGAATGTAAGCATTTATTTTTCACAGGTAGTTTGGTCCTGGTTTTTTAAGTAAAACTGGTAAAAATGCTTGTAGTGTGTTTCGTTGACTAATACATGTTTATTTTAGGTATGTGTGATATTTGTGTAAATGTTTTAGTTAAGAAATTTTAAATGCTAAGAAATTATAATGCTGTATGTTATTAATATACAATATACCTACTTAGAGGTTTCAGATTTAATATTTGAACGGATAATTGGAGATTATTTTTAGTACCTAGCTTATTTTGGAAAATTTATAGTGGTGTCAGTTTGAATTTTGCAGTATTACCCCATATTTCGATCAAGTATCTACTATACTATGTGATTTCACTTGGGAATTAGATGGTGTATCGCAATCCTCGTGGAATGCATCGAAGTATGTTTTTTTCCGTAGAGATTGCTTTTTCCGTTATCGATGTGAGCAATCCACGAGCTGTCAATTGTAAGCCCGAGATATAATTGTAGGGTAAATGGGGTAATATTTTTATTTTTTGCCTTATATAAATTATTACACAGCAAGTTATTTATTGTTAGATGGTTGAATAATATCATAAATCAATGACCCGAAGTAGAATAAACATGTATCATCGACATCTATGGTAAGGTAGCTGTATAACTTTATATCATTTATGTTATCTATTTACGTTAAAAATGGCAAGGGACCCAAAATTGAACCTTGTGGAACGCCATTTGTCATAGATCTTATGCTACTGTGATAATTACCAAGTCTAATCATTTGCAAGCGGTTGGTTAGGTGTAATTTGAACATTTTTGGAGTATTGCCAGTAATATAATAGATTCCAGTTTCATAAAAAGTAGCTCGTAGTAAACCATGTCAAATGCATTTTTCAGATCTAAACCTATATTTTTACGGTCTGTATTGCGATTAATTTTGTTTACGGGATCAATCGTGGCTGTACTGGTTCTACTGTTTAGTCTGAAAATATATTTTCATTGGGTGATAAAGTTGATAGAGTTTAAATGTGTTCCTAGTCGATTGTGGAGATTATTGACATTACAAGTACTATAAAAATAATTACCAAGATCAGTGGCATTTCCTGATTTATAGAAAAGAGTAAATTTTGCTGTTTTAGGATATTTTCCATCGACTAGTAGTTTTTTACAGAAGTAGTTGTTTTTTACAATTAAATTTGGGTGCATTTTATTACTTTGGTACTGATACCAAAATAATAAATTGCACCAAAATCTAATTATATAAAAAAAAAACTAAATTTATTAAATTTGATTAAATGGAACTGATGCCATCTATGCTCATGCTATAGATTAGATGCAGGACACGGGTTAAAACTAGACAACCCTTCTAAGTCTTTAGGAGAAAAAATAGGTAAAGCGCGTTCACAATCATCATGAAATATAACCGAAAAGGTTATTATTAAATAATTGACAAGTGTCATTATGTTCTGTAGTCTTTTTTGAATTGAGAACTATGCAGATTAGTGAGTAACATGCTATTTTGAGGGGGGAAAATTCGGATTTGAGTGGACCGGTCCAGCCAGTGCACGCATTTGTCAGTATCCGTGAAGTTAAACTCAGACGTTTAAATAAAATGTCTAGTATCTATGAGGACGACTATTCCCGACTAAATTGAAACCATGATGCGTTTCGGTCGAACATTTGCTTGTCACGGTCACTAGATAGTCATAGAATACGCGAGAATGCTCTGACGACCGCTACATATACGCCGATAATTTCAGCGTTTACATACCATATCAAAAATAACTAACAGGTATCTTAAAGCTTACCCATTTGATTCTCATAAATCCTTGCAGCCAACAGTTCTCTCAATCTTGTAACTTCGTAATGAACTTGATCTCCAAGCATGCAAGGCGAAAACAAAGATAATATTAATCCTCCCGCAAGTAGCAAAAAGCTAAACATAGATAACAGTGTGATCTGAGAACAAAAATAATGTAGGATTAAAGTGCCTCTGTTGACCAGGAAAAAAGCGTTTTGGGAACAGCATTCATAATGCGTACAGCTAAGGAGTGGAATTCCGTGCCGGAGTCTGTGTTCCCTGATAGCTTCAACTTAGTCAAGAGTGAATAGGTTACTTCTAGGCAAGCGTGCTCCATCGTCGGCCACATTATCGCTTACCATCAGGTGAGATAGTGGTCAAACGCGAGCCTATCAATAATAATAAAAAAAAACTCAAACCCAACCGAATCGCAGCATTATTCAATCTTTTAATATTGACTAACTCACTAGAGTTAGTTGTATTGGCTACAATCTATACATAAAAAAACCTTATTACAAAGAAAAAGGCTGCACTAAAAAAAACTTAAAGGATTAAAATAACTTTAATTTTGAAAGTCGATGTTAAATAAGAAACAAACAATACCGAGAAACACCGACTTCCTTCTTCTTCTCAATTTTTTTTTTTTTTTTGTAAAAAGATTTTTATTTTACACTTTTTAGTTGCGATATTAAGAACCAGCGTCCCTATTTCTCATGACAATTCTAATCAACCCAAACACTGCTTAGATATTTTTTTTATTATGAAGTTCCCGTGTCTACCTTCTACCTTCCCGCTTCATCATCAGATCAGTTCGATAGTACCTTATAGCCAAAGTGGATCTCATAACAATTCTAATAAGCCCAAATACGGGTAGGATATATGTATACATTTATTAATTACAGAGTTCCAGTGCCTATCTTTCGGCTCCATCATCATCATCAGGTCACTTCGATGATACCATTTTCAACATAACTATTCAGAACCACTTATTTATTTGTATTGTCATAGTCGCTTAACTATTTTCATCGTGATATCTACGTGAGTATGATGTTCCATTGGCCATTTCTGGTCTTCTTAATCAGTTCCACTTATCAAATGTTACTTATTCACTGCAAATGCTTAAGTTCTCGATGAAAATACTAAAATCACTATATATTTGCCTATAATATTTGCGGAATTTTCTCGATACCTCGTGGATCCAATCATTAAACTGGACTGAAAAAAAAAATGGAACCAATCTGAAAACATATCCTTTAAGGGGATAAAAAAATTTGCATATCGGACCATAAATCACGGAGTTCTGAGGTAAAAAACATAAAAAAATACAACAGAATTGACAATCTCCTCTTTATTTTGAAGTTGGTTAAAAATGAATAGCTGTTCGTTAGTCTCGCTAAAACTCGAGAACGGCTGCACCGATTTGGATAATTTTGGGCTTGAAATTCATTATAGTCCAGAGAAGGTTTAAACGGTGAGAAAATATGGAAAAATACACGAAAAAAAAACCTAATACTACGCCATCTCTAATTAAAATGTCATTTTAAAATGAATCAAGCTGGTTCTGGTAATGCCAGTAGATAACGTTATCCTTTGATAGTTTAGCTAAAAGGTATTATAAATATTCATTGACTATTAGGCGGTATGAAGTTTTCCGGGTCAGCTAGTAGTAAGATAAAAGTTATTATTTAGTGAGACAATTACTTACATCGCCTTTTATAACATAAAGCGAAAGTTGATATGCGCCCATCAAAATGACAATAAAATTAGATATTATAGTGACCAGCAACTGAAAATCCAATTAATAATACAGTTTAGCTAAAACACATTTGTAAAAATAAGAAATACTCTCGTCAAATACATAAAAACGATGTTTTATTACCTGCCATTTAACAGCTTCCACCAAATAATTGTGTGCTTTGATCATCATATGATATAGACCCATCATGTTTTCCATTTCACAGAGTGCCTTGTTACTGTCAGCTTTCAAATATCCAAACGCTTCTATATCCAAAATTGTTCTTATCTCTCTGCTCGTTAACGACAATTCCATGTAGTAATTTATCAAACGCATACGCGGTATTAGAAGACTCAGTAGATGCCCATAGTAATGTACTTCATAAATAACACATAAAATAAAAGGAATCGTGCCTAAAAACAGGCTTAGAAAGGCTGCCGAGATCTGAGGGATCACAAAAGTAATGATCATGAAGATCAACGAAACAACAGTTACTATCAAGTTCCTTTTTGTTGCTCTTCCTATCTTAGGTCTACAACCGACTTCTTTGTCAAACATATTCAGCTCATTGTAATACCGTTGTAATCTTTTAAATGAAAGTAAATTAAAGATCACGACGAAGGCCCACTGGCTAAAATGTATGGCAATAACTAATCTCATAGAGATCATATTTAAAATATTATAGAAGAAAAACAAATGAGAGCACGTGAAAAGTAAGGTCGATAAAAATGAAAGTATCAAGAATACTATATTAATATCGGGGATCACAGGAAGTCTATTGAGTCCGACAAACAATCCACTGATAATGAAAATTTTCGACACGGTATCGATAAATAGAGACTTTCCATTTGCTTTCACATAAGTGTTGACGAGAACTGATGGAGGCGTCATAACGAAGAAAATGCGCAATTCCGAATAGGTTTTAATCATCTACTGACAAGTTATAATGGTGTAAGTAATTCGAATAACTCTATTCATAGACTGTAAACATAGCGTTAGGTTACACGTTAAAAGCATCAGGTATTAAACAAATTACAAACAACCATTGGTGTAATATGAAAACTGTTTATAACAAGTAAGTTTATATAGCCTTGACATTTTCGAATTAATCGTTTTCTGAGAAACAGTCAATGGAAGCGATATATATCTATAGACATACCTCTACATTTAATATTTTCACAGAAAGCGGATCTAAATTCAATTGATGCCTACTGTCTGACACCTTGTGTCTTTGAAGCTAATAATTTTATGAAGCCAAAAATTAATTCATGATTAACTCCCTAGATGTAAACCATCACAGGATGGATACGTTTTTCACAAGCAAGTATGGAAGCGTAAACAAATATATCGCATGCCAGACAATGGTCGCAGGCACTCTCCAAATGGTGTAGCAATATTTTTTTTTTGCGGAATGCTTCTCATCTGTCATTGTAAAAAACGAAAATCGTTAAAGTGTTTTCTCACAATATGAAGGATAAAACTAAGCGTTCTTCCCGATGACTGTAGACTAAGCTTTTACCACTGTAGAAAAATTCCTTTGTCGAAAAAATCTGCACAAAAAATAGCTAATAGTCCGGTCAATCTAGATAAAAAAATGTGAGTGAAGGCACATAAAATCCCAACAAGCTGAAAATCAGTAAAATTGTTCAAAGCATAATTATAAATAATATTGAAAAGTTCCCCATCATTCCCGTGTATGGAAAAAAAATTTTCAAGGTCAAATGTTAAAAAAAATGAGTTTTTCGCGATTTTCGGCAAAACGGTAAGTTTTATCATAAAAGTACCGCACCAAAAATTGTAGATCATAAAATTATCTATAAAAATGTATCAATACTTTTTACCTACGAGCCCCCGTTTCTGAGATATGACGATTTAAAAAGTTATAAAAGTTGTTATCGTCATAATATGCACACGTTTCCACGCCACCTACGAGGTAGTGTATTTAGCGCGTTTTTTTTTCAACAAGAAGTTATCACCAACGGCATCCGCTTTCTTCTTTCTATGTACGGAGCTCCTAAAAAAACTTACTGTTTTAGATAAGCATCGATATGCATGTTTCGTTAAAAATACTAAAAATAAAAAACAAGTTCAATTAGCATGTCTTCCTCCAACCTCAGTTGCTGCTCATCAACATCTTTTTCGGGTATATTACCAATTTCAAGTGTGGCTTGGTTATCAGCTAGACCCTACAGACTGGGGTTGGAAGTTGGTCAACAATATATTAGAGCCAGTTCAAACTTTACTCCCACCTGCGCCGGAAAAACTGTTAAACACAATTTTTTGCAACTGCAAAAAGGGATGCAGTGCTAAATGTGGTTGCAAAAAAGTTGGACTGTTTTGTTTTCTGGCATGCACAAATTATCAAGGCCGGACGTGCTCTAATATTGAATCACAAACAATGGAGGATTCGTTTGATTCCGACGAAGTGCCATGCGATACATCGCTATTGACGCAATTTACTTGCATCCAAAATGAAGATGAAGAAGAAGCAGGAGAAGAAGAAGAGGAACGAGAAGAAGATCAAGAAGAAGAACTAGAAGAATTTGAAACTTACGCATCAGGCGAATTAACTTCACCACTTTTTTTTAATTTACATCGCTTTTATCTTTTCCAATCCTTAAAAATTTTCATTATTTTGCAATAGTTTCACATTAAACAGGATCCTACTGGGGAAACCACGTTAAAAAAAACGTGCTAAGTACACTCCCTCATGGGTGGCGTGGAAACGTGCATATTATGACGATAACAACTTTTATAACTTTTTGAATCGTTATATCTCAGAAACGGTGGCTCGTAGGAAAAAGTATACATTTTTTATAGATAGTTTTATGATCTACAATTTTTGTCTAATGTACTTTTATGATAAAACTTACAGTTTTGCTGAAAATCGCGAATAACTCATTTTTTTGACCTTTGACCTTGAATACATTTTTTTCCATACACGGGAATGATGGGGACCTTTTAAATATTATTTATCTTGTTGGGATTTTATGCACCTTCGAATGTCTAAATTGACCGGACTATAAGTCCCTGTTACGAACAGTTTTTAGTGAAAATTTAAATCATTGCTTTTGTTTCTGTACATGCGCTAAATTGTGTTAGATTATCCATGCACCTACACGTAATGTCGGTAAATGAGTTTTTTTTGAGTTTTATTATATTTCCAACTATGGATTCGGAAAAATTGATAAACACTATTTGATAGTATTTCCGCTAATGGGATTTAACGTCCATACATAGAGCAGACTTTCCATTAGTTTTATGTATAAATGCGTTTGTACAAAGTGGATTAACCAAAAAATTTGTGTGTCTTAACAATTAAATTAAATTGCGTTAAAATCCCTTGCACCAAGTACCATTAAAAAAATTACTTTTGTGGATTACTTAGGGCATACTGAAAGTTTCTGGAATCAGATAAATAAGACTAGATATAAGACGATACATTTATTGATTTACAAAGTATATTCCCTCGCAATTAATACATTTTTGCATTCGTTGAAACCACTGTACAAAGCAGTTGGAGCAGTCTTCATTAGGGACCTCATCAATGACTTTATGGAACGCATTCACCGCCGATTCATGACTCGTAACACGTGTGCCTCTAAGTTAGTCTTTAATTTTTGGAAACAAATAAAAGTCGTGGTGGTGCAAGGTTCAGACTGGAAGGTGGATGTTTCGCCAGTTTCACATCGGAAGTCTTCAAATAGGCTTCTGCCCCCCTAGCCAAGTTACAATCGTATCGTTCGCGCTGAACGCTTCGAGTAGGCCACGCCTCCGATTCCTTTGTTCTGACGTCATCTCAACGCTCAGTCACGTGGTCAGAACAAAGGAATTGGAGGCGTGGCCTACTCGAAGCGTTTGGCGTGAACGATACGATTGTAACTTGGCTAGGGGGGCTGATACTTTAGCGGAATGAAGATGCGTTATCGTGGTGAAAGAGTACATTGCTTCGATGACATTTTACGCGAACTTTTTCTAAGACTCTGGCTAAGCAAATGTTGACGTACCGCTCTGCAGTTACTTTCCTTTGATCTTCAAGTGATGTAATTTATTTATTTATTTATCGTTTATTTCAGGCATATTAACCCATAGCAATATTATAGACTTAAATAAAATTAAAATTAAAATTGTCATAACATAATGAATTAATTGAATTAAAATAGATTAAATAAATTATTGAAATATTGATAAAATTATTGATAAATTATTGAATTACATTAAATAAATAAGTTAATAATATTATTGTAAATTATTATCATTATCATTACCAAAATTAGCATCAATAAATCAACAATATTAACAACGCCTAAGCAGGTACACACTATGAAACACTTCAGATACTATCCCATTCTTACACCGGGTCAGTCGAGTCAGGAAAGATGCCTTGAGTCTTCTCAAGAGCCCGTGGAAATCAGTAACTCTGTTCTCAACGAACATGCCCTGTAATGTCCTGATTTGCCGAAAAAATGATATTATAGACAGCCAATGACTATCCTCCATTAAACTTTTTTATCATTTTAAGGCACCACTAGACACGCAGTCGTTTCTGATCCTCCGTTAAGTCATGTGGTATTCATCGAGTGCAAAGCTTCCAAACCTTTAGATGCAGATGTAAAATGTTTTGCACTTGGCTCACTCTAATGTCTAACAAAGCACAAATTTGCTGGCAAGTAATTTTTTTGTAAGTTTTAAAAAAGTTGTCGTACGGTGTCAATATTCTAGTCTGTAACCGCATTCGCCGGCCGACCTTCACGTACCTCGTCATAGAGATGATGACGTCCACGTCTAAATTCTCCAAACCACGAATACACAGAGCTGCGACATGGTGCTTTATCACCAAATGCCAGTTGAAGTCTTTGGCAACTCCCTTGTTGACTTAAACCACAACGAAAATCATAAAAAATCATTGAACAAAAATGTTCACCAGTTAATTTCCTTTTAATAGCGACACACAATCTTTGAAAGGACGCCACAGAAAGCGGATCTAAATTTAATTAGTATCAATTGTCTGACACTTTAACCTTTAGTGCAAAATTTTTTATGAAGCCAAAAATCGTTTCATGACTAACTTTATAAATGTAAGCCATCCTGTGTTCGTTTTTCACAAGCAAGTATGGGAGCGTAAAGAAATACATCGCATGCCAGACAATAGTCGCAGGCACTCTCCAAATTGTGTAGCAATAAATTTCTTTGCGGAATGCTTCTCATCTGTCATTGTAAAAAACGAAAAAAGGAAAATTGTTGAAATGTTTTTTTTTTACAGTAAAATGGATAAAACTTAGCGTTCTTCCCGATGACAATAGACTCTTACCTCTATAGAAAATATCCTTTGTCACTAAATCTGCACAAAAAATAGCTAAGTCGCTATTACGAACAGTTTATGATCGTTTTTGTTTCTACATGTTATATTTTTCCTTTTACCTACATTACACATAGTGGTTATTTAGTTTTTATGATTTCAACTATACGGAAAAATCCAAATTGACAATAACAAATTAATAGTATTTCCTCTAGTGAAATTTAACATCGACACAGAGCTGATTTGCCAAAATTTTATCCTGAATAGAAATACAAAATTCTATTTTCCAGTTGCTAGATGCAGTTCCGTACAGCTCTAAAGCTCATATACTGAATTAGCATTCTAATGATCTCGCATACGATGGGAATTATAGTGCTACTGATGATACTTGTAATTAAAGATTGTGTCTGTCTGATGTTCCAGACTTTGTACAAGGTCGCTCTTTTGCATAATAACTTCATATTAAGAATTTCATATTATTCATATTAAGATAAACGTCACAACAAAAATATGAAAAATAAAATTTTCTAAATTATTTTTGAAGAGAAAAACTTGTTAACTAAATCATATCATGATATTCTTACCTAGCTACTCGTACGTAGTGAAGCTGTATAGAATCCCCTAAATATTTAAATAATGTTTCTCTAACATTTCGTTCATTTCGTTTTCTGAAATTAATTAACGGGTTAAAATTTTCATAAAATTTGTTGTAATTTTTATATTCAATTAGTAGTACCGCTGTCCGCCATTACTTCGTAATAAAAGGAGACTTTAAAACTAACTCGTAAACTGAGATTTATCGGCAATAATATTAAGCAATCTTACTTGTTTTGTTAATTTAAGAAATAACACTTGAAAAACAGTTGAAAAACATTTTCCTATTGAAAGAACTCGCTGAAATAATTCTCAATTCATGACCAAAAGTCTGGTTCATTTCTCGGCCATAGACTTAGCGTTTCCATTTTACGTAAAATACTGCCAATCTCCTGGTTACTTCGACGCCTACACCTCATCATATTCCTGCCCTTGTCTCGTCTCAAATAAATGTTTTTTTTTTCTTTCTTTCTTTTCTCGTGTTATCTATGGTTGGCACAGCATGTTTTTTTCCTTCCATTCAGTCCCGTCAACCGTCACGCTATTACTGACTCTCTTTTCTTTCATATTCCTTGAAATCGAATTTTCTTACTTTGTTTTTTTTTTAATCATTTATTTAAAGTGCACCAACATCTGAAAATGAAAACATAGTCGGTATTTTTTAAGTATTTGCGCTTGAATTTTAATTTTGAAAATTTGCAATAAAATCTAATTATATCCCGTGACTCCGTCCACGCCAGCAACGCACGTGCTCTCGTGCATTCGACTTATCTGAGAACTTACCATTGTATCTATATATATAACATCACATAGGAATTACGGGAACCCCTGACGTCGAAAAATGGAATGGGATGTAGGGCATCCCATAGTCAACGTCCGAAAACCACTTTCGAGCTCGCTTGCAGTTACAACTCGTGTGGTTACAGAATCCTCTCTTTTCTATGGAGGTTGCCTTTTTAAACTATATTGAGTTTACCAATTAGGCTGTCCGGCCGCCCGGTAACCGTCCGAACCGAGACCGAATCGTTGACGGCGCGTAGTGTTCCACAAGCGCCTCAAAGAGATGTCAGTATAACCGTAAGGGCCCAACAGGGCCGATACCTACTAAAGCCATGGGTTGACTTCTGAAAAGGTTACCCGTAATTCTCCCATTCCATCCTAGAGCGGGAGAATACATTAAATGTTTTCCAACCTAAAAAATTTTAAAAAATTAAGACTTAAAACCTATTAGGCCCGCAAACCAAAGTTTGAAATATAAGGTTTGCGCAAGTGAGCCTTCGCTGTCTTCTATCGAGTAACAACCAACTCTCAAACTTTAAATGTCTAAAATATTATAGGTTCTGTATGGTCACGGAATCTCGGATAGATTTTGCTTATTTTTAGGGTTCCGTACCTGAAAAGAAAAAAACGTAACCCTTATATGATCACTTTGTTGTCCGTTGGTCTGTCAAGACCCTTTATCTTGGGAACGCATGGAGGTATCGAGTTGTGGAAATTAAAACCATATACTCAGGTCTACGGTCCCTTTAGGCTGTGACAAAATCAAACTTCTAAATTAACGGAAAAAAAATACAACCGTTTCTGTCGCAAAAAAAAACGTGTATTTCGAAACTCTCAAGAAAATCAAAATTCATCCTGAAATTTGGCATGGAGGGGGTTTTGGCAAGGCAAGGTCTCACAGCACAAGTATAGGGAAAAATCTGAAAACAATAAATTTGTAGTTACGTCACAAAAAATAACTTTTTGCTATTCGGAAAAATCTTCGTAACTCAATTTGGGAATTGAACTATTTACATGGGTAAGTTTGTACGAAACCCTCAGTGCGCGAGTCCGACTCACACTTTCCCGATTTTTTTATTTCAATCACCATCTTCCTGTCCTTGTCCCGTGTTATTTGGGGTCGGCGCAACATGTTTTTTTCTTCCATTCTGCCCTGTCACTCGTCATGCTATCATTAACTTCCTTTTCTTTCATATCACTCTTCACACAATCCATCCATCTTTTCTTTGATCTCCCTCTCCCTCTCCATTCATCCACATGTAAACTCATAACTCTTTTAGTAACATGCGCTTCATCCCTCCTCTTCACATGACCATACCAAGACAAACGATTCCCTTTCAATTTTTCAGTCACTGGCGCCACTTTCAAACTTCCCCTAATATACTCATTTCTCACTTTATCCATTCTCGTCACACCACACATCCATCTTAACATTGTCATCTCCGCTACGTGCAATCTTTTTTCATCCGTCTTTTTCACAGCCCAACATTCTGATCCATACAGTATGACAGGTCTTATCACGGACTTGTAGATTTTACCTTTCAACTTGAGGGGCATCCATGGGTCACAAGTTGTTCCCGTGACCTGTCGCCATTTCATTCATCCTGCGTTGATCCGATGTGTTACGTCCCAGTCTACCTCACCATCCCCTTGGACGAGTGACCCGAGGTACCGAAAGTCGGAGCAGATCGGTATGGGTGTTCCAGCGAGAGCTAAAGGCACTGGATTGGAGAGACCGCCGAAATCGCAGAACAAGTATTCCGTTTTGGTTCTACTCAATTTCAGGCCAACAGTCTCCAGTCTGTGCCACCACACCTCCAATCTGTTCTGGACCTCTAGGCCACTCTCGGCAACCAACACAATGTCATCGGCAAACAGCATACACCAGGGAGCCTCTTCCTGAATGTCCGAAGTCAGAGCGTCCATTATCATCAGGAAGAGGTAAGGGCTGAGCGCCGACCCTTGATGTAAGCCGACAGCCACATTGAAGCTGCCAGTGGTGCCCACTGTAGACCAGACTTTGGTACTGCATCGACTGTACATCGCTCGGATCAACTGTACATACTTCCCAGGCACACCTTTCTCCTTAAGGGCCCACCACAGAACCTCACAAGGTACCCGGTCATATGCCTTTTCAAGGTCAACGAATACCATGTGCAAGTTTTTATGCGCACCTCTGTATTTCTCGCACAGCTGGCGTATAGCAAAAATGGCATCCGCTGTACCCCGACCAGTCATAAAACCGAATTGGTTCTGTGAAATTTCACTCTCTTCTCTTATCCTCCTTTCAATAACTTTCTCCCAGGCTTTCATAGTATGTGACATTAGCTTTATTCCTCTATAATTATTGCATTCAAGCACATCACCCTTGTTTTTAAAGATGGGCACCAGGGAACTGTTGCACCACTCATCAGGTATGACTTCTTCCCGCAACAACTTATTGAAGAACAAAGCTAACCACATTCATCCATCCACTCGCAGCAACTTCCACACTTCAATTGGTATTCCGTCTGGACCAATTGCCTTACCATTCTTCATTCCATTTACAGCTATTCTGACTTCATCCATACTAATCATTCTCACTAAACCCACATTCACTGGTTTGCTCTCTAAAATCCCATTCCAGTTGTTTTCCTCATTCATCAGTCTTTCAAAATAGTCCTTCCACCTCTCTTTGATTTTATTATCTTCTGATAAAATCATTCCAGTTTCATCCCCTACACACCTTATCTGACAAACATCTCTCGCATTTCTCTCTCTTGCTCTAGCAAGCCGGTATAGATTTTTTTATTTCAATATTAGGTATATTATAATTATGGTCAAGTGAGTCGCAGAGTAGTTCCGTTTTTTACTTTAGAGGTACAGAACCCTAAAAAGAGCCACTAATATCCGACCACTGGGAGACGTTACGCAGTATCAGCTGTGAGAACAAATTACAAGTGGTAATATATAATAGCGGAAATAGGTTCATGTTTATGTGTATGTTTTATGATAAGATATAAACTTACGTCTTCCTTTATAATAATAGTCAAAAGCACTAACAGCAGGACGAAATGCTAAGAAACGTCGAGACGATAGTGATTAACAACTGGAAGAAACATATTACCTATTAGTAAAAGCGCTAATTTGCCGAAATCAGTGAAATCATTAACCAATATTTATCTTAACATAGCATAATCAGGCTTTTAATTTTCCCACTGCTGGGACTCAGACCTCCTCTCTCTAGGAGAGGGAATGGGCCGTAATCCACCACGCGGGCTCATTGCGGGTTGGTGAATGTCACATGTCTTCGAATTTTTGGTTCTAGAACATGCCGGTTTCCACACGATGTTTTCCTTCACCGTTTTGAGAGCTGTGGTGATGAAATAAATTACACAAAGTAATGCGCCTGGCTGGGTTTGAACCCGCGATCTACAATTCGTAAGTCGGGGCCGTTACCACTCGGCCACCACTGCTCTAATATTTATCTTACCTTCAATTTAATTGATTCAATCAAAAAATTGTATACCTTGATCATGTTGTGGTACAGATTCATCACGTTTCTCATTTTATGAAGTGTCTTGTTGCTGTACCCGAACTTCTCTATAGAAACTAATAAACTTTATTGTACATCAAAGTAGTAACAATTTTACAGAAACTTAAATTTATTGATACAATGGCTGTATATTCAGTTTTTTCTAGTCTAGTAGTTTACTAACCAATACAATACATTTCTTAACTACTTTGTGAATAAATAAGCAGCTAGCTCGGTCACCGTTGTTACGTCCGTCACACCTCAGTGTTGCGTCTTATTTAATTATACTCTTTTCGTATATGTTTTTGATCTTGAATGTGATATTATTTGTTATTTTTTATTGCTAAATTTTGTTCCGATGATTATGTTATGATGTAAGGAAAAACTCAAATGAGTTTATGATTTACATCATCTGTAATGTATTATTCGTATAAAATTCAAAAAACAAATAAATGGGGAAAAAAACCGTAACTTTCGTAAAAGTCACGCACAATCCTTGGTGGACACCAAGGATTAAGACCAAAAATCAAACTCCGATAGATAGAAGTATAATCAGCAAATGACCAATCACAAATGCTTCTAGAACCAGAACGTTTGCCAAAGGCATTATCCCTTCATATAGGTCCTCCAAACTAACAAAGATATGAGGCAACGCAAACACTTTTGTGTTTGTCATCATCAAATTATTTATCGATGTTTTTCCCACTATCTCTCGCTCCGCCCAAGAGCGAGATTTGTCAAAAGATGATTTTCGCACCTAAAAAAAAAAATAAAAAATAAAAATATCCTTGGTTTGCAGAACACTTCTTTATCAAACATGTTCAACTCATTGTAATAACGTTTCGTTCTCCTGATTGATACTACATGGCGAAGATGCACAGAAAATTAATATGTAGATGATTATATTCTAAAGTTTTTGATCTTTAAAGTTACACAAAATGATCGCGTAGAGAACCAGCATCGGTGAGTATATGGCGGACTATTTATTTAGTACAGCAAAATAGCCATTAATACTAAAATACGTTAATCCTTTCACTCTATCTTCTTACAGAATAGCAAACTTTCTTATAATATTGTCTTCCATTCATCAGCAATCAAATCCAATCCAGAGCAGGTCTCCACGAGCGCGTTGAGCATTGTTAGCATACGCGGTATAGGGGAGGTGGATCGAGCTTCAGTGCGACAAAATGGGGCATTAAATAATTTATGCTTTCTAGAGCGATTGTAATTATTCGGAACAAATAATTGACACAACTCTGCATGTAAGTCAGACGCATCAGTGCAACTATTAATAATTTTACAGGCTGTTGTAATTTGGTCAACCGTCCACCTAACCATTAATGAATTGCAATTTAAACTATGAAGCGTGAACGTCCCCGAGTACTGAGATTCGAATAATACCAAAAAAATTGTTTTACTTACTATGCAAATCTTTGATATAAGATCTATAAACGGCTCGTCACTAGCGCTAAAATGAGAGTCCACGAGAACCGATGGAAGCCGACAACTACACGAGAACGAATGAACATTGAGCAGCAAAGTAATAATCAAATTAGTATGACAATATAATCTGTAGCTGATATCGAACGGACTGTTCCATTACATTAATTAGAAGGTCCGTTGCCCTACATAACTTGACACACGTCAGCGTAATAAATGAATATGCATTACGAAATAATAAGTACATACTGTCAGACTGTCCTTTTAACAGCCTAAAGAATGAGTTAAGTACACAATTCCTATTATTTATTTAGCTACACCGACAACCATGTGATCTGCTATTTGAGTACTGTAAAAATTATAAAGCTTTTTAGCAACATTCGTATTTGTACGCTACTCGTGGACTCGTAGTGCAATTTCAGATTCTATATTTAATAAATATTTCTTGTACCTAGGAATTAATCAAATCAATACTCCTGCTCTGGGTGAAGCGTGAAGGAGTATCAGAATTTTACCAACTTAAACCCGCCCTTGTTCCTTCAGTTGCCTTAAGATGCGTTTCATGAGGCAACTGTTTCGAACAGCCCCAGCCAACCATAACTTTTCTTACGTCCGTATTTCCTGTAGGGTTGGGCTCAATAAATATCGCTGTTGTATCCAACTTTCTCAAGCTATGTAAACTTACGTCCCATGGGTACTGAGGGCGAGCAATGTATATATGGTAACTAGTTGTAATTACTAGTTATATTAGTTTCTTTCTAGTTAGGAAACCAATTTTTATTTTTCATTTTTTTATTCTTATAAATAATTCCCTGTTGCACTCAGAATCAAAGTAAAAATTAATTTAGACAAATAAACAAGTTTTCAATGAAAATCATTTTTCATGGCAAGCTTTTATAGCGCGGTATATACCTATATAATTAATACTCATCAAGACTATTCCATAAAAGTTCAAACACGATAGGGTTATCCGAGTTCCTATGGCCACCATCCGGTTCCATCATCAGATCAGTTCCATGTCATAATAATTTTGCATTGTTATCTTATTTACACACGCATTCAAAATTTCAGCTCAATTGGTAACCAGGAAGTGGATCAAATTTAATTTGCAAGATTTGATTACAGACAAACATCAGGACAGGTCTAACTAAATAAAAGCTACATACATTATACCAGCAGCTATATACATTTTTCGGGATAAATAAATTAAATGCTGTTTTAATTATGATAGTGTTATAATGCATAATACAGGAAACAAACAACTCTTATCAACACCACATATAAGTACAAAACTACAGCAGTAACGTAAACACAACTGTTCACGTTACTTTTATATTATCACTTCACTCGGAAAACGTGCAATAACGGAAAATAAAAACACGTCTCTTGTAATACCGGCAATCGTCACAGACTTAGAAAAAATGAGTTTCTTGCATGTTATTGTTTAAGGGTTAATAACTTTCTGGAACTGCAGCAGTATGATGAGGTAGGTGACGAGCAAACCAACGAATTTAAAGGGCAGCGAGATGTCGATGTCCAGCATGCGCAGCAGAGAGAACGACAGGTCCCGAGTCTCCGTCCACGCCAGCAGTGCACGCGCCATGCCACGACTTGATTTATCTGGGTAGTAATCATCACAATTTTCGTTAATAGTTTAATCAGTATAACAGAAACTTTTACATGAAAAAACAGCAGCGACCGCCGAAAGAAACAATCTCTTTATAAAAATTCAGTTATATCGGATCTCACTATCACCTTTCACATATTTGCTTCTGTCGCCTGTCAAATCAAACCTTTACATTCTCAGTCTCGTAGAACTTACTTATAAAATCATTCGTAGCATTTTCATCATTTAACAACTAGGAAGGACTTTCCTAGTCTTGGTGTGTTAAATTTCACCCGTCATGAATTGCCTAAATTGATAAATCTGACTAGCTATAAGTTCCTCAGAAGACAAAGAAGGCTGCGATTCTTCTGTTTATTCACACGTATAGAAGCGATACGATACGATAGCAAGACGTATAGATCTTTGAATCATTCTAATATATCCGTTCCAAGGAGTACTCAAAGAGCTTGAGACTAACTTACATCGATAAGTTAACCCGGTTATAACAAGTTTGACTTGAGTTCAATCCACGAGAGGATAGACACGTCAGACGCAACTAATTGCACTGGGACTCCATGTGTAATTATGATCCTCGTGGGGGCGATCGGCGGCAACGATTACACTCTCACGCTAACCATGGCCTTGATACAGGCCATGGTTCGAAGCGAAGAGGAGTGGCAGGCGGTCGCCTCGTTCTGCAAACGTTCTGCAAAGCAGTAATGCTAGCAAAGGAGGAGGCCACACGTGCCCGTGTGAGGGAGCGGCCTTCACGCCCCAGACCCCGGCCGGGCCCCGATCCCGATTTCCACCGTAGGCGCGGGCTTGCGGACGGCGAGCAATGGGTAGCCGGCCGTCCGACCGTCCGGTAACCGTCCGGACCGAGCCTAAGTCGTCAACGGCGCGTACTGTTCCACACGCGCGCTTCAGGAGATGTCAGCAAACTGTAGGGGCCCAGCAGGGGGGTTGAAGCCTACTGGTGCCAAGGGTCTACTTCTGAAAGGAAAACTCGGCCTTGGTATGAAAGGCAACGAAAGAACAGGAGTAGGTTTTTAGTCAGTAAAAGTCTGACACACCCTCGCGCTCCACCCAAGATCGTGGAATGTCATTGGATGATTTACCCATTGAAAAAAAAGTGTAATTATGAAATATACATTCAAAGGCATGTCATGTGATCACTACAACTGGGATTTGTAGTTCCACTATATTGCGGAATTTCGATGATTGTTGAGAAATTTATTGACCTATGACAAAACAGTTAAAAAAATTACATCAACTTTTAGCGAGATTATCTGGCAAGGGTTTTTAGTAACTAAATAATAAGTACAATCAGGTGTATTTCAACTGCACAATTAAAAAAAAAAACTTTACAGGTACGTCGACAAAGTCACGACATAAAAGAGTGATCTTGAAATAATGTTATCCACAAACACGGCATACAGCAAACACGACTAAGTAATGGTATTAAAACATTAAGTAATTGGGAAGCGTTCCTAGTAATATGCTATAAAGTCTTAAAAATAATCATTTACCGCCAAGAATATAAAAGTTTTTTTGAAAAAAAAGAAAACAGGAGCAGGGTTAGAGCGAGATGATATTGTAATAGTAAATGTCATAGTATAGTATAAGAAAAAAAAAACAGGCGGCGAATGAATGCTCTTCGCAAATGAGTGATGTTCGCGGATGCCATGACTGACAGCTTCGCTGTGGTCAGGGGCCAGCGTGCCAGTACCAGTAACCACCTGAGTGTGATTGCCAATAAACTAGATTGTCCTTTTATCTATTAATTAAGTAGCTAATTACTCCTGCTAACATAATTGTTATTTTGTTACCAACGTCTGTAAATTCGCTTAGTAACATAGTTTTATAAGTGGTTATGTACCAACAGGAATACAATTCTGAATTAAAGAGATTATCATTATTATAAAGACGTAACCTGTTAATGTACTGTTAAGTAATAAAGAGAATTAGGTGGGCCAGATAGTAGAGAGGTTCTAAAATGAACATACCCAGTTGATTCTCATAAAGCCTTGAAGCAAGCAGCTCCCTGAGCCTTCTGACTTCGTTGTGAACTTGGTCTCCTAGCATGCATGGTGAGAATAGCGGTAACATGATACCTGCCAGTAACCCGACGTATGTGATCATGAATGTTAACGGTACCTGAAAGAAAAAACATGACATGAACAGAGAAGAGCCAGAGGGAAAGAGGGAACGGATGCCTTTTGAAGATAAGAGTTAAAGACGTGAATTATGCGATTTAAATTCTTCAGTGCTGACTTTTTGTACAAAAAGGAAAAGAAGGCATACTCATTACCCTAGTTTTAGTTTCATATGCTTTCTTTTCGAGGTAGAAAATCAATCAAATTTCTTCTCTCGCTCCAGTCGGAGCGAAAGGGCAGACTTTTCCTAACTTAAATCCACCTGTGTTCCTTCAGTTGCCTTTTGAGTTCCTGAGCCACGGTAACTCTCCGTTACGTCACGGTATTTCCGTATACACACACACGCTTAGTTTCGTTTTCGAGTATAGTTCAACGAATTCTATGTTCTTTTCAAACTATAAACTAGAATTTGGTACCTGTTAATGACTTTAAATAAACTATAGAAAATTAATAATCTAATACTTACATCTTCCTTGATAATAGTCAAAGACACTCTGTAGCAACATGATAAAATATTAAGAAACGCCGAGACGATAGTGACCAACAACTGGAAATAAAAATATCATGTTTTACGAGCAATAGATAGATAGAATATATTAGTCGATCTTTAATCAGATCGGAAACCAATATTCTTCTTACCTGCCACTTCACTGATTCAATCAAATAATTGTACGACTTGATCATGTTGTGGTACAAATTCATCACCTTTTCCATTTTACAAAGCGTCTTGTTGCTGTCAGCTTTCGAGTACCCAAACTGCTCTATATTCAAATTCTTCGATATCTTACTGTTTGACAACGACAGCTCCATGTAATAGTTTATTAATCGCAGCCTCGGTAGAAGAAGACTCAACAAATGACCACAAAAATGTACTTCTAGAATATGCATTATTGGATATGGCACCATTCCTAAATACAGGTTCTCCAGGCTAACGAAGATATGAGGCAGCGCAAAGATTATCACAATATATAGCATCATAACAATTGTGGACATCAAGTTTCTTATCGACGCTGTTCCAATTCTCGGTCTGCAGCCGACTTCTTTATCAAACACATTCAACTCATTGTAATAACGCTGCATGCGTCTGATTGACAGAACGTTGAATGTCATGAAGAACATACACTGGATACAGAATATGCAAATAACGATATTCAACGGATATGCATCTATATTTTCGTAGACAACATATCCATAGGCGCATGACAGTAGCAGTGAGTATATAGCTGCCACTATTATAAGACCAATATGTACATCTCCGAGAAGTGGAAGGCGAATTGAGCCAAAAGCTAGTTGGCTTAAAATAAAGATTTTCGATATAGGATCGATGTAAGGTTTGTCACTGCCGCTAAAATAAGTGTTCACGAGAACTGACGGAGGCGTCATGTCGAAAACCACACGGGGCCTAAACTGAGCTTTGAACGTCACGACGATGTTTCACAAAACTGCGGTGACAGGTAATATTCTAATTCAAATGAAAATATTATCTGAACCTTATATCGGACGCAATAACAATTGGAACCATTAAATTAACTACTTGGTGTGTTGTTCTACACAAGTTGACATACGTCGATGAAGTAATTCATTATGTATCACGAAGAGAATAGTGATGGCCCAGTGGCGACGGTCTCGACCTACGAGTAGTAATAGATTGTGGATTCGATTCCAGGGTGGTGCATTAATCTGTGTAATTTATCAACACTGCTCTGAAAACGGTGATAAAAATTGTTGTGAGGACATATATCGTAGACCCAAAAATCCAAAGACAATGTGACGTTGACAAACCTATACTGGATCGGAGTTGTAAACCTGAGAGGGATTTAGCGTGTTTCGGCCCATTCGCTCTTTTAGAAAGGACTGTGATTCAGCAATGCAAATCTTATTAGCTGATAATAAGACCACTAAACTACCTGTCAGACATTATCCCGAGAGAACATACTCCCGGGACAAAGTCTCGTATAATACACATGTATATGTATGTCTTAAGGAATTCAGCACGAAACGAATGTATGAGTGTGTCTTCAGGATTTGTTCTACCCGTGTGTTTCATCCAAATCCGTTCAACTATTAAGACGTTCACGACGTTCAATATTCATAGATAAAAAAACAGACAAACAAATAAACATTTAGTTAGTTTAGTATCCTCACTAGCCCTAACTTTTATTACAAATGCGAAAGTTAATTGGTCTGTTACTTTTCTTACCTAAACCACCAAACCAAAAACAGAAAATGATATGCATAGAGATAGAAATCTTTAATCAAGAAAAAAGTTCTGTTCCCAAGGTAAAGAACAATAACTTTCCGTGGCCACAATTGCTTTAGGACGCTAGATGGCGCCACGTGTCTTTCAAATTATGATTAGTTACGAGTATGTTATTAGGAGATATTTTCACAGAATCGAATTGACGGCTCCGCCCACGTGAAAGTTGAAAATGATCCTAAGGGAACATGTTCCCCCCAAACTGAATCGGACTGTGGCTACCCTTAAGTGGCTCCTGCCTATCCTAAGGGATTCAGACGCCTCTTTCCGGATGCTCTACGTCGGCAACGATCTCTCACGCCGGCCCTTGGTACAGGCCATGGTCTAAAGCGAGAAGAAGTGCAGGCAGTCGCCTCCTTCTACGAAGCAGTAATGCTAGCAAAGAAGGAGGCCGCACGTGATCCCGATCTCGATATCCGGCCACCGTAGGCGTGGACTTGCGGACGGCGAGCAATGGGTAGCTCGTCGTCCGATCGTCCGGTAACCATCCGGACCGGGCCCAAGTCGTCGACGGCGCGAAGTGTCGTCGACGCGCGCCTCAAGGATATGTCAGCAAACCATAGGGGCCCAGCAGGGTCGAAGCCTACTGGGGCCACGGGTAGTGTCAAAGTGAAACCCGGGGCCCTGAAGGCAAAGGAGGAACAGGAGTGAGTTTTTAGTCAGTAAAAGTCTGACCTACCCTTCCGCAGAGCGAGGAGATATCATTTGATGATTTCCCTCCTAAAACCACCACCCAACGTGTAATGTTGTTCCCATGGCTATAATGTACCAAACATCCAAATAAATCCGGTTGCCTTTTATATGTGAAATTTTGTATGGATGTGTACACATTCGCTTCGTCCCCGTGATAGTAGAAAATTATCTCAAAGGAATATATTCTGTCATATAAGTGTCATCACAATTCATTCAGCTGTTCCAGTGTCCAGAAGTAACAAACATACACGGACACTTACAAACTTTCGCCTTTCTAATGTGATAATCTAAAGCCGTTTGTGGGTCGCGGGTTCAAACCCAGCCAGGCGCATTACTTTGTGTAATTTATTTCATCACCACTGCTCTCAAAACGGTGAAGGAAAACATCGTGAGGAAACCGGCATGTCCTAGAACCAAAAATTCGAAGACATGTGACATCCACCAACCCGCACTGGGCCCGCGTGGTGGATTACGGCCAATTCCCTCTCCTAGAGAGGAGGCCTGAGTCCCAACAGTAGGGAACATTATAAGGCCGACTATGCTATGCACGTGAGTCGAGTATGGAATCGGACAGGAACGGTTGTTGTGGCGACGCTTGGAGGCCTATGTCCAATAGTGGACGTCTTTCGGCTAAAATAATGATGATGATGATGATGATAATGTATAGACTTAGAATTTATATTGTGTAGTTTGTTTTTATTTTTTTTAACTTTTTTAACTTTACCAGAATTTAGCAATAGACTGAATTAAATACTAAGTAATTATAGTTATTAAATTATATTTTCTATTTAATTCAGACTATTGGTCAATTTTAGTGATATTAACGTTAATGCCTCTTATATCGACCAACAACATGAACTGATTGTCAACTAAACTAACACGTGCGAAGCTGCGATATTTTATAAATATTAATATGAATTTACCCACAGCAAAATTACATTGCACGAAAGTATTAACTTGGCTTATTTATTTAGTCTTCGTCTCGTGTAAATGACTAAGAAATTACAAATTTGGCAGCATTCGTTTACGCGTTTTGTAGCTCAATTTCACATTTGAAATCATGCTGTTATTTTTTTCTCTTGTTTTCGCAGATATTCAGAAAAGATTCTGAGTCAATCGTACCAATCTAATAGCCCGTGTAATTTCTGAATATTTCTTTTGTGATGAAGAATTTTTCGGCCATTTAATTAGGATCCTGAGTTAAACAAAAGGTTAAGAGCTAAACTATGCTTTATCTTTTCCCAAATTGTGTATAATCGAACTTTCGTCAATCATTAAAATTCTTGAGCATTTAAATTTAATTTTACTTCATTAAACGGGGTCGGCTCGCTTATTAAAATAAATTTGAACTTAGTTTAAATTCTTTAGTATTTAAATTTAATTTATAAAAACGAGTCAAGCTTGGCCAGAGGTCACGCAAGACGAAGAAGATTAGGAAGGAGATGGAAACTTAACCCAGCTGTTGGACACAAAATAAACCAGTGAAAAAAACTTTCTGCTCTAGTAGGAAACGCCGTTTAAAGGCGAACTTAATTTAATATCTACTTTAAATAATTTCTACAAACTGAAACAAATAATCTCTGTTAATAATTCGTTTAAGCTTAAATAAACAGCTATTTTAAGTTTCTTCTAACGCTTTCCATTAAAATCCAGTCTCAGTATATTTTTCTGGGCATATGACCGAACACGGACTTTATTTCCGGACTTATAAAATATTATAACTTTAATCCTTTCTTCCTTTTTTGCTGTTTATTTCCCAGGTTTTGTTGTTTGTTTGTCACAGATGTATCTCATAATGTACATTTTACAAATATGATTATACTCTTCCTCTTGCGTCAGAAAATATGATGTTGTGTCCTCCGCGCTCTCATAATAATTAGGAATAATAAAAAGAGTGTTCCCTCAGCCCTGCTCTTTGTTCCCACTTCAAATTAACTACAAAAAAGTTATAAAAGCCTTTGTTTGTCCTTGGAGCGAATCCGCCCGTTGTCAGCGTAAACTTATTATGTCACTTTCTGCCATAATGGAAGAGAAAATTGTTTATCTACTCGAAATAAGTACTATTTTGATTCACTGATGAGATAAAGTAACATTCTTTAGGCAAAACAAAAACCTGCTTCCTTTTTCCTTGAATCTTGTCTATGTTGATTTTGGTTTATCATAAATTGAGTTTATATTATATGCAGTCTTGTAGCTCCTGTCTTGCACTAAGTACTTGAGTAATACCTCTCAATTTATTTTTCAATACACTTAAGTATTCGCAAACCTGTTCCTACTCCGACCGCTTTTAAACTCACGATGTAGTGTATTCTGCACTAGTGCAAGATAATATCGGCCATGTTTGCTAATAAATTTATTATATTTAATGTATATTGGTACTGGCATGCAAGCCAGTCAGATTTTTACTAAGCCACAAATGTTCGTTTAGTTGCCCTATGCGTTCCAAACCATGGGCTACCATGGATGCAATAAAAAGAGTTATCTTTTGAACATTCTCGCAGCTCTACCAGGCATCGGCCCCACTAGGCCTCTTCAGATGATGCTACGGCTGCAGGATTTTTCAAAAACGGACTCTTCCAAACAACCCCGTGGCCCTAAAACAGAAAAGGCAACTGAAAAAACGCAGTAGGATTTTCGTCAGTAAAACTCTGACATTCCCTCTCGCCTCATCCAGAGCAGGAGAAGTTATTAGGTGATTTTAAAAACCAAGAAAAAAACTAATACCTGGTGATAATCATAATTCAAAAGAGCACTTTAAGTCTTCTTCTTATTTGTACTCTCCTCCTCCTATTAGTTGGGGTTAAGTCTCCTCACAAATCGGCACCAGGATATTCTATCCTGGGTTGTCGGCTCTGGCAAATGGGCTGGCTTGTGGTCTCTCTCGATTCTAGTCCACTTAGTCAGTGGTGAGTAACCTTTGCCTTTTTTTTGTTCTAGCAGGTGGACATGATCCTCGCTTCCTTCAAAGAAGTACTTCAAGTAAATGCAACCTTTCTCAGTTGAGCAGAAGTCCTGTTACTTGAAACCAGGATATTCTATCCTGGGTTATCGCCTCTGGCAACTGGGCTAACTTGAGGTCTCTCTCGATTCTAGACCGCCTAATCAATAGTGGGTGACCTCTGCCTTTCTTTTGTTCTAGCAGATGGGCATGGTCCTCGCTTCCTTCAAAGGAGTACTATTTTTTTTACATTCATATAAACCAGTGCTTGACTACGATCCTACCAGATGCAATCATTGATAGTCAGACGCACTAGTTTATTACTACATGTGATGCAAGAAATCTCAGTTGAGCAGAAGTCCGGTTACTTGAAACTGATATGTTAGTGCCGTAAGTAAGTTAAAGCAAACTGAATGGATACAGCACTGTTTTAAATTAAATATGAGTGAACAGCCAGCCCTGCCAGAGCACTTTACGGGTGGATATCTACATACTGATCAGTGATGTTACGAAGATTCGATTCCTATTCCGGAATTCCGGGCCTTCCAATTGATGTACCTTCGATTCCGATTTCGGTACCGATAAATTTTAAATGGTACAGGAAACTCCCTCCTGAGTTGAGAGTGAGTTTACGCTTTATTTATGCCTAGCTACTTTAAGTTTATAATTAGTTTGAGTACTGTTTCATTTCACGTTTCTGCTTCCTGCTCTAATTCTGGTTCCAGTTCCGATAAACAAAATTTTAAAAATCCCGCATTCGAATTCGGTTCCGATACAACCACTTCTGTTACATCCCTAATACAGATCATCTCCATTTACAACCTTTACATGCAAATCTAAAACTATACGATCGAATATAGATGCAGAGTAAGGTCAGGACAAGGCAGTTGTACAGCCAACCGCACGTGTATGGTGATATTTTTTTTAACCGTAGCGCAACACTTAAAATTATTCCTGCTTCTACTTGATCCTCAAAACGCAGTACAGCAGCCAATCGCTCAACCATCGCAAACACCACGTCGTCAATTGGCTATATAATAACAGCCACTTGGTTTAATAGTGGATGGGTAACCATTCATTACAGGTTAAGCCGCTAGTTCCAATGGCTGCCAAACGCAGATCTTTGGCAGTTTTCTGTTTTTAAGATGGAAATTCTGACTGCCAGTCAAAAACCGACCAAAGTTTCGGTTTTGGTCAGATTCGGTGAAAAATCTGATTTCGGCTGGAATTCCGGGACCGAATATTCGGCTCGACCAAAACTAGCGTCTAGCGTTGTGCTGACGGTTGTGAAAGATACCTCGAAACTGACTGACTCGTTTGCATGTTATAATTTTTATGTAATCGTCAATTTATCGATTACTTATCTAGTATTTTATGAAAGTTATAACTATATAATTGAACATAACTAGATCGAAATACAGTTAGGAATATCAGAAATCAGAAACGTTTATTTCAAATAGACCAATTACAGGCACTTTTGAATTTTAAATATGTCGGTCAGTCAAAAAAAAAAATACAAGTGAAGCTAAATTGCACTTATCGGTATCGTAACTAGTTTTATTTACTTTTATTTTCTGTCTATTTTTCTGTTAACACGACAGTTGCGGCTTAGGTTTTGGTTTCGGCTGAAAATCATGTTTTGGTTGATCACTACTGCCAGTCTTATCAAGGGGTATCGTACCCAGTACGGTAGTCAATTAGTTTTAAAGGTGGTGTGACAAAGTAGTGAAAAGACTCAGGAGAATCAGCCCCCCAACCCAAGTTACGATCGTTTCGTTTGCGTCGAACGCCTCGAGTAGGCCACGCCTCCGATTCCTTTGGTCTGACCACGTGACTGAGCGTCGAGATGATGTCAGGGGTGTCTCTTAGCCGTAAGTGTAAGGCTACTACAACCTACCAAACAAGCAAGCAAAAAAAAAAGAAGCAAAAGCAAGCACAGCAAGTAAACAAGTGTAAAGCAAGTGCTAGCGTGTTCGTAAAGCAAGTATTACTAATAACATGTGGTTGACCGTACACTATGCGGGCTCCGACTGAGCTAGCGGGATTTCGATATCACTAGCGTTTACGAGCAAGCTAACGTTGCGCTTTTATTTAATGGGGGGTTAATATATTTTTCTAAACTGTTGTTAGGTACTGGGAAGCAGTTGTACTTAATCTTTAATAATTCTCTTTTAACAATAGATTATTTTGCGCTACAATAAAACATTCCTATTGCTTTACTTAGTACAAAATTTAAAATTAGTGTTTGTTTCATAATTTGGCATAACTTATCACATCATACTTATATTATAAAGGCGAAAGTTGTTATGTACAGTGAGGGATCAAAAGTGCAGTTGCACTCTACCAATGCTAAAATATCTTTGTTAAAGAAGTTCTTTAATCCACAACCAGTTTATTCAATACTTTAGATTCCATGCTACCAATTAAATCAGTCATGAACCTTTGACCCTCTTCTACAAAGAAATGTTAGCATTCCCCCCTGACTGTACCTATGTATTTAAGTGTTTATTTGTATGTGTATGTTTAAATCTGTTTGTTACTTCTTCACGTTTAAATGGCTGAATGGTTTTTGATAAAATTCTACAATAATATAACTGATATGTCATAAAACACATAGGTTGTATAGTTTATAATATGGATTCAAGTTTATCTTTGTCTAGTCATAGTAAGCTTCCCATTACTTATTGTTCTTCTTATTTTATTTATTTATTCAAAGTCTGGTTGAAGAGCAAGTTTAAGCTAAACAAACTTAGCCTAGAACGTTAGTCTAGAACTGGCTGCAGTCAGTCCTCAGATATTATATGTCCCAACAAATACCCCAGTTTTTTTACCAATACATCATGATTTCAGCCGAAAGACGTCCACTGTTGGACATAGACCTCCCCCAAGTGTCACCGTAATGACCGGTCCTCTGCGTCTCACATCTATCGGATTCCCAGATATTATTTATTTTGTTTTTTTGATTGTTTTGGTTTTCCCTAGATTGACTGGTAGAGAATGCCTCAGGCATTAAATCCGCCTTTGTAATTTATGTTGCATAAAGACATCCAGGTCATCGGTCCACCTCCAGAAACTTTCGTCCCCATCGACGATCTGTTCTGCAAGCAATGTGCCCTGCCCACACCAATATAAATAATAAATTTTTATTATTTACCTCCATGCTTACCAACTGAAAATTTCAGCAGAACCTTATATTTACATAAATCTGAAACAGACGTCGAGAATAATATTGTGAGAATTGAGTTACGTGGATATCATATACAATATGTATGAGTTTTCCATACAACAAACGAGGAAATACATTGCAATGATTTTGTGGGCTGACGAAACATCAAACGAAAGCAAAAGTGAATATACATATATGTATGTGATGATATCGTAGATACTATCCCGAGAACATTGGTGGCCCAATTGTAACGGCCCCGTCTTACAGGTTCAAGGTCACGGGTTCAAACCCAGTCAGGCACGATACTTGGTGTAATTTATATTACCACTCATCACTCATCACGCTGTTTTCCTTTACCGTTATGGGAGCCATAACGGTAAAGGAAAACATCGTGAGAAAACCGGCATGTCCTGAACCAAAAATTCGAAGATATGTGACATTCACCAATCACCCGATATTGAGCCCGCAGGGTAAATTACGGCCCATTCCCTCTAAGCCTAAGTCCCAGCAGTGGGCACAGTATAAAGCTAGATTATCCTGAAGTAAAACATGAAAATACCTGCATACTGAGATGTATACTAAATCAATAGCTGTTTAATTTCATTGCTAGGTTCATAGAAATAGAAAATTCTAATTCCAAAATTTATTTAACATCGTAATATTTAATTCATAGACATAATTATAAGTAACATGCAAAGAAACGAAACATAGGTAAGTGACCTCCTTGTGTATGACATGTCAAGGGCGACGACAAACGATGTGTCCTACAGCCAAGGATTTTATATATATCCTACGGATAACCTACAGCTGAAAATATTAACAAAAAAAGATTAGTACCTACTATTAATCTATTTTTGTTAATATTTTTGGCTTAGATACTAAGTTTTTTAAGCCATGTCTTAGTATGAATAATTTATTTATTTACCATTAGAATATGGATGTACATATTCTAATGTTTTTGCAGTATTTGGCAGCAAATTTATCAAGTCAACCTTCTCGACAAACTTCGCTAAGGTAGCCAAAACTACAATAAAATTCTCAGCTCTATTTTACCGAGATCGTGCCTGTTTCAATGATTCCACATATTGTCCAGTTACGCAGACATTTGAGATACAAAACTACTCCAACTTTACATCACAATATCCACTAGGAATAAATTTACGAATAATTAAAACAGCCACTAAACGTCATTCAAAGAAATCCCGCCAAGAACTCCAAACTAATCTACTACTAAAATAGATTAGTGTGGGGATCGTGAGGAGATTCCATTTTTTTTTAGAGTTTGAATCATTAAATAATTTCTCCCGCACAAGGTGGAGCGAAGGGGAGTGTCAGACTTTTACTGACTAAATCTATCCGTGATCCTTCAGTCACCCTTTACGTTTCAGGAGCGTGCGTTGCAGGTTAATTACTCTGGATTCGTAATCGCGATCTTCCCGTCTGATTATAATTTAGGTATCTTCAAGGCTGGTGTGAATAGGCTATTAATAAACTAGTGCGCTCATCATCAACGACTGCATCACTACTAAGCACTAGTTTATGTCATTTGTCGCCATTTACTCGGATCTTGCCACCTCGCTTCGGGCAGAAAACTACTTTTTTGTACATATTTTTTAAAACCATGTTTGGAATTT
Organism: Mythimna pallens; assembly: GCA_961205895.1. Taxonomy (NCBI): domain Eukaryota; kingdom Metazoa; phylum Arthropoda; class Insecta; order Lepidoptera; family Noctuidae; genus Mythimna; species Mythimna pallens. The sequence continues at coordinate 12,540,621 of OY540843.1, forward strand.
ATATTTAAGAAATATAGCATAATAATCAACCTTATAATATTCCCACTATTGAGACACAGGCCTTTTTCCTAGAAGATGGAATGAGCCGCAATCAACCACGCAGGCTCAGCGTGGTTTGGTAGATGTCACATTTCTTCGAATTTTTGGTTCTAGGACCTACTGGTTTCCTCACAATGTTTTCCTTTACCATTTTGAGAGCAGTAGTGATGAAATAAATTACCTACACAGAGTAAAGCGTCTACTTAGGTTTGAACTCACGACGCACTACCTACTCGTAAGCCGGGTTACCACTGGGCCAACACTGCTATTATTAAAAGAAATGTGTCAAAACAAACGAAATATACATTTTCACAAGAAAAAATAAAAACGGAATTAAAATATCTACCTAATATCAATTAATTTTACCCTCGCTGTTAATATAATTAATTAAACATCGAAATTAAAAGCTAGTATATGTGTGTTATATGAGCTACAATACAAAACTCACCCAACAGAAACACAATCAGCCAAAACAACAATGAATTCTACATCAAAAACAGATTACTTGGAACCCAATCACACCGGGAAGAGATAGCTACGGAATATAGTAACGAAGTCAAGCGAAATATGATGATATACGATACTACTTCAGCTAAACGTGGTAACAAATAGGAGGCTTCCTCTCCTCGTGGCTAATACGGGAAACCGGGAAACAAGGGTCTCTGTCCACAGCCCTAATCAATCATAAGACGCCACGGAGCACCCCTATGGATGAATTCTGAAATATATATATATGCTTTTATTATGTATATATGTCTTTATTAATACGGCAGTAGGGCTGCCTCATAATTTAAATTTGGTCGATCAGTAGAGGATATGTTTTTAATTATGTATACAAAAACATCACCTCACTTCCATGTCTTTTTTTTTCTAATTTTTGTTAGAACTAGCTTCTATCAGCGGATTCGACCGTGTTAATGTAGATGTTTTCAAGGAAACATACTCCCAGCCCTGCGTTCAAAAATAACCAGAGTAAGGTAAAGTCGCTAATCCAACCGTTCACAAATGCTTCGAGTTGCAACCCAGGTTCGTTCTTTTATAACTCGAGTAGCTACCCTAGAATTAACCCAACTAACTCCAACTCCGAGCAGGGTAGGTTGGTGTAAGCGACCATAAATTACACTTGCTTGACATTGTCAGTTGAACTCTACGTTCGCGTTCAAAAATGCGAGCGTAAAGTATCTACTCTGATGACGTCTAAGAGTTAACTCTAAGCTCAAATTTGAACGCAGGGCAGGATAACCAGTCTATGTGGCTGTTACGTGACATAATATGGTTTACTCCTGTGCCTTTCATTCAATACCGTGCACCCGTTTGAAAGTGAAGGAATAACAAACTATTACAACTTTTTCCTACACTTGTGATAAAAGATTTTGCTTCATGCTTTTCAGAATCCTAGGTCACCGGGAGGTACTCTATAGGTTTTGATTTCCTAGTGAGTGTTTTGACACTCACTAGGAAATCAAAACCTATAAATAGGAATCAAAACCTATAAATCCACCTAAACCGAGTATATACGGTGTTATCTTTAGATTGCATTGGATTAGGAATTTGATTTTTTCATTTCTGCTTGGGATAGCAGATCTCAGTATTTCATATTAATTTCAGCTTGCCTCCACGCGTCCCTGAGAAAAAATGTCTTGATAAACGGAAAGACGGGCAACAAAGTGATCCTATTATGGTTCCGTTTTTGCTGACTTAGGCCCGGAACCCTAAAAAAAGGACTAGCCAAATAAGAGCAGCCGTTCTGAAGTGATGCACTTACATACTTTCCATAGACAGATTAAGCCGGGTTGGTAAATTAAATGTAAGTAGAAAATCTTTATGACATTGAAGACCCGAACTAAAAGTGCCTGAAATATCTTTCAGAGATGTGAATTCATCATCATCATTTCAGCCGAAAGACGTCCACTGTTGGACATAGGCCTCCCCCAAGCGTCGCCACAACAGATGTGAATGTGATGGTGTGTGGAGGTGTGGTGGTGTGGTGTGTGTGTGTGTGTCAGATGTGAATTATCAGTAAATATCTACATACTTCCAAAACGAGTGTCCTACTTCCTTTTTTTCGAGGTTGGAAACCATCAAATCTTCTCTCGCTCGAGATGGAGCGAGAAGGCGTGTCAGACTTTTACTGAATAAACCCCACCTGTGTTCTTCCAGTTGCTCTTTGCGTTCCAGGGCCACAGTACCTCTTTCACGAACAATCCAGCAGCCCTGGCAGGATCCCACCTTCACAGTAGTTACGGTAGTTGCGCTTTAAAATGAAGATTCGTTGTACGAATATCAAAAGCTACCGGTTACGATACCACTTTCTCAACGTGACAACTGTGGCCATTTCCACCCTTTTTACTAGTGACAGATCACCATTGAAAAGGGTGGAAATGTGCAGCATTGAACCGAGACAAGGAATAATAGAATTGTCGTGGTGTAATCATTTTATTTTCTGTTTTCACTAAGAAAGCAGACCGAGCGATGTGTAAGGAAAATTGCGAATAAAACGTGGCCTTAGTGCGAATTTTTAAACTTACTCGTACACGTGAACGTAAACTTCTTTTCTATTGTGTCCATGTGAGAACACTGTACACTCCGCGAATTCATAGATTGCTATTTTTGCACTGTCCTCTCATACATTAAAATTGCATTATGTAATATTGTAAAATAAATAATTTTTAAAAGAGTAACCATTGAGTTTCTTGCCGGCCGGCACTTCTCCATAGAAAACGACCAACTGGAACCTTTTACTAGCTTTTAACGTTTTTATAAGTGACCATGTAGGCCTATGTGTACTAAAAAGATATTGAATTTGAAACGTCTATTTGTACCAAAACTGAATAAGCACTATCTCGTGATAAAAGCGAAAAAGTGCAGTTGCATACGATTTGACATAATCGAACGTTTGCGTAAATTCAGTCGAGTAGGTTTATAGACTCGCAATGGGCCATCTGAACATGGTCATAACAATTATACAATAACTAGTGTAGAGCTTCTTTCTTGTGACTGAGATTGAGATGACGTCAGAACAAAGGAATCGGAGGCGTGACCTACTCGAGGCGTTCGACGCAAGAGAATCGAAACGAAACAGTCATAACTTGGCTAGGGGGGCTGGTATTTTATAATTAAAAAAAAAAAAAAAAACATAATTCGAGTTCTAAAAGAATATTGTTGAATTATGGCTGCAGTTAGGACGATAAGCGCGAGTGTTTTTATGTATTAATTTAAACTAGTAATTTGATAAGAATATATCTGATAGTTTAACACGCATAAGCCATTTCATTAGAGCGGGAGAAGTCATTAGATGATTTCTCACTTCAAGAAAAAATAAACCTTTTCATTATGTATTGCCGGTCCTTACAATATCTACTCAAATACACAATATCTCTTGCTACTACTTAGTTGTATACGAGCATAGCAACATTTAACATAATCACTTTAGCTCCGTGATTGATGCACATTTAGAGCGGGTTCCCACTTCCGGACAGATAACAGAAATATATAAAACATTTCGGCTTGGCTGAATTTAATACTGAATCATGAATCAGGAACCAGAGGGAAATAGATACGGATTTAATTACGTTGCCATTGTGACAAATGGCTATGTTACGTTTTGTTTTAAATCAAGATTAAAATGACAATTTTGTTTAAAGGGATTTCACTGGTTATAGGCTCTTCTGCCAAAAACTTTAACATGTACCCCACAGAAAAGGGAGCTTAGTGTAGTATCCGGCGGGTTTATACCCAAGTAAACTGGGACATAAAAACTCCCAGCTATATTACAAACACGCATTCCACGTCAAAACGTTTGCCACTGTATTTCATCGTACCCTTTGTGTTGGTTTTCTGCTATGAAAAGACGTCGGTTAAAATTCCATTCAAAAACTCCATTATGTGAACAGAAATTCGCCGAAATGCGTCCTTGACTTAGAAACTCTTCTAATCCAGGTGAATGGAAAACGTCGAAATAAAATTTATCTTTAATAAAAATCGAAGTCCAATTATGTGGGTATTATAAAACCGTGTTTACACTGACGGCGAGCCAGCGCTGAACCAAGGAAATTGGAACGGCAAATAAATATCACAAAGTGTGGAAATTTTAAACCGTAACAATTTTTTTATGTTGCCACGCTCTGATGCCAAACATAACATGGCGGTTGTACAAAATAAATATGTTTTCCGCAAACAGAGAGTGGCGACATGTGACACCATACGTCTTTCAATCAACAACACTTTTGATTTTCGCTTATGGAAAGGAAAAGGATCATCCATTATCAGGAAGTAGTCGGCCGGATGTTTCCAGTTTCCGGATCTACTTTGGAACAGTTTGTAGCGAAACAAAAGTTATTTCTAACGGCAGAGTGAATTTCAATGTATCATCACTTTTAAGCTCGTTGAAATTTCTAATGAAATGGATTTTACGAATATCTCAGTTTTAACCAGCACCTGGCTAGAGGGCTTTACACAGGTGGTTGATTGAGAATCCTTTCTATACCATATAAGAATTCCTACAGTTCAAATCCAAATGAATTTTACCTATAACAAAAAATTGCATGTTATTATGTTATGATTAAATATTATGCTAAGCTACTATTATATAAAGTGTTTGATAGGCGTCATATCAAATATTCTATTTCTATTCTTACCTTATTTCTAATTTTCAATATTTATGCTCTTCACACGCTAAGAATCTGCGTTCTTCTAACAATCTCCTACTGCTTTGTCCTTCTCATACTTCTGGGTTGGTTCATTCTCCTTTTTACACACAGTCAGAATGCATTGAAGTGGAAGTGGCGGAATTATTTCTTACACTAATAGCAGAATCGTTTCAAAAACCCCTTTCCTTTACTTTATAAAAACTATAAATATATATTATTATAATATGAGTGTATATTTAATTTTAACTGTATTATTATTTGTTTTGTAATCCTGCATTTCTAAACAAAATTTTCTATTTTTATGCACCTGCTATATTGTCCGCCCCATAATGTACCCCATTAAGTCCGCCTTTGTACCTTTGTGTTGCATGAAAATTAAATAAATTCTCACTTAGTGGAATTCCGAATTGTATTTACTTTTATTAATTTACCTTCAAACATATTCTTACTTTTACATGGCATACTGAAGCATTAAATAATGGTCTATGCAGGGTATAAAAAAATCTTGTGAAAACATACTCATTGAAATGTCAGGCACACAGCTTAAAGTTAGCCGCCGTCTGAGGAAAGGCAATAAGACCAACTTAAAAAGCTTTGAAAACTTCGGACAAGTTCCGCCAGACTTATATAAAAAATTAAGATTAGTCTGAAGTTCGCCATCTCGAGTCAAGGACATGAATATTCAATCAAAGTATCAATATGAAATCTACTTAATAAAGTATTTTCATAATGACATTAGTGTTGATGGCGAACTTTTCACTCTGGCGGCTAAAAACAACTAAAAAGATTTCATCTATTTTCCGAAATGTCAGAACACTAGGTGATGGCGCTACTGACTATAAAAAAAGAACTATCGTGGCCCTAGAACGCAAAGGACAACTGAAGAAGCACAGGTGCGTTTAAGTCAGTAAAAGTCTGATATTCCCTCTCGCCCCACCAGAAGTGGGAGGAGTCATTTAATGTTTTTCACGTAAAAAATAAAAAGGTGATAGTTGATGCTGACTGCAAAATTACGTAGGAACATATTCATTGAATTAAAACAGAAAGACTGCTAGATTTAGCCCATCATCATTATCATCATTACAGTCGAAAGTCGTTTACTGTTGGACATGGCTTCCCCCAAGGGTCGCCATAACGATCAGACCTGTGCATCTCGCATCTATCGGATTCCCGTGACCCACTTCTGGCGTCTTCCACGTGCACGATCGTCACTCCTAAACCTTTCGGTCCCATCGACGATCTGTTCTGCGAGCAATATGCCCTGCCCACTGCCACTCAAGTTTGGCGATTTAGCCCTCGTATAAGAAAATCAATAAGACCAAGATAGACCCCAGAAAAAGTGTAGACCGTAGCAATAACTTTCACGCATACAAAGCCACAAAAGGCGAGTTTTTATTCGAGACCCATATATTATGCATACCATATGCACAAGTATGTAAACGAGTACATAAGTAAGCATTTATTCTACGTTGTGTTGCCCCAGAAACGCGATCTGTTTGCCAAAGAACGTGACAGCGGCGCGATGAACGAACGCCGCCGGCGAACCTCGCACAAAGATTTTTCCTAAACTTCGTACATCGCATGCACAAGTAATACATTCTACAGAATCGTTTAGCGAGATAAACTTACCGTTGTTGTTTATTTTCTTGTTTTGCTTTTCGTATAACATAAAATACAGGACAGATTCTTAGAAATATAGCGCGCAAAAGCATATTTCTTACTGAAAATATTTTGCGCATATTTAGAGAAATGTCTTCTAGTTACAGCAAAGCTCTCAGAAAAAGGAGGAAACTATAAATATAGAAACATAATATAAGACAAAACTTAAAATTGGTATAAAAAAAATAATTATCACAATCAATGAGCGTAGAAAAAGAATAAATGCGATGTAAACACCGTAGTCCGTAGCAGCTGCTACGGCGTAGCGCCCCGTAGCCAGTGTTATGCTATTTAGTGTTATGATATGCTACTATAGAATAATATTTCTACCAAAGAACCGGTACCGGGAAATGTGTTTATTCATTTATTAAATCTAATAATAACGTAATTAAAACTAACTTACAAAATAAAAATAAAAGCCCTAAAGTACTAAAAAAAGCAATCTAAAGTACGGCGTCGAAAAACTCCTCCACATCGCTGTCGACTTGTAATGTACCCAAAAGACTGGCGGCATTGCCACGCTGAATGGCAATGCTTATCCTTTGTCCGAAGTAAAAGCCAGCCCTTGGGTCACGCGAAGTGTCAACAAGGCGTTTTGAAAGTTCTTTAAATATGAAATATTGAATACATGATATTAAAAATTTAATAAGCATAAGCAAAAGCATAATCAGCCTTTTAATGTTCCCACTGCTGGGACTCAGGCTTCCTCTCTCTAGGATATTGAATGGGCAGTAATCCACCACGCGGACCCAGTGCGGATTGGTGAATGTCACATGTCTTCGAATTTTTGGTTCTAGGACATGCCGGTTTCCTCACGATATTTTTCTTCACCGTTTTGAGAGCAGTGGTGATGAAATAAATTACACAAAGTTATGCGCCTGGCTGGGTTTTAACCCGCGACCTCGTAAGTCGGGGCCGTTACCACTCGGCCGCCAATGTTCGCAAAATTCAATAATTAAAAATTAATTTCTCTATCAATAATAAATCAAGATAAAAATTTATAACCGAAAAGCTTATTCAAAAAGCAAAAAGTCAACTCCGATGCAAAGTTAAGAATCTTCTATCTTGCTCTGTTTAAGTGCTTTCGATAGATCATTAATCTTGTAAGGCTTGTTGTACACGCGCCGTAAATAATAATGCAGCGTCCCAAATTCACGGACAATACCTAAGTGTCGCCGCTCAAGTTTGATTAATGAACACTCAATAACCCACACAATAAGCTTCTTGAAAATAATATACACGGAACCCAATATTATCGAAGACTTTTTGTATAATATTTTATAATGGCGGAGAAAAGGGCTATCGAGAGTCTTTTACGATAATCGTTGCCATTAATGCGAGTAAAACAGCAAGTTTCAGTTAAATTGTGGATGTCGGATACAATGTGGGAACAGAATATACTGGCAACATTCATTAAGTAAGGTCCGCTGGTACTCGATTGCGGTAAAGTGAAGTACCTTATTGGTTCGGACTGTCGCATAAATGGTTACCTATTTGTTTTTCCACAATACATACTTCATATCCGGTTAACTGCAAACCTACACAATACCAAATGGATACTTGCTTATGTTTATTTTTTTTGTACTAAACAACAAATGTCTCAAAAAATGAATATTTTTCTGAACCACATCAAAATTGGTTACAAAATAAAGCAGCAATTACCACTTCAACATGTGGGAACATATCGTGATCTATTTTCTACGCGAGTAGTAACCTATTACCGGTGACGTCACATTGTAGTTTGAGCATCCTTTTTCTGTTACTTGACATTTTCCCCTTCCACCAGATTTTGAACGATTTTTAATTTAATTTTGAACGGATTAGAAGTTTTCTATCTGTGATTTTGGAAAAAGGTACTTTTCGTTAAAAATAATAGAAACAAATTAGAAAACTACCCAAATGTATGTGATTACATTCACCAGCCGCCATTTTCTAATTCATATAGCGACTGATGTGTTGCCTTGACATTTGAGGAGACGATAATAAATTTCCATTAACGTCAAGGTTAGTGTTAACACAACATGTTATACCAACATGAACAAAACAGATGAACGTCGATATTGCTGTTGCTATGCGGTCAAGATCCACATAACCCGTATTGGAATCAAAGCGCATCCACACTGGCTATTGTGTCCCGAAGATTCATGGAACTAGGCTGTGTTCGAAACCAAAGCTGTGTCAGCGTGCGAAACATGTATGTACAGCCATATATATAATTAATAGTCCCAACAATTGTGCACGGTCAGGTGGGGTACACGGGTAGGCTCTCGACCACCGCGGACCGGAACCAACGACGACTAAAAACGGCGGCCCTTGCCCAGTTTCAAGATTTAACTGCAGACCTTCCCTAATTAAGGGACCTTTTAATGTGTGTGGGCAAATTGAGGGTTTAAACCCACTCGGAAATTTCGACTTAACCTTTATAAGTACGCAGATATGTTTAGATTTAAAATCTAGGTCAGCTTCTTAACTTGCTCGTTGCCACCCAAGGGTATAGCAGCCATGTGTACTGTTAGTGTTATAAATCGACTTCGTACTTTAGCAATTACCTTCTTACTTCATACTAAATGTAAACACTAAGATCCTGCTACTCCTGGACAACAAAAAATGTAATCAAGTAATATTAAGTATTTATTTCTGTACAAGTGATTTGTAATCTTTAAAAATAAATGAATTCAAACCGTAGTTAGGTAGTACCTTTAGTACTGAATAAACATCCACTTCCTTAAAAGTGTAGCAGTAGTGGGCCAGTGATGGTCTTGCCTTACGAGTTGTAGGCTGCGGGTTCAACCCCAGCCAGGCGCAATATTTTGTGTAATTCATTTCATCATCACTACTCTCAAAAAAGGAAGGAAAACATCGTGAGAAGCCGGCATGCTAACGAGCAAAAAAATTCGAAGACGCATAACATCCACCTTACCTACAGTGGATCCGCATGGTGGATTACGGCTCATTCTTTTTTCTAGAGAAGAAGCCTGATGTACACAAGCTAAGCTCAAGGTGATATTATTTTGAAGTAGTCCATTTTATTTGACAAGATAGATTGATTTTTCAAGGAGATATCAGCAAAAACGTAGGGGGCCCAGCAGGCTCGAAGCTTACTGGGGCGATGGGTTGTGCGAAAGAGAACCCCGGGGCCCTAGAACGAAGGCAAAGAAGGAACAAAGGAGTGGATTTTAACCAGTAAAAGTCTGACACGCCCTCCCGTTCCGATGTGACGTTAAAAGTCGATAAGAAAAGAATTGTAATTTAATAATTGAGCTTTCTTCCGTTATTAAAACGTTCGTTCGTTGCCTTAATTAAAAACAAAACTTTGTCAGTAGTAAAACAACGGGGATGTTACGTAAATTCCATTTTAACGGCACCGCCATAAAAAGAAGAATGCTAATTTATTTAAGTGTTCTCTGCTGCACTTAGCGCAGCTCAAAAAGTACTACATTTTAACTTATTTCCTACGTTCTCAGCATAATGACTTTCTGCCACACGCCGTCGATATGTTTTTTAGGAAATTAATTGAAATTAAAAACATTTTTTCTAACGATACTGATACCTTTTCTCATCTATTTGTTACCTTTTTGCTGGCCTTTCCCTGCACAAATTATTAAAACAATAAAATGGAACTGACTTCCAAAAAATAAAATATAATAAATGCAAAATAAATGGCCAGTATCACTTCTTCGTTTCTTGACGAAAAGTCGGTTGTAATTTTAAAACTTAAAGTTTTTTTTTCTCTTTTAAGTTTTGATCTACACAACTAAACTAAATAGTGTACATGACAACATGCCTATAACGACTCAGTCTACGCATTGTGACTGTTTGATGAGAGGATGTACCAGGGTGAACTGATGTTATGAAATAGATATATGATTGCAGTAATCGCGGAATTTGCGGTTATGTATTGAAAAGGTCCATTGACTATCTCCAATCAGATCCTAACATATTATATTAATCTTTAACAGAAACAAGATCCAAATCGCACCCGTAGTTTAAAAAGAAAACGCGTACATAAAACACATAGGTGAAATACAGAACCTCCTTTTTAAAATTCGAATAATGAGAGTTAAGAAATGTAATAATGTAATGTAATAATAAGATATACAATAATTGAGCAGAAACTTTGTAACGTAACAGAAAACCGTTTTAATTTTTATATTAAAAAAAGTATTTGCTGCAAATTGAATTGAAAAAAATCCCCTTTTCGTCTAACCTCGCTGTGGTCCTCGGTGTGGAAAGGGGGTTGGTGGGGCAAAGAGGCAAAGGGGAGGAAAGGGGGGTACAGAAGTCGACCACCACTGAAACGCGACACTTTTCTTTTCCATTCTCATCTCAAACGAGCGCCATCCACGAGACACTTCTTCATATTTTCAAAGCCCCCGCAGATAACTTTGAATTATGACACTTTGTTGTTGTTTGACGGCCCTACATAAATATAAGCAACAACTTCAATTCTAAAACTCTCAATTCAATTGTCCCTTCCTTCTGTTGCTCCACGAAATGTAAGTAATTCACACTCCTCCCCTCCCTTTTCGTTCCGGCTAACTTAATTAGCAAAAGTTTTAAGTAATGTCACCAAATACAATTGAATTTCGGATTTTCGTCGAATCCTCGTTTTTATCATCGACTTTTGGTCGGTTGTCTGGGATAATTCTTTTTTTTTTTTAAGTTTGTCCCACACTAGGAATAATTCCTGAATTCCTGCAGTTTTTTTTTTAGTTGGGAAATCATCCAATGACATCTTACGCCTGCCCCTTGGGCGGAGCGGGAGCGTATGTCAGACTTTTACTGACTAAAACCCACTTCTGTACCTTCTTTGCCTTCGTTCTAGAGCCCCGAGGTTTTCTTTCGCACAACCCATGGCCCCAGTAGGCTTCGACCCTGCTGAGCCCCTACGGTTTTGCTGACTTCTCCTTGAGGCGCGCGCCTCAGTTTTTTTTTACCTATGGCCATAAATATAAATATAAATAAGTATTTCACCAGAAAATTACAGACTTCGTATGATTGTAACAAAACTTTACATATTAATATTGTTATTACATTATAATTTCTTGATATAATATGAAAAAAACGGTATATATACGACAGTTCACCTCCAAATTCATTAGTTTCCAACATAGCAGTATAAAAAATAGTTTAATATTTCTCACGATATTTTACAATCTTACGGCGTTTACAATTTACCGGTGGCATAGGTATACACAAAAATCCCGTTTCTCAAAACCTAGCTTCACAAACTTTAATCACCAAAGCAAGTCGTAACATTAATAAAGCGCAACTTGACCGTACTTGAGTTACAACCGAGCGCGCAGATCGGTAAAGTACAGATCAACTAAGACAGTAGTTTTAACTTGAACAGCCAGTTGCTCGGGAGTCGGGGACAAATCCCCAAAGCCTTGGATCGAATGTTACAACTCGCTGCCAGCGTAGAGCTTCGATTGACAGTTCCACCTGCATCTGGAGATTTATGCTCTATGTTTTAAGACATAAATTACGTAAGGAAAATCGCTGTCAAAACTCTAGAGAAAATGCTCCTTTATATTTATGTATATATATATATAACTAGCTTAGCCCGTGTGTCCGAAAATTATTTATTTATTTAAAACTTTATGCACTAAACATTGTACAAAGGCGGATTTAATGCCTTAGGCATTTTCGACCGAGTCGACCTTAGGGTGGTGCAGAGACATAACATGGCAGGCGCAATTATCTGTCCTATTCCAATACATGGTCTATCCGTGTGCCAAATTTCAACCAAATCTGTTTAGCCGTTTGAACATAAAGACAAATTTTCACCGTTTTAATATCACTAGTTTCTGCCAGCGGCTTTGTCTGTGTGAAAAGTGAAAAATGTCCGAAGGAAACATACTCCCGGGATAAAAAATATGCTATGTGCTATTCCAGGACATGGTCAAATTGCATCCAAATCTGTTCGGCCGTTCGAGCGTTAAGAAGTAACAGACATACACTTACAAACTTTTGCTTTTATAATATTAATGTGATTGATCAATCATTCTGGGTTTTAAGTTTTAAGACTCTTTGTCCCCCGAATTTGGTTTCATTCTTCATTCCGAAATGTAAAACGGAAACAATAACATCTGATAAATAGCTGATAGTATTTGAAACCAACTTACTAGATAAATACTATTGTGTGTGTGTGTGTGGTGTGTGTGTGTGTGTGTGTGTGTGTGTGTGTGTAATATTTGTGTCAAAATCCTTGGAGGCGTAATTTATTAACACGATCCAAACATAGACTTACATTTATAATATCAGTATAAAGTGAGATTTTGAGGGGGGAAATCATCATATTTCCTCTGTATGGAGGAGGAGTGAGAGGATGTGTCAGACTTTTTCTGACTAAAACCCACCTTCGTCCTTCAGTTGCTCTTTGCTTTCCAGGATCACGGTAACTCTTTCAAAAAATTCCAGCTGTAGATTGGTGCAACCCTGTCGCGACAACCGCCCGGAGAACACGGTGGAGCACTCGGTGGAGGTGTGCCCCGCCTGGGCAGAGTAACGCTGTGTCCTCGTGGGGGCAATCGTTGGCAGCGATCTCTCCTCACGACTGTCTGTCTGTATGAATGCGGTAAACTCAAAATCTACTGAACATATTTTCACGCCTTTTTCAAGCCGGGTCGGATCTCTTGTTCAAAATAAAACATCTGAAAGATTTCTGTGTTTTCATTGTTACTACAACAGGACATTCCAAAAGCGCTGTTTAAAAGGAAATGCAACATGGAAATCAACAAGAGCTTTTTGTGTTGTCAAAGGAGATTGCAAAACAAAAGCTGTAGTTCGTTATCTCGTTTCTTTACCGACCACCGCGTTCTTATGAATTGTGTTGTGCAAAGAACACTTTCAAAACATCTCACAACACTATTAACAATGTAGATGTCCTTATAGCATTACAACGTATATCTATTCTACCATTTTCGTAAATGCATTTTAAAGACCTTTTTGGGTGAATATATTTACAGGTTGCATTTTGGAGAGTTTGCGCGGGAATTGCATGACTTAATTCCGCCTTCTCCTTTCTACTATCGGACAACCCGACGTACGGCGAGTATCCACCCTTGCGTTGTTGAAACTTCAACGGTCTGGACTAAGCGTTTCGCTTCGTCGTTTATACCGCATACATCGAAGGACTGGAACAATTTGCCTGCTGCGATCTTCCCGCCCAACTATAATTTAGGTGTCTTCAAGGCTAGAGTGAATAGGCTCTTAATAAACTAGTGCACCTCACCGTCAATGATTGCATCACTGCTTACCATCAGGTGGGATCGCAGTCAAGCACTAGCTTATATCAGTTTAAAAAAAAAAAAAATATCCCCCACGGCTAATTTTACATGTCCACGTTGATAATCGTGGTGATAAAAGAAAGGATGTTTTTTTATTTATTTTTTATAGTGTGTCACTTGTATGTCACTTGGTTCAATTAGGGCCACATTTTTTTAAGATAAAATTATTTAAGGAATCTAGAAAAAATCATCTCTTTAAAATTCAAGTTGGGTGGCTCGTGCCAGGTTCATTTTGTGATATAATTTTATTTACCAAACTATTTAAAATAAACAATTTGCTTGGTACGAGTATATGCATAAGACACATTATCTAAAAAATAATTAAACCATATTAGAAAATTGAATTTAAAAGTATAGGATACTAGATCAAAGTTTGTCTCTCTATTGTGAAGACTCGGCCCTGGAACGAAAGGCAACGAAGGGACATGAGTGGGTTTTTAGTTAGTAAAAGACTAACACGAAAGAGAGCGGGGGTTGTCATTGGATGATTTTCACACCTACAAAAAAAAACGATAATAAGGTACCTATACTTTTTTATACTGGTACACTACGAATCGTCGAATGACTCCTCCTGCTTTGGGAGGAGCGAGAGCATCAGACTTATACTAACTAAACCTCACCTGTTTTACTTCAAGTGCCCTTTGCGTTCCAGGGCCATGGTAACTCTTTCGAACAAGCTCGAAGCCCTAAATCTGTCCGTTGGCGTGGGCTCGGCCGACGACCAATGTGTAGCTCGCCCTCCGAACTGAACCCGAGACGTTGTCGGCGCCTAGTGTTCCACGCGTGCCTCAAAAAGTTATCAGCAAAACTGTTGGGGCCCAGTAGGGCCGACGCCTACTGGGGCCATGGATAAATAGATAGATATATTCTTTATTGTACACCAAAAATAAAAATCGAACTAGACCGAATCGAATTAGACTCTTGAAAGGGAAATCCGTGGTCCTAGAACGAAAGGGTAATTGAAGGGTCGAAACTGCGTAAAGCGAACGCCCGCGCGTTTGCATACAAAAGTGCTCCGTTGCGGTGACCCGTGCGTATATCCGTCAAGGGTTGCCGGCTCCCCGCGTCCGTTTGGCTACGTAATAATACATTAAGTTCTCCATCGACACGACTACATGCACACCGTTAAAGTTTAACTAGCGACACTGCGTAGATAATAGTCCGGTTTCCGCGACGGGGACCGTCCGCGTAAACACACACACTTTGTTACTCACCGGCTGCCCGTCGCGGGCGCCGCACTAGAACAGGATGTGCCATTAGATGAATTCCCACGTAACAAAAAAGTCCTAACTCTGTGCATAACATAAACCTTGCCACGAAATAAATGCTGTAAAATATTTTAACATCATAAGTTAACTAACGTAACATGCGCACTAAACACCTATTCCTTAACACGTAACTAGCAATATTCATGGCTGCACTTTATGTCGTCAAGATCGTAAGCACTTCAGTATAAAAATGGCTTTTATGAAAATCAAATTCCGTCGTAGAGGTGCTTCCTTCAACGCTAACTTTAGATTATTCAGGGACACGAAATATCCGAGAGGTGGAAAATATGAGTGACGAAAACTGATTGATGGTTTAAAGTTAGGTATATTAAGTTTTTAATCGAATTTTATTGATACCAGCAGTAGCACTGGCTGGAAAGCTAATAAATAAACAAAAATGTCAATTATATTTTGACATCACAGTGACAAAAATGAGTTAGGCGCAAGCTAAGCTATAATTTTATAAAGATTTCATAATTAATTAATAAAAATGAATAATAAATTTCTTACCTCGAAGATACTATCGATCTCGGAAGAGAAACGTAGCAAGTTTGCTATGGCACGTATGGCGCCTATAGTTGAGATGCCCAATGAGAGTGGCGGTCAAATCGTGATGCGAGACAGCGCCTACCACGTCGGAGAGAGCCGCCCGAGCATAGTGAGCGAACCCCATGAGTGGACTTCCGAATACTCCAAGATCAACTACCTGAGTAAAACTCTAACTACCTCTACGTTAGATAAACAATCAGGTACAGACACATGTATCACAGATTATTGTTGTTTTTACAGTCTGTTGTGTACCAAAACGTTTCAAGTTTTTTATTGATATGGCATTAGTAGATAATACGCAGAGAATTTACTGGAACATAAAAAATGTGACCAAGATTTTATACATTTATTATGTTTTTCGATACATACTTAATGACTTGCGTTGCTCAAAACTATATTTCAATAAAAAGTTTTTGCTATTTCATCACCACATCTTTCGAAAACGATGAAGGAAAACGTGAGGAAACCGGCTTAAAACCAAACATTTGAAGATATGTGACATCCACCCATCCACACTGGGCCCGCTTGTTGGAGTATAGCCCATTCCCTCTCCTAAAGAGGAGGCCTGAGTCCGAGAGATTGATGAATGTCTATGTGACATTCACCAATGACTCGGACTCACTTCAAATGTTTGGTTCTAGGACATGCCGGTTTCCTCACGATTTATTCCTTCGCCGTTTTTGAAAAAAGTGGTGTTGAAATAGGAAAAACCTTTTATTGAAATATAGCTTTTAGCTACGCCATACAATTAGGTATTTATCGAAAAACATAGTGAATGAAAAAAGTGTATGAGCCGCAATCCAATAAAATACTCGTAGTACTGGAATAATAAATAAATATAGTAAATATTTTAATGGGCCCAGTGCGCGTTTGAGAATGTAACATGTTTTTTTTATATTAGGAAATATGACTGTTTCCTTCGACCTTTTTTTTTTAATTGATATAAACCAGTGCTTGTCTGCGATCCCACCTGATGGTAAGTGAGGCGCACTAGTTTATTAAGAGCCAATTCACTCTAGCCTTGAAGGCACCTAAATTATAGTTGGACGGGAAGACCGCAGCAGGCAAATTGTTCCAGTCCTTCGATGTACGCGCTATAAACGACGAAGACGCTTAATCCGGACTGTTGATGTTTCAACAACGTAAGGTGGATACTCACCTTACGTCGGGTTGTCCGATGGTAGAAAGAAGATGGCGGAATCAAGTCATGCAATTCCCGCGTGCAATTCACGTTTTGACAGTAGTGGTGATAAATTACAGAAAATAAAGTGCCTTGCCGGGTTTGAACCCAAGACGTACCACTGGACAATCACTGCTCCAATATTTTATAAGTAACTAGCGGTCCCGGCAGACGTTGTCCTAAAAAAACTGAGAACCCGATTGCAGCGCCACCTACAGGATCCAATTGTATTTTCAAATCATCCAAAAACTTACTCAAATAAACACGCACACAAAATGACTTTTAAATCGGTCAAGCCGTTAAGGAGGAGTTACGTTGCCTACACATGTACAAAATAATTATATATGTAAGTACCTGTATAAAGATTTTGTTAATATTTCAGTTTTAAGTGGATTGGGGCGATATTTTATGAAGCAGCGTGCTTCAGTGTCAACGGACGATGGTTCGGTGAAAACTGATGTCGAAATTAGAGAGGAGGTACTTCGATCTATTTTCTAATGCATTTAAAACTAGCAGCACGCCCCGACTTCACACAGGTATACTAATGAAGATAATGAAACGAAATAAAATTTCAATAAATTTATTTCAGTCATAATTTATTGCAATTACAAAAAAAAAAAAACACAAAGGCCTTGTCCTGACAAATACAAACACAACTAATAAATATTATATTTACATTGTTTGTTTACAAAATAAAAAAAATATAGGTACTAGTGACCCAGCCCAGCTTCGCCTGTATGTTGGAAACCTTTAGCTTTTCTCTACTATACATGTATTATACACCTAAACCTTTCTCATGTATCACTCTCTTTTTCTTCTTCTGTCTATTAGTGAAAACAGCATGAAAATCTGTTCAACAGTTTTTGAATCTATCGTGTTCATGCAAATAGACGCGAAATGGACTTTGCTTTATAATATTACTAGCTTCTGCCCGCGGCTTCGGTCGCGTAAATATTGATTTATCCATACAAACTTTGGACCCCCACTTCATCCCCTTAGGGAGTGAATTGTGGAAAATCCTTTCTTAGTGCTCGCCTACATTATAAAAGGAAACCTTGTGCAAAATTTCACGCTCCTAGTTCCAGTAGTTTCGGCTGTGCGTTGATATGTCAGTCAGTCAGTTTCCTCTTTTATATATATAGATGATAGAGCTGTTTCCATTTTAATGAAGTAGATACTTTCTTACATGTTAACGTCGAATTTACGTACGACATGAAAAGTTGTGCCATAATTAAATAGCAAATAATTTTTGAAAGAGGTTGTACAAGGAATATTAAATTCCTTCTAACTTTAGGGACTACAAACTCCAAGTTATTCGTTAATTTTCGATGCAAATATTTATGAATTTAGTAAAGGTATACGTGTATTACGTGTATTATTTTTTCCGGTTCCGGTTGTCGAACGGTGAAGACGTTTATAATTTGCTCTCGGAAAGAAAAATACAAACCTCAGTTTAGAGGACATAAAACTCAGTGGGAAGTGAAGGATCTAACTTACACGGACTAAGTAAATGGAATCACATCATAAACTCAGTGTTCTGTGAACTTATAGTGAAAATAGTGAAAAATAAAATCAGTAAACATAACCTAAAAGTGTCAAAAGACTTTCAACACCGTAGACCAAGCTACCAACCTAATATTTCAGTGTTGCAAGACCTAAATTAAAACCACAGAGAACTGACAACGAGTGGTAGAGTAAAGCGCGGTCCACACATATATCGCCCATACTAATAAAATTTAACTGATAGTGAGTAATAATATAAAGCGCGGTCCACACATATCTCGCCTATACTAACAAAATTGAACTGACAGCCGCAGCGAGTGGTAGTATAAAGCGCGGTCCACACATATCTCGCCTATATTAAACGTTGAGTTATTGCATTATTGTAAAAAACTAAACTATGGCAGAGGAAAATATATCAATTTCAACATTCTGTGCAATGATGAAACTAGAAATGGAAATCACTGCTAATACGGATAAAATTATGGCGTCGATAGACGAAAAAATCAAACCGTTGGTGGAAGAAAACAAAATGTTAAAGCTAGAAATCGGAGTTCTTAACATGAAAATTAATTCTTTAGAAAATATGAACAAAAGAAACAATATCTTAGTGCACGGATTAAAAGAAAAAGGGACCAACTATGCGGAATTATCCCAAAGTATTAAAGAATTCTTCCATAAATTGGATGTGAAAATCGAAAACCATGATATCAACAAAATGCATAGAATTGGTAAACAAAGAACAGATAAAATAAGACCTGTACTAATTTCCTTTACAACGTATAACAAAAAAGTTGAGGTACTAAAAAACAAAAAGAAAACTCCTGAGAACACTTACATAACAGAAGATTTTTCCAAAGAAACACTACAGAAACGGAAAGAATTGCAATCGCAGTTAGAGCAAGAGAGAGAAAAGGGAAACAAAGCTTACATTAAGAATAATAAAGTGTTAGTAAAAACAAAAGATAGTGAGAAAAGGAAAAGAGACATTTCAACATCGCCCGTTACAGCACCACAACAACAAAAAGATAGCGGAATAGCTCTAATAGCCCCTGCGAAACTTCAACGAACAGATCCATTTGCGTATATGAGATCTAGATCCCACTCCTTCTCTAATAAAAACACATCGAACACATAGGATCCACTAGACATCGGTAACCGAAGAAGAAATGTAACAACCACAACTAATAAGAAAAACACAATAAATAAAAATCTCCCCAACCCGGTTGGTCACCGTGGGGTCAGAGACCAAAACCCCCCTGAAATGCTATCAAATAAAGGAAATTCACACAACAAGAAAAATAAAATAAACTATTACATAGCAACATTGAATACTAGGACACTAAAAACACAAGATAGATTATACGAATTAGACAATGCACTACAAAAGATAAAATGGGATATTATAGGATTGTCAGAAATTAGAAGGTCAGGCGAACAAATAGAAGAATACGATGATTATATTTTATATTTTAAAAATGAAACTTCGGGACGATACGGAGTCGGATTCCTCGTGAAAAAATACCTCAAAGATAATATCCTAGAATTCATTGGAATATCAGACCGAATAGCAGTTCTGAATATTAAATTACCTGAATATAAACAACCCATTTCAATAGTGCAAGTTTATGCTCCAACCGAAAATGCAGAAGAAGAAACAAAAGACCTATTCTATCACAAACTGAGAAAAGTCATGGAAAAAAATCACAAAACCATCATTGTTATTGGCGATCTAAACGCCATAATAGGTAATCGTACAATGAACGAGAACAATTACATAGGGCCATATACATCTGGAAAGCGAAACAACAACGGACAGAGGTTAATAGACTTTGCACAAGAACACAATCTTAGTGTTATGAACAGTTACTTCAATAAAAAACTTAGTAGAAAATGGACTTGGTTGTCACCAAATGGATGCGTCAAAAATGAAATAGATTTTATAATTACGAACAAACCCAAATTGTTCATGGATGTTCATGTTATAAACCAACTAAACTTCAACACCGACCATCGCATGGTTCGTGGAACAATGACCGTGTCCCACATGAAACACTCACGCAAACACTTGCGAAATAGTAAGCAACCATTCAAATTACCCTTACCGAAAACGATCTTGGACCCTTTAGAACATGCTTTACAAGACAAAATTCACAAAACTCATACTCTACTTGAAAAATACGATATCTTAGAAAAAGAACTAAAACAGATTGAAAACAACACACAGTCAACTAAAGCTTCAAAAGATAAAATCGGAAAAGAAGCAAGGAATTGGATGGAAACGAGACAGTTTTTGAGACGGCAAAAACCAATTGATAGGAAAGAAATAACTAAGATAAGTAAAAAAATCAATGAATGCATAAGAAATCATAGAAAGCAAACAAGACAAGATCGAATCATGTTTCACATAAAATCTACTGGAGGAGTCAAGAAAGCTTGGAAGGAGTTAGAAGAATATACAAATTGGATACCAGAAATGAATAAACAAAAAGATCAAAAGAATAAAACGAAAAGATCCGAAATACTAGAAGCAGCGACAAATTTCTATCGAAACCTTTACAACGACGACGACGAAATGACATCATCACTACCATGTCTAAACCAAATGGAAAACGAAGAAGACGAGATCCCAGAAATATTGGAAAGTGAAATATTAAAAGCCATCCAATCACAAAAAAGTGGGAAAACGCCAGGGGAAGATAGAATCTCGAACGAACTGTTAAAAGGTTCCTCAGATGTTTTACTTAAGACTTTGCAAGACATATTTAATGATATCCTCAGACAAGAAAAACCGCCAAAACAATGGACTACGTCAATAATTACATTGCTCCATAAGAAGGGAAGAATGGATGATATTAACAACTATAGACCAATTAGTCTCATGTCCAACCTCTACAAAGTGTTTTCAAAAATCATACTCGATCGGATTACAAACAGTTTAGATGAAAATCAACCAAAAGAACAGGCAGGATTCCGCAGCGGTTTCTCGACTATAGATCATATTTTCACAATTAAACAAATCACCGAGAAGTACAAAGAATATAGATTACCTTACTATCTGGCGTTTGTAGACTATCATAAGGCATTTGACTCTTTAAAACACAAAAAGATTTGGGAAGCCCTGGCCAGTCAGGGAGTACCTAGAAAATATATTCGGATTATTAGAAACATCTACAAAAACATGACCGCAAAAATTAAAACGGAAAAACTGGGAGAACTATTCCCCATTAAAAAAGGCGTCAGACAGGGTGATCCCTTATCACCTAAATTATTCTCAGCAACATTAGAACTTGTGTTTCGCAACCTAGAATGGTCAACTTACGGAATAAGAGTAAATGGAGTAATGCTGAACCACCTTCGATTTGCAGACGACCTTATATTAATTTCTGATAACCCGGATCAGCTGCAAACTATGCTCAAACAACTTGTAGAGGAAAGTCGAAAAGTGGGTCTGCAGATGAATCTAACAAAAACTAAATTGATGACGAATCGTTCGAAACCACCCATACGGGTCAACAACGATCTCATCGAGTTTGTAGACGAATACACTTATCTTGGACAGATTATATCTCCTTCAAACGATACATCTAAAGAAGTATACAACAGGGTAAATGTAGCATGGAAGCGATACTGGTCCCTAAAAGAAATTACAAAAAACCAATCAATTCCACTGACGCTAAAAAGTAAAGTATTTAACTCGTGTATACTTCCTACCATGACCTACGGTTGTCAAACATGGGCTTTAACTAAGCAAAATACAAAAAAATTGCAAACATGCCAACACAACATGGAAAGAAGTATGCTGAATATTAAGAGAAAGGACAAATTAAGCCTTAAATTTATCCGAGGGAAAACAAAAATAGCGGACGTGGCATATACAATCAAAAAATTAAAATGGAAATGGGCGGGTCACCTAGTCAGAAACAGAAAGGAGAAATGGGCTAAATTAGTAGCCGAATGGTACCCTAGGGAAGGCAAACGGAAGAGAGGACGCCCGATAAGAAGGTGGGACGACGACATAAAGGCGGAAGCGGGACCAATGTGGAAGAGGAAAACCCATGACCGGGAACTGTGGAAGAATATGGGGGAGGCCTATGCTAAAGCAAAACAATCTTCTAAAACCGATGTCGGAAAATAATTTTTATATTTCATTATTATTAACTAAACAGTGTATGGATTGTTAATAAAGGCTATTATTATTATTATTATATTATACGTGTATTACGCATATTTTCGTTAGCAGCAGAACTCGGCCCTTTTTATAAAGGGCTGTATACATAAGTCATTTAATGACTTATATAGAAGGTAAAAAGCCCCAATGAACAAGATTCTCATGGCCGTACAATTAAATGAATGATGGTTCCCAAGATAGGGGTTACATTTCGTCACACCTCTTTACTAGATATTTCCCACAGGTAGAGACATTTCGCCGGACCTCTGTTTTATTTTTATGTGCGGTAAAAGTTACTGTGATTTTGACGCGACACACGATTTTTCACATGAAAACGCCATATGGAAGGTAAAATATTACAGAGAGAGTACATTTTTTTGTAATGTAATTTTCAGTTTCCTTTACACTTGACCTGCCTGATGAATGAAAGTAATTACTGGGGATGCTTCTACAATTTCCCTGAGCTGTATGCAGATGTGTTTTCGCCAGTAGTCCGCATTCGTAGCTTCGAAGAAGTCCCGGATCTTGTGGCCGGAGAACTTACCAAAGACATGGTCGCCGCTTGTCTCACGTATCTCAGACGTACGCCTATTCTGGGAGACCTCGTTTATATCAAATTGGATCTTGCATCTAAGGTAATATTTACATTCATTCCTGAGTAAATTAATGACTTACAACGGCTTTTGAGTTAACTTATATCATACTGCGACTACAACTCAATCACCCGACGTAAAATTACGCCTATTACACGGCTTTAAGGTTCCGTACCTCAAAAAGAAAAAACAGAACCCTTTTAAGATAACTTTGTTGTCCGTCTGTCTGTCTGTCAAAACCCTTTATCTCGGAAACGCGTAGAGGTATCGAGTTGAAATTAAAACCATATAATCAGGTCTGCGGTCCCTTGCTGTGAAAAAATCAAACTTCTAAGTTAAAGAAAAAAAAAGACGACACTCTCGAGTGAATCGAAATTCATAGCCTTTTGACCCAGAATCTTGAATGGCACAAATCAAGGTCTTATAGCACAAGTATAGGATTAAATCTGAAAACAGTAAATATGTTGTTGTCACAAAAAAAAAAAACTGACTTTGCACTGAACGCACAGTGCGCGAGTCCGACTCGCACTTGCCCAGTTTTTGAATTGGGAAGTCATCAATAACTCCCTCACTTTAGGTGGAGTGATATTTCTTATATATCCCTCTAAAAAGTGGTGCACTTACGATACTATTCGTGATTCCTCCGAATGTTGATTTTAGTTTTTCCGATTATATATTTTAAATTAATATATATTTTTTTCCTTTGTTTTGTTCCAGCATCTGCAAAACATCGATGTGTTGGCGAGCTACAAGTTTCTGGTGTATTTGGACCTGTCGTCAAACTTGCTGACTTCACTGACGGTCCTGTCGAGTCTGCCGTACTTGCAATTTTTGGCGGTGGCCTTCAACAGACTTAACACAGTCCTGGAATATGAAACTCGTAATTATATTTTTTAAAGAGAGTTTTCTCAGTTACATGACAAACAAGTCTATGGTGCACAGAATTTAGAGTGGTCCTTGCTGCCCATAAGCACCTGCATACCAGAGACAGTTTTGCTGGCATAACAAAGACAAAGCTAAATAAGGAATATGCATGAAAATTCTATTCAATACTCTTACTCGAAAATCCGCTCATATCTCTACCGCTTTTCGGCACGCAATTTACAGTTTTTCGCACTAGTGCGAAACAGTGCGCGTGCTTGCCCCCGCCATAATTAAAAAAAACCGCCTCGGTCGCAATGACAAATTTTCTCCACTTGTATCAAAATGTTATCTGACTAGTTTATCAATAAATATACAAAAATAAAATATTAACAGTGAAAACAATATCAAAATTGGTTGAAAAATAAATGAGATAAAACAATTTTAAATAACTATATCTGTCTCTCTCTCGTCAAAACGCCGCTTTCTATGGCGGTCGTATGGGCGTGGTAAGCTTTGACGTCAAAAACCACGTCGAACCTCTCTTTCTTATGAGCAGCTTTGAATCTTTATAACTTCGTTGTTGAAAATATATTTTAAAAATAATATTTTTACGAAGATATTGTTTCGCGTTGCTTTTTCGACAAACAATGCGTTGGATTGCATTAGATGAAGTAACAAGCTTTTAAACCATGCTCGATGTTGACGATAGGCGAGTGAAAAAGGGGTCCTTTTTCTTAAGTGCCAGTTTTGTGAAAAATATACCTGCACCCATAGGTATTAAGGTGCGGGATAATCGAAAGAGTTACTACACACAAAGGTCAACTGAAGGAACACAATCATGTTGATTTTAATCAGTAAGAATCTAACACTCTCCTCGCTTCACCCAGAGCGGGATGAGTTAAGTTGATAATTTCCTTTCCCATAAAATCTGTAGGTATTCCCCAAAACGCAACAAGGTAGCAGAAGTGGCCTTGAGGACCTACCACGAGCTCTTAACACAATCCATTTTACGACCTAAACTGAACTGTTAAAGGGTTTTATAGCTCCATCCCTCTTTTTCGCTACGCTTGACATTTGACACATCATGGTAAGGCCCCAGTTCTCCATCTTATACTCCATTTAATCTATTCAAATAACAAAACAATGTACAAATTTTCTTGTCACTCTTCTTGACACATTTTTCTTTACACTCTAACCAATGAAACAGTACACCTACATATATATACAGTATGGTCAATGTTTACGTTTGCCTGTAGCCATCCTACAGTCGGATTCACATTCCACACAAACTTCAACTGTTTGCGCAAATGAAGACGTAAACTCTTGGCACATGTTACCCTTTTCACTTTTCAGCTCAATGGTTTCTCACTGAAGTGCACTATAAATACAATTCTGTGAAGAAAATTAGAGATCTGACGATGTTTTGGTCGTTAACTGTACTGGACCTGTCGCATAACAATATCAAGAGCATTAGTGGTCTGGAAAATTTGGAGTAAGTAGATATAAAATATACTTATTGTTGCAGTGGAAACTCGGTTAACCGGACTGATTGTTGTTGTTATTCGGATAATTAAATGTATGTAGAAAAGTGATTTTTGTACTGTCAAAAGCCAGGGATTGACAGCTAAACCTAATATTAATAGTAATATCTTCGATCCACTAATAATCGTCTTCAGCGATATCCCTCACACCGCTCTGGGTTTGTCCATTCCTCCTTCTTTGTCCAGACGATCTCCCTTTGGAATGCACTCCCTCTGAACATCAAGACGGCAACCAGTCGGTTCTCCTTTAAAGTGAAAGCACGAGAACACGTTATAGGTAGAATCATCATACTCTTGATTCGCTGAATTCGTTTTTTTTCACATTATCATTCTTTATTTTATTATTGTTCTTATTTCCTTTCTGTTTGTCTTCTATTTCGTTGCACCTGCCATGTTATGTCTCTGCACCATCCTAAGGTGTTGACTGGTAGAAAATGCCAAAGTCGCATTAAGTCTACCTTTGTACAGTGTTTCATTAGTGCAGAAAAATGAAAATAAATATTGACAGCTACACAGTTTGAATGAAGTAAAAAAAACATACATTCAGCTGAACATAGAAACTCCTCCTTCAGGTCGGAAGAAGTCGGTTAAAATGGGGTTTCTTACGGTTCACCGAGCAATTATTTCCAATTTTATCTTCATAAGACCTTCCAGAATCTTCAATAAGTAGTTTAAAAAAAGTATATCTAAATTGATCCAGTCATTCTGAAGTTTTGCGCTACAATAGGCCAATAATATTAATTTATATAGATAAACAAGCTTCAGAAAGATAACCTATGTCGGTCGTGTATGGTTATCTTCAAAACTTTAGAGATATTTGCTTGCGGTTGGCAATTCGGATAAGCGAGAATCTGTATAACCGAAGTTCGGATGACTGATTCTTCACTGTACCTTTGTTTACTCTTCTGGGCAAACCCGTAAGGGCTTCGGGCTCCTTTTGAGTTCAAAACTAGTCACGCAGGTAACCCCGAAACTCGTAACAAAAACCAATCATAAACTTCTAGTATTATTATCAAGTACATCTTCTGTTTCCCCAGGTGGCTTCGAAGATTGGACTTATCATTTAATCACATTCAGCGTCTTGAGAATTTGAACCACCTACGTTTACTATGGCTAGATGTATCTTACAATAATATATCAAGCTGTGAATACAGTTCGACCACCGGTCTCTGGACGCTCCTGCACCTGGAGTACCTCAATCTAAACGAAAACAATTTGACTTCTATGAAAATGTTCTCGTACTGTACCAGGTGAGTGCTGAATGGTGCAAGTAGTGCCGGTACTAATTACTTCGCCGCGGTTCCACCACAATGACCAATTCTGCTGATTCGACCGGCGCGCTAACGAATGAAACAAAGGCTGTACATTACGTTTCATTTTAATACTATAGAGACGGAAACATCGGTCAGAACAGCAAATTACTTTCATTTTTGGCGTGATTAATTATGCTCAAGTTTGTATTGCTTGAGATTTTAAAAGTGATAGTTCAAATTTCGTTTTGAATCTCTTTTGCATCTCTATACTTATCTATAAATGAAATGATGGCAAAACTGGTGTAGCACAACACGCTTGTTTCGTTCCGTTCCGACGCAACTCGATGTGGTTTTCTACCTCGAAATGTTTTATTTATTTCACGTATTCAACGCCTCGCTAGCTCATAATATAGTTACGAGAAACCTGAACTACAATAACTCGTGTTAAAGTAGAAAAGATTGCGGTATTGTTCGAAACAGTTACAGCGACCCTGAAACGCAAAGGATAACTGACGAAACACGGGTGGGTTTTAGTCAGTAAAAGTCTGACAATCCTCTTACTTCACCCTGAGCAGGAGAAATTATTCGATGACTCATAATGAGAAAAAAAAGACTTGCGTAATAGGGTGAGCAAATATAGCGACGACCCTGAACCTGGTTACCGCAAGTGTTGTAACTAAAATTAAAGAGTTCATGTACATATAAATCTAGTCTGAACTAGAATACTAATAATATTATTTATTTACTATTTATAATACAATTTCGCAGACAATATCAGCCTATAATGTTCCCAATGGTAGAACACAGATCTCCTCTGTAGGAGAGAGGAGGTATGTGTCACAAAAGACGCCAGCCAAGTGCGAATTGGTGGATGTCACATGTCTTCGAATTTTTGGCTCTAGGATATGCCGGTTTTCTCACGATGTATTTTTTGGGAGGAGCCACGCCATAATTCACCTAACTAACCCAGTACTTATATTATAACAACCAAAAGAAAAGTATAAACCAAAAGAAGTTTGCAACCAATCAGCTCCAATCTAAGCTTGATGGCAGGAATTCAAGCACTTCTAAATAAAGTGATTGTTTGGTCCAGACTCAGTGAGCTCCACCTCCGCAACAACCGTCTGAGCGTGATGCTAGAGTTGCCGGTGTACATGCGTCAGTTGCGGCGCCTCATTGTGCTGGACTTGCGCGCCAACCCCATCTGTAACGTGGCTGCTTATAAGACTGTCGTCATCAACACTTTCCCGGTCCTACTTAACTTGGATGCAGTTGACTTAGATCCCGTCGAGCAGGTAAAGAAAACTTTTTACAAAAAAAATACAATCGACTTCCAAAAGAAATTTTCTATGTCTTTCTATATTCTATGTCTTGGGTCATTTCATAATAGTAAGCTGAATAAGTAATAAATAATAGTTAATAACATAATTAGAAACAAAGTTTAAAGTATGACACACAGAATCAATACAATCAATAGCAAATTTAACAATATAATATTAATTAACTTACGTGAGCTTTGCTGGATCACAACTATTATATCACCATCCGTGGAAGTCGCTGCGTCCCCGCAAGGGGGCGCGGCCGGCGGGTTATAGGCATAGCCTTTGTCCCGCGGTTGCGGGTTAGGTGCCCGTAGCGACGGGCACATCATTTGGGTGGCCGTATAGGCCGTGGCCATGACAAGCGCGCACGCGCTGCTTGTCTATGTGTTGCTGTTGTTTGTACAGTGGGAAACGCCGCGGCACTGTGCGGTCACAGTGCCGCTTTTTCACGCCACCTCGGCGGTCAGTCGCCGCCGGGTGAGACCTCCGGTTGCCCGGAGGAGGCCCGGCGGGCGGCGACCAGCGACAGAGGTGAAGACTTGGGTGGCGCTGCCCACTGTGGATGAAAACCCCCGTCTGTCACGTTTCCAGATCTAGCCGGTTGCGCTCCAGACTAAGGGGATTATATCACCAAAAGGTCACAAACCCTTTTATAGCAAACTGTCGACGGGTGGATGGACATCTTTTTTTAAACGTCAAATAATAATATCCCGCCATTTTCCACCTGTTCTTTAATTTCAATTGTTACACAGTTAAACAGTTTTAAAACAGTATAATTTTGATCATTTAAGCAATTTTACAACACTTGATTTGTATCTCTTAGTTCTTATTTCAAATAATATAATACCGACTGACAGTTCTGTACTAATCAACTAAAACAACTTATTACAATAAAATATCAATTTAAAATGAGAGTTACAGCTTCATGATCATTAATAATTACGAAATAATTTATAGGATTATAATCAATACGTCAAGTTTCAAGTTTTATATTTGTATACACAACAATATTACTGATTAATCTTGGTAGGTACTTTTACATTTGATTTGAACTACATAAATGTTACCAATGTATACAATACAACAAACATTATTCGTGAAATATTAAAATTCGTGATTTAACTACGTCATATATAATGACATTCGTCATTATATATAACACACGCGTTTCTTCGTTGGAATTAATCAATTTTGGAAGTAGGTAGTATTTCTTATTTTCCACACTTTTGTTGTGTGTTTTTACTCGTAGTAAAGTATAGAATAGAAACACGGTAGTAGAATATTATCTGCTTTTCAAATCATTTACAGCCAGAGTGTAGAGCTCCTAACAATTTCAATAAGCCCAAACATGGCTAGGATACATTGTTCTTTAAGGTAAGGTACCTCAAAAGGGAAAAACGGAACCCTTATAGGATCACTTTGTTGTCCGTCTGTATGTCTGTCTGTCGAGACCCTTTACCGTGGAAACGTGTGGAGGTATCGAGTTGAAACTAAAACCATATACTCAAATCAGCGGTCCCTTGGAACTGTGGAAACATCAAACTTCTAGTTAACGAAAAAAAAGATATTGCTGTTTAAATCGTTCAAAAAACTTATATTTCGACACTCTAAAGGGAATCAAAATTCATAAGCTACTTCCCGTTGACCCAGAATCCTGTTTGGCATAAAACAAGGTCTTATAGCACAGGTATTGAATCATGACATTTTTTTCCAAAAACTATTAAGGGTTTAAAAAAACACGTATTTCCTGGAATAAGTTTTGTAAAATATTCGAGTAAATCACGAAATTACCGAATGCTAACAGAGTTTTCAGGCGTTATCTCTCTATTTTGACGTTGCCTTTTCGTCAAAAATCGCGTTGGATTGCGTTAGATAGAAGTTTTGAAACCATGCTCGATGTTGACGATATGCGAGTAAAAAAGGAGCCTCTTAAGTAGGGCTGCCATCCGTCTGGGTTTCCCCGGATTTGTCCTAGTTTGAGGGGCGTCTGGGGGGCGTCCGGGCGGGGGTTTTAAAAGAGTCCCGAAAGAAACCCGTCACCGGGTTTCTTTCGGGACTCTTTTAAAACCCCTTTTGTTGTCAGGGGAAACAATTTTTTTTGCTAGCAGTACACTTTCAGCAATGCGCTTGCGTCAATGCGGTTACATAAATGAATAAAAAAAAAATTATAACGATGTTTTTATTTTTGTTGCAAAAAATTTTTTTCCTACGTGTCCGGGGAAAAAAACCATATTTCGCCCAAATGTCCGGGATTTTTGCCGTTTGTCCGGCGTCGGCAAATTAGGTGATGACAGCCCTACTCTTAAATGACTTCTTGTATATCTGTCTGACGACGAACGGCAAGCGATTATAATTAAACGTGTAATTTTTAACCGAATTATTGGGTTTAAATTTTAATTTGCTTGCTGTGGTCTTCCCGTCCTATTATAATTTAGATGTCTTCAAGCCTACTAGCTACCTCCATCTGTTTAGGTAATTAACTAAAGGTAAACAATCTTGACAAGTCTTTTATCTAAAAAGTTGTCTACAATTTTTATCTAAAAATGTTTACAATTTGTTATTTACCTATACCGATGTTTGGTACTAACTAAATTTAAATAATCTTTGTATATCTTTTATACGATTTTTTTTTAGTAAACAGACATTTTATGATTGTTTACGTTTAGTTAACTACATAAACCGATCGAGCATAGAGTGAATAGGCTTTTAAAAAACTAGTGCGCCTCACCATCAACGATTACATCAATTCACTGCTTACCATCTGGTGGAATCGCAGTTAAGCACTAGTCTACATCAATAAAAAAAAAATTACCGTCATGAGGTTTATAGGCTAAGAAGGTATCCAGCGCGTTGTATCAATTTAAGTACTTCTTTAATTTTCTCCATTTTAATTAGTTGATCTAAGACCTTCAAATACAATTTATAGGTACAATCTTTTTTAAAGCGTTTATCGCTTCAGAGTGAGAAATGTTTGAAATATAAATTGATATTTAATCACGTTACTTTCCGAGATAGCCTAATAAATTTAATGATTTTTCAATATGTACCTATTTGATTTGTGTGGGTATAATAGATTGACTCACTGATATATGAAAAGGAATTGAATAAACAATAAAGAAGATCTAGTCTATCTGTTGTTGGTTATTTCCAGCCACTCATCATAAAAGTGGGTGAATTTATACCGCATATACGAGTAGTAGTGCTAACGAACGGTGAGCTTGCCCACGCAAGCTCGAGGTTCTCGAGTTCGAGGTTTGTAGTGTAAACCGCGCCGGCAGCGTGTAGTTGCGGCTGCACTGACGACATGGTGCCTACGACGTCGGTAGGGAGTCGCCACTCCCTACCGTCGTAGGCCTCCAGTATGCACCCTGCCCCCCTTTTTACTGGGTAGCGAAGAGGCGGGAGAAATAGGACGGACGGACTACGCTACTCCGTTACGCTGTTGAGGTGGCTTTGCAATTAATACGGGCGTTTTTTTTTTTGGTAGTTTTTGCTTATCAATGGCCTTGGCGTCTTTTAATTAACTCTGAGAGGGACAAACTAAGAGAGGTTCGCTCGGTTCGGGTTTATTAACAATATTCAAGAAGGCCCTGTCTAAACTAGGAATTATTCATTTTTAGTGTGAATCACATAGTAAGTTGCAACAGCAAAAGCTATTTTTTTTTTACATAGCTAAATTCTTGTTATAGCTCTTCAGCAGTTGATTCATGCATCCGTTGATGATATTGAGTATTGGAACTCTGTATGTAATGATATTTTACTAATCTAGTCAGACAAATCTCAATTTTTAAAAATTGCTCGCAGGCAAAAATAAAATAAAAATATTTTTAAAACAAGCTTTAGAAACTAAGATTTCAGAAGTGTATTAAGAAACCTAGGCTTAATAAAATTGCGTATACCATACCACAACCTAAAATTGCACGAATTTTTATAATGAGTTCTTTATAATGAATTTTTGACACCATATTTTAGGTAGGAGTTATCTTTAGTAATAGTATTATTTTATTAGTATCTATGTTCAAAATAAATTTATTGTCAAATATTTAAAAAAAAAAAATTTTAAAGATATTTCGTGCAAATTGTCATAGGTACCTGAAATCACTCACACAGTAGTAAGACCAAGGTAGTATTCCACGCGCGCCTCAATGCGATGTCAGCAAAACCGTAGGGGCCCAGCGGGGCCGAAGCCTACTGGGGCCATTTGTCGACTTCCAAAAGAGTAACCCAGGGTCCTAGAACGCAAGGTATCTGAAGGAATGTAGGAGTAGTTTAACTCAGTAAAAGTCTGACATAACCTTCCACTCCACGCTTGTGCGAGAGAAGTCATTAGATGATTTCCCACATCAAAAAATAAAGTAGAAAGACCAGCCAACGAGCCAAACTACTTCGCATTCACATACTCTTCCAACTCCTATACTTCCAGCGCACTCTAATGATGGAAACAAAACCGGACATAACTATGCACACAACCCGCAAGCTACTGCGGTTGATCTACATCGAGCAACTGTCGAAGGCACGGGTCTCAGCTTACATACCCCCGGCTGATACGACTGACGTACCTGTAGTAGTGCTGGTGGGCCATGAGGGCGTCGGCAAAGGTAAACACTCATTTTAATTGCTCCAAGAACAGCCCCCCCTAGCCTAGTTACAACTGTTTCGTTTCGATTCTCTTTTCGTTGATCGCCTCGAGTCGGCCACGCCTTCTATTCCTTGGTTCTGACCACGTGACTGAGCATTGAGATGACGTCAGAATAAAGGAATCGGAGGCGTGGCCTACTCGAGGGGCTAGGGGGCAGAGGTGAATTTAAAGTTTATTTTAAGCTTGTAATTATATTTTGTATAGGTTTAAGAATAAGTTTCCTCCTCGTAGTGAAGGTCTTGTAGTTCCTGTTGGATTTGCTTCTTACTGATGGTGTCTCGCCATCTGTGTCGGTTCTTGCCGTCATGAAGTGCGACATGCAATTGGATGTCCAGTGTGGAGCGGACCTGATCTGCCCGTCAATTTGGACTGCGGTCTCTTGGGCATTTTACCTTGATACCTAGCCTGCTTTAGTATCCTTACTAACTTAGAGTGCAAAACTTTTTTGATTTAAAATACAAAATGTTGAGTTTTTTCTTTACCGACTAATTCTGTACAAAGTCTAAAGTCTGAAAATTTAACTTGCCTCGATCTATTCGACTCTACTTTGAAGATATTCGCCGGAGAATCAAGTTTACCGACATAACCCGAAGATTCATCTCGCTTAAGTGACAGTAACTCGCAAAACAGATGGTCGATGGATACCAAAGGTTCTAGAGTAGTGTCTGCGTTCCAGAAAACGCAACGTTGAAAGGTCCACAAGGTGGTCCAATGACCAGGTGAGGATCATGGGATGCAAGACTCACAGGAACGGTAATTGTAGTGACATATAGGGAAAGACCTATGTCCAGCAGTGGACGTCTTTCGGCTGAAATGATGATGATGAAATTACTCGACTATGTAAGTCGCCAATTGCAGATTGTTAATCTGCAATTGGCTTCAACTGAACCGAAGGAGTTAAAATAGGCACCAAAAGACCTATATAATACATAAATAGACCTGAAGTTTATTGCTGAGTCCGCAGAAAAGAATAGAAAAAATACCTTAGAAACACGAATAGAACAAATTCTTAACGAATAACTAATCAATATTATTGATTACATTAACAATATGAAAGTCCTGAAATAGAACAGTTGCTCATTTATCATCATACAATCGGTTATCAGCCTATGTCAATTTAGCCAACTAACCCGCTTCTTAGGGTATATTTGATTGATTTCATATTCTATTACAGGAATGTTGTCTCGCCGGCTCGCTAAAGAGTGCAGCTCAAACATACAACTCGCGCGTCAACACACAACTGCTACGTACCACTTTTCAGACCACTACATAGAAATCACTCGACAGAAATTCGATGATATGCTACTTGCTGGCGACTTCCTTACTTACTCTGAATCGGACGGAGAGTCATATGGACTAAGTATACTTATTCTACTTTCCAGTTTGCGAAGCAAATAAGGCGTATAGTCTCTTGGACATCTGGCCAGTGGCCGGATAGAGCCCCGCTGACCTTTAAATCCATTTTCTTTGCAAAATATTGATTGAATTACATACACTATGTACATTCTGAAGAACACTTAACCAGCTATTTTTTTTTTTGTGCAAACATATTTCTAAAGACCAAAGCCGTTTGAAAGAAGTAGAGAAAACAAGCTAAAAAATATCTTGTTGACAAATGTTGCTAAAAACCACAAAAAACTAGTAGCCTTTATACCGAATTTCACGCACCTGTAGAACCCTACCGCAAAATGTATGTTTGCATTCCAGAAAATCATAAACTCCAGGGCTCAACTGAATAAGCTTGAACACGGGTCGAAATAAACCACAAAATTGGGCAGACTTGCGACTGGCGTATGTTTTATGCCCGGGATACACGAGACTAGTTTTTCACGTAAAGACTGCAAGCTAGATACTACTAGAATGTCCTGGCTTTCTGTTCAGGCTAGAAACGTGCTCGCGCTATTTACTGATGCTAAAGTAACAACACACTCGTAAAATATCTTACTAGCTTACTAGCTGCCTAACTAGATTACTAGCTGTCTGAATGGCTTACTAGCTGTCTGACTGGCTTCCTAGATGTCTGATTAGCCTACTTTCTGGCTAACTTACTGTCTGACTAGCTTACTAACTGTCTAACTAGCTTACGAGCTGTCTGATTGGCTTACTAACTTTCTGAATGGCTTTACTGTCAGACTGGCTTACTAACTGTCTGACTGGCTTACTAACTGTCTGACTGGCTTACTAACTGTCTGACTAGCTTACTAGCCTAGGAATGAAGCTAGTTCTATACGAATTCAGTTACTAACTTGCTAGTTTACTAACACTAGCTTACTAACTTCGCATGAGAAGCTAACGTCGTGTATCCTGAGCATTACTCAAATACTTTTATTCCGTAGGTCGCGAGGAAGCTTTTGTAACCAATGGAAAAGTCAAGGTCGTGTGTTTGGATTTACCCGCAGCCTTGATGCTCAAATTACGTGGTTACCGGCCATACTTGATTCTAGCAACGCGCATTGATATAGAAACCCTGACGAAGATACAGGAGATTCGGAAAGCGTATGAATACTTTTCTCATCGTAGCTTTTGTACAGAGTACAGAAGCCAGGAACTAGATTGAGTAACGTAACTAGTAGATAGCTTAATTAACTAGTAGATGCATGAATATAGCAATTATTCAGTAATCAGAAGTTCTACTGGCACAATGGCAAGCTACTTGCAAACTTACACTTAACTTGACATAAATGAGCATGGCAGTTGAGAGTTTGTCATGCTCACTCAAATGTCTCACTGATGGTGGTGCGTGTGTTGGATCATTCGGTTCCCTTCAAAATGGTTGAGCTGAGTGGTGCTAATATTCGTGTCAGGTCCGTGAACGGGCGCTGTCAGTTGAGACTGGTCATCTCTTAACTGCCAGTTGCTATTTTAATATCTATACAGTGGACCCCCGGTAATCCGGCCCCTGTCTAATCCGGCACCCCCTGTAATCCGACATGGTCTATTATTTATTATTGAATATTTTTTTGATAATGTGTATTTCCTAATGTAAAGTTATTGCATATTTTTTGTAAGTTCTAATAGCATTAATGACGTCAATTTTATAATAAAACGTAAGCTCTCTATTGTGTCGTTTAATTTACTAAATTTGACATACATAATGAAGTGTGATTTGTACTTCAGAGTACATTTATATATAATATAAAAAATCTTATCATTGGATCTGTAATTTGTCGGATTACAAGGTACACAATTGCAAAAAATTTCGGACTATAGGGGGTCTCAGGCAGTACTCTATAATCCGACAAATTCGATAGTTCGACACTGCCCTGCAAAATGTTTGTCGGACTACCGGGGGTCCACTGTACTTAGTTTTTATTTTTACTTTATTGACATTGTTCTCACATGCTAGCGACAAGAAACATGTAACAGAGATATTTGTAATTGCAAAACACGATTGAAAAGTGTCCAAGGAGTTTCTTGCACATTCTTCTCCATAGAGATTTACGCTTTGGAATGTGCAATTAGCATCATTTTTTCTGACTGACTGACTTCTTGACATTTCAAAAGTGCCTGTAAATGGTTTATTTGAAATAAATGCTTTGAATTTTAAATTTGAATTTGACTTATATGAAGGTTGTCTGGTAGATATCTGCCAGACAACCTTTGGACTGTAAGTAAATAAAACAAAATAAAAACGGGGTATTCTGTTGTATTCTGCTAGCAAATTAAACTAGTTTAAAATTTATAATATAGACACTATACGTAAAATGTAAACAATATTACCATGTCTTGTATCTAAAAAAATGTCTAAAAATTTTATCTAAAAATGTTTACAATTAAGTACTTATACCGATGTTAAGTAATTAACTAAAATTTAAATAATCTTTGTATGTCTTATAAACGATTTATTTTAAATAAAAAGATATATCAAGATTTTTTACGTTTAGTTAACTACCTAAACAGATGGAGTATAGATAGACAGTGCGGACCCACGAGGGTAAAATCTACAAGTCCGTAATAAGACCTGTGATGCTGTATGGATGAAAATGTTGGCCTGTGAAAAAGACGGATAAAAAATTATTACATGTAGCGGAGATGAGAATGTTGGGGTGGATTTGTGAAGTGACAAGAAATGATACAGTGAGAAATAAGTACATTAGAGGAAGTTTGAGAGTGGTCACTCTCTCAGCGGAATCATGATATAGTGAGAAATGAGCACATTAGAGGAAGTTTGAGAGTGGCGCCCGTTACTGAACAGTTGAAAGGGAATCGTTCTAGTTTGTAGCCCCGTGTCTCTCTCTCTCTCTCTCTCTCTCTCTCTCTCTCTCTCTCTCAGCGGAATCATGATACAGTGAGAAATGAGCACATTAGAGGTAGTTTGAGAGTGGCGCCCGTTACTGAACAGTTGAAAGGGAATCGTTCTAGTTTGTAGCTCCGTGTCTCTCTCTCTCTCTCTCTCTCTCTCTCACTCTCTCTCTCTCAGCGGAATCATGATACAGTGAGAAATGAGCACATTAGAGGAAGTTTGAGAGTGGCGCCCGTGACTGAACAGTTGAAAGGGAATCGTTCTAGTTTGTAGCTCCGTGTCTCTCTCTCTCTCTCTCTCTCTCTCTCTCTCTCTCTCTCTCAGCGGAATCATGATACAGTGAGAAATGAGCACATTAGAGGTAGTTTGAGAGTGGCGCCCGTTACTGAACAGTTGAAAGGGAATCGTTCTAGTTTGTAGCTCCGTGTCTCTCTCTCTCTCTCTCTCTCTCTCTCTCACTCTCTCTCTCTCTCTCTCAGCGGAATCATGATACAGTGAGAAATGAGCACATTAGAGGAAGTTTGAGAGTGGCGCCCGTGACTGAACAGTTGAAAGGGAATCGTTCTAGTTTGTAGCTCCGTGTCTCTCTCTCTCTCTCTCTCTCTCTCTCTCTCTCTCTCTCTCTCTCTCTCTCTCTCTCTCTCAGCGGAATCATGATACAGTGAGAAATGAGCACATTAGAGGAAGTTTGAGAGTGGCGCCCGTGACTGAACAGTTGAAAGGGAATCGTTCTAGTTTGTAGCTCCGTGTCTCTCTCTCTCTCTCTCTCTCTCTCTCTCTCTCTCTCTCTCTCTCTCTCTCTCTCTCTCTCTCTCAGCGGAATCATGATACAGTGAGAAATGAGCACATTAGAGGAAGTTTGAGAGTGGCGCCCGTGACTGAACAGTTGAAAGATTCTAGTTTGTAGCTCCGTATCTCTGTCTCTCTCTCTCTCCGGAATCATGATGGCATTAGCACGATATAGTACCCTATTATTTGTTTTCCAGGCACCGTATAAAGTGTAACCGGTCACGCTGGTTTCTGGAGGGGCCTACAGAGCATACCACGCTGCAGGTCATGCTGTCCGGCCGAATCATCATCACCGGAATTATAAACGAAATTATTATGGTAATGCGTTATTAATAAACCTATTTATTATATTAATATACTACACTACTACAATTTTGAAGAAAGGCACGTAAGCCAAAGTCAAAAGTTTTTTATTTCACATAGGCCTACATGGCCACATATAAAACGTCAGAAGCTAGTGCACGGTTCCATATTTGTCATTTCCTATGGAGAAGAACCGGCAAGAAACTCCACGGTTACTCTTTTAAAAAAATTGTTGTTCTTAAAATATTCTAAGTTCTAAGGACAATGTAGACCGGTCAATATTGCAATAAAAATAATCATAATAAAAAGTGAGTCGTAATAGGAAGTAACCTAAGAATTCGCGGAGTCTACAGTGTTCTCACATTCACATTATAAAAAAGAGGTTATATAAAAAAAGCAAGAACAATAAGTACTTACACGTAGTGAGCTTGAACCCCATGTGACTTTGACTTCATGTCCGTAATAACATAACCGACATTCACGCGGTCAAAAGCTAGTCTTCTATGAACTACATGTAAACTAAACTACATATGAACTAAAATTCAAAATCCTGCATCGCAGTATGAGAGTTCTCCGCGCGGTTAGAACAAATACAACAATCCTGCATCAGCAGTATGAGAGTTCTCCGCGCGGTTAGAACATATGCAACAATCCTGCATCAGCAGTATGAAAGTTCTCCGCGCGGTTAGAACATATGCAACAATCCTGCATCAGCAGTATGAGAGTTCTCCGCGCGGTTAGAACAAATACAACAATCCTGCATCAGCAGTATGAGAGTTCTCCGCGCGGTTAGAACAAATACAACAATCCTGCATCAGCGGTATGAGAGTTCTCCGCGCGGTTAGAACATATGCAACAATCCTGCATCAGCAGTATGAAAGTTCTCCGCGCGGTTAGAACATATGTAACAATCCTGCATCAGCAGTATGAGAGTTCTCCGCGCGGTTAGAACATATGCAACAATCCTGCATCAGCAGTATGAAAGTTCTCCGCGCGGTAAGAACATATGCAACAATCCTGCATCAGCAGTATGAAAGTTCTCCGCGCCGTAAGAACATATGTAACAATCCTACATCAGCAGTATGAGAGTTCTCCGCGCGGTTAGAACATATGTAACAAGCCTGCATCAGCAGTATGAGAGTTCTCCGCGCAGTTAGAACATATGCAACAATCCTGCATCAGCTGTAGGGTGTGGACTGTATAGTTCAATAAAACACACTTGTCTTGATTTAGTCTATTATAAATTACAAGTCTTTACACGATTTACACTTATAATTAGAACTATCAGATTTGGCTTGCTTACTAATGAGTCTTATTTATTTACTTTAAACAATAAGAATTAACAATAATTAAGTCATAGTTCACACATTTACACAAAGAAATAGTTCACATTATATACACGTAAAGTTCACATACGCAGAGAAATAGAGTCACATAGAGAGGATTACTTACGAGACGGCTTGCACTTACTACTTATACTGGAGTATCCGACGAACTGTGTCGACCGTATGATTTTGGCCTATATTTATACCCCGTTCACGTAGGTGCAAGTCGTGCTCGGGTTATTTCCCGATTTTCCTTGGTTCGTCCAGTAGATGATGAGCAGCTCGGTGGAGATCCAAGACTCGTAGAAACCTGTCGCGACCTGTAGCGATCTGTCTGAATTCACATGTTAGTTCCATGTGAGCGGCGCCACTTTACTGGTAACGAGTTTTGGAGTGTTAGGCATGTTTCTTAACGATCTTATAAGATTATATTTCAATTATGCCTCGGAGTCCGTAACATCAGCATTATGAGAGTTCTCCGCGCTTCAATCTTCAATCCAAAATCAACTACCGGGCCGTTGACCGGACCAGACACAACACTCGTCTGGCCTAAGGATCCTCCCTCTTCAACGGGGGTGTGGGACTTTACACACCCTATTCCGCATGCTCCCTAAAAATCCCTATTGCCCTTGGTCACGCCATAATTTGAGAACGACTTTACCGATTTCATCCACCTTTATTTTTTAAGTTTTCTTACACTTTGTAGAAGATTCTTAAAAATTAAGAAAATTGGCGCATAAAATTTTACTTTCGTGCCTGTTACAGTTTATGGCTTAGACAATAAATTATCTCAGTTAAACGGACAGGGAACTTACACGGCGCAAATGTGCCACTTAGGTAATGTTGCAAATTCGGAATTTTTATATTATAAATAATTCAATTAAACTGTTGAATTAAAGTATTTAGTATTAGTAAGATACCAAAATTGAAGGATTTGTTGAAACAGTTATTGTTATAAGCATATTGGTAGAACTTTTTTTGATGGGAAATCAATCAAGTAACTTCTCCCGGTCTTAGTGGTGCGAGAGTGCCAGACTTTTACTTTTACTAAATAAAACCCACCTTTGTTCCTTTAGTTGCCCATTGCGTTTCAGGGCCGTGGTAACTCTTTCGCAATAATCCTGCTACCTTGAATAATGGAAGCCCTCATTCCACTTTTGACACTTATTCGTTTTTAGGGTTCCGTACCTCAAAAGGAAAAAACGGAACGCTTATTGGATCACTTTGTTGTCCTTCCGTGTGTCTGTCTGTCTGTCAAGACCCTTTATCTCGGTAACGCGTGGAGGTATTGAGTTGAAATTAAAACCATATTATTATAGTCAGGTCTCCGCTACCTTGAAGCTGTGAAAAAATTAAACTTCTGAGTTAACGAAAAAAAAAGATACGGCCGTACTTTATATTTCGACACTCTCAAGGAAATCAAAATTTATAGGGTAGGTACTAAATTTGGTATGAAGCAAGGTCTCATAGCACAACTATAGGAAAAAACTCTGAAAATTGTAAATTTGTAGTTACGCCACAAAAAAAAAATTGCGAGTCGGAAAAATCTTCGTAACTTAATTCGGGAATGGAACTGTTTTCATATGTAAGTTTGTACGGAACCCTCAGTGCGTGAGTCCGACTTGCACTTGCCCGATTTTTTATGTACCTGCCTACTAGTTGTTGCCAGCGGTTTCGCCCGTGTTAAAGTAGAAAATTATCCGAAGGGAACATACTTCCGGGATAAAAAGTTTCCTATGTGCTATTCCAGGACGTAGTCTATCCGTGTGACAAATTTCATCTAAATCCGTACGGCCGTTCAAGCCTGAAGAAGTAACAAACATATACACAAACTTTCGCCTTTATATTTATATATTAAGTGTATTAAATAGCTAATTTAATCAACATTTCAGGGCTTACCAGACGAAAACTGGCAAAGCGAATTTACAATGGAATCGGAATGTTCGCTCATGATGGACAGCGACATCCGTCAGGCATTGAACGAAGCCAGAGGCTACAACATACTAGCTCTCTTGAATTCAGTACGTCATCTTACTCTTTTTACCTAATGAACTTTAAGCTTGCAATAACTTAGAATATACAACCTCTGTAGCCGTAGATGGCCACTAAGAATGTATAAATATTGCTGGTGCTTAAATACGATATAATAGTTTATTAATAATAGTTTATTCTTAGGGAAAGTTAAAGTTGAAATCTTTAACTTTCCCAAAGAAACTTATACTCGGGAAAGTTGTTTGTAATCATGAGTACAATCACATGTTTAAGTATCGGTCACTAATTACCAGTCACCCTATATATCGTTTATGTTGTCTCACGTATACTATATATTTCGTATATGGGCAATGTTAGTTAACTTGATTAATACAAGATGGCAGCTACGAGATTTTTCGTATAGACTGACGATGTATGATGGGAACTGAATTTGACTCCTTGAAACTCTTGGTATTGTGTTAATGACCACAGAGGTCGATCGATCAAAGTTAGATCGATCGACCCATGTGGGCTGTGGACATTAACTTAGCCATGAGCACTTGTTTTAATGTATCTTACTTAAAGAACTTAGTAAAGTTAAGCCGACGTTATTTTGTTATTTAGAGCACCTCATCTCTTGACGAGGTAATTAATAAGCACGCGCAAGATATGGAAGAACGAAGTCTGTACTCCTTGTTCAAAGGGTCACAGTATACTGCTGAAAATGCGAGCGAGGTCGGACAGCAACACGCTAGGTAATAATAAATGTGCCTCTAAAAGGTAACTAGATAAGTTTTCCATATGCCTCAATAGTTTCCCACCAATCGGAGGTTGTCATTGGGTTGCACCAGCACAGCTCGTACAGGGATAATCGTCGGTTGATACCTCGTTCTACGAAATTATCTAAGGGGCTACTGCGTGTTGTCTTCGGCCCCTCGTATCATCGTATGCCTTCCAAATGTCCAGGAACCCATGTTCCTGAGATATATGACAACTTTATTATTTAATTAATATCTATAAACTACCTATTTCATCGTCCTTCAGGCATTATTTTCAGAGTTGTAGTCCAGTAGATAGTAATACAAAATTGCAATTCGTGATTTCACAGTCACGGGCAAAAGCTAGTTTATATAAAACTAGCTTTTGCCCGTGGCTTCGCTCGCGTACCTAAAATATAGCCTATGTCACGTAGGAATAAATCAGCTTTCTCATCATCATCATCATCATCATCTTCCTGCCCTTGTCCCGTTTTATTTGGGGTCGGCTCAACACGTTTTTTTCTTTCATTCTGTCCTGTCACTCGTCACGCTATCACTCCCTTTTCTTTCATACCACTTTTCACACAATCCATCCATCTTTTCTTTGGTCTCCCTCTCCCTCTCCATCCATTCACATATAAACTCTTAACTCTTCTAGTAACATGCGTTATAAATCAGCTTTCTATCGGTGAAAAAAATTTTAGGAATCGGACCAGAACTTTCAGAGAATACCTCCGACAAACAAAAAACAAAATAACAAACTTTACCTTTTTATAATCTTAGTGTAGATAAAAAAGGTAACCATAATATTATTTTGACGCTGACTATTGCATTACAGAGAACATCGGCACTCAAGATATACGGATAAGCAGTCTACCCTTTCTCACCGTAAGTACCTGGTTAGTTATACTTAACTGTAGGCGTACCCCCTTGGGGTTTCTCGAAATTCTGATCACCGTTTCTAGGTAGTCATAATCATAAACATTTAATCATTATGATTATGATTATGACTACCTAGACACGGTGATCAGCAGTCGGCTTTGGGATCTGACTGAATCTCCTAAACCAGGGATGGCGAACCTATGGCACGCGTGCCTTTGGTGGCACG
This sequence comes from Mythimna pallens, assembly GCA_961205895.1. NCBI lineage: Eukaryota > Metazoa > Arthropoda > Insecta > Lepidoptera > Noctuidae > Mythimna > Mythimna pallens. The sequence goes on from OY540843.1 coordinate 12,583,637, forward strand.
CGATTTATGTACAACATGAGGGTGATTTGATACTGCTGTAATCACAAAAATTTTAAGACATGCCGGTTTTCTCACAATGTTTTCCTTCACCGTTTCGAGAGCAGTGGTGATGAAAATAAATTAAACAAAGTTATGCGCCTAACGGAGTTTGAACCCGCGACCCCGCAACTTACGAGTTGTAGGTCGTTACTACAAGGCCACCACTGGACTTATGTATTATCCCTGTATAAATGCCTCCCATTCCCTTTTCCACTCTGTTCTGTTTTCTTCTTATAAGTAGTTGCTTGAAACAGCGAGAGCACCTGGTGTGGCTATTGGTCACTGATGGATACTGATTTATGGACATGTGCATTCTTCTCACACTAATAAAAGACCTTTCAGTAACCAATTGTAGCTGTTACAGGCGCTCACAGTGTTTCGAGCAATTTCTTTGATTTAGCGAACCTGTAAGGAGTCCATGTACACATTTGACCTAGTAAGGCATAGTCTTAAACACACATCCTCTATACACACACGTCACATCCTATCTATACATCCTTTATGTGCAGTCTTCTTTGGATGCTATGCATCAGGAATATGGTCTTTGATATGTTCACCCTAAGCCCAATCTCGAGGCAATCCTGTGAGAATGTTAGCCAAGTCAGGCGCTGATGAGAAAAACAGTAGGTTTATTGACATTGACATCAGTGAAACGGAGTTTTGATTTTATAATCACTTTTCATAGACGCTATAGTCTCTTGTCTGTCCAGTTTTCTGCTAAAGTTTTAAAAACTTCTTCGAGATTAGCAGTTTATTTTTTTTGGGAAAAACAGACGCGCTCTTAACGCGATCCATTTAACGACCTAAACTGAACTGTTAAAGGGATGGAGCTATGTAGGGTGTATAGCTCCATCTCTTTTTCTCGTTCGCACGCTTAGCATTTTAACACTTAATGGTACCTAAGGCTGTCTCCTTGATTAACTCTTTTAATTTGAAAGAACGACCCGATAGTGTACATTTTTTTTTGCTGTGCTATTATTTTTATAAATGATATTATTATTATAAAGTAAATTCCAAATATTCACGGGACCCCTTTGATTATTGCGAAAACACGATTCACGGGATCATCTACTATTTATAATTCGAGTTTCATGCTGTTTTTTTTCTTCCTTAGTTTATTTTCGTAACTATGCTGTCTCCTCTAAAACGCTTTCTTGATCAGGTTTATATCTACCAAACTATAGGTAGTCAGACATTTTATTACGTTATTAATGTTATGATCGACGTTCGTAAGGCTTGATTATAATATAAATTTTAAATTGCAAAACCCTTAGGTTTCGCACCTCGAAAAGTGAGCTCCAAGTCCACTGCCAACTCCAAGTCTGTTACTTTTAATAACAGAGGCCAAGGCGACGAGGATCAAGACATCTCAGGAATGATGGTTGAGCCTGAAAAACTCAGTAAGTATTCCACTGAAACCTACAGACTTTCTTCTACTCATTTCGGCATGAATATACATAGGTATAAGTAGGTACTAATAAGTCATAGATATCTATACGAGTGTCAGTAAGTGGTCAAGCCGTGGTCATCACATAACCCAACTAGCTTCTGCCAGCGGCTTGGCTCGCAGGAAAAAACTTTCTCCATACAAACTTTGGACCCTCGTTTCATCCCCTTAGGGGGTAAATTTTGGAAAATCCGCTCTTAGTGCTCGCTTATGCATGACGCCTAGTGCCTACTAGGCAATGCTGGAATGCGTACAGAAAAAATTCACGCGCCACTTGTACAAGAAACTGTATGGGGTATATCCGTTTTACCTGTTGATACCCCGTTGGTACCCCACTCTGATTGTGGTCAGTATAGGTAACCAACTTAGGGTACGACGGGATTCACGCTTGTTTCGTACCTGCTTAGGTTACTTCGCGGTATTGAGCATAACTTAGGAGAGGTGTAGCGCCTGACACATAACCTGACAGTTATGTGTGGAGGCGGCGTCGTCCACCGCTGCTGGCCGTGCCGATTGCCAGAACCTGCTTGGCGAAACACCATTGACCTGCGCAATCGGGTTAGTACTTACACGGCATTTGAGTGAATTCCCAGAAATTCTATTGTTTATTTTATGTTATAGGATAGATTAGAGTAGAAATTTCTTTCTATTTCTTTTTTTAGTGTATTAGCATAGTTAGGTATAGGGAATGCAAACCGCTTAACCCGAAAACCGAAAAACCATTTTTTCGGCATATTTTTAATGATTAAAAAACCCGGGTTTTATGTTCAAGTATCCGGTGTTTTCGAGTTCTTTTTTTTACTTTTAAATGACATTATTTTTTTAGCAAACATTGTTTTAAAACTATAGCTTTGTTTATCGTACCATAGATAGCTACACCAACTGTACACTTCTTCTGTTCACGATCATAAAAGATCCAGTCCGGCGGTGTGTTGTGACTATCATAACATCATCACCTTAAACATCATCGCTTGAGAAGAGTGTATAGATCAAAATCTTTGCTTGTTCGTTACACTGATGGAAAATTCATGGATATTCTTGCTACCGATGAGACAATTTTCACAATCAAGGAATATACTATTAGATCCCTAATAGTAGGTAGAGCCATAAGCCACGTGCTTTGCTTGTTACATGTTGGTCAACGATTTAAAATTAGTACAATTACAGCATCACTTTGTCACTTACGTGAAAAATATCAAATAAGTCAAGGAGTTTAAAAACTAGGTTCACATTTTCAGTGTCTTGTATTACTTGTTTTCTTACGTTTGTGCCACTGCACGGCTACGCCTATGGTACTCAATACCTGTAAATACTCTCGTAAGTTAGTTAGCTCGATTAACGTGTTCGTCACGTATTTCCTGAAGCGACAGTAAACTTACACTCGGGGTACTGTGCTCCTAGCCCGCATTTATGCTGTGCGCCGCCGCCGTGAGCCCGTGACGTTATCTGTGGTCGCCGACTGCAATACCCGATTTGAAGTTGACAAGTTCAGGCAATGGACTATAACGTCTCCGTAACGATAACGTCTCCTAACTAAAGAATCATGCCTCTTCAGGGAAAAACCATAAACTTGTTGTCCAGCCCGCGCCACTGAGCCTGTGATTTTAAACGCGTGCATAAATACTTAATTAATTAATCAATGTGCGAACCACCCGTCCCCTCAGTGACGCTATAAGTCGAGATCCTTACCCTACAGGGTCTAACCAGGTTTATCCTAATTTACATAATCTTCACCGACAGCCGAGCAGGAGTCGCAGCTCAAGTCAATCAGCACGAAGATGCCCTGGCCGCTAGCTGGGTGGCAGACGCGCCTGGGGTCGCATGTCTCCCTGGACGAATCTGATCTCTGGCTCGCGTTCCTGACAGAAGCTGGATACTTGCAAAATAGCGACACCGATGCGTTTAAGTGTAAAACTATAACATTTTTAGTAGATTGCTGATGTCGGATGTCGCATGCGCGATTGAAAAGAAAATTCAAGAAACCGATTCCCGACATCCCCTCTTCGAACACAAAACAGCCCCAAGTAGGCTTAAGAGTCGGAAGAGCTTCCTGCGTAGCACACAGGCTATCGATGACCCGCCTCCCAAAGAAAGAATAAAGATTTGGGAAGAGCATCACCTACCACCATCTGACTTCTTGAAACCCCAAGAACATCTCCCGCCTGGGCGCGATTTGCAGTGGCCTATATGGAAAGCACTAAATCGGTTGCGAACCCAGGTAGGCCGCTGCAAACACAACTTGGCAAAATGGGGTTTTATAGACCCGTCGGATATTCAATGTGACTGCGGTGCTCCTGTTCAAAACATGAGCCACATACTAGAATGCCCCAAGTGCCCATACACCTGCACTCTGGAGGATTTGATGAGTGCTACCGATGCTGCTGTTAATGTAGCCACCTATTGGGCCCAAACAGTTTGACGAGTTTACCGTCGAATCGAAAAGAAGAAGAAGTAGATTGCTTAACTAGGTAACCAATTCTGTCGCCAAAAATCGGGCGAATGAAACGAAATGTCGACTGATGACGATGTGAATCTATAAGCAGGGGCGCCGGCTTTTAGATAACATCATGGGTGCTCATGCTCATTTGGCAATACGAAAAAGTGGCTAATTGTGAGAAGAGAAATGCACACTGATCGACTGACAAATAAGTAAATGTCCTACTAACATACTGCTGAGCATACTGCGTGCTTAATTACTAATTATATTTGATAAAGATATAAAATTAAACCAATAAGTATATTAAGTCTTTTAATTATGAAATTTCGGTTTTTTTTTTTTAAACGGGTTGCTTTGAAGTGTTATATCTTGGATTGACTTGGAATTATAAGTTCAAATAAACTTTATATTAAAAGTAGATACTAGGTATATTAAAGGTAAAAAGAATAACTTCTTTTTCCGAAATTAGGTATTTATTGGATTCTTTGTGTTTTTTATTTTCTGTAATATCGCAGTACTTGTAACTATTTTTGTATGAAATATAAGAAAACTCGCATTATTTTGTAATATGAGTTCTACCGTGGAAACAATGTGCCTCAAGCGGTATGCAATATTGATGATGTTTATGTCAAGTCAAATCTAAGTCAAATCATTTATTCGCATAATATGGGAAGATATTGATGTGGTACATGAATGTTACATTATACAATATAACAGTAAAGATCCTCATATTCACCATTTCTGGTATGCGAAACTTAAAATAATAATTAAAAGGAATGGTTAGGTACCTATACATACTCTTAACATTTAATTACTTGAAATCACATAATATTAACATAACTAACTATTATTGCACTAATAGGAACATAGTGAGGTGTTACAGTAATTTTCTATTCTTATAACTAAGGTATTCCTGGGTCGTGTAAAAACATTTATCGACTAACCAGGAGTGCAATTTTTTTCGAAATAATGTAATGGGTAAGTCTTTCAGGTCTCTCGGTAATTTTTTAAATAATTTAATTGACATGGGATAACAGTTTCTTCGATACAGATCGGTTTTTATATTGGGTAAAGGAAAGCTATTGGGATAACGGGTATTAAAATTACAATAATCACCAAAGGATTTGTATAGGTACTGATGTGTTTTAACGAAAACGCAAGACTCAAGTATATACATGGATGGTGCTGTTAGCAAGTTTAGTTTTTTAAAAAATGGTTTACATGAAGTTAATGAATCTACGTTACAAAGTGCACGAATGCACTGCTTTTGAGCTAGGAATATTCTATTGAATTCTACTGAACCACCCTATAATATAATACCATACCGTAGGTTGGAAGCTACATATCCATGATAGGCTTGTAGAGCTGTTTTTTGGCTGGAGATTCGTGTAAGACGCCATAGAGCATAAACATATCTGTTTATTTTGTTACAGATTTTATCTATGTGTAATTTCCATGAGATCTGACTATCTAATGACATCCCAAGGAAAACTATACTATTGGATTGTGCTATATTATTCTTATCATATGAGACAGTTAATTTGTAATTATATTGTTTTCTATTGTAAAATTGTATAATTCTGGTTTTGTCTATATTGACTTTTAAATTGTTACACTAGCCATTGAATAATATCCCGAACAGCTTCGGTAACTTCCTTATTATAACTGTTAAAAGTAGTATTAGGTTTTTGTGAGATTACTAGCGATATATCATCTGCAAAAAGAGTACAGTGATGATTTATCACGTTAGGCAAATCGTTGATGTAGAGTAGGAATAGAAGTGGGCCTAGTATACTACCTTGTGGGACTCCAACTCTAGTTATATGATAATTGAGATTTATAAATGAATTCTATGTCCTTGTTAATATTGTTAATTTCTACATATTGTTGCCTATTAGTGAGATAACTTTGTAACCACTTATACCTACTATACCGCGAATACCGTATGCATATGCTTTTTGGACCAAAATGTCATGATCAACAAAATCAAACGCTTTGCTCATGTCAAAGAACTCTGTGCAGGTGTTAATACTTTTGTCAATATTTTCTGACACTTTTTTTATAAGTTTAAAAGCAGCTAGTGTAGTGTACTTACCTTTTTGAAAGCCATGTTGTTCGGATTTTAGTATTTTGAATTTATTAAGGAAAGATGTGAACCGTTTAAACATGACTTTTTCAAAAATTTTGGCAAGTGTAGGTATGAGGGCAATAGGCCTGTAATTGTTAGGTTCCGTTCTATCACCTTTTTTGTAAATAGGTTTTACAACTGATATTTTTAGTTTATCTGGAAAAGTACCTTGTGATAACGACATATTTATTAGATGACATAGTACTGGTGCTATTAAATGTGCAGTTTGTTTTAGAGTTTGAGTTGGTAAGTTGTCATAGCCTACCGCTTTTGTGTTTTTCAAAGAGTATAATTTGGTAGATTTCATTTGTTGTAACTGGAATTAAGAATATACTAGCATTATTAGGTTTTATTGTTTTCGAAAAATTTATATTTTTCTTCTTATCCTGACCTTTTGTCAGTCCAATAAAGTAATTATTAAAGGTATTTGATATTAGTTTAGGATCGGTTATGGTATTAGTGTTTATATTTATTTTGTTTATATGTTGCGTATTATATTGATTGCTTTCTTGACTTTTAATTATTTTCTTTCTTTTAAATATTCTTAGATCTCATCAACAATCGATCATTGTTAAGTTTCTGTGCTAAATTTATACTTTTTTTAATATTTTGTTATAAGTGTGATACTTAGTTTTATAAGACTGACGTGAAGATTTACAATTTTATAAGTACCTGAGCTTCCTTTTATATGGACTTAAAACTGCTAATGAATGGGATATTCTTTTTTGATTCAATATCTTTCACGTGGGAAATTTTATCTCACGAATAACTTTTCTCCTCAGTGCGGCAACAAGGCAACATTTCAAAAACGAAAGCTATTAAACCAAGAGCACAAAGTTCTTCTGTTAGAAGAAAGTCGTAGGTATACGTAATTGATATTGCTTGCCCTTTGAAATGCATAGTTTCTACGTTGGAACTCTTAATATGAAAAAAACATTCTTTTTTTTTAGCTTTCATGTGGAGAACTGCGATATTACAGAAAATACAAAACACAAAGAATCTAATAAATACCTAATTTCGGAAAAAGAATAACGTACCTTTGATATAAAGTTTATTTGAACTTATAATTCCAAGTCAATCCAAAGATGGAGTAGCATTAGGAGGGCACTCCGGTATCACCGGATGCCCGACTACCTCTGTCGTGTGATCGAGGCCTACCTGTCGGACAGGTACATCATCTACCCTGGTCACCAGGGAGAGTGGAAACGGCAAGAGATGTCGTGTGGTGTTCCGCAGGGATCGGTACTATGATCGCCCTTGTGGAACATCGGCTACGACTACGTGCTGCGCGGCGACCTCCCTGACGGGGTCAGCGTGGTCTGCTACGCAGACGACACGCTGGTCCTGGCTCAGGGAGAGTCATACCCGGCGGCGGTCGAATTAGCGACACGCGGGGTTGCGATAGTCGTTGATAGGATCCAGCAGTTGGGACTCGAGGTGGCGCTACACAAGTCCGAGGCCTTGTGTTTTCACGGCCCTCGGAGCGCGCCACGTCGGTACTCCCAATTAACGGTAGGAGTTCACATCGGCGTCGGGTCGACGATGAAGTACCTGAGACTCGTCCTCGACAACCGGTGGAATTTCGAGGAGCATATCCGACGTCTGGCTCCCAAACTGAATCGGACTGGGGCTGCCCTCAAGCGGCTCCTGCCCAACCTCGGGGGTCCATACGCCTCCTGCCGGAGGCTCTACGCCGGCATCGTCCGGTCCATGTCCGTCCGTCACTGCGAAAGCGACCGGCGGCCCAGCTGAACGCGTGCCAGAGGGTCATGGCCATACGGATGGTGAGGGGATACCGCACGGTTTCCCGCGAAGCGGCGAGCCTCTTTGCTGGCCAGCCACCATGGGACCTGGTGGCAGCAGGCCCTGCACGCATGCACGATCTGCGCGTGGAGATGCAACGTCGGGGCAAAACTCCGCTGCCGCGACAAATCGCGGCATGGCGGACAGAGCTCCGGCGGGGTCTCATGGCAGAATGGCGACAGCGACTATCGCAACCCAGTGCTGGGCACGTCACAATTATGGCGGTAAGTCCCCTCTTTGAGGAGTGGCTGGAAAGGCAACACGGCGTCCTTACCTTCCGCATGACGCAGGTCAACCCATTTAAAAAAAGGCAATTTCATAATTTACCTAACCCCTATTATAAAAATGAGAGACTAGTTTTTATTATCAAGAAATATTATAATTCATAAGTAACCTAAATGGCGATTACTGATCTGTTTCTTGATTTCTATTCTCACCCACTGTTTATTTCTCATGGGTGCTCGACCCCGCGAGCACCCACGCAGTCGGCGCCCCTGTCTGGAAGCACCTAAGTTTTTTGTATTATAATAAAAAATGCTTAACCTTTCGTGTGTTTTAGACGCGGATCCACGCTAGACACAATCGCTTTTTAATTGTGTCTTTAATTACGGCATATGAAAGGTTAAGAATTATCTTCGGTTTCAAGATTTATCGTCGCTCAAAGTCTTCATATCTATAAACCAGTATTTTTTATTATAATACTCACTCATTTCTTCAGATTTCACGTCTAGTTAGCAAATAGCGTAATTCCTATGCCATTTATTTATTAAGAAATCCATGTTTTCAATACACTTACTCGAAAACCCGGTCTTATCCCTATCGGTTTTAGCCACGCAATTTAATGTTTTTTCGCACTAGTGCGGAAAAGTGCGCACGCTCGGCTCGCCTCAATTTATTATATTTATCGTGTCAGGCTGGACGCTAAGAGACCCCAACGAGGCGTGCGTAAACCCCCATTTATTTAGATATTCGTAAGTGTATTGAATAACGTTGTTTGATACATGTGGAAATTTGTCACTGCAGCACTCTGCTTCATAACACTCTCGCCTGCGGCTCATGCAAATTCCGCCTCGTTCGCAAAGACAAACTTTCTTGACTTGTATCAAAATGTACTATTAATTTTTAAATTTATTTATAGCGGAAAGCGTCAATGTATACCGATCTGTGAAACTTGAGGATGATATTATTCGTCAAATAAATAATTCGGTAATAATTATTCCTATATCTATACCTAACAACCATAAGTACCTACTAATAGTATAAATGTGAAAGTAACTATCTATCTGTTACGCTTTCTCGGTAAAACTACTGAACCAATTTTGATAAAATCGATAAACTCGAGTAAAAGACAGACCCCGTGACACCACCACGTTGATGCCATTTGTGGTACGAATGAACGCACCAGATAATAGGAGCGCCCAAGTGGGGATTTTACGCGTTAGGTACTCGAGCGCGTCAAAAAGTCATATGGGGAGAAACCTTGCACCCCTACCACATAATAATATGAACCTTAATACAGTGGGGTTCGTTGAGGGCAGCCCGACAGATTAGTAAAAAAATCGATCCAAAAAGAATCTCGAGTGCGTCAGATTAAGACAAGGTAAGTTGAGTACCTACATGCAGAAAAGTGTATATTTTAATAATCTCACAATTTGAGCGTAGCATAAGGAAATGGCCACAGTTGTAAAAAAGAAACATAGGAAATAGTCGAGCGAGCTTGAATTTTATTTTGAAGGATATCCTATCAGGATTACGAAAAATATATAGGTAATCTGACGGTTTTCATGCTATGTTTAGCTAAAACCACCGATAAATGATGAAGCGCACAGATGCTGAGAACTGCAGTGTATTCCCTACTCCGCACCTAGAGTGAGAGATAAAGAAAGAGTGAGAAGGTCTTTCTTTATCTCTCACTCTCGCACCGTCCCACCATGGAAAATATGGGTCGTTTGAGACTGACGACCAAAATAATTGAATTTAGTTGACTTTTGATAGTAAACTGTAGAATTTTTCACAAACTTCAATTTATACCATACTACAATGTACATACAATTTTTACATTTTCGAATTGTCGCTTGGTTATCTTATTATTAATTTTTCGCTTTAATTTTTTTTATTCAAACTGTCAGATTAACAATACCCCTCCAAAAAAATTGTCAGATTATCATATAGGACGACAGACATCAAGTTGAACCCTCTGTATAAAAATCTGACGCGCTCGAGTATCTCAAGGTCACATTTTCTTTTTACATTTTCAAAATTCAGTCATGATTTTTGGTCATGTCCAAATCGAGTCATTTAAATTGGTAATTTGTTTGAGTTCACTCAGCATTCACTCTGGAAATCTGACACGCTCCAGTCACTTTTTTTCTGTATTTTTTTACCCCTTTTTACGGCCGCCCCTACTAGTTAATCGTCAGATTAATACAGGCTATCGTTTATCAGAAATCGCGTATACACTATGAATGTCTGCCGAGCTCGAGTATTTCCATGTGACTGTTTTTTTTTTACATTTTTGAAAATTCTTATACGCTAAAAAGTCTATGACAAGTTTTCATTTTGTGGGAGCACCCACTATTTTTGTTTTCGTTTTAGAACCTAATCTTCACAATCCAATAGGTCCCCATGACGCTTTAGTAACTGCAAATTTAGCATCCGGGCCTCCCTTAAGATATAAAATGAACACATTCATCACACATGTCCAGTGGGAGATTAGCCATGTAACAAGAGTAGCAAATGCCCCGCGCGTTCTGGGATCTTGCACTTGAACGTAAAAAAACTATCAAAGTATCTTTATCTACTACATAAAATCTAAATACATCTGATTTCTTTGGATATGATAGTCAATTTACTTCAGACTTTCCTGCAAGTAGATTAGAAGATGTCTTAAAATTACCCCTTTATCGTACTTTTCAGTTTCACTCAACCGATCTTAAAATCAAAGGGGTTATTGGTGTCCACTGTAATTTTCACATAGATACACAAAATATGTAGTTCGATTCTAAAAACCTCGTTCAAGCTTATTCTAAGGGTATTAAAGCAGGACAAGAAGGAAAGGTATTGAAGCAGGGGGGCGGGGTAGGGGTTTTTAAGGGTTGAATAGCTAATTTTAATAACTTCCTATTAAAATAGCTAGCTTGAGCCAGTGGCTTCACCCGCGTGAAAGTTGTTTTCTTATAAAATATACGACCTTCATAAAAAGTATAATATTTTGGGTCCTTCAAGATCCATATCCATCATTACAATAAAATCCATCAAAATTGATTCCCGTGAACTTGAGGCAAGAGGTTTCCAACGATCCTGAAACCAAATTAAAAAATGTAAATACATTTTTTAAAGCTGTATTTACTGGGCTGTCAAACGTAACCCAACTTCGATGCCTCAATAACCAGTACCTGTGAGAGAAGTTAGTAAAACTATCAGGGAGCTCACCTGCACCTGACTTCGACTTAATCGTCCGACCAACCTAGTACTTCCGATTTTTTACACCAAGTGTACAAAATCTAATCATATTACTACTACTGTTTTAGCAATATTCAACAAGCCCTCATATGGCAATGGGCTTAAGAGACCCATATGAACATATACACCGGCATTGCCCAGGATTATTTTGGGACACGGTAAATAAACTTTCTTTAATTTTATTTCTTAGTAAAGGCCATCGCATGCGATGAAGAAATTAATATTTATAAGGTAGTACTTTAAACACAGGTACAAGTACATCATAATATCGCCAGCCATATATTGAATGAAGCAAACCACAAGATGATACTGGTATATTTTATGGTGCCCGTAACTTATGATATATACTGAACACATGAAGGTTTATGTTAAGTATTCCGTATTGTAGCCCGCGTCTTAGGTTAGATACTGCTCCGGGCGTATTGGTCGTTGCATGATGTTTTCTTTTTTATTCTTGATAGGTTCGCGGTAGACCGCTATCTCACCTGATGGAAAGCGTGTTTTATAGCCTTCCTCGATAAATGGGCTATCCAACACTAAAAACCTTTTTCAAATCTAGCCAGTAGTTCCCGAGATTAGCGCGTTCAAACAAACTATTCAATTTTGTATCAGTAATATAAATAGATTGCTAATTAAACATTATTGTGCAAAGAATGAAAATATTTTATATATTAGATATGAGCAATTTATCTAACAAGTTTGAACACATTTACGATAAGTTAATTATCTTATTGGCAGGTGACCATGGATAATCCTGAAGAAGCATTTATAAATGTACGCAGAATTATTCGGAATATAGTTAACTCCCAAAAGAAGTTGAAACCAATGTTTGACATCGACTTTGCACATTTAAGGGACTATCCAACAGTCGAGAAGAAACTTGACAAAATTCGTAAACAAATAGCACCTCAGCAACTCTTCTATTAATCTAATAAATTAAATAAAGTAATTAAGAAAAAGTGTTTTATTTTAGTACATAAGTAAATTATAGTATCATACAATCAATAGATAAAACTGTGAGACTGGATTCATTTATTACCACTTTACTATAGCCTTAACTTGTAATACCTAGTACAAAAGTCTCACATGACGATCATTTGAACACCATGGTGTCGAGCATCGCTCCCAGACCCTGCACTATGTTGTTGGACATCAGGACATCTACTTTCTCCTCTAAATGCCTCTTGGGATCCTGTTTGCCTACATTCTTAATGGCTAGCTGTTCTGGGGTCATTTTCTCTTCATCTTCTAATGCCTTATTGTAATTTTTAGCTAAGTCCAACATATCTGTAACTGTGGTCTCATTGATTGAACAGTGTTCCTTATAGTCTGATAAGGTGAGTCCATCCATCCAGGACTTTTTGTGAAGGTTCAGCAACATTTTTTGCTCCAATTCATTCTTTCTGTAGTTTATACTGATGGAGTAGTAGTGACGATTCAGTCCATGGATGAGGGCCTGTACAGATGGCTTCTGAAGGTGGCCTAAATTTGATGTGGTTTGCCTTGGCTCCTGGCCTAGCACCATCATGTTAGGGTTAATGAGACGGAATGCGTCAATCACTACCTTGCCCTTCACTGACTGGATGGGGTCCACAACCACAGCAACTGCCCTCTCCGACAAGGCTTCAAATGATTGCTGAGTGTTAATGTCCACACCAGATAACCAACAACCAAAACCAGGATGAGAATGATACCTGAAAGTAATTATTAATAAATGATGAGTAAAACTAAATTCTAAAATAAACACAATCTAAAAATAAAAAATATCAATATTTCTTAATTTATTGGCATCTTCATTTTAATGTATAAAATACATATTATATATTCATCAAAAAAACTATGATGTGAATTTGATGAGCAGCATGCTAAAAAAAATACTAAAATTGTTGGCCTAAGTCTTTTAATTCATTGAGCAGTGGTGGCCGAGTGGTAACGGCCCCGACTTACGAGTTGTAGATTGCGGGTTCAAACCCTGCCAGGCATATTACTTTGTGTAATTTATTTCATCACCACTGCTCACAAAACGGTGAAGGAAAACATTGTGAGGAAACCGGCATGTCCTAGAACCAAAAGTTTGAAGACATGTGACATCCACCAACCCGCACTGGGCCCGCGTGGTGGATTACGGCCCATTCCCTCTCCTAGATAGGAGGCCTGAGTCCCAACAATGGGAACATTATAAGGCCACCTATGCTATGCTATGCTAAGTCTTTTAATTCATTAAACCCCGAGTGAATGGAGTTCGGTTGGTCATTGTCTTTCGATTGTGTCTCTAATTATGGTACTCAAAAGGTTAATCACACTTAGAAATAGGGTTGTTTGGTAATATATAATATGTTGAATTGATTTATCATTTTCCCTACAAAATGTATGAAAAAATGGTTGGCGATTTCTGTAATTTTTAGTACTCGTACCTTAAATGGTCCCATAGAGCTCCCTACATGAAATAGGATTGATAGGCAACAACTTTATAGTTGTTTTAACTCACCTTTTGTTACTAACTTCACTCTTGAATACCATGGCAGCATAGTTTTAGTAATGAAACTAACAAATGTTTTGGAAAAGATAGCATACAAAAGTCTCTGCACATGACTTGTGCTCAAAAACATAGTTCAAGGAATTGCTATACTGACCATCCAACCACCATCTCAGGCCTGCCAGTCTGCTTCAACATGTCCAACATTTTAGCCTGGAAAACAGGGTCCACAGCTTCTACCGATACACCAGTACCAGTCTGGGGCATAGCAAACACATCAATCACGCGAACAGTGTAGTCATCCACAAATTCACCTGGAAATTACCACAATTTTCAAAATTAGTGTACCTACTTATTTTAAATGTTGAACCTCAAACAAAGTCAAGAAACAACAAATAGATTTACTAAAACAATAAACAAAACAGCCAACATGACACAGCATTTTTTAATAAACAAAACTTTTTTTTTATTTTCATTTGCTAACCTAACATGAGCCCCATGACTTCCATGGGAACGCCAGCACGACCATGTTTTAGCATTTTCAGCAATGCCAGAGACGAGATGTACACTTGCTCGGCGGTATCAACAGCAGGTGCATCGGTTGGTGGCGGCGCCTGCGACAAGCCAGCCATACCTCCTCCAAGACGTAGAAGACGATCCATTTTGCACTTTCCTTCTTCTACACTCTAGAAAGCAAACTCATCAAGTTAGCATCACACTGTCACACACATCATGATACATCAACAACTAATTGAGAATAGCATCGGTGATTTATTAAGTTCTTGTTAGGAAGAAATAAAAGCAATTCTATAAATTAGTTACTTACACAAAGAAATCACAATCATTTACACTATTTCCGAAAACTCCGGCTAGAACCCAAAATGAACAGGATTTGAAACAAGGAACGAATGATTTCAATCTATGGAAACGAAAATGACAGCCCACGTCGAAAGTGCAACCTCATGAGCGTGTGCTAAAGGGCCTATTACACTACTCGATATTCAAACAGTCTTAGTCGATGTAGCGTAGTGTAGCAAGGTTAGACCGGTCTCACTCGAAAAAAAAAAATAAGACAATCTGAATCTGAATATCATGTGCTGAATATCGCGTAGTGTATTAGGCCCTTTATTTTAATGTTTAATTTTAATTTTAATGATCTCAACATTGCCAATAACAGATAACGTTGTGCTTTTTGCTTTTTCTGTTTAGTTGTACAATACTTTGATTTAATCGAGCACTTCTAGTGCATGTTTTTTTAAATTAAGATATTTTGTTACCTACATCTTTATTTCAACAGATACATCACAGCTATACATTATAACATTACAACTACCTAGTGTTAACTCCGTCTACGGCCTAAACGGGTTTGTGCCTTGGTCTGTTATTTTGTTCCTTTTTTGCTTTGAAAATGCTGGTTACCGTGAACGCACCATCTATTAACTATACTCCATTGGTTTAGGTAGTCAAATAAACGTAAACAATCTTAATATATCTTTTTTTTTTTAATCGTATAATAGACATACAAAGATTATTTAAATTTAGTTAGTTACCAAACATCGGTATAGGTAAATAACAAATTGTAAACATTTTTATATAAAAATTATAGACAACTTTTAGAAAAAATATGTCAAGATTGATCAAAAAGTATAGTCACCCTACTTAAAATAAAATACCTACAAACGAGATTAATTGGAACACAGGGGTGAATAGAAACAAAAATTTATGTTATTCGCTTTGATACCATAAGAAAGCATCGATTTTTATTAATTACATCAATCAATTTAGAGTAGATAAATGCTGCAAACAATATTACGTGAAAATAGCCTTTAATAAATCTAACTACGGTTTTCTTTAATGATCCGATAATCTAGTCCATGAAATTCAGATTGTAAGTTCCGTAGGTTCGTTTTCTTCACCTATTTTTGTGTGCGTATTCCCGGCGACAAAGTGTCGAATTTTTTTATTTCAATTTAGCAGATATTTAGTGTATCAAATCCTGTAAAGGTGTATGGTAAGTTTAGATTTGTGCATCCAGCCATTCGGCAGATATTCAACAAAAACTGTTTCCGCCAAGACTACGTATTCCCAGCGGAACATTTGTTTTTCTATGGACTTACAAGAAAATAAATACATACAATAATCAGGGTGTAAGAAGGAGTAAATGTGTATGTATAAATGAATTTTGTGTGTCTTATAATTACGAAGATATTCCCTACTTCCGGATACGGTTTGCCCATGCATATGGGCAAACCGTATCCGCAGGTATAAGCGGTGCGTGGAGCGATACACCCAGAGTCGCACATTCCGGAGTAATGAAAGGTGGGTTTATAGGGCTTGGGAGAGACCGGACCAAGGAGTGACTGATGCATGCCTCCCGGATGATGACGCCATGAGTTCATTCTGGCGCAGCATCTGGTCGGTGCCTGTCAGTCACACCGAGGGTGACTGGACTCGAGGGGTCGAGCGTGCGTGCGATCCAATACCACAAATGGGGGCAATTAACATCAGCCCCCAAGATGTAGCTCGTGCAGTCCGTCCGTTGCCAAACTGGAAATCTCCAGGGCCGGATGGGCTGCACAATTTCTGAATTACGTGGTTTACAAGATCGCACGCTCGCTTGGCTTATCAGTTCCAGTCTGCCTTAGAGTCAGGGTCGCTACTCCAGTTTCTAACAACAGGAATAACCCACCTGCTCCATAAGTCAGGTAGTACTGCGGAGCCTAAAAATTATAGACCGATCACGTGTTTGCCGACGGTCTATAAAGTTCTTTCATCCATACTGAGAAGCAAAATTAATAGTCATATTGACAAAAAAATTATCATGTCACCTTCTCAGAATGGATGTGGAAACGGGTCCCGCGGTACTAAGGAGCTGCTCCTCATTGATATGACCATTAGCCAACAGGTTCGACGTTCCCGAAAGGATCTGTCGACATGTTGGATAGATTATAAGAAGGCCTATGACTCTGTTCCTCATACATAGCTCATGAGGGTGCTGGAATTGTATAAAATTGATACAACACTACGCACCTTCCTGATGTCATGTATGAAGCAATGGAGTACGGTCCTCCGCTATCCAGGATGTCGACATACCCAGAGGAATAGCGAACCTGTAAGGATCGAGCGAGGTATATACCAGGGAGATAGTTTGAGTCCACTTTGGTTTTGCCTAGCCTTGAATCCTCTAAGCACACTGCTGGAGAATTCAGGTCTAGGCTATCGGTTGAAGAGAGGTGGTCAGGTAATATCTCACCTACTTTACATGGATAACCTGAAACTTTTTTCCCCAACAATCTGCAACTGATGGAGCTACTGAAGGTAACTGAAACCTTCAGTAGTGCCATCAGAATGGACTTTGGTGTGGACAAATGTGCGGTCATGCATGTAAAGCGAGGGGAGGTTGTGGAATCCGTGGGCACTCAACTCACGGATTCCATAAACCTGAGATCCCTCTCTCCAACCGAAACCTATAAGTATTTGGGTATGTCGGAAGCTCTAGGCATCATTATCACTGACATGAAACAATCGTTGAAGGAGCGTTTCTTTGGACGCCTGAAGAAGGTATTCAATAGTCTTCTTTCAGGCGGAAACAAGGTGCATGCCTTCAACGGTTGGGTCATGCCGGTATTGATATACTCTTTTGGCGTACTCAAATGGACTCAAACGGAACTTGACGCCCTGGATAGGAGGGTCCGCACACTGCTGACTGCTTATCGAATGCAGCACCCACGATCATCGGTGATGAGATTGTATATCCCGCGGAAGTGTGGGGGTCGAGGTTTTTTAAATGCTAAGACCCTACACAACCGCGAGGTATGCAGTCTCAGGGAATATTTCCTAGCTGCCGACGTGGGTATGCATCGAGATGTAGTGACAGTGGACAAGGGACTCACCCCGCTCTCCCTGGCTAATGAGAACTAGCGTAAACCGGTAGTGCTTGACACTAACGATCGCAAGGTAAGTGTGGCAGAGCAAGGAACTTCACGGACGCTTTTTCCGGGCCCTTCATGGGCCGGATGTAGATCAATTGGCGTCCGTAGCCTGGCTGCGTTCCGGTGACCTCTTTGGGGAAACAGAAGGTTTTGTCTGTGCAATTATGGACGAAGTTATCATGACGAATAACTGCCGGAGATTTATTGTGAAGGACGGCACGGTTGACATCTGTCGGGCATGTCACCGTCCGGGAGAATCAATTCGTCACATTATCTCTGGTTGTTCTCGTCTAGCTAACGGAGAGTACTTGCATAGACACAACCTTGTAGCCAGGATTATCCATCAACTTGCTCTGAAATACTCTCTTGTGGAATCGGAAGTGCCGTACTATAGGTACGAGCCCGATCCAGTTTTTGATAATGGTCATATCACTTTGTACTGGGATCGGTCCATCATCACTGACAGGACTATTGTAGCCAATAAGCCTGATATAGTGGTGGTGGACCGAAGCGAGAGGCGTGCAATGATTGTTGACATATCCGTCCCGTATGACGAGAACCTGGTGAAAGCCGAGAAAGATAAACAAATCAAATATATTGACTTGGCTCGCGAGGTTGTCGACATGTGAGATGTGGACTCGGCGATCATTGTACCGATAGTCGTGTCGGGCAATGGTTTAATACCCAAGAGCCTCGACCAACATCTTAGGATGCTCGCGTTAGGCGAATGCATCAAGGGCTTGTTTCAGAAAGCGGTACTCCTGGACACGGCTCGCATTGTTAGGAGGTTCCTTTCTCTGGAGCCCTGACCGCCGGTAGCTTGGACCCTGTTCCCGATACCGGTGGGGTACTATTTTTTTATATTTTTAAATGTTTTATTTGTATGTTTAAAAAAAATATTTAAAAAAGTAATTTATATGGTAATTTACATCGAATAAAGGAAATAAATAATAATATAAATAAAATATATAAATGTTAGAATTATTAGATACTTAGATCTGATATTGCTGGTAGCACCGAAGTTACTTGTCAAAATTAGATTTCGTTTCGATTGACTTTGACATAAAATTATAAAAAATCAGATCAATGGATGGATTATCACTTAGTATCGCCGAATTATCAAGTGATAAGTGATAAATGAAAATAACACCAATTTTAGAATCTTAATACCTTTTATTCTACTAATAATCCTGGAGTCTAAAATGCCTGACAAATCAGTGTTACCAAATAAACTTTCAGAAGGTCCTCATGGGTTAGGTACGACACCTTATTTTCAATTTCAATAGCTTTTTTATATAAGCATATTTGAAATAGGTAATTATTATGTGGGATCCTCTAAATTATCTTATGATTATGTATGAAAATAATATTTGTAGGCGATCCTGACGACAGAAGCTTGAGGAAAGTCGAAAAGGATGTATTGATACCAAAACTTATAAGAGATAAGGCTAAGAAGGAGAAATGTATCCAAGAAGTAGCAGACTTCGAGAATTGCTGCAAGGAGTCATCTCTTCTGATGGTAGTGAAGTGTAGAAATCAGAATTCAGCTCTAAAAGATTGTTTAGGCGATTGGTACAAAAATGAAGAGTTCAAGAACCAGTGTACTGAAGAGTATTTAGCAAAAAGAAAGGAATACAGGACAACTGGAATTAGGCAACCCATCAAGAGAGCTTAACCCACTGTTCCAAAATATTGTTTATGCTTTGTTATTAGATTTGTGTAAATATAATTAAAAATCAATTTAGTCATCTTCATTTATTGTGACAGGTAAATTTCTGCTTAACAATAGTTCCTGAATGCTATATAGTTTCAGGTCCTGCGGTAATTTCACAACACTTTCATCAGGTTTAATTACTTCCACAATCAATATTTCCTGCAAAAAAGAAGTTGCTTTATTAAGTAGGTATTGAATCATATACATAGGTGAAAAG
Source organism: Mythimna pallens (assembly GCA_961205895.1). Lineage (NCBI taxonomy): Eukaryota > Metazoa > Arthropoda > Insecta > Lepidoptera > Noctuidae > Mythimna > Mythimna pallens. The sequence goes on from OY540843.1 coordinate 12,603,292, forward strand.
CAAAACTTGAAGTAGCCTGTGTTGAAAATAAATAATACGCTATAGTTATTTAAATTTAAAGAATGAATCATGCATAATTACATTTATATTTTGAAAAGCATTTTATAAACGGCTCAACTGTAACGAGTTATAGCTACAGGCTACTCGCAATGTTATTAGCTGTTGTATTGAAAACTCCAGCTACTGAACACAACAGCAACGTCTGCACAGCAAAGAAAAAACCATCAGCAACTAAAATGTATGGGTTTGGTTGTAATTACTAGAACAACACATTCTTGTCATTATGACTCAACCCACATTCCAGCAAGCTGAATGTGATATGAATTTGAGAATGCTTTTTTACATGCGCTAAAACATGCTCACAGTGCAAAGCTATGATTTCATAAGAGTTGTTTCACTAATATGCAATAAAACAAATATTAAGCAGTTCACATAATATAAATTGAGATGAGTCTAGCTACATAATTAAATTATATTTATTATTTTTTGTATTGTCACAATAATTTTTTATAAGATTGTTTAAAACGCGTAGCATCTGTCATGTAGTGATGACTTGGGCATGCAGGACACATTTTGCTTGTCACATATGTGACTGTGGCAGTTAAAAGGTTAACATCACTGAAATAACTTGAGGTTATCTAACATGCTTATTCATAAAGAGACCTAACTCAAAAAGGTATTTGAATCTGAAAACATGTTTTTTTTATTTTTTTGATAGGCTTGCGTTTGACCACTATCTCACCTGATGGTAAGCAATGATTTGGCCGATGATGGTGCACGCTTGTCTAGAAGTAACCTATTCACTCTTGACTTAAAGACCCCTAGGTTGTAGCTATCAGGGAACACAGACTCCGGCAGGGAATTTCACTCCTTAGCTGTATGCATTAGTTTCAAAAATAGGGTTCAATTTTCAAATACCCTCTTTTTAGTTCATTTCTTTTTGATTCAGCACGATAATAAAAACAATTTGATTAATTTAAACCATACCTTCACTGTGGTATTTGCCATTCTGACATGGCCGAGTGTAGCAATCCAATCATCATTCTTATCTTCGGACTTTATAACAACTATGAAATCTGCATGACTTATCCCAGGACCATCCTTATATAATACTAAAAATATTCAAATATTATTTGCATTAAAAATGAACTAACTGGACAGTTTAAAAGTAAAGTAAATCAGAAATATTCTTACGGTAATCTCCTCCAAACTTTATTCCTGGTTTTACAACATAGCCCTTGGACCTATAATAATGGTATACAATGTATTTTATAACAAATCTTTTATCTACTGATGTAAAAAGATCCCAACACTTTTCTATATTCAGCAAAGTGTTATCAAGGTTTACTATTTGTAAACATCCCAAACCATAAAGTAGAAAGAATGCCTCCTGCGGGGTCAGCATAAGCTTTTCTTTTATTTTAACTTTATTCAAACAGCACTTTGGTTTCATGTTAGCAAAATAATTTTCTTCCTCAGATTCACTGTTAGGAACTATCACCACTATATCTTCTTTGTCATGACTCTGAAATCTTTCAGAACTATGATTCAAGTTAATATCCTCTGCATCATCTTCATCACTGGATACCAAATCTATGACATCCTTGGAAGTTCTCTTTTCACTGTCACCAATTATTTTGGAAGTTAGCCCATCAATATCCTTCATAAAACTATTTGCTTCTGCTGTTCCTGTGAACCCATCAAATTTCTTGAACCAATAATTTCGTTTTAGAAACTGTCTTTTACGCATAATACGAGGTGTAACGTCATTTTGAGCGGCTTTCGGTTGCGATCGCGATGCCGATCCTTTTCCAAAACATCCCATATGATAGAGTAGAGCTATCTCTTCTACAGACCTTACTTCCACATTAAATCCGTTGTAATATCCAGTAAACACAATTCGCATCGAATTATCTAATGTAAAACGCAACGATTCAATAGCCATCGGAAATGAATCATTTAGGTCATTAGTTTGACAATCTTCTGAGTGCAAAGCAGTCATCATGACAAAAGAACTGGCCAGTTCCCAAATTTATTTAGAGCCAAATGTGCATGTGTCAGTTCCAAGTGAAGGCAAGAAGAGCGCAAATTATGTTAAGTACTGCAATATAAAAAGTAAATTTGTATCCATTTGGAATGAATCATTTAAATTTATTTATTTCTAACGTCCGGTGATTAAAAACAACTCTTACCTTTTGATTAAATATTAAATACCATATATGCCCAGAACATGGAATTTCAAAATGATCCTGTCCGAAAACCGACCAGACAATCTATAATAGAAGCACAGACGGAAAAATTCAATAGTAAGTACATAATTAAGTATATAACTAATAATATTGCTATAAAACAGAGTTTAGATAAATAAAAAATAATTGTAAATTCATTATGTACTACGAACCAGAGCTGTGGTGCATTGAGCAAATTATAGGTGCCTGGCAAAGTTATCTAAAAATATTTATTTACAATAAATACACGAACAGTAAATTATGCAGTAGGTAACTAATAGTTAATATTGTAAGTACGGTGAAGTACAACGTTCATCACAGATGTACTACAAGTACAAATCACTCTATGAACTACAATAACAAGTTACTAGTACTTAAAAGAACGTACTGAAATGAACTGCAAGATATCATTGAGATAGTTACAATAATACAGACAAATAATTAGCTCTTTCACTCTTTCTTTGACGTTTGAATGACACTGACACTCTTGACAGGACATTGTTGTTCGTTCGTGAAGAATATATTTATTCTTCGTTCGTGAAAGATTAGAAACAATGTAGGAATTTTATTCATTACTCTAAAGCTGACCCGACCAACTTCGCACTGCCTAACAGTCATTGAAAGTTTATATATTTCGATATTGTTAACCAATTGAGATGAAACAAAGCCTCAATCAAGTTACACACAATTTTATTGTATAAAAGTTATCTACATCGATTTTGTACATTGTACATGATGCGCGCACAATTAAAAACTTCTACGGATTTATTATAAATATAATATAGATATAGATGACAAATTGATTACAATCATGAAAAAGTTTTTACAAAAAAAAAAAAAAAATATACCTAACGTCGGTTCAATGTAAAAAAAAAAACATTAAAAAATGCAAAATAACTAAGCTTCGGAAGTCGGTGTTAAAAACGATAAGACAAAGAAACACCGACTTCCGAAATTAAAGTTATTTTGCACTTTTAATAAAGTTATTTTATTAAAGTTATTTTCTATACAAAGTAATTTTAATTGTTACTACAGTTCTGTGATCCTATGAGAAGTTCATTATCAGATTATAACAATATTTCTGTGGAACCAACTCGGAAGTATAAACATTCAATAATTTTTTTTTTTTTATTATTCTATATAGGTATGTGCTTGACCGGTCATTTTCAAAATCGTTCCACAATTGACTGAGAAATCGGTGAAGCTACATAAAAAAGTGCATCTCATGATAATTCTAATAAGCCCAAACACGGCTAGGATACATTGATTAATTACGGAGTTCCATTGCCTACTTTCCGGCTCCATCATCATCAAATCACTTTGATGATTCTTTTTTCAACAGAACTATTCAGAACTATTTATTTATTTGTTTTGTCCTAGTTGCTTAACTTTATATCTTCATTGTGATATCTATGTGAGAGTCAAGTTCCGTTGGCCATTAGGTCTTCTTCACCAGTTCCACTTCATCAAATGTTACTTTTTGACTGTAAATGCTTGAGTTCTCGATGAAAATACCAAAATCACTACATGGTGGCTTATAATACTTGAGAATATCTCTCCATCAGAACTGGATTTTGAAAAAAATAGGACCAATCTGATAGCACATCCTTTCATGAGAAAAAAAATTGCCAATCGGTCCATAAACGACGGGGTCCGAGGTAACAACATAAAAAAAAATAAAAATACAACTGAATTGAGAAACGCCTCCTTATTATTTGAAGTCGATTAAAAAAAAAAATTATAACAGTTAAGCAATTTTTAAAATCGACGCCTAATTAATAAAACTGGCAATTTTTATGTTTGCAAGTAAAGATGCTGATGATGATGTTGCTGGTTACTGTTTTATTACTTATTATTATTGTTAATTTGAGATACATCTCATTACTGCCTTTTTTTTTCGGGTAGTAAAATCATCTAATGACATCCTTTGCTCTTGGGTGGAGCGAGAGATAGTGTCAGATTTTTACTGACTAAAAACCCTCTCCTGTGCCTTCTTTGCCATTTTTCCAGGGCCCCGGATATCTCTTTCGCATCACCTATGGCCCCAGTAGGCTACGACCTTGTTGGGCCCCTACGGTTGCTGACATCTCCATAAGGCGCGCGTGGAACAGTAAGCGTTGTCTACGACTTGCGCCCGATCCGGACGGTTACCGGACGATCGGACGTCAAGCCACCCATTGCTCGCCTTCCGCAAGCACGCGCCTATTGTGGCCGGAAATCGAGATCGGAATCCCGGTGGCGGTTGGGGCGTGAGGACATTTGCCTCACGTGATCGGCCGCCTCCTCTGCTAGCATTACTGCTTTGCAGAAGGAGGCGACCGCTTGCCACTCCTCCTCGCTCCGGACCATGGCCTGTACCAAGGGCCGGCGCGAGAGATCACTGCCACCGATCGTCCCCACGAGGACACGGCGGTGCACTGCTCAGGCGGGGCACACCTCTACCGTAAGCTCCACCGTGTCCTCCGGGCGGTCCACACAATGGTGGCACCCGGGCGTTTCTTCCGCACGAATCCGGTGCAGGAACCTCCCGAACTTACCAGGTCCGGTGAGGACCTGCGTCAAGCGGAAGGTAAAGACTTTCCAGCCACTCTTCAAAGAGGGAACTTATCGCCATAATTATGGCGTGCCCAATCTCGTTACTGCTGGAGCAGGGTTTTTTTAAGCATTCACTTTTATAAGTAATCGATTTACACCATGGGTTGCCTTAATGCAGTTTTATTATGGAACCCTACTGTTTTTAATATAAAATTTTAGCCTATGTCACTCAAGAATAAAGTATCTTTACCAGACCAGTACTTTCAGAGATTACCTCCTACAAACAAAAAACACAAACTAGGTACCTCCTTATAATCTATATAATATATTAAAAATGAATGCCACTTTTCGTTGTAATTTTATAACTCAAGAACGGGTTCACCTATCCATGGATACCAAATGTTTAGGCTGTGTTCGGACTATTTAGTAGATGGTTTATGTGAAGTTTGCACCAAATCGGTCGGGCGGTTCTTCATTTATTACATTGTTTGTAACAAATGAAGTCAATAAATAGCGGATCTTTTGTTAAAATTGGTAGTTGGGTAGAGTAGGGTATAGTAGGGTAGAGTAGAATAGAGTAGTCAGTTGACGGGAGCGAAGCCGCGGGCAAAAACTAGTATAATTATAATAAATAATGAAAATAATAATAAATCCATCCAACACATTATTTCTGGGTGTTCTCGTCTGGCTAACGGAGACTATTTGCAAAGACACAACCTCGTAGCCAGGATTATCCACCAGCAACTTACTCTTAAATACAATCTTAATGAATCTGAAGTACCCTACTATTAGGTATGTGCCCGACCCAGTTCTAGATAATGGCAGCATCACGAATCCCTCATGACGAAAACCTTGTGAAAGCTGAGAAGGATAAACAAACTAAATATCTTGGCTTGCGAGGTTGTCGACATGTGGGAAGTGGACACAGCAGTCATTGTGCCGATAGTCGTGACGGCCAATGGCTTCTGAGGAGGCTCTCGTTAGGCAGTTGGATCAACGGCTTGATGCAGAAGGCAGTACTCTTGGACACGGCGCGTATTGTTCGGAGATCCCTCCGAACAATACGCGCCGTGTCATGACCACCGGTACATCGGTGACCGCCGGTAGCTTGGACTCTGCTCCCAATGCCTACTATTTTTTAATGTTTTTTTATGAGTTTTGTTTCAAAAATATTTAAAAATGTAATTTATATGTCTATTCAATAAATAAAGGAAATAATAATAATAGTTGTTAATATAGCTGTATTGTAACGTAGTACCGATATGGTACTATTATTCCATAATCTAACCAAAGAGTATGTAAAGTAAATCCAACGAAGTTCCCTTTTACAACCATGGACGGTAGGTTAGAATTTCGATAGATCTTTTTTTTGGGTTTTAGGAACCTGGTCACTTGGACCTTTAAGTCAAGTCTTATTTTATTCGATAGATCTCCCGCGTGGCAAAATCTTAAGAGTTGACCACTTCATGATGAATTGATGATGTGACCGACCATTTCATGAAATATTTGCGACAATTCACAAAAATTCAAATAGTACCTAACTAAACAATTAACAGCACCAAAAGATCCTTATAAACGTGAGCAAAATATTGTCTTAGGATTATTCTTTCTTTCCTGGCACCTCCTTCATAGTTCTATCTATGGTGGCGCCAGTAAAAATTTAATTCATATATTTAGCTTTTAAAGGTATTGATATTCTTCTATTGAAAAGACCACTGACCTTTACTATTTATGGAAAATACAGTAATGACAGAGACAAGTTGCATGATTAAAACGGAACCCTAAGAACAGTTTTTCAATTTTTAACACAATCTTTTTCATTTTAAGTCGATGGTGATCGATGGTATTCTTTTTAATCTTGTCAAAAAACGATGTTGCCAACCGTTCTTGTAATACTCTTTCTCTTTTTTTCCAGCTAGAAGGGTGTTTATCAAAGAAGGTAAGAAAATCATTTATCATTGTTGGTAACACTAACGTCACTCTTCGTAGTCACAAGACCTCTCAGCTGAGGCTGTCTTCGTCTCTTCATTTTAAGTTTTTCCTAAATATAAAGTTTTTCGATTCTTCTTTGGGAATAAAAAGCGTGATTATCAATTCTGTAGCCAAAATGGCTCACATGGGAGATGGAAATGTTAGGCAGCTTATACCGCCGTTGGGTGATGAAAAAATCGGTAAGTAAATCGCTAACGCAATAGTCTCATCAAAATGTTATTCTCCCTGTTTCCCTATTTTATGTCATTACTAAATTGTAATGCTTTCTAGATATGATTGCTGCCACCAGCGCCTTGCAAATCCGTGCCAGTGAAATTCGTCAAGAAAACATCACCTGGTCATCTTATCTGCAGTAAGTATTGATTCTTTTTGCACAGGTCATTGTGTTTTCGTCTGTCCATTTATTTTTTATAATCTACAGTTTATTTATATGTTAGGTCTCAGATGATCAATCAACGTGACCACGACTTTATTTTGAGTTTGGACCGGGGTCAAAATAAAGAAATACCTGACAAGAACCCGGAGCTCTGTGCCGATGTTTTCTTGAACATGCTAACACACATCAGCAAGGACAACACTATTCAGTACCTGCTTGTTATGATTGACGACATCCTTTCTGTAAGTGCCACAACTTGTTATCTGATTTTATATAAAAATGTCATCTTCCTATTAAAACTGTACACAATTATTATATCATAGTATGTCTGTTGTATTTGTAATCCTGTAAACAGTATAGAAGAACAACCTAATTATAATAAAACATAATTAATTAGGTATTTTCCATAATTAATTACAGGAAGACAAGAGTAGGGTCAAGATGTTCCGTGAAGGTAGGTCTGGAAATGCCTGGCAGCCTTTCCTGAACTTGCTGAACCGTCAGGATGAGTTTGTTCAGCACATGACGGCACGTATTATTGCCAAGCTGGCCTGCTGGCATACAACCGTAATGGAGAAGAGTGACCTGCTGTTCTACCTCTCCTGGCTCAAGGACCAACTTAAGTTGAATGTAAGTCATACAACACGTAATTATATTTGTCCCATGTACAATGCATTGTACATTGCAATTTATTTTAGCATGATTATTCTTTAAAAAAATGATATGCATGGATGAGCATTTTACTTCTAGTATGAATGATATTTAGATTTTTTTTTGTATTTGATACCAATTGATTTTTTTATGACAATAAAGCATGTATCATTAAAGCTTTGCTGGTAGTTTTCACACCATGATAAAAATCATTAAAAAATCAAAACTCAAGTCATCAAGCTTGTCAAATAATATGCTGCTAATATCTAACCACTAACAATCACCTATGGTACCTATTTGATTAAAAAATTAAAAAGTACATAAGGCGAAAATATGCTGTGCCAACACAATGTAAAATGTCATAAGGGCAAGAGGATGACAATGCACTCTCAATAATAAATACACAATAGTGTGGAAATTTGAATATAAAGTAAATTTTAATTTTAACAAACAATTAACCTTGGCCAAAATTAAACCAAAGCATGTTATTTGTTTATAAATCATTGATTTACCTAAGTAAACAGGCAAGCAGGTACTTCTTTGGGTGCACCTGAGATTACAAATCAATTCTAAGGTTCTTATTAGAATGGAGACAATAATGGTAAGGTAAAAACGGTAATTTACTTTTGTCTGTAAAATACTGATATTTAGCTTCATTCAATAGAGACCAGAAGAAAGAAGAAAAGGCTAGGTGTATGATCACTTTCTTCCGTAAATATAAAAAATATGCCTTTCCAAGAATAGAGAATCCTTATACATTTTAATAAGTTCACACATTATTTCATGATGTTGCATCCATAAGCACTTCCATTTGTCACAATCACCTTTAGAATAGAGCTATATAATCAATACACAACTGTAATACCTTTATAAGACATAATCACTGAGATGAATAGACATAGTCAAATAAACTCCACAATCAATAGTTGTTCTGTGGCAATGCTTCGTGCCATGTACCAGATTGGTATAATTATAATTATCATCAATGTGTCTAAACCGACTGAAACGTAACAAAATGTTGTGAGTATCACGTGCAATAGCATCACGCATCGTTGGGGCTTTGATGACGCGGGTGAATTATCATTGAGAGGTTTGTTTTCTGGTAAGGCGGAGAAAATGTCTGCCGAGTTAGAGCATGCCGAGCAGGTTATGTTGCTGCACGAGAAACAACATTTCGCCGACGATAAAATTCAGAAACACCTGAAACATCACCACAAGGAAAAAGAAAATGTGAATGTCGACGCTGGCCCAGAGAAATACTCGAGCCTTTACAGCAATTTCGATGAGTTGAAGCCGCACGACGACCTGCCGCCCGGCCTGCACAAGGTACCCTCGTCACATGTAGCAAGAAGTCTTCACCAACCTGACTGTTAAACAAAACTATTGTCTTATAACAGTGATGACTAACTCTCTTTTGTAAATATTTAGGTGTTTGCTAACAGAATGTAAGTTTTATCTGAATGTGTTTTAATATTTGTTGTTATATTGCATGCTTACACTAATCTTGTTCATTGCACTTACAAACTAGGAGGATGTAAAGGTATGTGCAAATTGCATGCAGGCTTTAATTATACAGCTTATATTTATATAAATAATATAATTTATTACTTAGTATTATTATGATTTGTTAAATTTACATTACACATTATTTTCTCCAGTCTACAAATAAATGTATTTAATTTTGATTATACCTCTTGTCCTAAAAGAAAAAATATTTTATTTGCGAATATCAGTTTGCAATTTATAATAATGGGTAGATACCGTGGAGGCTTAGAACTTTCTATATCTATGTGATTTAACTCACTAATTTAATGTTTTTCAGATTTATTCTGTGTATAAACTTTGAGAACTTGTTTTTTTCTAAATATAATTTACGTTTGATTTAAAAATTAAATTTATTACTGTAGAGTTCAATTCTGCTGTAAGCTTTTAAATGGGTGTTAAAAAACTGAGCAAAGCTAGAATACTATTATAGTTTAATGAGCATAGTTTTAAACGATACTTTGCACGCAGAACAACGAATACGTGCAGTCTGTGGCACGCTGCCTGCAGATGATGCTGCGCGTCGACGAGTACCGTTTCGCGTTCCTGACCGTCGACGGCATTTCCACTCTGCTGTCTATCCTGGGCTCCAGGGTCAATTTCCAGGTAAGGTTTAAGCTGCTTTTGATATACTTTAGTGAAAGGAAGTTGTTAGTTTGGGTGAACCTATTTCAGAAAAGCACACGCACTTATTTATTTATTTATGTACACACAAACACTTAAAATCGAAAAGAACAAATACAGATAAAAGAGTACAAAGGTCCTGCTTATTTCTAACGAAATTTCTTCCAGCAGACCTGCGACAGGAGAGTTGGATGAGAGATGTAGACGCAGTGTGTATTAAATAATATAGAGAAGAATTAAATAGACTAATTATTATATACATACATATTTAACAGTAAATAAATGTACACATAAATAGATACAAACATAAATTAAATTACAAAAATAAATACATAAAACTACTTATAATATATAACTTACGAGATGGTAGAGAGATAATGTTCTTTGACTAGCTTTTTGAAGACAGATATATTTTTAGCATCATGGATGTTAGCTGGAAGTGAGTTCCATAGACGTACCGCATGAAAAGAGAAGGAGTCAGAATAAAAATGGGTTTTATGGGCTGGGAATTTGAGATGGTATTTAAGGTGGGATCTACATTGGGCATCGGCAGGGTGAGTGAACGAAAAACGTTCGCGCAAGTAGCCAGGATATACTGTCTTGCTTTTTTAATTACTAATTATAATAATCCATACTTTCTAGGTTCAGTACCAGCTGACATTCTGCCTGTGGGTGCTGACCTTCAACCCGCTACTGGCTGAGAAGATGAATAAGTTCAATGCTATCCCCATCCTCGCCGACATCTTGAGCGACTCCGTGAAGGAGAAAGTCACGCGCATCGTGCTCGCTGTCTTCAGGAACCTTATCGAAAAGCCTGAAAACCAACAGGTAATTTTTATTTTTACTCTTTTTAAATAAATATGGAGAATTTAATAATAATATACTTGTTCCTGATACCGGTAGGATGCAATTTTTTATATTTTTACTTAAATGTTTTTTTGTTTTTTTTTTTTTTTTAAGAAATATTTAAAAATGTATCAAATAAGTTAAAAGGACCAATTAAGATATAATATTCCACATCTTTTGCACAACGCAATCTAGACGTGATCGCACAATTCCGAGCCGAACGCGTCGAACGAATCGAAAGAAAATAATTTTAGATTCTTTATTCCGTCCAGATTCGGACGATTAGACGTGGTTAGGTGTGCTAGGTTTCAATTCTGTAGCTATAATTAACATAATTGTCCGCTATTCCAAACACGTTTAGACCTCCGGGTCTGGACGTGCATTTGATACTTGCCATTACGTAAGGCGCAGATCTTGAAAAAAGTTAGACATGGTCAGTTCGGGAGATTCCTGCACCGGATTCTTGCGGAAGAAACGCCCGGGTGTCACTCGTGGGGGCACTCGGCGGCAGCGATCTCTCGCGCCGGGTATGAAACGGGTACGGGCCATGGTTCGGAGCGAGGAAGAGTGGCAAGCGGCCGCCTGCTTCTGCGAAGCAGTTTTGCTAGTAAAAGAGGCGGCCGCATACGCGAAGCAAAGGACCTCGCGCCCCAGCCGCCGGGATTCTGATCCCGATTTCCGGCCACCGTAGACACGGGCTTGCGGATGGCGAGCATTGGGTAGCTCGCTGTCCGACCGTCCGGACTTCACTGGATGATTTCCCACATTAAAAAAAATTAAAACGTGAGCACAGTGTAGTTAGCTTTAACCACGCATGTCAGTCCGATACCGCACATGGATTATGACACTCCCCAATCATTACATAGATTATGTTTTGCAACCAAAAAAAAATTGTGATACAAAATAATGATTAGATGAAAAAATAAAAATGCTTACAACCATATTAGTAAGCCAAATATTTCAATTTACCTTGGTAATGAAGCAAAGAAGAATATATTATAGATACGGCCATAGGTTATTCTCAACCACAAATTGTTACCAGGTTTCTAAGGAACACTGTATCGCCATGGTTCAGTGCAAAGTCCTGAAGCAGCTATCGATCTTGGAGCAGAAGCGTTCCGATGATGAAGACATCATGAATGACGTGGACTTCCTCAATGAGCGTCTGCAGACATCCGTGCTCGACCTCAGCTCATTCGACCAGTATTCCACCGAAGTCAAGAGCGGCCGGTATGTGTTCTAACAACTACGTTTTTCAACTTTTAATACAAATTCTACAGCTGCATCAAGCATTCGAAATTTATATTTTCAATTATTCAGTAGCTTTTTTTATTTAGTTAGTGACTGAAGCCTTACTCTATATAAAGAACTAAAACAAAAGTGGGTAAATTACTGCTGATTTAACCATAAAAGTGATGTCATGTATCTATCTCAAAGTTCTATTTTCAGATAAAAAAAGTAATCTATTGACCAATCTTTCTTATAAGTATACATAACCTAATTACATAACTGGTTTAGTTGTGCTATTCTGTAAAAATCTTACTGTAAACTTATTAGGACTGAGCTGTATATTAAGTATAGTAAACTAACGATAAGACCAATGTCTGTCACAGACGAAATGTCAGCTTTTGGGCTGGCTAAAAGCTGGCATTTCGTCAAAAAGAAAATTGTGAACACAATTTTAGTGCTGTCTACCGGGTCCCCATTGGGAATCTAAACCATCCAAAAGAATACACACCAAAAATATATACACAAAAAATTTCCTCGAAATCAGTCAAGTAGTTTAGGAGGAGTTAGGTTATAAACACACGTACAGAAGAATTAAATGTATAAAGATAAATGACATGAAAAAAGAAAACAAAATACTAATAGTAAGTTTACATTTGTAGTCTTGAGTGGTCGCCGGTGCACAAGTCGGCCAAGTTCTGGCGCGAGAACGCGATCCGTCTCAACGAGCGCGGCCAGGAGCTGCTGCGCACGCTCGTGCACCTGCTGGAGAAGAGCAAGGACCCCGTCGTGCTCGCCGTGGCTTGCTACGACGTGGGCGAGTACGTGCGCCACTACCCCAGGGGCAAGCAGTACGTAGCATTTTTCACAGTAATATCCATCAACGATTGCATCACTGCTTACCATCAGGCGGGATCGCAATCAAGCACTAGTTTACATCAATTAAAAAACACCGGGCAAGTGCGAGTCAGACTCGCGCACTGCGGGTTCCGTACACTTCATATGAATACACTTCAATTCCCGAATTGAGTTACGAAGATTTTTTCGAATCGCAATTATTTTTTTGCGACGTAACTACAAATTTACAGTTTTCAGATTTTTTCTTATACTTGTGGTATGAGACCTTGCTTTATGCCAAATTTCAGGATTATAAGTCAACGGGAAGTACCTTATGAATTTTGATTCTCTTGAGACTTTCGAAATACACGTTTTTTGCGAATTAAACGGCCGTATCTTTTTTTTTCGTTAACTCAAAAGTTTGATTTTTTTCACAGCACTCGATACCTTTACGCGTTCTCTAAATAATGTGTCTTGACAGACAGACAGACAGACGGAAAACAAAGTGATCCTATAAGGGTTCCGTTTTTTCCTTTTGAGGTATAGAACCAAAAAAATAGAAAATAGTCCAGAGGCACGAGTATACCACGAGCTCTTAACACGATCCATTTGACGACGTAACCGGAATTGTTAAAGGGATGGAGCTATATAGGATGAAAAGCTCCTTCCTTTTTTCTCGCTTGCACAAGTGACATTTTAACACTTTATGGTATGGCCCTAGGTAATTAAAGTATGTGGGCTGCGGGATGGTCCGAAAGAGTTACCGTGGCCCTGTGAAGCAAAGAGCAACTGAAGGAACGCAGGTGGATTTTAGTCGGTAGAAGTCGGTGCGCCACCGGATGGTTCGAAAGAGTTACCGTGGCCCTGGAAAGCAAAGAGCAACTGAAGGAACGCAGGTGGATTTTAGTCGGTAGAAGTCGGTGCGCCACCGGATGGTTCGAAAGTTACCGTGGCCCTGGGAAGCAAAGAGCAACTGAAGGAACGCAGGTGGATTTTAGTCGGTAAAAGTCGGTGCGCTGCGGGATGGTTCGAAAGAGTTACCGTGGCCCTGGGAAGCAAAGAGCAACTGAAGGAACGCAGGTGGATTTTAGTCGGTAAAAGTAGGTGGGCTGCGGGATTGTCCGAAAGAGTTACCGTGGCCCTGTGAAGCAAAGAGCAACTGAAGGAACGCAGGTGGATTTTATTCAGTAAAAGTAGGTGGCCTGCGGGATGGTTCGAAAGAGTTACCGTGGTCCTGGGAAGCAAAGAGCAACTGAAGGAACGCAGGTGGATTTTAATCAGTAAAATCATGACACACCCACTTGCTCTACCCAGAGCGAGAGAAGTTGTTTGATGACTTTCCATCTTCACAAAAAATGATGTAATATAGTAGGCAGGTATACAGTATAAAAAAACAGGTGTGTACCTTTAAACTATGTATAATTCAGATTTTTATGTATTAGAAAGATAAACATTGATTAAAAGTCATTGACCCTCTTAAATTTATTGACATTGTTAATTTAAACGTCAACAAAAAATTAAGCTGTTTTTTTTTTTTAGGTGGGAAATCAACCAATGACTTCTCTCGCTGTAGGGCGGACCGAGAGGGAGTGTCAGACTTTAACTGACTAACCCACTCCTATGTTCCTTATTTGCCTTGCGTTCTAGGGTTCAGTTTCGACCAACCCATGGCCCCAGTAGAATCGACATCAATCGCGATCCTATTCATTTTCTAATAAAGAAAAACAGTTAATTGTTTGTTTCTCGGGAACCTATGCAGAGATATTAGGAAAAGGTCAATGTACTTTATTCCAAGTTTATCTGGTGCTTTATATAAATATTAATTCCATAATGGCGTTATAACCGACGCTTAAACTTAGCCTTATTTGAGTTTATCCCATAGATGACTGAGTATTATACTTGTCCTTAAACTTTTTTTGGAACAGAGAGTAAAGTCCCGCAAACATCCCTTGAAAAGGGAGTATCCTCCGGCCAGACGGGTGTTGTCTGGCGGGCAACTGCCCGTTAGATGATTTCGGGCTGTCGTATATATTCTAATTGCGCGGAGAACTTTGCGCGATGCAGGATTAGTTCTTATGTGACGCCATAGATGTAGCACTACATGTTTAATATTTTCTGATCAATGTACCAAGTTAACATGGTATTAGGTTAACAATTATCCATTCTGCTGTTGTTTATAATGTAGTACTGTCAACAGCATCATCGAGCAGCTGGGTGGCAAACAACGCGTGATGCACCTCCTCAGCCACGAAGACCCCAACGTGCGATACGAGGCTCTACTTGCTGTCCAGAAACTTATGGTTCACAACTGGTATGTTACACACTTATTGCAGGTTTTTTTTTATGCACTATTATAATAATAATATCCCACAACTATCACACAATGTCGTCTAGTCCCAAGCTAAGCAGAGCTTGTGTTATGAGTACTAGACAACTGATAAACATACATATATATTTCTAAATACATACATATTATAGATAAATTACACCCAGACACAGAACAAATGATTGTGCTCATCACACAAACATTTGTCCTGGGTGGGAATCGAACCCACGAGCTCCGGCATAGCAGTCGGGCTACTAACCACTAGACCCACAGGCCAATCAAATAATAGTACTTTGTTATACAAGTGTGTAATGTTGGTGATTACCGCCGAGGTGGTATTTAGACCCGACCCAAAGGTCTTAAGAAAACCAAGGATGGAATTAGATTATTGCATATCTAAACAACAAAAAACAAATTTTATTTGAATGAACTATTTATGTATTCAACATCTACAAGATAAAATTGTTTATTTAAACACGAAATTGCATGAAATAAGCAAGTAATACACTGATTTATGTTATTAAACACAATAATATGATATTTTTTAATTGTAACTCTTCTTTGAAAATTTGATAACAAAGGGGTTTTACTACTTTATCGCACTAGTGTGTAACGGTACTCAAATGTCACAATTTGGTTACAAGCGCCGTTATATATCTGTACGGTGCAATTAGAGTGTCTTTCTGAGCAAGTTTGTTGAAAAAGAATATTTGAATATTTTTTAATTTTGAATATTTTTTAACACTGCTATGATATGTCATAGTACTATCGTCATAACTATATATAGAAGCTGATCTATTTGGGATATTATGTAATTCGCTCGTGAGCGACTATTTTGTCGGTCTATCGAGAGATTGTTGACCAAGTATGGCGTCTACGATTATATAATTAATTAAAGTTATTATCATGGCTAGTTTGGGATATCGAGGAAAGTGAAAGGATCATCTTATCTGCCTGCTTTCTGTGTTTATCACGACGGCGATAAGATGATTACACAATGACGATGTCAATGGCTTTTGCCTAACAAATGCCACTAAAAATCTGTATGCACAGCGTCATTTGTTATTTAATTATTACTTTTTTGTTTATGTTTTCGGCTAGGATACTAAGTCCTTTAAGCCATTTCTTGGTATCAATAATTCATTAGTTTACCATTAGAATATGGATGTACGCATTCTAATGTTTGTGTAGCATTTGGCAGCAAATGCAGTAAGTCAGCCGTCTCGGCAAACTTCACTGAGGTAGACAAAAGTACAATAAAATTCTCAGCTCCATTTTAACGAGATCGCGCCTGTTTCAATGATTCCACATATTGTCCAGTTGCGCAGACACTAGAGATACAAAACTACACCAATTTTTCATCACAATATCTAGGAATCAATTTGCAAATAATTAAAGTAGCCACTGAACTTCGCTCGAAGAAATCCTGCCAAAAACTTCGTTATACTAATATTATTATTTTATTCTATCACAGGGAGTACCTTGGCAAGCAACTGGAGAAAGAACAAATCGACAAGCAGGCGGGCACTGTAGTCGGAGCTAAGGCCTAAAAATGTTGTATTTATAATATAAATGAAATATTTAATTTGTTGTTATGTTGTTGTCTTAAAGGATACCAGGCTTATTACAGATCTATAGCTGCATTACATAAATTATAATGTAAATAATGTGCCTTTGTTCCGTTCTGACATCACTAATATCTGTATTCTCTGTTAAATCTTATAAAAGTGTAAATTGAGTGTATCTATGTAGCTATGTTAAACAATAAAAGTAACACTAAATTTATAGAATGTTTGGTGTAAGTACACATTCCTTTAGGGGTTTATTACATTACCGATTTCAAATTATATGAATGTGATTATTAAAAAAGATATTATGTATTCAATCATTTGAAATTAATAGAGTTTTAGTGGTTTGTAATGTGATAACACTGTCTACATCAGTAATCAGTATTGTGAATAAAGTTCATCATAATGTTTATCAGGGTCTTGTTTTATTTTCCTTGGTTTGGAATAGAAAATAATGATCTAAGATCCGGTAGAAGAAATATCGTCCCTCATTTGTTATTTAATTATAATAAATATTTATGTACCTATAAGGAGAAACTGAGTGGCATATCAACGCACAGCCGAGACTACTTGGACTATGAGCGTGATATATCCTATACCGGATTTCGTACTGTGACGTCGTAAGCAGAAATCGTCTGAATGATTAATTTCAGTGTTTTATTTATTTTCGTTTGGAGAAGTTTTTACCCGACTGCGGCAAATCATAAGATTAGAGTTGTGTACTTTAGTGATGTGCCGAGTACGGCTTGACTCGATTCCTGCTGTGGACTTGCTGACTCGAGTACAAATTTATTTTGATTCGAGTACGCAAGACTCGATTCCAGGACTCGAGTACGCTAGACTCGAGCACAGGACTCGAGTCCAGAAGTGTAGTCTAGAAATTCAAAACCAAAAGAGTCCGTTATTGATACTTTTTAGAAACTAGACTTTTTAGTTTTTTTTTCTGAATTGAAAACTTCAGACAGCATGTAGTTTAGTTTTAGGATAATGACACAACGATTATTTACCAACCATTTTTGTTGTAATCATATATTTCCAAAGATTATATTTAAAAAAAAACAGAACATACTAAGGAGGTATCTAGAAACTGAAAATGAGATCAAGTTTTATTTGTTTTATTACAAATCAAAAACAGATCCTTTTTCGTGTAATTTTACGCTTATAAAAAAATGCAGGGTCAAGCTTATGTTAGCTTCATTTCATTTCTTAAGTAAACACAGATCGAGCACGAGCTAGTCAACTTAACTCGAATGCTAGACTCGAGTCAGCTGAACTCGCATAATAAAATTGAGTCAGTGAGTTCAGAATCGATTCTTTCTGACTCGAGTCCTGGAATCGAGTAAACAAGACATCATTTTTATCCTAAACCTAAATTACATGCTGTCTGAAGTTTTCCTTTTTGTTCTAAAAAGTATCAATAACGGACTCTTGGTTTTGAATTTCTAGACTACACTTCTGGATTCGAATTTCTAGACCCGAGTTATGGACTCGGGTCCTAGACTCGAATCCTGGACTCAAATCCTGGACTTGAATCCTGGACTCGAATTCTGGACTCGAATCCTGGACTTGAATCCTGGACTCGAATCCGGACTTGAATCCTGAACTCGAATCATGGACTCGAATCCTGGACTCGAGTCAACATTCGAATAACACACATAGAACTCGAGTACTGGGATCGAATGGTGGAATCGAATCATAATTCGAATACCATATAACCTGACTCGAGTTGACTCGATTCACAAAAACAGCAACTCGGCACATCACTAGTGTACTTGAGTGTAAGGAAGTTTACACTTTACACATATGTAACTCGAATAGTCATTTCTTTTGATGTGGGTGATGTTGTGTGGAGAAGAAGTTTAGTTCAATCTCATGCACCTGCTTAGTTGTAGGCCAAACGAGGATTGACATATAATCTAAGTTTAACGTTTAAAATAATCTGGCCAGTTTAACTTGACTATATCATGATGTGATCAATTTCTATGATCTGGTTACGACATATATATTTCTAAACCAATGAATTATTCATAAAAAGACATGGCTTAAAGAACTTAGTATCCAAGCCAAAAGTAAAATAAAATGCATTCTGTCAAGTGTCACTCAATGTCCTGTGTCAATGTCAAAAAAGATTCTTTTTTTCGGAGGTCCCCTCTTTAATCTGTGGGAGGTCCGTTCTTGCAAAACAAACCGGCGTTATTTGATATCATAAACATAAATTATAAAAATAATGGATAACGTTCTAGTGCTTAAAGATTACAAAACTGTACCAGATATAGTACACGAGTATAGTCCTACACTTAAGTTTGGTCATATTCCTTTAGTGATAGATAACGGTTAGTACCTAATCAAAATATTGTAATTGTTTGAGCTTTATAATAACCTGAACCTGCTGAATCCATGGCACCGAAAGTATTAAAAGTTAACAAACATGTTTAATTTTAAGGTTCATATCAATGCAGAGTTGGGTGGTCAATTAATGATGAGCCTAACCTAATTTTTAAAAACCTGATTGCCAGACCTAGAAAGGATAGATGTAAGAAAGATGCTGAACCTCCAGTCACTCCACCAATACAGATTGGTAATGATATTGTGAATATAGAAGCAGTAAGGTAAATATAAAAACACCAATCCTATTCATAAACATTGATTCTCTTAAATTTCATGAGGAAAGAGGTATAAATTTATTCTGTTAATCATACCCATAGCCAACAGATTTTCTCTCTGTTACATTGCTACATCAATTGAGTTTCCACATGTGTGTGTTATGATGGCCCAGTTGTTAAGTTACCTCTCATGCATGAGGTTGTGGGTTCGAAACTGGGCAAGTACCAATGTGAATTTTTCAATTTATATGTACTTTTCTAATTTTATCTAGGGCATTACTTTTTATATTATGTTAATTTATATTATTATATTAAATATATATTTATGTATATTTTAACTATAAGTATACTTTTTTACTCTTTTTTTTATATTTTATTCTCTTTTTATGCACCTACCACATTGTCTCTTCACCATCCTAGGTTGACTGGTAGATAATGCCTGAGGCATTAAGCTCACCTTTGTACTTTATGTTGCATGAAGATGGAATAAAATGAAATAAATAAATACTGACACCCGGTGCAGAAAGCACATGAAGTCATTGGTCCTGGTTGTCATTCATAGATCTTTGAAACTTGTTACTGGCAGTCAGGCGCTGTAAAGTTTTCACATCTATTACTTAGTTACTACTTATCATAAATATATTATGATAAAATTAACAAATCAAATTCAATTTCAGGTTTCAACTGAAAACTCAATTTGATAAAAATGTGGTGACACATTTTGAAGCACAAGAGCAAGTGTTTGACTACATCTTCTCACAATTAGGCATAGACAATGATGGCAGTGTCCCACACCCCATTGCCATGACGGAAGCATTTGTAACACCCAATTATTGCAGGCAGTGTATGTATGAACATTATAAGAAACTAATTATTCTCAATAGCTTTGCTCTTGTGGCTTATCCCACAGGAATTGTATATTTTATTGGAATAAAAAAATCAATCAGTGATAGTTTAACTTTAATCATTGAAAGATTTCATAAATGGATCAGTTCTTGCAAAGAATGACATTTAATTTTACTTTACTTTGGGCTTTCTTTTATGATGTAGGCGAGCACTAAGGTTTTGAACATTCAAACTTTTAAGGGAAAAAATACTGAAAGGGGGAATTTGTTTTCTATGCAAAATCTCATTCTGTTTGCCAATATACTTGAAACTTGCCATAAATACCAACTAAAATGACATAACACAATAAATACCATTTAAGGGGTGTTATAGTATTAATTACGGCTTTGAAGTAAACTAAGCAAGTCTGACTGCTATTGCAGAAAAAATTATATTTATTAATTAATTTACAGTAATGTCCGAACTGCTATTTGAAGGCTATGCTGTACCGGGGGTAAGCTATGGTGTTGATTCCTTGTTCAGCATGTATAAAAATGATATAGGGGATACGGCGCTCATCATTAATTGTGGATACCATACTATACACATAATACCTGTGATTAGGGGACAAGTCATTGTGGAACATGCTAGAAGAATAAATTTGGGTAAGTGGCTTAATTTGCTTTTTTTTAAAGGTGACTCTTCCAGCAGCACCTTGCATCTCATCATATTCTGGCACTGCACTGTGTCGAAAAATTTAGAAACAAAAGCAGAAACATCAATATCCGAAATTAAAGTATTTTTGCATTTATAAGTTCGTTTTTTATATTTATCTACATTTTCTTTTATGTATTATCATCTATCTTTTTTATTTTAAAATATGCCTTGATTACAAAATACTTTAACTATTATTTTTTAAGTTTATTTCTTCAGCATACTCTCAGATTCATGCTTATTTTATTAATTTTTTCATTTCAGGTGGCAGTGAAATGATTTGTTACTTACATAAGCTCCTACAGCTAAAATATCCAGTACATGTGAATGCAATCACAATGTCTAGAGTAGAAGAAATTCTGCAGGAACATAGCTCCATAGCACTGGATTACCAGGAGGAGATCAGGAAGTGGGCTAATGCTGAGTACTATGAAGCTAATGTGAAGAGAGTACAGTTGCCTTATGTACAGGCTGTAAGTTCCTCTGGACTGACAGGTCAGCTTTAGTTTTACTAAGGTTTTTTTTACGTTGCATGAGTAGGATGACAGCAGGACGAAAATATGCATGTTTAAGTTGAGAGAACAGGATAGGTAGCTACATTATCTGAATCTGACAGCTGTCACCCGCACTATCCTGTAGCCATTGTAGTATAGAGTGGGTTGGCAATTTATGTTCTACTCCGCATCATCAGTGGTAATGCAGAAGTCGATTGGGCGACATCATTCAGGAAATAGAAGGTAAAGCATAGTTTGAAACTCAGCTTAAAATTCACTTCCAGCTGCTGTGCCATGGAGATAGTTTTATTATTTGTGAGTTTTTCTGTTACTGAGTCTGTTTCAGTTCTTTTTACGGCCGAAACTGGAAGAGGAGTCTAACACTCAGTTGGGTGGCTCACCGTCCGACCTTCCGGTAACCGTCCGGAACGAGCCCAAATCGTCGACGGCGCGTACTGTTCCACGCGCGCCTCAGGGAGATGTCAGCAAATCGTAGGCGCCCATCAGGGTCGAAGCCTACTGGGGCCATGGGTAGTGTGAAAGCGAAGACCGGGGCCCCATCAGGGTCGAAACCTACTGGGGCCACGGGTAGTGTGAAAGCGAAACCCGGGGCCCCGGGATGAAGGCGAAGAAGGAACAGGAGTGGGTTTTTAGTCAGTAAACGTCTGACACTATCTCCCACGCCGCCCAAGAGCGCGATTTGTCATTGATGATTTTCCCACCTAAAAAAAAAAACATTAAGTTACGGTTTCGGCTGCAAATCGTGTTCTGGTCGATCACTAAGAGCTTTCACTGTTGCTTCGTAACCGTTATCTTCCTGCCAGTACCCAAAGTCTTTGGAAACCACCGAAGCAGATTTATCTCTTTCATGACCGCCGTTATCTCAAAAGTCATTTAGATAATTTATTTTATTCATAATAATTTGTTTTATTTTATTTTACTGAAAATTTACCCCTCTTTTTTATTACAGCTGAGCAGCAAAAGGAGCGAAAGAAAGAGATGGCACGACGGTTGCTAGAAATTAACGCAAGAAAACGAGAGGAAAGACTAGCTGAAGACGAGGAACAACTGAATCAGCTACTTGCTATAAAGGTACAAGAAGTTTTCAAATGCCCGTCGATGTTACTACAACTTTCATCCCTATTTTGTTGAAAATAAAGTCTGTTATTCAACATCAGATTCTTGTATAAAGACCATTTTACAACACAAAAGTTAAAAATATAAAAAAACCGTCGCGTTTTTTTTTTTTTTAGGTGGGAAAATCATCTTATGACAAATCCCGCTCTTGGGCGGAGCGGGAGATAGCGTCAGACTTTTACTGACTAAAAGCCCACTCCTGTTCCCTCGTTGCCTTCGTCCCAGGGCCCGGGTTTCACTTTCACACTACCCATGGCCCCAGTAGGCTTCGACCCTGCTGGGCCCCTACGATTTGCTGACATCTCCCTGAGGCGCGCGTGGAACAAAACGCGCCGTCGACGACTTGGGCTTGGTCCGGACGGTTACCGGACGGTCGGACGGCGGGCCACCCATTGCCCGCAGTCCGCAAGCCCGCGCCTACGGTGGCCGGAAATCGGGATCGGAATCCCGGCGGCGGTTGGGGCGTGAGGACCGTTGCCGTTGCTTCACGCGATCGGCCGCTTCCTTTGCTAGCATTACTGCTTCGCAGAAGGAGGCGACCGCCTGCCACTCCTCCTCGCTCTGGACCATGGCCTGTACCAAGGCCCGGCGCGAGAGATCGCCGCCGCCGATCGCCCCCACGAGGACACGGCGTTGCTCTTCCCAAGCGGGGCACACCTCCACCGTGTGCTCTACCGTGTCCTCCGGGCGGTCCACACAGTGGCGACACCCGGGCGTCGCTTCCGCACGAATTCGGTGCAGGAACTTCTCGAACTTCCCGTGTTCGGTGAGAACCTGCGTCATGCGGAAGGTGAGGACGCCGTGAGGTCTTTCCAACCACGCCTCAAAGAGGGGACTCACCGCCATAATTGTGGCGTGCGCAGCACTGGGTCGCGACAGTCGCTGTCGCCATTTCTCCATGAGAACCCGCCGAAACTCCGCCCACCATGCTGCGACTTGTCTCGGTAGCGGAGTTTCGCCCCGGCGTTGCATCTCCATGCGCAGATCGTGCATGAGAGCAAGGCCTGTTGCTTCTAGATCCCATGGAGTCTGGAAGGCAAGGAGGCTCCCCGCTTCGCGGGAAATCGTCCGGTATCCTCGCACCATCCGTATGGCCATGACCCTCTGGCATGCGTTCAGCCGGGCCGCCGGCTGCTTCCGCAGCGCCGGCGCCTATATCGGTGCGCCATAAAGGGCCATGGACCGAACGATTCCCGCGTAGAGCCTCCGGCAGGAGGTATCTGGACCCCCAAGGTTGGGCAGGAGCCGCCCGAGGGCAGCCCCAGTCCGATTAAGCCAGACGTCCAGCCAGGGAGCCAGACGTCGGAAGTGCTCCTCGAAATCCCATCGGCTGTCGAGAACGAGTCCCAGGTACTTCATCGTTGACCCGACGCCGATGTGGACTCCTCCTACCGTTAGTTGGGAACCCGGTGGTGGCGCGTTCCGAGGGCCGTGAAAGCACATAGCCTCAGACTTGTGCAATGCCACCTCGAGTCCCAACTCCTGGATCCTGCCCACGACTGTCGCAACCCCGTGTGTCGCTAGTTCGACCGCCGCCTGGTACGACTCTCCCTGCGCCAGGACCAGCGTGTCGTCTGCGTAGCAGACCACGCTGACCCCGCCAGGGAGGTCGCCGAGCAGCACGTAGTCGTATCCGATGTTCCACAAGGGCGGCCCTAGTACCGACCCCTGCGGAACACCGCACGACATCTCTCGGCGTTCCCACTCTCCCTGGTGACCAGGGTAGATGATGTACCTGTCCGACAGGTAAGCCTCGACCACACGACAGAGGTAGTCGGGCGTCCGGTAATACCGGAGCGCCCTCCTAATGCTACTCCAAGGCAGGGAGTTGAAGGCGTTGGCGATGTCCAGAGACACCGCCACGACACACCTGCCCTGAAACCGTCGCGTACTATATTTTAGCTCTTAGGGACCATAGGTATAGTAGAGGAATGTTAACCTTAGAGTTACAAACTCTGGTAGTAACCAAAAATGTTTTTTCAATACACTTACTCGAAAACCCGCATTTAGGCACGCAGTTTTAGCACTAGTGCGGAAAAGAGCACGCGCTCGCCCTTACCGCAATTTATTGCATTTATCGTATTAGGCTGCGCGCTACGCGACACTCACGAGTTGCGCGTCAACCCCAGTTTATTTTTTCATAAGTGTATTGAAAACCGTCGTTTGATATACGTGGAAATTTGTCAATGCAGCCCTCGGCTCTATAATATCCTCGCCTACGACTCTCCACTTGTATCAAAATGTAATATTGTTATAATTACAGGATATGATAGAAGAAGGCGATACTGATGAGTTCAATGAAGCTATAAAAGGATTTGACATCAAAAGTTTTGAGGATCTGCAGGTAAAACTTGTTTGTATAATCATTTTAGAAGTAGAAAAAAAAAACTATCTCACTGGCAAAACGATTTCTTCACAATCCCCGATATTTTTAAACATGACGTATTTTCAGAGACAAATAATGAATATAAATATGCGCATAGACAAGAATAAACAACGTATAGCCGCGGCTGCTACGGCGGAAGAGAACCCAGAGACGCGACCAACAGGGCGCATGAACCCACCTACTGAACCTGAAGCGTTCCAAGCCTGGCTCAATGAGACTCGGACTAAGGTTTGTAAACTTTCTGTGATCATTTAATTGTTTTTAGGGTTGCTTACCTCAAAAGGTAAAAACGGAACCCTTATAGGATCACTTTGTTGTCCGTCTGTCTGTCTGTCAAGACCCTTTATCTTGGGAAAGCCTGGATGTATCAAGTTGAAATTAAAACCATATACTCAGATTTGCAACCCCTAAATTCTAAATTAACGAAAAAAAAAGATACGGCCGTAGTTATGTTTCGGCGATCGGAAATTACGTTAAAAAAATATTTATTTATTATTACAAAAATTTAATTATAAAAATACAGGATATTACTACGATGGCGGATACAAGACTGAATATAATGCAATAAAAACAATTATGTCCAATTTCAAAGTAAATGCATAGTTGCAATCACGACGCATGCGGAGACTGCGAACTCAGCGTAAACGTGTCGGTTATGATGAGTTAACTCCTCCCTCCATAAGATGGAAGCAACTCTTGCTTCTGGCGGCGTCCGCGCTGCCTTTGGTGTCCTCTGGGATGTTCTTTGTTTTCCATTGATACAGCTTCCAGGATGCTGCTGCGACCATTAGGATATATAGGATGATTGTGGTCCAGCTAGGTGTGGCTGCTATGCTTGGCCAACTATCTTCTTCTGGCACGGAGATGTCGCCTGCTCTGTTGACAAGTTCATGGATGCTGTCTAGTGAAATATCTTCTAATTGGAGTTCGTATTGTATTGGTTGTTCTGCGACTTGATGCTGCTCCGGTAGTGGTATGACCTCGTTGATGACGATCGTGTCGGTGTGAGACCGCAGTGTCTTGTTCATGACGTTCATCTGGCAGTCTTCTGTTAGTGTAACGAGATGAATTCCAGATAACTTTTTGTAATCGGTCTTGGTATTGCATTGCGTTTTGGTGACTTCGTCTTCTCTGAGTACAAGTAGCCAGTTGTTGTCTCCGATCTTCTGAACTTTTCCTCTTCTTAAGTTCATCTTAGCGTGAGTGCAGTTTGCTGGGCGATGCTGAATAAGTGATAGTATGCAGTCATCTGTGTCTTCGATTCTTCTGGTATCGAGGAGCTTGCAGAGCTGGGTGCTGTCGGTCAGTGGCTGACAATCTTCTTCCAGGTAAGCGTACTCATTGTTACCAAGTGCTAGGTATTTGGATTTAGGGATGATAGTAAGGTTATTTTTGTTTGGGATAGAATAAAGATGGATAAGGTCATAGGTGTTTGTGGTAATTGAAGGGATTTCGAGAATAAAATTAACAGAGTGTTCTGTACTATAAGCTTTGACTTTAATTGACTTCTCTATCCTGTATATGTTACTAATGCTAATACTAGCTACTGGTTTAAACATAAACATATTTTCTAAGTTTCTTAACTCTTCTATTAAATTCTGAGGACTTATAATACTAGGATGCATAGTGCCCATTTGAGCAAAAGTCATAGCATCTTCCAATAACATTAACCTATCTAAGATTATCTGTAAACTAAAATCTATCTGTACGTAAATATCTAAGAAGTGTAGATGGTTAGATATATCGTTGGAACTATTAGTAATATTTTGTAATAAACTAGCCAAATGTTTCTGGTTATTATTTAATTTTGTTAACTGTTTACTGAACTCATCGATTGTATTATGTGCTAATACTAAGGATTTCCTTTGTGAATCCTGAATGTTTCTAACTCTGTTTTTAATGTTCGAGATTTCTTCTTCAAACTTAACTGCATCTTCGTGGTCAAGATTACCTGTGATAGACTTAACGACACTACCTAATCCATCTATAAGACCGCGTCGCTTTCTAACTTGCGGCGTTAAAAACTTAATCTTCTTACCTATAATATTAAGACTATATTCTATTTGATTCCTATACGTTTTATGTAACTCTCCAGATGCTGTATTCTCAGCGTTTTTCGTGCTTGCATATAGAGACATTAATTGGATAGATGTAAAGTGCAGATTGCTAATGTTGTAAACGCAAGCAAGGCTAAAGTAGTTGTCTTGTTTAAGAAGTTGACCTTGTTTTAGGAGGAGGATACCATTGTCGTTACCTACTGGGGTAATGGTTACGGTTGCTGTTGTGTTGAGCACGACGGCTCCTGTGACGAAGATCCTGCAACAAGATGAGGCCTCCGTAGTAGCTTGAAGTGAACCCTAATGGACTTAGAATTTGGGTGATTACCTATTATCTCCGCCACGTTATTTGGGTGGAGGTGTATGATCTTGTATGGTCCTTTGAAAACTGGCTTCGTCTTATCACTGCGTGCTGACTTTGCCACCTGTTTGTAGACAGTTTCACCTACCTTGAATTTAATTTCTTCTGCTTCTTGGTTCCGCTTAGCAATCACCTGCTCCTTATTTTTGGACATATGTGCAGCGATGCACTCTTGAACTGCCTCTGCATTGGAACGATGCTTAATAACATAGTCCTGGTAAAATTCTTTTGGATAGTATAACTCTAGTGGGTTTCTAGATGCTGTGTGTCCGAATAATAACTCATGAGGTGTGTAATCTGTGGCTGAATGGATAGCGTTGTTATACGCTATTATAGAATACTTCATAATTAGCTGTATGGGGTCATCTTTGTTAGTCATTCTTTGTATCCTAATTATTTCGGCTAGGGTAGAATGTAACCGTTCAATGGGGGAGTTAGAGTTAGGGTTATAGGGTGTTGTAAAGTGAATGTGTATATTATGTAATGCACATATTTCTTTAATAACATCGTTGTCGAATTTAGTATCTGAATCTGTGGTTATTTTATTCGGTAAACCTAACACTGAGAAAACGCTAAGCAACGCTTCCGCTATATGAACACTGCTACATGCTGTTAGTTGAACTGCCTGGGCATATTTAGAGAAGTTATCAATTACTGTAAGGAATGTTGCACCTCCAGTTGAGTATAGGTCCATAAATAAGTGTTCCATCGGTTTACGTGGCGTATCGGTTATAGCTAGGGGTGGTTTAAGAGGGTTGCGTTCGTATTTAGATTTCAGACATGTATCACATTGATTAACGTATCTTTGAATAGTAAGAAGCATATTAGGCCAATGATAATTTCTGTGCAACTGTTTGTACGTCTCCTGAATACCACGGTGAACAGTTTTGCCTTCATGATATTTCTTAATCAACTCTTGTTGTTCAGATTTGTTTTCTACTAGGGTTACGCGTGTTGTGCATTTAAGTAACTTTGGACCTCTGTCGTTAAATATTGTTGTGTAAACTCTAGAGAAAGCATGGTATAATTCTTCGTTATGAAAGTAGCAATGGAATATACGGTCAGCAATGGTGTGTTCTTTAAGGAATCTAATTATCTCGGACTCTGTATTATTTACTGGGATAAAGACATCTTTTATGACTACTTTCGAATTAGTGGATCTATTATCCACTCTATATGTAGATCCGGGCGTTGACCTAATGTGAAACTGCTTTAGCTGCCTATCAATAGCATCCGTGAGGATGGGTATGCCTTTGTTTTCGTTGTCGGGCTGTGTATGTCTTGTAGACACTAATTCAGGTTCGGCTGACACTATACTCATGCTATCTGTACCTGCGTGAGATTCGGGAACCCTTGGGTTTTGTGACTGTATGTTTTCATTGGGTGCTACTGGGTCTAGTTGATTTTCAGCTTCTCTACGTGCGTTTTCAAATATCCTATTGATTATCTCATCGTCTTCGTTATCATCTAAATTAACAGCTAGAGAGTCGACACTACCATGGAAGATTTTAACACGTGATAGGGCGTCTGCGTTAGTATTTTGGCGACCTTTCTTGTATACAACCTTGTAATCGTATTCGGAGAGTTTTAGACGCCATCTAGTTAATTTTGAATTAGGGTCTTTTAATGACATTAACCAGGTGAGGGGCCTGTGGTCCGTGTAAATGATAAACTTTCTGCCGTAAAGATAGGGTCTGAAGTATTTGATTGCCCATACTATCGCTAGTAGCTCCTTTTCTATTGTAGAGTAACGCGATTCAGTGTCTGAGAGTGTCCGAGATGCAAATGCCACTGGTTTGTCGGATCCTACTATTCCTTGGGATAGTACCGCGCCTAATGCTACATCTGAAGCATCGGTGGTGAGGATGAAGGGCTCATCAAAATTCGGGTACTGTAGTATAGGGGCGTTAGTTAAAATTTGTTTGCATTTATTAAAAGCTTCTAAGAAATCCGGAGAGTGTATGACTTTACTATTTTTCTTAAGACAAAGGGTCATTGGTTTCGTAAGCTTAGCGAAATCTTTTATAAACTTCCTGTAATATCCGACTAAACCTAGGAAGGCTTTTATTTCCTTCTGAGACTTAGGTAAGGGAAAGTCAAGTACGGCTTTTATCTTATCTTTGTTGGGTTTTAAACCTTCATCTGTTAGTTCGTGTCCTAAAAAGTTAACCTGTTTTTGTAGGAACTGTGATTTATCTAACTGGATCTTTAGATTATGTGTTTTGAATCGATCGAATACTTGTTTTAGTTTTTCTATGTGTTGCTGCAGTGACGTAGATATTATTATTACGTCATCTAAGTATGTATAAACATTATCTATGCCTCTTAATATATGGTCCATTAGTCTTTGAAACGTACTTGGTGCGTTTTTGAGTCCAAATGGCATTCTAAGGAACTCATAATGCCCTCTTTCAGTGGTAAATGCGGTTTTTTCAATATCATTAGGATGCATCTCCACTTGGTGGTAACCGCTAGCAAGATCTAAGGTTGTGAAATATTGCGCTCGTCCTAATCTATCTAATATATCGTGTATATTTGGTAAAGGGTATTTATCTTCAATAATACGGTCATTGAGTCGTCTGTAGTCAATTACAAGTCTCCATTTGATGTTGCCTGAGGAATCGGGTTTTTTGGGTACGATATGCACGGGACATGACCAAGGGGATATGCTTTCTCGCACGATACCTTGTTGAAGGAGCTTATCTACTTGCTTACGAATTTCTTCGCGTTGTTTAGGAGCTTGTCTGTAACTTCGTACGAAAACCGGCGTATCATCGTTTAATCTAAGCTCGTGTTTAACCGCATGTGTAAAAGTGAGTGGTAGGTGTTCTGTATAGAACAAATCCCTATACTGGTAACATAACCGGGTTATTTCGCGTTTTTCTTCTTCATTCATGTGATCTGTACGGATTTTCTGAAGGTTTTCGTTTAAAATATGGTCAATGTTAGTTTGAGCCTGTATGTTATTTATATTGTGACTATCATTTTTATTGATATCAGAAAATGTCTCTAATTCAATCGACGGGTTACATGGGATGCACTTCTTTTGATCGCTACTATTAATTACCGATGTTTTAAACGAACCGTTTGTAACGTTAACTATGGCTGCTGGGGACATTAAACCATCTGACCAGATTAAATCTTCGTGGAGGTATTGTCCGTCTAAGTAGTTGGTTTTTACCTTGATAACCTTTTGGCATCTAGGTTCGATACTTATCTTTTGAGGTGGGGAACTAAAGTGTATTGGTATTTCTGCTGTAGATGTACGTAAAACATTATTATTTAAATCAATGTTACTCTTTAATTTTTGCAGAAGGTCAATTCCGATAAGGCCTTTATATTTAGGGTCAAAATCAAATATTAGAAACTTATGTGTTATATCGCTATTAAACGCGGGAGGTAAGGGAAGATATACTACTTTATCATGAACCGATGAACTGTGAGCCGTATTAATTTGGAAAGGTTCTGTCTCTACGCAATACTCGAATATGGTACCTGCAATAACGTCAGTTGCTATTGTTGAATGGCTGGCCCCTGTGTCTAATAGAAACTTACCGTCGAACTCTGGTAGTATTATGTACGGTAAATATTTCTTGGTCTGGAAATTTATTGAAACTAGGTCTGGCTGTCTCGGTTGGTGTCCAAGGTAAAATCCTGGTCACCACTTACCTCTGGTACTTCCAAGGTTACATTCGGTTCGAGCGTTGTGCCATTACCGTCTGTAATAGTGTTATAGAGCCCCATGTCACCAGCCTCTGGTTGATCTTGAGTGGCCATCTGAATCGGGATATAGAACAACTGTTGTGCGAACTGTGGTTTTTCTGGCTTACCTGCCGTACGCATTGTGACGTCCGATGATACTGGCGTGGGAACCGATGGTTTTGGTATGTTAGGCTGATTCCTAAAGTTACTTGAACCATTTGGTCTAGAGTTACCTGATGCTGGTCTGGATTTCCAGGGCAATACGGATTGTACCCATTGTTGACGCTGTTCGGGGGTCATATTATTTTGTTGAGGAACAAAGTTTTGTGAAGAAACAATAAAACCTGGTACAAACGGGTTTACTGTATTACGAATGGGATTATTGTTGACTGGCTGCTTAGATAACTCCTTTGGCTTTGCTTGTGAAGTTGAAGGGTTATTGTTATTGTAATTAGCTCTGTTATATGAAAGCCTAGCTTCTTCTTGTCTAGCCGCTATGATGGCTTCTTCGAAGGTGTCTGGTTTAGCGATTCGAACGCCCAACGAGACGTGGAAGTCTAACTGGTTTATATACTGCTCAATAACCATCTTTTCGTAGTACGATTTGTTGCCATGCTCTCCTACGGAATATAGAGTATCTAAAAGCTCACGGAGGCGTTTGCCAAA
Source organism: Mythimna pallens (assembly GCA_961205895.1). Taxonomy (NCBI): domain Eukaryota; kingdom Metazoa; phylum Arthropoda; class Insecta; order Lepidoptera; family Noctuidae; genus Mythimna; species Mythimna pallens. The sequence continues at coordinate 12,634,989 of OY540843.1, forward strand.
GGTTTCAGCGTCTTCCGTCTTAGACTTACGCACTCGCGTTAGCTCCTGCATTACTTGTATTTCGTTTCGCGGTTCGCCAAGGCGCCTAATTAACGCGTTCTTAATTGATAACCATGAGTTCAAATAGCCTTCATACGCTATTGCGTCTATGGCAAGACCACTAAGCCTACTTTTAATTAAACAGATGAAAGCTGGGTGCGAGCGATCTGCTTCTGAAGTTAACTGTAATAAGTTTTCTACTTCCCTAATATAATAATTCAGCAATTTAGGATTGCCATCATATCTAGGCATTAAATCTGCGATTAGTTTATAAGGTTTGTAGTTAGCATCATAATCCCTGAGCGACATTGTTTTTCTGTAGCTTGCCTGTCTAGTGGCGCTTGACGTAAAACAATAGAGGTGTCGAATTAACACTTGGAATTTACTCGTGAGATATCTAACGCTACTTATTATAGTTTTATGGTTGCCTACTGCGATTTTAGCTTAAAGACAGACACACAAACATTAATATAAGATACACAAATTAAAATAAGACAGGAAATCGAGCAAGGGCACTTGGTAGAACAAGAGCACTTACCAAAGCAGCCACTGCATCTCCTGTCGAGTCGAGCCTCCACCAACACAGCTTCCTCCAATTCTCCGGAGAACTATCCTGATGACCGTAGAGGTGTCCGACCGCGCGATAGGTTCTTTGTAGATCACGAAGGAACGATTTGAGAACCGTCACTCATAAGATGAAGAGTTGGATTCGATCTTAGAGCGTCGCGATCCTACCGACTGCGCCAGTTATGTTTCGGCGATCGGAAATTACGTTAAAAAAATATTTATTTATTATTACAAAAATTTAATTATAAAAATACAGGATATTACTACGATGGCGGATACAAGACTGAATATAATGCAATAAAAACAATTATGTCCAATTTCAAAGTAAATGCATAGTTGCAATCACGACGCATGCGGAGACTGCGAACTCAGCGTAAACGTGTCGGTTATGATGAGTTAACTCCGTTTATGTCGCAAAATAGAATCCGGAAATTTGGCATGACGCAAGGTCGCATAGCACAAGTGTAGGAAAAAATCAGAAAACTGTGTAAGTGGTTACTTCACAAAAAAAAAAAAACTGCGATTCGGAAAAATTGTCTGGGAGCTCTTCAGCAGTCCAGATTTTTTCAATAAGGAGCGTCAGAACATCATCGGCCGAGGATATGCCAGCTTGTAGCATTTCCGCCGTAATTAGGTCAAGTCCGGGCGCTTTACCTGTCTTCAAAGTGCGGACTGCTTTAGCAACTTCAGAGGCGATGGTGGTTCCGTATCGATATCGAGTAACCGGGTTGGGGGACAATGCTTCAGACGAACGGAAAACCTCTTCAAAGTGTTGACGCCAGCGAAGCAGCTGCTTTTCTGACGTCACAATGAGCTGACCTTTGGACTTCAGTGGCTTCTTCTTGGACATACTATTTCTTGTCAGGGTTTTGGTAGCGTTATCGTGCTCAGGAGATATAATATATCTCCTTAAGGTTACCGCCATTCTCAGCTTTTTGAGCACGATCTGCAATATCATCAGCCCACTGTCTCATCTTTGCGGGTGCTGCGATGCGATACATTTCCTTGCGCTTTTTGCCGCGGGCTCTTACGGTGTCATTATGTGTGTGAAGCAGTCTTAGATGAAGGTTTCTTGTTACCGCCATTTTTTTTTTTTTTAAGTTGGGAAATCATCTAATGACAAATCTCGCTCTTGGGTGGAGCGAGAGATAGTGTCAGACTTTTACTGACTAAAAACCCACTCCTGTTCCCTCTTTGCCTTCATCCCGGGGCCCCGGGCTTTGCTTTCACACTACCCGTGTCCCGCTCTGAGTGGAGTGACCCAAAAATCTGCAAGTAATAGAGTTATTGAAGGTTGTTGAAGTTTAGTATGGATAAATGTGCGGTAAAGCGTGGGGAGTTGTAGTCGTAGGAACTCAACAGTCAGATTCCATAAACCTGAGATCATTCAACTTGCACTAATAGTATAAATTGATATTAAATCCGCCCCCTTACTTTTGGGATTATATTTGTCGACAGTTTCATAATCCTATATTATCAATAAAAAATAAAAAAAACTTTAGTAACTTCTACGCCAAAGTGCTTATGACACCGATCAATTCGCTTCTATTCAATGGGTATTGCCACCCATAAAATTGAAGGGATTTGCTTGTTATAAATGATTATTTATTTATTATACAAATGTTTGCCACTCTAGTACCGTGAACTAGTAGCACGGCGCGAGGCTCGACGGGCTCGCCGCGCAGCCATGGTGAAGCGCCGCACGGCTGCGGCCGCCGAGCGCATGCGCGTCATTTCGCGCCTCGCAGCCGCAGGCGATGACTTCGGGAACCAGGACTCTGATTGGGATGCTTATAAAAGGTATTTATGCTTAAATCTAAAATAAAATATTGATGTATACGAAAAATTACATAAAGAACACTACCGTCAGATTAACTTGTAACACCTAACTCATTGCTGTTAGCTATTGCTGCTGTTGCTGCTAGCGTTAGCTGCTACATTTGTGACACGCGATTCGTGCAACATACACTACACGTACAACAAACATAATTTGTGCGACAAACACGATTCGTGCGACATACGCTACACGTACGACAAACGTGGTTCGAGCGAAATACGCCACACGTGCGACAAACGCGGTTCATGCGACATACGTTACACGTGCGACAAACATGACGCGTGCGATACACGCAACTCATGCAATAAGTATTACACGTATTTTTTAGTTTTTAAATTCGCCGTTTTTGTCTTTCAATTCGATAGCAAATCTGCGCAGGATACGATTATTATTTACTGACTCATCATAACGATCCATTACGGGATACCACGATGTACGTACACCAGCGTTGACATGATAAAACAAGTTGTTTTATAAAACACATGTTTAAAACAGTTTTAATTTAAACTGTGTTTTTTATTACACGTTTGAAAACACAGATTAAAACAAGTTTTAATCATTATATAAAACAATAAGAAAGAATACAAGTTGCGAATGAATGGATATAAAATAAAAACTTTTTTACAACTTTAAAAATGGCGTATCAACATGTTTCTTCCTTACAAAACATATGAATTGTACACAATACAAGGCAACAAGATAATTATTTAACATTCATAAAAATAGAAATAACTAATATTCTCTTAGTAAACTAGTGCGCCTCACCATCAACAATTGCATCACTGCTTACCATCAAGTGGGTTCGCAGTCCAGCAGTAGTTTATATTATTAAAAAAAAAATCGTAGTCATACACCTTTCCAACTCGACATGAGTCCCAGCTACTATCATCCAGCCATCCTATGAAAATCGACTTTCCAGCCAGCACGAGGTCGTCTTAATATTTACTGACGAATTTACACTTATCGTCTTTCAATCTTTCCAAAGGTTATTTGGTAGATGTCGCGACAAGATAGCCATTGTATTTTATGGGTACAATGGAGGGTTAATTTTTTTGTTAAACAGTGGGGGGGGACATTTGTCCATCTTAATTTATTTTCATTCGTTTTCAGTATAAGTCGCGAGGCGGACTCTGATTCGGAAGCAGACGGCGAACGACTTCTAGAATTAGAGGAAGCTCTTCGCGAGTACGAACCACCACCAGCTAACTCCAGCCAGCATCATCAACTACATCTTGCTATAGAGCCGTTGAGGTAAACGATAAAAAAAACCCTTAAGAAACATTTATCTGTGTTTCCTGATGGCTAAAACCCGGGAATCTTTAAGTCGAGAGTGAATAGATTATTTCTAGGTAAGCGCGCTCCATCGTCGACCGCATCGCCGCTTTCCATCAGGTGAGATAGTGGTCAAGCGCAAACCTATCAAGATATATAATAAAAAAAAATTACTGTCTCCAAACGTAGGCTTAAGGTCCACTGCTTATACGTGTGCCACACACGCCGATCTGGGCGCGACGGTTTACATATATTTTATATGGAAACTAGACTTGTAGAGCTTGATACACGCGACATCGGTCTGCGTACAAATCAGGCGTGGTCCACGTGTGCGTCGGTCTAATGTAGTTCTAGCTTTATAGTTGAATTTTAAATACAGTAAAGCGGGAAATTTACTAGACGGACATGTCCGCGGGCAGTTGACTACACGACTTTTTATCTTTCATAATTTTTTTTATTTTTTTTTATACTCGGCTAAAAATTACTTTCGCCATTAAAAATCAATTCAATATTTTCATTAAAACTCATTTTATTTTAATAAGTACGGTGACCCATTAAAAGTGCTTAGATACCTTAACGCCTATTTTCCCTTGCATGTTAGAGTTCAAGTTTTCGAAAATTAAACTAGATGGCGTTGGTTTCTTCACAGCTAAGTGGTGAGCAAAGGCAATCTCACAAAGTATAAACTTGACTTTTAGTTTAACAAATAATAGACACATGCGTCATCATTGTCGTCAACAACTGATTGTAGTTCATAATTTCATCAACTTAGCATAAGTCAAGATGGCCTAGTGGTATAGAGCACGCAGATTGAAGCGCAAATCAGTGTGCCGCAAGTTCGAATCCCACGCAATTGTTGACTTTTTGTAAGTTCTTACCCGATTGGAAATTATGGATTAGCATTACATATATTAAATTATTCTTTAACTTGTTCACACATTTCTTAGAGTTAGAAAGGGATCACAAAAAAACTAAATAAAGAATTATATTTCTGCGAGGTAGACATAAGTTTTAACTTGACCGAAATAAACTGTCGTTTGGTTGTAGTTGTTGGTTAGTGACGTGTGGTTAACAGTATTGTAATATTCGCAAAATGCAAGCTAATATTAGTATTGAAGTGAGGGCGACTATCATTGGGCTGCATAAAAGCGGTCTTAATAAAACACAAATATCTGAAGAAACCGGACTGAATGTGAGTATAATAGGTATTAATGAATTGTAACTTTATTATAAATTAATCTTCTAATTAAAATGTATGCCATTTATGAATCCATCCATCGTATATTTATGAGGCTTAAAAGAGAAATACATAAATCGTTGGGTTTATTGGATTGGTTATTGGATTTATAAATGCAGTTTTATTTTAAAATTATATGCAATCATTATGATTGTTAACATTTTATATAATGAAAATGAAGTCAAGTAGGTATAGCTGCCTAATATATTTTTTTTTTGTTTTAGAAAAATACTGTAAGTCTTTGGATAAAAAGATATGAGGAAGAAGGTAGCCTTGCTAGTCAAAAGAGAAGTGGGAGACCGAAGCTTATTAGCGAGGCGCAGCGACAACATATGGTGGACGTATACAAAACGAATGGTTTCGCACCAACGAGACATTTTGCGGAATTATATGACACCTCGATGGATACTGTTCGCCGTGCACTTCACGCTGAAGGTGTGCATCACAGAAAACCTGCTAAAAAGCCGTACTTGACAGAGAGGCATAAACAAGAACGATTACGTTTCGCACGTGATTATTTAGATTTTGACTGGAATACTGCGGTATTTTCAGATGAAAAAACGTTTAAATCCAGTCAAAAGGGCAGGCTTCACTTATGGCGCAAGAATAACACTCGCTGGTGTGATAACAACATTATTCCTAACACCGAATCAGGTCGAATCACAATTAATATGTGGGGATGGATGAGTGCAGCAGGACCAGGAGAACTGGCTTTCATTCCTCCACGCGCAAACAGTTCAACTTATGTGGAAGTGTTAGACTCAATTATGCTACCTACTGTGCGCAACATTTACCCAGCTGATGAGTTAGCACAATTTCCGTTTGTCCAGGACAATTGTCCTATTCACTGAGCGAGTACTGTGCGTGAGTGGTTTCACAATCACCCTGGAAGTAATTGTTATTCCATGGCCAGCGCGATCACCGACCTCAACCCCATATAAAATCTATGGGGTTTGATGGTGCAAAGGTGGGACTCGCGGAATGAGAGGTCTACGGAACAATTAAAATCCCATTACATGGAGGTGTGGGAAAGTTTTAGAGGGAGCGAAATATGCGGTAATATGGTTGGGTCCATGCGCAAACGTCTACTTGACTGTATCGAAAATAATGGGGGTTATACAAAATATTAAGTTTTAGTAAAATCAGTAGGTGTAATTAAATATTTAGTAGGCCATTTTATTTTAACATATCCATGATTATTCGTTAACAAACACTGTATTATATTGTGTTTACTTTCGTTTAAAACAGCTATATCTTTTAACTTGTGCCATCGCCTTATCTTAAGAATGCAGTGAACTCGCTATCAATTTTGTTGACAATAATCATGATTCTATTTCGTTTTTTATTCTTCTACCCACACTGTTCTAACATAATAGTTCAATTTATTTTTCTCGTCTAATTGACGATTATCTTGTGAGAACTAAAGTTCTTTTAACAGAAATTGAGGTTTAGTTTCAATCTTCTTTTCGTCAAGAAAATGAACAATTAAGCTATGACCTCAATACATTCATTGTGACGTTACATAAAAATAAAATGTTTACAAAGTCTAAATCATATATCACTTTTCAATAAATAACTGGATATAAACAATTATATTTTATTTTATTAAAATTTTAATATCCTTTCATTGTTACGTTATTCATATTATGAATGGTCTAAGTGGGTATACTTCCAACAAACAATCTTACACGTAACATAGATAACGGTTACAAGATAAATTTTTTGTCTAGGTAACAATTCGACGTCACAATTCTCATAAATGTTTAATTTGTAAATATAAAGAATAAAGATTTTTATTAAACACGTTTTATTTCTACCTTACATCATCGAAAAGATGTTACTAAATAATTGAAAATTACGAATGTGTTCTTCTTGTGGTTAATAGATCATATTCGTAATTTGCAACTATTTAGTGCAAAAAATGCAATAGTATTTTTCATAGAAATATAAAAAACAACTATATTAATATAGATTGGGAATTTTCAAAGTAAAAAATAACCGCAACGGACCGACCATGATTTGAACTCGGGCTACGTTGTTTGCGAATCCAACACTTAGTTCATACGGCTACCAATATAAATGCTACAAATATGCAATGGTAAGAACAAGTCGCCTCTGTGACTGTGTGATGCGTATTCAATGGCACAGAAAAATAATAATGATGTTTTAAGCTCAGTGCGACGACAGTTCCTTAATGTGTGTTATCTGTGGAATGTGGATACTCATACACGCGCACACATACGCACGGAAGTATCGTGCTCGCTCGGTTCGTAGCAATGTAATCTTTAGCGTTCTTATGGACTTTTGCAGTGAGGCCTGTAAATCCATATTCAACCTACCCTCTCAAGTTTGAAAACTAACACATAGATAATCAAATATTTATAAATTGATATTCAATTTTAATATCTTTATCTCTTTAAAAGAAATTATAAATTATTTCAATGTTTGAAGAAACAAAAAGAAAGTACAAAAATAAGCATTAGTTAAGCATTAATCATTTGAAGCACAGCGGCGCCATCTATTAAGAGTATAATGTAATGTTGTCGATAGCAACATTTCAATCTGGTTTTACGCTAGATGGCGTCATTTCTCGCTTCACACGATTTTATTTCTGTAGTACCTATGGACTTTTGCTTTCGACCGTACATACTTCACAGTTCGATATATAAATAAAAAAAAAAAGTTTGCACAGTTATCTGTTGTCGCTCTCAGATCTGAGAGCAGCCGGCCCGCGATGAACCTTCACGTACGGGCAGGTCTGAACAGACATGTGCCCGCGTAGACAAAATGAGATTGCGTGGACGAGCAACGGGCAAATCTACCAGAGTGACTGCCATGGTCGTACACTAGCAAACATTGCCCAGACCTATAGTAGACCGAGGCAGGCATGTCGGCAGGCTTGCCCGCGGCATGTCCGAGATTTTAACTCCCCGCTTAAAACATGTATGTAGGTACTTATTTGAACCCAGATCCTGTCAAACAGCTCACAAATTCCTTGCTTCGGACGATCATAAGTTATTTTAAGCATTTTTTGTTGGGCCCACCTATCGCGTTATTTTATATTATTAACAAAATAACGCGTATATTTTAACTAAAGCTCCCACGTGATACGATATTTTTGATTGAATGTACGAGGAGGCAGTTTCTACCTGACTGCCTGAAAAGAAACCCATATTTAATGGGTAATCTAGACAAATCAATCTATCCAATATGGGTTCTGACTGTTGCAGTCAATATGTTCCGTATTAGAATTTTATTTATTACTTGTTTTATTTTAAGTGTGTGATTATGAAATTATTTTAATTTTATAGTAAATAAATTGATTTCTACAGTACTGAACTGATCTTGTTTTTTACTTTTCAGTTTTTATTTGAAGTTATTTTTTAACGCAATTTTAATCTTTTAATTGTTTTTTTTTTAGTCTCGGTTTTGACCACTGTCTCACCTGAGTAAGCGATGATTTGGTCGGCGATGGAACATGCTTACCCAAAGTTATCTATTCACAATTCGTACTTACATAGAAAGTCATCAATTCTTTTTTTTTTTCAATTCTAGGGCACCCGAGCTGATGTTCCAGCCTTCCATGATGGGTAACTTAGAAGCAGGCTTAGCGGAAACCATGGAATATGTTTTCAAACACTTCAGCCCTGAAGACCAGCTGTTGTTAGCCAACAATGTGTTCCTGACAGGAGGTAGTTCGCAATTCCCAGGTGAGTTTTTAACATAAGCGTTTCTTATGACCAAATACTCCATCTCGTCAGCTCTTCTGTCACCTATGGGGATTGAGGAGCCAAATGAGATGGAGTACCCAGTCGCAAACACGCCACTCTGGCAAATGGGACGCGAAAACGCTCGTCCGACTAATCCGACGCGAGTGGTTGAAGGGTTAATGTAAAATATATTTTCAGTTTCGCTTTAGGTCAAAATCAAACATTGTTATGATTTAAATAGAATAAATCCGAATTTGACATCTGTCTGAAAAACACTAATCTCAACTTTACGCACTCTTTGCCCTACGGATGCGCTAATTATGCACTAGCGAATCGCCCTCACTTCGCACGGGTGCAAAATAGGGAAGTGACGGAAGTGGTTATATCGGAACCAAATTAGGAAGCGGAGTTTTTAAATTTGATTTATCGGAAACGTATTTGGAATTGGAATTGCAACCGGAATCGGAAGCGGAGGCAGAAACGTCAAATGAAACACAAATAAAACTAATCAAAAACTCGATAATGTAGGTATACATGAAGCGCGAACTCATTACAAGCCAAATACGAAACAATAAATGAAAGCGTAGTCAAAAGAAGGCACGGGAAGGGAGGTTCGGAACAATCAGTCTGTGCAAAATCAATCGGAAGTTCCGACCTTTCGGAATCGGAATCGAACATCCGTAACATCTCTGGTGAAAAGTATATCAATAAATTTTCCTCATCTATTTCTCTTTCTATCAGTGAAAACCGTATTAACCACTGCTTCAACGTCGGATTAATCTGACAAATATTTTCGTGTCCATTTCACCAGGATCGTATACCTACGGCCAAATGCAGTCGCTTACGCGTAACTTGGCAAGTCCTTAGATGCGCAGAATCCGATTTTTAGGCCTGTGTGATTATCAAGCGGGAAGCGGGGAACGAGGTAATATCGTTCCGAGCGAGTGATTGGTTGGTCAGTCGACTCTTGTCCTTTGTGATGCGACCATGCTCCCGAAAACACTTGCGTGCGCTAAAGTTATGTCCCCTTTTTAGTAAGAATTCTTGTTATCGTTTTGTTTGAATTTTAACATTTAATTGTAATGCCCCGAATAAATACAATTTTACGTAGACATACCAAATAAATGGTTCACGGTTTATACTGTTACATGGAAAAAATAATCCTTCGCGTGGTTCGGAGGTCTTACCATGACGTGTTAAAATGTCAGTCGTGCGAGCAAGTAACAGGGATGGAGCTATACACCTAAAGATAGACACTGAAAGCAACTTTATTTTATACTATGTAGAGATTAACAATTCAAGTCTTGACTCTAACCTACTATTGTTTCCTAGTTATATTAATGGCTACACCTCTCCTTTCAGGTCTAAAAGAAAGACTCGAAAGAGAACTCCTCGAAATGAGACCTTTCCAATCTACACATAAGGTTATTCTGGCTAAAAACCCTAGTCTCGACGCTTGGTATGGAGCTAGAGACTTTGCAGGCAGCAACGTGTTCGAGAACTGGTGTATTTCTAAGGAAGACTACTATGAAATGGGCGCGGAATACTTGAAGGAACATTATGCCAGTAACAAGTATTATAAGAGCCCAGCACCTATAGTTGATAACACCCTCGCGCCCGCCATCGATGCTAACGTCGTCAAGGAAGAAATAGTTGTGGATAGCTAAATGTGTAAGGTAAAATAAAGTTTTAAATAAAAGAAAATGTAGTTTGTTGTTGTAGATCTCGTATGTAGGGCTTTTGTAAAATATTAGACGTAGTCCTGCTGGAGACACAAGTTGATTACCGGAGAGTAAATTCTAGGAGGTTGGTAAGTATTTGGATTTTTCGTATCTCTGCATTTTAAAGGAGCCGAAGACTTGCTACTAGCTAGCGCCAGGACAGAATAAACACTTAATCGGCATGGCCATGTAACTCCATTATTTTTATTTTGACATCACTTGAAAAAGCATCGTTTGAATGACACTGGTATGGCTTACCGGCATCATAGTCATCTTACTGCCCTTGTTCCGTAATATTTTCTGTTCTGTGACCCGTTACGCTATCACTTACTCCATTTTCTTTCATATCGCTCCTGACACAGTCCATTCATTTTTCCTTTGGCCACCCGCATATCTTAAAGTTTCGTGGCTTAGATTAGTCATTTAAAAGCTTACGATTCCTAGTTACTTTAACTAGCTACATTGCTTATGTAATCGATAACGCGGGCGCGGGCGCCGCGCCGCTAACAGCTGATCGGGTGAAGGCGCGCGCGCGAATTTGAAAGTTTTAAACAGCTGTTTTGTTATTGTGATTAAACTAATTAGTATATAAAAAAGTTTCTTTGGGAAAGTTGTTTGTAATCATGAGTACAATCACGTGATTATGTATCGGTCACTAATTATCAGTCACCCTATATACCTACTCACAACTCTTGTAAGTAACATGCGTTTCATCCTTCCTCTTCACATGACCACTTTTAAACTTCAAATCCTCAAATTTCACTCTCTCCGTTCTCGTCACACCACACGTCCGTCTCAACAGTCTCATCTCCGCGCATGCACTTCTTTCAGCAGGCATTTTAATTTTGATACAAGAAAATTGTTTCTATTTAGACGAGTCTGGTTCAAAAGTGGATAAATAGGATTCTCCCTAGGTCGGCCACCTAATGATTAACAAATCTAAGAAGTACAGTTTGACGTTACACATTTTTAAACCGAAAAAAAATTAGTATGGGCGTAACTCACACAATTCCAATTACTTTTTCCGTAAAACCACGGAATTATGAAGCTATTTTTATTTTATGACAAGATATGCAATTTTTAATAAACAAAACAAAATAACCAATATATACAATAGGTAACTTTTTTCTAGACTTCGTTTCGAAGTCACGTAGTAAGCTCCTTTGCCGTAGTGTTTCGACTCTTCACAAATTCACTTGTATACGAATAATAGTTAAAATATCCGAATAATCGAATTTATTAATAACGAGCCGTTTTCAATCAAGTTTTTTTTAATATTTAATAATATTAAAAGAAACTTGATTGTTTAGTTGACATCCAACTGTCAACAAAAACGCATAACTAAAATTAAAAGTGTGTAAGTTATTGTCATATCGGTACATCGAAGTACTTCCAAGTGTTTGCACGAAAACGCCACCATGTTAGTCCGACTTCAGGACCAGACCTCGAAACCTATTTTCTTGTAGCGGGATGTGAGTCAGGGAGATGTCATGTCTCCGAACTGTTAACGGCTGCAATGGAAGGAGTCTTCAAGGTTCTGAACTGGAGAGCAGGAATTCATGAATGTCAATAGCAAGTACATCATTTACTTTTAGTTTGCCGACGACATAGTAGTCGTTTCTGAGATCACAGAGGAGCTACTCGTAAACACAATGCTCAATGCCCTCCGTAGAGCTTCCGAAAGAGTGGGTCTTAAAATGAACATAGACAAAACCAAAGTCATGCTAAATATCAATGTAGCACCCACACCTCTCAAGATCGGAGACTCTACACTTGCAAGTTGTGGATGATTACGTTTACCTGGGAGAGACGGTCCAATTGGATAGGTCTTACTTCGAGAATGAGGTCAATCGTTAAATTCAACTCGGCAGGGTAGTGTTCGGGAAGCTGCGAGGCATTTTCTCGAACATTGTCTCAAATTCAAAGTCTATGACCGGAGAGTATTGCCAGTGATGATAATAATACATGGCTTTGAAACGTGGTCGCTCAAAAGGTGAGACGGTACTACACACCGGAACGCTATTCAACCTTTATCAAAAGCAAGTTCGATCGTGTATGGAGTATACCAGCTTGTTGCACTGGAGTCGTTTAAGAAGCGAGCCAAGAAGATCATCGGTAATGATGCAGTTATCCAGTCAAAATTCCAAAGTTTTCAGCGTCGACGCCGAGTTGCTAGCCTGTCGGTTTTCTAACGTTTATATTTCGGGGAGAGTGCTTTGGAATTGCACAATTTAATTCCGCCAAATCCGTTCCATCTTCGGACCACTAGACGTACGGGGCGTTTCGCCACCGGTAAATGGTTGACAACCCACCCATACGCACAAATCGTTTTGGGAATACATTCATTGTGCGTACAGCTAAGGAGTGGAATTCCCTGCCGAAGTCCTTGTTTCCTGATAGCTACAACATAGGGGTCTTTAAGACAAGAGTGTGGTTGTGTGAGTTGTGGTTACTTTTAGGCAAGCGTGCTACATCGTCGATCGCATCATCGCTTACCATCAGGTGAGGTAGTGTTCAAATACGGGCCTATCCATAATAATATTAAAAAAAAAAACAATTTAAGCAGCATCCTAGGTAGATAAAGTATGAATTTTCCGGCAATGTGCTCGAACTAAAAAAAAATGAAAAGTAAAAAGAAAGGTGTCAACAGCGGATGCACGTCCTTTCGTTTCAAGTGCACCTCTCAAATATTAGAGGGCTGCACTCCAATCTCGATGCGGTCCACCACCATCTTAAGACTGACAAGCCCATACTTGCTTTTCTTGCTCTCTTTGTATGAAAACACTAGCGTAGCAATGTACCGGCAATGTGCTCGAACGTACCAAAAGCAGAATCAGATGCGGTAAAAGGTTTAAAAGTATTTTTGAAAATAAAATTTCTAGATTTAAACTCCTACTTATTTTATACTAGCTATCACGACCCAACTTAAACATTTAAACCAAGGCGTTACCTGGAGATCAGGATGATGAGTGTACGTCAGAAAACAGTAATTCTATACACATGAAAGCAATATTCTAACAATGTGAGGAATGTGGGTCAAAAAAGCAATGTCCTTTTATAAAACTAGGGTTATTTAAAAAAACTTAGTGAGCCGCCAGATTGATATCCAGAATGAAGGGTGTATTTTTAATCTAAGCAAATTACTTACCATCTAAGTATTGAAACACTAGCGTAGCAAAGTTCCGACAATGTGCTCGAACTCGAAAAAATATGAAATGTAATATAAAAGGTAAGTGTCAACAGCGGATGCACGTACTCTCATTTCAAGTGCACCTCTCAAATATTAGAGGGCTGCACTCCAATCTCGATGCGGTCCACCACCATCTTGAGACTGACAAGCCACACTTGCTTTTTTGACGGAGACCGAAATATAATATCTCTATACAACTGTTCTATCATCTGCATACCCATAGATACCGGGCATCAGCAGATCGTTGATATGCAGCAGGAAGAGAGTTGCAGAGAGAACAGACCCCTGAGGAACTTCGGCATTAGTTGTCACGGGCTCTGATGAGCATCCATCGACAACAACTCGGAGAGACCGTTCACTCAGCAAGTCTTTTACCCAGTTAATCAGACCAGGGGAAAGACCGCACGTTGGAAGCTTACTCAAAAGGCTAGCGCCATAAACTGTCGAAGGCCTTCGAGACGTCTAAGGAAACGGCAATCGCTTCCCCTTTCTTCTCGAGGGCCTCGCCCCACAATTGGGTGGCAAACTAGTAGGTCCCCAGTAGACCGATTGCGGCGAAACCCATATTGTCGGTCACTGAGGAGATCGTTACCTTTCAGGTATGCTGTGAGGTGCGAGTTCAATACACGCTCCATAATCTTGCAAAGTATAGAGGTTATGGAAATCGGCCGATAGTTGGCAGGATCGGCACGAATGCCCTTTTTGGGCACGGGTTGCACGTTGGCAAGCTTCCAGGACTTGGGCACTATACCAGTCCTAAATGAGAGGCGAACAAGCGCGTCAATACAGGAGACTACTCGGGCGCTTACTCGCCTTGAGAACCATCGCTGGTATACCATCTGGTCCACTAGCTTTATTCACGTCTAGACGACACAGTGCTTTCAGAACCTCTTTGTGTATTGTGTTGAACTGTTAACTTCAATGATTGTGGGATCGTGCTAGACATTATCTTTAAATTGCCAATTTAGAAATTATACCATTTGTTGCTTATAATTAGTGAAAGGGTACTAATACTAGTAACATAAATAAAAGGTGGGAATTGAAAATAAACAAATAAATAGCCACAAATATCATGGCACGTTTATTTTTTTCCACTACATGGCGACTTCTAAAAGAATCGTGACTTGTTATTTTGCATTCATATAGTTTCATTTTTTATTAGAGCTCTGCAAATGAGCACTAAAGAATAATTTTACAATGTATACTTTTCCATAAAATTAAAATATAAACTCTGTATTTTTATTTTGATCTCAATATAAATCACTATGAACTGAAAAAAATTAAAAGTTTTTGTTAGTTCTCTAATTATAATATAGATTGATGAGACTATAATAAAGAGTACATTTAAAAAATCACATTAAAGCATATATATAATGCTGACTACATAAACGCTCTAACAGCCCCTCCCTACCGCTACCACGTTGCAGATTGTATACTCAAAGTATTAACAATAAACAATATGAAAGACTTCAGTTCTACAAAACAAACCAATATAATTATAATAATAAATTTATCACAATCATTTCAGACTACAAAAATAACTAAATAATCACCTGTAAAGGAGGCTGTGAGAGCTATAATCACGTGCAATGTAAATGTAATACACCACAGTTAACAAATCTAACTTATTCAAAATATAAACTAGCCTAAAAATTTTAACAATAAAGAAAAAACGGTTTTAGTTAAAATATTGGTCATCAAAACTCTGAAGAGCTATAACTAAATGACCGTACAAATTATCATCATGCCATGATGTTTGAATTTCAATAAAAAATTGCACTCAAAGGGATGTAAAATACTCCAAAACTTGGTAAAGTGTGGCTCATAGCCATTTATTTTTTGTTTAGCGTATAATTAGAAATAGTATAAAATCAGTGACTTAGAAATAGCTCTCAGTATATAAAAAAACGTTAAAATCCTTAGGCTGTACTCTCGTATGATTATAATGTAAGCAACGCAATATGTTGGCAAAGCGGAAGTTCACGTAAATCTAACGATACAATAGAACTAAATATTTATGTACCTTAGACATTATGATTACACAAGGCTCACTGTTATTTCATAAATCTACCATCAAGTTTAGTGTAACTGGTCGGCGGCACGCGGCCCCCTAGACTAGTTTGCCTCGACGAGGGAAGTATACGTTATACATTCACGGATAAGGATATGTACGATTTCTTTAACCAAATTCAATAACGGCTTATTACAAGAAACTGGTTGGTCCATCAACCACAACCACTCTGATGTTAACAACAAAATAACAACAACACAATCTAACACTGCCAATATTTCGCGTGAGTATTCTTTTTATTAACGTTGTGAATTCCTCAGTCTTTTCTAAGGTTCAAAAAAAAAATTAAGTAGACCAAGAGAAACAATCTAAAAATCATACCACCACTTTAGTAATTACGTAAATTCAAGGGTTTCATATTCACTTCTTAATATAGGTTAACTAACATCGGTATGTAAAATAGTTGTACCATGAAGGCACACAAGTTGCGAGACCAACGTATACTTAGCAGCTCTTACAAATCAAGGTGCAACCTGTGACCTTCACTGATATTTTTTGGGTCCCTGTTTATTACGAGACCTATTCATCGAGAAAAGTTTTCCTCTTATCAATATAAATATATGAATGATACTCTGTGTGAAGGATTAAGAAATGAGAGTACATCTCGTAATGAACAGGGACCGCATGTCCCCGGCTCACCTGCTCGCTCGGCTAGGGTGAAGCAACGATAGGGTAATGTAATAATAAACATAAAACAATCATAAAGACAGTGAACATAATACAATAATAACAAAAATATATTACTAATCCTAGAATTCAAAAAGAAACAATCACCCTCGGCGAGAGATCGGCAAGCTGAGCGACATCAATATATTTATATATGTATTTATGTACCTAGGTCACTATGTTGGTGTTTCTATTTCCATTCATAATATCTATGGATAATATAATTATATAAGGTAATCAGCATTGAAAGGCACCTAATACGTGCTGTCCCTACCAATGCTGTTACATACAAACTATTGATAACTATGGTTTTTAAAAATTTCAATGGTGATCTTTTTATAATGGTAGCTGAAAGATTTAAACTACTCTTTAAACCCAAGTTCTAGTTTGTCTAAATAATACTGTTATCAATGGCTTGGTAAGAAACTTACTAACGTTTAAGATTTTATTAATATACGGAAAAGTTTAGATGTTACTCTTAGATTTGTGGGCAACTAAATGCATCCTCATATTATTTTACTTTATCTTAACAATACGGTGTACACAATTATTTTAAAATGATAATGAGATATTGGCCTATTTTTTTCGTGTTTCTTTCAAATACAGAACTATCAAAATATAAAAAAATATTGAGGACTATCAAACAACATTCATATGTATATATTATTAATATATGTATACTTATGTACATCTACAAGAAATTTTGATCTTTATAGTACCCAAAGTATAGTTCTGCGCTAAGTCTAACATTAATTCCAATTATGTTCTCAGTTCGATATTTGGTATGACTGTAGAATGAGACATTCCTACAAATCATACATTTATTATAATTTTGAATGGATTTCTCCTCGATATACTTGAATAAATAAACACTACCAATATTTATATACATTTGCTGAACCAGCACATGGACACACACATCATGGAAATAAAATAAAGTATCAAAATTAACAACACGGGAAGTTGTAAAACAATGGGTATAAATGTCGGTTTAACACTATGTATTACATATTAGAGCTCTTACAATATTTTATTTCCAGTTCTACCCTGACCTGCAGACTTAACTAAACTTACACTACCACATCATTTACATAGAAATGGCACCAATCTATCTTTGATATCAATAATGGCAAACCATAAGGAACCCCCGCAGCGGACACTTTAGCTGCACAACGCGTGCGCAAGAACTGTCTCAAGGTATTGGAAGACTACTGCACTATACACTATTCATTATTACTATTATTCGAAAAACAGTAATGAAATAAGTTCTGCCTCTTGCCAAAATACGTTTGTTACATAATATATGTAATATATTGCGATATCCTAAATGGGTAAATAATTATGTAACAATGTTTATGATGACTACACTTTATATGAATATTATTCAATCTCGTCAGAAATTTGAAAAATATAAAATGAAGTTTATCAATGGTGTTATGATTGATATTGCCTAATGTCGCTAACCGCTAGAAGGCACACAAAGTTTTAGTAAGAAGCTTCACAAATTATGCTCTCTGTAGATGAACCACCCACACATCAGCGCCACTAACAACGTCCACTTATTACTGTAAGACACACTAAAGCGTACTCCGGGCGATGTCCCCACACATTGAACACTGAACATAACTTTTATCTGAACGTAATACGTTTAAAAAATATTGCCAATTTTATGTTGCAACAGGCACTTCTCTGGATTTCTCCAATAAACATCATATTAAAAGTTATTAATTTTGTGAAGCTTTCATATTGCCTCTCAGGACTCTGCTAGTTTATGGGATTATTATTTGTACTTCTTATTTACTATTATTATTATTTTTATATGAAACCTGATTTTTATTTAAAGTATTCTTATGGATTAATCTTGAGGAGTATTATCTAGAGTCCTTTCTATTCTTCAGCGATCAAAATACTTTACCACTCATCGGTAACAGTTCTATATAAAATTACTGAACTTCCATATACACTGACACGTTCTAAGTTAAAGCATCGCAATAAGATATTGTTACATTTCTCTACGACTAATGAAGGATGGGTATGACGATGACAAGCGAATGACGAACATTAAAATTTAGAATTTTTAAGTTGGAGATTTACCATTTACGATTCCAAAATTTATCACTAAGCAAATTAGAATATGAGATCAAAAATTTTAGGCCTACAATCTATCATGATGAGACTTTTAAGTATTGATTTATGCACGCCACCACGGAAATTAATATAATCATGTGATGGTATAGATAAATCACAGTTGTAGGTATAAATCACAATGCATATATTATCATAGGCGGTACCGCTACGTGACTACACTACATCCTCGTCTCTATTGTGATGTCCACCTGGTGTTCTCGAGGGATTCCACAAGCGTAACGAAACCAACTCGATTCCTGCTCACTGCCACCTACACGCGGATACGATCCACAGCGCAGCCTCGCTCGCGCTCACACCACGGCCGACGAAATCAACAATGTATAAATAAATAACTCCAAATATAATAAACAAATAAAAGTGCATGAGTCCATGCTGACGATCCTAGCGAGGAGAGCCGGTCTCCTCGGCTTACATCAAGTAAATGATAGCTGCTCTTGTTGATGGCTGCCAAATATATAATATTGCACTCTGGCTGCTTGCTGCTCAACCGAGAGCTGTAACAACGTATCGGTAACCGTTAGAGTTCTGTATTGTATATATATCTATTTCATAAAATATTGCTTGTATACGTACCTAAACTGGTGATCAGTCTGCAAGATGCATCTGACCAGACATCTGGGGCTGGGGCGTAGGGGTATGCGAGGGAGGAGGCGACGCTGTTAAATAAATCATCGATTAGGATTTCGACGAAGGACATATCAATAAAAAAATAAATAAAAAAAAACCACGACTATATGCTACATCTGCAATTTTTTTATGTGCTAAATCAAATAATTTGTAGCTCTAGTAAAAAAATATAAAAGATTTTTTAAAATATCTTCATCAACAACAAAGCTTCTAAGCTGCTAATTAGAAAGAGAAGTCGAACATGAACTTTGACGTCAAAGTCCATTATGAAGACCGTATTTCATAAAAACGGGATCTTGGCGAGAGAGACAGATATACTTGTTTAAAATTATTATATCTCGTTAGCTTTTCGACCAATATTGATATTGTTTTCGCAGTTAGTATTCTACTTTTGTATATAATAGATAAATCGCTTAGACAACAAATATTTTTTTTCATGCATAATTCCCTATTCCTACCAAATTTTGACGTGGCGTATTTTGTCCGCATATTCCCGTCACTTGGGTGCGACACTAAAAAATATTTCAACAGAGCATGAATAGATTTTTAATCGAAATAATCCGAATATATAGGTACAAATACGCCAAGTGAAATACCAACATAATTAACTAATCTTACTATGATACTTACATATAGACGCGATAGACTGTGGCGACATCGCAGACATTTTACTGGTATCCTGCATAGACACTTGGGTCCCTTGAGATGTCATGTAACGGTTCACCATGGGAACGAAGCTGGAAAGAAATTGACGTCTATCAATCACTTCTATGGATCTGATCTGTGAGCAATCAAATCGTTCTACAAAATGCATTAATATGCTGTTTATGTGCATTCTATAAGCTGTATCATACATAAGTAAACAGATGGGAGTACTAAGCCGTACCTTTGTACCTCACTTGGAATGCGAATGGGACTAATTTTGATATTACGTTTCAATAGAAAGCATAAATGGTTCTAGGAATTAACTAAATGACTGCTGCGAAGCCAAAAACAGATGATTTTTTGATGTGAAACATTTATTTGTGACTTGGCAGTAAAACCGACTCGAATGCCGTGACAGTAAACGGCATGACGCTATCATACCGTGATATTCCCACTACACTGCCACTTTCGATTTCTTTGTGTTCTATTTTTTCTTTATTTTACTCTATATTTTGTTATACATTTTTATTATGAATTCATGTTTCACATCTAGCGGGACGTTGCGTGACAACCAATTTATTTATACCATAATGGAGTTTTTAATGGTTTTCAAATATTCAAAGCCTACTTATGACCCTATTGCTGATTTCTAGTTTTTTTTTCCATATTCGGCTAAATCTGCCGCCATACCTTAAGTCACAAACGCCGGGCGAGTCAAAGTTGCTATTGTTGGAGTTGTTGGTGTTTGTCGCGACGCTGTTGATGGTGCCGATGCTGTTCGCCGACACATTGCTGTGGTTCTCGCGGTGGACACGGTTGTGGTGTCTGTTTGGAAGAGATAAGTAGATTTCAGATATTTTTTTATGAAGAATAAGGACACAGTTTCTAATGAGGATTAGCAAAAATTAAAATATGTAAAGCGCATCTACAATAATTTAATTTGCAATTATGTGATTCCGGAAAATTAACTTTAATGCCAAAATATGAAAATCATTACTATTTTTGCCACTACAATTTTTATTGTTTTTCAAAATTATTTCCGAAATGAACTGAATTTGCACCAAGCCAGGGTGAAGATATAAAAGGAAAATAAGTTTTTAGAAAGACTTGAATAGATTCTCTTTATTGTATTGTAATAAACTTTCCGTACCTTATTAGATAGCTGTCCCTAACGAAGGAGCGTCCGCAGACACTGCACTCGTAACATGAGCCGGTGGAGTGTGTGCGAATGTGCAGCGCGAATTGCGACTTGGACGTGAACGACATGGAGCAACGGTCGCAGTTCAACGGCTTGTCGGCCACGTGAGACCATCTAGAGAAGACACAGGTAATTCATAAATCCGTTTTGAAGAAAAATCTCAATTAACAACTGTAAGTTAGTGTTAGTAAGGTTCTACATTGATACGAAATGGCCCCAAAAAAAACTCGAAGAAATAATCAAGAAACTGCTCAAAATAGAGACCCACCTGTGCGCTGTTACATAGCTTTTCACAGCAAAACGTTTCTGACAAATATCACAAGCGTAAGGACGTTCACCTGAAACACAAACTTTTATGTAATACTGAACTAACTAAAAATGCATAAATGAAATGAAAGCAAGGCACTTGATAATCGGTGAAAGCGAGAATGAAGGCAAATGATGTTAGAAAGACGGCAAGATGCGATTAGAAAGTGATGCAGTCTGAAATTAATGAATGTAAGCCAAGAAACTATAATAAATAATAATACTGAAACTCAAGTGATGATGCAGCGGATGATTAAAAATTATAACTTACAATGAGTTGTCGGTGCCACATCATTAAGTTCAGAATGACAAAGTATCTGCCTGTTAAAGCAATTTGCCGTCTTCTAAACGAACCATAGCTATCTTCCAACCTCGTGAATAATTTACTACTTTCTGTTAATAGTAACCTACCAGACGAAAAACATTATTCAATAATGTGATAAATACATGCGTTTTCGTGGCCTTCTAAGAGGCATTAGAGTTACTAAACATGCATTAATAGTATTAAAGCTTCGTTTGTATCCTCCTTGAGTAGTCTAGTAAATTTTAGATTTATGATAATGGAGCTAATTTCTCTAAACGTTGGCTCAACATGCAAAAGTTAGGTTAGGTGTTCCTTTCTTAATATGCAAAATTCCTAAGTTTGTTAGTATTACAATGTTTTTTATCTGTTAGGCACACTAAGCTTCTACTATGAATCATTTGGTTACAGACAATGATTCACGTAGTCGGTTAAGGCGCTTGTACACACAGCCGTGGCGCTTTGTTTCAACAAACGTATATCGGTCGCTATATACTTACTGGGTAATATCGTCTTTTCAACATATAACAACAATCTAGGAGCAGTTATTTTGATTCTAAAATTTGTTGGTAATACATAATAAGAGACCGATGTCCGTGTGTAAAAACAACATGTTGAGCTGGTTGTGAATACATAACGCCGTTATGAATGGAACGCGACGTAGTCGTACCGGTATGAATTCGCTTGTGAATGTTGAGCGTGGATTTCTGCGTGAAGCGTTTGTAACAGACATCGCACTCGAACGGCCTTTCCCCCGTGTGCGTACGCATGTGTATCTCCAGGTACGGCTTGCAAGTGAACGCCGCCGGGCACTCCATGCATTGGTACGGACGCCCTTGCACTGACCACCCGCGCATTATATTAGTGTTTATTAATTTATTACATCATTACATGATCATTTTGCACGATACACATCATATGAAAATACTCACAGTAGGACTTACGATTAATTAGTTATGTGGCACCGACAACTTTAAATTCGAACACAAGAAAGTTCATTAAGAAAATATGGCACAAATGGTACAGAATAATTGCAGGTGAATATGAATGTTCAGTAGAGAAAAAAATAATGTTAAAAGCGTGCGCTGAGCGTTGTCGACTGACCTGTGTGCGTTCGTTTGTGTATATTGAGTGTAGATTTTTGCGCGAATCTCTTGAGGCATACGTCACACTGGTAGGGGCGCTCGCCGGTGTGTGTGCGGTTGTGGATCTCCAGGTACTGCTTGCACGTGAAGGCGGCCGGGCACTGCAGGCACTGGAAGGGCCGCCCCTGCACTGTGGACGAGCGATACTGTTAGCTCACTGCGGGCGCCCGCCTCCCCGCGTGCACGCACTCTAGTAGCCCACATACGTTCATTCCTCCCTAGCGCCGGTGGCTCGCAGGCCGCCCACGTACCTGAGTGCGTCCGTTTGTGGATGTTGAGACTGGACTTCTGTGTGAAGCGTTTCAGGCAGATGTCGCACTGATACGGCCGCTCGCCGGTGTGCGTGCGCGTGTGTATCTCCAGGTATTGCTTGCAGGTGAAGGCGGCGGGGCACGACAGGCACTGGAACGGTCTGCCCTGGACTGGTGCCCAACACATATATTATAGCGGCGGCGAGCCCGCAAGGACGCTAGACGCCCTCGCTCTACGGAGGTTGCGGTGCGGACCGGTCGCCGCTCGCCGCGTACTCCGCTCCAAATCTTTCACTACGTTAATTACAGTTTGGTTCACGATCGCTCAAGTTGGGAGAGATTCGGAGGAGAGGCGGAGTGCGAGAGGAGAGAGGCGTGGGCGGGCGGTGCCAGTCCGGCCCGCGGGGTCACCCACCTGTGTGCGTCCTCTTATGTATATTGAGGCTGGACTTCTGCGTGAAGCGCTTCAGACACGCGTCGCACTGATAGGGCCGCTCGCCTGTATGCGTGCGCATGTGAATGTCCAGGTAGGGGCGGCGGGCGAACGCCGCCGGGCATTGCCCGCACGCGAAAGGACGCCCTTGCACTGCGCCCAGTGCACACACAAAAGCGAGTAACGCACGTCGCCGACGCATGGCGTGTGCCTTTGGCCGCCCGCCCACTGCCAATCTCGACCGCATCGAGCGTCGCACGCAGCGACCGATTCGCCCCCAATTTTGTAAACCCAATTTTGAAAGCCAGCACCGCATTATGATACGATGCTGGGGCGCCAAAAATGCGTCTTTGCGGCGATTGCATTACCGCTTTTGTGAATGAATTAATATCCATGAAGAAATGATAAAAATGATAAATGCTAAAACACCGAGTTGTATGCAGAATGAGAGGAATAAGAGGGGCGAATGACCGGCAGTTATTAATATGATAGGCGGGAAATTATCAGTGATTGCAGAAGTACGTAAAGCGCGCATTTGAATGAGTTAAAGAAGTCGAGATGTTAGTCGAAAGCAACGAGATGGAAGCTATCAAAACAGGGAGAGTAAAACAACGGGTTAGGCGGGCAACGGAAAAATAGGAGCGAAGCATGACGCTAAATGAAATGACTGCATGACGAGTCGCAAGTTAACGCTAATCGTACCGAAAGGAGTAATACTGCGGATTATAATATATGTGGGCTACTAACCCGTATGTATTTTTTCGTGCAAATTGAGCGCGCACTTCTGCGTGAAGGACTTGAGGCAGACGGTGCACTGGAACGGCCGCTCCCCTGCGCCGCCAACACACGGACACGGGGGGACAGAGAAACAAAACAAAACCACGATGGACAAATAATTCTACTGAACTTAGTAACCGAATGCCGATTGCTTCCAACTGACTACCATGAGGGAATTTTAACCACGTTATTTGTCCATCAGACATTCTCTCTCCTATAACTTAACGGAAATCATCACAACGTACACATGCTTTACTTGTTTGTGAATAGTTTTTGAGCGTGTGTAACCTAATGTAAGCTTGTAAACAGACTGAAACGAACAAAAGCATCACTTCCTAATCGCTAACCATGTAGGTAGATATTATATTCAAAACAAAAATTTATAAGTACATAATATAATATAATATTAGGTCAGGGAGCCCTTAAAACTATTCACAAAACATAGGTGTCAAAGCCACAATTTAATTAATTCATTGATTTATAAGAGCTATTGTGGCTTCGAGACCGAACCAAAATAAATGAAATATCAAGGGACCCACCGGTGTGTATACGTTTATGAGTGCCAAGGCTGGACTTCTGAGTGAACCGCTTGTCACAGATCTCGCATTGATAGGGGCGCACTTTGTTGATCAGCGATTGGATGTGCTCCTCTAGAAATACCAACAAAATTCAGCTAAAACAACGGTCCAGCTCGACGCACTGCTAATGTTACTGCCTAGTAACGTGAGCTAACGAATAATAATAAATTCATTGTCTACTTAAGGATTTTAGGGGAAAATGCCTACCAGTGTGTATTTTCCCATGTCGTCCCAGGCTGGACTTCTGAGTGAAGCGCATAAAACAGATGTGGCACTGGTACGGCCGCACTTTCTCTAACAGGGCTCGTCTGTGCTCCTCTATAAGTTATACGAGTTTCGATATAGCATCTCAGCACCCTCTCAAACAATATGTATTTCATTATATTACCTAATAAATTACATTAATGAAACCATTCACACACATTCAGGGGGAGGTAGGCTATCTCTATAACATAATACACGTTAGTACCATTCTGCCTCAAGGAAAACGTCACGCACAAGTAGGCAGGAGGTATAGGTAGGGACCCACCGGTATGTATTTTTCCGTGCCGGCCCAAACTTGATTTCTGGGTGAATCTCACAAAGCAGACGCCGCATTGGTAGGGTCGATCCTTAGCCAGCAGTGCACGTCTGTGTTCCTCTGAACGAAACCATCGAATGAGTCAGAATACGGCTTACATTCAAATGAACGGACTAAGAGATGTGGGGCTTGAGGAGCCAAGAGAGGAGGCGGGCAGTACGTATACTGCAGCGATAGAGTCGGCACGGGTGCTAAAGATATCAACCCACCCGTGTGAATTTTCTTGTGTCGGTTGAGGCTGGAGCTCTGCGTGAACCGCATCTGACAGAGCTCACACTTGTAGGGCCGGTCCTTCACCATCAACGCGCGCATGTGCTCATCTAGAACCCAGGCCACATTCGAACAACACACGCTCGTTTGTCTGCACCACGTTAACAAGAACACACAATCGATTTCCCTGTGATTATTGGACACAGAGCGGTATGTTATACCGCATCGGATCCATTGTGAGTTCTTTACCTCCCCCTGTTTACCTCACATCTATGAAGCCTTCCTCACGCCCTGATCTTTTTGCGAAAACACTATTAGCTCTATTGGCACAACTCAAAAACTATTCACATGTCGTATGTTAAGCATATGTATTGTCAACTATTTCAGCGAATTGTGTGTCGCACCAGTGTCCTACTTGGCTATATGTATTTTAGTACGTATAGTTCATTAGATTTAATATGATAAGTATAATGGATGGTAAATAAACAATACTGTATAATATAGGTGTTTGAATAAAAGTTGTAAATAGTTCTGTCCAGAGGCCGCGTGCTTGTAAATTAAGAATAAATAAGCACCATGAAATAAAATAAAAATATTGTAGGTAGGTAACTTGTTACCCAATGAAGTAGGTACAAAATGGAAGAAAGGGGAGACGACAATTTTATCTGATATGGGTAGATATATAAGGGTGAGTGGGGAAAGACCGGATAGATATATGAACTTGACCAATTCTTATGAGGAAGGGATTCACTATCTACTTAGATACATATATAATATATGAACAAAAAAATATTATCTCTGCGTGGAAAATGCAAAAGTACGCTTTCCTAGCAAAACGTAGGTATATAAATATGTAGCACATCTAGCGTAAATAAAATAATAGGTATGAGTATAAACAAGAAAAAGACAATACATATAAAATACAAAATAGCTTGTTTATCAGGGCGTCAAAACAGGGTATAAGCCATAATCAACAACAGGTAGCCAATGGAAATTTAAAACAATAACACAAAATAATTTTAAATATTTTGGTTTCGCGGAAACAGGAGGAGGTCAACTTGAAAATATAAGAATCCAATTTGTTTTATAATAATTTTTGAGCAATCCCCTCATGGTACATTCTAAAATTGGGATATTATTTATTGAGTTTTTCCAGTTCCGTAAAGGTAAAATGTAACTTCCATATAAATCTCCTAATACCTCCATCCTAAAATCAGTGTTTAAACATTCATCCCTATTAATAAAAAAAAACTCAGTGTTTGGGGAATTTCATTTTGATTAGGTATCTAAAGACAAAATATATAATGTATTTTTTGGTGCAAAATGCAGTCTTTTAAATTACTGGCAGATAAAAAATAATATGGAAATTACATTAAATTGCATTCAATAATAATACTGCAATTATCAGTCATCGTTTTAAGATATCACAACAATAATTATATCAACTGTCAGATAAATCAATATTTTTCAAGTCATCAATTTGTTCATTGCACAAATGCGATGAAAAGATTTTTATGCAAGCACTGAGCGTTGGCATTAAACATTTAGTGTTTGAAAAATATTATTTTATGCAGGCGAAAGAAAAACAGAATAATCTTACAAAAAGGTCATGAAATTTTCAAAAAATTCTGTTTTTCGAATGCCTGTAAACAACACCGAGATGCTTCAGATGCAACAAGTCCATGTTAGGGTTAGTTTACACTGACCTGTGTGAACACGTTTGTGCGTGTTAAGACTGGACTTCTGCGTGAATCGCTTGAGGCAGAGGTCGCACTGGAAGGGGCGTTCCCCTGTGTGTGTGCGCATGTGCACTTCTAGGTACGGCTTACGGCAAAAAGCTGCGTCGCACACCTACATCAACGTTGAAAACATGTTCAGTGCTTAGGTATATTTGCTCGATAAAATATGCCTGGACGCCAGGGTTAGTTAAACCTTATTATTTTATGTCCATAAAGTAGGTAAGTACTAACATTTTTGCAGAAGCAGTAGGTAGCATTTTCGCAATACATAATATCTCCGCGAAAACACTACCTACTGCTTCTGAAACTATCATAGCCCACACAGTTTTGGATTTGACCCGAAAGCTAAGTAGATACCTAGTCAACTTAATGTCAGGTAATAATTGCCGGACAAAGACGTACTAAGTATACGGCAGGGAAGGGTCCTTGCCGTATACCTACAAAACAACAATGTGGATGCAATGTGGTTTATTTTTTGGTGAACAGAAAAAGTGCCAAACAATACAGGACCCTTGTTACGTGTATTGACAAAATGAAACCCTACCGGTATTTGCACATCTGTCCATCACGAATATAATTATTTGCCTGGCAACTTCGCGCGCACTGTCTGGCAATTTCAGTATTGTTGCAGAAAGTTTGTAAGTACACCAGTGTTAGCGCGGGCGTTCGTACAGGTAAGTCATCTACATTTAGTAATAATTAACTTATAGCATCTTAGCATCACTAGTAATAAATACATAATGCGTAAGAAAAGTTGTCCTTGCTTTTGCATGTCTGGGTTTAAATATAGTCAGAAGTCTGAAGCAACCTATTTAC
This sequence comes from Mythimna pallens, assembly GCA_961205895.1. Classification (NCBI taxonomy): domain Eukaryota; kingdom Metazoa; phylum Arthropoda; class Insecta; order Lepidoptera; family Noctuidae; genus Mythimna; species Mythimna pallens. The sequence goes on from OY540843.1 coordinate 12,663,053, forward strand.
TAATTGTAGAAACAGTCCTAGCTATCAATCAGAACGACTTTGTATAATCTTAAGACACACAAATACTTACAGTGCACTGAAAAGGTTTATTTCCTGAGTGAAGCTTCATGTGGACATAGTAAGAAGAGGCCGACGACAGAACTTTGCCGCAGACCTGAAAAAAGAAATTAAATAGAAATGGTAAGATTTTTACGGTATCTTAAAAAGGCACTGCCTATTTTCACTACTACGTCGTACTTATAACTTTGCTTTCCCAGTAACACATTTACGTTGTTAATAATATTAGCCGCCTAATTAATCAAGTGCGGACTGGATTTTAATGATTTAGAAGAAAATTCAACTGTTTTATTTATTTAACAATTAATGTGCACGTAAAATAAAATCAAGAATGTTTCCTTCAAAACAATAATCAATGTTCGAAACAGAAAAACAGGTAAAAAATAGGTTTTACATTTGGGATTGTTTTAATTTGTTAAAATATGATGCGTGTTATAAGATTTAGTATGAAATATTAGGAAGATTACGAGATAACTTAGTTTGATGGGAATGACGGAGACCTATCAAGAGATCTAAAAGACATTCGAAAGTTAAAGAAGACATAGAAATAGCGATAATTAGAGAGAAAATCTGCAAACAGCCAGTATTTTAAACGATTCTCGCTCACCTTACAGGCCTGAGGTTTAGATCGTGGCGTCGATTGACCCCCATTTGACACTTCCATTTTAGTTTGAACTGATCCCATGTCCACTCCCATACCCTGTTAAAACGGTTGCATTGATGCTTTATTTGCAAAATTGTGGTTAGCATAACAAAATGTGTCTTAAAATTGAATATAGTCTAACCTGAGAACATTGTCGTCCGTCCATGTCCATGTCAACTCCTTCATCTTCCATTCCTTTGAAACTCAGCTGAAAATAAAAAGCGAAATTTTCAAAGGACCTTCCTGGCATATTCAAAATTTTATGAAGACAGTAAACATTATTTTGGTCAGGTCCGGTACATCACAGAATCAAAGGATTTCGAAATTCAAGTGTCCTGCGTTAATCTGTTTACAGAATATCAAGCTAAAAACTACTCTGCGTTACTTTGGCTCTAACAATGCTTTCATCCATCAAATGCAGATTAATGATTCAGCCGACAGAGCCGAGTACCTAATGTCCACACCTACTAGACCAACCCAATCTTTATTTCCAGTACAGCTGCCCAACTCACCTCGTCGTCTTGTTGCTGCATTTCTTGTTGTTGTTGATGTTGTTCCATGAGATCTTGCTGGTGTTGTACTTGATGTTGTACTATGAGGCTGTCTTTAGAATCCTCTTGGTGTGTCTGGTGATGTTGGTTCATGTTGATGATGGATGCATGGCTTGAATCTGACCGTATTATTGTTGGGGGACCGGAGTGTACGTGGGGATGAGATGTGTAGAAACTGCAACGCAAAATGCTTCATTTAATAATTATCCCGCAAAATTATTCATATGTTCAGCAGATTTTGCCTATTTTTATTTGAGTGAACCTATAGATTCCCAAAGATCCCTGGTTGTACAGTTCACTAACATTGCGAATTTTCATGCTTATATTTTATTCGCTAAACCGCTGTTTGGGTGGCAGCTGGACTCCTTCGGGAGTTATTCGTATTTGGACTTTATTATAGATCTAAAAGCTGTACCGTATGTTCTTGGTGCAGTTTGTACCCAAGATTAAATTATTTAACAACATACTTGATTCTTACCCAACTCTGCTTCAAATTTTGAGGTTTATCAATGGATATAGATTGGGTAAAGTCTTTTATTGTTAGTTTATCCCACATTTTTCTTTTTCACTTGTATTATGGATCCAATGTTCGTTACTTTGAAGAACAGTGATTTAAAAAAACTTCACGACAGACCTACAAACCCACAGCGGTTGGTGGCTATGATCCAAGTCTTACCTCATGGGTTCAGCCTTGATCTGCTGTTCGAACATGGAGATAGTGGCGAGTAGGTCGCCAGGGGGTGGCACGGGGACCCCCACGCCCCGTGCCACTCCCCCGACGCCTACGCCCCAGTGTGCTGGGAAACTAATGGCGACCTCTTTCCTCCCCCATTTTCAACTTCTGCCACCTGAAAAGAACTTAATTTCAAATGGCTATCAAATTGCACTTACCCTTCCCGAATATGAACGTACTATGTAGTCGTTTTTTTTTTACCTTTTCTGAATAACTATCTTAGGTTCTGGTTTATAAAAGTATCAAAGTGTGACTGATTCGAATTATGATCTGGTATTGCGTGTTCGACAAAACTGATTAAAAAAATTGGTTGCCTGTAAAGTATACGGGCGAAAGTTTTACGTGACAACGACTTTGAGTGGTAAAATAATTTTAATGTGAATATTCATTCGTATAGTAGGAAGAAGGATGAAATAATAGGGGACGCGTGCCTTTCACTTTTTATGTCTGTCTCTCTCGCTCTTAGGCGGGCTAACCATGCCCGAGTGGAAGGGACGCGTGCCTCTCACTCGCTCTCATTGTGAGCGCATAACGTGAGCGGAGCGTAACGCAGTTTCTTGAAGTGTCACCCGGCAAACCAATTTATAAGACGTTGTCACGTCAAAAACTGTTGCTGATGCAACGACGAAAAATATTGAGTTTAACCTTACTTACCTGGAGGTAAAAGACTATACCTAGGTTAAAGAGGTAGGATAGGAATCCCTTATAAAATCGAAATAGCCGTTGTTGAAGTGGCACTTCTAGTATCACTATTATTTCTTATTTAAAATCGGATCAAGTAACTGAAGTGGAAAAGACAATAACGATTGCCTCATTATTATTTCGAGTCTAAGACATACAAGTTACAAGCTGCAGAATGAAAAAGTAACCGCATTATCCAAAAGTAAACTTTTAGTAAACCTAAAGGTAAGTAATAAACAAGACCGAAGATGCGTGGATTTGATGATAATTACTGAAAAAAATTGTTAAATAGGTTGCTTAGGGAAAAAAGGAATTTTATGATAGTAACCCTAGGATCAAGTGCAGTTCATAATGGTTTGGTGCTATTTCCGGAAAATAGGCTCAGAACGAGCCATTTCCCTGTTTTCGGCTAAGTTAAAAGTTAGATTTTATCAAAATTAGATAAACTTTTCATAATGAGTATTTAATTAAATCTTCAAGAAAAATGAAAGCATTATGTTTTAGATATTAGTCAAATCTGCGTTTAATGATTTTATGGACGACATTGGGTAGCCCGACATTTGGTAATACTACAATAGTAAATTAACGGCAACTGTGGCAAAAGCATTATTCAATGGGTAATTATTTCTAGGAGGGTCGGATTCTCTTTTCACTTTACGTATTAAGTATGTGCCTAACTATTTTGTAAATTAATATGAAACACATAGAGCAAAAAAACATCAATTTGAAATAAAAAGCTTTGTTTTGCGTAATTAAAAATATAATTAAAACAAAAAAAAGTGTTACAAATCAGGTGGTTACAAATCAACAGAGGCAAAAACAGGGACACAAAAAAAATACAAAGTGCTAAGAAACAAATACATAAACGCATAGTAAATATTAGGCAAACAAAGTATTAAGTCAAACAAAAATTATAATAATGTTAAACAGATAATTGCAAACAATAACAAAATAGATTAGACTCATTACATAGCTGTTTTATTTATATTGTTGTTAGGCCATTGACTGAACACAGTAGATAGGTGCATAAAAAGCCGAAGATATGTACTTATGCGAAACGCAATAGATAGGTAGGTATATAGGCATGTATATACGAATTAAATAGCATACACTCACACAAGGGCGCTTATCTTTAGCATATTTGTGTAGCATATGCAGATATGTAAACTTGTTCACATATACAGCAGCAACTCTAATCGGTAGATATACGAAAGTGTAAACAAGAAAACATAATGGAAACAGCTAAAACGTCTAACAAAATATTAAATGGCGGAAGCTCACCGACCGACTGTCTCCACCCAGCCTCCCCCCCGGCCATCAATAAAATGGCCAATTCGTTATTGAATTTTGTCCCCAACTTTCAAACCGAGGCTGCGCGACGCCGGTTGTCATACGACAAGTAATTTAGTAACCAATACAAGTCTAATGTAAACAAAACGGGTTTATAATTCTTTATTCAACGTTTCGGTGAAAGTTATGTCATATTATCCCGATCTAAATCTACAAAAAGTACTTGTGATAATACCCGTTAGTTACTATCTGTAAACATAAACATCGTTTGAAAACGAAAGACTTGTAGCTATTGAAAATACAATAACCTTTCATAATGTATGGAGGGAATGAGATACAAATTTATTATTATTTCTTTTTTATGCAAAATGTTAGGTTTCATCGCGTTTATGTTATTATATCATTATATGTATAGCAAAAGTTATATTCTACTCACATAAGTAAAGAAACACCTAAATATAGTAGTGTATACAGAATCACATAAATTATATCACTAATTACACAATTTCGTTAAGATTGGCCATTCGAATTATGTTTTTCTTAGACACCGACATAAAATGGCTGCTACCTCATTGTTCTGCGCGTTCGTTCGTGCGCATAGAAGCCGTGAACGCTTGGGGACGACTTCTCCGCCAATTAAAATTATGGCGCGAAATTTAAGGTGTCGTTAACTACAATTTAATGTTTTATTTATGATAATCATTAGCGCTAGGCGTCAATTCCAATACACAACAACTGTATAACAAAAAACAAATGATGTTATGAAAAGAACAGCGAAGGCAGGAACATACACAAGACTATTACATTCATATTTATTATCAGAATTATCGGTATTCAGCGGAGGAGAAAATGTTTTCCTTTGTTGATGGCGAATGCCTTCTAAATGCTGATTTAATTGATTCTCCGAATTTGTAAATACATTGCATATTGAGCAATAATATTTCTTATATTTTTTATTAGCAATTAGTTTTGATTTCCGCTTTTCCTCCACCATATTTAAATAATTTACCGTATCTATAGATAGATGTCTGTATAAGATTGCAATTTATTGATTATTTGATGCTATTTGAGAACTAGGCCACTTCGTCAATCAATACGTAGATACAACGACAATATGAGAAGTAACGGATCTCAAGTCTTACCTATGAATAAGGAAATACCTACTTATTCTATTGCGGTTTTTATAGCGAATAGAATCTGCAGGTAGTAGTATAACCTTTTTATATAATAAGCTACATTAGTTAATACACTGTATTATGTTAATTTAATGATTAGTGAAAATAAAATAAGTATTTATTTACTTATCTAATAAATTCTACAACGAAATTTATTATATATTATTTTTTTCATCACATTTTTTTTTAATGATGCAGGAAGTTTTATAACTGCTCAGTAAATAATTATAGTCCAGATACATACTTACCTACTATAATAAAAACTAAATAGTAAAAGGTATATGAGAGGTTAGGTAATATATTCTACGAAAGAATATTAAGTATAATTATTTGCTTTGCTATGCAGCAATGTATATGCAGAAACAACGAATAGGTAATAAAAAGATCATGTAACGAGTAACGAAAGCCATTATTTCGCTATCCATTATTTTCGTTATTCATAGGTCCATTTAGTTGCACTGGTAATTTAATGGCCGGCTAACCTGCACGAAACAGAAAATCCAACCCATAATACTAAAGTTCAAAAACTTTATCATTTGGTTCTTTTTAAAAAAATATGGACTAAGTATATACCCCTTTTAAGAACCTAATTTGCTCGTGAGGTTCATTAGTATTGTGCATAATTTTCGAAAATATAAATAAATCAAAATTGGTAGATTGACTCGCAAAAACAAGTGACATAGTGTGGCTTACAAGAAGAAAGTAAGTTATGGATACCGCATCCATATAACCATTTAAACGATGTAAATTGCATGTAATCATAGATCTATAAATGAATTTATGCTTAAAAAAAACGTGGAACCCTCGTTTCGTACACGATTTCGTTCATTTTTAAGCGTTGGACAAACTATTAGTATTTTTTTAAATGAATGGTTTTAAAATTCGTTTAAATTTAAAAGTCTTCAATTCCAAGCAATAGCTTGATTTTAATTTAAATCTGATTCTGAATTAAAATGATTGTTTTTTTCTTAGCTAAAGATAACTTAAAAGACTAGTACTCGATTTTTGTGTAAAACGATTTTTTTTTGCTTATGATTTAAATTTGACATTGACGTTTACAGCATTATTGTTTATGGTTCTTTTTGATAAGTCGTAACCATGGCGGTGGGTGTTTTAGATTTTTGTATTAATTTATCTGTCTGAATCGGTTATATTTTCTTAGATTATGCGTGGAAATATGTTTTAATCTCTTCGTTACTTAAATTTGTTTTCATTCAATATCCTATTTTTGGTTTTATCGCTGTGTATTTGTCTTAGATTCGGCATAACCTAGTCTTGTGTTTGAACACAGGGATTATTTTTATAATAAATAAATGTGTGTTGAAAGTGCCAAAAGTAAACTTAGAATATATATATATATTTCAGCGTGTACCACCGCCCGCGTTGAAGAAAGACAAGAAGGAGAAGAAACCTCCTAAAGATAACTCTAAGAATGTTATGAGAAATCTTCACATTAGGAAACTCTGCCTGAACATCTGTGTCGGAGAGTCTGGTGACAGGCTGACTCGTGCTGCTAAGGTTGGTCATTGTTTCATAATTAACTACTATTCTGTGTAGTGTTTTGTATGTGGTTTTTATCATAACCCCCAAAACATGGGTACACACCATGTTGACCGAAGAAAATGTAAATGTAATAAAAATCAATGATGGCTTAGTGCCTTGCGCATTAAAACCGTTAATTCGTTATGTTTCATCGCGAACATTGCTATTTTAATTAATGTTCAATTTGAAGTAGCATGTGCTGTTTTGTTATAAAATGGTTTATTAGTTTACTTAATAACAGACACTAAGATGATCCCTGATTGTTTATTGGGCTTGAAAGATACTAGCTAGCTACAAACGGTAATGTAAAGCAGCATGAACTTGTTCAAGAGTAACATAACTTGTGTTACTGTTTGTAAATTCATGCAAGAGCAACATTTCCAATTTGCAACTTCTGAGCACTAACTGCTTACTGTTCAGAATACTTACGGAAATAACATTTCATGTACTAGACTTTGTCAAGCATCTTCCATGCTTTGTTCAGTTCAAGGTACTGTAGATGTAATAAAGAAAATGAAACTACAATGTGCATCAATTATTGGATGAAAACTTGAGTTTCAGGTATTTTGTTTAAATAAAATAGATAAAAAAATTAAGCATTATTTTTGTATTATTTCAGGTGTTGGAACAGCTTACCGGTCAACAGCCTGTGTTCTCAAAGGCCAGGTACACTGTCAGATCCTTTGGAATCCGTCGTAATGAAAAGATCGCAGTCCACTGCACTGTCCGTGGTGCTAAGGCTGAGGAGATTCTCGAAAGAGGTCTTAAAGTAAGTAAAGAATATGATTGTCATTTGTATTATATCTTCATACAAACCAGCTCCATTCATTAGTCAACTATGAATATTATATGGTAGGCACCAGATAAATTGGTGTTAAAGTACATTGACCTTTTTCTGATATCTCTGTAAGTAGTGAAGTGTTTTTCATTACCAGAATATATGAAGGGTCATGATAGATCTTGATTCTAGACAGCTTTATCTATATTTCTGTTTTTGAAAGTAACCTTTCGAGTACTGTATTTAGAGACAGAATGCGAGAGAGTGAACACCGGCATTCACTTGGGGTTTATTGAATTAAGAATGTCAATATATGTAAGAGTGTCAATGACTGTTGTTGCAAATTTATCTGGTGCCTATCTCAGTTGCTTCTTATTTGTGAAAGGTGACTGGAATTCTAGTATAATTGATATGCAGCTACTAATAACTGCATAAAGGTGGCAATTTGTCCCAAAATTGTTGTCATGTACATTGTGCCTTGGTGCATATAGCAGCATAAACTTGTTCAAAAGTAATGTTACTTGTGTTACTTTTTGTAAATTTATGCAAGAGCAATATTTCCAATTTGCAACTTCTGAGTACTAACTAACTTACTGTTCAGAATACTAAGGGAAATCACATTACAAGTACCACCTAGTTACGGATCGCCGGTACTCAGGAAAAGTGCCATGGAGGTTCTTTACACATTTTTCTCCATAGAGATCTATGCTTTGGAATGTGCATATAGCATAATTATTTTGACTGACATCTTGACATTTCAAAAGTGCCAGTAAATGGTCTATTTGAAATAATATGCTTAATCTTTTAATAATGATGGAATGGATGCACACAGAAACAAATAATAACACCACCATTATGATTTGGTAAAATGATAATAACAATATTAGTGTTTACTAATATATTAGTGCATTATTAAGCTTATCAGTGCTTGAAATACAATGATATGATCATGACATGTTATTTACCTGCATCATCAAACCATACACTTCCTTGATTTTGATTATAAAATATTGAGTGTTTATGAAGTTCTTCATAAAGTAGCCTGTACATATAGAAAATAAGCAAACCTTTCCATTATTCCTTACCTACAATATTTGACAAAATTTCACTAGTTCATTCTTCATTGTTGACGGCTGGCTAATGTATATTTTGTTTGTGTAAATATTTTTTATCTTTTTTGCTTCCAGGTCAGGGAATACGAGTTGAGGCGTGACAATTTTTCTGCTACCGGGAACTTCGGTTTCGGTATCCAGGAACACATTGACTTGGGTATCAAATACGATCCCTCCATTGGTATCTATGGTCTTGACTTCTACGTCGTACTTGGCCGACCAGGTAAATAAATCTTAAAACTTTCTAAGATATTTTAGGGTAATTCGTCAGTATAAAAACAACAACAAATTTAGTATAGTGCTTTTCATATTAGGTTGTGCAGGACGTACATAACAGTAGTCACAAAAGCTTTGTAGAAAGATTATTTTAATAGAATAATATTTTATAAAATGCACATCTGTTCAAGAGTGATAAAAACAGCACAGTGTCATTCTGTAAAATATGTGCTATAATAAAAACCATATTTTAAAGACTATTTAAGGTCAAACCTAATATTCACAAGAATATGGCATACATTTGTTAACTGGCAATATAAATAAATATAAATTTAAAAAATATAATAAAAATATCTAATCCAATTTTTTTTTTGTATGTATTCATTAGAGCCTAGTTTTAATACATTTTTTTATCTGGTCCTAGGTTTCAATGTAGCCCACAGAAGACGCAAGACTGGAAAGGTTGGGTTCCCCCATCGCTTGACAAAGGAAGATGCCATGAAGTGGTTCCAACAGAAATACGATGGTATCATCCTGAACAGCAAAGCGAAGTAAACTTAAGTAAACAAAATTTATAAAGGTTATCTTGTTTTATTTATGGAAAATCCTTGTTATACTTATGACACAAACATACCCTTAGGGAGTCACACCGGAACATTGACATAGGAAATATACACTGGAATGGTGGTGCACCTCGCGACCTTTTCACGTTTTTCAAGTGATACTAAAGTTTAAAACTTAATAAACGCAAAGTGCTCGCCGCATCGCTGCCATTCCGGTGTCTCGGCCCGTACAAGTTTCGCTTGGAGGACACGGGAGGTGTGCCCGGGGCAGAGCACCGCCGTGTTCTCGTGGGGGCGATCGGCGGCAACGACCTGCGGGCCCTGGTACAGGTCAGGTTCCAAAGCGAGGAAGAATGGCGATGATGGCTCCCCCATTTATTGTCCAGGCAATTTGTGTCCATTCCAGTAGTGCAATAAGGCCGCCCATTGTATGTGTAAGGGTTCTTGTACACGATGCGGCCGCTGATGACGGTACGGTGGCGAACGTTAACACAGCAAAGAGGCGCGGCGGAATGGCAGTTGGACGCCTCCTGCGAAGTAGGCGGTCGCACATGTGAGGGATCGGCCCTCACGCCTCAGTCGCCGGGATCCCGACCCTGATTTCCAGCCACCGTAGGCGTAGGCTCGCGGACGGTAGTAATGTGTATCATATAATCAATGTGTAGGGGTAGTAATGGGTATCACGCCGTCCGGACCGCGCCAAAGTCGTTGACGGCGCGTAGTGTTTCACGCGCACCTCAAGATGTCATTGATTCGCTCCGCTCAAGAGTGCGAGAAGTCATTGGATGATTTCCCACCTAAAAAAAAAATACAAGCTATTGCATGGAATCAGCTGCAGTCTCGCGGGGTCTGAAATGGACGTAATGCACACGAAAGACTAAAGGCCGACGGCGCTGCGTTAAGCGTGCGCCCGCGAAGGGTACCCTTTGCGCGTGTGTCGTGTGCGAAAGTAACCGTTAAGGAAACCGGATTATTATCTGCGCGATGTCGCTAGTTCAACTTTATCGGTCTGCATGTAGTCGTATCGATGGAGATAAATAATAATGTATTATTACGTAGTAAAACAGGCGCGGCTCCATGCGACGGGCACTTTTGGTACGTGGTAGCCGGTGGTGGCCGGGTATAGACTGCTGTAACGTAACATGAAAGGAGTATTTTAAGTGTGGGCGTGACGCGCGCACGAACGGAACATTTACCTACTCACATAGTTAAAATGATTTGTTCGTGCGCGTAGTGTGCACGGTTCGCGCGCGCAAGGCGTCCATTCTGGGATTTCTGTTTCATTGCGACAATGTGGACGGCAGATTCTTTCATTGCATGTTACGTTACAGCAGTCTGTACCCGGCTTAATAGGCAGGCTCGCACACAGTAGTGAAGGCAGACATCATTATGTAGTACAAAGCGTAGTACCAGTAACTAATGAAAAGATGGACCCTGATTTCTACAAAAAGGAGTATCTTTGATGTTATAAAGAATGCTGATGGTGGTAACGACGATGTGCGATGGTGGTAGTGACTGCATGTCACAGGTCGCGCACATGTTTGTTTTTACCCGACTGCAAGAAGGGTTTTATATTTAGCTAAGTTACTCCTTGTAACATCAACTATCTGTCAGTTTAGCACGCCATAATCATGGCGGTAAGTCCCTTCTTTGAGTAATGGCTGGAGAGGCGTCACGGTGTCCACACCTTCCGCATGACGCAGACCCTCACGACCCAACCGCTGAGACCCCCGACGAGCGAGAAAAGTCATTAGATGATTACCCATATATAAAAAAAAGCTTTCCGTCCGTGAAAGTCCCGTCAAAATCAGTTCAGCCCTTTCGAAGATGTTCTCTCCCAGGAATCAGGATGTGGTGATGTTGGGGCAAACCGCCGGAATTAAGTCCCGTTTCCGCGAGAATATAAAAAGTAGATTAAGGTAGGTACTCATCATAATATTAGCTATATCCCAATCCACGGTGGACGCCATCATGCGCGTGCGAGCTCTCACGACGGGGGATGCGGTGGCCCAGGGCAGGTGTGTCGTGGCGGTGTCTCTGGACATCGCCAACGCCTTCAACTCCCTGCGTTGGAGTAGCATTAGGAGGGCACTCCGGTATCACCGGACGCCCGACTACCTCTGTCGTGTTGTCGAGGCGTACCTACCTGTCGGACAGGTACATCATCTACCCAGGTCACCAGGGAGAATGGGAACGTCGAGAGATGTCGTACGGTGTTCCGCAGGGTTCGGTACTAGGGCCGCCCTTGTGGAACATCGGATACGACTACGTGCTGCGCGGCGACCTCCCTGACGGGGTCAGCGTAGTCTGCTACGCAGATGATACGCTGGTCGCCGGCGTTGCGGAAGCAACCGGCGGCCCAGCTGAACGCGTGCCAGAGGGTCATGGCCATACGGATGGTACGAGGATACCGGACGATTTCCCGCGAAGCGGCGAGCCTCCTTGCTGGACAGCCACCATGGGATCTGGAGGCAACAGTCCTTGCACTCATGCACGATCTGCGCATGGAGATGCAACGCCGGGGTGAAACTCCGCTGCCGCGACAAGTCGCAGCATGGCGGACAGAGCTCCGGCGGGTTCTCATGGAGAAATGGCGACAACGACTGTCGCGACCCAGTGCTGGGCACGCCACAATTATGGCGGTAAGTCCCCTCTTTGAGCCGTGGTTGGAAAGACCTCACGGCGTCCTCACCTTCCGCATGACGCAGGTTCTCACCGAATATGGTAAGTTCGCAAAGTTCCTGCACCGGATTCGTGCGGAAGACACGCCCGGGTGTCGCTACTGTGTGGAACGCCCGGAGGACACGGTGGAGGTGTGCCCCGCTTGGGCAGAGCAACGCCGTGTCGTCGTGGGGTCAATCGGCGGCGGCGATCTCTCGCGCCGGGCCTTGGTACAGGCAACGGTCCTCACGCCTCAACCGCCGCCAGGATTCCGATCCCGATTTCCGGCCACCGTAGGCGCGGGCTTGCGGACAGCGAGCAATGGGTGGCTCGCCGTCCGATTGTCCGGTAACCATCCGGACCGAGCCCAAGTCGTCGACGGCGCGTACTGTTCCACGCGCGCCTCAGGGAGATGTCAGCAAATCGTAGGGGCCCAGCAGGGTCGAAGCTTACTGGGGCCATGGGTAGTGTGAAAACGAAACCCGGACCCTGGGACAAAGGCAAAGAAGGAACAGGAGTGGGTTTTTAGTCAGTAAAAGTCTGACACTATCTCTCGCTCCGCCCAAGAGCGCGATTTGTCATAAGATGATTTTCCCACCTAAAAAAAAAAGCTATATCCCAATGAAAGTCCTGTCAAATTTTGTTTAACCTTTTCGCAGATTTATCCCATGTTTTGAAATCCCATTCCCAATTAAACTAGACTAAAATCATTCCATCTAATGGGTCCCGATTGTTGCAGTCAATATGTTCCGTATTAGAATTTATTATTTGTTTTATTTAAATTGGTTTTTAGGCTACTGGGCTGAACTTGTTTTGTTTCTTCTTAGTTTTTATCTAAAGTTATTTTTTACGCAGTCGGGTCTTTTTTATTTTTTAAATTTATTTTTTTGTAGAAAAAGGGCCGACGCGACGTTGCGTTACGCGATAACCTCCTTCTTTTTTTGAAGTCGGTTAAAAAAGCTTTCGTTCTTTCGTATTACACTAAATAAGTTTTATGTCTTTTGAATGGTATATCTAAAGATTTTATAATCAATGTAGGTATATTATGTTTATAAAAAATTCTTATTTTAAAATTGTATCAATCGTTTATATCAGCTGATCGTTACATCAAATAAAATTATAGACTCAGTTGTTACATCTTGTAAATATTAGAGATTTTGTAATTATACCATAAATTACTTACCCAAATTCAAGTCATCTCGGTGGGTCTCCCTATTCTAATCACTGCACGGGTTGGTAGTGGCACATGAGTAGATAAACGGCTACTCATGTGGTAGTGGTGTGGACAAGTGAACTACAGACCAGACTTCCCACTGTGACATACCAAGCTCAGGCGCTGCGATGTTGGTCGATATGTTGGGGTCGTTAAAAAAACGTTGAAGAATCAGCTCTTCTTTTTCAGCCGTGTATCTCCGGGAACGACCAGTGTCAATTGGCCTATTTCTTTGGACGCTGCCAGTTTTAGATAATAACTGATAAGTCGTCCTGAAGACAATGTGTAGAAGTCGACGGTTGGGAAAGAGAAGTTTCTCTCCGCGCCTCAGCAGCGTCATAAAGTGCGTAACCGTACATTATTTTAGCATATTCAGGATTAGAATATCCAGTCATAGTCAGCACTTATGAAGGCACAGCACAGCACAAGAGCAAGATACGCGGCAAAAATTAGTTAACAAAACATGAGCTATGTGCGACGTAGAATTGAAAATAAATAATATGACCACCGTCTCGCAATTTTACCTGCTCCCCGTAAAACTCTTCTCTTTCCAGTTACACATGCAAAAGAATTGACAATCATAACTTTCTGAATAGCTGATAAGACAAGGATGTTTTTCTAGTAATTTGTACATCAGGCGCTAGGCGTAGTATTTTTTTTTACACTTATAAACAACATTTTGTACGAAGTATTAGCAAAAGCTGCAAAAAATTAAATCTTTGATTGGTGATATTTGCCAAAGTTTTAGTCTTTTTTGGACTTTTAATTACTAATAAAGATCTGCTACGGCATCAATTATGATAAGTAATAGGTACCTAACTTAAATTTAAGTACAGTCGCACCGTATATAGTTTTCAAATTGGCTTTAAATTGTTTAACTGGGATTTTGCATAAAAATCTAAAAATCTTACTAACTCAAAAACTACTGAATATCGGCAGAACATTTGGTGGCTTAATTTGTTTCATTTTAGATCTTACATGACGTCCTGTAAGGAATACGTTGAGTTACCTAACCCTGTATAAAATTAAGGTTATTTTCGTCGTTCACGGTGCGGTAATCCTGTTGACGGGAATGTGACTACCGCCTCACCTCGGAAAACGACTGAAGTACCAATCTAAATATGTTTTTTTTCTGTTCAGGTACAAAGTGATTGGCGCTGCTGCTCCTGAGGTAGATGGGGTAGCTAAGTCACGCACGGACCGGACATGATAATAGAAATCAATAATCTGTCCAGAATACCTACCTGTTGCTATAGTAACAACAATACTGCTTGGTTGTTATTTATAGCAACGTGAACTTGACAAGTTTCATTTGGAAAGTTTTTTTAAGTGTATTATTAAATCATATTTTTTATCGTTAAATATAAATCATGGCTGCTAGATTCGGGGATGAGGAGGATGATGTTTTGGCGCCCAAAGAGCCGCAGGTCACAAGCATGGACCCCGAAGAGCGCAAAGCAGGTCGGGGGTTACGTATCAAAAGAAGGCAGGAAGCACTTAAAAGGTAGAATTATCCACTCGTTTTATCAGTTACCCCCATCCTTGTTCAACTAGGTACTTGATAATTTGTGAGTCTGTTTTGCTGTAGCCTGTATTCTGTCTCACTCTTAGGCAAAGGCCTCCCTCTACTCTTTCCATCTTTCGCGGACCCGCTTCCATCTTTTAGTTCTAGGGAAATCGGGCTAGTTCGTCCCTCCATCTTTTACGTGGTCTACCGCGATTTTTATCACTGGATTTATACATTTACGGGACATAAAATCTTATAAAACTCCTGAGATTATAGTTATCTGATCTTCAGTGAGATTAACATTTGAATAAAAATGTCCCCGCAAGTGCACTTATATTTTAAAAGCCACTATCTAGCCAAAGCCTTTGGCAAAGACATGTTTTATCCGTTAAGCTATTCTGTAGAGCTGAACAGCCTGCCGAGGAAGCAGCAGCGGAGGAAGAGCCGAGCCTCGTAGAAAAAGCCACAGCGAACGCGGCTGTGGAACTCCAGCGATTGGCATTAGATGGCGCCGCCAAAGTCACCAATGTCAAGGTCACCACAGACGAACGCGAGGTCGTTCGACGCAACCAGTTCTTCAAGAAAATGACCAGTAACACTCTTTTAATGTTGTACCTACCTTAGGGTGTTTAATTTCTTTTTAAGTTTTCTATTTTTGACTTTGCCTGAATCGTGCACAGTTCTTATAAGTACCAAATATCACCATAATCGGTAAATATTTAGAGGTTGCGCAACGCTAATAAACTTTCTCATACAGCTTAGCTAGTACCATCAGTGTAGGTTACAGTTTTTAATATATATTATTATTTTTTACAGTGGAGGGTAGTAAGTGTTACTAGTGTGCGGTTATGTCTGGTAAAACTTATTTCCCTCCACTGTAAATAAATAATAATATTAAAAATGTACACTACACTGGTGTGGGGAGTGGAAGCGCAATTTAATTTGTTTTGTACTTTACTTACTACAATACTCGAAATTAAATAAGTAGAGGTAAATTATATTGAATAAAAAGTTATTTGGCCGCTTTGACGCCTTTGAGTCTGTATCGGTTTTCTTCAAAAAACCAGCTCCGCTAAATAATTTCTCACTGGCTACTCTGCTGGAGGGGGCGGGGGGGGGGAGAAGGGCTGACAAGTATTGGCGAACTATTGGCAACAGAAGAACAAAACAAACAGCAAACATAAGAAAAAAACAACAGAAGATTTACGTGCTTACGTTAAACGTCACGAGGCGCGGTGGTGCGCAGAATGAACAAAAAATCCTCCCCTCCACGCATTTTTCGTCGTGTCGAGTCTCCAGGTCCCCCACCCCCACGCTCCTCGTAATATTCTTCTGTTATAAAGTTTGCGGAACCAGAAACAAAAAAAGAAGTGAAAAAGCTTGCGTAATTTCTGCAGAAACGGAAGTGGAAGCAGAGTTGCATGACTATTGCACGAGTGATATCAAGAATTCGAGCAAAGCCAAATGAAAATAGAAAATTTCAAAAAAAATATACACCCTAACCTACCTATAATATCAATTTAGTTAGAGGTTTGCTGTTCGAATAAAAGCTTTTTGTTGAGATTCTAGAGGAGACCCTGTAAGTCAGATATTGCACTTTACTGCGTAAAAGCCATACATACACATAGACATAGCCCGAAGAATCACCAAACCAAAGTGGCAGTGGGCAGGGCACATTGCTCGTAGAACGGATGGTCGATGAGGCCGATAGGTTCTAGAGTGGCGACCGCGCACCGGAAGACGCAGCGTTGGAAGGCCTCCCACAAGGTGGACCGACGACCTGGTGAGGGTCGGTGGAGTGCGGTGGATGCGAGAAGCACAGGATCGGTCGTTGTGGCGACGCTTGGGGGAGGCCTATGTCCAACAGTGGACGTCTTTCGGTTGAAATGATGATGATGATGATGATGACTGCGTAAAAGTACAATGGAAACCTCAATGCTCAATATCTAAATAGAAACCCGTCCAAAGGGTCGAATTTCTATCCTTCAGCCTGAGTGTTCCCTTTGGATCTCAGACATAATTATGTGTATATGTATAACACACATAATTTGGAATTGGAATACTTATAATGTGATCCCTACCTAACTGTTGGTCTGCTCCGTGGGTCGTGATCTCAAGCACTTATGCTGACCATGACATATCGTTTTGGATCCTGGACCAGACAAAGCGTTACTGAGATTTTTCCATCATCAATTTCTCAGTAACTGCCCGGAGTCTGAATTTGTGGGTGTGATAGGAATAGGCCTGACCCCTGGTTTATCATAGCTAGGTTCGCATTTTTGACAAATGTGGCCAGTCAATATAAAACGAATCTATAAATTCATCTATTTTTAATAGGTTCAACGCAAAAGATAGAGGAAGAGGCAAACGCCGCACAGATCCAGTATGATGCTATTTCAGCGAATTGGGACTATATGCTCTCAATAAAAGATCCTTTAGATATTGACGCTGAAATGAAGGAACAGAAGAAAAAATGTGATGACTTGCTTGCGCAAAAAGATACACTTATTGCTGAAGTCAAAAGTGACCTGAAAACAATGGACGAGGCTTATTATAAAGATTTGGAGAAACAGGTCTATCTGAGTATCAAAGATAAAGTTTTCTACAATACCAACTGCATAAATATATTCATTTTCAATCTCACTATTACAGGACAATGACATAAAAGAATTATCAGACAGAATTGAAAAGCAAATAACTATTATGCAAAGAGCGTACGGAAAGCAGCTAAGTTTGATCGAAGCAGCAATAAAGATTGAAAGAGAAGCGATGATCGAACATAACAACAAGAGATGGGAAGCACTTTACAAGCAATGCGACAAAGAAGAAGTTGCTCATTTGGAGTACAAATTCGTACAGGTTGATATTGTATAAATGACTAAATAACTTATTTCTACAAGCACACTGTAATTTATCAAACAATTTCAGCTAGCCGAACATAAATTAGAAATTGAGGCTATAATGTGGGAGCATCACGAAAAATATCGTGAAGCCAAAATCGAACTGGAATCCTTAATTCAAGATTTACAACAAGAACTAGAAAAGTTGAAGGCTACGTGTATAATTAATACCGAAAAAATTGGGTATACGTATCAGGTAAATAAAAAAAGCTTGATTTATACTACTTAAGGGATTTATTTTCACTGTATCGGATTCATTATTTTTTTCTTTCAGGTCCTGAAAAAACGCGAAGAGGAGAATGTTTTTGTGAGGTCACAACAAAAAAGAAAGCTTAACAAAATGTCTGATATAGCTAATTCATTGAGAGCAAAAATTCGTAAAGCGGCTGAGGATGGCGCCATAGAGGAAATAAAAGCGGACGCTGAAATAATTAAGTTGATGCAAACAATGGACGACTTAGAAAAGAAGTCTGATCACTTCGCACAAGTAAATTATAACAAGTTCGCGCAAGTGTGGCGGATGTCGAGCGCGCGGTGTCTGGAGCTTAGCAAGGAGTTGCGTCAGGGGGAGATAGCGCTACACGCCCATATCCTAGCCGAGCCGCCTCCACCGGCGCCGCACAAACCGCCCAAGAGCCCTCTGGCTACATACGGTAATGATACTGACAGTCTGACACACTATGTTATATCCCTAACTACACATGCGACAGGCCCAAATAGACAAGGCGGTATGAGCTGAACTGGCTCAAAGGGTTGGGCCAAAACTGATAAAAGGGAAACGTGAATATAGAGAAGGAAATCCTTCGCTCTGCAGTGGCACAATACAGACTCGTCATTAAAGTAACTGATTTATGTCCGTTTTATTTTTAGAGACTGAAGCCAAAATCGCATCAACTGCAGTAGAACCGAAAGGCGTTGATCCTGAAAACGAGTTTGAGGATGCTAAAGATAAACTGGTAATTGTATGTTACACTGGTTAGTTCCCGACTGCACTAAGCAGTTTGAAAGTTCTTAAAAAAGTACCTAATTTTTATTTGGGATTGTTTAGTTGTTTCTTTTTAGTACTTTTAATTTTTGTTGCAATAATTGCAAGGAAGTTAGGGATGGTAAGACGGGTGACAGGGCAGAATGGAAGAAAATAACTTGTTGCGCCGACCCCAAATAAGACGGGACAAGGGCAGGAATCCGATGATGAATTTCAATGAATATGAACTTTGTTGAGTTAGTATTTAAATTTTGAACTTCACAATTCTGCAGGTTCAGCATATACTCCAGCTTGTGGCGGATAACACGGGCTTTCTAGTTGAAGATCGTTTACTCAAACTTATTTCAAAATACCAGTTGAGCTCGAGAAATTTGTGTACGCTAGATGCAATTTTTATGGTAAGAAGTCTATTTATTTGATTTTACTTTGATAGAGCACCATTATTTTACGTTTTGTTAACTTAAAGGTAATGCTTTTTTAAATGAAACAAGGCAACATGGGGTTATTGGGTTCCTAATTATCTATAGTTTGGGAATAAGAGATTGCTCTGGTTAAGTATTACTTTAGTAGTAAATGATTGTAAGGTCAGTAGGAACTGATAATTTTCAAGTGCTCAAGTGCTGAGTAATTTACCAACCTTGTTAATAAAGAAAGAAATTCACATTCTTTAAAAATTTTTAGGCGCTAGAAATTCAAGCGGAAGAGGATATAAATCTTTTGTGTGGCACCTTTTTAAACTATGCGTTTTGCCCTATATGCGTCGGTTTGGAAATAGCGTCCGATAATGCGGTACCAGTGCTGGAAACGTCACCGGACTTGTCAAAAGCAGAATCCCAAGGAATCATTAGACGGAGTGGGTATTGTGTTGTGCGAAATGATTTTATGTCAGGGTCTCATAATATTCTTAAGAGCGGCCAACTCGAGGTGCATTTTTATAAAACCGCTCTTACGTGATTATGATGTTATTACACATCTTTCTCCAGATATTTTGGATATACTTACAGAAATAATCTGGATATTATCTTGGCTTCTATGGAAATCAAAATATAAATTAATCTACACTACTATTACAAAGAGGTAAAGTTTTTTATGTTTTTTTGTTGGTAATCTCTGGAAGTCCTGGTCCGATTGCTAAAATTTTTTCACCGATATAAAGCTAGTTTATTCTTGAGCGATGTGGGCTATAAGTATTTTAAATACGCGGACGAAGCCGCGGGCAAAAGTATACGTACGAATACAAAAGTTCTGTCTGTCCCGACTCAACCGTTTCAAACAATTTTGATGAATTTTGGTATAGGCTAAGGATTGGATTGGATTGGTCTTAGGAGAAAGACAATATAATAACTAGTCACAAATAAATCCCGTTTGCCGCTGATGCTGTTTCGTGGAAGAGGCGCTTTTTAAACACTACTCTTTTGTCGATGGATTGGAATGTTCCTGATGTATGAATTAATATAATCTGTCGGTAGCCGGAACCGGAGGAGACAGCCGGCCGTCCATAATCAACAGGGCTCACACCAGCATCGTTGCCCGGAGTGTGTCAGCTAGCACGTCGCGAACAGCACACATTGGATTCAGGTTTATACATAAAACAAAATCTTCAGAGTTTATGGTAGGGGACGTGGGGCTCTTTAGATCGATTACAAAATTGTTTTTATTTTTTTTTATTTTAGTTGTATTTTGGGAGCACAAATGAAGTAAATACCTACAGTTTTTTGGTAATAGTATAGCCGTTTTCCTTGTGGTCCCAAAACACTACAAAAAAAATTTTTTTTTTCGTTTGTAGTTTTTTTTTTTTTTTCGGGTGGGAAAATCATCGAATGATAACCCCCGCCCTTGGGCGGAGCGGGAGATAGTGTCAGACTTTTACTGACTAAAAACCCACTCCTGTTCCTTCTTTGCCACTTTTTTTTTTCCCAGGGCCCCGGGGGTCACTTTCCCATCACCCATGGCCCCAGTAGGCTTCGACCCTGTTGGGCCCCTACGGTTGCTGACATTTCCTTGAGGCGCGCGTGGAACACTACGCGCCGTCGACGACTTGGGCTCGGTCCGGACGGTTACCGGACGATCGGACGGCGAGCCACCCATTGCTCGCCGTCCGCAAGCCCGCGCCTACGGTGGTCGGAAATCGGGCGGCGGTTGGGGCGTGAGGACCGTTGTCGTTGCCTCACGCGATCGGCCGCCTCCTTTGCTAGCATTACTGCTTCGCAGAAGGAGGCGACCGCCTGCCACTCCTCCTCGCTCCGGACCATGGCCTGTACCAAGGCCCGGCGCGAGAGATCGCTGCCGCCGATCGCCCTCACGAGGACACGGCGGTGCTCTGCCCAAGCGGGGCACACCTCTACCGTGTGCTCCACTGTGTCCTCCGGGCGGTCCACACAATGGTGGCACCCGGGCGTCTCTTCTGCACGGATCCGGTACAGGAACCTCCCGAACTTACCATGCCCGGTGAGGACCTGCGTCATGTGGTAAGTAAGGACGCCGTGAGGTCTTTCCAGCCACTCCTCAAAGAGGGGACTTATCGCCATAATTAAGGCGTGCCCAGCACTGGGTTGCGACAGTCGCCGTCGCCATTCCACCATGAGATCCCGCCGGAAGATTTTCCGCCATGCCGCTACTTGGCGCGGCAGCGGAGTTTCGCCCCGGCGTTGCATCTCCATGCGCAGATCATGCATGCGTGCAAGGTCTTTTGCCTGCAATTCCCACGGTGGTTGGCTAGCAAGGAGGCACGCTGCTTCGCGGGAAATCGTGCGGTATCCCCGCACCATCCGGATGGCCATGACCCTCTGGCTTGCTGGCCGCCGGTCGCTTTCGAAGTGACGGCGCCCATACCGGCGCCCCATAAAGGGACATGGACCGAACGATTCCTGCATAGAGCCTCCGGCAGGAGGCGTCTGGACCCCCTAGGTTGGGCAGGAGCCGCTTGAGGGCAGCCCCAGTACGATCCAGTTTAGGAGCCAGACGTCGGAAATGCTCCTCGAAATTCCATCGGCTGTCGAGGACAAGTCCAAGGTACTTCATCGTCGACTCGACGCCGATGTGAACTCCTCTTTCGTTTGTAGTTGGGATCTCGGTTCGATCCAAAGAGCCATAGGGGCTCTTTGGACCTTTGGACCCTTATATTGTTTTAACTTAAGTAGCGCTATTTGGACAAATAAGTCAAGTGAAATAAAACAGTACCGACTTAGGTAAGGAATAGGGATTGTGGATATTATTAATTCTATCATTTCATTTCGCTTTACAGGAACATGACGGAATTGTCACCGCTGGAACAACTTTTGATAACTGAAGCAGATGAAATAATGCAGAAATGTGGAGATATACAATGTAAGTTTAATAGCCATTGTTTTAACTGCAACATTGATTAGAAGGATTACAGGAGCTAATCGCGTGTTTTATATTGCGCAAAAGTATGTAGGTAAGTATATGATCAACTGCTGTAAATAGTGTCAGAAAAATATATGTTATTATTCTGGATAAAAGCTAGATAGATAGTGTGTTAAAAAATAATACAGCTAGTTTAGTACGATAGAAAAAAATCACGAAGATACCTCTAAAAATTACTTTTATTGATTAAAAACCCGGACTAATATTGTTTGTCAGAATATTCTACTAGCAAAGTTTTGCCGATAAAGGGTTTTAATTTTATAATCAAATGTGTAGATTTTTAGTAAATCTTTGCAAGCATTGTTTTATATGTTATGTCTGAGTATGGTTTCCGCACTTAGTCCTATGCGGACCATTGTACGTGGGCCATGGCGGCCATAACCTTAGGTGGGCTTATTCCAACCAGACTACCTCTCTCCAAAAACAGATTAGGCCTCTTAGGTTTTTCAGGGTGTAGTGGACGCACTGACACACGTAAACACATTGGCTCGTTACTTTACCAGCAGTTAGGTTCAATACGTCCGTCTTCATCAACGGCCCGTAAACGACTTTGCAAAGTGGACGGAATTGCTATGTTACGGTGAGGTTTAGTGTGGCAGCTTACATAAAATAAAACGACGGAAGTTTTATTTTGCTTTCAATACCAATGTGACTTTATGTGATAGTTAGACAGTTTCAACCCGAGTCTATTTCTTTGACTTCTCCTGTTCCCATTATTTGCGGCTGAGTCTCCTAATCATTCTGCGTCAGGATATCCTTTTTGGCGTCAGCAGTTTTTTTAATTTAGACCAAAGTTCTTAAGCCCATGTGTTATCCATAATGATGTGTGTCATTTATGGCCGCTTACACCAACCTCAAGTTGGGTTAACTCTTGGGTAGCTATTCGACTTATAAAATAATAATAATAATTCATTTATTGTTTGTTACAGGTGTATGGTCAGTTCTTATAATTATTTGTTGTTTATCGCTATAAAACATACCCATGGGGCTTACAATGTTTATATGTCAAAATTTTCATAAAATAAAATACGATACTGGTTATAATTAAATTGGTTACAATATTCTTTTCAATTAAAATTTAATAGATTAATGGTCACAATGACACTGGTTACAATGTTTATATGTCATTTTCAATGAATCTAAAATACATGCCTGGTTACGATATTATTTACATGCCCATTTCAACTACCTTTCACAAGTCCTTCACAGTATATTAACGAGAATATTTTGTATGCACATAAAAATATACCTAAACATGTTTAAAAATACAGTGATGTGCATAATTTTAATACTAGGAACAAACACAAATTTGTGGTTCCAACTAGGCTCATAAAAATAGGGGGCTCATTTAGATGCCAATGTATACACTTTTATAATAAACTCCCTCCCTAGTGATATTCAACAACTAAGCCTTAATAAATTCAAATCATTCATCATCATTCATCATCATTTGTAAAGCGTAAACTTTGCCAAAAGGCTTTTTACACTATAAAGGACTATGTTGAGGACGAAAAGGCTTGGGATTGATCTGCGCACTACAACAGTTGTGTTGTTTTTTTGTCTTCTCTTTTTTTTTATTTTCAATTGTGCTTTTTATTGGTTTTTTTTTGCTACAATCTGACATTGTAGATTATCTTTATTTTGCAACTTGACATTTTTTTTTTCTGTTAAATTTTGATATAAGTAAATATTTACTGTAATAAGTATTACATTTTGTTATTATATTATTATGACTATCTGTAATTTGACACATATAAAAAATATTTACATTTTGTAAACTATATATTTCCTTTTATTATTGTGAACGTGAGGACTATGTTGATTGCTTTTGGAACGAAGTTCCTTATCGCGCGTTGTGAAAGGGGGCTAGACGGAAAAAATTCCTACGAAAAGTTGTCACGACACTTTCTTACGAAAAGTTTCACGACACTTTTTGCTATAGTAAGCTATTGTAAGCTGTGCGGCGTCGCATGTTTCTCTGTCTGTCTCTCTCTCTCTTATCCTCTGGGCTGTGGCCGCCATTTTTTCGAGTTGAAGTTTTCGAGGGTGCTTAAACCGACAGTGAGGTCAAAATGTAAATCCAAGATGGCGGCTATGAAAGTTTTTAAATTTTTTGACATGGGTGTCGTTTTCGTGGTTTTCGAGGGTGTTAAAGCCGATAATGAGATCAAAATGTAAATCCAAGATGGCGGCTATGATGAACGATTTAAATTTTTTGACATGGGTGTCGTATTCATGGTTTTCGAGGGTGCTGAAACCGATAGTGAGGTCAAAATGTAAATCCAAGATGGCGCCTATGAAAGTTTTTAAATTTTTGACATGGGTGTCGTTTTCGTGGTTTTCGAGGGTGTTAAAGCCGATAATGAGATCAAAATGTAAATCCAAGATGGTGGCTATGATGAACGTTTTAAATTTTTTGACATGGGTGTCGTATTCATGGTTTTCGAGGGTGCTGAAACCGATAGTGAGGTCAAAATGTAAATCCAAGATGGCGGCTATGAAAGTTTTTAAATTTTTTTGACATGGGTGTCGTTTTCGTGGTTTTCGAGTGTGTTAAAGCCGATAATGAGATCAAAATGTAAATCCAAGATGGCGGCTATGATGAACGTTTTAAATTTTTGACATGGGTATCGTTTTCATGGTTTTTGAGGGTGTTAAAGCCGATAGTGAGATCAAAATGTAAATCCAAGATAGCGGCTATGAAAGTTTTTAAATTTTTTGACATGGGTGTCGTTTTCGTGGTTTTCGAGGGTGTTAAAGCCGATAATGAGATCAAAATGTAAATCCAAGATGGCGGCTATGATGAACGTTTTAAATTTTTTTGACATGGGTGTCGTATTCATGGTTATCGAGGGTGCTGAAACCGATAGTGAGGTCAAAATGTAAATCCAAGATGGCGGCTATGAAAGTTTTTAAATTTTTTGACATGGGTGTCGTTTTCGTGGTTTTCGAGGGTGTTAAAGCCGATAATGAGATCAAAATGTAAATCCAAGATGGCGGCTATAAACGTTTTCAAATTTTTTGACATGGATGCGTTTTCATGGTAGTCGAGGGGGCACAAGCCGAAAAGGTCGGGGGATAGCAGTCCCCCGATAGCACAGATTTTTGTAGGTGCTTGCGTACTATGTACATTTAATCGTTAACAAGTCAATCTACTTAATAAAAATAATAATAGTTTCTTTAATACTTATGTCCAATGAAATAAAATTTTCTTACAATTCCTTCACTAATCAATCGAAAAGAACTTCGTTCCATCCGGGTGTCCCTTGACACCTCTCAAGTTTTTTTTTTCCTTTTCAGTAATTTTAACGTATGTCTGACAATTTGAGTATTTTCTGCGGCCTACCCAAATGTCCTTTCTTTGGTATTGTTCGTCAAGTCGTTGAGCTCCTTAGTATTCCTGAGTTGAGCTTTGCGAATACTGACTGGACAGGGCCACTGAAATCTGTATGATTCTTTCTTCAAAAGACCATCTCAGACAAATATGCATGGTTCTCATGTGATTTGACCATTACATATTTACTGTATGGACTTTAAAGAGACTTTGACCCCTGAGTTTGTTTCGGTGTTTCTTCTCAGGGTAGTCAGCTAGGAAACACCGGCCTCAATTAGTTTAAAATAACAAAAAAAAAATTTACGTGTAAAAGTGTTTTATAAACCTATTTGCAGAATAAATACCATTTATTTATTAAAATAAACGTCACTGGTTACTTCTACATCTTCAAATTCGTTTTGGATTTAAATCAAGATTTGTAATTACACAATAATTAGTCATCATAGTAAAAGAATGACCCTGGGTTGCAACTCGAAGCATTTTTGAACAGTTAGAGTAGCGACTCTACTCTACTCTGGTTATTTTTGAACGCAGGGCGGGGTGTTAAACTTGGGTGGAAGTATTAAACATAATATATTAAACCGCTGTTTGCGATACTGAAGTTACAATGGCTAAGCGCCAAGATGGACGAGGCTGAGCGGCTTAGCTATCATCGTTTCTTGTTTTACTCCGAGTGATAATTAAGACAATTTGTTTCAGCAACGGTTCTGGTGTCTGCTGGCACGCCCGAGGGAAGCTCGGTGGTCAGTCGCAGGACTGGAGCGCGAGCCGTCACTGTAGCAGCGCATGGAATGGGCGAAGATACGCCTAAAGAAACTAATCCTTTCCTCTGTCCACGTTAGTATTAGTGGTAGACGTTCTGATTCCGCTGCGCTCCGATTTATTATTGATTTCTATTTATAGAGTGAGAAACAGAAAGTGATTGCTTGCTTTAAGAACAGAGCCCTCATGCGGAATTTCTGAAAACCCTGTAATTTTGACTGGCCTGTTGGTCTTAGTGGCCCTGACTGCTATGCCGGAAGTCGTGGGTTCGATTCCGACCCAGGACAAATGTTTGTGTAATGAGTACAATCATTTGTTCTGTGTCTGGGTGTAATTTATCTATAATAAGTATGTATTTAGAAATATTTAAGTGTGTTTATCAGTTGTCTAGTACTCATAACACTAGCTCTGATTAGCTTGGGACTAGGCGGATAGTTGTGTGAATATTATATTATTATTAATAATTTTTCTAGCACACCTTGATTTACGACTTAACAAAACTATATTTTTTACAATCGAATTATAAGATAAGCAATTCCCCTAGGGCCGCGGGAATTTTTGAAAGAATTACGTACCGTAGCCCTAACCTAACTCAAAAGGGCAACTGAAAGACACAGGTGGGTTTTAGTCAGTAAAAGTCTTACACGCCCTAGAGGGCGCGGTAGAGCCGCGCCATAGAGCAGAAGTCATTTGAAGAAAATCCAACTAGAAAAAAAGAGAAGCAATTCCCTAATTTGTGACAGTACCTTACGTATTATTATTTGTTTTTCAGTGGGTCACGTACTCGAAATGGAGCCAATGCAAGTGCTGACTGCTTTGAGCGATTTTATATCTCTTTTCGTACCACCCGAGAAGAAGAAACTTAACAATATACTGTTAGTATACTAAAAGTAATTCTGTGAGCTAAGTGCGAGTTGTTATTACGTTGACGCAATCGAAACGTTTAGCGCGTTTGGCTCTCTGATTGGTTAAGAGCTTGGAGCGGGCCAATCGTAGCGCCGAAAGTCATAAACGTGTCAATCGTGTTAACGTAAAACAAGCTCGTACTAGACTCTCTGCCCCCCTAGCCAAATTACGATCATTTCGTTTGCGTCCAACGCCTCGAGCCGGCCACGCCTCCGATTCCTTTGTTCTGACCACGTGACTGAGCGTTGAGATGACGTCAGAACAAAGGAATCGGAGGCGTGGCGTACTCGAGGCGTTCGACGCAAACGAAACGATCGTATCTTGGCTAGGGGGCTGTACTATTTGCTTTTCTATTCTAACATAGTAAATCAGACGTGATGGTCAATCAAAAGCTACGCTTAATTGTGAAAATAATATTACTTAGCGCGTGTAATTTGCTTTCTAAAATCTAGTGATATTATAGGGAAAACTTGCAGCCACCGAATTTTGTTACACCGTCTCGCCGACTCACTGACGACGAAATAAAAAATTATTGGTCACAATGGAAAAATATGTTTCCGCCAGAAAAGGATAAGTTTTGGGATGGGTTGCTGACTGGATTGAACAATTATTTGTCGATACTACAAGGTACGATAAAACAATATAGCTACATATCTATATAAAAAAGTTTTTTATATATATAAAGGCTAAAGTAGGTGAGTGTGTGTACCTATATTTGTTAGTTCTTCACGCACGAACGACTGAATGAATTTCGATAAAACTTGGTACTCAGGTAGATCATGTCCTAGAATAAATAGCACATAAGATTTTTATCCCGGAGGTATGTTGCGTTGGGATAATTTTGCACTATCACGCGAGCGAAGCCGCTGCCAGCAGCTAGTTTGAATAATAATAAAACAAGTAAGTATAATAATATAGTAACCCTCGTAAGTATTGTCCTCGCAAAATTATTATGAACAATATCGAAAATGGCTCCAGAAGTCCAGACATAACTTTAGCTCGGAATCACCCACTCTTCACTCACCATACTTCGAAAAGTAAGTAGATATGATAAAAGTAGGGGGAAGCCGAAGAGGACGAAGAACCCGGAATCTGAACCTCCCTGTACACACGAGACTATTATTTTATAAACATAACTCCAGCAGTCCACTTTTCACGTCTGTCATAAGCTGCGCCATAACAAACGTCCTCTACTACCCGCATCAAGTTTGTTTCATGACCTTGGTCCTGAGACAGTTCAGGCTGGTATTATTAACGATTATTATTACTTGCAGAACGCGAACGCATCCACGACGAGGTGGTGGAGCTCCGTCGGCGTAACGTGGCGCTCCGGCAGTTAGTGCGCGGCGCTCTGCCCAAGCTGCCCACTCCCCCGCCCAAGTATGCGCGAGGGTACCCCAAGGCTTTCGTCGCGCCCACTCCCGATATTGCACCGCCGGCATATGCCCGATTACCACCAATTTAGTCCAGTAAGGAGGCTCTCGAAGAAATCCTATATGTGATCCTTGTTTTTTTTAAATCCTTGCACAGTATGTAATTATTATTTCCTTATGCGTAAGTCGGTCGAGCATTTAAGTTTTATAAAAAAGTCATGAAAATTAAATCAATCCTCATCGTTCAATTATAACTCCTACTATAAAAACGTGAGACCTTTGCACAAAGGGCTTGTGTAGGTAAAAACGTAAAGCATCGAACGCTTGGACGGACTAGCCGGCCTAATCTGTGCTCAGATCTAGGGTGTGTTTCCATTGAAGCGGAGCGGGGCCGAGTGGATCTGATCCACTCTGCACCCGATTCCGTTCTGTCCGGCTCGAGGCCGCGTGTTAATTTGTTCTATTTGAAAGTCAGCTCAGGCCCACTCCGCTCCTCTTACATACATTGTTTCCACTGATGCGAACTGGAGATTTCGAGTACTGTGATTGGCTAATTCACGGTTCACTACTCTCCACTCCACCTAGTTTCGCGTCAGTGGAAACGCACACTTAATACTGATGCGGAGTGGAGATTTCGAGTATTGTGATTGGCCAATTAAAAAACACTGTCCGTTCCTTCTCACTCAGTCCATATCCGCGTCAGTAGAAGCGCTACTATGAAAGTTCTGCTTACAAAGGACGTTTTAATGATGCAGTATGTAATATCTACAAGACTCAGTGGCTTTATTTGGAACTAACGAAATCACTATGAACACTGCGTCTATTCATGTTTTTAGGTTTTGCACTGAATGTACCTAAACCTTTTTGTATGTGTAGAGTATACCTAGGTAGTTTTAAAATATTTTGATTTTTGAGACTGTATCGAAAAGTTTCAAGACTTTTTTTTATATTGTGAGATTATTCCATCAAGATTATTTTACCAAATTCGTTATATCGGATTAGTAATTGATTTACCATCCTAAGGTTGAATGTCACTTGCACGTCGTAAATAATTAAAAGTTAGCTCACACTTAAATTCGACGCAACACAGTGCAAAATGGTATGAAGAGGTCAGTTGTTTATCAATGCACTACGTTGCTCCGTGAAATGTATCGTGTAATTTATGGCCGCTTACACCAACCTACCCTACTCCATTGAGATAGGTATGTGTCAATGCCCTGCTCGGAGTTAGAGTTAGTTGGTTTAACTCTAGGGTAGCTACTAGAGTTATAAAAGAATGACCTTGGGTTGCAACTCGAAGCATTTTTGAACGGTTGGAGTAGTGACTCTACCCTACTCTGGTTATTTTTGAACGCAGGGCTGAGAGGTAGCGCGTCGCTACAGGGTCTTTTCTTTTGTTTAAATTCTCTATCTGAAATGTGCGCTTTTTTTTCATATAAAAATACAAAGCTCGCGTAGCATCACGTCGATTCGCGTCTCGGTGTGAGCTGATCCTTATATATAACAGTGTAAGGTCCATTTTACTTTGTCTTAAAGTAAAATGGACCTTACACTTTTATGTCTTACACATGATTAGTCATGAAGATAAATTCAACCTTATCGTCTTTATAGGATGTACGGTGGACTACACGATAATCTAGCTAGCCTTTTTTTATAAAATCGAATAGTGGCTATGCTATCTTTAGACACGTTGAATATTAATATTTTCGTATTAGAGTTATTGCTTATACTAACTATATATTGTTGAATCGCATTGCACATTTACTTGTAAAAATAAATATATTGTTTAATATAATAAATTAAATACACATGTACCTAAAAACTAAATAAATATCTAATAAAGTTATTTATGATATCTTAAATTGACATTTTCATTTGTACTATAAATCTAACACTAGAAAGGCCAAGACCGTCAATTTGATGGGAAGGCGATTACATTCTTAAATATTTTATAAACTGTTTTTCTTTTCATATTTTATGACTTTTCCTAACTTGTTATCGTTAGCCTAAATCTACATAAAAAATTGTTACATTATGTGTGGTATATAAGGATTCTTTTACAAATACCTACCAAGACCGCACGTCGTCAATGTGACGGCAGCGGTAAGAACAGTAAACTAAGCTTCCTACAAACTACTGAGGGTACTTTTGATTAATTTATTTTGAATTCTGAGTAAGTTATTATTGTCTAGTCTATAGTCTGGTGGTTCACATTACCGTTTCAACGAAATTTCATTACCGGAACATGTGGATTTGAAATTGGTACAACCCTATTTCATATAGGGCTGGAACGTTACAACAGACAACATTTTCACGTCTCTAAATTTGGCTAACAAATTTTCGAAAAGACTAGTATTGTAGGAACAATGCGGCGTGCAAGACGGAAAATACAGCCAATTTATAGATACTACAAGATATGAAACGTTTATAATGAAAACATAAGCCTTACTACCTATACTACTTACTGTGTATCAAGAAAACCAGGAAAAAATATTATTATTTTAAATACTCTGCACCCCAAAGTGAGAATAGGTGTTGATCAATAAAAGCTATCTGAGACAGTTAAATTTTATAATGAAACAAAATTTGGTGTGAATATCATCGATCAAATAGCATGCAAACACATCGTAAGAGCTGGAAGTCGGAGATGGTCTGTTCATGTTTTTTACAATATACTTGATTTAGCAGCTATAAACTCATGGATTCTGTACCGACTCTGTATACTCAAGAATAAATATTTCTCAGCATGATTTTATCCTTCAACTAGTGAGTGATTTACGTGCAGAGTAAGTGAAAAAATCTACTTCAGCAGCTACTCAAATACCTACAAGAAATTAATTCTGAAACAAGGTACTACAAACAGTAAGAGGCGGCAATGTCAAGTCAATCATAAATTTTGTTATGATGAAATATTTATTTTCACGCTAAATACTCTCCAGCGTTTGATAGTCTAATAACAGTTTGCACGTATTATTAGCAAAATTGTGGTGTCTTTTCCGCAAATGCCATAATGAAGAGTTGAAGTTAGTCGTCATCAGTCGCCAAGTTATTTTTTTTTTTGTCTTTTTCGCAAATGCCATAATTGAAGTTATTTTTTAATTGTTCGTTTTATAATTCCCCTATTTTATTTTATTAAAATATGTGTATCTGTTATTTTAAACTATAATTGTTTGACTTAGTACGCATACGACACATCACTAGAAACGTCAAATATTAATGTCATGAAACACCCAGCGTTCCGAATTGCGATAAAAGTGATTATATCGCGAATCCGACCAAATTTAGTAGTCACAATACATAAGGGCTAATGAGTAATCACTGTGACGTTGCTTGTTAGTCGGATTAGCAATATTATCACTTTTGTCGCATCGCGGAACGCAGGAGATGTCAGCTATCAGTCAGTTCATCATCTGTCATCCAGTTGATGGTCTCGGTTGTAAATTCGCGACACGCGAATTGAATTGAATTAGAAAAATAAACTGTAAGAACAAAAGTAAAAAAATCTCTCCTGACCGTTGCTTCTTCAATAAAAACCGTGAAAAAGGCTTGGAACAGGTTAGTTTGCCATTCAAGTAACATTTAGCGAGTTCCTAGTTTTATTCTGAAATATCAAGATTCTCTGTAATTTTTGTATGCCACTAGCTTGTTTGTGTTGTCCTAGATTGTCATTCAATAGCCTGACTGACTAAGCATTTTTATACTTGCAGCTGCTGCAACCATGTTAAGGATATTATTTCATCTTTTTGGAGCCATTCAATTTTTCTATGGATGTTACTATGACTACTTCTATGTCAATATACCGATAACTTCAACTACAGTAACGCCTTATGGAGGAAAATTCAAATATTTGACTTACTTAGATGCGGTAAGTCTTATGTAATTTTGTGATGTGACACAAACTGATGCTGAACCCTAGCCACATTATTTGATCACTCCGTTTTTTCCAGATGATACAAACTGCATACTTCACCCTGGCTCTGCTAAATGATTTAATTGGAAACAATGAACCATCACCATCAGAGAAGCCACTAATAAGAAAAGTTAAGGACACAGTTTTTAGTGCTTTAGCGTTCCCACTGGCAATATTTGTAGGAGTATCATTTTGGGGCATTTATGCTGTTGATAGAGAATTGATTTTGCCCAGAAGCATGGATGCATACTTTCCCCTGTGGCTAAACCATGTGATGCACACAAACATTGTTGTGTTCATACTTATAGAGCTGCTAACATCATTCAGGATGTATCCGAAGAGAAAAGTTGGCCTTTCTATTCTTTCTTCCTTTATGGTTTGCTATTTAGTTTGGTTACATGTTATCTACTTCAACTCTGGTATTTGGGTATACCCAATCTTGAATGTTCTGAATTGGCCTGTAAGAGTATGTTTCTATATATTCTGCCTGATATTAGCATGTGGTGCATATTCTGTAGGAGAAACAGTCAATAAGGTTGTTTGGTCTACTGAAGTAGAAAAAACTGTAAGATCTGGAAAGAAAAAGGCCAAATAATAATTTAATTACTAACACTTTAGTTTATATAGTGCAGCCTAGTGTTAACCTCGCTTCTTGTTTTGAGGTTTGTAAGTAGGTTTAAGTTGCTCTAAATGGTGGATGGTGTAAGATGTAGGATACACTAATAAAGTTTTTGGAGAAAATAATAATAGAGAGAATTAAAAATAGAAAGGAGCAAACATTTTGGCCAGTTGAACTCATAAATACAGCAGAGGAGAAATTATTTTTAAGTCATTCAAGTGATAATAAAATAACCCCATCAGAAATAATTATTTCGCCTATAAACTTGAAATTCAAAGATAAGTCAGGTATAACTTTATTTGGTTGCTATCTGTAGATATTTATGAAAATATAATTCACATTTATCTAATATTCTAAATAATTTGTGAACCTATCACTAATGAAATTATATAATTGAATATATATAATAGGTTTTTTTTTGTGTAGTTATGTTGTATAAAAGAAACACTCTTGCATACCAAGTAATTAACTCAATAAAAAGTGTATCTTGAAATTTTACAATCTATACTTACTAATAATATAAAGCTGAAAAGTTTTTAAAAAAAATCTTGTTTTGGATAGCTCATTTATTGAGCAAGACTGTCCTTGACCTTTCGACCAACAGGAGCGGAGTCGTAACTAACGACGCGGATAAAACGGATAAAACCGCGGGGTACAGCTGGTTGCTCATATGACTGTACAATGTTATCAATTTTATCATTCAGTGTTCATTGTAGATAAACTCTGCCTGTTAGTGTACTTAGTGTTAAATTATCTACAACTTTTTTTTCATGGCCTAATTGTAACGATTGTTATACAACATCCGAATTCTTGTGTTCCATAAATCACAGTTTTATTTGTAAATTGTTTCTTCGTAAAATTTTATTCTAACGCAAGAATATCTAAGTAGGTAAATAAAAAAATTGTTATGTGAATGTAGCATTTATCGAGAACTGTTCTCAATGCGACTTGTTTCTCGATAACATACTAATTAATTGAGATAACCATTGCCGATAACGTTAGACAGACGATGGTTGTGAATAAATTCAGCAATAAATATACATACAATTTGTTCCAAAAGTAATAAATTACTCATTGCTTGTAGCAACAATATATTTAACTGCTATTAAATGCGTTAAGTAATTCGTACAATAAGGGCTATGCATATTAATTCGTTAATTATTAGAGACCGACCGAAGATTCGGTTTCGGCCAAAAAAACTGGTTCCGGCTGGAGTATTTCCCTTTTGGGGCCAAAAAGTGGCCAAATATTCGTCTCGACCGAAACTGGCTAATTTGAGCTGACGGTTGTGATAGATACCTAAAAACTGACTGACACGTTCGTAGTGTGTTATAATTTTTATGAAATCGTCGATTTTTTCGATTGTTTAGTATTTTATGAAAGTTTTTACCATATAATTTTAAGCATATAACTATATTGAAATACCTGTATCGAAGTAATTATAGTTTTAACTTTTTGTTAGATTTCCGTTACTATGTCAGTTTCGGTTTCAGTTAAGGCCGAAACTGGAAGAAGAGCCGAAAATACGGTTTCGGCTGCAAATCGTGTTTCGATCGGTCACTATTAATTATAAAGGAGTAGGTAGTAGCCTAATCGTTACGTAAGGTCAAATTCAACTTGTTAGCGTGACTTGATTTTTACAGATACAGATAAGAATAATTACTTACGCGTCTCTTGATAACTATTAATAAGCATTTGTTTGTGAAGATAGCTTTAAAATAAATATATTTAATCGAAATGTAGGTATGTATGAATTGCTTATTGGCCTGGATATTGTGTAGAATGTGTAAACGATAACTAACTTAAAAAAATACTTAAATGTTCGTAATTTCCAAAATGTTAATAGATGCTAAGCTGAACTAGGATCGTAAGTATTATAAATAAGAAGAAATTCGAATACTCTGTAGTAGTCACAAACTGTTAAAATATTTTTAAGTAAAACTTTTATCAAAGTAATTTATATGATAATTCTTTGGTACAAAGCATTCCAAACCAATATGATAAGTTTTACTATACTCAGTTTTTTTTAAGACACGAGTACTGAAAATTTTGACTGCGTTTCTATTGGTCCGATTACTCAACATAAAGTCCGTTGCACACAAACGCAGTTTTTAATTTGTGTTTGAGTCATGGCGGACATATTATTACCTCCTGTAGTTACGCGTACTAAGCGCCCTTTGCAATCTACAGAAAAACAAATAGTATACAATTTGTTTAAATCGTTTCATGACTCTGATACAAGATTATTATACAAGAATTGTATATTAATTATTTGATTTATGTGTTCTATTATAGTGCATATATTCTATTACAATAATGTTTTATTATTTATTTATAAAAATATCATATAACGCGAACAGACTTTTTGTTACGAAAATAAATAATAAAATAATTATTTAATTTTCTCTACAGTAAATTTAGAAGTATTCAATATGAACCGGCCTTAGCAATTTCAAAACAAGAACAAAGGCGTTGGCCCCGCCCTGACCAATGACCCATCTCACTCTGTCAATATTGGAAATGTACGAGAGACATACTTAGTACTCCTTTGTTAAAAAAAAACAGAGTATAGAAGTCTTAACTTATTATTTTATTGTTATCTGATATTTATTTGTTTTGTTTGTTTTATAACCCTTGAGAAACAACGATTACGACTTGAGTTGCTTAATATTGAAACTCAAGCTATAATAATGCATAATACCAAAAGCTGTAATAATTATATAACCGGTAAAATAAAATCTGAGTTTTAACATAGTTTTATGTAATTTTAATAGAAATAAAAATCTATGTAGTATCTAATATGAGCTCTCTTTTAGCATTGGCTAGTCTCAAAATATCAGGAGTGTTGGATTATTATTACTGAGCGCATCGTTTGTACCATGGACCAGAGTTTGTATTGCACACGTTTTCTCGGTTTATTCCAGAAATCCCACCAGTGGGAATTGTTATTTTTTTTCCAGAAATCCCCATTAGTTCAATAAACTCTGCCTAGTGGGGATTTTTGGAAAAATAAGTTACGTTCCGATCAGATATTGTTTCTAAATTATTAAACATGAAATGCGTTAATCAGTACCTATAATTAGATAAGTAATTCTGACAATATTATAAACAAAAATTATTTAAATATCCTTATACTTAGGATCATGTAATTTGTGATTGTGAATCCCCACCGCATTTGTTAGTGCAGATTTCTGGAATAAACCAATTTCTCTAGAATCAATCCTTATTTTGTTGTCAATTCTGTTATGACTCACATTTGTGTGTGGAATCAACCAGATTGTTTAATTTGATAATTTCTTGAGAGAAAAAAATACGAATATCTACAGAATTGTGTACGAATTGTGAATTGTGTGTATTTGTGTACTTGCCTGTGCTTACTTTTGTACAATATTTTGTTCTTAACTAATAACAAAATACTTAATTCTTTTTCTGAAAACCGCGTCAAAATTGGTTATGAAATAAAGCAGCATTTAGCACTACAAATATTTGTATAAAAAGAGTGGGATCATCTCGCTATCTCTTTTCTACGCGACGGACCTAAGGACGGTGACGTCACATTTCAGTTTGTGCGTCATTTTTCTGTTACTTGATTTACTTCCCCTTCTACCTGATTTGAAAGTTTTTTAATGACTTAATTTTAAATGGATTTAAAAAATTCTTTCCGTTTGCGATTTTGGACACTTAATGATAATTTTTATTTAAAGTAAAATGAGTCAAGTTCTAATTGGCCCTAATAAAGAAACCCACGATTGCCGTTGCATTCAAGTGTAAAGAAATATACCCAAGTATAAATCATTTTGTAGACAGCAAAATGGTATTGTATGCATCTATCTTTGCCCACTTATTGCGGTGCCTACTTATTGTGGTCGAGTGCCTCTAATGCCTAAAATGAAGTGTTTAATCACTTATCTTACGCATGAACTTTAGACCGATCACTATCAATAAGAAAGCAATAAATTTTATATTAAATAAATTGTTTATATCAGTATTGCGCTTTTTATTATTACCTCTAGGTACCTACTTGTTCTTAGGTTGCATGTCATCATGGCCTCATAATTACTAGTTTCTTCTATAACCCACTATGGAGGTCAGTTGCTATCGACAGTAAGGATCAAATTATCATCATGCAAACATTAACATAATAACAAACGACTTTAAAGCGTAAATGCGAATTTATTACCGAACAACTTAAGTACACTCAAATTATAAAATACTCTTCAAAATCACAGTAAACATATGATACATAAACAATACAAACGCAATAGTGTACTAAAATCTATAACATTATCACTTATCACGACTAGATTATTCAATTATAAAATTATTAACTAAAATGTCTGGTCACACTTTCAACGTCTCCATATAATGACGCCTTAATTAATTAATTACAAGACATACAATAACTGTAACAATACTATACTTATCATAATACATACTTAAAGTAAGGCAAATCTGATTTATGTCGAGAGTATGGATAAGACAAGTTATTTTGAGATAATTTAATAAGTAAATAATAATTATGTCACGCCATAAACTCATAAATCTGCGAAACTGCCGCAGATAAAAATTATATAGGTACATGCAGTTTATAAAAACTTATAAAACCGATTTTATAGCATTAGGGTGCCCTCGGCGACGGTTCGAACTTGTAATAAGGGGTTTAAAATGCATAATTTATCCAACTTAATATACGAAAGTTATACCAATATAAAGTTAGTACGCGCACGGACACATACTCCTGTGACATGTACGATTATTTATTTACCTCCAAACAGTGGGGTAATCGCCATACTCCGTTTGTATGGAAGAGTGACCGACTAGGGCACTTTTAAGGAGATGCGCTTAGGTAGCCAACATCAGTATTCGCTATGGTCAGTGTTATTTATTAACATACAGTGTTGTACAAATTGGAAAAGAACGCAATAAAAAAAGTTTTTCACGGGCTCCCTTAGCGCCTTAAATATAAATTTATATAAATATAATCTTGAAGAACTATATAATAAATTTCCAATATACATAAAAAGAAGAATAAATACACTACAATACATAGAACCACTTCTACAAAAACTGTCCCTACTTCGCGCCAATATAATGTCACTAAATTTGTCCTTGTGCCTACTTCCAAATAATCTTTTTACATAGGTTCTATAGAATACATCACATCACTACACTTATGGATTTACAAATCATTTGATACCTACAATTTAGGTAAAACTTTGACTAATAACATTTTTTAGACATTTAGCATTAAATCCAATTTTAATACAAAAAATATATAATACATTAACAGGGTTTCTATCTTGCCAAATATATTCTTTAATTTATTACTTGTATAATTATAGACTTTGTGCTCAACATGTGCTCATATCTCTCAGGTTCCCAATATGTGGAGACAAATACCTAGGTAGGCAAATAAATAAAACTTAGTCCTAGCATATAGTAACCCCCTTTATGTAAAGTTTATAAGTAAAAAACCTATGTATACTAATCTAGATGCTACATTCTATGTTATTATGTATACAATTTATTCATAGCCATATATTTTTTAATGATAATCTGCAGTGTTATTTTAATAAGTCGTATTTAATCGAGCGTCAAATTTTTTTTTTCTGTTTCATCATTAATAAATAATTAGACAAGGTACTGAAATTAATAGATTGGCAGCTAAATCCGTGACGGCTTGAATCTCAAAACTATACGTATATTCGCAAAAGATGATTTACTATAATAACTATTATTGTATGAAACAAGCAACAAATAGGGATGTTGAAGAATTTTTAGGACTGTTTTTATTTTATAGATAGACACATATTATGAAAAAAAAAATATTCATCAATTTAAAAGAAAAAAACTATATTTAATTAGTTTATTTTTAAAAAAAATTGGGTCTAAACGCTCCAAGCTGTCACGTGATTACGTCACAATGGCAATGTGATAAATAAACAAATTCATTGAAATTAAAGACTAATAAAAAATTGCCAAAAAAATACACTTGCAAGTAACTATAGCAGTGTATTGCTCCAACAATTTTAAGGAATATACAAAATGGCCACGCAGAAACATTCTTACTAAAGTTTTTTCATCAGTCAAACCTACGGTAAACTTCGATTCCCCAGCCTTAGCCAGGGGAGTTAATAAGCTTGTTGATGGTATAAAATAAACATAACTTTTTACGGTATTTGCGATTTGTCAACATCTATAACTCCGCCTTGTAAATGTGCCCTAACAGATTTGTTGTGTGTGTCTTGTCTTCACAATGGACAAGATGAGCCTGTGTTGCTGGTTTGCGTACCATTTAGCATCCAATTTATTAATTTTAGTAGCCTACTTAATTTATTTAAAATTTCTACATGATATTAATTATTATTATATCTATCTGACTGGATTCGAAACTATGAAGAATGTCTTTTAAAGCTTATCTGATTTATTAGTTGCACAAATGATGAAACGTTGCCAGTTCGTTTAGGATGCTTTTTATTACTGAAAATCTATCACATATTCAAATGGTTTTTTTTTGCCTATACTCTTTTTGATATGAATGCTAGTATTGAAATGTGTAGTTAAGCAAATTCTGCTGCCATTTATCGAAAAGTACTGCTTAGCTGAAGTGGTGAAAATGCATGGCCGGTTAGCATTACACACTACAGTCCTACGTCTAGCATTCGACTGCTCTATGCTGATGCGATAGGCACATACTGCATACACGATATTACGAGTACAATAAATTACATAAATTAGGAGTTTACTTATTCTCCGTAAATATACATCTTTGTTTCACTTAATTTACCAAGACGTGGGCTGTCCTTACATCTAGACATGAACGATGATTTAGGTGATTATAAATTACTCTAGCATTTGTCCTAAACTATTTGCAGTCACAATATTTGTCTTTTTTATTCACAAATTGTAATGGCAATGTGTATTGATGAAATGTCCGTGTAGTTTTAGTGTGCGGGAATATTTGTAAGATTTACTTACAGTGACCAAAAGCTGACTGAACACGGAGACAGCTCAGGCGCATTGCGATGAGCTACGTCTTCACTTTACGCGAGGACTTGAAGTGACCGTTCTTCTTCCAGCCGTTGCCCTGTGACGCTTCGCCGTTCATGGCGCGGCTCGCGAACGATGTCGTCTTGCTTTTCGTTTCGAACAGCACGTCCGAATCTGTCTCGCTTTCTGATACGTCTTTACTCGTGACTGTGAAAGGAGGATGAACAAATGAGTTGTTTTTAAGAAACGTGAAAATGAATAAGAGTTGAGCGAAAATAAGAGAATTGATGTATATAATGTAAGGTTATTCGTTTAAATCTAAGTATGTTCTTGAAAGCTTACTTTAACAAAAGATAAAATGGAATTGCGCTTGACCAAAGGGCCACTATAACTGACCAGTGGCAACGTGGCTGGGCCAGTCAGAGATGACGGGTCTTTAGTGAATATTGATCGAGGAAAAAATTTATCGATGCAGTGACGCATAAGTGGGCCTAAAAGGATTAATAATAGTAATAATGATGTGCTGATGGTCGTACAATATTTACATGGTTTCTCCTCGTTGTCAGCTAGCGGCAGCAGGCGGTACTTGGGGCGCGCGCGCGGCTTGCGCGGCGCGCACAGGCGGCGCAGCGCGCGCGCGCCCGCCCAGCAGCACGCCAGCAGCGCCAGCAGCGCCGACACGCCGCCCAGGCTCGCGTATACCACGGACCATTCTGGGCAAACAGGACAATTCATTCATTCAACTTATGCCTATCACTTCATTTTAGAGCTGTGCAGCCTGTGCCAGGGCTGCAGGACTGTTCGAAAGGGTTTCCGCGGCCCAGGAACGCAAAGGACAACGGAAGAAACACTGGAGGGTTTTAGCCAGTAATAGTCTGTCACTCCCTCTCGCCATTCAGAGCGGGAAAACTTAACTAGTGATTACAAACGCTAAAAAAATTAATCAGTCTAGTAGTAAACCTCGAGTCTACATAGTTGATTACGCTGCGCTTGTGATTAAACTGAAAACATTGTTGCATGGACAAAGTGCAGCCTGACGATTACATTCACTATGTCTGTCGATGAATTCTTGCGCCAAATCAGTGCTAGATGCGAAAGCACTTCTTAAAGAAACATGTACCTCTAGGCAGTGTACTCACCGCAGTCGGGCTGCGCGTCAGGGTCGAGCATGGCCAGGAGGCTCTGCATCCAGAAGGCGTCGCAGCGACACGTGCGGGTCGCGTGGTCACACACGCCCCTGCCCGAGCACGTGCTGAGACAGTGTACTCACCGCAGTCGGGCTGCGCGTCAGGGTCGAGCATGGCCAGGAGGCTCTGCATCCAGAAGGCGTCGCAGCGACACGTGCGGGTCGCGTGGTCACACACGCCCCTGCCCGAGCACGTGCTGAGAACGTGTACTCACCGCAGTCGGGCTGCGCGTCAGGGTCGAGCATGGCCAGGAGGCTCTGCATCCAGAAGGCGTCGCAGCGACACGTGCGGGTCGCGTGGTCACACACGCCCCTGCCCGAGCACGTGCTGAGACAGCGCAAGGAGCGCACGCGACCGCCGCCCCACGCCTCCCACCCGCCGCTCGCGCCACGAACTAACGACAGAGCGCGCACGCCCTCTACTGCCTTGCCCTGGAAATGGCATTATACATTAGGAACGAACTGCAAATAGTGGCGTAGTAAACCTTTCGTGTGTTTGTGCCGATAAAACCCTCTCCTACCTATGCTACGTAAAAAGAAAGAGCAAGCGAGTCCAGGTCAAAAATTCAGGCGCACCGTCTCGGAAATTTCAATTCGCGCGGTATCTATTTAAATTTTTCACAGAAATAGGACATACTCGTACTTTGTTGACTTATGCAGAAAAACGAGAACTCAAGGGCAAGCTTGTGCATACGATTGGTTACGATTTGGTTAATAATACCAAATCGTAATCGTTCGGGTAAGCTCGACCGACTCGACCCGACCTTACCTAAACGAGTGTTACATAGCCGAGCGTGACTGCTCAGTCTCCTTCAATACTAACAAAATAAACTGCTCATCGCGCATTTAGAAGTTTTCATATGAAATAGTACATTTTGATATAAGTGGAGAAAATTTGTTATTGCGACCGAGAAGCAACTCGCCGAGCCGTATGCGAGGTTGTTACGGAGCCGAGTGCTGCAGTGACTTTACACGTGTATCAAACGACGTTTTTCAATACACTTACGAAGATATAAATACACGTCAACCCCCTCTGGGTTGACGTACTACTCGTGGGGGTCGCTTAGTGCCCAACCTGAGACGATAAATATAATAAATTGTGGTGGGGGCGAGCTCGCGCACTTTTCTGTATTACTGCGAAAAACAGCTAATTGCGTGCCTAAAACGCGTTATCGAGTAAATGTACTGAAATATTGCATTTTGACACAAGTGGAGAAAGTTTGTCAATGCAATCGAGGCGGCATTCGAGGCAGGCGAGGGTGTTTAGGAGCCGAGGGCTACAGTGACAAATTTCCACGTGCATCAAACGAAGTTTTTCAATACACTTACAAAGACACAAATAAGCGGCGGTTGACACGCGGCCTCGTGGGCGTTGAGCACGCGCACTTTTCCGCACTAGTGCGAAATCAGTCAAATGCATGCCTAAAAGCGGTACTGATAAGAGCGGGTTTTCGAGTAAGTAAAGAATTTTTAATTAATCATCACCTGATCAGAAAGGTAAAAAATCAGCTGCGTATTTCCGGAATCAATTTGTCCATAGACTTCAGTTACATTGACTCGGATATCATCTTTGAGGAGTAGCGTCATCTTTTGAACCAGCGAGTCGAGTTGGCTCTGGGTGAACGTGGATATTGGAATGTTCAGCGTCAACTCCATGAGGTTCATTTCGAGGGGGTCTGGCTTGACTTGGACGCTCACTGTGTCTTTGTCTGATTCGCCCTGATCATCTGTGACTGTGAGTTCATAGACGTATCGGCCTGCTTCTATGTTTGTTAGCTGTAAAAGAAAGTGCAAGTAAAAATGGTTTCTGTGGTAAGAAGAAGAAGATGTATTGCAAGACTGGCCTGTTGGTCTAGTGGTTAGTGACCCTGACTGCTATGCCGGTGGTCGTGGGTTCGATTCCCACCCAGGACAAATGTTTGTGTGATGAGCACGATTCTGTGTCTGAGTGTAATTTATCTATAATATGTATGTATTTAGAAATATATAAGTATGTTTATCAGTTGTCTAGTACTCATAACACAAGCTCTGCTTAGCTTGGGACTAGACGGCGAAGTGTGATAGTTGTGGAATATTATATTATTATATTATATTATTATTAAGTAGGGCCCGATTTGGGATGCTATAAGAGATGTGTTTAAATTCCGACACAAACTCAAATAAACTCATATTTGAATTTGTGACCTATTAGAACGGTCTAGAAAAGAGATCAATAAATCTTTAGATGATTTCATCTGTGTGGCTGCTTTACCGTGTATCTATATATATAAAAGGAGAAACTGACTGACTGACATATCAACGCACAGCCGAAACTACTGAGACTAGAAGCGTGTAATTTTGCACAAGGTTTTCTTTTATGACGTAGGCGAGCACAGAAAGGATTTCCCAAAATTCACCCCATAAGAGGATGAAACAGTCCAAAGTTTGTTTCGGAAACTTACTTTCACGCGAGCGAAGCCGCTGGCAGTAGCTAGTTGCCAATAAAGAGCATTATTTATATTCGATATCATCAGCAAAAATTCCTAAGAAATATAGTAATTACTTACCATAAGCACAGGCTGTGTATCCGAGTTCAATATGACCGTCCCGGCGGCGAGTCCAGAAGGTGATCGAGTCCACTTCCAGGACACGATACGGAAGTCGTCCGAAGATTTGGATCCGTTCAGTATCAATACGGATA
Organism: Mythimna pallens; assembly: GCA_961205895.1. Classification (NCBI taxonomy): domain Eukaryota; kingdom Metazoa; phylum Arthropoda; class Insecta; order Lepidoptera; family Noctuidae; genus Mythimna; species Mythimna pallens. Next base: position 12,706,807 of record OY540843.1, read on the forward strand.
CTGGCAGGTTCAGTACCAAGTCACCGCCTGCATCAGCCTTTGGTGGACTGTTCTTGTCTGTAGAATGGTTATTAGAATGAAAACTTCTTTAGCCACTCTATGCTCTTCTATAGAGTTTCAATACAATTATGTCTATATCGCTTAACTACGCTTATGGCACAGCCTGTAAAATAATGCTTAAATAAGCCACGTATGCCGCGAAATTATCTCTTAGTTGCTATTCTATTAAGAAATCTATTTTATCCGGTTGTGATGTTGTTTATTGCTCTAAAAACGGTGAAGAAATCTGGAGGAAAACGACATGTTCTAGAACACAAAAAATCTAAGCTTTGTAACATCCACCAACCCGCACGGACTCTACGTAGTGCATTAAGTCCCATTCCCTCTCCTAGAGAGGAAGTCTGAGTCTCAGCAGTGGGAATATTATAAGGCTGATTGAGTATTTTTATGTTATGATGTTGTTTATAAATTTTTTTCAATGAAAAACTTCTTCACAAATTCCTGTTGTCTGCTCTGACTCTAACTATTACTGTTTAAGGTCATTCATATACTTTTTTGCGTGGAGAATCATCAAATGACTCCTCTCGGTGGAGCGTGAAGGAGTGTCAGACTTTTACTGACTAAAACCCACCTGTTTTCATTCATTGCCCTTTGTGAGGGCCATGGTACCTCTTTTAACAATCCGCAGTCCTGAGATTCGAACTATCATCTGTATATATATAAAAGGAGAAACTGACTGACTGACATATCAAAGCACAGCCGAAACTAATGGGAATAGAAACGTGACATTTTGCACACAAGGTTTCCTTTTATGACGTAGGCGAGCACTAAGAGAGGATTTTCAAATGGGATGAAAAGGGGGTCAGAAGTTTGTATGGGGAAACCTATTTTCATGCGGGCAAAGCCGCTGGCAGAAGCTAGTCGTCTCATATGCAAATCTAGTCATGAAACCACTGCGCTACGATCTTCGCTAAAGGTCAAACCTATGCTCTGTTGTTATATAAGGACAAACCTATTTAATAATACATTTTGATACAAGTGCGGAAAGTTTGTCAATGTGACCGAGGCGGAATTCGCACGAGCCGTAGGCGAGTGTGTTTTGCAGCCGAGGGCTGCAGTCACAAATCTGCACGTGTATCAAACGACTTTTTTTAATACACTTACGAAGAAATGAATAAACGGGGTTTGACCGGCGCCTCGTGGGGGTCAGCGCGCGCCCAGCGTGATACGATGCATGTAATAGCATTGTAGCGGGGAAGAGCACGCGCACTTTTCTGCACTAGGGCGGAAAACAGTCTATTGCGTGCCTAAAAGCCGTGATATAAGAGCGGGTTTTCGAGTAAGTGTATTGATAAAGTATTTTCTCCTGAAAGTGACACGGCATTCATAAACATTATTAGTATATCCCATTGAAACGTTCATTCAAACTCATGCAATATATAATGCAGAGAATATCGAACTTTTCAGGAAGAGCATCATAAGCGATAGTTTGCGCTTATTTCAGAAAAGGGTATTTCTTTTCGTAATTAAACAGTATTTGTGATAATATTATGTTAATAGGAACTCAGAAGATCAGAAGTTATATGAATAATAAATCATATTTTTTTTATACAAAGGTTACTTAAGTATGGCCATACTTTTTAATAAGGGGAGAGAAAACTCATTTCTGCAATAAACATAAATTACCTTACGATGTTCTTCCTGAAAAGGGTCGTTATGTAGGTGTTATTTTCATTTTAGGTGCACATTTTTTCATTAAGTTGATTTGACGTGTTCTGCGTATAATTATTATATTAGAATAGTAATATTATCAAAAAAGCTGTAGAGAAATTTCAACCTAATAATAAAATGTACATTTCGTCGCATAAGTTCTAACACTCCGTAAACAATATTTTGATAAAATACGGTACGTATGTCGTTTGATAGGAAATCGAACAACGCAGCATTTAACGAATCAAATACGAGGATTTAGAAGATTGGTGACGCGTTATCTATATACATAAAAAGAGAAACTGACTGACTGCCATATCAACGCACAGCCGAAACTACTGGGAGTCGGAGCGTGAAATTTGGCACGAAGTTTCCTTTTATGACGTATGCAAGCACTAAGAGAGGATTTTCAAAAATTCATCCCCTAAGGGGATGAAACGGGTGTCGTTTGTATAAAGAAACCTAATTTTACGCGAGCGAAGCCGCTGGCACAGGCTAGTTCAATATAAAAACAATGTGTATGTCAGTGTTGAACAGAAACGCTACAGAAAAACCGTGTAACTCAGTTGTACCTACTCCTATGGGAGTAGGTGCAACAGTGCGTAAGTCAGTTTTTTCTCAAAACCGAGTTACGTGCTACCAAACAGTATATATATTTGTTCTTCTTCTTCTGAAAAGTTCCCGATTTTGACTTAAGCAGTGTTAGAAGTTAGCGACGATTTGTGCAACAGTGATTTTTATAAGAAAATTATATGTACAGGTACACACTTACTTTGAGTGACAGTGACGGTGACATTATCAGATGCAGAGTTCCCGTTATCGTCGAGTACAGTCAAGGAGAACACGTATTGCCCCTTCGTCAGGCCGGTGGCATTGGCAACGGACTCGTTAAAATTGACAATGTTAGAGTTAGTAGGACCGGAGAGACAACGCCAGGTGTACGCGACTATCCTGTGGTCATCGTGCGAAGCTGAACCGTTCAGGATGATCCACGTTTGAGGTAGTGATATGAACTGCAAGTATATTTCATTACAACTATCGCAGCTGTTCTTGACTGAAGATGTAGTTGGTGTAATTTGTGAGCTCACGTCGATGGTTGTAGTTTATATCTTATGTCATAAAAGTCACATTACGCGCGCTCAAGATCTGCACCAACTATGTATCGTATGGTTCATTGTGATAAAACAGTAATTATAAAAACAAAACATAGATAGACACATTTAGGAATTATGTACATAATAATTTAATCTAAGTGTTACTGTGCAATATTACAACAAACCATTATTTCGGATATCCGTTGTGATAACTTGCATAGATCGTCGATAATGACATGCAATGATTATCTTATCACACTTCCTATCCATATTCCTTCCTCCACACTGTACATACGTGTAATATTTGTTTTAGTAACCATACACCATGAAACCAGCATGCATGTTCACAAAATATTAGTCTAATATAATAAAATCTAGCTGATTCGGCAAGCGTTGTTCTGCCATTTAAATTATCAAAGAAAAAAAAATGGGGGTGGGAGTTAGAGGGTAAACCTATTCTCAGACCTACTAAATATACCTATAAAAAATTCATAAAAATCGGTCAAGCCGTTTCGGAGGAGTTCGATAACAAACACTGTGAAATAAGACAGACTTTCATACATTAGATCTTTTTTTTTATGAATTTTTGTGTATATTTGGTACGTTTGGGAGGTCGTAGGCTATTTTTTCTACTCCTAAGTGATAAGGGTGGCACGAATGTAAGTGGTAAAACAATGGTCGCTGGGTTAGCTAGTTATTATATATAATTAATTTGGTCCTTTTGGACTATGTACAGAAATTAGTAAGAAACTTGTTACGGATGATATTGCATATCAGCACTAACATATACTTTACAGCCTACCTCTTTAACTTTGACCCATTTCATTAACGACCCTTTTTTTAAAGCTCACTTTCGCCTTTGTCTTTGTCAAAGTCAATTAGTTATTTAGCACCTATTGATCAGATTTACACCAAGATAGTCACAAGTTTTCAGCATACTGATTCTAGTTTAAACAAAGCTGTTTAATCGACAGCATAAAAAAGCAGATATCTCGCAGTCTTGTCGTAATTATGATTTACGAGTCTGATAGCAGATTGCAAAACATTACATACTACTATACAATTGATTTATATACTTTAATCAGATTCAAATCGGTGATTGATTTGCGTGTTATGTTATAACATAAGATGGTTTTAACACGATTATTGAAATTTATAAAGCGAATTTGTTTTACGTTAACGCTTTCGACACGTCCATGACGTTCGGCGCTCCGATTGGCCCGCTTCAAGCTCTTAACCAATCAGAGAGTATACGGTAACCATGTCGATCGAGTTAATGTACAACAAACTCGTACTGACAGAGAGCCTACTCTAAAATATTTGATATGTATTTGTCTTTTCAGAACTATAGGACTGGTAAATCGCAAGGTTAAAGGTGCAGAAACACACATCAGTCACATTTCCGTCAAGCCATAGATCAATGGCGTCAAAAATGGAAAAAATATAGGTTTATAGAAGTCGCAGAATATGGGGCCCTGCACATTAATCACGTCATGACCGGCACGTCTCAATCATTCACATACAATCAGTGACAGATTCGCGACATGACGGGTACATAACTGATGTGTGTAACCTTAGCCTTATTCGTTTGCAATACTTACGGCCTCAGCCTGCGCGTCAGCTACAGGCGGGGTGTTGGTTGGCGGTTTGACAAAAACATGCACATCCGCCGTTGAAGACTGGCCCGAAGAATCCGTTACTTTTAGCACGAATGTGTACACGCCTTCCGAAAGATTCGACAACTGGAAAAGTATGGAAATATGATTTTAAAACGGTGATGATTCATACAGGTTGTGGATATATTTGGCACAATAAAAAAAAAATTGTGGTGCGGCGTTTTTTATTTGCGTTTGATTGTCTGTTAAATAGTGTCGCGAGCCAAACTAGTTTTCACGGTCAAAACCGAAACCGAATTTCATCTTCGGTCTCAGTTTCGGCAGAAATCGGTTTCGAACTCAGAACACAAACTGAAAATTCAGTCGGACAGTACTGTTAAATGTAATATTTACCTTCTAGTAAATGCCAACATAACACATAGAATAGTATGTACGGCTAACATTAATAGAAAAATTCATCTCGAGGTGCAGGATGATTATTCATATTATGATATTGAATATTATAGAGGTATGCTTAACATGAAAATCCCGCAAACCACCATTGATAAGGGAGATTTTCCGATCAGACGTGTTGTGTCTGGTTTGGGCCCAAATGCCCGATAGTTGTTATCGGACTGTTGTATAATTATGTAAAAATGGCGCGGAGACCTTCGACAAAGCGAGCGCGGTTCGATTGTGGGTTTAGTAATGGCGACATTTAGTTACCAAAAAAATTGACTAAAAATTCTCACGTAATAAAAATGAAAAATCGGCTAAACTAGTAGTCAAATCGTGCCCAATGGGAAGGTAAAAGGAAAAGAGGACGCCCTCTATGAAGGTGGGACGACGATGTAAAGGTGGAAGCGGAGCCAATGTGCAAAAGGAAAACCTATGACCGGCACCTGTGGAAGAATATGGGGAGGTCTATGTTAAAGTGAAACAATATTCTATAACAGATGTCGAAGAATATTTTTTATTAAGTACTAGCTTCTGCCAGCGACTACGCCCGCGTGATGATAGGTTCCGCTATACAAACTTTGGACACCCATTTCTCCCATTAGGGAGTGAATTTTGAAAAATCCTCTCTTAGTGCTCGCCTGCGTCATAAAAGGAAACCCCATGCAAGATTTCATCCTTCTACTCCCAGTAGTTTCGGCTATGCGTTGATATGTCAGTCTGTCAGTTTCTCCTTTTATATATTATTATATAGATTAACTAAATAATGTACTAGAATGACAATAAAGGCTATTATTATTATACCTAGTTACCTATTATAATTAGAAAACCAACGATCGATACCTACTCTCCAGACGGTACTACAATGACGTGCTTAAACCAAAATATAATATCAATTGATTGAGTGAAAGTAGCTTAGAATATTCTACCAATTTATACTAATTTCTTTTATCTACTTCAACATAACCTGATCACTATCTGTTTATGACCTATTTATTAGTAAATAAACAAACACAATACGTCTACTGTAAGTGAGATCTGCTGAGGTATCTCGCAGATTCCAGGGCATACAACTTTTTTATAGGACAGAAATCATCAAATAACTTCTTCTGCTCTGGGTGGAGCGCAAAAGATTGTCCAGACCTTTACTATAACCCCCCGTATTCCTTCAGTTGTCCTTTGCGTTGCTGCAGCCCTGGATTCCAAGACATGCTGCACCATCAAGTCGGCACCAATCTACATAATTTATAATCTGTTCATTGAGACCATTGCGAGAACGGCCATTCTGCAGTTTCCAGGTCATGTACGAATCTTGGAGTTACGGTTGACATTCAAGTGCTTTTTTCTTACGAACCTATGCCGTACAAGCGACGCATATAATATACCTAACTAGAAAGCATTGAGTGGTTACCTACATGCAATCTAATTCTTATCTACTATAATTATATAAAATAAAAGGAAAAACTGACTGAACACACAGCCGAAAGGAATTTTCATCATCAATTCCCAGAGTGTTTTGCAAAACGGTTCCTTAAGCATTAAGAGAGGTTTTGCAAAATTAACCCCGTAAGGGTATGAAACAGGTGTCCAAGTTTATATAGCAAATCTACTTTCACGCTAGCGATGTCGCAGACAGAAGCTATATAGTCATAAATGGGCGCTTCACTTCTGATCCTACCCTATAAATACAAACAACAATGTAACAGGACAAAAATGTTCATAAATCGAGGAAATATTGTTACATATTATGCGCTAGATTGATAAGTGGCGATAACAATGAAAGGATATGATTATAAACCTCGTTTTTTCATTAAGCGTTATCTATGGTATTTTATGTTTATAATAACGGCGAACGTTGAACGGAAATTATTAGATTATGAACGTAACAGATTCCTAAGCGATTTTACAGTACATTGCGCTTCTATTGTGGCGATATTTGACAAATTCTAGGATTTGTAACCGCATTTTTACGGAAGTGGACGGGCCAGTGTCGAATGCATCAGGATAAAAACGTAATGTTTTTATAAATTACATAATGGGTTTTTTTTTTTTTTTAGTTGGGAAAATCATTTAGTGTTACCCATGGCCCCATTAGGCTTCGACCTGGGCCCCTACGATTGCTGACATCTCCCTGAGGCGCGCGTGAAACAATACGCGCCGTCGACGACTTGGGCTCGGTCCGGACGGTTACCGGACGGTCGGACGGCGACTCACCCATTGCTCGCCGTCCGCAAGCCCGCGCCTACGGTGGAAATTACATAATGGGTGCCGTTTTTATTGAGGCGGTCTAGAAACCGTTAGCGAGACGAGATAAAGTCGTTCATGTTCGATTTGCCAGATAAGGCAACGGAAAATGAAATTTGATAGGCTGGACTGTGCGTACTGCACATTAGTCCAACAGTGAGACAGGTTAACTCATTTTCTTACAAGAAAAAACGTTGCCTCACTCTAGGAATTACTCCTGTATCGTGAGTGCGTCCACAAACACGTAAATTCACATACACAAGACACCCAAACCTAGGACACTTATCTGTAGACTTGTAGACCATACATGTTCAGTGCGGGAATCGAATCCGTGACACGCAGCGAGTAGCCAATCTCTCAACCATGCCGTTAAGGGCCTGTGCACACCACGTTTTTTAAACGCGCCGTTGACGCGCGCTACAAGCGATACGCGCGCGAGTCAGACGCAGCCTGTAGACCTATAATAGGATAAAAGCGCGCCGTCGACGCCCGTTTCTAAAACGCGCGACAACGACGCGTTCAAAAAACGTGGTGTGCAAGGCCCTAACTGTTACAATTGTATTAGTTTATTTATATTAACTTACTTGTAAATAAGGAGAGTGCGTATTTTGCATGTCCACAGCTTTGTTTTCATCTTCAGCAGATTTCGTCCATTCCCAGGACGTGATCTCGTGGTCGTCCGTTGAAAGACTTCCGTTCAATGTTAAGTTGTTGTTTGGCAGGTATATTATCACATCTTGGCCTGTAGATGATAAACTCAAAGCATTTAATGAAACGAAATATCGTGACTGCATCGAACTTCGAACAATTTGCACCTTTAATCCAATACCGTCACTAAACGAAATTCTTCAAAAAACAACGTAATCTGTAAAGTTAGTCAGCAAACAGATGGCGTTAAAAACAGTTTTTTTGAAGAATTTCGTTCAGTTACAGTCAAAGACATTAAATATATACTACCAATAGACAGGCTATAGCGAACAAAATCGTGATCCGATACTTATTACCTAGTGGTCAAAAGTCGCTCAGTCTAGTATGACGCCCCTACACGTCAAGTCGTGTTTGTATCCGCTTTATGCATTAAGAGAAAATCATTTTCTGAGAAAATATGTCGAACTGCGCATTACGCTATTGCAAATCTTTTTATGATAAAATGACTGGACCTGACTTTTTCGTAAATATTTTTGGTATTTACGAAGTAATTAATTAAAATTCAATAATTTTTATAAATAGTTCTAGAACATTTGCTGATTTTGTGATTACGCAATCTATTGCTGAAAAGCTCAACCTTACCTTTATCACACACCGAGGCTCTACCACGAGCTCGTAATGTTATCCATTTTACGACCTAAACCAAACTGTTAAAGGGATGGAGCTATATAGGATGCTAGAAAAAAAAAAAAGAGTGATAGCTCCATCACTCTTTTTCGCTCTTACGACTGACATTTTAACATTATCATGGTAAGGCCCCTGTCCACCTACCGAGTGATAGTCAAATAATTATAAATTTTGTCAAATTTGATCGCGTGATTGGTATTCAAAGCCAGATGGTGTCACTGAGGCATAGGATGACAGTTTTTCTAAGACATTTGTTCTGATAGCCCTTTTATCGTATCTCTTGAAATCTCTTTGGTTATTGGATTAAAGATGCGAATTAGGTGTTCGCCTGTATTCATTTTTCTTCAATATTTTATACAAAATAACAAATAACGCTAAAAAGATTTTTTTTTCTGAACAGTATCTAAATCGGTTATTGAATAAAACACTTACTAGCATTTCAAATATTGCTATGATGAAGAGTAGGTGCGTGGTGGGAATATCTCGTTTTATCTTTTGTACATACATATTACGTAACCTAATGGCAGTGAAAATCACATTTCAATATGTGCATCCTTATTCTGCTACTTATCGTTTTCCCTTCCACCAGATTTGAAAGATATATTATTGGCTGCGCAGTAATTCTTTTTAAGAATCATATTATGGTGAATGCGTATTGTGTATTTTTTCGAGTATGCGCAAGTTTGGAACGCCAAGTTCAAGGCCCTTTACACATTACACTTTACTTACTGACCGTAAGTAAAAAAAAAAACCAGCCAAGTGCGAGTTGGACTCGTACACGAAGGGTTCCGTACCATCCGTTGCAAACAACGGCAAAAAAAGCACGTTTGTTGTATGGGAACCCCACTTAAATATTTATTTTATTCTGTTTATAGTATTTGTTATTATAGCGGCAACAGAAATACATCATCTGTGAAAATTTCAACTGTATAGCTATCACGGTTTATGAAATACAGCCTGGTGACAGACGAACAGACAGACGGGGCCACCACTATTTATACATTCCAAAGCGTAAATCTCTATGAAAATTTAAATACCCTAACTACATTTTAATGCTTTAAAAATATTTTAATGTTCATTAAAATTACCCGCATTCGCTTCAGGTGGGTAATCCGTATGATTCAACACAGTTATATTGGCTGCTGTCGTATTCTTCACATGATCTGAATCCTCAACGGTCAGCTTAAATGTATAGTTGCCTGGCTGTTTGAGATCATTCAGTACTAACGTAGGTCCGTCTTGCAATGGAGGCTGGTAGCCAATGGGGCCCGATGTTAAGTCCCAATGCCAGGAGATGATAGCGTCGTCATCCTGTAGAAAAAGCAAAGCAAATGGAACTGCGCACTAGCTTCTGACGTTTTTTAAGTGCCCATGTAGGCCTATAAGAAATAAAAATAATTTGTTTATTTTTTTGAATCAAGTTTTTTGGCGTTTAGTATCAATAGACCAAGAAAAGATGGGTATAATGAAGAAATAATAAAAAAATATCCTTCGCCGATCTTATGGGACAACGGCAGAGAGAAGAGAAGAAGAATTGACAGTTTACAATTTTACATACCTTGCTAGCGCTACCATCGAGTACTGCAACAGTGTTAGGCAGCTTTACGGTCTGAGTTTGTGGCGTGATGACGACTTGGGGCGGGGTGTTGATGCGATGGGGCGGCAGCACCGTCACGTTGGCAAACCCCTCTCCGTAGGAGTTGGTGCCGTTCACTGTCACCTTGAAACGGTACTGGCCTTCTGTTAAGTCCGTTAGCGTCACCTTTGCTCCGTTTTGATTCATGTTACCTGAGGAACATTTGAGTTAATGTTTAGTTTTAGCCATTGCATAAACAGTTTAATGCAGCGTGTGTTTATTTCGTAGCAATAAGAGCTGTTTTCACAGTCTTACGACTGCTATTAAGTTGACGTATTAGGAAACTAGCGGCCATTCGCGGCTCCGCGCCCAGGAAATTTGTCCTTTCCACCGCACACGTAAGTGGCGGATTCCCATGTAAAGTTACCAATTATATGTATTTTTTTTAACTGTTTTTATTTGTTTTAACTTTTTTTTTTTAAACTACCCCTGTGTTGTGAGTGAACAAAGCAAAAAAATAAAAACAAACAGATGAAGCCATTGAGTGTTAGCAAGACTAACGAACAGATAATACAAAGCATATTGATTTGGAGCCAAGCAACTCTACACTCAGTTATTGTAGGTACCTAGAAACTCAATAATTATGATATATATGCATTAAATAATGCTACATGTTATTTGTATAAATGTTTTATTGTTGAATGTAAAATCAAAAGCTTTATATTTTATTTCTACATTCATACAATGTTTTTTACAACTGCTTAACATGTTCAGTTTTTATTACCTGTAAAACCTCCTTTTGGTTGGTCAACCAATGTCCATACATAGTTGTAATGGCTCATTGTGGCTTTTTCATCAGGTATAGTGTATGCTGCCAAGGTCACTTCATTGTCTGGCAGTTGTACCTAATAAATACATTTAAGAATGCGTTAAACTAGCAGTAATGGAGTAATAAAATTGAAGTCAAAAGGGAATGCCCTGGCCCCATAGAAAAAAAAAGCCAGCTTCGGCGAAAAATAAATTTATTTCAAATTAATTATCTATAATGAAAAATAATAAAATAATAACCAGGTTTGATCGTCATCCTACTGGTAAACTTATAAAAACTGCTAGTTTTATTTTCAGGCGTCGATTTAAGAATATGTTTTTAATAATTTTTCGGATTCGGTGCATTATTTCTGCATCAATTCAAATTAAAAATATCGTTTTCGTTTCATGTTTCGCGATTTAAGAACTCCTGAATCGTGGGGATTTAGAGACTTAATATAAATGTAAATTCTTTTTTGATTTTTCAGAGCAATTGTTTTTGGAGCTATTGCATCCCATGGAAGTGACTGGTTTACGTGTGCAAAGACAGGGCAAGCGAATGTCACGATTGGAGGGATGACCGTCGTGAGAAGGTGCAATCAGTACTTGAATGACAATTTGCTGTGGGCGGTCAAGATATAGCGGAGCCTACTTTGGGTGAAAGCGACACAAACACGAGCCTGTTTTATGTACCCAGTGAAGATCACATGCTGGTCTAGTATCACATCGAACTGTTTAGCTTGCTTTTCCTAAGGGATCGGTTTGCCATACATGGTGATCGAAGGGGTTTTCCGAGGTCTCGAAAAGAGGACTGCCTGAATCTTGACAGGATTAACTCCAATTATCCATTTCCGGAACTATTTGGCCAAAATATTTGCAGAAGATTAGAGATTGCGAGCGATAGCGCCAGGGTGTACACCACTGGTGTAGTAAATAGCTGTCTGTGTCTTCAGTAAAAAGAGTCAACTGCACCTTTTTAATTTTTGAGGTATTGTTGGTGAGCAGCATGTAAACTAAGTGGAATACCACGGACCCTTGAGGGACTCCTGCTGATGAGATATTATTTGACGAAAGTTTTTGCTATTTATAAACTTTATTTCGGAAGTTAGAGTTTCTGGTTTTTGTTTTTGTTATTTAACACCGACTTCCGAAATGAAAAGTTGTTTTGAACGGTTTAGTGTTTTTTGTAGTGATGTCGTTGTTCCACACTTTTTAGTTGTGATACACATTTAGTCAGAGTAACATCATCTTATGACAATTTTAATAAGCCCAAACACAGCGAAGATGCATTGATTAAACACGTCATCGAAAAAAAAAACCGAAAAAACAAGATACGGCCGTTTATATCGCAAAAAACGTATATTTTGACACTCTCAAGGTAATCAAAATTCATATTTTTATTCCCGTTGACTTAGAATTCTGAAATTTGGCATGAATCTCATAGCAAGTATATGAAAAAATCTGAAAACTTTAAATTTGTAGTTGTCACAAAAAAAAGTTTTTTGTGCAATTCAGGAATTGAACTGTTTTCATAGGTAAGTTTGTACGGAACCCTCAACGCGCGAGTCCGATTCTCTTGCCCAGTTTTTTTTTCCTAATTCAATAACTGTAAGTATAATTAATAAATTGGATTTTAAAAATCCAACATTAAATAATTTTCCTCATGTTATAATTAATCTTTATTAAATTCGAATACTAGTAAAGTAATTTGTTACCTGTTTAGATAAGATTGAAACAGTCAAAGTTTGAACACTTTTGGGAGAAGAAGTTTCGGTTTTCAGAGCATCACTTTTTGCTTCACCATCATCACTATTTTTCATTGAATCTATGGTTGGACCTTTGGAAAATGGTCTTTTTGACTGAACACAAGCTCCTTGAGCATTCTCCTCTGTACCGGGCACACATTTACATATGCCGTTTCTTAGTTTTAAGCCCAGGGGTATACACTCAGAGTTAAATGGACAGTCACCAACACCTACTTCACACGGAATTTTTTCTAGAAAATTTGAAGCATCCATTATCATGTCACTGTCATTATTGTCACGGTATTTGTCAAAAGTTCTTGCTTCATCGTCATCCATTGTAGGCAAGTTGTTGATGAAATGTGACAAAAAGCTTGAGTCAACCTCATCATTGAGCAGATCATTGCGGTGGCTTGTGTACGGAGAATAAATAGAATCCTCTTCAGGAGAAAAGTTGTTATTCATGGGCCTGTAGCTAGACTGATCTAGTATGTCTGACCAGTTCTCTGTAACAATATCAAATAAGTGTTTCTGTCAAGTCAATGAAATTAGCAATGCAATGAGATAAAAACATTAACCTATTTGTTATCATTGTAATGGTACACTATATGGTTTTTATCAATATTAAAGATCAAGGAAGCGTCAAACTATTGTCTATTGACATGTCGCTACAGTAAATATTAGATGTTGCATTACATTTACTGATAAAAAAAAATCATGTGTTTTCCACTCCCTGTCTTTCTTATTTTCACACTGATAAATAAGGGCAACAGACTATAAAAAATAGTAGCTTTTAAGTATTCTTAATGTTTTCAACAAATTATTACATTACCATTAGGTAGAACTGGTTTCACTAATATCATAGACACATGTGATGCTTCCCACTTGCGGCTCCCAGTCCTCTGCAGAGGCAGACACAGTTCATCACTGACACACTCAACGTGAAAACATCTCAGGTCATAGATGAACACTATGTTGCAGGAGTCAGAAAGGCAGCATTCCATCACACATTGCTTTAAACCTTTCAGACCTGGCTTTTCTGTATAGTTTCCAGCTGTAAGGTTTCCTAAGGAAAAAAATAATATTGTGTTTGAACTAGGTATTTTATTGGATTTAGGTGACAGATTTCTTGTGTAGCTCTCACACATGTAGCTAATATGAGTAGGACTGTCTGGGTATAAAATTTATTTAACATCACTACTACATGAGTCAGTGTTAGTGCTTAGAGATAAGACAAAGGCCATCTCCATCTTCTTTTCATGGACAACTAACAAGTATTTAGGTAGAATTAGTGGTAGATTTAGCAACAGCTGTTTCAATGCATCAGCTGCAAAGTTAATGATGTCAATTGCTGATTTACTTTATATTACTCTACGAACAAGATCATTAAATGAATACAAGTCATGTGCTGTATAAACTTACCAACTGGCATGTAGTTCATAAAATTCTTGGGATACAACTTGGGACATTTATTATTTTCGTATTTTTCACTCCATGGTTTATTGTACTGCGACAAACACTCTTTCACATTAATTAAAATCACTAAACTAAATAAACCCAAGCATATGCTAGTAATACTGTTCATTATGGAATATTTTCAATCGCAATAAATTTGTTGTTTCGTCGCACAATGTTTCTCTCGTCGACAAATACTGCACGGTTGAAGCTATCTCAATCACAGGAACCTTAATGTAATGTAAGAGATATACAATATTTGTGTGGGAGTTCCGATAAAGTGATATATTTTAATAATATTGTTTTTTTTATGATTCTAACGTAAACATAATCGAATAATCGAAATCCCTCATTGTGAATGGTAAACGTCAGTCAAAACGACGACAGAATCACAAGATGTAGAACTTAAAAATAGTTGCATCACTGTCTTTCACACCAAAAATGGTTTTGATTTGTTCTTTCCTTCATAAACTGTAAGGCTTAAAATTAAACCTTTATGAAACGCGCTGTTGACGTTTCGACATATTTTTTGACGTTGAGTGGTCTTGTTTTTTTTAATAATGTTTATATCTTGGATACAGAATTCTTTAATTAATGTCTTCATATGAATACTGTTACTTTGTTTACTTACCATTGGAGTCTCAGTCTACTATAAGAGTATTCCCTAGGAATCAATTTGCAGGAATCATTTTCAGAAATAATTAAAACTACCACTGATATTCACTCAAAAAATACCGCCAAAACTAGTTATGTCTCGTCAGAAAAATCGGGGATAGTGATGTACTAAGATAACGACTAGTTTAATAAAGAATTCAAGTTTATATATATAATTCAAGTATATAAATTACTGGATTGGTTCATAAAAATGATCTAATTGTCGTAACACACTTGCTGTGAAAAATAACCTCGATCGCACCTACCGCACGATTCTAACATTACATCCGCATGGAAGTACAGGGTGTACTAGTCTAGGTAGCTAGCCAAAATAGGTCCGTGGCAAACCTGGAGAAGTCTCGGTAGACAATGGTGTTGCGGCGTTTACGTGATCTGTGCTACTAAGTAATTCAAATCTTTTTATTTATTGGCAACTTGTTAGACGATACTACTTTCCGCCTAGCTTTTGCACTACGCCTAGGCGCTCCTTGCAGTTATCTTCATCGTTGCCACTGTGGAGATGATGTCACCAGCCCCGCGTCACCACAGCCTGTCATTCGCGGGACGCATAGCGCGGCACGCGAATATTAACGACATCATCCGACGAGTCCTACGAGTCACCGTCGGCGTTCCGGCTGTTTTGGAACCTCTTTTGCTTGGCACGCGATGATGGTAAGAAACCGGACGGTATGTCTTTATTTCCGTAAAAGATTGGTAGGCCTTTAGTGTGGGATGCTACCTGTGTCGACACTCTTGCGCCATCCCATCTTCCTAGCTCATCGTGCTGTGCTGGTTCTGCCGCTGCGGCTGCGGAGAACCTCAAGCAGCAGAAATGTAGCAACCTCGTCGGCAGTTATATTTTTTAAACCGTTTGGGGTTGAAACTCTTGCCGTGGCCGTAGGGTCCGGGGCTCATATGCTTTTTATTAAAGAATTATTGAGACGCTTAGTTGATACTTCGCGTGAGCCAAGGGCTGGCTTTAACCTCGGTCAGAGATGAAGCATTGCCATACAATTTGGCAATGCCAGCAGTTTTTTGGGCACACTTCCAGTTTTATGACGCCTTAGCTAGGAGTTTATAGTCTTTAGTGTATTATAGTTTAAGTGTTTTTATTTTTCTTGTTACCTGACTGCAAGAAGGGTTATGTTTTTCGTGCGTATCTTGTATATATGTATGAAAAAAGAATATTACTGTACATAGGTACTATGTATGTAATATTCTTTATTACCTCATATCTTCCAAACCGCTGAACGGATTTATATAATTAATATATTGTTAGATTCGTCTTGATAACCCAAGTGTTCTTAGATAGGTGACATTAAAAAAATCAACATAACGCCATAATCTAAAGTAAACAATTTTTTTGTTGTTTTATGGGTATCAAATTAAAGGGCTCATCATGACGATTTCAAAATGGTATATCATGACCATATTAAAAATAAATACAATAGGAAATATGTTATTTATTTTCTACTAACTGTTACTCGCGATTTCGTTGCTCCCCTTTTTATATTCCCCCTGGGAATTAAGTCCCGTTATCGCGGGAAAATTAAAAGTACTCCAAGTTACTCTTTGTAACAACAACGACGAATTTGGGACCACCAGCAATGTGTAGGTCACAGTCTGACCGTCCGGCTATTGTCCGGACCCAGCCCAAATCGTCGACAGCGCATTTTGTGCTATGCGTTCCTCAAAGATATGTCAGCAAAACCAGTAGGGCCGATGCCTACTAAAGCCATGGAAGGACTTCTGAAAAGGTAACCCGTAGTCCTGGAACGCAAAGGGCAACTGAAGGAACCTAGGTGTGGTTTTACTCAGTAAAAGTAAAAGTCTGGCACGCTCTTTTTCTCCGCCCTAAAGTGGGATAAGTCATTAGATAAGACCACACACAGATAAGCTTTCTGTCAGAGAAAGTCCCGTCAAAATCGGCCCAAAAGTTTCTAAGATTTCCTCTCCCCTTGGGAATCAGGATGTCCCCCCAACCACCGAAATCAAATCCCGCGAGAATATAAAAAGTAGCTTAAGGTACTCATTATAATATTAGCTATAACCCAATGAAAGTCCCATCAAAAATAAGCCCAAGTTACTCCTTGTAAAATCAGCTATCCGTGTGTGAAAGTCCCTCAAAGTCGGTCCAGCCATTTCAAAGATGTCCTTTATCCCCGGGAATTAAAATGAACTACCTCCCGCGAGAAATAAGGTGCCTTCGCCTTCGAGAAATAAGTCCCATCCCGCGGAAATATAAAAATTAGATTAAGTTACTCATTATAACATTAGCTATATCCCAATAAAAAGTAGCCTTAGTAACTGCTTGTAACATTTGCTATCCGTCAGTAAATGTCCTGTCAAAATTGGTCTAGACGATTCGAATGTTAGCCAGAACAAACCAATAACTAATCAAAAATTTTTAAGTTCACGTTCTTGTTATAGGTATCGAATACACTTTGATATATGTACATTAGTAAACAAATGTTTTTATTTGATAATACAAACAAACACTTCAATTTTATTTAAGATACAAAAAAGCGATGTGGATGACAAGGTAGGTTTGTGAACATTTAAGTGATAAATAATATAATAAATACAATATGTCCCGCATTAGGATTTATTATTTGTTTTATTTTATGTGTTTAAATTAATGCAATTAAATTGGTTCCTACACTACTGGACTGAACTTGTTTTTTTTTCTTTTCAGATTTTATTTAAAGATTTTTTCGCAGTCGGGTTTTTTGTTTTTTTTTTTTATTTTTGTTTTAGTACTTTTTTGTACTTACTTATCAAACAATGTAGAAAGATTTAGACACAATATTAAAAAATAATAAAGTTAAAAAAAGTCATGCTTTGGCGAATATTGTTAATATATTCTACTAGATGCTGCTAGCGCCTTCGTTCAAGTTAAAGTAGAAAACAGTCCCAAGAGAACATACTCCTAAGATAAAAAGTCTCCACAGAAACTTTTATATTTCAGGACATGGTCTATCCGTGAGCCAAATTTCATTGAAATCCGAGTTCGAGTTCGAATGTGAAGAAGTTACAAACATGCACACACACTTACAAACTTTCGCTTTTACAATATTAGTGTGATTAACCAAACTACGCCTTTTCACAGAATCAGTCTTTATCTAATAGTGGGTGCCTTCAAATCTACTGCAAAATTTTGCTAGCGTTCTGCGCTCATGTAGGATTGTGACCTACATCATCATATTATTAGACCGGTACAATACAACGATTACTTTTGGCTTGTTATTACTTATTTCCATATGATTAAGTAGCGTAGTACATATCTACTCGGTTTTTTAATTAAAAATGAACGCCCGAAGAATTTTTGTTTTGATTACTTAATTGTGAGTAAAATAAACAACCGTTATTAAAAAAGAATTTTCAGTTTGTCGAGAAATAAGAAGGAATGCTGACGGTTGTAGGAACTGTGTGAAATAATTCCAATACGTATTTTGATTGACATAAAAATACGTAAAAATGGGTGCAGGCCAAATTGGAGGGATTGCCACCTTGGGTAAATACCCTATTTTATGAACATTTTATAATTATCAATCCCACCAGTAATAATAAGTCTAATACGTGAGCTCGACTGGTGCGACAAAACCTCACCATAGTTCGAAAGCACGCTTGTGCGAAATACTGAAGCTTGACATTACTCTAGTGCGACATGAAGAATTAACATACCTATTTTGGGACACTCCAAAACGGACAGATTAGGTTAGAAAGCTAAGGCGCGAGCAAAGCGGAGCGCAGCTCCTGCTTTAGCCTTAGTAGTTTTTTTTTATAACCACCCAGAAGTAGGAGACCCGCAGAGCGGGGCTTCGTCGAGGAGTCTTGGCAGGTTCCTATTAGGCGCATAATACCACATTCGCAAAACGACACATTGGATTTTCGCAACATGCCATTTTCGCAAAATACCATTTTCGCAAAATGTCCATTATGCCACTTCGGACACTGTAACTTTTGTTTTAAAATTTGGACGCTAGTATGTTTTTTATGGACCTACCTACCACTTAGCTAAAACTTCATTCAGTAACTACTTGATTACAGTCTCAATTACAGTACCTATAGCATGCGGAAAAAATATAAAAGATACTTTGATTGAATCTTGTGTGACTTAATATCATTGAAATACATTTGCATTTAAGTTTTATCATTACTTTAATTAGTTTAAAAAAAAACTTATTAAAAATGAGCGAAGGTGGGTACTCCGAATAAAAAATTAATCAGTTTACTCACAAGGAAAATAAAAACAGTGTAATAATGACAGTTGTGGCGATCATAGATAAGCCAAACAAAGATAAATCCAAAAAGAAAAGACAGATATATACTCCTTGACGAGTCAAAACAAAAAAGAACGGAGCGAGATATATAGACTACATTATGTGGTTCTTAGTTCGCTGTAAAAGTGAAATGTACTATCTACGATTTGAAATGGAAATTTCCCTACATTGAAGACGCGTTGCCTTGAATCACTAAAAAAACATTGATCACGCAAAAAGTTTTTAAATACGAGACATGCATTTTTGAGAATGTGTCGTTTTGAGCATGTGTCGTTTTGAGAATGTGTCGTTTTGAGAATGTGTCGTTTTGAGAATGTGTCATTTTGAGAATGTATCATTTTGAGAATGTGTCATTTTGATTGTGTGGCATTTTGCTAGTGTAGCATATTGAGAAAATACATTTTTCGTCAATATGTCATTTTGCGAATGGGGCATTGTGCGCCTAATCCAGGTAGGGTAGTTTCAAATTACTGTAATACTGGACCAACGTACTGCTAAATTACAGTAGGTACTCGCACAAGTAGTAGTCACACAATTGTTTGTCGCACTACCGTAGTATCAAACTTCTATCGCACAATCGTTTGTCACACCAACAGTCCTAGCCAAGTTACGACCGTTTTTAGTTTCATTCTCTTTCATCGATCGCCTCGAGTCGGCCACGCCTCCTATTCCTTTGTTCTGACCACGTGACTGAGCGTTGAGATGACGTCAGAACAAAGGAATCGGAGGTGTGGCCGACTCGAGGCGATCAACGAAAGAGAATCGAAACGAAACGATTGTAACTTGGCTAGGGGGGCAGGCAGCGTGATGTCGAACTTTAGTGTGTCGCATAAGTTGAGTCGTAGTACAGTTTTGTCGCACAAACGTTGATCGCCCAATTATTAGTCGACTTCACATTGTAAGTACACTCGTAATAATAACGAGTTTATCATATAATTCACAGTGGATATGGATTTTCAAAATGCTGCTTCGTTTCTTGGTGATACAGCGGAACCAACCGAAGCTCAACATGTTGTGAGTACCTATTCATATAATTTAGTAGGTGCTGCAACGTATGAAAGCAATCTAAGAGGTCATACGTGTGCAGCTGGGGCCCAAGTCTGCTATTTTTATAAATTCTTCATTCCAACACGATCCCATTATCATTTTGCTAAAAGTTCGTAGTCTGCTAATTCATAATGGTCGATCATTGATCGGTCAATGGTCTTGTAGAATTACCATATCAAGCTGCCTCTCAACAAATTAAATGAAATAATGCACAATGACGTTCTAATGGTAGGTCACTAATCAAAGGAACTGTCAAAATTTTTGCAGATTCCCGCAGACGTCAAACATTCATTTGTCATTATGTATGAGATATTCTATGCCATTTCTTTCAATAGAGTGTGAGTGGTTGCTCATTGGAAAGTCATAATGACGCCATTATATTAATAGATTACCAAACTTGTCAAAATCAACAATTTATGAAATCAATGATAGACCATTCTGACACAATTGTAATAGCAGACTTGAGGCCCTGTTAAGATTTACCAAAACACTAGGAATATAATTAACGATAGCTTTTTTTACTCAGGTGCATTATTTATCGCACGCGATGATGTTTTGCTTGGGGGTGGTGATAGAAGCTCACGTGGTCCTCACGCCAGCCAGTTGTGTGCATGGCGAGAGATATAAGTTCAATATAGTGGCTGGCACACACATGTTTCTGGAAAACGCTGGTACCACACGATTAGTGGATCATCTTTGTGTTCATAGAGGTATGAGTACTTTTAAGTAACAGTAACGGAATTAGTTTGAAGGTCGGAAGCTCTAATCAGTCTAATAGAGGGCCTTTCACGAGCTATTAACGAGATCAATCCTAATGCTCCTCAATACCTCCGTGAACGCTTTGAGTACCTCGTTCCTAGGGGTAAACTCTGTCGCACTACCTCTTCTCTTCTCCTTCGCACTCCCCGTCATACTTCTAGCCGCTATGATGGCTCCTTTTCTGTAACTGCAGTACGTCTCTGGAACTCTCTGCCACACTCTCTTCGCGATAGCCCTTCTCTAGATGTCTTCAAAAGGAAACTTAAAGAGCACTTCCTTTCATTATTGACATAATATATATATATATATATATATATATATAGTATGTATTAGTATGTATAATATAATTATATTTTAGACTTAGTATGTAGGTTTATATTGTGCACTGGATCCTACCCTCGAATATGTTCTCTCTCTATATTTCAAAGGTTTGCTGGGAGAAAACTCATTGCTGAGTTAAGCTCGCCTTTGTACATGAACTGTCTGTATGTCAATTTATTATGTTTTGTTTTTGTGTACAATAAAGAATTAAGAATTAAGAATCAATATGACGACCTAAACTGTACTGTTAGTGCGGTTTCGTACTACGTCCGATCCGATCCGAATCCGTGAAAAAAATTAAAATAAATTTATTAATTTAATTTTTTATTTAATAAAATAAATTTTCTTCGTTATTTTTTAAATTACCATAGAAATAGTTCTACGTCTACTACGGACCATACTTTTACGAGTTCGGGTCGGATTCGGATCAGACGTAGTGCAAAACCGCTCTTAATGGGATGGAGCTATATAGGGTGTACAGCTCCATCCCTCTTTCTCGCTCGCACGCCTGGCATTTTAACACGTCATGGTACGGCCCCAGTTGGTATGAAAATGTTTTGTCGCATATTCACGTTGCACTTTTCTACCACCATCATCATTTTCATCGGGACGGTTCTTAAGTAAGAACACCGCTACTTAAATTTTAAATCCCTCCTCCATCCCAATCGCGTTCAACATCCACCCTCTTAATCATCTCCAAAGTTCTTGAGAGTGTTGTTCAGTAGCCACTGTCCAGTTATCTGTTCTCTAACAGCCTACTGAGTCCAGACCTTGAAGACACCTAAATTATAATCGGATGGGAAGACCGCAGCAGGCAAATTGTTTCTATCTTTCGATATACGCCGTATAAACGAAGAAGCGAAACGCTTAGTCTAGGTCCGGAGGTATTTCTAAATAAACTTGATGGACTGCAGAATTTGTGCATCCGTTTTACTTTTGGCCCTCGCAATTATATGATCATGTGTCGGAGTTTCGGAACAGATTAAGGAGGCTCCCAAATCGGTGTCGCTGAAATACCCACAATCTATCTTGTCCCCATTCCCCCAGTGGTAAACCCATTCGCACTATCACATCTCTTCTACTTCGTACTCCGCGTTACACTTTCAGCCACTATGATGGTTCCTTTTCTGAAATTGCACTGCACCTCTGAAACTCTCTCCCAAACTCCCTTCGCGGTAGCCCTTCTCTGGAACTGGCACTCAAAGATGTGCCAAGAATTTTCAAATCACTGTTTTTGGTACCTACCTAGTCAAAGTAATACGTACCTTTATCTACCTTAAACAGTAAAGTTAAACCTAAAGTTAGATAGACACTGCAGATGGAAATGTGAGGAAGGGTGAGTATTGGAGGCCAGTATCATGAAAATAAGTGCCAGGTATTATTTAATTACTATTAGCGCGAACAATCCCTCTCCTTAGCAAAGGTTGTCCTCCATGCTTTCTATCGGTCACGATTCTACGCTATGTTAGTTAAGTTGTGTTAAGTTTGTCTCGTAATTATCATCGTGGTTTGGAGTGGCTCCGTATCTTTGTTTCATGACACCAATTCAATATTTTAAGTTTTAACATTCTGAAGCTAGCCATTAAACCTGAAAATCTGATCTACTATTATACTATGGTAATAACTTTTGTATTTTATCGTAGGTTACAACTCATCACAGCGATGGGCGGATTGTCTGACGGACAATTTGGCGTTACTGGTTCTTACCAAACAGTTCTCTTTTAATAAGCGTGAGATGGGCACCGATTTTTTGATAAACCGTGTCCGTTATGGCGTTCATGCTCCGAAAGACGAAAGTTTGTATAAAGACATTACATGCAAATATTATGGTTGGGGTAGTAGGAGAAATGTAAGTAGCTTTCTAGGTGTTGATTCATTTCTGTCGTCTAAAGACACATTTAAAGAATAGTTCAGATATTCAGTAGATACTTCTTTAAAATAATTCGATTGCTCCTAAGTTTGATTTCTGGATGTCCCTAAACAAAACAAAGAATGTATTTAGATGAAGCAGGAGAGCTAGGCAGTGTATTTTTACAGCGACAGTGAAATTAAGCTAAAAGGATGGCATCATACTTAATATTGATATATAATATTACAAACGCCGCCGGCGCGATGCGTTTGGTGTTTAATTTCAATCAAGACATTATAAGCTAAATCAAAATCTTACAAAAAGGCATTCTCATAGTGGCGTGTCAGCCTAATCATATTTCAAGTAATTATGCACTAACACAATTAAATATTTGCCAGCACAAGCCGATTTGTACACAGAACATCGTTGCACACATGGTGTCTGCGTATAAACTGGCGTGCTCACGAAAAACTATGTTGAAGCTGTGCGTGTGGTAGGTCCATTTAGGTAAATGCTCGCTAAATAACTATCATCCCCAGGGCTATTTGATTCCGCTGTTGATTGAACTCCGGCGCATGAGCGTAGTGGTATTGCCCAGAACCCAATGTTTGGCGATGTTTAACTATCAGGAGAAGTTCCTTTGTATTCAGCAAGCACAGTGCCGGGTAATATTTCTTTGTATCCATAATCCTAATACCTAATTTTTAATAATTTTTTTATATAGTTAATATTTAAGTTTTCTACGTAGTTTGTTAAACCAATAAAATAAAATAAATGATACCTAATATAATTTGGTAGTAAAGAGTTAAGACAGATCTCTATCTGTATGATAGAGATCTGTCTGTATGTTGTCTGTGACCGACACATTTGGACCAGAGCATTGATTAGGACATAATTATGATAATTTCTATCTTTTATATATATATTTTTTTTTATATTTTAAAGTCCTGGATAAGTTATTTAATTAAAATGTAAAAGTACTATAGATAATAATTATCTGTTATGCATGTTAAAGACATTAACAGTAGCGATCCCAGACGTCTATTGGGTTTAGTTCATTAAACCCCGAGCGAAAGCTCGGTCATTGTCTTTCTATTGTGTCTCTAATTACTGTACTCAAAAGGTTAAGTCATATAGATAAAAGAAAGAAGAAGATATGTTAAGAAGTAAAAAATGTATCGGAACACGATATCTGCAGTTTGTTCCTACCACCAACGACACTGCTACACATGCAGCAATAGTTACGCAGTCACTCATACACCTGCAAATCTTAAATCAGACCGTGCTCCACAGTAAATTATAAACCTTAGCAGCAAATGCGGTGGGGCATAGCATCGACTGCCGGCTTAAAAGTTACCACCCACCAGACAAAGTCATGTCGCCAAGCGATCCGTCGTGTTCCGGCGTGATGTCTGGTGAAGTCGTATGGTGGAAAATGGGTCTGAGCAGTTGTGTTGCGATATATACCGGGTACGACGTACCAGCTGTTGTTGTGACGGACGTGGAGGGCAAGTAGTGTGCCAGCCACACACGAAAAGCTGCCCCGTCAACTACGAAAAATCCCAGGGTTGGCGACCGGGCGAGACGACCCGATGGCGATCTCTGGGAGGGTTCAGGCGTCCCTGCAGTCTCCAGATAAACCCTCCATTGGCTCAGCAACTCTGGTTGTGTTGTTGGGATTAACATCGCATCACCTCGCTCAACTGCCATCTTCCATCTTCCCTATTCACTTAATATTGATAAAAAAAGGAATGGTAAAAGGAAAGGCAAGTATCGACAGCGGAAGCACTTCCTCTCATTTCAAGTGCACCTCTCAAATATTCGTGGGCTGCACTCCAATCTCGATGCGGTCCACCACCAGCTTGAAATCGAGAAGCCACAGTTGCTTTTCTTGACGCAGACCTAAATTAGATGTCCGTCGATGGCGAATGTGGCGTTACAAGTCAGCAGATCAGCACTTCTTTGCGTCTTATCCTTGGCAGCAGGTCTGTCTCTTCTGCAAGTCCGTCGAGCTGTGCGGATGCTGTATCCGGTGTGATACGTCAAGCTATATTAGTATTTTATCCCTTATAGTGACGTACCCAACTGAGGCTCAGCTCACTCGCGGTAACGCCGATTGCATTCAATCTGAAGAGCGTAAGCATTCGGTGTTTCTTACCTGGGTTGCCGCTCGTAACCGCAAATCTCCGGATCGGAGCTCAAAGAAGAGAACCTTTAACCGTGCTGCTAAGTCATAAAAAAGGCACTAAAGAAGGCTCGCTTTGACCGCATTACCCATATTGGCACAAAGCTTAGCAAAGCATTTTGGTCCCTTACCAAGCCGGTCGAAGCGAACTTCTGTCGGCCCACATTGCCTCTGCTGTTTGAACCTGATGGAACACTGGCTCATACGGCGAGAGAGAAAGCAGGTCTCTTTGCATCTCTCTTTGCCCATAATTCTCGTCTTGACACTAGCAGTGCTACTCCACCGTTTCTACCTCACTGCGACACATCGATGCCCAAGGTTTGCAAAGAAGTTCTGAGAGCACTGTGCCGTCTAGACGTGAATAAAGTTAGTGGACCAGATGGTATATCAGCAATAGTTCTCAAGGCATGTGCGCCCGAGTTGTCTCCTGTATTGACGCGCTTATATCGCCTCTCATTTAGGACTGGTATAGTGCCCAAGTCCAACGGTTGCCAACGGGCAATCCGTGCCCAAAAAGGGCAGTCGTGCCGATCCTGCCAACTATAGGCCGATTTCAATAACCTCCATCCTCCATCTCTGCAAGATAATGGAGCGCGTGCTTGATGATTTATTGTTTTTCCTGATTTTAAAGATAAATAGTATTAAACTTGTACTTACATAAGGTAAAAGATTTCGTAATTACCCAGGCTTATCTTATTGCTTTGGTTCTTGCACGAAACCACTGAACAACACGGCATTTTAAATTTGTATGATCAATTGATCACGTTCGCGATCTCTCAAGTTTAATAACTGACGGCCGTTTGCCCGAATGTGCTTATTTTGTGCAAGTCGCGTGGACACGGACATGTCCCCTTGACACTTCTCCTTAGGCGTGGGCAATCTTTGCGATTGAAACATTTGCATCTGAATCACTGAAATGTTCTGAAACAGTGATATATATAACATTTGGAACATCGGCTCAAAAATACAAACGGAACATTTAAAACATCGGCTCACAAGATACAAACGGAACATTTGGAACATCGGCTCAAAGATACAAACGGAACATTTGAATCATCGGCTCAAAGATACAAACGGAACATTTAAAACATCGGCTCACAAGATACAAACGGAACATTTGGAACATCGGCTCAAAAGATACAAACTGAACATTTGGGACATCGGCTCACAAGATACAAACGGAAAATTTAAAACAACGGCTATAAAGATACAAACACAGACACTGCCTGTTATGAATCGTGATCTGTTACGTTGCGCCATACCTATAGGTACACCAACAGTTTTATTTAATTGAATTTTGATTTGAAAATACTGTGTGACTGTCTATAATATCGTGACCGGTTACGAAACTTGGGTGTAGGTACTGCTTTGAACCCGAAAGAAAAAGCCAGTGGGCAGAGTGGGTCTTTCCTTTTGAAGGTTTGCTGACGAAAGTTAAGAAAAGTCCAAGTGTTGGTCAAAAATGGTTGCTTCTTTTTTCGGCAAATCAGGATATTACACTACAGTATCGCTCGAAGACTGCAGATTGGTACGTCAACAGCTTACCCAGAGTCTTAGAAAACTATAATATAGACTGTTTTGAAAATAAAAACTCGTATTTTAATGGTTTCAATTTTCGAATACCATAATTAGAGACACTATAGAAAGACAATGAGAGAGCATTCGCTTGGGGTTTAATGAATTAACATCGTAATTGAACTTGTGTTCAATACAGTGATAACGTGATCACGGTATTGATACATTGACACGGTACCAATGTCAGTTTTGTCTATTTTTGGCAAGGTGTTCGAAGCTTTAGTATGCCCTTTACTTTCGTGACATGTAAAACAAACATTGATGCCTGAACAACACGGCTTCATGAAAGGCCGTTCTACTGGAACCAATCTTGCGTGCTTTGTATCAGACTTAGTTGACGCTATGGACCGTGGATCGCCTGTAGATGTGAGTTGCACTGATTTCAGTAAGGCGTTTGACAAGGTGGATCACAAAATCTTAGTTAACAAATTACACTCAATCGGAATTGCAGGAAAGTTATTGCAATGGTGTGAGTCATACCTTGTTGGGCGCACATCTAAAGTCGTGGTCAATGGTTATTCGTCGAGCCTCTTTCTTACACCTTCAGGTGTGCCCCAAGGCTCCCATCTGGGACCGTTGTTCTTCAATATATTCATAAACGACGTGGCGTCTTGTGTCATACACTCAAACATATATTTATACTAAAATCTACTAAGATCTAAAAATTACATATAAAACGAACAGAGTGCAATCAGGATACATATAAACTGCAAGATGACTTGGATCGTTTCTCCCGGTGGTGTTTGGACAATAACATGTTACTTAATGCTTACAAATGCAATCACATACATTTTTCTAGAAAAAAAGGACCCTATTTTCGTAATTACAAAAACCATAGTATTTACGAGCAAGAGGTAATTCGTGACCTGGGTGTTTATATTGACAATAAACTTCGGTTTAATATTCACGTTGATAAAGTTGCAACTAAAGGGTTTAAGATGTTGGGCTTCATTCTCCGTAACAGTAAAAACTTCAAACGCGCTTCAACTAAAATTGCAATCTTTAATTCATTAGTCAGGTCAGGCTTAGAATATTGCAGCATAGTTTGGACTCCATTTTATGATATAGATAAACGTCGTTTGGAATCTGTGCAGAAAAGATTTCTCTGGCATTTGTCTAATCATTGCAATATGGTCGAAAAATTAACTAGCTATAACTCTCGCTTAAAACATTTCAAACTTTTAAGTCTGGAAAATCGCCGGACTATCCTAGATTATCTGTTCCTATATAAAATAATAAACACTCACATTGATTGTCCAGGGTTACTTACTCAAATTAACATAAATGTGTCTTACAAAATGGCTCGTATATCTAGATATCAGTTGCTTCGCGCTAAGAGCTTCAAAACCAATCTGGGTCATTTTCCACCGTTAACAGAATGCAGGTTCAATTCGGTCGCCTGTCACGCTCACCCAGTGAAGATGTTGATTTGTCTTACTCGTTGCGTAAATTCAAGTCTGTCTTGCATAAAGCATTATTAAAGAGAATTTTGTCCCTTTCACGTACTTTATGTGAGTGAAAAGGACAACATTCTCATAAATAAGTAAATAAATATTTATAATTTGTAAATGTTCAAATATTCAGAATTTTGTTTTTATTGTCATATTTCTTTTTTATTGGTTGGCTTAACGTCGAACAAAATGTGAATAGATACGTTAGTTCATAACTCCTTTTATGTTTATTGCATGCCGTGGCAGCCTTTAATTAAGGCTACACTTTATAATGTAAGAATACGGAATCTTTAGCATGTATAATGGTGTATGCTTTGTTGGTTGTCCTAAAAATAAATAAATAAATAAATTGATCACACTAATACCGGTATAGAAAAACAGGATTGAAAAAATCCGGTATTTGAAAGCCCTTGCGCCAAGGTATTGGATGCACACGGGAGCTCCGAAGGCTAGAGCCGCCTCTGGGTACAGATTTATTAACTTCAATCAATATTTTTTTCAGTCGGAGAAATTCGGAGCACTGTGTCCGGTAAGTACATTAGATACATTTTTTTGAGGTGAAAAATCGTCAAATAACTACCCCAATTAAGACTATGGTCTAAGCAATTGAAAAGGCTAAATATCTCGTCATCATTATCAGCGCATGCTTCTTTATCACTGGTGGACCTATATACCATTCATCTCGAATTAAGACTCGATCATCGGCATTCTGGTGCGCAGTCCTGCTCTTGGGTATCTATAGGCCACTCTTTCACGTGTAGGTACCTACTCTAATCTTTATTTAACACTTGACGAGAAAACTGTCCTCATTTCAAGCACACACGGAGTGGGATATTTTCAGATACTTAGTTATGGAGGAGTGTAGAAAGCAAGAAATATAGGTATATACCTATTTGATGAATTACGGTAGAATTTCAACCTCTGGGCCACTACAAGATGAATTTGTTTCACATACATAGAAACGTCGTAAGCATTTAGGAGAGTTCTGAACGTATCAACCAATAAACAAATAACATTCTGAAATGTTCTTTTGATAACGGAATACAATTTTCTCGATACCTATGTACCTACTATTAAATTAATATAGCATTCAATTTCTAGGACGATGTGGGCTCCGTCATCGTCTGTTCCGGCTTTGCACAAGGAATGATGATTTCTCGTCTGGTAGACCGGCCGTGTGGGGTAGGCTTCCTGGACCTGAGCAAGTACTCCAAGTTCCTAACCTGCGGCGTGGACGACTCTCGCGACGTCATCGACAGTGATGGCGACGGCCGCTTCTTTGATTTTCAATCTCAAAAGCTCTCCGCACCACTACCTGTGGTGCAAACCCTACCACCCGATAACAGCACAAGTGAAAGTGCTGAAGACAAAGCTAAAATTAGTAAAAAACCATCAGATCAGCCTGTAGTAGAACCTACTCCTCATCCATAAAAGGCGGTACTAATATTGTAAACGCTTAAATAGTAATGTAAGTAAGTACCTACCTATTATAGTATTCCTTATGACGTTCGTTTGGAAAACCAATTTATATGAGTATACGAATCACTTAGGTCAGTTTCGCCGACTTACAATTAAAAAATTGTGTCTCATTAACTTGGGTTTAATAGGTGTTTTAAGCCGGAATGATTTGCTCTACAATGTTCAAACAATATCTACAGAAACAGTATGAATTATAAGAAAAACTTTTTATAGTCTTCTTATTAAAGTTCGTACCTAGCTGCTAAAATTAAAAAATCCATTTTCTCAAGCGAGAGACTCAAGGAAGGTCCCTTTGAAAATATACGTTTTTACGTAGGTATAAAATACCTTAAAAGGGCATCATAAAAATCTAAAAAAAAAAATTACAAATAATTTTTTCATTTATTGTTCTACAAACTAAAAAAAGGTCTATTTGCGTTTATTGTTTTCGTTTCAACTTTTTACCTAAGCAATTACCAACATTAAATGTATATATGTCTATAGAGAATAATATAATGGTTGTAAATATTGTACAAATACTTTTTTCAACAGTAAATTTTTTGAGATATTAGCATTTTTAAAATTTTCGGTAACAAATTTTGTAAATCACGACGTCAAAATGTCAAATCATAGGTCGAATACCTATCTCATGGACGGGGGATATACGTCATTTTTAGGGTTCCGTAGCCAAATGGCAAAAAACGGAACCCTTATAGATTCGTCATGTGTCTGTCGGTCCGTCCGTATGTCACAGCCACTTTTTTCCGAAACTATAAGAGCTATACTGTTGAAACTTGGTAAGTAGATGTATTCTGTGAACCGCATTAAGATTTTCACAAAAAATAGAAAAAAAAAACAATAAATTTTGGGGGTTCCCCATACTGAAAACTGAAACTCAAATTTTTTTTTTGATCAATCCCGTACGTGTGGGGTATCTATGGATAGGTCTTCGAAAATTATATTCAGGTTTCTAATATATTTTTTTTATATACTGAATAGTTTGCGCGAGAGACACTTCCAAAGTGGTAAAATGTGTCCCCCTGCCCCCCCCCCCCCCCCCCTCGTAACTTCTAAAATAAGAGAATGATAAAACTAAAAAAAATATATGATATACATTACCTTATAAACTTCCACCGAAAATTGGTTTGAACGAGATCTAGTAAGTGGTTTTTTTTAATACGTCATAAATCGTAAACCGTAATTTACCTTTTAAGTTTGTACGGAACCCTCAGTGCGCGAGTCCGACTCGCACTTGCCCAGTTTTTCTCGCCAATACGCTCCCGTATTTATATAGATTTATCGTTCAAGTGTAATCTATATATATAATGCTTTGTCCTGAATGACTGACGGATCAACGCATAGCCTAAACTGCTGATCTTTATTCTTTTTTTAATTTTGAATGAACATTCTTTAACAGAAATAATGGAAGATGAGTTACGTATTTTATTGAAATTCATCCCCTAACGGGGTTATAAAGGGGTAGAAAGTTATTTTGGAGGTGATTTGCTTCGAAGTGCTTTTGATTTAAATTACATTATATTTTGACATATGTTTGATAACTCAAATGTAAAACAGATGATTTTGCTGAAACCCTTCTTTATGTGGAATTGCTTTCATATTTAGTACGGAAAAAAAATAAACTTGACTGTGTCTGATTTTTAAAATGGGAGCAGAGTTGGTTAATATCAATGGGAAATTAATAAACCTTACAATTGTATCAATAGTGGGGGATGGCGCATGCCTTTTCCGTACCTACGCTTTCTTATTCGTTGTACGGCACACAAGAATGCTCAATGGACATTCGTAATGAAATTGTGTGGCATGTGACGCACAATTGGGTTGAATTTCCTGTAATGTCTCATGACCTTCATGGCAACAATTATCATCACAAAAGAAGAGTATTTACTAAATATGTTACAACATCCTACATATGGTGGTTACTGCGAGTTAAATGCAGCCGATCAATCAATCTTCTTTCTTTCTTTAAATGGCAACCTGTATGCCAAATTTGGTACAGAAGCCCAACCTATCAAAAGGTTACGTT
The DNA here is from genome assembly GCA_961205895.1 of Mythimna pallens. Classification (NCBI taxonomy): domain Eukaryota; kingdom Metazoa; phylum Arthropoda; class Insecta; order Lepidoptera; family Noctuidae; genus Mythimna; species Mythimna pallens. Next base: position 12,738,447 of record OY540843.1, read on the forward strand.
TTTCCAAAGACATTAAATATATATTGCGTTTTTCTCAAGATCTTTCTAATGGTCACTTTGATGCCTACGCTGACGCTGATAGTGATAATCAGGGACTTAAAAACACCTTCATAAAGGTTACAGAATTATAAGTGTTACATGTTGAATTGGTAACAGAATCAAATATGTAACACTTATAAATGTGTTTTCAATGTGTTAACCCAAAACACTTACAAAAGTGTAACCGTAACATATCTGTAACAGATATAAAAGTGTTAACAGTGTTAATAAGTGTAACAGGTAAACGCAGCGTTGCCAAATTTACAATGTACTTTATTATGGTTAATAAAGCATTAGATAGCCGAAATCCAGTCGCAGTCTGTTGTATATGTGCGAAACAGTATTGAAAATGTTCGTGATTTAAAATTCAAGTTTATGTGAACAGTATTGAGTGCAATGGATGAATCTATCCTTTCTTTAAAAAAAAACCTCGTTTGGATCAAGATGACAACCATCCTAAAATTAACTTCTTACCACTTCAACAAAGGAGTGGCAGGCGGTCGCCTCCTTCTGCGAAGCAGTAATGCTTGCAAAGGAGGCGGCCGATCGCGTGAGGCAGCGGTCCTCACGCCCCAACCGCCGCCGGGATTCCGATCCCGATTTCCGGCCACCGTAGGCGCGGGCTTGCGGACGGCGAGCAATGGGTGGCTTGCCGTCCGACCGTCCGGTAACCGTCCGGACCAAGCCCAAGTCGTCAACGGCGCGTGCTGTTCCACGCGCGCCTCAAGGAGATGTCAGCAACTGTAGGGGCCCAGCAGGGTCGAAGCCTACTGGGGCCAAGGGTCTGATTCTGAAAGGAAGACTCGGCCCTGGTACGAAAGGCAACGAAGGAACAAGAGTGGGTTTTTAGTAAGTAAAAGTCTGACACTATCTCCCGCCCCGCCCAAGTGCGGGGGATGTCATAAGATGATTTTCACACCGAAAAAAAAAAAAAAAAAAAACCACTTCAACAAGAAGTTGTGCGTCCTGATAATTCCGATTTGAAGATGATACTAAAAAATAAAAAACTAAATTATTATATGATAATAAAAAAACTAAATTATTCGGAAACGAAAAGTTTGACTGCAGAGGAGTGTGGGGAAAATGTTCGGAGCGTGCGTTGCATAGTGACGGTTTAGTTGTCCCAATGGATCAAGAAACAAGCATTTTAGTGTTCCGTATGATGTCCGGACGTAAAGAATAACATCATTCCATCTCTTCCCGTGGGTGTCGTAAGAGGCGACTAAGGGACCCACACTGCGATCGCCAACCCGCATGCCAAGCGTGGCCATTATGGCTAACTCCCCCTCCCCCCCCCTAATGACAAGCACAACCAAGAAATAGCCCCTAGTGCCCGGCAGCCCGTCTACCCTTGACCGCTCCAGAGATCCGGCTACTCCTTTAGAAAACGACGACTGGACCTGGCAACATACAACACGCGTACACTCCGGTCCGACGAGAAGATCGCCAAACTTTTAGGAAAAACTGAGCAAGTTACGATGGAGTATTGTGGGATAATCAGAAGTCCGAAGACAGGGAGAGGACACGATAATTCTCAAATCCGGTAACCTGCTCTTTTTCTGGGAGTGTGATCAGCAGTCCCAAGGTGGTGTCGGGTTTATTGTCCACAAGTCCCTTGTGAACAATGTAGTGAGGATCGAGAGTGTGTCGACCAGGGTGGCGTACCTTATACTCAGAATATCATCAAGCTATTCGTTGAAGCTAATACAGGTCTACGCCCCGACCTCGACACATTCCGACGACGAAGTAGAATCCATGCATGAGGATATATCAACAGCCATGCATGGTTCTAAGACTCACTTCACCGTGGTCATGGGGGCCTTTAACGTGAAACTGGGCAAACGAGACGGTGATGAGCTGCGAGTGGGGCAATTTAGATTTGGACATCGGAACCGCTGGGGACACCTACTGGCTAGTTTTATGGAGAAGGAAGGCCTCTATATGATGAACTCCTTCTTCAAAAAACGTGAGCGTGGAGGAAGTGGACTTGGCAAAGCCCTGATGGTGCGACCAGAAATGAGATTGACTTCATCATGTCGACGAAGAAGCAAATATTCAATGATGTCTCTGTGATCAACGCAGTGAAAACTGCGAAGTGATCACCGAATGATAAGAGGCACATTGAATATCAAGCTTGAAAGATCTCGACTGATGAAGTCTACGCTCCGTCCAGCATAGATCCAGATTAAAAACTCCGAGAGCTTTCAGCTCGAACTTCACAATCGTTTCGAGTGCCTAGGTGGCTCCGTGGATGAATACAACTATGGGTTCATGGAAACTGACCATACGGTCGGGTCTAAGTTTTTTTAAGACTTGTCGTACAAAAAAGAAAAGGCTCTCTGGTCAAACTCTTGAAAGAGAGGCGTGAGATAATTCTGAAGTCTTCAGACGATGCGTGCATCTACCGGCAGCTCAATAGAAGGATCTCCGAGTCCTTAAAACGCGATCTCCGCGTCTTTAATACCGAACGGATTAAGGACGCGATCGAGCGGAATAAAGGCTCCAAGGTTTTTGCAAGAGATCTGTCTATAGGGCAGAGCCAGCTCACAAAACTGAAGACCGACGGTGGCAGAGTCATGTCCGCCAAATTGGAGCTTCTGGGAGAGATCGAGGCATTCTATGGACAGCTGCACACGTCTGTCACAAAACCCACAACGAATCTAGCAAACGACCCAAGAGCTAGATTAACCCGGCACTATACCGAGGATATCCCGGACGTCAGTCTGTACGAGATTAGGATGGCTCTGAAGCAGCTTAAAAACAACAAGGCGTCGGGTGACGACGGAATTACAGCCGAACTCCTGAAGGCGGGTGGAAAACCGGTCCTAAAAGCCCTTCAAAGGTGGTTCGATTCCATCATACTTGAGGGAAAGACGCCACAGGCATGAAGCAGAGGTGTGGTGGCACTTTTCTTTAAGAAGGGCGACAATGCCCTGCTTAAGAATTACAGGCCCATCTTACTTCTGTGCCATGTCTACAAGCTGTTTTCCAGAGTCATCACGAATCGTCTCGCGCGCAGTTTTGACGACACCTAGCCTCCCGAACAAACCGGACTCCAAAAAGGTGTCAGCACCGTAGTCCACATACATACGCTCCGGCAGGTTATACAGAAGACCGAGGAGTATAACCTGCCGCTATGCTTAGCGTTCGTGTACTACGAGAAAGCTCTTGATTCGATCGAGACTTGGGACAGCCCAAGTCTCGATCGAATCAAGAGCTTTCTCGTACAGTTGGAGAGATTGCAGTACAGACTGCAATCTCTCCAACGGTACCAGATTGACTATCGGTACATCGAAATTCTAAAATGTTTGTACGAGAACGCCACAATGTCAATCCAACTTCAGGACCGGACCTCGAAACCCATCCTTCTGCAGCGGGGCGTGAGGCAGGGAGACGTCATTTCTCCGAAACTGTTTACGGCTGCAATGGAGGATGTCTTCAAGGTTATGGACTGGAGTGGACTAGGGATACTATATAATGTTAATGGCCAGTACATCACTCACCTTCGGTTTGTCGACGATATTGTAATCATGGCTGAGACTACGGAGGAGCTCGTTACAATGCTCGATGACCTTAGTAGAGCTTCCGAAAGAGTGGGTCTTAAAATGAACATGGACAAAACCATACCAAGTCATGGTAAATAACCATGTAGCACCCACTCCGATCAAGGTCGGAGACTCTGCACTCGAAGTTGTAGACGTTTACCTAGGACAGACAATCCAGTTGGGTAGGTCTAACTTTGAGAAACAGGTCAATCGTCGAATCCGACTCGGCTGGGCAGCGTTCGTGAAGCTGCGCGGTATCTTCTCGTCCAACGTACCACAAGTCTCAAGACGAAAGTCTATGACCAGTGCGTGTTGCCAGTGATGACATATGGCACTGAAACATGGTCGCTTACAATGGGCCTCATCCAAAGGCCTTATATATCTTTTAAAATTGGTATTTGAATGAAAAATTTGGGTCTTATTTTCATAAAGCAATAAAAAATCGATGAAAAAAAAAAACCACAGGGCATGAGAAGTGTTTAAGGGTCTGAAAGGATAGCAGATGACACCTCCAATCGACCATTTCAATTTAGCACACGATGCACCAAACACCCTGTATATAACTAGAGTGCCTATTTCTCATCGTAGGGGCCCAGCAGGGTCGAAGCCTACTGGGGCCATGGGTAGTGTGAAAACGAAACCCGGGGCCCTGGGACGAAGGCAAAGAAGGTACAGGAGTGGGTTTTTAGTAAGTAAAAGTCTGACACTATCTCACGCTCCGCCCAAGAGCGAGATTTGTCATAACATGATATTAACACCACACCTAAAAAAAAAATTACAATTCCAATAAATGTAAAATATCTGTGAACGGTATTGGTTTTATTACGAGGCATACTTTCTGTTAGTGTATTGTAAGCAAGAGATGGTGACTTGAGATAAAAAATAATGGCGTGTGCGCGCGATCGGAAGTCGGAATCGGGAACTAAACAAAACAAATATTTTTATGTTATGTTTAATGCGTTAGTGTGTGTACTGAAGATCGTCGTATCGTAGGCTTTAACAACGCGCGACTTACACTCTTACGGCCGCCACGCGTTGTTGCCGTACTGTGCACTTATACCTAAAGCTATACTAAAACCGATTATTTCTGTTACACATATTAACACTTATTAACACATATAAAAGGTTACAGTTTGATTCGGTAACATTATTGTATCTGTTACATTTAAAAGTGTTTTTCTGTTAAAACTGTTTTAAAAAACAGTGTTAAAAACACTTATTACGGTTACAGTTTGAGTCCCTGGTGATAATAACGCTGATGCATCTTCGTTTACTTTTACACGAGGTCAGGGATCCATCATCCTACGATGACTTGAAAACTGTCAACAGTGTCCTCCAAACAATTTTTTAATTAGCTTGTATGAAACTTGGCTTGCTAGAGGACGACAAACATTGGGATTCTGTCCTAGAGAAAGCAGCCTTATGCGAGTCGCCATTTAAAATGCATGATTGTTCTCGAGAAGAGTCTGTATTTATTCCTGGAATTCCTCTAACATCATTAAATTTGAAGGGATACTTCAAATTCAAGAAAGTGCAGTTTCCAATCAAAGTTTGCTTCGTAATAACCATAAACAAAGCTCAAGGTAGCGGGAGTAGCCTGGTGATTCCAGCACCCGAAGGAAAAGAAAAACAAAAAATATTGTTTTTATAGAAATACTGCGGTAGGTATAAGTATTATTTCGATTTCATAATAGATAGAAGAAAAAAGAAGAATAAGAAAAAGGTTACAAAATTAATAACGTAAAAAAAAACAATTAAAAGTCCCTTTTTAATTTTATTATTTTAAACATTATTAAAATTTTTCGACTACGCGAAGTCACGGGCAAACGCTAGTAAATAATATAAGGGAAAAGGGGTAGAAAAATGCTCAAGGTCATCGGCTAATAGGAGCCCCATAAGTATCAATTATATTTACTATAACTTGAATGAAGCTGGCGTAAACTGGCTAAACGTAAACAATGTTGATATGTCTTTTTTTTTTAAATATTATAAAAGGCATACAAAGATTGTTTAAATTTAGTTAATTACCAAAAATCGGTATAGGTAAATAACAAATTGTTATCATTTTAGATAAAATTTTTAGACAACTTTTAGATAAAAGACATGCCAAGATTGATTACATTTAGTTAATCACCTAAACAAATGGAGTTTAAGTAATACATCACTTATTCATCTTTCCCATTACCTATTAACCTTAAACCTATATATCTGTAAATACACAATAGACTAATAAGTCTATCAAATAAGATAATTAGAAAAAAGTATATCTACTTACATAACTAATTAAGCATACATAATTTAATTGCTTAATTACCTATAACAGGCAAGTTTACGTATTTTAAATAAGTAAAGATATTTATCTGTAAATATAATAGTTTTATTTCTAGTGCAGGTCGGTACAGTCTTAATTAAGGAGTTCTTCTCGAGATTTTAACTTGATGTCCATTTTTTGGAAACAGTAACATCTCTATTTTAAGGGGACCAATGTCATCTGCTTCTATTTTATATGATCGCACCACGCTTGATACTATGCTCTTCATTATAAGCATGCCGAAGTTTCGTCCTGAAAACATATAACGTAATTTAAGGTTTGAATCGCCTTGTTATTACTTACTTAATTAAAATTATAAAAAAAGTACTGGTATTCAGATGCATTTACTTAGACAAGATAATTATTATTGGGGAAAGATACGAATTGGGGCTCTAACCCTGAGTGATGGCATATATATATAGATAGAAAGCTATAACCCCCACTCCAAACCCTTTTTTGAAACATACTTTCTCCTTCATAAGTGCAACTGAGGATCGCAAGACTAGTAAATTAGGTAAGGACCTACCTAAAATTATATTTAACACTTTGTTTCATGTTATTTTCACTTAAACGAATGCCAGTTTTATATATAGTGTAAAGTGTATGCTGATTTAAGAATGAATGGTAGGTATGATTGAAGCGGTCGCGCAAACTGAACTTCACACAAATTTTTAAGTCACAATTTTTTTTGTCAATATCGACATTTTTCTTTCTACATTTGGAAATTAAATGTGGATAGAGATTTCTAAGAGAGGCCACACGGGCATTGTCTGTGCGTTGCGTTAGCGCTGCGTCGCCTTAGCGGTGACGGTCTATCGTTCTAAATCTAAATCTGAACGACATGCCACACGAAGCGTTAAAATGAAGGACGGCGACGCAACGTGCACAACACACAAGAATAGGAGGGAGACGAGGTGGGGAAGGGAGCTGCATCGAAACGGCGAAGTGGCAGCGCAATAATTAATAGCAAATCGAAGTTAACAGTTGTTGCACACTTAATTTTGGTACGTCATGAATACGTTTATTCAACTCCATTGTCCTTCAAAGACTGAGACATCCTACAACAACGCTGCGACGTCGGAGATAGCTGCGTTGATACTGCGCCTACGCAGCGCTGGTATGGTATTGACTGCGTTGAAATCATTGCGTTGCGACGACGCAGCGTAGCCGTAACACCCATGTGGCATCTCTCTAAGTGGTAAGAACTAGGTATAGGTACCTAAGTAAAGTCAATATTTACCTATACAATTTCGAGAGCCATAACTGAACGGAAGGAATGCGGCAGGGTGTCTGTTGTATGACCGCTCGGGCAGAAACCTATCGGGGTCGAACTCGTTAGGTTTGGGGCCCCACGCGGCTGTGGAACGGTGTATCGCGAAGGCCCCTATCACGGCTCCAGTACCCGCTGGCATAGTTACTCCACAAGTAGCTGTAATGGGCGGAATTATTATATAAATTATTATTAATATTACACGTATATATTATGTAGTTTATGTAATTTTTTACATAATAATTTCATGATAGTCATCACTATTTCCAGTACTATAGGAACTAGGACGAAGTAACAATAACCGAGCTCGTTATATACTGGATAACTGCTTACGTAACCGAGATGCATGCTATCCTAAAAATGACGTACAGAAGACCCATGAAAGAACCATTGTACTAAAATTATAGATTTAGTTGAGAAAGGTTCGCAATGACAATAAAAAGCCTTCGACATTGTTTCTATTCCCAACCCAGTATTGAAACTAGAGGAACTAGGTATACGAGACCTCCAACTATCAATATTTGTGGACTACCTGGACGCAGTGTGTAAAAATAACCAATTAGAGAACTACGTGTCACTTTGGCGTTCCTCAAGGAAGTGTGGTTAAGCCCACACTCTTCTTGTTCTGAGTAAATCAGCTGTGCACTATTCTTATCGTAAATGAAGAAATCACAGCATTCGCTGATGACACTGCACTCACATTTACTTACTAGCGATACTATAGACTATAGATCTATATAGTCTATAGATAAGAATAGACTACATGAATTGTTTAAGGGCCTGTGCTTGTGCTGACCACGTTTTTAAACGCGATTAATTCCGTGATTTTCTCGAAAATTTTACAAAACTTGTTCCAGCAAAGACGCGTTTTTTTTTTAAATTGCATGGCTTCTATTGTTATAAATTTTTGACTGAATTATTTTTTGCATAAATTATTAAGTATTATTAATCATGCAAAATAGCAGATTTTCAGAGGATTAGATTTACACAAATTGATTTCATTAGATAATTTCAAAAAAATATCCAATGAAAAATGTGTAATAACGTTATAATCGCGTAAGAGCGGTTGTATGAAAAACAGTGAAAATGTATGTCGAGTTGGATGCCTTTAATTGCAATCATCTTACTCTTAACACCGATAAAACAAACATAACTAGTTTTACCCTAAACTAATATATACAGCCTTCGATTTCACGTTCCCTAATCGCTCATTCAATTTATTGACTGTCTAATTAACGGCATTGGCTGCCTCAAACTCACATGTACCCCCCCTCACGTGTCGCTCGGGATAACTTTTGATGACTATCTGAGCTTCTCAGTTCACATATATGTACATCTATAATAAATAATATGATTATAAAAATAAACTTTATCCGGGATAAAAGTACCCAGCCTATTGCATTCAGCGACAATTTAACTTTCTAACGGTAAGTATATTTTTTAGCCGTACAGCTACCTAGTAAATACCTACTTTCTATCTCAGAAAAATGCACGGGTCATGTGAAATAGGTTACAGGAACGAACTTATAGGATGAAATCTATATACAACATTATTTTTAGTATATGCGAAACCTGAATATAGTTTGTTCAGAATCAGGAACTGAATCGATTCCAATAATTTTTACACCATGTTATATTTCTTCCCAAAAATATTTAAATAAGGTCACAAGTTGGACACCACCGACACTGAGTATAATACAGCTCACGGCAGGTCATAGCGGGCATTAGGAGTCATAGCACAGCTGGGTGCGGGAGCAAAACAGGCCCTCAGTCGCCTGGATGGCCTGGTGACCATGTATTTGTGCGGACAAACGGGTAACATAACCAAGCTATAATTTTGTGATTTTTCATGATACAGTTATGAAATTTTGTACATAGATTCTTTACATAAAAATACTGGACTCGTGTTTCGGGTTTCGCATATCCTAAAACTAATATTGTAGAAGCGCTTAACTTACGTAAATAAATATCTTTGTCGATATTCCTTGCGATGATCGGGACTACAGTATACAGCCTCATGCTTTCCTTGATAACTCGCTCTAAGTAGTTCATCTTCTGTAGATCTTCCTTAGTGGACCCTCGCTTCTCTGTGCCGAAGATTTGTCGTTGCCTAGAATATTGTAATAGACAAAAGAGTTCATCAAAATCGTCAATACTGGAGGAATGGATGGGATAAGACTCTACAAAACTACTTTTTTCTCAGGTTTCTGTACTGTAATCGGCAAATTGGGCCTATTGATCGTGATTGGTTGAAACGTGATCAAATCGGCCATATCAAGTCTCCAATGTATGTTATTTTTTAAGCTTTCGTACCTCAAAACGAAAAAATGGAACCCTTATAGGATCACTTGGGTGTCCATCTGTCTGTCTATCTGTCTGACTATCAAGACCCTTTATCTTGGGAACGCATGCTGGTATCTATATAGTTGAAATTAAAACCATATACTCAGGTCTGCGGGCCCTTGAAGGTGTGAAAAAATCAATTTTCTAAGTTAACGAAAAAAAAAATAAAGTTAAAAAAAAAAAAATGAAGATGATAGTAACTTACTCCAACAGCACTTTTTCCTGTGCATCCTGATGTATACCGAGGAGGACAAGTGTGTATGCGATGACCAGAGCTGTGGTGTCATTGCCAGCGATCGTTATAGAGTCAATGTGTTCCCGAAGTTGTACGTCTGTGAACTCTATCTCTCTGCCGAATAGCAAATCGAGGACGGCACGGAGTTTGCCTTCTGAAAATAGTTTAGGCAAATATGAAAATCCTACAGAAATACAATGCATGGTAACATGGTAGACACACAGGCGGACCAAATATATTATTTTCAGCATAAATATTTGGATATTCGTAAGTATTTTTCTTCTGTTACGTAAGCAAGAAGTTAAGGCGGTACAGTGTTCGTCATGTAAAATTTTAACCTATGTAAAATATGTGAACCTACGTAACAGAAAAGACTACTACAAGCCATGAAGTGCGCTTCTTGCTATGCTGTACCCTACTCCTCACTTCCGCTGTCACATTTTACAATATTTTTTTAGCTTTGCCCCCCTCACACTAAGAATCACTTCTATATACATAAGTAATTCTTAGTGGCTGCGTTCACATACATGTAAACTCACATACAACAACACCCATACCTGGAACTTCTATTTGTAGGCTATGCAAATGTTTATTACGCCATCCATTACCATGTCCATGGAGTTTCTTGCACATTTTCTCCATAAGCCTTGATTACACCTACCGAGTAGAGTGGAGAGACAGTAAAATCCTTCTCGGCCGAGACAGTGAAGCGAGGCGAGGCAGTATTCGGCTGTGTTTAAAAATACCGAGCGCTCGGCCGAAAGCACAGTCTCGCCACTCTACTCTGTAGGTGTAATCAAGGCTATAGAGATCTACGTTTTGAAATAGGCAATCAGCGTATTTTTTTCTGACTGATTGACTTTTTGACAATTTAAAAGGGCCTGTAAATTTATGGTTTATTTGAAATGCTTATCTAATAGAGGTTTAATTATATTTGATTCTTTAAATATTTCTATGGTGCTCTAACAAGATTACGTAAGATTTTTCCTTTTAAGTAAGTAATTACCAGCCAATTTTAATAACCAATCTTTTTTAGATCCTATTAAACAACACTTAAAGTCAAGATATACCTACAAACGTACCTAAATAATTATTTAACAGTAATTTGCATAAAACAATAGAGATTAGGTATGTTAAACCTATGAATGATAATGACGACATAACGTCTTGCCATTTTTATTTCTCTAACCCTTACATTCTTTATACGCATAAATATGCAAATATATTATGTGCTGTCTCTACTACAAGTAAAATTGAAAAGTCGGAACCAAATATTTGATTTAATATGTAAATTGAGACTATTTAAAAAATTATAAGTATCTAAGAGTACTTAGATGTCGAAAGGTATTCTGTGTGTAGTAGTTTTATTAACTGTTTCCTATTCCATTACAGTGTAACTACATAATTATAATAATAAATAGATTAGTTACAATGTTATTAATATGTATTAGTTTGTTATTTTTAAGATTATTAGTAGCCTGGAAATCAAGAATTCAATTCAAGAATTAATTTTTAATTAATATTTAGGACGATTGTTATAACCAAATCTTACATTCTTCATGCAGCGAGCAGCGGCAGCAGCAGAGGTACGAATCGCAAATTGTGGGTCTCTAAATTTGTTTTACTCACTGGTTTATATTTCGTAATTAGGTGCCCAAGTATCAATAATACACATACATACATACACACACACACACACACACACACACACATACATACATAGCTTTGACAGTTCATAAGTTCATAAAATTTGCAATTAAATTATTCTGTAAATGTCACGTAAAGTAGTACAACAGGTACAAGATAATATTACCTGGCTTTTCTTTTATCTCATTCTTTAAATTCTTCTTTTCATATGCCAAGCGCCTTTTTTGAACTACCTGCAAAAATAAAAGGCGATCACATACCTACAGTAAGCTAACTTCGTTTTATCAATCTACTTTTAACTGCCGCCACCCGTAGTCGCAAGTGTGATCGCAGATCACGGGGCCATCTGCTTGGTTTACTGTTGTTCACCCACCTCGTCAGTAAACTTGTGCGTGAGATTGATGTTGTCCTTCTGCTGCTTGGCATAGCTGGTGAGGTTGAAGAGGCAGTCAGGCTGCAGCCAGACCTTGAACAGGCGCTTGTTGAGGATCTCCATGACAGTGTGTCGCGCGCGCAGGTATGGCGTGTCGGGGGTGTGCTGCACGTCCATGCGCTCGCCCATGGCTGCCTCTAGAGGGGAAAGACGGGATTGAACATGTAGGTAAGCCTTTGTAAGATTGAACTTTTATCCCAAGCAATAATCGACTTGAAATTGCTTTATATCGGATGCCGATGGAAATAGTCGGTGGTGGACTGCGGATTTGTATAAGATCTTATGATACTGGATTATCATTAAGGTGGTTAATGTATAACAGTAAGATCGTATATAAAAGTAGCATTATTTGTGTGTCCGACTGTACGAGATCAAAATCACTGTGATAACCAGCAAATGGAGTGGAGGAAGACGTAGCATTGAAAGCCTTCCCACAACAAGCTAACAAGGTGAACTAATGACCTGGTGAGAATCGCGGGAATGCGATTTCCACGTCGTTACGGCGATACTTGGGGGAGGCTTATATCTAATAGTGGATGTCTTTCACCCAACCAACAAATCAAGCATTTCTTGAAAGTAGAATAAATAATTATAATAATATTAATATTCCACAACCATCACACAACGTCGTCTAGTCCCAAGCTAAGCAGAGCTTGTGTTATTGGTACTAGACAAATTATAAACATACTTATATATTTCTAAATACATATATACATAGATAAATTACACCCAAACACAGATCAAATGATCGTGCTCATCACGCAAACATTTGTCCTGGGTGGGAATCAAACCCACGACCTCCGGCATAGCGGTCAGGGTCACTAACCACTAGACCAACAGCCAGTCGTAATAATTTTTTCAGTGACTCTAGGGCACAAATAATCTCTCTGCTGTTGGTATGTAGATAATCTTAAGTTCTCAATTATAAAATCTAGCTATTCTCTCTTTAGTCTGTACCTAGATGAGCATTTTTTGAGGGCACGGTTGGCGCATGGGTGAGCGATTGGCTGCAGCGCCGTGCGTGTCGCAGATGCCAATAATCTAAATTGTATAATAATTTGATTGATGCACTTTAATAACAACATAAACATAACACTCGATGCTGCGTAAATGGCTAGCACATTTTTATGATATGATAATTTATTTATGTTTTCAAGTAAGTTAGGTATTTATTTCAATGTTTGCTATTATATATGAGCAATTAATATGTCTATTAATACGCTTAATAGCGAATTATATGCAATTAAAGTTATAGTCTATAATCTTAATCTTTGGAATATCTTAATTAGAGATAGAATTGAAAGACAATGAGAGAGCGAACGCCAGCGTTCGCTTGGGGTTAAATGAATTAAATAAAATAAAACTGTATTTTTTTTTGTAATCGGGGTACTCCTGGTCAAAGGAGTCCTTTCTGCTTCCAAACCTGTCTATCTAGGGCGATCTCTGGCCAAGTTTGTTTAGGTAACATAAGGTACCAATATATAAATCTGTGATCAATCAAAGCGTTCAGTATTTACACAGCATTACACTTTGGTTGATGCTATCCTTATAGTGCAAGTCCAAGGTGTAAGCGGTGATATGTCAAACTTTCTAAGTCATCACAAATGTATATGTATTCTTACCTAAGTACGAACGAAATAAAGACGTAACTAAAAAAATATTGTATCAGAGATAATATTTGCAAACAGATTAAAAATTCCAAGTCACATTTTTTTAGGTTTCCGTACCTCAAAAGAAAAAGATCACTTTGTTGTTCGTCCATCTGTCAGTCTGTCTGTGTGTCAAGACCTTTTATTTTGGGAATGCGTGGAGGTATCGAGTTGAAATTAAAACCATACGTGTATACTTAAGTCTGCGGTCCCTTAAAGCTGTGACAAAAACAAACTTTTAAGTTAGCGAAAAAAAGATACGGCCGTTTATGTCGCTAAAAACGTATATTCGACTCCCCGTTGACCCAGAATCCTGAAATTTGGCATAAAGTAAGGTCTTATAACATAGGTATAGGAATAAATCTGAAAACTATAATTTTGTTGTTACGCCACAAAAAAGAAAATACTTTTTTTGCGATTCGGAAAAATCTACATTACATAGGTAAGTTTATACGGAACCCTCAGGGTCTGACTCGCACTTACCCAGTTTTTTTTTTGTTTTGGCTTTCCTCTGGTTGTGCATTTAGCCAGTGTGTCAAGTTTAGAAAGTATTTAGTTTTCAGTCACTTTGAGTTCCATTAGCATGCGGGTGTAACACATTCTATTGTTTTAGCAGTATTTGGCAGCAAATGTCGAGTTAGCCCTGTCGGCAAGCTTCGCTGTGGTAGTCAATACAATAACATTCTCAGCTCACTTAAATCGAGCCTGTTCAATGATTCCACTTATTATCCAGCTGCCTAGACAGCTGAGATACAAAACTAGCCCAATTTTGCATCACAATATCCTCTACAAATCAATTTGCAAATAATCAAAACATCAGCTCCCCCCTAGCCAGGTTACGATCGTTTCGTTTGGCTAGGGAGGCAGAACAGCTACTGAACTTACTCAAAAAATCCTAACAAAAACTCCTAAGTTACATTTGTCCGCGCAACTTACCAAAGACAATGTCCAAGGTGCAAGCGGTAACATGTTTGAGAACATCGAAGCTCCTACCATCAGTTTTTTCTTCCAGTCGTTCTACCAGCACATCAGCTTGTTCAGCAATGACCCCCAAATATTCCTCTACTATTTTGTTATGGAACACCGGAAGTAACACTTTTCTGTGTGATTTCCATAGATTTACTGAAATATAAAAGTAAATTATATATTTATGTAAGTGACAAAACCATACAATTGAGCTTACACTACGTTTCTGGTGATTTTTCAATACACTTACTCGAAAACCCGCTCTTATCTCTACCGCTCTTTGGCATAAATTTACTGTTTTCCGCACTAATGCGGAAAAGTGCGCAAGCTCTCCCCCACCACAATTGATTGTATTTGTCATATCAGGCTGGGCAGTGAGCGACCCCCACAAGTCGCGCGTCAACTCCAGTTTATTTATATTTTCGCAACTGTATTGAGAAACGTCGTTTGATACACGTGACAATAATGATGACAGGGTTTCTATGAAAGATATGTGTGTATATTGTCGGATAGGTAATTTTGAACTGAATAAAAGTCACTATGGCAACAAGTTCCAAATTTTAGTCCGTTCAGAATCTAATCACGGAGGGGTATCAGTATGTATTATATGGCCACCCATCCATGGACCGACCTCAGCAAGCTATCTACAGAGTGCACCTAATGTTACCTGATGACGTAATGTTTTGTGGGCATACCTTAAAATAAAACAATTTTTTTATAAATTTACTCGAAAGCCCGCTCTTATTCCACCGCTTGTAGGCACGCAATAGTGCAGAAAAGTGCGCGTGCTCTCCCCCGCCACAATTTTATTACATTTATCGTATCAGGCCGGGCGCGCGTCAACCCCTTCGAGTCGCCGGTGTGGGCCGGTCAACGGCGCTTATTCATTTTTTCGTAAGTGTATTGAAAAATGTCGTTTGATGCCTACTTTAAAGCCAAATTTTGATAGGTTTTTAGGCTAAAGTAGAGTTTGAGAAATATCCAACTTTAAATGTCTAAATCAGAAATCGGGGGTCACTCATTACAAATGTTTCTAAGAAAGAACGAAATAAAGACGCAATGTTAAAAGAAATATTGTATCAGAGACAATATTTACGAAGGATAGATTAAAAATTCCAAGTTCATACATTTGTTCGCGCATTTAAATTTAGAAGCAAACATGTTTGACACGCCATATTCATATTTACCTGGAGCTACAAATAGCCCATAGCCCAGCCAAGGCCGTAGGAAACGATACACTACATCCTTGTCTAGGCAGTTCTCTAACACCACTTGAGCGTCTCTAGGATCACCGATTGCTGCAATCATTGAAAGTAAAATATTTAGGGCGGAATTCACCAATAAAACTAATCGCGTTTTAACGTTTGGCTCGCATAATCGCGTTTAGCCGCTGTCACTAGTGTCACTTGTAAAAATACAACAAAAGAAAAATACAGACAAATTAGAGAAGAAGGTTATTAACGCAGTTAACACATTTAATTTTGGGCTGTGTTTAATATCTCAGTCCTACAATATTTGTTAAGCAAACCTTGTTTGTTTGTTGGTGACGCAAAAACGTGTCGCTTGAATGAGAACATTGTATGTATGTATAATCTTCTTACTTAGTAAATACGTACACACGTATTTCACGTACACACGTGATGTGCAAATTTCATTATCATTATACAAACCTGACTTCACCTACTGCTGATCATAGGCATCTATTATATTGTGCTTCTTGTCTCATAGAAGTTCTACCCACGATGGCAACAAAATCATCTGCCCATCTTGCTGCCGGACGACCAACAGTTGTAGGCTTTGGACGCCACTTGTTTACTGCCTGTCCTGGCCACATTACCACGGTACGGCGTCATCAATGTGAAACGGCAAAGGCGCCTGACTGTGCCACGTTTTCGCGTCATGCAATATACGATGCTGTGCAGTGTTGAGTGGTACGGTGCCGCGTCATACCACGTCACCGTGTTGTTCAGGCGTAGCGTCGTTAAAAATTTCGGGATCTGTCTTCAACCAAAGCATTTTGCGACGTATTTACACGACGCAGCACCGTATCATTGTTTGGTACCGTATATCTGCACGACGGAAGCATGCCGGAGTCAGGCGCCCGCCGCGCCGTTTCACGTTGACGATGCCGCACCATGGTAATCAGACCAGGCACTTACTTCTCCTCCTTTTCAGTTCATTTGAGTGCAAACTTACCCACGTATAATTTCGGGCCAAGCCAAAGTTTTGCAGATTGTTTATGCTTAAACGCTAATTCCGCTAGAGTCCAAAGGTTCTTAAGTATTTCTGTAACAAAGGGATATTTGAACGGTCAGTTTGTCAACATTTTATAATGACGGTGGGTAAACACATTGAAGGCGCATCTACGATGTTATTATGTACTTGTGATGGTAAATAAGTACCTTCGTCAATATATGTAGATGCAGTGGTGCAAATAGTTCAAGTGTCACATTTAGCAATTTGTATAGACAACGTACCTTCACAAGGGTATTGAGTGAATAAGGTACTTCATTACGATGGAATTACCTTGACCATTGTTTATCGTGAAGTAGTTGCGATATGTTAGTATAGTTTGTGGTAAAAACACTATGTACTGTTTTAGTTACTGTGCCCTAGAGTCTAGGTTAGACTAGGAGAAGGTATTCCTGTATTGCTCACTATAAAATAATAATTTTCAATATATTAATTCAGTGGAGCACCATTTTGGTTCTTTGCTTACAATATGACTGTAAAAACATCTACAAAATTTACACTGTACAACTGGTTTTTTGGAAGTCTTGCAATTTACGAAGTAATGTGACACATCAAATAAAACCTCATTATAAATGATTAATATAATGATTGCTATATAGTAAGCGATTTGCTTCGTCGTTTATAACGCGTACATCAAGGGACTGGAACAATTTGCCTGCTGCGGTCTTCCCGTCCAACTATAATTTAGGTGCCTTCAAGGCTAGAGTGAATAGGCTCTTAATACACTAGTGCGCCTCACCATCAATGATTGCATCACTGCTTACCATCAAGTGGGATCGCAGTCAAGCACTGGTTTATATCGAATAAAAAAAAACCAGAAGAATCAATTTATGTAAGGGACATTTTTATATATTGGGAAAGATACCCTTATAATGACGATTGACGTAATGGACATAATATGTTGGCATTAAAGGTTAAAAAATACTCGTACCATTAACATGCCCGGAAAAAGTGTTCAAATCGAAGGAAAGTGGAAAGTTTATAAAACTAATTCAGAATGGATGGAGAAATTAAGCATTGCCATACAACGTGACAATGCCGCCAGTCTTTTGGGCACACTTCCAGTCGACAGTGATGCGGAGGAATTTTTTTGACGGCATGTTTTAGGTAGGAGTTATTGTGTATATATTAGTAATTTTAATTAGTTAAGTATTTTTATTCAGAATTAATATTAATGAAATTAGTAGTCGCTTTTAGAATGTATACAATGTTCCATAAAGCTAAGGTTGAAGGTAAGTCGTTGAACGCGTTATGCGCAATCAAAGACAAAAATCAGAAACTTTTCACAAAAAGAGAAGCATATAATTAAAAAAATAAAAAATAATTTGACTGTCTAGTAAGTAAGTTGTTTTATTTAAAACAGTATTCTTAATTTTATTAATGCATTATTATTTTTTTGTTTAAAAATATGTAAAATATGTAATTAATGGTCAGAGATAATAAATCGGAGTCTCATCCAATAAGCCTCTTTTATTTCCTCCCATTGTCCCTTCCTTACAAATTATATTATATTATATTCTTTTTTAAACATACATAATGGAATTTTACTGTTTTTTTTAATACAATTTATTCAATTTTTAATTTTATTGACTTTTTGTTTAAATTTTTGATTTTTTATATAATTTAATGTTTTTTTTTAACTCGCTCATTGTTTTTAACTTGATCTTTATTATTATTAGTTTTTATTGCTCTTATGGATCTTACGGTCTGAAATAAAGGATTTTATTATCATTCCATTTATAAAATTTATATACATATTGATTACATTTTTAAATATTTCTAAAAAAAAAAACACTTTTGAAAATATAAAAAATAATCGCCCACCGGCATCGGGAACAGGGTCCAAGCTACCGGTGGTCAGGGCTCCTGAGAGAGGAATCTCCTAACAATGCGCGCCGTGTCCAGGAGTACTGCTTTCTGAATCAGGCCCTTGATCCAGCTGCCTAACGAGAGTCTCCTCAGATGTTGTTCGAGGCTCTTAGCTATTAAGCCATTGGCCGTTACGACAATCGGCACAATGATTGCTCTATCCATTTCCCACATGTCGACAACCTCGCGAGCTAAGTAAAGATATTTAGTTTGTTTATCTTTCTCAGCTTTCACGAGGTTCTCGTCATGAGGGACCGCTATATCAACAATCATTGTGCGACGCTCTAGTCGATCTATCTCCACTATGTCAGGCTTATTGGCAACAATAGTCCTGTCAGTGATGATAGATCGATCCCAATACAATGTGACGCTGCCATTCTCGAGAACTGGGTTGGGCACATACTTATAGTACGGTACTTCTGATTCCACAAGATTATTTTTAAGAGCAAGTTGCTGGTGAATAATCCTGGCTACAAGGTTGTGTCTATGCAAATAGTCTCCGTTAGCTAAATGAGAACATCCAGAAATAATGTGTCGGATTGATTCTCCGGGTCGGTGGCATGCCCGACAGATGTCAACCGTACCGTCCATCACAATGTATTTCCGGTAGTTGTTCGTCATCATAACTTCGTCCATAATTGCAAAGACCTTCGGTTTCTCCAAAGAGATCACCAAAGCGCAGCCAGGATACGGACGCTAAAAGATCTACATCGGGCCCATGTAAGGCCCGGTAAAAACGCCCGTGAAGCTCCTTGCCCTGCCATACTGCCCTGCGTTCATTAGTATCCATTACTGTAGTTTGGCGCCAGTTCTCGTTAACCAAGGAGAGCGGGGTCAGGCCTTTGTCTACCGCAACCACATCTCGGTGCATCTCACTGTTGTGCAGGGTCTTAGCATTTAAGAAACGACGACCTCCGCACTTCCACGGGATATACAGCCTCATCACCGATGACCGTGGGTGATGCGTCCGATTTGCGGTAAGTAGTGAGCAGACCCTCCTATCCAGGGCGTCGAGTTCCGTCTGAGTCCATTTGAGTATGCCGAAAGAGTACATCAAAACCGGCATGACCCAACCATTGAAGGCGCGCACCTTGTTCCCACCTGATAAAAGACTATTCAACACTTTATTCAGGCGGCCAGAGAAGCGCTCCGTCAACGATTGTTTCATGTCAGCAGCATTGATGCCTATCGCTTCCGACATACCCAAATACTTGTAAGTTTCGGTTGAGCAGGGGGATCTAATGTATATGGAATCCGAGAGTTGGGTACACACGGATTCCATAATCTCCCCTCGCTTTACATGCATGACTGCACATTTGTCCAAACCAAATTCCATCCTGATGGCACTACTGAAGGTTTCAGTTACCTTCAGTAGCTCCATCAGTTGCAAGTTGTTGGAGGCAAAAAGTTTCAGATCATTCATGTAAAGAAGGTGAGATATAACCTTACCACCTTTTCTCAACCGGTAGCCCAAGCTGGAACCCTCCAGCAGTGTGCTGAGGAGGTTCAAAGCTAGGCAAAACCACAGTGGACTCAGACTGTCGCCCTGGAATATGCCACGCTCGGTCCTTATCGGTTCGCTGCTCTCTCGGATTTGTCGATATCCTGGATAGTGAAGGGCCTTCCTCCACTGCCCCATACACGACATCAGGAAGGTGCGAAGAGTTGCATCAATTTTATACAGCTCCAGCACCCTCATGAGCCATGTATGTGGAACTGAGTCATAGGCCTTCTTATAATCTATCCAATATGTCGACAGATCTCTTCGAGAACGAAGAACCTGTTGGCTAATGGCAACATCAATGAGGAGCAGCTCCTTAGTACCATGGGACCCGTTCCTACATCCATTCTGAGAAGCAGACATGATGGAGTTTGTCTCAATATGACTATTAATTTTGGCTCTCAGAATAGATGTAAGAACTTTATAGACCGTCGGCAAACACGTGATCGGTCTATAATTTTTAGGCTCCGTTATACTACCCGATTTGTGGAGCAGGTGGGTTATTCCTGTCGTAAGGAACTGGGGCAGCAACCCTGATTCTAAGGCAGATTGGAATTGGGATGCCAAGCGAGCATGCGATCTTTGAAACCATTTAAGCCAGAAGTTGTGCAGCCCGTCCGGCCCTGGAGATTTACAGTTAGGCAACGGACGAACTGCACGCGCTACGTCTTGGGGGCTGATGGTAATTGGCCCCATTTCTGGTATAAGATCGCACGTTCGCTCGATCTCCCGAGTCCAATCACCCTCGGTGTGACTGACGGGCACCGACAAGATGCTGCGCCAAAATGAACACATGGCATCATTATCCGGTAGGCGCGTTTCATACACACCTTGGTTCGGTCGCTCCCAAGCCCTATAGGGCTTGGGAGCGACCACCACCTTTCGTTTCTTTGGAACGTGCGATTCTGGGTGTACCGCTCCACTCGCCGCTTGTACCGTCGAATACGGTTTGCCCATGCATAGACCTTCTGCTTCAGAAAGTCGATATGCTCTGTGATATGGGGTAGATAATCTCGAGGACTAATATCTGTCCCCGAGAACGCCCGCCTCACAAAGCGCGAGTGTTGCCCTCCCTGAAGCAGATAAGCTTGCCGATGAGTACTCTGGCCTCACCGATACGGAACTTGATCCTGCACTGCCAAGCTGGTACAGCTGGTCGTGTAACTCGGTCACTGTTAGGAAACTTGACTCGAGCTACACGATATGCCGCTACAGCAGTACAATACAAGATCGAGTGGGTATCAGTAAGGTCTTCGCTGCTATCAAAACAATTTGATAACTGCGAATCCAGAGTACACACCAGCGCCCTATTTTTCTTATGCATGGGCAAACGAGGTAACTTAGGCTGCAGTTGCACCGCGGCCTGTGGCGAAGAAGGTGAGACACGACTACTCCGTGATTCGAGCCGAAGTCTATCAAGTACGGCATCATCCAGCATACGGTTACGCTGGATGACCCGCACCTGATCCGATAGTCGTTGGGCTGAAACGTGACAGCTGGCTCAAGCACCTGAAACAGAGAGAGCATCTGACCACAGTACGCAGTCAGGTTACATCCCCGCTCAGTAGCCCCAAAGTATGAGCGCATGACATTTTCGTTAATGGATTGTGTCCATCACATGCGCTGCACACTTCCACCGGCAGCAGGGACCCTATCAGAGGCCGGTGGGCCTCGAGGTCCTAAGCTGGCCGGAGCCTGCATTATGAATTGTAATTATGATTGATACGTATTGTTCGTTGTTTTATTTAGTCTTATTTGCACTATTGTTATCATGATTTATTATTTTAGATAAAATTGAAAAAATATCGGAAAAAATATGACTGACAGCTTGACAGGCGGGCCACAGATATTGTCATTATTATTTCATTTTACCATTTTAGTTTAAGTATATATCTTTAATTTTTTTTCTGGAGTTAAATATATAAATTAATTAATATTCAAATGTAAGTTGTTGTAAAAACAAAACAAAATATATTTTTTTAAACATTGAAGCTAAGAAAATCCAAACTAGAAAATGCAGGTAATAAATCAAGAAATACTCACGTTCAGTGTCTCCCAGGAAAAGTGACCCGTTTCCGATAAGTGGTAATGTAGGCAGCACAGGCAGAGTCGCAGTCATGCGATCCAAACGGTGCGCGTGCGCCAGCCAGTGTACCCAGCAGATACAAACTACTAGGAAGACTAGCGCTAAGATAATCATGGTGAAGACCTGGAAATAAATTATTATACATAGTGCCTATATTAGTATTGGATACAGGAGTTTCGCGTCAGGTATTCAATGAATATAAAATTAAATATCTAATGAAGAGAAAACGAAGACCTAATTAAGAATAAGAGTTGTATTTAATTGTAAGTATACAATACACTATTTGTACAATAAGTTTACAAATATACACGAAGGAATCCATAATAATGACCAAATAACTAAGGCGCAAATCATGATTGAAGATATTTAGTAAAATATAGGTACCTAACACAAAATCCAGCAGGTAGAATTTCAAAAAAATTGTATATTAAGAATAGGTATATATATATTTTAAATGATGTACATAGTAAACACAAACAAAATCGGTTGCAGCAACCGCTATGTCTGACATACTAAAATAAATAATTATTGTTTTGGGAATAAGGCCAGCGACAGCTTCGCGGTCTTTTTCGAAAGTCGCAATGAGCGACCTCCTTTAGATGTATATACATTGTACAATAATTATGTCTGGCACGAGGAACTTGTATACCTACGTATATCTGGCGCTCCCTTGACACTCCCGATATGTATTTTCGAAAATTTACAATACACTTCCTACTGTGTGCTGACTCGAAACGAGAAAAAGTATTGTCGGCACCATTACCGAAAGTCATGTAAAAATATACAACAGTCAAAAATAATTATGTTGATTGATAGGTTTTATTGTTTTCGGCCGACTCACAGGCTCAACTGGTATATGTAGATTAATTATAATCTTTTTTTAAATGATATAATCTAGTGATCGCAGTCAATGCGATCCCACCTGATTGTAGGAAGACCGCAGTATGCAAATTGTTCCAGTCCTTCGATGTACGCGGGATAAATGACGAGGCGATACGCTTAGACCGGACCGTAGAGGTGACAACAATGTAAGGGTGGACACTCGATCGCCGTACGTCGGGTTGTCCGATGGTAGAAAGGTGATGAAGGAATCAAGTAATGTAATTCCCACACACACTCTCCATAATGCATCCTGTATAATACCGAAAGGCTGGCTACCCTATGCCTGTGCTGGCTTTGTAGATTGGAACCTAACCAAATCTGGATCGATCTTATTTGACTACAATGAAATGATGGTAATTTCATTAGATATGTTAATCGTTTTAATAATGGTGACGCAAAAAAAGTACCTACGTAAAAAAGATAAAATGACCATGCTGACCATAACTATGAAACTATTCAAGGTTAAATATTGAATTTCATTAAGAACTGTAATAATAGGTATCATTTAACAGGGAACTATTAATTTTATAATTGTAGTGATTAATTGATCATCAAATTATTCTAATAATTGATCGTAAAACAAAAAGTACCTAACTAGGTACCTGTGAAAAATGGCGTCATTAGAAACCTATATTGCGTAGTTGTAAAAGCAAAAAGCTTGTGTAGTTTAAAGCTAGATCTACACTGCGCACACGTGTGCCACACACGCCGATCAGGGCGCGTCGGTCTCTATACATTTTATATGGAAACTAGACTTGTAGAGCAGTAGTAGAGCTACACTTGATACACGCCACGCGTCGTTCTACGAATAAATCAGGCGTGTTACACGTGTGCGACGGTCTAATGTAATTCTAGCTTTATTCTCTTTGGACGGCTCGGTGGCGCGGAGTTGGAGCGATTAGTTGGATTCCCCTACGAGACAAATATTTGTATAATATGACCTACAGGTAGTTTGTTGCGGGTCTGGATGTCTTGTGTAGGTATGTCAGTTTATATGTTTGTGAACGCACCCACGGTGCAGGAGTAATTCCTATTCTATAATAGACCAATCTTTACATCACAAAATTAATAAAAAAGAAATGTTAACCCTTATTAGGTTTCTGATTAATTAACAAAACTGGTATGCTTTGTGCCAGTGATCGAGTTCCGATATAGTTTTTAATTTACAAGTCCTGAGACCCTACCACGAGCCTTAACGCATTCCATTTTACGATCTGAACTGAACTGTTAAGTAAGTATAGTTCTGAGGTTGATTTTAGTTTGTTTGATGCGCTAATCTCAGGAACTACTGATTCGAATTTAAAAATTCATTTACTCTTATAAATATGTCTAAATAAATGAGATACTTAGCAGTTTATTTAGGGATTGCAAATAAAGAGGGAAAATTGATTGTTAGTTTTAATATCTATGTTATAGTAATCTCCGGAAGCGCTAATTCGATTTGGAAAAATGTTTGTGTGGCAGAACTAGTGACAGTTCTTCATCAAGTCAAATGTTGATCAAAAGAAAAAATACAGCCAGAACTGCTACTTGAAGCAATTAATTCCACGAGAAATGCTTGATAAATAAACAAATCAATATTTACATTCTAAAGTGGCGTTTCATTATTCGCTATGTACTGTGTCACTTAACCTAAATAAATAGTCCCAATACGGTTAATTTTTTGGACCCTGCTTTTTTTTAGGTGGGAAATTATTCAATGACTTAACACATAAAAAAACGGGATTTGAGAGTGTGTCAAACTACTACTGACTAAAACCCACTCATAATTTCGTTATTTTCCTTGCGTTCCAGGACCCTGGGTTTTCTATTCTGAAGCGAACACATGGTCCCACCCTGCTGGACTCCTACGATTTAGCTGATTTTTCTCTTTGAGGCGTACGTACATTACGTGCCGTCGACGACTCGGGCTCGGTCCGGACGGTTACCAGACGGCCCGACGGCTAGCTACCCATAGCTCACCGTTTGTAAGCCCACGCCTACGGTGTGCCGGTCCCTGCTGAGAACCCGCAATCATTGCAATTACACAGCTTTGGTTCTCATCAAAGCACACAATATACAACCGGTTAAGTACAATGCTTGATTTATATATTTTTCTATCAAAAATTTTGTTTTCCGACGGTTAACTATTTAATTACAAGACCTATTAGATTTTACACAACTGAAGGAACAACTTCTTCCTACTTCGTTTCGAAAGCAGGCGTTTAATTTTACAGTGTCACACTTTGCTCTGTTATCCATTTTAAAGAACTTGTATCTAAATTTATAATTCTAATATTAATAAGAGCACAGCAACATACGAAATAAATAATATAAGTAAGTATTAATTAGAATATTGAATCAGAAGCAAAAGAAAAATTAAATGTTACCATAAAACAGTTGGGTAAATATCTATAAAAATTAATATCATAGGTATTAGTTACTTTTAATTAATGATCTAACGAAAAATAAGTTTTAATTAAATAGGTGCCTAATTGAAAAGAAAAAGTCTTGTGCTACAATATTTTCTAAATAAGTTAATTATTTTTATCCGTCTGAAATCGTTTCATACGAAGTGGATTGTAAACAAACCATTTCCATAACTCACGTGTTGAATATAATTTTCTTGAAGTGTTTGTAACATAGTAAATAAATGTGATTTATTGCAAAACATAGCTTGTAAATAAACTTGTCAATAGAACGTAAATTTCGTATAATACGTACTTTAGCGATTCTGCCTTTCAACGAGATTACATATTTTTGTAGCCGGTAGGAGCGTTAAAATTGGAAAAGCTTACTAGCGACAAAGGTGAAAATGCGAAACTGCCTTACGTTAAAAAAAATGTATCCCTTACCGCTTACTTATTGTAAGTGACGTATTTTCGAAAACGCAATGTATGTATATTGTAGGAGTAAAGTCGCTAGGCTAGATATGCTCAAAATGACACTTTGACCAATTAGAGACAGACACGACACGGTGACGAGCAATTAGAGAGTATAAATTGTCACATTTTTTTATCCATCTCAACTTCTGCCATTCAAGAATAAAATCTACGACAATTTGGTTTTTATTTTTTAACCATAAAAAAGTATCTAACTTAGAACAAATTGTTGTAACTAATTACATGAACCGCAGTTGTTAAGATAAATAAGAATCTGTGACAATGTAGGTATATATTTTTGCCCGTGACTGTAACTGTATGTGCTAATATACCTTGCTTACTATAAACTATAAGTATAAAGAACGGTGTTACTTACCTTCCAATTAATCAAATCAATAATATAATTTGTGCGCTTTTCCGTCGACACTAGATCAATTGTTTATCCACGTGATGTGGATCACGAGCGAGTACCTCTCACGATTACCATCCAACTTGTGTTTTAATCGTAGTACCAAACTCGCCACAACTGGGACATTATTTACTTACGCCTCAAGTAAACACACAGCTATTAGGTACTTAATTATATGAAAATTCGAGATCAATTTCGGATGAATCCTTAACCGGTTTATGATTTACCTTTGAACTGTTACTGCCAAAGACCAGCCGCACACGTTCAGGTTCCTAATTAGGTTTCCTGATCAGGAATTCACGACTACACTACGTACGAGTCGTACGTAGGCTCGCGGGAATCCAATGCATGCGAGACGCATAGGATCGTTCGTTGTGGCAACACTTAAGTTGTAGGGCATTATCGGTTACATTTATTTAATTAAATCAGAAATGAGAAACGTTTATTTCAAACAGACCAATTACAGGCACTTTTGAATTGTCAGAATGTCGGTCAGTCAAAAAAAAAATACAAGTGAAGCTAAATTGCACGTTCCAAAGCGTAGATCTCTATGGAGAAGAACGTGCAAGAAACTCCATGGCCACTCTTTTAAATCATATTATGAGTTACATAAATCTTGCTTACATATTTCTTGTCGCTTCTAATATGTGAGCACAATGTAGATAAGTAATAATAATTAAAATAAAAAATAAAATAAAAAAAAATAGAATTTGAAATTAAGTTACTGGCAGCAAAGAGATGACCAGTCTCAACTGACGGCACCCGTTCACGAGCATGACGCATGCATCAGCCCCACTCAGCTCAACCATTTTGAAGGGAACTGAATGACCCAATAACACGTGCCACCATCAGCGAGACATTTGGGTGAGCATGACAAACTCTCAACTGCCATGCTCGTAATTTCGTAATGTCAAATCAAATCAAATCTTGCAAGTAGTAGGCACTTGAAACCATAACCCGACCAATATTGTACGAGTAGTACGTAAGTGCAATCAAAATTGTAATTTTGAAAGTTAGAGCCTGGATTTCTGTCACACAGGTCTTGAACCCAGTAAAGACTCCAGCTCTCACAAAGGATAGATGTTGTAATTAATATTAACCTTTGTACCTGTTTTGAGAGAAACAGATTATAGAAAGCACGCAAGTTCGTTTTAAAAATTGTATGAAACACAATCGAGGACAAAATACCCCCTTTCTGAAGTAGATGATGTTTGCATGCAGTTGCCACTGGCTTAGAAATATGCTAAACGTAGTTTTGTATCAGTTGCTTCGAGAAAATGTACCTCGAAGCAGTTTTTGCGTCCTATCTGATTTTGATTTGTCCTCACAAATAATTTCTTCCACATGTTAATAAACTAACATTGGAATTAAAATTTGACTTATATTTCAAGGATAGGTATGTGAAGATTCAGATCCATTGAATTGAAAATTGAAAAGTTTTAGATTGTTATAATAAAATATACTTAGAGTTGTAAAAATGTGTGCAATAGAGTTGAGAGTGGAAGAAGTGTTTATTTTTTTAAATCGATGTTAAAATTAAAACCTCTTTACGACGTTATTTAGGTATATCGATGATACATTGTAAGTACAACAAAGATACACAGGAGCATCATAGTATATGTGACATCGTCATCTATGCACACAATTAATATAATCCCAGTGTCAGTGTGCAGGGGCGTCGGCTTTAAGAAAACCTCATGGGTGCTTATGCTCATTTGATGACTCGAAAAAGTGGCGAAGTGTGAGAAGAGAAATGCTTACTAATCGACCGACAAATAAATAAATGTCCTACTTACATACTGCGTACGCAATTACTAATTGTTTGATAAAATATAAAATGACACCATTATTTATTATCAAGAAATATTATAATTTATACGTAACTTAAGAGGCGATTTCTGATCTGTTTCTTGATGTCTATTCTCAGGGGTGCTCGGCACCCACTGTTTATTTCTCAGGTGCTCGAGCCTCCGAGCACCAACGGAGTCGGCGCCCCTATCAGTGTGTATTGTTTACGTGTCTACAGTTAAAGTGCTTTTACAGAAACCATCTTTATAACCATAGTCTCACCTATTTGCAATTCAGTGTAGTATTAAAAAGTATAAAGACCACTCCTTATCAAAAACTGTGATAGATTTTTGAGTTATCATGTTCGTGACTTTATGTATATTTTTGCTAGCTGTACTATATTATGTTAAGTTCAGATATTCACGTAATTTTTTGTATGCGTTTTCTAAAACTTTGCCGACTGTTGGTGATCTCCCAATTTTAGGACATACCCATTGGTTTATTGGTGGACCAGAAAGTAAGTAACAGTGCATCTTATTTAAATATTAGGTACTTGTAAAAAACATCCTTCTGGTGCAGTCGGGTAAAAAAGTATTATTGAACATCAGTCCACATTAAAAAACAACTAAATACAATAGGCGGCCTTATCGTATTCCCCGATCTCTTTAAAAATATCATCTACTGACGGTATTTTTAAACTAAACTGACTTTTTGTCGAGTTTATATAAAAATCGGGGTACTTCGGGATGGGGGCCTCGGCGACCGGAGTACTCAGGGTATTACCCTTTCAAGTAACCTGGAATGGACAGCAGTAATTTGATTTTAATATTACTCTAGTAATACTTAGATAAATCTTAATAATGCGATAAACATAAGAATGTGTAATGTAATATAAAAAAAAAACTGGGCTTGTGCGAAACGGACTCGCGCCCTGAGGGTTCCGTACAAACTTACCTATGTAAATATAGTTCAATTCCGGAATGGAGTCTCGGAAGATTTTTCCGAATCGCAAAAAAAAAGTATTTGTAACAGCAAATTTACAGTTTTCAGATTTATTCCTATACTTGTGTACTTGTGTATAAGAGCTTGCTTTATGCCAAATTTCAGGATTCTGGGTCAACGGAAAGTACCCTATGAATTTTGATTTCCTCGAGAGTGTCAAAATGTACGTTTTTTGCCGCATAAACCGAAGTATCTTTTTTTATCGTTAACTTACTAGTTTGATTCTTTTATAGCTTGAAGAGTCCGCAGACCTGAGTATACGTTTTTAATTTTAACTAGACACCTCTACGCGTTCCCGAAATAAAGAGTCTTGACAAACAAACAGACGGATGGACAAAGTGATCCTATAAGGGTTCCGTTTTTTACTTTTGAGGTACGGAACCCTAAAAACACACACATTATAGCCAGAGCCGGAAAAACAAACTCTAGGCCATAAAAATATTTGTTGCGTGCGGGAATCAAATCCGCGATACGCACAGCAGCCAATCTTTCAACCACCGCCACCGCCCCAAGCAAGCCCTCAACGCAGTATTCTCTGAAGTATATAATTATTTTCAGAAATATTAAACAACTTACGATCTTTGATTCAAAAGATTGAAGAAATGGGGACAGTTAGTACCGTCTGGATTGGACCTTCTCTTTACGTTGGTAAATATAATTTTAGTTTTATAGTGGCATCAAAAGAGCTGTATGTACTTCTTTTTTATTCTTAATTCTTTATAGTACACAAACACATACATAGTACACGGTGATACATACAGTTCATGTACAAAGGCGAGCTTAACCCAACAATGAGTTTTCTCCCAGCAAACCTTTGAGTTACAGAGAAAGAACATTTTCGACGGTAGGATCCAGTGCACAATATAAACCTTACATAACTACTTCTAATATATTATTATATTATACATAAGTTTAATATATAATTATAATATACATACTAATGTTATGTCAATAATTAAAGGAAGTCTTTAGTTTCCTCTTGAAGACATCCAGAGAAGTGCCTAATGCTAACGATTGCTTCATTCTATTTCAAATATCTGTTATTTTATTTAAGAGCGCTTATGTACCATTACTGTACATACAATTGAAGAATATGATTGAAAAGAGTACCTACAAATAATTGAAGATAAAATTCTAACGTGTAGTTCATCATTTCCAGTATCGTTAGATCCGGATGATGTGCAAAAGATTTTGGAGAACTGCCTCGAAAAGGATTACAGTTATAAGTTTCTTCAAGCTTGGCTGGGAAATGGACTTTTTGTTGCTCCAGGTACATTTCATAACCTTATGATTTCATCACCTTCTTGCTTATAGCTCCCGGACCGCGGTAACTCTTTCGGATAAACCCGCAGTACTGGAACTCAGGATTCTTTGAAAAAGTTACCGTGGCCCTTTTTTTAAGGTGGAAAATCATCTAATGACTTCTCCCGCTCTAGAGCGGAGCCTCAGACTGTTACTGACTAAAACCACACCTTGTTCCTTCTTTGATCTTACATTCCAGGACTACGCTTTTCCGTTTCGGAAGACAACTCATGGCCCTAATAGACTTCGGCTCTGCTTGACCCCTATGGTTTTGCTGACATCTCCTTGACGCGCTCGTGGAACACTTCGCATCGTCGACGACTTAGGTCCGGACGGTTACCGAACGGTCGGCTCGTCGTCCGGGCCCTGAAATGTAAAATGCAACTGAAAGAACATGGGTGTATTTTATGTGTTAGTCACTAAAGTCTGACACTCTCTGTCGCTCCACCCAGGAGTTATTTGATGATTTCCTATCAAAAATATCTTATCTTCTAGCCTTTGTTCTATGTTACTTAATTTCACGGATTTTCAGGGTTCCGTAGCCAAATGGCAAAAAACGGAACCCTTATAGATTCGTCATGCGTCTGTTTGTCCGTCCGTATGTCACAGCCACTTTTTTCCGAAACTATAAGAGCTGTACTGTTGAAACTTGGTAAGTAGATGTATTCTGTGAACCGAATTAAGATTTTCACAAAAAATAGAAAAAATAAAACAATAAATTTTGGGGGTTCCCCATACTTAGAACTGAAACTCAATTTTTTTTGTTTCATCAAACTCATACGTGTGGGTTATCTATGGATACGTCTTCAAAAATGATATTGAGGTGTCCCCCCCCGTAACTTCTAAAATAAAATAATGATAAAACTAAAAAATATATGATGTACATTACCTTATAAATTTCCACCGAAAATTGGTTTGAACTAGATCTAGTAAGTAATTTTTTTTAATACGTAATAAATCGTAAACCGCAATTTACCTTTTAAGTTTTCAGTGCGCGAGTCCGACTCGCACTTGCCCAGTTTTTCTTTACATTCTTTTCCGCTCGACGGTGAGCAAGAGGAACTCTATCTCATAACTTTTTTAGTGACGTGCGTCTTATCCTTTGTCTTTACAAGTTTATATCATAACTGTACTCGTAAAGCTGTTGTATACAGAATATATATACAAAAAAATCATGGTTTCCTGGAAACATTATTGTGCTGTTCTAGGATGGTTATTTTATTGTTTGTGTGCAGTAAGTTGCAATTATGTTCCAAGTGCAAAAATAAATAATCGCTTAGATACTCTACAACATCCAGTTTCCTTGTAATTCAAGTTGAACAAAGTAACAAAATACAAATAAGTCGTAAAATGTTGATGTGGACGTTTCTTAACGAAATTGTGTAGGATGTTATGATCAATACTACAAGTGATTACGTTCTTGAATATTTGAAGACCAATGGCAGATCTTAGAATCTATCGTAGAATTGTAGCGACATCTATGGCGTCACATAAGAATTAATCCTGCATCGCGCAATCAAAGTTCTCAGCGCGATTGGAACATATAGAACAGCCCGAAATCATCTATCGGGCAGTAGTAGCCCACCAGACATAACACCCGTCTGGTCGGAGGATCCTCCCTTTTCAACGGAGGTTTGCGGGACTTTACTCTCTGTTCCACATATCTCTAAAGAATAAACGGATATTATAATATTTCCAGGATGCCAGGCATTAAAAAAAATATAACCTTTACAGTTATCATATTAACTTGTAAACAGAAAGGACGTGCTTCTAGCACGTCACTAAAAGGGTTACGAGTATTTTGGTTGGTTCCTCTTGCTCTCTGTCAAACGGATGAAAATATGTTTGTTTTTTGTCTGTTTTTATTAGCTGTAAGTCCTCCATGGACTAAATACATAAATAACCCTGTAGCTCTCCCGTAGACTCTTCGTAGCTTGCTACGAACGCTATGGATATTCTCGTAGCGAGCGTAGTCTCCCCTGGGAAAATATGGCGTAGTAAGTAAATTCGCAGCTCTCACGTTACCGTTCCATAGTGCGTACGATTGCTACGTACTGTTCGTAAAACTTGAACAAGTTCACTTTAGTAAATATTTCTGCGGAAGCGCAGCTAGTGACAGTTTAGACTGTTCCTTCCTTGTTTCACCTAATTCGAGACAATTATGTTTTTGTGAGTGCAGTGCGTGTAACAAAAAATATAGTGATTAGACAATACTAATATATACCTACAAATTAGTATTGCCTAATGTACTTTTTAAAGTCACAAATTTTCATGTTTTTCAGTCATAACGCCATTTCATTTTACAACCTGTATAGGTATTTCTATCGGACTGATTGCCTGCTGAACTGTGACCTTTGTGGACTGTGACCATAGCACGCCTAGTGTCACACTTCTTTAAATGTTTTACAATTATAAATATAAATACGACGAAAATGCTCTTCTTGCACCTTAATGGTTGAAACTCATGCACCGGGTGATCGAGTCGTAAGCCTTGTTGTCCGATTATTGCCTTAAAGGTGTACTTGCGAAAGTTTAGCTTTTAGTAAATCCCTTTACTCGCACAGATATAAAATCAGCGTAACTCTTGCGTAGCAGGAACTCCGTAGCTCTCCCGTAGCCCTTTCATAGACTGCCACGAACGCTACGATTCTCCTCGTAGCCCGCGTAGTAGAAACCTAGGAAAATAGGGAGCTTCGTAGCTCTTCCGTAGCCCCTTTGTAGCATTCTACGAACTCTAAGTTAATACCTGATGCCTCATAGTCGGTTTTTTTGACAATATTGATGTAACACTTTCCTAGTAGGAATACCAGTAGTAGTGTACTACGATCATCTCTGTAGACGGCGTTTTCGATTCCTTATAAAAGATTGACGTCATCCACCTGACATCTTGTAATATCTCGTTGCTATCTCGCTGCTACGAACATTCTCATCATGCTCTGAAAATCCTACAATTAGACATAACTCCGCAAAAATACTCATGTAGCAGAATAATTTTTCTCCCGTTTACGAGCTTCGAACGGTACGGGTGCTCCTTAAAGTTGATATAAGAAATTTCTATTTACGGGATATATGTTTTCGTGTCATATAGCATGTAATTGGTATTGGATTTCTTTACAAATTTTAATAGGAAAATCAGTTACTTGAAATTTTTAAATGATTTTATATTAATTTGTTTTTCCTGTTTTAGTCGAGTTATGGAAGGCTCACAGGCGCTTGCTTCTGCCGATCTTCCACAACCGTATCATAGAGGAATACATCGAAGTGTTCGGAGAACAAGGAAATGTTCTTGTAGACAGACTTTGTGAACAAGTCGGAAAGTCTCCTTTTGATGTTTACGGATACGTCACATCTTGCATGCTCGACATCGTTTTTGGTAAGATTTTGATACTTTCCTCTATTTATTTGTCTTGTAACGAGACACGTAATTTGGACCCATTATCTGGAAAACTCCGCAGCTAGACGTAGCTCGGAGATAGAGTACACGAGCGAAAGGGATTAACGTTATTCTAAAATAATGTAATTTGCGAATACAAGCGTCACGTGTCATATTCCCTTTTGTAGCCCTCTCAGTCTCTTAAATTTCATAACTCAAAAGAAAAGTAGATTACCCTTTCTTATTTCCTTATCAATGGATTCCCAACCCTAATTGTTTTAACATTCTTTTTCTCCTCCTTGTCCCCTAGCTTTCGAAGTTGGGACAAGGTGATATATTTCTTAGGAATTCATTACTATCGGTGGAGATTTGTCCAAGTCATTAGGACATGGACACACACATGGCACAGAATCGGTCGTTGTGGAGACGCTTGGGGGTGGCCTATGTCCAACAGTGGACGTCTTTCGGCTGAAATGATGATGATGATGATGATGATGATGATGATGATGATTCCCATGAACACAGAAATACTTGTAACTAGATTACAGCGTGCATGACTGTGTGTGTTTGTGTTAATATGCTAGTAATAGTGGGTTTGATCCCCATACTGGAGGTAATGTTACGTATATAGTTCGTGTTAATAGTTTCAATAATAGGGCCCTGAGCTGATATCAGAATGGGTTCGACTCCCTGCAATCATAAGTTTTAAATCTGAATGAATGTTTATGAAAATGAGATGTGGTTTTGAGGTTGAGATCGGTATGTGTGTTAAGTGAAAGGAATGGACATGAAATATAATTTAGTACCTAGGTCTAACAAACGTGTAGTTTATCTACACCATGGTAATTCGTTTACAACGACAGTAGTAGGTATCTTTCAGTGTTTACATTATAGTAGGATATTCTAAATATTGCCAACTCGGCAGCGTATGTTATGTTATTTGAATAGATACCTGTGTGGCCTTATTTAAATTTCCAGGATATTTGAATCTTTACATCGCTACGACAACGCTGTTACTAAACTTGCGGTTTGTGCTTTGCGCTTAGCCCGTAGTTCATCTGATAGCTGACACCACCTGATTCAGGCCTGAGAACGTTTTAAAGAACTAGGTGTTGAAGTGGGTAGAACTACTGCGTATCCCTTGAAGATGGTTCTACGACACATCATGCAATGATAATTGACATTATACATATGTGGGATAATGATTTTGTATCAAGCTCAAGTATGAATGCAGCATAATATTGTCAAAACGGAACGCAGCGGATGAAAGAGAGAGAAGTATGTGTGTGAGCGTAATAGCGAGATGACGCGGAGTCTTATGACAGACGTACGGTGCAACGGCGAACTTTTTATTGTGTCTCTGAAATAAAAGTTTTTAAAAGTATTTCTCGTTTATTTTGCCATATAATCCCACAAATTTGGGGGCTCGTCCGGGATTGGCAAAGTAACGAAACGAGTTCAGAGTTTAACAAGTGGATAAACGACGGACGACGGAGGCCAGCACGTGGCGTGGTCAACGGCGACGAACGGCATTCAAAAATCAACGGCGGCCGACGATAATTACGACGGTATCGGCGAACGGTGAGCTGACGGAGATAAAAAACTAATTCGAAAATGGCGAAAGACGAATCACGTACGGGCCTAAACTCGATGTTGTACCTAACTTCGGACATAATACCTAAATTCACCGGTCAAGATAAGACGTATCCAGTGGCGCGATGGATACAAGACGTGGAGGAAAATGGGGAAATATGTGGTTGGACACCGTTACAACAGCTGCTGATGGCACGGAGATCCCTATCAGGCACCGCACAGCTTTGGATGCAAGCTGAACGCCCTCACAAATCATGGGAAGAACTGAAGGCAGCTCTGAGTAAAGAGTTCCCCGACAGCGTCGACATCAAAGCAATACACGAGCTTCTGAGCCAACGAAAGAAAAGACGTGACGAGAGTTGTATTGACTATATGTTGGTCATGAAGGAGTTGGGGAAACGGGGTAAGATACCCGATTACGTGGCCATTAAATATATTGTTGATGGCATAGTCGACCACGAGACTAACAAAATCATGCTATACGGAGTAACCACGTATCCTGATCTGAAAGAAAAATTTAAAATCTACGAGACTGTTAAGGAAAAGATGAAACTGGAACATTCTAGAAGTACCTACAGAAATGAAAAACGCGGCATCATGCGACACGAAAAAACGTTGAAAAGGTGCTATAACTGTGGTGACGGCGATCATGTGTCGGAGGACTGTCCGCAGAAGGCACAAGGTCCAAAGTGCTTTAACTGCAACGAATACGGTCATATTTCACCGAAGTGCCCACATAAGAAAAATATGGCCGGCCGTAAGGAAGATACGAACTCATCAAGATGGCGTAGTTCCGGCGGTAAGAGAGAAAACAACGGCGCATCGACAAGTGGGAGCGGGATCGGCGAACGTGCGACGACCAAGCAAGCAATGTTCGGTCAATCATCGTTCAACAACGCGGATAATACGTCACACTCACAGAATGACAGTGTCAAGATGACAGATGACGACATAGACAGCAAATGTCAAAGTCAAATTGGATCTGACATTTGCGATGAAAACAAACATTCGCGACGGGAAAAACCTTTGAAAATCGTAGAATTATGTGGAAAAACGACAAGTGCGCTTATTGATTCGGGTAGTGATGTGAACTTGGTATCTTCCGAGTTTTGTGCTAACGTTAGTAAAGTGCTGAACAATAACATAACACTGTCTGGACTTGGATCCGCTAAAGTGGAGTCATTGGGTCGTCTATCAACAAATGTTGTGATCGACGGTACGAAATACGACGATGTGTCATTCTATGTGGTACCTAAGGACTGTATGCCTTTTGATGTAATTATAGGTCACGAATTTCTTAAGAATGTTATAACGGTTATGAATGGCAGTGCTGTGTGGATGAAACCTGTGGAATGGATGAATGAAATTAATTGTTTTAGTTGCAGTGTTGAGGTTGGCCATGTAAGTAATACTTACCTTAAAGAAGAGGTTGTTCAGATGGTTGAGAACTATCAACCATGCCAAATTAAAGAAGCCCCTATCCAGTTGAAAATAATTGTGAAAGATGATGTCCCGGTGGTGCAACGTCCACGACGCATATCACTGAAGGAGCAGGTGGCTGTTGAAGAACAAGTTGCGGAGTGGCTCGAGCAAGGAATTGTACGTGTAAGTTATTCTGAATATGCCAGTCCATTAGTTCTTGTTCGCAAAAGAGATGGTACTATAAGGGTGTGCGTTGACTATAGAAAATTAAATAGTAAAATTGTAAAAGATGAGTTTCCATTGCCGATTATTGAGGATTACATTGACAAGTTGGCTGAGGCAAAAGTATTTAGTGTACTGGACTTAAAAAACGGGTTTTTCCATCTGAGTGTCAGCAGTGAGTCAGTAAAATATACTGCATTTGTTACACATCATGGTCAGTTCGAGTTTTTGAAAGCTCCATTTGGCTTGTCTGTTTGCCCTAACTACTTCATGAGATTTGTGACCATAATCTTCAGAGAACTAATATCTAAAGGGATTGTTCTAATATTTGTCGATGATATTCTTATTCCAGCAAAAGATGAACAGGAAGCCGTTGATAGATTAAGGGAAGTTTTAAGAGTGGCGTCTGAATATGGCCTGCAAATAAATTGGAAAAAAGCACAGCTGATATGTCGAAGCATAACCTATTTAGGTCATACGATTGAGAATGGACAAGTAAGGCCTGCCAGCGAAAAGATTGATGCCGTTACAAAGTTTCCAGAACCCAGAACAATTAAGCAATTGCAAAGTTTTATTGGGTTGGCGTCGTATTTTAGGAAGTATGTCCAGAATTTTGCATCAATAGCACAGCCGCTTACAGATTTACTTAAGAAAGATGTCAATTTTGAATTCAATGATGAACAACGGCGTGCATTCAATTGTTTGAAGGAGCGTTTGACTACTAAACCAGTTTTACAAATATTTAATCCAAGAT
Source organism: Mythimna pallens (assembly GCA_961205895.1). Taxonomy (NCBI): domain Eukaryota; kingdom Metazoa; phylum Arthropoda; class Insecta; order Lepidoptera; family Noctuidae; genus Mythimna; species Mythimna pallens. The sequence continues at coordinate 12,776,202 of OY540843.1, forward strand.
TGGAGACAGAAATGCATACAGATGCATCACTTCTGGCTTACGCAGCTATACTCATGCAGCGATCTGATGATGACGGTGGACTACATCCAGTATATTTCATGAGTCGTAAAACCAATGATGCGGAAAAAAAGTACACCAGTTATGAACTGGAAAGTCTAGCTATTATCGAAGGGGTAAAAAAATTTAGGCACTACTTATATGGTATAAGATTTAAAATCGTAACTGATTGCCAAGCATTCCAGATGACACTTAAGAAAAAAGACTTGAGTACAAGGGTTGCAAGATGGGCATTGCTTCTGCAGGAGTTTGACTTTGTGGTTGAACATCGGCCAGGAACGAGGATGAAGCATACTGATGCATTAAGCCGAAACCCATATGTAGCTGTAGTAACTTTACACGATGAGATCAGAAGAGCACAACAGTTGGATGATGGTCTAAAAGCTATATTACAGATTTTACAGGAGAGAACATACGGTGATTATTATACTGATAATGGATTGCTTTACAAAGGGATGGAAAAGCACTTAGTGATCCCAAAGTCTATGGAAAATGAAATCATTAAAAGAGCACATGCAAATGGACATTTTTCAAAAAGAAAGATGATTGAATTAATTGGTAAAGACTATTTTATTAAGAATCTTGACAAGAAAATTGAAGAGTTTATTACAAGTTGCATTCCATGTCTATTAGCTACGCGTAAAGAGGGAAAACAAGAAGGATTCCTAACTCCGATTGAAAAGGAAGAGTCACCGCTACATACACTGCATTTGGATCACATTGGTCCAATGACCGAGACGAAGAAGCAGTATAACCATATCCTCACGATTGTTGACGCATTTACGAAGTTCACTTGGATATTTCCAACTAAAAGTACCACAAGTAAAGAAACGATTGAAAAGTTGAAAATTCACCAACAACATTTTGGCAATCCAACCAGATTTATAACTGATCGAGGAACGGCTTATACGAGCACTGAGTTTCAAGAGTATTGTAGAGACGAAAATATACAACACATCAAAATTACGACGGGTGTGCCTCGTGGAAATGGGCAAGTGGAGAGAGTCCATCGCACTATAATCTCTGTACTTACCAAGATGTGCATAGAGAACCCTGCTCTCTGGTACAGGCATGTAAGTAGATTACAGCGTTCTCTAAATAGTACTTTTCAGCGAAGCATAAACACTACACCCTATCAACTATTGATTGGGACAAAGATGAGAATGAAGGAAGACATCGAGATTTATGATTTGCTTTCAGAAGAAGAAAGAGAAAGCTACTCAGAGGACAGGGAAAAACTTAGAGAGAAAGCTAAAGAGCAAATTCTACAAGTTCAAGAAGAAAACATAAGAAATTTTAATAAGAATAGAAAAGAAAGTATGAAGTACAATGAAGGAGACTTGGTAGCAATAAAACGCACGCAGTTTGGCTCAGGGATGAAGCTTAAAGCTAAATATCTTGGCCCCTATCAAGTCGTAAAAGCAAAGAGGAACAACAGATATGATGTGAAAAAGCTCAACCCGAATACTGAAGGCCCTAGCGTAACCTCTAGTTCAGCAGATTACATGAAGGCGTGGCCAGCTGTGAACTCCATAACCTAATAGGTGAGAGTTGCTTGTTAATTTTTTCTTGTTTCAGGTTTGTTTACGAAAGGTTGTGTGCAATGTTTTGTTAAACACGGTGTTTTGTTAGATATAAGCTTAGTCTATTGTTATTAAGAGTTAAGAGATCTGTATCTTTACTGTACCTACTGCAACGATAGATGTCAGTGTGTAAACATTTTTTAGGAACATTAACAATGTTATGTTCTCTCTTTGAATTATTATTTTATGATGTCTCTTTTAAAATAAAACAGTAACTATGTGATGTTATGCTGTTACTCTGATGTTGTATTAGTGTATTGTTGTATTAGTAGTTCAGTTAGAAATAAGCTGAAAGCTAGCGAAGTATGTTCGGGTGCATGTCTGAGGACAGACATGGATCAGGATGGCCGACTGTGGGATAATGATTTTGTATCAAGCTCAAGTATGAATGCAGCATAATATTGTCAAAACGGAACGCAGCGGATGAAAGAGAGAGAAGTATGTGTGTGAGCGTAATAGCGAGATGACGCGGAGTCTTATGACAGACGTACGGTGCAACGGCGAACTTTTTATTGTGTCTCTGAAATAAAACTTTTGTAAAGTATTTCTCGTTTATTTTGCCATATAATCCCACACATATATACGTGCATCTTAATTGATTCATGTTTCAAATCGAGTGGTTATGATTATTAGCTTCTTATGACACTTACATAGAAATTCCAGTGCTGACTACGTTTTATCGATATATAATTTACTCATGACGACCAATTATATTTGCCACATAGACTGGCTACATCGAGCCACTTAAATGTACCTTGAGTGGGTATTTTACGACTTCACAGTCTGTCAATTAGTTTAAGAATAACAAAAAAATGTTATTCGTTTTAAAATAACATAATATTGGACCTCTTAAAAACTCATTTAGCCTGAGTTTTATGGGAAACAAAGCTCACACTTATGGCTGCCATCAGACGAAAGCAATAATTTATGTAAATTGAGATGCGATTTCGTTAATGACTTATAGGATTTGCTTCCATATTCTAGAAGTCATTAACAAAATGACCCGACACGCAATATGGCAAAGAAAAAAAAAATCTAGTCATAATGTTGCCGACCCTTACTTATAGAACAAAAAAAAGAGTTGTTTTAAGGTGAGGCCAATTAAAAGCACATGCTTACGGTTTTAAGTGAGGTTACTGGGAAAAAGTCTGGATGATAAACTACGAGAGCAAACAGTCGGCACACTGAGTTAGGATAAAGAGTGAGAACTTAGTTATTTTAATGGACTATAGGTTGAAATAGGTAAAGCGGTTCGATAACAATCTGTGAATGTAGCTGTTACACATTGCCGAATTATAGCCGACATCCCAACTTACTGGAATAATTATAATGATTAGATTATTTTAACCATCGATATATATGTATGATTTTAACATACCGGAAGAGTAAAGTTCTATACGATTATGTATTTGTTTTATTACAATATAAAGTTAAGAATAAGAAAATATTGAATAAATGTATTATTAGTTATGTCAAAGAGAAAATTAAATCAAGTATGATAAAGAGAAAACTAAATCATTAGGTATTTTAAATTATTCATATGTCAGCGATATATAAAAAGTCAGTTACAGAAAATAACATTTTTCAATTAATAATGACGTCAGTCTCTTTTTAAAGTTTTGATTTGTGTCATCTCATCTCATCATCTATTTTTAGTATTTGTATATGTATAGCGGCAACAGAAATACTTCATCTTTGAAAATTTCAATCGTCTAGCTGAGGCCAGCCTCAAACATCCGGAATAGCTCTCTGAATTCATAATCTAAACTTTAAAATCTAAATTCCTTGCCTCATACGTATTTTAAAAATTCATATTGATAAGTAGTCTCGTGATTCCCGGCACATGCAAATGTCTTTTGGAACATTTAGGGTCGCCGCACACGGGCTACACGCGACAGCCACAAACGCTGCCACAAAAAGCCACAAAGCACTTGTGGCCGGTGGCTGAAACTTTTTTTAACTCTGACGAAGAAGGTTTAAATGCGCGAGTGGCGTGTTGCGGCGATTCGTGTCGTCGGTCGGTGCGGGCCACAAGAAGCGAGCAGCGATTTGTTGCGTGTGGCGGCTACCGGCACGACGTCAACCGTGTTGACGAGTCCATATCAAATGTATGAAAACTACAGGAAATATGCCGGTGGCGGCGTTTCGTGGTTGTGGACCCTTATTATGGACAGCAGTGTCAACTGAAATAATTAATAATCTGATTCCAGTATATGTTTGCCGCTCTATTAATTAGAATGTATGGAAATACGCACATTATGAAACCTCTTTTAATATTCCGATCCGGAATTCAGAAAGCTTGTCAGTAGGTATCATTCTACTAATCCAGAATTAGTATTGGTACCGGTAGTCGCTTAGATAAAAATAAACGCAAAATCGTCGGGTATCGAAGATTTCCGTAGTTTTGTGTACGAAAGGCTTTATACGAACGGTAATTAAGAACACCTTTTTATAAATCGTTTCTTTAATTGATTCTTACCTAATGCGGTTTGGTAAAACTTGGATGGTGACAAAAAATCTGGCAGAATGTACAAGGAATTACTTTGCACAGTTCAGTGTATGTTTACAAAATTAATATAATTCTTGTATTTTCATCATAGAAACAGCAATGGGTAAGAAAATGGACGTCCAGCACAATCCCGACACGCCGTACCTGCGCGCGCGCAAGACGGTCATGTCCATCATTAACATGCGCCTCTTCAAGGCATGGCTACAGCCCGACGTGCTCTTCGGTCTGACGTCACACGCCATCGCGCAGAGAGAAAGCATCGATGCCACGCACAAGTTCACCGATGAGGTACCTAAAAATGAATTGTTTATAAATTAAATTATCACTAGTTAATTATTTTTTATTCCCAGTCAATATTAATATTTTATGTGCCCATGGTACGAGCGATTTTAAACCCATAAAAATCCGTCATCATCAATATGACGTCTTTGATACTGCGTAAATACCAAGAATATATTTACGAAAATAAACCGAAGTTAGGTCCAGTCATTATACCATATAAACAAGATTTGCAATAGCTTAATGCGCAACTCGGCATATTTTCTCAGAAAATTTTCTTTTAGTGCATAAAGCGGATACAAACACGACTTGACGTGTAGGGGTGTCATACTAGACTGAGCGACTTATGACTACTAAGTAATAAATATTAATAATATACTAACTTGTTACAGGTTATACAGAACAAAATAGCTGACTTTGAGAAATTAAGCTGCAGTGAAGGTATTACAGATTGACCTACCAAAAACGAATAATACAATCTGTTGCTATATCGTTAATTTTTAAGATCAATAGACGTTCCACAAATCTTGATGACGTAAATAATGCTTTACAGCAAGTCCAAAACTTGTTTACTGTTAATAATTTAGTATTAAATGGAAAAATACTAAGTGCATAAGATTTGCGTTACCGAATGTTAAAAGTAATTACTCCGACATAGTATTGAACAAGGAGAAACTCGAATTCGTCGAGAATACGGTTTTCCTAGGGATCACGCTTGACTCGAGGTTACAATGGGGTCCTCATTTAACATCTCTGGCAGGTCGGCTTAGTTCAGCAGCATATGCTGTCAGAAAAATCCGTCAATTTACTGATGTGGATACTGCGCGACTAGTTTATTTTAGTTACTTTCATAGTATCATGTCTTACGGTATTTTGCTATGGGGACGGGCTGCAGATATAGAGTCAATTTTTATTCTGCAGAAAAGAGCTATCAGAGCCATATATAATCTTCGCAGACGCGATTCTCTTAGGGAACTATATAAGGAAATAAACATCCTGACGGTCCCTTGTCAATACATTTATGAAAACATTATGTATGTTCGGAAAAATATTCATCTTTTTACTAAGATAAATAACAGGCACAATTTTAATACTAGGAACAAGAATAAATTAGATCAACCTCGGTTCAGATTGGCTAAAGTACATAGTTCTTTTATGGGGCACTGTATAAAATTTTATAATAAAATACCAGTTGAGATTCTACAACTGAATGAGTTCGACTTCCGTGCGTAAGTAAGTGCGAAAACTTTTTAACTTACGCACGGATGAAGCTTCTGGCAAAAGTTTGTGAAATAATAATAATTGTTCATTTATTTCAGACATTGTAGTACACAAAATTAAAATCAAGCCAAATAAAACATTACAAAAATAGACATTAAAATTACACAATGTTACATACAATTACATTAGATACACAATGTCATAGATATAATTAAATTAAATACAAAATGTCATAAATATAAATGAAATAATACACATTAACATACCAAATTAGACAAACACAATAATTAATACACACAGTCAAAAACAATACGGTCAAACAATACGAGGAGAAGCGCTAATATGAATCTGCATCCACCTCTGCAACAGGGACAGCCCCCCTAGCCAAATTACGATCGTTTCGTTTCTGTCGAACGCCTCGAGTAGGCCACGCCTCCGATTCTTTTGTTCTGACGACGTGACTGAGCGTTGAGATGAGCGGGATAATTTATATATAATGAATAAAGGAAATAATAATAAATTAATAACATTTGATAATGCATTACTAAATGATAATATCCCCTTACCGTTTTCAGATCGAAAAGACATCCTACAATTACTGTTGGAAAGGAAGTTAGCGTTCAGTAACATAGAGTTACGGGAACACATCGATTCCATCACCATCGCCGGTAACGATACTACGGCTCTTGTGATATCGTATGCGTTAATGTTATTGGGATGTCATGAAGATGCTCAGGATAAAGTATATAAAGAGTAAGTTTTCTTTATTTTGTTTCTTTTAGTTCGATCTAGCCTGTCCCCAGCGACGCCCGTCCGAAGCCGGGTCCGTACCCTATACGGGGTACCCTTAGCGTGTAGTCGCTTAGTTTTAAGTTTAGTTAGGTAAGCCCTGGCTGATAGCTTTAATTTTTATTAAGGCCCTCACAGGCTAGTCCGGTTAAGCAGTCAACAACCTCATAGGTTGACATGCAAGAGGTCATTCACAAAAAAAAAATATCAAAAAACAAGCTGTAAAACACATATTGGCCATTCGTTTATCTTTCTAGGGTTTCATACCTCAGAGGGAAGAAACGGAACCCTTATGGGATCATTTTGTTGTCCGTCTGTTAGATCAACAGACGGACAACAAAATGATCCCAGACCGGACACACACACAGAGCAAAATTCATAGGGTACCCTTAGGAAGTACGTATTTCCCGTTGATTCAGAATCCTGACATTTGGCATTAAGCAAGGTATAGGAATAAATCTGAAAACTGTAAATTTTTGGTATCTTCACAAAAAAGAAAATACTTTTTTTGCGAAAAATCTTCGAGCCTCCAATCGTAAATAGAACTATTTACCAGGTAAATTTGTACAGAACCCTCAATGCGCGAGTCCGACTCTTATTTGCACAGTTTTTTTTTGAGATATTAAGTAAAACAAGCTTACCTATCTATGTAGTATGGCCTTCAATTCCCTCCCATTTTATTTTTAATTTTACGGCCCTACCGCGAAAATTTAACGTGATCCATTTTGCGACCTAAACTGAACTGTTAAGGGGATGAGCTTAAGGTATAGGGTGTAGATATAACTCCATCACTCTTTCTCGCTCGCACGCCTAACATTTTAACAGGTCACAGTGAGGCCCCAGGGCTCGGAACTATATAATACCCACTAAAAATCAAATTCACCCAATACGATTGAGCCTATCAAGTTGTCGCTCTGTACATTTTTAATTATAAACTAGCTTCTGCCAGTGGCTTTACTCGCTTGAAAGTAGGTTTCTCCATACAAACTTCGGACATCCATTTCATCCCCTTAGGGGGTGAATTGGTTGTATAATTATAAAACCACCACATAAAACTAACATATATTTATAAAACCTTGTACAAAATTTTACGCTCCTATTCCCAGTATTATCGGCTGTGCGTTGATATGTCAGTCAGTCAGTTTCTCTTTTTATTTAAATGGGAAGAAAGAATTAGCTTTCCAACCATGCTCACGTTGACGATAGATGGAAAAGAAAACTTCAAATTAATAAGACAATGACCCAGATAAAGTTGCTTTATATTAGATACTATTCAGTTTCGCCTTTTCTACTTTTCAGGTTAAAGACCATACTCGGGGACTCTCAAAGATCACCTACCAAAGAAGACTTGTCGAAAATGGACTACTTAGAAAGAGTAATTAAAGAGACGATGCGGTTATACACAGTGGTGCCGATAATTGGGCGAAAAACAGATAAAGAATTGAAGCTTTGTAAGTATTGACTAGGTTTTAAAGCTGAGCTGTTTGCTTGGTTAAATAATAAAAACGGGGTTAATAGGAACAAAATTTTAAAGGGGTTTTTTCACATTATTAAGAAATTGTTTGCAGCACTTTATACTGCATTTTTTTCTTGCTAATTGTAATACAAAAATGAAAAAAAAAACACAGCTTGCTGTAGGTTTACTAAAAACCAATATTACGAGAAATTAGTGAAAGTCTTAAAGTTTGGTTTCTGTTCACCCTTGCGTTCCTATTCACTCCGTTTGACAGTACCTATTTACGAATATGAGAACAAATAGTCGAAAAAAAAGCATAAAGTTGCCAAGCAATCGCAAATTGTTATCCTTTCGGCTTACCGTTTCAATATTCACTACTAAGAAAATTGCATAAAAAAAAAATGCAAACAGCTTCTTCACAAAAAAATCTTTCGTTATGCGATTTGTTCTTTTGCCACTATGTAATCTTCTTGGTACTTATTATTTACCAGAACTACTCAGTTTTTCTATTCATAAGTGGCCTAGCTAGCAAAAGATCTTTTGCTAGCTATAGGCCACCTTTTTTTTGAGGTGTGGAAAAGCATCAAATGACTCCTACAGCTCTGAGTGGAAAGAGAGGGAGTGTCAGTCTTTTACTGACTAAAACCCATCTGTGTTCTTTCAGTTGCCCTTTCCGTTCCAGGGTCGCGGTTACTCTTTAGAACAATCCCGCAGCCCTGGCAGGAGTTAGCCTTAGCGGGCCTCGACAATAGTACATTTTGATACAAGTGCAGAAAGTTTGTCACTGCGACCGAGGTGGAATTCGCACAGCCGTAGGCGAGTGTGTTATGGAGCCGAGGGCTACAGTGACAAATTTGCACGTGTATCAAACGACTTTTTTCAATACACTTACGAAGAATTGAATAAACGGGAGTTAACCGGCGACTCGTGGGGGTCGACGCGTGTCCACCCTGACACGACAAATGTAATAACATTGTCGCGTGGGAGAGCACCTGCATTTTTCTGCACTAGTGCGGAAAACTGTCTATTGCGTGCTGAAAAGCGGTGGGATAAGAGCGGGTTTTCGAGTAAGTGTATTGAAAATAGACTATTAATACCTGAAGCAAGATTTTTATTCATAGGAAAGTAGTTTGTTTACTTGTTTGACGATTTCGTACTTTATATTATAGCAACATTTACGATCCCGGCTGGCGTGGGATGTGCGGTCATACCAATGGTCATGCATCGCTCGAAGAAGCTGTGGGGTCCCGATGCTGACAGCTTCAACCCTGACAGGTTCCTGCCAGAAAACTGTTCGGCCAGACATCCCTGTGCTTACATACCTTTCAGTTACGGGTCCAGGAATTGTATAGGTGATGATGCCATGTTCAAATTTATGATAAATAGTACTTAGTTACGTATTACATTTAGCACAAAAGATTCAGAAGGGTCGAAGTGCCTAGGGGTTGGCCCTAGGCACACAACAACAAGATAAGATAAGTTATATTACATTTATGATTAGCACCAGACTTATGGCTATTCTCTTTCTATATAGATGTCCTAAAAAATTATCGGGAACTACATTATACCGACGCACCCGTGGGCGACGCCTGAAACGTATGTAGAGCCGCGTCGCGTGGCGTGGGTCTACTGTAGGTCTACTAATCTAATTGTCTTAAAATTGTCCGGAGACTGACGCACCCAGATCGGCTACGGCGCCCACGTGGGAAACGGATATGATAACGGTTATACGTTCTCGTGGGCATATTAGACGATGTCGTGTTTCTTTCCGTGCTTAGTACTGTGGCGACCCACATTTATGTTGTATTAACATTTATACTGTAACATGATTGAACTGTGTGTGAACTATGGTTTAGTTTATGCTTTAGCTTAGTGCTCTATGATTTAGTTCTCTCTATGGAGTGATTTTACTCTCTGGTTTGTTCTCTCTCGAGACATTATAAATGGCGGTTAAGCATACATACTTTACTCAACAATTTAACGACTTTTATTGCAAGTCCCCTAAAACTAAACGGCGCTAAACGCCAAATTGGTGACCCCTACAGTGAAAACTATCACACGCACCGCCCGACAGTGAAAACGTATCACCCGCACCGCCCGACAGTGAAAACTCTCAGACGCACCGGACGACAGCGTGCGGAGGCCTAGCCCGCGCGCCTTTTGTCAACACTGCGTCATTATTCGTCGTTCGAGGGCGCTCCGCTCAAGCAAGCGTAGCTACGAACGTGCGGGTGCGCTGACCGCGTTCAATCGGCTTCCATCGAACAAATATACCTAGCATGAACATCGCGCTGAAAACGCCGACCTAATAGCAGTGCTCATAAGTGTAAACGAAGTGGTTTTTCCCGTGCTATAACACAAAGTAAAAACACGCATGTACGTTTCAAAAAATATTGTTTTTACAACTCAGTGATTCAAGGTCAAGCAGACATTTTTGTCTCCGATTTTTTATTACTCAGTTACGAAACTTTTAACACTTGAAAAAAGAAGCATGTTCGAGTTTATTTTTTTTAAGGACAATAGTATAAATATATATTTTTAACATATTGGATAAAGGGTGTTTGTGCATGTTGACTAACGTGGCTTATAATAACGGTTCTAATTAGAAAATAACATTGCAAATTCTGTGTGAGATCTAGCTATTGTTTATAATACTGGTGTGTGTCCTGATCCTTCTTGGTGTGTTCCCTATTTTATTTTCGTCTCTGGCTTAACACTATCAAAATGGCACAAGAGCATGTTGTTAACCACATTGCTGTCAAGCTCCCTCCGTTCTGGCCCAGTCATGTGGCAGCTTGGTTTGCGCAGGCCGAAGCTAGTTTTGACATTTCAGGTGTTAAAGCAGAGGATACCAAGTACAGTTATGTGCTCAGTATCTTACCTGAGCGGACAGCAGCTGAAATGGAGGACATACTCACAAATCCACCAAAAGAAAATAAATACCAATATTTAAAGTCTGAATTAATCCGCAGGCTTTCTTGTTCTGAAGAGAAGCGTCTGAACCAACTGCTCAGCGATGAAGAGTTAGGTGACCGGTCCCCATCGCAGTTCCTGCGACACCTGCGCTCACTTGCTGGTGCCAACCTGCAGAATGAGACCATCCTACGGCAGCTGTGGCTGAGACGGCTGCCTCAGAATGTACAAGCCATCCTTGCTGCACAGGCTGACCTGCCACTCAGCAAGGTTGCAGAACTAGCAGATCGTATCTTGGAGGTAGCCCCTACCCAAACTATTTGTTCCACCAGCACATCAACGTCAACTGATTCTGTTTTGCAAGCTATTACTCGTAGATTGGATGAGCTGACGTTACATGTGGCTGCATTGGATGGAGGTCGCAGCAGCCGCAACAGGGACAGGAGTTCTGCGAGAACATCAACACGCTCTAAGTCCAGAGGTTTTCCACAGATAGATCTCTGCTGGTACCACCGTCGATTCAAAGAAAAGGCTACCCGCTGCACTACACCATGCAGCTGGAAAACCCAGCCAACGGGAAACTCGCCCGGCGGTCAGTGATGGCGACTTCTGACTGCCAGCAACCACAAGACCTAGTAAGTCGCCGGTTATTTGTTACAGATGTTTACAGTAAGCGTCGATTTTTAGTAGACACTGGTTCAGACATTTGTTGCTACCCTAAAACTTTTCTGCAAGAAAAAGGCAAGGAATCCAATTACCATCTCACCGCTGCTAATGGTAGCACCATCAGAACGTATGGGTTGATTAATCTGAATTTAAATCTTGGACTACGCCGTGATTTCAGATGGCAATTTGTTATAGCTGATGTCAGTACCCCTATAATCGGGTCAGATTTTTTAGCACACTATCACCTTCTACCTGACTGTGCTAACAGACGCCTAGTTGATGGGAAAACAGGCCTCTCAACTCGTGGCAGTATAGCTATGATTGAGCAGGATAGCGTTAAAGCTGTAAATACAAATTTTATTGATTCACCATTCTCAAAAATTCTGTTGGATTTTCCAGACATCACACGGCCACCTGGACTACCACACGAGGTGAAACACAATACCTTGCACCACATCATTACCACTGACGGACCTCCCGTCGCAGCAAAACCACGCCGCCTTGCACCAGAGAAATTACGTGCAGCAGAGAAAGAATTTGCCAACATGGTTGAGGTAGGTACTGCTCGGCCTTCTAAAAGTTCCTGGGCATCTCCCTTGCACCTTGCCCCCAAGAAAGATGCTACTTGGCGCCCTTGTGGAGACTACAGGGCTTTGAACGCCCGGACAGTGCCTGACCGCTATCCCGTTCGTCACATCGGAGACTTTGGCCACAACCTTGCTGGAGCAACTATCTTCAGCACTTTTGACCTGGTAAAGGCATACCAGCAAATACCAGTAAATCCTGCTGATGTGTGTAAAACAGCCATTATTACACCTTTTGGCCTGTTTGAATTCCCATTTATGACTTTTGGGTTGCGCAATGCTGGCCAAACGTTCCAGCGATTCATGGATGAAATCACGAGGGGACTAGATTTCTGTTTTCCCTATATTGATGACATCCTTGTTTTTTCTAGGAACGCAGATGAGCACAAAGGACACCTTCGCATTCTCCTGCAAAGACTGGCAGACCATGGTGTAGTCATCAACGCTTCCAAGTGTGTATTGGCTGCCTCCGAGGTCATTTTCCTTGGCCACTCAGTATCAAAAGATGGCATCCGTCCACCTACAGAGAAAATCGCTGCTCTTCGTGATTTCCCTCTTCCGAAAACCGCTCAAGGTTTACGACGGTTCCTAGGTATGCTTAACTACTACCGTAGTTTCCTACCTAGGGCCGCAGAGACACAGGCCCCACTGGTTGATTTCCTGACAGCAACAGGTTTCAAAGGGTCAAAACCTATGCCTTGGTCACCTGAGCTAGAACAAGCATTTTATAAATGTCGCGATAGCCTCACTGGAGCTACTCAACTGGTACATCCAAAGGCAAATGCTCAGCTCAGTTTATATACGGATGCATCTAGCACACATGTGGGAGCAATTCTCCAGCAATTGTCAGAGAAAGGTTGGGAACCACTTTCCTTTTTTAGCAAAAAATTGACTGTTTCCCAAAGCACCTGGCCTGCTTATTATCGCGAACTGTATGCTGTGTATTCTGCGGTTCATCACTTCAGGCATATATTGGAGGCACAACATGCCACCATATACACTGACCATAAGCCGCTCCTGTACGCTTTTACACAGAAACGAGATAAGCTGCCTCCGGCACAACTCAACCAGCTGACATATATCTCACAATTCACGACAGATATACAGCACGTCAAAGGTGAAGAGAACGTTGTCGCAGACACCTTATCTCGTATCGAATCCATCACACTGTCTGATGACTATGTCTCTCTTGCTGCATTGCAGCAGTCAGATGCAGAATTGAAGACCATTCGCGAGAATTCATCACTGAAATTAGTACCGACGCTCATTCCAGGCACAGATACCACGATCCTGTGTGACGTCTCTACAGGCAAGCCACGGCCGTATCTACCACCACAAATTCGACGCGCTACATTTGAGCGTCTGCACGCGCTGAGCCACCCTGGTCCCCGCGGGTCTGCACGCCTAGTATCGCAACGATACGTATGGCCTGGCATCAATAGAGACTGCCGTGTCTGGGCACGAGCCTGTATAGCATGCCAGAAATGTAAGGTGTCTCGCCACATCTCGACGCCGCTGGGATCGTTTTCCACACCATCTGGAAGGTTCAGGCATGTCCATCTCGATTTTATTGGTCCCCTCCCTTCTTCTGAGGGCTTTACTTACTGTATGACCGCGATAGACCGATTCACCAGGTGGCCTGAGGTCTGGCCTTTAACGTCCATCACGGCCGACGATGCAGCAGAGCAATTTTTCCGCGGTTGGATTGCGCGTTTCGGTGTGCCCCTTTGGGTCACAACAGACCAAGGTCGACAATTTGAATCGGCTCTCTTCAACAGACTCTTAGACTTTGGTGCAACAAAACGCATAAGAACTACCAGCTACCATCCGCAAGCGAATGGTATGGTAGAACGCTTCCACAGACACCTGAAAAGCGCATTGATGTGTCATATCAACACCTGGCACAAGGCTCTTCCATTGGTGTTGCTGGGTATCAGGACCGCTCTAAAGGAAGACCTCAATTGCACCGCAGCAGACCTCGTTTATGGCGAGCCGCTACGTCTACCAGGTGAGTTCCTGGTACCTAGCAATGCCACACAGGAGAACTCCGAAGATTTTGTTGCACGTTTACGTGCAATGATGTCCAGCTTACGGCCTGCACCTATTTCGCGCCACTCAGTTAACAAAACCTTTATTTTCAGAGACCTAGATCGCGCCTCACATGTTTTCTTGCGTGACGATTCTGTCCGGCGCTCACTTCAACCTCCATTTACTGGGCCTTACCGCATTCTCAAAAGAAGTGACAAGACCCTTACCTTACAGGTAAACGGGAGAGAGACAACTGTCAGCATTGATTGTGTTAAGCCAGCTTACCTAGATTCCGAACTACCTTGCTCTCCTCCTATTTCAGTTCCTGTTCCTAAATCTTCTCCTTCCTCTGATCAGACGCGTATCCTGCAATCTCCAACTACTCCAATACCTACAACCTCCCTAACTCCTCCACTACCTACAGCTCCTATCACTACCAGGACCGGTAGGAGAGTAAAATTTAGGGATGTGCTAGATTTGTAAGTTGTTTGTTATTTTTTATTTTCATTTTTTTTTTATTACTTTTGTCTTCGCCTTTTATTTCTCTACAGATATGATAAGCTGTATTAATGTTGTTATGTATACCGTTTGTTTCTCCGTAGGGGGGTGGTGTGGCGACCCACATTTATGTTGTATTAACATTTATACTGTAACATGATTGAACTGTGTGTGAACTATGGTTTAGTTTATGCTTTAGCTTAGTGCTCTATGATTTAGTTCTCTCTATGGAGTGATTTTACTCTCTGGTTTGTTCTCTCTCGAGACATTATAAATGGCGGTTAAGCATACATACTTTACTCAACAATTTAACGACTTTTATTGCAAGTCCCCTAAAACTAAACGGCGCTAAACGCCAAAGTACTATCATGGTACTCCTATGATACGGTGTAGTAGGTAGAATCCTTAATCATATTCGACATACATACTAGTACATAGTTAGTGTTATGGAATTCCGTAAGCGAATTTTCTTGTTCGGATGAACCCGGTAATTTTGCAACTTTACAACCATTTATGGGCGAAGATTTATTGACTGAGAATTTCCCCGTTGTATTTTTAGTAAGATACATGGTCATTTGTACATTTAGAGGTGTACTTTACCTTTACGGTGACCGGGTTTCTAGAGCACTACTTTAGATTGAAAGATTAAAAATAATTTAAGTTGGGCCCTGCTCGAAACTGGCTTTTGATTTTCTTTTACGATTTAGTAATGTGGCCAGACTTGGTAATGTGCCAGGCCCTTACTCGTATCCGCGTTAGTCGCCGAATGAAAGTAAGGGTCTGGGGGAGGGCCAGGGGGCCAAGTCTGCTATTTTTATAAATTCGTCATTCCAACACGATCCCATTGTCATTTTGCCAAAAGTTCGTTATCTGCTAATTCATAATGATCGATCATTGATCAGTCAATGGTCTCGTAATAGATTTGTGGTATAGAATGATAATATCGAGCTTATTAAAAGCAATGACTGCACAACGACGTTCTAATTGTTGGTCACTGATCAAAGGAACTGTCAAAATTTTAGCAGATTACCGCATACGTCAGATATTCATTTGTCAATATTTACGAGATTACCATTCTAAGCCACTTCTTTTAACGGAGTATCAGTGATAGACCATTCTGACACTATTTTAATAGCAGACTTGAGGCCCTGCTATACTAGGTACCATGATACGGCGTCGTTAATGTGAAACGGGCAGACATACGGTTCCAAGTCATGTTTAGTGGATGCACGATATGGTGTTGCGTCCGTAAAACCCTTTAGTCAAAAAAACAAATTCAAAATTCAAAGCATTTATTTCAAATAAACCATTTACAGGCACTTTTGAAATGTCAAGAAGTCAGTCAGTCAGAAAAAAATATGCTAATTGCACATTCCAAAGCGTAGATCTCTATGGAGAAGAATGTGCAAGAAACACCATGGACACTCTTTTCAATCGTGTTTTGCAATTACAAATATCTCTGTTACATGTTTCTTGTCGCTATCATGTGAGAACAATGTCAATAAAGTAAAAATAAAAACTAAATCTAGATATTAAAATAGCAACTGGCAGCTAAGAGATGACCAGTCTCAACTGACAGCGCCCGTTCACGGACCTGACACGAATATTAGCACCACTCAGCTCAACCATTTTGAAGGGAAACCGAATGATCCAACACACGCGCCACCATCAGTGAGACATTTGAGTGAGCATGACAAACGCTCAACTGCCATGCTCTTTTATGTCAAACAAGTCCAATAATAACCTAAAAACCATAAAATAGCTCCATGGTACTCACATTTACAAACTTTGAAAAAAATGCTTCTACATTATACAATACTAAATACAATAATAATTAACAACAATAATATTTTAAAAATTAAAAAAAAAAACATTAAAGAATAATAATAGTTTCAAAACTAATCAATTTGTACACCCCGATGGTAGTGGAGCTAGACCAGCATTGAGCCAAGCGTTTTTATCTTGAATATAATCCTCCAACTTATAATATGCTTGCCTGCATAGTGTGCGTTTAATACAAGATTTAAATTTCGTTTCATTGAGTTCTAATATTTGTGGAGGTATTTTGTTATAACATTTCAAACAGTACCCCATAAAAGAAGAGGCCACTTTAGCCAGTCTGAAACCTGGATGAACTAATTGGTCCCTATTTCTTGTAACATAATTATGTCTATCGCCTCTTTTGCTAAAAAGATGAAGATTTTTTCTAACGTACATGATGTTTTCATAGATATATTGATTCATAGATATTAGTTGAAGACTAATCTCGAATTTGTTGACGACGCAGCATCTGAACAACAAGTTGTTTTTGTTTTAATTGACTACATGCACTAGTTTGTTAAGAGTCTATTCACTCTAGCCTTGAAGAGACCTAAATTATAATCGGACGGTAAGACTGCAGCAGGCAAGTTGTTCCAGTCCTTCGATGTAAGCGGTATAAACGACGAAGCGAAATGCTTAGCCCGGACCGTAGAGGTTTCAGCAACGTAAGGGTGGATTATACTCGCCGTACGTCGGGTTGTCCGATGGTAGAAATGAGATGGCGGAATCAAGTCATGCAATTTGATATTGTAATAATGTATTGGTGTCGTGGTATCGGGACAAAGTACTGAATGCCTCAGCGCACTGACAACGTTATACGTGCTTCAGCGCACTAACAACGTTACGTGCGCCAATCTGTGGCTGCGCCGCTATAATGTGGCCAGGCTCTTAAATCTTGAAAAAAATAGAGTTCTTCCGAGATTAAAAACTTCTCTTCTTTAAGTCTTAATTGAAATACTGTAATTTCATTTGCAGGTCGTCACTTCGGAATGTTAGCAATGAAAAGCATCCTGGCGAATGTCCTAAGAAGTTACAAAGTATCGTCAAAAGCATGTGACCAGCTCAAAATAGAAATACTTCTATTTCCAGTCCATGGACATCAAATAACTTTAGAAAAACGACTGTAAAAGTTGTAAAATTATGATGTGTATTTTTTATTCTTGATAAAAATCCCATCTGGAATAACCAATGAAATAAAATAATACAATAATGAGGTTTAATTTTTTATTTAAGAAAATGGTATATTTAATAGAATAGTCAGATTTCGAGACACGCTTTGTTCGAAAAAAAAAAACTGTGGGTTTTTACAATGCAAAGTCTACCATTTTAGTCTAAGATTAAAATTATTTATCTTATCTTATCTTGATGTGGGGCTGGCCTTAAAACCAGAGCACTTCGACACTTCTGGATCTTTTGTGCTAGTCCCCCTCCCTTCTACTCAAACCCCATTTAAAATTATTTACTGTAATTGTTATAAAACTTTTTTTCATGGTTATGACCGAATGGTCATAACCATGAAAAAAAGTTCCTCTTTAGACCTCTCAGAGTAATATTTATCGTTTCATAAGTACTGCGTATATGAAATAAAAATAATAAACATTTATCCCTTACCAAACCTTTTAATGCTGACTGTACCAAACATTCTCATGGACTCTTAGGAAAAGTAAATATTTAATATTTTAAAATGACGTGGACTCATTGGGAACTAATGTTCGAACTTTCATTTTCGAGAACAATATTACAAACTCATGAACCTTTGGGAACAACCCCTTTAGATTAAGGACGGTAGCGCACCTCAGACCACAATACCTACCTACATATTGTCATTATAATAGAGACTTCGAGGCGAGCTTTATGTAACTCTTTTCTTTTTGAGGTCATAAATCATCCAATGACCTTTTTGCTACGGGTTGCGACGAGAGGGAATGTCAGACTTTTACTAACTAAAATCCACCCGTGTCCTTGAGTTGTCCTTTGCATTCCAAGACCACGGTATCTCTTTCCAAAAATCCTGTGGTCCTATCTATACTTGTGTATGGGTATTAGGCCGCGTTCCCTCTTTGCCGTGACGACCAGTGACGACAGATAATTTTGTAAATTTAAGTGTCGTGGCTTATATATTTAAATGGAGGTGTTCACATATAGAACGACATGAATTACTGTCGTTTACGACTTTTTTTGCGGTAACAGCAGATTGTCATGATAGCACGACAGTAGTAAAACGTTAAAAAGTACGTGACTGTAAATCATGTGCCGTTGTTGCGAAAATCTGTCGTGGCCACGACAATCAGTTGTTGTAATGAGAACAGATAGACACGTTAGTCGTCCGACGATAAATTAACCGTTACGACATGGTAGGAACGCGGCCTTAGTCTACCTACCCCCGCCCACACTACCGCCCGCGCCCCGCGCCCGCGCCCGCGCTGCTGCGTCTGTAATTGCTTAACACGTCGCTCGTATGCAATCAATAAACCAGTTTGATCTCTTGGTGTATTTATTTAACGAGATGTCAACATCAAAGTTTAAATTAAATTCCTATTTTAAATAAAGTAACGAACTTTTCTATTAGAAATATTAATTTAACTGGTAAAATGTACTTATTCATCATTTAAGATGTAAATGTATACCTAATTCGTAAGTAGTGAAAGATAATAATAAGCTATCTTGGGCAAGAGAGTTAAGAACTTACGAATACCTCCAACCTATAACAATAAGTCGGTATCAAAAACCGGGCAAGTGCGAGTCGGACTGGCGCACGAAGCAAAAGCCCCCTTAAATATTTATTTTATTCTGTTTTTTTTTAGTATTTGTTGTTTTAGCGGCAACAGAAATACATCATCTGTGAAAATTTCAACTGTATAGCTATCACGGTTCATGAGATATCTACAGCCGGACAGCGGAGTTATAGTAATAGGGTCCCGTTTTACCCTTTGGGTACGGAACCCTACAACGAATAAATACCGGCTTCCGAAATTAAAGTTATTTTGCAATTTTTAGTTTTCTTTTTTTTTGAAGTCTTGTTTTGTAAAAAACTTTATATTCTGAATTGTTTTTATGGATGTATGATAATTTAAAGATAATTTAAAGATTGATGATATGGTGGCTCTTAGGAAGTAGATAATTATCTGATCTACAATTTATATGTGAGCTAATTTTATGATAAAACTTAGGTACCTGTCAATATGTGATACTACCTTACCCCAGTCTAGTGTCAGTTTGCCAGTAGAAATTACTAATTGTTTTTCACAACAGTTCTTAAATAAAGAAATAGTTATGTTTTGTGATGAAATTGGAAAAGATTTAGGCCACCTTTTGTCAAATGAATATCCGGGACACTCAATTATAAATAACTGTATGCCTGGCTGTTCCTTATTTGATATAATGAAAAAAATTATGTTGGCACAAATTTTTATTTCACAAAAGATAGGTATCTTGTAGATAGATACTATCTTTCAAACTTTTATAGGAGACAGATAGTTGTGTTGCTATCATATTATCTTTTTATTTCAGCAAAGAACTTGGCTAAACAAACTGCTCCTGTTGAGCAATGCAATGACATGTTATATGTTTTTGCCAATAAATTGGCATCAAATGTTGACTTAGATATTCATTTAAATTAGAAATTAAGACAACAGAGCCAATCTCTAGCATGAATGTAATAACGAACAAAAATATTTCCAATCAAGTTTTAAACTCATTAAATAGTATCAACCTGGTGCATCAAAATATTCAAGGACTTATGAACAAGGATTTAGAAGTAGACTTATTCCTTAAATGCAATAATATTGACATTCTTTGCTTAACGGAACATTGGCTTAAGAGCCACCAGTTCATTTCCAATTTTAGTAATCACCAGGTTGGTAGTTCGTTCAGTAGAATTGATGCCATACGTGGTGGCTCATTAATTTTAATAAGCAATAACCTTAAGTTCAAAGAACGAAAGGATATTGTGAGCCTATCTGTTTAGCGGTCAGTTGAATTGCCTGTATTGAATTGGAGCAGTTTATTATATTAAGTGTGTACAAACCCCCTTCTGGATTGTATGACTGCTTTGAAAAGGTAATGGATGAAGTATTCCACAAGATTTGCAATTCAAACAAGTACATAATCACTTGTGGTGATTTTAATGTTAATTTATTAGAAAACTCAGGTTTACGCAGTAAAATTTTAAGTCTATTTCAGTCATACAATCTTTTTAACTTATTTTTGGAGCCCGAATAGAGAATAAGAAGAATAACTCTTACTAGTGCCACATGCATAGATAATATTTATACGGATGTTGTACCAACTCACAAAAAAATTATAAATTTATTAGATTCTGATCATTGTGGACAGTTAATTACTTTTCAAAACCAATAAACACATAGTGGCTAAAAAGAATATCACTGTTAACCCTAAAACTGCAAGTCGTTTAGAAACTTTTAAAACTAAACTCATTAATAATTCACCAGACTTGTCTACATATGATGATCTGAATCATCAATATGAAGGTTTCTTTAACGTGTACTGTAATCAATTTAATTCTACTTTTATACCTAAGACTATTTCGGTTAATAGTAACGTGTCGTTCTGTGATTAGGCTACCACTGGTATTCATAAAAGTAGAACTCGGCTTTACGAATTGTATGATGAAAGAGTTCTTGTTAATACTGCTGAATTTAGTTCATAAGTGCGAAATTATTCAAAATTATTTTAAAAAAATTGTTCTGTAGCGAAATCGCGGTATTTGAGTTCCAAAATTAAAAACAGTAATAATATAATTAAAACTACTTGGAATGTTATAAACAGTGAAACTGGAAGGTCTACAAGACCATCTAGTGATTATAAACTTGTAACTAATGACAATGTGATCACATCGGACTCACAGGTTGCTGCGGCTTTTGAGAACTTCTTTTCAGAGATCCCCATATCAACAACAAAATCTCTGAACTCGTCACCCACTGCTGCAGAGTCTCTGCTTAAAGAAAATGTTAAAGTTTGCGATTCTGATTTTAATTTCGAACACGTGACTTATGTAGATATTACTATGACGTTTAACTCCTTGAATGTAAAAAAGACTGCAGATTTATGGGGTAATTCTGTGGACGTGGTTAAGTCTATAATCCACATTGTAGCTCCTTCTTTAGCTTTTATTTTTAATAATTGTATCGTTCGCGGTGAGTTTCCTTATCTAATGAAGAATAGTAAAATAATTCCATTATTCAAAACGGGTAGTACATCTGACCCCACGAATTACAGACCTATTTCAGTGCTTCCCACTTTTAGTAAAATATTTGAAAAACTTATTTTAGAGCAACTACAAAGATTTTTTAACAGACATAAATTATTGCATACCAAACAGTTTGGTTTTGCAAGGGGTCGTTCAACAACCGATGCCGGTGTTGAACTTTTAGGACATATTTATAATGCATGGGAAGACAAATGCGATGCCTTGGGCATTTTTTGCGATTTGTCAAAGGCTTTCGATTGCGTTCTCCATGAAACATTACTAACAGGAAACTACACCATTACGGAATCCGGGACTCCTCCCTGGATCTTTTTACATCTTATCTGAGTAAAAGGATTCAGAGAGTTGATGTAAACGGAAAAAGATCTCCTGGATCTGTAGTAAAAATGGGTGTCCCCCAGGACTCAATTCTTGGCCCATTTTTGTTTCATATATATATAAACGATTTACCTTACCTCATAAAGGATAACTATAACATAGTGTTGTTTGCAGACAACACTTCACTTTTATTTAAACTTAAACGTCAGCAGCCGGTTACTGACAGGGTTAATGTCAGGGTAGTCAGCTAGGAAACACCGGCCTCATCTAGTTTAAAAATGACGAAAACAAAAATTGACGTGTAAAAGTATTTTTTTAAACCTATTTACAAAATAAATATCATTTATCACTTATCATTTACCGTTTCGCTGAAAATCGAGAAAAACTCGTTTTCGTGACCTTTGACCCGAATATTTTTTTTGCGTAGGTCGGATCGATGAGGACTTCATTTATGATGGTGTTTTAAATAATCCTACCAATTTTCAGCTGGGTGCGACTTATTGTAACCTTACCCCTATTTGATGGTCTAATTTGACTGGACTAGTAGGTGATAGCCAATTTCGTCATGACATAGGCTATATAACATCACGCTGCGACCCACGGAAGCGGAGCAGTAATCAAAGACACTGATTAAACCGCGGGAGTCAACTAGTGTAATATGATGAACAGATTGCGCTCCTGACATCATTAATACTCATTGGTTGACTAGGTGAGACCAGGTATCAACGCGCATGCGTAAGCCCTTCGGTCTAGATTCTAGCATCTGGCCTGGCAGTTAGCGCTAACAGTTTCAGACAGAAAGTCATTTCGGCCAAATCTTTGTCTAGTCAAATTTTATACGGTAAGTATTCGAATTGTGTGTCTTTTATGTGTCTGTGGTTTTATAAGTTTCTTGGACCTTACAGCTGATTGTAGGTTCATGAACCTACTTAATATTACAAAGCCAATTAATATATGAGTATATTTTAATAAATTTTATGGGCTCTGAAAAAGTTGTTTACTAATAATGCCTAAGGTAAATATTTAAAAAAATGGCTTTTTGGTTTTAATTTTTGCTATGTCAGTATTTTGATCTTTTTTTTTTACTTTTGTTTGTACGTTTGTCGTTTATGCATGACTAGCACTTTGCCCGGAACTTCGGTCGCGTGAATGTTTCCATAAAAAAATTAACACCTCTTAGCCTGTCCTTTGACTAATAATGTCCATCTTTTTGACCCACAGAAAAAGAGAGTAATTGAATTTTCTGAACTTCTTCTTAGTGCTCATCTATGATCGTCGCAACCTTGTGCATAATTTCACATTCCTAGATATGTCAGTCAATCAGTTTCTCCTTTTATATTTATTTAAATAATAGGTACTTAATTAGTGTTGTCTAGCCATGGGCAGCCTTAAAATACCCCCACCGACGCAACTGCAAGGCGCATGTGCAGTTTTTCAATCAATATTTACAAAATCAAGTATATAATATACCTATCTATGCACACGATTTAAATACAATGAAAATCTACCTAAATTAAATGCTTTTCTTAGCGTCTTAGTTTATATCTAGGTACTTAGGTATTGAAACTTCATCCTTTAATTACCTAAATATCTATAAAAATAATTAACTTTATATATATATATATATATTTTTTTTTTTGCCTGCGAAGTACCTATACAGTGCGTTCCAAATAAGAATAGGATCTATTGCCACGTTGTGACGTCACGTCATTCTGTCAAATCGAAGAATTGTTATGGTGAGCAAAACAATAAATTTATAAAATTTTATTTATTTACGAACTGAACGAAAATAGTTCAATCAAAATTCAGTTCTTCAATTTTGCTCATCTCTGAGTTCTTCAATTTTGCCCAATTTGACAGTATGATGTGACGTCACAACATGGCAATCGATCCTATTCCTAATTGGAACGCATTGTAGATTCTAGAGCGCAGTAAAAACAAAATAATGGTTGATGACAAAAGCGCGGGAAAATGCCGAAAGAAATGTCATTCAGACATTCTTGTTACAATAAGTGTTTATTTTGTTATAATGTTTTGCAGATATCAGAATTGATTACGTATCAATCATGCTGTTCGCAAAGCTGGCGTGGGATAAGACCACCGCATTCGTAAGTAAATTACACACAAACTGACATTAGTCAATTTACCTCAACTGCAGTGTTCTAGATAAGCAAACAAAAAGTGTGTTGGCCACTTGCGGTAAGTAATTACTTATGATAATGAGAAATACAAAATGTGTTGGGTTCGATTTCCCAGAGATTACTAAAAAACTGAAACTGCAGAATGCTACTGATGCCGCGCTTGAGCCAATATTTAACATTACCTATTATATTTAATTTAAATTGCTGAAAACTGTGACCCAGTGCAGTAGTAGGTGGTTTTTGATGGTGGTTCATGGGTTCGAATCCTAGCAGGCATTGAACTTTGTGTAGGTAAATTATTTCATCATCTTTGAGATTCATTGACCCTCTCAAAGAGATATAGTTATTGCCCTCGTAGTGACATTCGATTTTTTTCACAAATAAGTTGGTAGACATAACCTTGTCAGATATTGACAAGGTTAGGCTGCCGAGATATTTTATAGGAGGGGCCTTAGAATGACATGTTCAAAATGTCAAGCGTGCGAGCGATAGAGGGATATAACTAGAACTCCCTAGTGATGCAACGGAAGTGTCTTAACGGAAGCAGAAACGGAAACGGATGTCAAAAGTAAATCTTAGCGGAAGCGGAAGTGTTAATACTATTAAGAAAAAACAATTTTATTTTTAAGATTTGTTTAATTAAATTTGTATTATATTTCAGGCAATTTATATTTAATAAAAAGTAATATGGCCGCTATTACACCTTTGAGTCTGTTTCGGTAACCTTCATATATTAAACCAGCTCAGCTAAATAATTGCTCACTGGCTACACTTCCGAGGGGAGCAGATAAGTATTGGCGAACTTTTGGCAACATAAGAACAAAACAAACATAAGAAAAAAACAACAGAAGACTTATACCTACTAATCAATAAAATTGCTTGTTTTACTTTCCAGGCCCTGATGAATGAAATCCTTCTAACAAAACTTATGTATCTCGCCGAGACATGTAAGTACTCATATAGCATAACAAGAATTATCAGCTTATCATGTTCCTACAGCTAGAACACAGTCCTGGCAGGCATCAGCTCTCGCGGACCCTGTCAATCATGTTGACATCTCTTTGAGGCGTGCCTGGAACACAACGCGCCGTCGACCTGGACCTGGGCTTTATCGGTCAACGAGCTGCTAATAACTTTTACATTGCAGGCACCTAATGAACAATTTTTATTGAAAAAACTCGATAGCACTTTTTACGCGACCTGGACATCGAACCTAAGACCCCACGTTCAGTAACTTGCGACTTCGCGGTCGCGCTTGAGACTACGACTAAATATAGGTAATAATTATTGGGATACTTTTAACTGTGCTTCAAAAATCTTATTCTTCACTTAACATACTAATTGTACACCAAATATTAATGGACTTTTTACAATTGTTAAGGCACTTGAGGCACCCCGGCTCGGAAAGGTTAGGTTAGGCGAACACAGACCCCGCGATCCCCTTCGTGGTAATTTTTTTTTAAACCACTCATATCGTATTTTTGGTGAAACAATGGTATATTTTGTTGTAGAAAGCAGGAATAAATTGAAACAGTAATAATAAAATTATTAATAATATAATTATTAGGACTGTTACGGGTTTGATATGGTCTATCCGAAAACGAGGCATGTAACCAATATGTCCCAAATCCGAAAAACAGACAGATATAATTATTCTGTCAGTTTTTTTTAAATTTAGAACGCATGTTCTAAATTTAAAAAAAAACTGACAAAACCGACCACTGACCATGTGTATCATGGTACATACTTAGGTACCTAATAATTTCATTAACCCAAACCAAAAAATTTCAGGCACCGAATTAATGATACATTATGAGGCAGACGACATTCTAATCAAGCTCAACTCCACGTATCATGGAAACCTCGAGCATCTGGACAAAATCACCGAAAAGCTGCAGGAACGGGATCGCTCTCAAGCATCATCATTGCCTTATGAAGAGGGTCATGCAAACAAGATTCTAGACATTCTCAACCAAATCTACATAAAAAAAGATACGGATACCAAATAAAATAAAAATGAGAACATAACTTTTCATGTTTCTACCTATTTTATTATTTTTATACTTAAGTAGGTATATTTGTAAACATTGTATTTCTTACGATTTGGAATGTGATACGGAGAAGCTTCCATTTATTTATTTTTTGGTACTTTTATAGGTTAATTTTTCTATGTGACTCAAATTAATTGATATTGGCAGAAATAAGACAAATTAAATACTTTGGCGAAAGGACTTTATTTAAGTTTTGGTAAATCGACAATATTTTATAACATTTAAAACCTACCTATTTAAGTTTATTTTGTAAAACTATACTATGGTGAAATAGGTACTTACTCTTGAAGAAAAATATTAAAAACTTTTTAAAATTTTAATATGTTTATTTTTTTAGTGTGTAATTTTATTGAAATATAACTTTTTGATTTTATAAATATTGTTTTAACTAGGTACTTATAGGTTCATTCTCATTTCAAATTAATTCTACCCAAAATTCACGTAGAGAGAACCATTTGCTCTTCTTATTATTAACGAACTAAGTAGTGATTCGCACAACTTATTGAAGGTCACGATAAATTTATACCACAGCTTCAGAAGGAAAATATTTTATACCATACATAATTCGATCAACAATGTACTTGTTGATCGAAGCATACATACATCAGAAACTCGTAGGAAGTTCATCGATTAAAATAATAGACTTAACACTTGGTACATGCAATAATAAAAACAAACAAGAAACATATAAAAGTATTTATTGTCAACAATAATCAAGGTCTTGATTCTGAATTCAGATTACCGCCTAATATGACCTTTCGCCGGGATTCAACGATTTTTATAATGGCAATTGAGATGAACTTGGATTAATATAAAGTAATAGAGCCACTGTAGCCTGCAGGGTAGACTTAACATCGACATCAAAGAGATCAGTAGATTATTGTGATAAATAGCTAAGCTAGAGTATTTCTTTGCACAAAAACTTATAAACATCGTAACCAAAGAGATCGTAACGGCAGAATTAAATCAGGTAATTTTTGTTCATCATTGGTAATTGCTAGTGAAAGCAATATCTGCCAAAAAAAAACCGACACTTGTAACCATCCTGAAATTTTTGAAACTTACACGGATAAATGGAATTTCACGGTAACAATGGCTCCGCCATTATAACGCGTTATAATGGCGGGACCATGCTTGTACTCCAAAACTATAACAAACATCATTCTGATCAAAGTAGTATATAGTACTAATTTAGTACCTTCAAAAATCAACAGTAGGTGACGGAGATCGGGGAGCACGGCAGTGCCCCAGCCAAGCCGAGCGCGAAGCAAACACTGCAGTACCATCGTTTACTGGAACCATTTCGCATTTATGACACTCACTCACTCAATCATGATCATCAGAATAGAACTAGTACTTCCCATAAACTCAGAGAGCTGAAATTTGGTACAGAGTTAGGGTTTAATTGCCACATAAAGGGAAAACTATAAAAACTAAGATAATCGAAGATCTGGAGTACTTGGTGACCCTGATTAGAAAACACAAGAGCCCAACCAAACTATTAGAGATCGACATACCGCCTTTACAAAAAATATTCAACTTGGTGGGCCGCTTCATTTGATGTCAAAAATCGAAGGTCTGAAGTATCTGATGAAGAACCCTCAGCTGGTCTCAGCTGTATTAGAGATATGGTAATGCCCCTTCCACTATTGGTACATAAAAAAATCGACTCTCATTGCAAAAATCAATATGCCCACGTTTCTACAAAAAGAAGTGAAATCCCACCAAAAACATTCTGTAAAAAACTAAAAGTAACAAAGTAATGAAATCTAGACAAAGCGTGCCAAGTCTAAGGTTCCTCACTGCTATTTCTTTATTATTATAGTTAATGTTGTGTGACTTGACCAGTGACGGATTAACCCTTAATCAAATTAAGCAATTGCCTAGGGCATCACGTCTGGGGGGGCACCAGAAGAAGCACAAAAAAATCCATCCTTAGGGCAACACGTCTCACTCTCATGTCACCAAAAACCACACCAAACAAAGTTTCTAGGACTAATTTGAAAATTCGCGGGTTTTAAGTTTACATAGAGTCCGCCCTAGAGTCATAACCCCGCTCCCGCTTGCCCACTCGCTGTCCGCTAGTGCATTCGGTAATTCAAATGCACTGGAATTGTGATTAGCCAATCATAAACCACCCCTACGCCGCGGCCCCCCGCAAACCTGTGTCAATCAAATGTTTTGTTTTTTGAGTAATTGTACCGGCCGGCTTCTATGCATACGTAATAATAGGGGTTAAAGTATGAAATTGCCGTTTTATTGTAATAGGTACTTCGCATTGACATAAAACTTTCATGGTTTGAGATTTTTGAATAAAACTTTTTTCACATAGTAGGTACCTATGAAGTTCTTTTAAAAAAAACTTTTTCCAAAAATAAACCGATTAGAATTAAAAAAATAATAAAAGAATCAAAATAACTTTAATTTCGGAAGCCGGTGTTTCTCGGTATTTTTTTTCTTATTTAACACCGACTTCCGATTATTATTATTTTTAAGTTTTTTATTTCACACTTTTTAGTTGCGATACACTTATAACCAGAGTGCCTATTCTCATGACAATTCTAATTAACCCAAACACTGCTAGGTTACATTGTTTTATTATAAAGTTCCTGTGTCTACCTTCTACCTTCCGGCTCCATCATCAGATCAGTTCGATAGTACCTTGTAGCCAAAGTGCATCTAATGATAAATCTAATAAGCCCAAACACGGCTAGGATACATTAATTACGGACGGAATTCCTGTGCTTACTTTACGGCTCCATCATTAGATCAGTTCGATAGTACCTTATAGCCAATGTGCATCTCATGACAATTCTAATAAGCCTAAACACGGCGAGATTACATTGATTAATTACGGAGTTTAAATGCCTACTTTCCGGCTCCATCATCATCATCAGTTCACTTTGATGATACCATTTTCAACATAACTATTCAGAACCATTTATTTATTTGTATTGTCATAGTCGCTTAACTATCTTCATTGTGATATCTGTGTGAGTATGACGTTCCGTTGGTCATTTCTGATCTTCTTTATCAGTTCCTACTACTACTTACATGGGCGTACCCAGCTTCTGGCGTAGGAGGGGGCAAGTCAGATTTTTAGGTCGGATCGTCCGCGGCTGTTTAGTCATACACACTACACAAACAGCTTCAGCTTCAGATGTGATCCCTCCTAATTCATAAAATTTTGATACTTCGTCCATACATTTTCTTAATTTTGGAGCTGCAATTTTTATTATTTGAGCAGGGTGTAACAATGAAAGAGCAAACGCTAGTGAATGTTCTTTACTGAATCTCACCTCTAATGAGGATGATAATGAATCCAAATAGGGTACATACAACGACCGGCGAAAATATTCGCTTAACGAACCAGCTGGATTATTTGCCCTATATTGTTGGCGGCTTGCTGTCCTTGGCTCAAGATTCAAAACCTTAGCAATTTCATTAGCTGATTTCAATAATTCTTCAGTACCTTCTTCGGCAGAAAGCCTATGTTCCGTAATTGCTGTTTTTATGGTTTGAATGTGCTTTGCACACTTAATTACGACTAAAGTTTTAGACTGCAATGTGTTTGCGATGGGTTGCAACAGCGAATTGTATTTGTCTATAATACATAAAGATGGTTTGTCCAACTGCGGATAACAATTGGAAAGCTACTTTTCTTGTCCCAGAATTACCTTCCTGTGAAAGCTTTTCCAAACCTTCTACAATTTCCACAAAATGCTTTTTAAACATCGAAATACTTTTGTATTTATGCGACCACCTTGTTTCACACAGCAATGGTATTTTCGGTGCATATTTTTGACGCAAAACTGATTCCCTGAAAAAAATTATCGTATCTTTTACAGTTCCGATGCAGTTTCGGATCTCAGGAACATTATTTAAGTCGTTTACTACTAAGTTTAGCTTGTGGCAGGCGCAGTGAAAATATAAGCCCTTTTTAAACATTTCTCTCAATATTTTTTGGACACCGCCTTCTTTTCCTGCCATCGTAGCACCTCCGTCGTAGCCCTGTCCCAGACATTTGTTAACATCGATGTTTAAGGCATCGATGAATCCATTAATTTCAGTAGCTATTGTTTGAGCATCCATTTTTTGGAACTCGACAAAACCGATAAATTCTTCCTTAACATTTTTTTCCTTTTGATCATAATATCTAAGACCTATTGATAATTGTTCCTTTCCTGCAATATCAGCTATTTCATCAGCCAAAATGCTGCAGGCACTTTTTTTTTCGGTTGGGTATATCATCTAATGACATCCCCCGCTCTCGGGCGGGAGATAGTGTCAGACTTTTACTGACTAAAAACCTACTCCTGTTCCTTCTTTGCCATTTTTCCAGGGTCCCGGGGATCACTTTCGCATCACCCATGGCCCCAGTAGGCCTTGACCCTGCTGGGCCCCTACGGTTGCTGACATCTCCTTTAGGCGCGCGCGGAACACTACGCGCCGTCGATGACTTGGGCTCGGTCCGGACAGTTACCGGACGATCGGACGGCGAGCCACCCATTGCTCGCCGTCCGCAAACCCGCGGCTACGGTGGTTGGAAATCGGGATCGGAGTCCCGGTGGCGGTTGGGGCGTGAGGACCGTTGCCTCACGCGATCGGCTGCCTCTTTTGCTAGCATTATTGCTTCGCAGAAGGAGGCAACCGCCTGCCACTCCTCCTCACTCCAGACCATGGCCTATACCAAGGCCCGGCGCGAGAGATCGCTGCCGCCGATCGCCTACACCTACCTTGGTACGAACAACATTGCTTCCTTTTACGAATAAACTGTTAAGAATGATAACAGAAAAAATACTTACAAAAAAAATTTCGAATGTCCTTAACTATCTTTATTATTGCTCAGCAGACTGTATGTGCGTGTCACAATCACAACACAATATCAATCAGACAGATTTCTACTTATACTTTGATATAGACACTGAATATTTTTTAATCAGCTACGTTTGATTTAGCTCCTTCAAAACAATAACATGTCAAATAAAATAAATGCTAGTCGCTCCCAACTTCCTATCAAAGATTACCGAATACAGCGGCTAGATTCGGTAATGTACGTCCGCCATCGTCGCGCGCGGTTTTTTGGCAATTGCATCGTGCATTTTGCCAGTGTCTACTGCGCGGTTTATTTAAAAGTTAGAGCATAAGGCCCCGTTTACATTTTAAATAGTAATTAGGCGAATTCATACATGTTCTGCGAGATTTCCAGGGGGGGGCAACTGCCCTCCCCTGCCCCCCCCTGGGTACGCCCATGACTACTTACTACTTTTTTACTACATGCTTAAATTTTCGATGAAAATACTAAAATAACTATATGGTTGCCTATAATATTTGAGGAGTTCCCTCGATTCCTCATGGATTCATCATGAAAACTGGATTTTGAAAAAAATGAGACCAATCTGAAAGCATATCCTTGAAGGGGAAAAAAAATAGCCAATCGTTCCATAAATGACGATGTTCGGAGGTAACAAACATTTAAAAAAAAAAAAAAAAAATACAACCGTATTGATAACCTCCTCCTTTTTTGGTAGTCGGTTAAAAAATGTACAACATTCGATTATCGACTTTCAGTTGTTTTTTGTTCAGCTTAGACAAGAAAGATAGATACTTCGAAAATTTGAGTGATTTTTTAATCCGAGTTCCGACGCGGAACTATTAGCTCGCAATTTCAATGTTGCGTTTGGAGAGGCGACTGCTAATGAACGCGGAGTGCGATTTTGGTTTAAACGCTTTCGTGATGGAAACTTTGATTTGAAGAACGAACCACGTGGAAGACCGCCCACACAGGTGAAT
The DNA here is from genome assembly GCA_961205895.1 of Mythimna pallens. Taxonomy (NCBI): domain Eukaryota; kingdom Metazoa; phylum Arthropoda; class Insecta; order Lepidoptera; family Noctuidae; genus Mythimna; species Mythimna pallens. The sequence goes on from OY540843.1 coordinate 12,808,136, forward strand.
AACAATGAATTGAAAGAGATGATGGAAGCCGATCCGAGCCAAACTTCCCAGGAATTAGCGACATGGTTTAACGTTACCTTACCAACAATAAAAAAATATGAAAAATTGGTGCCTCATGATATACCAATAAAAAGGTAATGGTAAAATGGTAATGTTTGGTGGTCTCAGGATGGTGCTATTCACTATAGCTTTCTCCGATGTGGTCAAGCAATAACGGCAGATGTTTACTGTGCCGAACTCCGAACAATGATAGCAAAACAAGTAATGAAACAGCCCCGACTTATGAATCAATCTTCACCATTATTGCTCCATGATAACGCGAGACCTCATACAGCACGAGAAACCATTTTAACTCTACAGGAACTGCAATTAGAAACCATTCGTTACTAGTATATACCTAAATACATTGCTCCAACGGACTACCATTTTTTTTCGTGATTTGGACAATTTTCTACTTGATAAAAAGTTTTCTTCTCAGTATGCAGTACAAAATGCTTTCACACAGTTTGCCGAATCTAGATCACCAGTTCTATCGTAAAAGCATAAATGACCTTCCTATTAGATGGCAGCAATGTAATGCATAATAATGGTGTGTATGTGTATAATAATGGTAATTATTTTGATTAAATAAAAATAACGAATTTAATTTTTTCTGTACAAATCGGCAATTTCATACTTTAACCCCTAATAAATAAATTATGCTTTGATTTTTATTGTTGTCGCACCTACTCCACTTCAAAGGTTTTTTTTTCGGTGGGAAAATCATCTTATGACATCCCCGAGAGCCCCCGCTCCGCCCAGAGCCCCCGCTCTGGGTGGAGCGGGAGATAGTGTCAGACTTTTACTGACTAAAAAACCCACTGCTGTTCCTTCGTTGCCTTTCGTACCAGGGCCGAGTCTTCCATTCAGAATTAGACCCTTGGGCCCCAGTAGGCTTCGACCCTGATAAGCCCCTACAGTTGCTGACATCTCCTTGAGGCGCGCGTGAAACAGTACGCGCCGTCGACGACTTGGGCTCGGTCCGAATGGTTACCGGACGTTCGGACGGCGAACTACCCATTGCTCACCGTCCGCAAGCCCACGCCTACGGTGGCTGGAAATCGGGATCAGAATCCCGGCGACGGTTGGGGCGTGAGGACCGTTGCCTCACGCGATCGGCCGCCTCCTTTGCTAGCATTACTGCTTCGCAGAAGGTGGCGACCGCCTGCCACTCCTCGCTCCGGACCATGACCTTCTAAGGTACGTTATATCTCATCACCTTATTTTAAAAAACTAATGTTTTTAGGTTTAAAGACCGATTCTAGTTGACATATGGATAGGGGGCCCACAGGCGAAGATTGCTTAGGGCATCAAATAGTCTTAATCCGTCACTGGACTTGACCGTTGAACAATACGTTTTACAAGTGGCAATTTTCCATCGTCGTTCTGGCGACAGATTGGTGCGAATTGTGTCATGGAGCACCTGGTTTTGTACCCTTGTGTATCCTTCAACGGCCAAGTCACACAACATTAACTATAATAATAAAGAAATCGCAGTGAGGAACCTTAGATTTGGCACGCTTTGTCTAGATTTCATTACTTTTTAGAGATAAACGAGCAGCTCCATCGAGACTTGGCTAGTTTTTAACAGAATGTTTTTGGTGGGATATTATTAGTTTTTTACAAAAATATATTTTCAGTTTTTAAAATTTTCAACGCTTGAATAATTTAACGAGTAAAAATAGTTCAAGTAAAAAGTTGTCGTTAGATTTCGTGCAGGCGCTTTATTATTAATTATAATATAATTAATAACAATTAAAACATTGTTTTATTTATATTATTATATAACACTATGTTATTAAATAATATTAAGTAGACCACACTTTTACCTATTTACTATAAATAATCTGTAAATCCTACTTTTTAACTATGTATACCAGAAAAATAATTTACGTTGTATGATACATGTGAGTATTGATAATTACTATCCCGGCTCTTATGGGACCCTCGCCTTCGACACGTGTCTAAATACCACCTCAGTGGTAACTAACATTACACACATAAAACATAATTAAATGCATAAATTTTCAAACAAAAAATCTTATTCTATATACATAACTTTAATTTAAACTGCACCCATCAATTCACAAATATATTTAACTAGCTTCCAGCTGTGGCTTCGCTTATGTGGTACCCAATTCATTTTATAAATGCGACAGTTTGTGAGGATGGATGGATGTATGTATGGATGTTTGTTACTCATTCACGCAAAAACTACTAGACGGATGAACTTAATGATAAACGTTGCAATAATATAGCTTTTATGCTATATTTTTGCCAAATTGCATCACGTGAGCAAATTCAACAAGAAGGCGGGTAGGTGGGTATATTATTAATAAATATATAAATAAATAGGCTATTACTATTATAAATGCAAAGTTCGTGAGGATGAATGGATGTACTCGTATGTACGGATGAGTCGCGCAAAAACTACTAGACGGATGAACTTAATGATAAACATTAACTTATAAGCTATAATTTTGCAGTTTCATCACGTGATCAAGTACAAACAGTAGGATCATTTGTGGAGCCACTGGATGAAGGTAGTCTCACATAGTTAAAAAATATCAAGATGTAACAGTCGCACTATAATGACGTAACAATGTTGTCAAGATAACAAAAACGATATTTGTCTACAACAGCGCCCTGAAATCTTACGGCAATTTACTTTCCGCACTAACTCTATCGTGTTCTATGGCAAGAGTAAAAATGGCTTGTTCATCTAAAGGTAGACATAGTAGACCTTAAGTAATTTTTAATTAATTTTAGTTTTGAAAAACTTCTTTCACAACTAGCATTGCTGATGGCAGAGGTTAAGAAATTTTTTAACAATATGATGTTGGGTAAGCCTTCCTCTAGTTTAGACTGTATAATATATTTTAATAAGCCCAGGGAATCAAACTTAATGAGTTCCTTTTTGCAATCCGGGTCGGTTCCTACGAAGGCTCGTAGATTTGCGCGCTCAAGCCGAAACTCTTCTGTATTTGTGTCCTGAGGACCTTGATTTAGGTTAAGTTCTATCGAACCTAGCATTACTGAAGGCGTTAAATATACTAGTTAGCGCATTGATTTGGCAGCTGTGCTGCGTGTCACTGGTTCGATTCCCGCACGGGATAAATGTTTGTATGGCCTATAATACAGTGAGAACTGAAATTTTGGGATGTAATATATAGCTGAAGATGTAATACATATTACATCTTCAGCTATATATTACATATTCCGGACCCGTGGCACCCCTGGAAGATACCTCTGGGGGTGGCACGGGAACCGAATTCGGACTCGTAGTACCCTCCTCAGGTCATTGTGAAAAGTCGCCTGTAGATTTGTTTTTAAATTTTTGGCATGACCGTGACCACCTTTAGGCCCGTATTACAGAATTACAATCAAGACTTAAGCATTACTCAAAACGAGTCTCAGTTGGAGTTTTCATTTTAGAACTTGACTTGAGCAGAGAAACTACAATCAATAATCACCTGAGCAATGTCACTTTAAAATGTCATTTTTTACGTATTATAGAACGATGCTTGAGTGAGCTTCACTTAATGTGTCCTTATTAATTTAAAATCACAATCAGCTCAGAATCTCTGCTTGAGGCGAGATTTGATCTTTGTTTTCGCAAGTGTAGTCGAGACCACGCTTGAGCATAGATTCTCATGGAAATTGTTGTAGATTTAAATCAGAGATCAAAATCTCTACTCAAGTTTAGTTTCGTTTGATTTGAGTTTGAGGATAGTTCTAAAATAAACTGAACACTTAAGTCGAGATTCTTCCCTCGAGCTGTAATCGGTTGAACGCAGTTTATGTAGTACTTGAGTAAGGTTCTGTAATACGGGCCTAAGAGTAACCGTGTGGTGTTGCCTGTTTAATATTTATTAAACAAATTAGTCGATTTTAATAATTTTATTCCAATTTAGTAACTCTGTGGCGTCGTGCATGTCCCATCGCTATCATTTAGCAACATGGCCGATTTGCTTGGCCTAGCATTCCAAATAGGTTATCGTTGTGTTCCAAGTTTTTCTGTTTGTATATAAAACATTGTTTGGTGGTACATATAAATAAATTTGTGTGTTGTGTGGTTGTGGAGAGAGGCGTATATGATGTTATAGTGTATTTTTTAAGTCTAAGGTAAGAATAACAACATGAATGATTGTCACATTGGCCATTTTAGCAGTTTCTCAATGGCCGAAAATATAATTAACTTATTTCTTTGATTAGGTATCGAAGTAATAAACCATGGATTTCGGACACCCTCCACCGAATCTGGGGATGCCTCCTCCGGGCATGGGTATGGGCATGGGTATGGGACCACCTATGGGTCCGCCCGGTAGAAACAACATGCGCCATAATTTTAGGGCATTCAACTACCAGATGCGGTTTCCACCTCAAGGGCCACTGAACATGACGCAAGATGATTTCGATGGTAAACGCCTACGTAAATCTGTTATGAGAAAAACTGTAGATTATAATGCTGCTATAATAAAAGCTTTAGAATGTCGCGTTTGGCAGAGGGACTGGCGGGACAGGCACGCGCTGCAGCCCGATGCAATGTATACTCCTGACTTGTTGCCGCCACCCTCATATCCCGATAATCCTATTAATGCCGTCACTACCCGATTTGTTAAAACTGCTACCAATAAAATGAGATGTCCAATATTTGCCGTGGCTTGGACTCCGGAAGGCCGTCGTTTAATTACCGGGGCTTCATCTGGGGAATTCACATTATGGAATGGATTGACATTTAATTTTGAAACAATTCTTCAAGCTCACGATTCCCCAGTAAGATCTATGGTTTGGTCCCATGGTGAAGGCTGGATGGTCACTGGAGATCATTCAGGATTTATAAAGTATTGGCAAAGTAATATGAACAATGTTAAGATGTACCAGGCTCACAAAGAAGCTGTTAGAGGTATTAGTTTTAGTCCTAGTGATTCTAAAATTGTGACATGTTCTGATGATGGTACATTGAGAATATTTGATTTCTATAGATGTCAAGAAGAAAGAATATTGAGAGGTCATGGTGCTGATGTCAAATGTGTCCAGTGGCATCCCACTAAAGCTCTCATTGTGTCAGGGAGCAAAGACAACCAGCAACCTATAAAGTTGTGGGATCCTAAGTCTGGAACAGCCTTGTCTACTCTCCATGCTCACAAGTCTACTGTGATGGATCTGAAATGGAATGACAATGGTAACTGGCTGATTACTGCCTCCCGTGACCATTTACTCAAATTATTTGATATTCGTAAGTTAGGCACAGAGTTACAAATATTTAGAGGTCACAAAAAAGAAGCCTCTAGTGTAGTTTGGCATCCCACTCATGAAGGATTGTTTTGTTCTGGTGGTTCTGATGGAGCCATCTTATTTTGGAATGTTGGGACTGATAAGGAGGTTGGTTGTATAGAAGGAGCTCATGAATCTATAGTCTGGACAATGGCTTGGCATCCTCTTGGTCACATATTATGTTCAGGTTCTAATGACCATACATCAAAGTTTTGGACTCGGAACCGTCCTGGAGACCTTATGCGAGACAAGTATAACCTTAATACATTACCACCAGGTGTTCAGGATGATCATGACTTGGAAGAACCAGCAATTATACCTGGTATGGGTCCTGAAGATAAAGTGGAAATATTTTCCTCCGACACTGACAAAGTTATTCCAGGTTTGGATTTGGATACCACATTAATTCCAATGGACTTTGAGAAAAAAGTTAAAAAGGTTCCATACAGCAAGCCTATTCCTAGAAATTTCCAAGCACAGTGGAATCATGGACCAAGTACTGATGAAGCTGCTAATGAAGCTTTGACTCAAGCTCTGGTTGAATCTGTACCAGGGGCTATACCTCTTCAACAAATAACACCATCAGCAATATTCATTTATGGTAAACTAATTGGGGTAGAACCTGGGTCAAAATTGGAGAAAGCTATATCAGATGGACCTCTGGCACTGAAAAAATACATAGCATCAGGTGAAATAGAAGAGTTACATGATGTCATGCCTCATTTGGAAGATGACGCGGATGAAGACAATTTCCAACCATTTGAATATCCTGAACCTGAGAATGATAATGATGGTATGGATGATGAAAATAATGAGCAGGATAATTATGAAAATTATGATCAAGATAATGATTATTATGATAACAATATGGATGTTAACGATCAGAATAGTCAACATGAAGATGAACAAGGTTTTAACAATGGGCCTGATATGAATAATATAGGTTCCTTGAATAACATACCACCCCCTCCTATAGGTAATATGATGCGTCCACCCATGGGCCCAATGGGCTCCAGGCCTCCTCCAATGCATCCTATGGGTCCAATGCACATGCCTCCACCACATATGATGGGTAATATGCCACCTATAGGCAGCATGCCACCCATTGGTAATATGCCACCACGTCCACCTTTTCCTGATAATGGATATAATAAACCTCGTTTTGATTCAGGGTATGATAATCAACAATACTCACAGAATGATGAGGATTACAATGAAGAAGATTCATCATATGATCAAAACTATGAAGAAGAAAACTATAATAATGAAGACAATAATGGAGATGATGGATACAATAACAATAACATGAGAAATCAGAGATGGGATGGCGGCTATAGAGGTCGTGGACAAGGGCGTGGCAGAGGTCGTGGTATGAACGGGCATGGCGGGCGAAACAACTGGAGAGGCAACTCAGGTTCGCGCGGCACCTCACGAGGGCGTCGGGGTGGCGGAGCCAACAGGAGCTTCCGAAGAGGCGGGAAGCCTGTCTCTAACTAGCACACCGCCTTCATCTTGCTCTTTATAATTATCATAAATAGACTTTACAATGAATTTCTTTACGTTACAATCGAGACTTCGAGACGTGTTTCGAAAGTGTTAAGACAATACAGTGATGTTGATGCAAAAGGTTGTACATAATTTTTATTTACGCCTTGTATTTTATTTTCGTAAGCTAAACACATAATAAAATTTATATTATGTCACAAAATGTAAGATTTCTGTTCAGGTGTGTTTTCTCCTAAACTGCTGAAAATTGGTAAGTTAATCAATTTCATTGTTAGTTAATGCTGTTGTTCAAAACCATTTATATTTTTTTTTGTTATGGCATCAGGTAATTATTTGGTCAAGAATCGCCTCCAGTGTGGAGTCGAGTGCTGTAGCAGATGGTACAAACTTGCACCGTACGTCTGGCTGATATTCACCGGGTGATCATCTCAACATCTCCATCATTCTTATAGTAAGAGCCTGGTATTTTTTGAATTTGTTTTGTCAATAATAAAGAATAAAGAATCACAAATAAAGTATTACCCGATTTCCAATTGTAATAATAAAATATTTTGATATACATGGGGTTGAAATAAACGATGAATAAATATATAACACCCTCTCCAAGGGCCTTCCTGTCCTTTTCGTGCCTGTCAGTACATTTTTGTAATAATTATTGTTATTTGTTAGGGTATTGTTAGTTTATTTTTGTTTGGAAAACCCTTTCTTTTATTTTTGTTGATTATTTTTAATAGCGTTTACTTTATTTAGTTATGACGAACTATTTAATGGGAGAGAGCGGTTAATCGAAGATAATCTTATTGCATGGGCTGTAAACTGGCAAAATTAATGAGTATTTTAATTGATTGGTCTCAGTATATTTTATTTTTTGTCTTACTGTCTTAGAAAAATGGGAAATTATTAATCCACAAGAAAAGTTCTTTGTTTATTTAGAGTGACTACACATATTTCGCTCATGCAATATTAGTGCCGAAATTCTTGGCGTATTATATTTGATAGTTTCCATTTTTAGGGTTCCGTATCTCAAAAGGAAAAACGGAACCCTTATTAGGATCACTTTGTTGCCCGTCCGTCTGTCTGTCTGTCTATCAAGACCCTTTATCTCGGGAATGCATGGAGGTATCGAATTGAAATTAAAACTATCCCTGTCCCTTGAAGCTGTGAAAAAAATCAAATACCTATCTTAAAAACAAGAGAAAACTCCATTAACTATCTCATCAAGCTACCAACAAGAAAGCGGAGAGTTAACGAAAAAAAAGATACGCGTTTATGTCGCAAAAAAACGTGTATTTCGACACTCTCAAGGGATATAAAATTCATAGGGTACTTCCCGTTGACCTAAAATCCTGAAATTTGGCATGAAGTAAGGTCTCGTAGCACAAGTATAGGAAAAAATCTGAAAACTGTGAATTTGTTATTACGTCATAAAAAATCTTCGTAACTCAATTCGGGAATTGGACTGTTTTCATAGGTAAGTTTGTACGGAACCCTCAGTGCGCGTTGCTAAGTTTTTAGTAGGTACTTTTACTACTAGAACAAATTCGATCTTATCTCGAATACAAAAAAAAAGGAATTACAGAAAACTTTGTGGTTTATCCCCAAAATGTGTCTTCCTTGGCTTGAAATAAATTTCCTTTTAGTGTGGTAGTAAGTAATATCTAATTTTGTTTCCTTGTTGAATTCACTTGAAACTTTAGTATCAAGTTCAAATAACCAGAATCAAATATACAAAACATAACTAACCCAAAATCCTTACTGATGTATCAAACTAATCATTTTTATGACATTAAATTTAATGTATTGTCTGCTGTGCCTCCAAATCAATGTTATATTCTTATAATGAACTACTAACTTGTATAGGGACCACCAAGGCAGGAAATGTTTATAGGTCGTAAAATATTTTATTACAATGTACTGACTCACTGGCTACCCACCAGACATCCTTTCCCTTGGACAATCGTCGGACTTGGGTTATTAGTTATATAAATATTTCAACTAAGTAACCATAGGAATTTGAATGAAAACAACAATGTTCAATGAATAAAATTTTAAAATTTTAAAGGGTTTCATTTGATACCATCGACAACCTACATTAATAAAGAATTGTTGAGAAATGAAATGTAGTTTTAATTATTATTTTTTTTTACTATTTTGCCCCGAGATTATTTTTAGTCACAGATAGTCAACATTAGTTTGTTTGTTCCAGATGACCCCTTGGCGATGGTTGAGTTGGCTGTTACTGATATTAGCATGTGGAGCGAGTCAATTCGACACCGGCGGCCACAAAAACGCTATAACAGATATGACCGACAATGCTACAGAACGCCTTGAGATAATAAACGGCACGCCAAATTATAGACTGATTAAGCCAGACAAAAGTACACAATGGTTCCCGGAGCCACAGATCAAGTTGGACAGCTGCGTGCGGCGAGCTCAATGTGAGCCTCTCAACAGAACGATCTGCTTGGGGACAAAGTTACCCTATGCTAACACAAGCGTGCACCTCACGTTTCATGACAATCAGTATCAAATCCAGGCACAGCTGGAACTCTACAGAGAACTGATAAACGTGCCAAACTGCTGGGCCGTTATACAGCCTTTGCTTTGCTCTACTTTCATGCCGAAGTGCGATCGAGTTCTGGGCAATGATATGGTTTATTTGCCCTCTTATGAAATGTGCAAGATTACGATGGAGCCATGTTCTATACTGTATAATACCTCATATTTTCCGTCCTTTTTGAAATGCAATGCAACATTGTTTCCTTCGAGATGCGAGAATGCAGTTAGGGAGTTGAAGTTTAACACGAGTGGGAAATGTCTGCCGCCTCTTATACATACGGATAAACCTCTGCATTTTTATGAAGGTGTGTTGTGGGACTCGATTTAAACTTACTAATGGCATGATTCTGGATATGGGACTAACATTTTACTTCTTGTGACCAGGCATATCAGGGTGTGGTCTGCCGTGCCGCGACCCGTTGTACACCGAAGACGAACACCAGCAGATCCACCGGTTAGTGGCGTGGGGCGCGGGAGTGTGTCTGGCCCTCAACCTGCTGACCGTTGCCACGTTTCTTATCGACTGGCGCAGCGCTAACAAGTACCCAGCGCTCGTCATCTTCTATATCAACGTATGCTTTGCTGTCGCTTCTATGGGGTAAGCTTGATTATCCCTGAGATGGTAGTTGAATTCGCACCTCACTTACCTATTAATTTGTTACTTTCGGTAAACCGTAACAGCCACGTTAAATAGGTACTTTTAATTATATATCCTTACATAATACAAAACTAAGTTCGCCACCACGTCTGTCTGTTCGTGCGCGATGAACTCAAAAAGTACTGTATGGATTTTCATACTGTTTTCACTTGTCTATTAGTGTTTTTTTTTAAAATTATCTGCCTAATAGTATAAATAAAAAAAAAGCACATTATAGTAGAGAAAAGCCGTGAATATCAATGATTTGTTCCTCCGTGAAATGGCGACCACGTACTGGAAAATGTAGCGTTGGAAGGCCTCCTACAAGGTGGACCGATGACCTGGTAAGGGTTGCAGGAATCCGATGGATGCGAAACGCACAGGACCGTTCATTGTGGCGACGCTTGGGGGAGGCCTATGTCCAACAGTGGACGTCTTTCGGCGGAAATGATGATGATGATGTTCCTCTGTGCGGAGCTAAAGTGGGTCGCTAACAATAAAACTTACAGAAAACGCCTTTCTAGAATTCATTTATGTGTTGACCATTTATAATTTTTATGTAACCTTTTTAGTGTGCCGGTTTCATGTCCTCATGAAAAAATGGTTAGATTTTGTGTAAAACAATAGCTTCCAAACAACATTTTATCAAGGCTGATCACTTTATTTGGACGAATGACAATAATTTGTGATTTACTTTTATATTGTCTCATTGTTATAATATTATAATATTAGATATTACGCTCTAGTTGAATGTGATGAATACAAACGTTGAAACAGCTTTCAAAGTACCGGTCATATCTGTTTCATATTTGGTTTGCAATTAATAATAAAAATACACTTTAGAACAATGCTGACGACCTAGCAAATCATCGAATCAAAAGTACTGTCGTAATAAGTGGCGCCAAAACACTTTTTGTTTTGCGTTTCAAGGCCATTCCAGAACAATACAGTCGCATCGCGGGGCCATAAATCATTTTTATTGCAAACGTATCTCCCTCCTTTCACGCTAATTTCGACTCTTATTATTAATTATGGAAGGAATGAATTCCCTTATCAACTACCTGCTAAACCTTATTTAATTATAATAGTGGTATGTACTTTATGGCGGACTTATCTAGAACTTGCCAGGCCTGGGTACGTACTTCCATTCTAGAAGTTTCGGACAGCAATGCGTTTTAATTACTTGATTCTACTCTTGATTTCATTGAAGATATGGCGTGTTCAAGTTTCAAGCGTAACAATATGATTGGCGGCCGTAATGCGTATTTATTTACGAAATTATAATAACTAAAATCATCGATACAACCCTCTCAGTTCTTCTTACCCTATTGAATGGCTGTTTCATGAAGAAGTCATTCAATTGCTTTACATGCTTTCACGGTGGTGTCGAACCCAGGACCTACAATTAGCAGTCGCGATCATGAGGCCGTGTAAATGATAACACTAACTTGTGTTATTGTTGCAGATGGCTCATTCAGTTCGGCGTCGGATCTAGAGATGACATCGTGTGCTCTAAGGACGGCACCAGGCGGCAGGGCGAACCTTCTGCAGAGGAGAATTTATCTTGTGTCGTCGTCTTCGTATTGGTATTAATTTTTATCAGACGGTATACAGTCCCATTACGCCAGCCGTGTTTTCCGGCTAATGTAATAAGAAACGACCATATTGGCATAAACATGCTGCCTATAAAGAATTCCTATTAGAAAACTTTAAATAGTTATTACCACATCATGAGGTAAACATGAAATGAGTACTATTGTTTCTTTGTTCTCAGGTGTATTATTTTATGATGGCAGCTTGCGTCTGGTTCGTTATCTTTACGTATGCATGGCATATGAGCTTCCGGGCTTTAGGTAAGTTGAAAATTCTTGATTAAAGTTTAGTTCGCGTTTTCCGTTTCACTACTGAACTGAAGGAGCAATGACAATTATGATGCATAAATAATTGAGTAATTTACTTTCGTTTAACTGAAAAAGATTGCATGTAGCAGAAATGTAAATGTTGAGATGGAAGTGTAGTGCGAGATTAGAGGAAGTTTGAAAGTGGTGCTACTGACTGAAAAGTTGTAAGGGAATCCTTTGTCTTGGTATGGTCATGTGAAGAGGAGGGAAATGCATGTTACTAAAAGAGTTCTGAGCATATTTGTGGATGGATGGAGAGGGACAGAGAGGCCAAAGAAAAAAATATATGAAGTGATAGCGCAACAGTTGACAGAACAAAATAGAAGAACAAAACGTGTTTCGCGAACCCCAAATAACACGAGGCGAGGGCAGGAAGATAATGATGACATTCACTATAATCTCGAAGTTTAAGGAAGCTTTAACTCCATTGATAAAGAAAGCTCCACTACAAAGTACAAACATATAGAAAATAAAACAATTCTGTACTTCAGGAAAAATTCAAGATCGCATAGACAAGAAAGCAGCATACTTCCACCTGGTTGCGTGGTCGCTCCCACTCATCCTCACGATAGCGACGATGGCGTTCGGTGAGGTGGACGGTAGCAGTGTGACCGGTATTTGCTTCGTGGGCTACGTCAACCACCCCATGCGGGCGGCACTGTTATTGGCGCCGCTGTCGGTGGTATTGGCGCTGGGAGGTTACTTCTTACTGAGAGGTTGGTTAAACTTCTTTGTTTTTGGTTCTACCTATTGGTTTGAGACACATCTCATTTTGAATCAAAATAGAGATAGTGCGTGTGAATGAACGACCACACTGGTATTTTGCAAAATAAAAATCATAGGATTTAGTAGTACACTTAAAATAACTGCAGAACAAATCTGGGAACAAATAAACAAATATACTAAAAACTTCAGCCCGTAAAGTGCGGTGTCTCAGTCCTCACGGACTATCAGCCAGACCTCGGAAAGTATCTGAAAAATTAAAGTATTTTGGCTATAAATATTTAGTAAAGAATTCTTAAAGATATTTACTAAATAACAGACCACAAAACATCACAGATAAAAAAATATATAATGACGGTCTCTTTCCACAAAAAAAGAAATTGTTAGCCAACAATAGTGGTCATTCTATTGTGGTGTCAGAACATTCTTTGCGAGAATACATCATGCATCAACTTGTGTGTTGAGTTGAGGGTTGATATTAGATAATTAAAATCTATATAAATAAAAATGAATTGCTAAATGTGTTAATCGCAAAATTCAAGTATGGCTGAACCAATTTAGATAAACTTTTTTAAACTAGGTACCATCGACTTATATTGTAGTGATAGACAAGCATGATCATGGAAACTATTTGTCAAAATACTGAAAAGTTAAAACAAAAGTTCGCTGCGGCGCTACATTGACATTATGCCGTTTAACAGAACTATTAAAACATACAGCGCTAAGATAGCTTTTAGAGGATACTTTTTTCGCGAGCAAAATGTCTTAAGCGCCATGAATTTCGTGGCACTTACGCGTTTCGTTCAACATAGTGTAATGTTCAAGGTGTATGGATTACACTACACCTGAGTCGATTGAAGTGAGTGTTCGGCACACGTGATCTAGTGCGCAGTACATATATGTCGATGCTAGGTACCTATTTGTTGGAGTCTTGAAAGGTTCTTACAAAGAGAAAAATGAAAAAAAAAAATGCACGAGAATGTATAAAGCACATTTCTCTTAATTATAATCTGTTTTTAGCTGTCAATTCTTACTTTATAGTACAGAACGTGGGCTGTCAGGTAATTAAAAATAATATTGCTACAATCTCGCAGACGTTTATGTTCCATGAGGCGAAGTCTGCTGGGCAGTTTTAAAACTGTATATTTCCCTCAGGTGTATTCTCCCTAATCGCGGTCCGCGTGTCAAGCAAAGACGTGATATCCCCGCGCGCCGCCAACAAGATCCGGCAGACTATCACACGCTGCTCCCTCACCGCTGCACTCGTCGCAGTTTTCATCTGCGTCACCTTCGCCTGCCATATTTACGAGTTTAGAAACGCTGAACTGTGGAAGGAGTCTTTTAAGAAGAATATTATGTAAGTTAACATGGTAATATAAGCAACGAATCATGATATGTCTATGTTCCCCAAAGGATTAGGCCCATAATACACCAATCTATACAGATAATCCTAAGGAATTGGCGCCCAAAATCAGTGTATTTCTATAGATTTTTAGGGTTCCAAAGCCCGAATGAAAAATGGAACACTCTAAGGATCACTTGTGTCTATCTGTCTGTTTGTCATAGCCAATGTGCTTTGAATTTACTGGATCGATTAAGCGTCAATTTTTTGTAAGCATGAATATCTGTAATCTAAAATAAAATTAATTTTTCTACGGGCTCTGAACTTGCTTGGAAAAAATATAAAAACAATTTTTTGACAAAATCTCCTTGCCGACGCATTTTTTGATGATAAAAACTAGAAACTTAAAAGATCTAGTAAACTTTTTCAAAATTTCCGGGAAAATTTCCTGGTAAAACTAATATCTAGGTAAATGACTAGACTAGTTTGAAAGCAGAATATTAGGCACTGTGGACTTAAGAATGGCCTGTATAGCTACTTTTTTTCATTCTTGCAATCTAGGAAGCGTCGCTTTGCTTTTGATGAGCAAGTACCGTGTGATACAAGAATTTTGTCAGTGTCATGTTAAAATGAGTATATTTGTGGTGTACAGCTGTCGTCTGGAAGCTCTAAAAGAGACCGAGAAGGAGTGTTCATCGGGCGTGCGGCCGTCAGTGTCGGTGCTGCAGTTGCGGCTGCTGTGCTGCTTCGCGGCCGGCGCGCTCATGGCGTCGTGGACGTGGACCCCCGCCGCCGCCGCTGCCTGGAGGCGCTACTTGGCAAGGTGTGGTACAAATATATTATTGCTAACTTTTCTTTTACGACAAGGATCTTATACATATTTTTTGCGTGTTTCTTCTCAGGGGAATCAACTACGAAATAGCTACCTCATCTAGTTTAAATTGAAGTTTTTATGTGTTTTTTTTAACCTATTTGCAAAATAAATATAATTTCTCATTGTCTAAGTAGAGCATTACCTACCAACTTATGGTTGGTTTGAAATCTGCTTGACTAATTGTCTGAAAGAATTATCATCCTAATTGAGTTTTACTGTTATTATAGGAAATGCGGTTGTTCCGTGGAAGCGGAAGTGACGCGTCGCGCACGCAAGCACGAACTGATCGCGCGCGCGTACCGCCGCCGCGGAGAGTTCGCGGCGCGCGGCCGACTGTCCATCTCGCTCGGCGGCTCGCGCCAGGACCCCGTGGGGCTCTGCATCGACCCCACCGAGCCCGCAGACTACCCAGACGATGCCAAGCATGAAAGGTGAAGCCTCAGTAAATACCTTTATTTCATTTCAATTTCTTGAAAATAGTGTACAAATGAAAATTTTAAAAGACCTTTATTAATGCGTATTTTCCTCATGAATCAGCTCAATCAACTCGACCTGCCGCAATCCAATGTTGGACATAATTCCCTCCAAAGTTGCACCATAATACCGACCTCCGCATCTAGCCTATCTTAGGTACCTCTCTTCATGTTATTGGTCAAGCTGGGTGCATGGTGATTATAAAGAAATTTTTGTGACAAAATAGATAAATAAAAGATAATAATTTCAGTGGAGAGCTGTCGTCGTCGTGGGCGGCGACGCTGCCGCGCTTCGTGCGGCGCCGCGACGCGCTGGTGCTGCCGACGCACACGCACCACTCGCTGAGCTCCACGCCGGACCGCCGCAACTCGCAGGACTCGCAGATCAGCATCAGCCTGCGCCACGTGTCGGTGGAGTCGCGCCGCAACTCGCTGGACAGCCAGCTGTCCGTGAAGATCGCGGAGATGAAGACCAAGGTGGGGCGGCGGCGCGCCAAGCACAGCAAGGCCAAGCGCAAGCGCGCGGCGCCGGCGCGCAAGGAGAGCACGCCGTCCATCGAGAGCCAGATCAGCCGCTACTGGCTGCAGGCCGTGGCCGCCAACAACGATCCGTCCCGCGAGGAGGTCAAGTTCAGCTTCGACTGATACGAGCCATATCGTGATATATATCCAAATTTGCAACTCGTGCATAGCACTATAGAAACATTGATGCTTATAATGCAAAGTATCTGTTAATTGTTTACTTATAATAATTTACACTAATTAGATGTAAGAATAAAAGTTCAAATTAGAATCGCATATGCCCAAAGGACAGCTAACTGTCAAACAAAGTATAATGAAAGAAGCACACTTGGCCCTTTATTATTTGTATTGAAAGGGTTTGTATTTTATTGGGCAAACTAATTTGTGATTTATCATTGACGATAAGGAAACAAAGACTGATCAGAATCTCTAAGGAGTAATGTTTTATATATCTCCTACACTTAACAATATCCATGACACTGCATTTTTGTGATATCCATGACCTCGACAGTACACGTGCCATAAAAATAGCTCTTCGATATATTTCATTGGAATCGACTGAAATAGTTCTAGCATGTAAGAATCAAGTTTCATAACATACATCTATTGTAATATAATATGAAATGAAGCAATGTTGAAAACTTAATATTTAATTTTTTTACGAATATTAATTGAGCAATAAGAATCTGTTGCTTGTCCATAGAACTTGTGTACAAGAATTATGGTTGTGATACCAGTTTTTATTGTGAGGCTATATTTTGAAGATGTGGACAATTACATCGCCACTTATTTTTTACTATGTATTTCGTATTAAATGTTGATCTGCGAAAATAATGCACCTGGCAGCTACAATAAGACTCGTGTTTGTGTAAGACAATGTATTTTATTTTTACTAAGTCTGCGCTAGCTTTAAATTTTGATATTAATTTTGTATAAGTTTTACTACCAATAATTTACCTACTTATAAACTTAATTGTACAATAAATGAAACATTTTTGATAAACAAATAAGTTTTCTTTCCCATTAGCGAACTGACCTGGTTTCGCATGAATTCCAATGATTCCTACTACAACTAATTTATTATTACGTAGCAAAAAGGGCGCGACGGAGCACTTTTGTATGGGCGCCCGCTTAACGCAGCATCCGCCCCAATCGGCCCTTAGAAGTAAGCAAAGAATATGGAAGTAAGGTTCTACACAGCTTCGCCCGTGTGAATATCGAATATGTTGCAAAGGAACATACGGTATAAAAAAAATCCATTTCAAGACATAGACAGTTGCTTTCACTTATTGTTAACTAGCTTTTGCCCGCGGCTTCGCTCCCGTCAACTGACTACTCTACTCTACTCTACCCTACTCTACCCTACTCTACCCTACTCTACCCCACTCTACCCTACTCTACCCTACTCTACCCTACTCTACCCCACTCTACCCTACTCTATTCCATTTTTTCTCGCCGTAAAAACCATCCTTGAACTTCAACGAACATTTTAAAAAAAGAATTGGCCAAATTGGTCCAGGCGTTGTTGAGTTATGCGCTTACCAACACATTTTGCGATTTATTTTTATATTATAGATACCAAGTATAGAATTATAGATTTTCTTTTCCCTGTTAAAATTCGAGAAACAGATTGCATGAAAATAACGCTTTTGTAGCAGACTGCGCTACCAAGCAAAACTGCTCGGTTTGCGTTAATATTAGAGTTTTAAATAATATTACTTTATTTGCTTATTTTTATTAAACTGAACTGATACCTATAATTAGCGAGGAATATATTTACCAATACGAACACTTCATATTCCTACCCAGGCTAAGCGCACAGCGCAGTAAGTCTGACACATACTCTCGCTCCGCCCTAGTGCGAGAGAAGTCATTAGATGAACTCCCTTAACCCTTTGACCGCCAAGGACGCAATACAGCGTCATTCAATAACTTGATCCAGAAGCCTATTGGCTTCTTCCATTCTTCCATTCTTCTTCCATTGGGTTGATCCAGAAGCCTATTGGCTTCTTCCATTCTTCCATTCTTCTTCCATTGGGTTGATCCAGAAGCCTATTGGCTTCTGGATCAAGTTATTGAAAAAAGGAAGTGCGACGGACGTTATTACGTCCGTCGCACTTCCTTTTTTACTGACGAATAAAACTTCGGCTAATATTTATTTTCAGGATCAAGAATATCTACAACAGTTTATCAGATGAAAACGCATTCAAACAGTGAAATATAGTTTAAATTGAGTACCTATATAATATTTAAAATTCAATTATCAAAAAAACTTATAAAATTATATTTTGGTCGCCATCGACGTCACCTAGTGATGTGATTAGTGATTATGATTACGCACCTACCTGATTAGCCTACTGGAGCCACGGGTAATGTGAAACCCGGGGCCCTGGGACGAAGGCAAAGAAGCTGTTCCTTCTTTGCCTTCGTCCCAGGGCCCCGGGTTTGGAGTGTGTTTTTAGTCGGTAAAAGTCTGACACTATCTCCTGCTCCGCCCAAGAGCGAGATTTGTCATTAGATGATTTTCCCACCTAAAAAAAACCCATGAATGGAAATGTTAAAAGCTGATGAAGTTTTTTTTTTCTATATATTCTTAGATATTTCTCCTACCCACACATTCGATACAAGTGGAAGTGTATAAAAGGCGTCGCGCACGTGGGACGAGTTTCTCACTCTCCGCTCGACGCTCGCCCCGAACGGTCGTGCCGCTCTGTGCTCCGCGCCCGCTCCGTGCTCCGTGTCGTTACGTCACCCCGTGACGTCATCAGTGGTCCCCGACCGCACCAGCGATCCGAAGCCGCCTTTCTCAAGGCAGTGGAGGATATACGTTTCCTTAACGGGAAATAGTCGATAAACGTTGTGCCCCTTCAGGGAAAAGCCACAGTTTCGTGGTCCTTGGTGGGAAACCTCACGGTGCCAACAAAACCAAGGGGGTGTTGCCCCAATACACCCGCCGAACCCCTTCAGGGCTAGGCAGTCATTTGGAGTCGGGAGCTAGATTTTGGCCTTGGGGGAGCTCCTAGTCAAATCTAATACTCCGAGTTCTCTTTCAGCTACACACCTGGTGTCGGTTGGGGTGTCTATCCCTTCGCACCAGACCCTGGTAGGGCCCGATCGCACAATAAGACTGGCGATCGGTTTACAAGCTTAGGGCACACCATTAGGTACTCACCTCCCAGTGTACACAACCCTTACTGGGAGGGTCACACACCCCCGGGCCCGTCCACCCGGGGACGTAGGGACCGATAGGAGTTTTTCACAAGAGTTTTTTCCAACTCATGTGACCTAATCCCAAGTCCCCTTTTTAACCATGACGGACGCTATCATATTAGCGTTCGTCAAAGAGGTCCTCCTCAAGGACCCCGATATCCTCGCCAAGTATGGCAAGAAAATCGCCTCATTTAGAGGCCCCCCCCCCACCGTCCCATCGAGCGTCACTGACTTCAGTGACGTATTGTCATTCCCGGACTCTGGTCCGTCCCCGCTGACCCCCTGCCCCCGCCCTCCCCCGGATATGCCACCCCTATTGGTAGCCCACTTTGCCAATGAGGCAATGGACACCTCCGTCCCCGCTAGCGACTCAGCGTCGCAAGCCTCTTCGGACTCCGAACAGTCCCCTGAATCCTCCTCCTCCGAGGACGACTTCCAAGTCGTCCTAGGGGGCAAGAGGAAAGCCAGGAAGGCCGCTCAGGCCACCAAAGCTAAGAAGACCGTTGCGTCTTCTCCCGCCCCCGCTATCCAGCCCGCCCCTGTTGCCCAGCCCGCCCCCGCCTCGCAGGCTAGTTGTTCCCCCTCCGTTTCCGCTTCTGTCACTCAGACGAAGAAGCAGCGCCCCCCTCCGCCCTTGTACATCCAGGACAAGGGTAAATGGACCGACGTGTCCAAAATGTGTAGTGATCGCAAGATCAACTATACAAACGCCCGCTCCTGCCAACAAGGCATAAAAGTCCAAGTCCCGACGTCAACTGACTATCGGGAACTTACCAAAGTCCTTCGTGAAAGGAAAATCTCCTTTCACACCTACTCCCTCCCTGAGGACACGCCGACCCGAGTGGTCATTAGACGTGTCCCGAAGGAAATCCCCGCCGAGGACATTAAGGCCGACCTCCTGGCCCAAAATATCCCCGTTTCCGCTGTCCATCGCCTTCACAAGGCGAGAGGTAACGAAGTATACGACATGATCCTTGTCGTGTGCGACCCGACCGACGGGCACCACCCCATCTTCAAGATCAAGTCGATCTGTTCCCTCTCCGGCATCTCCATCGAGAAGCCCTACAGACCCACGATAGTTGGGCAGTGTCACCGCTGCCAACTATACGGTCACTCTCAGAAGAACTGCTACGCTACACCCAGATGCGTTAAGTGTCTGGGTGAGCACGGCACTTCTGACTGCCCCCGTCCCAAGGATCGCACTCTTTGCACAGAGCCTCCCAGCTGTGTGCTGTGCGGCCAAGCCGGGCACCCGGCTAACTACCGGGGCTGCCCCAAAGCCCCCAAAATCCCTCCCAAGCTGGCAAAGCGTGCTGCCGCTCGCCAGCAGAGGGAAGCACCCTCCGGGAAAGTCCCCTCTTCCCAGCCCCCCGAACGTCTCGCACCCCAGAGACCATCCCCCTGGAATCAGCTAAACCATCAGAAAGCCTTCCCGGCTTTGGTGGCTTCCCAGCCAATTCCAGCGCTAATGGCTAAGCCCATCCCAGCGCCTCCCCCGGCTTCTGTGGCCCCCGTGGCCGCTAAACCTCCCCGAAACGCGCCCCAAGTTTCAGCTGCGTTCCCACGCAGATCAGTTGGCCAGATTATCCTGGACAACTATCGCATCTTTATGACGCAGGACGCTAGGGACTTAGCTGACGAGCTAACCCTAGCGGAAGTCACTGGCCAACTCGACTTAGCCAAGCGCGCTGCGCTATTCACTAAGTACGAGTCGGTCGCAGTCGAACTCGACAAATTACCTGCCGTACCCCTAAATGGATAGACAACAAAAAATTTGTTGTACCAAACCGCGATCCCTAAAGTTAGGCTTCTTCAATGCCAACGGCATTATCAATCAGAGAGATGAGATCGCCACGTTCCTCCGCGACCATCAGTTAGACCTTCTCCTCATCCAGGAAACATTCCTCAAACCCCACCGTAAAGATCCTAGAATTGCCAACTATCGTCTAGTTCGCAACGATAGATCTCGTTGTCACGGTGGTGGCACCCTTATCTATTATAGAAAGGAACTGTACTGTATCCCTCTAGCTCCTCCCGCGCCCCGATCTTTCTTAGAATACTCGGCCTGCCGAGTAGGCATGACTGGTCATCAACCGATCACTGTCGTCTCTGCCTACTATCCCCCTCCGACTTCCTCGTCTCGTATGCCAGACGAGTCCATCGCGCTCACTAGCGACCTCACTGCCCTCTTTGGCTTGAGTGACTCCGTTATCATAGCGGGCGATCTCAATGCTAAACACCCCGCCTGGAACAGTAGTACGACCAACCCTAGGGGAAAGGTCGTGTTCAACCTTGGTGCATCCCTTAACTTTGACATCATCGCCCCGATGTGTCACACTCACTTCCCCCATGATCCCAACCATAGCCCCGACGTCCTCGATGTAGCGCTCCTTAAGAATGTCAACCTCCGGTTGCAATCTATAGAAGCAATACACGAGCTTAACTCCGATCACCGACCCGTGATTATGCACCTAGGCTCCCGTTCGGGCAATCTCGACCCGGGCCAGCCCCCCGCTTCCCAATTGATCACTGACTGGAAGAAAGTAAGCGAAAAGCTGAAATCTACCACGTCACCTCAATTGGATTCTATTCCCGACCACATAGTCTCAGTCGCTGACACGACGGCGGCGATCGACTCGCTCACGGACCACGTACAATCCGTCCTGAACGAATGTTCAAGGGAGATTCCTGCGAAGGAGGACCTTCGCTGGAAAATCCCGGACGATGTACGGGCTCTGATGACCGAGAAGAACGCAGCCGTCCGTGCATACAGCGCTTTTCCTTGCGACGCTAACAAGGCTCACATGCGTAGATTACAGCGTGCTGTAAAGAAACACATGACCGAGCTGCGTTCCGCCCGCTGGGACAAGACGCTCAGTGAACTCGAGCCTACCCATTTCGCCTTCTGGCAACTTCAGAGGAAATTACGTTCCACTGAAGAGTCCTCTATGCCTCCGCTCACCCGCCCTGATAAGAGTGTCGCTTTCGACAACTCTGAAAAAGCGGAATGCCTAGCCGACAGCCTCGAAGCCCAATGCTCGCCTAGCTCTCAACTAGTAGACCAAGCCCACATCGACATGGTGGACGCTGAAGTCGAACGTAGAGCCTCCCTCCCTCCCGTTGAAGACCCTGATAACCCTCTGGCCCCCGTCACTCCCGACGAGGTGGAGGATATCATTAAAAAACTTCAACCAAGGAAAGCCCCCGGCGCCGACGGTATCACGAACAGAGTGTTCAAACTCTT
This sequence comes from Mythimna pallens, assembly GCA_961205895.1. NCBI lineage: Eukaryota > Metazoa > Arthropoda > Insecta > Lepidoptera > Noctuidae > Mythimna > Mythimna pallens. The sequence goes on from OY540843.1 coordinate 12,830,443, forward strand.
CCCCCCTCAACTTATAATGCTAATGACCGCTATCTTCAATGGCGCATTAAGCAATAATATCTTCCCCCAAGCGTGGAAACAGGCCACCGTTATCGGTATCCCCAAACCAGGCAAGCCCAAGTCTGACCCCACCAGTTACCGCCCCATCAGTCTCCTCAATGTTCTCGGTAAGATCTACGAGAGGCTTATTTATAAGCGACTCAAAGATTTTGCCGAATCCAAGGGTCTCATTCCTGATGAGCAGTTCGGGTTCCGTACCGAACACTCATGCGTCCACCAAGTCCACCGCATCGTAGAGCACCTAAGCGCTGGCTTCCAGCGTAATGCGATGACGGGTGTCTTGTATTTCGATATAGCGAAAGCATTCGACAAGGTCTGGCACAATGGCTTATTATATAAGCTATATCAACTCGGTGTGCCAGACCGTCTCGTGCTCATCATGCGAGACTTTCTGTCGAATCGCACCTTCCGCTATCGAATCGAGGGAGCCCTCTCCTCCCCCCACCCCATTCGAGCTGGAGTCCCTCAAGGCTCGGTAGTGTCCCCCCTAGCTTTCACGCTGTTCACCAGCGACATTCCCAAAAGTAAAAAGGCCCAGTTGGCTCTATTCGCCGACGACACGGCAATTTACTACACCGGTCGTGACCCCAGAGTTATCGCTCGCAATCTCCAAACCTCCGCAAACATTTTGGGCAAATGGTTCCGGAAATGGAGGATCGAGGTTAACCCTGATAAGAGTCAAGCTGTTCTCTACTCGAAACAGCGGAAGTCCGTCCCCCCTCCCCCTCCGATCACCATGTACGGTAAGCCGATCCCCTGGGAGAAGCAAGCCAAGTACCTCGGAGTGATCCTCGATCAGCACTTGTTCTTCGCCGAGCACATAAAGCAGGCTCGCTCGCGAGCCGCTTTCGCTCAAGGTAGGCTCCATTATCTCATGACTGCCCGCAGCAAACTGTCACTTAAGTGCAAGCTGCGCCTCTATACGGCAGTAATCCGCCCGATCATGACGTATGCATGTGCAATCTTCGCACACGCCAAGCCCCGCTTCCTCCATAGGATGCAGACCCTTCAAAATAGGACCCTCCGTAAAATTCTCGGTGCCCCATATTATGTCCGAAATGAGAATCTACATCTAGATCTCAAAATCCCCACCATCCAGCAGTTCATGAAACGCCTTTGCAAGCGTTTCTTCGATACTGCTGTAAAACACCGCAACCCCCTCATAGTATCGGCAGCCCGATACGAACCCTCCCGCATCTCTAAGGTTCGCCGTCCTAGGCATACTCTCGTCACCCCAGATGACCCCACTACCCTGCTCCAAGAGAGCCGTAAGGAAACAAGTACAGTTCGTAGACAATACAGACCGCCGTCCTTCCGTCCTCGCCGCCGAGGCCCGCCGCGACATTCCCGTAAACGTCCTCCCCGTCCCTTGCTCGAGCCAGCCCGCGTCGCTGAGCCGTAGTTTTAAAATTCCCCGATAATAATAATAAAATCTTTGTTCGATCCAGCCCGTCCCTTGCTGTCCCCCCCCAGCGACGCCCTAAGCCGAGGTCCGTACCCCACAGGGGGTGCCCTTAGCGTGTAGTCGCTTAGTTTTTAAGTTTTAGTTAAATAAGCCCTGGCTGGAGGCTTTGATTCTCGAATTGAGGCCGCCACAGGCAAGTCCGGTTAAGCAGCCGACAACCTCCTAGGTTGACCTGCGAGAGGACACACAAAAAAAAAAAAAAAAAAGGGACGAGTTTCATTCTTTGCTTGGCTTTCGGATGCAACGGACGTTTCGCTGTATCATTTTGTGTCGGTTTATGTACTTTAGCAGTAGTTTAAGAGTAGATTGTGTAATAGAGTTAAGTGATTGTTGCTTTGTTACTTTTTTTATTAAAATTAAATCATTTTGTAAGAAATTAAAACTCGTGTTACTAGTTCTTCTTTTTTTTTAATTAATACCGCCTCTGATCCATAAGATCAGAAGTGAGATTGTCACGCGCTTCCAGCCGTTTTTGCCATCTGATTCGATTAGGTAATTGTGTTAAAAGTGAGTTCTGTGTTGATTAGTGTGTACTGAACTTTTAATCTGTAAGTAAGTTTTTATTTCTTATAAAATGCCTGAACACGGATCCCGATCTAAGGATCGTAGACACTCTCGTGTCTCCCGTCGCGATAGTTCGAGTAACCGTTATACGCCGCCAACTATGCGTCACCGCCGTTCGGTGGATAGTAGAGATAGATCACCTAGGCGTCGTAGTGTTTCCCGTGACTCACGCGATAACTGTCGTTCTCGTAGATACCGCGGAGAGTCTCGTGATCGTCGTCGCGGTTCACGTAACGCCGCCCTTGATCAAATTCTTACAAGGTTAGAAGTGATCGAACGTAGATTTTCCGTGACTTCTAGTAGCGATAGTCCGTTGCATCCAACTAACGAGGGCCAGTTACTGTCGTCACTCCCGAACGTATCGACACGTGACTGTGAGCGAAGTTCTGGTGTGACCGCGGTTACTAATGAGGCTAGTGTAACGAGTAATTCACACGGTCCAGTTAAGAATACTGAGGAAAAGGATACTGCGAACAGTATTGTTGGAGCTTTGTCCGCTCTTTTGAAAACTAAGTCCCATAACTTTTACATATCACCATTTGACCCGAGCATACATGATTTTGATGTCTGGTGCGATGAGGTTGACCGGGCTCGCGTGATTAATAATTGGGGTGATCGCGAATGCCTCGGGCGTATAGGTACTTGTCTACGCGGCGATGCCAAGTCTTGGCTGAATGACTGGGTGACGAATGACAGATCGTGGAGTAACTTTAAGCTGGAGTTCCGATTCTTGTGTCCCCGTAATGTTGATTTCGCGTCGATACTGTTTGATGTAATGAATACTAACTCAAATAAATACTCAACTTATGCTGAATACGCTCGCAAGTCACTATTACGCCTTAACATAGTTAAGGGTTTATCAGACGAGTTAAAATCCGCCATTGTCATCAGAGGCATTAGCGATCCCCAAGTCAAGGCTGCGGCAACTAACGCCAAATTAGCTTCTAGAGATTTAGTCGAGTTCTTGTCAGTATATGTCAAGCCTAAAAGTGATAACAGTGCTGTTCGTGCTCCTTCAAATAACTCCAATCAACGTAAACGAGAGGCACCCAAATCGGACAATAGCAATGCTTTTTGTCACATTTGTGGTAAGAAAGGCCACAAAAAGTGGTCTTGCCCCAAGAAACCTAAAGATTCCACCTCAGCCCAGGATAGCGGTTCCTCCAAATCAGCTCCAACATCAAGCGATAAGGGAGATAAGTCAGCTCTACGTTGTACTTTTTGTAGACGCAATGGGCATTCAGTTGACTCATGTTTTCAAAAGTTGCGCTCTGAGGGTAAGAACAAACAAGCTAATGAAGTAAATTTTTGCTCCGAATCGACCCAAAACGAACAAATGTGATATCAGCAGTTGTACAAAAAGTACCAGTTGATGTCTTAGTCGATAGCGGGTCCGATATTTCCTTAATTTCCGAAAGTGTACTAAAATACTTTAACTTTAACCGTGTACCAACTTATCGCTTGATGCGTGGAATTGGAAGTCAAGAAATTGAGTCTACCTCCATGATTACAACTGTTATTGAATTTCCTGAGGTGTCGCTTGAGGTAGATTTATACGTAGTGTCTGCTGAGTGTATTAGTGCTCCTATTCTGATTGGGACTGACATACTGAACCAAAAAGGGTTGGTGTATGTGCGGAGTGGTGCAGAGCAGCGCCTTATTAGATCTAGTACAGTGTCAACCGTACAACACGTAAGTACTGTGGAAGACTTAAGCATTAAAACTCCTTTAGTTGGTGTCGATAAAGAAAATTTGTTGGCGATCATACGTGAGTTTTCGGACTTATTTATTTCTGGCACTGCAACTTCCACAGTGAATACGGGCAGTATGGAAATCAAACTGACCTCCAATATCCCGGTGAGTCATCGCCCTTATAAACTTTCAGTAGACGAAAAGCATAGGGTACGCGATATTGTTCGAGACCTACTGGACAAGGGGATAATCCGTGAATCAAAATCGGATTACGCAAGTCCTATCATTCTCGTCAAAAAAAAGGATGGGAGTGATAGGATGTGCGTCGATTACAGAGCACTTAATACCATTACAGTCAAAGAGAGATTTCCCCTGCCGTTGATCGACGACCATATTGACAAACTTGGTAGGTTTAAGATCTTTACCAGCCTTGATATGGCCACAGGTTTTCACCAGGTGCCTATGAAGGACGATGACTCCATAAGCAAGACTGCATTCGTGACACCCGAGGGGCATTATGAGTACCTAAAGATGCCCTACGGTCTAGCCAATGCCCCAATTGTATATCAGAGAATTATATCAAAAACTTTAAAGTCTTTGATTGATACTGGTAGAGTCTTAACCTACATAGATGACGTCTTAATCCTGTCTAATTCAGTCGTTGAAGGTCTCAAAACATTGAAAGAAGTTTTAGAAATATTAAAAACTGCCGGGTTTTCAGTAAACTTAAAGAAATGTACCTTTTTGGATACAGAAATTGAGTACCTTGGACGATTGATTGGTCACGGTCAGGTACGGCCGAGCCCTGGAAAGGTTGAGGCTTTAGTTCATTCACGAAAACCTTCGAACGTTAAGGAAGTTCGCCAGTTTTTGGGCCTTGCAGGCTATTTTCGCCGCTATATCGCTGGCTACGCTTCAAAGACAGCGAGTATATCAAGGCTGCTTAGAAGGAATGAACCTTTTGTTTGGGGCGCCGAGCAGGACGCTTCTCGCGATTATATTATAAAGTGTCTGACTAACGAACCAGTTTTAGCAATTTTTGACCCACAGTTGCCTACGGAACTTCACACCGACGCCAGTGCTGCGGGCCTTGGTGCCATTCTGATACAGGAACACATCGGTAAGAGAAAGAGGGTTGTTGGTTATTTTAGCAAATCCACTCAAGGGGCGGAATCTAGGTACCACAGCTATGAGCTAGAAACTTTAGCTGTTGTTCGGGCACTGCAGCATTTCCGCCACTATCTTATAGGCATCCACTTTAAGATAGTGACGGATTGCAATTCCTTAAAGCTCACTGAGCGAAAGAAAGACCTATTACCCCGAGTCGCGCGTTGGTGGGTATACATGCAAGATTTTACATTCACGCTAGACTATAGAAAGGGCTCTTTGATGCAACACGCGGATTTCTTAAGTCGTAACCCTCTTCCTCCTACTGGTAATGTTTCACATATTCGAAGTCCAACCAACTGGGCAAAAATTGCTCAAACTGCTGACTCTGCGACTCAAGAGTTGATGTCTAAATTAAGGGAAGGGCAAATAGATCAAACGAGGTACAGTATAAAGAATGATTTATTGTATTACAAATTTACACCGACTGGAGAAGATTCTAGACTCCTCTGCTTTATTCCGAAAGGTCATAGGCTCAGTTTGTTAAAAGTTTTTCATGACGATCACGACCATATTGGTGTTGATAAAACAACTGACCTAATCTTACGACATTTTTGGTTTCCTGGCCTACGACAATTCGTGAGGAAGTATATAAGTCATTGCCTTACATGTCTAGCACATAAGAGAGTACCTAGAGCTCCTTCTCAACCTATTCAGTCCTGGGAAAAACCAGACATTCCATTTTCTGTTGTACATATTGATGTTCTTGGTCCACTCCCGGAATCAAACGGGTTTAAGTATGTTCTGATTGTTATAGATGCATTTTCTAAATACTGTTTGCTTTATTCTTTGTATAGACAAGATTCTAATGAACTTAAACGCGTGTTAACCAATTCAGTTTCTTTATTTGGTACTCCTTCTATGATAATATGTGATCGTGGTAGGATGTTCGACAGTTGTAGCTTCCAAAATTGGATCACTGAGTTAGGGTCCTCGATTCATTATATTACGCCGGGTATGCATCGTGAAAATGGACAAGTGGAAAGATACTGTCGTACCGTTCTCAACATGCTTCGGATCGAGGTCAACAGTAAGGGTTCCGAATGGTCTGACGTGCTTTGGAAAGTACAGTTGACTCTGAACATCAGCAAGCAAGCCACGACGCAGGCGTCTCCCCTTCAGTTACTAGTGGGTATTGAAGCCGCTACCCCGGTAATCAGATCCTTGGTGCGAGATGTTGCACTAGAGAACTCACAACCGAACAGAGATGCGCTGCTATCATTGAGACGACAGCGGGCATCTGAGCTTCTCAAAGCGAACCAGCATCGTCAGGATGCCTATGTTAATGAAGATCGCAGACAGCCACGTATTTTCAGTGTTGGCAACTTTGTATTTGTCAGCAAGATTGGACAAAGTACCGGAAAATTAGATTCTGGCATGCGCGGCCCATACAAGGTTACTCGGGTGCTGCCACACCACCGTTATGAATTGGAACTTCTAGCTGGGTCTTACGGAAAGAAGACTCAAGCTGCCGCCGAACATATGACGTTATGGCGCGGTGAGTGGACGCCAGACGCTTGTTCTGCGTTCTTTGAAACTGGTAAGTTGGCTTACCGGTTTGGAGCATGCAAACGTTAGGGCCTCTGCTCTGTTTCACGATCGCGGTCATACGAAGGGACATGCAAACGTTAGGGCCTCTGTCTCATGACGCGAAGCGTGTAATATGTCACAAATTCATAGTATGCAAACGTTAGGGCCTCTTCTATGTATTTGTAAAACGACAAGCAAACGTTAGGGCCTCTGTCGTTGACAATGTATAACGACTGACGGAAGTCCGGAATCTGTCTTTAGTTATGCATTGAATGTTCTCTCAGGTTTCAAGCTGTTTCAACTAGTCATTATTGCTTTCTGGTCTGTGTTACTGGCACTTGAGTGCACGCTTGTGCCTGGGACATTGACCTTTGTTGACCGTAACCTATAAGTTGTTTCATGTTGAATCAGCTTCAAACCGTAGTGGTCACGTCATTTTGTTACTCATGTGTTGTAATGTTTCAGAGGTTGCCGACGATCAACATAATGATGACAACCAGGTTGTGAGGGATGAGCAAGGATCTGATGCAAATGGGAGTAATGCCGCGGTCGAGGACGCCACGCAATCAGGAACGGCCGTCTTAGATATTTCTCCTACCCACACATTCGATACAAGTGGAAGTGTATAAAAGGCGTCGCGCACGTGGGACGAGTTTCAGAGGACTCTCCGCCCGACGCTCGCCCCGAACGGTCGTGCCGCTCTGTGCTCCGCGCCCGCTCCGTGCTCCGTGTCGTTACGTCACCCCGTGACGTCATCAGTGGTCCCCGACCGCACCAGCGATCCGAAGCCGCCTTTCTCAAGGCAGTGGAGGATATACGTTTCCTTAACGGGAAATAGTCGATAAACGTTGTGCCCCTTCAGGGAAAAGCCACAGTTTCGTGGTCCTTGGTGGGAAACCTCACGGTGCCAACAAAACCAAGGGGGTGTTGCCCCAATACACCCGCCGAACCCCTTCAGGGCTAGGCAGTCAATTGGAGTCGGGAGCTAGATTTTGGCCTTGGGGGAGCTCCTAGTCAAATCTAATACTCCGAGTTCTCTTTCAGCTACACACCTGGTGTCGGTTGGGGTGTCTATCCCTTCGCACCAGACCCTGGTAGGGCCCGATCGCACAATAAGACTGGCGATCGGTTTACAAGCTTAGGGCACACCATTAGGTACTCACCTCCCAGTGTACACAACCCTTACTGGGAGGGTCACACACCCCCGGGCCCGTCCACCCGGGGACGTAGGGACCGCTAGGAGTTTTGCACATGAGGTTTTTCCAACCCATGTGACCTAATCCCAAGCCCCCTTTTAACCATGACGGACGCTATCATATTAGCGTTCGTCAAAGAGGTCCTATTCAAGGACCCCGATTTCCTCGCCAAGTATGGCGAGAAAATCGCTTCAATCAGAGCCCCCCCCCCCCACCGTCCCATCAAGCGTCACTGACTTCAGTGACGTATTGTCATTTCCGGACTCCGGTCCGACCCCCTGCCCCCGCCCTCCCCCGGATATGCCTCCCCTATTGGTAGCCCACTTCGCCAATGAGGCAATGGACACCACCGTCCCCGCCAGCGACTCAACGTCGCAAGCATCTTCTTCGGACTATGAACAGTCCCCTGAATCCTCCTCCTCCGAGGACGACTTTCAAGTCGTCCTAGGGGGCAAGAGGAAAGCCAGGAAGGCCGCTCAGGCCACCAAAGCTAAGAAGACCGTTGCGTCTTCTCCCGCCCCCGCTATCCAGCCCGCCCCTGTTGCCCAGCCCGCACCCGCCTCGCAGGCTAGTTGTTCCCCCTCCGTTTCCGCTTCTGTCACTCAGACGAAGAAGCAGCGCCCCCCTCCGCCCTTGTACATCCAGGACAAGGGTAAATGGACCGACGTGTCCAAAATGTGTAGTGATCGCAAGATCAACTATACAAACGCCCGCTCCTGCCAACAAGGCATAAAAGTCCAAGTCCCGACGTCAACTGACTATCGGGAACTTACCAAAGTCCTTCGTGAAAGGAAAATCTCCTTTCACACCTACTCCCTCCCTGAGGACACGCCGACCCGAGTGGTCATTAGACGTGTCCCGAAGGAAATCCCCGCCGAGGACATTAAGGCCGACCTCCTGGCCCAAAATATCCCCGTTTCCGCTGTCCATCGCCTTCACAAGGCGAGAGGTAGCGAAGTATACGACATGATCCTTGTCGTGTGCGACCCGACCGACGGGCACCACCCCATCTTCAAGATCAAGTCGATCTGTTCCCTCTCCGGCATCTCCATCGAGAAGCCCTACAGACCCACGATAGTTGGGCAGTGTCACCGCTGCCAACTATACGGTCACTCTCAGAAGAACTGCTACGCTACACCCAGATGCGTTAAGTGTCTGGGTGAGCACGGCACTTCTGACTGCCCCCGTCCCAAGGATCGGACTCTTTGCACAGAGCCTCCCAGCTGTGTGCTGTGCGGCCAAGCCGGGCACCCGGCTAACTACCGGGGCTGCCCCAAAGCCCCCAAAATCCCTCCCAAGCTGGCAAAGCGTGCTGCCGCTCGCCAGCAGAGGGAAGCACCCTCCGGGAAAGTCCCCTCTTCCCAGCCCCCCGAACGTCTCGCACCCCAGAGACCATCCCCCTGGAATCAGCTGAACCATCAGAAAGCCTTCCCGGCTTTGGTGGCTTCCCAGCCAATTCCAGCGCTAATGGCTAAGCCCATCCCAGCGCCTCCCCCGGCTTCTGTGGCCCCCGTGGCCGCCAAACCTCCCCGAAACGCGCCCCAAGTTTCAGCTGCGTTCCCACGCAGATCAGTTGGCCAGATTATCCTGGACAACTATCGCATCTTTATGACGCAGGACGCTAGGGACTTAGCTGACGAGCTAACCCTAGCGGAAGTCACTGGCCAACTCGACTTAGCCAAGCGCGCTGCGCTATTCACTAAGTACGAGTCGGTCGCAGTCGAACTCGACAAATTACCTGCCGTACCCCTAAATGGATAGACAACAAAAAATTTGTTGTACCAAACCGCGATCCCTAAAGTTAGGCTTCTTCAATGCCAACGGCATTATCAATCAGAGAGATGAGATCGCCACGTTCCTCCGCGACCATCAGTTAGACCTTCTCCTCATCCAGGAAACATTCCTCAAACCCCACCGTAAAGATCCTAGAATTGCCAACTATCGTCTAGTTCGCAACGATAGATCTCGTTGTCACGGTGGTGGCACCCTTATCTATTATAGAAAGGAACTGTACTGTATCCCCCTAGCTCCTCCCGTGCCCCGATCTTTCTTAGAATACTCGGCCTGCCGAGTAGGCATGACTGGTCATCAACCGATCACTGTCGTCTCTGCCTACTATCCCCCTCCGACTTCCTCGTCTCGTATGCCAGACGAGTCCATCGCGCTTACTAGCGACCTCACTGCCCTCTTTGGCTTGAGTGACTCCGTTATCATAGCGGGCGATCTCAATGCTAAACACCCCGCCTGGAACAGTAGTACGACCAACCCTAGGGGAAAGGTCGTGTTCAACCTTGGTGCATCCCTTAACTTTGACATCATCGCCCCGATGTGTCACACTCACTTCCCCCATGATCCCAACCATAGCCCCGACGTCCTCGATGTAGCGCTCCTAAAGAATGTTAACCTCCGGTTGCAATCTATAGAAGCAATACACGAGCTTAACTCCGATCACCGACCCGTGATTATGCACCTAGGCTCCCGCTCGGGCAATCTCGACCCGGGCCAGCCCCCCGCTTCCCAATTGATCACTGACTGGAAGAAAGTAAGCGAAAGACTGAAATCTACCACGTCACCTCAATTGGATTCTATCCCCGACCACATAGTCTCAGTCGCTGACACGACGGTGGCGATCGACTCGTTCACAGACCACGTACAATCCGTCCTGAGCGAATGTTCAAGGGAGATTCCTGCGAAGGAGGACCTTCGCTGGAAAATCCCGGACGATGTACGGGCTCTGATGACCGAGAAGAACGCAGCCGTCCGTGCATACAGCGCTTTTCCTTGCGACGCTAACAAGGCTCACATGCGTAGATTACAGCGTGCTGTAAAGAAACGCATGACCGAGCTGCGTTCCGCCCGCTGGGACAAGACGCTCAGCGAACTCGAGCCTACCCATCTCGCCTTCTGGCAACTTCAGAGGAAATTACGTTCCACTGAAGAGTCCTCTATGCCTCCGCTCACCCGCCCTGATAAGAGTGTCGCTTTCGACAACTCTGAAAAAGCGGAATGTCTAGCCGACAGCCTCGAAGCCCAATGCTCGCCTAGCTCTCAACTAGTAGACCAAGCCCACATCGACATGGTGGACGCTGAAGTCGAACGTAGAGCCTCCCTCCCTCCCGTTGAAGACCCTGATAACCCTCTGGCTCCCGTCACTCCCGACGAGGTGGAGGATATCATTAAAAAACTTCAACCAAGGAAAGCCCCCGGCGCCGACGGTATCACGAACAGAGTGTTCAAACTCTTCCCCCCCCAACTTATAATGCTAATGACCGCTATCTTCAATGGCGCATTAAGCAATAATATCTTCCCCCAAGCGTGGAAACAGGCCACCGTTATCGGTATCCCCAAACCAGGCAAGCCCAAGTCTGACCCCACCAGTTACCGCCCCATCAGTCTCCTCAATGTTCTCGGTAAGATCTACGAGAGGCTTATTTATAAGCGACTCAAAGATTTTGCCGAATCCAAGGGTCTCATTCCTGATGAGCAGTTCGGGTTCCGTACCGAACACTCATGCGTCCACCAAGTCCACCGCATCGTAGAGCACCTAAGCGCTGGCTTCCAGCGTAATGCGATGACGGGTGTCTTGTATTTCGATATAGCGAAAGCATTCGACAAGGTCTGGCACAATGGCTTATTATATAAGCTATATCAACTCGGTGTGCCAGACCGTCTCGTGCTCATCATGCGAGACTTTCTGTCGAATCGCACCTTCCGCTATCGAATCGAGGGAGCCCTCTCCTCCCCCCACCCCATTCGAGCTGGAGTCCCTCAAGGCTCGGTAGTGTCGCCCCTAGCTTTCACGCTGTTCACCAGCGACATTCCCAAAAGTAAAAAGGCCCAGTTGGCTCTATTCGCCGACGACACGGCAATTTACTACACCGGTCGTGACCCCAGAGTTATCGCTCGCAATCTCCAAACCTCCGCAAACATTTTGGGCAAATGGTTCCGGAAATGGAGGATCGAGGTTAACCCTGATAAGAGTCAAGCTGTTCTCTACTCGAAACAGCGGAAGTCCGTCCCCCCTCCCCCTCCGATCACCATGTACGGTAAGCCGATCCCCTGGGAGAAGCAAGCCAAGTACCTCGGAGTGATCCTCGATCAGCACTTGTCCTTCGCTGAGCACATAAAGCAGGCTCGCTCGCGAGCCGCTTTCGCTCAAGGTAGGCTCCATTATCTCATGACTGCCCGCAGCAAACTGTCACTTAAGTGCAAGCTGCGCCTCTATACGGCAGTAATCCGCCCGATCATGACGTATGCATGTGCAATCTTCGCACACGCCAAGCCCCGCTTCCTCCATAGGATGCAGACCCTTCAAAATAGGACCCTCCGTAAAATTCTCGGTGCCCCTTATTATGTCCGAAATGAGAATCTACATCTAGATCTCAAAATTCCCACCATCCAGCAGTTCATGAAACGCCTTTGCAAGCGTTTCTTCGATACTGCTGTGAAACACCGCAACCCCCTCATAGTATCGGCAGCCCGATACGAACCCTCCCGCATCTCTAAGGTTCGCCGTCCTAGGCATACTCTCGTCACCCCCGATGACCCCACTACCCTGCTCCAAGAGAGCCGTAAGGAAACAAGTACAGTTCGAAGACAATACAGACCGCCGTCCTTTCGTCCTCGCCGCCGAGGCCCGCCGCGACACTCCCGTAAACGTCCTCCCCGTCCCTTGCTCGAGCCAGCCCGCGTCGCTGAGCCGTAGTTTTAAAATTCCCCGATAATAATAATAAAATCTTTGTTCGATCCAGCCCGTCCCTTGCTGTCCCCCCCCAGCGACGCCCTAAGCCGAGGTCCGTACCCCACAGGGGGTGCCCTTAGCGTGTAGTCGCTTAGTTTTTAAGTTTTAGTTAAATAAGCCCTGGCTGGAGGCTTTGATTCTTGAATTGAGGCCGCCACAGGCAAGTCCGGTTAAGCAGCCGACAACCTCCTAGGTTGACCTGCGAGAGGCCACACACAAAAAAAAAAAAAAAAAAAAAGGGACGAGTTTCATTCTTTGCTTGGCTTTCGGATGCAACGGACGTTTCGCTGTATCATTTTGTGTCGGTTTATGTACTTTAGCAGTAGTTTAAGAGTAGATTGTGTAATAGAGTTAAGTGATTGTTGCTTTGTTACTTTTTTTATTAAAATTAAATCATTTTGTAAGAAATTAAAACTCGTGTTACTAGTTCTTCTTTTTTTTTAATTAATACCGCCTCTGATCCATAAGAATATATATATATTTATTATTTAGCATAGTGCCTAGTTACTAACTAATAATATTATAATCTTTGTTTGTAGTACATAAATTGGTCTATGAATGTATTTGTTTCCTTTTCATATTATGATTTGCCATTTACTTATGACACTTGACACTGATAAACATAGACAACTTATTCAAACATCACTACTCATCACATACTTTTCTGTGTCGCGAACGCTGTTACTTGTAGTGTTGGCATTTGTCGATGGAAAGAAATAATATTTAATGAATATATTCTCGATATCTACAAGTCCGTGATAAGACCTGTCATACTGTATGGATCAGAATGTTGGGCTGTGAAAAAGAACGATGAAAAAGATTGCACGTAGCGAAGATGAGAATGTTAAGATGGATGTGTGGTGTGACGAGAATGGATAAAGTGAGAAATGAAAAAGTAGCGCCAGTGACTGAAAAGTTGAAAGGGAATCGTTTGTCTTGGTATGGTCATGTGAAGGGAACGGCGAACTACCCATTGCTCCCCGTCTGCAAGCCTACGCCTACGTGGCTGGAAATCGGGGTCTCGGGATTCTGGCAGCTGGGGCGTGAGGACGCCTCTCTCGCTAGCGTTACTGCATCGCAGAAGGAAGCGACCGCCTGCCCTTCCTCCTCACTCCGGACCACGGCCTGTACCAGGGCCCGGTACAAGAGGTCGTTGATACGCTTCGACAACCTGTTAGTATATTCGAGTATCTGCCCCCCCTAACCAAGTTACAATCATTTCGTTCGCGCCGAACGCCTCTACTAGGCCACACCTCCGATTCCTTTGTTCTGACCACGTGACTGCGAGTTGAGATGACGTCAGAACAAAGGAATCGGTGGAGTGGCCTACTCGAGGCGTTCGGCGCGAACGATACGATTGTAAATTGGCTACGGGGGCTGGATACCCCATAGTAATCATAAAAGATGTGTGAATACAGAAATTAAAACAATTTAGTAATTATCCATTTACCATATAATTGAGAACCAAAGCAAGCAACTTAAAGTCCCAGAAATACTTTTATTACCTTGTAATGAATGTCATGTGTTTTATTTACTAGTGATAAAATCTATAGTAAATTAAAATATAAGTAAATCAAATCTACAATACCTATTGTACAAGATTTGTATAACTATTGGACGTTAACAATGCTATTAAAATAGCTTATTATCACTGCATCTGCATTCCTAAATTATAGAGGCAAGATAAGATGCAACAATAATTTAATTTGCATATATTTGCTCCATGTAAAAGAAAAATAGCTTTTAACAAAATATTATGCTAAATCGTCCCATTCGATATTTTAATACCTAAAGCAATACTCCAGATTTTTAAATGATTAGTCGCTTTCTATCTCTCCAATTTGATATTAACAGAAAAACATGCTTAGAGTACATGTTTTTGAAAATTCCAAACTGAAAAGAGTCGATGTGATGACGAGTATTAAAAAGTAAGTAAATTATCGAATGGAACACAAGAAGTGTACCTATCCACAGTAAAGGTGAACAGATTTATTATGCATTGTCATCACTATAAGGTACATTTAATCACAGATGCAACATTACGGGTGGCAAGAATAAATTGATTAAGTTCTAAATCACTTTTAAATTGGTCGAAAATTTGAGTGAATTCAAATAACCATTGAAAATAAATTTTATGCAATCTAAAGGATGGATTTATGTTACACTAAAATGAGGATGGATCTTTTATATTTTTTTCGTTAACCTGTTAACCGTCCACGTCGAATATATCCGACAAACATTCTTGCATTTATTCTACCAGGGTCGCACATTCACGACCAATCAAAAACTTCATTTCATCAGCTCTTTAGTAATTTATGTGGATTGAAGAGCAAAACGAGATGGAGTAGGTACCCAAACGCAAAAACATGACCCTGGCGAATAGGATATGACCAATCCGACACAAGCGGTTAAAGGGTTAAATAATAATGCGCGTCTGTTCCAATATATACGCTAATGTTCTAGAGAAGGAACAAACAGCCACAATTACTTAGAATAACATATTATTGTAACTGTGCAACATTAAATAGGCAGAAATTATTGTCGCCATTAAAATTTATCATCAAAGTTATTTTGCATATTATTTATTCATTTCCATTTTGTGAGAATCTTCATCAAGATATGTTTTTAAAATTTGATCTACTTATGTTACTTAGATTTTTAGTCTATCACAGACTAAAAATCACATTTTTCTCTCAGCAGTCTTTTATATGGAAATGATGTAGATGTTAACCTTTGACAAGACCTTTGTTGATAATTTAAATAATTAATTATTTTTCTAATTAATTGTAATTTCATCATAGCCATTCTAAATCATATAAAAATGCTGACCAGCATGCAAAGTAAAAAGATAGGAAAACAACACCAAGGAACATAATAATTTTAAGTATACAATAACACTTATTCTAAAGCAGCATGGAATGTAACATTTGCCACTATTATGCTTATGTTTAAAGTCAAAATTGCACGATTTTATTACAGAAAAACTCGATCTTTGGTGCTTACAAACTAAATATTAAAAAAATCACAATCTACAAAATAAATTCGGTTTAAAACCTAGCAAATAAAAATGTAAGTACAACCAAAAAATAACAAAAGTTAAAATAAAAAACATAAAAGTAACGTATGATTATGTGCAAACTTATATCGTTTAGACGCGACTTATGAGTAATGTGCACACAACAAGTTACTATATTGTAACCTAAATGAGCTACCTTTCGTCCCAGACGACAAATAATAAAATAAGACCTATCTAAATAGTAACAAAATTATCTAGTAATAATGTCATATCACACGATCACAGCAGTCTTTCCTACGTTGTCCTCGCCTTGCGTATGTTTTTCTTTTCTGCGTCAGTGAAGCCAAGAATGTTTTCGATGGCGTTGAGGTGGCCCTGGTGGTTCTCGGGATCGGTAAGGAAGTAATAGATGGCCGATTTTAGGAACTGCAATGTCACTTCAGGATCTACGTTGGTCTTGTTACCCTTCTGCGACTCGACAATGCGACGGTACATTGCCTGTAATAAATAAAGTAATGTGAGTTTCTTTATATTGATGAAGTATTTATGGGCATGCATTCTATCTACCGAGGGTTTTCTTAAATGACATTCACCAGGTGGCAGCACAGTCGTCAGGTCCAGGCACCTGTCGAAACGCCAATTTTAATGACATTAGTTAAATTAATGTTGAATTAACGTCATTTTATACGTTTTCAAAAGTAGAACATCTCTCGGCTAAGTGTCGCCAACTGATGGTGTGAATTTTACTGAAAACCCTCATTGTTTTTCGACACGTACGAACTTATTTTGGCTGAGCTGAGAATGTTTCTTTAGGAGAGTTTGTATGATTCACAATCAATACCTATTATTTACAAACAATTAACTAGATGTGTCAATAATATTCGCAGATTCTCTTTTTGAACGCCGTGTAATTTGCTGCGTCGTGGATCGTGCACCCAGTTTGCAATAAGCAGCGTGAAGATAGAAAGCTATCATTTTACAAATATTGCTAAATGTCCGTGACCTACAGCTAGCCCACCATCGCTAATCGCTTCCATATTTAGTTAATTTAGTAGTCAATTGAGTATTGTTCTGTTACTAAACAATACTAAACAATTAATAACACTAAAAATGTTTTTCTAAAAACAGCATCAAAACTGTTTATTAAGTTAGCATTTCAAATTTTAATATGAGTAAGGGGGGGACGTGGCGATAATGTCTCTTTTGTACACACGAACTAACACACACATTTTAATGGGTGCATCCTTATTCTGTTACTTGACACATTTCCCTTCCATCAGATTTGAACGGCTTCTAATTTTCATAAGAACGAATAGATTTTAAAAAAACTTTTTATTAGCGACTAGCGTCTGCCCGCGGCATCGCTCGCGTGGAAGTAGGTTTCTCCATACAAACTTAAGACCCCTGTTTCATCCGATTAGGGGGTGCATTTTGGAAAATCCTCTCTTAGTGCTCGCCTACGTCATAAAAGGAAACCTTGGACAAAATTTCACACTCCTAGTCCCAGTAGTTTCGGCTGTGCGTTGATATGTCAGTCAGTCAGTTTCTCCTTTTATATATTTAGATTTTGGATAAAGTTACTTTGGTATAAATAATAAAAATATTTAGTCAACTACCCGAACATAAAATATGTTCTTAATTAGGTACTAAATTTGAAAGCGAGTGGTGATGGTGGTAGTCAAGGACATTATTGTTATCGAGATTCTTGATTTGTACAAACTTGTTTATACTCATATTACTCTACGTATAATGTCAGCCAAAAAAGATTAGAGTGATTACGAAAAAAAAAACGATTCTATTAGGAAATAACTTTACAACATAGGATCTATCTACAAAAGTACTAAAACTACGTACGTAAATATCATAATGTACAGACACTTGCATTATAATTAATGGATAATTTTGACGTTACAGAACAGATCCAATGAGCAGGTGTCTTTACATTTTCCACTAAGGGACCTAATTACCCAAAACCAAAAGAGGCTGTTTCAACCAAATAGGTAACATGCGAAGCTAAGGTTAGACAAGAAATAAAGTATATAACGGGTTAGTTTATACAAAAGTAAGCCTTGCTAAGAAAGTGCGTTAGTTGTAACTGTAAGCCTTCTATCAATACCACAATCAATAAAACTATTTACATAGAAACAAAAAGAAAACGAAACCTAGACGCCTGCCTTTCCCAATAAAATATTAATTCAACAAATTAAACTTCTAAACAAGATGACACTCAAGTCAAAACCCATGATTTTATTAACACTGCAATGATTATAACATTCCAAGTATATCCAATTCTATAAAATTAGAATTCACTAACATAGACACAGTTTAAATCAATATATCTCAGAACCTGTGTAGTAAGCAGGGTGTAATATACAAAAATAAAAATAAAAAAGGTGTTCAGCAGTACTGCTTGTCCGGTATAAAAATCCAACCTTTCGAGCTCCTAGGACCCATAAAGAAACAGCCTCCTTTGCACTTAGCAGTACTTGTGACTTTGCTGATCGGTCCTCTGTGAATGCCGTGTCCTGTAATGCACTAGACGTTAAAGCTGGCTCATGTTAATCGCCACTACATGCACATATCACACACACACTAACACTAAATCCGTGTACATGTGGGTTAATTAGGAGTTTAAAACTGTTAATCAACTTCAAAATGGTGACTCAATCTTCTATTACTAAACTTTTGATATTAGTTTATTTGAAAATGTTATTTAAGAATGATTTAAGAACAGGATAGTGAGAATGTTTATCACTATGAAAAATATCTCTTTAGTAAATCAATCAATTTAACCCTTTAACTGATTGCGTTGAATTTATCCGACAAATATTTTCTTGACTATTTTGCCAGGGTCGTATATTAAATAAGTAGGTACTCAATTTCGTTTGCCTCTTCGATTCCAATAGCTGACAGAAGAGCTGACGAGATTTGGGAGCATTTATTTAATATACGACTCTGTCGAAATGAACACGAAAATATTGGTCGGATTAATCCGACGTAAGCGGTTAATGGGTTAATAGTTAAGTTCTTTGATAATTTTTTCACTGTGATAGTACAATATTTGTTGTGACAGGTAGAAGTAGCAATAAGGTTGGTGGTAACTCACTCGAACTTTCTCGAGCTCGGTCTGAGTAATCTGCAACTGCTCCAGTAGTTCCTCTACAGACACGCGGCTGACTTGCCCCTGTGAAGTACCAGGCTCATTATCCTGGAAGTGTTAACATACACAACTCTTTATCAACTGACAAATCAAACAACCCCTCGCGCGTATAGGGGTATTATTATTACCTACGTAATTGCGTGTTTTTACGTAAAATCACCAATAAAATAATAAAAAAGAAATTAAAAACTGGGCAAGTACGAGTCGGACTCGCGCACTGAGGGTTCCGTACAAACTTGAAAGGTAAATTGCGGTTTACGACTTATTAAAAAAAAACTACTTACTAGATCTCGTTAAAACCAATTTTCGGTGGAAGTTTGCATGGTAATGTACATCATATATTTTTTTTAGTTGTATCATTCTCAAAGAGAAAAGAGAACATGTACGAGTGATGTGTGATGTGTGTGTGTGTGTGTAAGAGTACATGTACGGAACCCATTTTACCACTTTTGAACTGTCTCTCGCGCAAACTATTTACTTAAGAAAAAAATGATATTAGAAACCTCAATAACATTTTTGAAGACTTATCCAAAGACACCTTACACGTATGGGTTTGATGAAAAAAAATTTTGAGTTTCAGTTCTAAGTATGGGGAACCCCCAAAATTTATTGTTTCTCTCTATTTATGTGTGAAAATCTTAATGCTGTCCACAAAATACATTTACTTACCAATTTTTAACAGTATAGTTCTTATAGTTTCGGAAAAAAGTGGCTGTGAGATACGGACGGACAGACATGACGAATCTAGGTATATATCTCTATATCTATAACGAAGATAAAGAGGCCAAAATTTCGTACACCCGTGTGTACAAAACGATAATTAAACGTTTTTCAATGTCATTCAAGTTGTACAGATGTCTGTACAATCGGCCCTCTAGGGGCATACGTAAAATCTATATTACATACAACTAAAAAATGTACTAAGATTTTTGACTGATGTAGAATAAAATAATTTATGCAATAAAACAAGTGAAGAAAAATGCAGATGTTTTGCGAAATGCTAAACAATTAAAAAGACAATGGTTTACTCAGCTGTTTCTTAGTTTACATTAATATGTTTATCAACTTAGTATGCAGTCTTTTTCACAGCTAAAACACATTTCAAATGTAGGCTATAGCCGCTATAGGACTTCTTACCTTCTCTAACTCAAACTTAGCAGCCTCAACCCCTTTGTTGTACATCTGCAGGTACACGGAGCGGTGCCTGGTCTCCTCGTCCTGCAGCTGCTTGCTCACTTCCTCCAGCTGCTTCTCCAATGAGTGAATCCTCTCCCTGGCTTGCTCATAATTTGGCAGTAACTCACAGTACCTTGTATTCACATCTGCCAACTTCTGTAGTAACGCTTCCACTTTATCATTATGCTGCTTCTTCATCTCTTGTGTCTCTCCAACATGAGCTCTTATTATGTCTTCTATCTTCTTTTCATAATACATTATTAAACTACGACGCTCCTCGTCCCCATCTCCTATATCAGTCATACAGGATGCCTCATGTGTTAACATGTGTACAGATTCTTTAGAATGCAATGATGAATTAGTGAGATCGTCAAAATGTCCTGAGTCAGTGAAAGAACCTTGCATTTCATTGCGACATCTTGTTGGTGTTTGGTTTTTGAACAATGGGCTATCAGTGATGTCAAATGATCTGCAAGCATCCCCATGTTTAGGACTGTCTTGTTCAATAGAAGCTTCATCAGCATTTTCCCTTATTGTAACTATTTCACTAGAGTTTGATTTCTCATCAGGTGAACATATTGATGCTTTATATAGTCGTAGTTCAACAACCTCTTTTGTGAGTTGGAATATTTCACTGTCTTTTTTGTCGAGATCTTTTTTGGCTTGGCTTAGAAGATTTTTGAGTCGTCTTATTTGTTTCTGTGCTCGCTGCGTTGGTGTAAGATATTCTTCCCCAGCGAGACCTGCATGTGATGAGCAATGTAAGACATAACGCATGGATCTTCCACTGAATGTAGTGCCGTTGAATGGTGCGTAGCCTGCATCAACTGATGCAGCTGTGGCAGCACTTCCATAACTGTGGAGTGATTCATCATCAGGCAGGTCTTCAGGAGAGCCAGGTGGAGTGTGAGCAGAGTCAGTCATACTTAATTTCCTGTCTAGACCACTCTCCTGTACCTTTAAACAGGATTTTTTTGGCTTTTGTAGAGGGTTTGAATTGAATGACTGGAAAATAAAAATAGCTGTATGAGAACAAGAGCAAACAAAATACAATAACAAGTGTCTATTTATAGAACAAGACTGTTTGAAAATTAATGTTTGATATGTAGCAATTTTTTTTTTATCGAATTAAAAACATTGCAATCCATTTAACCTCAATTTCAAAACAAATGGCTACAGAAGAATTGTTCCACTAAACTGTTGGGTTAATGAAGTTATAAAAATTTAATGTATGCGTGGCTTGGCTACTGTCGCTGTTATCATAAACTATGGAAAGAGTCTGCTTGGAAGGCTACTTACATGGCTTCGCTGGCGATGGCCAGGCTCCTGGAGTCGTGGCACATCGCTGCGATGTTTCTGGTGTGTATTTTCCGTGATTATTGGTATTAATTTCCTTGTTGCCAAAGGCGAGCGCTGCACCATTTTCTCTCCGCGCAGCCGCAATGAAGAGCTGCGCCGGAAGTTCCCGGTGACATTACCCGCGCAGCAATGTTCATCGTGGAAGTCAGCGACCCTTCTACTATAATTTCTGTTCATTTTCTTCAATTATTTACATCAGCGTACCGTACTAAAAGAGAAAACAGCTGTTTGTAATCATTTGAAATCACTCTTGCGGTCTATGTAACGAAACAAAACGTTATCATAATGTGACATTTCATTTTTTTAGTGCGATAATTTAGCACAGATATTTTTGTATTATGCCATATTTTGATACGATAAAAACACTTTATTCATTTCGCAACACTATGATTGTAAAATTGCTACATAACACTGATAATAAAAACGAGTGCTGTATATGCTAACCCTGTAGAATTAGAGTAGAATGTAGATTTAAGTTAAAAATAAGCACTTAAAAAATAAAATAATATACACACGTGTTAACTGCTCGTTCTATCCGCGTATGAATGCTGACAATGAGACAGAACTTTGCAATACCAAATGCCACCTAAAGTAATATTTGTTCAAGCAGCTATATCTACTTACTTAATATTTTACTATTGTTGTTGATACAATAATACTCTAAGTCAGCATTCCCACTCAGCACTACTTATTCTAACTGGCATTAAAAAAAAAAACAAAAAGCGTTCAAGCAATTTCCCAGGCTGCCAAATGTGACCTAGTTCCCGCATTCAACGTGGAAAACTGTCCTTCGCGAATATTAACTACATGCATGTCGCGCAACACGTTTAGTTATCTACCTGCTTCCTCTATTTTTTTTATTATAACTTTGTAGTGGTAGGTAGTTACGATGGTAACAAATATTAAATTGTCACGTTCGTTGCTAACATTTAATTTATAGGTGTTTATCTGTAGCCTGTAGGTAATGAGAAAAGTAGGTAAAAAAAGGTTACCTTTCGATCGAGCATGAAACATCGATTAAAATTTATGAGGGGGCCCATAAGTTGCCCTTGGTCATTTAGGTATCTTTAAGAGCCACGTAACTGCCTAATAGCTACGGATCTATAAATTTGTGTTGAAAGCGTACCTAGCTATTCTACCGAACTCACGAAAAAGTTTTTGACTTGACTAATGCAAAATTAATGATAGAAAAGATTATTTCGTGTTTTTGGAAAATTTTAGGCTTTCAGAGGCTCAGCAAAAGTTATACATGATATATAAATAATGGTCTGACTAGCCGGCTACGTACACTAGACGTATTATTACGACATCATTCACCGTTGCACAACGCGCTAACATTATTATAGTACTTACAAAACATTGCGAGAACTTACGAATATTTAACACTTATTATGTATCTTTACGTATAATTAAATAAATTCTCAAGAATTATTCGAATTTCACCATCTTATTTTACCAACTCTTAGACCCCCAAAAACCTTTTTTCTCTAGGTAAATGGTTCAAGTAAATGGTCAACAGTGGCTGAATATTGTCATAATCGCTTGATAGTCCCTCCCTACAAGTATTCTGTTAGATAAATGGTTCAAGTAAATGGTCAACAGTTAATGAATATTGTCATTGTCGCTTGATAGTTTCTCCCTAAATGGTTTGCCAAAACTTGAACGTAAAAAATACTAGTCAAAGTATCTACTTATACTACACAAAATCTAAATACAGCTGATTTCTTTGGACATGATAGTCAATTTATTTCAAACTTTCTGCAAGTAAACGTCTACAGAATAGAAGATCTCTTAGAAGTCCCCAGTACTTTTCTCGTTTAAACTTATTCTTTATAGGGTATTAAGAATAAGCTTGACCGAGGCTATTAAAATTAACTAACTTCAGCCAGTGGCTTCACCCGCGTAATAGTTAAAATTTCTCCCTAAAAAATGTACGACCTTCATAAAAAGTATAATATTTTATGTCCTTCAAGGTGTGTATCATGTCTATCATTACACTAAAATTTATAAAAATTAGTTCCCTTGAATTTTTCCAAATCAAATGTAAATCCAGCTTTAAACCAGGGCTATCAAACGTGATCCAATTTCAATGCCTCCTTAAGCAGTACCTGCGAGCGTAGAGATTTGATAACTTCTATCAAAACTATCAGGAACCTCGATTGACTTCCGACTTAATTGTCCGACCAACTAGTGTCTCGAAACGAATGTCTAAGACCAGTAAGTATTGCCATTGATGACATATGGCTCTAAAACATGGTAGTTCACAATGCGTTTCATCAGATGGCGTCCTAGCACTAGTTTATATTGTTAAAAAAAAGAGAGCAATGGAGAGGGCTGTGCTCGGAGTTTTCTCGCGTGATCGAATCAGGAGTGAAGATACCTGCTTCTTCGCTTATCTTTACTTGGCTGGGTATATTGCTCGCAGAACAGATGGTCGATAGGGCTGAAAGGTTCTGGGCTGGCGACCGCATACCGGAAAACTCAGAGTTGGAAGGGCTTCAACAAGGAAACCGCGGATAACCTGGTGAGGTCGGTGAGGATTGCAGGAATCCGATGGATGCGAGACACACAGGACCGGTCGTTGTGGCGATATTTGGGACAGATCTAATTTTATGGAAGTATTTGACGGTTACGGTAAATGAGGAAAATAACATCTTCGCATAAAATATTTTATTTTATCTAAATAAAAAAGGTCTACAGAGGGGACCCTTGGTCGAATTTGCTACAGGCCCTGCGCTGGCTTAATCCGGCACTGGATATAAACTGGTTATGCCATAACTATTTCAGTTTTTGAATAGAATGGCAACGTCAAAGTCAACGTCAAAGGCGTAGCTCATGTAATATCGAAGGAGAACGAACAAAAAATGACCCTTATTAAAATACGGGCTGTTTAGATAAATATACTTTTAAAGGTTTGTGTTTTAGAATAAGATTTGAATTTGATAGGAATACCTAGTAAGTACGGTTTGATACAAGTGGAGAAACTTTGTAATTGCGACCGAGGTGGAAACTTGGCGCTCTGCATGACACGATCAATGTAATAAATAGTTCTCTGGCGCACTTTTCCACACTAGTGCGGAAAACAGTGCATTGCGAGCCTAAAAGCGGTACGGGTAGGAGGCAGGTTTTCGAGTAAGTAACTGTTTAAAAAAAAAGATGGATTGTTTTTTAGCCGAGTTTTTGGATAGACGATGTTGTCTATCCAAAAACTCACTAAACGAAAATACAAAGTATTGAAATTGCCTTGCATTTTTATGTAACATTTTGATTATAAATAAGTACGATTACCTTACACCAATTAAGGGTGGTACCCAACTATGTGTAGTAATTTGTTTTATAATTTTTTTTATTAGGCAATAGCCTATCTTTCATGTATGTACCTCTTGTGAACTGCTGTGGTATGGTGAATTTGTAAGTAGATATTTTTTGCGATCTTATCAAGTACCTAAGTATTAACAAAAACAGTTTCCGACTTCTCAGCATTGAATTAATTTCCTGGCAAGTGTCGGAGTTTAATAACTAATTTATTTCTAATTTTGCTATCGCTTTGTTCACGTTTCAAACGTTATGATGTATGAAACTAGCTATTTTTCATACGATTGTTTGTCGCTCTTCTTATTTACATTTTCAAGAAGCCATTGTTTTGTGTTTTGTCACATAATAATGATAGGACTTGTATTCTTTCGTAGGAGAGAAGAGGACAAAGAAAAGATGGATGGATTATGTGAGAAGTGATATGAAAGAAACAGGAGATAGCGTGACGGGTGACAGGACAGAATGGAAGTAACAAACGTGTTGCGGCGACCCCAGATAAAACGGGACAAGGGTAGAAAGCTGATGATGATTCAATATCGGTGTTTGTCAGACGTAATTAGAATTAGTATTTAAAATTTTGTTTATTATTAACTTAAGAACAAGTAAATCAAGTTAGAATAATTATTAAAAACAGCATTACATTTAAGTTTAAATAATTTTAATTAGAAGGAGCATTTTGCATGAGGTGTTTGCCTGTAATTGGTTGTACAGTTAGATTTAAGACACGATTACTTATAAGTACCTATCTATATAATCTCTGTAACAACTGTTGGTAAACCTTAATTAAATAAATAAAATGACTCCTGCGGATTTTTAACGACTTTTTTCATAAACGAACAACGAAATAATAGCATTTTTACTTGGTTTAACTTTCAGACAAAACAAGTCTTAATATAACTTGTTCGTTTACGTTTCAAGTCAAACAATCCATGTTACCATTAGGCTAACGATTATTTTGGCCAACGAACTGAATGCTAATGTGTTGCTCAAAATTAAATTTTGCAAGATATAAAGATCGGCAGCGTGAAGGTGCACGAAGGTGAGAAACTATCGTACCATGACCAAC
Source organism: Mythimna pallens (assembly GCA_961205895.1). Classification (NCBI taxonomy): domain Eukaryota; kingdom Metazoa; phylum Arthropoda; class Insecta; order Lepidoptera; family Noctuidae; genus Mythimna; species Mythimna pallens. Next base: position 12,855,950 of record OY540843.1, read on the forward strand.
AATGTTCTTTATTTAATTTTATAATTTAATCTATTATTCATTCTGTTTGAAGTTTTATTTAGAGGTTATTATTAAAATTGTTTGTTGTTCATTTGTTTTTATTTCGGAACGGAAAGGGTAACTGAAAGAACATGGTTGGGTTTTAGTCAGTAAAAGTCTAACACTCTCTCTCTCGCTCTACCATGAAGCGAGAGGAGTTATCGGTAGTTAAGAAATTTAAAAACAAAAATCGTCCAAGTACGAGTTGGACTCGCGCACGAAGGGTTCCGTACCGTCCGTAGCAAAAAACGGCAAAAAAATCACGTTTGTTTACTGGATGCCTCCCTAAATATTTATTTTATTATATTTTTTAGTATTTATTGTTATAGCAGTTACAGAAATATATATAATCCGTGAAAATTTGAACTGTCTAACTATCACGGTTTATGAAATACAGCCTGGCGACAGACAGACATACACCAGACAGACGGACGGACAGCGCAGTCTTAGTAGTAGGATCCCGTTTTACCCTTTAGGTAGAGAACCCTAAAAATCAACAGTGTGTATGGTTTTACTTCGCTTTGCTACGCTCTTCTATGCTATGCTACGCGACTACGAGTTGGGCTCGGTCCGGACGATTACCGGACAGTTGAACGGCGAGCTACCCATTGCTCACCGTATGCGAGTCCGCGCCTTCGGTGGCCGGAAATCGAGATCGGGATCCCAGCGGCTGAAGCGTCCTCGCGCGTGCACGGCTTCCTCCTTTGCTAGCATTACTGCTTCGCAGAGGGAGGCGACCGCCTGCCGCTCCTCCTCACTCCAGACCATGGCCTGTACCAAGGCCCGGCGCGAGAGATTGTTGCCGCCGATCACCCCTACGAGGACACGGCGATGCTCTGCCCAAGTGGGGCAGAACTCTACCATATGCTCCACCGAGTCCTCCGGGCGGTCTACACAGTGGTGACACCCGGGCGTTACTTTCGCACGAATCCCGTGCAGGAACTTCCCGAACTGACCATGTTCGGTGAGAACCTGCGTCATGCGGAAGAGAGAGGACGCCGTAAGTCTCTCCAGCCACTCCTCAAAGAGGAGACTTACCGCCATAATTATGGCGTTCCCGCCATTCTTATGTCTACGGTATTAATACTAATCTAGGTACTAATACTAATCTTATGGCGAATGGAGGATGGTAGTATAGTAGACTCGGGCTGCGAGATTTTTCGAAAGAGTAATTGTGGCCCTGGAACGGAAAGGTAACTGAAAGCACATGGTTGGGTTTTAGTCAGTAAAAGTCTATCACTCGCTCTCTCTCGTCCTACCATGAAGCGAGAGGAGTTATTTGATGATTTTCCACCAAAAAAAACTAGGTATAATAAACCCAATGACTACCATAGTCAATACATACGCAGGTACTATTAACTACAAATATTAACGGAAAATACCACTGCGTGTGAATAATTTTACGGAAAAAACAAATTAATTATCTTGTCAAGTTATTTTTATTAGGTGCATTATACTGCAATTGTTAAATACACATTAAGGAAAAATTATACACAAATTAAAGAATAGCCTTGGTGTTAGAAAGTCATACAATTCATATCTATTTAAAACTGAATAGATATTTATTATGAGTAGGTAGTTAACTAAAAGTTCATTTTATAATAAACTAGCGACTTGCCCCAGCTTCGCATGGGTATTACTGATCTTTGAAATCCTCGTTTTTCTCTAAAAAGAAAAGCGCATGAAAATCTGTTTAGTAGTTTTTGAGATTATCGCGAACAAACAGACGCGGCAAGGGACTTGATTTGATAAGTTGTAGTGATAATACTAATAATTGTTGCTTGGACACTTGGCTACTATTTTTTATAATTTTAAATATTTTTATATTTCGAAGATATCTACTAATACATTAAATTTATAACATTGCAAATAGATGAGGATGTGATAATATGTACGTATCATATACATACCTATATGTAAGGATTTGTAATTAGATGTAAGTAGGTAGTTATGTTACCTATTTACAAAAGAGTTAACGAGTTAAAATTCTTACTAATCGATGTGAGACCAAAGCAAAGAACAAAAGATTTTTAAACGGTTTCATCGCACTCATTAACCAAAACCTTTTTCGTAATTAACACATTTTTTACTTAATAACGTAATACTGAGTAATGAAATAACTCTGTAACCCAATTAAAATTGTATTTGCAAGCTAGAACAAGTTATCGTAAGTTGAAATGTAAATAGTAAAACAAATATGCTTTTGGTATGTAGGCAAATTGGTGAAATGCGAACTATTGCAGTTTGTGTGTACCTAGGTAATTGTTAAAAGTAGGACGACAGTTGAATGACGTACAGACCTATAAGTATTAAATTGCTACGAATTCTTGAGACTAATGATCAAACATCAATACGTTTTTTCACTGCATGGTATGAAGTAGCAAGCTATGCAATGAATATACCTATGCAATTCTCGTGATTTCCATTAAGGTTTCTTTTTGTTATTTCTTGTGAATAACTCATGGAATTCTATCAATTTAGGCAGAAGTATTTCATAACCTACCGAACATAACTTTAAAAAATAAAAAGTGTAAATTATTACGACAAGGCCTGGCTTTGGTTCGGCCAGAGATTAACTTTAGTGTGGCAATGCCTTCAATTTTTCTTGCACACTTCTAGTCCTTCCTTCAATTCAGATTATAATATGTTTGATGAATCAAACATGATGACATGATGTTCTTTACAAAAAAATCCGAAAGTGTGAGGTCTGGGCTCGGTGAGGAGTAAGTATGGAAAACATTACACAAGAAATCAAAAACATTCTTATTCAACTTCTGAGGTGCGTTTTTATGAACGTTAGAGATGGCTTTGCAGAGTGCAAGATCCGCGAAGGATAATTATTATAAACAAAATTTTAATAATTAAGAAGTAATCTTCCCATGACTGTCTTCAGTTTCTGATTTTGTAAACGAATGTGTAATATACAAATGTATTTGTTAATTTTTTATAGGTACATCTACAAAAATGAATAGTCGACTAGTATTGTATCTAATGTATGAGGAGGGCCCACCTACATTACCTAAATAGCTCTTTCCTACCTCGCAACTAATAAGATTTTTTTTAAACGACTAAAACAAAAAATAAAATAAACAATTCACCGAATGTTTATGATTTAGTTCTGCTGCGTAATGACTAGTGAGTGTAAATGTCATAAGCTACGCACTTTATCGACTTATAACTCATTAATTAATTTACATAACTAATCAGTTATGTATATAAATTAATTTTGCAAGCACACCTGTTAGGTAAGAATTTGAGACTATAATAAATAAAATAAACTTAAATGTATTGCTTGTTGAATTTATGCTATAACATTTTCATGAAATCAAATATTGACAAGAGATTTTTTTAATTATTTCCGTACAATCTACAAATAACACTAAAAATTGATCTTATTTTGAAAACTGCATCAACATTTAATACTAAATGTAGCAGCAATATTAGCATTTAAAATATTGGTTTGAGGAAGGTTTGGTGGGAACTTCTCGCTATTTCTTTTGTATGCGCGTTACCTAATAACGATGGCGTCACATTTCAGAATGTTCCCTTCCACTAGATTTGAAAATATTCTAATAGATAACGGATTTGAATTTGTTTTTATTTTGGTGTAATTTTGGAAAAAAATATAAACCTGCCGAATGAGAATTTTCAGAAATTTTTAAACCACCAGTGGTGCCACTTGGCGAGAGCTCTTCTATTTTTAAAAACGTTTGACGTTGATGTCTAATAAATAATGTTATTAAAATAAGCATGTATGTACCTGGGCCTAGCGACAGAGTGCTGCCACCTAGTGAACGTCATTTTAAAAAAACCTCATTTCAATACCGGGCGGGTATATAAGGAGATTAGTTGGGTATAGATACTAAACTATCATACCATACTTAATTTCTTAGTGGTAGCATCAATCATCAGCAGCAAGAGATCTCCGGGGCCCTGGAAAAATGGTAAAGAAGGAACAGGATTGGGTTTTATCAATAAAAGTCTGACACTATCTCCCGCACCTCCCAAGAGCGAGGGATGTCATTAGATGATTTTCCCACCCGAAAAAAAAAGTGGCAGCATCAGTAGGTACTAATAGGTAATCTATTCTATGGTAGCAGTTACTGACCGAGCCCAACCTTATCTGATAAAAGCTACCCCTCGTCAGCCGATACAGCCCTTGACGAAGTGCCAGGAAGCTAGGTAAATTTCTGTACTGCTATTGTATTTATTGCGCGCCTTCCCGCTCTACCTAGAGTGGGAGAAGCTATTTGATGAATTCCCGCCTCAATAAAAAAGGGGAAACGCAGAAGCGTCCAGACATTAGCTTTTTCCTGCGGTTGCGCTCCAAAGGCCTATGCCTACCCACAGGAAAAGCATTATTTAGGAAAAAGTAGCTCAGGGGTTATTTATAAATTATGTCATGCGTTAAAGATTGGGGAGGGGTTCGACGAAGTGTGACATTGTGTGACAACGAAGAACGAAGACGAAGTGTGACGTTGGGAGGAGTCATAAGTTTCCTGACGTCACATTTTAAAATTTTAGGCATATTAAACAATAAAATATTTCCAACTCTTTTTATTGTTGAATGTGTGACGTGTGTGTGATGTGTGACCTCTAGTGTGACGTCACATATTCTACAATTTTATTTATCTACAAATGTTTCATTTAATTTTATCAAAAATATTTTGAATGGTAATTTAACTAATTTTAAATAAAATTGCAGAATATATGACATCACACTAGAGGGGTGTCTCATAAATGTGACCAGCTGTGTCCAGGACGAGGGGGTAGTCAAAATATCACGTAATTCTTGTGGCGTTATTTATAGATAGCTCCTTATACTCAGCGATAGTGAGATTATATGTGTATCAGTGAAAAATAGCCTTTAGATCTGTACTTCCAGTGATTAAGTTCTTTTACAGACATATAAGTAAACAAACAATAAATTTTACATATAACATCACGCGTCTATTGACTTAGAGGTTAGGTAGAGTAGAGGTTTTATCATTATTATTATAGATAAGCTCGCACTTGCATGACCACTCTCTCACCTGATGTCAAGCGATATTGCCATAATCTTGAAGAGTACTTCATCATAGAACAGATGGCCGTTGGGGCCGAAAGGTTCTGGAGTGGCGACCGCGTATCAGAAGACGCAGCGTTGGAAGGCCTCCTACAAGGTGGACCGATGACCTAGTAAAGGTTGCGGGAATCCAATGGATTTTTTTGGGTGGGAAAATCATCTAATGACATCCCCGCTCTTGGGCGGAGCGAAAGGACGTGTCAGACCTTTACTGACCTTTCTTTGCCATTGTTCCAGGGCCCCGGGGATCTCTTTCGCATCACCCATGGCCCCAGTAGGCTACGACCCTGCTGGGCCCCTACAGTTGCTGACATCTCCTCTCTGGAACACTACGCGCCGTCGACGACTTGGGCTCGGTCCAGACGATTACCGGACGGTCGGACAGCGAGCTACCCATTGCTCGCCTTCGCCGGAAATCGGGATCGGAATCCCGGTGGTTAGGGGCGCGAGGGCCATTGACTCGCGCGTGTTGGCGATCCCTTTGCTAGCAGTACTGCTTCGTAGAAGGAGGCGACCGCCTGCCATTCCTCGACCCTGGCCTGTACCATGGCCCGGCGCGAGAGATCGCTGCCGCCGATCGCCCCCACGAGGACAAGGCCCTGCTTTGCCCATGAGGGGCACTCCTCTACCGTGTCTTCCGGGCGGTCCACACATTGGTGACACCCGGGCGTTTCTTCCGCACGAATCGGGTGCAGGAACCTCCCGAAATTACAATGTCCGGTGAGGACCTGCGTCATGCGGTAGGTAAGGACGCCGTGTTGCCTTTCCAGCCATTTCTCAAAGACTTACCGCCATAATTATGGCGTGCCCAGGGAATCCGATGGATGTGAGACGCACAGGACCATTCATTGTGGCGACACTTGGGGGAGGCCTATGTCCAACACTGAATGTCTATCGGCTGAAAGGGTGATAATGATGACTTCATCATACACATTCACTTTTGCACACAGCTAAGGAGGGGAATTCCCTGCCAGAGTTTATGTTTCCTGATAGCTACAACCTAGGGGTCTTTCAAAAGGAGTGAATAGGTTACTTCTAGGCAAGCGTGTTCCAATGTCGACCACATCATCACTTACCATCAGGTGAGATAGTGGTCCAGCGCAATAGGTACTATCAATTATATAAAAAATCTTGAAGTGTAGGTACCTCATCATACACACACACACATTGTGCGTACATCTTAGAAGTGGAATTCCCTGTCAGAATCTGTATTTCCTGATAGTTATAACCTGGGGTTTTTAAGTCATCAGTGAATAGGTTACTTCTAGGCAAGCGTGCTCTATCGTCGACCACATCATCGCTTACCACCAGGTGATATAGTGGTCAAGCGCGAGCCTATCAAAATTAATTTAAAAAAACATCTTTATTGTCATCTTTGGACTATTGCGGAGCATAGACCTTATTTTTCTTGAGCTAATCCCTCTCTTTCAGAGCCAGTCGGAGAATTCTTAGGTATCTTGGAAGCATTTGTTAGGTACGAAAGTACCTAATGTTATCAATCAAAGTGAGTACAATGCATAACACCTTTACATTACAAAACAAAGAAGTGTCTAATCGATTGTTTTGGACAATCGCTTTGAAAGCGCCAGTCACCGGCTTTTGTGTTACGAAAAGATATCTATTCAATTTACTTTTCTTGCTGAACAAGAAAATTGGTTTTGAACCTCTTAAATAAGTATAGTGTACGTCTATGATGACTATGAGAGTGTTTTAATAGAAATCGTAAACGTAAAAGCCCTCAATTAAACAATTTAATGAGCCAAGTTTACGCTCAATCGCTTCTGCATCATTCACGTGGTTTAGATTTCGCATGTTCAAATTATAATAACATCAGGAACAACTAGAGTGATTTCCGCGTAAACTCTCTAAATTCTTACTTGTTATGGTTCACACGAATTGTTTTCAAGTCATTCTATGGTTTCACCGATAGACTTGTCATTTGAGACGTTGCAAAATCTCGTTCAAGGCCTATCGTATTATTTGAAATTAAGTGTACTTAGAGACCTACTATATTATTATTTGTTATGATGTAGCAAAAACACGAACGTGGTTCAAACTTCGCGAATAATCTGGAACGAATAACACGCTTCAATTTTTTTGTCTGAATTGCCAAACTAAGTAACTAATCTGAACATCAAGAATGATTTCAAAACAAGTTCACAACACTTACCGGATACACTCATACACGGAAGGTGTCTCGGGCACATGACGCCGCCGCGAGTGAAACATTATTTTTTGTCAGTTGAAAGTAAAATCAAATCAATTATACTCACTAATTGCATCTTGCACGAATTTTCCAATCTCCATGGAATTCAGAGAAAACATTCTCGCAGTAACATGAGCAAAACACATCGTTTAGAGCACAGCGGCAATTCGGAATACGTCACAAGTCGGTCGCACAGTCGTGGTCGAAGGGAAAACTTAGTATCAACTCGAACATCGCAAATTACATAGAGTAAACCATCCACGGTAACTTTTACGCTAAGAATGTTGCGGCAAGTTGTCGAGGCCCGGAGCGCAGTGCGTGCTTGGTCAATGTTTGTTCACGGTGTGCTGGCGCCGCCGCCAGCGCCCCTCTGCGGCCACGTTGACGCAACCGCCTCGCTTGCCGCTTGGTAAATGTGCTCCATTGTACTCGCTGGCATTACAACACAATACCTGCTGGAAAGACATAAAAACGCGAATCGAAGAAATGGACCCGTTACCTCTTTTGTTATATCAGTGTGACGATGTCTTGAGAACCTGACTCGAGCTAGCTGCGCCATCTGGTGCTGTTATGTAGCGTCGACGTCCGCTCTAGTTGCAGTCGCCATTATGTAAGATCCACTACCTGGCAGTTCTGTAACTTTATCAAGATTTAGCATGTATCATATTGTCACGTTCTACTTTTCATTTCGTTATCAGTATTTATGATTCCAGGAAATGAGTGAGCCCTGCTACGGCGTAGCCTGAACGAAGGTTATTGCAGTGTTAGAATTTGTCGGTGGGTAGATAGTCGACTAGCCGGCAATGCAGGTGTGTTGCTGGCAATAGTGGCGATGCATCAATTATTATTAGCGCCTGCATTGTCACTAGAGCGCGGATGGCTATGTCGGCGCTCTTGTTCCACAATAATGACGACACACTCTGATAACGATGGATTCAAACATGTTCCACGGCTAAACGGGCGCGATTGCATTAAAGTTTCTAATTTGTTTTATTTACAATTAATTTATTCGCGGAAAATGAAGTATGCATTATCACTGCTGAAATCAATTATATAATGTCAATGACAGCGAGAAAAAGTGAATATTTAAATAATCATAAGCGTAGATTTTTCTACAACACATGTGAACTGCGAAGCATTTTCGTAATCACGTTTAGGCGCGTGTAATAATAACAGAGTAGTTAATAAGCCAGCATTACTACCTCCTGTGTTATTTTATACATCTATCATAATATTTCATGTATTTCGCCTTGGGCCATTCACTCTGCTAATTGCTTAAGTGCAATTTATTATTACGTATTTCAATCCAAAATTAACACACTTCCTGCGTGATGTTACGATTACTTGCAGTTTATGACCCTCGAAGTTAGCAGCGAACCGCGGTTTGGCTTAGCGATAATGCCTAGGTAAATAACTACATAGGTGCATAATGATGAATGTATATGTCGTGGCCAGATCTTAGAAATTGACCACTTCATGATATGGCCGAGTAATACTGGCCAGATCGTTTTAAACGTTAAAGTTTGATGATATTTTAATCTTTGTTTGGCCTACTTTCTTTAGACCTTTTATTATTATTGAAATCCTACACCAATGATATGGCTAAACGAGGATTGACATATCATCAAATGTTAACGTTTAAGCGATCCGGCCAGTTTTAGTAGGCCATATCATGAAGTGATCAATTCTAAGATGTGGCTACGACATATACATAGATATATTTATGCTGCTATCAATGTCTTGATAGTGATCTTCATTAAACAAAGTTATAAATCTTGTAAACAGTTAATGGACAAATGCTGTAAGTGAAGGTAAATCACACTTTAAATCTCTTTATTCTTAAATAGTGGCATTAAACTATCGTGCGACCAAACACATAAAGACATAAAATACAAAATACAAAAGATATATGTATGAGTATATTATAAAGGTGAAAGTTTGTGAGTGTGTATGTTTGTTACTTCTTCACCCTCGAACGGCTGAACGGATTTCGATGAAACTTGGCACACGGGTAGACCATGTCCTGTAATAGCTCCAGGGCTTTGTTACATAGGATACTTTTTATCCCGGGAATATGTTCTCTTGAGATGTTTTTCTATAGTCACGCGGGCGAAGCTGTTGGCAGCTGTTAAATAAAATAAAAAAATAAAAATAGCTTTATTTTCCTTCTACATTTTTTTTTGTTCCTTACTTGACTATTGAAGTTTTGAGTATCTTTTAATTATCTTTAGTGTCGTTTTTGTAACTTTTTCTTTTTTTATATAACTTGATTTTGAATAGCTGGCAGCAGTTAGTTCCACATAAATATCTGTGTCTATCATTATATTACATTCTACCAGGCTTTAGAAACTTGGTGCTTCACTAAAACTGTGTGAAAATCTTTACGAACGTCGTCGTTGTTACCGATGTCGCCGACAATCGCAAGCGTTACATAAAGCCAGCCTAGGTATAATCATTATTAGGCAAATGGCCAATAAAATGAGTTCAACATCAAAGAACGGTTCAGAACTTATGTAAGGTTTCGGTTGAAAATAGTTCGTGAAAGAATCGATATTGTGCTATTGGAACTAACTTACGTTTTGGCGCAAGCCCCCGCCCCGAGCAGTGGTGGCCGAGTGGTAACGGCCCCGACTTACGAGTTGTAGGTCGCGGGTTCAAACCCAGCCAGGCGTATTACTTTATGCAATTTATTTCATCACCACTGTTCTTAAAACGGTGAAGCAAAACATCGTGAGGAAACCAGCATGTCCTAGTACCAAAAATTCGAAGACATGTGACATCCACCAATCCGTACTGGGTCCGCGTGGTGGATTACGGCCCGTTCCCTCTCCTAGAGAGGAGGCCTGAGTCCCAACAGTGTCAGCATTATAAGGCCGACTATGCTATGCTATATGCAAGGTCTTCAGATGGTATCTATGAAAACCGGAAGCAGAAATGTTGGTTGTTCGGCGGCGAGATGGGCAAACGACATTATTGCCAACGCAAGTAGAACCTGAGGTCTTACCATGACGTGTCCGAATGTCAGGCGTGCGAGTGAGAAAGAGTGATAGAGCTATATACCCTATATAGCTCCAATCCCTTTAATGGAACACGTTAAGAGCTCGTAGTAGGGTTCCTGGATGAGATTGGCATAGAAACGTTAGGATTGGCACAAGAAAAGGGAAGCCTTTGCTCAGCAGTGGGCGAAGCGCGGGTTGTGGATGATGATAAATGAGTAAAGTCGAGAAATAATGGTAGTTAATGAGGCGTCGGCCCTATCATACTGAATGCACAAGCTTCACCAGTTTTGTCTGCGCTGGCCGGTTTGTACACGGAACACCGTGTAAAACTGTATGAGTTTTACCAACCACAAGCTCGTTGCACCGTAACACATTCAAACGACAATACACATTCAGATATACGAGTAAAGTTATCTAGTTCAGACACCGATGTTCTCTGAATTATATTTCCCTTACTTAAGTTATAATTTTTATTATTAACATATAAGCAATTTACATTTTTAAATATTAACATAAAAAATATAAAAAAATGTAGCCCACTGGATTCGAGAACAGGGCCCAAGCTAGCAGGAGTCAGGACTCCAGAGATAGAAACTTCCTATATAATTACATGAGCCTTGTCCAAGAGTACCACTAATTAAATCAAGCCCTTGATCCAGCCACCTAATGAAAGCCTCTTGAGGTGTTGGTCGAGCTTCGTGGCTATTGAGACATTTTTTGATACGACAAGTTATAAAGAAGTCATTGATTGGCTGACACGACTGAGTTATATAGATCGCAAAGTGCTTGTATCCTAGAAATTAAGATATTTATTGCATACATACATTTTTATAATTAATATCTAATACCTTTTTCATAGTGTCAGAGCGTGATCGCGTCAGAAATGAAGATATCCGCTGGTGAACCAAGGTTACAGACATAGCCCGAAGAATCGCCAAACTTAAGTGTCAGTGAGTAGGGCACATTGCTCGCAGAACAGATGGTCGATGGGGACGAAAGGTTCTGGAAAGGCGATCACGTACCGAAAGACGAAAGCGTTGGAAGGTCTCCCACAAGTTGGACCGATGACCTGGTGAGGGTCGCGGGAATCTAATCGATGCGAGACGCACAGGACCGGTCATTATGCCGAAATTTGGGGGAGGCCTATGTTCAGCAGTGGGCGTCTTTCGGCTGAAATGATTATGATGATGAGTGTCAGAGCAACACAATTGACTACAATGGTCAACACTGAACTTGCGAATCAATAGAATGTGTCTGAAAACCTATTTTGCTAAACTGGCCCAAGATTTCCAAGCAACCTTCTGTAACCTTCTCAAAGGTTTTTCTTTGGTCTCATGGAGAAGTGTTCATTGGCAAGATGTAAAGACGACGCTAATATCATTCTGCTTATGCAAGAAATATTTCTCTCATCTTCATCATACTTTATAAAAACCAGCGCAAATTTTTTGCAATCATTAAGAGCACATACCGAAACATAAGCGTTAAAATAAAGTTAAACAAATTCGATCCAGAACGGAATTCTTGTTATAATTCTGACACTAAGTTATCGCGGACTACGCCTTGTACGAAAAACAAATCTAGCATTACTCACACACCGGTTCGATTTGTATTAATTCGTACGTAGGAGAACATGTTTTGTTTCGGCAGTATCTAGAAAATTACAATTAATATGTTCCTATATAAGTACTTAAGATAGATTCTGCCAGCGGCTTCGCTCAAAGTAGGTTAGACCCCGGCCATTTCATACTTTTGGAGGGCGAATTTTTGAAATTTCTCTCTTAGTGCTCGCCTACGTCATAAAAGGAAGCCTAGTGTAAAATTTAACACTCTTATTCCCAGTATTTTCATCTGTGCGTGGATATGTCAGTCAGTTTCTCCTTTTATATATATATAGATTTCTAAAGCATCCGGTACAATTTCAAATGTACAAGAATTTTAATAGACCTTAAAATAAAGTCTTGATAACTCATTGTTTTAATTAGGATTTTAATCGGTTTGTTTCCTTTTTGTTTTTAATTTATATTGTAGCAAACATGTGTGAGTAATTAGATTGAGTTTGATCAAGATGTCGACATGAAATTATACGTATTTCGTCATTATTCAATTATACACTACTAGTAAAACTAGTGATTAAAATACGAGTAATTAGCATTTGTTTATATCCCAAAATGTCACTCAATTTATGGAAATATTGATTATGAATGAAAAACAATGGAAAAACACTGCGTGTAGTATTTTCTAGTAGCAATTGTTATGAATAATTCATTCAATTATGAATTTACCAATTATGACAAATTTTCGTGGAAAATTTTAGGATTTCGATTTTTTTTTACTTTTGACTTCCTAAATATGATCAGTAACGGGTACGGATAGAGGCCAATTTTTTTTTGTATTGATTAAAAAATAGAGGTGCTTTAAATGGTATATACAGGGTGTTTGGTGCATCGTGTGCTAAATTGAAATGATCGACGGGAGGGGCGTCTGCTATCATTTCAGACCCCTAAAAACTTCTCATGCCCTGTGGATTTTTTTTAATCGACTTTTTATTGTTTTATGAAAATAAGACCCAAATTTTTCAATCAAATACAAATAAAAAAAAAGTCGTAGACTCTGAATTTTAATTTTATTTAGATGAGTATTATATTAGAGTACTTTTAAAAATAGTGACACTAACTATCTATTTTTTTTTTTTAATTTACTTGCAAAGTGTTGGACTTAAATTAAAGCTGTTCATGTTACATCTATTTACATGGCTATAAAAAAACCAAAAGCGATCGAAGACTTCCAACTTCCTCAAAAATTCTCTATTTTATCATCTTGCTAGTGATGTGCCACATGCCATATAAATCTTTTTATAATTTTGTGAATTCTCTAGAATTGTGAATCAAGTCACATAAAACTAATATTCATAATTTTGATTTAAAAAATATTTTTGCTTAAATTATACCTGAAAAACTTATTGAAAAGTTATCTCACTCTTATAAGGTAAAATCTGTCTCGTATCTCTCTTTGCGTGGGTTTTAGTACAATAAAAAAAAAATAGCATTTTAAAATTTTTACACATCCTGCCCATATTGTTGGCCTCTGTTGTATAGTCTATAAAGACAAAAAATTAAGAAAAAAATTGTCACACATGCAATCAAAAAGATAAAGGCACAACGTAATCATCTTAAAAGTTTTCCATTCTTCCATAAAAGGTAAGGAACCCTAAAACACATTATATCTCTCATTACAAATGAATTCACTGTTACTGATACCTGCCAGACCGAATCATTAACCAATCCGTCCAAAAACCACACCTCTTGGGAGTTGCGGGACCCGTCCGTCACCACAAATATTTATAAAAAGATGATTGAAACATTCTCTGAAGAAGGATTCGTTCCGTGTATTCCACAGTGTCATGACTTGTCAGCACTAATATTTTTGTATTTATTGTACGTACTTTGAACCAACGTAAGGTTTTTTTTTCTCGGTGGGAAAATCATCTTATGACATCCCTCGCTCTTGGGCGGAGCGTGAGATAGTGTCAGACATTTACTGACTAAAACCCACTCCTGTTTCTTCGTTGCCTTTCGTACCAGGGCCGAATCTTCCTTTCAGAATCAGACCCTTGGCCCCAGTAGGCTTCGACCCTGCTGGGCCCTAGACATCTCCTTGAGGCGCGCTTGGAACAGTACCTACGCGCCGTCGACGACTTGGCAACCAACGTTGGTAGTGAATAAATATATGTATTTATTACTGACTAGCTTTTGCCCGCGGCATCGCCCGCATACATAAAATATAGGCTATGTCACTAACAAATAAAGCTATTTTCTATCGGTGAAAAAATTTTCGCAATCGGACCAGTACTTACAGAGATTACTTCCTACAAAAAAAAAAACAACTTTACCTTTATAATATTAGTATAGATTTTTGTAGGCGGCTTCGCCCTCGTGGAATTACTTCCCCTTATTATAAATCAAAACTCTTCATATGAAAATAATCTATAACCGCTATAGGATTATTTTCTTTTTTCTTTTTATGAAGAGTTAGAAATATTGTAGCTACATATTAGTGAATTTTCAGAATCGGTTCAGTAGTTTTAGAGATATCCCTTAAATACAAACTCACTTTTACCTCCTATTAGTATCTATAGATAATTATTTTTATTTTCTGTAGACAAAGCATAATTTTAGAATTATCATAAGATGGTAAACTTTACTTCGGTATACCATTTCGTGAATTGAACTCAGTCAACGATTACTTGAACAGTTCTCTCAGAATTCATAAACGCTTTTTTGTACTTATAAAAAAAATATGACGCAAACTTCTCGCTTTGAAAGCCAGACTAAACTGCTTTTTTTCAATGTTAATAAATTGCTAAGCCAAGGCTGTAACTTTCCTGTCGGGTCTTCGGAATTGATCGAAACAGATACCGTGACTCTGGAACGCAAAGGGTAACTGAAGGAGCACGGGTGTGTTGGTAGGTAAAAGTATTAGTTAGTCAGAAGGTAAAAGTCTGACACTCCCTCTCCTTCCATCCAGAGCGAGAGAAATAATTATAATAATTAAACCCTTCTCTGGAGCCCTGACCGCCGGTAGCTTGGACCCTGTTCCCGATACCGGTGGGATACTATTTTTTATATTTTTAAATGTTTTTTTTTTTTTAATTTTTTAAGTAATATTTAAAAATGTAATTAATATGTTTATAAGTGAATTAAAGGAAATAATAAATTGCAGTCATTGTGCTGATAGTCGTGACGGCCAATGGATTAATATCAAAGAGCCTCGACCAACAAAAATCTGAGGAGGCTCTCGTTGGGCAGTTGGATCAAGGGTTTGATCCAGAAAGCCAGGCCAATCGTTAGTCGGCCGGTTATTTTATGATTTCCCATTTCAAAACAAAGCTGTAACTTGGTTCGTTGCATTGTTCCTATTCATCATCATCATCATTTCAGCCGAAAGAAGTCCACAGCTGGACATAGGACTCCCCTAGTGTCGCGACAACGAACAGTCCTGTGCGTCTCGCATCCATTGACATTGACAGGCCTGTTAGTAAGTCTAGTGGTCAGTAGCCCTGACTGCTACGCCGGGGGTCGATTCCCACCCAGGACCAATGTTTTTGTGACGAGCACGGTCATTTGTTCTGTATCTGGGTGTATTATTCTGTAATATGTATGTATTTAAAAATATATAAGTATTTTTATCAGTTGTCTGGTACTCATACCACAAGCTCTGCTTACTTTGGAACTAGATGACGTTGTGTGAAAGTAGTGGAATATTATTATTATTATTGCATACCAGCAACTCTGCCCAGGTCGTCGGTGCACCGGTTGTGGGAGGCCTTTTAACGCTGCGTCTTCCAGTGCGTGGTCGCCACTCCAGAACCTTTCGGTCGTTTTTTCGGAGCTTCTTTCGACTTTTGCTCCTATTATTGAGTCAGTGATCATTTCTTATTGCCAATATTTCTGTTTACTTGCAATTCTACTCAAAAGTACTGTAACTTAAATTTTATTGCACTAAAGTACTGTAAAGGTTCAAACGAAATCGCGACATCGTATGAATCTCTACCGATTTCGCGGTAGACCACCGCACCATTTCGTCTGATCAATAGTTAGGCTATTGATCAGACGAAAGTATGCGGTATAGTGCCTATATTTACCAGGCTCGAGCTCTCGGCGGCTCGAACCGGCCCAGCAACCTTGCCGCTAGTGGAGGCCACTTTTTGTGCAACTCAACGGTTGCCATTTATCGGCTCGTATGTGTAAGCAAAATGATTTTGCCGGCTTATAAATTAGTGCAACGAGTGTAATGATCAAGGAAACAAAGGTAATCGTTTCTGACAAGACGTAAAGGGTACTTGAATCTTTTGTTCGTTATTTATCTATAAAATAAATTAGTAGATAAAAAGAAAGCTCAAGATTGTGAAGAAGTGAAATAAAATTCTGATTCTGATTCTGATTCTGATCTGATCTGATCTGATAGGAACCCTCTTTAATTTTAACTTTCAAATTTTACCTCTAGGTACCTCTTACATTTTATGAGATACAGCTCGCTAACATACGGACGGACAGCAGAGGCTTAGTAGTAGGGTACCGTTGGTACCCTTCGAGTACGGAACCCTGAAAATGCATCACTTTAGAGAGAATATTAATGAAAAGAAAACACACTCCTAAATAGAACAAATAAGTACAATATCTAAAGAAGACACGCTGGGAACCACACCTGCATGGCTCATGTAATTAATTGATCAATTTATTGTACGTAAGCCCCTAATAGCACTTAATACGTGAGTCAGTGCCGGCAACTGAGTTTAATTTTACTGTCAATGTCGTGAGTTTCGACATTCTACTATTACAATTCGACATTGCAGAAGACTTGCAAAGGATTGCGGTTTTTTTCATAAGGTGTGAAATCATCTAATGACTTTTTCAGCTCTAGGACGGAGTAAGAGGGCGTGTCGGACTCAGAAATCAGAAATGTTTATTTCAAATATACCAATTACAGGCGCTTTTGAATTGTCAAAATGTCAGTCCGTCAAAAAAAAAAAAATACAAGTGAAGCTAAATTGCACGTTCCAAAGCATAGATCTCTATGGAGAAGAACGCGCAAGAAACTCCATGGACACTCTTTTAAATAATATTATGAGTTACATAAATCTTGGTTACATATTTCTTGTCGCTTCTAGTATGTGAGCAATGTAGATAAGTTATAATTAATTAAAATAAAAAATAAAAAAAACTAATTTAAAAAAATAGAAATTGAATTAAGTCAGTGGCAGCTAAGAGATGACCAGTCTCAACTGACGGCACCCGCTCACGAGCATGACGCGTGCATCAGCTCCACTCAGCTCAACCATTTTAAAGGGAACTGAATGACCCAATAACACGTGCCACCATCAGCGAGACATTTGAGTGAGCATGACAAACTCTCAACTGCCATGCTCGTAATGTCAAACAAGTTGTAACCTAATAAAAATGCTCCATGGTACTTCACATTCACAAAACTTGAAAAACTTTTACTGACTAAAACCACACCTATGTTCCTTCTTTGCCTTGCGTTCCAGGACCCCGAGTTTCCCTTTCGGACTATCGATGGCCCCAGTAGACTTCGACCCTGCTGCGCCCCTACGGTTTGCTGATATCTCTTTGAGGCGCGCGTGGCACACTACGCGCCGTGACGACTCGGGCTTGGTCCGGACGGTTATCGGACGACCGGACGGCGAGCTACCCATTGCTCGCCGCCAGTAAGCCCACGCAAAGGATTGTGCGTACGATTGGTATCCTATTGGTAGAATAATGCAGTGTGGGTTAGATAGAATGTACTCAATACCAATATTTTTTTTAAAAAAAAACAACTGTTATATTATTAATAATCTTCTAGAGAGATTGAAATTTCGCTGGATGAGGATGATTTTTTTAGCCTATTCTGCGTCCCACAACTGGGCAAAAGCCTCCCCTTCGCCTTCTAAACCTCTCTGTTTAAAGAAAACTCAAGAACATATGCATCCTGCTTGCTCTACCTACGGTGCACAAAGTTGGTCATAGTGGTTCCTGAACAACAAAAGTCCAAACTCAAGCCCCATAACTCAAGTAGCCGATATCGGGAAAAATGAGCCTGGCTGAATTGGGAGTGGGCTGGCCACGTCGCACAAATGCACCCGGACAGGTGGACCAACATTGTCACTCACTGTAGGCCTAGGGGAAGACAACGCTATCGAGGTCGACAACGGGAAAGATGAGGACGAATTTTTATAACAAAAAAAAAAAAAACACCAGAATGTGTGGGCTGACGTGACTCAGATCTCTGAGTAGTAGGGTTGTAATGGAAGTGGGTATAAGGGAACCGAATTTGGAACCGGAGTTTTTAAATTTGGTCTATAGTAATCGGAAGCGGAGGCGGAGGCAAAAGGGTCCAAAGGAAACACATCAAAAACTTGAATAACCAGAAATGAAGACCGAATTCACAACATTTGAAAATTGAAACAAAACAACAAGACAACAAGTGAGTGAAAGAGTAGTCGTCTGAAGGCATGGGGGGAGGGAGGTTCCTCGTTCGACAAGTATAAACTTGTTTGTATCTCTGATGTAAGTTTTGATCATTTATCGAAACCGAAATCGGAATCGGAGGTGCAAAATCAATCGGAAGTCCCAACCTTTCGGAATTGGAGCCGAACCTCTGTAACATCTTTGCTGTGAAGTAGGTAATAGGCAAACAGACGGAGGCCGTTGTAACACTCATCCTTATAAACATAACGTAGCCAACGTTATTATTGATAACATTTAATGAACGAGCGATCAAGCTATTTACGTAGATAGTCATGTAATCTACGGTATTGACGCAAAACATCAGCAACTCCTTGCTTCAATGCGCGCTCTCTCCTCCTTTCCCGACAGCTATGAACATTTGCATGCACATGCATTTGACTCAATCATAATTAAGCACATCAGATAAGATAGTAAATTCTAACCTCATAATGCGCATCGTGGCCAAGGAATTAGATGATCGTGCAGCTAAGTATAGAGTCAGTATTGCGACCATCTAGATCACTGAATATGTAAAGCGTTTGAATTTTTGCAGGAGTTCGTGGTTTCGCTTTGTGTGGTAATTAGCTTTTATCAGGTGTCTCCATCTGTTCGTGTTGAAAGCAATTAATAGCAATTTCTTTTTAATGATTGATCGTATCTTGGAATCTCCGCTGTTGTCAACTCTTGAGTTGTGGCGACTTTTACAGTTGTTTTTAGGGTTCCATACCTCTCAAGAGAAAAAACGGAACCCTTATAGGATCCCTTTGTTGCCCTTTCGTCTGTCTGTCTGTCAAGACCGTCGATCGAGTTGAAATTACAACCATATACTCAGGTCTGTGGTCCCTTCAAGCAAAAGTGAAAAAATCAAACTTCAAAGTAAACGAAAAAAAAGATATGGCCGTTTATGTCGCAAAAAACGTGTATTTTGACACTCTCTAGGAAATCAAAATTCATAGGGTACTTCCCGTTGTACCTAGAATCCTGAAATTTAGCATGAAGCAAGTTCTCATAGCACAATTATTGGAAAAAATCTGAAAACTGTAAATTTTTAGTTACGTTACAAAAAAAACATTTTTTGCGATTCTGAAAATTTTTGGAACTTAATTCGGGCTGTTTTCGTAGTTAAGTTTGTACGGAACCCTCAGTGCGCGAGTCAGATTCGAACTTGCCCGGTTTTTTTTTTATCTTGCACTTTAACAACTTCCCTATTATTATTTTCTTTTATTTTAAACTTATACTCGTTGCTTGATTACTTTATATCAAGTTGTATCAGATGTTCGTCGAAAACCTGTGGGAACTTTTGAAAGATTGACCGTGGCTCTAGAACGTAAAGGGCAACTGAAGGACACAGGTTGGTTTTAGTCAGTAAAAGTTTGATACCCTCTCGCTCTACCTTAGAGCGCGAGAAGTCGTGGGATGATTCCCGACCTAAATAAATGTTAGTCGAAAGGAGTAAGTAGAATTTTAGTAACTCGTAGACACTATCGTATTTAAATTACCAGCAGCTACCGTCCGCGTGACAGTTGAAAATTTTTGCAAGGAAACATATAATAATAAATTATTTATTGACATAAAGTTTTACACTCATAAATGAAATTCCCTGGCTCCTGAGTTAGTTAGGAACTGTAACTATAATACAATAAAAAGTATCCTCTGTGCAATTCCAGGACATTGTGCCTATACACGTGTACTAAGTTTCATCAACTTCCGTTCAGTTGTTCAAACGTGAAAACATACAGACATACACATACACTCACAAACGTTCACCTTTATAATTTTTCGGTCTTTACCTATGAAATTGCCGTTTTTTAAAACGGAAAAGATAAAACTTATATCTTTAGATTGCCTTGGAATTATAAGCTCAAATAAACTTTATATTAAAGGTACGTTATTTTTCTTTCTAAATTAGGTATTTATTGGTTTCTTTGTGTTTTGTATTTTTTGTATTATCGCAGTACTTCTAGCCATGAAAGCTAATAAAAAAACGTTTTTTCATATTAAGAGTTCCAACTTAGAAACTATACATTTCATAGGGCAAGCAATATCATCGGAAGTGTCACTGCTACGTACAGGTTAATATACTGTAACCCAGATATGAGATCAGAACTGCAGACACTACAATTGTAGCAAATTTGTAATTTTACCAAGTAAAAATCAAATACCCATGTAATGCAATATTTGTAAATGATCAATAAAGATTATTATGATTACTAATCAAAATAAACGAAACCATTTACAATATGGCAAACATAATAAAATTGGAACAGATGTTTTTTTTGAATATACTCGTAGTTACGAGTGCTTATTTTAAATCGAAAAGTGAATGCAAAATCGGAAAAAGAAATCAAATAAATTACATACAAACAGGTTTTACAATACTTTACGCGTAATATCCAAGAGCCGCCTGAGTCACAAGTGGTGTCCACTTAACTGACATTGACCTAAGTTCGAATTAGCATATGTTTTCTTAAGAAAACATTAAATTTTGAATTTGGTTCGGTGAATTTAGTTTAGCCGACTTTTAGTTTCGTTTTCTGTTTTTTAATGGAAATGGAGCGTGTTAATTGACAATACCACCATTGATCACCATTGTTGCTCAAGTCATTTAGCATTTCATATTGTTTCTAGGATTTCTCAAGAAAGATTGAATATTACATTCAATCTTTATTTAAATATTTTTAGTACCCATGGTCGATTTTATACCCACTCTCATCTGCTAATATTATTTATTTATTTATTTGGTCAGCCAACAACTGCTTACACAATACATTTTAATAGAATAAAACGAAACTGACATCCATTATTGTAGCAATTAATAATAGGCTAACACGACATGCACTATATTATAAAGACGAAAGTTTTGTAAGCATGGATACTATACATCTGTATAGTTGTTACTCCTCCATACCCAAATGACTGAACGTATTTGGGTAAAATTTGGCACAAAAGTAGACCATGTGCTGGAATATATTTTTATCCCGGGAGCACCTTTCACGTGGGCAAAACCACAAACAGAAGCTAATGTGTAAATATAATTTACTCAGAATAATATAAGTAGAGGCTTATAGACGATTCAATTATAGCCAGTCACTAAACAAGTTTGCTGGCCTATGCGCTGTTTCGAAGTGCGGTGTAAACGCAGCATGATATTTGTAATAGCCAGGGAACAAGGCAACAGATAGCGATAATGTCGGCTTATCATAACTTATCTATGACAATCGATAATGCGACCGCGTTTTGAGAATAGGAAACGACTTTTTTGGAGGAGTTATTTTAAAAACTGTCCTACAGAATTACGAATGTAGGGACTTAAAGCTATTTAGGCTTTGGAATTGTTAAAAAGACGGCTAGACGGATGTTCTGCGGCCTTGGAACCTAAAGGGCAACTGGGTCAAAAAGCCGCCTGTGTAAGATTACACACGGGTGGATTTTTGTCAGTAAAAGTCTGACATCCTGTCGGACCTCTGCTTCACCCAGAGCGGGAAAAGTTAATTGATGGTTTCCCGCTCAAAAAAGAAACCTATTTGCTAGTGTACCTTCTTCTCATTTATGTACGTAAAGTAAACTGAAAAACCAAAAATTACTAAAATTATTCGTTGTTCGAAATTAGACAAAAGAAAACAATTGAAAGTAAAATGACAAAATGACACTATGAAATCCATATTTAGAGCAAATGGAGAAAAACTTTTGAATGCTACCGATCTAGTGCTCAAAGTTGGCTGGATGCCCGTTTTCAGATCCGAGGCCTGGTTTTCCAATTTTCTAGAGAAAAGTAGACAAGTACCTACAATAAAAAGGCCGTATGTTGAGAAAATTAATAACAGTAAAGAATATCTATGTATGTAGATATATAAAAGAAAGTCCTGTTAGTTACACTATTTATAACTCAAGAACGGCTGAACCGATTTGGCTGAAAATTGGTGGGAATGTGGTCTAAAACCAAGAGACGGACATGGGACACTTTTTATTTCGTAGAATAGGGTAGAGGAGGGTAGAGGAGGCTAGAGTAGGGTACGGTAGGGTATAGTAGAGTAGAGTAGGGTAGAGTTGGGTAGAGTAGCGTAGGGTAGGGTAGGGTAGAGTAGAGTTGGGTAGAGTAGCGTAGGGTAGGGTAGAGTAGAGTAGAGTAGGGTAGAGTTGGGTAGAGTTGCGTAGGGTAGGGTAGGGTAGAGCAGAGTATAGTTGGGTAGATAAGAATATAGTAGTCAGTTGCTGTAGGAAAAATAGTTTCATCTCCTTCCTAGCCTTTTCCCCACTATATTGGGGTCGGCTCCCAGTCTAACCGGATGCGGCTGGATATCCGTGTTTTACATGGAATGACTGCATACCAGTGTATAGGTATCTACCACAATCAAGTTACTGGGCAACATAATACTCGTTGGATAGAATGGTGGTCAGACTTTCTGGCTTTCGTCTACCTGTAATGACTGTCAAAGATCTACGAAGGGCGACGGGGACAAAACTAGCTTTACGTGTTTTCCGAGGCAAGGGGTGTCAGTAATATCTTAATACATATGAATTGAAAAAGTTACATTAGTACTTGCCCGGTTTCATGCTGTTGGAAAAATTGTTTCAACCTATTTTAATTGACACTTAATACAGTTTTCCTCCAAGAGCAGTCTCAAGCTGCAGAATATATAAAGAGTTACCGTGGCCCTGAGACGCAAAAGGCAACTGAAGAAACACAGGTGGATTTTAATCAGTTAAAGACTGACACTTCCTCTCGCTACACCCTGAGAGGGAGAAGTTATTGGAGAGGAGTCTTAAGGGAAAAACAGTACGTATATGTATTATGCTATTAATTATATACAATTATACAAATATAGATAAGCATAAAACTGCACAAACCCGCTTGGGCTAGCGCGGTGGATTACGGTCTATTCCCTCTTATAGAGAGGAGGTCTGATTCCCAGCAGTGGGAATATATTCGGGTCATTACCCACCGGCCGGTAATAAACATAAAAAAAAACCAATATCAAATAAAAAAATTAAAAGGGCTTCGAATGATTCGCGATTTTATTGTACACGCTGTTTATTGAAAAGTAATTCGTCACGCCGATAATAAGTAATCTCAGAAAATCAATTGTAACATTGAAGGTCGTTTTGCAATGTTGTAAGTACAGCCACGTTGATTATGATTTGCGATAAACACAGCTGTTATATAAATTAAAATCAAACTGATTTATAAAGGCAAAAAATTTGTGTGTGTATGTTTGTTACTTCGAACTGCTGAACCGATGAAACTTGGTTCACGGGGAGGACATGATCTGCCCCCCTAGCCAAGTTACAACCGTTTCGTTTCGATTCTCTTTTCGTTGATCGCCTCGAGTAGGCCACGCCTCTGATTCTTTATTCTGACGTTATTTCAACGCTCACTCAAGTGGTCAGAACAAAGGAAAAGGAGACGTGGCTGACTCGAGGTGATCAACGAAAAGAGAGAACCGAAACGAAACGGTTGTAACTTGGCTAGGGGGGCTGGAGTAGCACATAGGATACTTTTTTATCTCGGAAATATGTTCTATCATTTTCTACTATCACACGAGCAAATCCGCTGGCAGCAGCTATAGGTATTTTTTAAATATATGTATAACTAGCTTTTGCCCGCGGCTTCGCCCGTGTACATAAAATATAGCTTATGTCACTCAGGAATAAAGCAGTTTTCTATCGGCGAAAAAATTTTAATAGCTATCGGACCAGTAAGCGTAATCAGCCTTTTTAATGTTCCCACTGTTCTTCTGACTGGGATCTTCGAAAACTTATAGCATAGCATAGTCGGCCTTATAATGTTCCCACTGCTGGGACTCAGGCCTCCTGTCTAGGAGAGGGAATGGGCCGTAATCCACCAAGCAGGCCCAGTGCGGGTTGGTGAATGTCACACGTCTTTGAATTTTTGGTTCTAGGACATGCCGGTTTCCTCACGATGTTTTCTTTCATCGTTTTGAGAGCAGTGGAGATGAAATAAATTACACAAAGTAATGCGCCTGGCTGGGTTTGAACCCACAACCTACACGGACCAGTACTTCCAGAACCTACAAACAAAAACATAAACTTTACCTCTTTATAATATTAGTATAGATTTGGATCAAAATTAGATATTCAACATGTAAAGTATAAGTATGTACAAGTACTAGCGTACAGAGCCATCAATTATGTCTTGCAGCTGCTCCTTAACGATTTTAAAATAGGGTGAACGATTAACGATAGGTTACCTATCTATATATATAAAAGAAGAAACTGACTGACTGACATATCAACGCACAGTCAAAACTACTGGGACTAAGAGCGTGAAATTTTGCACAAGGATTTCTTTTATGGCGTAGGCGAGCACTAAGAAAGGATTTTTCAAAATTCAGCTCCTAAAGGGATGAAACAGGGGTCTAAAGTTTGTATGAAGAAACACATGTCACGCGGGCGAAGCCGCTGGCAGAAGCTAGTCGAAGAATATAAGGAGAGTATTCCCAATTCCTGTAGGCTAATATGACATTATTAGCGCAGTCGTGGAAAAAGGCAGACTGAAATAAATCTGACAATAGAAAACAGGAAAGTTATCAACAAAAATAATGAGGTTAAACGGAAAAAGGAGTAAATATTTCACAATATTATATTCTACAGATATTGTTAGTCAACCAAACGATAATAATTGGGTGACGTTATTTTTAAATCTTGGAACTGCATGATGATCGTGCATCTTTTATTTTATCTTTGATTCCTTGACTGTGACATTTAAAACCTGAAGAATGAACTACTACTTCATATATAATATCTGTTAAAATAACCCTGAGATACCTATTCATTACGGGCCCGTTAATAATATTTTTAATTTATATGGTAGCGATATAAGCTAATAAACCAGCGCTCATAGCATATAGCATCATCAGCTTTATAATGTTCTCATTGCTGGGCCTCATCACTAGGAAAGGGAATGAACCACGCAGGCTCAGTACGGGTTGGTAGATATGTCACGTGTGTCTGAATTTTTGGTTCCAAGAAACGCTGCGTTTTCCTCATAATGTTTTCTATCATCGTTTTGAGAGCAGTGGTAATGAAATCTACACTAACATTATAAAGAGGTAAAGTTTGTTTTTTTATTTTTTTTTGTAGGAGGTAATCTTTGAAAGTACGATTGCTAAATTTTTTTTGAGCTATATTTAATGTACGCGGGCGAAGTTGCGGGCAAAAGCTAGTAATTGACAGAAAGTAAAGTGCTTGGCTGGGTTAGATCTACGACAAAGGACTCGTAAGTTCGTTACCACTGCTGCCGTGTGCATTTTTTATTATAATTTGTTTTACGAAGATTTTCTTTTGTTTTGATTGTTTGAACCGTTTTCATTGTTTGTGAATTCTTATTGAATTTATTCTTTGTTTCATTAATGTCGTTGTATTATGTACCTATAGTGTCTATAGTGGTAACGACTGCGCTTTTACCTGCTAGTATATTATGTTAGTTTCTGTAATTATTATCCTGTTTATAGCTGCTAAACGAAAACAGCTTGACCAGAATATCTTGTAACGTTATTTTAATGAAAGCGCCACTTGTACTAAATTCTCAGCAGGCTGTGTTGTGCAGTAGGGTAATACGCGGAGGCACTATCAGCACATCTTGGGACGGAGTGCTCAAGTGCGTCTATTTTTACCGCACGCCCGCCGCGCGGCCGGGCTAGACTCACTGCATGGGGCAACGACCATACGATGCATCGACACGGTTAATTTTAAAAAAGTCATTGCCCTTAAGTCATTATCGACACTTACTAACACAAATTCCTTCACATACTGTGCCTCAAAAGTACTTATTAATTTTTTATTGTTGTTTTTCGATATATATGTAAGTATATGTACCTCCGTCTTAAAATATAAATAAGGTTCTTATATGTTGATTGTGTCCAACACTTATTGTTTTGGTTTTTAATAAATAGTGAAAACATAACAAAGGAAAATAAATAATTCTGCGTTGTATGACAAGTTTGTAGAAAGCCAAAGCCATTGTCACGAATCCTTTCTTTAATTTATAAAAGTTTAATGTGAATGTTTTCATTGCGATGACGTTGATGTCTTTCATATTGAGAAACTAAACTTTCTTATTAAAATTAATTGTAATATTTTTATTTTTGTTTGCAATGAAATGAGACTTATCTTTGTTTTCTTATCTTCGATTTTTGATTTAAGCATTTGAAGCTAAGTATTTCTTAAACTACTTTAGCCTGAAAACGTAACAGAATTTGGTGATTAAGTAGGGTTTGAGATGTTCTTAACTCAAAATATGTAGGTACTTTATTCAAAAACCCATTTATTCATAAATAATTATTTTGTATTTTTTTTAATAGCCTGAACTGCTAATGCAAGGCCTCCCCCACCTTCTTCTTCCCCTTGTAAAAAATATATAGAGTATATTTATGCAGCACACTTTTAAAAAAATGGCCTACGTTAGAATTTTTTGTTCCGCATGGCTGACCAACAAAATGGTTGTATTCAGAGTAAAAGAGACATCAGAACCAAATATTGATACACAACTGCTACAAGTATTAATTATGAATGCGGCATAGGCAGTAAGTGGTGCCAGTTACGGCAACTAGTTACGATAAAGTGAACAAAGCACGGACGTTATACGATTTTCGGCCATCCGTTTATACGTTACGTATAAGGCTTCATAGAAATAATTGTTACAAAGTGTGTTTCTGTCTAGCTCACTCATACGACTGCGTCTCTTGCGCACGACGCTACGTCATCGCAGAAACCAGCCAGCCAATTGACCGGTATACTGCCAACCTTCAGTTTTTTTTATTTATAACTCGCTCTGGCTGGGTAACTTATGCTGCGTTCAAACGTCAGTTACCTGTCTACTTGCGCTTTATTTAATAGGACAGTAGATAATATAAAAAAGTGACAGTTTAAGAGGTTGACTGTTTTAATTTATCTCAGCTTTTTATGGGTTCTGAAAATATCAATAAAAGAGAGAAATGCGTATAGCGTTCAGTTAGGGAGTGGCATAGATAAGTAAAAAACTCGATCACTTATCCGTAGTCTATCTACCATTAATGCGTTACAATTTCATATGATAAAATTATAGTGCTATTTCGCATTTAGACATTTTTACACAGAAAATTTTCATAGTAGGTAGATGTAGATGCCTACTATAAAGATAGATGCTTACTCTAGTAAAAAAAAATGCAATAAAAATACTTTTTCAAAAAAGGATATAAATAGACGACCACATCATTTTATAATCAAAATAATCTCTTTTCTTAGAAGTCGCCTAAAAAAGCTGATAGGTACCTAATTTTTACGTTTGCATTTTCATCCCTAATTTCTTAATTATGAATTGGAAGTAGGTAAGCATTGTCTAATCGCCGAACTGATTAGAGTTTGATAACAGCGATAAAAGTCAATATTGATTACGAGTAGTCAGGTAACTCCCTTGCTTGATCCTAATAGATGTTTACATTACAGACCATTATGAAATAATAGTGAAACGATAATTCACATAATTTTTAATTAGTTTAATACTTTTTGGTAATTAATCTACTTTCTTTTTTAGTAATTTTATTGTTAATTAATGGTAACTTACAGCATAGCAATAATTATAACCAGCATTCCATAAAATGATCAGGCAAGTTAACTGGAACAAGTTGCTATCGCGTGTGAACGGGGCATTACACGGTTTAATGAACGAGCAGCGATGGCGGCGGCGCACGGCGCGAACTCGGTGCGCAGTCGGCCCCGAGCTACAGGCGGCGCGCGCGCAGCTACGCGTTATACCAGTGAAAGGACGCATGACTCATACCAAAACCAGTCATGAACGAGTACGCCGAGTACGACTGGAAGCTGCATCAGATGCAGAATGAGCGCCTTTGTGAAGTGTCCAGGAAACGCCTCACAGATGGCGACAGGCAACGCGCCCTGAACGGACTACGGGATACGGTGGATAAGAGCCTCAACCTCGCTCTGCGTGACAAGAGTAGGTGTCAGGATGACAACTTCCTACGGCGATTTCTGTACGCGCGCAAACACGATGTGCAGCAGAGCTTCGAGCTGTTAGTGAGCTACCACCAGTACCGGCGCGAGCACGCGGAGCTGTGGGCGGCGGCGGATGGCGGCGTGCTGCGCGCGCTGGCAGACGGGCTGCCCGGCGTGCTGTCCCAGCGCGACCGGCGCGGTCGCTGCGTGCTGCTCATGTTCGCCTCCAACTGGCTGCCACACGCCTGCCCGCTGCTCTCCGTGTTCCGAGCTCTACTGCTCACTATAGAACGCACCCTCGAGGATGTTCAAAACCAGGCTAACGGATATGTCATTATCGTTGATTGGACTGAATTCACGTTTAAGCAATCGTGTAGTTTACAAGCTAAAGTGTTGAAAATGATGATTGACTGTCTACAAGATTGCATGCCAGTTCGTTTTAAAAGCATACATTTCATCGGACAACCTTGGTATGTGGAAACCGCTCTCGCTGTAATAAAACCGTACCTTAAGGCAAAGACGCGAGAGCGCATCGTGTTGCATGGAAACAATCTGTCAACACTTCACGATTCTCTGCCGCTTGATATTCTGCCAGCGGAGTTGGGAGGAGAAGGCCCTTCGTACAACTCAGAAGTATGGCTGCAAGACTTCTGTAGAGGTGAAAACATAAACCCAGCCCCGATAACGACGACTACGAAGCCGATTGTACCCATACCAATTGAAAACGATCTTCCTTCAGCAAAACTAGACAAAGCGTACAAACAAAAAGACAATCCAAACTTTTCTTTCCATGGAAATGAAAAAAGTGCAAAATCAGAGTTACTGCGTGATAAAGATTGACCTTATAGCACATATTGGTACAGCATGGTTACAATGGACACAAAGGACTGTTCCGTCCGTGAAAACGCCACCAATGTGTCGTCGCACTCGTGTGCTTCGGTTTGCATTTTGTGATATCAAGTGTATTTTTAATTTAAGGTATCGAGACTGCTTAGAACATTAGAGTAAACTGCTTATTAGGAGCGTAGCAATATTGTTAAGTACTCGGGCTGAAGTGCATTTATATGGCCTCAGATTAGAGCGGCGACCTAGTGGAAGTCGATGTCCAAGTTGGTTAGTGGGCATTCGATTAATGAGTCAGGCACATTTGGGTGGCGGTGGGAGGCGCATCCCGGCCGGGCAGCGGCGCACGGCGCGGGCGCAGGTAACGGTGCATAGCTCTCGTTTCGTCGCATCCGCTGAATCTCGGTCTACACTCTACATCCACATAACCTTGCGTACATTTAGGTTTATGTTCTTCATGTTATTTATTCTGTTTACTAATCAGTTCTTGTAATTTGAACACTTCAGATAGCACTTGATAGTTGTAGATACTTTGCTTTAACCATGTGAGGCTTGTTGCGCATTTACTATTATGTTTAAGTCCATGTTTGAAAAATATGTGATGCCGGAGCGATTTATTTTAATAATAAGTATCTATTGTCCTGCTAGTGGAGGGTGTCGTAAGCAATCGGTCTCAATAATGGCGTTTTGATTGTGGATAAAGAACAGTATTAAATTATTGAAAGCATGATCCCTGCGAGCCGTCAGGTACGTGCTGAGCCTTTATATGTGGTGTAACGTCTGCAACGGTCTTATAGCTCTCAATAATGAACTTCAGAGCTCTCTCATATTCATTACTTATTGTATAGTATAGGGAATCTTTTGTCTACATAGTAGACGTCGAATGGACAATAAATTGTATGATAACTCTATGTATATAACTTGAAAGGCAGCTGCTGTTTAACAGAAAGTCATAATAATATTTCGTACTCGTACACCGAATCCTACTTGCTTACTACAGAAGTTATTTCGAATGATTGTAAATATTGAAATGACTGAAACAATGTATTGATATTATAGTGTAGCATTTGATAATAAATGTATTGAAACCATATTTATGTAACCATTTCGTTTCATTTTAACCGAGTGATGTTCCGTAAAATTTAAAGTTGCTAACACAGTTAGCTCACGAACTTAGTATGTGCTAATTAAATACAAATTTGTAATGTTTGGACTTGTAATCAGTGTCTAATTAATGTGCGGACGAGCATTGCAAAGTTACGTGTCATTAAAAGCCCTTATAAGACTAAAATAGAAACGATGCTCTAGACTAGAGAAATCACTGTAGATGAATCATACTATCATAGCAATTCCAACGTCTTTGAATCAAACGTATACATAAATACTTAAGTAATGGAGCTCAGTACAGCCGAAGTCGAAGGCTGGACTTAATAATATGCTAATGTAAGTGATATCATTCGTCGAGTCGTATTGACGCCTGATAGAGCGATTTCTAAGTATCCACGACAGAAGTACTGAGGGTACGAAGGTAGGTTACTACCTGCAGAAGATGTAAACGTATTTAGCAGACTAAGATGAACTTTGAATATGACATGCTCAGTGCAGGTAGCAATTACAATAGTTTCTGTTAACAAGTAGCGACAAAAATATTTTTAAAATTATATTTGATTTTCTGTTTTTGTGAATCAAAATCATTCTATTTAACAATGATCATATCGAATAATTAATTATTTAATAAGGAAAATAAAAAGAAAAACAAACAGAGAACACACTAGAAGTGACAAAATAGGCACATCCTATATATCTTGGTGGCCCAAGAACAGGTAATTTGCAGTTTATGAAGATTAAAAGTTCTGTGTGACAGCACAATTTTAAGAGTAGAAAATAGTTAAATGGTCTAATAGAAAACAAAAATGATAAATATAAAAATAGGTAAGTGTAAAAACCATTGACTTATGTGTATTGTCAAATCACTGAGTAACTAAGTATGTATAAACACTCTCTGTATGTTAATTTTTTGTACAATAGAGATTAAGAAGACATTGGAAAAAAATTGCGAAACTCACAATGATGAAATGTAGACGCTAAATTGTCGAATGGTAGAGTCAGATGCAGAAGAAAGGGACTTTTTTAAATTACATAAACTAGCGCTTAGCTGCGATCCTACCTGATGGTAAGCAGTGATACAATCGTTGATGGTGAAGTTCTCGCCTTGAAGACACCAAAATTACTGACTTAAGTTTTCGAAGATCCCCACACAAAATAGACGTAATAGAAGTTTTTTTTTTGTGGTGAGGAATCATTAACTCTTCCTGCTCTAGATGCAGAGTGAGAGGGATGTCAGATTTTTTTACTGACTAAAACCCACCCGTGTTCCTTCAGTTGCCCTATACAATCCAGAGCCGCAGTAACTCTTTCGAACAATCCCAGAAGGATGACAATATGTTATTATTTTCATTCCACACCGAGCATGTGACACTGAAATAACTTAGGAAAATTTCCCCATTGTAAGATGAATGACATAATCTTTAGTCAAAACAGTTGCTTTGTCTTCCGTGTTGTTATCGATAGTTTATGGAAATTGTGCGACACTGAGTCGTAGAACCGACCTGACGTAGATACTGCTAAAACGAAAGCTGCCGTAAGACGTCCCCTGTTAGACATAGGCCTCCCCCAAGTGTCGCTATAACGACTGATCCTGTGCGTCTCGCATGATAGTAAAAAACTTTCCCTAAGTATATTTCAACTCACATCTATATATATAAAAGGAGAAACTGACTGACTGACATATCAACGCACAGCCGAAACTACTGGGACTAAGAGCGTGAAATTTTGCACTAGGTTTCCTTTTACGACGGAGGCGAGCACTAAGAGAGGATTTTCTAAAATTCACCACCTAAGGGGATGAAACGGGGGTCCAAAGTTTGTACGGAGAAACCTACTGTTATAAGCGGGCGAAGCCGCAGGCAGAAGCTAGTAATACATAAAAGGTCTTGACAGACAGACGGACGGACAACAAAGTGATCCTATAAGAGTTCAGTTTTTTCGTTTTGAGGTACGGAACCCTAAAAACAATCGGAGGCCCTACTATATATTTATCTTTTTATAATAATAATCCATTCTGACGCTTGACCCTTAACAATAAATACAAAAATTGATAACGTTGTCGAATTGAAATAGATATGATGTCATAATGTAAAAGAAATTATTTTTATACGCCTGCACCGGCTCTAGGAAGAAACTGTGTCATTTATATTTTTTAATGACCTATTACAAAAAAGGAGTTTTTATTTAGCTATGGAACTTCTTTAAGATTTGCTCTACGATTAAGAATTAAAATTGACAATTGATATTGGCAAGTAGCAACGTGAATTTTTCAAATCATTTGTACTTTTCTAAGTTTATCTAGGACATTACTGAAATACTGACATCCCTTGCCTCGGAAAGCACGTAAAGCCGTTGGTCCTGGTTGCCATCCATAGATCTTTGACGATGGTTATAGGTAGTCACGTTAAACATAATCATATCTTCAATCATTTTAGTAATCACTCACTTGCCGATTACTCATTCAGAAAACAATTGGGGGCCCTATAACGATCCATTCTGACGCTTGACCCTAACAATCACGAAACCACTCATTTTAATGTGACTGTATTCATTCATATACATTACGTCCCTATTTTTGTGTCGCCTATAGCATAAATGAGCGAAGTTTATGGAGTGTGCAGACAATGGGTAGTGAGGTGTGCGCATGCGCTCGCAGTGTCATGTGAGTCACGTGGAGCTGCTTCCGTCGCCCGACCGCAGCGGAAGGAACCTACCACTTCTAATTGACACATAATATATTTAATCCATTTTATTGAGGCGATTTGGTTCCTTCCTCGTGGTTCCATTGCACGTTCATAGGTAAAACACTGGAATTAGAATCGTGCGCCGTTCAGCCATAACTGTAGATTAATTCCACTGTTGTTAAATTGTTGCCACATGCAACGCTTGTTAGAGATTAACGTTATAAAGATTTGTGCATTGTTATAAATGTTGGTCATGTGAGGAAATGGGATTATGAGATTATCAAAGGTGACATTGATAAGTTTGGCTAAATTATCATCACATTTCCACCGAAAGACGTCCGCTGTTGGACATAGGCCTCGCCCAAGTATCGCCACAATGAACTGTCCTGTGCGTCTCGCATCCATCGGATTCCCGCAACCCTTACCGGGTGGACCTACAAAGTGGACCGATCAGGTCCACCTTGTAGGTTCCGGTATGCGGTCGCCATTCCAGAACCTTTCGGCTCCAACAGCCATCTGTGTGTGGCCTGTTGGTCTAGTGGTTAGTGACCCTGACTGCTATGCCGGAGGTAGACGGCGTTGTGTGATAGTTGTGGAATATTATTATATTTATTATTATTATATTATTATCTATTCTGCGAGCAATGTGCCCTGCCCACTGCTACTTGAGTTTGGCGATTCGATAACTTTGGCTCTCCTGCGGATATCTTCATTCCTGATTCGATCACACAAGGAAACTCCAAGCATAGCCCTTTCCTTGGCTAAAATTGTACATTTAAATTTTGACAGCTACATAACCCATGGAAAAATAGAAACATTTAGTTCAATAAACAAGTTCCAACGCCTTTGTCTAAACATAGACAATCAGAGTATTGTTATAGTCGATCATAATTATGTTAACGCTCCATGAACACCGTACTGTAATCTAGTCACACCGCAAGGCTTGATTTTCCTTGAGATTAATTTACAGTCTGAACACATGTACATGTTTCTGTGTAATTACATCTAAGGCAATCAAATTGGAATTGTCTTTCCGTTTGGCTGATTACCAGATAGTTGGAAAAGCGATTGTATTGGACGACGTGATCATATCGATACAGTAAACTTCGTGTTTTACTGGCCCCGTGACTGAGTGTTGAGATGACGTCAGAACAAAAGAATCGGAGGCGTGGCCGTCTCGAGGCGATCGACGAAAGAGAATCGAAACGAAAGGGTTGTAACTTGGCTAGGGGGGCAGTTCTTGCTCGTTCAGTTGTCCGGTAGGAATCGCTGCGAGCGATAAGCCCACCACTGAAACCATTTTTTTCTTTGGGAATTGTAAAAGCATGTAATAATTTATCCCGCTCTAGGGAGTGTTAGGCTTTTGCTGTCTAAAACCCACCCACGTTCCTTAAACCGTAGATTTAAGTTTGTGTATTACTATTTTGGTGTACAATAACGTTATTTTTAGGGAAAAGAAAAAAACGGAACCCTTATAGAATCACTTTGTTGTCCGTCCGTCTGTCTGTCTGTCTGTCTGTCAAGACCCTTTATCTCGGGAACGCGCGGGGGTATCGAGTTGAAATTAAAACCATATACTCAAGTTTGCAGATTCTTGAAGCTGTAAAAAAATCAAACTTGTAAGTTAACGAGAAAAAAGATACTTCGGTTTATGTGGCAAAAAACGTACATTTCGACATACTCGAGGAAATCAAAATTCATAGGGTACTTCCCGTTGACCCAGATTCCTGAAGTTTGGCATAAAGCAAGGTCTCATAGCACAAGTATGGGAATAAATCTGAAGACTGTAAATTTTTTGTTACGTCACAATTTTATTTTTGGACATTCGGAAACATCTTCCATCCATTCCGGAATTGAACTATTAACATAGGTAAATTTGTACGGAACCCTCAGGGTGCGAGTCCGACTCGCACTTGCCCAGTTTTTTATTGTAATATCAAGCGAGTAAAGTGAAATAACAATACAATCATGTGCTTTACTAAAATTTAAGATAAAAGGAAATTCCAAGTCCATTACTAAGTCTAAGCACATTGAATATCTTTTTCATTGAGCCGAATATATATACTGTAGTGCAGAAATCCATGCGTTATAAATCGATCTAATCGTTTGATTTCCTTCAAATATCAATTTCTTTTCGTGTCAAATCGATATAACTTGCTTGTTTTAATGTCGTTTCTCATCGTGGCATTAAAACACATCGATACATGATAAGATAGAGTCGTTCGTGAATTGAAAACAAGACAGTAGCTGATTTCTTCGTCATCGGCTATATCAGAGATATTTTTGGATCTGCTTTGCATTACAAAAATCGATAACCTTGTCGAATTCAAATAGATATGATGTCATTTTGATCCATTTTACCTTTTTATGACTGCACCGGCTCTAAGAAAAAACTATGTCATATATATTTTTAAATGACCGGTAACAAAACAGGAATTTTTATTAACCCATAGAACTTTGTTAAGACTACTTGACTACGACTTGTTCTACGATCAATTATTTCATTAAACGCACCAATTAACATTGTGCAATCTTAATATATATAATTCTTCTGTACGTCTGTATTTGTTGTTGTATGTATGTTGATTTGTTTGTCACATAACCCCTCTTAGATGGCTAGACCGGTTTGGATGAAATTTTACTCTGGTTAGTTTAAAATACAATAGAACACGGTAGATGACGCTGGAATCGGGTTTTCAATTTTTTGTCTAAGAAATTTCCTGCCCGAAAGCTGGCTTAGCTGGGCAGGACAACGTCTGGCGGGACCGCTAGTCTAAAAATAAAAAAGAGAAACTAACTGAATAAAATACGAATGGACAGCCGAAACTATTGGGACTAGGAAAGTGAAATATTGCGCAAGGTTTCCTATTATCACATAGACAATCACTAAGAATAGATTTTCCAAAATTCACCACTGAAAGGGATGAAATTGTGATCTAAAGTTTGTATGGAGAAACAGCGAAGCCGCTGGCAGAATCTACCGGTTCATATAAGGAACCGAATCATTTTTCAACTCCGTAGGCGCGGCCTTGCGGACGGCGAGCCACCCATTGCTTACCATCCGCAAGACCGTCCGGTAACCGTCCGGACCGAGCCCAAGTCGTCGACGGCGCGTACTGTTCCACGCGCGCCTCAAGGAGATGTCAGCAACTGCATGGGCCCAGCAGGGTCGAAGCCTAGTGGGGCCAGGGGTCTGATTCTGAAAGGAAGACTTGGCCCTGCTACGAAAGGCAACGGAGTGGAATTTTAGTCAGTAAAAGTCTGACATTATGTCTCGCCCCGCCCATGAGCGGGGGATGTCATAAGATGATTTTCCCAACGGAAAAAAAAATTCTATGTAGGTATATTCCTACTTAACCATACACATTACCTTAAATCAATAAATAATCTGATCTAATAGAAATTACATATTAATAGGGCATGGTGAAAAGCGGTTTTTCCTTTTTCAATGTGTGCTACTAATGTAGTCAGGTTGTTTTCTCGGTATGCACGGCTCGTTGGTGAGTTTTCTTCACCCTTGAGAATAACCTACTGTGAGCCGGATGAAAACAAAATGCAAAATAGATAAGTATACGAGTACGAGTAATAAGTATACATATTCATATTGTGTAGAAAGGGGTGACCAGACGGTTGCAAACCAACGTCCCAACCAAGGTGACCTTGCTAGTTTCAATCCGTGTAGATAGCAGTTGTAAACCATGACCTTCAACGCCCTTTGTTGCCCACCGAACGTGTTGGCGCGTGGTTTACATCCATTTAGCCGCATCACAAACCAGACACATAAACCAAGGTCACCTTGGTTGGAACGCTAGTTTGCAACCATGTGGTTAACCCTTAAGTAGTTCTACAGGCTTAACGGCTCGGTTGCTGCTGTGGTTGAGCGATTGGCTATTGCGCTGCGTGTCGCGGGTTCGATTCCCGCACGGAACAAATATTTGTAAGACGAACAGAGAGTTGTCGTGGGTATGTGAATTTACATGTTTCTGAACGCACCCTCGAAACAGGAGTAGTGTGGGGCTAAGTTTACTTATTGAAGTCAAAAATGTTATTTCGTTCGTTAAGTCCACCCAAAAGAAGGTTGTCCGTAACTGTTAGAGATTGCCCTGCGCGATTATACAGCCTATTGAACACTTATTTTCATAAGTGTTTGTCCAGTGGTTTTATGAGGTGTACAATAAAGTACCTATAGCATAGCATAGTCGGCCTTATAATATTCCCACTGTTGGGACTCCAGACTTCCTCTCTAGGAGAGGGTATGGACCGTAATCCACCACACGGGCCCAGTGCGGGTTGGTGGATGTGACATGTCTTCGAATTTTTGGTTCTAGGGCATGCCGGTTTCCTTACGATGTTTTCCTTCACCGTTTTGAGAGCAGTGGTGATGAAATAAATTACACAAAGAATTGCGCCTGGCTGGGTTTGAACCCGCAACCCCTACAACTCGTAAGTCAGGGCCGTTACCACTCGGCCACCACTGCTCTTAGTACCTATATTTATAAATAAATAAATATTCTTGACGTAACGAGGCTTCAAGATTTTTTTTTAAGTTGGGAAATCAATTAATGACTTCTCTCAGTGTGGATGAAGTGGGAGGGCGTGTCAGACTCTTACTGATTAAAACACCTGTGTCCTTCAGTTGTCATTTGTGTTTTAGGATTACGGGTTTCCTTTTCAGAAAATCCTCGTGGTCCTAGCGGGCATCGGCCCTGCTGGGCCACTACGGTTTGCTGACATAAGTTTACAAAACTGAACAGTTGCACTAAGAAATTGCGAGTAAATACCACAGACTCTATCGACAGACATAAATGATGTCAATATCTATCATTAAGATGTACTTACCCCCATTTTATTATAATACTAATTATAAAGCTGAAAATGATTTATATGTGTTTGAAAGCGCTAAAGTCAGGAGCCTGGTTCGAATTTAACATACACTTTAATACAAGTTTGTAAACGTTGCCATTGCAGCCGAGGCAGAATTTGCGCGAACTGCAGGCGAGGATGTTATGGAGCTGAGTGCTGCAGTGACAAGTTTCCACGTGTATCAAACGACGTTTTTCAATATACTTACGAAGAAATAGAACGAAAAGTTTTTTTTACCCTAATCATATCTGTGGTGTTAAGGTTAAATAAGTCAAAAATATTGAAAAATGAGTTACACAAATGTATTCTAAATATAAATATTTTATAAGGCAAAAGAGCCAAAATAATACATTTTATTTGGTGAGGGTCAAAGAACAAAACAAGTCAGCATAAACAAAACAAGTGTAGTTATGTCATTTCACTTTCCTATGATTCATCTCCTTTTACCTTGACACTACAGTTATTAACCAGTTTTCGAGTAAATGTATTGGTATTTTTAGTGTTGAATTGACCATTTATTAGCCCACAGGAGCGGTGCAGTAGCACGGGTGATATCGTAGGGGACAGCTAGTCAATACAACGTTATTTTTAGTATGTGCAAAACCTGAATATAGTTTGTTCAGAATCAGCTGAATCGATTCCAATAATTTTTACACCATATTATATTTATTACCAAAAATATTTTAAAAAGTTGGACACCACCGAGACTAAGTACAAAACAGGTCACGGTAGGTCATAGCGGGCATTAAACGCCAGCGCACAGCTGGGTGCGAAAGCAAAACAACCCCTCAGTCGCCCGGGTGCCCCGGTGACTATGTATTTATGTCGCTAATCAGGTACCATAACGGGCTTATAACTTTGTGATTTTTCATTATATAGTTTTGAAATTTTGAACATAGATTCTTTACATAAAAATACTAGACAGGTGTTTCAGATTTCACATATACTAAAAATAGAAAAAAAAACATAGCACAAGGCTGACTCCCGATCAAATCCCGATAGAAAAATAAAATATGACTGCCTGAAATAGGAATCGAAGCCGAGACCTCAGCTGCAGCGCTTAGAACTTCTCCAGGCAATAAAACAAGTCATTAAGAAGTCTATGAAGTGGTTCCACTCTATTTAGCCTATTGCCTAGTATTTTTCTAAGTACGTTGAGGTCGGCTTCCGATCGAACTGGATACAGGTTAATATTTAGATGGTACCAGTATTTAACATGGAGCACAGCCTATTTAACCTCCACGACCTAGTATTTGGGTAACAATGCAAAGGTTGGAAATCATGTAATGACTTCTCCCGTCCTATGGTGGGGCGAGAGGGCGTGTCAGACTTTTACTGGCTAAAACCACACCTATGTTCCTTCAGTTTCCCTTTGCGTCTAAAGACTACGGGTAACCCTTTAAGAAGTCGACTCATGGCCCTAGTAGGTTTCAGAGGTTTCAGCCGTGCTGGGTCGCTACGACTTTAATCTATCACTTCATTATTTTATTTCGATACTTTATTTAACGTCCGTAAGTGTGTTGGTGGCATCACAGCGGGCCCTATATCATATATATTTTTATCGCTTTAAATAACGCAGCATATGCTGAGTTAGGTGCTTTTTTGGCCTCGCACTAATTATACCTTTCTTTTTTTCATTGTGTATTTTTAGTTTATACGATTGTGTGAGGCACTAATAAACGTTTTTTCTTTCTTTTTTTCCTCTTTGAGGCGCACGTGGAAAACTAATAAGACTTCCTGGTTTATAAATATTTAGATCGACCCATGCAGCTACTGTTATTTTAACCACAAGCTAATTAATCAAGTTGTTCCACTAACAAATGGTAAAAGCAGTGACGGCGTAAACACAGACCACCACGCTTAGTCATAGCTTCAAACATTCTGACGATGACTACATTCATTTTTAGGGTTCCGTATCCGAAGGGTGCCAACGAAACAACGGCGTTTTTTGTTCCATTTTAGTATTATATATTTTAGTATAGACTCGCACTTTGCCAGTTTTAATAAGTTTGATTTTCGTGACACAGTGATCATGCAACTATTAGCTGTTATAAGGATATAGCAATATGTATGTGAATTTGATTTGTTTTAGTTTTGTTACCGAGGAAAACATCCTTTAATTTGTGGTAAATGTTTGAATCCTGTCAGTTTCCCTCTACATTAATTATGATCTCATTTTCCTTGACCTAAATTAACAAACTTTACTTTTACAATATGAATACTAACTATACTAACTATCCCCCGCAGTTTAACCCGCATCTTTAATTACTGCTCCGTAATACTACTATAAAGCCTTGACCATTACATGGTTTCCTGTATGACTTTTAAAAGAGACTTTAACCCTTAAGTTTGTTTCGATGTTACTTCTCAGGGTAGTCAGCTAGGAAACACCAACCTCATCTAGTTTACACTGACGAAAAAATTGCCGTATAAAAGTGTTTTTAAAAACCTATTGACCAAATAAATATCATTTATATAACCTTCCTCGATATATGGGCTACCCAACACTACAATATTGTTTTAATTCGAACCAGTAGTTCCTGAGGTTATCGCGTTCAAACAAACATACTTTTCAGCTAATATATCTGCCGGCGGTTTTGCCCGTGTGATAGTAGACTTAGATCACCTATGAGTATAAAAAATAACCTACGACCTATTCTCCCATCTACCAAATATAAAACCATAAAAAATAAAACCAGCCAAATGCGAGTTGGAATCGCGCACGAAGGGTTCCGTACTAACCGTAGCAAAAAATGGCAAAAAAAAACACGTTTGTTGTATGGGAGCAAATAAAATATTTAAATATTTATTTTACTCGTTTTTTAGTATTTGTTCTTATAGCGGCAACAGAAAAACACTGTCATTAGTAGGTAGCATGGTTCATGAAATACGGCCTGGTGACAAATAGACGGACAGCAGAGTAATAGGGTACCGTATTTATTCTTTAGGTACAAAACTCTAAAAATCAGTCGAGCCGTTTCGGAGGATTTCGATAACAAACACTGTTACTGACACACGAGATTTTTACATGTTCGATTTTAAGCTGAGTAAAGGATTAAGACAAAGATTATTATTTTGCTTTCCATTGTGAAGGATGTTCACATCGTTAGCATTTGTACAGTAAACTTGTCTCGACTTTGAAGTATAAAATGAAAGTTAGTTACTTATACCTATCGCACAGTCATAGTCTTAGCGTACCCAGAAATAAATTTCTTGACCTGGTTTCTCTTTAGACTGGATTGCCGAGTCGTTTCCACACAATAGGAAGAAGATTTGCGGTTTATATGGCGACTCGTTTTCGAGGTAGATAGGTAGATGTCTACTGTATCTTTGTACATATGTGTACTTTAAGGGCCTGTGCAGACTACGTTTTTTAAACGCGCCGGTGACGTGCGTTTTAGAAACGCGCGTTGATGGCGTGTTTTTATCCTATTAAAGGTATTACAGGCTGCGTCTGACTCGTGTGTGTATCGCATATGTATCGCTACAAAC
This sequence comes from Mythimna pallens, assembly GCA_961205895.1. Lineage (NCBI taxonomy): Eukaryota > Metazoa > Arthropoda > Insecta > Lepidoptera > Noctuidae > Mythimna > Mythimna pallens. Next base: position 12,897,205 of record OY540843.1, read on the forward strand.
GCTGGTCAACGGCGCGTTTAAAAAACGTGGTGTGCACAGGCCCTTACACATTCACAAGTCTTCCACTGCGTCTATTTGTCTGTCCATTCAAGATTAACTCATAAACTACTGAACGGATTTTCTTTTGGTTTTCCCTAATAGACAGATTGATTCATAAGCCAAGTTTTGGCGTATGTTACAAATTTTGTTTGATTAATATTTGCTAGCAGTACACCGCAGACTACCTGCTTTTTTAGTATTAGTTCTTAAAGTCGATCCTAAGGTTGTCTGGTAGATATCGCTGTCAGTGATAAGACAGCCATTGTGGCCATAGACTTAAGTTTCTGTATTTTTACAATTTTGGTGTACAATAAAGGTCTCAACTCTATTCTATACATTTTTTTAGATGGTAAAATAATTTGATGACATCTCCCGCCCTTGGGCGGAGCAGAGGGTGTGTCAGACTTTTACTAATTCAAAACCCACTCCTTTTCCTTCTTTGCCTTCGTCCCAGGGCCCCGGGTTTCACTTTCACACTACCCGTGACTCTAGTAGGCTTCGACCCTGCTGGGCCCCTACGGTTTGCTGACATCTCCTTGAGGCGCGCGTGGAACACTACGCGCCATCGATGACTTGGGTTCGGTCCGGACGGTTACTGGACGGGCGAGCTACCTAATGCTCGCCGTCCGCAAACCCGCGCATACGGTGGTCGGAAACCGGGATCGGAATCCCTACATATATAAATAAAGATTAGATCCTGTGTCTATTTGTTTGTCAATGACCTTAAAGTCTTTGGTATCCAAGAAAATAATCCAAGATACTGATATTACGCATACCATGCATGTTGGCAAGAGTTAGTTGTTAAACATGCTTTAATTTGTGCGGATCTTAAACATTTTACGTCAATGTTAACCGTTATTAAATGAAGTGTTCGGTTTATAAAAGAACAGAAATGATCGTGTTCCGCTTTTTACTCCCCTCCATGCAAAATTAATTAGGCACAGCTGCACAATTTTGTGGTTCATGCAAATTGCGAACATGGACGACTAAGAGAACACCTACTCAACAACCAAGCGCAACTTTCAACATATTTTTATACATATATATAAATACACCAAAACAGGAAAATTGATAATGCGACACGTCGTTAAGGAAAAATAAAGAACCCTGAATAGTTTAGTGAACTGCAATAACGTGAAAATGAATAAAAAATTGTAATTGACAACAAATTAACAAAAACATGAGAAAAAAATTTGTGCTCTTTTTTTGAGCTGTGAAATTATCCGATGATGTTTCGCTCTAGGGTGGGGCGAGAGGGTGCGTCAGACCTTTAACTAAAACCACACCTATGTTCTTCAGTTGCCCTTTGAGATGAGACCTCAGATTGCCTTTTCAGAAATTTCTACTGGCCCTATTAATATCACAACCGGGATCGGAGTGGGGCATGAGGCTGCGTCAGACTTTTATTGATTAAAACCACACCTGTGTTCTTCAGTTGCCATTGGCATCATAGGACCACGGATTATCTTTTCCCGTGGCCCTAACATGCCCGACTGTGATCGTCGAAGGGGGTGGCTAAGAGCACTATAAAGTAAACACATACACTTCACCATTAAGGTACATATTTTTATTTTTTGAGCCCCATAAAGAGGGGCTAGCCTATTGCTACAGTAAGTAATTAATAATTGAAGCAATACTTCAACTAGGATTCAAAGCCACTCCTAAACATATGGAGCATCTGTTTTCTGGTCCGTAAACATATAAATAGGCTATTGTTCCGAGTTTCATCATCCGAGACAAAGCGTGCTCTTTCATGTAAATCGTAAGACAAAAGACGAGACTTACTGGCTGATTCAGCCGTTAAAATATAACATACGTTGATACATAAACATTATATATATGTCGTTGGCGATTTGAATAAGAAATCTTCAAGATGAAATCTATGTTAATCACACTTTAATATTATAAAAGCGAAAGTTTGTGAGAGTATATGTTTGTTACTTGTTCACGCTCGAACAGCTGAACGGATTTCGATGAAACTTGGTACACAGGTAGACAATGTCCTGGAATAGTACATAGGATCTTTCTACCGCAGGCGTATGATCCCTTGGGATCATTTTCTACTATTACGCAGGTGAAGCCGCGAATATATATAAGTATACTATAATATTTTGTAGGGGTTTTATTGGTATATTTTTACAAATTTTTTCAGTGTGTCATAAATGGAGACCTGACGAGATCAGAGCGCGTGCGCGAGAGAGCGTCATTTGTTTTTCGTTTTCGCTACCATTATGTTGGTGACAATGTGTCGCCAATCTAACAACGATGTCGGCCATACTATAATGTATATTTATATATAAAAAACTAGCCTATAGTAAGGAGGCACAAGCCAGATTTTGGGCTCATATTGAAAGTATTCTAGTGCAAGAGACCAAAACGCTTTGTTCTAGGGCTTATAGGACCCTAATATCAGTCGTAGACTCATCTTAAAAATAAAAGATGCTTAACAACTACGTTATAACTCAAAAACCAGTTTTTCAAACTTCCTTCAACAAAGCAAACCATGGCAGATAACGTACATACACAATCTGAAATGTTTATGTACAAAGACTGTTTACTTAAAACAATGAATGTGATACAACGACCTTAAACTGTGATTCATTTCAATTTATCAGTCAGAAGGTGGATCTCATCTCATCTCAGATGAATCTTTGTATTAATATTTGCTTTTAATTAGTTGTAATCTTATTTTGATAGTCGTGATGGCCCAGTGGTTAAAGCATCCTTTTATGCATGGAGTTGCGGGTTCGAAACCGGGTAAAGTATCCATGTGAATTTTTTAATTCATTATATACTTTTCGAAGTTTATCTATGACATTACTGACACCTTATGCCTCGGAAAGCACGTAAAGTCGTTGATTCTGGTTGTCATTCGTAGATCTTTAACAGTCATTGCAGGTAGTAAGATGACACAAAATCTGACCATAAGATTATCCAAAATGTATCGTATAGCCCAGTAACTGGGTTGTGGGGGTTCTGATAGGCAGTCGCTTCATGTAAAATACGGTTATTCAGCCGCCAATTGGTTAGACTGGAAACCCACCCCAAAGTTAGTTGGGCACCGTAAGCACAAGAAGGAACATAGGTGTGGTTTTAGTCAATAAAAGTCTGACACGCCCTCTCGCCCCACCCTAGAGTGAGAGAAGTCATTGGATGGATATTTTTTTTTCTTGCTTTTTTATAATGTGAATGTGACAACACTGTAGACTCTCACTCTAGGCTAATTCTTAGGTTACTTCCTATTACGACTCACTTTTTTTTTAATATGATTATTTTTATTATGCTTTTGGGCACAATATCGACTGGTCTACACTGTTCTTACATAATGTCTATTAATACTGTAATATGAAAATATTGTGAACAACCACTTTTTTTAAAAGATTAACCATGAAGATTCTTGCCGGTTCTTCTCCATAGGAAACGACCAATTTGGAACCGTGCACTAGCTTCTGACGTTTTATAAGTGCCCATGTAGGCCTATGTGAAAAAAAAACTTTTTGACTTTGACTTGACTTTGACTTTGATGGTTTCCCACCTAAGGGCCAACGCTGCGTTAAGCCCGTCGCGTGATGTCGCGCGTGTGTACTGCGCGACGGTCCTCGTAGCGGAAACTAGATTATTACCTGCGCAGTGTCGCTATTTCAACTGTAACGGTGTGCATATAGTCGTGTCGATGGAGAATTTTCGTCAGCCCTGAAAAAAAAAACTCTTTGGGAAAAGTATAGGGAGATGATGACGTGTAATCTTATTTAAAGAAATAAAATGAATTAAGCAAAGTCTGATGTCGTAAAGTTGGATAAATCCAGCTAGATTAATGTTATTCGTTTCATATCTAGTTACTCTTGATTATGAAATCTTAAGCTTTCTTAATACACTTTAATATCTGAGATTAAATACCATTCTTTTATCTCCTACGAAATGATGGTTCCAGATAATGATAACGGTAGGTTAGGTATTTTTAATTTACTAGTTTTTTTTTTACAGCACGGTTGGTGAATTATTTGAGCCCATTGGCTAAGGCGCTTCGGGTTGTGGGTTCGATTCCCGCATGGAACAAATATGTGTATGGCCCACAGATAGCTGTTCCGGGTCTGGTGATGTGAATGGACTCACGATACAGTGCGGGGTAACATTGTTTTTAAAAAACCGGTAAGTGCGAGTCGGACTGGCGCACTGAGGGTTCCGTACAAACTTTACCTATGAAAACAGTTCAATCGGGAATTAAGTTACGAAATTTTTCCGAATCGCAAAAAAAAATATTTTTTGTGACGTTACTACAAATTTATAGTTTTCAGATCTTTTCCTACATTTCTGCTATGAGACCTTGCTTCATGCAAAATTTCAGGATTCTAGGTCAACGGGAAGTACCCTATGAATTTTGATTTCTCTGAGAGTGTCGAAATACACGTTTTTTTGCGACATAAACAGCCGTATCTGTTATTTTTTTGTTAACTCTGAAATTTGATTTTTTCACAGCTTCAAGGGACCGCAGACCTTAGTATATGGTTTTAATTTCAACTCGATACCTCCACATGTTCTCAAGATAAAGGGTCTTGACAGACAGACAACAAAGTGATCCTATAAGGGTTCCATTTTTTCCTTACTTACTTTTACTTACTCCTAACGGAACCCTAAAAACAAAAAAATATCCAACCACTTTACTGGCTTTACTACACATAACAGCTCTTACTTGTCCATCGGGACTATTCGGGACCCATTTATCCAGATACAGTATCTGCATACCTATTATGATGAGGTTATTTAGATAAGATCTCGAAGAATTATTTCACAAATAGAAACCAAAGTGACCTGAAAGCAGACTGATAGGTCGAGTGTGTCCCAAGTTACAATAATAATTGGTAACTTGTTTGTACTTATTTTTGAATATTTTGTACTAAGCAACAATTAGCACTAAATATTAAAATAAAATCTCATCAAAATTGGTTATAAAAATGAAGCAACAATTGGCATTTCAATCATTTGTGTGAGGAAGAATGGGCTGGTGGTATCGCTATCTTTTTTCTACGACCGTAACCTAATGACGGTGATGTAACATTGTGGTAAGTGCATCCTTTTTTGTTAGGTACTTGACATTTTCCCCTTGCTCCAGATTTGAAAGGAATTTTATTTAATTTATAACGCATTAAAAAAAAAAATACTTATTTGGATAAAGTTACATTTAAAAAAACAGTTCATTATTTAGATAACTTTTAACTGAGGAATAAAAATGGCGGTTTGACAACTTTTGTATAGAAAATATGTCAAAACGCCATTTTTATTCCTTAGATAAAAGTTATCTGACTATCGAGAAATCAGTCCTAATACTAGTACAAATCATCATCATCTTCTAGTCCTTGTCCGTGTTATTCGGGATCAGCGCAACACGTTTTTTTCTTTCAGTCTGCCTTGCCACTCGTCATGCTATCACTAACTTCGTTTTCTTTCATTTCACTCTTCACACAAACCATCCATCTTTTCTTTGGCCTCTCTCTCCCTCTCCATCCATCCACATGTATGCTCATAACTCTTTTAGTAACATGCGTTTCATCCCTCCTCTTTACATGACCATGCCAAGACAAACGATTACCCTTCAACTTTTCAGTCACTGGCGCCACTTTCAAACTTCCTTCAATATACTAATTTTTCACTTTATCTATTCTCGTCACACCACACATCCATCTCAACATTCCTAATAGGTACTCGTACAAGTAAATAATTTAAAAAAAGAAGTGTAGTACCCACTTTTATCCAGGATGTACCTAGATAAAATTGGGCACTAACTATTTTTTTGTGATTAGGCCAAGGGTGAAAAGCCATCTGAAAAAGCTATTAAACGAGATTAATACTAACTAATCGTTCTTAAAACTGGGTTTATTTGGACAAAGCAAATTAACTTTTGGCGTGATAACTCCTACAACCTTTCGAAATGTTACAGTTTATGGTTATTCTTGTGTACTCAGTTCGACATACAGAATTATCTTCATGATAATGTGGATAGCGGCTATTAACTCTTATTGCTGTATTTACATCTATTAATAGTACAGTCAATAACCAGTAATACGCATAATTATGAGTAATGGAATGTCTGTGCTGAACGAGCACTTAGACAGGTAGATACTGTCTGCGAGTTGACCACTCGGGTTCGTCTTTGCGTCTTCTTCAATTTTTTTGCACCAGTTTCGGTGTATAATGTAGGTATTCTCTATTTTTTCCTTAATATTTATAATTTATATGCATTATTATTAAATTCAATTTCCATACAATAATTAAAATCATATAAAGAAACACATTTCAAATAATAATTAATAGAGTTTTAAAAGCGTTTTTTTTTTTAATTATTTTTCACTAGCTTTTGCGAGCGGCTTCGCCCGCGTACATAAAATATAGCCTATGTCATTCAGGAATAAAGCAGCTTTCTATCGGTAAAAAAATGTTAGCAATCGGACCAGTACTTTCCCCTACAAACAAAAAAAAACAAGCTTTATCTTTTTATTATTAAGTGTAGATTAAGGACTTTCTTCAAGTACAGGCCTTCTCCGCTTAACTTTACTGCACTTTTTATACCCAGTCTTTACCCGCTGTTCTTCTTTTTATGCCGCACTCCTGGGCAAAGACCTCCCTCCTTTTCCTCCATATTTCGCGGGCCCGCGCTTCCAACTTTCAGTTCTGGGGAAATCGATCTAGTTCGTCCCACCATTTTCTTCACGGCCCACGGGCAAACAGCTTGTTGGCCATGCGGTAGACATGTCCTGCCCAGTCCCACTTAAGTTGGGCAGCCTTTTGAGTCATATCAGCTATCCTGGTTTAGGAGGCGCAGTGTATTGTTTCGAACTCGATGCATTAATATACTGCGCTCCATTGCTAGTATTTTGGTAAACCTCGAGTTTCAAATAAAAAACATAGAGAAAATTCAATATATAATTTCAAATAAATAACAAACATATAGAACAGGCATTATGAGCAATTCACCTTTATACAGCTCCTTTATGGGCCAGTAGCTCTTTCAGGCGTTTTTAGTTCGTCGATTTCTTTATCCGTCGATTATTTGTCCAAGTATATCATTATTTAAAGCTAGTAAACTAGTATGTATTAATATTTAGTCGCTCCATATGTAAATAACGTTATGACATTGTCATCTAGGTAAACATACCTATATGAATTGTTTCGTTGAATCGTGAGTAATAGCAGGAAAATGACTGTCTAGTCTACTAGGCTCAACAATGGATGTGGTATGCGGTTAAGTTAGAGATTTGTTAGTGATAACGTTATCATTGTCCTGAACTTGCATTTTTAGGCCAGGTCTGCTGATATATTTTATGGAACATTATGAATGGCACAGTTTTAAATTACACCCAGGGCACCTTTTATATCCGGCTCGAAGGACCATCTTTATATATGGCTCAGAGATAGCCAGTTAGAAGTTTAAACGCAAAAGTTAGAACGCAAAAGACGTAAGGAATACGGTGCGTTTTAGTCAGTAAAAGTCTGACTGTCTCTCTCTCTCACTTCACCCGGAGCAGGAGGAGTTATTTCATAATTTTCCAACTAAATAAAAACGTTACCTACTCAAAATCAATTTAAAAATTAAGATAAAGAGGCGTTAATCTCTTTATCTTAATTTTTAATCTTAATCTATCTTTGAATATAATAAATCTGTAGAAGTATTTAGTTGTGTGCGCCATCATGTAAAATGTGCAAAATCGACCTAAATAACTTTGATACATTAAAATTGTGTGTAACTTGATATAATATATTAAGCTTTGTTTCATCGCAATCGGATGACTATATTCAACGATATACTACATTCATTGACTGTTAGGCGGTACGAAGTTTAGTTTTTAAATAATTGGCCTTTATAATAAAAAGTATTACTAATTCCTATCGTGTTATCCTACCTAAAGCTACACAATATAAGAAACCGGTATCCACCAAATAAGATTATAAGATTTATTTATGAGATATTATAAGATTTTAATTGAAACTACTTAGTACCTATACCACCCAGCTTCGTGCGTTTGTTACAAATCTATGAAATTCTCGGCTTTTTCTTCTATAATATGCATATATTATACACTAAAACCTTCTTCATAAATTACTCTGTCTATTGGTAAACCGTATTAAAATCCGTTTGACAATATTTTTTGATTTTATCGCGAACTAACTGTCAGACAGACCCAGTTGGGGGACTATGTTTGAAAGGAAGATTGAAAATGTATCGTGTTTCTTCATAGTTTATTGACAATATGTAATAAACGTAATTATTTATTAGAATGTCTCATGATAAAATTGGACATGTCCATTTAACGACCCATTAATATAAGACAAGCGTTTATCAATAAAAACTAACATTAAAATGTTTCATCGTATTTCATGTTGAAGTATCGAATATTAAACAAAACCCATTCTCTTTTGTTTGTGATTTATTATGGGAGTAATCAATCAACTGCTTCCTCAATACGATCAAGCATTTCCATTGTAGAATTTTCTTTGATCTTCCTACTTGCACAGCCTTGATCTGCACTGACTAAGAAGAGTTTTAGGACAATTTAAATTATTCATGTCCAAAACACCCCATTTTATCCAAGCCCACCACTGGATGGTTACTAGAATAATCTAAACTGTCACCGCAAATATCAGTGGCGTAAATCTAGTCCCAAAGGGGCCCTGCCTAATAAAAAAATTGGGCCTCCTTTTTATACGACTGCGGCCAAGCCCAAAAGGGATATTGCTTTTATTACGAAATAGACTCAACTAGCATCGAAATGTTACAGCAAGCCAATTAGAGAATCTCTCATCAATAAGAATTTGAGTTTGTGGATAACATTTTACGATTTTATACTTCCACAAGTCGGGGTCCCTGAAACCTGGGGGCCCCGTATTATTGACACGGCTAATTAACACGGCGAAGCCGTAACAGCTTCTGTAGATGATATCACCCTATAGTCCAATATACAGCTGAATGGACTCACTGCATTATTGAATTGGAATAAGATGAACATAGCATAATTATTCTGCTTGAATACGCCTCTACAATGTAAAGACTGAAAATCTACTGCTCCATCAAATTTATGTATGCTTACGTAACTCGTACAAAATGTACTGATAAGCTGATATTTTTCGCAATTTATGTTTGGGTCTCCATAACAAAAGTTGTTCCTATTAAATATACTTTTTTTTTAAAGTCGGAAATCATAAAATAATTTCATCTGCTCTGGGTGGAGTGAGAGAGACTGTGACTAAAACCCACCTATGTTCCTTCAATTGACCTTTGTGTTCCAGGCCACGGTAACTCTTTCGAACAATCCCGCAGGCCTAGCAGGCATCGGCCCTGATGGGTTTATACGGTTTTGCAGATATCTCTTTGAGGTACGTGAGGAACATCTCGCTGTCAACTCGGACTTCGACGGATTCTTATCGGACGGTCGGACGGAGAGCTACCCATTGCTCACTGTCTGCAAACCCTTACCGTGCCCTATATAGCCGGGAATGGCCCTACGACACCCGATGCCCGTGATGATGAGTATTGCCTGTGTTTTCATACTTTTCATTAATTGTTAAATTATATTTACATTGCATCAATCATAAAAATGCATGTCTACCATAACATGCTGTCGTTGGTGGATACTGGGGTCTTACTGTGACGTGTTAAAATGTCAAGCAAGCGAGCGAGATAGAGGGACCCTATATAGGTCCATCCATTTTATAATTAGGCGTGGGTGCAGTGGCCCCTCGAACACGGCTTCGAATAGTAAGGGGCCTCCCGCAAAAAAGGGTTCTTTAAGAACGAGGTTTTTTATTATTATTGATTGATAAGATCGCCAGTATTTTAGCTGAAGGAAAGCGACGATGCGGTCGCACACTGGTTTGCGACAGTAGCCGTCTCGTTTTCGAATTTATGAAAGAAGAAGGCCTTGCTGATACGCCTTCGCCCACGTCTAAATTAGTCCACGTTACGCCCCTGGTGATAGGCCCTCTGAGTGATATATCACTGTATCACAACATGCAGGTATTAAAACTTATGTCTATCGATTGACTACATTCTTAGTTCGGTCATACAACGTTAACAGCATTACATTAGAGTAAGATTGTGTCCATTGTGTTACAAATTGACTTTTTCTGATACAAATTAAAAGTCGATTTCAAGAGCACATTATCTAATCGGAATACGATATTCCGTACAATTCGCAAGGTTGACTGTAAGATACAGGTAGGCGTCTTCCTAAAAAGTCGATATAGTAATCTGTGAGTCATGATTCATAGATAATCGAGACTACAACTTCTATTGTTTAAAATCTCATCTACACTAATTGAAAACTGATTCAGTAAACGTTGTTCTACCATATAAATTATCATAGAAAAAAGAGGGTTGGGGGTAGGAAAGTAAAAACTATTATTATTTAGACGTAACATTAGTTACGTCTTAATAATCGTGATCCCTAGTAAATTTTTTTCCAGGTGTCGGATCGATGAGGACTTTTGAGGTTTCATATATGAAGGTCTTTGGAACAATCCTACAAATTTTCAGCTGAATGCGAATTTATTGTACCTACTCTCGGATGTCTAAATTGACCGGACTACAGCTAACTATCTCCGGCGACCGTAAACGCGTGCTTGCGGACAGCGAGCAATGGGTAGCTCACCGTCCGCTCGTCCTATAAGAACTGAACCCGAGTTGTCGACAGCGCGTAGTGTTCCACACGCGCTTCAAACAGATGTCAGCAAACCTTAGGGGCCCAATATATAGGGCCGATGTCTGCTAGGACCATGGGGAAAAGTATAAAAGAGATATTCGTGACCCTAGAACACAAAAGGCAACCGAATGAACTTAGGTATGGTTTTAGTCAGTAAAAGTCTGACACGACCCTCTCACTCCACGCCAGAGCGAGAGAAGTCATTAGATGATTTCCCAGCGTAAAAAAGCCAAACATCGTAAAGCTGCTCTACAAAAACAGATGTGTTCCAATCTTCATTATGAAAGGGTAAAGTCGTGTTGTAGAATAAAGGTGTGTATGAAAGATATGGTACAAGTGGCGCAGGTGTAGCCAGCGGCCGGCGTCGGGTTTCAAAACAACCTCGGCTACTATGCGCGCGCGAAACCCGGAAGCGAGCCTTGTCGCGTGGTATTTCACAAGAATTTCTTGTTGCTAGAACTTCAACGGATACGAACGGTTCTGTATGGCGACCAGTTACAATGAAATAACAGCCACATACGGACTTAACTGTGAATCTCCATGTCATTTCCTTAATTAAACATTCCAAGATTTTTCATTCAATAATGACTTTCTAATGATCATAGAGATGTATTAACAATAAGATGTGCTGCGCCGACCCCAAATATACAAGCCAGGAGTATGATGAAGACTGAGAAGACACTGGTCGGCCACCGTAAGCACGGGCTTGCGAACGGCGAATAATGGGTAGCTCGCCATCCAATAAGAACCAGGCCCATGTCCTCGTGGAGGCGATCGGCAAGTTTGAACCCTCGCGTGCTGCATTGGTTCAGGCTATGGTCCAGACCGAGGAGTAATGGAAAGCGATCGCCTCAATTCCTATTCAAGCAGTGGGTAGCTCGCCGTCCGGCCGTCAAGTAAGGAACAAACCCGAGTCGAGGGCTATTAGTGTTCCACGCACGCCTCAGAGAGATGTCAGCAAAACTGAAGGAGCACAGTTGGGCCTCCGTCTGGTAGGGCTTCGGGAACGTTTGAAAGACTGGCTGTTTGACTGGCTTGTTGGTCTAGTGGTTAGTGGCCCTGACTGCTAGGAGCTCATGGGTTCGATTCCCACCCAGGACAAATGTTTGTGTGATGAGCACGATCATTTGTTCTGTGTCTGGGTGAAATTTTATCTATAATATGTATGTATTTAGAAATAAGTATGTACTTAAATATAAGTATGTTTATCTGTAGTCTAGTACTCATAACACAACGCTTGGGACTAGACGGCGTTGTGTAATAGTTGTGGATTATAAAAAAAAAGAGTTACGGTAGCCCTAGAACGCAAAGGGCAAAGATTCAAGATTCAAGATTTATTTATTCAAAGAACAATAAAAATTGTATGCGAATATTGAGTACTTAAAAACTAGGAACAAAACAGTAATAACTAATATGACTTAAATCACAGTAAAAGGATTAATTAAAAAGAAAAATGTTAAAAAGATTTGATTTACACCATTAATAAAACTACATAACATAAAAAAGGAAAACGAAAATAAACAATGTCAAAAATATTAAAATAACCATTAATAATGTCAATGAATTAGTACCTGATAACAATGTTAAAAATATTACAATTTACATTAATCAAGTCAATAAATAAGTAAGTGATAACAATGTCAGTAAATAATAATAATAATAATAAAAGGTAATAACAAGAAAATTAACCATATAAATAATTTTAAAGATATATTTTACAAATTGTCTACAGAGTACAGATATTTCTCTAGAAAATGCCTTGAGCCTTGCTTTGAACGAACTTGTATAAAGTGTGCTTTTTAATATAAGTGGTAACCTATTAAATATTTTGACTGCCTGGTAAAGTGGATTGTGTTTAACAATGTTTATAATTGTATGTTTTTTTTCCATTTTGTATTAATTTTTGTGGTACCTAAAAAAAAATATGTATGTAATGCAGTTGGTGTGCCAATAAATAAATAAATAAATAACAATGTGTGTGTTGAAATCAGTTTCCTAAGTTTTTTCTACGTGTTTTTTCCCTTACTAATCTGTCCTCGTCAGTTTCAAAGTGGTAAATGTATTTCTTTAAAGTGGATAAAAGTACCAATATGTAAAGTCCAGGTACAGTGAGGATGCCAAGTTCTTTAAAATAGGGGCGACAGCTTTCTTGTTGGGAAACACGGACAATGGTTCTAATTGCTCTTTTCTGAAGAATGAACGCCCTTTGAAAATTATAATTGTAGCTGATACCCCAAAATTGTATGCTGTACCGTAATCTTGACTATTAGCAAGGACTCTATTAGGGAAATAAAGGAAAATAGATGGGTTTTAATCAGTATAAATCTGACATGACCTCTCGCTACACCCTAGAGCGGGATGTCATTTGATGATTTCCCAAGTAAAAAAAAAGGATAATAAGGATGATGACATTTATTTTATTTTCTACTGAAAAGGATAGTGAAGCCTTGACTCGATGCTTGTTATAATACATAGCAAGGTTTTTTAAATGATTTTCATTGTAATTCAACTTTAATGCCAAGGCTATCTTTTTGCGAGCACATAATGCCTGTTGTCTGACTCATTTTCAATCCTCTACATTTCTTAAGGTGCTGTAAAGACCTTCAAGGCACAAGCATTGTAAAGATTTAATACAGTGTGAAATAGTTACGTGAATATCTAAGTAGTAACATGTTATCGCCGTGTCTACTCATTGTGGTAAGTAATTGTGGACTCTTTTTGTTGTCGTTGACTAAACCAAGGTGGGCAGTCCTAAGGTTAGTACCAAGTGTTTTTATTAACATTTAAGTAGTTAGTCGATGTGGCCGAAAGAATCTGGAGTGGCTTTCGCGACGATGGAAGACCTCCGACAAGGTAGCCCGACGACCTGATGAGGGCTGAGGGTCATGGAAAGCCGACGGATGCGAAACGTAAAATACCGGTCATTGAAGCAACAATTTAGGGAGTTCTACATATGTTCATGATGATGATGACGTCTGAGTATAAAATTAAAAATATCTGTATTCCAAAGATATAAATGGTTGAAAAACATAACATCTACAAAATGGAACTGGATACTATACAATAAAATTGCAACTTAACTACTTTTTCCTGAATTGTTAAACAAGAGATTTCTTTTCTTTGTAGATTATATTGGTTATTATGTGAATATTATTTACAATAAAAAAAGGAGAAACTGACTGAATGACATGTCAACGCACAGCCGAAACTACTGGGACTAGGAGCGTGAAATTTTGCACAAGGCTTTCTTTTATGACGTAGGCGAACACTAAGAGAGGATTTCTCAAAATTAAGGCCCTAAATGGATGAGACGGGAGTCTGAAGTTTGTATGGAGAAACCTACATTCGCGCGGGCTAAGCCGCTGGCTGAAGCTAGTTACAATATAAAATATTTGTTGAAATCACCACAAGGTTGATAGTGAAGCGACCAATAAAGTCGTGAACTTCTGTAATTAGCTAACGGTGCATACCAGATAGTACCGTTGCCGCTGGTGGTAAGCAAAATGTTGCTCGTGGTTACGAGCTCATATCACTGCCCACCACAATGTATATAGATCGACTCGCAATGCCATATAGAATTTCAGATACATAATACGGGTACCGATCTTGTAGTATTATTGATTTGTTCTTACAACTCTAACTTGATAAATCGGTCCTTAGGAATTTTATGTCAATGTGGACGTTTTATAATGAGCCGCTATTTTCAGGTTTGCTCGACTAGTTTCAAACTTTAACGGCATTGAGAGATAATAATTGGGTAGTTAACTCATTATTTTAAATTATTTGTATCAACAAGTAACTATACCTGTCCGAAATCGAAATAAAAAATAATCAAATCCATTCAAAATTAAGTTATTCATAATTTTTTTAAATCTGGTAGAAGGAGAAACTGTCAAATAACAGAAAAAGGACGCACAAACTGAAATGTGACGTCACCATAAATAGGTTACGTGCAAATAAGATAGCAAGAGTTCCAGTACGCCCCCAGTTTTCCTGCTGCTTCATTCAATAACAAATTTTTATAATGTTTTCAGAAAAGAAAGAAAAAGAGTTAATTTTCGTCAAACAACACTATGTTACTTACGTGTATTTATTTTTATACAATATTAGATACAACAATAGAACGAAATCTTTACGTATAATGGTTTATTGTTATTAATTTCTTTGGTTGGTTTATTTAATGATTTTAAGTACATGCTTATCCTTACTAGCTGATCAATTTCTTACTGCCGACGACGCCGACGACTGCAATGGCGCTAAAAATTAACGCTGTGGCTAGGTACGTGGTAAGTGTGTGTTAAGAGTTACCGCGGCCGTGGACCGCTAAGGACTGTTGAAGGAATACAGGATACAGGTAGGTCGAGAACTACATTATACCGACGCACACGTGGGCCGCGCCTGATTCGCACGTAGAGTGGCGTCGCGCGGTGTGGCTCTAATGTGTCTATGTCGTGACCAGATCATAGAAATTGATCACTTCATCAAATGACCAGATCATTTTAAACCTTAAAGTTTGACGATATTTCAATCTTCGTTTGGCCTAATTTTTAAGGCTTTTACTATCATAGAAATCCTACATCAATGATAAGGCCAAACGAGGATCGACATATCATCAAATGTTAACGTTTAAATGATCTGGCCAGTTTTAGTTGGCCATATCATGTAGTGATCAATTTCTATGACCTGGCCACCACATCTACAAGTACAGTTGTCCTAAAAAATGTATGGAGACCGACGCGTCCAGATCGGCGTACGAGGCCTACATTTGTCCCATGTATACCTTTACACGCCTTGTCGCTCCATCCAGAAGAAGTGGAAGAAGTTATTTGATGATTAACCATTGTCATTTAATAAATGGGTGTAATTTATCTATAATATGTTTTTTTTTTTTTTAGGTGGGAAAATCATCTTATGACAAATCTCGCTCTTGGGCGGAGCGAGCGATAGTATCAGACTTTTACTGACTAAAAACCCACTCCTGTTCCTTCTTTGCCTTCGTCCCAGGGCCCCGGGATCTATAATATGTATGTATTTAGAAATATATAAGTATGTTTATCAGTTGTCTAATACTCATAACACAAGCTCAGCTTAGTTTGGGACTAGATGGCGTTGTGTTAGTTGTGGAATATTGTGGAATATTTGCCTAATATTTTCTCAACTAGCTTGGGGTCGCCGGTCAGTCTAACCGGATGGGGTTGAATACCCGTGTTTTACACGGAGCGACGGTCTATCAGACCTTCACAACCCATGTCACGGGCAATACAATACTCCTTGGATATCTATCTGTAACAAGTGTCAAAGATCTACGAATGACAACCGGGAACAAGGGTTTTATAAAGGGTTTTATGTGCTTTCCGAAGCACGGGATGTCAGTAATGTCCCAGATGAGAGATGATGATGATGACGATAAGAACATATGAATTGAAAAATTTACTTTGGTTTCGAACCCGCAACCTTATCCATTGGCGCCTTAACCACTGGGCCATCACAACCATATATCCACCTTATTATATCTCTATATTCATTTGAATATACATACAAATTATATTTTATATTTATTTATTTATTTAACAATTTATGTACACACAAGAAAGAAAAGAAGAAGGAAACAGAAGAATAGCACAAAAAACAAACAAACATTTAAAAATATAGTTTATTTTTATATTACTTCTAATATTATTATAAGAGTTACCTAACTAAATCCACAGTGAACCTATTAAAAAAAAATGACATTGAAATTTTACTATATTATTTCGTGATGACAAATCGTTTTAAATGGCGCTACCTTATTACATTAGTTATGTATGCAATTTACGTAATACAATATTGACACTACTAAATGCCTACAATAAACTAACAAAGCATGTTCCTTGTTTACAAAAGATGTTTGACTCATACAGTCATACCTTGAAAGATTGGGTACCTTGGACTTATAATATAATGCAGGCAGGTTGTATATATTAGTACCTAAAGTACCTTTATACCGGTCAGCAGAGGCGTAGCGTGGACTAATTTAGACGTGGGCGAAGGCTCATCAGCGAGGACTTTTTCTCTTTCATAAATTGGAAAACGAGACAGCGACTGTCGCAATCCAGTGTTCACCCACATCGTCTCAAGAAGATGTCAGCAAAACCGTAGGGGCCCAGCAGGGTCGAAGCCCACTGGGGCCATGGGTGATGCAAAAGAGAACCCCGGGGCCCTGGAATGAAGGCAAAGAAGGAACAGGTTGAAAAAAAAGAAGGAAAGGTTTTAGTCAGTAACAGTCTGACACGCCCTCTCGCCCCACCCAAGGGCGTGAGATGTCATTACATGATTTCCCACCTAAAAAAAAACCAGTGTTCACCCACATCGTCCTTACTATCAGGTGAAATAGTGGTCAAACGCAAGCCTATCAATTATAAAAAAAAACCCTCGTTCTTAAAGAGCCCTCGCTTGTGCGAGCCCCTTTTGGTATGAGGCCGTGGGCGAGGGCCCGCATCGCCCACGCCTAGCTACGCTACTGCCGGTCAGGTGGTCGAATATGCAGATGTGTGCATTGTGATTACCGCTTTTGGTGTTAGGTATGACAGTAGATACTACCTCCAATACCTACCTATCTGAACCAACTTGCTTAAATAACATGAGAGCAAAGGTCGTTTCTTTATGTTATTGTTGTCAATGTTGGCATGTCGTAATTTCATAAATATGTTGATTTAATTATATAAAAACAAGTGTCTAAAAAGCTGTTACGTAGACATAGGTAGGTACACAGGTAGATCACGAGGCCTCCATTTCATGTGCAGATGACGATTACTGGAGTGGTTTTAGAGAGGTAAAAATCTTATGCTTTCAAAAGTTCAGACGCCTTTTGAAGGTTTCCCCCTGCTGACAAGAAAAAGGTAGATACAGCTGCAGGTAGGTAAGGATTTTAAAATAACAGCAGGCTTGTATTCTCCGGAGTGTTTAGCAGAGGAGCACCAATAGTAGGTAGGTACATACACTCATAATAAGGGGCAGGCTTGTTACCATTAACCGAGCACACACAGGTTCAGTCAGGCTACAGACAGCTCCTTAAAAATTACAGTTAAAAATACTCTGTAATAATTAGGCCAACAAGGAAATAGATAAAATTACAGGAGCTCAAGCTCAAGCTGCTGGCGGCCGATAGACCAACGAGCAAATTAAATTGTTGTAGAATTCAACTTTTTCATGATGTGTGACTGTCGTGTTTTAATTTGAGGTTACGTAAATAGTTTGGCACTGGCTCTATAGATAATAATATTGACTTTACACCTTGAACACATTTTTTTATGAACTCCAAAAACAGACAAAGCCGTATGACATATTTCCTGACGTCATAAATTCTTCTGACGTCGAATAACGTGCAAGCGGTTTCAAAAAAGCATGAAACCAGAGGAGAAGGATTTAAGTACGAAGATACTGGCGCGGAACAGTCACTACGTAGAAAGTATCTATCTACTGACCTTTGACAATACGGTCACAGGAAAAAGGTTAAGGCGAGTTCACACATCCACGAATCGTTATTTTTACCGGTTTGTGATTTATTACGATTCCTATATAATATGTCAATGGTAGTTAAACTTCTGTCACCGTTCCACACTCCTACCAATCGTGTTATATGACGAATACGTCCCAAAAATGTGAATCCGTAGTGACGAATCGTACGAATCATTTTATGGATCGTTTTTTTGTTTTAAAATTGGATGCATCCACTGCGTGTTTTTGTTTTCCTCTGATGAAAACTACGATAGTACCAGCACAAAGTTAGTCTTTTAAAGTACATGTAGGTAGTTCGGTAGTAAATCCAAGACGAGGTGAAAATCATGAATCGCCAATTCGGTTTATAAACGCGAACGTCTAATCGTCTTTAATGAATCCTAATTAATTTCGAATCGTTAATGACGAACGCATGTGTGAATAGGCCGTTCCACCGTAGGCGCGAGCTTGCGGACGGTGAGCAATGGGTGGCTCCCGTCCGACCGTCCGGTAACCGTCTGGACCGAGCCCAAGTCATCGACGGTGCGTATTGTTCCACGCGCGCCTCAGGGAGATGTTAGCAAATCATAGGGGCCCAGCAGGGTCGAAGCCTACTGGGGCCATGGGTAGTGTAAAAACGAAACCCGGGGCCCTGGGACGAAGGCAACGAAGGAACAGAAGTGGGTTTTTAGTCCGTAAAAGTCTGACACTATCTCGCGTTCCGCCCAAGAGCGACATTTGTCATTAGATGATTTTCCCACACAAAAAAAAAATGTGTGAATAAGCCGTTACAGCCTAGCAGTTAGGATACCTAGGCTTGACGTACAAGCGAGAGGTCGAGGAATTAACCCGTACTAACTTATTTAAGTTGCCGTCATCAAAAATATTCCAACACCGTTTTTTCCTAATATTATCTTGATGGTGCTTAAAAATATCAATAGGTACCCAACACCGGCCAATACATAGCATCAGCATAGCATAATAATTAGCCTTTATAATATCATCTTTGTGGCGACGCTTGGGGGAGGCGTATGTCCAGCAGTATGTCTATGTCTTTCGGCTGAAATGATGATGATAATGATCACACTTATGGGACTAAGACTTAAAGAGAGAAAATGGAATAAAATCAAGATAAAATAAATTACACAAAGTAAAGCGCCTGCCTGAGTTTAGAACTCACTACATACTACTTGTATGTTGGGGCTATTACCTCTGGGCAACCACTGTTATGAAGGCCAACATGTTTAAAATGTTTTTTCGCCAAAATTGTTTTGTTCATTCCGCAAATCTAGGTTGATCAGGAAACAAAGTTGAAATACTTATACGGAATCGCTATGGCAATCATAATATTAGCCGAGTACCTAGATAGTATTCAACAGCGTTAATCACATGGGGTCGAGTTCTCTTGATATTTCGTGTTAGCATAGCAGATAACAAGCAGGGTACTTAAACTGATCTGATAAGATCAGTTTGCTTTGATAACACTGTGAGAAATTTAAACACCTGCTTGGATAAAATAATATTTACAAAATAAAGACTAGCATACCTACATAAATAAAGTAAGTTCCTTACAATAAATTGCATATTGATTTTAATATTATTATCAATCTTAGTTTTTACTTTTATTATTGTTAGCTTCGCTCAACAATGCGCTTACATTGTTAGCTACTTACTTAGTAAACCTTTTAGTTAATTAATAAATGCTTCCATACTAGAACAGTGAGCTTACTTAGCTACTTGAACAGTGGTGACCGAGTGGTAACGGTCCTGAATTACGAGTTTTAGGCCGCGGGTTCAAACCCAGGCAGGCTCATTATTTTATGTAATTTATTTCACCACCACTGCTCTGAAAACGGTGAAGGAAAACATCGTGAGGAACCCGGCATGTCCTAGAACCAAAAATTCGAAGACATGTGACATCCCCCAATCCGCACTGGGCCCGCGGGCCGCGTGGTAGATTACGGCCCATTTCCTCTCCTAGAGAGGAGGCCGGAGTCCCACCAGTGGGAACATTAAAAGGCTGATTATGCTTTATTATTATTATACTAGAACTCTAGAACTGGTTTAGGTTAATTTTTAACTCCAATGATCAAAATAGGTACTTTACATTCTAAATGAAGTAGGTAATATTACCTACTTAATCGAGATATAAAATTGTTGGTTTAGAACTTAAGATAAGTTGTTGTTATGGTGTGTACCTACTTGTGGTAATGTAAGTATGTAGAACTAGGTATCACGGCTGCTACTCGCCAGTTAAAATCAAACCAAGTAGATCTACTGATCCCATCCCACGAAAAACGCATGTTTCATATGAGATACGCCACGCGATCAAAGAAGCTGCTTGGAATAATGGTATTCTTTGTAGAGTGCTAACCTAGTTATACATCCATTTGATTTTAACTATAGGAGTATTTAGAAAATTATTATGTAGGTAAATTCATAAATATCCCTGAAGTACCTATTTACCTGTGTAACGGCCGTGGCTTAGGTACGAGTTGATTGTGGGTTATTGGGATCGGTGCATTTTATTCATTCTCATTGAGATAATAGTTGTTTCGTGGATAAATAAAGTTATCTATCAATAACAAGATTGTTGAATGATTTCAGAATCAAAATCAGAATAATTTATTTGTCTTCGCTCCTGCTTACCCTGCATTTGTTTACCCAAAATGGTAAGACAACAAATAACAAATATTTTCATTCTTCTTTGAGTTATATTGCAAACCCTTTCTAATGTGATTGCATTCATTAGCAGCAAATGTATCGAGTCTATCTTTTCGACAAGCTTCACTAAGGTAGTTAATACTACAATTCTCAGCCGCGATCGCACCTGTACGACCTGTTTCAATTATTCGACCATTGTCAAGTAGACACTTGAGATATAAAACTGCACCAATTTTACAACACAATATCCACCAGGAATTAATTTGTGAATAATTAAAACAGCCACTAATCTTCACTCGAAAAAATCCCGCCAAAAAACAACAAGAATATTTTGTAAGATATAGTTTTAAACTTTCCGCCAATGCGGCACATTGTCTTTTAAGAAATTAAAATCATTGTAGGATATTCTCGACATGTATAACGATTGCAGTAACGCAAACTTTAATACTATTTAGTCGATTTATTCGATTCATTTTTGACCCTACAATCTATACTTGACAACACTATGGTGCAATGGTGCAATGACATTCGGACACTGACAGTTGCTGTCAGTGATGATTATGTAGGTAGCCAAGTCACTGACAGTGACATTACTTCTCCAAAGAGGTTCTTATTTGAGGTTACATGGGCTCTCAGTCAACCAAAATTGTTAGTGCTTCCAAAATGGCGAGTTCACAAGACGTGCAGCAATTTATTAAACAAGCAATTTCTCAAGATAAAGTTGTAGTATTCTCGAAATCCTACTGCCCCTATTGCGACATGGCTAAGGAAGTGAGTATAAGATTTTCAAATTTAAATTATTTACATGCATTTTATAAAGCTTAATGACTCATCCTTCTAAAGTTGACCTTTTAACAAAGTGTGGTGCAATAATTAAAAATTCTATAAGATTTTGAGATTTCAGTTCAAAGTGTATATTATAGTATCTATTTGGTATCTAAAAGACAGTATAAAACTACCGTTATCAATGTTTTCTTGACACTAGATTACCTATGATTATAAAGATTCAATTGATAATTCCAGGTGTTCCGCAAAGTTAAGCAACCCATAAAAGTATACGAGTTAGATGAGCGTGATGATGGAGCTGCGATCCAGGAGAACCTTGCTGCTGTTACCGGTTTCAGAACTGTAAGTTATTATTACTACTACTTCTCTCTTTTGGCTATGATTCATTTGTTGACTGATGGCTAATGTGTCATTCACACAATTGGGTTTTACCTTATATTCGTTTTAAATCGTAGGTGTGAATTGTGTTGTGATACCTAACTTGTTTCCCTACCTAATAGCTTGTGGTAGTCATCATCTTATCATCTTCCTGCCTGGGGTTGGTGCAACACGGTTTTTTCTTCGATTCTGTCCTATCAATGTCACACTATCACTAACTCCCTTTTCTTTCATATTGATCCTCATACAATCCATTTTTCCTTTGGTCTCCCTCTCCCTCTTCATACATCATGTATACTAATAGCTGATGGTAGTGATTGAGCTAATTTTGGAATGGTTATTATGTCACAAAGACCTGTAAAGGGTGAGCTTGCTGCCATTAACACTTTTGGTGCCACAAACCAATAATTGAAAAAACTAAAAGAAAAGTTGAACATGCTAGTCTGGTACTGGGCATGAGTATATATAATATTCATGCTACATATATAATAACATCTCAGTTATTGGATTGTGAACATACAAATAAATTATATATTGTATGTTCATGGTACTGATAGTGTTAATTTAATCATTGCTACTATATTATTTACCATCCATGAAACATCTATTTTTTTTGTTATTACACCATAAATTATAAAAATGTTTCTGTTTTAATATAGAAGTGACGTGTTCCTCAGTTATAAATCTCATATTGAGAGACTTAATGAGGACAATGCAGCCACAACACCTGATTCTAAAATATGTTGCAAGTTTTATTATCTCTTGTGGTAAACCAAATTCACAAATTCTGTGAATAGGTATGTATTTATCAGTACAGCCACACTGTGAGGTCACACAACAATGCTATCAGTTAACTGAAGTTTTTCATTTTACTTTTCATTTAATTATTTTATGTAGGTACACAGTAAAACGAAATTAAGTTAACAATAAGGAAAGTTTATATTTTGAAGACATGAAAGATAGTCATGCAAATGACGTAAAATTTATTCCAATGTAAATGAATAATAAAATTAAATAGCTATAATAAATAATAGTATTAATCTGCTTTTTCCATTTTTCAGGTACCTCAAGTGTTTATCAATGGCAACTGCGTGGGGGGAGGCTCTGATGTCAAGGCTTTACATGCGTCAGGAAAATTAGAGCCCATGCTTATTGGATAAATTAAAAAGAAGGATCAAACTAAATATGGATGTTGTTGCTTGAAAAAGGAATGTAAAAAATTAAATGTTTAACCCTTTACTGCTTGCGTTGGAGTGTTCCGACGAGTGTTTTCATGTCCTATGCGCTAGGGTCGTGTGTTCGCGACTGGGTACTCCATCTCGTTTAGCTCTTCAATCTCTATAGGTGACAGAAGAGCTGACAAGATGGAGTATTTTGGTCGTGGACGTGTGACGTTGGTGGAATAAGCGCGATAGTGTTTGTCGGATATATTCGACATAAGCAGTTAAAAGGTTAATAAGTGTTATGATATTACGGTCAGTAATGTTTCTCAAAGTACAAGTACCTACCTACTTAGCCTGTTGTTTATTTTTCATTTTGCATATAAGACTTTTATGCGTAAAAGACTAAACATAGAACAATAATTAAATTCTGTCACATTATTCGATATTAATTTCGCTTTGTTATATATTTTTACAAATAAACAATTTATAAAATGTTTTTACGTTTTTTATTTCAGTTGAAATATGAAATATTTTAACTAGATTGTAAGATAAAATCATGACAAAATTATTCACAAAACTAACCGATTATTTTCAACATTATGTAAATATTATTTAAATCTGTCGGCTTCACCCTATGACAAGCGGGAGAGCCACATTCGGGCCGAATTAATTTTAGAGATTCCTCCATAAATCCTGCAGCTAAAGTCACTTGTCCCTCCCTAAGCGCTTTATTACGCACACGAGATGAAAACATCAGGCCTACTCAAGGCCACTACGCGAGGCTGGAGCGAGGGGCGCCGGCCGGCTGAGTCCCGCCGCCGCGCCAGGACGTAGTAATATTGTCTCCTATGTCATTGATAAAAGCGTCGTTTTTGCGTAACGCGATAGAGTATTGTGACAATTAAGGCGAAGTGTGTGCGAATGAGAGGGAAAAGGCCCTCGCTACCCTCGCGACCCCAGTCGCCGCCGCCCTACCGCCAGCTTCGCGCGCTCGCCGCTAGTCGGCGCTGCGAGCCCGCCCCAGCACAACATGATATTATTATATCTTATTTAGCTAAGATTCATGTAAACAAACTGGTTTGTGCTGTGTTTAGTGTTTATACTTTACTTTATACATCGATTGTAACGTTGGTTTGTGTGAATCATGTGATTTATGAGCAGTGGTACTGGGAAGCTTACCTAAGGTTTGTTGTATTTATAGTTATTTAAATATATCTAGCTATATTCTAAGGACGGCAAAGATAAATAAATGGAAGGAGTCTGTCATTGTCTCGTTCGATTTCATGTTAACGTTTAACTTAAGAATGCGTGCCGTTTCATTATTAGAAATAAGTGAAGAAGGATTTTAGTGGATTCTAATGGATTTTGCCTTCAATATAATACGATAAGGTTATACCTAGGCATTTTTCTTGACTGATAATAACTATCTTAGGTATGTTTTATCTAAACATTTTTCTTCGATTAGTTGGGTACAGTCAATTTTTTTTTTTTATATGTATACACAAGAGTAGGTATAGGATTATTTATGTTAGACAGCAACCAAAAACCACTATTGTTTAAATTTTAAATTAAATGAAAGATAATAGCTGTTCTGGCTTTGTAATTCTAATAAAATTTATTATATCACTAATAAAATCAAAGGATAATATTTTTTATTTGTGCTAGTTTCAGTCCGCAGCTTATACGCGTGCGTGTCTGTTAAAAAATAACCTATGTCCTTCCTTGGGGTTAAAGCTTACCGCGTACCAAATTTCATCTAAATTGGTTTAGTAGTTTAACCATGTAAGTATAACAGACAGTTACTTCACATTTATGCCTAATAAGTATTAAGTTTGATAAGTTGGTGCTCCTATCAGCACACCGACGAATGGTATGAAGATAGTTAATTTATTATCTGTGGTCTATTCACTGTTCAACTTATTCATAACTAGCTTCTGCCAGTGGTTTCGCCTGCGTGAAAGTAGGCATACAAAGTTTGAACCCCCGTTTCTTTCCCTGAGTGAATTTTGGAACATCCTGCCTTAGTGCTCGCTTACGTCATAAAGGGAAACCTAGTGCAAAATTTCACACACCTAGTGCCAGTAGTTTCGACTGTGACTGTGACCTGATATGTCGGTCAGTCAGTTTCTCCTTTTATATATAAATATATAGATTTACTTGGAAACAGTTCTACGTGTCCAGAAACTGAATCCATACTTAGGTACTAAAATTATAAATGCGAAAAGTCTGTTACCTCTTATCTAAAAGCTGAACGGATTTAAACAGAACTGGCATACGGGTAGACCAACTAGATAAGCACCTAAGATATTTTTACCTTAAGATCATGTTCCTGTGGGTTGATTTGCGATATTCAGGCGAAACCAGTGGCGAAAGTTAGTGGGTGCACAAACTATAACATTAATAAATGCACCATGCCGGCGCTCAGTCTAATCCGATGCGGCTCACAAATCTTTTAAAGAGAATCGAGCTTATCTCGTTTCGGCTCGAGCTGACTTCTGGCTTACCAGAGCTGTCAAGTTTGAGACGGTTATCCAGTCAACAGACTTTATACAGCGTGGTTTACTGCCTCCTAACTCGCTTAAACTAGACTAAAGTGGTCTTATTATTTATTTATATATTGGGTATTCTTTTTTTATTTGGGAAATCATTTAATGACATCTCCCGCCCTTGGGTGGGGCGGGAGATGTCATTAAATGCCACTCATTAAAACCCACTCCTGTTCCTTTTTTAGCTTCGTTCCAGGGCCCCAGGGTTCTCTTTCGCTTCACCCATGCATGGCCCCAGTAGCCTTCAACCCTAACGGGCCCCTACGGTTTTGCTGACATCTCCTTGAGGCGCGCGTGGAACACTACGCGACGTCGACGACTTGGGCATTGGATACTCTTTGATGCCTTTTTTGTGGTGAGATATCTTCAAATGACTTCTCTCGCTGTAGGGTGGAGCGGGACTTCAGACTTTTACCGACATGCGTCACCTGCTATGCTGGCCGTCATGCACAACTACCTGCACTTTTCAGGATTTTTACGAGGCCAATAACAGATCTGTACTGATTTCCAAATACTGGTCAGAAAAAAAGTAATTTGAGTTCGTGAAAAAAAGAAGACTAACTAAAACTTACCTGTGTCCTTTAGTTGTCCTTTGCGTTCGAGGACTACGGTATCTTCTGCGATGCACCTGCAACTGTTTTGTTCTATATAGTCTACTGAATAATGACGCCAAATGAAAACAGAACCACGTGCGTAAACCACAGAATCAGCTTATTTTTCCGGATAATAAGCAGCTTAAAATAAGACCAGAGACAATTTAACCTCTATGCGAAGTTTGGGCTACACTGGAAAATAGATTTGGACTGTATTTTCCAGTGTAGCTTTCTGTTAATGAAATAATTTAGGTACCTCATTGTATCAGGGTATCTAGAAATTACCTTCTACAAACAGAATATCAATTTTACCGCTTTATAAAATGCTAGATGCTGCCAGCTTCCGTGAAAGTATAAAATTGTCCCAAAGGACTCCCGGGATAAAAACTATCCTATGTGCTATTCCAGATCACGGTCTACCCGTATACAAAATTTTATAAAAATCTGTTCAGCCGTTCGACCGTGAAAAAGTGACAAACATACACACTCATAAACTTTCGCCTTTATAATATTAGTGTGAATAGTATTCGTTAGTAGACGAATGAAACGTACGTTGTAATACTTCTAAAATGTATATTTAATGTACGATTGAAAGTGCTTTAATTAAAACAGTTAGTAGTTTTAAATAACACATATTTAATTATACTTCATTCTTTTTATAATATTTATTTGTTTATTTATTTATTGTGCACACCTACCAGTGTTGTCTGTTTCTTTTAACCCAAAGGTTAGCTGGTAAAGAATGTCTTGTTGCATTAACTTCGTCTATGTACCACTATTGTACATGAAAATTAAATAAACAAATAGATTTATTTGAAGAATCCGAGCTCTCATTCACGAAACAGCCATAAAAGCCTTATTTGAACGACAGTAGATATGAGAAAGCCGAAGGGTGCTATCAGCAAGGTTACAGATTAATCCTGCTGTCCGTAACTGAGACTAGTATCTCATCCCACTGTCGGATTAGGACCCTATGGGATCTACTCACTAGAAGACTCGGGTATTTCATTAAACGAGTGCTATTTTTGTTTCCAATTAAGTCACTAGTTTGATTGTTAATAGATTTCTAGTAAAACTCATATATTTTTTTTAATAATAAATCATCAACGTAATACTAATACACCAAGAAAAACATGGAGATTTAAGCAAATATTTTCTTAATTAAGTTCAAGAAAGTACATGTAACGCTCAAATCGCTAGAGCCTTTATTTCTTTGTGAGGCATTATTAAAATAGTCCCGTGGCAGTGAGGCTCGAGAATTTGCCCGATCTAGAGGGTTGTTTGGGCGGGAAGAGCGACTTGGGCGGGCGGGAGAGGGATGCGAAGTGAATAAAAGCCGGGCGACCGGCCGGCGCCAGTTCAGAGCAGTTGTAGCTCTCGGCTACGGCGTAGCACCGCGTAGCACGCGCTACGAAACTTTGATCAACTTTCTACGAAGACATTTCTAAAATTATTTTTTTGACTTCGCGCGGGTGAAATTTCTTGTGCCGATGTAGAACTTGTTTTTTGGCTCGATTATATTTTGGTAAGGCTCATTGAATATTAATTAGTTGCTTTTTTGTTTCATTTTATTGCATTAAAATTAAAACCAAATGGTGATGTAGTTTTTATAAATATAGCTATAACTTTTTTCTACTTTATTATTTCGTGCACTTTATTATATTATATATATTGTTAGAAAATAATTTCTTTTATAAACTGTGGTTACTAAGTTACCTACAGTCTTTTTTCAAAACTCGACTTTGATTTCGTTTCCACTAGACTGTGTTTTTTTTTTGAGTAAGTAGAAGTAAATCGCACTCAACCATAGTTCAGCTTCTTATAAGAAAAAGATCAGAGAAAGACCTAATGAGCTTGATTACCTTTACAAAGTTATAAACAAACAAACAACACATCTTCTTCATAATATTAGTTTTTATTTACATTAGTAGGACTCTACTTGTTCGATTTCAATAACAGTGTGTACTATCTTTGAATACTGTTAAAATAACAATGGTCAGTAACCAATAGGACCTTTTTAAGTATTTCTAAAAAAACTTGCATACTTAGATTAGCGAAAGCCGTATAAAGAAAGATTATTACCATTATAGGTACGTCTCTAAATATATATAAGCGCGGACGAAATGATGAAACTGATATGTTTTTTTTTTTTTTAATAATAGGCACATGTTGTCGTTGAGTTTATTATTAAGTTGAGTACATATTAATCATTTCTTTTTTTAGCTAGAAAAAAAAAGCAATGTTGGGAAGGGCAAACATTTATTTATTTTTATCGTTCTTCTAACAATCTTCTCTATCCTCTTCATACTTCCGATTTCGTTAATTTCTCTTTCTATATTTTGTATTCCAAATTAACCTTCTGCTTTGAAACAAGCTTCCTCTGTGAAAATTGCGGATATATTTTGAAAATAAATAAACAACTCTATAGTTAAGTAAATAATAATACATACATATTTTCATGTAGGTGCATATTTCATGAAGTATATATGTAACTGTACTTCATAACATTGGTAATTACCTAGTTTTTAAAATTTTATTTTATCTTTGGTATGTTTTTTACTATGCACCTGCTGTG
The DNA here is from genome assembly GCA_961205895.1 of Mythimna pallens. Lineage (NCBI taxonomy): Eukaryota > Metazoa > Arthropoda > Insecta > Lepidoptera > Noctuidae > Mythimna > Mythimna pallens. Next base: position 12,926,116 of record OY540843.1, read on the forward strand.
TAATCTCTTCAACACAGTTAATTGACTGGTAGAATGCCATAGACACTAGTCCGCCTTTGTACCTTTGTGAATAAAGTTTAAATAAATAAATGGAAGAGGTAGATCATGTCGCAAAAAACGTACATTTCGACACTTCAAATGAATAAAAATTAATAGGGTATTTCCCGTTGACCCAGAATTCTGAAATTTGGCATAAAGCAAGGTCATATAGTATAGATATAGGAATAAATATTTAGCACAAAAAAAAACTTTTTTGGGATTCGGAAAAATCTTCGAGATTTCATTCGGGAATTGATTTACATAAAACTCAGTGCGCGAGTCCGACTCGCACTTGCCCAGGTCTTTATAAGTAGATAGGTAACTATATAGATATTAAAAAAAACGTTGCCCCACACTAGGAATTACTCGTGTATTGTGGATGCGTTTACAAACATGTAAACTTCTTAGCGGTTCATTGAGTCCAAAGCCAAGGTAGCTGCTAGGAAACTCGGCGTTCTTGCAAAGGTCCGACGGTACTTCACACCGGGACAGCTTTTATAGCTATACAAAGCACAGGTCCGATCGTATGTGGAGTACTGCAGCCACGTATGGGCTGGTGCTGCAAAATGCCACCTAGCCACTTTGGACTCGGTGGAAAGGCGTGCGAAGATGCTAATTGGTGATCTCGATTTGGTTAAGTCCAATCTTCAAAGCCTTGAGCACAGGCGTAGGGTAGCCAGCCGTTGGTGTTTTACAGGTTACAATTTGAAGAGTGTGCGAGGGCATTGCAGGACTTGATTCCGCCATCTCATTTCTACCATCGGACCACCCGAGGTACGGCGAGTATCCACCCTTACGTTGTTGAAACCTCTACGGTCCGGACTAAGCGTTTCGCTTCGTCGTTTATACCGCGTACATCGAAGGACTGAAACAATTTGCCTGCTGAAGTCTTCCCATCCGATTATAATTTAGGTGTCTTCAAGGCTTGAGTCAATAGACTCGTAATAAACTAGTGTGCCTCATCATCAACGATTGCATCACTGCTTACCATAAGGTGGGATCGCAGTCAAGCACTAGTTTACAACAAATTAAAATATAAATAAAACTAAACAAAGCACCCTGACCCGGCACACTTATCTGTAAGTCATACAAATATTTTAACTAATCGCTCAACCTCTGCACAAACTGTGCCGTCATATATTATATGACAGACAGAATTAATAATAATAATAATAACAACCGAGTCCTGACCACCGGCAGCTTGGACCCTGCTCCCGATGCCGGTGGGCTACTATTTTTTATATTTTTAAATGTTTTTCTTATATGTGTGTTTTAAGAAATATTTAAAAATATATAAAAAATGTGTAATAAAGTAAATAAAGATAATAATAATAATAAGGAGATTAGGAGATTCCTCTCTCAGGAGCCCTGACCGCCGGCAGCTTGGATTCTGCTCCCGATGCCGGTGGGCTACTATTTTTTATATTTTTAAATGTTTTTTTTTAGGAAGTATTTAAAAATATAATAAGTATTTAATATAATGCATAAATGGAATAATAATAATAATCAATTTATTTCAGGCAACATGTACCCATATCATAAATACCTTATAGACTAACATACATACATAACTATAGATGTTATAATTGTAGACATAAAAGTATGTTAATTATTACTCTCTACGTGATGGTTGGAAACCGTAAGTAAAGGGAATACTAAATTAAAATAAACGAAACAGAAAAAAAAACCATGAATACGAAAAATCCCGTTCATAATAATTAATTCATGTATTTTATACAAGAGCTTAAGAATACATAACTAAAACAGATGTTTATTAATTCTGATCTCGAAAAACTATCCGACTTTATCTATGAAGATTCTATTTATAAAACTGAGAACAAACAAGTTTCGCTTTTCTCTTTCATCTCAAACGCATACGTGTCTAAACAAAGGCGAGTAAATAAAGTCGACTTTCATTATATAATGCGCTGCTAATTTTCCTTTTCACTCTCTCATTTCCATGTTTTTAAAACGCTAGACAAGAGTACTTATCGTTTTTTGAGTGAAACGCGCTTGATTTTATAATATAAGCAGTTTATACGACGTCGGGACGCGAGAGTCGAGACGCGAGCTCTCCGCGAGAGAGAAAAAACGAAAAAGCCCCGTTTATTCGCTAGCATGTCAACAAACTTGGCTCTAGTGTAGGTTTGCACTTATTTGCACTCATTAATGAGGCTGAATATAAAAGAGATTTTATTCTCAAAGTACTACCGCTGTTTTGTGGAGCTTTGAGTGAATTTTATGATATTTGCCGCTATTTTAGTTTCGTGAAAAGTTTTATGATTTCGAAGCTCAAAGATTTGGCTTTTATTATTATTCCTAAATAAATATTCATGAGCAATATTGATCAATATTGAACATTGGTTTTGATTAAGACAAATATATATCTTTTGATAAACAGATTTATATTTATATCAAAAATGTTATCACATACCTGTGTGCCCATCGCACCATCCAATTCGCCTGTTTAAATTTGTATAATGGCTATTTTAATAACTTTTTTCACTTTTCACTTCACAACAGAATATTTATACAAGGAAAAACAAACAAAGTGATAATTAATTCACACAAATAAATCTATAAAAAAATATTCGCGAGTTTGAAACTTTCAAAGTTTGATGGAAAATATATTAATTAATCGTCGCGATGCGTCGTCGGGTGGCTCATCAAAAATGTATAGAATTCGTATGATTTGCATAAAAGTCATTTTATTGCCTCGAAAGACAAACAGAATGGGATATTAGCTGTTGGAATCATTCCAACATTGCGGTGTGAACTATGCGCCGTAATAAAGGTATCTGCTTATATAGGTGCGAGTTTTATCTATGTGTTGTACCGCTCTAGTTCAGTCCTCGCTTTTATTTTAATTAAAAGTTATTCAACACATATGCACAGATACGAACATTCGTCGGATTTACCAGGACTTATGAACAAGTCTACTAATTAATTAAAGTTAAGATACAGTTTGTAGATAGGTACCTCCTGCATATACTGAAGAAAAAAGTCTTTAAAATACACATATTAAAGAGGAGTGCACAGATTCCCTCTTGCGAGAGCGACTGTTAAGAATTTAAATAAGTGTCGGCTGAGTTTGGCAAAGAATTCAATGAGTTGGCGTAATTATGTCGAGCAAGTTGGCGCATTCATTAGGCGTGTTGTGTTTAATATTCATCAGCGCGCGGTCTACAAGTAACATTTTTACTTTACGACTGGCTTCCAAATCCCTGGTACCTACCGACGTAAATTACATGGAAATTAGTCTAAGTTCATTTTGAACCGAGCTTCGGTACAAAGACGGGTGAAGTAACGAAGTGGCTTATTGTTCTAGACAGCGGATTCTCTGTCTGTGGTTCTCTAATATTTTTAAACTTATTCTTATCACAGTAATAACATAAAGACGAAGAACGGATTAGAATGAAAACTTGGACACGGGTAGCATGACCTGGAATATTATTTTTTACCTATATTTATTTTACTATTTATGTATACACAAAGACATAGAAAAAGATAATTAATAATAATAGATATTAGTACAAAGGTAATGTTTATTTAAAAAAAAAATATTCCTGCAAATTTGCGAAAGGAGAAATTAAGAAAAATGTAGACAAGAAATAGCACGTATAGCATATATATAACCATTTCCTACAAGTGTGCCTATAAAATTTGAAGAATTTTCTTTGTTTCTCCAGGATCCCATCATCACATCCTGACCTTGAAACCACCTGGGAAGTATACCCTTTCAAACAAAAAGAATTGTCCAAATCGTTTTAAGCTTGTACGAGTAAACGTGAAACATACATATAAAATAAAAGAATTGAAAACCTCCTCCTTTTTGAAGCCGGTTAAAAATGACACAATAGTCAAGAGAAAACGATCCCCTTTTCCCCACTCTTGTTCCTTCAGTAGCTGTTTGCATTCCAGGGCCGTGGTGCCCGAGACGTAAACATCTTTTTTTTTGATGATGGAAAATCGTCAAATAACTTCATCTGCTACGGGTGGAGCGAGAGACTTTTACTGATTAAAACCCACTTGTGTTCCTCCAGTTGCATTTTTAGTTCCAGGAGTATGGCAACTCTTTCGAATAATTCTACATCCTGGCAGGCAATACAGTTCGCCTTTGTATGAGTGCTCCAAGGCAGTCCGCTGTCATCTTCCGTGTTACGCAGGTTCTCACCGAACATGGTCAATTCGGGAAGTTGCTGCACCGGATTCGTGCGGAAGTAACGCCCGGGTGTCAACACAGTGTGAATCGCCTGGAGGACACGGTAAAGGTGTGCCCCGCCAGGGCAGAGCACCGCCGTGTCCTCGTGGGAGAGATCCATGGTCCGAAGTGAGGAGGAGTGGCATGCGGTCGCCTCCTTCTGCGAATCAGTAATGCTAGCAAAGGCCTTTTATTAGACCAACTTGGGTTGTATTGATGATTTAGTGAAGGTGTTACGGTCGTAAATTATATTTTAATGAAAATAGACCCTAACACTGAAAAGCTTAAGAAAATTTAAATTTCGTGGGCACTTTAGAGAATTCACGTTATCCCTGAATATTACAGAAGATATTAACACCAATGCAATGAGTCCGAATCCCACCCAAGATAAATGTTTGTGGGATGAGAACGATCATTTGTTCTGTGTCTAGGTATAATTCGTCTATAATATATGTATGTACTTAGAAATATATAAGTATGTTTATCAGTTGTCTAGTAATGATAGCACAAGCTCTGCTCAGTTTGGGAGTAGATGGCGTTATGTGAAAGTTGTGAAATATTATTAATAATAATTATTATTATTTATTCACATAATTTACAATTTGGATTATAGGATTGCCTAACGCATATTATATTATAATGCCAGCTATTGTTTGTTCCAAAATGAATCTTCGTTATTATTCTCCACTTTACATTTCTCAAATCGTACTGAAGTTAAAAGCAAAGAATAATGTTAAATCGATTACCGGATTACTTTAACTTAATCTGGAATCTGTTTTGATTCAACATTTCTTTGTTTTGGCTCATTTACCCAAATGGTATAGGCCGCATTGACATTAATGGGCTTAGTTTGGTGTAAAGAATGATCATGGCTTATGGCGGATATTATTGATACGGTACTTACTGTTCATTTTACTTTTATGTCAATTTTTAACTATAATTAATTTTATTTATGGACTAGCTTCTACCAGCGGCTCCGCCCGCGTGATTTAGAAAATTATCCCGAGGGAATTACTTAAATTACATTAATTACATTCCGGGATGTAAAGTACCTATGTGCTATTCAAGAACATGGTCTATCCGTGTGCTCTTTGTAATCCGTTAAGAATTAAAAAAAGAGTGTAAAAATACTATATACGTTTTTTGCGACATAAAAGACCGTATCTTTTTTTTTTCGTAAATTCGGAAGTTTGGTTTTTTCACAGCTACAAGAGACAGCAAACCTGGGGATATGGTTATAATTTCAACTCGACACTTTCACGTGTTCCCGAGATACTTCTTCTTGACAGACAGCACAGTATGTTATTTGGCCTTAGTAGCGGTCGTCCTCATTTTCTGTTTGATTTCAATAGCTTAAGTGATAATTAATCATCTTTAATAATAACTGTTTAAAAAATTACCTTAATTTTGAAAATACACATTTTTTTTTGTAAGGTCATTGACCTCAACGGCAACTTCTTTTTACGTTTCTAGAAAAACGGGACACTAATCCTTCCTTAATAGTATGTAGAATAATAGTCCTACTACACACATATTAAATGTGAAAATTGCAAGTCTCCCATCACACAGGAAATAAAGAAAAAAAATATTTTGTAAATTACAGAAAATTAATGAAAAAAAAATAACGGCTAGATGGTCGCATTTTTTTTTACCTACAGAATAAACGTAATTAGCGTATCTACAAACTGGCAAAATATTAAGCGTATATCTAGCGACATCTCTGAGATAAGCTATTTCTAAGTTTTTTAAAGATTTCTATGGAAATAGGGTTGGCACAAAAAGTTTTTAATCGATTTCAAAATAGAGATTCTAAAATCAGTATATATTTTTTTTGTTATTATAAAACTGTACCTACCTAGCAGAGGTGTGTGAGTTGAATATACATATTTAGGAAAAATTTAAAAGCCCTAAGACCACAAAAATCAAATTAGTTTTTTTCCTGATCGTTTATTTATCTGTTTATATGTTTGTAGGCGCATCACGCCATAACTCCTGAAAGTATTTCAACGAACTTTTTTATTTAGTCTGAATTAAAAACTAGGATATTATTAAGTCGAAAAATGTCTCATTTCTATAGGCTAAAAAAAAACACAGGTTACTCAAATGATTAAATTTATTATTATAGTTTTATGATTCATCTTCATTATCAGGATGAACTAATATTTCATTTGTCGTTAGTACGACGATATCTTCAACGCTATTGGAGTACTCCACCACTGGGTTGATATTTACATTATCTCTGGTTTCTTTTAAGATACGAAGAGCCTTAGTAGGTATTGGCCGAGGACTTTTTAGTTTTTGTCGAGTACCGAGTGTTAATGACGATAAATAAAGATCGGATGATTCCAGCGCTCGGTGAAATAAATCGGTGATGGTGGTTTTCCTATCTAATTTTCTTGTATGGTGTTGACGATCGTAGCGCCAAAATTTATTCCTAGATTCGCCTGCTTGTTCCGATAATACACCTATAGGTAATGAACTCGCATCTATTATTTGCCTGCCGTGCATTAATATTCTGTGTAATGTGACGGACATATAAAACCAGTGATAGGTCTCGACGTACTTTCTAGCAACATATGTGCACAGTTCTTCAAATTTTACAGCATCGATTTTCAATCCACTTGATAGCGCAACCAAAATAGTGTGTAAGTCGTCCACTAGCCATGTCTCGATACCTAAAATATTTGCAAATGTGTGGCGATGTTCGTCTGAAAAAGCAGTTCTCGCCGTATTCCCATCGTTCGTGGTACCTGAGTTGGGACGAACAACATCAACCAAGAGTCCCATTTTGTCCCTTATTTCATGCTGTATGGACTTTTTCCGCTCCTCGACAATTTTGGCCTCTGGTGATGATTGAGTGACTCTCCATTTCATTACTGTTGGATCATTTTTGTATCCCAAGTGCAATAAGAATTCAAATATTCTGATCCAAGCATGCAACGGACTTAATCCATGACGTAAGGCTTCAGGATTCACAGGTTTGTTTTTCACAACATCTAGTTGGTTAAATTCTTTGGCTGTAGCATCACAACAAGAACAACGTAGTTGCGATGTAACATTTAAAATTATGTTTAAAACCTTACCGTCTATTATAGTAAGGTGTAACTTAGGATTTGAAATTATGCTCTGGCCTGTGAGAGTTTCCGCATATATTGGTGTTAAATTTTGTATTTCATGCTCTACCCGTGTTTTTTCTTGGTGAATTAATTCTTTGGTTTCTTTTTTGTATTGGATCTTCAAAGGACAACAGAATCTAAAGGACTGTGGAGTCGGATTTGACCACAACACAAATCCGTCAGTTGTTTTTAAATATAATGGGATGTATGTTGTGGCAAACAAACAATTTTCATTATCCTCACTATCATCATCATCTGAAAACTTTTGTTTACAAAGCGCCTGTCCCGTAGTTCCGTCAAACCCCCAAGATCCCTCAAAGATACATTGAACAGTGTCTATCTGTTTTTGTCTACAATACTCCGAAACGAATTCATCGCGAAATTTAATGATTCGACGAAATGTGTGTATTAGCAAGCCTTGAAATGAAACACTTGCTTCTCTATCTGTAACGTTTATGTCTTCTTCCGGATAACACATTTTTTTGCTAAACTTACTTTATAGTATGGGGGATAAGCTGGATATCCTCTTTCTTTTAAATCACGTTGCATGAAAGTATAATCATCTACAGTCAATTTCCTATCAATTATTAAACTGAGGGCTTCATCTGGTGTGTAAGGTCTGGTGGGTTCTTCTTTAGTTTTTATTGAGGTCGCAATCTTTTTAGACCTACTTGGACTTTTCAAGCATTCGTTTATTACAAATTCTAATTCTTGAGCAGAACTTTTTTTTAACTTTTCTTTGGTTTCAGTATCAGTTAAAACTCTAGATACAGCTCTAATATTTTTTGGTTGGGGTTCTTCCTCAAGCGATTCCTCAAGCTGTTTTCTTGAACGACGTTTTTGACGGTCACTGAGATTATCATATGGTGTCGATGCACTTAATAATGGAGTGATAGATGAGGAAGTCGACGGTTCCGGATTCTTGGGATTCAAAGATTCTTTTGTAGGAAAATTACTAGTTTCCGAAGTTAATGTATCAACATCTAATCGTAAATTATTTTCAAATTTCGGTATTTCAATATTAAAATTAGTAGCAAGCCAATCTTTATTTTTATCACGGAATCGTTTTAAATTTCTTTTGCTGTCATTGTAGAGTTTTTCGCATTTGCTAATAAATTTTGAAAGGTTTTCTTTGATTTTTTTATTTTGAACGTCAACACTGTTAGGAATACCATTTGGAAAGAGAGCATTTAACACAACCATGTTTCTTTCATCAGTATCGAGATCTGTAGGCCTGTTTTTCAGTCCATTCGAACGGGCTTTCTCGACTAAAAGAGTGTATATTTCCAGTTTCGTAAGCGATTTCATATCCATATTCATGCCTTTGTCGTCGTTAGTAATCGTTTCTGCCACTCGCTGACCAGAATGAGGGTTGGCGCCCTCATTCCCCCCTTGCATTAAGTCCTCTGGTCGGGGCCCAGAAGGACATCCCCCAGCAGAATGGGTCAATTTCTGCTGAGGCAAAGCAGTGCCATGGGTCTTTGACGGCTCCATGACACCTCACCCCCGCTTCTCCAGATACTATGTATAGGAATTGGGGTTTTGGCAATTGCCTGACTAGGGTGGACCCCTTCCCAATTCCACATAATAACCTTCATCGAAGATAGAGTTATAAGTCACTCTAGATTTTGATTACACATAAAATATTCGTTTGTCCGAACATTCAGCTTGACATTATAAAGTATTCTATGAGAATACCTATACTTCGAAGAAATAGAGAACTTTGACTTTTAAATATCAATCATTAGAAAAATAGAAGCATTTAAATTTTCGATTCCTTACATAATTTTAAACCAGCTTTTGCAACTAATAAACACATTTTAAAAATGAATATAATTTAAATTGTTAATCACCTGTAATCAATAAGTGCCTGTCAGTTTTTAAAGAGCAACAACATAAAAAACTTTGCTCGTTGAAAACTGACAGGCACTAGCGTGTGACTGACAACCCTGACTCCAAACTTTGAGATTGAATATTTATGGAGTCTTGTATCCGTAGCATCTGATTTTTGTGTGGTGGGTAGTTAGTATTGTAAGTAACAATTTAGCACTGAAAAGAAATGCGACCATGTAGAAATTCGTTAGAAAATATTTATCTTGATATTACAAAAAAGTAATGATTTCATCCATAAGGGTATGATTATTTACATTGTAGTTAACTTATTCATGTTCTTAGTGCTTTTCCCATCATACCGTAAAGGATTGAATGATAATTTAGTGCTAATTTATGAGATAATATATTTCTATGACTTTTTCTCGATTTCCCTAATTTCTTTAAAACTAAGATAGATAAAAAAAAATAAGTTTTTAAATACGATTTGTTTTAATGTTATCTCTCTAAAAACCACGTTAAATGAGGACGACCGCTACTAGGGCCAAATAACATACTGTGAGACGGACGGACAACAAAGTAATCCTATAAGGGTTCTGTTTTGTTCCTTTTGAGGTACGGAACCCTAAAAACAGATTACTTTCTTCAAACAATCAATATTGACTCTTATAAAATTACACATATTTAAGATGACTCATATTTTATAACAAATCAGAAAAGAGATACAAGTTTCTAATTTAATCTATTCAGTTTAGAGAATCTCATATTTTTAGAAACGTTATATTCCAAAGAAAATTTCGTCTCAAAGACTGAATAAAGTAATACGTATTTATCTTCATTCAAACACCAGGAGCAACTTAAGTATGGTCGAAAAACTCCTCCGCATCGCTGTCGACTGGTAATGTAAAAGACTGGCGGCATTTTCACGCTGTATGGCAATGACTATCCTCTGTCTAAGGTAAAAGCCAGCCCTTGGTTCACGCGACGTGTTAACAAGGCCAAGTTTGAAAAAGTAGGACTTTGAAAGTTTTGTCGGTTACAAAGGCCTACCAACAGTGGCAAAACGCATGCTACCGGGCGGGCGTAGCGCAAATATTGCAATAATTACAGCCACATCCTCAGTGACGATGAATGATCATCGCGTTTTACATATTAATTAATGTTTAACTAGCTCGTTGATCTCGTGGTCGCAAGCGCTACTGCCGAGCATGGGGTTCCGGTTTCGATTCCCGGGTCGGGCAAGAGGTGCTACTGGGTTTTCCCATTACAAATTATTTTGTAGCAGCCCGGAGTTTGGAAGTTGGTGCTGTGACACCCCTATGCCTCGAAAAGCACGTAAAGCCGTTGGTCCTGCGCCTGATCTGTCCCCGGTCGTGTCGGATTGTCGTCCCATCGGACTATGATAATAAAGGAACAGAGAGTACTCCTGTTCTTACGCACACACTTGTGCACTATAATATCTCCTGCGTATTTGGCTAATATCTGTTGAGATTGGCCATCGTAATCGAAATTTAGTCCGGTGGATTATTATGCAATGTATTCTCTCTTTGTTTCAGATGCTGAATCGGACGTTAAAACAGCCTGCCGTAGAATTAACCTAACAGTGCAGCTCAAATATTAATTACCTTCTTAAAATACTTAGTACAAAGCTATCGAACTTAATCGCTTAAGTATCTCTTAGTTTATTTTTGTAACGCTTTTAGGAAAAGAAACCGATTTGGTAAATCGTCGCCATTTTCTATAACGTACGGCGGTGTAGATAGCTGTATCGTTGCGGTCCGTAGTTTTATAGGGGAAACAATGCCAGAGGTTCTCATAAAGCATCGATATCTTGGAGGTTGTGATTTTTCGTGGGTTGTGTAATGTTTAGGGGGTGGAAGTAGTGGGTAGTGTAGTGATGTGCGAAGACAAGGAGGAGGCGCGAAGCGAGGCGGGCGCGCCCAGTCCGCGGCGCCTGTGCTGGTCGCGCCCCGCGGCGCCGCTGCCCGACACCAGAGGACTGTGCTGCGCCAAGCTACTGCGGAAAAACGGCAAGCCTAAAAAGGTGAGTCCACTATATTCTGTTGAAATCCATTCATTCCAATAGTAGCGACTTTTGGTAGCTACATGCCAAATGTAGATAGCCTTTTCAATCACAAACGCTATCGCCATCGCGATGTGCTTGTTTAAGTAGCTAGATCGGTCGCCACAAGGAAGAAATATTATCGAATGAAACTTTTATTTTAAACATTGGTGGTGAATTCAAGGATGCACCAGAAGTGTAAGTGAAACAGAGGCGTTTAAAATTATATTTATTTTGCATATAGGTTTTAAAAACACTTAAATACAAGTAAATTTAAACTAGTTGAGGCTGGTGTTTACACCTCCTAGCTGACTACCCTGAGAAGAAACACCGAATTAAACTCAGAGGTCAAAGTCTCTAGACCAAACAGCAAACATGTAATGGTCAATCAATCATATGAGAGCCATGCAGATTAGTTTCTGAGATGGTCTTTACAAGAAAGAAACACACAGCTTTGAGTGGACCTGTCCAGTCAGTGCAAGCATTGTCAGTATTTGTGTAACTCAACTCAGGATTACTAAAAAGCTCAAAGACTTGACTTGGCGTTTTTCTTTTAAAGAAAGGGCATTTGGGTAGGCTGCATAAAGTACTCAAACTGCCAGACATAGGATAAATTATTACCTACGTTTAAGTTACTGAAAAGAAAAAAATCTACATAGTTCCCACATTTATAAATAATTTATAAAAGAAAACATAAAATAAAAACAAAATTATAATACTTCACAAAGTAAATAATAAATATTTACTTTGTAAAGTATTACAATATTCATTCAAACTTATAAAAAATATTAAATTGTAAAATAAAAATAATTAAACAATCATCAATGTAGGTATGTATTTAGTGTATAAAAAAAAGGACACGATAGTCTTCTTTTTTTGGGTTGTTTGATTTTATGACTAAGGAAATGCTGCCTACACGTTTTTTCATCAACTTATTTATTACAATAAATTCTTGCACGGCGATTTGGTGCAGGAACCCGCATACCGCCACTATTTTAGCGGACAAACTATATATCTTACTAACAATTGTCACCAGCTCACGATATCTCAAGGACGAGGACACTTTTACGGTTTCGATAAAGTTAAACTTTATGGGTAAACATTACAAACGTAATGTTACGACAGTGGACATACAATTTAAGTTCAACGCTGTAATGATTCAATATCTCGTGTAAGCGCCGATTACCGCACGCAGTGGTCCCCAAGAAGCAGTTTAGGATTAATGCCAGGAAAAAAAAAAGTTGAGCACGCGAAATTCAAATTTTCGTTATTGGCATTCTGCAAGTCAGTATCAAGTTTTATATTCATAAAAATATTATTAGCGACCGATTAAAAAATATTTATAATAATAATTTTTTAATACTTTTAATGTTTTTTTAATATTTTTTATTGAAATATTTAAAAATATTATTTATAAATATTGTATTAAAATGAATAAAGAAATAATAAAAATATTTATTTTCAATTTTACAAGAAGTTAAGTAGCTCCGTAATTTTACTCAAACGTGAATGTGGTATGTTAGTACAGAGACACACACGACACCACTGACACCCAAGCTAAGATTGAACTTGTGTAATAGTTAATATGGCTTTACTGAGTTGTAATCATTAAAATCATCTATAGGTACGACCATCTTAGTTCAGCCATGAAATTAACTATTCAATAGGGTTAACGAACTAAAAGAGTTGATGATTTTTTAAAGATTTATAATTCCGTAGATAAATACGTGTTACGGTCACAAATCATATTCTAATGAACATAGAACCTGACACTGACGTGATGCTGCTACCCTGAAGCATTCACCCTTAGGTTATTTCTCCCGTATCGGAGAAATAACACAAGTAATACGTGAAGCAGTTACACTTACTTAATTTCTTATGGTATTGGTACCTAACTAAAGAGAATCGACTCCGATATACATAATTAGTTCGCTCGACTTATATTCTAAGGATGTTCCAATCTTGTTATTTAAATGAAACACCCGACCCCAAGAGGTATCCGCCATATTTCAAGGTAGAGCGCGTTTAAGTTCAATATAATCGAAGTTTGAACTAACTTTTAGCTATGGCGGTTGACTCGCTCCGCACTTACGAAATACATCTTTGATTACTTCTATACGTAGCTATGCAAAGGTGTGCCCAGACTTATTATACAAGTTCGAGATCGAAGTTGATATTATGTACATTGTGTTAAGATCATAACTAGTATAGCAAATGGGTGGTCCGCGAAAGTGCTAACTTTGGATCAAATTAGTTTTTGCTAACGTAGAGCGCTCCTCGACTTTGATGAACCTCCTCGGGGGAAACAAATGCACAACGATTTATGTATGTTGCACGAATATAATAAAAGACTCATTAAAGTACGTGCGAAGTTTTAACACAGCGCGAGTGTAATTGTGATCTACCGCCGCTGTGCACTGATGTATTGTACGAACAGAAGTTAGTCCTGCTGCAAACTATCGCAACTTATTCTGAAAGTTGTTTACATTCCATGTTTATTTGTTGAGCACAGCCATGGTATATTATACTGTAACAATGAGCTTTTTAGCTTTATTATTGTTTTCCGTGCACAATAAATATTTTCATTGAAAATTCTCTCCACAAACCTCAAAATAAAATGTGTTTCTTTGAATCAAACAGCATCCGGGAACGGTTGCAGTCACTATTTTGCAATTCTAAGTTTGGCAAAGAGGTTTCAATCTGACTAATGTGTCTACGTATAGCTACCTAGACGAGAAAAGCTCCCGCTCTTATATCGATGTTTCAATCGAGAGCGACTATTCACCGCATACAAAACAGCAAGAAAAGTTATTAATGTAATAGAGCAAGCTGTCGCATAGCAACTGTTGTCATAAAAATATTTTTAATGAGGAAGCGGGAGCACCTCATCAGAACGTGTAAAAGGGAAAATTAGTAATTTTCATAATGACGAAATATCTCACAAGACGACTCGACGAAACTGTCACCCTAATTTTCTGAAAAGTAAATTAATTTGCGCTCAGTTAATTAAGCTTTGCATAATAATTATTCAGAAAAACTGATTTCCATTTTGAAAAAATGCTGAGTTTATTAATTTGTAATTAAAACTGTTTGAAATCCTTTGTTGACGTTAAATGCTGATGAAACGAGAAAAAATACTTCAAAGCAAAAGTTCCGTAAATTGGAATTAGATGGTACGAATTTTGGCGGGCTTTTTATATCACGGCTCTTTCATAAATCATAAAAGTGGAGTGTCGGTGGGTCGAATCGCGGAGAGCAGTTGAGGAGCGAACTGAACGGACGCTCTTAGTTTTAGCAGACGATTGCGGCAGTTAGCATACGGGTTTTTTTTAACTGGTCCGCTTTTAAAACATTCCTTATATATATATTTGAAAGAGTCTACTCTCTTTCAAATATTCATCCAGTTTTACACAGAACAAACAAGTATACAGGGATTTTTTGAAGTGTTAAGTCATTTATAATTCAGATAAAAATAAGTCATATCCTTTTGAAACCAGTGTCCCTATAACTTTTAAATAAATCACTAGTCTATGCGTACATGAATATAAAATTGAGATACCGCAACCGAGACTGACAGCTCTATTTATTTTGTCTGTTATGTACGAGGAAGTCGTAAACATTATGTAATTCTGCGCTAAACTACATAAAGAAACTATGCCCCTTCCGTGATTTACATACTTTTTACTCCGCGAAGATTTGAATATAAATAAAAGAGTATCTTTTGAAAAAGATCCGATTTCTGTATAAGTAGCTTCGCATTAACATAATCTTAAGATTAGTATAGATACTACCCTCCTCTATTGAACGGAATAGTGTTAGAGAATTTGTTACTTTAAGTAATAAGTAAGTCCGCTTATTCAAAACTATTTTTTTTTCCTTCCCCAAGATTTTATAGCTTGAAGAATGTAATGCGGGATGTGCAGGGGATATTTTTAAATTTTAAAAGAGAATCGAAATACGGATCGTCGATGAATGTTAATTCATTTTTCGAATTTACAATTACTTAAATAGATTTAATCAACGTACGTAAAATGATAGCGAAAAACACAGCATTAAACTCGATCATGTGTAATTTCTCGTGGTTCGCAATTGGAAGCGTCACGCTGGGAATGAGCTATTAGCACAACGTGGCACAACATGGCACAAACTGGATGAATGACATGCCAATGTCCGGCATTCATTATTATGAATGATGCGGTAAATATCTCTCCACTTATCTCACAACGAATATGAACCTTTGAGGCATACATATTCAATTCCAGACTATGTTTATTCAGATATATATTACATAGGTTTAAGTAGCAAAAACGAGAACATTCTTTGTAATGTTATTATATTATCATCTCATCTACTTAGGCACTATTAGTGTTTATTAGATCGAATTTCTTCGTAACATTCGAATAAGTTCAGCATGAATATCCATAGAGAGGCCAGTTACTGGTGTCCCACAGGTGACTCGGCGTCGATAAATTGTGGCTGAAGCAGGGGCGTGGAGAGCAATAATTTACGCTTCTGAGCACCATTTAAAGATCCTCTCACAGTTTACCCATCGGCTGAACGAGTGTTAATTCTCTGGCTTCTTACCAGCGGGTATAAAAGATTTTACGCCAGAGCTCCGATACAGTAAAAACAGTACAGCCGACTACAGCCGCACGTTCGATACTCTTTTTATTTGACATACGGATATAAAGTAAGAGAAAGAATCCGACGTTTATTTTCTGTATTGGATTGTGTGCAGCATTTTTACTGACTTTCCTCTTGTTACTTGGAATAGAGTAAATTGATTGATGAATGTTGTTTGACGTAGCGTTACGATACACGTCCTTCATCCGTTTTGAGGTTTGTATATGATGGATGTAAACCAGGCTGTATACAATAGTTAGTAGCTGCTCTCGGGATACCTTTTTTTGAGTGGAAAATCATAACTCCTCCCGCTCTGGGCGTAGCAAGAGGGAGCATCAGACTAACTAAAACCCACCTTGTGTGTTCCTAGGTTGCCTATTGCATTTTAGGGCCGCGGTAACTCTTTCGACCAGGGTACCTAAGTTACTTATCTCGGAAATTAAGTTTACCATGAATGAAATCAACATTTAACCCGCATCGTAGCATCAGTCTGGTTCTACAAACTGCTTTTGTTCGTCCAAAGTTCGGACTTGGCGGACATTTTAAAATGCATCTCTTGTGGAAGTCTAATGCAAGTTCAAACATGGAACTTACCCTCCGCTAACTACTTGCGAACGGTACCTTCTAAACCAATGCGCTACCGGCAGCTGCTCACACTTTTTACGTCTAACATCACTTTAGCTCAGATATTGAATAAGAAAATTTATTACGAGAAGGTCTTACGAGTTCAAATTTAAAGTTGAACTGGAAGTACCGAGGAAGAATTAATTGGAATTTTCTTCAGTTCGTATTTTTGTACTGTGCAATTTTATAGACTTAACAAGCTCTAAATTTACTATGATAAAATGAAAATGTTATCAGAAAATTTACTCAATTTTTAACCGACTTCTTACACATAACCTTAGCTACTAATCGTTAAATTCTTTGCAAAAGCTTTTGCTAGTTTAAGTACATCTAGATAAGTACACACCTTAATAGTAATAACAGTTATGAGCCGTTTGGGGTCGAAACACTTGGGTCATAAGGTTTAAGTGTCTGTCACCATTTCAAGAAAATTTTACGTCGACTGATCGACTCTCTGCGTGACCAGAGGGCTAGCTCGTTCTTTGCTCAAAAAATTAGCATCGCTATTCAACATGGCAATGCTGCCAGTCTTCGCTCAAAGAATTAGCATTGCCGCTCAACTGCAAGTCTTCTGGGCACATTTCCCGATGACAGATGTGGAGGAGTACTTCGACGCCTGAGTGTATTTTTTGTTTTTGTATATATGTACACATTCTTTCTATACATATTTTAGTACACAAAAATAAGTAGATGTTATTTTTCTGTTTTGCTTACACTTTAAAATGTCTCACACGCTACAAACAGAGTCGTAACACATCTCCTAAAGATTTCCTCTAAACGAGCTCACTTTAAGAATTAACTACAAACATTCTAAGTTGGAAACTTGTTCAATATCGTTGAGATGAGGCACGAAGATTTTAAAGATCGCGCAATAAGGCTCGGCACTCACTGTGCGACGATGCGACTGCGACGTGCCATTTAATATGGCCTGCCGCTACATTCCCCAGAGACACGAGTCTCGCGACGATTCCAACACTATTATGCTAGATATATAATAGCAGTAGATATTTAGCTACGTCGGAAGAAAGTTCATTACTCAGCGGAGAGAGGTGTCATTTTTAGATAGGTTGGTAGGGTCTACCTTATTTCGGAAGAGGTTGTGTGGGGGATTGATAGTTCACGGTATGAGCATGAACAACATTGGCATGAATTGAAAATGTTTCCGAGTTTCTTTCTTTTATTTTTTTGAATTGAGAACCATGGGTGTTTATAGGGTTTATAATTGCGTGTAAAAATGAGGTTTCACTTAAAGAGGTGTTTTCTTTAATGAATTGATTTCGGTACTGATTAGCTACCGTTTTGGACAGAGTTTTTAAGGAACTTGTAAACACACAGGTTTTTTTTTTGTGGTTTATGTCTTGTCTGCTGTACACATATTTGTTTATTGGTTTATTTTTAGTTTTTATTAGGAATTTATTTAAGTTTAAGTTAAGTTTATTGTAAGAATTCGTGGGTTAAGGTCGCATGTGTACATCAGCTGTCCTATTTGAATTGTTTTTATTTTTATTTTATTTATTTAGGGACAATTAACAACCACAATATACTTACTAATAAATTAACAATAAATCTTAGTGATAACAATATTGTGGCCCACTGCATTATCCGCATTTTAACAAAAATATTTGGTAATGAGTGCCACTAAATGATTTTTTAAGGTTTTGTTTACAATAAAGCATAATAAAGAGTATTCGTTAACTGATTCGTACACTTACATTTCTTGTTAAAGTATTATTTGTTTCTGTTTGAATTCTTGTTTTTCAATTACTGCAATGTTCCTCTGGGTACCAACATATCTTTGATTAACCTAGAGATATCTTTACAAAGTTAGATAGGCACTCACATTAGGATATCGCAACAATGTTGTATATCTTAATTAGAAAATCAACTACATTTCCTCTATGACACGTCTGACGCCGTACTCTGAGCTACAGGGTGTCCTATTTTCACGCCAGCCACAGAACTACCTCAGTACTTGTATTTCCACATCTGTGATTCCCGTCATGTCCTCCAGTACTTTCACTGGCTCGTCGAGACTCTTCGGTGCGGTTGCACGAATTCTTCGCGCGAAATTGAAATCACTGTCGGCTACGTGACTTCAAACCCCCACTAGTGTTCGAGGAAATCTCCAAATAATATTTACCTTGCGTTTGCTTTCCGATTGGCTGCTTCTCTCGCCACAGATAGATTCCCTTTGAGGTGAAAATTGGTATTTATTCCCGTGCGCTTTGTTGTATTGCTAAGATAGGTTTCTTTGCCAAGAGCCGTTGGCTCCTTTATATACCATGAATAACATTTCAGACGTTTATTGAAAATGTATTTTCTTGTGACATAGTCAGATAGAAAGAAATATTACTTGAACAACAACAGGACAAACAAAACAGCAAAATAAAAAAATAGGTGAAGCAATAGGGAATATGAATGCCATTTTTTTATTGGCAAAATTAAATACTTTTAGCTCTGATAATGATGACACCTCTACGACCTCCACAGAAAACGGCGTCTTGGCGAGGGTGACAGATACATTTGTTTAAAATTGTTTTCACAATTAGTACATATTCTAGATTTATATATACTTAGGGCATACTGAAAGTTTCTGATAAATAAGACTAGATATAAGACTTACGATACATTTATTGTATTTCAAAGAAAAAAAAATCAGTCTTCTTTAGTGGCTTTATGGAACGCATTCAGCGTCGATTCAGGGTTCGTAAAACGTGTGCCTCTAACTTTGTCTTTAATTTTTGGAAACCAGTAGAAATCACGGGGTACCAGGTCCGCGCTGTAAGGTGGATGCGTCATCAGTTCCACATTTGAAGCCTTCAAATAGGTTTCTGGTACCTAAGCGGAATGTGAGGATGCGTTATCGTGGTGGAGGAGTACATTGCTTGGAGGACACTTTTCGGGAACTTTTTCTAAGACTCTGGGCAATCAAGTGTTACCGTACCAATCTGCAGTCACTGTCCTTTGATCTTCAAGCGATAATGTAGTGTAAGTCCTGATTTTCCGAAAAAAGAAGCAACCATTTTTTTACCAACACTCCGTCTTTTCTTAACTTTCGTCGGCAAATCTTCAAAAGGAAAGACCCACTCTGCCGACTGGCATTTTCTTTACGGTTCAAAGCAGTACACCCTGGTTTCGTAACCTGTCACGATATTATAGACAGCCAATGTCTGTCCTCCATTCAACTTTTTTATCATTTTACGGCACCACTAGACACGCAGTCTTTCTGGTCCTCCGTTAAGTCATGTGGTATCCATCGAGTGCAAAGCTTCCGAACCTTCAGATGCAAAATGTTTTGCACTTGGCTCATTCCAATGCCTAACAAAGCATGAATTTTCTGGCAAGTATTTTTTTTATCAGTTTCAATAAGTTGTCGTACGGTGTCAATATTCGAGTCTGCAACCGCAGTCATCGGCCGACCTTCGCGTATCTCGTCATAGAAATGATCACGTCCACGTCTAAATTCTCCAAATCACGAATACACGGAGCTGCGACATGTTGCTTCATCATCAAATGCCAATTGAAGTCTCTGGCCACTCTCTTGTTGATTTAAGCCAACAAAAATCATAAATAATCTTTGAACGAAAATGTTCACGAGTTAAATTAATTTTGAGAGCGAACCACAATTTTCGAAAGGAAACCACAATGAAAAAAAACAAATGACAATCTCGCAAATTAAAAAGTAACATGCTCGCATAGAGTTCCATTTTCGAATTCTTTAATTGTTTTTTCATACTTGTATTGTAAGTGGCCAGATCCAGAAACTTTAAGTATGCCCCGCGTATATTGATAAATTGGCTTGTTACCAAATATTTTTCATACATATTCCCTACTGGTGAGTGTTACTAACTTACTTTGAAACTAGATAACTAATAAACATAGATAATGCTTAGGTGTTTGCATTTCTAACATGCCAATCATTTTATCATTACATAGTCCTAATAAGTCTGTTATATAAACTGTGATATGTCAATACATTTAAAAATATGTATTTCAGAATTACAATAAACAAACACGACATGCACACACAATCCCATTTTCCAAAAGACCAAACGTCCATTCGTTTCCATTTCACGAACGTCTAAACTCGAATAGAATGAACCGATAACGTATTTATACGTTCGAAATTCATTAAGCCGAGCGAAATCTGATGTGGCTCGGTGTCGCTCTGTGTCGCTCGGTGTCGCGCCGAGTGGGCTATTATCCCATCGTTGGACGAGGATGGGTGCTCGGCAAACACTCGGCACTGTCACCCCACTTGTCTGCGAGTATTAGAACTGCCATAGCACGAGACAGAGTATTTATTACGGGACGCTCTCTGATAGCAAGGGGATTGCGGAGAGCAGCCTAAAATATTAAAAACATTGACGTTCATTGTTTTTCAATGACTAGTCCGTAAACATTGTTGAGTCACTGCGTATTCAATTCAATTGATCCGCAATATCACTGTGGCCTCGGTATTTAGCTATTTCATTCAATTTGTCACAAAACAGACTTAATAATTTTGATACGATGAAGTGAATTTACGCTCTGCTGTTTAGATCTTTGAGAAAACTCATTTCAAAGGGCAAATAACCGAGCGGACCTCGGTTTCCAGTTTCCTCATTTTTCACTTTAATTTCTGTACTATTTTATACGCCTTGAACTCAGTATTTGAACTGAATATTTTTAATATGCAATTATTAAGTTTAAATTTTACGATTTCGTTTCTCTTATTGGAAAAATATTTTTCATTTGTTAAATAATCATTATTGTAGAATTAGATAATTGACTAGCTTACTTTGTTTTTCTTTTGTTTTTTAGTTAAAATTTTCCGCAACAAAACAGTGGCTTACAATGAATAACAAAAATAATCTAGATAGCTCGAAAGTCTTTTGGCATGTTATTCGCATTTTCGAGTCGAGTTCATATGGGATTATTTCATCGGTCCTAATCTGAAGTATCAGCGCCTGTGCTGCTGCCAAAATAATAAATTAGAAGCGATCTCTCTCGAGCTTGTTTATTGCGATTTATTCTCGTTTTCGGGATGTATATGGATTTGACAAAGGTTAACCGATTTCAATTCCATTTTTATTTTCGGTTTTTGTTTTCAGCTACAGTAAAAAATCTGCATACAAACCTTTGTTAAAAGCATTCGGTATTTTTGCGTCGCTTTTTTTTATTATAAACCTGAACAACATTATTAATTTTGGATAGAAACTGCTCCAATATGTCAACAAACCTGCAAAATCAGGTAAGATACGAGTATCTTCAGGGCTGACGGAACGCAAAGGGAACACGGTTGGTAGGACCACGGGTGAGTTCCAGTCAGTAAACGAACACCCCCTCTCACTCCAGTCCAATTGATGATATCCAATCCCCGAAAAAAGGTGACCTAAAAATTCCTGAGCTAAAACACTAACTCTAGGTATACACCGCAAGCGCTCGGCTCTGTATCCATAATAGCCATCGGAAATGCCTCCATGGAGGAGACGAGGGTGGCTCAGACAACGCCCGCTTTTCAAATGAACAGTGATTTCATACCTCACCTCACCCGTTACTGTCATTCAAACTTCGCTAACTATTTGCGGGTGCAGGATACCATGAATTTAAACGAGCAAATGTGTCAGCCGAAACATAGTCGACTCATTGCACGACTTGTTACAGAGGACCGCCATTTTATTGAAGTTTCCTTTGCTCACTCAAACGACTCACAAAGAAAATGATCGCGCAAACGTAAAGATCTTTCCTCGACATCCTATAACGATAACCCTTTGTTTCTATTTCAATAAAAACAGCTACAAACGTCTACATTTTTCATTGGAGCTTCACTCCCATTAATATTAATGGATTCTTGGAAGGATTAATAGTATTGAAACCCGCAGTTCAATCTGAATAATTGCAGATGGCACTACGATTCTCTAGACTACGCTCGCTTTAGAGATATGTTTGTTCGCCCTCTCTCTCTGCGAAATATATCCAACCATTTATTTAAGAAGTAAACTCGATATTCAAGGATTCTTCAGTTATACGTATGCTGTCGTCAATGTAATATAAAAGGGAAATCAACAAGCCGAACTGATATATAAAGTTTGGAGGTTTTCGTTTGTTTTGTCCCTTTTTCATATGTTTTCATATTTATTTCTTCTTTGTCACTAATAAAGTGGTTTACGTAACTTTCTTTATTTAATAAACAGTGCGGGGTTCGTATAAAATATGTTTACATCGGTAGCTCAGTGCGTACGGAGGCAGTAAAGCAAAGTTCTACCCTATTTTGCATTCACACGCGGCGGGGTGAAAGTGTTTTTCATTGTCGTACAGAGAACCCGCCGCGTCGCGCTTGACAGACGGAGGTTCTTTTCGTAACCACTGCCACACCCTCCCTCGACATACGTATTCACTGAACACCTATAGATTTGCCCTTTTGAGAGAAAACTATTCCGTTTAATTGTGGAATGTGGTGTAGCATTTCTCTTCTGTTAAAGCCAGTTTGACTACATTTATTTTAAAATGTAGGCTAAAGATATTGTGTTTAAAGTATTGCCGAGACGAGACAGATCATTGAGAATAATTTAAAGCTGAAGCGTTTACAGTAGGTACCGTAACAGATGCAGATAATTTCAGTACATAAAGTTGTAACGATGTCCAATCGCTTCAAACATATTTTGATGTAATTTAAATCGTGGCGAATGGGAATACCTATTTTATTTTGCTAAAATATTGAAATAATAAAATTACAAGTTCGAATGGAATATAAAATGGAATTGCTTTTCGACTCTAAAACAACAGAACGGCAGTAGACCGCAATAGAAGTAACTTCGGTCAAAAATGTGATCGGTTACGGTTAATAAAAAGTTGTTAGGTAGCGTAGTCGATTTGTATTCAGAGGAGGAACGCCAAAGAAGGGTTCCGAATTGCGGATGGACGGCGACGCTATCATTGTCTTTTGAATTTTTTGCCAACCTTTAAAACTCGGTGGCTTATAATTCCACTCACGTGACGAGCGCTAATGAAAGACTTACTTAAGTAACTGCGCGGGAGACGGGAATTAACAAGTTCCAAATACAATTCAGTCTTAAACGAAGTTCATTTTAACGCCGGTAAAGTGGAAAACTTCGACCGTCTTCATTTTTTTTTTCAAGAAGAAGAAACGTAAAGTTTTACTTCTTTATAACGAGATACGGTGGTTAAAGGGATTCCGGCGGTCGCTTTAATGTTTTTTAAACACTTTGAGTCGGTAATAGAAGTTAATTTTAGTTGAGCGTATGGTGAGAGAGAGTTAGCCGTTTCGTGAGAAAGGGGGTCGCATTTTTCATGTTTTCATTTAGTCGAGTCGTTAGATAAATATTAGTAATTTGTGAGCGCGGGCTGTGGCAGAAAGCTTATCTGCGCAGCAATTAAGAAAAAGCTCGGAGGCTTGGTTTTTTCAGCGGCTGCAGAGTGCCGTCGGCTGATTGCTAATTCCGCGACAAAGAACGCTATTACGTGGCCACGGCGAGCAACAAATGAAAATATTTTCAAGTCACATTGAACTACAAAATGTACCGGAATGGATTTTACTACAAATGGTTTTCTGAATGAATATCTTTTATTGTGGCAGTGTACCTAATGGCTACGCTTTCTGACTTTACTTTAAAAGGCTTGGTGCCGTAGATTGGCAACAATTGAATATAAAGATCAGACATACTGAGCCAAGTTCACCAATATAATTTGTGTACGTATATTCAAATTAATTTGTTTGTCAGAATATTGTACATTCTTACTGATTCAATCAATTTAATCGAATCGATAAGTAGTAGTCATAACCTCGACTTCGTACTTACTTTACGCATTGTACGTCGTAGGTTGTGTGTCGTCGCAGGCTCTTTACTGCGTGTAATTTATTCCATCAGCACTGCTTTCAAAATGGTGAAACATCGTGAGAAAACTGTCATCTCTTAGAACCAAAAAATTTAAGACGTGTGACATCTATCAACCAGCACTAGGCTCGCGTGGTTTTTTTTTTTTAAGGTGGGAAAATCATCTAATGACAAAGGATTACAACCCATTCATTTTCCTACCTGAATCTCAACAGTGCAGTAGCGGGTACATTATAAGGATGATCATTCTATGCTTGTGTTAATCAAATCAATCTGTAACGTGGACTTAGGAAAACCCGCATTGAATCAACGATTGATAGAAAAGAGTTGAGTCTGGATATCTCTTAACTGCCAGTGCCTAGTTCTAATTGCAATATTTTGGATTCTGTCTGTTTTTTTCTTACTTTATTTACATTGTTCTTATATATTAGAAGCGGCAAGAAATATGTCACCGAGATATTTGTAATGTATAATAATAATATAATATGACTTAAAAGAGTGACCATGCAGTTTCTTGCACATTCTTCTCCATAAAGATTTACGCTTTGGAATGTGTAATTAGCATCATTTTTCTGACTGACTGAATTCTTGATAATTCAAAAGTACCTGTAAATGGTTTATTTGGCATAAAATGCTTTGATTTGTAGCCACGCTATGGCGTCACATAAGGACTAATCCTGCATCGCACAATTAAAGTTCTCCGCGCGATTTGAACATATAGAGCAGCCCGAAATCATCTATGGGGCAGTTGCCCACAAGGCATAAATCCCGTCGGGTCGAAGGATCCTCCCTTTTCAAAAGGAGGTATATGGGAATTTACTCTCTGTTCCTCATACCTCCAAAGATTGATTGAGTGATTGATACGGTTATCAAGTTTACGACGAAGATCTGCAGGCTTAGGAAATGACGACTTTTTTGTTAACGTTCCTGCAAACGCTAAGTAAAAAATGTATGGCAATGATACCTGCGCAGAAATCACGTGGCAAATGACGTGACAGGTAATGTAAGCGTTTGACGGGAACGCTAACAGAAAAGTTATTTATTTACTGAAAAGACTGGCCAAAAAGACAAAGAAAAAGAATATTTAACTAAATGAGCGTCTCATCCACAACATGGGTTGGTATCTTAAAGTGCCTTAAATAAAGAACAACTCCAACTTAAAGTTTGCGAATATAATGGCAGCACAACTAGGGTATCGTAGCCCGTAGCGCTCGCCGTAGCGGTGCTACGCCGTAGCCGCGCCGAACAACTTAAATTGCCTGAAAACACAAGTTGCTCGTCAGCCGCAAAATAAACGCTGAAGAGAAATTTATTTGCTGCAGTCACAGAATGAGAATAACAATACGGACTCAACATAACTTCAATTTGATTTCACTTGCCTTCTCTCAGCAAAACAAACATCTTGTAAACATGTTTGTCTCTGGTCGCACAATATATATTTTCATAGTTTCATCCGCTTGGATTTCACAGTGTTATTTATGTTATTCGGAAACACAGCTGGATTATTTTGAGTAAATTATGGAGGTAGTTTTATTGAATTTTAATCAGCGCACGGGTTTAATTGAAAATATCATTGTGCTCTTAGTGGTGGCTGAAAACTACGGTAATAACCTTTTGTTAAAGTTGAATACAGACTGCTGTAACTTAACACGCAATGTAACACGCAATGAAAGAATTTGCCGTCCACATTGTCGCAATGTATCATGCAATGTAACAGAATTCACATAGATGCCTTGCGCGCGCGAACTATGCACCGTGCACCGCGTACCGTGTAGGTACATGTTCGGTTCGTGCGCGCGCTGCATCCCCTCTTATAAAATGCGCCTTTTATAGTTAAAAAAAAAAATCAAATAAGCAAATTTAATTCAATGAACAATTTTAATTTAATTTAATGCATGTTTTTGCTTGTTTTAATAATTTTATATGTAATTTTTTACAAATTGTTATAGTAATGATTTGATATATAGTATATTTATTTATCCAGCGGCATTTACTGCCGGCAATCTTATGCGTCAATATGTGGATAATGCAGTTCGCTGCAATATTGTAAGCTGTTTATTGTCCCACAATAAAATAAAATAAATAAATACAGCAGTTTTTACCTGGCTTAACGGGGTTTGTTAACATAGCAAGCTCTCATAAATATTTATAGACAAAAAATACACATTGTTTTTAGCAATACTGAAATTTCAATAACAGTCTTACGCCTACACACAGGATACCAAGCAGAACGGAAACTATAAATAGGTACGTAATAATATTTTTATATCTCAGGATAATAAATAAATTAACTACAGAAATTAGTTGGTAATAACATGTTTTATTCCAAGATAATATTGCATAAGGAAAAAAAAATGTATTAAAAAAATGATATAAAAAAAGTAAAAGTAGTAGTAAGGGTGAGAGGGGGGTGAGGGTATGTATTGTTTTATTGTGTAAAATGTATTGTTTGTTTATAAGATTTCTGGAACTTGTACTGACCGCATTACAAGATTTCTTTCACTGATTAAAAGCCACAGTATGACGTCCGAAAACCATGGGAAAAAGCTGGCATTTCATAAACGTCAATCTACCTTTTTAGCCACAACAAGTAAAAAAACACAAAAACACTTTTTGGTGCACTTTTTTTTCTTTAACTTGGAAGTTTGATTTTTTTACAGCTTCAAGGGACCGCAGACTTAAGTATATGGTTTTAATTTCAACTCGACACCTCTATCCCGAGATAAAGGGTCTTTCAGACAGACAACAAAATGATTCTATAAGGATTCCGTTTTTTCCCTTTGAGGTACGGAACCCTAAAAAAATATCCCAAGGGAACTTGCTTCCGGGATAAATTAATCCTATGTGCTATTCTAGGACATGATCTATCCATATATTAAATTTAAGAAAGATTGAAAATTATGTGAGACTCGCACTGGACAAAAAACAGAATAAAAAAAAGTCAACTAATCTCTAAATAGTAAAGTAAAATAAAAATGCTATAGTGACCAGAGGTCAGAATTAGGTAGAGTTATTCATGTACTTGCATCGAAATGTTGATATGAATGTGGATCTTCCCAGGATTTCTAATGAAAAATCCCGTGTGGTCAACAATATTACAAAATGAATAATAATGAAAACCTCAGAGATAGATAAGACAAATTAAACAAAGATAATTAAACATACAATTTTTATTAGTATTTTTCATTGACAAAGATCTCTCTACGTCAACTGAGGTGAGGTTAACAAATTTATACACTTCGTCCTCCTCGTCATTAATGCAGGAAGAATTTTTTTCTGCTATATTTGTGACAGTGTCTAAAAAAAAAATCTGCTCTTTAAAATTAATCTCGGGATTTGAGGCATATCCACTTATTCTTTCGCTGTATGAAATCAGTATAAGTACCTAAATAACTCTACATAATTCCGACCTCTGATAAGGACAATTAAAAAAGACAAAAAATTACCTGTTCGAAATCCTTTCTACCATTTGGGCGTGATGGAGTAACAAAAATATACACTTACATACAATCTTTCACCTTTATAATAATAAAAATAATACAGGGTGTCTCAGAGAAAAAACACACTTTTAAGATGCATAAAAAATTAATAAATACTCGTATATTTACCTAATTATACAAAATTAGAAACTTAAGACATAGGAAAATTACTTTTTGAACATAACGTTTTTCAATTCATGAAAATGTACCTCAGAAATTGTTTTTTTATCAGATATGGTTGATGAATTACTGTTGTACACCCTACTCTTTAAATAGCCCCAGAAGGAAAAATCCGGAGGTGTGAGAACTGGGCCCTGTGGTCCGGATGAAAGAAACCATTACGCAAGAAATCAACAATATTCCTACTCAACTTCTGATGTGCGGTTTCATGAATGTTAGAGATCGCTTTGAATAGTGACTTTGAAAAATGTTATTTAATTCTTCTTTGTTGTTCTTCAGTTTCTGATTTTGCAATTTAACGCGTATATACATAAATATGTTTCTTAATTTTTAATGCATCTAAAAAACTGAGTATTTCCTGAGACACCCAGTATTAGTGTGATGTGATATACCTATTTGGCATAGCAAGAAAATCTCTTTTCTAAGAAATTCCACATACTGCTCCATATTCTCCAGCCCTTATTACACAGAACCCTCACAGGTACAAATTCCTGTAACTAAGATATTAAATAAGATTTACTTCGCTCAAGAGCCGGGTATTAGTTGGAAACATATAGCGGTACGGGGGCTTCACTAAATTATATGTGACCCAATCATAGTGTGCCATGGTATAATTAGAAGGGTTGTAACGAAATTTACTTTCCGCTTGCGGAAATGCGGAACTTCTGCAAGAAATCGTACCTCAGCCTCTGCGTTCACCGTCTTTTTTAATCCATACTATTATTATACATTTGAAAGGAACTCTTTTTGTCTGTTACATTGTCACAGTTGAACCGATTTTAACCACGCAGCACACATAAAAGTATAGTCACTGGACTACCAAATTTTTGCAACACCAGGCTGTATATATACTTTCTGTGCAAGGGCTGTTTAACCGGCTACACAGCTCTTATAATTCTAATTTTGGTCCCAAATCGGCCAACTATTACCATTATAGTAGCTTGTTAACAGCTGTCCAGAACATTGTAAAAGCTCTGCATGAGCTCACACAACAATGATTATACAATTTTTTTGAATTGATACTTTTAGTTACAACCGTTTCGTTTCGATTCTCTTTTCGTTGATCGCCTCGAGTCGACCACGCCTCCCATTCCTTTGTTCTCACTTCATCTCAACGCACAGTCACATGGTCAGCACAAAGGAATAGGAGGCGTGGCCGACTCGAGGCGATCAACGAAAAGAGAATCGAAACGAAACGGTTGTAACTTGGCTAGCGGGGCAGTTCGATTTTTTCCATTTAATAAATGTTAGCTAATCGTTTTATCTTATTCCTTTCCACCTCTGCTTCCGCCAAGACGCCTCCACAACTTCCCTAGTAATTAGTACGTGTGGTGTACGCATTTGCATGAGTTGTTGCCATATTAACGACCTGCTATTGGTCTACAAGTAGCCGTCAACCCATTATAATTAAAGAGACTGTTCGGTCGCTTGTTTGTCGAGTATTCAGCCTGTAATTATGTGAGTTTGCTTAATTAATAGATGGGTTGATGATATTCAATCTATGCCTCGTTAATATCTTATTCATGTTGATGACTCGACTATTATATTTTCTCCTAAAGTTCAGGCTGTACATAGTTATAGAATATCGTTACTTATAACTTAATAATGTATTAAAATCTCGTGTCGTAGGAGTCGGAAGAGCCGTTTCGGAGGAGTTCGATAGGAAACACTGTGTTGTATCTGAACTCCCCCGAAACTGCTTGACAGATTTTTAATAAAAAAAAAAAATTGTGTATATTTGATAGGTGTCAGAACAGATGGTAGTCGCTCCTACCTCCACCCACCACCACAAATTATCAAAGAAAATATGGGGATTTTTTCTTTAATAGTAATTTATATGGCAAACCAACGTTTGCCAGGTCAGCTAGTATGTAGGTTTATAATATATAATCCTCATCATCATTATCGTTTGAGCCAAAAGAAGCTCACTGCGGGACATAAGGCCTTCCCAAGTTTCGCCACAGCGATAGGTCACGGTTTTCACAACCAGCTAATCCAGCATATAGACAAAATAAAAAATATTTACTATTTTTTACATCTTTTAGCTTTTCAAAATTCTATACTAAATAAATGTCATTTTTAATCAAAGTACTTTAGTTTTTTTTTGCAAGTCATTATCAAGTTGTTAATTTATTAAAATTTGATTGACGGATGTCACAGGTATTTATTTACGGAATTATAATAATTAAAATACAACCCTCTCAGTTCGTTTTATCCTATTAAATGACTTTTTCATGAAATAACTAAAATAATTCCATAAATAAATACACTGACCCGCTAAACACAAAAAAAAAAAACTTAAACTTTCGAAAACTTGTATTTTGAGGTGTACCTTGTAGCATCCCCCTTTAAACGGTGTCAAAATGGACGGCTAGTCTTAAATATCCTATCATCCTTTCATATTATATTTTCAGGCCGGGTGTCCCAACGATTTAGTTGTTAGAGTCAGGTAATGAGGGTCGCCTTTTCTAATGCATAAGCTATTAGGCTGTATATAGCGGACCAAAGTTGGCTATAGACAACTCCAAAGTATCGACTAGTATAATACAAAATGCACGATGCCAAGCAAAGGCCGTTTCAAATAAGGTACTCGTAGACGCGATGACTGTTTATGGAATAACCCTTGTGGATAATTTTCCATCAAATATCGCGCCTTTATTTTTACCCAATAAACGACCGAGAGGAAAACAATGTGAATTTTACTATAATTTAAAAATAGACTTAGTGGGACACGAATTTTCCCTCCATTTACATTCAGGAAGGACGCTGGGCGCGAGGGTCTAAATCGAATTCCTATCGTTTCTTACACGGAAGCCGGGTCACGGGACTGGCCCGCGCTGTTCTCCGGCAACCATAACCTTGTTGAAACATGGCTTATTCATTTATTATTCGTTTTTTTTTCCTTATACTTTGTGTATCTCTCATATTTCACAATGACTCTTAAGTTGATTTTATTCTATGACAGATTGATAAGTAGATAAAACATTTATTTGTGGCAACATAAAACATACAAGAAATCACAATCAAATCTTAAAAAACTTACACACAAACAAAAAAAAATGGAGGACAAGGAAACAAGTCTGGGAGCCTGTCTTTTCTTATAGCTACAATCTACGGGGATTTAAGTCTAGAGTGAATAGGTTACTTCTAGGCAAGCGTGCTCCATCGTCAGCTACATCATCGCTTACCATCAGGTGAGATAGTGGTCAAACGCGAGACCATCCATAACAAAAAAATGTCTTTTTACATGTAGTGGTGGTCGTTTTATGAATTCAAAAATAGTTAATATCATAACTATGGAACCTTTTAGTTCCGACTATCGCAACAAACAAACTGTCAGTATTTACTACATTATCTGTAAGCTCACCGCGCTCGAAATTTAATTCCAAGAGTCGCAGCAATGTGTTTCTGCTCACTGAGCCACCAACATTACGGTAATGGCATTAGTAATCAATGTAATGTATGTTCCAGCTGTATGACTACAAGTTCGTCGGTACCAACATCCATGAAATTAATACCACACAAAAATACCATTCTAACATTGACGTGGCCCGACAAACATTTGAATTGACGTCGTCGGTTTTCACAACCATGAATTTTAATGTTATTGCCAATATCTGCATAGATTCAACAATTTGCCAATAGATAGAACTCCGATATATATTCCTGCATAATAAATACTCTGATTATTTGAAGCAATTGAGTATTCATAAAGATCATTTCAATTCGAATTCAATATTTTGCCGACGAGCTTGAACAATTTGTTCGTTTTTGCCCAGCATTTTGCAGCCATCTGGATTTTATCTTAGCGATGTATTACAATTTTCTCCAAGTCATATTTACCTAAAAATTTCTTTACGAAGTTCTGTTTTCCTTTAGAGAAGTGAATGCTTATTTAGTCAGAGAAACGAGGCGTAACAACATTTACTCAACTCGATTTAGGAACGTTGAACGTCTGAAGAATGTAATGAAAACATTATATTCACTATATCGCTGGTTGTAGGTACGAGTGTCGTGGATCAAGATACGATTTACTAGAATTCTATTTAAGGATATGAACTATGATCCTTTGTGGGGGGACAATTCTACTTGAGATTCTTTGTGATGGTTAGTACCTGGAATTGAAATATTACTCCAACGAAATTTTTTCTTGTTTGCTATAATAAAAAATAAACAAAGTGTTTTTATAAATACCAGACTCTAAGCAAGTACTATGGACTTTTGTAAAAGTGCAAAAGGAAGTGCAAATAATCTGTAACGTATACTGATAAGATAAAGTTAAATTGCTTATTAGTCTTTCAGGCTAAATAGTAATCAATTATTAAGAAAATTGTTCTTAATAACATACGAATTGTTTAAAAAAGTTTTCTTGTTGCCCAAATTTTATAAAGGCGAATGGTGTATGTGTGAGTGTGTGTGTGTTTATTACTCCTCTGCGCTCAAATGGCTATGTGCGCGGTCTTAGCTGAAACTTAGCACATGCGTAGATCATAATGTGGACCGGACCTACCATTTCACGTTATGGTCTGTGTGTGCGTGTGGACGTATAATTTTATACTTTCTTTAACTTTTTATCCCAGGAATAAATTCCCTTGAGATAATTTTCTACTGCTGCGTGGCAAAGCTACCGGCAGATACTAGTTTTAAATAAAGAAAGGTTAACATATTATTGATCAGCAATACTATCGATCTGGGACGGCACGTGTCGGCTGTTGGTCGTACAGAGTAATTTGGTAAAGTTATATTGAGCGACGATTTTGTCAAGGTCCACAATCTAAAAACTACTAAAACGAATAAAAAACCCTGGGGGGAGCACGTACGACGTACATAATAAAATAGTGGGATGTGTTTAGCCGTGAGAGCGGCGCCGCGACCAGCAGCTGTCACGTGAACATGAACTACCGGCAGTAGCACGTAGCTCGTACGTACCTACCGTGTTCACACCGCTCACTATCGACTACACCGTTTTTAAGAGGAAAAATAAAAATAAAACAAGTTTAAACTGGCGGGTTTTTGACGGTTTTATTGTTAAGTTATGCTGTTATGGAAAGAACTGACACTGAGAACCGGTTACTGAGTTGAGTATTTGAAGTGCTTTGAAGTCTTGTCGAAACCTATATCAAATTCAAATTCAGACCGTTTTTATTTCATATGGGCACTTTATAAAACATCAAAAGACAAAAGCCAGCAAGAAACACCATGGTTACTCATTAAAAAAAAAAAAAATTAAAACATTTATTGACGAGTTTTCTTGTTTTTCTGTCTTTTA
Source organism: Mythimna pallens (assembly GCA_961205895.1). Lineage (NCBI taxonomy): Eukaryota > Metazoa > Arthropoda > Insecta > Lepidoptera > Noctuidae > Mythimna > Mythimna pallens. The sequence continues at coordinate 12,959,377 of OY540843.1, forward strand.
ATGTTTGAAAAATACTCAACTCTAAAATCTTAATCCGAAAATCGAGGTAAAACTAGGTGAGAAAAGTAAGTTTTCACGGAAGAACATTGTCTGGATGATGTGAGACCATAATATTTGAAAAACTAGCCAAGTAGGAGTCGGGCTCCCACACAAAGGGTTCCATCCCATCGTAATTTTATTTTATTTTGTTACGAAACGATAAGTTGGATTGAAGGACAAACTTAACTTTGTACTTGAAAATATATTTTCTCAGATGTTTACAGGGTGAATTTTTCAAGTGAGCGTGGATAGTTAAATCCGGAAGAACTGATAACGATTATATTATTGAATAATGTTTAAAGGAGTCTCTCAGGCCCGATTTTGACGAATAGTAAAACTTAGTCAGTAAAAATCTGACACTATCTCCCGCTCCGCCCAATCCGGGATTTGTCATTGGATGATTTTCCCACATAAAAAAAGCGTCATTCAAAAAATTAAAATTTATATTCCTAGCCATGAGTCGACACCATTTATTTAAAAACAAACAGTAACTGTATTATTCTTCGTGTACGTTTTAAAAATATTACATGTGATAATTCAGCTGTATAATATTATATCACTGGGCGTAGATGAGTCAGTGAGGCAAACTTTTTTTTATTATCTAATATAGATATATACGTCACGGTCAATTGTTTTAACAACAAACTTACGGTTTTCCAATTTGTCCCTTTGTGCTATAATAAGACTTCTTGCCAAATTTCATGATTCTAGGTGAGCGGGAAGTACCCTATGCATATTCCCTTACCAGTGCGGCATAAACGGTCGTATGTTTTGATTGTGTAGACTTTAAAGGACCTGAGTATTTCATAATAATTTAAATTTGATACATCTACCTTTCATGCATTCCTGAGAAAAGGATATTGACCGACCGACAAACCGATAACGAAGTGATCTTATATATGTGTCCATTTTTCTTTTTGAGATACGGCACCCTAAAAAGTACTAAATAATGTCTATAAGTTCAAGATAATTATGTAGAGCCTTTATGTTTGTTTGTTTAAACGATAAAAGAGAAGGAAAACCTTTTATCAGAGGTTACCTAAAAGCATAACCTCTCAAACTGTCCGTCGACTTTGCAATATCTTCAATTAAGAAAGTTCTAAACGGTCAAAAATGTCCGGTCCCATTTATATCCCGGAGTGAATGATATCGGATGAATTTAGCATACTTTGTCGAGGGCAACGTATCCATGCGCAATGTGTCGGGTTGTCGGGTCCAGTCACAAGGGGTCGGATAAATCACATTATGGCTCGCGTGAATTGTAAATTGGACATTAGTCGTTACACCTCCGTGGGGTGCACAACGTACTTTGTAAACGCTCCGGTGACGGGTGAAGCTGAAAAATGGTTGTGTTTCATTTCCATATCATTTGTTCTGTTGAATATTGAATTGTGATAGACGATAAAACTACGGATGGTAAAACTATTGTTTTGTTGCCTGAAAATTAAGCCTTTATTGTAGTGTGTGTGTTTTATTTAGGTGAGATATCATCTACTTCTCTCGCTCGAAAGTGGAGTGAGAGAGCTTGTTAGAATTTTGCAGACTAAAACCACACCTGTGTCCTTTGGTTGCCCTTCGTATTCGGACCGCGGGTTTCCTTTTTAGAAATGCCCTATGGCCCTAGTGGTAGTCGTTAAAGTAGAGTAGTGTGATGATCAATTATTTTAATTTTATGTTTTTAATTAATTATTTTATTTATTTAATAAATTAATTGTGGCAATATTGTACGCAGTTACTTATTTAATTGAAAGATATTGTGAATTGTTGATTTATTTTTTCCCATCAAATATGTTTATCTGTTTACGAGTTCACCACGAGGTGCGTAGCTTACTTCGTAAATGCTTGATGTGGTTGTAGGCCTGTATGAAGCTGAAAAATGATTGCGCCTCATTTCCATATCATTTGTTCGTTTGTTGTAAATTAAATTTGGTCGGCAATCAGCCCACAAAATTCGTTGGTTTTTCACCCCATTCGTCTCGTTAATAAATAATATATTTGTGCCCGGTACGTGTATTCTTTTTACGAGATAGTAATGTACTATTTGTATTCAGGCGTAGTTTTCAAATTAGCTTCTATGTTCGCAACATTACAAGTGCTTCGCCGTTCAAGATAGTAAATTGAATAGCCATTGTATTCTGGTTTGTGGCTAAACATAGTAAAAGTCTGGAGAAACCAGCCAAACAAATCACATCCCCAAAGAAAAGTTTTGCTAGAATTCGCATGAAAGATTGTCATGACTTGTTATTGAGTATTTACGGAACCAGAAAAAGAAGCAAGGCAAAAACTCCACACCCATACAAAGTACTATTATGTTTATAGTGAACAAACTTCACTTGGAAATCGCAAAACTTTTTGTTTTATTTTGCTGCAAAATCCACAAAGTACATAATTCAAATTTTTATGGCCTACATTGTTTGAAATAACCCCAATATTCCGGGCACAGTTGATGGATACACTCGCTTTATAAATCTTGTTTCCCGAGCTGTTATTTTCCGTGCAATCAGACCAATACCGATCTGTAATTGGCGCCCAACTGGGACCTAACGAGTCCGATTGTTCGCTGATGTAGCAAATACCGCCACCCTCTTTTCATGTTTATCTTTTTAAGCGGTTATGATGGCGCGAAAATATACAGTAGGGTGTATTGGCTGTTCCGGTTTTGAATTTAGATGTTTGGGTTGTATACATCTCCTAATTGGATATGTTTACCAATATTTTAAGAAGGTTTCTGATCCGTCTTTGTGTTGATATTGAAATCCAGAATGTAGAGTTCGGAAACCTAAAAGTATTTCTTAGGAAATTATAGTAGGAAAACTACGTTTCTTTAGCAATTTCAGTTCTCTGAAATCTCTTGTAAGAATTTAAAATACATTTCTTATGACTCCAGATTCAGATTCATCTACATTATTAAATGAACTGTTTTATTCTCTTTTAGAGGAAAACAGCGTACATCCCGTCACTTCCCGTTAACACACGAGTGACTTGCGTAACACAATATTTTAGCTGAATCAAGGACACGAAATAAAGTGGAAATACAGAAATACATATCAGCAACAGACTTGGAGCATGTAGATATAAGTGAATAGTAAACAGAGAGCGTTTCCGCGGCGTATTTGCTGCGTCATCTCCCCGATTTCTGCGCGGAATCTCAATAAACATGTTTTGGTCGTTTTGCGATACATTACGGACAATATCTTGGAATGAACGCTATTTGTCTCGCGTCCCGGCGTCGCCCGCGCCAATACGACGCGGCCACGTATCGCCGTAACACCCTGCGTGACACTCATTTGTTCCCAATTTTATTTGATGACCGCTATTATGATATTGTTGTACGTGCGTGGTTTACGAAATGTACTGTTTAAATATCTCGGTTGAAAATGGAGGTTCTGCGTGCTTTTTTCAATGATCTTGAACTGAAAATAATATATAAATAACGTAATACTTAGGTATTGCTCGCAGGTCTACTGCAAAAAATTTCATTTGAAATAAGTAGTACCTTTGTACTAATATTTATAATGTATATCTTTTCTATTTTAAATGTGTACATAAATAAATAAATAAAATTACTTTTGTAAATGGCGGCATCGCGGCAGACCAAGGCAAAGGTGGAGAATTAATGACAGCTTGACAATTACCGGAGGGACTGGCCCGCAATGGCCGAGGACAGACGTGTGTGGAAAAGGGAGAGAGAGGCCGTCGCTCAGCAGTACGGCACAACAGGCTAACTACTACTACTTTTGTAACTGTTTCTACAATACTCCCATATTATATGTGAGTGCTTGTAAACGGCTCGTGTTGATCTACTCTGTTTTTAAATAATATATTCTAGCTGTAAGCCTTCCAAATTAAAAATAATATAATAATATTGTCCGTAAAAATTTTAATAATTTATTTATTTATAAGACAACATAATTCACAACAACAAAAAATAAAATAAATTATTGGATGTTAGTCTTAATTTAGCTTATAAACTACGTTAATACGTTACGTACTACGGTATTTACTTATATATTACCAGAGATAATGTTTACTTGATAAGATACACTATCGGGATACATTAGATTGGCCTGGTGGTCTAGTGGTTAGTGGCCAGACTGCTATGCCGGAGGTCATGGGTTCGATTTTCCCACCCAGGACAAATGTTTGTGTGATGTGCACAATCATTTGTTCTGTGTCTGGGTGTAATTTATCTATAATATGTATGTATTTAGAAATATTTAAGTATGTTTATCAGTTGTCTAGTACTCATAACACAAGCTCTGCTTAGCTTGGGACTAGACGACGTTGTGTGAATATTATTATATTATATTATATATATTATATTATATCTCTCAGCAATTAATTAATGATCAAGTAAATATACAAAAAGCAATCAAGGGCAAATTAACCCAAAATGGCAGACATCCGGGAAAATAACAAATGTATATATTAGACGTTCAGTAAATATTGTATTGTATTGTGTTGTTGTTCAAATTAAACATATCTCCAAGTAAAAAAATTATAATCGAATTACTCGAGTTTTGTTGATTGTTAGCTAGCTTTTATTAGCCCGCGTAAAAGTCGAAAATCGTCTCAAGGAACATACTCTCGGAGTAAAAGAATGCTATTTACGTATTCATTTAATCTTCATGCAACACAAAAATAAAAAGGCAGAGTTAATACCTTAGCAATCTCTACCAATCAATCAAGTGTGGCGAACAGACAATATGGGAGGTGCATGAAAAAGAAACTATTTTGAAAACAATTTTCTCCTCCTCTGTCAAATCCATCCTAAGGTTGTCTGTACAAAATCTCTTTTAGAGGACCCACCCACCCACACCCACACACATACCCATTGTGACTGGGCACGCCACAATTATGGCGGTAAGTCCCCTCTTTGAGGCGTGGTTGGAAAGACCTCATGGCGTCCTCACCTTCCGCATGACGCAGGTTCTCACCGAACACGGTAAGTTCGGGAAGTTCCTGCACCGGATTCGTGCGGAAGCGACGCCCGGGTGGCGCCACTGTGTGGACCGCCCGGAGGACACGGTGGAGCACACGGTGGAAGTGTGCCCCGCTTGGGCAAAGCAACGCCGTGTCCTCGTGGAGGCGATCGGCGGCGGCGATCTCTCGCGCCGGGCCTTGGTACAGGCCATGGTCCAGAGCGAGGATGAGTGGCAGGCGGTCGCCTCCTTCTGCGAAGCAGTAATGCTAGCAAAAAAGGCGGCCGATCGCGTGAGGCAAGGGACCTCACGCCCCAACCGCCGCCGGGATTCCGATCCCGATTTCCGGCCACCGTAGGCGCGGGCTTGCGGACGGCGAGCAATGGGTGGCTCGCCGTCCAACCGTCTGGTAACTGTCCGGACCGAGCCCAAGTCGTCGACGGCGCGTATTGTTCCACGCACGCCTAAAGGAGATGTCAGCAAATCGTAGGAGCCCAGCAGGGTCGAAGCCTACTGGGGCCATGGGTAGTGTGAAAACGAAACCCGGGGCCCTGGGATGAAGGCAACGAAGGAACAGGAGTGGGTTTTTAGTCAGTAAAAGTCTGACATTATCTCTCGCTCCGCCCAAGGGCAGGATTTGTCATGAAATGATTTTCCCACCCAATTAAAAAAAACCCATTGTGACAACTTATTAATTTTAAGCTCCTATTGTAATTTTATTTATGGTATACAATAAAGAGAATATCAATAAATCATCAATCAACGGTAAATATATATTCAAATGAACATATGTTATAATCAAATATATTTTAACCTATGTCCTATTCCAAGACATATAAGTCTACTCGTGCAACAACAAAACACAGAGATTTTATTTCAAACTAGCTTTTGCCCGCGGCTTCGTTCGCGAACATAAAATATAGCCTATGTCAGTCAGGAATAAAACAGCTTTCTATCAGTGAAAAAAAATTTACTTTATAAAATGTACTTTCAGATATTACTTCCTACAAATAAAAAATAAAAAACATACTTTACCTCTTTATAATATTAATGTAGATAAACCATTTACAGGTACTAATTGCACATTCCAAAGCGTAGATCTCTATGCAGAAGAATGTGCAAAAAAATACAAAATATAAAACAAGTTCCTCAACATCAAAATAACCATGACTAGTGATTGTATCACCCTGAATCGAGTATAATATGGTTGTCATTTCCGTGTGCAGTTCACATCGCAAAAGGAATATAGTTTCACAGGCCGGCAGGCCGGAACAATTGAATTATACTCAGCTATTAAATTCAGCCCGTCCCGAAGCATTCACTTTGGCTTCGGTAACCCGGTTGTTATCACACCTTACTATGATGTGTGTGTGTGTTAAAATGTTAGTTGTGCAAAAGAGAAAAAGGGATGAAGCTATACACCCGATATAGCTCCATCCCTTTAACAGTTCAGTTCATGTCGTCAAATGGATCACGTTAAGGGTCTATTCAGACGTACTACAACCATCATCATCATCATCATCATTTCAGCCGAAAGACGTCCACTGCTGGACATAGGCCTCCCCCAAGTGTCGCCACAATGAACGGTCCTGTGCATCTCGCATCCATCGGGCTCCCGCAACCGTTACCAAGTCATCGGTCCACCTTGTAGGAGGCCTTCCAACGCTACGTCTTCCGGTACGTGGCCGCCATTCCAGAACCTTTCGGCCCCAACGGCCATCTGTTTTGCGAGCAATGTGTCCTGCCCATTGCCACTTTAGTTTGGCGATTCTTCGTGCTATGTCGGTAACCTTGGTTCTCTTGCGGATATCCTCATTCCTGATTCGATCACGCAAGGAAACACAACCACACCACAACAAAAACACATTGGGCAGTATGTTTTATAAAAATAAATACTTAGTTTAATTCACGCTGACCATATTTTGTCGTTGAAAGCAACCGTGCGGGTGATATCGACTACACCGGTACCATATCGCAACCACATTACAACCACCAGCGACATCGCGAATCAGTTTTTCTGCTACAACTTAACCACAACACTTCGACATTATGGTTACTAAAACGCAAATGTAAGAAGCTGCAGCGACACTTTTCACACACGTAACCACTTTTTGTCGCTGCGATGTGGTGTGATTGTGGTACGTGTGTATAGAGCCTAAAACCTCGTGGTAGGGCCTCCAATCGTTTGTGTTGTACAATTGTAGATATTAGCTCGATTGCCTGCTCTTACATTAGTGGTTGCCTGTTCCACGACTGGGATTTGATTGTAACGGTTATGTGTTGACGCGAGCAACAATGTACGTTAATTTGTTGTAATTGAGTATTGTCGCATAGATTAAACTGACGTAATGTAATGGAATTAATAACTTCATATAGGTTTAAACATATTACGTAACTAGCTGGACCCGTGACTTCGTTCGCGTGGTTGTCTAACACAAACACTATTAATGGTTGAGCTGAGTGGTGCTGATATACGTGTCTTGTCCGTGAACAGGCGATGTCAGTTGAGACTGATCATCTAGTCGCTGCCAGTGGCTTATTTTAATTTTTATATAATACATTTAGTTTCTTTTACTTTATTTACACTGTTCTTACATAATAGTAGCGACAAGAAAAGATCTACGCTTTGGAAAGTGCAATAAGCATGTTTTTTCTGATTGATTGACTTCTTGAAAATTCAAAAGTGCCAGCAGCTTCGCCCGCGTAAAAGTAGGTTTCTCCATACAAACTTTGGACCCCTGTTTCATCTCCTTAGACGGTGAATTTTAGAAAATCCTCTCTTAGTGCTAGCCTACGTCATAAAAGGACACCTTATGTAAAATTTTACACTATTACTCCCAGTTGTTTCGGCTGTGCTTTGATATGGCAGTCAGTTTCTCCTTTTATATACACGGTGTCTTTGACATCGACGCACAAACGAATACCACGTATCCAGTACATCATTCTGTACCCCCCAGTGGTGGAATATTTGGTCGACTTTTTCCTAATTAATATAATAATATAATAATAATAATAATATTCCACAACTATCACACAACGCCGTCTAGTCTCAAGCTAAGCAGAGCTTGTGTTATGAGTACTAGACAACTGATAAACATACTTATATATTTCTAAATACATACATATTATAGATAATTTACATTAAAATTTAATTAAAATTAAAATAAAACTGTATTTTTCTTAAATTTAAACTGTGTAAAATCGTTATTCTAACTTGGTATTCGTTGGTGCTTATAATAAATGCTTTGAATCTTGAATCTAAAATGCGTCGCTTGTATAAGACTTCAATCAATACGTACCTACTGTTACCTGCTTTACTTGACCGCTATAGAAAATTAGAAGACCGTAACGCATGGTGCTGACTGTATCACCGCTTCCATTTAAAACAAAGAATTTTCGAATAAAGGTGCTTAATATTGTAACTTTATCCAGTGTAAAGATTGATTATGTCAATATTTACGCTTTAAGTTCTCGGCCAACTCTAATGAGTTTTGTGTTTCCACAGTCTCATCACAAAATAGGTTTCATAGCCCGCGTGTGTGTCATGGGACTGTAAATAAGTTAATAACCACCCCAAAATAGCTGCCAAATCTGAAATAGAAAACAAAGTTACAACTAATACTCGACTACAGAATTATTATTCCTAATTCAATTAAACCACTTACCCATAATACATTTTTGTTATCTCCTTTTAATTTCCATTACTTTGATTTCTTACTCGACAGATTTGGCTAAACAAAAATTACCTATTTAAGGACACTTGGGTTTCTAAGACGAATCTAATGATACCTTATTTATTGAAATCCATCCAGCCGTTTGGAAAAAACGAGGTAGAAAAGAAATATACAAATATACCTCTATATACAAGATACCTACACGCAAAAAACATAACCCTTTCTTAGCAGTCGTATAAAAATGAAAGACTAAACTTTCTTTACTTTACTTATACTCAGTTGGAGAAAGTAGCATTAATAAGCTCTGCAAAAAAACAAAAAAATAATATTTTTCTTGCCGTCTTCTAACGAACGCCGAGTAGCTTTCAACATGAGCAGTACAATCGTAAACAAAATCATTTACGGCTTGCAAGCCACTCGGCTTTGTGAGAGAATATCTCAATTTTTCCCAGTGTTCTGGGTAATATTTCCCTTTGTTTCATCGATGAACCGAGCTGCCACTTAGCGCCCTTTGTGCATTACGTCGTGTGCCCGAGGCATCGACACCGGGGCGCCAGCCCTATAGGGTACACCGATGTACGTTGAGTTATAGCTGCTTTTTTGTAACCACTCCAATGTTTTCGCCTTTTTCTCGGATGTTACGGAGCTTTCATAAAAACTATCTCAATAAGTTGATGCTTATTTTATAGCCCTGCTTTGGCTTGGAAAGAATTTTTTTTTTTTGGCTATTTTGTTGATTTCCTTTAGGTTTTTTTTTAATTATGTTTCCAAAAGAACGATTGGATCGCTTTCTTTCTATTCCGATGTGAAAATTCATGTATCAAATACCTACATACAAAGTTCAAAAGTTTCAGAATATGCCTACCTATTCATAGAGGCGATGTCACAATTTTTTTTGTAAAATCATTGTTTGCAAAAAATTGTTTATTGTTTGCAATAACGACAGGTTTACTCGTGACACGTTCGTATCGGCACCTGTCGCCACTTGGCGCGATTTACGGTCGCTTTCACCTGACGTTTTATTTAAATTTCTTTATTTTTATTCATACAAAACCGTTTATCTAAACGTTTTATGTATTCGTAAAATATTCAAAACTGTAGAGGTTAAATAAAACGTTTATAGTAAAGCTGAATATTTAGAGTGTTAACTAAACTTATGTATCTCTTTTACTGTTATCTTCTCAGTGTAGTACAAAAAAGACGCTTTTCGTGTTTGTCTATTCATCTGCTACTTCCTAACCAAGTTACGGATTTTGAGATTTTCAGTAATAGAAAGAGCAATAATCGAGAAAAGTTGCACCCGAGCAAAGCCAGGCGGATCACCAGTAACTTCTAAACTAATATTATAAAGAAACACAATTGTTTCTTTGTGCTAATGTATAGGTAATTTTTAAAAACACAGATCTGATAACAAAAACATTTAACTGGTAATAACTACCATAATAAGGCCACTATTTTGTATCCCAAAAAATGGATGATTCAGAGGGATAGATGACGGGAGCGCAGCCGTGGAAATACCTAGTGCTAATAAAATACAAAGTCGACACATATTTTTAACCATCTCGCCATTACCTATATTGTTAACAAAATACTAAAGTGACGCAAAATGTTAAAAATTGCATTTTTGTTATTGGTAAGTACCAAATATACTTTCATATGTATTTAGTAACACTAAAATATGTATACCTACTCACACAAAATATTGTCCATTTACCGGAGCCGACAGCCTAGGATAGAATATAATAGAATATACTGTCGTCGCTTAGTGAGGAAACCCGACACCAAATAATGGGAACAGGAGAGGACAAAGAAAGAAGATATATAGACACAAAATACTAAGGTGACACAAGATGTCAAAAATCTCGCAATTATATTGTTCACAAAATAATCTTCCTCGTAGAGGCCTACACGGATCAGTAACGTCTAGGCAATATTTTCCAATTTCCCCAAAAAAAACTTTCTAATCACAGAATAAAGCTTCTCACTAAACCACACAAACATCTTGGTTGAATGACGCCCTAAACAGTTAATTCAGATCTACCAGTCCTCCCATCCATACGTATTGGGCTGCCGGAAGTTCCCGAATGCATGATGAACTGATATTAGTTGGAAACTCGCTTGCTTTGCATAGCTTTGTGCTATCATTACGACATGCTGATTTTGTTACGAGGTTACACCCCTACTGTTTGATTGGGTCGGTAAGCTGATTGAGTAGCAATGCGGATAGCAATTTGCAGTTATGCTATAGGTACGCCACGAGATATTCATGGAGTTTCTATCGACACAATGTGAATGATTTTAATAACTTAAGCTGTTCCTCACGGACTTATCCGAACTAAGATTACCGTGCTTTTGTCCAGCATCAAAAGTATCATATTGTGCTCAAGAATAATGAAACATTCTGTCGTATGAATGATTTAACAAACGTAGGGACAGCGTCATCAACTGACTTCCTTTTCATCAATTTATGTGAGAATTGCTATTTGTCCAACTTCGCCCTCTTGAGCGATTGTTAAAAAGAGTTTCCGTGGCCCTGGAACGCAAAAGGTAACCATTCCAGCATAAGCATAAGCATAATCAGCCTTTTAATATTCCCACTGCTGGGACTCAGGTCTCCTCTTTCTAGGAGAGGGAATGGGCCATAATCCACCACGCGTGCCCAGTGCGGATGGGTGAATGTCACATATTTTTGAATTTTTTTTTTTCTAGGAAATTTCGATATCCTCGCGATGTTTTCCTTCACCGTTTTGAGAGCAGTGGTGATGTAATAAATTACACAATGTAATGTGCCTGGCTGGGTTTGAACCCGCGACCTACAACTCTTAAGTCGGGGACGTTAAACCACTCCAGTGGGTGACTTTAAATTTAAAAAAAATTTAAGTAATTAATTTTGTCAAAAATCATGGATTTTCTCGAAACGCCTGGGCGTCTTAGCTTCAACGTCAACGGGTGGTTATTTATTGCAAATAGGGCACACTATCACGACCTGCCAAGAACATAGTCGAGCTATCACAAACCCTGTAGATTGGCTTTATGCTAATGAAAATGACAGTTACGGGTTTACATAATTTACATAAGGCACGATAACGCGTGCAATAAATAAAGGTATAAGCTTTCTGCAAACTCTAATGGTTGCTCATAAAAATATCATGAAAGTAAATAATCTGATTTACCACAATAACACAGCCTAGTAAACTGCGAAACAAAGATAGACTATAAACGCTAGTCAAAATATATGGTGATGACAGGGTAGGCTCGACAACTGCGTACAATATGACAGGGTAGGCTCGACAACTGCGCACAATATACATATTTAAAATAGATCAGCCTCCATTATGAGAACTTTGCCCAGTTTTTTTACTTATGTATGTAGGTAGCTAGGAGTGCCAAGATCCTCGTGATTTATTATCCCTTGTACTATATCGTATCATATTTTACAAGTTTAGTATCTTGGTATATGAAAGGGAAATGTGGATTTCTTGTAGCTTTTATTATCAACGAATATAATCAAAACTAAGTGTGCTTTAACTACTCTAGCGTCCTAGACTAGTTATAATGTTGAAAGGTCCATTTCATTTGTGAAACGGTACCTTTCAACGTTATGTTTATTGACTCTATAGATAAAGCAACAAACTATGGCATGTAATTATACTTCCTTTAATACGTTATCCCATACTTAACATACATAACTTTGCTATTCAGGAACTAAGTCAATTTACATATCGAGTGATCATCAATTCAGTACGTGACACAAATAAGATAGCTCGCAGTGGGGGCATCCGTGCAACTCGTCTCGCGTCACCACTAGTTTTCGTCAATTATCTGATAAGCCACATCACCCTACGTGCCTCCGAGGCTCGTGTTGTCGCCCCCGTAGCCTAGCAACGACCACGAATAAAGAAACCCACCCGATCACCCGCAAACGAAATTATTTCTTCCAATTTATTCGCTTTATCGTTCAATTAAAAGTCTCGGTTGTATAAAATTGATTTGTTGGTCAAATCAACGGTCTGTAACACAATTGTCTGGGCAGCGAGCGTCTGGCGAGCTTTAATTTCCTCGTATGTTGGCGGCAAAGAAGTGGCGGAAATTGTTAGCGAGCGAACAACGCGAACAACACAGAATTACATGTTTTATGTATTGTTCAAATGTAGTAATAACCGTTCAGCTGCAATAAAGCTTAGTGTTAGTATTCCTACTATAAATTGTGTGTTGTTTATGAACTGGTTACCCATAAACACTAATACCATTGATGTGTTCACTAATTATGCACAAAGCAATTGCATAATTTATGCATTGGTTAGTGGCTACGGATCGTGGAAATTGTTCTCTCTAAATAACATTATCCGCTAATTCCTTCTAAATCCCAAAATCGATGGAAATTGTTGTTTGAGGATATAAACGATTAGCTGACAAATGGATGGTTAATATTTACAGTAGTCAGTTTCAAATTAATTTTTAATTAATAAATACTGAAATAATACACTGATATCAGCGTAAACTACGCAGCTCAATCAATCAGAAGTAAACATATATTAGGGTAGGTATCGCATACCCAATTCAATAAACTAGTACTCAATGAAGCATTTTCTCACAACCAAAATCGAATACTCAAACAACCGGTGTAAGCACTCATCAAAGCTGAAAATCCATGCGAAAATCCAAAAAGCAATAGTGTCCAAAGATCTTTGTTGGCAAATTGGGCTCGGCGTGGAATTGAGTTAGACCGGTATACGGTATCGTGTGTCCGGGAACTTCAGAGTTCGGACCACGCGCGTTCCGACCCTTTGTCGTGTCATCAAACTGCAAATTGGCAGTTTCTACCGCTACCGGTGAATAGCTGCGGGCTCCCGCGCAAATATCGGCGTCAGCCAAATAAAACATGCGTTATAGACATTGGTTTGTGTTGTTGTTACAGGCAAAAGTTTTTTTGAGAATGATGTCTTTATTTCAAGGTATTTAAAAAGATTCTGAAACAGTTCTCCGATACACAGTCCTCCGATGAACGGTTCGCCGACAGAATGAATCATTTTTCAATAGAATTTTTCCCCGATGCACGATTCGCCGACACAATTATTTGCCTTTAAAGGTATACCCGCGCATAAAAATATATTACAGTTCGAATAGTATTTTACAATTTTTATTGGGTAGGACTATGCGCTTCAATTGTAAGTTGTTTTGCTGCATAAAGTCACGTATATTGCTGTATCTTTCCTGCGCTGTAGTTGCTTTTAGTCTATGGTGCCTACTGTTTTAATAAAAAAAAAATGTGCAGCTTAAGTTTGTACATTTACCGGTAGTCGGTTTAGCTAGGATTCACCTTGTGACTTGGGTCCATGGTAGGTATTAGTCTTCGTCATTAATTCGGCAGGCACAGAGATCTGACTGCCGCTGCAGTTTGATAATTGTCACCATGTTACTTAAATCCTGTAATTGTTTCAGAATCATTTCAAAATAAATAGGTACCCATTTTTTTGGTGATTTGATCAATTCCTCTCTGGGTGAAAGGAGAGGGAGTGTCAGACTTTTACAAACTAAGGGCCGGTGTCTGAATTCAGTATTTTGAGTTGAGAACGTGTCAAATGGCAAATTTTAACAGGTTTTTATGCTAAAGTAGATTTGAAAAATACTCCTATATTCCAATTGTACCTCAATAGTTTGAATGTATTATGCCATTCTGTATCTTAGAGCTGCATTACCTGAACGTTGTTAATGTATCTCTGTGTAACTAGGTACGTACGTGCCACTGTTTAACATGCAATGTAAATTGTTGGAGTTAATGGAGGGAAGCCTGCCGCTTAATGTCACTTGTAGCCAAGTGCTCAGCTAGCAATCAGCCGGTCTATTCTGTGTACATCTCACCGTGAAAACTAAGGTGGAGTGAGCTCAACGTGAGCGGTCATTCCGCCTTGTTTGTATCGATTGATAAAGGATTGAGTTTTATAAGGTTGTTTTTTAGCACTAAAAATTAGGAAAAAAATAAGGTTGAACACGTATGTTTTTTTTTAGGTTGGAAAATCATCTAATGACAAATCCCGCCTTCATCCCAGGGCCCCGGGTTTCACTTTCACACTACCCGTGGCCCCAGTAGGCCTCGACCCTTCTAGGCCCCTACGGTTTGCTGACATCTCCCTAAGGCGCGCATGAACCAATACGCGCCGTCGACGACTTGGGCTCGGTCCGGACGGTTACCAGACGGTCGGACGGCGACCTACCCATTGCTCGCCGTTCGCAGGCCCTCGCCTACGGTGGCCGGAAGTCGGAATCGGAATCCCGGCGGTGGTTGGGGCGTGAGGACCGTTGCCTCACGCGATCGGCCGCCTGCTTTGCTAGCATTACTGCTTCGCAGAAGGAGGCGACCGCCTGCCACTCCTCCTCGCTCCAGACCAAGGAACTTCCCGAACTGGTTGTGTTCGGTAAGAAACTGCGTCATGCGGAAGGTAAGGACGCCGTGAGGTCTTTCCAACCACGGCTCAAAGAGGGGACTTACCGCCATATCGCGCGTATGTTTCATCATTTTGGTATTTTAGAGCATATATTTTAAGTTTCGGCTAAAACTGCAAAATTGGCAATTTTTGGGCCCCTAGGGAGCAAACAATTACTAGAATAATACTCGTACAAATAATTTAAATAAAAAAGTAAATTACATAATATTATGTTTTGAAAAAAAATGCCAAAATTTCCTTCGCGCGATCAATCTTATTTTTTCCTAATTTTCAGGGTCCGAAAATCTCTCTCAATCTCAGATTTTTATGGACTAGAATAGATTAGTGAACAAATTAGTGATTAACAATACAATTTCATCAGAGTGTTGTGCCTTGCCTTACATGATGTAGTTCTATTTTTCAGGAAACTGCTAGTCAATAGGGTTAGCTGAACTGAGAGGGACATTAATGATTGTGATGAATATAATTCCACAAATATAAGTACTTGTAGAGGAAGTTTAAAAGTGGCGCCAGTGACTGAAAAGTTGAAAGGGAATCGTTTGTTTTGGAATGGTCATGTGAAGAGGAAGGATGTTATTAAAAGAGTAGTTTAAATATGGATGGATGGAGAGGGAGAGGAAGGCCAAAGAAAAGATGGGTGGATTGTGTGAGAAGTGTTATGAAAGAAAATGAAGTTAGTGATAGCGTGACGAGTGACAGGGCAAATGGAAGAAAAAACGTGTTGCGCCGACCCCAAATAAAACGGGACAAGGACAGGAAGATAATGAAATATAAGTATATGTTACGGTGGCAATTTTAATCTGCAAAAAACTTAAGAAAACTTGAGAGCATCCACATTAATGAGTTAAGAAACGAGAAAGCCATTAAATACTGTTTGGCCTTAAAACTAACGTGAAACCTAAAAAGGGTCATTGCGGTCCTCATTATTTATTTATTTATTTATATATAGTTTATTGCATACCAAGATTACAAATTTAATAATGGAAATAATAATACAAAAGAAACATACAATTGGCGGCCTCATCGCACTCGGTGATTTCTTCCAGGCAACCTAGAATGGATAGAGATTGCCTGGACACAAAATGGGGTTGCACATGGTGCAAATATAAAAGTAAATAAAAAATTTATACACATATACATACATACAAAATATAAATATATAAGCAAGAGAATAAGTGATAAAACGAAGACATGATCACAGTGACAAGTAATGATATTTCACAAGCCTTTTGAATACAGGCAATGTTTGTGCACGTTTTATTGCCACAGGCAATGCATTCCATAGACGAGCGGCCTGGACAGTAAAAGATTTATCCACGAAAGTAGTCGAATGCATTGGCATTTTAAGTTATCTGATGACCTAAGAACTTTCATGTGGGAGTCGCGAGGAAATTAGAACCGTTCTTTGAGGTAACGCGGGGTAGAAGGGGAAAAGAGCACACTAAACAAGAGGGAAAGAATATGAGCATTACGGCGAAGGCGAATCGGCAACCACTCGAGATTAACACGAAATCCAGAAACATGGTCATATTTACGCAAACCGAAATGAACCTTATACAAAAGTTTTGAAGTCGCTTATCCATTTGTACTTCAGAGAGGTCAAGACAGCTGGCATCAGCATAATCAAGGATGGGTAGAAGAAGAGATTGTACAAGCGCAATCTTGGTGGCAGTCGGCAGTAAATTACGTAATCTTCTCAACGATCCAACAGATGCAAATAACTTGCCCGGTCAACTTCTTGTAGTTGGGCAGTCCAAGAGAAATTCTTATCGATGAATATCCCCAAGTTCTTAACTTTCTCGCTAAAGGGAATTACTGAGCTGTCAAAAGAAACTTGGGTCGTCCAGTCGATCTTCGAGATCATCCTAGAACTGCTCACCACTATAACCTGCGTCTTTACGGGGTTCACCATAAGTCCGTACCTCTTGCTCCAGTCGCATATACGAGCCAGATCAAGGTTAATGGTCAAGATAGCCTCAGAAAGTTTTCCAAGCGGTGCCCGTGAATATATTTGAAGGTCATTATGAACACAGTTTTTTTTTGTATCGGTGGGAAAATAATCTTATGACATCCCCCGCCCTTGGGCGGGGCGGGAGATAGTGTCAGACTTTTACTGACTAAAAACCCTCTCCTGTTCCTTCGTCCCAGGGTCCCGGGTTTCGTTTTCACACTACCCATGACCCTAGTAGGCTTCGACCCTGCTGGGCCCCTATTATTTACTGACATCTTCCTGAGGCGCGCGTGGAACAATATGCGCCGTCAACGACTTGGGCTCGGTCCGGACGGTTACCGGATGGTCGGACGGCGAGCTACCCATTGCTCGCCGTCTGCAAGCCAGTACGGTGGCCGGGAATCGGGATCGGAAACCCGGCGGCAGTTGGAGCGTGAGGACCGTTGCCTCACGCGATCGGCCGCCTCCTTTGCTAGCATTACTGCTTCGCGGAAGAAAGCGAACGCCTGCCACTCCTCCTCGCTCCGGACCATGGCCTGTATCAAGGCCCGACGCGAGAGATCGCCGCCGCCGATCGCCCCCACGAGGACACGGCGTCGCTCTGTCCAAGCGGGGCACACCTCCACCGTGTCCTCCGGGCGGTCCACACAGTGGCGACACCCGGGCGTCGCTTCCGCACGAATCCGATGCAGGAACTTTCCGAACTTACCGTGTTCGGTGAGAAGCTGCGTCATGCGGAAGGTGAGAATACCGTGAGGTCTTTCCAACCACGCCTCAAAGAGGGGACTTACCGCCATAATTGTGGCGTGCCCAGTTATGAACACAGTTACCAAAAATACCTATACAAAAACTTAATTTCCCAGTAAACAATTTATTACCGACAAAATTGATTAAGTTTGACACATAAATAGCTGGAGTAATCCACATTGGGTTGACTAGGTTTATTAGTGAAACACACGTAGAAACGCTAGTCGCTAATGAAAGGCGATGGAGTGAGCTGCGGCCGCCACCATCTGCCATGTTGGAACCAACCGGCAGGTTAATTTGATTTCAACACGGAGCTGGTGACCGCGGCCGTATACACTCACTGTCAATGTGAATGATTACTAACTAAATTGTACGTTTAAAGGCAATTTCATCCAACTCTGTTAATTATTCATTATCTCGTTAAGGGGACTACAGGCGCTAATTGTGAGTTTTATAATGCGCAAAAGCAGATCCACTGTAGTAAACAGATGCAGAACATATGTTATTCTGCAGAATAAATGATAGATAATAAAGAATCAGTTTTCAGGTAATTTAATACAGCTCTTTGCCGAAATACAGGCTGCAAGCCTAGTTCGGCAGCACATGTTAATTTAGCCACAATTTTTATGTATTGTAACAATATCATAATTATGAGCACAGACAAATTGTGTAATGTGTATTTTTTGGTGTAATAAATTATTATTATTATTTTTATTTACGCTAAGTTTCAAGTATATGAGCCAAAGAATAAAATTTTGCATTTTTTTGCATACAATACGATAGAAAAAATAACACGAAGATGTTTCTAAACATTGTTTTTATCGTTTAAAAACCGTACTAATATACATGCAATCAGTCGGATTGTTACAAGCAACGTTATACCGTTATAGTTTTTTTTGGCTCCGCTTGTTTTGTGCATTTAGCCAATGTCTTTAGAAATTGTTTCGTTCTTGATACGATATACAGTCACTTGGTTTTCCATTACATCGTTTTTGCAGTACATTTATTTGGTTTCGAGTCAGCCTTGTCGGTAAGCTTCGTTGAGGTAGTCATAAAACAATTTAATACAATTCTCAGCTACATTTTACCGAGATCGCTCCTATTTTATGATGCAACATATTGTCAAGTTGTGTTAAACACTTGAGATACAATTTTTTATTTTTTAAGGTTATGTATCTCAAAAGTAGAAAAATGAAGCCTTATAGGATCACTTTGTTGTCCGTCCGTCTGTCAGTCTGTATGTCAAGACCCTTTATTTCGGGAACGCGTGGAGGTATCGAGTTGAAATTAAAACCATATACTAAAGTCTGCGTTCCCTAGAAGCTGTGAAAAATTAAAATTGTATGCTAACGAAAAAAAAAGATTCAACCTTTTATGTTGCAAAAACCGTATATTTCGACACTCAAGATTCATAGGGTATTTCCCGTTGTCCTAGAATTCTGAAACTTGGCATGAAGCAAGGTCTTATAGCATAAGAAAAGAAAAAAATCTGAATACTGTAAATTTTTTTTAAGTTTTTTTTAGTTACGTCAGAAAAAAATAACTTTTATGCGATTGGTAAAAATTTTTAAGACTCGATTCGGAAATTGAACTGTTTTTATACGTAAGTTTGTACGGAACCCTCAGTGCGCGAGTCGGACTCGCACTTGCCCAATTTTTTATGTAAATATTCGCGAATTGATTCCTAGTGGCTATTATGATGTAAATTGGTGGAGTAGTTTGTATCTTAAATTAAAACTCCCACTGAACTTCACTCAACAAAATCCTGCCAAAACTCTTCAGTATATTATTTTTTAAGAGAAAAAGAGAATAGCTAGTGGGGAGAACTCCCACCCACCATCTATCTGGCAGTGACACGGCGAATGATCGGCGAATAGCGATTATCGAAATTGGTCTGACCACGCGGTAGTGCATATAAATCTTATACAGCCTTTTGTTATCGGCAATCGTTACCACAGATCGAATGACAGATTTTTTTTAACTAATATTTATTATGGATAGGCTCGCGCTTGACCACTATCTCACATCGGCTGAGAGTAAGCAATGTTGTATGTATTCACTCTTGACTTAAACAGGTAGGTTGTATTGTAGCTAGGAAACAGACTCCGGCAGAGAATTCTACTCCTTAGCTGTAAGCATCATGAATATATTACGTAAACGGTGGGGTGACGGATCGTCGTACGTCTTGTAGTTACAGGTTCTTGTCAATTTTCAAAGCGAATTCTTTAGACGCAATTAAAATTCATCCATCAACATAACATTTAGTTTCTATTAGAAACTGTCTCACAAAGTTCTGTGAAATTGGGTCTAAACTTACCAGAGACAAGTTAAGTTCGAGTTCAACTTCAGAACTCGCGGTAGTAGCGCACCAGTCATATTTGTTTATTGCCTTGCTCTTTTACTGTCGAGACTTTTCAGCTGCGAGCTGAGTTTAGCTCGAACATAAGTTTTTGTTGCAAAACTTCAGTTTCCACCGATATCCAAGATTGGACGTCGATTTTGTTTTAGCTCTAAAATCTAAACTTTATTTCCATGAGTTTTGAGAGTTCCTCGAAACTGCAGCTGTGTTACGTTCGGTTTTCACCGGCATTATTTTTTTTAAGATTTACCACGATGATTTCATTTATTTGGTTTCTTTTTTTTATTTTTTTTTTCTTTGTTTGGTTATCTTTTTTCAGAGTTAATAAGCGCATGCGAATATAAACTAAGAAATTTTAATTAATTACGATTCCAGCGCCAGGCTACTACCACGTAGTTATCTGGCATTTTTGCTGAACGTTTTCTTTGATCGTGTTTCTCACGGTTGCGCCAAATAGGTCCACCTATTTGGCGCAACCGTGAGAAACACAATGTTAGTTTTCTTTTTTTTTAAACGGTAATTTGATGAAAATGCGTTGATACTTCGTTGTCGCATAGTCTCTTCCATAGATATCCGGTATCTTCGTTGTCCAAAAAGAGAACAGGTCAAAGCATTGGCCTTAAATTTATGTGGCTACTTGACAACCCTTTTTTTTTTTGACGTGGGGAATTCTCAAATAACTTCTCTCGCTCTGAGTGGAGTGCCAGGGCGAGTCAGATTTTTACTGACTTAAACCCACCTGTGTTCCTTCAGTTGCTCTTTGCGTTCCAGGGCCACAATAACTCTTTTGAACATTCTCGCAATAGTCAGGGGACTACCCATTACAAACAAACCCTAACAAATAGTACATACATAACAAAGTGATCTTTGCGCTGAATATAAGTTGTTGGCGACCGAAACGTTTACCGCGTTTGGCTCTCTGGTTGGTTAAGAGCTTGGAGTGGGCCAATCAGAGTGCCGAACGTCATAAACGTGTCCATCGTGTTAACATGTAACACAAACTCGCACTAGGCACGCTGGAACGCATGAATACAACAACACTTTCTTCAACTAAATGAATGAATCTTTCTGCATTTTGTTTTTACACTGTGTGTATCTATGTGTGCCAAATATAATGTTTTTCTTTCTTTTATTCGTGGTAAATCACGATCCAATTTATCCATTTGTGAACGGTCTATTGTAATGCTACTACTTAGTATTATACCGCAGCTTAGCTCTCGCGGCCAATACCGTAGAAACCTTACATTTTTCTAGAGATTACTCTCTTTATAAATAATATAATTTCACATATTTATTATGCAAGTAAAGATAATCCTTTGACTGAAAATAATTTCACTCCAAACATTTTCCGTAATTTCTCAACTATGATCTTTACTAATAATCCGGCTACGACTGTGTAGGTGGTTGTGGCTTATGAGGAGTATTTACGTAGTCATGTTGACGTATAAGTTAATGAGCGAACTTCAGAGATAACACCCCCCCCCCCACCGCCCCTCTCCTCATCCCGCGTCGCTCCTCAAGTCTTCACAACTCCAGCGACTTCCTTCATAAGTTCTTGCTCTCATCGTACGCCACGCTGAAAGAAAAAAAAACTGAAAGTTTAAATGAGACGCATGTCTACTCACTGCACCTACTGAAGATAGGTGGGCATATAAGTAACTGTTGCACTATTGTACATAGCAAGCAGAAAGAAAAGAAAGAAAGAAAGAAAATGAATTTATTTAACACAACCGAAGGTACACAAACTATAGTTACGTAAACACGAAACCAAACAAAAGAGAAGCAAAAAATACAATTGTGTGCTTCGCGGCTGCGCCGAAATAGGCCCAGTTCAGCATGACCGCTAGACAACTAGTGCCTGACGCTGGTTTTCAGCAGCATACATGTTTTCTTTGAAATGTCAACAGGGTGTAAAGTCATGGGACTTTATATCTTACTTTACACACTTTATCTCTGTGTTTTTGTCTGTGAACTGACACACGAAAAGACAGGATCCTCCGACCAGACGGGTGATTTGTCTGGTCCGGACAATTGCCCAATAGTAGATTTAGGGCTGTTGTATGTGTTCTAGTCTCGCGGAGAACTCTAAAACCGCGATGAAGGATTTCGAGTTTTAGTTCGTATGTTGCGTCATAGATGGCGCTACAATACTATGCACTTACAAATAGTTTCATTAAGAGGGTAATTTTCCACTCGCCTATCGTCAACATCGAGCATGGTTTAAAAGCTAGTTACTTTATCTAACGCAATCCAACGCGATGTTTGACGAAAAGGCAACGCGAAGAAAGAGAGATAACGCCTGAAAACTCTGTTAGCATTCGGTAATTCTGTGATTTACTCGAATATTTTACAAAACTTGTTCCAAGAAATACGTGTTTTTTTAAGCCCTTAAAAGTTTTTGAAAAAAAAATGTAATTTAAAGGCATCTATTGTTATACTTTTTTGACTTTTTAAATTTTTGAGTAAATTATGAAGTACCAACGTTCATGCAAAATAGCAGATTTTCAGAGGTCTTTTCTGGATTCGTTTTACATAAATTTATAAATTGATTTCAATAGAAGCCTAGATAATATCCACAAGATACTGTGTTTCCAAAATATCTAATGAAAATGTGTAATAACGTCATAATCGCGTAAAAGCGCTTGTATGAAAAACAGTGAAGAACTAGAAAAAAGCTCGTGACTTGACGTCACGCTTAGTTATATGAATCATCATCTTCTTGCCCTTGTTCCATGTTACTTGGGGTCGGTGCATCACCTTTTCTACTTACATTCCGTTCTGTCAACTGTCATGCTATTTACTATTTTTTTAATAATGAAAATAAAAATAACGCCTGAATAGCTGGCCGCAGAAAAAAAAAAACAAAATAAGCGGGAAGTGGCAATCCGGCAATCTGAACTTCATTTGTTTTTTCGAATTGTAGAGGTTTGTTTACATTTCTGTACAGCAAAGATTTGTATTAACACGATAAGTTCATCGGATTCAAATATGGATTTAACGCCTGATTTCATAAGAGAAGAGGCCAAAGCAGTAAGTAGTGAAAAACCTTTTACTGCCTAAATCAGAAGAAAGATACCTAAAATCATACGACGACTAAGGTTTTGCAATCTTTTTATTTTATTTTTACTTTCTGCATTCTCAGATATTGGAAAAAAGTTAGCAAAAAAATATTAACGTACAGAAAAAAATATATATTATATTGTGCCTATGGATCCTATTTCATGTAACGATCAAAAGACTATAGGACCATTTAAGGTGTGAAGACAGGAAATGGCAGAAATAGACAAAAACTTTTCGAATACATTTTAAACGGAAAAACGATCGATCAAGTCGAAATTTTCTTTATTCCCAAAAGGATCCTATTTTTTAGGATCAAAAAGACTCTTGAAGAAACACACCCACTTCAAGGACGACATATCTGGATGATATCTCTGGATAATACATAGGTTACAATAGGAATCTCTGCGTCTATGTCCAGTATACGAGGTTGCCGCAATAATATATTTTAAGCGACCACTTCCTTCGAGATTCTTTAAAAGGTTCATAAAACCTTTCTTGTTGGTCTACATGTCGCAATGGATACTTACTTACTTACCACACTAATGCAGCATCTGCATTTCTATTTTTACAATAAACAATTGGCCTACTGCGGTCTTCCCGTCTGATTATAATTTAGATCTCTTCAAGGTTAGAGTTTTTTAAGGTGGAAAATCATTAAAATGACTTCTCGCACTCTGGGTGGAGCGCGAGGGCGTGTCAGACTTTTACTGACTAAAACCACACCTGTATCCTTCAATTACCCTTTGCGTTCCAGGACTACGGGTTTCCCTTTCAGAAATTCTCCGTGGTCCTAGCTAGCGGGCATCGGCCCTGCTGAGCCCCTACGGTTTGCTGACATCTCTTTTAGGAGCGCGAGGATCACTACGCACCGTTGACGACTGGGCTCGGTCCGGTTAATTACTGAACAGCCGGACGGCGAGCTACCCAGTGATCGACGTCCGCAAGCCCGCGTCTACCGTGGCTGGTAGTCGGGGTCGGAATTACGGCGGCTAGGGCGTGAGGACCTTCGTTCCCTCACGCGTGCAGCCTCCTACTTCGCTAGCATTACCGCTTCGCAGAAGGAGGCGACCGCCTGCCATTCCTCCTCGCTCCGGACCATAGCCTGAACCAGGGCCCGACGCGAAAGGTCACTGCTGCCAATTGCCTCCACGAGGACACGGCGGTGCTCCGCCCAAGCGGGGCACACCTCCACCGTATGCTCCACCGTGTCTTCTGGGTGGTCCGCACAATGATGGCACCCGGGCGTTGCTTCCGCCTGAATCCGATGCAGGAACCTCCCGAACTTGCCATGTCCGGTGAGGACCTGCGTCATGCGGAAGGTGAGGACGCCGTGTTGGCGCTCCAGCCACTCCTCAAAGAGAGGACTTACCGCCATTAATAAACTAGTGTGCCATCAACGATTGCATCACTGCCTACCATCATAGGATCACAGTCAAGCAAAAAAACATTTATGACATTTTCCATTCGCCAGATAATATCATGTTTCAAGACATCCGCGTCCACAAGATATTGCCATAAATCAATCGGCGGACCTAAACAAACTCGTATAGTCGAGCAAACAGCGACGCAATATAAAAGAATGAAAATGTCCGAGCAAACTTTCTGCCCTACCAAAACATACACTAAGATTAAAGGAGTCAGCCCAGTACCGTACAAAAATCGTGCTAGGAATGTATCAAGCACGGTAAGAAATACGACATGACGACACGGACTTCTATGCCCACGGAACTGTTCCGTCACCGGCCAACACCGTCGCGTGCCAGGCACGGAGCTTATTTGCACCGGACAGCGGCACCTGCTGTTTAGTTTATTGTCATACTTACTTTTATTAAACTTATTTTTATAACTTTTTTTTAAATTATATTTTATTGCCTGACTCGTTCCTTTTTTTTAGGTATGAAATCATCCAATGTCTTCTTTCGCCTAGGTAGGGGCGTGAGGGCGTGTCAGACTTTTACTAAATTAAACACACTCTACGTTCCTTCTTTGCCTTCGTTGCAGGACTCCGGAGTTCTATTTCACACAACCCATGGCCCCAGTAGGCTTCGACCCTGCAGGGTCCCCTACGGTTTTACTGACATTTCCCTGAGGCGCGCGGGGAGCACTACGCGCCGTCGAAGTCTCGGGCTCGGTCTCCGGTAACCGGTGGGTAACCGTCCGCGGTTACTCACGCCTACGGTGGCTGGAAATCGGGGTCGGGATCTGTGGCTGGGGCGTTAAGCATTCCGTTCCCTTACGCGTGCGGTGGCTTCGTTCGCTAGTATTATCTACTGCTTCGCATAAAGAATAGGGTAGGAATGACAGGCAGTCGCCTGACTGTCTGCCATTCGTACTTGCTCCGGACCATGGCCCATGTACGAGGGCACGGCGCGAAAGGTCCCAGCCGCCGATCGCCACCACGGGGACACGGCGGTGCTCCGCCCAAACAGGGCACACCTTCACCTTTACCTCCAGACGATCCACACAATAGTGGCACCCGGGTGTTTCTTCTGCACGAATCTGGTGCAGAAACCTCCCGAACTTACCGTGTCCGGTGAGGACCTGCGTCATGAGGAAGGTGAAGACGCCGTGAATTCTTCCCAGTTACTCCTGAAAGAGGAGACTTACCGCCATAATTTTGGCGTGCCCAGACTGCCTCGTTCTTAGCACAGTTATGGTATCATGCATCATGCATGGAATAACGCATGTTTGTCAAAGTATATTAATCGAAAAACTTCATCAACATCAGTTCTGAAAATAATTATTTTTGTCCTGTGAAACCAGCGGCATCGTGTTTCTCAAACTCTACTTTAGCCTGGAAACCTGTCATTTGATATTCAAGTAGGATTTGTTCACACGTTCTTGATTCAAAATACTCAATTCATTTTATTTATTTTTTATGGTTTTGGCTTGGAAACTATATAATATTCCTTTAAGCTCTGTCTTCGTGTGAATTAATTTGTTTACCATTAGAACCATAATTAGAACATAGATGTAATTATTAGAACATAGATGTACTAATTTTAATGTTTTTGTAAGTATTTGGCAGCAAATGTACCAAGTAAACCTTCATGGCATACTTCTCTGAGGTAGTCAACACTACAATAAACCGAGATCGCGTCTGTTGTGGTCCACTTGCAGAGATACTTGAGATACAAAACTACACCAATTTTACATGACTACTGATCCACTAAGAATCATTGCGAATAATTAAAATAGCCACTAAACTTCACTCGAAAAAATTCCGCCAAAGACTCGCAATTCAAAGTTAGAAACCCACCCAACTGGTACCTACTTATTATCAAAACTAAACAGATCTAAGCGCAACAAACCTCCTTGATTGCACGTCCGATAAAATAAAGCTTGACTATTCACTTAATAACTTTCGGTAGCTAGTTGAAAATTGTATCATTAGTATGGCCCTTAAACCCGTAATCCTCACTTCGTAGTCCAGACTAAATCCAATTACTGCGCGTCGGCAAACCCACTACAGACCTAGGAATAGGGAATGTGCATGAACAAAATATTTGATAATACAGTTTTTATCAATAAATATATAAATAGAATACAAAAGCTAGAACTACATTAGGTTGTATGTGGGTACATTGGACTACTAGATAGGCGTACATGGCCGACGTGTGGACCACGTACGCCGATCTGGGCGCGTCTGTCTCCATACATTTTATATGGCAACTAGACTTTAACATTATATACACGCCACGCGACGCCGAGCGACGCGCCGCTACGTAAAAATCAGGTGTGGCCCACGTATGCGTCGGTGTAATGTAGTTCCCGCTTAACTGTGAAACCCATATTAAAATCAGTAGAAAAGCAAACGAGGTATAACCCTTTCAAACAAATACATATAATTGTGTCTCTCGCCAAAACGCCTTCTCTTTCTTATTAGCAGCTTTGAAGCTTTATAAGTTTACTAGCTTTTGCCCGCAGCCTCGCCTGCGTATATAAAATATAGCCTATGTCACTAAGGAATAAAGCAGCTTTCTATCGGTGAAAAAATTTTAGCAATCGGACCAATACTTTCAGAGATTACTGCCGAAAAACAAAAAAAATAAAAAACAAACTTTACCTCTTTATAATATTAGTGTAGATTATTGATGAAGATATTTTAAAAATATTTTCATTTTTGTTTACAAGAGCTTAAAATGATTTAATTTAAATTTAAATAAATGTAAATAAAAATGCAAGCATATTCCCTATTACATAGCTTTCTCATAGCGTAAACCCACTAGTAATTTTTGCATATAGTCATGTTATTCTCATGTTTATTCCAGCGAAACAAAAGAGGAAACAAGTAATAACTCCTGTATTATTTAGTGAAGGTTTTATTTAGATAGGACTACGTTACGTTGGGATAGTCTATTTACAGAAATTGTAGTGGAGTTTTTACAGCTTTATATATTATGTGTGATTATTTGCGACATCAACTCATAGATGCAGTGGTGAAACTACTACCTACTGCAGTCTTTCTTCAACTATCTTCTTTATCCATTGCATTCCTTGCAACTTAATTATTCCAAGGTCTGCATAGATTATTAGGGCTTATATAGAAACAAGCTAATATTAAAAGATTTTTTTTTAACAGGCTTTTACAAATGTCCACCATATTGGATTTATTGTAACGTAGATTTGTTTTTCGTGTTCTTCTCAACAAACCCTTTTAATTGATACCCATATCAAACAACTAGTCATACGTTAACATGATTGGTTATTTTGTATATACCCTCAAGGATAAATAAGAAATGTTTTAGATTTAGAATGGCATCATTTACTGAAAATGTCTGCAAAGTTTCAGCTCAGTCGGTTAAGGATAACTGTTTCAAGAATCATTGATTTGCAAGATTTGACCAAAGTAAATAAACATGCAAGTTAAATAAAAGCTCGTAAAAGGTCTCTGCACAATAGTAATTAACGTAATTGTAAATAGGTATTATTTAATCAAAATTAATACATGGCATAGCACGAGTTTGTCGAGGACTGTGTCAACTCCCAAATATTTCGATGTTATTATAATGTAGTTTGGAGTGCAGTCTGCACTTGTGCAGTTTGGCAGCTCTTCCAGTAAATTGCTGCTCACGTCGGTGGGAGGCTCTAAACGCCGCGTTGCTGGGTCGAGGCGCGAGCACTCGAGTCGAGAGCCAGCGCGTGACTATCAACTCGCCTCGTGCAATCTGCATCGACATTTTAAAATACGAATTACGAGATTTCAGTTGCATGTTTTTATTTTTGAAGACCAGTACCGGCTGGATCGGCTGGCAGAGTTATGAAAAACGTAATTTTTTTTTATCGTAGATGGTTTTTTAGGTGGAAAATCATCCAATGACTTCTGCTGCTCTAGGGTGGAGTGGGAAGGCGTGCAATAACCCATGCCCCCAGTGGGCTTCGGCCCTGCTGGGCCCCTACGGTTTTGCTGATATCTCTTAAAGACGCGCGTGGAACACCACGCGCCATCGACGACGGCCGGACGGCGAGCCATTATCCATTGCTCGTCCTACGCAAGCCATATTACGTAGGTAGTAAAATATAATAAAACAATAGTTATTTGTGCAACAAGAGAGCAAAGTTGTTTTTGCTGCGAGTGCTAATTTTGAGCAAGCAAAGGATTCTTTGATTGAATCACG
The DNA here is from genome assembly GCA_961205895.1 of Mythimna pallens. Taxonomy (NCBI): domain Eukaryota; kingdom Metazoa; phylum Arthropoda; class Insecta; order Lepidoptera; family Noctuidae; genus Mythimna; species Mythimna pallens. The sequence goes on from OY540843.1 coordinate 12,988,193, forward strand.
AGCGTCAGCGAGTGATTCTAAAGTAGAATCCTGAGCGAGGGGAGGGATTCAAAGGCACGAGATGCAAAAAGTTTTGCTCTCGTGTTACACACATAATTTTTCACTTCAGCAGCGAGAACACACAATTACTTGGGAATAAAATAATTAACAGTAATAGATTTAATAATGATTTCAATTAAAATAAATACTATCTCTGTCGCTAGTTTTGCTCATATTTTACAATTATTTTAACATTCTTAATCTTATTTGCCACTATTTTATTCCCCCTGTTTTTTTAAAGCACGTTCTAAAACAGTCAATGTTGAAACTAGAAATAATTATTTAAAGGTTAAATGCGAGTTTTATCTGCTGCTATAAGTACTCAGGCACTCTTATTTTTGTTCAAATACAATAATAAATTTAAAATTCAATAATTTATTTATAAAAAAAAAAAAACAATTTTATAATTTACAAATATTATATATTACGCATTTCCGAACATGTTTTTCTTTGTGGTGGAATTTCAAAATCGGAATGAACTTCGAAATGGCAGGTTTCTCACTCGCTTTTTTATATGGGCGAGAAAGAGACAGAGTACAGTGCAGTTCGAATTTTTCGAATTGTATGACAAAAAAAAAACAATTAAAAAGTTACTTTGTCTCACGCAGTGAGCAAAATCGAGTTTTGCTCACTGTTTTCAAGCAGCAAAACCTATTTGTTTGAGCTGCTGTGGTGATAATGAATATAATAAACAATCTCATTGAAGATAGACCTCGTATATTTGCAGACTGTTTAAAATAAGACAGCATTACGGCAATGATAAGACCCGACTCTGTAGCTTGCCAATTTTTTCAGTAGTTTCTGCAGTATGAGGCAAGCAATTTTATTTGGTCTCGATTCATATTCCGCAAATATTTGAAAAAGGAGATGAGGCGCTCTGCCAATCAATTGCTAAGTGATTGATAAAATATTGAACAGTTAAATTACAATGTACCTAACTATAGATAGATAGACATATTCTTTATTGTACACCAAACTATGTTCTATGTTTGTTCTTTATTGTAAAACTCGTCCACTATTGAGCATAGGCCTCCCCAAGTGTCACTATAACGACCAGTCTTATGCGTCTTGCATCCATCGGATGCCTGCGACCGTTACTAGATCATCGGCACACCTTGTGGGAGGCCTTCCAACGCTTCGTCTCCGCCCCATCGACCATCTGTTCTGCGAGCTATGAGATCTGCCACTTAAGTTTGGCAATTCTTCAGGCTATGCCAGTAACCTTGGTACTTCTACGGAAATCTTCATTTCTGATGTGATCACGCAAGGACGCTCCGAGCATAGCCCTTTCGATTGCCCTTCGGGTGACTTTAAACCTTCTGATGAGGCCCATTGTAAGCGACCACGTTTCGTAGCCATATTTCATCACTGGCAACACGCACGGGTAATAGACTTTAGTCTTGAAACACTGTGGTATATAGGGCGAAAAGATACCGCGCAGCTTCCCGAACGCTGCCCAGTCGAGTCGGATTCGACGATTAACTATGTAAAACATTAAATAGCTATGTGAAATCATTCATTTCGTAATAGGCACCTTACATACGTATTGACTCGCGCGCAGTTCACCAAGTAATTAATACATCGTTTGGAGGAGATCGCGGCGTAATTGGACGACTCTCGAGTCGTGAATTGATTGCTTCATATAAAAAGGTGTCGATAGATGGCGCCACGAGAGCTTTTGAATATTAATGGCTGTCATTGAAGAGGTTTTGTCTGGCCGCATTTAAAAAGCTCGGTCTTAATAGAAAATTGATATGAATTTATTGGAGCTTTTGTAATGAATATTTATATTTAATACTGTATATTACAATAGATGGGTTAATGATCTAATTTAAACTCAGCTTATATACCCTCCAATGCCCTGAGGACATAGAAACATAGGTTACTTGTAGCTATGTGTAGCACATTACATTTTGAGTTTTCTTAAAAGCTTTACAGTCATGAAATAAATTATTATAATCCTTCTACTTTAAAATTATATTTTCAAAACAAATTATATATCATTCCTAAAGGAGCATTTCAGCTTATTAATATTTAATTCTAAACGAACATTAATGTTCTTTGATGAATAATTCCTGTTAACGTTGTTAGAGCTTTGTGGACTTTCCGTTTGAGAGGTACCAAAATGCTTATGTCAAATGTTTGCCGGAATAATTTATCCAAAACTCGTAATGGCCATCGGCGAGTTGGCACACACCACGGGGAATAGACGTGACTTCCGAAATTCCAACAATCCCGTAGAGCTTTATATTACGAGCAGCCCACAGACGTACTTTGAACATTAAACAGCTATATTAATTTGGCCACAGCTCTATTGACGTACCAGTTGTTCCACCGTTATAAGTTTTCCGTGGTCCAAAGTTATTTCATATTTAATATACTTGGGTTAATGACGCTTATACGAACTACCACTAACAAGACAATACATTTGCAGTAGTACCTATATATTTGAATTTAGCTATCTCAAATCACATCCTGCATTTCAAAATCCGTTACAATGGAATGCTTTTAAATCCATTAAACAGCGGAGTACATTGATCAAAGGGTCGGCGGGGTGAGCGGACGTCGCCTGTCCCCTGCTAGACAGTGCCACGCCGCGGCCACGGTACCGCCACGCCGCTCGGCCGCACCGCACGGAACTCAATCATTAGTGTGCTCACTCAATGTGAAAGCGATTTTATCCTCGACGACTCCGCCCTTTTGAAACAGGCGCAATATTGTCGAAAGCAGGAAAACATTTTACGAGAAAAAAAATATTGCCCGAGACGCGGCGAAGAAAATGAGGACGGAATGCTAGGAGCCAATCGAGCGAACGAGTCTCAGTGGCAATATGCTTCCGCGTTTGCGTTATCGATGACGCTGCCGGCGGAACTGCTCCCGTTGTAAACGTAAACGAGCGTCGAGCGGGCTACACACTCCTACCGCCCGCGGTTGTAAACTCGAGTCTGAACCAACTTCGTTACAACTCCGCCTGTTTTGTTTCTGGCCTGCAATATTAGTTTTAGTCAAAAAGCTATTTTTCAACCCGTCGTCGAAAGGCTTGTAAAGTTTTGTAATTTAGTTAATTCGTACTCAACATTTCGTGAAACCCTCGTTCAGGTTCTTAGATTGAAGATACTCTCGTAAAATATTGGTGAGGGAACGGTGCGATGATTGTTAAAACAACATCAATCGAGTATTCGCTCGGTATGGTTAGGGGGGAGAGGCTGGTGGAGTTATTAAATTAATTTATGCGGACTTGGAAATGTAAATAAAACGGGCTATTCTCATTAGAAAGTTTTGGAAGCTGTATAGATGAGATGTTGAAGTATTACGATTGTTGTGCACAGGTGCTGATGTTTCCCGAGGAGGGCTGGGCCCGCAGCGCCTCGTCGTCGTACTGGACGCTGCAGCCGTGCTGGTGGCGCCGCTCGCGGTGCAAAGTCGTCGAGGTCGCCGGAACCAGACGGTGAGAGCTTTCAAAATTAAACTAGTGACACGCCCCAGCTTCGTACGGGAGTTACAAATCTTTGAAAATATCGGCTTCGTTCTACTATAATATGCATGTACGGATATGCATATAAACCTTCCTCATAAATCACAGTCTATTGGTGAAAAGCGCATGAAAATCCGTTCAGTAGTTTCCGAGTTTATCGCGAACAGACAAACGTGGTCAGGTGGGCTTTGTTATATAATATGGAAGAATATGGTTGAAGGATTCAAGTTTTAACAGATCCTACAACTTTAACATTTACCCATAGGGATAAGAATGCATTTGTACCATTTGCACTAAAACTTAACACACTCCTATTTCTGTTTAGATAGTACCTACTGCTAAGTGGCTTTCTCATTTTGAACCAAAATAACAATGTTCTTTCACATTGTTAACAAACGTCTTATATATTTACCAAAAGCAACATATTATATATACATAGAAACAATTTAAAACCCTGTACAAAAGTGAAGTCTTAAGCGTTTGATAGATAGTCATGAACTACTTCTCAAACTGCTTTAAGTTATTCGTAGCAGTATTGCCTATTGAGTAAATTGATGTCGATCAGCAAGATTTTTACTTGCCTGGTATTTGTCTACTTCCCAAAACAATATTAGCAGTATCTATAGTATCGGGATGGGTATCCGTGGTCTAACACAAAGTGCAACTGAAGGACACAGGTGTGGTTTTAGACAGAAAAGTCTGACACGCTCTCTAGCTCCACCCTCGAACGGGAGAAGTCATTTGATGATTACCTACCACATAAAATAAGAGTAAGCCTACTAATATAACAGCCAACCCCAACCAGGAAAATTAGACAACATAATTTGTGTTACAAGCCTTGTTAACAAAAATCTGAACAAACATTTTTAACAAAACGGGGATTTGGAGTGAAAAATATAATTAACGCTTTCAACGCGGAGAGGAAACATTATATCATGTTTGTTGCACGTTAACGTGCTTTTCGCAATTAACCGGCGTGGTTCAGGTGAGCGAGCTAAGCCGCTGTTTGACAAACGGCGGGAAGTGGCCGGCGCCACTATCGCGCGATCGTGCCAGCAGCACCATGCGCGCCGTGTCGCTGAGAAGTGGTGCGAACGTGCCGTAAATAAAGATGGCGGATGCTAAAGAGCTTAGCGCGAATGAGCTGCTATTTATTATCACACCGCTAGAACATAAAGTATTTATTTGACAACCGCTTCAACAGCTTCATTTTGTAAATAAGACGATTTGCTTGTTCAGACTTCTGTGTGGACCATTCGATATAATATCGGAACTATTGATAACTTTGATTAAATTTATAGCTTTCCAACCGCATTATTAGTAGCTGCTGCCATTCCGCTAAGTGCAGGCTTTTAGCAAAGCGTGTTTGGTAAGTTGCTCGAAGTCGTATAACAGAGAAATTGTGGAAAACAAATTAGCCTGGAGAAAAACGTCGAAGCTAGGACGCGACAGTTAAACGGTCGCAGTTAGCGTTAACGATTATTGCCAGCCGTTCCACTATTCTGCCTAAATGAGTTGTATCTCACGATACTCCTCACTGATAGCGTTGTGCTTTCGACTGGTTTCATGTAGATAAAGCTTACAACTTCAAAGTAACGTTGATTGTTTTTTTTTTTGTAAAAGAAAAATAACTGCTTTACTTTTTTTCTTTTTAGGGTTCCATACTTCAAAAGGAAAAAACAGAACGCTTATAGGATCAGTTTTTTGTCCGTCCATCTGTCTGTCTGTCTGTCAAGTACTCAAGACCCTTTATCTCGGGGATGCGTGAAGGTGTCGAGTTGAAATTAAAACCATATACTCAAGTCGGCGGTCCCTTAAAACACAGATATATATATATATATATTTTAAGGTGGGAAATCGTCGAAATGACTTCTCGCGCTCTGGGTGGAGCGTGAGGGCGTGTCATACTTTTACTGACTAAAACCACACCTGTATCCTTCAATTACCATTTGCGTTCTAAGACTACGGGTTTCCCTTTCAGAAATTCTCCGCGGTCCTAGCTAGCGGGCATCGGCCCTGCTGGTCCCCTACGGTTTACTTACATCTCTTTGAGGAGCGCAAGGATCACTACGCGCTGTTAACGACTGGGCTCGGTCCGGTTAATTACCGAACAGCCGGACGGCGAGCTACCCAGTGCTCGACATCCGCAAGCCTGCGTCTAACGTGGCTGGTAGTCGGGGTCGGAATTACGGCGGCTAGGGCGTGAGGATCTTCGTTCCCTCACGCGTGCAGCCTCCTCCTTCGCTAACATTACTGCTTCGCAGAAGAAGGCGACCGCCTGCCCTTGAATGGCCTGTTAGTCGAGTGGTTAGTGGCCCTGACTGCTATGCCGAAGGTCGTGGGTTCGATTCCCACCCAGGACAAATGTTTGTGTGATGAGCACAATCATTTGTCCTGTGTCTGGGTGTAATTTATCTATAATATGTATGTATTTAGAAATATTTAAGTATGGTTATCAGTTGTCTAGTACTCATAACACAAGCTCTGCTTAGCTTGGGACTATATGACTATGACTATATTATATCATAAATTCCTTCTCGCTCCGGACCATAGCCTGAACCAGGGCCTGAAGCGAAAGGTCGCTACCGCCAATTGCCTCCACGAGGACACGGTGATGCTCCGCCCAAGCGGGGCATACCTCCACCGTATGCTCCACCGTGTCCTCTGGGTGGTCCGCACAATGATGACACCCGGGCGTTGCTTCCGCCTGAATCCGAAACAGGAACCTCCCGAACTTGCCATTTCCGGTGAGGACCTGCGTTTAACACAGATATAGGAATAAATCTGAAAACAGTAAATTTGATGTCAGGTCACAAAAAAAAATTGCAACTCGGAAAAATTAATTCTAGAATTGAGCTGTTTACATACTCGTAAGTATAAGGTAAGTTTGTACGAAACCCTCAGTGCGCGAGTCCGACTCGCACTTGCCCAGTTTTTTTATTATTATTGTGGATAGGCTCGCGTTTAACCACTATCTCATCTGATAGTAAGCGATGATGTGGTCGACGATGGAGCACACTTGCCCAGATCTTAACTTAAAGACTCCTAGGTTATAGCTATCAGGAAATACAGATTTCGGCGGGGAATTCCACTCCTTAACTGCAATCAACTGCAACGTGTCTCAAAGTAGGCTTGTGGTTTTAATGTAAGTGGGTAGTCTTTTATCTTTATGTACTTTTACCATCAAAACTAAACAAGGACTAGATAACGTTTCAATGGCCAGCAATATTGTTACGAATAGCGGTTTCAGCTTTGTTTTCATAGTGTTCTGGAGTTCCGATTACAATAACATCGATTTTAAAAGGTTCTGCCACCGTAGGCCCTAATTTCGGAAACGTCGATTTAATTTCGTTTACTTCGAAGAAAGTAACGTCGGAACACGCATAAAGGGATTTTAATTTGCTGGTGGGTAGTCGGAGGCGAGAGTGTTTAGGCTATTATAGGGCGGCCGCCATTACAAGGCCGTTAGAGCCTCAGTAGGTACGTGTTGGATTCGCGCCCTACTAACTGGGATACGTGACTGGCATACGCCACCTCGGCCTCCTGAATGCATCAGGAAGACTCAAGACTCAAAGTTTACACGTGACTTTTTCGCTTCAAATTAGTTTGCGTAACTTGAAGGGACTTTGACAGTTTGTTCGTTTATACTTCAATGATACGTCACCGTTGTCGGAGGGTGTGCGAGATAATTTGATTTATTTTTCTCTAATCTAACCTATTGTAGGTATATGTAGACATAAATGATTGATACTTTCCAAAAGTTTCAGCAAAATCGGTACAATGCGTTCCAAATAAGAATAAGATCGATTGCCATGTTGTGACGTCTCGTCATACTGTCAAATCGCAAGAAATTGAGCAAAATTGAAGAACTTCAAAATGAGCATAATTGAAAAACTGGTTTCTGATTAAACTATTTTCGTTCACAAATCGTAAATAATTTTAAATATTTCTTGTTTTCCTTACCATAATAATTCTTCGATTTCACAGTATGTCGTGACGTCACAACATGGAAATCGATCCTATTCTTATTTGGAACGCATTGTACATCGTGTCCAATGTCGTAGAGCAAATAATAATTCGTAAGGGCAGTAGTTATGAGGTAGCCGGGAGAAGATAAATCACGGCTTGTCTGTGGCGTATTACAAGGTGGCTCGTGGCTCCTCGGGTTCGTGGCTCGGGGCTCCTACCGAAGTGAGCGCCTCGCACTAGTTGTCGCCGCGTGACAAACGACCGGTAATGTCACGCATTATCTGTCGCACACCTAAACAAAGCTCTTTCTTACCTTGCTTTGTTTTTTTTTGTTACATCTCTGTTGAAAGTTTTCAGTAGGTGCAACGTTTTCTAGTTGGGCTTATTAGAGATTTTTTTTATTATTATTAATAACCTCGCGCTTAACCAATATCTCGCCTGATGTGTTCCGCGATAGAGCACGTCGCTTACCTAGAAGAAGCCTATTCAATGTAGACTTAAAAACCCCCAGATTGTAGCTATCAGGAAACAAAGAATTCCACTCCTTAGCTTAACGCTCAATGAATGTGTTCCCAAAACGTTTTGTGCCTAAGGGAGGGATGACCGCCACATACAGGGGTGGAGCATCAATGTAAGTCTGGTAGTCTGTTGATGGAACGGGCTTGGCGGAATTAAATTATGCAATTCCGATGCACACTCCCCGAAACGCTACCGGAGATAGTTATGTAGCCGATCTTTATAAATTAAGCTGCCCAAACCTGCCCGTATATACTTAATAAATATACGTATAGCAGCAGTTTTTGTCAAAACCGAAATATGCGAGACGTTTTTTATTCTTTCGGTGTGGAATTATTAAATAGCTTCTCCCGCTATGGGTGTAGCGAAAGGTCTTTTACTGAACACTGACCTTTTTTTAAACTCATCCGTATTCGTTCGGTTGCCCTTTGCAGCTAGCAGCTCTAGAAATATGTGTGTAAGATAATGCCTAACTGAACTGAAACAATCCATGGACTGCGACTTCTATCAAGTACGACCATGAATATTCCGGAGGAACTAAGCATCTGGTCACTTGTTGTTCTCCGTATGTATACAAACGTTGTGTATTTGTTGCAGGCACAGCACCCAAGCTCGCATGGTGATCAGCGGCGCCAACGCGGTCTACATCGTCGGCACTTTCAAACACATGGGAACCGACGCTGACTTTAAGGTACTCACCTATACCATCAGTCCTTTGATCATGACGAGTCTAAAGCTTGTTCAATAAGCTCGTTCATGACTCTCGTAGTCTCTGCATCTCCTTGCTGTTCATTGCAAATGATTTATTATAAGTAATTATGTATGTTAGTCTATAAGGTATTTATGATATGGGTACATGTTGCCTGAAATAAATTGATTATTATTTATTATTATTATTGCAATTTTTTTGCAGTCGATGATCTATTAGCTGCCATAATTACTGTATTAATTGCAAAATATACTATTATGGGTGCCGGGAAGGGTTCAAGGAGGTACACCCCTGACTTGCAATAAACATTAAGACATTTAAAAAATATAATTATCAAAAACACCGAATATAACGTTATCTCTAACATTATTTTATTGTGCTCTGAATGAATTCACTAAGATAACGCTTATTAAAATTTGTTATGGAATCTATTTTGTAATTTAGTAATAAGAAACCTCAATATCGACTTGAACTAGTCTGTAAGGAGGATTTTTGAGAATAAAAATAAATAAATAAATATTCGCCTTTCTCTTTGAAGACCGCGTGAATCGAAATTTTAGCACCACGCCTTGAATATGCTACGTGAGATTTCGATTCTCTCACGCTTGTAAAATTCTTCCTCAGTTCCCAAGTGTTTCTGCATAACTCAAAACGTTACTTCTACCTCTGAATGAGTAAAAGAATATGAATACGATATATATCTTAATGAACATTGTTCTGCCAGTGTGAATGCTTAGGCACTAGAATACCTAGTCTAACTTCACTGAGCTACGTAGAGGCTACTCTATATTTAGAATAATCCCTCACCCTCTATAAAATATTGTACTACAACACACCGCAGCGGTGTTGTCCCAAATATATCACCTAGGATTAGATAAAATATGCTTTGAACATTGGAGCAGTGGTGGCCGTGTGGTAACGGCTCCGACTTTGAGTTGTAGGTCGCGTGTAAAAAAACCCAGCCAGGCGCATTACTTTGTGTAATTTATTTCATCACCACTGCTCTCAAAACGGTGAAGGAAAACATCGTGAGGAAACCGGCATGTCCTAGAACCAACAATTCGAAGACATGTGACATCCACCAACCCGCACTGGGCCCGCGTGGTGGATTACGGCCCATTTCCTCTCCTAGAGCGGAGGCCTGAGTCCCAACAATGGGAACTTTATAAGGCCGACTATGCTATGCTGTGCTATGCTTTGAACTGTAGGTCCTATACCTAACGATTCGGGAAATAAACACATGATTTAACATGGATGCCTTGTGATAGCTCATCTATATTCTGTTTCTCCGTTGTTGCCAGTTGTATCTGACGACGAACGTGACGCAGGCAGACTTCAACATGGGCTACACGATGACGGGCACGCTGGAGCGAGGCTGCCGCTCGTCCAACAGCTTCCAAATGACCCACTTTGCCGTACTGCGTCGCTGCGATCATGATGCACATCATCTCAAGAACGCTTAGGTGTCACAGGCTGACATGTCTGAATTTTGTCTAGGTGTCTTCAACTTTACAAGCGCCAACAGTCTTTGACGTTTTAATATTTTGTTCCGAATCATTAAGAATTATATTATCTACTATGTGGTAAAGTTAGAAAATACTTATACAGTTCAAGATCCTGCTTGTGTTTGTATAGTCTGTTTTGATTTACACCAAAAAATAATAAACAAAGTTTTTTTATAGTTATTGTTCTTGTCAATTACTAAATCCATTAAATTTACGGCTCAATATCTATGAAACAATGGCTGTTGGTCCAAGAACTATTTATTTGCGTAATTCTATGCAATTAAATCCGGTGAGCTTATTATTAAAATTAATCAACGATACATATTTTACATCAAAAGTCAGTCTAGATGTTGATCTCAAATAGTTTGCTAGACGTTATTATAAGGTTATATTGCCAAGCGATATTGTGATCTCGAATTTTAGATGTTCGATTGTAAGTAGTGTCATTTTCAAATTCTGTGTCTAGATTCTAGTAATTGTCTAGATTTTTCTAATTAGTGTAATATTATAGGCATGGAATACAGTTGTAGATGTAAATAATTTACTTTTAACATGTACAGCCGCTTCTAGTGATAGTAGTAGAAACATTGATTATTTTTATATAAAAATCTAGTTTTTAAATTCTAGTCATTACGTAGAACTTAATTGTATGTTTTTCTATTGTGTAGTTGATTCCAATGTCAAAGTTTGTAAGGGTAACTTAGACTAAGTAGGGCGTAAACTTGGTGGTTTAAACGTAAGCTTCTATGTTTATCACAATGTAAAATGTAAGACAGGAGTCACATGTACCTGCTTAAAAACATGATAAATTAATTAAATTAAAATGTAAGCAAAATATTTTGCAATACTTTAAAAATGCATTTATTTTTAAAAGTTTCCAGTTCATCGAAAATATTTTTCATAAGTAAAATGAATTTGAAAATGGCTGTGAGCGAGAAATTGTGTGGTTCCTCCACGGTTCGTCGAACAAAATAATAATATATTGTTCGGTCGCACATCGATCGGGACGGACTGCTGGCCACATTGCCCACTGCCCAGCCTGCCCTACATACCGCTAATATGAACACATTTTGTTTACGATGTGCCCCACGTTAGTAACCTACGTGACCGTATGCTTCACCTGTACGTACCTACGTATATGATCGACAACTCCGACCCGTGCTCAAGTTCGGGCCGGCGCTCAACCCTACCGTTAAGTTCCTCTTCAGTAGTACTTAACTAAGTTTTAATTAAATAACTGTAAGTATAAGTACGTGTTAACGATAAGGTGTTAAGTGTAAAAGGGTGGTATAACACAAACGTCCAGTATCGCACTCCCTCCAGTGTTTACACACATCATTTTTGTACAAAGTTACGAGTGTTTAATGGCTACTATTCGGCTATACTTACTAGTGTACGGTAGAGTGCATTTAACAGATTTTACTCGTCTTATCATCATGAATATTGACGAAACAGCTGGCGCAGTGGTTGAGCGCCTTGCTGCTGCGCTGCGAGTCGACGTTTCGATTCCTGCACGGAACAATATAATAATATATTCCGCAACTTTCACACAACGCCATCTAGTCTCAAACTAAGCAGAGCTTGTGCTATGAGTACTAGACAACTGATAAACGTACTTATATATTTCTAAATACATACATATTATAGATAAATTATACCCATACACAGAACAAATGATCGTGCTCATCACACAAACATTTGTCCTGGGTGGGAATCGAACACGACCTCCGGCGTAGCAGTCAGGATTTCAAAATACATACATACATATGTATGGCCTACAGATAGTTATTCCTAGTCTGTGTTTCTTGTGTTTGGGAGTTTACATGTTTGTGAACGCACCCACAATACGGGAGTAGTGTTGGGCAATTTTATTAAAGAAATAAATATTTATCTCAATTGGGAATGTATTTTCCGAACTGCCCACATATATTTATGACTATTTTCACCTTTGTCTTATACACTGGCATAAAACAAAACAAATAAAGCACCTATCTAACATCATTTGTCAAGCTTCAGTAGTTATCATTAAATATCGTTATATAATACATCATTAATGTCAAATTAAATATTTCTACTCATAAGTTCCTATAGCGAGTAAAGTCTGTTAACATTCAGCTTTCATGAACCATTTTTTTAATAACGAGTAGTTCTATTGTCATTAGCAAATATAAAACTACGAAGTTCCTCTCATTATCTAACTTATTCAAATTTCAATCGATGTGGTTCTACTACCTTAAATATACATTAGACTCCCAATTTCCAGCTGGAAGATTCAGACGATAAGATTCTCACGTAGATACATACATTAAGGTCTCAGTGTGATCCCCAGAGTACTCAATATTGAGATCACGCGAGAAAGTAATCGCTCTAATCCAAAATATAGCCAGGAACATTATTCATACGCCTTTCGTTCATTTACTAGTCCTCGAGCGAAGCAATTTATTTATTAATATCTGCCACATAGAAAACTAATCTGCAATGATAATATTGTTGGCTCTACATAAATATGCAAATCATACACCCGCTACAAATCCCTCTTGGGAGGATAAACCGTTTCCCTCCTCAAGTATTGGCCTCACGATTCTTATAGCCTAAGGCTGAGTGTCCACCTGCTGAGAGGACGCAGTTCTTAGAAACGTCCAATTCCTCTTTTCAAAGCATTTGGACATCTGAACAAATGTCCACGATAAATCATACAGATGGTTACAGAGAATAAGATTTCATGTTTAGTGTTTACTAGTTTCTGCCCGCGACTTCGCCCGTATGAAGGAAGAAAATTAACTCAAAGGATATACCGCGTACATCAAAGGATTGGTACAATTTGCCTGCTGCGGCCTTCCCGTCCGATTATAATTTAAGTGTCTTCAAAGTTACAGAGAATAGGCTCTTAATAAACTAGTGCAATTCACCGTCAACGATTGCATTACATCAGTTTATATTTATTATTTTAAAAAAATAGGAACTCATAACAAAACACAAATATACAGATACACTCACAAATTTTCGCCTTTATAATATTATTTGTTCAAATATCCAAATGCTTGAAACGTATAATTTGGTTGTGAACATTTTGTGTGTGTGTGTGTGTTTCCATAGTGCGGAAACCAGATAGGGTAACATACGAGTAGCTGCTTCCTCTTGCTCATACTTCTCTTAAACTATTCGTAATTACATTTAAATGTATTAAAGTATTAGTGTAATGCAAGTGCCAAAGACAATTTAGGGAGCTTTTATGATAAGTTTCGATTATTTATAAGTGATGATGTAAATAAAATTCGCTTCAAATTTTAAATGTTGTCTTTCGTATATCGAGATGACTCCAATAAATTGTATGGAAAATGAAACAATTGGTTTTCTTTCTTCTCCCCTATCCTTAAGGTCTTTAACAATAAATTGACGAACGAGTCAAAGCTGGAAGTAGGAACATTATGCTACCAATATTAAGTTCATTTGACGACACAGTTGGCGCAATAGTTGAGCAAATGACTACTGCGCTGCGTGACGCGGGTTCGATCCCCGGAACAAATATTTGTATAGCCTAAAGAAAGCTGTTCCGGGTCTGGGTGTGTTGTTTAACTAGGTGAGTTTGCATGTTTGTGAAGGCACCAATTATACAGTAGTCATTCCTAGTGTACCAAAAGAAAAATATTAATAAATGGTTATTATATACAGCAGTAGAAAAACTTTAACTAACCTTAAAATAAGCAGCATACTAAGGCCAAAAATCGATCAATTTTAAGAATGAAAAACTCATACAGTCGTCACTTGTGGTTGGAACATCAAAACACAAACCTAAATTTAGGTATGTGTTACATAATATAATTAGACGAAACATAATACTCCGGGAAGTTACAGTTGACATTACATCCTTACCTACTGTTTCACTTTGCGGTCACATAGACACGCGGAAGAGTTTCACTGCCGGCTCAACAGCGTATAATGCATGCTCGCTAATATCGGCGCTCAGTAGCCAACCAGACCTCGTACCATGTTCACTGACAAAGTAGTGCTGATAACAGGCGCCAGCTCCGGGATAGGAGCAGCCTGCGCATTAACATTCGCTAAATCCTCCGCCACACTATCATTAGTAGGCAGAAACTTAGATAATCTCACTAAAATCGGCCAACAGTGTGAAATACTAAACCATCTCAAACCGCTCCTCATCGTCGCAGACATAACATCGGATATTGACATAGAAAAAATCGTTGAAGAAACTGTAAGTAAACACGGCAAAATAGACATCCTGATCAATAATGCCGGTATAAACACCGTATCAGGAGCTCACACGTCAGCAGAGACTTACGACCGAGTTATGGCTACCAATCTACGCGGAACGTATCTACTCACTACTAAAGTGATACCTCACTTGCTGAAAACGAAAGGGAACATCGTAAATATATCGAGTATCCTGTCAAACAAACCACTGCCTATCATGACACCATACTGCATGTCTAAAGCAGCCATAGACATGTTCACTAAGTGTACTGCATTGCAATTGGGCCCAAAAGGAGTAAGAGTAAATGCTATCAATCCAGGACCTGTGAAGACAGAACTGTTTAGAAGAGCGGGAATGAGTGATACAGATTATGATAGTATGTTCATTGGTATAGAAATGAATTCTCCCTTGAAGAAAATAACAAAAGGGGAAGATGTGGCGGAACTAGCGATGTTCCTAGCCAGTGATAAAGCAAGTTGTATTAGTGGAAGTTGCTACGTCATCGACTGTGGACTCATGCTGGGCGATGCCAGCAATTTGTGATTGATTACATAGAAACATAAAATAGCGTAATGTACACAAATCCACATTATATTGTTGTCCGCGTTTTCATTTATATTTCGTTGTCAAAACAGCCCCGAAGTTTCCGTTCTTACAAACATATTTAACTGTGATAAGTTTGTTGAAACTTAAATGTCTGGATGATATTCTCCAGCACAAAGACTGAGGAATATTAAAATATGTAACGCGGTGTATCGAGCCTCATAATAAACAAAAGGCCTACGGGATATAGTACTGATAAAGCTTGTTAGATGTTCCCTCGAGTTTCATTGCGGCTCGTTTAGATTGCAGCGACAATTACATTACAGTGTTTTCCCTTAAATATCTGTTCTTTTTGGTAATGGAGGGCAATATATTTACTTATCTGGAATACGTAATCCTTCCCCAGGTGGCTCGCTAGTAGCGTGTTATCTTGCGTTAATTTCCCGCGCATAATCTTCTCGCAAATTGATTGTGCTCCCTATAGCGGTACTGAAAATTAAATTATAAATAATATCGTCGGCAACGTTAATGCTTTCAAATATTACCTTGCTTTTTATCTCAGTATTAATCTCGCAAAAATCTCGCTACAAGCAAGAGAATCTCGCGAGGTATTTTCTTTAGTGCTGAAAAGACAGTGTAGCTTAATTTTATACACAGAGTAAAAATGTTAAGAGTAGAATATTTAAACGTTAATATCCACATAGAGGATCTTCTAATTAAAGTTCTCGGATTCCTAGACTGTAACCGTAATAAAGTGTAATTTCCAGCTACAAGTACGTAATCCGCAACAAGAGTAACCTCGTTAGGCGCGGGGGTGCGGTGGGCGCGGGACGCACGGGCCGGAGGGGCGCGGGGGCGCGTTATACGCGATTAATATAATTCCCTAATTTATACGCGGCGAACGTTACTGTACGGGTTCCATTGTTATTGGGCCAAACCGCGGCTTTCAATTACGCGCGCACTCACACAGATATAACTGCTCTCGTCCTCACCATCCTAACTTTGTCAACGAGTGTTGTAATTGTTTTTCTTTCCGCGTTCATTATCGTAAGGATGTCGATTTGTCTTCACGTGTTCTGAGGACGAAGGAGGTGATTTATTAACTTGTAGCCGTATTAACTCAAGTATTTTTTTAATATAATTTATGTATACACTTACTCGTATACAAAAAAAGATACATTATTATAAAAATGTATGTGTTACTTTTAATTTGATAACTGTTTCTGAACAATGCATGTTCCTGTTCATTCATCTTATTACTTTGTCTTTGCATCCAACTGTTAATCTAATATTGCCCCACGTGCACAACTATGTGTGCGGGATCTTATGAACTTTTAGTGCCTATACACAACACAGTCTCTACAACCGTGTACACATATACCTGCAATTTGCTTAGACAATGCACTTAAGATCTCGTACGTGTCACGGACGACAAATAAACACCAGCGAAGCGATGCTATTAGAATAAGATAAGTCATGAATGTACTGCACTTTAGCAAGCTCACGTCGATAGCATTATTCTCCTAGATTCGGCAGTTTGGTTCCTTTATGAGGTCTGTTATAAACAAGGGGTCTGGTTGCTTTGTGTTTGAAGTTCGATGCATTAGTGCACTTATCTTGTTTGCAGGTAACTTTGTCTACTGCAGCCGTGGTGGTCGCGGCGGTCGTCAGCAGATTGAGTCGTGTTTATAGTGCTTTGTTTCGTGAGTTCACTTTGATTTATAACAGAACTGATGAAACTTTAGTGCATTTGTAATATCAAAGTTACCTGTCCCAGTATTGTGTTTGGACCAGAGGCGTAGCGTGAACTAATTTAGACGTGGGCGTAGGCACAGCAGCGAGGCTTTTTTCTTTCACAAATAACAATTTTTTTTTTTTCACAAATTACAGAGAAATTAATTATTTATTTTTTTATTTATTATTAATTAAACAACCTACAATCAATATACAAAATTATTTTGTGGAAGACTGGTGCCATAACTAAGTTTTTTTACAAACCTATGTGTCAGGTCACCAGGCCCCCAAAAACAAAGTTTGAGATTAATCATTGTCGTACTAAATTCTAAAACGAGACAGCGACTGTCACAACCCAGTGTTCAATCACATCGTCGCTTACTATTAGGTAAAATAGAGGTTAAACGCGAGCCTATCAATTATAAAAAAAACCTCGTCTTAAAGAGCCCTCGCTTTTGCGAGGCCCCTTTGGGTGCGAGACCGTGGGCGAGGGCCCACTTCGCCGACGCCTAGCTACGCTACTGATTTGGAAAATAATCAAAAGGGATGGTTTAGCTTGGGTTCTTGACGTATTTCAATTTCTGCAATTTGTTTGATTGTTATTAGGAAATTTAGGCATATCTCAAAAGTTCCCACAAATATGCGAGGTGTAGGACATCAAATTGGTCGGTATAGAGCTGGTCAATTGGTCGCCCTGTGACACAGTAGGCTCGGGATTGCAGATGGCGAGTAATGCGCCGTCCGATAAAAACTAGAGCTATATCCACTGCGCGTCCCGTGCCCCTCAAAGGGATGTCGGCAAAATTGACTGGGCCCACTGGGATTGTTCGGAGGATTTACCGTGGCCCTGGAATTCACAAGGCAATTAAGGTAGGTTGTGGTATTAGTGACTAAACTAAAAGTCTCCCTCTCTTTCCACCTAGAGCGGGAGGAGTCATTTGATGATTTCACACCGAAAAAAAAATGTATGTCTTATATAGAAAAAAATGGGCAAATGCGAGTCGGACTCGCGCACTGAGAGTTCCGTACAAACTACAATTCCCATATGGAGTCTCGAAAACTTTTCCGAATTGCAAAACCGTATTTTTAGGATTCCGTACCTCAAAAGGAAAAAACGGAACCCTTATAGGATGAATTTGTTGTCCATCCGTTTGTCTGTCTGTCTGTCAAGACCCTTTATCTCGGGAACGCGTGGAGCTGTATCGAGTTGAAATTAAAAACATTTAGTCAAGTATACGGTCCCTTGATGCTGTGAAAAAATCAAACTTCTAAGTTAACGAAAAAGAAGATACGGTCTTTTATGTCGCAAAAAACGTATATTTCCACACTCTTAAGGAAATTAAAATTCATAGGATAGTTCCCGTTGACCCAGAATCCTGAAATTTTGCATAAAGCAAGGTTTTTTTTTATGTTGGAAAATCATCTTATGACAAATCACGCTCTTGGGCAGAGCGGGAGATAGTGCCAGACTTTTACTGTCTAAAAACCCACTCCTGTTCCTTCGTTGCCTTCGTCCCAGGGTCCGGGTTTCGTTTTCACACTACCCATGGCCCCAGTAGGCTTCGACCCTGCTGGGCCCCTACGATTTGCTGACATCTCCCTGAGGCGCGCGTGGAACAATACGCGCCGTCGACGACTTGGGCTTGGTCCGGACGGTCGGACGGTGGGCCACCCATAGCCCGCCGTCCGCAAGCCCGCGCCTACGGTGGCCGAAAATCGGGATCGGAATCCTGGCGGCGGTTGGGACGTGAGGACCGTTGCCGTTGACTCACGTGATCAGCCGCCTCCTTTGCATTACTGCTTCGCAGAAGGAGGCGACCGCCTGCCACTCCTCCTCGCTCCAGACCATGGCCTGTACAAAGGGCCGGCGCGAGAGATCGCCGCCGCTGATCGCCCCCACGAAGACACGGCGTTGCTCTTTCCAAGCGGGACACCTCTACCGTGTGCTCCACCGTTTCCTCCGGGCGGTCCACACGGTGGCGACGCCCGGGTGTCGCTTCCGCACGAATTCGGTGCAGGAACTTCCCGAACTTCCCGTGTTCGGTGAGAACCTGCGTCATGCGGAAGGTGAGGATGCCGTGAGGTCTTTCCAACCACGCCTCAAAGAGGGGACTTACCGCCATAATTGTGGCGTGCCCAGCACTGGGTCGCGACAGTCCCTGTCGCCATTTCTCCGTGAGAACCCGCCGGAGCTCCGTCCACCATGCTGCGACTTGTCGCGGCAGCGGAGTTTCACTCCGGCGTTGCATCTCCATGCGCAGATCGTGCATGAGAGCAAGGCCTGTTGCTTCCAGATCCCATGGTGGCTAGCAGGCAAGGAGGCTCGCCGCTTCGCGGGACATCGTCCGGTATCCTCGCACCATCCGTATAGCCATAACCCTCTGGCATGCGTTCAGCCGGGCCGCCGGCTGCTTCCGCAGCGCCGGCGCCCATATCGGAGCGCCATAATGGGTCATGGACCGAACGATTCCCGCGTAGAGCCTCCGGCAATAGTACAGATATAGGAATAAATCTAAACTACAGTAAATTTGTTGTTACGTCACAAAAATAATTGCGATTCGGAAAAATCTTCGAAACTCCATTCAGGAATTGAACTGTTTACATAGGTATACGGTTTGTACGGAACCCTCAGTGCCCGAGTCCTACTCGCACTTGCCCATTTTTTTTTGTGACGTAGGTAACAACAAATTTACTGTTTTCAAATTTATTCCTATACCTGTGCTATATGAATTTGCTTCATGCCAAATTTCAGGATTCTAGGCCAACGGGAAGTACCCTTTGAATTTTGATTTCTTTGAGAATATCGAAATATATACGTTTTTTGCGACATAAACGGCCGTCTTTTTTTTTTCGTTAACTCCCTTGATTTTTTTACAGCTTCAAAAAACCGCAGACATGATTATATGGTTTTAATTTTAACTCGATACCTTCACACGTTCCCCAGATAAAGGGTCTTGATAGACAGACAGACAGACAGGGCTCCGTTTTTTCTTTTTGAGGTACGGAACCCTAAAAAACATCATTATCATCATTTCCATAGCCTTTTCCAAACTAGCTTCTGGTCGGCATCCAGTCTAACCGGAAGCTGCTGAACACCTGTGTTTTACATGGAGCGACTGCCTATTAGTCCTCCATAGCCCAGTAACTGGGCGACACGATACTCCTTGGGTAGACTAATGGGTAGACTGTTGGTCAGACTTTCTGGCGTCTGACTACCTGTAACAACTATCAAAGATCTACGAATGACAACTCGGCCCACTCACGTGCACACTTTACGTGCTTTCCAGAGCAGGGCGTGTTAGTAATGCCTCAGCTAAACTTAGTCAAATTTAAAAAATCACATCGGTACTTGCCCGGTTTCGAACCCCCACTGGGCTATCACAACGATAAAAAAAAAACATGTTGAAAAAAATAACTCAATGTATTCTACAGTCGAGCCACAGCAATGCAATATCAAAAACGAATTACCAGCTAAGTATCAGTGTATCCCAAGAGGCGGCCAAATGACCGGAAGTTGCACTAGGTCGCATTATCGGACATCTACTTTTCAAGGCACGTCGGGCTGTCCTATTTGCTGACAGTAATCTTGAAGAGTTGCCAGCCCGAGCCCGCACAAATATATTGGAACTCCGTCCCCCAGAGACCGACCAGTGCGGGTTAGGTGATCATTTCTTGTTTTGACACAAACAACACACAATTCCCACTCTTATTTGTTTGATGTTAGAGTCGCAATTTGGTCTGTAACAAGCTAATATTTGTTTTGATAGGAAAGGGATGTGCAATCGAGAGACGTCTATTTAAGGGGCAGGAGATCGTTTTACTTGTAATTTGTACTGCGCGTGTTGGGAATGAAGAAGCAGAATCTCTGAACGAGGAAATTGTTGTGCATATGCATAAGTTAATTAGAACGAGGACCCAGGGCTAGTAGATATATTTCGTTTTCTTTGAATATTTCTGAACGCGCGTTCTAATTAACCTTATTAGAAGCGATTTTCATAACATAAATACGCGCAGTAAACACGAAATTGTATTACCCAAATGGAGATTAGCTAAGACCAGCAAGTCATTTTTAGTAAACAGCATACGCTTTTATAACAAGCTACCAAAGGCGGTGACTGAACTTAGCGAGGGCAAGTTCAAAACCCATATTAAGCGTGTCCTAACTAAAAAAGCGTATTACAAGGTTAAAGACTATGTCGAAGACACGCTTGTTTGGCAATGACTGCTTCTGCACATGTGGCCCCCTGGTAACTCATAATATTGTGTACATCTATCTATTAACTGCTCCACATTTGTTGTAATATATACATTTTTTCTTTTCTTCCTACACATTGCTTTTGTAATATTTTTTATATTAGGTAGTAGACGCCAACCACCATAAATTCGTTAGTAATTTTCTTTTTGTTGACATGTCATTTATTGATAATTGTAATTACTTATTGTTCTTGTTTTTTTTTATATAGCTTCTTTTTTTTTAATATGAATGTGAGAACACCGTGGACTTCGCAAATTCTTAGGTTACTTCCTATTACGACTCACTTTTTTTTTTTAATATTATTATTTTTATTGTGCTTTTGGGTACAATATCGACTGGTCTACACTGTTCTTACATAATGTCTATTAATACTGTAATATGAAAATATTGTAAACAATCATTTTTTTAAAAGAGTAACCATGGAGTTTCTTGCCGGTTCTTCTCCATAGGAAACGACCAATTTGGAACCGTGCACTAACTTCTGACGTTTTATAAGTGCCCATGTAGGCCTATGTGAAATAAAAAATTTTTGACTTTGACTTTGACTTTGACTTTAACCGGACCGAGCCCAGTCGTCAGCAGCGCGTAGTTATACTCGCGCTTCAAAGAGATGTCAGCCGTAGGGGCCCAGCAGGCCCGATGCCCGCTAGCTAGGACCGCGGAGAATTTCTGTAAGGAAAACCCGTAGTCCTCGAACGCAAAGGGTAATTGAAGGATACAGGTGTGGTTTTAGTCAGTAAAAGTCTGACACGCCCTCCCGCTCCACCCAGAGCGCGAGAAGTCATTTGGATGATTTCCCACCTTAAAAAAAAAGTAGATAATGAACCTAAAAAAACGCTGTGTTATAGTCTCTTTGTAAAGTTATCTTCACGTTGGTGTTTTTTGGATTGAGATACCACAAGTTATATAAGCATTGCAATTTTCCTCAATTAATTTCAAATTCTAATCTTGCACTTTTTTAATGAGGTCTTTTTTTAATAGTACACCACGTATCTGCGTATCTATTTCTCCTTCTCTGTCAAATCCATCCAAAGTTTGTCTGTAAAAAATCGCTTCTAGCGATAAGACCGCCCATTGTGACACCCTATTCATTTTATGCTCCTAATGTAATTTTATTTTTGGTGTAAAATAAAGAGTATATCTATATATCTATCGGTTTACGAAAAACAAACAAACACACACGACAGTTGAACTATGTTGCTACGAAGAGCCGTTAGAAATGGCCGTTCATTCCAATGTTAGAATATTAAATCTTGACAGAAGTAAAAAAAAATATAGAAAAAAAAACATAAAGAGCCTTAAAAACTTGACTCGCTGTCGGCCAAACAATGCTGCAAAAGGAATAAGAGACGCCTTCTCCTTGCTCCTCCGTTTATTTACAAACATGGCCAACCTTGTAGCGTGCCGTCCGTAGGTGAGAACCCCGAGCAATAAAAAAGATCGCACGCAATCATAACTTATCGGGTAAGCTATTTTTCGCAGGCGGATCTCGCTCCCTCCTACATTTATGTGAAATGCCTCAATTCCTCTTCACGTACACGAAACGACTTGTTAACTAGATATGGAGAAGACTAGGTTTAGAATACAATAGAATAGTACAGAATAAAAAAGAATGCGATATATATTTTACGTCAAAACTTGTTACATCAAAAGGTCTACAGTTTAACACATTTGCTTCACATATTTTGCTTACTCGTCATGCAATTATGTAAATTAAAATTGTAATTTCTTATATACTAATAAGCACATTAAAACTAAATTACAATTATTTTTTATGCTTCTTAAAACCCGGAGGTCTTGGACCCTTAGCAGGTGTTCGAGGGGCCTCAGCCAACTCACAGACACTTTTCTTGAAATGATGCGCCAACCAATCGACGGTTGAAAGGCTAATTGATCTAAGCGACATGTTTTCAAAAAAAATTGAAACCTGACTCAAACGACGGTGAAAAATTTGCTGATTCCGAATATGTATATAACTTAATATTGGAAAAAATGTCGTTTAGATCAATTAGCCTTTCAACCGTCGCAATGATTATTTCTGTATCTACGCGCTATGCAAATACATACTAAGATAACCGCGCTATGGCGTCTGTATGCACAATGTTTTTAAAATAGATCGATAAGTAAGGTAGGTGTTATTTGCACACTTAATAAATCACAATTTATTAATATAGTGATCATGATAAACAGTCTCATCGATTTAAAAGCTGACAAAAAAATTTACGTGTAAAAGTGTTTTAACCGACTTCAAAAAAAAGGAGGAGGTTATCAATTCGGTTGTATTTTTTATTTTTATTTTTTATGAGTCTGTGTTAAATATGAAACAAACATCGGAAATAAACAATACCGAAAAACACCGACTTCCAAAATTAAAGTTATTTTGATCCTTTTAGTGTATTTTTATGTATAAAGTTTTTTTTAGACCTATTTTATTAAATAAATATAATTTATCATTTGACACAAAAGTAAAAAAAAAACTAAAGTTAAATTATATTATTATGATGTTACTAGAGTAAACCATAAATGTAGTATGTTACCTATGTATGTAATCCACTTTGCTTATATTGCAGAGCCATTTCTTCAGTTAGAATATTTCTTAAATAATTTGAAGCTAGCTATCTAATTTGTTTTGTTATTTTGACAGACGATTTTATTATAAGAATTATCTTAAAATAGTTTGCTTATACATCTTGTAGCAGCCAGTCTATACATAGTACTTAGATCTTGCTCAAACTTAGAAAGGAGATAGTGTAAGATCTGGTTTCTTATTTTTTCGTTGGTAAACTACAAACGCTTGATCTTTTTATTTTACATTGCCACAAAAAATTCCTAAATACGTACTCATGGACATCGTATAGCGACCCTATCTCCAGCAAAGTTGAAAGCTATCTACTTTAAGAGGACAACTGAAAATGGTCTCCTAGGAATCACCTGTCTCAGATACTATGTGAACACGACAGATGAAGTTTGATGTCACCCCTATGTATTCATAGAAAATACTCCCTAAACATTTTTATTAAGAGTGACAGAACACTTATGAATATTTAAATAATAAAACAGTTCTTTAGGAATATGTTTTATTTCGTCAATACTTGACAGGTATCCATGAATACCCTCTTATAATTTACTAGCGATCCACCCCACAGATGTTACAAGTTTTTGAAATTCTCGGGTTTTCTCTTCTACAATATGCAAGTATCTAAACTTTCCTCATTAATCGGTCTGTCTATTGGTGAAAACTGCATGAAGATGCGATTAATATTTTTTGAGTTTATTGCGAATAGACATTGCTTACAATAAAGTATTAATAAAGACGCGTGGTGAGGGACTTGGTTTTATGTATTTTTTTTTCATTTTTTATTATTATTGATAGGCTCGCGTTTGACCACTATCTCACCTGATGGTAAGCGATAATGTGGCCGAAGATGGAGCACGCTTGCCTAGAAGTAACCTATTCACTCTTGACTTAAAGACCCATGTATAATATGTAAGTAGATTAATATAGGCCTGCAGTGTACGTTCTAGATAAGTAGACAATAAAAGTCATTACAGAATCAAATCTAACGCAAATAGGCGCGTGAGCTTAAATCGACGGTTATAAAAATATATTCCCTATTTTTATAGGAACCTAATTCGCATATAAAAACGCAAACGACTCGGAACAAAAAACCACTCATTTGTTGTTTTTATTCACAGCAGACGAACCGTTAACCCAAATATGAATGGTCGGTTGAAAATTAAAAGATCCAACTGTGGGTCCCCAATAAATACCGAAATTGTCAGACTACATGACGGGCTGTCGGTGAGCAGGAGATTTATTAATGAGCTTCTGTGATGTTTTCATTGTAATATACTGATAGCCTGGGAAGCTTTTCTATATATATTAAAGAATAAAGATAACACCTAAGACATGAAGATGGGTCTCGTAGACGAACACATGTCTCCAACACCGTGCATTTATACTTAATTTGAAAAATTCAACTGACAAGACAAATATTACAAGAAATCGACTCTAAAACATGTCAATTAAGAAAAAATATAACATATGCACCCCTATTTTTTAATTAGCACAAAAAAAATGTGACTATCCGTACCCGTTACTATTAAACATGATCTGTTTGTGTAGTCAAAAGAAAAAAAAAACCGAAATCCCAAAATTGTCGACGAAAATTTGTCATCTATATATATAAAAGAAAGTCGTTTTTTTTTTTTTTTTTTTGTGTGTGGCCTCTCGCAGGTCAACCTAGGAGGTTGTCGGCTGCTTAACCGGACTTGCCTGTGGCGGCCTCAATTCAAGAATCAAAGCCTCCAGCCAGGGCTTATTTAACTAAACTTAAAACTAAGCGACTACACGCTAAGGGCACCCCCTGTGGGGTACGGACCTCGGCTTAGGGCGTCGCTGGGGGGGGACAGCAAGGGACGGGCTGGATCGAACAAAGATTTTATTATTATTATCGGGGAATTTTAAAACTACGGCTCAGCGACGCGGGCTGGCTCGAGCAAGGGACGGGGAGGACGTTTACGGGAATGTCGCGGCGGGCCTCGGCGGCGAGGACGGAAGGACGGCGGTCTGTATTGTCTACGAACTGTACTTGTTTCCTTACGGCTCTCTTGGAGCAGGGTAGTGGGGTCATCTGGGGTGACGAGAGTATGCCTAGGACGGCGAACCTTAGAGATGCGGGAGGGTTCGTATCGGGCTGCCGATACTATGAGGGGGTTGCGGTGTTTTACAGCAGTATCGAAGAAACGCTTGCAAAGGCGTTTCATGAACTGCTGGATGGTGGGGATTTTGAGATCTAGATGTAGATTCTCATTTCGGACATAATATGGGGCACCGAGAATTTTACGGAGGGTCCTATTTTGAAGGGTCTGCATCCTATGGAGGAAGCGGGGCTTGGCGTGTGCGAAGATTGCACATGCATACGTCATGATCGGGCGGATTACTGCCGTATAGAGGCGCAGCTTGCACTTAAGTGACAGTTTGCTGCGGGCAGTCATGAGATAATGGAGCCTACCTTGAGCGAAAGCGGCTCGCGAGCGAGCCTGCTTTATGTGCTCGGCGAAGGACAAGTGCTGATCGAGGATCACTCCGAGGTACTTGGCTTGCTTCTCCCAGGGGATCGGCTTACCGTACATGGTGATCGGAGGGGGAAAGAAAGTCGTGTTAGTTACACTGTTTATAACTCAAGAACGGCTGAACCGATTTGGCTGAAATTTGGTGGGGAGGTAGCTTAGAACCAGGAGACGGACATAGGGTACTTTTTAACGAGTAGGGTAGAGTAGGGTAGAGTAGGGTAGAGTAGGGTAGAGTTGGGTAGAGTAGGGTAGAGTAGGGTAGAGTAGGGTAGAGTAGGGTAGAGTAGGGTAGAGTAGGGCAGAGTAGGGTAATTTTTTTTTTTTACTAAATCCCGCTTTTGGGCAGAACAACGTCTGCCGGGACCGCTAGTAATTGATAAATTCATAATTGAATCAATCATTGATAACAATTGCTACTATAAAATACTACACGCAATGTTTTTCTATTTTGATCGCCATTCATTCATACATAATCAATTGCCTGTACAATATTTACATAAATTGAGTGACATTTTGGGATATGAACAAACGCTCATAACTTTGCTGTTTATGAATATTATTTATTAAGACTTTACTTTAAATAATAACAAGATCTTTTGCTAATAAACCCTTTAAGTATTTGTACTGATTAAAAATTAGTGGTGTATATATAAAAGTTAGTTTAGAATTAGAATTCCTTCGCTACCTCATCAGCTCAAGAACCTATATATATATGAAGTTAGCGCTTGTACGCGGTGGCGCTAACTTGTTATATAATTAGTTCAGGACAGACGACTATGGAGTATGCATACCAAAATCAGATAATTTTGAGACATGAATAATCAACATACATTTTATAGATCACTATATTCTGAAAACTAAAACTTGAAAGTGTGAGGTAAAAGATAGTTACCTACTGTCGTGTAACAAAGGTTAATAAAAGGGTATGTGATGTAAAGGAAGAAAATTATTCCTTGAGTTACTAAACTTGTTTATTTATATTCTGATTAGATAACAAATATTTATATATTATTCGTCGTGAAACCAAAAGCTGTAAACTATGATCGAGCTGTAGTTCAACTGTGAAAAATTACTTTATAACATTGTTTTATTAGGAAGGGTGTGTTATAAAAACTTTTTAATTTTATTAGAGTTGTCTGTGGATAAAGTCAGTTAATAAAGTTTTGATTTCATACTGGAACTTTACGATATGATAGTAGATAAAAAGGTATTCTTTCCGCCATACTTCTAGGTCAGCAAGATATCTAAGTAGTTACAGATAGGCCCGCAGAGCCGAAAAGATTGGAATCCCAATTTATTGTCTGTTCTTACGGTAGTATTTATTGTCGTGCCTTCTGGCCATAGCTTTGTCTCCTTTGTTAGAATATTCGTCGAAAGACATCTATCAGTATTATCACATATTTTCCGTAAAGGTAGAAAGAATACGCTTGGGTAAAGTCCCTAGAACCGATCGTAAGTTACCAGCAAAACAACACCTTTATTTTTCCACTTGACCCTTTACTGCTTTGTGTGACAAATTTATTGACCATACGACGCACTTGTTACATGCACTAAACAAAAGTAAAAACAAACACAATCCAATCTATGGACGTCTATGGTTAGTTTTAGTTAGAAACGGATGTATCAATCAAATATCGTTTTGAACAGAAATCTATAAGCAATTACTCGTGAATTTCCGTTCATTTCGGGAAAATGAATATTATTCAGGTGGAGGCTGTGGGTTCAGCGGAAAATGTGTTGTATAACTTGATTAAATATGCCCCACTATTATATCAACGTAGTTTCAACGATACAGGATATAAACAGAATTTTTTATTCATAATCATATTGATTTGATACATACATAAGTATTGGTAACATTGAATGACGGCTGAAAAACATATTTGGTAAATGAGAAGGAAGTTCAGAAGTCGGTGCTTCTGGTTTTTTTTCTTCGTTAATTAACACCGGCTTCTAAAATTACAGTCTTTTTTTTCTTTTAATTATAATTTTTATTCGCCAAACTAAAGTGGCAGTGGGCAGGGCACATTGCTCGTAGAAAGGATGCTCGATGGGGCCGAAAGGTTCTAGAGTGGCGACCGCGCACCGGAAAACGCAGCGTTGGATGGCCTCTTACAAGGTGGACCGATGACCTGGTGAGAGTCGCGGGAGTGCGGTGGATGCAAGACGCACAGGATCGGTCGTTGTGGCGACGCTTGAGGGAGGCCTATGTCCAACAATGGACGTCTTTCGGCTGAAATGATGATGATGATACTTTTTATATAGAAATTTATTTTTTGCTCATTGTTTATGATACCCAATAGGTAGCAGTGCATCTTATGACAATTCCAATAAGCCCAAACACGGTTAGTTTTATTGGCACTGCTTTATTGAGGAGTTCTGATACCTACCTTTCAGTTTCATCAAGGGATCAGGTCAATGGAACCATTTTCAAGAAAACCATTTATTATTTATTTACACTTACGTATCTTAATCGAGATAATTTAATGCCACCCGTTTTAATAATAACCGGTACAAATTGTTCCATTAATTTTGTAGATCCCATCATCAGGAAATTTGACGGGAATTTTGACGAAAAACCTGGAAGTATATAAATATCCTATCAAATAATAAATGATTTTTTTAAAAATATCCAAGTCTGGTAATAAAAGGTGGAGATCTGAAGAAAACCATACAACCGAATTAAGAATCTGCTACTTTTATGAAGACGATTAAAACAAGAAACTGCAACTTTTGTTCGTCAGACTACAACAAAACGGAATCCTAGAATCAAACATAAAACTTTTCAACATAAATAACATAATATTTAGTATCGACAGTACGTGACTGGGCGCGCCTAGAAATTACAAACGCAAGCAATAATTCAATCAAACGCGGATTATCCGGCGTCTCTCCGTGTTTACCAAACACACTAGCTACCCTTATCATCTCGCATGACGACCGTATCCCACCTAGGTGTCCCTCCAATATATTAATTATGATTAGAAGCAATCTACTTCCGACCTAGAGAAAAAACAGAGAAAAACCATTTCAAAACAATTCCCGGCAGTCACACAGCGCTAATCACAATGGTCAGTAGTGTCGATAACAATATGCAGAAATTAGTATTTTTCGTGAGTATCGCCATCTGGCTGCGATGCGGGATGTGCAGAGATGAAGATAAAATTATGAAAGGTCAGATATATG
This sequence comes from Mythimna pallens, assembly GCA_961205895.1. NCBI lineage: Eukaryota > Metazoa > Arthropoda > Insecta > Lepidoptera > Noctuidae > Mythimna > Mythimna pallens. The sequence continues at coordinate 13,017,416 of OY540843.1, forward strand.
TTATACATACTGTTTTTTCCTGATCCTTCGCCCCTAACCACTATATACAACTTGTAACTGGATAATGTGCACCCTTATTAGAAAATTAAGTTACACTCATAATTCAAAGTAATGTTTTTAAGAAATTAGTTATCCTAATTGTAGTCGAATAATATGGGAATCGACGCGCCATCAGTATCGCAAACCATCTAGTGACGCTCAAGATTTATCAAGAATTTGTAGAAATAGAAGAGAGAAAAAAATATAATAAAATATCTTTAAAAAAATAAAAAATAATAATCATTTTATTTCAGGTAACAGTACCCATATCACAAATATCTTATAGACTAACATACATAACTATATTAAATTATTCTGTTAGTGAATATGGTTCAAAATTATGATAGTAATACTACACTTCGCACTATACTTTCTTGGTGCTGTCCTGTGGTACTTGTCCGCGGAAGCAAAAGAACACCACGTTTTGTGGTCAAAACGTCTTCGTCTATAAAATTACATATTTAAAAAAAACTGAAATCGATTCAGTTACGTTTCTGAACATACTAATTTCAGGAAGTGCGTTTATCATGTTAGATACGTTGCATATAGTTAGATATAAACATTTGTATTGAATACTTTCATGCACTACACATACATATATAACCTTTCCGCTCCACGCTGTATAAAAATACACGAGTTTCTCTCGTTTTTATCTCCTGTAAGTACACTGTCTAAGTTTAGAACTACCAGTGTAAGTCGAAGGATATCAAGTAGCGCCCCTGGGAGCTGTAATGGACCTGTGGAAACGACTGCAAAAGGAAAAGTCTAGTCCGCAACTAGATTTAGTGCCCTTAGATATCCAATAATGTGCCGATGTGAGAAATTGCGCACTATTTAAAAGGAAAATGTATTTTGAAATTCTTTAGGGACCACTAACTGTTAGTTGCAGAGCTATCTTTAAAAGGTTTTTAACAAACTTTACCTGTTGTTGACAAATATGTATAGTCAGCGAGGAAATGTAACGAAAGGCTTCTGTGTAGTTAAGTTAGTTAGTTTAGTTTATTCTGTAGAGCAAATCTTCCCAATTTGCAATGTGACATGATTGATTGACACAATTAAGAAAAAATACTCAATTAAAATAACAATGTGGTAGGATAAAATAAAATAGCGACCCACTAAATTGGACTGTAGAGCCATTGTGAAGTTTGACTGAATATTTTAAAAATAGAAGAAGAAAGAGTGGTTAAAATTAAGCCTAATGACTGCTGTACTAACTTTTTTATTCCTCAAGTAATAATTATCAGACTTGAAAAGTTGACCATAAATGAAAAAAAAAAGTGAAGTGCCTCTTGTTTCTAGCTTGCTACTGGCCGAACGAGGCATACGAGCCGTGCTTCGGGGGCTGCGCCGAGGTGTCTTGCGACAACCCGCGAAACCACCTGCGGCCCTGCTACCCGTACTGTGAGCCGGGCTGCGTCTGCGAGGAGCCCTACGTGCGCGACGACCGCACGCACCAGTGCGTGCTGCCGCAAGACTGTTCACCGTGGGTATCACTCATACTAAGAAACAATTGGCCATCCAGATAGTGCAGGGTCACCGCACGGTCTCTTGCGAAGCGGCGAGCCTCTTTGCCAGCCTGCCACCGTGAGATTTGGAGGCCACAGTCCGCGTGCGTCTGGTGCTCCACACGCGCCTCAAAGAGATGTCAGTCAAACTGTAGGGGCCCAACAGTTTCGATGCCTGCTAGGGCAACGGGGTATATCTGATAGGAAAACCGTGGTCCTAGAAAGCAAAACCAACTAAAGAAATCTGACACGCCCTCTTGTTTCGCCCTAGAGCGAGAAAAGTCATTGGACGATTTCCCACCTTAAAAAACACTCAGCCTAACTTTTTCCCAACTACGCTAAGGTCGGGTCTTAATCTAACCGGATGCAGCTGGGTACCTGTATTTTACGTGGAGCTACTTATCTCCACAAGTCAACAACCAAGTAATTGGCAACTCGTTAACACGGTTACTCTTTGGCAAGACTAGTGTCAGATTTCCTAACTTCTGTCTATCTTAACGTCTGTCAAAGATCACTAATGACGACTTAGATTAACTTGTGCTTTTCGAGGCACGGAGGAGTTTCAGTGTTTTAAAATGGGCATCATTAAGGTGTGAAATCATCCAATGACTTGTCCCGCTCTAGGATGAAGCATAAGGGAGTGTCAGACTTTTACTGACTTGAAATCCACTCCTATGTTCGTTCTTTGCCTTGAGTTTCAGCACCCTAGGTTTTCCTTTCAGAAGCGAACCCATGGCCCCAGTAAGCTGAGAAGTCATTGGATGACTTCCAACCTAAGCTTGGAGATTGTCCAGTCCGACTGTTATTGTTTTAGTCACAAGCTCATTACTCCTCCCTCAATCCTGTATACAAACAAACTATATAATAATTCATCACATTTCCCGAAAGGAGTAGTTTCGCATGAAACCAAAATATACCTACTAAAACATTTTTTGAGCAAAATATATCATAAGTAAAGCAGGCAGCTACGGCAGTGGCCCACACTATTTTAAATTTTCAATCGTCATTACAGAACCCAAATGGGGATACCGGTACCAGCGAAAAGAGCACAAGACAAGCCGTCGCCGAAGTTCAGAAGCATGCCTCGTGGTTACGTGAAGCGCGCACAAACCGATGACTCCGCCGACAACGAAGTGCCGAATGCCATCAGCAGCAACGGCCCTATGAGCCCCAACGTCAACCCGAAGGAAGACTTCAAACCGCGTGGCAGTGAGGTGTCCCGCATGGGCAACTACTTCAACATAGTCATCGCTCCACCACCCATCAAAGCCTTGCAGCCCAGGAAACTTTTACAAAATGAAGGCTACAGAAATGCCGCCAAACGAATGAACTAAATGATTTGAATAAAGATTTTAACTTTTTTTAGTGCTTGTTTTCACTTTCCTTTATATTCTTCATGCATTTAATTAGTCCGTTACGTCCCACTGTAGGGCAAAGATAAGAACCTAATGCAAATTATATCAAGAATCAATGAAAAGAGCGTAAGAAACCTTACACGATATGAGAAATCTATAATTATGAGAAAATTGTTCTATACTACTTACTACGTCATACGCAATTTGATAGACGTTTCGTATGAAGTTAATGTGTATGTATTAAGCCAGTAAATTAAAAAAGAACCCCACATAAAAGAAGAGTTTTTGTTTATACTAATTGAGTTGTCCATTTTTTGTTAGCTATCGATAAAGGCATGAAAGCAATCACATCCGTTTGAATTTATTACTTTTTTTGTGAGGGCTAGCTTAATTTCGTCGATTAGTTACGAATCCGACGTTTAGTGAAACGGAGCGATGCTTTGCAGCCATTTTGGAAATAATACAATGAACTGATACTTGTTCATAAAAAAATTAACAATATGCGGACATTACTTTTACTTGCGTTGTTGTTATGTAAGTTTTGATTGTTTTGTAAAATGTGCAATTAATAAGATACAATACGGACAATGAACTCGTTTATGTTACAGATAACATAATTACAATGGCGGCAAGAGGAAACAGCTATGATTATGATGATATAGATGGAAACAAAAGACATTCCCTTATAGACGACAGAAGAAAATGGAGGAAGAAGGCATTATCAAACCCCATGGACGAACACCGGGATTGGGATAGAAGGAGAAACGATTATGATAACAGAGATCCTAGATATATGGATGAGCCCGAACAGAAAATATTCGGTGGGATAGACAGACAGAGAGATAATAACATTATGGACGGTCAATCGCCGTATAGGCAACCACCAAGACATTACGAAGAAGATAAAATGAATTTACAGCAAACGATGAAAAGTGCAGAAGTGCCACATGCTTCATCATACATGTGAGTGCTTAGAATATTCAGAAACCTGCATATTAGTATGTTATGATGATTCAATCTGCTTACATTTATTTACAGTGAAAAAGAACCAGAGAGAGAGAAGAAATCACCCATGGCGATGAACTGTGAAAGACCGCATGAAAGGTACTGTGTACTGATCAAGTATAATTGATCTGTTTTATAAATAGCCTGTACGTCCACCGTTGATTGCCTTCCCTGGCCAACCAACTAGACTACTACTAGAAAATAATTCAGGCACGCTAAATTAATGTCTGTCAGTGACTACATTCAGCTTGTATTCTGATTAAAGTAATCGAGTATGAGCCTATTAGTAATAGTCTATATGATATATACGTTGTGCAGATATGAGCCATGCTTCGCGGGCTGTGCGTCCGTAACATGCGACAACCCCCGGGACCGCCTGCGCCCCTGCTACCCATTCTGCGAGCCGGGCTGCATCTGCATGCACCCCTACGTGCGCGACGACAGGACTCACAAGTGCGTCCTACCTGAGGAATGCACTAAGTATGCCGCTTCAATTAACTGATAGACAAATAGTTTTTATTTTATTTATTTCTTAATTATGCTGCTCTTATTATTAGGATTATAAATCCAGATACTTACAATTTATTTAAAGCATGAATAACAAAGCAAAGTTTGACACTGTAAAATTAAACCCCATAATCAGAAACTAGGTATTTATACCTATACTAGAAATCTAATAGTATCATCGGAAAAAACTTTTTTAGCAGAAAAATTAAAAGTATATATCTAGACAACAATTAATTGAAAAGGACAGAAAAGAACAATTAGATTTAAAAAATAATAATTGAAAATAGTTTTACTAAAAAGTGGGAACATTAGAATTTAAAAAAGGTGTAAATATGTGAGCACAAAGCTGCTAAGATAATGTTTCAGTTGACCTTTTAGAGATGTTATTAATATTACATTACTGAGAGCTTAGTAATGTTTCATTTTTATCAGCAATTTTGATAAATCGTTCTTAAACATAAACTTTCTTTTCAGAGGCCTCAAAGGAATACCTGATCTTGGCGACGACATCTAAATATATCTACCTACTTATTGTGATGAGTTCTGAAGCACACCATATAAATTATATTTATTATTTATTTAAATAAATTAACTTTTTCACATTCATTCAATTTTATTTCTCAACTTCAAAGAGTTCAAAAACCAACAAACAATTTTTTAATTTAAAATGTTTTAGATTGAATCAATAGAGTCCTACGATTAAGTAATTGATTCAATTCAACCGCATGACTCATCATCATCATCTTCCTGCCCTTGTCCCGTGTTATTTGGGGTCGGTGCAACATGTTTTTTTCTTCCATTCAATTCAACCGCATGACTATAGAACTATAATTAACGACCTTACTTATATGTAGGCACAAGCCCTTTCATTTCTCTTAATTCATTCTTTATAAGAATCTTCTGGGTTTTAAAAAGGACGACAGTTGTCAAATATAGTATTTCGTATGTTTGTAAATTGAAAGAATCTGGAGGTTCCAAAGGCAATATTGCAATATATTAGATTAAAAATAAGTACGAAAGTACCATATCAGATAATTTTATGGACAATGTCAACGTCATTTTTACAGATAGAGCAAAACTGCATTTTATTTGCAATAAGCCTTCACTAACCTCCTTTATCTTTTCAATACACCATTGTTTAGTTCACACCAATAAGTCGTCAACGTGTGTAGCCATTGTTACATTTTTAGATTTTTGTAATTATAACCTAGTTCTGAAACATACGGGTGTGTTGTGTAAATTAACTTAAAATTAAATCCTATTTAAATAAAGTTAAATTAATCCCCCACGACTCACAATTTATTTTATAAAACTTTTTGACCCATGGTGGGTTAAAAAGTGAAGGCAAAATGGGGCAGTAGGCTAAAATTGATTTAACCGTGTTTTAAAAACTATTAAAAAAAAAAACAACTTTCCCGACAGTTTTGACCATATTCACATAAAATGTTGAATGTTTATCAATAACATTTCCAATGACTACAGTTTTCATTGCCCCACCAATGGGTTTTACAGTTTTATTGTGTTTTTTGGCGACTGTCCTAACTCCATGTTTCAGTGCGCAAGTATCCAAGGAAGTTGCGTATGGTACGTGATTAATTTATTTTTAAGTATAATTCTACGACAAACTTTCTGCTTGGACTAGTTTGCGAATAAGTAAGAGTAATTTAAATAACCCAACTTATCAGGTGTTCTTTCTTCGGGGCTATCCACAGTAGTCCACAATTTATTGACGATCCTACGAGTATAACTACTCAAATAATTTAATTCCAGAATCTTATCGATTCTTATCTAATTTACATCCAATATTAATATAATTTATTTTATAAAATAATAATTTATATGTATTGTCAAATTGTGCTGTGGACACCTTTAATTGACATATTTGCACAGAATCTAATGTCCACAAAATTACCTACCAGTATAATAATAATAATAATCAGTTTATTTTCAGGCATCAGAGGCCCCATAGACAAAATTCATACAATATTCTTAATAAATAATGAACTAATACATATTATAAAAACAAAATTTATTTAACTATTATTAAACACGTAATTTAGTCGGCGTTGTGTTGCGCTGCGTGGTATCGCATAACCGTCCTCGGAAACGTCGGTATACGACACCTTTCGGCCAGAAGTCCTCTTTTAAGAAGGTCTGTAGCTGTTGGGTTGGAACTCGTACCAGGAACTACTTAAAGTTGACGTCGTGGCGCGCTTCCAACTTTCCTTACGACCCTCAGAGTCCAGTTAGTCTTCACCTTCAAATACTCCACGACTTCCTCAACCTACGTGTAGTGATGCAGGCGCGAAATGTATAATAAAAAAAAATTAAAAAATGTGTAATGTATATTATCTTGTTAATATGTCGTTGGTGTTCCTCATAATAATAAATAAATAAATAAACTACAATATTGGTTACAGAATGTGGCTCGCATGGAAAGTTCGAGTACTGCATCGATGAGATCCCCGGCTGCGTCGTCGGCTGCCACTGCCACCCAGGATACTACTTCGACACCGACTCTAAAATATGTGAACCAAAGTAATCTTAATTTGAACTGTTGACAATATCATGTTACACGCTTCTTATCACGCTCTTCCTCGGCATAATAATGAAAGTCAAGAGAAGCATATTTTTAACTAAAATCTCTACAATTATTAAGAATTTAGTGCAAAAGAGGCAAATATGGCGATTTGTCAATGAGACGACTTTTTTTTTGTAGGTGGGAATATCATGCAATTACATCCCCCGCTCTTAGGCGGAGGGAGAGGGCGTGTCAGTTTACTGAATAAAAACCCACTACTGTTCCTTCTTTGCCTTCGTCGCAGGGCCGAGTTTTCCTTTCAGAAACAAACCCTTGGCCTCAATAGGTTTCGTCCCTACTGGGCCCCTACGGTTTGCTGACATCTCCTTGAGGCGCGCGTGTGGAACAGTAAGCGCCATCGACGACTTGGGCTCGGTCCAGACGGTTACCGGACTGCCGAACGGCGAGCTACACATTGCTCGTCGTCCGCAAGCCCGCGCCTACGGTGGCCGGAAATCGGGATCGGAATCCCGGTGGCGGTTGAGGCGTGAGGACCGTTGCCTCAGCGATTGGCCGCCTCCTTTGCTAGCATTACTGCTTCGCAGAAGGAGGCGACCGCCTGACACTCCTCCTCACTTTGGACTATAGCCTGTACCAAGGCCCGGCGCGAGAAATCGTTGCCGCCGATCTCCCCAACCCGGTGGTGCTCTGCCCAAGCGGGGCACACCTCTACCGTGTCCTCCAGGCGGTCCACACAGTGGTGGCGCACCCGGGCGTTACTTCCGCATGGATCCGGAGCAGGAACTTCCTGAACTGACCATGTTCGATGAAAATCTACGTCATGCGGAAGGTGAGGACGCCGTGAGGTCTTTTCAGCCACTCCTCAAAGACATGGTGAAATGGCGACAACCCCGTCGCCATTTCACCATGTGATCTTCGGAACTCCAACCGCTATGCCGCGTCTTGTCGTGGTAGCGAAGTTTCGCCCCGGCATTGCATCTCCACGCGCAGATCATGCATGCGTGCAAGGACTGTTGCCTCCAGATCCCATGGTGGCAGAAGGCTCACTGCTTCGCGGGAAACCGTGCGGTATTCCCGCACCATCCGTATGGCCGTCACCCTCTGGCATGCGTTCAGCTGAGCCGCCGGTGGCGACGGCGCTCACACCGGCGCTAAGGACCGAACGATGCCTGCGTAGAAACTCCGGCAGGAGGTGCCTGGACCCTCTAGGTTGGACAGAAGCCGCTTGAGGGCTGCCCCAGTCCGATTCAGTTTGAGAGCCAGACGTCGGAAGCGCTCCTCGAAATTCCACCGGCTGTCGAAGACGAGTCCCAACTGCTGGATCGTCTCAACGACTTTCGCAACCCTGCGTGTCGCTATTTCGACCACCGCCCGGTACAACTCTCCTTGCGCCAGGACCAGCGTGTCGTCTGCGTAACAGACCACGCTGACCCCGTCAGGGAGTCTACTAGTCGTACCAGGTGTTCCACAAGGGCGGTCCGGAACACCGCACGACATCTCTCGCCGTTTCCACTCTCCCTGGTGACCAGGATGTGCCTGTCCGATAGGTAGGCCTCGATCACACGACAGAGGCAGTCGGGGACCCGGTGATACCGGAGTGCCCTCATAATGAAGTACCCTGGACTACCAGGGCAGGGAATTGAAGGCGTTGGACACACCTGCCCTGGTACACCGCATACCCCGTTGTGAGGGCTCGCACACGCATGATGGCGTCCACCATGGAGCGCCCCCTGCGAAAGCCGAACTGGCCATCCGCAAGATCCGGCCCAACTCGTGCGAGGTGCGCGACGGGGAGGTCTGCAATTATTCTTTCAAAGAGCTTGCCTACCTTGTCGAGCAGCACGATGGACCGGTACGTGGACGAAGAGTCTGCTGGGCACCCCGGCTTAGCGATGAGGAAAAGTTTCCCCATCTTCCAGCGAAGTGGGAACTGGCACCTCTCCATAAAGCGCTAAAGAGCCCTCTTTGTTGAGGCCTGAGTTCTTCCATGACCCAGACTTTTCCAGGGAGGTTATCGGGTCCTGGGGCAGTATTCTTGGCACTAAGCCTACATACCGCCACTCTCATATCTACCTCGGTCTCCAGAGGCGACCGAGTTTGTCATCGTCGTCGCCATTGTGAGTCATAGGTGGGGGAGAATGTTTGCCTCGCGCGGGGAACAGCCTCCAAAAGTTGGGGCTGGAAACACTGCGACAGCGGGGGAGCCCAGGGGCGGAGTTTATCCCACACGACCTTATAGGGGCGTCCCCACGGGTCTCCGTTCAGAGTCCCCAGTCACATATTGCGGGCCTCTAGTCTGCCCGCGTTATCTCCGCTCGGAGGGTGTGCTTTGCCGCTCTGTATCCCTCGTACAGCTCCGCCTCTCTGGTCTCCGCATCTGGCGGACGCATGCGGCGCCTGCGGTGTCTAGGATACCGGCGTCGCGCGGCATTGCACACGTTCCGCAGTGCCGCAATCTCCTGCAACCACAAGTACACCCGGCGCCGGGCACGTCCTGGCTGGACTCGGGGCATTACCACGTCGCAGATTTGCGATATGGCTTCCCGGAACCACTCTGCCACAACGTCGATGTCACCAGGCCTGTTCAGTGCTAGCACCCAGGCCTGCACCATCGCGGCTTCCAGGAGGAGCTCAAGGTCTAGCTGCTTCAGCCCAACGTGGACCACACGGGGTCTGTTGGACCGGCGCGGTCGAGGTGTGGGTGGAGACGTCAAACCGGCTGTACTGGTGATCTGAGTACGTATCCACCCCCTCCAAGAGACGTTCCAGTTGACGACACGTGGTGGCAGAGCAGGGCTGGCGAACGACATGTCCACTAGGGACCCGACCTGCATCCGCACACACGTGGGGACAGAACTCCGGTTTAGGACGACCAGGCCTGTCTCCAGAGCCCAGTCCTCGAACATCCGATTCCGCCGGTCTGTGTGCCGGGTACCCCAAGCCAAGTTCTTGGGTCAATCAGACGACTGGCATTTATAAAACGTAAATGGCGCCTACGTCCATTTAACACATGGTTTTACATGGGATTTTTCCAGAACAGAGTCTGCTGTGTTCGGAGCGCACAATCTTTCTGACAAATTCTGCAGCTCATCCGATACAGCATAAAGTCATGACTTACAACTTATTTTTAGTTTCAATTATTTATTTATCACAGATTATTTTGTTATAACAGACATTTTAATTCTTCTTCTTCTTTTTAGCGTGTCGAAAGCAAAATTAGTTAAATTCCTTTGCCTGGCCAATTTTGTGGCCAAGGCAATGTGGCAAACTTAAACTTAAACATTTTAATAAGAAAAAATATATATATATATATAACTCAACCTTTTATAATACAGAAATGCATTCATTTTACAGTGTTAAATTAACGCAACACTTTCGACAACATTACCTCGCAGAGCCTACTCCGACAGCAACCGTGTTCCCCACCCCCACTACCACAACTACTGTTTATAACGATATCCAGGAGCAAGGAGCAGCCAAAGATACAGATGAGCTCGGTGATTGGCTATACAATCAATTCTTTAAAACAATAGAGAGTCAAGTTATCAATAATTCGAATAATACAAAATCTAATAATGAAAAACCACCAACACGAAGAAGTGGCGGTGGACGGGTCATCAACAAAACTAAGAAAAAGATGCGGAAGCCTAGTCGGAGACGCAAGAAAAGTAAACACATGAAAGGGAGCGGCCTGAGGAGGAAGCTACTCCGAATTACCGAAGATGACAGCCTATTTGATTCAGGTTCAGATTATGATGATAGCGGCAGTTCCAGTAGTGACAGCGCAAGCGGTAGCAGCAGTGATAGCTCAGCTGATATCGAGTCAAGTGATGAAAAAAAAAAAACCGACAGCGATACAGACTGTCCAGATGACAAAGATCATGGTCATAAAAAAGTTATAATTTTTAACAAAAGACCTAAACCGCCTTTACCATCATTTATTTTCTTGCCGAGTATGGATACACCATACTATCCGCCGATAGGTTTACCGCCACCACCTCTTGTCCCAATGTACCCTATGGTACCAGTACCACCGGTGGCGCCACCATATCCTCCATTCCCAGGTTCGGAAAGAATTATTTTTTATAATATATTATTTTATATAATTTATATTTTAACATACTTATTTTCCTTAATATTTTCTGTTATAACGTTGAAGATTTTTTTAATTGATTAAATTATGGTCTGAAATTTTTATAGGACCACCCAAATGTGATGACGAAAGCAGCAAACCAACCACTATTAGCACAGAAGGGTCAACCACGACTACAATTGAGTCAACCACAACAACAACAACAACTGAACATGCACCAACGCAACATTCACAAGAACATGGACCAGAAGATGAAAAAGATGCACAAGATGTACAAGATGATCCAACAGTAGAACCACCAATCAGACGCAACCGACCTGAAAAAGACCGCAAACGAACAAATCTTGAAAACTTAATAATGCGAGCTAAAAACCCTGGGTAAATATAATACATATTTATGTATTGTATACAAGTACAGACACCTGTAAAAGTGCTTGGATACCATAACGCCTATTTTCCCTTGCACGTTAAAGTTCAAATTTTCGAAAATTAAACTAGATGGCGTTGGTTTCTTCACAGCTAGGTAGCGACCAAAGGCAATCTCACAAAGTATAAACTTGACTTTTAGTTCAATAAATAATAGACACATGCGTCATCATTGTCGTCAACAATTGATTGTAGTTCATAATTTCATCATTCAAACTAGAGTCATGTTGACCTAGTGGTTTAGCATGTGCAGATAGATGCGTAAATCAATGAGCCGTGACTTCAAATCTCACGTAGTACTCACACTTTTTGTGAGTTATGAATAACAAACTAAAGAAATCGGTAGGAATATTATATCAAAGCTAACAAGTGGATATTTAATTGTAATATAATATTCAAATGGGTAGTTACTCAGCAAAACGAAAAAAATGCTGGTAAACAGACTCATCAAACAAAAAGGCATTAAAAAAATAATTCGTTTATTTCTTACAATTTCTTATTCAAATTCATCATCATTCATCATTCAATCACCGAAGAAGATTATAATATTATATATAATTTCTTATTGAGGATAGCCTCAATAAGCAAGCTATGGAGCTTAAGTATTCGTTTCCAATATTGGAAAGAGGATTGAAGCTTATGTAACCTTAACAGAAACAAACAAAAGACCAGATAATTCATCACAAAGGTCAAAAGGATTAAATGTAGGCTAAAAACTATAAAATTGCACAACAACATATCAAGTGTTCATAACTTTTTTAAGTTGTTTCAATTACGGATATTAAGTTAAACACATATAACAAGGCCTCCAGTTAATACAGAAAATAAGTACTGAGTAAATAATATTAAATCAGTATTATAATTATTTATTACCTTGTAGCCACAAACATAACCGTCCGTGTTCACTGGACTTAAAAGTTTTTTCATGAGTAAATATGACATTACTCTAATCAAAGTTTATGTGATCCAAAGCAAACTGCAATCTTGCCCTTTTATGGTTTTCTGTAAGCAAGGATTTCAAAGCATGCCTCCGATAATGCAGCTTTTCACTAAGTATGAAGATCATGACGGACAGTGTCAAAGCTTGTGTCAAATAAACTAGCATAGTAGTTCGTCGACAGATGTCCGTTATCTTCGTACTCCCTTATCATGGTTTGACGCTGCAAGCAAGTCTGCCAGCTCTTTAATGGTGTTTTAAAGAACTCTCTTCTTCAAATCGTCATATCCATAGAACAACTGTTTTTCTCTGCAACAATAAAACATAAATATATAATACCCAATAATGATTATTATTAAGGAGTTTTTTGTTATATAAAAGAGTAAAAAAAAAACTACTTACGTTTCCACCGGTCTCTCTGGCTACTTTTGTCAATTTTTTACCTTGATTATGCTTAGCAATTATTTGAGCTCTTTTTACTAAATCTATATAACAATGCATATTTACTCATTTTGGTAAAATAAGTAGTAGTAATCGAAATTAATTTAGCGAACAACCAATTGAGCTTAGTCATAATTTTTTGGTCTAAGTATTATTTATACTCCATACTACCTACTAGTTATTATATATAAATCCATATTCAACCTACCCTCTCAAGTTTGAAAACTAACACATAGATAATCAAATATTTGTAAATTGATATTCAATTTTGATATCTTCATCTCTTTAAAATAAATTATAAATTATTTCCATATTTAAAGAAACAAAAAGAAAGTACAAAAATAAGCATTAATTAAGCACAGCGGCGCCATCTATTAACAGTATAATGTAATGATGTCGATAGCAACATTTCAATCTGGTTTTACGGTTGATGGCGTCATTTCTCGCTTCACACGATTTTATTTCTGTACTATCCATGCACTTTTGCTTCTTTACTGTACATCTTCTTTACTGTCAAAAATATTAATTGGTCAAAAAACTTCGAACTGCGAGAATTGGTGAGAAGTTACTTTTGACCAATTGAAAATATTGAAATTACTAAAATTTACTCAAAAATGTGTTAGGTAGGTTGGTAAGTTTTCTAGAGACCCTTTTACAAATATTTATGTAGATAACTAAACGTTTCGGACTTGTTTGATTGATGCGATGGCCTCCGACCAATAAAAATGTATAGACGAAATCGTCGTAAACAAAAGCGACGAAATAAGTGAGGACTAGTTTTAGCTTTGTGTGCGTAACTTGGTGTATGACATCGTAGATTTGCACATGTGTGCTAGAGAAAAAATGTTGCAAACGTTGCGCTGCGACTCCCAAGTGCGAGAGATATACTTTGGTTAAGTTTTATTATTGTGTAGGTATTAGTGTTTATCTTGGTTGTATGAAATGAAAAATAAATTTCATTTAATGAAAATCATTTATTTTCATATTAAGTGAAATTATTAATTTTAAAAACACACCAAACTTACATATAATAATAATAATAATAATATATATCCAACGACTATCGGATTAGGTGCGGGTCATCCAACGCAACCGTATGTTGGATGACGCCGTACTTGTAAATAAAAAAACACTTTGTTGTAGTGTGTTGGCTTCATATTACGTGCCACACTTTTAGGAGCGCAATGTTCTGTCTATACTTTTTTATTGGTCTGAGGCGATGGCATCACATTACAACCGTGCCTTTCTTCCACCTAAATCCGACGCAAGTACCTCCCGAACTTGCCATATCGGGTGAGGGCCTGCACCATACGAAAGAGGATACCGTGGCGCCTCTCCAGCCACTCCCCAAAAAGGGAACTTACCGCCGCGATTGTGGCGTATCCAAAGTACCTATCGCATAGCCTTTGGTCTAATTTGAACAAAAATGGCTGTACATGCGTCGTTCTTCTTGTCTACCGAAAAGCGTTAATCCCCTCGAAAAATAATGTATATATCGTATTTTTAAGCTTCTCAATTCTTTCTTATTGTAAGGTTAAATAAGTGAAATATGTATCTACTATTATTCTAGGGTTTTATATATTGGATAATAATATTTTACTTTTTTAAATTTACGTAACAGAGTGGACGAAACACGCCTGCATCACTTATTTTTGTACTGATCAATTGTTGATTGAAAAGAAATAATGTCCCATATATCTTCTAGCACATCCTATAATATGCGTGCCTACATAAACAATAATATAATACAAAGTATTATTTTATATTTCAGGAAACAAAATAAACTCAAACATGGCCAACACAACAAGTTGGTAAGTGGATTTTTTTATAATTATAGTAATAGTTACGACAGATCTGAATGTACAATACCATATCACAGGCCTTATCATCGAAATCAAATGATCGAGCACTTTTAATCAAATGTCTCTCAGCTAGACTGATGAATGTCAAAGAAACATTAATGTGATCAAATATTTACTAAATCGAACTCATTCTATTCCTGTAAGTACTTATAAAACGTTCAAATTCAAGTCGCAATCTGATCTCGACGACCATCAAAAATTTAACACAATGTTAAGAAACTGTGATTTTTGATAGATTAAAACTAAGATTAGAAATTTGTACGAGTAAAAATTGAAGGTTTTTTCATGAAAAATACGGAATCTGCACCTCATACAGATGAAAGCTGATGTAAAAGTGAGAGTGTAGCGTGGCAAAAGGTAAAAAAATATTGTAATATATTAATACCACACTAACTTTATTGCAGATGCAAAAGTTACGGGACAAACTGAAAGGAAAAAGAAGAAATAGCAAAACACCAACTCATACCGAAAAACCAGAAGGAAACCAAGATGAAGATTTACAGGATATACAAGACGTTTCTGATGTCACGGAAGATTACACGCCTCACAAACAATCACACATAGAAAACCATATCCCTAAATTAGAGGAGGTTGATTTTAAGTATTTATCTGAACTAATTCATAGAGTCAATCAAAGTAAAAATAGACACAGACGCCCCTTACCTTTTGATCTTAATGAGGATTTAAAAGAACTACAAAAACTGCAATTATCTCAGCCAACACGCAGAGTTTTCGATTCTAACAAACCAGTGCAGCAAGTACCTAGACAAGGTAATGACGAGATGTACTATTCTAACTTAGGAAGACAAATAGCTGCTATGATACGCAACGCAGATTCTACAATTGATCATCAATTTATGAAAGACTCAGGACACGCAGACCCACAACTTCCCGTTCATTATTTTCTTAACGAAAACGGTCACCCTAAACCGTTTTGGGAAAGATCAGTTCGATCTCCAGTTCCACAGAAAGGATCTGTGTTTGAGTATCTGGATGCGTCACGTACTCTGAAGCATAGTAATGAAAAAAGTCTTATTAACCTCGAAAATGAAGTTAAAATATTTGCCAGTACACCACCTCCCTTACGTTTACAAGATATTGAGAACATTTTAAGTACAATACAAAAAGCGCATGCGCAAATTCAATTCAGACAACCTACAACTAGCACAAAACAATCAAATGAAAGTCTGAATGTAAATTTATTACCAAAACACGTAAGAAGTACATATAATAAACTATTTTTTGATGCTCCTGAAAAGATAGAATATATAACCGAACATTATCAGACCCCATCTCCAGCAATAACACCTTTATACGCAGAAATACATCCAGCAGTCACAGCAAATGCAAGCGTCTTCCACGAACCAGAAATAAAATATAACGTACCTTACAGCGATTATTGGATGTTTAATCCCGTACCAATTCAAACGAAAACAAAACCAAGATCATTAATTGGTCAGTCCAGTAAACCAATAATGAGTGACAGTCAAATGTATTACACAAATCCTGTACAGCAACCCTTCCTAGGTGTTGTGCAGCCTACACATAACGAAACAAAGAAATCGCGTGTAGAAGGTTTACAGTCTCGGAGGAGCAACCCACTAACAACACAGACCACTACAAACACTCGCCCAAAAGTAGTCAAATACAAAAGTTTAAATTATTTCTCTGGAAACAAACATTTCATGTTTGAAGCAGCTTCTTATCCGTTCCTTGCACCTTTTAAAACGCAGGTCAGCAAAAGAATCTTTAACAGTAAACCTTCATATTTTCACCAGCAGTCACACCGGTTTGAATATTTCGATTGATAAGAAAATATGTGACTAATTACTGTTTTTATTATATTTATCTACCTATTGTTAAATATTAAACGGATTAATATTTTAAAATTGATTTTGCATTTCGTAATCCTCCGTATGTTTACGATATACAATCCTGAGCGGACACGCGCGCGCGGCGTGGCAAGCTCTATCCCGCTGCAGTGCAGTGAATTCCTCTAAACCATGAGCTCACAAAAAGCTCGCACCATAGCGGGCGAACCAATATGAGATGGTATCCAACGCTCCTCGGGTTTATATATCAGTTCCGGCAAATCGACTCAAAAGCGCAGTGTATATGCGGCAAACTGTTCCATACAAAGTAGCACTACTTGGGAATAAATGGTAATCCCGTTGTACTCTTCACAGACAATTTAATTCTCATTTCATAACGTGGGACGTGTGCTCTGGCTGTTCGCTGCGGCTCCGAACCTGTTTATGTAGCATCAGTGTGCGAAGTGAAGCGCGAGTGAAATCCTTCGCCTCCGCATTTGTACTATTACTTATTCTGTGCCTCTCTCCGTCTAGGCTCGACAACACCCTTTTTGCTATCAACTGAGCGCACGTTGCAAACTCAAGCGGAAGACAAGTGTTTACATTACAATTATTTTCTCTATTCACCTCCGCTATTATTTTAACCTTCTCTTTTTTTTTTTTGGGGTTCTGAACCTCAAAAGGACCGTGATCCTATAAGGAAACCCTCATAGGATCACTTTGTTGTCCGTCCGTCTGTCTGTCTGTCTATCTGTCAACAGCCTTTATCTCGGGAACGCGTGGAGGTATTGAGTTGAAATTAAAATCATATAAATACTCAAGTTTGCGGTCTCATGAAGCTGTGCGAAAATCAAATTTCTAAGTAAACGAAAAAAAAGATACGGCCGTTTATATTTCAAAAAACGTATATTTCGACACTCTCGAGGAAACCAAAATTCATAGGGTACTTCCCGTTGATACTGAAATTTTGTATAAAGCAAGGTCTTATAGCACAGGTATAGGAATAAATATATAAACTGAAAACTGTAAATTGGTTGTTACGTCACAAGAAAAAAATATACGATTCAACTTTTACACATTTTTACATAATCTTGGCATAGTTTTTTTTTTATTTATCGTTATGCCCGCGCGGTTGAAACGCTCATATATTATGTTTCTGCTACACATCACGGTTCGTAGCGCCAATTTGACAATTTCGCTGCTCAACGTATTTTTGGATTACTATGGATCTTTGACCCGACCTCAGCTAACTCATGGTAGCTATATAGTCGAGGTTGGGTCTTGACCTCGTGGTCAAGACCTTCCTTCATAGAGCATCTTCACACTTTGCCAGATGTTCTGTCCTATTGACGGCACGATTGGCGTTGTGGTTAATTGGCTGTTGCGCTGCGTGTCGTGGTTCGATTCCCGCACGGGACAACTATTGTAAAACCTACAGATAAATTATTTCGCGTGAGGGTGTCTTGTATGTGAGTAAATATGTTTGTAAACTCGTCTACGATACAGAAGTAATTCCTTGTGTGGGACATAGTTTAAAAAAAAACCACCTGACAATTTTTGTCCTATTATCACAGCCTGTTTTTGGGCTAATATTTTAAAATTAACATGTCTGGTCGGATTTACCTATAGATATGTATATACAACTACCACACAATAAATTTTATGAATACTTACTTAAATCGTATTTAGATCGGGAGGTTCCCATTCTTATTCTGCAAGTACCTCGTCTGACAATTGTGTCTGCCTTATTTGATTTCTTCAAACAGTACCAGCGGACGAACGTATAGAGTGTTTGAGAATCCGCTTTACATTTCACGATTGGAAAATAGTGGTCTTGAAAAACAAACATTCTTTTATTGCCGCTAATACATCTCTATATATGTACCTATATAACAAGGTCGCTATCCGCGTCCGTCTTGCTGTTTATCCGTTATAACCTCTCGTGGTTTACACGTAACGAATTTTTTTTGTGCATAAATATTTAATACGGGGCTAGTTGCTTGTAAAGAATACTAGGTACTAACACCATTATTTACAAGTAGTAGAAAGCATTGAAATCTTAATTATAGACTTAGGTAATTTTTTGTCTCTTGATCAGCCAAGTCAATCATTATTCGCGGCTTCAAATATCAAAGTTCGTTTAAGTTTCATTAACCTAGTCACTTGGAACTGTCACAAATACCTCTGTACAAATCTAGAACTAAAGTAATAAAAGCTAAATACAAAATGATCCGAACCTCGTAGATTCTTGGATACTTTTCCTTATATTAGTAAATGATACAATAATATTATATATATACAAAATTATATACAAAAACACTTAACTAATTAAAACTATATATATACACTAAAAACTATATATATAACTAAAATATGGCGTCATAAAACTCCTCCGCATCGCTGTCGACTGGAAGTGTGCCCAAAAGACTTGCGGCATTGCCACGTTGTATGGCAATGCTTAATCTCTGACCGTGGTAAAAGCCTGCCCTCGGGTCACGCGAAGTGTCAACTAAGCGTTTGGACAGTTTAAGTAAAGTAAGTCATTATATTTATTTTCAAAATAGGTTTTAAAAACACTCGTCAATGTTTTCGATAATTTAAACTAGATGAGTCTGGTGTTTCCAAGCCGGCTAATACCCAGAGTATCGATGATCAAACAGTGACACTCGTTTGTTATAAAACTATCGGGTCGCATCTAGCGGTAGTGGTGGAATCCTACGCCAATTTCTATTCGCTTCATTCCGTTTGCGAGACGATGGTGCACATGCCTCCAGTCACACCATCGCACACAATAACATTGTCTGACAACTACACTGCGTTCTTAACTTTTAATATGTGCACTGTTGAACTAACTGAAAGCGACACTTCTGTTTCATGGAAATAAAAGATGTCATTTTGTACAACAAAGGATAGCTTGGCAACACATAACGAAGTATCACTTTCATGCTTGGGATCTAGGAATCGGAGGGGATGGTAGTGGGCATACCATTCTCATATACCTACCTATAGGACTAGCTTCTGCCAGCGTCTTCGCCCGCGTTAAAATATATAGTGAATATAGGTAAATAAATAAATAAATTCGTGAATGATTTTTCTGAATCAGTCAAGTAGTTTCAGAGATTACCGCCTACATATAAGTACTTACTTAAACTTAATAAGTATAAAAATCTCGTGTCATAGTGTGTTTTTCGAATTTCTCCGAAACAGCATTACATTTCTATGGATTTTTTTGTGTAAAAAAAATATAGCCTACGATCTGTTCTCAGACTTACCAAATGAGTCAGAGACCAGATCGTAGGCTATTTTTTTGCCCATTTTTTTCTTTGATAATTTATATAGCAGTACAAAGTTTACCGGATCAGTTAGTATTAGTACAGATTTTAGTTTTTGAGGCCAGTGTCCAAACAGTGAACTGATTGACATGAGCTAACAAATTACGCCAAACGGAATATGACATACCAGATACCGACTCCATCGTGAAAAAAACAGTGCAATAAAACTAAAATGAAATCCAAATCGCAGAATTTTCCTCACATATTTCTACATTGTTTAAATACGAGGATAAGAACCGAAAGGGTAACCAAACAGACTGAGCAAAGTCAACGTGTCCAAAAATGTAGTCCATACGACAATCTGGGCTGAGTTAGCGGGCCGACGCGGCCGCTCGCTGAATACTAAACGACACAGTTTGCCGCCTTCTGCCTCTGCCTCATAATACTCCAAATATTTCAGTATCTGGCCGTAACAAACATTGTATGGTTAGTTTAGTCCGCCCGGGTCAAGTAGCCAAAACCCGAAAACCTAACCTTACGTGTGTGTTGTAAATAAGAATAGAATATTGGCTCCACACTCGTGCTTCTTTACTACTTAGGTACGTTATAAAGTAATGAGCTTTCGGGTGTTTTTAATATCGTGCGGATTTCATCACGCATGCGGAATTGCTCCGCAAGCAGTAAATTTCACAATGCAAAAAAACGCGTCCCGCGTGTGTATTCCATGCATTACAGTAAATACTTGTATGAAATGGACATTTGCGGGGGCTACGCATGCGGAGCAATCGCGCATGCATGAGATCAAATCCGCATTATTTAAAAAAACACCTCTCTGGTTTCTCCTTTTATTCCTATAATATATACGATATTATAATACTACGTTTTAATAACTTACACGCGTAGGTAGGTACTGCAATAATTAACCCGCCATCTTCAGGAGTCCGCCATATTGGATTTAGAATGACGTCACTTATCTAAGCATGCATTGTCATCCAAACTGAACATGTTTGCAAAATTTTAGCTGAATCGGTTAAGGGGTTAAGGTTAACTGTTCAAAAATCCATTTCCAAGATTAACCATTTGAAGTAAGCAGAACAGTCTTAAGTTCCACATACCTCCGTTGAAAACGGACGATCTTCCGATGAGACGGGTTTTATATCTGGTTTGGGCAACTGCCCGGTAGATGATTTCGGATTTTTGATTATGTTCAAATCGCGTGGAGAACTCTGACTGCGCGATGCAGGATTTCGTAGTTTTTAGTTCTTATGTGGCACCATAGAAGCCGCATCAACCCTAAGCATCAATGACTAGTCTACTCTCGTGTGCACTTGTCAGATATCGGGATTACATATAATTTATTGATAGGTTTATTTTTATACAGCCTCTTTTTATAATGTGAAAGTGAGAACACTGTAGACTCTACAAATTCATGGATTATCTGCTATTTTAATCCACTGTTTACTGAACTTTTTTATTCTTAGTATGTGTTTTTTCCTGTTGCATATATATTTATCACTGAATACCTATCTATTATTTATTATTTACTACACAGTAATTTATACCTACATATAATAATATACATATATTTATTTACCTTACATCAAACAAAATGATTAGCATCCGTAGACTCATAGCAAGGTTCAGTTGAAAACCAGCGTCAAGCAACTGTTACATAGTGGCCTGGCATTATGCTGAATTGGACCTATTTGGCAAAGCCGTGAGACAAACAATGTTGATGTATTTTTTAAGTCTTAGTAATTAAGTTTCTATATTATAATTGTTATCTCATTGTACCTGGGTACTAAATAAACGTGTTTTCTTTCTTTCTTTATTTCTGTTATTTTTATTGTGTTTTTGGTACGATATTGATTGGTCTACACTGTCCTCTAAAACCTTTTAATATTGTAGTATGGAAATATGGTAGAATTAATATATAATTTTAAAAGAGAGCTTTTTAGAATTGAAATCGTGCACTAGCATCTGACGTTTTATAAGTAAGTACCCGTGTAGGCTTAAAGTAAAATAAATATTTTTGAATAAAATTGAATTTATTAAACTAAATAGCCACTTTTCCGAACTTTACTCCTAATCGAATGGATATCTCAGGTACGGTTTCAGATAAAGTAAATGCGGGAAAAAGCATATGTAACATAATTACTTTCATACACTTCAGTTGACCTGTGACCTTCATCTAAATCCATCTCGTATAAACAGGTAAAGTTCCAAATAAGGAAACAGAAAATAGATTGTAATTAGTTACCGGCCGATGGGACGAGTTGGGATACGCGGGACGAATGGATGCCAGGGAACACATTAAACTCTGATAGCAAAACATTGAGCCTGTCTGTTATCCCGCTCCGGCCGAACGGGGTCACACGCCGCAACGACAAACCATTTTATTTTATTAGAAAAAGACTTTCAAACTTTACTGACTCATTGATTCAATGTTATAAATTATATAAATCTCGATTAGACATCCGAGCCACCATTGAAAAAAAAGTGCCTTCCAGAAACTGTTTTAAATATAATTATGGCCATAACCAACCAGCAGTGCCTTGCTAAGAGGAACAAAACGCAGATCATATTTTTATATCGATTAGTCAGTTACCCATGTTTACTTGTCCAAAACTTTCTTTACATTTTTATACAAGTTCCAAAGCTAGAAGTAATTTTATTAGTTTTAACGTCAGATAAACCGGAACACATCGTATTTTCTTTACATCCGTGACGCATGACATCACCAATTGCTTCCAAATTGAATCAATAAATAGTACACGTGCCTATTTATTATTCATGGTAATTTGTACCCAAGTAAATAAATTAATATTTATAAGTTTTAGAGAAAATCGACTTCACTGTTGCGCCGTATATACTCCACCGCGTAGCCATACTCCATCTACACGACCACCTTGAACAACTAAATAAAGGGTGACGAAATACTTTGACACAGGACCAAGATATTGGATGTTGATTCCAAGTTTGAGGAGCTTGTCACCTGCCTCAAACCTAAACAGAAAATTAGTAACCTGAAAAAAAATCAAATTGTTACACAAGTTACTGAGGTTTTCGTTCGGGTACTAATTGTTACTAATTGAGTATTGATTATTTACTAAATTTTGAAACAGTTAGTGATGTCAGTCACGGCCCTTCTTTCTATGTAACGACATGCGTTTCGGGAAAAAGGCAATACTCATAGGTAAGGTTAATGCATCAGCTGCTGCCCGTCCCACGCATAGCGAAATAACTGGCAGTAGGAAAAGGTTGCCTATTGCTGAACCCACTTTGTTACAACACACGTTTAGGAACAAACTACTTCGTGCTAAACTAATGGATTCCAACCAAACGCAATAGGTACGGTATTTGGGCATCCTAGGTACTCATTTTAATGGATGGATCTATTTTATTCGATTTATTCGATCCCTCCTTTTACCTTACACTCCCTGCCCAACCCTACAAAAAGAAGCTTATCCGTAAGTGATGTGACCCCACACGATTGATTAATTGAAATGAAAGATTCAAGCGTGTCTACTTAATTGTGTACCGCACCGAGACGGTCAAATTGTCCTGATACACTGGTTTGAAAATATAGGAGTTTTAGTTAGGTACTAACAAAAATCAGGCCCGTTTTGTTAGGTACCTGTGTATGAAGAATGGGATGCGAAAAGCTATATTATACCAGACTAGCTTCTGCCCGCGGCTTCGCTCGCGTAAATGTAGGTTTCTCCATACAAACTTTGGACCCCCGCTTCATCCCCTTAGGGAGTGAATTTTGAAAAATCCTTTCTTAGTGCTCGCCTACGTCATAAAAGAAAACCTTGTGCAAAATTTCATGTTCTTAATCCCAGTAGTTTCGGCTGTGCGTTGATATGTCAGTCAGTTTCCCCTTTTATATATATTACAACGATAGGTTAAGGCACTATAAGATCTAGGACCGCGGAGAATTTCTGAAAGGGAAACCCGTAGTCCTAGAACGCAAAGGGTAATTGAAGGACACAGGTGTGGTTTTAGTCAGTAAAAGTCTGACACGCCCTCCCGCTCCACCCAGAGCGCGAGAAGTCATTTGGATGATTTTCCACCTTAAAAAAAAAGGCACTATAAGATGGTTAGCTTAGAAGAAAGGTGTATCCATACTGACTTACTTCTACTACATAAAATTATAAATAGATGCGGAGTTGGTTAATTATTTTAACTTCAGAGCTAGCCAACGCGGCAAGCGACATCATCGCATTTATTTGTCTCTAATATTCATTTTGTATAATGAATATTAGAGACAAACAGTATCATGCATACCTGTTATTTACATGGTTACTGAATTGTAAGTGACTGTGCTGTTGGTGTGCTTAATAGTATTAACAAAACTATCAAGATTTTCTCTAGATACTCATTGAATTCGTCCGTCGAAGCCAGTTCAGTCGACGTCCTTCAGAATACGAACAAGCACTGTACTTTGCGATATTGAGGTTCGCTTACAAATAGGGTCGAAATTTATTCCGCGCCGTATCGGGCCATGCATGTATTTCCAATTTTCATATTTCCCACGGTGGGCCGGGCCCCGATATCTAGTAAATCTCCTACAGATATTTTTATGAAACCGAATTGATTTACAGCTTTCGGTACAGCGAATATAACAGTTTCATGCAATATTCAAGTATTTCATGCGAAATTATCGAAATAGGGATACGAAGCGAAGTAACCGGTCCGCTTTATGTTATCGTTGCTTGAAATAAAATTACCACAACAAACAGACCTTTATTCTTGTTACCTTTATTTTAAAGATTGTATTTAAACATTTGAACAAAAAAACCTTAATCAGGTTTCCTTTAGAAAGATAACAGTGAAATATCTGGATTCCCTTTCCTTAGATAACACTACAATTCGCCAAATCACTACACGCCCCTAAACGACGTCTGTTGAGATAAAAAGGTTATTTAGAAAGCCCTTTCCTCCAGCAGGTAGCGATAACACCTTAAACAATTGCGGAAAAAGAAAAAAGTAGAGTTTATGTGCGGCAAAGTACATCGCTGAGCATTCGCTTAGTCAGGACGTGCAGGTAAGTGGTCTCCGGTGGAGCGGCTCGGCGCGCTCGGAGCGGCGCAGGTACGGCGCGCGGCCGTCCCGGTATTTCCCTGAGGCGTGTTTACGACGCACCGCGCACGGCCCAATCTTCACCTCCAAACATCATTGCCAGCAAAATGTCGAGCGAATTATACACAACAATAACAAACGGAAAGAAAACCTCTGCAGGAAAAGTTTTAAGCCTAAAGAAAATGGCACAAAGTTGAGACAATAGGCTCCAAGGTACTTTGATGGAGTAATTCAGAGGGCGCTGTTTGTTCTGTAAAAGTGAGCAGGAATTGCCTCAATGTATTTAAAGGAAAACTTGACGGAAAAGTACTTACAATTCATAACCGACCATTTTCCTCAAAAAGTTAAAAAGTAGATTTATAAGTGAATATTTGCTCTTAAGGTCAGATGATTTGAATTTTGCTACCACAAATATATAATATTATATAGGTTATAATAATAAATCAAAGCAAGAAATTTGACGAAGTTCAGAACAAAAGTTATATAAAACACTACTTTGTGGGACTACAAATAGAAAACATTCATAATTTGCATGTGAGCACTCGTTGTGAAGTTTGGAGAGGCTCTCCGTCCAAGCCAACCCGACAGACTTCAGACTCTCTCAACCTCAACCGATTTCGCGCTCGGACCAAATCCTCCAACAAATTAGGATTAAAAGAGGGTCCCTGTGTTTTTAGGGCAAAACAGTAAATGTAATTCCAATTGAAAACTCAATTTCCCTTCGTATTGCTCAGGTAGAACGAATTTTATTTCTCTCCAAATGTGAACCTTTTAGATCTTATAATTTCATGATGATTTAATACTACCCTTTTGATTAAATACATTCATATATCGGAATATAAAGAGTCTTTCAAGTTTTCATACATCTACTAGGTACTGTTTTAGGCTCGCGCTTGACCACTATCTTACCTGTTGAAAAGCGACGATGAAGCACGTCTGGAAGTAACCTATTCACTCTTGACATACAGATTTCCGGGTTGTAGCTATCAGGAAACGGACTCCGGTAAGGAATTCCATTTCTTTGCTGTACGCACAATTAATGTGCGTACTGTAACTAAATGTTTATATTGTAAACCAAATTACCTATAAAAACATCACAGGAATTAATAAGTTCTACGCGTAGCTCTTATAATTCAGGATGATTATGTATAGCGGCTTTCATAATAAAAGCTGATTTATGCGTATAAATAATTCATATAAGAACCAAATAAGCAATATATCGTACCTCAGAGATATCAACCCTTTTCTTACTGCTTACCAGCTACGAACCGTTCTTCTAACCGCGCGATACGGTAGCATGGTAGGTACGGTGAATCTCTTACGTAGATCACCATAAAACTGTTGCGGTGTTCGGGTGTGAATTTTCTTTTGTCGACCTTTGTGACATTGGCAATGGAAACTTCATAGCATGGCAATTACATCTTCGTGATCTTTTTCTGTCGTACTAAATTAGTTGTATGTTTTGAACACCCAATCTATCTAGATTTATCCTGAAGCATAGCATAGCATAGCATTAGCATAGTCGGCTTTATAGTGTTCCCACAGTTGAGGAGAGGGAATGGGCCGTAATCCACCACGCGGGCCCAGTGCGGGTTGGTGGATGTCACATGTCTTCGAATTTTTGGTTCTAGGACACGGTTTCCCTACGATGTTTTCCTTCACCGTTTTGAGAGCAGTGGTGATGAAATAAATTACACAAAGTAATGCGCCTGGCTGGGTTTAAACCCGTAACCTAAAACTCGTAAGTCGGGGCCGTTACCATTCGGCCACCACTGCTCCTTATTATCCTGAAGAACAACATATATTCGTGTGATTACAAAAAATTTTACATAACAATTTTGACATGCAAAAAGTGTGTGGCAAAATAGGGCTGGAAATTACTCACTTTTGAACGAAAAGAAGCTTAGTTTGTACACTTTTACTGCCAATTCCAATTACCCAAACTTGCGTGCTACTTCTGTTTTCTAAAGTGAAATCTGCATTCAAAGGAACCAGATTTGAGTCCGTTGAAGCTGAGAAATAGAAAGCGGCACGCGTCCTGAAGGAGCTGACAGAAGAGTTCCAGCATTGTTTCAAACAATGGAAGATTCGTGTGGAGCGCTATACAGGTAGAGGAGGTACTCGTATATAATCAAGGTCAATAAGTAAAACTGAATTCAAAATAAAATGGTTTAGTGTCCCTAGAGAGGAGGCCTGGGTCCGTGCAGTGGGAACATTATAAGGCTAATTACGCTATGCTATGCTACAGTGCCACCTCGTATTTATACTTTATACCATTTTCGCACAAAGGCCGTATTACTACATCAGAAAAGAAGCTTACCTTTGGATTTCCACGAGAAATATTTATCATCGGAGAAATAAAATAAAACAACTCGGAGAAACAAAAGAACAACGACGTCTCGTCTCTAGAGGATGACAACACAAATAAACAAAACACAGTCAATCAAGCAAATCTTTATGTACAACCACCGTAACTGAATCACTCCGGGTTTATTTATCTGAAGAGACATCGTACGTGGTGTATTTTATGAAATACAAATTAAGTTGTTAATAACGAAAGCGTAATTTCACCTTTAGCCCTTCTCGGCGAACTGAGCCTCACGACGGAAATGTTCTAAAGTCTTTGTTGATTTATGTGCAAACTTGGCTTACGTGCTCATTCGGTACATGTATTATGGTATTAAAGAAATGTTATTTACGAAAATTGTGCGCAGTAAACAATGACGAAGAGTGTCGAAATAATAATGAAGGATGAAGAAACAGACACTTTAACTTCAATAATGTGACGAACCATCGTTCAAATCACATTTATTATCATTTAAATCGATTTCAAACACAACCATCACGGTTTTCTCAGAAAGTTTGTCTCAATACATGTAAAGCGTAAGCTAATTCGAGTGCACAAACCGCCTGAGAGCATCGAACTCGATTTTCTCGAACGAATGTTAGCTAGAAAATACGAAGAGACAGATAAAACGTGGAATCGGAAAAACTGCTTATTTTATTACCACGTCGAACTGAAAGGCGGATGGGATAGGCCTCGGGCCGGATTGGGCCAACCTCAATTAGGGACAGAACATATCCATCTAGCCACACATTCTAATCAATAGCTCGCCCAATTTATATATTTCTCGTTGAAGTTATGTATTTATTTGTCGGGATATATTTTTATGAAATTTTGAGGAAAATATGTATAATTTTGAATTGATTTACAGAGGTCTTTTAAATTGCTATAAGTTTAACACATTGGCGGACTATAGCTTCGCTGGACCACAAATGCTTACATACTCGTATATACTATGGGCGCCGCAGAAACATACCTAACAATTTTCATAAACGAGGCGACAGTGCTGCAAAATAGAACTAGTTGAGAGTTGGCAAGACGAAACGCGAATGCTGATTACGCACCGAAGAATTTTTATTTCAGGTTTACCAACATTTTTATTTATAAACGTCATTTAATTTGTGTATTAATTGTTATATCAATATTTTTTACTGTGCAACAAAAATCTTATTCTTTATCAAAAATAGCGTAGCATAGCATAGTTGGCCTTATAATGTTCCCACTGTTGGGACTCAGGCCTTCTCTCTAGAAGAGGGAATGGGCCGTAATCCACCACCCGGGCCCAGTGCGGGTTGGTGGATGTCTTCGAATTTTTGGTTCTAGGACATGCCGGTTTCCTCACGATGTTTTCCTTCACCGTTTTGAGAGAAGTGGTGATGAAATAAACTACACAAAGTAATGCGCCTGGCTGGGTTTGAACCTGCAACCTACAACTCGTAAGTCGGGGCCGTTACCACTCGGCCACCACTACTCTCTTAACCAAAAATACTAATTAATTAAACACCAAATATGAATGCAATTTTTATAATGACTAATTAACTAAAGGACTTGAGAGGCACCCCGACTCGGACAAGTTAGGTTATAAAAAACTTTTTAAAAAAATAAACCGACTTCACTAAAAAAAAACTGGACAAGTGCGCGTCGGACTCACGCCCTGAGGGTTCCGTACAAACTAATTCCCGAATGGAGTCTCGAAGATTCTTCCGAATTGCAAAAAAGTTTTTTTCTGTGACGTAGGTAACAAAAATCTACAGTTTTCAGATTTATTCCTATACCTGTGCTTATAATACCTAGCTTCACGCCATATTTTAGGATTCTGGCAGTTGGACGGACAACAAAATGATCCTATAAGGGTTCCGTTTTCTTCTTTTGAGGTACGGAACCTTATAAAAACACTAATAGGATCAATATAACTTTAATATCGGAAATCGGAGTTTCTCGGTTTTGAATGATTCTTATTATCATCATCAGATCACTTCGATGATACCTACCATTTTCAACATAACTTTTCAGAACCATTTAATTATTTCTATTGTCATATATAGTCGCTTAACTAATATCTTCATTGTGATATCTATGTGAGAATCAAGTTCCGTTAGCCAATTCTGGTCTTCTTCATCAGTTCCACTTCATCAAATGTTACTTTTTGACTGTAAATGCTTATGTTCTCGATGAAAATATTAAAATCACTATATGGTTGCCTATAATATTTGAGGAGTTCCCTCGATTCCTCCATCTATCCCATCCTCCCATCATCAGAACTGGATTTTGAAAAAAAATAGGACCAATCTTTCTAGATTGGTCCTATCGATATGATATCCCATCGTGATCACTTTTTTTTAACCACCCAGAAGAGCATATTTTAGTGCAGTATTAGTATTTTTGGAGAACAAACAATGTAGTGCAGAATTAGTATTTTTAGAGAACAAAGACATTCTGTAGTAAAAAAACAAGAATAAATAGAGGAACACTTAAATACTACCTATTGTTATATCCGCACTTAATAAACGATTATTAGTAAAGATAATTAAGGTCTATTTAAATTTTATTTTGAACATAATATGATATAACAAGAAAAATAAAAACACTTAACTAATTTAAATTACATAATATATAGATAAACAATAACTCCTACCTAAAATATGGCGTCAATAAACTCCTCCGCATCGCTGTCGACTGGAAGTGTGCCCAAAAGACTGGCGGCATTGCCACTTTGTATGGCAGTGCTTAATCTCAGACCGAGGTAAAAGCCAGCCCTTTGGTCACGCGAAGTGTCAACTAGCCGTTTGGATAATTCTTTAAAAAGCGTATGAGCACTCGGACCCCACGGCCCAAGAGTCTCAACCCCAAACTAATGTTCTTGTTCTTCTATTTAAATAATGAAAGTGAAAACACATCCACGGTACACACAGCAAGTGTGTTATCAGCAGAAATACATAATACGTTTTTATACTTACTTAGTAGGTACTCGTATTACAATTTTCCATTTGTAGAGATCGTCACGTCACAATATGTGTATAAATTATGCAGTAACTAAGTTGGAACAATATAGTATCAAACTGTGCGGTACCCGCAAGTTAATTAAATGCACCTCGTCCGATGTTTTTGCTGAGCACCTGTTGTTGTTACGTAATATTTGTAAGTTAATAAGTCACCCGTTGCACCCCGCATAACTTGCCACCAGACCACCAGAACAAAACTTACAAGAAGTGCTCTTTAATCCTTATTCTTAAAAATTATACATCCTCCACCGCGTCTGTCTGCCTGTTCGCGATAAACTCTAAAACTACTTGACAGATTTTCATGTGGTTTTCACCTCTGTATAGTAGAGAACAGTCGAGAATTTTAAAGATTTCTAATACCCTTGCGAAGCCGGGGTGAGTCGCAAGCTAAGGATAATAAGATACAACTCATTAATAATAATACTCAAAAGTAGGTGCAGGCAACCATGTTTCAAAAATAGGTGCAGGCAAGCATGTTTCAAAAGTAGGTGCAGGCAACCATGTCTCAAAAGTAGGTGCAGGCAACTATGTTTCAAAAGTAGGTGCAGGCAACCATGTCTCAAAAATAGGTGCAGGCAAGCATGTTTCAAAAGTAGGTGCAGGCAACCATGTCTCAAAAGTAGATGCAGGCAACCATGTTTCAAAAGTAGGTGCAGGCAACCATGTCTCAAAAGTAGGTGCAGGCAATCATGTCTCAAAAGTAGGTGCAGGCAATCATGTCTTAAGGAAACCACGCTCAAAAACGTTTAATACAATACATCGTTAGACTATGCCGCATCTAGTTTATTAATGAAGTCAGTGTTCTTCAGCATGTCTTGAACTAAGTTTGTATTACAAGCTTGAATATGCAGACGGCAGATGTTAGCAACACCGCATATAAATTACTAACACGGCCGCAATCCGCGCTTGTTTTACCTCCTCATAGTAATTAATTCACTTAATAAGTAAGTATTGCAGCCACGTGATGAGCACTTGTACTTAATTTCTTCGATGATAATGAAACTGAGAAACGAAAATAAAGAGACTTTAAACGCAAGTGTCAGACAACGCTGCAATCCCCTAATTAAATTGAGTTAAAAAAGACTGTAAGCTTTAATCATGCAGGATTGTTCGAAAAAGTTAACGCGGACCTAGAACGCAAGGGCCGCTGAAGAAACACAGGTGTGTTTAATTTAGTCAAATTCTGACACTCGCTCTCGCTCCGCCCAGAACGGGAGAAGTTATTTGAAGAGTTCTTACGTCAACAAAAGAAGTTGTAGTTGTAGGTCGCGTGTTCGAACCCAGCCAGGCGCATTACTTTGTGTAATTTATTTCATCACCAATGCTTTCAAAGCGGTGAAGGAAAACATCGTGAGAAAACCGGCATGTCCTAGAACTAAAAATTTTAAGACCTGTGACATCCACCAAACTGACCTGGACCCGCGTGCCGGATTACGGCCCATTCCCTCTCCTGAAGAGGCCTGAGTGTGGTGTGGAGTAAGCAGTGGGAACATTACAAGGCTGATTATGCCTATGCTTATATGCTCGTGGAAGTTTAAATCCCGGGATTTAATAGTCATGTCATTCAAGATGAGGTATTCTCAACCCTATATTACTTCCATGAACTTTAGGTAAATATGCTCTAGCTATTCCGATCTCTGATAATAACGAGTACTTCGTTTATTTCTTATAGCCTGTTAGCCTATTCATAGTAACTACAACTCAAGTTCACTCCATATTAGTTTTCACAATGACATGTTTACGGGATTGACTGGCTGTGGGGTTGTTCTAATCGGTGATAGGTAGAATAAAAGATTTCTAACAGTAGGAGAAAATGGCGGAAGACCACGAAGAAATAAAATAAAAAGATGGAGAAAATCACAGATAGAACAGTGGAAGTATAAAATTAGATCATATTTTCCTTTCATCCTCGTCCACCAAACAGAAGATAGAAAAGATCACACAAAAATACACTTAAACAAACGCCACTTCGCCAACCAGGCGTAAATGCAAAAATCCTCCATAAGACCAACCGCGGTTGCAACAGCCGCTACATATGGGGCTTTCCAAAGTTACAGCAAACTTTATAAATGAGAACTACAGCACGCGCTAGAAATTTAAATTTTTTAGCAGTTACCTGAGCCTATAAATCAAGTGTAAAGTCGCCCTAAGCTCTCGGAGATAGCTTTCTGGAACATTTTAAAATGTAAATGACCCTCAACTCCACACCTACACCTGTATAAACGTCATATCTGTACGTACAATATTATAGGTAATATGTTAATGTTATAGTCAGTCTGGGCTACCTCGTAAAGATGAGGGATTGGAATCGTGAAATTTGGCATTTCTATTACTACTACACTAACTCATAATGTTTTTATTTAAGTGTTGAGTTGTCCACTTAGGTATATGATTTCAAAATAAAATTATTATTGATAAATTGATAGATTAATTGCATACATATTGTACCTACTTACTCGTATTTTATTAGGATTGTATGATATTTATATTGTTTTATTTTATTTTTCATTACATTTACGTTCATTTATAATTTTTAAATTTATTATTATTCAATACTATTGTTTTTAAGATTCCGTACCTCAAAAAGAAAAAACGGAACCAATATAAAATCGCTTTGTTGTCAGTTTGTCTGTATGCCTGCTACCCTTTAACTTCGGAACGTATGAAGGTATCGAGTTGAAATTTAAACCATGTCCAGGTCTGCGGCCCCTTGAAGCTGTAAAAAATCAGACTTCAGAGTTAACGAAAAAAAAAGATGGCCGTATCTTTTTTTTTTCGTTAATTCTGAAGTGTGATTTTTTGCTATGTCGCAAAAAACGTATATTTCGACTTCGACCCTCTCAAGGGAATCAAAATTGATCTGTAAATTTGCAGTGACGTGGCAAAAAAATCTTTTTTTGGGATTCGGAAAAATCTTCGTAACTCAATTCGGGAATTGAACTGTTTTCATAGGTAAGTTTGTACTTAACTATCAGTGCGCGAGACGACTCGCACTTGCCCGGTTTTTTTATACATTTATTAAATTTACATATTTGTTATTATAATTAGATTAAAATGATGCAAGTGCCCCTCTTAGGTAAAGGCCTCCACTAGAGCTTGCCACTTTCCCTATCCTGTGTTACTCTAATCCAATCCTGCACTGCTGTGTGCGTTATGTCGAGCATGTGGTTGGCTTTTCTTTCTATGGCCTACAGGCCCTGGCCGTATCGTCGTTGTAACATCCATCTGTTGTCGGCTTTTCTGGATAAATGGCCTACCCACTAATATTTTAGTTTCAGTGCACAGATTAGAGCATCAATTACGTTTGTCTTCTCGAAGATTTCTTTATGCGGGATTTTTGTATTCTTCTCAGTTTCATCATACTTCGCTCCATGGTCCGAGTAATATGTTTTTGTTTGTGTACTTCCAAGTTAGCATGCATAAGTCAAAGAAGGAAGAAGGCTTAAATCTATTATTTTTATATTAAATTTTATCGAAAATAGTATAACATTCTACCTACTTCTTGTTCGTTGTTTCATTGCTATATAAATGAAATTTACTTTCCTAAAATAAAATTTAAATATATATATTTAAATTTTATCTACATATTGTAGCTAGATGTTTTCAAGTTCTCACCTCTGTGTGCTGATTGACATTACTTTCGATTTAGTTAAATTAATTTCTAAACTAACTTTTATGCTTGCTGTGTGTTATGTAGATATAATTCTAAATCCTAATAATTTTCAGATAGAAGTACGATGTCATCGGCGAATCTCAAATGTGAAATGTACTTTCCATTGATTTTCATGTTTATGTTTTTCCAATCCAATCCAGTTATGACCGATTCTAGTACAGCAATGAAAAGTTTGGGCGAGATTGGGTCGCCTTGTCTGACTCCTCTTTTTATGTCAATGGGTGGTCCTATGCTTTCTAATCGAATTTTACTTTGGCTCTTCTCGTAACTGTGTTTCATGGGCACGCCACAATTATGGCGGTAAGTCCCCTCTTTGAGGCGTGGTTGGAAAGACCTCACGGCGTCCTCACCTACCGTATGACGCAGGTTCTCACCGAACACGGTAAGTTCGGGAAGTTCCTGCACCGGATTCGTGCGGAAGCGACGCCCGGGTGTCGCCACTGTGTGGACCGCCCGGAGGACACGGTGGAGCATACGGTGGAGGTGTGCCCCGCTTGGGCAGAGCAACGCCGTGTCCTCGTGGGGGCGATCGGCGGCGGCGATCTCTCGCGTCGGGCCTTGGTACAGGCCATGGTCCGTAGCGAGGAGGAGTGGCAGGCGGTCGCTTCCTTCTGCGAAGCAGTAATGCTAGCAAAGGAGGCGGCTGATCGCGTGAGGCAACGGTCCTCACGCCCAAATCGCCGCCGGGATTCCGATCCCGATTTCCGGCCAACGTAGGCGCGGGCTTGCGGACGGCGAGCAATGGGTAGCCCGCCGTCCGACCGTCCGGTAACCGTCCGGACCGAGCCCAAGTCGTCGACGGCGCGTATTGTTCCACGCGCGCCTCAGGGAGATGTCAGCAAATCGTAGGGGCCCAGCAGGGTCGAAGCCTACTGGGGCCATGGGTAGTGTGAAAACGAAACCCGGGGTCCTGGGACGAAGGCAACGAAGGAACAGGAGTGGGTTTTTAGTCAGTAAAAGTCTGACACTATCTCCCGCCCCACCCAAGGGCGGGAGATGTCATAAGATGATTTTCCCACCGAAAAAAAAAAAAAAAAAAAAAAAACTGTGTTTCATTATTCTAGTATTCTTATGTAGGTTACGTTGGCATTTTGTGCGCAAAGAATTCGCCATATCGACGTATGTGTTAGAGTATCGGTTTTAGAACCAATAAAGCCGATGTAGAGCGGTCTTTGAAATGCTTGGTACTTCTCTATTATTTGTTCTAGTGTGTGAATATAATCGACACTACAGTACCTCTTCTAAAACCTGCTCGTTCTATCGGCTGTCTCTTATTTAATACTTAAAAAATCCTTTTTCCAATGGCTGAAAAGAACCACTTGTATGAAGACAATTATAGGTCTGTAATTAGAAACGTCTCCTGGGTCTCCTGAGTCTCCCTTAATGTGTGCGGTTAAAATCTTTATTTGGGGATGGAAGTAGTTTCAAAAATCATGTTAAAAGACGAAACCAAGGGGGCTACCAACAACAGATGACCTACATTCATAACTTCTTTGGTTATTTTGTTCGAACCTGGGCTCTTTTCGACTTTCATATTTTTAATTTGCTTGATAATTTTAGTGGTATCAAATGGTGATATGAAAAGGTGCTTTTTCTTTCGTATTTTCAATTACTAAAAGATTTGTGCAGCTAGGCGACTGCCCCTATGTAAAGTAGCTGTATAAGTTCTTGTAAAATCCAGAAGCGATGTTCAGTATACCTTCCCTGTCTCCGTGTCTTCCGTGTCTTGTTCGGTCCCTTCTATCCAGGTTTTGTGAGTTTCTTAATTCTTTATAAGCTTATTTTAAGCTGCCGAATGAACTTAATTGTCTCTCTTCTATAGGTATATGTGATCAGTGATTAAAGTTTCATAATCATGTTTTATTTGTTTACTGTTTAATTTAAAAAGGGCTTTTTATTATTATTTTTTTTGACGTTCGTGTCTGGCTATTATTAATTATCTTGTATATTCGATAGTTACTGATGGTTTACTGCTCCATGAGGTAAAAGAATGGAAATTACTTACGTTAATTAACTTAATAATTTTTACGTAACTTAATAATTTTATGAATATCACGTCATGGTCAGGTATTTTATAAGGTAACTTCAACTAAAGCATCAAATTTAACTCGTAGCGCCCTCTCATTACAAATCCAAACAACACGTATTGTAGACAGGTGCAGGACGCCATCTCGTGAATAAAGACGGAACTTCGTACCAGAGCTGTAGCTAGCGGAATGAAAAACTCGTTCGATTCTTCTATCATGAACGAACAAGCAAATAGTACCCAAAATATGCGCCAGAGGACGTGTTTCACGACAATGGAAATGGCCAGAAAATGAAATATTCACACACTACATACCCAAGCAGCACACAAGCGTTTTAAACATCAATAAATCAACTGATTTGCAGCCTAAAGCTGTATAAATTCTGTACAAGTGTGTAAAACACAGCTTTAGGCTGCATAAAGGTATCCGCGTAGGTTTATGGTTATATACGAGAGTATATATAACCAAAGGTTAAGCCATCTAAGCGGAAGTTGCGGAATCATTTGCTCCACCAATAGCAGAATCGTCTCAAAACTTCTTTCGTTACTTTATATTAATATATATGTATATATATTATTTTAAATATATATGTATGTGTATTTTAATTATATGTATACTTTTTTTTACCCATGTATGTCTTTCGCATAAAATTTTCTTTATATGCACCTACCATATTGTCTCTTCACCACCCTAGGTTGACTGGTAGAAAATGCCTCAGGCATTAAGTCCGCCTTTGTAATTTATGTTGCATGAAGACTAAATAAATAATAATTATATAGACGCCTTGGTATTACCTGTCCACCTGCATTATAAACCTTTGACGATCACTGCCGATTTTGTTAAGATTCATGAATTTACCGATAAATTGACGACGAAATATGTATTTTCTTGGGGCGACTACAACAGTATTAAATCTGAACTCGACCAAATCAATTGGAATAAGTTTTCACTTGCTGATTCGTTGAAAATTGCTGTGGAAATCTTTTATAATAAGCTATATGAGCTTAGAGACAAGTATAGGTGTCCCAATTAAATACGTTAAACGATCGTCTTATCCGCCCTGCCCCCTAGCCAAGTTACAATCGTATCGTTCGCGCTGAACGCTTCGAGTAGGCCACGCCTCCGATTCCTTTGTTCTGACGTCATCTCAACGCTCAGTCACGTGGTCCGAACAAAGGAATTGGAGGCAAAAATACTGAAAGAAAAATATAAATGTCATCACAAATTTAAAACATACGGTAACTTGGAGACAACTTGTTTCAATACATACATGGATAAAATAGAATCGTCGATCATTGAGAACCTTAAAGTCTTTTTGGACATATGTCAAAAGCAAAATAAACTGTGGTACTTTTCTAACAGAAATGCATTATGGTGCTAAGACCGTGAGTACGTACAGGTAAAAAGATCAGCTATTTATTTGCATACTATTTCCATTCAACTTTCCAGGAACCCTGATCCTGTGCTCGCTACTTCTGGTGTCACTAGTGTTGAAGAAGTGTGTCAAGCATTGGCTTGGAACACTTCTGCATGTACCTAGTGCAAACACTAATTATAGGCGTGATGCATTTTTTCTGAAAGCGTAATGCATTTAGAAGATGACGTAGTAAGCACTATATCACTTTCAAAAGTATTGGTAATGAAATAGTATAGATAGGTATTAAATCTTAATAAGCTCATAGAATTGCCCACAGTAACTAATACAAAAAATAGTTATTTGTGCAACAAGAGAACAAAGTTGTTTTTTGCTGCGAGTGCTAATTTTGAGTCCCGAACAAGCGAAGGATTCTTTGATTGAATCACGAGCGTTAGCGAGTGATTCTAAAGTAGAATCCTGAGCAAGGGGAGGACACATAATTTTTCACTTCACCAGCGAGAACACATATTACTTGGGAAATAAAATAATTAACAGAAATAGATTTAATAATGATTTCAATTAAAATAAATACTGTCTCTGTCGCTAGTTTAATTATTTTAACATTCTTAATCTTATTTGCCACTATTATATTTCCGCTATTTTTTTAAAGCACGTTTTGAAACAGTCAATGTTGAAACTAGAAATAATTATTTAAAGGTTAAATGCCAGTTTTATCTGCTGCTCTAAGTACTCAGGTACTCTTATTTTTGTTCAAATACAATAATAAATTTTAAATTCAATAATTTAGTTATAAAAAAAATATATATATATATTACAAATATTTTCTATTTACTACGCATTTCCGAACGTGTTTTTCTTTGTGGTGGAATTTCGAAATCGGAATAAACTTCGAAATGGCATGTTTCTCACTGGCTTTTTTATAAGGGCGAAAAAGAGACAGAGTACAATGCAGTTCGAATGTTTCGAATGGAATGGCTAAAAAAAAAAAAGTTACTTTGTCTCACTGTTTTCAGGCAGCAAAACCTACTTGTTTGAGCTGCTGTGGTGAAAAAAAATTTAATCATGTAAATACTATTTTGGATATGAGGGAGAAATAGTACGATACATACTACTTAACAAGTGTATGTATATTAGTCAACTGGGTGTACCTAAGTCAAAATCAAAGTCAAGTCAAAAGTTTTTATTTCAAAAAGGCCTACATGGGCACATAAAAAACGTCAGAAGCTAGTACACGGTTCCAAATTGGTCGTTTCCTATGGAGAAGAACCGGCAAGAAACTCCACGGTTACTCTTTTAAAAAAGTGATTATTTACAATATTTTCATATTACAGTATTAATAGACATTATGTAAGAACAGTGTAGACCAGTCGATATTGTACCCAAAAGCACAATAAAAATATTTAAAAAAAGTGAGTTGTAATAGGAAGTAACCTAAGAATTCGCGAAGTCTACAGTGTTCTCACATTCACAATAAAAAACAATAAAAAATGGATATATAAAAAAAAAATTACAATTATTAATAAATGACATGTCAACAAAAGAAAATTACTAACGAATTTATGGTGGTTGGCGTCTAATAATATAAAAAATATTGCAAAAGCAATGTGTAAGAAGAAAAGAAAATGTATATATTACCTAGTTGACTGTTCATTACATTCGTAAGTACAGCGTCATCGACTGGTCACCCCCTTTTCTAAGGAATGACCCAACCAGAAAACGCGCTCTTATCTTTACCGCTTTTAGGCACGCAATTTACTGTTTTCCGCACTAGCGCGGAAAAGTGCAGGATCTCGACCCCACCACAATTTATTTTATTTGTTTTATTAGGTTGGGTGCTAAGCAACCCCCACGAATCGCATGTCAACGCCCTTTTATTTATTTCTTGGTAAGTGTATTGAAAAACGTCGTTTGATATACGTGAAAAGTCCAGTGACTCAACACTCGGCTCCATAACACCCTCACCTGCGGCTCGGATGAATTCTGCCTCAGTCGCCAAACTTTATCCACTTTTATAATTCCCGTATGGTTATTTTAATAAACTTTTTTTAATATCTCTTCGCTTGGTTAGCATTCAAATACATTTATATACCTACTTGTAATTAAATTTGAAGAGTCTGTTTGTGATATCATAGTTAAATTTTTTTAGTATGTAAATGAATATGAAAGTATATTTGATACCTATAATAAAAATGCAGTTTTTTTTAATTTTTGTTTGTTTGTTTGTTTCGGTTAATCTCCGAAACGACTGGAACCCCAACAAAATAATTTTAATAATCTCAATTCTTACCTTATTAAATAATCTTAATTAATAAAATTATAAAACTCTACAGGGTCTTCGGACGGGACTTTCACCGGTAGATAACACTGCACAACAGCATTTCTGATGATTGGGTTATGTTACATGATATTATTAGTCTAATTTTATTTATTTATTTATTAAAACTTTATGCAATAGTAATAAACACTACAAAGGCGGACTTAATGCCAGGGCTTTGAATAACGTTAAAAAATTGGTATCGTTACTTTCATCGGACGAAGATAACGTTATTAGTAGAGATAACGTTATGCTTGGTAACGATACTTATCTATTATCGGTAAATAGTAACGTTACCATGGCCCAGGGCTTGATAACGTTACCAAATACATACGAAAAGTACCGATAAATAACGTTATTTTCTTTCATCTCTTTCTTTGAACAATCAATGTCAATTTTCAATGACGATTTTAAATCTGTGACTGAAAGTTTTTTATCAGCTCTAGTTAACAATATATGGCACATGGTTTTTTTTTTATAACAAATTAGAGATAATCCTAATATATATAATCCTTAAGTTGAAAAAATCTTTCTTTTATTTTCTTGCTGAAGCTGAAGGCAGAGAGATATTTTGAATGCTCCAACAATAGTCAGCCATCATGTGTGCGTTCTAGTAGCCTTGATAGTGTTCCTCCATCTCACGACGGTTCTAGTGGAACCATTTGCCCTGTTCTTTACTTAATCTTCAAGATTGGCGGGAAAACAGTTCAGACGATTGGGAAGAAAGTGCCATAAAATCAGGTAAGTACCTACATCTTTACAAAATATGAAGTCATCTTCTTGAGCAAAGTATTTGAAGAAATTTTGTTCTCATTTTTGGTAATAATAAATTTTTGTTTGTTTTGTTACTAAGTTTCTTTCTTTTAGTCTCGAAGCCAAACTTTCTGAACCAGACATTGTTAGTCCCAGATCTCTTATAAGGTCGTTTATATCATCATGGTAGAAAAGTTTTGGCGCACACAATCAAAGTGTCCCTACTGTCAGTTTTCGACTCAAAATGCTTCTGTGAAGCATCAACTTGAAGATCAGGTGATATATTAGGACTCAAAACACGTCAATATAACGACCGTGTGGAAGGATGTTCCCATTTGGGTCGTATTTTTTGGATAATGCCAGTTATGTTCACTAAACAAAAATAACAGCCGTGGTGGTTCAGAGATTCATTCTATATCATAGCGGTGTCGTACCTAAATCTATTCTTTTTCTTATTTTTCTACAAACGTAGAAACTCAACGCATGTTTTGCACACCTTTTCGGAATCCAAGGCTTGTCTTTAATTTCCAGCAGGCTACCAAAGTAATTTTTGTAAGCCTCAATTACGAACACTGTCACATTCAAACGATATTCTTTAAACATACTCGTATAATCGCCGCATATGAAACAAAAATTATTTGGATCATTCATACAAATTCATCTTGACGCCGGAGTGTAGTTACTGATGTTACAAGAAGGATCCATAGCGCAAAAAAAAACTTCTTGAAATTGAGACCAAAATGACATTGTGCTATTTCACGAATCTGACGCGAACGAAGTCGCGGGCATAAGCTAGTCTTGACATAAAAGTAGAAAGTCATGTGTGATAGATTAATGCGCCCCAAATATCTATACAGTTACATCACACCAATGCTCGTTAACCAGCAGAAATAGCCAAAGTTTGGTGACGATCTCCAGACTGACATCCCGCCGATCTAAATATCGTTATAAACCAACAGATGCTATATTTATACATCCTTGTAACAGGCGAGATCACACACCTGTACCTACCTACCTTATAAAGCTGCACTCATAAAAATAGTAGCGTTCACTTTGGAAACAAAGACTTTTTTTAATGTAATGTTATGTATTTGCTCTTTTAAAAAAATCACACGTTCATCCCAAACTGGCACTGCGGAAGCAACCGGCGGCCCGACTGAACGCGTGCCAGAGACTCATGGCCCTACGGATGGTGCGGGGATACCGGACGATTTCCCGCAAAGCAGCGAGCCTTCTTGCTGACCTGCCCCCATGGGATCTGGAGGCAACAGTTCTTGCACGGATGCACGATTTGCGCGTGGAAATGCAACGCCGGGGCGAAACTCCGTTGCCGCGACAAGTTGCGGCATGGCGGATAGAGTTCCGGCGGGACCTCATGCTAAAGTGAGTCTCCACTTCACCATGAGGTCGCGACAGTAGTTGTCTAGCTACTGTCGCGACCCATTGCTGGGCACGCCACAATTATGGCGGTAAGTCCCTTCTTTGAGGCGTGGCTGGAAAGACCTCACGGCGTCTATACGTTCCGCATGACGCAGGTCCTGACATGGTCCGGACATGGTAAGTTCGGGAGGTTCCTGCACCGGATTCGTGCAGAAGAAACGGCCGGGTGTCACTGTTGTGTTGACCGCCCGGAGGACACGGTGGAGCACACAGTCTCTGAGGGACACCGCAGAACATCTGGGGGTCGCATCAGGCGGCAGCCGAAGTAGCGGCTCGCAGGGTGACGATAGTCGTAGAGAGGATCCGGCAGTTGGGACCCGAGGTGGCCCTGCACAAGTCGAAGTCATGTTCTTTCATCTAAGCCGTCGGAACGAGCCACCACCGCAAAGGGTTCCCATATAACGGTATAAGGTTTGCACATCGACATCCAGTCAGCGATAAAATAACTGGGACTTGGCCGGTGGAACTTCGAGGAGCACTTCCAACGTCTTGAGCGG
This sequence comes from Mythimna pallens, assembly GCA_961205895.1. NCBI lineage: Eukaryota > Metazoa > Arthropoda > Insecta > Lepidoptera > Noctuidae > Mythimna > Mythimna pallens. Next base: position 13,059,724 of record OY540843.1, read on the forward strand.
GCCGGGGCTGCTTTCCAGCCGGAGTCTCTACGCGGAGATTGTGCTGTCCATGACTCTTTACAGGGTGATGAGGGCGCGGTCGCTGTGGAAGCGGCCGGCCCGCATTGCGTAGTATTCTACGTGCGCCTCAAAGAGCTATCAGCAAAACCGAAGGGGCTCAGTAGTGCCGATGCCTGTTAGGGCTGCGGGAACGTTTGAAAGAATTCATTTGGAACGCGACACGCCCTCTCGCTCCTCCGTATCCGATGAGGATGAAATGACTTATCATTATATTTACACCTCAAATTAAAAACAAATATTTCTCTTTTTGGTCTTTTATGATGTGTTACTATAGCACACGCTCATACTAAAACCATACTAAAACATAGTGCCTACCTACTTAATTTACAAAAAACCAAGAAAGGGCTCGCTCGAAAGTATCTCATACGATGAATTTTGTACAATGCCTACGATATGCTGGTAATGTAGCATAGGTCACAAATTAAATGATCTTCCCATAAAAGAAAAATTGCATGAGGCAAGAATAATCGACTCTAATTTGAACCATTGCCTGTCCCTAACTTCATCAGCGTTAACAAATCTAAATAAACAACTATTTGATTCAATCAATGCAGACTGCTACGCACCATTGCGATTTATTTTAAATATTATTTTACTCATATTTGATACTCATTTTCAACACACCTGCTCAGAAAATACCTACTAATTACACCGCATTTAAGTACGTAATGGTGCATGTTACCGAACCATGACATTTTGATTACCATTATCTATGTTATACCAATGTTGTCGTTGTCAACCATACAATCTACATAATTGATCAAGGTTTTCCTACCTGGAAAATCTTGTTCAACTATACTACCTATGCGCAGACACTGCAGGTTCGAAAAAGAACTAAGAACGAAACCTAGGTACATTTTGTGATTTTGACTCTTTGTTTAATGTTCAACTTTCTGAAATAATAAACGAGCCGGTCCTACCAGATACGACTAACACTGTGCACTTCCGTAATACCAAAGGTGCTATTTAAAAGTGAGGTGAACGGGGTCATTTCTGCGCTTCGAGTGTTCCTCATAACCGTACCGAGCACTTTGATATATTTCTCTTTAAGAATTATTACAAGCACCCAAACAGACATTTCTAAGTATCTTTATGTTTCTATTTTTTTTATGTAATTATTTTGTTTAGTAAATAAGATTTTTTAACACAACTTGTTTCCTTCGTTTTTTAATAGTACATTACGTTAAAAGTGTGTATTAATGTTAGTGATTACCATCGAGGCGGTATTTAGACCCGAGCCGTGGCGAGGGTCTTAAGAGAGCCAAGAACGGTAATCATTAATTACTCACGTGTGTCATACGACGTTTTTCAATACACTTGTGAATACAACAACAGTAAAACTAGTGTGACATGGCGGTAAAAATCTGTTTTAGTGCATCATTTTTTTTTATTTACCCTAGAGGAAAACTAAGGCACTGATCATACTGCCTAGTCTTACGTTTATGTTTTCTTGCGTGAAAAGTTTTTACGATAATGTATTTCGTAGTGACAATAGAATACGGATTTTCTAATGATTTTGTAGTATTAATTTTATTTAATTAATACAGCCACTGAACTTCACTGGAATAAAGAAATCACGCCAAAAACCGCACGCATCTTAAAATGGCGGCCATAGAACACAAAAAAAAAAAAATTATTTGAATGTACGATTCATTTGGTAAATGTTTTTTATATGTATAAATCGTTTGTAAAAGTTAAATTTGTCCATTTTAACTTGTAAATTGGATGAAATAAGTAAGTAAGACACTAATTTATATACTATTGAACGCAATAACTTAATGGGAGTTTTATTCGAATTCAAAATTTGTTTTGCGAACAAAGAGGTTAAACAAAAAGGTTTTAACTACATTATAGCACTAGTGCGTAATGATAATCAAAATGTCACAGTTTGGTAACGAGTGCCATTATATACCTAAGTGCAGTGCAATAAGAGTCACTTTCTGAGCAAGTGTGTTGTTTAATTGAATGGTGACTGTACTGGTGCCGGTGTCCTAACAATACCTACCACAACTTGCAATGCTGCCGTCAAGAAACAAAATCATCGCAAGTGAAAATCTGATACACTTTCCCCGTTATGTAAGAATTATCTGAGAAATGTCGCACGTAGAATCGGTAGTGGTGCGCAGTAGGAATACGTGTCGCGCAGGGACGCAGGCGGGCGGCTCTGGGCGCTGGGCCACTGGCGACTCACCGCCCGCCCTGCTCGCTCGCCCGCTTGACGCATCTCTACTGAAGATTTACGAGCTGTCCTAGCAGCCTCACCAGTCACCCACGAAGTTCTACCAGTAACCAAGGTAACATAAACAACAGCTACTTTTTAATTTATTTATTTTACTTCTTTGTGCTCGTTCTCGTGGTTCTGTGTCAGTCGGTCAAATTATCGCGGATGAATACCCACTACTGCTTCTGTTTACATATATTTAATACTTACATAAGTAGCTCATCCATTTGAAACAATTATGCCATTTAGGTATCAGTGGATTCCCATCATGTTCATCAATGTTTTTTGTTAAAGTTAGCATCGATAACGAGAAACTTTATTGTGAAGCATCCTAGCCAGAAATTAGAATTGTGGAGGCTTTGTTTATATTTATATAACAGTAATACTACCTCGTTCTGGCTAAAACATCGAAGGGCAGAAACATGCTTAGGCACTGCTGTATGCCAAGTGCTCAAGTGTACCTAAATTTTAAATAATTACGAATTCGTTTAAAAAAAAGTTTAACTTCAAGTAATAATAATAATAATAATAAACATTTATTTCGGACCTTTACGTCCATAGGCCCGTACACTTTTTAATTTTAAAACGAGGTCACTTAGTTTCATGTGTACCTATATCAGTACATACATATATTATATAACCTTTGTTGTACCTACTATTCTGTAGGGAATGCGCTAAATTGGAGGCTTCAAAGGATCGCAAAGGATTTAGGGCACCGAACTTCGGCACGCGATTGAGTTGAATCATTTAACCTACATTGTTATTTCGGGCTGAAATTATTCTAGCGTTGCGCGTTGTCTTAGAGTGATTCGGGATATTAAGTTATGGTTTTGGATGTATACTTAATTGTTTATATGAAGATGAAAAAATTAACTTTAGACCATAGGTATAAGACATTGCTCTGCGTTCATACCAATATCTTAATACTATTTTTAGTACCTACCTAGATAATTAGGCCCCTACGCAGTTTATTTTCTAGCACAGGACTCTGACCAAAGAGTATAGTAAATATAGGGGAAGGCATTGAGATATTGATGGCTATGGGGAAAGGTGACAGGTGAGGTGCCTCTGCGATGACCGCGATGACAACCATAGTTACGTCAAAAATAGGGATGACAAATACGATACGATTAATGGATATTTCCTAAGTTTTACCTACCTTACATCAACTTTTGTCATACCATTACGAGTATGACATGTCTTATTTTACTTAAAATAAGACTCTTCTATACTTGTTATATTAATAAGTACATAATAACATCTGTATCTAGTTCACAATATTGTTTTTTTAAAATAAAACATTTGTAAGGTATTGAGTAAAAATATATTTTTTAAATGAATGAAACCCAAAAGGAGAGTTACTTTTGTACTATTTGTCGTAAATAATCGTTTAGTTAGTTATAAGTAGAACACACACTTTTCTAAACGATCATTAGAAAACCCTGAAAAATTATCATGATGAAATAACAGGTTTTAATCACTTCATCATTAGTGTAACTACCTATTTAAAATCGAGTATGACCTCATTTATAAAGCATACTTATTAGGTTTTTTAAAATACAGTTTTAGAAGAAAAAAAAAACAAATCGATCCATTAAAAATTCAATCGATCGATTACAATTGATTGGGCATCCCTAATTATCGACACGACTTGACACAAGGCGTTGATGGTGGCTGGCGGATGTTATTAATCGCTTAAAATACTATAAAATATACATTTTGGCATACGTCCGTGTTACAGAAGTATTTGCAACTTATAAAATAAAAAAGGCAATTAATTATCATGTATTCCGTATACTCTTTCTTTACTACACATGGCCATTTTGGACATTTACATATTAGTAGTTACACGTACGCGTTTAGGTTCCATACAATAAACACCATTGCCAATTCTTAGAACTATGATGTACTTATAGTTGTGACGCAACTCAAGCAACCTTACAAGAGTGGCTGACATTTTCAACAACACATTACAACTATCCGGTATCCAGACCATATTTATCCTGACTGACAATCAACCTTCTTATCTTATACCTTTTCGTTCTTCTAACAATCTGCTACTGCTTTAACTCCTAGTTCTGAAGGCGGGAGCTCCATTTCGCTTCTCTCCCGCCTTCTTACCTAACCTATCTATCAGTGTCCGGGTGACCTAAAAAATGTTAATTCTTCATGTCACTTCAGAGCATTTAGAGCAATGTCAACCTTTAGTGCGTCACATAAGCGTGCATTCGAACTGTGGTGAGTCGCAGTACAGTTTTGTCGCACAAGCGTTAATCCCATCCATTTGTCGAGCTCACGTAGTACTGCATTGTATTGCTGCAATCTCGGAAGATTTACTATCATTTATTGAAGAGTTTCATGATCGACCTCCGAAGCCGAAGTTCTTCGTTAGATCTTTACCAAATTTAAATGGGACCACCTAGCGAAATGAAATGAAAAATTTGGAAATGTTGCTAAACAAGACACAAAAATCTTTCATTCGACTTGACAACCCCCAACCTTTTCTGTTTAAAATGTACCTATACAATTGCTTCCGTCAATGCTTTAGACAAAGACAATTCAATTCATCGAACCAAGGGACAGACGCATGAAAACAAGACTGAGAACCTAGCTTCTAAAATCGGATAGCTGAAGAAATTGGCCATGGCAGCATATGCCACGCCATTCAACATAAGAGAAACTGTATCCAAATCTCACAATGTGGACCGGAAACCTGGTCCATGTTCAGAAGCGATTTGGCCTGACTTAGGGTCTAGACGCGGACAAGCACCAGTCTATCGAAGTTAGAGCGTCCAACCAACCATTACCATACAATCGCTCTCACGAGATTATGAAGTTATTAGTTTATTACACGTCTTTCTCTAGATATTTTGGAAACACAGATATCTTGTGGATTTTATCTAGGTTTCTATTGAAATCAAAACATAAATTACCGTCACTTCATATGTCTATACATTTAAAATGTAAAGAAACCTTGCACCTTTAATCGAGATTTTGTATGATGAAATGGTTTTCCAAAAGCTTTCAAGGTTTTAAAAAAACACGTATTTCCTGGAACAAGTTTTGTGAAATATTCGAGCGAGTAACGGAATTGTATGTTTTTCGCGTTGCCTCTATAGGTAAAACATTGCGTTAGATGAAAAAACAAGTTTTTAAATCAAGTTTACGGTGACCATAGACGGATCAAGAAGAGCACTCTTAATAATGAAATTTGAACTCCGACTGAGGATGTTAGGTTTGTACCTATATTGTTGTAATAAATATTTTGGATGACCGCAGTTCACGTAGGTAGTGTAGCGTGTTGTGGGTGTACCTACGTTATACGTAGGTACACCCACAACAGAGGTTCCCACGGCTTACAAACTTTCTAACAGTACTCGTTATCAGCATTCAATGCGACATACGCGCCAGTACGTGTGTACGACATAAATACAGGTTTATCTGCGAGGCTGACGTAATCAGCGGTGCATTGCCTATGAACGTTATATAGTCACGGTGTTACGATCGGTTAACAGCCTTTGAAGGTGATTTCAGGTCAGAGACAAATAAACCGTTGGTATTCTTGTATCTACGTATTATAGGTACCTATAAGGCATAATAGGTACTCTATGCATAGAGTACCTAGGATACCTACCTAAGTGGAATCATAACCTAATTGTCAACCTATGCTTCTAATAACCTAGAGACAGAAGTGAATTACCCTGTAATCAGCCCGATTAAATAAGAGAAAAAAAATAGATACCTACCTAAGTAGGCAAATATTTTCATTGTAATGATTCAACATAATGTACGTAGGCAGTTAAATCCATGTTATACCTAGTACTGGGTGTACAGGTACCCTGCCTCAAAGTAGACGAGTCGGGAAGGAAAACTCAATAAATCTCTTTTTAACGCAAATGCTCAAAATCTTTATCAAGATTGAATCCAAAATAAAACATTTTCGAGACAACGAAGCAGCTGATTACCCAAGAAGACACCGTACGAATATTACATCATAAAAGTGGACATCTATGAGTTGGACGAAGTCATAACTGTCGCCTACTCATTTGACATCAATTTGGTAGTATGTAGAAGGTTAGGTAGGTTTGACCACAGTAGCTACAACAACATGCCCCTGAGTGTATCAACAATGAAGACAGTCGCAAACCGAACACAGTTGCAGACGACTACAGACGCGCGGACGCACAACGCGAAAACAGTGATAATTTGATCGTGGCACAAATCCAAAACGTTTAAATCCGCTCCACTATAGTGCATAATTCTAAAATATATGACCACGAAAAAAATCAACAGTTTGTGCGTGTCTTTTTATGACAAAACAGGATACCTAACTCTACAACCCTAAAACGTAAGTTATACTTAAATGAAGTTCATTTCATTTCAAGTAAAAGACAAAAAAGCAAAATCAAAACCATTGAATATTAAACAGCTTAACCATACAACTAGCAAAATAATTAAATCCCGTAATTTACACTAAGTATGATCTACTAGGTACCGACCTTTTACATAATCCTCCCAAGAACACCTCTTTCTACCTGGAAGTAGAAAGAGGCCATTACATAGCATTGCATAAATAAAGAAAAATAATGCCACTGCTAAGGTTGCTAGCAGATACTTGACATAATTTTGCCTCTGAACTTACTCAATATTTTCATTTTTATGTTACCTACCAAATTAAAAATTTAAATTATGTAAAAATATTTCGAATCTCGCACCAAAAATTTAAATCTCTTTTTTTATATTAACTATAATCAAATTAATGGTTTAACTTTTATAGCATGGCTACTTGGCTAGGTAACTATTGAACAGTAAGTACAAACCGGCTGTAGGTACTTACCTACTTCATACATAAGTAGATAAACATGTGTCGTGCTTACCTACTCGGTTATCTAAAGTTACTACGAAAGAGTTAAATAGGTCACCAAAGATAGGCTAGCACTTTACTAGGTCAGAGAGGATGTTGACCTATTTCTATTGATCAAAACGAGTTTCGTTTTACAAAAAAAAAAAATTCTAGCAAGTTTACAACGTTTTTGGCTGTTATTTAATTCTGACTATTCAGTACCTACCTACCTACGTCATGATAGGTAGCTACCAGAAGCGTGGTTTGTAGAAGTAAAGGTAGATTACTACAAACATATTATTAAGTATGTGAAGTGTCGTTTCCCAAAAAAAGGAAAAAAAAATACAATTTTTTTGTGTGAACTTTCCATCTGCAAGACTGCCAGGACATTTAGGTACTTACTATTTATAATAAATCTGTAGAAGTTTAGTTTAGTGTAGATAACTTTTATACATTAAAATTGTGTGTACCTTGATAATTATACTAGGTACTCACTACAATCATTGACTGTTAGGCGGTACGAAGTTCGCCGGGTCAGCTAGTTTTTAAACACGTTTGTGGTTTATATCACTATCTAATTTTCGAATTCGTTCTGTCAGAGTCCGCTGGCAGCCCTAGCCATCACAAACGGCGACGCGACGTCAAGTGTTATTTTATAAAATGATTGCTCTAATCAGGTCAATGTCAACCAGTGTTTATAGCTACGACGCGTGTTAACTATTGCTACGAACATTTTTATTAACTGTTACTTTAGTAGACAAAATCATGACTGCCTGACAACTACGCATTTTCCTTTAGGTAGGGTTGCCATCAGTCCGGGTTTTCCCGGATTTGTCCTAGTTTAAAGAAGGTCCGGGGAACGACCGGGTGGGGTCTCATTTGAAGTCCGGGTATAAAATTTCAAAACTTATGAAAATAATATTATATGAATATTATTTTCATGGGACGCCCCCGGGGTGTCGGCGAGATTCGCACACTGCGCTGTGAAGGCCGCGATTTACGGCCTCGCTAAATATATTTTTACAAGGTTCGCTAAATATATTGTCTTTTATAACCATTATTTGCGTTTTATTTTAAGACTTTTTTCCGTTTTTTTTTTCGTTCCGGAAGACGCAGCGTTGGAAGGCCTCCCACAAGGTGGACCGATAACCTGGTGAGGGTCGCAGGAATCCGATGGAAACGAGAGACAGACGCACAGGACCGGTCATTGTGGCGACATTTGGGGAGGCCTATGTCCAAAAGTGGACGTCTTTCGGCTGAAATGATGATGATGTTGATGAAGATTTTTTGAATTTCGTGACAAAATTCCGTTTAGTAACTCAAAAAGTAATACTTACTGTTTATAAGTTTTAAAAAATAAGTGTCCAGTATCTGAGCTCCAAAATCCGGGGTTTTTACGCTTCTTGTCCTAGTTGATAGATCTTAGAGATGGCAACCCTACCTTTAGGAGTAAACTACGATCCTTACACATAAAAAATATTTTTCAATACTCGCACTCGAAAACCTGATCTAACCCTGCCGCTTTTGGACACGAATTTTACTGTTTTCCGCACTAGTGCGAAAAAGTAAGTAAGTGCGAGTTCGCCGTTTGATACACGTGAAAATTTGTCACTGCAGCTCTCGGCTACATAACACCCCTTTGCCTGCGGCTCGGGCGAATTCTGTCTCGGTCGCATTCAAAACATTTTTCTTGTATTAACTTTATACAGCAGTTTTTTCGTTTGTTGAATTGTTTACCAGCTAAAGGATTATATGTTCGTCACTGAGGTACAAACATCTTTTAAATCTTAACGTTCATAGAACAAGCACACAACATATTTATGTACTTACATTATCTATCACTAAGTATCTAATAGGTGTAGAGGTAGCTTTGCTACTAACGAGCGTCTCCAATAGGGAAATGAAAAGGCATCTATTGTAAGTCAAGTGAATCCGTACTAGCCCCGGGCCTACCCATTGTTTGTGTTACGCTAGTAGCCAATGTAACACAAACCATTCTGCACCGGTTCTGGCTGCGGACGTCTAGGTTCAGGTACCAGTAAGGATAATATTTTATGAGAATCAGCAGGGTTATCCCTGGGAACACATACTTACCATTATTCTCTTACCCTTTGGCCTTTTTCAAACTTATTTAAGGTATTATCTCGGTATTCATTCCCTCTTATACTAAAACATATTTATCAGAATATATTAAATGCGACAATTTTTTTTTTTTACAGAATGACGTCGCCAGCCATTAAAAAATCGCCAGAAAATCAGAAGACCGCGAAGAAATCGCCAACGAATTCGGCACGCACTCCGGAGCGAGCGCCCTCCCGCGTTGACACAACCACGGCCACTGCGTCCGGGTCAGCGGCCGCTCAACCACAACCGGAGACTTTCAGCTGGCTACGAATTTTTAAACTGGCAGATCTGATGATGAAACAAGGCTGCTAATTGTACCTGTACCTGAACAACAATGGCTAGCAATAATTTATTAGACACTAGGAATAGAAATACGTAGATGTGATCATTAAAATAGTTATTACTTGTTATCAGTACCTACCTAAGTACAATAAAATTATTATGATGGATTGTTAAACATGTTTAATTGTATCTTTAGTGTAATAAATTAATACTCTTTTGCTTGCTGAAATGCCAGCCGCGTTGAGCTAGTGACTCTTTTATTTTGCTCTGCTCCCTTTAATCCTAAAAATATTGCTAAATAGTATAATGACTAGGGGTTAAAACAGTGTTTTTAAGTCGCGGGCGGCATATAGAATTCCGAACGAAACGAATGTTGCTAACTTTTAATCCCAAAACCTAGTGAGGAATTTATATAATCAATTCTCGAGCATTGCGAGGGAGTTAATATAGAAACCTGAGTGAAGTCAAGAATTCAAGCCGCCCAAGAGTAAGACAGCTTTATCCCCGTGTTGGATACTTACTTTTTACACCATCTGTGAGACAAATAAAAAAGTAAAAAACTGAAACCAATTATATATTAGATAAATATAAGTATTATTTACGTTTTGAGATTTGAAACAAACAAAATTCACTGCTCTATATTTCAGGGAGATATCAGCAAATCGTAGGGGCCCAGCAGGGTAGTGTGAAAACGAAACCCGGGGCCCTGGGACGAAGGCAAAGAAGGAACAGGAGTGGGTTTTTAGTCTGACACTATCTCTCACTCCGCCCAAGAGCGAGATTTGTCATAAGATGATTTTCCCACCTAAAAAAAAACTGCTCTATATTGAATAAACTTGTTTGATGATGCACGCACATTTTAATCGAATTGTGTTTTTGTTTACTTTTTTTAAAAACTAATGGTTTTTGACGTCCTAATTTCAAATCTCATTATTCCCTAGGAAACACCCGCAATAGGTACATTAAACGAAAACAAAAAGGGTAACATTGGGACGCGTCAGACCAGCAAGGTAATCAATAGTTTTTTCATTTAATCATTAATATTACATGTAAATTACGTTTTTAAATATTTCAAAATAAAATAAAACATATAAAAATATAAAAAATAGTAGCCTACCGGTATCGGGAACAGGGTCCAAGCTACCGGCACCGGTGGTCAAGGCTCCAGACAAAGGAACCTCCTAACTATACGAACCGTGTCCACCGCTTTCTGAATCAAGCCCTTGGATCTAGCTGCCTAACGCGAGCCTCCTAGGATGTTGGTTGAGGCTCTTGGGTATTAAGCCATTGGCTGACACGACTATCGGTACATTGATCGCTGAGTCCAACATGTCGACAACCTCGCGAGCCAAGTCAATATACTTGATTTGTTTATCTTTCTCGACTTTCAAGAGGTTCTCGTCATGCGGAACAGATATGTCAACAATCACTGTACGCCTCTCGCTTCGGTCCACCACCACTGTATCAGGCTTATTGGCTACACTAGTCGTGTCAATGATGATAGACCGATCCCAGTACAAAGTGATATGACCATTATCAAGAACTAGATCAGGCTCGTACCTGTAGTACGGCACTTCCGATTCCACAAGAGAGTATTTCAAAGCAAGTTGCTGATGGATAATCCTGGCTACAAGGTTGTGTCTATGGAAGTACTCTCCGTTAGCTAGACGAGAACAACCAGAGATAATGTGACGAATTGATTTTCCCGGACGGTGACATGCCCGACAGATGTCAACCGTGCCGTCCTTCACAATAAATCTCCGGTAGTTATCCGTCATGATAACTTCGTCCATAATTGCACAGACAAAACCTTCGGTTTCCCCAAAGAGGTCAGCGAAACGCAGCCAGGCTACGGAGCCAATTGGTCTACATCTACTTTATTTTATTTTATTTATCTCAGAACCCTGAGGTCCTGGACCTTTGGGAGGCGTACGAGGAGCCGAAGCCAACTCGCAGAGGCCCTTTAGATAATTATAATGGAACATGATACCAACCGACGATTATTCCTTGTACGCGCTATGCTAGTGCACCCAAGGACAACCCCCGGTTGTTGAAAAACTATTACGACATATGGAGAACAAAGATAATAGGGCTATGGTTTATGGAGTCTTAAGTGGACTGGTAACATGGAACTATGTTAAGACTATGGCCCCTGCCTGAACTACGTTATTAATATCCATCGAAAAAGGCAGGGGGTGATTTGCACACTCAATAAATGAGCCCCCAAAAACGGCCGCTAGCACGAAGTGACGTATCAACAAGAGGGCAACATATCCTGAAGTACTTGAGGAGTGGAGAGGTATACCACAGTTATCAGGCAATCCCGGAAGTACGGTCAAGATCCCTACCAGCACCTTACTGGATTATACATCCTTCTCCCGAGCACGTTTGCTCTTGCGAATCTCCCCTCAAGCCAGCCAAGAAAGGCAAGAGAGAGATGGGAGTTTAGTTCGTCGTCAGTGTTCACTACGGCAGGCCAATAAAGGCAAGCCGGAGATGAAGAGCAAGAATTCTCCCAATCGGGTCCGTGGGTTCGGTAATGCCCAACAGTTCGCCACAAAATTGCACTGTGGATTGTATCTCTCTTAATCTGGCCCCTCACCCTAGGTATATTACGGCAAAACAAACTTTACCGATACAGACCTAGGATATATTGGAGCACGCAAGCCCCATCACGACGTCAACGTAGAGATACGGCGATGATTATTAAAACAAAAAGACAATAATTCATAATAATAAAGATGTTTATTATTTTCCTTCAAGCGTAAAATTCGGAACTACTACTTGAAGTCCTCTCAACTTTAGTTTGGTCTTCGTCAGAATTATTATGAGAAATATTATTGAGTTTTCTTAATGATTTGATATTTTTTATAGTATTTATTAGTTTATAATTTTAGCATATATATGTATTTCTTATTTTTTATTTTATTTGTTCTGTTTGAAATATCTGTTATTTATTTATTGTGCAAACCTACCACATTATTGTCTTTTTAACCCAAAGGTTGACTGGTAGAGAATGCCTTGTTGCATTAAATCCGCCTATGTACCACTACTGTACATGTAGTTTAAATAAATTATAATTATTCACTTTATTCATTCATTATACATATTAATTAAATTTTTAAATATTCCTTTTTTAACAAAATCATATAGAAAAAAAAACATTTAAAAATATATAAAAAATAGTAGTCCGCCGGTATCGAGACAGGGTCCAAGCTACCGGTGGTTAGGGCTTCAGAGACAGGAACCTCCTCACGATGCGAGCCGTATCGAGGAGTACTGCCTTCTGTATCAGGCCCTTGATCCAACCGTGCAATGACAGCTTCGACAGATGGTCGTCGAAGCTTTTGGCTATAAGGCCGTTGGCGGTCACGACAATCGGCACAATGACAGCCGAGTCTACATTCCACATGTCAACAACCTCGTGTGCTAAGTCGAGATATTTAATTTGTTTCTCTTTCTCAGCTTTCACGAGATTCTCGTCATGTGGGATGGTGATATCGACTATCATTACACGGCGCGCTAATAGGTCTATCACTACAATATCCGGCTTATTGGCTACAATGATCTGGTCAGTAATGATAGACCGATCCCAGTACAACGTGACATGGTCATTTTCGAGAACTGGGTCGGGCACATACCTGTAATACGGTACCTCTGAATACACTAGGTTGTATTTCAAAGCAAGTTGCTGGAGAATAATCTTGGCTACTTGGTTATGCCTGTGCAAGTACCCGCCGTTAGCCAGATGAGAACAACCAGAGATAATATGTCTGATAGACTCACCCGGACGATGGCATGCCCGACACACGTCAACCGTCCCGCCTTCATTATATATCTCCGGTATTTATTCGTCAAGATGACTTCCTCCATAATTGCACAGATAAAACCTTCAGTTTCCCCGAAAAGGTTGCCGAAACGTAGCCAGGCTACGGACGCTGCAAAATCTATATCAGACTCGTGAAGAGCCCGATAAAAGCGCCTGTGGAGCTCCTTACTTTTCCATACTTCCTTGCGGTCATCAGTTGTAAGTACCACAGGTTTGCGCCAGTTCTCTTTAGCCATGGACAACGGGGTGAGTTTCTTGTCCACTGCGACCACATCTCGGTGCATACCCATATCGGTTTTGTGAAAGTATTCTCTGAGACTGCACACCTCGCGGTTGTTCAGGGTCTTCGCGTTTAAAAAATCTCGACCTCCACACTTCCGCGGGATGTACAGTCTCATCACCGACGATCGTGGGTGATGCATCCGGTTTGCGGTCAGCAGTGTACTGACCCGCCTATCCATAGCGTCTAGCTCAGTCTGAGTCCATTTGAGTATGCCAAAAGAGTACATTAAGACCGGCATGACCCAGCCATTGAAGGCGCGCACCTTATTTCCACCTGAAAGAAGGCTGTTTAATACCTTCTTCAGGCGGCCAAAGAAGCGCTCCTTCAACGATTGCTTCATGTCAGCAACATTAATGCCTAACGCTTCCGATATACCCAAATACTTATAGGTTTCGGTCGAGGAGAGGGATCTAAAGTATATGGAATCTGAGAGTTGAAATCCCTCAGATTCCATAATCTCCCCTCGCTTTATATGCATGACTGCACATTTATCCACACCAAATTCCATCCTGATGGCACTACTGAAAGTTTCAGTTACCTTCAGTAGTTTCATCAGTCGTAACTTGTTGGGGGCAATGAGTTTCAGATCATCCATGTAAAGAGGTGAGATAGAACCTGACCACCTCTTCTCAACCGATAGCCCAAGCCTGATTCCTCCAGCAATGTGCTTAGAGGATTCAGGGCTAAGCAGAACCAAAGAGGACTCAGACTGTCGCCCTGGAATATTGCCCGTTTAATCCATATAGGCTCATCGTCCCTCCGAATCGATCGACATCCTGGATAGCGAAGAACTGTGTTCCATTGTCCCCATACATGACTCGAGGAAGGTGCGTAGAGTTGCATCAATTTTATACAACTCCAACACCCTCATGAGCCAAGTACGTGAAACAGAGTCATAGGCCTTCTTATAATCTATCCAACATGTCGATAGATCCTTGCGAGATCGACGAACCTGTTGGCTTATGGCCATGTCTATGAGGAGTAGCTCCTTAGTACCGCGAGACCCGTTCCTACATCCATTCTGAGAGGCAGACATAATTGAGTTGCTATCAATGTGCTTATTAATTTTCGTTCTCAGAATGGACGTAAGAAGTTTATAGACTGTCGACAAGCATGTTATCGGTCTATAATTCTTGGGTTCTGCAGTACTACCTGTCTTATGGAGCAGATGGGTAACGCCAGTTGTTAGAAACTGAGGTAGCGACCCAGACTCTAAGGATGACTGGAATTGAGATGCCAGGAGCGCGTGTGAGCTGCTATACCATTTTAACCAGAAATTTTGCAGTCCGTCCGGTCCTGGAGACTTCCAATTCGGTAACAGACGGACTGCTCTGGCTACATCTATTGGGCTAATGACTACTTATTATCCAATAAAAAGTTTATTTTGTTACTTCTTCTCTACTTCAGTGTACTGAGGCACAACACGTTTCAATTTAGTCATGAGTAAAGTTAAGAAGGTCATGTGCATGTACTAATCCGTCGCTTTTTGTGGTCATTCGAATTTGGTCGGGTAGCCAGCCGTTATCTACATTTTTGGTTTTTTTATTATATATTCTTATGTACGAAACATTCGAAGCAGCATTTTCACTATATGTTACTTGATGAAACGCACTAATTTTTTATGTACACCTACACATCTTGGATTGAGCCAGTTTCTTTTATGTTGACGTCAAACTTAAGGCACTGTCGTCTCGACTTTAAGCAATATTATGAATAACGCATGTATGTGCGCCTTTGGTACTGTTTTATGGTTATAGTAAACGTCTAGCAGGAGTGAATACCGTTTTCAGAGAGCTTATTCGTTTTCTCATTAAAACACAGTGATATTTTATCGATTTTTCAAAAAAGTATGATTACTCGAAAATTATAAATATTTCTATAAACCTAATTCGGTCACATATACGCACATATCAAGAGCTACCCGTGTATGTCTATAGTACAGCCGCACATACAATGGTTCTAGAGATACACGATTCTGCAAAACGTTACTCCAGCAGTAAATGCAATATCTCGAAAACCTGAAGACGCACCAATTATATTTTCGGGGCACATCTTTGCACAAGCATAATCTATCTGCTCATATACAATATTTCTCTCTCCCACTAGTTTTTCAAAACTTTCTTGCTGGGGTAACGTTACTCCAGCAGGAATCGTTTTTTCCATTTTTTTTCCAAAACTACAACACGCACTAATTTTATATGCGGCGCATATTTACAGCAGATTACGCACTAATAATACGTTCCACTCGTATCGTTCTACGTGCAACTTTCCTGCTGGGGTAACGTACTCCATTGGCAGATATTGCCGTAGCCCAAAAAAAGAGGGGGTGGGGTAAGCAATGGGGAAATCTATTAGTATTGTTTTAAAAATGTCAATTCACAATGTTTAAAATAAATAAAACCAAAATCAGAGGTGTAAATAGTACTGCTCGCAAAAAGGTTAATTTCGAGAAAAAAAAAATTGTTCATCTCTATAATTTTTTTTTATTCTCGTTACGCAGGTCTTCACCTTACATGAGTGTTTCAGGAGGTACCTGTAACGGATCTGGCGGGAAGAAAAGCTCGGGTGTCACCATTGTGCGGATCGCCCACAGCACATGAAGTTTGCCCCGCTCCCGTGTCCTAGACGGGCAATCGATGGTGGCGATCCGAGTACCCGATCCTGGTTCAGACCATGATACTAAGCGAGAGGGAATGAGAAAAAGTAACCTCCTTTTGATCAAATAAATGATAGAAAACTTGCCTTTGGTTTGATCATTTCTACGCCCCATCAGGGTCTGCACCCTGTACCAAGGCTGCACTGGCACCGCCCTGGTTACGGCACTTCGCAGGAGATGCCCCGGGCTTACGAACCACGAGCAATGAGTAGCCCACCGCCCGTGAGGCCCAGACCTGAGTCGACGGCGCGTTGTGTTCCACGCGCGCCTTAAAGAGATGTTAGCATAAATGACGGGGCCCGCTAGGGCCAATGCCTGCCTGGATTGCGGGATTATTTGAAAGAGTTCCAGACCCACTGTAATTCTTTCAAACAATTCAGACAAGGGTTTTTAGAGTCCGTAAAAGTTTGACACTCCCTCTCGCTTCACCCAGAGCGAAAGAAGTAATTTGCTGCTTTCTATCTAAGTTAATAGACCAAGATCCCAGAGCTGTCTGACATAACTTATTTTCACATGGATGAAACCTTAGGTTCTCAGTAGCGTCTCACGTGCTTTGAATACCTGTGCTCGTGGAGCTCCTCCTTGGAGCCCCTGGGCAGGTTACAGGTGAGAAAGGGAACTAAAAATAAGAGTAACTTAACATTTTCACCGCCAGCCTACACAGAACGCGATGCCTCGCCTAGCGCCAAGCTTAAATGTATAACGAAATATATGGTAAACAGTAGTGATGAGGGTAGCGTCATATCGATGAATGCGAATTATATACGTAAGTTATGTTTTATTAATAATTTTACGGATATAAATAAAAACTGATTAAATATTTCCATATTAGTTTTATTTCACAGTATCCGTATTAAGAAAAAACAATATAAATTATCAAGTATCAAAGAAACAAATACAATAACTCAATTAGAGCCATAAGAAACGAGCTACATCTCTAATTGTTTCATGACTTCATTCTTGGACTTCATTTTAAGTCCTTGCCGCTCAGAGTACGTTAAATTCAAGTTTAAAGCGTCTGACAAAAGTTTTGGTACATGGAAAGTGTCACTTATGATACTAGTTTAGAATAATATTCTACAAAATGTATTGAAAAATCAGCCATAATAAAATAAGTAACTCGTTATTTTTAGTTCCCTTTCTCACCTGGTACCTGAACACGGGAGGAGCTCCACGAGTACAGAGATAAATAATCAAAGCACATGAGACGCTACTAAGAACCTAAGGTTTAATCCATGTGTAAATAAGTTATGTCTGACTGCTCAGCTCTGGTATCTTAGAATAAAATATAGAGCCTATTTTTAACAGACTTCAAAAAGGAGGTTATACGTTCGGCTGTATGTATTTTTTATGTATGTTCACCGATTGTGAACCGAGTATGAATTTTTTTTTTTTTAATTCTAAGATACGTAAACTCCTCATAGGATACAGCAGAACTATCTTATCAAGCAAAATAGTTTGTTCATACGTGTAGTCGATGACTGACTGAAGAAAGAGGGGAGGGGATTTATCTAGCTGATCTGATGGTGAAGCAGAAAGGTAGGCACCGGAACTCTGTAATAAATCAATGTAACCTAACCGTATTTGCGATTATTAGAATTGTCATGAGATGCACTCTGGCTATAAGGTACCATAGAGCTAATCTGATGATGGTATGCACAAAAACTCCGTAATAGAACAATGTATCCCATAATTATTAAATTCTACAGATAGGTACCTTACTTGGCACTTTTTAATTGTGGTACCACAACTAAAAAGTGTAAAATAAAAAACTTAACAAAAAAATATAAGACTTCAATGTAAAAAAAAACACTAAAAAGAGCAAAATAACATTAATTTCGGAAGTCGGTGTTTAATACCGAAGAGACAAAACTATTATATTAGAAACACAAAATTAAAGTTATTATGCTCTTTTTAGTGTTTATTATGCTCTTTTTAGTGTTTATTTTTTTAAGGCTAGGTATCTCAAAAGGAAAAAACGGAACACTTATAGGATCACTTTGTTGTCCGTCTGTCTGTCAAGATGGGAGGTGGGAACGCGTGTAGTTATCGCGTTGAAATTTAAACCAGATACTCAAGTCTGCGGACCCTTGAAGCTGTGAAAAAAATCAAACTTCTCGAACAAAAAATATACGGCCGCTTAAGTCACAAAAAGCGTATATTTCTACACTCTCGAGGGAATCAAAATTCATACTTCCCATTGACCTAGAATCTTGAAGTTTGGCATGAAGCAAGGTACATAGTCGTGGTATAGTCTCTAAACCTGAAAGCTGTAAATTTGTAGTTACGTTAAAAAAATGAACTTTTTTACGATTCGGAAAAATCTGAGTAGCTCAATGCGGGAATTGAACTGTTTTCATAGGTGAGTTTGTACGGAACCCAGTGCGCGATTCCGACTCGCACTTGCACGGTTTTTTTGCATTAAAATCGGTTGAATTTTTTTTCAAGTTAGCTTCGTTGGCACTCGTTTTCCGCAGGCATGCGCCTGAAAGATTCAGAAATATGATTTTCTTAATATTATTTGCACCAGTAGACCTATGTAACATAAGTCAACTGGTGATATAAGACGTACGATATAAGATGTACGAATTGAACATAGGCTATGTTCAATTTATACGTATTATATCAGATTAAATAAAAACAAAAACGTTTATGTAATATTTTTTTAATAGTATTGGTAGGTAGGAGGTACATAACACACAGGATTCTGGGTTGTTTGGATAAGGGAAGTAAAGATACAATACTATTTTCAATATGTACAAAATATACAATTATCTCTACAAACTAGCTTTAAAACTATAATATAATTATGATCACAATATTTTTTTCTATACGTACGCTCTGTTAGAAATCCAAACCAACATCGAGCACACTGGCATCGGATTGTGTCCGCACGCGACTGTTGCACTACAACAATCTAGCTCACGTTCACTTTTGCTGCACACTTGAGATCAAATGTTATTTTTACAAATATTTAAACTATCATCTCGCACACCAACAACAGTCGCTAGCGAAGAAGATCCGAAGTTTCTAGACGTTCCATCCTCATATAACCACTTCATGCTTGAGAACAGAATTTAACATTTCTCGATAAACATAAAGAGCCCGACGTCGCAGCGTCCTCAATGAACCAGCTTGAAGCCACTGCGAAGTGGGGCCGCTTTGAGGCTGGCTTCAATAATAATTAAACAAAACTATATTATACTTCTCACGTGCAGTTAAGTGTGCAACTGTGTTCAATTTTGTGGAAATAAAAAAAAACACGATATTTACGGAACAAATGAATATTCCGGGACATATTATTATTATTAATAATTGACATTTTTAGCATACCGCTCTCAAGGATGTAATTATTAACTAGGCAGAATCCATCGATGTTTTTAGATTCTGTCTGAAATTAATATAGATGATAATATTACGACTGAACAGATAAGCCAAATAATAAAATGTACGAACAACAAATTACATAAAATGTATTAACAACAGCTTAGGAAATAACTACACCCCAGTTACAAAACAAAGTAAATACTTTCACCGCAATAAATTAGTCATTTATAATTCTCATAATGTTTCTTATACCATATTTTCTTCAATAGCGTGTCTAAATACCGTCATATCACTATATTTCACGAAGACTTATTTACATTAACCTCCTTCATAAGGAGTTCAATTAAGATTTTTTAAGAGTGTACATCATTGGGCATCTGTTTGCTAGTAAAATTATAGATATTTTAAAATTAATGGACGAAGTGATGAGTTCGTTAGTGTTCCTCCTAGCCAAGTTAAGAACTGTTTGCGACGGAAATATGACAAACAATACAATTATTATATTATACATTCTAGTTATAAACCTTAAAAAGAATATACGTAATAATATTACCTGTGCTATAAATTTATATCGTACTTTATAAAATTACAATACATAAAATATTTTGTACTTTATTTTACGTACGACAGCACAGTCGCACCATTATCTAACTATAATAATAATGCAAGTTATGTAAGATGCCTCAGCCCATCGAATCAGAAAGTGGCGCTACCACTAAAACTTAAATTATGAGAAGTACAATATTGTTAGTTTGAATTGATTGAAGGTTATCATGTCGAGCTTTTTTTAGTACAGCTATTTACCATAATACGAGATGTCAATATCTATAAAAAATGTCCATTGTAAAAGCGAATGAACAGCGGAAAATGAGGATGGTGAGTACAAGTAGAGAATAACCTGAGCGGCGGCCCGCAATTAAAGCAGCAATGAGATCCGAATACGTCGACACTGTGTGGCCACTCGGCAGGCGCACCCGCGTGCACGACGGCTTCATCCAAACCGAAAGAATGCGCGACCGTCATACTTTACTTTTACTCATTTTTACCTTTTTTTATTCATGTATTATATTTGGCTCTATGCAATTCAAATTACCTCTTAAAATAGTGTTGTGTGACTTTATTCCAATTATAAATTAAACTTTAACCGTTAAGTTTAGAATCTTTTAAGCCCGTGGGAATGTTAAGTGACAAATTATGGTTAATATGATTAAATTTATATTATTATAACCACCACGCATTCGTTTGTTTGAGAATCCCGCCACGCCCCAAGCATCGCTTCTCACCACGTAACAGAGCAGTTTCTTTGATTATACGATCTCTGTACCGTTACGAAGAACGAAGCGAAGCAAAGCCGATACACAAACAATAATCGCTGGGATAGCTTTTTTTATAAAAAGACGATATTTGGATTTATATCGCCTACTATATATTTATTAAGCTATGTTTACGTTTGCAATTCAATGAAATTGATACCTTAGTATGTATGCAAAGTCTTTTAGTGAATTTGTTTGTAAAGAACGATGATATCGATAACGTAGTTTGACATTTGGACATAATGTACAGTTATACTGATACACGGTTTCGGGTATTTAAATAAAAAATTCTTAACATCTCCGACCTTAGCTTATTGCGATTCATGTTATGTTGGTTAATAATCAAGTCGTCTACCCCTGACCACAACAGTGCTTACCAACAATGCAGCTCTAGTTTAACGCCAAACAATAGTAATACCGCATTGTTGCACACGTTATTAGAAAGACTGACTTTCAAAACAGTATTGAACATAATTTCCGATATCGCTAAAGGCGAGGCCATACGCGCCACTGGTGTGCTTTCGCTTAGTAGCACACTGCACTCTATGCTCCATAAAATAGGGCTACCTACAGTCTACATTAAAAAGTCAGAATCACAGTTTATTTTCCACATGTATTTTTCCCTTACTATCATATATAACTTAATTACTTAATTATTTTTTACATGTAAACAGTAATCATTCGACCCAGTATTCATGAGTTTTCCATTACCTACCGTAATGACCTAAGCGAAATCGAACTTTAGTACGGATAGATTCGATATTTACAGAATTTAAATTATTTTAGACCTAATTCGCTTAAAACAAAATAACAATTTACACTAACAATAAAAATGCTCGATAGATTGCCACTCATCTAATCTGAACCCAAAATTAAATATATTTTTATCAACTGACTTTGCCATCTATCATTATTTTTTTAAATTTTAAACTCCGAACATCGTCGAACCCAGTCGACCATAACAAAAGTATTTTACAAATAAGCTATGACTTATATCTAGCACTTAAATAAGTGACGGCTGCTTACCTAACTATGTGAATCTTTATACACACGCGTGTGGAGCCGAGCCGCCGACGACGACGCCGCGGTACGCGATAACAATAAATAAACTGACGTTACATTACCAAAACGAGTGTTCACATTCTCAGAGGTATTACAACTCAATTCCTAAGAACTTTGACATCATGAAGATGACGAAAAATCTATTAGTTTCATTACAATTTACTTCTACCAGGTCGATCTATTGCTACGATAAAAATGAAGTTAAAAATTTCACAACCTGGCCGTATTTACAATGCTTTCTTAAAATCGAATAGAGTACATCGATGGCGGTTTTGTCCATACAATATTGAAGCAAATTGATTTAGGAATAAATGCGTCCAGTCCGGGATGTGTCCGAGAATAAGATCAGGACTTTCACCTCAAGTTTAAAAAGTAGTCCACAAAAATGACGTAAATATGATGTTAGTTTGTGGGATATCATAAATATAGGAGTATACAGCGTACCTCACACGGTCGCAATAACAATAAGTAAGTGTGCGATGTCTGCGACACGATGCATCAGGTCTGGTGCGATGCGGTTTAAGTTCTCGTTAGCGAATTCGCACGATGGGAAGATATGAACGGTAAACATGGCCTGGAAAAGAAAACACTGAAAATTAAATGAGTAAAGCTACTATACAATACATTCAACACGACCAAGACCTTCACAGGTAACTAGGTCCTAGACCACAACGAAAATACGTAAACCAACTATGTGCAATAGACAAGTCCCTAAAGAGTAATATATACTATTCATATTATCTATGATCCTAATGTAAACTGGTAACAGGACACGTGACGCAAGATGTTGAAGGTGGGACATGATCAATTAGATACGCAAGTAAAATCTTATTATGGCTTATGAGATGGCAATAGTATTGACAGTCACAAACTGATACTACTTTATGTAGTCAGGTAACACTTTCTAAAGAAATTATACCAACAACTGGGGCCACACTCGTATTAATTGTGTTATTATCTAAATCATCGATACATAGAAAAAGTCCCTAAGTTAACTCTAATAGTTTTTTAAAAAATGACATTATCATTCAAAGGACAATGGACGTTTTGGACCAAGTTGTGGCATAAGTTGTTTGAGAGGTAATAGCTTCCTAAGTCTCTAACTGTCAGACACGTATAGAGAAAGAATTAAGCTTCTTTTCTTTAGTAGAATATCAACAATTTAGGTTTGTGCCAATTATGGACTGGTTCTAAAATATGGACTACTGGTGTTTCTCAAAGAACATCTTTCGTACCGAGCCGTCAGTCAGCGCACGCTAAGCTTTACCCCCCCGCCGGCCCTCTAGTCAGTTGCAAGCCAACAGAGCGCGCGCATGTGTTCACGGGAACAATTTTTCGTTTTTGTCAACGCGTGATATAATTTTTTAGCTAACTTCTTAAGTTCATAATTTCAACAAAAAATATTCTTTGTAAAAGTGAATTAAACAAAGGGGAAAGGTGAGTTATTTAACAATTATTCATATTAAGTGACCATATCTAATGGTTTTTATGATTTTTTAAACAACAATACTAACCTAGAAATGTATGTGTATTATAATATGGACCACCGGCATGTGTTGAATATGGACTAGTGGTCCATAGTACAAACAGTCACTTATATTTAATTTAATTGTTTTAGGATGGCATCTACAACCTAAGAAAAAACCAGACATACCACTTGGAATAAAAATGCAATGGCAAAACGGAAAAGCACAAAAGAAAACAGCTCAAAAAAAAAAGAAAAACCTCAAATCATCATCTGAAAGTTCTGATAAGAGTGATTTTTCAGTCAATGATAGTACCGATGAAAGTCCAGATCGTTCCCAAAATGAAAATGGTAGATGTTTGTATTGTAATGGTCTTTATTCTGAAGATGTTCATGGAGAGAAATGGATCCAATGTGTATCTTGTAGGGAATGGGCCCATGAAGATTGTGCTGGCGTAGAAGATATGGTTGATTTCTTCGTGTGCGAATTGTGTACCAATGACTAGTTTCACCCTAATAGTTGACTGATTCAATTTTAGGCAAGAGGGCTAGTTTTTCTGAATAATTTTGAACACAATTAACTGTGGTCCATATTTGAAACCATATGGTCCATATATTGTACACTTTTTGCAAACTTACAATACTGGCATAATTTAGAAAATGTTGATTATTTCTAAAATGTTGATGTTTCTTCAGAATTTTATTATTCGTTTTTGATACCAAATAATTATCAACTGTTTAAAATACATAAGGCTGATTAAACTTTAAAATTCTGAGTTTTATTTGACAACATCCTTATGGTGGTCCATAATTAGCGGGCTTACTCTAGATGATGTTTCCATACCGTACACGGGGCCTTTGTTTCTCTACTTAAGTCTGTTTAGAGTGAATGCAGTTCTAATCCGAAGTCGGGCAATGCCTGGATTAACGGACAAACTGTTTAAAAGCTTCTCGCAGCAGATTTGTGCGGACTTTACCAGCAAACCGGTCTTCGTCGTTAAGTTCAATAATTAACTGCTTCATTCTGAAGACCCGCAGGTCTCTGCATTTCATGCTACGAGCAAAATGCCTAATCAAATGCCACAGTTTAAGTTAAGCGATTACCCTGGTTTTCAAGCAGATCTTTACATACTTTTGATTCGATCATGCAGGGACCTCTAGGTATAGTTGTTTCACTGCACATACACATGCTCAAGTTTGATATCAATCGAATCAAATTCCTTGTCTATTGCTCATTTTTTGATTATGTAAAATATTAAGTAAAAAGCAAAGCATTTTAGCAGAAAAAAGTATTACAATTATTTTAAATTGTGCTCAAATATTTGGATACCCTTTTTTTTAGGTAAATGATCCATCATCATTTTAGGGAAATCATCCAATGATTCTTCCGCTCTTGGGTGAAGCCCAAAGTTAACAGAGTTAACTAACAATTAAACTAAAATAAAATTAAAAAGTGGCACTTAGACCACAAGGAACCGTCGCGGTGGGGCAATTGTTATTATGACGTCTTCTTGCCATCATGATTCCAGGGTGAGATAAGAGATACATAAATCAAAGTCACATGAACAAAAGCCACTGTGTGTAAATTGGGTGCTTCTGAGATTGGTTGAATGAACAACATCAACCAATCCCACTTGATTCCTGTTTAATATTGACGCGTGGATAAGTTTTTATCCAGATCTATAATGTAACATCTAGTGTGTTCAACTGTCAAACATACATAAAGTATTCAATTAATTAGTTCTTTTTGTGTTGTTCTGGCTAACATACCTGATGATGTCCGGGGGGTGCGATGTTAACAATTCCCGCAGCTTGTTTCCGTTGTAAGTATGTAATAAAGCCAGCAGTCAAGTTGGTCGACTGCTGTAGTACATCCATGTGGTCGCGTCCGCACGGAAGTGCTAGAAGCATACAGTGCTCGTTCTCCATCTGTAAAATGACAGTAAAGTTATAACGGGTAGAGATATCTCGTGGCTCTTCTCTTGCCGTGAGGAAGGGGGGCTTACCTTCATCTTGCGGTGCACCTGTTCCAGCTGCGGCTGTTCCAGGCGCATGCGCTGAGCGATGCGCAGCAACGGCGTGGAGCCGTCCGCGTGACGCGACAACGTGTCGCCCGCCACGCCGGGGTTGCCGCCCACGAAGTGCATCTGTACGGCAGCAGAGTCGTTCTTCAGAGCCAGCAGCCCCTGCCACATGACCGGGTAGCGCTGAAACAGAAGGGGGCAAGTCAGCCAACAGTGGTCCCGGGCGGGCAGCGGTCGCGGTCGGGGCGGCACTCACCCGGAGCAGCATCTGCAGCGAGTCGGCCTCGCGCGGCACCTGCGACGCGTGCGGCGGCCCGGGCGCGGGGCCCGGCGCCGCGCCCGGCGGCAGCGCGCCCGCCAGCCGCGACGTGCCGTGCGCGGGCGGCGGCGAGCGCCCGCAGCCCACGCCGTACGCGGGCGCCAGCGGCAAGTGCGGCGCGTGCGGCGCCAGCGGCGCGTGCGGCGCCAGCGGCGCGAGCGGCGCGCGGCGCAGCACGTCGGGTGCGCGGTACGCGAGCTCGGAGGCGGGCATGCGCGCGCCTGGCGGCCGACGCAGCTCCAGCGGCGGTGTAGGCGCCTCGGAGCCCTCCGCCTCGTGTGATCTGCGCCCACACACAAACCGTTAACGCGCCATTTGTATTTTATAATCCAAAGAATGCCAAAATAGAAAAAAAAAGATAAAAAACATTATGATTATTTTAAAGTAAATAAACAAAAATCCAGTAGACATACAGGGTCCAACGGTCAAAAACATTTGAAATAAAATTGTTTTTTACTATTGATCTGTCTATAAATAAGCAAGTATACAGACAAAAATTCCCTAAGATACTCGAAAACATAAACCACACTAAATATGTAGGTGCGAAATATTATATATTTTACGACATGCTGAGTAAATTATTACCGAGAATATGGTGAAGGAGTAGCTCGACTCTCGTGCTGAGTTGCGCGGAAATGTTGCTGGTACATTTGATAGTGTTGATGTGAGAAATGAGGATACATTCCATCGCCCTGCAAGGAAAAACATGTCATGATTACTCTCAATTTTAGTTACAATAATAAGTTTTAAATCTTTTTCGAGTTTTAGTATTTCATTACGTTGTGGTATACCGGAGTAACCGGAGAAGTTTGTTGATGTGCAGGCGGAGGACTTCCAACCAAATCAGCAGACTTCCGGACGGCATGAACAAAATTGAAATATATACATTTTGTAGATAAACAGCTAAATAGGCAAGAGAGCAAAATATTACCATTCCTATCTGGCCTTGAGGACTGATTGACGGCACGCTTGCGATCGTAACTCTGGAGGCAGCGCCTGAAATAAATGCAAATTAGAGTCAATAAATCTGTATTTATATGGAGAAACTGACTCTGACTGACATATCAACACACAGCTGAAACTTCTGGGACTAGGCATGTTAAATTTTAGACAAGGCTTCCTTTTATGTCTTAGGCGATTCCCCGCGGTCCTAGCTAGCGGGCATCGGCCCTGCTGTACCCCTACGGTTTGCTGACGTATCTTTGAGAAGCACGTGGATCACTACGGACTGTTGACGACTGGGCTCAGTCCGGTCAATCACCGGACGGCCGGACGGCGAGCTACTATTATTTATATAGTGAAATAATGAAAGATTGTGGATATGGTGTGTACTGACCGGGATGGTGCAGCGGCTGCGGGCCCACCACGGCCACCTGCTTCAGGTGGTCGGGCGGCGGGTGCGGCGGGTGGTGTGCGCCGCGCGGTAAGCTGGCCGTGTCGGCGTAGCGGAAGGCGCGCGCGTCCGCCTCGTCGAACAGGTCGGCCGGCCGCTCCAGCGGGCGCGCCGCCGCGCGCGACACGGAGCGGATGAGCAGCGGCGTGGCGCGCTCGGGCGGGCCGCGCGGCGCCGTGCTGGGCGCGCTCGGCGGCCGGTGCGGCAGCGCGGGCGACTGCACGCGCGCGTCGCTGGCCTCGGTGGCGCCCACGGGCACGAGCGCGCCCGGCACGCCGTCCGCCATGCGGCGGCCGCGCGCTGCGTCGCCGCCGCCCGGCGCCAGCGGCGACGGCGGCGCCTCCACGATGGAACTGGCGCCGACCACCGCCTCGAAAGCTCCCGCTAGCTTGGCGCTGATCTCGGATATCATCTTTTTAGGTGGTTTGGTGATGGGCGTCGACGTAGAAGGAGGTGCAGACGGTGTGTGAGACGCGAGCGACCCATGCGGTGCGTGCGGAGCGAGGGGCACATGAGACGGTGGCAGAGCGAGGGTCGTAGGCGTCGCATGGGACGTGGCCGGCATATGGGTTGTTGGTTGCGCATGAGTTGCGGGCGGCGCGAGGGTTGTGGGTAGCGCATGAATTGAAGGCGTCGCGTGAGTAGCAGGCGGCACGAGAGTTGCGGGCGACGCGTGCAACGTGGTTGGCACGAGTGGTCCGGGCGCCGTTTGTGGCACAGCCACGGCTAGCGCGGGCGGCGGCGCGGGCGCTACAGGCTCGACTGTGGCGACTGGCGCAGTGCTATGCGGCACGCTTGCTGGCTCGGGTTCGAGCTCATCTAAACGCGGAGCCTTTGTATCGCGTGTGCAGTCCCTGATGTTTCGCTCGTCGCCGCTATCCATTGACGCGTCAGATAAACTTCGATCCCTAGTTCTTTTGGCACCGCGAGGTGATTTTCGTGTGTCGGACCCTAAAGACTTTTCTTGGGTTGCTTTTACGACGGCTTGTCTCGTGGGCCTCTTTTTGATTGATTCTTTTCCTGTTTTTATTTGTCCAACGGGGCCTTTAATTACATCCTCTATAACATCGTCTACTGTACTCCGCTGAACATCCTTCTCTTGAAGCCTCCTCGATTTGCGCGTATTTGTTGACGGTGAAACGAATTCTTCGTTTTTTTCCTCTTTATTTTTTTCAACCTTCATTTGTTCTTTTTGAGCTATGCTAAGAGTTGAAGTTGCCGTTACAGAAGAATGCCCTGAGAGAGGACTCTTAATAGTTAAAATCAACCTGGGACGTGTTTCAGTTTTATTAGGAGAAGTAGCAGTTTCATCACCGGAATCTTCATGGAAATCATACACGTCCCCTGGCATTGTACTTCCGGTACTATTAACAAACGTTTTTACTTTCTTGTCTACTTTGGCTCTACCCCTACCCCGTTTAGCGGAAGCTCCTCCTCTCGATGGTTTGGATATTTGACGAGTCTGTACTCTGTCTTGATTTTTGTCTACTTTCCTGCCCCTTACACTTCTTCCTCCTCGTTTAGCAGTAGCAGTTGGGGTGATTTTATCAATTACAGTTTCCTCTACAATTTTATTCTCAATGACATTTTCGATAGGAGGGTTCATTGTCATTGATTTTATGTGAGGTGTATGATTGATTATCTTGTCTGAAATATTCGGACTAAGTTTAATAGGATCAACATCTTTAGGTATTTCGTCTTTATTCTGACTTATTTCAACACTTTCGTTACATAAAGAGTCCACCTTTTTTATAACAGATTCTAAGTTTACATCTTTACCACTCCAAGAGTCATTTTCGTCAGTTTTTATTGGACTTCCACTTCCTGGGGAATCTTCTGGCAACAAGAGGTCAAAATTTGGTTCATCCGATTGAATTACATGTTTTATATTCAACATTTCATTTCCACAAAGGGCACTTTTTTCACTACCGAATACGTCAGTCTTTTCTTTGAGTACAGGTATAGATGGTAATGTTGCCTGCACTGAGTTATTATCTACATGAGACGAAGGTTTTGATATTTCCTTTGATTGATTAGTCACACTCTCTTCTTTCATCTCGTTGGTTTCTCTTTTTTCGATGGTAACAGATGATATTGCTGGAATTTGAGATTGGTTCGTATTTAACACATTTTCCGGCTTTAGACCGTCCAAATTATTTAATACAATTTTATCGCGATTTTCTTTACGAGAAATTAAGGTTATCGTTTTACCAACATTAACTTCTAATTTCTTTTCAGGATCGTTAGTTATTTTTATTTCATTTGTGTTATCTTTTAATAACTCTTCAAAATCTGTCTCACCTTTAGCAATATGCTCAACAGGAGACACAATTGGTTTAGATATTAAGTCTGTTTTATCTTTCACATTTTCTTCAACAGTAGCAGCCAAGCTGACTGTTTCAGGTTTTTCATTCAGCTTTGACTCATTATCCCGTGTATGACTTTGTAAAACCAAGGGCTTTAGTGGTTCTTTGTTGTCTTTATCAAATTTTGTATTTAATTTAACAGGCCCTGTTGAGCATGTGGTTTTTAACAGCAACGGCGAAACATTAGTGATACTGGTTGTGGTAGTGGTAATAGATGCACACAATCCTGATTTAGCTAGAACTGATGCTGGTCTTATTGTTGCCATAGATAATACAGATGCTGGTCCTTTTTTAGTGTCTATTTTTATAACGTTGCTGAGAGGTGCTTGTGATAAAAGTCTTTGCGAACCTAAAGAGTGAATAACATTGGAACCTTGGCTTCTGTTGATCGTGCCTGCTTCTTGAATGTTACTCCCCGCAACAGATTTGTTACAACCTTGTATGATTGATGATGTGGTATTATTAACTGCAGCGACATGAATTATAGGAGTTGATCCAAATGTAATGTGACTTATTTTATCTGATTTCTGTGACTGGTTTTCTCTCTTATCATTTAGTTGACTGACGGTATTTATAACCACTTTATTGTTTAGATGAACAGTATTTATGTTACTAACATGAATGGCATTTTGCATGGATATCAAACGATTTTGAGCCATAACTGTCGGATTAGTGCTATGTTGAAGATTCGTTGGCGACAAAATTATTTTAGTATTTTCATTTGTGTTTTCTGAAATATTTCTTGGGTCACTCTTTCTACTATCCCCTGAAATGATTTTCTGTTGATGTAGTAATGGAGATGCAGTTACACTAATTCCTTTATTTTGCTGAATCAAGTTATTGACATTCATTTGTTTAGAAATGGGAGTCAAGACTGGAGTAATGGGCAAACGGTTAAAATGGATTGGCGTGCCTTGCGTTTGTACTAGAACTGAATTAGGTCTATTAGGTGACAGCATTGTTCTGGCACCATGCGGTAAGTGCATTGTTTGAATAGGGCTCAATGGAGGCTGCTGCATTCGAACCACGGTCACTTGACCAGGTGATCTTTGTTGAATTGCATTAGGCGACGCTATTCCTGCTGAGTTTAGATTTTGTGGTGATGTACTTAAAATAGCCATATTTGTTAATCTTGGTGAGGTCATACTTTCACCCTGTGGGCTAGCTTTAGGACTCTGCAATCTAGGATCGTTGGACATACGAGGTGATATTACAATCCCTTGTGGTTTCTGATATAAAATATGTGGCTCTGGAATTTTAATAGTCGGCGGTTGCATGTTCGGGGTCTGAGTGCGTATCATTTGGTTCATAACTTGATATGGAGCACTAACTCGTGTCTGGGCCATAACTGGTCTTGAAGTATTATTTAGTTGCACATTTTGATTTGTAGGGCCTTTAATCTGAACGATATTTGCAGTAATATGGGTGGGCTTCATTTCGTTTTTTTCTCTCCCAGGGATAGAATTAGCTTGAATATTTAAAACATGTGGTTCCAATAATTTATTATTCGTCAAAGTCCACGACGTAATCACAGGAGTTGCTGTTGATGTAATCACTTGGATATTTTCTCTCTTTGTTAATTGTATCTTAATATCTGTGTCTTTGACTTTAATATTAGAATCATTTGTAGTAGTTACAGTCGGTATCAAGCTTGTTTTCGTATCAGAAACGACGTTATTTGATACATCTGAACATTTCTTCTGATCTGAGCCAGTATTCAATGCCTGGTTTGTTGCTATGATATTTACTGGCAATTTTTCTATCGAATCTTGAGCTGTTTCATCAGTCTCTTCAGTATCAGTATCAATCAATAATAGGTCACTATCAGATACAGGAGTGTCTGGCTTCATTTCCATTTCACTCGCATTTAGATTTTGCACTGCTTGTCGCATTTCTTCTGCATCCTCTTCTGGAATATTTTCATTTTCTATTGTGGCAATTTCAATTTCATTAGGATGTGTCGAGATATTTTCAGATTCTTCATAACAGCTGGAAAATGTATTTATTTTACCTCCGAAACTTTCACCAAGTAATGCAGCCACTGCATCTTCGGTTTCTTCTTGTGATATAATAGCCCTAGGTTTCTCATCTGTTTTTTTCTCCGATTTACAGGGTGAAATCTCAACAATATCGGATGTTTTCTCAGTCTTATCAACATCATTCTCAGAACTTATAATATTTCGCACCGCATCTTCACACGTGTCGCCGTCACTGCTGAAACTTGATAGGACACTATCTTCAGTATTATTATTTACTTTGCTTGGTAAAGGGTCTTTAGGTAATGGCACTTCACTTATATCTGTTACGATTGTTTCAAACGGTGGAGGCATAGGAATTTCTTCAATTTCTATTTCTTTACTTTCTACATAATCCATTTTATTGTCATCAATTACTACATTATTAGAATCTATACTTTTGGAATCTGTATTTTCATCAGACTGTATGATAATTGGAGGACTGTCTGTCAATCGAGGCAAGCTTTGTGATCCTAGAGGTGAATGACGATTTTCAATTTTATCATCTTGACTCACTGTCTGTTCGTCGTTTGGCAAAGGTATATCTAATAGCATTGTTTTCGGTGAGACTTCCGCATTCTCAATGACAGCTTGATCTGTTTTGTCGAGTTTATCTTGGTGATAGAAACTATGATGCTCTTTGCGACTTTGTCGGTCTTCTCTGCTTTTCTTTTTCTTCCTCTTCTTCTCTTTGCACTCTCTTTTTTCTTGCTTAACCATTTCGCTTATTATATTGCCTTCAGCATATTTAATTTCACTGTTTTCAAATTTGTTAAGACTCTCAGAAAGAGTTTCTGCTCTAAGGCGACTATCATCATCTATCAGGGTGTCTGCAAAAAGACGAGCTTCTATTGCTTTACTTACAGCGTCCACATCTAAGCTATTATCATCTTCTTTGAAAAAACGGTTTTCTTTACGTTTTTTCTCTTTTCTACGTCTTTCATCTTTTTCTTTCATTTTATAATCCGAGTTGTTAGTACAAAAATTAGGTTCGACTTCATGCGAGGAAAAGTCTAATTTATGAGTCACGTGATTTCGTGTGTCTCTATCTGATTCATCTGATAATGGCCCAAAGATGTCTTCCATTTTTCCGTCTTTTCTCATGGCATTACAAATTGTATCAGTCATAATGTCAAAATTGTTGTTAGCTATTTTCTTTTCTCGTTTTAATTTGATTTTTTCATCACGAGTTTCATCCGTGTCAATACTATCTCGCGATTTTTCTTTTCTTTTATCTTTTTTAGTACTGTGCCTGCGTTTATTTTCAATGTTTTTGTGTTTATATCCTTCTAATAAACTAGTGTCACTGTTTTCTATTTTTTCGTCATCAGAATAAGACGACTTGTGCTTTTTCTGTTTTTTCTTATGTTTCCTACGATTTTCCATAGAATTTTTATTACACGCAGATTCGCTTTCAGAAGAGAAGTCATTACACATTGATTTAATATAACTAGATTTGTATCCATTGTCATTATCAAGATTCAACTTCAATTTACTGTCATCACTGTCACTCTTTCCAAATAAGTTTAACAAAGAATTCTTTTTCGTAATAATTTCGCTCGACTCTTTAGCATCATCAATTTTTGTTCTTTGTGTAGACTCAGTATCGGAAAGTAATTCTTTTTTTATACTATCAAGAAAAGAAGGACTCTTACTAATACTTCTTTTGGAAGCTTCGTCATCAGATGTGTCAGACATTATGCGAGTTCTAGAATTTTTTCGAGACAATTTGTTACGCAGATCTTCTTCATTAGTACTCCCATCAAAATATTCATCAGGTTTTTCAGGGTCATAATCGTAGCTACGCGACTTTTCCCGTTTTTTTGTGTGAATTACAATGTCATCGTCTGATGAGTTGTCCATGGATTGGTATTTCTTTCTGTCTTGATCTGAGTCGCTGTCTTCATCCCAACTTGATCTCTTTTTTTCCTCTCGTTTTGCTCTACTTTGTTTTAATTGACTAAATTTAGCTTTAATTTTTTCTTGGCGTTTTTCTTCTTCTTGTTTTTGCATATTTTTACATGAACGAGCTTTAACTTTGTCATACATAGAAATGTATGTGGGCCCATCGTCAATTATATCAAAAATAGAATGTTTTTTAGGTTCATCTGAATCAGAACTATCACTGCTATGCACAGGTTTACGGCTTTTCCGTTTGGTATTGTCTATTTTTTCATCTCTACTTTTACGATCTGTTGACATGCGTTTTTCACGAGCGATTTCTTTCTTTTTCTCGTCACACTTTTGTTTCTTATCGTCTTTAGTCTTACCCATAAATTCAGTTGGGTGTGCATCCCTTTGCAATTGTAATTCTTGTATTTGTTGTAATTGTTGTATACGTTTCTTTTCTTTCATCTCTTTCCGGAGAGCTCTTTGTCGTTCATCTTCTTCACTTGAGCGTAGTTCTAGTGTAGCAAGAAAGTCTAAATCATTCTGAAGTCCTTCAGTAGCAGTATCCATATTAGGTTTTTCTTCGTATTCGTCCCCTGAACTCTTTTTAACAGATTTAATTCTGTCTTGTGGTTTTGTATCTTTTGACTCAATTCCTTTATTTTCAACAAAGTTTTCGTCTGGTGGTTTGACCTGATTTTTTTTATCATCTTTCGTTTTACTCTCTATGATCTTAGCAAAATGACCTTTACTGAATTTAGCAGTTTTATGACGATTTTCAGTACGAGACTCTTTAGATTCCCTTCTTTCAGAAATCTTTATGTCATTTCTTCCTTTTTTAATGTCTTCGTTAAAAATATCAATACTATCTTGAGATGACATTCGTCGCTTATGTCCAATGTTCGATGGTAAACTTGAACACGAATTCAACCGTTCCTTGCGCTTGGTATCAACACTGGGTGAGTCTAGAGAATAGTGTCTTTGCTTTTCACTCACGTCCCCTTTAGATTTAATGTTGTGTTCTAGCGTATTTTCATTCTTGTTTTTATAATGAGTTGCAATTTCTTTTTCTTCTTTGATATCAGATTTCGAAAGAAGTTCGCCTTGGTGTTTAACAAAAAGTTCATTAAGTTTTAATTTTGGTTTTGCATCATCCTTTGTTTCACTGATTTCCAAATCTTTT
Organism: Mythimna pallens; assembly: GCA_961205895.1. NCBI lineage: Eukaryota > Metazoa > Arthropoda > Insecta > Lepidoptera > Noctuidae > Mythimna > Mythimna pallens. The sequence continues at coordinate 13,094,379 of OY540843.1, forward strand.
AACTTGGACGATTCGTGCGAAGCTCGAGACGTAGAGGAGTCAGTAGAATCTTTGCGACATAGTTCCCTAGAAGTTTCATCTCTGGAGGACTTACGATTTTTCACAGATTCAGATTCTTTTTTACTTTCTCTTTTTGAGTCATGGTCTTTCTTGGACCTATCATGCTTGTGTTTATCATCCTTTTTCGGTTTAATGGATATGTAATCATTATCTATAGATTCCTTTCTCTTTTCTCTGTCACTACGATCTTTTTTGTGATGATCATGTCTATACGACTTTTCGTCGCTATGTTTTAGTTTATCAAGTTCTTTATCATATTTGTCTTTCAAGTTTCTTTCTCCATCTTTATTTTTATCGGTATTATTTTTTTCACTATGTTGATCTTCCTTCGATCTTTTATCGTTATTTCTTTCAGATTTGCTACTTTTTGACTTATCTTTTTCTAACTCGCTTTTTTCTTTTTCAGGTAATCTTTCTTTGCAGTGTTTTATTTTGTCACGATCTATTTTGACACGATCATCGTGATTTTTATCAAGATCTGTATTTTTTTTATCAGGTAAAGCAATTATACTGTTCCTTTCTTTCTCAAAAGCTTTATCGAATTGAATATTTTCCTTTTCAAGTTTTGCATTATGGCAACTGTGATTGTGTCTATCTTTGAGAACCTTATCAGTATTTTTCAGAAATTCTTGATTAAATTCAGCAATATTAGGTTTAATTGAATTAACTGCATTTAAATGATTCTGCTGCATTTCAAATTCAATTAATTCTTTGGTAATATGATTTTCGTGTATTTCTCTGCTTTTATGGTTATCAGTTTGACAATAAGGATCTAATTTGTTTTCGCTATCTAAGTTTAGTCTTTCTTCGTGTTTGTGAAGCTCTGACTTAATAAGACTTTCTTTACTATATTTACAAATTTTGTCAAATTGTGATTCATATTTTTGACTTTCATCAAAATTTTCAACATTCTTCAGCAGCATTTCCATAACTTCTCGAGCACTATTATCTTCCAAATGAAAGGTAAGAGAGCTACTCGTTCTGTCATCCTGGCTGAATATATCGCCTTTAGCAAGGTTGCTATCAACCGCTGCAAGTTGACTATCAGCACAACCAGTTGTTTGGCTGTTAATGCTAGTCGAGGCGATAGATAAATTACTATGTCGATCGCGACTAGTTAAGTCACTATCCTCGCCGTCTGCGCTGTCCTCTGTGCCACCAGTTGCGACTAACGATTCGCTTTCCCCTTCACCCGAAAAATAATCGTCTACTTGCTTATTAGTGTTCTTGAGAGTCATAGAAGTGTCGTTCTGGTCGGGCGTCGGGTCGGGTTCGGGTTCGGGTTCAGGCGGACGCAGAGGCGGCGGCGGCGGCGGCGTGCGCGGGCGGGCGCGCGCCTCGTGGCACAGGCTGGCCAGCAGGCGCGACACGCCCAGCTCGGCGTCGTCGTCGTGCGCGGGGAAGGGGTAGCGCAGCGCGCGCGGCGTGGGCGGCGCCAGGCGCCCGCGCGGGCTGCTGCCCGGGCTGGGCGCGCGCCCGGCGCCCTCCAGCCGCTCCGAGTCCTCGTCGAACACGGAACGCTTTGCGAGTAACGATCGCACCACTTCGGATGGTTTCACTTCGTTGATGTCGACTTCGAGCAGCCGGTGACGAAGCCGCGCGCGGTCTGGTGCGTCGGCGGTCACTCGCGATCCGTTGAGCTTTTCGTCGAGGCTGCGGATGCGTTCTTCCAAAGATGGTGAATGCGGCGCGGAGCCACCGCTAGAAGATGAAGCGGACGGAGGTCGCGGCGGGGAGTCCGGCGCAGGTGCGGGAGAGGGGCGCGGCGTCGTCGGCGCGGTACGCATGAGCTGCACGGCGAATTTGGGTAATGGTAGACTCATAGGTAGCGGTGGGCGCTCACGTGGAGCGCGGCGCGGCTCGGCCGGCGGCGCGGCGTCGGGCTCGTCGCGCAGCGGGGTGCCGGCGCGCGAGTGCGAGCCGGAGCCGTCGCGGCGCCGGCGGTGGCGCCGCCGCGCGCCGTGCCTGTCACCACCGCGCGACCCGGACCGTGAGCGCCGTGTTCCGACGCTGCGATGCCGCTCCTGCATTAAATATACCTAATACTAAGTTTCACTAGATATATTGAAAATAAGAAATATTGAAAAAATCGGATAATCAGTATCTATAGGAAACCATTTATATTGATTAAGGTGGTAAATTATTTCACTTCATAATTTTTTATGTGCAAAGCTCACCTTGGAGTGTTTTCGATCGTCTGGGCTAGAGTCGCGGCGATGGCGCCGTGCTCGATGAGGCGATACCACGACTGACTGTAGTCTTTCCTCATATGGCGTATCTTCAGGTTGTGGGCTTGATCCTATTTCATCGTATACCCTGTAAGACAGTTATAGTTTAAAGATTTTTAAATAATATAATATGCATGCTACACTCATCTGTTGCATATAACTGTGAACACAAAGATTTGGCCAGTTCGTTACCTGTACCGTCGGTCTGCTGCATAATCAGTCGGATCGTAGGGTTCTAGTGCCGAGTAGCGAGGGGTCCTCGAGGATCCCCGACCGTAACTAGAAGCTCTTGATCGCGATCCACTTCCTTCAAACCTATTTAAAACGGTTTTGCATTAGTTATTTGGTCAATAAAGTTAAATATGGAAATATTTGATTATCCATACAAACCGAATGGGTTCATGACGAGTAGATGGAAGGTATCGGGATGCAAGATCCCCACTCAGTCTTTCAGAACCCGTCAACGCCGCGGAACCGCCATGCTTTTCCAATTGTTCGTAAAACGCCTCCTAATACAGTAATAATGACAAAACATAAGTCATCGAAACGAGAGATAAGATAATGAAAAAACAAGATTGCTCCTGCCTGGCAAAGCTGGAGATAGCAGTAATAAATTTATATTGATGAATGCATCATTCCGTAGTTTCCACTTGCACTGGTCTTAGATTGCAATACTTTTTTTTTATTGATAAAGATCCCTTTAAATTTTGTTGAATATTAAAGACTTTTTTAGTTTTTACTGGCATTTTATTTTTCGAAAATGTGTGATGTTTAGTTTACATTCTGAATAAATAACCTTAGCAGAAAGGAAAATTGAGTCGAAGCGTCACTCTAAAAAATGATAGTAAAGGACTAACACCTATACTGTACACCTTTTTATATTAAGGTATAAGTTAGCGCGCACGAGTAACTTTAGTCTCTGCGACTAATTGATTTTTCAGATCAAATTAAGGGAATGTATAGAATGCAGCAGAGACAATAACAAGTTGCTGGACAACTAAGTTGCTACTGGGCACCAACGCTCGCATTCCTTTCGCGCATGCGACTCAACTTTATTTCCGAACTAAACGATAATAGTACACTATGACATAAGTGTGTAATGTTAGTGATTACCGTCGAGGCGGTATTTAGACCCGAGCCGTGGCGAGGGTCTTAAGGGAGCCAAGAATGGTAATCATTAATTACTCACGTGTTTCATACGACGTTTTTCAATACACTTGTGAAGAAAACAACATTAAAACTAGTAAAATTTTCTGTGACATGGCAGTAAAAATCTGTTTTCATAAGCGCGCTCATAATTTTTTTTTATTTACCCCTAGAGGAAGACTAAGGTATTTTGATCATACTGCCTAGTCTTACGTTTATGTTTTCTTGCGTGAAAAGTTTTTATAATAATGTCTTTCGTAGTGACAATAGAATAGGGATGTAACGTTTTCTAATGATTTTGTAGTATTTAATTTTATTTAATTAATATTACAGCCGCTGAACTTCACTGGAATAAAAAAAAATCACGACAAAAACCACGCGCATCTTAAAATGGCAGCCATAGATCACAAAAAAAAAAAACAAATTTTATTTGAATGTACGCTTTATTTACTAAATGTTTTTTATTAAATAAATTGTTTATACAAATTAAATTTGTCCATTTTAACTTATAAATTGGATGAAATAAGTAAGACACTAATTTATATACTATTAAACGCAATAACTTAATAAAATTTTATTCGAATTCAAAATTTGTTTTGCGAACAAAAAGGTTGAACAACAAGGTTTTACAACACACTTGCTCAGAAAGTGACTCTTATTGCACTGCACTTAGGTATATAATGGCACTCGTTACCAACCTGTGACATTTTGATTACCATTACGCACTAGTGCTATAATGTAGTTAAAACCTTTTTGTTCAACCTCTTTATTCGCAAAACAAATTTTGAATTCCAATTAAATTCCCGTTCAATAGTACCTATATAAATTAGTGTCTTACTAACTTATAATATTTCATCCAATTCACAAGTTAAAATGGACAAATTTATCTTGTACAAACGATTTATTTAATAAAAAAACATTTAGTAAATAAATCGTACCTTAAATTTTTTTTTTTTTTGTAGTCTTTGGCCGCCATTTTCAGATGCGCGCGGATTTTGGCGTGTTTTTTTATTCCAGTTAAGTTCAGTGGCTGTATTACTTAATTAAATAAAATTAAATAATACAAAATCATTAAAATGTTACATCCGTATACTATTGACACTACGAAAGAAATTATCGTAAAACTTTTCACGCAAGATAACATAAACGGTGCATAAAGGTAAGACTAGGCAGTATGATCAAAATACCTTAGCCTTCCTCTAAGGGTAAATAAAATAAATGATGCGCGCGTTAAGAAAACAGAAAACAGATTTTTACCGCCATGTCACAGAAAATTTTACTATTTTTACTGTTGTTTTCTTCACAAGTGTATTGTAAAACGTCGTATGACACACGTGAGTAATTAATGATTACCGTTCTTGGCTCTCTTAAGACCCTCGCCCGGCTCGGGTCTAAATACCGCCTCGACGGTAATCACTAACATTACACACTTATATCATAATGTACTATTAACTACATTATTATAGCACTAGTGCGTAATGGTAATCAAAATGTCACAGTTTGGTAACGAGTGCCATTATATACCTAAGTGCAGTGCAATAAGAGTCACTTTCTGAGCAAGTGTATTGAAAACTTAATTTTTCATCCAAGCAACTTGTTACCGACAGTCTTTTTTTTTAATGGATACCTTAGTCGAAATTACTCTGTACATAGGTCTCGTTGGTGTTGAACTATTTTTGCTTAGTTTCTTTTCAGCACTTTAAGCTAATTACTTGTGTATTTACACAGTATAGATATGGAACAGTACGGAGGAAGCGGTACGATTCAAACCGAAAATGCGTGGCAAATACCCGAACACCATTGCTCATGAGCCGCCTAGGTCTGCCCCCGCGCCACCAGCTGCGGGTATCGCGCGCCGACTACGTACGAAACGTCTTAGTCCTACTCGCACCTCCGGTGCGACACTGTCACTTATGCAAAAATGTTGTTTTTCAGGAGAAGCATTTAAAACTTTGTCACCTCACAAAACAATGACTTAAGAAAATATAGATGAGATGACCAGCTTATACTACAACGACAACTTTTAACTTTACTTTTGGATAAATATTAATCACTTTATAAGGGGTAATTTAGGATCATTTTTAGATATTTAACTCATTTTTGCATTTTTTGCAAAAGTGACAGTGTCGCACCGGGGGTGCGAACTGTAGCTCGCCTACATTCCCGCCAAAACTTGTAAATGGTTGAACGCCGTAATTACAAGTTCAAAGATCTATATACTTAAAAAAAGATAGCTTGATCTCTGCGACAGCTGTTAGTAAAATCACGCCTATGAAGTTCTAAAGGAGATGTTTCATTTTTGTATGGGGCTCCGGCATTAACATGTACATTTTAGCGAAGCTGAGAAACTTACCCCTGAATAGAATAAAGTAACATTTTTTTCATAATATCAAATGGTTTTTATGTACAAAATAAAAATTAAAAATGTTTGACGTTTGTCTTTAAGTGTTATGACAGCCATGATAGGTCGTAGAGATGACGTTTACTTAACCTATAGAATTGTTTTGTTTTTCTTTATCAGAAGAATAGTCTAAGATCAGATCTGTGATCTTTCTAATAGGATATTAGACAAAAGTGGCTCACCAAAGCACAATCAAATCTTTGAATAATTTCTTAAATAAAAAGGGACAAAAGTCACTTTAAGCGTTCGGGCGGTTATTTCGAATTCGTTCAGAAACACACTTCAAAAATGGAGACTAAAGATTTTTGTAACGATGAAATAATGATCACACTTAATTATGTTTACTCAAAAATATAAATAAGAGAATAATAGTAATTTATTTTTAAAACTACAAGAATACACACATTTTTTAATTATTTTCTATGGAACATTGAGTTGATGAGACATGATTTAAAAACGAATGAAGTCTGCAAGCTAACGAGACGGCATGTTGATCAATACATGGCAATAATTGAAAAACTATTATTTTTTGTACACAACCAATCAGGCTCAAATTCACCAGAGGATATTTTTCCCCAATTTGTGGTATTTTATCGATAAATGTACATCTGATGGCCGAAAATAAAACATCTCCTTTAGTAGTACAGACAGAAAGTACCTGTCAATGACATGCTTTATGGGCATGCCGACCTAATTAGTGATGGGCAATGAATCGTGACCACAGACTTTAAACTATCGATATTTTATATAAATGATTCAAAATTAATTTATCATTTAATTTTATTGTATATTTTAATATCATAATATTGTTTACATGTGTACGTACTTGATCTAAAATAAAGTAAGTAAATAAAATCCAATTTCTCACCTACTCGTACTTATGTACCTTTCTTTCCAACAACTTTGGGTTTTGGGAGAAGACACGCCGCCATCTTGTTTGATTTGAACCTCCATTCTCCTCAGGACGAGTGCCAACGCCTTGTATAGGTACGCTACGTGTTTACCGTTCTCATTACTTTGTTTTTTTTTATTATTGCTGTTAATTTGTTGAGTTTTGTTATTATTATTTACAAGATTGTTCTAGCGATTCAGAAACTGATTCAGATGTGGATATGGGGTAAGAGAATTAATGTATTTTATATTAAAATATTCGTTTAATTTAGTAACATTTGTAATTTAATTAAACCCAATTATATGTTACATGTCGTAGTGTTGCGACCTTACGACGGCGAATGGCACAGAATTTTTTCTGTGATTAACTTCTCGTTAGTAATTTATTGATTTGTGTGTAGTTCCTTATTATCGATATATATTTTTTCTTATCTATGTGTGGAGGCTCGTAATTAGCTATTTAATAATGTTACAATGTTTATATCATTTTTTCTTCTATTTGTCTGTGAGCCTTCTTTAAAATAAAATAAATAAATAAATAAATAAGCATCGATAAAAGTAAGAAACGTCGATAATTACTATCGTCATTTTTTTATATTCTAACAACCCTAGGAATGTCAGTTTGACATATGTCGCAGAGATCAAGCTATCTTTTTTATAGTGTACAAGTTGCTGTGTGTCAATATTAAACTGTTTTCTGTATTTTAAACTGTAGTCTTTTGCTGAGGTTAATCGACACGACGCCATGAGATTACCTATTTAAATTTTATTTGTAATTTAGTTATTTCAATTCGATTGATTTATCACTACAGAACTCAAAGAAACAATATCATAAACATTCAAAGTGACAACCCTATTGCTTCAATGGAGCGTAAGTAATTATTTTATCAACTAGTCTTAGTTTATGTACTAAATACCAGAGTATATATTAATTTATACTGTGGTACACATCGATATATATGTACTACGTACTAGATTACGCGTGCCGTACACTCACTTCAACCGACTCAGGTGCAGTGTTTTCTATGCACCTTGATATTGATGACATTAGTACAGTTTTGACGTTCATGCAGTGTGAGAGCGGCGCTTATATATTCAAATTAAAGTGAATCTGGACGTAAATAATAATTCTGTAGTAATTTAAGTAAAATTACTGGTTGTCCAAGCAATATAATAGCTTCTAATATAGTAATAGAATGTTAGAAAACATATTATTTTATTATAAAGCCTTCCCATTTTACAATCATAGACTAAAACATGTAGATGTTCACTCCCAAAAAAACCTGATTTTTACCTACAACTGGTTTAGTGAACACAAACCTGCATAATGTTTTATTCCCGTTTTGTTTTTTTTTTTTATTTTTTTTTTTTTTTTATTTAATGTCATTTCTTTTTTGGATAAATGATATCAATGAATTCCGTCAAATTCAAAGCAAGAAATGTCAGCAAATCATTGGGTATCAGTTTTAATCGGTAAGTTTTGTCGTTAGGTAAGCATTCTGTCATTCGTTAGCACTTAGGTATTACGTATCTACCTAGAAATCACGTGCAAATTAGTATTCAAATATACATTAGATTTAGTTGAATTTGTAGTCTTATATGTGATATTACATTACTGATATTGAGATTTCGTCCTTCATACACTATAATTATATTCTATATTTGTTCACACTAGTCAGCCGAAAAGGGAAGAATGGATAAAAATTCTTAAGAGGATAGAAGTGAAAACACGTAGCTTTCTACAAAATATTCGTTTATGTGCTCTGCACACTTTCAAGCTGATGATATTTAAGTTGAAAAAGATTTTGAAAAAAGTTTTAGCTGCAAAATAAGTTATAAAATTACAACAGAAACATGAATTATCTCCGAAAAAATAAACTAAATCTTTAACTGGAATTGTTAAACATTTTAAAGATAAATTTACCGTTGTTGGTTGTTTTTTTACTAGATATTAGCAGCGCAGTCCTGATCTTCATTCACTCAGGATAGCTATTCTTCAGAATGATTATTACAATAAAGGGTTTCAATATTTTACGCGATTTTGAATTCACTTATTTATTATAGTAGTAAAACGTGATTTTTTAATTTACACTAAGGAGGACTATTATTAAATTTTGAAATAGAGTGTTATTGTAATGAATTGTAGGCAAAAAGCTGTGTCACTTCTGCGGTATAAAAATCTATATGGATAACATGACATGATATTGTCATTACACTATGTTGAACGAAACGCGTAAGTGCCGCGAAATTCATGGCGCTTAAGACATTTTGGTCGTGAAAAAAGTAATCCTCTAAAAGCTATCTAGGCGCTGTAAGTTTTAATAGTTTTGTTAGACGACATAGCGCGCCAATCTAGCGCTGCAGCGAACTTTTGTTTTAACTTTTCAGTATTTTGACAAATAGTTTCCATGAACGTGCTTGTCTATCGCTAGAATATAAGTCGATGGTAGTATAAATTAATAGTACAATAAGTTGAGTAACTTTATAAGCCTCTCCGGTGGGGTCATCTGGTGCGACGAGTGAACGCAGGACCACTGCCGCGCATAAGATAACAAAAAAGATTTCCCGGGCAATGGATCAAATATTGTGATTTAATTTTACTTTTATAACGTTAATATCTTTTTATATCAATAATCTCTAAATAGCATCTCGAAATATCATACCCAAAATGGCAATATTTTTATATCAATAAGCTTGTAAAGTTGGTTAGGAAAGAAGCATCACCTGACACTCGCGCGAAGCGTAGTCTACACAGAGGCGCGGGTGATCGGGTTCGGCGGCCGACACGGCAGCGGCCACGCGGCGCAGCTCGCGCACGGCCGCGCCCGCCGCCGCCGCCTGCTCGAAGTGCACCAGCGCCGCGCCCGCCGCTCGGTCCACGCACACCGACGTGGCACCGCCGCACCGCGACACCGCGCTCAGCACCTACACAACCACAACCAAATATATGCTTGCTTGCTTTCACACAGTCGAAACCATCGTGGACGTCAAACCACAATAGCTCAAGCATAATAAAGCTACTAATAAAATATAAACTGAACAAACTAACAATCACACCTTGACTAATGAATTGATTGGAATGAAATTTGGAACACAGGTATACGACAGATTAAGGCATAAAATTATTTTTATCCCAAGAGCACGTTTCAGTGCGAGTAAATCACTAAAACTGAGGAAAACTTTCCTTATTATTTACTTTTCCAGGAATTTAAATATGCTAAAATAGTTTACATGAAAAAGACTGCCTGTCCTAGAAACCTTTAGCTCAAAATTTAAATTTCTCAGTTCATTTTATTAAAATTCGATCCCATAAAGAAAATAGAAATGTCCAAGATTGTTTCAAAAAAATTCTTAAAGTGTGTAATTAGGCAATTTCTTTGTTCCATACTATTTGCTCACGTCGTATTTATCCGTTTGATATTTTAAAATAAGAAGAGAATATCTAATAATTCAAATTAACAAGCTATTACTGCCTCACTGAAGGATAAAGGCCTCTTTTTAAACAGAAAAGGCATGAGCGTTGATCAGGATGACCTTGCTCATGGATCCGAAGGGCCCGAGTAGATAGCATTTATCGATGGAGTGTTCGCCAGCGGCTATCGCAGTAGTTACGTTCAATTTGTATCATTTTCTCAAATTGAGGCAGCAGCAGAAACTAGTATTAAGCTACAAAACCCCGAATTTTCCATTGTTTCAGCACCCCATATACAGATGGTCATATAATTAAGAACGACTATTTAAAAACAAGCTTTCTTTTTTCAAACTTACGAGAATTACACTTTTTGTATCTCTCTCGGTATCGCAAAATTATTCCACATTGTCCTAACACACAGTTAAAACAAGATTAATTCAATAATGTGTATATAAACGTTTTAATTAAACCATAACATATTATTGCAAACTTACTGGCTGGCCACATAATTAAGAACGCTGGAAAGTATCTTTTTTTTATTCAATTTTAATAGAAAACATTCTGTAACTAAACCACTATTCGCGTAATTTTGGTGCCATTTAGTGCTGTAAAAGTCAAAGAATTGATTTATTTTCGAATCGACAAGGGAAGTGATAATAAAACTTCGCGATAAGAATTGGTCATATAAAAACATAGCCGATCACCTGCAGTGCTCAAAAACGATGATATTCCATGCTGTGAGACATTTTAACACATATCAAACAGCTTCAATTGTTCCACGTGTACCTAAACAGAGAAATTTATCTCGGCGAGACAATAGACATATTGTGAGTTTGGCAAACAATACATTTTTAAGGGTCTAACGAGTTGAGAAAAGAATATTTTGGTGAAAACAACTCTTCAGCCATCTCAGCGCGCACTATCCGAAGGCGATTGGTAGAAGCTTAGTTAAACGGAAGGACAGCAGGAAAGGTACCCATGTTGAAACGGAGTCATAGGCAAGCCCGGCTTGCATTTGCTAGGGGGTATGAAAGCTGGACAGTAAAACAGTGGAAAAATGTTCTTTTCTCTGACGAGACAAAAATTACAGAGAATGTTCTGATGGGAAACGATATGTTTGGCGCCCTCCCAATACAGCATTCGATCCCAAGTATACAAAAGTGACATTAAAGCATGATGGTGGAAATGTGAAAATTTGAGGGTGCTGCTCTGGTCATTGTGTTGAACCTGATAGATTGATAGAAGGAAACATGGACCAATTCCAATACAAAAATATACTGGAAGGAACAATGTTACCATATGCTGAAGACGTGCTTCCGATTATTTGGACATTTCAACACGACAATGATCTGCACATTTCACACACGGTTAAAAAATTCCTCACATCTCAATCAGTTTCCGTCTTACAATGGCCACCAAACAGTCAAGATTTAAATCCCATAGAGCATATTTGGCGCGAAGTTAAAAAAAGGTTTCAAATCGACGGTGTGGTAACCTAAGTGAGTAATAAAACGTTTTTTTTTTTTAGAAGAATGGCGTTCTATTTCTCTTCAAAAATGTCAAAAATTGATACGAGTCAATTGCCTCGCCGGTGTAAGGCAGTTACCATAAGCCGTGGACACGCTACAAACTATTAACTTAGAATAAAATGTATTAAATTGCAATTTTTAACATTATCACTATAATGAGATTTTAAAAATCTAAGTATCTACTGAAACAACTCTCGATCAGTTTAAGAATCGTCCTTAATTATTTGTCCAGCTTTATTACTATTTGAAATTGTAACTGTAGATAATAATTTAATTTGTAAGGTAAATAGTAAGTGATTTTAATATTTACTCTTAATCCCGTTTACTTTATCCATGTAGCTATTTCATAACATAATTAATTACTTTTGAGAAGGAACATAAAAGTACATACGACATTGGTTTAAAAAAAAAATGTTTGGTACTACAAGTCGTTCTTAAATACATGACCACTATTGTATATCTTATGAATTAAAGCATAGTGTATGTCATAGAGCGGTATATTACAATTACCTGTTTTTCCGTATGCTCAGTAAGACCGTCCACCCATACGCAAGTGGTGGCAACAGGTTTTCCAAAGCCAAGTTTCACACGGGTGCCGCCTACGTTTTCGCCATCCATTGCGCGGATAGCTTCCACAACGCTCGATATTGATGCGTACTGACAGAATGCATATCCCGCACCTCCACTGCTTCCCTTTTTTATATCGATCTCGATTATTCGTCCGAAGAGTTTGAACTTGTCACGCAGTTGTTGTTGTGTCACATCTTTCTCTAAATTGCCGATAAATAGTGTCCTCGTTGCCTGTAAGATAAAATGGTATTATTATAGGCTTTATTTAATAAAAGTGTTAAAAATCAGCAACAAAATATTCAATTTACTTATTAACGGCTGTTAATACTTTAACAGAAAAATCAACAGAACCCTAACATGAATGCGCCATCTGATTTACTCTCGAAACTCTGTATTAATACTCATTGTCAGAAAATAAGGTAAAACGTGTCCTTGGGTTTTTCGAATATTAACCACTAATAGGATTTAAGGGAAAGGCAGTCTTGAAAAAGAAAAAAAAAACTTTATTTCTTTACTTTAGATATTATTCGTGTTCTTAGTTTCAAGTTAATCGGATCGCGCATTAGAATTGATTTCACTTGGTCACCTTATAATTTTGGTCTCTCAATAATTTCGAGGTACTACCTAGGTATGATTATTTCCTACACTATAGGTAATAATTATATTGGATTGCTGCTTGTTCGTCGTACCGATTACTGGGCTTTTGATTTATACCATATATATACCACACAACGGTCCTTGTCCCGTTACGCTAATATTCGTTTCGAAACTAGGTGTTAAAGCCACCGGTTTGAATCGGAGTTCAACAAATCATAGCTAAAAAAGTTACATTCAAAACATGTAACAGATAATTATTATAGACCGCTGGTGACACGAAATAAGTTAAAGAGTCAGTTACAATATCGGCGTTTTCGTAATGGGCCTGAGTATAATAATCAAAAAGGACAAATGCACACTTAGCAGTAGCACACGCAACAACTTTAACGAAGATACCAAAACATCAATAATCAGGGATAGCTTTACCCTCCATGACAAGTAATATTCCTCAAATCTCAATATATATTGGAGTACATTTTTAATTATGATATAAGGTCATCCCTTTAGGGTAATTCCCTAAATACACATATTTGATAAAAACACATAGGGTGCGGCGATATAAGTTAATGCAAAGTTATATGTACTGTTTGTTACACAATTTCAAGGATACCAATTAATTAGTGGAAATGAAAAATCCATATAAATGTGCGATGTTTAATCGTACCCGTCTGAAACTCGCTTGTCATTCTATTAGATTAGGACATTCCTTCACAAAGAGTATGGAAATACCACTGTATTAAAAATCCAGTAATTAAGACTTCTTCTTTCAGCGTCTTTCGTTGTCTCCTCTGCGACGCTAGACGACAGGATCAATTATAGTATATAACGATTACAAAACTTATTGGAAAGAACACAATTCAACGAATGTTTTTTGACAATACCAATTCTTAATACAGTTTGAGACTTGATTTTAGCATTTTCAAAAGCAAAATTATTAAGAATAAAGCAACACATTAAAACTAATGAAAAACCAAAAACATGTGTCTGTTACTGCAACCGTTCTTTTTTATTTAAATAAAACTAAACAACTGTTTCAACTAACAAATTTTAAAGACAATGTATTAAACGATTAGTCGTTTCATTTACTAGTTTGAGAAATAAGCAATAACTATGCACGCATGTAAATTATTGAAACAGTTAATTCTTACAATCATCAACTTCTTATGATCCCCTCCCAATATAATGTTGTAACGCTAAAACCATTATTGTTTCTTTACATTTGAGTATAATTATTTATAAATAAAATGTAATAATTTCAGAAGACCATATCAATTTTTTTGTTCAGTGTATATGCACCACATTGGATTGAGCTTAATTAACCGAGATTTGAGGAACATCACTTTACGTGTACTACACAATTTGGCAGGTTTTCTGGGCTGGACCACGATTCTATTCAATAAAAAAATACTTTTTTTATTTTGGTACAGGCATTTTCTTTAGCAAATTTAGATTTCAGCAGTAGACGAATTTATACATAGAATGCACAAACATTCAGAAGTCTAGCTTAGAAAGCGCGACAATGTTATTTATGTCCGTAATAGTGTGAATAACTATATCAATTTATTATTAGTAAGAACGATTGCGTGCACTATTGGAAGTGTTTGAATAATACTTGTTATAAAAAGAAGAAAGGTCTATCTTTGTAAATTTTTAAACTTGTGTTTTTCCTAATATTTATTCGAATATAAGAATCAGATATTGACGGAACATATTTGTTGTTTAAATAAAAAATTTATAGAATTTAAAGACGCTAATTATTTGGCAATTACATACGGAGCACCCGACTTTATAAAGACTTAATTAGCTAACAGCCAGTCATATATAAATTCATTTCAATGGTGCTTTGTGCTTAACTACTATATATATATATATATATATATATATATATATATATATATATACATATATATATATATATATCTACATACATCCTAACAGTAGGTTCCTAAACTATTTTTCAGAATAATACTATTTTCAGCTAAACTCAAGCATACTATTTATGCAATTAAGGTTCATAATCCTGCTGCAAATTTAACGCCAGTCTAAACATGATTCGATTTATAAATGTTTTTGTTTTTTAACGAAAAGCACTATACTTAAATATCTTACCTTCGGGTGGTACTCATCGATATCAGTCTCGTAAGGTTTAGCCGAATCTGCATCTTCATCACAGCTTTGATGAGGCGCCACAGTGATCTTACAGCCAAAAAAAAGTTTATCTTGTGATACTTCCAACGCCTTCTCCACATCGGATGGCTTTTTAAAACGCACCACCGCATAGCGATCGGCATTTTGACCCACTACTTTAACCCATACAACTTTTCCATGTTTCTTGTACTCATGGTAAAGTCCGTCCTTCAAAGAACTATCAGTAGATCGCGTCGGTAGATTTCGCACACAGATAGCCAAAGGTCTACCACTCGCCGTTGACGCCCACTATCAAGACAAAAATATTCAATGTTATTTGAAACTATATTTTATAAAATGCAGGTTTAAAAAAATCATATCTTGTGAATTGTTATTTAGATAAAAACTATTTGTATCAATAGTTCATATATATATAACTGACTAACAAATTTCAGATGACGTTCTAACGTATAAGAATATCTAATGCTAAAAAATCTTGAAATAAACATAAGTATGTAATGAACCCTGATAACTTATCGATCGAAGTTGATAAAAGGCACAGGCATAAAATAAATACTATGTGTTAGTGATAAAAAAAATACTAAAAAGATGATATGACACTCATTGTCCAACTAGAATAAAAATTTAACGTCAAAAAATAAATGTAACAAATTAACTAGAGCGGGTAAGCGATTGATTATTGACAATGTATTGACAATTCATGTGATCAATCTCAATCAATCAGCGATTTTAAGCGTGCTTGTTTTCAATTAGTCACATTAATTTTACAATAATTACAACAATTCTTTAGGTTAATCACTTATGGATTCATTAACAATCCATAAACAATAAAATTTAACCTAATTGTCTAGCTATCTGCCTACACATCACATAAACACTGTGATGCCACTTTCAAACGATACGATTTCATACGATTTTATCGACCACCAATAACGGTTCCAAAAAAAAATATCCTCATGTAAAATTTTAAGTATGAAATCAAAAGTTTATTTAGAGATTAAATTAACTGGCTTAAAAAAAGAAAACAGTTTAAGTAACACGACTTCTTTAATAAAATAATGTTATAACTATTGTTATATTAAAATTCAGTGAAACTTTACTGTTAACGTAAAGTTTTCAAATCATAATTATGTTTAATTAAATGTTGTCGATTAATGTAACATAATGGAGTTATTTTAATAGAGTTGGTTGGTCGAGCACTCCTTTTTTTACGTGAAAAATCATCAAATAACTTTAGTCGCCCTGGGTGGAGCGACAAGTACCTAATTACAGATTTATCTATATGGAATGTGCACGACGAAGGCCCTGCCGCCTGGTGGCGCAAATCCGAAACATTTACCCTAACAATTATTTGATATTGACATTAATTTCATGTTTATACTAATCGTATTTTACACCTGATGTGTTATTTTAGGAGTTAATGTAAACTGTGATTAAAATACAATGTTGCATTTTTGGATTCAACAATATATCAGAGAAAAATTATCATAAAACATTTGATGTAAAATTTTATTACTTTCCGACCAATAGTACATCACATGCCATGGTTAAGTGAAAAACGAAATTAATGGATAAATGCAGTAAAGAAACATACGTAAGTTGAGTTTCAAAAGTATTTAAAAATATCTAGTAATGTTTTATTGTTAAAGTAAGTACGTTTTGTGGTTATTTTTCAATACAAACAAAGT
The DNA here is from genome assembly GCA_961205895.1 of Mythimna pallens. Classification (NCBI taxonomy): domain Eukaryota; kingdom Metazoa; phylum Arthropoda; class Insecta; order Lepidoptera; family Noctuidae; genus Mythimna; species Mythimna pallens. The sequence continues at coordinate 13,111,049 of OY540843.1, forward strand.
CTATATTATATAAACATAATCTCAAACAACTTCGTATACAGTTTTCAACTTAGTACTTTTTTTATGTACATAATAAATTAAGGCACATACGTGCTTGCATAATTACCAGATAGGCCTGCCTTACATTTTTTTTTTTTCGTTTGTTAGACAACAACATTAATACATTCACGATAACGGATTTACAAATGCGGAAATTTGTCTGTGCGACAATTCTGCCAGTTGTAACTGATTGATTTTCTTGAACATATCCGGACTCGAAGAGTTCTTGACCTTTGATCATGTTTTGATGCTGCCGATCGTTATTGATGAACCCATACTTTATTACTTTTAACATATTACAAAAAATATCTTATTCACGAACAATCTTTGTTTGGACAATAATAGCTTTGACTTACTAAATTAATTATCGCGTAAATGTCACTGAATAAAAAAATACACGGTGTCTCTGACATCGGCGCACAAACGAATACCACGGATCCAGTACATGATTTTGGACCCCCCAGTGGTTTTTTTTTTAAGTTGGGAAAATCATCTGATGACCCCCCAGTGGTGAAATTTTTCGTCGGCAATTTCCTAATTTAAAAAAAATGTGAACTTTTTTTTATTTAAATTTAAACTGTGTAAAATCGTTATTGGGAAAGAAATGGGGTTATTACTTTCACGCGGGCGAAGTCGCTGAAAAAAGCTAGTAAGTACTGAATAAAACCCTCCTATATTCCTTCAGTTTCTCTTTGCGTTCCTGGGTCGCGGTAACTCTTTCTAACAATCGTGCAGCCCTGGCAGGTATCGGCCCTAGCGGGAACTCAGTCACTCGTGCTGAAATCTCTTAGTGGTGCGCGTGGAACACAACGCGCCATCGACCCGAGCCTGGTCCTTATCGAAGTGAACTACCCATTGCTCACGTCTGCCAGCCCGTGCCTACGATGGCCAGAAATCGCCCTGCGTCTGCGACGGCAGTGAGGAGAGGCAATCCTCTCCCTCATGCTTACGGGTACCTCTTTTGCTCGCGAACGAGGCGACTGCTTCCTATTAACAACAAGTTAGTTGCGAGTAAGTTACAGAGCGAGACTCTGTAACTTACTCGCAACTAACTTTTAAAAAAAAGAAATGTAAAAAAATGAGTATAATTTTTAAATATTCATGCATAAAATTAAGTGGACTTTAATGACATTTTAATTAGAGATGGCGTTGTAATCGATTTTTTTTTTGTCGTGATTTTTTCTACTTTTTTCTCTGTTTAAACCATCCCTGGACGATCTCGAATATTTCAAGACCAAAATTAGCAAAAGCAGCTATTCTATATTTTTATATATAGATTATTATTATTTATATATATATATATATATAATAATAATATATCTGACATAAATCTTGCTTCTGCCGGAGTTGAGTTTGTTTCCTATGGAGCCAGAGCATTCTCCTTTGCCGGTAAAATTTTAAAGAGTGTAGTTAGGTAATGGATTAAGTACTACTTAATCCATTAGTGACCCAAGTAGTATCGGATAATCTACTACTTCCAGTGCATTTCTGTTTTTCTCGTAGGTATAGATATAGGACATGACAGTTGTAGGTGAGAAATAGGACTTTTAGGACTTCCAACGATATTGTGAATAATTCCTCATTGTGTTTAATCGTTGGTGAAAGATCGTTTAGGCGCCTATTTCTTGATAATTTCTGTCACCTTAGTATTTATAAAAACAACAAATGATTCAATTTTAAAACCTGTTTTTTACCATTATTGAGCAAAGCAACTAGTTACAGTTCATTTCTACTTTCCTGGTAGTTTTAACAAATAAACAATTAAAACAGTTCAATTTTAGAAAATCTATCGATACTAGTGATGTAACAATTATTCGCACATTTTTGCCGTTTAGCGAATGTTTTTGAAATAATATGTAGATATCGATTGAATGGATATAGAATGACAATATATAATATAATAGAGTATAACACTTTTCAAAAAACCATACTTAATATAATTTTCCACAACTATCACACAACGCCGCGTCTAGTCTCAAGCTAAGCAGAGCTTGTGTTATATGAGTACTAGACAACTGATAAACATACTATATATTTCGAAATACATACTGTATATTATAGATAAGTCGCCTGATATGATTTTACAATTTTATACTTTAATACTTAATATTTTTCTATCACACAAGTTGCATTTCATATTTTCAGTGTCACATATTGTGAAAAAGCATGTTAGCGAATTTTGGAGTCATAGTCATGTTTTTATATCAATTAAATTTAACAAACAAGAATACTAACCTCAAATCATAAGAAATCTTTTCGAATAAACTTAATGTGATTAGTTTCGTTCAATCGGTCCTTAACGGCTCTGCTATGTTCGGTTTAAGTCATATAGTCCCTTGAACATCTGGGTTATTCCTTGAGGGCCCCGATCCCCGAGCACCCGATTTGTTTTTATCTTGATAAACTCAAAACGTCAGTTTAGCTTAAAAGTACCATCAGCAGAAGATGTTATACAAAGTCTTAACATAAACTCAAACTTAAGCACTTGTTATGTAAACCGTACAGATTGAAAACCACAGAAAAAAGAATAAAAAAATAATAGTTAAATGCTGCAAAAAACTCTTTGAAAATTTGTTTCTTTTCACCCCATTTGACTTGTATGAATAGTCGTACAATAAACCTAGATATATTTGCCAAGCAAGAATGTTGAATGCAGATTAAAATCAATGACAATATAGGGTATAAGTTAAGCACCCTCAAGATTAGAATTATGAGAATATAATGTATTAACAGGTCGTGTTAGATGTCAGTCGTACAGACAATTTGTCGTGCTCGATCCGACGGTATGGCACAGGTAATTCTTAAAATATTGTTGAGACACAAATAAATGTAATCATATTTAGCGCATTTGGGTGCCTCCGATTAACTCGAACATCGGAGTTAAATGCACACATACTCGTACTGCCGCCACGTGTGTGTATTACACAAGTATATGTGCATTTAATTCCGCCCAGTTGCGCCTGGATAGAGCCCCGCTGACCTTTAAATCTTATTTTCTTTGCGAAATATTGATTGATTTACATATGCTATGTACATTCTGTATCCTTACCATGAGTTACTACCGAAAAACTACACCATCTTACCGTAGTTGATATCGAATAAACGGGCATCGAATAGATTACAATTAAACTCGTACGATGAGTCAAACGGACGCGCTAGCGACAACTCGATAGTATAAACGGTGTCAAGTGTTACGATGGTACAAAAACCACATCGTTTTTAACATCAAACTTAAGTTTGCTCTCTTTCTAGCTATAGTGAAAGACAGAGTAAGGCAGATAGACCTAAAACCCTACCAATTTGAAACACCTATTCTCTGTAACCCGGCCTATTGAAAATGTAATATTGTAGTAGTACAAATAATATTTTGATGGTTCAGTGTTGTTGTGTTTGTGAATTCTTGATTGGGAAAAATGGAGAGATTTGTCAGTAATACGTAAAATAACAGTGCGCATACTGAAAAGTGGTATTTCTATTATGAAATGCATGTATAAAAAAGTAAGTTATTATAATAACATACTTATTCCTAATTTACCTTCGATTCAAGTGTTACTTCAAATCTGTAGAAACCCTTAGCAGACCACACAAATATACTCGAAAGCCCCTTTCTTGACCCTATATTCTTTGATGAAATTATTTTCACAAATATGTTTAAGTGCCTTTCGTATAGTCACTTGGAAAATTCCTTTGACGCGTCGTTCGTCTTCATATGCAACCATACCTAATATATTCTATGTTAAATAAGTTTTACCGGACATATATATGCACAAATAAATACAATATTGTTTTACACGACACGCTTTACAACATTTTCACCCTTCACTAAGCTAGTGTAGTAACTTTACTACTGTAGTAACGGTTTGCTTCGATAGCACCTCTCAAATTCGTTACTCATGGTACCGATTTTCTAAAGGAAACTACTAAAAACTTTAGTCGCTAGCGAGTTCTTATTCGGTAGGTTTTGTACTTGATGACTCATACTACCGATTTTGGTTCTGCAAGTGACCGCTAGTGGCGCTGCAAAATATTTACGGCGTCGATATCGAGTAGCGACAAATATTATTGCTTTACACTCATGGTAGAGGTACTGAAGAACACTTAACCAGATATATTTTTGTGTAAACATATTTCTAATGCCCCGTTTACACGTGGGCCCAGCCGAGGCCAATCGCCATCCCTAGTCATTGTGTAAACGGGGAAACCCGTTTAAACAATGGCGATTGGCCGAGGCTAGGCCCACGTGTATAAGCAGCATAAAGATCAAAGCTGTTTGAAAGGAGTAGAGAAAAAGAGTGAAAAAAATATATATAAATATTTTTTTTTTTATAATCGCACGAAAAAATCATAATTATGTTGATAATGAATACATGAAGTAGGCTTTAGAGTCACTGTTGTATAGAACTGCCCGCGAATATGGAATTTGAATGTTCGCATTCGCATTCCCGAATCTGAGAAATCTAACATTCGTTACATCACTAATCGATACCATTTTAAACATTGTTAGGAATCCTTCATGCTCTGCTCCACTATATTTCGCCGTTGGTGCTTTTCGAGGAATACTTTTGGTTCGCTTCGTTTTGTGTGGTTCAATATTTATGAGCTTCGTGGAATACCTCAAAATATACAGCACGCGTATGCGAACCCTTGGTACGCCCCCGTTCGACTGACACTTGACAAATTTACACTATTTTTTGTTACTTTTTAGTGACGATACGACCTAAATTGTTATCACCAAAATTCTAAGGGTTTCTGAATTGAGTATTTTGAGTAAAAGTCCCAAACCCACCTAAATGCCCAATTTTAACAAGTTTTTAGGGTAGAGATACAGTAATACTCAACTTTAAATGCTTAAATCAGAAACGGGGTTTTTTAGTATTATGTTTTTTTTATCTAATAATTTAATTACGCAGCTATGTGTAATTGATAATTATTTTACGAAATTTCGAAGTTTGACAGATAGTGTAGAAAAATTAGCTGAATACTTTTTTTATTTGTTGATAAGCTCTGGTTTAGTGGTATGCGGAACATGGTTTCATGTGGTAAAGTTCCACATACCTCCGTTGAATAGGGCGAGCAACAGCCCGATAGTTGATTTCAAACTGCTGTAATTATGTTCTTTATCGCACGGATAACTCTAATACCTACAGCGGTGCAGGATAGTTACCATGTGGCGATGTAGATGTCGCTACAATACAGACATTATTGTAGAGCAACAATAGTAAAACGCATTCCATTCGACTGAGTATTTTTTTTTTGCAATGATCTTGCCATTTATGAATGAGCTAAATAAAAATCGCTATAGAACGTCGATATGAAATATTCTTCACCTAGTTACTAGAATTTATCGAAATCAATTAAACTTACTTTTTCGGAAGAATAATAACTTTCTTTATCTTTCACTTGATAAAGCGCGTTCAACAATTCGTTTTTATTCCTACATTCGCCTTAAATACAAAAATATACTGCAGTGATATTTCATAAATAGTGAAGATTTCCTTTTCGTTTTTTTATTTTAATTGATGCCTACAGAGTACTAGGATTTGAGGAATACTATTTCGCATGGAGAGCGTAGACGTCGGTATGACAAATAAACTTAACAATAATAATACTTTTAACAACTTTTAAGGGTTTGAGATATTTATGTACATGGCGCAACTTGTTGCCATGCGTAAAGATAAATGGTTACAAAGAGCGCAAATTGATTTATTTATTTTAAAAAGTCTTTAATGTTACTTCGACCTAGACGACTAAGCGTATGCAAGAAATTGTAAGAGAACATACTTGGTGTTGTAAGGACGGCGGTGTACGATGGTTGTTATGGTGGGAAAGCGGTGGTTGTGTGGCCGGCGTCGAAGCACGTGAAGTATCGCTTGGTTCAGGTGAACTCGAGTCAGAACGCGAAGAGCCGGAACCAGAGTTCCGCCGCCGTCGTCCTCCTTCAGTCCCACCCCCAGGTGTGCTTGGTGTACTTTCACCGCCTGTCGCACCAGCCACTCTATCGCTACTTGCATACCATCGATGGTGAGGGGTTGTTCTGGAAAAAAATGTTTCCATGTAAATTTAATCAAAATCAAATCTTTACATGTGTTCCAATAAAATTACTATAAAAGTAGGTATACACACTGGAAAAAGATTAATTTTAAATGTTGGTAAAGACTTCCAAACGTCAGATGCGTTGTAGTTGTAGTATTCGCTAAAGGCGAATGTGGCGATTCCTATGCAAGCGGACGTGTCAAAAGTTCCACGTTCCAAAAAAAAAAGGATGTATTTATGAAATTTGAACATTTTTATTATAATTATTTGGGTATGATTTTATCAACCACATTAGTATTATAAAGGCGAATGTCTGAGTGAGTGTGTATGTCTATGTTCTCGCTCAAACGTCGGAACAGATTTGGATGAAATTAGGCACAAAGGTAGACAGTGTTTTGGAATAGTACATAATATAGTTTTTATCCTGGGACAATGTGCTCTACACAAGTGGCTAGTGTTTGTCAGAAGGTTACAGGAACGCTGCGGGCTCTATTTCAGTTGAAGAATCTGTTACCATCGAGCACGAAGACAATGCTTGTACAGATCTTAATTTTTTCAATCATCGATTATGGTGACGTGTGCTATTATGACCTGAATGCAGATCTCCTCGACAAACTTGACCGTCTACTAAATTACTGCATTCGATATGTATTCAATCTGCGTAAATATGATCATGTCTCAGAGCATCGGTCGCTTCTAAAGTGGTTGAACATACGTCAGCGCAGAGAGCAATGGGCGCTCACTACCTTGTTTTCATTTCTTGATTCTTCTAATTCCCCTAGTTATTTAACCCCTAATATCCAATACATTTGCGCCAACCACAATGGAAATCTGCGCTTATCTCATATCCACCTACTCCAAGGTCCCTCTCATCGTACTGACTTTCTTCACAATTCATTCTTTGTTCAAGCTATTTCTTTGTGGACTGCGCTCCCTCAGGAGATCAGGATGGCAACAAGCCAATTAACATTCAAAAGTTCGAGAGCTAATTCGTAAGAAGAAGTTGGCAGTAGTATCATCTGATTAATTGTTTGACTTAGGTATGTAGTTTATTAATTTGAGTATTTATTGTATATTTGTATTATATATATGGTTTACTAGTCCTTATAACTATTCTCGTAATCGTCTTCTCCCTCTCGTTTATTGTACCTACCACTATTTTTCTCTGCATCACCCAAAGGTTGACTGGTAGAAAATGCCTAAGGCATTAAATCCGCCTATGTAATTTAAAGATAAATAAGAAATAAATAATTATACCTGATGTTGTAATGAGTAACTTAATCTACTTTTTATATTTTCGCGGGACGGGACTTAGAATCTTAATTCGCGGGGGAAGGAGTTCATTTTAATTCCCGGGGATAGGAGACATCTTCGAAACGACTGAACCTACTTTGAGGGACTTGTACTGACAGATAGCTGATGTTACAAGGTCCCGCGAAACTGGGATTTCAAAATCTCGTATTTTATCTAAAATTTCGTATACGTCTGCGAAACGGTTAAACAAAATTTGACAGGAATTTCATTAGGATATAGCTAATATTATAATGGGCACCTATGTGTATATCAATCACGCCGACAAAGTGGTAAAAATAAAGTGGAAAAAATTGTTTTATTAGGGTACCACCCCCCCCCCTCCCCCCGCCTACACGTACAGTGGTGTTTTATTTTTTTTCATTTTAACCGTAACGTGTGATATATTGTTGGATAGGTATTTAAAAATGAATAGAGGTTCACTAAAAATATTTTCGGAAATAATCGCTCCAAAAGTGAAAAATAAATGTGTGTGTGTCCCTCTAAGTTTTGAACCATCAGTTTAGAAAATATGAAAACAAAAGTCCAAAAGTAGAACTTTATAAAGACTTTCTAGGAAAATTATTTTGAACTTGATGGGTTGAACAGTTGTAAGTTGTGCAAAATCATTTCTGAACTAAGTTTGTAATTTAACCGTATATGCAAGCATGTTTTAACTTAGTTTACATATTTTATTATCCTGAACGTATCTTCTTTCAAATAAAAAAACAATTATTAAAATCGGTTCACGCAATCCAAAATTACCAACGAAAACCCAACAACATACTTAAATAACCCGTCTAGTTTGTATAAATAAGTAACCCAATTTCCCGAAAGATGGCGCTGTTCTTTAGGCTACTTCGCGCTGTTAAGATTTTTCCTGAATTGATGGGGTCGGGACGGGTATTGAGCTATTACTCGTATATTGTCGAATTGTTCGGTTGGTCTCTCGTTATGGGCTACTTGGCGCTGTTAAGATTTTTCCTGAATTGATGGAGTCGGGACGGGTATTGAGTTATTATATTGTCGAATTGTTCGATTGGTCTCTCGTTGTGGGCTACTTGGCGCTGTTAAGATTTTTCCTGAATTGATGGGGTCGGGACGGGTATTGAGCTGTTGTATTGTCGAATTGTTCGGTTGGTCTCTCGTTGTGGGCTAGTTGGCGCTGTTAAGATTTTTCCTGAGTTGATGGATCGGGACGGGTATTGAGCTATTATATTGTCGAATTGTTCGGTTGGTCTCTCGTTGACAATGGTGGTATTTGTAAATGCTCGTTGTCTGTGGTTCAGGGGACACTTATTGTGACGGACGGGAAACTACGGAACCCTACACTGAGCGTGGCCCACACGCTCTTGGCCGGTTTTTTTATATTATCGCGGGATTGTACTTAATTCTGGCAGTGGGAGGGCATCCTGATTCCCGGAGAGACGACATCTTCGAAACGGCTTTCACTGCCAGAAAGATTTTTTTATGTCGGTAATGACTTTTAGCGCTCTAAGTGGAGAGGGAGAACGTGCCAAACTTTTACCGAGTAAAAGCACACCTAGGTTCCTTCAGTTGCCTTTTGCGTTTTAGGACCACGGGTTACCTTTTTGGAAGTTGCCCCATGGCCTTAATAACGCGTAGTACACGACGCGCTGGCAACGATTTGGGTTCGATCCGGACAATAGCCAGACCGCGAGCTACACTTTGCACGTCGTCCGAAAGCCCGCGCCTACGGTGGCTGGTAGTCGGGGGTCGGGGACTCAGCGGCTGGGGCGTGAGGATGTCCATTCCTTCACTCGTGCGGCTGTCTCCATCACTAGCGTTACTGCTTCGCAGGAGGCGACCGCCACCCATTCCCCCTCACTCCGGACCATGACCTGGACCAGGGCCCAGTGCGAGAGGTCACCGCCGCCGATTGCCCCCACGAGAACACTGCGTTGCTCTGACCGTGCGGGGCTCACCTGCACCGTAAGCTCCACCATGTCCTCCGGGCGGTCCGCTTAAATCCGGTGCAGGAACCTCCCGAACTTACCATCACCGGTCAGGATCTGCGTCATGCGGAAGGTGAGGGCGCCATGATGCCACTCCAGTCACACCTCTAAGAGCGGACTTACCGCCATGATTATGGTGTGCCCAACTGACGGATAATTGATGTTACAAGGAGTATCTGAGGCTACTTTTCAGTTTTCCCTCGGGAACGGGACTTAAGGGGGGGACGGGGAGGATTACATCTCTGAAATGGATAACATTTTTTGACTAAGTGCCGATTTTTTTGTATACTACACTGTTTGTTATCCCTATAAAAATAAAAACTATAAAAGGGGAGTAACGAAGTCGCGAGTAATAAATAACATATTTCCTATTGTATTTTTCAGTTTCATTTGTAAATCTTCTAACTTTGAACAGTAAGTGCACCTTTGACTACTGTACAGTACGGTGGTATTAGAAGAACAGATTTGGTACAGTTGAAGCAAATAAACATCGAGAAAGAAACTTTCAATATTTCACTAAAACTTTATCCACCAATCCCAGCAACAGAAGTGTACCAAACGGTAGGTATATTTAAATATCAAAAGACGACAATGCCAAAACAATTGCACAGAAAATCTTAAAAGTAAAATTTGTATTTAGGAATACAAATTTTACTTTTATGATTTTCTGTAAGTAAAACATACTTAGTGTAACAAATATATAAAAAAAATATCAAATGCCATTTACGAATAAATCCATAAAAATATAAAATTATTACTGTTTTGTTCATGGGAATAATGTTTATCGCATAATCATTTCGGAAATAAAATTATTTACCGTCAATTCGTTGCGGTTTGAAGTTGTAGTACACTAAGCCGCCCTTCGTGCAGGTGCAATTTAATTCCAGATTGTTATTCCAAAAAACTCTTTTCTACAAACATTTTCCTAATAATTACAATAAAAACAATCGTGTTATCCTATTACAAACCGCTTGCGGCTCAGTTAATAAACTTACACTCATATTTTGATAATCTTTGCGTGAAATTATCATAAACTGCTATTGTGCTTTTTAACTGACTCTATAGAAAAACTCGTTGGATTTTTCAACATCAAAATTACTCTTCCTTAATTGAGCGACCCATGCAGCTGTACATAATTTATGTACATAACCGATAGAAACTAAGCGAAGCAGACAAACTAGAGTGTACTTTATTTATTAACTTCAAAAGACAAACAATTAGGGTTATTTTTAATTTCTAAACTTTTAAGTTTTTGTTTTAAAGTTCTCAAAAATGTTGCAGCAATGAGAGAGAGAGAACAAAATAGAGAGAGACTTATAATCATTACAGTCCAAGATCCCAGAGTCGACAGACATTACTCGTATTCTAAGTAATAAACAATGTCGAAATGAAAACACTAGTACATACTAAATATTTAATAGTACACATTAGCTAGTTTACTTTGAACGTACGCATGTCTGCTAGCTCGAGCAGGCGGACGTCTATCATAATTAAGTATCTGGCGGTTCTGAAATTTTAATCTTTCACTGTAACTACTGAGTCCACGCTTTAAATAATTAATTGGCAAATAATTCGTGATTATGATGCTAAATAAATACCTTTCAACATTAGAGGGCGGTGTAGAATAAGGTGCGTTTGAGTTGTTGCGCTGGTACCTGCCGTACGCAGCGGGCGTGTTGCCACGGCGACAATACTCGGTAGCACTGTCATTTGTACCACGCCACGCAGCGGGTGCAGCCGCAGAGGCAGCTAATGGACATGTATTGCTTGAGCTATCTTCTCCGCCACTGTAAGGAAAGGTTTATTAGTTAGTAAAAACATTATTTAATTAGACTGTTAAAATTATAAAATATTGTGCATTTAAGGAGCAAGTGACCAAAACTATGATGACCCTGAAGCCGACAAAGGCAGTATGATTCTATTTTAAAATTCAACATTATTTTAAAATATGTCACAGCTTCGCAGAGTCCGTTTTTGTTTTGTTCAAAAAAGTCGTTTTTTTTTTTAAAGTCACGTGTGTAATTATTACATTAATTCTGGTGTCAAAACTTACTGTACAACATAACAAAGATATCAAGAATTTTTGTTTTCAGTCGCGTAAGTAGTAGGACAATAAAAATATCTTTTTTTTTTTAAGAATTTACACCAGATATTATTTTTGCTACTAGTTATTACTGTCTCACTACTGAGCACAGAACCCCCCCCCCCCCCCAGGCCACATAGCTACGTACTACGGGACAATTTTGTTCAAGATGTTATTGACACATTATATAGACTTGCAAGTTCAAACACAATTAATTAAGATGTATCGACTATACCCAATATGCTCACCAAAGAAAACAACGGGTGTATTCTCTTTAGTTAGAAAATAGCTGATTTCTATGTATATACATTCTATATTTAAGTACCTATATATTGGTGCATCTATTAACATTAAATGTTACAATTACTTCCGTGTATCTACCAATTAATATTGTCATGAAATTCCCCCATCCTACACGGCTAATCAGGAGAATAAGATTATTTTTAACCGACTTCAAAAAGGAGAAGGTTCTTATGTTCGGTTGAATGTATGTTTTTTTTTTTATGTATGTTCACCGATTTCTCGGTCTATTGTGGACCGATTCTGTTTTTTTTTTTTTATTTTTATTTAAAGGTTATATGCTTCCGAGTTGGTCCCATAGAAATATTGTTATGATCTGATCATGAACTTCGAAGATATGGAACAGAAATCCTCATAGGATCACAGCAGAATCGTCGTAACAAGTAAAATTGCTTTATTTATACGTGTAGTCGATGATTGACTGAAAGTAGAGGGGGAATATATTGAACTGATCTGATGATGAAGTTAGGCACCGGAACTCTGTAATAAATTAATGTAATCTAACCGTGTTTGCCATTAATTATTACAATTGTCATGAGAGATGCACTCTGGCTATAAGGTATTTAAGTTTGACTGAGAGGTACTTTTTAGTGGTACCATAACAAAAAAGTGTAAAATAAAATACTTTTTACAAAAAAAAAACCGACTTCAAAGTAAAAAAATACACTGAAAAGTGCAAAATAACTTTAATTTCGGAAGTCCGTGAGACAAAACTATTATAGAAACACCGACTTTCGAAATTCAGTGTTTTTTTTTTTTTACTTTGAAGTCGGTTGTATTATTTTTTTGTAAAATTTTTTTATGTACGAACATTTTAATGCCAATCATGAACTGGTGAACGAAAAATCGTGTGGGCATGTCCTCGAAAATATATGACATCCACCAACCCACAGTGGGCTTGTAGTGGATAACAGCCCATTGCCTCTCCTAGAGAGGGCTTGAGTTCCAGCAGTTGGAACATTAAAAGGCTGATTATGCTTTTGCTTTATGTTAATGCCGGACCCAGGATAAGGTAACTTGATTCCAGGGAGACCCTGACTTCTCTTTCCTTTTCAAGGCACAAGTTGGTAGCGGACGACATGAAGCTGCAGCAAACGAAGTGTCGCAGCGACACTACTGGTTTCGACGTACAATACGGTCAACGTAACTTGACGGCCCTGAACATAGGCTCTGCGAACTTAAGCGCATGTACACTCGTAAAAAAAACTGTTATTGACATTAATTTTTTTAAACCAAATTCGGAATAAAATTTACTAATACAGGGACCAAGTACAAATAAAATAAATATTAAAACACTTTGGAGACAGAAAGCTACAAAAATAACTTATGAATTAAAGAAACAAACCTAACACTACACAAAGAACTTAACAATTTATTAATAACAACCAACGAAAACTTTTGTCACCGCCTGTGCTCAAGACAGAGACAGGGATACGAAAATAACACCAATGCTAACGTGTGAGTGAGACATATTACTGCGTACCGAACATTGCCGAATAAGTACGAAGCTTAACGAAGTTACCGAAGAGAGATGTCCAATACGCGTGTCTGATGGTGTTGTTTAATCGTTTTTTTTTTTTAAATCGATTTCAATTAAGTTATAAAAATATATTTATATTCAATTTTCTATGGAGGTTTAACAATCGTTATTCTAGTAGTTGTTTATAAATAACTGATATTTAACAAAATCATGTCTTTCAACCAAGAATATAAAACTTTATTAGTTTTTTTTTTCATTAAAGTCGAAATCTCGTTTACTAACGACAACATTCACTATGTTTTTAAATCTATTTCGTTCAATATCTCATAGAAACAAAAATAAATAAATTCCAAATCGATAAAAATCGATTGCGATATTTGATTGAATAAAGGGTCGATTGTATTTACATAGAGTCAATCTCTAGCCTAGACCTCCGCCCCGCGCACGTCGCCTCATGCCACCATTTTGTTCCTAAAAAAAGTTCGTGCGCAGCCTTCTGCGCAAAGTTCAGGCTCGCCAAAATACGCCGGCCGTATTATATTTCTATGAAATTCCCCCCGTAGTTAAAGACATGAAGCTAGCAACGCGTCGTCGAGCGGCCGACGGCAGTGTCGTCCGACCGCAGATCAGTAGTGGCGCTGACGCCGGAGCGGACACGTCGATTATTCACGAACACGTCAGACATCTTGTTTTACGGAGCACTCGGAACCAACTGGATGCCAGCTGCTGTTGCCGCCTGCAGTCGGGTTCGAAATCATGACTGCAGCGACATGACGCAACGTGTTGTGACGACATGAAGCGACGACATGTCGTCTGCTGCTGCTGCGTGCAGTCGGCTACCAACTTGTACCTTTAAATTGTCATAGACGCAAGTTTGAATGAAAGTAACACCACAGAACAATTTCTGATTAATTTACAAGTGTCGAGGCACGAGGATTCTTCTCGACTTAGATGTCGGATTCGATTTTCACAAGAATTTTTGATCAACTTACTTAATTTAATTAGTTTAAATTACTTAATAAAATTTACTTAAATCCTATTTTTTTGTTTCACTAGTTTCTATAACTAGTGAAACAAAAAAAATATGATTTCGAGTTTCTGTATTCTGTATGATTCTGAGATTCGTAGGAACGAATGAGACAAATCCCGACATTCTAGTAGTCTTGTTCGGAGTAATTTTTCTTTTTATCAATAACAAATAATAATATATTAACTTAATTACAAAGAAAATAAAGTACATTTAACAATCAGATCCTTGGTATCCTGTTACCCACATAAAAAAAGAGAGTGTGTATACTCACTCTCTTTTTCATTTGGGTAACATTTACATTATTGACTTTGACAAAATGTGTAGGTCACGCGTTGTCTTGAATCGTAATAATTTAAATATATTGTAGGATATCTTAAACTTAGCTGTGACTTCGTTTGGAGGTTACAAATATAACTCAGTACATAACATAGAAAATGTATTTACGGCTATGAACGTGTTTTAAATTTTTGTGTGTTTAGGGTAATGTGTGCAGGAGATAATTAATATCCAGGAAGATCACTTAATAAAGTTTATATTTCCGAAGAATTATAGAGTCACGTGTGTGTCAATAGATCAGGGGTCTTACAACAACTAAGGCGCAAGCCAGACAGAAGCGGCGCGCGGCTTGGCGAACATCGGGCGCGCCACTGGCACGCTATCGGCGCGCATCGGATGCGCCCATGGCATTCTCATGACGGGTCACAACTAGTGTTGCCAGGTCCGACTGGATTAAAATCGGGACAGATGGTAAAACAAATCGGGTTTTTTTTTTACTTTGTCTGGCTCCCGACGCAGACCTACTTATAATAATGTGGATTGAGTGAAGCAGAAGACATTATGGTCGCGCATGACGGACGAAGACGA
Source organism: Mythimna pallens (assembly GCA_961205895.1). Lineage (NCBI taxonomy): Eukaryota > Metazoa > Arthropoda > Insecta > Lepidoptera > Noctuidae > Mythimna > Mythimna pallens. The sequence continues at coordinate 13,126,144 of OY540843.1, forward strand.
CGCGGCTCCGAGCGAGAGAGAGACAAGCTAGTGATGTGCCGTGTGTCATTTTGAACGCACTTAACATGTGTAACAATGATGCGAATGCGACTGATATGTTACTTTATAGTATGTAATTATCATGGCTTTCAATAGATTTATTGATTTATCAAGGCATTTAGCGTCCCGATCTGGCGCAAATCGTGACGCGTCCCCAGACCCCTCGTCACAACCGGTGTCTGGTGTGGGCGAGTTGACGGGGAGTATGCGCCAGTGGCGTGCTGTCTCAACGCCTTTCCAACGTTCTTTCATAGAAAATGCAGGACAGGAACATGGTGCTAAACAGATAGAAGAGGCGCGCTGATGCCGCACTCGCGCCCGCGCCGCTCCTGTCTTGCTTGCGCCTAATATAGCTGGGAACTACGGGCGCAACGCCACGCTTAGTTATTTGATACACCGGAATATGAGTCAGCATTGTCACTACAATATTCCCCCTTTCATATTTTGCAACTACGCCTGTAACTATTACCTCAGTCAGATAACCTAGTAGTAGCATATCTTACATAATATATGATAATAAGCCTTCGTAAATTATGGTATTGATCGCGTCGGGCCGCACCGTAGTACAAAAAGTGCGATTCGGCGTGTAAGTGCAATGCAAAATAACATTATACGTTTCAGATCAATACTTATCATATCATATCGATGAATGTAAGACATGGATGTCACCCGATTATTGTAAACTACGTAAGATTATAATATAATACATTTTGCAATGTATAGAACTATCAATAAATTTAAGAATCTCAGATAATTTCAAATAATTAATACCTAACAATAGCCAATGAAATCTAGGTTGTTTGTTATAGGAAAATTTACGAGGAATCAGTAGCAAAAAGACCCAGGTCTTTAGACCGTAATCGAACGAAGATACCTAGAGAAGTATTCTTTTTGTCAGGCATTACCTATTTTAATGAAATGGAAATATAATACGTAATATTTTGAGGATTCCATTGATAAAATAGATATGGTTGGTAATAACAGTTATATTTTTTCATTTGAATAACTCATTAGAGTTGCCATGAAGTATATTTAACAATGGGAAACATAAAATATCAAACATGGAGTATTGTTAAGAAAATAATTAGTAACCTACAAAATAGTCTCCAACCTCGATTGGTTACGGTTGGTAGACATAATTCTTTTTGCTATGGATTTCTCATGCAGTACTTTATGATATGGCCAGTTATGTATGGCTAGTTTCATTCCCCTTCGTAACTAAGAAAAAAGAGTTTAAAATACTTAGAATATTTTCGTAAACTAATGGCTTCTGCAATTCGTTATCATTATCATCAGAGAAATTCATAGGGGGCAACGTTTTTTTTAAAAAAAGAAAAGGCCTAAGAGACTTGCCTGCATTAATTGCATTGTTTTCATGTTATGAAGACGTTTAGGCGTATATTTACTGTCTAGGTTTACGAATAAATCGAATGCAAATGTATAACTGTACCTAGACTAAAAACAAAAAAAAAGTACTTATTGCAATAATAAAATACAATATTGAGGTAATATTATCATCTGCTTATTCACCTATAATAACTATATAAGTGTTTCCACACGATGATACTATCGCGACGATTTGACGGGTGTCATTGACAAGCAAAATATCAAGGATTCATCTGCAGAGCAGAACGCTCGACACGAGACACAGCCTATAGCAATGAACTTTCTCAACAAAACAAAAGAGCAAGACTTGCGGAAACTCATCGATGGACCCGTGACGCGACGATACGCTGGCAGAAGTTTAATCGACTCGTGGAGTCATCCCGACGATAGTAGGACTGACTCGCGGTGATTCATTCGCTTGTGATGGTCGTAGTACCTTAGGGAATGTGTAAGTGCTAACGAATAAAAGTGGCCGCACTGATACGCGCTTGGGCAGTCTAGGATTTTTGTTTCATTTCGCTACTTTCCATGTGGCTTGCTAGGCTTTCGGCGCTAAGCAAGCTGCCGGTCAGTGCGCTTTTGGCGTAAGTGAGTAATAAAACACCATTATACTTATAATCACAGTACTTATTTTTATTGAGATAACCAAACAACGTGTGTAGAAAAGAAAAAATCACTGTAGTGCGTTTCTATGCAAGGACTTCTGTGTACTGTGATCTTCTGTGACGTAACGTTTGAAAGAGTGAATACTGACAACATTGGAGAGCACACAGTTAGCTGACACTAATACGACTCTCTCGCTCTCTGTAGATCGTAAATTCATACTGATACTGATCTGATCAAAACTGATATATAATATGTATTTCAATAGACACAATTTGTTTATTCGACATATCGCTAATTCGAATTAATCCCAGAAAGAAAAGATTCATAAATCATTATCGACTGTATTTTAGTCACTTGCTTACTATTGTAATTTCTTTCTTTGATTCTCTTTTTAAAAAAATTCGATAGCAATTTCGATACCAATATTGTGTCGTCGGCGTGTACTGTAATGTCTAGGATTGTTTGGTACCGCTGGATCGTCTGTGCAGAACCTTCTAATATTTCATCAGTAGTGTCATTGCTTTTTGATCTTCTTGTTTTTATATTTTTTCGGGGTAAAACCAATTGACTCTGTTGTCAAGCTTCGTATGGAAGTAGTCCTTATATTGCGCCACTTTGATTTGCAGTTGTTTACTGAAAAAAAGGTATAGATTACACTAGATTACAAAAAAAAAGTTAATCGAATGAAACATATATTTTTAAGTATGTAACATATGATTATGTAATTTTCTATAGCAGCACATCACCATTCTAAGATAAATAGGTGTTTGTATTTCAGCTACCTGCAGTGGGCAAATAGGTAATATGATATTCTTTTGCTTAATCTAGTACGCAGTACTTAAATATTAAAAAACAAAAATTTGCTGTTCAGTGAAATTTAGAAGACCGCCCATTGTTACACCCTATTAATTTTAAGCTCCTAATGTTTTTTTTTGCAGTGTGTATGTCTATTGATATACCTACCTAGATAATCTAAAATCGTGATTTTCTCTAACTATTTACTGCAAAACGTATAGCATTTTCTATACCAAGAAAGATAATTTAACCAACTTAGAAAAAAAGAATAATTGCAAAATAACTTTTAAGTTCGGAAATAGGTGTTTCTGGTATTGTTTTTTGTCTCGGTATTATCTTGGTTGCACATTTTTTGTAAAAAAAAAAAATTCAGTTGAAATTATTAAGCTAGAACTACAAGATCGACGCACATGTGGACCACGCCTGATTTGTACGTAGAACGACGTCGCGTGGTGTGGATTTAATGTAGCTCTACAAGTCTAGTTTCCATATAAAATGTATAGAGACCGTCGCGCCCAGATCGGCGTACGTCGACGACGTGTGCGCAATGTAGATCTAGCATTATATTAACGATAAGTTGTGATGATGATCTAAGATCCAGCAGAAGAAATATCTTCCCTCATATGTTATTTGATTATAATAAATATTATATGCAAGTTAATGCATTTATTGTTACATTGCAAATAGGTTGCCTAACTAAATCTGGTGCCAATGATGTTAAAAAATAAAAAATAAATTTTTTTCATCAACTACCCTGATTTGTTATAAATTATGAAAGTCGAACATCTCAGCTGAAAGAATGTGCCCCAAGGAACTGAAAAAATATAGGTTGCCTACTTTTCCTCGGTGTAACTATAGGGGTTGCCTTGTATAAAGAGGTTGTTCATAATTTAACCTCATCTGTTATTTAATCGTTGTAATTATATATCAAATGAAAGGTTATTTTATTCCTAATCCAACCGTATTAGGTTGCCTTACCAAAAATGGTGTGAATCCATGGTTACCTAGATTTAAGATGTAAAATTTTTTGCGTGTTAAATTTTTTTAGTATTAGAAATATATTCTCTCATCTGTTATTAAATGATAATAATGATTATATGCTAGATAATGTATATATTATATACATCGCGAAGTTTGAAAAAAAAATATTGTAATGGGTTTTTTTTATCTACTTCCCTGTCTTGTTGTTTAAGAAAGTCGAGCATCAGCTGAAAGAATGTGACCTAAAGAACTGGAAAGCTATAAGTTGCCTACTTTTCCTCTGTGCAACTATGGAGTTGCCAGGTAAGATGTCAAATAAATGTTCATAACACAAGGGAACAGGGGTTTGGCAACCAGAACAGAAATCATATATTTTTGTTGTACTTCCCTCACCTTTCACACATCAAGTCATCAAACTTTAATAATTTCGATAGCAGGGCCCGCTTTGCTGTACGCAAGTCTTCAATAGATTATTCAAAACACACATGAAGCGACGACATGTCGTCTGCTGCTGCTGCTGCGTGCAGTCGGCTACCAACTTTTACCTTAAGGCTTTTTGCACATGGGTTGTAGGCTTAGTTAGAGACGCGGAGTGTTCTACAAACGAATCGTCGCGTAGACGTATCGTTTTGTAATATCTCCGTTGAAATCATGGCGTCAAGCGTACCAGATGTGTTTGGGGAATTTATTGATGATCTTACCTTCTCTTTAGACGAAGAGGATTTCTTGTTATTTAATTTCGTTAGAAGTAGAAAGCGACGTCCTCATTGGATCCATCCATACATCGCAAATAATTACAAGAAAAGATTGTTGCTGCACGTAAACTGTCAGAAATTGATAATAAATTTGGCGCTGATAGCCGAAATACAGGCTTTTGTCTAGTTCGGCTACAGATGTCTCATTCTTTTGTCCTACAATAATATAGCCCACAAATCTGTTGCAAAATTGTAAATTTATTTGAATAAATCATTATTATTATTAATTCCGCAATTTTTATCGAATGAGGAAAGATACATTTACAATACTTCGAAATATTTTGGTTTTTTTACGCCTTCGACGCGCTTACTTTTTTCAATACGACGCCATGTGCGATGGGGCTAAGGATGTACATTATTTTGATCTATCTTGTAGGGTTCAGTCAGCGTTTGCAATGTAAGCGCAAAAAGGTGTATTTACGACATCACATGAGAAACCTCTAAAATTATCAATGTTTGTTTACTATATTATGAATATATTATATATATAAACCTTCCTCTTGAATCACTATATCTGTTTAAAAACACCGCATCAACGTCCGTTGCGTAGTTTTAAAAATCTAAGCATACATAGGGACAGACACCGGGAAGAGACTTTGTTTAAATACTATGTAGTAAAGGTAGATAGTTTCTTTATGCTATGTCATTGTTAATAGATCACACTACCACACGCGATAAGCGATAAATTCAGTTTGTTATCAGAGGTTATTTCGAGTATCGGTTCTGATTTTTTTCGCAACTTTTTACCTATTTTTTCTTTAATGTAAAACATTAATAAATAACTTATATCTTTTTCTGAAAAAGATTTAAATTGGAAGAGTTTTGTAATAGTCTTGGATTAGATAGGGTTGGCTCGTATTACCTACTAAAATTAATAATAACATAATTTGTATGGTTGAGATGAAATTAATGAAATGAAACGTAAAGCAATTACTTGTTAAGTCAGAATTTAAATGAAAATGGCTAGGCGTAGAATTGAGAATAAGACTTTTCGAAAAAAATATTGATTAATGGTTAAATGGAATATCTATAATATAAAAATGAATCGCAAAATGTGTTGGTAAGCGCATAACTCAACAACGCCTGGACCAATTTGGCCAATTCTTTTTTTTAAATGTTTGTTGAAGTTCAAGGATGGTTTTTACAGCGAGAAAAAATCGAATAGAGTAGGGTAGAGTAGGGTAGAGTAGAGTAGGGTAGAGTAGGGTAGAGTAGAGTAGGGTAGAGTAGGGTAGAGTAGTCAGTTGACGGGAGCGAAGCCGCGGGCAAAAGCTAGTTTAAAATATACCGAAAATACACTCCAAGGGCGGATGGACACGGAAATATTTAAAAAATGCTAGCAAAGACAGCAAGATTCGTCTCAAGACTGAGGAATTTCAACTATATAATATATTCGGCTACGGTGACTGGAATCTGATTTAGTGCAACTACGGGTTGCGATCATGCGCTCTGATGTGACTAATAAAGCTTATCTTTGCTGTAAACGTGCGTGCACAGTGTGGGCACGTTAAAACACCACCGTTGTATAGGTATTGGATGTTAGAGGGCGGTTTATTCTTGATGGGATCTCGCCAGAAGTCGAGATCTCTCTTACGAGAGCCAATGTATGGCTCTCGTAAGAGAGATCAACATTGTGGCAATATTGTGATTCGGTTTCGGTACAAGTTTCATTATACGCGATTAATAACCAGTCCAGTGTTTTGATTTCGCTACCCTGTCCAAGTCGACCTACGGGTTTCGAAATTAATGACAAACTACTAATAAATTAATTACAAACATTTTGGCACCCGGATATAAAAGTGACAACCCTGAAAAAAGTTAATTTACTTGTGGCTCCTAAATAAAACCAAATTAGATTATGATTTAAATCGCCAAATCTTTACAGTAGAGTAAAAGAATTGATTGATTTACAAATGCTATACGTAATTCTGAACATACATAACCAGCAATTTATTCTGTAAACATAATTCTAAAGATGAAACCCATTTGAAAGAAGTAGGGAATACAAGCGAAAAAATATCATGTTGTTATATTTTTTTTTTTTTTGCAAAAGCATTAAGTACTTAATCTTACGAAAAAATCATATGTTGATAATGTTGTACATGAATCTATAATAAAATATTATTTTCGTTATTAGGAGTAGGCTTCAGAAAGTCATCGTTTTAATAGCACTGCTCGGGAGTTAGGGCCTTAACACTAAGTATTTAATTTTGAACACAATTGCCCTTTGCATCATTTTATTTCAATAAATGTTATCCTAGCTTAAAAGCTAGCATAGCCTACCATAACATTGAATTTTGAGTTCCTTATTTATGTCATGGTTCCAAAATCAGTTCTTAACTAGTGATTTCAAGTAAGGTTACTAAAAGTAACCTAAAAGTATATGAGCGTATGATACCTATCCATATAGGTAAATAAAAAAATAATGGTCAAATAAGCGCATCACTTCAGAATGACTACATATATTATTTGGCTGATATTTTTTTGTTATGTTCGTAATTGTCAGGACAGGGTTTGTTGTAAAAAAAACTGCAAGATATCGAAAAAAAATTGCACTCGGGTGAAACCATGGCGGGCAGCTAATTATTTAATAACTAAAGCTCCGATAATCTTTAAATTTATCGAACCGGAACCGAAACCGGACTCGGAAATGCAAAATCAATCGTAAGTTCCAAACTTTCGGAATCGGAACCGAACCTCCGTAACATCTCTGCCTTGTAAGAAGCATGTCCCTATGTATTGTACTGTCTTTTAAATTCATTATTATTTATCAATCAACGAGTGTCGGATTAAGTCAGCGCGGGGCCTGTAAACAAGGGTTTCTTGGTAAAACAAATGCAGTATTTTAATCAAATAGATTTTGTCGATTTCGGTACCAGCTAAAGCTAGGTTTCTAAAGAAAGGCATTCGTTCCTTCGAATCATAAAATTACTATTCTTAAACCAAAACGGTAGGAATTGCATAGCTATTGCCGGGATCGGGCTTCGGCAGCCGGGCCGGAACTGCTCTCAAGCAGCTCCTGCCCAAAAACATAGAGGGTCATGGAAATCCGGATGGTGTGGATACCCTAGTCTCCCGCGAAGCAGTGATCCTTCCTGCTGTTCTGCCACCGTGGGATTTGGAAGCAACAGTCTTTGTCATGCAAGAAATGCAAATGGCGGTTGAAGTGGTTATTCTTTTTTTGGCATACATGGACGTAGTTAGGCTACAAATATTGATACATATAATATTGTTACTTAATTTAACATCCCCTAATTTTATCATGAAAAAAAGAGAAAAAAGCTCTCAATAGTTAGTTACTCAGCCCAAGTAAACAGGTATGCCGTACGTTCTGGCGGCTGTGAGCAGGGCTCTTGGACTAGTGGTCAAACTTCAGTTGGACCGAAATACTTTTTTGATCTTGTACTAGAAACACAAAACAAAAAAAACAAGCTCTTAGCCAATTTTTTTTTTGCGGATTGCAGGTTAATTATTATTATTAACTACATAACTGTTATCCGCAATTTAGTTCGCGTGGAGTTTAAGAAAATTACTTTCCTTTTTAGGGACAATCGCGTAAAAAATATTATTTAATTACTTAAGTACTTACTTAAACCAATTTAATTTGTATCAATTGAAAAAAAAAACATTGCGGAGAAATCCCCCACTCCTGGCCGGAATGAAATCCCATTCCCGCGGGAAAATAAAAAATAGATTTACTTACTTACTCTGATTTATAACATTAGGCAGAGTACCATCAAAATATGTTGGCTCTGAAGTTGACGTTCCGAACGCATGCTCGAAAAAATACGCAATACGCATTCGCCATAATTATGATTCTTATAAAGAATTACTGCCTAGTCAATTGTTCAAAGTTCGCAGCGGTCAAGATATTTCGGTTGTACTGTATATAACAGTGGTCCCGTTAATTCTTCAACAGTCTCAAAAACGTATTACTTAACGCAGTTTAAAGTTCCCGCGGGAAAATTAAAGTAGCCTGAGTTACTCCTTGTAACATAAACTATCCGTCAGTGAAAGGCTCGTCAATATTGCTCTAAATTGGTAAAATTATATAAATTGCATTTTAAAGGTAAGCAGTCTCATAAGAACATTTTTCAGTAACAACAGTGGTGGAATTCATAATAAAAGCCATGAATTATGTTTTTTTTTTTCAAATGTATAAATAATTAAGTCCTATTTTATTGTATTCTCAGATAAAAAAAAAAAACATTTCAATCTTAATACACTAAACAGTACTTAATACACCGAATACTGTTTTTGGGTGTATTTGTCAATATTTTTTTGCAATATGTAAGCTGCAGTATTGGCAACTAATACCCAGGCAGTCATAAAAATATTTATGCAAAGGATGGCCCATAATGCACTCTTAAACGGGCTACACAAACCGTCAATAATGGCTGACAAAATCACACTTGTTGCAGCTTCTTATACCTACCGTATTAAAAGAAAACGGAGAAATTGTGGATTCAACCTCACATTAATAGGCGTGAAATAATTTCAGTCAAAAAAATAAAACCCGATAAAAAAGTATTACTGTTTAAAGTTCTACTTTTAGATTTAGTTATTAGTTTTAAATTTTATAAAGTAATTTTGAGCGATATTCTGGGCAGAATATGCTGTTTTTCTTTCACTTTGCCAAAATAACAATAGAAAGCGATTGAAACAAAGAACAAGCTTTTTTTTAGGTGGGAAAATTATCTTATGACAAATCCCGCTCTTAGGCGGATCAGGAGATAGTGTCAGACTTTTACTGACTAAAAACCCACTCCAGTTCCTTCTTCGTCCCAGGCAACTTCGTCCCAGGGCCCCCCGGCTTTCACTTTCACACTACCCGTGGCCTCAGTTGACTTCGACCCTGCTAGGCCCCTACGATTTGCTGACATCTCCCTGAGGCGCGCGTGGAACAATACGCGCCGTGAACGACTTGGGCTCGGTCCGGACGGTTACCGGACGGTCGGACGGCGGGCTACGCATTGGTCGCCGTCCGCAAGTCCGTGCCTACAGTGGCCGGAAATCGCGATCGGAATCCCGGCGGCGGTTGGGGCTTGAGGACCGTTGCCTCACGCGATCAGCCGCCTCCTTTGCTAGGATTACTGCTTCGCAGAAGGAGGCGACCGCCTGCCACTCCTCCTCGCTCCGGACCATGGCCTGTACCAAGGCCCGGCGCGAGAGATCGCCGCCGCCGATCGTCCCCACGAGGACACGGCGTTGCTCTGCCCAAGCGGGGCACATCTCCACCGTGTCCTCCGGGCGTTCCACACAGTGGCGAGACCCGGGCGTCGCTTTCGCACGAATCCGGTGCAGGAACTTCCCGTGTTCGGTGAGAACCTGCGTCATGCGGAAGGTGAGGACGCCGTGAGGTCTTTCCAACCACGCTTCAAAGAGGGGACTTACCGCCACATAAAAACAAAGAACAAGCTGGGCAATATTGCAGCAATCTTCCCGTAACCTTTAAAAACAATATAATTCCAAACAAGACCAAACAAGTTAAGTTTTTATACCAAACAAGTTTGGCTATATGGTCAAGACACTACAGCAATATTGCAAAGTCTGGCTGATATTGCTTGCTATGTTGCCGGCCACTGTGCTGCAGCCACAGCCCACATTATTGCAGTAAAATATTGTGAGAAGCCCCTTAAAAATAAACAAGAGAATGGGTGTTTTGGACCCAGTGCTGTATAAAGTGTCGGTATATTATATGACATTAACCTATTGAGTAGCGTAATTAGAGACAGAATTGAAAGACAATGACCGAGCGAACGCCGGCGTTCGCTCGGGGTTTAATTAATTAAGGTCATCATAATAGTTTAATTTAATTCATTAAACCCCAAGCGAACGCGCCGGGCGTTCGCTCTCTCATTGTCTTTCTATTGTGTGTCATAATTAGCTGTACTGTGTGACACCCACAATTGACATGTGCGAAAACATGATTAATAATCAGTTTATTGTAGCAGGACATCATTTATGTGCATAAATGACGTTTTCATTGAAGTAACTTCTATTTTTTAACAGAATTACAAAAACTGAGAAGGTGATCAAGTCGTCTGAATCTTTTCTTTTTTAGGGTTCCACACCTCAAAAGGAGAAAACGAAACTAAAAGTCCGATTTGAAAAAATCTTTCAGTGTTATAAAATAGTCCATTTATCGAGGAAGGTTATATGTTATTTCTTTTAAAGAGCTTCCTTTGCATGCTTTGCGTCATTATGTATTACAAGTTTGTTCCCCATTTTTAGGGTTCCGTACCTCAAAAGGAAAAAACGGAATCCTTATAGGATCACTTTGTAGTCTGTCTGTCTGTCTAGAGCCGTTATCTCGGGAACGCATGGAAGTATCGAGTTGAAATTAAAACCATATACTCAAGTCAGCGGTCCCTTGAAGCTGTGAAAAAATCAAAATTTCTAAATTAACGGAAAAAAATACGGCCGTTTTATATTGCAAAAAAACGTATATAAGTATATATATATATATATTTTTTTTAACGACACTCAAGGGAATCAAAATTCATTGGGTACTTCCCGTTGATCCACAATCCTAAAATTTGGCATAAATCAAGGTCTATAGCATAGGTATAGGAATAAATCTGAAAACAGTAATTTTATTGTTACGTCGCAAAAAAAATCTTCGAGAATAATTGAACTATTTTCATAGGTACGGTTTGTACGGAACCCTCAGGGCGCGAGTCCGACTCGCACTTGCCCAGTTTTTTTCATTTCTAATTTCATTCTTCTTGTTCAGTTCTAAAAAAAGTCCACGACAGCATATGTCTATCTTTTAAGGTTGGCTAACAATAACCTGTTTTATGGTAATTAAATTTGTGCTGAAATAATGCATTATTTGCGAAGGTGATTTTATATGTAATACATAATATTATTCCTTATCCAAATGACTACATTATTCATTCTAAGTATTTAATTTTGAAGAGAATCACTCTTTACATCATTTCATTTCGATAAACATCTTGGGAGATAGTTTTAAAATAACGCTGCAACAAAATAATGATGCGCGAATGCTGCGACTCTATCCGCAGGCGCACACGCACCGCAGTATTTTTCGTACCTAACTAAAAACATAGTGTACGTAGAAGTAGTTAATTTTAACTACTACTCAGTCCCTACATACTAATAATATTATAAGACCCAGTACTGTCACCTTACTTTCTATAGTTCCACAGTTATGTACCTAAAACAGCCTTATATACTTAGACTTTACAAATATTTCCAACTTCTACGCGCAAGAAGTTGTGGACAAGAGCTATGAAAATCAATAAAAATAAACCTAATAAAACCATTCGACTTCTACGCGGATGAAGTCGCGGGCAAAAGCTAGTAATGAAATAAAGATTAGATTACATAACGCTAATATCTGCAGTCCATGGATGATATACGCTCAAATATGCAGTACCAAGATTAGGGCTAAGGTACGTACAGACACATTGTGGAAATGTTAAGCTTCTATAAGATTTGTTTTTTTGTTTGTCTCCTTTAGACTTACTTACATAAAAGGAAAAACTGACTGAGTGACATATTTAAACGCTTAGCCGAAACTACTAAAGTTTAGGGATATGAAATTTTTCAGAAGGCTTCTTTTTATAACGTAGGCGAGCATTAAGAAGGGGTTTTTGGCAATACAACCGGGGACGAAAAGGGGGAATTTCGTTCGTACCCAAAATCTCATTACGTGTGCCAAGATAAAAATTTGGTTTCAGAATTACTTACCTCCATTAGACCAATTTAGGAGGTTTGAAAAATTGTATGGAAGATTCTTATTTCCTATGTTAATAAACTTGAAACTTGTCACAAATTCTAATCAAATAGAATAATAAAAACTGACATTATTAGTTTCCAGCATAAAACCCCCAAATACAGTTCAAGGGGTGTTAAAGTTGTTAAGAATATCTTCTCTCGAACGAAGTCGCTGACAAATTGCTACTACAGCAATAAATAAAAACACCGGCAATACTATGCACCGGCACTATGAAAAACCTTGGACTAACCATAAAAAAGGCAAATGTGTTGTTATGTCACAAAAAAAATGTTTTTTTTTTTTTTTTCAAATTGGAATTATTTCCAGATTCCATTCGGGAATTGAACTTTTTACTTAGGGTGAGTTTGTACGGAAACCTCAGGGCACGAGTCCAGCTCGCACTTGCCCAGTTTTATTTTTACGCCCCACCTACTTTAGATTCAAGTAAATAGCCTGAACAAATGCTTTGAAATCATTGTATAAAAAATTTGGATGTTGTCACTTTTCTTATGATTATAAGTATTTAGATACTTATAACTAGTAAAGTAAAAAAAAGCTAAAATTAAAAACAAAAAAACTTAATAAGTACGAAAAAGCATAAAACAGTTATCCAATAAAAGTTCAGATAATTAATCTTTTTAACCGACTTCCAAAAAGGAGGAGGTTTCCATATCATCAGATTTTTTTGTAGGTATCACGTTATCTTCGCCGAATAGGTATAAACCGAAATTTGACGACTCTTAAAGTTTGTCTGCCAGGTGATCACATTTAAATTTGGTAAAGATCTGATTGATATATAATAATGATAGATCAAAGAACACTTTAACAAACGATAGCAAATCTTCCGGGATTGATGTTAACACCATTTAATAACACAAAATTACCTTTTTATTATTATTATAACATAACACCGAGTAAGTTACCGAGTATAAAAATTTTGTTACTATTTTGGTGTGCAATAAAGTTTATTCTATTCTATAACATTACCATAGGTCCTACGCCAATACGCACTAAAGGCGTACTTCAGATATGCAAGTTCACCCCCATTTTACCCATTATGTTCAAATTCCATATTAGGGATCAATTCGATCATAACATTTTTGTTTATGGATCGATCTTAGTGATTCTTTTGTGTTTAGAAGAGAGTATTTCTACCAAGTAGTTTCGTTTAAATTTAGTGAACATCTGATAAAGAACCTCTGGGTAAAACTGTACTATACCGGACAACGAAATAACGGGTTTTTTGGGGTGAGGGAGGAGAGGGTGTCTCCTCCCCCCCGAACCCCCTCCCGAATCTAGGAAACACATACTTTTGGAGATATTCAAGATTCAAATTTTGAGGTTAGGAATCACAAAATCGTACATTTTACGCATTTTTGGGGCAGATTTGGTGGTTTTAGGGAGGAGAATCACCCTAAACCCCTCTGACTATACCCCCACAGTAGCAATTGTATACTTTAATGTATTTAAAAATGAAAAAAACAAATTGTGCTGTCGGGGAGCGCTCTACCATTGTCTACAAATATTTGTGCACTGAAATATAGTTTTCTGGGTGGTTTAAAAAAAAAATAACCCTAACCTAACCTCCCACTGTAGCAATTGTATACTTTCATGTACTCATGTATTTAGATTTAAAAAAAAGTTTTCTAGGTGGTTTAAAAAAAAAATAACCCTAACTTGATTTATCCGAGTCAGAGAGCCCTATATTAAGTAAGCAAAAAAATATCTTATGACAGATAAGAATTGCTCACTGGCGCTAGCGCAACTATTTTTTTACTTCGATTCTCGTTACAAAAAAGCCTTATTTTTTACTTTTTTCAAATATTAATAATTTAGCTTTTAGCTTGTTCAATACAAGCTAAATTCACTTAATGATGTATAATATGTCATTTGGCTATATTACTCGTCATTTGGCTATATTATTCGTCATTTTTGATGCAAATAAAAGAAAATTTGCGTTTTGTTAAATATTCATTGTGGCTGTATGAACCTTTGTCATAATATTACAAACAAAGTAAAAAGTGAACGAAATCTGTCAAAATGGCGTCAAATATAACGAAAAATTAGCGATTTTTTTTTTTTAATCAAAAACTAAGTATATGTTTCCTAACATTGAGACTTTGCGAAATTACTTTTTAGACATAAACCTTTCCAATATAAAATTATGAGCGCATAACTCGCTGTCCGGTATAGTAAAGTTTAGCCAACCTCGGAGGTAGTAGACCATGGAACACTTCAATAAATAATAGCAAATCATCTGAGATTTTGCAATCGCATGTCTGTTTATTGTTAACATTAATACATAACATTAAGTCAAGTAAGCTCTGTAGGGGTCCCGCAGATGTGTAAAATTCACACTGGTAAACCCTGTGCCCCGCTTGGGCAGAGCAACGCTGTGTCCTCGTGGGGGCGATCGGCGGCGGCGATCTCTCGCGTCGGGCCTTGGTACAGGCCATGGTCCGGAGCGAGGAGGAGTGGCAAGCGGTCGCTTCCTTCTGCGAAGCAGTAATGCTAGCAAAGGAGGGGGCGATTGCGTGAGGCAACGGCAACGGTCCTCACGCCCCAACCGCCGCCGGGATTCCGATCCCGATTTCCGGCCACCGTAGGCGCGGGCTTGCGGATGGCGAGCAATGGGTAGCCCGCCGTCCGACCGTCCGGTAACCGTCCGGAACGTCCGGCAACCGTCCGGACCGAGCCCAAGTCGTCGACGGCGCGTATTGTTCCACGCGCGCCTAAAGGGAGATCTCAGCAAACCGTAGGGGCCCAGCAGGGTCGAAGCCTACTGGGGCCATGGGTAGTGTGAAAACGAAACCCGGGACCCTTGGACGAAGGCAACGAAGGAACAGGAGTTGGTTTTTAGTCAGTAAAAGTTTGACACTATCTCCCGCCCCACCCTAGGGAAGGGATGTCATAAAATGATTTTCCCAACGAAAAAAAAAAAAAAACTGGTAAACCCTCATTTCTTTTACCAATACTATAATAATAATTGGAGTTATTAATTAGTGCATAACTTTTTGGCTTATGAACTGATTTTGACGATTCTTTTTGTGTTAAGTTATAAAACTAATAACTCTGCAGTAATCTCATTACTGAAGGAACATACGTGCGTTTTAGTCAGTAGAAATTTAACATCACGGGCAACCCCTAGAACGAAATAACTATATACCTTCAGAAGTCGGTGTCAAAAATGACTGAACAAAACCAAATACCAGGCAAATCAAAAAAAAAGTTTTTAGAGGCACTAGCCACTTGTAATAATTTTGAAAACTGGTTATAGAAAAGTAAAAATACCAATACATTTTTTCGATAGCCAAATCAAATTATCGTGTCTCATTTAATAGTGAATCGGCATCGAGAACTATTTCGTGCGATGGTTTTCTACGATTTTAAATGTGGCCTAAAACCTGATCAGTCATTTGACCAACTTCAAATTGCTTTTATGGATGAAGGACCTTCAAAAGCAACCATCTACCGGTGGTATAGCGAGTTCAAGCGCGGTCGCCTTACTATGGGGGATGAACAAAGGAGTGATCGTCCTGCGACGGCTGTCATAAATAGTCTAAGATCAGATCTGTGATCTTTCTTATAGAATATTAGACAAAAGTGGCTCACCAAAGCACGATCAAATCTTTGAATAATTTCTTAAAGAAAAAGTGACAAGTCACTTTGAGCGTTCGGGCGGATATTTTGAATTCGTTCAGAAACTCACTTCAAAAATGGAGACGTAACGATAAAATAATGGTCACACTTAATTATGTTTACTCAAAAATATGTACATACATTATAAGAGAATAATAGTAATTTATTTTTAACACTTTTTAATTATTTTCTACGTAACATTGAGTTGATATGACATGATTTCAAAACGAATGAAGACTGCAAGCTAACGAGACGCCATGTTGATTAAAACATGGCAATAATTGAAAAACTATTATTTTTTGTACACAACAAATCAGGCTCAAATTCACCAGAGAATATTTTTCCCCAATTTGTGGTATTTTTTCCCTTTTTTTGCAATACTTTTTTTATTTGTAGACTTACAATTAAGTACTGCTCATAAATTAAGAACGAAACCAACACATTGACAAATGCTTGTACCAATGTTTACGTAAGCATGGGGTGATGAGAGCTTTGCTTACTTTTGCTGACAAGGGGGAGGGGGGAGATAATATTTGCAAAAAATCTGCTTACGTAACACTTGAACGGTCCCTTTTATACAAAATTGGTTATAAATATAGCGATATTACAGAAAATACAACAACATAAAGGTAATTTACAAAAAAAGATTAATGTGCCTTTAATATAAAGAAAATTAAAACTTATCTTATTAAGTAAATCCGAAGGCAACACAGTTCAAAAGGACCCGTTTTAAAAACGGCGATTTTATAGGTAAAGATCTAATATTATAAGACCCAGTACTTTCATTTAAAATTCTATAGCTAGTTCCACTCATACTTATAAATTGTGTGATGTACCAAAAGAGCTTCTTAATCTACTTGGACTTTACAAATATTTCCAACTTCTACACGAACGAAGTCGCGGACAAGAGCTATTAATTATAATTAATACAACAAAATAAATTTAAAAAATCCACTAAGAACCATTTTCGACTTCTACACGGACGAAGTCGCGGGAAAAAGCTAGTTAAACAAAATCCGGACTGGCTGATCGCAATATACTCAAAAACTACTGATTGATGAGAAATTTTGTGTATAATAAATACATGAATAGAGGGTTTTTGGCGGGTTTATTTACGAGTGAAGTTCAGTGGTTATTTAAATTATTCACAAATTGATTCCTGGTAAATAATGTGATGTAAAATTAGTGTAGTTTTGAATCTCAAGCACCTTCACAACTGGAAGCGAAGTTTTCCGCGAAGGCTGACTCAATACATTTGCTGTCAAATACTGCAAAAGTATTAAAATGTGTAACATGCTTATTCTAATTAAAAAACAAAATAGCTGATGTGACGAACTGCTAATAAAACCCCTAAACGATGAAAATTATTATCTAACTGTTAGCATATATTAGTTTTAGTTGCTATCATATAGCACGCGTACGTCAAGAATCTGAAATTACATTAATCTACATTTTTTTATTTTTAAAATGCAACAGATTATATAACCATAGGTGTTTCGTTATTATGTATTTGAAGGCTTCTTAATTCGAATTTGAGAGTAGAAAAAGTCTATCACGTGTTTAGTTGCATCTGTTTAAAGTTGTAAGAAAAACCCTTAGGGGCCATTCACTTATTACGTAAGACGATTTAGGGGAAGAGGAGGGGCGACCATGTCTATTTTTTTCTTACAAAGGGGTGGTAGGGAGTCTTGAGTTCTTACGAAGATCATAAAAATACGCAAAGTTAAGATTTGAAATGGTGCGGGCAAACCCAACCACGCGATGGCCAATGTGGGCTAGGATGCGTATAGGTAAACTATTTCCATAGATTTATATGTACTTTGTACTAGATTACGCATGCAGTACACTCACTTCGATGGACTCAGGTGTACTGCTGTGTGTACACCTGACATTAGTGCGATTTTGACATTAATTCAGTGCGCGAGCGGAGCTAATAAATACGAATCATCACAATGTGAATCTGAACGTAAATAATAATTTTGTAGTCAAGTCAGTAACATTACTGGTTCTTTAAGCAATTTAATAGATTTTAATATCGTAATACTACAATAGAAAAGATATTTCTTCATTTAAATTAGACATGGGACGAATACTCGGTTTGGATTCGGTATCCGGCGGATTCGGCCTTTTTTTAGGGTTCGGGCGAGCACCGAGTATTAACGGCCGAGTACAGAGTACTCGGCCTTAATTAAAAATAAAGACAAAAAGCCAGGGTTTATGATTATTATTATATTAGACACATTAAAACATCAGGAACATGAGAAACAGCAGAAATATTGAAAACGTACATAAGAATCTATAATAGAAATTATGATTATTAATATTTAAAATTTAAGAGAGGAAGATTGTGATGCAAAAACACTAGCTTTTCGGCCCTATTTGGGTCTAGCTTGCTCCTTTTTGCTTCATCATAAGCCCGCCTCTGAAAACAGCCGTTCACTGTAAACTGAACTGGCGGGCGTTGGTAAGTACTGAGCCGCAACTTTTCCCAAGATGGGGTAATGAACTTTATTAGAAACCCAACATTTATATGGATTTGCATCTCTTGCGGCCCTTGGTACGCTTAAGTAATGATCTAACTCTGCTGCAGCGGAATTCTTAGGATCATTAGGTTGGTAACTGGTTGATGCGTCAGCAGCTTCTTCAAAACATTCCCAGAATAGATTATGAGCTTCAGAAGCAGTATGATTTATATCTATCATTCTAGCTCTTTTTTCTGCTGGCTCTGTGTCTATATCAAGTTCATCATCTTCTGTGTGTAGCGATATTTTTAGAGCTTCTCTTTGGGCACGCCACAATTATGGCGGTAAGTCGCCTCTTTGAGGCGTGGTTGGAAAGACCTCACGGCGTCCTCACCTTCTGCATGACGCAGGTTCTCACCGAACACGGGAAGTTCGGGAAGTTCCTGCACCGAATTCGTGCGGAAGCGACGCCCGGGTGTCGCCACTGTGTGTGACCGCCCGGAGGACACGGTGGAGCACACGCTGGAGGTGTGCCCCGCTTGGGAAGAGCAACGCCGTGTCCTCGTGGGGGCGATCGGCGGCGGCAATCTCTCGCGCCGTGCCTTGGTACAGGCCATGGTCCGGAGCGAGGAGGAGAGGCAGGTGGTCGCCTCTTTGTGCGAAGGAGCTAGCAAAGGCTAGTCGGACGGCGGGCAATGGGTGGCCCGCCGTCCGACCGTCCGGACCAAGCCCAAGTCGTCGACGGCGCGTATTGTTTCATGCGCGCCTCAGAGAGATGTCAGCAAATCGTAGGGGCCCAGCAGGGTCGAAGCCTACTAGGGCCATGGGTAGTGTGAAAAAAAAACCCGGACCCTGGGACGAAGGCAACGAAGGTACAGGAGTGGGTTTTTAGTCAGTAAAAGTCTGACACTATCTCCGCTCCGCCCAAGAGCGGGATTTGTCACAAGATGATTTTCCCACCTAAAAAAAAAAGACATTTTCTTAGGACTTAGAAAGCCGAGCATTCCGCCGAGTACTCGGCGAATCACTACTCGTTCCATGTCTAATTATATGCTTCTCCATTAACAATCATAGACACGCAGATGATGATGACAAAACCTAGTTGTAGGTTTTCACCTAAAACCGGTTGACTGAATACATGCTTCACGTGGTGTTTTAATTGTTTAACACATCCTGAGTGAGCTACATTATTCAAAAACACGGAAACTGATGAAACAAATCCTATTTAAAGAAAGCTGAAATATTAATTGATTACCTACTTCCACTGAAGTGGCTGGGTGACATACAATGACAATTGACGTATTTGATTTATAATTTAATATACTCGTACATATTGTACTGTAGCATACATATTGTACAGTACTGTGTTGGTGCTTAACATAATTGGGCGTCAATAAATGTTCCTTTATTAATTTTCTTTTTACTGTACCTTTTTATGTATATATCGTTTATTAATATATACAGAGTGAATCCTAAATTGTGTAAAATATTAAAACCATGCATTGTTTTATTTTGAATATTTTTTGTTAAGACTTCTCAAGTGAAATTAAATGATTTCGAGTCTCTGAACTGGTCATTTTGTGTAGAAATGTAAATAAAAGATTTGATAAAAAAAGTTCTTAGAATGATGAGGATAACAAAAGGTTTCAATATTTTACAAGATTTTGAATTCACCTATATATATATTAAAGTAGTAGAACCGGTTTTGTGAATTTACAATAAGGAAGACGCGAGCGACCACTAGTCTTATTTATTACATTTTGAAATTGAGTATTATTTTAATGAAGTGCGTCACGCGGTTACGCAACGTTGAACGGAACGCGTAAGTGCCATGAAATTCACGGCGCTTAAGACGTTTTGGTCGCGAGAAAAGTATCCTATATAGGCAATCTAGCATTGTATGTTAAAGGTCTCTGCACACAGCCGGCGTGGCGTGGCGGGGCGGCGACGCTGCGCTGGCGCGGCGGCATCGCTCACACTGCGGGCGCGATCACGTCCCGTCCCGCCGCGCCCGTTCACGCCGACCGTATCGCGACGCTATTCATTCATCAAAAAGATGTTGAGCGATACAGACGTGGAAACGCTCTGTGCAGAGATCTAAAGGTCTCTGCACACAGCGGGCGCGGCGCGGCGGGACGGGACGGCGACGCGACACTGAGCAGTTGTAATGTACTAGATATTACGGACGATGCCACACAGAGCCGTCCCGCTCGACGCGACGGTAACCGTCGCGCCACGCCGCCGCCGCGCCGAGCGAGAATACAAGTCAGAAGCGGCGGGGAAGGGCGCGGCGGGACGCGAGCGCAGCGCCCTCAGGAGGCCGACGCTTTGTTGTTTGGTTTACGTATATAATAGTCAAACTGCCGGCGGGGAGTAAGCACGTCGCGTCGGACGGTACGGAGCTTGAATGTGATTTTGTATCGTTTTACAAAAATGGATGTCGACAAATTAGTCGAATGTGTTCGTGCTCACGTATGTTTGTACGATTTGGGCCATAGGCAGTATAAAAACACTGTTCTTAAAAATGAACTTTGGGAATCTATAGGAAGAGAGTTGAATCAAAGCGGTAAGTGACAGTTATTATATTTATTCTATTTAACAGTATGGTTTCACCAAAGGACGTTGTACAACTGACGCTGGTGTCTCCTTACTAAAACTGTGCAGTGCGATTCCCGCTCGAATACGAACGTGTTTCCACTGAGCACGGTACGAATTTTAATCGCATTTTGCGCGGCAATAACCGCCGCCCGAAAACATTATGAGTTCCAAAAAACTCATAGTCAATGAATTGCTGGCATTCCTAGTCCATGCTCTTGACTACATTAATGAGGTAAGCATCCTGCAAATATGCGGTCCAATTTCAAGGAGGATGAGATCAGCAGTGGAAAACTGCTACTGTTCCCGTCTCTTAGTAAACTGGACCAGATGCCGTCTCGCCGAAAAGATGGAACTGAGAAGAGTATTCGAGATATCATTGATATGTTGAAGAACACTGACCCGGACCACGTGCCAGATTTCGTGGCGAAGGAGCTGGGTAAGCTGCCCCCCATCACGTTCGATCGCGTCGACGTTACACGGCTGCTAAAGGACAACTCTACCTGGAAAGTAGAGATGACCAAGATGCAATCTAGGATGAAGGCGACAGAAAAATCCAATGCTGAACTTCGTGTGGAAATAGCATTATTGCGCAACGTTGGTTCAGTAACTAGGTCACCTGAGGCCTCAAAGATGAACACACGTCAAGAGGCGCAAAACGTATCAGTCGGAAGTTTTGAATCGACGAACACAAGTGCGTCACCAACTGCCAAAAATGCTGATCAAGCACCGTCCGCCGTCGCCGTCGCCTCTACATCGGCTTCGGAAACGTCACACGTAGATACGTTGACCCCTAAACATGCCTACGCTGCTGTTGTCACCACCAAGAAACCAGGTACGTCGAAACCTAAGCCACCAGCGAAAATAGGGGACAAAGTGAAAACGGGTTTTCAACCAACCCTGACTGCGGTCCGTAGCTCCTTGCAATAAACGGGCGAAGTTGATCAAGAGAGTTTCACTCGAGTAGAAAAGAAAAAGAAGCCCTGTTGCCGTCACCAGTGCGGTACCGCACCGGGTGGACCGAATATGATGCTGCGTCCTGCTGTGCCTACGACGCAGCTATATATTTCGCGTCTGCATTGTTCTACGAAGGTTGAGGAAGTCGTGGAGTATATGAAGATAAAGAGCAACTGGACTCTGAGAGTAGAAAGGCTAGATTCGCGCCATGACACCAACTTCAAGTCGTGATACGATTTCCAACCCACCATCTACAGACCTTTTTCAGAGAGGACTTTTGGCCGAAAGGTGTCATGTATCGACGTTTCCGAGGACGGCTACGCGACACCACGTAGCGGAAGACGACACCGATGTTACGTGTATGATATCTATGGGCCTTAGTTGCCTGACAATAAAGAAATAATAATAATAATTAAAAAAACTAATATTTAATGCGTGGAAAGAGGCACAAGATGCTATAGGAATCTTCTGCAACTAACAGACAGCTAATGTTACAAGGAGTAACTAAGGCTGCTTTTCATTCTCTCGCAGGAACGGTATAGAATAGAATAATATTAATTGTACACCAAAATAGTAACAATTTCACAGAAACTTAAATTTTGGGTACAATGGCGGTGGCAGTGGGTGACAGCGATATCTACCAGACTACCTTATATATAATGTTCCAAAATATGGGATACGTCTTCGAAACAGTTGAACAAAATTTTACGGGACATTCAATGGAATACTGTAATAATATAGCTAATGTTATAAATAAGTACCTGAAGCTACTTTCTACATTTCCGCGGGAATGGGACTAATAGTAGTTACAAGGCGACATGCAGCTATGTTCGAGAATAACATACTACAAAGCACAACTCAATTCCTCACATTACTTTAAATAAATTCAATTTACTGAAAGGATCCCCACGGTCCAGTCCATACATTTTTGGTCTAAATTTGAAAGCCAAAGAAAAATAATTACAATATTCTGTTAGAACTTGTTTTCACAAAGTTTTTTTATTATTGCAACAACTCTGTGGGACTACTGCCCTCGGTTTATTAAAGTTCAAAAATTATTGGTTTTCAATGAAATAAGTACTCAAATAATTGAATATCCTACTATAAGCATGACAATAATTTAAAAAATAAAATACATGCAGTCTGTAGTTGTTTCTTTATTGCGTTATTTTAGTTTTTTGTAATTTTTGAGATTTAAATAAAATAAGAATACTGGTATATATATTCAACGCTCAAGGCTAAAATGATTTAGAATAGTTATAATCTAATCAAGTATAGGGGTGTTTGGTGCATCGTATGCCAAATTGAAATGGTCGACGGGAGAGGTCATCTGCTATCCTTTCAGACCCTTAAAAACTTCTCATGCCCTGTGGATTTTTTTTCATCGACTTTTTGTTTTATGAAAATAAGACCCAAATTTTTCATTCAATCATAAATTATAAAATTTATATTAGGCGTAGACTCTGAATTTCACGTTTATTTAGATGTGTATTGTATTAGAGTATTTTTAAATTTAAAATTAGTGACATTAGCTATCTAGTTTTACCTAAAGCTGTTCATGTTACAGCTATTTACATGGCTAAAAAAAAACACAAAAGCGACCGGAATCTTGGAAACATAAGACTAACTTGCAACCAACGCATTGAAACGGCTTTCAATACAATTAAGGAGAAATTACGACTTCGTACAACAACTATCGAAATACGAAACACATGTTGGGCCTGCTTTTACAACAGAGGCCTAGTATTTTAGCAGAATTTGTAAAAATTATGAAATACTCACGAAAAGAGAGATACGAGACCTTATAAGAGTAAGATAAAATTTTTAATAGGTTTTTGAGGTATCATTTAAGCAAAAAATTTTTTAAATCATAAATTTGAATATTAGTCTTATGTGACTCGATTCACAATTCTAGCGAAATGCCAAAGTTATAAAAAGATTTTTATGGCATGTGGCACATCACTAGCAAGAGGATAAACTATTAAATTTATAATTAAATAATTATTGAGGAAGTTGGAAGATCCGGTCGCTTTTGGTTTTTTTTTATAGCCATGTAAATAGCTGTAACATGGACAGCTTTAATCTAAGTCCAAAACTTTAAATTAAAAAAAAACTACACAGCTAATGTCACTCATTTTAAATTTAAAAGTACTATAATACAATACACAATCTCATACAATATCTAATAAAATTCAGAGTTTACGCGTTATACATTTTTTTTTTTAATTTGTATTTGAATGAAAATTTGGGTCTTATTTTCATAAAAATTTTCGTGTCAGGAATGGTGGGTATTGATACTCTCGAGCTGAGACGCAAATGTGCGCTCCTTGTGCATTATTTTTTGTTGTTTAATGGTAAAATTGACAACCCTACGACTCTGTCGCGTTGTAGTCTATCCGCGCCGCCTCAATACACGCGACTGCGCTCGCGCCCTCTGCTAGCGACTCCAAGGGTTCGGACTCGTACCGCACAGTATGCGGCAACAAATCAGGCGGTGTCTTTGCTCAACACACTGACTGCTCAGCATCCGGATGTGGACTTGTTCCACTCAAGTGTGCGATTGTTTTTGGAGAGGTGCAGAGAATGTTTTGGCGGTTGATTCGATTTTCAGCAATTGTATATTGCAAATATTATAATGTAAATGTAAATGATAATGATTATGATTATAATAATGATGATGATTTTTATTCTGTTATTTTGTGTTTTTTTTTTCTATATATTGTATTGTAATATAATAATGACTCTCTGCACGTGTTGGTTTCGACTGTAAGTGCAGAGAGTGCCTGAAATAAATAAATAAATAATAAAATAAATAAAACAATAAAAAGTCGATGAAAAAAAATCCACAGGGTGATAGAATATCATGAAAAGGTTTGCGGAAAACCGGTTCGTCGGTCCGTCACCTCTGTGATGACAGGAGGTAGAGGATCATTAGGATCGATGGGTGCGAGGGAAGCTCTACGTTTGTTCAGCATCTCGAAGTCCGTCGATTAAGCAATTCAGTTTATCAGAGTTATCAAAAGCAATACTTTTATCGGGGCGAAAAAGAGCAGACATTGAGGCCTCTTCATTGAATCCTACCGTCCTCTGAAGTAGCTAAAAAGTGAGTAGTGGACTCTAGCTCGCTAAGCGTTTTGACCCAGCGCGCGGAACGCTGCTCTGTTGCTCATTGCGCTGTTTGCGCATTTGAGCTTCGTTTGCGTCGCAGGAACGGATGGTTGCGTTCTTTTCGGTTTTCAGACCCCATACATCGTCCAAGGGATTACAGCTTTGGTCTTCAG
Source organism: Mythimna pallens (assembly GCA_961205895.1). Taxonomy (NCBI): domain Eukaryota; kingdom Metazoa; phylum Arthropoda; class Insecta; order Lepidoptera; family Noctuidae; genus Mythimna; species Mythimna pallens. The sequence goes on from OY540843.1 coordinate 13,151,384, forward strand.
TCACTGGAATCTCCCTTGAACAACCATTCAGGACGGATCGTACGTGGTTCGTAAGTGCGACTCACTCCAAGATTCCTGCCATCGTGTTAGCGATTGAGATTCAATAAATAGGGGATGGAATCTAACTAAGGCTACGTGGTAGATTTTAGTCTTTTGGTCACTTTCTTCCTTATTGATCAATCGGGAGTGATACACTATCACACGTGTTGCTTTTGGTACTAAAGTAACAGTTAAGATGTTCGAGGTGGGGCGGGCGTTCAATGGCTAGGAGAGGGAAGGCAGTAAATGGCAGCTACCTGGAAGTTTCTATTCAAGCTCTAACTCTCTGTTTTTACAGTTCATGTTACCGAAAATGCACGCATAATGGTTTTTTTTAAACTTAAATAACAAAGGGCAACGGTCCTTCAGTTTTGATGCGATAATAAAAAATGCTTAAGAGGTAAAGTTCTAATTCTAACAGATTGTAATTTTTTTTTCTTGGCCGGCGGCTCTTTTGGATTTTGGACCAAAATAGATGATTGGCTTTGGATATTACAGAAACAGAATATAAGCGCTATCGGCTCCGAGTAGCGATCATTTCGGGACTTGTCTAAACAGGTTGGAATGTAACACGATAGGTTTTGCTGTCAGTTTTGCCACAGTCAAATATTTTGACTGACGAAAAACCTAACGTGTAATGCGATGATTGACGTTTGCATGATGAAAAACGTATGGCGATAAAATTCCGTCATTCAAACATCATTAACGATTGATGGTTTTGATTGACGCTTGCATGACCGTGTAATGGACGCCTAAGTGCGCATCGACTTGCGGTCGCAGCACTACTGGTCTGCGATCGGCTGCGGCTGCAGGTCGCGGCAGTACTCGCAGCCGAAGCTCGGCAGCACGTAAGGCCGCAGCTGCGTTCGGAATGGTTTTCACAAAAATCCGTCCTACTACATAGAAAACCAATAGTGCAGCTGCGGGCTTCGGGCAGCCGTCGCATGTGCTGCTTGCATCTGCAGCCTGCCGCCGAGTTTGGAATGGCACCTTTATGAAGAAATGGCATCCTGTATGTTTAAGATCAAATGAAACATTGAAAAGTGCACCACTTCGTCCAATTATTATTTTATCAATGCAATGTTGTTTTGTACTCGTGTGTCGAGTTTTTATCCCAAGGATGACTGGTAAACACTGCCTTTTCTATTTTAGTCCGCTTATGTCCAGTACTGTAAATAAATATTGGTGAATTTTATTAGTCTACTAGCTAAACGAAATATTTTTTTGGAGTTTCACGTAGTTGTGTACCATTGTGTACTTACTAGCTGGAGACAAATCATGAAATGTATATTTGACTGTTTTAGTCATACCTGCATATTAGATTGTAGAAATTCCAAGGCCAAATGTTAGACCTAAGAGATAGTCCAAAAGAGTTACCGTGGCTTTTTTTTTTTCGGTGTGAAAATCATCTTATGACTTCACTTGCTCTTGGGCGGAGTGGCACATAGTGTCAGACTTTTACGGACTAAAAACCCACTCCTGTTCCTTCATTGCCTTTCGTACCAAGGCCGAGTCTTCCTTTCAGAATCAGACCCTTGGCCCCAGTAGGTTTCGACCCTTCTGGCCGTGGCCTAGGAACACAAAAGGCAACTGAAGGAACACAGGTGGATTTTAGTCAATGAAAGTCTGACACTCCCTCTGCCTCTTGTTCCACATAGACTGGAAATATGTTATTTCATGATTTCCCACCTCAAAGCAAGGCCAAATGTGTGTAGTAAATCATATCGTAAAATAAAGTAAGCGATTACCAAATCTTGGCGTGAAAATTAGACTTACTCTAAAGCGATTGAATTTGCGCTTGATAAAAGTTATCAAGCGCAAGTTCGCTTTAGAGTACTACTCTCAGCTTTAGGATGGATCTGCCAAACACCAGCTTGATGCGCTAGATACTATTGAGAAGCGAACTAAGAAAATCATTGCAATAATGCACTCGTCGAAACTCCAAAATCTTGAGCGTGGACGCAGAGTAGCTAGCCTACCGATTTTCTATCCTTTACATTTCGAAGTAATATTTAGAGCTATACTTTATGGAGTATATTTACTACTAGCTATCATTGCGGTTTCACCCGCGTCTTTGGTTACTGCTCCACTCTTGTGAGTCGTAGCGATGTTATTAGGCTTCCTCGATAAAATGGGCTATCCAATACTAAAATAATTTTTCAATTCGTACTACTGGGTTCCTGAGATTAGCGCGTTCAAAACAAACTAACAAATAAACTCCTCAGTTGTATAATATTTGTATAGATATTTAGGTAAACAATTCATTATTTATCTTGAGTAACTTACTGTTAACTTATAAGATGATGATGAGATGTTAAATATTTGGATGACATTTTAAATTAACATACTGTGGTGTTTTAGTCGTCATTTATTATTTTGAATAGACTTTAAAAAAACGAGGAGTAATCAATTCGGTTGTACATATGTATATCTTTTTTAAATATTTGTTACGTAAATACTCAGTCATTTATTGCCAATTATCATTTGCCAAATTCTTTTTTTATTTAAGTACTTAATAGGATATGCTTCCAGAGATGTCCAATTTTCGTCAAAATCCAGTTCTGACGATGGGACCCATAAGGAAATTGAGAGAACCCCTCAAATATTATAGGCTTATTGGTATTTTCATCGAGAACTGAAGCGTCTACAGTCAAAAAGTATAATTTGATGAAGTGGAACTAATGAAGAAGACTACAAATTGATCACGGAACTTCACACTCGCATAGACATCTCAACGAAGATGCAAATATGGTTCTGATAAAAATGGCACCATCGAACTTATCTGATGTTGATGAAACCGGAAGGTCTTTTTACTATATTTGGTGGTATTGTGTTTTGTTTTGTCATTATATTCTACTTTATCATGGGGGGCGTGATGGAATTTTTGTCGGCTATTTTTCAGAATCAAGTACTGGATCCATGGTATTCGTTTGTGCGTCGATGTCGATGACACGGTGTATATAAAGGGAGACACTGACTGACATTATCAAGGCATAGACGAAACTACAGGGCCTAGGAGCGTAAAATTTTGTACAAGTTTTCCTTCTATGATCTAGGCGAGAAAACTAACGAGAGAATTTTCCAAAATTCACCCCCCTGGGGGATGAAACGGGGGCCCAAAGTTTGTATGGAGAAACCTATATTCCCGCGGGCGAACCTAGTTTAAACATAAGCGAAAAAAATGTATGGGGAGAGCCCTGCCCCCATACTAATGTAAAAGAAGGATGAAATCAAAACTCAACACACATGATACTGTGATGTTAAGTGAGTTTAGGTACAAATTTAAAACAAAATATGTCGAGTGAGTGATAATGCACTTCAGATACAAATACAATCATTTAAAACTGTTATTTCATAAAATAGAGTAAACTAGATACTCCGTTTTTGTTTTCTTCGATTCGTTGTCGCATTGTCGCGTGGCGTCTGTTTAGGGGACTTTGATCAACATGGGCAAAACCCCCTCGCAATTTCGTGAGGAGACTCGAACCACTACAAATCAAAACTCGCACTTGGACGATGTTTTCCTTATCTTATAAGATATACCTTTCTATCTAGTTGCACACATTTATCTAATCTGGTCTGTAGACTGATAAAAATGACAAAGACCTACCTAGACTAATATACCTCTAGTGAGTGACTATGTTTAATATTACTCTTCAATGTATGACAGTAAATCACGTGCTTATGTATTTATTCTGTCGCAGCCGTACCGTAAATAATACACCATATTACAAGTTAGCACGCCAATTTGAAAAACGTCGCTGTAATGTAATACGGCTACCTCATGTTCAGCCGGATTGTGGATCCGATATGTCCAATACGTTCTACAAACGGCGCCCAACGTTCTGCTGTATTGTCACTGTAGAGTGACTATAAAATATGAAGAACCGATTTAAAAAATGCCTCTTATTGCGGTCTGCTTGGTTTCAAGTAAACCAATACCTAAACTGTCCGTGTCAGGATTCACTAAAATTCTGAGCTCATTTCGCTCGCTTTTGGATTAATTGGACCTGCGCAAGCATTGGCTACTTTTTCAAAACAGTTTTAAAGTAGGTACTATAATATTTTATATGGTTAGATTCTAAAAATATAAAAAATAACTTGGATTTTCTCGAAACCTATTGATTTCCGCTTAGCCTTCCTCGGGTGTTAGGACTTGTAAGTGAGCATTACTTAATAAATGTGATCATGTTTTCGTTTTAGTTGAATAAATTACTATAATAATTTAATTAATAAAAATCTCTGTGGTAAACAAGAGCAGCTGCAGATTTTCAGTCTGTGGTTACCAAACATGCAATAACTTCATGTCGTTGTTCCTGAAATAATTTTGAAAACTTTTGTAGGGATTCACTAACAAAGCAAGAAATATTCTACTATATTAGTGTTTAAAATTGACAACGACAAGTCCCGAAAAAAAAAATGTTCGCCGTTTGACGATCTACGTTTCGTACGTTTTGGGAACACATTCATTGTGCGTATAGCTAAGCAGTGGAAGGAGTCTGTGTTTCCTGATGGCTACAACCCGGGAATCTTTAAGTCAAGAGTGAATAGGTTACTTCTAGGTAAGTGCGCTCCATCGTCGCTTTCCATCAGATGAGATAGCGGTCAAGCGCCAACCTATCAACAATAAAAAAAAAAAACATTTTTTTTTTAAATAAAATCAGAACAAAAAGAAATCGATTATTATTATTTTATTAAGTACTTGTAATATTAATAATTTTTGCTTTTCCTTTTTAAATGTAATTGTGAATTCAATGTGAATTTTGAAATGTATTTTATTTTATTTAAATTTATTTGTTTTGCAGTGCCCTTACAGGGTGCATGTTTGAAACTTTTAATTTTTATCCAACCACTGTACAAAATGTTTGTAATAATCTGATTTGATTTGCCTGTTAAATCGAAATGGTGGCAAAGTTGTATTATACATCCGTTTGGCCCCCCTTTAGAGGTTATAACGGAAATGTTTGGCCATATTTTAAATAATGAAAAAATAGCTTTCAAGTTCATGTCATAATCAACGACGAAAAAAAAATTGGATATTCCCGATCAAAGCCTTTCAGCTGATAAAAATAGTACGTACCAAATATTATTTTTGCACATATTAAAGATAAAGGACGTCATATCGAGGAGCTGAAGTGTCATATTTAGGTATTTGTTTCATTGCCACGTGCAGAAGCAGTATTTTAAATATGACCACTCTTTTTCATTACATTATGAATAGGTGTCGCAGTCGACTAGTATTAGCTTTTCAGTTAACAAATTACCCTTCAAAATAAACAACGCCATTCAACTAACGGCCCGTATGATATTCAGTCATTCAATCAATCAGCTAGAAGACAAGATTTGGATCCAGGGGCGCCGACTCCTTAGATGCTCGGGGGCTCGAGCACCCATGAGAAATAAACAGTGGGTGCTGAGCACCCCTGAGAATAGACATCAAGAAACAGATCAATAATCACCTTTTAGGTTACGTATAAATTGTAATATTTCTTGATAATAAAAACTGAGTAGTTTCATTTTTATATAATATTTTCATTTTATATTCTTATCAAACATAATTAATAATTACATAAGTATGCAGTATGTAAGTAGGACATTTACATATTTGTCGGTCGATCAGTGTGCATTTCTCTTTTCACATTTCGCCACTTTTTCGAATCATTAAATGAGCATGAGCACCCATAAGGTTTTCTAAAAGCCGGCGCCCCCGTTTGGATCAATAACGTTTAACTACTTGTTTAGACATTTAAGTGTCTGTTAGTCTTTGAATTTATTCAAATTTGCGTTCAACCGGCAGTAAAGCTCACGAAAATCGAAGTAACTTTTGAAGCTGACGGAGCCCTGCTGAGATGTTCTTATTTCTGTATGCAGGGTTTATCAACTCATCCACGCATTGATAATGATAACCGTAAACCGATAAACTAACAACTTACAGGGATGGTCAATAAATACATGTTTTTCGAGTTGACCTTGGTATTTTTTGTGGGTTCTTGCACCTTACACAGTTTAACAAATAACCCAAAAAGAAAAATTGAGTCCTAAAAGTGTCACAATTGGTGTATCTATTCGGTTTAATTGGATAATTATGTTAATGCATAAAGTTTAGATGTTTTGATTATTAAATGTATAGTAAATGAAATGTACTTATTTTCCCAGCAGCAGTATGACGATGCGACCAAATAGGTAAGATAATTTTTTTATATTTGTATATAAATATGTTAATTACCGGCCAAACCTGATTTCAGAATGAACTAGTTTTGCCTAAGCCAAAACCGCAATATTAGTCCAAAAGCGAGCGAAGCGAGATCGGAATTTAAGGGCACCCAGACACGGACGGTTTAGGTCAGAAGACTAAGACGGGTATGGAGCGAAACCTTAGCCTTCGTGGTTATTTTTTTTTATAACCACCCAGAAATAGGAGCGGTGGGGGAGAAGGAAGGAAGGTTTGATCTAGGCGAAACTAGTCATTTTAAAATCGTGTTTGGCAAGTAACATAACATGCAAAATATTTTAAAATATGTACTTAATACTTTCGAATTTGATTCTCTCAGATGTTTAAGGTGTTTGTTCATAAACGATGTTTTTCAAAATACTTTTTATTGATGGATAATAAAATTAATTAGCAAAAATACTAGTTTTTAAAGCATGTAACAATTATTTCACCCATATTCATATCTACTCTTCTCGGTCATTATAAATTGGCGGACTTAGAAAAATAACTAAAATGGTAGGTTGACTAAGTTGTTTTCAAACTTATTAGGGTTGACGCACACGGGCTACCGGCCACAACCACAAAACGTCGCCACGGGCATATTTCATTCATTTAATTATGTACTCGCCACACACATTTGACCGCGATGGGCCACATGCTACAAATCGTCGCTGTTCACTTCTTATGGCCCGCACCGGCCACTAAACGCCGCCACACGCTACTCGCACAATCAAAACTTCTTCGTCAGAGTCCATTATGATACTGCACACGTAGGTTAAAAAAAAGTAGCAGCCAATGGGTCACAACTGGCTGTCGCGCGCTTCAGCTACCTTTGTAGCAGCTTCTAGTTTCTCGTGGTGGTGTTTGTGGCTGCCGCGTGTGGCTCGTGTGCGCTGATTATACATATAGCTTCAATTCGTTCTGTAATTCTGTCTATTTATTTTGCTCGACGTATACACTACCTTCATATGAACACCAGGTCAATTCGCATAGCTTCATTGAAAATACGTTTATTATATTATTTAAAAGGGTGATTTATAGAATAGAATAAACTTTATTGTACACCAAAATAGTAACAAAACTTTTACACTTACTTACTTAAATCTATGGGTACAAACGGTCTTATTTATGTGATCGTTTAAACTAGAGATTGACTCTTATGTAAACACAATCGACCCTTAATTCAATTAAATATCGCAATCGATTTTTATCGATTTGAAATTTATTAATTTTTGTTTATATGAGATATTGAAATAGATTTATAATGATCATAGTGAATGTTGTCGTTAGTAAACGAGATTTCGACTTCAATAAAAAATATATATATACTTAAGTATATGTAATTTTATTTTCTTGGTTGAAAGACATAATTTTGTTAAAAATCAGTTACTAGCTTCTGCCAGCGGCTTCGCTCGCGTGAAAATAGGTTTCTCCATACAAAGTTTCGTGTCGTTGAGCGCAGGCGGTGACAAAAGTTTTCGTTGGTTGTTATTATTACATTGTCAAGATTTTTTAGTGTTAAATAGATTTGTTTTTTTAATTCATAAGTTATTTTATTTGTACTTGGTCCCTGTATTACTTAGTTAATTTTAAATCGTATTTTGGTTTAAAGAGATTAATGTCAATAACAGTTTTTTTTACGAGTGTACATGCCGCTAAAGTTCGCAAGTTTCAAAATCACTGGGAAAAACATCATTGGACGTAATCTGAAATATTGATGATGTATACGTATTTTTGTTTGGGGGGAAATTTTATCTCACGAATAACTTTTCTTCTCAGGGCGGCTACAAGACAAAATTTCCAAAACGAAAGCTATTAAACCAAGAACATAGTTCTTTTGTTAGAAGAAAGTCGTAGTAGGAATACATCATTGATATTGCTTGCCCTTTGAAATGCATGCATGCAGTTTCTACATTGAAACTCTTAATGTGATTTTTTTTTTTTTAATTAGCTTTCATGGTTATAAATACTGCGATATTATAGAAAATACAAAACACATAGAAACCAATAATACCTAATTTCGAAAAAAGAATAACGTATCTGTATATTAAAGTTTATTTGAACTTTAATTCCAAGTCAATCCAAAGACACTTCAAAGCAACCCGTTTTAAAAAACCGCAATTTCATAGGTAAAGAAAGACCTATTACTTAGAATAACATTTTAGAATCGAAGGATTTGAGGACTTTTTCGTTTTCACCTTCAAACTTAATATTGTGTACGGATAGTTGACTTTTATTACTTTTTCATTAGATACGGAACTCTAAATGCGCGACTAAAACTATCAACGTAATAAATCAAACAATGGTTTCGCGTTGCGCGAACTCACAAACTATGATTTTATTAACTCTTGACCACTTAACAACGGTCTTACAGATATCCTAGCGATGTTATTTCGGTGGATAATTAAGTGCATGCGTACATTTTATTTCACGTACTTTTTTCCTCTTTATTTTTTAGTCTCTCTCTCTTTAGTTTATTTATTTTTTGATAAAAATGGGTATTTAAGTAAACCTATTTTTATCAAAAAATAAATACTTAAATTATCATGAAAAATAAAGATGAAGTGTAATCATAAATATTACATGGTTATGGAAGAATAAAAAGATCTACCAACATCAAATATGAAATATTATCAAAAGTGATAAAAAATCTACATTATTTCTTTAAACTAAATACATAAATAAACTAACTGAGCTTATAAACTGCAATATCAACTACTTGAAGAGCAGTGGTGGCCGAGTGATAACGACCCTGACTTACCGAGTATTAGGTCGCGGGTTCAAACCCAGCCAGGCGCATTACTTTGTATACACTGCTCTCAAAACGGTGAAGGGATACATCGTGAGGAAACCGGCATGTCCTAGAACCAAAAATTCGTAGACAGGTGACATTCACCAACCCGCACTGGGCCCGCGTGGTGAATTACGGCCCATTCCCTCTCCTAGAGAGGAGGCCTGAATCCCAGCAATGGGAACATTAAAAGGCTGATTATGCTATTATTATGCTATCAACTACGCAGGACCATCTTGAAACATTAAAAAAAAAAAAAACTTTTCAGCAACTAAAAATGAGCTGATAATGGCATCAGATCATTCAGTTGTTCATAATTTTATTTTATTTTAAACTTTATTCCCTAATAAAAACACTGTACAAAGGTGGACTTAATGCTTTAGGCATTTTATACCAGTCGACCTTAGAATGGTGCAGAAACATAACATGGAAGGTGCAACTTAATAGAAGATCAACAGAAAAGAAATAAGAACAATAACGCATACATCAATACAAATTAAGAATGTCATTGTGAAAAAATGCATCCAACCAATCAAGACTGTGATGATTCTACCAATTTCTTGCAAATATGTACCTTCATCTATAACTAGAACCGACTGGTGCCGTCCTAATGTTCAAATGGATCACATTCCAATGAAACGACTGGACCAAGAGTGGATAAACCCAGAGCGATTTGAACGAGGGACATCGTGGAAGACGATTATTTGTGGACCAAAGACTTACTGTGCGCAGAGTTCAGAAGGCAGATAAGAGGGGGAAGAAGGCTTATCCAGAAAAGAAAACGGTGTCATCAACGCTCTAGGCGCTCTACGCTGTCGAATGGGAAGCCATTTTAAAAGTGATCAATGTATATTGATACATGATCATACTTACGGAGGTTGAAGACAAATCGGACGTAAGTATTCAGAAGGTGGGTCTATTAAGGAGATCTGCATTCAGAGGCCTTATTACGATCTCTTAATTCCAGTCAATATACGCCCTAAACTGAACTGCCTTGCTTATCCGTTTTATGAAATCTTATTGCCACAGCCAGTCAGTAGTCTGGGCACGCCGTAATTATGGCGATAAGTCCCTTCTTTGAGGAGTGGCTGGAAAGGCAACACGGCGTCATTACCTTCCGCATGACGCAGGTCCTCACCGGACACGGTAAGTTCGGGAAGTTCCTGCACCGGATTCGTGCGGAAGCGACGCCCGGGTGTCGCCACTGTGTGGACCGCCCGGAGGACACGGTGGAGCATACGGTGGAGGTGTGCCCCGCTTGGGCAGAGCAACGCCGTGTCCTCGTGGGGGTAATTGGCGGCGGCGATCTCTCGCGCCGGGCCTTGGTACAGGCCATGGTCCGAGGCGAGGAGGAGTGGCAGGCGGTCGCCTCCTTCTGCGAAGCAGTAATGCTTGCAAAGGAGGCGGCCGATCGCGTGAGGCAGCGGTCCTCACGCCCCAACCGCCGCCGGGATTCCGATCCCGATTTCCGGCCACCGTAGGCGCGGGCTTGCGGACGGCGAGCAATAAGTGGCTTGCCGGAGATGTCAGCAACTGTAGGGGCCCAGCAGGGTCGAAGCCTACTGGGGCCAAGGGTCTGATTCTGAAAGGAAGACTCGGCCCTGGTACGAAAGGCAACGAAGGAACAGGAGTGGGTTTTTAGTCAGTAAAAGTCTGACACTATCTCCCGCCCCGCCCAAGAGCGGGGGATGTCATAAGATGATTTTCCCACCGAAAAAAAAAAAAAAAAAGCCAGTCAGTAGTCACGTGATACTTGACCAACATCTGCACAGGTCATAGTAGCACACATTACCATAATAAATTATAGGAGAGATTGGGGACTGTACAAGTGTTGCCTTTATGTGAGCTGCGGAGGAGACTCTTCAGTCGATAGAGCGACCGAAATGTTAAAATGACTTTTCGACTAACATTTTGTGACCTGCTAAAGCCAATAAAGACAAGTCGACATGCAGACCAAGATCTTTAACCTCGGATCGAAATGGAATCACTGTGTTGTTGAGATTACGGGTGAAGTTTAGATATCAAGTTTTCTAAGACTGGGGGCTCCCAACTATGATAACCTGCACGCTACACCACCTCGTTGGTTTTGTGGTCGTAAGCGCGACTGCTGAGTGAGCATGGGGTCCTAAATTCGATACCCGGGTCGGGCAAAAAATGCTATTGGGATTTTCCATTACGAATTACACACAGTAACAGTCCGGAGTTTGGAAGGTGGTGTTATGACACCCCCGTACCTCGAAAAGCAAGTAAAGCCGTTGGCCCTGTGTTCTCTCCGGCCGTATCGGATTGCCGTCCCATCGGACTGAGATTAAAGGAACAGAAAGTGCTAACTTGTTTGCGCACGCACTTCAACACTATAGTATCTTTCCTGCGTACTTGGCTAATCTTTGTTGAGATTGCCCACCATGATCCAAATTCGGTCGAGAGGATTAAAAAACAAATTGATGCAGATATGCGGTTTTCGAATCGTAACTTGTTCGTCGAAAGATCCGTGGTATTGTTATTTTTGATATATTTTTCCTCCTAGGCCCGTATTAAGAAACGTTTCTCAGCCCAAGACCTGTGGTCACGCCATTATTACTGCGGTAAGTCCCCTGTTTGAAGAGTGACTGGAAAGACCTCACGGCGTCCTCACCTTCTGCTTGACGCAGGTTCTCACCGAGCATGGTCAGTTCGGGAAGTTCCTGCACCGGATTCGTGTGGAAGTAATGCCCGGGTGTGTGGACCGCGCGGAGGACACGGTGAAGCATACGGTAGAGGTGTGACCTGCTTGGGCAGAGTACCGCCGTGTGCTCGTGGAGACGATCGGCGGCAACGATCTCTCGCGCTGGGCCTTGGTACAGGCCATGGTCTGAAGCGAGGAGGAGTGGCAAGCGGTCGCTTCCTGCGAAGCAGTAATGCTATCAAAGGCATTGAGCCTCGAGCGTGCACGTGCGGCCTCCTCCGTACGTGCACACTCGAGGGAACGGTCCTCCCGCCCCAGCGGGCGAAATCCCGATCCTGGCAGAACAGGAGTGAGTTTTATTCAGTAAAAGTCTGACACACCCTTTTGCTCCGCCCAAGAGCGCGAGATGTCATCAGATGATTTTCCCACCTAAAAAAATGAATGCTCCGAAAAACAATAGAATTCATATTTTGCATATTCCTAAGTACTCGTACGTTATTATATCTTACAATTTGTATGAATTATATTTTTTACTAAAATTCACTACTTAGCAAACATTTCGATTGCGTTCCACGACTGATCAGAAACGCGAACTTATTATTAAAGCATTGCTGAGAGCGTATTAATTTCACTTTTTACTGCAACATACTTTCAAGTAGGTTTAAAAGGAGTGTTTGGGTTAGCGTAATTCTATATTTGGATTACTATTGGCGTAATTGGCGTTTATAAATCCCATAGAGTCGCGATAAAACGATGGTCTTGAATCATCATAAAACCGTATACAGCTTTGTTGTTTTGATCACGGCTAGTGGTCATAGATTCGTCTCACAGATAAGTAATGATCTGTGGTTCGCATTTTATGTGTAATTTAAGCAGGATTGAAATGGGTGGACTACGCAACTCAGCCAATGCATAAATTATTAATAAATGCTCGCCTCGGCTTCGCACGGGTGCCATCTTTTTTTTTATTTGTTGACAATTTTGTTTTTCAAATAAACCTTGTTCTGACAAATATGAACACAACAAATAAATAATTACAGCCGTTGTAAATTGATGCGTTTATGTGTAAGTACACTTGCATTAGGAAATTAATTTTTATTCATAATATATTGAACATATATCATATGCTCACAGACAGGTTTGTTCAAACTTAAACGAATATCGCTTTATTTTACCTTTACTTGTAGCGAAATTTTCAGGTGGGCAATCATCTAATGACTTTTCCCAATTTAGGTTGGAGCGGGAGGGTGTCAGACTTTTAATGACAAAAACTGGGCAAGTGCGAGTTGGACTCGGAGAACACGAAATTTATGGAATACTAAATACACCTCCTAACCGTTTAATTTTAGGAATCTGTTCTTCAGTAATATTAATTCAGAATGACGACTAAATATTTTGATGCCGCTCGACTGTAGTTCATCGCGACGATTGCATTTAGTTCTAGGCCTGAGTCTAATCACTGAAATGGTCCGGAACAGTGATATAAGTATCATTTGGAACATCGGTTTAAAAGAATTGTGATCTTTTACATCGCGTCAAAATCACACCCTCGATTTCTTCGGATACGACTACGTGCTGCGCGGCGTCCTCCCTGGCGGGGTCAGCGTGGTCTGCTACGCAGACGACACGCTGGTCCTGGCGCAGGGAGAGTTGTAACAGGCGGCGGTCGAACTAGCGACACACGGGGTTGCGACAGTCGTGGGCAGGATCCAGGAGTTGGGACTCGAGGTGGCATTGCACCAGTCCGAGGCTATGTGCTTTCACGGCCCTCGGAACGCGCCACCACCGGGTTCCCAACTAACGGTAGGAGGAGTCCACATCGGCGTCGGGTCAACGATGAAGTACCTGGGACTCGTTCTCGACAGCCGACGGGATTTCGAGGAGCACTTCCGTCGTCTGGCTCCCAAACTAAATCGGACTGGGGCTGCCCTCGGGCGGCTCCTGCCCAATCTTGGGGGTCCAGATGCCTCCTGCCGGAGGCTCTACGCGGGAATCGTTCGGTCCATGGCCCTTTATGGCGCACCGATATGGGCGCCGGCGCTGCGGAAGCAGCCAGCGGCCCGGCTGAACGCATGCCAGAGGGTCATGGCCATACGGATGGTGCGAGGATACCGGACGATTTCCCGCGAAGCGGCGAGCCTTCTTGCCTGCCAGCCTCCATGGGATCTAGAAACAACAGGCCTTGCTCTCATGCACGATTTACGCATGAAGATGCAACGCCGGGGCGAAACACCGCTGCCGAGACAAGTCGCAGCATGGCGGACGGAGCTCCGGCGGGTTCTCATGGAGAAATGGCGACAGCGACTGTCTCTACCCAGTGCTGGGCACGCCACAATTATGGCGGTGAGTCCCCTCTTTGAGGCGTCGAAGAAAAGAAGACCTCACGGCATCCTCACCTTCCGCATTACGCAGGTTCTCACCGAACACGGGAAGTTCGGGAAGTTCCTGCACCGAATTCGTGCGGAAGCGACGCCCGGGTGTCGCCACTGTGTGGGCCGCCCGGAGGACACGGTGGAGCACACGGTGGAGGTTTGCCCCGCTTGGGAAGAGCAACGACGTGTCCTCGTGGGGGCGATCGGCGGCGGCGATCTCTCGCGCTGGGCCTTGGTACAGGCCATAGTCCGGAGCGAGGAGGAGTGGCAGGCGGTCGCCTCCTTCTGCGAAGCAGTAATGCTAGAAAAGGAGGGGGCGATCGCGTGAGGCAACGGCAACGGTCCTCACGCCCCAACCGCCGCCGGGATTCCGATCCAGACTTCCGGCCACAGTAGGCGCGGGCTTGCGGACGGCGGGCAATGGGTGGCCCGCCGTCCGACCGTCCGGTAACTGTCCGGACCAAGCCCAAGTCGTCGACGGCGCGTATTGTTCCACGCGCGCCTCAGGGAGATCGCAGCAAATCGTAGGGGCCCAGCAGGGTCGAAACCTACTGGGGCCATGGGTAGTGTGAAAACGAAACCCGGGCCCTGGGACGAAGGCAACGAAGGAACAGAAGTGGGTTTTTAGTCGGTAAAAGTCTGACAGTATCTCGCGCACCGCCCAAGAGCGTGATTTGTCATACGATGATTTTCCCATCTAAAAAAAAAACCCTCGATTTCTGATTTATTAAGCATTTGAAGTTGAGTATTTCTCAAACTCTACTTTAGCCTGAAAATCGTGTCATAATTTAGTTCAGGTAATTACAAGTTTAATTACACTATGTTTTAGTACGTTCTAATTTGAATTTAAAAAGACAAGACTTCACCTAAGTAAAAAGTGTTTCAGTGTTCCAATTGTTCCAAATGATGCATTTAAAACATTACTGACGCTACAAACTTTCGGAACACTAAAATATGTCGGAACAGTGAGTCGGTTCAGAGTTACACACGCTTATATTGTTAGACTTGCAAACGAACTGACCGTTCGCCGCTAGATTCCCATGCGTTGCGAAGACTGCAACAGGCAAATTGTTGCAGTCCTTCGCGGTACGCGGTATAAACGATGAGGCGAAACGCTTAGTCCGGACCGTAGAGGTCCAGACTAAGCGTTTCGAATATGCAGCAATAAGCAAAAACCACATTGTCATGCCGAAAAACCTGCTATATTTTTATAAGGATTAATTTGTAAATTACCAGTTAAACATCATCTAACGGTTTTAGTTAATTTCTAGTACATAGTACATCTTTAAAATCATGATATCTTCGTAATGGAATGTTAGGATTGAATAATTAAAAAAGTAGTATGCAGGTATTGAATCAGGCATCAATATGAAGTCAGTAGTTTATTTCGATAAGAATTAAGGCGGCGAATAAATTCATTTTTTAAATAGAATAAAGTAGTTATTGTGTCATAACTATTATATATAGTAGTTAGACGTATGGTGTGGCGACATTTTTTGTTGATAGTGATGTGTATATCTACTAAATCGTAATACATAAGTTTGTTCTATCATCGATAGTTTTTGCAGCGCACGCGATGTAAGGAAATTTATTCACACTTTGGTTTACCTTATTGCAGTTTTAGTAGGAAGCCCTATATGAAATATAACCTATGTGAGTGCCTGCGCACACTTGAGACAAGACTGTCTTAGACATAATTGTCTACGACGTCGCAAACTTGTATACGACACCGCAGACTTATCTGCCACAAGACTGTTTTGAGATGTAGTGTTGCCAACAGTTACACTAACTTACCACTAGAGTCAACTTTTGAAACCATCAGAAAACCACTAACAAAGAATTATCCCATACACAAAATCGCAAAATTTCCCACTAAAAAAAATTGTAACCTATATCATGTACGTAATTTTATTTCCAATTAAGTAACAGCAAATGATTTATTTAATTTACTATTAGACACAATAATATTTATATAAATACAAAATTATATATAAAAACACTTAACTACTTAATTAAACTACATACACTAAAGGCTACTCCTAACTAAAATATGGAGTCATAAAACTCCTCCGCATCGCTGTCGACTGGAAGTGTGCCCAAAAGGCTGGCGGCATTGCCACGTTGTATGGCAATGCTTAATCTCTGGCCGAGGTAAAAGCCAGCCCTTGGGTCACGCGAAGTGTCAACTAAGCGTTTGGACAGTTCTTTAAAAAGCGTTTTTTGAGCACTCGGACCCCACGGCCAAAGAGTTTCAACCCCAAACGGCTCAAAAATATAACTGCCGACGAGGTTGTTATATTTCCGCCGCTTGAGGTTCTCCGCAGCCGCAGCGGCAGCACCAGCACAGCACGATGAGCTAGGAAGCTGGGATGGCGCAAGAGTGTCGACACAGGTAGCGTCCCACACTAAAGGTCTACCCACCATCCACGGAAATAAAGACATACCGTCCGGTCTCTTACCATCGTCGCGTGCCAGGCCATGAGATTCCAAAACAGCCGGAACGCCGACGGTGACAAGGGCTCGTCGGATAATGTCGTTAATGTTCGCGTGCCGCGCTATGCGTCCCGCGCTTCGACTGCTTGACAGACCGTGGTGACCGAGGCTGTAGACAACTTCGCCACAGTGGCAGCGATGAGAAGAACAGCAAGGAGCGCCAAGACATAGGGCAACAGCTAGGCGTAAAGTAGTATCGTCGAATAAGGTGCCAATATTCGACGACGGCAATTCGTGAAGCCAAAGACCTGACTCCCAATTCCCCACAGCCAGCAGGCGCGCACGCTCCGCAGTAGTAGCTGATGTTAGCATTAGATTTTCCTGGACTACTTTGCAGAGCGGCTCATCCCACCGTCTCTGGGAAATTGGGTAGTTGAGTGGATTTGTATTCGGGCAAGCGAGTCTCCAGGCATCTATAGCCTCGATAAAGCACGGCACATTGAAATCACTCAGTGAGGGTGAAAGGATATTCCTCCCTATTAATTTCTCAGTGCCGTGAACCAAAGATATAAAAGCTGGTAAACTAATACTAGAAATTTTGCGGACGCCGAGGCCTCCCATACGGATGGGAATGGTAGCTTGAGCCCAAGCTCGATCATCCATGGCCATGTTTAAGATTGACGTAAGGGTATGCCGGATAATTTGGTCCATTTTTTCCAAAAGACGGGGGTGTTTGCATAAATGAGAACCGCGGAGGAAATGTTAATTTAGGGCCGAAACAGCAAAAAAGAATTAAGGTGCTGGCCGAATGCATGTTAATTTTTAGTAATCTTTCCGAAATATCATTAAATTTTTGAATTTTTTCCTAAACGATATTAGGAAAGGAATCCGCGAAAATAGGAGACCCAAGCAGACGAAGAGAGCTTTTTTCAGTAATTTTGATTTCTGGAGCTATTGTGTTAAATTTGGAAAAAGTTGTCTGTCAGTAAGTACTGTCAGATAAGAATAACTCACATTTAGAAAAATTGAGGTCAGGCCTATTGAGTGAAGTTGATTTTTTAGAAAAAGTAAATCGTTTAAAACTGTGTCTGCATCGCCTCCTAGGGTTCCATCGTCGAGATACCGAACCATATTTTATTTCGTACAGAAATAAATAAGTAGGCATAATATAGTATATAGATTATTAGTTTCCTTCAATAATAAGAGATAAAAATTAACAATCAATTGATCAAAATACCATTTTTGGGTAAATTTACATTTGTAGGTAACTCAACACACAAATTATTCAATAACAGCTATGTATTAATTCGTCTTCAGACGAATCATACGTATCATTGTCGTCGGTATCAGATTGATAATTATGAATTCTATGGAGCTGATTTACATCAGAGTGATCGCATTTTTAGTAAGAAATTGAATTTTGCTAAAGCATTAGAAAAATCCACTAGCCACTAAAACCAATATTTCGCAATTTGCAATGCAAAGTGGGGGAATGCAGATACAGCACAGTATCAATGTCACAAACAAAAAGTTGTAGCGTGAGGATTCTAGCGGTGGTAGCAGTAATGATAGACATGTAGACAAAGGCTCCGATCCCTGTGGGACACCACACGACATCTCTTTTGCCTGATCCATTGTTCCCGGTGAACGGAATAAATGACCACACGACAGAGTAGTCGTAGGCGTCGTCGGCGTCCTCTGATATGGAGTATGGAGTGCGACCCTAATTTAACTTTAAGGCATTAGCGATGTAAAAAGACACCACCAAGACGACTCCATCCCGGGACACTAGGACACGGTGAATCATACGGTGAAGGCGTGCCCAGCTTGGACAAAGCACCGCCGTGTCCTCGTGGGGGTGATCGACGTCAACGCTCTTGCGCCGGGCCCTGGTACACGCCATGGTTCGGAGTGACGAGGAATGGCAGTCGGGCGCTTCCTTCTGCGAAGCAGTAATGCTAGCGAAGGAGGCGGCCGCACGCGTGAAGGGACGCCCCCAGCCGCCGAGATACCGACCCAGATTTCCAGCCACCGTAAGCGTGGACTTGCGGACGGCAAGCAATGGATAACTCGCCGTCTGGCCGTCCTGTTACCGTTCGGACCGAGCTCGAGTCGTCGTCGGCGCACAGTTTTCCACGCGAGCTTCCAGGAGATGTCAGCAAATCGTAAGGGCCCATAAGGAGTGGGTTTTAGTCAGTAAAAGTCTGATAAGCCCTCTCGCTCCGCCTAAGAGCGCGAGAAGATTCTCATTGGATGATTTCCCACCTAAAAAATAAAAACCTCCTGATGGTGTCCTCTGTGGAGCGCCCCTTGGAAACCAAACCGGCTCTCCGCCAGATCCGGCCTTATTCGCACCAGCCTACCGACGAGGCGTGCAATTACTTTTTCAAAGAATTTGCGCACCTCATCGAGCAGTTCGATGGGCCGGTAATCGGTATGCGGACAGATAGTCTTCAGGGCGCCCAGATTTTCGAATGAGGATTAATTTCGTCATCTTGCAAAGAAGTGGGAACTGGTCCCTCTTCTAGCATGCGCATAATGCGAATACCGCCCGATTTTACGGGAGATTTGTTTGCTTTTATCAAATTACTTAAATTACGGAACCGTAATTTAAGTAATTTGATAGACATATACATCTAATATATAAAATTCTCGTGTCACAGTTTTCGTTGCCATACTCCTCCGAAACGGCTTGACCGATTTTGATGAAATTTTTTGTGCTTATCCGGTATCTATGAGAATCGGCCAACATCTATTTTTCATCCCCCTAAATGTTAGGGGTAGTCCACCCCTAAAATTTTTTTTTATTTTTTAGACAAAATTTTAGGAAATTATTTATATGGCAAAACAACGTTTGCCGGGTCAGCTAGTATTATATAGGTACTGGCAGCAAAATGCTCAGTAGGCCTCATTGTTTGACATGACTGATTTAAAAGGTACACGAAATACAATACAATAAATACATAGACGAAGACTACCGGCTAATTTGGTGTGTATGCCGTAACCAGACAGTTAAAATGATCATTAATTCATGAATGTTCATTGTTTGACGATATAGAAAAACATCGTATGATTGTATCTTTAAATAGCAACATTGTTCACCACTAGTAGCGCTGATGGCCCAATATTAACAGTTTCACATGTTGTCTTACTTCGTTTATACGAAGCAGCAATTACTATAATTTGTAACTAGAGATGTGTATATCGGAACCAAATTCGGAACCGGAGTTTTTAAATTTCATTAAATGGAATCGGAACCGAAAACGGAAGCGAAGGCGGAGGCAGAAGCGTCAAATGAAATACTATAAATTTGCGTATTATAAATTTTTGAAATTTATTTATTTATTTAAACTTCATGTACAGTAGTTTTCTTTTTAATTGATATAAATAAACTAGTGCTTGACTGCGATCCCACCTGATGATAAGTAGTAATGCAATCGTTGATGGCGAGGCGCACTAATTTATTGAAAGCCTATTCACTCTAACCTTGAAGACACCTAAATTATAATCGAACAGGAAGACCGCAACAGGCAAATTGTTCCAGTCTCTTGACGTATGCGGTGTAAACGACGAGGCGAAGTGTTTGAACAAAGTGGTACTTAGGCGGACTTAATGCAATATGGCATTCTCTACCAGTCAACCTTTGGGTTAAAAAAAGACAACACTGTGGTAGGTCTGTGTGAACAAAAATAAATACTACATATATAAAATAGATAGATTGAAGTATCAATGAAATTCTCGGCTTTTCTCTACTATATTATGCATGTATAATATTATAGACCTAAATTTTATTAGCGAAAAGAACATGAATGTCTGCCTGACTTAATATGAATGACTTATGACTTAAATGACTTACGAATTTGAGCTCGGCTCGTACTCCGCTTGAGCTCGGCACCTCTAATGTTGCGTTTACACGTGGGCTCCGCCTCTACCAGTCGCCATTATGTAAACGGTGTTTCCCCGTTAACATAATGGCTAGGGATGGCGATTAGCCGAGGCTAGGCCCACGTGTAAACAGGGCATAACGTAGACCCAACCTATAAATAAGAATAACTCAAAACTTTTTCTTTGATAATATGATAATTATGTGATATGCATAAAAAAGAAACATGATTATCAATTAATAAAAATAAATACCGTATACGTATTATAGAGAATAAAGGTATTTCTGTTAGTGCAATAATTACGATACACTACTACTCAATTTTGTTTGAAACAGCCACTTAAATGGTTTTTGTACTGGTTCGCAGATTTATGAACTTGTGACCCCGAAGTAGGTATTTACGTCAGTAGGGAATCTAATCTGACAAACTTTGCATCCCGCACCGTTACGTGCGCATACGTGCCGTTTTCAGATCATCAAATTCTGTATTTGATGATCTGAAAACGGCACGTATGCACTATGTAGTAATATTGTGATCAAAACCTTAAAGTTGTAATATAGACTTATTGCGCGGGATACTTAATTAATCGACTAACGACGCAGTTATTAAGAAGGGTGTTCTGTTATTCTGATTATAAGCAATTCAAATATGTTTGTAAATGATTCATTTTAAAAATAAAAACTGATTAAAAGAATATGATCCGAGAAATCAAGCTGAAGTCGTGATACAAATCTTTTACATCCTGGTAATCACACAAAAAAAAATTCTTTTTATTTTCACGAAAATTGATGCCTTTAGTTGGCGTATAAAATGCAACCTATGACGTAAAGATGATGTTGACGTCAATTTAAAGTACCACTTAAAAATATACATAATTTAAAATTTTGTTTAGAATACTTGATGTTACACACTACTTATTTATGGCACTCCAACGACTTATTCACTAGTACATACACACTATGATTTATATTAGGTGATTATTATTTGAATCATTTATTTATCCTTTGCGGTAAGTTGTCAAGAATTGAATTCAGACATGTTTTAGTTAACTAATATTAAATTTAATCAATCATGATGCCAGGATTGATAATTGTAAGTATTAATTGATACCCCAGACTAACTAATTCAATCATCCATTAATCATCATTCAGTTAAGCTTTCGCTGGATGGCAATGCTGATTCGTTGACCGAAGAAAAGCCCAGCCCTCTGGGCACTTTTCCCATTGACATCGATGTGGACGAATTTTTTGATGCCCTATGAGTTTTATTTCTACCCGTTTGTACATATTATAATTTTCAGTTTGTTTATATACTTATTAAGTTATAATATTTAATAGTTAAGATGTATATATAAATTAAAAAGTTAATTATGTTTGATAAAAATATAACATGAAACCGATAAGCTTTCTTTATTTCTTTGATTTCGCGGCGTCACTCCAGGGCAGAGCTTTCGTGGATAAATATTCTTAGACAAATATATTGAATTCGAATACTCAGTTAAAATATATTTAGCGAATTTTATATCATATAACCTAATTAAAATCAGGTAAAATGCAAAAACCTAATTTTGAAATTCGTAAGCTGCACTGGCAATTATCCCAAAAGATAATTGGCTGATGTTACAATAGGAAGCTTTTTATGTATTTTTGATATACTAGCTAAAATGCGATATAGCGTGAGGAGGACTTCTACGCACACATTTGGCCCAGTTTGCATTTATCTAAAAGTCTAAGTTAACATTTTAATCAATTCGATTTCGAATAAGACACATCGAACGACTAAGATAAGACATACTAACAAATACAACATTTCGGCAGGTTAGGCACAATAAAGTCATTCAAAGATTACTAAAAACACACAGAGTTAATTACAAGGTGCAGGTATAAATTAAGGGGCCGCCGCCAGCCACAGTGAACTTTCTTTTCTTAAAGTGCTACTAAGGTGTAGAATTCACTGCACTTTATCACTTAACACTCACTGACACAATTATAAACACTGCACATCTCACTTCTCCGGGAAATTCCGCACTGCAATCCAAATGATTCACTGCAATCCTTAATTAACAACGAAGGCTGTCACTGTCAACGGCGGCGGCGGCGACACCGTAATCGTGCATGAACGTAGGTTTTACATGCCACTTAGAAGATTATACCATATAAAGCACAATAATTAATCTACAATCGCTCCATATAAAACATTTTATGTTAGCATAAAATGTTTCTTGATGTTATTATGAAAAATTAAACATCTATGTCAAGGCCAAGCATATTCAGTTACAGGCGTAAACCCGCTAAATCATACAAATTCTGTAATAATAGCCATTCCATCGTTGAAATGTTCAGTACGAAACTTTAACAATTTAATCTGTCGAATTGGACATTAAAAATATTAGTTCAACTTTGAAAATAAACCTTTTTGAAGTAGTGGGTTCAAGCCATGTAAAGCACAATGATCATTTTTAGTATAGACAGTAAACGCAAAATAAGAATGGTCTGTTCTGTTAAACCGATTATTTTCTCGAGACTTGACTATACACAAGATATACCAAAAATAGATCACTGATAGTGGAAAAAGAATAAAGCCCAGTAAATCTGGTACTCACGACAGGTGGTAGCGTGACACGGAAGCGGGAGCAGGGGTAGAATTCACGGAGGACGAAGAACCTGAGTAGCCAGAACCGGCAGGGGATGACCCGGCCGAGGGCGCACCCGCTGCCGAAGGTATCGCAGCCGGTTCATAATACTCGGTGGTAAGCGTGCGTTCGTCCAGCACGTGCTCTGCATTGTGTGCCTTTGATGCAGACTTAATGTCCATAAAGGCAACTGTGGCACAAACGCCACTGGCACCTCCAGCATTGACACCAGTGGCAATGTTGTCTGCCCGACCCAACAATTTGACATTCTGGACTCGGCCATAGCTGTGAAAAGAAAAACACTTTGACACATCAATAATCTAACTTTGACAACTTCCACCACCTTTTTTGATCAAGTTTCATCCCAAGTCTAATCACACAAACATCCAAATATACTTCTAGATTTTATACTGACTACCACAACAAACTCAATAAAGGGATAGCAGACATCAAGCAATGATACAAGAATTCACACATATGTCCGTGAAGATTCATAAACTTTTTTCAATATAACCATTATATGCCTCCTCACTTGTTTTGCAAGACATCTTAAAACGAACTTTTACAAAAACATTTTTTATTGATATTTTTTACATACTAGATTACAGTAATTATGCAGTTTAAAATATTATCTTTGATCTAGGCATATCAATTACACTTTTTTCCTCCCGGTGCAACATTAGACAACTCTAAACAAAAGTTTTATACACATAATAACATTCATCCTGGATTTAGTACCTTATTTATTAGCTACAGACTATATAAAAGCTGATCTTAATATTCAAAAATGTATTTAAATTTACATGGTACATTCGTTTTTTTTTTATCTCCAGCAACTCATTATAACTAACATACGGACCAATTAGGACCTGCGCAAACTTGAGACAAGACTTGTCTACGACGACGCAGACTTATCTACGACGTCGCAGACTTGTCTGCGACAAGACGGTTTTGTCTACGACACGGCGCACACTATCAAGACAAAACAGTCAAGCGGCATACGGCCAGTGTTGCCAACTTAGTGGATTTTCCACTAAAACTGGTGGTTTTAACCCCCCATTTAATTGCGAAATATTGGTTTTAGTGGCTAGTGGATTTTTCTAGTGCTTTATTAAAATTCAATTTCTTACTAAAAAAAATGCGATCACTCGGATGTAAATTAGCACCATACATAATCTGATACCGACGATGATAGTGCTGTTATTGAATAGTTTGTATATTGATTTATATACTAATGTTAATTATATGGCTACTTATTTTATTTCGTACAACACACATTTTTTTTAGTGGAATTTTTTTGCGATTATGTGTGTGGGATAATTTTTTGTTAGTAGTTTTCTGATGGTTTTAAAGTTGACTCTAGTGGTAAGATAGTGTAACTGTTGGCAACATTGGACGTACCTCCTCTCTAGTAGCCTCGTCAGAGCAAAACAGTCTTGTCGCAGATAAGTCTGCGGTGTCGTCGACAAGTTTGTCTACGACAGTCTTGTCTCAAGTGTTGCGTAGGCCCTTAGTAGATCTAAGATTTTTTTTTTAAACAACGCATATCAAGTCAGCTCTATGCATCGGAAAACACGCGAAGTAATTGGTCCTGTCCCACTAGCCAGATTACGACCGTTTTGTTTCGATTCTTTTACGTCGAACGCCTCGAGTAGGCCACGCTTCCGATTCCTTTGTTGTAACCACGTGACTGAGCGTTGAGATGACGTCAGAACAAAGAAATCAGAGGCATGGTCTACTCGAGGTGTTCGACGCAAGAGAATCGAAACGAAACGGCCGTAACTTGGCTAGCGAGGGCTGGTGTTATTTGTAGAACTTTGACAGTCGTTACGTTACGGGTGGTTAGAAGCTGAGGTTATGGAGGTCATATTGGCAGTCACTCGATATAAATTAATCGTATTCAGCTAAATCCGGAAAATTGGAAGCCGACCATTTAGAGCAGTTGGAAAAAAAGATTAGCAGTTAATAGAGATAATATTATGATCTTTTAAAAACATTTAAGTAAGACTTTTTTTTTTAATTGCTCTTTTGAAAACTTACTTAAAATTAAAAAAAAAAAAACACTAAGTATTTAAATCTATAAAATATTCAATACCTTTCACAAAAACAAAAAACGAATACCTAAAAAAATCCTTGCAGAGTTAGTTATCGAAATCCTACGAAACGGCTTGACTGATTTTTATTAATTTATTTTTGTGTATATTTGGTAAGGTCTTAGAATAGTTAGTAAGCTACCTATTTTTTTACCCGCCTACCCCCACCCCCATTTTTGTCTTTAATAATATATATAATATAATATATAATATAATAATATTCCACAACTTCCACAACACAACGCCGTCTAGTCCCAAGCTAAGCAGAGCTTGTGTTATGGGTACTAGACAACTGATAAACATACTTATATATTTCTAAATACATACATATATAGATAAATTACACCCAGACACAGAACAAATGATCGTGCTCATCACACAATCATTTGTACTTTTAAATAATTCATAATATGGCAGAACGTTTGCCAAGTCAGCTAGAAACCCTATACGTAGGTGGTCTGAAAAGTTTCCGACCTCAATGTGAAGATAACAGCACTCTTCAATAAAATTTAGTGAATGTAGTTGTGCATCCTTTGACTGTTACTCACCAAAGTTTTAGCTACTTTGGACTAGCAGATGTTATTTAACAGTAATTTGAGTGAGTCGATGTGAGATGTAGAAAAAGATTGTTTCACCTTTTTCACCAAAATCTCACACCTCAGCTGTGGCCACGGCAAATATCTACGAATTACGGTTTGAACTGCTTGACCATCCGCCTTACTCACCAGATAGCCCCAAGCAACTTCTTTTTGTTCCCTCATCTAATAATTGCGCTCAGAGGATAGAGATTTACGTCAAATGCGGAGGCAAATTTCGTGAATGATTATTTTGCATAGGAAAACGCCAACTAGTATTTATTTGAACGGGTTAGAGATAGAGGCATCGCTGGGAGAAGTGTGTCGAGTTATAAAGAGACAATGTAAAAAAGAAAAATAAAATGTGTTGTATCTTTGTTAGGTCGGAAACTTTTCAGACCACCTGTGTTTAGTGATTACGTAAATACTTAGTTGAGGCATAAGTCCTGTCAAAACCTTATTATTTTTAAATTTCGAATACTTGATTATACTTCAACTAATTTTAAAAATAGAACGTTCGCGCTTTCTGAAAAGAAATTAGTTTCAAAAATGGAGTGGTCGAAGAAGATAAGAGTTGCAGATATCGCGTTGAATCGCCGCGGTTTAGCTTTTTAGTATCTTGATAGTCTGAAACGTGAAATTCACCCGGAAAAAGACAGTGACAGCTAGTGCGTGCCATGCGGGCACTAGTGTTATCCAAGAAGTGGCTCAATTGAGAGATTTAGGCGTTATTTTCGATAGTACACTTACATTTGTACCTCACGTCAAATGTGATCAAAAAGGCTTCTATTGTAGAAGCCTTGGTTGGTTTTATTATTAGGAATGTTGCTGGTTTTAGGCGCAATTTACAACAGTATTGTTCGAAGTATCTTGGAATACTACAGTAAAATCTGGAGACCTCACTATGCTACGCAGAACCTAAGATTAGAAGGATTACAAAAGAGATTCCTATGGCATTTAGCTTATGCCAGCATTCCGCTGGCATAAAAATAAGAGATCATATTATTATGAGGCCTGGCTTTCCTATTTTTTGATGCTATCATTGGAGAAACGTAGAAAAATGGCCGATACTATTTTTTTATACAAAATACTCCGGGGTAAAATTGATTGTCCCCAATTACTAAGTAAATTTCGGTTTAGGGCTCTTGCTAGACTCCCTCGTGCTCCTGTTACTCCTTTGTATCCTCCACCTCGTAGAACAGTATTCGGCACAAGTTCTGTCGACCCACGGCTTAGTAAACTATTAAACAGCTGCAGCGATCTTTTCGACGTGCATTTCGATTCATTTGGCAAGATTCACAGAATTATTAACAGCAATTTATGAATTAATATTGTATATATAATAATATTTTGATCAATTTTAATTTGTATAGTTATTTTAATCTTGATTTCAATTTCAATTTCTGTTTGGATTTCTATTTTTAGTTATAATTTTAATATTTTAATTCTAATTTCAATCTTAATTTTAGTTCTTAATGTTTTGTTTTTTTTTTTAGTTTTATTAATGTTATATTAAGTAGGTACTCGTAGCATTTACTTTTTATTTTTATGGGGCATTTTTTTTAATGAATTTGTCAGTGTATAAGATTGTTGGTTGGCAAATAAATACTTAAATTAATTAAAAATAACACTACGGTTTGTTTATAGCACTATCAAAGGATATACAGAAGATCGTAAGAGCAGTGGCCGACCACACACAGTTAGGACACCAGCCCCCCTAGCCAAGTTACAACCGTTTCGTATCGAATTCCGTTCTCCAATCGGTAACGCCTCGGTGTCAGCAATTGTAGAAACGATAACAATTCATTCTATCATTTTGAACATTGTACATTAAGTCCGCCTCTGTACATTTGTGTGCATAAAGGATTAAATAAATAAATAAATGTGGACTTGGCTACGAATTTTCTATTCGTTTGTTCTGACCACGTGACTTAACGTTAAGATGATGTCATTCCCATACATTTGATTAGTTTTCGACTAGCGTTAACAATTGCAGGTTATTAACTTGGCTAGGGGGGAGCTGTAGTCATCAGAGTGAAAACGCAAATCCAACGAAATCCCATGCGTAAACAAAAAATCTTAGCTCTTCCTTCTTTACTTTTTCTATATTTGTTTTAAATATTCTTTATATATATATAATAAGTGATATAAGTCATGCATGCAGCTTTTATCCAAGCCTTTTAAAGTCTTTAATAAGTTTTTGACAGAATTTATGTCCTGAGTAGGTACATAATATAATAAAGTATAAGAGATTTTGTCTCTGGAACTATCAACAGGATTTGAAAAAATATTTTCGTATGAGATAATAGCTAGATTCAAGACAAATATCAAACTATATGTCATCGAACTAGTTTTCAATATCTTTTTGCCCAAGTATAGAAAATCCAAAAACGGTTATGATTTTAGCAAACTACAATTATGTTTGTACTAGCTTCTAAGCGCAGCTTCGTTCGCGGGATTAGTGTTTTATTATTCCCTACGGATCACACTACCAGGATAAAAAGTATCATAAGTCTTAATCCAGTTCTTGGTCCATGTAGGTGCCACGTTTTGTACCTACGTAACCAGTTTAGACTTAAAGGCGTGAAAAGATAAACGAACAGATAGTTACTAGTGTAGGTCATACAAATATACATACACAAATGACATTTACAAAAAGAATAAAAGTGCAAAAACGCATGACTAGGCAGGTTAGTCGTGCTATAATTTTATGAGCTACGAGAACTAATAACGGTAGAAGTACTATCGTGTATGATGGAGCTGAACTATTAATATAATTAATTACCTAAAGACATAAAGGAATCGAAATCTCTTCAAAGTTTTAAAAGGCTATTAAAAGACCATATTTTAAAAGTTACTTAATCTTAATTGTACAGTAATATTACTTTAGTTTTTTGTTTTGCGGTATGAATTACTTAAGTAATGTATAGTAATTTTATTTTCTTGGTAAACACAACTAACTATGAAAATAAAATAAAAAAATCTTCATTAACAACGAAGTTATAAAGCTTCAAAGCTGCTGGTTTGAAGGAAAACCGACATGGTCTTTGACGTTAATACCATGACAGCAATACGGCCGCCGTAGAAAAAGGGTGTCTTGGCGAGAGAGACAGATATATTTGTTTAAAATTGTTAATATTTTTGATTGTTGTTAATCTCTTTTGCTTTCCTACCAATGGTGATATTGTTTTCACAATTAATATTCTATTTTTGTATATTTATTAATAACCGGTTAGTTAAACAAATATTTTTTTCATGCAAATAAGTACCATATTAGTAAATGGCAGGGGTAAAATCTTGAAGTAGAGTTATCATCAGAGGTCGGAATTTGGTAAAGTTAAACATGTACCTGCACCGATTTCATACAGCGAAAGAATAATGTGGATTGCCTCAAATCCCGAGACAAATTTTAAAGAGCAGATTTTTTTTATGACACCATCAGTAGTATAGCAGAAAGTTTTTTTCCTGCATTAATGACGAGAAGGAGGAAGCAAATGTATATATTTGTTAACCGTACCTCAATTGACGTAGAGAAATCTTTTTCAATGAAAATTACTAATAAAAATTGTAAGTTAATTATCTTTGTTTCATTTGTCTTAACTATCTCTGAGGTTTTTATTTTTATTTATTTGTAATATTGTTGGCCACGCGGGATTTGTCATTAGAAGATCCA
Source organism: Mythimna pallens (assembly GCA_961205895.1). Classification (NCBI taxonomy): domain Eukaryota; kingdom Metazoa; phylum Arthropoda; class Insecta; order Lepidoptera; family Noctuidae; genus Mythimna; species Mythimna pallens. The sequence continues at coordinate 13,180,752 of OY540843.1, forward strand.
TAACAACATTTCGATGCAAGTACAGGAATAACTCTGCCTAATTCCGACCCTTGGTTATCATATGAAAGGACTTCATTGACACATTACAAAAATTATTTTTATTAAACAAGAACAGTTATCGAATCATGATAAAAAGTCAGTAAAAATACGAATATAGACAGCAAAGCAAAAATTTTGAAAACAATACAGTTGTTGGACGTTTATGCAAATAAAACTAAAACGACATCTCTAATTAGCGATTATTTTGTAATCAAAGAAAAGTATTCCATAAAAATCATTGAAATCTGGTTAACTTAACCAGATTTCAATGATTTTTGTATTTCATAAAGTAGTCCACAGATGCACCAAAGCGTAAGCGTAAGCCAACAACCTATAAACAAAAAAAAATATGCAAACATTGATTTAAGCTTAGTTGTATGATACCACATAAATATGTTAAAGCAATCAGGCTGTTTAGCAGATTGAGAGCCTCGACTGTAGCGGCATAGGCTATCAGAACCGATGGTGGAGTCACGAACATGTACCGCTGAGCACAGCCTTGCAACAACCGCAGTAGTTTCGAAGCGAACAATGAACAGCGAGATAGCGTGGTTGCATCAGAGGGCGCGCGTCTTAGATTATCCATCTAAAATACAAATAACAATAACGTGGAAGTTTGACTTGTCAAATGACCTACTGTGACTGATGTCCGTTTCGACCGCGCAGGCACGGCGAAATGCATTCCCAAAACCATAAATTTGTCAAAGTTATGGTTAAAAAGCTATTAGGGTTGAACGTTGCCGCGCCATTGAAACCTGAGTAAATCGCGTGGCCACGGATATCTTTAAAATTAAGCATTGCAGAGACCTAAAATTTAGGTAAACCAGAAAAAAATATATAATAAGTCTTCCGTTCCTTTGAAGTGTATCTTTTGGATTGACTTGGAATTATAAGTTCAAATAAACTTTATATTAAAGGTATAAGTACGTTATTCTTTTATCGGAATTAACAATTTATCGGTTTCTTTGTGTTTTGTAGTTTCTGTAATATGCATGCACCGCCGTGTACTCGTGGGGCGATCGGCGGCGGCGATCTCTCCCGCAAATGCACGCGCAAGACAATGGCCCTCGCGTCCCAGCCTCGGATTCCGATCCCGATTTCCGGCCACCGTAGGCGTGGGCTTGCAGACGGCGAGCAATGGGTAACTGTCCGGACCGAGCCCAAATCGTCGACGGCGCATACTGTTCCACGCGCTCCTTAAGGAGATATCAGCAACTATAGGGGCCCAGCAGGGTCGAAGCCTATTGGGGGCAAGGGTCTGATACTGAAAGGAAGACCCTGCCCTGGCATGAAAGGCAACAAAGGAACAGGAGTGGGGGTTTTAGTTAGTAAAAGTCTGACACTATCTCTCGCTCCGCCCAAGAGCAGGGATGCCATTGGATGACTTCCCACCGAAAAAAAAAATTACAACCATTTTTGTATGAAATCTAAGAAAACTTGCAATATTTTGTTATATTCTACCGTGGAAAATGTGTCTCAAGCGGTATGCAATGCAATATTGATGATGTATACGGACTTGATGTCGATATTCACTATTTCTACATGGATAAAATGCTAATGAATGGGATGCCTATTTTTGTTTCCATCTCTTTGACGTGGGAAATTTTATCTCACGAATAACTTTTCTTCTCAGGGCACACATTAACTATAATAATAAAGAAATCGCAGTGAGGAACCTTAGACTTGGCACGCTTTGTCTAAATTTCATTACTTTTTAAAGATAAACAAGCAGCTCCATCGAGACTTGGCTAGTTTTTTACAGAATGTTTTTGGTGGGATGAAATTGACACTCAGCGCTTACAGTCTGAAATACAGACTCTTGATGACTTACTAAAGTCAATTTATAACAAATATCTATGTCCAATGAACTAAATAAAGGAACATAGTCTTGCTATAAACGAGTTAGTAGACAAAGTAGACTCACTTACTCTTAGAAACAACAAATGTACTTGTCAGAAAGAATTAACCTGGCTGGCCTCCAACTGTGTGTGGTAACAGGGGACATATCCCAGGCCATCAGTGCTTAGGACTATATTCCCAGCCAACTACCCCACATGCAGGAAGAATTAACTCAAGGGATTTCAGGATTCAGTGAATTGTAGTTTTTACCCGACTACGGCAAAGCCAAAGGAGGGTTATGATTTTGACAGGCTATGTATGTATGTATGTGAGTATGTTCATCTGTTCCCTCATAGCTCCTAATCTACTTAACGGAACTCGACGTATGAAGTATCGTTAGAACTGTCTTAATTGTCCGCTGAACATAGACTACGTGACGTGTCATACACATTGATATGGCGCCCTCTAATGGACAAAAAGTAATGTGTTAAAAATAAATATGGGGTAAAATACACCGTGTTTGGTATCATTTGAAAGAGCTTCGTTGGTACATTTCCAATATATGCTCAAATTTAAAGTTACGCCCTCTAGCGGACAAAAAGTCATGTTTTAAAAAAATATTAAGATACCATGTTTGATATCATTTAAAAGAGCTTCGCCGGTACTTATCAAAAAATATCATCAAAATTCAATGTGGCGCCCTCTATTAGACAAAAAGTATTGTGTTAAAAAAAAAAGATAAATACGTCGTGTATTTATCATTTGAAAGGGCTTCACTTGTACATACCAAAATAAATAGTATAGAAGCACAGTGATTTAACACCAAAATCTTTTAAATAAAAAAAAAGTAAGAAACTAAAACCCATCACGACAAAAAAAAAATACTCTGAAAAAGTATGACACAAGATTTTCAAGATGCTGAAATAGACAAGGTAACTGGAAAAACAAGAATAGAACAAAAAGAAAAGCCGTGGTCACACGTTATAGGTAGGTAATAATCGAAACACTTTAATAACGTGTGACTTGAACCTTTTCAATCGGTTCAATTTTAGGTCCTTTTATATTTTTAGTTTATATTAATGATTTACCCCATTTGTTGTACAAACTTAATATGGTGTTGTTTGCCAACGACACTTTTTATATATTTTTAAGATAAATAGAAGGACTAATAATCTTGACGACGAAAATAACACTCTACTGCAGGTCCAGAACTGGTTCACTGCTAATAATCTAGTTCTAAATGAGGAAAAAAACTAAATGCATAAGATTTTCCTTATCGAATGTCAAAAGTAGTTATTGTGATATAGTATTGAACAATGAGAAACTACAATTGGTCGTTAAAACGGTTTTCCTGGGGATTACGCTTGACTCAAGGCTACAATGCACAGCTCTTGCAGAACGGTTTAGCTCAGCTGCATATGCTGTTAGAAAAATCTGCCAATTTACGGATGTTGATACCGCTAGACTAGTCTATTTTAGTTATTTTCATAGTATCATGTCATAGGGTATCTTACTATGGGGACGGACTGCAGACATTGACTCAAATTAGATACCACAGAAAAGAGCCATCAGAGCTATTTACAATCTACGCCGATGCATTCTCTAAGAGAACTGTTTAAGGACATTACAATCATGACGGTGCCTTGTCAATATATATCTATCAAAACATCATGTACGTTGGAAAATATCATAATTCTTTATTGTACACAAAACATAATAATATGGAGATACAGTCAGTCAGTTAGCAGAAGAGGCGATCGACATAATTATGTTACACAAAATAGGACGCAAATTAGTTCAACTAGGTAGACAGACTGGCTAAAGTGGCCTCTTCTTTCATGGGGGACTGTTTGAAATGTTATAATAAAATACCTCCCCAAATAATTATTAGAACTCAATGAAACGGAATTTAAATCTTGTATTAAACGCACACTATGAAGGCAAGCATATTATAAGTTAGAAGATTATAATTATGTATTCAAGATAAAAATGCTTGGCTCAATGCTGATCCAGCTCCACTACCACTTGATTAAATAATAAAATAAACAAATGGTACAAATTGATTAATTTCGAAATTATTATTATTTATTTTTGTAATTGAAAACGTATAATGTAGAAGCAGTTTTTTTTTTTTTTTTTCAAAGTTTATACTTACAATGTGAGTACCACGTAGCTATTTATGGTTTTTAGGTTACTATTGGACTTGTTTTACATAAATGACCATGGCAGATGAGAGTTTATCATGCTCACTCAAATGTTGTGTTGTTGTTGTTGTTCGTTTTTATGTTTATCATTCAGTTCCCTTCAAAATGGTGGAGCTAATATTCGCGTCATGACCGTGAACGGGTGCTGTCAGTTGAGACTAGTCATCTCTTAGCTGCCAGTAGCTATTTTAATACCTATACTTAGTTTTTATTTTTACTTTATTTACTTTGTTTTCACATAATAGCGACAAGAATGGTAAGTAGTAGCGACAAGAAACATTCACAGAAGAAACAGTAACAGAGATATTTGTAATACATAACATGATTGAAAAGAGTGTCCATGGAGTTTCTTACGCATTCTTCTCCATAGAGCTAGCTAGCTACGCTTTGGAATGTATAATTAGCATAATTTTTCTGACTGACCGACTGTTTTGACATTTCAAAACTGCCTGTAAATGGCTTTTTTGAAATATAATGCTTTAAATCTTTGTCAACAAAATAGGGACAGCAGGTGAGTCACGCAGTCATGGTAATATGGCGACAGCGACTGTCGCAAACCAGTGCTGGGCACGCCATAATTATGACGGTAAGTGCCCTCTTTGAGGAGTGGCTGGAAAAACAACACGACGACATGGTAAGTTCCTGCACCGAATTCGTGCGGAAGAAATGCCCGGATATCACCATTGTGTGGACTGGCCGGAGGACACGGTGGAGCACATGGTACATGTGTGTCCTGCTTGGGCAGAGCACCGGCGTGTCCTCGTGGGGGCGATCGGCGACAACGATCTCTCGCGCCGGGCCCCGGTACAGGCGATGGTCCGGAGGGAGGAGTAATGGCAGGCAGTCGCCTCTTTCTGCGAAGCAGTAATGCTGGTAAAGGAGGCGGCCGCACGCGCGAGAGAACGGCCCTCAAGCCCCAGCCGCCGGTCCCGATTTCCAGCCACAGTAGGCGTAGGCTTGCGAACCGCGTGTAAATAGGTAGCACGACCAATCGTCCGGTAACCGTCCGAACCGAACCCAAGTCGTCGACGGCGCGTAGGTTCCACGCGCACCTCAAGGAGATGTCAGCAAATCGTAGGGACCCACAGCAGGGACGCAGCCTACTTGGGGCCATGGGTTAAGTGAAAAAGAACCCCGGGGCCTAGAACGCAGGGCAAAGAAGGAACATACTAGGCATGCCTTTTAAGTTCTGTCGTTTCCATATTTCCCGGCAATTTTGAACTTGGAAATGTTCTATATTCGAATGTGTGTAAATTTTGAATCTCAAAACAGTTAAAAGTATTAGGATTAATGCTATTCTTTAGTCACAGCGTCGATTGGAATCTGTCAGGTTACGTACGAAAATGAATCTTTCTAAGGAAAATGTTCAAGCAATAATTTTCCACAACTTTAGAAGAGGCCTGACAAAGCACACAGCGCTCGTCAAACGATTGAGTATTTGAAGCAGGAAAAAGTAGAAATTCTTGACCATCCTCCATACAGTCCTGACCTAAGCCCTAACGATTTCTTTACATTTCCTAAAATTAAGAAAAGTCTTCGTGGTTAAAGGTTCCAGTCCGGTGAAGAAGCAGTCGACGCCTTCACGTCAGCCATTTTGAACACCCTCACCTTTAGAGTGGAATAAATGTTATAATAACTGGTTTGAGCGAATGGAAAAGTGTATTAAGCTACCTGGTGAATACTTTGAAAACCAATAAAAAGTACTATAAGGTTCTAGTTGTTTTTTTATTCAAACGACAAAACTTAAAAGGCATGCCTCGTACGAGTGGGTTTTAGTCAGTAAATGTCTAACACGCCCTCCGGCTTCACCCAAGAGCGCGAGAAGTTATTGGATGATTTCCCACATATAAAACTCTACTTCAAATTTCAACAGGTTTTCAGGCTAGAGTTTGAGGAAATACTCAACTTCATATCCTTAAATCAGAAATTGGGGATATGTAATCTAATAATGAAATTTTAAAACAAGATATAAGAAAAATAACGAAAAAGAAAAAACCTTTATTTTCGTTATTTTTCTAGAGTATGGATTCTTTGCGTAAAAATATGAGAATTACACTGGTGAACAAGGTTTTTGTCACAGGGATTGTGTGTACTTATCTACCTATCCTCATGATAAAACGCTAACAAACTTTGTTTCTATCACACGCACAGATTTTTTGTGACAGCCACTTAAAATTTTACCGAATTTTCCATTACGTTCGGTCGAATTGCAAAAAGGTTTCCTTAAAACAGTGGTCAACTGTGAGTTTAGCGTGCATATGCTGATCTCTGTTTAATTCTCACCACGCAAAGGAGGCATATCGTTCACCCTAACAGTTTTTACTATGTATGTGGTGAACCAAATTCTAAAAGTCATCAAGATATATTGGACGTTTCGTATGAGCACTACGACATGAATAAAAAATTTACTGTTTACAGAAATGTTGCGCTATAAATAGCTTCGGAAACCCTATGATTTGAACAGTATCTTACAAGTCCACAGACACACCACGTGTCTGTGGTCTTTTTTCCTGACATATGGGCAAATCCGATAAATCTGAAGTAAACACACATTGCAAGATATGCAAATGTACGTTTTGCGATATAACCACTTCCTCATTGTGCTGATGTATCAATACATAAAGTGCCAAATTAAACAAGCGCAGGAACTGATGCCATCAATTTACCTTTGTGTAATGCAATTGCAGATGAAATTAATGATCTAGCCTTTGTACCTAATAAGAGAGGACCACTAATAACTGACTCTTCAAGCTGATCTAGATCATCTTTTTAATGATTTAAAACGAACTTAAAAAATCATCTAGATATTTTTTAATATTACGAAAAAAATAACTGCAAAGATCTCTTAAAGGAGCGAATTTAAATGTACCAAGCATCGGATTATAATTTGCCACTTAAGATATACTTTCTACAATCACATTGTGACTTCTGTTTCATAAATCTGGGAACAATGACAACGCAATGGAGACCAGGCTCCAAATACTACAGAGAATTGTAACATAATACGGTTTAAAAAACAAAAATTTAAAGGATAATAATTATAAACTAATAAGTATAAACATTTTTCATGAAAATTAGTGGCGGTGTCACAAAAAAAACTATGCATACCAATTTTTTTTCTATATCTATTTCCTACCAAAGGGAGTCAAAATAAAGCCACATATTTGAAAAAATGTTCTCGTGACAAAAATAAAGTTAAGTTTTGTTGACCAGTGTTATTAATAACTATTTCACCACAGCAGCTCAAACAAGTAGGTTTTGCTGCTTGAAAATAGTGAGCAAAACTCGATTTTGCTCACTGCGTGAGACAAAGTAAGTTTTTAATTTATTTTTTTTAGCCATACAATTCGAAACATTCGAACTGCACTGTACTCCGTCTCTTTCTCGCCCGTATAAAAAAGCGAGTGAGAAACATGCCATTTCGAAGTTCATTCCGATTTTGAAATTCCACCACAAAGAAAAACACGTTCGGAAATGCGTAATAAATAGAAAATATTTGTAAAATATACTTAATATCGTTTTTTTTATACTTACTTAAATAAATTATTGAATTTTAAATTTATTATTGTATTTGAACAAAAATAAGAGTACCTGAGTACTTATAGCAGCAGATAAAACTGGCATTTAACCTTTAAATAATTATTTTTAGTTTCAACATTGACTGTTTTAGAACGTGCTTTAAAAAAACAGCGGAAATAAAATAGTGGCAAATAAGATTAAGAATGTTAAAATTATTGTAAAATATAAGCAAAACTAGCGACAGAGAGCAAAACTTTTTGCATCTCGTGCCTTTGAATCCCTCTCCTCGCTCAGGATTCTACTTTAGAATCACTCGCTAACGCTCGTGATTCAATCAAAGAATCCTTCGTTTGCTCGGGACTTAAAATTAGCACTCGCAGCAAAAAACAACTGCTCTCTTGTTACACAAATAACTATTGATGCATATAGGTAGTTTGTCATTGCAGTCGAGGCGAAATAGACGCCAGAGTCGAAGGCGAGGCCAAGAAGTACAATGAAAAGTAAGAGACGCTTTTCAACACCCTTACTAGTAATTTTCACTTAATCGTAATATTTTAAGTATCAAAATTGAAATAGTTGAAGTAGAGATACCTAAAGAAGCTGCCAAACAGCCTTATATAATAAAAATATTAAAAAACTGATGTTTATAAGGTTAGTTACGTACAAATAAAAAAAAAAACGAAATCCTTATAGAATCACTCATATGTTTGTCTGTCCGTCTGTCTCAGCTAATTTGCTCCAAATTATGGTAATACGAACTTCTGTAACCCAGCCATGGACGAATAAGGTAAAGAAAAAAGAGGATATCAGGTCACTTTTGGGGGACAATATAGAAAAGCATTTTATTTTAGTGATGGAGATGAAGCTTTACTTTAAGTAACCTTACTGAAACACTTGGGAGTTAAGAACAGATTTTGGAACCATGACATAAATAGAGAACATTTAAGATATCAGGAGCCTTACTATGACGTGGTAAAATGTCAGGCGAGCGAGCAAGAGAGCAAGAAGGATAGAGCTATACATCTTATATAGCACCATCCCTTTAACAGTTCAGTTTAGGTCGTCAAATGGACCGCATTACAAGCTCGTGGTAGTTTTTTGACTTCAGTTCTTCAGTATCAGTTCAGAATGAAGACAAAAAACTGATGACATTGCTCGACTGTCGTACGTACAGCTGCGAGTAGCGACAATCACAATCATTCAATTCACCTAGTGTTCTAAATGAACTTAGCGTACGGTGCTAAATCCCCGTGCGTGCGCTGGTAAGTTTCGTATCTAGTTTCTTTTTTTATTTAACTAGCCACACAAAAATTCACTTCTGGTAAAATAATTTCCAAAATCGATCCATTGCTTTTTAAGATTATTCATTACAAACAAATCTATCCTCTATATAATATGAATATAGATTTTATCGATTAACTCAAAAAGAGTTAATAAAAATCCTATCCATTCCATATTATTAATTATAAATTTAAAATAAACTGATATGATTTTCGACGATTTTTTTTACATTGAATTTTAAAATGTCTAAAAACGATTTTCCTCGCAAAATACAGTCTAAGAAAATTATAATCACATAAATATTCTTGTGATTGAGTTTTAATAGTACTGAATTCTTTATTGCGTTCCACAATGTAGGCTTAGGTGGTAAACATTTATACTATTTCCTTAACGCGAAAACCCAAAAATATTTCGTTTGGACAAAAGTGATTATACTTTAAAATGTTTTATTCCTAAGAAAACAGCATTATAACAAATTATGTACAGGTATCTATGTAAAACATCATGTAGTAAATTAATCATTGTATTGTTTTAGGCAGCAATACATTAAAAAAATGGCAGTATAATGAAGAGGCAACTTTATTTAAAAAATAAACAACTAACCGGACGGTCGGCGGTGCGCGTCGGCATGACACGAGAGTGAGCAGGCCAGCAGGTATAAAACGCGCTGTTGCCGTTCTGAGCACGGTTCACAATAGGCGTATAAAAGATAAGCGTTGTTGCCGTACCGCCGCCGTTCGCCTCCCCATTCTCTCTATCGTTCTATAGACGCGAACCCGATTCATTACGTGTATAAATAATATGATATAGATAGAAACTACACTGTTATTATTTTATCACCCAGCACCATATTCAAAATGAATTCATTACGTATGGACTTTATCACGTCTTAATAAAATATACTTACCATATGCATATTTACTTAATTTATGAAACATCAATGGCGTCCCTGGTATATAATAATACACAACTACTGTTAAGTTTAAATCACATTCCATTTCCACATATTTTATTATTATACCAGTAGGTCCAACGTAATTCATATATTTTTTTGTTTTCCTCTACGTACATACCATTTAGTTTATACTGTGGATAAGAACACTTCTGTTTCATTTTAGACCATTCCTAATACTAAAATAAACAATATAATTTATTATCATTTCATGTAACCTTTATTTTGAAATTAAGTTAATCTTTTGAGAAATTTATTCAAACAAGATTAAATCGGTCGATGTCTGGTGCGACGTTGCCAGTTTTATGGTTCTTACAACATGGCCGCAGTCGATGCCGTAGCCGGTTTCCGTGTGAAACTCGACTCACCACACTGTGCGCGTGTGTTTGTGATAGCACACGCAGGCAAACGGGCGACGAGGGGAGGCGCGGGGTAAGGGGGCGAAGTAGCACTGGCGAGTCAGGCAGGCAAGGAAAAATGAGCGTTGTGGAGCGGGGAGGGCGGGGAAGGGAGATACCGGGTCGGTGACGTCATCTACTTTCTGAATAGCTGCTACTTCAATCAATCGTTGTGCCGTTTGTATATATTTTTGTTTAGAGGTTCGGTTAACTTGTAACGACCTAGGTAAGACATTTTTAAGTTGCATAATATTAGGTAAATTCTAGTACATATTGTGAATTTGTGACAAACGGGTTTTTTTTTTGGTACATTCCCTACAATAAAAAACTGGGCAAGTGCGAGTCGTACTCGCGCACTGAGGGTTCCGTGCAAAGTTAAAAGGTAAATTGCGGTTTAAGATTGATGACGTATTAAAAAAAAACTACTTACTAGATCTCGTTCAAACCAATTTTCGGTGGAAGTTTATAAGGTACATCATATTAGTTTTAATATTCACTTATTTTAGAAGTTACGGGGGGGGGGGCACATTTTACCACTTTGGAAGTGTCTCTCGCGCAAACTATTCAGTATATAAAAAAAATGATATTAGAAACCTCAATATCATTTTTGAAGAACTATCCATAGATGTACACGTATGGGTTTGATGAAAAAAAAAATTGTGATTTTCAGTTCGAAGTATGGGGAACCCCCAATATTTATTGTTTTGTTTTTTTTCTATTTTTTGAGAAAATCTTAATGTGGTTCACAGAATAAATCTACTTACCAAGTTTCAACAGTATAGCTCTTATAGTTTCGGAAAAAAGTGGGTGTAACATACGGACGGACAGGCAGACACATGACGAGTCTATAAGGATTCAATTTTTTGCCATTGGACTACGGAACCCTAAAAACAACGAATAAATTTTACTGTACATACTTCAAGACAAAAAAAAAACGTTTTGACCAAACATTTATTAAGTGATTATCCATTTGGCGATCAGGTAGGTAATTCAATTAATTACCTATTTATAAAAGTAGGAATAGAGGGAGACCAAAAGCTAGTAAAATACCTTTTATGTTGATATTAAAAATATCTAGAAAACCAATCAATCAGTTTTAGAAGGTAACCCACGCAAAATCGAATATCAGTATCTCAAAAGTTCATATAGCCTAGAATCTAGATGCATCGGACTCTCTAACATGTGTAAGCTGGAAACATCGGTAGCTTGAAACATTATTTCTCGGAAAACCCTATTAAAGAATTTTCTTATTTTAATAATTATCCTGAAAAAATTCTGTTTTCTAAAATTTTTATTTAAGTAATTATAAAACAATGTAGTAATATAATAACATTATAAGTAGAAAAACAAATAAAATGCTCCTAATTGTAAATATTTAATAAGTAAATTACTTTCATACAGTATAAAATAACCCTTACCAAATATATGTAAGAAGAATAAACCCGTATTTCATCATGAACAAAAGTTTGTTTGCTAAAAAAAGAAAGCAATTTAAAAAAAATGCATCCCAGCGTAGCCGGGTGAGCAGATAGTAATTAAAAATTGTTATAAAATTCGTTCTATAGATGAAAAAAACAAAAACAGACTATAATACCAAAATTTATAAAACCGTTATCGTACAGGCCGGTTTAATGTCATTATATCCTGAGCGGAGTGAGAGTCTATGTCATAGAATCTCACTCTATATATATATTTATGCCAATAAAGAATAAACTATATACGAATATTCGTATAACAATAAATAGCATTTTACAAAAATATTTAGGCCCTGACACCTGCGCTAGGCATAATACCTGTTACAGGAGAATATTAAACAGTGATTAATTTTATCTTTTACGACTTTTATTATACTCGTAGTAAAAATGCCACAATGCAGGGAATTTGACCACGAACGACATTTCGGTAGCGCATGATGATTTTTTATGTGTGCGCACGCTGTTTTCTATGACACTGAACAGTCTGAAACAAATTTACAAGCACATTTTTTTCTGTGTTCGTAACACACAAATATAGGCAAGTGCGAGTCGGACTCGCGCACTGAAGGTTCCGTACAAACTTACCTATGAAAACACTTCAATAACCGAATTGAGTTGCGAAGATTTTTACGTAACTACAATTTTACAGTTTTCAGGTTTTTGCAATGAGACCTTGCTTCATGCCAAATTTCAGGATTTCAGTATTACAGGTCAACGAGAAGTACCTTATAAACTTTTATTCCCTTGAGTGTCGAAATATACGTTTTTTGCAATATAAACGGCCGTATCTTTTTTATTCGTTAACTCAGAAGTTTGATTTAACAAAGCTTCAAGGGACTGCAGATTTGAGTATATGGTTTTAATTTCAACTCGATATCTCCACTCGTGCCCGAGATAAAGGGTCTTGACAGACAGACGAACAACAAAGTGATCCTATAAGGGTTCCGTTTTTTCCTTTTGAGGTACGAAACCCTAAAAAACGTGTAAGGTACAGGCCCATACTATTTATTTGACAGCGGATAATATTTGAGTTCATAGCGTGTCGAGGATATGCTGTCGGGAAGACTTTTAAAATTAAAATTGGCATAACGTTAATTTGTAAAAAAAATACAAAGTTACCCAATAGTGTACACTACAAAAGGTTAAAATAAAATATTTTACTAAACTAATTTTCGTATGAAATTCTTGAGAATATGTCAGTTCTAGCACGGTAATGTAGATAATATTACCGTGGTAATAGGGACCTTTTTGCTTTCCGATCTCTGTATTAAACGTCGTTTAAGTAAACATTAAACAAAATGTGGATCGGTCACTATTTCAAGCAAGTTTCTCACATACTGGTCCAGAAAGGAATCGGAGTATACTAACTTTCACCATGTAACTCTTTAAAACGTTATTTCACTAATTTACCAATGGGTCATGTAATTTATGTTTGCAACATACCGCGCATCAGTGCACAGAAATCAATTGTGAACTTAACATCAAATCGTTTCTTTTATTTTCAAATTTTGTACGTAGATTTTTTAAATATTGAAAATTGTCACGTGATCAAGTCTTGTTTTTTTTTTTATGTATTCAGACAAGATTGTCTCGTGCGTTATTCAATAAACAAAATCTACTTAGTTGTCAAAGCAACACATTTTAACGACTGCTTAGTTTATTAGTTTTGTTTTTATGCGTTAATACGACACCAAAAAGGCATCTAACAACTGAATAAAATGAGTTGACGTGCGACAGGAGTGAGGGGATAGAAAAGTACAATTCGGTTGGGTCGGTCGACTTGCCCCTAGCAGTAACGGGCCGGATGCTTGCGCAGGTCGATAGAGCGGGGGCGTGGGTGGAGCAGAGCTATACTGTGTGGGGTGTTGCCTTCGCACTCACCCTGTGGACCCGTCACCAGGCAGCAACTTTCGCATTGCATAATAATGTTACAACAACTCCTAGTACACACTGCTACCAGCATCAGTCCCCCCCTGCATATTACACCTATCCTATGACACTCGCTGGTTGACCCGCAGTGAAGAAAAAATACGTTTATTCCCATAAAACCACCTAATCTAACCAAACTTATTAAATTTATAAAATAACAAATCTATCTAAACTTGAAAGTACAGTTACGATTACATAAATATTCTTACATCAGTATAAAGCCACATTATTGGTGAATTCCATAAGCATTCCTTTGGATAGAAATAATACCCCGAACCTATAACATCTAAATCAAATTAAATAACAATATTGAATTATTCTACCTAGCTCGTCATTTTCTCACAGACCCCCGCGATATTATTTTAGAGAGTATATAAGTGCATGCAGCCTCTTCTACTTTTTCTTCTTTTAGTGCCCATGAAACAAAAATAGATTAGTTTTGATTTTGAATATTTCTATAATCTAATATGTATATAAAAGTCTCGTGTCAGTGTTTGCGATTTAACTCTAATTTTTGTGTATATTTGGCAGGTCTGGGAATAGGTCGTAAGCTATTTTTTACCCTTATACCCCCATCCCACGTGGTTGCGCCAAGATCAATTTGTAATTGCCGCGAAAATATTGTTGAAATTGACCGCATTTTTTGCAGCTATTCCGCTTTTCTTTGCTTGATAGTTTGCACGTACTGTCATCTATTTCCCTCCTGTACTAAATCGAGACATAAAACGCAACTGGGATACGTCAATCCTTCACAGGTTTCGAAGCTAGCTTCCGTTTCGAAGATGTCGCAACGCTAACCCGGCAACGCGCGTGCGCGTTTATTACAAGAAAATTGATAATCGTTGGATTTAATCACTTTATACGACTTTATAAAGCAAACAGGTTGTGTGTGTAAAGTGTGTAGTGCAAAGAACTCGATATTTCATCGCCTATCGAACTAGAAACCGTGAGCCAATGAACACCAGCCTGATAACAGGCTGACGTCTTCAAGATAAAAAAAAAAAATGTCCTTTACAAAAAAAAGTTAATTATCAGTATACCAAACAATTGCATTTATTGACTTGTTCTTCAACTCGCTACTGTGAAACTCGCGCCCACTCGCGAGTTGGCACCATCCGATTTGACCTCAAAAGGAAGAAACGGAACCCATATAGGATCACGTTGTTGTCCGTCCGTCTGTCTGTCAAGACCAATCTCGGGAACGGGTGAAGGTATCGAGTTTAAATTAAAACGGTCCCTTGAAGCTGTGAAAAATCAAACATCTTAGTTAAAAAAAAATACGGCAGTTTATGTGCGTTAAAAACGTGTATTTCGACACTCTCATCTCAAGGAAATCCCCTACTAATTCCCCTACAAAGTCAAAAGTTTTTATTTCACATAGCACTGGAGTCGTTTCCTGATAGCTACAACCTAGGGGTCTTTAATTCAAGAGTGAATAGGTTACTTCCAGACAAGCGTGCTCCATCGTCGGCCACATTATCGCTTACCATCAGGTGAGATATAGTGGCCAAACGGGAGCCTATCCATTATAAAAAAAAGTTCCTACGTTTTTTTTATTACTTTTGTTAGGCTGCCGTTTGGCCACTATCTTCCCGTATGATTATATGTATATCTCTCGCCTTAGGAATAATTTAATAGAAATCTATATTAAATTACCTCTCCTATTGAGGAGGCCTGCGTCCCAGCAGTAGGAACATTATTAGGCTGATTATGCTTATGTTATATTAAATATCTTTCTCATAAACGATTTTCGTTTTATTTTAAAGTCCAATCGTATAACATTACTAATACATATAAAGTGGGAACCTAAATTTTTTTACAAGTTTTCGTAGCTGATTGTGCATAAATACATGAATTTCATGTTCGAGCGAGTTGACGACAAAAAAAAAGTAGGTAAAATTGGAAGGTGCCAAGTCGCGAGTTTCGCAGTCGCGAGTTGACGAACAAGTCCATATATTGACCCGACTTAGGTGAAAAACCTAAGTCGAACAACAATAACAAAGTAGTTGTTTTTATTCAAAAAACTATTTCATCATATGAATTGGAAATATATTTTTCACTTGACCTCAAACTTGTCGTTGACCATAAAACATACAAATACGATGAATTGATTTTAACACAAAACAAAGTTCGATCGGCTTTAAAAAAAATAGGTCAATTCGCTGTTATGGATAACACACACTTTGCCACAGGCCCACAGCCTTTAGTTTTGTTTTATTTTCCTAGATTACTGGCTTGTCTCTTTCCCCAAAATATAAATATTTCATCGAAATCTACTATTGCTACACCTATATGTATTTTATGTCTGATGCATATTTTTATAATTTCAATTTGAAGCACAGTCGTCCGGAAGGATAGAAGTGACGCGAACAAGTTCCCGTTCGAGACGATTAATTTAAATTTCGAATTATTTCTCAAAACGATTATTCTAAAATCAGTTACAAAATTCAAGTTGGTTTTGAAACTATTCTACAACATAATTCACTCGTGGATTCTCTATATTTCTATTAAATTTAAAATTTGATTATTATTTGATATACTTATTGGTGCGTTTACACGTGGGCCCAGCCGCGGCCAATCGCCATTGTTTCAACGGGGTTTCCCCGTTTACACAATGGCTAGGGATGATGATTGGCCGAGGCTGGGTCTATGTGTAAACGGGGTATAAGAATTGATCGCCAATATGTACAATAAACAATTTTTTGGTATGTTATTTTCATGTAGGACGTCTATAGATTGCAAACATAACAATTAATACTATGAAAGTTCGAAGAAAAATGGTCATACGATTCCAAAGAAAAAAAATGCTGAAGTATTTCTTGCCTTGTGATAATGCTCTAGATTTTCTTATCCGTTCTGCGTTTTCATTCTATTCACAAGATTGCAATTAAACCAAGGTGAGTTGCTATGCATTCATTATCAAAACAAACTCTCTTTCATGCAAGGGAAACGGTGAAAGTACTAAGGAATGTATTTAATGCAAAAAAATAAATAACAAGAATATACAAATAAATAGTTCATTTATATTATTAGGAATAACGGTGGCTTCGTTCGCTCATTTTAGCCCGTTGCTGGAGCAGCGGGTAGACATCTGAAAAGGAAACTCGTGATCTTAGAACGCAAAAGGCAACCAAAGGAACAATGTATGGTTTTAGTCAGTAAAAGTCTGACACGCCCTCCCGGCCCGCCCTAGAGCGAGAAAAGTCGTTACATAATTGAACCTTAAAAATAAAATACATATCATAACTACAAGACAAGTAATCTGTAGAAATGTGTATTTTTTGGAATATAATTTGTATTAAGATTGATGGTGAATTCTCCGTAGATGAAAAGGTCTGTAGTATAGGCTTATCGTCGTGAAGGTCAAACATTCGGTAACTAAAAAGGCGTCTCGTCGAAATGTCCATAGGTCAAAGATTCTGCTGGGGAAACGGAAATAAATGAATCGTCCTGTCGACAAACAGTCCAATGACGAATCGGTCTAAGAAGAACGGTTGCAGAATCCTTCAAGCGCGCTGCAAACTTGACGACGACGATAAAACGATTTAAGGGGTGTTAAGGTTATGGGAGAATCTTATTACTTGGATGAAAACTCGAAAAATTACACAAATATATTTATTTTAGTAAATAAAAAAAAATGGATATCATAAATTTTTCAAAGCTAAGGTGTCAAAGTTTTAATGAAAGAACCATATTCCTTGAGTTAAAAAAAATTATTTGAGTGTACCTGAATAAATAAAAAATATAATTATAAGTTCTTTCTTAAACTATCTCTACTTGAGCGTTTAATATTATCAAAATTTTAGAATAAACCTTAACGAACAGGCCGATTCAGTTAAGCCCGGTATAATTAATTTTAATAAAAGAGTGATTAACATTATTTGGATTGGTCAAAAATCTACCCCTAACAGGAAAAAAAGAGATATGATTTAATTGGCTTTGGTTTTTATATTCGCCGTATCCTACGATGAGAAAATACGAAATTCACGCAATCGAAGTCGCGGAAAGAGTGTTAGTATTATATAGAATAGATTGTCGGTATGATATGGTTCCGTTTTTATTAAGGCCGATTGTTGTTAATATAAGTTTGCTTTAATATGTTACAGATGTCCTATTTTAACAAACCTACCTCTTCTTTCGTTTACAAATATCAAATAAAATTTGTGTCGTTTCCACATTGTAATTTAGTAAGCCGCGTACATACATCGCGAGGCGTGCGTTGCGAATGGTTCGTTTCGAATACCTCGGGCTCAAGCACAAGAGCATTCGCGTCATACGATCGTTGCAACGAGCCGTGCGTTCTGTGTGGACGGATATACATATATGTGATATCGTCGTATAATGTATTCCCATAGTGTAGTCGTTTTGTACACCGTTTTGTTCTTTTTATTTTTTAATATTGATTGAATCAATAAATAGGCCGCAGCTGCAATCTGCACGTCTCGCCTTGTCGGAGCCTTTTTCCTACTGACAAACACCATGCGTGGTTGTTTGCGTGCTCAGCTTGAGCATGTGTCGTTCGAGTCGCATGCATAACCGTCGTATGCCTCTGCTTGAGGCACGCGTGACGAACCATTCGCGAGGCACGCCTCGCGATGTCTGTACGCGGCTTTAGCTATGGCATAGGGCAGGCATGTTAATAATAGCTAAAATAAACGAGGGAGATCATTCTTCTTTATTTGCCCAAAATCATTGTAAATAGCTTGCCACCTGATTGTAATTAAGGTGTTTGGGATTTATGTTGCAATACCACAAATAACTCGCGCCGCGCCTGCTTTCACGTTAGTCGGCGCAATGAAGTTGTGCGCACTACTCCTCACCCCCCTTTTCATGGCGTTGGACCGGCTGGCTGGCATCGATCGCAGCAGACTGCGTCCTGCGACTAAGATTACTTCACGAAACTTCAGCATACCGTTCTTCCGTTTCCACTCGATGTTAGGTACTATCGTGTAACACTATATATCTACACTAATATTAAGAGATAGTTTTTTTTTTTTAGTTTTTATGGATTTTTTTGTTTGTAGGAGGTATTCTCTGAAAGTACTGGTCCGATTGCGAAAAAAATTTCACCGATAGAAAGCTGCTTTATTCCCGAGTGACATAAGCTATATTTTATGTATGCGGCCGAACTGCAGGCAAGGGCTAGTATATATAATAATTAATTAATTTTTGTGTAAAGTAGTGGTACATTCGCAGACTTAATGCAACAAGCCAATCTCTACCAGTCAATTATGGTTACCTGTATCTCAACAATTAGCTCTTAACATTAATGTCCCAATATTATTGTTAACAATTAATCTCATTGTCTAAGTATTATTAATCTTGTGTTATAAAAAAACAGGTTATTAACCTTTTCTGGATCGATTTTAATAATGGCATTGATTATAATAATTGTAGGTAAGTCGAATGTGTGAGTGCATTGTCTAGAATGTCTAGTGTCTATGGTGCAGCACAGTTATGCCCGGTTTGCACATGGCCCGACAGATTGCTATATTTTATTGTGCGTCTAATTGAGAAGAATAAACATATTTTCTTTTTTTTCTTCTTTCTTTTCATACCTAGAAATAGGACAGCACTAATGCTAGTTGCGATTAAATCGACTTGATAACTTAAATCCCCATAACGGGCTATTACGGGATTACTGAACTTCCTTGGGATATTTTAACTTCTCGACCAAAAACACCTTAATCAGATCACTTTTTACTTTTACGATGTTCGTACAAAATCAAATACGCGATTGCACAAACACTTAACTTTACGACTTTTACATTCTGAAAACTTAGGTAAAAATAAAGAAAGACGAATGTTCCTGCTAGCGTCAGTCAGAGATAGCAGCATGTAGCCCAAGAGACTGGTTCTGATGAAGCCAGTCATCATTAACTTAACTTCCGGTTAATAATTAAAAGTATTTAGTCGAGAGGTGGAATATTTATAAATTTACAGGGTTTTTGAAATGGTCGACTGGAGGGGTCATCTGCTATCCTTTCAGACCCCTAAACACTTCTCAAGCCCTGTGGATTTTTTTCATTGACTTTTTATTGTTTTATGAAAATAAGACCCAAATTTTCACACAAATTTAAAAATATATATAAGGCGTAGACTGTGAATTTTAATTTTATTTAGATGTGTATGAGGACTTTTCAATTTAAAATTAGTGACATTAGCTATCAAGTTTTTAAAAAAAAAATTAGTCGATAAGTTTTGGATTTAAATTAAGCTGTGTATGTTACAGCTATTTACATGGCTATAAAAAAAACAAAAGCGACTGGAATCTTCCAACTCCCTCAATAATTCTCTAGAAAACCCTCTTGCTAGTGATGTGTCACATGCCTTAAAAATATTTTTATAACTTTGTGAATTCGCTAGAATTGTGAATCGAGTTACATAAGACAAATAAAAAAATATTTTTGCTTAAATGATACCCGAAAACACACACTGCACACGATGCACCAAACACCCTGTATATAATCCAAAACAGTAGTAGTGGGTTATACCCCCAAAATAGGTTATACCTCCATTTCAAGAAATGCGTTCAAATATCAATCACACTGAGAAAAATGTTCAACAAATAATTTATTGTGGTGAGTTAAATTCAAACGGATTAACAACAGCTACTTCCACCCTATAAAATACATTTTATGAAATGCTTTGATATCTACAGCTACGCAAAGGCAAAAAATCTTTTTTACAGTGAAATATTACATAATAATACTTACATAACTACTTGTACCTACGTTTTTTGGACAGATTTATGCAAGAAAGAAATAAAAAAGTAATGTAACACAATATTTATTTATGACATTGACGTTAGTATATTTGTAACACTAAATTTACAGATGTAAAAATACAATTAATTTATCATCAGTCATCAGTTCATCACATAGCCACCGAGGCGAGTTGGATATTTTAGACCTGCGTAGTTACGTACAAACGTTGTCTGTCCGACGCGCAAGTACAAAACACGAACATGCGACGTTGCCAGATCTCTCGCCGGGCGCCATCGTCACTACCTCTATACATTTACACAAGGCGAGGCGAGCAGTGCGAACACGGCACATTCGGATCTTGTTGTTTGAGACGGGCTGATTCGATTTGTTGACTGATAAATTTTACTGTTAAATGAACAATGTTACCAAAAATGAGTATGTTGTTAATATTATTAACAGTATTTTATTGAAATTTCTCGTGTAAGTAAATGATTTTTCAAACTAATAAAATTGAATAGTTGGCAAGTACTTATTCATAGCGCAGACATCATTTTAACGAACGTGGTTTTCCATTATTAGTCATGAAATAAGTTAAAATGGACTGAAAACTACGATTGAACTGCATGTAACCAACAGTGTTAGTTTTTCAATGGTTAGATCTGCTGTTGATACAACAAACCCAAAGCTCATTCGATTTTTTTGTAAGGCGTAGTAGGTATGAAGGATTGTCTATTACATATTTTACAACAACAACTCAATTTTGAGAGAAAACAACCGTTCATAATGTAAAATAACAGTTTGGTTTAAAAGAATTTAAACCAAACTGGGTTAACTCATGTCTACTTTTTCAAGTCACAGTTGTTTTTTATGGGAAAATCTGATCTCATGAACGGGTTAGATAGCCTCATCAATAACCCCTTGCTGAACGGGTTAGTAAATTCTTAATTCCTATGTAAAGCATCTTTTTGGAAATAGGTTTTAAAGGTTCCAAAACTATGAGTTAGCTATTCATTTAGTTATGAGAATAATAACGTTAACCCATACATTTTTTTTAACAATATTGGGTTTACGCTTATACAAAAGATTAAGTCATATCAAAAAATGTTACACGTCGGTTAAGGTACACCATTTCTACATTTAGGCACAAACTTTCAAGTAAAACGATGTTTTACCGAATTTCGAAATCAATTTCATAACAATTCATAACAATCCATTCCTTCATAACAATCCCAACATACGTATCCCAATCAAAAATCCCAACGTAGTAACGTAAAGTCAACATAAAATAAAGATACAAAATTAAATGATAGCTTTTAAAATGTTAGTTATTCTTGCCCGTGGCAGGTTCGTCGACCTGGCAGTCCCCGCCCGCGCACCTAAGCTGCTTTTGGAGCGCGACATTGCAAAACTGTGGTGGGGCGATAGACTGCCTATTAATGCAATAGCTCATTTATTTTAGACCAAGTCAGCGCATTCGTCAGATTATTGCTTACTGTACATAGCAGTTTTTGTCTATAATTTTCAACCGGACTTTTCATAATAAACAAGTTTTTTCTCCGTGGTCTGTGCGGCAAGTTTAGTGATTTTTTCAATGGGTCGTAGAAGTCCCACGCGTAACTTTTATTTCTATAACTTTGATTTAAGTACTTAATTCTTCTTTTCGTCATGTTCACTTTATTTTTACTTACTGATGTATAATTAATTGTACCTATATCTAATGTAAAATCTATGTTTTAAGAAGAAGTAAGAACACAGTTTTTAACATTAAAACAGCGTAGTACTTGGTATATATTTGCGACGTCACCAAATTTGAGTATGCGATTTAAAAAAAAAAACAAATCGAAAACGTTACGATAATCAGTTGAACCAAAAAATTTCTAATTATTTTCAGACTGGATTTGGATGTCTATTCATAATTTTGCCAGCCTACTTCTTAAAATCAGTTGTACAGTTCAGTCGATCACAGGTCCGTAGTAACAGTTTGAGCTCGAACTGCCCTACCGTTTGTGAGAGTTTCAATAGAACATAGTAACCAGTTTGTGGTTTTCGTTGGCACTGATGTACGGCCTTCTGTACAAAATCCGTAGTATAAGTAGACTCAAAACGAATCGAATGGTTCGTTGATGAAATACTTTTCAGTTAAGAGTATATAATCAAAAAGTTAGCAACGTCACAAATAACTCTCGACGAATGGTTAATTTACTGTTATTATTATTTTGTCAATTTACTAAATGACTATAAGAAAAGATCGTAGTGTTCGAGGCACTTAAGTTGAACTATGACCTTAAATGCGTATTTTTCGGGTCTCAAAGTGCAGCACCGTGGAGAGCTGCACGTAACCATAGCAACAATCGCCATTTTAGTTCAATTTATGTGCCACGTAACACAGCAAACAATGCTTCGCTGCATGAATGTCGACAATTATGACGAGTATGATGACAACAGTATAATTTGTCTTAATTCGGTACATTATCTACCAGTGATCAAAATTTTTTCCAAATCTATTTAGCCGTAAAGGCAAACATCCAAACATAATTAGTTTTACATTTAAAAACATTAATTGGAGGATAAGTTGCATAAGATATGAGAGTACAGCAGCTGTCTATGAACGCTGGCTGTTTACTATCGCTTTACAATTATAATTCAAGCAATGCGTCTGAAAAGCCATGGTGCCGGTCCCCTTTGGTCAGCTGCGTGGTTGGCTACGTGAAAACACCTACACACAAGCGGACGTTAGTGGTCTTCGACAGCAGGATGTAGGCAGATCAAGGAGGCCATGCTATACCTAAATAAAACCCTCACTAAAAGCCTTATGCAACTGGAAAGAGTCAGGGGACCATCACCGGACACTGCTCACTGACCAAACACCTTCACACAATAGGTATCACAGATAGGCCCCTGTGCAGAGTATGCTTGGAGAACGACGAAAGAATTGCGCGAGTCAGATGCCCTGAAAAACCTAATGTGCTTTTGGAGAGGGTTGGACTGGATTGAAAAAGACTGCCAAATGATGGCCGCCATGGCCCACGCACATGGTCTAAAAAGGATTAAGTGCGGAAATCAAACTCCCAATAGATAGACAAAAGCTACGACGAGCATCGAGATAGAGGTCGATCGTGGAATGTAACTCGGGAGCTTCTCAAGTCACACATCGTAGTGTGTAGCGATGAGAAATCATTGACCAGTACGTTATACTAGGGGTACACACACACTGAAACGTTATCGCTTACAATGGGCCTCGTCTGACTTAGGAAACTGCCAACCACTTGACTTTTTGTAGTTTTAATTTTTACAGTTCACGCAGTTCCGAGTGAATCTTATTTTACTTAACATTTAATTTTTTAACTAAACTTCTTATAGGTCTTCGTGTAATCTTATTTGAGGAGCTTTCCGGTATAATTTTTTTTTAGGTATTAGTTCCGGAGATAAAAAAGTGTCCTTGGATCACAGAAGTTGTATACATGTTATACATGTCATACAGTTGTATGCATGTATACTAAGTTCCAACTAAATCGGTGCACAAGATTCGGTGTAAATTGACGGACAGATACACAAGTCGTCCTATAAGGGTTCCGCTTTTTCATTCGGGCGTTCAGAAGACCATAAAGCTAGAACTACACTGCGCACACGTGTGCCATAGACGCCGATCTGAACGTGTCGGTCTCCATACATTTTTTATGGAAACTAGACTTGTAGACCTACACTTGACACGCCACGCGACGTCGTTCTACGTACAAATCTGGCATTTTACACGTGTGCGTCGGTCTAATATAGTTCTAGCTTAAAAAGGTTTTTGGGGTTCCAAACGCTTAACTGAAGCTGTATGTTTGACCTAAACTAGGCAACCCCGTCTAGAGTTTTGCACGGGTTTTAGCAGTCATGAATCTCTAGATAATGTTTATTTTTTCAATAAAAAACCGGTGACGTGCGCGTCGGACAGAGCGAATAGATCTATACTCATTAACGGGTGTATAATAATATTAACATTAACCCTCGAGTGCTTGCGCGCCATAACCTAATGCAATTACGTAGGTAGTACAAAAAAATTAGGTGTGGCTGTCTCATGGACACGGCCGTGTGTTGTATGTATATATATTATATGTAAATGTACGTTACGGATAATATTGATGCCTACAATCCGGTGTCGATATAGAAGCAATTTCATCATCCACTTGCATAATTTCAACCGCCCCAACTGCAGATTTACTGAGCACCGTCGATGATCCGCTCGGCGTCGTTTATACTTTTACGATTCCGGCACTGCTTCACTCAGTCATATTAATGGTATTTTATGGGTAGCATTTGATTGCTCTTGTTTTCAAGAGCAATCAAATGGGCTTTTGCCCATTCCAATTGTATACGCTGTCTTTATTTGAATTTGGCTGTGTTGCACGTATAAGCCGATTCATTATATATTTTGACGTGACAACGTCTTATAAATTGGTTTGCCGGGTGACACTTCAAGAAACTGCGTTACGCTCCGCTCACGTTATGCGCTCACAATGAGAGCGAGTGAGAGGCACGCGTCCCTTCCACTCGGGCATGGTTAGCCCGCCTAAGAGCGAGAGAGACAGACATAAAAAGTAAATACGTATGTATGTGTAAAGGTAAAAATAAAATTTTGTTAATATGAAATTCAGTGCGAGATTCTTTGTATAAATTAATGTTTTAAATATAATTCTTTGTATAAATAAATGTTTTAAATTGTTACTATTATTTCATCCTTCTTCCTACTATACGAATGAATATTCACATTAAAATTATTTTACCACTCAAAGTCGTTGTCACGTAAAACTTTCGCCCGTATACCGACTTTACAGGCAACCAATTTTTTTTTTATTATATTTTCATGAACACCATGTACATTCCACTGTTATTATTTTACATTATGTTTTTTAAACTTATACAATCGATAGATTTAACGAGAGCTAAAGATGAGAATTTAAACGAATGTCTTACACCCAAATTTTTTACCTCGATTTTGTTATCGTTCGTTTTTTTTAATTGCCTTTCACTATGGAATTATAAAACAATTCTAAAAATGTATTCACGTCAAAAAAAAAAAAACATTCAGTCGACTTGAGAACCTCTCCCTTTTTAGGAAGTCTTTTAATATGTTGACACCCGACAGCTATGATGAAATTTTATTCCGAAAATAATAGTAGTGGTTCTGAAAGGTTCGTTTGCTGGTCTTGTAAACCATGTTGATACTCGGGTTTAACGCAGATTTTGTAATGAGTTTAAGTAGTTAACACATAGTTGTTATATTTGTTCTCTACTCTATTCTTCCACCAATTTTTTTTGTTTCTAGGTTTATTTTTCGCTTTTTAAAGTTCTGTTTAAACTTACCCTGTGAAAAACTTATCTGGATGTCCAGTCACGATGAGTGTAAGTAGTAGTTACATTGGAAAATTCAAAAAATTGGAAATTTTTTGTCAAAAGTCAGCCGTGTATGATCCCCCGAATATGAATTATTAACGTAAAAGCAATAGTGTTCTCTAAAAGTTCAATCTCAATTTTAACAAATATAAAAATTGGTGGTGCAACGTACCTACTTTTATTGTGTTCTTTGTTGTAAAGTATTAATTATTATCGTCAAGAAAGAGAAATCGTCATAGAAAGAAGACTGGAGTCAAGGCTGCATATGAAAGGCCCCCTACACGGTACGATTTGTCTGTACGATCCGTCGCTTCTAGGGTTGCCAGGTCTCAAAACAGAAAAGCCGGACAGACCAGCCAGTTTAGCTGGACTTGTGGATAAAAAGACTGACAGTTTTTTTTTGAAGAAAAGTAAGTACGCCTTTTTTATTGACCATGAAATCTTTTTATTTTTAAATTCCAATGAAGCAACAATAAAATTGTCTGATACAATTGCTAGTCTTACTTACGATACTTGAAGGTAAGGCAGAACACTATGAAAAAACTAAAAACATGGTCAAATTTAAAAAAAAAACTAACTATAGCTGGACAGGCTGGACTCCGCTTAATTTGACCAGACACACAACCTAGAAGCCTAACCGTGTCCGGCTCTATCCGGACGCTTTGCAACGCCAGTCGCTTCAAACCGATCGTAAGCGACGAATCGATAGTGTATTGTCAAAATCTTTAATGATTTAACTTGACAAACACTATCAATTCGTCGTTACGATCGGTCTGAAGCGACGTATCGTACAGACAAATCGTACCGTGTATGGGGCCTTTTATATAGATACCTCAAAAAACCAATAGGTAAATCAGTGAATGAAAATATATATAGTACATAATTACCTACTAATAAACCCTCTGGAAAAACACTACACAGTGGTGAGTGAACGTAAATAATTCGAAGTCTACAAGGCTAATACGTAATACGAATAGCACAAAGCATGAAAGCAAGTCCGTCCAGAAGGCTAACAACTCAGCGACGATTCAAAACTTGATGACAAATAAAAACTTGAAACAGTGTAAAATATAAGACACCTTATCATTATTTATTTTTATCACACAAATACCTAATAATTACTTAAATAATATACTAATTATACTACGTTGGATTTCATATCTCAATATGAAAATACCTGAAAGCCTAAGTAAGTAGGTACTTCATAACAAGTAGTTGCAAGTTTTAGTGTGCAACCAATACTTAAAATACCTAGTTAAAAATACAAAAAGAGTAAAACATTCCGACCAAACAAACATTCCCTACCTGTACCTACTGTACTAGTTAATGTTTATATTCTAACTCCCACACGTCTTACAGAAGTCCGCGGAGACCTAACTAGTTCATTAAAATTGGAGACTTGTCAGCTTTACAAACTTTAGGACTTGGGATTACCAAATACAATTTTTTAACAGGCCAGTTCAGCCTCTGAAAGTTAGATATCAATAGATAAAAGTATATTACCGTTTGAAGTGCTCCCTTATTCGATCTTCACGAATGTTATCGGGTAAATTTCCAACCCACAGGTGCCGAGTCTCTCTAACCATCTTGCTTCGAACTCCACATTAGGAATCATTACCCGTTCGCGTCACTACGTGGCATAAATCAATTTTGCACACAATCGTGATTCACACATTTTGATTATTCACTATAAGTGAACCATAAACATTGTACAGCCCACGAGTTGCACTTTTTGATAAAACAACACTATCTTTCACTTCACGACATTCGATAATCTCATCACAAAATCCACTTCACTATAAACACACCACGTAATAGACGCGAGCGTACTCTTCGCGGCTCTCGAATTGACAGTGAAGCCAGCTTCGACGCGAGTTTGCCGATAAGCTCCGCCTTCTGACCGCTGCCGCGCAAAGTGGAGTAGGGTGGCCAGTGAATTTATTAAAATAATGCACTATTCTGAAGTTTCTTATGACATCAATTGCACTGGAACTATTATTTTATGGTTTTGAGAATAATCAGATTTTTTAAATTCAATCAAACATTACAATCAAAAAGCAATATCGCATTTATTATTGGAAATATCTGTTGGTTTGACTATAATCTCTATCATTATTATATCCAAACTCTATAACTTTATCCAACATTTCGTAATTACATAGTGTAAGATCATTTTTTTAATAAAACAGTATTCGCTTAGATAAATAAAAATAAACAAACTTTAAAACAAACGTGTTGATGCAGCGGTCCGCTGGCCAGCCTTCCCATAGTCGATCGCTTCTCTCTTTCTGTTTTCTATATATCGCTCTCACTCTAACAAATGGGTTAAAAACATCTGTGTTGCAACTCTGGAAAAGTTCCTGTTTTATGGGGTATTTTTGATTAACATTAACATGAAATAGTGGTTATGTAGGATGGTTGGAGGCTACAGAATAGGGTATCTATTTTTATAAATATAAAGATAAGTACAAAAAACCAGTTCCTATTAATTTTTATTTTGGTAGTTAACATTTCGTAAACCCTATGGTATTGCTAATAATACTGAGTGGACAGTTTGAGTAGGCTCTGATTGCTTTGAAGGTAAAGTAGGTAAGTAGCCTAAATACAAATGGCTCGGATGCATACAGGCAACTGTTTAGTTTTAGTCAGTAAAACGGTTTTGTTTTTGAACTAACTACCTATTTCGGGCAAAAGGCCGCCGCAGCTTTGATCACGCATTTACTTCTCGCGTGCTAAACATCAGCTTTTTTTAAGTCGATAGAAGCTCTTTCTTTCGACTTATTTATTGTTATATAGTACTTAGTGCGATTGCAAAGGTTGTGTTGTGTGGATAGAAATGAAAACAAATGTAATATTTTCCCAAAATGGCATGCAATTTTACTCATATTAATGACAATTCTAGTTTAAATTGCAAAAAAAATGACGTATAAAAGTGTTTTAAAAAAACTTATTTGCAAAATAAATATAATTTATCATTATTATTTATTATTAAATTTGTGACCTGTTAAAGTTGGCTCATATGTCTTACTTTCATGTGCGAAATTATTTTTTTCGTCTAAGTTCCTTGGTACATTTTAGTAAGTACATTTTAGGATGTTCATGGGCCGCAGGATTTCTTAGTGAATAATGATTTATAAATAACATTAACAAGTATTATACTTGTAACTAGTTGGCCATTGATAGCCAACTCAGTGACTATTACAAAGCATTCATTCAACTTTTGGCTGAGAAATGGAAATGAGGTTTCATTGCTTCGACTTCTAGGACCGCCATTGCAGTTAGTTTAGGGTTATCTATAGCAAAATGCTAAACGGCAATATTTTCAAAACATTTTTGCAAAGGTTTTGAAAAAGTTGAATTAGAGTGCCCACTATGAGGCCCACTACATATTTAAAATTAGAACGAAAGTCTGTGTCTGTTTGTTTGTACGCGCTCATCTCAATGTATTACTAGTTTAGTACTTTTTTTTTAGTTGTGAAGATCATCCGATGATCATCAGATGTCATTATCTACCGCTCTTTCTGTCAGACTTTTACTGACTAAAAACCCACTCCTGTTCCTTCTTTGCCTTCGTTCTAGGGCCCCGGTTTCACTTTCACACTACTCGTGGCCCCAGTAGGCTTCGACTCTACTGAGCCCCTGCGATTCGCTGACATCTCCTTGAGGCGCGCGTGGAATAATGCGCGTTGTCGACGATTTGGGCTCGGTCCGAGAGATCGTTGCCGCCGATCGCCCCCACGAGGACACGGTGGTATTCTGTCCAGGCGGGGCACACGTCCACCCTATGCTCCACCGTGCGGCACAATGGTGACACCCGGGCGTCTCTTCGGCACGAATTTGGTGTTGGAACCTCCCGAACTTACCATGTTCGGTGAGGACCTGCGTCATGCGGAAGGTGAGGACGCCGTGAGGTCTTTCAAGTCCCCTCTGGACTTACCGCCATATTATGGCGTGGGTGTACCCAGTATTCTTTTCGCTTTCTTTTTCTCCCGAGTCTCATGAGTTCACAGAGAACGACCATCTCTTCGAAATCCATATCGGCAAATGACGTTTCGATTCCAAAAAAGTTTTGTCACTGTCTCTCTTCGTAAGCGCAGTCCACTTTGGAAACGTGACGTGACAGTGACAATCACTTTAAAGTCACGGTGACAAAAGTCACCAGTGCGCGCACCGTCTAAATTGACACTTGGAAGCTACTCATGCTTATTGTTCTAGTAATCTATTAACTGACTGGCATATCATCGCACAGCCGAAATTAGATGAGCGAAATTTTGCACATGGTTTCCTTTTATGGCGTAGGCGAGCTCTAAGAGATTTTCCGACATTCACCCCCTAAGGAAATGAAGCGGGAGTCCAAAGTCTGTATGGAGTCTATGAAGAAACCTACTTACACGCGGGCGATAAAAGGCAGATGTCGCTTTTTGGGTCAAAGGAAACACTATGCCATGGTGCCTCTCCAGCCACTCCTCAAAGAGATGCTGTTGGGGCGTGCCTATAATCGTGCATTCTGGTAGCTACCAGGATGATAAATAAAAATAAATATCATTCAAATGGAGGTCCATTTGAATGATATTTTCGCATAAACAGGGTCAGTTTCTCGAAAACCGCGATTCATGTTTGCTATTAGTTCAGGGTGGTCTGTTTTGTCGGTATCATCATCGGATAATTGCAGAATCCGTTATTACAAATTTATAATGGATCTCTCTGACTTATAAACTCTTTTTTCTATGTAAAACACTGATAGATTGCAAAGTAGCTTTCTTGTAATTTATTGTATTCGTAAATTCTCAAAATATTGAGAACTCCTTACACTGCAAGGTTTACTACAGAGTTAGGTGCAGAGTTTACAATTTATTATCCGATGACATCGAAATAATATAAACTTTTATTTTAATGATTTAAACTAGTGCTTTACTGCGATCCCACCTGATAGTAAGCATGTAATGTATCCCTGGAGTGCACCGACTGCCTTCAGCTCTGGGAATTAGAAATTTCCTCAGACCTTGATTTTGGGCGGTTCATTGAATACAAAGCTAAGGTAGCTGCTAGGAAACTCGGCGATCTTGCAAAAGTCCGGCTGCACTTCACACCGGGACAGCTTTTAATGTTATACAAAGTACAGGTCCGATCGTGTGTGGAGTACTGCAGCCACATATGGGCTGGTGCTGCAAAATGCCACCATCTCATTTCTACCATCGGACAACCCGATTTACGGCGAGTATCCATCTCAAGCAGCAAAACCTTATCCTAATGCAGCCCATAGAACGTTTTTCAAGAACTAATTGGTGTTACTGAGCGGTTCTAAATAGACCAAAGAACGTTCAACCCGGATTGGGCGCGTATATCGTTATTAACTGATATAGTAATTCTATATTCGCTTTGGCGTACAATTTTTGACCAGTAAGATTGATGTTACAGTGAGGGATATCACCAAACGGTGATGTAATAGCCTCGGTAACGCTAATGTACTTTTTCAACACACTTGCTCAGAAAGTGATTCTTATTGCACTGCAATTAGGTATATAATGACACTCGTTACCAAACTGTGACATTTTGATTGCCATTACGCACTAGTGCTATAACGTAGTTAAAACCTTTTTGTTCAACCTCTTTGTTCGCAAAATAAATTTTGAATTCGAATAAAATTCCCATTAAGTTATTGCGTTGAATAGTATATAAATTAGTATCTTACTTACTTATTTCATCCAATTTACAAGTTAAAATAGACTTAGGATATGGTCCACCATTCATACAAACTTTTGCCATGGTATAGCAACAGTGGACATTATACTAAGACAACTTCAATTCATAGTTTATGTAATAGTAAACCTGTTAAAACTATTACAGGTTTATCTAAAAAATGGGGGAAATGAGTTAAATCAGTTTTAATTTTTATATTGCTAGAGTCAAAATGGCGGCTAATCATTTTCTTCGTCGTTTAAAATTAAAACAACGTCTAAAAACATTATTTAAGTGACTTCTAAGTATTAGCATAGTTATTCATCAACAAGTATCATTCAACATCGACATCTGTACTTATTTTATTTTTGTTACTAAGTATTGGTACAAATTAAATAGTTCTTACCTGCAGTGCCGTGGATAAACCCATTCTTGTATCACAGATCACGGATTTCAGCCACTTCCAAAAATGTTGTCTCATTGAGTAATATTTAAAGCACAATTAACACAGCGTTGGCTTCTGCGGGTCGAAATATGGTACATACGAGTCGGTTTCCATCTGTCGGACGCTGGAGTTATTCAAAGAAATAGAAGCAGAGTCCGAGATAGAGCGGCCGGGGTCGTTCTCGTACATAGCAGATTCAGAATCCATAGGCAGGCTGGGGTCGTTGGGAAAAGCGAGTGCAGAGTTCATTATGAAAGCGAATAGTAATAATAGCAAATAGTCACAAACTGAAACAAATAGTCGCAATTCAAATGCTACGCGGCAAAATGTGATACTTTTTGCCGCCACTTTTCGCCCCATTTGGGTAGGCTAAGGTCTTAAGACCATACAGCCACTGAACTTCACTCAAGAAATCCCGCCAGAAACACCCAAACATTTGCATTTTTATCAATGGACCAAATGCATATTATTGATATAATAAATGATGATAAAAAAATGATGTTCTGGTCGATTATTAAAATGAAAATTCTATGCAATCTTTATTTTTATTATTCCGCCTAAAGGACTTTGTATCCATGGTCAAGAAATAATTAAAAAAACCAAAATGGTTGCAGGAACCAAGGAAACTCAGAATAAATGAATATACTTATTGTTTAATATTATTTTTCCGAACTTTAACTGATGTGATATTATTTTAATAATTATTTCTAGTAATTATTAAGATTTTTAGTATAAATAATAATCTTGTCCACGGCATTGAAAACCTCTGGCCGTGTCTGGTCCAGCCTCATTAGCGATTTATTTAATAAAAACCATTGAGTAAATAAATCTTACGTTAAAAAAAAATGTTTTTTTTTTTGTGGTCTATGTCGGTCATTTTAAGATGCGCGGTTATTGTCGTGATTTTTTTTTTATTCCGGTGAAGTTCACTGGCTGTATTAATTAAATAAATTTAAATACTACAAAATTATTAGAAAATTTTACATCCGTATTCTATTGTAAGACATTATCGTAAAAACTTTTCACGCAAGAAAACATAAACGTAAGACTAGACAGTATGATCAAAATACCTTAGCCTTCCTCTAGGGGTAAATTTAAAAAAATAATGCGCGGGCTTATGAAAACAGATTTTTACCGCCATGTCACAGAAAATTTTACTATAGTTTTCTTCACAAGTGTATTGAAAAACGTCGTATGACACACGTGAGTAATTAATGATTACCGTTCTTGGCTCTCTTAAGACCCTCGCCACGGCTCGGGTCTAAATACCGCCTCGACGGTAATCACTAACATTACACAATTATATCATAATGTACTATTATTTATAAATGTACCTATCATTTATTTCAGACATCATCTATGTATCACCTATAACAAATACTGCACATATGTACCTAATAATGGAATAAAATACATGATTGATTTTTGTGAGATTGAGATAAGTTTACACTTTATTGCATGAACTCTAATAAACCGCTAATATTTTTAAATTTATCTTGTAACATTGATATATTATGTTCAAATAACACGATGGAATAGATATGGTAAAAACATCCCATACAATTTCAAAGTGATTTCCATAGATCTATATACATACCTAATGCAATAATCATGTGTACCTACGGGACCACTTTCCGCTTATATATGAAATTACAGTCTATTAAAGGTATCTAATAGTACATTTTACACCCTAGGGTAAAAGTAACTTATTTAGTCCCGAGAAGGAGTTTGGCGTCCGAGCGTAGCGAGGTCGCCTAAGGTTCAAGAGTCTTCAATAAGTCTTTAGCCCGAGGTAAACACTGTGCGTTTAATTACGAATACTTCATCATCATCATCATCATTTCAGCCGAAAGACGTCCACTGCTGGACATAGGCCTCCCCGAAGTGTCGCCACAATGAACGGTCCTGTGTGTCTCGCATCCATCGGACTCCCGCAACCGTTACCAAGTCATCGGTCCACCTTGTAGGAGGCCTTTCAACGGTACGTCTTCCGGTACGTGGCCGCCATTCCAGAACCTTTCGGCCTCAACGGCCATCTGCCCTGCCCATTGCCACTTTAGTTTGGCGATTCTTCGTGCTATGTCGGTAACAAAGGTTCTCCTGCGGATATCCTGATTCGATCACGCAAGGAAATTTCGAGCATAGCCCTTTCCATTGCCCTTTGGGTGACTTCTGATGAGGCCCATCGTAAGCGACCACGTTTCTGAGCCATATGTCATCACTGGCAACACGCACTGGTCATAGACTTTCGTCTTGAGACACTGTGGTATATTGGACGAGAAGATACCGCGCAGCCTCCCGAACGCTACCCAGCCGAGTCGGATTCGACGATTGATCTCTTTCTCGAAGTTAGACCTTCCCAACTGGACCGTCTGTTCCAGGTAAACGTAGTCGTCTACAACTTCGAGTAGTCCCCCATCTTGATATGAGTGGGTGCTACATGGCTGTTTACCATGACTGGTTTTGTCCATGTTCATTTTAAGTCCCACTCTTTCGGAAGCTCTACTGAGGTCACCAAGCATTATACTGAGATCCTCCATAGTCTCAGCCATGACTACTATGTCGTCGGCAAATCGAAGGTGAGTGATGTACTCGCCATTGACGTTAATGCCTAGCCCTCTCCATTCCAAAACCTTGAAGACATCCTCCATTGCTGCCGTGAACAGTTTCGGAGAAATACCGTCTCCCTGCCTCACGCCCCGCTGCAAGAGGATAGGTTTCGAGGTCTGGTCTTGTAGTCTGACTGACATAGTGGCGTTTTTGTACAAACACTTCAGCACTTCAATATACCGATAGTCAATTTGGCACCGTTGGAGAGACTGCATTACAGCTCAAGTTTGAATCGAATCAAAGGTTTTCTCGTAGTCCACAAAAGCTAAGCAGAGAGGCTGATTATACTCTTTAGTCTTCTGTATACCTGCCGCAGCGTATGTATGTGGTCCACGGTGCTGAAGCCTTTTTGAAATCCGGCTTGTTCGGGAGGCTGAAAGTCGTCGAACCTGCGCAAGCGACGATTCGTGGCGACTCTGGAAAACAGCTTGTAGACATGGCTCAGAAGCGAGATGGGCCTGTAATTCTTAAGCAGGGCATTATCACCCTTCTTAAAGAAGAGTACCACCACACCTCTGACCCACGCCTGTGGCGTTTTTCCCTTGAGTATGACGGAATCCAATAGCTTCTGAAGGGCCTTAAGGACCGATTTTCCACCCGCTTTGGCCAATAGACAGATCTCGTGCAAATACTTTAGAGCCCTTATTCCGCTCAATCGAATCCTTAATCCTTGGGGTATTAAAGCGATTAAGAATTAGGTATTGAAGAATTACGAACACAAGGAAAGTAAAAATAAAATAATAAGCTTACAAACCTGAGTCGTTGTATGATTTTAGGCCTTGATAAGTGTAATAATGATATTTGCTAAAGTTTTAGTCATTTTAGGGTTCCGTACCTCAAAAGGAAAAACGGAATCGGAGTTGTCCGTCTGTCTGTCTGTCAAGACCCTTTATCTTGGGAACGCGTGGAGGTATCGAGTTGAAATTAAAACCATTAATTCAGGTCTGCGGTCCCTTGAAGCTGTAAAAAAAACAAACTTTTTAGGTAACGAAAAATAAAGATATGGTCGTTTATGTTGCAAAAAACGACGTCTGCGAAGATTATATATGGCTCTGATAGCTCTTTTCTGCAGAATAAAAATAGACTCTATGTCTGCAGCCCGTCCCCATAGCAAATAACCGTAAGACATGATACTATGAAAGTAACTAAAACTATATCCTCTTCATTCAAAATTACCATCTTTGGAGCAGCACAAAATATTCCAGCGATCTCCAGACCATGTTTGAAACATAATACTCGCTACAAATATTGCTGAAACATCTATCCATTCATCCATTGACGGCGGTAAAATTAAATACAGTGGACTGAATATAGAAGAAAATATTTCCACTCGTAAGCATTTGACTGGACATAGATGAGAGCATTATTATTAGTTTTTACTTAATTCATACTGCTTAAGAAAAATAACTTTATAGCTAATACGTTTAAGCTTTTTTGTTATTATTGATAGTTAATACTAAGACAGTTTGCAGGTATTTGTTACCATCTTGTGACGTTATATCAAGCCAGTAAACTTGACAAACGCCTCTTGCCAGATATCTTAAAAAACTTAGTATCCAAGCCACAAACATTACAGAAAAAATAAGTGTCTCCTTGCCGTCACTGTCAACTTGTCAAGTGTCACGGTCAGCTATGAAATTCGATTTTCCTTCGAACCAAATGTCAAATTCAATTGTCAGATGATCAAATCTGATGAAGAATTTTCTTTGTTTTCTCATTTTATCAGTGTCTAAAATCAATTTGGTTTTCTCATTTTTTTTACCATAGTTTTATACGCAATAATTTTATATTAAGCAGAATTTGAGTTCCATTTTTACGATTGTTGTGAAATATTGTTGTACTATTTGTGTTAATAGTGGTTGAGTACATCGCAAAATTCGATATTCGATTCTAGCATCAGAAAAATCAGTTTAAACATTTGATTATCAGCAAAATGTTTTTAAAACCTAGACAGGTTTTTAGATTTGGGTATCATAATTATTGCAGACTAGGCAATAAGTTTTTTGGAACGCAGAAAGCAGTAGCACCTGCTTCAACTGAAGGAATAAGAATAAGTGACAATTGCGTACAAAAGCTAAAACAGTTGTGTGGCGATAATGACCATTTCCTCAGAGTGTGTGTGGAAAGCGGTGGATGCTCTGGATTCCAGTATAAATTTGATTTGGATACTAAACTAGCTGACGATGACAAGTATGTACTTCTTTTTAATAAATTATCTGCCTTATATAATTTCTCATTAGGAAAAGTTAAGTAATTAACGATTAACCTTAATTCAAACTCTAATTCATTTACTTATTTGGGTACCATAAAACGGGGTGAATAGAAACTCAGGGGTGAATAGAAACAAAACTTTAATGGGGATTGTCACGTTATTGAAAAATTGTTTGCAGTATTTGAGTGCTCAAAATTATAGAAATGGTATATTAAAACACATTAATTTGCTGAACCTAAAAATGTGACCACATATCAAAGTAAAAACCTTAATGTATCCATTCACCCCTGCATTTCTATTCATCCCATTTGACTGTATTTTATGTTCATGCAACACTAATATGGATTTAAGGCTTCAGGCATTCGCTACCTGTCAACAAAGGATGGTGGAATCAATAAAGCAGTCAATTTTAAAAATTCCTTTTTAACATTCATCATGACTTATGCAATTCTTGTGCAAAATAGGCTTGTAAAGCTAGGAGTTTCAGCTGTGCATTGTGACCTGGTAAATGAATGAATGAATTTAAATCCTAGATTCATTATCACCAGAGGTCAGAATAAGGTAGAGTTATTCACGTACTAACTGATTTCATACAGTGAAAGAATAAAGTGGATATGCTTCAAATCTCGACCTTAATTTTAAAGAGCAGATTTTTTTTATGACACTATCAGAAAAGCAGAAAAAATTAGACTTACTGCATTAATGACGAGGAGGAGGAAGTGTATAAATTGGTTAATCTCACCTCAGTTGACATAGAGATCTTTTTCTATAAAAATATGAATTAAATTGGATGCTAATTATCTTTGTTTTATTTGTCTTATCTATTTCTGAGGTTTTTATTATTGAGTACTTGTAATATTATTGGCCACACAGGATTTTTCATTATAAATCCTATGAAGATCCATATTAATATCAACATTTCGATGCAATTACATGAATAACTGTACCTAATTCCAACCACTGATTATCACACATCTTTCATATCCCCCCCATTTGTGTTTTTGTATAGCGCTGTATTTATATAGTTATTTAACTAAGTGCAATAAAGTGGAAAGTTTGATTTTTTTATTTATTATTAGGGTTTTCAACAATAAGTACGCTATTACATTATAATTTGTATATTAGTACCTTACGTCTAAGCGCATTATCACTTACAGAAAAGCACAGAATGTACTACATTATGCGCTGATAATAACCCAAACCGTTGAAAGCCATTTTAATGAGTATAATTGTGTAGGTGCATATATATTTTTGTTACCTTCCATACTTTCTGATACCTATAGAGCTGCAAAAACCTTTCGAAATTGTTGAATATCACTGGGTACCCTAGAGCATTTATTTTAACTGTTGTTATTACTTACATATATGTTAATGAAAAGCAAGGCATAATGCATAATCATTTATTTGAGACAACAACAATCTTTGGTGGGCCAAAGTAATACCTTTAAATCAACTTGCTATATAATGATTATTAAGGTAGCGTTTCCCTACTAGTATGGATTTGTTTTCCAGTTTATCAGTATGCAGCTGAATTCTGCTGATATTAATATTCTTTCTTTTAGGGGCTGAATTTTGGAAAATCCTTTTTTAGTGCCTACCTAAATCATAAAAGAAAACCTAGTTCCAATAATATTTTACAAAATAGTTTTGGCTGTGCATTGATATGTTAGTCAACAGTCAGTTTCTCCTTTTATATATAGGTATAGAAGATTACGCCCAGACACAGAACAAATGATCTTGCTCATCACACAAACATTTGTCTTGGGTGGCAATCGAAACCACAACCTCCGGTATAGCAGTCAGGACCAGGACCACTAACCACTAGACCAACAGGCCAGTCATACACTTGGTACATCTGACTCTGTATTTAATTTATCTTTATTTTTTCAGAATATTTGAAAGAGACGGTGTAAAAGTGGTTATTGATGAAACATCCTTGGATTACATCAAAGGTTCTACAGTGGATTATCAGACTGAATTAATTAGATCTGCATTTAGGATAGCACAAAATCCCAATGCTGAATTAGGCTGTTCATGTGGAGCTAGTTTTTCAATAAAAATTGATTAGAGTACCAAGTTCCAGATACTGTTTTATAATTACATGTGGAAGTTATGGCGACACACACATCCTCACGCCTAATAAGATAGTCCCGC
Organism: Mythimna pallens; assembly: GCA_961205895.1. Lineage (NCBI taxonomy): Eukaryota > Metazoa > Arthropoda > Insecta > Lepidoptera > Noctuidae > Mythimna > Mythimna pallens. Next base: position 13,219,574 of record OY540843.1, read on the forward strand.
GGTAGTCTGCCGCCACGGTTTCTAATGATTAGTATGCCCTTTCATCCTGCGCCTCGCAGCACAGGGATCGCTGGCCAGTACGCCATGAATTTTGATTGTTATCCCTTATAAAGTCAATAGTTAGTCTTTTCACGAATATAATCTAACAAGACGAGTTCATAATGAAATTGATAAATTTTATTAAGTTTCATAATACTTTAATCTCTTTTTATTAGAGATGAGTTTTGTCTCCTTACTTTAGCTACCTTAGTTAAGTCTATTGCAGGATAATTGGAAAATATATAGAAGCTAATCTCATTAAAAGAAATGCTTATATTGGTCACAAACAACAACATTAAGGAGTATGAACAGTATGAATACTGATCGGTTGACAAAACTCTTATGTGCTGTTTAGTCAGTAGCTATATTTGAGCCATGTTCTGAAGTATTATATACTTCTATCTAACCAGAAAAAGATGTAATGATGATGATGTGATGTACTCTTAGATAAGCTATTCACCATTCAAGTTCCCAATCAGCATAAACAGACGAGTTTTATCTTTATCCTGGCTAATAGGTTTTTTTTTTTCTAGTCCCAAGCTAAGCAGAGCTTGTGTTATGAGTTCTAGACAACTGATACATAAATATTTTTAAATACATATTATAGATAAATTACACCCAGACACAGAACAAATGACCATGCTCATCACACAAACATTTGTCCTGGGTGAGAATCGAACTCACGACCTCCGGCATAGCAGTCAGGGCCACTAACCACTAGACCCACAGGCCAGTTAAATCAATAGCATAGTACCTTTTATTATGACAATTTAACAACATGAATTGTATTATTTTTGTTGTGTTGTTGGATCATTTGCGAAGTTCAGTTTTCGAAAAAATTAAATATTACCCAATAATCCTGCTTAATACGAATAATTGTTAAATGAGTAACCAACAGGCAATATTGTACAGGGTGGCCAACTTGGATGTATTTATAATTATGTTACCAGCAATCTATATAGGAGCCATTCATTTATTACTTATGACAATTTAGGGGGAGGAGTGTCGACCATGTCTTATTCTACCTTACAAGGGGTGGGGTGTCTTTATAGTTCTTACGTAAGATCACAAAATACGCAAAGTTAAGATTTGAATTAGCGCGGGCAACCGCGTGCAGATGTGCGCTCGGATACGTCTATGTAAACTATTTCCATGGCAACGGCGCTGCGCCTCCCTGCTTGTGAACTAGACTTTACTTGTTTGCGTAAACAACACACTTGACAACGTTCCTAAATTTTTTTCATTAGCCTATACTGTCCCACTGCTGGGCAAATGCCTTCCCAACTTCTTCCACCTCCGAGCCACCTCGAAACAGCCCTTGCGGTAGGGATCTATACTCTTTACTCCATTTGTTTAGGTACTTAACTATACCAATATTGATGTCTTTTTATTTAAAAAAAAATCGTATAAAAGACATAACGAAAGAAAAAAGACACAAATTATTTAAATTTAGTTAATTTCCTAACATTAAAATAACTAATTGTATACATTTTTACATAAAATTTCTAGACAACTTTTAAATTAAAAGACATGTCAAGATTGTTTACATTTTGTTAAGTACATAAATAAATGGAGTATAGGTCGTCTCGCCACCTCTTCCCAGGTCGACCTCGGCGGCGTTGTCCATATTCAGGGACTTTGTGGAGACTCTTGCCCAACGGTCAGAATGCATGTGGCTGAAGTGACCCGCCCAATCCCATTTTATAGCCTGGCAGCCTTTTTTTCCTACATCTACATCCCCGTCTTTGACCCAGCGTGGTGTACCTCATTCTGTCGGTTCTTTGGACACCCATTATGCTGCACTCCATTGCTCGTTGGCAAAAATTGTTACTTTTAAAAAAACATCATAACCAACCAAATGTATATTCATTTTTTCCTTTCGATTCTTACGATAAATTTTAAACAGGGGGGGAGGGGTCGGTCTATTCTTATTTTTTCTTATTTGGGGGTGGGGGGGTCAAAAACTAGTAAAAATCGTCTTACGTATAAATGAATGGCCCCTAGTCCGATATTCTATAAAATACCTACGTATTCTATAGAATAGCTATCTAAAATGTTCAAGCAATGTATAGGGCCTATTACACTACTCGATATTCAGACAGTCTTAGTCGATGTCGCGTGTACTATGGGTTAGACTGATCTTACTCCGAACAAAAAATAAGACAATTTGAAAAAAACAAGACAATTGTATTCAATTGTCTTGTTTTTTTCAATTTTTTTTTCAAATGATAGAATAAATCCAGTTTTGGGGTTATTCCATTATTCTTCATAATTGGCGTAATATTTATCTTAATTTTATATATTTGGCTTAATATTTATATTAGAAAATTGTCGTTAACTACTCTATACCAATCCAGGCGGTTGGTAACTGCTTTTTTCTTTTTTTAATACTCTCTCCCTAACAGAGTCATGGTATAAAATATACCTACATATAATAAATCTGTAGAAGTTTTTACTTGTGTGCGCATCACGTAAAATGTACGAAATCGATGTAGATAACTTTTATACATTAAAAAAAATTGTGTGTACTTAGGCTTTGTTTCATCGCAATCGGTTAACTATGTCGAAAGATATACCTACTACATTCATTGACTGTTAAGCGGTATGGAGTTTGCTAGCTCTGGGTCAGCTAGTTTTAAAATATGTTTTTTTTTCTATTAAGTATTAGCTCGACCATTTTTATTTTGTCATGTTTTAGTGATATCGTGTATTCAGCCATTCCGACTATGAGCAATCCGTTGTGTTGTACGACGAATTCAGGTGGAACGATATTTCTCATTAGAGCATCTTCCATGCCAGTACAATGGCTCATATATTTTATACTGCTGAGTTCCAAGACCCTGTGTCTCAGTCTATAATGTCTGTACAGAGTCTGGTAACGTATGCTGTTCCAGAACAGACTGCTAGCTGATCCGGATATTTTTCCAGTCTTTTTTTAAGGTGGGTAATCATCCAATGACTGCTTTCGCTCTAAGCCGGACCTGGGAGGGCGTGTGGAAAGTTAATTAAATAAACCTAAACAACCCTTTCCTCGCATTTTATTCATTTGACCTTGAGAACAAGGTCACATTCAGTGTCCCTCGATGTTTCCACACCCTTCTAGTTCCACATTCCACCGGATCCCGAAGGCATGACATTGAATAGCGTTTGGCGATAAAAGGTTGTTTCGCGATAAATTCTATTCGAACAATCGTTCAGTCGACTTTCCGCTCTCGAAGTAACGTTATCCAAATTTTCGTACGGCAATTGCGGTATCAATAATAACATTGGTCCTTAGAGCCTATATCGATATGCTTTTGAAGCTTTGGTTTTCTCAGCCGAGAAAATCGAATCGAGAAACGAACGGTTTTTTAAAATGCGGTTTTTTGTATGTTTTGACTTACAATATAACGCAGTTTCAAGAATCTACGTTTCAAAGATTTGCTTAAAAAAATGGTATACAAACTCATAAACTTCGCTTGCCTTTGTTAAGTGTCTATAATATGTATTAATAAAAAAAAATATATATATATTTTGTTAGGGGGAGGTATAATTATCATAAAATAACATTTTTTATGAGTTGTCTGAGAATACAAGCAAAAGTAAGTTTTATTGTTGATTTGATTTTAATACCTTGTTAGATTGTGCTATTAAAAAATAGAAACTTCGTATATTTAGGTTATTTTCGTATGTCTGTGATAATAAATAACAATGTAAAGGAGAATGTTGTAAAGTAGCATAGGTAGCCGTATTGTTTCAATAAAATTTGTGTAAAAGTATTTTTTAATTTTTTATTTATTGTGTGCATATGAACCAATCCTTTTCCTTTTAGGTTTATCCTCAATTCGGACAAACCTATGGCGCGACGATGCCATGCTTCCAATGAATGCTAAGAAAAATAACCGCGATCGCAACTGGCCGGTCACTTAAACCAAGAAACGTTCTATTATGTACAAGCTTTTGCCCGCGGCTTCGCCCGCGTACATAATATAGCCTAAGTCACTCAGGAATAAAGCAGGTTTTTATCGGTGAAAAATTTTAGCAATCGGACCGAGGTACTTCCAGAGATTACCTCCTACAAACAAAAAAACATAAAAACAAACTTTACCTCTTTATAATATTAGTTTAGATTAGCCCGGTCCGGCTTTTGGCACTTTGGCACTTGTGAAATTTATTTTTTTAAAGAATTTTTCAAAATTTCCTTCATATAAACTTGGCCCTGACAATTATTATAAACCTACACAACAAAAAAAATTGAAAATCGATCGTTCTCAAGTGATGCTCCGTCATCTATGGATCTGCCGTAATTACTGGGACTAGGAGCGTGAAATTTTGCACAAAGAAATCTTTTATGACGTAGCGAGCACTAAGAGAGGATTCCTTATAATTCACCTCCTGACGAGATGAAACCCCCCGTTTCATCCCGTCAGGAGGTGAATTATGAGGAATAGTTTGTTATACGTATCTACAAAAAAAGTAGAAACCTACTTTCACGCGGGCGAATCCGCTATACATATTTCAACCGGCAACAGGTTGGAGATTTCACATCCGAACAGTGAAGTTCAGAGTACAAACTTCCATAGGCTTATTTTTTTTTCTAAGTAGAGAGACCGAAGATAATTTTAAAACACAATGTTCTTGGCTAGTGTTTAAGGGGGAGGAAATTATAAGAGCCAGTGTTGTCGTAGAGATGCGTTGAAAAAAAGGAATACCAAGCGATTGTCAGGTCCGTTCGTTCTCGACAGGCGGTGGCATTTCGAGGAACACTTCCGACTTCTGGCTTCCGAACTGGAACGGGCCGGGGCTGTCCTCAAGCGGCTCCTATCCAATCTAGAAGGTCCAGACGCCTCTTGTTAGAGACTACGCAGGGATCGTGGGGTCCATGGCCCTTTACGGAGACCGGCGCTCAGTGAAAGAAACAGGTGTGGTTTTAGTCAGTAAAAGTCTAACACGAAGTGCATGAGAAGTCATTGGATGATTTCCCACATTAAACAAAAAGTCGGGGACGACCTCTGCTTTTAGAAGATTATTGACCTGGTTACCTGTGATAGTATCAATATTCGTTACGCCTGTAGTCTATGGGCACTCCTCAGGTAAAATCGCCAAAGCATTTTACCTCCTTTTAATTTAGGTATTTTTTTATTTAATCGCTTACGGTTCGTTCCACGTCCGTTCGAATCTGCGTCGACGTAACGTAACTTGGTACACTCCTAAGGGTCATTTATACGTTATACAATTTCATCGCATCTAGTATATTATGATCGCGAAAGAAATAAAATAACAATGTTATATGAAGACCATGTATTTGAGCTTTAAGTAACCAAACGATATATTTATTGAGTAGATAAATATTTTTAATTGTAACATTTTGTTCAAATGAATGAGCATTTTTATTAATGCTTTGAGACGTTTATAGCAGCCCAAACATTGTCGAGCTTGGCTGAAGGCAAAGTTATCATGGGTTCGTTCTTGTTGGAGTTGGCAGCCGATCTGAAATGATAGTAAAAAATTAAGTTGATTAATGATAATTTTGAAGAATTTTTGCATTGGCTTAGTAAGGATTCACAATGTCTGAATGTGATGAACACTTGGCACCATCTGTTAAGTGTTTATTATGCTTATGCAGAGCTGATTTCTTTGCTGAAATCGTCGACACGAGTTTGCGAGATTGCATTAAGTGTTTTATCGCTTATTAGTTAGCATAGGTTTCAATTTATTTTGTCAGTTAGGCTTACAAACACTTGGCACTCTCTCTCAGCGAAGCTTCTAGCAATGTAAAACGGTATACCCTAGATTTAATGCAAGTTTGGTACATTTCTTGATTTCATTAGGCGGTAAAAAGATAAAACCGCTCTCGACATTGGCCCCATGGACTTGTGGATTAATACGGAGTTTATGAATCACAAGTCCATGGGCCCAATGTTGATGTCAATGCCTGGTATACTTAGGCGTGAAATAAAAGAAGTGCTGCTACACGCAGATTAGAGCGTACATAATATTTTTAAGCTTATGTAGTTACTTACTGCTGCAACTCCGCAGTAGAGGTGTGAGCATCGTTGATCTTCTTCACGTTATGCGGCGAATATCTGTTGTACAGGCCCCAGATGCTGTTCATTAACTTGCTGTTGTACTTCAGTGGCGATAGTTCCTTAACTAAAAACAATAAAAAAACTTGATAAAATTTGTACCTACCCAAGTAATATGTATTCAGCCGAAAGACGTCCACTGTTGGACATCGACACAGGCGTCCCCCAAATGTCGCAATAATGACCGGTACAGTGCCTTTCGCATCTATCGGATTACCGCGACCCTCGCCAGGTCTTCGGTCCACCTACCCACCGGTAGTATGTTATGTGTGGTCAAAGTCAATTATTAATGGGCGTCTTAATTGAAAACATAATCCGCCCATCACAATTTGGACCTGTACCATGACGTTTAAAGTAAGATTATTTCATTCTTATTTCCATTGTGGGTAAGAGATGGCGCTAGACAATCTGTATAGCTCTGTCTCTTACCCACACTGAAATAAGAATGAAACAATATTACTTTGAACGTCATGGTAACTCCGTTGGAGGCACTACGCTCAGGAACATAGGCTCACGCCTTTGATAAATTTTGAATTTGAGATTATGACAAGAACATTCTACTGTTTGTAGGTAAAAGTTTCGTTATCTTAGGAATGATTTCTGTATCGTGGGTGCGTTCACAAGTATGTAAACACACAAGACCAGGACACCCAGACCCGGAACAACTAAGAGTATAACCATACAAATATTTGTTCCGTGCGGGGATCGAACCCACGCGACACGCAGCGCAGTGGTCAGTCGTTCAACCACTGCGCCAATCGTGCAGATATCCTAGATAAAGTAAGTAAGTGTAATTAAAGGAGCAGTAATCAGAATATCTTACATGTAGTGTTAAAGAATTTAGTGGACTCGCTCCCTTTGGCCTTGTTGGATATCTTCATGTCCCGCTGCGTGTCGCGGATACGGCCAGCAGAGAAGGCGGAAGGGGGGATTGAAGCCATGCTCTTGATCTGACAGGCTGGAATTAAACAGAAATACTTGCTTTTACACATGATTCTAACCTAGCCTATCAACCAGTAAAACGGTAGTAAGAATACATTAACTAGTAACTTCGGTATCATAGAGATAGATAGAGATCGTGGATTTACATGACCAATCCGTACATATTGGAACTACCTATTTATCTGAGACTGTGACAGTAATGGACCTAGTTAGTTGAGGACCGGTCTTTTTCAAATAGCATGGGTAGGATGACAGCAGGACGAAAATATGTATCTTTGGGATGAGAGAAAAGGATAGGTTACATTGAATGAACCCGACAGCTGGGACCCGCTCCATCCTGTAGCAACTGTAGTGTAGTAATAACTTTAAAACTTCGTTATTACCCTGTCTGTAGTATAGTAAGGCTGTGCTGTGGTCAAGGGGCCAATGTGTCTAGAATATTGATATTGTACCTACCTATCTACATTGACGACACATTTGCCAAAATGTTAGTTAATGGATGATCATCAAACAACATATATTTTTATATCTTAGTATGTAGTTAAATCAAATACTACCGAGATAATTAACTAGGATTTGTCAATAGATACGAATACATACCTATTGGTAAATCAAATCGCGTCGAAAATTAAATTATTTTTGGGAATGGAAAAAAGAGGCGCAAAAGCGTGACCCTTGGAAGGAAGCAAGGAAGGTATTTGGCCAGTTGTGGACTAGAAGGTGAGGATAAGTCTAATAATAAATTTAAAAAATGAGAATGATCGTGTTCTTTGCATTCTGAAATATTTCTTGAACAAGTACCGATTATAATTTAGGTGTCTTATATAGGCTCTTAATAAACTAGTGTGCCTTACAATCAACGATTGTATCACTGCTTACCATCAGGTGGTTCCAACCTGATGACAGTCAAGCACTAAACTTTTAAATTAGTAGGTATATATACTAATTTTAAAAAAATGTACAGCCATAGATTATTTACAGTACGAACAATCTACTCATGTGGCACGAGTTTTGTTTTCGCAAGAATCTTATTTTGAACCTATGAAAATAAAGTAGTTTTTCAAAAATTTTGCAAATAATTGGTAATTTTTAAGTTTCTTCCTCCACAGGTTAAAAACTTAAAAAAACCCTAGCTAGGTGTTTTTGATGAGTCAGTAGGAATTCAGTGACTAAAAAATAATCAATGTTTGCCAGTTGATATTGAATTACCGCAGGTACAATTTATTTCACTTGAAATTGCTACGTAAATAACGAAATAACGATCAAGTAGGTAGGTAAGTACCTAATAGACAGACACTAAGCCACATTATTATACTATAATGAAGTAAATTTTTGTTACCTTTACACAAGTTGAAGAAAATGGTTTCGAGCGTCAAATTATTGAGAGCTTCAATCTTGAGGCCGCTAATAATAGGCCCCTTGCACACACCGTACAGGTTCGATAGTTTTATCGTGCCAAACAGCACCATGTAATCTCGATATAGTTTTCAAAAGGAGAGGAAGAAGAGAAACACTGAGCACTGGGATTCAACTGAATCACAAGACGTCAAAGATGTAACTACTCAAAATGGCTGCGACATGACCCCTGGGGCAGTTATCAGTTTGCTAGCGAGCCAGCTAACCGAATGTCCAAGTCTTTCCAAGATAACGACGCGATTTTAAGTAAGTAAATGTTCTGAGGAATTATGAGCTTCACAAAAATTCGGTATGATGAGGTAAATGGGTGTCATAATAGGTTTTTGTTTATTAAATAGTTTCGAGTTTCTTGTAAACTTCACGAACAAAAAAAATAGACCGTTTCTTATATAGAAAAATAACTGGTCCTTTGCCATCAATCATAATTATTTATTTTATTGTCCGAAGAGTGCCAACGGAACTCTATTAAATAGCCTCGGCTTTCCGTTCGTCCATCTGCCTGTCGGTTTGTCCGTCTGTCAGCTTGGGACAGGGCTGTATCTCATAAACTGCAAGAGGTAGTGAGTTGAAATTTTCACAGATTGCGTATTTTATTGCCGCTAAAACAAATAATAACATAAAATAAAGTAAAAAATAAGGGGGTCCCATTCAACAAGAAACGTTGTTTATCAGCGTTTTTTTGTTCAATTTTAATATTGTAGTACGGAACCGTTCGTGTGTGAGTCTTATTCACATTTGGCCAGTTTTTAATTTATCATTTTTTTAATTGCTGCTTATAGTTTCACTACCCATTTTTAACAATAAAAAGTACGGGCAGATAGATTCTATTGGAAAATATTTCATAGGATTCGAACCTAAGACCCTAAGGGTTACAAAGATGCGCCTTCTCATTGAAATATTTTACACCAGTCTTCGATCATCATCATTAGTGATGGACGACAGACACCAACTTAACCACAGCAGCTTAGAACGCTAAGCGTTTCATGCGAATATTATGAGCCTTATTGTCAATAAACCAATGTTCATTTAAAACGGAATGAAAACGATTATTTCAGATAGACCAATATGAACCTTAGTTTTAACACATAGTACTGTTCAATTTCCTATGAAACGTAAACATAGAAAAGCAAAGACAAGGCCTTAGGGTGCATTTGTATCATGGTACAATCATGCACCCTAAAGTTAGATTACCCATCTTGGCGCGTAGTGGGGCGCTGTGAAAAATTTAATACAGGTTCTTTCAAAGCCGTGCGAGGTAGCGAGCCGGTGCGAAAATGCGTGGAAAGAAATCTCAGCTGTAAGTACGCGCTATACATCTCTAGCTATTATAACTACCTCTATATAAAATGAACCCCTATTTCTTCTGGTCACCAGTGACGGATTAAGACTACTTGTTGCCCTAAGCAATCTACGCCTGTGGGCCCCCCTATCCGTATGTTGTCAGTTTTTTGTAAAATGAGGTGATGAGATGTACCTGAGAAGTGGAGTAGGTGCGACAACAATAAAAACCAAAGCATAATTTATTTATTATGTACCTAAGGGTTAAAGTATGAAATTGCCGATTTGTACTGAAAAATTCCATTTTTTTTTTATTACCTATACATTGCTGCCATCTAATAGGAAGGTCATTTATGCCTTTGCGATAGAACTCTGGTGATCTAGATTTGACAAACTGTGTGAAAGCATTTCGTACTACTTCCTGAGAAGAAGACTTTATCACGTAGAAAATTGTCTAAACAACGAAAAAAGTGGTACGGTCTTATGGTCCGTTACAGCAAGGTCTGGCGAATACGGAGGGTGACGAATGGTTTCTAATTGCAGGTCCTGTAGGTTTAAAACTGTTTCTCGTGCTATATGAAGTCTCGCGTTATCATGGAGCAATAATGGTGAAGATTGATTCATGAGTCGGGGCTGTTTCACTGCTAGTTTTACTATCATTGTTCCGAGTTTGGCACAGTAGACATAGGCCGTTATTGCTTGACCAGATCGAAGAAAGCTATAGTAAATAACACCGTGCTGAGACCACCAAACAGTAAACGCGCGAATTATCAAACTAGTCCTAGAAACTTTTTTTGGTGACGTGAGAGTGAGACGTGATGCCCTAAGGACGGATATTTTTTGTGTTTCTTCTGGTGCCCCCCCAGACGTGATGCCCTAGGCAATTGCTTAATTTGATTAAGGGTTAATCCGTCACTGCTGGTCACGCTATAACTTAAGAACGACTGGACCAAATTTTAATAATTCTTTTTTTGTTTTGTTCACCAGTATACAGGGAAGGTTGTAGGGTAGGTTGGTAAGTAGCGTAGGGTAGGTAGGTAAGTAGCATAGGGTAGGTAGGTAAGTAGCGTAGGGTAGGTAGGTAAGTAGCGTAGGGTAGGTAGGTAAGTAGCGTAGGGTAGGTAGGTAAGTAGCGTAGGGTAGGTAGGTAAGTAGCGTAGGGTAGGTAGGTCGCGTAGGGTAGGGAAGATTAGAGTAGTCAGTTGACGGGAGGGAAGCAGCGAGCAAGTTAGTGTACCTAAAATAAAAATACATTCGAGATAATTAATGTACCTTACCATGTCAAAAATTGGCATGAGGAAGAGTGTGGCCGTGGTAAAACATCTCGCCAGTGGAGTAGCTACAAAGGGGCTAAGCGGGGCAGTGCCCCGGGCCCCCAAGCTCGGGGGGGGGGCCCAAAAACCTAATTAGTAAACCGCTTGTTGAACGAACAAAAAATTCTTCCACCTTCGGAATCTAAATAAAATAGGCCACAAACGCAAACACTTTTTATTAAGGCAACTCAAAAAAATACAAAGAAATTCCCGAAATGTTTCCACTTCTATTCGTTTGTGCGGAATGCCATGAATGAATGTATATATATATATAAATATAAGTAAAGGAACAACTGGCTGACTGACATATCAACGTACAGCCGAATTATTGATAAACCCTAAACAGCTTAGTGGCCCCAGTTTGTGTTTGCCCCAGGGATCTTGGTCACTTATAGTTACGTTACTGCATCTGGCTGTTTTTTTGTACATACCTAATGGCAGTGATGTCACAATTCAGCGTGTGTATCCATAATCTGTTACTTGATAGTTTCCCCTTCCAGATTTGAAAGGTTTTTTTTTTTAATTATGGATATGCTCTCGGTTGATCACTATCTCACCTGATGGTAAGCGATTTTTTTAATTTAAGTAGATACTTATTATTGAAAGGATTTTTTTTGTAGTTGCGATAATTGGGGTAATGTTAGGTTTTCATAAATAATAAAAAAAGGTCAATATGATTATAATTACGCTTAAGTCTGGATTGTTAAAAATATTAGAGTTTACTTTGTATCACCAATTAATGCGGATAGATTAGGACCGTACGAAGTTCAGAAGTAAATTTCCATTCAGATGTCTCGACTAATTGGATAAACGTATTAAAATGCGAGTTTAAACTTTATTAATGGAGATAGGTATCCATATAAATAGGTTCACATTTTTTTATTGTCTCCTCAAAATTTTTTACAAACGTAGATGAAGCCCTGAACCCCACGCTAGGATTCCCTGTGTTGTGGGGTGCAGTCTCTTTCAATCCATATTCAAAAGGTACAAGTGTAGTGAATGTAGTGTGGGAAGTGTAGTGCGGTTGGTATAGTGAGTGTAGTGTTCTGAACTCATAATAAAATTGTATGGAGCATAAGTATTATTACTTGTGTAAGCTTCATACAATTTTATTAAGCACATAAGCCTTAAAAACGCCGCTGACGATGACTCAGCTATAAACAAATGGTCACCTAGATACTGGAGCCAAATACTTTTAATTAGGGAAAAGAAATCCATAGATTCGAGAAGAATAAATAAAATATATTTAATTCAGATACATTTGATCCATAGTTACAATAAAAACATTATGTCAAAAACAATTCATTACAATTAAAAATAATAATCACAACATAATTACAATTTGAATAAACATCAAAATCATAGCTAAAATTAAAATCAGTATCAAAGTTATTATTATAATCAGAATCAAATTCAAAATTACCATTAAAATTTAAAATAAAAATAATAAAATACATATTAAAAAACACCACATCAAATTATACGCCTAATAAAGGCTCTCCAGTGGCGAAGAGACCCTGTCAGCCAGTCTTCAAGATTGGGTTGCAGCTGCCACGCATTCTGGAGATCAGGGATACAGGGTTTTCTTGCGAATGACAGCATGAAAGCCATCCGTCCGAAACAGTGCAAACATCCCCGATGTAATACAGAAGCGAGACAGCCCTAACATCATCCTGAAGTTATTATACCGGACGCGCCCCTGCGCATCCAGTGATCTTTTGGTGAGTCTGACCCACAGATTCCCCGTATAAAAGCTTTGAATACGCCTTAAACAACGCAGGTAATCTTTTCTTGTTTAGAGTAGCGGGAAAATCTGCGGACCAGCATGTTACCTCTGACAGCCAAAGCACTGCGCTCCCTCTCGATATCCTAATTGTCTTCAAGACCTTCGGTAATTAAATGCCCCAGGTACCTATTTGAATTTCGTACACAATTTATGATCTTGCCAGTTAGGGTTATTATATGAATACTCAGGACATCCATCGAAGGCCCCAAAGACCATATATTCGATTTTTTGGCCATTTTATACAAAGCTATGTAGGTACACAAGCATATGCCTCACACAACCATAACAACTCTCCCGAGGCCTCTCATCGTCGCGTCGGGCTCAGCAGCACCATTATATCATCTGCGTATCTGATGTTATTGGCGCAACCGTCATTTATCGAGCAACCGACACGCTTGCTGCTAAGCTCGACGATAAGGTCATTTACATTTAAGTTGAAAAGCTTTGCTGACGTCAAACCTCCCTATCTCACCCCACTTTCCACTTTATAAGTAAGTATATGCCTCAGAGAGGGTATTATTCCACCTCAAAAAGTTAGCTTGGTGAGAATACCAATGCTCTAGCATATTGAGCACCCCCACCGGCTTCCTCCAACTTTCTCCAGAACACATCATGTGATATAAGATCAAAAGCCTTGGAAAGGTTAAGGAAATACGTTTATACCGGCGTCCATGTAGTATTGGACAGTATGCTTGAGACCTACCTACGATGACAGCTTCCGTGGAAAGCCCGGGTACACCCAAACTGCGCGTCGCGTCATGTAATTTGCTCATACAATTTTATTTCTATGTTGTCGTTGGAAATGATTGCGTAAGAATCGGCTAAAATATTAGGAAAAGTAACAATCCCGCGCCACACTCAAATAATTTATTTACAATACCTAGTTCTAATATGGATTGTGTCATTACATAATTAAAATTGATAGAAGGCCGTAGCTATTATACCTATTTTACATATTTTCCTCTTACGCAAGTTTTTTTTCACTCGCGTATTTTTTCTGACTCACTTGTGGGCAAAGGCCTCTCACACCTTCCATCTTTCGCGAGCCCGCACTTCTTCTTACCCGTTTAAGTGTTTATCCAGTTCGTCCCACCATCTCCCTCGTGGTCTGTCGCGAACCTGTCTCACTGTCTCAGGGCATCAACTCTGTGACACTTTAGCTTAGTTGGTCCAGACGTGACACGAGTTCCTGGCAGCCATTTGAGTTTACTTTACAGTTATGCCAAGTGTTGAATAGTGATTAGTTTATTACTTCGTTACTATGAAGTCCGTTAGAGTCCGAAAAAAAGTCTCGTGATAATTCAAGAACAATAGCCATTTATCAATCATGCACAGTTTGCAGCATATCAGCACGAATTTCCTTGAGTCGGGCTCTTTGTTATTCTGATCATGAAACGTTCATAGTGAAGGTAAATATTAACCGGAGAGTAAGTTAAGATTTTAGAAGACTTTTTTCACTCGCCTATCGTCAATATCGAGCATGGTTTTAACAGCTTGTTACTTCATTTAACGCAATCCAACGCGATGTTTGACGAAAAGACAACGCGAAAAAAAAGAGAGAACGCCTGAAAACTCTGTTAGCATTCGGTAATTCCGTGATTTACTCGAATAATTCTACAAAACTTGTTCCAGGAAATACGTGTTTTTTTAAAACCCTTAAGTTTTTGAAAAAAAATTGTCGTCTTTTAGAATGTTGATTAAATTTGCAAGGCTTCTATTGTTATACTTTTTTGACATTTTAAATTTTTGAGTAAATTATGAAGTGTCGAAGTTCATGCAAAATAGCAGATTTTCTGAAGTTTTTATTGGATTAGTTTTACACAAGTTTATAAATTGATTTCAATAGGAGCCTAGATAATATACACAAGATCCACTGTGTTTGGTTGTTGGCATACGGTAATACCGTCATTCACTAGAATATTTCACAAAACTTATTCCAGGAAATACGTGTTTTTTTTATTGAACTTTAAAAGATTTTGAAAATAAAATCATCATTCACAATCTGGGTTAAAGGTTCCTACAGTTATATATTTTCCTTACTTTTAAAAATTCATAGTAGGCATTATGAAGAGTCAAAGTTCAAGCAAAATATCAGATTTTCAACGGTCTTTTCTGGATTAGTTGTACACAAGTTTATAAATTGATTTCAATAGAAGCCTAGATATTATCCGCAAGATCCACTGTGTTTCCAAAATATATAATGAAAAATGTGTAATAACGTCACAATCGCGTAAGAGCGCTTGTATGAAAAACAGTGAAAATGTATGTAGAGTTGATATTGTATTGAGATATTGAGTGATTGAATTTATAATTATGTAGTAAACAAATAAATTCATTAGTACTTAGTCATAATTGTGTTTTTTGTTCATGATTTCATGAAATGGCGAGCGACGGGTTAGCTCACGGTGGGAATACTTACAATGGGCCCGTGAAACGATCGATACGGTTTCACTTCTGAGAACAGAATCTCATCGGTTCGGTTCGTACCGTAAGGTGTGTAGCCGGGCCAAGGTCGTGCAAGGTGTGCAGGATGCACTAGCTTTATATTAGCATTCAGCATCATCATTTCAGCCGAAAGACGTCCACTGTTGGACATAGGCCTCCCTCAAATTTCGCCACAATGACCGGTCCTGTGCGTCTCGCATCCATCGGATTCCCGCGACCCTCACCAGGTCATCGGTCTACCTTATAGTATACCCTTATACTAGCATTCGTGGAAGTATATAGTAAGTGACCTCTGTAAACAAAGAAACTAATGGTCTTTGTCAAACCTCAACGGTAGCTTCAGACGTGTAGTTGTAAATTACTAGAAATACAAAACAAAAACATAAAAAAATGGCGCTGTTTGTTCTATTATTATTTATATTTCATATTTTACATCTTTGTCTTATCATCTACAGTGTTGTACATCAACAATTTATTTTAATTTCATTGTACTTAATACTGAACATGAAATGAAATGTACAAAACAAATGTAACATTATTAATTTATTCCGATATCTTAAAATGCGTTACAAAGACACTAACCATTACAAACACTAAGATAAACTTAAAAAGTTTGAGAAAAACCTCAATATTGTTGTTGCGCTCAAGATTCGTAAAATGAAGAAGATTCTCGTAACTAAATAACATAGAAACATCACACAGACACAAATTGCCAGATTTAGTGATTGTGTCAATTATAAGGCCTTGTGCAACAGTTACAGACCAAAAGACACGTCGGTACTTGTATTTAAAAATAAATTTATTAAGTACCCTGGGGCTGCTGAAGCAAGTATAAACCATATAAAATCATAATAAATGCTGATATTATATTATTAACAAAATATATAACAATATATTTGTCCATGATTAAAAACACGAGCACATGAATGCTACAATATCAACAGGAACATCTGGCACTATTTATTTGTACTGTATAACAAATTTAAGAACATAATTGATTGCATTGTTAGTTATATTTGTATAATTTAGCGAGTATTCTTTCTGTTATTGATTGTTACGCTTACACCATGCTACGTTAAAAATAAATAATGATATAAATAGTGGCGTTAGATGATCACTAGAAGGCAGGGCAGAGTCACGCGTTGACAATACTGAAGAGCTCAGTCAGCACCCATGTTGAGAACATTATAAATTATTACCTGCAAACAAAAACACAATATTCGTAATACTGCTTTATGAAAGGATGAATTAAATAATCTAGCATGCTAGGGGGCAGTTGTGATGGGTATATCTAACATTCAATAAAAATTGGGTATTGCAGTGTTTATTTTTGTCTAATTTTTTGTACTAAACAACAAATAATACTAACAATAAATCTTTTCTAAAAACACCATGAAATTTGTTAAATGAAGCAGCAATTATTAACATATCAAATATTGGTATGACAAAGAGTGGAGGCGCGGGGGAATATGTGTTTTGTACACATAATTTAATAGCTGTGACGTCACATTTCAGTATGTGTGATCCTTGTTTTCCCTTCCACCCGACTTGATTTGAAGGATTCTAACAACAGATCTTAAAGTACTTTAAGTTTTATAGATCGCTTTTAGCAATAGGACCTTCACTGCATCACCCTAATGTTTTATCTATATTTTATGTTACATATGTAGATTGGGTATAGATAAAAAAAGAGCATTCAATTTTATTTTAGCTTTGAACATGGAACTCCTCTGGTACTTACGTAACAGTAACTAAAGATATCTAGTAGGTCCTGATGACGGGCGGCACGGTCTTGCACTCCTGCGCATTGAGCGTGTCGTCGATGACGGGTCGGTACGTCAGCACCGTGTTGCCAGTCTCCACGTCGGTTGTGGCCAGGGTGTGCTTCCTCCAGTGCTTTTCGAAGGGGAGTTTGGTCTGGTTTGGGGATTAAAAATTCGATTATTTTCATGAAGAGAGTTTACTTCCAAATGGAATAAGTTGCTGTGGTTTATATGCCTAGTTATCAAATTATATACCTGCTCTTATTAAGATTAAGACTAGCCTGCGTGTCTCATGCAATGGAACAAAACACGCTGAAAATAAATAATAAAGACTAGCTAAGTCTCGCGTCTTCGCTCTCGAGGCCTAGCACACTTTATCATTAAAAGAATTTTCGTAATCAAATCAGTGCTTCCTGAAATAACTATTCACAAACATATAAATAATCAATTTTACCTCTATATATTATTAATATAGATTTATTATTTCTCAGTAGCGGTACGTTCAGAGTGAACTGCTTTAGGCTGACGATATTGTTAGATTGTTACTCCCGTTAATGATACGAATGCGGAAAAACTGACCGTGTGTCGTACGTCTACAAAACCAGTTTCGATGAAATTCAAAGACCTTGAGACAGAAAATTAATAACCAAAACGCAAGCGACGCAGCGCGTTATAGGTTTGTAACAAAATATGGTGATTTAATTAGATGGAGCTATATTTCGACCATCGATTATAATATAAAGACACACTGATATCACGACGGTCGAGCGTGTTTCGTGGCATTATCTCATCTCTAGTCTCTCTAGATAATGTGATGTCGCGTTCTACTAATCGTATAATAACAAACGGTCACCAACCCGGTGGCTCCTATAGTATACCGCATGCGCACAGTAACCATTTGATATTAATAGTGCTTTTATTTCCTTAGCAACAAGGTCTGTTTTTGTTATTTAATTGTTACATTTGACGCGTGATTGTACCTACGGAGATAGATTGATATGGCTGTGAAGGTACATTTGTTCATAAAGCATATTAAAAGTTCTAAGACCTGTATCTGACACTACGTAGCTGGAAAGTAAGATCGCACCTGTCCATCCAAAGGCTTGGAATAATCAAGTTCATCGCGACGCGTCTTGAAGTCTTCACGGGCGTGCGCTCCGCGCGACTCCTCGCGTGCGAGTGCACCTTCCACGATCTGTACCGAGTTGATGAGCAGGTTCTGTAGCTCCAGGGTCTCGATGAGGTCGCTGTTCCAGATGAGCGAGCGGTCTGACACCTTCACGTCCTTGATCTGCTTGTAGATGTCGTGAATGAGGTGCTGACCTGGCAACAAACATTATATATTTGAGTTGTTGCTGCAGTCTTGATGGGTGAATTTAGAAAAAAGCTTAATTTGGAAATTTTTGAGAACGCACCTTTATTAAAAGTTAGCTAAAGTAAAAAGATTAAAGGTAGTTTGAAAAAGAAGACGTGGTCTTTGAATTTCTGTCTCACTTTTTCTAGCACAATTATTTTGGACGATGATGTAACTTCATAAGATTGATTTGATTGGCCTGTTGGTCTAGTGGCCCTGATAGCTTTGCCATTGGTCGTGGGTTCGATACCCACCTAAGACAAATGTTTGTGCGATAACACGATCATTTGTTCTGTATTTGGATGTAATTTATCTATAATATGTATGTATTTCGAAATATACAAGTATGTTTATCAGTTGTCTAGTAATTATAGGACAAGCTCTGCTTAGTTTGGGACTAGATGGCGTTGTGTGAAACTTGTGGAATATTACATTATATCCATAAACATCTAATTATTTACTAACCTTCCTCAAGCGTGCTCTTCTGCCTGAACACGGCGGCATTCTTCTGCATGCACTTCTGCATGCGCAGGCGCAGGTCGGCCGTGGAGATGTTGCCGCTGGCGTGGCGCACGTTGTCAAGGTTCGCGATACTCGCCTCGCCGGATGACTGCGCATAATGTTTATGATTAAAGATAATAAAACTGAGGTAACTATGCACAGCACAAAAGTTCTACAAACTCTTATGTCCACGATGCATGAGGTTATGTATGAGGCATTAAGTCCGCCTCTGTACTTTTTGTGTGCATAAAGCATTAAATAAATAAATATGTCACTAACGAAATGGCTTTTAAGAAATTTTATTGTTAATAGTAAATTTTAACTAACCATTCTGCATGGGGTTCTAAAAGTCTGATAGTCGTAACAAATACAGTCAAGAATGAATGTTTTTTTTTCCTTGAGAACTGCCAAACTATATAGTACTGTTAAAGACTCTTTAATCAGTGAACTTAGTAAGTAGACAATTATAATAGTGTCGGGTTCAATTTGTACATTAGAAGTGCGTAATTCCGCGATAGACTATATAAGGTCAAATAGTAATACAGATAAAGTTGGGTTATATGGTTTATTACAACATGTCTGTCTTATACTTCTGTCGGTCTTTACTGGCGCGGATTGATAAGAGCACAGTGTGTATGTGGAGTAGGCATGTATTGTTCCTGATTCTCAGACAGTTAAGTATAGACGACGCCTTTATTGTTAACAAATTTCAAAAAAGATTTATGAATCAGTCTAGATGAACCTTGGTTGAGTTGGAAGGAGTTTTCAGATTTCTGCCATTTTATCAATATTCTGATAATGAAATCCGTGAGGAATTGAAGTAACTACTTAAATATTATAGGTAAACATATAGTGTTTTTAGTATTTTGAGCAACAAGTCTTTTGTGATTTCGTGTGATTGATTTCTTTGTTAAAGAACTTAAAAAAAACCGGGCTCGCACTTGCGAGTCGGACTCGCGCACTGAGGGTTCCGTACAAACTTGAAAGGTAAATTGCGGTTTACGATTTATTTATTATTTATTTATTTAAACTTCATGTACAGTAGTGGTACATAGGCGGACTTAATGCAACAAGGCATTCTCTACCCGTCAACCTTTGGGTAAAAAGACAATAATGTGGTATTTATGACGTATTAAAAAAAATCTACTGTCTAGGTCTCGTTTAAACCAATTTTATGTGGAAGTTTGCATGGTAATGTATATCATATATTTTTTTTAGTTTTATCATTCTCTTATTTTAGAAGTCACAGGGGGGGGGGGGGACACATTTTACCACTTTGGAAGTGTCTCTCGCGCAAACTATTCAGTGTAGAAAAAAATTATATTAGAAACCTCAATATCATTTTTGACCGTACTTCACATACACACATACAGACCTATCCATAGATACCCCACACGTTTGGCTTTGATAAAAAAAAAATCGAGTTTCAGTTCTAAGTATGGGTAACCCCCTAATTCTATTGTATTTTTTTTTTTTCAATTTTTGTGTGAAAATCTTAATGCGGTTCACAGAATACATCTACTTACCAAGTTTCATTCAATAGTATAGCTCTTATAGTTTTGTAAAAAAGTGGCTGTAACATACAGACGGACAGACAGACAGACATGACGAATCTATAAGGGTTCCGTTTTTTGCCATTTGGCTATGGAACCCTAAAAACCGGCTAAGTGCGAGTCAGACTCGCGCACGAAGGGTTCCGTACCGTCCGTAGCAAAAAAACGGCAACAGAAATACATCATCAGTGAAAATTTCAACTGTCTAGCTATCACGGTTTATGAGATACAGCCTGGTATTTTCGTTTTAAATTACCCTTTGGGTACGGAACCCTAAAAATGAGGAGGATCTTAATTCGATGGATTGTTTTATAAAAAAAGTGTAGCTTCGTCTGTCTGTCTGTCTTAGGATGTCTGTGTTTATATCTTTCCATCTACATTAAATATGCCTCAGCTATCAAGCCTCTTGTTCGATACTAGATACAGTCTTATAATATATAGTCATTCTATTGCCGCTCCAATTTAAATTATTAAGTATAGGAAAAATATTAGTCTAAAAAATTCTGTTTTTTATCGATCAATGTATAAACAAAACGATATTAAAGGTGAAGACAAAAAATACCAATTCAAGACCGGCTTTATCTTAACGCTTCTATTATTACACGTGGATTATATAAAAACAAAAACCGGTGCCACATGAGATGGAAAAATTTGCGACTCGACGCCAACCAACCGTCTTGGCAGGAATATATTTATTGTATCTATATTGCTCAGTAAAAGCGCGAATGATGTGCGCTTACGCAAGTATCTGCCATTAGCAACAGAGAAGATTATTAAAATATTGGTCTAAAATTATACGATAATGTCCGAGAGGATTTACGTTTGGTTTTCTGCATTCGGTCACATGATTTCGCAATTGTTACACACAATTGCAATATACTCGTACATACCTACTTATTTATGATAGAACGATATTTGTTTTCAATGACACTGTTTATGTTATTTGTACTATCATATGAACGTCACTCAGGCAAATGATCGATGGGTGTGTCTCATCGATCACTAGTGTGTCTCCAAATATTCCGTGACGTTTGTAATGACGCGGAAACAACGACCGGTCCTATGACACAAAGACATGTCTTTGTGTATGTCAATGACAATTCCTACGCGACTACCTATTACCGGAAGTTTCACGCACGTTTTCAGTTACTCTAGCTCAGCTTCACTTCCGTGGGTCGAAGCGTCTGTATGACGTATATTTTCGTCATTAACCTAGCTATCCAGTACAGAATGTGTTTTTCCAATCCGACCAGTAGTTCCAGAGATTAGCGTCTAAACAAACAAAACTTTTCCGCTACTATATTTATATTTAGTAAAGATAATTTATTAAAACGATTGCAGCTTTCAATTATATTGATTTTTTAGAACCTTCTGATAGCTAGAGTAAAGACAGATAGTCGAATTCGCGAAATATTCAAATCAAATTAAATAAATTGGCTCATCTTCTATTTTAAATAATAAAAGTTTATTTTTACACTGTTGCCACGTACGACTATAGTTATTATAAAAAAAAACAATTTTGTGAATTATAAAAATGTTAGTAAAATATTCATTTAAGTATAACAAAGTTATGATTGAAAATGATAAATTCGACACATCTTACCATCTTATGTCGAACGTCAATTACGTAACTTACAAATTAATTATTTTTTTAGATTTAATTATATTTTAGAGAATTCGTGTAGGTATTAAAAAGATTTATTATGGTTATGAGATGTGGTCTTGTAAAAAACTTTTTAACTGTCCAGAAGTAGTTTCTGTAAAGCACGAAAATCAGACCGATGGGGCAGTGTGTCACTGAGACGCCATAGCGGCGTAGCCAAATCATGACGTCAAAAAAATGTATGGGTTACTACGTCATAAGTGGTAGACAGTGGTCAGGTGAGGTACACACCATAGAGCTGCGTGCATTTTCTTGACTGCGCGTACTGGCAGCACCACCGTTGCGTCCCAGTGAGGTACGGACCTCAGGGTCTGCCGATGAGGTTTTTCCATTAATTTATTAGAAGTTAAGTTAACTTGCCAAGTTTAAGTAGCAGGCTGCAATGGCCGTGACAAGCCTTTGTAACATTCATTATAATACAAACTTTACAACGATATGTTTTGGTTACAAAAGAGACCTCAACCTCATGAGTCTTTATTTAAGTATTGGTCAGATAAGATATATTATGTCGTGGCCAGATCTTAGAAATTGGTCAAGTAAAACTGGCCAGATCGTAAATACGTTAAAGTTTGATGATATGTCAATCCTCGTTTGGCCTACCTTCTTTAGTCCTTTTATTATCTTAGAAATCCTACATCAATGATATGGCCAAACGAGGATTGACATATCATCAAATGTTAACGTTTAAACGATCTGGCCACGACATATAGGTACATAAGCGCCATCTAGTCTAATACTGCGGAAACTAAATCACGCTTTTGGCACTGTCATAATTTTATAGCTCTATCTATGTTTTGCAATTACATTTATGCGTAATTTTTACTTTGCCAACTGTATTGTATAACTTGACAAAGTTCTAAATATGGTCAAACTGCTCGTAATGCCATTACGTACTTTCATTTATTATTATAGTCTATAGTTAATATTATAGTTTATAATAATAAATGAAAGTACAGTCTAAGATTTATAGGGGCACCTTTACGTAAATGTTTACTTGCACCATGCAGGCAGGCGACAAGTGGCAGCACTGGCAGCAAGACGGGAAAAAAGTGAGTTTGATAACTTTAACCTTTTCGTTTCGTACCACAATAGTGCTGCTATATTTTCAACGCTCGGCTTAGCGCAAAAAGTTGAGAATTGAATACCGCGACAGTGTGTTTTTATTCAGGTTGCTGCAACCTTTGCTGGCATGGGGCTTAACCACGAGCAAATGTTGAGGTTAGATGGTAATCCTTTCATTACGGGCTTGCTCAGCCTTATATTAAGTATTGTATCAATCTATTCTGTTACTTTGTGTTTGCTGCTGTTGTGTCTGTTTCGAATAAACGTATTCTATTACATTCTTCTATTCTGATAGAGCAGTAATGGCCCATTGGTAAAGGCTGTGACTGAAGAGTTGTAGGTCGCGGGTTCGAAACCAGCCAGGCTTTATCACTTTGTGTAAAATTGTCATCATCATTGCTCTCAAAACGGTGGACGGAAACATCGTGAGGAAACCTATATGTCCTAAAACAAACAATCCGAAGACATTCACCAATCCACATTGGGCCCGCGTGGTGGATTAGGGCCCATTCCCTCTTCTAGAGAGTAGGCCTGAATCCCAGCAGTGGGAACATTAAAAGGCTGTTTATACTATGCTATTCTATTCTTAATTATGTTTTTACTTACGTCCTTGAGCGGAGCTTGTGCGTCCCCGGGCTTGCTTGTCTCGGCGACCGTGAGTGCGCATGCGCGGCCGAACACGACGATGTCGAGGAGAGAGTTGGCACCGAGGCGGTTGGCGCCGTGCACAGATGCGCAGGACGCCTCGCCCGCGGCTAACAGGCCGGGTACTACGCGGTCTACACCGTCGTAGTGCGTGATAACCTAAATAAATAAATAAAATAAAAAAGTTTATTTGACGTATTTAACATATAATATACAGTCGGTTAAAGAGTCACATTTGACAAATACAGTGTTTCACAGTACATCTGATGCTAACTACCACTAAGCCAAGGGTCAGTAATGGTGGTCCGTCGTTCAGCCATGAAATTCAGCTAGGAAGTATATATTCAGAGGGTGTCGCTATATTGGCAATAGGGTCGGACATATTACTCGCAGAACAGGTTGATGGGGCCGAAAATTTCTGGGGCAGCGACCGCGTACTGAAAGACAGAGCGTTGGAAGGTCTCCCACAAGTGGAATGATGAACTGGTGTGCTATAAAGAGGGTTACAAAGTGCCTATCTGACCTCGACCAACTATTGATGACTGTATTATTGTGTATTAGGATACCCCTTGGTAACACTGTTCGATACGATAGTCCGTAATAATGTAATAATTATGAGTAGTACAGATTGCTACGAGAACGTTTGAAAGAGTGGCCGTGGCTCTCGAAGGCAAAGAGTAACTAAAGTACACAGGTAGGTTTTAGTCAGTAAAAGTCTGAAACATCCTCTCGTCCCAACCAAGAATGGGAGAAAACATTAGATGATTTTCCACCTCAAAAAAAAAGTTGTACTTTATTCACGGTTTAAAGATTGTCTCGCTTCAATCATTTTATTTGCGAGTTTGTCGCGGTTCTTTATACCACAGATTACAAAGGCACATAAAGGGGTCGCGCAGCGTAGGTACAGATTTATGCCTACAGTTTGAAGTGCGCCAGGCCTGACGATACATGTGATTCTTGTTTTGAACTTGTTTTCTTATACAAAAAAATATTTATTTTTGAGATTAAGTACTATGTTTTGTTACCAAAATAAATTGACAAGTTACCTACCGAGCGATTGTTTACCAGACATTTTTCCTGTTACATATTTTTTATGCGATGAAATTACTAAATTACTTATACAAAGTAGTTCAATACTTATCGTGAATGAGTGACCTCTATAAAAAGTTTTGATGTTCTTTGTGGAACGCTTCAAAGGGTTGATAGTTCAGTTAATCATTATGACACTTGGGTGAAATAAACTCAAATGGAACACACATAAAGCTGACCTCCGAATGATAAGAAGTACTCTGAGTATAGACAAAGACATTGAGCCTGTAAGTATGCCTATTATGTCAAGTCGTTCATCCACATCCTGATATTAGCCTAAGGACATACTACATTTTAAGCTTAGTATTGAACCTTCTATTGAACATTCCTTCCAGCCTAATTGGAAAGAGGAAGCGCAGGCTCACTAAAGATGGAAGAAGGTCGCCTTGTGACTCAGGAGAGGACAGAATAAGTTAGGATTTAAAAAAAATATAGGTACTAAAAAGAATTGCAAAATATATTCCTTTGTTCATTTATTGTGATTGTTACTTGAGTTTTCCTTATTTACGTTTGTTTTGGCTAGTTACTGTTATCTCGACGGAGGGTCATCGTACGGTGTTTTGAAAGGAGTCAACAATTAGCTGTAATGAGTTTTTGTATGTGGCTGTACCGTTATGTTGGGTTACTACTGAAAAAAACCCCTTCAACCACATTGTGAAGACTTCTAAAAAGGTAACCCATGGTTTTCTTATAAGTTTATGGAACGAAGTTCCTTGGGTCCTCGCGAGTCCCTCAGAAATAAATTCAAAGAAATCGATATACTTACTCTGCCTTTTCTTTATACTTTAGAAAGTATTATGCACGTTCGTAAAAACCTAGGACTTTTCAAAATTAGAGACGATTTTCATAACATAAATACGCGTAGTAAACACGAAATTGTATTACCCAAATGGGGATCGCTAAGACCAGCAAGTCATTTTTAGTAAACAGCATACGCTTTTGTAACAAGCTACCAAAGGCGGTGACTGAACTTAGCGAGGGCAAGTTCAAAACCCATATTAAGCGTGTCCTAACTAAAAAAGCGTATTACAAGGTTAAAGACTATGTCGAAGACACGCTTGTTTGGCAATGACTGCTTCTGCACATGTGGCCCCCTGGTAACTCATAATATTGTGTACATCTATCTATTAACTGCTCCACAGTTGTTGTAATATTTACATCTTTTTTTTTCTTTTCTTCTTACACATTGCTTTTGCAATATTTTTTATATTATTAGACGCCAACCACCATAAATTCGTTAGTAATTTTCTTTCGTTGACATGTCATTTATTGATAATTGTAATTATTTATCTTTTTTGTTTTTTTTTTTTTATATAGCCTCTTTTTTTAATGTGAATGTGAGAACACTGTAGACTTTGCGAATTCGTTACTTAATAGGTTACTTCCTATTACGACTCACTTTTTTTTATATGATTATTTTTATTGTGCATTTGGGTACAATATCGACTGGTCTACACTGTTCTTACATAATGTCTTTTAATACTGTAATATGAAAATATTGTAAACAATCACTTTTTTAAAAGAGTAACCATGGAGTTTCTTGCCGGTTCTTCTGCATAGGAAACGACCAATTTGGAACCGTGCACTAGTTTCTGGCGTTTTATAAGTCCATGTAGGCCTATGTGAAATAAAAACTTTTGACTTTGACTTGTCGCGCATTGCGAAAGGGAGCTAGACGGAAAAAACTAAGACCAAAAGTTGTAACGTTAATTGGGAGCGAAGCCGCGGGCAAAAGCTAGTTGCTTTGACTTTAATCCTAGAACAGTCAGTAAAAGGCTGACAAACCCTCTCGCCCTACCCTAGAGCGAAGGGAAGTCATTAGATGATTTCCCACCTCGAAAAAATAAGCCACATTATTAAACCTGGGAATCTAATCCAGGACACTGTTGAGTGGCCGCATGCGCCTTGCGAACAATAGATTTAACTAGTATTTAGTGATAGATTAACTGTAGTTTCGTCACTCTCAGGTTATCTTTAAAAGATCCGTATCAGCGATAAAGTTACCTATAGTTTCATTCTACGTAATTTAATTATATATTTATATTTGTACAACTTACATATGGGTGTACATTATGATGAGATGGATGGGTTGTGTCAGTGATAGCGAGATGATCGACAGGACGAATGAAAGAAGAAAACGTGTTGTGCCGACCCCAAGTAACATAGGACAAGGGCAGGAAGATGAAGAAAAGAACACACATCACATTAAGTACGATAGTGCATGTTGTGAGTGTGACATCACATTAATATTATAAAGGCGAAAGTTTGTGTGTGTATATTTGTTACTTCATCACGCTCGAACGGCTAAAAGGATTTCGATGAAACTTGGCAAACTGTTAGACAATGTCCTGGAATAACACATATGATACTTTTTTTTATCCCGGGAGTCTGATAATTTTTTACCATTACGTGCCAGCGAAGCCACTGGCAGTACTTATAGTAAAATATTTATTTATTATTTATTAAATACTTTATGCACCAGTCAACCTTAGGGTGATGCAGAGATAAATAGTGGTAGGTGCAATAAAAGAGAGATTAAAGGCGAATATAATAAAAAGTTAACTTATATTACTACTTATCTATCTATTGTTGATACTGACCTCTCCACGGAAGTTAGTAGGCGTGCCTCCCATGTTGTAGTGCACCGTGGGCAGCACAGGGATGGGCTCCTTAGTGACATCAACTCCTGCGAAGATCATGGCCGTCTCCGAAATACCGGGCAGGCGCTGCTTCAGCTGTTCCGGGGGAAGGTGGTGCAGCTGTAAGTGGACGTGGTCCTTCTCGGGACCACAGCCGCGACCTGTGGGGGAGACGTGGTGTTATAGAGTTGCAAGACATTCTAGTATAGTGACCGGGCGTCAAATGATGTTTAAATTTTATAAAGAGACTTCATAAAGATTTTACTTAGGTATAAATGATTATATAAGGTATACTGATTTAACGCCTCTTAACTAATTTTTTTGGGCCACGTGAAGTCTGATGTCAATAGCCAAAGTCCATACTGTAGTCTATACTAATTATGTTCATTTATCGTCACAAGCTAGTGAAGTTAAATGAAAGCCAATATTTAATAGCTGCAATATCAGCCAATTTATGCGAAAAAGTGATCGGAAATTGAGTTTAAGGACTGAACTTGTAGTGATTATGGAACGCAAGGCAAGGAAGGAACATAGGAGTGGGTTTTAGTCAGTAAAAGTCTGACACGCCCTCTTGCTCCGCCTTAAGGCGGGTGAAGTCATTGGATGATTTCCCACTTAAAAGAAAAAAGTTGTCATACGAAGGAAATCAAATTTCATATTCAATTATAATCGATTGTAGTAGACTATAAATTCATTTATATTCTAAACTGTTTTTGGTATATTTAAAGAAAAAGTCGGAGCGGAGCATATTAGAAAATTCTTTACATACTTAATAAGAAATATATTATTTAAACCAGAGGTCCTTTTCTTTGGGGTTCATTATTTTTATTGCATCATTACTTAGAATTTCATTCTCATTACTGAAGTTCGTTGCTTGGGCGGCAATCTCCTCTGTCTCGTAACAAGCTCTTGGTTTATAGAGCCATCATAAAGGCCATTTGGAATAGAGCTGTGGGGTTCTGCGAGCACCTCTAACATATATATCCTCCAGAGATTCTAAAATATCGCCTTGAGAACTATCTCAAGCGCGCATTGGATTGTAGAAATACTGAGATACATGAATACCTGGAGATACCTACTGTTAAGGAGGAAGTCAGCAATATCAGCAAGGGATACAAAGAAAAACTGAGCAAACGCTCAAATGAACTGGCGAAGAATTTACTGCAGTCACGAGAAAAAATCAAACGCCTAAGAAGATAGCACATACTGGACCAGATAACTTGAACAACAGCATTATATTTTATATGGTGCCATTTACTGGAATGTCGCCTACAAAGCTAAGATTAGTGAAACATATCTGATTATAGTCGATTGCGGGTTAAAATTTGAAAAAAAAAAAAATACCTAAGTTCATTACAGTAAATCATCTTATGCGAAAATTAAAACAGTACTAAACCTGCATAGTACATAACTTGCCACTATAAAAATAGTTTTGTTTACATAACATTGTTTAATATCTAATAAATTACATCAGTTCAGACTTTATTAAGTGATGACTAGTAACGAGCAGGTGCGAAGATATAACCTTCAGCATAAAGTGGTCAAATGATTTATTATTACTGCCCAACCTTGAGTTGCGTAACTGCGGTCAATTGTATGGACACGCGGTTAACGCTAGTCATT
The DNA here is from genome assembly GCA_961205895.1 of Mythimna pallens. Classification (NCBI taxonomy): domain Eukaryota; kingdom Metazoa; phylum Arthropoda; class Insecta; order Lepidoptera; family Noctuidae; genus Mythimna; species Mythimna pallens. The sequence continues at coordinate 13,248,750 of OY540843.1, forward strand.
AAACCGTTTGTTTACACTCATTAAAGTGAAGTATTGCCACACCACATTTTACGACAGCGTAGTTTTTCTAATGCAATTTTTCGCAATACAAAACATACAATGATTGTATATTTTGGCTGGCCTGTTGGTCTAGTGGTTAGTGGGCCTAACTGCTATGCCGGAGGTCGTGGGTTTGATAACCAACCAAGACAAATGTTTGTGTGATGAGCACGATCATTTGTTCTGTGTCTGGGTGTAATTTATCTATAACCAGCTGACCCGGCGAACTTTGTACCGCCTAACAGTCAATTGCGTGTGGTGTGATATTTTACTTCTTGAACATTTAAATTCATATATCTTGCGATATAGTCAACCGATTTCAAAGAAACAAAGTCTAAGTAATATATCAAGTTACACACAATTTTAATGTATAAAAGTTATCTACATCGATTTTGTATATTTTACGTGATGCGCGCACAACTAAAACTTCTACAGATTTACTATATGTATCAGTTGTTTAGTACTCATCGTATAAGCTCTGCTTAGTTTGGGACTGAATAACTTTGTGTGATAGTTGTGGAATATATTATACTATGATTTTATATTAAGGTAGCCCTACTTTTATTCCCCCGACTGTGTCTCAACGGTGTCGTCGTGGTAGGACTTGCATGTCTCAACGTTCTTGTAAGTTTTGCAGATAGTTTGACTTATGCCCGGCGACCTCAAATGAGAGACCAGATTAAAAGGGACACGGGGTGGAGTCCGTAACATCGATCTTCTGCACCGTCTGTACACTTGAACAGTTGATATTTTTATATGGTGTGTGATTCACTCTTCGTTGATTTTGGATAGTGAGTTCACTTTTAGGTCCTATCTTCTCAGCTGACCAGACTGTGAAACAAGTGCGGATTTTGGGATCACAGCACAGGCGCTCAGAGAGGGAACTCTGAACGCCCACCAAGTGGTTCCAAAGGTCTTATAGCTGCAATTCATCCAAATACATCCGTCAGTTTCAGCTACCACCGAAGATCACTCCAGCGAACACCAACCGACACCGCACAAGATTCGGGCTCATTCCATGCTGATGATGATCATCAGGGTGATTTTAGCGAGGTAAGAATCCTACAATCCCTTTCCTTAAGACCCCAACAGTCAACAAAAAAAGGTCAAAGTCTAATATTGAATCAGATGGCTAAATTGATTACTTGAAATATTTAATTTCAATGTCTGAGAGTACAATAGTGGGTATTCTATAGTCGCGTGCTGCGGATCGAGAGACATTGTTGGATAGACATTGTAATTCCAATATTTAAAAAGTTCTTCAGACAAATACACTACGAATCACGATAATATTGTTATTAAAATCTACTTATTAATTTTTTGTTTGTCCTGTCCTGACATGTCAAAAGAATACTTATTTCTAATTTTAATTAAACATGAGCGTAGTAGATGGCCACATTAGCAGCATCATTGGCAAGTAACCTAGTCTTCAAACGTGCTTGTGTATAGTCACTTAGGCGACTTAAAGAAGTAGAAGACTACTGACTTTTAGTTGAAGATGTGCAAAGTTCAGAACGCTTACCTTCCATAATCTCGACGGTCATAGCCCTGGAGACGACATCACGACTAGCCAGGTCCTTTGCAACGGGCGCGTAACGTTCCATGAAGCGTTCGCCCTTGGCATTCACAAGGAAGCCACCCTCTCCACGGCAGCCCTCCGTGATCAGGCAGCCGGCGCCGTAGATTCCTGGTAAAGGAATTGGACGTTAGTGGATCTTATGTTAACATGGTTTCAAAGTGGATTGGTATCTTCTTCCCATAGGAGTTTTAGTTGAGTTGAGTCAAACGACAGGAACATATTCCTGTCGATTGACTCAACTCAACTTTATTTCGACCAGTTTTTAGCAACCAGTACACAGCTCAATTATTGGCCTCGTTTATACACGGTGTCTTTGACATCGACGCACAAACAAAATTCATTATTTTTTTTCACTAAAAATGTTAGAATAACGATTTTATACAGTTCAAATTAGAAAACGTAAAGATTAAAAAAAAAAAATGAAAAAATACGACGAAAAATTCCACCACTGGGGTGTCTAGAATCATGTACTAGATCCATGGTATTCGTTTGAGCGTCCATATCAAAGACATCCTGTATAGTATTGCGATTCATACCAAATCCTATCAAAACGATGACTCAAATTTAGTGGATTGGATTACGAGTGATGAGTGGACACCATCGTCTATGGGTATACACATGTAGCAACACCAGGGATACCATAATTGGGCTGCGGGTTTTAGGGCCCGAAAGAGTTGCTGTGGCCAGGACTTGTGTTTTGAGTAGCCATTTGAGGAACCACCCATAGCAAGAGTTGTTTAATGATTTCCCAACTCAAAAAAGTCTACTCTTTTCGACATCAACTCACCCCATTTTTGTTTCAGGCTCCCCATCTTTTGGTAGTCCATAGTCGTAATTACCTACTACGCGGGTTTAAAGTTGACTCAGACTAAAGCTATGATTCTATTCTAAGCAGAAAAACTTACGTCATTAAAACTAGATAGGACTGTTTTGAGCTCCTGCCATATTATTTAAGTGTTCATTATTATCTACCATTGCTGTTCATCTTTAGTAGGCGCTTGCCAAAAATAGTGTGTTTTAGAGTTTAGACTAACTCTTAACGATAAACTTAATTATTTTCGCCAACCACGCGGGCAAAATCACTGTCAAGCCATAATTGTTTTCGCATAGTAGAAAGAGAAAGAAAAACGTCTAAACTATGGTACAAAATACTTAATCGCTAATGTGAACTATAAAAATACACATTAATGAAACCTTATCGTACGTCTATTTAAGTGGAAAGGCTATTAAGATAAACTGCAGATAATAATACTGGTATCTATGAGTAGTTTCTATGGACGTATGGATATTAATTTAGTGAAGGTAGAAGTATGAAAATAAACTATAATATAATTTTTAATTAGATGGGCCATGCCCAGCTGTCGATGAACAATACCCGCTGTCTTTAAACCATTGTCATAGGTGACACTTTTTGTTATATAAAAGGAAAATCTGACTGACAGACATATCAACGCACAGTCGAAATTACAGGGAATAGAAGCGTGAAATTTTGTACAAGGTTTCCTTTTATGACGTTGGCAAGTACTAAGAGAAAATTTTCCAAAATTCACACCTTAAGGGGATGAAACGGGTGTCCAAAATAAGTATGGAGAAACCACATGTGCGAAGCCAGAAAGAAGCTAGTCTAATTAAAAATCATGGTATAGTTGAACTGGACATGTTCGGCGCAACCGTGGGACACACAATGTCATTGTTTTATGATGAGGTTTTTTAATAACTTTGTGTGTACTGCATTGTGTACTAAATAATATTTTTAACAAAGAATGAGCTATTCACTATCGAGGCCAGACGGGAGAATAAAATTCAAGTAAACATCAAAGTCAAAGTCAAAGTCAAAAATTTTTATTTCACATAGGCCTACATGGGCACTTATAAAACGTCAGAAGCTAGTGCACGGTTCCAAATTGGTCGTTTCCTATGGAGAAGAACCGGCAAGAAACTCCATGGTTACTCTTTTAAAAAAAAATGATTGTTTACAATATTTTCATATTACAGTATTAATAGACATTATGTAAGAACAGTGTAGACCAGTCGATATTGTACCCAAAAGCACAATAAAAATAATAATATTTAAAAAAAAAAAGTGAGTCGTAATAGGAAGTAACCTAAGAATTCGCGAAGTCCACGGTGTTCTCACATTCACATTAAAAAAAAAAGAAGCTATATAAAAAAAAAAAAAAACGAACAATAAGTAATTACAATTATCAATAAATGACATGTCAACAAAAAGAAAATTACTAACGAATTTATGGTGGTTGGCGTCTACTAATATAAAAAATATTGCAAAAGCAATGTGTAGGAAGAAAAGAAAAAATGTATATATTCATAGCATCATCATCATCTTCCTGCCCTTGTCTCGTTTTATTTGGGGTCGGCTCAACACGTTTTCAATAAAATTCAAGTAAATGATGACCAAAAACATGTTGTTTTTAATTTTGAGAATAAAATAATAAAAAGTCAATATGTTTGTACGTCGTATAAGTTTGTACAGATTATCTTATTGTTACATGGCCAAGTTACTTGGCTAATTTGTGCGCTAAAATTGTCACATGACTGTGACGTCAGATTCGCGAAATTGTATCAACACGGACTTGAATGTATGACCTCAACAGGAAACAGATAGGACCACAAGTTGTATAGTATACTCAATATTATTCGTTCAAAATGTTATAGAAAATGATTTAATGATTTAAAGTGTCCAGACACATTTACCCAAATAGACTAATGAATTATTGAACTGTTCGTTTAATGGTTCATTAGTTATTTATAATTATAATTTAATTTAATACTAACATTAGGCTAAGTTGTACTACTATGGTATGGATGTTTATCTGAAATAAATATTTGAATTGAATAGGTTAAAAAATAGTTAACATAATGGTTTAGATACTCTATTCGTATTGTGAGGTTTAGTTAATAGTAGCATGAATAAGTAACAAACATACACACACAAACACATTCACAAACGAATTTATAATAATAGCGTGATTATTACATGTTCGCCGATTTTAATTTAATTTTGAAGAGTTGTAGTGCTGAAGATCAGTGTGATGGTTTTGTCTCAAAGTTTATTACTCACCAGTGGGGTGGAACTGCACGAATTCCATATCCTCGTTCTGCAGACCAGCGCGCGCCGCCATGGCCGTGCCGTCGCCTGTGCACGTGTGGGCAGACGTGCAGCTGAAGTACGAGCGACCGGTGCCGCCCGTGGCCAGGATTGTGTTCTTAGCTTGGAACCTGTGGGCAATAAGAATGAACTGTATTACTTCTTACAACAATAGTAAAATAGTAATAAGTATAAGTCATCTTACTCATTAAAGCTATCTAGCAGCTTTGGACTCAGTGGAAAGACGTGCGAAGAGACTAATAGGTGATCCAGACTTGGATAAGTCTTAACATAAGACCAATCTACAAAGCCTGGAGCACAGGCGTAGAGTAGCCAGCCTTTCGGTAATTTACAGGATGCATTATGAAGAGTGTGCGCAGAAATAACATGACTTGATTCCGCCATCACCTTTCTACCTTCGCCTTCGGACAACCCGACGTACAGTGAATGAGTGTCCACCCTTACATCGTTGACACCTCTGCGGTTCGGACTAAGCCTTTCGCCTCGTCGCTTATACCGCGTACACCGAAGGACTTTAACAATTTGCCTGCTGCGGTCTTCCTGTCCGATTATAATTTAAGTGGCTTCAAAGGTAGAGTGAATAGGCTCTTAATAAACTAGCGCATTTAACCATCAACGACTGCATTACTGCTTACCATAATATAAATTACCGTAAATCTTGCAAATGGATTTTGAAACAGCTACCCCGGTTGAGCAGAAATTAAATACCTGTATTTAATTCTGTATTGAACACTATAACTTGAAGACATGCAAAGAAGGGCTGTCACGTAAGGAGTGTGGGAGGGAGGTCCACAGAAACACTGCAATGACAGAGAAGGAGCCGTAACGGTGACAAGTTTGAAATGAGGTACGAAGAAGAAGAGAATTGGCAGTACGACAGAGTTTACCCCTCGGGACGAAGGAAGTATTATGCAGAATTAGTATTGTGCAGGATAGTGTAGAGAAGAGATAGGATTTGGGTATCACGCTGACACCGAATCGGCAACCACTTCAATTTATTCCGAAACTCCGACACATGGTCGTATTTGCGGAGGCCAAAAATGAAGTGGATGCACAAGTTTTGCAGTCGGTCAAGTTTGTTTAGAAGAACCTCCATTGCATCTAGAAAACAGACATCCGCATATTCTTTTAGCGGTAGAAGAAGAGATTGCGCAAGAGTGACTTTAGTATGAAATGGTAGAAATTTTTGTAGACGTTTAAAGGACTGAAAAGAGTAAAAGACCCTCTTACTGACATCAACCAAGAGAGGTTAGTATCTAGATTTAACAACGATACAACCAGTGTAACTTGGATGGAGTCGGATAGTAGTCATAGCAACTAATAAGCGCAATAAGATAACCCCATCGTGTTTGAGCTCTTTAGAAAGGTCTTGATCAGTATATACCACGCAATAAAAGCTTGTTATGAAAAATTATTTTTAATGAAACCTTGGTCTCAAGAGTTAAGTAGAGGTTCATGTAAGGAGATGAGCCTATTCCTATTTTATTTCTATTCTTATGTCCGGCTAGCAAGTTGATCGAATGGATGAATTAAGCTGGTTGGTTGTAACAAGCATACGGGAATCAATGCACTTCTGAGAGTCAGATATTGCCTAGCTAGTTTTAACGGCGCGGTTGGCCGATTGGCTGCTGCGCTGCGTATCGAGGGTTCGATTCCCACGCGGAACAAATATTTGTATACAATCAAAAAATAGTTCTTCCGGGTCTGGCTGTCCTGTGTATGCGAGTTTACATTTTTGTAAACTCACCCACGATACGGGAGTAATTCTTAGTGTGGGGCAGAACTAATATTATTATTAATGTAATCTTTCATACAATCTGTTTTAGACGTATAGCAGACCGACTCGCATAATTTTCTTTGTTTACGGTATCCTAAGTACTAGTATATCTATTAATAACTTAAAGTTCATTGTACTTAAAATTAGAACGATAAGAATGTGGAGCAGTCACGTTTGTTATTGAGATCGATAAAAAGACCCTTTAACAACGATACAACGATTGGTTCAGATCATTAACATACAGTCAGCAGAAAAATAAGCGCAGTTTTTATAAAATGTTTGTATTTCTAGTCGAGTTTAATAAAATGGTGTGCTGTAATTTTTAAGGTGTACATAATAATAATTTAAGCTAAAGACAAACTGAGCCCACGTATGCCACGTACGCTACGCATTATGACAACTAGACTTTTCATGAAAACAGACGACATCTATGGGACGCGTGCGACAACGTTGCGTATGACAAGTAGGTATGATTCTAAGTCATCAGTTTTCAAGCCAATTCAAGAGTCTAGATGTCATAATGCGTAGCATATGTGATTATGTGGCATACGTGGGCTCAGATTGTCTTTAGGTTTATTCAGTACAGTAAATATCTATTTATTTTATATAAACTTTTTTTTTGTCGCAATTTTGTTATGACACGGGCAATTATTGATTTGTGTAAGTTTTAATTATTTCAAACATGGAATTGACTTGCGTAAAATTGATTAAACAACAGCGTGCCGTGCTTGCATCCCTGTGAGTGCCACACGTGCATCTGCGAGAGTTTTCTATTAGCATTCATCTTCATAGTTCAATCAATTTGTACTTATTATGTGACGTGGTAAAATAAGTTGCACTACATTGTTATTACCTCATAAGCCCTAGAATTTTCGCGCAAATTGGTGAATATGACCCGGGACTACCGATATACTTTCAGTTATATTCCCGGATATAGGTCGTATGATTGAAATATATAAAAATTGTAGTTAGCCATTTGTAAAAAAAAGTCTAAACTCGAAGAGGTTTTGGCGGAATTTTTTCGAGTGACGTTCAGTGGCAGTTTTAAATATTCGCCAAATTGATTCCAAGTGGATATTATGATATAAAATTAGTGTAGTTTTGTATATCAAGTGTGTACACAGCTGAACAATATGTGAAATCATTGAAACAGGCGATTTCTGCAAAATGGAGCTGAGATTGTAATCCTAAAGTTGTCAAAAATAAAGGAATACTTAAATACGCAAAAAGAATACTCGAATTATATTCTATCATATTATTTAACGCGCCCAAAAAATGTTTTTAAAACACTTTATGTAATTAACTAGCTTCCGCCAGCGGTTTCGCCCGCGTGGAAATAGACTTCTCTATGCAAACTTTGAATCCCCGTTTCATCCCCTTAGGGAGTGAATTTTGAAAAATCCTTTCTTAGTGCTCGCCTACACGATAAAAGGAAACTTCGTGCAAAATTTCACGCTCCTAGTTCCAGTAGTTTTGGCTGTGCGTTGATATGTCAGTCAGTCAGTTTCTCCTTTTATATATATAGATATAAGATTAAGTATTCATTTATTGCTTCTTTCAGTTTCGTTCCAAGTCACAAAAAATAACAGGCCCGTTTTGAAAACTCTAGCATTGACTACTTCAGCGGAGTTTTCCGCGAAGACTGACTCGATACATTTTCTGCCAAATGCATTCGAATGTGTTACATCCGCATTCTAATGGAAAACAAAATGACTGTATATCATATAAAAACGAAATACTTTCTAAACTAAACACTAGCTAATTGCACAAATAGTGCGAAGCAAAAGAAAAAATCAATTGTCCCCAGTAGTTACCCCGTTTTTTGTCTGGTTCAATGACCAATTAAAGATTAATATTTTTATTCCATTTACTACTGGGACGCCTAAGTAGCTTGTGAGTAAACAATCGTCTGACTTTACCGTTATCTTCGTTTGTTACTGTGCAGCGTGCTACTTACACGCTTTTAGTCATCATTTCATTTAGTGCGTTGAGTGAAACACGTATCCAACTTCTGTAAATATGCAGCCTAAACCCGTTGCATTTACTGTTGGAAGACTAAAGTTACACTAACACTAGGAAACATGTAAATTAACTCCTAAATATTATTGTACTAATGAATTGAATTGCACTTTCGACGCTGAGTAGTGTTGCAAATTCAAAAGTGTGCTTTTGTGTAGTTCACTTAAGTGCTATAAGTGCAAACGGGCATAAAACCGTCAAAGAATTGAATTGTCTTTCATTTAGAATGTCTTATACTTCGGTGTGCATTTTTGTGCAGGGTCACTGGACCGAGAGCAATGACCTCAAGGTCATTGAGCTACTTATCTAGCAAAGCGATTACGAATTTTTAGATCCGAGGCTTCTACTAAGAGCCAATGCAATCGTGATTCCGTTGTGAAAAAGGGATAGTGTTATTCAACCTGTTTAGCTCCGTCTCTCTCTCGCATCATGTTCTCGCTAGATGGCGCTACACTAATATCATAATTTTTAATTAGATGGACTAAAGTGACAGCTATAACAAAGGTTTAATGTCATCGGGGTATTATGCATTGCCAGCTGGGCATTGTCCACTGCTGTCAGTTTAGTACAGCTAATTAAAAATCAGAATAAAGGTTTTTTTTTTTAAATGTAATGTGCTATTCCTCCTGTATAGCTACATCTCTCTCTCTCTCTCATCGGAATCATGATGATTTTAAAACGTCACTGTAGGGCCCTAAGCACTGATTATTAAACATTTTTGCTTACGGTGAAAACTAGGGTCTGAACGTGTCCATGTTCTTGCTAGATGGCGCTGAACTAACATTTTGGTTTTTTTTTTGTCTTTAGTGTATTGAAGCATTATTAAGTCAAGGAAATGGTATTTGCGGAAAACCGACATTCTACTTTATTGAAATTAGTCAAATTATTGCCTCAAAATCTACCTTATTCTGATTGTTCATGTCGTGAACTATAGTGCTTTTTTTAAGGTGGGAAATCATCAAAATGACTTCTCGCGCTCTGGATGGAGCGGGAGGGCGTGTCAAACTTTTACTGACTAAAACCACACCTGTATCCTTCAATTACCCTTTGCGTTCTAGGACTACGGCTTTCCCTTTCAGAAATTCTCCGCGGTCCTAGCTAGCGGGCATCGGCCCTATTGGGCCCCTACGGTTTGCTGACATCTCTTTGAGGAGCGCGAGGATCACTACGCGCTGTCGACGACTGGGCTCGGTCCGGTTAGTTACCGAACAGTCGGACGGCGAGCTACCCAGTGCTCGACGTCCGCAAGCCCGCGTCTACCGTGGCTGGTAGTCGGGGTCGGAATTACGGCGGCTAGGGCGTGAGGATATTCGTTTTCTCACGCGTGCAGCCTCCTCCTTCGCTAGCATTACTGCTTCGCAGAAGGAGGCGACCGCCTGCCATTCCTCCTCGCTCCGGACCATAGCCTGAACCAGGGCCCGACGCGAAAGGTCGCTGCCACCAATTGCCTCCACGAGGACACGGCGGTGCTCCGCCCAAGCGGGGCACACCTCCACCGTATGCTCCACCGTGTCCTCGAACTATAGTGCTAAGTATAGCGCTGTACTTAAGCTCTACTTTCTTAAGTTACTGAGGAGCAAACAGGCGGACTGGTCACCTTATAGTAAATGTAATAATATATAGTATAATGATAGTAGTGTCCAGGCATATGCACCTGTGACTTACCTGCTTGGCCGGCTTACCGGTGTGAAGGGTTTTAGGGCACTTTTCATGAAAGTGGAACACAGCAACACTGCTTGGAGGCAAATGGTTAAGGTAGCAATACTTCTCCTACGCCTTTTTCATCTGATCCGATAAGGAGGATCTCTCATGTAGTAAAAACTAACATACCTGTGTAGTGTTCCATCTTCGAGATTGATAGCGATGCATCCCTTGCATACTCCGTCTTCCATGAGCAAGTCCAGCGCGAAGTATTCGATGAAATATTCGCAGTCGTATCGGAGAGACTGGCCGTAGAGGGTGTGAAGGAGGGAGTGACCGGTCCTGGGCGAAAGAAGAAGAGCAATAGAGTATGTGCATGAGCTGCATGTGCAGAGTGCATGGCTTGAGGAGCCCTCTTTTGAATGAAGAAAAAAAGCGAGGGTCGATTCATATTGAAATGCTAAAGGCCGGCAGCAACGCGGCGAGCTTTTTCAGAGTGAAATAATTTTAAACTTTACATCCTTAAAAGACCAGTATCGCTTGAAAGGTTCAAAAAGGGAACGCGGCCGACCGCAGCCATGCGCGGCTGCCAACGCCAACGGCCGACCGCGGCCGGCCCTGCAGCTACTTGGCGTCGCTGCCGGCCGTTGTCAACCTGCCATTCCGGCGTGAATTTTCTCATATGTAATGCAGGGTATTGGCTTTTGTTCAGAAATAGTAACAATGGGAAGTAGGAGTGTATCTTTAACTAAATCATTACCAAGTAAACATTATATAAAGCAACCACTTTTGGGAGTAATCGCAATAATATTATGAAAGTTATTATCAAAGCCTTTGCCAAGCAAGTATGAGTACCGATATATAAAATTATTGCTTTAATACCTTAATATTAGAAGAAACCGGGTTTATAAAGTTCCGATTTTTATAATATGATTAACCATATCAGTCACTAATCTTGAATTGATTTTTCATGACTTTATCAAAACTTTATCAGCTTTTACCTGTTTTTCAAGTGTTTGTATGTATGTAGTTATGTACACATATTTCTTTAGCTCGCCCTAGAGCCTAAACGGCTTGTTGTATTTTAGCTTGAGAGATGTCGTTAGATTCGTCAAGGTAGTGTGAGTGACACTGGATATATAAAAATTATTAATTATTGACAGTCATAAGAGACAATTTCAAAAGCATCACTAGCTAAAATGTAAGAAATAAAAATTTTAGACAGTCTGATGCAAGTGATGGCGTCAAATCTATGATTGAAATAAAATAAATCCAACCATTGTATCAGACTGCTTAACCTTTCGTATGCCGTAATTAGAGACACAATTAAAAAGCGATTGTGTCTCGCGTGGATCCGCGTCTAAAACGCACGAAAGGTTAAAGTGACTTAGTCGTTTTTGCGGTCGGGTTTTTTTGATATGGTCGACTTCCTTTTTTCTTTTTGAATACCTACTTATAATGTTTCAGAATATAATGTGCCGACTCACGGCCTTGCACTTCTTCACTACTGACCATATCAATCTATTTGCCTAGCCTTTTCTCAAATATGTTGGGTTCAGTTTCCATCCTAACCGGATGCAGCTGAATGCAAGTAGCATTACTTTTCGGGCTACCCACTTTTAATGTAATCAATCGGTCGTTCATTGAGCAGTGGTGACCGAATGGTAACGGCTACGACTTACGAGTTGTAGGTTGCGGGTTCAAACCCAGGCAGGTGCATTACTTTGTGTAATTTATTTCATCACCACTGCTCTCAAAACGGTGAAGGAAGACTACGTGAGGAAACCGGCATGTCCTAGCCTAGTCCTAAAAAATTCGAAAACATGTGACATTCATCAACCCGCACTGGGCCTGCGTGGTTGATTACGTCCATTCCCTCTCCTAGAGAGAAGGCCCGAGTCCCAGCAGTGGGAACATTAAAAAAAGGCTGATTATGCTATGCTTATGGTCGTTCATATCCCGCAATGTAAATCAACTTGCATTCAATTTGCTTGCAGGTGAAAATGCGGCTTAACCTGAAGCGGCTGCTTGTCTGACCTGCACAATAACCCAGTAGCTAGGTAAAGCTGGCTTCGCAAGACTAGTGTCACTACTACGATGGTAATAATTGAAAGTGTGTACCTGTCAGCGACGGCACAGCACCTATGCGCCTGCCCTCCCTTGCCGAACTTGAGAGACTGTCCTCCGAAGGCTCTCTGGTAGATCCTGCCTTCCGGAGTGCGGGAGAAGGGCATGCCGTAGTTGTCCAGCTCGATGACGGCGTGAGGGGCCTCCCGAGTCATATAGTGAATGGCGTCCTACGACAAACGTTTTGGTACTTAAATTGAATGTACTTTGAATGTACGAGTATTAATTTTGCTGCGCCTAACATCAACAGACTAGTTGACAACAGGGTTGACCCAGTGGCAGTGCCGGATTAAGCCAGCGTGGGGCCTGTAGCAAATTCTACCAAGGGGCTCCAAAATCTTAATAAATGACAGCGAAAAAAAACTCGATTTTTTTTTTTGCTACTCCTATGGGCCCTACCCATAGGAGTAGCATTTGCTACTCTTGCTGCATGATTAATCCGTCCCTGCTCACTACCCAGTGGTTGAGCGATTCGCTGTGCTCTGCGTTTCGCGGTTTCCTTTTCCACACGGAAATCACACATCTGTATGGCCTACAGATTGTTGTTCTGGATCTTGGTGCCTACTGTATTTGAATGTGAATTTATATGTTTATGAATGCACCTACGAGAGAAAAGTAAATTCCTGCGTAGTGCAAAATTTTTACTTTAAACAAAAAAAAAAGATGAACTAAAATAAGTTAAAAGACTTGATGTGATTATATTAATGCCCATTAAATAATAATATATATATATTATATAGGTACCGGGTGTTTCTTCCTTTGAAAATAATATCCACAAGCCAGTGCACCTTCCTACTTAAACTGGACTTCATATTGCAAGAAAAAATATATGTAAATCGTTTTTGTTTTGTCATGAATGAAAAACAGAATCGATTTTTTCCTTAGGCAGTGAATATCTTCACACGACATAATATTTAAACAGGTGTTTGTTTGTCGCTACATAGTAGAAAATATTTTACTTCGGGCAAAATACTATGCTTCCAAATTATGAAAAAGAATAGCGCATTTATCTTAATTTTCATGGTATTAGCCGTTTAGGAAAAAATAGATTTGTTCCGCCTCTTTTGTCTTGTTTGTACACAATGAGGTCATTCTCCCCTACTACCTGCGTAGTTATAACGACCCTGCGGCTCTGAAAGGAGAGTTTTAGGTAGGCCTTATTCCACGGCCGTACATGGTCAGGGCACTATAAGGTCGAGAAAAGACGTTACAATATCGATTATCGAGGACTGCCTGTAATCGCATTCCTAATCATGTTGTTCATGAAAGTAAAAACGAGTAGACTCGTTTATAACAAGCACTACTTACTGATTTGTGCACACATAGGTTTCAAGTCCACAGTACGTTTCAGAATGAACGGAAAATGCCGCTTATCTAGATAAACGCTTAATTAAATATACATGTCGTCACAGTTTTTCATAACACGAACATTTGAGAGCAGACTACCTACTAAACCTGTTTTCAAAAAACCTGTATCATGAGTTCATGAGAGACATGATTTCAAAGTTGACAGCACATTTTGTAGGAACTGTTTTCGTGTAATATGCATGCATACCAACCTGTCTAGCTTTTTCCCATACTAAGATGGGGTCAGCCTCCAGCTTAACCAGATGCACCAGTATTTTATTTATTTATTTATTTATTTATTTATTTAAACTTCATGTACAGTAGTGGTACATAGGCGGACTTAATGCAACAAGGCATTCTCTACCAGTCAACCTTTGGGTTAAAAAGAAAATAATGTGGTAGGTTTGCACAATAAATAAATAACAGATATTTTAAAAAGAACAAATAAAATAAAAAATAAGTTATTTATAATAATAAAATACATATATATGCTAAAATTATAAACTAATAAATACTATGAAAAATATCAAATCATTATGAAAACTCAATAATAATTCTGACGAAGACCAAACTAAAGTTGAGAGGACTTCAAGTAGTAGTTCCGAATCTTACGCTTGAAGGAAAATTTACTTTCAGATTTAAATTTATTTTACATGGAGCAACTAACAATCTGACCGCCACAACCCATTAATTTGGTAACATTGTATCCCTTGCAAAGACTGTTGTCAGATTTCCTGGCTACTTACTGGCAAAGGTCTACAAATGACACCGAAGTCTTACTCTCTTGTCTTTTCTGAACCCACTCCCAGATTGGCCTTAGCAAGCGTTGCTTTGCCTTGGAGAAAGACAAAAAGTATGGCTGTCATTAATATTATGCATATTATACCTTACAACTACACTATTATCATGACATTATATTATTCAATATGGACAGCATGAAACATTTGTTCTTTCATGGTTGTCCATGTTTTAATAATTGTGTGAGTGCAACCACATTGTTATGATAAATTAAATAGAACACATTAAAAAAAAATATACATTGTTGTCTTTAAAAAAAATCATTACATTTTTCTATGACTTTTATGGAGAATCAAAAACCTAGACTTTGGACCAGGTTTTTAATATTCATAATAGATACTTAAGCTGTATATTAACTTCAAGATAGTAATAATAATAATCCACAACTATTACACAACGCCATCTAGTCTCAAACTTAGCAGAGCTTGTGCTATGAGTACTAGACAACTGACAAACATACATCCGTTTTATTATATCCATACATGTTTTAGATAAAATACACCTGAAAGACCTGATGAGCACGATCATTTATTCTGTATCTGGCAGAATAAATGATCGTCTTCATCACACAAACGTTGGTCCTGGGCACTCCTGGGTGGGAATCGAACCCATGACCTCTGGCATAGCAATCAGGGCCACTGACGACTAGACGAACAGGCCAGTCGATAATATAGTTTAAATGAGATTATTGAGCATTAACAATATGATTTTTAATCTCTCTTGGGGTGCATTTAAACTTCAAGACATTTTTAGGGTTCCGTACCACAGAACCCTTATATGATCACTTTGTTGTCCGTCCGACATCACGTTGTTGACGTCGACAGACAGACAGACAAACGCTAGATAAACGCTTAAACAGACAGACGTCTGTCTGTCAAGACCTTTTATCTCGGGCACGTGTAGAGGTATTGAGTTGAAATATACTCAGGTCTGCGGACCCTTGAAGCTGTGAAAAAATCAAACTTCAAAGAAAACTAAAAAAAAGATACGGCCGTTTATGTCGCAAAAAACGTGTATTTCGACACTCTCAAGGGAATCAAAATTCATAGGATACTTCCCGTTGACTTAGAATCCTG
Organism: Mythimna pallens; assembly: GCA_961205895.1. NCBI lineage: Eukaryota > Metazoa > Arthropoda > Insecta > Lepidoptera > Noctuidae > Mythimna > Mythimna pallens. The sequence continues at coordinate 13,264,280 of OY540843.1, forward strand.
AAATTTGACATGAAGCAAAGTCTCACAGCACAAATATATTAAAAATTCTGAAAACTGTAAATTTGTAGTTACGTCACAATAAAAAAAAAATGCGATTCGGTAAAATCTTCGTAACTCAATTCGGGAATTGTACTGTTTTCATAGGTAAGTTTGTACGGAACCCTCAGTGCGCGAGTCCGACTTGCACTTTATTAAGTATTGGTATGCTTGTTTGACCACTCACCTTATGTAAAAAAAGATAGGGTTGAATAATATAAAAATAAAAAACATTTATTTAGAGTATTATTTTCATAATAAATATCAATAAAAAGCTATGTAAGTACTATTTAAGAATGTTGTGCAAATATCATACATAGTACAAAATTTTATTTGCTTGGCCAATATTGACAGTTCACTAACACCAGTATGTTAATTGGCGAACAAACCAAATATTGATAGTGCTCTGTCTATCACTTATGTATATATGTATAGACATAAAAGCTGAATTTTCTCACAAAATCATCTACAAAAAAAAATATGTGTAGAGTAGTATTATGAGTGGTTTGGAAGGAGAAAGGAGAGACCTTTATGAGTGGTTTGGAAGGAGAAAGGGGAGACCTTTATGAGTGGTTTGGAAGGAGAAAGGGGAGACCTTTATGAGTGGTTTGGAAGGAGAAAGGGGAGACCTTTATGAGTGGTTTGGAAGGAGAAAGGGGAGACCTTTATGAGTGGTTTGGAAGGAGAAAGGGGAGACCTTTATGAGTGGTTTGGAAGGAGAAAGGGGAGACCTTCATGAGTGGTTTGGAAGGAGAAAGGGGAGACCTTTATGAGTGGTTTGGAAGGAGAAAGGGGAGACCTTTATGAGTGGTTTGGAAGGAGAAAGGGGAGACATTTACTGAACTTTTAAAAAAAAAAGTATTATGAGAAGCACTAGATTTGTTTTCAAAATAATTTGATTCTACTTTTGAGTTTCCAGTATTTTAGTTGTAATCTGTTGTAATAAATGTTAGAAATAAATAATGCAAATTTACCTGATCTCCTAGCCAATCAGAACCTTTGACCGTGTCATACATGTGCCAGAGCCAGTTGTCTTCTTCCATGTTACCTGAAAAATTGAATAATGTTAGATATTTAGTATGTAACATAGCTAGTTTTTTTTTATTAGAGATTACTCTAGTGGTTAACAATGTGTTGTCTGCGGAACACTGATAGTCCACAAGAGCTAAAATACGGTCTGCCAAAGGTCTAGTGTTAAATTTTCCAACTGAAAAATTGGTGCAAATTGATTTTAAGTTTCTATCAGAAATGTTGTGTTGTATATCACAATGATTGTTACTTTTGATTCTAAAGAGACTACAAGTTTTTTTTTTCTAATAATATAGTTAACGTTTCTTCTGGACTTCTAGTCTCTGCTACAATATAAAAATCAAAGTGGTCCCCAGGCAAAAAGAGATCCGAGAACCACCATTATACATTTTTTTTTAAGCTTTTGGAACAATATGTGTGATTACATAAGAAAATTAGTTATCAACAATTGGTACAGAATTTCTATATCAATTTGTTTATATCTTAAAAGTAAAGTTTAGCTATCAACAAATTGGTACAGAAATTCTGTTTATGTAGTAAGGTAAATAGCTAACCTAATGCAGCATTGATTCCACCTTGAGCAGCAACTGTGTGGGACCTAGTGGGGAAAAGTTTGGTGACTACAGCCGTCTTGAAACCCTCCTGCACAAGGCCGAAGGCAGCTCGTAGGCCAGCCCCGCCGGCACCAATCACTAAAGCATCATGCTTGTGATCTATAACAGTGTAGGCCTTTGAGGTATTTGAGTTTACGGAGGCATCTTTGATTGGAGTAGCACCCCCCACTGATAGGTGCAAGTTTCGGTATAGATATAAAGCCTGAAACAATCAAAATATATTGTTGTTAAAAAATGGACCAGTTAAAAACCTGAAAAATAATTTATTCAGTTGCCCTTCATGCATATTCATTTTATTGTAGCGCTTACATTGTGAAGTATTAATATATCAAAAGTTCAAAATGATTAGTGTTAGGGCACAAGAATACTGATTAAATCAATCAATATACTTGATTAAAGACAGACATTAAACTATCTCCAAGACATAAATAATGGCTGCCCAAATGTTAGATAATTGAATTCAGCATTATTTGATGTTTAAGATTTGATATATTTTTTTTTAATGACTAAACAATACCACATTAATTATTGGGTACTTACAAGATAGACAAAAAGAGAAGTGGGTATGCTATTCTTGTTTTTTTTTTATTGCAAGAGTAAAAGGTAAAGTGAAAAGTAAAGTGAATTCGGTAAATTTTGGGGTGACATAATGAAACACACCTACTTAGCTATTTCAAAATGTTGCTCAATATTTATTTGCATATCAGATTTACTTATCACCTATTATCATCATCATTGTTTGGAAACCGGGTTTAGAATTTTGAAAATGTCTATTTATGATTCTGTGCTTGTCTACATTTCCACGTGAGTATCACCATAAGATTTCCTATAGAATGTTCAAAACAATTTTTTACCGATTACATAACGTTATCAAGAATATTGTTATAAATATGCTAATATGAACTCACCAACGAAGCAGGGCTTCGAGAAACGGCTACTTTCATTAATGCACTCATGATGGAACTCTCTGTCCGCACCACGAATACAATTTTATTGTTTTTCGGCAATCAGAAATCACATTCACGAACACTACTTTGCTCGGCAAGCTCGAACTGTCACACAAGTCAAGTTGACGTTACGTTTGTGACGAATCGATCAACGCAGTGACGCTGACGTCATGACGTGCACATAAACTCAGTACAACAAAGTACTCTGTGACATAAACCCACAGGGCTAAAGAGGTCTTTTCTTTCGTGCCCTCTCTATAGGGACCTGTCATGATGTGTAAAGTGCATCCAATCTATGGTGCACCCGTTGCTTGACGTCGCGCGTGTATCGTGTGCGGCGGTCAACGTTGTGGAAACCGGATTATTATCTGCGCAGTGTCGCTAGTTCAACTTTAGCGGTGTGCATGTAGTCATGTCGATAGAGAACTTTAATGTGTTATTACGTAGCAAAACGGGCGCAGGGCACTTTTGTGTGGGACCGACCGCGCGGGTGCCCGCGTAACGCAGCGTTCGGCTTTAATATTATTTTTCCAAACTTTAATTGACGTGAAATTATTTTAATAATTATTTATAGTAATTTTTAAGATTTTTAGTATATACTAAAAATCTTGTCTACGGCATTGTCAACCTCTGGCCGTATCTGGACCAGTCCCTTTATGTTTTGATTTCTTTTTATGCCTAGATAATATCCACAAGATAGCTGTGTCTCCAAAATATCTAGAAGAAGATGTGTAATAACATCATAATCACGTAAGAGCGGTTGTATGAAAATGTACCTCGAAAAGGACGCTCATTGCGCACACTTGAGACAAGACTGTCTTAGACAGACATGCCTACGACGTCGCAGACTTATCTACGACGGCGACGCTACTTCGCAGACTTATCTATGTCACTGCAGACTTGTCTGTGACAAGACTGTTTTGAGAAGTCCAGTGTTACCAACAGTTATACTAACTTATCACTAAAGCCAACTTTTAAAAGCACCAGAAAACCACTAACAAAAAATTATCCCACACACAAAATCGCAAATTTTTTCCCCAAAAAATGTATGTTGTACGAAATAAAATAAAGGTTAGGTTAGTTAGTTTATTTAGTAATTAGTGATAAAAATTAACGATCCGTTGATCAAAATACCATTTGTGGGTAAATTAACATTTGTACGTACATCAAAAACAATCTATGTATTAAGGTGACGGCGACAGCTGAATTATTCATACAAACGTAATACCAAAATCATCTGCAGATTGAGCATATTTCCACCATATTATGATGATATTCGGATTTAGACAATATTTATCTAGGTTCCTACGTTTTTCTTTTTTCAAAATACTTACATAAAACGAAATTAAAGCGAATTTCATTTCGCTTATTTTTATGGCGTAAATTGCATGTTTTCATTTTGTTTTTTCTGTATTTTAAACAATAATATTTCTAATATTGTTTCCGTAGGAACATAGCTTATATTATCAAGTTACAAATTATAGAAAAAAAAATTGAAAAAACATTAAGTTCATTCATCATTTTTGGTATTACGGAACACATCTAAAATTTATCCCTTCCAAGAGTTAGTAGTGCTGTCGCGGCAAGCGAGTCGTCAGTGTCAGTGTGTGCGTGATGTCATTACTTCGGCTTCGGTCGCCTTGTAAATTTTATTATAAGTAATATTTCTATCGACTTTCTGTATTATTTATTTGCTTATGAACATCAAAACTAATAAATATATATTCCTTTTACTAAACTTCAAATGCTTAGGTACTTTTTTTTTGTGTGGGAAATCATCCAATGATTTCTCGCGCTCTTGGGCGGAGCGAGAGTGTCAGACTTTTACTTACTAAAATCGACTCCTATATAGTCTTTGCCTTGCGTTCCAGGGCCCCAGGTTTTCCTTTCAGAAGCAAACCCATAGCTCCAGTAGGCTTTTTTTTAAGGTGGGAAAATAATCTAATGACAAATCCCCCTCTTGGGCGGAGCGAGAGATACTGTCAGACTTTTACTGACTAAATACTCACTCCTATTCCTTCTTTGCCTTCGTCCCAGGGCCCCGGGTTTCGCTTTCACACACCCTTAAGGCGCGCGTGGAACAATACGCGCTGTCGACGACTTGGGCTCGGTCTAGAGGGTTACCGGACGGTCCGACGGCGGGCTACCCATTGCTCGCCGTCCGCAAGCCCGCGTCTTCGATAGCTGGAAATCGGGATCAGAATCCCGGCTTCAGTTGGGGCGTGTGGACCGTTGCCTGACGCGATCGGCCACCTCCTTTTCTAGTATAACTGCTTCGCAGAAGGAGGCGACCGCCTGTCACTCCTCCTCGCTCCGGACCATGGCTTGTACCAAGGCCCAGTGCGAGAAATCGCCGCCGCCGATCGCCCCCACGAGGACACGGCGTTGCTCTGCCCTAGCGGAGTACACCTCCACCGTGTGTTCTACCGTATCCTCCGGGCGGTCCACACAATGACGACACCCGGGCGTCGATTCCGCACTAATCCAGACCATGGACAGAACAATGCCTGCGTAGAGCCTCTGGCGGGAGGCGTCTGGACCACCTAGGTAGGGCAGGAGCCGCTTGAGGGCAGCCCCAGTCCGATCCAGTTCGGGAGCCGACGTCGGAATGCTCTTCGAAATTCCATCAGCTATCGAGGACGAGTCCCAGGTACTTCATCGTCGACTTCACGATGTAAACACCTACCGTTATTTGGGAACTCGATTGTGGCGCGTTCGTCGTCCGAGTCTATGTGTTTTCTGGGTCCTCAGAACGCCACCACCGGGTCCCTAAATAAAGGTAGGAGGGGTTCACATCGGCGTCGGGTCGTCTATGAAGTACCCACTCCTGTTTCTGTTTTTGGTACTCGTCCTCGACAGCCGGTGGAATTTCGAGGAATACTTCCGACGTCTGGCTTTCAAACTGGAACGGACTGAGGCTGCTCACAAGCGGCTCCTGCCCAACCTAGGAGGTCCAGACCTCTTGCTGGAGGCTCCACGCAGCGATTGTTCGGTCCATGGACCCTTTACGTAACGCCGGTGTGGGTGCCGTCGATGTGAAAGCGACCGGTGTCCAAGCTGGACGTATGCTACAGGGCGCACCACACGGTCTCCCGCGAAGCGGCGAGCCTCTTCACTGGCCTGCCATGATGATCAGATCATGAGCTGAGATCTAGAGGAAACAGTTCTTCAACGATTTGCGCATGGAGATGCAACGTCAGGGCGAAACTCCACTAAAGCGACAAGTCGCGGTATGGAGGCAGAGTTTCGGCGAAATCTCATGGTGAAATGGCGACAGCGACTGTCGCAACCCAGTGCTGGGACGCCATAATTATGGCAGTAAATCTCCTCTTTGAGGAGTAGTTCAAAAGACGCACGATGACACCTCACCGGACTTGATAAGTTTGGGAGGTTCCTACACCAGATTCGTGTGGAAGAAAAGCCCGGATGTCACCATTGTGTAGACCACCACGACGCACATGTAAGGGAATGGTCTTCTTCACGCCCCAGCCGCCAGGATCCGATTTCCAACTACTGTAGGCGTGATGTTGCGGACGGCAAGCAATGGGTAGCTCTCCGTTCGGCCGAGTGGTAATCGTCCAATCCGAGCTTTAGTCGTCGACGTCGCGTAGTGTTCCACGTGCGCCTTGAGGAGAGGGCAGCAAAACCGTAGGGGCAAAGGGGGGGGGGTAGAAGGCAAAAATGGAACAGGAGTGGATTTCTTAATAATAATAATATTCACACAACTATCACACAACGCCGTCTAGTCTCAAGCTAAGCAGAGCTTGTGTTATGAGTACTAGACAACTGATAAACATACTTAAATATTTCTAAATACATACATTTTATAGATAAATTACACCCTGACACAGAACAAATGATTATGCTCATCACACAAACATTTGTCCTGAGTGGGAATCGAACCCACAAATTGTTGAACCCACAAGTTCATCTTGTCAGTAAAGTCTGAAATGTCTTCCCGCTACGCCCAAGAGCGGGAGAAGTCATTGACTGATTTCCCACTCATAAAAAAAGCACTCGGCTCCATAACATTTTCTGATTTGATACTGTGTGCTAGTTATCCTTATATGTTGAGATATCAGCACGGTAATGAAATTTCCAAAAAACGCATTACTAGTCTTTACATTCAGTAACGATTCCCCAAAGTATTTGGCAAAAATAAAGCAAATAATGAACATACCTAATTTTACTAACAATATTGTAATACGCTCACATACACACACACAGCTGCGCCAGTCGAACTTGTTTTTGTCAAACAGAGACAGCTATATTCCGCGATACGCGGTTACTTACAGTTGCAAGCTCCGTTCGCCGGGCTCTTAATTCGTCTTCAGACGACTCATTTTTGTTTGCACCATCATCATCGTCTGTATCAGATTGATGATTATGGATTCTATGGTGCTGATTTACACCCGAGTGATCGTATTTTTAGTAATCAATTGAATTTTACTAAAGCACTAGAAAAATCCGCTACCCACTAAAACCAATATTTCGCAAATAATGGGGGGTTAAAACCACCAGTTTTTTGTGGAAAATCACTACACTAAGTTGGCAACACTGGCCGTACGCCGCTAGACCGTTTTATCTTGATAGTGTGCGACGAGACGTAGACAAAACAGTCTTGTCGCAGACAAGTCTGCGACGTCGTAGACAAGTCTGTCTAAGACAGTCTTGTCTCAAGTATGCGCAGGCCCTAAATCTGCGCTTGACCATATATGCATATATACGCACCAACCAACCTCAGCATTCATAAATCTATACAACTGTCTAGATGAAATATATTTAGGCTGAGCACACACTTGAGTCAAGACAGTCTTATCTTAAGAGACAGATTAATTCTTTACAAAACATACTTACGCATACTTCAGACTAAACGTCTCATAGACAAAATAAACATAAAGTATACATAAAAAGGTACTCTGTGGACAAAATTGTCAAGTAAGAATTCTTATTTAGAACGCATTGTAACACTTACAAAAACTGCACAGCGACAAGTCTCACTAACGAAGTAACGACTGTCTGCTTCCCGTTTTGTACGTCAAAACAGTCTAGCGATGTACTTCCTCTATAATTAGTGATGTGCCGAGTCACTGTTTTGGTGGATCGTGTCGACTCGATTCGGTTTGTGTATTGAATCTTGACTAGATTCCGCGGTTCGAGTCGAACTCTCGAATTTTATGTCTAGTACTCGAATATTAACCCGAGTCTAGGACTCGAGTCTGGGACTTGAGTCTAGGACTCGAGTCTGAGACTTGAATCTAGAACTCTAGTCTGGAAATTCGAGTCGAACCCAAATGTAGGAATTCGAGTCAAGAACTCGAGTATGTTACCAATTTTAGAGCAAAAAGGAAAAATCGTATAGCACTGAACTTCAACATTTACCCAATTTTAAAATCGAAACTTCTTCCCATTAACATTTTGACGTTCTAAAAGTATCTCAAAACTAAAACTGTTAGTTGGACTCCCATAATAGACTTGAGTTAGCGTGTACAAAATAGATTCTCGAGTACCGCAATCGAGTGAGACGTACTCGAATCAAAATAAATTGATACTTGAGTGGGCGATTCTAAAGCAGGAATCGAGTCTGACTTAAGTTAAACCGTACTCGGTACATCGCTATCTCTAGTAGTCTCGTCCGACGTTCAGAGAGTAAACACGGCGATTCCAGTTTAAAGACGAAACATTTTGATACTGAAAAGGAATTTACTCGTGTGGTGTGTGTGCGCCACGTCGTCGTATTAGAAAACCAGGAATGAAACGATACGAGTAAATAAAAGTACATACACGGTACTTTTCTCCGAGATGTTCTTTTAGTATCGATACTTTGAAACTAAATATCGAATAAATACCTGTCAAAAGTACTCATATCAGTATGCGAATTAATATCGCTATTTCAGTTTTAAAATTGATTAAAAAATGCATTTCTTAAATTGAAGTTTTACAAATACTTGTTACGGTTTTTACCCAACATTTTCAAAAAATCATTCGATTCGAGTAATTAGTATCGATACTTTTCAATTGATTCTGAGTAAGTATCGATACGTGATGCGATATCGTATCGAGTAAAAGTATCGATACCTTAATGGTATCGTTTAGCCCTAGACAAAACAGTTTCGAGACTCAGACTAGTTTGTCTCAAAACTAAAAGTTTTGAGACAAACTAGTCTATAGATGTAAGACAAATCTGTCTAAAAACTGTCTTATCTCAAGTGTGCGCTTAGCCTTACTTGTTAGAACCAATTAAAACTTGTAAATGTCAAACTTTACTCGTCTATGGTTCTCTTCTATATTCTTGGCGCACTTTTACTGTCAACGGTTTTTTAGCATGAGTGCCAAAACGAGATAGCAATATGAAATGAACACAAACCAAACAAAGACAGCAATCTTAGCGTGCTTATATAGCGAACATACCTGGACCTGTGTAAATTATAATAGATACCTATTTATTTATTATGTTGTATGTTGTGCAATTTGAAGGCTATTTCTTTATAAAATTACAAAATGCGTAAATATTTTGTTAAATTAATAACATATTTGTTAAATTCAGACTAATTTGAATATAATTTACTCGTATCTACTCGTGATATTGTGAAAATGGCTGAGAATCCTAGCAGTGATGGCCTTTCGGAAGCCGAAAGAATACGAGGTGGGTGTTAGAAAAGGTTGGACTAATCGATTCCTTTTAAGGCCGGTTTCATATAATAATATAATATCATCTTATAAAACTGAAATCACTCTTTTCAGAAGACGAACTGGCCCAAGAATTGGACCATAGTGATTCGAACGAAGAAGATTCACAAGAAATATCATTAGAAATAGAAGAAAAGTTGTTGAAAGATGAACCAGAATGTAAGTATCATACCCTGCATGCAGTATTTATTTCTCGTCCTAAGTCAGTTTGAGTGTAGCTCCTACCCTTACCTAATATTATAAACTAACTGATGGGCACTAATACAATCAGGTACTCCAGCTGTCAGAAATACTAGCTCCAGTCAGGTATAGTAAATAAATAAAATTAATTAAATTCAGAATACCCTATACAAGCTAGGTCAGCTGAATAATAGCTGACTTACAAATTGTTAAGTGTGGTTTAAAACCCAGACAGGCAGAGAGGAGGCCTGAATAATGTATTTATACACTGCAGCTTGGCATGTGATTTTGCATTTTGAGTTTCTATGGCTGTCTAAATTTGCATCTACCTTGGAAAAACTTACTTCTTCTTCTTACTAGTAGGTAACCCATTTCCAATTTACTTCCTTAATTTTTCAGACACAACTCTTGTAAACTATGGAGAGAGTACACAAAACACAAACCTAGAAAGTGAGGTTATTGAAACTTATTCTGATAGCTCTCAGAATGTGGAGACTATACACAGAGCTGATGAACTTGGAAACATTTACACTGACAACTCGGACACATTTGTTAGCTCACAGCCAGACACTCTTGCTGACCAGTATGAACCATACATCAATGAATACCAGTTCGATCAATCGAACTTGGATCAACAACCAGATGTCACTGATGATAAATTAGAGGAAGACAATAGGGACAATACCATCATTCCTAATATGAATGAGTTCCAGCAGGGTGAATCAATTGAATACGAATCTCAGATAACAGATGAAATGCTAATAAACGAGAGGGAAAGGGAAAAGAAGAGTAAAAAAGAATTGGAAGAAGAGGAGCGTGAAAAGATGCAGTAAGTATTTCTAATGGTATGCTCATATGCAGAGTTCGCAATTAGGTTGAGTTATTTATGTGCTTGCATTGAAATGTTGATATTAATATGGTTCTTCCCAGGATTTCTAATGAAAAATCCCATGTGGCCAAAATATTACAAATAAATAATAATACAAACCTCAGTTAAAATACAATTTTTATTAATATTTTTCATTGAAAAATATCACTACAATACATCAACTGAGGTGAGGTTAACAAATTTATACTCTTTGCATGCAAGAAATTTTTTCTGCTATATTTCTGAGTATCCTAAACAAAAAATCTGCTCTTTAAAATTTATCTCGGGATTTTGGGGAGGCATATTCACTTTTCACTGTATTAAATCAGTGTAAGTACATAAAGAAGTCTACCTAATTCCAACCTCTGCTGATGTGATGTTATTATAGTAAGTTAATGACTGAATGTTCACATTAAATAATCTTGTTTCACAGAGTTTTAGTCTCAAACTTCACAGAAGAGCAGTTGGATAGGTATGAAATGTACCGCCGAGCTGCATTCCCCAAGGCTGCTATAAAAAGGCTGATGCAGACCATCACAGGGTGCTCAGTTGGACAGAATGTTGTGATTGCCATGTCTGGTATTGCCAAAGTATTTGTTGGAGAAGTAGTGGAAGAAGGTAAGGACTGAGGACTTACTTTTCTTCTATCCATTTTTTTTCTTCAAATTCTTTAGTTGAAGGGGAGATCCCTTCACCTAAAGAATTTCAACTTTTTTACTAGCTGTTGCCAATTCGCGATCGTAGAAAATTATCCTAAGGGTACATACTCTGAGAATAAAAAGTACCCTATGTACTATTCCAGGAGATAGTCTACCCATGCACCAAGTTTCATCGAAATCTATTCAGTAGTTTTTGGAGTAACAAACGTCCATACATAAAAATTGTCACGTAGTATTAGTAGAATGGGTTTTTAATATTTTGACACTTTGCAAAGTAAATAATGCAAAGGGCTTAACTAATGATAATCGAAATATTGATCCTTATGGTCTACTAAACTGTCGTGTGTTTTACATTTTTGAAAGCAAAAGTATTTTTAAATTTTCAGCACTTGAAGTATTAGATAAGTCAGGTGAAGCAGGGCCGCTACAACCCAAGCACCTTCGTGAAGCTCTCCGCAGGTTGCGGGTGAGGGGTGCTTTACCTGCGAGAAAAGGACACAAGAGTATGTTCAGGCTATAGACACCTTCCTATTTTTTAAACTTATGACTACTGAATGTTCTAAAAATTGAGAACTGAACAAAACGGTTGAATTTTTTTTTACAAATTACGATTGATGTTGTAAATAAAATAATATTTTATATTATGCTGCATCAGTATAAAAGTCTTTATTAAGTTCTCGTGTTAACTAGTTTCAATGTAACTGAAACAAGAATTTTACATATTCTTTATCATAGCAGTCTACAACCTGAATGCCTGACGCAAGGGTTGGTTTATAGTGGCCGAGACAAAAATACCTGAAAGAATTTGAGGGAAGGCCTTTGCTTAGTAGTAGGAAAGTATGTAAATAATAAAAATAAATATCATTCACATTCACTAAAAAAAATTTTTAAATCATTGTTTAGATTAAAAATTGAATATCTTAAAGCAGGCTTTTGTAATATATTTTTATGGCAATATTGGGGTTGTGAGACAAACAACAGGTTATCATTATTAAAATGTTAATTTATTACATGATAAAATCGTTATTTTATTAAAAACAATATACAACAGTAACTAAGGATTAATCAAGTTCGAAAACTTTGAAAATAAAATCAGTCTTGTTAAAATGGCCAACTATGTTGTGGACAAGAGACGTTAATGGAAATCCTTGGAAGGGTAATCAAAATCATTATAAAAATAAAATGGTATTCGCTAACAATGGCTTATTCGAAAATTAATAATGTACACAAAATACCATTCAAAACCCAAATGACAAACAAATTGGCACTAAAAAGATATTTTTGAATTCATTCAACCTTCCATGACAACAATTTTGATCTTAGTGTATCGTGTATCACAGATATTACAATTTCCAAGGCTACCCTGCCCTGTAGGCCAGACATGTCGTCAGGTCGCAACTGCAAATTTTTTGGTATGTTGTTTGAATGAGCAATAGTATAAAACCAAGCTTGCAGTTCCTAAACTCGTATAATAGTCGTTTACTTTTCAGATTTTGGCTTTAATTTCTAAACGGTCTTACAGGAAAGTCACTCAGTCCATGGAACCAACTAATGTTACTTCTTTGGACAGCTTAGTTCAACTTAATTCTGTAAGTTCAGTAAGTCTCAAGATACAGCTCTTCAAAATAATTTTGTTTTCAAATGTCAGCATTAACTGTACTCAATTTCAATTTGCATGATATTAAAAATTTTTCACTGAGATGTCTTTATTATCTTTTACAAAATATCTGTACAGGCTTCATTTTATTTCGAACGTTTTGGGAACAATGCAAAAAAAACAGCACTTCACACGTACTGTATCTCGATACTTATTAAGCTTACAGCACTTCAAGTTCACCCAAATTGTAGCAAATTTAGCCTACTTTAACAAATTGATTAGCTTTTTCCTTTGGGGACCACCATTTTCCGTAGACACCATTTAAAAAATGTGAACAAAAACCTTAAAAATAAAATTAAGTATATGTCGAGGTTTTTCGAGCACCACGCAGGTAGCACAGATCTTTTAAACTGCAAACTTGGTTCGGTTTTACACTATTGGTATCTATCCGAACAACATTCCAAAAATGTAGAATAGTTAATTTTTTTGCGACCTTTATGATATTTTAAATGTCTGGCCTACCTGACCAGTTTTTTATTTAATAAAAGTTGCAACAGAAATTAAAACTTCGCAAAACAAAATAACAGAGATTATACCAACAGAATACAGGATATTAAAATCTAGTTAATTGTGAAGGCACAAATTAGTTTATAAATTATAGCAATTTTGGTAACGTTTTGTAAATAATATTATGTTATTATTTTATAGATAGCTACACATTACTTTAAGAAAGTTTTCAATTTACATCTAAGTAGTGGTCCAAGATTGTCGATTTGTGCAAATACATCATACATTTTAGTCAAGTATAAAAATATACTTTCCATATTTGAAGTAAATGTAGGAAGGTATTTATATAATAAATAATCCATCAGATTAAAAATCAGATTCTGTATTAAATAATGCAATGTGTAATACATAATGTATCTTTCATTTCCTCGCAATGCTACATCAATTCTTATCATGGCGATGCACCATTTGGTCATCAATAATAAAACTCATACCTATAAAAACTTTTCAGCACGCAAATAATTACAGAACACATTTTTGTTTGGTATCCTACTAAGTCTTGCGACATCTGTACAAATTGAACATTCAGTTCATTATTGATACGTACTTCATGCTATCAATACTTTTACTGGTATTTCGTCAACATCATATGCTGTGTATGAAAAATTTAAGGTCGAATCGAGTCGCTATCGACTCCGGAACGCGCGCACATTCGTGGGCGCTAAATACTAATCACCAGTATGCCTACGTAGACAGGCACTACTTGAAAGACTAGAAGTCGCTCACTGCTTTACTCGACGGCGTACTAGACGACGAGTCTCTTGACGCCGCACTCGATGCAGAACTTGGCGGTGTCGACGGGGAACTTGTTGCCGCACTCATGGCAGAAGCGCGACAGGCGAGCGCGCGGAGCGGCCGGCGCGTCGCGGCGCCTCGCCAGCGACGCCTCCGAGCCCGACGAGCTCAGCGAGCCGTGCGCGCGCCACGACGACGACGCGCGGGAGCTTGCGCGCTTCTCTGTTCGTGGAACGACAAACATCTTACAAAGTCAATGCTCTAGGGTAGCCCGACAAATTTAAATGCCTGATCCGTTACTGAAAATTCAGGCTTCTATATTTATCCACAACGAAGTTATAGGGGTGTCGAAAATGGGCTGAACTGTTTCGAGAAAAGGATGGTACGGGTGTGCCGCTTTTTTGCTCGACTTGGCGGAGGCTCTGCCATGCCCCCCGATTTTAAAAGTTTTTGCAATTTGCAGCTCATTATCGAATAGTAGGTATGTAATAAAAAAATATTTGCAATAACTATCTAACTTAGGGACCAGATGAAACTTTTTATTATTATTTATTAAAATGGCACATTTTATCTCTTCTCTAAGTTAGATTTAGATTTAGTTGGCATTGGACCCTGGACCATCCACCTCACAATTTATTTAAAAAAAAAAGGCAACTGAGTGGGCCATGAGCACACTCATAACGATTCTAATGCTATAACTGTTACGGCCTGTTCACTTCGGTCTTAGCGGCGAGCGGCGCGGCGGGCGGCAAGCTGGGCGAATTGCATGCCACGAACCCTCAGTAGCGGTTAGCGGTGCACACTGATCCCGTTTTGAAAAAAAAGTGGACATACGATAAAAAAATACATTTTGGCGTCGAAAAAAAATTCATTCGATAGGTTTTTTTATTAGTAATAACAATTGTTCTAAGACTTTTCTTAAAACTTGGTATTTTATGACGAAAAAAAATATTTCTGAAAAAAATGTATGAAAGTAAACCTTTAATAATTTTTTTCACAAAAAGCCGCGCTGACCTAAAGATATATATATAAATTGTAAAGAACTAGTGGTACATAAAATTAAAAAAAATAAACCATCTCCGGACACGCGCGGCTTTGCCTACAAAAGGGTTCAAAATTTCAATATTTTGTTACAGTTTAGGGTTTTTATTAGTGCTAATGCGATAATTTTACATTCTTTTGACATAACAAAGTATACCTACAAGGTATTTTCATAAAAAATGGTTCCTTTATTAAAAAATAATAATCTCTCTATTTTCTTTTTCCAGCTTTCCCATCCCATAAAGGTTAGAAACTGATGATACATCCGCTAGGCAGGTAGCAACTTGCACCTACATTGACGACTCATTTGATAGGCATGTAGCAAGTTGCGCTGAGACTGGTGACTCATCCGTTGGGTATTTATGTAGCAACGTGTACCTTAACTAATGACTCATCCGCTTGGCAGGTAGCACAAGCACTTGGCAAGTCTTTTTTTTATTACTACATCATTTTACTTATATATAACTTACATAAATTAATTAAAAAAAACAATCCTGGTTCAAGTACCTTGTTTTAAAATACATAATATTATTTAATATTTAAATAAAGAACAACTTAAATGAGGTCTCCCACCCCATCATGGGTCCTTGCTGAGCCCCTTCATTTCATACAATATCGACTTCAAAATGTGGTCAGTTCAAGGTGACAACAAGGATCTAACAGCGGCAAGGAAGAATGCGACAGCAAGAATTTAAAGAGCAAACAGAAATCTTAATTGACATTGTTAAAATAAGGATAATGGAACTACCAATGATGGTTATACTGCTAGAAGATTTTTTCAGAATTTTAAAACAACATCTGAAATCACTAAAATTTATGTCGAATTAGTTACATTGTACTACAGACAGTTTCTTCTGGTAGGCTTATCAATATTGATCGTTTTTGAAATTATTGCAAAGAAATAGCTGAACTCTATGTAAAGCTTTATCCGTGGTATTACATGCCGGCAAGTGTTCACAAACTTCTAATTCATGGTGCAGATATTTGTAAATATTTTAGTTTTATTCCCATAGGTCTGCTAAGTGAAAAACCATCTGAAGCAAAGAATAAGGAATTCAGAAATACGAGAGAGATGCATACTAGAAAACAGGAAGAATACAAACAAGTGAAGATTTGCTGCATAACTTTTGAATAAGTTCAGATCCATATATATCGTCTATTCGACCGAAATTTTCAAAAAACAAGCGCCATCAATTGCTTTCAGAAGTCATCGAACTATTAATAAATGAAAGTGAAGTCATTTTGTAAGAAGCTGAAAACATTTAATCATTTGCTGAAGCTGAAAACAAAGATCCATTGTCAATCTGATATAGCATTAGTTCTTTACAACTTTTGCAGAACATCTAAGTTTTATCTATATATATAAAAGGAGAAACTGACTGACTGACATATCAACGCACAGCCGGAACTACTGGGATTAGGAGCGTGAAATTTTGCGCAAGGTTTCCTTTTATGACGTAGGCGAGCACTAAGAAAGGATTTTCCAAAATTTACCCCTTAGGGAGCTAAGGGGATGAAGCGGGGGTCCAAAGTGTGTATGGAGAAACCTACGTTTACGCGAGCGAGGCCGCGGGCAGCAGCTAGTATAATTATATAAGTATGGGCAGCAATTTGTACCTAGGTAAATCGTGTATGATTTATCTACTGCAAATGCTGCACTACTGCTAATTCAAGAGAGATTGTTTATTTTTTAATTATGTATTTTAAAATAAAGCAACTTATATTTTTTTTTTCTTATTTATGAGTATATTTTAAGTCAAGTGATGTATTAATAAAGACATGACTAATCTAAGCGCTTGTACTACCTGCCAAGTGGATGGGTCATCAGTTAAGGTACACGTTGCTACATAAATACCTTACGGATGAGTCACCAGTCGCAGCGCAACTTGCTAGCTGCCTATCGAATGAGTCGTCAATCAATGTAGGTGCAAGTTGCTACCTGCCTAGCGGTTGTATCATCAGTTTTCAACCTTTTTGGGATGGAAAAGCTGGAAAAAGAAAAAAGAGAGATTGTTTTATTTTTAATTACCAAATATATTTTTTAATAAAGGATCAATTCTTATTAATATACCTTGTAGGTATATTTTGTTATGTCAAAAGAATGTAAAATTATCGCATTGGCGCTAATAAACAGTCAAGAAATTAGAAGAAACTCGGCGACAAAATATTTAAATTTTGAACCCCCCCTGCAGGCAAAGCCGCGCGTGTCCGGAGATGGTTTATTTTTTTTAATTTCATGTACCACTAGTTCTTTACAATTTTTGTGGTGTGATTTTAGGTTAGCGCGGTATTTCGTGAAAAAATAAATACCAATTTTTAAGAAAAGTCGTAGAACAACTGTTATTACTCATAAAAAAACCTATCGAATGAAATTTTTTCCGACGCCAAAATGATTTTTTTTATCGAATGTCCACTTTTTTTCAAAAAGGGACTAATGTGCGGCGGCGGCCGCGGTGGACGTATTTAGATAGTCAGAACGTGTTCAAAATAATGGCGTTATCAAAATTATCTCTTCTCTGTTTAGAAAATGTATTGCTTCATTTTTAAAACAAGATATTATTAATATGAGAGAAGGAGTGCACGAACTGAATAAAGATCGGTGTTTAAATGGCGAATTTCGTCACCTATACGAAGATTACAGAAAATATCCAGATAAGTTTTATGAGTACACAAGAATGAGTATGAAAACTCTTGATTATATTCTGCAGCACATAGAAGTATATTTACCTAAAACATTTCAATTTTTTTTTGTTTTTTTTTTTTTTGTTTCGCCTCTGAGTACGTCTCTCCTACACCGCTGTCCGCGCCGCTCTGTTTCGTGGCGTCGCACTTAAGGCTCTAAACACTACGTGATATTCAGCACACGATATTCAGACTGTCTTATTTTTTGTTCCGAGTAAGATCGGTCTAACCCTTATTACACTACACGACATCGACTAAGACTGTCTGAATATCGAGTAGTGTAATAGGCCCTTTAGTCGCTGGTACTTTTGTTCCCGCCGCTCACCTCACCGCTCGCCGTTGTAGCGATTCGCTCTGAGAAAACCGCGCGCGTTTGCGCTATGAGCGGCGACTCGTGGCGTGCTTCAAACATTTTCATACTTTTGATTTTGCCGCTCGCTGCCCCGCTCTTCGCTGCCGCTCAGAGCGGCAAGGTCGTGATCGAGCCTGTTCAACTAACTAACGTAATTTCGAAGACATCGTCGTTTGAATCAGACGCGCTGAAATCGCACCCAATTCCCCTAGAATTTCAACAAAAGCTGCGTTGAGGCGCAAATATGGCCGCCACAGTTCATCGGATAAGAAAATCTTTCGACACTTACCACTGATATGATTTTCTTGTTCCTTATAATGAAGGTCTGGAGGCGGTAGCGGTTCATCGAGCTCGGCCGAGCGCTCCATCGCGAGGAACTCGTCGCTGGAGATGGAGCGCGCGTCCTCCTTGTTGCTAGCGCTAGAGTCCGACCCTGCCGGGATTTGTTCTAGTGACGGCAACCCATTGCTCGGCTCTTTGGAAGTACATAGTGACAGTTTCGACGGAGATATTCGGTTCAAGCTGAAAAGTAAAAATCCGTTCACTGTCTCAATCGCAAACTATGTTTTTTTTCCTATGACGAAAGCAATAGTTGCCCCTCCATAATGAAACCAATTACCTGACTAACCTGCTATAAGCTGAATCATTACTCGGTTTCCCATTTGGCGTGTGGTTTCCATTGGCAATATTCTTGATTTTTCGTTCAGTCTTCATTCGAGAATCTCTTTTCGTCGTACCATTAAAGCTACCCATCTCTTTACTAGACTGTTTTTCGTTCTTCTCATTTTCATAGAATTTGTCAAAATCTTTAAGAGACTGCTGAAGATCTTGATCTATTTGATCGGATTTATGGCGGCTCCTCCCGCTATCCATCTTCGGTGTATGCTTCCGTTGGATGGATTCAAGGAGGGAGGTGGAACGTTTCACAGAGGATGGGAAAAGGCTCTCACTCACATTGTTACTGCTAAAATTGAGAGACATGGACTTATTAACAGGGTTCATACCATTGATAACTTTGGGAGAAGAACTAATACTATTCAATTCTGAAGTCCTGTTGCTGTCAGCAAGCTCGGACTGTTTAACTATTCTAGTGGTGGAGCTACATGTGCGTTTGTTTTCTATTTTCTGTTTATGTATCTCTTCATCAAAAGATGTCATGAAATCTTCAAGATCGAAATCCTCGCATAGAGAGTCGTCATCTCTAGTAGAGGTCTTTGAAGCTATACTTTGTTCTAAAGAGTACATAAGTTTGTCGTACTGCATGTTCAAATCATCGTTTGTTGGTGCAGTGGTTTTGCTAATGTTATTATTCAGCTCATTTTTCGGAGTTTTATTGTTTAAACCAGTAATATTATTATTAATGTTTTTGTTGTTTAGAGTTACAGTACTAAATGATTCAAATCTTTTTGGTAAGTTCTCTGTAGTGAGAAGAGATTCCATGCTACTAATGATATCGGGGTTATTTAATATTGTATTAACATTTATGGGCAGGTTGTCATTTTCATTGATGAGCCTTGGATCAATATAATTACTATCAGTCATTGAAGAATTGTCGTCAGCGAGTATGGCATCGAGATTGACAAATTCCTTCTTTTCATCGTCTCTCTTTATTTTATCTAATTTGACAGGTTGCTTTATAGTTGTGCGTTGGAAACTATGATACATTGAAGTTGCAATTTTAGGGATTTTGTCTTTAGGTTTTGGTGTACTATAACTTGAAGCTGTGTAACTAGAAAATGATCTATTCAGATTGCTATTTCGATTAAAATAATTCTTTTCTACAGTACTTATGTTTTCTTTACTGGACTTTGTAAAGGTTGTATTTAATTTTGGACTAGGTTTTTTGTCGTTTCTATTTAATCTAAATGAGCTGCATCGACCGCCGAACGTATTACTACTGTTTTCGTTGTTTGAGCTGCCAAAAGATTTCATTCTTTGTAGCGTAGGTGTCTTTTGGTAAGTTTTATTAAGTGTGTCTTTTATCATTTTGCTGTTATCAGATCGAAGATACGAGGAAGAGCCTTTATCTTTAGCGGGTTGGAGGGCAGGAAGGGTTCTGCTATGGTCTTTTGTTGTGGTTTGTATTTTTTTAGGAATGTTTGTGTCTGAGGACATGAGCTCTTTCATTTGTCTAGCAGCTGATACAAATGGGTCGTAAGTGTCGTCAAGCCTGTAAAGTGCAACAATAAATACAAATATTATTTTTAAATGACTGGTAAAGTTCTCGCGATGATACACAAGTTTTATATGTTTTGTCATGATAAGATTGACGAGTAATTCGAAAGTGCACTCATACAAACATAAAACTTGTGTGTCATTACAAGGTTCTCTAACAGGAATTAGATTTAAAAAATATACATGGTAATTGTTATATGTACACACCATACAGCTGAACGAGGAATGTACGTACAGTGGTGTAGGAAAAAGGGAAATGAGCAAACAAAGTATTAGATTACTTTTTACTGCTTTTTACTTTACCTTTTAATTTCAATTCGTGGCAGCTTCAATGCAGGCTCAGATGCCTCCGATTGTTCATCGCTATTTTCATTTGAATTTTGATTCACGATAAAAGTTTGATATTCTTTATTAGATCTAGTTTGTTCGCCCAACATTTTAATTTTTTTCTTTGGTTTGTATATGTTTTTCATTTTTTTCTTGTTACATTCTACTTTATCTCCTGGTTTATTTGATTCTTTTATAGAAGGTAATTTAAGACGGGGCGGTTCATCCTCTTCATCATTCTTTTCATCAGTTTTTCCTGTTTTTTCATAAAATTGTAGTTGATAAACAGTTATGTGTTCCATGTCACAGACATTTTTATTGACGTCGACTATATTGTTGGATGTATCTTTATTTAATTCTTCTGGTTTCTTTAAGACTTCGCTAACTGTATTGCCAGCACCTTCGAGTAATTCTCTCAGATGGTCTTTTAGTTCTTGAAATGTATCAGAAAATTGATGTTTAGGCGATTTATTGATAGCTACATCCGACATTGGTTGATTTATGGCTTCAATGGAATTTGCTGTTGGTGTATGCAAACTATTGATGTCCTTGGCAATATTAGAACATTCCTTTTCAGAGAGATCATTACTTAATAATTTATCAGTAATATTCATGAATTCTTCTAAGTCTGCTGGGTCCTCTGTAAATTTTGTGTAAGTTTCGCCGCTTCCGTGTCGACACTCGATTTCATTGATTTCCGTGATATTATCATCGTCAAAGTTGTGTTCTATTGAGTCACAAGATAGTTCTACACTTTCGCGCTCATAGTTTTCTTCAGTCCGATTATGCATATCTTCGTCTATTTTTTCACTAATCGAGTCCCTGCTGTTTGAGTCGGTAACATTTTGGTTTGATATTTCAATATCTACATTTTCTTTAATGTATAAATTTAAATTATTTTCAATGATTTCCTGGTTATTGAAGTCTGTTATAGCTTCAATTTCATCAGGAATAAAATTTTCAGAAGAACTAGGAGTAACAATGGTGCTATCACAATTTGAATTGACTGAATTTTGTGTAATGCAAGGATCTCTGTCGCATGCTCGTTCCACAGAATTTGATATAATTGGATTTTTATAAAGTAACTCTATTACTGGTTCGGAGATCGTATTATTTTTAAGTTCGTTAGATCTATTTGTGTCTTTATTGCTCTTATTTTTCTTGTCGTCTTTTTTCTTGTCCGGGTTACCGTGTATGACGCATGGAACACATGACAGGGTGTTAATACCAATCGATTGACAGTTGAGATTTTGATTGCTACGTGCAGTTGTAGGGCAGTCTTCAAGACTATCTAGACTCATACTAACTTCTTTAACAATCTTGATTTTCCTCTTATCCTTACATGCCTTAAGTTTTTTATTCGTAGCAGACGCTAATGTTTTAGTAGAATCTATTTTACCATTTTCAGTACTTATTTCTGAAGAATTCATATCTTGAATATCTTCGCTTATCAACTGATCAATATCCGATTCATTTAATACTTTCTTCGTCTTTTTACCTTTTACCGGATTCGGAATGGGTATTTGACTGTTATCACAGGGAGTCTTTGCCAATTTTTTCAAATCATCGTTAGTATTTTGGTTTTTGTCATTATATTTATGGACGATTTCTTCTAATTTCTTTAGTTGTCGTTGTTTTCTTTCAGTTATTTTACTGAGTTTAGTTTGCGATACAGTTCTCTTAATATTTGGTTCAATGCTACTTTGTGAGGCTTTTTTGCTGTTTGGATCAGCATTATTTTGCTGTATGTTTTTGACGTTTAAATCAGTGTCACCTTGGCTTTTCTTGACACTCGTGTCCGTATTAGCTTGTAAGCTTTTCTGGCTACTGGTGTCAGGATTAGCATGTTGGGTTTTCTTGACATTTGTATCAGTATTACCTATTTGGTTTTTCTTTAGTCTTGTATCAGTATTACCTTGTTGACTTTTTTGGACACTTGTGTCAGGATTGGCTTGTTGGGTTTTCTTGATACTTGAACTTGCATTAACTAGACGGTTTTTCTTGATATGGGGATCAATAACACTCAGTTCAACTGTTTCTATATTTGGCTCAGCATTACTTTGACTTTTCGTGACATTTGATTCAGTTTTATTTTTTTTGCTTTTCTTAGTATCTGGTTCAATATATTTTTTTCGGCTTTTCTTGGTATTTGGTTCAGTATTATTTTCTATATTTTTCTTGATATTAGGATCAGTATTACTTTGATTGGTAGATATGTGGGGATCTTGTTTTTTTCTATGGAAGGGGAAAGGAAGGGTAAGGTCTTATTTTGTTCTCTAGATAGTAACAAACAAGGAGACAGGAACTAAATCCGTGTAGCTGTATAATATTTTAAAAACATTGTAAAAATATAATGGAGATCCTTCCTTTCCCCTTATTTATTACGTCTAAGTTTTAATTTGTTTTAAATCGTTGGTGGATACGTTTAACACTCATAATGTAGTGAGAATAAGATAAGTTCGTACCTGGAGCTGCTTAGATCCCTGGCAAGTCGTGCTTGCCTTGCCTTGACATGAGCATCACCTGACGAACTGTTCTGTGAGTTTCGAGAGTTTCGTATCACTGGCATGTGAGGGGAAGACTCTTCGTGACAGTCGTTACTAGAGAACGATTCTGTAAGGTACAAAAATAAACTTTTCGTAGATTCCGTAAGGTACATGTTAATTTTTTTCTTTGACTATTTACTTTTAAGGATCGTCAATATTAGACACTGAAATATTACGTGTAGATATATAGATAGATATATTCTTTATTGTATGCCAATAATAAAATTACAATAGGAACTTAAAATTAATAGGGTGTCACAATGGGCGGTCTTATCGCTAAGAGCAATTTTTGACAGACAACCTTAACACATACATACACACATTATATTAAAACAATTCTAGTGTTGCAACACTTACAGTTACAACATTAAAGTAAAACATTTGAAAACGAAAATAAAAGGTGTGTGAACATGAGATTAATTAATTATGGAATTAAAATGTCTAAAAAATAATAATAATTAAGAATAATAATAATGTGAAATGAAAGGAAGAAACAAAAAAAAAACCAAATTGCGATTTTTCTTTGCGCGTCGACGTGGGTGTATAAAAAGGATGACTCACCTGAAGCTCTGGCGCGCCCACCCTTGTAGTCGCCATATTCTCGCGGCGGTGGAGGGGGGGACACACCGCGAGACGATTCCACAGACGCTGATCGGCTGTTGGAAGACTTGTCGCGCGTTTGTGATGATCTGAAAAAGGAGATCTTTGTTATTTTGATTACTTGTAGTATATTTTGTGTAGAATAATGTGTTCTTTTTTAATAATTATTGATAACCTCGCTTTTGACCACTATCTCATCTGATGATGATGTGGTCGACGTTGGAGCACGCTTGCATAGTAATAATAATAACCTATTCACTTTTAACTTAAATAATTCCATTCCTTAGCTGTACGTCCAATGTGTTCCCAAAACGTTTTGTGCGTAGGTATGGTTGGGATGTTCACCATGTACCGGTGCCAGCATCGCAGTACGTCTGACGCTCTGATGATGGAACAGGCTTTGTGATATACAGTTTCGTTCGACGTCAGCTTCGAATTGGAATTAAAATAATTTGAATAAAATCTCAGTTGTAATCATAACATACCACACAGCTTCCACTGAACCGTCGCTGTTGTGGAATTTCATGAAATTCAAATTTCTATCATGTAATACGACGTAGACTAATTTTCTTATCGTAGCTTTTTATCGTTACCAAACTTTCTTAAACAACAAATACCGCATCGCCCTTGAACAGTGTTACAAGTGCAAAACTTAAAAAAAAAATTAAAGCGACACACTGTATTTAATATTTCCAAGCCTACGACAATGACAAACCGAATATGTACTACAAAAAAACTCAGTATAGTAACGTCTCAGTTCACATCCGACATAATAACAAGTGTCAGTAAAAAAGTAATGGTAGGTTATTAGAACTAATGACAGTGACCGACGACGTCCGAGCAAGCGGGGCTCTTGACTAAACGATTGCCGCGCACATCGATCAATTGTACGTGGTTAAATTACGCTGTTGTGGTCAAATGGTGGAACGGTTTTTTGTCAATATTGAAGATTTCGGTCTCAGAAGTAGTTTTTGTCAGTTCTCAAGGCCGTGAGATCCAGAAATTCTAGAAGAATCATAGGATGGGTATTAGATACCAGTGATCAAATTGTGGACCAGTTCTTTGGTCAATATTGAAGATTTCTTCCTTAGTTTCCAAGTCTAAATATTATAATACCTAGTAGTTCACCAGTAAAAATAACCACTACAGACCGCTTGTCGGCCTTACACTAGGTAGACCGCAGATCTGGTCCCAGAAATTGCCCTAGATACGTGTAGCATAGGACAAGTTGATGTGACAACACTTGTAGGAGGCTTATGTCCCGCAGTGGACGTCTTTCGGCTGATGATTTTGAATAACTATGTATACTACTGACCGTCGTCCTCGCGCAAGGGGCGCTTTGTATTGCGTGCGCGCATTCAGACGCTGCTTGGCGTCGGCGATGTGCTGCGGCGGCTGCGCGGGCGCCGCGGGCAAGATCTTCGCTTTGTCTGCACACCACTCGACGTGGCGTTCGAACGCGCGCACACCGAACGCACGGTGGCAGTGAGGACATCTTTGGAGTTCGGCCATGGGCTGGAAAGAAAATATTTTTTGAACTTAATTTATTTAATAAGAAATCTTTCACTGCAATACTTGAAAACCAGAATCAATAGTCGCGATGCGAAAAGCGCCGAGGCAATGAAGCTCAAAGCCCGAAGAAATGATTAAACTATGTGGGATCTCGCAACCTAAAAGAACTGCTGAGGAGTAAGATAACGTAATTTGAGAGTTACCAACGACTTTGACCAAACCTTTCTACAAACATTTTATAAACTGTCTAAACCAAAACGGACAACTTATAATCAATATGACGGTATATCTAGCAATAAACGGCCTAAACATTAGTCGAACGCAAAATAATAGAAGAGTATAATTTTTTGCTCTTCTTTTAACTGTTGAGGCCATGTTCACCAAAAAACTAAATATGCCTTTCCGGTTACGTTATGACTTAATTATTAGGTATACAGTTTCTTATGTTTCAAACAGCTACTCTTTAGTCCTTCTTTGTAAACCAAAATGGACCTAACTGAATAGTAGGTACAATATGATTTCTAAGTTAAATATTACCATGACAGAGTGGCGTTGTTCCAACGTAGCGGCCAATTCCACAGAAGTGAAAATACTATTGAATAATAAGGACTTACAACACATGGATTTATTTTCTATTCCGTTTCGACGGAACTTTCTTTAAGTGACATTTACAAATAAGCGATACTGTTCTTTCTCCAGTAAATACCTCCTTTGTAACTAAAAACTCAGATTTCTCAAAGTTATCCTATTTCATCTTGAAAGAAGTTACATGAACACAGAAACTGTGTTTCCCTCAATTAAACAGCGCAAGTTGCACGCGATCGTTCAAAAGAAATGCATGTACTGCTAAGACTAGTTTTATAGCACAGTTTATTATTTTTTAATTAGTTTTTTTTTTCAGGTGGGAAAATCATCTAATGACATCCCCCGCTCTTGAGTAGAGCGAGAGAGTGTCAGACTTTTACTGACTAAAAACCCACTCTTATTCCTTTTTTGCCATTTTTCCAAGGTCCCAGGGATCTCTTTCGAATCGCCCATGGCCCCAGTAGGCTCCGACCCTGCTGGGCCAATACGGTTGCTGACATCTCCTTGAGGCGCGCGTGGAACACTACGCGCCATCGACGACTTGGGCTCTGTCCGGACGGTTACCGGACGATCGGACGGCTAACGTTAACTATCTACGACACCGTATTACAGATTCAATGTTACCTTCGTTATAGCGTTTCTTATTGTCTGTGGCTTCGGTTTCGGTGCCGGTCTTGCTGTCGGCGGAGGACTTTTCTCTAGGAACGGGCTGTTTTGAGGAAGACCGAAGTTCTTTGGCAAGTATTGCTCCAGGTCGGTGCCTATAACGTGATCAAACAAAGCATACGTATAGGTGTGATAAGACACAGTTATGTCTTATGAAGAAAGTGCCAGGGTTGCTCGCGAAATTTAAATTGTAATAAGTGTTATGGCTATTCAATGACAATGTCATTCGATAGGATTAGCTGAACTGAGAGGGTTGTACTGATGTTACGGTCGCTAATCATATTTTAATAATGAACATAGACACTGACCCACAAATGCAAAAAATCGAAGTAAATTTGAATTTCACGGTCTACCCTAGCGCTTCCCCCTTAACCCACAGATTAAGTCAAGTGATCGTACTATGCGCCTTAATACATAATTAGTAAAAACAAAGCATGCTCTTGCAATCTTGTTCTTGTCAAACCCAAAGACCTTGTAAGTCTGTTAACTCTCCAATCAGTGAATTAAAAAATGCATTATGCAATGTTACTTTCTACAAACACAGTGCTCATGTCACACAGATAAATCTACTAGATAAACATTTAAACACCACTCAGTATTACTATTTGAAGGAACACACGTTTACCTCTAAGTCCGACACACATAGACAAACAGTGCACATTACTCAACGGATATAATTAAAACTAACAAAATTCATTGGACACTCTTCACTAATTTGTAGAACAAACACTTGTAATGTCTCCAGATGTTCAGAGACAAGCCGTGGCAGACATCCCGTGCATTTCTAAAGAGTTCATTAGAAACGTGAGCCTGGTGCTTAGTATAATGACGAAGACGGTTACTTTACGAGGGCGGAGTTGCTAAACGTATGGCCGACGTACACAAACTAATATGCTAATTCAGACCTCGTTAGAGTCTCCGTAGGATGTCATATCGTCAATGCAATACAATCGACATTTACATAAATAGTTTTAAGCCTTACTTTTTAACGGGTTAGAGGACTTTGTTCATCTTACTTTTTAAAAACATAAATGATTGCATACTATTACCAGGTTCTTGAACTGTCCATTATGTAAAATTTTCAGCCAAAATAATACGAGGAATTAAGTTGCCAACATCCGTTATGACAATTAATCTTGTCATATTGTTGTAGAAACGAGTAATTTTGACAGTAAAGTTTGTTTTTATAATAAAACGTGACTTTATGAACTCACGAATTTGAAATGACTAAAACTTTATTGAACTTATGTGAAAACATTGTCTCAGCACTAACGATGCAATGATGATGATGGACGTGAAATATTTGAACTTTGGCAAACAATACGACAAACTTAGGGACGAATTTCTGCCTGATCTTGGATATCTACTTACAGTTTAAGAAAAGAAAACAATGTTTGTTTGGACCAGTAGGTATGTAAAGTAGGTATCACGAGCATTTATAATGCAGTAGGTCGTGTGTGGTTGTGTTAGTAAAACGTTCACATACAATGGCAAGGAGGCACAGTTAAATGAATGGCAGGGAATATGTAAACCGTTCACCCACTCACCGGAATTAGCACCGTTCGCCGCGGTCAGCCCTTATTACCCACAACAAAGGAAACGTCAATAAACATACTAAATATAAATCATGCTATTGTCAAAACAATAAAATAAACTACTTACTAATATAAAAAAAATATCAATCTACCTAAATCAAAGAGAAAAAAAAAACATGGGACATGCAAAATCTGCAATATTTAGATTCAAAATAAAACGCAAGACTATATGGGGCAAACAACAAAAGAAAAAATGAGTTAGTAAACCCGCAACCTTCATTATTAACAAAATGACGAGCTACACTACTACAATAACTCCATACAGCCTACATAA
Source organism: Mythimna pallens (assembly GCA_961205895.1). Lineage (NCBI taxonomy): Eukaryota > Metazoa > Arthropoda > Insecta > Lepidoptera > Noctuidae > Mythimna > Mythimna pallens. Next base: position 13,292,557 of record OY540843.1, read on the forward strand.
ATGAGATCTAAGCGGTAAGATAGATCATTAATTTTAATCTATTTAAGTCATTATGAATGAATTAAATTTCAATTTTGTATGCGTTTGTTGAACATACATACAAGTATTCAGGTATAGTGCGCGCTATTAAATAATTATATTATCGTATCTTGGGGTTTCCAAGTTTTATCATTGGCCTAGATAGCACTAGACGGCCCAATTTCTTAACAGCAAGGTCAATTTGTAATATCCAGCACAGGCTGAATATAGCCCTTAACTTGGATATTTTTCGCCGATAAAAAACAAAATGAAACACACCTTCACGCCTTTGTCTGGAAGAGTCAAAAGTTTTTCTTTTCTTCACCATCATCTTTTCACAAATCTTCACGTGTTTTGCTAGTGACTGTGGCACGAAGGTCCGTCCGCAGACGTCGCATGGATGAAGAGGCAGTGGTGTAGGAGGTTCAGGAGCTACGGGGGCCACAGGCTGCGTAGGAACTGGTGGCGAAGGAGGTGGTGGCGGGCCACGGATTGGCTGCGGAGATTTCTGGATGGGCCGGAACGTTTCATCATTGGGAACGGGGGACGCCAACCCCCGCACATGCTCCGGCGACGGCGAACGTGAAACTTTCGAAGAATGCTCTTGTTGATGTTGCCGTTTACCTGGAAAGAAGATTTATCACGGGTAAGCAGGTGTTGTTTGACCATCTTGAAAGAATCCCTTTTGTCGCGCTTAATGAGCCAAGATTTTTAAAGACAGACGTAAATGGTGGCTTCCACATTACTATATTCTATAACTTCTCCGAAAATGTGTTCATTACGAAGAGATTGGTATTTGCCTATTAATGACCATATCACATGCATCCAATTTGGACGAACTTCGACATCACAGCCTTCGTTTTTACAAAATAGCCTTATCATTAGATTACCTGCTACATTAGGCAGAATGGATATAATTCTAGGATAAATAACTTAGATCCGATACTACCTATTGAGTAGCGTAATTAGAGACACAATAGAGAGACAATGACCGAGCGAAAGCCAGCGTTCGCGTGGGGTTTAGTGAATTAATGTTTAGATTGCAAATAATAATAAAAAATATACGGGTAGATAGGTACCTTTAGAGCGAAGGAGGGTCAATGATCCCCGGTGATCTCTAAGCAGCTAAATGCACAAGAGGCGTTTGTATTTATTACTTAGATGTTGAAAATACTAACAGTAATGAAAATCAAGCCCTTACCTAATAATTTTCTAGCACTTTTAAGGCTACAGAGACAGTACGACTATGACATCATCCAAATCAGAAATAAACGATGTATTGTCAGCAAGCGGGTCGGCGTGCCACTTACACGACAATATGGCTGTATATAAACCGCTGTTGTGCTTAGTAGTTTGGGACTGCTGCAAATGCAAAGATTATTTCCGAATCTTTCCTCTGCTGAAACCCGCACAATAATCAGTCAGATTCTTCCTAGCAGCGCTCTCGACTGGATTTCGGCTTCATTGGCTAACCACAACGGAGATAAGTTCAGTACGCAGGGGGTTTTATAATGCAAAAGTTGGAGCTCAGCTCTCTGTCAGTCTCTGTTCCCTTATTTTCATAGCAAAGGGCACAAATCAAATCTCTAGTTCATAATAATCATTTTAACATCATCATAGTGATTTATCAAAGCTTTCACTGAAATGACAACTTTGTTGCACTTAAAGACCTATTGATCGACCATCCCCTTATTGCGGTATCCTAACTATAATTTCATTTCACCTTTGCCTTTGCTTATAAGTATCTACCATAATCATTACAAAGTATCTTTATTGTGGTAGGAAAATTGAAGAAAAATCACCTTTTCATAATGAGTTTAGCCACTAGAGCTTAGCAATGGGCAATTTATTTGGATTAATGCTTAGATATGCTTGGATATTCTAATCGTTATGGATGTCGACGAAACACATCTAGCGCGAATCAAATCCAACCACGCTTCACACATAACGAATCACAAGTACAAAAAGATTTTTAACAAAACATTCCTGTACTGTGTTCGTGACACAAGCATAAGCGGTGGTACCATTTCAAGGTTACACCGAATATTCCTCGAGTACAGGTTGTGTAGCCGACAAAGTAAAACTCGTAGAGTGCTTACTTGAAAATTAAATACTAAAAAATACCTTCATTCATCGCCAAACTCATGCAAGGTTGAATAGCATGTAAACATGACGCAATCCAGCGACCACAACCTCTATATTGATTAGTTAAATTACTACCTAGGTCACGCAACCTCCACCTAAATAAAAATGTTCCCTAAATGTGGCCACGGCATGTGACTTGAGCAGAAGTTGGGAATAACAAAAGAGTAAATTACTGACAAAAGCAACGGTCAAAACCAGTGTAGGCGGGTGATAATAAAGAGGGGGACACTTGACCTCACACAACAGAGATAAAGGATAGGATGAAGCGATTACATTCGACCATTTTATCGTCCACTTATACCCTTTGCTAATACAAATATGGACATAGATATGAGGATGATAGATATGAGGATCCAAAACAACCATTAGGTCAACACTCAAGGAATCGGTATGTTCAAATTCACTCAGGCTGTTAATTTATTCTACTACATGTATATTAAATGGCCGTTTCCTTTCGTAATCATATTTGTAAACGATTAATATTCCGGTTTCATTGATACGTCAACCGGTGTTGAAGTTTTATGTAACACGTTGAGGACATTATCTGTTTCAAACTGGAGAAACCAGATCAATCTTTGAAATAACGAATTCCAATTTCATCCAACTGTCGTTTGTAATTACACTTTATTATCACAAATATAGATAGAATAATGGAATACATCACTCATCATAAGGTACAGTAAATGTATAAGCAATAAAGTTGAATCACGTGGGAAACAGGTTCCTATGGTGCAGTTTATGATAGTGATGTGATGATGATTAGTAATTATGATTTTATTCCCTGTAATCACGGCCCATGGTTTATGTTCATTATATATACATAAGCTACAGTTAGCCTGCAGTCAGACTGCAAGAAGTCTGAAAGGGGCGCCAGTAACTGAAAAGTTGAAAAGGAATTGTCTTGGTATGGTCATGTGAAGAGGTGTAATGAAACGCATGTTACCAAGAGTCTAAAATTTGGATGAAAGGAGAATGTGAGAAAGGCCAAAAAAGGTATCGATGGATTATGTGATGAGTGACTGAGTTGACAGGACAGAAGGAAAGAAAACAAGGGCAAGAAGATGATGATTTGATGACGACGGTCAGCTCGTGATAATCTTATAACTTAAACTCGTGATAGCTTTAATGCATATCTTACTGTATCATCAATTCCAATGCAGTGCTTGTGTTGTCTTATAAATAAACCAAGAAAATGATGTACATTAGAAAGAATAACAAATCAGATAAGTGGTTCTAAATATACAACTTTTAATCTGACCATGTTAAACCAAACAAAAGATGCATTTTATGTGCAATTAATCATAAATACCATCGATAAGACGGCGGGTAGTGGCGGTCGGGTGGCTGAACTCGACAGCGCAGGCGCATCCCGTTCGAGGGCGCTCAAGTAGCACGCATGACTCGACTACTAATTGACTTTAGTCGGTCTCGGTAAAACAGTTCTCTAGTTTAAAATAGGAACATCTTGATAGTTTAGGAGGAACCGGATGACTGCGGTCCGATTCCACTATCTTTAGTTCTGGAATCATTTGAAATACAAGTAACATCAATCAAGGGAATAAAACATTTCAAATATTACGAAACCCCAGAACATGCGAAAGTAATATTTTTGTAATTATTAACACGTAAGTAAGTACTTACTGATAAATAAAGAGAGCATACAATACACAGACAATAAAGAAATTAATACTAATTAACTGCAATCCCAAGCAATTTCGTAAAAACAATGCCCATGGATATACTATCAATTGTTAAGATCCTAAGCTATAATTAAACATAAACCATAACTTTATAGAACCACTAGCTTTTTCCCGCGTACATAAAATATAGCCTATGTCACTTAGGAATAAAGCAACTTTCTATCGGTTAAAAATTTTAGCAATCGGACCAGTACTTTCAGAGATTACAAAACAAACTTTACCTGTTTATAATATTAGTGTAGATACCTACTTAACACAGACGAGAAGATTCTCATATCCTAAATCAATAGCTAAATACAGAGGTTATATTAAGTCGCAAATAATCATAAGAGCTACTTAAAATTCAGAGTCCGTCAAAGGTTTTCACCAATTTTAACCTTTCCGAGAAGATGTTCGCTGTTCTCAATATTAAAGAGCGTAAATCCTATATACATATGCGGAACGCAGTACGTCGCTGACGCGTGCCATGAACACAAATTGAAACAGGTTTTATTTAACGTTGAAGCTGTTAACAAGAGGACCGCTGTCTGCCGGCGGCGTCGTACATACACGTACTACATCAAAAGATTCAGTGCAGCAAGTAATGAGCGGTAAGCAACTGATGAACTTCGATAAGGAATGCGGCTGAACAGAACTATATTAATTGCAGTTGTAAACAAAATAGCTATTAGAACGATGGAAGAAACCGCATGGAAAACCAGGAATAAACAATGCCACTTATCTAGTACACCACAGCACTATGCATACATTACCTAAAATAGACTTAACGTTATGTATAAAATGGCACGTTAATCTACCATATCTTGTACGGCAAATATAATTATTGCAAGCGCGACGCGAGCCGGCCTGAATACCTTCCACTATCGTGGCTGACGAGGAACCAGATCACATAAATAATCACATATGTTTGATTTTGTATTAAGTTGCTAACAACCCCAATCACTTTTTTGTGTAACTAGCCATGTTAATGAGATCATAAATGAAATTTATGTGTACACAGTTACCCATTCGCGTTATTAGGGCACCGTCCAAGAAATAAATTTTGGATTTTAGATTCACTTGTAATATTAAACACCAATTAGAGCCCCAACACGGCCTATAACTTTCCTTTATTGGAGGGTAGAACATAGGTAGCCGACGTGTCGAGTGAGGGTTAGGGTGACAGGTGCTCGTCAGTGCCTGGCACAGAACTTCAAGCACGGAATCCGGATGCTTCTATGGGGGGTCATCGTCTTAGTAAAAACTTGAACGTTTTCAAGTTCACTGTAAAGCAATGCATGTAAGATATAAGATTTCCATAAATAGATCCGAATTGCTGTGCGTCTTTTATAAATAGAATGTTGGATAACGACTAATTAACTATTATGTAGTGCACGAACTTTAGGCCTAAGCACGTGAATTTGTAAAAGAACACGAACATCTTACTATCAGGGGGCCTAAAAAGGTCACAATAGGCAATTCATCTAAAAGCAAATCATTTCCCGAATTGCTGCCTACTAAATGACATTAGGCAATTCTTCTAAAAGTCGCAAAATGGTTACACAAATTAGCCGAATCATACTCAATTCATTTTTTAGCAGAATCATATTCCATAATATTGCCAGATGAAAAAAATTAAAATCTTAAGTTTTTTTTTTCTTAGCTTTTTATTTAACGGATAATTATTTTGTATTAAGTTATTGTATTAAAATATAAATTCAGTATTTTAGGGTAATAATTTATTAAAAAATGCAATTAAGCCTTTAAAAACGAAGTTGAAAATGCCTAAATCTTTGGAAATAATAAATATCAACTTGTTAGGCTGGCAACATACCTACATTGTTGTTTATTACCCTCTGTCGTCTGTGGTTATCTTCTGTCGTCTGTGGTTTACCCTTTGCTTGTGAAAAATCGGTTGAAAGCAATAAATCATATGAATAATGCCATAGTGAAGAGTTGAAGTTGAATTAATCGTAATTTCAAGTGTATTTTTCAAGTGCAGAATGCTTGTTTTTTTTTTAAATACTCTGACGCAAACCATCCACTTGTAAAAACTTTAGGACTGCGTTTCAAGAAAATGATACCAATCCAGCATCTACTTGAGTATTTCTCAATCTAGTGAGTTCGAATGTTTACAACAAAGTAAGTGCTTACCCACTAATATTCTAATATTAATAAGTTTTTATACCTACGCAACTAGGTATTAAATGCCAATTTAATTGTTTCAGACCGCACTGTGGCTCCTTTATTTTAATGATGAGGCTTGAAGGATTCTGTCTCAGGTGGAGATGTAACATACCGCAGCCGATACCAATACTGCTCAAATACACCTAATACAAAATTTGAGATACCTACCTAGCAGATGCAGCTCAAATTATCTTTGCTATCTTGGATTACATGTAAATTTGTGTCAATAAAAAAAAAAAAATTACTTTCTATTATACGTACTAAATGGTTTTATTTTGGTAATAAATTACCTAAGCTTGTTTATAATATTCTATAGATGATAATATTAAAAATAATCTAAACTCTCTACTTCAAATTATTTAAAACAGTGTTCAGGGTGAATACTTAGTACTATTTAACCATTTGAAAAGTGATATCTTTATGTTACGATCTCTAAAGCTTTAATAAATATCTATAGGTACATATTGTAAATCCAATAAAATGTTGTAATTATGAAGAACATTGATAGTTTAAGCCATTGGAAAGTGACTGAAGTAGGTCCTTGCCCATTTTTGATGATATACCCCAGCTGCATAAATGCTAAAGTGCGCAAGTGCTCAATAATTATATATAGTCATACTTTTTTTTAAGTCTGTATAGCCCGATAAACTCGGGGTTCGGCACTTCATAAATTTCAAGCAATTCCATTTTTCGAAGAAATAGTATTCGTTGGCGACTTAAAAGGCTCTCAGTAATGCGCGTGTCTTTTAGGAAATACGCATAAAGTCCTAAATTTGCCATTTTTTAAGTTTAATATATAATCCCCGAAAAATGAATTGTAAGATGTTGCCCATCAGTAACTTTTTATGATTCTGCTAATGAATTCTAAAGCAATTCATATTATGTGAACCATTTTACGAATTTGCTGTCAAATAGACCCGTCTGTCAAAAAAAATGTCAAATAGATGAATTGCCGAATATGATTCATAATATGAATATTGTTTTTGTATAGTAATATGAACTGACAATTCGTGACCATTTTGCGATTTTTACCGTGATTCATAATATTTTCCTATGCGATTCTGCTAAAGTGACCTTTTTAGCCCCCCTGGTCAGGAAATATTATTACTCGAGATAATCCTGTTACGATGCTTAGTTATTTGATGTCCGTGAGTTTACACGTGAACAGTTTTTGACAAGGTAGAATAAATTCATTAATATTCGGTTGGGCCAACAAACCGGATAACGTTCGATTCAACAGAATTAAATATTTTAGTAACGCCAATGTTTCAAGATGAATCTTTAAACATAAGGACACACAATAATTAGTGATGAAGAACAGGGTTGAATAAAGTTGATGAAATTACAGACGTGACAAATTATTAAGTAATCATTTTCATTGTAGAAGAAAGCGTGTCTGTACTATGAACTTTAATTATGAACCACAAATCGCGTGAAGAATGCAATAAAGCACGAAATTACTTCCTATCTGAGCAAACGTTGCGGTCGAAGATTACTTACATGGAGGAATAGACTTTTTACCATTACGGCTGCGATCAAAATTATCGTGTCATGACGTGATCATTTACACCTACTGCTTCACACTTTGGAAAATGTTGTGGTATGCGAAGAGAATCGATGATTAATGGTTGGATATGGTAGTTAAGACCATCCAATTGTGTACACGAATATCTCAATATGAAAGCGACAAATATGTTAGTCAGTTCGCCGATTTTATAGTCATGCTATAAAGTCCAGGAGAAATCAAAGCGTCTGTCTACCATAACAGTTTCGTAATGTTTGTGCTGCTGAACAAACAATCAATGAATAGTGGTCCAGCTTCATACGTTCACATCCACGCTTTGTTCATTAATTTGCAGCGTCAACTCACGAACTTGCTTGATATGGGAACGAAAGTGACCGTAGTGTTACATGAAAGAAGTATTACGAGCTCAGCTTAAGAGAATATCAGACACTTTCATACGAAAGGTTATATTGTTGTAGTCGTGAGAAAGAACGTATGTAAACAACTGGACGCTGGTACCTGTGCGAGATAATGTATGAGAGTTTACTCGGTTTGTTCAAACCTCTTACGTAAATAAAGGTCAAGCAAGTTCAGTACATGACGTTTTGACGAAGATCTCTTAAAGTAGAACATAGAGTTCGTTATCTACAATCTTTTAAAAGTTTTTACTTAGATATGTTCAACGTGATGGCGGTCAAAATGAAATATACATATTCCTGTAAACTTGATATGATTGGATGTTTTAAATTCCCTTAAAGATAACATTTTGATGCTGTAGGTATTGTTAAGAGAGGTCCCCAAACATGACAACAAAAAATATTTAAAATGCCTAAAGTAGCGGCATCGCCCGAGTGAAAGTAGAATATTATCCCAAGGGAACATACTCCCGGGATAAAAAGTATCCTATTTGTTATTCTAGGACTTGGACTACCCGTGTACCAAATTTCATCCAAATCCGTTCAGCCATTTGAGCGTGAAGGAGTAATAAACTCACGGACACATAAAAACATTCGCCTTTTTAAAATTAGTATAAAGTGTGATGTGATCCAGGGATATGACCGTCTAGTCGAGTAGAATAGTTTCAAATTAAGAGCAATCAGTTAAAGTAATCATTATAATTAATGACATTTCCAAAGTCATTGCATCAATAAACAAATAGAAATCTGTTCTATCTTCACGCTGAGTGGCGCCGCGGTCGTTGCGTTGCTCCGATTCCGTATCATAAGACGCTGATGAAAATTAATATCGTGAGCTCAAATATCTTGTCGGAATTGTTCCAATGCGGCGATATCGTCGCGTTTCAGTGCAAATATTATATTCCGAATAGTAATTTCTCAATCGCGTTTTATTCGACTATGTGCATGACTTCTCGGAGCAGACTCATTTGATCATCGTACCGTATAGTCTAAAGAAGACATAATACTTTAAGCAATTGAATTTTATTGATTTTACAGTCTTAAGGCATATCTTTAGTAGTGTATATGCAACTCCTATTGACTAAGTGCCGAGATTATTGTAACGCCTACTGCTGTTTGTTGTAAAATGTCATCATCATCATTTCAGCCGAAAGACATCCACTGCTGAACATAGGCCTATGCCAAGTGTTGTCGCAACGACAGCTTCTGTGCGTCTAGTACTTATCCCTCATCAGGGTCATCAGTCTACCTTGTGGGAGGCCTGCCGACACTGCGTCTTCCGGTACACGGTCGCCACTCCATAACCTTTCAACCCCATCGATTATCAGTCAACAGTCTGTGAGCAATATGCCCTGCCTATTGCCACTTAAGTTTGGCGATTCTTCGGGCTATCTCGGTAACCTTGGTTCTCCTGCGAATATCTTCGTTTCTTATTCGATCAGATAAGAGAACTCCAAACATAGCCCTCTCTATTTCCTTTTGGATGACTTTAAGCCTTCCTTTAGACTGCTGTTTATTAATAAAATTTAAAAAAAAAACCATTGATGTATCCTAGCCTAGCAGTAAAGTTGTGTGCATGATAGAATTTAAGTACCTTCTCAAGGAGTAGAAATAATAAACTCTTTAAAATAATAACATTTAAAGAGTTGATTACAAATGACGTATTAACAACTGACATTTGACCCGCATTTCTGAACATGTTAAAAACAATTATCATTAAGGCAGAGACCAGTTATTATAATATTTCCCACAAGACAAAGTCACCACAATGTCATGGTTGGCCAGTAGTTTTGTTAAAACAACATGAAAGACAATCAACGGATTTCATCTTAATAGCTACATTGAAAACTTATCAAAATAATCAGGAAAGTTATCTCTTTCGTGAACATGTGTGAAACATGCACGGGGACCATTCTAAAAATATGGGAGCTAGATTATATATCAAACAATTTGTCGAGGAAAACGTGCTTACTGAAACTCCCACGGAAGCTAACTTGGTCCAAGCTAAAACAATGAGTAGCTGGGACAGTTTTCAACTAAATAAGTCATCAAATAAACTCAGCAGATGTCAAAGACTCGGAAATGATTGATGAAGTGTGAACGAAATTAATCAATATAATAGAAGGTGGCGGCAGCGCACGAAACTGGTCTTTGATTACAATGATTACGTTGAAAAACTATTAAAAAGCAATATTGTGTAGTTAGCTGCCGTTGAATCACAAAGTAAATACACCAAACTGAGTGCAAATGTATCGGAGAGTTTAGGAAGAATAGAATAGAACAAGACTTACTTTTTTTGCGACGTATCCTAAAACCGCATAGCATTATGAATAAAACTTAAACCGAGTTAATATTCACACAAACAAGTTACACTGAGAACATTATCTTAAACACTGAACTTAAATACACAGTAAGCAGTAGGTTTCAGTATTCACAGTCCGGGTGGCACCACGTGCTTATCAGCAAGTATTGTGTTATGCCTAGACCAGTAGTACCTACAAGTGTTAACTCACTGGTTGTGTTCAAGGTTTTTATGTTATTTTGAACGGATGAGTACATTTAACTTGCTTTTATCATCTTCGTATTTAATATTATGGTCACAGAAGCGTGTTCTAAGAACTTGATTGAACAAAATTAAAAGACGCGTTTTTGTTAATGATCAACGATCAGACTGACGTGTATGATGAATTTATTGCGGGTACAAGCTAAACTTACAGATGCGAATATTGATGCTATTTACAGTATTTGAGCAAGTGTGTCATCTAATAAAAGCTTTAAACTTCCCAAGTGAACCGACTCGAAAGGGCAAAGTTGAGTCTGAGGTAAAGAGCGACCGTTACAAAATTATTAAATGCACCGCCCATCTCTCACCCTACCAATACCGGTGCAAGATATTTTTTTAAGAGACTTTTGATAATAAAGCCGGCTCGTTTGTTGTTAAAAATCAAAGAGCAGCAGCTGTACATCGCAAACAGGGTCACACCGAATGAAATAAAAAAAATGTGACAGTAGCTACAGCTGCGTACTTGCGTCGAGAAATGTCGACTGACACTATTCCTGATCTGCTCTCTTAGCGCCAAGATAAGATCGCAATTAATAATATAATAACTCTTTTATTAATTAAAGATAATAATTCTAGTGAATCAAAAAAAATAATGTCACTATGGATTTAGAGAAAATGTAATCAGAAATTCAAAGAATTAGAAAAAAACAATCGATCGATACAATCGAATGAATATTGATGTATGATATAATTACGGTTGCTGCACGCCTTTACTGCACGAATGAATCATAATTTGGACAGAAGGGAGAGTTTATCTGTCATAAAAAATTCAAATCATCGGTTCCTAAATATTTTACTGTCAATTTGGTCAAGGGTTTCTGTAACGAAAGTTTTAGAAAAACATGTAACAATTTACCTTTCTTGGAGCCGAAAATCGACTTGAGTTTTGATATGGTCCTCTTCTTCATTTTGAGTGAATACTTCTTACAGTATCACAACAATTTCATCCACAAGTGTTGTAGACATCGGTTTACAACCGACAGAAATACATTCGACACTACGTCCTAAAGTTTTTCAGACGATCTCGACTTTTTGCTCCTTTTGCCGCTCTTATTTCCGTGCTACGAAAATAGTCCTAACGCAACACTTGCACCGCCGCGCAGACGCATCACTCATACATATATTACGCTTTAACACGAAACTCTTCACTTAATGAGTTTTTCAGTTAAGCATAAAAGTTTACAACAAAGAAAATTATATTAGCACAAACTCATGTGAGACGGGAAATTTTAGCCAAAACAAACACATCCATTGCCCGTTTTTGGTTATCTCGTATGCTTATCACTTACTATCAATATACCGGCCCACGTCAGGTGATAACGTGTGAAATAATACATATAAATTACGCGCACGAGTTTACTGCTGAGGCTCTAGTGAAATACTGAAGTTTTATTATGATTGCTCTCGAACAAGATAATGTATGTCGATGGGTGAATCAAATTCAAAGAAAAACATAACAGAGTGTTGCACAACTAACTGACCGCTCACGCGTAGCAACGATCCAGACGCCGAACTAGATAAACCTTTCAGGCAGAGACCATCACTGTGACGCCTATTCTTGGTCGTGCTACGAACGCAACTAAACACGCAGCGGCGCACGCGCAACACACGAGAATAAAAGAGAGCTTGACCGGTATACGCTACACTGACAAAAAAAAATTGACAAACTTGAGTACCCTTCCGCTTACAGAATCCCATTTCCGTCGGAATTCAATCAACCAGAGAAATGTATGGTACTCGTTAGCAATATTTGGATATACCGGCGACGCAGCGGTGACAACACCGGAGGCAACGTATCCGCCGACTTCTTTTTAAAAATGGAACTTAACGAATGGCACTTTTAGGAAGAGCGACGATTCAAATCTGGATAATGGGCTCGGACTACGTATAAATCACCAAGGGGTGCGAAGGGAAAAAAACATATGACGGGTATCGAGCAGGGGAAGCGAGACAAAAGTAGCAAAAAAATTAAGGAATTTAAAGCTCACATGGAAAGAATATTCTATTATGATTTGTGGGAACTTCGCAATAGATACTACTTAATTTTGTTAACAAGAATGTAAATTTTGAATGAATCGGAATTTGTTTTTACAAAAGATTCAAATCAAGCTTCTATTTTAAACTTGGGGGAGTAATTAATGACAGATATAAGGAAGGATAAGGATACTTTTCGTCTAAGGAGTCCGGTCCATAATTACTACCACTTTAGACGCCGCTTCGTTAACGGAAACATAATGCATCCTCTTTGAACTGCCAACTAAATTAGTCCTGTTGAAAATTGCTTCCTTATTTCGGTGTACAATAACGAATAAGATTTCTGTAGGGACCAGCAGAATGTAACTAGGTAGCATAGGCGTAGCATAAGGGGGGGTTCAAGAAAATAAAACAAAAATATGCTAAAAATATATATATCCCTATTAATAAGTCCAATCTACAAAGCCTCGAGCACAGGCGCAGGGTAGCCAGCCTATCGGTATTTTACAGGTTGCACATTTTGGAGAGTGTGCGCCGGAATTGCATGACTTGATTCCGCCATCTCCTTTCTACCATCGGACAACCCGACGTACGGCGAGTATCGACACTTACGTTGTTGAAACTTCAACGGTCTGGACTAAGCGTTTCGCTTCGTCGTTTATACCGCGTACATCGAAGGACTGGAACAATTTGCCTGCTGCGGTCTTCCCGTCCAACTATAATTTAGGTGTCTTCAAGGCTAGAGTGAATAGGCTCTTAATAAACTAAGTAGTGTCACCATCAATGATCAGGTGGGATCGCAGTCAAGCACTGGTTTATATCAATTAAAAAAAAAAGATTGTCGGGATACAAATAAATTTTGAATATTTCAGGGGGAGGGGGGGGGGGTTTGAACCCCCCCCCCTCTGGCTACGTCCCATGCTAGATAGAAAGTTTTATTGCAATATTTAATCGTTCTTTGTTACTGTTAAAAAGGATATTGACCCTACGCAGACCACAATATCGTGAGCACATGTCATAGATTTAGCAATTAGCGACACTGATGCACAACTGTAGAATATTCGCTAAACACGCCTTGTTTGCCCAAACTCCTATTTCGCAAAACAAACATGGTTTTGTTTATACCGTGAAATATGCCAATCCGTATAAGAATCATACATAGTTGTGACACAGTTAGCATTTCAGAGTTTGTTTAGGTTTACTTCATCCGACCGACGAGGAGTGCCACTTACGAAATCATGTTCACACTTTAAAACAATTTGCAAACCACATTCGACATGATACTCAAGTAAATAACAATAAAATTGTATTACTGCATAGGGAATGTGAAGAATCAGTTTTCTTCATATTTTCCCTACATAAGAGCAATATTGTATTTTAGGCATGGTTATACAAAAATTTAAGAATTCCATTTTGATGTGTTAAGTAGCTCCAGATGCTGTAAAAGCTTAGTTCCAAATACATATAATTATATACTAAAAGGATGAAATACACTTAATATTTATTTACTTTTAAAAATACTAACTATAATTACAATAAAATAAAATAAATAATAATAAAAACCCTAATCTAATTACAACTAACTAAAACTAAAATATGGCGTCAAAAAACTCTCCCACATCGCTGTCGACTGGTAATGTGCCCAAAAGACTGGCGGAAGGATGAAATTGAAAGATTTTTAACTGATTTAAAACTGACATCGGAAGTAAATGATATTTATTTTGCAAATAGATTTAAAAAAAACTTTTACACCTTAATTTAAACTAGATGATCTATACCGGCTTGCAAAAGAGAGAAATGCGATAGATGTTTGTCAGATAAGATGTATAAGGGATGAAACTGGAATGATTCTATCAGAAGATGAAAAAGGCAAAGAGAGATGGAAGGACTAATTTGAAAGACTGATGAATGTGGAAAACAACTGGAATGGGATTTTAGAGAATAAACCAGTGAATGTGGGTTTAGTGAGGACTATTAGTATGGACAAAGTCAGAATATCTGTAAATGGAGTGAAGAATGGTAAGGCAATTGGTCCAGACGGAATACCAGTTGAAGTGTGGAAGTCGCTGCGAATGGATGGATGGACGTGGTTAGCTTTGTTCTTCAGAACCAATTCGGTTATATGCCTGGTCGGGGTACAACGGATGCAAATTTTTCCATACGCCAGCTGTGCGAGAAATACAGAGATGCTATTAAAAACTTGCTCATGGTATTCGTTGACCTCGAAAAGCCGAAAAGGCATATGACCAGCGGGGCTATTGCGTAACTCTGTTGACAGTTCAAGTGATGATCACTTGTTAACAATGTGCATCATTGAACTGTCAAACAGCTAGTTTCGTATTGATCTTCAGTGACCAACTGCAGTGACTTCATAAGCCACTGGTGACTTTGATAGCCACCGTTAGACGTTTTGACAGATGTTATTGTATCGATGCTTTTAAAATTGCGATTGTGTAAGCTTTTGAAGCTGTATAATAGTTGATAAAATTTTAGAGTGGTCACAATAGGCACCGTAAATTATTATAACTCACCACATTTGCACAGTAGTTTGTTAGTCACTTGTGTGATAAGTAATACCAATTTTATGAAATTGTCAGTTGACAACTAAGTTTAGTGTGCAACGAATGCTAGTTGTCAACTGTTATTAAAAAAGTTAGCCAGGTAACTCGTGAGGTTCTGTGGTGGGCCCTTAAGGAGAAAGGTGTGCGTGTGTGGATCCGAGCGATGTACAGTCGATGCTGTACCCAAGTCCAGTATACAGTGGGCAACACTGGCAGCTTCAATGTGGCTGTCGACTTACATCAAGGGTCGGCTCTCAGCCCTTACCTCTTCGTGATGATAATGGACGCTCTGACGTCGGACATCCAGGAAGAGGCTCCCTGGTGTATGCTGTTTGCCGATAACATTGTGCTGGTTGCCGAGAGTGGCTTAGAGGTCCAGAGCAAATTGGAGGGGTGGTGGCACAGACTGGAGAGTGTTGCCTTAAAATTGAACAGAACGAAAACGCAATACTTGTTCTGCGAGTTCGGCGGTCTCTCTGGATCTATAGCTGTCTGCTATCTGTATCTATAGCTGTCGCTGGAACGCCCATACCAATCTGCTCCGACTTTCAGTACCTCGGGTCGCTTATCCAAGAAGATGGCGAGGTAGACCGAGACGTATCACATCGGAACAATTCAGGATGGATGAAATGGCGACAGGTCACTGGAACAACTTGTGACCCACGGATGCCCCTCAAGTTGAAGGGTAAAATCTACAAGTCCGTGATAAGACCTGTCATACTGTATGGATCAGAATGTTGGGCTGTGAAAAAGACGGACGAAAAAAGATTGTATGTAGCAAAGATGAGACTGTTGAGATGGATATGTGTTGTGACGAGAATGGATAAAGTGAGAAATGAGTATATTAGAGGAAGTTTGAAAGTGGCGCCAGTGACTGAAAAGTTGAAGGGCAATCGTTTGTCTTGGTAAGGTCATCTAAAGAGGAGAGATGAAACGCATGTTATTAAAAGAGTTATGCGGATGGATGGAGAGGGAGAGGGAGGCCAAAAAAAAAAATGGATGGATTATGTGAATAGTGATATAAAACAAAAGGAAGTTAATGATAACATGACGGTTGACAGTATAGAATGGAAGAAAAAAACGTGTTGCGCCGACCCCAAATAAGACGGGACAAGGACAGGAAGATGACGATGAGGCCAGTGTTTGCTAGCTGACTAGATCTAGTGTACTGTGCGAAGAAAGACCGAAACAAACTCAGGGGTCAAAGTCTCTTTTAAAGTCCATACAGCAAACATGTAGTGGTCAAATCATATGAGAACCATGCAGATTGAATTCACATAATCCCCACATTAAACAAACACAACAACAAAAATGTAACACTTTACAGCTTTATACAGTAATTATTGCGAATTGCAAAGAATAAATATAATTAATATGGGTGGGTAATTTTTTGAAATAGTTTGTAACTTTACAAAATATTTTAAAGCATAGGTTATTATAGTATCATGCTTGGTGAACCACGGAATAGGTCAACCACGTTAGGCTTGACGAGAGAAAAGGAAGGAGAGAGTATGATAAATTTATTGCTGATATCTGTGAGCATGATGCGAGAACAATCGCACGCAATGGTGCGCGTCGAACCGCTGTCTCACACATGGTTGCGCATCCTGATACATATCCACAATATTGGAAGCCACGGATGGGACGTCCATACAAATCAGACGAAAGAAAAAGTTATATTCCTAGACATGCGAAAAATTAAAGATTAGAAAGCAAGAAACAAAAATAATACCTACAAACATCATACATCAACTATTAGTCTCGTTATATCGTAACTCCTAAACGCGCATCGAATGTTTGCGTGATTTACGGGTATTAATTACCGTCCTTTCCCCATATAAATCAACCATATCGAAAAGTTCACGCCCAGATTTGATTATAGACATAAGACCGCAGTCTGCAACCAAGTGAAACAAACGAATTTGATATGTAACATAAGCAGACATCAGATCAAGTTTGAGGATATAACGGTAACATGTCACATTGAATTTAAATGAAATTCTTAGGAAGTATCATTTATCTGACAACAAAATGCGATGCTTCAGAATAAAATTATACTCTTGGAGAGAAGAACTAAAAATATAAGTACATTGTAAAGATTGATCAAGTTCTGGTCCTGGCTCTACTTGAGATTATGACCTCACACGGTCACACAAAGGCAGAAGAGAACCATGTGCCTAAAATGGTCTATTTAGTTAATTCACATGCCCGAAACGAGAACAAGCTGTAATACGAGTAGGCCTGACCAAAACCTGTTTATGACCTATTATTCTCATTTAACACTCAAAACAAGGAACTGACGTAACTGAGTCACACGTTAGCCAGCTTTAAAGTCCCGTATAAAACAATAGACTCGTTTCACAATGAACACGAAACCGATCTGAGTTTCGTATCGACGGTTATATAAGAGCTGTTAAAAATACGACTATCAGATTGACAAGGATCACTGCGAAAGTAGCAACGGGATTAAATATAGCAGCAACCTTATTTTAGTTGACTCCATTCTTAGAAATGGCTAAGTTTATTCATGTTAGTAATGCTGTAGCTCCAATACTGCATGTGACTTGATGTGACAAGGAAAATAGGCGACACGTTCTATCTTTGCATCTTGTTTCCACAACAAGTAGGCGTTAAGTGATTGTGTAACTTGTCATGTGCATAAAATGATGTCTCTATTGATATGTGTGTTTAAGAATGAGAGGCCAGTTTACACAGTGTGTACGATTTGTAAATGTGGTACCTACGTACAACAATATAAATACATCGGATATAAGCTAACGACTAGCAATTATTTACATATCTCAAGGTTTGTGGCTGCATCGAATACGTTAATACTGTGTATAGGACAATTTGATCTCGACACGGCGACGTGCCAGCGATAAAGGATAGAATAGGCGTAGATAAACATTTAATTGAATACACTAAGTATGTAAGTCAATATAACGAAATAAGCTGTAGTTAATGATGAAAGGCGTGACAAAGTTAATATGAGTGATGTCGTAACCGAATATACTCAAATGTAGTCAATGCAACAGGTGTCCGAAATCCATTGGAACGTGTGTGGGCGACACTGTTTATTTTTATATGTAAAATAAACAATATTTATTTCGCAAATACGAAAGATGAACCAAATTAAAGAAGAAATGTTATAGAAACATGGAAATGTTCTCAAATAGATTCATTGACTGACAAAGACAAACAGAAACATGTTTTCATGTACACAGTACAGATGACTCGCAACCATGCCGATAATGGTTGAGACGTGACTTCTATTTGCGAAGTGACAAGCTGCATTGTATCCATTGCAATAAATATTCGATTAGAGATCGAGACATGGAGCAAGTAAGAGCTGAGTGCAGTTAACTTCGAAATGTTACACGAATGAAGATATCGACGGTAGGTAGACTGCCAGTCTATGAATAATGATAGAAATACAAAGTCTTGACTTTGACGTCTGCAAGCGTAATCCCACACCCTTTTTTACTATAGAATTTGGTGCTATAAATTATTCGCTTTAGGCTGTAATTTATATATCAATTGAATTTATAATGACATAGTAAATAGGTAATGAATGTTGAAGGCAAGTATCAGAAGTAGTAGCAAAATTTTTATATTGATGGATGACAAGTTCATGTGACGACGCTTGGGGAAGGCTTATGCACAGCAGGGGACATCATTCGGCTATAAGATGATGATGAAACAAAAACTTCTACACTGCGTAAAAGACTGTGCCAAACAGATCCAGTTTTGTTATCAATGGCAACGTATCTATAACGTAACACATAGTAAATCAAAATCTTGATCACATTTGTGTAGGAAGAGGATGCTAATAATACCTATAAAATATGTTCATATCGGGGCCAATATTCATTTTCCAATAAATGAAATGAATACCGAACGGATCAAAGACAAATTCATTAATTTTATCTGTCATACTGGATCCATGATTACAAAACAAAAAAAAAACAAATCACTGTGAAATGATTCATCATAGTATAGATAGCTAGTCTACTTAGAGCAAAGTTATTAATATTAAGTTATTAATAAAATAATATAACATTAAGAAAATATGCAATCTTGATTTTGTTGGAGTATAACAAAAACAAATCTATCCTACTTCAACACTATGGCGTTTCTCTTTCTAACCAATAAATATTATATTTAATGGTCAGAGTCCCCTGTCACCACTTGACTGAAATCCCTAGTATGGTTTACAGTTACTGTATTCCTTTAGCCTTGCTTAGAACCACACGTCACACGTAATATTACTGAAACACACCTTCCAATATAAAGTAAAGGATTAATAAATAGTTATTATTCAAATCCTTAAAACCGTGTTTGCTTTGGTGTCCACCTTTAACCCCAACAGATTTCATGAAGTACTTATAAAAATAACTTGTAATAAAGAATGCGAATAGGGCCGACTCATGGAAGGGAATGTCGGTCAAAGGGTATGCATGATTGATGATGCTAATTTCCTAATGATCGGCATGCTTTTATTTGCGTAAGTAGACCGCAAGCACTTAGCTCAATCTTATTTTAGAAAAATTTCCTATGGAGTAAACATCTACGTAGGTACCTATTTAAATACTTAGAAGGTAAAGTAGCGTATAACATCACGATAATAAACTAAAAGATGATCCAGGTTAACAAACACTATTAATTGATATTTTATAATTTTCCTAAGCTTATCTTTCGAGGATAATTAAGGATAGATGAAGAGCTTTTACGTTTAGAAATGTGGGAAAAACTAGCAATACGTTGTATTTGTTCACCTAATAGTGAGAAAGGAAAGACTATAATTAAACAATACTTGATAAGAGCTATTGCGATGTCATTGTACTGTTTATTAGCGGAATGATGCGAGAATTTTCAATTGCCAGCACTCTCATCGGAGTATGGACTCAATAGCTGTAGTTTAAATGCAAATGATTGCTTCTCATCTCTGCACACAGATGGCGAAATTAGCTCACGAATCATAACAATAAATATCAATAGCGGACAGTTAATCTTAAGCAAACACATGTAAAACACACGTGTTCGATGTCAACAGGCAAAAATCATAAATGAGCGAGTAAAGTCTTACCGCCTTTTCTTTGGATAATGACATGAATGATGTATATTTATAACCACTAAAAACGAGTATGTTACGACCTTCGATGACTTAGAACGATGACCATAATACAAAAAGCCGGATCGACTCCGCCTTTGAGTGGGCGAGCGCCGTGGAGCCTACGTACAAAAATATTTGTTGTTCGCGCCGCGCGTGTCATGCAGCTTTTGGTTTTACATCCGATTAGGCTATTAGTGAGAATATGATCTCATACAAAGAACCAGACTGCGAGTATACAGAGTTTAACCTGATTATAACACTTTCACTTAAGATTAATGAAATTCTTTCCTTTGTTGTTACATTTGAACAAAACATGACTTGCTTTTATCTTAACTTGAATACGCAACCTTACTACCATTCTAGGTCAGTTAACTAAACACTTTGATAGAGATCTACACAGTCTTTAATTTGACAGAAGTAGGAAATCGATGTTGGATGTAACAGTGTAAGATATGAAATAAGAAAGTAAATTGAAAGTTGCTTCGACGGTACCAAAGACGATAGATGATATTTGTGAGATTATGAAAAATAAACGCGTCAATTTTTTTTATTGATCGAAGAGCGATGATAAAATGTATTAAGCGAAAAATTTAATGTAATTTGTAGCACCGTTTGCTAGCATAATGAAAATTTTATAGATCGGAATGTTCTCTGATAGTATATATTTTATTGTTGGACTGTTTTCTGTACAGTTCTCAGAAACAGATTGATTTAATCTTCATGGTTTACGAAACTAGTAAAACGAATCGAACAGATAGTTGAAATAGAAATAATATAATCAAATATCTAATAACGTTTCTAAAACCCCCGATAAAAAATCTTTAAAGATTAAAAAAAACTAATGTCAAAAAACGAAGAAACAATACCCAGAAACAGATATTTTCATTTATCAAATTTCAACTCAATTGGTCAGCCAGAAATTGTCTCTGATAGACGAACAGACAAGCACACTCACGAGTGATGACTTCGGAACACTAAAACAGTTTCCGATTTACACTCATTGTATAAAAAAGAAAACGAGAGAATATAAACCTCGTTAATGGTGATAAATGGAAGACAAACTAGACTGATGCACCATTTAACACAAATTATACCCATTATGGTCGGTACCTCAAATGAGTAATAGAGTCTCTGTGCCATTATTTTGACAATTTTGTACAGAGATGTTTAAATTAAAGAACTTTCATTTCATAAAAAATATATTCGAAATTGTAAGATTAATAGAAATAATCGCTTATGAGCAAGTCACCAGATTCTTAACACACCAGATTCTCAATTAACCAGATTCGCAACTCACCAGATTCGCAGCTCATCAGTTAATGTACTATCGAACACATCAGATAAAACACCTTTTGATAAAATATTTTTTTTTTGTTGGGAAATCATTCATTGATATCTTTTGCTCTTGGGTGGAGCGCGATTCGAGACTTTTACCAACTAATCACTCCTATGTTCTTTCGTTAAAGTCAAAATCAAAAGTTTTTATTTCACATAGGCCTACATGGGCACTTATAAAACGTCAGAACGTTGCCTCGCGTTCCTGGACCCCGGGTTTTCCTTTCAGAAGCGAACGCATGGTCCCAGTAAGCTTCAACTATAGATATCCGTGGCTTCGACCCTGGTGGCTTTATTACCCTGGAGCTTTGGTTGTCGCCGACGTTAGCGCTGTGGTCCGTAGGTGGCGGAGCCACGAGCAGGGGAGGATGTTCTCCTCACGCGGAAACAGAAGGATCACCCTCCACAAGCTGAGGCCGAGATTCTGCGTCATCGGGAGTGCTTAGGGGCGGTACTTATTCCACTTGGTAGGGACGTCCCCACGGGTCTCTATTCAGAGTTCTCGATTCCGATCCAGCTGCTTCCTGCTGGTCCGCGGAAAACACGAGGTCTGTTAAAACGGCGTGGTTGAGGTCTGGGCGGAGACATCAAATGGGATGTACTGGTGGTCTGAGTACGTCTCCACCCCATCCATGACGCGTCAGTCGATGACACGCGATGTCAGAGCAGGGATGGCGAACGATATGTCCACCACGGACTCACCCCGCATATCCCCACTCACGTGGGGATAGAAACCCGGTTTAGGACGACCAGGCCGGTCTCCAGAGCTGTTCTCTACCAAGCCAAGTTCTTGGCGTTGAAGTCCCCGTAAGCGACCACGGGAAGGGGTGTACCTACCTACTATATATATTTTTTTATACAAATCTGTCATGATATAAACTGATAAAGTCAATTCAAATGCATAAAAAGTCGTATTAAATTACGGATAGACAACGTCATTTCGTGAACATTTTCTTTTATTTTCTTTTTTTACATTGCATTATTATGAAGTATTGTGACACTGACATATTGCATCTTCTATTTTGCGATCAGTGAACCCATAATTATAAAATATCGGTGTTTGCGATAGATTCATTATAATTTAATTTATTCACTGTGAATTCTATTTTTATAAATTAGTGTAAAGCGTAAAATTAACCAACATGGCAGAGAGTGAACTAAAATTTATTAAGAGTCAAAGAGGCAAGATGATTTTATTGTATGCAGGCTATAAATATAATTTTAATGTAAAAAACAAATCGGGAAGCAGTAATTGGAGATGTTCAAATCAAAAGGAATGTAATAGTACCTCGATTACCTTGAACCCTAACAATATAATTATAAGAGAAGGAAGACATTTATGTACTCCAGACCATATCAGAAATTTAGTTGACGCTACAATGGACGAATGTAAGAAAGAAATATACATCAATTTAAATACAGTACCAAAAATTTTCGAAAATCATTTTTATAATAATGTGACTATTAATGAAATGCCTGCACATGAGATTCCTCAGTTTTCATCAAAGAAGGATACCTTTTATCGGGCAAGAGCAAAATATTTGAAAGTAGGTCGTCGTTTAATAACCGATACCAAGGATGTAAAATTACCAGAACATATTGTTCAAGACTTTTTTTATTTGACGACGGTGACGAAAAAAAAATCATTATTTTTGGAAGTTAACTGGCAGAAATATCAAAGGCATCAAATTAGTTCTTAAATTTTGCAAAGGACTCATTTTGAGGTGCCATTTAAAAAATGCCCAGATATGCCTCCGGAATTATTATTGGTGGTATTAAGGCCAATAAACTGCAAAGGTGCATACTTTTTTACCTTTACAAGTATTGCTCAAACCATTTTTTTAGTCAATCCCCAATTGGCATTATGAAAATGATAATAACAGCTCTTGACTAATGCATCAGAAAACACTTTTTGACCGCTTGCATCGCTGCAATTTCGTGATTACAATTCGTTCCAAATAAGAATAGGATCGATTGCCAGGTAGCGACGTCACGTCTACTGTCAATTCAAAGAATTATTATGGTGATCAAAACAAGTTTTTTTTTTAAATTTAATTTATTTACGAACTGTGAACGAAATAAGTTTAATCAGAATCCAGTTCTTCAATTTTGCTCATCTCGGAGTTCTTCAAATTTTGCCCAATTTCTTGCGATTTGACAGTATGACGTGACGTCACAACATGGCAATCGATCCTATTCTTATTTGGAATGCATTGTACATATATTTTTTATAGGATGTCCATATTATTTAGGGTTTGTTAACTCGTAAAACATAATTTTGTTTGAGCCAAGGAAGTTAATTTTTTTTTTTATCCTCACTGAATTTAAAAGCTTTAGTAATATAATGTATATAATTAATAAAAACTATGATTTCAAAAATATTTGAGAATTCAGTGTTTGTTTTTTTACTTTTTTTTGGTGAATAAAGTATTTACCCTTTCCGTTATTTTTATAATTTTGTGTTTCACCGTACATTTGGTGAGCTGCGAATCTGGTGAGTTGCGAATCTGGTTAATTGAGAATCTGGTGAGTTGAAAATCTGGTGACTTGCTCATAAGCCGAAATAATAAGTACCTATCAGTAAGTTAGATAATCCGTGAAATTAACAGGGATTGAAATGGCGTCGAACTGTTATAAAATGTAAATTATTTCTCATGAGAATTTCGTGCGTTATGGAATGGTATAATTACAATAATTATTAAGACTGGTTTTGCAAAAGGACGAAACTGTTAATTGGTATAAAGTTCAGAAAATAATAATAATATGGGAATTCCAATGATAATGATAGTCTATTGGAGAAGTAATTTTAATACGCGGACGCAAATGAATTCGACTAGTTATACCACATTTTGACTGACTGGAAAATTAAACGTTGCCTTCTCCATGATACGGGCAATATCTTAAAATTTTAGAATAATTTAGGTGCCTCATTCCTCGTAGGATTATCAATGGTGAGTCAATCTCACTATTCAGTGCTGAAAATCCTACTTGATTCTCAAGTCTATGTCTAGAAAAATTTGTAGTCTTCCTTGCGTGGTATACCTTAATGCTGAGGGTCGTGACCTCCCTGCTTTATCACTTTTAATTTTATGATTTATTCCTCCATCTGTTTCTGTCTCTGGGGGTGTAAAGGGCCTTCTATACCGTGTCAAGAACGGTGCGGATCTGGTCGAACCAACGCATTGGGTTGCTCCCACGAGGCCTTTTCCTATCTACTTTACCGGTCACGATGAGCCTTTCGAGTTTACCGTCGTCTTTCCTTGCAATGTGACCGAAGTATTGCAGAATCTTGTGAATATACTCGGACGACAACCGCGAGGAGATTTTGAGTTCTCGCAATTTGATGCGTTAGTCCGAAATGCTGTCCAAGGGATATGGAACATCTTTCTCCAGCACCACATCTCAAAGATCTCAGCGCCATACGAAAAGATCGAGAAGACCAAAGTCAGTACTAGTTTGGTTTTGGTTTTTATGGAAATGTCGCGATCTCTCCAGATTTTGTCAAGCTGAGACATGGCGTTCTTAACCACGCCAATTTTCCAGCAAACTTCTTTCTCGTAAGAACCATTGTTACTGACATTAGAGCCCACGGAAATAAAGTTGTCCACTGTTTCTAGGTTCAACGTGCCAGTGAGTTCCAATTTTCCAGATCTATACACCACCATGACTTTTTACGGTTTTGTTTTGGACCTGTTTACGGAAAAGCCCATCTCCTCGCTAATCTGCTGCATTCGGTCTAGAAGTGTAACCATTTCAGACTCATTTGCTGCAAGAAGAATAGTGTCATCGGCGTAACGCAGACTGGTAATTTTTACGCCGCTAGCTGTAATGCTTTCCTCCCAATTCTCGAAGATACCTCTCATAATGTGTTCTCTATAGGTATTGAACAGAATAGGCGATAAAACACATCCGTGGGGCACTCCTCGGCGAAATCTAAAGAATTTTTAGTAACCATGTACTATATTAAATATTATTCTTACAAGTCGCACACGCGACGAACTGCCGTGGTTTGCAATTACCATCGGCCACTGTTAACAACTATAGGTACACACATAATACATATTACTTTGCTGACTAAATACATACTTTATTCAATCTTAAGTCCTTTGTTGTATAATGAATAAGGTTCTAGGACGAATAATAATTTATCGACTGTGAAACTAAATACACAAAGGCTACAATGGTTTATGTTTGCGCTTTGCAGATCAGTTACCTAAATGAACGTGGAAAGTGGAAGATCGACAATTCTAACACAATTTGGGTTAACCTAGCTATCCCCCAGCTCAGTGAACCATGACAGGATAACTTGGTGATTAGGTATAAAAAAAAGATAAGTAGCCATTACATCAGGCATGTAACATTTGTTGCGCAGTCATGTAATTTAATATATCGGAAATTGGAACCTATTCCGCTTGACATTTGAGATGCAAAAAGTATTTCTAAGCCCGTCTGTCTGTCTACTTATAGGTTACGTTTCTTTGTAAAGTTGTAATTAATGTGGGACTGAAATATTAGATACACTTTTCGAAGTAGAATAGTAACTGACCGCAAGATTGAACATATAGAAGGTTGTTCGTAATACCTGTAATACTGATCAGAAATTGGAGCCTGCGATTTTAAGACTGATGTCAGTTTTAACACTTCATGCGGTTCACATCTTGCCAATTAAAAAACTCGCAGACAATCGACAAAACAATGTTTGGTTTAATTAGTGATGTCTAAGCCCGATCAGTATTGTACACATGACGTAATGCGGCCTATTGCGCGCCATTGCATATTTACTGTCCATCGAAAACGAGTGCGATAAAATACTGACTAGCCATATTTGTGTTGTTCACCTTATACTGAAAGAGAACAATGTAGGGTTATTCCAAGGCTTTTAGAACAAGTGTTATTTCTACATTTCTACTTAACATGATGCCAAATAGTGAAATAGGTACCTATCATGTTAGGTATTGTGTTGTTATGCCATGTTTTAAAATTTACGTAATTGAATCCAATTGAAACGAGGGAATCTTGTTGATTGCTGAACAAATTACTATTACGTTGATTGAATAGATGTCGGTAAAACTAGGATGGGGTCGGTGATGTAAGTAAACAGAGATGGCGAACAAAGAATGGAAGCTTTTTGTTTTTGTCTTGCAAAATGTTTGCAATATGTTAGATAAAGTTTGCGCCTTTTCCGGCAAATAAAATGTTTTTCTTTCTTTCTTTTTCTTTCTTTCTTCCACAAAGAAGTGGCAACAGAATTAAATTCCTGTCTCAGATTTCTCTGTTATTTCTCCTAGAGATTGACAATCGGCAGCTTCCACATGCGCCGCAATTGGCGACTTCTGATTTCTGACTTGTACCTAGATTGTAGGTAGATTCAGAAATCATCAAGCGATATCAGAAGTCTACTTAGGTAGAAGAATACTTGTTTTTCTACCTTTTCGATACGAAAGTTTTTCGATACGAGCTATCCCAGCACGAAGAACTTGAACATGATTGTGATATTGGAAATTCTACGCGTTCAAACGTCGGTATCTATTTTCTTTATTGGTTGATCGGTTGTCTTAACTGCGTCGAAGCACGTGAATGCCGCAAATCGTCATTAAACTGTGAACTTCTCGTAGTTGCAAGGTGAACCAGATTTGTTGACTGAGTGCTGCAAAAACATGCCACTCGCGGTTTACGCACTTGACTTTATTGTAAATATTCCAGCTACTGATTTGCCATCATCATTCATTAAACAGAGTCGATGATATACCTACCTACTAACTACTGGCTAGTTTAATAACGGTATTGACGAAAACAGAAAAAAATAATCCGTGCTTTACGGATTTACTCGCCAAGCTGGATTTTTTTAGCTATCTGGAGTAAACTTTAACTCGCCAATATTCGTAGTTCTAATTGGGAATCTCTAATTCAACCAGGAGCTGAAGGCCCGTGCCTGGTAAGGCCAAACTTGCATTATAAATAATATTAATTCCGCTATAAGCGATGGGCGGTGTAATAGCAAAGTTTTGAGGTATTCTTTGGGATTTCGATTGAACCGCAAAAATTTTTGTAAAGGGAATTAATTGTCTCATTAAAATTGATAGAAATGGACTTCATTTTGGAATGTAAGCAGCTTCAAGATAATAATAATAACAGGATTCACAAAAAGGTCCTTCGCTAAGAACCTGTTTTTGTTTTTACATAATTTTGAATTATGGCGCTAATGAAACACTCCTAGGAAAACTGGCAAAATCGGATTTAAATTAAATAATATTGTAAAAAACTCACCTTCGTAAATCTCCATGTCGATCCCGACCAAAAAAAATGAAAAGTTTCTAAAATAAATCGTTTCTATGACGACGCATGACAGCAAAACTCTATTTGGATTCCTATTGGGTGTCAAAATTTCAATGTCAAACACCAACTGACTGTCAAACTCAGCACGTCAGGTAATACCATAGAGAATTTTAACTTCTGCTAAAGCTTGCGGCTCACCAATGGTGAAAGCTTAGACTTAAACCCTACCGTAATCATTGACCATCTCGTGGCCCCATCAAGTTATCACGCAAAAATAAATCTCACCATGAACGTGTCCCAAACGTGCTATGATCCATAAAATAACTCTGCGCATGCTCGACGTAACACGCGGGCGCGGTTGGCAGCGTCACGTCCTAAAACGAACAATGTTTGACTTGCCACATAAGCAGATATTCTATAAAAATTATTCAACAATATTTATAAATCGTTCTAAGAATATAATAATGATAATAAAACCAAAATAATAATTATGTTTCACAGTAAATCCACTTGTAATGTTTTCATTTTCAATAGCATTGCAGGAGAAACTAAACGCAAAAAGTAAGAAGCGGTAACGTCACTATTTGGAAGAAAAAAAATTGGAAACGTTGACGTGCGTATGGTCATCAGTTTTTATTTCCATAGGATTTGTGTTTTTCATTTCAAATTAAGGAATTTAATTTTATAACCAATTGATACGGTCATCTTACACCAAAATCAAAGATGGGTTTAACAATTTCAAGTGTTTTTACCAAGCTTTTCGGCAAAAAACAAATGCGTATCCTTATGGGTAAGTGACATGACAGCTCATCGGTCGAAGATTGCGTAGAATTTCTACATTTTTACGCCACCGTCATTGTTTAGTGTGGTGAAGATCAAGAAATGCTTTAATATAAACCTTATTGTTGCAGTTGGGCTGGATGCCGCTGGAAAAACTACTATACTTTATAAGCTTAAGTTGGGTGAGATTGTGACCACAATACCGACGATCGGTTTTAACGTGGAGACCGTAGAGTACAAAAACATCAGTTTCACTGTGTGGGACGTCGGCGGCCAAGACAAGATCAGACCATTGTGGCGCCACTACTACCAGAACACGCAGGGGTTGATCTTCGTTGTAGACTCGAGCGACACAAAGAGAATACAAGAAGCCGAAAATGAGCTGGCTAATATGGTAAGCACTGATTATTTATCACTCTTGGACTGTTCATGTTTGGAAGAAAAATTTATTCTGTTTCAGGTCTCATTAAGTTTTATTAAACTTTTTAATAAACTTAATGCAACATAATGCACTATGTGATGAAATAATTCTAATGTTTCATTTTGATGATAGTTATCAATTTAAATTTAATCCCAGGATATCAACTACCTTTGGCTCAAAATATCCATTAAAACTTGTACTTCTCTTTCTAATACTTACTCGATAAGAACCATTAAGGAACACTACCTTTTGGCGTTTGAGAGGTGCCTATGTAGAATAAAAAGATTTTGAATCTGAAATACTGAGGATTGCCAACAATTTTTGTTTAATGATTTCAGCTCAAAGAAGATGAATTAAGGGATGCGGTCATCCTTGTGTTTGCCAATAAACAAGATATGCCCAATGCTATGACTGCAGCTGAACTTACAAATGCCCTCAATCTAAATAACTTGAGAAATCGCCGTGTAAGTAGACTTTCTGATTGCTGTTGTTTCATCATTTCTTCACTGTTAGACATAGGTCTCCCCCAAGTGTCGCCATAATGACTGGTGATTCCTGCTGTTTACTGTTCACCTATTAGTAAAGGTTCCAAAATTAAACCACTGTACTAGTATTCCTGCTTTTTTAGTCAGCTTCATCAATTGCTATTCTGTTGCTATCTCATTTATTAAGATGTTCATATCTGAGCTACTACAAAAAAATGTCTACCTGCTGTTCTAAATTAACAATGTTTCTTTGACAGTGGTACATCCAGGCAACATGTGCAACACAAGGCCAGGGTCTGTACGAGGGTCTAGACTGGCTTTCCAACGAACTAGCAAAGAAGTGAGATTCAATCTGACTAACGATCACTGGGAACAGACTACAAACATTCCCGTAATGACTGACAACTTTCAACTTGTGATCGTTGTTCAATCTACAAAAACCTAAAAGACTATGAAAATTTCTATGTAATTATACAAGTAATGTCTTTTTAATACTACTAGGCTGAAGGCTCTTTTCACAATGTTTTGCCGAAGCAGTTATTCATAATTTAGCTAGCCATAATATATACATATTTAATGATATTGTGAAAATGGCCCCATATAGTTCTAAAATATAGTGGTCTATATAATCATTCAAAGTATAGTTTGATCAATTTTCTATAATTATTATTTAAAGAATAGATTTTTCACATCCTTGTTTTGTTTGGAAATATGAAAGTATTAGTGAGAAAATGTTGACCATAATCTCATAATTTTGGATTGTAAATGTATGATGCAATAGTTGTAGTGTTTGTATTAACTTAACTTACATGTTAAAGAGTTATAAAAAATCTTTTGTTCTGTTTCAATAGATATATCTGAAAGCACTAATTCCCAAATGAAGTATTATTATAGGTATGCACACAAGCTATGCAGTGTTGCTGACAATAATAAACCATTTCGTTTGGATCCAGTAGAGCATATAACGTAAATTTATATTAACTTTATACTTTATATTAACTTTAGAATGTATTTATCATTAACTTTTAAAATTTTCTTTTAGTGAATAAGTTTATTTACAAGTTTTGTATTTGTGAAATATGTGTGCACTGAATAATAATACAGATACTAACATAACATTCAAATGTGATCCTTCTTGATTTATAAAAGTTAAATATATTCCAATATGTAAATAATTTAGGATGAATCGGCCAAAAATATTTTAATGTCCTGTGTCATGTCATGTTGTATGCTTTAACATTATAATTTATGCTTCGCCGTTTTGTTAAAGTATATTATGATAGTGGCAATAAAGGTTAGGTGTAAATAAAAATTGTTTTTATTTTTACATAAAAGTTCATATAAATTGGCCAAACCAAAAAGATCATAATGAGAAGTACTTACACATTAACCTTGTCAGAAACTTGTAAATGACTTTAAAAATGTGTTCGTTTACTTTGAAACCTATTCTTTATCAGTATGTTGTTATAGATAAAAATACACATTTGTAAGTAATTGATGTTGTGCTGGTTGAACATTCGCGATAATAGCTATTCATGACTCCAAATAGCTTTTCGTTTCTCAACAAAACTCTTGATGCCTTCTTGTCCATCATTAGAATTGATGTTCTTGACCATGATGTCTTCTCCTAATTTGTAAGCTTCCATCAGGCTTAGATCAATTTGTTTGTAATAGAATTCCTTGCCAAGCGCGATAACGCTTCGGCTTTTGTGTTTGATTTTCTCTATGATTTTGTTAACTTCGTTGTCTAATTCGCTCGCTGGAACTACTTTCGTCACGAGGCCACTTTCGTAAGCCTCTTGAGCCGTTATAGGTTCACCTGGAAAAATTATTACGATATACAAGAGATCTTTCGTCACCAGTCATATGTAATTCGGCACGTTTGGTGCAATGGTTGAGCGATTGACTGCTGCGTGTCGTGGGTTCGATTCCCGCACGGAAACTTTATCAAATAGTAGGAGAGATTGTGAATCGTAAACCGATGTTACAGAATTTCATTTTCATGACGTGGTGGTTTCAGTATAGGTCGTTATTCTTGTATCCACACGCATTGGTCAATAATGGCGTGAAATGAAACTGATAACGCGATAACGGCTCTCCGCGGTTCAATAACTATTGCAGTGGATAGTGAATAAGTAATAAACCTGTGAACAGCATATACGTAGCTCTGGATTTCGGAACACATCTTCCAACAGCTATTCCTGGCGTTGAGCAAAATATGCCAAAGTTGGCTCTGAAAAAGTTTAGCAAAGTATGGGTTAAAACTTCATAATTTTCGTAGGTAAGTAGGTACATAAAATTATTTACATATGTTTTCATAAAGTTATTTACCCAGGTGTAGAAAATTTACTGGTGTCTGAGCATACTATCATATCGCAAGAAGCGACTAGCTGGCACCCTGCTGCTGTTGCAAAGCCATTTACCTAAACGATGTATAAAAAAATATATATGTCACCGTAAAATTGTAAATACCGTTAGATTATAATCTATCTCGCGAGATAGTAAATTATCGAATGATTGTGAACCGTAACTTAGTTTCACTTCGATAGATTATAATCTACGCTATTTACAATTTTACGGTGACATATATTATACAACACAATATAAGACAATTATATTGAGGATAATGCCATTGGTGCATTATCCGATTCATTACCCATGCTTGTAATCTTGATGAGGATGTTAATAAAATGCGAATACTCGTGAATGGATTTATGACTGTAGATAATTAGGCCTATATCAAATCGTAAAGCGAAGATTTGAGATAAATAGAAGATGATCCACAAAAGATATCGATTAGTAGGGCAGACAGGATATCAATTTGAGACCAGAGGCGAAATGGATCCATATGTCGACCTAAACTGAACTATTAAAGTGATGGAGCTTTATTGGATGTATGTATAACTCCATTCCTCGTTCTCGCTCGCACGCTTGTCATTTTAACAGGTCGTGGTAAGAGCCCAGATAAGATTATTCGTCAATACAAAGCAATACGATTCAACAGGTGGGGGGTACAGATTAAAACTGGGTGAAGGGGGAGTTTTATATTATAGGTAATGTATAGGTGGTATGGTATATTATTAACGAATAGTTGTGTACTTATGTGGATATGGTAAGCTGACAGATAGAAGTAACTCGCTCTCCTTAGAACCAATGCCACAAGCGTTAGCGTAACCTAGCGGAGCGCAGCGCAACTTTTACAAGCAAATATCAACGTTAAAATATCACATACTTATAAATCATCTGACACTGTAAGCTTGTGCCACAAACGGAATAACGATAGTATATTTATTTTCAGCTTTATTCCAAAACAGCATGGTCGTTTTTTGTATATCAATAGAAATTGCGCATTGCTCGCGTTTCCAGGTTTGTTCCGGTCCAGTGTTAGCATGTAGATTGAATGCGGGTTAATAGATAGATGTAGGACTTTTGTTACATGACTTTATTAGTATTACGAGTACATAATTAATTCTACAAATATAATTATAAATATACCTTAGCTATAACGGGCACAGGACTATGAATTATAGACTTCATTAGTTCGCTTGCTTTATTGAATATCAATTTGTGCTGATCTACGCCCGCATCGGACTGCTATAAATTAGAAACATCCGTTAGTTTTGCGGTTATTTGTGCATGTTATAATCTTATTCTATTGATATTCCATTTTCGAAAACTATTCAACCGTGGCTTCACGGTTGTCGGGTATTGCCAGAAGGGCAAGATGGCGCTGAACTCAATATTTTTATTTATAACTTTATGCACTAGTAAGAAACACTGTACAAAGGTGGACTTAATGCCTTAGGTTTTATTTTTAGTTTATTTTGTTTGTATGAGGATTTTTTAGTTTATTTTATTGTAAGTAGGTATTACCGAAAAAAAAATGATTTCAGCGCCATCATCATCTTCCTGACCTTGTCCTGTGTTATTTGGGGTGTATATCTCTCTTCACACAATCCGTCCATCTTTTCTTTGACCTCCCTCTCCCTCTCCATCCATCCACATGTATGCTCATAACTTTTTTAATAACATGCGTTTCATCCCTCCTTTTTACATGACCATACCAAGACAAACGATTCCCCTTCAACTTTTCAGTTACTGGCGTCACTTTCAAACTTCCTCTAATATACTCATTTCTCACTTTATCTATTCTCGTCACACCACACATCCATCTCAACATTCTCATCTCCACTACATGCAATCTTTAATATTAATTAATGCAAATAACAATACCACATTTCGTCCAAAAGAATTGATATTATAAAGGGAAGTATGGTTGAAAAATACATTTTGTCGACTTCAGATAAATTGGGATATAGGACAGGACAATGATGACTTCTACATACATATTATTTAGACATAATGTTCTGTTATTGGTTTCCTTCAAATCATTTAAGATTTGAATATTGTCGTTTGTTTGTTATAATTATGTAATCACAATAACAGGGGTATTCCAAATTTGGCAGTTTTATTTTGGTACGCGAAAGTTGATTGATTGTCACTAGAAATGGGGGTAAGGTTTTTTTTTATGAACTTACCAATTCTTTTAAATTATGGCCTGCTGAGAATACATTCCCTTTGGCACTTAAAACTATAGCCCTCAACGACTTGTCATCTTTGTTCGAATTTATCGCTTCAATAAGATACTTCATCATATCCAACGACAGTGAGTTTCTACACAAAAATGGCACACACTTATTAAATCTACTTAATTACTAATAAATAATCTTAAAGCTAACAATTTAACTTTTGTCATGAATACAAACTTGGTTTTCTCATGATTGAGAGTAATTTCACGTGTTCCATTACTCTCAATTTTTACAAGATACTGGCTGTGTAAAGCCCGACATAACACATACAAAGGTCTTGCACACTTATTCTGAAAAAGAAAAGATGTTTAATTACGCTCAAAAAACCAAAGATAAACGTAATAAGCTCACAGAAATTGGTAGGTAGGTATTTAGATTCCTCTTTTTAGTGTTAAGTAGCTCCTCCCGCACTGTGTCAGGATTTTACGGACCATAACTCCTTCAAGCAATCTCGCAACCAAGGTATTTGGATACTGGGATTATATCAACGATATGTACGTAGTTACTTATTTTTTCTTAAATTCTTACAATATTTCTCAGTTTATGTAGATAGGTCTCTTTGTTAGAGGGCCATTCAAGTATTACGCTACATCAAATGGCGGTGGCGAGGTCTGTAATATTTTTTGCTTGAGGGGGGGGGGGGGGGAGAAAAGGCTCAAAATTAAAGAACTAAAATTCTGCTTACTTACACACGAATCACTATGACAATTTAATAGGTAGGTAAGTTTATAAGGGTCTATCGCATATGACCTACATGCAGGGTTGGGCAGTATTTGAATTACTTGTAATTAAAGTACGTAATTGAAATACAAATACGAAGTTTGGTATTTGTATTTCAATTACTTCCTTAAAATGTAATTTGTAATTCGTATTTCAAGTACCTGATGGCGAAGTATTTTGTAATTAGTATTTCAAATACTTGAGGCTTCAAAATACATTTTAACATTAAATTAAAAATCGAGTGTTCATGAAAGGAAATTCTGGTTTTCCTGATTAATTAATCTTGTTTTCCTCTACTGTTTAGCCCGTGCTGGTCTAGATTAATTATTTTGTAATCTGTAATTTGTATTTTAATTAAAAATAGCTAAAATACTGTATTTTGTATTTCAATTAAAGTAAAGCATGTATTTTGCCCAGCCCTGCCTACATGTGTAGACCCTAAACAGACTCCACCTTGAGGGTGACTTTGTGCCAATATCTTTTATGAGTGAAAATATGATTCACTCCAAAAGTTTTAGAGAGAACCATTTTGTCTGTATAGTAACGGAAAGTAGCGTTGAAAGCACTGTTTGAGTTAAAGGCGGGCCAGGCAAGGTAACATAGGTAAAGCACATTTAAAACCACACTGATTACTTTCAAGTTATTGTTTGACCGGCCAACAAAGGCAGGCCAAAGTTAAGCGGAATTTCAAGTACTTATCGAAATTCGGGGACTCAGTTCTAAACCCTAACTTATAACCTTAAATATTCTTATACCTTTTAAGGGGCCAAGTGTTGCAAAAATGCTTTTTATTTAATAGGTCTATATTACCAGAGTAATTCCAAAATTGTTAACCCTGCTCACATTTCGAAAACTCTTACTTTTAATATTATTATCTAAACACAGTCGGTGTTCTAATAGCTATATTATTATATAAAATTGTTATCCATTAAATAGACACTCAAGTAGGTGAAAATATTCAGATGATTTTAGTTTTAATCAGTCCAAAATCTCTGTAAGTATAATAATGTAAATATAAGTGTAAACTTTAAGTCTCAGTTTTAACCCACCTGAAGGGGAACTAACATTTTGGTTCACTAGATTGTTTTTATAAATACAAGATCTAGGAGTTTTATTCCAATAGTATTGACTACGAAACAATTAGGTTTATAACCAAATAAAATGATAAACTTTTTATCATAACAAGGTGTTATCATTTTAAGCTGTCAATACAGGGTTAACAGACACAAAAAGTAAATTGAAAAAAAAAAAAAACGAATATCGAATAAACTTCAAATTTGTTTCCAAATATTATCATAAATTAAATATTTATGAAAACATGATGTTTTCAATCCAACGCATTGAGCATGAGCTGTCATTATAGGGTTACCAGACCAAAAAAAGAAGCGAGGTAAATATAAAGGCAAAATAAAAACAAAAACTATACTAAAATATATTTAGCGTCGCCAAGATCTACTCGATTCAAATTCAGAATTGTCTGATTCGGAATCATCGCCGCCGATGAATTCAGCGCGCTCATCTTCTGCAGTTATCAACTCCATGACAGCACTGAAAAAAATGAATCACGCGTTTAGTAATCAACTAGTTTCTTTCAGATAATCAACGAAACCACTTATCATGTAGTTGTTTTAAAATAATATTTATTCAACACGTGTCTAATGTTTTGATAAGATTATCGAGTTGATTTTAAACTACATAAAGGGTGTTTATAAAGGTGTTGCTAGATCTAAATGAAAGTTACTTAAATGGAATTGCTTTCCAGATTGTTTCAAATATTACTGCGAAATTTTTTTCGATTAACGTGATGTCATATTGAAATGTAGCATTTGTTGGTATTTAAACAATCATTACATGGGACACCAAGCCATACTGTCGCCTTCTAACCTTGACTATGACCTCGCACACGGCCAACCTCACGTCTGGCCACGGCCCATAACCAAGGTTGATGACGTCATGACTGACCATGATATAAATATGTATTTGCAGATATCACGTATGTACTGTAATTTAATTGATACTCACTCTAAAACTTGATTTTCAAAAGGAGACATTTGAGTTCCATGTTTGTTTGAGTCACCGATCTTTGATGCTAGGACTTGGTCTAAAAGAGACCGCATTTGCCACAGCAGATCCATAGTCGTCTTGTCGCAGCTTACTTTGACGCTCGATATTAAAATGCAGTAGTTTGAGGTATCTTCCGCTAAAATAAATTTTTGGTGAATATTGGCATATTGAAATAGTTATGTATTTAATCGTTGTCTGTCGTAGTGGCCAAAATAATTGCGCCTGTCTTATGTCTTTAACGACTCAAGCTGCGGTACTTTAGGGTATAGAATAGGATCGACTTAGCACCATATTGTGAAGTCATAGCAGTCAAATCGAATCAGATAAGTAGGATGAACAAAAAAAATTTTTTTTTAATTATTATTTTCGAATCACGAATAAAAATGTCCGATTTCAAACTTCAATTCCACTCATCTCTGCATCACTGTGTCTGAGAAGTGGCGACTGGCAAATGGAAGAAGGCGCATTGTTGCCAACAGTGAAAATAAGGAAGAAAGCAGTCTGGTTTTTAACTAATTATGACTTTAATAATACATTTAGCTAATTTAGATTAAACTATAACGTTTTTTTTACTTAGATTTAACCAAGACTCAGCAAAACAGTAATAAAGTTATTGATACGCAAATAAGTTTTCTTTCAAATAACATTTGACAGATAGAGGTCATTGACTTTCCTATTATTATGTGAATCGCATTGTAAACCCCTATGATTACATTGTTCACAGAAACTTTTCACACGGAGGCATTGTCAAAGCGAAAAATTCAACAAACACAACACTTACCTTCGGACACCACCAATTCACCGAAGAACAGGAACGGCAACGTATATACCAGGGTGACATCAATCAAGAAGAGGTCTGATGACCGCTGTTTGAGCCAATACACCAACCAGTTGGCCCCTGGCGTAGCACACGCCGGTACTAGGGGGTACTTCTTTCCTCCGTGTGTTTTGATTGACATTACACTGCTTGGGTGTATGGCTATAGCGCCATCTTCTGGGGTCCTTGTTTTGAATGATGATTGTGCATATGGGCCGCGATTGGTTCTATGTTTCCATCTGAAATGGGTGTTGTTATTCAAATAAATATCTCTCTATTTTGTTGTTATGTTATAAATATGTCTCTATGTATATTATGTACACATCATAATATACATAGACGTGTATTTATGAATGTATTAGTATTTGGTTTGTATGTAACTGTCTATAAAGGTGTACCTGCCATGTTTTGTATCTCACAATCCTAAGGCTTAACTCATACTGACGCAGAGTCAATATGGCGTCGCGTTGCGTGTGCCCTGTTTTTCAACTATAATGCCCGGTGATGCGCATAATCGCGCCATGACTCTCGTATTAACGCACCCAGATCTCAGTGCTAGACCAGATACTTCAGACTTTTGAACATACGTGAATGCGAGTTGCTGCGCGCGAATAACCGCTCGATTCTATTTTTGCAGAACACTTTGCACCTTAAGAGCGTTCACTCGAAATTACGCGCTATTTGGCCAAAAACCATGATTTTCAAACTCGTTTATATCCATTAATGATATATTGTACAAACATGTGATTTACCAATAACATTAGGAAATATTCTTGTCTAAATAGTTAAGTAGGATTTTATTTAAATTAGTAGCACATTTGTGAACTATATTCACTTAAGTAAATAGAGTTTTTGAAATTTTACTTTCAGAGGCAATTTCGAAGCTTGACAACTTCTACAGTTCTAATAGAATTAATAAACAAAAAATACAAAACAGTAACTAGAATCCTTAACAAAATAGTTATAGGTCAAATTATTAAGAAATTATGCATAAATAAAGTGATGATTTGCACTGATTTAACTTAATTTTATCATTATAATAATAGCTTATTCTAATAGAAGAACATGTGTTTCAAAACTTATTATATAAAATTTGAATAAAAATTGTTGTAAAATTTCAAAACCTCTATTTACATAAATGTGCATATAGTTTACAAGCGTGCTATTAATTTTGATAAAATCCTACTTAACTATTTAGACAAGAATATTTCCTAATGTTATTGGTAAATCACATGCTTGTACAATAATTCATTAATGGATATAAACGGGTTTGAAAATCATGGTTTTTGGCCAAATAGCGCGTAATTTCGAGTGAACGCTCTTAATAGTGTGAAAATAGAGATGAATATGCTGTAAGCGAAAAACATAACCGGTCGCGTTGCTTCAACTCTGCACCAGTGTGAGTTAATCCACCTTTGTATACTTTTAATTATATTGTACTTAACCTTTTAAAAAAAACAATAAATTACTTACCTTAACGTCGCAATGTTAGGATACAGGGACGCAGCAATAAGAGCTTTTAAAAGGCTCATATTATCCTGGTTCCGGTTCTCCCAAGCAGAAGTAACATCAGCATTAGGCAAGAAACCCATTTCCTTCAGATTATTAGCGAACTGTCTCTTCATATCTGACAGTAGTTCTAAAGTGTTGAATGCTAGGAAATTTTCGTAGGCAAAGTTGCGTTTCTCATGGTAAGAACGGCAATTCTCAAATTGTATGATAGCTTCTGACATTGCGACGTGGTCGCTGGGCTCGCCTAACGCTAGGGTGCGTTTGACTTCGTTTATTTCTTTTTCTTTGCCTGAAATAAAATTTTGGAATAAATAGCTGTCCTCCGCGGTTTCACCCGCGTCTGTGGTCGCAGTTCCGCTTCCATGGGACGTAGCGTAATGTTATAGCCTGTCGTGATCCTTGGTATCACATACCTAAAGAAAGATTTTTCCAATCAGACTAGTAGTTCCAGAATTAGCGCGTTTGAATAAACAAAACGATTTTTCCGCTTTATTATATTATTGGTTACTAGGTACTCGCCCAAGCTTCGCACCGGCGCGTTGTTAGAAACCTTTGATACTCTCAGCTTTTCTCTACTATAATATGCAAGTATTATACACCCAAACATTCCTAATAAATAACTCTGTATATTGGTGAAAACTGTACGAAAATCCAGTCAGTAGTTTTTAAGTTTATCGCGAATATACAGACAGACGCGGTGGACGACTTTGTTTTATAATATGTATAATAAGTATAAACTAAAAATCATCATGAAATTGTCTTTATGGTAAGCTGTCAAAGCATACCACTTAAGATATTGTCTACAGTGGGTTGGGCCAAAACCCAAGTGTTCCCAGCAAAAACTGTTTGATAATATCGAAATTACATTACTAGTACCTACAAAAATCAGCCAGTGGGGACATGTGACATCTACCAATCCGCACTGAACCTGCGCGGTCGATTGCGGCCCATTCCCTCTTCTAGAGAGGGGTCTTGAGTACCAGCAGTGTGATAATTATAAGGCTGATAATGCTAATGCTAAAACTACTAAGATCATAGTATAGGGGCCTTTGCACGTTTCCACCACATAATGCTTACACTAAGTAATTTTCCAGAACTAGCATAAGGGCGATTTCAAATTAGCCGCAAAGTGCCGTGCGACGGCAGTGCGCCTACAGCGCTGCCACCGCGCGGCTTTGTTATTCCATATAAATAAAAAACGTCGCGGGGCACTTTGCCGCTAATTTGAAGGCGCCCTAATTATAAGGCCAGAACATTTAAATGTCGCTAATATCGTTTATGAGCTGATTGTGTGAGTTAAGAGACAATAAAAATGGAATTCAGTTGTATTGTGACGGTTACCAGGACGAAATAGACAAAAACGGAACTCTCAACTAACATGGGATAAGACCAGAAAGATGAGGATGATATAATTGCCCTAAATACTTGATCGTTATATCATGAAGTTTATAGTAGCCCACTTACCGATAACAAGCTGGAAGGGGTCCTTAAAGCCCCATACGGCGGCGACACTGGCTGCACGGTTGAGGCAGCCGAACAAAGTGCCCAGCAGTAGGAGTTTGCCAGCTGCCGGGTGGACGGGCAGCCGCGCCAAGTGCCAGCCTAGCGGGGTGAGTTTCTCATTGCTGTCTAAAGCACCCACTCTGTTTAGAAAATGAAATATTTTTATTTACAGGTACAACCTAGTGAGGCAAAGGAAGTGTCTTAACGGAAGTGGAAACAGATGTCAAAAGTAAATCTTTGCGGATGCGGAAGCGGAAACGGAAGCAACACCTTTGCTTCCGTAATACTATGAAAAAAAAGCACAATTTTATTTTTTTAAACCAACAAGATTTATACGTCGTAAACTCGTCATGAGGCGTGGTGATGCGCAGAATGAACCAAAAAAATATACATAATAATAAAAGAAACTCGTTGCGACGTAGCTGTATTCTTCCGTTTAGAGTTGTGTGTAAAATTTATTTTTACGGAAGCAGAAGCGGAAACGGAAGTGAAAAAGCTTGCGAAACTTCTGCAGAAGCTGAAGCAGAGTTCTGTTGCAACACTAGTACAACCGTACTCAAC
Organism: Mythimna pallens; assembly: GCA_961205895.1. Lineage (NCBI taxonomy): Eukaryota > Metazoa > Arthropoda > Insecta > Lepidoptera > Noctuidae > Mythimna > Mythimna pallens. Next base: position 13,333,780 of record OY540843.1, read on the forward strand.
TGAACTCTTTTATTTTAAACTGGCTGCCCCCCGCGGTTTCATCCGCGTCTTTGGTTATTGCTCCGCTTCCGTGGGTCGTAGCGTGATGTTATATAGCATAGAGTCTTGCTCCTTAAATGAAGTATCTAAACCTAAAATATATTTTCGGTTCGAACCAATAGTTTTTCCAAACAAACAAACTTTTCAGCTTTATAATATTAGTATAAATACAAATAGTTGTCGAGTTGAATGTTACTGCAAATGTATCGCATTTAATTACGCGCCTCGAAGCTTTGATCACGTCTGCTCCGTTCGTGCCACAAGGTTTACGCTGCCCTAAAATGCATACTTCAGTAAGTTGGACAATACAATATGGAGCGTGTTTCCAGTCACATATAACGAATATTATAAACTATTCCTTATGTATGAAGAACAAACAGTCATCATCATCACTTCAGCTGAAAGACGTGCGCTGTTGGGCCTAAGCCTCCCTCAAGTGTCGCCTCAGTGAACGGTCCTATGCGTCTCGCATCCATCGATTTCCTGTAACCTACACCAGGTCATCAGTACACCTTAAGGGTGGCCTTCCAAGCTGCGATGAAAAAAGTGAAGAGCTACACCAGTACAAATAAAGTACATAAGTTCCAATTGATTTATAAATAGATATTCAAGATATTCTAAGCTTTGATCAAACAGCGCACAATGCAGGAAACAGATAGGTAAACACATAGCCAAATGTCTCTATGCATGAATATGATGAAGCGCACCAAATACTTACTGACACAAATGCTTGATTGCCCGTTCCACAGTAGTCTCAGCAGGTGGTGACGGCATCTTGCTCATAGCTTCACCGGCCTTCCCTAAACGCAGACGTTTTATAGCCAGGACAGGCTCCAACAAAGAATTTCTTTGTATCTCTGGCAAGAGCCGTTCCTCAAGTTTATTGGCTCGATATGACGTCACAAGATGGTAACAAATACCTGGCTGGCAGCGACCAGCACGGCCACGACTGCAAATAAAAAAGAGCTTCTCTAAAGTAATTTTTCCTATGCAGTATGAATTAAGTAAAAAATAATAATAATGCTTTCATCTATGTTCAGTCAAATGCTTACCGTTGTCTTAAATTCGCCTGAGAAATCCACTCAGTTTGCAAAGTGGAAATATTTTCTTCTATATTCAGTCCACTGTACTTAATTTTACCACCGTCAATGACGTATACAATATCATCTATAGTTATAGATGTTTCAGCAATATTTGTAGCGAGTATTATCTTTCGCACACGATCTGGAGGTCGCTGAAATATTTTGTGCTGCTCCAAAGAAGGTAATTTTGAATGAAGAGGATATATATCGTATCTGGATTTCGAGAAGAAACTACTGTCATTGATTTTTCTCAATAATTTTGTTATTTCGCCGATTCCTGGTAAAAACACGAGGATAGAGCCAGGTTCGCCTTTACAGATATACACCAAAAGCTCGTAAATAAGATTAATGTTCAAATCTTCGATTCTAGCATCTTGGAGTGCTGTGTAGACATCTCGACTTATTTTTTTCTTGATCGATTCAAGCCACGGAGCTTAAACAGAAACACAATTGATATAATTATTATGTCTAGAAGAATATTATATGAGGCGTTTTTCTTTTTTACCGACAATTGATCAGTACAGAAAAGTGTGTGATAGCGTATTTCGTCCACCCTGTCACTCAACTAAAAAAAAAGAGTAAAATTAAAAAATCATTGATTTTTTGTTTTGTGATATCCCAGTGTTTAAGTCACTCACCTCTTATGCATGAGGTTGCGGGTTCGAGACCGGGCAAGTACCAATGTGATTTTTTATTTACTTTTCTTAGTTTGTCTAGGGCATTACTAACAACGCATGGCTCGAAAAGTACGTAAAGCCATTGGTCCCAGCTGCATTTCGTAAATTTTTAACAGTCGTTACAAGTAGTCAGACGCCAGAAAGTCTGACCATCAGTCTACCCAAGGAGTATCGTATTACCCAGTAACTGGGTTGTGAAGGTCTAAAAGGTAGTCGCTCTATATAAAACATGGGTATCCAGCCGCACCCGGTCAGATTGGAAGTTGACCCCAAGCTAGTTGAGAAAAAGGCTAGGGAGATGATGTAAAGCCCTTGAATTACTATGTATTTTACTGATAAATTTCAAATAAAAAAAGTTGAGAAACTTAAAACATTTCAAGCGTACGTTTCAAATAAGAATAGGATCGATTTTGCGCCATGTTGTGACGTCATATTAAATCGAAGAAATTGGGTAGGGTGAGCAAAACAAAAAAATTAAATTAAATTTATTTTCATGATTCACTCATGAACTGAAAAAAGTTTAATCAGAATCCAGTTCTTCAATTCTGCTCACCTCTGCGTCATTGTATGAAGTATCTGAGTAGTGGCAAAAGAAGAAGGCGAATTGTTGCTAACAATAAAAATAAGAAAGAAAATAAGTAGTTTTTTTTAACTAATAAGTTTTCTTTGCAAACCGTACTTTTCAATCAACATTTTACAGATTTTCGAGGACAATGATTTTCCTATTCTTATTTGAAAAGCATTGTAAATACGATATTTAGGGGAAACAGCTATTGTCGGTAAAAAAGAAGAATGTCCCATACACATTTCAAGGCATATTGTAAAGCTCTACTTTAAATTATTCTCACCAATTTCAGCTTTATATTGTATATCCCTCTGCATTTGTGCTCCCTTTTTCTTTAATTTGTGACTTTGCCATCTCTTGCTTCCTGTGTCGCGATCAAAGCATGGAATGTACTTGGTCATGCTCAAGATATCTTCCAAGTAAACATCTTTCACAGGGTAAGCTAGCCCTTCAATGTGCATCATTGGACAGTCGCCGAAATAAGATGTCAGTTTTTCAGCATCTATTGTGGCACTCATTAGAATTAGTTTGAGATCTTTGCGCTTTTCGAGTACCTATAAAATAACCGTGTTAAACTGCTTAATACATTTCGTTTTAATTAAACTTATAATAAAATTAACAAAGGTTGAAAGTCAAATGCCTCAAAACCTCAGGCGTGGACGACGAGAAATGGGTAGCTCGCCGTCCGGACAGAGCCCGAGTCGTCGACGACGCGCCTCAAAGAGAGAGGGTCCTGGGACGCAAGGCAAAGAAGGAATATAGGTGTGATTTCAGTCAATAAAATCTGACACACCCTTCTACCCTAGAGCGGGAGAAGTCACACTCGCTTACGGTGACTGGAAATCGGGATCGGGATCCCGACGACTGGGGCGTGAGGACCGTTCCCTCGCGCGTGCGGCCGCCTCCTTCGCTAGCATTACTGCTTCGCAGACGGCGACCTCCTGCCATTACTCCTCGCTCCGGACCATGGTCTGTACCAAGGGCCGGCGCGAGAGGTCGTTGCCCCCACGAGAACGCGGCGGTGCTCTGCCCAAGCGGGGCACACCTCTACCGTATGCTCCACCGTCCCACCCGGGCGTTTCTTTCGCTCGAATCCGGTGAAGGTAACTCACAGACTTACCATGTCTGGTGAGAACCTGCGTCATGCGGAAGGTGAGGACGCCGTGTTGTCTTTCCAGCCACTCCTCAAAGAGGGGACAATCAGAATAGGGTATGATGAACTTTAACCTCGGTCGGGACAGTTTTAACTGACTCGCTTCTGAACAAACACGTTTTTTCTAGTAAGAACTAGGTTTAACTGATATTCAATTTTGAGCATTAGATTAACAAAGGCATATTATTATAGTAAAAACTAGTTTTAACTAGGAAAAACGCGTTCTATCTAAAAACTGGTTTTAACTGTAACATATATGAATATATATATATATATCTTATTACCTGTTTCAATATTAACATGGATATGTCAATATGGCAATCTCTTTCATGCACCTCATCAAGTATCACATGACTGTACTTAGTCAAACCCTGGTCAGTTTCCAAGTCAGCTAGTAAAATACCCGTCGTACAAAACTTAATGCTACCACGCTGTCTTGGCTCCACACTGTAAATCATTGGTATTAAGATTGATGTTGAACTTGCTGTTTTTTTTTTAAATAATAATAATCTTTATTTCAGACCGTATCCTAACTACCGTGAGCGCAGCCTAATACTTTAACCCAACCAGATCGGCACAGTTCTTGACTCTACGGTATACAAAGCCCTTCACACCACCAGAGACAGAAACAGATGGAGAAATATCATACAAGTGAGACTGATGAAGCAAAGACACGACCCTCAGTATAGGGGAATACGAAGCAAGGAGATGGAGGATCCTAACTAATATCATACAGGCGAAAATATATATTATGTGTGTGTGATGATGCAACGGAAGTGTCTTAACGGAAGCAGAACCGAAAGCGGAAGTGTTGGCGAACTATTGGTAACAGAAGAATAAAACAAGCAACAAACATAAGAAAAAAACAACAAAAGATTTACGCGGTTAAGCTAAACGTCAAGAGGCGCGGTGATGCGCAGAATGAGGAAAAACTTCAATTTTATTTTTTTAAGATTTGTTTAATTAAATTTGTATTTTGTACTTTACTTACTACAGTACTCGGAATGAACGTTGGAACGAGAATAGATAAAGTGAGAAATGAGTATATTAGGGGATGTTTGAAAGAGGCGCCAGTGACTGAAAAGGGAATCGTTGTCTTGGTATGGTCCTGTGAAGAGGAGGGATGAAATGCATGTTACTAAAAGAGTTATGAGTTTACATGTGGATGGATGGAGAGGGAGAGGGAGACAAAAAAAAGATGGATGGATTGTGTGAAGAGTGATATGAAAGAAAAGGAAGTTAGTGATAGTACGACGAGTGACAGGGTAAAATGAAAGAAAAAAACGTGTTGCGCCGACCCCAAATAACACGGGACAAGTGCAGGAAGATGATGTCTTACTACAGTACTCGAAATTAAACAGATGTAAATTATATTTAATAAAAAGTATTTCGGCCGCTTCTACACCTTTGAGTCTGTTTCGGCTAAATAATTGCTCACTGGCTACACTGCCGGAGGGGGAAGGCTGATAAGTATTGGAAAACTACTGGCAACAGGAGAACAAAACAAACAACAAACATAAGAAAAAAAACAACAGACGATTTACGCGCTAACGCTAAACGTCACGACGAAAATATCCCCTCCACGCCTTTTTCGTCGTGTCCAATTATCTACGGGCCCCCACCCCCACGCTCCTCGTTGTATTCTTCTGTTAAGAGTTCTGTTATAATGTTTGCAGAACCAGAAATGGAAACGGAAGTGAAAAAGCTTGCGGAACTTCTGCAGAACCGTAAGCAGAGTTCTGTTGAACGGCTAAATGGATTTGAATGAAATTTATCAAACTTGTAGATCATGTCTTGCAATAGAACATAAAATAGATACTTTTATCCTGGTATATTCCTTTAAAGAGAAAAAAATACAAATGTGACATTTACGACCATTTCTATCTAGGCTTTATGTTGTTACTTTAGTTTATGAATGAAAGAGACAAAAATGAAATTCTAAATAAAACATACCCTTCTAATCTAACAGCATATCCTACAGATACGCCAAGTGATTCAGCTCTTTCTTCAGCCACCCTTATCGCCAAAGAAGAAGCTGCAATACGTCGCGGCTGTGTGACTAGAATATGTACATTAGCACCTCTTTTATTGACAATGGCGTCGTCTAAAATTATCTGTGGTATCTGGAAATAGTTTAATACAATCGCAAATTATTATTATTATTATTACATATATAAAATTTAACACAGTATAGGAGTTAGTTATAATTTGATAAAGTAATGCTAGTTTTTGCAGAATTTTATGGTATTCATAAAATGGGGCAAGACGGAGGGTTGATAAGGCATTTTTCACCCATAAAACATTCAAAAAAAGTTTGTTTCTGACTATTTTTAAATGCATTTGTATAAAGATTATATTTTTTTTATTTGAAGACATTTACGTTCAGATAAAATAATAGAGTAAGTCTAAGCAATCATTGTCGAAATCGAGTGTTTCTCTTTTTATGTTTTTTTTTTTTTGTTTTTCAATATTTAAGTTATTATTTAAAAAAGCGCTTCATGAAACTTTTAAAAATTTTGTTTTAGTTTTTTTACATGGATCATGACTTTCAATAAGATTTATGAGTATTGATTTGTATGACAAGTCAGAGTAGTAATAATTATTATTTTACCTGAGTAGATTTTCCACATCCAGTCTCACCACTTATTACAATTACTTGGTTATTGTATATAACATCTAAGAGCTGCTTTGATTTCCTATATGTTGGTAAGATTTCACGGAATGATTTCATTTTTTTATAACCTTTTGAGTTTATCATAATTAAATAGTTTTCATATAATGTGTCATTTAATGTGTAGTTTGAACTGTTTCCTGATACAATAGTCCCCTGAGAAAGGCGCTTTTCAAGTTTTTCTTTAAAAGTACCCGTGATGATGTCTTCATATCCATACTTGTAGTCACCAGCTCCTTTGAGGGAATCTCGACGTCTTTTATCAGATGTAAGACTAGATTGCTCCATTTCAGCATTATCAGTTAGTTTAACATTTTCTCGAGTGTCCAATTTAGATTCCTCTGATGGTTCCATAGTCTCATCATCTTGCTTATAGTCAGAAGAAGTGCTTGGACCTTCTGATGAACTTGATTTGTAGAACTTTGCAATTTCATTTATGTTTATAGGTTGAAAATCTAATTCATTTGTATCACAAAAAAATTCTGAATTTTCATGTTTTATCTTAGGTAACTTTATGCTGTTTGGTGGTGGTATTATTATATGACAGTCCTTAGCTATCTTCTTGATTGATTCTATATTTTTTTGTAGGCCCAATAATACTCCTGGTGGGATGGTTAGATTTATCTAAAAGAAACCATTAGTTATTAAATAATTTTTCGTTTTGCAATCAGTACTATTAATTTCAGAACCAACTACTTGCAATCACTGCCTGCCTAATGCAAAAAAATTATTAAAGAAAATGTACATATTTTACAAGCATTAAATTAATAATAAAAAAAAAAACTTTTACTTTAAACTATATACTCAGATAATTTAATCTTTCTGTTTTAAAAACATTGCTCCATATTAGCAATTACTCTTGTAGCGTGGGTCCATTCACATACACAAGATACCTGGTTTAAACCCAGAACTACTGTCCGTAAGCCATGCAAATACTGGACCCATGTTAGAATTGAACCTGTAACATGCAACGCAGCAGCCAATCTAACTATCCGTGCCGTTAATAAAGAGTATTTATTTTATATTAAGTAAATAAAATATTGGGTTAAATTAAAATTTAAACAACTGCAGGATTTTGTAACATACACATAGCGAGGAATCGAACTTATCGAACCCAAGAGAATTCCTTTCCTCTTAATCCTTACGTTTAATTTAGCAAACCAAAATACATACCATGAAATTTTGTTCCTTATCCTTGTTTTTCTTGATCTGCAAATCTCTATAATAGAGACCAATTTCTTTGCCGCGCAAACCATGAGGTCTATTATTTCTATAAAGCGTTCTATTCCAATTCCCTCGCCGAGACATACTGTTTCGCCAAATTATTGATTTTCTGTCAAAATTATTTAATTTTCACAAACACGAAATAAACAGCGATTAAATATCGCGAGTTTTTTTTTTGTAAAACATGCTGTTCCAACACTTTTATTCTGTATCATTAGCTCTGAATTACAATGCACTAATTATAGAAATTTAAGAACTGGTCTGGCCTTGGTCTTGCTCTTTTCTGTTTTTGCAAAATATATACAAAATTGAATCAAATTGAATGTCGATTTCAAATCGATGATGTTTTTAACAAATTAGCCAGTTATACTATTGTAGTCTTTGTAACAAATTGTCATTTTTCACCACAGATAAGTCTATCTAGAACAGCGTTCCGAATCACGTCAAATTGCTTTAAAGAATCTATAACGATAGTAGTGGGCGTTGAATGAACGAACTGATTTTTAGACTGCTTTCTTGACGTCAATTATTCGACTGGTTTACAGTTCACGGATAAACTAGTTTATTATACGGCCGGCGTATTTTGGCGAGCCTGAACTTTGCGCAGTTAGGAACAAAATGGTGGCATGAGGCGACGTGCGCGGGGCGGAGGTCTAGGCTAGAGATTGACTCTATGTAAATTGTAAATACAATCGACCCTTTATTCAATCAAATATCGCAATCGATTTTTATCGATTTGGAATTTATTTATTTTTGTTTCTATGAGATATTGAACGAAATAGATTTACAAACATAGTGAATGTTGTCGTTAGTAAACGAGATTTCGACTTTAATGAAAAAAAAAAAACAAAATTTTATTTTCTTGATTGAAAGACATGATTTAGTTAAATATCAGTTATTTATAAACAACTGCTAGAATAACGAATGTTTGAGAATATTTTAAACCTCCATAGAAAATTGAAATATTTTTATAACTTAATTTAAATCGATTTGAAAAAAAATAAACGATTAAACAACACCATCAGACACGCGTATTGGATATCTCTCTTCGGTAACTTCGTAAAGCTTCGTACTTATTCGGCAATGTTCGGTATGCAGTAATATGTCTCACTCACACGTTAGCATTGGTGTTATTTTCGTATCCCTGTCTCTGTCTTGAGCACAGGCGGTGACAAAAGTTTTCGTTGGTTGTTATTAATAAATTGTTAAGTTTTTTGTGTAGTTTTAGGTTTGTTTCTTTAATTTATAAGTTATTTTTGTAGCTTTCTGTCTCCAAAGTGTTTTAATATTTATTTTATTTATACTTGGTCCCTGTAATAGTAAATTTTTATTCGTAATTTGGTTTAAAAAAATTAATGTCAATAACAGTTTTTTTTACGAGTGTACATGCGCTATAGTTCGCAGAGCCTATGTTCAGGGCCGTTAAGTTACGTCGGCCGTATTGTACTCATCATTTCATGAACGACATGTCATGCAGACTTGATTTCGCGTACAATAGTTGAGACTTTAGTCGACGCACGATGGAACGGAAGTCCGGCTGTTCGGTAATTAACCGCACTGAGCCCAGTCGTTAACAGCGCGTAGTGATCCTCGCGCTCCTCAAAGAGATGTCAGCAAACCGTAGGGGCCCAGTGGGGCCGATGCCCGCTAGCTAGGACCGCGGAGAATTTCCGAAAGGGCAACCCGTAGTCCTAGTACGCAAAGGGTAATTGAAGGATACAGGTGTGGTTTTAGTCAGTAAAAGTCTGACACGCCCTCGCGCTCCACCCAGAGCGCGAGAAGTCATTTGGATGATTTCCCAACTTTAAAAAAAAAAAAAAAACGATGGAACGGAACGAGTGATTACCAACGTTCATTCCCATTAGTTCCATTCCAGTCCATTGATTATTTATTTGATCAAAGATATGCTATAGATGTACAAATATAAGTACACGAATATATATTTTTTAACGAACCAAGCGTTTTTTATTTTATTACGAAATTAGTAAAACATTTAAATGTAGTAGAACTATTTTTAAATCTAATTAATTCGACGGTCGAACAAATGAGAAAAAAAGTTCTCACTAGTTCGACGGTCGAACAGATGAGAAAAAAAATTCTCACTAGTTCGACGATCGAACTAATGAATCGAACTAATGGGAATGAACGCAAAAAACATTAGAATGTGTTTTAATCCACTTTCTACTAAAAACTAAACAAAGTGACAGTATAAAAAAAAAACACAGACTGTCACTGTCAAAGTCGTTCAGTCATTCAACAATAATCAAGTACAATCTAGTAGCAGTATGTTGTGTTGTGTGTAATATAATATTTATGACTTAAAAACTTAATCAAAAGTACCGAAAGTTTGGAAAACAATGTTTAGAAATGTAAGCTTTTTTGTAAAATTACAGTTTCAGGCAATATTTTGTTGAATTAGGTTTTTTTTTTCTCATAAAAGTTTTTATGATGATATTGTTAACAAAAAGTTTTAAACAATACTGATTGTTTCAGGAATATTGGTCGTTATTATGCAGAGGTCGGAAGAAGAAAATAGTGGCACTGGTTGTAATATTGATATTTTTATTAAATGGATTGTTTTATGTTAGCTTAGAATTATACAATACTGTGAAGAGGAAAGAGAAAGAACCTTGGTATAGTAGGTGAGTAACAGAATATTACGAAACATAATAAAAACCTATCGAAAGTTTCTTCACTCATTTATGTTTTGTTATGTTGTTAGAATATTTCTACAGTAGGTGTTACTTTATTTCAGTTTACATTTTGATAAAAATTCATATGTGGATGAGACTGGAATGAGAGTTATAGTTGGACATTATGTTGGTGGAACAAATGGTGGAAATCTATCAGAAGGTAAACTAATTATTACTATGCTAAAGATGTAACTTTAAACCAAGCCAAATATTATTTTTTCCAAATGCATGTCACAGTCCTTTGTGTTAATTTATCATTATTATTTATTTAATTCAGTTACACAATTCACAATTTGTTAGTAGAGTATGTATTTAAAATTATGTTACTTACATATAAATAATGTAATTTATTACAAAGTATTATCTATCTTTGCAACAAATATAGAAATATGCATAACTAAAGCACTAACATAGTAATAACTTATGTTGAAAGCCCACAACCTTGAATATTTATGAGATACTTATCACTTTGCACACATTGTATATTTAACAGGAAATAATTTGATTGTTACTCTAATATTTAACACTGTTTTTAGGTACCTACTTTTATTTTTTATATTGTCCTGTCTTAGTAAACCTACAGTATACCATTCATAAATGCTTAGAGTTGCAACCTAGGGTCATTATTTTATAACTTGAGTAGCTACCCTAGAGTTAACCTAACTAACTTAAATTCGAGCAGGGTAGGTTGGTGTGAGCGGCAGGAATGACAGTTGCTTGGCATAGGCAGATGAACTCTATGTTCGTGTTCAAAAATGCGAGCTTAGAGTATCTACCCAGATGACGACATTCGAGTTAACTCTAACCTCATTTTGGAACGCAGGGCTGAGTGGGGGAAGCTATTTAAAGATTTCTCACCCTAAAAAAAATTGAAGACTTGTCTCAGGAATGGGACAAAACAAGTTTTTTTTTTTTTTTCGTCTGGGAAAATCATCTAATGACATTCCCCGCTCTTGGGCTGAGTGAGAGATAGTGTCAGACTTTTACTGACTAAAAACCCACTCTTGTTCCTTATTTGTCATTTTTCCAGGGCCCCGGGGGTCACTTTGGCATCACCCATGGCCTCGACCCTGCTGGGCCCCTACGGTTGCCGAGATCTCCTTGAGGCGCGCGTGGAATACTATACGCCGTCGACGACTTGGGCTCAGTCCGAACAGTTACCGGACGATCGGACGGCGAGCCACCTATCGCCCATCACTCGCCGTCCGCAAGCCCAGGGACAAAACAAGTGGATAACATAATCTTATTAGATTCATAAGATACATAAGACTTATTTCAAATTACTTTATTCCCTGCAGTTTCACTCTGATGGGCTATTATACCTTTTATATCTTTCATATCTTTTCAGGTTAAAAACTAGTCTATGTCTCTAAGTGATAGTGATTGAGTGTATGTAACTTGCTATGAATTATGGTTATTCATTGCTGTATCTGTACTTCCAGGGATTATCAGTAAATCCAAAATTACAATTCGTTCAGTATGGCAAATAAAATAAATAATACACACACCTTAGCCATGTTTGTTTAATTTACTTTTGTTTTGATTTGCAAACTACACCATTTTCAAAATTTAATTAAGGTTGTAGAAGTTGTCATGGCAATAATGTTCATTAATCTGATAAGGTGTACACTTAGTACAATCTTACTAATATTGATTAATTTCTGCTTTGTTAATAGGCTTGTAAGTACTTTAGGTACTACATAACTTGTACAGTGCGTTCCAAATAATAATAGGATCAATTGCCAAGTTACGTCATACTGTCAAATTGCAGGAAATTGGGCAAAATTGAAGAACCCAGAGATGAGTGAAATTGAAGAACTGGATTCTGATTAAACTATTTTCGTTCACAGTTCATAAATAAATTAAATTTTAAAAGTTTCTTGTTTTGCTTAACATAATAATTCTTCAATTTGACAGTATGATGTTACGTCACAACATGGCAATCGATCCTATTCTTATTTGGAATGCATTGTACAATTTCTCACGTTATTTTAGAATCTTACGGCGTTTGCAATTTTCCAGTGATATGTATAAAAGAGCATACCTATTCAAGTAATACAGGTTTTTTTCTTAATTTTTAGATGTAATAAACAGTAACAACTACGCGCCAGTGGCTGGAGCTGGCGAGTTCGGTCGTCCAGTACAGCTGTCCCAAAGAGAGCTTATTACAGCCCGGGAGCTGTACTCGTTACACTCATACAACATATTTGTCAGCGACAAGATAGCTATCAACAGGAGTCTTCCGGACATGCGCAGTGATAGGTGAATATTGTACACTTGTAATAATTATTATTTGAACCTTGGAGTCCCATTCAATGGTAAACGAGGGTTCGAAGCCAGGTCACAGAGGCCCTGTTAGACATTTCAAATAGAATGAGTTACTAACCAACGATTATATGTACATACTATTGATCCTGGCAGATGTTGCCCTGGCTAGAAGCTGGCATAACGCCGGAAAAAAAACAATTAAGAACCCGATTGCAGCGTCACCTACCAGGTTCAATTGTGTTTTCAAATCGGACTAGGGACCCACTCAAATATAAACACTAAGATTAATTAAAATCGGTCAAGATGTTTAGGAGTTAGGTGACAAACATATGTACAGAAGTATTATATTAATTATATAATTAGAAAGGTATTATTATAGTATATATTGGCCATTGGGTGATTTGTTAGTAAGTTGTATTTTCTCAATGCAAAGGCAAATGATTTAGGCCCAACATTTTTAAATAAACAATTAATAATTATAATTTTTTAATAATTTATAATTTAATATTTTTATTTTTTATTTTTGTTTATTTGCTTGAGCAATTGCACTAAAACTACTTTTTTTACGAGCATTATAATAATATGATGTAGTGTTAGGTGTAACCATTGTAACCATTTAACTAGTAAGTTACGGTTTCAATGATTTGGTGATTTGTAAAATAAATGCCAAGGCGAATACATGTTCATACAAAAAGGTACACAATAATTTAATTGATTACTGATAATGCGAATATACTCTAGAATGAATCTGTGTTCTGTATAATGTTGTGACTGTTTTCAATATTATAAATGTTACTAACCCGGACTGGTATAGGTACATGGATATATTATATAAATATATATATCGCTGTTATCGTTTTATTATAGTAATAAAGTAAATAAAAAATTACGCAACGTTATTTTTGCGTTCTAAAAATTTAAAAGTTGCCTATCAGAAGGAAAGGATCGAAACTTCTTGAGTTACAATGTCATATTAGTAAAAAAAAAGTTAACTGTAAAATCTACCTTCCCACTCATTTGACAGGATAATTTTCGGGCTAGAAAAATATAGCCACGCTGTAATTTCAATAAATAATCATAATAAAAATTCAAGAGAATATTTCAAATCCATTCAATATTAATTTTGTTATAAATGTGATGGTAGGGGAAACTGTCAAATAACAAAATAAGGACGCAAGCACTAAAATGTGACGTCACCGTTAATAGGTTAATTGTGTACAAAAGAGATAAAGAGATATCCCACCACCCCCCACTCATCCTCATACCAATATTTGAATGCTAATTAATGCTTCATTTAATAATTAATATTGATGCTGTTTTCAGAGAAAGATTTCTTTTTATTAGTATTATTTATATAAAAGTATACCCAGAAAAGTACCCGATTGTGTTAATTAGGGTTCCGTAGCCAAATGGCAAAAAACGGAACCCTTATGGATTCGTCATGTCTGTCTGTCCGTACGTCACAGCCACTTTTTTCGAAACTATAAGAACTATACTGTTGAAACTTGGTAAGTAGATGTATTCTGTGAACCACAAAAATACAAAAAAAACAATGAATTTTTTGGGGTTCCCCATAATTAGCACTGAAATTAAAAAAAAAGTCATCAACCCCATACGTGTAGGGTAAGCGTGTGGACAGGTCTTCAAAAATGATACTGAGGTTTTTATATTATTTTTTTTTAAACTAAATGGTTTGCAAAGTGGTAAAATGTGTGCCCCCCCACCCTTGTAACTTCTAAAATAAGAGAATAATAAAACTAAAAAAAATATAAATGATGTTCAATAACCATGCAAACTTCCACCGAAAATTAGTTTGAACGAGGGTCTAGTAAGTAGTTTTTTTGTTTAATACTTCATAAATCGTATAAGTGCCACAATTTACCTTTTTCATTACTCAACTCACTCAGGTTTTTGTACGGAACCCTTAGTGCGCGAGTCCGACTCGCACTTGCCCAGTTTTTTTCAATCGTTGCAAACTTTAAATGACGCTGCAGACTATAAAATTGCGGCAAACAATAATAATAATAAACGCTTATTTATGACAACTAGGACCAGTCTAGGATAATGCTGCCATTTTACATTTCTATTTTATTCTCTGTCACAAAATTATAACATACTAGCTTTTTTCCGCATCTTTGGTTACTGCTCCGCTCCCGTGGGTTGTAGCGTAATGTTATATAGCCTCGATACTATCCAACACTATAAGAATTTTTCAATTCGAACCAGTAATCCTTGAGACAAATGCGTTTAAACAAACAAACATACTAAACATTTTATTATTTTACTGTAAATTTCTTGGATTACCATAAAAGAACTATTAATTAGTTGGAAAAAAAAACTATTCAGTCCATCAGTTCTTTACATTATCAAAAAATATATGTAGCACTCAAATGTTTAATTTTGACATATACAGCACGTTGAAAGTGAAGTGACATCAGTCATACTTACGTAAATTGGGTATGTACCCCTTTTTACATAGAAGTGACGTAACAGGTACACTCTTGATCTTTGTCATTTTTTTTTTGTATTGAATTGATAAATCAATAAACTCATGTCAAATGTTATTTGATAGTAACAGAAAGGCTAAATAGTTTTTTTTTTATCCAGAAATTATCCCAATTACTTTTAATTCTTACCTAAATGAACGTCCACGCAACACTAATTAATCAAAATGCAAAACAGATGAAAATATTAACAACCTGACGAGATGCGAGCTAGTGACGGGCGTCGTCAACACAATAAAACGTTCCCTATAAATCAGCGAAATGAATTGAGCAAATACTCAGTCCATCTCGTTCTCGCCTACGCAATTTTTATATCTGTCCCTTTCACAATCCCGAATGCAGGCGCGGCTGCGGTTCAATAAAGCGGGCCACGTGACCCGAAGTCGTACGATCTTCAGGATAAATGAATGAAGCAAATAGTCCATCTCATTCTCGCCTACGCAATTTTTCTATCTTTCCCTTTCAAAATCTCGAATGCGGGCATGGCGGTTCAATACAGCGGGCCACGTGACCCGAAGTCGTACGATCGTCGGGATAAAAAAGCGACGAAAAGTGGGAGTAGACTGCTTACTTTAGACTTAGGGCAATCTTCTTCTTCCTGCCCTTATTCCATATTACTTGGGGTCGGCGCAACACGTTTTTTTCTTCCATTTCGTTCTGTCACCGGTCACATTATCACTAACTCCCTTTTCTTTCATATCATTCCTCACACAATCCATCTATCTTTTCTTTGGCGTTCATCTCCATTGCCAGGACCAATCTTCTTGCCAAAACACCACTGATCCGCGCAATTCGGGTTATAAATAACCTTCACGTGAAAATTGGTTTATTTACGTGTAATTCCAGAGAATTCGCAAAAATGCTATTGTTTATTTTATGTTATAGGGTAGATTAGAGTAGGCTATATGTAGCCTATATATTTGCATATTTTAAGTATTGTGTTTTTTATATTTATTGAATTTAGTATCTAAGGTATTATTAATTTTGATGTAGGTAAGTACAATTAAGTTTTTTTTTTTCTTTTTAAGTTTTATAATTGTAAGTTAACTTTAAGACAGCACTATCGCATTAGGTATTTATCTGTAATGATAATTATAAGGAAGATAAATAAATAAAAAATAAATAAAATAAATTAAGTACATATATTCAGAACTTTTTATACGTAGCGAGTAGACTAGATTGAGCGTTTCTGAACTACTTCTGTAAGGTTTTGGCGAGTCCTCGAGCCTTACCACGACGTGTTAAAATGTCAGGCGTGCGAGCGAGAATGAGGGATGGAGCTATACACCCTATTTAGCTTCATCCCTTTAAGAGTTCAGTTTAGGTCGTCAAAAGGATCGCGTTAAGTGCTCGTAGTACGGCCTCGGATCTTGCTATAGCGATGTCAGCAAATGTTTTAGTATTGTTTTTACGTTGTTTAGAAAAACAATTTTTGTCACTTAACTTTGATTATTTATATAATTTCGTTCTATTTTTTAAAAGCCGTCTTTTACGTTCGTATGTTGTAAACTACGGAAACCTACACGGGCGGCGCGCGTTGTCTGATTTTTTTATTAGCCATTTTCCGAAAGCTTATAGGAAGAAATCGATTTGTTCATCTTCATTTCAGTCAATCCCGTTATCGTACAGTTCTTTTATTTCACGAGCGCGGGTGAGCCATAGTTGTAGTTGAAGCGCGTATAGACACGCGCGCTTGTGTGCGTGACTACAAGTAGCGTTAGCAAGCTCATTCATTGTTTATGAACAAAATAATAAAGGTGGGTTTTAAATTACTTCTTGATACTAAATCTGGTAATTGCAAAATGAAAAAAATAATAAAATAAAAGTTTATACTCATAAATAACTTATTTTTTATTTTTTTATTATAGATTTATTTCGACGCTGATTTTTCGTAAAATATTATTTCAATCAGAATCATAACTAGACGCCTCTTCAGAGTCAGTTTCGTCGTCACTGTCATCTTGTAAATTGATTATTAAGGACGCTTTTACAATTTTTACTCGCTCAATTTTAGGTAAACTAGTCGCAACACATCAACATTACGCGTATGCACACAGCACGCACACATAGAATCTATTGTTCGCTCAATGTTATACTTTGACCGGACTTGTGTTAATACTTATACGTATTATTTTATTTTTTCTAGTATTGATTGAGTGAAGTTTGTATTTTTGGTAAATAAATAGGTATCGAGATAGGAGAAATATCGACCAGATTTCTTTGTACACCTACGATTATTTCCAAAGCCTTATTTACTGATTTGAACTTTTTTTTTTCAATCAGTAAATAAGGCTTCGGAAATAATCAGGCTTTAAACCTAGTTTGGGGACAAGAAGATAATACTTCATGCAAACTATATGGTATCCTATTACTGAACCTTTGTGAGGAACTTATTGAAAATAAACTTATTATTATTTCGTTTATTCATTCGTATACTGACCTGTATATAGACTGGCCTGTTGGTCTAGTGGTTAGTGGCCCTGACTGCTATGCCGGAGGTCGTGGGTTCGATTCCCACCCAGGACAAATGTTTGTGTGATGAGCACGATCATTTGTTCTGTGTCTGGGTGTAATTTATCTATAATATGTATGTATTTAGAAATATATAAGTATGTTTATCAGTTGTCTAGTACTCATAACACAAGCTCTGCTTAGCTTGGGACTAGACGGCGCTGTGTGATAGTTGTGGAATATTATTATTATTATTATTATTATTATTATTATATTTTATTTAAAACATTTAAAAATATAAAAAATTGTGTCTGACCGATATCGGGAACAGGGTCCAAGCTACCGGAGGTCGTGCTTCAGAGAAAGGTACCTCCTAACAATTAGAGCCGTGTCTAGGAGTACCGCTTTCTGAATCAAGCCCTTGATCCAGCCGCCCAACGCGAGGCTCCTAAGGTGTTGGTCGAGGCTCTTGGCTATTAAGCCATTGGCTGACACGACTATCGGTACAATGATCGCTGAGTCCACATCCCACATGTCGACAACCTCGCGAGGCAAGTCAATATACTTGATTTGTTTATCTTTCTCGGCTTTCACGAAGTCCTTGTCATGCGGTCTCGGCTTTCACGAAGTCCTTGTCATGCGGAACGGATATATCCACAATCATTGCACGCCTCTCGCTTCGGTCCACCACCACTATATCAGGCTTATTGGCCACAATAGTCCTGTCAGTGATGGTAGACCGATCCCAGTACAAAGTGATATGACCATTATCAAGAACTAGGTCGGGCTCATACCTGTAGTATCGCACTTCCGATTCCACAAGAGAGTATTTCAGTTGCTGATGGATAATCCTGGCTACAAGGTTGTGTCTATGCAAGTACTCTCCGTTAGCTAGACGAGAACAACCAGAGATAATGTTATTATTATTATTACTTGAATTTAATTTATCCGAAACACAACCCCCTTTGATGTGAATAGTCTTCAAAGGAAGTAGGTAAAATTAAATACTGGATCTGTTCGTTTAAAATACTCTTAAAAATATAATATGGCTAGATAAAGTATGATTCCTTATTATTTTAAAGTGCCTCTTACCATTCGGTGATCACTTTCAGTTTTCATTGCGTTGATCACAGAGACATCATTGAATATTTGCTTCTTCGTCGACATGATGAAGTCAATCTCATTTCTGGTCGCGCCATCAGGGCTTTGCCAGGTCCACTTCCTACGCTCACGTTTTTTGAAGAAGGAGTTCATAATATATCCTTCTCCATAAAACTAGCCACTAGGTGTCCCCTGCGGTTCCGATGTCCAAATCCAAATTGCCCCACTCGCAGCTCATCACCGTTTGCCCAGTTTCGCGTTAAAGTCCCCCATGACCACGGTGAAGTGAGTCTTAGAACCATGTATGGCTCTTGATATATCCTCATACATGGATTCTACTTCGTCGTCGGGATGTGTCGAGGTCGGGGCGTAAACTTGTATTAGCTTCAGCGAATATCTTGATGATATTCTGAGTATAAGGTACGCCATCCTGGTCGACACACTCTCGATCCTCACTACATTGTTCACAAGAGACTTGTGGACGATAAACCCGACACCACCCGGGGACTGCTGGTCACACTCCCGGAAATAGAGCAGGTTACCGGATTTGAGAATTATCGTGTCCTCCCCCTGTCTTCGGACTTCTGATAATCCCACAATACTCCATCGTAACCTGCTCAATTAATCCTCAAGTTCGGCGATCTTCTCGTCGGACCAGAGTGTACACGTGTTATATGTTGCCAGATCCATTCGCCGTTTTCTAAAGGGATAGCCGGATCCCATCCGGAGATTCTTCGCACCCCTTGCCTCGCCATAACCTTGACCACTACCGGAGTCAAGGGTAGACGACCTGCCGGGCACTAGGGGCTATTTTTTGGTTGTGCTTGTCGTGTGCGTACGCGCAGCGGAATGTTGTTGAATTGAAAGATTTTAATTAGGCAGATATTTAGTGTATGATGTCGTATAATTGTGTATGGTAAAAAAAAAATTGTGCACGCAACCATTGTGGAGAAATTCACCAAAAACTGATTCCGCTGGGCGAACGTTGTCCTGGCGGAACTTTTTTTAATCCATAGACTTTAGAAGAAAAGAGATGTGTCCAAAAATTAGTGTGTATTTGTGTGTAATTGTGTATGTATGAATAAAACTAGTGCATGCATAAACTTCGGAGAAATTCAAGTTTCCGCTACGCGAACGTTTGGCCATTAGCTAGTTTTCATATAAAGCGCTTACATAGAGAACTGTAGATTTTTACATACGTTGTTTTGAATTTGTTTATATTTGTTTAAAAAACAGATTTAGAAAAAATCGTAGGGCTTAAAAGATAAAAATATAAACGTAAAATACGCTTTTTAGGTCTTAGTTCTTAAAGTATGCACTTTGGGGTCTAGATTTTCACGTTTATACAAACCTTGTAAGTGTCTGCAACATGTTGCCAAGTATCAATGATGTTCCGTTAGTAACTAAAGAGTTATAGGACAAATTTACCATGAACAGATCACTGTTTACAAAGCAGTCAAATATCATGACGTTCTGAAGGAATTGCATGGTAATATGTATGTCAATAATTAGTGTATTCATTCAACTATTCTTATGCAAAATTTCATGTCATTAAATTCAGTAATTAAAGAAAAACAATCATAATACTGACGAAGCATCGAAAACCTACATAACCCGACCAAGTTCGGATGGCTACCAAAAAGCGGCCGTGCCATATATCTAAGATACGTTCTTAACCTTCCAATATAGTATTTATTAATATGGTACAGTTGCGTACACAAGCGTTAGAAAAAAATAAAACAATTGCATTTCTTGAATGAAAAATATTTTTTAAATAATAACGCCACTATCTACGATAAAAACAAATCTTCAATTAACAAGTACTTCTCTATTTAAATATCCGCGTACATAAATATTTTTAATTACATATAATACTTAATTATGTAATTATAATAACGTTAACAAACGCTTGCAATGACAGCAATAGACTTAAATGTGTTTTAACTAAAATAGATTATGAACTAGCTTTTGCCCGCGAAATCGTTCGCGTGGATGACGAAACTTAGGGTAAGTATAATATTTCGAGCTTCAATAAAAATTAAAATCACATCATATAACTAACCTATTCAGTTGTTTAGATTTGATCAACATTAAAAAAGTGCTTATAAACTAAAACATTGGTATAAAAAAGGTATTTTCAAGAAAATATTCTTAAATGAGTAGCAAATACTGTAAATAACCTCAACATTTCTAAGTAGGTATACCTAATATTTTCTAGTTTCAATAATAAAATCACAGATTAACAATTGTGTTATCACCTATACCAATTCAATACCGGTATTATACTGTAAATTTTGGGATGTTACCTAAATATATTGCACGGCCGCTTTTTGGTAGGCATCCGAACTTGGTCGGGTTATGTAGGTTTTCGATGCTTCGTCAGTATTATAATTGTTTTTCTTTAATTACTGAATTTAATGACATGAAATTTTGCATAAGAATAGTTGAATGAATACACTAATTATTGACATACATATTACCATGCAATTCCTTCAGAACGTCGTGATATTTGACTGCTTTGTAAACAGTGATCTGTTCATGGTAAATTTGTCCTATAACTCTTTAGTTACTAACGGAACATCATTGATACTTGGCAACATGTTGCAGACACTTACAAGGTTTGTATAAACGTGAAAATCTAGACCCCAAAGTGCATACTTTAAGAACTAAGACCTAATAAGCGTATTTTACGTTTATATTTTTATCTTTTAAGCCCTACGATTTTTTCTAAATCTGTTTTTTAAACAAATATAAACAAATTCAAAACAACGTATGTAAAAATCTACAGCTCTCTATGTAAGCGCTTTATATGAAAACTAGCTAATGGCCAAACGTTCGCGTAGCGGAAACTTGAATTTCTCCGAAGTTTATGCATGCACTAGTTTTATTCATACATACACAATTACACACAAATACACACTAATTTTTGGACACATTTCTTTTCTTCTAAAGTCTATGGATTAAAAAAAGTTCCGCCAGGACAACGTTCGCCCAGCGGAATCAGTTTTTGGTGAATTTCTCCACAATGGTTGCGTGCACAAATTTTTTTTTACCATACACAATTATACGACGTCATACACTAAATATCTGCATAATTAAAATCTTTAAATTCAACAACATTCCGCTGCGCGTACGCACACGTGCTTGTCATTAGGGAGGGGGGGGGGGGTTGCCATAATCGCCACGCTTGCCATGTGGGTTGGCGATCGGAGTGTGGTTGTTGCAATTCACAGAGAATGCTGCTGCCCATTTTCTGGTAAGTCCCTTAGTCGCCTCTTACGACACCCACGGGAAGAGATGGAATGGTGTTATTCTTTACGTCCAGACACCATACGGAACAATTAATTCCCTAAAATGCTTGTTTCTTGGATCAATTAGTTCAACTAAACCTTCACTATGCAACGCACACTCCGAACATTTCCCACCACACTTCTCTGCCGTCAAACTTTTCGTTTCCGAATCCGAATCCGAATAATTTAGTTTTTTTTTCAATTTCTTCTATATCATCTTCAAATAATGTGGGACTGTCAAGACGCACAACTTCTTGTTGAAGTGGTAAATATCTAGATTTAGGAAATCTAGATAGATTTAGGATAGTCTTCGTCCTTATCCAGACGGGTTTTTTTCTTATAAGAAAGGATTGATTGCGAATAATCCTCCGAATATACTTCCGACTCTATCAAGATATTGGGACTATCAGGACGCACAACTTCTTGTTGAAGTGGTGAGAAGTTCATTTTAGGATGGTTGTCATCTTGATCCAAACGAAGTTTTTTTTTTAAAGAAAGGATTGACTGATTCATTGTAGTCATTACTGTTCACATAAACTTAAATTTTAAATCACGAATATTTTCAATACTGTTTTACACGTATACAACAGACTGCGACTGGATTTCGGCTATCTAATGCTTTATTAACCATAAAAAAGTACATTGTAAATTTGGCAACGCTGCGTTTACCTGTTACACTTATTAACACTGTTAACACTTTTATATCTGTTACAGATATGTTACGGTTACACTTTTGTAAGTGTTTTGGGTTAACACATTGAAAACACATTTATAAGTGTTACATATTTGATTCTGTTACCAATTCAACATGTAACACTTATAATTCTGTAACCTTTATGAAGGTGTTTTTCAAGTCCCTGATGGCAATGGAATGATGAGTGTGAGCGTGTTTTTTGTCGGATTAAGAAAGTGTTGAGTAGCGCACCCGTGTTAGCTCACTATGATCCTGCGTTGCCGTTGGTGTTGTCAGTGGACAGCAGCGCATATGGACTGGGAGCCGTGCTCGCGCAGCGGTACGCAGACGGCAGTGAGCGGCCCGTGTGCTGCGCGTCGCGGACACTTAACGCAGCTGAGCAAAATTATTCACAACTGGACAAGGAGGCACTCGCAATTGTGTTCGGCGTACGAAAGCACCACCAGTACTTGTACGGACGACAATTTATATTACGTAGTGATCATCGACCATTGAGTTAAATCTTTGGGACGCATAAAGGGACACCCATGACAGCTGCAAGTAGACTACAACGTTATGCTGTGCAGTTGGCTGCTTACAATTTTAAAATAGAATTTGTAAAATCGGTGCAAAACTGTCATGCCGATGCACTTTCTCGTCTTCCGTTGAATTCTACGAGAAGTAGAATCAAAGGTGAGGACAGTGACTGTAGTTACCTCAATTATGTGCAGGAAAATTTTCCACTTAGTTTTACAGATATTAAAATTAAGACGGTTAAAGATTCATTACCAAGCAAAATATACGGATATGTTATGTTCGGGTGGCTAACATCGTGTAATAATGTAACAGAAAAAGCGTATTTTAATCGCAAAGAGAGTATTTGTGTGGATCAGGGTTGCCTTATCTGGGGTTATCGGGTAATAGTTCCAAAATCATTACGAATGATAGTATTAAAGGAAATTCACGATGGTCACCCAGGCATAGTAAAAATGAAGCAAATAGCATGCAATTACATTTGGTGGGAGACATTGGACGCTGATATCGAACGAACAGTGCAGGAGTGCGTCGCATGTCGGTCGCAGCGCGCGGCGCCTGCCCCAGCGCCCCTACCCCTACACTCGTGGCCGTGGCCGGAGGAACCATAGGCTCGGTTGAATTTAGATTTTTTAGGGCCATTTAATAATAAGTATTATTTAGTTATTGTCGATGCCCATACCAAATGGATCGAAGTTGACAATGTTTCCGGAACTTCCGCTGCGGTGGTTATAAATTGTTTACGTAAAATTTTTGCGCGTTTTGGCTTACCTAAAAGAATTGTTAGTGACAATGGACCTCCTTTTTCCTCAGCAGAATTCAAAAAATATTTAGACATTAATGGCATTTGTCAAACCTTGGTTGCTCCATATCACCCCTCGAGCAATGGGGCGGCAGAAAAACCGGATCTCTCATTCATTGACGTATACATCACACCAATATGGTGATTTTGTGTAATTCCACTTCCCTTTCCATGATTTCAGCTTTCCTGGCGCTATCAATCCACGAACGTTCCAAGTTACAATCCGCTGTTGTTTTGGGATTGAGATTTTGTCATTGTGGTGCTCACCAGTAACATAACTACTGTCTAGGACCTGGTGGGTCGCCCTAGGCGAGTCTTCGGTAGCCAATTTCACACCGCACGGCCCGGCACCGGGTCGTCCAACAAAGTCGCATCTGTATTCGCAAAATCCATAGGTTCTTTTTCTTGGGCTGATACATCATGGTGGGCGCCCTCGTCCTTCCATAGCAGACTTTTAGAGGTGATTTAATACCTCACGGTTTCTGAAACCGCTCCGTTAAGGAGATGTCAGGTTATTTACCGCCGTTGTAAGTTTTACGGCTGGGTTGTTCTTCTCCAAATTCAACTCTCTTCCTTTTTCATCCGGGCATATTACGGTCATATTAACAACGGAGTTAATAAATAATTCTTACAGCTTCTAAATATTCGGTAAGTCCTCTCTTTGAGGCGTGGTTGGAAAGACCTCACGGCGTCCTCACCTTCCGCATGACGCAGGTTCTCACCGAACACGGAAAGTTCGGGATGTTCCTGCACCGAATTCGTGCGGAAGCGACGCCCGGGTGGTGCCACTGTGTGGATCGCCCAGAGGACACGGTGGAGGTGTGCCCCGCTTGGGAAGAGCAACGTCGTGTCCTCGTGGGGCGATCGGCGGCGGCGATCTCTCGCGCCGGGCTTTGGTACAGGCCATGGTTCGGAGCGAGGAGGGGTGGCAGGCGGTCGCCTCCTTCTGCGAAGCAGCAATGCTAACAAAGGAGGCGGCCGATCGCGTGAGGCAACGCCAACGGTCCTCACGCCCCAACCGCCGCTTCCGATCCCGATTTCCGGCCACCGTAGGCGCGGGCTTGCGGACGGCGGGCAATTGGTGGCCCGCCGTCCGACCGTCCGGTAACCGGCCGGACCAAGCCCAAGTCGTCGACGGCGCGTATTGTTCCACGCGCGCCTCGGGGAGATGTCAGCAAATCGTAGGGGCCCAGCAGGGTCGAAGCCTACTGGGGCCATGGGTAGTGTGAAAACGAAGCCCGGACCCTGGGACGAAGGCAACGAAGGAACAGGAGTAGGTTTTTAGTCAGTAAAAGTCTGACACTATCTCCCACTCCACCCAAGATAAGGGATTTGTCATAAGATGATTTTCCCAACTAAAAAAAAAATGCTTCAATATATTAATTTTAATCGGAAAACAAAAAGATATTTTAAGATAGATTACCTAACATTAACACACAAAAAAAAAAATTTAACGTTAAAACTTAATAATAATAATATATTTTTACTATATTTTCACATACAAAATACACCTCAGTAAAATTAGAGCAAACACAGTTGATAGAATGCAACAACGCAAGAAAAGCAAGGAGTTCGACGATTAGCTTCAAGATCTTGAGTCACGTGAACATAATGAGCAAATGTGTAGCAACCTTACTTGTAGAAATGTCAGTAACGAAACCATAGTGCGATTTAGAAATAAGGCCTCAATAAACACCGCCGTCTATCGAGCTTTGTTGTACTAAAACGGAAAAATACTCAGGAATTACCAGTCGATTCGTAAACTTAGCTTGGCACCGACTCCAAAAAATTGATAAATTTTATTATAGGTTAACCGTAGGTTAGGTTAGGTTTATTAATATAGGTAGGTTACCTGTTGGTCTAGTGGTTAGTGGCCCTGACTGCTATGCCGGAGGTCGTGGGTTCGATTCCCACCCAGGACAAATGGTTGTGTGATGAGCAGGATTATTTGTTCTGTGTCTGGGTGTAATTTATCTATAATATGTATGTATTTAAAAATATATGAGTATGTTTATCAGTTGTCTAGTTCCCATAACACAAGCTCTGCTTAGCTTGGGACTAGGCGGCGTTGTGTGTTAGTTGTGGAATATTATATATTATATTATATTATTATTATTTTTAACTTTTTAGTGCTTTGGGTTTTTTGAAGTCGGTTTTATTTTTTGGCAAAAAATTTTTTTCATTTAAGACTGACCTGAGTTTCGCCAATGTTGGAATTTGTTTTTGTACGATACGAAAATCTTGTATTGTGCTCTGAATTACATCAGCTGTAAATCCATCAATGTCTACTTTATTTTCTTTCTTTCTTCGGTTTTTCATTGTTGAAGTGAATTTCGAAGATGTGCTAGCTACATCTCTTTCATTAGACATGTCTCGTTCTTCTTTTAATATTTTCTGCAATGTTCGTTCACTGACTCCCGTCGCTGATGCAGTGCGCTTTGTAATATTACGCAAATGTGATACATCACAATTTGGTTCTCGATGCAATCCAGTGAATGAATATTCTTCTTTGAGAAAATGATAGACATGTAGCGACATCTATGACGTCACATAAGAACTAATCCTGCATCGCGCAATCAAAGTTCTCCGCGCGTTTACAACATATAGAACAGCCCGAAATCATCTATCGGGCAGTAGTAGCCCACCAGACATAACACCCGTCTGGTCGGAGGATCCTCCCTTTTCAACGGAGGTTTGCGGGACTTTACTCTCTGTTCCGCATACCTCTAAACTGGTGACCCTCGACAAAGAACGTCAACGCAGCCTTCGTGCAGCCACCACTTCGTGACGTCATCATCACTTCCTCAAGCTTTCGAGCAGCGAGCCATACAGCCAACACCCACGGCTTTAAAGGGTATCCTGACCACCAGCATGCCTACCTAGTCATACCTGGTCATCACCCTCAGCCTCATCAGCGACCTTGGCTAATCACACCGTACCTTCGGCCAGTCACATGAAGAGCTATGAAGAACCTCTCCTGGTCGACGCAAGCGGTCAAGCCACTACATCGCACAGCACCGCTCCGACTCACTGGAGCCAGCAGCACTACTCCGACTCACTGGAGCCTGCAGCATCACCCCGACTCAATGGGGCATCATCCCGACTCACTGGGACAGCAACACCCCGACTCACTGGGGCATCACCGCAGACAGTTCCGACTCACCGAGAACTATGCGGCATTCGGTTCCGACCCACTGGAACCAACCTACCACTGGCCTGGCACGCATCAAGAAGCATCAAGAACCATCGATCTCCGATCTCCGGAGGGGAGTGATGTAGCGACATCTATGACGTCACATAAGAACTAATCCTGCATCGCGCAATCAAAGTTCTCCGCGCGTTTACAACATATAGAACAGCCCGAAATCATTTATCGGGCAGTAGTAGCCCACCAGACATAACACCCGTCTGGTCGGAGGATCCTCCCTTTTCAACGGAGGTTTGCGGGACTTTACTCTCTGTTCCGTCTACCTCCAAAGACATTTGCAATTATTTGACGACCCTAAAAAACAATAGATTATTAAAATCACGTTTATTATATATATATTCACGTAATAAATATTCACAACGGAAATGCACACCAAACATAAACATTAATTTGCCTTACCTCACTGCGAACAACTTTTCTTCGTTTACCGTACCTTCCATGCTGACGGTATTAGTTAAATAATTTTGGCGCGAACTGGATATCACTACTGACTCAGCCGTCGACTCGGCCGAAACTGAGCGCTCCCGAGCGTACGCAACAAAGTCAATGTGCATGTACTTTACCCACACAAGTATGGCACACCCGCGCTCGTGAGATAAAACGTCCAACTAAATATAACAGTCGAGTTATCAAGTAGGTAACATAGTTGTCAATTAATAAGTTGAGTCGTTGAGCTCCTTAGTAGTTCAAAGTTGACCTACTCGACTACTGATAAAGACTTTCATTGATAGGACAGGTCCATTCAAAATTTCAAATACGTGTGGTTCCTTCTTCAAAAGACCATTACATACATCTCATTGCATCATCAGCATTGTCTTTAAATAGCTTATTGTGAATGTGAGGACTATGCAGGTTGTTGAATGTTGACCTACCTCATTTGGTCTACACATTGGATTATTCGGCTCTATAAAGATCTGAGTTGAGCTACACGAAAACTGACAAATGCTTGACACTGTGTGAACAGTTCCATTGAAATCTGTGTGGTGCTTGTCTCAAAAGACCACCTCAAAATAACTTTTTCTTAGAAATGTACGCGTCTTTAGTCCAATAAGGCACATTTTATTATACCTAGGTACTAAGGACACGTAAATGGGAGGGGTTATGAGACAACCTGTGTGATGTGTCCCTTTGCAAAATCAAAAGGAAATATCACACGAAAGATTACCTATGTATATTCTCTTAGCGCAGTTGCATTTTAATTATTTTCCTTTTCTTCCTCCAAATCTAACATGTGTAATTTCTGACTATCTTTACTCAGTAAACATGAACGGATGTTTAACCACCTTCGGCGTCTCGGTCGGTTTCGCATAATATCTCTTGGTGCGACGTGGCCACGTCACGTTTCAGCCTAGCTGTTTTTTTGCTCTGATGTTGTGTGGTCCGTTATTTGGCAGAGTACAGGGTATAAACAAATGTGTGGATTGATTTGCAACATTTGTGGTTTTCCTCTGCCACGCGCTTTACTAGATTCCGTCAGGCACAGATATATTAATAAGATCGATGGCAAGCTAAACTTTGTGAATGGTAAGATAACTGTGTAGAGTCACATGCAAAAGTACCTGGATAGTACAGAAATAAAATCGTGTGAAGCGAGAAATGACGCCATCTAGCGTAAAACCAGATTTAAGTGTTGCTATCGACAACATTACATTATACTGTTAATAGATGGCGTCGCTGTGATGTATGTTTTATGTTCAAATGATTAATGCTTATTTTTGTAGTTTCTTTTTGTTTCTATAAACATTGAAATACTTTACAGTTTCTTTTAAATAGATGAAGATATTAAAATTGAATATCAATTTATAAATATTTGGTTATTTATTGACAAGATTGCAGTTTGCTATGGATCACATAAACTTTCGATTGGAGTAATGCCACTTTACTGATGAAAAAACTTAAGTCCAGTGAACACGGACGTTTATGTTTTGACGCCACAATAAATAATTATAATACTGAATTAATATTATTTACTCAGTACTTATTCTCTGTATTAACTGGAGACCTTGTTATGTGTGTTTAACTTAATACCCGTATTTAAAACAACTTAAAAAAGTTATGAACACTTGATATGTTGTTATGCAATTTTATAGTTTTTAGCCTACATGTAATCCTTTTGACCTTTGTGATAAAATTATCTGGTCTTTTGTTTGTTTTTGTTAAGGTTACATAAGCTTCAATCCTCTTTCCAATTTTGGAAACGAATACTTAAGCTATGGCCTCAATAAGAAATTATATTTATTATTATAATCTTCTTCGGTGATTAATAAACGGTGATTATTAAATTTGAATAAGAAATTGTAAGAAATACACATATTTTTTTTAATAGAGCCTTTTTTTTGATGAGCCTGTTTGCCTGCATTTTTTTCGTTTTGCGGAGTACCACTTGAATATTATATTACAAATAAATATCCACTTGTTAGCTTTGATATAATATTCCTACCGATTTCTTTTGTTTGTTATTCATAACTTACAAAAAGTGTAAGTACTACGTGAGATTTGAACTCACGGCTTACTGATTTACGCATCAATTTGCACATGCTAAACCGCTAGGTCAAGATGGCTCTAATTTTAATGATGAAATTATGAACTACAATCAGTTGTTAACGACAATGATGACGCATATTGTGTCTATTTTCTGTCAAACTAAAAGTCAAGTTTATACTTTGTAAGATTGCCTTTGGTCGCCACTTAGTTGTGAAGAAACCAACGCCATCTAGTTTAATTTTTGAAAACTTGAACGTTAACGTGCAAGGGAAAATAGGCGTTAAGGTATCCAAGCCCTTTTGCTGGCCTGTGTACCTAGTTTTATTTTACACATGAATACAATAAGGTTTTGTTACAAATGTGATTTTCTGTCTATTAGGTACTACAATGGCATTTGTTTATTATACTCTGTGTTGTGCTTTGTGATATTACAATCTCGAGTTCGATGTCGAATCGAATGCCATGGGGATTGGCGTTCGTGAATGGTTACAGTTTTACAATCTGATGGTGCCATAGCTTATAGCATGCTTCGAGCAATTGTTAATATAGGTATGTTAGTCTGACTATTGAGTGTTTAGAATAGATAAATCTATATACCTATATAAAAGGAGAAACTGACTGACTGACGATTGATATTTACAGCCGAAACTACTAGGACTAAGATCGTGAAATTTTGCACAAGGTTTTCTTTTATGACGTAGGCGAGCACTAAGAGAGGATTTTCCTAAATCCACCCCCTAAGGGGATGAAACGGGGGTCCAAAGTTTGTATGGAAAAACCTTCTTATCCGCGAGCGAAGCCGCTGGCAAAAAAAGTCGGTAATAACAGGACACGAATTTTGTTGTTTTCGACGACTTGGAGCGAGTAGCACCTTCAACCAAGTTATAATTACTAATAGAATGATGAAATGATCATTTTTTAACAGACTTCAAAAAG
Organism: Mythimna pallens; assembly: GCA_961205895.1. Taxonomy (NCBI): domain Eukaryota; kingdom Metazoa; phylum Arthropoda; class Insecta; order Lepidoptera; family Noctuidae; genus Mythimna; species Mythimna pallens. The sequence goes on from OY540843.1 coordinate 13,364,135, forward strand.
GAGGAGGTTATATGTTCGGTTAAATGTATGTGTGTTTTTATTATTATTTTTTATGTATGTTCACCGATTTCTCGGGCAATTGTGGACCGACTTTGAAAAATTTTTTTTTGATTGAAAGGGTTAGCTTCCGAGTTCGTCCCATAGAAATATTGTTATGATCTGATCATGAACCCCGAAGATATGGAACAGAACTCCTCATAGGATCACAGCAGAACCGTCGTAACAAGTAAAATTGCTTTTTTTATACGTGTAGTCAATGACTGACTGAAAGTAGAGGGGGAACATATCGAACTGATCTGATGATGAAGCCTGAAGTTAGGCACCGGAACTCTGTAATAAATTAGTTTTTTTTTATGTTCTAAACATAAAACGGGATTTACTTATTAAAACTACGGTAACTGTAGATTATAACGAAAATAATCATTGTTAATTTTGTGTGTACGTCAAAACAAAAATTCTGGTTTTTACAATCTTAATTTCAAGGCCGTTTTACCCACGCATTTTTCGATTTTCACGTAGTATTTCAGGACAGTTCGACGCTATCGCAAACTCTTTACAATAAATATTTTCGGTTCCTACAAAGCCTGGTTAGATATTTACGTCGCTACGAGTTTTGTGGTTTATGTGATTCTTAGTTTAATGCCCTAGCCTATGGGATAGATTGAACAGTAACAAATACATTATTAACATAATAATTTTATTGGGATTGTTTCAGATGCAAACAGGTTGTATTCGACATAGACAACCTGCCGACCGCTACGGTGATCATAGTTTTTCACAATGAAGCGTGGTCGACTCTCATGAGGACAGTTATGTCTGTGTTGATGAGGTCGCCTCCTAAACTATTGCAGCAGGTAAGGCACAACTATTTCTACTTATGTCCATTATACAGATACCGGCACAGATCTTGAGCACTGCCTTCCACTTGTGCAGAAGTGAAATATCGGGTCTCTTTAGTGGTATGAAGTGAGACGCGGGGGCGGGGAGTGTAATCCTTGTACTGTGATTGGCTTGCCGATGTGTACGATGCGCAAAGCGATCCCCACTCTTTCGCCGAGTGCTCACGATTCGTGCCGGTATCTGTAGACCTATGAAACTATCTAACCTATGTGCCTCAAACCATTTTTATTAGAAAGGCAATAATGCGAAGATGGTAATAATGTGAAGAAAAAATTATAGCATCTAAAATCATTAAAACAATGCGATAATGTTTTTTCTTTCTATCTATCTGAATGTCTGTCAAAAAAATTGTATAAAATTGTTTTTTCTTTTGACAAACTGGTGATTGTTGTCATTGTTTACAAAATCTTCTTGAATCTGTCTCTTCTGTGAAGTTTTTAGAATTAATTTAATTGATATTATAAAATATAAACAATGTGGAGAGGCCTTAGCCCGGTAGTGGAATGATGCAGGCTTACAGTATGTAACTTACAGTAGTGTCAATGTGACAAAGTTATTTGTAATACTGATACAAATAACTTTGTCACATTGACATTTGTGCAAATTAAATTAAAAACAATCTTTGCAAAATCATTGCCCCACATATTTGCCTGCTGTGGTCTTCCGATCCGATTATAATTTAGACGTCTTCAAGGCTAGAGTGAATAGGCTGTTAATAAACTAGTAAGCTTCACCATCAACAATTGCATCACTGATTACCATCAGGTGGGATCGCAGTCGCAGCAGCACTTGTTTATATCAATTTAAAAAAATAAAATAAAACTAAAAATACTAGTAATTTCTTTTTTACTTTATGTGCGTTCACAGACATGTAAACTCACATATACAAGATACCCAGAACACCCAAAACAACTATCTGTAGGCCATACAAGTATTTGTTCTGTGCAGTAATTATAGTAATTTTTAGTATTTTACTCTATAAGACAAAAATTTTAAAAATATGTATATTATTATGATAGCTTAGGTAAAATGCAGTCGGTAAGTGTTAGTTTTATTTCATAAAATAACAAAATAAATTTTAAAATACATTTCAAAGTTTTTAGTTTTTTATTTGTTCTTTAACGCCATGAAATAGTAGCCACCACATGTTATTACGTCATTCGGCTGTGTAAACTAAAGTGACAGCCGTCAACTGTCAATTGATAGGCCATACTGAGCGCATTTGTTTACACAGCCAACTGACGTCACGACCACAGCGTAAATATGGCGTCCACTGCTTTCTACATTTTCGTTAAATTATGCGTGGAAAATGTAAATTTTAAATGCATTTTTAGGGTACTTAGCGACTGAATAAAAATTTTGTGTTTTTTTAGTGGTTTATTAGCACTATAGAATCTAATTAAGACACTTTTCAAAAATGAGTGTAATACCTTATTGAGCCCGTGAGTCGCAGCGCAGAAGGCAATCGTTAAACCATTGCGCCGAACGTGTCGTCCACATTCGTTTCTTTGTACCAGTTTGATGGTATGGGAAATCATCAAATAACTTTTCCCGTCTCTGGGTGGAGCAAGAGGGTGTGTCAGTTTTTTTTTTTAAACTGCTTACAACCCACCTGTGTTCCTTCAGTTGCCCTTTGCGTTCCAAGACTGCGGTGACTCTTTCGGACAATTCCGCAGTTCTGGCTTTATGTTATGTTAACATCAATGTCGGTTGTTAACAACTAAGGTGTTAAAGCTTACTATCTTTTCTTTTGATTGATCCTCGCTACACTTTCCCCAACTAGCTCGAGGTTGGCTTCCAGTCTAACCGGATGTGGCTGAACACCTGTGTTTTACATGCGACAGTCATTCAGACCTCTACCACCCAGTTACACGATACTCCATATATAGAATGAAATAATTGAAATAAATGATCTAATTGAAATAAATTCAAAACATTTATTTCCATTAGATCATTAAAACTCACTGGGATATCAACATTTTACAAGAAAGGTAAATAACATCAATTGCATTGTTTAAACAGTGCAGTGTCATTGTATTTTTTTTGTACACAGATTGTAATTTAACTTTTGTTTGGAATGTCTATTGAACTCAATCTATACCTACATATAATAAATCTGTAGAAGTTTTTAGTTCTGTGCGCATCACGTAAAAGGTACGAAATCGATGTAAATAACTTTTATAAAATAAAATTGTGTGCAACTTGATATATTACTTAGGCTTTGTTTCATCGCAATCGAATATATACTTCATTCATTGACTGTTAGGCGGTACGAAGTCTGCCGGGTTAGCTAGTTTGAAAATAAAACCGTTTAAAGTTGAATGGCTAGATGTGTTAAACTCGAGTAAGACTGGCTGGACCAATTTGGATGTTAAACTATTAATTGAAATCTTAAGATAGTTCCTAATACGAAAGTTTGCGAGTATGTGTGTGTCTATGTTTGTTACTTCTTCACTCTTGAATGGCTGAACGAATTCGATGAAACTTGGTACACGAGTAGACCATGTCCATATTCTCTTGGGATATTTTTTTACGATCATGCGGGCGAAATCGCTGGCAGCAGCTAGCAATCTATATAAATAAAAATGAATGGTTAAATGTGTTAATAAGAGTAAAATTTGAAAAAGGCTGGACCGGACTATTTGGATATTAAACTATTTTTAGGGTTCCAAACCTCAAAACGAAAAATCGGAACCCTTATAGGATCACTTTGTTGTCCGTCCGAAACGCGTGGAGGCGAAATGTGTGGAGTTGAAATTAAAACCGTATTATCAAATCTGCGGTCCCTTAAAGCTATGAAAAAATCAAACTTCTAAGTTAACGAAAAAAAGGATACGGCCGTTTATGTCGCAAAAAACGTACATTTCAACACTCTCAAAGGAATCAAAATTCATAGGGTACTTCCCGTTGACTTAGAATCCTGAAATTTGGCATAAAGCGAGGCTTATAGTATAGATATAGGAATAAATCTGAAACCTGTAAATTTATAGTTATGTCACAAAAAAAACTTTATTTATTTACTTATTTATGTACACACAAACACTTAAAATCGAAAAGAACAAATACAGATAAAAGAGTACAAAGGTCCTGCTTATTTCTAACGAAATTTTTTCCAGCAGACCTGCGACAGGAGAGTTGGATGAGAGATGTAGACGCAGTGTGTATAAATAATATAGAGAAGAATTAAAAGACTAAAATTATTATCTAAAATAAATCTCAATAAATACATACATATATATCAATAACAGTAAATAAATACACATAAATAGATACAGCACATATATTAAATTATGAAAATACCTATAATTAATCTAATATATAAAATTCTCGTGTCACAGTTTTCGTTGCCATACTCCTCCGAAACGGCTTGACCGATTTTGATGAAATTTTTTGTGCTTATCCGGTATCTATGAGAATCGGCCAACATCTATTTTTCATCCCCCTAAATGTTAGGGGTAGTCCACCCCTAAATTTTTTTTTTATTTTTTAGACAAGGAAATTATTTATATGGCAAAACAACGTTTGCCAGGTCAGCTAGTATAACTATAATATATAACTTATGAGATGGTAGAGAGAAAATGTTCTTTGACTAGCTTTTTGAAAACAGATATATTTTTAGCATCACTGATCTTAGCTGGAAGTGAGTTCCATAGTCGTACCGCACGAAAAGAGAAGGAGTTAGAATAAAAATGGGTTTTATGGGCTGGGAAATTGAGATGGTGTTTAAGGTGGGATCTGCATGGGGCATCGGCAGTGCGAGTGAACGAAAAACGATCACGCAAGTAGCCAGGATGAGCAGGGTTGAATAGGATGTTGTACAAGAGACATAATACGCGAGTGTTCCTACGAAGACGGATAGGGAGCCACTTGAGATCCTTGCGGAACTGAGAGACGTGGTCGTATTTTCTTAGGCCAAAAACAAAACGAATGCACAAATTTTGCAAGCGCTCAAGCTTATTTAATAGCTCTTCAGTGGCATCCAGGTAGCAGGCTTCAGCATAATGATCGATGATCGGCTGAATTAGAGTTTGAGCTAAATAAATTTTCGTTTTAAATGGAAGAAACCTTTGAAGGGATTTAAGACTGGAAGGAAAAGTGTACCCCTTACGGCTAACCTCGTTCACCTGAGCACGCCAAGAGAGGTTGCTGTCAATTAAGACACCGAGATTCTTACTTACTTACATAACGAACTTTTTTTACAATTCGGAAAAAAAATCGTAACTCAATTGGGGAATCGAACTGTTTTCATAAGTAAGTTTGTGCGGAACCCTCATTGCGCGAGTCCGACTCGCACTTGCCCTGTTTTTTAAAGTCTTAGGAAGGTTCTTATAAATAGAAAATTGGATAAATTGCACGGAGAACTGTAAAAAAATATCTTCTTTTTTACAGAACGATGTTTGTCTGGTCAGCTAGTAAATAACACATACACACGCGTCATCACACAAACACACACACAGCAAGATAATGATTAAAATGGCTTAACAAGAGAGCGGCTGAATCAATTCTGGTCACAGTCTGTACGAGTATGTGTAAAAACTCGTACAGACTGTGACCAAGTTAATAATGTAACGTTTTTAGAAATAATGAGACTTCGCGCCGTAATCAAGTTAAAGTCCAGTGTTGATTACATTAATGCGTCGTTACTATTTTACTGTTGAAATTAAAAATTTATGTACTATTGATTTGCTGTAAATGGAGTCGTGTTTATCCTTAGTGTTTCGTAAGGCTGGGTTTTGGCAACTAGTTGAGTTAGAAAATCGAAACTTTTATGAGAACCGCGTCGTTTCTTGCCGGGTCTTCTACCAATGGATATGCAACTTACCAATACCTACGTTTTTTAAATATCTATTTTATCATTACTGTCGAATAATCATACATCAACTGAGCGATGTATGATTATTCGACAAGGTGACTGCCTAACCCGTAACCGTCTCTGTTTTAGTGTCTACGCACCCTTAACTCAGAGCATAACTTATTTTACAAAAAACATACATAGATATTTGTATCTACAAACTATTAAGAAATAATTATTACATTTCAGATAATTCTAGTAGACGATGCAAGTGAAAGGAGATACCTTCACGCAGAGCTGGATGACGCTGTGGCGAAGTTGGATAAAGTACAGGTTCTACGGAATCCTGTCAGGACGGGCCTGGTAGGCGCCCGGCTTATGGGTGCCAGGAAGGCTACTGGTGACGTGCTGGTCTTTCTCGATGCTCACTGTGAGGTGAGTCTGATTGTTGAATGCTAAGGAACCCTGTCAGGACAGGGATGCTGGGTGCCCGGTTCATGGGCACGAGGAAGGCTGCTGTCGACGTGCTGGTCTCCCTGACTGCTCACTGTGAGGTGTATTTGTATAGCCATGTGAATTTTGGTTTTTTAAAAAATATTTTGCACTAAGATTCTTATGACTTTTAACATAAGAATCTGTGAAGTTGTTGCTCAAAGTGAACTGTATATCAAGGTACCAAAATGGTTTTTCCTAAAATACATTTTTATTTACGTGATTGTAAACTAAATTATGACATAATTCTAGTAGCTGAAGGTCATCAACAATCCTTTCGAAAATTATTATATACAATAATTGTAACATTATGATTTCAGGTCACGAAAGGATGGCTGGAACCTTTGCTAGATCGCGCAGGAAACGATGATGTCTTCATATGTCCTCACATAGACCTGTTATCTACGGACACCCTGGCTTACACAAAGAGCATCGACGCTCACTGGGGCGCGTTCAGCTGGAGACTACATTTCCGATGGCTTATACCTAGCAGTGAAGTACTCAAAAAGAAGTCAGAAAACCCCTCCAAGCCTTACCCCACTCCTGCCATGGCTGGCGGCCTTTTTGCTGTCCGAAAAAGCCTTTTCTGGCGTCTAGGTGGTTACGACGAAGGTATGACAATATGGGGAGCAGAAAATTTAGAACTTTCCTGGCGAGCGTGGCAATGCGGTGCGAGAGTCGAAATAACATCCTGTTCGCGAGTAGGACATATATTTAGGAGTCACAGCCCTTATAAATACCCTGGAGGAGTAACAAAAGTTCTACATGCGAACCTAGCTCGAGCAGCTACAGTGTGGATGGATGAGTGGGCTGATTTCTTCTTTAAATTCAACCCAGATATAGCCTTAGTTCGCGACCAGCAGTCTGTCGGAGACAGGGTAGAATTGAGAAAGATTTTAAAATGCAAAAGTTTTGGATGGTACTTAAGTAACGTGTGGCCCCAACACTTTTTCCCGACCGACCAGAGATGGTTCGGCAAAATTAAAAACGACAAAGGTGGTTGTATAGGAGTTACCCCTGGTGCTGTGGGAATGGGAACCCCAGCCGTCGCGGTCGACTGTGGCGGGACACTTAGCCTAGAGAATTTAGTAGTTTTCACTCATGAGGGGAAAGTCATGGCGGATGAGGGTCTATGTTTGCAGCAAGGGAACGGCCGCGCCCTTTGGAAAAGCTGCAGTGATAGTAGTAAACAGATATGGGTACAGAAAGGACCCAGATTAAAAACTCAGGGTGGTTTGTGTCTAACGTTAGTAGTCACTAAGGATTCACATGGTATCGGTGATCCTCTAACATCAAGAAAATGCGTTACGGATAGTAAACAAATCTGGCATTTTAATCGCGTGCCTTGGCGTTAACATTGTGATAAAAGTAGGTAGTAAAAATTAAAAATATACTATGCAATAAATTTACAGAAAAAAATATAATTTGCGGCCAGGACCGGCAGTCTTGAAGCTATAACTGCCAAATTCATGCAGTCGCAAAAATTTTAATGTTGCAAACAGGTAAAATTCTATGTCATCAAATAGTTTGGTAATTTAATTTAACTCTTATGAAAGGTAAAACAATTCATTAAAATTTATATCAACCATAAAACGTCTCCACGTAAAGATTTACGTCATCTCTGTACATATTTCAAGAAAATCAATTATGTTTTCAAGTTATGTTCTCAAATTATACTCCTCATATTGACGGAGTTTTTTTTATAGGCTGGTAACTTAGCGATGAGTAGGTGTTAGTTTTGCCAACTATTTTGGGATTGCTGGTCTAGGAATCTAAAAGTACATTAATTTTAATGCAAAGAGATTGATGTAAAGTACTTAATGTTATTTGGGTCTGATTCAGAATAGTATATTTTTAGTAAGTCAAAATTATTGTTATACAATACAATAAGGGAGGCATTTAGTAATATTTAGCACCTGTGATTGTAATGATATTATTTTTGAAATGAAATTACTAGTTTTTAGGAGCAAGACCATATGTTGTGATTTTTTAACATTATTAACATCATAGGTATTTTATGATTTTACGATTAGTTTACAACGTTAAGGTTAATATTACATAGTTTATGTATATAATAGCGGATATTATTCCGACTATAGACTCGAGAACCGACTGAGTAATGTCTGCACATAATTCACCATTCTGTAAAAAAAAAGAATTGTATATATTATGTTTTTTTTTGTTGTGCTGTACACATATTTGTTTAGTTTATTTTTAAGTAGGATTTAATCGATTTAATTTTAAGTTTTGGTGCACTTATGGTTTTCATGCCTATGGCATTAAGCTTTGCTGAAAGAAAATGGTGGGTTTAGATCCTCTGTGCACTTATTATTATTTTTTTCTAAAGTTTTATGCAATAAAGAATAAATATTTTCTATAGGTAATAGTAACGTAGGGGACACTGCAAGCCTATGTTTCAATCAGAATGCAAGAAAAAGACAAACTGTTCACACGAACGCTTTATCTCTCTCACATTCCACTTTTTTGAACTTATTCAAATTATTGTATCAAAATCCACCTAGTTCTGACTGTTCATGACAGTCAGAATTAGATGGATATTATTTATGTCTATGGTTTCAGCCAAAGTATATACTGGCTTTACACGGTTTGTGCATTTAGCCAGTGTCAAGTTTAGAAATTATTTAATTTTAGTCGCTATGAACTCATAGTAACTACTTTGATTTCCATTGGAACACGGATGTAACACATTCGAATGTTTTTACCACTAATGATTCAATCAATCTTTCGCGGCAAGCTTCGCTGAGGTAGTCTATGTTACAATAAGAAGATTCAATGATGTTACAATTGTCCAGTTGTGTAGACACTAGAGATACAAAACTGCACCAATTTTACATCACAATATGCACTAGGAATCAATTTGCGGATAATGAAAACAGCCACTGCACTTGACTCAGAAAAAAAAAAAATAACATTCCACTCTTATTTATTTATTAATTTACAAGCATTTCTACAAGGTTCCAGTGACCGTTCTCTATGTAGTACATTTTTTTTTCTGTTTGTACTTATGAGAACCTCGTTTTATTGTGCCTGTTAGTAATTTAATTAGTAATTTAAGGGCCGAAACTGCGTATAGCGCACGTCAGCGCGGTCCCATACAAAAGTGCTCCGTTGCGGTGACCCGCGCTGACAACCGTCGCCGGGTCACGCGTCTGTTTTGCTACGTAATACTTTATTAAGTTCTCCATCGACACGACTACATGCACACCGTTAAAGTTGAATCAGCGACACTGCGTAGGTCCGCAACGGGGGACCATCCGCGTGAACACATGCACTGGCAGCCATCGCGTGAGATGGCTGCCCGTCCTCAGAACGCGCCACCACCGGGTCCCCAAATAAAGATTGGAGGGGTTCACATCGGTGTCGGGTCGCCAATGTACCCACTCCTGTTTCTGTTTCTGGTACTCGTCCTCGATAGCCGGTGGAATTTCGAGGAACACTTCCGACGTCTGGCTCTCAAACTGGAACGGACAGTCAGGTTAATTCCCCCCTCTGTAGCCCCAAAGTATGAGCGCATGACATTTTCATTAATGGACGATGTCCATCGCATGCGCTGCACACTTCCACCGGCAGCGGGGACCCTATCAGAGGCCGGTGGGCCTCAAGGTCCCAAGCTGGCCGGAGGTCGGCCTCTTCCCCGTCGACGCGCAGGTGGTGGTGTCGTCGGCGGCGAGAAGTATTCGTCGCTCGAGCTCGACGCAACAGCAGCGACCGGAATCTCTGGACTTACGGTTGGAGCTGGTCCCGGCGGCTGCGAGGCGGAGCTGAGCGACGAACCCGAAGATGGGTGTGTTTGTAGTTTTTGTGCTCGGCTTCTTGTCAGCAGTCTTCCTATTTAGTTCATCGCCATTTCATTGTATATTACTTTTGCTGGAGGCATTATATATAATTGTATGTTTTTTCTTATTATTGTATAGTATTGAATTAAATTGAATGAAAAATTTTGGCGAGAAAATATTTGCTGTCAGTCAGTTTGACAGCCGCCACTATTCGGAATATTATTATTATTATTAATACGCCGAATAGTGAGTTTGCAATTGACCCGACTGCGTTAATAAGGCCGCGTCGGGTTCGTAAGCGTGCGCCATAATGCTGGCTAAGCAACAGCTGGTTGTAGTACTGCAGTTTGTTGTAATCGTGACGTACTTGTAGGAGTATCATCTTACAATGACTCGTCTCTGTGATCGATTGACAAGATTTTTCCAGATAATTTGTAAAATCGTTAACTGCTTTGTCCCCTTGCCAGTATGGTGCCATGTTGTAATAAGTTACAAGTTTCCAATTATCTCTGATTAAGCGCACTTTTCCCACTGTGTCAAAGTACAAAGCTTTATTGGTATCGAACTGCGTAATGGTGAAGAAAGCCGTGGTAATATTCACTAACTTAGGGTGGGTTCTGGTGCTAGATTTCTGATGATAGTTTGGTTCTTTCTCAGCTGTTATGGTTTCCAAATGTTCTAATGGTTCGTCTTTTTGCATGCCTGGTTCTGGTGTTTCTGTTTGATCTATAGGTAAAACGGATAGTTTCACTATAGGACGCTTTATGTAGCCATTTTTGGTTTTTAGAGTCACTACTCTGACTAGTTCATCTTTTCCTGGATGTACTTCTATTACTCGACCCATTGGCCACTTTCCCGCTGGTAGATTTTCGTCATGTATCATTACTAAGTCACCCACGCTGATATTCTTCTGGTTTTTCATCCATTTTCCTCTGGTTGATAACTGAGTCAAGTACTCCGTTTTCCATCACTTCCATAAGTCGCCGAATAATTTTGACACTAAGTGCCATCTGGTTCTGGCGTCTTCTGACGTTTCAATAATGGTTAAACCTGGTCGTCCTGTTATGAAATGAGCTGGTGTGAGAAAATCTAAATCCTCAGGGTCTTCTGATAGCGCGCAAAGTAGTCGAGAATTCAGACAAGCCTCCAATTTCGATAATAATGTGGTGTATTCTTCAAAAGTTAATGTTTGTTGCTAATCACACGTTTGAGGTGGTGCTTGAGACTGCGCACGGCTCTTTCCCAAAGTCCTCCCGCCTAAGGCCAAGAAGGTGCATTAAAATGCCATTCAATATTTAGCTCGGTTATTTCCGTAAATAAATTCTCACTAAAGACGTTTTGAAGATAGTGGTATTCTACTTGCAGTTTTCTGTTAGCTCCAACAAAATTGGTTCCATTGTCACTGTAAATGTGACGTGGAGCTCCGCGTCGAGCTGCCATCCTGTGTACTGCGGCTAGGAAAGCTGAGCTGCTTAAATCTGACACGTTCTAAATGCACAGCTTTTGTCACCATACATACGAAAAGCGCAATGTAACCCTTGGTAGTTTTTATGCCTCTTCCCTTGTTTGCTTTAACTTCAACAAAGCCTGTGTAATCGACGCCACAATGGTAGAAGGCACTTTCAGGGTTAACCCTGAATTCTGGTAGGTCGCCCATGAGCTGATGTCGTCGGATTGGTTCTTGCTTCTTACATATGATACACTGCCGTATAAATTTCTTTGTTGCCATATATCCTTTGATTATCCAATAATTTTGTCTAATATTAGATAAAGTAAGCCGAGCTCCGCCATGATAGGTTAATTCGTGAGCATTTGAGGTATTATTATCGAATGTTTCATCTCGCTGTTTAGTTGAGCATTCCTTAACCTACCACCTACACGCAACATTCCATCTTGATCTAGAATGGGATGTAAAGGTGAATGTTTACTTTTCGAATGCAACCTTTTATTCTCTTGTAAACAACGAACGTCACTAGCGAACTCTATTTGTTGTATATTTTTAATGATCAGCAGTTTTGCCCGACGCAGTTCATGTAATGTGAGATAAGGTTGACGGCCCGTTTTCGCTGTTGCTAATCGTAGTATCCATACAAAAATACGTATGATTTTTGCTAAGGAATTGTATTTGTGTATTAAATGGTCAATAATATTAGGTATGGTCATGGTTGGTTTTCATGTTGCTTCACTGCTACTGCATTGGATCGTACCGTTTTTCTTATCTCCAGATTGGTCTCATAGATGGTTTGTGGTGTCTCGAGAGTTTCGAATGATTGAATCCAACATGGTCCGTGCCACCACAGATCATGTTTTCTGAGCTGGTTGATTTTCAATCCACAACTTGCACAGTCAGCTGGGTTTCACTAGTATTGACATATCTCCACTTGTCTTTTGGTACTATTGTGGTGATTGCTTTTACACGATTTGTCACGAATGGTTCTTCGTTCATCTTACTGGATCTCCCTGGATCCATCCTAAGACTGCTGTCAAATCACTCCAACAATATACTTCTTGTTTATAGCTTGCTAAACAAGTTTGGACTTTCTGCATCAATTGAGATAACAGGTGCGCACCCATTAACTCCATCCATGGTATGGATATATCTTTACTAACGGGCGCTTTGCAGCCACCAAAGTTACCTCGTTCGAGCTGCGTTGGTTACGGACCTTGCAATAGATGACTGCGGCATACGCCTTATTTGACGCGTCACAGAAACCGTGTAATTGCAAGTTATGGTTTTCTGTAGTACCGAACCAACGTTTTATTTCTATGGTATTGATGTCTTTTAACTCGCCTCTTAGTTCTAGCCATTTGATCTTGATTTCATCTGGTAGTGCGTCATCTCAGTTAAGACTAGATAACTACACACTTTGAAAGAGCATTTTCATGTTAGCCAGCCTAACGGGTGAAATAACTTGGATATGTCGGAGAGGAGCGATCTCTTGGTTGGTTTTGTTACTGATACTGGCTCCAATTTTTTTTATTTTATTTTTTTTATCTGGTCCTAGGGTACATCCAAAGAATGGACCCTATTTTTATTACAATCTAGCCATATATACAGACTAATAAGTAATTTAATTATATCGTAAACTAATAAATTGTCTTTACTAAGAATGTGTCCAATAGCTCTTTTCTTATTGTCTCTATTAAGGCGAATACACTTCGTTCTTGTACTTATTAAGTAGCAATTATGCTACATTACACTATTCACTATTACTAAACACTAACTCGAACGGTTTTGTTCTTTTTAGTCTTCTCACTATATTTGTGTGGTCGAGAAGCTGGATTGCCTCGATGTTTAAATGCTGATGAAGTCGCTTTTCGTGAGCTTCTGCAGATTTTTTTATCACTTTTTTGATGAACTGAACTTTTAGATCCCGATGGAGGTCATCATTTCGTATGTACCAAGGTGCATTTACAATTTACCCTTAGTACCTTGTTCTGAAATCGTTGTATGATACTTATATTGGTCTGTTCGGTGCAGCCCCACAGCTGAATACCATAAGTCCAAACTGGCATCAGGACTTGTCTGTATAATAACAATTTGTTCTGTACAGATAACATGGAATTTCTTCCAAGCAACCAATACATTCTTTTGAATCGTAAGTCAAGTTCATCTCTTTTCTTCTTGACGTGGGCTTTCCAGCGTAACTTAACGTCAAGAGTCATACCCAAGTATTTGGCTGTATTCTGGTATGGGACTTGTTTATTATTAATATAAACTGGAGAATACTGGTGTTTCTTGTTACTAAAGTTTATGTTTACAGATTTGGATTCATTCAATTGAATCCTCCATTTTTTGGTCCAGTCATAGACTTGGTTGACAGCCATTTGAACCTTTTTAACTGCTTCTTCGTGGCTGTTTCCTACAGCCATGAGGGCTGTGTCATCAGCGAAGGTCCCAATGGTATTGTACTCTGTTTCTGGAATATTGCAAGTGTAAATGAGGTACAGGATCGGACTTAATACACTTCCTTGCGGTACGCCGGCATTTATTTGTTTCCATTCTGAGTAGGCATCTTCTTGCCTTATTCTAAAGACTCTGTTTAAAATGTAGGATTCCAGGATATCGGCAAACTGCTTAGGTAACAGGCTCTTCAGTTTATATATTAGACCTTCATGCCATACTTTGTCGAAAGCTTGAGCCACGTCTAAAAACACAGTAGAACAAACCTTCTGGTCTTCAAGGGCGTGTTCTATTACGTTTGTGATTCTATGCACTTGATCAATAGTTGAGTGCTTTTCTCGAAAACCAAACTGGTGCTCTGGTATTATGTTCTTGCTATGTATTATTGGTTTAAGCCGTTTAAGTAACAGCTTTTCAAATAGTTTTGCCATTATAGGTAGCAAGGAGATAGGTCTGTATGACGTTTCATGTGCAGGTTTCCCAGGCTTTGCTATCATGATCACTTCAGCAACTTTCCATAAGTCTGGTACATATTTAAGCCTTAGTGCAGCATTCATGAGGGTTGTCAACTTAACCAGACCCTTTCTTGGTAGGTTATGAAGTATTTCCTCAGTTATTAAATCGTAACCTGGTGATTTTCGACAGCTTATATTTAGTTTTATTTCACGCGCGACTTCTCTCTCGGTGTTACTAGTTTAATATCTTCATATTCTGGTGTCATGTTAACCGAAATGTGGTCGTCAATGGTTTCTCCCTCGTTTGGTTGAAATATGTTTTCTAAGTGCTCTGCAAACCTCTTTGCTTTTTGACTATTAGTGACTGCCCATTGTCCGTTTTCACACTTAATGGGAGGAATTTGTGTGATCGGCCTTTTGAGATGCTTGGTAGCCTTCCAAAGTGAGTAGTCTGTATTTTGGTCGTTACTTAGTTCCTGAAGATAGGTTTTAGTTGAGTCGTCTCTGAAGTTCTGAATTAGTCTTCTTACTTTTTTTGTCAGCTCGTTTAGTTTTCTTTTGTCATCAGGGCACCTAGATTGATGCCACGTTTTTCTTTGTTTTCTTTTCTCCATAATGAGCTGCTTGATTCTGAAGGGATAAATATTTCCCTTTGTTCTCTTGTTTATATTGGGTGTATTTTCCCATAATGCTTGCTGGATATGCATTATAAAGTTTTCTACTTCGATATTTAAATGATTGGGTGTTTTTAATGGAACTTTGAGATCTATTTGATCATTTAATTTGGTCTTAAAACTCTCCCAATCCGTGTATTTATTGACAAGAGTGAGCCTGTTTTGTTTGTACAAAATGTTTTCACTAATTTCTAAATAGATTGCAGAGTGATCTGAGTTCATATCATAGCTTTGTTCTGTTTTTATGTAACTGGTTGATAGATTCTTGGTTACGAAAAAATCTATTAGGTCCGGAATTGTATTTGGATCTGTTGGCCAATAGGTAGGCTTTCCAGTAGACACAACTTCACATTGCGTCTCTTTTATGGCATTCAGTAGTTCTTTACCTTTAGTAGTTGTTAGTCTGGAGCCCCAGTACGTATTTTTCGCATTAAAGTCACCGCCTAAGATAAATCTACTGCCAAGGCTGGTTAGAAAACGGATATAATGTTCTCTTTTTATCATATACCGAGGTGGACAATAGATGGCAGACACTGTTAGTGGATATTTTTTGGTTTGGAGACATATCGCCACTGCTTGGATATCCTTCCTCTTCGTATTTGAGCTCTTCATAGTGCTGTAAGTTTTCTTTTACAATGACGGCACTACCGCCTCTTGCAGAATTGTCTGGATGAAGTGTATGGTATACTTTGTACCCTTTAAATTTAATATGAGATTGTTTTGTGAAGTGTGTTTCTGATATCAGGCACACATCAATTTTTTCTATGTATAATACTACATGTAACTCATTCTGGTGTTTTAATAACCCGTTTGAGTTCCACGTCATAAACTTCAATGTAGTATTCATTTTTTAGGCTTAAGAGTAGCAGCTTTGTTGCTATTTTCAATTTTTTTTAGTCCCTCGTCGAATGATGACATTAACTTTAATATTTCATCCAACTTTTTGTCGCTGTTCAAGGCAACCAAAGGCTCTTTTGCTATGCCTTTTGAAGCTGCTTGGGCGTATGAAACGCTTTTAGTGGTGGTTTTCTTCGTCGTTTGACTTGGTTTGTTCAGGTAAGGGCTTTTGCCTCTTCCAGTGGGTACATTTTGTTGAGGGATAATTTTATGACTTTTAGATTTATTGTTTCGAATCTGTTGAATTTCTTTAGCTACCATACATCCCCTGTAGTTTGCTGGATGTGAAGCTCCACAGTGGACGCATTTTGGCTTCTCTTCTTTTGGTTTTCTGCAAACCTTGGTAAGATGTTTACCTGTGCATTTTACGCACCTCGGTTCTTTGGAACAGTACTTTTGCGTATGACCGTACGCCTGGCATCTTTTGCACTGGGGTACCAGTTTTGTAGATTTTAGGGGCTGAATTTCTACATCACATCCCAATCTATATTTTATGTTATATATTTTGCTGGTTTCCTCATCTTTTGAGAATGTCAGCATGAACATATTAAGTGATTCTTTAGTTTTCCAGCTCAATTTGTTGGCTGCTTCTAAAATCTTGTAGCCTTTGCTACGCAAATCTTCAACTACTCTTTCAGGGATGCATGAAAAATGCAATTTTTTTGCCATAACTCTTATTGGTCTTTCTTGTTTGTTCTCATAAGAGTGCCATAAGCAATTGTTTTTCGAAAGGGCTTTAGAAATTCCTCTGTACTATTCTTCGCTTTTAGCATTTACTTTGACAGTATCTCCATTCATCATTTTAATGCTGAACGTGTCAGCTGATTGACTCTCGCATAGAAAATCAAAGAATTTCTGGTAGTTCTGAATACCATCTACAATGATAGGTGGTGGCATAGGAGTTTTTCCTTACCTTTGTTCTCTTTCCTTTCCTGATCGTTTTGAGTGGGTTGGGCCTGTTTCTCGAGCGAGCTCTTCTTCATCTGTGCTGTATTCAACAGGCGGGGGAGAAGTCTCGTTGGCAGTTGATGCTGATTTCGCTGGGTTTCCGGCTTGAAGCTTCAGCTGCTGCTGGAGGATTTCTATTTGACTTTTCAGGTCATTTAGGTCTTCTTCTAGTTTTTTACGCTGTTTCCGATCTTCACAAAAATATTTATATAACAGATGTTCAGTCTCTGTATTCAAGATTACTCTGGCATCACTCAGAGTTTCCTTTTTCGAACTCATTATAAAATATAAGTGAGTATTAACTTCGCCTTAACAAAAATATTCGCTGTCAGTTGTCAGCATTGCGCAATAATTAGGTCATTGCGCCGCATCGGACTTGAAGGCGCTATTTTGATGCGTAAGCACTTTACACTGTGGTACGCGCGCGATCGCATGCAACACAACTGCTCTCAGCGAAAATCGAACGATTATTGATAATTTTAGATTAAAGGTAAAGTTATCCTGTTGCGGAGTCCATCCCAGCCCCAATGTTTTGGTTGAATCCGATTGTTTAAACTCATAGACTTGTTGGTTGCACAAGTCTTTTTCTAGATCCGCAAGTAACTGTGGTTCATTTGTGGCCCATTTGCGTAGGTTGAACCCGCCCTTGCTGAGTAGTTTTATGAGGTCTGATTTTAAAAGTTTTGCTTGTTCCAATGAATGAGCACCTCCACAATAGTCGTCCATGTAGAAGCACTCCTCTAATGCTTTTGCTGCGTCAGGAAAATTCTGTTTTTCTTTAGCGGCTAACTGTTTTAAGCACATCATAGCTAAAAATGGTGCCGGTTTTGTTCCATAGGTAATGGTCGTGAGTTGATATGTTTGTATGGGTTGGCTGGGTGAATCTCTCCATAGTATCTTCTGGTAAGGCTGATCTGCAGAGTGTACCATTATCTGTCGCTGATATTGAAAAAATGTATTTTTCAATATCAGCTGTGTAAACGAACTGATACTGCCTCCATTTCAGAATCAATTCCTGCAAGTCTTGCTGTAAGTTTGGACCGCGATATATGAAGTCATTCAAGCTTAGTCCTGATGATGACCTAGCTGATGCGTTGAAAACTACACGCAGCTTTGTGGTGGTAGACTCCGCTCGAGTGACGCAGTGGTGTGGTAAATAGCACTCGGGCGTCGCGCTCCTGGTTGATAGTTTCATATGGTTTAGTGTGTGATATTCATCAATAAATTTTGCGTATTGATCTTTAAGATCCGAATTTTTCTGTAGCTTCTTTTCTAAATTCCGAAATTGTGCTAAGGCTAATGGTTTTGTGGAACCTAGTTGTTCCTTGGCTTCTGGTTTGAATGATAGGCGTACTTGGAATCTCCCATCTTCGAGTCTCTCCGTTGTTGAGAGAAAATACTGTAAACATTCATGATCTGTGGACATTTCGATCTGCTGGTTGATGTCTTCGTTTTCCCAAAATCTACGTAAATCATCCATATTGTGAAGAACGACGTTGCATAGGTACTTTGGTGTCATTGTCCCACAAATCAACCATCCTAATTGCGTTTGTTGGGCTATTGGTTGATCTTCACTATCACCTCTCAGAATACCACCTAATGCAAGCTTACAGTAGACGTCAGCCCCAAGGAGTAGGTCCACCGGTCGACTGGTATTGAATTTAGGATCTGCTAAACTAATATTTTGAATATGAGGCCACGATGGTTTTACAAAAGATTTGTTTGGTAGGTGTTTTATTAGGTTATTCATTATTAGGACATCCCCTTGTAAGGCGAAATCGCTATGAATGGACTTGAATCTTATGTTCAACGCTCCCTTGCAGCTGTTTTCTTTTTCTCCTACTCCGAATATTGTGCCTTTGCAATGCTGTCTTGGTAATTTTAAAACTTGCGCCGCTTTCTCGCTGATCAAGGAAATTTGCGAACCTTGGTCAATCAAGGCTCTCATGGTGTGATATGTACCATCGGATTCCATCACCTTGACTATAGCCGTGGCCGATACCCAGGATACATGGGTTGAAGTTGGTACTGGTTCATTATTGGTTACGCAAGACGTGCTAGGTACGTGCCCAGCCTTTTGGTTAGATTTTGCTGATGTGGTTGGTTTACTTTTCGTAGCGATTGCTTCATGCAATAATGAATTATGCTTGGCGTTGCACTTGTGACATGTTTTGCTAGAAAAACATGGTTTATCATAATGGTTGAATAGGCAATTTACGCAACACTTCAGGTTGTTGACAGTTTTTAATTTTTGCTCATCCGACATTTGCAAAAATTGGGGACACATCCAAAGTCCGTGGTCGTTTTTGCACAACGAGCAGGTCATTGAACGCGAAACGTGGAGTGATTTCTTGTGGTGTTCCATGTTTTTGTTGGAGGTCTGCTGGTTATGATTAGTGTAGAGTATTCAGGCGCAGGGGTGGATGGTTCCCGAAGAAATGAAACGTAGTGAAAGCTGAAGACTTCTTGATTTATTCTTGAGCACTTGTTTACAGGAAGCAATGACTCCAAACGACGACAAAGTTTGGCCGTGAGGCGGCTATATATATACCCTTCGTAGGTGGGTGGAAGTAGTGGCGGTCTTATTCGACTATTAAAATTCTTATTTGCCAATTATATAAGAAAAATATGAGGCTGCTATCCGACGTGGGCGGAGGTAGTGCCCAGTGTGACCGTGTATGCCTTTAATCTAGTTCCAACCACATTTGAACATTAAAGTGAATTTTATTAACTAGATTTACATTACAAACTATTTACTTAACTAAGACTACTTAAAACAACATAAACAACTATTCATAACAGTAATTCTTAGTCATCTAATGTAAAAACTAGTACAACATAATGATTAACAATAACAAACCAATATATATACATGAGATTCTGATAAGATTCTGTAGTTATTGTTCTTGATTACATGCCTAAAGCTACGTGACTTTATATAACGTTAATAAACATACATTATCCCTACACAAGTTATCCTATATTTACAAGTTGGGCGAGGCCGCTAACAAAAATTAGTCTTAAACTAGGAGATCGTTGTGCTCCTCAACAATTAGAGTTAAAATTTCTCTTTTGGTTTGGCTGGTAACTCGAATGGTTTTGTGTTTACGGCGAGATGCTTCCAGTGCTGTAAACTTGTTTTCCAAAAATCTAGGAATTCTTTTAAGATTGGTAGTTCCCTAGGGTTCTTGACTGACTCGATATATTCAGCGAATGATTCACTGTCTAGTTTCTGGCCCAACAAAAGTACTAGTAGTGGATCCCAAGTGGTGATATCCACTCCCATATTTTGTATGGCATGAAGACATTCTTTGGTGACGTCATGCAGATTTTTGAACGTGCCTATGGATGGTTGCTGCATATTAGGAATGTTCAGCAATATGTTCACGTGAGATGTAAAAATAAGTCTGCTGTTGCCATATCTATGGTTAAGTATTTCCCAACATACTTCATAATTTTCGGAACTAATCTGCAGATGGTGTATCAGACGCTCAGCCTCACCTGTCATTTTACTTTTCAAAAACTGCATTTTCTGTGCGTTGGATAAGGATGGATTTTTATGGATGGTTTCTGTGAACAAATCTTTAAAAGAAGTCCACTGGTGGTCCATGGAAAGTCGGAATATCCGATCTGTGGCGTACATTTGTCGAGATGGGATACGCACCACATTTTTGAGCTGATCGTTTTCTTCAAATCATTATACATCCGTTCGTATCTGGTAAATTCCTCCTGGTACCAAACATCTTCATTTCCATTTTCACTTTCTATCTCCCAGTGCAGATTGTCGATGATGGTCCACCGACTTTGGAGAGATTTCAAAGCATCATCGAACTCCCACTTGCTCTGCAATTGGTCGATTTCTATGGTTGTCACTGTTCTCATAAACTTCAGAGAAGTTAATAGTTTGCTTTTTAATCAATCCCTCTAACTTGCTGTTTTCTTCTCGTACTGGCATCTCACTGCGATGCTGTTGGGATGCTTGAGAACGAGACGAATCACCTGATTGGTTCGTGATCCTGGCCTCTGCCAGCGGCTGGTTGACGCCCTGCTGCTTCGGTAACAGGGTCTCCATGGTTTTGGTAATCAGTTGCTTGATCGACGTATAGACTTCCTCTGCTTTGTCGAAACAATCTTTGGTAAAATATACATGATCAAATTCCGCAAACTCACAACATTTCCTATGGTTACGTTTGTAATCTCTCCAATAATTCTCTAACAACTCCAACTTCCGCTTGCAGTAATCTATGGTTTTGCGGTCTGCTCCGTCTTTTTTGATATTGGTTATTAGTTAACTAGAGAGTCGTATATTTCAGTTTGGTTAATTGCTAACTGCTCCATTTTTCTCACGAACAGATAAATTGTTAAGAGAAAGGATATATAAAATGGTTTAGTCTGACCTTATATGCTGCTTACGCTCCACAACTGGTAAATCTCCTGAAAAGTGGTCTCACTTCTCCCTACTTTGCCTACAGACACTTCACACTGGTAGCAAGGTCCCGGTACACAAACACTTCACTTTACTGAACTTCGCGAACCGAAGCCCTTATGCTCGAAGGACCATGTAGAAATTTGGTATCTGTCTGCGCAATACCAACTTTCTGAATTGGTTGTTATTTCGATGGTTTTGGTTTATTCGACGGTTACCTATGGTTTGATATTGGTTTGATTTAAATGATACGACTTTAGTTTGGTTGTGTTTTTATGCTTTAAACAACTAAATATATAAGTAAGAAAGCTAAGTTGATTTAATCTAAAAGATGGTTTGAATGGTTTTAGTATGGTTTAACTTACGCGGTCGACGGCCGAATACGCACTGACTTAAATAATTACTATTGCTAGTTTTATAAAATTGCACGAAAGAAAAAGTGCTTAGCTGTTCGGTTGTATTTCTCCGAACAAGGATCAATCCTTGTTCTAGATAAACCTTCATAAAATCCAAATTAAACATTAAAATTAATTGATTTCTTTAAATAGTTTTCACTAATTCAAAACAATTATTCCACTTAAAAATGTTAAACATATATATCTATTATATTTTGAGATACGAGAGTGTAGTATTTTCTCAGGTTAGCAGATTGAGTGTTCCAGTTAATTGACCACTACTTTTTTCCCCATCGATTTCACAATTGTTTTATCTTCACCATGAAGTCACAATTGTTTCCTAAATCCTTCCTTGGGTTCGTATAAATATAACGAACTTTTAAAAAAGAACACTCCTACCACACGCACACGTTCGCCGGGCTCTTAATGTTTCATATACTCAGAATCTTTGCCTTTTTGTAAGTATTAGTTTTTTTTTAAATTAAAAACGTCAAAGTGAATTCGTGGCAACTATTATATGTATTATGTACTATTACTCGTATTAATTTGTGTATATTTTCCATTGAATTGTATATCACTCGACAGCATTTATTAAACATTTTCTTCTAGTCTCACCTAAATCTGAAGACCTACTTGTTAACCTAGGACTTAGCTAATTAGTAGTTCATTTCTTATTTATAGTACTTAGTACAGTATTTCAGTGACATATTACAGTTACCACTTCTTGACTATTCATGACTGCCACGTTAAAAATAAATAATATCATCTTTAAGTTGACATGTTTTAACTTTGAACATCCCTTTAGTATTGAATAGAATTCGAAGTGCTTAAAAAACTTAAGTAAACAATCTAAGCCTTGACACTTATATAGACATAGATTGCGTACATCAATATATACGTACTAGTTACTGCGCACTAGATTACGCGTGCCGTACACTCACTTCAACCGACTCAGGTGCAGTGTCTTCTATGCACCTTGATATTGATGACATTAGTACAGTTTTGACGTTCATGCAGTGTGAGAGCGGCGCTTATAAATTCAAAATAAATTGAATCTGGACGTAAATAATATTTCTGTAGTCATTTAAGTAAAATTACTGGTTTTCCAAGCAATATAATAGCTTTTAATATCGTAATAGTATGTTAGAAAACATATTATTTTTATTAAAAAGCCTTCCCAATTTAAAATCATGGACTAAAAAATGCAGATGTTCACTCCCACAAAAACGATTTTTACCCACAACTAGTTTAGTGAACATAGACTTGCATGGTGTTTTATTCCCTGTGTTTTTTTTTTGAATATTGTATTTAATGTTATTTCTTTTTTGTATAAATGATATCAATGAATTCCGTCAAATTAAAAAATTATGACCACGTGTGTTTTTTGATACTGTAAAAACTCGCATGAAATGTCAACAAATCATTGGGTATCAGTTTTCATCGGTAAGTTTTGTCGTTAGGTAAGCATTCTGTCATTCGTTAGCACGTAGGTATTACGTATCTACCTAGATAGATATTAGTATTCAAATATACATTAGGCTCAGTTGAATTTTTAGTCTTATGTGTGATATTACATTACTGATATTGAGATTTCGTCCTTCATAGACTATAATTATATTCTATATTTGTTCACACTAGTCAGCCGAAAAGGGAAAAATGGATAAAAATTCTTCAAGAGGATAGAAGTGAAAATGTGGCTTTCTGCAAAATATTCGTTTATCTGCTCTGCATTGAACAAGATTTAAAAAAAAGTTTTAGCTGCAAAAAAAGTTATAAAATTACAACCGAAAAAAAAAATCTGAATCTTTAACTGGAATTGTTAAACATTTTAAAGATAAATTTACCGTTGTTGTTTGTTTTGTTATATGGATAACATGTCATTACACTATGTTGAACGAAACGCGTAAGTGTAGCGAAATTCATGGCGCTTAAGACATTTTGGTCGTGAAAAAAGTATCTCTAAAAGCTATCTAGGCGCTGTGTTTTAATAGTTTTGTTAGACGACATAGTGCCAATCTAGCGCTGCAGCGAACTTTTGTTTTAACTTTTCAGTGTTTTGACAAATAGTTTCCACGAACGTGCTTGTCTATCGCTAGAATATAAGTCGATGACTGCGTAATATTCTTGAAAAAAAAAAAAATATTTTAGGTATTTCAAATTTGCGATCAGAAGGTGAATAGCAGGGTTTCTCGGCAGCTTCATGCACTTTTTTTGCACATGGTGCCTTTAGAAAAATCTTTTAGGAGTTAGTCAACAGCATACAATCACAATCAAACACATCACAAATGAAAAATGCTGTTAAAACATCAACGTTTTATTTTGTCATTAAGTTGTCGATTTACAAAAAAGTACAATGTATTCAATTATATAAGAATTTATGTCATTAAATAAACCGTTTATAAAACTCTATTTTTTATTCACATTCCCTTTTTTACCCAAGTATAAAGTACAGTAGTAAAGTTGTTATCTTTGCGTGTAGCGGTAGCATTGCTTGCGTTGCTGTGTTGCAGTTGTCGCCTTTGCATATGGAGCATTGCGCGTCGCCGCCAAAGGTCTTTATCACATATAACAGGTTCTTACAGGACTCGTCTGCATTTTCTGAAGGAACGCAGCCGCGGATAAAGGACTGTTTCTCGGCTAAAAATAACGATGTTTGCATTAAGTGATAGTTGCGTTGCGTAGTGGTAGTTGCTAATGGTAATATTGTAGTAACATCCTATGTCGCCACATAGAAACTAAACTACAAAATCTTATAACGCAGTACCAGAGTTTTTCACCAGTCGCAATATTAAAACAATACAACAGTACGAAAACAGCTATCGGACAGTTGCGCGGGCCAGACAACACCCGTCTAGTCGGAGAATCCTCCCTTTTCAATTGTACCCAATCATTATTTTCAACGTATAATGAAGACAAAAGAGAGTACCGTAGACAACTTACAGTGGTTGTAAGAAACGATCATCTTCAAGCAGTGGTAATCGGCTCCTGACTCTCCTTTATTCGATTTTGTTAAAAGAGAGTAGTTATAGAATCCTAGTATCCACATCGAATTCACCCAGTTGTCTACAAAATTACAATCGGCCGGCCCTTCATGTAAGTTCTTATATATTGGGTTGCATGCCATACACTTCTGGATGAAACAGGTTTGGGGGATCACTGTAACGTGGAGAAGGATTCGTTTAATGATTGTGGTTTGGTATTAAGCAGCTTTTTTTTTTTTTTTTTTTTCCTTTTATCTTATGACATCCCTCGCCCTTGGGCGGGGCGGGAGATAGTGTCAGACTTTTACTGACTAAAAA
This sequence comes from Mythimna pallens, assembly GCA_961205895.1. Taxonomy (NCBI): domain Eukaryota; kingdom Metazoa; phylum Arthropoda; class Insecta; order Lepidoptera; family Noctuidae; genus Mythimna; species Mythimna pallens. The sequence continues at coordinate 13,389,114 of OY540843.1, forward strand.
CCCACTCCTGTTCCTTCGTTGCCTTTCGTACCAGGGCCGAGTCTTCCTTTCAGAATCAGACCCTTGGCCCCAGTAGGCTTCGACCCTGCTAGGCCCCTACAGTTGCTGACATCTCCTTGAGGCGCGCGTGGAACAGCACGCGCCATCGACGACTTGGGCTCGGTCTGGACGGTTACCGGACGGTCGGACGGCGAGCCACCCATTGCTCGCCATCCGCAAGCCTGCGCCTACGATGGCCGGAAATCGGGATCGGAATCCCGGCGGCGATTGGGGCGTGAGGACCGTTGCCTCACGCGATCGGCCGCCTCCTTTGCTAGCATTACTGCTTCGCAGAAGGAGGCGACCGCCTGCTACTCCTCCTCACTCCGGACCATGGCCTGTACCAAGGCCCGGCGCGAGAGATCGCCGCCGCCAATCGCCCCCACGAGGACACGGCGTTGCTCTGCCCAAGCGGGGCACACCTCCACCGTGTGCTCCACCGTGTTGGTATTAAGCAGCTGTGTCCCATTGTTCTGTTAAGTGTAATTGTGGCAAATGTGCTCCAATGTGACGGTAATGCACAGTTGCTTATCTATACATATATCGCACACCGTGTGCAACAACGGGGAACACCCAAATACTCCGAAATATTTTATTCCGAATTTTGATGTTCCGATTTTCAAAAGTCCGAGTTTCATAATACCTAAGAATTATAATGTCTGTTATTAAAAATCACGAAATTTATTTTACCGAAAGTCGTAAATGATTTTTGTTAGTTTTCCGATTTTCATACGTTCGAAGAATCAAATGGTCGAAAGGCTCTTGGAATAAACTAAGTCAACAAAATTTAGTGACAGAAACGAATCACTGCAAAACCGACTCTCACGCAGTCTTGTCAGCCCTACCCCTAGAGTGTAATTTAAACCCGCGTAGGCGCGGAGATCGTCGCAGATGGTTTTAAGGCCCGCCGCCGCGGCTGAGGCTGGCCGACTTCACCGGCCAGCCTCACCACCTGCTCCTCAGCTCGCGTGGGGCCGCCCAAACCCCGCAGTGCCAGAGCCGTGACAGAAACAATGCTTGCTGCATGTTGCATGCCTGCTTGGATGCTGCATGCCTGCTTGCATGCTGCATGCCTGCTTGCATGTTGCTTGCCTGCTTTCATACTACATGCCTGCTTGCATGTTGCATGCTTGCTTGCATATCGCATGTCTGCTTGCACGCTGCATGCCTGCTTGCATGCTGCAATAAATCCCCTGCATGCTGGAAAACGCATCTGTCATTAGTTTTTAATTCTACCCCCTCATACTATGCATAATATTATACTTCTCATTGACGAGCAATTATGTGTTTATTTGTCTTGTTATTGTAAAGCTAACAGTATTATTCACTCAGTGCCAAACTGTTGTTATTTGTTAAGTGACAGGTATCTGTCAGCTGTCATAGAAATGTAATCAGTCTTGTATTTTTTAAATAGTGACATTGACAGATACTCGTCACTAAAGTAATATGTTAAATAACAACATACGAATGTTATGTAGCAACTTTAAAAATTGTTCATTTGTGAATGTAAAAGGTAATTACCGGTACAAGAAGGACTGCTATTTGTCAGAGGTATGTAAGAAAATTAATTTTAACATTGACTCAAATTATTATGACAAGACATTTTTATGTTTTAAAAATATTAAGTTATTAATGAATACAGTGAAGGCTAAAACAGAATGCACAACTATTCCTAAGAAAGGCACTATTCCATTCTACTTTCAGCGTAATAAGAATTCAGGGGATAATTGTCAAAATATTAACTCCAATAATGCCTCTTTGAGTAAGCAGGTAATGATAAACACCGACACCCACAAGAAGGGAACCATTCCATATTATTTCAAAAAAAATATACCGTGTTTAAATATGCAATCCGATGCAGAGTTATCCTTGCCAAAACAAAAATGTTTTCGTCCCTAATTCAGATTTTAATTTTAGAATTTTTCACCAGAATATAGCTGGCGCTATTAACAAATCGGAAGAATTAACATTCGCCATCCACGAGCTATCGCAACAAGGGCCAAAAATAAATGTAGTATGTCTGACTGAAACTTTTATTAAAAAAGGTACAGAAATGCTTTTAAAAATCCCTGGGTACCTATTAGTTGCATCATACTCACGTGAAAATAAACGAGGAGGGGTATGCATACTGCTCAATAATAATATGAAGTATAAAAAATTGACTAATATTAATGACTTGACATGTAATTTTAATTTTGAATGTTGTGGCGTAGAAATAAATAATATTATTATTGTTTGTTTATATAGAACTCCAAATAGCAACCCTCAAATATTTCTCGAAAATCTAGAACAGATTCTGGTGAGATTGACGAGAAAGCGTAAAAAAATTATATTATGCGGGGATTGGAACTTGGACATATTAAAGCCAAACAAAAGCTGTGAAAGTCTGAAAAGTATTTTGAAGAATTTTAATATCGAATTGCATATTAAAACGCCCACAAGACAGTTGTCATGTTTAGATCAGATAGCAAGCAATGTCAAGCAAGCTAAACCGGAAGTGCATCATCTAGCCTTGTCCGATCATGAAACCGGACAGACGCTTTCGATGAAAATTAATAAAACGTCCGAAATATGCAGTTGGTATGAGAAGGTCAGAGACTTTAGTCAAGAAAACATGGACAAGTTCTGTAGTTGCATATCAACTCTCAGTTTTTCAAGCGTATACGAGAAAAATTGTTTTCAAGAAGCATTTGCGGAATTTCATGGTCTTGTTAAATTATTTTTTGACTTGTGCTTTCCAATATTCTTAAAAAAGAGGTCATCTTATAAAGGGAACCACAAATGGTTGACAAAAGGCATAAAAAAATCATGTGTAAAAAAAAGGCTTCTTTATCTTAGTCAACAACACAATAAAACTAAGAGAAAGAAACTAAACAAAAAATATAAAACATATAGTATAATTCTAAAAAAGTGTATATATAAATCTAGACAACTACAAAGTAAAAAGTATATTGCTAATAATAAAAATAAGTGTAAAGCCACCTGGGCGGTGATTAATGAAAATATTGATGATTTAAACGCTAAAACGCAAATTGACAAAATAACTAAAGATAACCGGACAATTCAAGACCCAAAGGAAATAAGTGACAATTTTAATCAATTTTATATAGAATCGACAAATAATAACAATTTTAAATACAATGTTGACGAAATAAATAGGACTATGGATGGTAATAATGAACACACAATATTTCTTAAACCTACTGATGCTTCGGAGGTATTCAGAATAATTCAAAATCTTAAAAATACAAGTGCAGTCGGATTTGATGACATTACAACTAAAGCAATCAAATTGTGCTCTTCATCTATTTGCCAACCGTTAAGTTATTTGATAAACTTTTCTTTTGAAGAAGGTGCATTCCCTGAGACTTTAAAAAAGTCAATAGTAAAGCCACTTTTTAAAAAAGGTAATACGTCTGACATGAAGAACTATAGGCCAGTGACGTTAATACCAATCATGTCTAAAATCTTGGAGAAAATCATGCTGAGAAGGCTCCAAGAATTTACGATGAGGCACCACGTACTTAAAGATGAACAATTTGGGTTTAGAAAAAATAGTACCACGTCATTGGCATGTTTTAATTTGATGAAGACTGTCACCCAGGCGGTAAATGAAGGCTTACCAGTGGCGACTATCCTCTTGGACATGAGCAAGGCATTCGATTTTGTGGACCATGAATTGCTCTTACACAAGCTAGAAAAATACGGCATAAGAGGAACCGCGAACGACTGGTTAAGAAGCTACCTGAAAAAGCGACAACAATGTGTGGAAATCTCCAGAATACATAATGGGGAAAAGGTTTCATATAGAAGCGACTATAAGGAAAATTATTTCGGAGTGCCGCAAGGCAGTGTATTGGGGCCTTTTTTGTTCCTCCTCTACATCAATGACCTCCCAAATATCACTCGCCACACAGTGATTCTATTTGCTGATGACACTACCCTTGTTGTGAAAGGTGAAAGAGTAGACACCTACGAGCATGAAATAAATGAAGCTGTCAAAAATATAATACACTGGTTGAACACCAATAACCTGCAAATTAATATGGAGAAAACGAAAATGATCCAATTCCAAACATATAGGAGAAACCCGTCAACGCTAAATATTAAATATAATGACACTACTATCGAACAAGTAGTAAGTACTGCATTTCTGGGCATACAACTAGATCAAAACTGCGATTGGAAAAAGCATGTCGACTATGTTTGTGACAAACTGGACAGATTTATCTATGCTCTAAGAAGATTAAGAGCAACAGTTTCAACTGAAGCGGCTCTTTGCGCATATCACGGATATGTTTCGTCCGTACTCTCATACGGTCTCTTATTGTGGGGTAACTCGGTGGATATCACTAAAGCATTTATTGTACAAAAAAAATGTGTGCGTGCAATCTGTGGAGCTGGTTATATGGATAGCTGTAAACCACTGTTTAAAAAATACAATATATTACCATTAGCATGCATGTATGTCAAAGAATTATGTCTATTTGTACGACAACATCCAGAATATTTTATTAAACATAGAGATATAACTAAAAGGAATGTTGCCTCTAGAGATAAACATAGGCTCTGCTTGCCACAATCCAAGCTTGGTTTATTTAAAAGAAATTCGTTTATAATGGCTATTAAGGTTTACAATAAATTACCAAATGCCTTAAAAGAACTACCTTTACCTATGTTCAAAAAAAAGTTGATTCAATGGCTGACGCAAAAATGTTTTTACAGTGTCAATGAATATATGTCAATTAACGAACGCAAAGTAGGAAAGTAATGGCAATTTTGGTTCTATTTACATTTTTATTCTATTTTTTAAACTGACATTTAATAAATGCTTTCATTTTATTTTTAAGTTGACAATTACTATTATCATATTTTTGACATTTTATAATATTCATGGACATTAAAATTATTATATAGAATTTGACATTTGATAGTGATAGTAGATATTTTATAGACTTTGATTTTTATTACTTTGACATTTTATCAATGTGCATGGACCATTAAATTACTTTATAGTGATAGCAGGTATTGGTAACCTCTGATGTCACATTATTATGACATTTTAAATTAATGATTATATTTGCACTGTATTAATATTTGCACACCACAAGTTATGGTAGAATGTAAATGGGCCTAACTAAAATTAAGATCATACTACTTTGTACACCTACATTCTAGCAAATAAATAAATTATTATTATTAATTATTATTATAATACTCGACTAATTTAATAGTGATGGTTAGCCGTCAAGAGTTTGGACCTTAGCCTCAACTGTCATAGTCGGCAGTTATGATTTTTGTCGACGTCACTTGAACTTGAACCGTTGAACAGAACGTTGATATTTTGATTGTGAAAATTATATCGAAGAATATCCAAGCTATCATCGTTTTATTTCTGAGTTGAGATCGAGTTGCTACAACTCAGAAGTGGGATTTATAAAAAACGCCCACGAGTTTTGAAAAATACAAAACACCCACGTGTTTTAGAAGTTATTTCTTAATATGGACCGTGACCGTAGTCAATCTCATATGAGCCGGTCCTGTTTTACTCCACCTATTGTGAGTGAGAAACGCAAGCGACGCCACGATAATGAAGCCAGTGAAAATTGTTTGAGCAAGAAGAAACGTCGTAGACGGCACAGAAGCACGCCTAGCGATTCAAGTGACCAGGATAGGAGGAGTCGATCTCGTACACGGACTGATGGACGGCGTCGACGAAACCGGAAACGTAGCTGCGAAGCTGAGCGTCGTTCGCGCCGAAGCCTGATGATGGAGCAAAGTGAGAGTGAGCAGAACGAGAGGAGTAGATCCCGAACACGGACTGATGGTCGTCGTCGCCGAAGTCAGAAACGTAGCTGCGAGGCTGAGCGTTGTTCGCGACGAAGTCTGACGAAGAAGCGGAGTGAGCGGAGGCGTACCAGGAGCCGGAGGCGACTATCCAGCTCATTGGACACCGCAGTAAGTAAGGAATCACGCGGAAATACCCAGGTAAGCAAATCTATTTTTGCTAATAGCGAGACTCGGTTATTTTTGAACGAGTTATTAAAATCTTTGTCAGCCACGAAGCCAGAAGGCAATAAATTTCCGATGCTAGGCAATGTTATCCCTGAATTTGACCCCATGGTGAAAGGTCAGACGGTCCACATGTGGGCACACACACGCACATAAGGTCGACGAATGTGCAAAGCTGTACCGTTGGGGTGATGATCAGGTTATTCACTACGCATTGCCCAGACTTGCGGGCGTTGCTCGTACATGGTACCAGGCGTTGCCTTCAATGTCATTTTCGTGGCCTGAGTGGAAAAGTAAATTAATTGATTCCTTTCCTAGTAGTGACGATTACGCAGAACTACTTACCGAAATGTTGAATAAACGCTTGAAATACAGTGAATCGTTAGAATTATACTATTACGAAAAATTAAACCTACTGAATCGATGCGAGATTTTCGGGAAACGTGCCGTTGATTGCCTGCTCTATGGCATTGAGGATCGTTCCTTAAGACTTGGTGCTAAAGCAGCCAGGTGCCAAGAGCCTGAAGAGGTTCTTAATTATTTTCAATCTATTAAACAAAGTCGCGATTTTGAAAAGTCTAAAATTGGCCAAGATAAAAAGATCTTACCATCAAATAATTCAAACTCCAACACTAAGCAGTTAGTTGGAAATGACTAAGACATCTAGGCCACAATCTAGTGCATCATTAACATGTTTCAACTGTAAAGAAGTAGGTCATTTTAGTAATAGGTGTACACAAAAGCTGCTGAGATGTAACATTTGTAAGAGGCTAGGCCATGTAACGGTCGATTGCCCGCAGCTGCCCAACGAAAAAGTCAAAAAGTCAAAAGTCAAAAATTTTTTATTTCACATAGGCCTACATGGGCACTTATAAAACGTCAGAAGCTAGTGCACGGTTCCAAATTGGTCGTTTCCTATGGAGAAGAACCGGCAAGAAACTCCATGGTTACTCTTTTAAAAAAATGATTGTTTACAATATTTTCATATTACAGTATTAATAGACATTATGTAAGAACAGTGTAGACCAGTCGATATTGTACCCAAAAGCACAATAAAAATAAAAATATTTAAAAAAAAAAGTGACTCGTAATAGGAAGAATTCGCGAAGTCCACGGTGTTCTCACATTCACATTAAAAAAAAAAGAAGCTATATAAAAAAAAAAAACAAGAACAATAAGTAATTACAATTATCAATAAATGACATGTCAACAAAAAGAAAATTACTAACGAATTTATGGTGGTTGGCGTCTACTAATATAAAAAATATTGCAAAAGCAATGTGTAGGAAGAAAAAAAAAATGTATATATTAAAACAAATGTGGAGCAGTTAATAGATAGATGTACACAATATTATGAGTTACCAGGGGGCCACATGTGCAGAAGCAGTCATTGCCAAACAAGCGTGTCTTCGACATAGTCTTTAACCTTGTAATACGCTTTTTTAGTTAGGACACGCTTAATATGGGTTTTAAACTTGCCCTCGCTAAGTTCAGTCACCGCCTTTGGTAGCTTGTTATAAAAGCGTATGCTGTTTACTAAAAATGACTTGCTGGTCTTAGCTAATCTCCATTTGGGTAATACAATTTCGTGTTTACTGCGCGTATTTATGTTATGAAAATCGCTTCTAATTTTGAAAAGTCCTAGGTTTTTACGAACGTACAAAATACTTTCCAAGATATAAAGAGAAGGCAGAGTAAGTATATCGATTTCTTTGAATTTATTTCTGAGGGACTCGCGAGGACCCATTTTATAAATAGCCCGGATTGCTCTCTTTTGCAATATGAAAATTGAGTCCACATCAGCTGCAGATCCCCACAGTAAAATGCCATAAGACATAATACTGTGGAAATAAGCATAGTAAACTAACCTAGCGGTGGCTACATCTGTCAATTGCCTTATTTTTCGTACTGCATATGCGGCTGAGCTTAATCTACCTGAAAGAGTTCTAATATGAGCGCCCCACTGCAGTTTAGAATCGATAGTTATACCTAAAAACACAGTTTCCGTAGTAACATCAAGTTTGTTGCCGTCTAGAATTAGATTGACGCCAACTTGAGGGACATTTGGTAATGAAAATTTCATACATTTAGTTTTATTCGCATTTAATAAGAGATTATTAGCTGCGAACCATTTCGAAAGAACAGTCAGACTTTCATTGACTTGCAAGACATCCCTATCTTTTCTATCCACTTTAAAAATAAGAGAAGTGTCATCAGCAAACAGAATTATATCGGATAAATTAGCCATCATATAAGGAAGGTCATTAATATAAACTAGAAAAAGAAAAGGGCCAAGAATTGAACCCTGGGGCACGCCCATCTTTATTAAAGACCCCGAAGACGTCGCCCCATTAATGGATACTTTTTGCTGCCTGTAAGATAAATAGGAAAAAACAAGATCAGCAGCTCGTCCACGAATTCCGTAATGATGTAATTTACGGATCAGAGTATTATGGTCAACACAGTCAAATGCTTTTGAGAGGTCACAGAATATGCCAATAGCATCCTGGGACTTCTCCCAGGATTCCAAAATGTGACTGATGAGTTTCACTCCTGCATCCGTCGTTGACCTTCCTTTCGTGAAGCCAAACTGATGACTATGCAAAATCTTATTTGAATTGAAATGAGACAACATCTGGTCGAGCATGATTTTTTCATAGATTTTACTCAATGCTGGAAGCACAGATATAGGTCTATAATTAGAGGGATCACTCTTACTACCTGATTTGAAAATTGGTACTACTTTACTATGTTTCATTAAATCAGGGAACATTCCGCTGTCTAAGCATTGATTAAATATGCCTGTTAGGACAGGAGCAATAGTATCAATAATATCTCCAAGAACCTTAACGGATATACCCCATAAGTCTTCAGTGTTTTTTATATTAAGACTTTTGAATGTTTTTATAATTGTATCAACAGAGATACGCTTAAATTCAAAGGTTGGTATATCCTTAGTGAAATGTTCTTTCAAAAAAGATTCAGCTAACAAAGACGAGGAAGGGAGAGATTTCGTAACTTCTATTGGGATGTTGGTGAAAAAGTTTTCTAATGTCTTAGCCACTTCTGACCTATCTGAGATAATTTTATTATCAATTTTTAGCGACAATTCATTCCGATCTCGTTGGTTTGTCTTTCCAGTTTCCCTGCTTATCACCTTCCAGACAGCTTTTATTTTATTATTAGAATATTCAATTAACTTACTTATTGATTTAGATTTAGCTTGGGCGCAGACTCTTTTGAATAACTTTGAATACATTCTAACGTGGTTATGCAAGTTAAGATCAGATGACAAGGATTTTTCATGATATAGCTGATATAAAGTATCTCTGCTTTTTCTTATTCCAGCAGTAGCCCATTCATTAAATTTGGATTTATTATTGATTTTAACTTTTTTAACTGGGCACGCCTTATTAAATTCTCGGCATACTGTAGAGAATAATGTATCATAGTTTACATTAGGGTCTTGCGAATCAAAATTAGCTGTTGAGAGACTACTAAAAACATTATGATTAAAATAATTTAATTTATTTTTAGTAAGCGGTCTAAACTCTGCAGGTGAATCTAATTGTAACGTTTTGACTAACTCGAAAGATACGAGTTGACCAGTGTGGTCAGACCTCGCGCCACTAATTATGGAAGAGTTTTTTATATTACAATTAGTAAATATATTATCTATGCATGAAGCTGAGGTAGGTGTTATTCTTGTTGCTTCATGAAAAATACATTTTAGATTAAAAGAACTAAACAGTGAGAGAAGTTTACATTTTTCTGGTGAATTTACCAGTAAATTGATATTTAAGTCCCCACAAACGAAGACTAATTTGTTATCTCTAATAAGTTTATTTAGTATTTCTTCTATTAAGATCAAAAAAGATGTCAAGTTTGATGCAGGTGGTCTATAGACACATAAGAAAGTTTGGCCTTCAACCTCTGCACATGCTACCTCACATAAGCGATCAACAGAGCAAGCAGTGATATCTTTCCTTTCCTTATATCTTAAAGAATTATTACATAATATCAAGGTACCACCCCCTACCGATGATCTATTGTACGCACTGGCAACTGAAAAATTATCCACATTGAACACCATTCTATCTGGTTTTAACCAAGTTTCACAAAAACACAAGATATCCATATGATATTTATCTATTAACATTTCCACATCTAGAATTTTGCCAGAGAAGCGATTTATATTCTGATGGTACAATAAAATGTTATTATTAGGCTTCTCTTTTGTCGTTTCTAAAAGTTTAAAGAATCTATATCAGTATTATTAGGAATACTAGATAATACTGATTCGTCACTTAACCTAATCTCAGTTAAATTATCAATAACTGCATGTATATTAAAAGCTAACAAAGTAGCCAATAAATGTCGACTTTTTTTGGGAAGAAACATATGTTCCCGTATCAAAACAAAATCTCTAACAAAATTGTTAGTATCAAAATACAATAAACGGTCACTATGACGGCATGACAAGATGTGCATTAAGTTATTAAGGCTAAAAATATGATCATTTTTATGATCATGTAAACAGTCCGAATAAGGCAATGCACATAATATTAATTTAGCCAATTTCAAATTAAGCAGGGTTTCGATACCTATAACTATGTCCCTTTTAGTTATACTTAGACTATTTCCCATTAAAAGTACCACTGTGGTCTGCTCATTCATTGGTGTATTTTTTATTTTATGAACAAGCTCATTAAAATGCAGGTTATGGTAACAATGACTCACAATGGTGTGTTTGCAACGGTTATTTAACAAAGATCCAAAACCTGTCCCTAATCTATCCGAATACACCAAAATATTACTTTGACAAGGGATTACAGATTCTGTAGTATGAGGTTCATGTTTAGAGGATCCTGATATTTCATGCTGGGGCATGGGAGGTGGCGGAGTGGGAGCACAACTACAGGTGAGATGGTTGGTCAATGACTCATACCACTCTGCATTGTACTTCACCAAGTCAACCAACTCACAAGCCTCCTGCATGCGCTCACTCAACATCTGTTGGCTAGACTCATACTTACAAAAGATTTCTTTTATTGTATTTTCCATACACTGTAGTTCCTTTTGAAGGTTCTGTATATCAAAGTTATACATTAATTTGCTATTTTCCAACTTATAATTACTTTCTTTTAATTGTTTTTGTAAGTTAAAACGCTGCTGTCTAAGATCAATATTACATTTATAAACACTCTGAGTCTTTAAGAGTTTCTTATACTTTTTAATGTTCTTAGTGATTTTAATGTATTTCTTAATTTTATTGTGACTACCTAAAATTGGACATTTAGTCAGGGTATCGTCCCCAGTTAGGTCTATGGTTACGGTGGGTTTCTTACACTCACATTCAGATGTACTGCCAATCAGCTTATCAAAGAGGTTGTTGGTGTTGGCAACCTGTTCACTAGCTCTCAAAGTATCGACGGTGGATATAGTGTTGCGAGTCTTGCACAATTCCGCTTCAAGGCCTGATATGCGATTCAGTGCCTGGTCATGGGTGTCTCTGCATTCTTGAAAATCTGACACCAGTTGACGGAGATGGTTATGCTGGTCTAGTATATCCACATGCTGGGTGTGCAGTTCTGCAAGTTGCCTCTTCAATTGAGTGTTTCTATCAACTATTTTCTTGACTTCCACCTCACCTTCCTCTCTTTCCCGTAGCAGGTCATTGCAAGTCTTTCTTGACGCTTCGAGTTCCTTCAGTGCGGCATTCAGTTTCTCGTTCATGTCACGAACAGTTGCTCCACGGGTCATCATGTTTATAAATTACCCCGAATGGCTCCTACAATGACACAAGAAACAGCTGAGTATTTGAGGAGATATTTAGTGAGTTGAAAACTTGAGGTTAGGTGGGGAAATATGAGTTAACAAGAGAAAAAGGTGAAGAAAAAGTAATAAATAGATGGGAAAGAAATAATAATAAAAACGTAGGTAGGAGAAAATTAAAAATTAATCCTGGATTATTTAAAATCTAATTAATCAAGCTAAAAGATGAGAGATAATTAGTAAATGTGTGAAGTACTTATTGCAGTGAGTGTTTTGTCTGGGCTAATGTTTTCGTCATCGATTCTGCTTCCACAATTTGTCAAGCAAAAGGAGACATAAACGGTGCCGGTGTGTGCTGGACGTAGCTCAGAAACCTGAGCAGTGTTGAATAGTGTGAAACAATAACTATAATAAACAAGAAAATGAAACTAAATACTCCCCGGGTTTGATGATTTCAAATCAGCAATTCAAACAGTCCAAACTTTTGACAGCCGGTCGAAGATATCAACTTGATCGATTTTTGAACAATTATCGCGTCAAAAACACGGTACAAACAGTGGCTATGTCACTTTACACTTAGATTCTAAAGTAAACAAAAGATTTAAACAAAAATATACACAATTAATTAATATTTAAAAATAATTTATCTAAGAGGCCGTTTTTTCCGAAAAGAGTAAGGATGCTAAGGATGCAGAAAAGAAGGTTATGAAGGTCGATGTTGATGATACTAGTAATGAGAAATATATGATTTCATTAAAGATTAACGGTATTTTGGTTAAAGGGTACGTAGATTTAGGCAGTCAGTGCACATTGATACAATGTAGCGTAGCAAAATCATTAGGAATTACTTGGACAGTAGGCAAGTTACCCGTTATGAGAGGATTAGGTAATAATATAGTCGTACCAATGGGAATAGCATGTGTGAAAATAGACATTAATAATATCGTAGAGACGGTTGACGTTTATATAGTTGAAGATGGCATTATAAATAAATACCCCGTGCTAGTTGGTCACAGTTTTACAGAAAAATCCGGAATCATTATCACAAAAACCACAAATTCCTTAATCTTTAGCAAGGAAGAGGTTAACAAATTGCGGTTACTACTTAAAATGGATGTTGAAATTCAACCGAAACAAATGACTGCGGTTCCTGTTTATATCGATAGAAGCTGCTCTGGGCCTATCTATGCCCGGGGTTTATTAAGAGGTCAGCCTGGTAAGGAATTTTACTTATTACCAGGTGAATATTTTCTTGAAAATAGCTTAGGAGCGCTTCTAATTCAAAATTTTAGCGACCATTCACTTTTGCTAAATAAGGATACACTAGTCAGTCGAGTTTACAGATCTGAAAAGGAGTTTGAGATTAACATGCTAGACTTTGGCAATCATGACACGAGTTCCGATCTGAATTATGGTAGTCAATTATCCGATGATGAGATACTGAGGTTGGAAATCTCTACTAGAGAAGTACGAGGGCTGTTTTTCCTCTTGTTTAGCTGATTTAGGGTATACTAACATAATACAGATGGAGATAGAACTGAACGACGCAAATCCGGTGGTTTACCGACCTTATAGGCTCTCATATCCAGAACGAGAATTGGTTCGAACAATGGTAAAGGAAATGATCGACGCCGATATCGTTTGTGAGTCTAACTCACCCTATGCGAGCCCTATCCTTCTTGTGAAGAAGAAAACGGGTGAAAAAAGGCTCTGCGTCGATTACAGAGCGCTAAATAACAAGACTCGTAAAGAGCATTATCCTTTGCCACTGATCGACGACCAATTAGATAGATTGTCGGGCAACTCTCTCTTCATCAGTCTTGATCTTGCATCTGGGTACTACCAAATTCCTATAGCAGAGGGTTCACAAGAGGCCACGGCTTTTGTAACACCTGATGGTCAGTACCAGTATAAAAGAATGCCCTTTGGGTTAGCTAATGCACCTTCAATTTTCCAAAGAGTAATGAATAAAGTCTTCTCTGATTTAAAATACGTTGTTATTTACATGGATGATATCCTGATCCCCGCTAGTACATTTAACGATGGGTTGACACGCTTAAAAGAAGTTCTCCAGCATTTAGCTAATGCGGGGCTAACTCTTAAATTAAAGAAGTGCCATTTCTTCCAAACGGAGATAGATTTTCTAGGGTTTTGTGTATCTGGAGATGGCATACGTCCCGGATCACGTAAAACAAATGCAATTTTCAATTTTCCTGTACCCAAAAACGTACATGAGGTGAGACGTTTTGTAGGTCTTGCAAGTTTTTTCCGTCGATTCGTCAAAAACTTTGCAATAATAACATGCCCATTAACAAATCTTTTAAAATCTAAATTTGAGTGGACCGCGGAATGTACATCTGCCTTTAACACCCACAAGGAGAAACTCGTAGAACGACCTATAATAGCCTTGTTTGATGCGCGGTTAGAGACTGAATTGCATACCGATGCATCAAAGATAGGCATCGCAGGCATTCTTATGCAGCGAGGTAGTGACGGCCAGTTGAGGACTGTAGCCTACTATAGTCGGAAAAATTCAGAAGAGGATCGAAAACTTCACTCTTTTGATCTTGAGACGTTGGCTGTCGTTGCCTCCTTAAGTCGATTCCGTATTTATTTGCTGGGGCTACAATTTAAAATAGTAACAGACTGTAATGCGTTGAGAACGACTTTGACAAAACGAGACCTCATACCCAGAATTGCGCGATGGTGGGTACAGTTGCAGGAGTACGACTGTACCATCGAATATAGGGCAGGAGCACGTATGGCTCATGTGGATGCCCTGAGTCGTGCTCCGGTAACTGAACACACTGACGATACTGATACACACGTAATTGACGTATTGCGAACAGAGACAACCGATTGGATTGCGACTGTACAGAGTAACGACGAAGAGATAAAGCGAATTCGAGAAATCCTTCTCGACGATGAAACGAAATTCGTTGCCGATGTACGAAATAATTATCAACTGAAGAGTGGTTACGTATACCGTATCTTAGATGAGGGAATTCGTTGGGTGGTACCGAGGGGTGTTAGATGGCAAGTTCTGCGTATGATCCACGACCATGTATGGCATTTTGGCTTTGATAAAACGCTGAGTAGGTTAAAAGCAACATATTGGTTCCCAAAGATGCGTCGATTTACAAAGAAATATGTATCATCTTGCTTACAATGTGCACACCATAAAGCACCATCAGGCCAAAAAGAAGGGTTATTACACCCTATCCCAAAGATAGAAATCCCGTTCCATACATTACATGCGGATCACCTCGGCCCGTTTATTCGTTCTAGAAGGGGGAACACGTATATTTTAGTAATTGTAGATGCATTCACGAAATTTGTTAATATACGTGCAGTAAAAGATACGAAAACCTCAACTGCAATCAAAGTATTTCACGAGTATTTTAGTTACTTTGGTGCTCCGTCTAGGCTAGTTACAGACCGAGGTTCATGTTTTACTAGTGGGAAGTTCAAGGAGTTTACAGACAAATTAAACATAAAACATATTGAACGCGGTAGCCACACCCAGAGTAAATGGGCAGGTCGAGAGGTTCAATCGAACCATATCCGATGCGTTGAGTACAAAATGTCATGGCAACAATGAAAATACATAGGATGATTATGTAGGGGACATTCAATTAGGTATGAATACCACTGTCAGTAAAGCAACAGGCAAGAGTCCTTCAGAATTATTATTCGGATTTAAATAATTTCGACATCAGAAAATATGCTGGGAGACGCGATTTCTGAAACGACTCAATTAGTTAGTGGCGACGACCTAATGCAACTGAGGTCCGATGAAGAGAAAATTGATAAGGATCAGAAAAAAGCGAAGGCCAGGTTTGACAAGAATAGAGAGTAGAAACCGAAATCATACAGTGTAGGAGATCTAGTTAGAATTGAAAGGACCGTCATTGATAAAGAGCATCATGGTAAATCTAAAAAGCTTATACCAAAACTTCAGGGCCCGTACCGAATCGTCAAAGCTTTACCCAATGACAGGTTCGTAGTCGAGGACAACCCACTGACTAGGAAAGGAAACAAACGATACGAAAACAATAGCAATTGATAAGATTCATCCCTGGCTAAATTTTAATCATTATTCCAGTGACGATAGCAACGAGAATGATAACAATGACAGTGACAATGACAATGAGTAATGGAATAATTAGATTGATTTAGGCAGTAAAAATTAATGAATTTTATAGTATTATTTAATAGTAGTTTAACTACTTATTACGTTATTATTATTATTATAATAATGTTAAGATATTAAATGATGTATGAATTATTGAGCTGATTAACAGTATTTTGCATAATTGTGTATTATAATGAATTTGATTGTCGATATGGAATTTATTGAGATTGAGACTAAATAATTAGTGCTAATAATGAATGGAACCGTGTTATAGTTCCGTACGGATTATGAATATTGATTGAAATAGTAATTGTGAGCACAGGCTATGAACAATCAGTACAGAAACGAATGGTATCAAGTAATTGGTATCGTACAGACGATTGTAAACCATAGCAGACCATGCAAGATGTGTGTATGTTTAAGATAGCTTTATTATGAGCACAGGCTATGAACAATCAGTACAGAAACGAATGGTATCAAGGAATTAGTATCGTACAAATGATTGTAGATAGCAGATCGTGCAAGATGTGTGTGTATTTAAGATAGTTTTATTGTCAGCATAGAGTATGAGCAATCAGTGCAGAAACGAATGATATCGAGCACTGATATCGCACAAATGATTGTCTATCATAGTGGATCATGCGAGATGAGAATTTCAGTTTAAAAAAAAGAGTTCTGTGATTTTATTAAAAATTATAATGTAATAATTCATTTAACTAAATTTATATAGACATTTATTATTGTATAAATGCTAAAGATATTTTTTTAGAATAAATATTCAAGAAGATAAATATCTTCTTGAAGTGAGAGGACTCACTTATTAAAGGATGGCCGAACTGTAAAGCTAACAGTATTATTCACTCATTGCCAAACTGTTGTTATTAGTAAAGTGACAGGTATCTGTCAGCTGTCATAGAAATGTAATCAATCTTGTATTTTTCAAATGGTGACATTGACAGATACTCGTCACTAAAGTAATACTCGACTAATTTAATAGTGATGGTTAGCCGTCAAGAGTTTGGACCTTAGCCTCAACTGTCATAGTCGGTAGTTATGATTTTTGTCGACGTCACTTGAACCGTTGAACAGAACGTTGATATTTTGATTGTGAAAATTATATCGAAGAATATCCAAGCAATCATCGTTTTATTTCTGAGTTGAGATCGAGTTCCTACATTATACAGTTTTCTAAGGCGTTTTAATTTCGGAATTGTATTAATCGGTATTTTAATAATTGGAATTCTTATTTTTGATGTTTCGAATATTATTTATCAAATCAAATGACCGCCATCTTCAATGGCGCATTAAGCAATAATATCTTCCCCCAAGCGTGGAAACAGGCCAACATTATAAATAAGTTACAATATAGATTTTTCTGCAAACTGTTTGTATGAAACATGCACGTCGTACCTATCCCTGACGAAAATAAATTTATATCTGAAGACTGCTCCTCTGAATATTCTCGTCTCGTTTGAAGATGTTTTCGAATGAACGTGCCGTGACCTTTAGAGATAGGTACTACGCCACAGTATGAAATCATCATCGTAGTTTCAGCCGAAAGACGTTAACATACAATGACCGCACATGTGCGTTTTGCATTCATAGGATTCCTATGACTGTTACCAGATCTTGGATACACCTTATGACCTTATCCTCCTGCCGGAGGCTCTACGCAGGAATCGTTAGGTCCATGGCCCTTTATGGGGCGCCGGTATGGGCGCCGTCGCTACGAAAACGACCGGCGGCCAAGCTGAACGCATGCCAGAGGGTCATGGCCATCCGGATGGTGCGGGGATATCGCACGGTTTCCCATGAAGCGATGATGGCCAGCCACCATGGTATTTGGAGGCAACAGTCCTTGCACGCATGCACGATCTGCGCGTGGAGATGCAACGCCGGGGCGAAACTCCGCTGCCGCGCCAAGTTACAGCATGGCGGGAAGAACTCCGGCGGTATATCATGGTGGAATGGCGACAGCGACTGTCGCAATCCAGTAGTGCTGGGCACGCTACAATTATGGTGGTAAGTCCCCTCTTTGAGGAGTGGCTGGAAAGACCACATGTCGTCCTTACCTAACGCATGACGCAGGTCCTCACCGGACATGGTAAGTTCGGGAGGATCCTGCATCGAATTCGTGCGGAAGACACGCCCGGGTGTCGCCACTGTGTGGAACGCCCTGAGGACACGGTGGAGCACACGGTGGAGGTGTGCCCCGCTTGGGCAGAGCAATGTAGTGTCCTCGTGGGGGCGATCGGCGGCAGTGATCTCTCGCACCAGGCATTGGTACAGGCCTGGTTCGGAGTGAGAAGGAGTGGCAGGCGGTCGCTTCCTTCTGCGAAGCAGTAATGCTAGCAAAGGAGGCGGCCGATCGCGTGAGGCAACGGTCCTCACGCCCTAACCGCCGCCGGGATTTCGATCCCGATTTCCAGCCACCGTAGGCGCGGGCTTGCGGACGGCGAGCAATGGGTGGCTCGCCGTTCGATCGTCCGGTAACCGTCCGGACCGAGCTCAAGTTGTCGACGGCGAGTAGTGTCACAAGCGTGCCTCAAGGAGATGTCAGCGAAACCGTAGGGGCCCAGCAGGGTCGAAGCCTACTGGGGCCTCGGGTAGTGTGAAAGCAAAGCCCGGGGCCCCGGGATGAAGGCAAAGAGGGAACAGGAGTGGGTTTTTAGTCAGTAAAAGTTTGACACTATCTCTCGCTCCACCCAAGAGCGGGATTTGTCATTAGATGATTTTCCCACCTTAAAAAGAAAAAAAAAACCTTATGACCTTATAAGGCTCTTACGCATAGCTCTTTGGGAGGCTTCTGATAAGGTTAATTGTGATTAGCCACGTTTCTGTATGAAATATTTTGCAAATTATTTAAAAATATTAGTATCTATAACATCTAGTACACACATCAGTATCTATCACATTGTAAAATCGTTTTCAAAATAATGTCATTCTATATTTTTGAAAACAGAAATAAAAATGTCAATGCACTCAAAACTCAGAAACCGCATTCCAAAGAGACCCAAATTAGTTTTGGCTGAGCTCAAACTTTTATATGTCAATCCTATTATACAAAAACGGACACAGGCCAAAGAGCTTTGATTATATACTTGTCTAGATGCCACATTGGCCGTACTTAGTTAGTAAGCAGTTCATTTGACCGTTTCCAAACAATAGCAGAAATTCGATTAATGATCAGTCATGTCAGTAAAGATGAGTAGGCGATGAAATACTGACCAATTAAATGACACTCCTGCGCAAACTTTACTAATCCGGATTATAACGGCTATTTGATTTTTTAAATTACGTATTCATGCAATATTTCAATTAATACATTTTTATTTTATTAATGTGCAGGTTCATTGAAACTGATTTTATTATTATACAAGCTTAAAAGAGAACTGTCAGAACGATTAATTCGATAATACTAATTGCATAATTTATATTTGTCTCTCTGTGTAGCGTATGGGTCTTAAATAAAAATAGTGAAGTAATTCGATTTTAAGTTAATGTCATTGAAATTGATGAAGCATGAAACATATTATATTTTGCAGATACATTTGGTAAAATTGGAGAGATAATATAATGTATTGAAAACAGTATTCAAATACAAGAACAGATATAGCGGCACGCGATCGATAGAGGTCACTTCACTTCCTAACTGAGATTTCCACCAAATAGGACTGACCGTAAACGTGATACCAACTTAAAGCTGTCGTCAACACAAACAACAACAACAACCTTAATTTTGATAAATTTAAGGGTGAATGTATCTCATGGCGGAATGGCGACAGCGACTATCGCAACCCAGTGCTGGGCACGCTATAATTTCTTTTTTCTTTTTCTTTGAGGAGTGGCTGGAAAGGCAAAACGGCCTCTTTACCTTCCGCATGACGCCGGTCCTCACCGGACATGGTAAGTTCGGGAGGTTCCTGCACCGGATTCGTGCGGAAGAAACGCCCGGGGGTCACCATTGTGTGGACCTCCCAGAGGACACGGTGGAGGTGTGTCCCGCTTGGGCAGAGCAAAGCCGTGTCCTCGGGCGGGGGCGATCGACGGCGGCGATCTCTCGCGCCGGGCCTTGGTACAGGCCATGGTCCGGAGTGAGGAGGAGTGGCAGGCGGTCGCCTCCTTTTGCGAAGCAGTAATGCTAGCAAAGGAGGCAGCTGATCGCGTGAGGCAACGGTCCTCACGCCCCAATCACCGTCGGGATTCCGATCCCGATTTTCGGCCATCGTAGGCGCAGGCTTGCGGACGGCGAGCAACGGGTGGCTTGTCGTCCGACCGTCCGGTAACTGTCCGGCCCGAGCCCAAGTCGTCGACGGGGCGTGCTGTTCCAAGCGCCTCAAGGAGATGTCAGCAACTGTAGGAGGCCTAGCAGGGTCGAAGCCTACTGGGGCCAAGGGTCTGATTCTGAAAGGAAGACTCAGCCCTGGTACGAAAGACAGCGATGGAACAGGAGTGGGTTTTTAGTCATTAAAAGTTTGACACTATCTCCCGCCCCGCCCAAGGGCGGGGGATGTCATAAGATGATTTTCCCACCGAAAAAAAAAAGGTGAATGTAACGGTGTTGGATATTTTGGTAATGTGCGCGAAATAGTGGCCTAGATCACGGCTGCGTTGGTTTGGAACAACGACGCGCCATCTCACATCGTGTGTGTGCGAGTTACACGTATGCCTCTAATAGATAAGCAGAAAATATCCGGAGGGCTCAGTGCTGTTACAACGAAAATGTTTCAGGCTTTTGATACGTATGTTATACAATAAGGAATTTCTGATTCAGTAGGAAATACTACAACTGCACTATCTTTTCCTCTGGAACTTTCTTCTTCTTTATTTTCAACTACTGCTTGCTAGGAGATTTCCTTCTGTTGTTCCTACATGCGAACTCATGATCATCGTCTCGATATCAGCTGTTGTTCTCCTTTCATTCTTAATATCAACATGTCCGTCAAAAACAGCAATGACATCAAGATTTTCTTTCACTTATATAAAGATACGCAGTTATCACTGTTACATATAAATATTTCAAAGATAGACTCAAATTCAATTCAAATTTAGTATTCATCATTGCACTGAAATCTGAGTTTCGTAAGACGTGCAGATATTATTCAAGTCATCACGTGGGAAGGCTTTGAAACGATGATAAGCATTTATTCTGTCGCCTAGTTATCCAAAAATATCTTTGTGATACATATCATACATCATAAAAGTAACACAAATGAGGATATCTATTCTAGTTGGTGTGTTAGGCGCCTTTATTATTATTATTATTTAGTTTTTTTTTTCGGCAGGAGTGGGAAATCCTCATGGACGCCCAGCTGCCTCACAGACGAGCCAGTCTGGGCAGTGTCAAACTCCTACTGACTAAAACCACACACTCCTTAAATTTAAACCACGGACATGACGTCCGTGCCCCTGTTTGTTAATTACACATTATTTGCTTCTGGGCAACTCCACGTGCTAGTGGCGTCACTCACCTAACTAATACTTAGCGATCGCAATAAATCCCGTCAGAATTTCAGGGTTTAGAGGCCACCAGCCAGAAGCTATACCCAAGCAACAACGACCCACATACGCATCAAAAATCAGGAATCTTCCAACCTTCAATACACATGCAACTCATCGCCGCCCAAAATGCCCACCAAACAAATGGCTCTTCAACCCCAATAACTATACTTAATACTATACATAATACATAATTATATACATATAACCATAAATACCATCTAGTTTATAATACATATATTATCAATAACTATAACTACTATATTAAGCTGTAAATCCACCTCAAGGCAGGTCACTATTTCCCGTTTCACCCAAACAGTCCCCGCAGCAATACCCGCGTCGTCCAAAGCGCCATCAACTCGTCATTGCCTTAGTAAGCGGATCAGTGCCTCGACGACTGTTTTGTCCCGATGCTACATGGCGTTCTCATGTTGGTGTTGATGATGTCCCTGGCCGACGCCTCCTGTGTCCTTCTCATAAACCGTCCAATTGCGTCATCAGCGTTGTCGGCGTAGTACACGCAGTGGGCAGTATGTCTGGAGACTGCCACTACTGCGTGGGGGACGTTGCTTTGAATCAAATGATATTTATGGATTTTGTCTTCAAGATGATAACCGACTCGCCCCATATCCCTGGTCAATGAGGGTCTTCTTCTCCTCCTGTGTGTGGACCAGGAAAAGCGTGTTGGTAAGTGTGCTGGGAATATGCGCGCCCGTGAACCTGCTCAGCTGTAGGGAGTGGACCTGGTTTTTTGACGAGTATTATATGTATATTTCTAGATGGGTACACCTCCTCCAGGGCATACGCGACATCCATTGGAGTCCAATGTGTGCAGGAAGCTCGTGGCAGATAGTCACTACTAAGTCCGGACGGGCGTAGCTAATGGGGATAAGATTTTCCCTATCCAGATAGGGCAGTTGATGAATATCTCCGATAAGGACCGCGCTACGAGCGTCTGACAACCGGACTGCCATTACGATGGCCCCGAAATGGTTCATAAGAGCCTCATCTACGAGAATGCGGCATCCACGAAATTCACAGAAATAAAACTCTTTGCACCCGTTCGATAGAATTGAAGCCATCGTGCGCACCTCGGTTCTGTTGTTTTCGCCGATTTTGTCCGCTAACTTTTGCCGCAAGCCTTTCGCGGCTTCGGTTGTTGTAGTGACTATGACGTCGTTGTCCTTATCGAAGTTATTGACACCAGGGTGCCGGAACACCGTTGAATTAACTGATGCCCGGCAAGGCCCAGCCTACAGCCTGATCTATAGTCCTCAAGATTGCTTCCGCCTGTTCGAGGATCTTGTCATCTAGCATAATTTTGGTGCACCGAGCTACTACCACAATTGGGTCACCTTCGGGTGTCGCGAAACTAATACGGCCAGTCCGCGACGTTGCCGACTCATCTAACGGTATAAACCTACACGTGGCACTATATGCAGCCATATATTGACCAGTCATTTCTCCCTTGATGACTTTGGAGGTGGCAATATTATATTTGGCTGCTGCAGCCTCCTCAGTCTCTCCTGAGGCAACCCTTCAGTCTCTAGCTGGTATGACTGCATGATTTTTTGGCAAGTCATGAGACCGACAGCATTGATTCCTTTTGCGATCGCTTGAAACTCGAGAAAGGCATTCGCCAGGTGGTCGCCTGACTCGGTTACCATCCTGAGTTCCGGCGGGCTGACCTGCCCCCTGTCGGCTCTCGTAGGCGTTGGGCACTTCTGTTTTGGTGGTTCTGGGATAAATCTGATGAACTTCTGCACTGCATCTATCTGTCTGATATGACGGGGCCTGGCATCAAATTCCAGCCGCCTGCTCAGAAAGTTGGAGACCGATTTCCATCGATCCATGGTATTGATCTTCTTTTCCAAACTACGGCTGATTTTTCCTTCCGAAGCGGCTTCTCTTTCTCTGAACCGCAAGGTGTTGTTTGGACCTGGAGGATGTTCGTTGTATAATCTCTGCTGTTTACAGAACGGCACACTTTTAGTGGGGTCTAAAAAAACTGAGGTCTTCCCCCCTGTCCTCATACACCACCAACTCGTGATCTTGAGAGGCTTTAATGCAACCGTATCGATCAGCAACCTCACCTCTGTCGTAAACAATCACCATTGCATCCACGCTGATGATTCGGGGGCGTGTACTCGTGGTCCGATCTGTCCCTGCGATTTCGGTGAGCAACGAGCATACTTGAGCAAACGGAGTTGCCTCAAGCCACTCGAAAAGTGCGAGTTTTATTTTGGGATCGCACAACACGGTATTGGTGTTCGGCAATCTTTGCAACGGGTAACGCATTGAACTTTGTGCCTTTGATGCTTGTTTTGGAGGTGCTCCCGTTGATCAAAGCAGCCAGTCCTGGTGATATATTGACGCTAGTTCTCCTTTCTGAGCGGCAGAAGCTTAGGCTGAGTCTCTCGTTATCTCTGTTCAAAAAGGGGGCCACACCACGTAATCTGATGCCTGGTTTCCCATCCTCCCCGGATTCCAAGAATTTCCATAATGGCAAAATACTTGGGGTGATCGTCTGCTGGGAGCTGCTGTCAGTGGATGTGGTAAAGGTGATGTTTGGGCTCGAATCAGTCAGGTGTATCGGTATTTGTGTAAGTGTCTACGTAGGTGTTTGCGCGAGAGTTGATGTTTGCCTGAGTGTAGGTATTTGCGTAAGAGTTAGTGTTTGCGTGAGTGTTGGTGTAGGTATTTGTGTGTGAGCTTGTGCACGTGTAGAGCCATTGGCCCTCGCTACGACTCGCATGACCCTGCTCGCGTACGCTAGGAATGGCGGAATGGTGTTCTAGTGGCCTTAGTCTCCATTATGGATTGCAATGTGGACGGGGTAACTGACAACTGGATTTCAGTTTCAAGGTCTATTCTTTCACGTTCAAGCCGTGGGCATTCGGTGAGCACGTGCCATATCGTCTCGTCGCAGTTGGAATCACAGACACAAAAGGGACTGTCCTTAAGGTGAAAACGGTGGAAGTAAGCCCAGAATCCTCTGTGGCCGGTCCATATCTTTAAGGCTTGCTTTTTGGACAGTAGGCAAGAATACTTTAGTGACTGGAAGTCTCGTAGCGCCGCTGCCATTTGTAAACAGTTTCTCGTATCTGCTTCTTGACGTAAGATATTGGCACCTTGTCGTATTCGGGTGCTGTCTTTTTAGTGAGTGCTACTTTTTTGGCCAGTTCGTCCGCGCTTTCATTACCGGGAGTACCAATGTGTGCGCTTAACCAAAACAGCCTCACATCTCTACCATCTTCTCGGGATTCACGCACTAGCCTCTATAGACCGAGTTCCTAGGGGTGAGTGACGGACGGGCTCTTTATCAGATCGAGCGACGATCTTGAATCGCTCTATATGTTGACGCAGGTCATCCTAGACGCTCTCACCAATTTGACTGCTCGATACAGAGCGTACAGTTCCAACTAGGGATTACACCGAATTCTTCGAAATTTGAAAATAATTGAAAAATCCGGTTTTTCTTGACATTTTGAAATCCGGTTTTTCTTGACATTTTGAAATCCGGTTTTAGGGACTCAAATTCAGTTTTTTCCGATTAGTCAAAACTGAGTTTTACGAGTAATATCCACAAATTTCCATTAAAAGTAGTCCAAAAGATATTTGAATTGGTAGGATTATGTGTAGTGTAGAGTATTTGCGCGATTTTGGCTAGCCGCCATTCTATTCTAACGGCCGATATAGCTTTTAAATTTTTGATAAAATCATTAGACAGCCAAGACACGATATCTGCAAAGCAACTGGCAAATCCATTGAAAAGGAGAATTTAAAAGAGAGGCGGCTCTATACTGTTGTCAGTGCCTTACAATATTTACACAACCCTAATTATTTTTTTTAATTAGTTTATGGCGTTATCTTAATTATCTAAAGTTTATATTAATGTTGTATTAAAAATGATTACATGAATTTATAACGGGAAAAATGACTGATGCCTAAAAGTATTGTGGATTATTTTAGTTGATTTTATTCTGTCGTGCTGTGAATTGAGTGAATAAATACATATTTTAAATTATTTATACTGAAAATTTCAGGAAAATACGTTATAGTCATGAGACTTTAATGCTAAAATTGGTCAACCAAAACCAGGAGAAAATCTAATTATGAAATGCCATGGATATGGTACACGAAACAAAAGAGGCGAAAGACTAATAAATTTTGCATACGAAAACGATATCAATAATAAAAATCTTTTGCATAAAGAAAAACAAACAAAGATTGACCTGGATATCCCCTGATGGTACTACCAAAAACGAACTGGACTACATCTTAACGAATTTCCCAGCTAACGTACATAACATGCAAGTCATCAACCAGACCTTTTTCCTACGGACCACAGACTCGTAAGAGCGACATTATGCGAATAACTCAAGAAGCTTACTAAAAAATGAAGAACAAGTTTTAAGGTACAAAAAGGCACTAAACGAATACAAAGAAGACCTCATTAGCTGCCAAGAAACCAACTCCGTGCAAAAATGCTATGACCAAATAATAAACATAATAGACACTAGTTTTAAGAAAGCCGCCATACCAAATAGAAGTAAAATAAGAAACAACACGATATCCACCCATACTGAAAAGCTAATACAACGAAGAAGAGATCTACAAAAAATAAAACCAAAGACGCGAGCCATGAAAAATGAGTTGAAAGCTCTCTACAAACTGGTCAGCAAGTATGTTCAAATCATACGAAATTTACAATAGAAAAACATCTAAATTCTACAGGAAGCCTAAAACGAGCTTACAAAGAACTGCAATCGCATAAAACATGGATAGAGGGACTACAAAGCTCTCAAAAAAAAAAAACGCACGATTGAAAATACATCCTACACATAGCCACAAACTTTTACAAACACCTGTACAGTGCCCCTATACAACAACGTATTGATCAAAACGAACCAGAAAACTATGGTTTTCTGGTTCGACGATGAGGACATACAACAAAAAAACTTAAAATCAGAGAAGAGTCCAGGTCCAGTAGCCTGATTCACGTAAAATCAAACAAGTCAAATATCGTTGAAGTTTTATAGTCGTTCGATTGTAGTCCTATCCAAAATCGGTATTCACGTGTTCCATAATCAGGATTGGATAGAACGACAATTCAACTGACTCGAAACTAAACGATTTATCAACGACTTATTGCCGGTTACCACAGAGTACTTTGTAATATACTGCCAGTTACATAATTATGTATTCTACCAGGATAATGAAATACAGATTTTAATTTATAAAAAAATCTATTTATGGCATAACGAATAAAAAATAAAATTAAAAACGATGTTTATAACCATTTAATGAAAATCGTTACTAAAAATATAAATTTCACCTAGAAATTTGCTAAATTGTAGTTTAAAAAGTAAAGTCTATATATATTTAAATATGTGTCTCTCCATTATCTGTCAAAATAATGTCAATCATCAGATTGTCATTTCAAAATCTAGGGGACACTTTTTACAAAAATCGGTTTATTACATAATCTTGCTAATCTAATAGGTCCCTACCAAATACAAAAACACCAGTGGGTTTAACTTTCATAAAAGCAAATATATGTATTTAAGTATACCGATACCTAGTAAGTGTACCATTCACTCCTTGATTGTGCTTACTAAGGGTTCTCCCTTGGCATTGTGGACGGAGTAAGTTGTGGAGAAGTGTAAATAAAAGCATCATGCAGAACTGCCCACATTTGAATTTGAAGGCCGAAGCTGGTCTAGATAATTTAGGGACTCATAATCAGAAGAACTAAGTGCACTTTGCCCATGTCACTGAAGCGTAAGCTGATGGACATATGTATTCTTCCCTTTCTGACCTATGGTGCCAGACTTGATCTTTGACTAATATCCAAAAGTCCAAATTAAAGGTTTTCCAGCGTGCTATGGAGCGCAGCATACTATGTGCTAAATTAACAGACCATGTTCGAAACACAACACTGCGCTCCAAAACGCAAATCATTGATGTGTCTAAAAAGGCTGCCCAACTTAAATGGGACTGGGCAGGATATGTCTGCCGCATTTCTAACGAGCTGAGGGCCCGTAAAACGTAGGATTGGTGCCCAGAAACAGCGATGCGGGGCTGCGGCAAACCACGGAAGAAATGGCAGGACGACGGGAGAATTGGAAAGAGAAAGTGTGATCGTTGGAAAGAAAGGAGGGAGGCCTTTGCCCAGCAGTGGAACAATACGGGCTAACTATAATAATATAATAATCATAAGAACTCAATTTATTTTTTTCAGATTTGATGAACCCCTACAACAATTGATTGTACTTTGCTTCCTAAAACAAAATAAAAAAGAAAAAATCTATACATATAATAAATCTGCAGAAGTTTTATTTTGTGCGCACATCACGTAAAATGTACGAAATCGATGTAGATAACTTTTGTACATAAAATTGTAACTTGATTTATTACTTAGGTTTTGTTTCACTACAATCGGTTGACTATATCGAAATATATACTACATTCAGCATTCAGCAAATAATAGCATTTTTTTAAGCATAACATACATAGCATAATCAGCCTTTTAATGTTCCTACTGCTGGGACTCAGGCCTACTCTCTCTACCTAAATTAAATTCTTTTCATAGGCATAGGCTGACTATTTTACGTTTATGCGCTCTTCTGTCAAAGGTTTTAAGTCCTTACTAAGTTTTGAAATGGGTCAGCCGATGATATCTTGGACAAGGACTTTAGTGAGGCGAAATGTCGTCTCTCAAATCTCAATGTCAAAAGCATCCCATTTTGAAAACCTCAGTCTGTTTCTCTTTGGACATGGTGGAGGTGTGCCTGACTTGGGTGGAGAACCCCTGTGGTCTCGTGGGGGCCGATCGGAAGCAACGACCTCTCACGCCGGGCCTTAGTACAACCATGATTCGGAGCGAGGAGGAATAGCAGGCGGTCACCTCCTTCTGCGAAGCAGTAATGCTAGCGAAAGAGGCGGCCGCACGCGTGAAAGAATGGACTCACTCACGCCCCAGCGGCTGCAATCCCGACTCCAATTTCCAGCCACCGTAGGCGTGGGCTTGCGGACGAAGAACAATGGGTAGCTCGCCATCCGGCCGTAACTGTCCGAGTCGTTGACGGTGTGTAGTGTTAAACGCGCGCCTCAAGATGTCAGTAAGTTCCTGCCCTCGAACGCAAGGCAAATAAAGAACATAGGAGTGGATTTTAGTCAGTAAAAGTCTAATACGCCCTAGCTCCGCCCAAGACTGGGAGAAGTCATTAGATGATTTCCGACCTAAAAAAAGTGGTGTCTCGTTTTTCGATATAATTACAATAACTTTTTGTATGTATTGTTTTCATAAATGAGATTTACACGATACTAAAAGTTAGTTAAAACTAACTTTTGTTCAACGATATTTAAACCGCAATATTTGACGTTAAGTCGCTGGCATCCGACCCGATCAAACATCGTTTCTTTACGAGAATACCTTCGAGTCGCTTCGAGGCAACGATTAAGTGACGATTGTCTTAGCTGAATACGCGTCAACAACTTTTCGATCGAACGACTTTAGAATCGCTGTCGTTCAAACTCGATTGTTGGATGCGAATACGGTAATGGTCTAAACGACTAAGTCGCGGCGATATCGTTACTGTTTTGATTACGAGAATCGGGCTACTGATCGGATTACAAACGAGGCCATAAAACTAGCTTGTGCTCACCTTGTGAATCCACTGGCACATCTATTCAACTCAGTCCTAAGTACGTCCACAACACCTTCACAATGGTCCGAATCTGATAATTGTAATACTGCTGTTTAAAAAAGGTGATCCAAATAACATTGGCATCTACAGACAAATCAGCCTCCTTCTATCACTGCACAAATTATTCTCATCAATTATAGAGAAGCGAATTAGTTCTACCCTGGCAAAAAGCCAACCGATCGAGCAAGCAGGGTTTCGAAGAGGCTATTCAACGGTAAATCACATACATTCACTTGAATTACTTATTGAGAAATATCAAGAATTTCAACGTCCTCTATTTATTTATTTATTTAATCAATTAATTACAACGGTTATACAACCAATTACAGTTACTAAACAAAAAGTTTTAAGTTATAAACGACATGTACTTTCATCAATTTCTCTCACAGTACTTCTGACATACCAATAAAATCATCTTCCATTCATCCGCAAACAGATCGTTTGTTGGATAAGAATCCAAGAGATCATTTAGTGCAGCCAAAGTGCGAGGTATTGGAGACTGCGCATGGGCAATTGTGCGACATTGAGGCACAGCAAACATTCTGTGCTTTTTGCCGCGACAGTAATTGTCCGGGACAAAGAAACGCGCTAGCACAGTAAGCAGATCAGGCGCGTCAATAGCGCCTCATATTGTGTTTATTGATTACCAGAAGGCTTTTGATTCAATACTGCATCCCTTAATATGGACAGCTTTACGAGGCCAAAAAGTGGGAGAAACATACATAAAAGTTTTAAAATACCTATATGAGAACACCACAAGCAGAGTGAAATTAGAAACTACAGGACCCGCCATCCCTATTAAAAGAGGAGTATGCTAAGGTGACCCTTTATCACCTCGAATCTTTACAGCAGTCTTAGAATTTATAATTGGCAAATTAAATTGGGATAGGGTTTGTATATACGTAGAAGGGAAATATGTTAGCCACTTGAGATTCGCCGACGACATCGTCCTGCTGTCAGAAGATAGTTCAGAACTGGAAGCTATGTTAAACACACTGCAACAAGTAAGCAGAGAGGCCGGACTTGAAATAAACTTGAACAAAACAAAATTGATGACAAATTCGGCACAAAACTTAATACTTCTCAACAATACACCAATGGAGTACGTTATATCTGCTTAGGGAAAACATTTCATTTAAAAAGAATAGCAACGACCTAGAAGTAGATAGAGGAATAACTATAACATGGAAAAAGATTTGGAGTGCCAAAGAAATCCTGAAAAGCCGTATGCTGATAAAAATCAAGAGCAAGGTCATGAACTCATGTCTTTTACCTTCACTAACATACGCATGCCAAACATGGAAGTTCACTCAACGGGTTAAAAATAAAATTATGTCCGAGGTATGGAGAGAAGTATCACTAAAATAAGAAAGATCCATAAAATCGGCTCTCTGTTATCAGACAAAAAACCAAAGTAACAGATGCTGGGATGGGCAGGCTACGTAGCGAGAATGAGTGACGACCGCTGGACTATCCGCATGACGTCATGGTCTGGCCCTACAGGCATTAGGAAACGAGGAAGACCAATAACTAGATGGGTGGATGACATCACACGAGTCGCAGGAAAAAACTGGATGTCAAAAGTCACAGACCGAGACCACTGGTCATCTCTGGAGGAGGCCTTCACTCACACCAAGTGAGAGATTCATGCATGCTAATTTATTTTTTATTTTTTACATAATAGATTGTTTCAATACAATTTTTTATGCTATTTATTTTTAATTCAATCATCAATCACATATTGTAGCTTATTTTAATTTGAATGCAAAATCAATGAAATCTTTATTATTTATCAATTTTGTATTATTAATTATTTTTTCATGTTATATACTTTTAATTGTTTGACATTTTGTACGAATTGGCGATGTAATTAACTGTGATAATTTATATAATTTAAGTAATGTTTGACAAAATTTATGATAGCACCTAAAGTAGAGATTCTAGTACGCTGATTCGAGTACCAGTACTGAAACAAATGGTGGGTCGTCCACCGAGAGAATCTCACTTTCGATCTGAGCGTTCCTCAGGAGCGTGTCTTCCTGTCTTCTGGCTGTCTTTTGTAGGACTCTGTAAATGACGTCCCACATGCTCTCTCGATCTTGTGTTGAGCAGAACTGCTTCCAGCTTTCTGTTGCTGCCTCCTTTGCTTGGATCATATAATTATGTTTGGCCTGTACGTACTCGCTGATTGTAAACTCCCTACGACTAGGAGCCGCGTTTCGGACTCTCCTCTTTTTTGTCATAACCTCTCGCTTAGTTCTAGAACAGGTCACCACCATGGAGGTTTGCTATCGGACTTCCATACTCCAATCTTTGCGATTGACAGTTTGCTTGATCGGTGTATAGTGTGACATAAGTTGTCACCAGCGCCTCCAATTCCTCCGGGCTTGTAACTTCCATCAACCTGGCAGGTGTGATTTCAATGGCACCAAGGCTCTATTCGAAATGAGAACGTGATCGCATTGTGATCGGAAGTCGTTAAATTTCTTACACGCCAATCCTTGATTCTTTCTAATATTGACACACTGCAGGTAGTTACGTCCACGATGCTCTTGTATAACCTGTCGTACCTATAGGTTTCAAAGGCTTGGGTTTGACCCGTGTTGAGGATCTCTGAAGCTCTTAAGATAGGAAAGCGTTGTTTGCTGCTCCGCGATGGTCCTCATGGTTGCTACCCCACCACTGACTCCAAGCGTTCACATCTCCCCCCATCAGGGTGTTATTTGTTTGTATTTTGTTAAGGAACTCCTTTGTTTTTGCGAGGTAAGGCTCGTATGTCTTGATCACTTTCAAAGTAGACGGAAACCAAAACAAGTTTCAGGTGGCCCACTTTCAGTAGTACAGATGCCACGTTTTCGGTTACCATCTGGGGATCATGAATGACTTCCAAATTGTTGTCGAACACAACGATTGCCGCCATTACTGGCTTTTGCCGGTTCAGGGTACACTAGATGACTTGTGTACCGGGGTTCTGCTTTATCACACCTGCCTTCCCAATATAAGGTTCCTGGACTAGTGCGATTGAAACTCCCTTCTGTTGAGCCACTTGATAGAGTTCCGATGTTGTAAGTTAAGAGCGCTGCAAGTTAGAGTTTGACCAGGGAAAGAAGTCACCGGATTATTTATCAAACTATGTACTCGTATATGGCTGCATTAAAAAAAAATTGTCAACATTGTGTTCTTGACGTTTCGTACATAACTCTCATAACTCAGTTTATGTTTACATACGTACATCTTATTTTATTCCTTTTGCTTAAAATAACGCCGAAAACAATCACTAATTCGACAGAGAGGCTTCTATTGAATATAATTGACAAATTTAAAGCTGCAAAAAGTGAATTAAATTAGAAACATGCAGAGAAAATGCGACGGTTGGATTCAATAATTTCATTTCTAGGTTAGTTTTTTAATTTCAATTAGAAAAGCTTGATACTTTTTGACTATTAATAACAAATTGCAATATTACTCACACGATGAATTATACTTTTCAGGAGGTTTCGACAATGAGCAGACGAAACTCCTAATAATGAGAACAGTAAAGGACATGGAGAATTTGATATTTCGAATGCGCGCTATCCACGAAAGTTGCGGCGGACATTTGAACTATATTATATTCCGCTCATCAATCGGCCATTCAAGTAAATAAAAAAATTCGATAACACACAATTTATTTTATTCAAATTTAAGGATTCCAGGGAAGTGCTTATTTAAAGAATCTTTATTTCACCGCCCACATGTGGTTGCTCCACACATGATTGGACCTGTGCTTTGTATAACATTCGATGTTGTCCTGGTGTGAAGTGCCGTTAGTGCCGTCAGTACCGGATTAAGCTGGCGTGGGGCCTGTAGCAAATTAGACCAAGGAGCTCCTAGCTCCTTGGTCTAATTTATTAGTATGATACTAATTAATTCAGTACCTACTTTTAGAAATACGTTTTTTTGCATACCCTGAACGATTAGAGATTTAAAGACGAAATCCTAAAAAACCTAATTAATCTCGGAAATTATGCTTAGGATATTTTAGGTTTTCTTCTGATAAATAATACAGAAATAGGGAGTCTTTTCGATGATGATGGCGAAGCCTTTTTGAATTTATACAGTAAAGCTGAACAGTTAAGATTTACTAGGAATAGGATGCAAAATTTTATACGCCGCAACGGCCGGTCTTGTTTATCACGCCTCCATCCGATTCCCGTTAACCTTACTAGGTTATCGGTACCCCTATTACGAGGCCTTTCAACGCTGCGTCTTGAGGTATCCGATGGCCACCCCAGAACCTTTCGGCCCCATCGACCATCTGGTCTGCGTGTAATGTACCCAGCTCACTGCCACTTAAGCTCAGAGTGAGAGGTCTTCCCGCACCGATTCCCATTTCTGGTCAATGACTGCAGATGTGCTCTCTTTCGTGACCGCTTCTTTGAGATGGTTCATGGAACTTACCAAAGCCTCTATCGCCCTCTTATTTACTTTGATTGTTCTGTAAGGCTCCTCAGTTTCGTAGCCCAGCCAGTTCCGAATATCCTTCGCCTCCCTCAAAATGTCGACTATGTCTGTACGAGCAAGGCAGAGTTCAGCTGTAAGGTTCTTCTTGATTCCTATTATTTCTTTGTTGTGGAATCTCTCGATGTTCACCAGTTCTTTTGCGTGCCGGTCACGCTCTTTCTCGAGGTTATATTTGTGCCTCGCTCGTGAGTCGGCAAGGGAGAGCGATCTCGTATAGACCCCGAAGGCTATCGTGGACCGATGCTTTTATTTCCTTCTTTGTATTTTTTGCCTCCTCCAGCGCAGCTTGCTTTTCCTTTCTGAAGGACTACATTGGCCTCACGGGTAGCAAGGTCCATTTCGACACCCGTGCCTCTCTTAGGTGTTCTGTAAAGGAGACTGGGGCTCGCTGTTCGAGCCGGCAGTTCTAATGAGGAAGCCACAGAGCTCTCGTCTGAAACTATTTGATGAGGCGGAGAGATTCCTACTTGGGCCCAGTCTATAATTCTCTCCGCAGCTTGTTTCGCCGCCTCTGCCGTATTGGGTATCGACGACGTCTTCGCCGAGTGACTGCCGCCCTCAAACACCGCTGGCTGGACTTCTACAGGCGGTGTGAGCCTTTTTGATAACGCCATTCCGCTCCCTAACTCAGATTCTGAAGCTGCCTTCGACGTCGCGAGCTCAGTGGGCTTAGTTGGTGGTTGCCGTTCGGATAAGGTGGACTCTGCGCCAAGGACCTTGGTACTCAGCGAGCCTGTCCTAGGTGCGACTTCCGCAGCTAGTTTTCGGATGTTAGAAGTGGAAGACATATTTATGATTTATTTTTACCTTATGATTAATTATGTGAAACTATAATTAATGATGTCACAAAACTAAAGACTAATACTAGTGATATAAAAGTTAATTAAAATAAATACAACTAACGAAATACTGCAGTAACGCTGACGTGACGCTCGATGGGCTGCGTCCACGCTGTGCTCCGGAGTACCCGCCGGTGCGCGTCAGAGCAAGACGTACGCTCTGTTTCTTTACGCCAGGATGCAGCGAACAAAGGTTGGCGTAAGAAGATCTCTTGCCGGTTATTCTCTTTTAAATGCTTTTTTGGACTTTCCGCTAGGGCCAGGTTATTCCTTTTCTCCTCCCGAGTAAACTCAGAGTAAACTCGTAAACTCGATCTAGCTATCTGTACTGGTTCCAAAGATAAGCTTGGGGGGGGGAACCAACAAGGGGGCTAGGGGGAGGAGTTTCACGGGAACACTATAAAATTAAAAGTGGTGAGGGTGTTGCCTCTCAGCTGGTGGAGGGGTTGAGATATTGGGAGGGGGAAATCGGACGACTATTTTAAAAGGCGACTAGAGTTGTTAGAGAGGTATTGGTCAGATTTTCAGAACAATCATTTAGCTATCTGTGAGTATGGGGTCAAAGATCATCCATATTCTACTAATTCCGGGCACGAAAAGGTTAGCAAACATTATACAGCAGCCAAATCTCTCATCAACGAACAACGCCAGCAGTTAACAAGCAAGCTAACGCCAATGAAGTCCGTCAGGGGAACTACCAATACAGGAGCAGCAAGAGGAGACCAAACTAGCAAGAGCAGGACCATCAGGTAACGAGCAGCCAGCAAAAGTCAGTATGTCAAAAACAATGGAGTGAAAGGGCTCTACCAGCAAGTTAGATGACATGCTGCGTAAGCAAACAGCCAATTTTAAAGCGTTCATGACAACAACAGGGTATATAATTCTAAATGTATGATAAAAAGTAACGAGTTTACTTTGTATTCTCATGCCCTATCAGCTAATACGATTAAATCTAACTCTGACATTGTGACCCCTCAAATAGCAAAATTAAACCATATGGTAAACATATCCTTAACTCATTACACCATATACGAAGATCCATAAACAGCACCTTAGTCGATCTGGGAGAACGAATAAAAGAACTGAAATCAGCTAATACCAACTCACCAGATTACACTTGTCTACGCATGACATTCATCAGTATCCTATCTTCTTCTTCTTTTCGTGTCGATGTACTCTAAATTTTATCTGACCAGTATTTGGCAACCTCTACGGCTCTGTTATTGGCCTCGTATAGATCCTGAAAACTGCAGGTAGTTGTGCAGGATGGAC
Organism: Mythimna pallens; assembly: GCA_961205895.1. NCBI lineage: Eukaryota > Metazoa > Arthropoda > Insecta > Lepidoptera > Noctuidae > Mythimna > Mythimna pallens. Next base: position 13,424,900 of record OY540843.1, read on the forward strand.
AGCATAGCAAATGACGCATGTCCTGTGCAGCGGCTCCACACTGGCACTGTGTTAGAGATGGGTCGAGGAAGCCCCATTTGGCCAAATTATTTTTACAGCGGCCAACCTGAGTGCGTAAACGATCAGCCTAGCTCACCGCAAACACAACGATTTTTATATGCAGACGATCTTGCTTTAGCTGCTCAGACACCTACTTTCGAAGAAGCCGAAGAAAAACTGACGGAAGCTCTGGAAGAACTTGGCAAATTCTATGATGAAAATGCGCTACGACCTAACCCCTCCAAGACCCAATCCTGTGTTTTTCACCTTCGCAACCGTCAGTCAAACAGGGTTTTAAGTATAAGGTGGCAAGGAGTAGATATAGAGCACTGCTCTCAACCTCGATATTTGGGCATTACTTTGGATAGGTCCCTGACATTTAAGTTTCACTGCCTAAAAACTAAACAAAAAGTTGGGTCTAGGAACAATATCCTTCGCCGCCTTACATCCAGCACCTGGGGAGCATCACCACAAGTTCTTCGTACTTCAGGCCTATGCCTTTCTTTTTCGGCAGGAGAGTTTGCATGCCCAGTGTGGCATCGTTCCGCTCACGCTAAAGAAGTGGACATAGCGCTGAACGATACCTGTCGCATCGTAACGGGTTGCTTAAAACCTACCCCTCTTGCAATGTTGTACCCTCTAGCAGGTATAGCTCCTCCAGAAGTTCGCCGCGAGATAGCCAGCCGCATCGAAAAAAGTAAACAGGAACGGGACGGCCGTCACCCCCTGCATAAACATCAACTTATACCTGTACGTCTAAAGAGTCGTAAAAGCTTTATGAGATTTACGACCTCTTCAAAAGACAGTGCAGAGGACGAGAGATGCGCGCTGTGGAAGCAGAAGCACCCAACTCCTACACATTTCATCACCCCGTCAGAACATCTCCCCCCTGGACGCGAATTGCAGTGGCCAATCTGGAAATCTCTTAACCGACTACGCACTCAGTATCCTATTTGTTACTGCGGTGTGTACTCTATTATTATTCCTTCTGCCAGGGCTGCGGAATTGTTCGATGTCCTTGCACGGCCCTTGATTGTAAAGGGCAACTGAAGGAACACAGGTGGGTTTTAGTCAGTAAAAGTCTGACACTCCACCCTAAATGGCTTTTATTGATGATATGTCACCTAAGGGTCTAAATTTTTGTAGATATGTATAATTTATCAATACTTTCATCTTTATGTTCACTCGTAGTAAGTAATTTTATTCTGCTTTTTAAGGGTATTTTCTTACTATTCAAATCCTACAAATATTTCAATTAAACTGAGCATTATTTAATTAAATTCTTCTAAATCCATTCTACCGATCAATATCATCAAGCTTCAATGTTTAACGATATAGTTTGGTAACTATATAAGTAGACACCTGTACATCTAATAGAAGCTTCTGATCAGATCAAACCGTATCCCATGTAACAAGGTATCTTATCAATTTATGATCGTCAGTCTTAAAGTGTTTTTGATCGTTATAATTTAAAAGCGGCGCACCTTTCACTCAGGGGGACCAATTAATTCTTGGTCGATACATTAAGCGTTCAATAAATTCTCGAAAAACCCCGCGACCATCGATAACAGGAACGAGTTCGGGACCTCTTCTTTAGATTAAAAAGGTTTTATTTATCTTGGACAATTTGTTAATGCCACTCTTCATGCCTTCCGGTAGCCATGTAATTGAATCTTCTGGTTTTCGAAGATTTATTACCACCATCTTGCTGAGCTATCGTCCTTTGATTAGCGGCTCTATTTGAATCTTCGCCGACTTCATTTGTTTCCTTTTTTAATGCACACATTTTTCAAATGTGTTTGAAACAAAATTTTCTCTTGCGTATCATCAATAAGCGGAACTGCGGTGGTGTCACATTTGAGAAATTTACGTAAGCTCATTAAACTTTTGCAAATCGTTTCCACTGACGTTTGCTTACTTTTGTATAGTTTTTCTTACGTATAATTACATGCTCCATTGGTCGCAGATAATAGCTAGTGTTATACGCACTGAAGTAATAAAAAACCGTGTTATTGAATATTTTATTTTTATTTATGCACGCTTAATAATTTCTAAAGAACTTTTTCAGATAGCGGCTTCTGAGACTTACATAAACATTTTTTTATAGTACGTACCTTTTATGGCTATTTTTTTTGACGGTTTTGGAGAAATATAATATCTCGAGAATAATGTAGCGGCATCTCTTTGTGCGGACAAAAATGCCGGGGGTTGATAGAAAGTGAGGACTATCTACATATTGGACGAAATTATTAAGATTAGAGGAGGTGACGATGGAATGCGAAATGTCCGTCGACACAGTGACCCGTAAGTGCTGTGTCGATAGCATCGGGGGAAGGACGAGCGGCGCGGCGACGATCGCGTGAGATACTCTGCCGCACGTCCGAGCTGCCCTCACGATCCTGCACCGTTATTTGAATTTATCTTTTCTTTTCCCTTGTTCTCTTTCTAAATGTTCGTTCTTTTTTTTTATTTCAAAAATTCTACTGTTTAAATATTTCCTTAGTTTATTAATTGTGCCAGTATAGAATCTACGTCTGCGCTATAACGTCGTCTCGAACATTTGCCGTTTTCATGATTTATAAATCCTTTGCCGCGCCATAGTATTTTAGCAGTTGTGAATTGGAGCTTGTTAGTTGTAAGAAATCTTGTAAACGAATGGTCGTTAGAAGTAAATATTTAGTAACGAATATGTAGTACATAAAAATACATACATACAAATATACATAGAAATGTATCTACTGGAGTGGATTGTAGCTGGTTCCCGATGAAAATAAAATGCAAAATAGTGGCTGCGTTGAAGAGGAGGTTATAAACAACGAAACTGATAGCTATCTCATTGTTCACACCAAAAGGCCTGTGCTTCACGCCTTCCACTGCCAAAATCACACCATGAATTCTCGGTACACTATAATGAACTAAATCAACGAGTGGAATAATGGCGGCCGCTTTCCGCACCTCATAAAGCATACTGATCGGCTGTGCGCCTGCGATTACAATATTTTCTCTCCGACAAGCTTTAACGATACTTTAAACGGTGTTTCGTCCAATTTTCGCGCCTCCATTTCTTATTTGCGCGCTCCTCGAATTCAATTTAAGACCCATCGATTTTTGTGTGGTATATTTTAAAATTTTAAATTATGATAATGACGAGTACCACCATAGGCGGTCGGTGATAATTTCTTAAAATTACACAAATATCGAGAAATGATCGGTTCTGTATGATCGTATAAATATATATATAAAAAAAAGTTTTACACTTAAGTTTTAAACTTTTTTTTTGACTGGTGATGACGATCCGATGGCCGCAGCTTAAGGACCACGAAAAAGAAGAAAACAAAATTGATTTTTGAAAGGTTTCGAAAGTGATTTAGGTACTTAATTAAATGATTATACGTTGTTGTCTACTTGATCAACTCCAGCTCGACATCACCAAGCTAGTGGTTTTTTTTTAGGTGGGAAAATCATCTAATGACAAATCTCGCTCTTGGGCGGAGTGGGAGATAGTGTCAGACTTTTACTGACTAAAAACCACTCCTGTTCCTTCGTTGGCTTCGTCCCTGGGCCCCGGGTTTCGTTTTTATACTACCCATGGCCCCAGTAGGCTTCGACCCTGCTGGGCTCCTATGATTTGCTGACATCTCCCTGAGGCACGCGTGGAACAATACGCGCCGTCGACGACTTGGGCTCGGTCCGAATGGTTACCGGACGGTCGGACGGCGAGCAATGGGTGGCTCGCCGTCCGCTATTATGCGCTTACGGTGGCCGGAAATCGGGATCGGAATCCCGGCGGCGGTTAGGGCGTGAGGACCGTTGTATCATGCTATCGGCAGATTCCTTTGCTAGCACTACTGCTTCGCAGAAGGAGGCGACCGCCTGCCACTCTTCCTCTCTCCGGACCATGGCCTGTACCAAGGCCCGGAGCGTGAGATCGCCGCTGCCGATCGCCCCGACGAGAACACGGCGTTGCTCTGCCCAAGCGGGTCACACCTCCACCTTGTGCTCCACCGTGTCCTCCAGGCGGTCCACACAGTGGCGACATCCGGGCCTCGCTTCCGCATGAATCCGTTGCAGGAACTTCCCGAACTTACCGTGTTCGGTGAGAACCTGCGTCATGCGGAAGGTGAAGACGCCGTGAGGTCTTTCCAACCACGCCTCAAAGAGGGGACTTACCGCCATAATTGTGGCTTGCCCAACCAAGTTAGTAGTGTGGTAAGTAGGAATATCGTCGATGCAAATTATACAAAATTCCACACTTGTTGTTCAGCTATGCACAAAAGTTGCCCGTTCCAATCTTTTGTTCTAATCATGGAATTTTGCATGAAAATAATATTTAGTGACAGAAAAAATAAAACTACATTTTCATGAAAACCTAATCATCATCTTCCTGCCCTTGTCCCGTGTTTATTTCCATTCTGCCCTGTCACTCGTCATGCTATCACTAGCTAACTTCCTTTTCTTTCATATCACTCTTCACACAATCCAGCCATCTTTTTTTTGGCCTATTTTATTTGCTCCTATGATAATATATCTCCCTCGCCTATAATAAGAAATAAATGTATTTTACAACACACTTGCTCAGAAAGTGACTCTTATTGCACTGCACTTAGGTATATAATGGCACTCGTTACCAACCTGTGACATTTTGATTACCATTACGCACTAGTGCTATAATGTAGTTAAAACCTTTTTGTTCAACCTCTTTATTCGCAAAACAAATTTTGAATTCCAATTAAATTCCCGTTCAATAGTACCTATATAAATTAGTGTCTTACTAACTTATAATAATTCATCCAATTTACAAGTTAAAATGGACAAATTTATCTTGTACAAACGATTTATTTAATAAAAAAACATTTAGTAAATAAATCGTACCTTAATTTTTTTTTTGTTTTTTGTAGTCTTTGGCCGCCATTTTCAGACGCGCGCGGATTTTGGCGTGTTTTTTTTATTCCAGTTAAGTTCAGTGGCTGTATTACTTAATTAAATAAAATTAAATAATACAAAATCATTAAAATGTTACATCCGTATACTATTGACACTACGAAAGACATTATCGTAAAACTTTTCACGCAAGAAAACATAAACGGTGCATAAACGTAAGACTAGGCAGTATGATCAAAATACCTTAGCCTTCCTCTAAGGGTAAATAAAATAAATGATGCGCGCGTTATGAAAACAGAAAACAGATTTTTACCGCCATGTCACAGAAAATTTTACTATTTTTATTGTTGTTTTCTTCACAAGTGTATTGTAAAACGTCGTATGACACATGTGAGTAATTAATGATTACAGTTCTTTCTTGGCTCTCTTAAGACCCTCGCCCGGCTCGGGTCTAAATACCGCCTCGACGGTAATCACTAACATTACACACTTATATCATAATGTACTATTATTTCTTACCTACGGTAAGAAGTAGGTAAGGTTTTATACGGAAAACAACTTATTTATGTTACGGCTTCCGCTGCTAAAATAAAACAAAAAAAAGACCTATTTCTGGGTACGCAAGCCGATGGCCGACTGCCATCGGCTTGCGTAACTGCGTGTCCGCAATTTCATTGATCAAACCTTTCAGTGTTGGCTGTCACGCAAAACCATCGATTGTCGGTGTCGGCTCAATAAAACATTCGATAATGTTTTTACTTCACGCCAATTGTATTCAATTAGTTTCAGACACGAAAAAGTGAGGCACAAAGAGTCCTCTTGCAATACCATAATGATTTTTTTATTGAAATTGTGCTCGATTGCTAAGTAGGCTGCATTGCTTCTGCGTGGGTTACTTTTGCCCCCAACAACCTGCAACTGATGGAGCTACTGAAGGTAACTGAAATCTTCAGTAATGCCATCAGGATGGAGTTTGGTGTGGAAAAAAAAAAGACGAAAGTCGTGAGAGACCTGGCAATCCTGGAGGGATACGCAGAAATGGTTGAGTAACTAAAGGTTACTGGGCTATGAGTAGCCAGAGATCACATGTTAAGCTTAATGATTAGTGTTTTGGATTAGTTTGATTGGTTGTGTGTATTTTAAAGGTACCACGATAGGTTAAAAAAGATGCTTGAAAGTCATGTGTCGGTCGAAGTAGATAGTGATCATAGGGTGATGAGCAAGCCTAAGTTGTAGGGAGCACGCGAGTAAGGTTCTCTATCGGCCGTAGTAAAGTTGACGGTTCCAGTGGCTATTACGTAATCGTATCCCGGTAGAAATCGGCGTTTGTTGGGGTAACACAAGTAGTCCGTGGATGCGCGATGCGCGTTTAGCTCTAAAGGAAGTCATAGTGGGTAGTCAGTGAGTGATACCCAATGTGATCCACGGTGTTGACCGATGGTGGATGCACATGTCAGAGAGCAATTGTGATTGCTGTTCGGCAATAAGTGCCGTGGCGTTACGAGTGGTTTACTCATCGGGGGCTCCTAAGGCTTTAAGATGAGAACAAGGAACGTTGGTACATGACTGGATGACAATTTCTATTACCTAATTTTTTTATTTGGTTTATTGAATAAAGTTTTGTTGTAACATTGAACGTTAGAGAATATTAGTTTTGTCATGAGAAAAGTTTGAAGTCATGATGGTCAGAAATGGCCGAGTGGAACAAGCAGGTACTGTGCTAAATTCCTTGTTTCAGAGTATCACTCAGAAACGGACGTCTTGTTTGGAAGTCTCGTCACTGGTCGTCTTCCGGCTGAGGTGGTGATGATGAACACAACAACGGATGTCTTGTTGGGACGTCTCGTCAATGGACATCTTCTAGCTGAGGACGATGATGACTAACACACAGGGACGCGTGTTCGGCAAGACGGCCGTGTCGGTGAAGTCAATAGTACGGAAGCTTGAGAACGATTGAACGAGCTAAGTGAAAAGTGACACATGTCACTTTGACAGAATCCGCGTTGACGTTTGCACGAACCTAGCAGATAAAAGTGCCGACTCTCTGCCGGGGCTCTTTCCTTTGTCGGCAACCGTGCGTACAACGTCTAATCTCGGGGTCTGTCTCACATCTCACGGCTGTGTGAAGTGAATACCTAAAGCTTGCATCATAATAAATTAGTTATGTGATCTGGAATAGGTTGTTTATTGCTCAATACCCAGCCATCGCCAACAAAACAGAGTACCTGGACAGAGCTTCAATGATGATCGGCATCCTGCGACGACATATATAAAAATGAATCCGTATTTCGCCATCACGTGTGAACGGCTGGACCGATTTCCCTTTTTGTTTTTTGTTGGTTTTGTTATTGTCAGGAAAAGGTTCTTATGAAAAAAATAAATAAATTGGTAGTAGGGTGGAGTCGGGTGGAGTCGGGTGGAGTCGGGTGGAGTCGGTTGGTATCGGATGGAGTCGGGTGGAGTCGGTTGGTATCGGGTGGAGTCGGTTGGTATCGGGTGGAGTCGGGTGGAGTCGGTTGGAGTCGGGTGGAGTCGGGTGGAGTTGGGTGGAGTCGGGTGGAGTTGGGTGGAGTCAGGTGGAGTCGGGTGGAGTTGGGTGGAGTTGGGTAGAGCAGAATAGAAAAGTCAGTTGACGTTAGCGAAGCCGCGGGCAAAAGCTAGTAAATAATAATTTACTCTGAAGAGAATAAAAAACCGGTCAACTGCGAGTTATCACATTCGATGGGTTTCGTACCATTGGGGAAAAAGAAGAAAAAGTATTATTTAATAGTTAGGACATAGCGAACGAAATCGTAATCCAATACTTATTACCTAGTCATAAGTCACTAGTATGACACCCCTACACGTCAAGTCGTGTTTTTATCCGCTCTATGCGCTAAAAGATAATCATTTTCTGATAAAATATGTCGAACTGCGCATTACGATATTGCAAATCTTGATAGGGTAAAATTACTGGACCTAACTTCGGTTTATTTTCGTAAATATTTTTGGTATTTACGAACTAGCAGAGTAGTGGTGGCCGAATGGTAACGGCCGCGACTTACAAGGTAGGTCATGGGTTCAAACCCAGCCAGGCGCATTACTTTGTGTAATTTATTTCATCATCACTGCTTTCAAAACAGTTAAGGAAAACATCGTGCGGAAACCGACATGTCCTAGAACCAAAATATTCGGAGACATGTGACATTCACCAACCCGCACTGGGCCCGCGTGGTGAATTACGGCCCATTCCCTCTCCTAGAGAGGAGGCCTGAGTCCCAGCAGTGGGAACATTAAAAGGCTGGTTATGCTTATGCTTACGAAGTAATTAATTAGGATTCAATCATTTTTATAAATAGAACATTTGCTGATTTTGTGATAACGCCATCTATCGCTGAAAACTGTAACCTTACCTTTATCATACACTGAGGCTCTACTACGAGCTCATAACGTAATCCATTTTACGACCTAATTCGAACTGTTAATTGGAGCTCTAAAGGGTGTATTATAGCACCATCACTCGTTTTTGCTCGTACGACTGACATTTTAACATTATCATGGTAAGGCCTCTGGCCACCTACCGAGCGATAGTTAAATAATTATAAATTTTGACAAATTTAAATCGCGTGTTTGCTATTCAAAGCTAGATGGCTTCAGTGAGGCATAGGATGACTGTTTATCTAAGACATTTTTTCTGATGGCCGCTCTATTGTATCATATCTTTTAAAAAAAGAAATTTTGAATTTAATTTAGGAAAGCCGTTCACCGGGTGTTTACCCAGTGAACGGTTTTCCTAATTTAGCTAAATTTTCTTTAAATTTTTAGCGTATTGGAGCTCACGCCATGTGCAGCAGGCCGCACATGTGACAGATTCCAGTCACAGCGTCGATTGGAATCTGTCAGGTTACGTACGAAAATGAATCTTTCTAAGGAAAATGTTCGTGAAATAATTTTCTACAACTTTAGAAGAGGCCTGACACGGCTTCAGTGTTTTTAAGAGCTCTCATTATTGAAAATCTGTGTTCAGTAATGAAACCCCATGTCTGCGGCCTGTCGAACGCTGGTATTTAGAGTGACAAATCTCGCGAAGGACGAATAAAATAATAACATTTATTTATTTATTTCTCTTCCACAAAGGTGCCTTACAAACTAACATTACATAAGTAGATACCCAGACTGGCATCTGATCTAGGAAATCCTGTCACACAGATTACCAGCCCCCCCCCCCCCCACAGACTGTTTTTTTTTATTTTTATTATAAGGTCCTTTGGAAAAAAATAAAACTACTAAAATTAAATAAAAACTAGAAACAACAAAAGAAAACGTAGTTGTGTTTGTTTGTGGTGGTAGTTTTGGTGTGGTGTCGAGGTAGTTGTGTTGTGGTGGTAGTTATGGTGTGGTGTGGATGTAGTTGTAATTGTGGTGATAGTTATGCTGTGGTGTGGAGGTAGTTGTGTTTGTGGCGAAAGTTATGGTGTGGTGTGGAAAACGATGTAATTGATTCTAAGACTTACCTTATTACACTCAGCAAATTTTCGGTGCTGTCATAGTTATGCTTTAGTAAATATGTGGTAAGGACTTTCTTGCACTTCGCTTTAGTAAGATGGTATAATTGTAAGATAGAATTAATTTTATTATATAAATAACTGCCAAGGAAACAGTAGTTACGGTGCGAGAGATTACTTTTACACCGTTTTGTTACGCATACATTGGTTTTAATATCCGCCTTCACTGAAGATAACATCATTGCTGTGAGACAACTAATTCTTGAAGATCGTCATGTGACGTATCGAGAGATAGAGGCTCTATTAGGCATCTCAGGGACAACCATTAAGAAGATCTTGCAAGAAGCGATTGGTGTGAGAAAGCTAGTTTGCCGTTGGATACCGCATCTGCCTTCTGACGATCACAAAGCGGACCGCGTCAGATGGTGTAAGAAAACTCTAAAAAGGTTCAACCGAGGAGATTCAAATCACGTCTACGACATCATCAGTGGTGACGAATCTTGGATCTATGCCTACGACCCTGATTCCAAACAACAATTCACAATCTGGGTATTTCAAGACGAGCCAAAGCCGACTAAAGTTGTTCGTTCTCGACGCACTTCAAAGAAGATGGTGGCCACGTTCGTTGGAAAAACCGGCCATGTTGCGACTATTGTACTTGAAGATCGTAGAACGGTTAACGCAGAGTGGTATACCACAGTTTGTTTACGCCGAACTTCGAAACTCAAAGCGACGCATCATCCTGTACCACGACAACGCAAGCTTACACAGCGCTCGTCAAACGATTGAGCATTTGAAGCAGGAAAAAGTAGAAATTCTTGACCATCCTCCATACAGTCCTGACCTAAGCCCTAACGATTTCTTTACATTTTCTTAATTTAAGAAAAGTCTTCGTGGTCAAAGGTTTCAGTCCGGTGAAGAAGCAGTCGACGCCTTCAAGTCAGCCATTTTGAACTCCCCCCCCCACCCCCCACTTTAGAGTGGAATAAATGTTATAATAACTGGTTTGAGCCAATGGAAAAGTGTATTAAGCTATGTGGTGAATACTTTGAAAAACAATAAAAAGAACTATAAGTTTCTAGTTGCGTTTTTTTCTTCAAACGAGCATGCCTCGTACATGAGCAATCAATAAGTAAATTCCTCTCACAACACGTGCTTTCTCATATTCTTCGAGAGGGATAAAAAAAAAACAATTCAGGCATCCAGCTTGGTAATTGTGTGTAAATAAAGAAAACATGAAAACAGTAAACTAAGTTTTGATTTTTTTTCACAATTGATTTTATTAGGTAAAATTTATCGTCTTGAAAAGTTGCTTTTATAGTATGTATTTACAAACACCAAAAACATAAATGTGAAAATTGGAGCGAATTTCTATATTATGATATGGGTATATCAATAAAAGAATTGAGATCTAATGGGTGTAATTCTGGAGACCATTATGAAATTGATTTATAATAACTTTGGTTTTGGTTAACTATCTATAATAACTCGTGTTGGTTGATTTCTCGAATGCCTTCAATACCTTGGTATTTCCTTCATGTTCAATACCGTCAGTCACGATATTCTGTTAGCCGTTCTGTCCTATTTGATGGTCTCTCCTGGAGCACTGGAATGGTTCACCTCCTACCTTCAGGTGCGTCAGCAGTTGGTTCACGTTGGAGATACTTCTTATCACTGGTGTGATCTGGCAACTGGCGTTCCACAAGGCGGCATTCTTTCTCCTCTTCTATTTTCTATTTTTATTAATCTCATTACTTCCGTTCTTTAGTGTGCATATCATCTCTATGCAGATGATCTCCAGCTGTACTGCCAAGCAGGGGTCGATGAAATATCTGATGCTATCGAAAAGATAAATAGGCACTTGATGGCCATTAAAACCTGGTCTAATAAATTTGGTGTGTGCACTTACCACCTGTTGTCTCTGCATCACCCAAAGGTTGACTGGTAGAAAATGCCCTAAGGCATTAAGTCCGCCTTTGTACTTTTGTGTGCATAAAGAATAAATAAATAAATAAATAAATAAACCCCAATAAATGTCAGGCGATCATCATTGGGAGCTCTCGAAGCATCGCCGAAGTGGATTCTGCAGCTTTGCCACCTGTTCTGTTCGACTCTACGATCGTTCCTTTCAGCTGTGACGTAAAGGATCTGGGCTTGCGCATCGATAGCACTCTGAACGGGCTTACTCAAGTCGTTAGTGTTAGTCAGAGGATTACGGGAGTGCTGCGGGCCCTGTATCGTCTTAAAAACTTTTTGCCATCGAACACGAAGGCAATGCTTGTACAGACCCTAAGTTTTCCTATCATCGATTATGGCGATGTGTGTTACTATGACCTGAATGCAGATCTCCTCAATAAACTCGACCGTCTTCTAAATTACTGCATTCGATTTGTTTTCAGACTGCGCAAATATGATCATGTCTCTGCACATCGATCGCTTCTAAAGTGGTTGCCCATACGTCAGTGCAGAGAACAACGGGCGCTCACTACCTTGTTTTCATTTCTCAATTCTCCCAATTCCCCTAGTTATTTAGCCTCTCACTTTCAATACATTTGCGCCAACCACAATAAAAATCTACGCTCATCTCATAACCGTCTTCTACTATGTCCTAGTCATCGCACTGATTTTCTTCACTGTTCTTTCTTTATTCAGGCTATTTCTTTGTGGAATGCACTCCCCCAAGAGGTCAGGATGGTTACAAGCCGATTAAGATTCAAGATTGAGGTTCGCGAGCATATTCGTAAGAAGTTGGCAGTAGTATCATCACAACGTTAATATTTCTCTGCTTGTCGATTTGGACCAAGTTTTTTTTTTTTTGTTTTTGAGTATATATCGCTCCTCCCATCGAATAATATCGTTATCGATAAATTAAAATTTTACAGGAAAAATAAAACAGTGTGTTTTTACGATTATTGTAAAAATTGTCCAACGTAAGAGAATGATTTATATATCAAATGAAAGCTATTTTTTTATAGAATCATTCTAAATAAACTTATTTATTTTTTATTTTATTAGAACCAAGTTATTAAAGGAAATATATTTTACTGGAAACGCTAGAAAAACATTATTTTGCAAAACCACTTATCGATGTTATTCGCGTAAAAACAAAAAGACACCGTGCACAATAATAGCAAACTACAATGTTATTCGTTAAAAAAAGACAACAAAACATAGACGATAACAGATTGTAGCTGGATTTGTCGCCGATATAATACATATTATATATTAAATTATTGTTTTAATACTATTTTATTATTCAATTGCTTATTAAGTAATATCAAATATTAGAAATATACATTTCAATAAAGCTATGGGTTTATGATAATAGCAAATTGTTTATTAATAAAATGAAAAAACAAAATCATTTGTTTTGAAAAATCAACAATTTAAACTAAGATTAGGTCTGTCATAAACATCTCATCTCAGTAACACAATTTAGTCATCGACATTATCATCATCACCATCAGATTCCGAAGCTGGTTGTGGGTTTTCATTACAACTTCAGAGCGAATTATAAAACGAATGATAGTGAGCAGGTGTGGCTTCAGTTCTGCATAAACTAAATAAATCTGATAGCAGAGCTTTGCTGATAGCAATTGTTTCAGAGTATGCTGGCTTTAGACCGGTCACTTCAACATTACCTGTCCTATTCTGTTTGCCTCTTCTTGATCTATTGATACAACTTTCTGTTTTTACTCAAGGTATTGATTATTATAATTATACTTAAACTGAACTATATTGGGTTGGAATTTGAGACCTTTACTTCTACGATTTTAGTATATGCGATTTTACTGCCTTGAGTATCTGTAGTCCAGTTTTTACCAGTGATGAGGAGTTTTTACCATTATGCACTTTAGTAAGTAGCTCCCTATTTCAATAGAGCCTCTTTTAGCTATAGAAAGGTGCCACACAACAATTTCCAGATTTATTCAAAGCATTATAGACAGTAAAATTATAAAGTGGGTATTTTTTGTACTGAAAAGTTCCCACTTCTGATTGAGGCACATTAAGCACTTTCTTCAAATAAAAAATAGCTACTGTCGTCTCATCCATATCTGCTGTCACTTTTTCTTCTTCTTTTATTTGACGTACTGTAGTCATTGGTGGCCGAGTAGCGAGCAGTGGTGGCCGAGTGGTAACGGCCCCGACTTACAAGTTGTAGGTCGCGGGTTCAAACCCAGCCAGGCGCATTACTTTGTGTAATTTATTTCATCACCACTGCTCTCAAAACGGTGAAGGAAAACATCGTGAGGAAACCGGCATGTCCTAGAACCAAAAATTCGAAGACGTGTGACATCCACCAACCCGCACTGGGCCCGCGTGGTGGATTACGGCCCATTCCCTCTTCTAGAGAGGAGGCCTGAGTCCCAACAGTGGGAACATTATAAGGCCGACTATGCTATATGCTATGCTATACTGTAGTCATTCGCAGTAAATGCTGTAGATCCTTTTCTTCCAATGAAGCTTTTTTATTTCGTCAGTTTGTTCATACAAAGAGCACGTTCCTCATAAATCTTTCTTGGGTTTAAAAAATTAGTAATTATATTGAGTATTAAATATTGATTCATATTGGCGTTTTGATGCTAATTGTTCTTGTGTATATTCTTGATTTGGAAACAACAGGGTGTACAATCAATACATTTTGGAAATGTTCTCTTATCTTGTTATCTTTTGCGTGTATAATGAGATTAAAGAGATGGAAATGGTTCAATATGTGTCACTATACTCTTTTTTGTAGCTTCGGACATCCTATGAGGCCTGTTGTAATGAGTTCCTTTGTTGTCTATTAAGCTCTCGTCCTGCTTAATTTTCTCTAGAGCTGTAAAAACTTCGCAGTGTACTAAAAAAGAATGCTTTACAAACTTGAATACAAGTTGATCTTGCTTGAAATAATATTTAATTGTTTATGTCCTGTTATTTTTTCTGTCTAAGGTCTTGTGCTTGAACGTGTCTCACGATATATTGCCATTGGAGTTCATGATCTTTCAGTTTATAAAAAGTGTCAAATATCTCCTGGCGTTGTTCCATAGAAAATCTTATGCCACAACGTTTTTTGCATGAGCATGAAGAACTGGTCTTAGCAGTGTATCGTTTTTTTGAACGTGCACCTTCATAGGATTTACCTCTATTTTTGAGTCTTTTATTTTTGTTGTCATACCATTCTTGCTCATTACAACATCTTTTCCTAGTTTTTTGTTTATTACTAGAAGTTAAAACTACTTCAGTGTTTGCATCAGCAGCCGCGTCTTGCGTGATAGTAGTATATTATATTGTCTATAGTAGGAATAGTATTGTTAGAATACTTTACTATAAAACGCGTTTGCTTTTCTTACTCGAATAATATCGTTACCGTAACATATTGAAATTCTTATTTGCAGTGCTACCTGTAATCACTAGTAATGATGTTATTCACGTAAATAAGTACAATAAATCTGTAACGGAATAATAAGGCTATGGTTATTATAAAAATACTAGTTTGTAATGTACTCATAGGAAAAATGTGAATAAAATTGACAATGTGTAAAAGAGTATCTACATGACGAATATGCAATAAAACGCAAAGTATCGTTTTATCACATTACGATATTATTCGGTGGGAGGAGCGATATATTTAGTTCATCAAATTATGTATATATAATATTTACCTATATTGTATTGTATCTATGATTCATTTGTATATCTTTTTTCTTTCTTTTGTCGCACCTACCACTATTCTTCTCTGCCTCTCTCTGACTGGTAGAAAATGCCTAAGGCATTAAAGTCCACCTCTGTATCTTTATGTGCATGAAGTATTAAATAAATAAATAAATAAAACTTTTATCCTTAACATTTAACTTAGTTTATTGGACCGTTCAATAATTAGTATATCTATAAACATTTTTGAACTCTTACACCACCAAATTAAAAGTTATAGGTAAGCCCGCTAACAGATACTTTGGTTACTCTTACGGCATGAAACCCACTACAAACTAGTTTCCTAGTTACTGTTGGAGTTTTACCTCCACGATCATCTAGTTCAGTAGATGATCACAAGGGCAGGTATTTTAGCAAATTAACTGCATGGGTCTGTAAGGATTACTGACGTTTTGTTTTTCTCAAATCCCAAGATCTCACTTGTCGAAATTAGTATGGCGACATGAGATTATATCGTTATATTTATAATCAGGCACTAACTAATGTGTTTCGCAAAGATCACGAGAATTTGTTACGGTCAAAGTCTCCTCAGTGTCTGGTGAATGCAGTCCAGTTAAGATTCTTCATTCTATTATACAAATATTGGACGTTCCCTGTAATAATGCACCCATTGTAGCGTCAATTTAAGTGAAACACAGCTGATGATTACGGATACTCCAATGCGGATTTTATTATCCTTTGACGTTTATTATAATTGAAATCGTAACGGAATATCTACGATCTTGTTTACCACATCATTAAACTTAACTGTTCGGTATTTTGTTATTTACCAAGTACACTATGAAACAAATTTGATAGGCAGGGCATAATATAAGAATTTTAATTACATAAGGAATCTGGTCTTTAACTAATGGATTTTTATGCAAAATCGGTGTTATACAATCAAAATTGATTTGCCTTTATTGTTTTAAAAAAAAGTAAGATAATTACGTAAAACGATTTCCATTAAGTCGTGTTCCGTTAATACAGTTTTTGGAGTGATCTAGTACCTCAATGCAGTGTTCCGATTTCTCGTGCACGAGAAATATTTGTAGGTAAGTCTTTTGACATTACGATCATTTTAGCCTGAAACCACCTTTTACAAGGCACCGACTCTGCTCATTGTTTCGTTAACAAGACTGAGAAAGCTTTCGAAAGTAGATAAAGAAATTCTTGTAATCCTATGATTCCTATGATATTTTAATCATTTGATTAGACCTTTTTGCTAAGTTTTCTAAATAAAATGCTGGCGCTGCTGTAAACTTTAAAATGCCATAAGATATGTTATTTTTTTAAATTTCTTTTTATTTTTTTAAAATGTAATTTTGGGTGTTTTTTCAAATTCAGCCTGAGTTTTCTGTTTTTGTTAAAAACTAAATTTTAGTTGTGACTTCAGGAGGCAAAGCGAATAAGTAAACAACTACGTCACAGGGAGATAGATAACAGGCGTAGCTTACTACTGGCGGATCTAAGGTGCTAAAAACGCGAAATTAGTGATTGACAGAAAGAAAGAAAGAAAGAAAAACTGTTTATTCGCGCGAAATGACGCAATCTTAAAACTAGCAAACAAACATTATCAATTAATAGGGAAGATATTATTATTATATTGACGGCCTTCGACCAAGAAATCAAGACGGCGCCCAGCACAAGTGGCATTCTCGTACAATGCATGTCCATGTCCAGTCTGATTGTTGTGCAGCGGCCTTTACTCGATCGAACTCGCCATGTAATGCCACTCTCCACTTCAGTTTACAGGTCGGCACGGATCTTGAGCGCTCGGCAAAAGAGTGAGGATCGCTTTACGCACCGTCCCCTTTTAGCAAAAAAAATGTACACCTATTTTATTTTATCTTTTCTTTTACTTTCTATCTTCTTAATTCTGGTTGAAGGTAGAAGTTAAAAAAAAACAGTTTAAAGCAAAGTCGCTGTGTTCATCGGTCTGTTTTTGTATTTTCATACGGTTTTCATTATCTTTTAGAGAACTTCTACCGGAAGGGGTATGCATATTATAATAAAGACGAAAATTTCAAAGATTTATAACACCCCTAAAAAGAAATTCCTAACATTTTACCTACTTTTGAAAGGAACTTTCTCTATGTGCCTGTGCATGCGTTCTCGGCTAAACCATTTTTGGTGACATAATAATCACTAATAAAAATAAAATCGATGGATTAAAAATCACGAGTCACTTATTGGCACTGAAGTGTACTCGTCGTCGTTAGGTACATGCAGCAAGCGCAGGGAACCAATCACGAGTGACGTCTATGATGTGATGCGCGGCGAGCCAACCACTGGCACTCCCCGCCCCCGCGTCTCTTCATACCACCAAAGAGACCTGATATTTTACTTCTGGGCAAGTAAAAATCAGAGTTCAAGATCCATGCCGGTATCTGTACGTTTGTTTTATCCGCCGCAATCATATGTCATTTTCTCGCGTTTCACGCCATTTTGCCGGGCATCTTGCAATTTCACCGTTGACACCGGGGCATCAATTTCACCGTTGACACCGGGGCATCACGGACTATTATAAGACCTGAGTTGCTAAAACGCACTATCTTGTAGCAAAGAAAGTCTCCATCCTGCCGACTTCAGACAGCAACCAGCCAGCCAGTCTCCGTCCTCGGTGATACAGAAATCGAGTGTAAAACCGGTGATCAAGTGTACGCCCATTTTGTGTTGATTGCGAATATTACCGACGATTTCATACGACTCGACATGGGGCTCGACTTCTTGCGGAATTACCGATGTGTTCTGGACATCGATAGGGAAGTATAGAAATTCCCAGACCAAGAAGTCTTCCTGCGAGGAATTAACAGATGCAACCTCTATTGCTTAAAGGATACTCCTTTGATACGTTGGCTCCGAGAACAAAAACCTTAGTTGAAGTTGATACGCTGCATATGCTCCGTGGTATGAAGTGGTTCTCAACTATCGACTTAAAAAGTGGCTACTGGCAGGTGGAAATCAGCGAGAAAGACAAAGGAAAGACAGCGTTCAGTACGGATATTGGCAACGGCCTGTGTCAATTTAATGTCATGCCTTTTGGGTTGTGCAACGCTCCAGCGACATTTGAACGCCTCATGGAGAGAGTCATGGTGGGCCTTCTTGGTGACGTCTGTCTGGTATATTTGGACGACGTCATTATAATGGGTCACACTTTTAAGGAAAACCTAAGGAACATGGAGAAAGTTTTCACCAGGATACGAGGGGCTAACCTAAAACTAAGCACAAAGAAGTGTGCCCTGTTCAAGAGGGAGGTTAGCTACCTGGATGGAGTAAGAACCGACTCTGAGAAGATAAAGGCTGTCCAACAGTGGCCGGTTCCAAAGAACAAAACCGAAGTATGTGCATTTCTAGGGTTGTGCACGTGCTACAGACGGTTTGTAATGAGTTTTTTGGACATTGCAAAACCTTTACATCAGCTGACTGAGGATAAACGAGATATTATCTGGGACAAGAACTGTGCGTCAGCATTCAACGAGCTAAAGCAACGGCTATGTGAAGCGCCTTTACTGGGGTATCCGAGCAGATACGGAAGATTTGTCGTTGATACCGATGCCAGCAACACGGGAATTGGTGGAGTGTTGCAAGGAGACAGATAGATCGTGATCGCTTACTTCAGTAAGGCACTGTCGAAGCCAGAAAAGAACTACTGCGTTACTCGACGAGAACTGCTGGCTGTAGTTAAAACCATGCAACATTTTCAAAAATACCTCATAGGAAGACAGTTTACGTTGAGGGCGGACCACGCTGCATTAAAATGGCTGCTACAATTTAGAAATCCTACTGTAGCTGCAGGAGTTCAATTTTGTGATAGAACATCGTAGCGAAAAAGATAATAACAATGCTGACGCCCTGCCACGACGCCCATGGTATGAGGACTATAGACACTGCCAGCAGAACGAAGCCCGAGGACACGTGAATCTAATTAGGGCATAAGGCAACTTCAAGAAGTCCCAGGAAGAAGATGACGATATTCGACCGGTACTGGACTGTCTGCGTAGTGGAACTAGGCCCCAGTGGAGTGAAGTATCTTCAAATAGTCCCATCACAAAGAGCTACTGGGCAAAGTGGGATAGTGTAATCCTAGTAAACGATGTGCTCTGTAGGAAATGGGAATCAAATAACGTGACCACACAAATGATAGTACCACGATGTGAAGTGGTCCCCCTGCTTCAGGAGATACACAATGGTGTTTCTGGTGGATACCTGGGAATCAAGAAAACTCTACTGAAAGTGAGGCAGCGGTATTACTGGCTCAATTGTAGAGATGATATAGAGCAATGATGTCGAAAATGTACAGCGTGCGCATCTGTGAAAGGACAGACTAGAAGCAGGAGCAGGCTTCAGCTGTACAATGTGGGAGCCCCATGGGAACGCATTGCCATCAACGTTGCTGGACCTTTTCCAGTTACGGATGACGGAAACAAGTACATAGTGGTGATTCAGGACTATTTCACAAAGTGGCTCGAAGTCTTTGCCATACCCCATCAGGAAGCGATGACAGTGGCGAAGAAAGTGGTCGAGGAAGTAGTATGTCGGTATGGCGCACCTTTGGAGATCCATTCCGATCAAGGCTGTAACTTCGATTCTGCGCTGTTCCAGGAAATGTGGTACAGGTATCAACGACAAATCTTCCGTATCTGCTCGGATACCCCAGTAAAGGCGCTTCACATAGCCGTTGCTTTAGCTCGTTGAATGCTGACGCACAGTTCTTGTCCCAGATAATATCTCGTTTATCCTCAGTCAGCTGATGTAAAGGTTTTGCAATGTCCAAAAAACTCATTACAAACCGTCTGTAGCACGTGCACAACCCTAGAAATGCACATACTTCGGTTTTGTTCTTTGGAACCGGCCACTGTTGGACAGCCTTTATCTTCTCAGAGTCGGTTCTTACTCCATCCAGGTAGCTAACCTCCCTCTTGAACAGGGCACACTTCTTTGTGCTTAGTTTTAGGTTAGCCCCTCGTATCCTGGTGAAAACTTTCTCCATGTTCCTTAGGTTTTCCTTAAAAGTGTGACCCATTATAATGACGTCGTCCAAATATACCAGACAGACGTCACCAAGAAGGCCCACCATGACTCTCTCCATGAGGCGTTCAAATGTCGCTGGAGCGTTGCACAACCCAAAAGGCATGACATTAAATTGACACAGGCCGTTGCCAATATCCGTACTGAACGCTGTCTTTCCTTTGTCTTTCTCGCTGATTTCCACCTGCCAGTAGCCACTTTTTAAGTCGATAGTTGAGAACCACTTCATACCACGGAGCATATGCAGCGTATCAACTTCAACTAAGGTTTTTGTTCTCGGAGCCAACGTATCAAAGGAGTATCCTTTAAGCAATAGAGGTTGCATCTGTTAATTCCTCGCAGGAAGACTTCTTGGTCTGGGAATTTCTATACTTCCCTATCGATGTCCAGAACACATCGGTAATTCCGCAAGAAGTCGAGCCCCATGTCGAGTCGTATGAAATCGTCGGTAATATTCGCAATCAACACAAAATGGGCGTACACTTGATCACCGGTTTTACACTCGATTTCTGTATCACCGAGGACGGAGACTGGCTGGCTGGTTGCTGTCTGAAGTCGGCAGGATGGAGACTTTCTTTGCTACAAGATAGTGCGTTTTAGCAACTCAGGTCACGACACAGGTCAGGTCATACACGACCGGTTCTTTAACAATAATTCATTAGCAAATGTGATGCTAATGAATTATTGACATATACAACCACTCCATCATTCTGATTGAAGGTTTTTGATGACTTATGGGAAGTATATCCATCCAGAATGGGAATAACGGGGTTGCGGGACAGCCAACATTCTGAAAGAACCACAACATCACTAGGCACTGCAATTCTTTGTAAAAGAGTTAAGAGCCCCGCGTAATTAGCCTTTAAACTGCGTATGTTTTATGACAAAATTGTTAAACAGGTGTTAGCGGGTATCAGCTTGGAATACTGATCAGGGTTGCATGTTATCGCATTTGAGAAAGTAATGTTATCCAAATTTTCCAGCATATCATTTATATTATTTGAAATATCGAATGGTACGGTTTGAAACTAATGGGGACAAAGTACAGAATTTTTAAATTTACTATTTTTCGGGTGACATATGAGTCACGCCAGTATTCCAAGGAAATGCAAGAGCCACCACTAAAACCTACCACCTGACTTGATCCCAAATGTGTGTACGGTATAAAGTATTTTTGAGAAAGTGTAATTGTATGAAAGTGTGTGTTTGGATAAGTATTTTATAAAAATCAAAAAATTTTAACATTATGTGACAAAAATGAATACAATAGTTAAAATTAGATATTCCAAGTTTTTTGATTAAAACTAAGTAATAACACAAGGAACAATTAAAAATATAAAAAATAGGCATGCAGGGTTTTGTAACTATGACGTAATATGTATACAGTCAACTTTAAGATATCTTGGCTAAGTCTTTCTCAGAATTCACTACGATACGTTGCGCTCCGTCTTCTTTTCGTAGGTAAACTTTACCGTATGCCGTCCAGCAGTGTTTGTATTTATGCTGAGCTGCGAAATCTCTTGCCAGAAAGTTTATTTTTCGGGTTTTTGAGGGTAGGTTATCACATATATAGATAGGTACCTTGGGGCTGTTGACTCGCAGGTGCGTTGTATTGAGGTTGTTGTTAATGTTTTGTTTATTGAAGGTCCTGACTGACTGAAGTATTTTTGATTTAAGCAGAACAGTAGTAAAATCCACAATAATGGTGTTATTCATGGAACTCTTGGAGTTTATTCTATATACATCCTTTATATCAGATTCAACGATGGTGGTGTCAAGGACGTTACCGACATTTCTGACTGCGTTTGCCAGATCAAGTTCGATTCATTAGCAATTTTAGGGATATTTTTAATTTCAAGACTGGATATTCTTGAGTGTTTTTCCAGCTGATCGATTCTCTCTCAAGTTTACAAATATAATCTCGATTTTCTTTTCTCTCAACTTCAAAATCATGCATTTTTTTCCACATCTCGTCGTATTTCGCTACAGAAAAATCTACGTAGTCTTGAAGTTTACTGCATTGACTCTTGATTTCCAGCAACAACGCCGCAGTGTTCGAGTGATACAATGTTTGCTCCTTTCTAAGGTCTTTAA
Organism: Mythimna pallens; assembly: GCA_961205895.1. NCBI lineage: Eukaryota > Metazoa > Arthropoda > Insecta > Lepidoptera > Noctuidae > Mythimna > Mythimna pallens. Next base: position 13,447,102 of record OY540843.1, read on the forward strand.
TTAAGTTTGATATTTTGTCCTTGAACTCGTTCATTTTGAAAACATTTTGTTGATCATCCCACTTCCGTTTATTACGCGAGGTTATATTTAAATCCATGCAGGCCTCATTCGATTCCCCGAGCGTACATAATTATGTTCGGCTCAGATTGATGAAGAACAGGAGACTGTCTATTTAACACGGCCGGAGATGCGGGAGGAGTGCGTTTTAATGACATCATTTTATGGCAAAGAGCAATGCTACGATTTAGTTTTCGGCAGTTTTTATTTTGTATTTATATATACTTATAAACAATCTTAAATAAAATTAAGATGTATTCAAACTTTCATTTAAGTGTACTTACATATAGTTTTAAAATACCAAAAAAAATAAACTACAAAAAGTGCAAAAACTCGAGCCTTAGATTCAAACTTGAGACAGTGCGAACGGCAATGCGCTGCCAATACCGCAGTGCTACGACGTACTTATACAGACACACGCAAAAATTACGATCCCAAGCGAGGCATAGTAGGCGCTATGGTCCGTATCCTTTGTGTTCAATAATGAGTCCAAAGTTCAAACTGAGCACTTTTTAGCAATGTTGGTGTTTGTTTAAAAGTTTAACTTGTGTTTTGGAATAGATATAATGGTTATTTCACTATAATTTTCACACAGTTTGTCACTTGCTCACTTAGGTTTATGAAGTTATATTTTGCTCGTATGAATATTTACTTTTTTCACTGATTTGTAATTTAAGTACTACGAGAGCAAAAAAACACGTCCGTTAACCGTGACACCGCGAGGGGGGGGGGGATATCTACCATAAATATCATTGAGAGTAAGCCATCGCCCATTTCCATACAGAGCCCAATAGGCCGGAGCGCAAGGAGGCACCTTATTGTATCAGATGACGCCACCAACCATCACCACCAGCCCCCTCGCCCACCATCAGCCTTACAGGACACGCCAGAAGCGGCCCGCAAGAGTCGCCGAAGGCGGCAGAGACTTCAAATGAGTGATGCAGATGCCAGAGAGCGGCTCGTCATGTCTTCCGAAAGGAGGGCGCAAGCCGAGATACCTAACAGTCAATCGTTCAGTCAATCGTTAGAGCGGATAGCTGATGGTGTATGTGAAATAATGTCTGTATTAAGACAAATACAAGCTGGGTGAGAATATATATTTAATCATCGATATATATGTACTACGCACTAGATTACGCGTACCGTACACTTACTTCAGTCGACTCAGGTGCAGTGTCTTCTATGCACCTTGATTTTGATGACATTAGTACAGTTTTGACGTTCATGCAGTGTGAGAGCGGCGCTTATAAATTCAAATTAAAGGGAATCTGGACGTAAATAATAATTTTGTACTCATGTAAGTAAAATTACTGGTTGTTCGCACAATTTAATAGCTTCTAATATCGTAATAGTATGTTAGAAAATATATTATTTGATTTAAAAGCCTTTCCATTATAATCATAGACTAAAACATGCAGATGTTCCCAACTGCATGTTTTAAATAAAAACCCGATTTTTACCTACAACTTGTTTAATTTTGTTTTATTCCGTTTGCTTTTTTTTTAAATATTTTATTTAATGTTTTTCTTTGTTGTATAAATAATATCAATGAATTCCGTCAATTTCAGAAATTATGACGACGTGTGTTTTTCAATACTGTAAAAACTCAGCAAGAAATGTCAGCAAATCATCGGGTATAAGTTTTCATCGGTAAGTTTTGTCGTTAAGCATTCTGTCATTCGTTAATACTTAGGTTCTACCCTAACCTAACCAACCTAATCATTACGTGCAGATTAGTATTCTAATATAAATTAGATTCAGTTGAATTTGTAGTCCTATGTGTGAAATTGTATTACTGTTATTGAGATTTCGTCCTTCATACACTATAATTATATTTTAGGTTTGTTCACTCTGGTCATCCGAAAAGGGAAGAATGGATTGGTTACATCAGTTCAAATATGGCATCACAAATTAATTCAGTTAAAAGATATGGGTGGGCTGTGCTACTCAACAGAAGATGGAACGTTAATACGTCATTTAATAAAAATTAAAGGATACGGCAAAAATTTGCCGAGGATGTATAGCAATATCAACATAATTGTATCAAATACACTGAAAACATTTATAAATACATCTACATTTGGCTCATTAAATTTACACTGTTTACAGCAGCCAGGTACACTAAATCATAGAACGCATTTAATCAGAGCCGTAATCGAAAAATACACCAAAATAAGTCTACACCACGAAGCCAAAACTGATCCCGAGGAAATTATATAACAAAAAGACAAAGATTGACCAAATTAATCTTATTTGAAGGAAACTAGTCAAAAATTTTCTATTTTAGAAATGCAACAGATATGACCATAAATGTTTATTTATTTAACACTTCATGCACTTAATGACACAGAGGCGGACTTAATGCCTTAGGCATTTTCTACCAGTCAACCTTTGGGGGTGTTGCAGACAAAATTAGAGGCAGGTGCAATAAAAGAGAGAGAAAAGAGGTGGATATTAAAAAGATATCCAAACGAATCGTAGATACAATGCAATTTTATAATATATACAATTTAATAAACTAAATAGTTTGAATTTGATGGTAGAAATATTCCATCACGTCTAGATTTTCAATTGCATCTTAGTAAAATTTCTCAAAAAATAGTAAGAATATATACCCATAGATGGTACTAATAATATTTTTATTATTTGTGTTTATTTTATTATTTATTTTCAAAGTAAATGATGTGTACATAAAACTGTTTTAAATGTGTTGCAGACTATGTTTTTTTATTATAACAGTGTTGTAGTTTGTTTTTTACCGTTGTTGTTTGTTTTGTTACTGAATATTACCAGCCTAAAGTCCTAATATTGATTCACTCAGGATAGCTGACATTTATGTAGTCAAGATAATTAGACCAATTTAGTTTATTTTCAAAGAAAAGATATGTACATAAAACTATTTTAACTGTTTTAGTTTGTTTTTTACCGTTATTGTTTGTTTTGTTATTTGTTACTAAATATTACCCTTGAGAGTCTTGATCTTGATTCACTCAGGATAGCTGAAATAGTGGAGATAATTAGACTAATTTAGTTTATTTTTAAAGAAAATATGTGTTCATAAAACTATTTTAACTGAGTTTTAGTTTGGTTTTTATCGTTTTTGTTTGTTTTGTTACTAAATGTTAGCAGCGCAGTCCTGATCTTTTTGATTAGTAGTATTAGTCTCTTTGATTTAGTCAGGATAGTTATTCTTCAGAGTGGTTAATGACAATAAATGGTTTAAATATTTTACACGATTTTGAATTCAGTTATTTATTAGATTTTGAAATAAAGTGTTATTGTAATAAAGTATTGTAGGCAAAAAGCTGTGTCGCTTCTGCGGTATAAAAATCTATATGGATAACCTGTCATTACAGTATGTTGAACGAAACGCGTAAGTGTCACGAAATTCATGGCGCTTAAGACGTTTTTGTCGCGAAAAAATATGCTCTAGAAGCCATCTAAGCGCTGTATGTTTTAATAGTTTTATTAGACGACATAATGGCAATAAAGCGCTGCAGCGAAGTTTTGTTTTAACTTTTCAGTATTTTGACAAATAGTTTCCATGAACGTGCTTGTCTATCGCTAGAATATAAGTCGATGTATTTAATATAATTATTTTAATCACTTAAGAATGTAACACATCACTAAATAATAATTATGAATTCTATACTTTACCAAAAAAAAAAAACCTTAACTAAGTAATTTATTAGAACTCAATAAATTTTATAAATAGCTCTAGAACATTTGCTGATTTTGTGATAACGCCATCTATTGTTGAAAAGTATAACCCTAACTAGGCTCACACTAAGGCTCTACCACGAACTCTAAACGTGGTCCAATTTACGACCTAAACCGATCTTTTAATGTAATGGAGCTATATAGTGTATAGCTAGCACTCTTTTTCACTCGTATGAATGAAATTTTAACATATCAAGGTAAAACCCCGGGCCACCTACCGAGCGATAGTTAAATTTAAATAATTTTATTTTGACAAAAAACCGCGTGTTTTCTATTCAAAGTTAGATGGTGTCACTGAGGAATAGGATGACAGTTTTTCTAAGACATTTCTCCTGATAGCCGCTTTATTGTATCTCTTTAAATCTCTTTGATAAATAGTGAGGTACCGCAACCGATATTGAACAACAAACCGAAAATAATCGTAAAAATAATTTCGTTTTAAAATGCAACTAATTATGGTCTAGTTTTGTATTTTCTGAAGGTAAATTCATAGATGCAAATGTCTAACTCATAAAATAATATATAATTTAAGCCTAAAAACTGAAAGACTAGCAAAAGCTGCGTCATTTAATTTTTTTCGTCTCTATTTGTTATTACCAAACCCACAAATGTATAGAATTACTCAAAGTGATATTTTTGCGTAGTGTTAACAAGGACTTCGGTTTGAAAACTAAATAATAGTTAAAATTAAACAATCATAATTCCTCTTTTTATACTATTTTCGCATGGACAGAGATCCGATAAATAAAATTGTAGCGATAAACGAATTGAGTGTCGGTTTCTTGCAATGCAGACATGTGAATTCACAGCATGACGGCCAATGGGCACGCCATAATCATGACGGTCAGTCCCCTCTTTGAGGAGTAACTGGAGAGGCGTCACGGCGTCCTCACCTTCCTATGAATAATAATAATATTACACAACGCCGTCTAGTCTCAAGCTAAGCAGAGCTTGTGTTATGAATAAATAAATAATACTAGGCAAGGGAAGTTGAAGTTGAAGGGTAAAATCTACAAGTCCGTGATAAGACCTGTCATACTGTATGGATCAGAATGTTGGGCTGTGAAAAAGACGGATAAAAAAAGATTGCACGTAGCGGAGATGAGATTGTTAAGATGGATGTGTGGTGTGACGAGAATGGATAAAGTGAGAAATGAGTATATTAGGGGAAGTTTGAAAGTGGCGCCAGTGACTGAAAAATTGAAAGGGAATCGTTTGTCTTGGTATGGTCATGTGAAGAGGAGGGATGAAGCGCATGTTACTAAAAGAGTTATGAGTTTACATGTGGATGGATGGAGAGGGAGAGGGAGACCAAAGAAAAGATGGATGGATTGTGTGAAGAGTGATATGAAAGAAAAGGAAGTTAATGATAACATGACGAGTGACAGGGCAGAATGGAAGAAAAAAACATGTTGCGCCGACCCCAAATAACACGGGACAAGGGCAGGAAGATGATGATGATGATGATGATGATGATGACTAGGCAACTGATAAACATACTTATATATTCCTAAATACATACATATTATAGATAAATTACATCCAGACACAGAACAAATGATCGTGCTCATAACACAAACATTTGTCCTGGGTGGGAATCGAACCCACGACCTTCGGCGTAGCAGTCAGGGCCACTAACCACTAGACCAACAGGCCAGTGAAGCAAGTCCTCACTGGATATGGTCAGTTCGGGAACCTCCTGAATCCTACATCGGATTCAGGAGGTCACCACTGTGGACCGCCCGGAAGACACGGTGGAGCATACGGTAGAGGTGTGTCCCACTTGGGCGGAGCACCGCTGTGTCCTCGTGAAGGCAATAGGTGGCAGCGACCTCTCGCGCTGGGTCCTGGTACAGGCCATAGTCCTGAGCGAGGAGGAATGGCAGGGGGTCGCCTCCTTCTGCGAAGCAGTAATGGTAGTGAAGGAGGAGGCTGCACGAGTGAGAAAACGAATATAGTTACGCGTCAGTCGTCGAGACCCCAACCCCGACTACCACGAATGACAAAATGCTTAACTACAAAACTTACCGATGGAAACTGATACCCGATGATTTGCTTGGGCACGCCACAATTGTGGCGGTAAGTCCCCTCTTTGAGGCGTGGTTGGAAAGACCTCTCGGCGTCCTCACCTTTCGCATGACGCAGGTTCTCACCGAACACGGTAAGTTCGGGAGGTTCCTGCACCGGATTCGTGCGGAAGCGACGCCCGGGTGTCGCCACTGTGTAGACCCCACCCAGAGGACACGGTGGCGCACACGGTGGAGGTGTGCCCCGCTTGGGCAGAGCAACGCCGTGTCCTCGTCCTCGCGCCGGGCCTTGGTACGGCCATGGTCTGGAGTGAGGTTTTTTTTTTTTTTTTTTTTTTCGGTGGGAAAATCATCTTATGACATCCCCCGCTCTTGGGCGGGGCGGGAGATAGTGTCAAACTTTTACTGACTAAAAACCCACTCCTGTTCCTTCGTTGCCTTTCGTACCAGGGCCGAGTCTTCCTTTCAGAATCAGACCCTTGGCCCCAGTAGGCTTCGACCCTGCTAGGCCCCTACAGTTGCTGACATCTCCTTGAGGCGCGCGTGGAACAGCACGCGCCGTCGACGACTTGGGCTCGGTCCTGACGGTTACCGGACGGTCGGATGGCGAGCCACCCATTGCTCGCCGTCCGCAAACCTGCGCCTACGGTGGCCGGAAATCGGGATCGGAATCCCGGCGGCGGTTGGGGCGTGAGGACCGCTGCCTCACGCGATCGGCCGCCTCCTTTGCAAGCATTACTGCTTCGCAGAAGGAGGCGACCGCCTGCCACTCCTCCTCGCCTCGGACCATGGCCTGTACCAAGGCCCGGCGCGAGAGATCGCCGCCGCCAAATGGTCTGGAGTGAGGAAATGGAAATGTTTATACAAAAAAGAAAAAAACATTAACTCGACATTTTTTCGACCGAATTTCTCGAGAATTCCCACTTCGAGATATTTCTTAAAGAAATGGATTCAACATGAAGTTTGTAAGATAATTCGAAAAAAAAACCATCACGTTGTTCAAAACTAGGCGAACCCCGACTATCCATCGTCGGTTGTAGCTTTTTCTAATTCTGCAACATTAAACCCTTAGGTACATAAGGGTCTGCTTGTTGATGTATGGACGGAGAAAGACGGTAAACTGAATACGTTTTCACTTCATGTATGAACATACTCGTTTAAATTTAAGCTAGAATAATTAAAAAGTTAACAGTCTTAATTCTAATACCACACAGTAAAATACTTCTAATAAAAAAAAAATACTAAAATAGACCTACCAGAGCCAGAGAGAGCAGAGACCAGTTTAGTCTAGATATTCCAGAAGGGTAAATAGAGTCAATTAACCCGTCACAAAATTCTACGTTTGTATATTCTATAATGTCCCATGATAATTGTAATAGAAATTCACTAGACAAAGCTAGACAAACCTATTTTCGCGTTATCTTCACTTATCTAAGTCACAACGCCGCACTGACCTAAATTCATAACCAGCGATCATCAACATAAACCCCCTGCCCACGCGCACTGTGGCGACATTACTAGACGCATTGACAATGTAAATACTATTGTCAACAGAATAAATAAATATTTATCCGCTAGCAAGATGAGTCGGTATTCGGTAAGCCATTGTGTCGTGAAGGCGCGGGCGGCCGGTTCAGAAATGTATTTAAAACCGCGTGATGTAATGTAATTTGTAGCACTTGGTTTTATTTATATTCAATCGGATGTCAACTTGTAGACACAATAGATTAACAAATCGTTACATATTATATTGTTTGTTTACAAGCCTTTTTTATTGGAAGGAGCTTACCAAAAGATATGAGTGCAGCCACGCTGAGAATAAACACTATCATTGCGGAGCACTGGAACATGCTTCTAATTATAAACTGTATTCCGTTATAACGTCCACTACCGCCACAGTTTTTTAATCTCTCGAGGAATCGCGTTTATCTTTGAACGTGTGCCCGTTAACATAGCGTTGTAAATTATTGTGTTGCTTCCACTGGAAAACAAGAATTTATCAAAGTTACAATATAGATTTTTCTGCAAACTGTTTGTATGAAACATGCACGTCGTACCTATCCCTGACGAAAATAAATTTATATCTGAAGTCTGCTCCTCCGAATATTATCGTCTCGTTTGAAGATGTTTCCGAATGAACGTGCCGTGACCGTTAGAGATAGGTACTACGTCACAGTATGAAATCATCATCATAGTTTCAGCCGAATGACCGCACCTGTGCGTCTTGCAATTATAGGATTCCTATGACTGTCACCAGATCTTGGATCACCTTATGATCTTATAAAGCTCTTACGCATAGCTCTTTGGGAGGCTTCTGATAAGGTTAATTTTGATTAGCCACGTTTCAGTATGAAATAAATTTGCAAAAATATTAGTATCTCTCACATCTATCAATTTAAAATTATTTTCAAAATAATGTCATTCTATATTTTTGAAAACAGAAATAAAAATGTCAATGCACTCAACACTCAAAAACCGCATTCCAAAGAGATTCCAAAGAGACTCAAATTAGTTTTGGCTGAGCTCAAACTTTTAGATATCAATCCTATTATTTATACAAAGACGGACACAGACCAAAGAGTAAATATACACAGACCAAAATAGACAAAATTAATAGAGTTGAACTAGATTAAAATAAATAAGTTCAATTTCTTGTATTTTTACGTATTTTAGTTTAATGTCATTTTATTTTATTTTTACCACTGTCAAAATATTTAAAGATAAGAATATTTTTAAAAAGGTCTGCATCTGCTGCCGCGTCCACACATCAGGTGCGCAGCCCTCGGCTCCATAACACAGTCGCCTACGACTCGTGCGAATTCCGCCTCGGCCGCAATGACAAACTTTCTGCACTTGTATCAAAATGTACTATTTTAGATAACTAGGCTACAGAATAAATGCTTATCATCGTTTCAAAGCCTTCCCACGTGATGACCTGAATAATATCTGCACGTCTTACGAAACTCAGATTTCAGTGCAATGATGAATACTAAAGTACCGAATTTGAGTGTATCTTTGAAATATTTATATGTAACAGTGATGCTGCAACGTATCTTTATGTAGGTGAAAGAACATCTTGATATCATTGCTGTTTTTGACGGACATGATGATATTAAGAATGAAAGGAGAACAACAGCTGAAATCGAGACGATAATCATGAGTTCGCACGTAGGAACAACAGAAGGAAATCTCCTAGCAAGCAGTAGTTGAAGAAAGTTCCAGAGGAAAAGATAGAGCAGTTGTAGTATTTCCTAATGAATCAGACATTTCTTATTGAATAACATACGTATCAAAAGCCTGAAACATTTTCGTTGTAACAGCACTGAGCCCTCCGGATATTTTCTGCTTATCTATTAGAGGCATCCGTGTAACTCGTACATGCCGACACGATGTGAGATGGCGCGTCGTTGTTCCAAACCAACGCAGCCGTGATTTAGGCCACTATTTCGCACACACTATCAAAATATCCAACACCGTTACATTCACCCTTAAAGGGAGTGGTCCAGATACGGCCAGAGGTTTTCAATGCCGTGGACAAAATTATTATTTATACTAAAAATCTTAATAATTACTATAAATAATTATTAAAATAATATCACGTCAGTTAAAGTTCGGAAAAATAATATTAAACAATAAGCATATTCATTTATTCAGAGTTTCCTTGGTTCCTGCAACCATTTTGAAGTTTTTTTTCCAATTATTTCTTGACCACGGATACAAAGTCCTTTAGGCGGAATAATAAACTAATCATACGGTTTTTTCTACCGACTTTAAAAAAACGAGGAGGTTATCAATTCGAATGTATGTTTTATTTTTATTTTTTATGTGTTTCACCTAAGAACTCCATCGTTTATGGACTGTTTTGCAAATTTTTTTGGTATTTTCATCGAGAACTTAAGCATTTACAGTCAAAAAGTAACATTTACTGAAGTGGGTCTGGTGAAGAAGACCAGAAACAGCCAACGAAACTTACTCACATAGATATCACAATGAAGATAGTTAAGCGACTATGACAATACAAATAAATAAATGGTTCTGAATAGTTAAGTTGAAAATGGTATCATCGAATTGAGCTGATGATGATGATGGAGCCGGAAGGTAGGCACTGGAATTCCGTAATTAATCAATGTAACCTAGCCGTTTTCGGGCTTATTAGAATTGTCATGAGATGCACTTTGGCTATAAGGTACTATCGATCTGATGATGGAGCCGGAAGGTGGAAGGTAGATACAGGAACTTTCTCGCCTGGGTTGACGCTCGTGACCGCAAAGCGCCGGATTTAAGCTCAAAGAAGAGAGCTTTCAACCGTGCTGCCAAGTCCTACAAAAAAGCACTGAAAAAGGCTCGGTTCGACCGAATTACCCATATTGGCACAAAGCTCTCTGCACAGCCGTCCGGAAGCAGAGCATTCTGGTCTCTTGCCAAGTCGGTCGAAGTGAACTTCTGTAGGCCCACATTGCCTCCGCTGGTTAAACCTGATGGCACACTGGCTCACTCGGCGAGAGAGAAAGCAGGTCTCTTTGCATCTCTCTTCGCCCATAATTCTCGTCTTGATACTAGCAGTGCTACTCCACCGACTCTACCTCACTGCAATACCTCGATGTCTGAGGTTCGCATAAGAAATAAAGAGGTTTTGAGAGCACTGTGTCGTCTAGACGTGAATAAATCTAGTGGGCCAGATGGTATACCAGCAATAGTTCTCAAGGCATGTGCGCCCGAGTTGTCTCCTGTATTGACGCGCTTGTACCGCCTCTCATTTAGGACTGGTATAGTGCCCAAGTCCTGGAAGCTTGCCAACGTGCAACCCGTGCCCAAAAAGGGCACGGGTTGCACGTTAGTAATCGTGATTGCAACTACAATTTGTAGTTAGTAATCAAAATTTTTGACTACTTTTTTCGATTATTTAATGTAATTTGTAGTTATGATTAAACTACAATATATAAGTAGTCGTAGTTATGAATCAGTAGTTAGATTTCATATTGCCCAACACTGGAGATAATATTGTAAAATGCGCATCATCGGCTGTGATTGGTTGCAAACATTCTCAAATCACATATTGTCTGCCCCGATTTCGGCTTCTCATGAGTCCATGTGATTCATATTTCGTCGCAAACTCTTAGAACACTGTACAAAACAATAAAACACAAACATATTCAACGATTTCGCATCGCATCTTTTTGAAATTTTGAATTTCAATTACCATTTCCGTAGAAACAATCGTCACAATGGCGTAGCGTCATAGCATGCATCATATCCTTTTCACGCTTTCTTTACGTCATCGCGTCCATAGACTATAGGTACACTGAAAACAGAACCGCGTCCTTTGGCACAGACGCAACATAATGTTGCCACTTTATATATATTATGATATCGTATTTCCACTTTATTTAATCATTGTTTTTCTTCCTTTCCCTATAATTTATTTATATTTATCTATTTTATTCAAATCTCACAATATCGAAAACACAATACCGTGCCGACGTCTCTTTATCGATACCGTTGGCGGCCCACGCTGAAAACCAGCGCCGTAGACTCATCGCATTTTGACTTGATTAATTTTCAAAAAACAGGAGAAAGTTGATTGATTCAGAGCAAGTTTTGTGGAGTCACTTTTTCAAATAAGGTCATAAACGCCCCCAAGATCTGATGAAAAAGGAGGATCCTCCGACTTGACGGGTGTTTTGTCTGGTCCAGGCAACTGAGCAGACAAAACACCCGTCTGATTGATTTATTGATTTCGGGTGGAGGTATGTTCTAATCGTGTGGAGAACTTGAATAACATGTGATTTTGTAGTTTTGTTTTAGTTTCTCTGTGGCGTCATCGATGTCGCTACAGAAACTTCCACGATAGATCTTATTTTATCTTTGTGAACTGGTTTCCACACGTAGTCCTCGGTTGACCATTGTCCTTGGGCCATGGCGGCATTCATGCCAACCAGCCTACTTCTCTCCAAAAGCAGATGAGTCCTTTCAGCTTGTTCAAGGCCTCTATGATTGAATTCGGCGCTCCTAAGGTTCGTGTTCTTACTTAATGACGGCTGTGCACTCGAGGAGTAAGTGCGCGACAGTTTCGAATCCCTGCATGCTCTACACAAAGGACTATTCGTGATACTCATTGTGAAGAAGTGTTTATTCAGCGAGCATAGTATCCGATGACGGTCTCCACCACTAAGCGCAGGCTGCCTCTGTCCAATCGCAGAAGTTTACTACTGATCAGGTGTGTTCTACGATAGATCTTATTGCTGCATTCAATTTTTCAACAAATAATATTTTTGAGACATTAATACGGTAAAAAGCAATTGTTGGATATACTTTCTCGTCCAGTTTATTACGTCGTGCTCAGATACTAGCGATATCATAGGAACCACTATTTTACTACTTATTTATAGTTTAATTATGGAAAAGTCGCTCGACCAGGCTATAAAGGTGCAAGGTGCCCTGAAAATATCTGGAGTAATTTGTGTTTCGTTCGAGTACTTGAGTTTTACTGTTAGAAGTTAACGTCTGGAATTTGAAAAAGATAATTGCTTTTGAATAATCATACTGTAATCGATTAATGGTGTCTAGTACCTACTACATATTGTTGCTAGGTCTAGTGCATCTTTCGGGACAGAAAGAAAAGTTTATCATAATATATATGTTCGTTTAAGTTTATAACACCTGGCAACTCGACTAGTGATGTCCTTTTAGTCCCTTTGAGGCAGTTTTTAACGAACTACAATACAGTAACAAAAAAGAGTCAGTTATTCCTCTGAATGAACTACTGTGAACAATACGAGCATATTAGACAAGGTTGCCGAAAGTTGCAAAATAGATCAAGATTAGATAGGCAGGATGTTGATACCTACCTAGATCTATAAAATCAACAAATGCTGATCAATAAAACCTATAGTTACAACTTTGATTGACACGACACGGTTTTGCATTAATTATTTATTATAAATATATATAATCGGTGCAATTATTAATATAACAAAATGAGTTTATATATCAATCTATCCTGCTAATATAATAAATGCGAAAGTTTGTATGTATGGATGTATGTATGGATGTTTGTTACTCTTTCACGCAAAAACTACTGAACGGATTTCGATGAAACTTGGTACACGGGTAGACCATGTCCTAGAATAACACATAAAATACTTTTTACCCTTAGATTATGTTCCCTTGAGATAATTTTCTAACCCGCAGGCAAATGAAAGCAACTGTCAAATACATTGACAGCAACTGTCAAAAACACTGGTCCCAATCATTCCTTCATTCGGTCAATTATTCCATCATTCGGTCAAACATTCTACCATGCGGTCAACGATTCCACGATTGACAACAAAGAATAAATGTGGAATCTCCGATCATTATCTTACCTTATCGAATTTTCGCAGTATATTTTTAAGTTTATATTTTTTTATTTCGCATTGTATAATATTAGGTCTTTACCTATGAAATTGGAGATTTGTATAATAATTTTAAAATATAAAAATTTTGGTAATTTTTTTATTTCAGCTAATCAAAGTACTGGCCCAAATTATCTATACAATTTTGCCATTTTGATGGCAGTTTGTTTTTCCCTTTACTGTAGAAGTCTGCCGGACGGGAGGCGATGAAGTCAGCGAAAGCGTTTTGTACTGTATCACGGGTGTTGAATTTTTTCCCACTTAAAAAATTGTCTAAATTTTGAAAAAAGTAGAAATCTGTTGGGGCAAGGTCCGGTGAGTACGGTGGGTGACGGAGAGCTTCCAGCTGTAACTCTTGTAGCTTTGCGATGGTCTGTCGTGAAGTGTGAGCTCGCGCGTTGTCGTGGAGAAGCAATGGGGAAGAGCGATTGACTAGTCTTGGTTGTTGAATTGCGAGCTTCTCCATCATTGTTTGCAATTCTTGGCAATAGACATCTGCCGTCACTGTTGTGCCATTCGGTAAGAAGCTGTGATGTACAAGTCCGGCACTGGTCCACCAGACAGTCACCATCATCTTCCTATAAGTAATCTTTTTTTAGCGCACTGATTAGGTGCTGTACCCGGGTCCACCCACTGAGATTAAGTTTAAGAATTCGATTAAGAATTCCCTCGTTTCTATGCAGATTCAGTAGTGCTATGCATGCTTCGACACGTAAATCTCGCTGTCGGTCGCTTAGTTCGTGTGGCACCCACTTATCTAGCTTTTTTATCTTTCCGATTTGACGCAAGTGCTTCAATGTTGTTTTGACATTGACTCCAAGGCCCGCAGCAAGCTCAGCCGTAGATTGAGATGGATCCGCTTCCACTATCACCTTCAATTCGTCGTTGTCGACAATAGTTACCGGCCGACCGCGAGGCTCGTTCTTCAACTCAAAATTTCCAGATTTAAAACGATTGAACCAATAATGGCCTGTGTTTATGCAAGCAGTGTTATGCCCGTACACGTCGTTTATGTTTCGTGTTGTTTGCGCAGCGGTATTTCCACGTAGGAACTCATATTCGAAAATTGTACGAATTTTCAGTTTATCCATACCGCCAAAAACTACCACAATGTCACAAAAACAAAAAACTATATAAAAACAAATGACTGAAATTGAAATTAAATTAACACGTCTTTCGAATAAAATTTATTTGAATTTCGAATTGCGCGCCAATCCACAGATAATTAATTCTGAAAATGCTGGTTATAGAATCTCCAATTTCATAGGTTAAGACCTATTATTAATTTTGCAAGTTGTAAACACAGAGAGTGTTTACAATTTGCAAAAATTAATTATTAACTAAACATAAAACATAAATATTAACTAAACTATTTATACTAAAACCGAGCTATGTACATAAAAACTATAAATACTGTTATACTAAACCTAACTATGTACATATAATACAAAAACACCTATTTCACTCAGGCGTCGAAGTATTCCTCCACATCTCTGTCATCCGGAAATGTGCCCAGAATGCTGGCAGCATTGCCACGTTGAATGGCAATGCTAATTCTTTGGGCGAAGAACGAGCCAGCCCTCTGGTCACGCAAAGTGTCGATCAGACGGCGTGAAATTTCCTTGAAAATAAGACGCGCACTCAGACCTCATGACCCAAGCGTTTCGACCCCAAACGGCTCAAAACTGTAATTACCAATAAGATTACAGTATTTGCGCCGTTTGAGGTTCTCAGCAGCCGCAGCGGCAGCGCCGGCACCACCCGCCGAACTAAAAACATGGGATGACGCAAGGGTGTCGACACAAGTTGCGTCCCACACCAGAGGCCTACCCATCTTCCACGGCACCAACGTCATACCATCTGGTCTCTTCCCATCGTCACGTACCAAGCCGGTAGGTTCTAATACGGCAGGTACGCCAGCAGTGACGAGAGCTCGACGAATAAGTCATAGTCATATAATCAATAACAAGAAGCTTGTATCTGGATTACATAATTAATTTATAAATTAAACATTTTCAATTCCATAATAATAATTCAACCAAACAAATTCAATAATAATCATTACAATACGAATCATCAACAGAATATAGACACCTATTCAACAGGAAATCCCTAAGCTAACTTATTAAATAACTTTACCGATTGATATTGTGGACTGCGTTCCACAATATTGAAATTTGGATGTATTTTGTTATATTTAATATCTTTTCTACGTGTACCTTCCCTAATTTGTCGTTGTTCTGTAGTCTCATATTCATGAATGTACTTGGCCATGTTACTCAAAAGAACGAAGACATAAATGCTCGGCACTGTAAGGATACCTAGATTTTTAAAATGCTGTCGGCAACTTTGTGGTATTAGTACCATGGTCCGGATTGCGTGTTTTTGTAATACGAAGGCTCTTTTATTATTACAGTTGTAGCTATTACCCCAAAGAAGTACACTATATCTAATTTTAGATTCTACTAACGCAAAATAAACCATTTTCAGTTGTTTTAAACTGATTAGACTTCTTAAGGCTCTCAGAGCATAACATGCAGATGATATCGACGCATCAATTGTCTTCAATTCTGGTTTCCAATTCTGTCGTTCGTCTATATGAATACGTAAAAATTTTACTTCATTTACGAATTAAATTTTCTCATTGTTCAAAGTTATATCTAAATTGTCTTTATTACGGGCAGTGGTTCTAAATAACAAAATCTTGGTCTTTGAAGTATTGATTAACAATTTATTTATAGTAAACCACACATGGAACGCCTGTAATGCAACATTAATTAAATTATTCAGTTTAGTTATGTCATTATCTGCTACTATGGCATTTGTGTCATCAGCAAAAATTACGATTTCAAGGTCAGGTTGAATTGAATTTATATAATTAATCAAATCATTTATATATAATTATAATAAATAGAATAGGTCCGAGTATAGATCCCTGTGGGACACCCAATCCCTGTGGAACAGGTCAAGTTTACGATTCGTGATCTATGAGATATTTTGCAGCCATTTTGAATTTTGACAATTTCTACTAAAAAAAATCTATTTTTTAAATACGAAGTTGCAAGGCTTTACCTCTTATACTATAATGACTTTTGTAAGAAGCAATTTATGCTCTATAGTGTCAAATGTAGAGCTTAGGTCTAGAAAAATCCCTGCAACTTTTATTTTAACATTGATTTTTCTTGTCACAACATCCACTAAAGTGTATATAGCATCTGAAGTGCCAACACCTTTTTGACAACCAAACTGTCTTTTTTTCAAAATTTTATTAACATGTAAGTGAGCTAGAAGTCTCTTTTTAATAATGTTTTCAAATATTTTTGACAGCACCGGTAATAAGAAGATAGGCCTGTAATTTTTGGCATCAGTCCTGCTACCTTTTTTATAGACAGGTATAATGTTAGCAATTTTTAGTTGATCTGAAAAGATAGATTTCTCAATAAATTTATTGAAAAAATCACTTAAAGGCCCTGCTAATATTCTAATGTGTTCTTTAATTATGGCTATAGGAATCTCATCATATCCGCATAAATATTTATTTTCCATTTTTTGTACTATACTTAGTGACTCGTTAGGAGTGCAAAGAGAAATTACCATACCACTACTAATTTCGCCACTATATTTATGTAAAAATATTTTTGACTGATCAACTTCACCTACACTAGAGCTAGATTTCTAGTCAAATTGTTTTACAAGAATGTCAGATATATCTTCAGGATCAATTATAATTCTGTCGTCAACTTTGAGCCGTAATTCTGGTTTAGTCACTTTCTCTTTATTTGTACATTTACTTACTATTTTCCAAACTTCTTTACATAAGTTTTTTGAACTAATTATTTGTTCCATTATTTCCACGTTTTTTTTTGCCTTGGCTATAATCCGTCTTTATAATCTAACATAGTTATTCTTATACTTTAGAACACTAGATTCAAGATTATTTCCATTACATGAACATTAGAAACGTTTCATTTTACTAGAAGTCCGGATTCTCTTAGTGATCCACTTTGATTGAGAATTGTTCTTGCGTAAGTTTAATTTATATTCTCTTTTTCGATAGCTATTTCGAAATACTTTGTTGAATGTTCTGAGAAATGTATTTATGCCCATACTACACATTGTGATCTATTTCACAACCCAAAATACTCAAAGTAGGCAGGTTGGTTATGATATTATCAATACACAAATGACTACTATTGCGAATAAAAGTAGCAGAATCTATGAGATACCTAAAGTTGTAACACTTTAATAAACTAAGAAATTCCGTGCGCTTTTTGTTGTTCACTAGCAGGTCAATATTGAAATCACCACAGATAAAAGATTTCCTATTGAACAAATAGTCTAGTAATTTCTCTAGTTTTTCTAATAAAATATCGAAATTTTTGTTTACAGGATTACGTTAACAACAGCAGATATATAAACCAGTATCAATATCTTTGACAGCACATATTTCGAAACATTCTACTTTATACAATTTATTTATTGCAGCAATGTTTTCTGTTTGCCTATCTACATGCCCTAAGATTAAAATACCTCCTCTTATTTTATTTTTCCTAGTATTGCACAAAACTAGTGTATAGTTATTTAAAGTAAACATTTTTGCAGTGTTTTTATTCATGAAGTGTTCACTTATACATAAATAGTCCAATTTCTTACCTAGAGTGTTTAAATAGACTTATTCCACAAACGTTCTGATGAAATATGTTTAAATTAGTCAAGAAAAAAGTTGCATATCATGCTCGTATTATTGTTATGCAATACAAAATTAGATCTACTAGCGTCTTCATAGACTTCGATGTGTGAGGAATCGTCGGTCAGTTCTTCTATGAGTGATTTTAAATCTCTAAATATTGTGCTTATTCCGTAGTTATTTATTCTTCCTGTTCGTTTGTCAAACATTGTACTGTCATAGGTGAGGTTTAGATTGGAGTCCAATAAGTCATTATGTCTAGATATAACAGGTTACTGAAGTTTTCAATTCTTGCGTTATACATGGTTGAGCATCTATCAATTTTAACAGTAGGTATAAACAAAATAATGTTTGTGTTGTTGATTGCTGTCAATTTTTATCTTATATCATAAGTTAAGTTCACATAATTCCCAGTAACGTTAAAGTCATGTTCTCCGATTAACACAATGCAGTAGCCATTCATTGTGTAACTTTTTAATTCTGTAGTTAATCCTTCTAGCAATCGATGGACCCCACAGTTAGTTTTTATGTGATGATAAATGTTGTAGTCTTTCAATTCATTTTGTGCAGTTGAAAGTATGTTGTTCGTATTATTAGAACTAATTATACATATCCTATTCTTAGACCTCTTCTTATTTGATGTTTATTAATGCACGCTAAAGGTACTTCTGTTATGTTTTCCTTATTGCA
This sequence comes from Mythimna pallens, assembly GCA_961205895.1. NCBI lineage: Eukaryota > Metazoa > Arthropoda > Insecta > Lepidoptera > Noctuidae > Mythimna > Mythimna pallens. Next base: position 13,465,677 of record OY540843.1, read on the forward strand.
TGCTGTAAGTATCCCTGAACTGCTTTTGTTATTGCAATTGCTGATTACTTGACATGATTTTGGTGATCTTGGAGTTTTTTTATTTTTAGGAGTAAGCACTTTCCTTTTCAAGGGACTACTTACTAGTTACTTTTTTGAAGAGGTCATTCTTTTTTTGTAGCTCCTCATTAATACTTTTTAGATAAAGATTCTATTTCGCTATGAGCCATCTCTAGTTCAAGTATTCATTTTTTAATTTGTTTTTTTTTTTTGTTCTTTGAAACCTGGTCATCATCGACATCGGATATGCAAGGAAGGCTTGTGCCGCCATCTGTAAGTGATTCTGTCAACATTATACTATTATTTATTACTATTACTACTATTATAAAGCCGGATAGAACTGCAAAGAAACGAGCATGGGAAGAGATTCCGAAAATATTGTACGACAGTTAGGATAGTGAAATAGAAACAAAACAGCGAGAACTTGGTGAGTTTATCACTTTATTAATTTTCTTTACCTAGGTATATATAATTATAAATACTCGTATGCATGTAGGTACTAATTGAAACTATCATTCATATAAACCTACTTAACAATGATTATATCAGTCACCTTACCTAAATGAAGGTAGGTAGATCAGAAGTTAACAATTCGTCGTTGTAGTTCAAACCGACTCGTCTCCGTACAAAGTTATGAAGAACACATGTTGTTTTTACTATCTCTGTAGCAAAATCCGGGTTAACAAGTATGGCCGTATGAAGAAATCTCCACTTGTTGCTCAATATGCCGAAAGTACATTCCACATAACGCCTTGTACGAGATAGGTGGTAGTTAAATTTACGTTTTTCTATGTCTAATGTTTTATTGGGGTAGGGTCGCATAACATGTTTATGTAAAGCGAAAGCCTCGTCAGCTACCAGTACAAATGGTAGTGCTGAGCCGGTAGTACCGGGGAGTATTTTATCCTCGGGTAGGTCTAACATGTCATGGTAAAGTTTCTGTTCGAAATTTGAACTTCTAAATACATTACTATCAGCTTCTTTTCCAAAAGATCCAACATCGATAGAAATGAAGCAATAATTAGAATCTGCGGCTGCCATAAGAACTATTGAAAAAAACTTTTTATAGTTAAAATAGTTAGATCCGCTGTTGTTAGGAATAATTATTCTTATATGTTTACCATCCACAGCTCCTAAACAGTTTAGAAAATTTGCGTATTTATAGAATTCTTCTGCCACTTTTAAAAACGATTCCTTATTTGGCTCGGACATTTCAAGTGGTTGCAGTACTTTCCAAATTACTTCATAAGTTTCTTTTATTATTTCTGCAACAGTCGATCGTCCCATCAAAAAATCGTGAGATAAACTTTTAAAATTCATTCCGATAGATAAATACCTGAAACAGAAAAAACGTTCAGCATCATCACGTTTTCCCGCCAGTGGCTCCCCCAATCTAAAATAATTAATAAAACATTTATAAACGAACTTATGAAAAATTTGCTTCGGTCAATCCCTCAAGACTACATTTAACAATGTTTCGCATCTATCACATAATTTACTAGTGATGCCAACTCTCACCTTCGACGTATAAACAGAAAAGTGGCACCTTTGCCTTCAAAGTTGAAGTTAAGAGTTCATATCGCTAATACACAATGTGAAAACATAGTTAAATGTAGTCTTGAGAGGGTCCACGAAGCGCATTTTCCATATGTGGTATAGATAAATTATAGTAATTGTACTTACAATTAATTATTTTCTATTGGAGGCGCCACTATTGGAGCTATATCACCCTAAGCTAAGTTATTTTGATACTTATATTATTTAATTTTACAGTGGATGAACTTCAAAAGAAATGGAAACACTTAAGAAATTATTACGTAAAAGAAAAAAAAAAACAAGATAATGCAAGAAGTGGAAGTGCTGCACCTAAGAAACGTAAAAACTCGTACTTTGAATTGCTGCGATTCTTGGATGTGGTGAAAGAGTCTCGAGTCTCATCGGGGAACATAAGCGCTCCGGCAGGTGATAATGACCAAAATGAAAATTCTTGTGATGAAATATAAAGTAATACAAACACTTAACCAAGAAATGAAAAGGCACAAGAAACTGTAACGGAGAATTTTATTCCACCTCAAACTGAAGAAGTTTCAGTGACCTCCCAAATAATAATAATAATAATAGTTTATTTTCACTCTACACAAAGTATATACAAAAGTTTCATAAAATGGACAATATTGCAACAATAAAAACTTTGTGAGAGTCTGGAGTCCATACTAGGATACCCTGTGTGACGGATCACCAGGCTCTCACCCCAAAATGTCGATGCTTAATTATATGACAAAAAAAAAAAAAATTTGAACACAGTTAACAAGTTAACAAGAATCCAGATAAAAATAATTTTACTTTTACATATACAAAATAAAAAGTGAAGTGTAGATATTTGAAACATAGTTAACATTTAAAGATTTGAACATAGTTAACAATTTAGCAAGAATACAGACAAAAATAATTTTACTTTTACATAAACAAAATAAAAAGTGAAGTGTAGATATTGTGTAAGTGTAGATAGTGTGATAGTGTCATAAAAAGTGCTTGCAGTGTGATGGTGTAAGTTTGAGCGAGTGCGTGTAGGGTCCATTATACATAATTACATACGTTTTACGAAGTTGCGAGGGAACAATGAGCAACTGCTCAGTGGCATCGTAATCTAACCTTTGTAACCAGACAGAGAGTTTTTTTTTGCAAAGTTTTTTTGGTAGGGCATAAATTATTAGGATCTCGTTAATTTTATTATATAAATAGTTTCCGAGAAAACCAAAATGTCGACGGGCAAAAGTTGTATGAAACCGGACTGTGGAACAGACCGCATGTTTACGTCGCTTACCTTCAAATAAGGTAGGATTATAGGTAAGTTGAGAGTGCTTGCGTAGGATCGTATTTAAAATGAATAGTTGACGTACAGTTAACACTTCAGTACGCTCGTAAAGCTCTTTGGTAGGAAATAAGAACGGCAGAAAATTACTTACTTTTAATACAGCTCTTTGCGCTCGCTCGATTCGAAGCATAACCGTTTTGGTCGCCCCACCCCATATAGTTATACAGTAAGAGATTAGCGACTGGTACAGCGCAAAATATACCGCTTTCAGTATTCCTGAGTCCGCAACATAACGGAGGTTTTTAAATACAAAGATCAGTTTTCTAATTCTATTGGCAAGAGAATCTATGTGCGGGTGGAAACTCAAAGTATTGTCTAGTATGACGTCCAGGTATTTTATAGATTCTGTGTGTTGTAGATTGGGACATGAGCAAGGAGAACCTTGAGTTTGCAAGCACAAGGATGAGTGGGCAGTTATTTTAAGGCTATTCAGGGAATAATTGGGTTTTTTTATACAAAAAGAAATATACTTTGTTTTGTCAACATTGAGAGCAAGTTTATTGGTAGCCAACCAAGATAGAACCAGGTTTAGTCCAGTTTGTGCGTAACTGCAAACTTCAGGCCATGTGTCAGCCTCAAACAACAGATCTGTGTCATCAGCGAAAGTTATGATTCTCCCGCTGGGCATATTCAGCTCAGCGAGGTCATTTATAAAAGTCAGGAATAAAGGGGGACCAAGAATACTGCCCTGTGGGACGCCGTGGATGACAGGAAGATCAGAACTAGTCCACATATCTATTTTAACCCTCTGGAATCGATTAGTGAGATAGTCCGAAAAAAGTTTTAGTTGCTCATTCCTTATACCAAAGCTCTCTAATTTGCTCACCAACAGTGGGACGGAGACCGTGTCAAAGGCTTTTGCGAGGTCAATGAAGATTACTATTACCTTTTTGTTAACATCTAGTTTTTCAGAAACAAACTTGGTTAAATCATGAACCGCGTCGCTGGTTGACATACCTTTTTGTTAACATCTAGTTTTTCAGAAACAAACTTGGTTAAATCATGAACCGCGTCGCTGGTTGACATACCAGATCGGAAACCGTACTGTGAAGCTGATAGCAGCGAGTTTCCTTCAAGGTAGCCCACCAGGCGCTCCTTCATGATCCGCTCCAGTACCTTAGACAAAGCTGGTAGGATGGAAATAGGTCTATAATTGTTGACACAGGCTCCGTCTCCACTTTTGAAGATTGGGCGAATCTCTGCTATCTTCCACGCATCTGGAAATTTCCCGGACTCAATGGCAAGGTTACAGATAAAAACGATTGGAGAAATAAGGACCTGCTTATATCTCTTCAAAAAGTTGGAAGAGATGTTGTCATAGCCAACAGCGCAATCAGACCTCAGACTTAAAATTATATTTTCAACCTCTTCTAAGTCGGTGGGTAGAAAAACCATCGAGTGCGGGTACTGTTTATGCGTAGCCGTTGAGGTAGTGCCACCAGAACTACAGCGATCAGCGATGTTTTTGCCGATGTTCCCAAAAAAGTCATTAATGAAATTAATGGAAGAAATTGGATCCAGGGTGTTGATTAGCTGAGAGGCCTCATTTTTCGTGTTTTTTGTGTGAGTAATGTCTTTTATTGTGTTCCATAATTTTTTGTTATCAGTTTTAGCCGCAATCTGAAGTTTCATTTTGTCGTGTTCTCTTTTAATTTTTTTCAACAAGTCGTTGCAGAAATTTCGATATCTTTTATAGGATGTGACTGTAACTTGATCGTTAGGATTCCGTTTGGCTTTTTGGTGCAACTTGTCCCGTGTCCTCATACAGCGCAAAAGTCTAGGTGTTATCCAAGGCTTTGAGATTGCCTTTCGGTTTGAAGTTTTGATAATTTGAGTATTAGATACTATAATTCTATTAATTGTGTCAACGAAGTACTGAACAGCAATATTAACATCAGTCATTGAATATAATTTATGAAAGTTAATATCCTTAATTTCCACATCAACCTTTTCATAACTTAAACTTTTAAATATTTTATAATGAAAAAAAAAACCTAAAATGACAGTTTTTCAACAGAGTTTAATTACAGCAATTAATAAAAAGCAACAATCACCTAAAGCAGCTGAAGAAGATGCCGACACGAAATTTTTACTTTCTTTACTTCCTCAAATTAAGAGCCTAAATGAAAGACAAAATTGTGAGTTCAGAATCGAACTGATGAATTTGATTTATGAATATAATATGATCATTCATCGGATCCATCACGAATTCACGACCACACCGTATAAGCGCAGGCAGCCGACTGATGATCTGCCAGTGAATATTCAGTGTGGCTGGTACCGTATAGAACGGATTGACCGCCGCGGAAGTTCGGCGACGGAATTTCCGTCTAGTGCGGCAAAGGCCTAAGTGTCTCTGGAGAGTACGGTGCAACCACATCACTGCTAAAGATAATCCTAGCAGCACCTCGGATGTCACCTTCGCCTAGTTTGGACTCCACATGACGCAATAAACCTCTTTGGGGAAGGTGTGATGTAAATTTAGGGTTATATTTCGAAACTTTGGGCCGAAATATCACAGTTATCTTTGATTTGAGCTGAAAGCTTTTTTTGTTGCCAATTTTTTTTTGCACATGTAGAATCCTAAATGGGTAGGTGAGCAGTTGTTCCCAAGCACTTAGTGAGTTCTCCCGGACGGCGAGGCGGACACATCGTGCTAAGTTTAAAGCCACGGATAGTCTCGCACCACGAGGAACTCTTTTCAAAACAGGAGTAGTGGTTTTAAATTTGGAAAGAGTTTTCCATAATGGTTGAGGAGAAAGTTCAGGTGTTAGGGGCGTGGGTATTATTGGGCATGTTGAAGGTACATTCTGGGGTTTATGCTTCTTACCCAAATGTACCTTCTTCAAGCCTCGCTCACCCTTAAAAAAGCGTGCTTGGGAACAATGAGGGCATCTCACTAGGACATCCAACGATGTGGTAGGATGAGTGGCTCGTCGTGCGGCATCACTACTGTTGTCGTATGCATATGGCCTTAAAATACTGGTATTAAAATACAATACTTACAGGTAAAATCATTTTTTAAACTTTTTTTTTTAACCTATATATAATTCACTTAGAACTATAGGTCCACTGCACGGACTATACAATACTAAAACTATTATAAAATACCTATAATAAAAACACAAAAAAGGATTACCAAAACCTAATAATGTCACTGTCATAATCACAAAAAAGTCAGCTGTGGTGCAGTCGCCCTAAGAACAGGGTTGGGCTGGTTAGGCTGGGCTGCAGGCGTCGCGTTTCGGTCCGTCTTTCCGTATGAATTCTGAGGACCACCTTAGACATTTTTTTTTTTTTGGCGTCCAAACAAAAATATATGCATCTCCATTTTTACACAAGTAAACGCTTCAATAATTGCGTTGTAAAAACTATTAGAGATTGTGGCATTTTATATTTTCACTAGCACTTTTGTAGATTAGGGTAGGTTCAGATGACAAGCGCTCAACGCGCGTTTTGATAACGCGCGTTTACAACTACATACATTTTATTCAGGCCGTACACATGCTAACGCGCGTTTTAGTAACGCGCGCGTTCAACGCTGCGCTAGCGCTCGACTGTTGTCAGCGCGCGTCAACGCCGCTTTGAGATCATTGGTTTTCTATGTTTCCGTTCAGTTGAGCGCGCGCTTTCGACGCGGATAGACGTATTTTAGGGTTCGTCAAGTTCGTCCGAAAATCGTCCGAAATGGAAACCGAAGCTTTTAATACGGAATTATTAATTGATGAAATAGAGAAACGTCCTGCGATATAGGACATGACAAGTAGCGATTATTCAGATAAGAATTTGAGAAGACGGGCTTGGGAAGAACTCGTCCTTATATTTTGTGAAGGACATGACAATGAAGAAAAGAAGAAAATATTATGTGAGTATATATATTTATTTACATTTACAATCGGTTTGTGTTACAAGTTAAATATAACGATCCTGCCAATCTACTTTTCCTTCATTAATGAAATAGTTTGTTAAATGTACTCGAACATTATCCGCCTGTCGCACAGCACGTCCGGTATAATGTGAGGCTAGATTTTCCAGGGGTGGCGTATAAAGTGTGTCTTCAAAATTGTAGCCATCCCTGATTCTGACATAATTATTTAGTGTACATATCGCTTTTACGATCTTTTCTGCAAAACCGATGTTAACATCTAACGGCCTGTGTAAAATGCGCCATTTATTGCACATTATGCCAAAAGTACATTCAACATACCGGCGTGCTAATGTCAAACGGTAATTAAATATTTTTTTAGCATAAGTTAGTGACCTTCCCCCATATGGACGCATTAAATTCTCCATCATGCCAAAAGCTTCATCAGCCACTATCACATATGGCAACGTTGTCGGTCTATTTTGTATTAACAATGCCTTTGGCTCAGGTAGATCTAATGACCTTTCTGTCAGCTTTTTGTACAATGAAGAATTCTTGAATATACCTGAGTCACTGTTTTTACCGTAGGCACCTATGTCAACCCACACAAAACAATAGTTTGCATCCGCTAGCGCCAATAAAACTAGCGAAAAATAATTTTTATAGTTATAATACATAGAACCCGTGTGTTCAGGCTGGATTAACCGTATATGTTTCCCGTCCAAGGCTCCCAAACAATTGGGAAACTTTGAGTTCTTTTCAAATATCGTGGATATTTCACACCACTTTTCTTTCGTTGGTTCACTCATAACAACGGGCCTTAATTTTTTCCAAATAGTTTCACATACATGTGGTATTATAGTAGCCACAGTAGATTTGCCAATTCTATAGTCGTAGCTTAATGTCCCAAATGAACATCCAATGGCCAAATATCTGGAAACAAACATAAACTATTTCTAAATACTGTTTTTTTTTTCAGCGTCATCCCTGCAAAAAAAGTGGAAGAGTTTACGGGATAATTATATGAGAGAGGTGAAGAAAATAAAGACTGTCAAATCTGGATCAGGAGCTTCCAAAACTTCGACATATATTCATTATAATAGACTACGATTTCTACAGGCATCAATTGCCAACAAAGATACAGAAAGTAGTTTCGATAGATAATGCATCAACTTCGTCAGAGGTTGCTGAAGTAGAAATAAGTTCTGGCTTTAAGAGTCCTAAATCTACTTCAAGAAAAAAACAAAAATTAAATCCTGCTGATGAAAGATTTGCAAACATATTAGAGCAGAGTTTAGCACAGAAAAATGTGTCTCATCCAAAAGAAGATGACGATGAAGACAAGCTGTTTTGTTTGTCACTCGTTAAAGAGATTAAAAAAATTCCGGAATATAGGCGACTTCAAACTAAAATTGCCATTTATAATTTAATTTTGCAAAACCAAAATGAATTTCAAGGACCACAACAACAGACATATGAAAATCAAAATTACCCGGTATCACAACGAAGAAATTATTCATCACAAGAGCAGCGTCATCAGTCATCAGCTTCTGTTGAAGGCTTTCGTTATCATGATTATAGATCACAGCAGTCTAGTGTGTCAAATAATTTTGCACATTATGGTTATACTACAGCAATGGGGTCTCCATCGCCAGTAACACCTACTCCATCGCCAGCACCAACTAATGTCAGCAATGAATCAGAGTTAGAGTTCTTCTGCGAGTAACAAAATGTTATTTTTTCTTTAAAAAAATTGTTCTTAAACAAGTTGATTTGATTTATTTGATTTATAGATTATGTTGATTATTAAAAAACTTACCTCAATGTAATTATGAGTTTTTCTTCCGGTGAAATGCTATATCGCACAGCGTTTTTATTTGCTACGAGTTCATCGTTTATGAGAGTCAGTAAGTCATCAAATGACTTGATGGACATTCTGAAGTAGTTAAAGAATTTGGGCTCAAATTGCCTTAACTTAGGATATAAAATAATGTACTGACTTTCAGTCAGCCTGGTTGACAAAATTGGGTGAACCCAATATCTCCGTCTTCTGTTGTGTCGTTTCTGCCGTCTGTATAAAATCACCGATAAAACTGTTTCTACGTCCATCTTCGACAAATGTAGAACTCAAACTGGCCGCAACAACGCGCGTTTAACGCCTGACAAGCGCGCACCATGTGAACACTATACAAAAATTCAACGCGCGTTCAACGCGCGCTGAGCGCTTGTCATCTGAACCTACCCTTATGCCTGAAAAACAGGGGTGAAAACTAATGTCAGATGCCGCCCTTATCCCATCCTGTGGTATTTAGGGTCAGCGCAAAAGGTTTTCACTTTTATTCTCCAGTTAGGTAGTCATGTCTTTAAAACGCCATATCCCTTATATGATTAATTATATTAATTATTTTTAATATATTTACAAGAAATATTTTTCTTATGACATATCCATGACATTTCCTTTCCGAATCTTAATAAAACAAAGTCGTATTTGTTACACTATTTATAGCTCAAGAACGGCTACTAAAATATCTAATAACTATTAAAATATCGAGAAGAATCACAAAAAATGCTTTTGGAGGAGTTTATCCGTTTATGCGATACAATTAGCTCTGAAGGAGATGCAGCACAAATATAACGTAGAAATAGGCGAAGTCGGCCAGGTCCTCCCAGCAGCTGAGTGAAAAGGCCCCATGTGGCTCTCGAAAGGCTCGCAGGGCTGTTGCGGACAGGTCTTGCACAGCCGGTAGAGGCTTCCAGAGACCAGAGGAATCGAAAAAGGTCCACATGGCGGGGCGGACTGGTTTTACACGGCCAGTAGAGGCCTGTAGAGGCTTTCAGAGACCGGAGCATCTGGAGAGATCCACACGGCTTGGCGGATAGGTCTCGCACGGCTGGTCGAGGACTGTGGAAACTGAAGCAGCAGAAGAAGTCCTTTTCACAGCGGTCAAAGACCGGGAGGCCTTGTTCACAAACAATAATATATTTCACTTGAACACTGCGACTCAATAACAGACGTTCTCAAAAAAATTCAGCTGGCAACCAGACTGACACTGGATGCATAATTTAATTTTTCAAAAACTAGAGACTAGAAACCAGCCAGTCTGGTCTGGCAAATATACAAAAAAAAAGTATAATTTAGATGATAGGAAAAAATACTAACATCTGCGAGTTATTCTAGCGTGCACTGTAAAAACCGTTAGGCTGCGTTGCCACCAGATTTAGATTCAGATTCCATTTATTTGCTCAAACATGAGTGTACATACAATTATTATAGTAAACAATGCATGCAAGGTGTTACAATTAATGGAGTTGTGCTAACATATTAACCATATTGTCATGGTGTGCAAATATTAAGAATGTGTTTAGGATTAAAAAAATCAAAATTAAGTAAAAAATTTAAATAAAATACCATTATAAAAATTATTATTATCATACATATCAAATTAAATTAATCTATAATTCAATGTCAATTCATAATAAATGTCAGTTGGACCAAAAAAAGATAATCCGTAAAAAAAATGTCATTATAAAATCATTATTCGAATAATTTATGTCAATTTAAAGTGGATCTATTAAAAATTCCCTAACATCATAATATGCTTTACTAGCTAAAAAGATTTTAATTTCCTCTCAAATAGTTCTAAGTTTAGCTCTTCCAAGCTATTCGGAAGCTTGTTGTAAACAATGGGAGCCATACAAAAACACTCTTGCGCATAAGAGCAGTCCGAGATCCATGTTGACAGAGTTGACTTTTTTCTTGTCTATTTCTAGGAAACACATCTGCCATCCGGGGAAATAGATTACGATTCGTTTTAACAAATATCGCAATTTCCAAAATATAAATTGATGGTAAAGTCAAGATTTTCTAGTTTATGAAAAATGGCTTGCAACTATCTGTCGTTTTTAGTCTAAATATGGATCTACGGCATTTTTTTTGAGCTTTAAATACTATATCTCTATCCGTAGAATGTCACCAAAAGATAATGCAATATCTGATAATTGGCTCTGCTATGCCGTAATAGGTAGTTAATAGGACATCAGTATTAAGAATCCACGATAGTTTATATAGTGCGAATGCACTGTTACTTAATTTTTTGCTAATGACCTCTATGTGTGCATTCCAATTTAAGTTTCGATCCACCGTTAATCCTAAAAACTGAGTAAAATTTACTTCGTCAATTTCATTATTATTATATTTGATTTTAAAATTTGCAAACTTTAACGGTCTTTGGCTGAAATGCATTATTACCGTTTTATTCAAATTGATTTTAAGGTTATTATTTTGTAACCAAAGAATAGCTTTAGTTAATGTGCTATTTATATCAGCTTCATAATTATGCTTATCATCACAGGGAATGATTATCGTGCTATCATCTGAAATCAAAAAATCAAATGAATGAATCAAAAAGTGTCATACTGTGTTCTATATATTTAGGCAAATCGTTGATGTAAAGGGATAAAAGCGGCGGTCCTAATACGCTTCCTTGCGGTACGCCATTGTTGACGGTACGCTCCCCAGATGTACAAATTACCTCACATTTAGTGCTTGCATTAATCGTCGCTACTTTTGTTGTTTGCGTCCTTTTTTCTAAATATGACTGTAGAAGTCTTTGAACATTTCCTCTTATACCATACACTTCAAGCTTTTTTAATAGAATGTCATGCTGAACATAATCAAAAGCTTGCGTCATATCACAGAAAATTGCAGAGATGGGGGTATATTTATCCATATATATCATAATTTTGTACAAAAAGTCATACTCTGCCATATTTATTGTTTTAGTTTTTCTGAAACCGTATTGTTCATTACAAAGTATATCATGTTTATCTAAATACTTACTAAGTTCTCGAGAAATATCTTAGAGAATGATATTGGTCTGTAATTTTGCATCAGGTCTTTTTTTTGCTTCTTATGTAATGGTTTTACAATCGATCTTTTCAAGGCATCCGGAAACATTCCTTCACAAATACACAGATTCATGATATGACACAATGGGCCAGACACAATATCAGCGACAGATTTAAAGATCTTTGTACTAACATCGTCATAACCTACACTGTTAGTGGTTCTAAGGGCTAGAATAATATTGAATATGTCTGTAGGTAAGCACGGAGTCATAAACATGGAATCCTTTCTATTCAGGATATGATGAGTGATATTTGTCCCTGCCGCAATTGGCTTTATTTTGTCAATAAAAAAATCATTAAACAGGTTTGTAATTTGTTTAGGGTCCGTGATAATTTTACTATTGATACGAATTTGGTCAATGTTATTCTTAGGAATATTTTGTTTATTTTCATTAATAATTTGCCATGTCGTTTTTGATCGATTACTAGACGTTTTTATTTTATAAGTGTTCTGTGCTTTTTTCGTCAAATAGATGATCCTTTTAAATGTATTACAATATTTTTTAAATAAAATTTTGTTTTTTTTTTTGCGTAGGTTTCGATCGATATTGCCATAATAAATGTCGTTTTTTTGCACTACAGAGTTTAATACCCCGCGATACCCATTTATTTTTCCGTAATACTTTCGTATAGATCGGTATTTTAGGAAAACATTGGTTATATAAAAACAAAAACATTTCTGTAAATGCACTATAGGCTATATTAGGATTATTAGATTCATATACATCTGAAAATGTCAAACTACCTAAATACAATTTAAATTTATTGGCATTGTCGTTGTTATAGTCACGTCTAAGTATACGCCATTGCTTTATAGAACATACAGTTTTTATAGGGCATTTAAGGAGTTGAGCCGTATGGTCAGAGAGCTAATTCAAGTACCGAAGCTTTAAAGGACTTGCTAAAATTATGCGCAAAGTTGTCAATGCATGACTGACTCCCAATCCCAGAGATGTGCGATGGAAATTTGTCGTGCGAGGATGTCTAGCTGTGCTGTGAAAATGTGTGGGGGTTTCCACCAAAGCTGTGCGATGAAATTGTGTCTACGAGGATGTGTAGCGGAGCTGTAAAAATGCACATTAATGTTTGGTGCGAGGATGATGCGTTGCGAAGCTGTGAAATGTGTCGACGGGGGTGCGGTGTATTGAGAGCGACCGGACTGGCTGGTACATCCTTTTCAACACACATTCCTCGGAACACATCCCTCGCACATATCCCTCGTACACATCCCTCGCACACATCCCTCGTACACATTCCTCGTACACATTCCTCGCACACAACCCTCGCTTGTTTTGTATGCGCAAAAATCTAGCTCCGCTGAGCCGTTTCCACTAGAGCTGTGCTGACCGAGGCGAGGTAAATGAAGCGATTCTATTGGTTCCTTACAAACACATCCCTCGCTACGCATCCTCGCACATCTCTGATGGAAACGCAGCCTTACAGTTATACGTATTTAATGTAAATTAAAAGTTAAGTAATTACTTATACAAAGACATGGCTAAAAGGACTTAGTATCCAAACCAAAAATAAAAAATAATCGAGCGTTACTGTAAGTTGTCAATGACATTTCTTTCGGTTGACAAGTCGTATTCTAGTCACCGTTGGGAGAGACAATAAGGAAATAATCATGTTACTATTATTATGAATGTGAAAATTCGAATATATGGATGTTTGTTACTCTTTCACGCAAAAACTACTGAAGTCATTACATATATAGAATATTATTTATGTCTAACTTGTAAAAATGAACCCCTATTTCTCCTCTATTTCTCTATTTTTCCTGGTCACGCTATAACATAAGAACGGCTGGACCAATTTCAATAATTCTTTTTTGTTCACCAGCATACAGGGAAGGTTGTAAGGTAGGTAGGTAAGTAGCGAAGGGTTGGTAGGGTAGGGTAGGGTAGAGTAGAGTGGAGGGGGTAGGGTAGAGTTGGGTAGAGTAGAAATGTGTAGTCAGTTGACGGGAGCGAAGCCAAGGGCAAAAGCTAGTTAAAAATAAACATCCCCACCAACTGTATTCCCACGTTGTGTCGTGGTGGGGCTTGTGTGTCTCAATGATCTTGAGGGCTTTGCCGGTAGAGCTACTCATGCCGGAAGGCCTCAAGTGAGAGACCAGACCAAGAGGAATACACACAGGGCGGAGCCCAGGAAACTGGACTGCCGCGGAGGGTTCGCCTCAGGTACGTGTCTGCCCAGCAGACATGACCTTGATGGCGAACGAGTCTATTGGGGACCCCACCCCATTGCCAAAAAGGCGAAGCTGAGTTCAGCAAAACTATGAGTGCGACTGATAAAAATATAACTACCCCAGGAGGGTACCTGCTTGCAGGAGAATCCCTCCCCGAGCAGAGCCGAGAGGCCGGAAGACGCTTTGGGCTGAGGGAGGTGAGCGCGGATGAGGAGTCGGACTCCGATACTGCTTCTGCGGTCAGTTTGGGGCACATGAAGGTGGTGGAGCTGACTTCCAGGAGGAACGAATTCCTCAAGCGCCCCGCTCGCCCCGGCGATGGCCGGGGGTCATCCTTCGGTGATGAGGCCTTTGGCCCGCAAAATTCCCACCTCAAGTCGGGGGGCGGGTCGAAAGTTAGGAAAGGGGAGAGGGCTCACCACCCAGGATCGATCCTTGCAGATCGCCAAGGACGGGCGCCACTCTGGGAAGTCCAGCCACGAGGTTAATCGCTCGGGGTCATCCGACGGTGAACCGGGCACCGAGGGCTGCTCCACCCAAGAGCTGCCCAAAAAATTCATGGAGGTCGTGGCGGCGGTGATAAGGGGTGTGGCCTTAAAGAGGGTGAAAGCCTCAAAAGACAAGGCCATACCCGAGGCCATAGCCTCAATTAGCGCCGCAGCGGTGGACGCCATTGGAGAGTTGCGGGTAGAGGTCGCCCGCCAGGCGGCCAGCATAAAGACTGTCCGAAAGGAGAACGAGAGGCTCCGGGCAAACCAGACCGGGCTCCGAGGAGTAGCCGCCCCACAGATGGCACAAAAAGGGGGCCACAAACAGCCTCAGCTCGAGACGGAGAACCAAGTTCTGGCTCCGGTGCGGCAGGAGCTGGCTGCCTTCCGGCAGCAGCAGCAACAGCTGCAACAGCAGTTCCAGAAGCATGTCCAGCAGCAATTCTCCGTGCTGGAGGGAATAGTGCTGCGCCCCCCACTCGCGGGTTCCGGCCAGCGGAAGGCGACGTCTTACGCCACCGCCACTGCGTCCCCGGCTGCTGGGCCTAAACCGGGACCATCGGGGCAATCCAAGCGCGGAACCGCATTATCGGAACCCGTGAGGTCGACTCCGGTGGTGACGAGACAGAAGAAGCCTGACCCTCCCAGGAAGGGCAAGGCGGCGGAAGTCCCAGCCACGGTGGGGAACCGGCCACCTTCCCTTTTTCAGCCTGTCGAATCTCCGGCAAAAAGAGGGCCCTCACCGCTAGGCTTCGCGCCCCGACATCCGCAGCTGTAGTGATCACACTACAGCCAAGTGCGGAAAAGAAGGGCGTGACCTACAATGAGGTGTTGACCAAAGCGAAGCGGGCGGCGGACCTCACCGAGTTTGGCATCGCCGGGGGCTTCCGTATGAGGACCACTGCAACCAGGGGCCGCATGCTGGAGGTTCCTGGTGCGAACAGCGGCCCTACTGCGGACGCTCTGGCGGAAAAGATCAGAGCGTCCCTAGGTGCAGAGGTGGCCAGAGTGTCCAGGCCCACGAAGTGCATTGATATGCGCATTATGGGCCTGGACGACTCCGTGACAGAGGACGAGGTAGTGGCCGCCATTGTCAGGGCGGGAAGGTGTTCTGACGACCAGGTGCGGGCAGGCACTATCCGTGCGAACCGTAACGGTGAGCTGCCCCGTGTCGGTGGCCAAGGCCATAACTGGGGAGGGCCGAAGGCTCCTGGTGGGCTGGGTGTCTGCGCAGGTGAAGTTGCTGGAACCCAAACCTCTGAGGTGCTTCCGATCTCCACAACTCGCTTATGGAGTTGAGCATCGTCGTCGCCGAGTTTCAATCCCTCCCCTTGGTTATCTGCGGGGACTTCAATGCCAAGAACTTGGCTTGGGGTTCCCGGTATACAGACACACGGGCCGGATGGTGGAGGACTGGGCTCTGGAGGCAGTCCTGGTCGTCCTAAATCGGGGTTCTGTCCCCACGTGCGTGCGGATGCAGGGCGAGTCCGTGGTAGACATATCGTTCGCCGAACTAGCGACACGCGGGGTTGCGACAGTCGCGGATAGGATCCAAGAATTGGGACTCGAAGTGGCACTGCACAAGTCCGAGGCCATGTGTTTTCATGGTCCTCGGAACGCGCCACCACCGGGTTCCCAAATAACGGTAGGAGGGGTTCGCATCAACGTCGGGTCGACAATGAAGTACCTGGGACTTGTCCTCGACAGTCGGTGGAACTTTGTGGAGCACTTTCGACGTCTGACTCCCAAACTAGAACGGACCAGGGCTGCCCTAAAGCGGCTTCTACCCCACCTTGGGGGTCCAGACGCCTCCTGCCGTAGGCTCTACGCGGGAATTGTTCGGTCCATGGCCCTTTACGGGGCGCCGTCACTGCAAAGGCGACCATACTGAACGCTTGCCAGAGGGTCATGGCCATCCAGATGGTACGGGGATACCGCACGATTTCCCGCGAGGCGGAGAGCCTTCTTTCTGGCCTGCCACCATGGGATTTGGAGGCAACAGTCCTTGCACGCTTGCACGATTTGCGCGTGGAGATGCAACACCGGGGCGAAACTCCGCTGCCGCGCCAAGTCGCGGCATGGCGGACAGAGTTCCGGCGGGATCTCATGGTGGAATGGCGACGGCGACTGTCACAACCCAGTGCTGGGCACGCTGCAATAATGGCGGTTAGTCCACTCTTTGAGGAGTGGCTAGAGCGGCAACACGGCATCCTCACCTACCGCGTGACGCAGGTCTTCACCGGACATGGCAAGTTCGGGAGATTCCTGCATCGGATTCAGGCCGAAGCAACGCCCGGGTGTCATCATTGTGTGGAACACCCAGAGGACACGGTGGAGCATACGGTGGAGGTGTGCCCCGCTTGGGCGAAGCACTGCCGTGTCCTCGTGGAGGCAATTGGCGGCAGCGACCTTCCACGTCGGGCCCTGGTTCAGGCTATGGTCCGGAGCGAGGAGGAATGGCAGGCGGTCGCCTCCTTCTGCGAAGCAGTAATGTTAGCGAAGGAGGAGGCTGCACGCGTGAGGGAACGAAGGTCCTCACGCCCTAGCCGACGTAATTCCGACCCCGACTATCAACCACGGTAAACGCGGGCTTGCGGACGTCGAGCACTGGGTAGCTCGCTGTCCGGCTGTTCGGTAATTAACCGTACCGAGCCCAGTCGTTAACAGCGCGTAGTGATCCTCGCGCTCCTCATAGAGATGTCAGCAAAACCGTAGGGGCCCAGTGGGACCGATGCCCGCTAGCTAGGACCGCGGAGAATTTCTGAAAGGGAAACCCGTAGTCCTATATGGTTGGTATGGTATGGTTTTAGTCAGTAAAAGTCTGACACGCCCTCGCGCTCCACCCAGAGCGCGAGAAGTCATTTGGATGATTTCACACCTTAAAAAAAAAAGTTAAAAATAAATATACACATAATATATCTGTAGAAGTTTTTAGTTGTGCGCGCATCACATGAAATATGCGAAATCGAATAATAAGAAATATGAAATATACCTTGATATTATTATATTACTTAGGCTTAGTTGACTATATCGATAGATATACTACATTCATTAATTGCTAGGCGGTACGAAGTTCGCCGGGTCACCTAGTATGTATATAAAAGCGAAATACCACTCACTGATTAATCACGAAATCTCAGAAACTATAACACCTACAAACTTAAAATTTAGCAGGTGGGTTCCTTATAGGGTGTAGACATCCGCTAAGAACGGATTTTATTGAAACTCCACCCCTTAAGGGGTAAAACGGGGGTTGGAAGTTTGTATGGAGAAACCTATGTTCACGCGGGCGAAGCTAGTGTTTTTTTTACAAAAATACCATTGTTTGATGGCATGGTTGGCATAGTGGTTGAGCAATTGACTACTGCATACTTTCTAATTTCAATGTGAAATTAGAAAATAGACCTTGTATTATCTGGCCCTCCAGTATCATTGAAATCATATCTTCATCCGTGCAATAGTTTCCCGATATGCGAACGTTTAAATAACCATTAAACATTTGTTTTATGTTCAGAAATAACATTCAATTTATTGAATCAATTGTATTAAATGCCTGTATCAATATCGTTTTGCAGTTTATGAGCAGTTGACTACTCTGCTGTTTGTCACGGGTTCGATTCCCGCCGGCGCAGAACAAATATTTATTTAGCCTACAGATAGATGTTCCGGGTCTGTGTATCTAGTACCTTAAAATTCAGTACCGACATGGTTTCTAAGAATTGATTAATTTCATATTGGTCTATACTAATTTAACCCATCTCAATAGACCACCTTGTATATCTGGCCCTCCAGTATTGTCGAAATTATATTTTCATCCATGCAATAGTGTCGCCATGCGAAAGTTTAATAAACCATTAACATATGTTTTATGTTCAGAAGTAACGTTCAATTAATTGAATCAATTGGATGCAATAGCACGGTTAGCGCAGTGGTTGAGCAATTGACTGCTGCGCTGCGAGTCGCGGGTTGATTCTCGCACGGAACAAATATTTGTGTGGTCTACAGATAGTTTTTTTAGGTCTGAGTGTCTTGTATGTGTGAGTTTATATGTTTGTGAACGCGTCCACGATACAAGAGCAATTCTTAGTGTAGGGCAATGTTTTTTTAATGAAAAAATAATCGGGCAAGTGCGAGTCGGACTCGCGCACCGAGGGTTCCGTACAAAATTACCTATAAAAACAGTTTAATTCCCGAATTGAGTTAAAAAGATTTATCCGAATCGCAAAAAGTATTTTTTTTGTGACGTAACTACAAATTTTTATTTTTAAGACTTTTTCCTATACTTGTGCTATGTGACCTTGCTTTATGCTAAATTTCGGATTCTAGGTCAACAGGAAGTGCCCTAAGAATTTTGATTCCCTTAAGAGTGTCGAAATGCACATTTTTTTCGACATAAACGGCCGTATCTTTTTTTTTCGTTAACTCAGAAGTTTGATTTTTTCACAGCTTCAAGGGACCGCAGATTTGAGTGGTAGTATGATTTTAATTTCAACTCGATACCTCTACGCGTTCCCGAGATAAAGGGACAGACAGACAGACGGGCAACAAAGTGATCCTATAAGGGTTCCGTTTTTAGGGTTCCGTAGCTCAAAAGGAAAAAACGGAACCCTTATAGGATCACTTTGTTGTCCGTCCGTCTGTATGTTTATCTGTCTGTCTGTTGAAACCCTTTATCTCAAGAACGCGTGGAAGTATCGAGTTGAAAAATTTTACGATTGGGGATGTATCTAAGTACCAATATTTTACATGGAGCTACTGTTTATCTGACTGACCAAAACCCAGCAACTTAATGAAACGAAACCCTTTAGCAACGAAACGAAAACATTTTCTGTCAACAGTCTTGGTAGACAGAAAATATTATTTAGAAAACAAGAGTATTTATGATAGTTAAAATGAATGCCCAAAAATACATATATAATGATCAAAATCACAAATATGAAAAAAGCGGTAAGAAATAGAAGAATGTAGAATTCTTAACGTGTGAAAAAAAATATTAAAAGAGCGATGTATGCATATAAAATAAGATGGAGGGGTGGGCGTGTTGAACAGAGAGAAAAGTGTAGTCAAAGCTCGCAAACTTCTTCTCTGGCAAATATGTATCCATTTGAGCTCAGATCTGAAGTTTGACACATGGTCATGTTTCTTCAGGTTATATATGAACCGGATGCAGTTGCTTATCAAGCGAGACAGCTTTCAAATAAGTACCATACGTCGCCATAATCGATTACAGAGAAAATTAAAGTTTGTACAAGTATTCGTTTTTCGCTAAATCTCGTTGACTCTTTGACTGACATAAGAAACCTGAGTTTGCTAGACAATTGTCGAGTCAAGATACAAACCGAGAGGAGGAGGATTATAATATGAGGCGAACCATAATATTGAAAAAAAAAGAATGCAATTCATATTAACAGTTAGTGGAAAAATCAGCATCATTACACAAAGCCAAAAATCAGTCATGGACACACGAGGGTTGAAAATATGTGTCAATAATGGAAACGGCTCAAAACCTTGCATCAACGAAATTGATCCGCAACGAAAAGGTCACGGTAAGTAGGTCGGTGTGGGACGGCAGTCGAATCACGTACATGTCCATTGTAAAACACTAATACAAATAATAGAGGAATGATTGCACCTGTCCGAAATAGCCCCAATCATCGGGTCGGACGTGCCCAAAGCCGGCCAGACCGAAGTGTCAAGGATACGTGAAATTGGGTGGTAACGGTAATGCCCGTGTCTAATATTTCAGTGAAGTAGCAATGTCGAATAAGGACTATTGATCCGGTGATTGCTTTTGTAATTGGGTTTTCTTGAACATTCGGTAATAAGGCGTATAATGCTATTGACTGCAGAGGTCGTCTGAGAATGATTAAAAACTAACAGCATCAATAGGTTTTTCAGGAGCGAACCATAATTCTACAGCATTGTTCGAAAAAATAGCCGTGGCCCTGGAACTCAAAGGCTAACTGAAAAAATACGGGTTTGTTTTACTCGGTAAAAGTCTGACACTCCCTCTCGCTCGAACTAGAACGGGAGAAGTTATTCGATGATTTACCCCAAAAAAAAAGGAGTGAAACATAATATAACGGCAACGGCCTTCTAAACATCATAACAGAAAGGCTTGAGTGTCCTATTGTGGGGCACTGGATTAAGGTAAACAGTTCGAGTGGTATCCTTTTTAATATAAAATAAATAAAACGGAATGATGGACTGTTTAAAATAAGTAGGCCTAAGGTACACACTAAACACTTTTATAATGAATTTGTTCTGATTTAAATATTCGTATTAAATAAATAAAATATGAATGATGGCAATTTCGATGCTGTTATGACAACTTCACAAAACTGTACCCAAACAAAAATTTTGCTTATACATTTTGCGCTAGGTTGACTGGTAGATAATGCCTAAGCCTTTGTAAGTACGAGCACTTTTGTGTTGCATAAAGATCAAATAAATAAATTAAATATGTGTCGTGTAGTTCAGACGCAGGCAGTCTGATAAGAGCTTAAATGCATCCTGCATCAGTGGGTGACTAATCTGCATTCAAATTAACATTAACACAAAAATAAAAGGATTAGTTTTTTTCTACATAAACTGTTTGTCACAAATAGTTTTTGTCATGTCCAAAATAGGCAAGCATCGTGATTTAATCCGCTATTAAAATTTGGAGCGACAGTTATCCCTGGTCTCAGACTAAGCGGAACAACCTTCAAGGATGGTTTCATTAACAAAAAAGAATACAGTTAATTTAAAATTTAATTTCGCTTGCATTTAATCAATACACAGCAGAAATGGGTAAGGGCGACCGCCTGTCACACTGTGACTGCATTATTTTGTTTGTTAATATTTTTTCAACCTGTTTAAAATTGATAGTGATTCAAAGTCTTTAAAACGCCGCTGCGCCTCGCCGATACGCCGCATGCCTAAGTTACCTGTTCATTTTGATACAAGTAGAGATACTTTGTTATTGCAACCGAGGTGGAATTCGCCTGTTATAGAGCCGAGTGCAGCAGTGACAAACCACGTGTATCAAACGGTTTTTGATAAACGGGGGGTGCCCGGCGATCCGTTTGGGTTGCTTGGCGACCAACTCGATACGATAAATAATATATACTGTGACGGGGGCGAGTTCACTTTTTCGCACTTGTGCGAAAAACCGTAAATTGCGTGCCTAAAAGTGGTAGGGGTAAGAGCGGGTTTTCGAGAAAGTATATTGAAAATATACTATTTTTGCAATCGACACGCTAAGAAACGAGCGTCGATCTCTAGAAGTGATCCAATTTAATTCCCAAATGACTTCAATCATATCGAATAAAGTATCAAATGCTTCTTTGTTGAGTATATAATGTCGATTGTTCGTCAAACAAAGCTCTAATACCACTTATTGTTACATAACAGTGTGAAGACAGGCTGCCTTCATTCCACCTTGAAAAGTAAAATGTTACAGTTCAAAATTGCAAGTTGTTATGAGTTCGCTAAACAATTGATCGAATCATTCGCCATTTGATGTATTGGCAATTAAAATATTTTCATGATGGCCGTTATTAATATTTTTTATTTGTTCCATGCATCGGTTATGGTCGAAACCTTTGATTTTTATAGTCTTTTTAATAGTAGTCCTTAGTGTTATTGCATTTCCTCTCGTTGAGTAGGTAATGAGATCACACAGTTTTACTACCCTCTTCCTTAACAGTTTATGTCAATTAATAATGACGGTTTATATTGCTCGTAGTAATTCAGCCAAGTTATTGGTATATCTTCGTAAGGTCCAACCTAAATTTAAGTCGATGTACATAACGACCCAATGTACTAAAAATAGTCGCAAGTAGTTGCGGCCAAAAACTTTAGTGTAGTAAAAAAGTTTTCAAATGTAATGCTTTTGGCTGAATTCTTTGAATCGGTATATACCTATGCCTAAAGTCATACAAAAAATATATTGAAATAATTTGTTCGAGGTAAATATTTTTTAGAGATTGTTTAATTTGCGAACCGGCGTTCGCTCTCTCATTGTCTTTCTATTGTGTCTCTAATTACGGTATTCGAAAGGTTAAACTAAAAATTACGTTTAAATAATCATGTCATAATTTTAGGTCGCTGGGCTGTAGTTTTATGATTTTAAAAAGTATCTTGGGTCAGAATGTCTAAATATTTTTGTCATTAAATTAGGTCGTAGGGCCTTACGAGGTGAGGATACTTTTACCATTTGCTCCTGTTATTTTATGTTAGGAACAAAATATAAATAAGAGATCTGAACTTATGTAATGAGATCGAGATAAGGATCAGCGTGTCTCAACAAAGACAGACGTTTCAAATTGCACCGCGATGACTCGGCATTTTTCGTTAAATTTCTTTTTGCAATAAAGGCCTCAATTTGTGAAGGGTTAATTAAGAATGTAGATACTAGTATTACTCTATAAATAATATTAGAATGCAGGATGTTTCGTAAGTCTGGTATCGTTATGAGTATTAACATTGTAATGTAAAAGGAGAAACTGACTGACTGGCATATCAACGCACAGCCGAAATTATCGACTACTACTACTACTAGGCAACTGGACTAGGAGCGTAAAATTTTGTAAAAGGTTTCGTTTTATGACGTAGACGAGCACTAAGAGATTTTCCAAAATTCACCGAATGTAACGGGAGTCCAAAGTTAGTATGGAAAAACTCATTTTAATGCAGACAAAGCCGCTGGCAGAAGCTAGTAGATATTGTCATATAGCAATATTGTAAAATAAAATACTTTTTAAAAAGTGTGACCATGCAATGGATTTTCTTGCTTGTTCTTCTCCATAATATAATAATCTCTCTTCTCCATAATTCTTTGAATACAAGGCGTACTTTTCTTGAAACTACATTTCTGTATGACGTATGTAATAACTGGTATGATTGTTTCAATATTATTAACAAGTTGTGCTATATAGTGCCCAGAACATGCCAGGGACGCGAGGTGCGCGCACGGCCTGTATTTGCCACTACTATCAGTCGAACAAACGCTGGTTTGCGTGCCCCTCTTCATCGCCTTACGAGCAATTTTAATAAAAATTTCAGCGATCTAGATTTGTTTTCTGAACCTAAAAGGAAATTCAAAATAGCTTTACTCAACTTGTTAAAAAATCAATGTAATAATTAATAATAGGCCAGCTCTATTGTTTGTGAACCACATTGTAATTTAAAAAAACTTTTCGCATTCTTACAGAAAAAAAAAAAAAATACAGCTCTTGTCAAACCAAGTGTCTCACGTTTTTATATGTCGAGAACGTTGTTGATATCACATGTGTAAAACTACTTTTAAGCCTTTTTTCTGTAATTCCCAATGTGTTATTGTTTGTTTTCCTCAATAAATAAAATATAATAAGAAACTACAAATTGGAACCGTGTACTAGCTGCTGACGTTTTATAAGTACCCATGTCGTAGGCCTATGTAAAATAAAAACATTTTGAATTTATGTTTAGCACCCTTTTGTTATAAAAACCTACTTAAAGAAATAATAAAGTAAAGAATACAAGTACTCGAGGCGGTACTAATATATTTCAATCATTGCATTGTATGTGTAATATTTTTTATATCATTCCTCGAAGCCGTTTGACCTACAACGGTATGTCGGTCATTGTTATCGGCGATATTGATAAATTAAAAGATAACCGATTAGTAAAGATGTATCGCGAACAATAAATAAAGCTCTTGCGCATTAAATAAACTCATTTCATTAGGACGCTGTAAAAGTGCCGCTCCCCGCCTCAGGCCCTTGGAAATTTAACTAAATGATTTATATCTTTTAGTATTTAGCGCTCAAAATATGGATAAAACGGTTACTAATAAATAGTATTTTGTATTTTTACTTTTATGACCGCATGTGGCTTTTGTTTTTAAGGTTCCGTACCTTAAAAGGAAAAAACGGAACCCTTATAGGATCATTTCGTTTTCCGTCTGTCTGTCTGTCAAGACCCTTTATCTCGGGAACGCAAGGAGGTATCGAGTTGAAACTAAAAACATATACTCAGGTTTGTAGTACCTTAAAGCTATGCAAAATGGAACTTCTGAGTTATCGAAAAAAAAAGATGCGGCCGTTTATGTCGCAAAAAACGTGCATTTTAACACTCTCAAGGGAATCAAAATTCATAGGGTACTTTACGTTGTCCTAGTATCCCGAAATTTGGCAGTTGTTTGAAGCAAGGTCTTATAGCACAAGTATAGAAACATATGAAAATTTTAAATTTGTAGTTACGTCACAAAAAAAAAAAACATTTTCTTCGATTCGGAAAAATCTTTGTAACTCGATTCGGGAAATGAAATGTTTTCATATGTAAGTTTGTACGGCCAGTGCGCGAGTTTGACTTGCGGTTGCCAGGTTTTTTTTTTGGCTTTGCACTGTTTGTGTATTTAACAAGTGTCAATTTTAGAATTCATTTTCTAATGTTTTTGCAATTTTTGGCAGCAAATTTCGAGTCAGCCCTCTCGGCAAGCTTTGCTGAGGTAGTCAATACAATAAACCTTCTCAGGTTTATTCTACCGAAATCACGAATGTTTTTATGATTCCACTTATTGTCCAGCTGCACAGACATCTGAGATACAAACACCAATTTTACATCACAATGTCGTTTAGGAACCAATTTCGAATCATTAAAACAACCACTGAAGTTCACTCGGAAAAACCCCGCCAAAAACCGCATGTAGCTTTGTAATTCATTGTTTTCAATTTTCAAACTATTTTAAGTTAATTGGCTCAAATGACAAGATCATGCAATAAGTTACTGAACTTATGTGTTCTTTTTTTAAAGCATTTAAACTGAAATTATGCTATCACGCTGATACATGTCATTTAGTTTATTAACATTACTGTTGACATTCACAGCTTCCCGTATTGCGGCTCACAGCATGGAGTCTGAATATCTGATGATGAGGGAACTTAATACAGCTATAATTTTCTACAAGTAAGGATGCCTCCAGTGAAAACAATTAAAGAGTTTAGTTTGCTATCGTTGATACGTAAATGATCCTTTTTTAGATCTTCGTTCTGGGTGGAGCGAAAGGGCGTGTCAGACTTTTACTGACTAAAACCTATTTCTGTCCTTTAGTTACCCTTTTGCGTTGTAGGATCACGGTTTCCCTTTAAAAAAAAAATCTCCCTGGGCCTTGCGGAGGTCGGCCCTGTTGGGCCCCTACGGTTTTGTTATCATACCTTTGAGGCGCGCATGGATCACTAGGTAGGAACGCGCCGGTGACGCGGCGATGACTCGTGCAGTCGTACTCGGTCCTTGCCGGACAGTCGTTTGAGTCCCGAATTATGAAAGAAAAAGTGTATTTTTTTAATGTTTGGCTAAAATAAACCTGTTTAATAGAGCTATAAAATTAATAAAATACTTTACACAAATAATAAAATGTGTTTTTTTGTTTACTTGATAAGTAAAAATAAATACGAAAATAAATTGGGACGGTGTAACCGTCAGTCGGGCTGTTATATATGGTTGTCAAGTTAGTGTTGTCAAATTACCCCTTATCACGGTAATCGTCACAAGCTTTTAACCACATTTATCAATGTCTGAGGGTCTTCTTACCGCAAGCCATCGATCAAGTATTAAGGGGATATCGAAATAATAAAATACCTTTACTTTTTAACATAATCTTTTTTATCTTTACATATTACAAAACAATGTTCCCCATACAGACAGACGCGGTTGTCTGTCTGTATGTAACGCGATAAACTCAAAAACTACTGAACGGATTTTTATGCAACTTTCACCAATAAACAGAGTGATTCATGAGGAAGGTTTAGGTGTATGTTGTATGAATTTGTATGCATTGCAATTTCTGCCCCCATAGCCAAGTTACAACCGTTTCGTTTTGATTCTCTTTTCGTCGATCACCTCGAGTCGGCGACGCCTCCGATTTCGATTTATTCTGACGTCATCTCAATGCTCAGTCACGCGGCCAGAACAAAGGAATAAAAGGCGTGGCCGACTCGAGGCGATCAAAGAAAAGAAGTTTTTCGTTAACTTAGAAGATTTTCGTTATCTTAGAAGTATGATTTTTCACAGCTTCAAGGGATCGCATACCTGGGTATATGGAAAGAGAAAGAAAGAAAGAAAAGAAAAAAAAAATGTTTATTCTGCCTGAATAGACGCACAATTCTTTTCAAAAATACAAAAACCAAGTTCCCTGACAGGCCATGTGTGTATCGGGCATATCTGTGTTGCACCACTAGGGCCATATACAACACAGCTGTCTAGGTTATCTGTTGCATTTTGACGCCGGCCTCAACAGAGACAAACATAAACAAAAAATAAACCAAAAAGTAAAAAAAAATATCATAATTTTAAACAAAGTTGCCAAAGAAGAGAACTATGAATCAAAGTTGTGCGTCGCATCTTAGCAAGAATAGGCCGTTGCTCAGCATATACCGTGACGCTAGTGAAGACTTATGGGGTATATCCGTTAAGGTTCTTGGAGATATTATTGATACTATTGCTCCTGTCCTAACAGGCATATTTAATCAATGCTTAGATAGCGGAATGTTTCCTGATTTAATGAAACATAGTAAAGTAGTACCAATTTTCAAATCAGGTAGTAAGAGTGATCCCTCTAATTATAGACCTATATCTGTGCTTCCAGCATTGAGTAAAATCTATGAAAAAATCATGCTCGACCAGATGTTGTCTCATTTCAATTCAAATAGGATTTTGCATAGTCATCAGTTTGGCTTCACGAAAGGAAGGTCAACGACGGATGCAGGAGTGAAACTCATCAGTCACATTTTGGAATCCTGGGAGAAGTCCCAGGATGCTATTGGCATATTCTGTGACCTCTCAAAAGCATTTGACTGTGTTGACCATAATACTCTGATCCGTAAATTACATCATTACGGAATTCGTGGACGAGCTGCTGATCTTGTTTTTTCCTATTTATCTTACAGGCAGCAAAAAGTATCCATTAATGGGGCGACGTCTTCGGGGTCTTTAATAAAGATGGGCGTACCCCAGGGTTCAATTATTGGCCCTTTTCTTTTTCTAGTTTATATTAATGACCTTCCTTATATGATGGCTAATTTATCCGATATAATTCTGTTTGCTGATGACACTTCTCTTATTTTTAAAGTGGATAGAAAAGATAGGGATGTCTTGCAAGTCAATGAAAGTCTGACTGTTCTTTCGAAATGGTTCGCAGCTAATAATCTCTTATTAAATGCGAATAAAATGTATGAAATTTTCATTACCAAATGTCCCTCAAGTTGGCGTCAATCTAATTCTAGACGGCAACAAACTTGATGTTACTACGGAAACTGTGTTTTTAGGTATAACTATCGATTCTAAACTGCAGTGGGGCGCTCATATTAGAACTCTTTCAGGTAGATTAAGCTCAGCCGCATATGCAGTACGATAAATAAGGCAATTGACAGATGTAGCCACCGCTAGGTTAGTTTACTATGCTTATTTCCACAGTATTATGTCTTATGGCATTTTACTGTGGGGATCTGCAGCTGATGTGGACTCAATTTTCATATTGCAAAAGAGAGCAATCCGGGCTATTTACAAAATGGGTCCTCGCGAGTCCCTCAGAAATAAATTCAAAGAAATCGATATACTTACTCTGCCTTCTCTTTATATCTTGGAAAGTATTTTGTGCGTTCGTAAAAACCTAGGACTTTTCAAAATTAGAAGCGATTTTCATAACATAAATACGCGCAGTAAACACGAAATTGTATTACCCAAATGGAGATTAGCTAAGACCAGCAAGTCATTTTTAGTAAACAGCATACGCTTTTATAACAAGCTACCAAAGGCGGTGACTGAACTTAGCGAGGGCAAGTTCAAAACCCATATTAAGCGTGTCCTAACTAAAAAAGCGTATTACAAGGTTAAAGACTATGTTGAAGACACGCTTGTTTGGCAATGACTGCTTCTGCACATGTGGCCCCCTGGTAAGTCATAATATTGTGTACATCTGTCTATTAACTGCTCCACATTTGTTGTAATATATACATTTTTTCTTTTCTTCCTACACATTGCTTTTGCAATATTTTTTATATTAGTAGACGCCAACCACCATAAATTCGTTAGTAATGTTCTTTTTGTTGACATGTCATTTATTGATAATTGTAATTACTTATTGTTCTTGTTTTTTTTTTTATATAGCTTCTTTTTTTTTTAATGTGAATGTGAGAACACCGTGGACTTCGCGAATTCTTAGGTTACTTCCTATTACGACTCACTTTTTTTTTTTTTAATATTATTATTTTTATTGTGCTTTTGGGTACAATATCGACTGGTCTACACTGTTCTTACATAATGTCTATTAATACTGTAATATGAAAATATTGTAAACAATCATTTTTTTAAAAAGAGTAACCATGGAGTTTCTTGCCGGTTCTTCTCCATAGGAAACGAACAATTTGGAACCGTGCACTAGCTTCTGACGTTTTATAAGTGCCCATGTAGGCCTATGTGAAATAAAAAATTTTTGACTTTTGACTTTTGACTTTTGACTTTTTGCTAGGCAAATCTAGCCATCTACGGTGCTGGTTTTCAGCAACCACCGTTCGAGTGACAATTTTGGCGTCCCCTCCGAGAGTAAATATAAATCCAAGGCAGGTTAGTATATATTATTACATATACCACATACCATACCATATGGTATGTATATGTTTTAATTTCAACTCGATACCTCCACGCGTTCCCGAAATAAAGGGTATTGACAGACAGACACATAGACAGACTGACAGACGGACAACAAAATTATCCTATAAGGGTTCGTTTTTCATTTTGAGGTACGGAACCCTAAAAATAACTGATATTGACAGTGACATTATTTTTTTTACTTTTAATAAGTTCTTGTTCACGCAAGTACTTATTAAAACTAATGAAAAAAAACCGGCCAAGTACAAGTCGGACTCGCTCACAAAGGATTTCGTACCGTCCGTAGCAACAAACGGCAAAAAATCACGTTTGTTGTATGGGAGCTCCACTTAAATATTTATTTTGTCCTGTTTTTATTGTATTTGTTGATAAAGCGGCAACAGAAATACATCATCTGCGAAAATTTCAACTTTCTAGCTATCACGGATCAGCACAGACAGATGGACGGTCAGCGGAGTCTTTGTAATAGGGTCCCGTTTTACTCTGAAATTAACTATTAATAATATAATAATAATAATAATATTCCACAACTGTCACACAACGCCGTCTAGTCCCAAGCTAAGCAGAGCTTGTGTTATAGGTACTAGATAACTGATAAACATACTTATATATTTCTAAAAACATACATATATAGATAAATTACATCCAGACACAGAACAAATGATCGTGCTCATCACACAAACATTTGTCCTGGGTGGGAATCGAACCCACGACCTCCGGCATAGCAGTCAGGGCCATTAACCACTAGACCAACAGGCCAGTCAATGGCCAGTCTAAATATTATAATGTTCCCACTGCTGGGCATCAGGCCTCCTCTCTAGGAGAGTGAATGGGCCATAATCCACCACGCTGGCCCTTAGGCCTTAGGTTTTCTGTTTTGAACCTGAGTTTTCCTTCACCGTTTTGAGAGCAGTGGTGATGAAATAAATTACACAAAGTAATGCGCCTGGTTGGTTTTGAACCTGAGACCTACAACTCGTAAGTAGGGGCCGTTACCATTCGGCTTCCACTGCTCTCAGTTTCTAGATTAATTATTATTATATTTATATGAGTTTGACCATTACAAGTTTGCTGTATGAACTTTAATAAAGACTTTGATCTCTGAGTTTGTTTCGGCTTTTCATTTCAAGGTATTCAACTAGGAAATACAGGCCTCATCTAGCTTAAACTGACAAAAAAATGAGGAGTACCTAATAGTATTTTTTAAATCTAAAAAAATAGAGATCAAAGTATATTTTTTTGGATTAACAAATTATTGTATTATACAAAAGCTCTTTTCTAAGCCCATATAAAGGTTTAACACAAAATATCAACGACTACCGACATCGTACTAACAAAATAACACGACTAAGTGAAAGTGAATTGGTCTAGGTCAAAATCTAGAGCGAGTTCCTGACCCTTGACTTTAAGTTTACCAAGCTTAACTACGTGTTTGTCTGACCCTTGGGACAATGTAATACTGGCTTTTGATTGGTAGCAAAATAAAAATTGTTTCGGTATTGGAAAGAAAGGTCAATAAGTGTCAATTGCTTGCTTTCTTAAATTCACGTACTAAAATAGTCCCTACGAGAGCCGACTTACTTAATTTATTTAGAGACAAATAGCTTCTTCTAGCGACTTCGTCCGCGTCAAATTAGATTTCTTAAAAACTTTTGACCCCCGTTTCAGCCCCTTAGGATGTAAATTTTGGTAAGTCCTCTCTTAGTGCTCGTCTAAGTCAATAAATGAAACCCTGTGCTAAATTTCTCACTCCTAGTCCCAGTAGTTTCGGCTGTGCGTAGATATATGGTCAGTCAGTTTCTCCTTTAATATACAGTGTAGAAAAATAAGTCATAGTATAATAAGTAAGTGTTAGAGAAATTTTATCCTGAATAATAATCCTATCGATTAGTATATATAACATAGCAAGTGTTTGTTTTTAATTTATTTTAGTTGGTTCGAATCCCGGGCGAGGCAAGCGAGTTTTAGAAAATCTTTGAATGCAGTTTTGTTTCTTTTTAAAAATAAAGGAATGTCTCCTAGTAAAATGAGCCAACTTAAGGATTTAAGGTAGTTTTACTCCAGGGCCCGATTTATTTTTCCACTCTGTATATAGATTAACAGCCACAATATATAATGCATATAAATAATATTGAAATTATAAACATATATACTTTTTAGTGAAGTTCCTTATGGTTCTTGTGTCTCTTTAGTCTATGATGCTGTCATTGTAATACTTTACCGTACAGTAAATGCTGTTAATTTTTTCTATCTCGTGGTATTCATTTCTACAGGTTATGGGTAATTAATCAATATTGCAGCCAACTGTATTAAACGCAATTTATAAAAACATTTAGCAGTGATTTCCACTAAATGAGCATTATTATTTAAATATAATCAATTAATTAATTACATTAGGTATTAAATAAATTAAAAATGTCAAATTCATTATAGATATTTTTTCCTGTTTTAGCAATATAACAGTTACTCGTTTTTCTGCATATCAGTTACTTTTGAAAACAAACTAGTAGATGACACACTAAAGTCAGCTAAACAAAATAATCTCAACCATTTTTTATTAAAACCCAGCCCCGAATTCTAGCAGCTAAACGTTATTATTATGACCATTAGCCAATATTTGAATTATTCAAAACTTAACAACGGTCGGGCGTACGAAAGGGCACGAATATGGCGGTGCTCGATATACCAAAGAGAATAAAGGAGTTGTCGGTTATCTACGGAATTCGCGGTGCGGGCGCTGACTCACGGCTGAACTGGCCACACCTGACGATGCCAGACCCTGTCGAATTCCAAGTTTCATTTACTAAATACCCTTTAATTGACAGTTCACTGCCTAAGCCTTGGTTTGCTTGGCGCTTCCATGCATCTCTGAAATTGTCGTGTCATAAATTGATTTCTCCGTGAGAGCGTTTCACTTTGATGTTATAAAGTCAGAAGTCGAAACATTCTGATAGTATGTTTCTTTAAATAACAGTTATATTGATTAAGTATTCTTTAAAACACATACTTTTTGTCTATTTGTTTCAGTGTTTTTTAGATTTCACAAGAACCTAATACTGTAAACTATAGATACCTTGATAACAATATATTTATACATCAATTAGCGACTGGTCATTATGTTGTAGGCTTAAATGCTTTACAATAAGGAACTACGTGTTTGCATTATAATCTATTTGCATAAAAACATGCAATAAAACTCGCTGATAACTGTTTGAAACATGAAAGTAATGCAATTAATGTCTTGGTCCATTGCTAAAGTGAATAGCGAATTGAATAGATCTGATAGATATAATTTTTTGTTACGTGTAACTCATCAAATGACTCTCGTTCTGCGAGGAGTGTCAGACTTTTACTGGGGATCTTTAAGTCAAGAGAGCGCTCTTGACTTAAAGATTCCCGGGTTGTAGCCATCAGGAAACACAGATTCTGGCAAGGAATTCCACTCCTTAGCTGTACGCACAATTAATGTGTTCCCGAAACATTTTGTGCGTATAGGTAGGGTGACCTTCGCTTTAAGATTCTCAGCTTTTTTGCCACCTTTCCTACCTAACCTTTTGCATTCTTTCCTTTCTTGAGACACTCTGTTCCACGTGACTCCTGCCTACCACTTGTTTGATGTCGTCATTCCACCTTTTCTGCGGTCTTCCTCTCTTCCTTTTGCCTTCTTCATCTTGTCTCTATTTTGCTCCATTTGTCGTGACCTCTTTACACTGCCTGTGTTTAAAAGGCTTGTGAAGGAACATTACTTGTCACTGTGATATTGTTGAAATTAAAACCATATACTCAATTTTGCGGTCTCTTGAAGCTGTGGAAGAAATCAAATTTCTAAGTTAACGAAAAAATAAGATACGGCCGTTTATGTCTCAAAAACGTATATTTAGACACTCTCGAGGAATTCAAAATTCATAAGGTACTTCTCGTTGACCCAGAATCCTGAAATTTTGCATAAAGCAAGGTCTTGTAGCCCAAGGTATAGGAATAAATCTAAAAACTGTAAATTTGTTGTTACGACACAACACTCACGACAAAAAAAAAAATTTGATTACATATGTAAGATTATACGAAACCCTCAGGGCGTGAGTCCAACTCGCACTTGCCCAGTTTTTTTATTACAAGTTTTCCTTTTATAAAAATTGAAATCTTAGTGTACAATAAAGTGTATATAAATAAATAAATATCATGTGATCAACCCATTACCATTTAAGTCTTTTAATTTATTATATCTGTAGTTTTGTTTTATTTCTGATGACGAAGTTTTTTAATGTATCTGATTTTTTGGACATTTAGCATACTCCTATCTACACCAGACCGAACATATTTATCTATTATTGTGCACCAAAAGATGGATTAGGGAGAAAGTATTAAATATGTCACATTGATTGAAGTGGTTATCTAGCACTTTCAGCTTCTTTTATCAAGCAAAGAAAAACTGGAAGCTACGGTGTCAATAATCAACCAAAAAACTAAACCGAAAACTAGCTGTGTCTTAAGATACAGCTAGACTTAATTTGAAAAGCAGGGTTCATAAAACTTATAAATACTCTTGTTATATTCATATATACCACCAATGTAACCTTAAGATAATTTCTGATGTTAACAAAACTTTTTTTCTATTATTGTAGCGGACATGTTACATTTACAAAGCCGTATCAAGTCAAAAAATTCATAAGTTTTGCCGATTATGATACAGATTTCATATCAGATCTTACCGCTAATGAAAACTAAAACTTTCCAACATTAGGCTGCTTACAAACCTTATTGTATACGTGATAGAAAGAAAGACAGCATCTGACTGCATCAATCAAAATTTCACTCTTCCCGGGCACACCACGAAATGAGTTTTGTGGTCAAACAATTGATTCCATCGAATCCGTACGGTGGTCGCTGATTCTTAATTTCACACTGAATTTATATATCACGATGGTTTTTATAATGTTTTGTGTAGAGTGAACTAAAAGTCAGTCTGGTTGGCCACATAGCGTGACCGCGGTCCACGCGTGTAATGTGTTACGTTAGAAATCGACTTCGATGAGTAATCGAGCCGATTCGAAATGTAACCGATAGTCCACGAATAAAACTAGATTGTGTAATCTGTGGGTTTGCGTGTTAATATGTCATTATATTGGAATTGGTAAACTGCACAGAACACACGAGAATTGTATTAAATAAAGCTTCAAGTAATCGTAAATTTAAAATTTCCATAAACGATGTAAGTATTACTGTTTGTCAACAAAATTTGTGCGAATCTCTCGAGTAGGTACAGTAATAAATTCAACGAAATCATAAACAATATGATTTCTCAGTAAACTCCAAATTGGCATAATAACGACGTTAATGCATTAAATGAAGACATTCCGCGAATTTATTCCGGTCTTCGTCCGAATACCTTGAATGAAGAAATCTGAATCGGGTAGATAATACAAATAAATAAATAAAGCGGCGATGTGGGTAAAGATTGTATCACGTAGGGGCAAGGAGCTCGCGAGCTGTCTGTACCGTGTGCCAACTGACCACAGACAACGGAAATGGTGATCTGAACTTATTTGTTTTTTAGAAATTCAATATAATATTGAGGTAGGTATTGTAAGGTAATGTATTACGCCGGTTACGAATCATTCAGTAAAATCAATGTTATTCATTAAATTATCACTTTTCGATTGAACTTATGTATTTTAAGTGAAATAAATTTTACTCTTAGAGCTTTATCTACTTACGTTATTTAGTTCTAGCAGCTGCCAGCGCCATCGCCCGTGTGTTAGTAAAAAAATATCCCAAAGGAACATACTTCCAGGATCAAAAATATTCCATGTGCTAGTCCAGGCTATCCCGGGATAGGTTTACCAGTGTTTTACAGTGTATGATCGAATTTCGATGAAACTTTCGTCAAAATTCGATCAACCGTTCAACCGTGAAGAAATAACAAACATACAAACTATTACCTTCATAATGTATTAATATTACCTTTATAATTGAATTATAATAACTAACAGTAACATTTGTGTGATATGCAAGTAATTTATGTAAGTAGTTATAAAGTAATAGCAAATAGTTGTAAAGGAATGATGAAGTTGTACAATTTCTTATATATTACGTTTCCTATGTACCGGAAAAAAAAGGAATTTTATTTCATAAGTGCTACGCATTCTTGTCATATCTACCGTTTCTTCAGACATGCACGTGTATAATCAGATAAACAAGATATCGATCAATCCATCAGGCGATTTTATTAACGCCATAAATTTTCGAAATTATTTCTCTCAGGTGAAAACCGTGGGCCATCGCAATTGGCCTGTAATGTTCCAACTAAAGCAAATTATAGCTGGTTGGGTTGCTAAGTATAGAGGATCAAATTGCCGCATCTCTGCTTATGTCCGAAATTGCGAGCTGTATAATTTGGGTCACATTTTTGGCTGTACCGAGGATGGTGTGCTCTGAAACCGCAATGAGTCTTCAAAAATTAAATAACTGTACATTAAGTTAAGGTTATTTGTTTAAATGTTTCTTGCATAAAGTATTCGTCGTAATTGATAAATTATGCCCAATTCAAAGGACGAAGTGTGTTATTGTATGACCATGTAATCTTTGTTGAAAGTTTGGCATTTTCGTGCTTATTGCGAAAGTCGAAAAAGTTTTGCAGATCAAATCTCCAGTCAATTTGTAGTACATCAATCAAAAAAGACCGTCTGTCAAAAATCTAGATATCAGGATTGCGACACTGGTAGCGATTGTTCGGTGAAGTTCTCCATTTTATCTGTTTTGGGTTTACGTAAGGAAGTCGGTTGTCGTTGATTATGGCTCGCTCGTGCGCGCGCGCCGCTTGAAGCGGTCCCGCTGCGTGCGACATGCCCCTTACTGCATCTCATTGGAATCTAGGGAGCCACTATAAACCACCAACCTCGAAGTTTCAAGTTTCAAAACCCTTTACATTGCGGGCTTTCAGTTATCAACAAAAATTGGTCAAAGAGAAACGTAAATGTATTGTGAGCTTTTGAAATTCCGTTTTTTGATGGTGGGTGTCCGCTGCCGTCGGTCTTGTATTCTAATTTTAGATGCAATTGACTCTTGATTTCTGCGGTTGCTTCAGTTTATGTCGTCCCAGTTTTAAGTAGGTTTGTTTTTGTGCTGGTGCTGATCGTGCGACGATTTGGATTTTAGGGCAAATTTTAGATAAAAAAAACACGTGAAAAAAACGAGTTAATACTCAGCAAGTAGTGATGGTGTCAACCATGCTACCATAATTATTATGCTACTAGATTGAGTTATAATTATATCTTTTTCTTTTAATTTTTGATATTGATAGGTTTGCGTTTGATCACTTTCTCACCTGATGGAAACCGACGATGTGGTCGACGATGGAGTACGCTTGTACAGAAGTAACCCATTCACTTTTGACTTATTTTGCTTATGAATGCTTAAAGCTTTGTATTATACAGTACGTATCTATCAAGTAAATGTGGTTGTAACAGTGACATTACACACCTATTCTCCAGGAATCAAACCCAACTCAAAGCATGTCTCAACAACAAAAAGCGAACCACTAAATATTACAACACTGTCAATTTCCATAGATAACCAAACATAGGCAAGTACAGGACACCTGAACTACTTAAACACTATCACCGAGTCACATAGCGGGGTATATCTATACATCTGCGGCAGTTGTAAAGTTGAGCTTTTAGTAGGCAAGCCGACAAACCTGGCCAGATGACCTATGATATATTTAACGCGGGTAGGGGCAGGGCGTGGCGACGCGTGCGCAACTAGGCTCCGGGGGGGAACGTGGCGCGCGGGGCGGGCACCGAAGGGACAGTACGATTAGGCGATGGTCTGAGGCATAAGCGAGAAGTGTTAGAGTTACAGTAGTTAGAAATAATTGAAGTGAGTTCAGAAATCGGTGGATGTGCGTTGAGGTATCTGGAGCCAGAAGGTCTGAAGATACGAATGAGTTGACTGCTAAAACTTGAATAGGAAAGCCTAAGATCAGCGAGTTCGGACTTGCGTCTGAATAGCTAAAGGCTGACTCAGACTTTTACTGACTAAAACCACTCCTGTTCCTTTTTAGCCTTCGTTTCAGGGACCCGGGGTTCTCTTTTGCACATCCATGGCCCCAGTAGGCTTCGTCCCTGCAGGGAAACTAAGATTTTGCTGACATCTCCTTGAGGCGCGCGTGGAACACTACGCGCCGTCGACGACTCGAGCTCGGCCCGGGCAGTTACCGGATGGCCGGACGGCGAGGTACCCATTGCTCGCCGTTTCGGCTCAGTGGCTCGGTTGTGAGGGCCGTTCCCTCATGCATGCGGCTACCTCATTCGCTAGCGTTGCTGCTGCGCAGAAAGAGGCGACCGCCTGCCATTCCTCCTCGCTCCGGTCCATGGCCTGTACCATGGACCATGGACCTGGACAGGGCCCGACGTGCTACAGTCTACGTACTTACTTTTTTTTTTTTTGGTGGGAAAATCATTTAATGACAAATCGCGCTCTTGGGCCGAGCGGGTGATAGTGTCAGACTTTTACTGACTAAAAACCCACTCCTGTTCCTTCTTTGCCTTCATCCCGGGGCCCCAGGCTTCGCTTTCACACTACCCGTGGACAGTCTACGTACTGAAATTCAGACTTGTATGTCCAGTAATCCGTATGGTATTTTACTATTAGCTTTTACTATCAAGAAAAACAAAAAGAAAAGCATATGAATTCGAAAGTGGAATTGGTTTAAAAAGCTCCACAAAAAAGGTTAGAGCTGTTGGTCTTAGAAACTTATTTACTCTACCGTTTTTTGATAGAAGGCATAAATACACTAATGAATATACTAGCTTTTGCCCGCGGCTTCACTCCCGTCAACTGATTACTCTATTCTGCTCTACCCAACTCTACCCTACTCTACCCTATTCTACCCTACTCTACCCTACTCTACCCTACTCTACCCTACTCTACCCTACTCTACCCTACTCTACCCTACTCTACCCTACTCTACCCTACTCTACCCTACTCTACCCTACTCTACCCTACTCTACCCTACTCTACCCTACTCTACCCTACTCTACCCTACTCTACCCTACTCTACCCTACTCTACCCTACTCTACCCTACTCTACCCTACTCTACCCTACTCTACCCTACTCTACCCTACTCTACCCTACTCTACCCTACTCTACCCTACTCTACCCTACTCTACCCTACTCTACCCTACTCTACCCTATTCTACCCTACTCTACTCTACTATTCATTTGTTACAAAAAATGTGATAAATGAAAAACCACTCGACCGATTTTGTGCAAACTTCACATAAACCATCTACTAAATAGTCCGATCAAAGCCTAAACATTTGGTTTGGACAGGTGAGCCCGTTCTTGAGTTATAAAATTACTACGAAAAGTGGCATTGATTTTTATATATATAGATATATACATTTTAACTGTTAAATATTATAACTTAATAGGTATTTAAACAAACTGAGAATAAAAATATGCACAAACGG
The DNA here is from genome assembly GCA_961205895.1 of Mythimna pallens. Lineage (NCBI taxonomy): Eukaryota > Metazoa > Arthropoda > Insecta > Lepidoptera > Noctuidae > Mythimna > Mythimna pallens. The sequence goes on from OY540843.1 coordinate 13,504,148, forward strand.
ATAGAAAAAAACTCATAGGGCATCAAAAATTCATCCACATCGATGTCAATGGGAAAAGTGCCCAGAACGCTGGCAGCATTGCCACGCTGGATAGCAATGCTGATTCGTTGACCGAAAAAAAGCCCAGCCCTCTGGCCTGGATTGGATAAGGGAGTGTCAGACTTTTACTGACTAAACTCACCCTTGTTCCTACAATTGCCCTTTGCCTTTCAGGGCCGGTGACTTTTTTACTCTACCTATAGGTACTCCATTCCAAATGAGATGAGTCATTATATAAACCTTTTTTTACTGTTCGTTCCACCGATTTTGACATTTATTGCGTTGCTAGCATGACAATAGCCATGTCAACATAGTGAGTATTATGAGTTGTAGGTCGCGGGTTCAAACCCAGCCAGGCGCATTACTTTGTGTAATTTATTTCATCACCACTGCTCTCAAAACGGTAAAGGAAAACGAGTGTGTTACATAATTCCGAAAACTGTACTATCGAATAACACGTCCCCGTATGTTTACTAATAGGAAACTCTTCACAACGAATGCACGCTGCTACGAAAAACCTAACGCCACAGTCATGGAATCTCGAATAATCAAATCTCTAATTCACCAATTCGATAATAATAATTTAAATAGATAGGTTAAAAATTTGGAGATGTCTTTTCGTTAAAGGTTTGGTTAAGCTAGGTCGCGTGGCTTCGGCGATAAGTTATTCGTAGAAGCGCGCATTTGTTGTTAACTGATTCGAATTAGTAGCAACACTGCAGTAAATAATTGATATTGTAACCACTTATTTGCTTTTAATGACATCCTTATGCCTACGGAATAGAAATCAAAATCGGTTGAACGGACAGTGAAATAAGTTTGTTTAAATGTCTGATCTTATTTGGAATGGAGTACATATAGTTTTACCATTGTCATCATAAATTCGCCTTTTAACTCTGTACTACTCATTTCTTTGCTGTGTGCCCTACTTTACTAAGATCTAACAGATATTTCTTCACGCTGTCTCTCCTGCCTTGTCCCTTAAGACAGGAAGAGTGGTGTCGGGCCGAGCCGTCGTGCAGGCATCGGGGCGGCTATTGATAAATCATCGACAGCCACGCGCGCCGCCGGCGACTGCGCAACCGTAATACACGCCGCACTGCTCGGCGACACGATGCAGCCTGGTTAGAGATGACCACGAGACTCAGTTTTCCAAATGCTTAATAAGTATTTTAAAGTTAATACAATCTGTTTCAAGGCCTTCCTTAACGAACCATGATATGTAGAGAAGCGCAGGACCGGCCAATGTTGATATATTTGTACGCTTGAGGGAGGTCTATCAAGTGTAAAATTTACTACCGAAGACACTACTGAAGCAAGTGGCCAGACTGTGGCAGTAAATGACTGATTGAAAGAAAAGAAAGAAAGAAAAACATTTTATGTGCGGGAAATGACGCAATCCAGCTTACAGACTAGCTTACAAATTATAAAAACAAGATTACGAATACAGAAATGAATAAGAGTAGAACAATGACAAAACTAGTGACAACAGTTCTGAGTGATTGCTAAACGCAAGCTTATTGAAACAATAATACAGGGGACGGAGGTTTATATTAGCCGATTACTATTAAAAAGTGGATTCATTTTAACTATTGTTTATTTTATTTAAGGCATTTGAATATTATACAAACGTAGTTTTAAGTTTCAGTCACTAACATAATATGGACATTGAAATAAGTCTGAGATATACATATATATATATATATATATTTTAACAGCGTCTTCATATAATAATAAGAAGTATTCTTTAAGGATAGCAGTAAAGGCTGCGGTTCAGTATGAAAGAGTTACTGTGGCCATGGAACGCCAAGGGGAACTGAAGAGACACATGTGGGCTTCAGTAGGTAAGTAAATTCTTACACTCACTTCACCCAGAGCGGGAGAAATTATTGAATGAAATCCCACCAAGAAAAAAGGGTAACAGTAAGAGGGAAAAAGGGTAGCAGTAAGAGGGAAAAAGGGTAGCAGTAAGAGGGAAAAAGGGTAGCAGTAAGAGAGAAAAAGGGTAGCAGTAAGAGGGAAAAAGGGTAGCAGTAAGAGGGAAAAAGGGTAGCAGTAAGAGGGAAAAAGGGTAGCAGTAAGAGGGAAAAAGATTAATTTTAAAGATCTCAGCAATCATTGCTGACAGTCCATTTATAAAAAAATCACAAGTTAATGTTTCTAATTAGTGTTAACGCGGATTCTCAGAGTTATATCGAGTAATTTAGAAATACCAACAGTTGAATCTCTCCGTCGTATCTATGGGGAATTTAAGTAGGGTGCGTAGGCGCATGCCAGCCGCATGTCTTAATTAACTCATTGTACATCTTATTAGCCATGTTCTGCTTAATTGCAGCCTTAGTCCAGACTCAAAGGTCAAAGGTTTTCAGTTCATATAATCTATTTGTATTTAGACTTTACTTGACAGAGCCGTGGCGTGGACTCTGATTAACCGACTTCAAAAAGGAGGAGGTTATATGTTCGGTTGAATGTATGCTTTTTATATATTTTTTTATGTATGTTCACCGATTTCTCGGTCAATTGTGGTCCGATTTAAATTATTTTTTTTGATTGAAAGTTTATGCTTCCGAGTTGGTCCCATAGAAATATTGTTATGATCTGATCATGAACTTCGAAGATATGGATCAGAACTCCTCATAGAATCACTGCAGAACCGTCGTAACAAGTAAAATTGCTTTGTTTTTTCTTGTAGTCAAAAAAAAGAATACAACTGACTTCAAAGTAAATAAAAAAACGCTGAAAAGTGCAAAGTAACTTTAATTTCGGAAGTCGGTGTTAAATAACGAAGAGACAAAACTATTATAGAAACTCCGACTTCCGAAATTAAAGTTACTTTGCACTTTTCAGCGTTTTTTTTATTTACTTTGAAGTCGGTTGTATTTTTTTTTTGTAAAACGTTTTTTATTAGATAAAGTCTTTAAATTTGCTGTATTTTTAAAAACGGGTTGTTTCGAAGTATTGTATCTTTCGATTGACTTGGAATTATAATTTTAAATAAATTTTATATTAAAGATACGTTATTCTTTTTTAAAATTAAATATTATTTTATTGGTTTCTTTTGTTTTGTATTTTCTGTAATATCTCAGTACTTATAACCATTATAGTTTGAAATCTAAGAAAACTCGCATTATTTTTGTAATATGGAGTTCTACCGTCAAAATTTTGATTTATATGTAACCGTTCATTGCACTAGAACTGTTCTTTAAAGTAATAATGACTATAAAAAGCAGGTATACGAGTTGAATCGTTAAAAACTGCTCGAAATCCCTAACTCCTAATAATAAACTCGAAGCCAGGCTTTCAAGAAGACCACCAGTGCAAGCCAATAAAGCCTTCTTCCTTCTGATTGTCTAACTCTTTCTACGACTGCGGAATGGTCATAAAAAGAAGCATATCGACGAGCGATAGCATCGCTTAGTGACTTACCGGCTGGCACCACCATTATTTGCAAAGGATCGTATTGTAGATGTACGCACACTGGATGTGACCCGCTTTGATGAAATAGAACTAAAGGACCACTACACTAATATTATAAAGAGGTATAATAATCATAATAATATGAATAATTTTGTTTGTAGGAGAGTAATCACTGAAAGTACTGCCCCCCTAGCCAAGTTACAACCGGTTTGTTTCGATTCTCTTTTCGTTGATCACCTCGAGTCGGCCACGCCTCCTATTCCTTTGTCCTGACCACGTGACTGAGCTTTGAGATGACGTCAGAAAAAAGGAAACGGAGGCGTGGCCGACTCGAGGCGGTTGACGAAAAGAGAATAGAAACGAAACAGTGGTAACTTGGCTAGGGGGTCTGGTCCAATTGCTAAAATGTTTGCACTGATAGAAAGCTGCTTTATTCCTGAGAGACCATAGGCTATATTTTATGTAAAAGCTATTAATTTATAAAGACGAAATTAGGCCTGAAGTTTTGCTTTTAATTGTGATGGTCAGAACTAAATTTATTAGGATATAACCATTTAGATGTTACAAAATTGGCTGTCAAAGAGTTACCGTGGCCTTAGAACGTAAAGGGTAACTGAAAGAGTACGAGTGGGTTTTAGTCAGTAACAGTCTGACACGTCCTCTCGCTCCACCTAGAGTGGACGAAATTATTTGATTGCTTCCCACCTCAAAAAAGGTGACATAAGTTTGGTTTTAAATGAAAGCACTAATTCCTATGACAGGGTAACGACTTCTTTTTATACAGCGATCCACGACACTTGCACACAGCAGATAATTTCAGACTACACAGCCCTGTTTCACACTCATACTCTATAAACACATACCTACATACAATCAGTAAAATATATATATACTTCTTTCCTCATTAGTCCACATTTTGTCAATAATATCTACGCTGTACGCTCATAATTTGTTTGTCTACTATCTATACGAAGACACTGCCTCCTAAGATACAAGATCTTCCTTGTTTAGGAGTCAGGTATTCAAATTAAATTGACTGTTATATTATTTGTTTTTTTTTTAGTACTTACGTTTTATGTCAAATATGCATTTGATAATAAATATTATTATTATATTATTTTTTTTACATATTTTTAAATATTTCTTAAAACACACATAAAAATAAACATTTAAAAATAAAAAAAATATATTATTATTATTATGTTTGCCATGTTCAAAATAATACCGTGGTCAGATTGCAACGCGGAATTCGCTGACCCGAATGTTTTAAAAGGAAGTTAAAGCGAACAAAATCTGAATAGAAATGAATTGAAAGACCACCCATTTTCAGTAACGATGAATCATATTGTCTTAAACAGTCCCGTTTTAAAACATTTCTAAAGGAGGCCCAAACACCTTAAACGCACAATACCAGTGCCATATCTAGGTGGTTAGATAGTACATCTTTCTAGGCCATTATTCTGTTGCTTCGGAGACTAATGGGCCATCATGGCTATAACTCAGAGCAGGCTCATTGTCCACGCTCGCACTCCCGCGCTATCTATAACGTAGGACAAATTTATTAATGTTCGACATTGTAACGGTTCTTATTAATCTAATACTATATCTAATTTGATGTACTCGCAGTTGGATTTTAGTATCACTTGTGGATCTATATTTATGGAACGGTTATGGGGATGTAAGTGTGAGTAAATTGAAGCTATCTGCGCTTTGATGATGGGAGTGGAATTCCAGAAATCATCTAGATATTTTGTAAGAAGTTTCTGAGTATTAGATGAAGAAAGGATTTAATTTTCTTCATGTTAATTATATACTGAAAATTGGTGCATAAGAGCGACCACTATAGATTTTCGAAGAACCACTTTTACGTGATTATGACGTTATTACCCATCTTTCTCTAGATTTTTTTTAAAACACAGATATCTTGTGAATTTGTCTACGTTTTTATTAATTAAAAAAGAAAAACATATTCCCTAAAACAAGTTTTGTAAAATATTCGAGTGTGTAACGGAACTACCGTATACCAACAGAGAGTTAAGGCGTTACGTATAGAATAGAATAGAAATACTTTTATTTGGGACCGACACAGCACAACAATTATAAACACAAAGTAAAAAAGAACAAAAGTACAACGCACCGAAAGGTTGACCACCTCAGCATTTGCTGTGCGTTAGACACCCAGCGCTGGTTTTCAGTTGGCACCCCATATGTCTCTTTTTTACGTTGCTTCGATTCTTTATCAAAACTTGAGTTGATTCGCGTTGGATGAAACAACAAGCTATTAAAACATGCTCAAGCTTCAACTTGAGCATGTTTTAATAGCTTGTTGTTTAGAGATTATAGACAAATTGAGAAGGGCCCTCTTAAAAATACTTTTTTTATTATTACAGATAGGCTCGCGTTTGACCGCTATCTCACCTGACGTTAAGCGATGATTTGATCGACGATTGTTTGGACGAGTTGCCGTGAAGAACTACTGAAGGAACACACGTAGGTTTTAATCAATAAAAGTCTGAGACTCCCTCTCCCTCTTTCCGAGCGGGAGGAGTTTAAAAAAAAAAAGAAATTTTATACCAGTTCTTGACTGCGATCCCACCTGATGGTAAGCCGTGATGCAATCGTTGATGGTAAAGCGCACTAGTCATTCGATAATTTCCCATGTAAAATAAAAAATAAAAAAGCCTTTTATTCCATGCAGCATCATAAATTACAACAATATTTTAACTTGGAAGAATATTTACAAAATTAATTCAAATAGATAATGTAGTTCGATTTCTTATACATGTCATGCAATTTTTATATTTATAAATTAATTATCCATATTTCATTTATACAATAAATAATTGTTATTTATAATTAATTATATACTTAGTTATTTTTTTTTATTTACTTAATATTTAAATTAGTTTTTGTTTATGTGATTTTATTATCTTTATTTGATCTTAAAACTTATTAAGTACAGTTTTAAATATTTCTTAAAAAATAAAATAAAAAACATTACATGATGACGATTACAACATGATTTTATTAATTATTAAGATGCATTAATTTAATGCATTTGGTCTTTTTACTCAATTTCCTATGTAAATATAAGGTTATTTGATCAGATATATTAAAATTATTATTATTAATTATTTTAAATTATTCAATTTTATTTTATTAAATTTTAAATTATCTAATTTTAAACTTTTAAATTATTAATTATCAAATTTTAAACCATTCAATTATTCAATTTTAAATTTAATTATAGTTATATTAAAAATTGTAAAATAAAATGTATGTATGTAATGTTGTGATTGTATTTTGTACCTACTAACATAGTTATAAACTATGTTAGTAGGTACAAAATAATAATATAAGGTCAAATTGTTACTCACCAATAGGGATCATTGTTATCTGAAATAAATAAATAATAATAATTATTATTATTATTACTGGACTGTGCTGCTGCGTGTGAGTGCGTGTGTTTGGTGTGTGCTGTGTGTGTGTGCTGTGCTGTGCTTGTGTTTGGTATTGAGTACGGCAAGTAATAAGGTCCTGACAGTAATTCCAAAACTACTTAGCTCTAGATTGATTTTTCCTTGTTGCTACAATTTTGTGAGATGAAGCAACTGATATACTAGTTTGTGTAGTAACATCTAGGAAACGTAGATTTACATATAGAACCTAGTGATTTATTTATTCATAAAGGTAAAGATATGCAGAGTGCCGACCGCTTTCATTTGGTAACCTGGCCGAGATAACTCGTTGTGAAAACCTGGCCCTTTGCACGTGTCAGATTACCTTCTTTAACTTAGTTTAATCTAGATCTAAATATTAACTGGGTCTTTTTAGTTTTCCGTACCTAAAGGATGAAAACGGGACCCTATTGCTAAGACTCCACTGTCCGTCTGTCTGTCATCAGAAAGCATCTCATGAACCGTAATAGCTAGACAGTTTAAATTTTCATAGATGATGTGTTTCTATTGCCGCTATAATAAAAAATAGTAAAAATAGAATAAAATAAACATTTTGAGTGGGGTTCCCATATTTTTTTTTTGTAGTGATTTGTTATAAACGTAACGGAGCCCTTCGTGCGCGAGTCTGACTCGCACTTGGCCGGTTTAATATTATTATTATTTTCGGGTACATTTTGTCAGCTCTTTGGCTGGTTTAGAACACATTTGCGGGCCAAGCCAATTATTTAGCCTGACATACAGGTCCAACCTAGTTCAGGCAAAAATGCATTGTATGCGTTATAATTATTTTTTATGTATCTTAATATTACTGTGCCACTTTTATTAAATAAACGATATTCTATTCTATTCTATATATAGCGTGTAAAATTTTAATGTGCCGGTGAATGATGAGCCCCCCTAGCCAAGTTACAACCGTTTCGTTTCGATTCTCTTTTCGTCGAGCGCTTCGAGTAGGCCACGCCTCCTAAACTTCTGTATCGCTATTTTTGCCACTTTTAAGTACCAATTTTTATGTGAAATATTTTTTGATGATTTGTTAGAAGATACAGCATATTACAGAAGGGAAAGGGCTGTCTAATGTACATACGGTTTAAATAAGGCAGCAATCTTCCTCCTCTTCTACTAATGTGTTAGGAAGGTCTACAATTTTGTATATTGTTGAAAATTGGGCTTAGTGTCATAATTTATAAATAACAGTTACATGAAACTAGAATAATGCACTCCCTTAAATACCCCAATTAGGAAATTAAATTACAATCGTAAATCAAGGACTGCTTAAATTCACTGAGGTACTCGTAGTGTTTTCTAAAGAAATTAGTTGGCATAATTGTAGGCAAATAATAAAGGAATCGATGCACTACATTGGTAGTGCATCGACAAAGGGCTATTCTGAAAGTTATGCTCTTTAAACGCAGAGATTACCCTACTGCCCAGCTCTATTCCGAATCCAAAGTCCTTGTTGTCCGTCAACTCTTCACTCTTCGTGCTATCCTACGTTGCCATTCTAAGCTCCCCCTTGTCGATAAACTTCTTAATAGACGCAGAGGATTCCCGGTCTGTAACCCTGTCAGGTGTCGAACAACATTTGCAAGTCGCCAATTTAAAGCACTAAGCTCACGCCTCTACAATAAAATAAACACAAAATTAAAAATTTACACTATTACTATAAATATATTATTATATAAATTTATAATTATTTCGGTTATTCATTATTATAACATATCAATTATATTTTTAAATATTTAAATTAAAAAATAAATACAAAAAAACATTTAAAAATATAAAAAATAGTGTCCCACCGGTATCGGGAACAGGGTCCAAGCTATCGGCGGCATATCCAGAGAAAGGAACCTCCTAATAATACGAGCCGTGTCCAGGAGTGTTGCTTTCTGGATCAAGCCCTTGATCTAGCCGCTTAACGCGAGCCCCCTAAGGTGTTGGTCGAGGCTCTAGGCTATTAAGCCATTGGCTGACACGAGTATCGGTACAATGATCGCCGAGTCTACATCCCACATGACGACATCCTCGCGAGCCAAATCAATATACTTGATTTGTTTGGCTTTCACGAGGTTCTCGTCATGCGGAACGGATATGTCAACAATCATTGTACGCCTCTCTCTTCGGTCCACCAACACTATTTCAGGCTTATTATTAATATTAATAATTGGTATTACATACGCAAAAACACGCTAGTGGCGCAATCATAATTTATCAAAAATTTATCAAAATAGGTAGATAATATTAGCCTAAAAAAGAATTTAAAATAAATCAGCTGTAATTGATTTAGTAGTCGACTGGCCTGTTGGTCTAGTAGTTAGTGGTCCTGACTGCTATGCCAGAGGTCGTGGGTTCGATTCCCACCCAGGACAAATGTTTGTGTGATGAGCATGATCATTTGTTCTGTGTCTGGGTGTAATTTATCTATAATATGTATGTATTTAGAAATATATAAGTATGTTTATCACTTGTCTAGTACTCATAACACAAGCTCTGCTTAGCTTGAGACTAGACAGCGTTGTGTGACAGTTGTGAAATATTATTATATTATTATTATATTATTATATATTATTATTATTATTCTGAACATATTATTTTCAGGATGTGCGTTTATGATGTTACATTTAGTATTTAGGTACGCTCAAAGACTGAAATCATTCAGTGAGCGAATAAATTTGGGATTTTGAGCTCCCACGTAAGCCTTCTAAACCTGCGGACCCTGAGATTCCGAGGATGTGTAAAACACACATACATATAATAATAAACAATTCATACAACATATATTTTTCGCGATGTGATTGCATCAGTTATGGTTCAGAACGTGTAATGGCTTTCCTTCATTGCCACAACGCGTATAGCGCGTTTGGCCGTTTTGTCAAGTGCCACGACGCGACATCGTGATATGACTTTTTAAAGAAGCCATAATGCGTTATGAACTATTTTTCACTTATTGAGTCATTTTGATATTTGAGCGTAACCTCGTGTTACAATGTTTGCTATCGAACTCCTCCGGAACTGTTTAACTGGTGCAAAATGGGATCTTTATGAAATTTTTTACGTATTTTTGGTACGTCTGAGATTAGGTTATAGGGAAGTTTTTTGCCCTCCTACCTCTGCCCCTCATTTTTTCTTCGATTTTGTGGCAGACCAACGCTTGCCAAGTCAGCTAGTTGGAGCAAATATATATACCTCATCATCATCATTTCAGTCGAACGTCGACGTCCACTGTTGGACATAGGCCTCTTTAAGTGTCGCCACAATGAACGGTCCTATGCGTCTCGCATCCATCGGATTCCCGCCACTCTTACCAGGTCATCGGTCTACCTTCTAGGAGGCCTTCCAACGCTACGTCTTCTGGTACGTGGTCCCCATTTCAGAGCCTTTCGGCCCCAACGGCCATCCGTTCCGCGAGCAATGTGCCCTGCCCATTGTCACTTAAGTTTGGCGATTCTTCGTGCTATGTCGGTAACCATGGTTTTCCTGCGGATATCCTCATTCCTGATTCGATCACGCAAGGAAACTCCGAGTATTGCTCTTTCCGTTGCCCTATAACTACATTATAAGATAAATACGAGTACTCATACATTACTAGTACTAGAGTTGAGTGGTTACTTCATAAAGCCAGTGCTACAGATCTATTTTATTTGTAATTAATCATTTTAAAGCCGTTGTTCCGCTACCTATATAATAAGTTGTTACAAATTGACTTGTACATCTGATTTCATTTAATTGATTAATTATTATTTAATTTATAATATGTCAACTGAATTGTAATCAATCATTTTATTCAAGGTATATTTTATTTATTTTAAATCGTAGTACTTGGTTTTGAATGCTTCCGTGTGCGCCTGATTAGTATTTAGCCATTTTTTTTTAGAGATTTGACACGGCCTGCCCCCCTAGCCAAGTTACGACCGTTTCATTTCGATTCTCTTTCGTCAAAAGCCTCGAGTAGGCCACGTCTCCGATTTCTTTGTTTTGACCACGTGACTGAGCGTTGAGATGACGTCAGAACAAAGGAATCGGAGGCGTGGCCTACTCGAGATGTTCGACACAAGAGAATCGAAACAGCTTTGTTTAACACAGGCTGGCAGGCTACAATACTAGTAAACATACACGCTAATTTGTAACCTAATGAGGAGCACTCATTATTTAAACTCCTGCTTGTAATATTCAACGAGAGCATTACACTAAATATAAACTTCCATTTCTCAAAAAGTCACTTTAGAAAACCGTCAAACTTTTAATGACTTTCGCTGATTGATATGCGATGAGCCAAGAAACTAATTTTCCTCTTACAAACGAGACTGCAATTTAAGAAAAAAACCACACACATTGTCGATTACAAGGCAGGTTGTTCGCTAGATAATTGAATGGCAGTTGATAGTTTGATACCGATTGATGTAACAGTATTTGCATGCTACGAACGAGACTGAAAGCTATTAAAAGTGGCTCTTATCGCCACTTTCTATTTTATATACGTCATAGGCATCTGTTATACAACTCTGTACATGGTTTAATTGTCTTGCATTCAATGTACAGGTGGTCTGGCCTGGGGTAATGCCGTTTGTTCGTTGATTGATATGATTTTCTTTTATTTATTGCAAGAATCAAACTAATGATAGAATTGGCTGTTACTATTGCTGTGTATATTTTTTAATATTCGGATTAAATTGATCAGTCGCTTTCCAGTTCTTAAAATTACGGGTTCATGTGACCTATTGAAATTACCGGTACATGTGACATTGACATTGTAAAAATTTTAGAAATGCACTCTCCGATGTTGCACTTAGTTTTGCAAGGCCATTGAAGTCGTCAAATTTATCGACTTTTTACTGCACAAAAATAAGCAGCTTTTTGTTTCCACTTCCAAAAACTTTTCCCGCTTGGGCGGAGCACCACCGTCTCCTCCTGGGGGTGATTGGCAGCGGCGTGGCTACTCACGCTAGGCCTTAGGAATGGCAGGCAGTTGCCTCCTTCTGCGAAGCAGTAATGCTAGTGAAGGAGGCGGCCTAGAGTGTGGGGGAACGGACGTCCTCACGCCCCAGCTGCCAGGACCCCGACCCCGACTTAATACAGCCACCGTAGGCATGGGCTTGCAGACGACAAGCAATGGGTAGCTCACCGTCCGGCCGTCCGGTAACCGTTCGGACAGAGCCCGAGTCGTCGATGGTGAGTAGTGTTCCACGCACGCTTCAAAGAGATGTCAGCAAAACCGTAGGGGCCCAGCGAGGTCGAAGCCTACTTGGGCCATGGGTTGACTGCCGAAAGGGAAATCCGTGGTTCTGGAACGCAAAGGGCAAAGAAGGAACATAGGTGTGGTAGTCTGTAAAAGTCTGACATGCCCTCACGCCCGCCCTAGAGCGAGAGAAGTCATTGGATGATGTCTCACCTTAAAAAAAGGTCCTTAAACTTTACTTGTATTAAATTGTCTGAGATCAACTTGACCCGCTAACTAAACAGTGCGGTTGCCTTTAAAAACCAGAGATTTTTAAACGCATACGTTTTTTTTTGTGAAACCAAAGCAATTTGTCTCCGCTGTGGTTGTTAAAGGATCTCTCGTCCTTGACGATGAAGCCCTAAAATTGTCTACAAGGTGGTCCTCGTCGCCGCTATGTACTTAATTACTTTCGATGGCCTCGCGTTACTCAACGACTTGTCTCCAAGATAACTAATGTTAATGCTGCAAGGCGGAATGTTTGTCTGTAAACGTGCCTATAATTTGTGGCCCAGGTTTAAGTTAGGGTTACGTTTTAGTATTGTTTAGATAACTTACAACGACGTTTGTTAAACTAAATAATATTTAACACAAAATATAAATCTAAATTGCACGTTTATTTTGTAGCACGCACTGTTGAAAGCAAGTTAAGTAAGTGGCGAATGAAACCGCGAGTTTTGCTAGTTACATTTCTTTTCGAGGTTTTGGAGTCCATTCGAACTTTGTTACATATTAACTTCATTTCGAGTTTATACGAATAAATTTTACACGAAATTGGGGAAACACAAAGGACATCAACTTTTTGTAATCCAATAAGAGATATCAAAGCTGTTTCGTGGAACCAAAACCGGAATGCTTCAGGTTGAATGCGTTGGTAACACACAAAGACAGCCGCGGCTTCGATCAGATCGATGCGTAACCCGAGCAAAATCGAAAGTGCAAGGTGAGGGCCGATGGGGGAACAAAAACGTCGAGTCGATGAGTAAGACGGCCACAATGAGTCTGGACAATTAGCCCAACTAGGAAATAGCCGTTTGTCATCATAAGATGGCAAAAAGTGATCACGGAGTTTATGTTGCGTGAAATTGGTTACGTTTTTTTTCGTGATACGAGTGTACAGTGGTCGTGAGTGTCGCCTGGTACGGTGTTACCTATCGAATGTATTGTGTTGATGCTCTCTTGTTTGAGCGTTTTCCAATCTGTCCCAGTTTTTGATACATCCTGTATCGGATTAGTTTTTTGTGACATTGTCTAAACCATTGTAGTCGAATCTGGAACAATTTGGCCACAAAGGTATTTTTTTGACTTCCACGTAAAAATAAAGAGCAGTTTAAGTGTTGAGCCTTTGTCTGTTTGACGGTCTAGTTGTCTGTGACATCATAGCACCTCAACCATTACTTTTACGCGGGTGTCTTGTAGAATGGTCGTAGAAAGTACTGTTTTTACTAACTAGGTTTTATATAGGTCAGGCACATTAAAAACCAACCTAGAAAATGTTGATCAGAAACGTTTATTTATTCATTGAGCGAGTAATACCACATCACGTACATTTAACAATAACAAAAACAGGGCAAGTGCGAGTCGGACTCGCGCTCTGAAGGTTCCGTACAAACTTACCTATGAAAACAGTTCAATTTCCGAATCGAGTCTCAAAGATTTTTACAAATCGCAAAAAAAAGTTTGTGACGTAGCTACAAATTTACAGCTTTCAGATTTTTTCATATACTTATGCTATAAGACCTTGCTTCATGCGAAATTTCAGGATTCTGAGTCAACGGGAAGTACCCTATGAAATTCGATTTTCTCGAGAGTATTGAAATGTACGTTTTTTTTTGCCACATAAACCGAAGTATCTTTTTTTCTCGTTAACTAGTTTGATTTTTTCATAGCTTCAAGGAACCGTAGACTTGAGTATATGGTTTAATTTCAGAGACAGACAGACGGACGGACAACAAAGTGATTCTATAAGGGTTCCATTTTTCCTTTTGAGGTACGGAACCCTAAAAATACATACAGCCGAACTTAGGACCTCCTTCTTTTTGAAGTCGGCTAAAAACATAACATAGTATACAGCGATTTCACAAGGCATGTACAAAGGCGAGCTACAGTGTGAAAAAAAAAAAAAAAAAACAACGGACTTCAATAGAAAAAGCACTAAAAGTGCAAAATAACTTTAATTTCGGAAGTCGGTGTTAAATAACGAAGAGGAGGAGCGGTTTTTTGGTGTACAATAAAGAATTAAGAAGGTTACAAATTGGATCTACGCAGAACAGAATTCTTAAAGACAGCTAAATAATTTGTTATACAAGTCTGGATTACCCAAAACGTTTGTTTAATCTTGTAAGTTAAACATTAAACACGAATAATGGCCAGTAGCGAAATGTTATTTAGTGTTAAGTCTAGCCTTCCGTGTTTTCAAGGCCTCAGGAGACGGACTGATGGACAAAAAATGTCGCCATTTAATTATAGCTGTTAGCTGGGGGGCACTAAATGAGACTGAGAGTTAGAAACAAGTTGTTATTATGAAGAGTAGAAGAGGATTTTGATCCGTAATAAACCTCTTTATCACTTAGGTATTACGAGTACATGTATATACTTATATATTATTATTATAATTATTTAAATAATTTAACTACTGTTTTGTTTCTTTTAGTATCGTTTTCTTGGATAGTAACCCACCTGCAGGCCACCTCCAGTTTTTTCCAGTTTTCTTTAGCTTGCTTAGAGTGCTTTTTGCTAGGAGTGGCCACTCCTTCCCGGTTGTAGCTATAATGTCATCACCCCATCGCGTCGTAGGTTGTCTTATCCACCTTTTTTCACCAGGTCCTGTCCCTGTCTCTTTACTTTTGCAGCAGAAGTGATAAAAGATGGATAGCAGCTGTTCATCGTTTATCACACGTGCTACATAGCCAGCTCATCGCCATTTCAAACTTAGACGGTAGTGTAGGACATCAATTAGTTTTATCTTCTTCCATCTGTATTCGCTTCTTATTTTTTGTATTTTCCTTAAAATACAAAAAAGTTTCTTTCCATTGCTGTAAATAATTGGCTATTAATATATTACGTAACTGTAGCCATTAGGTAGGTTTATTCAGAGCGCTTATTTATGACTAGTTTTTCCCGCTATTTTATCTACCATACCCTATCCCATAGATACCTTGCTTTTTCCAGAATAAAAAGTAGGCAACTTTCGCGGAACACAACGTCGACCCACGCCGGGGCGAAACTCCGCTGCCGCGACAAATCGAAGCATGGCGGCCGGAGCTCCGGCGGGTTCTCATGGTGAAATGGCGACAGCGACTGTCGCGACCCAGTGCTGGGCACGCCACAATTATGGCAGTGAGTCCCCTCTTTGAGGCGTGGTTGGAAAGACCTCACGGCGTCCTCACCTTCCGCATGACGCAGGTTCTCACCGAACACGGGAAGTTCGGGAAGTTCCTGCACCGAATTCGTGTGGAAGCGACGCCCGGGTGTCGCCACTGTGTGGACCGCCCGGAGGACACGGTGGAGCACACGGTGGAGGTGTGCCCCGCTTGGGAAGAGCAACGCCGTGTCCTCGTGGGGGCGATCGGCGGCGGCGATCTCTCGCGCCGGGCCTTGGTACATGCCATGGTCCGGAGCGAGGAGGAGTGGCAGGCGGTCGCCTCCTTCTGCGAAGCAGTGATGCTAGCAAAGGTGGCGGCCGATCGCGTGAGGCAACGGCAACGGTCCTCACGCCCCAACCGCCGCCGGGATTCCGATCCCGATTTCCGGCCACCGTAGGCGTGGGCTTGCGGACGGCGGGCAATGGGTGGCCCGCCGTCCGATCGTCCGGTAACCGTCCGGACCAAGCCCAAGTCGTCGACGGCGCGTATTGTTCCACGCGCGCCTCAGGGAGATGGCAGCAATTGTAGGGGCCCAGCAGGGTCGAAGCCCACTGGGACGAAGGCAACGAAGGAACAGGAGTGGGTTTTTAGTCAGTAAAAGTCTGACACTATCTCTCGCTCCGCCCAAGAGCGGGATTTGTCATAAGATGATTTTCCCACCTAAAAAAAAAAAAAAACGTCGACCCGAGCCTGGTCTTTATCGGACGGTCAGCTACCCTTTGCTCGCCGTCTGCAAGCCCGCGTATACAGCGACAGGGAATCCCCCTGCGATTCTTGATGCCCGGGGCGTCGTCAGCGGGGGTCGGGGCATACATTATTGCTTTGCAGAAGGAGATGTTTGTTTCATATTCTTTTTTTGTCCACACCAGGGCCTGGAGCAGGATCGGACTCGACAGGTAGCTGCCGCTGATCGTTTCCACGAGTATACGGGGGTGTTTTGCGTAAGCGGGGCAGATCTTCACCATTTGCTTCACCATGTCCTCTGGGCGATCCGCACAATGGTGACAGCCAGGCAATTTTTCCCGCCAATTTCAAAACAGGAAGCTCTGGAAACAACCATGTCCGTGAGGAACTGCGTCAGCCGGAATCTGAAGATGCCGTAGTGCCTCTCTAGCCATTATTCAAAAAGGAGACTTATCACCGCGATTGTGGTGTGAAAAAAAGGCTCACGATTCGATTGTATTCTTTTTTAAATATTTGTTACTTCAGATTTCTGTCATTTATGAATCGGTTTGGAAAGATCTTTTTTGTTTTGAAAGGATGTACTTCCAATCAGGAAGTCTCATTTTTATTAAAATCCTATTTTGAAAAAAAGGAGGTTCCTCCAATTTAAATGATCACATATGGCCAGTAAAATTCATCAATGATAAGTTTTAGGGTTATTCCCTGAGGGCCTCGATCTCTGGAAGCCCCGCACAGAAGACACCCGATTTGTTTTTATCCTAACAAACTCAAGTTAGTGATTCATTATCAGCGCCGACCCCAAATAACACGGGACAAGGGCAGGAAGATGATGATGATGAAACTCAAATAAAAATCAGTTTAGCTTGAAAGTACCATCAGCAGAAGATGTTAAACAAAATTTTATTACTAGTTTACTAAAATTATTATACTTAACTTTAAAAATTGGGAAAAATATAGTTTTGGTTAAGGATTTTTTTTTTAGGTTGGAAAATCATCTAATGACAAATCCCGAGCGGGAGATAGTGTCAGACTTTTACTGACTAAAAACCCACTCCTGTTCCTTCGTTGCCTTCGTCCCAGGACCCCGGGTTTCATTTTCACACTACCCATGGCTTCGACCCTGCTGGGCCCCTACGATTAGCTGACGCGCGTGGAACAATACGCGCCGTCGACGACTTGGGCTCGGTCCGGAAGGTTACCGGACGGTTGTGTCGACGGGCTTGCGGACGGCGAGCAACGGGTGGCTCGCTGTCCGCAAGCCCGCGCCTACGGTGGCTGGAAATTGGGATCAGAATCCCGGCGGCGGTTGGGGCGTGAGGACCGTTGCCTCACCGTACAAATTGGAAACAAAAAATAAATAAAAAAATGTATTTATATTTGTTGTATTCGGGTGCCTGCGGTACGGGGCTCTTGGAATCAAGGTTAAACCCAAGTTTTTTACGGGTAAGATATTTCGATTAAGATAGTTAAGCAACTATGACGAAGTTTAAGGTTTTGATAAAAATGGTATCTGATGATCAAATCGGAAGGCAGGCACCAAAACTGCTAAAATAATATATCCTAGCTGTGTTTGGACTTTGCAGTTAATGATATTATAATAAAATGGATAGAATAGATAAGAAGAATAGGATCTATGGTTGCATTACCACATGTTTTTTTGTTCAACGTATAAAAATAAATAGAAGTTTTTTATTTATCCTATAAAACTATTTAGGTTTGAGTGTAGGGTACGAACAGCGTCATCAACTGGTTACCCCATTTTTGAAAGGGGTACCCACTTGATGCAGCTGTGTGTACCTCAGCTAGAAAGTGAAAACGGTGCGTAGTGTTACACGCGCGCCTCAAACAGATGTTGGTCAAACCATAGGGGCTCAGTAGGGCCGAAACCTGCTGGGGCCATGGGTTGTCCGAAAGGGAACCCTGTGGCCCTGGAATGCATGGCAAAGAAAGATCATAGTCAGTAAACGTCTGACAGCACCTATACTGCTTTGCCCTAGAGCGGGAGAAGTCATTAGATGATTTTCCACCTAAAAAAAGTTCCATGTGAAAAGTTGTATTAAATAACGAATAAACAAAACTAGAAACACCGACTTGGGAAATGAATATATTTTGAATATTTTAGTGTTTGTTTTAGGGAGTCGGTTGTATTTTTTGTAAAAAAGTTTTTTTCTCTTGATAGCCCTGAAAGTTGACATTTAGCGTCCGTCGTTTGAAATGTAGAGGGAAATATAATATGTTACTTTGTGTTAATTTCATTAATTGCACTTAATTTAGTACTACAGTTACAAACAAGGACACGTGTCTCAAACATTTAAAGTCAAAGTAAAACACATAATGACCTGCATCTATTTCCTACCATTTAATTTTAGTTGAACGACAAAGCCGTCCGTTCGGCGTGCAATTATTGTATCTATAGTGCAGTTAAACTTCCTTGGAGGGTCAACAACAGACATTATTAGGTACAGCATTGAAGAATTCGCAGCAAATTATAAAGTTTAAGAGTGACGGGTGACGCAAAGACGCAACAAGGTCAAACGTTGTCCAAAAATATTCTTTAATGACACTTTTTTTAATCGATTGGTCACAAAGTTTGCAAAACATGCAAAAAGTGTCCGATGTACGTTTTTTTGTGGATCCTGAAAGTCATAGTTGTTGGTCACAGTCTAGGCTAGACGTGGACGATAATAGGGAGTGACTGCCTCTTACTTTAATCGTTTCTATTGTTGAAAGTGATTCTTATAAATACGATTAACAAGGTTGTTTCACCATGTGGCATGTTTTCATGCGAGAAAATTGAATTACGTTAGATTAAATACATAATTGCGTGATCGAATCAGGATAATGAAGGAATGAAGGATGGGCAGGATATCCGCAGGCGGACCAAGGTCACCACCATAGCACGAAGAATCGCCAAACTTAAGTGGCAATGGGCAGGGCACATTGCTCGCAGAACGAATGGCCGTTGGGGCTGAGAGGTTTTGAAATGGCGACCACGTACCGAAAGACGTAGCGATGGAAGGCCTCCTACAAGGTGGACCGATGACGTGGTAACGGTTGCGGGAATCCGATGAATGCGAAATGCACAAGACTGTTCATTGTGGCGACACTTGGGGGAGGCCTATGTCCAGCAGTGGACGTCTTTCGGCTGAAATGATGATGATAATGAAATACTATAATTGTGTATGACATGCCAACCTTTTGAAACTTGCCGCCGGTCAACGTAAGAATGGGCTTGCGGACGACGAGTAATGGGTAGCTGCTCGTCATCTGGCCATCCGGTAACCGTCCGGAATGAGCCTAACTCTTCTACGCGCGCCTCAAACAGATGTTAGCAAATAGTAATGCCCCAGCAAGGCCGATGCCCAATAAGGCCAGGAGGAATTTCTAAAAAGGAAACCCGTGGTCCAAAGGCAACTGAAGGAACAGGTGTATTTTTAGCCAGTAAAAGTCTGAACCACCCTCTCGCCTCACCCTAGAGCGCGAGATAGAATTGTGTGATATTGCACCTCAAAAAAAGATGCAGAATTTTTTTATTGTTCATAACATTGAAAGTTGTTGAAGTTTCATATCGAAAATGAAAGGGATATTCTCGATGCCATACAAGTTTGCACTCAATTGTTTTATTACATTATACGAGTATCATACCGTTTCGATAAAAAAAAACCTGTCAACGCCCACAAGACGGCCTTGCAAACAATGCATGATTTTAGCATATTATTTGTTACAAAAACATGTATGAAACTCATGTGTGAAGTGGTTAGGATTATTTATTTGCATATTCATTGGGCCCACTGGCCATTTTAGGATATCTGTCAGATGTGCTTTGTCGGATTATCTATAATAAGGTGACCACTTTGATAATAAATTAAATAGTCTATTTTTAATTTCGTTCTGACGATTTGGAAGGTTACTACAGACAGGCGCGACACGACTAAGCGATAACGTATTTTCATTGAAATAGTACCGCGAATAAAGTTACCGGCAAAGTTTAAAATTCAGACTTTGCCGAGCTCGGCTAGGCAATAAATGTTTGGGGGTAAGCGGAACAGAGAGTAAAGTCCCGCAAACCTTTGAAAACCGTTGAAAAGGGAGGATCCTCCGACCAGACGGGTGTTGTCTGGTGGGCAGCTGCCCAAAAGATAATTTTCGGGCTGTTCTATATGTTCCAATCGCGCGGAGAACTTTGATTGCGCGATGCAGGATTAGTTCTTTTGTGACGCCATAGATGTCGCTACAAATTAATTATTGTAATAATCTTTTATCATTTTGTTTCCTGCCTAGTTAATGTTTAGAATGCCTGCATTGAACAGAGTGCCTAGAAGGTATCAAGCAAAGTTTATAATGAAGGACATTTACGACACATTTTGTTAAAATGTGGGAAATGTATACTGAGCGGGCGACCACTCGACCCTAACAACTCTTGAAACAATTAGTCTAAGAAGCAAGCAAAATCTGATCGGAAACTTAGCACAGCCTAATCAAGACAGGTTAGGTTCGAAGGGGATGACGTGGGAGAGAGCGAGCAAAGCGAGCAAATTAAATCCTTGTTAAGTAGGTTCCTTGAAATCCTGCTGATAGAAAAAGGAGCCCCGTCGAAAGCGTGTCTCCGACATTGTATTTCACCTATGACCGTCGTTAGCACATCGCCAACTGTACTCATTCAGCATTGTATAAAATGCCTAGGCAAAGTATATAATAAATAAAACTACTGAACGTTTTAGGTATTCTATAGAATGAGTATAAAGTTTTCCGGCTTATGCATATCGAAATCATAAATCAATTATTATTATTATTATAAGAAAACAAAGATTTTTTATTTATGAGACTACAGCCAAAACCGTTTGTGATAGAAACTTGAATTTTGGACGGTAGCTGCATTTTATAATGTAAGTGCGTGCTAAGATAGGATTTTTTGAAAAAAAAAACACTATATTTAAAAGGGGAAACCCGCCCCGCCCAAGAGCGGGATTTGTCATTAGATGATTTTCCCACCTAAAAAATAAGTTACTAAATCTACGCGAACGAAGTCACGGGCATAGTGCTGTTACGTAATACTGAAATATAGTAACAAACTAAAGACTTTATGGGAACATAATCTTATGAAGATACCGGGAAACGAGAACTTGATATTTTGAAAGATGATCCTTAAGTTAACTATCTTGATAGTGAAGAAGCAGGAATGGGGTTAATAAATTATATCGATAGTAAAATATAGTACATTATCAAGTTAAAATATAAACTAAACTGATTTTAAGGCTACTAATATTGTATACTATATACATATGTTTATTAAGGTATTGCTATTATATATACATACATCTTAACTAATTAATATTATAGCTTAATAGGTATATATTTAAACAGAAAATAATAATATGTACAAACGGGTTGATATAATTATGTCATTAGACATAACTATGGGTATACGTATATTTTTATATAACTTTATATATACACCTTAACTATTAATCCTAAATATTATAAATAACTTAATAAGTATATAAACAAACTGAAAATA
The DNA here is from genome assembly GCA_961205895.1 of Mythimna pallens. Taxonomy (NCBI): domain Eukaryota; kingdom Metazoa; phylum Arthropoda; class Insecta; order Lepidoptera; family Noctuidae; genus Mythimna; species Mythimna pallens. The sequence goes on from OY540843.1 coordinate 13,525,844, forward strand.
ATATATGTACAAACGGGTTGAAAAAGAACCCATAACTATGGGAAAAGTACCCAGAACACTGGTAGCATTGCCATGTTGGATAGAAATGCTGGTTCGTTGACAGAAGCCCAGCCTCCTGGTCACGCGAAGAGTCGACCAGCTGCTTGCTGATATCCCGAACAACTCGATGAGACTCCATGGCCCTTTTTCAACCCTTTAGTATACTTGGGTATACATTATTTTGGTTGGAAACGTTTGCGATCATTGAAGGGGTGACCAGATGTTTACAAACCAAAGTCTAAACCAAGGTGACCTTGCTAGTTTCAATCCGTGTAGACAGTAGTTGTAAACCATGACCTTGAACGCCCTTGGTTGGGAGGCGCGTTTTCCCAACCACCGAACGTGTTGGCTCGTGGTTTACATCCATGTAGCCGCAACACAAACCAAACACATAAACCGAGGTGAACTTGGTTGGAACAATAGTTTATAACTGTCTGGTCACCCCACCCCTTATGACATCATTCTGCCTTTGAGCATCCATTTTATTCCTAACAGGAAATCTGACACCATTCTTTGTTGTTGTGGCGACACCTGTGTCGCCATATAGACACTATTCTGCACCACGGTTCTCCGTGCGATTAGAACATAATAATATGTTACATCAGTCCAACGAGCGAGGGCGCGGTCCTCACGGCTCAGCCACCGGGATCCCGATCCCAATTTCCGGCCACCGTTTGCGGACGGTGAGCAATGGGTAGCTCGCTCGTCCGGTAACCGTCCGGACGTACTGTTCTGATTCCAACAAAAGACTGGGAAGTCAGGTATTTGATTCATATTTAAGACTTATGAAAGATGCCAGGGCTGCAATGACTGACATTGTTCGAAATAGTCGCCGCGACTCTAGAATGCAAAGCTGCTGTCGTTATTAAAAAGGGCACAACAAAAATATATTTTCGAATTCATAATCATTATTTTCTGATTCAGAATATATTTAACTAAATTACGAAAAAAAAAATCGTGTTGCCCTTTTAATAACAAAGGCAAAAAGGGTAATTGAGAGAACACGGGTGGGTTTTAGTCAGTAAAAGTCTATACCCCCTCTCGCCACTCTGGGCGGAAAGTTATTTGGTGCTTACGAACTCTCAAAAAAAGAAAATCTATATATTTTCTCGAAGGGTCAGACTGAGGTGTAGCCTATCTATACTTATACTTATTACTTATAATATTATAAAGAGGAAAGATTTTTATTTTTGTGTTTGTTTGTAGTGAATAAACTCAAAAACTACTGGTCCGATTTCAAAAACTCTTTCACCAATAGAATTCTAGTTTATCACTGAGTGACATAGGGATACAGACGAAACCGTTGGTAGAAGCTAGTATACTCACATTTCGCTAGTTATTTTTTAAGTTCCATGTATTAAAGGATGAGCCTATAGATAAATTGCGAGCTGTGGTGGCCGAGTGGTAATGGCCCCGACTTACGGAGTTGTAGGTCGCAGGGTCAAACCCAGCCAGGCGCATTACTTTGTGTAATTCATTTCATCACCGCTCTCAAAACGGTGAAGGAAAACATCGTGAGGAAACCGACATGTCCTAGAACCAAAAATTCGAAGATATGTGACATCCACCAACCCGCACTTGGCCCGCGTGATGGATTACAGCCCTTCCCTCTCCTAGAGAGGAGGCCTGATTCCCAGCAGTGGGAACATTATAAAGCTGACTATGCTATGCTATGCTATAGATATCAGAATATTTTTTTGGGGGAGCCCATTGCCGATTGCCATCAGTCGGGCACAAATCTAAAGAAGCTCTCCCTCCAATCAAAGCGGGAGAAGGTATTTGATGATACCATCTTAAAAAACCGGGCAAGTGCGAGTCGGACTCGCGCACTGAGGGTTTCGTACAAACTTACCTATGAAAACAGTTCAATTCCCGAATTGAGTGACGCAGATTTTTCCGAATCACGGAGAAAGTTTTTTTTTTGACGTAACTACAAACTTACAGTTTTCAGATTTTTTCCTATATTTGTGCTATGCGACCTTGCTTTATGCCATATTTCAGGATTCTTCATCAGATCAGGATTCTAGGTCAACAGGAAGCCTACCTTATGAATTTTGTTTGTCTTGACAGTGTCGAAATACACATTTTTTGCGACATAAACGGCCGCATCTTTTTTGTCCTTAAACTCAGCAGTTTGATTTTTTCTCAGCTTCAAGGGACCGCAAATCAAAGTATATGGTTTTAATTGCAACTCGATACCTTCATGCATTCTCGAGATAAAGTGTCTTGAGAGAAAGACAGACGGACAACAAAGTGATCCTATAAGGATTCCGTTTTTTCCTTTTGAGGTATGGAACCCTAAAAACAGATTTATTAAAGTTTTTGTTACCCCACACTATTTGCACACCACCACAATCACATTCACAAGTATCAAATAATTACATAGTCAGCTATTACCATCTGCATCAATAAATTCTAACGACCTTTATATTTTGTTGCTGCTAATTGCTCTCTAATTATTATGGGTGAGTGTATTGATAGGAATCCTAAACTTCTACATGCATATTAACGTTATTTATTATTAGATTAATATGTCTGAGATCTTATCTCGCGTTTAAACTAAGGTTCTTTGGTACCATCGGCGCGTGCGCATAGATTTACCGACTCGATATATATTGAGAGTCTACATTTATCTTCCTTACTTAATTTGCGATTAAATGACATTTAATTGCTTTATTAAGCAACTATTTAGGTTAAGAGTGTACTAAATATTTATTCCACGCATTTATTTGCAGTTACTTTGTAATTTTGTTGCTTTTGATTTAGTTTTCTGGATTCTTGAACTGGAGTGTCTTTTCATCTCATGAAACGAGCTTGGGAGCTTACATTTTAATAAAATCAGAGCACATAATCATCATCATCATCATGCCGAAAGACGTCCACAGCTGGACATAGGCCTCCCATAAGTGTCGCCGCAATGACCGGTCCTGTGCGTCTCGCATTCGTCGGATTCCCGCGACCCTCACCAGGTCATCGGTCCACCTTGTGGGAGGCCTTCCGACGCTGCGTTTCCGGCACGCGGCAAAGAAGAGAGAATGCTACAAGAAAATCAGTGAGATAGTTAAAATAGCTGACAAGTTGCATCTCAAAAAGGTGTTTAATCATAATTTTTATGATTTTTAGGGTTCTGTACCTTAAAAGGAAAAAACGGAACCCTTTTAGGATCACTTTGTTGTCCGTCCGTCTGTCTGTCTGTCTGTCGGGTTAAGGAATCGAGTTAAAATTCTGCGGTCCCTTGCGGTTCCTAAATTAACGGGAAAAAGATACGGCCGTTTATGTCGCAAAAAACGTACATTTCAACACTCTCAAAGGAATCAAAATTCATAGGGTACTTCTCGTTGACCCAGAACCCTAAAATTTGGCATAAAGCAAGGTCTTACAGTATAGATATAGGAATAAATCTGAAAACTGTAAATTTGTAGTTACGTCACCTTTTTTTACAATTCAGAAAAATCTTCGTAACTCAATTCAGGAACTGTTTTCATAGGTAAGTTTGTGCGGAACCCTTAGTGCGCGAGTCTGACTCGCACTTGCCCTGTTTTTTTGGTGAATGGTATATTTATATAAAAATATTTTATTGAAGTATAAGCATAATCAGCCCTATAATATTCGCACTGATGTTTACCGTTTTGAGAGCAGTGGCGATGACATAAATTACACAAAGTAGGTTACGCGCCTGGCTGGTTTTGAACCCACGGCCTACACACTCGTAAGTTCTGGGCCGTTACAACTGGGCCACCACTCATCATCATCATCACTTTAACCGAAAGATGTCCACTGTTCGACATAGGCCTTCCCCAAGTGTCGCCACAATGAACGGTCTAAATGAGCCACCACTGCTCACACTTTATTGTGTACCAAGACAATAATTTTATAATGGTAGCCATAATCTAACAACATATACAATTGACCTCATCGCATTCCGCATTTTCTTTCAAACAACCTTGATAATTAAAAACTGCGAAGCTTCTTTGCTTTTGAAATTTCAGAGCAGGCTTTAAGAAGAAATTCTCGACAGGTGACATAAAATGTTCCGTCAATCAATTTTGCAGTCTCATTTTATTCTCGTTACAAAAAATAATTTCATTTATTACGGTATTGAAGACCGCTTTGTCGAATGCTCCAACTGATTTGCGATCAAAGGCATGATTTAATTTTTATTTTAGTTCAGTGAGCACGTACTGCCATGCACGACTGCGCAGGACCTTGGTGATTGGTCCTGTCCTGCCGGCTGCTACATGATGTGACTTGCACAAGTCTACTCCGCTATTTTCGATACCGGTTATTTGTTTTTTCTGATGACTTTACAACTTTTTTATTACATTTATGAATGTCATAATGTCATAATAAAAACCTTCAACAGACCCCTCTTTGTATAGTGTAGCAAATTGTATCGTTTATTTGTTTACTCAATATTTATATAAGTTATACTCTTTGATGGTATAGTTGGCGCAGTGGTTGAGTGATTGGCTGTTGTTCTGGAGTCACGAGTTTGATTCCCACAAGAAACAAATATTTTTATGACCTCATAATAGTTGTATTGTGTTTGTTTGTTTACATGTTGTGAATAGTTTTCTTTTTTTTTCAATAATAATAATATTCCACAACTATCACACAACGCCGTCTAGTCCTCAAGCTAAGCAGAGCTTGTGTTATGAGTGCTAGACAACTGATAAACATACATATAGATAAATTACAAGCAGACACAGAACAAATGATCGTGCTCATCACACAAACATTTTTCCTGGGTGGGAATCGTACCCATGACCTCCGGCATAGCAGTCAGGGCCACTAACCACTAGACCAACAGGCCTATCAATAACAACATTTTTTTTTATAAAAAGAGATTCAGAACTTAGAGGTCACATTACAGAAACCCAATCTTCGGTTTTGATAACCGTTTCGCCCGTTATAAGTGCAGATTGCATCTGTAACATATATTGTTTTACGATAAAACAATTTTAAACCGCAACATACAACATTGATTTCTGTTTTGTTTTGCAACTTTGTAACAAAGGTCGTGTCTATGTTCACAATGCGGCTGAAACACAATATGGCGGTACTAGGGATCAATGACATCATTCGACGTCAAAATAATGTTATCTCCCGCTATCGCTATTGATAAATCATGCAGTTTTATTACGACAGTAGCCAATAAACCTATTTGTTCGCAAACAGATTCACATAATCGGTCGCTACTTGACAGATATGGAGCCCTAAATCATAAGATTATTTTCTTTGTAAACATCCTTCAGTGGATTGCGAACCTTAAGTGATTAGCAAAAAGTTCAAACTGCTGTATTTCTTAGCTAAATGTGTGTCCCTTGGGCGGTTATTTGGTCATAGCAGCAACTTTACGAGAGGGTCGATCAACCTGGAGAATAGATTGTAAATAACGTGGTTACATATAAAATTTTAGATGTTTGTTATAGGATTCGTAAATTATGAGCTCTGTAAAATGGTCCTTGTGGTGTTACCATTAACTCTGTTGTATGGGATACTAAAATGGCGATCGAAACTGTAAATTGAAATGGTACATAAAAATACGACGGGATTGACTCCCGTCGCATCGATGTTGTTTATTTGCATAAAATATTTATAACATACACCACTAATTTTTTAATAGTACAAATACTTAAAGGGATTATTAGAAATCTCAATAAATAATATTCATAAACAGCAAAGTTATTAGCGTTTGTATAAATCCCAAAATGTCACGCAATTTATGGAAATATTGTACTGGCAATATTGATTATTATGAATGAATAAATGACGATAAAAATGGAAAAACATTGCACGAAGTATTTTCTAGTAGCTTTCTTATAAATGATCGACACTCTTATGAATTTACCAATAATGACAAAACTCCGTGGACAATTATGGGATTTCCTTTTTTTTACTTTTGACTACAAAAATATGATCAATAATGGGTACCTATGGATAGAGCTCCATTATTTTTTATACTAACAAAAGAATAAGGGTGTATACATTATTTAACAATTGTTTATTTTTTGACAAACAAGTAAGTAAAAAACATTATTTAACTTCGTAGATCTCTTCCAACTTTTAAAAGGCTATTAAAACACTATATTTTAAAATTTACTCAATATTCATTTTACAGTAATATTATTTTAGTTTTTTTTTTTCTGCGATACCGTCGCTCTTAATCCTTAATTTATTTTTGTTTTCCTCTTAGAAGTAATTATATTTTTCTTTTTGAATGAATAACGTTTCTTTAATCACAACTTTGCTATGAACTCTTATAATAATTGCTTGCAATTTCAGATATTTCTCAAGGTCAAATGATAGTAGGTAGTTTCGTGTAAAATGCTGATTACATTTACTTAGACTAGACGCAGACAGTTAATGATGTGGAATTTATACGTCATAAATATATACATAGAATTTTGCCTCAATTTCCTTCCCCCCCATATTTTATTTTATTTTTCCAATATATTTTTTCTCGTCTTACTCACGTGCTTAGGTAAGTTTTATCTTTATTTTATTACCCGGCTACGCCAGAAGAAATTATGTTTTCAATTGTATGTATCTATACATATATCTGCATATATATAGTACGCCCTAGACCTTAAAAGGCTTTTTTATTATTGATAGGCTCGCTTCTTCCTATTTTGTTGAGAAGTGTCGTTAGATTGGTATTTTACTATTACTGGGTACATAAAAAAAAGCAGATTATTTTCAAAACTTTTTTTTCGTGATCTAGCCGTCTAGAATATCAAATAAAAGGCTCGAGAAGATAATTTCAAAAGTATTTCTCACTAAGATATAGGAACTAAAACAAGTTGACAGAGTCAAAAAAAACGACTGAAAAGTTCGAAACAAATCACTTCTAAGCAGTCTGATGCTGTCAATTGTCAGTTGATGGTGCCAAATCTATGATTGACTTAAATAATAAATTCTAAACTGCATTAAACTACTGAAAAGTAACTTGTATAAAATCTTTTAATTATCGATCGGTTTTTTTTTTTCATATTTTGTAAGTAAGGTTAGATTAGATGGAAGGTACTCATTTAAATATTACATTACTTCCGCTAAAACCACTCTATCCTTAAATCTCTAAACTTAATTGCAAAATAGGTATCAAAAATTGCTTCTAAATCTGCAATTGTCGGTTGTCTGTACAAATCTGCGCGGGCGCATATGTGTCGTGGAGTCACGACGTTCGCTCCTCCGTGACCCGGCAGACAAATCGAGATGAATTGCCAGACTATTCCACCTATGCTGCTTATTCCGCCTCTTTGCTGGCAAACTTGTCAATGTCCCAAGTTAGAAACGCTTTCAAAACGTTAAGAAATCCTAATCCGAGGGATGGCACCCATTTTGTTAAATGATAAATGTATACTTGGATCTTCGTGAAAGGCTTCCTTTAGGCGAGTCTACCATATTTTGTATCAACGACTTTTTTAAATGTGCTGCGTTTTCAAGTGAGCATAATTATGCTCACTCAAAAAAATATATAATTATATATTTTTTTTTACAACACGAGATATCGCATGTGTGTTGATAAGCACGATCATTTATTTATTAAAACTTCATGCAACACAAAGGTACAAAGGCGGACTTAATGCCTCCGGCATTCTCTACCAGTCAACCAAGGGTAGTGAAGAGAAAACATGGTAGGTGTATAAAAAAAGAAAAGATTATTGTGAAAACAAGGGATCAAAAGTATATATATAAATATATATATATAAAATAAACATACATAAATATATAATTTAATATAAACTTACACCTATATTTATAAATATATATTATTTATATTAGGAAAAATGAAAGGATTTTTGAGACTACTCTGCTATTTGTGTAGAAAATAAAGCCGCAAATTCCGCTTCAATGCATACTGACTGGTGGCCGTCCTGATGTCAAGAGGAAGCGCATTCCACAGAAGTATGGACTGTATATGATAGGAAGAATGAACAAAGTCAGAAGTATGAGAAGGACAAAGTAGTAGAAGATTATTAGACGAACGCTGATTCTTCGCATGACATCATTTGTTCTGAGTCTGGCAGTAAGTAATTTATCCTTATATAATAATTATGTATGTATTTAGAAATATATAAGTACGTTCATCAGTACTCATAACACACGCTCATGCTTAGTTTGGGACACAACGCCATCTAGTTATGTGAAAATTGTGGAATATTATTATTATATATTATAACAACATATTAGCTATCGGTCTGATACAACGCGGCACACACACGCGACCCTTGATAACATTAATAAGTAATAAATAATCCAGCAAAAGTGAACTATATATGTCATGAAAAAAAAAAAGAATATGCTTAAGTACGTAATGTTCGCTTTATTTTTGTCGGCTAAAATATTTATTGAAGTTCTTATTAAATTATTAATTATACATATAAATTGTAAATTTATGCATTAAAACTAAGTATGTATTCTTCCGATAAAAAAACTCGTGTATTATATATATTTTGTTTATGCTCAGTTGAAAATATAGCACTTTTATAAAACTCGTCTATAAAAAGTGTAGTAAACTCGTGAAAAGGAAGTCAAAATAAAAACAAAAAACAAAATGTTTTATTTCACATAGACTTACACGGTCATTTATAAAACGTCAGAAGTTAGTGCACGGTTCCAATTGATCGTTTCCTATGGAGAATAACCCACAAGAAACTTCATGGTTACTTGTTTTTTTTTTTAAATTGTTTGTCTTACAATATTTCCATATTACAATATTAATAGTATGTAAGGACAGTGTAGACCAGTCAATATTGTACCCAAAATCACAACAAAATTAATCATAATAAAAAAAGTTAGTCGTAATAGAAAGTAATTTAGGAATTCGCGGAGTCTACAGTGTTCTCACATTCACAAAACAAATAATATTTTTCACTCTATCCGTACCCGTTACTGATCATATTTGTGTAGTCAAAAGTGAAAAAAACTAAATCTCAAAATTGTCCCGTCAAAATTGGTAAATTCATAATTAAATCAATTAATGATAACAATTGCTATTAGAAAATACTAAGCGCAGTGTTTTTTTCATTTTTATCGTACCAGTACAATATTTCCGTTAATTGAGTGACATTTTGGAATAGAACAAACGCTCATAACTTTGCTGTTTATGAATATTATTTACTAGACTTTACTTAAATAATAACAAGACCTTTTCTAATAAGCTCTTTAAGTATTTGTACTAATTAAAAATTAGTAGAGTTTAAAAAAAGTAGATAAAATAATAATAATTACATCCATAAAGACGATTAAACTAATGAATTTAAGGTGGTTGAGGTCTGAATAATATCAAAAAAAAATTGCATTAGCAATGTTTTAAAAACCAAAGAAAATGTATATATAAAAACAAAGATTGTGCAGTTAATAGACACATTTACACAATATTAATGAGTTACCAAGAGATCCCAGGTGCAGTAGCAGTCATTGTCAAACAAGCGTGTCTTCGACATAGTCTTTAACTTTGTAATACGCTTTTTTGGTTAGGACATGCTTAATATGGGTTTTGAACTTTCTCTCGCTAAGTGCAGTAACAGCCTTTGGCAGCTTGTTATAAAAGCGTATGCTGTCTGCTAGGAACAACTTGCTGGTCTTAGCTAATCTCCATTTGAGTAATACAATTTCGGTTTACTACGCGTATTTTTGTTATGAAAGTCGCTTCTAATTTTGAAAGTCCTAAGTTATTACGGTCATATAAAATACTTTCTAATATATAAAGAGAAGGCAGAGTCAGTATATCGATTTCTTTGAATTTATTTCTAAGGAACTCGCGAGGACCCATTTTGTAAATAGCCCGGATTGCTCTCTTTTGCAATATGAAAATTGAGTCTACATCAGCTGCAGATCCCCACAGTAAATGTCACATAAAATGCCATAAGACATACTTTGGAAATAAGAATAGTAGACTAACCTAGCTGTGGCTACATCTGTCAATTGCCTTAATTTTCTTACTGCATATGTAGCTGAGCTTAATCTACCTGAGAGAGTTCTAATATGAGCCCCCTACTGCGAATGAATATGGCCTTTTTTATTCGTGATAGGTTCGCGCTTGACCGCTATCTCATCTGATGGAAAGCGACGACACACACATTAATATGATAAAGGTGAACGTTTTTGAGTGTGTATGTTTGTTACTTCTTCACGCTCAGATGGCTGAACGGATTTGGATGAAATTTGGCACACGGGTAGACCATGTCCTGGATTAGCACGTATGATACCTCGCGTATGATACTTTTTACCTCGCGAGTATGTTTCCTATGGTTAATTTTCAATTTTAGCAGCAGGCAAAGCCACTGTGAGTAAATAGTAAATTTAAAAAAATACGAGTAGCTTTGATCAGCATAAAAACAAGCAACAAATCGTAAATCAATAATTTCGTCCTGACAGTTGATTTTAAATCTAATAACTGTCTTAAAAACCAGATTAAATTAGTTCCGATCATTAGTCACAGAGATCTCATTTATCAGTGTGACAAATATTTTAGAAATTTGCAAAACTGGTATTTTATTTGATTGGCCGAATTAATCTTTTTAGACAAATTCTTAAATATTCTCTTACTTGTAAATATTATTGGAATCTCAAACTGTAACTAAATACTACCTATCTACCTATCTCAATTTGTTTTCTAGGGTTCGGTAAAAACGGAACCTTTACAGTAGGAATCACTTTATCGTCCGAATATCCGTCTATCAAAACTCTTTTTCTGAAATTAATAGCAAAAACTCAGGTCCTACTCTAAGGGGACCTGAGTTTGTGATGATGATTATGATGACAATGAAGATGATGACGAAGTCAAGACAAGAAGGCCGTTTGTACTACGTTTAGGGCGCATATTTTGAAACCCGCAATGCAATCAAAACCTATAGGGTACTTTCCCTTGACCTTTTTTTTTTTTTTTTTTTTCGGTGGGAAAATCATCTGACATCCCCCGCCCTTGGGCGGGGCGGGAGATAGTGTCAGACTTTTACTGACTAAAAACCCACTCCTGTTCCTTCGTTGCCTTTCGTACCAGGGCCGAGTCTTCCTTTCAGAATCAGACCCTTGGACTTTCCCTTGACCTAGAATCTTGAAATTTAAGAAACAAGGTCTTAAAGAATCATAAAATAAATCCTCCTTCACTCGGTGGACTTTTACAGACAAAATCCCACCTGTGTTCCTTCAGTTTGTCTTTGTGTTCTAGGACCACAATAGGTGACCCTTTCGAACAATCCCCAGATCGCTCTTAGGGACGAGACGCTTACACACAATCTATTTATTCCGAAAAAATACAAAGCTCTTGTCAGAATAGCCACAGGAGCAAATTTAATTACTTATACTATTTACATATTTAACGTAATAAACATAACTTACTGATAGTACCAGAATATTTATATTTTACTGATGACCCGCCCCAGCTTTGCACAGGTATTAGAAATCTCAGCTTTCCCTTACTATAATATGCATGTATCACATTTAAACTTTCCTCATGAAACACTCTGTCTATTAGTAAAATTGTATGAAAATCCGTTTAGGAGTTTTTGAGTTTATCACGTTCATAGAGACAGACAGACAGACGCAATAGGTGACTTTGTTTTATAATATGTAAGAATTGGCATAACGCGTTTTCAAGGCGCCTTTATTGTAGCTCATTATGAATATTATTATAATGATTATATTTTATTACACACATGGGTTTTGCTCGTAGTTATTATAATAAATGTTTCCCGAACACATGTCCTTAGAGCTGTCATATAAACATCGTCAACCGACTAATGAATTTATTCCTACATAAGTAGATCTGTAGGAGGAAAAATATGGCAATAGTTATTTGTGCAACAAGAGAGCAAAGTTGTTTTTTGCTTCGAGTGCTAATTTTGAGTCCCGAGCAAGCGAAGGATTCTTTGATTGAATCACGAGCGTTAGCGAGTGATTCTAAAGTAGAATCCTGAGTGAGGGGAGGGATTCAAAGGCACGAGATGCAAAAAGTTTTGCTCTCGTGTTACACACATAATTTTTCACTTCAGCAGCGAGAACACATATTACTTGGGAAATAAAATAATTAACAGTATTAGATTTAATAATGATTTCAATTAAAATAAATACTATCTCTGTCGCTAGTTTTGCTCATATTTTACAATTATTTTAACATTCCTATTCTTATTTGCCACTATTTTATTTCCGCTGTTTTTTTAAAGCACGTTCTAAAACAGTCAATGTTGAAACTAGAAATAATTATTTAAAGGTTAAATGCCAGTTTATCAGCTGCTATAAGTACTCAGGTACTCTTATTTTTGTTCAAATACAATAATAAATTTAAAATTCAATAATTTATTTATAAAAAAAAAAAAAACAATTTTATATTTTACAAATATTTATAAGTATTTATTACGCATTTTCGAACGTGTTTTTCTTTGCGGTGGAATTTCAAAATCGGAATGAACTTCGAAATGCATGGCAAGGCATGTTTCTCACTCGCTTTTTTATAAGGGCGAGAAAGAGACAGAGTACAGTGCAGTTCGAATGTGTCGAATTGTATGGCTAAAAAAATAAATAATTAAAAAGTTACTTTGTCTCACGCAGTGAGCAAAATTGAGTTTTGCTCACTGTTTTCAAGCAGCAAAACCTACTTGTTTGAGCTGCTGTGGTGAAAAAGTCTTTATTACTCTAAAGTTTGATTCTACCTAGGTACTTGTAGGTAAAGCCTGTGAGTCTCTTCCTGCTACGGGTTAGTACCAGAAGGCATGTTGGTATCGTGGAAGGGTGGTCCTCACAATCTGGGACGCATCCTGCGTAGAAACCCTGCGCCATCTCATGTTCCAAGTACGACGGGCTGTATCGGCGCTGCCGTTGCGGCTGCTAAGACCATCAAGCGGTGCAATCAGCTTTATACTGTTACCATTGTTTGGATTCAGGTCTTTCCTCTATGAGAAGGAATAGGCCGCGATCTACCACGAGGTCCCGGTGACGGTTTGATGGATGTCGTCAAATTTTTGGTTTGGTAATGAAATAAATTACACAAAGTAAAAGTGGTTTGAACCTACGACGTGTGTCATACTGTAACTGTATTGGTATTTACAGTTTTGAGTTCTTTGGAGTCGAAACATCTTTTCGCGGTAATGCTGCCAGTTTTCTGAGCACGTTTCCAGTGTGTCCAAACGACGGCGATGTGGAGGAGAACTTGGACGCCTAAGTATATTCAAATTATACATCTACAGTTTTTTTTTTTTTTTTTTTCCGGTGGCAAAATCATCTTATGACATCCCCCGCTCTTGGGCGGCGCGGGAGATAGTGTCAGACTTTTACTGACTAAAAACCCACTCCTGTTCCTTCGTTGCCTTTCGTACCAGGGCCGAGTCTTCCTTTCAGAATCAGACCCTTGGCCCCAGTAGGCTTCGACCCTGCTGGGCCCCTACAGTTGCTGACATCTCCTTGAGGCGCGCGTGGAACAGCACGCGCCGTTGACAACTTGGGCTTGCGTGTCTCAATGATCTTGGGGCTTTGCCGGTAGAGTTACTCATGCCGGAAAGGTCCAAGTGAGAGACCAGACCAAGAGGGACACCAGGAGGGGTCGCTCCTGATCGATCGACAGTCGTCGATTGGCATAGATGCGACTATGCCGCAGCGGTGCAGGCGCACTAATGCGGCGGGCGTATCTCTCCTACAGGGAAATCCCACTAGGAGAGAACTTTCGACGGGTTCGCTGAGTCGGGTAAGCCGGACAGCGAACGGAGGCATGTTTAATGCCGCCGTCGGGGGCTTGGCTTAACCGCCTGGCCCAGAGGAAGGATACCTCTAAGATAAAAAACCACCTAATCCTAAGTTTAGAGGCGTGGCGAGGGGATGAATGGCTGGAGGGAGTCCAGTCCTTAGCGCCTCCCCTGTAGAGCACCTGCCGCACTCTACAGTATATAGGCTTACCTAGGCAAAAGGGCTCTGCCTAGGTGGACATGTACATCCCTACTACTCGTGGGAACAGCATGGAAACAATGATTACTGAAAAAAACCAAGATGAGGATGTGCCAATCTTGGCGGAGGTTCCGCTTGCTGGCGACGGCAACAAGAGCCGAGGAGGCTCCCGATCCTCGAAAGAGGATCCGGTAACTATGTCCGACCAGGACTCGCGCGGTCGCTCCAAACTTTGGAGAAAGCGACCGCACGATGAAGTGTCTTTGGACCGAGTGGGGTCGGCGGGTCTCTCCTCAAGCGAGGAGAACCTGCCGGCTGCAAAGGTGACGACGGCGAGGAGGGGAAGAGGTCGTGCGACACCTTTCGGAGCACCCAGTTCGGTGGCAGTGCGTGACTCCCGGGGTCGCTTTTTAAAGCGGCCGGATACGCCGGAATTAGGCGGGGAGAGCGACCCCGGGGCCTCATCCGGGGTCTCAATTGAGGAGCTGGGAGGAGTCACCGCTTCTCTTGTGGGCACGAGGGCAGAGGCTAACGCCGCCAAGCGTGCCCAGAGCAGAGCGGTCGCGGCCGATGAGGTCGCCGAAATGGCCCGTCAGGCTAGGGAGCGGCGTGCTGCCCAGGCGGCTGCAGGCTCGAGCCCCACGGCAGAGGCCCTGAACCGCCAGGTTCTGGACGGCGTGGACGTTATCCTGAAGGTTGCAACTAAATCTGGCAACCTGAAGGGCTCGTTCACCCGTGCCCTTAAGGAGGCGGCAGATGGAATCAGGGAGGCGGTGGAGATCCTTCTCGATCGTACGACCTCGGAGGAGACGGCGCAGCTGTGGGAGGAGAACAGCCGTCTCCGATCCGAACTGGAGGATCTCAAGCGAGAGTTTGCTGCTCAGAGGCAGCGGCAGGAAGCTCCCGCCACCAACGGCTCCCCTTTAGCTGCACCTTCGTCAGCCCCTACAACCACGCCACCGCCTGCACTTGCGATGTCGGACCGCGACATCGAAAGGGTGGCCCGCATCTGCATGATGCAGTGCGGTGGCATGGTGTCTGCCCGATTAGAGGCTCTGGAGTCGCGACTCCTTCCGGCCCAAACCCTCCGGCCACCGCTTGCTGCAGATGAGCGGAGGAAGGAGGAGTCCGCAAACGCGAAGCGCGTGCAGGTGGGCAAGAAGCCTGCAAAGGGGGCTAAAAAGCCCACGGAGGGGCCGCAGAAGCCCTCGGCGGATACGTTTACACCAACCGCGCTCCCGGCAACCGCACCCCCGATCCAGGAGACCTGGACGACGGTAGTCAAAAGGAAGCGCAAGAAGAGGGCGGCGCAGCCGGCACCAGCTCACCCAGCACCCGTCGGCTCAGTGCAAAAAAAGAAGTCAAGGTCGAGACCCCCACGCTCCGAGGCTGTAATAATTACCCTGCAGCCAGAAGCCTTAACCAGGGGTGTGACCTTTAAGTCGGTCCTGGCGGAGGTAAAAACGAAGCTGAACTTCGGTGACTTTGCCTCCCCGGCCGGCTTTGGTTTTAGAACAGCGGCCACAGGGGCCAAAATCTTTGAGGTGTCGGGTGCTGCAAAGCAGGAAAAGGCGGACATTCTGGCCGCCAAATTAAGGGAAGTCCTCAAACCGGAGGATGTCCGGGTGTCCAGACCCACAAAAACGGCAGAATTGCGCGTGAGTGGGCTGGATGACTCCGTGACCCCGGAAGAGATAGTGGCCGCCATTGCCCGAAGTGGTGGGTGTCCACCCGAGAGCGTGCAGGCGGGTGAGATTCGCTGCAGTGCGGCCGGGCTGGGCACAGTCTGGGTGCGGTGCCCGGTGGCGGCCGCTAACAGGGTCGCAGATGGCAGAAGGTTGCTGGTTGGCTGGGTGTCAGCGAGTGTAAAGCTCCTGCCACCCAGGGTAATGCGGTGCTACCGCTGCCTGGATAAAGGGCATGTCCGGGCACAATGCGCTGCAGACGTTGACCGCGGTGACCTCTGTTATCGCTGCGGCCAACCCGGCCACAAGTCGGCCCAGTGCTCCGCGGCACCAAACTGCAGCCTTTGTGCAGCTGCAGGGAAGCCTGCGGAGCACAGACTTGGTGGGAAAGCCTGCAAGGCCCCCAAGAAAGGCAGGAAGAATGGAGTTGTCGGAGGACCTGCGCCCCTCCCACAGCCCGGCAGCCAAGCAGCTGACTCCCGACCCAGGGATGGAGGAGATGCCGGAGAAATGGAATGCCAGTGATGGCACAATTCCATTTCCTCCAGGCGAATATCAACCACTCCTCCAGAGCTCAGGATCTCTTGCTCCAGAGCATGGCGGAGTGGTCGATCAACGTAGCTGTGGCTGCTGAGCCGTATTTTGTACCCCCCCGCGATAACTGGGCAGGGGACCTGGACGGTTTAGTGGCCATTATTGGCGGGACTCTTGGCACTCCCTCCCGAGGACGTGGCTGGGTGGCCGCTCTCGTGGGGGGAATCACCATCATTGGGGCATATTTCTCGCCCAACAAGAGTCTCGCCGACTTCGAGAGGTTCCTTGTCGAGCTGGGTGCCGTCGTGGGCCGGTCCCACCCTTATCCGGTGCTGTTGCTCGGAGATCTCAACGCCAAGTCTGCGGCGTGGGGATCCCCGGTTACGGATCCTAAGGGCGAGGTGTTGGAGGAGTGGGCGGTTGCGACCGGCCTAACCGTTCTGAATCGGGGCTCGGAGTACACGTGCGTGCGGCAGCGGGGCGGGTCTGTAGTGGACGTCTCGTTCGCTAGTCCTGCTGTTGCGTGCCGTGTCCGTGACTGGCGAGTCGCCGTGGGGGTGGAGACGTTGTCAGATCATCGGTACATCCGTTTCAGCGTCTCCACCCAGACCACGGGCGGTGGCCAAACGTCGACCCTGCAAAGGGACGGTCCTCGCTGGTCGATTAAGCAGATTGACAGGGAGCTTCTCGAGGAAGCCGCAATCATCCAGGCTTGGGCCCGGGAGTCAATGACGAACGAACCCGTCGACGTCGAAGAGGAGGCGCAGTGGTTCCGCGGGGCGATGACGAGAATTTGCGACGCGTCCATGCCTCGTGTCCGCACTCAACCCACAAGGCGCCGGTTGTACTGGTGGACCGCCGAAATCGCGCAGATGCGCAGGACCTGCGTGGAAGTCAGGCGCCGGTACACTCGATACCGGAGGAGACGTCGTCGGGTTCCGGAAGAAGAGGCTGCGCGGTATGAGGTGTACCGCGCGGCGAAAAAGACTCTGTGGCTGGCCATAGGTGAGTCGAAGACTCGATCCTGGGAGGAGATGCTTGCGACCTTAGATTCAAATCCATGGGGGCGTCCTTATCGTACGGTCCGAGGGAAACTTCGTGCCTGGGCGCCCCCACTCACTGAGAGCCTCGAGCCTCAGTTGCTGGAGGTAGTGGTCGCAGCTCTCTTTCCTGCTAGAGAGGAGCACACACCGCCGCCGATGGCTTTGCCCACAGACACAGAGTCGGAGGATGAGGAGGTCCCCGAGGTGTCACAACCAGAGTTGAGGGCGGCTGTGATGCGGCTCCGAGCTAAAACCGTTGCCCCGGGACCGGATGGAGTTCCCGGCCGCGCGCTCGTCCTCGCTCTGAAGGAGCTGGAGCCCCAATTGAGAGGACTCTACTCAGCTTGCCTTGAGCAGGGCCACTTCCCCACTCAGTGGAAGACAGGTCGTCTGGTCCTGCTCAGGAAGGCGGGGCGCCCAGTGGACTCGCCGTCCGCATACCGGCCCATAGTGCTGCTTGACGAGGTGGGTAAGCTTTTTGAGCGGATTATTGCTGCCCGCCTCGACGGTCACTTGTACAGAGAGGGGCCGGATCTGGACGACAGTCAGTTCGGTTTTCGGCATGGGCGCTCCACTATCGACGCCATAATGAGAGTGAGAGTCCTGGCGGAGGAAGCGGTTTCCCGGGGTGGGGTGATGGTGGCGGTGTCCTTGGACATCTCCAACGCCTTTAACGCCCTGCCCTGGAGCTGTATCCGGGAGGCGCTAAGGTACCATAGGGTGCCCCACTACCTCCGCCACATCATTGGGGCTTATTTGTCGGAAAGGTGTGTCATCTACAGGGGACGCGATGGCGAGGGCCGTCGCGATATGTCGTGCGGTGTTCCACAGGGCTCGGTCCTGGGGCCACCCTTGTGGAACATCGGTTACGATTGGGTGCTGAGGGGCGAGCTCCAACCGGGTGTGGACCTGACGTGCTACGCAGACGACACGCTGGTCACGGCCCGGGGGAGCTCGTACAGGGAGGCAGCGTTGCTGGCGACGGCAGCGGTTTCACGTGTGGTAAGCCGCATACGGTGCCTGGGCCTGGAGGTGGCTCTCAACAAGTCGGAGGCTATGGCCTTTCATGGCCCCCGACGGGCGCCGCCGCCGGGATCACACATCGTGGTCGGGGGGGTCCAAATCGCTGTCGAGTCTACCATGAAGTATCTAGGATTGGTTCTCGACAGCCGGTGGGACTTTGGCCCTCACTTTCGGCAGCTGACGCCCAAGTTGATGGGCGCAGCAGGCGCGCTCGCAACGCTGCTTCCCAATCTAGGGGGCCCGAGCACTGCCTGTAGGCGGCTGTATTTGGGGATCGTGCGATCCATGGCCCTGTATGGGGCCCCGGTATGGGCTTCTGACCTGACGGCCGGCAGCATCGCAATCCTGCGAAGACCGCAGAGGGCGATGGCCGTCAGGGCTATCAGGGGGTATCGTACGATCTCCTACGAGGCGGGTTGTGCACTGGCCGGATCTCCGCCCTGGGAACTGCAGGCGAGAGTCCTCGCCTCACTGTACCGGTGGCGCGAGGAGATGAGGACGCGGGGTGTTGAACCGATGCAGCGCGAGATCGAGCTGCGTCGGTCTCAGCTCCAGGAGATCATGGTGGCGGAATGGCGGGACAGGCTTCTACGCCCTACCGGCCGGCCTCGCCACCGTCGATGCGATCCGACCAGTGCTCGACGAATGGCTCGGGAGGAAGCACGGCTCCCTGTCATTTAGGGCGACGCAGATGCTCTCGGGGCATGGCTGCTTCGGGAAGTACTTGTGTCGCATAAACAGGGAGCCGGACGCTCGGTGCCATCACTGCACCGACTGTCGAGAGGACACGGCGCAACACACACTGGCAGAGTGTGCCGCATGGGAGGAGCAGCGCCGTGTCCTTGTATCTGAAGTGGGCCCCGACTTGTCGCTGCCGACCGTCGTTCGTTCGATGGTCGGAGGCGTCGAGTCGTGGGATGCGGTGATCTCCTTCTGTGAAGCCGTAATTTCGCAGAAGGAGGCTGCGGAGAGGGAGAGGGAGGCCGTGGCCACTCTTCCGTGCCGCAGCAGGCGAACCGGGCGTCGGCGGAGGGCAGACAACGCCCTCTTCCAGCCCCCATAAAGAGGTCCGGAGGGACGGTGGACTCGGGGTCGTCCGCCGTCCCCTATCCAGTAAGACCCGAGGCGGCGGCGCGTAGTGTTCCACGCGCGCCCCTATTGGACGTCGCGGGGGGAGGACACCTCACACTCCCCTCGGGCTTGAGGTGGCCCGCGTAGGCGGGCCGGCACTAGCCGGGGATCATGGCGCATCAGCTCCCACAATCCCCGGTTCAAGTGTGGGAGGGAACACCGAGGAAAAAAAAAAATGGTCCGGACGGTTACCGGATGGTCGGACGGCAAGCCACCCATTGCTCGCCGTCCGCAAGCCCGCGCCTACGGTGGCCGGAAATCGGGATCGGAATCCCGGCGGCGGTTGGGGCGTGAGGACCGCTGCCTCACGCGATCGGCCGCCTCCTTTGCTAGCATCACTGCTTCGCAGAAGGAGGCGACCGCCTGCCACTCCTCCTCGCTCCGGACCATGGCCTGTACCAAGGCCCGGCGCGAGAGATCGCCGCCGCCAATTGCCCCCACGAGGACACGGCGTTGCTCTGCCCAAGCGGGGCACACCTCCACCGTATGCTCCACCGTGTCCTCCGGGCGGTCCACACAGTGGCGACACCCGGGCGTCGCTTCCGCACGAATCCGGTGCAGGAACTTCCCGAACTTACCGTGTCATACATCTACAGAGTTAGGTTATAAATACTCATACTTAGTTTATGTTTATGTCATTTATGTACATGTATTTTGTTGTTTCCTACTAATTGGCATACAGTAAGTCGATTCTCATTGGTTTTTATGTACGGCTATCAAAGTACCTACAAATACTATATAGATATACATGTAGCAATAAAAAGTTGTTAGTATGAATAGGTTTATTTACTTACGATTGAGATTAAGTGCCGTATCAAATCGTATAGGACCGAGGCATATAATCATGCATTGTCACAAATTAAACTATCTGTCTTGACTTTTTTTATGATGGAAAGGTTTGCGCTTGATCACTAACTCCCCTGATGGTAAGCGGTGGTGTGGTCAATGATAGAACACTTACCTAGAAGTGACCTATTAACCAACTCCAGTGACCAAACCCACACTGGGCCCGCGTGGTGTATTACAGCCCATTTTCTCTCCTAGAGAGGTGGCCTGAGTCCCAGCAGTGTGTACATTATAAGGCTAATTTTTCTAACCTATTCTCTCTTGACTTAAAGATCCCCTAGGTTGTAGCTATCGGGAAACACAGACTCCACCAGGGAATTCCAGTCCTTAGCTGAACAACTAAGATTACGAGTACTGTACGCTATTGAATATAGCTTTAGCCCGCGGCTTAACTTGGCTTTGTGTAATTTATTTCATCACCACTGCTCTCAAAACGGTGAAGGAAAACATCGTGAGGAAACCGGCATGTCCTAGAACCAAAAATTCAAAGACATGTGACATTCACCAACCCGCACTGGGCCCGCGTGGTGGATTACGGCCCATTCCCTCTCCTAGAGAGGAGGCCTGAGTCCCAACAGTGGGAACATTAAAAAGGCCGACTATGCTATGCTATGCCGCGGCTTAGCCCGCTTACTATAAAATATAGCCTATGATGTCACTCAGGAATAAAGCGGCTTTCTATCAGTGAAAAAGTTTTCTCCATCGGACCGCTACTTTCAGAGATTACCTCCTATAAACAAAAAAAAAACATAAAAAAACAAACTTTACCTCTTTATAATATTAGTGTAGATGTCAATCAAGTCTATATAATGTTTGGTTGGGCCAGGTCTGATTGCCAATTACGACCAATTATTTGTAAACTGATTCCATCGGATTTAATTTCGTATATTCTCACAGGCAGGTATCAGACCTCGTTAACAGCAACTCCTGTTTATCGAAACAACCAATCATATTTTGGGAACGGTCAGTAGTTGTCGTGTTTAATCCCCTCATCCGTCGCATATGTGCAGTCACTGAGATGGCTCCTACTCCTGACTGGAGATTAAAGGCTGTGTCACACACTGACTTTATCAGATTTATTTATGAGAATATTTCTTCCTTGTTGAAGCTAATTTTTAACGGCACGATATTTGTATAGCATATAGATGATTGCTTCGCTTGCAATGGGCCTCATCAGAAGACTTAAAGTCACCTAAAGGGCAATGGAAAGGGCTATGCTCGGAGTTTCCTTGCGTGATCGAATCAGAAATGAGGATATCCGCAGTAGAACCAAGGTTACCGACATAGCACGAAGAATCGCCAAACTAAAGTGGCAATGGGCAGGGCACATTGCTCGCAGAACAGATGGCCGTTGGGGTCGAAAGGTTCTGGAATGGCGGTCACGTACCGGAAGACGTAGCGTTGGAAGGCCTTCTACAAGGTGGATCGATGACTTGGTAACGGTTGCGGGAGTCCGATGGATGCGAGACGCACAGGACCTTTCATTATGGGGACACTTGGGGGAGGCCTATGTCCAGCAGTGGACTTCTTTCGGCTGAAATGATGATGATGATGATAGATGATTGTTTTGGATCTGTGTGTCTTGTGTATGATAGATTACATTTTTGTGAACGCACTCATGATACAGGAGTTACTATATAGAAAAACGGTTGAAACGAATTTTGTTAATTCTGACCGATAGAGAAGTGGTAGTCTAGTGCTAATGGCTTCGATTTACAAGTTTTACGTCACGGGTTTAATCCCAGGTAGGCGCTTTACTTTATGCCGTTTATTTATTTCATCACCACAGCAAACAATACAGTAGAACCAAAAATTCGAAGACATTTAAGTGATCATGATCCACCAACTTGCATTGGCCCCACGTGGTGGATTACTGCCCCTTCCCTTTCCTAGAGAAGAGGTCTGAGTCCCAGCAGTGAGAATATTATAAGTCTTATTATTCTATGCTATGCAAAACACAAAATAAAAAAGTATGGGAAACATTTTCTCAACTACAAAATAAATTAGATTGATTAAAAAGAATCATCCGAGTGAGTATTGTAATCACCGGTGATATGAGAGTCTCTAGCAATGTATTTTCCATGTACCATCCACCATAAGCCACCGTATAAGTGATATTGTTAAAGTATGGAATTGGTGCTCCCAGACATAATAGCTCAAGTCTATGCTATGAATCAAGTCATGCAATTCCCACGCACACTCACTAAAATGCATCCCGTAAAGCACCGAATGGCTGGCTACCCTACACCTGTGCTCAAGGCTTTCTAGATTGGACTTAACCAGATTTAGATCACCAATAAGCCTCTTCGCACGCCTTTCCACTGAGTCCAAAGTTGCTAGGTGGCATTTGGCAGCACCAGCCCATATGTGGCTGCAGTACTCCACACACGATCGGACCTGTGCTTTGTATAACATTGAAAGCTGTCCTGGTGTGAAGTTGGCCGGACCTTTGCAAGAATACCGAGTTTCCTAGCAGCTACCTTGGTTTTGGACTGAATATTATATCCCATCTTACTCTTAAACATTAAAAGCTATTAGGTTCTGCCTGCGGCTACGTCCGTGTGAAATTAGAAAGTTCTTTAGAAATTCCTTTGTGTTTTTCCAGACTATGGGCTACCCATGTGGCAAATCCGTTCTGCCGTTTGAACATGAAGTAACAAACATACTCATATACACACATACATGCATGAAAACTTTAGCTTTTGTAATAGTGTAATATAGTGGCTTTAACTATCCTATGTTTTACCTATTGAACAATGCAAAAGACTTGCACCAAACTGATTCACCGCTACAATCCATCCATTAAATTATTTCTAAAGCCACCTGCGACGTTCGAAAGCCCGCCTTCTCATCAAAGCTGTGTCCAAGCCCTTAGTACGCGAGAAAATCTGAGAGTGGTCGAGTGGCCAAGTTTCACCGCAATATCAATCAAAATCAAATCCGATCTTTTAATCCAGTTGACGGGCCGACGTTCTACCTTAATTAAGGATGTCGGTACTCCATACCTGTTCGTTTGAAGGTAAAGTTAATACGCACATTAACTGACTATCTGACCTTAGCTTTTACGAGTAAATGTTGAATTTCGCTGGGCTTTTTCTTGTCACGACCAACTTGGTTGATGGCTTAAAAGTTGTCAAATGCAAGGCCGCGTTGTTGTTTTAAGAAATATCCCCGGATTTTCACGAAAAAGAAATATAGGCATTCGGAGGCTGTTTTGAGATGGGAAATCTTCAACTAACTTTCCCGCTCTGGGTGCAACGAGAGGGCGTGTGTAATTTTTAAGGACTAAAACTAACCTGTCTTCCTTCAGTTACCCTTTGCGTTTAAGGCCGTAGTGACTCAGTAGTAACTCTTTTGAACAATTCCTCAGCCCTAGCAAGCATCGGCCCAAGTAGGACCCAATAACTGGAAGGCAAAAATAAAAATAATAGAGAGCTTGAGGTTGACGTTAGTTTTTAGGGTTCCGTACCGCAAAAGGTAAAAAACGGAACCCTTATAGGATCACTTTGTTATTCGTCCGTCTGTCTGTCAAGACCCTTTATCTCGGGAACGCGTGGATGTATCGAGTTGAAATTAAAATCAGAAACTCAGGTCTGCGGTTCCTTGAAGCTGTGAAAAAATCAAACTTCTGAGTTAGCGGAAAAAAAGATACGGCCGTTTATGTCGCAAAAAACGTATATTTCGACACTCTCAAGGGAATCAAAATTCATAGGGTACTTCCCGTTGAACCAGAATCCTGAAATTTGGCATAAAGCAAGGTTTTATAGTGCAGATATAGTAATAAATCTGAAAACAGTAAATTTGATGTTACGTCACGAGAATTTGTTTTTTTGCGATCCCTAATAATCTTCGTAATTTGGGAATTGTATTGTTTTCATAGGGAAGTTTGTACGGAACCCTCAGTGCTCGAGTCCGACTCGCACTTACCCGGTTTTTTTTAAGAAGCAAATCATCATCATCATCATCATCATTTCAGCCAAAAGACGTTTACTGTTGGACATAGGCCTCTCCCAAGTATCGCCATAACGATCGGTCCTGTGCGTCTCGCATCCATCGGTATCCCGCGAACATCACCATGTCATCGGTCCACCTTGTGAGAGGCCTTCCAACGCTGCTTCTTCCAATAAGAAGTAACTGTTGCATATTTTGTTTTATAACAAAATAAAAATATAGTTGTATGTTGTTTGAAATTATTTCGCAGATGGTGTCCTGTCGAGAGTTACGAGAGCTCAAATGACTGCGCTGTATGCGGCATCATGTAAAAAGCGACGTGTCGATTCTGACGTGACCGCACCGCGGACGTCAGCTTTTCATAATTTATGTGCGTCAGACCCATGGGTCCTGACATCTACATGCAAAGGAACATTCATAATATGGACCACATCTTTTATTTACATTCATTAATTTCAACAATCACTTGCCAAATTTAGAATGTTTCACACGCGAGTTATGTTCTTGTAATTCTCTTGGACATATGTAAGCCTCCCTCAAATGTCGCCATAACGACCGGTCCTGTACATCTTGCATCCATCTGATTCCCGCGACCCTCACTAGGTCATCGGTCCACCTTGTAGAAGACCTTCCAACGCTGCGCCCACTGCCACTTAAGTTTAGCGATTCTTGTAATTCTTACTAACGTTCAATTTAAAGGGAAAAACTTGAATTCTCCATTACATCGGTGGACTAACATCTTTCCCAGGATTCGAGGCATTTTAATAGCAGCGCGTTACGGTGGGAATGGGCCGATACCACCCAAACTTCGCATAGTTTCGCATGCCGCGCATCACTCGCCGCGCCGCGTGGGAATGTCACCATCGAACACATTTTATTTGCCCGAATTATTTACTTGGGAGCCTCAATTAATTACACAATTTTTTTTACGTTTTTGACTTGTATTCAATTCACCTGATTTGCAGACGTCACGGTTGGCGCAGTGGTTGAGTCATTGCACTGCGGGTCGCGGGTTCGATCCCCACACAGAACATAATAATATATTTGTATGGCCTACAGACAGGTTTTTCGGGTCTGGGTGTCTTGTGTATACGAGTTTGTGAGCACACTCACGATACGGGAATAATTCGTAGTGTAGGCAGTGTGGGGCAAAGTTTTTTTTTAATTATATGCTACAAAATTGCCTAAAATAAATTGAATGACTACATTTTAACTATTTTAGAATTTAGAATCAACATCAGAGCCGCAAAAAAAGTTTACAATAAAATTTAAAATAATTGCATGTCACATTATTACTTTGAAAATAATCATAAAATATAAGATAAACACGATTAATTCAAAATTTTAATACTAACGGTGTCATGTAGGTATCTAAGTACCCTTAGATACTATTTTTCGTACAATTTCTGAGAAGTTTTACAAAGATGCAACTGAAAATCTAGACGTGATGGAATTATTCTACTCTCAAATTCGAACTAAGAAGTCTTCAAATATAACGAAACACCTATGGTCATAATCTGATACATTTTAAGGCTCTAGCTCCCGAGCAGTGCCACAAAACAGTGACTTTCTGAAGTCTACACCTCGGTAAAAGATAAGTCAAGTTTGAAAAAAAAAATATTATATAGATTCATGTACACACATTACCAACATATGATTTTGTTTTATGACTAATATTTTTGCAAAAAGAAAAAACCATTTAACAACATGATATTTCTTCGTTGTTTTCCCTACTCTAAATTTCCCTTCTCTAAATGTTTCTAAATGTCACCGGGGCTCTATGCGGGTGCAGGCGGCAGTAAGAATATGTGTGCATTTAACTCTGGCCAGAAGTTGAAGGCAGGAAGGTAGGAAGGTTATAGTTATAAGCCTTAAAAATAAAAGTGTGTAGAGAGTTTTTGGCGGGATTTCTTCGAGTGAAGTTCAGTGAGTATTTTAATTGTTTGTTAATTTGTGTTTTTTAAATTGATTGTTAGTGGATATTGTCATGTAATATTGATGTAGTTTTGTATCTCAAGTGTCTGTGCAGCTGGAAAATACGTGAAATCATTGAGCACAGGCGCGATCTCGGTAAAATGGAGCTGAGAATTTTATTTTATTGTTGACTGCCTGCAGCAAAGTTTTCCGAAAAGGTTGACTTGATACATTTGCTGCCAAATACCACAAAAATGTTTGAATGTGTACATCCGTACTCTAATGGTATTCGCTGGTTCGCACGTTACTGCATCGGATTTTTTCACTTTTACGTCAACCGATAATAAAAGCCGAAGTAATTGCTTGCTCGTCAGTTGAATTGGAGTAGGGCAACATTTTCGGACCTTCGGGGGACGACGAAACGTGGCGACGGTTTCCGATCGAGAGAGAATTATTGTGGTTATATAACGAAGCTCCAGTTTTGTTCCGAAGCAATTATTAGAGCCGCAACCTGCACTTGTCTCGTTTCGTGACGAGAGCGAAATAATCAGCTTATTTTTTTTTGTAATATTCTGATCGTTTACGCAACGAATCACGGACAGTTGTACCTCGACTACTTTGTACCGTCCGGTCACTTGAAGTTTTATGAATATTAATTCACGCATCACGGAATATAATTTATTTATTGACATGATTATTAATAAGTGATGTTTAGATGCGATAAGACGATATTTGTGGGTGTAAGTTATGTCGTAAGGTGTCACTTCGTTTTCAAGGGCGATGTGCCGTCAAACTAGTTTGGGCATGTTGTACCCGCCTTACGATTGTAAGACTTCAGCTACATCAAGTGATGAAAAATGACACAGACAGATTTTCGACATCGATAAATTGTGAAGTAATAACTTAATATAATATTGTTTTTTTATTTTTTGTTAAAGAAGATTAAATAAACATGCTGCTCTTCTCGTTGGTCTAGTGGTCGCAAGCGCTGAGATTAAACATGAGATCTTGAGTTCGATTCTTGTGTCGTGAAAGGTGTTATCTTTCTTTCTTTCTTTAAAGGTGGTCGTAGTTTCTTCTTTTATTCCATATTTAAATTAAATTTCCTGGCTCCTGAGCTAGCTATAAACTGTATTATATTAATCAGTGTATTTTCTATATTATAGATACAATATTGTTATTAAACTAATACGATGGAAAAAATAAATTTAAAGAGCTTTGAGCCCTGCTGGCTGGGCTTACTTAAATGTGGTTAAGATACCATTCTGTCTAACTTTTTGGGGTTGGGGTTTTTGGGGTAAAGGTTGCAATTAATTTTGTAATAAAAAACAATTAAAAGAAAGAAAAACGTTTATTCGTAATCCGCTTATGGCAAATAACAAAATTAAAATTTAATATTAATGATAATAATATTAATATTAAGTATAATAATATTAACTAGAACTAAAATGTACTAATAATACCAACATTAAAAATATCACTTGCGAATCAATTTCGAAAGAACTCTTTATTCCGTATACCTGGAAACATAATTTTCATCGCAACTCATTAAAGATAAAACAAAAAAAGAGGTTCTTAATAAATATCGTAAGTTAATTACTGGCACATAATACTCGTCCTCTGTTGCATGTTGTATCAAAAATGTATTTATAATTAAATAAATCATCTCGGGTTGAAAAAGTATTCGTAGGAAGTTGGTGTAATCATCACAGCGTTGATTTGTTGGATTCGTTTTTCATAACAAGATTGTTAATTTGTATGTATGTATCTAAGTATATATCTATTATTGTATTTCTAATCTGGTTTACCATTATGTTGTATCTAACATGTTATATTTCTGCACCACCCTAAGGTCGACTGGTAGAAAATGCCTAAGGCACTAAGTCCGCCCTTGTACAGTGTTTCTTACTAGTGCATGAAGTTTTAATAAATAAATAAATAAAAAGTTGTGTAATTGGGGATCTTTCCTACCTACGACCCACTCTGAATTCATTATGACAGAAATCCTACCACAAGCTCTCAACGTGATCCATTTCGACGGCCTAAACTGAACTACTAACGGCTAAAATGTCATTCGTGCGAGCGAGAAAAAGGGATGGAGCTATAAAGATTGTATAGCTCCATCCCTTTTTCTCGTTCGTACAAATGACATTTTAACATGTCATGGTAACCTCCCAGGTCTCTGAGATAAAAGCTATTGTCGTCGAGACCATGTGATTAAAACAATAATAATAATAACAACAACACCTTAGGAGGCTCGCGTTAGGCGGCTGGATCAAGGGCTTGATTCAGAAAGCGGTACTCCTGGACACGGCTCGTATAGTTAGGAGGTTCCTTTCTTTGGAGCCCTGACCGTCAGTAGCTAGGATCCTGTTTCCGATACCGGTGGGATACTATTTTGCATATTTTTTAATGTGTTTTTTTTTTTAAGAAATATTAAAAAAAAATGTTTTAATAAGTTTTCAGGACAAATAAAGAGAATAATAATAAATTTATTAACAGAAAGGCAGAAATGTACAATATCTTATCTATCCTAATCAAAATACAATGTATTAAATAAATTATGTTTCCTTTGAAAAGACGACGATGTCTGTGCTAGTATTAACTGTGTGACAGATATCGGCGCCTTCCTCCTACAGCTTATAGTATTAGTACAGTATTAAAAAATAGTTTTGATACAATTTCATTTTGCTAAATGGTCCAAATACAGAATATGTTTAATAATTATTATTAAAAAAAAAATATTGATAGTAATATGAATTAAGAACATTGATTATAAAATTTACATAATGAATATTTTATCATAATTTAATTTAATTTAACATAATTTGATAATTTTATTGATAATAAAAAAATTGAGTAAAAAAATTAGTTACAGCATGCATGGAAACACGTGTATGTGTATATGTTTGCAGTTAACATTTAAAATTTAAAAATTTCTACCGAATAGTCTAGAATACGAATAGTACGCACAGCGTCATAAATTGGTTATCCATTTTCGAAGGTATTTTAATGTGGTAGCGGTACCTAACTGATGCAGTTATCAGTACCATAGAGTACTGACCAGTATTCTTTAGTCACCATCATTTCCGGTCTCTCTAGCCTTTTCTTAAATAGCCGAACCCAAGGCTTCCAGTCTAAACGAATGCGACTGAATACCCATGTTTTACATGGAGCGATTGCCTATCAGACATCCACAACCCAGTTACTGGATAACACGATACTCCTTCGATAGACTGGCGTCTGAGTACCTGTAACGACTGTCAAAGACCTACGATCGGCAAAATTCTTTAGGATGGAAATATTTTGGGGGCAAAATCTACATATCAGATAGAAGGAGCACATGGGTAAAATAATAACACCCTCACAAGTCGGTACCTCCACTCCAAGGTTAAGCAATACTTGCCGACGTACATATCTGCAAATACTAATATATACTAGGTGATAATGGTCACAATTAAAAATGAAATTATTTATAATTATACAATTGGATATCAATAAAAAATTTAAATTTCATAGTATTTATTAGTTTATAATTTCAAAAAACAATACAAATAAGTTATCATTTTACAATTATATAAAATGTCAAATGTCAATAAATAACCCAGGTGATAATTGGTCTACATCCCTTTTTTTTTAACTCTCCTTTCGCTGTATGCTGGAAGAGGTTTCTGTATAAATTCGCATCACATTTTTTTTGAGGTTGGAAATCATCTATTGATTTCTTCCACTCTAGGGTAGAGCAAGAGGGCGTGTCTAACTTTTACTGACTAAAACCCACTTATGTTTCTTCAGTTGGGACCATGGGTTTCCTTTTCAGAAATTCTTCGAGACCCTAGCAGGCATCGATCCTACTGCGCCCCTTTGTTTGGTCTGCTGACATTTTTTTTGCGTGGAATTGACGGACGACTCGGGCTCGGTTCTAGGACTAGCGGACGGCGAGTTACCCATTGCTCGTCGTCCACAACCCGCGCCTACGGTAGCCGAATCACCTTTGTATCTGTTTTTCTGTTTCTTTCTTCTTATTATTTCTTTGTATTTAATATAAGTGTGTGTGTATAAATACATTATCACAAAAGTCAATTTAAGTAAGTTGTCTACATTATGTTCGCACATGAAACCCAAATGATTTATAATACGGTTGCGTCGTCGTGTCCACGAACAGAATAAAAAATAAGATAAAGCAAACATCAGTGTGTCGGTCGCCTGACACCGGTAGCCGACACCTTACTATACCGACATTGAGCTTATTATTTACGTTTTGTCAAGATTTACTGTTAACATAATGCTTTTTTTATTTTAGAAATCATCAAATGAATTCTCCCGGTCTGGGTGGAGCGAGATCCAGTGTTAAACTTTTACTGACTAAAATCTACCTGTGTTTTTTCAGTTGCCTTTTGCGAGGGCCACTATAATTCTTTAGAAAAATCTTTTACTTTTACCATTTTCACACTAATATTATAAAAGCGAAGGTTTATGACAACCAACTTCAAAACAAATTATGAGTATAATGTCCAACTTCAAAACAAAATATGACTGTAATGTCCAACTTCAAAACACAATATGAGTGTAATGTCCAAAGAACTATAAAATAATCGCTACAGGCAATTTCCCTTAAACATTAAACTTTAATTTCGTCTCATTACCGCTACAGCGAATCTCGGCGATGTTTGCCGATGCGCTACCGATTCTTACCACCGAGATATCATCCGAACCATCCAATAAATAACCAAAAATACCACCGCAGATTAAGTGATTATTAAGCACAAAAAGCGTGTAAAAATTACCACAAAAAATTGATAAGAATTTCTTTTGTTACTTCAGTGGCCAGTAAATTGGTGTGCTGCATTACCACTTAAAAATCTGCTTCAAAAGAAGGGCGACGTTGCAAAACCTTGGAGAAAGGTAGCCTCTTTTAGTAAAGGCGACCGGCGAACGGACTTATTTAAAGTCGCAATAAAAGGAATGCCTTAATGATGCTGACGCCGATATTAATATTGGACAAAGTCGTCTGGCTGGCTCTTCGGTTAAATGTAGTTATAAATTACGTTTTTGGAGTTGTGCTCTTGTGCGGGGCCTCGTCTGCCGGTCTGCCGGGGTGCCCTTTCCACTTGTTGAGCGCTGTTACTGTCAGCTCCGCGCGTTGCACTGCTATTGTTATTTATTGATGTGTTTTATGTTCACATAATTGTATTAATTAAGTATTAAAGCGTGGGTATTTGGGGCTACTAAATGTGGGCCTGTTGTAGAATACAATTCACGTTCTTTTAAGCACAGCAAATTAAAATTCTTGTTGTATTTTGTTTTCAAGTTTGCAATTGAAGCAGTCTGTAGTACACCTGTTCTGGTTTTATTTTTAGGGTGGAATATTATCGAATATCTTTTCCCGCTCTGTATAGAGCGAGAGAAGTTATAACCCAAGTTTCTTTAGTTGCTTATTTTTTTTTGGTGGGAAATCATCCAATGACATCTCCCTCCCTTTATGTGTCAGACTTCTACTGACTAAAACCTACTCCTTGTTCCTTCGTTGTTTTATTCTAGGGCCGGCTTTTTCTTTCAGAAGCGAACCCATGGCCCCAGTAGGCTTCGACCCTGCTGGGCCCCTACGGTTTGCTGACATCTCCTTGAGGCGCGCGTAGAACACTACTTGCCGTCGACGACTTGGGCTTGGTCCGGATGGCTACCGGACAGTCGGACGGCGAGCTACATCATCGCGGCCCTGGAACGAAAAGAGCATTTTTTTACAATCCCTCAGCCAAGGTAGAGTAATTACACAGGAACTAAACGAAATAAAGTCTTGAACAGATAAAGAAGACATTATAGTTTATTCTGTACCACAATAAAACAATAAAAATGCAGATGCAATTGTAATGGCCACAATAAATAAGTATATTTCATCGTAAATAACGAACGACCCTTGATACTCCGTACATAGTGTAAGATTTATAAATTAAACAATAATTCAGAAGCATTTATTTCTGTAAAATGGGATCTAGTTATTTATTATAGTCCATTATGATTTTACAGGTTTCCATTACAATAAACTGTGGTATAAAAAGATAAACAGATTGACGTACATATTTTAATTTTTATAGGGAAGTATTGTATAATGCAAATAAGCTATGAATTGATGTATGTATGTATATGGCGGGAGTCTGTGTTTCCTGATAGCTAGAACTTAGGGATCTTTAAGTGAAGAGTGAATAGGTTACTTCTAGGAAAGTGTGCTCCATTGTCGACCACATCGTCGCTTTCGAACAGGTGAGATAGTGGTCAAGTGTGAGCCATCAACAATTTAAACAAAAAAACTGGGCAAGTGCGAGTCAGACTCGCGCACTGAGGGTTCCGTACAAACTTACCTATGTAAATAGTTCAATTCCCGAATGGAGTCCCGAAGATTTTTTTTTTGTGAAGTAACAAATAATTCTCTGTTTTCAGATTTATTCCTATACCTGTGCTATAAGAACTTACTCAATGCATTCTTAATTTCAGGGTTATGGGTCAACGGGATTTTTGATTTTTTTTGAGAGTGTCGAAATATACGTTTTTTTGCGACATAAACGGCCGTACCTTTTTTTGTTAACTCAAACTTCTAGGGACCGCAGACCTGACCTGTGGTTTTAATTTCAACTCGATATCTCCAGGCGTTCCCGAGATAAAGGGTCTTGACAGACAGACAGTCAGACAGACGGACAACAAACTGATTCTATAAGGGTTCAATTTTTTCTTTTTGGATTACGGAACCCAAAAAAATGTGGCAGCCATGTCATCTGATCGATAAATTGCGCACATTAGCATGTACTTAAAATTCTTCGATATTTTAATGCTTTATTGCTTCATAAGTACCCAAAAATGAAGCAATGATCTTCGATTTTCGAAAGTACTGGAGCGAATTACCGCTGAGTACTTATTATGTATGATAGGCTCTGCAAAGTATCTTCCTACATCGCGCATAATATATATACAGTTTCTCAGAAAATCATATCGAACATCAATTTTATTGGTGGATGATTACGTTCGAGATTGTGAGTGCTCGAGAATAATTTAATGTAATTTTTACGAAAAAGTCGAATTTAAAGTTATCGAGATTAAAACATAATCAGACGGCTGGCGTTTATTTCGTGTCTGTTTCGTATGCTCATTGGATAACAAAGTGTACTTAGGAGTACAAGCTTTGATTTTGGAAATTATACGATTATTACTAAAAAAAAACTAGGCAATAGCGAGTCGAACTCGCGCACTGAGGGTTCCGCACGATCATCAATTGAGTTACAAAGATTTTTCCGAATTGAAAAAAAGTTTTAAGCGTTTACAAGCGTTCTCGAGATAAAGGGTCTTGACAGACAGACAGATTGACATGCAGACAGATGGATGGACAACAAAGTGATTCTAAAGGGTTCCGTTTTTCCTTTTGAGGTACGGAACCCTAAGAAGAAAAAATAGTACCTAATCTAATACTGTAGTACTTATAACTCAATACCACTTGAAAAAGCTCAGAGAATAATAATTATCGCAGTGCTAATATTTTGATTGTGGGCCCACAAAATATTATTCTAAATAACAATCAAACACCAGTCCTCACGGACGTCCAGAACCCAGTAACTGGATAACCCCCTTCTCGGTCTTCTGCCTACACGTAGGAAATGACTATAAAAAATCTAAAAACTGGGCAAGTGCGAGTTGGACTCGCGCACTGAGGGTTCCGTACAAACTTGAAAGGTAAATTGCGGTTTACGATTTATGACATATAAAAAAAAACTACTTACTAGATCTCGTTCAAACCAATTTTCGATGGAAGTTTGCATGGAAATGTACATCATATATTTTTTTTAGTTTTATTGTTCTTTTATTTTAGAAGCTACACACATTTTACCACTTTGGAAGTGTCTCTCGCACAAACTATTCAGTTTAGAAAAAAGTGATATTAGAAACCTCAATATCATTTTTGAAGACCTATCCATAGATACCCCACACTTATGGGTTTTCATGAAAAAAATTTTTAGAGTTTCAATTCTAAGTATGGGGAACCCCCAAAATTTTTTTTTTTCTTCTATTTTTGTGTGAAAATCTTAATGCGCTTCACAGAATGCACCTACTTACCAAGTTTCAACTGTATAGTTCTTATAGTTTCAGAAAAAAGTGGCTGTGAAATACGGACGGACAGACAGACAGACTTGACGAATCTATAAGGGTTCCGTGTTTTGCCATTTGGCTACGGAACCATAAAAATGACATCCAGGGCCAACGGCTTAAAGTGCTTTCCTTGGTTAGGATTGGTCTGGGGATCTCACCCTTCCACAGACTAATTTAAGCAATCCCCCTTTTTATTGTGGTGTGTATTCGTCAATAACTCTTTCCGCTCTGGATGAAGTGGGAGTATCAGACTTGTACTGAATAAAACCCACTTGTTTCTTCAGTTACCCTTTGTATTTCGGGGTCACGGTAACTCTTTTGAAAATTCCTGCAGCCCTAGCGGACATCAGCTCTGCTGGGCATCTACGGATTTGTAACCTTCGAACAATACCGCAGATATTAGCAAACCCTTTTTTTTGTGGTCACAGGTGTACTTTAGACGAGAGGTTTGGTTTGAGGACCATGGCTTGAACCAGGGCCGGGCGTGAGAGGTCACCGCTGCCAATCGCCTTCACGAGAACACGATGGTGCTTCGCTCAAGCGTGGCAGAATTCTACGGTATACTCCCGTATCCTGTGAGCGGTCAAAAAAATGCATGGGCACTTATAAAACGTTAGAAGCTAGTGCACGGTCTGCACAATGGTGACAACCAGGTGTCTCTTCCACCTGAATCCGAAACAGGATCCTTTTAAAGTCTTGGTAAACCCAAACTTGAATTAGGCCGACAAATTAATTAGTTACACAATTTATTGTAATCTAGCAGCAATTAATCAGACGTTAAGGATTATCTCGCACTGTCATTGAAAACTAAGAGACAGGTGATAAGAATCTACACTTCTATAATCAGGTGATCGCAGAGAGGAAGTGTGGAGTTGACCTTATGTTGGCATTACTGTACCATATAAATTTTACGTGAACTATAGCGTTTCCTGTCATTATGACGTCATACGTCATTGATTGATCAGTGCTGCGGATGTCTTCGATTTGATGGGACTAGTAATCATGAGGCTGATGAAGGATTGGAATGTCAGAATGTAATCGAGTTTGTTTTATTTTGAGTACTTAAGCCGGTATTTTTATAATAACGTAACTATAAATAACAACTGACTGTATAGACTTGTATTGAGAATCCCGAAAGCGATTTGGGAGGTAAAGATCATTTGAGTGAAATGCGGGAAAGTGATAATACCAGGCTTGCGGGGTTGTTCGAAAGTGTCACTGGAACCCTGAAACCCAAAGGCCAATCGAAACACGGTTTAGTTTTAGCCAGTAAAGAGATAACTACATTACGTGGGCGACTCCCGATATGTACGTAGAGTTACGTCGCGTCGCGTGGCATCGCGTGGCGTGGGCCTAATGTAGCTCTACAATTCTAGTTGCCATATAAAATGTATGAAGATCCACGCGCCTAGATCGGCGTACGTGGCCCACGTGGGCTCAATGTAGATCTATCTTAAGAGTCTGACACTTCATTTCGCTCCGTCCAGAGCGAGAACCTATTTGATGATTTCCCATCCAAAAAGAAAGGCAATGAATGATTCGATGATCAATGTTTGTATTAAATATTTTTAGTTTATACATTGTTGGCTATTGTTATACGCTTTGCATACTGTAACTATGGCAAACAATTAATAATAATAATAATATTCCACAACTGTCACACAACGCCGTCTAGTTCGAAACTAAGCAGAGCTTGTGTTATGAGTACTAGACAATTGATAAACATACTTATATGTTTCTAAATACATACATAATATAGATAAATTACAACCTGACACAGAACAAATAATCGTGCTCATCACACAAACATCTGTCCTGGGGTGGTAATCGAACCCACGACCTCCGGCATAGCAGTCAAGGCCACTAACCATTAGACCAACAGGCTAGTCAATCAGTCAGGAATTGATTAATAAATAAATGAAAAATAATAATAAGTCGTAATTATTCCGTACCGACACTTCAGCAGAATTTACCATGAATGAATACGCTTTCGGAAACTCACGTCAATCAACTATATGTATATTTATGAATTTTCATCACGACGCGGAGTATCATTTTATCTAGGTCTCTTTCCAAAAGAAATGGTTTTAAATTCAAATTCCTTTCCTGCAGTTTTTAAGCATAGCAAAGTAGTATATCTTCATAATCAAGACTATTCATTATGCAAGTCATAATCTCATATAAAAATGACTCATAAACCCCATTAGCACCATATTTAGCCTACATGCGCGTACGCAAGCTTACCTACAGCATATCCTACAAGCCGTTAACATAGCCCCAGCTTCCTTATGTCCACTGTTCTCGTCAATTACATCACAGACCTGAGTTAATACAAACTTTATAACTAAACTGTACTGAATTAATTGCACCGCTTTATCAACACGATTTTATCAAGATATGTGACATGAACAAGGATTCTAATTGTTATTTAAGTTACTGACTTTTACGACTAACAGTTTACACAGGTTATAATGTCTTTGTTACTCTGTTATCTTATCTTATATTTCTATTGATATACTCGTAATTATGTAATCTACGGTTTTTATTCTTTTTAAATATTTTTCTACTTAATAACAAATGACACTAAAAATAAAACTAAAAATTGGTAATTAAATAAATGAAACAGCAATTGGCATTATAAATAAAAATAATAAATAATTTATTTTCAGGCATCTTCGCCCATAGATAAATACTGTGATTGGGGACGCAAATGAAATTCTGGTTCAATTATACTGTTATTTTATTGTATGAAGCACTTACTAATACATTTTAAACATCAAATTACGTCTAGATTTTTACTGACGTCTAGGGGATGTCAATAAAAATCTAGACGTAATTTTAACTACTAATTTTAACTAAAGTTATCACTCTATTGTTTTTTCATCTATGAATCCTTAACTTTTTAAAAACATAAACCTTAAAAGTATATCTTGCCAGTTTGCAAGTTAGTAGTATTAATGTGACCTCCCACGCCACAATACCTTACAGAACATCACATCACACACACACCACACACCATCACCACTACCATCCACCATCTTTTGTACGCGCGTAACATAATGGCGGTGACGGCACATTTCAGTTTTTGCATCCTTTTCTCTTATTTGACAGTTTAATCTTCTACCAGATTTTAAAGGTATTTACTTTATTTTGAACGGATTTGAAAATTCTTTTATTTACGATTTCGAATAAAATTACTTTTTGATAGAAATACCTACATTTTACAAATTGAGGCAACTACCCATTTCTTTGACAAGTAGTCCATTTGTTTGACAAGTGTACTATTGTTACAAGACGCACCAAAATGTAAATTAGTTTTGATTTGAAATGTTTAATGCCCTATGTTACTCTATTAAATTCATGTAACCCTGTCATTGATAAAATTTATCATTATAAAACCTGCGTCTAATACGTCGTAATTATAATTAAACTTTCATAACAGCAATTAATTTGAGTTGTGTACGAGATTAATTAGAAATTGTTGAGTAGAGATCAGGGAGATAAAATTGTGTATTGTTTCTTTAGATATCGGTAGCTTGAACCGCACCTAGGTCATTATAAGACACCATTGAACGTTTTAAATGTGTTCTGTAACAATAGATGGAGTGTAATAGCCGAAGGGTACTCTAGAATAGGCTTCATTTTGCAATATTGAGTGGCGGCGGTAATTAGACCCGCGTCCGGGCAGTTGCAGCATCCTGATTCTAACGCGAGCGCGGCCTATAACTGTAAACGACGCATATCTTGACCATTTAAACACGATTTACATCTATATGTTAAAGAAATAGAGTACAAAGTTGGTTGAATATTCAAAAGCACATTCCGGAGTGACTTCATCTATAGTCCAGCGGCTACATGGGAATTGGAAGGGTTAAACCTAATTTTGAATACGTAGAATTTTGAGCTTTATAATTTAGTAAACAGAGGTGTGTTTGGTGTGAAATAAGATGGTATTATGAGTCGTTTTGGCTTGTAAATATAGACGTGGTCCCTTAAGAGCCGGGCAAGTTTCGCAAGGGACCGCCACGCTATCGCATCGAATTCATATCATCTAATTATAAGGTACGGCCCGTAGGTAGTGGTGCGCTGTGACTCGACCCGCAATCAATTTACCCGTTACGCTCATTCAAGTCTTTTTAATGCGCGTAGGTTGAAAACGAAAGCAAAAGTGGAATAGTACGTAAGTATGTAGGTATGTATGATTGTATGAAGATGTTGATCGCTTTATATTCTTACTGGTCAAGTTTGTTTGCGCTGATTACATAAATAAATGCTCAGTCTGTAAAATCCTTATACATAAACTAGTTGTTGCCAGCGGCTTGACCTGCGTGAAAGTAGGTATCTCCATACAAACTTTGGATCCCGTTTTATTACCATAAGGGTGAATTTTGGAAAGTCCTCTCTTAATGCTCGCCTATGTAATAAAAGAAACCCTAATGCAACATTTCACTATTTTAGTCCCAATAGTTTTGGCTGTGCGTATTTATTATGAAAGCTCCCACCCACCGTCTTTTTCTGCCTCTGTACGTAATAATCTCAAAAACTAGTGAGTAGTAGTGAGTGATTTATGAAGAAGTAAGAAAGCGGAGAATTTCCAAGATTACTAACATCGGCACGAAGCTGGGGCAGGTCAGTAGTAATACAATAAAACATGTCACCTTATTGTTCCTTCACTCAATAATGAGTATGATACACTACATTTCATTAAATTTCTTCCTACTCCTATCGAGCCTTTGTCATAGTTCGATTAACTCCCCGAACAATAATGTTTACACGCTATTGACTATTCAAACTATTTGATGTTTCACCGACCCAATAAATAACGTAAACGAGAGGAAATAAATCAACATTCTAAATTAGGTATTTAATACTTGAATACCATTACAGGATGTCAAGTTCCAATCCTGAGCATTAAACGTTGCGAACATAATGGAGACAAATTATTCATAAAAGATTTTCGAATTATAGAGATAACATCTAACGAGGTCACTCGATCTGTAATCTGGGATACGGCCTTAGCTATCGACAGATACATTAATTCCTGTTATGTCGAGCTGAGGTGTTATTACGTGGATGTCGACGATCATGTCATATCTCTATGTAACCCTAACACGTTTTCAATGTCCGCACTCTAAATATGGAGCAAATTAATTTGGTACACAGCGGAGGTTGGTCCGAGGTCGTCGACAACTAAAAAATACCTTCTTTATTATTACGATTGCAGCGAGAGGACGCCGTGAATTATGAATACGGCTTCCTTTATCGAGCTTTTATTATACATAGCGTCATCACTTTAATAATGCCAAAAGTAACTGAGAGATCTGGCCGGCGTGCAGCCCGTACGGGTACAACACTATGACCAGTTTATTTGTACAATTTCGTCGTAAAACGAGCAAACACCGGAGCCGGTCGTATATTTATTTTTTAACGAGTGAATATATTTTATTCTGTGGTCGTTTTACATAATGGTGGTGCCCTTAGGTGATCTTAATGCGTCCGTCTGGTAGGCAGTGAGACGTCACCGGGGAAGGAGGCGACAGTAACGAACTGCGACGACCGTTTAAGGAGAACACATTATGTTGCCTTTTGACATCATTAAGGCGATTCTCGAGCCGGTCGCAGCTACCCTCGGAGGATATCTAACGAGTCAGCTTATTGTTTCGATAAAATAAAACTTCCTTGTAGGCACCATGTTGGCATAATGTGACGTGTGCCTAAGAAGTTCTATTTACCTGTACATGTGAAGTGAAATGTACTCCAGATGGAGAAATATTGACGTTTAGTTCTCGTGTGAGGATAGGAATATTTTCCCACTAACTACAAAGTTGCAGAAACATACTGCTTCAATTGAACATCTGTGACTGATGAATTGAAGAGGATTAATCTTATTTCTACAGCCAGCTAAAGTATTACCTCATGTAAACCTTACTGTCTATTTAATTCGGTTAGAGACAGAAATAAACTCTACGGCAAAAACGAAAGTTTAAAACCTACTCAATCATTAACATCTAGTTTATTTAAAGTGTAGAGATGAATCAGACTATTTGCCTACTATGCAAGTGCCGTAATAGTCCAGATTCTTGAGCCATCCTCGCCAATTACAATATAATTAACAAGACACGCTTCGTTTTTCTACGAAGGAATGCCGTCCACACGGAATCTAAAGCGTCGATGAAAATGGAGTGAAGATTATCTTCAAGTCTTTAAGTTATTTAAGCTCTAAATGCTTAGAAACTACACATCAATTCCCTATTAGCGACATGACAAGAAAATTAACTCAACCTGCATCATAGAACGTTTTTATATAATTCGTTATTAGGTATGTGAGCATGTCCAGTGGGCAGTGTCGCAAATCGGTGATGCGTTTAAAGCATTTGGAGCGAGTAACTGGTATTTAATAACTTGCTTACTTTTCCTTCTTAGCTAAGAGCAATTTTTTGTTGTATATGATTATGAACCAAGGTTTTAAGTTGGCGAGACCTGAAAATTCTTATGTGCATTCAATGTTGATCAGAAATATGCACTTCTGGGAATTGGATCGTGGTTTTGTTTTTGCCCTAATGGCGTCTGGTTTTCTGAATGTCACATTATTTTTTATGTAAGCTATAATAACTAAAGTAGAATATATTTAAATTAGCTTTAATACATAGTTGCGGAAGTATTTTCAGCATTGAGAGCAGAATCGTCCCAAAGCTAGCACTAGCTTCTGCCAGCGGCTTCGCCCGCGTATAAGTAGGTTTCTGAATTCAAATTTCTAACCCCCGTTTTACCCCCTTAGGGGTGGAAATCTGTTCTTAGCGGCTGTCTTTACCCTATAAGGAACCTAACTACCAAATTTTAAGTTGGTAGGTGTTATAGTTTCTGAGATTTCGTGATTAATCAGTGAGTGGTATTTCACTTTTATATATATAAATTAAATATATGTGTGTTTCTTGTAATTATATATGTACTTTTTTACCCTTGTTTTCTAAATAAATTTTCCTTTTTTTATACACCTACCATATTATCTGTCCACCACCATTGGTTGACTGGTAGAGAATGCCTAGTGTATGAAGCCTATATTTGTACTTTACTTTTGTATTGCATGAACATTAAATAAATAAATAAATATTACGAAGGAAGAAAAACTCTTTTAAGTATTGCTTTTGACAGTTTTCTTTAGCGGAAATAGAAACACAAAGCAAATCAATCGCACACTTGACAAAACAAACCGTAGGGGCCCAGCAGGGCCGAAGCCTGCTGGGGCCATGTGTTTGCTTACAAAAGGGAAACTCTGGAACGCAAGGAAAAGAAGGAGGAAAAGTTGATTACCCACCTAAAAAAAACACCTGATAAAACAAATACAAGTGATACTTAATACCGTATTAGTATAAGAACTTACGAATTAATAGCTTCTCAATTCTAATATTGAGTTTATAGACCATTATAAGCAGCCTCGGGACCAACTGAGAGCGTTTACTTGTACCATTTAAATACAAGATTGATGATATGAAATTGCCGAGTGACAGGAGTAAGGTAATGAAGTCTTAGATAGTCAACTTGATGACCCATCCATTATAAATTTACATAGTAATCATGTTTAAACTACGTCAATAAGTGGTTTTGTAAAAACTGTGCCTCGTTTAAAGCGTTGCCTGAGAAAGTAGAGTGTTGCCAAGATTTATTATTGTCATTTTCTTTTAATAATTTTTTAGGTTGCTGATTGTAAGTTGTATTATTTCGACGGTGATTGAATATCATCAGCATTGGTGGCTAAATTTTCAAGCCTTTTCTTGAAGATTATAGACTTTTTCATTTCACTAATTAGAGAAAAAACATCGTGTTTGGAATATTGAAGTTAATTTGGAATACTCGGATATCTCTATGAACATCAAGGGTATGACTACCTACCTATATTGTTTATTTATTAGCATTCTACAAATATAAAAACAGCAAAAGCTGGAAGAGAGTTCAAATGGTCTCTGCAGTTGCCACATTTCGATAAAAAGGAATGTGTCACATATTTGCTCTGAAAACAACGATCAAAATAACTTTAATTTCAGAAGTCGGTGTTAAATAACACAACACAACAAATAATATCAGAAACACCGACTTCCAAAATTAAAGTTTTTTTTTTTTAGTTTTTAATTTCACACTTTTTAGTTGTAGAGTACCTATTTCTCATAACAGTTCCAATTAACCCAATCATTGCTAGGATATATTGTTTGATTAAGAAGTTCATGTGTTTACATTCCACCTTCCGGCTCCATCATCAAATCAGTTCGATAGTACCTTATAGCTACGGTAGCTAGCATCTTATGACAATTCTAACAAACCCAAATACGGCTAGGATACATTGATTAGTTACGAAGTTAGCGACGGAAATATAACAACCTCGTCGGAAGTTATATTTTTGAGCCGTTTGGGGTTTAAACTTTTGGGCCGTGGGGTCTGAGTGCTTATAAGCTTTTCAAAGAACTATCCAGACGCTTAGTTGACACTTCGCGAGATCCAAGGGCTGGCTTTTACCTCGTTCAGAGATTAAGCATTGCCATACAACGTGGCAATGCTGCCAGCCTTTTGGGCTTACTTCTAGTCGACAGCGATGCGGAGGAATTTTATGACGCCATATTTTAGCTAGTAGTTTTTGTCTTTAGTGTATATATAGTTTTTTTATGGGACTAATCTGGAAGCATACAATTTAAGAAAAAGAAAATTTGCAAATCGGTCCATAAACGACGCAATTCTGAGGTAACAAATATAAAAAAAAATACAACCGATTTGAGAACCTTCTCCTTTTCTTGAAGACGGTTAAAAATGGTATTACGAGTATGCTGACTTTCCTCAAATATACACTCAAATAGATAATTTTGAAGGACTTTGTTTAGACAACTTTGAGCTTCACGCTTCTTCTCGCTCCATGTCAATCTGATAATCTGATAGTCGTTGCTTCTATCAGCACGTTGCGTCGCCAGGTTTGTCGAGGACGGCAATGCTTCCTTTTCTATTTTCCCCTTGAGGATACAAATCCATCGCCTGTTTAGATATGTGTCCGAGATCCCTCCGAAGCGTGTGACAAATCCATCTCCCCTTACGACGCTTGGCCTAGCAGTCGATCGCGCTATCGTGGCATTCAAACAACTTCAGCTTACGAAATTAATGGCTTAATTGGAAAAGTTAAACGGTGTTAATTTGAACTTTCAACCTTTGACCGCAACTAAGTTTTAACGGACCAATTATCGCTTCCAAATGGGTAAATTCCAAAGCTGTCAATCTATTTACTACTACGATTTATAAGGAAATCGCCGCACTAAATACAATTACACAAAATTATACGCGCATTCCTTGAACACGGAGGAAATCATAAAATTTGTCCAGCCTTAAAAGTCCAATTAACTTAACTTTAGTTTACAGTAATCAAATACAAAACTGAGTGTGAATAAATCAGAGCGAGTAGTTAATTTGTGGAGTAGTTTGTGCGGATTGATGTAATTAGTGAAAAGTCTGAAAATCAACGCGCTTGATTGCGATCAGCGCGCGAGTTCAATGGAAGTTGACAGTTATGGCTGCGTGGTTACACTGTAGGACTTCTGGTGGATGCGGTTTTCTTTAGTGGCAAAATTACTGAATACTTATATTTTGGTTGGTTTTGGCACCTGAAAAAATATAGATAATACTTTCTGCAGAAAATTCAAATACCTACTTATGTACCTTCTTAATTTATAGAGTTTTAGAACCTTTGTCTTGTGTGCTTAGTTTGATTTTTCTGCGTGATAAAATTTGGAAGTTTTTTGAACATTATTATATAGTATCTTCTTACATATAGTATCTGCTTGCCTTTTCCCCACAGTGTAACTGGAGACAGCTGAATAACAATATTTCATATAGAGCGACTGCCTATCTGACCTTCACAACCCAGTAACTGGATATCACTATACTCATGGCAGGACTGATGTCAGATTTTCTAGCTTCTGCCTGTTTATAACGACTGTGAAAGATCTTCAAATGAGAACCGGAACTGACACCTTAACGTGCTTTCCAAGGCACGGAGATATAATATGTTAGTATGGTCACGCATCCAGGGTAACGGTAAGTCTTTCGAACAATCCCGCTGGCCGGGAACCAGTCAGCTGACGCCCAGGGTCTCTCTCACGCTTTCCCCCACTTCCTTCACTCGCATGCTGTTTGCAGAAGACTAACTGCGTCTCATTCCCACTCGCTCCGTATCATGCCCTGGTCCAGACCAGACGCGAGAGGTTGCCGCCACTCCTCGCCTCCACAAAAATACGTTGGTGCTCCACCCGGGTGAGACAGACTTCCACCGTATGCTCTACCGTGTTCTCCGGGCGACCCGCACAAAGGTAACATCAGAGGCTTTTTTCCGTCGAATCCGAAACAGGAACCCGAAACACCCATGTCCGATGACGGTGTGCGTCAAGCGGAAAGTAAATATGTACCAGCTGGTTTGGAGTGATTACACAGTAGCACCTATTTTACCTCAAAGAGAGGACTGGTCGCTGAGCACGTGGCGTGCCCAACCTTGGAGATTGACTTAAGTTGGTATTCTGGCCTACTTAT
Source organism: Mythimna pallens (assembly GCA_961205895.1). NCBI lineage: Eukaryota > Metazoa > Arthropoda > Insecta > Lepidoptera > Noctuidae > Mythimna > Mythimna pallens. The sequence goes on from OY540843.1 coordinate 13,570,581, forward strand.
TTACTTATATATTAATGTTAAAAAAAATAAGCATATCTACTGTTCCTACTGAGTACGAATGTATAATACGAGAATTTAGCTCCAGGCGCCATTGATGAGATGATTACAGTTAATTGATTGTCTTTAACTAGAAAGTTAATTACTCTCAAGTAGGCAGCTAGTATCCGAACTGTTTAGCTTTTGTTTTTTTTTTTATTTTATTGTTCCATTACGACTATTGATTGAAGACTTTTGAAAGTTTTTGACAGGCGCGGCTGCTGGTTTGCGAAGTAATAAATTTGTTTCAATTTTTTTTTGTTTATGGTCTTATACATTCTCTGTCAATATGAGATTGGTCTACTGCTGCCTGTGTTGTCTATGGTCAGTACCTGATTGGATCAATTGAAATTTTGAGGAATAGAGCACGAGCATGATCTAAAAGAAAATTAGAAAGAGGTATTTTTTGTTTAGATGAGAAACCAACTCTGGAAGTACTTCTTCGATTTTGTAAATTCTTTAAGCTACAACGTTCGGTTTTTGGAGAATTTCACATGGACGTAAACTGCAGGAAAATGTTATTATGGATTGTAATATTTCAGTAAATTTGTTTGGCCAGATACGATAAATTGCGAAATTACAGCAAATCGTGTGTTAAAAATAAAAGTTTTCTCATATTAAATAATATTGAAAACTCTACCACGTAAAAGACCATTTGCTCAATGTGATTTTTCCATTAAATGCACTGGAATAAACCTATTCTACGTACCGTGGTTGTACCAAGACTGAGGGAAAGTATAGCCCTTCCTTTGAGTAATAACTTTATACGTCTTCAGCTAAAACAATTTCAGTTGGTACAAATTAAGACCAGAAAACAGGCCTACATGCCAGTGTTGACCTTCAAATCTAAAAAAACTTTCCACTTTAAAATGCTTAATCACTCGAAACCAGCTGGTACATATTTGCTAAACGCAATAATTAGCATACCACGCAACTATTAATCAAAGAGAAAATAAACAAAGCACAATCGAAAGAATTCCATCCTTTTTGCTCTCGCAGTAATGGCTCTACGGTATCATTGCACTGCGCCATTCAATCTTTGTAACTCATCTGCTTTTAAAATGCCACATTTACCTTCAACAACACTCAAAGTAAAATATACTCTAGGCCCTACATGTATAGTTGATTTTTCAGTGGGGATCCAAAGAAGATGTTACGTTTAGGTGCGAGGGCGCAACGCGTGCCTAGCTCGTGCCAATTTGTGAATAGCGCCGGACGCTCCGGGCAGCTTTCTTTCCTTCGTTGCTAAACTTGTTAGTTGAATATCACTGCTATGTTAAATAGGGCTCATTTGATCACTATAACTATCGATATCGATAAACTGAAACTGCACACGAATATGTTAATAAACAGGTATGGTGTTAGTGAAAATATATTCATAACAATGTTTATTATATTCGAATGTGGTATTATTTGTTGTAAAATTTCAATTTACGTCTATCAATGGTCATAATACAGTAAATTGAATACGTCTGTTATTTGGCATACGAGTATCTCAATAATTCATGCTATTTACTTGGTTTAGGACTAGGTATTTCTGTGCAGTATGTACATATATTACGTATTATTATCGTAGTCGTAGCAAGGTCCTGTTCTTGCAAGTAAAGGCAGCTGCCTGATTGGTCTACAACTTTGACTGATATGTTTGTCACAAGACACTTATTTAACTTAATTTATATTCTTTTAGTTTTCATATTGAACTGGGATTAAGATGTTGCATCTTGTACCTCTTAATCAATGGGGTTTCATCTTGTTTAAAAATTTGTTTTTGAAAACAACTGCGACGAACGAATTGCAAGACAATTCGTTCCACTGTTATGCAAACACCATATCACTGTCATTACCTATTTCATCTCATAGCTGCAGAATCTTTTTTTTTTGCGCCACACTTCATCATTTTCTCTTTTTTTTCTTCGATTTTGCCAATTGCCCCGTTAATTCGCTTCAGTACTACGCACACTTGACAGCTCGATTAGCATCGATCGTTTGTTTTGTCTAGTTTTTGCTGTATTGCTACTGGGTAAAGGTTTCCTCTAAGTCCAGACTATTCCAGTCCTTCCAGATATTCTAATTCGTCGTCACCTCGAACACGTTTTTATGACTGTTACTGCTTCATCATCCCATTTTTGAGGGAGTGTCGGTATTTAACTAAAACCTACCCGTGTTCCTTCAGTAGCGTTTAACATTCCAGGACCGCGGTATTTCGCAGCCCTAGTAGGCCTTCTATCCTTTATTATATTCAAGGCTAACAAACAATTGATAGCTAGATCAATCGATAAAATATGGGTAAATCACTACGGCACTGCTACACCCCCCATTCGTATCAACTGGCTCATTAGAATGATTGATGCTGTATTCTTACCAATACTTTTAGGTCGAGTACTCATTTTTTTTTAACAGCTACTGCAATTATTACATAATCCTCTTGCTTAGTATCGGTTTTATCATCATCCACTACTGCAAGCTTCCTCTCCATTTCGCTTTTGTCTTCATTTTACGTCAATTTGGTCAATTTTATTGTTAATTCAATCCAGTGTTAAGCTTCGGCATGACATGCGGTTCCAAACACATAATCTTTTGAAAAACATCATGAATGTTCTTTTGTCCTTTCACAATATATGTCAACGGGACGCTTATGTGTCTGTCACCGGATAGCGCATACAGCAACGTTGTGTGTTCCGATCCAGAAACCGAAGTTTAACAAACAAATGACAGCTAACACATCAATCGATAAATCTCTTGTACATCACTACAGCGATCACTTGGCGGCCTGGGCCAACGGCTGCTACACCCGTCCGTACCTACTGGATCATTAGAATGATTGATGCCGTGTTTGAGTGCATAAATATGTGCCTACGGAGCAACAGTATTACTGGTCACGAGGCACGCGTGTACAATGGTCTTGCGGGTGGTACTAGCACTTAACACTTGAAGAATTTTCTTGGAAAATGATTGTTGTTGATGGTTGGAAAATGTTTTTGGTAATAGAATTTTTGAGATGGTGTTTTGTTTTGGCTTTTGACCTGACTAATCTTTCTGTATCTCACATCGGCATCGGCAAAAAAACTTTAATTTTGGAAGCCGTTGTTTCAATAATTTTGTCTCTACTTTATTTAACACCTCCTCCTACTCCTTTTTGAAGTCGGTTAAAAAGAGCTTGTATCGTGAATAGATATTTGCTATTCAGCATGGTTCTTCAACTTTTTATCGATGGTGACTGTTGTCAAATTGTTTGGGTCATTACTTCGTATTTCGACGACGGTGTTAGCGCACGACAAGTTTGGGATAGAGGGCACAGGGGACTGGATGACTATGGCTCACTAGTCTGGGATGCAGTCCAACATCGGTGTTACGTCAAAATATCCCCACTTTACTCGATTGGAGTAAAATGGCGTACGGCGTCAAGGCTCTTGGTAGATGTAAATTTACCCAAAATTTACATCTACCCACTAGAGCACGGTATAGGGCGACCGCAGAGATCCAGAGCACTCCTGAGTAAGTTGTACATTTATATAATAAGTATGAATAACATCAAAAATACAGGGTATTTAAAATAGTGATTTAGAATATCTTTATACACACATTATAAAAAGAACACCTTTTCGTTTGAGGACAGGTTTTAGTTCTAAAAGGAAAGTTTAATATGACGGAATTCTAATAATCCGGAAAATGATTCCGTATCAATTGTGCTTATTAAATTATGGTTGAATTCTAATTGTGATCTATAAAAGTTTCTATAAATGGAAATAAAAGGAAGATATTATTGTTTGTTAGTTTATTGCCGAGCTTCTCATAATCATATATCAGTTTCTTAATCGCTGTTTCTATACATATTTCATTCATCCATGTTTGGTAAATGGAAAAATATCTATAATAATTAAATGCGATCTGTATAATAAAGAAACGTTAGTAATTAATTAAAACTAATTAATGACTTTATTATAATCACGCGCGTAAGTACGTGATGACGACGGCCATCTATATCATATTTTATTCAATTAAAGTTTCTATTTTTATTTTAGTTTAGACTTTTCGTGTCATGTGTTTATGTGGGAAATTATTTAATGACTTCAGTGTTCGTGTCAGACTTTTACTAAAACTTAAGTTAACAAAAAAAATTGATACAGCCGTTTATGTCGTAAAAAACGTGTATTTCGATTCTCAAGGGAATCAAAATTCATAGGGTTACTTCCCGTTGACCTACAATTCTGAAATTTGGCATAAAGCAAGGTCTCATAGCACAAGTATAGGAAAAATCTGATAACTGTAAATTTGTAGTTACGTCACAAAAATTAAACTTTTTTTTGCGGTTCTGAAAAAATTTCATATCTCAATTCGGGAATTGAACTGTTTTCATAGGTAAGTTTGTACAGAACCCTCAGTGCGCGAGTCCGACGCGACTTACCCAGTTTTTTTCTTAGATTCTTACTTACTAGCTAAAAAAAACTCCTTCCCTTCTCTCTTTTCGCAGGTATGCTGGAAGAGATTTCTGTAGAAATAAGCTAAAAACTGTGTATCTATTTTTCTGTTTCCTTCTTCTTTTCTTTTATTCTATTAGGTGTGTACATAATTTGTTAAATAAATAAATAAAAAATATCCTAAGAGATAAAAAGTATCCTATGGGTTATTTCAGTACATGGTGTACCCATGTGACAAATTCTATCCAAATCTGTTTTGCCGTGTGAAGGAGTTACAATTATACAAATTTTCTCCTGAATAATATCATTGTGATAATCGTAGTTCTACCATAAATTTCAAGATAGAAGCGTATAATAAATGCATAAAGATGGTAGTACCATCCTTATGCGATTATCCGCATTGAGCACTATTATTTAAGTTATCTGCTAACTTAATAGTTATTACTTGTTCTTTATTGACATTTATCGAGATTTTTTGTTGTCATGGCGACTGTGCCGAGTGCAAGTTTCAGAAACTTACTTGAAAGTATGAATATGACAATGAAGAAAAAATAAATTTTTGGTGAAAAATTAAATGTCAGCAAATACATAGTTATTGGGCCATCCGGGCGACTGAGGAGTTGTTTCGCACTTGCACACAGCTGTTTGCTGGCGCCTAATGCCCGCTATGACCTGCCGTGACCCGTGTTGTACTTATTGTCGGTGGTGTCCAACTAGTGACCTTTTTAATAGTTTTTGGGAAAAATATAACATGGTGTAAAAACTATTGAAACCCATTCAGTTACTGATTCTGAACAAACTATATTCAGGTTTCGCATAAACTAAAAATAATGTTGTATATCGTCTTTTCGATAATTATTATCGTTGATAGAATCTCACTTTGTTTAAAACCTCACTTTCAAAAGACGTGGAGTTGAAAATGTCACTTTTAATTATGATTAGAATCATAATTAAAAGTGACATCAATTATTCAACTAAGTTCTTAGCAGCCCAATGTTGGACATAGGCCACTCCTAAGTTGCGTCACAACACAGCCGCTTGTGTTGGAAAGTGACATCTGAACAAATAATTATAACCGATAGTCGTGTGTGATAACACAATTAAAATTAAGAGATGTGTGTCGTTCGTGACCCGTCGCCTTTCTTCTGTGAGCGCACTCCTGCGCAGTCATTTGTTTATGGGCACTGACTGAACGTTTATGGAGAGGTTACCTAATCGGCGGCGTGTATGGTGTGTGGTTCCATGCAGTCTGCTCCATGACGTTTGATAGGTTGTGTACTTATACAGGGTGGTCCTTGCATAGAAGAAACTCTGCACCAGTTTTCGTACAGTCCTTATTTTCATTATTATGTAGTCCTTATTACAAAACGGAACCCTTATGGGATCACTTTGTTGTCAGTCTGTCAATAACCTTTATTTCGGGAACGTGTGAAGGCATCGAGTTGAAATTAAAACCATATAGGTACTCAAGTTTGCGGACTCTTGAAGCTGTGAAAAAATCAAACTTCTGAGTCAACGAGAAAAAAAGATACGGCCGTTTATGTCGCAAAAAACGTATATTTCGGCAGTCTCAAGGGAATCAAAATTTATAAGGTATTTCCCGTTGACCTAGAAATCTGAAATTTGACATGAAGCAAGGTCTCATAGCACAAGTGTAGGAAAAAATCTGAAAACTGTAAATTTGTTGTTATGTCACAAAAAAAAAATTGAGATTCGGAAAAATCTTCGGAACCCTCAGTGCGTGAGTCCGACCCGGTTATCATTGTTAGGCTCGCGCTTGACACTACCACATCTGATGGTAAGCGGTGATGTAGTCGAAAATGGAGCACGCTTGCGTAGAAGTGTTTATTCACTCTTAACTAACTGATATCACTATTCTCTTTTGAACTATAATGTTTTTTTTTTGTTTTTACGTCTAATATGACTTATTTAATTGATTACCTAGTACAATATTAATTGCTAAACCATATCACACCTCACCTCACAATTACCATCAATCTCGATTTATATCAGCAATCACTGCGTAAAGCACACGAATGGATTCGAAGCCTTAGGCGACGGTAATCGAACCCAATGCATTACCAATACACAGCCAACATGATAATACATCATATCTATGTATTATTCATATGACGACTTGCGATTTCGATGTCGTAAGGCGAGTTCAACGGTTTTTGCCCCAAGATTTATATCGATATAATAAATGTATCATAAATATATGGAATCAATTTTATATGGGCTGTTGGACGCTTAAAATCGTAATTTGGTTCGAAAAAAATGATAGATTCATTCATATTACACGGTCGGGTCTTTGATATGAAGAGGATGAGGTTCGGTGCCTGATTGATGTGATGGACCCTTTTGTTGATAATATAATTGTTTGTCATGGAATGGTACTGAAATTAATATTTGAAAGCCTTTATTATTAGGTTTGAGATTTTACATTTTAAAATTGTACTTCTTTTTGTTGATTATATAATTAAGATGTTATTTAAATTTCACTAATTGGTGAGTCAAGCTTAATAAAGAAAGTATTTAGTGAAAGTAGGGAGGGTTTTTGTTTAAAAACACTTCAAAAATCTTTCAACATCCTATCTTTCCATTGAGAACTATGCAGTTTTAAGTATATTATCAACATCCATGTGCATAGGTATAGTATCATACTATACGTATACTTAAATACCACTCAAGTTGTTCTTCGCATTCTAGGGCCATGGTCACTTCAGTTTTGTTGATATCTCTTTGAGGCGTGCATGGAACATTACGCACTTTCAACTCGAGCCTGCCCCCCTAGCCAAGTTACAATCGTATCGTTCGCGCTGAACGCTTCGAGTAGGCCACGCCTCCGATTCCTTTGTTCTGACGTCATCTCAACACTCAGTCACGTGGTCCGAACAAAGGAATTGGAGGCGTGGCCTACTCGAAGCGTTTGGCGTGAACGACACGATTGTAACTTGGCTAGGGGGGCCTGGTTTGGGCACCCTACAATTATGGCGGTAAGTCCCCTCTTTGAGGAGTGGCTGGAGCGACAACACGGCGTCCTCACCTTCCGCATGACGCAGGTCCTCACCGGGCATGGCCAGTTCGGGAAGTTCCTGCATCGGATTCTGGCGGAAGCAACGCCCGGGTGTCATCATTGTGCGGACCACCCAAAGGACACGGTGGAGCATACGGTGGAGGTGTGCCCCGCTTGGGCGGAACACCGCCGTGTCCTCGTGGAGGCAATTGGTGGCAGCGACCTTTCGCGTCGGGCCCTGGTTCAAGCTATGGTCCGGAGCGAGGAGGAATGGCAGGCAGTCGCCTCCTTCTGCGAAGCAGTAATGCTAGCGAAGGAGGAGGCTGCACGCGTGAGGGAACGAAGGTCCTCACGCCCTAGCCGCCGTAATTCCGACCCCGACTACCAGCCACGGTAGACGCGGGCCTGCGGACGTTGAGCACTGGGTAGCTCGCCGTCCGGCTGTTCGGTAACTAACTGGACCGAGCCCAGTCGTCGACAGCGCGTAGTGATCCTCGCGCTCCTCAAAGAGATGTCAGCAAACCGAAGGGGTAAAAAAAAAAAAAAAAGGGGGGGCCTGGTTATTACTGGACGGGTGGAAGACGAGCTACCTATGTGGCGTGGCTGGAAATCGCCCTGCGATTCCCAACGCCCGGGGTGTCTTCTTCGGCGGTGGCTGGGGCATTATGATGTCCGTTCCTCACAGTTACGGCCATCTGTTTCGCTTTAAGGAGGCGGTGGCTTCCCATTCCTTCTCGCTCCGGATCATGCTATGAACCGAAGCCAGAAGTTGTATACATCAAGTCTTTACACTCTTTAGACTGTGTGTTAGTTCTAGGGTCCAACTTCGATATTTTCTTTAACTATTTTCCGCGCAAACTTACGTTTACCTTCTCACAATAACAAACACGTTAATTGTTACTTACAAACCGAACCGATACATTCCATTGGGTTTTGTAACAATTTTATTTGTAGCAAATTACTTTCCCATCAGTACGAGCTCACAATGGTGAGTAGAAACCAATCGGCGTGGTTGCACAGATCGCTTCTTTTGTAACCGCAAGTCCGTATGAAATCACACTTAGAATGACTTACATACTGTGTGCTGTGTGCTATTGAATACACAGGTAGGTTAGCGGTAGATTGTGGAATTTATATTGAATCAATATGGGACAGCTAAACTGTTTTATTAGGATTAGGATATTATTATTGTTTTCCACGGTATGATAGAAATTAGCCCCGATTTACGAGATGTACGTCGTGGGTATAAACCCAGCCAGGCAGCACTGCTCTCAAACCGATGAAGGACAACATCGCATCGTAAAGAAAACGTCATGTCCTAGAATCGAAAAATCGAAAAAAAGTCACATCTACTGACCCGCAGGGGACGCTTGGTAGATTATGGCCCATTCACACTCCCAGAGAAGAGGCCTGGATATTCACCATGTAGCAGTAGCGCATCGACCTTCGTCCTGTATTCCGAAGGTGGAATTTATTTATTTTAGGAAACTCAACAGTTTATTGTAAAGTTACATGGGCTAAGAAGGCCACCCACTATCAATGAACAGCCCAATGTAGCTGCGTGAAAGATCATGTAAAAGTGAGGTCTACACACTGCACATTGATAGCGAAATGATGACAATTATCTCTTAAACCAATTACAGAGTTTCACGGCATTTATAAAACTAGGTTAACTAGAAAGTGGTGTAAGGAAGAATAAAAAAAAAGATTGAAAGGGTAAAAACAGACCATTAAGGAATATTATTACAATTAATCAGGTGAAGAACAAAATATTAAATCGTGAAATCTAAACAGTACGATTCTATTTACATTCAATAATTAGAGCTAGCGCGAAATGAGTTACGGTACAATTTGTCTACTAAACAATATCTGCTTAACTTGTTTCCGGTATGATTGTTTGGATAAAAGAAATATATCGACATTTTCAAAATACTCGGAGTATATGCGAGGCAGTCGGGTCATAACAGCGTTTCTCCCATATTTTGTGCGGCGGAATGAGCGTGATGATTAATTATTATTGGTGGTAGAATATCACTTTGTTTTAGGCCGTTAGCTTAAATATATTTTATTCATTTAGAAGATACCTAATACTTGTCCAATATACAAAACACAAAACAGTTCCATAAAATAATGAAAGGTATTTTGACCAGATAAATAGTCAAAAAGTTTATTGATGAGACTCTCATCAAAATCACATGTAAATTTTTAATTTTTATTTTTTCATCTTGCATCTACTTTTACAGGCTTTTTTTATTCCCAATGTGATAAATGCACTTATTCTAACTTATTAATACCAACATGTATACACAAATGGCGGAGTGGTCTCAAAAATCCTTTCATTTTTCCTTATATAAATAATATATATTTATTTATTATGTAGGTTTATATTATTTTAAACATATATGTATGTTTATTTTATATATATACATTTGTTCCCTTATTTTCATATTAATCTTTTTTTTATGCACCTACCATGTTTTCTCTTCACTACCCTTGTTTGACTGGTAGAGAATGCCTAAGGCATTAAGTCCGCCTTTGCACCTTTGTGTTGCTTGAAGTTTTAATAAACAAATAATCTATAAATAATTATAAAATAATGCATTTCTTATGAATTTACTCCGATTACAATAAAATAAATCCGTTTCATTAGCAATCACGTTGAGCGTGCGAAGTGCACGCGTAAGCGGCGCCCCCCTTAAAGGTTTTAAGTGTTAGGTAATTCTGAACCTCAGAAGTAACTCTGAATTAAAATTCCTTAACCAATTCATAGATCCGTCTCAACAATATTTTAAGAATTGCCTGTGCGATACCGTCGGATCGAGCACGACAAATTGTCTGTACGACTGACACCTAACACGACCAGTTAATACTCGTACATTATATTCTCATAATTCTAATCTTGAGGGTGCTCTACTTATAGGGTCATTGATTTTAATCTGCATTCTACATTGTTGCTTGGCAATTATATGTACTATTACTTATATTATAGTTGTAATCAGTATAACACGCCATAATCTCAACTTAGAAGATTTGGTATAGTTTCGTTTCAGTTGGAAATTAGTGTCATAGTGAAAAACAACTGATTACAATGATTAGTTACTTACTACAATACAACAATCTACAAAAATAACTTCATACTTTTTTGTTTTAATTAAATAATAATAATAATTATTATTTACTCTTAGACACGGCGCGTATTGTCCGGAGGTTCCTCTCATATGACCCTGCTCCCGATGCTGGTGGGCTACTATTTTTTATATTTTGAAATGTGTTCTTTTTTTATGTGTGTTTTAAAAATATATAAAATAAAATGTGTAAAAAGTAAATAAAGATATAATAACTTTTTATTTGTTATAATTTTTTTATTTATTTATTTTTAATTAGGATATAATTACGGGTTATTCCTTGAGAGCCCCGATCCTCGAGAGCCCCGTACAAGAGGCACCCGAATGTGATAAATATGATTACATTTATTTTTATTCTGTTTTTCTGTTGTTTTCGATTTGTACGGTCTACATAAAAAAGTGCAAACTTAAGTACTATATGTTGCGACTATGTTTAAAGTTAATTATTATATCAATTTTATAACATTTTTTTTTTACAATATTGTGATTTTGTATCTTTTTTGAAAATACTGATTGAAAACCTTTATTTTTTATTACTACTTTTGTTTGTTTTTATAGTTGATTTTTGCATGTTTTGAGACTTAAAAGTTGATAATATAATCTTTTAATAAGCATTTTTTATTATAAATAATGATGAATCAGTGTTTATTATGAATGAGTGATGTAAAAAAAAGTGAAACTAATTTTGCACGTTAGTTTATTATTGAGTTATTTATTTAGTATGCTACAATAACAAAAAAAAACTTAAAAGAAATATTCCATGTGGTATTTTTATTTTCTGTATTAACAAAAGAACTAATAATAATTAAAAACTGGGATCGCTCTAGGACAGATTATGTTGTAATTTTTAATATTTACCTAAAACAAGAAAAACTAGTATAATTTTCCTAATTCTTATAGTGCAATAAAGTGTGAAAAAGCATGTATTTTTACCTCACTCAATAACAAATTCACGCCGCGGACTAGCAGCAAACAATAGGTATACGGGCGGCTGGCTTCAAAGGCGAATCACGGTAAACGTCAATAAAATTTGACAATTCGCACATTAGAATTTAGTTCCCTAAACCACCACCTGACAGGCACTGGTATACCGGCAAGAAATTTCCATAGGAATTCGATAACTGATCGTCATTTATTTTCCGCAAATTCTCACGCAGCGGGGAGTTTCGATATTCCAATATCGAAACATGCCTTATAATTGTTTATTTATAAGTTCGTATCGAGAATGTATCGATTTTCTAGATCCAGATTTAGCACATTCTAGGGTATGAGAAGATTTTTTCAACCGCGCTGTTTTACGAGCTACCAAGTATGATTGTAATGTCTAATATTGTAATTGTGTCCAACTGCAACATTGTAGGAAATATGCAGTCGTATTGACAGTTTTTTACTGGTATATATAATTGATATGTGCCTTGAATTAAAATATAGATCTCAACATGGTAACTGTAATTATAAAATATTTCTTTTTATAGAGATAACTGAATCTAAAGTAGTATTGATGGCCCATTGTTTCGACGGCACAGATGGCAGACATTTCTTATATAGTAGAACTACATGAGATTTTTTTATTTTATCGAATTTACGACTATTGGATACAATTAAACCCTAGTTACAGATTTTACTTTTTATGTCACGATAAAACGTGATTAGACCATTCCATTAAGCTTCTCTTTGGAGCCATGTCCCCAAAATTTAATTCAATACGTGGAAAAAACATTCAGTGATTTCGCATTGGGTGCGTACGCGCACCGTGCTCTCGTTTTATTTGCGACGCTAACAAGTTTTTTGCTTGAAGAAAAACGACGGTTACTTGGTAAGTTGGTACTCATCACGGGAGCGAGAAAGTCAAGCCACTCGTGCACGACGTGAATGTAGAGTTATTTCAGAATTCTGTGTTTATCTGTAATTATTTATTTATCAAACAATTGCTTGCTATACTTACAGTTTGCATGAAAGCGTCAACTATCTAAAAAAAACTTTATGCGAATATTAAGGATAGTTTTATGATTAAACATAAACTAGCTCCTGCCCGCGGCTTCACTCGTGGGTAAAGTAGGGTTCTCCATACAAACGGCAGTTCAAAACTGAAGTTTCATCCTCTTAGGGGGAATTTGCATCATTCTAGTTCCTGTAGTTTAGGCTGTACATTGATATGTCAGGCAGTCAGTTTCTCCTTTTATATATAAATGTGTAGATATGATAAAGTTTGGTGCCTAAGCAATTAGAGCGTTTAAGCAGATTGAGCGCCTAGGCTAATCCATAATCTAAGACGAAAGGGCATATCACGCCGTCAAGGTTCGCGTCGCCGACGGTAAAGGAATGTATATGCAAGCAAATCTGTATTTTACGAGATGCGAGTGGTTTTGGTTGAGTTGATATGTCTTATTACAAAACTAAAACTAAAAAATACTATTATATAAAAAAAAATACATTTTACACTTTAATTTTTTTTGCGGTTTGTAGTTTTTTTCTTAAATTAGTCTAGTTTTATTACAGGTTTTTTTTTAGGTGGAAAATCATCCCGCCCTTGGGCTGATCGGGAAGACGTTTCAGACTTTTACTGACTAAGATCAACTCCTGTTCCGAGCCCCGGGGTTCACTTTCACACAACCCATGAGTTTTTATAACGGATAGGAACCCCTTCTTGGATATAGGCTTCCTCCAGCTAATTCTAGTTTTCTCTGTGTGTGGCTTCATTTATCCATTCTTTTCCTGCTGTTACTGTTATATCATCTGCTCAGTGTTTCTTTGATCTCCCTGGTTGTCTCTTACCGCTGGGTCTTGTCCACCGGGTTGCCTCTATGGTCCGTCTGTGATTGGTATACTAAGTGTCCAATATGTGTTACCTAGACTTAATTAGATAGATAGATAAAGCATTTATTTGTTACAACACAAAACATACACGAAAGCACAATTAAATAATAAAATTGCATGCATGTTTTGTGGGATTAAAACTTACCTCTTTCGAAGATCATTGATATTTCATATAAACTTAGAATATAAATGAGTTTTCAGTTATTACCTAGCAAAACAAACGTTTCGCTTCTTTATAATCTAAGAAAAATCTACATAGTGTAGAAAACTACTGTTCACTATACATTTGATACAGTATACAACTGGATCTTTTGAGTGAATCTGCTTTTGCAATAGCCGTGAAGCATGCATAATTTAAAAATAAATGTAGTTCAACATGAAATCCCCAATAGATTCGCGGCCAAAACCTTTCAGTGCATATCTATTGTGCGAAAAATACATCTCATTACCACTACAAAAACTTATAAAGAAAAAGTCAACGTTGACAGCAAAAATATTGACTTAACCGCACTTTTTTACCTCTAGTAACTCTGTAGCGACTTGGCAACTGTGAGTGAAACCAGTCGCGTAGTACCAACACCGAATGAAAAACTGTATCACGGTAGAAAATAACCTAGCGGGATGGCATAGAGAGTGAAAACAGAACGGTGGACAGTTGACCAATTTACGTAGACACCAACCACGTCATTAAATTCCTTAGGCTTCTATATGTGATGGTTGATGTGACGGGGGGTGAGGTAGATCACTTTGTCTGGACGTTATTTTCAATATGTCTATTATTGAATCGCGAGTCAGCCTCAGGCTATGCAAGGGTGTTATTCTATTGGTGTTGTCATAATTTTGTTTACACTGGAATGTCTGCATGAATTATTAATTATTTGTATTGAGGTTTGTGTAATCATTGTACGTAGATAAGAGAGAAAAATAGTATAGTAGCTAAATGTGTGATGAATTGCATAAGTAGATTGGGAAATATAGACTTTATTAATAATGTAATCCATTGTCGGTTTTTTATTTGGGTTGTTGCGAACGAACTTTTTATAGAATAATAACATGCATAACCGCATTATAGATGTGCTTATATTGGCAAAAGTTATGAAGAGAAGAAATATTTTTGGACACAAAAATTGTAATCATCAATTCCATTCTAGTAAAAGGTTTCTATAGATACTTGGCTAAAAAAATAGCTAAGAATATTAATTTATATCGTTACGTTGCCATCTATCTGATGAAGAAATGAACGTCGACACACTAATTAAAATAGACGTAAGTGCAGTGAGTGAAAAACTGAGTGGCGCAGACCTCCCAATTTGGTATAAATCACACGTGCAATTAACCGTACCTCGTGTCTGCGCCCGCGCATACGCCACTCCGACACAGGGCTGCTACATAAGCCCACAGATTTCCAGAATATGTAAGTAATGAGCAAGTGTAACTGTTGTGTTGTTCAATTATAACGACAAAAATCAATTTGAAAAGCAAAATGGTCACTATTATTCCATTTTAATTAAAGAAGACAGCAAAAACAGCAGCTGATAATGTGGTAGATGTTAAATAAAGGGAACCTTGGGTTTCTTCCAGGAACTTTACAAACTAAACATTGAATTATAAACCTAATGGCTACGTAAGTTTAAATAACCGTAATCATCATCATCATTAAAGCCTACAAAACCTTTTTTTTTCCGCTCCGCTTTTGGGCGAGCGAGAGGGTGTGTCAGACTTTTACTGACTAAAAACCCGCTCCTGTTCCTTCGTTACCTTTCATACCAGGGCCTTCTTTTCAGAAGCAGACGCTTAGGTTCGACCGAGTAGGTTTCGACCCTGTTGAGCCCCTACGGTTTGCTGACATCTCCTTGAGGAACAGTACGCAGTTACCGGACGATCGGACATCGAGCTATCCATTGCTCGTTGTCCGCAAGTAGCCTACAAACCTGGATAAAGTCCTCCCAAGTGTCGGCAAATCGACTTCTTATGTGGTTCTTACATCCAGTGCATTACTATTCCCCGTATCCCAGGGAGGAGGCGGGAGTTCCAATAGTGGGAAACATAAAGCTGATTTTACCATACTAATATTGTAAAAGTGAATGTTGGTAAGTATATGTGTATGTTTGTACACGTATTCCTTTTCACTTAAATGGCTGAACGGATTTGAATAATTTTTGGCACCCCGACAGAATAGCACGTATGATTTTTATGTCTGCACCCCTAGCCAAGCTACGATCGTTTCGTTTGTGTCGAACGCCTCGAGTAGGCTTCGAGTAGGCGTCACAGATTCCTTTGTTCAAAGAGAACAAAAGAATCGGAAGCGTGGCTTACTCAAGGCGTTCGACGCAAACGAAATTATCGTAACTTGGCTAAGGGGGCTGAAGCGTGTTCTCTTGGGATAATTACCCACTTTCACACGGGCGACGACACTTGCAAAAGCTAGTGGTGAATAACTTACTGCCCCGACTTACAAGTTGTAGATTGTGGGAACAAATCCAGCAAGGCGCATTACTCTGTGTAATTTATTTCATCACCACTGCTTTCAAAACGGTGATGGAAAACATCGTGAGGAAACCGGCATGACCTAGAACCAAAAATTCGAAGACGTGTGACATCCATCTATCCACACTGGTCCCGTGTGATCGATTATCGACCCATTCCCACTCCTAGAGAGGAGGCCTGAGTCCCAGCAGTGGGAATATTACAAGGCTGCTTATGCTTATTATTTATTATGCTTAAAAATCAGGTTAAATTTTCCCAGTAAATTGGTAACCCTGCGCAAAACACCAGCGTCTTCCGCGCACCTCATTATTTCGGCATCTGCTCTTGTTTTGCAAGTCGCAACGGTTTTTTTTCTTCTTTGGCCCGAACGCATACTTTAAACTTACTGTGAACGCTCTTAAATTTACTTTTTTTATGTAACTGTGTAATGGTGAATTTAGGCAGGCTCAAGAAACTGTGTTTGTTACGATTCGGTTCGGCACAATGAATTATGGCGTAAGCTTAATGTAAACAGAATAAACTTGTTCTATTGTGTTTACAATGATCTGTTCTTTTTTAAACTTTTTAATTTAAAATTCTTTTGACATAAATAAGTTGTTTTTTCGATAACCAATTGGTAATTGATTTTGACATGTTTTATTTTTTAATAGTGGCACCAGGTTTTTTAGTCTTGTAGTACAGAGATAAAATTAAGAGGTTTGCCAGTTCACTAACCTAAACTAAGAGGCTAACCTCTCCTAGAGAGGAGGCCCGAGTCCCAACAGTGGGAACATTGATAGGTTATGTTATGTCATGTATGTTAATCTTTTAATGCCGTGATGAACAGGTTTACTTGCAAACAAAGCCTGTCAAAAAAAACTGGGCAAGTACGAGTCGGACTCGCGCACTGAGGGTTCTGTACAAACTTAGCTATGTAAATAGTTCCATTTCCGAATGGAGTCTCAAAGGATTTTCCCAATCGCAAAAAAATTTTTTTTTGTGACGTATCAACAAATCTAATATTTTTAGATTTATGATAGATATTATAATTTAGATACATGTAGTATAAGACCTTGCTTTATGTCAAATTTCAGGATTTGTCAACGGGAAGTATTTTTGATTCCACTGAGAGTTTCGAAATATACGTTTATTGCGACAAACGGCCGTATCTTTTCTTTCGTTAACTTGGAATTTAGATTTTTTTTTTGCAGCTTCATGGGACCGCAGACTTGAATACATGGTTTAAATTTCAAATCAATACCTCCACACATTCCCGAGATAAAGGGTCTTGACAGACAGACAGATGGACAACAAAGTGATTTTATAAGGGTTCCGTTTTTTCCCTTTTGAGAATGTGTGTTTATGTCTCTGAAATTACCTGTAGTACCTACGTACGGTTATTTTCATATAGTAAATTTTAATTTAAATTGAGGGAAATTTGTAATTCTACGAGGGTGAAGCTACTGGCAGAACATATTGTAATATGATAAAGTTGGTCTTTCTTATCATGTATGAGTCAACCTGAAGAAACGTCAAAGTCTAGATTTCCAAGCTAGGCTTATCTATTCATTTGAGGCGGTAATAATTTGCGTATAAATCATGTCGGTTGCGAAAAACTCGTTCACAATTTACACACTGACTGGCTAGATGCAAAGCAGGGTAGGTTCTACCATGCACTACTTGCCAACGTTATGGTTATGTTACTGATTTAAACAAAAGACTGCTTTTTCAGAAAGGATTTGTTTGTTCTGTTTCATGAACATGAAAAACCTTCTCCTTTTTTAGGGTTCCGTATCTTAAAAGGAAAAAACGGAACCCTTATAGGATCACCTTGTTGTCCGTCCGTCTGTCTGTCAAGACCCTTTTTTGAGGTGTCGGGTTGAAATTAAACCATATATAGTAAAGTCTGCGGTCCCTTGAAGCTGTGAAAAAATCAAACTTCGTCGCGAAAAATACGTGTATTTCGGTACTCTCGTAAATTTGGCATGAAGCAAGGTCTCATAGCACAAGTATAGGAAAAAATCAGAAAACTGTAATTTTGTAGTTACGTCACGGAAAAAGAAAAAAATGCGATTCGGAAAAATCTTCGTAACTCAAATCGGGAATTGACTGTTTTTATAGGTAAGTTTGTACAAAATCCTCAGTGCGCGTGTCCGACTCGCACTTGTCCAGTTTTTTTAAATGAAATAAGCCAATACATAGAGAAATTATAGTTAGTAGTTACATCAAGTAGTCAAGCATTTACATTAATTGTTAAACAGCGAAAAACAGAACTAGAAACACCGACTTCCTAAATTAAAGTTATTTTGTACTTTTTAGTTTTTTTAAACATATGGAAGTCGGATATATTTACATAATTTTTAGGGCCACAGAAAAAACGCACCTTTATGCCTATTACTGGCTTTACGAGTACTTATCTAATTTCTCATGAAATTATAATATTAAAACTTGTTTGACATCCAGGTGATACATTTTAATTTCCTTCAATCAGCTCAGTGAAGAAATTACGCTTTAGGAATTAAATATAATGGTGCTAAACGGAAAATCTTGTTGCACAGCAAATATAATATGACGGTGTCGACTTGCCCCGTCAGTTGGGGCATCGTGAACTTGGGGTTCCGTATGTTGGTTTTAATTTATTTTGCTCGACATTATGAAACAATAAATATTGATTTAAGTAGGTACGTTATGCTATTAGAGATCTGTTCGTCAATATAATTGTGAAATATTAAGTTAACACTTCATAGTTTCCAATGATATTTCGATTATTTCCGCTATGCTCTAGTTTCGCTATTCAATGAAAGTAAAAACCTATTTTATGTTTTATATAAATTAAATTTATAAGAGATTTTTATGTCATGCGCTAAATATTAAATTGAGTTTCTATGCAATGACTATCGATGTTATAATTCTAATGATGGTTTTATCAAATCTATTATAGCTATGTATATTTAATTTGTAACGTTCCTAAGGGCGGAATTCACCAATAAAACTAATCGCGTTTTAACGTTTGGCTCGCATAATCTTATTCACCAATAAAACTAATCGCTAAACGCGATTAGTTTTATTGGTGAATTCCGCCCTAAGTATCGTCCGTTTTCTTACATTTCAGTGTAACCCCAACTGTCAGACCGGTTGTTGGAGGAGTAGGTACCTACCACGCACACAGCGTATAATTTAGTAATGTGGACGACATTATGTACAATAGTGTTGACGCTTATCGTCACCGTTACTGTACAATTATCGATCCCCGCTGCACTTATTATCGATACACAACACCATTAACCGACCCATAAGTTTCTCGATTTGTCGTAACTGCATCAAAATGATCGATAACATCGTCCATCGCCGAAATGAACCCATAATGGAATTTGTTTAAATTTATTTTGGTAATTACGAAGTGCGGTGCCTCAGGGCACGCACTTAATTTGTTTATTACGATTTATGAATATAAAATAATTTAATTCGTTGTTGTTATCACGTAATTTGAAAGTGTTGCTACTAACGTTTAAATGTGTAATTATTGGTGAGTATTCACCGTGAGTGATGGCGCATACTCATCAAGTTAACGCCTACACACTGAGAAATTAATTGGTACCAATTAGAAACTAATCCGATTCAGTAAATAAAAACGCTATAAAACGTAGCAAATACTTTGTCAGATGTCAGCCACATTACATTAGTAATTTTTTTTTAATACCCCTTTTGCAGGTATAGACTGCAAATAAAATTCTATATAAATAAGCAGTTATTCCCTTTTTTGAGTTCAAAGGCTATTTATTATATATTTGTTTACTTTTCCCACTATTCAAACACTTAAGGATATGTTATCCTTAGGTGGATACGTCACTTCGTGCTAGCGTCCGTTTTTAAGGGCCAGTTTATTGAGTGTGCAAGTTACAGTTTTTACATAGTTCTTGGTAACCAGTCCACTTAAGCCTCCCAAAACCATAGCCCTATATATTTTTACTATATATCATAATAGTTAGACTTAAGGACAACCCCCGGTTGGTGGGTTGTCCTTAGGTCCACTTACTTATCACGTATGTAGAAAGATAATCGTCGGTTGTTATTATGTTCCTTGAAAAGTGTTTAAAAAGCCTATACGAGTTAGCTTCGGCCTTTCATATACATTTCAAAGGTCCTGAGATAAACCTATTCTATATATATATATATATAAGAGGAGAAACTGACTGACTAATATACACAGCCAAAACTACTGAGACTAGGAGTGTGAAATTTTGCACAAGGTTTCCTTTTATAGCATAGGTGAGCACTAAGAGAGGATTTTTCAAAATTCACCTCCTAAAGAGATGAAATGGGGTTCCAAAGTATGTATGACGGATACTACTTCCACGCGGGCGAAGCTGCTGGCAAAACTAGCAAAAGCATAAAAATTATAATACCTAAATTTTAAGACACATTCTTTATGACACTGTAATGTATGATCGATTACTGTTTCCTTGTGTGTATAATAAATAAATAAATAAATAAATATTTATCAATATCCATCGTTATTGCCTATACAATTTATGAATATTGTTTTAAAAAGCCCTTGTTTTCCTACTGAACCTTATCCGTAAAAGCAACGTATTCCTAAATCGGCGACGTCATTAAGTCGATGTAACTCCAACCGGTCATTACCGTGTCTATATCTAGACCACGATATCGATAAGCAAGTTTGTCTGTTTATTAGTGTACGGCCATAGGACTTTGTAATTAATTTATCTCGTCCTCATCAAAATATCTCGCGAGGCATGAGGTCCAGAGTTCCTGACCAAAGAGGGCACGTCGCCTTAACTGGTCGGTAGTGACGCTATGATATGGAGGCAGATGCGGAAATGTATCGATATTCAAGTACGTTTATTGTGGATCAATTATGTTCATAAGATATGTGAGAAGTGATATGAAAGAAAAGGGAGTTACTGATAGCGTGACGAGTGACTGGACAGAATGGAAGATAAAACCGTGTTCAGCCGACCCCAAATAACACGGGACAAGAGTAGGTAGATGGATGGAGGTGTCACAACTTCCCAACTCTGGGCTTCTACAGAGTTATTTATTATAAAAAAACCGGGCAAGTGCGAGTTGGAATCGCGCACTGAGGGTTCCGTACAAACTTACATTATAAAAACAGTTCAATTCCCGAATTGTGTAACGAAGATTTTTTCAAATCGCAAATTTTTTATTATAGTATAGTAGACGTAACTACAAATTTACAGTTTTCATATATTTTCCTATATTTGTGCTATGAGACCTTGCTTCATACCGAATTTCAGGATTCTAGGCCAACCGAAACTACCTTATGAATTTTGATTTCCTTGAGAGTGTGTGCGTTTTTTTTGCGACATAAATAGCCGTATACTTTTTTTTTCGTTAACTTAGAAGTTTGATTTTATACAGCTTCAAGGGACCGCATATCTAAGTATTTGGTTTTAATTTCAACTCGATACCTCCACGCGTTCCCGAGATAAAGGGTCTTGACATATAGACAGACGGACGGACAACAAAGTGATCCTATAAGAGTTCCATTTTTTCCTTTTACGGTACGGAACCCTAAAAAAATAGTACCTTTTACCTTACCCAGGAAATGTACCATTGATCCCAGGCCTAACAGTCATAGAGCCTACGAGTTCTCGAGTCTAGAGTTTTGTGTTTTCACTTTCCATATCGTTTGTGCATCAGTGTCACGCAAGAAATCGTACTGTTGTCAACCGTTTTATCTTTAAATCAAAATAACTGTTTACTATATATACTTTTACGCTATTAAATGGGTCTAAAGTCGAATTTTCATATCAGCTAGTGAGTTGAGCTATACAACATATTACGATCGCATGTCTCAGAGGTATAAATGTTAAATACAGTGCAGTTTGTTGCCGACGGACGTTAAAATGGATAGCCGGACGGTTTTTGGAGCAAAATTAAGTCGAGCAGTTCGATATCGTCGTGGGTTACATAAATAAGTGGTGTTCCTGTTTTTGAGGGATTCGGAGCTTGATTCGAGAGTGTGGTGTAATTTAAATGTAGCAAGCAGGTTGTATGAAAATTTATCCACACGAATATATTTTTCATTAGTCTCACTCTTGGTCACTATCTCACCGTTAAGCAATGGCAAGCGTGCTCGATGTTTTTTTTTTGAGGTGGGATATCATGCAATTAATTCTTCCACCCTGGGGTAGAGCGAGAGGGCGTGTCAGACTTTTACTGACTAAATCCATACCTGTGTCCTTCAGTTAACCTTTTAGGACTACGAGTTTCCTTTTCAGAAATCCCTGTGGCCCTACCGGGTATCGGTCCTGCTGAGCCGTTACGGTTTGCTGGCATTTCTTTGAGGAGCGTGTCACGCGTTCTCGGTGACTTGGTTTCGGTTCGGACCATGTGCTGTTTCAGGACAAGGTCTTCCTGTGTGCCGAGTTTCATCGAAATCCGTTCAGCCGTTCGAGCGTAAAGAAGCAACAAACAAACAAACACTCACCAACTTTCACCTTTATAATATTAGTGTGATGTACTAAAAGATAAAATAGGTACCAATTAAATAGATGATGCCACAGAAAGACTATTAACATAAAACCTCTTCACACCTTCGTTGCTTATTAATCATCCAATTAGGTACCTGAGACGCGTTAACATTTATTTTTAATTATTGATACGCTTACGCTTGACTATTAAAGGGGTGACCAGACGGTTGCAAACCAACGTCCCAACCAAGGTGATCTTGCTAGTTTCAGTCTGTGTAGACAGCAGTTGTAATCTATGACCTTCAACGCCCTTGGTTGGGTGGCGCGTTTTCACAACCACCGAACGTGTTCGCGAGTGGTTTACATTCATGTAGCGGCAACACAAACCAAGCACATAAACCAAGGTCACATTGGTTGGAACGCTAGTTTGCAACCGTCTGGTCACCCCTTAACTAACCTGATGGTAAGTGATGATGTGGTCGACGATGGAGCACGCTCACCAAGAAGTAACCTATTAACTCTTGATTTAATGAAGGTTGTAGCCATCAGGAAACACAGACTCCGGCAGAAAATTCCACTCCTATACCTAAGGAGTGGAATTTTCTGGGCGCACAATGAATGTGTTCCCAAAAGGTTTTATGCAGACGGGTGGGAGGTCCACCATGTATCGGTAGTAAGTATATTAACATATCTTAGATTTGCGACAAGTTATATAATTGAGTATTTAACATGCATGCTAAGGGAAAGTTCGAATGAGTTACCGTGGCCCTGGAACGCAAAGGGTAACTGAAGAAACACGTGTTAGTTTTAGTCTGTAAAAGTCTGACACTCCCTCTAACTCCACCCGGGAGGAGTGATTTGATGATTTCTCACTGATAAAGGATCTAATATGCGTATATTCTTTATCATCATCACTATTTTCTCAATACAAATTTATTTGAGGTCGGCCCAACATTTGTGTTCTTCTTGCTTTTTCTTTTTGTTACTTCATTATTCGTCATCATCTCGGATCGTTTGAAAGAGTCACCTTGGCTAGGTTGTACTGAAAGAACATGGGTGGGTTTTAGTCAGTAAAAATCTGACACTCCCTTGCTCACCCAGAGCGGCAGAAGTTATTGATGATTTCCCATACATTTATTGTTGTTTTTGTCTTTAAAAGTAAATACATATATACAGTATATGCACTAAAAACGGCAACTAGTCTGTGTTCGAAGGTAGTGGATGCTCAGTGTAAGAATCTTGCTAACGATGCGACAATTGGTCGCAAACGTTGAAAGAGAAACGCTCTCTTGCGCAATGTAATTTTTTGTGACAAACTAGAGTGGGTGCTTAGGCCTGTTTCATCAGCTGACCTTGCTTTCCGTTAATTAGGCACGTCCACGTCTCGTCGAGTCGGTGATGGATCGGTCACCTGCACTTACAACGACTTGCAGCAACTAGATACGACACTTGTGTAACCGACATTGAGCGCTGTAATCATTGCAGATTTTTTTTTCTAAGACAAAAAATGTTTTGAATTTAAATGAGCGACATATTTGCTATGTGCCAAGGAAGAGAGTAAAAGTGAAGGACAAAGAAATCGTGTTTTTGAACAATAATTACATTAAGATTATTAATTGAATGCAGTAAAAATAAAAACGGTCATTGAACTGAATTTGGTTCAAGTTCAAAAAT
This sequence comes from Mythimna pallens, assembly GCA_961205895.1. NCBI lineage: Eukaryota > Metazoa > Arthropoda > Insecta > Lepidoptera > Noctuidae > Mythimna > Mythimna pallens. The sequence goes on from OY540843.1 coordinate 13,594,591, forward strand.
TGAAAGCGCATTACTTCAAACCGAACCATATGCGATAAAATTACCTCCATTTTGGGAGACTATAAAGACAGATTTTATATTATCAACTCGAGTGTTTTAATTGCAGATCGAAGTCGTTTCCATATTTCTACATCGCAGTTACCATGTCAGTTTAGCGTATGCTCTGAACAATCACGCAACTGGTCAAGCGAGCACAAGCAGGTTGATTTCAATAGTCACATCTTATCTGAGCTGACTATACATTTACAATAACGTCTAGATGACCTTAGCTGATCTTTTTGGTGATAGTGAACTGCAGTTTCAGTTTGTGTAACTTTTTATTGATCATCTGTGTTCAAAGATATTATTTGTGGTTAAGTTTTGATGGTTATCTAAACCAGTTATTATACAAGTGCATGGTTATGATAAATAGGTGAGGTAAGATAAAATAAAAAAGTAAGAGGAATAGTTTTACTGTGATGATAATAAGAACAGAATTATTTGTTTAAATTACTAAACCGTAGGATTGTTATACCACACTTTAGATTTCCTGGAATTAAGAGCTATCCAAACAATGAGTTGCAACAATAAGAGCCTCCGCTTCTTCTTCTAAAATTGTCTATCTTAATCGATCCCTGACCAAGTTCATCCCGCGAACAGGATCAAATCGGCCTCGACATTGACATTGTTCAGGTGTCAAGTGAGTGACGATCTTCGAACATCTGTCACCGTGCATTCGTTCGACATGGCTATCAACCCACGTATGTTAGTTATTAAATATAAGAAGATGACGATGATTCAGAGGCTGTTATTTTTTGTGGATACAAAATTTTGATATTTTTAAATACTTTTTATTAATGAGTTTAAATACCTCTTCGCTACAGCGGTCGGAAGCAATTTTGAGCTCTTACAAAATGTATTACTGTTTATTAGCATAGCAAAGCATAATCACTTTCATAATGTTTCCATTCTTGGGACTCAGGCTTATCTATTTAGGTATGGTTTCCGCACTTAGTCCTATGTGGACCATTGTACGTGGGCCATGGCGGCCATAACCTTAGGTGGGCTCATTCCAACCAGCCCACCTCTCTTCAAAAACAGATTAGGCCTGTTAGGTTTTTCAGGGCATCAAAAAGGGAGTTTGGGGATCTTAAGGATCGCGTGTGTATTTCAGTGATACCTGTGCAGTCTAGGGACTCAGGCCTTCTCTCTAGGGTATAGAATGAGCCGTGATCTACCATGCAGGCCCAGTCGTGGATATCACAGGACTTCGATTTTTTGGTTCTTGGTTATACTAGTTTCTTCAAGTCTTTTTTCTTCACTGTTTTGAGTTCAGTGGTTATGAAATAAATTACACAAAGCCTGCGTTTTGAACCCACGACGTACAACTTGCAAGTCGGGGCTGTTACCACTGGACTAAGACTACTCCAGTTACTAAGTAACTGTTATGTACAGCATGGCATTATATTATCTCAATGGAAACAATAAAATAATATTTATTATTGTTAATTTTGTCACATGCTTTCAACAGAAATTAATATAAACGTTCCATTAGTTCTACAGTACGTTTATTTCAAAAACCGTAAATATTATATCAAATACAAGTAAAGTATGTAATGAACCGCCTCGATATTATGTATATGGATCGTAAATATAAGTTTATGATAATACCAAGAACTAAATGGTAGTTGGGCTGGCTCTTTCGTTTGATTGTTCTTGTGAAATCGCAATTCTTAGTAAATAGGTAATAGCAAAGACTTAATTAATATCTACTAATTTTCTGACTCACAGCACCGTTATGATTATGAGATGCGTTTTGCCCTTTTTATTCGTCATCATAATTTCAGCCGAAAGACGTCCACTGTTGGACATACGTCTCTCCTATTGTCGCCAAAACGACCGGTCGTGTGCGCTTCCCAGCCATTGTATTCCCGCGATCCTCATCGGTCCACCTTGTGGCAGGTCTTCCTACGCTGTGTCTTCTGGTACGTAGTGACCACTCCAGAACCTTTCGGCCCCATCGATCATCTGTTCTGCGTGCAATGTGCCCTGTCCATTGCCAGTTAAACAATTGCTTCTTTTTTGTTTTGTCATTCCTAAGGACAGTCAGAAACCAAAAACACTGACTCCAGTCTTGCCAAGCCGTACCTTGATACACAGTTATATGGTTATGGAGGGCGGATAGGCCACCGCCATTGTACCCATAGATTTAAGTTAGTGTAAAAAGTTTTGTTACTAATTTTGTGTACAATAAAGTGTATTCTATACTATTCTATAGGCAGCAGCTCCATGTAAAATACTGTCGTCCAGCTGCATCCAGTTGGATTGAAAAACCCCAACATAGTTAAGAAAAGGCACGATAGGCAAATTGTTGGTTGTTATTTTCTCTAACAAAAGATATATTAGTAGCAACTTTGATAGGAAAGCCAATGCCTGAAGGCTCCATATAAATTGGCTATAATAATTGATCGAATTTTAATAGACTATAAAAAAAAATCAAGTACAGTTCAACACATTTCTCAACACCAGCAATAATTGCTTTCCCAATTTGCATCAGAGCAACGAATAGAACAAAAATAATTAACAAAAACGGCAAGCAACCACAAAAGTGGGTAGGTAAAGCTATCGGTAGTTTTTCAATAAGCAATAAATAATGCAACGCAACGGTGGCAGCGCACGCGCCGCTAACAAGGCGCCCGCGTGCGCCCGCGCAGCCGTGCCATCGTTGTGCAACCTGCCCCACCCAGCGCAGGCGCGCGGCTGTGTCGTCCGAGTCTTGAGAAACTAGCGAATTTGGTGATGGAAACAGGATGTAGTAGCTATCTATAGTGGTATTGCTGTTGATGAGGATATTAGCTGATACATAAATCTATATACTATATAAAACGAAATACCACTCACTGATTAATCACGAAATCTCAGAAACTATAACACTTAAAAACTTAAAATTTGGCAGGTAGGTTCCTTATAAGAAGTAGACATCCGCTAAGAACGGATTTTACGAAACTTCATCCCTAAGGGGGTAAATTGGGGGTTGGAAATTTGTATGGAGAAACCTACTTTCACGCGGGTGAAACTGCTGGCAGAAGCTAGTATAATATATATCTTAAATCTGCTGGTAATAAATGTGACCTTTACAATAAAGTCTACTGATTTAGTTGACAAAAGATTTTGATGGAGATTAATACGTCTGCTCTTAAGATTACGTTGCGAAGATGACATTAGTGGCTTCACTTTTACTACATAGTAAGTTGACAGCAGTTAAATGGCAGTTTGATTTTTATCATCATCATCAACATCATCATCTTCCTGCCCTTGTCCCGTGTTATTTGGGGTCGGCGCAACACGTTTTTATATAAACAGTTAATTCAGAAGAAGAAATCAGACAAAGTTGACGGAGAAAGAACGCCGAAGTACCTACATATTTTTATAACTTTTTTTTCGTGGTAAGAAATTATCAACATTTTCATCTCTCGCTCTGGGACACGTCCTCCAGCGTGTTAGATTTATACTGACTCAAACCCACCTTGTTCTTTCAATTGCCCTTTACGTTCCAAAGTCACAATAACTCTTTCAAAAATTCCTGCAGTCAATCTTTGAATCCAGTTCTGACATTCTGTTTAATCTTGAAGTTAAACTGCAGAACGGACTATAGAATACGCATTCTTTACTCCAATTTTGAAAGTAATTAAAAAGATAAAAGCTTTCCTGACTTAGACCAGCTCCTTAGTGATACCGTTCTTGTCCAACTCCCGTGCCCACAATATACTATAGCATATCTACATCGGCCACTTTCTGTATCTATTAGATCACCGCGTCACATACCTTATAAAAACTTAACCCAACATTTTGCTATCGGTCGACTGATTAAAAAACTATGGATTACAGACTTATGTCCTCCAAATACGACATACCTTTCTAATGCTGCCGTATTTCAATATCGACACACGAAAACAAGATTCTACATATAGATAACGCCTTATTCATTAAGCTGGTAATTATTTTGGTTTAGGTAGTGGTAGCACTTGTAGTCGATCGTCCTGTATTAGTCTAGTTTAGAGATTCGGTGCTATGAAGTAATGATATTGGAATTTGGTTTGGTAGTTAACTATTTTGAGTGCTCTTTCTTCTGTGCCATTTTTAGCTACAGGTAACTGTGTTCTTGTACGTGGCATTCAGTTGTTCTGATTAGATCAATAAATTTAATAGTTTGCCAACATGGCGGTATAGATGGTGTTGGGCGGTTTCGTTTGTCGCAAATTAATGGCAATAAAGCATAATCATATCGTAAACGGCGTTCGTGAGGCTGCGCCGGCGCAGCTAGCCTCCGGGCGCCCTTCGATTCCAAGATGGCGCCCGCCTTTAATCGTATTTGGTGTTTTTTGTAAGGTTTTTTTTTTGTTAAGCATGCCTAATAATGTTTTTTTTTGTTAACAGTTTTTGTCGCTGTGGACCCAGAAGCGTAAAGATTATTGTGATAGGCTATTTAATTCAGCTCGAGTTCCTACTTTGTGTCAATGTAATCGATTGGCGAATTTTTTTTATCAGTTTTTATTTGAAAGAATTGAGTGTTAAGAACAATAGTAAACAGTTTATTCTTTTGAAAATATATATTAATTACATTTTTAAATATTTCGGTAAAAAAATCATTTAAAAAAATGTATTTCATTGGTATGTGGAACTGGATCCAAACTACTGGCACTAAATACAGAGAAAGGAACCTCCGAACAATACGAGCCTAGTCTAGAAGTACTGCTATTTGAATTAAGCCAAGTTCAGCCACTTTACGAGACTCTTGGCTATTAAGCCATTGGCTGAAACGACTATTAGTATAATGATCAGCGAGTTTTTTGATTATCATCACCATTCCTAAGACTTCTATAAATCATTACCTCCTAAGCCTTTTTGGATTCTCTGACTGCTTGTAACAATAACGGGTCGGTTTAAAGACCACGTTACTAATGACAGGTTACCGGTCAACTGCGTATCTCGATTGTAATCCATTTACATAGGTATCTCTTACAAACCTGTTCCTTTTTACTATGATAAGCTAGGAATGCGGTTGCAGACTATGAATAGGATCTATCATCTTTTGTGAGGTGACTAGATGGATTTGTAAATGGAGTTCTGTGTTTTTTTTTGTAGGTAATAATCATAAAAGGGGCAATGGTGGCCTAGTGGAAATAGCCCCGACTTACGAATTGGTTGCGGGTTCAAACACATCCAGGCGCATTACTTTGTGTAATTTATTTCATCACTACTGCTCTCAAAACGGTGAAGGAAAACATCGTGAGTTAATCGGCATGTCCTAGAACCAAAAATTCGAAGACATGTGATATCCACCAATTCGCACTGGGCCCGCTTGGTCGATTACGTACCATTATTTCTCTTAGACAGGAGGCCTGAGTCCCAGCAGTGGGGAAATTATAAGGCTGAATATGCTATGTTATGCTGTACTGTAGAATTATACTTACGAGGAGAGAAGCTAATCAGTCGTCTTCTTCAAGGTTAAGCAACACTTGCTGCGGTCAGAACGTGGATGGGTGACCATCTTGACATATATAACATTAGTTTTAGTATAGGCGAAACCCGAAACAAGTGTCTAGTATTTATATGTAAATAATTTATGTACTAAATTTCATAACTGTGTCATGAAAAATCACAAAATTATGAGCTTGTTATGTTACCAAGTTGTCCACACAAACACATAGTCATCGGGCCATCCTGGTGACTCAGGGGTTATTTTGCTCACGTACCCATCTGTGTGCCAGCGCCTAATGCCCGCTATGACCTGCCGTGACCTATGTTGTTAGTGTCGGTGGTATCCAACTTGTTGTAACATGGTGTAAAAATTATTGGAATCGATTCAGTTTCTGATTCTTAACAAACTATATTCAGGTTTCGCATATACTACAAATAATGTTGTATAGTGATTCCTCCGTCCCTTGGCAAGCATATTACACCGTGAGTCCCAACTGTCTTTTGTAGATCTTTGACAGTCGTTACGCATAGTCAGAAACTAGGAAAGATGATACCAATCTTGCCAAGGGATATCGTGTTCCCCAATTATTATTTTTTTGTCTTTTTTTATTGATATAAACTAGTGCTTGACAGCAATCCCACCTGATGCCGGCTGATGCCTAGTGGCTGTAAGGTCGTTGCCCAATTATAACTGGGGTGTGGACATCAGAGAGGCAGTACCTTTATAGTTGGAAAAATGATATTGGTACAATCATATTTAGGTGCCTAAAAATTTTATGTTTAAACTGGCTCAGAATTAAAGTTAGCTTATAGCTGTCTTAGAGAGTAAGTGACTCTTCCTGTAAAGATGGATTTTTGATTATCACTTTATCTTATTATCACTTTTGTTAACTGTGTAAGATCAACAGACTCTACTTCTGAATTTAGAATTTGAAGTTGTCATGATAGAATCTAGCTTTCCTGCCATTGATTTAGGTTCATGTCAAAGTGTTGTGTGATTGATTTGATTACAATAAATTCATTCTTAAGTGGCAGTGGGCAGGGCACATTGCTCGCAGAACAGATGGTCGATGGGGACGAAAGGTTCTGGAATGGCTACCATGTACCGGAAGACGCAGCGTTGAAAGGCCTCCCACAAGGTGGACCGGTGACCTGGTGAGGGTCGCGGGAATCCGATGGATGCAAGACGCACAGGACCGGTCATTATGGCGAAATTTGGGGGAGGCCAATGTCCAACAGTGGACGTCTTTCGGCTGAAATGATGATGTTTCTATTGATATGCTTCTGTTTTATCTCAAGCCTCTTTATAAGATAACTCCTCCCGCTTTGAGTGGAGCGAGAGGGACTGTCAGGCTTTAACTGACTAAAACGGAAAACCCACATGTATTCGTTTAGTTACCCTTTGGGTTCCGGGGTGGTGGTAAAGAGCCTATTACACTACTCGATATTCAGACAGTCTTAGTCTATGTATATCTATTTATTTCATAGTTCGGTTTCATTCCTTTACACGACATTGGCGTAAATTGCTCCTTTTCTTGTGTGACGCTACCTAGAAGACTGTCTGAATATCGAGTGGTGGAATAGGCCCTTTTCTCTTTCAACCAATCCAGCGTATCTTTAAGTTCCAAAGTTTGGTAGGAAGTAGTTTAACAATAAAAATAAAAATACAAGAATAAAATATTTATTGTTATTTATTCATTTTGACAAGGTAATCGGTGACCTTCGAACGACTAATAGGTATCAAAAATACAAAACGACAAGGTAAATAATCTCTATTCATTATACATTCTAGTGATAAGTTAAATAGCATCTCATATGCGAATCAAACAGGATTTGGTACGAGTATACTACAAAACATTCATACAATACATAATATTGCCTTGGGGAGTGTAGAATGGGAATTGCCTATAGCCGTAGATGAGGAACTCAATGCGATGCGAGATTTTGTAATAGTTTTAACGCATACTCGAATTTAGTCCGTCCGTACTAACGTCGAGCGTATGACACAGCGTAAGTTAGGTCTGTCATACGAAATTCGAGCGAGCGTCAATACTAATTACGCTGAGTCACGTTCGACCTTGGTACGGACGGACCAAATTCGTCATACCAAGTTTGAGTTTGTGTTGACACTATAACAGAACATTGGAAATAGGGTAGAAAGTAGATGTCTACTGAAGCATCATTGTTTGTGTTTTATTTGATATAGATTATACAAAATTTTACATAAAAACGTAGGCATTTCCAAAAAAATCGATGATAAATATGGTTGGATGGAAACAGAGGCCAAAGAAAAGATGGATGGATTGTGTGAGGAACGATATGAAAGTAAAGGGAGTGAGTTGACAGAGAAAAATGGAAGAAAAAAACGTGTTGAACCGAGACCTCAAGAAGATGGGGATATGGAAGGAAGATGATGATGCTGAAGAAAATGAAGGGTTTTATAAAACTAGTATCGCTTCGCATTGTGCTCAAATAAGACAATAGGTTAAGTTAGCCTATAAATGACGGCCGAGCCATGAAGTGGAAAGGAGCGTCATGGAATATTACTTTTTATTAATTCTTCTAATATCAGATCAAAGAAAATGATTGACATCCGTATTCTATTTAGGAAATAGATATTGAAGACTTCGATGAGATATCTCGAGTTTTGCTCTGTGTCTATGGCTTTTTCATACAAGTAATTTTGTTGTTGTTGTATGTTGGTACTGTGATATAAGGGAAAATTATAGTTATCTCTAGTATATAAAATATATATTAACTTTACACTCGCAACAATCATAGAGATCTATCTATACTTACAGGAACGTTTAGATTAGTTCTTTGAGAGATTTCTTTAAATGATAAAAATATTTCTTCATTTATTATTGCTGTCCAGTAATAAATTAAATCACAGATTTGTAATTATATTAATTTAGTAATAATTTTGGAATACGTACAATGTTTTAACAAAGCTCTGAAATAATCTCTAATATCTGTATAAGTTCTAATTTAAAAATCTCAATACAATGACAATAAAAATATCTAATTTGCGTAAAATCTGAAACTTAACAATAAGGGCAGTATGAACACAGAAACAAATCTTCCCGTGGATGGTGCCCAAAACGACAATAATTTACGCAACATTCAGTATACATTATATACATATATAATTTCGACAGTAAGATAATTTTTAAAACAACTTTTCTAACATTTCGTAAAAAATATTTAATAATATCTTCAATAAGCAACAAGTTATATTTTTATTGGTAACCGGCGTTTCCTCTCAGACTAATAATACTAATTATTTTACATCGAATAAAGCGAAAATTTACAAAAATAGTACAAAGAAACTGCTTACATCCATACAATATATCGATATAGCGTAATCTATAATAGCGAACTCTCTCGGAACACTTAACATTAATTGTCTACTTTGTCTCACGACAACGAATACATACGTACTACATATTTTCGTATAACTATCGGTAGAGAAAATTCGGTACGCGTCCTAGCTACATACACTACAATAGCTTAATATTTACATTAAGTACACGAGATTCAATATCACTTTATTTATAATACATATCCTAATAGCCGACTTGGTGGCAAGTACACTTACTTTCACTCGCTGCGCCAATTCAATGTGCTAACGCGGTAACAATCATGGAGTATTTACAAAATTGACGATGCGTGATCATTATGATTACATTGTATGTGCTGTTTCCTTAGGTTTACAATTACCTGGTGCTTGTGCTGCGACGTTTTGAAACATTTTCAATGTTAATATTGCCTCGCAATTTCATAGTGTCATGGTTTATTAAACTGAGACAGAACTAAAGTTGGCGCTTATTCATTAACAGTTTGATAGTTATATTCACACTCAATAAAGGTTCTATAAGTACACAAGAGTCATTTGGATGCATCGACCAGATTATAGTAAGTGTGTGTGTGGTCAGCACGGGTCACTCTCAGGTGTGGTCGGCAGGGCTAGCGGCGGCGGTGCGCCTGCCCGGCGCCACGCGCCCCATAAACGACCTGATCTCCTCGAAGTACGTTTCGTCCGGAGATCGTCGGCGACTGTCGTCCCCGTTCTCCGCCTCGTGCTTCTTCAGATGCCTGTCGAGATTCGTTTGCTGACCGAAGCAGCGGTCGCAGTGACGACACCGGAACGGTCTCTCTTTGTTATGGATGTTCCTCACGTGCCGCTGCAAGTTGGAAGATATCGAGAAAGAGCGCTCGCAGTATTTACAGCGGTAAGGTTGTTCTCCCGTGTGCGTTCTTAAATGTCGAGTTAGGTTGGCGCTGCGAGGAAATGCTTTCCCGCAGTAGGAGCATGTATACCGGTCTCTTGCCCGAGGGGCTCCGGCATTTTGAGGCACTGGCGGAGCTCGCGGGGCTCCGGGGGCAAGCAGGGTGGCTGCTGCCGCAGGGAGAAAAGGATAGCGTCCGAAGGATGCCGGCAGAGCCAGCGGCAGTCGCCGGCAGAACTGCAAGAGCGCGGGGTGCGCCGGGTGCGCTGGGTGCGTGGGGTGCGTGGGATGAGGCGGTGGTGACTGGGTGATGAGGTTGCAGTTCTCGTCCTCGAGGCGCTGCGGGCGTTTGTGCGTGACGCGCAGGTCCAGAGGTTCATCGGCGCGCGGGCTGCTGAGCGGGGAGGGTAGGCGGCCCGGGGGGGACGCGGGTGGGGACGCCAGGCGGCGCGGCGCCGCGTGCTTCTCGCGCATGGCGGCCGCCGCGCACGCGCTCATCGGGCTCGTGCGCCACCGACCTGAAACAACACAACGAAACACTTGTTAGCCTTCAACTATGTCAAAGCTTACTGTACTAGAACTAAACCTGCCTATTAATAGACCCGTCCCGGATCTGTGTCTCTGCGCCACAATAACGTCATGATGAGGCAATCGGTACACAACAACTGATCACATTTTATTGATCAACTTTGCCCCTATCAGCAATATCCTCCGCACCGGTATGCTAAAACTTGTATAAACATTGCGACACAGCACAGAGCGCGCGCGGGTCGCGGGGGTGGCCGCCTGGCTGCCTGCCGCTGATCGATGTCGGCTCCTACGCTCGCCTTCGACTCACGCCCACTTACTTGCGACATCGGTAACTAGAGCACTTGCTACCGAAACCACCAAGTTTTTTGTTAATTATTAATACGCCTTTATAAAGTCAATATATTGCGTTCGAACCAGTTGCTTATGGAAGAGTTGCGAATGCGATCGACTGGCTAGAATCAGAAATGACATCCACGTAACAAGCTGTTCGACATGTCCAAAAGTTTGAGCATGCAGCGAGTCAGTGATGAGTGAAATACATTACATTATGCTTATTACTGAGCCTTGCCCCAGATATGTCTGTCTAGTTTTTGCTTAATCTTGTATATATCCTCAACAATAGCTCTCACTTTGTGTAAAAGTGAAACTGAAGACACGAATTGACATGAAAGATACGAGTAAAACATTATTAAAGTGCTTTCATTTCGCTATTTCACGCTTCTGCCCACGTAATATTATAACAGATAGTGTTATAACAAAAATGTTATCCGCCGATAATCGTGCACAATAAATTGGACAACTTCATTGAAGATAGATCGGCGCGCGCCATCACCCACGTCCGTCACGCGCATTGTTGGCGTGCGCCCGCGCCGACACACCGCCGATACATTTACATGTTAGACCACATTATGTTGTCATTACTCGTACCCTGATCTATAATCGTTTTTGTCTCAATGCCGCTTGCTTTTCACTGCTCTTTACTTTTATATGGCGATGTGCGATGTAGTTTTTGGTTGGTTAACCATGAACGCAAGTATATTGACAATGATAGAGTGGACTGATACAGAGATACTTGGCTATCTAGCTAACTTACTGCTTACTATTATAGATCGTGTCGGCAAACAATGTTAACTTATCTGCTATGCTAAAGACGGAGTGTGGTTCCGGCTTGAACTCGCATTCCTTGGCTGTAGGGCTAGCTCAATACAATTTTATCTGGCCATTAACATTAAAAGTAAAAGCAAAACATCCTAATAGTGCTGCTACAAATTTGTTCGCTCACGCCTGTATCCGACACGGGCTAATTTGCGCCAAAAGGAGCCGATATAAATCCTGTGAACAAGGGTCGGGCATGGACGTCAGACAGGCCATATATGGCTCGGTCGTGAGCCCTCGGTTCCAACTTATGATTTGTGGCGCAGGCGCCGACGTGCCCCTTTTATGCAAGGATTAGGTGAATAATTGTGTTATGTTGACGGTCAATATTAATCGATTGGTTGAGAACTGTGACTGTGGAATTTGGAATAAGCGAAACAAAATAGATAAGTTGCTGGCAACACTAGTACAAGTGAAGAAAGGAAAAGATCTTGAAGAAGTCTAAGGAATGTTAAGGCAAAAACTTTCTCTGTAAATCACATTACCTACTCTTTTCGTTTGTTCTTAGTCAAGGGTCCAGAATAAGTTTTAATAATAAAAAGCTAATAAACACGTAAAAACAGATCCAAAGTGACAGCGTTCGCGAAAGCTTAAACTTCGTGAACACATTATTCGGAAGTGATATCTCGCCTTGCCGATGTTAGTGGTCCGTTTAAGCCCAGTTGCACGTTTCTTAAGTATCGTTCATAGTAGTTTAGCGCGCGCATCTCCGCGCAGTCACGACCCACTAATTACCAGTAATTAACGATGTTCGGGCGTGACGCGCGCTGTGGGCGGGGCCGCCGTCGTTATGTATGTTAATGTAAATAGCGTGGCCAATGAGAAACATCATGCCGCGCCGACGCCGTGATATATTAGCATTTGAATCGCTTATTCGTTCCGTCGACTCGGGCGCACACCGACTGACCACTTTAGTGACTTTGTGCTATTCCATGCGTTTCAAAGTTCGTCCCACCTCGTTTCTTATGCAAAACTGTAATAAATTGCCGCGATTCGTTTTACTATGCTCTGTGTATTTGGAATTCCGAACGTCTACGATAAACTATAGCGGCAATAAATTGCTTTATACAGTCCATGTAATGTAGGTATCATGTTAGAGGCAAGGTGTGAATGGGAAATGAGATGTTGACTGCGTGTTTCTCTATTTCCACTCAAGAAGTTTCGTTTCCAATCGAAATTATAATATACAATGACTTTAACAAAATCTAAGCACTTACCTACATATTCAATAATTTATAGTAAAATTTAAACTAGCTTATTAGCTTAACATGTTAATGTTAATATTTATCTATAAATTATTATAATTTATTGCGCATAATGAGGCGTGATACGAGGCACGCAGTTCGATCAATCACGTCTATTAATTTAGTATGTATGAGTGTAGTGCACATAGTGGTTGGTATAACATAGGTACAATAGTGTTTACTCAGTAGCAGCCAATGGCTGTAGTCTCGCATGGCCGCCAGCCCGTAACATACGATGCTGCGCTTGTTCGCGACGCCTCGTTAACTTTACCTACCACACGGACAATATAATCGCATGATGTATTTGAAAGTGCACTTTATATAACAAACGTAATGGTATTAAAAGCTCGTTTTATTTTTCAACGCCTGACTGGACCACGAATGTATCTCAAAATAATGACATTTTTTTGTAATATTTTATCCTTTCATTTTCGATTATGATTGACGAGGCAGTACACGAACAAAATATCTTAATTTCATAACAAAAATCCAAAGAATATTTCAAGAGAATATTATCTAAAAAGCGTGAGTCGAACAACAATAGGTCTAGAGCGGACGTTGCACCACCGCTATTGCTACCGCGTATCGATAGAATGATTAATAAAAAATGTGACGGCTTCCATAGGTCGCAACACTGCGTAGTCACGAAGCCGGTCCTTCGCAATGCTGCGATGAAATAAGTAATAAATCGCAGACTATCGTCTTACAAAAAAAGGGGAAAAATATTCGTGTGACTGCAACAGATGAAGCAAGCAATTTGTTAATAAATATTAGTAAACCTGCACTTGTATGTCTCGCTGCAAAAACATGAGCATAAAGTCAAGATTTTTTAACTCAACTTGAGCTAACTAAATAAAGATAAGGACTTGTTCATTATTGATACTGCAGATAAAAATATTGTTAATGGGTGCATTGGCAACATATTTACTAAAATTAGTAGTGGAAATCATATAAGTCATGTAGTCAATGGTCGACATTCCGTATGATATTCTCATACGATCGCGGTCGTAGCAGATTCACACGCACCGCCCGCTTTTTTAGACGGATCGTATCGACAACCACGATCTTTGATTTATTTCACATCACTATTTTAGGAAACGCGTCGCGCCGATCGCCTTATGGCGAGATATGAAATTGCTCGGCAATGTATGAACTTAGAATCTGTTCTAAACGCCGCTCAGATGGATCGATTATGTCTGCGGACGTATCATGCTCGTATTATACGGCTGATCGTTGCAAAACCAAAGCTGTTAGTACTAAATCCTCCTGTTAAGCGCACATTACTTACACTATATTAGGTCATGCTATTTAAAGCTTCTTCATTGAATATTATCTTTTAGATGACAACTAGTTTGTTGCCAGCGCGAATTTACTTAGCATTAATGCCTCTTAACTAGACGCGGTCGTCGATATGCCATTTATTAAGATCGTGATGGAACGCAGTCGTAAATATAGGTGTCTTTCTTTAGCATATTCAATGATAGCTGTACCTAGCTTATTGACAAAGGCCATGTCTTGACCTGTGCGTGACACGATAATGTGTTCGTGGCCACACTGGCGCAGACCTCGTATCTACACTGTATTGCATTGTTGTAATAGCAAGTCAGTGTAGCGTAAATGGACTCTCAATTTGAAAATTAAGCATTCAAAGCACCCGGCGATGTTCGAGTTGCCACGCGAAATAATTATCTAATCTATTATCGAATTGCGTTTATGGACCAATCTCAACGGAATGTAACGTATTTTAGAGTGGGCATTTAATACACCTTGCGGTCGATTCTGGCCAATGGCGGATTGATTTGCCACGCATGCGCACTTATGACGATAATGTTGTTTATAAAAGTTGCGAGTGTATGTGGGAACCGGGGCGGCAGGCGACGCCGCGTGGGAACCGCCGGAAATCGGGACTTTTTTCTGTCAGCCTGCACCAAACCTACATACAACTTATTTAGCGGCGATTAGTTATGTGAGCGGCGTCCGCAATTAAATATATTGACGCCGATTCTGTGAAGTATCAGTTGATATCGATGGAGGACCTTTTTCGTGACATCCTGATGACTGAACCGTTAAGGAGCGTTCCAAATTTCAATATCATTTCTAGTTATTTTAATGAGTATTTTATCAGAGTAATTATTTCGGAATTCAGTCATATATTTTATGTCGACATGACTCGTCGATATTAATTTTTTAGGACTTAATTATAGGAATAATTTGAGATTGACTAAATAAAAATATGTGTTACAAGCAACAAACGTCAATTAAGCGTCTAGACTTATTTAAAAGACATTTACATGCGTCACTCAAACACGGTTTTGCAAAACTAATAACTAAAAGTTGCAAAATATTTTGGTCGCTAAGACAACTTGAGACATACTCGTATCCTCACAGTAATAAAAAAGACATAAAACTATAAAAATAAAGTGAATCATGCTCATTCGTATACATATATATTTATATATGATAATTAATAAAGATAAGTGCATGTTGTCTAGCTCTTTTCCTGCATTGTAAAAAAAAAACCTGGCAAGAGTGTGTCAGACTCGCGCATTGGGAGTTCCGTACAAACTTACCTATGTAAACAGTCAATTCCTGAACGGGGTTTCGAAGATTTTTCCGAATTGCAATTTTGTTTTAATTGTGACGTAACAACAAATTTACTGTCTTGCAGATTTATTCCTATATCTGTACTATAAGACCTTGCTTTATGCTAAATTATAGGATTCTGGGTCAACGGGAACTACCCTATGATGATTTCGATTTCCTTGAGTGTCGAAAAATACGATTTTTGCGATATAAACGACCGTATCTTTTTAATTTCGTTAACTTAGAAGTTTGATTTTTCACAGCATCAAGGGACCGCAGACTTGACTATATTGTTTTAATTTCAACTCGATAATTCCACGCGTTCCTGAGATAAAGGATCTTGACAGACAGGAAGACAAACAGACAGACGGACGGACAACAAAGTGATCCTATAAGGGTTTCGTTTTTTCCTTTTGAGGTACGGAACCTTAAAAATTATTAAAACCTGCTTGGTTTAATTCGATCTTAATTATGGCGTAATTTGGGTGAGTCGTTTGTCCACCAATGCTCCGTAGAAGTGGATTGAACCGTTGGTAATGCTCGAAAAGCGAATCCTAGTTATTGAGGCTTTTTTTTCGGGTGGGAAAATCATCTTATGACATCCAGACAGGGATAGTGTCAGACTTTTACTGACTAAAAACCCACTTCTTTGCCATTTTTCCAGGGCTCCGGAATCTCTTTCGCATCACATGGCTCAGTAGGCTTCGACCCTGCTGAGCCCCTACGGTTGCTGACATCTCCTTGAGGCGCGCGTGGAACAGTACGCGCCAACTATGACTTGGGCCCGGTCCGGACGTTTACCGGACGATCGGACGGCGAGCTACCCATTGTTCGCCGTCCACAAGCCCGTACCTACGGTGGCCGGAAATCAGGATCGGAATCCCAAGATATTGAGGTTGGCTTTGTCTCACTAACAGAGGTAATTCAGTATTAAAGTGTCAGGACCTCAGCATGTGTACCAGTTGTGGAGGTTTCTCACTTATCAAGGTCCCACTGTAGGTATATATGTTAATCATGGCGTATTTTAGATAGATATATTCTTTATTATATATAATAATGCTTTATTATAATAATAAAATTACAATAGGAACTTAAAATTAATAGGGTGTCACAATGGGCGGACTTTTTACAGACAACCTTTGGATGGATTCCTCAGAAAAGGAGAAAAAGATACGCAGGTAGTGGGTGGTATACTATTTATATAATATACTATACATAACTAATAAAATACAAACAATATATACATATATATGAAAGCAGAGAAAAAATGTACTTAATGACGTTGGAGAGGTTGTGATCCTTAACCATATTTTTGAAAAATTGTGAGTGTTAGCTTGCCTTACTGGCACGGGCAAAGCATTCCACAGCCGCACTGCTTTAACTGCAAACGACTTGTCATAGAAATTGATGGAGTGGCTTGGCATCTCCAGCCTCAAGTTAATAATAATAATGGTAATGTTGTGATGGTTTTTTTTTTTAATTTAGGTACTCAATGTTTGTTGATTCATTTCACAAACTAATTTCCGGAAAAGAATATTTTAAGGTCAGTCCGGTAGTTTTTTAATTAATTCACTGCAGACAAAAGTACAAGTCTTTTCTCTTTATAATGTTAATATAGATTTCTAATAAAGAGTACCATATCTGGCGAAAAATTGCAATTTAGTAAGTTAGGTAGAGGAGCCCAGAGTAAAGCTGTAAGATCTGTTATAATAAAAGACATCGATCTAATCAAGAATTTGAAATGAGCAAACTTTAGAGGTGTAAAGTAGAATTACTGCATAATAAAGTAATAATAATTAAACAACTCAGAATTTTATCTAGCCGTTTAAGTCGATTCCGTTTAATTCTCAAGAAAATATCACCAAGATGGTTCTGAAAGCCGTATTAATATTTTACGGTGGAAATTATTAAAGTCCGTGTTGTAATTGGTTTGCATCGGTAGCTGAAGCCGCATAATTAAACACGTCTTGTTAAATGTATGCGCACGCGCCGAATTGCAACATTTAGTTTCGCGCCAAGAAAACTAGTTGCATTTCACAATGATGCTCGATTCTCGATGTTGTCGCTGATTGAATCTGAAGTTGAGAAGCCAATTGAATGTGCTTGAATACTTTTTGTTATAAAGTAATTAATTTTTAAATGTATTCCGTTTTGGTTATAGATTATTATTAAATTATAGAGGTAGAAATTTATTTTAATAATTTAGTTTGAAGCAGTGCAATTTGGACTTAACGTCAGAAGGGGAGTTATGAGCCTTAAATCATAATGTGTTAAAATCCAAGGTTCAGATGTTTCATTGCTACCAAACAATTGTCAAAATTATTATTCCATTTTAGAATAGTTCCACTAACCAGCTTAAGTTCCTCAGCACAAAATTTTGCAAACCACCTAGAATAATGTATTTACATTACGTATTCAGCGTATAATCTCGACGAAATTCTATAGAGGGACGCCCGCCGATAACAAAACTCGCTGTCTTATAATTTATCGGCCGCCATTACATCGTACTTTGTATTCAGCCTGCATTTCATTTGCATTCGAATTTCGAATTTGCGGTGACATGTCCAGTATTAAAATGATGTATCGAGGTTTGATTGCACTCCGGGACCATAGAGAAGCGCACATTCAGTCTAAACGATTGCCTACTCCCACCCGAACACCTCTAAGTCTTCTTTGACTTTAACGATAGATATTTACGTTTATGACAAGGATAAAATGATTATTTCGTATCACTTAAACTATGTTAATGCAGTTTCTTGCAAATTATACTAAGAGCCGTTTAAACAAAATATATTACGTAGACATTTAATAAGTGGGACAGTAAATTCGTCTACAATTAAAACAGGTACATAATCAATATAAAATTAAATGATTTGCTATTTTAATGTTCAATTGAATGTAATAGAATTCGGTAGCAAATAAATTGAACCCGTTATCGCACTGATCAACTTTTTTTATTGCCATTAAATTCAATCTAAGTAAATAAAATTGAAATAGAATACGTTGAATATTCATTTTATTGCTTCATTATTATTTTAAAAGTGCACTAACGAAGTTGAATTACTATTAAGTTCTTTATTATAAGCTACTGGTCAGCGACAAAATAATTATGACTAATGTCTTTGTAAGTTTGATGGATAAAATAAGCAAAACCTAAACTAAATTACAGTTATGCTCATACGAAACAAAATAATAAAATCATTGTTAAAACCTTTTTTTAACAATTTGTTGAAAGTTGATGGCACTCAATTGTCGAAAAAATAAGAGCTCATCCATTAGATAAAATTAAGAACATTTAATATTTTTAAATGATTAATTGGCATCTTGAATTCTTTTCTTAAATTTTTGAATTGGCATTCTTGATGCCAGCGACAAAACTTAGACACGAATTTAAAACGTTTTGACGCGCCAGAATGTTTTTCACACAGTCATTGCGAAATTATTTCTAAAATCGATTTTCTAGTTAATCGAAAGCCGACCGATCCTAATTTACTAACGACAAGTTGTACGAAAACCGATACCCTAGGTACAGTACAACGCATACCGGTGCCATAATAACGTTGACTGGTGAAATCCTTCGCAGGATTTACACGTAACGACTGCATTATAAGACCGATCGGTTAAGTGCGAGATAGTATCAAATTTCGCGTTCGTGTCGCTTCAATTTTTAGTACCTAGTTTCTTAATAGATTTTCTGTTTATTTTTTAGTGCTCGATATTTTACAGCTGATTAAGTCTTTCGCTGTAATTCTGATGACTAAAAGTGCTACGTATACTATAATTTTTTTGTATATTTTTTTTACGGTGGGAAATCATTCAATTATTTCTCCCGATTTAGAGTGAAGCGGGCGGGCGTGTCAGACTTTTACTGACTAAAATTACACTTATGTTCCTTTTTTGTTTTGCGTTTGGACCCCGGGGTTCTCCTTTCAGAAGTCAAGTCAAGCTTCGGCCCTGCTGGGTCCCTATGGTTTTGCTGACATCTCTTTGAGTCGACGAGACTCGGGTTCAGTCCGGACTGTTATCTAAAATAAATTTTGCATTTTTGGGTGGAACGAAAAGTAGTGTCATACTTTTACTGTTGCCTTTTGCGTTTTAAGAGCATAGTGACCACGAAGTAATAGTGACTCTTTCAAACAATCTGCCAATCCTGACAGGCATCGGTTCCAGCGGGTCCCGTCAAACGGTGCTTCTTATGATGATAGATCAATATAATTGTACGTGAAAATGGTTAGTTACGTTTTCTAAAGACACTCTTTTATTAGATTTTAATATGTAAGTAGCTTTTGTTACAGTAACTGCTTCATGACTATATACTACATAAGTATAATATAATATATCTGAGTAGCCTTTTTTCATATATGTTGGGGTCGGTTTCCAGTCTAACTGGATGCAGCTGAACACCAGTATTTTACATGGAGCGAAAAATATACCTGAAACCACAGATAGAGGCAATGGCTTAACGTTAATAACTTTATGTTAGAATGGTCACCCATTCACAAATTGACCGCGGCGAGCGTAACATAACGTTGGACCCCTTTATTATTATTATACATTTTTTTCATCTATAATACTATATCTTTAACAAAAGTTATACGACAATAATTACCTAGAATGAATTTTATTTGTCTACGACAAACCGAAGCGCCAGTAACTGGCTTACGACAAAAAGTCGCTCAGCTAAATCGTTCCCTGTAAACGTCATTGCGCCAACGCATTCCTAGTTCGTAGGTGGTCACGCCTTTATCACAGTTACAATACCACTAGAGGGGCCCCATGCACTTTATTATACTTCCCCTTAGTAAATATCGGTCGAGAACGGCTGATATTTCCATAGCAAGTAACTTTGCTAGAGATTTGTTGTAAGTAACTGAAATATATTTGTGAACGATGTTTTGTGTTTGAGGATTTATTTAATTAGTATTTATTAGTTTAGTTATTATACCATGAATTTTGGAGTGATTGTTTCGCATACAAACATACTATAAATTCTCTCATTGAAAAAATCTGTTTAGCTATTTTTAGGGCTTCGTATTGCTAAGACTTCTCAGCCCGTCTGTCTATCATCAGGCTGTATCTCATGAACCGTTTTTTTTTCGGTGGGAAAATCATCTTATGACATCCCCCGCCCTTGGGTGGGGGGGGGGGGAGATAGTGTCAGACTTTTACTGACAAAAACCCGCTCCTGTTCCTTCGTTGCCTTCGTCCTAGGGCCCCGGGTTTCATTTTCAACCGTGAAAGTTTGTTGAAATTGACACAGATGACGTATTTTTGTTGCTGCTGCTATAACAACAAATACTAAAAACAGAATAAATTAAATATTTCAGTAGCATACAACAAACGTGATTTTTTTGTCATTTTTTGCTACGGACGGTAGAGACCTTTGGTGCGCGAGTCCGACTCGCACTTGGCCAGTTTTTTCTACATCTATATTGCCACATTATTTAGAACTATCCTGCATGGTGTTAACAGAGTTCTCCGCGTAATTAGAACATAACACAACAGTCCAAAATCAACACCCACCCGATTGGAGGGTCCTATCTTTTCAACTGAGGCTTGCGGGACTTTACATTCTGTTCAGCATACTTCTAAACTGGTGACATCATCATTCTTGCTTTCGAGCAGCGAGATCAGCACCTACGGCTTTAAAAGGTATCTTGACCACAATTATGTTTACCTGGCCATTACCATTAGCCTCCTCAGCGACCTTGGGTTGCACCTTCGGCAAGGCACGTGAAGAGCCACGAAGATCCTCTCCTGGTTGCCGTCAGCATTCAAACCATTACGTCGCACAGCACAGCTTCGTTCCACTGGAGCCAGAAGGACCCGGTCCAACCCGCTGGAGCCTGCAGCATCATCCCGACGCATGGGACATCATCTCTCTGACTCATTAGGGCATCATCCCGACTCACTAGGATACAGAATTTGTGGATGATTACCGTGTCATCAAGGAACAAAAATTCGCCATAATTCGCATAATTAATTATATTATTTTATCAGAACAGTTTTTATTATTCAAGAAGACTAAATAACCATAATTTCTAATAACGCAACCGTCTTGTAAATGGCCAAGGTAAAACCAATACAATTTGTACATGGCCAATTTTACAGATATAATTATAGAACATCAAATACCGGACGATAAACACACTAACTTGGCAATGTATGTAGTATATGTTAATTAAAATAATGACCGCGTTACTCAAGCACCTGAACGCTATGTACACATAAAAATTAATTCATATTATTCTGTTAGGAATGATTAATTATTACATAATCATTTTGAAATAGGCAAAGATGAAGAGTTGAAAAATATGAAAAAGGACTTCGCCCAAAACTGAGTCATACTAGTCAACGATAAAAAAAAGACTTTTAATAATTTTTTTTATTGCCGGAGTTAAAGGATTACCTACTTACTGCTTTACAAATACTAAACATTAATTTCGATACCACTTAAAAATGTTAATTTACATATATAAGAAGCAAAGTTTAACACTTTTCATTTAACACATTCATGTCAACAAAAATCAACCTGTCTAAGAGCCGTCATGCATTAGATCGCAACTTTGTCAAACAACTTGTTACTCGCACGATACTTACAATTCGAGACAAGTGCACAGATTATAACACCTATACGTAATAAATGTTCGAGTTATTAGTGAAGCAAGAAAATTAACGCCTACTATAATTACAGATGTGATCGGAGAAAGCGAAGCACCGATGTCGCCTTCGATCAGGGCTTTCACGAGCAAAAAGCAGTCTAAAAAATTAAAAAAAAAAATGATTTACCGCAAGATAAATCAATTTTACTAATAAAAACAAAAACCTGAAAGTACCTTGGGAATGTAGGCATTATACTTTATAAAACCAAATCTTTGGAGAGATGACAGCCCTGTCAAAGATGCAATATGATGCTTGGCCATTTTATTTTTATATATATCCAGTTTAGATTGATATTTCATAAAGAATGTCAGCATGTTTGACAGCTACTACTTTTTAATTACATAGCGTCGTCTAAATATATGTACAGTCATCGATAAACTACTTTTTGTTTGTTTAACTTTTCCTTTCGTAAGATTTGTATTAGCTGTTTCTGTTTTGGTTTGATATGCATTGGTCATTTTTTCGAGGTAGGTAAATCATTGAATAAGTTCTCCCGCTCTGAGTGGAAAGAGGGGGAATGTCAGACTTTTACGGACTAAAACCCAATTGTTTTCCTTCCGCTATTCTCTGTATTCCAGGGCCACAGTAACTCTTTAACAATCTCAATAAAAACTGGTGTCAAGAAAAATGAATGAGTTCAACTAGACTTTTATTAAAGAAATACGTTATATAGCCTCAAGCATCATATTTCAATCACAGAAGGGCAACTACTTGTGAACAAATTACAATAGGAAATCTTAACATGATAATTGAAACCAAAGATGAACTGTTCTACACTTAATTGGTTTGGAAGGCAGCCATAAATCTCTAGATTAATGAAGAGAGAAAGATATCAAGTGGCCCATTTGAAATATTGTTTTATTCACCAATAAAACTTGAAATAAAATAATTTTCTAATTTTATGAAACCGTTATATTATATTATAGAGTGAAGATATACGCAATTAACGGCCGCCACTATAAATATTGGTGTTATCTGTATCATATTAGCTTATTAGATTTCACTTTGACAGATCATAAACCTACAGTTTTACAACTCTATTAATATTACTTAGTATGTAAGTGTAGAATGTTGCTGTGAAGATGATAGCGTCACTCGTAAAGGTAAGACCACTAGATTTTAATTATATTTCTCTCGCTTCGAACCCATTTGTTAGACTAGAAAGTTAAGTATTTTGACGGGTGTAAGGGTAAGTGCGGATTCGAAAGTTGGAAGTTGTTTGTCTAGCTCTCTGCTCTACAAGTAAACGAAGTTAATATTTTATTGATTACACTACAACCACTGCTCTCAAAACGGTGAAGAAAAATACCTTGAGGAAACTGATATGTCCTAGAAGCAATTTTTATTTTAAGCTAGCTCTTGACCTCTATCTTACCTGATGGTAAGCGATTATGTGTTCGACGATGGAGCACGCTTGCCTAGAAGTAATTAAGTTATGCAATTCCGATGCACACTTACCAAAATGCAATCAGTAGAAATTCGATAGGCTAAATACGAAGACATGTGCTATTTTTCAATCTGCACTAACCTTGCGTTTTGGATTAATCATAGGAGGCCTAGGAACATCACTGGAGGCTGTATGGCTGATTATGTTGTGTTAACCGAGCAAAAATATCACTAAAATCATGATGAACAAAGAGTTTCGTGCCTGACTGTACTCATTCATTTCGCTTGCGCAGCACAACTTTTTATCGAATCAACGCAACCACATCCATTTAGGGTGCGTACTGATGTCCACTTAAAAATTATATCATATTAAATCAACTACCAATCGGCGATCGCTACATTCTTTCTCATATTACCTCAACTATTAATACACCTATACGAGTAAATATATATTATGGCCTTCCATATGTTCCACTTCTAACATCTATGTTATGTTAATAAAGTAGTTAGCATTGTTGCTGAGGATCCAGTGCTGGATTGACCCCGCTTTATATTGCTGGCACACCATATACATGTGAGCATAAGTGACGTAATGCCAGGTTTATCATATTGCTTTTGTATTGTCAAGATATATCTGAATATGTACTTCGGTTTCAGCTCTAAATTTAATATTTATTTATTAAATTTTATTATAACGGAGAAGGAGATGGCGGGATGACTTAGATATCGTCCTTAGGAATTGGTAAGAAGTGTCTCAAAGCCGGGAACAATGGAAGGAATGGAGGCAGGCCTTTGTCCAGCATTGGGACAGTATAGGCTAAACATGATAGTAATAATAATAAACATTATAACATTTAACACTCTTACAGACGTATCTAAGGAGATGTTATAACTGACACTTAAAAAACATAATTATAATATTATTAAATTCACTATCAATTATAAATTATAAGTTGAAATTAAGTTTGAGAAAATGAAGTCGTCAAAATCAAAACTGGAAATTGTTAATTCGGTTCATACAAACAAACATTTTGTTTTTGATCGCCTTAGTTAATTGAAGATGACATTATGAAGTAGATGGCACTATAAAAACATCAAAGTGCAGAATAACGGCTTTTTCGCTGCTACCAAAGCTGTTTAATATTTCCGCTTTAAAACTATGAAATTAAACCGTGACTTAACCAAGTCCCGCTTTTTATATTGACCGAATTATTTTAGCCAGACAGGATGTCAATGCAGATTGGATCGAGTGTCAAAATATAAGTCATTTTTGATATTATTCCGATAACGGTAGAGATCATAATCGCATGAATTAATTAAACCGGCGTAACTAAGTTGTTTTGGTGTAATTTTATATATCAGGTGAAGTAAGTAGATGTCACTGGGCTCATGCAAATTGTCCAGATTGCTCAAACACCTATTAAATTACAGATTTAGATTTTATCATAATTTGCTACAGTTTCGTAATTTAGGATTACGAGCGTAGAAATTCTTTAAGATCATTAGAAAACTGACTTATGACAACATCATTGAAATCATCAACTTTACAAATTTTTTTATTATTTATGTTATAATTATAAATCAGGTTTATGAACTCGTTAACACACTTAATATTTTTATAAAAATAATAACTATAGCTTTGACTATGCTTATTTAGTTTTTAAACGATTAAATTGATCAAGCTTTACTTTGTGCCATAATAAAGTTTGAATATTATTTTAATAAACTAGAATTGAAGAAAAACTTATTTAAATAAATATGTAATTATTTTTAACTACCAATACTAGTTGCAGGGCAACTTATCTTGTTAAGTTTTAATTAAGTTATGTGTAGTTTTGAGCTTAACATTAAACGATCTTACTTTTAAGATAGTTATAAGTAGCTTTATGTAAAATTTACTAAACTTATGAAAGCTAGTGCACGAAAAAAAATACTATAAACACACGCAGTGTTAGGTTTAAACAGACGGACAGACCGACATACTTATGCAGGTGTAAGTAATTCATGTCAAGCTGTCATCATGATCTTGATCTTCATAATTTCAACCGAAACACGTCCACTACTGCACGTAGACCTCCTAAGTGTCTCCACAACTCCTAAGTATCTCGACAAGCAATCCTAATAAGTAATAATTGAAAGACAAACATTGAAAGATTGGGAACTTCGCCACATTTTACATTTCTAAATAGTAAATAATAGGGCAAATTATAAAAAGAAAAAATAATAACGTTTTCCTCACTAGGCATTACTCCTATATCGTGGGTGCGTTCACTAATATAATACTCAAATACACGAACACTCAGACACGAAACTATTTTATGTAGGTCATGCAAATATTGGTTTCGTACGGGAAAAATAAAAGCACAAAAGCATAGACACATTAAACAATTATGTGGAAAGCAAACGTTACTAGCTTCTGCCAGCGGTTTCACCCGCGTAAAAGTAGGATTCTCCATATAAATTTTGGGATAGAGTTTGTGTTATGAGCACGATCATATGTTCTGTGTCTGGGTGTAATTTATCTATAATATGTATGTATTTAAAAATATATAAGTATGTTTATCAGTTGTCTAGTACCCATAACATAAGCTCTGCTTAGCTTGGGACTAGGCGGCGTTGTGTGTTAGTTGTGGAATATTAAAATCCATTCTTAGCGGATTTCTACACCCTATAAGGAACCTACCAGCCAAATTTTAAGTTTGTAGATGTTATAGTTTCTGAGCTTTCGTGATTAATCAGTGAGTGGTATTTCGCTTTTATAAATAGGTAATAATATCCGTAAAAACGGTTTTCGTTTAGTATATTGTGAGATTTCATGTATGAAATAGAATTAAAACGATGGTTTTTAGAAGCGGATTTTTAACTTCAGACAGTACAACGATGAACTTTTGTCTTTTCACACATTTTACCATTAACTTTGTGTTTCTTTTGTTTTTGGGGTAAAGTCATCAAAAAACTCCTTCCGCTTTAGCAAGCAAGCTAACACTCCCTCTGAGTGTTAGACTTTTAATACCTAAACCCACCTATGTTCCTTCAGTTGCTTTTTGCAATCCAGGGCCACGGTAACTTCACTGCTGTATTGTCGTTAATCTTAATGGTACCATTAATATCACATCATATCACCTCGAGAGTAGAGTGATATCATCATAACCTATAACTAGTGATGTATATCGCTAGAAGTCGGGCAAGGTTGTCTCCTCCCTAGCAAGTTCACACAATATGTGCGTGTGTGTATATCTATTGATATTAAACCGGTTATAGCATATGGATTCACTTGTCAATTTGCTATTTGCCTATGCATCTGTAATGCTCTGATTTAATTAAAGAAAATCTATTCAATATCATAGTTTTTGTTTCAGTCATCTATCAATGAAAATGTTTGTGCTATTATTCTATAAAAAATAATATTTTATTTGTTTTAAAATTATTGTATGTTCATATTTGTTGCTACATTTTGTATTTCACCGATATGGACCTGTATTAGAAATACTTAAGATACCGGTCCTCCAAATTAGCCAACCGTAAACCTAGTTCATTGATTAAAATTAATAAAAAACGAAAAGTTTGTAGTAATTCATCTACTTTATGTAATAAGCAAACTTTAGTTCCTTATTGTGTTATTACACTTAATTGCAAAAAAAATTGCATCTAGTAGTAAAAAATGTATACTGAACAGCAAAAAGTGTACCTAGGTATTGAAAATAACATTCTTAAATTATCACTTTAGTCAGACAGTCCCCAACAACATTGTTATCCAATTCTGTCCAGAACTACTGGCCAGATTTGTTATGCACTGAAATGCATTCGTTACGCTCAATATTAGCGTAAAAACGGCTTTGTGGTGTGAACCAAAAATATAAATCTAGACTGGAGTGAATTTTGGACAACCAAAAAAGTTTAGCTGATCATTCTCACAACAAGGTTATTATAGGTAAGAGGAACCATATTGTAAAAAATCCAGTCAAGCGCGAGTCGGACTCACGCATGAATGGTTCCTTACCATTGTCTATACAATATTAGACACTAAATTATAAAAAAAAAGTTTGTTGTATGGGTGCCTCACTTAAATATTTATTTGATTATTTTTTTAGTATTTGATGTTACAGCAAAAGAAATACATTATCTGTGAAAATTTCAACTAGCTATCATGGTTGATGAGATAAAGCCTGGTGAGAGAGAGACGGACAGTGGAGTCTTAGCAATGAGGTCCCGTTTATACTCTTTGGTTACATAACCCTAAAAAGAGAACGTGATAATCGTAGATGATCGATCAATAAAAATAATCGAAATACTTGCACCTGTTTGTAGGGACGGTATAAATTCTACCATTTTAATTTCATATCAAAATACAGACATGCACACATAGACAGTATGTACGTCAACAGAAATGCACACATGCATAGGATGCATGTGTGCGTCGTAATGACACTGGTATACTTATGAAATGGTTAAAATTGTGTGCATGCGACTATGATTACTGTAATTTGTTACGTTTGAGCCGATATCGCGGCGTTCAAGATCTTGCCAAGGTAAGATTTATCCATTGCACAGATGATCATAGTCCTCAAGTGATAAATTGACCGGCTCAAGTCAAAATTGAGATATTACTACTTTTTTATCGAACATCTGGTCAAAAAGTAATGACTAGTTTTTGCAGAATGAATGTCTCTTTAACGTTGTTTAAGGTTAAAATAACTTTCATTTATTATAAATTTTTGGTGCTTGCACTGGTTTTTTTTTTGTACGTTTTTTTTTGTATGCGTAATACCATTCAAGAACGATGAATGGTCTTGTTTAATTAAGCAATTTTTTTTATTAATGATTTTGTTTAAAATAAAAAGTTATGTGATGATGTGGCCGACGACGGACCACGCTTGCCTATTCGCTCTTGACTCGAAAACTTGTAGTAGCTATCAGGCAGGGAATTCCACTCCTTAGCTGAACGTACAATAAATGTATTCCTAAAAAACACTTTGTACGCATGGGTAGGATGTCAACCATGTACCGGTGGTGCAACGTATATAAACATATATTTCGTCTGATATTTTTACGTAAAGAAGATCTTTCTTAATTCGGAGCCAATAATTTATATTGAAGCAACTCTCGTTATCGACAGTGAAACCTCGTGAATAGATTCAAAAGATACCGTCTAACAGGGAAACCAGTCTTCATAAAGTCATGTAACGAGTACGTATATGTATCGGTACTTTACATACGAATTAGATTGCTCTGAATATGGAGCGTGTATGTAAATGGCTCAATAATAGTGATGCCATCGGATTTAATACTTCACGCTCAAGTAGGATCGAGCGATGATTTCTGATAGCACTGTATTATATTATGGTGGAAGATGTAACAAAAGCAACGACCTTACAGCCACTAGATGCCTCATGCTTGAACTAGCGCACCAAAACAATTCAACTAGCCGAGGTACGGGGAGCGGGGTACTGCGTTCTGATTGATCGAGACATCAGATCTATAATCATATGTATTGACAGACATGCGTCGCCTGGTATTAAACGTCTAGAGGCTGTAAGTTTGTTGAACAAAAGTAACAAAAAGCAAAATCAGCCTTAAATTCTTCCCACTCAGGCCTCCTCTCTAAAAGAGGGAATGGCCCGCAATCCACCACGTGGGCCCAGTGCGGGTTGGCGGATGTCAGATAGCTAAGAACTCATGGTTGACTGAGTTGACAAGTGAAAAAGTAGTTGAAATTACTATGATAGTAACCAGAATTCATAAAGTAGAAATCAAATGGAAAAAGATAGTTGAAGATCAAAGTAATCAATGTGAAGAAAAAAGACGATTCTTAAAACAGGCGTCTTTTCTGATGTCACAGTTAAACCTGAATCCAGATATATTCTTCTCTAACCTCTACTACTCGATCGACTTTCAAACAATAATTCAGATCACGGCACTATCCAAGCTTATCAGTTCTGAACCTCATAATTGCATCCCATTAGAGCATCGGAGATCAACAAGGCCGGTGCGTACGCGCTTTATGTCATATTCATATGCATTATGTGTACGCTGCCTTATGTAGGCCATTTATATGCCCCGTGCATACCGTTGAGCATTGCAGGGTTTATGTAACGAAATTGCTACATTTCAGATTTAGTTTAGATGACATCTTTAGTGCTTGGTGTTGGCAGCACTTAAATTGAGTGTAACAGTTGGTGAAATGTTTGAAATAAATTCAATAGTAGAGAAATCTATTTACGTTTACTGATCTCTATAAATTGATCGGATCATTGGAATTGGCGAAAAAGAATTTGAAATTCATATCGCTTTTTTCCCCTTCCTTAACTCATGCTGTAATTTTCAAATAAGTCAAATATTTAGATAAATATTTTTAAGAAGCATTTTCTACTAACGATTCAACTATCAAAGAAACTCAACCACAACACTTCACAATGGTCAAGCCATCAAGCTCGCATTACATAACAGCAGCACCTGTTAATCAGACACATTACAGGCAATCGACCTTCTACGAGATAACACACAGATGTAGACCAGCCTCGGGCAGTCATTACGGGCATAGAAGCCGCTACAATGAAGGCGGGTCGTCGGGGATAATCGCCAGTTTGCGGGACATAATGCTGTGGGTCAAGATCTTCATGCTTTATGCTGCCCTAGTACTTACGCAACCAACGCTTTTAATATAACATCGTTTTGAGGCGATTATTTTACAGTTACTGGGGTCTAAAAGTCTGTTGGAGTATCTAATTTATGAGTTGGAGCTGTTTTATGATGAATCCCTTAGTGTAATTTAATGTGAGGTGTGAATTTTGCTCGAGGCTGAATGGAGTAGCTACGGACGTAATTGACAGTTCTTCGTTGAATAGTGCTTCCTTTTCATAGACTGATTACTTTACTCCCTGTTGGCTTTTAAATATACTTATTTTTGTCAATAAGATTTTATATCCTTCATGAAGGCAGCTTTGTAATAAATAATAATTAATTAGATCAGAACGATAAATATCTAGACTTAAATGAAATGAACTTTACATCAATGATTGTGACAAAATACGAGTATATATCAAAATTTTTCAATGGAAGGTTAACATGTTCTAGATAATCAATTTCATTGACGTTTCAAATATCATAACGGTTATTTTTCATCTGTCGTCTCAAGAAGACAACAAAGGACGAAAAAAAACGATTGAAAGGCGGAAGATTTGTAACATATGACTAATTTCGCACCACAAAAACGTAAAGGTCCTTAGGCTGAAACTAGTTTACCTACGATACCAAATGCCTTTTCATATTCATATCGCAACATTTATAATAATGACACAAGAATAGAAGTGGCCCAATATTACCAATACAAATTAACAATGACAGACGGTTACAATGGGCACCCACGTGCTGGAGCCTTGGCATTCACTTCAAATGTCTGGCAGATTCCTCGGGATGATATGCCAGACGATTGTTAAGTGTTAATGCTTTATATACACGACATTTATATTGATGAGCATGTGTTACACAAGGGCAGCTTGATAAACAAACAATGTTATAGTTTCAACATTTAATTTATCTTCATGGTGTGCTATTTTAAGCTCTGCTTAGCTTGGGGCTAGACGGCGTTGTGTGGTAGTTGTAGAATATTATATTAGTATTATATTATTATTATATTTTTATTTCTTCTTTATCAAAACAGAACATATCACATGTATATGAACTATTAGTTAGATATAACTACTAGTCTGATAAGACTAGCTTTTGCCAGCGGCTTCACTTGCGTGAAAGTAGATTTCTCAATACAAACTTTGGACGACCGTTTCATCTTCCTTAGGGGGTGAATTTTGGGAAATCAGTTAATCCGGAAAATACGTTGTAAAAGGTATTAAACTGTTGCAAACACACTCCTATGCCCTGTGGTTTCGGCTGTACGTTGATATGTCAGTCAGTCAGTTTATCCTTTTATATACACAGATTACTAGTTTGCGCAATTTATCTTCCTTGTCATGTTATTTATGAAAATGATTATAAATT
Source organism: Mythimna pallens (assembly GCA_961205895.1). Lineage (NCBI taxonomy): Eukaryota > Metazoa > Arthropoda > Insecta > Lepidoptera > Noctuidae > Mythimna > Mythimna pallens. The sequence continues at coordinate 13,625,837 of OY540843.1, forward strand.
TTAATTGTCGTAATTCTTATGCGCCCATGGTGGCTCGTGTAATCTAGTCTGATAAAGATTTTCCTATTTCTGCCATATCATCTTTATCACTTAATATTCTATTATTGATACTGGAATAATTAATGTTATCATATATTTTATTAATCAAATTATTGATAGATTCATCTTTTTTATTATTTGTTTGAATCTTGTATTGAGTCAGAACATTTGGTATTACCACAGAGTATTATGGTCTCAGGATCCTACCCACGTGTGTATCAAGATATTGTTGTTGACGCGACGATTTATTTCATTGCTTCAAGCCCATTATAAGCCAGTGCCGAAGAGAATTACGTAGCTTAGACTATTGAGAATTAATTCGGTTCAGTCCTACTGTATTTCGCAAGAATAATCGTGAAATATTGATATTAATATCAATACAATGTAAACTTATTTGGAGAGAGTTATATCACATTGAGCCAACTGTTTATTAGAAAGATCATCTGAAGCATTGATTGTGGTATAACTTTATTAAAATTAGCTTAGTTCTCGTAAGCAATTACCTAGAAAGTTGCGATAAATAAAGTCTAAACAAAAGTGACGTGTTACATGGACGGAATCAAATACTGAATGGACCATCAAGTAATCAAGTGGACAAGTTGGATCCAAATTGGTGCACTGACGAAGAAATTTCCTATATGCAATTACATTACGATCAATGCAAATTCTGGAGCGTACGAGAGATCCGTTTATGGGCTTCATTAAGGGAGAATAAAAAACAGTATTGAGTTCGCCTTGGCGTTTAAATAGCAACGTGTTTAATTAATAAACTTGAAGACTTTTGTTATCGGCCTCTTTGCTCGGGTCTGTGACGGATGATTGCGAAATTCTCTGTAATCCTGTTAAGATTGCCTTCGATTTATTGTGCAACATTCAACTCAGACTTAATTGAATGAGCATTGCTTAATTTTTCGGAAGTTTTATGTACCTCCAATTGGATTAAAATAAAAACAGTTTGTTGTTTAAATGAGTAGTTGGCAAATCTTTTGTAGGTATCATCAAATCGGCAATGTTAAATTTGACAAAACCGATAAAAATTACTTTCAACATTTATTAACTGTAGTTTTAAGTTGGACATAGTGAGTACCCAATAGTTTTATTAACGACGAACAACTTTTACCAGCGACAGCAAGAAATTCAATATTGGTATTCTTAACTGAATTGGTATCTATTAGAAATCATCAGCGCGGTAATAAAGGGTCCCTAACTGAACATTACGCGACGGACGGTCGTAAAGTATCCTGCGCGGCCAATAGATGGCGGTAGGCGCGCACAATGGCGTGGGGGCGGGTAGCGCGCTTCCGATGCGCAAGCGCAACCCGCCGCTATTGATTTGCTGCTAACTGTAGAAGCTCAAATAAATTCATGTTTGTAAGACGTTGGACGTCATGTAGGTACTTTATCTACAACCTATCGAATACCAGCTTCTTATTCACATTTTGTGTTCATAGATTTTAGATTTTCAGGTTTACGATGTCCTACCGCGCTTAGGTTGTTTATTGCGTCACCCGATATTTGATGATCATATTGAAATATATTTAATGGAATCGCGTTTATCGCTTCTTCCTTATTTATTGCTATTGATAGTTCAAATTTATTGAGCCATAGTAACTTGATTACACCAGTAATTGTAATTACTGAAACGAAAGCAAGTAGATAATTTAAAATGCTTCTGTGAAACCGTAGAATTAAATACAATAATTAAATAAATTAGATAGATAATAATGTTTAAGGAAGCCGTCCATCATTCGATAGCCTAATTGACAAAACTCCGTGTGGCCAAAGTTTCATTCTAATTGCCATTTCCTTTAATTTGGACTTTAATTTCTAAAGAGTACTTAATACTTACGACGGTTATCAAAAGTATCAAAGTAGCCGCAATGAGGTTCGATTTCGATAATGTATTTAATTAATAACGAAGAGAGAACCGGCTGCCTTCCTGTTCTACTAAGAAATAACAAGTAGCAATAAGATGTGTTACGAAATAATCAGCGGTGTTTGATGTCGGACGCGTTGTGCGTAGCGGAAACAAAGTGGCATCGGTCGATTAAGATTAGGTTTATTGTAACACACTATTTAATGTGGTAGCTTTAGTAGTTTCTCTACGTTATTAATTGTAGGTCATGTGTTTGGTGCCGTTGGATGTAGATGTTGATTTTACGAGTACAGGAAAAGCTATCGACAACAGATCATTCATTAACAAAAATTTCGCATTCGAAACTAAAGTGCGTCTTTTAAATAATCATTATTTTTATTATTATTAATTATTGATAGCCTCGTGCTTGACCACTATCTCACCTGTTGGTAAGCGATGATGTGATTGACGATGGAGCACGCTTGTCTAGAAGTAACCTTATTCACTTTTGACTTAAAGACCCCAAGGTTGTAGCTATCAGAACACGCAACATCGCTGACTAATCACATCATTGTTAAAAACCAATTTTTACAATTAAAAAAATGGATCGTGCTTCACAAAAGTTCAAAATCAGGCCCAACTTACATAACAGCATTATTAAAAAAAGAAACAATTATATCACTAGTGTCAGAACGGTCGCGTTAAACCGCTAACGAACAGAGGCGTAGAGACTGCGAAAGACTTTCTCTTAAGCAGAGGAAGTCTCCTGGAAAGCCTTCAAGCCATTACGCCTTACACGGCAGCCGCACAACCTCACACCTGCTTTACATACTGATCTGGTCCGTTCGCCGAGCGTGCACTAATTCCGAGTGATGTGACACAACTAGTACCTATAAACTATCGATACTACGCTCCAACCATTAGAAATGCTTCGTTAGTGTTAATTTGATGTTGATTTAACATGGTTTTTATATGTCTATTTTCTTCTGTGTCCGTTTCTATCGTTAATTTGTTTCTGCCCTTGAATTTACACTTTATATGTTTCATGCTAATTCCAAGTAGAAACTTGTAGACATAAGTGAAATCAACAGTTTCAGAATATATTGAGGGAAATGAATGTTTGAACTGATCTTATCGACTATCGATAAATCGTATCCCCATCATAAAACTAGTATTGACATTAGGTATAGCTGATGAACCGAAGATGTCAGTAGCCATTAACGGTGAAACCGCTCTTTATTTAGTCACAATCTCGTACACTTGTAGTGTTTTACGATAGACCTAGACAACTCTGATAAATAAATGTAGACGTTGCATTCCGTCGCAATGCGATTTGCGATTTTTTGTAGAAAATAACAACCATTTCATCGACATCGATATCTTGACGTAATTATATAATCAACATACCTAATTTGAATTCCGCTTTAATTGGCACATCATTTGCCGTATTTTTTGCTTAGTTAATTGAGATTGCTGATTGAAATTAGATCATTAGTATGTAAATTTGTAGTTATTGACCGTACTGTAATTGTGTTCGTAAAATCGAATTCGAAATTCTTATGCGGAAGACCACACGCGAGAAGATCATTACTTAGCGGCCAGGTTATGGAGACCTGTAGCGGTGCATCATCTTTGTGCATTTTCAGTAATAATTTGAAAGAAGGTGTGGCAGGTCAGGTTAAGGTGGTCGCGATCGTGTTTCAGAGGGTGGGCGCAGTACTCCAATTTGTGCAAAAAAACTGTGTACTCTCAATAATAAGGAGTAAAACTTTCCCTTCTTTTATTATGATGAATTCGAGACCTACCACACGTTCATGCGACGTGATTTCGTTTTTTTTTTAATCTTGCACCACCATCGCCCAAGATGAAATTATATAAAGTAATTGAAACACGTTGTGATACTTGTCCGATAACAATCGATACTTGGACCTTCATCAATCAGATTAGGTTTTTCACGTCACTATACAATAATGGTTTCATTTTATTAGAAAACATTCATAGAGTAACAAGGCAAGGTAAGGAGTGTTACATGTCGATCTTACAACTAATAACTCAAACTTTCCATTGTCAAATCGATAAGTAAACGCTATAAATTGCGTGGAGTACTTCAAGGCACTTGTTTGACCGATGATTCGGAATCGATTTGTCGACATAATTCGATTTCACGGGGTAGTATCGTTAATTACTATTACTGGGGATCGATGCATCAGCTACAAGAACTCGCGGACTGGTTCTTGCGGTGAAACTGGACAGGGGTTAACAACCATTGAGAGCATTTATAAAGTTATTACCATTTCGTTTTTCTCCATTACTGTTGAACGTTGATTTATAACGTTCAAGTTTAAAGCTGGTTGTAGTTTGTTAATTACCTGCAACAAATAAGGTTATGTTATTAATTAGTTTGATGGGTACGTATCTATTAGTAACTAATTGCCTACTTGTATGGGATTTGCTGAATTAAATATTGATACTTTAAAATCAAAGTCTCTTAGTAGAAAATCCATAGATGTATGTATTATTTTAACTTCCTGCGGGACAAGCTTTGCTTAGTACAGTAATTCTTTCAAAATTCTCTTTTATTTAATATTTCAATGAAAACAAAATCTTCTTGCATAGCAAACACTCTATAACCTTAATTTTCTTTTTTGTCTTAAATTCTTATCTATTTTTTTACACAATATAAATTATTATTATTAGAATAAAAAAAAATGTGAAACAGTTGGTAACTCCGCAATGATTTCACCGCTGCGCCGGCGCACGTCGGTCGTGCGGAATTTAGATACCGCTCGGACACTCGCTCTTGTTAGAGGGACATCTGCGTCGCATGCCGTTTTCACTATGTTTACATAACTAGAATTATATTAACACTACATTTATTATAGCACCAAACTACACATGATTTTGAATTATGCAATTAAAATTATCGCATAATCTAATATCATCTAATTCAGCAGGCTAGTTGGTTGTTTACTGGTTCTTATAATAACGATTTACATGCTTATTGCAGACAGTTAAAATGGACGAATCAACAACTAACATCACATTAACGGAAATGAAAATGCGCGTAATAACTATATAGAGTTTCTAGTTTTTGCTACAAATGGAATCCATAATTTTTATTAGAATTATCCTGCTCGCAATTTGTCTCGGTGTATTATGAGGAAAATTATCAAGCCATCGTTACGTTGTAGCTAGGTACTGGACTAGATGACAAAACGTGGAGTCTAGATAACAACGTAATTGACGCGGCGGCTGCGCATGTGCACGTACTTACCGCCTGCTAATGCACAGCGGATCACTGTGTTTAACATATCGGTTTATAACGGCCACGGTAACCATTAAATCATCACTAGATATTATTCAATTTTATGGTTATTGATTTTATATTAAATTTTATGAACTCCCAATATTAGGTCGTTACGCTAAATTATACGGTACCTAACTCGTTATGCAAACATTGAATCACACGCAGATAATAACGTTACATAAAATATGTAATAAACACTTATGCCTCATTTTAGAGCGATTGATATGCATTTCGAAAAAGGAGAGTTGCATTTTGCGAAAGAACACCTTTCGTTTCGTTCCTCAAGAATGACAGAACACGTATAAAATTATTTAAAAAAAAATATTGAAGGCTACAGCGAGAGTAATCAGACTCAATAAAATTTTATTCACCGTTTTATTTTTAATACTTATTGGTTTACGTAACGGCAATAATTTTGTAGCACGTGCGCCCGGACGGCCGGGCACCTCCACAAGCGCTGGAACAAATCAATTAACCGGCAGTTACCACCCATTGTCTTTGATTCAGATGTCTCGTTAAGGCGACGCACTCACAGCAAACAGGCTTCTGTCAAATTTATGTTTATCATTAAATACTTGTCGCGGACGTGAATATACAAAGTACGGAATTTTAACGAAACTTTAATTTGAGCTAAATTCGATCATTGTTAACGAAAAACGCTTCAAAGGAACACGCCACTGTAAAACATACCTTATTGATTGCCTCATTATCGAAGTTGTTTTTGACTCTAATTTAATTGGCTGTATAAATTTTATTGCATTTTCTTTACTCTTTTTCGCGGTTCTCTGATTGAAGGAGAACATTCCTGTTTTCGATTTAAAGGGTGCGATTTATTCGGTGCAATTAAATCAAGTTGAATGCGCGAAGTGAAATTGGCATAGCGCAATAATCGCGAGCGGACTGGTCCCATCAATATAGTTAGACACGCATCCGGCGACAACCGAACGGACAGGCGGACAAGCGGACGCGATTGAAAACTAATAATATTTCATGTGGCCAATAAACCGTGGTACACATTTGCGCAAGTCTCGTCTGCGGGGCAGTTGGGCCGGGCATAGCACGCCCAGACGCTAATGAATGCGACGTGGTGCCCACATGACGCTTATGTGTCTACTGACTTATGGTTTGCGCCAAGGGAATTATTTTTATTGGTGTCGTCGTATTCAGGAATGAAGATTTCTATGTCTATTTAAGGCTGCGAGCATAAAACACCGTTGTGAGCAATTCAGGATGCACATATTTGACCGGACAACGTAAGTGTACATATTACTGATAATTTATGGTCAACCTATAAATTATTGAGTCATTCCTTGATGTTAGAGCTATGGTTTAACGAGAATTTGAAGCATGGTAAATCTTTGGTGTAACCTAACAGTTCGAATGAGTCAAGTGTGTACTGCTCTTACTAATAAAATAACTACCAATTATCTACTCGTCTTTATGATCTAGTTTGATAAATGATATCAAATTAAAGTGCTCATAAACCTACTAAAGTAGTTATTTTGATTGTAAAAATATTGATGCGTCATAAAAATATCACAAATATGATACATTTGAGCTCATCATGTTTTAGAGTACTGTAATAAAATTAATTTGGAACATTCCGGGTTTATTACGCGTTACTTGATTAACTGCTTATCCTATTAAGTGTTAAGTTCTTTATTTATGCTAATCATTTGATTAGAATTTTCGGTTTAATTAAATGGTATGTTTTGTGATAGGCAGATGCATGAATTAGATTTTGGAGACTGGCGAATATTGTCACCGGATGAAAAGAGTTTTCGCTACCTAGTTCGTGTTCTGGAGGCATATTTTCCATGGAAACCATCATTATGTTTTTTTTCGTATCTGCGTAGTCATATAGAATGTAATGAAAAAATTTTAGAATGTAGCTAAGGTTTATTGTTTAGACTGTGGTTTTGTAGTCTTTGTTGATTTATGTAATAAAAAGCGAACGTGACTTGCCATCAAACTGTAAAGTTTGGCGAGGAAATTATGTACAAACACAACTAAAACAGTAAGAGAAAAAAAAATGGTATTTCAAACGTTGATACAGATTAAACTAACAAAAATTAAATATAAGAATGAAAACTAGGAATAGAAGAGAATAGAAAATTCACAGTTATAACTGCGTCGAAAAAATTTTTTCACCAACAAACACAAAATAAAAAAGAGGAATAGGACATAATGATACGATAGAATTGCATTGAGCGTGCCCGTCTCGAAACAGTTACCACCGCATTTGCTGGGCATCAGACACCCACCGCTGGTTTTCAATTAGCGTAGTGACGCACGGACGAGGGTGTATAGAATACATAGGTTTTTTTTTAAATTTATTCAAACTAGTTCTTGACTGCGATCGTTGATGGTGAGATGCACTAATTTATTGAGAGCCTATTCACTCCAGCCTTGAAGAGATCTAAAATATAATCGGACGGGAAGACCGCAGCAGGCAAATTGTTCCAGTCCCTCGATGTACGCGGTATTAACGACAAGGCGAAACACTTGGTAGATACCTATACTTAAACTAAATATTGAAGTGTCGTCGAAGATCTAGAACATGTTCAGACAAATTCAGGTGAATCTATGATTCTTGATTTGAAAGAGTTACCGTGGCTCTGGAATGCAAATGGCAACTGAAGGAACACCGATGGGGTTTTAGTCAGTGAAACTCTGACACTCCCTTTTGCTCCACCCAGAGCGGGAGAAATTATTTGATGATTGGCCACCTCAAAAACAAAGTGAACCTTTGCTTAACCCGCCACCCATAAGCATAATTTCAAATTCATATACTTTAACGAATGTAGCCTTAATAACTCGAATGTCGACTACCTATTTAAAATAATCGAATTAAAATTTCTTGCGTTTAATATTACCCGTGCGTGCGTGTGTAATATTTGTCAGAGTTCGTATCGTAACGGCACATAATTCAATTTAAAATCAGCAGCAATCGGCCGTCGGCATCGGCCGATAAAAGGCCGAAATATCTTTCGGCAATTAAAACATTGTGAAATTCAACACCGAGACATTTCGGCGGCTCGTATATGCGTGATTGTTTTACCGGAGAAATTATAACAGATTAATATTTCGTTAATTAATGTTCAATTGAGATATGATTAATTTTTGTTTCGTGTTGGCAAAATATTAAATTATATTTAATTATAACTTACATTACTTAGCTGATTGAATCTCTACAGTTTAACTACCGTGATGTAATTGCATTTCTTTTACCTCTGGGGTTTACTTTCACACTAATTTCAAGAATAATTGATATAAATAATCAATTAAACAAATGATTTTCGAAAATGAGTAAAAATATAGGGCTAAGAAAACAAGGAATACATATCTATGTGGGGCGAACTGTCGTGGGGCTGATTTGGAACAAATCTAATCAATGGGGTCTCAAGACATGGGGCTGCAGATTTTTCGAAAGAGTTACTGTAGCCCTAGTAACGGGTAACTTAAGGCATACTATGGTGGTGGTGTGGGATGTGTAAAAGCCTTACACTCTCTCTCACTCTACTTAGAGCGGGAGAAGTCATTTGAATTCCCACGTAAAGAAAAAGGTACTCAAGACTAGACAAATTTTCATTAATTCATCTTTCTTATAAAAATTAATTATCATTAATTGCTTGAAGTGAATTAATTATCATTAATTGTTTTCAAAATACTCGCACAGAGATTGTCTTCATCATCATCATTTTAGACGAGTGACGTCAACTGTTGGTCATAGGCTACCCCCACGTGTCACTACAACGAACGGTTCTGTACATCTCGAAACCATCGGATTACCGATCGAAACAAAGATCGAAACCTGAAAATTAATACATAACCACAAACAATTCTTTCAAAACTTTTATATACACTGACCTTTTCAAAATCAATTTAACTACTGTATAATTGAACTTAATCTAAATTAATTACGAATGAAAACGATCAGAAATAAGGCTATTAAGCCAACGACATAATTTAAGCTATTAAAAACGCAATTTAATTGATATATTAGGATTTTTTTATTACTAATAAATGAAATATTGGAGTATATATGATTTTATTACCCTTCCGTACTTTGATTGAGTACGTCAATGGAATACTTAGAACTTGACGACAGTTTGATAGTCAATAGTCATAAAACACAAAAACTTTGGTTTAATGTGCTTTTGGCCCTACTAAGAGCTTGTGATCGAGATGAGCCGAGCCGAGCGCAGAAAATGTGAGTTTGAACTGCATTCTATCAATTTTTTTATATGTTAAATTTTTTTCTTAATCTCTACCGTAGTTTTCAATCGTAATTATAGAATCGCACTAATATTTTGTATTGTGTGTTATGTTACTTATTCACGCTTAAACGGTTGAACGGATTTAATAATAATAAGTCTGTTAAATTACACATGACAGACTAAGTAATAGTCATCTTGAAAAAGTAATTTTGATCAAATCAGAGACTAAAAAAATCCAAATTCACTTTGAATTGTCGAAGTGAAAAATGAGTGAGAACCTACAGTGAAATATTTAAAGGCTAGCACGCCAGATACAGTGACTAGTTTCCAAACTCAAACCAATAAATATAAATAAATCAATGAATAAAGTCGTAAATGCGTATGATTGGCATATTATAAATATTTGATAAAAGTGCTCCAGTTTCCATCTTGATTTGGTAATTTACGATTTTGTGAATCTATTTGAAGTTGTTAAATAAATTGGCAATAAGTTATAAGTAGATGTGATCTATAAAAATATAGTTCAGTTTTTAATTAATATTTATTTCATAGTGGAACGGCTTTTTGTGGTCATCAATCCTGTTGCTTGAAGTTATTTTTACTACTGATTGGATGTTAAGGAATGTATGTATGAGGTCATTCATAGTTTAGACATCAACGAATGGCTTGAAGAGATGCTCGTTAGTAGTTACGATGAGACAAATGATTCCTGAACCGATGTAATGGCTATAATTAGGTATGTTTTTTGTTGCGTTACCTTTTCAATTAAATAAGAGCTTAATAAGGAAGATGTTAGTTAGTATTATTAGTTCACTTTGAATTTATTCGTTGCTCTTTCAAAATCTTATAAATAATGGTGGAACAGATAATATTTAAAGTAAAATTTTTTACGTCTATATTTTGAAGCATAATACATTAATCACCATGTCGGACAACGGTGACCTCCAGTAAATGTTCCATTTAGGACATGTCGGACAATAGTGACCGACACGATATTTCTTATTTAGTCTTACTTTTGCAGTGATTGGTCTCATATGCATCACATGACACAAAAGGCGGGGTGTCAAAACCTGAGCGTGTCCGACAGAATGACCCACGTGACGCTACTTAAATATTTTTTCAGCTCAGGCCACAACAGATTCAAGTAACCGCCAGTAGTAAATAAGCACTCATGTAGAAGTTGAAATATGTTGACTTATCTCTATGTAATTTTTAAAGCTAATAATTTCTCTAATAGCATTTGTATTATTTATATTTAAATACATTTTAAGAAAAGTTATTTAATTAAATATATAAATTGTTTAATCACAATTTTTTTTTAAACTGGCCTATAGTGTCTAATGTATTTATTATATACTGGACTGCAGCAGGACTATCTACTTTAAAAGCGTTATTTTTATGTTGTAGCTGTTTGTGATCCCTCAATAAATAAAATGATATAAACAAGAAATCAGGTGAAGATTTTATTATTATTTTAAAAACTTCCTTCTGGCATCTGCCGTTAATAATGTTAATATTCAAACTTAATCAATAACCCATGCCTTAAAGCTGCCCTTAACAGTATATTCTCCAAATTACCCAAATATAGAAATACGTTACTGCACTTTAATTACTTATTCACTTAATTCACTGCAGATGAGTTATACACATGAAGTCAGGCTATCGTATGAAGATCTCTGCATTGAGTGATCGGTATCATTAACCCGTTTGCGATGTGGGGCAAGGCGGGGGCTTTGTTCACGATGTCTCATAATTATTATGTCAAGATTTTTTTTTGTATCAGATCCAGTTTGTCAGAATTAGTGGAACTTTTGTGTTAATGAATGATTGGAGGAGTTATGACGGTTCCGGATTACTGATGAGTTCAAAGATATACATAAATGACTAATCTTTGAAATTTAAATAATCGAATACCAAAAAAATTTACGCTTGGAATGGATTTTATGAGACCACCGAGTCTCTTTAAAGGTGGTCTAGTAGCAATAAGACCGCTACTTTGATGTAGGAATTCATCTAGTGACTTCTCGCGCTCTAGGGTAGAATGAGAGAACGTATCAAACTTTTATTGTCTAAAACCCACCTGTGTTCATCAGTCGCCCTTTACGTTCTAGGGCCACAGTCACTCTTTCAAATTTTCCCGCAGTCCATCATTGTACAAATAAAATTAGAAATATTATAAATTATATCTATCTAAATACTAAGTACTTCTTTTTTTTTGAGGTGGGGTATTAAATGACTTCTCCCGCTCTAAGATGGAGTGAAAGAGCATGTCAGAGTTAGTGACTAATAGCTACCAATGTTCTTTTTCAAACGCTTCCGCCGCCCTAGTAATATCATCTTTATATAAAAATTCTTCTGGACGTGTGTTGGTCACGTAACTCCTCCTAAACGGCTCGATCGATTGGAATGAAATTTTGTTTGTATATTTCTCGGATGTTTTAAAAATAAAATGAAACCCAGTAGATGGCGCTGCAATCGGGTTCTCAATTTTTTATCTGACGTAAATCCCAGCTTTCAGGTAGGACAATGTCGGTCGAGACCGCTAGTATTATATATATTTCTTAAGGTACTAAACGATACATTAAAAGAGATAAGATAATCGTTTAAAAAAGCAGTTTAGTCACACGTCTCGATGTAATTAGTATATCTGAGATAGGTCGGAAGCCAGCTAATTAGTGTGACGTCACGATCCTCAGATGGATGCCTTCCATTCTTTCATCATTCAGTCATCCCTTCACGAAGAGAGGAGGAAAAAGATTGCATGTCGCAACAGTTCTTATCTTTTGCGCAAAAGTTAACACATTTGTTGCAAATAAAAAGGTAATAAAGAGAGTAAATGTTAATGCGTGTCACTGAAAAGGTTATGGTGAGATAAAAAAAAACAACTTGTAATTAAATAAATCTGTTTGTTTTATGGAAAATCGTTTAAAACACTGTTAATGTGGAGTTATTGATTGTAATGATTCATTTACTTCAATACTATAATGAGATTGATCAATTCGTTTGGTAAATTCAGCTGATTCTTCTTTGTTTTAACTAATGATTGAAGTAAATATTTGTTTGGCCTACAAATAGTTTTTCCGGGTTTGGGTATCTCGTTGCATGAGTTTGAAAAATAACCGTGGACATAAAACGCAAAGGGTAAATGACGGAACAATAAGCAGTTTTAGTCAGTAAAAGTCTGACACGCCCTCTCGATTTACCTTAGAGCGAGAGAAGTCATGTGACGATTTTCCAACTCAAAACAAACCCACAATACAGAAACAGTTCTTAGGGGTCTTCTATTATATAAATCCACCTTCCCTTGTACCATTTTCAGAGATTGGTAGTCATTTAGTGTTTTGTCCTGCTCTAGAGTGGAGCGAAAGGGCGTGTCAGACTAATACTGACTAAACACACATATGTTCTTTCAGTTGCCCGTTGCGGTCTCTACGACTAGTACAGGTTTCCTTTTCCAACATTACCCCGTAGGCCTAGCGGGTATCGGCCCTGCTGGGCGTCTACGCTTTACTGACATCTCTGAAGCGCGCGTGGAACACTACGTCGAACTGCCTATTGCTCGTCGGTAATCTGGAATCGCTCTGCAACTTCCAACAACCGATCCGTAGTGCCGCGGCGGTTGGGGCGAGAGGATGTTAAGTTCCTTCATTCTTGCGGTTCGCTCATATCATGAAACGAGCTTTAAGAATCAAGGCGCTGCGCGCTGTTAAGAAAGTAACTGTTTTAAATAAATTACCTTATAGTTAAGTAGTTACGGTTAAAATGCCATCTTTTAATGAAGGCCGACAATTATAAAGGCGACTTGAACTTTTGACGCTGCACCTCTGACCAGCCTTATTGTTAAATGCCGCCATTTATTACACGGTTTAAGATATTTAGCTGGATAAATGGGTGCGCGGTGCACATCTCTAACTCACAATACTTCTTAGGTAATTTTCCTAGTCTACCTATGTAAGCAATGAGATTTTTTTGACTGGCCTGTTGGTCTAGTGGTTAATGACCCTGACTGCTATGCCGGAGGTCGTGGGTTCGATTCCCACCCAGGACAAATGTTTGTGTGATGAGTACATCAATAAGTGAATTCAATAGAAAACAATAACTCATCGGGAAGAGCAAAGCTATGTTTTATTATACCTATGCCCAGTAGTGTGAAATAAAGCACGATGAATAAAAAAAAATAGTACATAAAAATGTCGTGTGACCGTGTTTCTTATCGAATTGTTCCGAAACGGCTAGACCGATTTTTATGTAATTTTCTGTGTACATTTGGTGGGCCTAAGAATATATCGTAGGCTATTCTATTCGTCCTATCCTCACCCCTTCATTTTTATTCTTAATTTATACGGCAGAACAACGTTTGCTAAGTCAGCTAGTATTTAATATAGAATGCTAAATAACGTACAAATCAGCGCATGCGTCGCGTCACCGCAGAAGCCGTCAACATTTTAATCACATCGTAAACTTTCCACAGCCAACCGTCCACCGTTCGAAGGAAAGTGAGTTTAAAAATATAAAAAATCAAGTCGCATATGAGTAAATTGGACTGTTTATACACCAGTGCACGAATTATTTTGGTACTTTAGTGACATGTTGAAACGGCAGCCATCTTGCGTAAGATGAGGCTGACAGATTACATCTCAACGCTTTTTAACATTCTCTTGCTGAAAATATTATTTTTTTTTGTTCTTATCGTTGTACTTCGTGTGAATTGATTGCGATTATTAATTTTTGGGTATGAATGTTAAAAACATAGTTGTCGTCTTAAGCTTTGCAAGTTTAATATACCGTTATATACCTTACCGTAAAATGGGGTTAATAGAAACGCAGGGGTGAATAGAAACAAAACTTTGGTTTAGTTTTTCACTTTGATGACTTCTAACAAAACATCGACTTTTAGAATAACAATTCATTAATAAATTGATATAATTAAATGCTTCAAAAAGTATTCATATATCGTGAAAATACCCTTTGAAGTTTTGTTTCTATTTACCCCTGAGTTTCTATTTACCCCATTTGACTGTACCCGTTATTTTGTTTCTTAAAGCATGGACAACGTTTTATTTAAAACACACTAACTACTCCTGAATCGTGGGTGCATTCACGAACATGTAAAGTCATATACACACGACACCCAGACCCGTAAAACCTATCTATATGCCATACAAATATTTGTTCCAAGCGGGAATCGAACCCACGACACTTATGCTTAGTGTCGTGAGTTCGTTTCCCACAGCCAATAGATCAACCACTGCGCCAACCGTTCCATCAGCACAAATCATGATTGAGAAAAGAATTTTAGGTCCCGTCATAGCATACACGTAACCAAAATGACAGTCAACATTTTTTTAGAGCTAATGGCAATCATATTAGCATTTCTACAATGAAAAAAACTACTTCCAGTTTTGCCAACTATACCAGCGAGTCAATATATAAGAGAAATACTAGTCTTGATACTAAACTAGCTGTTCGCTACACTAATAAACGAGGGTCAAAACAAAGCACTGCTCTAATAACCATCATTAACTAGCCTCGTATGTAAGGGTATACTATACCCAGTTGTGGCCTCCAACTGGGTGTACTATACCCACAATAAAACAGGTAAAATAAAGACGGCCTCTAGGCATCTGTTGTGTTGCTTCCTACGAGTGCCGCTCTGTTTAAGTAATGTGTAACAAGCTCTTTCGCCGACAGAAAATGCTTTTGATGATCCGTTTATATCGAGCGAGTTAGTTGGGCTAGTAGATAGAATTGCAATGTCTTTGAAATTAGCGTGCATTTTATTTGGATGGAGAATAATTCAACATCTGTTTCTGCTACCGTTTTTTTTTTAAATACTGTATTAAAATTTGATTGCGACATAAACATAAGTTAATTTCTCCGAGTCAACAAGATAGCTCCCATACAATAGAGGCCCTATTACGAGATCTTAACGCTATCCATTTTATAACTTTAACTGAATTTTAAAGAGATGGATCTATATAGATTGTTTAACTCCATCCTTCTTTCTCAACTCGTCTTAGTAAGGCCCCAGATTGAAGGTTTGTTTTAGCAGTAAAACTAAAGTAAATGTTGACAATTCCTTATTAAGACATCAAAGGAAACTCAATCACATCTATGACTTAATAGCAATAATTACGTAACAGATACACTTCCTAATCCAGTCCATTATCATCGGAAACGAAAGCTCTTCGCCAGTAACTCGTGCACTAGTGAAGTCCAAACGCTTGTTATCGATGTCTCGGGAAGCGAGTGGTGAAAGTATGCAAGGGGGGCACAGGCATACAACGGTGCATGCGACACTGCCCTCTGTCCACTGCACTTAGGTACTATCGATAACTTGGTGCTTCGAGAACACTTCCTAGTTACAGACTATTGTTTGCAATGATTACGTTGTGTGGTACTTGGTGCCTGTGGAGTCGGTATGTTAATGTTTGAGACACTATTTGTTAGGAAAACGGAAATAAAGGCTTAAGTAGACAGTGATAATAGTTTTAATTTAAGGTTATAATAATAAAAAAATAAATCGAATTTAAGTGAACGAAGCTTTCAGAGATACGATAAAAGGGGAATTTTAAAATATGTAACTGTGTCAACACTCTAAAACCGAAATATAGAAAAGTACAAACCAAAATTACAGACCGTTTAAAAATTTTAGCGATACAATAATTCACTTCTGTGTGTTTGTGTGGGATATCTGCACATCACTTCTCCCGTCCCTTCTAGGTGGAACTAGGGGGAGTATCAGACTTTTCCTGACTAAAACCCATCCATGCTACTTCAGTTACTCTTTGGGTTCCAGGGCCGCGGTGGCTCCTTCTATCAATCCCGCAGCCCCGGCAGACACACAAAAAATACTTATTCATTTGTTTCTCTGTCCCACCCTTCAGCGAAAAACAGCGTGAAATTATTAGGGGAAATTCTGAATTGATTACAACTAACTTTACCTACATCCAATTCTACTCCTAATTCAGACACAAACAGTCAATATGCAGTAAACAAACCCAGTTAACATTATTCTCTCCATCTCAGTTCCATTAGTTGAAATTCGATAGTCTTGGATTCTAGTACGTTCAATGTTTACAATCAAGTGAGGTTAAATTAACGATCTATCGTGCTAATGAAGCGAATTCTACTAAGTCCCTGTATGATGCCATAAACTGGGCTTAGCCTTCAATGTAGGTGCACTAAAATTTATGCTGGGATAGGTGTATAATTAATCGGCAGCGGGTCTGTTGAATGGATTGATTTTGTGCTTATTTGCTGAAGGATATGTGTGGTTTTCTGCTTCTAACGGCATCTGAAAGACTAAGTTAGGTAGGTGCTTAAATAGATGATATCTTCAATTAGTCCAAAAACTTAAGCGGGGAACCTTAATAAAAAATGTGGGTCTGAAATCCTAACAATATGTTTATTTATTTTTTACAAAAAAAAACCATCGATTTCAATGTAAAAAAAAAACACTAAAAAATGCAAAATAATTTCGATGATAAAAATGATGAAATCCGAAAATATACCTACACGTGCTTATGGGTGTGGACTCATGTCAGCAATTTGCATTTATGCCAAAATATATTGGGATAGTCGGCCTAAGTAATTCCTATTCTATTTTTAACCAAATATTTATTGTATCATCTCATCATCATCCAGCTGTTGGTACTAAGGTTTCTCTGGGAGAGGGACAGCAATATAACACGCGGGTCCAGTGATTGATGTCACATGTCTTCTACTTTAACATATTTATTATAATTTTATAAACGGAAATATTTTCATTAAAAAAACTCCCGTCTCATTGTCTGCAAGGTGTGTTGATCGCCATGATTTACGTACGAAGATCGCACAAAGGACCATATTACGGACAACGCATAATAAATTTGATTTATAGCTTCATCGCCAACCCTGAGCATATTTTCGGGTCATCCGAGATACTCCCACTCACGACCTGCCCGAAGCTACTCAATGAAGACATCGCATTGAATGCTTTCATAAATCAACGATTGGGGAAGAAAAATTCTGTCTAGTTGAAATATCGATGTTCGTAAAAAACTTCGGGGAATTTCGGTTCGTCTTGAGAATACTGATGCGCTTGCGCAGGGCTGACTCTGACAGGTATAATTGTATAAAAATATAGTTCATAGTTTACTACTAAAAGGGAGTTAGTGATAGCTTGATTATTGATAGAATGAAAAGTATTCCACTTAGAAAACGTGTTTATGTCGACAAGGAAACTCGTGGTTGTAGAATGCAAAGGGCAACTAAAGGGACATAGGTCGACTTTAGTCTCTTAAAATAAGTGAGAAAGTAATTGATGACTTTTCATTAAAAAAAAAAAAAATAGATGCGATAAGGGCAGGAAGATGATGAGAACTCAAAAAGGCTTAGTTTCATATATTTCCTTGACAAAACAAAGTATATAAGTTCGAAAACAATTGCAGAATATTTAAGTATTGGTTTTACAGAGCAATGAGTTCAAGATTAGATTAGAAGTATCGACATCACGCATTTTATGCGAGCTAATCAAGAACTTAATGTTCTTAATTAAGCATCAACAAGCGGCAACATAGTTACAGGTGATTACTTTGTTTGTTCAGGCCCATTCGATATAAATAGCCCTGTTAGGTTTAGTAAATTTTCTCATATCTTGCATTTAGTAGGGAACACGCAACATAATAACAAGTAAAAAGAGACATCAACTTAAGAGCGGTCAACCCGAGAGATAATATATAATATAATATTCCTCAACTTTCACACAGCGCCATCTAGTCCCAAACTAAGCAGCGCTTGTGGTAAGAATAATAGACAACTGATAAATATACTTATGTATTTCTAATTACATGCATAATACTATAGATAAATTACACTCAGACACAGAACAAATGATCTTGCTCATCACATTTGGCCTGGGTGAGAATCAAACCCAAAAAATTATAACTGGAACCTTTAACCCAGATTGTGAATGATGATTTTTTTTCAAAAACTTTTAAATAAAAAAATAACATGTATTTCCTGGAACTAGTTTTATGAAATATTCTAGCGAATGACGGTATTACCGAATGCCAACAAAGCGTTCAGGTGTTATCTTTCTGTTTTCGCGTTACCTCTTTATCAAACTTGCTTTACAACCATGCTCACGTTGTTGATAGACGGGTCGGCAAGGGCCCTCTTAACAACCACACATAAAATATTATGGTACTTGGTTATTGATTAGACCCGATCATAAACTACACATAAATATCTCTATACATCCTTTAAAAGTACAGTAATTTAATCAAATTTCTACATTGTAACAGCCCTGTGTGTAAACGAAACAAATTGAGCTGTTGTTCATCATTGAGGCACTATATCGGCGCCTACGCATGTCCAACGCCGACGAATATTAAGCGTAATGCTGTCGCTACCACGATTACTTATGCACATTTCAGACGAAAATTAAGCATATCAATCTCTCTCTCTCTCTCTCAATAATGTATTTCGGCGATGCAGATTTCTTGATTAAGCTAGTATTCGTCAGAATTTGACTAAATAATATCACTTTTTGATTAATAAATTTTAGTTTATATTTCTAATAACATAATTATATTTAAGCACTTAATACTAGTCAAAGGATTAAAAGACTCACGAAATAAAAACTTTTTTAGAACGTTTTTCTATTTAGATGGAGGAATAATTGACACCCACATAAGAAAGTCTATCGAATATCCAACTCAATGTTTAAAAAATATAATAAATGATTCAATGTCAATGCGGAAACGTCGGCGAGAAGAAACATTAATACTTTTTTACAATCGAATCTTTTGCTTACACAGATGTGCAAAATCTTCTAGATGCGTAATGATCCTGTTTTTATACACTCATTTAATTCAGAGAATATTATTATATCTGTATTACTTTGGCCATTACAGTTTTTACCATCGCTTTTGTGGGAGGTAAGTGCATATTACGATGGCTGCCCTAAATAGATGCTTACAAAATGTCAAGGATAGGGATATGCAAGGAAATGTGAGTCACAAATGAGTCATGGTTGGTGATTCTGCTATCCACTTTGCGCTCAGTTTCCTTGAAGTTCCTTAATGATTGTTATTTCGAAATTAGCACATCTTTATGTCGTCAGCTGAGTTTCTTTTTCCTGCTTGGAATTTACCCTGGTTAGCTGTGGGAAAATTTATGAGTAACATTAGAATTTAATGTCATGTATTGGTATGGAATGTGTGTGTGTTACTAGACGGTTGAAGATGTACCGATAACTAGATGGGTAATTCGGGCGCCAGGTACATCCTCAATAAAAACAAAACTCGGATTCACTACCATTCGGAGAGAATTAGGCTTTTAATCTTCTGGTGGGAGGCCATGTGAGGAAAATAAAAGATTAAAAATATAAGTCAAGCTTTAGTCTTTAATTTATCCGGCCCGCAGTTCATGACCATGAGATACTTAATAAAAGACATGGTTTAGAATATTAGAATTAGATAGTATTGTTGCATCTTTGTTAAGTTTATGAAAAGAATAAATTAAACCTAATCCAGTCGGGGCAATGCAGACCAGTCCAAAGGGACTCCAATTCCGAGGAAAAGGAAAGTAAATATAAAAAATAAAAAAATAAAAAAACGCCAGGCGGCTGAAACAAGCGATTGAAATCATTAGATTTATGACTTTTTGAGTTTCAAACACGAGGTCACGTAGTTAATTTAGAGGGAAAACTCACCGTTTTTTTCTTGTACGTAATACGTTGAGTGCGCCTCAAAACATCAAAACAATTATGTGGGCGAAAAATCACTTCAACTGTAAAAGAACAATGAGATATAAGGAACGAAAACCCACATGCGTTGTCACGCATCATGTAGAAATCGAAAAATGGATTCTTACCGGAAAATATGTAGCAATCCTATTGGAGAATAAAGGATGGACTCCTTCCGTTCCTTTTAGGCCATTATAGGGCACAAATTAGCGGCTATGGGAACCGATTAAAAAAATAATTTGGCAGAAACAAAAATTGGCTGCTCGCTAATACATCGTCGGGTCGGAAGTGTCGAATGCAAATCTGACAGCTCACTTTTTAAAACAGATTTCCTTACTTGGCTACACGATCTTTTAGGAACGCCTTCACATTATCTGTTCGGAAATCGCCTAAAAGCGAATCATGTGACGAGACGATTTCGACTCGTTACATTACATCCCTCCCCGAAAAAATAAAAGAAAGAATTTCTTTTATGCTAGCCAAAAAAACAAAAGACTAAAGCGAAAGCTTAGTTAAAAGGAAAAAAAAATTGAAATATAAATTCCAAAAACAATAAACCCAAAAAGGTAAAAAATTGTCCTAGAAAAGAACGGAGTAATAAGACTACATACCAACAAACCAAAATAAATACAATCTTGGATTGTTGCTAGTGTATAGATCCTAAAATAACATGCATTTAAAATAAGTACAGCTAGACCACCAACATAACCGACTTACAATACCAAAAGAACCAACATGAGTGCAGTTAGGCACCTACGCCACTGACTAACTAGCTTAATTCAAGAAAATATCGCAAGTACAGCTAAGCAGAATCGTCGCTGACCAATGTGTATAAGGCTACGAACAAAAAAACTAAATTGAGTACGGTTAGGCACCATCGCCACCGACTAGCAAGTATACTAGAATAACCAAGTAGGTTAATTTGAATACAGTTAGGCGCAATTACCGCTGTCTTATAAGAAAAATTCAAAGATATGTCTATATGAGTACAGTTAGGCACCATCGCCACTGACTAGCAAGAACAAATTATAACCGTGAAACACAGTATCAAATCTCGCATCACCAAAGGTGCTAGAGAACCAAGAAAGAATGTTGTGACCGGTATAACACCACCGATTTTCCGAGCACAAACATCTTAAAAACGCATATTGTGATCGGCACAACACCACCAATCTTCCGAGCACAATAGCAAAAAACTGCATACGCAAGGATGCAAAAGAGAAAGAATGTTGTGACCGGTATAACACCACCGATTTTCCGAGCACAAACATCTTAAAAAACGCATATTGTGATCGGCACAACACCACCAATCTTCCGAGCACAATAGCAAAAAACTGCATACGCAAGGATGCAAAAGAGAAAGAATGTTGTGACCGGTATAACACCACCGATTTTCCGAGCACAAACATCTTAAAAAAACGCATATTGTGATCGGAACAACACCACCAATCTTCCGAGCACAATAGCAAAAACTGCATACGCAAGGATGCAAAAGAGAAAGAATGTTGTGACCGGTATAACACCACCGATTTTCCGAGCACAAACATCTTAAAAAACGCATATTGTGATCGGCACAACACCACCAATTTTCCGAGCACAATAGCAAAAAACTGCATACTGTGATCGGGACTACACCACGACTTTCCGGGCACAGTAGCAAAAAGCTGCGAAATCAAGAAAAAAAATCCGCATAACTTAAAAAAATAATAAGTACCTATATTGTAAATAAGTAGGAACCTATTAATAAATTGTAAAAAAGGTGTATAAAAAAAAAAAAAACTGTATAAAAATAGTGTATACAGGAAAAAAAAATATAAGATCTTTTGATATGAAAAACGTTTGCGTGGGGGTGAAAAAGTTATCTAAATGTCCTAAGTAGTTTTTTAGAAAGCCAAACTTGAATTTAATAAATTCGCTTGAAGCTTACCTAGTAAATTTTCATTCAAAGATCAATAAACCTATCATCCATCCTGTCATACATCATCTATTATAAGATTCTGCCAGCAAAAATATCAAAAAAAAAAAACAAGTCAACACTTGAAAACCAAATTAAAATTTAATAATATCTTTAACATGATAACGTCCAGTTGAACCCTTATTTAGGTCTTTTAAAACATAAACGTTATCAGAAACTTTTTCTGTAATTTTACATTTAATAAACTTAGGAGCAAGTTTAGCCGAAAAATAAGCAGGTGCATGAGATTGAACAAAACTTCTTCTCCACACAACATCACCCACATCAAAAGAAATGACTTTCCGACCCTTATTATAATAGCGAGCATTACGCTGATAAGCTTTTAATAAATGAGTTTGAACTTTAACAAAAATATCACTAAGTGAATTCAGAGAATCAGCATAGTGACTTCTATTGGGAACTTCCAGTTCACTTAAGTCTTCAATAGAATCACTTAAACGATGTAAAGAAGCATCAAAAATAAGCTCCCTTCCAAACATCAAGAAATTTGGAGTGAAATCTGTAGCAAGATTAACACTATTATTTAAAGCTAATTGGACATGAGGTAAATATTTAGACCAAGTCCTATGATCATCTTTAACAAAACAAGCTATGCAAGTCTCAACAGTTTTATTATATCTTTCAACAGGATTATTTTGAGGCGTGTACAAAGTATTATAAAATATTTTAGTAATATTAAAACCTTTCATGAATTCTACAAAATGTTTAGAAGTAAATTGTGTACCATTATCGCAAACAATTATTTTGGGACAACCAAATTTAAGAAATATCTCTTTTTCAAGAAGTTCATTTATTACTCTAGTAGTAGCATTTACCAAAAATGAAAGGTGTGTAAATAGGCAACATGTTATGTTTAATTACACAATTAACTAAAACCAAATCAAATAATGGAAAAGAAAGACGACTAGCCATATCCATAATATCTGTAATGAAGTCTGGAAGTGATTCAAAACTTTTCTGTTTCTTGGTACGAAGGTCATGTTCCAAAAAGTAATCGAAGTCCGGCCTGTCAAAACGTTTAAACAAAGCAAGCTTAAGCTCGTGCCATGAAGAAATACGAATACGCACCGTGCGAAACCATTTAAGAGCAATATCACTAAGCAAGTCTGTGAATGAACCAACTAATAAAATTTCATCAAAATGTATATATAAGAAGAAAGAAATATTCCTCAACCTCAGTAATAAATTCCCTTACACAAGATTTTCCATCAAATTTAATTCTGCTCTTTTTTAAATCAGGCAATTTAATTGCAGAAGGCAAATTCTTTTTAATGTGTTCATTAACCAAAGCATTCATTGAATTAAAAGAAGGCAAGGCATGCATAGCAAAAGCTGAAGAAGAGTGTGCAACCCTGTCATTATGATCAAAAGGATGTTGAACTTCCGTTAAATTAATCATGTCAGGCACATGAGCATTAGCAATAGGAACTGTGCAAGGACCATCAGATTCCAAATTATTCTTTTCAGCAAGAGGAGGAGACAACTGAACTTCCTTATCCATGATGAACAAGCAAAATGATGATTGAAATCAATCAAGCAAAAAGCAAAACTTTAAAGTTGCAAAATATTTGAGGTTAAGTTAAAATATTAAATTTTTCTTTACTTATATGAAAATATCAAAATGTTTATCAGTGAAAAGATGCAATAATACCTTACAATATAAGTTTGAATGCCTTATAGTATGATTTAAAAGTAAACTAAAGTTAAGTTTTAACTTAATTAAATATAAAACAAAGTTACACCGCACTGAGTTTAAACCGTTGAAAACTTAAAGTATAACAAAAGCTGTCTTACCATACAATTCTGTTGCTTATGTAAAAGCAAAATGCAATGCTGTAACAATAACAGTTAGCAAAACATAATAATATAAACAACAATAATATTGTACTATTGTGTACTATGATGTTTAGTAGGAAAATGATGTTCTTACAAAATATCAAAAGAATTTAAATTGTTTACAGCAATTAACAATAGTTAATATTAAAACAAAACATACCTGTAAACAGTATTAATGGATAATTATAAGATGCAACAATAATCCAAACAAGGTCATGAACTACTTCAACGTCCCTGTTCGCAGAGCGACAAATGTCATGTATTGGTATGGAATGTGTGTGTGTTACTAGACGGTTGAAGATGTACCGATAACTAGATGGGTAATTCGGGCGCCAGGTACATCCTCAATAAAAACAAAACTCGGATTCACTACCATTCGGAGAGAATTAGGCTTTTAATCTTCTGGTGGGAGGCCATGTGAGGAAAATAAAAGATTAAAAATATAAGTCAAGCTTTAGTCTTTAATTTATCCGGCCCGCAGTTCATGACCATGAGATACTTAATAAAAGACATGGTTTAGAATATTAGAATTAGATAGTATTGTTGCATCTTTGTTAAGTTTATGAAAAGAATAAATTAAACCTAATCCAGTCGGGGCAATGCAGACCAGTCCAAAGGGACTCCAATTCCGAGGAAAAGGAAAGTAAATATAAAAAATAAAAAAATAAAAAAACGCCAGGCGGCTGAAACAAGCGATTGAAATCATTAGATTTATGACTTTTTGAGTTTCAAACACGAGGTCACGTAGTTAATTTAGAGGGAAAACTCACCGTTTTTTTCTTGTACGTAATACGTTGAGTGCGCCTCAAAACATCAAAACAATTATGTGGGCGAAAAATCACTTCAACTGTAAAAGAACAATGAGATATAAGGAACGAAAACCCACATGCGTTGTCACGCATCATGTAGAAATCGAAAAATGGATTCTTACCGGAAAATATGTAGCAATCCTATTGGAGAATAAAGGATGGACTCCTTCCGTTCCTTTTAGGCCATTATAGGGCACAAATTAGCGGCTATGGGAGCCGATTAAAAAAATAATTTGGCAGAAACAAAAATTGGCTGCTCGCTAATACATCGTCGGGTCGGAAGTGTCGAATGCAAATCTGACAGCTCACTTTTTAAAACAGATTTCCTTACTTGGCTACACGATCTTTTAGGAACGCCTTCACATTATCTGTTCGGAAATCGCCTAAAAGCGAATCATGTGACGAGACGATTTCGACTCGTTACATTAAAAAGTGAATTGGTACATGCAACTCGTAGATCAGTTTTTTGCAGCTCACAAAAAATCTGATCGTCTCTTGTTATTTTGTTCTCAAGCAAGACTGTCGACTGATCGATTGTTTTTAAGATCACAAACTACAAAATATAATAGCAAATACAAATTGGACCAAAAACAACCAACATTCGAAGTAGATCATCTTACTAAAATACTTGACGCGTACAATATTGCTCATCCGAGTTTCGATAACGGAAGACAATCAGATCGACATAGATACTCGATAAACAAATCGATACCGATGCGTCCAGTGATTTCAATAAGTGTCAAGTTACAATACGCAGTCACAAACCGGTGCCAATGACACTTTATGAACCAAGAATGAGGATCTATGAGATCTACCTTACCTCGTAAAATAATATACGTTACGGCTTACAGATGTTGAATTAAATGATATCGATGCACGATCCGATTTATTAACGATTATAATTTAATGGTTTCTAATTAGAATCGACTTAAAATTCAACTGCAGCTGATATAAATCTGGTAACTAATTACTTAAGCTAAATCTTTAAGTATTATTGTTGTGGTTTTGTGGTTTAATTATCTGGTAATGATTTAGGTAATTAGTTGTTCTATTATATATATAATTAGCTTTTGCCAGCGGTTTCACCCGCGTAAAAGTAGGTTTCTCTATACAAACTTCCAACCCCCTTTTTACCCCCTTAGGGGTGGAGTTTCGTAAAATCCGTTCTTAGCGGATGTCTACACCCTATAAGGAACCTACCTGCCTAATTTTAAGTTGTATGTAGTTTCTGACATTTCGTGATTAATCAGTGAATGGTAAGAAGATCGAGGGAAGTAGAAGGGTATTCCAAGGGAATATACTAGGGATAAAAAAAATCTTATGTGCTGTTCCAGGACAAAGTCGGCCTGTGTGCTAAAAATTAATTGGTTGGAATCAATTCAGCTGTTTGAGCGTCAAGGAGTAACCAATATTAAACTTTCGCCTTTGTCATATAAGTCTGATTACCTTACTATTTCTATCTCCTAGAGAGGAAGCCTGGGTCCCAGCAGTGGGAACATTACGAGGCTGAATAAACTATTATGCTATTTATACCTTACTAATGACTAAAATATACAGGTATAAAATAAAAGAACCGGTTGTTGCGGCGACGCTTGGGGAAGGCCAATGTCCAACATTGGACGTCTTTCGATGGCTGAAATGATGATGATGATAATATAACCAAAAATTGTAGAAAATCTTAACATCGCCATTTTTGTAGACCAGTTATATACATTTTCAATATCCATAGAAAATGCATGTTGAAATTAACCACCTCATAATTTAAAAAAAAAACGGCTGAATATACTTATATCAAAGTCACGTGAAAACTTAAACTAAAAATTGTGCGACGACTTTATGGTATTGTTAATTTTCCCTCATAAACTTGACAGGGAAAAAAAAAATTCATTTTCCTGCCTGAACTTCATATGACTAAGACGTATAGGCTCAAAGTTCTATAAATTACAAACCAGTAATTATTAAAAGATATTATCATAAAACATACTTCATAGTTTATTAGCTTAAGATTCATTGTTTCTGCAAAAGACTACGCTCTTAATTTCCTCCATATATCATCGAAAACTAATATTTTATTTTTTATAATTACGGGTTACAAAACAAATATAAAATATATTCAATTGCTCTTATTAAGCCTACGCGCTATTAAGGCACGGACAGACGAGCCAACAAATGTTCAACATAAATATGTTCCACTAATGCACATAACTGAAGAAGCCGGATAATTGAGAACTGCGCCTCGGGCTGCGGATTACAGCACGGATGTTATTTATGTTGTTATTATTTATTTTATATTTTTCATTATTGTAACGGTGGTGGCAAGCTATTTGTGGATAGAGAACTATTGTTTTGTTCTGTACATTAATATTACCTGTCTAAATATCTAGAGCGAACTTTATTGAAACTTTGAATGATTAGTATACCTACATGATCTATTTGTAAATAGAATTTTCAGGGTTAGGTCATATTCTGAAAGCTTGAAGTATCATATATCATTGTCTCATTAAATATTTCACATTTGCTTTAAAACTTAACGAAGTGAACATAATTTTTAAATAGATACACAAAATATTATGCAAGCAAGCCACTTATAACATCAAACAAAAATTACATGAAGAACTGAGGCAATAAATCTTAACAAATCAAATGACATGCTGATTAATATTATTAAGCGATTTATACACAATTCGTTAGATACGTATTGTATATAAATGTCCGTTTAACGTGTCAAAATCGACTTTATATAAATCGTATTGAATGGATACTCGTCGGTTGCATCGTTTACGCACGAAATGTCTAAACTGAATGGAATGAATACGGTTTGAATAAAAATGAATTGAAGATGGATCGTCTGAAGAGGTCATTAGAGACGAGACGGGTGATTCTGCAATCTTTAGTAACAATGAGATTTACTTATTATATTTTAGTGCTACTTTTTTGTTCGGCGATTTTGACATTGAAATACTTCTTTTAGGATTGGTTGTAAATGAATAGGTAATGCAATTTATGTAGTCGATTTATTTTTGATGCAGAATGAGATCGACCGATTCTTCGTTTTTTTAGTTTTGTTGTTGTTTTACCCGTAATGAATGATGGCTGCCGTGTCGTGAAGTGAAGGTGACCTATTGGACGAAAACATGTAATAACCTTATTGAAACATAAAGTACTTCACTTTGATTTAATTCTCGAACCATGTCTAAACTTAAGATAGTTCGCTCAAAATGATTGCATTTATTAAATTAATTTTAATACATCCAATCAGAACTTCACTCGCAGCGCCGATTGGAATAATTATTCGATCCAACCGTCTGTATCTAAACCCTACTGCTTTTAACATAGAGTTCAAAATATCTTGGGTATATTTTGTAATTATTAGAATCGTAGTAAAATAGGTAGTGGTAGCAGAATCGCGCAGGTCATTAGCGGCGCGTGCGCAACGCGTGCGATGCGCTATTAAATTTGAAACAGTATACATTACACGTAAATACGTTTACTGTTTAATATTCCATCAGATACAGTCACGCTTAACTTAGCGTTCACTAAACTAGGGATTTAGTTAAAGTCTTCCTTTCTATTAATTAACAGTTATCATTACTTAAGTATTTTATGTACTTGTGTTAAGTCTTTAACGTCCTTTTCGTTTAGACAGCTTCGATTAAATAGTTTTTAGTTAAACTTGGTTTAAAAGTTATTTTATTTATCTGTTTATTTTGGGTGGGACATCCTCACATCACGTCCTCTGCTCTGGATGTAGCGAGAGGGAGTATTAGACTTTTACTGAGTAAACCCCAACTGTGTGCCTTCAGTTGTCCTTAGCATTCTAGGGCCATAGTAACTCTTTTGAACAATCCCGCAGTCCTGGCAGCTTCCCTAATTTATCTCAAATTACGAAATTGATATACAAATGGATTGTTCTGTTGAACGAGAATTGTTGATTAGTTTAACAACAATGAAATAATGATAGCTTAATAAGCACAACAGAGTTTTGTGTCCATATCTATCATTAGATTTGAAATTATGCTATTGTTATGTAGGGCTGTCTTAATAATAAAATTAAACTAGTAAGCTTACTTCAAAATATAAATGAATGGAGTAAAAACACAAATATTTAAAAAACGCCATAAATTTGTTATAAAATATCAATAAACACACCAAAACACATTATTATGCAAACCAAATGACCTATGGTTCTCACTTCACCGATAACATTAATCTATAAATCAACACTACTAAGGCGCAACCCTATTCGATAGCGTGTAATTTGGCGCGCATTTTCAGCGTGCGTCTCCCGCCCACGTGTCGGCCATCAATCATGCGCGCGCATTGGTTATGTGACGGTCTAATGCCGAATGTTTCGCAAACAGCTGACCGGGCATTGTTGGGCTAGTCTTTGTTTTAAGAGGTCATTGGGTTTAGCGGTAGTCTGTTTAATCATCATTGTTTAAACCGAAAGATTAAACTGACTGAAATTAAACAAGGTAAAATTGGTAGTTATCTTGACTACCACTAAATATTTTTTGTAAAATTACATTTAATGTCATGTGAATTGTCAGTTATGTTGACCCATAATTATTCCTAGAGATAAAGATCTATTTGAATAGTTTGATCTAAGAATGCGGAATGTTAATACATGTATTTAAGTATTCGAGAAAATCCCATAGACGAAACGATATTTAATATGTATGGAAGTACTAAGTTGTATGTATATGGTCTGTAATGCGAAGTTTCGCACAAGCTAACGAGTGCTTATAATGTTATCATAATAGCTAATACAAGTTGGCTTATACAAAACGGACGAGTTCCTTAGATTCCTTAAAGGCTTCGGTGCCCGCATTGGCAGACAAACATTGAGTAAAGAACCATGTTTAAAATTTGCATTGAAATGTTGACGATGTCTTAACTTATTCAGTGTTTGAGCAAATATGCAGTAAGCACATATATTTTTAATATTATTTGCATTGTAAATTATGTTTACAACATTGTAGTAATTCGCTGGCGTCGATAAGTAGGCGTCAATTGCCATGTTTATTGTGGAGCCATTGGACCAGTGTGGTGGTCGTTAGATAAATAATGCTTGTTACAATGCTATGAAGTATTGGAGGTTCAGGCGACGTCGTAGGATCGTATCTGTATGCAAATTGTGGCGAATTTTCGTAACATGGCGGCGCCGGCGACCGATTCATCATAGAAATGTGGACGGATCTGCCCACGCGCACTGTTTAATGCACCTCGGAGCTAGACGGCGGATGTAAGCGGTTTGATACGTTACGAAAACTGATTTGTATGTACATAATCCTAATTTGCGACACGGTGAATATCGATTGGGGTTACATTATATTTTTATGTAATGTAACATTGAACTGCTCAAACATATAGAATGTGAGGTACAGTAATTATTGAGAGTTAAACTGACAAGGACATTCATTAACTTATGAGTAAAGGTGGCTTTAATCTACATAGAAGTCTATCAATGATTTCCTAATAATACTTACCATTTGGTGTAATGTAATAATCATATTTTGTGTAATGTAACATTGAATTGATCAAACACGTAGAATGTATAAAGCACAATCATTATTGCGAGAGAGAGAGAGAGAATAGACAAAGGACCTTTTAGCAAGATGGGTTTTTTTTTAAGGTGGAAAAATCATCTAATGACAAATCCCGCTCTTGGGCGGAGCGGGAGATAGTGTCAGACTTTTACTGACTAAAAACCCACTCCTATTCTTTCGTTGCCTTCGTCCCAGGGCCCCGGGTTTCGTTTTCACACTACCCATGGCCCCAGTAGGCTTCGATCCTGCTGGGCCTCTACGATTTGCTGACATCACCCTGGGGCGCGCGTGGTTGTAAGATGGGTTGCATATTTGTAAAGGTATTTATTATATATCACAGATTTTCCACCAAATACCACAATAAATCATATTAACTTCTCTTTCTCTTCTTCGCAGCCGAATTGCGCGGATGTGACGCATATCTTCTCTATCTATTATCTACATTTCGCGTAAATAAACTGTTTTTCTTTCTTTCTTCTTCTTTCGTGTCCGACTTTTACTGACTATAACCCATCCATGTTCTTTCAGTTGCACTGTTTCAATCAATTCCACAAAGTATTAAAACCTACCCTGGATATTTTGCACTACACAATATATTTTGTGGTTTTAGTCCGTCAAAACCCTAATCTTTTGAGGTCATCTATATTAAGGACATGGGTGAGAATTGGACGTCTAAAGTTCTATCACAAACGTCATGCTTGAATAATCAAAGGTCTATTCAATACGTGCATCGAAACGTTGCTCTTGACGTATCAGAGAGTGAATCAGTGAATTTTAGATGTAGGCTCGAAACTTTGCAAACATTTTAAGATGAAATAAGCTACGGTTGTTCGGTACTGTGATTTTAGTGATATATATTATGTTTGTCCAAGTACTTTATTTGTAGGTACGCATATTTTGCTACCTGTGGTATCAGATTTCTAATGTGGTGGCTGATAACAACATCTTCACAGGTTGATCTCTAGTTCGCCGTCCGGCCGTCCAGTGCCTGTCGACGGCGCGTAGTATTCCACGCGCACCTCAAAGGGATGCCACCAAAACCGTAGGGCCGTGGGAAATTTCCGAAAAGTAAACCTGTGGTCCTAGAAGGCAAAAGAACTGAAGGACACAGGTGTGGTTTTGGTAAGTAAAAGTCTGACATGCCCTCTCGCCCCACCCTAGAGAAAAGTAATGCAGTGATTTCCCATTAAAAAAAAGGATTAATCTCCATTGCCTTCCGTTGTGTGATAGTTGTGGAATATTATATTATTATTGCTACTGAGATTACTTGTGCCTTGGAAAACACGTCAAGCTGCTGATCTTCGGTATCTTTTGTAAACTTTTGACAGATGTTTCAGATAGTTAGAAGCCAGAAAAACTGACACCGGCCTAGTAAAGAGGTATCGTGTTATTCAGTTTCTAGGTTGTGGAGGTTAGATAGTCGATCAAAGTAAAAAATGAATAATTATAAAAGTTGACACGGTATAAAAATATCACAGTATTTCTGTGATATTTTCATACACACTACACACACACTACACTTTCTGGCCCGTCTTATTTAGACGGGCCAGAAAGTTGACGAAGACAAGTAACCAAATTATCTTTCTCAACAAAGAACCACAAAAAAATGGATCACATAGAATCTGTCTTTAAAAGTAAACTCCGGGCAGTTACTAACGATAAGATTCACAGAGCTTTCATGGACTGGTACGTCTAAGCAGTAAAATAACCAAGTACACCCAGTACAAAAGCATAGTCAATAAATAACCGATGCACCCAATAAACGCGTATGATGCAACGAACCGAGGGTATTTAGTGTCGGTCGCATTCAATACTGCAACCATTCAAGCCGCATGACTCCATTTAATAGTCATTGCGATTGATGCGCACGCGCTGATCTTGATAAATGTAACTGTTTGATCGACAATTGTAGAGACTAAAATTGTTTCATGGTGTTGAAGAATTTCGGTTGCACGTTTAGGCTAAGATAGATCGTTATATTTAGTTCACTGGATGTTTTCAAGACATTGTTTAAGGCATGGCAAGTTACATTGCTCGTCGAAAACAGATGGGTCCATGGGGACAAAAGATTCTGGTCTGGCGATCGCTCAGCGTTTGAAGGCCTCCCAAAATGTGAACCGATGACCTGGTGAGAGTCGCAGAAATTCGATAGATCCGAGAAGCACAGGATCGTTCGTTGGGCGACACTTGGGAGAGGCTTAGGT
The DNA here is from genome assembly GCA_961205895.1 of Mythimna pallens. NCBI lineage: Eukaryota > Metazoa > Arthropoda > Insecta > Lepidoptera > Noctuidae > Mythimna > Mythimna pallens. The sequence continues at coordinate 13,658,363 of OY540843.1, forward strand.
TCAACACTGAACTTCTTTAGGCTGAAATGATGATGATGATGTGTCTTCAATGGCCAAGGTAGTAGTTAAAAAAGTTTAAAGGTTGTTTGTTGAAATAAAAAAATATTTAAAACATGTTTTCGTATGTGTATCGCCGAACAACTTCTCCTGATTTAAGTAGAGCGAAAAGGGAGTTTCAGACGTTACTGATTAAAACTCATGTTACTACCGTTGCCCTTTTCATTTCAGGTTTACACATTTATGATCTGACTTAAACAATATTTTGTCATAAATATATGTGCTGTTTTTGTGTTTCTTTATTTATTTAGTTTATCCGAATGTTCATGTTTCAGTAGACGTTAACCTTATGAGAGAGTTTTACAACCTTACTTATGGCAGATCTATACCGAGTTACGACCCCTTCCCATGATTTTATTGCTCCTGTCAATGATCTAAGACTAGCAACATCTCAATGTCCATCGGCCTATTCAATGAGAAGCCCATCAGATGAGTCAGGAATTCATCAATGGGAATTTGTCCATCATTGCTCGTTATTTGTGATGGGGCTTAGAAGTCAAGCTATCAAAATGTCTATTACTTCATTATAAGATACTCAATCTATAGTTTTACTTTGTAGTTTAAGATATATACTAAAACTGTCAGTTTATCATATATATTACAATGGCTAGCATCGTATATGTACAGCTATGGAGTGGAACTCCCTGCCAGAGTCTGTTTCTTAATAACTATCACCTAGAGGTGATTCAGTCGTAGAGTTGATAGGTTACTTCTAGGCAAGCGTGCTGCATAGTCCACCACATCATCGCTTACCGTCTGTTGAGATAGTGCTCAAACGCGTGGGTCTATCAATTGTAGAAAAAAAAAGCAATTAAGTTCTTTTGATAATACTTGAAATAATAAGTTTTATTCTAAGTCTGACTGAAATGGAAACTGTGCGATTAACTGAGAATTTTGAAAATATATTCCGATAGTTCCAAAAATGGTTTCGACTAAAAAGGCACCGCCAGCACAAAATATATCTAAACAAGTGTTTGCTGACATAATTGAATACCCGATTTCAAGTCTAGATTGTCTTAAAACCCCGATACTATCGTAGATCTCGATCAGAAACTATTTGGAAGCAATTTGGTATCGGCATTCGGAATGTCTTAGTTTATAGAGTGGCACAGTCATGGTGAGCACTGCCATAGTGTTGCAAAATATGTATTCAAATATTTGTAAATGGGTAAGCCATAAACATGCTGAGATAAGACGAAATGCTTCGGATAGTTTGTTGTCATTCAATGTTTAAGCGGGTGTCTGTATTAGACAAGATTGAAGTGATAAGACACGTTTCATGTTTAACTAAATTTGTGTGTTTGACATAAATAGTAGATCACATAGACAATCAAATTATATCCTTTCTTACATGTTATAAAACAAAGTTCTCGACCACATGTTTCTTTTTTCTCGTAACGATAAACTTAAAAACTTTTTAACGGATTTTGGTGTGGTTTTCATCAATAGATAGAGTGATTCACGAGAAAGGTTCAAATGAGTGAGGAGAGAGAAAAACCAAGACCATTCAAAGATTTCTAACACGTTCGTACGCTGGGGCAGGTCGTTAAAATGAAAATATTTTTTTTTATACATTTAGACAAAGGATTAGAATTAGTTCGAACACATGTTGTTTAATCAGACTCAGAGAGACTCCGATTTCTCGGTTCTTCATTTACAGCAATGTTGCGTGATATATAAGTACCTAGAACTGATAGTAGTCACTAAGAAAGTGTGGGTTTTGTTGTGCTCTAGTTTTTTTAAAGAAGAAAATACTCGGAATGTATTCAATATAAAAACATTTGTTTGTTTTTTTTTTTCTACCGTGAATCTCTAAATTGATTTTCTTACTTAATATTGATCGAGTCGATCAAAGTCGCTCACGGTTCATTCTATAAATTAAATAGCTAACAGTTGGGAGTCCGATCTTGCAAATTGGCGTAAAGTTTGCACATGCTAAGCGCGGAATTGACCATAAAAGTCAGCTAGAATACATTTTATTTTTATTTTAATCACGTTTCGCTTGAAAATAGAGCAAATCTGATTTGGTCTGATGTTTATAACTTCTTCAAACCGTGTTCGGCATTAATTTCCGTGGTCAAAGTTTACGAATATTTCAGGGTTGTCTAGACGCGAAACTAATGTTGAATCTTGGAATGACATTCGTGAGCCCCAGGCGCGTAGCGGTGCGGCTTTGTTCAAATACTAAATCTAAGTTTGTGCCTTACGGCTCTGCGTAGACCAAGTTTTGGATTAAGGTTGTTACTGTAGATATACGTTAATATTGTAAGCACTATAATTGGATACTTAAATGGATTGATTTTCAGTATGGCAAACGATATGCTCATTTCCGCCTAGCTCAGCTTTTTGCATACACATACTGATACGTATTTGAAACTGTTACATATCAAGCTACGCATTGGTATTTTTTAAGACGCAAAACTAATACGTAATCAATAATTTCTAAGTTTTTTCTTTCCATTTTTAGCATACGAGTGTTCTAAATCTGTCTATCAACTACATAGTTGTCCATTACATAATACATTTCGAACCAAATGAATCTTTTCGTAGCCTTTAAAAGGACTAATTAAAAAAACACCGTTTGTCGGAAGCTGCACCCCTGCGCGCGAGTTGCGCGTGCGCAGCTAGGCGCGGCGTCACTTCCTCAGTTGATCGGCGGCCGTAGCCGGCGGCGGTCGTGTCTGCGCGTAATGGGCCTCACCAGTCCCGTTCCATAGCTCTGTCATTACATCGGGAAATCTAATAAAGCCTATTGAACGGGGCATATATTTTGAATATTTAATGTGTTTTCAGGCATAATTGGAAATTTACAGTAGGTTATTATTGCAGAGAATTTATTTTGATTAGCAATCACACAGCATGTTTCTTACTTTGGGTTCGCAGACAAATACGGTGCAAAAAGTATACTTAGACTTGAAGTATGTGTCATAGGAAAACCTAGGTGTTATTAGAAATTAAACATAACTACTAGGTAAAAACTATTGGCCACCAACAGCTTAAAATTTTTCTTCTGAATTTGTGCAAGTAAAAACTGTTAAAAGAAATCCTTAACAATATTGAGTAAAGCGTATTTTCGTGACTCTAATAAACCCGATGCTTTTCATTTTACTAGTTTCGAAATAAAAATACGATGTAAGTTCCACATTTCATAATTGAATAAGCAACACAAAGCGACTTGCTTAACCTGCTAACTTTTTATAAAGATTAGGAACAATGGAACGATTATGAAAGATTGCGATCTTTTAATCGATTTTCGATAGAGTCAATGGTTAAGGAGACAAGATCACGACAGGACGCAGCAGGGGACGGTTACCGAATACCGCATACCGATCATTATCTAATATTAATTAATAGATACAGCTGTTCACCACGCCAGCCAGTGAGAATAGTCACACATCATTGTGCAACCTGCAATTAAAAATGTTATATTAAGACATTTGTGTTATTCTATTATGGCATTTTGTTTTATAGGGAACTTTTTATTGCTATAATTTTTCATTTTAGTTTATCAACTCCTAAATAACTCTGCGAACACACTTTTACTTTTTCTCACAATAATTTTCTTGTTCAAACCTGGAGATCTCTCTTTTGCCGTGATTTACAATTTTTTTGAGTATGAAACGAAAGTGTTATGATTATGGGTAAAAATTGTGGCGTGCGTCACAGCGGTCGAGTTGGAGGCAAGAGCTCGATGGCGCGTAACGGGCGTCCAGTGAAAACTTACAAATAACCAGCCATTAGCAGCCTCGAGCGGCGGCGGTGCTCGCACAACCAACAATTTCACCCTGATTTATATCATCTGTACGTCGATGTACACTGAGAAAATGTGGGAAAATTTTCACTATCCGACAAGACCCGTAATTTGATAAGGGGAATCATCGCTCCGGTTCTACGATTGAAAACGACAGTTTCCTCTAAGTGATGTGACCGGTCCCCGCGAGAAAACTCGATCGAAGGAAAAGTAGTTTGTAGTGCGACTACCCCTTATACTCATAGATAACGTCTCATAAACAACACCTTCGTGGCGCTGTATAACTGGGGCACGCTATAAATATGAAATAAATATTTATAAGCTTACTTAAACGATTTTATTTGAGATAATCTCTTTTAAATGTTTTAATTAAATCTAGTATTACATTTCATACACATTGACCGCTGGGTAAGAATCTTCACAAAGTGGGTGCCACTGAGGCCGACTATGAAAGAACTAGAGAGACGACCTGGACACCTACCGCAAGGGCTGGTTTGAGCTCAACAAAAGAAACCCTAGAAAGATTTGGGGGAGGCCAAGCAATGGGAAAAATACTAAATTATAATATCTAGTACTATTATACAGTTGGCTAAACACACTATCAAAATTAAAAACAAAATGGAAAGGTCGAGTTGTAAACTAGTTGGTTTATTTTTAATAAACTTGCATTTTTAACGAGCTCAAATAAATTTGTTACATGGATGAGGAACAGCTAACTAACGCTTACAACTTTATACCAACACTCATTCTAGAGTGGAATAAAGATGAGTCACGGTAATAAACGTGCACGACATAAAATTATACAGTTTTTAATGGTGTGAATGTTCTATGGTCGCAGACGACATCCATTTCCAGGCAGGTTACGATGTACCGAGTTACGTGAAATTTAGCTTTAATTACAACAAGAGTTCAACACATCGAATATTGTGTCAAAGGTGCTCCAAGTGGAGCAACCTTTCTCACGTATCCAAGTTTTTGAGACATTACTATACAACAGCAGCATAAAAAAAATATCTTACTCAACCAACTATGAGTCTTACTGCAATTGCAAAACAGCGTTAATTTGCGTGAGCGTTTTTCTACGGTTTGAGATCATCGTGGCAAAATAAAGGCTACACAGAAGCAGTCTGCGTCAATTGGCCGCGCGTTTTCACATAATAAAAACAGTATATTACGCGTGTCTAAAATTCGTCCGTTACATTCTGAAAATGCATTTTTTTAACTCTCTGATGACTTGCAGAGGGTGACCGAGGATGAATGTATCGTAAACTGTCGAGAGATCGGTCCGGAGATAACAGGACAAGTTTTTTCATTCACACAGACATATATAGAAAATGTTATGATAAAATAATAGTACGACAACTTTCAAAGACGGTTTTGGACAAAGACCAGTCGGATATAATTGATTCGATCGATTAAAAGACAAGTAGTTTGTATTTGTGGATTCCGATACGGGATGTCAACGAACTGTTTCGGGTATCATCGGAAGCGGTCGGCGGTTCCTTTGAGCCGTGGCTTAATTTCTTAATCCTAATTGAATTTGTTTGTTCCGAATGGCGAGCGAGATAACGCAACGTACTCGCTGATCGATTGTTCGCCGGTTGCGACGCGCGGTGCGGTGACCATTAAATACGATAATCGAGTACAAGGATGTCAATAAGGCGATTATATTTTGGACTGCACAAAGAAAGCGAAAGATTATTTTCATTGCAATTTTGGGAACCGAATATTCAAAGGCTTTTCCTGTTCCAAAGTCATTTACACTGAAAGTTTTAAAAGAGCTCCAGATACTAGTATCAATGAAATTAATACAGGTTACGCCTAATTGATAAATGATTTCTACACTATTAATTTTCTGTATAACTAGCTTTTGGCAGCGGCTTCGCCCGCGTGAAAGTTTTCTCCATAAAAACTTTGGACCCCGGTTTTATTCCCGTAGGGGGTGAATTTCAGAAATTTCTTTCTTAGTTCTTGATTACGTCATTAAAGGAAAACTTGTGCAAAATTTCACGTTCCTTGTTCCTGTAGTTTCGGCTGTGCGTTGATATGTCAGTTCCTTTTTTTATATATGTAGATTATTCTGTATCTGTACCGAGTAAAATATAGTCACATTACAAAGTACAGCAAAAATCAAGGAAAATTTAATTTCACATTTTTATACGGTCTGCTTTCTGGCCTTCTTTTAAAATAGCTTCCGTTGTCGACTCAAACAGAAACGAGTATTATAAAAATGTCTGCACATATCCTATAAAATTCGGTCGCATGGTAACTCTAACAGCAACTAATAACATCGAAGGTTAGATAGATGGGTTCTATTATCGATTAAGCTTTTGTGTATTGTCCTTTAAAGGTGAAGTTTAGACGCAATTGAAGTCCGTTGTATATCTTGACAAATGGTCACCGTCGCAGTTACGTCATGGAATGCGGAATACCGAGGTTTAGGATCGATGGCGAATAAATATGTTATGTATTTTGAATTTAATATTAGTAGATCCTGGTTTGGTTACGAAAATAGCTGTTTCTGTGTTTTGTTATTACAAAAAGCATAGGGCAACTGAGGGAACACAGTTAGGTTTTAATCAGTAAAAAAATGACAGACCCTCTCGCCAACCTTAATCAAAAAAATTACCATGTTTTAAGAATTGTAAAACCCAATCATTAAAATTTGGCGGTAAATTTAGAGCTAATTAAGTATGTCGCTTTAGCTTCGCTTCGTTTTTGGATCGAAAGAGGTTGAGTTTTTACAGGCTCAGAATGGGATAACTGTTGTAAAGCTTTTTCTAACATTCACCTTTTTAGAGGGTTTTGGCACGTAATAAATAAAAAAAAAAACTGTAATTCGAATAATTTTAGGAAAATAATATGGTATAGAATATATTAGGTCGGCTGGCAGGCCAATGGCGCGTGTAATTTTATATATTTATATTATATATATTTCTTCGGTACGTGTGTTTGTCACCTATCTCCTCCCAAACGGCTTGACCGATATGGATGTAATTTTGTGTGTTGTTTATTTGACCTAGGTCCCTAGATGGTTTCAAAATACAATTAAACCTGATAGGAGGCGCTGCAATTGGGCTCTCAATTTTTTCCTGACTTAAATAGACAACGTCTGTCGGGACCACTTGCATTAATATAAAATTGTAACTTGGCAGCAATAAAATCCTATAGTTTAACGTGAATAAACCTTTTTATTATCTCCAGTCCTTACACTGTCGTGCATAAAAATCCTACATACTTTTATACAACGTAAAGACGCTACCATTATATGAAGAAGACGGTTCACACTTAGATGCTTTAGGCCCATTTCACACGACGTTAATATATTGCGTCTTTCCTTTTATCGACCTTAATTATTGCCAAAAAGCCGCCATTTAAGAATCTTTGACGTTTCTTAATCACCTCGATAAGGACTAACGACACTATTGACGTATATATCCGACAAATTGCAATAATAAAATTAAAGTTTATTTTTCGAGAATCGAACCACAATTTGGCAACACTCTTTAATGTTTCCGTTTTGATTATGAAATAAACAAAGGTTTTATTTGAGCCTGTTAAATAACGTAATCATTGTGATTTCAGTTAGATTTTAAGGTCTTTAATTTTATATAAACTTTCTGTTTTACGCTGGAACCTTAATTACCAAAAAATAAATATACGTTAACAAAAGTGGGTTAGGTCATAACAAGCGAAGCTGATTCCGTCAACAGCCTTAATTAATGGCACTCGCTTTAACACAAACTGTTGTATAAAAACACATCAAAATGGCAAAATATGTTTTTCCGGACATGGTATTTCGTTGAGATCTATATTAGATAAGTCCTAGTTAGGACATTAAGATTTACTTGAGAGTTTGTTAGCTAAATTACCAGTCAGTTCCAAAACAAAGAATTAGGCTGATTTCACAGCGTCTGGGTTTACCGCAAGGGCCGTGCATGTCGTCACTGACTGCGACATCGGCGGCGGGAAGCGAAAGCGAATCAATCCGGCTTTTATCAACGCTATGCGTGACCGAGGCCATTGTTAGGAAAGGGAAAATGGGACGGAGGCGCGAAAAATAGAAGAATGAGACGGCAGCGCGCTTCACTGGATGGTTTGGTAGACGCAAGCAGAACGGACCGTCCGTGACGCGGGACGCGTGCCACTTCACCTCGCCTGCAGTCACGACCGATATCCATACAGTGTACAAGCCACTTATAAATCAGGGATCATCAATATTTTCCACGGCAATTTCCACAAAACACATCTAAATCCAAAGTAGATTGCCAGACCTTGTCTAAAGTTCAAAACGGCACGTGCGCGGAGAGCGTATCTGTCAGCTTCAACATTAAACATCTATGTGGAATACATCTGACATAAAGATAAGGAGTTTGAACCCGAGACCTTTTCGATCTAGCATTTTACAATTGCGCCACTGTGAAATTGTGGTTGGTGGCGTGTGCTGGCCAGCTTTTATTTATATTGGTTGTAGTAGCGCTCACGACCTGGTAATTGATGCTCTCGGAGCGCGCGTGCCTGCCCGCACTCCGCGAGCCGTTATAAGTGCTCTAACACACTGAGCGAGCACGCGCTTAACTTATACCGCCTATAAACTGTTGCGCTTCGGAGCGACCTTTATGGAGCTTTGGCGCGGGTTGTTAGCGTGTGTTATGTCAAAGTTTGCAATTGTTTGTGGATTTTTGTCAGAGTTTCGAGATAGTTTCGAAGAGCATCTTTTTTGCACGTAAGTTTAAGTGCCTCCGTGGGAATATTTACTGGGATGATTAATTAGTGATCGCATAAGGAATGAAGATATTCGCAGAAGAACCAAGGTCGCCGATATAGCCCGAAGAATCGCTAAACTAAAGTGGTAATGTGGAGACGCTTGGGAGAGGCCTATATCCAGCACTGGACGTCTTTCGGCTGAAATGATGATGAAGATGACGATGATTAAAAGTTACAGTTTTAGTTAAGATGGCGAACTCAATTCAAATTATCTTAATGTGCCATGCCTGAAAGGATTGCCTAATTGTTCGAAAGAGTCACCGTAGCACGCAAAGTATATAGCATAGTTGACCATATATTATATTATAATTGTATAAAAAAGTTAAATTGTTTTAATTTCTTGTGCTCTGCCTGTAAAAGTTGTGAACAACGTAAAAGCATCATTAAAATGATTAATAAATAAAATTTAATTGAAAAAAAGAAAGACTCCTTATTTAAACAGGCTCTTTTGAATTGTCAAAAATTAGTCAGAAAAACAAAGCTAATTGCGTATTCCAAAGCGTAGATGTTGATGGAGAAGAACGGGTAAGGAACTTCACACAGCCTTTATGAATCATATATATTCCTTTCCCATAAAAGATGAATGAAACCCTGAAGTATTTCATCACATCCTCTCATTACTAATTGGACTAGATGGACACCAGTTACTTTAATTTTATCGTCGGCTCGTTTCCTTTTCATGATTGAGTTTTAAGTAGACACCTTAGATGTTACATGACTATATTATGTCTATGCTAATCGAAGGGAAATAATATCTTAGGTAAAGTTATATTTCTTATAGTTTGTCTATCACACAGTTACTTAAATTGAATTTATTATAAATTATTGTATTATTCATTTCATCAACAATTTTTACATTGTATCGAAATCATATACTATTCAACAATAGAAAGATAATAATTAAAATTTAACTTTGAGAACATTATAATATAAACCACTCAACAAAAATTGTACACTAAATAAATAAATTATTTAAATAATTCTGTTTTTCAATTCCCCTTTTATGTCAAATGAAATAATATCAAAACCAATGAAGTATTCACATGCCGCTATTACAAATGTTAAAAGTAAAAATATAACGTCAGAAAAAATTATGATAATAAAATTACAAATGTCAAAAAAATATTACGTAGGTTTTATGTCATTGATGATAAAGTTCCAACTGAACAATTAATAAGTTCAACTATAAATAGTTTTTACACCCAACATCACAGTAACCCATTACATCCAGTTAAGTAAAAATTCTCGCAGATAATAAGCACTTAATAAACTTTATGATCTCTACTCGCACCATTGTAAAAAACCTTAAAACACATAAAACTTAAAAGCCCTTAATTACCTAATTGTTTTACAAAAAATAGTTGAAAATTAACGAACACGGAGCACAAGCGCCGCCAATCATTTTAAAAGGCCCCGCAAACCGTCGTATCTGAAAACGATCAACGTTTATTTCGGCTTTCGCGCAAATGGAGGTAAAAGTCCCCTGTGATTTCGGTAAGTTGTATTAAAGCAAATCGATAAAAACGAAAATTGATAAAGTTTTTTTTCCACTCACTTTACGCGTGAGTGGTTCGTGATTTAAGGCATCGGTGTCGTTGTCTGTCGCTCGGCGTACTTCGTGAGTGGTCCGATTCATAACCGAATAGTTACGATCACGTTATGATTATTTTCGATTGTTTGCTCCACGTAGTGAAACTGAAGTTTTTCTAATGTCACATTCGAATTATAGTTTCCATTAGAATGTCTGCCCTAAAAGGTATTGGCGTTAAATTGTGTAAAAGGTTTTTTTAACGACACCGTATGCTGGTTGTGTTCAATAACCAATTATGCAAGTGGTTCCACGAGAAGCTGTTACGAGCTGTTTCAAGTAAATTGGCATCACATATTTGTTGGAAAACTGTTCGACTTCCTCTCTGTAATTGTGGGCGCATCCGTTCTTAATAATTTTTCTCAAGAAAATTGTGATGAACACATTCGACGGAGATTGGTATTTATTGTAATGGCCACATAATAAAACTTCCGTTTTATTTATTATTTTTCTTTAAGTGTTATCTATCACGTTAAAGTAAGGTGGAAGCAAACTTGTTTGTATGCATAATAGGTATGCTGTCTTTTTCTATTTGTTTTTGTTAAGTGTTGATACTTGATACTAATTAAGTTATATGTATAATTGTATAATTAACTATGTATAATTAAAAGAGTAATTATGTCATTTACTTTATTGCCTTGCATAAATCTACCTACTTATTTTATGTAGATTATGTGAACGGCATTCCAGAGTAAGTAGCTACAATAGTGTCTTAAATTAACTACGACTAACAGTTGATGTAACTTCTGAACCAAAACACCGAAGTCATAATCAATATATCTACTAACTAGCAGATTCAATTCAACATCTTCGCATAAAAAACATGAAGTGCGAACGATTTTAAACTAAAGTGAAACCGCGCAACACTAACAGTCGACGACCATCTCTATAGAGTTGTTAAAACCGCTTCATATAATCGAGCCACTATCTAGAATATCGATTTTTACTGATGCGATAGTATAATTGGAGCGGCGTAAGTGTACTCATTGGAAACGAGATATCTCTACTAATCCGAGCCAGTCAATAAAATCTATTATGTATGCATCTTGTCGTATCCATTCGCGGTTTTGCGATTTCAAAACGCAATTTTCTTGCGCTCTGTTTTAGTGATGTGTCGGATTTAATCGATAATAATTTAATTTCAGATTAAATAATTTTTTGTACTTTTTTATACTTTAAGTTTTTTCAAAAATATAAACTTTTTCACAAACTTTAGGTGATAAATATTGTCGACATTTTAAGTGATTTTCACAGTAAACTAAATGAAACGTTAATAGCAAACATTCATAAACATTTATTGCAGTTTAGACCTAATTAAATGATTAACAAATGATTTAGATAAATACTGACTTTTATAGTGTACAAATTGCATGAAGCGATACTTAATAAAAACAAGTCTCGCGTTTTATACTTTAATAAAAACTAAAATATAAATACAAATGTAAATAAGTACCTATTTACCAATCTACCCAGGTTATGCAAAAAGTACTTTAAGATACCAAAACATTATATGCACAGATACATGTATCACAAGCTACTTTTATCAGAAGTAGTGTTGTCTCATAATAAATCAATCGTGAACACGTGTGTAAGGATAGTAAGATACAAACGATACCTATTTATGAAATTATATCAAAATTAATTTTCTATAATATTTATTTAAATTATTACGTGACACATTACCCAATTAGTCACTTAGACTAATTGTAAAAAGGAGAGTGGTTTGCGTAGATGCAAATTACCATCTCCAATTTGTATAGAACTTTCACTGTCTACAACCTACTATGTGAATGGATATAAATAACGAAGAAAAAGTTACTTCTTAGGGCTGCAAAGTAGCCTCAAAAAGATGTCAGCATGACGATTGATGGGGCCCTGAAACCCTAAGGGCAGCTAAAGGAACGTGGGGAACGTGTAGCGGTGTAGGAGTGGGATTTGATTACCCACCTTCAAAAAAATCGGCTACCCGCTCATGTCCCGTTTTATTTGAGGTCGGTGCAACACGTTTTTCTCTTCCATTCTGTTTTGTCACCCGTCCGCTATCAGTAACTACCTTTTTTCATATCTTTTCTCACACAATCCATCCACCTTTTCTTTGGCCTCCCTCTCCCTCTTCATCCATCCACATGTATACTCTATAACTCTATTCGTAACATACGCAACATTCTGACCATGCGAAATGAGAAGCTTTAATCTAAGCTAATGTTATAAATTAATAAAAATGTTTGTATGTATGTGAATTGGAATCTCTTGGAATGTCATTCGATGCTCTTTATCTCCAATAAAAATTACGGTTATATGAAATAGGTCACGAGAGCAAAACAACATGATAAAAGTTAGTTCTTTGAATAAAGGAAATCAAAATCGGATAACTACTATTTCCTAACAAGATAATCCAATTTCTATACAGGTGTACAAATAAATCATGTAGATTCGTTAACTGTGGTACAATTAGATGAGATTATATTAAAGGAAATTAGCAATTATTGGTAGTGAAACGGATGACTGTGGCTACTGGGCTGTTATTTATAACTAGTTCTATAATAGAGGAGAGTCGGCTAAATTGGACATACTTGACTTGATATAATTATTTAGAAAAATATTATTTTGTCATCGGCTTGAAAAGAAGACTATAATAGGGTACTATTTATTTATTTAGCTCAACAGCAATTGAATACACGTTTACAAATATATTAGATACATATATTAAACTTAGACTAGTATATAAATTTCTTACTGGTAAACACAAAATGCGTTACTTTGTTCTTAATTGATGCCTACTTGAAACTAAGTTCCTCGCCAAATATAATTATTATTTACTAGCTTTTGCCCGCGGCTTCACACGCGTACGTAAAATATAGCTTATGCCACTCAGGAATAAAGCAGCTTTCTATTAGTAGAAAAATGTTTCGCAATCGGACCAGTACTTTCAAAGATTGCCTCCTACAAACAAAAAAACAAACTTTACCTCTTTATAATATTAGTGTAGATAACTAGATATTTTGAAATTAGAATGATTGTTTTTCAAATTTTTTCGTGTTAATTGTCTCTAGATTTCTGCTGAAGCGATAATTTATGCTACCCGAAATTTCAGACAGGAAAGTAGGGTGAGAGATATAGACACTGAATGTAAAGTAAAATAGAATTATATAATTTAATATAATTATAATAAATGAATATTACATATCACGTAAATATATATAGGTAATACACAAATTAAATTATTAAAATACATTGAAAAACTTTAATTAAACAACTTTAAGGAATGTTATAGATAATGTTAATTAACTTTTTTTTAAAGATCGATATATTTTTGGCGTCACGGATCTTAGATGGAAGTGAGTTCCATTATCGTACATCATACTTTGTACAAGTGAATAATTTTCGCTATCGATCAGTTATTCAGTACTTGAAGTAATCTGAATGAAAGGCGAGGGAGAGGGAAGACATAGAAAAGATTGATGAATTGTGTGAGGAGTGAAAGAAAAGGAAGATAAAAAAACAAGAAAAAAACATATTGAACCGACCCCAAATTATGATGGATTGAAGTCTTTATTATTGTAAGTTAAAATTCTAAGTTTGACTAAAAGCTGGTACGATATGACCAACTCTCCTCTCATCGATGCGTGTGCGCACAGATATCGTAGTCGTTAACTTATCTATGTTATAAGGTTCTTCTACGTATCAACATTTGCATATTAACATACTTTAATGTTACTAGTCCCATTTGACGCTCTTGATCGCTTTATCAAGAATCTAAATAGTTCTATTATAACATTAAATGTTAAGGAATTGGTAGCAACATAGGCGCGGGCGCCGTTTCGTTGACGTTTACGATTTTGTTTAACTAAATTGTTTTTGGTTGATTTTTTGTTTGTCTATGAATGTGTTATTATGGTAATAGGCACATGTGTGTGGCTGCGTTATTGTTAAATAAGTAGTATGTGTTGAATAATAATGTAGGAGTTTAATGATACGGTATTGTTTTAGTATTTAGTAGCTGTGTTTTTTTTTCGGTGGGAAAATCATCCAATTACATCCCCAGCTCTTGGGCGGAGCGGGAGATAGTGTCAGACTTTTACTAACTAAAAACCCGCTCCTGTTTCTTCGTTGCCTTTCATACCAGGGCCGAGTCTTCCTTTCAGAATCAGACCCTTGGCCCCAGTAGGCTTCGACCCTGCTGGGCCCCTATGGTTGCTGACATCTCCTTGAGGCGCGCGGGGAACACAACGTGCCGTCGACGACTTGGGCTTGGTCTAGACGGTCGGACGGCGAGATACCCATTGCTCGCTGTCCGTAGTATCTGTTTGTTGCGTTGGGTCTTTCAACGTAGGTAAGTACAGGGTAGAATTGTTTTAAAAGAATCTTTGTTAAATCCTTCCTTTTTATTTTTTTTCTCAGTAGTTCAAATTAAATTTTGACGGCAGTTGGTGTAGTGAGCCAACAAGCTCACTGAGCAATTAGCTGCTGCGCTGTGTACCGTGGATTCATTTCCCGCATTGGAAAACAAAATCGTATGGCCTACAGAGATTTGTTCCAGGTCTGAGTTTTTTGAGAAAACAAGAGTTTTTTTAAAAAAACACTATTATTTAAACTAGTATTTTCATTTCAAGTGAAAACACAACAGCTAAAATTACGGATATAACATGAACAAAAGAAAGCCTGTAGAAGCCTTTTAAAGCAAAAACGGGTATCCAGCGGCTCTGCGCAAATTATGCGTTTTGATGTGATCTTAATTCGCGGTCTGCCTCAGATCAAGGGTAATAGATACGGTACTATGAAAACTCGAATGTATTTGACTTTTGGGTTATATTTAGCAAACAAAAAATTTACACTATGGAGCGATATGGAGTTGAGATGCGTTCCGAGCGCGTGCGTTAGTGTCGTTCGTTTTTTAGAGTCTAAATACACTAGTATATAGCACACTTTTTTTTAGTTCTAAGGACTTTTTTTGTAAAGAGTGGTAAATCATTAAATAACTACTACCGCAGTGGATGGGGTGAGAGAGAGACTTTATTGACTAAAATTCACCCGTGTTCTTTAAGTGGCCCTTTGCGTTCCAGAGTCGCGGTAACGCTTCTAAAGCAATCCCACAGTTCACTAAGTGCTAGATTTTAATTATTAGTTTTTTTTTTTTAATTTATTCGTTCCGGGTTTGGGTGTCTTGTCTGTGTGACTTTAAATGTTTGTGAATTTACCCACGATACAAGAGTAATTCCTGAAACGGGGCTACATTAAAAAAAAAAAACATTACCGTCGTCGCTGCTATGTATCTGAGTGTTTCCTAATAGGTTTTAACGGGGTATAAGTCAATAGTGAATAGATTTTTTCTAAGAAGCTTGTTTCATCGTCGCTTACCATCAGGTGGGATCAATGGTCAAGAACGAGACTATGTATAAACAAAAATGAAATCACTTTCCTATAATTGCATCTACCAAAATCACTAGTCCTACTTCTGATTTAATGCGCCCAGATGTTATTTCCCTCCAATTACCGCATAACTATACAAACTACATATCGATACAAATTACGATGTATCGATATAGAAGCAATCGAGTTGAAATCGAGCTGGTTACCAAGTAGTGGCGCAAACCCGCGTAATATCAATTGTAGGCGACCGCAAATACTTGGGTTTGTTGCTTTCGCGATGCGATGTATCGGAGGAAAGTGGGGCTCTGATTCACAATGTTGTCTGATAAGAAAATGTTGGTACTTTTATAGATAGTGTATTAGAAAGAGATTTTGTGCGAAAATAAACCCAAGTTCTAAGCTGTGCTGAGACAAGACCCAGAAATACTATTGATATCTCCTTCATAATTAACTAAATCGAATTGCACTATATCTAAATAAATAATAATAAAAATATTTCTGTAAAATCAAATTGAAATATGTTAATAAAAATAATAATAATATAAATAAAATAAGGTAAACACATTCATTTTAAAATGATAAAGGACTTAATACTATAATAGTATTCTGTGATTACATTATTATACTATAAAGAATTTCATGTAAGTAGAATCGAAATAATTTTTTATTTAAATTAAATTGTTGCATTTTTTTAACCTAAAAATAGTGTGTTGTTGTTGGATGTTGAATGGAATAACAGCCTCCAGTGAAAGTAAAAATGTAAAATACAACATTGTGTTTGTTTTACGACGGGTTTATTTCTCTATGTCAAAAAATCGTTCTTTTAAAGACATGATTTTATTTGTTAAAAAAAAAAAAACAACTGAATCTCTACAGCAAGCAAATATTAGTTATACATTGTGACACAATAAAAAGTGAAAATCGTATCAACAAGATTATAGTAAGCCAATTTGTTAATAAATTCAACGGCTTATTGTCAATAGCACCTTCGGTAGGCTCATAAACAAATTATAAAACCGGAATCAAAATACGAAATCCTATTCACAATATCGACTTATCCAATAGTTTATATCTTGCCAATTTAGGATCTGATTCAACAGACGTTAAGTATACTTAAATCTAAATCTATTTCAAAATATTGTATTCTTATCTTATATATTTGATAAATTAAATTAGATTTATTTTGTAAAGAAAATATTAATTTTCGTATCGTTTGCATTGAATGGCTGACTTAGTTGCTTAGTTGAAACTTAGTGGTATTGCTGAATCTCAGTGGTTTTCTAGAACCTGTGGTTATGATAGAGCCTTCTAATAAAATACTTGGTCGAGAGCTCACTATAATCTATTTTCTATTAACGCTTCATCTCCTCAAGTGCTGATATTGTAAGCTATTTATTGAGTGAACTAGCTTCTGCTAGCGGTTTCGACCGTATGAATGGTTTTTCCATACAAACTTTGGCCTCCGTTTCAGGGTGTGATTGTTGGAAAATTATCTCTTAGTGCTCGCCTACGTTATAAAAGGAAACTTTGAGCAAAATTTCGCACTCCTAGTCCCAGTAGTTTTGGCTATGCGTTAATATATCAGTCAGTCAGTTAGTTTCTCCTTCTGTAAATGTAGATAGATTAGGTTGCACCTCAATAAGAATCTATTGTAATAAACATTTTTATGTAACTTTAGTTTCAGTAATGGAAATATAGTAAATTAGGTAAAGGTCATAGCTTGCTTTACCGTTTCGTTAAGTAGTATCTACTTTTTTTTTCTTTTGGCTTTACACGGTTAGTGCATTCAGCCAGTGTCAAGTTTAGAAAGTATTTAGTCTTTGATACAAAATTCATTCACTTTGTTTTCCATTGTATTGTGTTTTTTTCAGTCTTGACAGTAAATGTATCGAGTCAGACTTCCTGGCAAGCTTCGCTGAGTCTCAGTTCTATTTTATTAAGATGACGCTTGTCAATGACTCCACATTTGGATCAGTTGTGTAGAAAATTCAGATACAAACTTACACTATTTTAAAATTACAATATTCAGTAGGAATCCATTCGCAAATAATTAAAACAGCAACTGAACCTTACTTGAAAAAAAACCTCCAAAAACGTATCGTATTTATTTTGCGGTTGTTTCAATTTATTAAATAAAATATTGGTAGTACACCTATTAGTAGTTTAATAAGCGTCAAAATGAAATCCTGGACTAGCTTGTGACGTTTTATAAGTGCCAAATTTGATTTTGTTAAAACGTAGTTGATAAATATAAATCTTTCAACGAGGTCCTTTATAACCGTGTCCCGTTATTTAAAGGTAAGGCAGACAACTAACTAGACTGCACAATCACGTTGCTGATTCGCTGCCAGCAACTCAGGATAATCCGACATGACCACGGTGAGTTACGGTCCGTTGAATCAGCTCCACAATCAACTCGCATAGTGTGTCATCTGCCTAACGCATCTAGCTGTATGCAACTAGAATTGTAACAGCTCATATATTTTCCTGATAGTTCATTTTGCTTACTTACTTACTTCAGAGAAGCTGTGGTAGCTCATTAGAAACAGCCCGAAATGACTGGCCCGTTGGTCTAGTGGTTAGTGACCCTGACTGCTGAGCCGGAGGTCGTGGGTTCGATTCTCACCCAGGACAAATGCTTGTGTGATGAGCACAATCATTTGTTCTGAGTCTGAGTGTAATTTACCTATAATATGTATGTATTTAGCAATATATAAACGTATGTTAGCTAAAAAGCTCTGCTTAGCTTGGGACTAGACGGTGTTGTGTGATAGTTGTGGAATATTATTGTTATTATAATTACGAGTTGTAAGTGCAGGTTCAAAACCAGCTAGGCGCATTACTTTGCGTAATTTTTCAGCACCACTGCTCTCAAAAAAGTGAAGGAATGTAAGGAAATGGGCATGTTCTAGAAGGAAACATTTTGAAGACAAGTGCTACCCACCAATCCGTACTGGGCCCGTCTGGTGGATTACGGCCCATAGCCTCTCCTAGAGAGGAAGTCTGAATTCCAGCATCGGGAGCATCCTTCCGCATGACGCAGGTTCTCACCGGACACGGTAAGTTCGGGAAGTTCCTGCACCGGATTCGTGCGGAAGCGACGCCCGGGTGTCGCCACTGTGTGGACTGCCCGGAGGACACGGTGGAGCATACGGTGGAGGTGTGCCCCGCTTGGGCAGAGCAACGCCGTGTCCTCGTGGGGGTAATTGGCGGCGGCGATCTCTCGCGCCGGGCCTTGGTACAGGCCATGGTCCGAGGCGAGGAGGAGTGGCAGGCGGTCGCCTCCTTCTGCGAAGCAGTAATGCTTGCAAAGGAGGCGGCCGATCGCGTGAGGCAGCGGTCCTCACGCCCCAACCGCCGCCGGGATTCCGATCCCGATTTCCGGCCACCGTAGGCGCGGGCTTGCGGACGGCGAGTAATGGGTGGCTTGCCGTCCGACCGTCCGGTAACCGTCCGGACCAAGCCCAAGTCGTCAACGGCGCGTGCTGTTCCACGCGCGCCTCAAGGAGATGTCAGCAACTGTAGGGGCCCAGCAGGGTCGAAGCCTACTGGGGCCAAGGGTCTGATTCTGAAAGGAAGACTCGGCCCTGGTACGAAAGGCAACGAAGGAACAGGAGTGGGTTTTTAGTCAGTAAAAGTCTGACACTATCTCCCGCCCCGCCCAAGAGCGGGGGATGTCATAAGATGATTTTCCCACCGAAAAAAAAAAAAAAAAACCATCGGGAGCATTATAAGGCTGTTTATGCTATTTTGCTTATTTACTTAAACTACTAGTTCTTATCTAATTCATCTTTTTAAGTAAACTTATACAAGATCAGTCTAACATTTATCACGCATATAAACTCAGCAAAATATCTGAGTAAAGTTACTAAACAGCGTTAATTCATGTCTGTTGGCAGCTAATTTATAAATGACAAAACTAAATTCCTGATAAAATATACATTTGAGTACAAAATCCTAGGTAATATTTTTCGTTCGCCTTGAAGTGCCAATTTCCAATGACAGCATATTATTTCAAACCGAGTTTTATGAAAATTTTATGATCGATTATGATTGGTAATTTAAATAGACAATTACAAAGCGTTTAATGAAAATTACTTTTCAATTAGCCAGCATCCTGTTTGGTGGGTTATTTATTTTAATGTATCAATGTTGATATTGGCTTGTCATGTCACGAGCGGTAACGTTAAGTCAAATAAACTGTTGGTTAAATTTATTTTGAGAATCAATCAATATTTATTACTGTTGTTTTTAGGGTTTCGTACACGAAATAGTAAAAATGGGACCCTATTGCTATCAATCCGCTGTTCATCGGTTTGTCACCAGGCTGTATCTCATGAACATGACAGTAGACATTTTCACAGATGATGTGTTTCTATTGCCACTATAAAAATAATAATAATAATCATTTATTTGCAAACAAATATCACGGTTACATAAAACTCTGCTTCCTAAACTAGGTAGTTAACCTGTATCTTAGGAGACAGTTTCCTTCCTAATTACTTATTATAACTTATTAACATTGGTACAGTGCAAATTAAACTTTAAAAAAATGTTATTAAATAGGGAACGAATAAAAAAACAAACAATAAAATAAACATTGTGTGGCTCCTATACAACAAAAGTGTTTTTTTTTTGCCGTTTTTTTTCTACAGACAGTACGGAACTCCTCGTGCGAGAGTCCATCTCACACTTGGCCGGTTTTTAATTGTTATGCAGTTCTTAATCTATAGCAATACTAGTGCTATTATGTAAATGGTTTAAATGCTATGATATTCGAGACCAATGTCCGTTTGAAGTATATTGTTATTTTAGTTCGATCGTTTATTGCCGTGTTGTCGATGGTCAAGAGGTTAGGTGGTATTGTGGGTGGTAGAAGAGGCAATTATGTACAGAGAGTGGGAAGTACCACAGGGACACTGATAATATAATATCATACTTCAAAACGATGTTTTAAGGATAAGGATGGATACATAAATTGGAATCGTTTCAAAATAATATCATAATGCGTACTGTGCGTAAGTAGCAAAAAAATAATGCAGAAAAACGTGAATTTTTTCATGAATAAAAATATTTGGATGAAAAAAATTTTTTAGGTCTTTAATGATTTGCCAGACTGTCCGAAAGAGCAAAAGCAAAAGACAACTGATGAAACACACATGAGTTGTAGTAAAAAAAAGTTTGACACTCAATCTCGCTCCAGACAGCCATTAATGACGGATGAAAGAAATATTGACATCACTATTGTCAATGAGTAAACGTGGTTATCAATCTTACTTCAATCTGTGTAGGTAAGTATTAGAAAAGGCATTTTCCCTGCACTCAATTAATTCAATGCTGGTAATATTAATACATAGGCCGCCATAGAAGTCAATGTAGACCACATATCTAAAAGTTAATGATTATAATATCCTTGTATTGAAGACAGTTGTAGTAAATTGAATGGCATTATTCATAGGCATATTATTTATATATTTTTCTTTACATACAATAATTCCTCCGTACGTATGTTGGTCACCTAACTGCTTCTAAATGGCTTGATCGATCTGGATGAAATTTTGTGTGAATATTGGGATCTTATTTTTTTTTCTGACCAAAAGCCAGCTTTTGGACAGGACAACATGGTGTCGAGACCGTTAGTTATATATAAAAATAGAAATTGACTGATTGAAATATCAACGCACAGACGAAACTACTTAGACTAGAGAGATTACATTTTGTACAAGGCTTTCTTTTATGACGTAGGCGAGTACTAAGATGGTGTTTTTGAAAATTCAATTTTTAAGGGGGTGAAAAAGAAGAATTTTGTTTTTTATATTTTGCAAAATCTCATTTCGTGTACCAATATACTTGAAATTTAGTACAAATAGTAACCTAAGTAAATAATAGAGGTTGTTATTATTTGTTTTCGGAAGTACTCTTAAAAGAACAATTTAGAGGTTAGTTTTAGAGATTGTATGAAGGATTCTTATTTCTTGGGATAATAAACTTGAAACTTAGCACTAAAATTTAATTAGAATGAATACTAAGGACTGTCATTGTTAGTTTTTCAAAACTATCTTCGAAAAACGGTTTAACAGGTGTTAAAATTTTATGAAAATGTCGCGAACTAAGTCCCTAGCAAAGTGTTACTCTACATATATACATATATAAATTATAAATAATGTATGAACACCAGAAGTAGTCCATTAATTGATGTAAACACATTATCCTACTGACAGCCGTTTAACCATCAAACTTAACATGTAATTACAACTCACGCACCTGACTTCGCTTACATTAAATGGTAATTAAAATAGAATAAGATCAGAAGCTACACGGAGTAATTACTTCTGCGTTTGCGCATAATATTAAACGATTTTGTTTTAACTGTTTCATTCGTCTGCGTAATGGTCGCGGCTTCCTGTGTTAGATTCTTGAGTTCGTTTCCTGTGTTGCCACGCGTCAATAAATTGAAAATGTTAGGTGCTGAGTAATAATTGTTTTTATAGCCCTAATTGAGGCTAAATATTATAGCATAGCATAGCATAGTCGGCCTTATCATGTTCCCACTGTTGGGACTCAGGCCTCCTCTCTAGGAGAGGGAATGGGCCGTAATCCACCACGCGTGCCCAGTGCGGGTTGGTGGATGTCACATGTCTTCGAATTTTTGGTTCTAGGACATGCCGGTTTCCTCACGATGTTTTCCTTCACCGTTTTGAGAGCAGTGGTGATCAAATAAATTACACAAAGTAATGCGCCTGGCTGGGTTTGAACCCGCGACCTACAACTCCGTAAGTCGGAGCCATTACCACTCGGCCACCACTGCTCTAAATATCGATTTTTGATATTCGCGTCGTGTACTCCAAAATGTAATGACTCAGTAATGTAAACGTACACGTTTCACTCGAAACCAGGGACGGATGTTCACTGTTGGACATAAGCTTGCCCAAGTATTGCCACAATGAACGGTCCTGTGCGTCTTGCATCCATCAGATTCCCGTGACCCTTACCAGGTCATCGGTCCATAAATATGGAGATATATATAAATAATGTTTTATCAGTTTCAGATACGGTTATGGATATGAAATGATTTCGGATTTTCCGCCAGTTTCGGATAGTCTTCACTTTTCTGACTGACCGACTTTTTGACATAATATACAAATTAAAAATGCACAAAAGCGTGTAAAAAGAATTCATTAGCAACAGTGCCTAGAACGGTGGCAGCATTGCCACGTTGGATGGCAAAGCTGATTCGTTGACCAAAAAAGGCTCAAATGCTTTGATTTACTTTATTTGTATGGGTTCAAATGTTGCTATTTCACACTGAGAATATTAAGTGCAATAGTAAGGAGTATAATAAGTGTCTGATATACCAGCACCAGGTGGCTCGTGAAGCAACTCAGAATTGGGATCAAAGGCTACGATGGTGTATAAGTGTTACATTGTTAGACAATCCAGCCGTGTGCTGAATAGTTCCGCTTCTCTTATGGTGTGTGCTTTAGATATGGATGAATCTTGAAGTTGTTTACGAAAGTAAGTATAGTAAGGGAATAGATATGTCTAAGTGCAGTTTGAAACAGATTATTATTAATATTATTTTTAAACCTTGCTCCACAGCTTTGAATTTCTCTTGTGTCGTGGATGCGCTCACATACATTAAACACATGTACACAAGGCATCCAGATCTGGCACACCTGTCTGTAAGTAATAGAAATATTTGTTCCGTGCGGGGATCGAACTTGCAACCCGCAGCTCAGCAGCTAATCGCTCAACCACTACACCAACCGTGCGTCAGATGGTATGGGCTGCGGTAAATCAAGGAACACAAGTGCGTTTAGTCTGTCTATCAGCTGTTATCATACCAGAAGGTGGCATTTTTTTTTTAGTTTGGAAAATCATCTAATGGCATCTCTTGCTCTTGGGCGGAGCGAGAGGGTGTGTTTGACTTTTACTGACTAAAATCCCACTCCTGTACCTTCGTCGCCTTTGATACCAGGGCCGAGTTTTCTTTTCAAAAGAAAACCCTTGGCCCTTGGTAGGCTTCGACCCTGCTGGCCCTACGGTTTGCTGAGATCTTCTTGTGGCGCGCGTGGAACAGTACACACCGTCGACGACTTGGGCTCGGGCCGGACGGTTGCCGGACAGTCGAACGGCGAGCTGAGAAGGAGTCATGGTTTTCACTAAGTTAGGCAGTAGTCTCTTTACTAACCTATCTCATTGTTTTTTTGTTGAAGGTATATCTAATGGTACTGCGGGATGGTTCCAAAGAGTTCCCTCGGCCCTGAAATGCAAAGGGCAATTGAAGGGACACAGGTAGGTTTAATGAAATTTCTTCTAGCAGACCTCTGCTAGTAGAAATTTCATTTGAAATAAGCAGCCCTTTTTTGCTCTTTTATCTGTACTTGTTCTTTTAATTTTTAAGTGTTTGTGTGTACATAAATAACTACTTTTTTTTTAACGTAAAAAAAAAATACAATAATAATTTAGTTTTAAATCGATTGCGTTCCAAATATGCACCCATTTTAAAATCCCATCTACTCTAAAACAATCTCGAAGCTCAATAAGAATAAAACGGCCGTATAATGCAAATTACTCTAATTTATACAGGTTTAAGATGGAAAACGGCGTTCCTAGGAAAATTTCTCCATGGCGGTCGTTTTGCGCGATTATATCGGAGCATGTAATGCGTGTGTAGTTGCTGCAGTCGTCGACGATGTATCGTCACACTGTTCAGTTGTACTGGATGCGATACGTAGGAATGGAGAAGGCAATGTTTTTTTGGTAGGTTTTTTTATGTTCAATTAACTCTCTTTTGGACAAGGAAAAACATTTGTCAGAAATAACTTTAGTGTACCAAAATGAAAAATTATTACAATTACATGTCTGAATTAATTATAATATCATGATATAATATCACCCTTGCTTTACCGAAGGCAAAATAATCATCACACTGATATTATAAAGGAAAATGTTTGTATGTATGTGTGTATGTTTGTTACTTCTTCACGCTCAAACTGTTGATCGGATTTGGATGGACTTTTTGACCTGGAAGTATGTTCCCTTACGATAACTTTTCTACTTCAACCGTATGAAGCCACCGGCTGAAACTAGTCTAAAATCTACGATCACCAATCACCAATTCTTCTTTACTCGACTACAGTCATTCTAGAAATTGCACATCATTGTAGCCATCATCTATGCATGTGCAGTCTTTACTTTTACTCCGGGATACATTTTAACCACTTATCTTGTTGAACTCTTCACTGATTTCGATCATGTTTCTACTAGAAAAGCAGATAAAGTATTTTGTAGGACTACAGGAACGTTTGAAAGAGTTACCTTGGAAAAGGCAAACGAAGAAACACAGGTGGGCTTTAGTCAGTAAACGTCTGATACGCTCTAGCTTTACCCAGTGCGAGAGAAGTCATTTGATGATTTCCCAACTCAAAAAAAAAGATTCAATGTCTCAAACAGATGTTATGATGCTATAATTTAGAGTGACCGATTCTCTTGTACAAAAAATCTTTTACATTATTGTTTTTAGAAATTGCTCAATAAATTGCGGTAGCCAACTTTATCGTAGTTGCTCTAAATTGTATAGAAAGTTTACGTAACTCCACTATTCGTGATTAACCTTAAAAGTTTGGCAATAATGTCGAGCAGTACGGTAGTTGTCCACTTTAGTCAGTAGTTACGATGTTAGACTTAGATTTTGTAGAGAAAGTACAACGAATACAACGCTTTCAAATATTCAAGAAGGTACAATAATATAACATATCATAATATTCTACAACTTTCACACAACGCCATCTAGTGCCAAACTAAACGGAGCTTATGCTGTAAGTACTAGACAACTTATAAACATATTGTGATATCGAAGACGAACGCGTAAGTTATTTTTCTTATTAGCTAGCAAGCTGGTTAGATAAGTCATTATTAAGTTGTGTATTATCTGTTTTCAATTTCGTATTATGTGTGTAATTAATATGGTGAATTTGATTATTAGCAAGCAAAATCAACTTTATAATGTTCCCACTGCTGGGATTCAGGCCTCCTCTTAACGAGAGGGTATGGGCTGAAATCTACCACGCGAGCCCAGTGAAGGATGTCACAGTCATGTCTTCGAATTTTTGGTTGTAGGCTTCCTCACGAAATTATCCTTTACTGTTTTGAGAGCAGTGGTAATGAAATAAATTACACAAAGTGATGCACCTGCCTGGGTTTGAATCCATGACCTACGACTCGTAGGTCGTGAATTATTATTATCCTTTATTTATTTCAATATATGTATAAATCATGTTTTTAAATATTACAATAAATTATATACTTTTTGTCTACTTTTAAAAATATGGAAAAAAATATTATTATTATTGAAACGACATACAACTTGAAACATTCATGGCATATTCAGTAAATTCTTTACGCTCAGCTTAAGCTTGGCATGTTACGAGGTATTGCTAGGAGGTGCTCCACTAGTAGCCGACTAATCGCAGGCCCGAGGTCAAACCGTGTAGGAGCCCCGAGGCTCGCCACGTTTATTATAATAAGCTGCGCTGGTCTTGCTACCATTATAAAGTCTCCCCATCGCCCTTTATGTTAGGTTACGGACTTGTGTTCAGGAAATTATTTTCACATTAGTTTAGTTTATCTTTGTTTAGATGACAAGATGTCGGATTTAGATTTGTTTTCATTGTTTCGATTTGTTTTGACGGTGTATTTTAGTAAAGCTTATTCAATGTTAGTAACCCTTTATGTATTTGAGTTTCCTTCAAGTAAAAAGTAAGGGGTTGGTTGGTTAGGGCTGTAGGGCTGTTTGAAAGAGTCATCGCGGAACTGAACGTAAAGGGTTACTGAAGGAACACGGGTGGGCTTTAGTCAGTAAAGATCTGACATGCACTTTCGTTCCATCCTAGAGTAGGAAAAATTAATTGATGAAAAGAGCAACCGACAGAAAACAGGTGGATCTTAGTCAGTTAAAGTTTGACACTTTATCTCGCTCCACCCAGATCAGACAAAATTGTATGATGATTTAATAGCCTCATTTAATGTTTTGGTTGGTTTGGTAGGTACAGAATTTTAATTGATATGTAATAAAAAATCGCATTGACGTTTCTATCAGTACATATTTTTATTATGTAAGATGGACTTACCTATTAGCGCTTCGACGTGGTAACTGGATATAATCTCATTTGCGGTAGTCAGCTTGGCGGCGGTAATGGTACACTGAAACAAAATACAATAAACATTAGACATCGTATACATCAATCAAACAAAATTACACGACCATCGATCGTTCCGAGAAACAATTTAATAAGCAAACATACACAAATAACATGTTACGTTACCAATAGAGAAGACGCCGTAGAAATCAGGCTAATAATTGCCAATAAAAAATGTATAGGTTTTGATGACAAATAAAATGGCTAGTCGAACAATAATGACAGTGATTGACTCAATAAATAATAACGGTTGTTAACAAATAATAAGGCTTAGTCGCAATAAGTTAATTTCATCGACATCTGCTCGGTTGCGCAAGATTCGGTCCCCAAATAAAGTTGCGGCAAAAAGTCGCAATTATTTCATTGTATTACAAACTCGATATCGAATTAGTACCATCGTGACAACCCTACCGGTCGATATAGAAGTCTATTGAGTTTTAATCGCGTGATCTCTGAACTGTTGCCAAATGTTGGCGAGCCCTGCATCGTCGCTACATTACCGAATGATTCACGATCCCTGACTTTATAGCTGGAGTAAAGTGTTGTTCCTCTGTTTTACACAAATAATATAAATTATCGATGCTGGAACAAGATTACGTGATATTATACTTTTAAACTGGAACGTCGTAATTTTTAAGTTAACGATCTTGTTTATGAGGTCGTAAATTAAGTATATTGTGATATTTGTTACGAGCCTTTGTTGTAACTTGTAAGTTTCACTCATCCTGCTTGTAAGTATGACTAGTATTTTGGACTTGACCGTGATAGCTTTCAAGCATTTTTTTTAGGTGAGATATCATCAAATGTTTTCTCTCGCTCTAGGGCGGAACAGGAGAGCGAGTCAGATTTTTACTGACTAAAACCCGCTCCTATGTTCCTTCTTGGCCTTGCGTTGCAGGGTTTTCCTTTCAGAAGCGAACTCATGTGGTCCTTGTAGGCTCCGGGCCTGCTGAGCCCCTACGTTGTTGCTGACATCTCCTTGACGTAATTTTCCAGTGTTTGTCTTTATTTCTTAGATTAAACACGAAATATTTATAGCTGCTGATAAAAGTGATGCCTTCAACTTTATGATTTCCTCCAACATCCACAATCTCCCATATCAGACGAATACATACATAATAAACATCGAACATTGGCTACTACAAGACGTTATCAAGATTTTCTAAAAGGGAACTTCCACCGTCTAGACATCGTCGCTCATACCCAAATGAGTGGCAAACCCAAGAAATAACTAAATATTCATAAAATTACTTTACACAGATGAAATTATATAGTACAGAGAGGTATTTTATTCGCATAAGCGGAATATAATTTCTTTATAGGCATAGAATCGATTAGCAACAGGCTTTACGATGCGCTCGCGCAGCTCCGGGTGCTGGCTTTACTGCCGCCGCGATATACATAAAGACTGGGTACACATAGTTGTACACAACTAGTTAATAATGATTTAAACCTTCCGTTAATGAAAAATTAGACTTGTAACGCAGGAGCTAGTACATGGTTAATGGATGCTAAAATTTTATGTAAATTTTAGGTTTGAGTCTTAAGTGTGGTAAGGGCAACTAGGGGTAATTATAGGATACGTGCAATGGGAGGCAACATTTGTAGTCGGACATTACTACAAGTTTATGGAGCAGTTAACCGCAGAACCTTTAACAAGAATCTATATTAAGTAAAACGTTAATATGTCATATGAAACTTTAATTTTTTTAAATCACTTTTGTAGGACCAAACTTAAGATTTACCAGCGTGCTATGGAGCATAGTATAGTAGTTAATAAAAAAGGGCTTACGTATCTCAGAAGGCTGCCCTGCTTAAGTGGGAATAGGCTGGACATGTTTGCCGCATGCAAATCGAGCGGTGTGCCGGTAAAACACAAAGTTAGTTGCTGTAGACCAAGAAGGAGATGGCGGGACGTCTTTGATGTCTTCCTTAGGAATTGACTCAGAGCCGGAAAAAATAGAAGAAATGGAGGGAGCCCTTTGCCCAGCAGTGGGGCAGTATAAGCTTCATATAATAATATAATAACTATTGTACTTTCTTTTTCTATTCGTGGTTAAAAAATAACAGTAGCACGGGGAATGTTACTCTTGGTCGATCTGTGGCTGTGTGACCAATTTAACATATCAGGATTCCTCCGTTCCTCCGAAAACACGATAAGCCTTTGATCTTGGGTTTCATTTATGACTGTCATTATGAAGATATCGTATCATTATGAGGGTATCGAGGTACCCAATTACTACGCTGGGAGGTTAGATCGGCAATCGCTTCATATACAATAGTGATGTCAAGTTGAATCCGGCTTGACTGGAAACCGACCCTTTTTTTAAGGTGGGAATCCAACGACTTCTCCCGCTCAAGGGTGGAGCAGAAGGGCGTATTAGACTTTTACTGACTAGAAGTAAACCTGTGTCCTTCAGTTGCCCTTTGCGTTCTAGAATCACGGGTTTCCGTTTCAAAAAATCCGCGCGGTCTTAGCGGGCATCAGCTCTGCTGCCCTTTGCTCGTCGTCCGCAAACCTGGCCTTACCGTGGCTGGTAGTCGGGGTCCATTCCCCCACACGTGCAGCCGTCTCCTTCGCTAGCATTAATGATTCTAAAATAGTTAAGACTCGGCTAAGCAGATTTGCACCTTCTTTAGTTAACAAGCAAAACCAATTGTATCTTTAAAATGAATTGCCTCAAATCAAAACACTGCGATCAAACCGCATACAAAGACCACTATTTCTCAACAAATGATGATACGGTTGCCTAACTAGATATTTTCATAGCAGCTGGTTGGATCATCAATGAGTTTATGTATCATACCGAAACAAAGGTACCTACAATTTGAGAGTATCATTACGTGGTTAGCTATTGAAAAAATGGCTGCCTCACCTTAATCTGACATAGTGGTGTTACGTTCGGTAGACTCGGCACGTGCCTATATTTACAACGTTTACATTGCAAACTAGCTTTTGCCAGCGGCTTCGCCCGTGCAAAAGTAGGGTTATCTATACAAACTTTGGACCCACGTTTCATCCCCTTAGGGGGTGAACTCTGGAAAATCCTCTCTTAGTCCTCGCCTACGTCATAAAAGAAAACCTTGTGTAAAATTTCACATTCCTATTCCCGGTACTTTTTTATATTTATAGATTTTTTATAGAATTAGTCAACATGACTTGCTTTTTTTAGCATTTGCCGCCTGGATGCGAGTTTCAGTGGCCTATACGGAAAGCAGTAAAACCATTTCCGCACCTAGGTAGGCCGCTGCAAACATAAATTGGTGAAATAGGGTTTTATAGACCCGTCGGATACTCAATATGAGTGCGGTGCTCCTGTTCAGAACATGAGTCACAAGTTATAGTGCCCCAAGTGCCCATACATCTGCACTTTGGAATAACTTCTCATTGCTGTCGACTGTAATGTGTTTAAAAGACTGACCGTATTACCACGTTGAATGTCAATGCTTTATATGCAACTATGTTGTTCGGCTTCAAAACTAATTTGATATAGATGGGAACCACCAGTATTTTACTATTTACCACCAGCACACCACCACCACCACCACCACCAGCACCAGTATTTTTTTTTATTTTTTATTTTTTTTATTTTATATTATTATTACTGACCTACACAACCCAGTAACTGGTTAACACAATACTCTTTTTCAAGACCAGTACCAGATTTTCCTACTTATATGTTATTGTGAAATCGCCTAATACCCACATTTTTTTCGTGAAATTAGATACGAATTTAAGTTTAGCCAGTTGTAACCGAAGTTTAAGCTAAAATAATTACCACAGATTATATATTATATTGCAAGTACTGTCAAGACTACTATGAGTAGAAAATTACCACAGAAAGATATAAACCGAGTTTGATGTTGTTGCACAGAGAACACATAGTATTAGCCCATAATGAAGTAGAAGTTATTATCACGAGATCATTAAAATATTTAATTAAGAAGACATGTAGCTGTTGAACTATCTGTATCAGTCATTATAGAAACGCATCATTTCCCAAAAGCTTATCTCAAATAGCTTAGGGTCGGCTTCGTGTCTAATCGGATCCGTGACTTACATGGAGCGACTGCTCTATCAGACCTCTTCAGCCCAGTTACTGGGCAACACAATACTCTTTGGATAGACTGATGGTCAGACTTTCTGGCGTCTGACTACCTGTAACGACTGTCAAAGATGTACAGATGACAACCGGGACCTACGTTTTAACTTGCTTTCTGAGGCACGAGATATCAGTAATTTTCTAGATAAACGGTTTCGAACACGCAACCTTATGCATGAGAAGCGGGTGCCTTAACCACTGAGCCAACGTCCCCTTAATCATTACAGAAACGCACTAAGTAGGGCCTCAGAGGAGCTCTTATCACTCCACGAGCATTTAACGTGATCCTTTTGACGATCTAAGTTGAATTGTTAAAGGGATGGAACTATTTCTGGTGTGTCGTACCATCCCACTTTCTAGTTCGCTCACCTGACACTAAAAAAAATAATTTAATATCATTTATTTTAGGTACTATAATGACCCATATAAAAATTATTCACATTTAGATTATATAAAATTATAAAGTCACAAAAATTCCATCAATTAATATCGTAACATCAATCATAACATCATCATGTCATTATAAGGTCCCTAGTGATAATACTTGTCAGTCTTTATAACCGTGTGTCCCATCAAAACAACGTAACAGATACAAAAGCCGATGATTCTGATACACAAAGCATTGAAGCCTCCGTTATTAATCCTCACACAAGATTGATGTGACAGTGCACTACCTATCTTACGAGTACATCGTATGTAGGCTAAGGTCCAAATTAAGCAACTGGCTCATTCAACATGACAATAGAAACTAATGCTCACGTTAATTACGCATTTAGGCAATCATATTGGACGACATGATCGTTTGAAAAAAAAAACCGGCCAAGTGCGATTGGAACTCGCGTACAAAGGGTTCCGTATCATCCGTAGCATAAAACGAGCAAAAAAATATCACGTTTCTTGTACGAGAGCCCCCTTAAATAATTATTTTATTCTTTACATTATTTTTTGTTATAGTGGCAACAGAAATATATTATCTGTGAAAATTGTTTAACTGTCACGGTTCACTGAGATACAGCCTGGTGATAGACGGACAGACAGATGGACGGACAGCTGAGTCTTCGCAATAGGAACCTGTTTTACCCTTTGGGTACGGAACCCTAAAGAATGCATAGTATACCTTGTAATACCAACTATTTGGACGTAGTAATCGAATTATAGTAGTTAATAGACTGTTTTGATAAAAATGAGCTCCACTATCTGTTTTCATTAGGTTGGAAATCATCAAATAACTTCTCCCGCTCTGGGTGAGGCAGGCTTTTCGTATTTCACAATCGTTAAGAGTACCCAAGTGCCCATATACCGGCACTTTGGAGAGTATATTGAGTGCCATCGATGCTGCAGTTAACGTAGCCACCTACTGGGCTCAAACAGTTTAACGAGTTTACCATCGATTCAAAAAGAAGAAGACAATGGTTTGTCAGTGGATACTGCCAGTCTTGTTGCTTTAGGTAACTTGCCAAAATTGCAGGAGAGATAGTAAATCCATTCAAAGTTATTAGTTCGTCAATTCTGTGAGTTGATATAGAACATAGTTTAACGCAATATAACATCAAAACACGACATGTTACCGATTGTCTTCAAGCTTAAAAATCAATCTCCAATACATTACAAAGTTTTTATAACAATTCAAAACGTGCTTACATCGCAAATTCATGCATACCAGCCATTACTCCAATTTCTATAAACACACAAACTTACGCAATTTCCCTTGATGATGTTGATAAATAATGTTAGGTAACAAAAATGGTAGCGAGGCCGGTGAAAAATATACCTACTGCTCGTTTAAACAAAATATTGCTTGGGATTGATGATACTAGTGGCCATTACGGCTTGCGAACAGTGGTTAAGATGTAATAACAATAATTAAGATGTTGGTTCCATTCCGAGTTGATCCGAATCGCTATCACGCGCGTACGACATTACACGTGAATTGTGAGGGTAATTTCGGTTTGATCATGGACTCTACAAAATTGTATGTACTCTTAGGTAAGTGACGTAGGAGGCCGTTTTTTTGGTAGGATCTGATGAATATTGAGAATTATTTTGAGAATTTTTGATAATAGCCCCTCTTGCTCTGGGTAGAGCGAGAGAGAGTGTAATACTCGTACTTTTGTTGACTAAAACCCACCTTGTATTCTTTCAATGTTAAAACCACAGTAACTTTTACGAATTATACCGCGATCTTGGCAAGAAGGAGGCTTTCTGTGATGTTTTGTAACTATGAAATAGTTGTAATCTTCTAATCTAGCTCTGACTAGCACCGCATCGAATCCTTAGTACAATTTTGTACAGTTAAAAAACGTTGAGGTAATTTTCAGTTGCTCTAATCAAAATCTTGTGTCATCATTTTCAATAGAACTAGTTGAGTGCTACATAATAATACATCGCTATGTCATAATTAGCTTTAATCAAAATATGTAGATCACAGATTATCATGGCAGATAATAACATAGTTGGGTAGCAGAGGTCAGATGACAGTCATCTATATAATTCTATGTCCCTAATTATTTATTAATGTCAAGCACATCTCGTCAACTAAAGACTCCAGCAAACAGAGTTGTAGATTCTGTTATTGGAATGAAAATTATTGCAAAATTAATGAGTTAAGTGCTCAAGCACGTGTGAGTAGCTGCGATTGGTTGAATGGATTGATGCCAATGATGCCAAATGAATGGCTTTTTTTTGAGGTGGGAAATCATTGAAAGACTTCCTTCCTGCTCTAGGGTGAGCTGCCTATTGCTCGTCGTCTACAAGAACATGCCTGCGTTGGTCGGGAATCGCCTTGTGACTCCCGATATCCGGGTAGGGGGTTAGGGTTAGCTTTGGACAAAAAGTACGCTTTATATTCCGGTTGTGAGATTGTCTGTAGAAGTTACCGTGACCCTGGAACGCAAAGGGTAACTGAACAAGTGGGTTTTAGTCAATAAAAGTGACACTCCTTCTTGTTTCATCAAGGGCGGAAGAAGTTATTCCACAAGATACCATCCAAAAAAAAGGGTTTACTTTGGAAACAATTATGATTACAAGGAAAGAAAAATCCCAAGATGTAGTCACGAATTTCGCAAAGTTTTGAATTCACTTTTACTGACCATAATAATGATATAAAGGGCAGTAAAACCGAACATAATAAAATGTGATTCATTCGCGTATATGTAGGGCAGAGAGACGTTGGCAAGGATCACAATTTTGGGTTTATATGTTTAGTAACATTTACGAGCACATACGACGTTATTTTTATTGATGTTGCAGAGACAATAAGAAATAATGGGTATGTGATCATCACCATTATTTCAGCTAAAAGACAAGTGGACATTTGTTCTGTGAAGGACAGGTCACATCCAGTGGTTTCAAAAAAGAAAATGTCATTATGTGTATACAATTGTAAATCGTCGTTCCACGCGCGCCTCAAAGAGATGTCGGAGAAACCGTAGGGGCCCGGCAAAGCAGAAGCCTACTGGGGCCATGGGTTGGTTAACGAAATGGAAACCCAGGGGCTTGGAACGCAAGGCAGAAGAGAAGAAACATACGTTATTTTTTTTTTTTTGGTTGGCTCTCGTGTTGGTTTACGGCTCTCCTAGAGAGGAGGCATGAGTCCCAGCAGTGGAAACATTAAAAAGGCTGATTATGCTATGCTTTTGCTGCTTATTGTTTAACTGTTGTCAGATCAACTTTATTTAGTTCACTATTTCATCATGTGTCAAGTTACTCGACTTGCTATAAAGAGAAGGGTCCTTTACTGTCATCAGTTTTGGTATTTTTTTATTACTTTTGAAAGTGATTGCAGTTCACATTGCGTAATGAATCGCTTTTATAAGGAAGATGTTAATGACGATATTTAAGGACGGTTGAGTAATATTTCTTTGATGTGAAAAGATTTCTTTTAATCGTATACGAGATAAAATTGTTCGTTGTATCGAGAGCGCCTAAGTGGCTAAAATGATTACTATGCTCTGACTATTTTTTTTTAGGTGACATATCAATCAATGACTTCTCCCGTTCTAGGTTGGGGTGAGAAGACGTGTCAGACTTTTATTGCTTAAAACCCACCTGTGTCCTTTAGTTACCTTTTGCGTTTCAGGATCACGGTATCTCTTTCAAAACATAATTCCATAATTTGTGTTTGTATAGACTGTTTTTTTTTTTTTATTACCGGTAATTAAATAAAAAATAAAAGGAAGACAACACTGTAACACAAAGTCCGTCATAACTTATTTATTAAATAACGCATTGAAATCTTAATGAGTTGTGTCAGTAATAACTGTCATGTCATAAACATTTTAGAATGCGTTTGTGGCGTATTTTCATGGAAACCTTATTAGTCATTGTAGTGGGTATTTTTTTTTCTCTTATTCCGTGTTATAAGGAAGTGGAGTCGAGTCGTAGATCACGGCTGCACTGCTCCGAGAATCATCAGAATTTTATAGCTAGCGTTAACCTAACTAAAGTGAGGTTGGCAAAAAAGATACTTGGCATATGATATTTTAGTGTCGGTTAAATTGTGTCTTATGCACGATTTATGCATATTTTAGTAGACAGGCGTACAAAAGTATTACAATAAAATATTTTATTTTAGTAGACAGATATACTCTCTATTGTTCACCATGATAACATACAGTCATAGCTTAAAATTAATAGGATGTAACAATAGGCAGTTTTATAACTATGGGTGTCACATCACACTTATAATTATAATTTTGAGTGTGTGCAAATCCCGTGGGCAGTTTTAGCGTGAAATGAGTAATAACTCATTGCACGCTGAAACTGCCGACGGGATTTGAATGAAATTTAGGACACGAGTAGACCATGTTCTCGAGAAGCACATATAATACTTTTTATATCGGTAGTATGTTTCCTTGGGATAATTTTCTACTATTATGTGAGTAAAGCCACTGGCAGAAACTAGTAAATTATAAATACGAGTACTTTATCAACCCTAATCAGCGAGGGTTAAGGTATTCCTTATTGAATTTCAATATAAAAATTCCAACACTTAATATATTTTTGATGATTTTCCAACCTTAAAAAAAAATACACTTAATATATTTCAATTATAGTATTTGATTTTCCCACCTAAAAAAAACCTAGTTAAATAGTTAACTACTAAATTTCTTTTAAACCAAAATTGGAGTTTTTTGAACTAACTAAACAGTTGATTTTCTGTCGGTACTTCGTCAACATTTTCAACTGTAGCACCATATTATGGCCATAAGATATGTGGCACAAATGGTCTCAGTTATTGCACGGTAGCATTGCTCGGCAAGACAGGTGTCGTCCAATGTACGAGTTTTCCTTAAAAAGTGATGGAGTCAAAAACTGACAAGATATTTGTACAAATAAAAAATATCATATTGTTGAAAAAATGGTATTATTTAACTTTGAGCTAAGCTCGCCTCTATGGGTCATCATCATTTCAGCCGAAAGACGTCCACTGTTAGACATAATCCTCCCCCAAGTGCCACCCTTACTACGTCATCGGTCCACTTTGTAGGTATGTGGACTGTATTATCACTTTGTGTTGTAATTTATTTAGTATACATTAGTAACAGGCTAGGTTACCCATGGCCTAGAATACAAAGTGCAACTGAAAGAATATAGGTGTGGTTTTAGCCAGTAAAAGTCTGACACGCCTTCCTGTTCCGCTCTAGAGCGGGAGAATTCATATCTTAAAAAAAAACAGTTACAGAGTAACTAATTATTTTACAGTTAAAGATTTGTACTGACATATACTAATGTACTTGCGTGACCGTTTTTCTTATGCTCGTCCTAGTGACGCGCCGTGCAGATCACACCTAAGATCCCTAAGATCTTAAATCCTATTTTCATAAATCCAGTTACTTCTCCTACTCTTTTTCTGTCCATGCAGTAAGGTTGTGGAACTCACTTTCGTCTAGCATTCGAGATTTAAAATCGATTTCACTCTTTAAAAATAGAGTAAAAGAGAACTATCTCTCCTCTCAACAGTGATAGTTATATATAATGATATATTATGCATGATATATTATTAGTATAAGGTATATTTAGTTATATAAGTATTTTATTTTTATAGTGACAGTTTAGATTAAGATTTCACGCATTCTTCTTCTCTTGCTTCCTACACACTATTGTCTACATTTCTTTTAATTTCTCCTTTCGCTGGAAGAAATTTCTTTGGGATTAAGCAGTACCTTTGTACTATTGTCTACTTTGTATTGTCTTTTTCTGTTTTTTTTTTTTGTGTGTACATAAATACTAAAATAAATAAATAAATGTCTACAACACAAAGTCGTAAGTCGTATCATTTTCACTTCTCAACGCGGAACACTAAAATACAAGTCATCGCATAACAGCAGTAAAAAAGTAAAAAAAAACCACCGCGTTGTTAGTTATGTTCATAGTTATTATTTCCGTAAATAGTGCAGGAACAAAATACATATGCGAATATACTTACTAAGTAAGAAGATCATATAGTTGTGCACAGAAGCACTTATAAAATGTCAGAAGCTAGTGCACAGTTCCAAATTGGTCGTTTCCTATGGAGAAGATGCGGCAAGAAACTACATCGTTACTCTTTTAAAAAATGATTAGTATTACAATATTTCCATATTACAATACATTTCATGTTACGCTTTAAAACCTACATGACAAATGCTATCATAGAAATCGAGTATTGTAATAGTGTTAAATGGGAGGTTATAGAAACGCGAGTGGAAAACTTCACTCAATACTGTTTAGATCAGTTGAGCAATTCCAATTTATTTTAATCATGTGAGGTGCAGAAACAAATCTTAGACTTTTTGGAGGCTAGTCTATAAGTACTGCTATATCGCCAATACGTGGCACTCACTTTTGTTACGTTAGCAATAAACATAAGCATAATCTGCCTCACATTGTTCCCACTGCTAAGACTCAAGCCTCATCTCTAGCAGAGGGAATGGGCGATAATCCATCACGCGGGCCCAGTGCGGGTTGGTGGATGTCACATGTCTTTAAATTTTTGGTTTTAGGTCATGCCAGTTTCCTCACGATGTTTTCCTTAAAGCAGTGGTGATAAAATAAATTACACAAAATTATGCGTCTGGTTGGGTTCGAACACTGGGCCACCACACGTTAGCAATACAAATATTTAATTAAAACCAAACTAAGCTAGATCATAACATATCTTGAAATACTATCGGTTCTATGATAGTGTATAACAAAATCGCTGCAGAGTAACGATATGACGTATATAAAATCAGATAGCCGAAGTAAGGTCCCTGCACGACCCCCGTTTATTATGCGCATGAATAATTTGTTCCTATTACTGATTTATATATGATAAAGCACCCAACGGAATCCACGATATCGAACGTGTATGATTTAATGTTTGTATGATTCTTCTTGCTCTGTGCTTTAAATTTTCTGAGCATGTTATTGATTTAAAGTGTTTGGAGAACTCGAGCGAAACCTTTTCGCATTCCTGAATAAAATTTTCAATATTCATAATTTAGAAGCACTACCTCTTCTCTTCTCCTTCGTACGCCGCGTCACACTTCCAGCCGCTATGGCGGTTCCTTTTCTGTAACTGCAGTGCGTCTCTGGAACTCTCTGCCACATTCCCTTCGCGACAGCCCTTCTCTGGATGTCTTCAAGAGGAAACTTAAAGAGCACTTCCTTTCATTATTGACATAATATTAATATGTATATATTAGTATGTATTTATATTATAATTATATATTAGACTTTTGTATAATAATTACATATATATTTATATATTAGATTTAGATATGTAAGGTTTATATTGTGCACTGGATCCTACCCTCGAATGTGTTCTCTCTCTGTAACTCAAAGGTTTGCTGGAAGAAAACTCATTGTTGAGTTAAGCTCGCCTTTGTACATAAACTGTATTGTATCACCGTGTATTATGTATGTTTTGTGTACAATAAAGAATTAAAGAATTAAAGAATTAAAGAAGCGTAACTGAAATATTTATTTTTTAAACTTTAGTATTCAATGATTCAGTCTCTATAATTCAGTAAGGGTTTTAGATTAACAACCTTGTTAACAAATGAAAACAAGCGATAAAATGAACACAAAAAATAGAGCAGCTTCTAAATGCCGGAATTATAAAAACAAAAATAAAAAACAAACTGTTTATACCAAAGGAAGTATCAATCGATGATAATATCTTAACGGAAGAAGACCACTTTATCTCCGCAGAGATTAAAAATAAAAAGAATCTTCAACAAATACCTTGTACAAAAGCTTCACGTAGGTTAAACTTAATGAAACGACTTTCACTTAATTTAATATTACTTCGGCAAGTTCAAATAAAGGCCTGGCGAAATTGTATTCATTTCAGTATTCATTTGATTTTCATATAAATGAGCTCGGTAAGTGAAATGCGGTACAATAGACATCAACGAGCGCATTCTTATAGTACTAGATCTATGTTTAAAGTTATATTTTAATTTCTTTTATTCATTATTATTTTCATATTTTGATTTCATGTTATTTTTTTCATATTTTTTTATTTCTCTTTTCTTATTTAATTTAGTCTTAATTTATTATTATATTTCTTTTCTCCAGTATTTCTTTTTCGCGAGGCAAGCTTGGCCAGATATTGTCCTAGACCGAAAGGTAAGTACCTACTTTAAATCGAAGAGAAAATTGGTTTCATAATAAAAATAAATTAAATAAGTATGCCAATTTTCTAATCACATTACGACAGAACATTCAAAACATGATCACATAAAATACCATCGTTCGACCTTACCTTAAGTGCGGGCCACATTACAATCATTCCATCGAATTCGGACCATCGTTTCGTATATTTTAATATGGCCACATTAAGTCTCATCTCCGTTATTAGTCAGAAACTGGTCTGACTTCCTACGTCTACAGGATGTTGCTCCATATACGCCATTCATTAACTTAATGGCTTTGGGCCGCGATGATTTTTATTGCGAAAGATCGATCTGAATGTGCAGACGCATCGGTTCATGTGAATGGGTTTTTAATGAAACTGTGGCTTTTGTCATTTTTTGTACTCAGTTTTTTTTGTGATTGCTCGCGGAAATAGTTATGTGTTCAGTAATTACGGTTATCTTAAGAAATTGCAGTTTGTTTTATTCCATTATCATTGTCACTCATATTGGTATTCATGTGGGTTTAATTTAGCAAAACGATATATCTAATATTTTCGGTGACAACGAAAATATTTTTCCAACCAAAT
Source organism: Mythimna pallens (assembly GCA_961205895.1). Lineage (NCBI taxonomy): Eukaryota > Metazoa > Arthropoda > Insecta > Lepidoptera > Noctuidae > Mythimna > Mythimna pallens. The sequence continues at coordinate 13,698,390 of OY540843.1, forward strand.
AATGAACTAGTTTTACGCGAAGGATGGATATTAACCTAAGGGAACATAATCCCGTAATAATAAGTTCCCTGTTATCCTATGATTTAATTCAAGATAAGTTCTACCCGTTACCCAAGTTTTATTCAAATCTGTTCAGCCATTAAGACATGAAAAGTAACGGGCAGATAGAGTCAATTTTACTTGTAACTTTAACTCGACTATGATCTTTAAAATATGGCCTTCTTTGATATTTTGACTGTCCCAACTTATGTGGCTACGCTGCGCCTTTCAGACGGTTATAATGATGAAACAGAATCTAATAAGTCCAGATAAATCACACTCATTATATTGAATAAAAAAACATACAACACATGCATTTTACGCTCTCACGAATAACAATAAACGAACACTGAAATATTCAAGCCGATCTCTTCAATCAACAATACGAACATTATTTATTTAATTTTTTCTTATTCAGTACTAAAATGCCAAGACTTTAACTATTTAACATACTAATCTATGATTGTTAACATGAGATGGTTCAAACGACCCGCTAAGTCAACTATTATTTATCCAAAATAGACTTTATCATTACAATCTTTAAGTGTATACTTAAATGAGTGGCTTGAGAAAAAATCGTGCTTACGGTAGCCAAAATCAAGGGTCAAGAAGATCAAACGTGATCTAAAACTGATATTAAAGATTGTAAAGAGAGTGACGCATGCGTGAATGAGATATTAGTGAAGCAAGCAGTGATGAAACCGCTGTACACTGGAGGACACGATAAACTGACCAGTTTGAATTTTAAGTGTGCAATATTGTTCCAAGTTATAGGTAGTCAATGAAACACTTAAACGTATAATTTTTGTATTATTAACTTAATCTCTAAAATTATACGTGGCCACTAGTTTTACCCAAATTATTTCAACAATTTTAAAGAACATTTTTCATTAAAAAAGTATCGTTACCCTTACGTTGTTGACACCTTACGGTTCGGACTAAGCGTTTTGCGTTGTTACGTTGTTTGTCGACTGAAGTAATTTGCCTGTAGCGGTCTTCCCGTCCGATTATAATTTAGGTGCCTTCAAGGCTAGAGTGGGCTCTTAATAATAAACAGGCTCTTAATAAGCTAGTGTGATTCACCATCAACGATTTCATCACTGCTTATCATTAGGTGAGATCGCAGTCAAGCAATAGTTTATAACATTAAAAAAGGAACGTCTTAAGACTTTTTTGAGGATCAAATCATCAAAGAATGGTTGATTTTAGTTGCTGATTTTATTTTATTCTAGGATCAAGCCTTAAAAACGTAATAACGTTTTCAATACGTTATTCAATATGTATTGACTGTATAAATATTCTTATCCTCAAGTGTAAAGCTCTTTTAACAAAACCCACAACGTGCAACAAAATACTACTATAATAGATCGGTGATGGACATCGGCCCCCGCGCATTCTCGGTATCTTTTTATACTCGCAATATTTCTTTTATTATTATGTTACTTCTTATTAATGTTAGCAGTCTTTTATCTTTTTCTTGTTTCAATGTCAGTGTTTCAAGAAAGAGAGGAGGAAAATTATTATTTAAATCAACAATAATTGTTTGTTTTGATCCGTTTTATTTGCATTTTAATTTGCTACTGTGACTGTCGTATACCAAGTTGTTATTAGCTGAAAAAAAATCTGGATTTTTAAGTCCGTAATTAGCTTAATTTTTTACGTGAAATCAATAATTTAATGTCAATTTTATTCAGCTCATTACTTAAATATGACCTTTAAGAAAAAATCGACAAAAATGTTAACCGAATAAAGGTGAAAGCTTGTTAAGATGCCGACGTACAACAAAATCTTACACTTGACGTGACGTCAAACGCACCATTAAAATTATCTGCGAAGCCACGTCAACTCTAATCTTGTTTGCTGGCACAATAAATAAAGTTGCTTTTGATGTAGCCGCTTCTCTTAAATTCGCTTAAATTAAGGCACTCCACTCATTTGGGCGGCCAATTAAGCGCGAAAAGTATCGCGTTCGCCAAAAACCTCGCCTGCGCACAAGTCATCAAAATTGTTCACTTTCATTGTTTCGTCTTTTTACGGGCACCATGATAGGGGTTATTTTTTAATTTTAATAATGATCAGCTTTTAGTGTTAATAATTGTGTAAAAATTGTCGTTTGCGGTGATCAAGTGGCAGTGGTGTCATATTATGTGCGTTATTTACGAGTGTTTGGCAGTCTTTTGACGTTTCACGCCTTTAGTGTACTAATAACTTAAATAACTAAATGCCAACTTCATGCGGGGTAAGCAACTTTAAATAAATAAATTCTCAACAAGGCTTGCCTCCTGCTAGTGAAGTAACTACTATGTCTCGCTTTACATTGAATTCTGAAAGTTACGGGCACTTCTACGTCTCTCAATCCTGCATCACGATGCCCCAACTACAATAATTACCCATCAACTCCTTTAGCAAGTAAAATATTGATTGTTAAGCACCATTCGTAGGCTGCCGACGTACCTACATACAATTAGCATAATACTATAAACACCCACATGAAAAAAACTCATCTGCATCTTGCAAATTTCATTAATTTGACTATAACATGTCTTAAATAAGGCACAAAATTACTGTTTCGATGCTGCGCTGTAATCTTGAAGGCATTAAAACCTTCGTGGGTGGGTAGAGTACTCAGTTTTACGTCCATATAAGTAAATTATTATTGGCACAGCCTTGACAGCTTGCAACTGAAATGTGAAGCGCTTTGATGTTATATTTTTGTTGATCCGGATCTACATGGGTTTACAAAGGTTTATTGTTCAGCTGATATTTCCATAAAACACTTTATTTACCGTGTATAAAAGATAACAAAGCCAGTAAGCGACGTAATGCATGTAAATATTTTTATTTACAGTTACGTAGAAAGATACCACAAAAACGCTTTTAAGTTGATTTCAGTTTTAAGTTAAAGTTTTTATACTCGTAACATACCAGCGATCCGCTACCGCTAATACTCGTGCAAAACCAAATTTTGCACCAGCGGAAATTATACACAAAACTTCTCCCTTTATCGCATTTTTTATTTGAAAAAACCGCTTCGAAATCCTTTGCGTGGTTTAGGAGGAATCAGCGGATAAATGACGTTCTTACGTAGACTTTACTTTATGGCCTGGAGTTTGGAAGTTGGTGTGATTTCCTCGTGCTTCAGAAAACACATAAAGCTGTTGATTCTGCGCTTGATCTCTTTGATCGTGTTAGATTGCCGTCCTATTGGACCATGACAGTGATAGAATCGAGGATGCAGATGCATTGTACAAGCATGAGCGTGAGCGCGAAACACAGATGTGTTCGCGCACACGCTTGTACACCATAATATCTATATTTTACGTACATGGCTAATCTTTGTTGAAATTGACCACCGTGATCAAAATTCGGTTGGAAGGATTATTACTATATTCTTTAGTAAAATCTTTAACAGCGTCTCTTCTCCCAAAACAGGTAGTAACATTGTTTCTTTATAGGTATTAACATCTCTGTTGATCCCAAGATAATAAGACGAGCCGGTGACATTCATTCGGACATCCAAAGCCGCGTGTGAAATGACAGCTGATTTCTTCAAGATATCTGACAGTACAAGTTTATACGAGACTGCAAATTCATGAATTTGAGCTTTTAGGTGTTGTGTTACGGTTGGAATTCGAGTTGAGCGTAAGTAAAGTTATAATGGTTAACAATATGTCTCATCTCAAACGGATCAACGCTTAATGCCTCGCCGTGAGAATTAATTTCGTGGTGTAATGACCTTCGAATAACACTCATTCTGTGACACCTTGTGGGAAAAGCTTCTGAATGTATGTTAATCTATGTCATAGGCATGTTAATAGTAATGAATAATTAATTATTGAATAATAAATCGTTTTAATGTGATTCGATATTTGATAAAATTCATGATTTTTTATAAATAAATTTAAAAATACAAATGAAAATATTTTGATAACTTGACAACAAATTGTGCATCTTTATTGGATAAAATGTAGAATATTATGAATATAAACTAAGTTTTAAATCAACTGAGAAATTTGACGTGCATCGTACACGAATTCCGGAGATAATGAGTATTACTGATTTTAATAGATGGGAACCTCGAAAACTTTACGAGGGTGTAAACGTCCAAATTATTGTTACCTTCTAATTTGTCTACAAAGTATTAAACATAAATTGTTAATTAATTACAGGTCTAGTTAACATGTTACGGAGTAATTAACACAAGAATTATAAATCAAATAATTAATAGTTTGATACGATATTATTATGACAGAATACGTCGGCTTTGTCCCTTAATAAATATAAAACAGTGCAGTAAAAAAGTAATTTATCAAACAGTAGGCGGTCACTACCGAATGAGGGCCTTCTTTATAGATTGCGAGAGCGAACGATTTGGGCCTAAATTGCCAAAGTTCTAATCACCATTAATTTAAAAAAAAACTTCGTCTTAAATTAACTTAGATCAATATCATCGGTTATGAATTATCTATGTCTAAACATCGAGTCTATATTTAAAAAGTAAAAATACTCGTAACCAGCCAGTGTTTCCCACACTAACAAGTTGTTGCCATAAAAAAATAACAAGAAATTAAAAAAAAAAAAACTCAAAAAGGTGTATACGTCGTCGTTACTAGGAAGTGCAACTCGATACACTAGAGGCCGAGAGAAACTGGTCGCGGGTGGTCCTCTCTTTATTTTTTTACTGGTTCCTGTAATTAATGAGTTCAATGGTCAAGTACGTAACACGTAATATGAATAGGCATGGTATAAGTTGTAGTTAATGCATATGAATATTAAATACGTATATTCAATAGATATGAATATTTTATTCATTTGAATACTTTTCTGGAATAAATCTTGTATCTTGCACAAATAACGTCAATTTTATAGTTTGTTTCACAAGCAATAAATATAATTATTTTTCAATATAAAGCAGTAATTTGGTGTTCATATTTCATTATTTTATATACAAAACTTAATTGCAAGTTTTTGCCGTCGAATACGCATGACGAAACCGTAGAAGATCGAGATAGCCAAAGATAATTTACAGTTACGTTCAGTTAAAAAATATTTTAATTAAACCTCTATTTACTTATGCCATATCTCTCATATCGGTTCGATGTGGAACAGTCAAAAGTCGAGCGTTGAGATACCAATCTAGATGAATATTAATTGAGAATATGTTGGTTACAAATGATGTGGCCGCCACTGTACGAAAGAAGTAGTTACGAAATGAGTATTTTGTGTAGTATAGAACAAGTATGACTCTGAATCACTAAGAACTTTGATCGTTATCATAAATCATCCTCATTTCCCTAGCCTTTTCCCAACTAGCTTGAGGTTGCCTTCCAGTCTAACGGAATGCGGCTGAATACCCGTGTTTAACACGGAGCGACTGCCTATCAGATCTCCACAACCCAGTTACTGGGCAACATGATACACTTTGGATAGACTGATGGTCAGGCTTTCTGGCATCTGACTACTTGTAACGACTGTCAAAGATCTACAAATGAATCGAGATCAATGGCTGGAAAAGTACATATGAATTGAGAAATTCAATACTCAATACTCAATACTTTATTGCATTCCATATTAAATTATGTACATAGGTGGTATGAAATATAGTCAAGATCAATATGGACCCTGTCGGGCACAGCAAAGTTAGGAGAGAGGATGAAGGCCAAGTAACAATTCATGGAATTAATAATTGTAGGTAGATCTTATAGATGTATATTATTATGTATGTGTATAAGTATTGGTAGATTGTGTCCGATTATTTAATTTTTGTTATTGTCATCTTTTTTATTTAATTATTATTCACATTGGTACTTGCCCGGTTTCGAACCTGCAACTTCATGCACGGCAAGTGCGTGCCTTAACCAATAGGTCAACCCGACACAAATCATAATCTACACTAATTATATAAAGAAGTAAAAACTTTAATTTTGTTTTTCCTACAAACATAATTTCTGGAACAATTGAAACGATTTTGAAAATTTTTCACCAGTGTGGCTACATTATTATTCATGAGTGACATAGGCTATATTTAATTGTAATTAAAAAAAAAAAACCCAAAAATATTTCACGCCCGGTTTTTTTTTTTTTTTTTTTTTTTTTTTTTTAGGTGGGAAAATCATCTTATGACAAATCCCGCTCTTGGGCGGAGCGAGAAGTAGTGTCAGACTTTCGTGAGGCGGACACGTATCAACTAGATACCTACACTAGCTGATAAGTAATTTGTCATTTCAAATTCAATTTGTTCCTCTCTCCGAAATCCAAAATTAAAGTTCTCATACGCGTGTGAGCTTTCATTGTACGAACGGACGGTGTAACATTCCCCGACGACTTGCTAATACACCTTTAATAAGCCGTAAGAGCCGACCTGCAACTTTTTGTTTAGATTCTCAATTATAAATGCATTTCAAATATAGTTGGTCAACAAAATCCATCAAACTACAATCTCAAATCGTCCGTCGACTTGAAAGTCGATCGTCGTCATCCAGTTAGGCGTCCGTATATGATATTGTAACAAAAACGCGTATCACAGTCGACTTTTCACTGGCACACCTTATTTAGTTCTGTAATCCTATTGGATTAGGTGACATTTCTATCGCAATGTCACTTTGACGGGAAACCCTTGATACTCTTACAACATTTTTGTTGAATTCTATGAAATTAAAGAGAGATTTCAACAAAAAGTTCTATTGAATCGGACATTATATCTTCTGTTGATATCGCTGTCATAAGATATTGATTATGACTGTACGTGTGAGACATAATAGGTACTAAAACTAAAAACAAACTGAGCACATGTACGCCACGCATTATGACATGAGACTCTTGAATTAACTAGAAAACAGATGACTAAGAAACATACATTGGTATACGCAACCTTATTACACGAGTCCCACGTAAGTCGTTTGTTCAAATTCAAGAGTCTAAATGTCATAATGCGTAGCATACGTGGCATACATGGGCTCAGTATGTCTTTAACTTTGCGCTAGGATTTACGTATCTGAATGTATTAACTGTATCTACGATTATGCACACAAGACAAAAAAAAAAAGCAAATCATAGTTTAGAAAACCACAGGTTAACTTTAGCAGACTCGGCCCTGGTACGAAAGGCAACGAACAAACAGGAGTGGGTTTTTAGTCAGTAAAAGTCTGATAGTATCTCCCGCCCCGCCCAAGAGCGGGGGATGTCATAAGATGATAAAACAAAAAGGTTGACTGGTAGAGAAAGCCTTGTTGCATTAAGTCCGCCTATGTACCACTACTGTACATGAAGTTTAAATAAATAAATGATTTGCCCACCAAGAAAAAAAAAAGTTGTTCTTTTAATTACATTTAAATTAATACTAACTAGTTTACGTAATTAAAGAAATATAGTAAATCCCTATCGGTTTGATAATTTTAAACGACCACACACAAACTACTTAATATTAAAATGAACTGTGTAAAAAAAGCTAAACTAGAAAAGTTTGTCAAGCTAAAAATAATAAACCAAAACCTTCGAAAACAAGATTGAAACTCAACACACAACATAACAACATATTCGCTTGTCCAAAAGTTAAAGATAAATCAATATCAATAAATAACAAATAAGCGTTTACAAGTGGGCCTATTGTTTTGTATTCCACCTTGTTATCCGACCATGATAAATGAATTCTTTGTATTGTTCTCTATGGACTTTAAACATTCTCGAATCATTCAATTTTATCGATACATGCTTCTCTATTTCTCTTATCAAATGGTTTTTAAAATAACAAGCAAACTTTAGGCATACTTTCTTTCTTTTTTATATATACGTTGTCCCACAAAGTGGGTTTACAAACATGTAATCTCATAAACACAAGACACCTACACCAGGAACCACTATTTGTAGGCCATGCAAATATTTTTTCCATACGGGAATCAAATCCGCGTATAAACAATTTCTCAAACAAGTAATCACATTAATATTGTAAAGTCAAAAGTTTCTATGTACTATGTATGTGTATGTTTGTTACTCATTCATGCTCAAATAGCATAGCATAGCATAGTCGTCCTTATAATGTTCCCACTGTTGGGACTCAGGCCTCCTCTCTAGGAGAGGGAATGGGCCATAATCCACCACGAGGGCCCAGTGCGGGTTGGTGGATGTCACATATCTTCGAATTTTTGGTTCTAGGACATACCGGTTTCCTCACGATATTTTCCTTCACCGTTTTGAGAGCAGTGGTGATGAAATAAATTACACAAAGAAATGTGCCTGGCTGGGTTTGAACCCGCGACCTATAACTCGTAAGTCGGGGCCGTTACCACTCGGCCACCATTGCTCAAATGGCTGAACGGAATTAGATGATATTTGGCACACGAGTAGACCACGGCCTTTTTATCTCGAGAGTATGATCTCATTGTTTGTTCTTTGTTGTTCTTTCTTACTACCACGCTGTCGACGCCGCAAGCTTTAGCTAAGTACACTAATGCTTCATCACAAGTGGACATCCCTTACATTTGGTTTCTAAACACAATCCCTTACTCGCTTTCACTACTAACCCAACCCACATCTGGTCCATAAGTAACTCCAAAACTAATCTCATCAAAATCATAATTACATAGTAGCATGACCCCTTCAATTTTCTCAATCAATACAGAGCCTTGAACAAACTAAGACAAGCCAAAAATAAAAGTATAAGACTTTGATACAGAGATAACAGTACAATATCTTTATCAGGTGTCCAGAAATTACAAATGTTGGAAGACAAGGTCGCTCGAAGAATTTTAGAGCGATGCGTGCAGAGCTCTGTATTACGAAATGGCAACGGCTATGATCAGATAAAGCGCGAGCGTTCGTCGAAAGCGAACTCGAATGCTCCCGACAGACGTCATAGAAACGCCCGCTTGCCACAACTATGTACTTGAGGTAGGGTTGTCTCGTGAAAGCTCTTGAAAAAATATGAAAGCTTCTTATTAGAAAAAGTGGAAAATTAAAGAGCATTTCGTTTCATAACTGATATAATAACATAATATAGGTAAATTGGCATGCGTACATATGTGGATGGAAAAGATGGATAGATTGTGTGAGAAGGGCTACATAAGAAAACATAGACATATGTTGCGCTGACCCCAAATAAAACGGAACAAGGGAGGAAGAGAGAGAGAGGTTAATTGGCATTTATCTTTTGTATATTAGACTTATTTTTGTGGGTTTTTAGTGTTCACTAGATTCTACTTTCGAATATGATCTCTCTGTGACCCAAAGGTTTGCTGGGAGAAAACTCACGATTTTAATGAATTGTCAAATACTATGTTAAGTTTTTATGTACAATAAAGAATTAAGAATTCGCGTGTCGATCGAAACAAAAAAAAAACAAAAAACAGTTTTTAGTTTGCATTTGTATAATAATGTGAGCCCAAAATGCTTGATGAATTACGTATTGACTTTAATAGAACATCAAAATAAACGATTGCCTTCAAAATCATAGTAACTAACAGCTCTTTTAATACCAATCAATCACCTCAACAGAGTACCACTAAACCTTTCAGATCAATTAATCACAAGTCCTACCTACATCACCGCTCTGGCAACCCTAACATTAGGCAACGATATAAAATTATAATTAGTGTGTAACATTGCAAGTCGTGTAGTTAGGATCAATATCAACGGACAATAATGCTGATCGACTTATGACTCATCAAGGTTTGAGGTGAAGGTCTTAAAGGCTACTATCCCTTGACCGATCCCTAGCCTTGCTTTCGACAAGATCATGATAACGATGACTCGCCATTGGAGGTGATTGAAGTTATGATGGCAGTGTACTCAAGTTTCTTTTGATCGGTTTCAGCTTAAAGGTGAGCTTGGATATGTGAATAAAATACGTATTTGGTGGACAATGGATATCGTAAATAGGGGGAAGTGAAGGTGTGAATTTTAAGGTTTTATATTGTTTTTTATTGCATATTGAAATTGCTGTGCCCGTGGTATGGTCACTATAAAAACTCCTCATTTTCCAGAGAGATAAGGAATTGTTACTTTGTGTGAGCTTGCTATTTCAATACTGCTATAGTACATTCTGATGCAAGTGGGCAGAATTTGTCGTTGTAGTCGAGGTGGAATACATACTCAAGCCGAGAGTAAGGCAGCTTTGGAGCTGTCTGAATTGAGAGTGAGATCAAGAGACTGCAATGACATTTGACAAGCGACGTTTTCCAACTCTCTTATTCGAAAACAATAAGTAAAACTTATTGATCAATATATTTTGTATTGATTTGTATTTATTATAGTAAGAAATTCTCGCGTTTTTTTTGTGTGCCTTGGTGGGCGACCAATGCGAACTGCCTGGCGATGGGCCGCATACAAAGAATGTATAAATTGTGGCAAGGGTTGGCCGCCAAACTAGTGTGAAATATACTTACCTATAAACAGAAGGGTGCAGGTGGAATTTCGAGAAAGTGTGTTAATAAAATTTATTCAAGTCTGTCATCGATTACTTGAAATACAATAAAATAAATTGGTATCATCCAAATTTTTACCATTCAGAATGGATCTCCTTACTAAATCTAGCGAATTTACTTAAACTTTCCAGAAAGTGGTTTTGATTTTGATACGTACATTTTTAATTTTCACCGATCCATTACATCACATTTTTTTTTACACTAACCTACTAACTATCAACACCAAATTACCGCCCAACATAACCGAGCCTATATGACTTATCTAATATTTTAACAAGGAGTGTCCAAACCGCTAGAAGCGACGTCCATAATGTGCTCACTTTAGGTACAGATCTCGATAGCAAGCGAAGACAGATTTCTAGACGACCGCCCACGTAAGTACTATTAACATATTTTCCTTTGGATGACACCTACGACTAAGGATTATATCAGTACTAAAGCTAAAACGAAGAAACTTTGTCTGTACGGATGTTTGAGCTTAACTCCAAAACTGCTCGATACATTTCGTCCAAATTTGGTACTGGGCCAAATTAGGCCCTGGAAAAGTTCATAGCATACTTTTGAATCTGGTTAGGGTTCCTCAAACAAGTTTTCCTAAGATACTTGATGCACGTGGAACTGCGAATACCTAACAATTATAAGATAAAGATTAAAAGGTTCAGCTTTCAATGACAGATAAGCCTGGACGATTAGATAGATTTTAAATTTAGAGTACTTTGACATTTAAAAAATCTCACTTGCAGAATCGCGGCCTACAACCTTGCGTCTTTTGTTCAACTGTCAGAGTTGAAATATCGATTAACGTATCGATACCTTTGAGCCGACAAGAAAGCTATAAATGATATAATCACATATGGTTTCAAGGTCGATTAAGTCCTATAGGGATTGAGGTTAATGGCTGTCCTCAAATGAAACGTATCAGACATTAGGATCTTATTCTTGTAACACTCATATTGATTCATCTCGAAGTCTTTGTAGTCGAAAAAAGAAGATACGAAACTGGTTGTTAATCTCGATCGCACAGATGTTCAGTGACGTGTGTTTAAAAAATAACACATGGCAGGCTGCGCACGCGCATCCGATGGTATCGCGACCGCTCGGGGGGCGTTACGAAAACCACTTACTTATCGGATGCCATCGTCGAAACGTTCATTTTGGCTACTCCGCATTCAAATTATTTTTTTCTAACTAGCTTACATCCCATGTCATAAAAAAACATGTATTTGATTTCTCACAATCGCTTATTAGAGATACTCTTGGAAAATACGTATGAATTGAAAAAAAAAATCATATTGCCAGGTGTATACTTGCCAGGATTTGAATTCACGAGGCATTGTGGTACGAAGCCATCGCGACATTATTTCTAAGACTTTTTTGTTCAATTTATTAAATATTCAGAAAGTTTAAAGAATGCTGGACTAATCTGTACTGTCTAGATCGGATCGTGAGGTAGTTAGATATACGGCGTTTTAAGACACGAGCCATTCATTTTTTGGCTACATAACTTTTGGATCATGATTTAAGATCTCTCTCAAAACGTATTGTGTCTCCGACCTACTAAGCGTTTAATTTCTTTATAAGACTTATTTTTTACACTGTCCAAGTTATGATTAAGGGTCTTACCATAAAGTGTTAAAATGTCAAGCATGCGAGTGAGAAAGAAAAAATTGATGGAGCTATTTATGGTCTCCTCCATCCCTTTAACAGTTCAGTTTAGGGCCTCAAGTTGACAATCAAAGTTTGCCCTGTTGGAAAAGCGGTTTCATACGCTACTGCTGAGTATATAAGGTTCTGTTCTGGTTTCGGTTCCCGGGTTGGACAAATTTTTATTTGGTTTCTGAATCTAAAATATCTTCGTAGCTGACTGAAATTCTTCCCGGTTAATGACAATAAGATCTTCCCTAATTTTTGATTGATTGATTGAGAAAGATGATTGCATGTGAGATGTAAAAGACCGGACATTGTGGCCACATTTTGTGGAGGCCAGCAGTAGATGTATTTCGGCTGAAATAATGTCGATTAATGATGATGGTAAATTTTGTAGTTATACTCTTCTGTAAACAAATGTAAAAGGTTCGTCTTCAAAATGAATAACATAAAGTCATAAGCGTCGAAACCTATAGTCGCATTATTTAGCGTCTAGTTACTGAGCTATTCTGCTATTGATTGATACAGAATGCCTGATATTTGGTATTTAGCTCTCCACTATAAATTATTTTGAATAAATACGCTCTAAGTACTAGTATTCAGGTTTTGTTAGTGATCTATTGTGTTTTAAATGGTATTTGTGTTACAATTGATGAGGCAGTTTTAGTGGCAATGGAAGGATCATTATTATTTAATAGTTATTCTTCATTATTTTCGTGTTCTTGTCCTTTTTTACTTTGGTTCAGTCAACACGTTTTATTATTTGCCTGAGCGCATTCATTCACTTTTCTTTTCAAGAAAGATTTTTTCTTAATAAGAATAGAGTATTTTTTCTCTTCTTGTTAGCTTGTCAATGATAAAAAACTGGGTAAGTGCGAGTCGGAATCACCCCCTGCGGGTTCCGTACAAACTTACCTATGTAAACAGTTCAATTCCTGAATGGTGTCTCGAAGTTTTTTCAGAATCGCATTTTTTTTAACAAAGTTAGTTTACAATCTTATTCAAAAACTTTAGTGGAAAAGGTTAAATAACATTAGAGCAAACAACTAGTTGTCACTTCACTGACTAGAGGGCTGAAATTTTTTTTTGACAAAGGAATCAGTATTGCTATGAAATGTGGCAACGCTGCGAGTATTCGGGGCACTTTTCTCATTGATAGCGATGTGGTGATGTTTTAGATGCCCAATATATTCTTTTTATACAAATACGAACCAAACCCACCAACGAATAAACCAATATTAATCAATCAATGACTTCTAATTTTTTAAAAGTTTTTTTTCAATTTTTTTCCAGTTTGTATATATATATATATATTTTGTTAATGATAAGCTCGCGTTTGACCACCATCTCACCTGATGGTAACCGAAGATGTGGTCGACGATGGAGCACGCTTGCCTAGAAGTAGCCTATTTACTCTTGACTTAAAGACCCCTAAGTTGTAGCTATAAAAATCTAGAACGTTCATAAGATATTATAAAATGACTTGTGGTTTCTAAATCACACTATTGCCTACAGTAATCTAATCCCCAATATCAGAATACATTCCTTTTTTTAACATCATACGTTCATCTGCTTTCAAATAATAATCACTTTTGCATCCTGTTTATAGCCAACACAGTCATCTTCGTATCTCAAATAACAGTGATTACTGACAGATATCGTTACAAATAGTAGTTTTTTGCAACAGTTCATTGTAACCGTCCCCAGTCAAGCTTGGTTGCTCATCAATTTGATATGCGTATACTATGAAGAATCAGTAACTAAAAGATTTCGTTAGAGGAAAAATAATGCGAGCTACCCATTGCTCGCCGTCTGGCCGTCCAGTAACCGTCCGGACAGAGCTCGAGTCGTCGACGGCGCGTAGTGTTCCACGTGCGTCTCAAGGAGATGTCAGCAAAACCGTAGGGGCTCAGCAGGGTCGAAGCCCACTGAGGCCATGCGTTGTGCGAAAGAGAACCCCGGGGTCTTGGAACGAAGGCAAAGAAGAAACATAGGAGTGTGTTTTAGTCAGTAAAAATATGACACGCCCTCTTGCTCCAACCAGACCAGGAGACGTCATTGGATGATTTCGCACCTTAAAAAAGAGGACAAATAATTGTGCAATACTATTTAATACAAAGATAATATTTTCGGGTTTTCGCATGGCTCGATTATCTACATCACCATCTGAATCGCTTCATGCAACAATGGAACCATTATTGTTATGTTGAGCACCAATTGTTTGATGTTTTCTTTATTTCAACTTTCAAGGTTAAGTTTTGACAGTGTAATTGGTTCGCGACTACTCGTCGTTAATCTTGTGCTACAAGAATGTAATTAATTTTAGTTTGGTTTTATTTTTTGAATGGCGCGCGCCGCGTAGTGTTTGTCAGCATAATTGCCGTTTAAGCGAACATGAATGCTACGGCCTTGTACACTTTCTATTGGGGCTCACTTTAACTAGTAGATGTTTTATTTAGTCAAAGTAATTTAGTTTTACACCTTTTCATAGATATGACATTAATTATTGGTAATATCCTTCAATTATGCCCAATAGCCGGGCTGGTACACATCTTATACCGTTATATTGCATCTAACTGCACCCATAATTATTATTACTGCGTTATTTGGTGCAGAGGACACACCCAGACTCGTTAGCGACTAACCTTATGCTTCGTTTAGACTGCTCAATATTTTATACTTGCTTGTTCTACTGGATTAAGAATGCGATAGTAAGGACACGTGATTTGACGAGATTGCTTTTGTTTTTGCATATTCGTAACATGGATATTATTTTAACTATAATAGACGTGATACAGTAGGAATTTAGAGGACACTTCTTATGAATATAATTTGTGTTATAATTGGCAGTAGAAGGTCTCTTCTCAATTTAAAACTCATTCTCAATTATAGTACTTATTATTTTTGCTCTAGTTAGATTCCAATATTGTATAAGTACGAAGGATTTATTAAAGCCACTATCATTTGTCACAAGCAAAGCTATGTCACCACAACAATTCCTCACAATAATTTTGACATACTCGCCCAGAACTAGCGCAAGTCCCTAGCCACGTCTGAACACGCCTGTCTCCAAGCAACGCTGTCCTGAGCTAAGCCTCGTTGCGACAGCGTACAGAACTCATTGTATGTTAAGCGGGCACTTCATCTTTCACGCGGGGCCACGCCGATTTATTGGTCGACGCGCCCCCCTTGTGACATGGCTAGATACAACCTATCTCTGAAACTCATGTCTGATTGAATTAAAGCCTCTCTTGGCATGTCACAGATAACGGAGTGTCTCGGGTTAGAGGCAGATTAGATATGGTTTTAACGGTTGTCTCACTTGATGAATTAAGGGGAAAGCTGAAGGGTTTGTGGTTTCCGCGTGCGTATCATATAGATAACCCGATAATTCAGAACTTTAATTTAATCTAAGAAACTCTATCTCGTGTGTTTAACATGGAAGGTTTATGCTGCACATGTTTTGTAAATGTGATGCAGTTTATTTAATGTGCGCTGTTCATCTTACATACGTGACTCGACAGCGCTTTTCATTTTCTATCGCCTCGTACAGCACATCATAATTCCGTTCTTGCTGTAACAATGGAGGCGCACGCGCAGCGCTCGCTCCCCGAGGCGCGACCTCTGACCGGCGCCTCGCCACGTGCTGCCGCTCTCATTGGCTGCGCTACTCCCAACACTCATCGTTTTGTAACACCTCTAGTCACCCGCGCTCACTTGCCACTCTATTCACTTCGTTATAAGGCTACTTGCAAACAAAATATTGTCCCATTGTTAGCTGCCCTCTATATTGTATTCAATCTTTTCATAGCCACTTGGACCTCTGACCTTTCACTCCATAATATTAGAAGCTGGCATCATTCTGTTTTTTGCTTATTAATGTCTCTTTATCTCATCTATCTTTTGTCGTAGACTGAGGACATGAAAATTTATATTTCATTTTGCCTCATAACATTCAATTCTCGCAGTAGGTCATCGATTATTCTCCAGAATTGCAGATTGTATGTTTCATGTATTGGTCGAATTGTATTCTCCGAATAGGGTAATAATTCGATGTCGTGGAATTGTTCGGCGTGTTGCCAAAACGTTTTGGTATCGAGACATTTATTAAACGTATTATATTTGCGTGACCGTTTTCGGGTCTAATGTCTGTGGAAATGTGATCACGTGCGGCCTTCGTACGGCGAGCTGCGACAACGGAACGACTGGGATCAGCATTGTTCTATGACATTTCAGGCTTGCTAATGACAAGCAATTTCGATTTTGAAACAGAACACATTTGATTTATATTGTCTTTTAATTTGCCCCAAATTGCTCGTACATCGGACCAAAATGTGAACTGGAACGTAGTGAATTACTTAAAGTTTAAACTGTATCAAATATTATGAGAATCAAATATATCAAAGCAATTTACTATATTGAATCGTTCAGTAATAAATTGTTTCTATAATTTATGGGTTTAAATATAAACTTAATGTTGAAATTGCTCTGGTAAATGGTGTAGTCACGCCCGCGGCTGGATTTTTTCGCGAGAAAATCTAGATCTGCTCTAGATATTTTCGATAAGGATAATAATTGCACAGAAGTTTCATAATATTTAGTGTAAAATGTGTAAATAAATTTTGTATACAATATTCAGGGTAAAGTTATGGACCAAAATCCCAGAGCTGTCAGACATAATTTATTTTCACATGGATGAAACCTTAGGTTCTCAGTAGCGTCTCATGTGCTTTGAATACCTGTGTACTTACCTGTGTGAGTTCGAGGTTCTTACTTCGTACCTGCTAAAGTTCTCTAAGGGGGAGTTCCACAAGTACACAGGTATTCAAAGCACATGAGACGCTACTGAGAACCTAAAGTTTCATCCATGTGAAAATAAGTTATGTCTGACAGCTCTGGGATCTTAGTATATTACGGTTTATGTCGGTTACAAATATAGATCAATAGCTTCATTACCTACAACCTAAATAACAAACATTTGAGTCTTATCTATAGATCACGAGTGGGATGTCTGACGGGATGTCATCCGCTGTCATCCGTCGGATGACAATGACATCTCGGTCCAGCTGTCACACAGCATACTCGTGGTGGTCGGATGACGCATTGACGCCTCTTTCACAAGTGCTCTGCGGTATTTAGAGTGAACCGCAACTGATATCATATTTCGTGATGTTGTAATGTATGTCTGTACGTGTCTTTGTTCCTTGTACGATAAGCTGACTCGTGGCCACTTTGTAGATTGATTAAGTTAATGCTTGTTTAGTTTAAGATGTATATTTAGGTACAAACAACATCTTGGGAGTGCAGTTACCAGTACCTACAAGAAAACACTGAAATATATATACAATGTTTCTTCAATCTTATTTCTTTGCTTACATAAACTTTTTATTTTACAGCATTTTGTTTGTAATTTTCAATTTCATAGACCACCCAATATTATGGTTCAATTTAGTATTACAATATTATTATTCGATGAAAATAATCTGATAATTTGTATGAAATTGCGATGTTACGAAATTACAAAGGCTTTGTTGATAGATTCAGTTCGCAATATTTTGACAAACAAAATTCAATCATAATATAGTAAAACAAGAAATAGACATCGGCAGTTGTTTTGTGTAGACAATAAAATTGTAGAATTTTTGCTATAATCTCAAATAAATATTTCCGTGTTACAATTCGTTACATAATTAAATCTCAACGGGTGTTTGGAACAAGTTACGTGATAGGTAAAAACTTGGTCTAAATCTCGACATTTGCGTAAACTATGAATACGACCCCCGTGGAGCGTGGCTAACTCACTTACTGTGTTGAGAAACATCGAGTAAGCAGCAAAAAATGATACGACCAGGAACTAATATTCCTGAAACTTTACTAATCCAGTAGCATTGGGTATGGGAGGTTTATTTATTTATTTATCTACAAGTACACAGGCAAGGTAATCACACTAATATTATAAAGGCGAAAGTTTATGAGAATGTGTGTGTTTGGACGCTCTAACGGCTGAATGGATTTTGATAAAATTTGGCATACGGGTGGATTATGTCCTGGAATAGTATTTTTAAATCAAGAGTATGTTCACTTGGGATAATTTACTACTTTCAGCTAGTATATTATAAATATTAGTACAAACTACTTCTTGTCTCTAAAGAAATTCCTTCCAGCAGACCTTTGAAAGGAGAGATTAAAAGAAATGTAGACAATAGTGTGTAAGAAAAAAGAAGAAGAATGTGTAAAATCTTAAAGTTAAAATTAAAACATATAATTACCTATAGTACATGCATAAATAACTATATACCTAATACTATAAAAAGATATATAATCTAATCAGAATAAAGGGACTCCTACCTTAAGGATTGACCAGAAGTAGCTAAGGACAGAAAATAATGGAATAACGGAAGGGAGGCCTATGCCCTGCAGTGGGACACAACGGGCTCATAATAATAATAATAAGAGACTATTGGTTTGTAGGCTATGGGTTTGTTTGAAAGAGAAACTCTAGCCTTGGAACGCAATATTAAAGTTCCCCCTCAAAACAAAAAAACAAAGTTTAGGTAACGTGAGCCTTTTCCAGGATACTAACGAGCTTTGTTAGAAAACCATTTACGAATGGGTACTACTAAAGCTAGAACTACATGCGACTCACACCTGGACAACGCCTGATTTGTACGTAGAACGACGTCCGACGCGCCCAGATCGGCGTACGTGGCGCACGTTTGCGCAGTGTATTTCTACCTCAACGCAAACATGCAACCTATAAAAACCAGCAATCGTTAAAAAAACTGCACCAAGCAATACACTGCCACTCTCGATCTAAAATACTCATCAAAGCTTTACAACGATACAATGATTGAATCGTGTAGCCTCTTCCATCACCCCATTTGCAGTTAAACATCTCTTATTTAAAACTTGAAAACACAATTAAACTCTTATACAAGACTCAATAAAGATGACTTACTTTGATAGGTAAATTCAATTAGATAAATACAGTCAGGAGCTTTAATAAGTGTAGCGATCTAGAATCTGTTTTTAGAGACAGGTGGGCTGGTTTGATTTGAACAAGCCCACCTAAGGTTATGGCCGCCATGGCCCACGTACATTGGTCCGTATAGGACTAAGTGCGAAAGTCATACTCAGACATCAGACAAATAAGGGTAGCGATTTCTATGACGTCATTTAAGAACTAAATTATAAAATCGAGTGTAAAGTCCTACATATCTCCGTCCGCGAAAAGGGAGGATCCGCCAACCAGATGGGTGTTATGTCTGGTTTGGGCAACTGCCCGATAGGTGATTTCGGGCTGTTGTATATTTTGAAATCGCATGGAAAATTTTAATTCCGCGATGCAGAATTTCGTAGTTTAGTTCTTATGGTTCGCCATAAAAGTCGCTGCATAAGTATCATTTTGCAAAAAACATAATAATATCGTTTCACTTCTGAAGTATTGTTTTAAATTATACTGAGTGTTACTGACGAAGTATCTTTGAATCCTTATTTTTTATAATGTAGGACTCATACCAAGTTTTTTCATGACGAAAGCTTTATCGTACGATGCTAAATGTTTACATATTCGTGTGCTTGACTGTACCTGCATAGGGGCCAAAATAAATATCCCTGTTAATACACTTTCTATTTAGAAGGAAGTAATTACTTAATTTTTATTAAAGTAAGTACCAACTTTCTAAACAGTTTAAGAAAAATAAATTAAATTATTTTGATGGCGGATGACAGGATGGTAATATTTTTACGTGAATGAAATCAGTGTACGTTTTGCCGTTTATATAAGACATCCTAGGGATGTTGCAGCAATCAGTTTCCCTTGTTGATTTATACAGCTTCCTGATGATAATCATCTTATACTCAAATATCAAATAATATTCTACTATGCATAACCAACGCAGGCTTGCGGATGACGAGCAATGGGTAGCTCACCGTCCGGTTTCCGGTAACCGTCCGGACTGAGCATAAGACGTCGACGATGCGTGGTGTTTCCACGCGCACCTTCCCGGCCTCGTGCCCGCTGGTCCCGAGGGTAATTTCTGAAAAGGATACTTGTGGTCTCAGAACGCAACTGACGGACACAGGTGTGGTTCTAGTAAGTAAAATTCTCTAACTCTCTTTCCACCCTAGAGCGCGAGAAGTCATCGAATGATTTCCCACAACAATTATAAAAAAAATCAGAAGCAGTGTTTGAATTCAAGACTAAAAATAACAGCCAGCTGTTATACAGTAGTATTTTTTTCTATTTGTTAACTTTTTATCCTGTACGAGATACAGTTTCTTTTCAAATAAAGAACTTTTTTAAATTTAGATATACAAATCATTATTTTATGTGTAATACCGCATGGTCTACCTGATTGTTTAAAAGAGTTACCGTTGCCCTAGAACGCAATGGGCAACTGAAGAAACACAGGTGACTTTTAACATCTGATTTTTTCTCTCGCTTCACCTAGAGCGGGGAAACACATTTGATGATGGCACAAACCAACAAAAAGAAACTGTGATATAGTTGCTTATCAGTACAAAAAGGAGATACAGGGTGAGTTTTCAGAAATAATAAATAAATACCAATAATAAAATACAGCTTCGATACTAATTACAACTTCGACTGTATAAATAGTTGTTAATTTTCTAAATGGCCATGTAATTAAACTTGACGCCATCGTTATTAGCAGTTGATACGTCAGGTACGTACTTTATTTACTACATACAGTCCCGATTTATTGCCTTCTTCGATAAACATTGCCAAGTCATTCACGGCTGCTATAAATCTTTTATGAGCGTCATAGAGCTCGCAGATGAGTAAATACCTGTATTGTACCGTCAACGCAAACGATAATGCTTTTAGAACTTTTTAAGTTATTGTTTCGTTAAACTTGAAAAAAAAACCTAAATGTATTATTTGAAAAAACGTAGATAATAGCTGTTTTTTTTTTTATATATAAGTGTTGCTCCATTGAATTAAAAGTCATAATTTTTTTTGTAATGATTTTAATATATTTATTGCATTTTTTGTTATGATTTTCATTAATTGAATTTTGTATTTAGTTGATCTTTTAAATGTGAATGATTATTTATTTATGGGTTAAATGGTGCCTGAAGTACTTAAGACTTCAATTTAATATATATATAAATGAATTTGAATTTGAAAATAACACCAGTAATACTGCATATGCTTAGAAGGAACTCTTTTCAGAGTTCCTTCTAATATAATATATTTGATGGATTTTGACAGAAAAATCATTATCATTTTAAAATAATATTGTTAGTAAAAAAGTTTGTTAATAAATATGTGTATTAATAAAAAACCCGATTAATCTCCAACACAATCTAGGAATATTATAAAAAAAGATATTCGATATGTTTTTAAACTTACGTAAAATTAGTTACTTTATTGTTGATTGTACTTTACCATTGAAAAGCGTATAGTTTTTTTTACTGTCCATTTTCATTGCCTCTAAGATTTTGTGACGGAAATGAGAATTTCCTTATTGTAT
The DNA here is from genome assembly GCA_961205895.1 of Mythimna pallens. Taxonomy (NCBI): domain Eukaryota; kingdom Metazoa; phylum Arthropoda; class Insecta; order Lepidoptera; family Noctuidae; genus Mythimna; species Mythimna pallens. Next base: position 13,719,991 of record OY540843.1, read on the forward strand.
TATGTTATTCATTTAGAGGATGTGGGCCGTAACATCTACAAATAAATTATCCGTTGGCAATTATTTGTAATTATTTGGGCGCGATTAATCTGCGATGCCCTTGTTTGTATTATGACTTTGGATTATTATTGTATTAGGAACTTACGTAATCTTAGCCATTATATTTGGAGGTCTTAACCGACTGCGGACCCAGATTGGCCGCTGTAAAAACAATCTGGCCAAATGGGAATTCCTCGACCTATCTCTAACAGAGTGCCAGTGTGGATCAGCTGCACAGGACATGCGTCACCTGCTATACTGCCCATCTTGCCCAACCACTTACACTTTTTAGGATCTATACGAGGCCAAAAGCAGAGATGTACAGGTTACAATCTACTGGTCAGAAAAAAAAAATATTTTGATTACATCGGCACGAAAAGAAGAAACCATTATATATTTATATATGTCATTCATTGTTAGGGCTAGGATGGGTAAAGTTTTTTAACTATGTTTTGCACTATGATACATAGTAAGAAAAGAAAATGTCACTAGTTAAAAAGCATTTTGAACTCCATTATCCAGCCTTTAGTATAGTTCATAATATTTTCATAGCGCCATAGCTATTTATTAGATAAGTTTTTATTGATGATAAATTCACGCCATCAATTATCGAATTTTTGTAGCAAGTACCATTTAAATTTAGCCACCAACACACACCTTATTAGGTCTTAAGTTTAGCGTACCTATTATTCCCAGGTAGGTGATATCTTTTTATACTTACTTACCTGTATTATGAAAATAAATGTTTTGATTTGATTTAATACGATTGTAATTTCCTCACATTCCTATTCCTAGAATATCTCATTTCAAGAAACCCGTTAGATACCCATACCCATTCCCCGTTACATAACCCTACTAATTAACCCTTGCCTACCCGCGTCTCAATCAAGCCGATCAGATTAAGGAAGCAGCTAATAGTCGCCCAGTAGCATGAAGGTGTTAAGAAATAATTACTATCGGTCACGCCTCCCCTGATTGGTTTTCGTAAGAGATCATAAATCTATACAAAACCCTGATGTTTTTTATTACAATTATAATAGTAATAAGTAGATGGGCGTTTTTTGTGTTGTAAGTGCTTAAGTTGAAGTCGCTTACAGACGGTATAGTAACTCATTAAATAATAATAATATCGATTTCTTATTCGGGTCAAATATACTCATTGCCATTGTCATATAAGATAACACGACTTTAACAGAGATAGAATTAAACAAAATCATAATAAAACAAAATAAAATAAAAAGTAAGAAACTATTATATCATAATTAAATTAAACCAAACCAATTTCATTAAAACAAATTAAAGTCAAATAAAATAAATTAACAACATATCCATATGCACACTGCAATGACATCTGTGGGCCGCAGACTGCCCAAATGTCGTCAGTACAGTAACGTATGTACTCGAAATAAATAATAGTATACTTACATACACTACATATTTATGGGAAATTTGTTTGGGCTAGAAATCAAAAGATTCTCCCACTCTGACTGTAGTGACAGAGAATGTCTTTTCCTGACTAAAACTCACCCGGGTTCTTTCAGTTGCTTGCTGGTCTAGGTATATGGGTAGATAGAGCTACTTTCTAGGTGAGTGAGTGGGTAGATTTGAATTGGAAAGAAATCTTTTTCCTAAAATATATTGGTAAAATATTGTAACTGCTCTATTTTTTATGCGAACGTATTAAAATAGAAGAATACTTAGGCAATTTAAACAACTTAACTGTACAAAACTTCTTTCTAGAAATAAATAAAGATTAGTGTATACGTACAAAGTTATTCAATTAAATTTATAGCAATCGAGTTTCTAGGTGAGATACAACCTTTAAAATTTTCATACGCCATCACAACGAGGTATGATTTACGATATAAAGTAGTCTAACATGCTCACATAAGTTTAATTATCAGAAATTAATAATCCACAAATTACCATATTAATATTCAACTCAAAAACTGCAAATCAATGATAATTACAAACCAATTAGACGATACCGAAATATTTTAATTAAGATTTCTTATCGTAAAGTTGACAGCCAATACATAACATACATATCTTGTCCTATTCATCCTAATACTGTAATATGTATATCAAGTTTGTAAGTCTGTATATTTGTAATATCAATCATATCTCAACGGCTAAACTTTTTTTGGTGGAAAATTATCAAAAAGCTTCTCCCGCTTTAAATGAAGTGGAATGCAGTTTCGGATTTTTGCCGACCAAAACCCATCGGTTTTCATTCAGTTGCCTTTTACGTTCCAAGGTTTTATGACTCACGGCTGAATCGATTAAGATGTTACACATATACATCCCTATTTTTGAATTAGTATAAAAAAAGAATGGGGCTCTCTCCATACCCGTTATATAGTCAAAAGTAAGAAAAAAAATGAAATCCCAAAATTGACCACGAAAATTTGTCATAATTGGTAAATTCATAATAGAATCATTCATAACATTTGCTACCAGAATGATGAAAAGAAAATACAATGCGGAATGTTTTTCCATTTTGATCGTCATTTATTCATTCATAATCAATAGCCTGTACAATATTTCCATAAATTGAGTGATATTTTGGGACATAAACAAACAGTAATAACTTTGCTGTTTATGAATATTATTTATTGAGACTTTACTTAAATAATAACAAGACCTTTTCGAATAAGCTCTTTAAGTATTTGTTTTAATAAAAAAATCGTGGTGTATAATAGACCTGTTTTAAAATATAATTTTAATCCGTAGTAAGTTGAGATAATTTACGTAGTTCAAAGATACAAAGCTGTGGGCAAAAGCTTGTCCTTACATCTTTATTCTAATAAATTATAAAAATAAAATCATGCGCACATTAAAGTTTATTATATAAAATATTCATACATAAATAACCAGTTAATGATATATTAACAATTCAAATGTACTTCGGAGGATATAGTAGTATATTGTTAATAAGATGATGTTCAATTTAATGTGCCCGTAATTAGGGGTTAGGCACATTTTATTGGATAACCATTGCTAATTTGCAGCGCAAATGGTCAATAAATCGGCATTCTCTAACAAAGTAGTCTAAATGGCACTTGCTTTTGTTAGGGTGTTAACACTTCGAAAGATTTACAAGCTATGTGTAGCTTAGTAAGAACTTGTTTTGTATTTGAAAGAGATGCTATTAGCATTTGAATCCTGAAATTTATTAATACCCGTTGATGGTGTGGAAATGAGAAATGTTAGCGTGCGTTATATTTAATACAATATATATTATAATTAATAAAAATGACACAATATAGAAATTTTTATTTTTATGTATTATTTTATCTTCGACTTTTGAAAGGTGTATGAGGGGCTGAAACCTTCTCGCAGTCCCTAGTCCCTTAGGAACTTTTTATGGAACGTACTACCTTGGTAGAAGTTATGATTATTGTTATAAACCTGTTGTGTCCAATTATGAGGCGAAGGCTTCCCATCCTTTCTTCCACTTTTTTCTGTCCCTAAATACGTCTGCCCAATCTATTAAGTAGAAGTCCAATTCATCGCGCCATCTCTTTTTGGCCCTACCGATGTAGAAATGTAGAAAGTTTAGAGTAAACCTAAAAGTTGGTGTCAAAACTCATTTTTTAATGCTGGTTTCAAACATTTTCATCATAGCAACCTATGACCTAATAGCCTAATAACACTCAGTATCAGTGTGGAGTTTGGAAGTTGGCGATGTGACACCCCTGTGCTTTGTAAAGTTCGTAACGCCATTGGTCCTGCGTCTCATCTCTCTCAGGTTCTGCCGGATCGCCGACCTGGACTATGAGAGTAAAGAAAAATCGCAAGCACCTCTGTCTGCACACACGTTTGTGCACTATAACTTTTCCTACCTACTTCGCTAGTCACCGAAGAAATTGGCTACCATACCCGAGATTCAGTTGGGAGAATAGAACATATTACTTAATTTAATAAAAAAATCTAATAATTTGCTAGCCACTGTCTTCAAAAATTGCTTAAATATTTTCGCATTCACTGTACCACCGCCATTGCCTCAGATTTTAGGATGCGTTGTAATTCAAGTACGTACTTTAGTTTTCGTTGGTCGATTGCTCAATACGCTGTCTAACCAGCGAGGACAAATTCATACTTACTAATGTTACTCATAATGTCGACTTTGGTCGGAAACTGAGTCTTTTTAGACCGGATGTCTATGTGAGTCAGTTTGATAATTAATTATGTTTGTTTATTTATGTACACACAAATGCTTAAAAATGAAAAGAACAAAAGCTGTTAGAAGAGCACAAAGATACTGCTTATTTCAAATAAAATTTCTTCCTGCAGACCTGCGACAGGAGAGTTGGATGATAGATGTAGACACAGTGTATACAAATAAGTGAAATATAATACAGATTTATATATTTCAATAACAGTATATAAAATACATAAATAGATATAATACATAAACTAAATTATAAAAATTTATATCTTACTACTAGTACTGGCTTCAGAACAAATGGTGAAACACTTCATTTAAAATCTTGCTCATTCTGATTCGTTTATGTAGGTATTATCATTCATACATAGTTTAAAGTTAGACTAACATTATATCTAACTTAACAATCACTTAAAGTTTCTCAAACAAAAACGCTACGCTTCGCAACGAAAGCATAAAAAAGGCAGATGCATATCATCGGATGCACTAATCGCCCGTTATCTTAAACCGGTGTTTAGCCGGCTGGCTGAGCACTATTAGCTCCTAGCACTATCAGCTATCTTTACGTGGGAACGGTTCACACGAACCGCTCCGATTGTTTGACGGACAAAATGGAATGTCAAGATGAATCTTGTGTAAGACAGTGTGTATGAGGGCTTAGTTTGACATTCGGACGGCTTAGTACATAGCTCAGTTGCTAAAGAGGAAATAAAGGTTAGATGGACTACTTATTCTAATGTTTTTTCTTTGTGGTCTATTTAAGTATATCTTAATATGTAATGCACTAATGAGTGTCATGTACAAATGCACTAAGTAACTTTTTAGGGTTCCGTACCTCAAAAGGAAAAAACGGAACCCTTATAGGATCACTATTTTATCCGTCTGTCTGTCTGTCTGTCTGTCTGTCTGTCAGACCTTTCGGGAATGCGTGGAGGTGTCGCGTTGAAATTAAAACCATATACTTAGGTCCCTTGATCAAACTTCTGAGTTAACAAAAAAAATACGGTCGTTTATGTCACAAATAAATTTCGACGATTTCTGTCAAAAAAAGTCTATTTTGACACTCTCAAGGGAATCAAAATTCCCGTAGTCTCCTAGCACAAGTATAGGAAAAAAAAACTGAAAACTGTAAATTTGTAGTAACGTCACAAAAAAAAACCTTTTTTTGCGATTCGGAAAAATCGTCCTAACTCAATTCGGAAATTGAACTGTTTTCATACATAAGTTTTTCAGTGCGGGAGTCCGACTCGCCCGGTTTTTTATGTTGGAATTACTAAATAAAAAATGAGTAAGTATATCCATACTCTGGGTGGACCAAAAGGGAGTGTCAGATTTTTAATGACTAAAACCCACTCATTTCTTCATTTGCCTTTGCATTCCAGGGCCACGATAAGTCTACTTACAAATCCACTAATTTTACTTTTAATTGAGCAAAATTTTGGCAACAGACGTAGTCTAAACGCTTATATCCCATGCATTCAGTTTGAAGTGCGCTAGGCTTAATGAGTAATACAAAGTAATCATAAAAGCCTAACGTTTTTGTTTCTAACTCAAATGTAGGTCACTGTTGAGCAAAAATTTTATTCTAATTGCGAATAATTAATGTAGAGATGGCATTCAAGCACAAAGAACTGATTACTCCATTGGCCATGCATTCATATTGAATTTGTTATCAGAGATATATTTAGGCCGGTACTAGTAGGCTGTAGCAAGCTTCTTTAATGTCTTAATAATACTATCTAATCAATGTCTAACAAGAATGCTATCCGTCAAGGCAAAAGGCAGCTGCAAAGATAGCGTTCAATGTGGACTAGTCCACTAATGCACTAAAAATAACCACAGCCCACAGATGCAAATCACATAGACAATTACAGTCGCTCAATTTCACATAGAAATGAACGGCACAATACACCGATCCCTGATGATATTCATTATGTTAATATCCATCGCATAATTTGACGTCTCACGCACACACGGCACGCGTCCACAAATTGTGTTAGCAACAAAATCTGTTTTAAATTACACTAATTTGTCAGTTCTATAGCTGACAACTGTGGTCCATTCATGCCGCCTCGTGTGGGAAATGTTATGAAATTGAAAATGATCATATTTCTTTTAAAAGACACTAGGCGATTGCACAAAGATTCACCTAGTTTTCGTCGTTAACTATTCATTATTATGTGCCGTGGGAGATTTTTTGTGGCCGCCATTGTTAGTTTGATTGGCGCATTCCAAAGGACGCGGGTCGTCTGTGTGTTACTCGGTCTGTGGCACGAAACTGCGATAGGGAACTGTAGCGAATCTGTTGTACTATAATTGGGTTATTTTTATTTTGTAATTAGTTTACTATTTGATGATGAGTGTAATAAATTAGATAATTACATCTTGATAATTATAATGAAATGGAAACGTAACGTAGTTTTTTACAAGCAATGACTTTACATGTAATTCTTAGTTGTGATATACATCGTTGCGTGTCAACTTAGATTATTTTATTTTAGCTAGACCGTAAATAGATATAACGATTGATAATGACTGTTCTCAAGGAAAACCTATGTACCTACTTATGTATGTTACATAATCATATAGAGATTCTCAGCCATTCTAACTACGGAGTTAAAAAAAACCACTGTATATTAGTACGAGTAAATACAAGATTAAAGTGGGGAGGTGAACTTTATTCTTACCGGAGGGAAATGGGTGAAGACAAACGAGTGTGAAAAAGGGACAGGGAGACCTATCCCAGCAGTGGGACATAACAGGTTAATTGGAACAGAACTTGTCGTTGACTAAAATAATATTTCTACCAACTTAACAAATGAGTAGTTCACCATCGTCCAGCCATCTGGTGAGGATAGAACCCAAGTCAACGTCGCAAACGAGACAAACTAAGTACATGCTAGTTTCAGTCAGTAAAAGTCTGACACGCTTCCTCGCTCCACCCTAGAGCGGAAGAAGTCATTTGATGATTTTCAATGCCAAAAAATACAATAGAATAGAAAAAAAACATTATTTCACACCAAAAAAGTAACACAGCTTATGAATAAACTTAAATCTATGGGTACAATGGCGGTCTTATCGCTGACAGCAATATCTATCTACTAGACTACCTAAGGTTAGATCTTAAAATAATACAGGGGGTAGTCTGCGGTGTACTGCGCCAAAAGTTTTGTAAAAATAACCGAAATAACTGTTAGAATGAATTCTAAACAACACAACTTTTCCATCAACAACTTAATTCAACAGCACGTTCAAACAACACCACGTAACAAGGGTGTCCAACTTAGTAGTAAAACATTGCTCCAGATACCGAAGGCTCTATGTAAATTTCGGCGTTCATCTGCGCAGTAAATACACGTGCAACTCGTACCATTAAAACACTAGTGTAATCAACGACACTATGCATAAATGAATCACAAAGTCCCATGAGTTATAGTCGGTGGACTATGAATATTAAAACTGTAACTAGGTTAAGTTGGAGATAACCTATTTTACTACTATGTTATACATATATTGTAACACTAGCTTCTATATATATATTCTTTAGAGCAGTGGTGGCTGAGTGGTAACGGCCCTGACTTACGAATTGTAGGTCGCGGGTTCAAACCCGGCCAGGCGCATTACTTTGTGTAATTTATTTCATCACCACTGATCTCAAAACGGTGAAGAAAAACATCGTGAGGAAGCCGGCATGTCTTAGAACGAAAAATTTGAAGACATGTGACATTCACGAACCCGCACTGGACCCGCGTGGTGGATTACGGCCCATTCCCTCTCCAAGAGAGAGGAGGCCTGAGTCCCAGCATTGAGAACATTTAAAAGGCTGGTTATGCTACTAGCTTCTACCAGCGGCTTCACCAGCGTTAAAGTAAGTTTTTCCATAAAAACTGAGGAGGCGTGGTCTACTCGAGGTGATCGACGAAAAGAGAATTGAATCAAAACGGTTGTAACTTGGCTTGGGCCAAGCAAATTGTCAAAGGAATATACTCCAAAGTGTGAGACTAAGAACTAGTTTATCTTTGAGTCCAATGGGTAGATATTTTAAGGCATTTATTATGTATTTTTAAAATTTCCTTTTGAAGCTTTCTTTTAAGTGGGATATCATCAAATAACTTCTTGCGCTTTAGGGTAGGACGAGAGGGAATGTTTGACTTTTACTGACTAAAACCAAACTGTTTTTTTTTTTTTAATATAGTTTTAGGATAGATTACGATAGATTTTTATATTCAGAAAAACAAATATATTCTATTCCAGTGCATTGTTTTTTTGCAAAACTAATAGTTCAGTACGTTTTCCTTATTGCAATTTGCGTATTTTGTTAGAACCAAATAACTGTTTCGATGAAAAACATCGAAACAGGTATTTGGTTCATGCTCATGCTCTTTCATTGCTTTAAAATAGAGGGTATTTTATCGACAAACAGAATAGGTAACTATGTATTTTGAAAAAATGTGAACAACTTTAGGAACTACTTAAATATACAATATGCACTGGAATTCCACTATCTGTAATGCCGCCAAATTCATTCCATCATTGGACCACTAGACGTACGACGTTGCGCCACCGGTACATGGTAGCCATCCTACCCATACACACAAAGCGTTTTGAGAACATATTTATTGTGCATACAGCTAAGGAGTGGAATTCTTTGCCAAAGTCTGTGTTTCCGGATAGCTACAACTTAGGAGTATTTAAGTCAATAGTGACCACACACCACCACATCATCGCTTTCCATCAGGTGAGATAGTGGTCAAACGCGAGCCTTTCCGTAATAAAAAAAAGGAAAACATTTATATATATATATTTTTTTTTAATATCTCGCAAAACTACTTACTAGATAATCTTACAGGATACTATAAAACGGCAAAACTTTATCAGTTAAAAATTAATAAGATATCCGAGTGGATACGTAATTAATCACGATTTATTGTTCGCTGATTGCGTCGCCACTGAAAATGTATTAAAATCAATATAGCGTCCTTAGCAATCTGAATGAAATCGCCACTTCGCGACCAATTAAGCTTGCGAAACAGACAATATCTGATTTATATTGTGTCCATTTTCATAGTGTTTTATTACAATTAGCAACGAGACGAGTTTTCGTAATTGTGAATTAATGTTATATTCTTATAAGTTGTCAGTTAGTGAATAAGCCCTTATTTGTTAATGTAATATTGTGATACCAAAGCTAAATGCTGCATAAACTGTTTTAATGTTACAGATTATTTTATTTCATAATGTGGTATGATTAAACGAGTGTTTCTAAAAGAGTGGGTGATGGAGAGGGAGAGGGAGGTCAAAGAAAAGATGAAAGAATGATATTATGTAAAAGAAAAGGGAGTTAGTGATAGCATGACGGTTGATGGGACAGAATGGAAAAAAAACGTGTTGCGCCAAACCCAAGTAATATGGGACAAGGGCAGAAAGATGATGATGAAAGTGGCATAGTAAGAGTAAGAGCTTATGGCTAAGTTTAACCGAGGTCAGCCTGTGGATGGATGACCATCATAACATCAAGATTCTTCCGAGCCTCAGAAAGCATGATAAGCAATTAGACCCGGCTGTCATTTGCAGATCTTTGACAGTCGTTACGAATAATTAGAAGCTAGAAAATCTGACACCAGTCTTACCAAGAGGTATCCTGTTACCCAATTACTGGGTTGTGGAGCTCAATTAGGCAGTCACGCCAGGTAATATACTGATATCCTGCTTAGGCGTTGTAGTTTAACTGGAAAATGACCCCATAATATTTGGGAAAATGCTAGGTAACTAGAAAGTGTTATGCTGATGACATCACTATTAAACTTATACCGTGGTCATCAAACGTAAAAGGCAACTTAAGGACACAGGTGGATTTTAGGGGGTGCGAAAGTCATCATCATCATCATTTCATCACGAACAGTCCTGTACGTCTCACATCCTTTGCATTCCCTCGACTCTCACCAGGTTATCGGTCCTCATTGTAGGAGGCCTTCCAACGCTGCGTCTTCCCGGGTGCGGTCAGGTGATTATCCAACTAAAAGAAAAAAACTATGACAGAGACCAAGATAAGAAAGTGCTAACAATATCGACTTGAAAATAAAAGTGGAATTGATAAAAAAATATCCTGTTCCTGAACTAGAACTGACATATTCTACACTCGAACACACATATGCATCGAAAACTATCTCGTCAATCGAAACGAAGATTGTATCTGAGAAAGTAACTCTGTCTCGCTGTCTGTCTAGCTGTTTGTTACCTCTTCACGTCTTAATGGTTGAATGAATTTGGATGAAGCTTGGCATATGGGTATACCATGATTTGGACTGCTTTTTATCCCAGAAGATCCACGCTTTATTCGAAAATTTCAGACTTTACCAAAAAAGTAAATTTCACTTCCGTCACGTCGTAAATAGTACGTCCCCATGTATCTATATATATAAAAGCGAAATACCACTCACTGGTTGATTTATCACGAAATTTCAGAAACTATAACACCTACAAACTTAAAATTTAGCAGGTAGGTTCCTTTTAGGGTGTAGACATTCACTAAGAACGAATTTTATGAAGCTAAACTCCTAAAGGGGTAAAACTGGTTGAAAGTTTGTATGGAATAACCGAAGGGCGTTCCGATGGATGCGACACACACAGTATAGGTCCCTGTAGCAAAGCTTGGTGAAGGCCTGTGTCCAACAGTAATGACGCGGGTGAATCTGCTGGCAGAAGCTAGTTTCAGCAGACGTCTAAACGAAATCGATAGTTTTAAAACTCGTGCGTGTCCAATTTAACTACGATACAGATTATTACCAAATCGAGTGGAAACTATTGGTTTGTAATAATCGGTAACGGCAATTAGCACTTTGGTGTGACGCAACGGCAATTTTTCGCGATTTCTTGCGGCAATGGGAGTTTCTGACTCATTGTTAATGAACACGATAGGTAGTGGCAAAAACTTATGAAATTCAATCATGTAATTATTATAAAAATTATGCGTCGTTATGATTTAATTGAATTTGTCCAACATTTTGAATGAAATTTATTAATTCATTCGGTTTTTAATTCTTACTTATAACTTTTATAATTTCTGCGCAAGAAATTTGATATTATTTCTGCCAAGCAATATAGTCTACCATTTTGAAAGTACATAGATAGGCAAGTAACCTACATTATGATAAAAACTGCGAGATACTTTTTTGAGTGACTGTACAAACGAAATTGCAAGTGATTTTTTAATCAAGGCCTTTTTTGTTAAACTATCAATTTTACTTTTTAAAATCGAATGAACGGTGTCGGTGCAACTTGTACCGCCAAGGAAACTAATTTGGAAATAAAACTGAATCATCCGGTTTCTTGTTTTGCTTTATTTAAATAGATTCTGATTTCAACTACAAGTAAAAGAAAAACCATATAATCAATCATTTTAATTTTGTGGTTTCTTTATTTTACTTGATTTCGAATCATAATGATTCGACTAGGTTTGTAAAGTATTTTAAAATTTTAGACAGCCTAATTTACAACATCATTTTAAATCTGGAAATCATCCAATGACTTCTTCTGCTTTTCGTGTCAGGCTTTTACTGACTAAAACCACACGTGTCCTTCAGTTGCCCTTAGCGTTTTAAGACCACGAGTTTCCTTTTCAGAAAATCCCCGCGATAATATTCAGGTAAATCACTACTTTTAAATTACTGCTTTGAAAATCTCATACTTTGAGCGACCTATATTCAAAGTAAAAATTCTCACAGTTTACGACGAGGTATTCTAAAAATGTACGGTAACACTTAGTTTAATGTATCTCTTCAACTTACTTGGCGTATACTAGTAGCAATTTACTGGTGACTAATAAAGAGACTCGTAAAATAGCGGGATTCTTAAGTGACATCTGAAATGTTGAGTTTTATTACTAGTACATACGTCTTTTTAGTTTTGAGCGTGTTAAAACTTTACATTGCAGTTTGGTGCCCATTTATGATTTGAATATGAAAAATATTTTGAATTTGAATGCAAAAATTTAATATCTTTTAATTTTGCATACTATATTATTTTGCATACATGAACACAAATAAAACGTCAGAAGCTAATGTACGATAATAGTAAGTTATAAGATCCAATTTTCTTTAAGATCAGATTTTTTTTTAAAAAAAGGTCTGAAACATATAACAGCTTAGCAGGCTCATTTCCGACAAATGTGGGCCAAAGTAAAACAGAACTGGTATCCTGAGTTAGGGAGACGGGATAGCGGCAGATCACGAAAGAAATGGCGAGACGAACTGGACAGATTTCGCTTGAATAGGAAAGAGGATGCGCTGGCCCGAAAAAGATACGGACAAAGCCGCTGGCAACAGCTAGCTCAATAAAAATCATGGTAAGGCCAATGAAATCGCAGACAGTAGCCACTTGCCACCAAGCCACATTACCTCGGATCATAACAACGGAGCCGAACGTTGGCATTCATGTGTGCGAACATTTTACGAACAATGCCGTTCCCATGCACGGATTGCCATCAGTAGTAAACTTGCAATCGTTACGCAATGGAAGACGTATGCTGTAGATAACGAAAGCAGTTTTTGTGTGTTTTAAACACGTGTGAGCGAGATATATGTGTATTGAGGTCTTTAGGTAAAGTATGGTACTGCACTTTGTTGTGGGTTTTGCAAGATGGTAGTGGTAAGATATTGGAATCTGCACGACTTAGTAAGTTAAGTTGAGGTCCGTTGTGTGCTTTTTTTCGAGGTGGGTAATCATCAATACTCAATATTTTTATTGCATTCCTTGGTAATCTTGTAATTAGATCCTATGGACCCATCAAATGATTTTTCCCTCTCTAGGTTGGAACAGGCATGCCAGACTTCCAGTGATTAAAACCCACCTTTGTCCGTCATTTGCTTTTTGCGTTCTAGAGCCACGGTCACTCTTTCAAACGTTCCTGCAGTACTAGCGGGTATCGGCCCTGCCTGGGTCCCTTCAGTTTTGCTAACATCTCTTTAACGCACCCGTGGTTACTATGCGTCGTTGTCTCGGGTCTGATCATTACCAGACGGCCGGACGGCAAGCTACTTATCTCTTGTCGTACACAAACCCGCACCTATGGTGGCCTTAAAACGCCCTACGACTCCCGACATTATTTTATAAAATTAATTAACAAGTAAAGAATAAAAGGAGTTAAAAATTCCCTTTATGCCAATAATTGTGACTATGACAATAAAAAGTTACCAATGATAATTTGCCAATACCTAACTTTTTGTAAAAACAGAAAAGTTTTTTTTACTTTTATTTTCGACTTTTTTTTACTAAAACAAGAAAAATAAAAACACTTAACTAATTAAAGCTATGTATACACTAAAGGCAAATACTACTAGCTAAAATATGGCGTCATAAAACTCCACTGCAAAAAAGATAACATAACAGAAATACAACGTAATTAAAAAAAAACAGTTATGAGTAAGTGTCACATCCATTTGTCAGACTTCAGTTACCAACCTGTGTATGATCAACAATACTAGTAATTGATCGGTAATTAACAAAGTTTAATTATTACTCATAGATTAAAAACACCGTGTAATTAGTATCGGAATTCAGAAAACAATTAATTATAACACGGATATTCACAAAGAATTCTCTCTGTTAAGAAAATAAATTAAAACCGCAAATATTGTTCTTAAGACTTATTATTTATCAAATGAGACTAACCGCAATAGTTAGATTTAAAACAAAGTTAATTACTGTTAATCTATTGTTTTACCACAATCATTTTCATCATAAGATATTGTTCAAGTCAACTACAAAAGGATGTAAATTAAATCAAAATAATTGAGCAGCATTTTTTTGGAACTGTTTGATATGTATTACATTGTATTGCATAAATAAGAAACTAAGCCTTTCGCGTCTTCATTTATACTGCGTGTATCGAAGGACTGAAACAATTTGCCTGCTGCGGTCTTCCCGTCCGATTATAATCTAGTTGTCTTCAAGGCTAGATTGAATAGGCTCCCAATAAACCAGTACATAGCGGTTGCTGTTGTATCAGCATTGCACCCGTGTGAAGCCGGGGCGGGTCGCTAGTTCTATATAAACAAAAGGTGGTAGCAGGAAATATTGGGAATTTCCAGGTGAGATAAAAATTGAATCAGGTTTTTCTGTAGTTGGCGAAGTTCCATGGATTACTTGTACAAGATAAACACTGGATTTGCTTGGAAAAAACCAAATTGTAACATACAAACTTAATACATTTTAGATTTTTACTTATAAAATTTAAAATATAAAAATAATATATAACAAAATTGAGCCAGCCAAAAAAAGATTCCCAAGTACTAAACTTTATATACAGTACATATGTACACGTTATGTACCGTTCGACTTCATCATCATCATCATTTCAGCCGAAAGACGTCCACTGTTGGACATAGGCCTCCCCCAAATGTCGCCACAATGATCGGTCCTGTGCGTCTCGCATCCATCGGATTCCCGCGACCCTCACCAGGTCATCGGAGTCATCGGACTTAATGGATTTCATTAGTCAATCTTTGGGTTAAAATATACTGCACTGTGATAGGTGCGCAGAATAAATAATATCTATTTGAAATATAATAAAGTGTCTACTCGTATATCCTTAGAATATGTACCTAATATATTAAAACTTTCGTAGTTATGACAATAACAGCACTTGTTAAAAAACCCCACCTATGAGCAACAAGAGATGCTACCAAACAAGTTAATATTTTAACAAAAAATTGTAACCACAGTACAAGATGAGCGTTAATTAATAGACCAACATTGCTTCTACTTTATGTACACTCGGCTGAACTTAAATGACGTTATTAGATACAAAAACTAAACTTAAGGCATGTACAGATGATGATTGAATTAATTTAGTATTCCGCAATATTAAACTGAACACAGGAATTAAATTCCTAGCAGTGTTTGGGTTAATTCGAATTATTATAAGAAACAGGCACTCTGGTTATAAGTGTATCGCTACTAAAAAGTGTAAAATAAAAAACTTTTTCCAAAAAAAAAAATAACCGACTTCACTAAAAATAAACATTAAAAGGATCAAAATAACTTTAATTTCGGAATTCGGTGTTTCTCGGTATTGTTTGTTTCTTATGTAACGCCGACTTCCGAAATTAAAGTTATTTTGATCCCTATAGTGTTTTTTTTTAGTGAAGTCGGTTATTATTTTTTTTGCAAAAAGTTTTTTTTTTGGGAATTGGTTCATCATTGTCTTATGTCCTGTCCCGGCTGTCTACATGAGCCCGTATACCTAAAGTCGACTGAGGATATACAGCTGCTAGTACCTATTATAGCTCGTCAGTAGGCACTGTAATATTTTTTATCATTTTAAATAACTAACTATCAAAGCGACTCACCGTACGTCATTTGAATATGTTAAATAATATTGTTTTGTTATTTTAATTTTGTATGTTTAATTGGTTTTTGTGTATGGTTACTAAGTTTGAGTTTGTGTCATTTGTTTACGTATGTGTACTTTGTTTTGTATATGTGTAATTTGTATGTTTGTGTTGGTTTGTTTTGGTGGACTCTGGGTTATTTTTTTTTTTATTATAGTTAATTCTTGTAATGATTGACTATTACTTTAATATAACACTAGGAGACGATCATATTACAGAAACCCATATTAATTAACTTCGGAGTTGAAGTCGTAACGAAAGTTTCAGCTAGAATTTCCGAGTTGGTAACAATCACAGTTTATAGATACACTGGTCTTTCGACGGGCCGGCTCTCTACTTTAAAGGGTCTGTAAATGATTCACCTAATCTTTATTACTATTAAAGTACTGCCTATTCATTACTTTATGATAACTCTTTTCCTATATTTCTTTACGTAATTAACGGGTACAGGTAAACTCTTATCATAAGTGCAGAAAATTCAAGCGGGTATTTTATTTTAATGCTCAGTAATAATTCGTTAATTTATCTATTTAATGTTGAAAATATCTGGGTAGATAGTTAGCTATCTATCTGTTGGTATAAATAGTTTTATTCTACTATATTTTCAGGATCTTTTGGACGTAAGAGGATCTTGAGTAGTATAGTCGGCTTTTTATGTTTACACTGTTGGAACTCAAGCCTCCTCTCTAGGAGAGGGAATGGGCCGTAATCCACCATGCGGGCCCAGTGCGAGTTGGTGGATACCACATGTCTTCGAATTTTTGGTTCTAGGATCTTGAGTATATATAAAAAAAAACATTCACACTGATAATTGAAATGTAAGGAAATCAATATAAATATTTTTGTACCATTAATTTATTATAGAAATAAAAAGCATCATCTAATTGACTCTATAACTTTCTAAGCGACAAAAACTGTCGAAATCAGAACATCCTTTTACGGCATTTGCACAATCAGAATCGGCGCAAGAGCAAAAGAATATAAACTAATCGATTCCTTCGATATTTCAATACTTATCTCATAAACATTAATATCGGAAACAAATGGTTTTCCATTTAAATGAGCTCATTTTGTTTGGTATAATTGTTTCTGTCATATAAGATATTAATGTAAATATTTAATATAGCGTATAGTTTTGTCGGCTATTAAGGCTATATATCAGTGTTGGCTCGTTAGCCGGTCGTGTTTATGGCACGACTTCTCCTTAATAGAGAATTAATCTTCGCAGGCTTTAGGCGATGACATCCTTATATACGTCTATGTAAAACGGACGTCCGGCCGGTGAAAGGTTGAATTGTTTTATTGGGAAACACTTACTTTTAATTGAAGACAGTAAAATTCGAGCGATTTTCTTTTATTTCCCTGTTTTATTGAGCTTTCTGTTGATTCTTGCGAACCAAGTCATATTGCTGTAATTCTGAAATTGTCAATGATTGTATTAGGTTTTATTACTAAACTGTTTTACTTAAACATTATTTGAATTGCGTTTTGAAAGTGCATCTAATACTAAATCGACGTGATTAAATTTAGGTGCGAAATGTCCAACACAATCTAGACGTTACTAGTTTTAGAATGACCTCAGCTTCGACTGCACATTATGAAAATGAATCTAAAAATTATACACTACCGTCTACACTCCGTCTGCATTTTTCACAATTTGAATTTCATCTAAAGTGATGTACTTGAATGCAGAATATGTCGAATTTCCTTGAATTTAGATCAGCCAGCTACGTCTATGTCTTTGGTCAGCTGATGAAGGTGCATGCGAATATCGTGATTTCTTTGTAGTTTATTTCTGTTCTTTAGGACGGATATTGCTTGGGGTTTCTGGAGTGTTCACCCCTAAAATAGAATGTATTTATCGTCTGCATCGTGATTCATGTGTCTGCTGCAGTAGACGAATACAATTGTACTCTGGTTGAGCCATTTTTTGAAGTTGAATGCTCATTTTTCTTGTCAGTGCAACCTGTTTTAAAACTGTATTACAGTGGAATAAAAACTGAATAGGTGAATAAAAAAATAGGAAATTTTAATAGCTGCATTTTGGTAAAAATATGTGCAACTCTAGGTATTTCTTCAATTGCGATTCATATTATTTTTGTGTGTGCAAGGAGACTCAAATGTATTCAGAGCAGTTTTATAACATCATGAAATGAATGAAAAACACATTTGCCGAATAATAAGACAATGAAATTCCATCGACCTTCTTGTTATTATAATAAATCTGCATGTACTTCTTTTTATTTATAGGTATTGAAAGTGGTTTATACAATTTTATCACACATATTTACGCCTTAATGATAATAGTCATAATTTTGACCTAGTCAGTGTAAGCAGCGTTTGAGATTTTTAAGTTCTTAAATTGACATCGTGCATGGTTCTCAATAATAAATATTACTCTTTAAAAAAGAATAGGTGCATGCCCCTAAAACGTCATTAATTGCAGATAGCGCCTCTCCTAAAAAGTATGTTAAAAAATCGTTTTCAATTAACCGAGCGTATGGCGTATTGTTGCCATAATTTACAGAGTAAATTATGGCAACAATGCGCCACATCATCGCCCATTCACCTCACTAGGAAGAGTATAATCGTCCGAGATGCCATTCTACGGCGATAATTAGAAATGAACCGCAATTATATGCAAATGCGACGCGCGACAAAGTTGCCTCGTTTTGAAACCAGCCATTTCGTAGCCCCGCCCACCGGTACATGTAATGACGCTCAATGCTTCGAAACTACTTGACATACAAACTGCGTGGTTCATATCCTTTGGAGCAAGGATTTTAGGGTTCTTTATTTGAAATAGCGGCCATGTCAGATTTGGATTTTGAATAAGGATTATGATTGGCCGAATTAGTTTTGAAGAAGGGACAGAAATAATTGCGTTTTTATTTTATTGTTTTTTTTCTACGACCAGTCTTACGGATCTATTATAGGCTGGTTTATATTTGTTTTATTTTTATTACTCAAACTTGTACTACATAAAACAGATTATACAACAATTAATTAATAAAATAAAAAAATATATTACTTATGTAAATACATAAGGATATATTTACAAGTAATAAAAGTTATCAATGCCATAAAATTAAGAAAAGATAATCTAATTAAATACCAATTTCAATTAACGATGTTTATTAAAAGACGAGAGCTTAATTAAAATTTAACGTTATATTTATCTTAGTCATATAATATTTAGTACTGTTCCTATCTTAGTAGCTTAATTAAATAATCAGAATTACCGTTGAACTAAAATAAATTCTGTCATTTTTATTTCAGACTTCATATTTGTTGAGAAAAATATACGACATTCATTTTAGTAGGAAGTATATAGAAAAGCTAAAAATTTCTTCAGGTTATGAGCAACTGAAAAAAAAAGAAAAAAAAGTGACTTCAGCGTCAGCGCCACTCGCCGGATCTAAATATATTGTGAATTTATTAATTTGTGAAAAATTACTTTTTTAGGGATTATTTTTTACAGCATTATAGGTTTTAACAAACAAATATGGCGAAAATATATTCTATACAAAACTCGCCATTATGATTCCTCATTTTAAATTTATCTTACTTTTGAAAAATCAGCCAAAGAAGAAAAGAAGATCAGTCAAAGAAGTCAAATTCTATCACCGATTACTAAACTAACTACCACTAAACTAAACTAAAAACCACGTTTAAACCGCTACAAGAAGTACGCAGATATCAACCTGTCCGTATCATAGAGATAAAAAACCGGCTATATATCGTTTAACTGATCAATATAATACATATAAGACACGTCTGTCAGTTATCTAACTCTACGCACGTATTCTCAGCAGTGAAAGCGAACTTTTTAATTACTTTTTTTTTACTACAACAGATGACACAGCGTTTCTTTTTAGATCTATTTTAAGGTTCTATTTGCAATTGAAACTGTAGCGACATTATTGTGTTGCTAGATTGAAAATCGTGATGCGCGTATTTTGAAACTATTTTCAAGAAATTAATCGCATACTAAATAACGCGTAATATGTATACGTAAGGCTTTTCATTTACATTTTTGATATATATACACTTATAAACAGTATGTTGTATCAAATTCGATCTCGTATAGCTGATCTTTTCTAACTGTAACAGCTACGGAACCAACCGCATCGCAACAATACGCTCGCATTATTTTTAATGACAACAGAACACAATCTTCTCGGCCGATGTGAAATGGATATTAAATAATAATAAAAATGAACGTGATTGGCTCTGATACCAACAAAACAAAGCTATATTGAATTTTTGATGAAAAATACGTGAGATTTTTTAAATAAAAACCTTTTGAATACAGAATTTAAATTAACAACCAAAGCGTCAATAAGATTGTCCGTATTTTGTACTTTTATATTAGTCCGGTGTTCGTTTAAGTAATTTAAATGTAAAATAAACAATTTCGATTCATTTAAATTAGTTCTAGATGCTGTAATAAAGTTTTACAAAAAGATTGTAAAATTGTTGATGTGTTTGCGAATGTATTCATTTTAATAAAAGTAAAAGTTACAAACTAGAATTGAGTCTAGTTTCTGAGTATATTAAATAGATATTTGAAGCTGTAGTAAATGTAAAATCAATCAAACAGATACTAATTTATATTTGTTTGTTTTTTTTTTACTTTTTATTCACAAAATATTATTTGTTATAAAAATAAGAGGTTATTTGGCTGAAATCTTTTTCAAATTAATGCCGTAATTGATTCAAATAAAACTCCTAACCACTTCAAACTCTATTGCCTGATAAGCCACTGGTATCCGAACGGGTTCGATCCCAATGGAGCATAACTTGCTCGAATAATTGTTATAATCAAAATAATAAACTTCGAATAAAGTAAAGCGGTCGAATTGATCCGCGATCGCTTTTATATTGTATTCATTTTATTACGAATTAAACATTTTATGTTTTTATTTTATTAAATGGGGAGTATACACATATTTTTCGTATAAACACTTAAAGTTTTAACAGGAGCTGAAATGGTTTGATAATAAACATACGTTTTTATTTAAACCTTCGACCAAGTGATGTACGGAACGATAAGAGTGATTTCGCGAACCCGGTTGCAACAGTTTTTTTTTTGGTAGCCGTCCGAATACTGAATGTCTTTTAAGGAGCTGATACTTGTGAGAAATACATTTTATGGCCTGTTACACATTTAAAATCGACAGCGATCCAGTTTTCGTCACGTATTCGCGGTACTCTTTTCATATCTGCCCACTGATGTATCGTGGGTTGCTGTATTGCGTCGGTTTGGCGTGCAAGGATTTCGATTTTATCTGTAGCAAAATACTTTGTAATAACTTACAGAGATTTATCTGTTTTAGCAGTTAATAAAGAAGTAAAGAAATGTTTCGCAAGTCCAAATTTATATCAAATCCATGAATGAAATGAATCGAAAATACGGCCTGAATTTTCGATATTACTTACACTTTTTGAACTTTTTTCGATTGCGACGGGTCAATCGGTTCAATATAATTAGTCGATTCGTTAAACCGAGTACTCTTTAACAAAAAAGGACCGCATTAACAGGTTACATAAAAACTGTCAAAAGTATTTTAAAACATTAATCCGCAAAGAGCAATTCATCTTAAAAACGTCAATCGTTTTTAAATTTAAATTGCGGCGTGAAAGCATGAAGTGCGGTAGACGTTTCAAAACAGGATTTTATGAACATATGTGAGTAAAGATGGACAGGGGTACGGATGGACACGAGGTGTGACATAAGATGATTAATTAATGTAGAGCAGGATACGGTTATGATGGAAACTTTGTTTTAAAACAAGGATATGTAAATAGTACACCGCGAGGTACCTGCGTATATTTTTCTTCTTCTCTATCAAATCCATCTAAGGTTTTCTGTAAAAAATCGCTTTTAGCGATAAGACCGTCCATTGTAACATCCTATTAATTTTAAGTTAAATCAGAGAAATGAGAAGAAGGACCTGTTAAATGCTGGGGTTCTTGGCGTAATGGTGTCTACATATATTTGTATTTAAAAAAAATGCAGTAAAACAGAAAATATTTTAAGTTATTATTGTTCAGAATGTCTCCTTTTAGCTTTTCCTTTGTTTGCATAGTTTTGTTAACTATCATATTGTAATTATTAAATAAAGACTCAACGCCTCACCTTGTAAAATTATAATAATGTCGCGATATTTTTTATCCCTTTCAGTGGCTTAAAACGCTTTTAAATTGAATGAAACCCTTTATTCGTCCTCAACTCAAAAGTCGAGAAGCATTAAAACCGCAACAACTTATCAATATCGAGCACTGGAGCATAATGAGTAAAACTTGAGCGAAAAAGCGTTCACCGACGGCGGGCGGCGCCCGGCGGCGGGCGGGTAACTGTTTCTTTACTAGGTCGAATTATCTCATTTATAACATTTTTACTTTATTTATTAACAGTGAAATTTCTAGTGGAATTGCCCTTCACTTTTATTTAGGAGTTTGCGTTAGGTCAGGAATAATTAGGGAGAAAAAAAATTGATGAACGTCGAGTGCATAAATAAGTGAAGTAATAAAAACTGTTTAATCTTAATGTGCTCTTAAATAAATAATGGTTTCTTTAATCGTTTTATTTGTTATTTTAAAATGCAAGCCTAATTTAGTATTTAAATGAGACATCCGAAAGAAAATAAAGATCAAACAGATATATTCAAATTTATGTAAACTTTTATACTTATAAATTAATGATCGTTTATTGGAGCATCCAATAAATTAGTCCTTATTTGTTTGGATCATAAAAGAGTCAAAACGGTATTATCAAAGATCTGTTTTATTGTAAATCTATTCAAATCGAATGAAGTCGTTTAAAGTTCTTAATTTATTCTGAAATTCGATTTTACACGTGTTGCTTTATATATTTAAATCATTTTAGGAATTATTAATGCCTTATAATTGTCATTTCCATTAACGCTGAATATATTAGGAGATAAAGCTTTAAGCTTCCGAAATGTCTGTTCAAAAGTTAATAAAATTTAAAGAAATCAAACATAAATTAATTATAAGTTAAGAAATATCAGCACGTTGAAGTATTTCAAATCATAAATTAAAGTTTCTTTAAAAGCGCAACTTGCGTTAAAAACAATCACCTACCTTTTACAAGTAGAAAATTTCATAAATTTCAGCTGATCCTTTTCAATATCGCTTCAGTTTCTCTTACAATCTCACAAAAAATTATTGGTTTTAAAGTTTATTTAAAAATATCCTTTCGTGCAGAATATTATAATTACACAGAGTATCGGTTTCACTTTCTCATTAACACTTATTTGGTTCAAACAGTAAAAAACACACAATATAAATTTAATTTAAAAAAAGAGTTACTCGCGATCAGTTAACCACTGGGCACTTGTCCATAAAAAATATCCATTCCATCACTGGGGGCGAATTATTTTTTTAAATTGTCCGCGCGAGCTTAAAGCTGCGGAGCGTTAGTATGTGCGCGTGCGCAGGTCGGCGTGGCATCGCGTTATCAGCGCGAGCGGCGCGGCGCGCGACAACAACAGAACTTGAGAGTCGATCTCAATAACAACAAGAAAAGAAAACGGTCCAGTTTCAGCGGGGCTTCCGGATGGGTCGCGGACGGGGCGCGGGCTCGTGCCATCTCGCTCGGACATAAGACGCCGTTTCGCTCTCTTTGTCTAACGGTACCGATGCGCGCGCCGCGTGAACGATAGCGCGCCAGTCGCAAGCGCGACGCCGCCCCGTGCGCACAACAGCCTGCGCGGGCGCACCCGTTTCTTTTCCCGCCATTTTTACGTGTATGAGATCGTTTCCTTGAACAAAAATCTTTGTACAATCATGTAATTTTTAAATAGATAACGAATATTGTACATTCATTTGTTAATGCAACAACTTTAATTTATACAATTATGTTGCCGTTTACCATTTTAAGGCAAGTTTTCTTTTATCAGTAAAACATGTACAGCTGCTAGCGCTTGGAACAATTAATTTTCTTAATATTGCTTAAGTATTACATTATAAATTCGAAGACATGTGACATCCACCAACCCGCACTGGGCACGCGTGCTGGATTTCGGCCCAATCCCTCTACTCGAAAGGAGGCCTAAGTCCCAGAAGTGGGAACATTATAAAGCTGATTATGCTATGCTTAAGCCACTAAGTTAAATAATTAAAATGACAAGTGCTTTACAGATATTCTTTATTATTTTGGGGATTTTTTATTTTTAATTTGTTTGAAGGGAAAGTGCGGGCAGATTTATGTTTGCGTTGATGTCTAATGTATGGACCTTCCCCAACTGGGCGGAGATTCGTAAAGTTAACTTTATTTTCATTTGTTTTTTTTTTGGTCACTGCTTTGGCTTTAGAGTTTTTATACTTACACGATAGAACTAATGGTTTTTTTTTTTTGAAACTATAATCGCCACCTGGTGACAATACAGTGCAATAATAATCTTATGTGAGTTGGGGTCCACGATGTTTTCTTTTGGCAAAAGTTTATCACCTAAACACACCTTTTATTTTCTAGATGGGATTTTATCCAAGACTTCTCACGCTCTAGGGTGGAGTGGGAGGGCGTGTCAGACTTTTACTGACTAAAACTCACTTGTACGTTCCTCCTTTGCCTTGCATTCCAGGACACTGGGGGTTCCCTTTCGGACAACCCATGGACCTAAGCCTACATTATGGAATGCAATAAAGAATTGAGTATTGAGATAAGCAAACATTTACATTAACGTGATCGATTTAATATAATAATCCGTAGTTAGACCTATGTACGTAGCTTTGGAATTTGATGGTGCTGTATCTAGTTTTGAATCAGTCCGTATTAGATTGTTTTGCTATCGGGCAGTAGACGATCTACTTAGAATAAAGCCCAATAGTTACAACCACATTTTTATTTGCAAATGGAGTTATTGTAAGCTCGTCACAGAATTTAAAATGAATTTATGGAATTTACCAATATGTGGCAAATCAAACTGTGAGTTTACAATAACACTGTAAATGATTGGATGACTATTGCATTTGCTGCTCTGTTACTGTATTGGGGTAAAAGGAGACTTTAAACTGTTTTATTAGGTCTCGTGGTCGCAAGCACGACTGCTGAGCATGAGGTCAATGGTTTGATTCCCCGGTTGTGCAAAAAGTGCAGTTAGGTTTTTTTATTGTTGTAGCAGCTGCAGCAGTTGCTGTTATGACTTCCCCGTACATCGGAAAACTCGTAAAGCCATTGATACCGCGCTTGGCCTCTCTCTAGTCTTGTAGGATGGTCGTCTCGTCGGACTATGAGAGTAAAAGAACAAAGAAGGCACCTGTGTTTGCGTACACCTTTAAACACTGTAATATTTCCTGTGTACCTGCCTAATCTATATTGATTTGCCGCTATGAGATAAATTTTGTCGGGTGGGTTATTATAATAATAATAATAATTATTTATTTATTTCAGATAACAATGATCCATAATGGTTAGCTTAGGTTAGGTTAGGTTATCGGGTGGGTTATTATGTTAAGTAATGATAAGTATTAGATAAGTAAAGTATTCCTTATACTAAATAAATGCTGGTTGATTACGTGAAAGGTGATTAGGCTACAGGACCGGCTAACAATTAATAGTGGGTATGTAAGAGAAAAGTGTGTTGTCATGACCAGAGATCGAAATTAGGTCTACCTAATTCCGACCTCTGGTCATGACAAGTCTAGTTATTCATGTACTTGCATCGAAATGTTGATATTAGTATGGATCTTCCCGGGATCTCTAATAAAAATCCCGTGTGGCCAACAATATTACAAATAAATAATAATAAAAACCTCAGACATATTTGAGATAAATAAAACAAAGATAATTAACATTCAATTTTTATTAGTATATTTTATTGAAAAAGATCTCTCTACGTCAACTGTGAGGTTAAAAAATTTATACACTTCCTTCTCCTCGTCATTAAAGCAGTAAGAATTTTTTTCTGCTATATTTCTGGTGAGCAGTGGTGGCCGAGTGGTAACGGCCCCGACTTACGAGTTGTAGGTCGCGGGTTCAAACCCAGCCAGGCGCATTAATTTGTGTAATTTATTTCATCACCACTGCTCTCAAAACGGTGAAGGAAAACATCGTGAGGAAACCGGCATGTCCTAGAACCAAAAATTCAAAGACATGTGACATCCACCAACCCGCACTGGGCCCGCGTGGTGGATTACGGCCCATTCCCTCTCCTAGAGAGGAGGCCTGAGTCCCAACAGTGGGAACATTAAAAGGCCGACTATGCTTTGCTATGCTATATTTCTGGTAGTATCATAAAAAAAATCTGCACTTTAAAATTAATCTCGGAATTTTAGGCATATCCATTTTATTCTTTCGCTGTATGAAATCGGTATGAGTACTTAAATAACTCTACCTAATTCCGAAATCTGGTTATGACCCTAAAAATATACAAATAATTATAATAATTAATCAATTAGAATACAATTCCATATTATAATTTAAATTTAGGATTTATTATTTATAAGTAGATAATTAGTAGAAATAGCATTTGGTCCCTGGTATGTAGTTTTATTTAAGTAAATAAACAATATGTCATTAGAATATGGTCATAAAACATAGTCTTATAAAGATAGGGGGCCAAATAGGTTGTACTCACCCCCGGATTGATCTAGCATCCACCCCTGGATGTAGGGCTACCGATTCGAAATTCTATGATAGACGCCAAAATATTGATAACATTACACAAAAATCAAGCTTGTAAGGGCTACTCCTGAAAAATAATCCTATATAAGCCAATGTGAGAGAATAATGATTTAGATTACTACACCTCATTTTGAAGGATGTGCACTAATTCTTTTTTTTTATTTCATATAAACTAGTGCTTGACTGCGATACCACCTGATGGTAAGCAGTGATGCAATCGTTGATGGTGGTGCGCACTAGTTTATTAAAAGCCTATTCACTCTAGCTTTGTAGACACCCAAATTACAATCGGATGAGAAGACCGCAGCAGCCAAAGTTTCAGTCCTTCCATATACGCGGTATAAACGACGAGGTGAAACGCTTAGTTCGGACCGTAGAGGTTTCAACAACGTAAGGGACGATACTCGCCGTACTTCGGGTTATCCGACGGTAGAAATGAGTTGGCGGAATCAAGAAAAGTCAGCTTTTATTTTGCTCATATTTGGCTTCAGACGTACGACAGATTTCAAAAAGGTTCTCTGTCGGCGTCACCTGAAAAACAAAGCCATAAAATTAAAATCACCTTTTTATTTACAACACAATTTACTTCACACTAAATATATAATAAATCAGCCAAAATCAGAGACCGTTCACCGAATTTCAATATCAGAACGAAAATTAATTTCAATTTGAATATTTTTCACATTAGTTATTTTGTTGCCCATATTTTGGTGGATAAGCATATCTTGGGTATAATAAATAATGAAGGCGAGCTTGATTTTATGTTATTTTTATTAAAAAGGCTCTTCAAACAATACGAGGGTAGAGAGGGACGCCGGAGGGCCTCCGTGCGGTACCGGACGAAGCCTTATTAAAATGCAATAACAGTCAGGACATTTAATCGCTTTTCACGAGAAACGGCCAAAATTCTACAGGCTTTTTGGTACACACTGCTCTGTTGTTCGGAAAACAGTTATGCTATGTTTTTTAAATGTATTTTTTTATTTATATGTGTGTGTGTTGAGAGGGTTCTTTTTTAAGGTGGGAAATTTTCTAGTTAATTCTCCCTCTTTAGGGTGGACTAACTTTTACTGAATAAAACCACACTTATGTTCCTTCAGTTTGCCTTTTGCATCAGTATCCTTTTCATACTTTTCACCATAGCCCTAGCAGCCATCGACCCACTGGTCCCCTGCGGTTTGGTGACATCTCTTTGAGGCGCGCGTGGAACGATTGACGATTGATTGGCTATTTCATGAAAAAGTTATCAATAGGGCTAACTGAATTTAGAGGGTTTTTTTGGATTATTTTATTTTAATGATTTTAATTTCGGAAATAAATACTGCATACAAAATGCAAAAAACTTAAGAATTTCGCGGATTGCCCTGAAACATCCCTCTTAATATCAGTTTTAAGAGGGATGCTCCAGGGCAATCCACGAAATTCAAATACTTGTATGTGCAATGTTTGGAGTACGTATGTATGTGATCGGTTCGTGAGTGGCATCTCAGAGTGTGGCCATCGTGTGACTAATTTGCTAACTTGGGTTGATACCTGTAAAACAATTGATTATGTTATAAAAAATAAAATAAAATAAATCATCTATTTTATATTCATCTCACCGTAATAGCAGGCATCCCTTAACAAGCTTTATAAATCTTCATGTTATCTATCTCAAGTGTCTCCTTTAGATAGATAGATAACAAGATAGTACGGAAACCTCCTTTGCTTAACGGTCTAAGATGTTAGGCCGAGTCCAAAGCTGAACCTAACCGTATTAATGAACTGGCCGCTTTGATTAAGAAGAAAACTTAGGGGACATGAAACGTACGACAACCGGTGTGATTTTGTTGGCTAACGGGTTTAATGGTGCATACATACTTGCGTTTGATCACTATCTCACCCAACTTAATGACGAAGTGGTCGCCGATGAAGCACGCTTGCCTAGAAGTAACCGACCCCAAGGTATCAGGAATCACAGACTCCGGCAGGGAATTCCACTCCTTATCTGTACATAAGATGTATGTATTTCCAAAACCGTTTTGTGTGTATTGGTGGGATGTACACCATGTACCAGTGGCTCATCGCCGTACGTCTGGTGGTCCGATGAAGGAACGTGCTTGACAGAAATCAATTATACAATTCCGATACACCCTCCCCGAAATGCAGCCGGTATAAAACCGGCAGGCTAGAAACACTCAAATAGCTACCAAAACTTTTACGCAAACATAAATCTATATATGTATAAAAGTGAAATACCACTCACTGATTAATCACGAAATCTCCGAAACTATAACTCCTACAAACTTAAAATTTGGCAGGTAGGTTCTTTATAGGGAGAATACTTCCGCTAAGAACGGATTTTACGAAACTCCACCACTAAGGGGATAAAACAGGGCTTAGAAGTCTGTATAGAGAAACCAACTTTAGCGCGGGCGAAGCCGCTGGCAGAAGCTAGTCTGTGTATATTTTTCTTAAACCAACGCGTTCACTGCTGCAGGCGTCAGTGTGTCACTGGTTTTTTCGTGCCTTTTCTGAAATTACTCAGTTCATTATGTTAAAATCAACACCGTAGTAACTCTTCATTAAATCGGCCTCGGGTCTGCCCAAAACGTACGCCACGATTTATATCGTTTTAATCTCGTATGGCTACGTATGTGTTACAATGTTGTATGATGTGTTGTGTTGTTTTAAAGTGAAGTGAGTGGTTGGAAATAATGTATCGTATAGAATCAGTGTATTTCATGCATATAAAAGCATAAAATTCTTATGGTATAGGTAAAGTTTAATAGATTTTTGAAATAAAATAAAATTATATAGGTAAAAAATCTTTAGATACGAATAAATTAGAATTACCATTCAAATTTATTCGTATCTAAAGATTTTTAAGGTATGTAATTTTCTAATTAGGATGTCATAACAACAAAAAAATTAATTAAAAACATCCATACGAAATCATACGTATTTGTTAAAAAAAAAAACTTCATCGGTCTCATAAGACTGCCTAGTGCGAATTTATTTTAGGTTAACACAATTGACCAATCAGAGATCCAAATATGGTTGGTTTCGATCGTGATAACGTAAAAATAACTTCCACTAAGGCCATAAAACTTTAAAATAATAATAATATTTCACAACTTTCACACAACGCCATCTAGTCTCAAACTAAGCAGAGCTTGAGCAACGAGTACTAGACAACTGATAAACATACTTATATATTTCTAAATACATACATATTAAAGATAACTTACATTGTATCTGGGTACAGAACAAATGATCACGCTCATCACACAAACATTTATCCTGGTTTTTTTTTTTGTAAGTTTGAAAATTATCTTATGACAAATCCCGCTCTTGGGCGGAGCGGGAGATAGTGTCAGACTTTTACTGACTAAAAACCTACTCCTGTTCCTTGCTTGCCTTCGTCCCAGGGCCCCGGGTTTCGTTTTCACACTACCCATGGCCCCAGTAGGCTTCGACCCTGCTGGGCCCCTACGATTTGCTGACATCTCCCTAAGGCGCGCGTGGAACAGTACGCGCCGTCGACGACTTGGGCTCGGTCCAGATGGTTACCGGACGATCGGACGGTGAGCCATCTATTGCTCTCCGTCCGCAAGCCCGCGCCTACGGTGGCCGGAAATCGGGGTCGGAATCCCGGCGGCGGTTGAGGCGTGAGGACCGTTGCCTCACGCGATCGGCCGTCTCCTTTGCTAGCATTACTGCTTCGCAGAAGGAGGCGACCACCTGCAACTCCTCCTCGCTCCGGATGTGAACTGAATCCGACCTCCGGTATAGCAGTCAGAACCACTAACCGCAAGACCAACAATCCAGTCTGAAACGTTTTCTTATATTATTATTAATTTCGCTACTATTCTCGTAACATCTCGGTGACCGCTCTCAGCCCGTACGTACCGTATCGTGTGAATCGCATCAATAATGGAACAGTTCAAGGCTTTGGGAGATTCTCTGCATTGTTCCACATAAAGATATGTACTCCTTTGTATTACGTTAAGAACGACCTTTGAATGAATAAAGATGCTATTTTTTTATGATGGAATTAGAGCATTGTTATATGTTTATTTTGTGTGTTGGTTATTGTAATATTGTTGTTTATTAATTGTCGTAATGTACGGTCAATAAGTTCATCATTCTCCATCAAAAGGTTTGGTCGATTTTTATAATTCTTTTTCCTCTGAATTTAGGTCGTAGGCTATTTTTTAGCCTCCTAACCATATCGCCCATTTTTTTTTCTTTGATAAAATTTATATGACAGAACAACATTTTAAAATTAGAAATTTTCTCCATGACAAAAAAAGAATGTAAACAGAATCTAAACAATTGGCTCATGTCGCTAACCTATGATCAAACGGAGAAGCTATTTACTATACTGAAATAATGTTTTTAGTGGCTTTAAAATAAAGTCTTGATATGATGATAGATATACCTATACATATATATGTGTGTGTGTTTTTGAACATATTTATGAGTAGTTATTTATTTATTTTTAATCAACATAATAAAACAAAGAAATGTATAATGTTGTTGTAATTATAGCTTCTGCCAGCGGCTTCACCTGTATGTAATTGGAAAATTGTCCCATGGGAACATTCTGGCCGGGGTAAAAAGTGTCCTATGTGCTACTCCGGGACATGACCTTCCCCCGTGCTAGTGTTCATCCAAATTTGTTCAACCGCTTGAGCGTGAAGAAGTTACACACACAAATACACATACACTCTCACCACACACCACACATCACACATCACACACCACACGCGACACACCACATACCACAAACCACACACCGCACACCACACTCATGCCACTCATGCCGTTATCTACTTACTTTTTTTTATTTTTTTAGTCTTAATTTTTGCATAAATTAGTTGTAATTATGAGGATATGTAAATCTCTGTTAGGCATTATGAGGTGGGCGCTGATACCTATATATGCAAGATATTAAGTTATCTTAGCTTAGGTATCAGCTGTAACACTTAAATTTCACAATTGATTAACCTTTCGACGTAATTTACCGTAATTTGGAAAAATTTAACTTGAAGGTGCAAATAAATAAAATAAATAAATACCTCTTCATCAACATCGGATGAAAGTGTTAAATAATTTAAAAAAAAAAAAAAATCCGAGTCAGCTTGTATATACATATTAAAACAGTACTCACTGCAGAGAAAACCTTATTAATTTTACATTATGATTGATTATGATCACTCAATTTTTCTATAGTCAATCGATCCATACAAAAGGTGTGTCGGAGACGTATTTCGTCCATTCAGGCAATTTAAAAAAAAACTAAATTATTATCCAATTTAAAGTACTTTAATAATAATTGTATATATTTTACTTTTAAACTAAAAATAAAAAGAAATTGAGAAATTTTAAAATGTTAAGCGTGAATACGATATTTGCATTATTTTTCGAGGGGCCAGGCAATTTTCGATAGAAACTGTTTTAACTTAAAAAACCTAGACCTAATCCAGAGTAAACTCTCCTCTTTCCAAGTCGTCGACGACGCGTACTGTGCCACGCGCGCCTCTATGAGATGTCAGCAAACCGTAGGGGCCCAGCAGGGTCGAAGCCTACTGGGACCAAGGGTCTGCTTCTAAAAGGAAGAGTTGTCCCTGGTATGAAAGGCAACGAAGGAACAGGACTGGATTTTTAGTCAGTAAAAGTCTCACACACCCTCTTGCTCCACTTAAGTGCGGGGGATGTCATTGGATGATTTTCACATCGGAAAAAAAACGAGTAAACACTTCCTCTTACGCCTAATGTCCACGGACGCGTAGCTTCATAGACGTTGAAACTCAGTCGATGAAGCCGCAACGTCGTGCCATCGTGTCGTTGCAAAATCATCGAGACTTTCAAAGTTTTGTATGTAAACTGTGAGTACACCAAGCGTATAATCAAAATTACGCGTCTTTAGAGCTACACGTCCGTTGACAATACACTTTAATCTTTCAGAAAATTCTGGTTTCTTCTAGTTCGGCTTATTTAATGTGACTAATAAAGTATGAATACTTTCAACTTGACTCTAAACATCAAGATATCCTTAATATGCTAATGTAAACTTTGATTTATCTCGTTGATCAGCTATATCTTGTCTAGCGATCAATCCTGTTGACCACATGACAGCTCTGTGTCACTGTTCTTACAAGTCTTAGTATCTACAAGTTATTTAAGGTCGTTTGAATTGATGACAAATCAATGTTTTGTTGCAGTTTTAAATGAGAACGCTGTAAAAAATTGTATTTAATAATCTTTGTTAACAATACATACATATTTGCTCATTTTAGGGTTCCATATTCCCTATGTTGGCAAGGCAACAAAGTAACATATTATAGGAGTGGGTTTTAGACAATAAAGGTCTGACACGCCCTCCTGCTCGCCTAAGGGCGGGAGATGTCATTGGATGATTTCCCACCTAAAAAAAAAATATCTCCTGAATGCGGAACCTTAATAGGATCATTTTGCTGTCCGTTTGTACGTCGGTCATAGTATTTTTGATCAGAAATGTGAGGAGGTATCAAGCTGAAATTAACAGATATACCTACTCAGATCTACTACTAAATGGATCATTAAAAAAAAAAACTTTTAAGTCAATGCAATCTATTGATAAGTCCATTATATGCTCCCTTTATGCTGGATATTTTGACGATCATTCCCTAATCAAAACCTATTTATAGAACTTCCACTTATAGACTGAGAATAATAAAATTTGGCAAAACGTAATACCATGTTACTACATGGCAACGTCACGTTACGGATTTTCGAATTTTATACGGAACCCCCGGTTCGTGAGTTTGACTCGTATTTATTTTAAGTTAGTGTTAATTTAATATGGGATCTATTCCACACGTTAAGTCGTTGCTACCAGCTGTTATTTATTTATCCTTGATACAGTTAATCAGACTTCCGAAAGGCATCACACTTGTGAAAGAATATTATTTTACTCACTTACAGGGTTGTGAAGGTCAGAAATCGTCGATCTAACTGGAAGCTTTAGGCTGACCTCAACATAGTGAGCAAAGGCTAGGCAAATTGGTCGATGGGCGGTTTTTCATCAAAACCTACAACTGTTTTTACGAACTAGTTGCTGGTAGCGGCTTCGTCTGCGTGAAAGTAGAAAAATGTTCCAAGAGATCAAACTCACGGGATAAAAATTATATCTTTGTGATATTATAGGACATGGTCTACTTGTTTGCTAAATTTAATTCAAATCCATTCAGCCGTTTGAACATGAAGAAGTAACAAACATACCTATACACTAACAAAATTTCGCCTAATATTGGTGTGCCAAATCATGTCGGGTAAAGGTCAGACAATCACAATTCCTTAACCATATCAGTTTTACAACATAATCAAAATATGACAGCCATTATGAGACACTTCTGTTGACCCAATAAAATCATCTCATTCATTACCATGTGCCGTAAAAGTAACTTTTAGCCTAATTAATGAAGTCCAACTGAGTGAAATGTCAGATATAATTGAACGAATTATATGAAAATTATACTGTGAAGGAAAAAAGTTGGCAAGTCATAATGTGAAATGCTGCAGAAGTTGTGACGAAATCGGTGTTCTGATAAAATCTTTAGACTAGATCAAATAGATAGACAGATTTATTGTTCACTAAAATTGTAAGATAACTCATAAAAAAATTGCATTAACCCTCGACACCTTTTTAGGGTGGGAAATTATCTTATGGGCATATCAGACTTTTACTGACTAATACCACACATTGTTTCTTCTTTGCCTAGCATTCCAGGACTCTGGATTTCCCTTTCGAAAGTCAACCCATGACCCCAGTAGGCCAAACCCTACTGGGCCCATACAGTTTTGCTGACATCTCTTTGAAGCGCTCGTGGAACACTATGCGCCGTCGACAAGTTCGACTCGGTCCGGACGGTTGCCGGCAGGCCGGACGGCGAGCTACCCATTGTTCGCCGTCCGCAAGCTCTCGCCTACGGTGGCCGAAAATCGGGAGCGGAATACCGGTGGCTCGGGCGTGAGGGCTGTTCCCTCGCACTTGCGCGCGCGGCCGTCTCCTTTGCTGGCATCACTGCTTTGCAGAAGGAGGCAACCGCCTGTTACTCCTCCTCGTTTCGGACCATGGCCTGTACCTAGGCCCGGTTCGAGAGATCGTAGCTGCCGATCTCCCCCACGAGGACACGGCGGTGCTCTGCCCTAGTGGGGCACGACTCTACCGTGTCCTCCGGGCAGTCCACACAGTGGTGATACTCGGGCGATTCTTCCACACGAATCCGGTGCAGAAACCTCCCGAATTGACCATGTCCAGTCCTCACTTTCCGCATCAAGCGGAAAGTGAGGACGCCGTGAGGTCTTTCCAGCCCCTTCTCAAAGAGAGGACTTACCGCCATAATTATGGCGTGCCCAAAACCAGTACAACCTGCAACACATATTTCAAGTTGACACAGTAAATCACGTTGCGAGAGTCGCTATCGTAAAATCGCCATTACTTTCAGTTTCAATTAAACACAAGTTTTATCTTCAACTCTTTTGTAAATTACATCATTGTACACCGCGTGTCTGTTATAAATATCATGGTTTTATTGCTGTATTTTATTGCTATCGTCACACACATCAGTTCCATTTTTTACATTATTTTTGGGCGTAATAGATTTCTTACGTGTTACACAGTATGTTATGTGGTTTTATTTTTTGTGTTATTATGTGAAGTGGTTATGAGTTAGGCAACGATATGATGTATTTTCGTATGTGGCTTTTTATTTTGAGGTGAGAAATCATCAAATTACTTCTCCCGTTCTAAAGTCGAGACCCTAGAGCGGGAGAAGTCATTTGAAACGGCGTGTTAGACTTTTACTGAGTGAAACTACACCTTTTTCCTTCAGTTGCCCTTTGCGTAATGGACCATTGATTTTCTTTTTAGAAATTCCCCGTGGTTCAAGCGGACCTTGCTGGGCCCCTACGGTTTTGCTGACATCTCTTTGAGGCGCACGTGGAATACTACGCGTCGTCGACGACTTTGGCCCGACCCGGACGGTTACTGGATGATAGAACAGCAAGCTACCCATTGCTTGTCGTCCGCAAGCCTGCACCTAAGATAGCCGTGGATGGCCCGACTCCCGATGCCTGGAGCGCCTCCTGTTGCGACGATTGGGGCTAGAGGATGTCCATTTCCTCATGCATGCAGCTTCCTCCTTTGATAGCATTACTGTTTCACAGAATTAGGCGACCGTCTGCCATTAAAGCAGGGTTCAGGTCATGGTTCGGAGTAACAGCGAACGGAAAGCCGTCACCTCCTTCTGCAAAGAAATAATACAAGCGAAAGAGATCAGAGAAAGGCCATTCGCCACAGGAGACGCCCTGGGCGTCGGCGGTTGCTGGGCGATTACTGACCACCCTCGGTGCGGCCTTGCGCACGACAAGCAATGACTCACCGTCCGGTACGGCCCGAATCGACGGCGTCACGCACATCTCAAAGAGATGTCAGCAATATTGACGACGCCTGCCAGGGCTGCGGATTGTTCGAAAGAGTTACCATGGCCCCGGAACACGTTAAAGTTTGATACGCCCTCTCGCTCCACCCTACAGAGGGAGAAGTCATTTGATAAAATCCCATCTCAAAAAAACACCATTAGGCATTCAATAACTTGGTAATTGAACTGACGATCTTAGTATTGAATAGTAAAGCCTTTATAATGTTGAAAGCGACTGTAAGGCTGTTATAAAAGTTTATTGTTATATTTTAATTACATTGTAATTTTTTAATATTTATTGTTGTATCACAGAGTCAACCAATCGCAAATGTTATGTACGGCATTATTGTCACGTACATCAGACTACCGGCGAGGTAATTTTTTTATATGTATGTGTGACGAGAATGGATAAAGTGAGAAATAAGTATATTAGAGGAAGTTTGAAAGTGGCGCCAGTGACTGAAAAGTTGAAAGGCAATCGTTTGTCTTGGTATGGTCATGTGAAGCGGAGGGATAAAACGCATGTTACATAAACATATATTTCGAGACTTTCAAGGGAGTCAAAATTAAAGGATACTTTCCGTTGACCCAGAATCCTGAAATTTTGCATAAAGCAAGGTCTTATAGCACAAGTATAGGAATAAATCTGAAAACAGAAAAATTGTTGTTACCTACGTAACAAAAAAAAAAACTTCGAGACTCCAATCTGGAATTGAACTCTTTACATAGATAAGTTTGTACGGGACCCTCAGGGTGCGAGTCCGACTCGCACTTGCCCAGTATTTTTTTCCACTAATAGACAAATTTTATATAATACGAAAGGGAGTACTATTGCCCATCAAGTGGAAACTCAACAAGAGTATTTTTATTGTTATTTAATAAAGTACATAAATGAAGTTTTAATTACATACTAACCTCTTTAAGTACTATCAATAATCCATTAGGTAAAGTGCCAATTAAATATCATGATTACAAGTACATATGTAAATTATTACCACCCGAACCACCCTTTTGCAACGACAATATAACTCTCAAGGTCTGCGATAATAATTATCTTACAATCAGTTGAGTTTGATTGATATTTTATTGATATTATTTATTGCTAATAATTAAGCTAGGCTGAACGTAATGTCATAATAATTTGCACACTTATTGTACCTTAAACATTCAAATTTAAATTGATGTTTACGTAAGACTGTGCCAATTGTGCCAAATAATAAATTATTAATTTATGGAGACAGATATTTAGATTAACTGTAGAGATATATATTGTATACTTTGTTTGTTAATAATTGGGTCTTTTATTATAAAGTCTTGATAGTAAAATTGAGACGATTTATTAGACTAATAAGCCATGGCATCTCGTAGAGGTCCAGCAGGGCCAAACCCTACTCGGTCTATGGGTTGGCTTCCAAAAGGAAAACCCAGGGTTCTGGAGCGCAAGGCAAAGAAGGAACATACGACCACTCGTAGGAACTCTCGAGAGGAGAATTTTATTGACTAAAACCCACGTTTTAGTCAATACAATTCTCCTCTCGCTCCACCCTAGAACGGCAGAGATCATTGGATGATATCTAACCTAAAAAAAAATCTATGGTATCTACCATAGGAAATCGAAGAACTTGCAAAGTCAGTTAGTAATTTATTAAGCTAAAGTGTGTAATTTTTAACATTAAGTATAAGACAATGAAACTACTCTACTTGTCAGATTAAATGCCAAAATTAATTTCGAATTACCTTTTTGTGGTGGTGTAACTATACACTAACACTGGTACAAAAATGTTTTCACATATTTAATCTACGCATGCTAAGCCCCAGGCAAGTGGCTACTTTACGATAACTAAACAATACATCTTATTGAAACACATGCATAATTAACGCACACAAAGAAAGTCATTGTGCGTGCCTATTATATGAATTTAAAAAAAATGTTCAAGAACAAATTCGAAAGAGAAATCTTTTTATCTGAACATATAAATCAATTCCGTGAGTCACCCTTTGACTGACAGACGACAGAGCCTAGGCTACTGCGAGTTACAATTTTAATTTTTTTTTTATTTGATATAAACCAGTGCTTGACTGCGATCCCACCTGATGGTAAGCAGTGATGCAATCATTGATGCTGAGGCGCACTAGTTTATTAAGAGCCTATTCACTCTAGCCTTGAAGGCTAGAGTGGCTAAATTATAGTTGGACGGGAAGACCGCAGCAGGCAAATTGTTCCAGCCCCTCGATGTACGCGGTATTAACGACGAAGCGAATCGCTTAGTCCGGACCGTGTGAGGTTCAACAACGTAAGGGTGGATACTCGCCGTACATCGGGTTGTCCGATGTTAGAAAGTAGATGGCGGAATCAAGTCATGCAATTCCCGCGCACACTCTCCAAAATGCAACCTGTAAAATACGATAAGCTGGCTACCCTGCGCCTGTGCTCGAAGCTTTGTAGATTGGACTTAACCAAATCTGGATCCCCAATAAGCCTCTTCGCACGCCTTTCCTCTGAGTCCAAAGCTGCTAGATGGCATTTTGCAGCACCAGCTCATATGTGACTGCAGTACTCCACACACGATCGGACCTGTGCTTTGTATAACATTAGAAGCTGCCCCGGTGTGTAGTACCGCAGGACCTTTGCAAGAACGCCTAGCTTTCTAGCAGCTACATGAAACACAGGTAGTTGTTGATGGTTGTTGTTGTTGGTTTTTGTTGGTGGTGGTATTTTATGTAATTCAATTATGTTAATAGGGGTTCATTAATGCCTGAAATGAACGATAAATAAATAAATGATGCTTCATGGTATGGCTTTATTTGCAGGAACGTTTGAAAGAGTTGCCGTGGCCCTGGAACGCAAAAGACAAACGAATGACACAGGTGGGTAAAAGTAAAAGTCTGAGACGCTCTACCCTAGAGCGCGAGAAACTGAAAAAAAAGGTTCGGCGTTGTTAACACCCCTCACCGTTCCAAAGCAAAGTGTATTACTAACTACTTTATCAGGTCCCAAACAGAGTTACAGTATTCAAGTTTGGCAGTCAGTACTTATGTAGACAGCAGGGAGAGGATCGAAAAGAAATACCAAAACGAATACCTAAACAAATTTTATTTTAAAAGAA
This sequence comes from Mythimna pallens, assembly GCA_961205895.1. Taxonomy (NCBI): domain Eukaryota; kingdom Metazoa; phylum Arthropoda; class Insecta; order Lepidoptera; family Noctuidae; genus Mythimna; species Mythimna pallens. The sequence goes on from OY540843.1 coordinate 13,758,798, forward strand.
AATTACAATGATTACACTAATGTCAATAATGTTATAAAGACGGAAGTTTGTAAAATATGTGTGTGTCTGTTTGTTACTCTACTTTGTTTGTTGAAACTGTGTGGAAATTGACCCACTGGTAGACTATGTCTTAAAATAAGTGAACCATTTCTGCTTTATCTCTCAAATGAAAATAATATTCCACAACCATCACACAACGCCGTCTAGTCTCAAGCTAAGCAGAGCTTGTGTTATGAGTACTAGAAGACTGATAAACTAAATATATACATATTATAGATAAATTACACCCAGACACAGAACAAATGATCGTGCTCATCACACAAACGTTTGTTCTGGGTGGGAATCGAACCCACGACCTACGGCATAGCAGTCAGGGCCACTAACCACTAGACCAACAGGCCCGTAAAATACATCAGCACGGCCTCTCACATTGCAGATCTCCAACAGAGTCAGTCGAAACTTACCAATACGTGACCTATCAAGAAAATTGCTCTTGAAAATCTCTGAGTGGATTAAGGGAGCTGGTATGCATACGCAAACAAAGTCGTGACCAGTGCCTAGTTTTTATAAAGCCGCTACCATTTAAACTAGTGTTACGCAAACAAGAATTTAACCAGTAGTTAGTACCGGATGGCGGCGCTAAAGATTTTTTCTTCTTCTCTAAAATTATAATAAGGCATCAGACTCATTATAAGCTGTCAATCAAACTGATGCTATCGGGTAAATGCGAGTTTAGCGAGGAAGAAGCCTTTTAAAAGTGATTCATAAAGAGGAGTGAGTAATTTCTTGGACACAAGTAAATGTAGTGAAAGGGCTGTGTGTGATGGTCATGCTTGAAAAGGTCGAATTATGGATGCATTGAGTGACCTACGATGACTAATGAACTTTGATGTTGAATAAAGTTAAAGTTATTATTTACTCGATAGGCCCGTTGGTTTAGTGGTCAATGGCCCTGACTGCTTATACCGGAGATCGTGGGTTCAATTCCCACCCAGGACAAGTGTTTGTGTGATGAACATGATCATTTATTCTCTGTCTGGGTGTAATTTATCTATAACATGTATTTATTTAGGTATATTATTTAGATACATATAAGTATGTTTATGAGATGTCTAGTTCTCATATCAAAAGCTCTGCTTAGTTTGGGCTTTGTGTGAAAGTTGTGGAAAAAAATCTGTGCATATATCACATTGATATTACAAATGCGAAAGTTTGTGAATGTGTGTGTTTGTTACGTCTTCACGCTCGAACGGCTAAACAGATGTAGACAAAATTTGGCGCACGGATAGACCATGGCCTGAAATAGCCCACAAGATATTTAGATATATTTTTTTATCTCGGGAGTATGTTCCTTTGGGAAAATTTTCTGCTTTCACGCGAACAAAGCCGCTAACAGCAGCTAGTGTAGAAATAAAAAAACTGGGCAAGTACGAGTCGGACTCACGCCCTAAGGGTTCCGTACAAACTTAACTACGTAAATATTTCAATTCCCGAATGGAGTCTCGAAGATTTTTCCGAATCGCAAACAAAACATCTGCCACAACAGTCCGCCTATGTACCACCACTGTACATGAAGTTTAAATAAATATATAAAAAAAACAATTTACTGTTTTCAGATTTATTCATGCCAAATTTCAGGAAACTGAGTCAACGGAAAGTACCTTATGAATTTAGATTCCCTTGAGAGTATCGAAATATACGTTTTTTACCACACAAACGGCCATTCCTTTTTCGTTTGTTTAGTTTAATTTTTTTACAGCTTTAAGGGACCGCAAACTTGAGTTTATGGTTTTAATTTCAACTCGATACCTTCACGCGTTCCCAAGATAAAGGGTCTTTACAGACAGACAGATGAACCACAAAGTGAGAGTGAAAAAACGGATTTTTTAGGTACGGAACCCTAAAACACTTAAACATTTAAAAGCGAAAGGAATAAAATGTATAGGAACGCACAAATAATGAATTCTTATTCTTATATTCTTTATTGTACATAATTTTACAATTAATTAAAAATTGGAGAGCTGATGTACAAAGGCGAGCTTAACCTACATTTAGGTTTTCTTACAGCTAAGAAATTCTATATAAAGGATAACTCAAACAAATGCACAACAAAAATCTAAGTTAACATAAATCAGATCACATTTATAACTAAAATAAACCAGTCACAAATACGTGCACAGCACACAATACGTATAAAAATACTATATATATATACAATAAATAAAACCTATACATAAATATTTATGGGTCATGCTGACATTTAATCTTCCCTAATTCTTCCCCTGAAGACCTCCAACGAGGGGCCAGCCCTTAATGTGTGCAGAAGAGAATTCTAAAGAAATAAAATCATGATTTTTTAACAATTTTTGTTGATTGTGATTGGAGAACCTATGAAAAATTAGGAAAATATGTAGATAGATTCTTTAAGAATTACGTAATACTCCTGTTCAATTATTTCCTGCTCCGTAATAGATATGTAACTGACAACAGGTGTGTCTAAAAATATAACTAACTTTTTTAGAAGCGTGTACCGTGTGCACTTACATGTTTGACATATCAATTATTGTTACTTATGTATTCATACGGAAGCAGTAGATAAAGACTTCAATTGTTTCATATTTCGAACATCAAATTGTCACCTTGTATCAAATCATCACACATGCCTTACAGCTAACTGGTTCCAGTGACCGATTCATCCATCGTAACTATTTTTTTATTTGTCTAATCCAGTTATCAAACTTACAAAGACAAGAAATATTGCGTAACTTTTAATGCTCTAACACGCATGCCATTTTATGTGCCTTAGGAACTACTAATTATTAATACTGAGCACTCAAAGTCAGTCTATGCGTAAGGGGGGATATACACGGGTCGATTTTCGTCGCTTTACACATCGTTTCAGCCAACAAAGCCGCATAGCTAACAAAATTTGCACTGTTAGCTGAAATCACGAGTAACAAGGCAGGAGTTTTTTTAAATACCTATTTATCACACCTGTAAATGTCGAGCGCTAGGCTCACATATAGCTTAAAATTTAGACGGTTGAGTTACTAGCATGCGGCCTATCTTCGCACAGCAAAAGTCGAAATCAGCTGAAGAGTTGCGGATGAGGAACTGCTTCACAAATTATTGTTGACGAACTATCCAAAATTAGTAATAAAAGCGATCTATGTACTATGCCACCCACAGACGATTCTATAGAAGTGAAGAAGATAAAACTGTTAAGAGTCGGCCCATTATGGGCCGACTTTTAACAGTTTTATCGACACAAAGAATCAAAAACAACATGTAATAAAAAGCATTCTCTATATTAACTCCATTTTAACGTTTGCGTTTTTCGCTACCTACTGTCCATTTTTGATTTCTATTTATCGTGCGGCCTAATCGTGCAATGGAAATCGACCCGTGTGTATCCCCCATAATAGTTGAGCGGTAGGCTTCGGCAAAGTTAGGCGTGGCCGAAAGACCTTAGTGAACGGATGTAGCAGCCTCGATCGCAAACGCCTATCCAGATCGACGTTTGAAGATAACTAACATCTGAAATAAATAAAAAATAAAGCGCTTGAGTGAAAAGGTCAGCCCGCTGTGCCGAAATTAAAGTCCAAAATAATAATCATTAAAGCCACTACCTGTTGGTAGGTAAAGGTATTTTGACGTGTTAAAATGTCGACTCTCGCAGTCTCGAACGATTTTGCTACCAACGATTTTCTTTTGCCAAATTATGATAGGGTAATTTATTTAATTTATTTATTTACGTACACACAAACACTAAAAAATATAAAAAAAATACAAAAGCAGATAGAAAAAACAAAGGTACTGCTTATTTCAAATGAAATATCTTCCAGCAGACCTGCGACAGGAGAGTAGAACAATGTTTTGTAGAGATTTTATCAACAATGTTTTTTTTTTTTTTCCGGGTGGGAAAATCATCTAATGACAACCCCCGCTCTTGTGCGGAGCGGGAGATAGTGTCAGACTTTTACTGACTAAAAACCCACTCCTGTTCCTTCTTTGCCATTTTTTTTTTCCAGGGCCCCGGGGGTCACTTTCGCATCACCCATGGCCCCAATAGGCTTCGACCCTGTTTGGCCCCTACGGTTGCTGACATCTCCTTGAGGCGCGCGTGGAATACTACGCGTCGTCGACGACTTGGGTTATCAATAATGTTGTGTTATAGCTTGCGTGGACTTGTAGACGGCGAGCAATGGGTAGCTTGTCGTCCGAACCGAGCCTGGACGTCGACAGTCATCGAAGGTGCATAGTGTTAAAGAGATGTTAGCAAAACCGTAGGGGTCCAGCAGGGCCAAAGCCTACAGCGGACCATGGGTTTACTACCGAAATGGAAACCCGTGGTCGTGGAAGGCAAAGGTGTGGCTTTAGTCAGTAAGAGTCTGTAGCGACATCGCGTCACATAAGAACTAATCCTGCATCGCGCAATTAAAGTTCTCCGCGCGATTGGAACATATAGAACAATCCGAAATCATCTATCGGGTAGTTGCCCACCAGACATAACACCCGTCTGGCCGGAGGATCTTCCCTTTTCAACGGAGGTTTGCAAGACTTGAATCTCTGTTCTGCATACCTCCAAAAGTCTGACACGCCTTCTCGCTCCGCCCTAGATTGCGAAAAATCATTGGATGATTTCCCACCTTAAAAAAAAGTGTTATAGCTTAATTTAAATTATGTTTAAATCTTACTACTGAAGAGTAAAGTTACTCTTTCATCCAAACTAATTGTGTATATAAAAGGATCTCAACTTTTTACTGAGTCTCACAAATAAGGCGAGTTTGAGACATAACGTTGGTAATGTGGACAAATGTATGCACTAATTACGGCTGTGAATTTACTTGGTTTACAAGAATCCATCTTTTAAAAGCTATAGCCATAGTTTTTGTTCTTGTAATGAGATCTTTTTGTTCCTTGACAGCCTTTTCAAAAGGGATGATTGATACTTTGTTTTAATGTGACTTTTTTCTCGAAATAATGCCTCCTTATAGCTGTGGATCAGCATCATCTGCACACTTACTTATTTCCAGTAACAAATAGTTTCATTAAACTACTATCGTATCTTTTTATGAGCAAAACTAGCTCCTACCAGTGGTTCTGCCCGCAAAACTCATGACACGAAAATAATTTCGTTTAGGTTTCCTTTTTGTTAATTGTTATCTTGGTGAACAATAAAACATATACAAATAAATAAAGATTAATTCAGGGATAGTGCAACTACATATTGGTGAAAGAATTGTCAGTATCGGCTCAGTTTTAGACAACATAAAATTTTAAAAAAATACCTTTACTCTTTACATTATTAGTATTTAAGATATATATTTACATCAACTGATTTGCCTATTTTCAATGCTGTGATTATAACGAAAGACCCTCAAAGAGAACATACCTAAAATTTGTCTTAATTTAAAAAAAAAATGTAAAAGCGTTGACCGTTTTTATAACCTCGCTCTTACTCTCATTTCAACACACTGCCTCAGTTTCACTTCACATTTTGCAGTAAATTATATCAAAACGCGATCGCTCATTTCTTTTTGGCATTACACCCAACGAAAGCTTCTCATTACGTGAACCATATTTCCTAAAACCTGTATCGGTCCGTACAGGTCTCATTTTACGCAATCAAGTAATTTCTTTCTCTTTAGCAAATGTCAATATTTCGCTCCAAAGGGCAAATAAAGTGGTTCACTGTATTTAATCTTTTAATTGAATAACGGAGAAATCGCAAGCAATTGGTTTAATGTACTCATTAAATAAAACTTAATAATTACACTGGGTATGATTGTGGCTCTGCCTAAAACTTAGGATTATAGTAACTTGATGCTATAAGAACCTCCAAAACCCAGTTATTGAAATATAACTCCTTCAAGTCTGCGAAACTACTGAACAGAATCTGATAGATTCTGTTCAGTAGTTTCGCAGTAAGCACCACTCAAACAGACAAACATGCAAATTACCTTTCACATAAATAACATAATATTCGTCATTATCAACATTTCAGTCCAAAGACGTCCTCTGTTGAGCATAGGCCACCCCCAAATGTCGCCATAATGACCGGTCCTAAGAGTCTTGCATTCGTCGGATTCCCGCGAACCTCACCAGTTTATCCGTCCAACTTGTGGAAAGCCTTCCAACGCTGCGCTAAAAATATGCTGCATAAAATTGATAATATAATATTCACACAACTAACACACAACGCCGTCTAGTCCCAAGCTAAGCAGAGCTTGTGTTATGAGTACTAGACAACTGATAAACACACGCACTCAAATATTTCTAAATACATACATATTATAGATAAATTACACCCAGACAAAGAACAAATGACTGTGCTCATCACACAAACATTTGTCCTGGATGGGAATCGAACCCACGACCTCCGGCTTAGTAGTCAGGGCCACTAACCACTAGAACAACAGGCCAGAGCGTCAAATCTGCTATTACAATAGTGTCGGAATGGTCTATCATTGACTTCATAATTGTTGATTGTGGCAATTTTGGTAATCTACTAATTTAATGGCGTCATTATGACTTTCCAATGGTCAATCACTGACATTCCATTGAGAGAAATGGTAATCTCGTACATAAAGACAAATGAATATTTGACGGCGGGAATCAGCTAAATTTTTAACAGGTCCTTTTGATCAATTCAGATCAGTAACCTACCATTAGAACGTCAAGGTGCAGTCATTGCTTGAGACAGCTCGATATTGTCATTTTAGCACAATAACATTGACCGATCAATGATCGACCATTATGAATTAGCAGATTACGAACTTTTAGCAAAATGACAATGGGATCATGTTGGAATGACGAATTTATAAAAATAGCAGACTATGGCCCCTGTCATGTATGTATGTTGTTAAATACGTTACGATGTTACAAATACGTAAACATCGACTGGTTTTTTGTCAATGAAACAACAGCTGAACTGTGTAACTGAATCACTAATTAAATTAATTATTAATTACATTGTGTCCGCCTGGTTTTGCCCGAATCATACTTAGGTATGTATTAGATCCGTCTTAAGGAATTATTCTGATTAAATTATTTATGAATGTTTATAAGGTAGGTACTGCGAATCCGTCGCGGATATAATGTCCTTCGGCGCTTGTCAAACCAATGTTCTATGATCATTACTTAGATATTGATAAGATTATAATAACTTATAAAATTGTTCAATTATTTTATTTTGTATCCGGATAATGTGTTTCTTTGTCTTATTATAGAAGTAATTACATTGAATGAACAAGCGATTAAAGGCTGTAATAGAGGCGCAATGAGACTGCTGTGCGAAAGCCCTTTTTAGGGTTCCGTACCCATAGGGTACTAGACCACGAGGAAGATCGCCTATGAGGTGGACTGACCAGATTAAAGCGGAAGTAAATGGCTCATCATCACTGCACGAATGCACGAGGAAGGCGGCTATCAGAGAGGAGTGGTTACGTGTTGTGAAGCTTGCCACCAACACCTGAAGTGATGACCACGACCACTCTGTCAAGAGTGATATCGACAAGGAGGTCTTCCTTGTCGGTATCACTCATAGGGTAAAACAGGACCCTATTACTAAGACTCCACTGTCCGTCCGTCTGTCTGTCTGTCCGTCTGTCACCAGATTGTATCTCATGAACCGTGATAGCTAAACAAGTTGGTATTTTCTCAGATGATGTATTTCTATTGCCGCTATAACAACAAATACTAAAAAACAAAATATAATAAATTCAAGTGGGGCTCCCATATAACAAACGTGATTGTTTTACCGTTTTTTGCTACGGAAGGTACGGAACCCTTCGTGCTGGGGTCCGACTTAGACTTGGCCGGATTTTTCCGACCATGCAACAATGTTCATCCCATTGTTGCATGGTCGAGTCACGCCAGTCTTCGACAAGTTCTGAGTGACGGCCCCGACTTACGAGCCGTACGTCGTGAGTTCAAATCCAGGTAAGCGCTTTACTTTGTGTAATTTATTTCTTTACCATTACTCTCAAAATGGTGAAGGAAAACATCATGAAAAAATTGGCATATTCTGTAACCACCAATTCGTTAACCAATTCGTTCGTGTCATCTATTAATTGTCACTGGGCTCGCGTGTTGGATTACGGTCTATTCTCTTTCATAGAGAGGAGAGCTAAGTCCCAGCAGTGGGTACATTATAATGCTGATTATGAATATGCTTATGTACAGTTTACATGTGTTTATGTGTGACTGGCGACCCGCCCCGGCTTCACACGGATGCTATGCTGGTACCACCGCAACCGCTGTCCCTGCATTTTAAGTCTGTAATATCTTCGAAAATATTCATTGAAATGACATGCTATAAAGGGTCTTATTGATGTATATTAAATGCACAATATATTTAAAGTACTTTATTGAATAAAGATTAATGCTCTATTGCTTAAAATCGCTTCGTAAATAAGCCATTATTTCTTGTAAAAAGTAAAAGATAAAAAATGATTATTGTGGGTTATCGCTAAGAGATAAACATACATATACAATCGCGGCCTTTTTATAGACCTTTTGAAGGTGTACAGTGCTGTAGTACATTATTTTGATCTATCTCGTAGGGTTCAGTCAGCGTTTGCAATGTAATCCCAAAATAATATGTTTATTTACGACATCACATTAGAAACCTCTAAAATTATCAGTGTTTCTCTACTATATTATACATGTATCATACATATACCTTCCTCTTGAATCATTCTATCTATTAAAAAAATCCGTATCAGAATCCATTGTGTAGTTTTAAAGATCTAAGCATACATAGGGACAAATAGACGGCGGAAAGCGACTTTGTTTTATACTATATTGATGATAGTAATGTGCATTCAAAAATATAACTCACAAAGTCACAAATAAATCAAAAGGTGTGTAGATAGATGTCATATAAAAACATTTTCCACCATCAATTTACCTGTCCAACGTAATCGTCGTGTAATGTATGTAAATATTAAAATCAAAGCTAATCGATCATGTGGTTGCCAGCAGGCAATGTTTTATGGCCATGTAGTTCTCCTTACAAAGGCGGTACCGCAAGAAAACATAGGTTTTTGCATCTTTTTCAATCATATGCACACTTGATAGAGCGGTACGGCGTTTTGTAAAGGTGGCGCTATATATAAAGCGATGTGGTAGCAGTGGTGATGCTATGACAATATAATACATTCTTTATTTAAAGTATGAGACTCACATAGTGTTAGTAATAATAAATAAACTTAGACTTCGTGCTAAGGACAATTTTCGAGGTTTTATTTATTGAGTGTGCCAGTTATCTTTTTGATTGATATGTAATAATATAATTGTTGAGGCAAGGGCTATAGTCTTTTCATAGTTCTAGATAACCAGTTTACTTAAACCTCGTAAAACCACAGCTCTGCATATTTTTATTTTCCATATGACGCAATAGTTTCCCACCAATCGGATATTGATTTTTACTGACTAAATCCCACCTGTGTTCCTTCACGCTAAAGGCAACTTGCGTTCCAGGGTCATTGTAACCTTGTCACAGCCCTACTGGGCTGCGTCGATTTGCTGACATTTTTTTGAGGTGCGCGTGGAACACAACGCAGTATCGACTCAGGTTTGGTTCTTACCGGAATAGATGATACTCCCACCGAAAAAGAAAACGGGTAGCCGGACAACTAGCTAAAACTCAGCACCCGGAAAGCATTATACAGAAAGTGAAAGAAAACATTATGATTTTAACGTAAAATATTTTAATTTACCATAAAGGTGTCTTCGAAGAAACCGTAAGTGTTTCACGGGTTCATATTAATTTGGCCATGACAGATTTACTACTGAAAAAAAGACTAAAGTAAGTTAACGTGAACTTCCATAAGTATCGCATACAATACAATTATGATATCAAAGGTTGACTGAATGTATGCACACAAACTTTGAGACAAAACAAAGTGAAATTATATCAGCGTTAACGATTCTCTAACTCACTTTAATATCGCCCCTCTCGGAATATTCTCGCTTGCTATGTAACAGAACCCTAAACAAAGTTGCACAAAAATGAACTTGAATGAGATCGAATACAATGTAGCTACATATGTTATTCAAACATGGTGCATAATTATAATCTTCGGCTCTGAAAAATAGAAAAAAAAATCTTATTGTTTCGTAACCCTTCGTAACTTGATTATACTGTACTTGAGAGCCACTTAGATTGAGTTTAGATGGTTATGTCCGACATGATGGTAAGTGGTCACTGTCGCACTCCACCGCGCCTACTATGGACATTGCAATAATTACATGTATCAGGGGTATCACACACCTGCAATGAAGTATACGAGCCAAAAAGGAGGTAGAATCCGTGAGTCAGAGGACAACTTCACACCCCAGCCGCTGCTGCAGGAGACGTCGCAAGACGATTCCCGGCCACTGTAGATGCGGGCTTGCGAGTGGCGAGCAATAGGTAGTTAACCGTCCGGTCATTTGACTCATGCCCGAATCCACGACGTCACGTTTTGTTTCACGAGCGTTTAAAGAAATGTCAGCAAAATGTGCGGGGCCCACCTCATCGCTCCACTCAGAGCGGGAGAAGTCACTTTAAAGAAATATTGGAATATTGGTATATAAATCTGCTTGAGGTTATCGTCAAATCAACTCGCGGTTGTCGTCAGAGTGTCTTCACAAGATTCTACAATACTTCACTCACATTGCAAGAAAAGAGGTTGGCAACCTCGAAAGGCTCATCTTGACCGGTAAACTGGATGGGGAAAAGGCCTCGTAGAAGCTGCCCAATACGTTGGTCTGACCAGATCCGCACCGCTCTTGACTCTACGCTATACGCCCTTCACACCGCCAGAGACAGAAACAGATGAGGAATATCGTTCGAATGAAAGTGATGAAGCAGGGAGGTCACGACCCTCAGCATTGAGGAGTACGACGCAAGGAGGAGGAGGGTATATAAATGCGATTAATTTGTGTTTAAATTAATCGCATTTAATAAATAGCAAGTTCTTAATCTAAAATTCTCTTCAAAGAATTCTAATTTAGAATTAACAAATCAGTATTTAAGCCATGCGTGGTTAGCGAGTGTTACAAATAAGGCTGTGTATAAACTTAAACTCACCCGAACAAACAACAGTATCTTTGCAAGTATTAAAAAAAGCTGACGATCGCCTTCGTCAACCTTTCACAGCCTAAGGATATTTACAACGCGATTTAAACCTTAAATATTTTTCTTTTCCATCTTCATCGACGGCCGGCACCCTAAGGTTTCCTTTAATTGCACGCCCTCAAAGGTCACAGCAGTAATCAGTCATTTAAACACCGTTTAACTCAGCTGTCCGTCTGTCGATTGTTATAATTACTCGTTTAATTTATAATTTACATGTTCGTGTATTAATGAAAACTTGTGAATGTCTACTTCTTGGCAGCTGAGGTGAGAACGAGGTTGAACTGTTGTAAGCTGTAAGGATCTGATAATTACAGGTAACATCGTGCTTGTACTTCCCAAAGGGTAAGGCAAATAAATGTTTTTGTAGAACACAATCATTGCCGGTTCTTTTTAAACCCCATGTAATATGGAGCAAGTCAATAGTCATAAATAGGCACACAATTTTGGACTCTGTGCTAGTACTGCAAAATAAAACAGATTAAATAAGGAAAGAAATAGTATATTTTGATATAAGTTTAGAAACTGTCATCGCGACAGAGGTGGAAATCACCCGAGCCACTGGCGAGGGTGTTATGAAGCCGAGTGCTGCAGTACTATATTTTAGTGCTGTACTATATTTGGCGACAGTCACCACGTTCAACACACAAGGGAAATAAAACCCAGGTTGTGATCGGCAGTAACACTTACAACCACTAGATCAATGAGGCAGCCATTATAATAATGCTAATACTTACACACTACTACTTACTATACTTATTATAATAATATTATAGGGATATTCTCTCTTCCTTGTTAAGGAATATTATTTCTAAGTACTAATAATAACTTAAAACTGTGTTTTTCTCCAGAAAACTCGCAATTGAATCAAAATGCTATCGTTTAAGCCAGTTACCTCTACTATCAGTCTTTTATTACTGTCCTAACATCAGCTATCTATTAGCTTACCGACTTTTTTTTTTATTATTGTTGATAGGCTCGCGTTTGACCACTATCTCACCTGATGGTAAGACTAAAAAGTGTGTTTTTTTTAATAAAAATCTTTTATCTGACTAGAACCATTAACTCAGCATGTATTTATCTAATAAATAATCATCTTCACGTCTAAGCATAGTATTACCAGCTTTTATTTGACTTCCCAGTGAAAACTCTAAAGGAGGCGGCCGATCACGTGAGGCAACGGTCCTCACGCCCTAACCGCCGCTGGAATTCCGATCCCGATTTCCGGCCGCGGCCACGGCCGCCGAGCGGGCTTGCGGTAGGCGAGCAAAGGGTGGCTCGCCGTCCGACCGTCCGGTAACCGTCCGCACCGAGCCCAAGTCGTCGACGGGGCGTATTGTTCACACGCGCGCCTCAGGGAGATGTCAGCAAATCGTAGGGGCCAGCAGGGTCAAAGCCTACTGGGGTCATGGGGAGTGTGAAAACGAAACCCGGAGCCCTGGGACGAAGGCAACGAAGGAACAGGAATGGGTTTTTAGTCAGTAAAAGTCTGACACTATCTCTCCAAAGCGAGAGCGAGATATGATAATTTTCCCACCAAAAAAAAAACAGGTTTGGTCATAAATATACTTTATCTATTACTTTTAGATAGATATACCTATTCTCTTTATTTGTCCTTAAAACTTTATTAAATACATTTTTGAATATTTCTTAAAAAATAAATAATTAAAAATATAAAAAATAGTATCCCACCGGTATCGGGAACAGGGTCCAAGTTACCAGTCAGGGCTCCAGAGAAAGGAAAAACCTCCTAACAATACGAGCCGTGTTCATGGACACGGCTGGTGACCACAAAGTTATGCGTAATCCCTTTATACCTACTTCTGCAAGCACTAACCAACTAAATGAAAAGATGTTAACGCAAACTTATACCAACTCACGCCTAGATAACACCAGTAATCAGGTCGCTACGTCACGGAAGCCGGTTGTAATTGGAAATATTTGTTATATCATAGCCTTTATAACCCATAATAATACATTACGTATCCTGGTCCGTAACAATTGAATGTATCGATGTACCCGCATAGTTTGCATGAAGCGCGGGCAGGGTGACGGGGGGTGGTGGAGGTGTGCGGGCACCGGGGCGCAGGCGTGGTCGGCGCCGGCCGCTCTCCTTGACTCCAGCGTCAAGCATCGCATGATCTCTGCTAGTGTGCATGGATTGAACTGTTTTGGTACTTTAGAAATTGTGTGTTGAAAGCTCTGTCGTATAAGTTGCTTATTTCGAATACTTTACCTTCTTTAAAAACCTCAAGCGAATATCTGGTATTTCAAATGTAGTGAAAATGACCAGCATTATTATTTGCAAAAAAAAAAAATTATTGAACAAAAACCTTAACCGTCACGTTACGCCCGGCAATTGTGAAACATGTATGGACATCTAACGCACACAAGGAAGGCAAGAGTGGTGGCGTAGTAGGAGCATATCGTCATGCCGTTGGCCGACACAGCATTCGAGTTGGTTTTACTGCCAAGGGGCGCCAATAGATGTTTCACATAAAAATTAAGAAACTATTGAATTCCAAGTATCAGCACTTCTCAGTCGGTGTATATTCTCAGTGAATGTGGCGACTGTTCGAGTGGTCGCGGGCGCGGTGTGATAACGGAGCGTTATCACAGCCTGCGCTAATGCCCGCTTTGGTCGCATTGTGCTCTGCTTGTTTCTACTGCTTTTGTTCTTTATTGGGTAGGCAGAGGCGGAGGTAATACTGGCCTATATAGCTTTACATAGTTTTACAGGGTGTGTCGAAATAAACTGTGTTTGAAAAGTGAAGGACAATGTATTGAGTTCAAAAAGATTTAGTAAATGTTGTCTGTTTTAGGTAGGTACTGTAGTTACTGAAGTAAGAACCTACAAATTGTTATACTGTTTTGAAATATAATGTCCAAAATAGAACGTGTACGTAAGTTATATTTTATTATTAGTTTTTGATAGAATCGGAATATCTTAATCATTGCATTTCAAGTTATCTGTTCAGGGTCATAAGTATAAATCATGCTTATTACGTGCTTTCCTTATATACTTAAAAATTAATCGGATAAGAGTATTTGTAGAGCATTAGGTCAATGCTGATTGTCATTATTGATGGTCAAGTTTATTCAATTATTTATTAAGGACCTTCAAAAATGGATATAGGTGCCTATGTATTGCCTATTATATTTTTCACAAGCTATTGCAATTTTATTCGTGTAATCAATATTTGATACATACATTATCATGTATTGTTTGGGATTTAAATTAATTTCTTTATTTTATTTTCCAATTCCTTAATTAACATTGTTCTCACCCAATAGAAGCGACAAAAAAAATGTAATCAGGATATTTGCAATACATAACATGATTTAAAAGATCATCCATGGAGTTTCTTGCATATTCTTTTCCATAAAAATATACGCTTATAAGTGTTTTTTTTTTTAATTTAACGACTTCCTAAGAATTCAAAATGCCTGTAAATGGTTTATTTGAAATAAACGCTCTTTAGAGTTGGCTCTTTTCACAATGAAAAGCTGGGTACGTTTCCGTATGACAGCGAAGTGGAGGAGTATATTGACGCTAAAATGAATTTTGTTTTTGTGTGTTGTTTGTTTATGTTTCCTGTGTTTTAAGCGGTGTCGGTACAATAAAGAATATAATAATAGTATCTAATTCTGTGTCTGGGTGTTATTTATCTATATATGTATGTATTTAGAAATATATAAGTATGTTTATCAGTTGTCTAGTACCCATAACACAAGCTCTGCTTAGCTTGGGACTAGACAGCGTTGTGTGATAGTTGTGGAATATTATATATTATATTATATATAATTAAAACATTAATTGGTTTAATTTTATGATGCCCAATAATTTATTTTTCTACCCGTTTTAGATTGTATATATACCTATTCGTTTATTAATATTTATTAGTTTTGATGTTTATAAGCAAATAAAATAATTTCATTTTTGTTTTAACATTAATGGCTAGTTCTTTTTATTTACTTTTTTATTAGTACAATTTTTTTGCATTAGACTTCCAAAAGATGGTCCCGTGCAAACAAATCAATTACAGGCGTCCTTTTTATTTATAAATAATACTATTAAAATGCTATTTCCAACTTTTCTTCTCTCAACATTTCATACTGTCCCTTTACATACAGAAACTGTATTCAAAATGGACGTCAAAAGCAACGTCTTACTTATAAATGCTATAAGCAATCCGAAAGTCGTAAATTCCGATATCTAAACTAAACGCTTGGTATAATAATTTATAATATTTGCTCAAAACTGAATACAGATTCAGTTTCTATTCAGATGTTTGTTAATTTTGTTATTGAGGTATTTGTCGGATTAAATATTACTTAAGTAAGGATTAGTAGGGAGTAGGAAAAAGCTAGAGGAATCATTTTGTATTTTGCTAAAGTATTTCTGGATGAAAACATAAGGGAGACCATTTTGGGAAGCTTATTTTATTTATTAAAACTTTTTTCTTTTTTAGGTGGGATCATTTAATGACGGCAACGGTCCCGAGTTACAAGTTGTAGGTCGCGGGTTCAACTCCGAAAGAGTCCCGTGTTACATAAACCCCCTGGTAGGAATGATTGCCAGATTTTCGGGCTTTTGACTACCTATTTCAAAACGTTACTCACGTTCACTTAGGGTATCTAACTGTCTAATATTTAAATCAACAGTTTCATAATAATATTTATTTTTTTAATCTTTATTTTGGAGCTTTGTCGATAATAACTATGTCGCTCCATCATAGCCAAATTTTGGAAATTATAAAATTTATATTAAAATATGATTGTAGTATATTTTGTAAAGTGGTCTTGCCTCGTCTGAGGTTTGCTTAGCTAATATACTATTGCAAATACCAATTTCAATCATATGAGTGCTAAACAATTTCTCCTGAGGCGTTCGCCCCACTCACATTCCACCAGAATATGGTGTACGTCCTCGATTAATCCACATTTTTCGCAATTAGGTGAAGATCTGATACTCATATGGAACGTAAACTCCCTCGATTGGATGCGACCAGATCGAAGCCCCATGGCAGTAACAATATCTTTTCTATTAAGAGCATAATTATCTATCCAGGGAACTGTTAGTGGTTCGGGTTGGATGGTGTTGTACCAGATACCTTTCGCTTTTTATTTAACTAATATTTTATTTTTACGTTTGTCTTACGCGAGTCTAAAATTTTGTTTTTCTTTGTTTCTTTGCATGATAAAATTATCTGAGACCTTTTATGGTCTCATAATTTGTAGAGGTTTTGTTATAACTCCAAGTCAGTTCAAACAGTCCTCCGTATGTTTTCACACAACTTCGCAGTGGGCCCCAGCTTTATCAATAAAACTGAATATCTAACGCGCGACGTAGGCGTAAACAAGACTGATGCCTTCTAAGAGGACTTTAGCTGAAGTTGTGTCCGCAATACCTATTGATAGCCCCTAGGACCCGGTGTAGGATATGTCCTACATTAGAGCCTGCTTACGTATGCCTAGCCTACAGTTAGGCATTGTGGAAGATTATGTAAGTGTATTTTGAGGTGGATGGAGTAAACGGTAAAGTTTTGGATGTACATATCTCAATTGTTTTTAAGGAGTATGTCTATTAGGTGCACCGTTATAAACTATTTTTCTTTTTGATGAGTAAAATAATAACGTATATCCTCACGCCCTGAGTGGAGAGGGCGTGTTAGACTTTTATTTTGCGTTTCAGGGTTACGATAAGCTCTATTAAAAAAATACATTCAGCCAAACATAGAAACTCCGTCTTTTTGAAGTCGGTTAAAAAAGATCCTGTGGCCCTAGCGGGCATCAGTTCTGCTGGGCCCCTATGGTCACTTTCCAAACATTGGAAAGTGACCAGAGCAGATAGATTTTCCCACTTGGTTTCGGATATAGTTCAGGGATTGACGAAGTTTTGGGTGAGCTTTGAATATACTCGTATCGTAAATAGATACTGTGAAATAATTTAATAAATTAGTAGTTAGGTATTTTATGATTACCGGACAAGTTGAGAAAACAGGTCAGAGGATTTTCCAAAACTAGATTTCTAACTATACCAATACTGGTAATAAGATGCTGCAATATATAAAGAAACCCATTGGTATACTCCCGGATTCAAACTTGCAACATAACGGTTCATCGGGTCATGATTCTATAGTGTACTAAGAAATGTTGTAATCGCAATAATCAATTAAATCATTCGGTGAAGCGTCTTTTTTGAAATTGGAAGAAAAAAACGTGTTGCACCGACCCCAAATAACAAGGGACAAGAGCAGGAAGATGGTGATGAGATGATGATGATCACTTAAGCAATACTGTCCACGAACGTGTAGCTTATGAAAATCTGCCAACGACGCGGCAACGTGAGTTATTGCCGCTTCGTTGACAGAGTTTCATATTTTTGTATGTAAGCTGTGAGCAGGCGTATACCAAGCGTATAATAACAAATAAGCTACGCGCCCGTGACCATAGTAGGCCTTACGGATTACACACAAAAGAGAAACTCGAAAGAGTTACCTGCGCAAAAACACAAGTGGCAGCTAAAGGAACACAGGTGAATTTTAGTCAGTAAAAAAATATGACACTACCTCTCGATCAACCCAGAGTGGAACTGAGTCATTTTATGATTTCCCACTGAAAAAAGATTATATATTTAAATAAACTCATTTATAATTGGCGATTAATAAGTTAATTGTATTATTAAAAAATCTCACTTACGAATGCTTACCTACGTCAAGATGTTTTTTACTAAATCATATTTATTCTTAACACAAATGCAGACTAGTTAATGCAGAACAACATGCCCATATCAGCAACTACGCCTTATCGTCAAGCCATCAGTCAGCACCTTCCGCGTCGCTGCCAATTACAGCATTCATATTCATTAATCCTCGTCAGTATATAATTACGAATGAAGATTCTGAATGTGGACCACTGAACAAGGAAACCGCATGCAAATAGCACATGCGCGCTGGTACAGATGGTTAATTCTGGTAGTTAAGAAATGTTCACATTCAAGTTGTATTCTTATTTTGGTGACAATCAAGGTAAAAAACTGGTCAAAATGAAGGGAAATTTGAGGCATTTTTGACAGTTTGCGATTTTTTTTTAGAGAGGATATTATCTTTTTTTTTTTCATTTATTTGTTTCAAAATTTATACAAGTAATAGGTACAATACAGATGATGCAAATCATAAACTCATTAGAGTTTTACCGTGCATCATAATCATCGACACAAGATTTTGCCTAACTAAAACACAAAATAGAGGGTATAAGTAAATAAAACGCAAAATTGACCGTACGTAACATCGCACCAGAGACCAAGCTAACCGCTTATCTATTTACAAAAATATTTAAGGAATGTATTGAGACTGATACAGGTTGTTCCTTCTAATGACATCTCTCGCCCTTGGGTGGAGTGAAAACCTATCTTTGGGGCCCTTTTAGAGCCCCGGGGTTCTGTTTCGCACAAACCCATAGTCCCAATAGGCTTCGACCCTGCTGGGCCCCTACGGTTTTATTGACATCTCCTTGAGTAGCGCGTGGAAATCTACGCGCCGTCGATGACTTGGGCTCGGTCCGGACGGTTACCAGACGGTCGGAAGGCGAGCTACCATTGCTCGCCGTCCGTGAAAATTTGCGATGGAGATGTGAAGGAGAATGAATGGAACAAATAAAAAATACGTGAAATGCCCCGTATTTTTTGGGCTCATCTGTGTGAAACATACAGCCAATGCAACTAGAAGGTTTCTGAATTAAGTATTTTGAGTTCTAAAAAATTGTAAAACCCTACTTAAATACCAAATTTTGATAGGTGTGATTTTTTTTATTACTCAACTTCAAATGTTGTAAGATTAAACCAGAAATCGGAGGCTAGTCATGTAACTTTTAGTCTTCGGATCGTGGGGTCCGAGTGCTCACAAATTATTTAAAGAACTTTCAAAATGCCTGGTTGACACTTGGCGTGACCCAAGGGCTGGCTTTTGCTTCGGACAAAGGACAAGCATTGCCATTCAGCGTGGCAATGTCACCAGTCTTTTGGGTACATTATCAGTCATCAGCGAAGCGGAGGAGTTTTTCGACGCAGTACTTTAGAGTGCTTTTTTTAGTACTTTAGGGCTTTTATTTTTATTTTGTAAGTTAGCTTTAATTAGGTGAAGTTAAGCATATTAAAGTATTACTTAGTTGCAACAAATAAATAAATGAGTTCACTTTTAGTCTATAAATATAATGTATGACGAATAATAAAGCTAAAAGGTTAATGCACCCGTCAAAAAATGTTAATTTCAGATCTTGTGAACCATAAAAATAGCTCAATAGAACGGTTAAAAGATCAGATTTCACGAGTAAAAAGTCGCATGTTCAAACGGCACATGTTATATTCTGTACTTTAAAAAAAAATATTTACATGCTCTAGCTTGACTGCTATCTCGCCTGATGATGGCAAACCATGATGTGGTCGACGCTTGCTTCGAAGTAACTTATTCACTCTTCACTTAAACATCCCACAGATTTTAACTATCGGAAAACACAGATTCCAGCTGGGAATCCTAATTTTTAACCGACTTCAAAAAGAAGGAGGTTCTACGGTCAGCAGTTTTTTTTTTTAAATTTATGTTGATCGGTTTCTCAGTCAATTGTAGACCGTTATTTTTTATTATTTTTTTCGATTGAAAGGTCTTCCGTCCCATAAAAATATTGTTATGATCTCATGATGAACTTCGAATATATAGAATGGAATTCCTTACAGGATCACAGCAGAACTGTCGTAACAAGTAAAATTGCTTTGTTTATTCGTATAAGCGACTCGCTTCTGCCAGCGGCTTCGCTCGCGTGAAAGTACGTTTCTCCATACGAACTTTGGACCCCCGTTTCATCCCCTTAGGGGGTGAATATTGGGAAATCCTCTCTTAGTGCTCGCCTAAGTCATAAAAGGAATCTTTGTGCAAAATTTCACGCTCGTAGTCCTAGAAGTTTCGGCTGTGCGTTGATATGTCAGTCAGTCAGTTTCTTATTTTATATATATAGATGACTTTAAGTTTGACTGAGGGGTACTTTTTAGTTGTGGTACCGCAACTAAAAATAGTAAAATAAAAAAACTTTTTACATAACAAATACATTGAAGTCGGTTGTATTTTTTTTTTTTTTGTAAAAACTTTTTCTAACTGTACGCATGATGAACATGTTCTGATACAATTTGACCACTTTTAGTTCAAAAAAGAATTGATTGATCGTATGTAATTTTGTCAGCAATATACTACCTAAATAATTATGGGAAACTATGCTCCCTTTACAGTTGTGTATTATGATGGCAAATGATATAATAAATTCTCCAGCTCTGGGTGTAGCGGGAGGAAGTATCAAACTTTTACGGACTAAAACCACGTGTGTTGCTTCAGTTTTTTTTTACGTGAGAAATGACTTCTCCCAAATGACTAAAACCCAAAGTGTTCATTCAGTTACCCTTTTAGTGAGGACTAAGGTAACTCTTTATGGTAGGTAATTCTTTTTTCTGTTCCTAGCAGGCATCGGCCCTAACTGGCTCTGTCAATTTCGCTGCCATCTCTTCGAAGCGCGCGTAGAACACAGTGCACCTTCGACCTAACCTTACCTATGCGGACGGCTGGACGGCGAGCTATCCATTGCTCACCATCCGCTAGTCCACGCTTAACGTAACCACTCAAGTATAGTTATTTTTCTCACTCAATACTACCCACCTATACGTAAGTACTTACCGCAAATTAACAATTCAAAATAACTGTATAATTATGCATGTATGTATTTATTCAAATGCACGTGTGTCTTCGATTGAGCTTCTCTACCTTATATGTAATTAGTAATTACATGGATATACATAAATATCGCTATTATTTCTTAATATTAAAGCATATTGAATTGTGGTGGACGTGGAATAAACAGTTTAAGTTGAGGAATAAAAGGTGTAGAAGTGTCTTAATTGTTGAATTGAAAAATAAATACGATATAGGAAAACCTTTATCTCGACTATTATTATAAAGCTTTCATATTGTTTGTGTGTATGTTTATTGATGATCGAAGCTGCATATGCACTGATCAACAATATTCAACACTTTCGATCAGACTATAGTTATTATGCCGGAAATCTATGAATCGAATGAGATATGGTATAGGAGTAAAGATATGGGTCTTGTACTGGTATAGGATATGTATAAACATCAACACTGCGTAGCTTCATCTTTTTTATCCCGGATTAGGTTTCTTTTTGACTATTTTCAATTTTACGCAGGCAAGCTGCTGGCAGAAGCTAGTATCTTTATACGTAGGAGAAGGGAAGAGCACTAAATAAGTTTTTTTTTTCCTTGTGCGTTTAAATTTTATATTATTATTTGTATTATTTATTTTAATTTTTATTATAAAATTATAAAATCTTACGATATTTATTTTATATTATCATTCATTTATTTATTTGCTCCTAATATATTAGATCCTTTACCTATGAATAAGTATTTTTTAAGCGCTTTGCTTTGAACTGTGTGACTTTTTTTTTGGGTGGGAAAATCATCTAATGACATCCTCCGCTCTTGGGCGGATCGGGAGGGCGTGTCAGACCTGTTCCTTCTTTGTCATTGTTCCAGGGCCCCAGTAGGCTTCGACCCTGCTGGGCCCCTACGGTTGCTGACATCTCCTTGAGGCGCGCGTGGATCACTACTCGCCGTCGACGACTTGGGCTCAAGGAAAGTTATCATAATCAAAAAAAAACTTGCGTACAAGGATACGTTACTCTAAATAACAGATCACAATGAGAAATAACTCCCATACATGTCAATCAATACGTAAAGTATAAAAAGATATGGGAACTATAAAAGAACTAATAAACCAGACTGATGTCAACAGACGGAATTCCTTCCCATGCGCCCACGCATGTTTTGTTGCTATGATAGTACGAATATTGCATTGGCATATTTGTATGGTGGTCCCTGTTTCATCAGATCTGTAGTTCTTTAGCTGATCATTTTATTCACAATTCAAAGAAATAGGAAGTAGGTATCCACTTTTGACAAAGCTTACTTACGCAATAGCAAAGATCCATTTTTTTCTTTCTGCTGCTCACGAGATCTCGCCCGATATATGCTTCGGGATTTTACATCGCAGAGATATGCTACATATCTTTGCCAAATGCGTCACTGTTCACAGGCTTAAGTCAACGTAACCTTGGTCTTGGGAAACACCTAGAAGTATGGCAAAAGGAAAGTGACCCACACCTAGCAGCGTTTTACAAAAACAATGATGATGTTGACGAATGCGTTGGCATTTATCATCATCATCATCATTTTAGCCGAAAAACGTCCTGTCCTGTCCGTCCTGAAATGCTGATCCATTTTCTTAAGTAGGTAGAACCTTGTTCGACCTTGAGGAACATCAACAGCAGTTAGTCGACTACCGGATTCTGCACTATGTTGTAGAATGTGTCCTTATTAGACTACTATTACCACTGATATACTGCCATAGTAACCTCATGAGCCTCCCACACTAACAATAACGAATGATAATGTTTGTAAATTATAGCATATCAGCACTAAGTATATTTCCTTATGTGTAGTTAATTAGAAGTGATATACCTCTTTTGTGGTCTGGTCTAGATATTTTTAATGATATAGAAGAGTTCGTGGCTAGAATAATAATAGCTGCACGGGTCGACTTTCGAGATTAAGCAACCCTTGACAAGGTCATTCATTGAATAGGTGACCATCTCAATATATCTAGGTTACTCCGTGCCTAGATATCAGGTTAGATCCTTGACAGGTGTTATGGATTGTCAAAAGACGGAAAATCTGACACCTGTCATGCCTAGAGGCTTGCCTATTATTACAAGCTTTTATTTAGTTTCACCTGTCCCGATGTTTGTAAGTCTGTAATCAAATCTTGCAAATTAAATTTGATCCATTTCCCGGTTACCGATTGAGCAGAATTTTTGCATGCATGTGTAAAACAGATGACAATGCAAAATTATTACGACATGGAGCTGATCTGATGATGGAACCGGAAGGTGGCCATAGGAACTCATATAAGCCTATCGAGTTTGAGCTCTTTGGAATGGTCTTGATGAGTTTTAATTATGTAAATATATACCGCGCTATAAAAGCTTGCTACGAAAAAATGATTTTTACTGAAAACTTATTTTACCAAATTTTCTGGATTGTGGACGTCATATATGTAGTCGCTCCATGTAAAATATTGATATCCAGTAGCATTTGGTTTGACTGGAAACAGACCCATATGTAGTTGGAAAAAGGTTGTGCAGATTAATTGAAAGGAAATAAATAAATAATAAATGTTTTATTAGCACAAAAGGGTTACATTAGTTTGTACATAATGGTGGTATATATAGCAACTATTTAGAATACAACAATTGTAACCATACAATTAATGAACCCTGCCTCTCAAACTAAGGCTACCTGTATTTTGAGAGACAGTTTTTGGCTAAGATATTTACGCAACTAATAAGTAGGACATCGTCTGAAATTAAAAGAAAAAAAAAGAAGTAATGGAAGTAAATTAAATTAAATTAATTACAATCAGCAATAAATAATCAAGAATAATAATTAATTAAGCAATAATCAATAATAATAATTAATTTATAACAATCACAAAAAAAATAATTATTTTGTGTTGGTGGAATATTTCCAGAAAATTATTTTCTAAATGATCTACGTTAGTAGCGATTCCGTGTGAGGAAAGTCCTGGTGTAGAAGCCACTCAGTGATCTTACATCTTCGTCCACTATTTTTACGAAGACACTGCCTCCCAAGATACAGGAGTCAGGGTATTCATATTAAATTGACTGTTGTATTGCTTATATTTTTT
The DNA here is from genome assembly GCA_961205895.1 of Mythimna pallens. Taxonomy (NCBI): domain Eukaryota; kingdom Metazoa; phylum Arthropoda; class Insecta; order Lepidoptera; family Noctuidae; genus Mythimna; species Mythimna pallens. The sequence goes on from OY540843.1 coordinate 13,782,751, forward strand.
TTTTGAGCTTACATTTGGTGTCAAATATGTACTTTATAATAAATAAATATTATTACATTATTATTACATTTCAGTGTGTGTCTGTTGAGATCCTTTAAGATGCCTGGTGTAAATAAAAACATAGGTACTGTTGTAACTTCTACAAATCATCATCATTTCAGCCGATAGACGTCCACTATTGGACATAGGCCTCCCCCAAGTGTTGCCACAACGATCTCTCCATTGCGTCTCGTAGCCATCGGATTCCCGCGACCCTCACAAGGTTATCAGTCCTTTTAAAAATATGAATGTTTGTATGTTTCAATCACGCCTCAGTGGCGAAACAAATTTGGGTGAAACTTGGCACGAGTGCAGGCCATGAGTTGGTTAAAACATAGGATCCTTTTTGCTCGGTATTATGTTTCCATTGGATGTAATTTTTGGCAATTGCGCGGGCGTTATCGCTGATGGTAGTATACAATAAACTTTTTTCTGACCTCTTTTTTAATACCTAATTATAACTTCTACCAATTTAAAAATAATTTTTGACAGTTTTAACATAGTATCACGCTAAATAGGTTAGGGTAATTTAAAGTTAAGGCCTCAAAGAAAGCTGGCCTGTAGATTCCACGTTTTGAAACAATTTTGCATATATTTAAATATTTTTAAGTAATATTTTAACAAAGTGTTAACGTATTTCTGATTTAAAGGCGTGTCTAGCCAGCCATTTTGGGTTGTGTTCATCACATCCTGCCCCCAGGCTACCAAATTGTATCCACAAAATATTTAAAAAAACTGGGCAAGTGCGAGTCGGACTTGCGCCCTGTGGGTTCCGTACAAACTCACCTTATGCAAATAGTTCAATTCTCGAATGGAGTCCTGAAAAATATTAATCGAAAAAAAAAATTGTGACGTACAATTTTTTTTTTACTGTTTTCAGATTTATTCCTATACCTGTGCTATAAGACCTTGCTTTATACCAAATTTCAGGATTCTGGGTCAACAGGAAGTACCCTATGAATTTTGATACCCTTGATAGTGTCGTTGTCGTTTTAGCGTCATAAACAGCAACATCTTTTTTTTTTCATTAATTATATCATGGTTTTAATTTCAACTCGATACCTCCACGCATTCCCGAGATAAAGGGTCTTGACAGACAGACAGACGGACGGACAACAAAGTGATTTTATAAGGGTTCCGTTTTTTCCTTGTGAGGTACAGAACCCTAAAAATGAATTCGAATTTAATGAAGAGCTCCCCAAGGTCCCAAGATTGTTTAAGAATAAACAAAAGAATGTCATGAGCTGGAAAAATGAATTATTTCGATGAAATTGAATAATGTATTAAATAAAATATAGTAAATGTATACTGTAATAAGAAATGTGTTTATTGAAACTGATAATTTGACTGACGACAGATGGATAAGAAATTACGCTTTATAATACTTTATTTGTAACTAGCTTTGAGAGCAGTGGTGGCCGAAAGGTAACGGCCCCGACTTACGAGTTGTAGGACGCGGGTTCAAACCCAACCAAGCGCATTACTTTGTGTAATTTATTTCATCACCAATGCTCTCAAAACGGTGAAGGAAAACATTGTGAGGAAACTGGCATGTCCTAGAACCAAAAATTCGAAGACATGTGACATTCGCCAACCCGCACTGGGCCAGCGTGGTGGATTATGGCCCATTCCTTCTCTTAGAGAGGAGGCCTGAGTCCCAGCAGTGGGAACATTAAAAGGCTGATTATGCTAACTAACTTTTGCCCGCATCTTCATTCGGATAGGTACATAAAATATAGCCTATGTCACTCAAGAATAAAGCAGCTTTCTATCAAAGAAAAAATTTTAGCAATCGAATTAGTACTTTCAGAGATTACCTTCTACAAACAAAAAAAACAAACTTTACCTCTTTATAATATTAGTGTAGATAATGTTTGTAGCGATATATATGTACATTACATAGGGACTAAAAATTCAAAATCCTGCATCGCGATATCACAGTTCTCTGCACGATAAGAACATACATATGCAAAAGTCAACTATTGCAACAGTTGCCCAGACCAGATACAACACGCGTCTGGTACGAGGATCCACCCATTTCAATGGAAGTTTGCGGAATTCCATACCCGCATACTTATAAATGTTCAGTAAAAAGTCTCATCGTATTGTTGAAAGAAAGAAGCTTTACAATTAAAAATATTTACCCTGTGTTCAATCTCGCTAAGTAATCAAACTTTTTCAATTATATATTGATTGGCTTGTACTTGACCACTATCTGATGTAGTCGACGATGGAGCATGGATGCCCAGAACTAATCTGATCACTCTTGACTTAGAGACCTCCAGGTTGTAAGTTATCAGGAAAAACAAACTCCGGCAGGGAATTCCACTGCATAGCTGTACATATTGAATATATTTACAATATGTTTTATGCGTATTGTTGGGATATCCCCCATATACCTGTGGCGCATCACCGTGCAAAATTATAATTTGTTATAGTATATATCAAAATACGACAAAGTAACTAAAAATATCACTATTTGAAATGAGGAGAAAATCTAAGTGCTTCTGGTTAAGCTAATTAATGTACAGGATAATTAAATAGATGCGTAAGATACGAGAATTTGATCAAAACTGCAGTTGAGAATAATTAATCCATCAAACTCGACCCTAAATCACCGTACACTGCAGGCCACAAATAAGTGCACGCTCATATTTCCAAAGTATTCGATCTGAACCCGATACGCATGAGACGCCTATTCCGTAAGCGCGATCTCAAGGCCCCGTGCAGTATCGTCGTCGACAGGCGATCCGACGGTGTAGGGTGTCAACGACGATGCGATCGACTTACCCATCGACCGATCACGAGCCGAGAATGTCAACGCACTTGTATTGCACTAATTAGCTGCGTAGTGCCACAATTAGGTCGTAAAGAAACTTGCGAACACCTAGACCTAAGAATTTGCAAGATTAAATTGACGTGGTTTTGTATTTTCGGAGGATAAAGAAGCAGATTGCATCAATTTATCAGAAAAAGACTACACAGTAATTAGTCGACAGTAATCAGGTAAAAACAGTTCTGTCTGAATCGGAGTATCTCGTAAACTAATTAACAAGCAACCGTTGTAACAGAGATTGCGGCAATGGTCGTCGCATGTCGCAGCGCACTCAACAAAACCTAACACATAACTTTTTATAAGTTCGTGGAGAAATCCGCATTGTGGTGCCTTTACAACGTTTAATGTGATGCCGATACGTAGTACGATTGCACAGTATTGCACCGCACGGAGTGGGCGGGACACGCAAGTCGGTCCGAACCATGCAAATGCTTGGTGTACACAACTTGGCCGATAATGTATTAGGAATCCAGCTTGATTTGTGTGGGCATGCTCGAGCCTTTGTCCTGTTACCTACCGAGTTTGTTCTCTTAATGTTGCTGGTACGCATATTTTTAACGGGACCAGATAAAATTCATACGTAGTAGAAATATTCAGCATATTCAGCCCTGTTTCATGATTACTTCCTTATATGGTTCGGCTTATTATTTTAGCCAGATATCATGTTCGCCTAAATCTACGATGACGTCAACGACGATATCGTTTTTGGAACTCATTCGTTGTGCGGACAGCTAAGGAGTGGAATCTAATAGCTACAACCTAGGGGTTTTTAAGTCGAGAGTGAATAGATTATTTCTAGGTAAGCGTGCTTCATCGTCAACCACATCATCGCTTAACATTAGTCGAGATAGTGATAAAGCGTGAGCGTGTCAATAATAACAAAGGCCAATGTTTGTGTCGCCTCCCGACCAAAGTGGTCTTACCATGTCCCAGGCGTTGCATGGGCATTGACCACGTTTATTTCTTCTTTATTACAAAAATGTATTGTCTTTGGCTTCTTCTTAACTTAAACAGAGCTTTTACAACAAAGAAACAGCGTCAGTTATCAAGCTATCAGCATTGATAACTGACGCTCTGGGTCTACGACACGGCATAAATCATTAAGTCTGCCACAACTGTCTGCGTTGTCTAGACGCTGGAAGCTGGTTACTGCGCTAATGTAGAAGACTGTGAAGCCCAAAATATACCTGTCTGTAACTTACATAAAATAATGCAAGCTGCTTGCTTGCCTTAAAGACGATGATATACTTGCCCGTAACTGGTACCAAAGTGCCATGCCAGTGTACCAAAATAAGTTCTGATCAGTGTATGTCACTATGGCATTCAAGCTACTTATGTGCCAGCTACTGACATGTGTATTTTGGGCTTCACAGATGTTTCCTTTTTAAATTTTCAGCCACATATTTTTCGACTACCGAAATCTAAGGAAATCACTCCTACAGGGTCCTACCGTCTTCAAGTATGTGTAGATAGTTGGTTTTTAGATTTAGATAGTTATAAAAAGTTACTTTAAGTTGTTCTTTGATTTAGTTACTAACAAACTCCTAAATACCTGGACTGTGAGCTATGCGCTCGCGCCGTCGTATCGCACGTTCGACGCTCGGGGCTGGTTACCGCGCTAATGTGCAAGCGCATCGGCCACATCGCCGTGGCTGCTTCACTGACAGATTCTACAATGGACGTGTTTTGAAGTAATGAGGCAAATAACTGAAGGATGACGATACAATTAAAACTGATTCTTACTTCAAATAATGATGACAAATAGACCATTGTGTCACAGAAATTGTTAAAATTTTGATTTCATTTCGGGCATACGCCCGTAGGTACATATTTCGTTTTCATTATTTCTGGTACTCATTACATTATTATGTACCACTGCTTAAAAAATAATACCACTATTAAATAACAACCATAAAAAAGGACTTGACAAAATGTAGGTTTTATAAATATTTTTCTAATTGTAATTTATGTCTCACTGGCGGCGGCGACCTCTCGCGCCCGGCCCTGGTTCAGTCCATGATCTGGAGCAAGTAAGAATGAGACGCAGCTATCTCCTCCTGCGAAGCATTAATGCAAGCAAAGGAAACTATCGTAGCTGTGAAGGAACGGATAATATCACGTCCTAACTACTGCCAAAAGAAACGCCCCGGGCTTCGGGAATCGCAGGGCATTTCCCGGCCATCGTAAGTGAGAGCTTGTAGACGACGAACAAAGAGTAGCCCAGCGTTCAGCTATTCGGCAAAGACTAAACCCAAGTTATCGACGGTGCGTAATATTCCATGAACATATACAACAAAAAAAACAATTTAGATGTTAATCTTTGATGAAAAACGTTATAATTTATTTTAAATAGAAATATCAAGTATCAAGTTCGACCATTGTAGAGGAATCCAAGGCTGGTGATGCCCGCGGATATGTTTGACATTAGACCGGTATAAACATTGATGATTCGCCGGTTTTATGTTACACTACAAACGAGCCATCCGACTTTCTACTTAAATTGATGTTACTTATGCAGTTATTGTGAAATGCCAAGTACCGTAGGCTATTGCGAAAATGGTGTAAAACTTTAAGTAGTTGATATCAACGCGTCTAGAAATATTATTGTGGCGAAATCAGGTGTCTTATTGACGATTGGTCTAATTTTATGGTAAGAGAGATTTTATTTATAAAACTGCTATATTTACGACCTACGTTCGAAAGTACGGTTGAAAATCGCGGTTCTATTGTAGTTATAACAAATCACTTCACTTATAGTCTATCAGTGGGCCATTATTATTTTATTTTAACTATAGGAAACGAGCGGCAGGTTCTTCTCCGTAGAAAACAACCAAACCTCTACGGTCCGGATTAAGCGTTTCGCCTCGTCCTTTATACCGCGTACATCGAAGGACTGGAACAATTTTCCTGCTGCGGTCTTTCCCGTCGGATTATGATTTAGATGTCTTCACGTGACTTAGGCTCTTAATAAACTGGTACGGCTTACCATCAACGATTGCATCACTGCTTACCATCAGGCATCAGGTGGGATGACATTCAAGCACTGGTTTATATCAATAAAAAAAGTATATAGGTTTTTTTTTAGGTGGGATAATCATTCAATGACATCTCCTGCTCTTGGCCGGAACGAGAGAGTGTATCATACTTTTACTGACTAAAAACCCACTCATGTTCCTTCTTTGCCTTCGTTCCAGGGCCCCGGGTTTCACTTTTACTTTACCCGTAGCTGCAGTAGGCTTCGACCCTGTTGGGCCCATACAGTTTGCAGACAGACATAGGTATTATATACGTAGATTCATGCAGTAGCGACGCTGACGCCGACGTTTTGTGTGTCCATGTAGTCCTAAATATGTGAAATAAAAATATTTTTGAGTGTTGATTAAGTGCCTCGTTGGTCTCGTGGTCTTAAGTGGGACTGTTGATAGTAGGGTCCTGGGTTTGGATTCCACAATATGCATAGGTGCTATTAGATTTATTCATTAGAAATTACTATGAAGCAGCCCGGAGTTCCAACTCCGGGCTCCGGGGGTTGGTGGTGTGATGCTCCCGTCCCCGGAAAGTACGTAAAGCTGTTGTTCCTATGCCTAATCTCTCCCCGGTCACATCCGATTGCCGTCCTATCACATATTGGCGCACACGATTGTGCACTATATCTCCTGCGTACCTACTTGGTTAAGTTCCATTGCCACCGTGATTTGGTCGGGAAAAATTATAATTAATTATTGACCAATGATTTTTCCCTCTCTAGGGTTGAACGAATGGCCGTGGCCGGGAACCATACCTGTATCCTTCATTTGTTCTTTACGTATTAAAGCCACACTCTTTCAAACGTGTCCGCGCCGTCCATTATTATTTTGTTAGAAGTCCTTTTGTCGCAAAAAAATTTAACTACATCCAACAAATTGGTACTACAGTATTGATGTTGTAGATGGAATAAGTTTACTGTTTCTTAGAAACACGACAAAGTTTTTTTGCATCAATTTACGCAACATCACACAGTCATCGATACAGCCAACCAATTTTCTCATCCTGTGTAAAAAATGCGCGGTATCTCGTTAGGCGTTCATTTCCCTAGCGTAGAATGGAATATATCAAGCGAGCTGCAGGAAGCTTTGGATTCGAAGACCTACTGACAACGCGCGGTCTGTTAACGGGAGTGCCCTGACGATCGACAGCTGGTGTACTGGCGGAAACAAAAGGGTTCGGTAAATTAATTTTAGAATTTATTATTTAAAACAAAAAAATATTTATGAATTGAGTTATGAATTGGTTTTTGAATTGATTATTTTGAGTTAAGAACGTGTCAAATCTTATTGAAATGACAAATTATAGGATAGAGGCGATAGAGGCATAGAACTTAGTGGTGAGTTCTAGGTATTGCTCAACTTTTGGAGAAAGATATGATATTTTTTAACTAAAACAAAAATATTCTGCAAACGTTAGAGACATAGATTAATTTTAAATTATAAAGAAAATGGCTGACTCATCAACGCCCAGTCTAAGCTCTTGGATCTAGAAAGCTAGATTTTCTCACAGTTAAAAGAATAAAAAGCGGTCCCATGCGAGTAAAGCCACAGGCTTAAGCTAGTATATCTGTGGTTATAATAAAGTGTACTTAAGCTACTTTGTTGTATCACCTCGTAAACCTGTGTTGTGCAATAAATGATTTGATCCGACTGAAATATGATATTGGAATTATGACAATTTGTTGTCACATAGACCAATTATGGCATTCCATAAGGCAAGTAAAATTTTAACAGTTGCAACACTGGAACTATTAATATTTTAATAGCCCTTTAAAATACCTATCCATGACAGGGATTGTTGTGATGAATCACATTTAATTGTGGTCTATTGTCCGTTTTCCACACATCCATAATAATCACTAATCCATTCCGTCAATCTGCACTGGGCTCGCGTGGTGATTCCTTTTTCTAGAGGCCTGATTCTCAGCTGTGGGAAACATTAAAAGGCTGATTATATTAATATTAATATGTGGACTGAAAATCTCTGACAACTTTTAGAATGTCATTACGGTAGGTACTTTTTGCTAAATTCACTTACTAAGCATACATAATTAAAACTGTTGGGCTTTTATTGATTACAACCTACCTGTGTTTCTTCAGTTGCCCTTTGCATACTAGGGCTACGGTAACTCTTCCGAATATTTTCGCAGCCCATGAACATGAACATGAACTGTAAGCGAGGGGTAGCGGACGACGAGCAATTGGTAGCTCGCCGTCCCTACATTCGATAAGGTTCGAGCCCCAGACTGATGGCACGTAGTGTTTCACACGCGTCTCAAAGAGATGTCAGCTGAACCGTAGGGTTCCAGCAGGGCCGATACTCGCTAAGACCATGGAGAATTTCTGAAAAGGAAACCCGTAGTCCGAAAACGCAAATGGCAACTGAAGGAACATAAGTGTGTTTTAGTCGTAAAAGTCTGACATAAAGAAGAAGTCATTAGATGATTTCCCACCTCTGAAAAAAAGCCTTTGAAAATTCCTGCAGGCTATTAATATCTAGCTTAGGATTGAAACGCTATGCCGATGGGGTTTGACTGCTCATTGAATTTTTCGGATCATGTCATTACCGTGAGCTTTAATTTACTAGTTTTGCCATGGACACGCTAAAAAAAGCAAACAGATAGTATATATTATCATTTTGTATATAGTATGTTAATTCTAGCAAAATCATAAAGATAAAAGTCCCGCTTACTGTCTTCTTCAAAACACACAAACTTTCAAACACTTTTGTCCACATATATCCACAACGCCGCCGTATTTAATAGCGGGAAGCGGGCACAAATTAAAATGGGTTCGCGTCAATCCAACGCACGTCTCCGCTCGTTTACTTGTCTAGTGAAAGTGAGAGATATTATCTGCGCCCGCGTCGGTAGACCGTGTCAACGTATTTTGATTGATTTTCATTAGAATCGTTAACTAGGTAATTAAGAGATCTGCGTGGAATGTAGGGCTAGCAGTTTAATGTGAAACTTGAGTAGAAGACCGTGGGTGTTTGAGTATTGACCATAATTCAAGTAATGATTGTTAAAGCGCCATGCCTATTACATCAGAAATCTTGAAATAGTATTGGACTCAATATTTATTTGTGAAAGGCCTTCCAACGCTACGTCTTCCAGTACGTGGTTGCCTCTCTAGAACCTTCTGTGTTCTGATGATGAAGATGATTTAGATTCAAATGCAAAACCTTTTATCTACTGGCAACACTAAATGTAATTAATCAATTAACTCATGACGCGACGTGATAATAATCCTTTCGATCAAATCTCAATCATAGTGGCCAATCTCTACATAGATTAGTCTAATACAAATGGGATATATTGGGAGCAGCTGTGCTCGAGTGGTAACTTCTCCGACTTATAACGCATAAGTCGGAGAAGTTACCACTCGAGCACAGGCAGTAGGTTGCGGGTTCAAATCCAACCAGAAGCATTACTTTGTGTAATTTACTTCATCACCACTGCTCTCAAAACGGTGAAGGAAAACATCGTTAGGAAACCGGCATCTCCTAGAAACAAAAAATTCGAAGACATGTGACATTCGCCAACCCGCAATAGGTCCGCGTGGTGAATTACGGCCCATTCCCTCTCCCAGAAAGGAGGCCTGAGTCCCAGCAGTGGGAACATTAAAAGGCTGATTATGCTTTATGCTATGCTAAATGGGATATATAGAGCACAAGTGTGTCTGCAAACACAGGGGCATCTCTTTTTTTATTTTTTTTATTCTTGATAGGTTGGTTCGCGCTTGACCGCTATCTCACCTGATGGAAACAACGATGCGATCGACTATGGAGCGCGCTTACCTAGAAGTAACCTATTCAATCTTGACTTCAAGATTCCCGGGTTGTAGCCATCAGGAAACACAGGTTCAAGCAAGGAATTTCACTCCTTAGCTGCACACACAATGAATGTGTTCCCAAAAAGTTTCGTGCGTATAATTGGGATGGATCCACCATGTATCTTTTCCTTTACTCTCATGTCCTACGGGATGGCAATCCAATTCGACCGGAGAGAGATCACGCGCAGGAGCAACGGCTTTATGTGCTTTCCAAGGCAAGGGCATGACACCACCAACTTTTGAAATCTTGGCTACCACAGAGTAATTCTTATTAGAAAAAACTGACGGTACTTTTTGCCCGACCCGGGAGTCAAACCTAGGACCCAATAGTCGCGTTTGCGACAATAAACCGGTGAGACACGACTTATTGGGTAGACTGAATATGTTTTCTATGCTACGTACTTACCGACATTTACTAAGAATTTCATTCTACACAAGCAAAAAAAGTGCTATAAATAGATTATTCTTCTTAACCACACTGCATCAGGGTTCCTAGATTCCATTTGGTTAAAAAGTCCCCTAGTCCTCAGTAACATCTCAAATTTCCTGTAAGTCGTCAGTAGATAAAGAACATCCAATTAAAATGTGTAAAATAAAATGACAATAATGACGTAGGTAGTGAGTGCAAATGCGTATGCGCATACAGAATTTAATTCGTTGTTACAGCTTCTTAAAATGGAAGAGGAAAAATAACAGGAAAGATAACCCTCTCAAAGGAACATTTTTTTTTTAGAAATAATAATAATTCATCCATTTATAAATAACTCGTTTAGTATCTTTGTTGCATTTCCGAGAACACTTCCGTCTCGCATAAGGAAAGGTCACGCCAAGGTTATAGAAAGTTTGTTTTTCATTTGTTTTTTGTCTTCAGGCGATAAGAAAACCCACATAAATACAGAAATAATCACCTTTGTGGTCGATTTGATTGGGTTTTACCGGAATTTTGCCGAAGTGACCTTCCAAGGTTTCATTTTAACCCTTAATTGCTTATCTACTTTAAGTTGGTATTTCCTAGGAAACGGAAAGTTGTATTTTGTAAATGATGAGTTAGAGTTAAGAAAAAAACCCCGGGAAATATCGGAGAGCTTATATCAAAATAATAATAATAATAATACTGCCGCCCAAATTTTGATCACGGCTAATCTCAGTTGAGATTGGCCAAAGCTCTACTGAGATTAGCAAATTGCACAGGAGATATTTTCGTGCACAAGCGTGTGTGCAAATGCAGTTGCACTCTCTATTCCTTTACTCTTATAGTTTGATGGGACGGCAATCCGACTCAACCGGAGAGAGATCGGGCGCAGGATCAACGACTTTACGTGCTTTCCGAGCCACGCAGGTACACACCGACCACTTCGAAACTTTGGGCTGTTAGAGAGTTTATTTCCAAATGGAAAAATCCAATAGTACTGTTTGCAAGACTCCAACATAGGACAGGAGACCAGCAAGACAGTCAAAAAAGAAACTTACTTTTTTTTCGGTGGGAAAATCATCTTATGACATCCCTTGCTCTTGGGCGGAGCGGGAGATAGTGTCAGACTTAAACCCACTCCTGTTCCTTAATTGCATTTCGTACCAGGGCCGAGTCTTCCTTTCAGAATCAGACCCTTGGCCCCAGTAGGCTTCGACCCTGATGGGCCCCTACAGTTGCTGATATCTCCTTGAGGCGCGCGTGAAACAGTACGCGCCATCGACGACATTGGCTCGGTCTGGACGGGTAACCGTCTACGACCGGACGGTCGGACGGCGAGCTTCCCATTGCTGACCGTCCGCAAGCCCGCGCCTACGGTGGCCGGAAATCGGGATTGGAAAGAAACATACTGTATCGATAACTGATGATGAGAAATGGTCTTCTTCAATATAAATCTGTTGAAACGCTGCGATAAACCTCGTTCGACCAACAGATCAAACGCCGCAAGTGGAACTGGATCGGCCAGACGCACCAAGGCAAGCTCAATACTGGAATCCTCAAGGAAAGCGTAATTGTGATCGCCCTAAGCACACCTGGCGATGAACGGTCATTGAAGAGGTGAAGACATAGGGAAGACCTGGAGCGAAATGAAGCGTGAAGTTCAAGACTGAACGGAACGGTGGCGCACTGTGGACCCCCTCTGCTCCATCTAGGGAACACAGGAACTTAAGTCAAGTAAGTCAATAAAGTTTGTGAGTGTGTGTGTGTGTGTGTATGATTATTAGTTTTAACACTCAAACGGCTGCACTGATATAAATGATACGTAAGATACGAATGGATAGACTATGTCCTGGAACAGCACATAGGATTTTTATCCCGGGAGTATGTTTCCTTGGGATAATTTTCTACCATCATGTAGGCAACTAGTAATATTGGCAGCAGCTAGTAATAATATATATATTCAAAATGAATGAATAACCTAAATAAATAACCTAAATCGTTCCTGAATGTATGAATTCTCAGAAATTCCTAGTTTCCTTTCACTGGATTCCTAAGTCTCTATCAGTTGTATCTCAAAACAATCCATACTCACAACTCATACAGTAACATAGGTAGTTAGTGCATCAAAGCACCTGCCTGCAAACACATTAATAACTTCATCTGCAGAGAGTTATAGCCCTCGCCGCCAGAACGATGTCCGCTTGTCCGTCTGTCTGACGCATGGTTGATTTAGATGTCCTTACGTATTTCCTCTGTTGCCGTTTGTTGGCTGCGGGGAAAGCTGGGCACAGCTGGCTGTTAAAGTTATTGTTTAATGAAAGGTAGTGTTCGTTTAGTGTGCATTGATGGCGTGGAATTAGTTCATGGAGTCAGAAAGTTCTACAAAGCCGTGGAGTCTACAGTCATCTTATGCCTTACCAAAGAGAAATTTTTAACATGGTACTAAACCTTTACCCAGTTTTGTTGTTTATTATATAGAGTTAAAACAAAAATATAAAAGTAAGATATTACATTTATATATTTCAAGTTGTTTTTGTCTTTTTTTCTTAAAGAAAAAACTTTATTTATTATTATTATTATTATGAGGAACACCAACGACATATTAACATGATGCTATACTGGTAGGTCATTTTATAGACATTCGACTCTGTGCAAATATTTCAATTAAAAGTGTCCACAGCATAGACAATTTGACAACACATATAAATTATTATTTTATAAATTAAATTAATATTGGATATAAATTAGATAAGGTTCGATAAGATTCTGGAAATACATTTTTTGACAAGTATAAAATATATAGTTTGAAATATTTAAATTATTGAACGTTTGCAAAACGTTTATAACGCTAACGCATTAGCGTTATGACACTAGGAATTACTCCTGTATCTTGGGTGCGTTCACTACACAAACATAATAAATTCACATACACAAGACACCCAGATCCGGGGCACCAACTTGTTGGTCATACAAATATTTGTTACACGCGGGGATCGAACGCGCGATCCGGAGTGCAGCAGCCAATCGCTCAACAATTGCGCCGTATATGTGTTTATTTACTTCTAAAGATTTCAGCAGTCTGAAGTAGGCTCACCCAAAAAAAAAAAATTCGGTAGCGCTATGCGTGTTTTTAACGCCCTGTCTTTTTTGTCATATATGATGCGCATGAGATCAATCACCTGCAAACGTAAGTCGAAGTAAGGTATGTCGTATAGGTCACATTAAATCTGTCCGACATAACCTGAATTGAACATTTACTGGCGGTCACCAGTTGAACAATGGTTACATGGCGAATAATGTGTTAAAATCGATGTTATGTGTGAATTTTGATGACGGTTGCCATTCTAAGTTGGTCATTTAAAGTTTTTATTATTCTTTTAATCGACCTAAGAGGGTCCTTTTTCATTCGCCTATCGTCAACATCGAGCATAGTTTAAAAGCTTGTTGCTTCATTTAACGCAATCCAACGCGATGAAGAGGCAATGTAAAAAAAGATATAACGCATGAAAACTCTGTTGGCATTTGGTATTTCCGTGATTTACTCGAATATTTCAAAAAACTTGTTCCAGGAAATACGTGTTTTTTTTTTACCCTTATAAGTTTTTCAGAATTTCATCACCACTGCTCTGAAAATGGTGAAGGAAAACATCGTGATGAAATCGGCATATCCTAGAACCAAAAATTCGTAGACATATGACCTTCACTAACTCACACTGGACTCGCGCGGTGGATTACGGCCCTTTCCCTCTTCTAAAGAGAAGGCCTGTGTCCCAGCAGTGGAAACATTATATAGCTGAAGCTTCTAAGTCACAACAATTGCCAGTTAAATTGCTATAAATTGCCTTCGTTGATATATTAACACGTCAAGAAACTTAGTGAAGACCATGTGGTTGAAATTGCTCCGCATTTACTAGAAAAAAAAAAGAGGTAAACACCGCTCACCATTTATCTGGTGGTCCAATATAAAGAGAGTCCTCAGGCTTATCGAGTTTCAGAAGTTCGGCTTATTAGAGACAAAATTATTTATACAGTTGTGATATTCTTGGTTTTCAAATAAATGTACTATAAAATACGAATATGGTGCTAGATAATTTTTTGTTTGTTATTTGTATATACAACTATGTATTTTCTTTTTCGTTATATGCGTATCCCTCGGTTTAGATTCATTAACAGTTCTGCCAATTACCAACAAATTGCCGTAAGCAAAATTGTGGGCAGAAACGAGTCATAAAGCTCTAAAAATAAACATCAAAATTGGATTATCACGATCAAGCGGATCAAATTCATTAAAACTATGATGAAACCCAAACATGGGTGTGGCCAATTGGGCAAAAAATATCAAAGTTATTATTTTGCAGGCAAGTTAATTGGCTGTAGCATAGTTTACACGGCTTGTTATTTTTTTATAAGCTTTTTTTATCTGTATATAATTATGGCCGACGCTTAATATGTCCATTTAGGATTTACGATATATGCGCGACATTATTATTTGATATTTTAACATAATAATATTGGCAATCGAATTTACGGGTCTACTCATTTTGAATGGTGGTCCGAGTTATAGCGGTAAGGGGTGAGAAGGTACACGTTTCCCACTATTAGATATTTAAAATATGTATTACTGATACGCTCGCATTTGACTACTATTTCACTTGATGGAAAGTGTCGTCATCTCAACGCACAGTCACGTGGTCAGAACAAAGAAATCGGAGGCGTACCCTACTCGAGGCGTTCGACGCAAACGAAACGATCGTAACTTGGCTAAGGGGGCTGTGAATCTAATAAGTATGAAGGCGACACCGATAAATTTGCGGCACAAATCTATTTTCTCATATCGCAAGTCAGTCCTTTAATTAATAAAGAAAAGTACATAAACTGGAAACAAACAAAAATAATCCCGCCAATACCTACGCACAAAACGTTTTGGGAACTCATTCATTGTGCGTTTAGATTAGGTGTGGAGTTCCCTGCCGGAGACTTTTTTATTTATAGTAACAACCTGAGAGTTTTAAAGTCAAGAATGAATAATTGCTTTTATACAAGCGCACTCTATCATCGCTTTCCATCAAGTGAAATAGTAGTCAAATGCGAGCGTATCAGTAATATATTTTTTAAATCGCTAGCACTACAACCTCATATTTTATTAAGTTGGTAATTCAACAAGGCAGCTTCCTCCAAAGAAGCCGGTTCAATCATAGCTCTGATCCAAATTGACGTACATTTATATTGGCATCCGCAATCAAAACGTAAGTAATAATAAAACACATTACCCATTCAAATAATATCTAATTAAGATGTAAAGTAGGCTAAGTTAATGAGGGAACGAAGACTAAGGAGCAGGTTCTGGTTTCATAGAAAACTTAATAACTCATTGTGTATGATACAAAAGTATCGTCCTAGTATGTTAACGTTTGTGAAAACAAAAAAAGAACACTAGCGGGATTTTAGTAACTATGTTTTGGGGGTAGGCAGAACAGAGAGTAAAGTCCCGCAAACCTCTATTGAAAAGGGAGGATCCTCCGGCCAGACGGGTGTTATGTCTGGTGGGCAACTGCCTTCGGGATAGTAATCCCTGTAGTCGGGATGATGCTGCAGGCTCCAGTAACATGAAGAGCCATGAAGAACCTCTCCTGGTCGACGCTAGCAGTCAAGCCCAAAGCCGCACAGCACCGCTCCGACTCACTGGGACATCATCACGTCGGGGTCACCAGTTTGGAGGTTTGCGGGACTTTACTCTTTATTCCGTATACCTCCGAAATGTAATATAACAACACATGTAATATAATTTATCTATTAAAAATATCATAACCTTTGCCGAGTTCGAGTCATTGTGGGTATAGTGGAGTATCCTTAACTTATACAAAGTGTCAGTGTGGAACCCCTTCACAAGACATGCTTCACCTCTTTTTCTCTCAGATTGCCGTCGTCCGATCATCGTCCGGTAAAAATCAAGCTCGGATTAACGGCGCGTTGTTTTACACACACGTCTCAAAGAGATTAATAAGAGTTAGCTGATGCCTACTAGGGCTATAGATTGCGCAATAGAATTACTGTGGTTCTCGCAAAGTGCAACTGAAGAAACACTGTGGTTTTTTAGTCAATAAAAGTCCGGCGCTCCCTCATTCATTCAGTCATTTGATGATTTCTCACGTAAAAAAAACATGCACATCCGCCTAGATCTCCCACCGACTTAAACGAGGCTAAAGCCAGAGCTAACCAAACGGCTACCTACTGACTCAAATCACGCTTCTTTATTTTTTTAGCTCAACATCTGTTTGCCTAATAATATGGCATTTATAATATGGCATTATGGCATTAATATGGCATTTAATAAGGTAATATGGCATTTAATAAGGTAATATGGCATTTTTTTTTCTGTGAAAAGCATCAAGAATTTTTGAGTGTTAATCGTTCTTAGACTGACCGGTACAAACCATCATCACATCATCTTTCTCTCATCTTCCTGTCCTTGTCCCATGTTACTTAGGGTCGGTGAAACCCGATTTTTTCTTCCATTTTGTCTTCTTAAATGTCACGCTATCACTGACTCCATTTTCTTTCTTTCCTTTGGACTTTCTCTCCCTATTCCATGTTTATAACTCTTTTACACGTTCAGTTCAGGACGAGGTCTGATACACCTCGTACGTGTCTTCCTTGTGGTGGAGCTAAGAAAAACATAGTCTTCTCTGCAGTGCGGAGAACGTATCTTCAAAAGAAATAAATTTATACTTAATATCCTCTATTAAAACCGAATGACAGAGGGGTATCTACTTAGGGGTTACTTTGACCTCGTACTGCATTTTTCCAAAAAAAGCTTTAGGTTCTTAAACGTTACGGTGTCCAATAAGCCCCGCCTTAAACGCCCCGTACCGCAGGAATGAAAATAATACAAAAATGAAAATAATACGAAAATGAAAATAATACAAAAATGAAAATAATACAAAAATGAGTGCCGCTATCGCGGTGTTATAATATCTCTCCTTTTTACACGAACATTTTTTTTCACATGACCCGTACCAAAACAAACGATTCCGTTTCAACTTTTCAGTAGCAAATAAGATTCGATAATAACTTATAAGAGCTTTCTTTTCCTTTCGAAACACAATAGCGACAGGAAGTGCAGCAATTGTTAGAAAATTCAATTAAGGTTCATAATAAGATGGTCTGAATTAGATTGATGTTTCGTTTTCGGCAAATTGAAATTGCAAGTAATATTGTACCTATAGTGGACGTGAATTAATGATATAATCTATTTTAAATTTGGTTAAAATGAAAATAGTCGGGATATTTCAAATTCAAAACTCATTTACTGCCATAATTATTTCTTTCAATATTGATTAACGTAGTTTTTTTTTATGTACAAAGATTTTATTTTGAAGGATTAATAACATTGTACTGGAGCCGAAGGCCCATTTCAGAGGTAAGTAGATACAGATCATTTTTAGGGCTAAACGTCAGGTTATTCATCATCATCATCATTTCAGCCGAAAGACGTCCACTGTTGGACATAGGCCTCTCCCAAGCAGTTCCAACCGACCGATCCTGTGCGTCTCGCATCCACCACATTCCCGCGACTCTCACCAGGTCGTCGGTCCACCTTATGGGAGGCCTTCTAACGCTGCGTTTTCCGGTGCGCGGTCGCCACTCTAGAACCTTTCGACCCCATCGACCATCCGTTCTACGAGCAATGTGCCCTGCCCACTGCCACTTTAGTCTGCCGATTCTTCGGGCTATGTCGGCGACCTTGGTTCTTCTGCGGATATCTTCATTCTTTATGCGATCACGCAAGGAAACTCCGAGCATAGCCCTTTCTGTTGCCCTTTGGGTGACTGTAAGCCTTCTGATGAGGCCCATTGTAAGCGACCATGTTTCAGTGCCATATGTCATCTTCAGACACTGTGGTATGTTGGACGAGAAGATACCTTGCAGCTTCCCGAACGCTGCCCAGCCGAGTCGGATTCGACGATTGACCTCTTTCTCAAAGTTTGATAATGTAAAGTAAAAAAAAAAGTTAGTAAACTAATAAAGTTTGATAAGTTAAAAGTTTTAAAAAAAGTTAGTAAAATAAAACATATTTGGGAATAGACTAAGCAGATTGATATGGAATATTAAAAGTTAGTAAGTGAAGTTGTTAAAGTTTGATTAAGTTTAAAAGTTAAATTTGGTCAGATTATTCATTTAGTGTAAATATATTAAAATAATAAAAACAAATAACAATATTTTATTTAATGTAATTGTTTTTGATTTAGTTAAATTTAATGTGATGATTTAATTTGGTTCTATTGTATTTTGTTGAGATGTTATTTTATTGATTGATTTAAAAAAATATGGATATGGCAGTGGGTGTTTCCTTACCAGAATAAAAATGATTGTTTTAATCTGTATATATATATAATTATTCGGTACGTGTGTTTATCACCTAAATCCTCCTAAACGTCACGATCAATTCTCTCTATCTTGTGTGATCTCTATCCCGCAAGTATGATCAGATCACACCACTTTCGCTGCGATCGACCTCTACTGCGACATGCTCCCTCAGGCGTCCATTGAGTCCGATCCGATCTTCGCCTATCTCTTCGGGTGCATTCGTGCATAAATTAATGAACTAATAAATTGAGTTTGTTTAATTATGTGTAACAGAAGCATTTAAGTTATCTACAAGCAAGTCAGAGATTCATTTGGTCATCACGATAAGACCAATCATGAAAACCTACGGTTAACAATAAATTAATAGAAGCCAATTTACTTGCCAAAATAATTGTTTCCTGATTGTCTAGTTTTTGTTGTAGATTTATATGTACTTAGAGATATTATCGACGTGTACCTGCTATACTTATAAATATAATATACTTATTATATTATATAATTATTGACTAGAACTAAAATTATTACAATAATTATAATATTAAGCATAAATACCTATAATTATTTTAATGTTTTGAAAACATTTTGCCCTAAGACATAATATGTATACAAAAATATGTTTACCTACTTATTATGATATCTATGAATACATTATTTTTACGATTATCCACGATACATACCGATGTTGGAACGTGAAGTAAAACGAGTTCAAAATACAATCCAAAACAAAAGCCCATCACAAATCCGAATGATGTACATTCGCGTACACAAGTTTTTGTAAACGTGCCGCGCGTGCGGGAAACGTGCAAAAATTACGGCCGCGGCGCCCGCGCCTCAACGAAATGTAAATTAGATGGCAAGCGGTAATAGTTCGTGGTTCAGAGGTAAGGTTACTGATGGCCGGCTGGTGCTTACATTGTTGTTTAACGGCGATGCAGCGTGAAACGATCGGCTGTGAATGACTGTACATTAGTTCGTGTAATTCTTGAGGTGTTGAGTTGCGGGTTAGAATATTGTTGAATTTTAAGGATGAGTTTTAGTTTCAGTATACTTTCTGAAATTGGATTAAATTGGTAAAATTTTGGTTTACTGCTATTATGTTTTCAACAATGCGACCTTGACCTTGTCTTGTCGTGCTGAATTTGACCTCGTTGCATTACAAGGTCAAATTCTAGTTTGTGCTTTGATGACAGTTCCGCTGCAGAAGACATATCTACCTCCGATTTCTGATTTAAGCATTTGAAATTGAGCATTTCTCAAATTCTAGCGGCAAGAATGTCAAAATTTGGCATTTAAGTAGAGTTTGAGACGTCCTTAACTCAATATAATTAATATAATGGTTTATCTCAGGCTCTAGGCTTTTGGGCTTCTCAATTTGGATGGTTTCCTATGGTTAGTTCTGCCTTATTGGTTATTAGTACGGTTAGTACATTCTTAATATCCTATAACCAATCTGCTTAGTCTATTTCCAAATGTGTTATTAGTTAGCATATCTATATATATATATAAGGAGAAACTGACTGACTGACATATCAACGCACAGCCGAAACTATAGAGCCTAGGAGCGTAAAATTTTGCACAAGGTTTCCTTTTATGACGTAGGCGAGCACTAAGAGAGGATTAAAATTCACCCCCTAATGAGAGAAATAGGGGTCCAAAGTTTATACAGCAAAACCTATCATCACGCGGGCGAAGCCGCTGGCAAAAGCTAGTGTATTTATACAATTATACTCATAAAATGTGTCATTTTATTCAAAACGTCATGTAAATAATTATATTAATAAAATATAAGTAGGTACTTTTTTTGTTCATATAACCCGTTACTTAAAAACCACTCCTGTTCTTTCTCTGTCTTCGTTCCAGGGCCCCGGGGTAATCCTATACTTACTGAGCTGCAAATTACAAAAAAAAAACATTTGAAAATTTAAATTTTGTGGTTTACATTGGAGCATTTTCCTCAACGGTAGGTACATCTTTGAATATTTCTCGTTTTTTACCAATATACCACAAACTCAGACTTTCCAGAATAGTCTTCAGGTAGCGTGCGGACACAGGTCCGGGACGCAATCAAGACGACACATCAGCTATTTAACACGAGAGGTGTCTGAGACGCCCTGACCTCGGCTAATGAAGTGATAAACACTGAGCTAACCGCTGTACCATCTGTGAGGAGGATCTCTGGTTAGGTGTAAGAAAAAAAAAGAATTGTCTTTATCAAGGAGCGTTTTGAACGGAACCACAGATGGACAAACTCGAGTCCAGAAAGCTAATAATGATAGTCTATTTTAAGTTTTCTAACAACCAATTTGCCTGTCGCAGGTCTGCTGGAAGGAATTCCTTTTTTGTATTTGTTCTTTTCATTTTTAGGTATTTGTTACACAAATCAATTAACAATTATATATAAAATGGCATACAATATATCGTCGTTGCGACTTTAAGACCTCTTATGTGTAAAATCCAACTTTATGAGAAATTCGATAAAAACCGTCTACTGAAAAAAATATAACGAAACCAACTACAGTAAAAATATAGGTATCAGCATATGATTTTCTGCTTTTAATTTTGCTATTGTTAGTTGAAATTAAAAGAAAAAAAAAACAAAAGTGACACTTAAGAGGTCTTAAAGTCGCAATGACGATATATTAGTTTTTATTTGGTGTATACTTTCTAGGCCTCTTCCAAATTCTTTCAGGTACGTATTCTTTTCT
Organism: Mythimna pallens; assembly: GCA_961205895.1. Classification (NCBI taxonomy): domain Eukaryota; kingdom Metazoa; phylum Arthropoda; class Insecta; order Lepidoptera; family Noctuidae; genus Mythimna; species Mythimna pallens. The sequence continues at coordinate 13,803,970 of OY540843.1, forward strand.
GGAGAATTCAAACTAGCCGTTGCGGTAGGCATTCAGGTCGTCTCGCACCTCTTCTTATTATTATCATGTGGTTTTGTTTTCTATATACTTCAGGACTAGCTAGTATAGAAATGAATAGGAATAAAATTCATTAACTTTCACTAACCATATTCAAGATATTACCAGAGTGTCTTCAAGTTTGTTCCAACTTCATTGTCATCAATTTGTCCTAATCCTAATTTATGTATTGGCGTAGCTATCTTTTTCATATATCTCTATGTGCATAAAGCATTATCAACCTTATAATGTTCGCACAGCTAGGACTTAGGCCTGGAGAGGGAATGGACCGTAATCCTTCATGCGGGGTCTGTTCGGTTTGGTGGATGTCACCTTGAACTTTTGGTTCCAGGACATGCCGATTTCCTCACGATGTTTTCCTTTGTCATTTTGGGAGCAGTGCGATGGCTTAAAGTGAAAACCTCGGGTATGCAATTTTAGGTAATTTTTGTTTTATTATATTTCTGAAAAGAAAAGCTCGTAATGCATAATCTTGTATCACGCAAAATTTTTATTCCATTATAATTACATGATAATAAAAGTCTAGTTTGGTTTTTTGTGCCTCCTGAAAAATTACGTATTTAACAGTTACGAGGTATTCACTATAAGCCATCGAGTGGTGATGAAATAAATAGACTAAGTAAAGAGCCTGTCTGGAATTGAACTCACAACGTACTACTCCTAAGTTAGGGCCGTTACTACAGGACTACCACTGCTCTTATATTCTTATACATATCTCTATTAGCTATCATTTTATATTCACCCCCTTTCTAGTGACAAAATGATTTACCTTTTATCTCTTCTTAAAATCTTTCCCAACATTTGGCGAACTTATTACTTACCTGCACGCTAGAATTATATCCATCCAGACTCATAATGAAAAGTAATTTCCTTATATCAATAAGGAAACGTTCTTAATATGAAATAGTGGCTATAAACATCATGTATGCCTGAAGGCCGGTGTAAATTCATAGGTTTCATGCTGTACCATCAAACAGATTGGCGATTATTGAACCTGTTGTTGTAATGAGCACGATCAGTTTGATCTGATGGTAATTTGATTTAAAGTTTGTATCCTGCAGTCAAAATAGAATCCATGTAATTTTGTGAACGTTAATCTGAAAAATACATTAGTAACAGAATTTTTTTGTAGTTGGGAAAATCATCTAATGACAAATCCCGCTCTTGGGTTGAGCGAGAGATAGTGTCAGACTTTTACTGACTAAAAACCCACTCCTGTTCCTTCGTTGCCTTCGTCTCAGGGCCCCGGGTTTCGTTTTCACACTACCCCTGGCCCCAGTAGGCTTCGACCCTCCTGGGCCCTTACGATTTGCTGACATCTCGTGTGTACGTGGAACAATACGCGCCGTCGACGACTTGGGCTTAGTCCGGACGGTGGGCTACCTATTGTTCACCGTCCGCAAGTGCGCAAGTCCGCAAGCCTACGGTGGCCGGAAATCGGGATTGGAATCCTGGCGGCGGTTGGGGCGTGAGGACCGTTGCCTCACGCGATCGGCCGCCTCCTTTGCTAGCATTACTGCTTCGCAGAAGGAGTCGACTGCCTGCCACTCTTCCTCGCTCCGAACCATGGCCTGTATCAAGGCCCGGCGCGAGAGACCGCTGCCGCCAATCGCCCCCACGAGGACCAAGCGGGGCTCGAATGCATGGTAAATTGGGGATGAGTACCTATTAAAATTTGTAATTATCTACTCATAATACTTACAATGAGAGTTTATACTCTCGCAAGCTTGATTACAATATTACGGTGTTTAAAATTATCCGGCATCAGGTATATCGTGGAATCTTTAAGTTGATTTCATGATCGACCTTAAGAATGAATAATTTGGTTTTTGAACACAAATAACATATCCTTTTACCTTTTATAGAAACCTTCTCTCACTAGTCGCGGTGTTAGATCGGAAACATCCAAAAATACCGAAATATTTTATTCCGACTTTCGATGTTCCGATTTCCAAAAGTCCGAATTTCATAATACCGAAGAATAATAGTATCTATTATAAAAAGTCACGAAATTTATATTGTCAAAAGTGTTTTCTGATGAATATCAGAAAACACTTTTAAACTTATGAATATAAGTTTAAAAACATCGATTACTCGATCTGAAAAACGACATTCCGATTTTTTATACTTCTAATAAACTGCTAAAATTTGAATTTTGATTTAATTAGTATTATATTCAGTTACGCATTATATGATCATAATTTTCAAGTAACGTTTAATGTAATTTAGAAACGGCTACTTTGTTATTAATTATTTTTGTTTGTTTTTTTTCTCCTTATAAATTCACTTTCGTCAGATACCATCTACTGTTATTGAATAAATATTAAAATATACCACGCGGGCTCAATACGATATGTTGGATGTCACACATCTACGAATTTTTGGTTCTAGGACATGCAGATTTCCTCATAATGTTTTCCTTCACCGTTTTGAGAGCAGTGGTGATGAAATAAACATCATAAAGTGTAGTCACGATCTAAAACGACTGTGACCACTTGGCCACCACTGCTTTTGTAATATTAAGATATTTATTGAAATAAATTAGTACCTCCTTATTGAAAAACACTTACTATGCAACTATGTCAGTGTTAAACAAACAAGTGTCTGTTTTATTACTAAGACGCAACTTGTAATACAAAATGGTGCTATCAAACGATTAGCGGAGTCTCATTAAAAATCAATTAGTCTAGTAGGCACCCATTTATTTATCTTTGTTCTTATTTCAATTTCGTATTACAAATGATTTAACTAATGAAACGGTTGTAAGCTTATCGTTTAAGCTTACAAACGTTTCTTTAATGTGTCAATTGTTGTACTGTGGCTACATTATCGGGAGTTAGCGAATATTAGAAGTATCGTGACAAATATAACCGAGCAGTTCGTCGAATCGCGAAGTATTCGGACAAACACAATTTCTTGTCGACACTTGAGTCAGAATGTAGACAACAACATTGCGTATACGCGAATACAATGTTTTATCGAGAGAACGCGAAATAAATAATCGCGTGATAATGTAGCCACAATATCACAAAACGAGAGCAAGAACTTGGAGCTGTAATTTTCTTTTTGGGTCAGAAATCTTCATATAACTTATACCACTCTAAGTAGAACAACAGGGAGGCTCAGATTTTTATTAACACATCTTTATTCCTTTTTATTCCTCAGTTGCCCCTCACTTTTAAACGATTTCACAGCCCAGGGTCTAGTAGCCATTCAGATTGTGTTATACTAAAAAATCTGGTCTAATAATCAATTATTAAATCAAAACCGATCAACGATTTGTTTGATACAGTCTTTTAGAATTTTATATAATATAATCAGATGCATATATTAAGTCAATAGCAGATACATTAGAATCGTAAATAAGATAATTGTTTAGATTTAAGATAAGAATGGAAGAAGTTAACTAATAAATAATATGTTTTGCAATGGACGTTTCATTTGGGTGACAATTTCGTAAGTTTAATAGGAGGCCTAGTGACATACTTTACATAAATACGAGTTCTTAATTGTTTATTTTCTAGTATTTACTATTGAAATCACATTAACAGAATATTAATTTGTGCTTCTAAAGTGGTTTGGATGATGAACACTACGCAATGAAACTCCTCCTATATCCAATAAGATTTAAATAAAATAATTTCTAATACACTTCTTGAAAACCCCCTCTTATTCCTACCGCTTTTAGGCAAGCAATATAAGGTTTTTGTACTAGTGCGGAAAAGTGCGCGAGCTCGTCTCCGCTACAATTTATTACATTTATCGTATCAGACTGGGCGCTAAGTGACCTCTACGAGTCGCGCTTCGTCCCCCGTTTATTTATATCTTAGTAACTGTAATAAAAACTGTCGTTTGATACACGTGGAAAGTCACTACAGTAGTCGGCTCCATAAAACCCGATAAAAAGATTGAGCGAATTCCGCCTCAGTCGCAATGACAAACTTAATCTACCAAAACTGTACTATTTTATTCTTATAGTCATCGGTGGCGCGAGTAAAACCGTCGGTCCACGATAATCTTCGACAGTAGTTACAGATCGTCAGACGCCAGAAAGTCTGATCCTCAGTCTATTCAAAGAGCATCGTGTTTGCCCCGTTGCTGCATTGTGGAGGTCTGATAAGCAGTCGCCCCATATAAAATACAGGTATTCAGGCATGTTTGAAAAGGCCACGCGAAAAAAAGAGAGATAACACCTAAAAACCCTGTTACTCGTAGCATTCAGTAATTCCGTGATTTACTCGAATACTTTACAAAACTTGTTCTAGGAAAAACGTATTTTTTTTAAACCCTTAAAAGTTTTTGAAAAAAATTTTCGTCATTCAGAATTTTGATTAAATTTGCAAGGTTTCTATTCTTATACTTTTTTGACTTTTTTAATTTTTGAGTAAATTATGAGGTGTCAAAGTAAATGCAAAGTAGAAGATTTTCAGAGGTCATTACTGCATTAGTTGTACATAAATTTATAAACTGATTTCAATAGAAGCCTAGATAATATCCACAATATACTGTGTTTCCAAAACATCTAATGAAAAATGTGTAATAACGTAACGAGCGGTTGTATGAAAAACAGTGAAAATGTATGTCGAGTTGGATGCCCTTCAAGCAATGATTAGGGCCATCATAATTTGCGAGATTGTTCAAAAGAGTCATTAAACCATGGTCCTGGAACGCAAAAGCAACTGGAAGAACACAGTTGGGTTTAGTTAATAAAATCTGGAACTCTCTCACTCCACCCAGAGAGAGAGAAAAGTTATATGAAGATTTCCCACCAAAAAAATTGCATTTTACAGAAATTTTTGACATTCTGAAAACCATTGATAGCTTTCAAGAAAGAATTAGCGATAGTGATAATAAGAAACGGTTTCTGCCGACTGGCAGAAACCTTCAAGAGCTTCGTTTTGTTAAACGAAGCTCTCTGCGTTTAATAGAATAATAAATGCCGCTTGCACCTACCGTTCATCAAAAAGGCAACGTACAGCTAAGGAGTGAAATTCTTTACTGGAGTCTATGTTTCCTGATAGCTACAACTTAGTTATCTTTAAGTCAAGAGTGAATAGGTTACTTCTAGACAAATACGCTCCATCTTCGACCACCATCGCTAAGTATCAGGTGAGATAGTAGTAAAACACGAGCCTATCAATAATAAAAAAATCGAAAATAAATCCAAACAAACAGAAATATCCTCTCTTGGTATAATTACCAATCATTAAACTACACTTACATTCAAAAGTTTCCACATTATCAATAAAAGCATCTGGCGATAACATTCGGTCTTCTCTTCAAGCATTACGTAAGTAAACAACGAGGTCCCACTTAATACATGATATCAAGCTCTGCAAAGATTCCCTTCTTCGTCCACAATCAGCAATTACGAATTTACGATAAATAATGCGTTTGGCAAAACCTTTAAAATTTCCAAAAGACCTAAAACAATACACTACTCAAACGAAAAACAACCATACGTAGGAGGTTATAGAGTGGCAATTTCCATGTGGTGGTGTTTCGTTATTGGACGTTTAGATACAACCTGCTCCCGTTTTCAGATTGTTCCAAAAGATAGGTGGTGGTTGCATGCAAAATACTTCCCGTTGAGATATGGGGATCGTCCAGTGGCCCCAAGTATTATATAAATGGTTGCTATATTATATGTTTGTATGTATGAAGTATCTGGGGATGCCACACACGTCGCTAGCGTATGCGACTCGTACCCATAAAGGTTTACTTCAGTTTGTTAAAGAGAAGCTTCCTTAACTTTATGGAACGTGTTTCTCGCTTCTAGCCTTGCTTAAGTTATGTTGGTGATCGTTATCATGATGAACGGCTTTTTATTACCATACAGTGAATTTGCTCCGTGGTAATCCAGTGACCCGAATATAAATAGTAGGAGTAAGAAGTATGTTCCATTATGAATACTTAGGTAGTAGGTGAAAGATTTTTTGGACACAAATAAGGACCCTGCTGGGCACAGCCAAGATAATAGAAACGGTTAAGATGACATACAATCTTATTTTTTATTTTTTTATTGTCAGGCTCGCGTTGACCATTATCTAACCTGATGGTAAGCTATGATGTCGTCAATGATGGAGCGCCCTTGCCTAGAAGAAACCTATTCACTCTTGCCTTAAGAGGGTCCTTTTCCACTCGCCTATCGTCAACATCGAGCATGGTTTATAAGCCTTTGCTTCTTCTTCTATATCTTACGCAATCCAATGCGATGTTTGAGAAAGAGGCAATGCAAAAAAAGAGAGATAACGCCTGAAAACTCTGTTGGCATTCGGTAATTCCGTGATTTACTCGAGTGTTTCACAAAACTTGTTCCAGGAAATACGTGTTTTTTTTTTCAGAAAAATTGTCATCGTTCAGAATCTCGATTAAATGTGCAAGGTTCCTGTTGCTGTACTTCTTTATATTTTTAACATATGAGTACATTATGGAGGGCCAAAGTTCACGTAAAATAGCAGATTTTTAGAGGTCTTTACTAGATTAGTTTAACACAAATTTATGTTATGATTTCTATAGAAGCCTAGATAATATCCACAAGATAACTGTGTATCCTAAATTTCTAGATCAATATGTGTAATAACATCATAATCACGTAAAAGCGGGTGTATGAAAATGTACCTCGAAAAGGACGCTCTTAAATACCTCTCGGTTGTAGCTATCAGAAAACACAGTATTTTTCACAAAATCTAATTTCAATGGAGGAAAAAATAAATCCTAAGTGAGTTTTAACACAAAAATCATGTCCTTATATATTCAACAAGATGTCGGATATGGGAGCCACGTCAAACACCTAATCTATCATACTTGTAATACACCAAAATCTCAGTAGCTTGCCCAAATTAGCTCGTAGATAGACCACCCATGACCTCGGAAGCGGAACCACCCACACAACGTCACGAGTCGCTTATCTCGCCCCATCTTAATTATGAACGTGGTGATCATCATCTTAAATTTTCTGCCTTAAAAGGTCTATAAAGAGTCAGTAAGTGTACGCAATTTATTCTAGATTACTGGCGCCCGTCGACTTATGTCACGACTCGGTCCGGACACTTCTGTTCCATGCACCCGGCTAAGGCACGTGCCGTTCTCGTGTCGAAATCCTTAACAGAACTTTAGCTCTACGACAAGTTTCATCTTACGAAATCTTGTTGAAGTGCACTTAATTGTTTTTATTAAATGGGAACCCGGATAATTAGATTAGCACAACCCTGCTATGTATTCTTAAGTAATTAGTTACGTAAAACAACAATTTAGTGTATGCCTGTGTTTATTTTTGTACAATATTTTATAAACAACAAATAACAGAAACGCATTTTTAAAAAAAAAAAAACATCAAAATTGCTTAAAAAATGAAACAGTAATTAGCAATTCAGATATTGGTATGAGGAAAAATGGGCGCGTGGTGGGAACATCGCGCTATCTCTTTTATGGACTGGTAAACTAATGATAGTGACGTCACATTTCAATATGTCCATCCTTTTTTCTTTTACTTGACAGTTTCCCCTTCCAGCAGATTTGAAAGGTTTTTAACTTGCTTAATAATGAACGTATTTGAAAAATACTTTTGTTTGTGACTGTGAATAAATTTACTTTTTGATACAAATATTAAACATAACTGAGTCGACCCAATTGCAGGTTTGATTTATTATACGCTTAATTTATTATATTACTTTAATTGGTCTCAATAGCCACTGTGTTTAAAAAAGGACACACATTTTTAATTACTTTCTAAAAAGTCGACAGCCTGAGAAAAACGTGTTGACAACAATATATAACAGCAGTTTGATTATGAGTGATATGAAAAATCTTAAATTTTAAAATAAAATATTTTTTTTTTTTAATTTCACCAAGGTTTCTACATTCAAAAGGTTCTGGAGTGACCATGTAAAAGCAGCATTGGAAGGCCTCCGGACCAGTAGTAGGACGTCTTTCGGGTAATGATGTTGATTTTACGTCATAACACAACAATTGTTGCTGAGCTGGTCTACTTACATTAGTTTATAGTTGAACCATTATCTATTTCATTAATGTAGGTGCTCTAATGGCCGATAAGGAAGAGTTTAGCTTCTAAGATAAACTATAAAGTTTATGTTCCGAGCTAGTGACGCAGACAATCGGTGAAATGGATTGTTGATCCGACAGAGTTTCTGAGAAGAAATTCTCAGAAACAACATCTTCATGTATTATTTTCACTTTCGTAAATCTGTATTACGTATTATTTACCTATACTAACTAGTTTAGCTGACCCGGAAAACATTGTTCTGCCATATAAATTGATCAAGGAACAAAATTGGACGAAAGCAACTACTGAATGGATTCCGAACAACAGGAACCGGCGACGCGGCAGGCCAAGAAGGAGATGGTGTGACGAAATGGACTCCTACCTTAATGGATTGACCAGAAGTGGCTAAGGATAGAAAAGAGTGGAATAACGGAAAGGAGGCCTTTGCCCTGCAGTGGGACACAACGGGCTCATAATAATAAGGAACTATTATTATAGAGGATGGAGGTAGTAGGGTAAAAATTAGCTTACGCCGTACCAAATAATTATACACAAAAAATTCGACTCACTGACGATTCGGATACAGTTATATAGTCGGATACAGTGACCAAATTGATGCATTTTTATTTCAATATTTTTTTCACTGACGATTCGAACACACACTGTTTAGTACAGTCAGATAGAAAGATTTAAAATATCATATAATGGGGAACGAAAGCGTTACTAAAACTACTTTAGGCTGGATTTAAGGCGGCTACTTCGGGTAATGTTCTTTATATTATACTAGCTTTTGCCCGCGGCTTCACCCTTGTACATAAAACATAATTAACTCTCAGGCATAAAGCAGCTTTTTACCGGTGAAAAAAAATTAGCAATCGGACCAGTACTTTCAGAGATATTACCTCCAACAAACTAGAAAACAATAAACAAACTTTACCTCTTTATAATATTAGTGTAGATTTTAAGACTTTTTTTTATCTGACTGTACTCAGTAGCTTTAATAAATATGGTGGTGTCCGAGACGTCAGTGAAAAAATAATTTAAAAAATTCAAAAATTCAAAATTCATAGAATTGGTCAAGCCATGTCAGAGGAGTTTACTATCAAACATTGCAACACGAGATTTTTATATAATAAAAAAAATCTACTGCTACAAATGCGTAGTACTAGATTGTTATCTTCTTCTAGGCACGTGCCTATGATCGAATATAACTTGAAAAAGACTAGACCCATTTAAAGGTTTTTTTTTTGTGTTTGAACATAAGTGTCACATGCATTTTTTCACAACAGAATTTAACAAAAGAAAAAACAGAACCCACCCCAAATTAAATTGCATCCGTATAAAACCGAGCTGGTCACTTAGTCACACTTACATTATAAAGGCTAAATTTTGTATGTAAAGAAAGAAAGAAAAGATATTGTAACTTAAAAAGAGGTAATTAAAGACATTGTTGTTAATCATTTTTACCAAAGACGACTGTTTCATATATATAGAGGTCTACACCCAAAATAATTACGTTAGCTAACGGTAGTCCAGTCCGTGCTATAATGGCACTAGTGTAAAATGACGCTACCCGCGCATGCGCCCGCTATGGTCACATCACGCGCCGCTATCACTGTTATAACGCGGTTACCTGCGCGAGCGCCGCCCTGCATGTAGGTAGGTACTGCCCTCTGGTATGCCGAGGAAGAGGTCTTGATTTTTTTCTAATTAGCAATTTTTAATTTGTTATTTCTTTTAATAAAACTATTTTAACACAATCATCATCATCTTTGGCAGCCACTGATGAGTTTAAGTAATCTCTTTTTTGCTAGCACAAAAGATCCAGAAGGGTCGAAGTGCTCTGGCCCAGGGCCAGCCCCACAACAATCTCTTTTTTAGGGTTCCGCACCTAAAGGGTAACATGGGACCCAATTACTATGACCCCGCTGTCCATCCCTCTGTCTGTCTGTCCGCCTAACTATCTGTCTGTCTGTATCTCATGAACCGTGATAGTACAGTTAGGGGTACAGTTGAAATTTTCACAGATGAAGTATTTCTGTTGCCGCTATAACAAAAAATATTTAAGTGGGGCTCCCATACAACAAATATGATTTTTTTGGCCATTTTTTGCTACAGACGGCACGGAACCCTCCGTGTGCAAGTCCGACTCGCACTTGGCTGGTTTTTTGTGCCATACTTTCCTGATTTAAATTACAATACATGGTACTGTCCAATCGTATAACCTATTTTTCGCCATCTGTCTACGAAAATGTCCAATTTCAACAGAAGCTTCGTTTAATAACTTATTACTGCGCCAAATTACAATACTGGTTATTTTTAATCACACAGACACTTAAAAAATATGGTAAGAGCTCTGATTTTTTACGATAGCTCCGATAAATATGTCAAACAAGTAATAAAATTAGCATTCCAAATTCACACATGATGAATAACTATTAGAAACATCGCCGACAGAATTATAAATCGCAGTAAAAGATAACAGGAACTAATAAATAAAATCATATTAGTACGATCTAGACTAATATTTATCACAGGACAGAACAATGGGGCAAGTATCAAAACTTATTGGTCGGCGTCGGATCGGACCGGGTGTGATTGCGGCGCGGTACAGATAAGGTAAATAGCTCATACAATTGGTAGAATAGGAGGCTCCGGACCTCTTTTGTTAAGGAAGTAGTCTAATGGGAGAACGTAGCCACCGGCAAGACTTACATGGTGTCAATTGTTATGTGCTGTAAGGCTGGCCGCACAGAGAGAGTCAACGGGTAAAGAAATGACGACAGAAAAAGTGACGCACCCACGCTTGGCAGTCACGGAGATGACATCAAAACACAGCAGCAAAATTTTCTTTTCTCCTAAATTATCCTACGAATCCCCTTTTTTACTTGTCAAATCATCAAATAACTTCTCCCGCTCAGGGTGGAGCTAGAGGGATGTGTCAGATTTTTACTCACTAAACCGCAAACGGTTCCTTCAGTTGCGTCGACTCTAATTGGCAACGTCAATTTTGCTGACATTTAGTTTTCCCCTGGAAAGCTGGCACAAACACTAAGTGTACTTCGTAATTTTAGAAAAAATAAAAATTGGTCGAGTATATTGGGAATAGTCATAACTGCTTGCATCATGACCTGTGAAGTCAAATATGACCATTATTTTTCTTTAAAAGTTCGAGTTTTGTACGAGGCTACGAAAAACATAACATACATAGGTACAGCGTGATGTTCTATTTTGATTAAATCAAAGCAATCAGTTACCCTTTAGCTAGTGAAGTACAAACCTACATAAATCTGCTCTAAGATATAGATCTGTATGCCAAATCGCAAGTTCAATAAAATACATTTACGGCCTCACATGAGAATTCTTAGTTCATCGGCATAGTTCCAGAGAAATCATAAATACTTGCCCATCTTAACGCTCGTCTTGCCTTTCTTGCTCACTGAACGATAACCCTTATGACCAAATCGGTGTTCCGATTGCCCACTCCTTTGCCCATTCGATGACCAATAGGCGGCTTCCACAGTATAATTTGAATTTCGTTTATATGGTTAAACTGTTATTTGATAGCTATGGATATGAGCGGCATTGCTAAAAGGGAAACATTTATTTATATTTCCTTTATACTTGTACACATAGGATCTTGTTTATCGATTTCACTGTCTTATGGAAAGTGTGAATAGTAGACTATTGTTTTGAAATGTCAGATTTATAAATTGACTAGATCTTGCCAGCGGCTTCACCCACTTGGAAGTAAATAAGGAAGGGAATAATCCCAAGAGAACAATACGATATAAAAATATATTACAGGATTTGCTTTATCTGTGTGCCAAAAAATGTCGTCTAAATCTGCTTAGCCGTTTGAGCATGAATGAGTATCAAACATACACACATACATTTAAACTTTTATCTTTATTAGTGTGATTTCAAAGTGATTATTTGAATCAATATATGTAGGACAGTCTGTGCACGAGTGACCTTTTTATCGTATCGAGATTCTTTCATGCCTCGGAAAGCATCATAAGCTGTTGGTTTCTTGGCTATCATTTGTAGACCTTTGACAGTCGCTATAGATAGTCAAAAACCAGGATGTCCATCACCAGTCTTGCCAAGAAGTATTGAGGAGGAGATTTTTTTCCTCTCCTTTTCTCAACTACATTGAGGTCGAACTCCAGTCAAACTAGCAGTTTGATATCCGTATCTTACATGGAGCGACTGCCTATCAGATCACTTACTGGGTAACACGATATCCTTAGATAGACTAATGGATGACTTTCAGACGTCTGACTACCTATAAATAATAATAAAAACTTCTTTATTTCCCATCACCTAAGATTTACATGTATTTACATAAATTTTAATTAATTTCATTTATAACTTAGATTTTTTTTTTCATTCACTATCATTTTATTGGATAAGAATCCCACTTTGGGTATAGGCCTCCTCCAGTTTTCTCCACTTGTCTCTGTCTTCAGCTTGCTTACTCCAATCCTTGCCGGCTGTAGGTACAATGTCATCACTCCACCGCATCGTAGGTCGTCCTTTCCGCCTTTTTCCGCTAGGTCCTTTCCATCTCGTTACTTCTGCTGTCCATCGTTTATCATTGTAACGTGCTACATGGCCAGCCCATTGCCATTTCAAACTTAGACAGTAGCATATAACGGCAATTACTTTAGTCTTCTTCCGTATGAATTCGCTTATTATTTTTTTACTTCTTTCCATCGCTTTTTGGTAGTTCATAAGTGACACTGACTACTTATATCGAATTAAAATTAAATATCTACGAAAGACAACCGGGACTAACCGGGCTTTGCGTGCTTTCCGAGGCACGAGGTCTCAGTAATGTCCTAGATAAACTTAGAAAATGCTCATTCCAATATAACATTATTATGTGTAATAAAATATTGTGCTAATATTTCAATCACTATTGATCTCCAAAGTAAGTGATTTACGTTAAACTTTAAATTTTATTGGCCACTTGTAGATTTATGTCGAATTGATATTCATTAGTCATTATTACATTAAGTATAAATCCTTGACAAAGTATCGCATGGTTTGTAAAAGCTTTATACATAAAATGTTGTTTGATATAATATGTATAATTAATATCGGCGATTAAAAGTAGGTACTAATTGAAAATATGCTTGAATTCGCCTTTACTTGAGTTCCTTATAGTTAGGTTCTGAAATTTAACGCAAATCATATCCCCGCATACCAGATTAGGAATTTAAAGTTGAGCGAATGTTAGTGGTATTCCTCTCGTTGTGTCGTCTACTCGCGTAAACTAACCGATCCTTAGTTCTACCCAGAGCGGGAATAGTTTTTTTATAATTTAAATTCCAAAATAACAAACTTAAAAATAACTTTAATAATGATACTCTACCATCAGTAACTAGAATCTAGTCGATTCTTTAGCCTCTAATTAAAACTGAGGTATAAAATTTTATGTGACAAGTACGTAGAGTATCTAATATTATAAAGAGGTATTTTTTTTTTGTTTATTTTTAGGAGGTAATCTCTGATATTAGTACTGGTCCGATTGCTAAAAATTTTTCACTGATATAAAGCTGTTTAATTTCTGAGTGACATAGGCTATATTTTATCAACGTCGGCGAAGCTGTGGGCAAAAGCTATTCAAATATATTTCGAGATACCCAAAACCATCTTGGTTGCTTTATGGGTACCATGGTCTCCCTCTCTCTTCTCCACACCATTCTGCCTTCAGCTACTCTAGGCCAGTTCCTCTAGTGAGAGTCAAGTTCTTCTCTCAACCTTCGTCTTTGTCGCCTAGTTTTTAGTGGGACCTAATAAGTGGTTCTTTTAGCCGCACAGCACAAGTACAGGCAATAAAAAATTTCTCTAAACAAATCTATTTTAACGAACTACAGACATTTCTTAAATAAGCAATTTAAAAAATGTCTAAAGTTCGTTGAAATAGATTATAATAATATAGACAATTTGTAAAAACAAATGACATATTAATTCATTAGGTACACATCTACAAATTTCCAAAGAGTTCCTAATTTGAAATTTGAAAATATCTTTTATTTTTATTACAATGTTATTGACCTATTCTAAAAATTTTCAGTGTGACCCGCGTATCTACCTACATCCTTTTATTTTATACCCAAATAAACCACAAACAAGGTACTACTGCAATACTGCTACTGCAATCCTTCATGAAAATTAATATCACCAGTGTATTGCCTCAGCTAATGGCATACTTCGTTAGAGCATGCAACTGCAGTGTAATTAAATTTGCATAGAAATCCCCCCAAATTAGCCCTTACCGATCGGCTGCCAGTGTAACGATATAGATTAAGCTGCTAGATGAAACTCCTTTTAAGTACTTACATATTTTCTGTGTGTGAGCAGTTTAATTTTAATTCACCGTTGGTGCTCTTAGATTACACAAGTACCTTCCTATGCTCAAAAAGAGCGGTTTTGATTAATAAGTAGTTTGATTTAAACTGATTGATTGACCAATTTGTGTCAGCCCACAGTTGGCTAAAGGTTGCCCCCATGGCTATTTTGGTCACGGACTAAATATGAACCATTGTGCGTTTTCCCCCTGTTCTTAGTTTTTTAGTACATTACTGACTCCCCGTAGCTCGGAAAGCAAGTAAAGCCTTTGGTCCCGGTCGTCGTTCGTAGATCTTTGATAGTCGTTACAGGTAGTCAGACGCCTGATAGTCTGACTATCAGTCTATCCAAGGAGTAACGTGTTGCCTAGAAAACTAATATAATAATAATATTCCACAACTATCACACAACGCCGTCTAATCCCAAGCTAAGCAGAGCTTGTGTTATGAGTACTAGACAACTGATAAACATACTTATATACTTCTAAATACATACATATTATAGATAAATTACAACCAGACACAGAAAAATTGATCGTCATCACACAAATATTTGACCTGGGTGGGAGTCGAACCCACGTTCTCCGGCATAGCAGTCAGGGCCACTAACTACTAGACCAACAGGCCAGTCTAAACTGGAGGTTTGATAGGCAATCGCTCTATGTAAAATACGGGTATACAATTGCACCCAGTTGACTGGAAGCCGATCCCTAGCTAATTGAGAAAAAGCTAGGCATCTCTCTAGCCGTTTCCCAACTAGCTGACATGATAGTGACTTCACCAAAAGACGATACCTTTCTAAAATTCGATGTTTATTATTTAACCCATCAAGTTCAACTGTATCAATCGAAGAATTTTGATCTACAGTTACTGTCCCTTTCCATTTTCTAAAATATTAATATACACGCTTGCTTTTCCATTTTACTTTTGACATTAGCAGAATAGGGTCGATATCGGCTCTAATTGCCATTGATAAAGCATAGAATACATGTTTATCAGAATACATGTTTACATGTTTACCTACAACTCTACAGCCTGTTCTGTAGTTGTGTTACTTTTTAGTGTACAATCAATTTTATTCCATTCTATTCTATTCTTGTACCTACAAGTAGCGGTTTCACACTGTTTTTCTATTCCATTAGAATATAAATATGTATAAGCAGAAGCCGCAATGTGGAACAAAGGGGGTCGGTACTGGTCACGACTCTGACCGGTACACCGAACGTACACACCGTTTTGGATGCCCGTGCGCCGCCCAAGAAGTGTCGCTGATAACCATAACTATGTGCTAATGTCACCGGCTTCATATTTATTAATATTATCGCTATACTTATATGGGTATTTTATAAGTATCGTAAATAGTTTGCAGCTGGTAAAGATCTTGATACTTGTGATCTTAGATTTTGTTGAGTGTTATGGCTACACATAAGCCCTTTTTGACCCACGAACCAACCATTGCATGAGGTGACTTATATCTAGTATCCTATTTCATTAAGATTATTTTTGTTGTACTTTAGTGTACAATATTGATTAATCTACACTGACCTTACATATCTACATAAACTGTAATATGGAAATATTGTAAGAAAAACACTTTTTTTTAAGATTAACCATGGAGTTTCTTGCCGGTTCTTCTCCATAAGAAACAACCAATTTGGAACTGTGCACTAGCTTCTGATGTTTTATAATTGCCCATGTCGGCCTATGTGAAATAAAAATATTTGAATTTAGAATTATTATTTTTTTTATTTCTTTTTTATATTATTAATGGAAATGTGTCTTTATTAACGGCTGACCTGATTTAGATGAAACTTAGGACATGGGGTGATCACGTCCTGTAAAATAAGACATAGGATCCTTTTTATCCGGGAAGGATGATCCCTTGTCATATATTTCTACTGTCAGGTGAAAGCGCAGGTCGAAACTAGTGTGTTATAAAAGTAAGTAGAAAGAAAAGTAGTAAGAAACAGGCATAATAAGGTATATTTTCAAAATAGCAGATCGAAATGTTCGATATTTGTCGTCCTTCCCCTAAGGACGCCTGAGGAAGTCCATACCACACAGGGGGTACCCTTAGCGTATGGTATTTTTAAGTAGAATTATTTATAAGTCCTGGCTGGAAACTTTAATTTTATTAAAGTCCCCACAGACAACTTCGGTTAAGCAACTTTGGGCTATGTCTGTATATAGCCCCAAGAATCGCCAAACTTAAGTAGCAGTGGGCAGGGTACATTGCTCGCAGAACAAATGGTCGATGGGGACGAAAGGTTCTGGAATGGCGACCACGTATCGGAAGACGCAGCATTGGAAGGCCTCCCACAAAGTGGACCGATGACCTGGTGAGGGTCGAGGGAATCCAATGGATGCGAGACGCACAGGACCGGTCATTATGGCGAAACTTGGGAGAGGCCTATACCCAACAGTGGACGTTTTTTGGCTGAAATGATGATGATGAATTTCATGAGAAGACCTGCGAGAAACCACTCATAAAAAAAGATAAAAAGATTGTCTATAATTACAGGGTCCGCCGATTTATATATATAATATATAAAATAGAGAACCCCTTTTCATTCTTCATTGGTGGGAAAAACGTCTCTGCAAAGAGATATGTGAAATAATTGATACCTCTATAACCTTTTTTTTATTGTTGATAGGTTCGCGCTTGACCACTATCTCACCTGATGGAAAGCGACGATGCGGTCTACGATCGAGCGCGCTTACCTAGAAATAACCTATTCACTCTCGACTTAAAGATTCCTGGGTTGTAGCCATCAGAAAACACAGATTCCGGCAAGGATAACCAATCTGTTATTATTTTAAAATCACATGTGTGTTACTTAGTCTTCGTATTAAAATCGCACTGTACATACTTTTAGCATACTTTATAATTACACAAAGAAACAAAACAAATCCAAAAAGCACGGATTTGCCATCTAAATCTAGTAATCTAGCACGGCATTGTGACAACCTTGTTGATGCAGCTGTGTCAATCGTGCAAATTAGAAAAAAAAAAAACAAAACAAAATGATCCTGCTGCAGATACAAAATAACATAGCCATAAAAAGAAAAAAAAACACAAAACAACCTTTATTCTTCTGGTCGTCATCCTTTTTCGATCAAAATCTCGAAACTTCCTCTTCACGTAAAACGGACGAATTAAAATACTTCGTAGTGCACATTCCAGCAAATCATAGTTATCATATCACACATGGCCGCGACGTCACGATTGTCGTAGGCGCACGCGATAAGAACAACATTAGGAACGTTCTCAAACTACGACAACTATCGAGATCCACGAACGCAATAATTTTGTGTTCCGCAATAAACTTTATCGATTCTCTTATTAAATTTAATATTTGTACCGCACACGTTGTTGCGAACAATATCGAATTTTCGTAAATACGTTTTCGTGATATTTGTAAAATAGAAAATGTGAATATTTATAAAATGGGATAAACATTGTGAAAAAAATATATAAGATTCGACACAACGGTAATAATAACTAAGTAAATGTTACTAAAAACTCGAAAAATATCACTATATCATGAACTTCAATTTCGTTTTTATGTCGTATAGTGTCATTTATGCAAAATACAGCTACTGTTATGAGGGTAAATCAAAATATTTTGTTAAATATAACTAAATATCAACAACAAGAAAAAAAAAAACACCTCATGTATATAACGTTTTGATCTGCAGTGCCAAAAGAACAGCCCCAAAGATATTTTGATGGTAAGGAATGGAAGATTGTGAAGCCTCGCCCTAATATTAGACCCAAAGGTATGACTTTTTTTCTATAATGATAAATTGACATTGTTGTGTTATAAATCACAATAATGCCATAAAAAATTATACAATTATTGATTTGTACAACTTGGTTTTAAACTTGGATTTCGATTTTTTTTAGGCAGTTTAATATTTTACCAAGAACTTACAATTTATGACTTATGGTATATGAATTTTTCAATTAAATCTTTATAATTTTTTTTTAGTTATAAGTACTATCATTAATTTAAAACTTAGGCTCAACTGTAACTGATAACTTTTTTCGGTTTATCTACTCCCCAATATAATATGACCTGGGTGCCCAGTTTAAACAAATCCAATTTTTCAGTCACAACTCAATTTTCAATTATGTTTAAAAGAAAAACTAAAATTAAATGACCTTAAAATTGCAATTTCAGTGGCAAGACATTCGAGTATATCATTAGATTTAGACTGGGCTGAACCATTTAATGAAATGAAAGAAACTGAGTTTGAAGAAACAACAACACAGATGCCTTTTTGTGATGATATGACCATAATTGACACTACAAAAAAGGTTACAGCTAAAAGAGCGAATACAGATATGATGACAACTAAAAAAACTACTAAAAAAAAATTTACTACTACAATAACTTCTACACCGAAAATATTTATGAGGGCACTTAGTCGTATTATTCTTCGTACTACAACGGCAAAAACCATTTTAACACATTATACACCAGTTTGTATACTAAAATTAAAAACCACAACAATTGATCCTCGACTGTTGCATTTGAAAATGAGTACGAATGGAGACTGGAGAGACAATTGGAATTTTCTTAGACCTACTAAGAAAACTAGTCCAGTAACATCAAAGAAATATACTCCAAAAGTGACCAAGACTTGTTATATACCAACGATCAAAAATATTCATGTAACATCAACCAGGAAGATTGCGACCAAGGGACCTATAACAACGACCAAAAATCCCGTGACGCCTTTCAAGGGACCCGTGACCACTACTTGGAAGCCTGCAATGCCAACTAAGAGATCTATGATAACTACTAGGAAGCCTGCGACATCAATTAGAAGACCTGTGACAACTACCAAGGCACCTCTGACAATAACGGCAAAATATCTAAAACTTTCTGAAAAATTAGAGGACGGTACGGTTTGGACTTTCTTCTTTCTGATATGACAGCAGCTACTGATCACTTTTTCCTCTGTGATACTTCTGTGTGCACTAGCCAGAATCAATAAATAAGTAATAAAAAACTCAGTCTATCGCGGTCTACTGCAAGAGGTAGGACTAGGCCTAAAAACCGCTTTTCGTCTCCAATAGGCAGTCCATCCATAATTAGCTTCTCTCAACACTGTTCTTAAAATAAATAATTTAATTATTTTTACATTTTGCAGTAATTTTATAAATAAAATTTCTGAATATATGAATATATTATGTTTTTAAATTTTAGTAAAAATTTCTTCTGGGCACCCTATTTTAGTATTTTAAGTTATAAATATATAGAAAAATAAAATATCTACAAATAAGTTCACGATTTGATTTATTTAATTCGAAAAACCACACAAGTTAGGAAAATATTGGAAAAACTTTTAACCTTACACAATCATTATTTTAAGAATACCATTAGAGAAACTAAATAGTAGCCTTCATGTATTCTACATCAACGTTTTTTTTCAGCCGCCAACCCAACTGGAAATTGGTCAAACCTGCTAAAAGAATTTCTCAAATATGTGGAAGAAAAAAAATGTGAACGGCCTCGTGAGTACCTATAGGAATCGTTTTTCAAAAATTAAGTAAAAATTTTTCGGGTGATGGTAATTTAAAGGTGTAGTTTAGAATCTGTAAAAAAATTCAAAAGGCAATTTATGTTAGTGATTCTCGACCCAAATTAACAATTAGAGTAGGTGTTTTTTTTTAAATTTTATTGTTATTAACTGAAATCGGTAAAAGCGTTTCGAAGAGTAAATGGGCGGAGCCTCGTACAGGTTGTCGCACAAAATTATAAAAAAAAACTGAAATAACACGTATGATGACCAAATAACGTGTTTTTGTATTCTTTTTCCTTAGATTTTGTGCAGATTCAAAACTGAACCTTGTGCATATTTATAAAAAAACCAAGGCTTAGTTAAAAACAAATTAGTTTTATAAGTATCTTGGCCAAAATATTGTCCAACTGCGATGTTGAGTGACATTTGGATGCTTTTTACTGATGATCAATTCAAGATATTGAATTGATCATCATTCATAAATCAAAACAAATTGGTCAACTCCACGGAACAGATAAAAGAGGTGTCAACTCAGATTATAGCCGTCCACTGCTGGACATAGGTCTATATGGCGTAGTATGTGCTATTAAGTAAGTAATATGGCTGTAGGTAGACCAATAAAATTCGAGGCTACGAGATTGCCGAAAGATTTACCGTGTCCGTGGAACGTCGTCGACGGCACGAATTGTTCCACGCGCGCCTCAGGGAGATGTCAGCATATCGTAGGGGTCCAGCAGGGTCGAAGCCTACTAGGCCCACGGGTTGTGTGAAAGTGAAACCCGGGGCCCTGGGACGAAGACAAAGAAGGAACAGGAGTGGGTTTTTAGTCAGTAAAAGTCTGACACTATCTTCTGATGCGCGTTTTCCTAACCACCGAACATGTTGGCGCGTGGTTTACATCCATGTAGCCGCAACACAAACCAAACACATAAACCAAGGTCACCTTGGTTGGAGCGCTAGTTCGCAACCGTCTGGTCACCCAGCTCGATTTCTCACCCCAAAAAAATAAAATAAAAACCAATAAGATAAGTACATTATTATGAAAATCTCTTTACAGCTTGTGAATATGAAACTGCAACAACCACCATGCCTTTTTCGGGATACCAGCATGCTGAAAACCGAAAATCTATGCAGGAGGATGATGACCTTATGAATATATTAATGGATGGTAACGTTTTGGCCAAAACTAGCACACAAAAGTTGAGGGCAAGGGCATTGCGTTATTTACGAATTACTAAAAGTTCAGTTTCCCATATGAAAGCGCAAAACACTCGCCAGCAGCTTGTGATTGCAAAGTGTTTTAACCCGTACCTATAGTAGACTCTAAGTCGAAACAGGCATAGAATAGGAGCAAGAGCATAGAGCACCTATCTATCCGTCCTCTTTGTGGTGGAAGTCTACCCACAATAGTATTTCGTTGGATTGGAAATAGAGGTATAATGCAACATGCATTTACTCGTACAGTTTAAATTAGCCTTAAATGATTATATGACAGCGGCATTGTTCGAAAGAGTCACCGCGGCCTTAGTACGCAAAGTGTAACTAAAGAAACAAGGGAGGAGTTAAGTTAGTAAAAGTCTGACAGTCTCGAGAAATTATTTAATGATTGATCAATCCAAGAAATTTATTAAGTAAAAATTCAGTATTTTGCTTTCTAAATAATATAATTCCAGATTTTCAAATAACATCACAAATTTTCTAAAACGATAAATGCAAAAAAAAAATGTATTTCGGTGTCATTGATGCTGAGTCAAAACATAAAATTTTTACATGACGGTAGCTAATTTAAGCAAGTCGCTTATGAAGTTAATGTGTACAAACAACATGTCTTCTTAATTTTTTTGGGGTGGTGACCATTTTTCAAACTTAAAAACAATAAAGAATATTCTATTTATATTACTGTAATGTTGGTCGTGAACGGTAGATTCGAACTAATGACCTATAGATACTGCCGCATTACAACGATGCCTGATGACTTATCTCGATAAAAATCAACCTTCGGATACTTACAATACTTGAACCTATATTTTAATGAATATCTATTTTAATACTCAAATTATTATCGTGTTAATACAAAGTGTTTAGGCACTGTAGCATTGACCACTTTCTGAATTTTTCACTAATGACTTTCTGATTATTTGAGACTGATATCTCAGTATAATTTAATTTGCATTTTATGTACTGAAAATAAAGTATATTTCGAAGCAATTCGTTTTTTTTTTTTTCATTATTAAATACCCCTATGTTTTATAATGAGGAAAAATACAAATGCTTCCGAATTTAGTTTCTGAAAGCCCCAGTTTTCTCTAAATACGAATCAAATTTAACCTTAACTATTTTCATTATATTTAAAAAAGCATGTTGTTCCAGGTGTTGAAATAGATGATAGATTAAATGAAGACGGTGATGATGCCTCAAAGAGTAAAGAGATGTTAGAATATGAAGGACAAAGAATAAATTATGAGTCAGTAGAAGGTTCTGTCTCACAAATGAACAACGATTATCATGTCGTAGGTCATAATTCATTAAAGGATTCAATTCCAAATAGACGTGATACAGGACAGTTCCCCAAAAAAATGGAATATCTTAAAAAGTTTCAAGGAAAGAGTTCAAAACAAGATTTTACAACTTATCATTACAGAAAGTCAGAAATATATTTAGACGAATTCAAAGATAAAAATGAAAATGAAGATGATGACATTTTCGAAAACGATGAGTTTAAATCATATCCAGGTGTAGAAGCTAATCATGTCAAAGAAGGATATTCAACTTCTCGAATCAATAGATCAGCAGTATATTTAGATGAATTAAAATACAAAGACGCTAAAAACGATGATGAAGTGTTTCAAGATATTGATACAAAAGCTAATTCAGATACAATAAAAGATAAACAAGATTATATGTTTTCTGAAATCAAGAGATCCAAAATATATTTAGATGATTCAAAAGACAGTAAAGTAAAAGAAAATAATAAAGTTTTGCATGCTAGCGGTATAAAATCTTATTCAGACACGTTAAAAGATAAGTTTATTAAAAAAGATTACAAAACTTCTCGAATTAGAGAATCAGAAATATATTCAGACGAATTAATAGACAAGAGTACACGAAAAAAAGATGAAGTTATAGGACACAATGTACTTAATTATTATATAAATGCATTGAAAAACAAGCATGCTAAAAGAGAAAACTATCCAGAACCTTCAGATTCATACTTAGATGGAGAAAATATTGGGCAACAAGAAAAAGACAATTATTTACAAGATGAATCAAAAGAAACATTCAACTATACGGAGTTAAATGAAATTAAAGATTACCCAGCACCTAACCTCATATACCCAATAGAACTTACAAGTCAGACAAATAAAGAAGATTTGTTACAAGATAGCGATATTACATTTGATTTAGAAGATGATAGTATAAAAGCTGATAAATATTCCGAAAACAGAATAGATGCACAAAAAAGAGATTCAGAATATGCTTACACATTCAATGACCTAAATGAGCTAAAGTAATAAATCCTTAAAAATAATTATTATTCCATTTTGAATGCACTTCTAGCGAAATATAAACAACCGACACTTTGAATAGCAACGAAAAATTGAATAGCCATTGTTGATATAAAGTTAACATGGATACTTTTAGTCTGGTTTAGAATGCACCGTAATAATTAGATATTGACTGGGGCCTATTCGTGAGGCATTTTCCTTTTCTCATGAATATTTTGAAATAAAAAATTTAATCGGCATAATCTAGGATTGGGAGCAGGACTCCCAATTCTTGATAATGCCGATGTCAGTTATCTGGATCTAACTGAAGTGCAGCTAGATAAGCTTGAGCGATTTCAAAACTTCTGTATTAGATTCATATTTGGATTGCGCAAATATGATCATATTTCTGAATTCCGTATTAAGCTCAAGTGGCTGCCAATCTCCCTTCGCCGGAATGCTCATATTTTATCGTTGCTTTACAGTGTTCTGTTTATTCCTACAACCCCCTTTTATCTCAAAGAATGTTTTAAGTTCATTCATGACACACATTCTAGACACTTGAGATCATTAGAGAATATGACCCTTTTGATGCCCTCACATTCTACTAAGTTTTGTGACAAGTCGTTTGCAATCCAGGCGGTACGTTTGTGGAAAGCGTTGCCATTACCAATTAGGCAAGCCCAGTCACTAGTTTCTTTCAAAAATCTAATTAAAAACCATTTCCTTTCTCTCGAACACTATCCTGGTTCTACGTCTTCCACCAATCATACTTTATTCTTTCTTTTTCTTCTTTTTTCTCTGTCCCTTTTTTAATGAAGTTGTGTAACATATTATAATATGTATATATTAATATATTTGTAGTTATGTATTGTGTTTTATATATAAATATAGACTGATCGATTTGTTAGCAGTACACCGCAGACTACCCCCTGTATTATTTTAAATTCTTACGATCCATCCTAAGGTTGTCTGGAAGATATCGCTATTAGCGATAAGACCGCCATTGTACTTATAGATTTAAGTTTATGTATAAGTTGTGTTACTTTTATGGTGTACAATAAAGTTTATTCTATTCTATTCTAATTTAAAAGGAGTTTGTCTGTTTTTAGCACGATTTATAAGCTCTACTTGACCTTGAGACCCTAGTAGTTCTAGTGTAATATCTAACAACCACTACCGCATATAGACGTAGTCGTAAATAAAAACTTAAGTTATTCTCGCGCTCCTCAAAGAGATGTCAGCAAACCGTAGGTGCCCAGCAGGGCCGATGCCCGCTAACTAGGACCGCGGAGAATTTCTGAAAGGGAAACCCGTAGTCCTAGGACGCAAAGGGTAATTGAAGGATACAGGTGTGGTTTTAGTCAGTAAAAGTCTGACACGCCCTCGCGCTCCACCCAGAGCGCGAGAAGTCATTTGGATGACTTCCCACAGTAAAAAAAAAAAAAAAAAAACAAGTTGTTTGTAAATAAATCGTAGAAACACATCGGAACATGAAATAAAATTATCTGTTTCAAAGATATATTTATTCAATCATAAATAACTGAAGTTGCGCCATCATGAGTACTATCCTTCGGATTTTTTGACATTTCTCCTTTTTTTATTATTTTTTGCCTAAGTATTATTGCCAATATAAAGTGATTCCGATAAATTTTATGACATTAGTCATTTATTTTTTACAACATTGGCTTTCATAATATTATATTGAACTGTAAAGTGAGTACTTATAAAATATTCAATAAGTGCCATTATTACTTGAATTTTGTGATGCAATGATGGTCAAGTGAATTCTGATGTCATGTATTCCATCATGGCTTTCTTTTTATTTTGGATTATGCTTATTCATAAGCAGGATTGCGCTGTTATTCGTAGTAAGTAGTAAAACATATCGATAAATCTGATAAATATAACACTCTCTACTATGGCATGGTTTTTTTTTGCTATCGAAACAGGACTACTTTTGAGTCTGTTACAACTAAAGTGTCATTTTGTCAGTTGATTCCGGC
This sequence comes from Mythimna pallens, assembly GCA_961205895.1. NCBI lineage: Eukaryota > Metazoa > Arthropoda > Insecta > Lepidoptera > Noctuidae > Mythimna > Mythimna pallens. The sequence goes on from OY540843.1 coordinate 13,829,414, forward strand.
CATCGTAGGCGCAGGCTTGCGGACGGCGAGCAATGGGTGGCTCGCCGTCCGACCGTCCGGTAACCGTCCAGACCGAGCCCAAGTCGTCGACGGCGCGTGCTGTTCCACGCGTGCCTCAAGGAGATGTCAGCAACTGTAGGGGCCTAGCATGGTCGAAGCCTACTGGGGCCAAGGGTCTGATTCTGAAAGGAAGACTCGGCCCTGGTACGAAAGGCAACGAAGGAACAGGAGTGGGTTTTTAGTCAGTAAAAGTCTGACACTATCTCCCGCCCCGCCCAAGGGCGGGGGATGTATAAGATGATTTTCCCACCGAAAAAAAAAAAAAAAAACTAAAGTGTCCAACACTTTAGTTGTAACAGACTTGATTTAAATGTATTAAATGGTATGGTTTTTTTTAAGTGAATGCCAATAACCGAAATACTTTCGAATATGTCATCCAGAAATATATGAATCCACTTCGGAGATTATCAGGTAATACTTTATTCGTTTATCGTCCATGCAATAAATATCTATATTGTCTTATAGAGTAAATAAATAAACAAGTACCCATTGATATGCATATTAAATGCAACCATGCATAGTATATTTTATAGGTTACACAGATTTTTACTTACCATTTTATTTTCTTGTATTCAGCGGATCTACCAAACCATGCTATAGAAATGGAAATAGAAATTCAAAGTTCCGTTCCAAAGGAAGAAACATCTATCCCTCAAAGAAGAGTGATTCATGTTGTGAATGCACGTCATCCTAAACGAGGTCAGAGAACAGTTTTTTTAAATTAATAATAAATAAGTAATAGTAGTAGTGCTCATAGTAATATTATTATTTTCTTTGTTTAGTTATACGAGCACGAACCAGGGGTAAGTGTTTTTTTTATGTCTTTTAAAATGACATGAGCGTTATGAGGTGCTTATATGTGCACTAACTTTTATCTTATTTCCTTGAAAAACTACGGAACAAATATACCAGTATCTCTTCTATGGGTTATTTTTAATAATATAACAGGTTATTTTTAATACCAATAATTTAGAGGGTGACGAAAAGCCGCAGGACGACGGAGCCAAAGATGAAGCTGCGACAGAACCTACGCCTGAGCCATCAGTAGATCCTCCAACTTCACCTCCACCAGGTTGTATATTGGATAAAACAAAATATTTATATTGCGACAGATAAATATTTATATTTGAATATTTATCTGTCACAGCCAAATAACTTAATTCGTCATTTAGTAAACCGCCTAGCCTTTATATTAAACAACGTCATTTAACTAGCTGCCTGAAAGATTTTAAACAACTTGCCAAGCGAAAATATTTAAGACAGGCTGTGGCTAGTCCTATAATTAATTTTAATTGGTGTTCAGCCGGAAATGTGCTGACGACGGTCTTAAACAAAATAAGCCAACGCAGTCCTGCTGCTGCTGAGGCTCTTAATTCTGTCTGTAGGGCTTATAAGACTCTAAAATTAAATTAGTTGGCTGCAACATATCTTCAATATAAGTACCTATTTTTGTAAGCTTTGTATTTGGTGGGTTTGAGAACGAAACCTATGAAGTTCGACCTTATAAAAAGAGGTTTCTAAAACTACAGAAATGAAAATGAAAAAAATGTTTATAGTAAACCTCTTCAATAAACAATTGAATTTTTTGTTGTACACCAAAAATTGCTAAATTTGGTGTGCAAAGGTTAATTTCTTTTTAAATAAATAATAATTTTAAGTCTTTGTTAAATATTTTCAGATCAAACACTTTCCGATCCATCAAAAATTCCGGTTTTTATGAATGATTTAAATAAAGCTATAAATGAACTTGAAACCAAGATACACTTCAGGACAGCCGAAAAGCCAAATGAAAAGTCAGAAAAGCAAACAGAAAACCCAACAGAAAAGCCAACAGGTAAATCTTACTTTGCAATCATTTAGCTAGCGTTATGCAAATTTCGTAACTATAAACCGAGTTTTTCAATCAACCAATAAAGAAGACTACTGTTGGATAATATAACGCTCCCAAATTGCATAACAAAATCCAGTAGTCCATTATCCACATTCAGTCTATGTTAATAAACTTGGTCGGATTATTTTTTGTTGCATTGCCAATCACTATCAATATTAAATGATAATGTTAAATGATATTTATTTTGCAAATAGGTTTTTAAAAACACTTTTACACGTAATTTTTTTCGTCAATTTAAACTACATGAAGCCGGTGTTTTCTAGCTGACTACCCTGAGAAGAAACACCAAAACAAACTCAGGGGTTTCTTTTGTCCTTATAAAACTCCTTATAAAATTTACAAAAATGTAAATATTGTAAATTGTAAAAAAAATATGTATATAAGTGATTGTCAATATCAAATTGTAAAAAAAGGTTGATACTGGTCGATACTATTTTTATTCAATAAAAAAAAAATATTTGTTTTCAAATAATAATAATAATAATTTAATTTATTTATTTGCTAGAATGTAGGTGTACAAAGTAGTATGATCTTAATTTCAGTTAGGCCCATTTACATTCTACCATAACTTGTGGTGTGCAAATATTAATACAGTGCAAATATAATCATCAATTTAAAATGTCATAATAATGTGACATCAGAGGTTACCAATACCTGCTATCACTATAAAGTAATTAAATGGTCCATGCACATTGATAAAATGTCAAAGTAATAAAAATCAAAGTCACCAATATCCACTACCACTATCAAATGTCAAATTCTATATAATAATTTCAATGTCCATGAATATTATAAAATGTCAAAAATATGATAGTAATTGTCAACTTAAAAATAAAATGAAAGTATTTATTGAACTTCACATGAATTTAAAATGTCAGAAACAAAAAATCTAAAATATTAAATGTCAGTTTAAAAATAGAATAAAAATGTAAATAGAACTAAAATTGCCATTACTTTTCTACTTTGCGTTCGTTAAATGACATATATTCATTGACACTTTAAAAACATTTTTGCGTCAGCCATTGAATCAACTTTTTTTTGAACATAGGTAAAGGTAGTTCTTTTAAGGCATTTGGTAATTTATTGTAAACCTTAATAGCCATTATAAACGAATTTCTTTTAAATAAACCAAGCTTGGATTGTGGCAAGCGGAGCTTATGTTTATCTCTAGAGGCAACATTCCTTTTAGTTACATCTCTATGTTTAATAAAATATTCTGGATGTTGTCGTACAAATAGACATAATTCTTTGACATACATGCATGCTAATGGTAATATATTGTATTTTTTAAACAGTGGTTTACAGCTATCCATATAACCAGCTCCACAGATTGCACGCACACATTTTTTATGTACAATAAATGCTTTAGTGATATCCACCGAGTTACCCCACAAAACTTGATTAGAATGATTTTTGTTCATCAGTATATTCATGCTAAAGATTACCTCTGTTGCCTTAATTTCTAATTTAAATTAATATTAATGTCATTATTTGATATCAAGTTAGTGGCAAAATCAATTATCATATCATTGCCTTGCTTAATAGGAGCGATTTGTTTAGCCAAGTTCTTGACTGTAATAAAATAATAATATGATAATGATACTATCTGTCTCCTACAAAAAAGATAGTAATTATCTACAAATCAGCACAGTATTTGTCAAATAATAGTTAGTACCAACATAGTTGTTGGTGTCAATTCAATTAAACAATTGATTATTTAGTGTCGCATTGTACAATGTTGATCTTATATCTTATGAGATTTTCTTTCTTTTAACTAAGTTAGTTGTTCATATATGATTTTTTTTACAGATGATAAACAAGATAAAGATAAAAAGGTTTTCTTACCATCAATTCAAAGTATTGATGATATCATGAATATATTGAAAAAGGGTTTGTTTACCAATTTTTCTTTTTTCCAAATTATTACATCTATAAGGCTTTTTGATTCTGTATTACATCAAACAAGTACTGTAGTGCATCAGGCATGTACGCTTTAGCGCGTGTGGATGATTTCCACGCTATAGTGAGAAAAAAGGCTGCCTCGTTGCTAAGTAGATCTAGGACCCAGCTCCAATGGTATTTTTCGAACCTTAGCCGATATGCATGATGTGCTAGTGATCAAGCAAGCAATTGCTAGTGCAATTGCTAGTGCGGTAAAAGGTTAAGATTTTAATTGACAAGTTTTATACTAACCATTGGACCCATGTAGTCTTAAAAACAAAAAATATTATTATTATGAAATACCTCATTTGGAACGAGTATTTTTTTATATATGTAAATATATATATATGCTTACACGTAAAGCCATGGAGAAACCATCATCCAACACTCAAGATAAACGAACACTGGATTATGGAAAACAGCAGATGAAGTCATTTGTGCTCCGTTATGTTGTAACACGTTCCAATTTATAAGAAACTTTTTCTAAATTCTTTTTGTTCTCAAAGTTTGTAAATCGCTAAATTTGTCCCCAAAACCCAGCCATTAAATAGCTTTACTGTACAAAACAACTAAAATTATTTAATTTATTTTACAGCCCAAGAGCTCAACGCTGATGTTGAGCGTAAAGACCCAGTAATAGGAGATAATGTAGACTGGGTGCGAATAAAGATACCTAAACGTAAATCGTAACTTAGTTGGTCTGTAGTTTATGAGTATCTATAATACTATAATAAAATGTATTGGAATTAGTAACTGTGCCTTTGTCACTATCACCACTATCCACCATCACAAGACATTTTTATTACTATCCCAGATATTACCTACGTATGAATCAAAGCGTATAATTAAAATAATTCATAGAAAAGAAAAACATCTATTTTCTTTATTTTGTTGAGTTCTGTGAACAAAGATGTCAAACAACATAATTTGTGAACTTGATTTTTGTTTTTTTTCTTACAGCAATTAGGTATTAATGTCTGTGAAAAATTTGGGTAGTGATAATAAAAACCCTATTTCTTAATACTCTTAGTCTCACAAAGCTGCTCTTAATCCAGAGCTTTAGTGACATAGTTGCTCTATCTCACGAAAAGGGCCATATTAAATAGTCAAAAGACGTTAGGATTTACCTAACACTTGTAATAAACTCTTTAACTCAATAAAAATTGTATAGAATTACCTACTTAAGAGAACATTTATTACAAAACTGAGAAATCCAACTTGTGAAAGAAGCGATGAGAGCCTGAAGACGTTATGAGAAACTATAAAAACATTAACTCGAAAAAGTTACTTGATTACGACCTCATAAAAGTTGAAGTTCTGAAAAATAAAACGCAAAAAGCTATAATGAATATGACCAAAATTATAATTGCTGCGTTTCTAATACAGATATCTAAACCATGGAATGTAGCTGAAGTAGTTATAATTGCGAAGCCTAGCAACCATGAAGCATCTTTATATAAATCTATTTCATCATTGCCCATGTTATCGTAACTGTTCGAAAACCTATTATTGAAACAGTTGAAGCCAAGAATAGAAGTTAAAGATTTGAAAACTTTGAAAACAAGAATACCAATTAAACGCTCTTTCAAAATTTTTAGATGTCTCGAAATTTGTATTTTGACATTTTGGCATTAAGGTATAATATTTAAGCGTACGAGACTTATGCTGTTTTCAGACTTTCTAGATATTCTATTAGTGTTATCTATCTAATAGTATGATTAAAATAAGGCAGCAGAATGCACATTCTGAGTTAAAAACTATACAAGTTTGCTCGGCCCAATGTCACATGGGTACAACAACTATAGTTACTGTTATTGAATGATATTACCACTATCATTCAATAACAATAACTATAGTGTTGTGTAACTGATGATATCAACTTCTCCCACTCTAAGAAGGTTCGAGAGGGCGTATCGACTTTTTCAGACTAAAAGCTACCTTCATTAGCCCTTTGCATTCTAGTACCACTGTAACTCTTCCAAACGTCGCAGATGATTAAGATCTACTAAATATCTGACTTTAGACAGACAACTTAAATATAGTAAACAAAGAACTTAACCAATCAATTATTTGGCCAGAACGATCATTTAGATCTGACCCCAACCTCAGAGGCACAAAAATTAACTAGAACGTTATTTATGATCCTCGTTCTAAGATAATTCTGTATAATATTATTAACTCATCGGAGTTTTCTGACGTTAAATTTGTGTTTTATTCATAGTCTGGAATCGACGATCTAATGAAAAAAAGTTACGTTTAAATTAAAAATGTAATTTATTGACAAAAAATTGTATATTATTATTATTATAAAGAGGTAAAGTTTTTTTTTTGTTTGTAAGAAGTCATTTCTGAAAGTACTGGTCTGATTGCGAAAATTTTTTCACCGATAGAAAGCTAGTTTATAATATATTAATTTGAGCTTATTACTGGAACTGATTTTATTCCGACTAATAAAATTCTTTCACTGAAATAATGTTGCATTATCGCCTACATGAAATCACGTACCTGCTTTATGTCGAAAAAACTACGTGATTGATAACGAGTACAGCTGATAAGAGCAATAGAATAATTGTGATTTTTTTGTAAACTGTACACATTTAATCATTGATCGATGCCCCTCAAGATAAAGGGTAAAATTTACCTACAAGTCACATTGCCAGGTACTGGTTTAGAAAAAAAGCAATCAATTATTATTTCATTTATTAAACAACATTCAAATTGTTCAGAGGTTCAAATACGACACCATTTCTACAATTTTGTTTTAAAAAGAGACAGTGCTATTCGTCTTATAACTGGGCAATGTTTTTTTAAATTCAATTTTTGAAGAAATTTTAGTTTTCATGCACTAAATATTTGGGAGAAGATACTTGTTCCTGTAACACAGGTTTTTCCACCCAGCACAGGAGTCAGGGCCTTACTCTATTTGTACACGTTTTTTATTCCAATTTTATCTTATCTTAATGACACTTCATAGTACAACAGCTCTTTTTTGTTTGTGGTAGGAAATCATTAAATAACTTCACCTGTTCTAAGTGGAGCGAGAGGGCGTGTCAAACTTTTAGTGACTAAGTCCACCTGTGTTCCTTCAGTTGACCTTTGCATACCAGGGCCACGGTAACTGTTTCGTACTATCCCGCAGGTTAGTACAGCCCCTAAGCTAACATTTTCTAACCTACACTATGAATACTCACCAAGTTATGCAAGCCTGATGAATAGTTCAGTACAACACGGAGCGGGCAGGTGACCTCCGCACCGCTGCAGCGCTGATCTCTATCGCTGCCCCGAACCGAGCAGCGCAATTAAACTATTAGCCAAAGGACATTTGCGATGAATACCGCACTTACTGCTTTGTCCCACTATCAATGCGGTAGGTGGAGTTAGTAAGGAATTTTGATTATAACGACAGGTTGTATTTGAGACCTTTACTGAAGGAATATTGACCCTTCGATTCTGGCAATGATTAAATTATCGGTTAAAGGAAAATATATTATATCGTATTGTTAAGGTAGACAGAAATGGTAATGTCTGTTACAGATTTATTGATAACATTTCTCATCTTCATCAGTAAACTCATGAAAAATCACCATACTATGATGATAAAATCTTTCTAATCTACTAAATGTATCAATACATAGTATAAAACAAAGTTGCTTCCCACTGTCTGTCTATCCCTATGTATGCTTAGATCTTTAAAACTACGCAACGGATTTTGATGCGGTTTTCTTTTAATAGATAGTTCGATGCAAGAGGAAATATGTTTATATGTATAATAGCATAATCAGCCTTATAATGTTCCCGCTGTTGCGACTCAGGCCTCCTGTCTAGGAGACGGAATAAGCCGTAATCCGACCACGCGAGCCCAGTGCAGATTGGTGGATATCACATGTCTTCTAATTTTTGGTTTTGACATCAGACACTTTCTCACGATGTTTTCCTTCACCGTTTTGAGAGCAGTAGTGGTGAAAATAAATTACACAAAGTAATGCACCTGGCTGGGTTAGAACCCGCGACCTACAACTCATAATTCGGGGCCGCCACCACTGCTCAAATGCATATTATACGAGTAGTAGAGAAACAATGATAATTTTAAAGGTTTCTAATGTGATGTCGTATATAAATTCATTTTTTTTGCGCTTACATTGCAAACGCTGGCTGGCTACAAGATAGATCAAAATAATATACTACATTATTGTACACCTTAAAAGGGTCTATAAAAAGTCCGGAAGGTAAAATGTCTGTCTCATAGGGATAACCTAAACCTATGTCTTTTTTAATCCAAAGGTAGAAAATGCCATGTTGCATTAAATCCGTTTATGTACCACTATTGTAGTTTAAATAAATAAATATATTATAATAAATATATTACCAATAAATACAGTATTACTTATTCATCTTCCTGTGAGGTTAATATCCACATTAAACTTTTCCGTAATTATTATATCTTCAATAAAAGCTCTATGAAATGAATTTAAATAAACACCACGTTGACTGCGGTTAAACATACCATCTGGTAAGTTTAAAGACAATAAAAAACGTGTATTTTAATAGACCCCAGCGTGGGGTCCAGTAATTTTATACTCATTTATATACTAACGACTGGACTTAATAGCAGAGCGCCATAACTACGACGAAGTAATTAGGTTTAACACACCTTCAATATTATTTTTTATTGTTTAAGTGTTACTAGAAAAATATCGTCAGGTTTTGCACTCATCACGCTTTTGCACACGATATTTGAGATAACAACACAACTTATTCTTATTTATAAAAAAATTCTGTACGTGTGTTTGTCACCTTACTTCTCTTAAATGGCTTGACTGATTTGGATGGAATATTAAATATTTGAGTGGGTTCCTGAATGGTTTGAAAATGAAGTTCAACTCGGTAGGTGGCACTGCGGAGCGGAGACTAGATAAAAAATTGAGAACCCGATTGGTTCGTAGAGGAATACCTAAGTAAACACATAAGAGGCCTGTATGCCTCGACGGCCTTTTTTTGAGGTCGATAATCATCGAATAACTTTTCCCGCTCTGGGTGGAAACTGAAATCCACCTGTGTTCCTTCAGTTGCCCTGAGCGTTCCAGGGTTCCGGTAACACTATCAAACAATCCCGCAGCTCTGGCAGGATCCCTCAACGGGAAGGTGGATTAAATAAAACTAAATTACTACACGATATTCAGCCACCTTGTTAAATATTGTGCTCAATTACTTGGCCATTTGTCTTTCCATTTATTTTGGGTTCCGGCGTTTTATGAATTGCCTAGGCATTCAGTTAACTGGCTAATTTTATCTTTATTGTATATAGGATCGCGTTTGACCATTATCTTATCTGATGGTAAGGGACGATGTGGCCGACAATAGAACACGCTTGCCTAGAAGTAACCTATTCATTCTTGACTTAAAGACTCCTAGGTTGTAGCTCCCAAAACGCTTTGTACGTATGAGTGGTATGTATATATCGTACGTCGCAAATAATTGAGGCTGAATCTGTTGTTGTTGAGAGCAGGAGTCGAGATCTCCGTGCTATTACTAAGTTAACAAAGCCGGTTCAACCACTGAAAAAACTACAAAGATCATAAAAAGCACATTAGACGGAAAACGTAAAAAATAGCATTACAGGCGGTAACCGGTGTACTTGCGTAATAAAAACTGATCTAGAATCTGTTTTTTACACTTAATTGTTAGTGATACGTGCTGTAATGGTTTGAATTAAATGGTATTAGTTATTATTGTCTACGTTGTCGGAAATACTTTATACTACTTTGTATTTACTATTTATCTTCAGGCATCTAAAATAAGACGGCATTTAAAGTGAAACACGAACCTTTTTTTATTCAACTACGCGACGCGAAGGAGGGTAATGTACTTATCAGCCAATACAACATGCAACACCAAAAACAAGTAGTAGGTATTTTCCGTATCAGCTATTTAAAAAAAACTTTTTACAAAAAAAAACCGACTTCACTAAAAAAACACTAAAACGACCAAAATAACTTTAATTTTGGAAGTTGGTGTTTCTCGGTATTGTTTATTTCTTATTTAACACCGACTTCTGAAATTAAAGTTATTTTGATCGTTTTAGTGTTTTTAGGGTTCCGTAGCCAAATGGCAAAAAACGGAACTCTTATAGATTCGTCATGTGTCTGTGTATCCGTCCGTATGTCTCAGCCACTTTTTTCCGAAACTACCGAACTGTTGAAACTTGGTAAGTAGATTTATTCTGTGAACCGCATTAAGATTTGGGGTTCCCCATATTTAGAACTGAAACTCAATTTTTTTTTTCATCAAACCCATACGTGTGTGGTATGGATAGGTCTTCAAAAATGATATCGAGGTTTCTAATATTATTTTTTTATATACAGAATAGTTTGCGCAAGAGACACTTCCAAAGTGGTTTACCACCACTTTGGAAGCCACCACCACTTTGGTTTGGGTGGTGGTGGTTTGGTGGTATTTATTGTGCCCCCCCCCCGTAACTTCTAAAATAAGAGAATGATAAAACTAAAAAAAATATATGATGTACATTACCTTATAAACTTCCACCGAAAATTGGTTTGAACGAGATCTAGTAAGTAGTTTTTTTTTAATACGTCATAAATCGTAAACCGCAATTTACCTTTTAAGTTTGTACGGAACCCTCAGTGCGCGAGTCCGACTCGCACTTGCCCAGTTTTTTTAGTGAAGTCGGTTACTTGTTTTATAAAAAGCTTTTTATTCCATCTTTTTTAGTTTGCGATACACTTATAGCCGGAGTACCTATTTCTCATGACAATTTCAATTAACACAAACACTGCTAGGATACATTGTTTTATTATGAAGTTCCCGTGTCCACCTTCCACCTTCGGCTCCATCAGATCAGTTCGATAGTACCTTATAGCCAAAGTGCATCTCATGACAATTCTAATAAGCACAGACACGGCTAGGATAAATTGATTAATTACGGAGTTCTGATCTAAGGTAGACACCGTATCTTCCGGCTCCATCATCATCGTCAGATCACTTCGATGACACCATTTTCAACATAACTATTCAGAACCAATCATTTATTAATTTTGTTATAGTCGCCTAACTATCTTCATTGTGATATCTATGTGAGTATGAAGTTCCGGTGACCATTTCTGGTCTTTTTCATCAGTTCCACTTTATCAGATGTTACTTTTTGACTGTAAATGCTTAAGTCCTCGATGAAAATACCAAAATAACTATATGGTTGCCTATAATATTTGAGGAGTTCCCTCAATTCCTTATGGAACCCATCATGCGAAAAAGATTTTGAAAAAAGTGAGACCAATCTGGAAGCATAATATCCTCTAAGGGGAAAAAAAATTGCAAATCGGTCCATAAACGGTGGAGTTCTGAGGTAAAAAACTTAAAAAAAATACAACTGAATTGATAACCTTTTATGTGTGTGTGTGTAGATACCAATTAGTAAAGGTATCTACGTAGCGCTTTGATGCCCATATTAAAAATTAAAAATAAAATAAAAATACACATAAAGTCGCCGTGGGCAAGGGGCCTGAAGAGTTTTGTTAAGAATTCGTGGCATATCCAGGAAGAAGCCCCTTGGTGTACGTTGTTTGCCTATTTCTGCTGGTTGACAAGAGTGACCTAGAGATCCCAAGCTGATTAGATGTGTGGTGGCAAATACTGGAGAGTCTTGGCTTAATATTTATCAAAACCAAAACTGAATACTTGTTCTGCGATTTCGACGGTCTCTCCAGTCCTATGCTCACACCGATTTACTCCGAATGGATACCTCGGATCGCTAGTCCAAAGTTATGGTGTGGTTGGTTGAGATCTAATGCACCAGATAGATTTTGGATAGATAAAATGGCGATAGTTTATTATAACAACTTGCACAACCCACGGATGTCCCTCCAGTTACTGGATAAAATCTACAAGTGCATGATAAGACGTATAATAACTGCATGGATTAGAATATAGGGCTGTGAAAAGAGGGATGAAAGAAGATTGTTATGTAGTAGAAGCGACAATGTTGAGATAGATGTGTGCAGCGACGAGAACGGATAAAGTGAGAACTATGTATACTAGAAGAACTTTGAAGGTGGCGCTAGTGACCGAAAAATTGAAAAGGAAGTGGTTTAAAAAAATTACCAAAAGAGTTATAAATATATCTACATGAGGATGGATGGTGATGGACCCAAAGAAAGATGGATGGATTGTGTGAGGAGTGAATGAAAGAAAAGGGAGTCAGTGATACAGCGTGACAGTTGGCAGGATCGAATAGAAGAAAAAAATGTGTTGAGTTAAACCAAGTCTTTATTGGATTAAGATTTAAGGGCCTAGTCTTTAACGGGCTCCGAGCTACCCATTGTTCGCCGTCTGAAAGCCCGTGGTCACATGCAATGCCTTTAGTGTTGCAGATGTCTACTGGCAGCTGTGGCAACTTATCAACAGGTAATGCGTTAGCTTATTTTTCATCCAATCACACAAAAAAAGAGCTCAATAACTCATGATCAAGATACAACAAGCAATTTCAATTCAAATCTACTAGTGAGTAGGTACCAATTACATACATTGAAATATACATTTATCTATGCATTAGTATAAACACTAATAATGATAAAATAAAAGCACCTGTAAGCCTATTACTTAATCGCAAAACTAATAGCGAAGACCTTTGCTGAAACACCAAGGCTTTAATTAACTATATTGTTGTTACATATTATATATTAAATATTTAAAGTTTTGTTTTGTTTTTCAATTGAGTTAATGATAGTATTTGCGCTAGGTTAGGTCTAAAGTTTCTGATGTAATCAATAAATTGATCTTTTGACAGGTGTAACGAATTAATCGTTTTCTTTGACTCAGTTGCTATGCCAAGTAGCAAATTTTATTTGATATTTGCTATTTGGTATAGCAACTCAACGAACGTGGTTCGTTACATACAGTAAGAACAATAATTAATTACACGGTGAACGTTTACATAAGGGACGAAGTATTAAAAAGGCTAATTGCTATCCCAGAGACAAATCTCCACGGCGGGCGTGGCGGTGGTAGCGACCTCTCGAACTGGACCGTAGAGCAGACCATGGTCTGGAGCGAAGGGGAATGGGGGACAACCGCCTCCTTCTGCGAAGCAGTAATGCTAGTGAAGGAGACGGCCACACGCATTCCCTCAAGCGTGTCACCGTGTTCTCGTGGTCACCCTCACGCCCCAGCCGCCGAGACCACGAACCGTACTACCAGCCACCATTCGCAATCTGGCCTTCTGGTAACCTTCCGTACCAAGCCCGAGCAGTCGACGGTGCATAGTGAACCCATGCTCGCCTCAGAGAGATATCAGCAAAATAGCGGGGGCCCAGTAGGGCCTAAACTTACTAGAGCCATATGTCGACTTCTGAAAGGGTTACTCGTGGTAACATAGGTTTGGTTATAGTCCTCGCTCCAGCTTAGAGCAAGAGATGCTTTCCTATCTTAAAAAAAAAGCAACAAATCCCAAATGTCACACGGCTGACTTATTGAGGCACCCTTCACACTGGAACGCAGAAACGCTGTTCAGCATCAACTAGTTTTCCATTGTACCTCGATGCTACTTACGCTGAGATTGCACATTTTGCACGATTATTTCCAGCTACAAGCCCTTATTAAGGCATATCGTAAACCCAAAGTAGCTCTGCATTATTAAATACCTTAAATATTGTCACCGACGCCGCCTACCATACAATTTTAGTGTATCACTAACAAATTTATGTAGACAAGAGCAATGAATAATCTGTACAGGAATTAGCAATCCTAAAAAGGTAAAGGTATACTTTATAGTAGACTTTGGCTCCAGGACCGCATCGGCGCGCGTAAATCAGATTGCATGGACAGTACACCATTTTGAACAGTTCGAAGTATCGGCAGGACTCTGGTTAAGGTAATGGTGTTAGAGCCATTGGGCTAAAGAACCTTGGAAGAGAATGAAGCGCGCTTTATGAAATTTTTGCTAGTAAAGACAAGGAAACGATATCCCCTTTTACAACCAGCAAGCACTGGTTCAAATCAATTTAAAAAAAAACATTTGAGTCAACTACCCAACCTACTGAATTGGATTTTTATTTGGGTTAAAAAACAAACTTTATCTAAAAATCGCAAATAGAAAGAATTTCTCAAAACCGTTCAATATTAAGTAAGTTAGAAACCTTTCAAATCTGGCGAAAGAGGAAACTAAAGATAGCGCAAAATAAAGATGCACATACTGTAAAGTGACGTCACTGAAATGTGACGTGTTTACAAAAGTGATATTCTCACCACACTCTCCAATATTGATATAAGGAAGAGTTATCTTATTAATATTTGAAATCTAAATTACCGTTTCATTTAAAAGCCAATTTTAGTGTCAAATAATTTACAAAAGTAAACATAATACTAGTACTATATACTTTTGACATTCTTATTAAGCGCAAAAATTACATAATTAGGCTGCAAACAACTTCTAAATTGCTTGCTAAAACGATATTTAACTCCACCGACTACCTTCAATTCCGTATTATAAAATAATAACGGTGGCAGGGCAGCCGGCCTTAGCGTAAATGCGGCTAGAACCTCGACCAGCGCCCCGGAGCGAGGCAACACCATAACATGCCTGTAATATCAGGAGCTACAATGAACTTTAACATTTCCACATAGGGCGGTGATGGTCCTGACTTTCACCGTAAACGGCCAATTTACAGACGTCTGTCGACCGGTCGACCGGCCAGTGTCTTAAGCTAAACTGTCTCAATTAGTGCCCAGATAGATGACCCCGCAATTTCGTCAGCAATACCGGTCGAGATTGCAACGGTTATTAGGTTAAGTGCAATAGGGCGGACGGCCGCAATGGATGTTGCGGGAAATTGTAAGCTCTTAACTGACAATGACTCGAGCAAGCGTTGTATGGCGGTAATTGTTTTTGACGTTGCCGGTATTCTTAGTAATTGTATGTGTAAAGATAAACGCGTTTGATCTTTGGCAATAAGATGGTAAGCACTGCTGAGCATTATGCTCATAGAAGTGGTCTCAATTTAAGCACTTTATATTTTGTGGACTTATTTATTAGTGACGAAAATTAACTCAAAATAATATCGCCATGATCACATAATTGCAATCCATATCCACCTCTTAATGACTGTTCAACAATTAAAGGCAATTTTAGAAAATAATAGATTAAATTTTATTGTACACCAACATAGTAACATAATTTTACATAAACTTACATTGCTGGGTTCAATGCCGGTCTCACATGAATATCTACCAGACAACCTTAGGATGGACTATAAGGACTTAAACTATAAAGCGGGTAATCTGTGGTGTACTGCAAGCAGAGTAATCAAACAAGTCTTACATTTAAAATATGCTATACGTAGATAATAAATTATATAGCTATATAAAAGACAATAATATATTCTCATAATTATATTTTATAGAACTCCAGAAGGAAGCGAAAAAAAGAAAGAAGAATAAAGGTGGTTTAGTGATGGAAGAACTGAAATTAAATAGAACCAGAATAGCATTAGAGAGAAAGAAAATGGTATTTGATCAGATTTTTAAATAAAAGAGCCTAGTGATTGAAACTGACACTACTGGCATAGAATGCAAATGTCAATTAAAGGAACACAAGATGTAAAAAAAATGCCACCACTTTTAATTCAAAACATTTATTTGAAAATGATAAAATTGGTGATAGTATTAGGTTAGCTGTATTGCTTTTTGCTGTAAGCTGCATTCGTTGTTTATGAAAGTACGTAGCAACGGTGAAGCTCTGTTCAATTGCCACAACGATACAGCTATCTCGATAAGAATAGCTAATCTAAACGAGTTGACGGACAACACTAACTCTAGGCCTTTTTTGTGTCAAAGATCTAATTACAAATCTTTAGCGGTTATCTCCATCGCTTTCGCTGTCCGAGATAAGTTTTTGTTTTTTTTTTTTTTTTATTGCGTCGAAATGAAGATGAAAGTGATCGTATGCATTGTAGTTGAAAATATTAGGATTATTGTATTGGCAATCAGATTTCTAATTACTTTTTTTCTTTTGTTTTTTTGATTGGCTTCATTTTAATGATGCCTTTAGTATATTTTTTTTCAAAAGCTCCACACCAGATCGCCGATCGACAGAAAAAAAAAGCCCCACAGCAGATCGTAGATGCGGTCATAAACGTAAACTCACGTAAACAAAACACTCAGATCCGGAACAGCTATCTGAAGGCTATACAAATATTTTTTAAACGAACTTGCGACCCGTAAGGCAGCAGCCCGAATGTCTGCTGCCCAACCCAAAGTGTCGACTCGATACTCAATCAACGCTCAACCAATGCGACTACCGTGTCGTCCAAATAGTACATTTTGGTACAAGTGCAGAAAGTTTGTCCTTGAGACCGAGGCGGAATTCAGTCGGTGTTATGGAGCCGGGGGCTGCAGTGATAAATTTGCCCGTATATCAAACGATTTTTCAATACACTTACAAGAAAATGAATAAACGGGGGTTGACCGGCGACTCGGTGGTGGCCGACGCGCGCTCATCCTTATACAATAAATGTAATAAAATTGTGGCGGGGAAAAGCACGCACATATTTTGTACTATTGTGAAAAACAGTCTATTGCGTGCCTAAAAGCGATGGGATAAGAGTGGGTTTTTGAGTAAGTGTATTGAAATTTTTTTTTGGTTTTTTTCATCATCATCATCCCAATCATTATCATTTCAGAAGAATGACGTCCACTGTTGGACATAGGCCTCACCCAAGTTTCGCCACAATGAACGGTCTTGTGCGTCTCGTTTCATTGGATTCCCATTGTAGAAGGCCTTCCAACGCTGAGTCTTCCGGTACACGGGTTAGTATGTATAAATTAGTTAAAATAAGTAAGAATATTTAACGAGATTTTAACATGTACAAAATCATTGAAAAGTAAACACATTTAATTGCAATAAAGTATAGTTCTATTAAATTAAAATAAACTTAGATTTATAAACGTAATTATTTTTATTATTCACTTAGATGACAGTCTTTTAATTTATTTTATTCTATAACAGCAATATAGGCCTAAGTGCTGCTAATTACAAGTGAATAAAAGAGGTAATAAATACTTATGTATCATGCGTAACAAAATTTAGAATAAATTACAAATAGATGCAGTAATAATATAAACCGCGCCCACTTGTCGTGCCAATGCGTAGAGAAAAAAAATGAATTGATCGCTATGACCAAATCATTTTTAGGGTTCCGTAACCAAAGAGTAAAACGGGACCCTATTACTAAGACTCCGCTGTCCGTCCGTCAGTCTGTCTGTCTGTCTACCCGTCTGTCACCAGGCTGTATCTCATGAACCGTGATAGCTAGACAGTTGAAATTTTCACACATGATTTATTTCTGTTGTCGATATAAAAAAAAAATACTAATAACAGAAAAAAAAATAATTAAGCGGGGCTCCCATACAACAAACATGATTTTGTAAGGAACGTGATGGTACGGAACAACGGAACCGAGCGAGTCCGACTCGCATTTGGCCAGTTTTTTATTCGATCAAAACGATTGGAGTTTGATAAAAGACCAGTTTAGATTACGTTATATTTATTACGGATATGTTTATATAACAGCGATCATCCAGCTTTTGTTCTCAAAAAGAGACCAAAACAGGTTTTTAATTTTATATTAAAATCTAAGAACGAAAGTGTAGTATAATATCAAGCATTTCATTCGTCATATTTCACTACAGAAGATCTTCATTAATTGCACCGCATTCAAATCTTTGAACTAAGGGGAAATTCATTTAATGGGGGGGGGAGGGGGCTACCTTATCTACGTTTAGAGATCTACGCTTTGGAATATACTATTAGCTTCATTTTACTGACTGATCAATTTCTCAATCAATCTTGACAATTCAAAAGTTGTTAATGGTTTATTTGAAATTTACTTCAAATAAACCATTAACAACTTTCAGTTTATTTTCGGGTGGGAATATCATCTAATGACATCCCCCGCTCTTGGGCGGAGCGAGAGATAATGTCAGACTTTTTTTTCCAGGGCCCCGGGGATCTCTTTCGCATCAAGGATTCAAGCGTCTACATTCAGAACTTATCACTTGATGAAGTGAAACTGATGAAGAATACCACAGACTACCAATAGAACGTATCAAGAATCAAACTTAAGTGGCAGTGGGCAGGTCACATTGCTCGTAGAACGGATGGTTGATGGGGCCGAAAGGTTCTGGAGTGGCGACCGCGCACCAGAAGTAGCAGCGTCGCAAGGCTTTTTACAAGGTGGACCGATGACCTGGTGAGAGTCGCGGGAATGTAATGAATTCGAGACGCACTGGACAGGTCGTTGTTGCGACACTTGTGGGAGGCCTATGTCCAGCTGTGGACGTCTTTCGGCTTAATGAAGATTATGATGACCAACAGAACTCCTCAATGATACCTTTTGCTGCAACATCTCCATTTACATGGTAAACCGACTGCGACGAAGATTTTTTTTAAGTAAATAGTACTGAAAAAAATACATACCATTGAACTAATCTGATGATTTAAAATTTAGAAGGAACTTCGTAATAAAACAATGTACCTTAGCCGGGTTTGGGTTAATTGAAATTATCATGGGATGTACGAGTAGATACTCTGGCATAATTGGTTTTAATTGTAGAATTCTATAATTACTATACTAAAAAACTTGTACACTATTTAGGCCACTAAAAAGTGTATAATAAAAAACCTTTCAACCACTGTTTCTGGTTTTGTTTCTTTGTTATTTAACACCGACTTCCGAAATTAAAGTTATTTTGCACTTTTAGTGTTTTTACATTGAAACCGATTGTATTCTTTTGGTAAAAAGTTTTTTACCAATCATTACCGCTAATAGCCTCGGTTTGTCAGGTCTAGATTCCTCCGATTTATGAAAGTATTTAGCACCGATATCACTTTCCATTAAAATTGTTTTCTTCTTGTGTGTGTGTTTTGTGTATTCTCCTTTCGCAGGTGTGATGGAAGAGAATTCTTTAGACTTAAGCATCACCTCTGTACCTATTTTTCTGTTTCCTTCTTCTAATCTTTTATTTTGTGTGTGTACATACATTGTTAAATAAATAAATAAATTAAATAAAAGCTAGCTTCGTTATATTTTTTTTTTCTAACGTAACTACAACACGTATTAAACGCATATCCTGAAAGTATAATGTTCAGAATTAGTTATTGAATCGATCTCAGCTATTTTTAGAATAGGTAATTTTTATAACATTTTAATTATTTTAGGATACAAATATTAAAAATGTTGAAATATTCTTGTTAAATTGTGATTGCGTCAATATTGTGTTTGTGTGTGCGTGCGAAAATATCAATGTCGATAAGCTGTAGTGCGTCAATTCCTGTATTATTTGAGTACAATTAAGACAACTAATTTCTTAAAAAGATACCACTTAAGTACATCTTATTAAAATTTCAGTGCTTGAATTATGATTGTAACCTAATTTTCCAATTGAAACGTACAAGGGTGTGCATTATCCTAGTTTTTTTTTCGCCACAAAGACAGTCCTTGTGTGTCTTCCATTCTGCGTTTTCCCATGGTCAGGGTTACCATCCACCTAGAGTAACAATACCGGCTTCGTTTGAACGCGCGACCTGCAACTCGCAACAGCAGTGGTGGCCGTTACAACTCGGCCACCACTGCTGTCTAAAAACTTTGTTTTTTTTTTAGAATTCTTAGTTTATTTTTTTAATGAAAGGCCACAATGCGGTCGCTACTGCAAAATCTTTCAGCCACATCGACCATTTTGTTCTGCAAGCAATATGCCCTGTCCACTGCCACTTGACACTGTTCGGCCATTCTTTGGGGCTATGTCATTGACCTTGGAAGTCCCGGTAGTCCGCACAAATCTGTTAAAGTTCGCACTCTTGACTCGGGCGGTTCAAATACTTAGGTTAGGTTAGGTAGGTTAGATATTTTTTCTTGCTCATTGGCGGATTTCGAGAGGGTGACTCTAAGTGTGTTGTCCTCTGTGTAACTTGTGCTGGTTCTCCAGGGCGCTGCTGGATACTAACCATCGACTATGTATATATGTTGTATGTGTGTGTGTATGTTGCCTACTACACTAATGGATATTTGATCAGTCTGTTGGTAGCGTCTCTAAGTGCGGCTATTTTGCGACTACATTTGTTATTTTGGGTATACCTGTTAAAACTATTGTGCGTGTTAATAAATAAATAAATAATATATTATTTTTGATTCCGTGGTTTTCGGTTTCTTAAAGTATTTGCGCAAGTAGCCACGTTTATAGCGGCATCAGTGGCGTTTTAAAGTCCTCAAAAATATAGATTGTTTTGTGCGTATGGATGGTATGTCCACCATGTACCGGTGGCGCCTCCAGATATCATATATACAGAATGTTATAGTGTTAATAATCTATTGTTAAAAATTAAACCTCTGTGGAATGCGCTGAGCCCCCAAGAGGTCAGGATGGTTACAAACCGATTAAGATTCAAGATTGAGGTTCGCGTGCATATTCGTAAGAAGTTGGCAGTAGTATCATCACAACGTTAATGTTTCTCTGTTTGTTGACTTGGACCAATTTTTTGTTTTTTTTTTGAGTATATACATTAGTTTAGTTCGTTAAATTATGTATTTATATATACTGTATTGTATCTGTGATTCATTTGTATATCTTTTATATATTACCTTTTTTTTTTCTCTCTCTTTTATTGCACCTACCACTATTCTTCTCTGCTTCACCCAAAGGTTGACTGGTAGAAAATGCCTAAGGCATTAAGTCTGCCTCTGTACCTTTATGTCCATGAAGTATGAAATAAATAAATAAACCAAACGGCTATTTAAATTGAACTGATCGTGAATCTATGGGGTGTATAGATTAAAGTAACAATTACACAGAGGCGTGACCTCGCCAGCATGATGGAGTCGGCGTCACGAGCTCTGGTCCGCGCGACCTCGCTTCTGCACCGATTCCGAGGGCTGAATGATTCACCAGCTTTCGGCGTTGAGATGTAGATTACGAATATCATATAACTGAAAGATACATTTTATTTTTATTTATTTAATAGCTGTTTATCAATAACCT
This sequence comes from Mythimna pallens, assembly GCA_961205895.1. NCBI lineage: Eukaryota > Metazoa > Arthropoda > Insecta > Lepidoptera > Noctuidae > Mythimna > Mythimna pallens. The sequence continues at coordinate 13,850,349 of OY540843.1, forward strand.
AGTTTCTTCCAGTGGCTTCACCCGTTTGAAAGCAGTTTTCTCCGTACAAACTTTGGACCCCCGTTTCATTCTTTTAGGGGGTGAATTTTATGCAAAATTTCATGTTCCTAGTCTCTGTAGTAGCGGCCGTGCGTTGGTATGTCAGTCAGTCCAATTTCTCCTTTTTTTAAAATGATTGTATAGAAAAAACGGTCGCATGGATGGATGCGCCGGGCCTTGGTACAGGCCATGGTCCAAAGCGAGGAGGAGTGGCAGGCGGTCGCCTCCTTCTGCGAAGCAGTAATGCTAGCAAAGGAGGCGGCCGATCGCGTGAGACAACGGCAACGGTCCTCACACCCCAACCGCCGCCGGGATTCCAATCCCGATTTCCGGCCACCGTAGGCGCGGGCTTGCGGACGGCGAGCAATGGATGGCTCGCCGTCCGATCGTCCGGTAACCGTCCGGACCGAGCCCAAGTCGTCGACGGCGCGTAGTGTTCCTCGCGCGCCTCAAGAAGATGTCAGCAACCGTAGGGGCCCAACAGGGTCGAAGCCCACTGGGGCCATGGGTGATAGGAAAGAGATCCCCGGGGCCCTGGAAAAAAAATGGCAAAGAAGGAACAGGAGTGGGTTTTTAGTCAATAAAAGTCTGACACTATCTCGCGCTCCGCCCAAGAGCGGGGGATGTCACGAGATGATTTTCCCACCCAAAAAAATAAATAAAAAATAAAGTTAAGCCACGCTTGCCGAGGTTGATCTGTATAGGTGACCATCAACCGACCAACCTACCTAGTTGAAAAAAGCAATAGGTACAAATTGATTCGAATTTTCATTTTGTGTGCTTTACAGGACTCCTTTAAAGTACATCAGACGGACGAAGTAATTCTGAGGAAATGCAACAAGCGTTTATTTCCTCACGTTGTCTTTTGTTTTATTCGACAATAAACTTGGACTTTGATATACTCCACGAAAGAAAAACCAGGCAAGTGCGAGTCCGACTCACGCACTGAGGGTTCCGTACAAGCTCGATACCTTCACACTTTTTCGAAATAAAGGATCTTGAAAGACAGACGGACAACAAAGTGATCCTATAAGGGTTCCGCTTTTCCTTTTGAGGTACGGAACACTAAAAATGACAAACAGGAAATACCTATTTTGCTTGCCTATTTTGTTTCACTCCTGGGCAAAGGCCTAGTTCCAATTCCGGGCAAAGGCCTAGTTCCAATCCTGGGCAAAGGTCTAGTTCCAATCCCGGGCAAAGGCCTAGTTCCAATCCTGGGCAAAGGTCTAGTTCCAATCCCGGGCAAAGGCCTAGTTCCAATCCTGGGCAAAGGCCTAGTTCCAATCCCGGGCAAAGGTCTCGCACCAAACCTGGACAAAAGCCTCAGTCCACTCCTTCCTTTATTCACATGTCCGTACGTGTCTGTAAAATTGAAAAGAAAATTTCTGAATTGAATATTCTGAGTTAAAAACGACAAATCTTACTTAATTAGAATTTTTAATAGATTTTTCAGGATAAAATAGAATTAGAGTAATACTCAACTTCAAGTGCTTAATAGACGTTGAATAATAAACTTATAATCTTTAACAATCAATCTTAAGCTAAAAATGACATTAGCCCACTGCGGCACTGACAGGTGACCGCGAGGTCGTGACACTGCTCCTACATTACTGTCAAACAGTGGAAGGGCCGCTGCTTCAAAGCTTATCTTACAAGACTTAGGTCAACAATAAGTAGCTATATAAGCCGTCAAAGTAGATAATATTTGAAGAGGTCGAGGAATGTGAGTCAATATTTATTTTTCTGAAATTAAATTTATAATTGATATTGGTTGAACTTACGTAACCTGCTTATGTTTGTAGGTACGTAACAGTTATATAAATGTACATTTTTAATTTATATTATAAAATATAACTGTACAAAGCTTTCAATTTTTGAATCTGGAATGTAGTTCATGTTATATGTACCTATCTTAAATAAATTAAAAAAAAAAACTGACCAAATGTTTTCAAAACTCTTAGCTAATTTAACAAGAAAAAAAAAAACAATTTCAAAAATGGAACTAGTCTCTCGTATTTGTCAACACCAAAAAAAAAAAAACAAAAACAAAAATTCAATCAGTCAGTTTGACCGTTCGAAACAAGGCCACTAAAATGATTCGTACGTCGTTTAACTATTGTGACTTTGATTCGATATGTCTAAGTGTTGTCTAGTCTATATTACACAATACTGACACTTATCTTTAGAAAATCACATAACTAGTTGGAACAGAAACAAAGAGCCGGATTCGATCATTTAAAACAACATTTTAACAGTGCATTTAGTCGAGATTATCTGCACTGGTCAGGTGCGGCTGAGTTTGGTCGCAATTATATTATAATTATTTGATTACCTATGCAAATTGTGTGTTTATCTTGTCCGGTTGTTTATGGGGTGAATAAATAAAGGTTATTTGGCTTTAGTCTTGTTTGTGTTGGCTCTGTCTTGAGTAATGCGTTATAAGGGATTTGTATCCATACATATTTATTGAACAGTAAATTCTCGACTTGCGTAAAAATCGGAAAATAAATCTGCTAAAATAATACCGGAATAAAAAGATTGGTAACACCGGAATAAAAAGATTCCCATGTATATTTCTTCCATATCATTATCTAACAATGCGCCTAACAGAATTGCACGCATTTAAAAATAACGGATTTCACTACGTGTGTCAATAATTATGTTAAACATTACATTTTGGTTAGATGTAAGAAAAAAAGAAAATTTCATTTTTTAAAATGCACTGTTTTAATGAGATCATTTCTTTTTCAATGAAACCTGTTTGGGGAACATCGGTTGGATGGTTTTAGAGTCTGTGAAGACTTTAAAACCATCCAATTATTTTATATTATAAGCATATATTATTATTAAGGATAGTTATTAGAGTTCAATCATTTAGTTACAAAAGATCAGGTAGTACCTAAATATAGATATAAAATACATAAATATTAAGTAAACTATACTAAAACCTAACTATGTACATAAATATAATATCAGGTAGTTATATATTTAACCTAAGGAATTGTTTCGCACCCAGTAAAACCAACCAGCCAATTCAATTCAGTTCGACCAATTTGCTCTCGTTTTAAGTCAACCTTGCATAAAATTATTACATTATGTTAAAAAGCGGAATCATTGCTGACAAATTTTTCCACGGCTTTTTGGACATGAACAATAAATTAACGTACATTCCAAGCTTTCATACTGACATTTTTTCCGCATTTTTAATGACGGATACGGAAGTAATTTTTTTTACATATTTTAGGAGAAACCATTATAGCAGTGTGCAGTAAAATCCGATAGCCACTATTGGATATGTTAATTAGCAACTTTACATTTGTGACTGAAAAGTTGAAAGGGAATCGTTTGTCTTGGTATGGTCATGTGAACAGGAGGGATGAAACGCATGTTACTAAAAGAGTTATGAGTTTACATGTGAATGGATGGAGAGGGAGAGGGAGACCAAAGAAAAGATCGATGGATTGTATGAAGACTGATATGAAAGAAAAGGAAGTTAGTGATAGCATGACGAGTGACAGGGCAGAATGGAAGACAAAAACGTGTTGCACCGACCCCAAATAACACGAGACAAGGGCAGGAAGATGATGAGATGATGATGCATTAGCAACTTTAAGAAGTAGCACCCCTTTCAGCTTACTCTACAAGATTATTATGACATCCGGGTTTAGGACGCGATAGGAGTTGCTGGCACTTGTGTTGGAAAAATAATTATGATTTTATTCAACCAGGCGCATTACTTTATGTAATTTATTGCATCACCACTGCTCTCAAAACGGTAAAGGAACATATCGTGAGGAAACCGGACGTCCTAGAACCAAAACTTCGAAGATATGTGACATTCACCGACCCGCACTGGGCCCGCGTGGTGGATTATGGCTCATTCCCTCTTCTAGAGAGGAGGCCTGAGTCCCAGCAGTGGGAACATTAAAAGGCTGATTATGCTTATTATGCTATTCTACGAGTACTTTTGTTTATCTAATAATAAACAAAAGTACTTGTACCATAAATATACATCTAAATATCGATACTAAACCTAACTGCAATCAATAAATAAACCTTTTATCCTGAACTTTAAACCTAACCTATACATAAATATTATCTGACTTTAACAAAAATAGATATGTACTCGTATATTATGTTTAATTGGATGTAAGTATTGTAAGGATTGGATATAATAAAAAACCGGACTCGCGCACTGAGGGTTCCGTACAAACTTATCTATGAAAACAGTTCAATTCCCGAATTGAGTTTTCCGAATCAACTACAAATTTACAGTTCTTATATTTTTTCGTATACTTGTGCTATAAGACCTTGCTTCATGCCAAATTTCAGGATTCTAGGTCAACGGAAAGTACCCTATGAATTTGAATTCCTTTGAGACTGTCTAAATATACATGGTTTTGAAATATAAACGGCCATATCTTTTTTTAGTTAACTCAGAAGTTTGACTTTTTCACGGCCATTTAAACAAGTCTTTGTTTAAATGGTTTTAATTTCAACTCGATACCTCCACGCATTCTTGAGATCTTAGGGTCTTATCAGACAGACAGACAGACGGACGGACAACAAAGTGATCCTATAGGGGTTCCGTTTTTTCCTTCTGAGGTACGAAACCCTAAAAAGGGCCAAATCAGCAAGACTGAAGGAGGGAGGTGAAATCACAGTGTACTATGTTAAGTTTTGTATACAATCAAGAATTATGAATGGCTCGTACGCGTTTGGATGAGAATGTATTACTGTGGTATAAGTATGACTCCTAAAAAAAACTACACTAAAAGGATCAAAATAACTTTAATCTCGGAAGTCGGTGAAGTCGGTTATTTTTTTTTTAAGTTTTTTATTTCACACTTTTTAGTTACGACACACTTATAACCAGACTGCCTATTTCTCATAACAATTCCAATTAACTCAAACACTGCTAGGTTACATTGGTTTATTATGGAGTTCCTGTGACTACTTTCCACCTTCCGGCTCCATCATCATATCAGTTCGATAGTACCTTATAGTCAAAGTGCATTTCATGACAATTCTAATAAGCCCAAACACGGCTAGGATACATCGATTAATTACAGAGTTCCGGTGCCTATCTTCCGGCTCCATCACCATCATCAGGTCACTTCGATGATACCATTTTCAAGGTAAATATTTAGAACCATTTATATAATTGTGTTGTCATAGTCGCTTAAGTATCTTCATATGTGAGTATGAAGTTCCGTTGGCCATTTCTGGTCTTATTCGTCAGTTCCACTTCATCAAAATGTTACTTTTTGACTATAAATTCTTAAATTCTCGATGAAAATACCAAAATCACTATATGGTTGCCTATAATATTTGAGGAGTTCCCTCAATTCCTCATGGATCCCATCATCAAAACTGGATTTAAAAAAGGGACCAATCTGGAAGCATCTCCTTTAAGAAGACAAATGGGTAGCTCACCATCCGGCCGTCCGGTAACCGTCCAGACCAAGCCCGAGTCGTTGACGGCGCGTAGTGTTTCACGGGCGCTTTTAAAAGATGTCAGCAAAACCATAAGGGCCCAGCAGGGCCAAAGCCTACAAGGGTCTGGGTCGACTTCTGAAAGGGTTTTTCGTGGTCCAGGGACGCGAAGGGCTACTGAAGGAATATAGGTGTGGTTTTAGTCAGTAAAAGTCTGACACGATAAAGTGGGAGAAGTATGACTATATACTATAAGATGATTTCCTACCTTAAAGAAAAAAAAATAGTAAGTACCTACTTTATGGTACGACACTTTTTTTTCCAGTTCCTGATTGTGTTTTTTATCTGTCCAATTTAATTAGTCAGATTTCCCAATGTCAACGTTTATGACTGAGGTCAGTCTGTCCTCGCGTCACGCTGTGAATCACCTGTTTCTAGGAAAAGGGTCAGTTTGCTTTAAATGTTTTGAATGAATTTCTGATGACGTATTAAAAGCACTTAACGTGGTCAGTGAAATCCCTTGTCTGATCAATCTAAAGGTTTTTATATTTTATTTTAGTTTTGTGGCTTTGACGTTAAAACTGAACTTATAGTTAGCTGTTTTTAACTACGTCAAACATAGGGGAGAGAGGATTTTACTCAGAAGTGGGACATAAATGGGCTAACTAACTAACGTCAAACTAAAGTTTATTCGCTTGTGTTGATTTTAGTAGTAATATTTTTGTAACAATTTTTGGATTTCAAGGAGTATTCATGGATTTTCTGATACGATCTTTTCCAAATTTTAAATCATTTAACTAACAGTCATTTTCTTACTAAATGATTCCTTGACAACGCAAAAGTGCATGTAAAGGATTTGATTGAAATAAATGTTACGAGTTTCAGTATCGTTTTGGAGTTTTATCCTTTTTTAGTATAATTCTCAGTTTCGCGTCAGACCATTATCTCACCCACCATCGTAAGCGATCTTGTGGCCGACATTGGAGCACGCTTACCTAGAACTAATCAATTACTATTGACTTAAAGACCCCCAAGATATAGCTATCAGGAAATACAGACTCCGGCAGGAATTTCACTCCTTAACAGTACGCATAATGATTGTGATACCAAAGCATTTTGTGCGTATGGGTGGGACGACCACCATGTACCACAGTTTTGCTTCCAGCAAAATACAAGTATGCGAGACAGAAATGCATTATTCTTCGTCCTTAATTCTTTATTGTAAACCAAAACTTAACAAAGTTCACAGTTTTAAAACAATTCACATACAAAGGCAAGTTTATTTCAAAGATGAGTTTTCTCCCAGAAAAGCTTACAGTGATAAAGAATTCAATTTAATTTTAAGTTTCACTTAAGCTTACTTGCGCATAAAGAACATGATAAGATATGTATTTAGTGCACGGTTCCAATTGGTCGTTTAATATGGAGAAGAAGAAAGATACTTATTTATTTATTTTTTATACACAACGCCGTCTAGTCCCAAGGTAAGCAGAGCTTGTGTTATGGGTACTAGACAACTGATAAACATACATTTAAATTGCTAAAAATATACATATTATAGATAAATTTCACACAGACACAAAACAAATGATCGTGGTCATCACACATACATTTGTCCTAGGTGGGAATCGAACCCACGACCTCCGGCATAGCAGTCAAGGCCACTGACTGCTTGACCAACAGGCCAGTCTTTGAGTGACAAAGAATTCAATTTAATTCTAAATATTGTATTTCGCGTAGACTTACATAACTTAAAAAACGTCAGAAGATGCTTAGTGCACGGTTCCAATTGGTCGTTTTCTATGGAGAAAAAGAGAGATATTTAATACTACAACAATCTTGTACTACAACAACTACTAGTTTTAAGTTTAGATTTAATTTATGTGTTTAATTTTTTTTTTTTTTTTGTTTATACAGTTAAAGTTCTTCAAAATATATTAAATTTCTTTCTTATTATCATGGTTTACTGTAAGAAAATCCAGTTTAGGGTTAAGCTCGCCTATGTACATCAACTGTCATATTTTGTTGTTTATATAAAATTGTGTGTACATTATAGAACGAATAAAGAGAAACTTTTCTGAATATCTTTATCCCTCTCCTAGAGAGAACGCGAAACATTATAAGGCACAATATGCTTTATCAAAACCTAGTTACGTAATGAGGCTGTGACAACAGGAGCACACAAAGATAACCATCTTTATAATCTTAAAATCTGAAGAATGCAAGGCATGTTCTTTTTATGACATATGCACGACTCTACAGAGTCTTTATCGTGATTACTTAATTTATGAAGAAATATAAATGCAGCCAGAAGGTCATTCATCACATTAGTTACAATTTTCAAAATATAAAATAAGTATACCCATTTATATGTATATATATATAAAAGTTGAAACTAACTGACTAACTGACATATCAACGCACAGCCGAAACCACTGGTCCTGGGAACATAAAATTCTGTCCAAGGTTCCCTTTTAAGATGTAAGCGAGCACTAAGGATGGCTTTTAAAAAAATCTAATTTTAAGGGGGTGAAAAGAGGGAAATTCGTTCGAATGCACAATTTGTATTCCTTGGGCAACTTAGCATAAATAGTAAACCAAGTAAAAAAACAAGATTTTCATTATTCGTTTTTCAAAATTACTCCTATTAAAATGATCTAGGGATGGTTCAAGGTTATATGGAAGAATTTTATTGCTTGGGTTAATAAGCTTAATGCTTCCCACAAATTCTAATCAAAATTTATTATAAAGACTGTCATTATTAGTTTATCAAAACAACTCTTAAAATATGGTTTAAGGGATGTGAAAGTTTTATGAAAAAACTCTCGTGCAGGAAGTCGCGAGTGAAGTGCTAGTAAGTACAGCTTAAGTAGGTTCAACACACATAATTTTTAGCCTCAAATCAAAGCATATAATTTTCCTAATTCATAAACTTTTAATGCATATTATTATTTTCTAGTTACCCGGTTTTCTAGCCGCGGGATGACCTGATGACCTGTAATACAAGTTCTTATGGAAACCTAAAATTTATTTTTTATTTGTATTCAAAACATTATAGAGAATAATAATTATTATTAATTGATTCCAAAATGTTTTTCTGCACACTTTATCTTGCATCATCTCAGAGTGAAAATAATGGAACATTTCCTACAACGACGTCCTTATCATTCATTATCCGCCCATTATTTTAATTTCTTTCATTTCGGTACAGAAATTCGCAATAAAATGAAGAATCTTATACTACTAAAAGAGTTTACTGTCGAAGTTACTTCATTACGTAACTTTTTACGTAAATGCTTCCTTTATGCAACAATTTATTTAATATCTAATTCAAACATGTTAGAGGAATGGACAACGTCATTTTTGCGTCGCACGCGCACGTGCCGGGCGGCAGTCGAAGGCTTCGCGGCGACGCCCGTCTATTGGGCGCATTGGTACAGTCACAGAAGGAATTGTTATGGTATGAAAAAATGACATCAAGTGATATTAATATTATTTTAGAAAATCATACCGCTTATTTAAACTTAAATGTAATCTTAAGTATTGTAGAAATATAATGAACGTCATATAATGATATAATTGCAGTAAAATAATGAAAACTGCACTTTTTTGGCGTGGGAAATCATCAAATAACTTCTCCTGCTCTGTGAAGAGAGAGAGAAAGTGTCTGACTTTTACTAACTAAAACCCAACTGTGATCCTTCAATTATCCTTTGCGTTTCAGGACCACGGTGAGTCTTTCGAACAATCCTGCAGCTCTGGCAGGATAACTATTTTAACCAAACTTAGGTATACATATACATATATACTTTATCTAGAGCTCATTAGAAATACAAGAAAAAACTCCATGGACACACATAAACCATTACAGGAGTCTGTAGGTATGCACAACGTTACATTTAAATAAGTGATCAAACACATTTTGGGCATTTTGACCACCGTTATCTAATATAAGGTCACTGTGTCTAAACCCTCTTGTCAAGCAGCGCCACTTAATCCGGATTCTGAGCTCCCAATAGCCTAGCCTTTGCTCGACTATGTTGCGGTCGGATTCTAGACAAATCAAGTGCGGCTGGATACCAGTATTATTTTTATGTGTAGATAGGTAACACAATATCCCTCGGCAAGACTGGTATGGCTTCTTACTATCCGTGACGACTGTCAAAGATCTACAAATGACATACCAATAGCTTAACTTACTTTCCGAGCTACGGTTGAATCTCGCTATGTTAAGATGGTCACCCATCCACGGACGACAACGACGACGAGCAATTTTGAACCCTGGAGATCGACCCCTGCGTCTGTTTTTAGGCATTCACGAGCTTTTCTCGGTTTCTTAGCTCCCATACATAGAAAATACAAAACTATACACCTATATAGCTGCAGGAACGTTTGACAGAGGGAACCTTTGAAATAGTGACCGCGGCCTTAGAATGCAAAGTGCGACTGAAAGACATAGGAGGGTTTTAGTCAGAAAAACTCAGACACGCCTTCTCGTTCCATCCTAGAGCAGGATAATTTATTGGATGATTTCCTACCACAAAAAAAAAACCCCAGCTAAATCCTTCTGTCACCGACAGTACCACAATAAAACTCTTCAATCGGCGGTAGGTACAGCACGATCGCGATTGTTTATCTGCCTCTCGTTTTCACTCGTGAATGTCCGACAGACGAAGGTCAGTACAAAATTAAAAGTGTTCCAGTATCTGATTACAGAGGCTTATTATGATTTGAGCTAGGCAACACAAAGGCTTCCTGCCCGCTGTGTTTAATATAAATAACGAAATTAAAGTGCATTGTTTGGTCAGGAGGTTTTTTAAGCAACTGTTGTATGGTATGCTGTTTAGATGATGTATTGATAAGGTCTGGTTTGTCGATGATTTATATGTTTCATAAGTATTTTCTCGGTATATTATTGGCAAAGAGAGGCAAAATACTCAGAGTGTCGGCTTCAATGAATCAATATTTAATTTTTTGAAGGTAAAGAATCGCCACAATGGCAGTGATACCATGTACCGGAAGGCAGAGCGTAAGGGATTGGGTTGGATAAGATAGACCAATGACCTGGAGAGGGTCGAGAGAATCCAATGAATGCGAGATGCAGGGGATCGGTCGTCGTGGCGACGCTTAGGAGAGGCCTATGTCCAACAATGGACGTCGTTTGGTAGAAATAATGATGATGATGATGATGATGATAATGAGATGAAAATCTTAATAACTAGTCCCGCTCTGGGTGGAGCAGAATGGACTGTTAGAATTTTACTGATTAAAACCCACCTGTGTTCCCCTTTGCGTTGCAGGGTCCCAGCCTTCCCACCTGTGTTCCCCTTTGCGTTGCAGAGTCCCAGCCACTTCTTCGAACAATCCCGCAAAAAATGCACTTCTTAAGTGATGTAGTGTCTAGGTATCCGGCAGCTTACGCAAGCTTTAACAAAAAGAGATACATCATGAAAAGTTGGCTGAATGGGAAAAAGCCTTAGCCTACAAGTCATGATTAAAAAAAAAAATGATTTTAAGAAGTTTCTTCAATAAATAAGTGCTCCACTTTTCCGATAAACATGTCATGACATTTTAATATACCGTTTGCCTTCAATGTAAATACTATTATTACGCGAAGTTCTCGGAAAAAGATAATTGTAATTATGTTTCGAAAAAAGTGAACCAGAATCAACTTGTATCCGAGTGAACAAAAACACTGTTACTGCGTTCCCGGTAATGAACAAAAAAATCTCAACTGATCAATTTCACTATCTTCGAACAGTTTTTGTCACAAATCAATCACACAATTTGAAGTTTCACGCGATTATCATTTTGACGTTGATTTTTTTTAAAAAGATTCCGACGCAATATGACGGTTCAACTGTCATTTCGATTGATGTTCTGATGTTGTTGTTTTTTTAGTTTCAAATGAATTTATTTCAAATAAGCTATATAAAGGTACTTTTGAATTGCCGAAAGACAGTCAGTCAGAAAAATTATGCCAATTGCACATTCCAAAGCGTAGATCTCTATGGAGAAGAATGTGCAAGACACTCCATGGACACTCTTTTATTATTTCTCTTTTTGAATTGTTGGTAAACCTGTCAAATTTTATTGGAATACAAATAAAATCAAAATGATTCAGCAAAGCTCAGTATTTGTCGGCTACCTACATGTTCTATTTGTCGATGATTTATGTTTCATGACAAAAAAGGCATAATACTCGGTAGAAATGTTGGGAACTCAGGAATTCTACCACTTGTCATAATTGTAAATAAAAGTTATACTAGGTGCTGATTTTGTATGAGACATTTGAGACATTTTAGTCGTTTTGGTTAGTATTTATCAAATTGTTAGAAAAAAAAGTACGAGTATCTACGAGTTATGAGCATATATATGGATGGATGGAGAGGGAGAGGGAGACCAAAGAAAAGTTGGATAGATTGTGTGAAGAGTGATATGAAAGAAAAGGAAGTTAGTGATAGCATGACGTGTGACAGGGCAGAATGGGAGAAAAAGACTTGTTGCGCCGACCCCAAATAACACGGGACAAGGGCAAGAAGATGATGATGTGTTAAAAAAAGAACGGTCAAAAGTGGTTCATAGATTTGAAACTTATTTGATGATTTCTTATCTTATCTTAAATTGTCATAACCTACCCACAGCTGCTGTAACAAAAAATATAGAATTAGATAGTAGAAAATTGTCCCAAGGGAATGTACCGAAATAAAAATGTATCCTATGTGCTTTTCCAGGACATGCTCTATTTGTGTATTAAATTCCATCCAAATTTCTTCAGTAGTTTCAGCGGGAAGTAGTATAAACATACACACATACGCACAAACTTTCGTTTTCTAATATTAGTGTGATTTTTAGGGTTCCGAAAAAAACGGAACCCTTATGGGATCACTTTGTTGTCCGTTTGTCTGTCTGTCTGTCACGGACCTTTATTTCGGAAACACGTGGAGGTATTGAGTTGAAATTAAAACCATATACTCAGGTATGCGGTCTTTTCAAGCAGTAAAAAATGAAACTTCTGAGTTAGGGAAAAAAGATACGGCCGTTTATGTCGCAAAAAACATATATTTCTACACTCTCAAAAAAATCAAAATTCATAGGGTACTCTTCCCTTTGATCTAGAAACCTGATGTTTGGCATGAAGCTAGGTCTCATAGCACAAGTCTAGGAAAAAATCTGAAACCTGTACGTTTCTAGTAACGTCACAAAAAGAGAACTGTAGTGAAGAGCTCTCCGGTTGTAAAATTTCTTGTGCAAAGGGTAATGGGTACTAACACTAGATAATAAGTTATTTATAACTAACACTGTATAGATCTTTTTGTGTTCGAAATAAAATGAATTCTATTCTATTCTATTCTTAAATAAAACTTTTTTGTGATTCGGAAAAATCTTCGCAACTCAATTCGGGAATTGAACTGTTTTCATAGGTAAGTTTGTACGGAACCCTCAGTGCTCGAGTCCGACTCGCACTTGCCAAGTTTTTTTTTTTTGTAAATGACAAGCAAAATCGTGATGAATGTTATGGATGGACACTTAAGGCCTAGATTTTTGTGACACATTCCGATATAGATCTGTGTATCGGAGCACTAGATTCGAGTCGCGTCCATTGGACAGGTGCCTCAAGAGATAAGAAAGAAAGTAGGCTGTGGTAACCATGGTAACTTACACACTGTTTATTTAGATTGACTTTATTGTAAGACTTTTCCGCTATACGTCACGTGCCCACTACTTTATGGTTGTGGTTGTCGCTTGTTTTCCTTTAGAATACTGAGGAAAGCTTCTGTTGTTAGAGGGTTGGGCCTACCGGTAATGGTAATGAGACAACAACGGTGTAAGGCCGCTTGAGTTATATGAATAGTTTTTTACTTGACTACGCCTGAAGAAGGATGTTTTTCGAGTGTATGTTTGTGTTTATGTTTCTTTGGCATGCCCTAAAGCCTGAACCACTTTTTGCATTTTAGCTTGAAAGGTGTCGTTAGATTCGTCTTAGTTAGTGTGAGTCTGATGGTGGGTTTTTGAATTTAGTATTTTAATAATAACATAAAAATATTCCACAACTTTCACACAACGCCATTTAGTCCCAAGCTAAGCAGAGCTTGTATTATAAGTACTAGACAACTGATAAACATACTTATATATTTCTAAATACATACATATTATCGATAAATTACACCCAGACACAGAAAATATTATCGTGCTCATCACACAAACATTTGTCCTGGGTGGGAATCGAACCCACGACCTCCGCACTGCTGTGCCAGTCAGGACTACTAATCACTAAATCCATTTTGAGCCCGGCCAGCCATTTTGAGTTAAGGATGTCTCAAACTCTACTTTATCTCAAATTTTTTGATTCAATTTTGTAATTCAAAAATTTTCGGTAGGTAAAACTTTAAATACCAATAAACTTTTTATTTTTATTTTAGTTAATTAAAATTTTATTTTATTTTAATGTTATTTTGTTGTTTGTCCTGTGCGAGTCACAAATAAGATTTTTTCTTTCTTTTTAAACACTCAAAGTCCTGGGTTTGGGTTTACCTGTATTTCCACCAAACTGTAGATATTCTAATGTTGTATAAATCAATTTCATTCATTTATAATATTTTTTTTATGAATGTTTAAAAATATTAACATCTTATAGTGTAGCTCATTTTCCTTAATTATTATTCTAGCCTATTTCTATAATATAATATAACACTTTAAATATTCTAGATTCACATAATCATTTCATCTCGCTTGGTTATTCCACGGTAATAAATATATAATTGTTAATTCCTTAGGTTCGGCGCGGAGTGTTCCACGCGCGCCTCAAGGAGATGTCAGCAACCGTAGGAGCCCAACAGGGTCGAAGCCTACTGGGGCTATGGGTGATGCGAAAGAGATCCCCGGGGCCCTGGAAAAAATGGCAAAGAAGGAACAGGAGTGGGTTTTTAGTCAGTAAAAGTGTGACACTATCTCGCGCTCCGCCCAAGAGCGGGGGATGCCATGAGATGATTTTCCTACCCGAAAAAAAAATCCTTAGATTAATCTCGTAAGCTTCTTATGGGATATGCCTAGCCAGTAGTGCCGAAAGTCTTTGAAAACTAATAGGTTTAGTACTATATAAAAATCGTGTGTCTATTATCGAATTCCACCGAAACGGCTTGACCGATTTTATGAATATTTTAATGTAAATTTAATAGGTCTGAGAATAGATCAAAGGCTATTTTTACCACCGCACCCCTACCCCCCATTTTATGTTTTTGATAATTTATATGGCATCACAACATTTGCCGAGTCAGCTAGTTCTCTTATAAATCGTTCTGGTAATAACACATACTCTGTAACCTTTATTTTCTTCAGTAATTTTATTCTTATTTATTCAGTTAATAAGAAGATAATTACAGAGGATAACATAATCTCTGAACTAATCTCAGTGGCGATTGAAAGTGCAGCCGTAGGCGCGAATTTTAATCAAGAGATCCGTCGACTTTTTATTATCCGTTCACAATGATATTTTTGCATTCGTGAACAAAGTTTTCTAATAGATTATTTTGAGGTGATGAAACCTGCATCGAAAGCTTGCAGACAGTGCGTCTACCAATATGAAAGTAATTCGTTTAGCCACTGGACCGTGGCGGCTGGTACAGTCAGTATCAAGTGCATGGATCATTGTTCTCTACAAAATTGAAATTGCAATAAGCAGTTTTCCAATGTTTTTTCTTCTACATATTATATTTCGACTGACCCTATTTCCATCTATCTATATATATAAAAATGAATCTATATTTCCCTTGGTCACGTCATCACATGTGAACATCTGAACCAACTTCAATAATTCCTTTTCTGTTGTGTAATTGTCAGGAGAAGGATCTTATGAAAGAAAAAATCAAGAAAGGTACGCCGAAAATTAGAAAATTTCAGTAAAGTTCGACTAATATTTAATATTCGCGTATTTGACAATTCATAGCTAAGACAAGACAACGTCTATCAAGTCAATTAGTACTCAATAAAAATTAAACGCTATTCATTGGTAAACTTGAAAATAGCTAGACCAATACATAGTCTGTTCGAATAAGTTTCACGTGAAAAAATCAAATTAAAAATCAAGATAAAACTGAAAGTACAATTTGTTTTGTTTCTATATTTATTGTTTTTAAATATAACTGAAATTTAAAACTCAGGCAGTCAAAACCAGTGGCATTAATAGTTTTTTTTTTTTTTTAAATAATTTGTTGCCACCAATCTTCTAACGTGAATATCGTATGTTGACTGTACTGTACTGCCTGTACAAAACAAATGTATCAGTACTCCAATTCAGTTTTTTTCCTTCAACACATTCTATTCTCAATTTTTACAATGTCGTTACGAAACTGGCGTTGTTCGTATTCAATCATGAACTTATTGTTGCCAAATGATTTGTGTTTATAAAACTTGCAATAGTTTTATGGAAGCCGATACAAAAGCTAAAGAAAATCTTTACAAGTTAGATTAGTTTTATCAAAAATAGTTCTAAAGCTGCCGCAGACAGCTGCGACGTGACAATACTTCAACGATGTAGCAACCCTGTTTTATAGAAATAGTTACGAATCGTTGTCTTATTGTCCGTGTCGTAGCTAGCTGTGTGAAATGCTAATTTTAAAAATATATGTATGCATATAGACATTATTCGAGCCTATTTTTCAGGTGGGAAATCAGCAAACGATTACTCTCGCTCTAAGGTGGAGGCAAAGGTTACTGATAGACACAAGGTTCTAGGACCACGGTGAACTCTTTCAAACATTCCAGCAGAATATATAATTTGAGGCTGAAGCCTCAAATTATAGGAAATCCTTTAAAAATATATTGGCTATGAATAGCCAATATATTTTTAAAGGATTTCCTTCAAAATGTTACGACCTTTTTTCAGCATTAACGTTCTTTACAACATTAAAAAAATACTCTGACTTGCTCCCTATTTGGGGTCAGCCCTTCTGATACTTTTACGTCGTTCTAGGCGATTTTGCGTCATTTCTGGCGTTAGGCCCATTGTCAGCAAGTCATTCTGGATGGTTCGCCTCCAGGTAGTCGGTGGCCGACCTCTTCCTCTTTGGCCCTTTTATATGGCTAAAAAGCGTCGGGTCTTGTGGTCTTCATTTCCGCGCATTACATACCCATACCATCGCAAGCGGCTTTCCTGCATCTTATGCTGTATTTTGGCTACTATAAAGCTCCCTCAAATCAGTTTTTTGAGGAAGAGAAGATGATGCAATATTACGAGACTGGATCTATATCCAGTCTCGTAATATTGCATCATCTTCATCTGCATGGCATGCATTTTTTGCGTTCTTTACAACAAGTCATTCCTTAAAAACTCAACACTGTCGGACAGACAATGACACATCGCCTTATTACCCCACTTCAGCGAAACAAACACGTTCATGTTGAACACACATCCTATTCTTCCTGACCATTCAACATCAATCAGCTGACTTCCTTACACCAGCGTCGTGACGTGTCGGTTATCTAGCGGGGCTGCGCAAGCGCACAATTTGTGAGGCGAGCGCGTGCGCCTTGATAACACGCCTGAATAATACATTCGCTCTCGTTCTAGTCTAGTTTCGTACGGTATTAGAGGTACTACTGCTCTAAATTAGGCTAGATTTTTCCTAATAGCTTTAAGGCTACCTGAATAAGTGTTATCTGTGTTTATTTCTGACGCAAATGAGCTAACTTATTTTCTACTGAAGCTTCTAAGATTTATTTAACTGAATATCATGATTACTTGACAAAAGTGAGCGCATTTTCTTATTTCTTTTGGCAGAAAGTACCTCTTTAATAGAAGATGTAGTCAAAAGTATGTGGTGTCGTAATAGCCCAGTGTTTAAGACACCCGCCTCTAAAGCATGAGGTTGCGGGTTCGAAACCAGGCAATTGTCAATGTGAATTTTTCATTTCATATGTACTTTCCTAAGTTTATCTAGGATATTACCCGTGCCTCAAAAAACTTATGTACTTGTCGTTGGTCCTGGTTGTCATTCGTAGATCTTTGACTGTCGCTACAGGTAGTCACAAGCCAGAAAGGTCGACCATCAGTCTATACAAGGAGTATCGTTTTGCCCAGTAACTGGGTTGTGGAAGTCTGATAGGCAGTCGCTCCATGTAAAACACGGATATTCAGCTGAATTCAACTAGACTGGAAGCCGACCCCAAGCTAGTTGGAAAGAGCTAGGGAGATGATGATTTAGCCAAAAGGATACACAAAAATATACAAGTTCGGTATTGTATTTCGCATTTGATCTCTGTTTAAAAAAGCGTTTCTATTTCCTCGATAAAAAAGTCTGAGGAGCTCCAAGATATTAAGGGGAAAGGTGTACGAGATGATCAGTGGAGGTGAGATGATCCATTTTAATTGCAAGAAAACTACTAAAGCCATCTGTTTTTTTTTTACTGTACTACGTTTTCCCTGCTGCCCTCTTACTACAATTAATCGTAATGGTGGCGTGAGTGACAACAAAATTTCTTGTGTTCAAAAACAAAAAAATTGTGACAGTGATCTAAGGTAAGGTTGACTTTAAATTTATGTCAAATGTGTTCTAGGTGGTCTAATGCTAAACCCATTGTATTAGGACTTTTGTTAAATGTTATAATTTGATTTTTAATGGCACGGTTACTGTTGATTTCATAATAGGAAATTTTATCAAACATGAAATTAAAAAGCTAGTGTTGGGGTAAGATGATCACGTACATGGTGTACATGTTGATCTGTGTGAATCATCTTTAACCATTTTTATTTTAACAGATTATAGATATATGTTTATAACTATTTAAGTATTATTCATAGGTATCTTAATCAGATTTCATATTTATAGCGCAAAACTCTATTTGGGGTTTAATCACATAAGTACACTATTTTGTTTTAGACTATGCCTTGTAATTATAAAAGAAAAACTGATCGTGGCGAGTGGTCGGAAGACTATATTACAATAAAAAGACGAGCTAAGGGCACAAATAAGGTGGCTGTTGGGACAATCAAATATTTAGGAGGAAAAAAATATTGTTTTTACGGCAGAACAGGAACTTGAGCTCGTGAAGCATATTACAGATATAGAGACGAGGATGTATGGAGAAGATATTAACCGCAATTCTAGATTTTTATTTAATTTTAACAAAATTTTACTGTCGTTCCCCAAATAAGAGCAAGTTGATCCCCAGGATCATCTTGCCCCTTACGCAGGGATCATCTTGGATACTGGGGTGCACAAGACGATCCTTTGGTAGAGTTTTAAAAAAGTGGCGCATAATAATAAATGAGCTAAAATAATTACAATTTGAGTATGACAATATGTAGACTGATAAATTTACAAGATATATATGATTTTACATATCCTCTAAGTTATATATTGGTTGAACTACAAGAATATTCCGTTAAGGGGATCAACTCGTACAACTTTCCTCTATACTTTGCATAAAACAAAACATCAAGCTCAAAAAGAGAACAACAAAAATATAAATATAATATGTATATATGTGATTAAGAATATATAAGGAGTGTCATGAAACCACGAAAATTGTAACACCACGATTCAGCGGATAATCTAAAATGTAACACCATCTATCGCATTGATGTGAACTAAACCAATCATAAGGTCAATTCGACTTTTAACTAGAATGATAATTATAAACTACTTTTGTGTTGTGTTTTTGTGTATCTTGTTAGGAAAGAAAAGGAAGTTAGTGATAGCATGACAAGTGACAGGGCAGAATGGAAGAAAAAAACATGTTGCGCCGACCCCAAATAACACGCACGGAACAAGGGCAGGAAGATGATGTATGTATCTTTACTAATTAATAGTAGTCATAATATAAAATTAAGGTTTTTTTTTAAATGACTTAGAAGACTTCATTAAAGTTCATTCTTAACGTGATTACATCATCACTTATGAGAAACTTGCATATTCATTAGAAGGTTCGGAGAAGGCCAAGGAAACTTACAAAGTGTCGCCAATTACCACTAAAATTATAGTTTTTCTAGAACACTTACGTGCAAATGTAATCCATTACCATATGCATTGGCTATTGATGACCACAGTCCATCCAAAGATGGACATTACTCACAGTACAACAAACTAGAAGTGATTTGTAAGTAATACTATAATTGGAATCATTAAGAACACCCGGCATCAGAGAACGTGCAGCCAGAAAACCGACTTAAAGCTTATAATGTTATGGTATATTATTGCGTGGGTTTGTTTGATAGAAAGAGTATGTAAACTAACCATTACCAACTTAGTAGAGGGACCAAGTTGAAGTCAATAGTAGGATGAATTAGGAGAGAACCGATGCTTGTGTTTTTTCATAGTCCACTTGACATAATGGTCCGGGTGCCACAAAAACTTGCTTTGTCAATATTAGGAAGTAATTAAGTCTCCATTGACAGTCCTATTAAATTGTCTGATGGTCTTTGTGTGGCAGTCGATGCGTATTTTTTTGTTTGAAGTTGGACGCACAATGAAAACATTATCGGGTTGTGTTTGGAAAATTACAGATTAAACGCGTTCTATTATTTATTTTTTTGTCTTGGTTTTTTTATGGCTAGCTGATCGTGCTGTTTTCTTCTTCATAAAATATTTCCCACATACAGTAATAGTTTTATTTTTTGTTTTGGAAAATCATCCAATGACTTCTTCTGCTCTAGGGGGAGCAAGACGGCGTGTCATACTTTTACTGATTATAACCCATCTGTGTTCTTCAATTAGTCGTTGCTTTCCAGGACCACGGTATCTCTTTCGGAAATTCCCATGGCCGTAGCGGGCATCGGTCTTAGCATAAGCATAGCATATTCAGCCTTTTAATGCTTTTAACGCTGATGGTGGCACGTATTATTGGGTCATTCAGTTCCCTTCAAAATGGTTGAGCTGAGTGGGGCTGATGCACGCGTCATGCTCGTGAACGGGTGCCGTCTGTTGAGACTGGTCATCTCTTTGCTGCCAGTGACTTAATTTCAAATTCTATTTTTTTTAATTAGTTTTTATTTTATTTTTTATTTTAATTATTATTACTTATCTACATTGTGCTCACATATTAGAAGCGACAAGAAATATGTAACCAAGATTTATGTAACTCATAATATGATTTAAAAGAGTGTCCATGGAGTTTCTTGCACGTTCTTCTCCATAGAGATCTACGCTTTGGAACGTGCAATTTAGCTTCACTTGTATTTTTTTTTTGACTGACCGACATTCTGACAATTCAAAAGTGCCTGTAATTGGTCTATTTGAAATAAACGTTTCTGATTTCTGATTTCTGAATGTTTCCACTGTTGGGACTCAGGCCTCCTCTCTGTAGGAGAGGGAATGAGCCGTAATCCACCACGTGGGCCCAGTGCGAGTTGGTGGATGTCACATGTCTTTGAATTTTTGGTTCTAGGACATGCCGGTTTCCTCACGATGCTATCCTTCACCGTTTTGAGAGCAGTGGTTGTGAAATAAATTACACAAATGCGCCTGGCTGGGTTTGAAACCGCGACCTACAATTCGTAAGTCGAGGCCGTTACCACTTGGCCACCACTGCTCAATCTGCATCACTGCATCGGTCCTGCTGGGCTCCAACGTCTTTGCTGACATCTCTTTGAGGACCGTGTGGAATACTATACATTTTTATTTTGGTCATTGTCACTTTTATTGTCACGATTATGCAGTACTTTACTTCTTGTCAATGTCACACCTACTGCAATATCGATATCGATTATTACTTATGATGTGTAGGTTTTAATATCAGTCCAAATTGGAATAGCTATGTATACGGATCAGTTTTAATGTAGGTCGAAAGGAATTTCACGACCAAGTCACACCTACAATTATTTTGCTTGCCAAAATGTAAGCCATTAATTTTTTGCCTACCGTAAAATAAAGCCAACTTCGGCATAGTCCGAACAAAAATTTGCACCCAGCTGTAAATTGGTAGGATTGTTCAAAATACCATCATAAATAAAAACTAAAAGGTACTCATCAATCCGACACCTGGAAAAAAAATACTCTGGGTCAAAGATCACAAAAACGAGTTTTTCGTGATTTTCAGCAAAACAGTAAGTTTTATCATAAAATTAGTTCAGACAAAAATTGTAGATCAGATAATTTAATCTACAAAAATGTCTTGTTACTTTTTTTCCTGAGAGCCACCGTTTTTGAGATATAATGATTCAAAAAGTTGAAAGAAGTCATTGTCATAATATGTACACGTTTTCACGCCACCTTTGATGTAGTGTACTTAGCTCGTTTTTAGGGTTCCGTACCTCAAAAGGATAAAATGGAACCCTTATAGAATCACTTTATAATAATATAATAATAATAATACTTTGTTGTCAGTCTGCCTGTATATCTGTCTGTCAAGACCCTGTATCTCAAGAACGCGTGGAGTTATCAAGCTGAAATTAAAACCATATCTGCGGTCCCTTAAAGCTGTGAAAAATCAAACTTGTAAATTAACGAAAAAAAAAGATACATGACCAGACTTTCAAAGGGTTCCCATTGGAAGTCAACCCATTGCCCCAGTAGGCTTCGGCTCTGCTGAGCTGCTACGGTGTTGGTGACATCTCTCCCGCCGTCGATGACTCGAGCTTGGTTTGGAGGGTTACCGGACGGAAACCCACTTGTGTTCCTCCAGTTATCCTTAGCATTCTAGGGCCGCAATGACATTTTTGAAAAACCCGCAAACTAAACAGATACCTAGAGCTCTTTTAGGAGAATGCAAGTTAAAACACCTTGGACACCCAGAAACCATTACAGGAGTCTGTGCGTGTTTACCTTATCATCAGCATATCATCATCATATTCTGGACCTTCTCCCATATTACTTGGGGTCGGCGCAACACGTTTTTTTCTTCCATTCTGTCCTGTCACCCATCACGCTATCACTCACTCCTTTTTCTTCCATATCATCGTATCACTCCTCAGACAATCCATCCTTCTTTTCTTTGACCTCTCTCTCCCTCTCCATCCATCAGCATGTGTATACTCATAACTCTTTTAGTAACTGTGTAGTCTGTGTAGTCTGTGTGTTCTATCCTTCTTCTTCACATGACGATACCAAGACAAATGATTCCCTTTTAACTTTTCAGTCACTGGCGCCACTTTCAAACTCGCTCTAATAAATTTATTTCTCACTTTATCCATTCTCGTCACACCACACATCCATCTCAACGTTCTCATCTCCGCTACATGCAACAAGCATATCTATTTTAATATATAAAATTCTTCTGTACGTGTGTTTGTCACCTATCTTCTCCCAAATGGCTTAAACGATATGGATGAAACTTTGTGTGTATTTTTGAGTGGGCCTGTAGAATATAAAATTGGATCGGGTTCCCAATTTTTTTTCGGTCGAAAAACCAGCTTTCCGACAACGTCTGTCGGAACCGCTACTATCTACATAAACAATTGACAGTTCATAATAACATATCTATTAACAAAAAAATAACGTTCAAACGCTTGCAACCGCGAACTAATGATCATGATTAATGACTAAAAGGATATGTACAAAGTATCATTATCTAATGTTATGTCAATATTGTTCTTGTGGTGGTCGATCGTTAAATTTGAATACGTCATCAATTAGCAATCATTTAGTGTGTAGAAAGTGTACTGAACTAGTACTTTGTACAGCAGCTTCGTTCGCAAGTTTTTTTTTTTAAATTTAACACCTGTAAACCGTATTTTGACGATAGTTCTGAAAAACTAATAATGACAGTCTTTCTTATTGATTTTAATTAAAATTTGTGATAAGTTTTAAGTTTATTAACCCAGGGAATAAGATTCTCATGTACAAACTTAAACAACCCCCAATAGTTTTGTAGGGGTAGCTTTGAAAAGTGAATAATGGAAACCTTTTTTTATTTACTTGGGTTATTAATTATGCTTAGTTACAAGTTTATGTGTTCAAGGTATAAAATTGCATACAAACAAATTTCCCCATTTTCTCCCCCCCAAAAGTATAATTTTTAAAAACATGTTCGTGCACTCACCTATATCATAAAGGAAAGTCTTGTGTATTATTTAACTTTCCTGGACTTTGTAGTTTCTCAGTCAGTTCCTCTTTATATACTCGTAGATTATAATGTTCGCTGTTTCAGTCAATAATAATTCAATTCAATGTAGGGTGTGTGGCAGTGTGTGTATTTGATTTATTTATTTTATTTATTATCACTTTATTTCGAGCTTGCACTCATATTAGGGTTAGTAACAATATTTACTTAAAACTATGTTAGTACCTAGCCATAAAATTCCAGTTCTAAATATTATTATTAAATTCAGTTCATTATAATTCAAATTAAATAAATTCAATCAAACATGTCAACAAATTAAATTAAACCAATTGAAATTAAAACAAAATAAATATATAAATTAACTTTAGTCTACATTTCATTAATTATAAGTCAAATAAAATACTATAAAATTAGGTCAACCTCTACTTTCCTATTAAAATCCGCATCCACTTGTTTTGGAATGGGCAATCCAATCTATCGGCAATCATATGCAGGATGCTATTACTGCTGCCCTGCAGGCGCCGTCGCAAAGACGCAGCTCTTTTACGGATGACTGCATGAAACCCATCAGTACGCGTCTCTGCAAACATTCCAGACGCGCTACAAAAACGAGGCAAACGCAACAGCATCCTAAATATATTGTTATATTGGACGCGCAACGAATTAGCAGCCCGGTGAGTGTAGCTCACCCACAGGCTGCTTGTATAAAGCGATTGGCAATACGCCTTGAATAATGTGATTTTTACATCACGCGAGCATCGAGCAAACCTGCGAGCAATCATATTCCCCCGGACTGCCAACGCCCTGCGCTCCCTCTCTATATCTGCATCATCATTCAGGTCTTCTGTTACAACATGCCCCAGATATGTGAACCTGCTCACAACTCGCAGAGCCACACCATTAAGTATAATAGGCGGAGCATGGACCGGTCTATTATTATTAGACTTAAATATAAGCACCTCACTCTTCTTTGAACTATACTGAAGCCCATGCTCCGCTGCATAAGCCTCACACCTGGTTACCAATGTACGAATCGCTCTCACCGATGGCCCCAGCAGCACCATATCATCAGCATAGCTAATATTATTAACACTCAGCCCATCAACAAAACATCCTGTATGAGTACTGCTGAGCTCAACGATTAGGTCATTGATGTAAAGGTTGAACAGTAGAGGAGAGGTGATGCCTCCCTGCCTCACGCCACACTCCAAGCCGTATTCATCCGACAGAGCACCCGCCCATCGCACCTGATTTCTCTGACAACGATACCAATAACGTAACACCGAAACGACTTCCGCCGGTACACCCGTGCCCTCCAGCTTGTTCCAGAGCTTGTCGTACAACACTGTGTCGAAGGCCCTGGACAAATCGAGGAAACACGCATACACCGGCGTGCCTCTATCAGTGTAGTATCTGACAGTTTGCTTAAGACAAAAGATGGCACTCTCAGTAGAAAGCCCACTTCTAAAACCAAATTGAGCGTCGTGCAAATGTACGTGAGATAAAAGTATATTATTAAGCAAACTGTCAAACACCTTCGCCATCACCGCTGCCAGCGATATAGGCCGATAATTGGTTTTATCGGATAAATCCCCAGTCCTATTCTTAACAATAGGTACGACTATGGTTCTGGTGAGTTCTTCAGGCAAATAGCCGTGACACAAACACAGATTGTAGAACATGGAGAGTACGCGAAGCAGGTGCACACCTGCATTTCTCAGGTGCTCAATGCTGAGACTGTCGCATCCGGGAGATTTACCTCGCTGCATACCGCTAATTACTTGCCGCACTTGCTTTGCTGTAAATCTCACCACACGCTCCTGCACAACAGCCCCAACATCAACACGCTTACAAGTGGTAAAGTCACCCTGTCCGGTGGAGCCACAACGAGGCATTACATTAAATTGGTCTTTAAAGAGATTTGCAATATCGGTACAATCACAAACCCCCTCTACACTCACAGGAAGGCCAGGCCTAACACTTAATTTACTGGTTTGTTTCCAAAATGACTTAAAGTCTTTAGCTGCATGATAAGCGGCCATATCCTCCATCTTAATTTGTTCCTGCTTATCTTGGCAATATTTAAGCTGTTTTTTAAATGCCTTCCTACTTTCACACATATCGAAATAGATTTGACCGCTCCTAGGCTTACCAGCTTGGACCCATGCTAAAAATTTTAGTCTGGCCTCCCTGTGAAAACCTGCAACATGTTTACTCCATCCGGCTATATAGCCACCCCTCCTCTGCGCCCCCGTAGGCTTCCAAGAAGCAATGGCGGCTTCAGACAAGATTGAGACCAGGCTCAGGCAAGATTGAGGCCAGGATTTGCATAATGTACCCTTGTTTTTTTTTTTGTGTGTGGCCTCTCGCAGTTAAACCTTGGTGGTTGTTGGCTGCTACCTATAAAGACAGCTGATTGACAAACTACGGGTTGCGGAATTGATCAAAAGAGTTTCCGAGGCCCAGGAACGCAGAAGGTAACTGAAGGAACACAGTTGGGTTTTAGTCAGTAAAAGGCGGGAACTCTGTCTCGCTCCATTCAGTACGAGAGAAGTGACTTGGTAATTTCCCACCTAAAAAAAGCTGTTTCAAAATAGTTATAAAAAATTCGAATTGTCTTGGTTTGCCTAGAACAGTCTATAACAGACACGTTTGAGGCCATTAGACTATGACGATATTTTTTTTTTAATTCAACAGAAAAGTATCAACAAAATGAGAATCAACACGGCACCGTTAAATTCTACATTTACCGAGAATACTGAGTGTTGATACGTGCAATTACACTTATAAAGAAAAATGATTTATTTATAATTTTACATTGCAATTTTTGTCTTATGCAACCTGCATCAAAAATCGTAAAACGTCTCGCTCTCACGGCCAACATTCATATCAACGTCCTTTTGTACAAAACGTATGCAGAAATCAGAAATTACACAATTGTTTAATCAAAATACCAAGAAACCACACCATCACGTCATTCATCGCACAAATAGATTCGATCACATAAATCGATATATTTTTTACATCGATAACTATTACACAATTGTTACGTGCAACATAGTAATTACTTACGACCAATCGCCTTCCGTATACCGGTGGACAATGAAACCGATATTCGATCCAAAACGTTTCACTATCGACTATGTAGATCTCGGTCAATCTTTTTTTTTGTAACACAAACACGCAATTTGATGATTTTATTTTACGCGTCAATTATTTGTTACGGGGAAACTGTATTATTTTGTTTTGTCACGAAGAAAATGTTGCGTCTCTAATGATGTCATGGTTTGGGTTGTGAAAGTCTAAACCCCGAATGGTCGAACGACACTCAACATCGAGATGTTATTGTAAAAAATCTGTCCCTTCAATGTCTACGCCTTTATGTAACAGGCTCAGCATGAATCTTGATTGTGACTTAATATTAAGTTACGTTTAAGTATCCGGCCGTTAGTTTCAAGTTTAAAGAAGCGGTGGCTGATGAAACTTGTTGCAAAAATTCGTAATAGAAACATGAATCGGCAGCAAATTCCTATGATTATGTAGGCAGTGAGGTATATTAAATAAATCATTGTAGATCTAATAAAATTACGTCTCAATTATTCACGCAAAATAAACTACAGTTTGATTTTATTGTACTTACTTTTAATTGAAATTCTGTTTTTTTAAGTACTGTTAATATTAGTTTCGGACCAAAACCATGATTTGCAGTCTAGACACGAACTGCAGGACACAGGTAGGTTTTATCCCAGCACTACTGGGGCCATGGGTTGGCTTCCGAAAGGGAAACCTGAAAGGAGTCCTGGAACGCAAGCCATAGAATAACATAGGTGTGATTTTAGTCACTAAAAGTCTGACACGTCCTCCCGTTCCACTTTAGAGCGCGAGAAGCCCCTACGGTTTTGCTTACATCTCCTTGAGGCGCGCGTGGAACACTACGCGCCGTCGACAACTTGGACTCGGTCCGGACGGTTACCGGATGGTCGGACGGCGAGCTACCCATTGCTCGCCGTCCGCAAGCCCGTGCCTACGGTGGCTGGAAATCGGGATCGGGATCCCGGCAGCTGAGGCATAAGGGCCGTCCTCTCGCGCGTGCGGCCGCCTCCTTTGCTAGCATTACTATTTCGCAGAAGGAGGCAACCGCCTACCACTCCTCCTCGTCCAGACCATGGCTTGTACCAAGGCCCGGCGCGAGGACACGGCGTTGCTTTGCCCTGGCGGGGCACACCTCTACCGTATGCAGGAGGTCTACCTCCGATTCAGCAAGGGGTTTTTTACCCTTTGGGCATGGAACCTTAAAAAATAATTTTGGTATAGTTACCAACCTAAAACTCCGACACAATTATTAATTGTCTTCTACTTTTATAATAATTATTAAAAATAATCATGTTGTATAGGAAACAACCGCATAATAACTCCCTTTCAAAGATTTTAAAACCTACACTAGCAAGCAGAAAATTTATCACTAACTAATTGATTTCTTTGAATTGCGTTAATTTACTTTGAGAAGTTGCCACTTAAAGTTTTAAATTTTCCTTATTTGCGGTATTAAGTTAGCCCTAAGGACGAAAAGTGGTTGACAATCTCTATAATATTTCGAATAAAAGAAACAATTAAGTCGATCATAAATAAAAAAACCTGTTTAATAAATCTTAATCTTTTTATATTTGGAATTGTAGTTATATATGTAGATAGAGGTGTTACATATTAAATATGTTACCAAACTTATTGTAATATGTAAAATGGTTTAAAAGAAGGAGTTTCTAGTACGTCCTTGTCCATAAAGATCTACGCTTTAGAATATGCAATTACCTTCATTTTTTCTGACCGAAACTGGCTTCATGACAATTTAAAAGCGCCTGAAAATAGATTATTTCAAATAAATGCTTTGATTTGATTATGTCTGTACAGAAAAACTTACATACCCTTACATATTATTGAAAAACGATCCATACCGCGTCTGTCTGTCTGTATGAACGTGATAAACTCAAGAAATATTAAACATATTTTCAGGCGATTTCACCAATAGACAGAGTGATTCACGAGGAAAGTTTGAGTGTATAAAATGTGCATATTATAGTAGAGAACAGCCGTGAATTGAAAGGAGTTAGAGGATGATTTTTTGAAACCGAGAGGACGTCTCATTCACCTGGCCCAGTTTTTTCTTTACAATTTGATATTTTTATTTGCATATTAGTTTTCCCAGATCACTAAATGTATCACAGGCACTCATTTGCGCCCCCTGGCTTACGACACAAAATAGATAGGGACGAAAACTAGGCCAGATGAATGAGACACACTCTCGGCTTCAAAGTATCACCCTAGAGGACCCAAGCGAAGCTGGCCCGGGTCACTAGTAAAGAAAAACGTTCATAGGTGTTGTTTTTTCTGTTTACCACTGTTGAAAGTTAATACATACATCAATTTATGTTTGTTACTGATATAAAAATGATATTTCCGGAGCAAGGATAAGCTTAAACAAAAGAAATCGATACTCTGTCATCTGTGGAATGAATTGTGTTTTCTTTCTGTGCGTTTCTTAGTTAGGGTTGGCATGCACAATGTTAAATATTAATTTTGTTATTATAATAATTCGCATACGGCTTAAAAATTATATGATTTTTTTCGTAAATATTTTTTTTCTGTTATCAGGTTAAAACACGTCAAATAATGTAAATTATTTTTACGATTTTCTTTCTTTAATATAATCTTTGCAATAGCTTGACTAATTTTAACAGAACTTTCCCTCACAGATAGCTGATATAATAATAAGCAACGTATTTTTTTTATATTTTATGAATTTGACACGGATGATGTTACAGTAAAAAAAAAAATAGATTTATAAGCAAATGAAATTAACTGTGAATGAATAAATTCAACGAGGTGCTGTGTTAGCGTTTATTTGTCATTGAGACATATTTTTTATATTATTAGATACAGTGTTTACAGACGAACTAAGTACCTAAACACGTTTTTAAAGTTATAAAAAAAATTGTGACCCTGAGTGACGATCTAATATGAGTCATTTCTACTAACTGCAACTCATTACCGAGCCTAGCGCTTGCAGTAACAATAAATTTTTGTATTCAATCATTGCATTAGAAACATTGAAACAATGATTAAAACATAGAAAACTTCACAAAAATGTAAAATAAATGCATCTGCAATTTATTTGTTTTTTCAATCGCAAATTCCTTAAAGAGCTTAACTTTAAATAAAATATTAAAAAACAAGAGGCCATACCCTGTTAGCTCACCATTTTTTTTTTATCTTTACATTTATCTATTTTATCAAAGCCGCAAGCCCTTACCAAGTACACACCCGTTCAAAATCAGTAGTGGTAGGCATGAATGATCGGCCGTGTCTCGTATTGGAGGTACTATCGGTTGCACAAGTCATAAGTAATAGTAATTACAACAGATGGCCATTGTTCGCGGTGACCGATCGGCCTCAGCGTCGCTACGACCTTCGGGCGTCGCAGGCGCACGATTTTTGACCATTACTCTGTATTTACTGGAGAGGTTTACGCCACCGTTATTGAAATTTCCTTTTTTAAAGATGATTGTGATTCACTTTATAGATTAGGAGTAAGCTAGTAGTAATCTGACTATAGAATAGAACTACTAACTACGTAACCTCCAGAACCCAGTAACTGGGTAATAGTAATACAATACCCCTCAGCAAAGCTGATGGCTGATTTTCTGACTTCTGACCATCCGACGTAACAACTATCAGATGTTCAAATGACAGTGGAGACTAATGGCTTAACGTGCTTTCCGAGGCACGGAGGAACCTCCGCAAGGGTAGCTTATCCTCGAAGTCTTTCTCGAGTCATTCTCTTACGATGTCCACTGCTGGACATAATCCTCATAACGACGACCAAGTGTCGTCACAACGACCAGCTTTGTGCGTCTCGCATCCATCGGGTTTCCGCGATCCTGACCCACCTTACACAAAAAATCTTAAGTATAATTTTATTTAATTATATAATATATCAATTACTAATTAAATTTAGGTACATCTATAAATTAAGTAACAGACTAAACAAATAAAAATATCTTTATAAATTAACAGAAAATTATGTGGTATCAACATCTCTATACAAAACCGCGCGCAGGCTGCCACGATTGGTCCACTTAATATTGACACTCATTAGTCTATTTATTACGCTGTAGATTGGTTATCTTAAACAATATTGCCTCTGTTAATAACGCGATGTGGTTACATGTACAAAATAATGCAATGCCATCAGTAAAGGTGATATGTCGACTTAGTTCCGGCATCGGTAATGTGGCCATTTTGAACAGGAATGTCCATTTTCTCTCTAACCTATCTCATCCATCTTTGGAACGGAAAATTGTACGGTTTTCCAAAATTGTTAGGAATTTAAAATTAAGAAGCTCGTCAGACACGAGTAATGCGATTTAATAATAATTACCGTCAGAGAAACTTCGCTTTAATAAAGATGGTGATTTTTATTGTACATATTTTTTTGTAATACAAATAATTATAAAGCAATCAATCCTAATATATTATAAAACAAAGTGCCACACCGCTTTTGTCTGTTTGTATGTATGTTCGCGATAAACTCAAAAACTACAGATCGAATTTTCATGCCGTTTTCACCAACTGCAGAGTGATTCATGAAGAAAATTTAAGTGTGTAAATACATGCATATAGTAGAGAAAAAAATAATAATTTAAATGATTTGTAGAATTATCTAATCGTCGACGGCGTGTACTGTTCCACGCGCGCTTCAAAATGTCAGCAAACCGTAGAGGCCCAGCAGGGTCGAAACCTACTAGGGCCAAGGGTCTTCTTCTGAGAGGAAGACTCGGCCCCACAAGAAACAGGAGTGGGTTTTTAGTCATTAAAAGTCTGACAAATCTTCCGGCTCCACCCAAGAGCGAGGGATGTCATTGGATGATTTTCCTATCAAAAAAATAAATAAAAGTATGAATACCTACAAAATTATAGTGATAATTTATTGTAATAAATTATTAAATAAACTATGAGTTACATTTTTAAGTATAAGTTACATTTTTTACAATTAAAAAACTGTGTTTATTTTCATTGTTAATCTGCTAGCAATTGCATATAAAGCCATATCCCGTTTTGAGTTCAAAAAACAAATGGTCAGTTTAAGCATGCGTAAAGCTGGGTCCATTTTACGTTTCGCAAGTTTAATGAGCCAATAGAATTGCACCTGTACTTTTTACTCTCCCCACAAACAACTGATTACGTTCTATTGGTGTGTACTTTTTATTCTGCAAGTGATTTCGTTATACTGGTGTCATTACACATTTGAGTGGGTACTTAAAAAGCGTCGTAGAAACTCATCCTACGGCAAACTCGTTAGCTCGAGATTCTATGACGTCAAGTAAAAAGTTTTTATTTGAATTGAGATTTAAGAATGGTGACACGCCTAGGTTAAGAGAGAGAGAGAGAGAGAGAATATTTTAATTATAGAGTAATGATAATTAAAAATAAGCTCGTAGCTAAAATATTAAAAGACACACAGGTCGCTTTCCAAAGTTAAGCAATGCTTGCCGCGGTCATTCTGTAGATGGTTGACCATCTAAACTTAAGGGATTCCTCCGTTTGTACTGACTCTCATTGGAAGATCTTACTTAGATACCTAGTCGAAACGGCTAGTAAGAAGCTTGAAGTTTTGTTTTAGGTACCCAGTTACTGGGTTGACGTAGGGGCCCAGCATGGTCGAAGCCTACTGCTTCTGAAAGAAAGACTCGGCCCTGGTATGAAAAGCAACGAAGGAACAGGAGTGGGTTTTTAGTCAGTAAAAGTCTGACACACTCTCGCTCCGCCCAAGAGCGGTGGAGGTTATTGGATGATATTCTTACCAAAAAAAAAATTACTGGGTTGTGGAAGTCAGATATACAGTCACTCCTTGTAAAATGCTAAGCAGCCGACCTTAACAAAGATAAGAAAAGGCTAGGCAGATTGAATTAAACATAACCAAAGGAACTATTTGAGTATATAACAATTTGCCTGCTGAAGTCTTGATGCGCCCGCCCGCTCCGCCCAAAGGCGGGAGATATCATTATATATTTTAAAAAAAATGATAACACGACACCCTTTGGCAAGACTATTGTCAAATTTCCTGGCATCTGACTATATGTAACGACTGTTAGAGATCTACAAATGAGACATGGGACCGACAGCTTACATAAGATTTTCTTAAATTTAACGAATTTTTCTTTTTCATACTTCTTCTACTTTGGTGACTGATATGATATTGCCAATAGACTTTTAAAAAGGTACTGGAACTGGTCTTTAGATCACTGTAATATTATAAAAGTGCATCAAAAAGTCGTTTCTTAATTTGAGACCAATTAAAAAAATTGTATCAGAATAGGTATATAAGATAACAAGTCATCCATGAGACTCACCACCATATGCCAAAGAAGAATAAAAGAAAAAATATGCCAAACACATTGCCAGAAAAAGGGATGATAACCTCAAATAGTTACTGCTGGCAGGAAAAGTAGACAGGAAAAGACCCAGAAGCAGCAAACTCCTGCTTAAATAGCTTCAAAAAAAACATAATCTACATATATTCCACGTATGCACTACATTCATAAACACTACACTAAACACCAACATCTGCATCTACATCAACATCACACATTCATAGTATACTTTTTTCTTTTTCTTCTTTATTTTGTATTTTTTTCTTGGATTTTATTGCTTAAAACGACGCATGTAATTGTTAGAAGACACTGGCTCCTGTAACACAGGCACTGTCTAGCGCAGGAGTCAGGGCCTCACTGTTTTTGTAAAACGTTAATTTATGTCAATAAATAATTTATAACAGAAAAAAAAAAAATATTAAAAGCAGGAGGCCGATACGTTGGTCAGACCCAATCCGTGCTACACTGGAGACCACAGTCTGCGTCAACATCCACATCACCGAAGATAGGATAACACGGCGAAATATAGTCCATAGGAAAGTTATACGTCGCGGTCGCGACCCTTAGCATTGAGGATAAGCGATGCAAAGAAAAGGTGGAGGAGGCATATTTTTTAGTTCAATCATTTCACCAATCTTTAATCCGAAGAAGGTTATAAGGGGCGATCCTACAAATAAATAATTCAGTCTCTCAATTACAAGACATCCTGTATTACTCACATCATCAAACAAGATCAACACCTCGTCTTCCTTCAGTAGGTAAGCAGTGTCGTACCCGTATTACCTAAAACGTCCTTTTATAACTAACTTAGCATTTAATTTAGCATCGATCCGTATCAGTAGATTCCGATTAATATCAGAATTCTAAATGAAGCTCTATTTCAAAATGTTCGCTTCAAGTTATAAGTCACACATGTCAATTAGCTTGAGAAGTATTTAGAATATTTTTGCAATTTAAAATATTCCTTAATATGTACAGAACATTCCATTACATTTTTTTCGTGATGACATATGCCTCCGAAACGTGGTCGCTTACAATGAGCCTCATCAGAAGGCTTAAAGTCACTCAAAGGGCAATGGAAAGGGCTATGCTCGGAGGTTCCTTGCGTGATCGCGTCAGAAATGAAGATATCCGCAGGAGAACCAAGGTTACAGACATAGCCCGAAGAATCGCCAAACTTAAGTGGCAGTGGGCAGGGCACATTACTCGCCAAACAGATGGTCGATGGGGTCGAAAGGTTCTGGAATGGCGACCACGTACCGGAAGACGCAGCGTTGGAAGGCCTCCCACAAGTTGGAC
Source organism: Mythimna pallens (assembly GCA_961205895.1). Classification (NCBI taxonomy): domain Eukaryota; kingdom Metazoa; phylum Arthropoda; class Insecta; order Lepidoptera; family Noctuidae; genus Mythimna; species Mythimna pallens. The sequence goes on from OY540843.1 coordinate 13,884,548, forward strand.
CGATGACCTGGTGAGGGTCGCGGGAATCCAATGGATGCGAGACGCACAGGACTGGTCATTGTGGCGACATTTGGGGGAGGCCTATGTCCAACAGTGGACGTCTTTCGGCTGAAATGATGATGATGATGATGACAGAACATTCCGAAGATAATTGGAATGTTATATCGCTTATGGTAGTTAATTAGCTGTAGATGTTTGATAATGATTTTTGATAGCTTTAAAAATTCTTATAGACACGTGAATAACTTGATCTCAAAAGCAATCATTTGATTAAAATCACTTGTGGAATTGCAAAAGTTAAGTTACTATTTATTTCAAGTACAAGTATATTGGCTGGCTTGTTGGTCTAGTGGTTAGTGACCCTGACTGTTATGCCGGAGGTCGTGGTGGACCTAAGACATTTTTTTTGTGTGATGAGCACGATCATTAATTCTGTGTCTGACTATAATATGTATGTATTTAGAAACGTATATATATGTTTATCAGTACTCATAGCATGAACTCTGCTTCGTTTGGAACTAAATGGATGTGCAATAAGACCGCCTATTGTGCACTTATTTATATAAATGTTTATCCTGTTTTATGTTAAGGTGTGCAATAATGTTATATAATAATAATAATGGCGTTGTGTTATAGTTGTGGTAATATAAATATCTATACTCGTAAGTACAAGTATTAATTTAACGCCTGCTAGCCAGGGCTTTTTTTAAGGTGAAAAATCATCTAATGACAAAACACGCTCTTGGGCGGAGCTAGAGAGTTTCAGACTTTTACTGACTAAAAACTCACTGGAGTTCCTTCTTTGCCTTCGTCCTAGGGCCCCCGGTTTCGCTTTTATGCTACCTGAGGCCTCAGTAGGTTTGGACCCTTCTGGGCCCCTACGATTTTCTGAGATCTCCCTGAGGCGTGCGTGAAAGAAGAAGCTTGAAAGAGTTACCGTGGCCTTGGAACGCAAGGGGCAACTGAAGAAACACAGGTGGGTTGGAGTCAGTAAAAAATCTGAGAGTCCTTCTCGCTCCACCTAGAGTAGAAGCTAGTTTTACATAGTTAAAAAACATAGGCCTAAGATTGACAACACTCAATTCTAAGATCGCATGATATCACAAGTGATAAAAGCTCATAATATGTGGTAAATAAAATCAATATGCACACACAGAGGTGCAAATTAATGTTTGTCATAAATATTGGACGTGTGTACCTGCGCATGAGTTATTATCTCAGCCATGAAACTGTCACATTAATAACTGTGCTGTGTGAACTTTGAAAGTCCATCTATTTTAAACGAATTAATATCTCGTATACACAAGTGGCATTTGCAGTTTTTAAAGTTCTACTTTTCATATGTTAACAATATTTAATAAAAAATGCGCAGGAGGTACATTATTTCTAAGAAGGCTTTGTCAAGATATGTCTTGCTACCTATCCAGAAATTAGGATGTAAAATATATAGGTCAGATAGGCATAACGTGGTCCTAGAACGTAAGGACAACTGAAGGAACATAGGAGTGGTTTTAGCCAGTTATTACCTACTGGCTAAAACCACACCTACCTACGAGTACCTACGAGTGGGAGGGCGTATCTGAATATTGTCTAATACGCCCTCCCCGCCCTAGAGCGAGAAAAGTCATTAGACGATTACTCACCTTAAAAAAAACTGTGGAGCACCGCCGTGTCCTTTTGGAGGTGGTTAGCGGTGGGGATCTCTCGTGTCTGGACCATGTTCAAGTCTTGGTATAGAGTGGGAATGGGAGATGGTTATTTCCTTCTGCGAAGCAGTAATGCAAGCAACGAAGGCGGCCTAAGCCATGAGATCGGGACCAGCCTCACGCCTCGGACCCCCGCCTGTGACGCCCCGGATGTTGGGAGGCGCAGGACGATTTCCGGCTCCCGTAGGCGTGGGCTTGCGGATGGCGAGAAATGGGTAGCACGCCATCAAGCCCGTATTGGCGGAGTATTGGGTTTCACGCGCGCCTCAGAGAGATGTTAGCTAAATTGACGGAGCCAGTTAGTGCCGATGCCTACCAGGGTTGTTGATTATTCGAAGGAGTTAGCGTAGCCCTCGCACTAGGGCAACTGAAGGAACACTGTGGGTTATAGTCAGAAAAAAATTACTAGCACTATTTGGCATGAAGCAACTGCTTATTTTTTTACGTGGATATGACTTCTCCCGCTTTAGATAGAGCGAGAGAAACTAACTGCCTTTTTTTGAGGTGCTCTTTTCATGTAGGACTTACCTTTTACCAAATAAAGTAGGTCCAAGGGTAGGGACCTACTATTGTGAGTGATCAAGTTGTATCTGAAACTCAAGATCGAGAGGGTTCTGGTTTAATTATAGACCTGTGATGTTTTAGCTCTTAACTCCTTGTATTGTATAGAAATCTGGAATATAGGACTGGAACAATTTCCTGCTGCGGTCTTACCGTCCAGGTCTTTTAGGTTTCTTCAAGGGTAGAGTGAATAGGCTCTTAATAAACTAGTGCACCTCACCATCAATGATTGCATCACTGCTTACCATCAGGTGGGATCACAGTCAAGCACTGTTTTATATCAATTAAAAAATTACGATGACACAGAAGATTTCAAAAATAAAATCTATCGGGTGTAAAGGAGTATGTTATGTTCTAATTAAACAGAGATCCGATGCGAGACTCACAGGACCGGTCATTATGGTGACACTGGGGGAGACCTATGACCAACAGTGAAATGACGTTGATATGTCACGGGGAACTCTAAAACCGCAATACATGACTATCAATTTTAGTTCCTACTTACCATCATAGATGTCGCAACAAATTGATCAAAATTTATGAAGCATAAAAGTGAATTATTAGATAATATCCGCTCTAAATATTAAACTTGAATGACTCAACTGCAATCTTGAGCCAGTAATCAGTTGTTATGTACTTATTTATAACAATTACGAACTATAACATGGCCATAATCATCTGATTGGTTTATTACAAAGACCTTGAGTTCCTTCTGGATTAACTTTATTAATTATCGCGTCTTTCCTCGTAGCTAAAACTTAGATTGGCCTTGCACCTGCATCGTAAAATTGTTTTAATTAACAGTAACCTCGAATTGAGACACTTTTAAACCCAGTTTATAAAACTAAAAATTTTGTGGAAAATTGGCAAACGCTCACTGTTATTGATTGAATGAATATTTAAAAAAAAAAAAAACGTTACTAAGAACTAGTCCTGTATCGTAAATGCATTCATAAACATGTAAATTCACATACACAAGATACTTAGACCTGGAACACATATCTGTAGACCATACAAGTATATGTTCCGTGCGGGAATCGAAACCGCGACCCGTAGCGCAAAAGCCGATCGCACAACTACTGCGCCAACCGTGCCCTCAATATTGAATGAATTGAATGAATATTGAACATCCTATCAATCATTTGTTTTCTTACATTAATCAGATCGAATAAAATTTAAAGTATAAACTTGGAAAACCAACGAACTATTTTAAAATGTACAGCTCATACCCTTTCATTTGATATCCCACTTGCACTTCCTTTCATGATTGGTATAATAACATGCCCTTCCGCTCCACTCAGAGCGCGAGAAGCCATTTTGATGATTTCCCAACTTAAAAAAAAAACCTCGAATGTGATCACATGTCATCCTCTGTCTACCACTATTGACTCATCGTTGAGTATCTCTAATTTCTGAATTAAGCATTTGAAGTTGAATATTTGTTAAACTGTACCTTAGCTTTTTGGCATTACAACCTACCCAACTTCAATGTCAAAAAGATATTATTTTTTTTATTGAGATGATAATAACTCAAAATAGTCACATCGGAAAACGACTTTTAAACTTACCTTTATACAGGTTTAATAACTGAGTACTATATTAAGTTCTGTGTACAATAAAAAATTAAGAAAATGATGATTTCCTGTATGTGAAACATAAACTATAGAGTTGTTATATATCACTGCAGTTTTAAGTTTTACCAAGCTTCTAAGGAAAGCGAACTAAGTGTAAATACCCCGGGCATAGGGCCACGTGCGTTACGTGCCATAGAGTAAAAAAGTAAAATGGAGAATCATATCAAAAGCCAGACTATATAATAAAGCTTCTATTGGATTTAGTTTGAAACCTACAAAATATAGATTTTACTCATAGTAGGAGTGAAAAACACTATTCATTACTTCTTAGAACTTGAGGGAAAGCATTTCCCAAAATTTAAACGTGTTATATGTTATAGTATCATTTCATTCTATATGTATTTATATATTAAAAAAAGATGTACGGATTGTGTGAGGAGTAATATGAAAGTAAAGGGAGTTAGTGGCAGAAAAAAAAACATGTTATGCTAACCTCAACTAACACGAGACCAGGGCAGGAAGATAATGACTATATTTGGATGCAAAGTAAAAAAAGTTATCTGCAATTTTGTGACTTTCTCATAATTGCAGTAACTTACTAATAATATTCTAAGAAATGGCACATCATCTTTCAAGTGTCCAAAATGAAGAAATAATGGTATTTTTTCAATGTGTTTTTAAAAATTAATTACTAAATAACTGCTTGTTATTACTAATTCAATAAAGATAACAGACAAATACAGAATTCCAGATTTACTTTGCACCCGTCGTTTTATATATTTATTACCAAGAGTTTAGATCTTTTTATTCCATTTGTTAGCGTGTCACTTACCATATACGCCATCTTTATTAATGCAATATCGGTTTGCGGAAGCTCTGACTGATGCTAGGGTATCATACAGATTTATATGATGCAAAACACGTTCAATAGCAAATTAATATGGAAATTATAGAGATCATGGATTCTTGTTTATTTGCATTATGGATGAAGTCGTCACATTATAGGGTTTTCTGAGCAAGATGACTGGCTAATGTTTATTTACGTGTCTCATTACAATACGAACAGGGAAAATAAACTGTAAAGCTACGTATAGTGTAATAGTTATAGTTTTTTTTAAGGTGGGTAATCATCTAATAACTTCTCCCGCTCTAGGGCGGACGAGAGCTTTGCGTTCCAGAACCCAGGGTCTCGCTTCCGGAACCCATCTCATGGCACCGTTCTCTCACGCGTGCAGCCGCCTCCTTCGCTAGCATTACTTCCTAGAAGGAGGTGACCGCCTGCCATTCCTCTATTTCTCCCCTCGCTTCGGAGCATGGCCTGTACCAGGGCACGGCGCGAGAATTCGTCAATCGCCCCCACGACGACAAGGCGGTGCTCCGCCCAAGCGGGGCACAACTGAAACGTATGCTCCAGCGTGTCCTCTGGGCAGCCCACACAATGGTGACCCGCGGACATTTCTTGCGCACGAATATCTGCACCTGGTGAGACTACATTGTAGGTTGGAAAAGTTGGTTTCAAGTCCGTATTTAATTAATGTTTTTTGCAGCACTAAGGCATTTATCAAGCATTGACTATAGTAATTTACAGAAGTAGATAATTCGAAACAATTAACGTAAAACACTTTTCATCTCACCAGCTTATAACACATTAACATTTATTGGATTAACAAAACAGCGTCGTTTAACCGTACAAGGTGGTTAAAAATTTTACAGAACCGAGTAAATAACTGCTGTAATGAGTTATAATTAATTATAATTTAACGCAAAGTAAATTTTTATGATAATTTAATGGACTTAGTGCTGCCAAGGAAGCCATTTTCGTGGAATGAAGTGCAATTTTAGCGATAATTGTATTTATTTAAATTCAATTAAATTTTCCTAATTCCTATGCTTCTGATTTACCTACATGTAGGTTGGTGCGTCATGGAGGGGGTGGAGACGTACTCGGACCACCGGTACATCCGGTTTGACGTCTCCGCCCAAACTTCGACCGCGCCGGTCCGACGGAACCCTTGTGGTCCGCGATGGGCGCTGAGGCAGATGGACCGGGAGCTACTCCTGGAAGCCGCGACGGTACAGGCCTGGGTGCAAGCACCGGACAGGCCTGTCGATATCGACGTCGAGGCAGAGTGGTTCCGGGAGGCCATGTCGCAAATCTGCGACGCGGCAATGCCCCGAGTCCGTCCAGGACGTGCTCAGCGCCAGGTATACTGGTGGTCGCCGGAGATTGCGGCACTGCGCAACGCGTGCAATGCCGCGCGACGCCGGTATGCCAGATACCGCAGGCGCCGCATCCGTCCACCGGATGCGGAGGCCAGAGAGGCGGAGCTGTACGAGGGATACAGAGAAGCAAAGCGCACCCTCCGAGCGGAGATAAGACGGGCCAAGCTCGAGGCTCGCAACGTGTGGCTGGGGACTCTGAATGGGGACCCATGGGGACGCCCCTACAAGGTGGTGCGGGACAAACTCCGCCCCTGGGCTCCCCCGCTGACGCAGAGTCTCCGGCCCCAGCTTGTGGAGGGTGTGGTGAGCACTCTGTTTCCTGAGCGAGGGGAACACTCTCCCCCGCCCATGGCTCCGCCACCAGCGGTGTCCGACGCGGACCACGATGGCGACGACGACGACAATGCTCCAGAGGTGACCGAGGTAGAGATGAGAGTGGCGGTACGAAGGCTGAGTGCTAAAAATACCGCCCCAGGACCCGACGGCTTGCCTGGGAAGGCCTGGGTCCTGGCCATGGAGGCTCTCGGGCCTCGACTAAGAGGGCTCTTCAGCGCATGCATGGAGAGAGGCCAGTTCCCACTTCGCTGGAAGACAGGGAAACTGGTCCTCATCGCGAAGCCGGGGCGCCCTGCGGACTCTCCGTCCGCGTACCGGCCAATTGTGCTGCTTGACGAGGTGGGCAAGCTCTTTGAAAGAGTAATTGCAGACCGCCTCGTCGCGCACCTAACACGGGTGGGGCCGGATCTGGCGGACGGCCAGTTCGGCTTTCGCAGGAGGCGGTCCACGGTGGACGCCATCATGCGCGTGCGAGCTCTAACGACGGGGGATGCAGTGGCCCAGGGCAGGTGTGTCGTGGCGGTGTCTCTGGACATCGCCAACGCCTTCAACTCCCTGCCTTGGAGCAGCATTAGGAGGGCACTCCGGTATCACCGGACGCCCGACTACCTCTGTCGTGTGGTCGAGGCGTACCTGTCAGACAGGTACATTATCTACCCTGGTCACCAGGGAGAGTGGGAACGTCGGGAGATGTCGTGCGGTGTTCCGCAGGGATCGGTACTAGGGCCGCCCTTGTGGAACATCGGATACGACTACGTGCTGCGCGGCGACCTCCCTGACGGGATCAGCGTGGTCTGCTACGCAGATGACACGCTGGTCCTGGGGCGGGGAGAGTCGTACCAGGCGGCGGTCGAACTAGCGACACGCGGGGTTGCGACAGTCGTGGGCAGGATCCAGGAGTTGGGACTCGAGGTGGCATTGCACAAGTCCGAGGCCATGTGCTTTCACGGACCTCGGAACACACCACCACCGGGTTCCCAACTAACGGTAGGAGGAGTCCACATCGGCGTCGGGTCGACGATGAAGTACCTGGGACTCGTTCTCGACAGCCGGTGGGATTTCGAGGAGCACTTCCGACGTCTGGCTCCCAAACTAAATCGGACTGGGGCTGCCCTCGGGCGGCTCCTGCCCAACCTGAGGGGTCCAGACGCCTCCTGCCGAAGGCTCTACGCGGGAATCGTTCGGTCCATGGCCCTTTATGGCGCACCGGTATGGGCGCCAGCGCTGCGGAAGCAGCCGGCGGCCCGGCTGAACGCATGCCAGAGGGTCATGGCCATACGGATGGTGCGAGGATACCGGACGATTTCCCGCGAAGCGGCGAGCCTCCTTGCTTGCCAGCCACCATGGGATCTGGTGGCAACAGACCTTGCTCACATGCACGATCTGCGCATGGAGATGCAACGCCGGGGCGAAACTCCGCTGCCGCGACAAATCGAAGCATGGCGGACGGAGCTCCGGCGGGTTCTCATGGTGAAATGGCGACAGCGACTGTCGCGACCCAGCGCTGGGCACGCCACAATTATGGCGATAAGTCCCCTCTTTGAGGCGTGGTTGGAAAGACCTCACGGCGTCCTCACCTTCCGCATGACGCGGGTTCTCACCGAACACGGTAAGTTCGGGAAGTTCCTGCACCGGATTCGTGCGGAAGCGACGCCCGGGTGTCGCCACTGTGTGGACCGCCCGGAGGACACGGTGGAGCATACGGTGGAGGTGTGCCCCGCTTGGGCAGAGCAACGCCGTGTCCTCGTGGGGGCGATCGGCGGCGGCGATCTCTCGCGTCGGGCCTTGGTACAGGCCATGGTCCGTAGCGAGGAGGAGTGGCAGGCGGTCGCTTCCTTCTGCGAAGCAGTAATGCTAGCAAAGGAGGCGGCCGATCGCGTGAGGCAACGCTCCTCACGCCCAAGTCGCCGCCGGGATTCCGATCCCGATTTCCGGCCACCGTAGGCGCGGGCTTGCGGACGGCGAGCAATGGGTAGCCCGCCGTCCGACCGTCCGGTAACCGTCCGGACCGAGTCTAAGTCGTCGACGGCGCGTATTGTTCCACGCGCGCCTCGGGGAGATGTCAGCAAATCGTAGGGGCCCAGCAGGGTCGAAGCCTACTGGGGCCTTGGGTAGTGTGAAAGCGAAACCCGGGGTCTTGGGACGAAGGCAACGAAGGAACAGGAGTGGGTTTTTAGTCAGTAAAAGTCTGACACTATCTCCCGCCCCGCCCAAGGGCGGGGGATGTCATAAGATGATTTTCCCACCGAAAAAAAAAAAAAAAAAAAACCTACATGTAGGTAGGACTGCTAGTTTAACAGCAGTTCAATCACGCTAATATTATAAAGGCGAAAGATTGTACGCATGTGTGTATGTTTGTCACTAATTTATGCTCAAACGGTTGAACGGATTTGGATGTAATTTGGCACATGGGTAGATCATGTCTTGAAATAGCATAAAGGAGGATCATTTTTATCCCAAGAGCATGGTCCCTTGATACATATATTTTTTTTTATGATTATGGAGCAGCTTGTGCTTGACTACTGTCTCACCTGATGGTAAGCGATGACGTAGTCGAAAATGGAATATTGTTGTCTAAAAATAATCTATTGATTCTTGACTTAAAGACTTCTAGGTTGTAGCTCGCTTCTAACTAGGATTCCGGCAAGGAATTCCACAACGGTATGCACGATGAATGTGTTCCCAAAACCGTCATCATGATCATCATTTTCGACTTTCACGCCACTAGCAAAAGCTAGATACTAAGAAAGAAACAATAAAATGATACGCCATACAACTGTACCATAAGTTATAGAATAAAAAAAAAACACATCTGAAGGCAGACTTAAACCAATTAACAATTCTTAGAACACAAGAATAAGAATCGAACATGTTTAAAAATGCGAATTATTCAACATTAACACAATAATATCCAGTAATGAACTTTTATGGTATAAGGGTCAGCATACACCGAACCCGACGCGACACGTCGCAACGCTATTAGCTTTTAATAGTGATAATATTTTTTTTTATTTTTTATTGTTTTTTTTTTTTAATTATTTTAAAATGTATTTAATAAGTTTAAATAACTAATAAAGATTTTTATTCAAGTTAAATATACCCAAAAGACAGGGAAGAATCGGGAAGATAAGTAATAATATTTGAGATAGGGAAACAACAGTTAAGTTTATGGATTACTTAAAAAGGTACACATTTCAATGCCACTTTGCAATGCACTCATAAACAGATAAACAGATAAACATATTTATTGGTAAAAATTACATTTACAAGTCACAACATATTTTAATTAAATGAAGTACTTTGTTGCGTAAATTATTGATACAATTAATTCATCAAATAAATAAAACAATTAATAACATAAAATTAAAACCATTTATTCATCATTTCATTAAAAATAATTAAATAGTAATTTTAATTAAATAGTAATATTAGAATTAATAGTAATTCGAGCTTGACCATCGAATTTACTATGTATTCTAAGTTAATTTTTAAGAGTTCATTTATTATAAAAAGGATCGGAAAAATTTCGTTATGGTTTCTTATGATTTAGAAGTTGGTATGGTTGCTGATGTGGTTAAGCAATTGTGTATGGTGGCTTTGATTCTCACCTGGAACAAATATTTAAATATAGTCAGTTACTCCCCGGAATCAGGGTTAGGTGTCTGGTGTATTTAGATAACTTTAATTTTTTGTGAAAGCATCCACGATACAGGAATTACACTTAATGTAGGACAACAGATAAAAAAATGTTCTCGAATCCTTAATTCAAATATAGAGCTGACCAATTCAAATGCGCGGAAATGACGCATATTTTCCCCATGTATAAATTATGATTGTAAGCTAGTATTATAAATGCGTCATTTCACGCAAATAAATTGATTTTCTTTCTTTCTTTCTAAATATCTTCGCTTTGTATCGCGTCTTAGTGTGATCTGACCCTAAATGAACAACACAAGCAGTAATCATCGTTGCTTTTTGATTATTTCCTACATGCAAGTGAATCCTTGCTAGCGAAGCGGCATTTATGAGAAATAACTGATGACACGGTAATGACGGCAACATGCCTTTCGTAGTTCGGTATTCTCCATCGATCGGAATATTATGAGTAGTGCAATTAAAAGGAAAAAAGGTCTAAGTGATGTCATGCAGAGTTGGACACTATGGGAATTCTTTAAAGGATTCCATAAAATATCTCATCGATTTGTTCTTGATAAGGTATTGAAGGTTATGTGATCAGTTTATCTTCGAATCTTAAGAATGTTGTCGTTGTTCAATCGTAGATGATGACTGCTTCTAATAGGCTTTTGAACCTTGAAAAGTACGTGAAGTTTTTTGTTAGATATTTTTCATATAGGTACTCGTATATAATTTTCTATATGAAATGGGTGCCTGAGGATGGACGGCACCGCAAAGGCTGACGTAAGAAACGGTGGCTAGATGACCTAGATGCCTACCGCAAAAGCTGCATCGCAATGAGTTGAGAAAAAATTACCTGGAAAAAGTTGGGAGACCCTTTGTCGAGCTATGAGAAATTACAGGCTTAAGAAAAATAAAAAATAAGTCTACTAGCTGACCTGTGCCTTCTTTGCTAGGCGTCATACATTTTGGGTGTAGATAAATATAATTAATTAATCAATGATGCAATCGGTGATGGTGAAGCAAATCAGATGGCGAAGGTTATTCTAGCCTTGAAGACACCTAAATTATAATCGGACGGGAACACCGCAGCAGGCAAATTGTTCCAATTCGATGTACGCAGTATAAAAGACGAGGCGAAAAGCTTAGTCCAGATCATAGGGGTGTTATCAATGTAAGGGAGTCACCCGTCATGCTATCATTAAATCCCTTATTTTTTCATATCACTCCTAACACCATTTTTTCTTTGGCTTCCAAACTAATAAAAAGCTGGCTAAAAATCTTAATACCACATAATAATAAATGTATAAGTAAATCACTGTTCACATTTCCAGTATTGACACACAACCTCTAACCTTTACCGCAGTCATAACAAAAAATATTAAGGGTTAGACCCACGTTCAATGTCACAACAATCAACCACCAGCAATAAAGCATCCATTACTCTGTCCATAACGAAAATATAATAACATATCATATGATCCTCCGCCGTGCGTGCATATTCTTGCGTAAGAGAGAAAAGTCCGTCGCAACCTCGCTCCGAATAGCTGTTCAAATAATTTGGCGACCTTGGCTGGACAAAGTAACTCTTTTAATTATTATTATAAAGGATCGGTTGACATCCGAGCGTCAAACGTCAAAGCTATGACGAGGTCATGCCCGTTATCGTCCGATCTCTTCGATTCGATTTCTTGAGTTCGCCTCTGCTGCGATCGCGCAATAAATTGTTTGTTATTATTATTATGATAATGTCGATTAAAGTAATAAAGCGTGTAATTAATGTTGAGCGCTTTTTCTGGTAAATGTGTATTTTTTTTTCGTTGTGGCTATTAATTTATTTGAGTCGTAAGGCTAGATCTCCAGCCAGGATAAGTTTGAGGTCTTATAAGTGATTAGTCAGACAAAAAATATTTGATCTTGGAATAAGTATTCTGCCCCAACAAAGGCGACGTGAAACCCACAAATTAATGGTTAATTTCTTAGGGTTTCTTTGGGATTTTTTAGACACTTGCAAAGGTTATTATCAACCATTTGGGTTTTACCTACGCAAGGATGTATGCATGTGTAAAAAGAATGTGTTAAAAAACGAAAGTAGAAACAGCGAGCACTTTAAATGCTACAAATAATTAACGCAGACGTGTCTGGAGCAAGGTCGCAGGTTGACATTTCGATTTTTGACAGTTTTCACTTGTTCCAGTTTTAATGGGCGATTATCAGAAAGCTTTTGGAGATCCGTTGATAAATTGAAACGGACGAACCATGCATTGAACTTTGGGTGAAGAAACAACACTCTTCAATTAAACCAAATTATATTTTTTAAGAACTGTGACACGCAAGGAATGTACTGATTTATTTGACTAGTCTCCACGAAAAGCTGACTTCAACTGCCTTATTTATTCATTTTAATGGCCAACCACCAAATTCTATACACCGGCAAATGTTAAAAAAAAACTGTTTTGTACAACCTAAGGTGTCACAACGCAAATGCTTAGGTTAACACTGCATATCCCATACAAGTAATAACTACCTATATCTTACAATAATCGGTACGTATTCTGAAAGTCTACCTTGGCATTATGACCAATTAATTTATTTATTGTATTGCACTTATGATGCAAAATCGAATAATAGCACTTCGTTTTTTATCCATAGACACCATTCATAAGATATAAAAAACCTATAAATCTTATAATAAAATCGTAATCTTATACGGATCCATTGAGCTAAGGCCAGCACTCAGATCCGGTTTTTTTATTTAAAATTAAAATAGTGGCTACTTAATGGGAGCCGATTGAGTGAACATTAACTTGAAGAAATTATAATTTATCGACCAAGGAACAATAAATCTTTTCAATATTAAAAATTCATAAAATATTACGAGTGGTTTTTAAACTAGTTTCATTTTATAATAGACAACAGTTGGTATGCGTGAAATTGAGATCGAGAGTCTATTGTGCAAAATGTTTTTTTTTTTGTGAATGTGCCAGTTTGAATATCGAAACCTTTCCGATATAGAATGAACTGGGTATAGGTAAAATATTTTGTTTAGGATAATCTGCATTTTTCACAATGTATTTTCTGTAGCCCGGTATTACAAGGCGGCAATAGCATATACATCATCTAATGTCACAAAGTACATCTTGGAGACAGATTTATTAAAAAAGCAGATTCATATGATGGTAATGGGTCACAAGGTCAGATCAACATAGACAATGAATTAAATAAAAAATGTTCCTTCACACCAAGAATTACTTCTTTATCGTGGGTGCGTTCACTAACGTGTAAACTCACATACACAACCTGAAACCCAGATCTGGAACAACCATCTGCAGGTCATTCAAATATTTGTTCCATGCGAGAATCGAACCCGCGACATGCTGCGAATCGGCCAGGCGTCGTCACAACCATAAATACAATAACAAATGTTAATGTGTTGGTAGTTAGGACATAATAATACTCAACTTAAAGTTATCTTGGGGCCCAACGGGGTCGAAGCCTACTGGGGCCACGAGTAGTGTGAAAGTGAAACCCGGGGCCCTGGGACGAGGGCAAGGAGGGAACAGGAGTGGGTTTTTAGTCAGTAAAAGTCTGACACTATCTCCCGCTCCGCCCAAGAGCGGGATTTGTCATAAGATGATTTTCCCACCTAAAAAAAAAAAAAAAAAAAAAAACCCCACAGAGCATCTACGAAATCGATCACACGTCAATTATTTTTAGCACTAAACTAGGCGATGCAAAAAACATTGAATTGCAAATCAGGATCCATTTCAAAGTAGCTTCGTTTTTTGCCACCAATACCTAGACTTGAACGAAGTACATTTTTTCCCTAGAATTTAGTGGTTTGTCCTTGTAAGCTCTCGGTATTTTTTCCAGTTAAATTTGAAGCTCAGTTTGACAGGAGGAATGCGCTACACTTATGCTAGGGCGCCGGCCGTGTCTGGTCGCGACACGAGCGTGACTCGGGCCAACCGGCATCCAACATAACTTGATCTATATATCACTATTATCCTTCCCTCTTTCTCCTACACCATTTACAGTTTGGGAAGGGATGGGAAGGTCTTTGTTAGTTGGTTATAACATAATCCTACCCGTTGTCATCTCAATGCCGTCTCAAACACGAACATCCGAATTTTTTTCGTCGTGTCTATTAATGATAATTAATTGTTCTCTGTTAATATGTGATTGTCAATCGCAACGTATTAATGTCAGTTTGTTTGCGTTATTAGGTCACTATAGATCATTGTACGGCCATTTTGTTGATTGTGAGTAGCGGACTAGACGGTCTCGCGGTGGCTCGTGGCTGGTGGCGGTAGGGGTCTAAGCGTGACTGGTGGGTATCCCTCGGTCGGACGAGGTGTTACTGGCATTCTCAATAAAGTATTTTTCAGTAGCTGTCTTTTTTTAAGGTGGGAATTCATCATATAACTATTTTGCTCTACGTGGAGTGAAAGGGAGTAACAAGCCCCACCCATCTTTGTTCCTTCAGTTACCCTTTATCGCAGCCCAAATTCAAACTTCAGACAGCTACTGAAAGAGACTGCAGGATTGTTAAAAAGAGTTACAATGGGCCTGAAACCAAAAAATCAACTGAAAGAACACAGGTGGCTTTAAGTCAGTAAAGTCTGACACGCACTCCACCTATAGTGAAAGAAGTTATTTGATGAATTCCCACCTCAAAAAAAAATACTTCTCTAGTAAAACTACTCCAGTAAAATTACTCTAGTAAAACTAGTCTAGTAAAACTACTCTAAGTAAAACTATTTTAGTAAAACTATTTAATAAAACTACTCTAGTAAAAAAAAACTACTTTAGTAAAAGACGTAGACATGACATTATGTGTAATTGGAGGTTTTCTGTTTTTATTGCATTGTCCTTACATAAAATGTGCAGTTTTTCTTAAACATGCATTCTTAATAATTTTAATTAGTTCTACGTGTAACTAAAGTAATTAAGGTAACCTTTATGCAAATTATCCTTCATGTAATTTATAGTTAACAATTAGGACTTTATCTCGAGATCAAAATCACGTGTAGAATATAGTTTGAATGAATTTAATTTATACTGCCCTGTGGCTTATGTTCTAACAAAAATTAATTTTGTTCCAAACCGATTACAGAACTGAAAGGATGGTAATTTATTTAATATTCTTCAAATGAACTGTAGTGTCCACTACGGGATTTTTAGATAGAATTACCGAGGCCCTGAAACGCAAAAGGCAACTGAAGGAATGCATGTAGTTTTTAATCAGTAAAAGGCTGTTATTCCCTCTCGCTCCACCCAGAGCAAGAAAAGTTATTTGATGATTTCCTACTATAAAAAAAGACATTTAGATAAGCTAGATAGTTCATTATCGTTCTTGTCTAAACGGTGATTTATAAAATTTATTAAATAGCCACGGACGTTAATGGCCCATATATCGCTTCGATTAATTTTGTAGCGTGCATAGATAAGAACTGACCAGCCTTATTAGATCTCCCATATTGATCTCTATGGTATCGGCTCTCGAACTTCAAAATGCTTAGCTCTTCCTTTCTTACTTGTCGCCACAACGAACGGACGTGCGTCTCGAATCCATCGAATTCCCGCGACCCTCACCAGGCTTCGGTCCACCTTGCGGAGGTCTTCCAACGCTGCGTTTTCCGGTACGCGGTCACTACTCCAGAACCTTTCAATACCTATACTAATTATTATAAAAATTGGTCTTAATTAAATTAAAACATAAGGGCGTTAGAGATCTATTTAGCCTGGTGGCTTTTCTAGACCCAAAATCGTGACTAACAGTATGTATGCAAATAATTATGATTGATGTGTATCTTTTGCCAAAATGTTAAAGGCTTGTGGGCGCGTCCTTGTTTCGTTGTACCACCCGAAGCAATGTTTTTATTTGTAACAATGAAGCAGTGTTAATTTAATGCTCGCGTGCTGCTACAGAAGTTGTTATAATTTATAATGATAGACGGTGCACCTTGAATGACAACTAGTAATTATAAAATAAAATATTGAATTGGTGTAGGGTCGGTGGCCAGATGTTTGGAGTGATGAAATCTAAGATATTGGCTGATAAGGGACGAATTACGTAGACAGTAGGCGGAGAATCCAAAAAAAAATACTAAGAATTTCTGTAAATAATTTCATTGAAATTCTTCGGTCAATGAATCAGCATTGCTATCCAACGTGGCAATGCTGCTAGCGTTCTGAGCACTTTCCCATTGACATCAATGTAGATAATTTTTTTGATGTCCATTATGTTCTTTTTTTACTCGTTTGTAAATATACCTTTTAAGTTATAATATTTATTTGTTTAGAAATTTGTAGTCTTTAATAATATTAAAATTAAATTAGAATTGTAACTTAAAAATAAATAAACCTATTCGATGTATGAATACGGAATAGGTACATAAAAAAATTGTTCGTTATTTAATTCCGTCAAATCGTAGCTTACAGTTAGGTACATATCTAAATATATAATTTCTATAGCCTGTAGACTTTTCCATATTTCCCTAATTAGGTTCCAAACAACCCAAAACAAAGAGTTAATAACTAAATAAGGAAATATAAAATGCAATAATTATTTAAACCTTGGAGTTTTTTTCCGGTACTTCTCCAAAGTCAACGACCAATTGGAACCATGCACTAGTCTCTAAAGTAGGCCGATTAAAAAAAAAACTAAAATAAGTTGATCTATTTATTGTTTCTTTAACCATGAGAAGATTGATTGGATTTCATATTGTAACATTTCGTAAAGCTTTAACAAATGTTTCAGTGTGTTAAAATAAAAATTATTTGTATTTTTAGAATATCGTTTATTTATAAAAGTGGCACGTTTATAGTAAAATACATAAAAATAATTATAACGCACACAGTTAAATTTTTGCCTGAAATAAGTTTATTTTTTTTAAATGGTTAATTATCTAATGACATCTCCCACCCTTGGGCGCGGCGGGAGGGCGTATCAGACTTTTACTGACTAAAACCCACTCGGTTCCTTCTTTGCCTTCGTTTCAGGGTCCCCGAGTTCACTTTCTCACAACCCGTGGTGGCTGAATTAGGTAGGACCTTGTTTTCAGGCTAGAAAGTACTGATTTACTTCGTTACATAAGTAAATTTTCAAACGGATCCGGAAAATGATTAAAAAGTATATAATTATTACAGGATTCCATGTCATTAAAACACTATAACAGGACGTTGAAAGCCACACGGTCAAATTCGATATAATTTGATGCATAAATTAATTATTTTGTCCTCGAAAGTGAGGAAGGGAAGTAAATAAAGCAATAAATTCCATATAAACATTGAAAAAAAATTATAAACAGGACTTATTATATTCAGGATGTTATGCCGGATTTGTTATCGACCTTTCTAAGAAATTCTTACGTTAATTGAAGAGATAATTCTCTGCATCGCTATTACGCTGAGCAATTTTCATTAATTTCAAAGACATTTGTAGGTCATATAATTTATAAATTAAACGATGCATATGAATTTTCTACACGGATTTTCAAAGGACACTGATGTATATTGTTTGGAGTCGAAAAAATTTTGGGACTGACATTAAATCTACTGAAATATCACAATACGTATTTTATTTTAGCATTCTGAACATTTTGGGAACACATTAATTATGTGTATAGGTAAGAAGTAGAATTCCCTGCCTTAGTCTGTATAATTCCTGATAGTAATGACCTGGGGGTCTGCAAGTTAAGAGTGAATAGGATAATTTTTGGCAAGCGTGCTCTATCGTCGACCAAATCATCGCTTACCATCAGATGAGATAGTGGTCATGCACGAGCCTATCACATTTCTAATATTATAAAGGCCAAGGTTTGTAAGTGTGTATAAATTTGGGTATTTCTACACGTCGAAACTGCTAAAGAATAAGAATAAGAGTAATGTTTATTGTTCATTGTTACAATAAATAACGAATACCTTAAAAACTATTACATAATGATTAATATTATCTGTAACTAATTGGTAATTATACATATATTTGGATGGTGGTCCCCAAACTAGGTAGAACCTGTATCTTGGGGACCTAAGTTGAGTTAACTTTAATTGTAATAAAATTTTATCGAGCGGAAATGTAGAAATTCGTTTTTTTTTATATTTTGTAAACAATGAAACAACAAAATGAATAATAAAAAGGAAAAATAGGATAAGAAATAAGCTAATTTACTCGTATAATAAAGGTTTTTGTGTGTAGTGTATGTGTGTACTCATATATGCCAAATACTATTGCCGTATTGTTGTTATTTACTGCTTGACTGGAGTAGTTCTGTGTTACTTTAATATTTCCTCTGTCTGGTCCCTTGTAACAGGGATTTAGATGTTTGGCACACGGGTATAACATTTTCTGGAATATCACATAGCGATATTTTTATCCCGAAAGTATGTTTTCTTGTTCGTTGACAGCAGCTAATCAATATTAATAAAAAAAAAAACATTCCCTGCGGTCTTGTATTAGTAATGTTTTGAAAATCAGCTTTGTTGTAGCAATTAAATAGCTGCAAAGCATGAACGATTTCAAGTCTGTCAATCTGTCTCTTACATTACCAAATAAAGTAAAAAGATCGCTACACATTGAAGCATATAGCACCTGACTTAATGACATAACCAGTTAAAATAAGTTCATATCAGGTTGCACTGTTACTTGTCGGGGCATATAAATCGCCAAAACTCA